>JAQPPZ010001007.1:0-10000000 GCA_028583015.1 Wollemia nobilis
TTATTGATAAGATGGAAAGAAGGGGTTTTGAAAGGGTCCTCGAACCTTTTACATAATTACATCACTGTCCAAGAGATATAGGATAGAGCAAAACACAAGGAGAACAAGAACCAAGTCCAAAGAAACCACCTTCTTGAGTAGAGGTAGAGGAGACCCAAAGACTCCCAGTAGATAACATATTATAAACCTTCATTGAGAGGCTCATAGTCTCTTCTTGTTGCCATAATGAGTTCATGTAGAAAGTTCTCTTTCCACACCTTCAGTCCTTCAATTTGGGTACCCAAGTTAGCAAGAAGGTTCGCAGATGAGTTGCCTTCTCTGTAAATATACCAACATTGAAAGCTTTCAAAGTTACTTAGGACCCTCTTTGATTCATCCAAAAGATTAGCTATATTCCAACTGGTGGAGGATCTACCATTTATGTTGTTGATGATATTAAGTGAATCTCCTTCTATAAGGACTTTGCTGACATCCATCCCAACAAGAAGGGCCAAACCTTGGAAGAGCGCTCTCACCTCAACAAAATGGCTAGTTTGAGTTCCAATATTTTTAGCAAAGGCAGCAATGATCTCCTTATTTTTGTTTCTAATGAGACCTCTAGCCCCTGCTAGGCCAGGATTACCTTTAGAAGCTCCATCAAAATTAAATTTGATCCAATCCCTAGGAGGAGGAGTCCACGAGGTTTGTCATCTAGGAGGATTGGCTTGGGGGCCTTCCAGGATAGATAGGCCTAGGCTAGCAATTAGGGAAGCTTCAGAAGGAGGAGTGGGAGAAGGGCCAAAGGGGATATTGGAAATATTTTCAAAAAGAGTATAATGAATTCTAGAACTAACTTGGGTTGGGTTTCTAGAAATATTGTTGAAGGCCCTATTATTACGCTCTTTCCAGACCCCAAAAAAAATGGGGAAGGCAAAATTTCCACAGTGCACGACAAAAGGGGGAACGAAAAGGAGAAAGGGACCATTGTTCAAAAAGGTCCAACAGAGAATTAGGAGTCACCCAACAGGTCTCAAAGGAAGAAAGGAGCGAGGAGAGGATCTCAAGGGAGAAGGGGCACTCCAGAAAAAGGTGGTGTGTGGTCTCCTCATTCAAACCACAAAGATAACAACAATTGGCTAGAATAAGTCCTCTCTTTCTAAGATTGTCCAAGGATAAAATTTTGTTTTGGAGGGCGAGCCACAAGAAGAAATTCACCTTAGGAATGAGCTCTTTGGACCAAATTTTAGAGCAAGGGAACCAGATAAAATTGTTTGCAACCGCAAGATGATAAGCATATTTAACAGAGAAGATGCCCTTCTCATCCTCCCTCCATATTATAGAATCTTCACAAGCATAGTTTCTAATAGCTTGGATTCTCAGCTTGAGAGCAAGGGTCTTCAGGGATGTTGCATCATCTTGGTTCAAAAAAGGACTCCTAATATCCTTCCACTTCTTCAGACCACCCACTTCTTCAATGAAATCTGCCACTTTAGAGCCAAAGGTTTGAGTGAGCCTAGGTCTAAGGATAGCAAGGGAAGGGATCTCCTTAAGGGGAACATCCTCCAACCATGGATCTTCCCAAAAATTGATTTTAACTCCATTGTCGAGTCTCCACTTGATGCCTCTTTGGATGAGCTTCCTGGATTTGACAATACTATTCTAGAATGCTGAGCCATGGGGGAGGTCTTGATCATTCATAAAATTTTGGCCTTTGTTCAGATATTTTGCTTTAATAACATGGGTCCAATCAATGCTATCTTGAACGATAAACCTCCAACATTGCTTGGCCAACAAGGCTTTGTTCATGGGTTTAATTTTCCTTAACCCAAGACCCCCAACATTTTTTTTGAGCACACCTGGTCCCAAGAAATGAGGTGAAATATTTTTTTGACTTCAGTCCTTGCCCATAAAAAATATCTTTGGAACTACTCTAGTTTTTCAGCAATTTTAACAGGAATTTGGAATAGAGATAGAAAATAAACTATTTACGAGGTGGATTTGACCAAGTGGGCCTTACCTGCCTGGCTGAGGAGAGCTCCCTTCCAACTTGCCAGCTTTTTCTGAACTCTCTCAAGAAGCGGATTCCAAAGATCCTCCTTGCATCTTCCAAAGAACAAAGACAGATCAAGGTAGGTAGAAGGAAAAACAGCAATGGAACAACCAAGAATTCGAGCAATAGCTCTCTACCTGCTGAAAGGGGTGTTGAAGAAAAAAATTTTACTTTTCAAAAAATTGATGTATTGCCCTACAGCCAATTCATAGTCCTTCAAGATTTTTTTAATTTCTTTAGCCTGGGAATAGAGGAATTGGTGGAGAGAAAAGTGTCATCTGCAAACTAATGGTGTGTCATAGGATCGATGGGAGAAGCAGGTTTTATTCCTTCTATGCTCTTGGATGAAGCAACAACCTTCAGGGCTCTACTCAGAGCTTCAACAAGAATAATGAAGAGACATGGGGATAAGGGATCTCCCTATCGAAGGCCTCTGTTGCTACTAAAATATCCAAAGACCTCCCCATTGATAATTACTAAGAATCTAGGGGTAGAGAAGCATTGCTTAATTAGGGATATCCATCTAGCATGAAAACCAAATTTGCACAACACCTTTTCCAAGAAGTTCCATGAGACCCTATCATAAGCTTTGCTTATGTCGAGCTTGAGAAACATACATGCTTTACCACTCTTACTAGCATAATGGATTAGTTTATGGACCTTAATGATACCATCCAAAATTTGTCTACCTAGAACAAAACCTCCTTGATTGGGGTCAATGATTGTGGGAAGGATGGTTTTCAACCTGTTGGTTAGCACTTTTGCTAAGATTTTGTAAATGGTGTTATAGAGGCTAATGGGCCTAAAGTCTTTAAGATCTTTGGCACCAACACTTTTGGGAATGAGCATGAGGAAAGTGGAATTGACATCATTAGGGAGGAATCCAAATCTTTGAACATCAGAGATAGCAACAATAACATCAGATCCTATGATATGCCAAAACCTTTGGAAGAATAGGGCAGGAAATCCATCAAGGCTAGGGGCTTTCTCTCCAACCATAGAGAAAATTGCATCTTTGATTTCATCAGGAGAGAAGGGGGAGGTCAGCCTAGAATTCTGTTCTTGAGAGATGAGAGATGGAATGTTGTTTAAGAGTCTTCTCTCAGCTTGGATATCACTCGGTCCAGAGGAGTTAAGCAAGGATTCAAAGAAGTTGATAGCTTCATCTCTGATATCCTTTGGGTCAACCAACTTGGATCCATCTTCTTTGATAATCTCTTTAATTTTATTATGACTTCTATGCTTCAAGGTTGTCATGTGAAAAAAAATTGTATTCTTGTCCCCATTTTTTAGCCACTAAACCTTGGATCTTTACCTCTAGAAAAATTCCTCTCTTTAGGGTGTTATGAAATTTAGATAGCAGAGATTTTTCTTGAAATATGAGGTTCTTCTGAAGAGGTCCACGGTATTGAGTGAGCTCTAAATCCTACAATTACTCTTTCAGCTCTTCTTTTTCTTGCTGAAGTGCCCAAAAATCTCTTTATTCCAACTTTTCAGATTGGTTTTAATAAATTTTAGCTTCTTGGAGATCTGAGAAATTAGAGGGTCTGGGAAGCTTTTTGACCACCACTCCACAATTCTTGGTTCCAGGTCAAAGTGAAGGGTCCACATAGACTCAAATCTAAAGGGTCTTCTAAAGTTTGAGAGAGAGGGGAGAAACTCAAGAACTAGGGGGTTATGATCCAAGCCTATCTTAGGGAGGGAGATGAGGGAGGAACAACCCAAAAATTCTAGGTCATATTTGGAGATTAAGACTCTATCTAATCTACATTGAATGAGAAGGAAACCAAGCCATCTATTACTCCAGGTAAATTTCCTACCCCGAAGCTCCAAATCAAACAGTTCAAGTTGGTTAACAAAATTAGAGAAATCATACATACCCTTAGACAAGATAGGATTCCCACCTTTTTTATCAGAGGGATACAAAGGAGTGTTGAAGTCACCTACAAGCATCCAACATTCATTCAAAAAAAGAGTCTCATCTGGCTAAGGAGAGCCTAGAGGGAGCATATTTTAGAAATGGAGTTGGGAGCATAAATGTTGGAAAGAACCCATCTCTTATTGGAAGATTTGCAAGAAAAGAGGATGTTAATAATTCTGTCATAAGAGAAAATCATAAAACCATCAACCTTTAGGGGGTCCCATAAACAGAGAATTCTGCCAAAGGCACCATGAGCATGGCTGGCTGCAAAAAAAGCTTCCTTCCAAATAAGATTCTTAACTTTGAATAAATTATTTTCCATAAGCTTAGTCTCGTAGAAGCGAGAAGTCTATGTTTGGTGAGGCCATTAAGACCTCTTATATTCCATGACAAGATCTTCAATTACAGTTTTTGAAATGTTTCCTACCCCCTCCTAACATAGTTTGTGTATGTTTCTTTAACTTTGCTAAGGTAAGAGAGGAATCCTAAAGGCACCACGTTGTCATGTACCTAAAGGCAAGTATATTTTTCAAGGAAATTTTTCCCCTAAAGTGCATTGTCCCCCTACAATATGAGATGAATGCATTTCTACCTCTATATGGTCCTTCAAATAAATTAGCAACATAATATTTTCTAGTTGATTTTGAACTCAAAAATTTAAGTTATATGAAGAGATCATGCTTGTGTTTAACATTAGGTATGGTGCTTCATGTGCCAAAAGATGTGTTTTTTAATTGAGACCCCTTATGTTTTTTATATAAATTCCAAAAATATTCTATAGTTTTTCTAATTGTTTATGGTTGGCGCTATTAAACTATTCTATAAAATAGAAGTATTAACTAATCCTCCTTCGTGTGAGTTTCAAGAAATTTAGAGAATCCTACAAAAAAATCTTCTCTAGAATCTAAACTTGGAGTACTTTGTAAGGTACTTGATTCTTCCAAGAAACCCTTCAATATATAGGGATGATTTATCAAAACCCAACGATATCTTCTTTGGATGCCAAACACTCAGTCTTTTCATCAATATTATCTTGATGAGAAAAAATCTTGAAGAATGAAGAAAATTAACCTTTAACAAAAACCTTACAGGACAAATTAAGGTTCTTGAAAAGCCTTAAAACAACATTTAATTCAATTTATTTCTCCATAGTTTCCTATGAGAAAGACCACTTTCATGGAACCTAACATCATATGTGCAAAGGAATCAAAAACTCATACAAGTGAAAAGAAACCAAATAAAGCATGTTTTAAAAATCCTCACTCCACAACCACTCCTTCGAAAATATTTGACACAACACCATAACTTAGTCATAAACCAAACTCTTGACAAAATCTATAGCTTTTCAAAAACTTAATAAAATAATGCCAGTTCAAAAATATTCACTTTGCAATCACTTCCCTATAAAATATAAATTGTCTAAAATAAGTGCTATACTTTAGATTGAGTTAATGGTAATTGACAGTTTCTTTGATAGATTTTATAATTTTGTAGTATATTTTGTTGGCTTTCTTAATGGATTAACTCACAGCAAACTTCTTCCATGATCAAGAGTGAAGCAAATCAATGTAACTAACAATATCAACAATATTTCATAACAATGAACAACAATATCTCACAGAATATAACACAAATGAACACAATATACCAGAATCAAATGAACACAATATACCAGAATTAAATTAGTGATACAACTTGGTTACAATGCATGGAGCTTTACCAACAATATATCCTTTTTCATTACTTTTCAGTTCTCTAACTATTGCTCTCCTCTTTCATCCGGGAGATGCAACTTTTAATATTCCTCTAATAAAGATAAAGCTCTCAACTTACCAAATATCATGTGACTTCATACTCTCTTGACACTTTGGACTCTTTCTTATATTACCACATACATTATATGAAATATAAATCATCTACCAACTAATATTGCAAGGGGGTCAAATAATGTAATATCAACAACATATTTGAAAAAAAACTGAATCAACTATATTACCTAGCAAAGCAAATAAAAATATCACACAAAGAATAAATAGTGCAAAGTACAATAAGATAGTTTTAGACACCAATAACCTCTCAATAAATGAGTAAAATAATCTCAAATATAATATTGAATAGATAAAAATAGTTGGGTGAGTGATTATAAGTACCTCCATAATACAATACAATTTCAATGTAGATCATGTTACCATCCACCGACTAATAATAATAGTATTAATACAAGGACCACCCTTAAGGTGAACATAGTCCTATACAATAATACCCTCAACTAGGCCTAATGTGAAGAATAACCACATATCAATAGTCAATACCTTGATCCAATTGAAAGGCATGGCACTTTTGTTCATTTCAACCATCTTATCATCAATAATATGTTTCTCACCTCAATTTTTCCCTCTTATTTTAAACGCTTTAAATTTTAGAAGGAATTTGTTTCTCATCATCATCTTAAGGTGGTCATGATGTAATTTACATTTAGAGTCTATTTCATTCCCATATAACTAATGAAAAATAATAATAATTTTAGATCCATATGATCAATGTAAACTAATTATAACTATTACATCACAGGTGAGGGGATACTAAAGTGAAATAAAATCACATCTGGAAAACATCATGATATAGTATGAAATAAATCCTCTCAATTGCGCTCTAATTATATTTGTATCATTATTTTTTTTTAAAGAAGCTTGAATTAGGCCATCTTTGAGAAGGCAATTTCACTTGAGTAACTATTAGTAAGATATTTATTTATCTATTCTACCAAAAACTCATAAACCAACATTCTCACTATTTTTTTTAAATGATTTTGTATTTATGATTTATCACCTAATCTAAAAATTCTTATACATCAAGTTTGTTTATGTAAATAATATTATAATTTTTTATGGAATTAAGGTATTCTGACTAAATGATTAAGAATCATACAAATAAACTTATATATAATACAAAACATCTGGTTAATATAATAAATAAGTCAATATTATTAGTAGTAGACATATAAAATAAGCCTATAAGTGTTCTAACAAAATCTAATATAAACTTGCTAAAGGTTGTTAGAAATTCATCGATCAAATTATTTAGAGAGAAGAAATGAAGTCCAAATAGAAATAGAAGCATAATTTCTCGAAGGGGGAACTTCATCTCTCGAAACGTAATTAATATATATTTAAAAGCATCATTATGATTCTAGAATTTAAAGGGATCATCTTTATGGTAATCACTTACCAAGTAGGAGTTGAACTTGGTAACTCCTAACAAGCACTCGATATACTCAAAAACTAATCTCCTAACCCAAGCAATCCATGCGGTCTGTCATTGAGTAATTGCCCGCTTGATTATCAACACTTTCTTTAAGTCTCACATGAAAAGAAGGCACATTAAAATTTAGAAAGTCTTGAATACATCTAGCTCATATATTACATCTATTATTTCCTTAGTTAGCAAGATTATGCTAGCACTCTAAGCGTTCTACCACTAAGACACCGCCCAAAGTACTTTAAGCATGCTACCAATGAATAGTTAAACCTTTTTTGATCAAATATTTTTAAAGTATAAATTGACCTCGAACAATGATGATACACATCCCACCAATGAAATATAAGGATTTTATTTTAACTTACATCTTACATCCACTCTTCCCTTCATGAGCAATATCCTCTCCATGTTGTTCCTCAATATTAGCTTGAACGAAGGTGTTTACTCTACTATGATATCTTATTTTTGATAAATAACTAACTCCAAACATAAACAAATCATCATGACAGATAACAAAAAGCCCTATCCAGCCCTCAAAAGAGAATATCAAATTGTTCTCTCAAGAACTATTCAAACCACCCAATGGTTCATATATTCATGGCCCTATCATGGAAGCATGTGTTAATATGACAAGGGTGATCCAGCTAGGATATAATATATATACCTAGGCTTCTCTCATAAAATCATAGGGATGTTGTCCCAGTTTTGAAATTACCTTTTTAAATCCCAAGAAACACATTTATCTAGGTCTTTCATGTTTAAAAATTTGTTTTGTTTGTATTTTTTGATAACTAAAATGGTATAAATAATAATATGCTAAAATTTTGTAATATAAATAGCAAATGGTATTAGTTTAATGGATTAGGTTCCTCAACTTTCAAGAAGGAGACTAAGGTTCAAATCTTGCCAAGCAATACATGCATAATTACCAAGATGTTATAATACCACTATATGATTATGATGAAATACAAGTGGGACCGTTTCAATCCCATATAGCCCATTGAAAAAAATTGTGATCTATTTAGCCTTGTAAAGAAAAGTTAAATGAGTGAAAAATGTATAAAAAGAATAATGTGACAAGGCTTCAAGAGAGAATAGATCCACAAAGACATCTTGGGATCTATTACAAATTTAATAAGTTTAAAATTATTATTACTAGTCCTATTATAAACAAAAAAATATATGAGAAGCAATCTTCATGGGTTATAAAAGGTTAGTCCATTGGAGAGATCTTGCTAAATAACTAGAGAAATAATCTTTTTTGGATTAACCAACCAATACCAAGTTCTATTAAATTAGTGAGACCATATACCAGGTGTGGACTATAAATCTTACATCTAATTAAGAAGTTGTTATGATAACAAGTGGTTTTTTAAGTACCCAGGTGTTGTAGATGAGTTGGAGAGGAGAGGGCAATCCTCCAAGGGAGGTCCCAGGTTCGGATCTCCACCCTACCAAAAAGCTGAATTGGGTACCCAAAATCCAATTGATAATGTTGGTGCGGGCTGGGCTGGTGCGACTCCCGGGTGACTTTGACGATGTAGAACCCCCTGTTCGTGGTCTCTCAGACCAAGGCGGCCCCACAAGGGGTTTTTCGCTTAAAAAAAATAAAATGGTTTTTAAAGTAGAAAATACATCAATAAATAGTAGGTCAACATTCCACCACCAATCCTTCTACTAGGTCATACAAAATATCAGCCTATGTTTCTGAAGCACTACATCCAATATGCTTGAATAAATTGGGTGGTAGGAAACTTTGACTTCTTAAGACCTCAATATTATTTGACATATAGCCAAGGAATCTAATAGTAGTGAGACAGCAAAACATAAATAAATTTCGATGTATTTTATAAAGATCATAAGAACTTTGACCCAAAGCACCTTATTTAGAGGTAAATTATACATGGGATAACAACAAAGCATAATAAACAATGAGAATTAATAGAAATAACATTAAAATATTGGCCATTCACTTACTCTAGAAGTGTTTTTTAAATCATCTATGCCTTCCAAAAGAAAGAAGCCTTTAATTATAATTGGTGTCAATGTAAGAAGAATAATTTGTAAGACAAGGCTATACCAGAAATTTTCTTATATTCAATGTAATACATGTAAGAATATTTTAGGCTTAAACCTATGTATAATCTAAAAAACACACTTAGCACAAAAAAGTGATGCATTGATGTTGGAGGTAAATGAGTCCATTCACATCCCTCTCTCTATGAAGATAATATAAATCCAAATCAACCTCATGGTAGACTTTCATCTATAAATGTAGCTAAAGAATAGCTTGTAATAAATTCACTAAATTATCATGGTAAACATTGGAGTACATCCAACAAAAGGAATAGTATATGTAGGCATTTGATAATACTCAAAAATATATAAATTTGTTTAAAGAAAATAGATTTTAAAATTTAATAAGAGATTCTCTTGCTCCCTTGGTTCATAACATTCTAAAAAGCCTTCAACAATAGATAAATAAAGAAATTAGATTCTATCAAAGCTTAAAAATGAAGTTTGAAAGGGAAAAATCCTAAAATTTCAAAAATATCACCAAGATGAATCTTTAGATCAAATTAGATCAAGAATACGAATGTCCCTTGACGGTGTTGACTTATATGCCTATGCATCTAGAAACAGAGGAAAATAATATCCAAGCCTATAGTAATTTGAATAAATTGCTTGTATTTCTAAACTAATAAAGAAAACACTAAAAATAGATTCTTGAGAAGCTCATGTGCTTGGGAAACAAAATTTCAGGAATGTGATTTTATGAATCATTGACTTCCAATAGGTTGCACAAAATCCTTTACAAAAAGAATGAGATGGAAGCATTATCAAATAAATTTAAAGAGGGGTTTATATCCACTTCATATGAAAAAGGTCAATATTTAGAAAGTTTATTTGCACATTATCAAAAAAAAAAGAATATAATCATAGATCCCTAGGTATAAACTAGAATAAATGACCACCAAAACCTATAATGATTTCTTGTATCTAACTTTTGATTGAAAAAGTCTCTTTGTTGATAATATCAATCTCATATCATTGATTCTCATATTACAATGATATTATTTAAAGAGTATATACTCCTAATTAATCGTATTTACTTTAGTTTATTACATGTTGAAAGGAGACAACTAATGTAAGTAAAAAAGTTGGTCCACATAATTTAGCATCAGTTGTAGAAAAATATGCATTTTACAATATGATAATGACATGTATAGTTGTGTCCAAAGTAGCATTTACTTTTGTTAGTGTGTGTAAGTACTTAGATTGATATGAACCACCATCCTCCCATAGAACTATACATTGATGTGCGATTAACTAGCTTATTTTACATGTTATATTGGCAACAAGTTGGAATGATTTTCAAAATACACTATGTAGTTGTGTATGAGTGATGTTGCATTGTTTTTTATTATTTCTGTTGTACAACATTTATTGCTTTTACTTAATTGCATTATTGTATTCTTTTAATTAGATGTTGTATTTAACTTAAATATTTAACCATAAACTTGAATATTTAGATGTTTGGGCATGTGTGTGGGGGGCTGACCCTCTTGCTTTCTAACCGGTTAATGTTATAATGTAAGTCTAGTGACATATTCCATGATTGGAATCGTTAATACCTGTGTGTATGTCAACATGGATTTGGATTGGTAATCTGGTGAGTTAATGAGCAAGAATCTAAAAAGCACCTCCCTCTAGCGTAAAATTGATTATAGCAATGGCAGGACCAACCCATAAAAATATCAATGAGATTGACACCCAAGCACATAGTCATTGTCTAGATAATGATAGACTATATATGACCAACAATTAAATACATATCAAAGACCGGATGAGAAATTAGAGAATGCCACAAAACTTATCTTTTTTCCAACCAAAAGGAAGTACATACATTTTTTTGTTGGAAGGTGTCCACTCAATAGATCAAATGTCATATTTCTCCTCTAATGTAATCAATGGGAGTGAAGAGATTATACAAACACCCATACTTGCTTACTAACAATAACAAGAAGAAAGAAAAAATATAACAAATATCCTAAACATTATTCTATTCCTAAATTTTATTTGCTTTCAAGGTAACTCTTTTCTTACTTTTATAACACCAACATAGGTTGATTCTGAAGAAAAAATATAACAAATATCCTAAACATTATTCTATTCCTAAATTTTATTTGCTTTCAAGGTAACTCTTTTCTTACTTTTATAACACCAACATAGGTTAATTCTGAGTTATAAGCTTTTCATATCAACAAGTCCTACACGGGTTCTAATAAAATTAAAACTTTAATTTACAATCAAAATTATTTAAATATATGGCATTGCTTTAAATAAATAAAATAGTCTTCTCATCTTATTTTCTTTTCTGTATGTAAAGATTTTTTAAATTTATTTAAAAAAAATTATTACATTATAAAATTTATCTCATTCATTTCACCTTCAGCTACGTTTCAGCGACAATGCACCAGAATCTATTTAGGTTCTATTTAGGTTTTTGTTGTTTCTTTGATTTATATTGCATTAACATGTTTATACTCTTACATTGGATCTATACTACAGTAGAGGTCACAGAGGTTGAAAATTAGATATGCGTTCTTCAAACTGAAGATCTCTGAGACCACTCAATGCCAATGTTTATATTATGAGACCACTCAATGCCATAATGTTTATATTATTATAAATAATTTTTAAAAAAAATTATTAAGATAGAGATCTGAAATATTCAGGGCATTTGAGCCCTTTGTCTTTTGAAAGTGATCATAATTCCTACAATTCCTTTTAGGAAGACAATCACAAGTATAAGTGAAATACCCAGTAAGAAGAAACTCTAACCCTTGGTTTTAGAAATGATCCTGATTCCTTTTAGGAGGCGATTATAAATGAAAATAATACATACTTTGAAAATGATACCATAGAGCATCCGTTTATTAAGTTGATATCTTTAAAATTCATTTAAAAATAAATAATTCTTAGTACTCCTAAGGCTATAAATTATAAAAAAAAAATTTAAGGAGTACATTATGTGTTCTGCAATCAGACTTCAATTACACTGGAATATAATCCAACCCTTACCATACTTATCCCTCCCTTCCTTGCTATCACTATTTGACAGGTTAAAACAAAATATATTATTATCTAAAACAAGCGGATTATGTGCCCTAAAAGTAGAGTTGCCCACCATATCTGTAAAACTGGAGTGGGCAATCAAAACGCTTATTATTGAAGGATTTATTTTATGTGTTCTGCAATCAGACTTCAATTACACTGGAATATAATCCAACCGTTACCATACTTATCCCTTCCTTGCTATCACTATTTGACAGGTTAAAACAAAATATATTATTATCTAAAACAAGCGGATTTTGTGCCCTAAAAGTAGAGTTGCCCACAATATCTGTAAAAGTGGAGTTTGTGCAATCAAAACACCTATTATTGAAGGGTTCAATTTATCTTTTTTTGAACACTTACTTGGAGCTCGAGTATTCGAAGAGTTTCCCACTAGGAGAGAAAATAACGAGAGCAACAGTGGCGTCGCATAAGATCGATAATTCCCTCGCCTTCTTCAATAACCCTCCTCGCCGCTTGGAGAACGTGACCTGCCTGCTCGTTGAGTCCTCTATTTTCTTTAGTTCTCGTTTACCTCGCCCCATCTCCTTTACATTAAGCTAGTCTTCCTTTCTACACTCAATTGACGATCCAGTTGAATCTCCTTTAAATTATATGGCAGGTCGACCGTAGTACCCTGCAAAGAAAAATACAGCCCATATATTTGAATTAGTGGACACATAAAAATATAAGATATATATATATTCTACGGTCACGGTACACCGATACCTGAGAGGTCATTATTAATCCTTAGTTAAATAATAAAATCTGGAGATTCGGGCGTACCACAGTTGAAAAGCGTATATTTGGAAATGTACATCAAGTCCGTTGTCCTCCACGTGTATGGGAGAGGTCTATGCTGTACACTGTTAGGTTTGGATCCCACTTTCGAGGTAATAAAGCATTTTTTTGACTTAATCGAGAAAAACGCACTTTCTGCCGAGTTAAATCTTGTTTGGTTTATCTACGTGTGGTCTACTCGTAAGCAAGTCATTTGTATTATGGGTGATGAGTTTAGGGTTTAATTTTAACTGTAGTGAAGTGTTGAAGGGAGTTTATTGGGTGTCGTGAAGATTTGAACTTTACCATTGACTACATTATTTATATGTTTCACCCATTGAACAAAGACCTTTTTCATGTGAGTTGACAATTATTAAGATGATATTAGGGGAAGTTGATAATTGTTTAAGTGTTTTAATTTATTTTTTTATATATTTCTCTTTTGTATAGATCAATTAAAAAAAGTCCCTTACTCTTAAAAAATATTTAATCAGATTTTATAATTTTTTTAATCTTAAAATAATTTATTTAATCCGATTTTGATTGCTATCTAAATTTTATTTTCAAAAATGATGTAAATAATTTTTAATATTTATTAAGTTATAGTAACTTCCTTCAAAATATATATTTAACAACATCTTAGCTTACCATCTAAAACCCTATCCTTTTAAAAATTCAAACCTACCAAAATCCTTAAATTATACTTAAACTCAAAACTTATTACTTACCCTATTACTCTACTAAGCTACTTTTCCTATTTGGTGGTGACATATAACAAATGAAGTAGTTCGATCCGAATGAGCAAGCTATCGATCAACAACAAGTAGGGATTATATGGGACAGTCCCAAAATTCAAACCCTACTTGACAATAAAAAATGATTGTATATAACCAATTTCCCTATATAACCAAAAATAATAAAAAAAAAAAACCATCTATACTCTACAACAATTTATTAATGGCTAGGTATACCATACCCGAGGGGTTATTATTAATCTTGCTTTCCGATTAGACTTATTTCTATTAGTAATTTTGGAAAAAAAAATTATATAATAAAATTTCGAGGTGGGGGCGTACCTAGAGTGCAAAAGGGGTTAAGTTGGGAAATGTATCATCAAATCCGTTCGTCCTCACGTGTGTGGGAGAGGTCTACGCTGTACATTGTTTGGTGCGGATCGACACTTTTCGAGGTAGTAAAGTGTCATTTAGTTTAATTGAGGGAGTAGATTTCCTCTAATTATTGACATGTGTGATCTTATGTGATTGTTTAGGTGTTATAACTAGTTGACATCATAATGACTTGTACTTGCTTATAATAATAATTGCTTAAGTGACGTTATAGTGAGTTGTGATTATTTAGGTGTTTTTTTAATAGTGAGGTGGTGATTATTTAGGTGTTTTAGTTTTTAAATGGTGACTGATGAGAAGTTTCAATTTATTGTAAATTTAAATTATTTTTATTGGTGATGAGTCATCTACATTTTTTTAATATATTTTTGTGTTTTGATAATGAAAAAACTTTTTAGAACACGTGGAATAATATACTCATGTGGTGCTTTTCTTCCGTATATTTATGGAAGCTCCCTTAAAATTTATTGATAGTGAGTTGGTGGCTACATAGGTGTTTTAGTGTTTTAATAGTGAGTTGGTGATTATTTAGGTGTTTTTCTTAACTGTGATTGGTGAGGAGTTTTAATTTATTGTCAATCTAAATCCATTTTTATTGGTGATGCGCCATCTAATTTTTTTTATATATTTTTGTGTTTTGATAATGAAATTTTTTTTTTTATAACGGGTGGAATAATATACTCACAAGATATTTTAGTGTTTTAATAGTAAGTTGGTGATTGTTTAGGTGTTTTAGTTCTTAAATGGTGATTAATAAGGAGTTTCAATTTATTGTCAATCTAAATCCATTTTTATTGGTGATGAGTCATCTAAATTTTTTTTTATATATATTCGTGTTTTGGTAATGAAAAACAACTTTTTAGAACGGGTGGAATAATATACTCATGTGATGTTTTTCTTCTATATATTTATGGAAGCGCCTTTAAAATTCAAAGCGCTTTGAATTTTAAGGGAGCTTTCATAAATATATGGAAGAAAAGCATCACATTAGTATATTTATGGAAACGCCTTTAAAAATCAAAATGCTTTGAATTTTAGGTAATTTGATCGATTCATGGATTTGTGGAGAGGCCTTGGTAGATCCCTTATCCTGATTCAAGGAGCATATATCCGAGATAAGGCTATATTTTTATGAATGTATGGAAGAAAAGCATCACTATGAGTATTTTATTTTAAGGGCTCATGACCTAGAAGGCTTCTTTTTTCATTACCCTAGACATAATAAAATATATAGAAATTTTTAGATGACTCGTCATCTCTGAAAGTAGATTGACAATAAACTAGGACACCTTGGCAATCACCAACTCACTATTATATCACCTAAGCAATCACCAACTCACTATGATATTCACTCGTGACACCTAAGAAAATACACTTGTCAACGTCCCCCCTTAATGTGAGGGGTTACAAGACAATACAAAATGGGATTTTGATAAGGAATCTTAGACCTAGGGGCTAATTATTTTTAGACCTAGGATATGTTAATTAGGACTTAGTGTTCATAATAATCAACGTGAGTTGTTTCTAACCTCCGTTGACTGGTCTAGGTCTAGGTGTTTTTCATTTCGTTAATTTAGGGCTTTCATCTTTAGCCTTTCCTTGATTTTGTACGTAAATCCTTGGAGCAGTTCATCATTTCCAGGATTACGGTTTTCCTTCTGGGCTTATTTAAGTCCTATGTTTGTTTTAATAAAATTCAGCTTCAATAATTCCATATCATTGGTATCAAAGCGAAAAAATTTTAGAGGTTTTGGGTCATTTTCGACCTCTATAGTGTTCACCTGTTCCAGTTGAAGCTCAGGGAAATTGCAGAACAATTGCTGCCAATTTCCATTGTTGTCAGTATTAATTATTGTCAAAAATTGCTGACAATTTTGCTGCAGAAAATTGTTGTCAACAAATTTTGTCGACAACTTTTGAAACAAAATTTTTGTTTGATTGCGCGATTCAATCTTGCGCAGTAGTTTGTTCATAAAATTGAGTGCAGCAAAGTTTAGACCAGCGTGTCACGCGAGGTGATTACCGAAGTGAGTTTTCTGTTTCCAAGTCGTTTTGCGCAGACTCTCCTCTGCGACCTGCGACACATACCTCTGGCCCGGCATTCTCCACTGCTGAGTCAGGGTTCTACGTGTTTTGGAAACACGCGTCTCTACCTGCATTATTCGTCGATGGTTTTCTGCCTTGTTTCCAGACCTCTCCCGAAGTTCTACTACGTCCATTTTCGCAGCTACGACATCGGTCTACCATTCTGCTAGACGTCTAGCCGACGTTCTTCGACGCTATTAGGGACTTACGGCTGCCAACATCGACAACATTCATGGTCGTTTTTCGACGAACACTTGCTACTCTCGACGACGTATCAACCCAACCAGGAATGTGCTCGCAGGAAAATTTTGTGGGTTGCATGAGGCTCTATTTTGTTTCACGCAAGCGATCCCACGCACTCTGCAGCCTGTCATCTCGACTGTAGAACATCGCGCTGTGAACGTCAAGGACACAACATTTGCGCGTTTCCAGATTCACTGGTTCGTGTGCGATTAGGGTTCTCGATCCGAATTACTGAGGCGACAGTGATAGAACTGTCCATAACAACGTCAACGTGCGGACAGGACGCTCTATTTTTCGATCAATCGATCACTGCCACAGACGCAAACACAGCACGATTTTTCCCTGACCAGGACTTGTTTGTCGACCTATCGCTATCGAAAACGCGTTATTTTTCCCTCGACCTGTGTGCCTTACATCATTTTATTGGCCATTGTAAATCGACACCCTGTTACCTGCACTTTAATTTCAGTAACGCCATTTTTGCGTTTTGGGCGAGGTCGAGGTCACATGATCCCGATTTTGTGTCGGGTTCCAAGTTTAAGGGTGGACAGTTTTTTTTTTTCATATCTGTGAAACCGCGTTTTCTTTCACGCCACACGGTCCTTGCGCCGTGGTCTGCACCTCTGCCACGTGGTCAGACGACGCGTTTTACCCTGCCCAGCATGCAGAAGATGCGCTCTGCCCTACCCGGCACCCCGAATTGATAGTTTGGTCGTCAGCACAATTCGCGACCACTTGGTTGGTTTTAAAGTCCTGAAACCGGTCTCTTTGCTCAGCATAAGCCCCTTTGGCAAAGCATTTACCATTTATTTACTTTCACAGCAGTGTCATTTAGTAATATTATTTAAAAAAAAAAAAGGTTATTTTGGTTTTTACTATAAAGTCAATTTTGACTTTTCCACCATTGTGCAAATATTATTTTGTTTTTGCCCCTTCCATGTTGTAAATTTGCAATTAATTTAATTTGCAAATTAATTTGGGCACCTTGTATTTTGCACATTTTGTAATTTGTCTTTTTGTGACAATTCTTGCTGGCGATCACTCGGGGTCAAATGGCTTCCGAATTAGCCGATAAGTTGGCTCAAGTAACCCAACTTGTCAGCGTGTTGGCTGATAAAGTTACGTCTAATGAAGTGCAACAACAGTGTGAGGTTTCGGTTTACACTGGTTCGCGAGATCCCGGAGTCCTCAATAGTTGGATTTTGGACATGGACAGTTGGTTTCAGTATATCAAGATCGTAAAGGATCAGGAAGTTAACTTTGCAAAGTTGAAACTTTCTGGCATTGCTAAGGTCCTTGTCACTGATCGACAACGGACCCAAAATCCCATTGACACATGGGATGAATTGCAACGAGTATTGAAGAATAATTTTTATCCTTCAAACTATGCCACTGACCTTGAGATCAAGTGGCTTCATTATCGACAAACCTCTAATATGACTGTTCATGATTATATTTTTTAGTTTAGCAAGTTGCGAATTTTGAATTCTATACAGGATAATGCAGCACAACTTGTTAACAAATTCAAAAGTGGTTTGCAGGAACCCATTTACAGGAAGATGAAATACAAGTTGATTGTTAACATTGACATGGCTCTCAATCAAGCCCTTCTTGCTGAGGAGGAAATGAGGGAGCAATCGCGTGGGACTCGCTCTTCTACGTCGGGAGGAAATCAGAAGGCTTCTCCACAACCTTCCAAGGGAGCTAAATCTTCTTCTTCTCCTTCTCCCTCTTCTTCATCTTCCCCTTCTTCTTCACAAAAATCTTCTTCTTCTAAATCACCTTTGATTTGTAATTATTGTAAAAAGCCAGGGCATACTCAAAAGAGGTGTTTTAAGTTGCAAAATGTGAAGAAACAATCCCTAGTTGTAAAGCCTTCCAATGAGGATTCACAAGAAAATCCCATTGAGGCTATAGGGGAACGTAAGCCTTATAAGGAATTGGCAGGGTTAAACAAATTGACCCTTATGAATACTTCACAACGTGATCGCGAGAATTTGTTTGTAACTACAGTCCATCTCAGTGACACCTTTATGGTTGATTGTATAATCGATAGCGGCTCGCAGAAAAATCTAATTGTGAGGTCCGTTGTTGACAAACTGAAGTTATCGATGAATCCCCATCCTCATCCTTATCCTTTGGGATGGAAGGACAATGTGATTACATCCGACATCACACACACTTGCACTATGAATTTTGCTTTCAGTCCTTCTTTTGTGGACTCGGTTGTGTGCGATGTAACTCCAATGGATTGTTGTGGCTTGTTGCTTGGAAGACCCTATCAATATGATAGGAGGTCTATACATGATGGGTACAAAAATACATACACTTTGCACAAAGACAATAAAGCATTCATAATTAGAAGTACACAACAAACACCACATAATTTGATGTTGAGTTGTAGACAAGCACGCAAAGCTGTAAATCAAGCAAAGGAATTAGCACTCATCTTCATCAGACCAATTCAAGAAGAAAAGCAAGCACCTAAGCACACTAATAACAAGAGTTCTTCGAGTTCATTCAATACTTCAATCATTTTTTGATGTTTTTCAAGAACCCACAAGTCTTCCTCCCGAAAGACAGATTAATCATAGTATTGAGATTGTACCTGCATCTTCTCTTCCTAATTCTTCAATGTATAGACAATCAATAGTGCAAATGGAAGAAATTAAAAAGCAAATTCAAGCATTGTTGACTAAAGGGTTCATCAAACCTAGTATTTCCCCTTGTGCTTCTCCTATCTTGCTTGTGTTGAAGAAGGATGGCACATGGATATTATGCATTGATTTTAGGGCACTCAATAAGATTACAATCAAGAATCATTATCCACTTCCTCGCATTGATGATCTTTTGGACCAATTGCAAGGTGCAAAATTCTTCTCCAAAATTGATCTCAAAAGTGGGTATCATCGAGTGAGAATTCAAGCAGAAGACACTTGGAAAACAACATTTAAGACCAAACTGGGACTCTTTGAGTGGCTTGTCATGCCCTTTGGCCTTACAAATGCTCCAGCTACATTCATGCGACTGATGAATGAAGTATTCAGAGATTGTCTAGATAAATTTGTAATCATCTATTTGGATGACATTCTTATATATTCTTCTACTTGGGAGAATCATTTGGAACACTTGGAAATGGTTCTTCAAACTCTTCGAAAGAACCAATTGTATGCAAATTTTCCTAAGTGTTCATTTGGGCAAACTTTCATTGCCTATCTTGGGTTTGTAATTAGTGAAAAAGGTGTGCAAGTAGATCCTTCCAAAGTTGAAGTTATCTTCTCTTGGCCAACTCCTACTTCAGTCACGGAGTTAAGGAGTTTTCTTGGACTTGCCAATTTCTATCGCAAGTTCATTGGAGGATATTCTTCTATTGCAGCACCTTTACACTATTTGACGAAGATCAAAGTTCAGTTTCAGTGGACAAAGGAACAACAAAAAGCCTTTGACACATTGAGATTAACGACTTAAATAAGCCTAAATTACCACCATAAATCCTCCAAACAAGGAAGATACGTTGATCAACTTTCTTATTTTAGGGATTGTTGCTAACAACCCTCTAACAAATCCTTATCTAAAAGATTTTCCAACTAACCTATCTAGAATATGTGCCAACTATATTTATCTAGAAGATTTTTGCCATGTCCGACGTGAGCAGCAAAGTCTCGCATTTTACAATTTATTCATAAAAATTAAAAAATAAGACTAAGCGCCTATAAGACTAAGTCTTCTGAAGCCTAATCTAAGGTTTTATTAGTCCTAGCAACTTAAACCATAGCCTTTCAAATGATGTCCTCATCATCCCTCCCCACATTAGAAGCATTGGACACCAATGCTTTTACAATAAAAGTGGGCTTTTTTTGGAAGAACTCGAGCTAGATGAAGCGAAAGCTGCAAGTCAGGCGTCAAATGGGTAGGAGTATTGATGATGTTAAGAAGACCAAGAGGTTTATTATCTAGAAGATAACGCTTGGTCACAACATGATTGCCAACTCAAGAAGAAGCTTGAGGAAGTTATTGAGGACTAATAGCCTATTGTTGAATCTGCGAAGTCTGCTTCAAATCAAGAACCTATTGATTTGAAAAAGGTTGTTGTTAAATACTTGAAGAGGCATCAAAAGGAGTAGTTAGAGTAGCAAGAGGAAGTACTGAAGAAGGAGGAATGACCTCCTTATGTGGAGAAGTTAGTGCAACTAATGTCGGTGTGTCCTTTGGTCGACTGAATATTAATGCAATCTTTTTTGGGTGAATGGAGTGGAGCAAGAGAATGATATTATTTTTGCAATAAATGAGGAAAGTTTTGTTTTCATGATGCATTGTGTATATATTTTGAAAAGCATCATATTGAGCCCTCTTGTCATATTAGTAGGGCTTGCCTAAAATTAGACCATAACAATCTATTGGAGTCACATTGGAGGTGAATTTATCCACATAGTATGGGTCAAATGCAAAGGATGCAATGCAGTTTCTATGATGATGAAGAAGGAACCCTCATCCTTCCATCCAAGTGAGTATGGATGAGGATAGGGTTTTACAAGAAACTGTAACGTATCACCTACGACTCTTAAAATTAAGTTATTTTGGGGGTCGTTGTCGATGATACAATTCATAAAATATTTGTGAGTTAGGTGGGCTCTTGTGACAAAAAACTGTCACGACTACCTTCATACAAGTTATGTGTCAACAAGGTCATATTGTGGATCTTATCCTTGAGCTCATCATACTTGTTGGCTTCTTTCATAATCTCAAGAGGACAATCTTGTGGTTCCTCAAGTTGAGATTCTACAACAAGATTCTTCCTCTTTCTAAAGCACTTAGATTCCACATGGCCTCTCCTTTTACAATAATCACAAAATTTCTTGTTATTGAAAGAAGAAGAAGAAGAGGTAGAAGGAGGAGGAGGAGGAGAGGAAGCAAAGGTATTCTTCATCTGTTGTTGATTTTGTCATTGTTTGGGCACTTTGGTGGTGCTTGAAGATTGAGATCCACCTGATTGAGTTGCATACTTCTCTACAAGTTGTGCTTGATTGAACATGGAATTCAAATTAGTGATAGGGGTATATTTCAACTCCTTAAAAAGTGGTTCTTGCAATCCACTCTTGAATTTGGTGATTAGTGTTGTAGTAGAGTCCTGGGTACCAATTAAAATCCTCAATTTGTTAAATTGGTCAATGTACTCTTGGACACTCATGTTGTATCCTTGCCTCAATCAAAGCCATTTGAAGATAAGATATTTTGCATAGTTTGAAGGATAGAAAGTATCCTTCAATGCTTTCACCAAATCATCCCAAGTGTCAATGGGATCCTAATTTCCTTGGCAATCCGTAATCAAAACTTTGGCTATACTTGATGGAAATTTGAGGTATTTTATGTTGTCATTGATGTCACATGGATCACATTGAGTTTTGGTGGCCAAAGTATTTCATAAATAAGCATTTATGATATTTTGGAAAGCATGAATATATATAGGATTTTTTGTAAAAATCAAGGCAGGCAAAATAAAAGGTTTTATTTAAAACCATGGATGGAAGATTTGAAATGAGTTTTTCTTAAAACCCAGGTTGGCTTTTCCTATGTCGAAAAAGGTGCCCCGGTGATGGAGATATTTAATTTTAAATATTTAAGTCTAAATTTTAATTATTTAAAATTAAAATTTAAATTTAAAATTAAAAGTTAATTTATAGCGCCGACGTCAAAAGAAAGGAGGCACATAATATTAAAGTTTAATTTATAGCACCGATGTCAAAATAAATTAGGAAGGCATATATAAATATGCCACCAAATGTTTTGATTTATCCCCTATGTCCTCGATGATGGTGATGCGTTCAAATTGCTAAGGAAGCGAAAGATGTCAGCGTGTTAAAGAGTGTGCAAAGGATGTTCGTTCGAAGAGGGAGCAAAGGTGTTGCAGCTCGTTTGAATCCAGCGGAGAAAGGAGGCAATAAAAGTAAGGGAGGTCCCTTACCAAGCACCGTAGGTTCTTGTGGCCTAGCGGCAAGAGGAAGGTGCGTAAGGTGTTGAAGCGCCAGTAGATCCGAAGTTCGAATCCTTTCGACACTGGTTTTGCAAGTGAAAGGGAGGACTCTTTTGGTGCACGTGGTGTTTAAGGACACGCTCGAAGCAAACAAATAGAAGGTTTGCGCTCACTATTCTAAGTGAGCGATTGGCTCACGTGGTTGTTGGCACCGCGGTTAGGGAGGTGCAGGGGCAGCAACCGGGGATCGAATCCTGCTAAGGACAAAGGCAAGTTAATAATTTTTCCTAATATTTTATTTTTCTAAGGTTGCCCTAGGAGAGATAAGCGTTGTGATGCATGTTGAGAAAAAAAGAGACTTATGGTGATTTTCCTTTTAGACGTATATCATATTATATATCGTTGGAAAGATTATTTCGAGGGCTATTTGATTAACTTGCTTAGAGAGAGAAATAAGGTGTATTTAAAGAGATATTTTTATTTTTGTAAAGGGATTCAAAAGTGAAGCTTGTTTTGTTCTTTTTCAAAAGTGATTAATTCTTTCATAAGGGGACATGATGCATTTTGTTGAGTAGGAGTGGTAAGGTGTCATTTGGATATTGTTGTTATGATATTAATCATGATCTCTAACTGTTGGAACGAAATCTGCCTTAGGTAATAATTTGCGCCAAAGACTTCGTCAACATTGAAAGACCAGGCTAAAATAGAGTTTGCCTGATTCAATATCCAGAGAAGGTTGGTTCCTTATTTTTTATAAGAAGAGGGGGAAGAGAAAGGAATGCATAAAAGGAGGGAAATATAGCCAAAGCTAAGAGATAATAAGGTAGAGATTAAGCAACAACATAGGACTACTTCAAGCTTTTGCAGAAAAACATAATGATAACCGACGCATGGAAAGCTAAGATCATTCAACATATATTTCTATAGCAGTTTCTATGTGAAGTAAATTGCAGATCTTATAGAATGCTTAACACAAAAATTCAGCTTTAAAAATTAATGTATGGTACATTCAACAAAGACTAAATTAGCAATAAACAAACACATACATACTTGTACACCAATTGAGCCCAGAACCCAGATAGATGATCTCTATTTATCTTTTAGAAGTCTGAATACATAGCCTTGTAAACACCTAAGAGCTGACCTAGTGTTTAGGTCGCTCATCCTATATATAGAGTTTTTTCATAAATAGAAAATTGAAAGTTGTTACAACAAATTGCCCACAGGCTTATCTTAGTAACAGATTGATTAGATGTCATGATCTTCTTGTTACAGAGATATTTCTCAGATCATGAATCTCCTAACTAAAAGAAGTTAAGGTATTTTCGTTACAAAGATCTTATCCATCTTCTTTTAGAAATCATGGTCTGTTGGCCCTCCAAAATGTCGTGCCATCGCAAAAATTCTTCTTTGCTCGCCACTTGCCCTAAAACATATTGCGCCATCGCGACGATTCTTATTTGCTCGCCAATGGCCCTCCAAAATGTCATGCCATTGTGACGATTCTCCTTAGCTCACTGTTGGTCCTCCAAAATGTCACACCATCACAATGATTCTCCTTAGCTCATTGCTGGTCCTCCAAAATGTCGTGCCATCGCGACGATTCTCCTTAGCTAAATTTTGAGGAGAATACCTTTATTTCTCTACATGTCATTTTGACCAACATTTTTGGTGCCTCCTGGGGTAATTCTGTTAACTGAATGTTAGAACTTAGAGCCTTTATCCATTGGGCAATGGAGTCAAAAAAATAAATATAAAAATATAAAAGAAGGAAGGGAAGGGAAATAAAGGGAATGATACCAAGAGTCATCATAAAACAAAGAATCAAACTTAGGAATAATCATTCCTCTAGAGATTCCTCTTCAAAATTTGTTTCCCCTTGTCCCGAAGATGATGTACTACTTTTTGGGACCTTCTTGGCCTTTGCTTGTTTCTCCTTAGATTGAATGGCTTCATTATAGGCGGCACAGGTCTTTTTCCAGGTTTCTTTGTCTGTATCCGCTTTTTATTTGAAAGGAGCGTACAAATATTCTAGTTCTTCTATCTTATCGTAAGATAAAATTTTAGACTTCAGATAGAGCTCATTGAGACTGGAATTCATTTGAGTTATATTTTGAGCCATACCAAAAATATGGTCCTCTTGCACAGGTTCTTCCCATCCATCAATTTCAGATACATCATTGTAAAAATTTAGCCAAGTTGTCTTTATTTGCTCTTCCGTCAAGAGGTTAGACTGAGCATCCCAAAACTTAGGCATGCCACAGTCCTCAGCCATACTGATATGTTTAGAGATAGACTTCGCCTCCGCCCTCAACTCCTATAATATCTTCATCGTTGTTGTCACTAGCTTATGCCTCTTGAAAAAGTTCCTGGCGATTGATTTTTCTTCAAACCAACTTTCATCCTAAGCTCTGTAGCCAGCTATTGTTTGCATACTATTTTCCAGGACCTGAATTTTGTTAGCCATAGACACCCTTGGTCTCAGGAGCTTAATTGAAGCTTCAAACTCCTTTTCTACCTGGTTCATCATTTTGTTTACTTTGGAGAGATAAGCCAGGGTGGGTCTAGCCTTAAGGACTATTTTGCTAACCACTGCGAGTTTTTCTCTTCGTATTGCAATCGCTTTTTCTTTAGAGAAGCCCTGAACCTTTTTTGAAGCTGTCAATAACTGTTGATTCAGGTCTTCTACCTGTTTTTGCAATGCCTGTACCTGCTCCTCGGCCTTGGCTGCTTTCTCCTGGAAGGATGCAACCTTTTTGAACTTTTGCTCCTAATTTTTAACATCATTCTTGAGAGCCTTATCGATAATTTTTTGTTGGTTGAAGGCCTCTTCCAATCGTTGTCGAGCCTGCTTTGTTCTGAGGAACTTCTCTTTGTAATGCTCCACATTCAAATAGATCGTACCCATGTGGGTTTGAGCCTTTTTCCACTCCTCATTCATTGGTATCTGAGTCATGTCTTCAGTGATTATTTCAGTCTGATAATTGTCTAGAGTCATTTGTTTCTCTGGATTTTGTACTAGAGGAGTCATCTTCATAGTAGACCTCTACATATTGATTAGATCCAAAACTGTCCCTTCTCACACTTGGGCCATATCAGTGTCACTTGGAGGATTCGGTGACTTTAGCCATGTCACATCATTCATTATAGCTTTCCTTATCCTTTTAATCTTGGCGATGGTATATTTGTTTGCAAAGGAAGTGCTTTGTAAATACTGAAGACCCAATAGATTTGTGAAAAGGGAAAAGGGAGTATGTGACAGGGCAGATTCCAAGCCTATTTGATGAGAGGGACATCCGATTCAGGTACTAGGAGGAGAACTTTACAAAAAATTATGGGAGGAGGATGATTTTGAAACCTCTTTGTCTTTTGACCGAGAAAGAGAATCTATATGAGGATTAGGGGAAGAGGAGGGAGTATCAAGATTGATTGGGAATTTTTCTTACTCCTTTTATGGAGTGGAGCCTTCCTTTTCTAGTGATTCCTCTGAATAAACCTTTGCTAGGTACTGTAAACAGGAAATATCCACGCTATCTGGCATTAGCAAGAGAGTCTGCTCCTGATTTAAATATTCTTTCTGAGGGGCCCCCTTTGCTTCTTCTGCCACTTGCTCTTCCACCTGCGCTTCTGAACACTTCTCAATGACCTGTTCTTCTTGCTGAACTTCTCTTTCTTGCATATGTTTAGATCCTTCTTCACCTTGTTGCGTACGTTCTGATACGCCTTCAAAGCTTTCCTTCAAAACCTCTACATCTTCTGGTTTCTATTGATCCTCTCCTCCAGATTGTTTAGAAGAGGATTATTGTATCTTCCTATTTTTTTGGCTCTAAGCTTTTCCTTGCTAAGCTTTTCTCTTTCTTTGTGTTGGTGTCGACTTCTTTCATTCAAGTGGAGCCATATCTTCAGACTCTGTGTCTGATCCTGAACGTGAAATGTACACCCTGTGCTTCTGCTTTTTTTCCCCTAGTTTTTCAACCATGACCTCCTTTCCCTTTTCTTTATCAGCATCTGGAACAAAAACTCTTGGGAAAATACCACCTATTTCGATAGGGACCTTGTTGAACGGTGTCATAGACCAATTCTTATGGTGCTTATCATATTTGGTACAAAATTTGTTATCTATTTTGAGCTCCTACGTGGAGAAAGTATTATGATGGCATCACATCTACCACCAATCCTCAATCTTGGGCGCATCCCAGTCATCTCCTCTCTTCTTCATGTTATTGATTGTTTTGGTGGGGATGTTGTGGGTCGGATGAGTCTTTGGATCATAGTCCACCAAGTGTTTGTAAAAATCATGCCATGGAGATAGAGGCTACATTTTATCCACATGCCATTCCAAGGGCTGTCCTTCGCTATTATTTTGATTTTGTTCAACGACTATATCAGAGGCATAAAATTGTTGGAAAGGACTCTTGTTCAGAGCGGCCTGCCTTTTAGAGAATACATCGTTAGGATCGTATTTCCACCTTTGCGGGAGCTCCACCAGCTTCATATTCTTAGTACTTCAGTAATTTTTTGATGATCTCCCTTTTTTGAGATGACAACCCCTTCGAACTGGAAGGGCATAAGGCAGGTGTGAGTTTTTTGGGCATCAGTCCCAAATGTGTAATTTATAAACTCTTGTTGCCTTACATACTCCAAGGCAAAAAGTTGGTTGGTGACATAGTAAGGGAATAGGAAGGGGTTCCTTGTGAAGTCGTAGAGCCTTATGATTACCCCCTAGGTCACTACAAAAAATTCCCCTTCTTCCACCTGAGAGCACCTCAGGGTTTCCTCCACTATTTTAGGAATTCTTGTTGTGTGTCCTAGCACGATTTATAGAGAAGGGCCCAGAAAATCTCTATTGAACTAATAGTATGAATTGTCGTTCAAGAGGAGCGAAGTCCATTCACATACACACAAAATTTGTCCTTGTGCATCTTTCTGAGTTACAGGTATTGATTTCAAATGCTTTGATTGAAAGAAAAATAACAACCAAACCAAATAAGAAGAATATCTCAAAACATCTAGAGCTTTTGTGTGTAATTTCGAGAGTCCCAGGTGCTGTTGCTGAGCTAAAAAAGTTGGCCAATCGAAGAAAAGAGGTACTTTGTTTGGATCCATGTGCGTTTTATAATAAAATTTATAGATGGAAATACACTGCGCTATTGCAACCTGCCATCCATGAACCTGAGAATCATCTTCTAACCCTGCTATCATGGCCAGCATGGAGAAAAGTGTTTTGCTTTTAAATTTGGACAAAGGAATGAGAGATTGGGGGATGGAACCTTTGGGGAGTTCACCTTCAAGATTTTGTTGGAGAAAAGCCCTAATGTTTGGAGTATTCAATTTTTTTTACAGAATTGGCTGGATCAAACAAGATAGGAGGAACTGGCGGCTTGAATCCTAGGGCAAAAACCACTCTAATTGTGTCTAGATCAATCGTAAAAAGTGTTTCTCTCTTATAATTTTTTACACTCTTATTCTTTACATCGTACATCATGGCCATTACCCTAATTAACTATGGACAAGGGTGAACATGAGGGCATACGTACCAGTAAAGCATCGAATATTAAGGGAAGTTACTTGGATTTGAAGGCGAACTATCTGCGACCAACCTAGCAGCTATGTCTTTGTGAATTTGTCCAGGGCTTCTCCATGTCAGCCTCGTGTCTGCTATATGGGCATCAGGATCTATAAAGTTTTCTACCTTAACACTTGAAATCCTCTTCTTATTTGAAAACCTGGATGTGGAGCCCGAAGCTATAGAGGTGGTCATTGTGATACTGTCGTAGGGACATTGTCTGAAAATACAGAACTTTCAAGGACTTCGAAACTCAGGTAGCAAGATGCAAAAAATGAGAAGAGGGAATGTGAAACAATTCTTTCAAAATAACCCACTGTGTATGTTTATGCCAAAAAGATACACAATTAAAATGCTCAGGTGACGTGGATTAAATGCAATGGGCAGCATGTATTTCAAAATGGATTTTAAATACAGGCAGGAGCTTTAGTTAGTGTGCCAGATTTAAAAGACCTCAACTACTTCGAGTTGTCGTTTTTATCTTAGACCAATAAAAAACCACCACCGTGGTACCGAGCCAATAAGACAACGTCATCTCTTGATTTGATCATTGGGTATGATTTTCATTTTTTAAGAATGGTGCCTTTTAGGTTCCCAAGGCACGTGCTTTTACCGTTGTTCTGACATGGCTTTTAGCTGTATAGAAAATCGGACCTGACGTGGCTTTCTCCTGTATAAAAAGTCAGATCTGACGTGGCATCATAATAATTTTGGAACATGTTACATAAAGAAAACCCAAAAGTCGTGCTATCACGACATTTTCCCTGAAAGAAGGCCATGAATGCCCAAAAGTCGCACTATCGGGACATTTTCCTTTAAAGAAGACCATGAATACCCAAAAGTCACGCTATTGCGATATTTTCTCTGAAATAAGGCCATGAATGCCCAAAGTCACGCTATCACAACATTTTCCCTGAAAGAAAGCCATGAATACCCAAAAGTCGTGCTATCGTGACGTTTTCTCTGAAAGAAGGCCATGAATGCCCAAAATTCATGCTATCATGATATTTCCCTGAAAGAAACCCATGAATGCCCAAAAGTCGCATTATCACGACATTTTCCTTGAAAGAAGGCCATGAATGCCCAAAAGTCGCGCTATCGCGACATTTTCCCTAAAAGAAGACCATGAATGCCCAAAAGTCGCGCTATCGTGACGTTTTTTATCAAAATAAAAACTCACGAAAAGTAACATATTCACAAGGGTATACATACGAAAAACAATAAAATATATACAAGGATAGATCGGAACCCATTACTTGTAAAATAGCTTGAGGTGAAAACCATTAACAGGAATGGGTAGGATCTTGTCTTGTTCATCTTTTAGCTGGAAGGAATTGTGTTGCTTCTCTTCAATAATTTTGAAAGGGCCATCCCATAAGGTATCGAAATTGTCATGATTTCCTAGTTTCGACCTCTTAGTATTCCACTTCAGGACTAAATCCCCTACCTTGAAGTTTCTTAAGGTCATCTTTTTTTTGAACCACCCCTTCGTTGAAACTGCATGTTTTTTATAGTTATCATAGGCTTGTTCCTTCTTTTCTTCCAATTGTAAGAATTGAATCAGCCTATTTTCCATCGGTTCTGCTTCTTCTATACCAGTTAGATATAACAACTTTAAAGCTGGTATTTCTATGTGTATCGAGAGCATAACTTATTTTCATAAACTAGAGAATAATGGGATGTGTTGATAGATTTTTTAATTGTGATCCTATCAGCCCAAAGTGCTTCGTAATTAGTGTATACCAACTCCTTTTATTCTCCTTGAGTGTTATTTTCAAAATCCTGAGCAGATTCTTGTTCGTGGATTCGGCTAACCCATTACCTTGAGGATAGTAAATTGATGATGTTTTTAAATATATCCCATATTTACTGGCAAAGTCAATTACCTTGGCTCCTATAAATTGTGGGCCATTATCTGTGACCAAGGCATCTGGAATTCCGAACCTTGTAATCAAACTTTCTACGAATTCAATCACTACTTTTTGGTCACTCTTTTTTGTGGGTATTGCTTCGGACCACTTCGTGAAATAGTCAATGGCTATGAGAATATATTTATGCCCTGTCGATGAATTTGGTTCTATGATGCCTATGAAATCTAGCCCCCATTGCTGGAATGGTTCTTCAACCTGAATATTCTTTAGAGGTAATGGTGCATTTATGTTCCTTCCTACATATCTCTGACATTCTTCATAGTCTCTCGTAAATTTGAAAGCGTCTGCAAAAATTGTAGGCCAATAGCACCCCGTTATGATTATTTTTAGTGCGGTAGTTCTCTCATAGTAGTGTCCTCCTGATAGACCATGAAACTTTTTTAAAATTCTTTCTTTCTGTTCATTCGACACACATCGAAGCAATACTCCATCCAAGTTTTTTTTGTATAACCCTTCAGGTAATAAAGTGTACTTTAGATCTTGAATCCTGTACCTTCTTCTCTAGGAAGCATTCATGTTAGCTGGAAATATTCCAGTCTGGAAATACCTAATTAATTTATCTCCCCAGTCAAGCTATTATGAAGCTTGATCTTCTTCTGGTATTGCCTCTTGAACCTGGAAAGCTACATAGTCTATTACCGCTTGTTTTACGAGCTCCTGGCACAATGCTCTGCCTCTAACTAGCTTTGTTGGGTGTATTTCCACATCATACTCTTGTATTTTAGTTACCCAACCTGCTCTTGTATCACCGAGCTCTCCCTGCGTAATGAAACTTCATACATCAGGGTGAATAGTGTAAAATATGATTTTGCTTTATGATAAGAAGTGCCTAGAATTTTTTAGAGACTTCATGATAGCGTAAATATGTTTTTCAATAAAATTATACTTTTCCTCATGCTGTTGCATGTTTTGACTTAGAAAAGCGATAGGCATTTCTTCATTGTCGACTCCCTTCTGGGTAAGTACTGCAGCGTAACTTCCCTGTTCGCCTATAGCATATAATATAAAATCTTTGGAGTAGTTTGGGTTTACCAAGACTGGAGCTTGAGCTATTTACTCCTTGATCTGTTTGAAAGCTTCTTTTCTTGCATCCGTCCATTTGAAAATGATGTCATTTTTTAACAATTTAGTCATAGGTTTAACAATCTATGCAAAATTTGCTATGAATTTGCATACAAAATTAATTTGACCAAAAAATGACTGCAAACCCTTTTTGTTTAGTGGAAGGGAGAGTTCCAGCAAGGCTTTCACTCTATTGGGGTCTATTGCTAGGCCAGATTTTGAAACTACATGACCAAGTAAGATTCCTTCTTCTACGGTAAAGATATATTTCTTTGGATTTATGGATATCCCAAACTCTCAACACTTTTCTAGATCTTTCTTGAGGTGAGTTATGTGATCTCCTTTTTTGTGAGAAATGACAGTCATATCATCTAGGTATATCACTATATTTGCAAGTTCTCCAAAAGCTACATCCATGGCTGTTTGAAAAGTTGCTCCAATGTTTGATAACCCAAAAGGCATCCTTTGATACGTAAATGTTCCTCATTTGGTAGTGAATGTTGTTTTGAATTGATCTTCATATTTTACCCATACCTGATTATACCCGGAGAAACCATCCAACAGAGAAAACCTCTTAGCTCCTGCAACAATGTGTAAAATCTGATCGATCTATGGGAGAGGATAATGATCTTTGAGTGAAGCTTTGTTTAGGTTCCAGAAGTCAACACACAGTCATATATCTCCATTTTTCTTTCTTACTATAACCAGATTAGCGACCCATGTCGACCTTAGTGTCTGGTAGTTTTAGCAACTCCTATTTCATCAAAGCTTCTATTTTTGGATTTACTGGGCATTGCTTTTGACAAAAAGGTTTAGCACCTTCTTGAAGTTCAATCGTATGTTGAATTGTTTCCTTTGAGTATACTTTTAAATATCCATAGGTCTAGGCCATTTTATCTGGAAATTCTTCACATAATTCTCTAATTTCATTCAGTTCTTTATCTATAGTATCCACCCCTACGTTGATGGCCTTTTCAGGTGATATTTTTACCTATATATCTATGTTTGTCAACTTTCATCTTATGACCACCTATCATTGTTATCAAAAAGAGACTCAAGTGTGACTAGCCCCTTAGGGATGTGATTATTTTTCAACTGGATGACATTTTCCTCCTCTTCATCTTAACTTTCTTTGTTGCTAGAGCAGTTCATCTCATGAAATTGGAAATCTATAATGTACTGATCATTTTCAAAGACCTGCCATAAAGTATCTCTATTAGGTATAGAAGGTCTGTATATCAGTTTGATTGTTTTTTATTTCTATATAACATTTCTTATAGGGAAGAAGTTTGCTCCTACCCAAGCCAACAAATCAGCATGCGTATTTTTATCCCTAGGGATTGCTTTCATGTTCAGGGATTCAAAATATTCTAGAAGGTCCCAAAATTTATTTCTGTAGGCCTTTAGATAATGTTGTTTGCTTACGCATTTTTCTGTCACTTGATTTACTATTAGTTCAGAGTCACCAAAAATTTGCAGTTGTTTAATACCGATATTTTCCACCTTATTTAGTCCCAAATAAAGTGCTTCATATTCTACTGCATTATTCGTGCAGCTCCAAGTTAGTCTGTAAGAGAAAATCTTTTCTTCACCAGTCGGAGCAATGAGTACAATACCTGCTCTAGCTCCATTTTTGCATCTAGCGCCATCAAAGAAAAGTTTCCACAACTAATTTTTAGATGACACAACTAGTGGGGGGGTGTAAATTTATTCTTTTCAGGTTTTAGAATAGTGTAACTCCCTAGATATATCTCGATCATAGCATTGAAATCCAGAAGAGAAAACTGATCTTCTTCTTGTAACTCATTTAAGGCTTAATCCATTAGACTCAAGTCTGTTAGTTCCTCTATCATCATGTTCATAGTAGTAGAGGTTTTCTCCTCTTCTCCAAGTTTTTCGACATGGAAGGTGGAAGGTTTTTCATTGAATATTTTTACCCTTTTTCCTTTGAATGGAATCTCAAGGTGTGAGAAATCAAGAGAGAGATATCCTTCTATTTTGGTCATAAATTCTCTAGATAAGCACATACCAAAATAAGACTCTAAATCCACTACTACTACTTCTTGTATGACTATGAGTTAGGGAAGCCTGTGCAAAACTATAGGAATATCTTTTATCATGCCTACCATTTTTATATGAGTTCCATCCAATTGTAAGACCCTCGGAGCACTCCTTGTGTATTCCATCCCCATTATATCGCACACTGCTTTGGGCATAATAGTAGTTGCGGCTCCAGAATCGATCATACAATTATGGACTATCCATCCTTCCATTTGGAGAGATAAATAAAAAGAGGGAGGTCTATTTTTTCCTAAAGTGGAAGTAAGACTTGCTTGGGTAGAACTCAATCTAACTGGGTCTTTATATTTGTTTTTCATAGACCTCAATGATTCTTGCAAAAGATCAATCTGCCCTGGAATCCGTAGGGCTTCATACATAGTGGCCTTGGAAGGAGTCTTTTTCATCTCTTCGACAATATTAAAAGGAAGAGTGTCTATGCTTTTTTATTTTACTACTGTATAAAACCTGTTTCTGTAACCCTGAGTAGCATAAACTCTTTTGCATTTAGTCAGTGAAGGATACCTCAACTTTTCTCTAGCCTATTCTTGAGTTTCTATCTCTTTAGCTAGAGGTATTCTCTTTGAATTTCAGCTCCTTTTGGATATGGATTTTGTGGAGGTCTTTTCTCAATAGGACTCTTTGCAGGCATGGGTACTTTTAAAGGATTAAGGTCCTTAGGATCCACTTGAAAAGGTTTATTTCCCTATCGTTTCAGAACATAAACTTGTTCTAGGGAGGGAATCAAAAAATTCTAGTCATTTTCTCAAATTATGTTCACTTGACCTTTAAGGAATCTTTCTGCTTTTTCTATAGCCGTTTGCTATACCTAATGATGATGAACCATGAAGTCGGTCTCCACATGAGAATCATTACACGTGGAACACTAGTAGGATGATTCAGGCGAGGCATTACTAGGTTCACCTTCCTTACTGGTGTAGACTGTATTAGTTTTTTTATAATTTTGTGCACTCCTAGATGCCTGATCTCTAGTTACTTATGGATAATGAGACTTTATTTCTGCTTCTTGTCGCTCCATAGAGATAAATTTATTTGACAGAGTATTATAAGAGGCTTGCAGATCTTGCAAGATCACCACCTGGGCATCTTGAGTAGATGTATTTTCCATTGAGGAATTAGTAGGAATAGGAGGAAGCATTGGAAGAGTGGGTGGCAGTGGTAAAAGCAGTATATTAAGCTGTCCATTCCACTTGGGAAGATCAACAATCAGGGGAACTGGGAGAGCAGCATTTGAAATTTGAGATAAATTGGGGAAAATGGGAGACATCATCTTTGAAGGGAACCTTCCTATGGCGATAAAATCCTTCTTTGCTTTCAGTGCTTCTTGATAGATTTTAGGAAACATCATCACCCGAGATTGTCTGATTGCCATACTAATTTTTGAATTAAAAGCTCTTAGATAGTAGTATATGGCTCCCTCTAGGGCTGGTCTCAGACCATCGGGCACTCTCTTCCAGGTTCGATCGAACCTAATATTGAAATCCACCATCTCCTCTTGTGGGCTTCTTTGAATGATACTAAATTGATTTAACAATGAAAAGAGGTCTGCATGTTCATTAAACTCATCCACTAGTTTACGAGCAAGTTGGGCCTAGGTAGATATAGCCTGGTAGTCAAGAGCTCTATACCAGTAGAGCATTTTTCCTTTTATGGAAATAATCAGGAGCCTGATCATCACGTATTCCTTTGTGATGTTATATATTGGTGCCAATGCGGCCATATCTAGGCAATGCTCATAAGTTGTCTTCTCAGTACCATTGTACTAAGGTAGTGCTTTCAGAGTCGCTGATGGTATTGGATGTTGAACTGCAATATTTAAAGGGCCTGTATGATTCCACAAAGGATAAGGTAGATCTGGCAGATTTTTGGCCATTGTAGTTGTATTGGTAACTAGAGCTAAGGTTCTGATAGCAGCAGTGCTAACGGAGGTTGCATAGGGAGTGTACACTTGTATTGGATTGCTATTGAGAATAGAAAATATTCTTGCAACCAAAACTAGGTTATCTCGGAGGCTAGCAAGATGTAGCTTGAAGAACTCTATGGGTTCTTCTAAATTTTTTGCTTTAGATCTGGTTATCATAAGGATGATTCATAACCAGAAGCTAGGTAAGCGGTTTTTTTTCAGGGTTCCTTTTCGGTGCGAAGTCGCCAAGTGATAATAAAATATTGATAGGGCAAAGACTTCACTGGGACTTTGATATGTATATAATGTTTGGGATTTGCATCCCATCGGGCATGCCAAAAATTATTGGAACAAAATTTGCCTTAGGTAATAATTTGCGCCAAAGACTTCGTCAACATTGAAAGACCAGGCTAAAACAAAGTTTGCCTGATTCAATATCCAGAGAAGGCTGGTTCCTTGTTTTTTATAGGAAAAGTGGGAAGAGAAAGGAATGCATAAAAGGAGGGAAATATAGCCAAATCTAAGAGATAATAAGGTACAGATTAAGCAACAACATAGGACTACTTCAATATTTTGCAAAAAAACATAACGATATCTAACGCATGGAAAGCTAAGATCATTCAACGTTTATTTCTATAGCAGTTTCTACATGAAGTAAATTGCAGATATTATAGAACGCTAAACACATAAATTCAGCTTTAATAATTAATGCATGGTACGTTCAGCTAAGACTAAATTAGCAATAAACAAACGCATACATATTGTACACCAATTGAGCCCAGAACCAAGATAGATGATCTCTATTTATATTTCAGAATTCTGAATACATAGCCCTATAAACACCTAAGAGCTGAACTAGTGTTTAGGTCGCTCATCCTATATATAGAGTTTTTCATAAACAGAAAACTGAAAGTTGTTACAACAAATTGCCCGTAGGGTTATCCTAGTAACAAATTTATTAGATGTCACGATCTTCTTGTTATAGAGATATTTCTCAGATCATGAATATCCTAACTAAAATAAGTTAAGATATTTCTGTTACAAAGATCTTCTCCATCTTCTTTTAGAAATCGTGGTCTATTGGCCCTCCAAAATATCGTGCCATCACGATAATTCTTCTTTGCTCACCATTGGCCCTCAAAAATGTCGCACCATCGCGACGATTCTTCTTTGCTCGCCACTAGCCCTCCAAAATGTCGTGCCATCATGACAATTCTCCTTAGCTCATTATTGGTCCTCCAAAATATTGCGTCATCATGACAATTCTCCTTAGCTCGCTTCTGGTACTCCAAAATGTCGCGCCATCGCGACGATTCTCCTTAGCTAAATTTTGAGGAGAATACCTTTATTTCCCTGCATGTTGTCATTTTGACCAACACTAACCCTTTTTGAAAGTTGAAAAAGAAGTTTGTTGAGTGTGGCAGATTTCCAAAGAGGTTTCTTCATCTTCTTAAAAGGTATGGGCACATTCTCCTATTGATTGATTATGGTGGTTGATTTTTGAAATATCATTGGAGAGAAAAGGATTGATTGTGGTTTCCTTTTCAAAAGCAGTTGGTTGAATGATTCAAGGTTTTCTGGTTTGAGAGCTATGTTTAAACCTTGTTTTATAAGCATAGTTGTTGAAGCCCATTGGTTATACAAAGAACTTGAAAAGAACATGAGTATCATTGTTATGTGAGATTTGTGGTTGAGCATTGTTGGAAATATTTGAGTTGGTTGATACATGCTTGGACTAGGGTTTTGTGAGAAAGAGATGTCTCTTGTGATGATTGGTTGAGTTGAGTTGATTGAGCCTAGTCAAGTGATGTGTGAAGTGATTGTTCAAGTTCCATGAAACAAACTATTCTATAATTTTTATTTGAGTTGATATTGAGCTTAGAACATATTGAGTCTCTAACAATTCTCTTTATGCTTCTATGAGTTGACTTGACTTGAGTTGAGATTGAGATTAGAACATATTGAGTCTCTAACAATTCTATTTATGCTTCTATGAGTTGACTTGAGTTGAGTTAAGATTGATTTGAGTTGAGATCATTGTGTGTCATTGTTGTCATTCATTGTAGAGTGCTTTGCCATTCATTTTTGAGTTCATCATTGAGCCTTGCCTTTGTAGATTTATGGATGAGATTTGAGTGCTACTTGAGCATGATTGGTTGAGCCTTTGAGAAGGCCTTTGGGATAGATTTCTTGTTGAGTAAATTTGGACAAGTTCTGTGTGAGATTGTTGAGCAGATTTGGACAAGTTTTGTGTGAGATTGTTATGCAGATTTGGACAAGTTATGTGTGAGCTTGTTGAGAAGATTTGGACAAGTTCTATGTGAGCTTGTTGAGCAGATTTGAGTAAATTTTGTGTGAGCTTATTGAGCAGATTTGAGAAAGTTATTTGTGAGCTTGTTGAGCAAATTTGGACAAGTTCTGTGTGAGCTTGTTAAGAAAATTTGGACAAGTTCTGTGTGAGCTTGTTGAGCATATTTGGACAATTTTTGTGTGAGATTGTTGAGCATATTTGGATAAGTTCTATGTGAGCTTGTTGAACAGATCAGTGGAGTGCCTAGCTAAGAAGATCAGTGGATTACCTACCTAAGCATATCAATGTGTTGCCTAGCTAAGTAGATCGGTGGATTGTCTACCTAAGCAGATCAGTGTGTTGCCTAGCTGAGTAGATTAGTGTATTGCCTAGCTGAGTAGATCAGTGTGTTGCCTAGCTGAGCAGATCAGTGAATTGCCTACCTGAGTAGATCAATGTGTTACATAGTTGAGCAGATCAGTGGATTACCTACCTGAGCAGATCGGTGTATTGCCTAGCTTTAAGTAGATCAAAGTAATCATTGTATTGGATAAGGATCCCTATTTTTGTGTGAAATATTATAAAGATATTATCTTGTGGAGTACCCCACATTGGGAGAACCATGTTAAATATTGTGTATCAAATTATGTGTGGTGACTTGTGCTCTTGCTTACTATCGCTATCTGAGTTATTAATGCACACTGCTATATTTGGTTATTACAATTAACGACATTAATTGATATTGGTTTGGAAAGAAACTAAAAAGTGGGTGTTATACTGTTCACCCCCTTCTCAGTATAAGCTTGTGTTCTTCAATACTAGAAAGTTTTAGCTTAGCAAATGGGACTTGTTCATCCTTTGGAATTTTTCTATAAGCAAACCATATATCCATGTCAAGGATCCAACTATTTATGACCTCAAGATCACGAGACCCATCATAAATTTTGACCTCACATTTTGCTTATGAACGAAGGTTAGGGGCTTGACTAGGACCACTACGGGTAGCAATATTTGTGATCTTATTGGCCAAAATGCTAACTACCACGACTATTGCGCCCATTTGTCCACTAAATAGGTAGCCATTTGTGACCTTGTGTAAGCCAACAATAATTACAAAAGGGACTTACTTGATGCCTAAGGGGTGACCAAAATTTCTGTGTTTTTTGCCAAAATAATTGCAAAAACAAAAATTGTTTTATGCAATTTTACAATGCTTGGAGGGGCAAAATTTGAAAGCACAATAAAAATATTTAATTAAGAAGATTAAATATTTTATAATATTCCCCTTTTACAAAATAAAATTTTTAGTGCTTTTACCCCCTTTTGCAAAAATGTAAAAATTAAACCCCTTTTTAAAAAAAATTAAAATTAACCCCTTCTAAAAAGTATTTAGCACTTTGAAGCACTAGTCAATGATAAGTTATGCAGAAGGCAGAAAAAAATCGGTCAACCTATAAAGTGAACTAGAAGTTGCACATTCAAGGAAACAAGGCACCACGAGGCACAATCAACAGGACAACCGACTGGTGCCAACTGGCATGCATTGTAGTTATCAGGTACTGGTTACCTGAATAGCGCATATTGACCTACTTAAAGCACAAAATAACCTCACACAAAAATTATGTGGGATAAAGCTTTCCCATAAAATACCTTCAAAAACCTTTTTTGTTTTCTTGGATTGCACCACTTATCACATGTTGAGCCATAAAATGTTGCCAAAGAACCTTGCCATGTGTTACCTCGAGATTTGTTATCCACAAAAGTGCATGATTGGTCAAGATCTACCAATGGGGTTTCAGATCCGTATCCTTAGGATTTGTGTGCCAATAAGGAGTGAGCTAGAATATGTACAAAGAGAATCTTTTTGGCCATTGAAAACATGTGAAATTATGCATCAGGCTTTGGTTTTTGTGCTATGATGTTTGGTTCTATATCTACAACAAGTGAGCTAGTCTTCTTTGGGATCTGAATTGATTTTTCAAGGCGGGTTGGTCTCACATTTAATTTGAGTTGGTGACCTCTTATCGTTGGTCATGCTTGGCATGTTTCGATGTTGTTGAAATTGTGCAACTATCCATGCAAGGTAGTTTGGGTGATTGGAAGTTGTTGGATGGCGACGCACAACATCGCCTTGGGTGATTGAATGTTACCTAGGGTGATAGGCTTTGTCACCTTTTGTAGGTAAAGTGTAGTCATCGATTAGGCGATTGTGTTGCCTTCTTTTCAAGATTTTTTTGAAATAAAGCTTTCAAATATTACAAAATGTGAGAAAGCTTATATATAAATAAAATAGCAACAACCAAAAGTTAATTAGCAAAAAGCTTTCAAAAAATAATTGTTAGCTAAAAAAATAGAAGAAGCTTTGTTAGAAGAGAAAGCAAGGAGCTCCAAAAATTTAATAGTAAGAGCAGTAGAAGGCTTATCCTGATCTTCTACATGTAGAAGATCATCCACTTCTTCTTTGTCCTTGAAGCAAAATTTTGTCCTAGCAACAAGCAGAGGTAGTAAGAGGCAACAAGTCCTAATTCAGACAAAAATAACTAGAATTCATAAACTCAATCTTCTAACCCCAATAAATAGCTTCAAAATCAGGATCACTATAGCTAATATTGGTAGGATGTTACCCAAAACCAACACCCATAGCATAAGGTTGAAAATGATCCAAAACCTATGAAATCCTAAAGCTCTTATACCATTGATGTGGTATCAAATGAAGTTGAATTTTACGTTAAGATCAAATGACTCGTCACAAGAGAATATATAGAAATTTTTAGATGACTCATCACCTATGAAAGTGGATCTAGAATGACAATAAACTAGGACACCTCATCAATCACCACCAAAACACTAGGACACCTAAGAAAGCAACAAATCACTATGATATCACCTAAGAAATCACCAACTCACTATGATATTCACTCGTGATACCTAAGCAATTACACCTATCAATATCCCCCTTAATGTGAAGGGTTACAAGACAATACAAAATGGGGGTTGGTGATGTGGAATCAAACAAAGCTGAATTTTGCATTGAGATCAAGGGTTTAAATAGGCCCAAATTACAACCATAAATCCTCCAAAATAAGAATATATGCTAATCAATTTTCTTATTTTAGAGATTTTTGCTAACAACCCTCTAACAAATCCCTATCTAGAAAATTTTCCAACTAACCTATCTAGAAGATGTGCCAACTATATTTATCTAGAAGATTTTTTCCATGTCCAACATGAGCAACAAAGTCTCACATTTAACAATTTATTCATAAAAATTAAAAAATAAGACTAAGCCCCTACAAGAATAAATCCTCCTAAGTCTAATCTAAGGTATTATTAATCCTAAAAACTTAAACCTTAGCCTATAAAATGATGTTTTCATTAGCTAGACATTCATAACATTCGCCTTGAATGTTAACACCAAAAACTTATGTGACCTCTCTCAAGCTTAAGAGACCTCTAAGATATATAAACTTGGTTGTACATATGGCCTTGGTGAAAATATCAACTATCTTGTCCTTTGTCTTTCAATACTAGATATGGATCTTGTCCTTGTCCTTTGATGTAATGGTGGTATACCTCAATATGCTCTGTATGGGTATGGAACACTAGATTTTTGGAAAGTTGAATGATACTCTAATTGTCATAATAGAGTAAAGAAGATTATTTTGGATGTTGTTGGAGTACTGAAAGAATAAACAATAACCAAATAACTTCTTGAGTTGTATTATTTGTTGCTAATTCATCGTCTGTAGCTGATAAGGCAATAGTAGACTACTTCTTACTATGCCATGAAACTAGACCAGAACCAAGGAAGGAAACATATCCTATGGTAGACATTTTGTCATTTGCACAACCTACACAATCTAAATAAGAATGCCCTACAAGTATCAAGTATATAAAAGAGGAATAATAATACCCCTAATCAAAGTCCCGTACACATATCTCAATATTTTCTTTATTATTATTTAATGTGAAACCTTAGGATAACTCAAAAACCTATAAACCACACCCATTGTAAAAGAGATATTTGGTCAAGTGTGAGTCAAATACACAAGGCTTCCTACAAGTTGCTTGTACAAGGTAAGATCAACATCATCACCTTCCATATACTTGTTAACTTCAATCTGTGAGAAAGTGGAGTAGAAACACTTGCAATTTTCTATCTTGAACCTACTCAACAATTTTATAGCATACTTAGTTGAAGACAGATAAATTCCATCATCTTTTTGCCACACTTGAATTCCAAGAAATTAATGTAAAAAGCTAAGGATCTCAAAATTATCATTGAAATTCATCTTTGTTTTATTGATTTTATCCAGTCATGTGTGATGATAAGATCATCAACATAAAGCACAATAATAAGAATGTCATTTCCATCAGTGTTCTTCGCATAAAATTTGGGATCATAGAGACCATTATAAAATCCTTGTGCTTTAAAGTACTCATCAATCTTAGCATACCAATACCTTGAAGCTTTCTTCAATCCATATATAATTCACCTACAACTTATGTGAATAACATCACTCTAGAGGAAGCATGGAGTGACAAGAAGCCCAATGTTAAGTATTTTAGAATATATGGTACCTAATGAGATTGAGAAAAGAAAATTGATAAGCAGAGTGTTAAGTGCATCTTTGTTGGTTATGATGATTAGAATAAAGGATACATGTTGTATGATCCTAGTGCGGAGGATGTGTTCACAAATAGAGAAGTCAAGTTCAATAAAGGGTTTGAGGATAGGATGCAATACTCTTCCACTCCTATCTTATTGGTGGACATAAATGATGATGTATCACATAGTACCTTTGAAACTAGTGAAAATTCAAAGGCAACTTCTAGTGAATATGAATAATTAAGGCCTTCCAAGAAGGAAAAGAGTCTTCGAGAAATATCTCAAGTCTTAATCGAATTGTTTGTACAAGGTGCTTATAGGAACAAAAAAATGGTTCAAAACCAACTTGTGGGGAACCAAATTCTTAGTTTAACAACATGCTAACCCCCCAATTTTCCTATGAGGAAGTGGGATTTAAGTACCACAGGCTAGACATCTAAACTAGGTTCAAGCTCCTAAGGTTAGGTTTATGTGAATGTATGATAGGCAAGGCACATATGCTTGTAAAAACTAGGTTCAATTTTCATAGACTAGATCCCATGTGTAAGTAAGAGATTAGGTTAGAATCCTATAGGCTAGGCCCCACATGTGTTACGAAACTAGGTTTAAGTTTTATAAACTAAATACATTTAAATGTATTACAAGTGGGCCTCATTTAAATCCTATATAACCCTTAAGAAATTCAGTTTTGTTTAGAAAGTGGATACTTCTTTTTAAATTTATTGATGAGATCCATTTCAATCCTATAACCCACTAAGAATATTTATTTTATTTAATAAATAAATATATTTATTATTATTATTTTGAATGTTCTTTTTAAACTCTAGCCTACTTTCAAAATGCAAGGAAGTGTGTTGAAATAGCCAATCCTAGTTTAAATAGCCTATCATTTATGGACTGAAGTCAACCACAAATTCTATAGAGATGAAGTCAAGTGGCCTCATGACTGGTTGGAAGACTCAACTTGGCTTTACATTTAATGTTTAATATATCTATTCAATTTCCAATTAAAATGGACACATCTCATGTGGGCTTGATGTAAAGTGATATTAAAATCAAATAATCAAATTTGATTTTGCTAGAATTCTCTTAAAAGAATAGTCCTAGAATATTTGCATAGAAAAATATTTATACTTAGAATATTTGCATAGATAAATATTTGTTTGTCTTAGGCTAGACAAGTATCCAAAAATATATGGATGAAAAAATACTTGTTTATCCTCCAAAAATAAAGGAATAAGCGACCGTATACATGAAACTTTTTGTTTATAATAGCTTAATGATGAAAATTTTGAAATTTTAATAAAAGTTTTAAGATGAAAATTTTGAATCTTTAATAAAGGTTGAAGGTTTGAAATCTTGTAGAGGGTAAGGTTGTACATATGGTTGGATAACTATATATTGGGTAAAACAAGAGATATTTTATATGACTTAGGATTGTATTACCATGTTTTGATAACCGGAGTATGGTTGGATAATCATATATTAGGTAAAACAGAGGTCTTCTCATATGACTTATAACCTTGTATATGTTATCCGTGTAATTGTTTTTTCCCATTATCTGTTGCAAAAAATAGAAACTCCATGGCTAGGTTCTAGGCTAACAAACGAGTCAGGCTTAAAGTAATGTATATGTGACCATTTCAACTATCGAGAGATTATCACAGCTAACCCCTCCATCATCAAAGAAACATATCAACTCCATTGTGAAGTTGTCTTTACCCCTTATTGTGACCATCACCATTAAGGAAAGAAATAATAGTTTTTAGGATGCACCTCCAAGCAAAATGATGATAACATAAGAATTAGAATGGGAGTTTAGAAATAGAATACAACATATGGTTATATAATTCCATTACAACTTGCATGAACAATATATACAATAAGAATAACTTATAATTATAATACATACACAACATATATTAGATGATCTAGCATAGTATTTCAAACTACCAAGCACAATAATTTAGAGTTCTTGGCACAACAGTTCAAAATACTTAACATAGCATTCAAACTACTCAAAATACTAGTTAGATGGTCTAGCACAATATTTAGACTGCCTAGAATAACATTTAGTCTACCTAAAATAGCACTCAGATTGCCTAGAATAACACTCATACGACCTAAAACAACACTCAAATGGTATGGTACAATATCCAAACTACCTAGAATAACAATCATAATACTTAGAATAACATTTAGTCTGCTACTACCACCTGCAATACCAATGTAGAATACCAACCCTCAATACCGTGCCAACCTTTCCTACTAACATTTGAACGAATGAGAGAGGGATATTATTTATACAACTAAAGAGGTAGTTGTATCCTCCAACTAACTACCTACCCGACACCTCATCCTTAAATTAAATTTGACATGCATTTGAATTACATTTATATTTTATTTTATGACTCACTTTATGAATTTATTAATTACATGTATGCACATTTCATTAAACACTTTGTATACGAACTGCAAAATAATACAAAATTTCAAAACTTATTCATTGGTCAATTCACCTGTCTACATTTATCCCCTCCTCTATACTTGTTGGTGTCCTTGATGACACATGATCCGAACATTGCAAATAGAAGTATTGAACACGTTGTAGGAATCTCTTGTCACACCTCTACTTATTATATTCCATGCATATTTTGTAACAAATTTCACTTTAAATTGTTGCTCGTAACACGTTGTTTTCTAATTTCTCACTCCACTTTCTACAATCAGTTGCATCATCAACATGACTAACATGATGGGTAATGCTTATCATCATCTTTATTATGGTTCAAGGGGGTGGGATCCCCCTTGCAGGGTCAAGGAGTAGTACCTTAAAACCTGAACAATTTAACCATTGAAACACTCACTATCTAAATTGAAAATTTTCATCACTTACGTTTTGATAGACTTTAGCTTACCTCTTAAAAAACTTTCCCTTAGGTCCAAATGAATTCTCTTTGGCTCCATATGGCTTCTTCTTGTTTTTATATGACACAACCTCTTAGGTCAGATGACCAACCTCTTAGTTCAAACAACTCACTTCCTAGCCTAGACAATCCACTTATTGAGTCAGATAGCCGTAGGCCAGGTGACCCACTTTTTACGATAGACAATTCGACTTTGGATGACCCAACTCTAGATGATCCTACCTTATATGACCTACCTTTAGATGGTCTATTTTTGGATGACCCTACTCTATACAGTCTAGATTCTTTGCAATTAAACAACATATATGACGTACTCTTTCACTCAAACATTTTATATAGACTTTAGTACAATATTCTTATCTTATTAGACAACTCTCCAAATGGTTTGGATGGTCTAGGAGGCCAAAAAAAAATATCCCTTGTCCTCATACATTATCATGAATTCCATCATATTCATGTGCTTCTTTTGACAATCCCACTTGCTCTTTTGATGACCCATATTCATCTTGAACTTTAGATGGACCATCCTCTTTCTTGAATGGCTCTACGTGTTCTCCAACTAACTGTGATTATCTTCAAATAGCTTGGGGTGTTTTTCCAACAATTTAGGAATAGTCTAAGCCTTAAATGACCTAGGGAGGCAGATAAACCTCCCTATAGGAGAGATATCCCAAGGGCCATTCAAGGACCTATTATCCTTGTTAAACAACTAGGTTCCCAACTCATATGGCCTAAGATGAGATGGTTTAATCTCTAATAATCAAGGCTTGGGTCTAGATGATCCAAGTCCAGATGGTTAGACATTAAACAACCTCTATATTTTTTGTCTTCATCACTTGCTTCATTATTTGCATCATTTACTTTATCATTTGCATTAACCACTTATGCAACTTCAAGTATTTGCTCAATTTATGCCTCTTTGATTGTAATCAAGTTCACCTCCTCTATACTTGTTGGTGTCCTTGATGACACATGACCTGAAATGTGGGGATAGAAGCATTGAACACATTGGAGGAATCTCTTGTCATACCTCTACTTATTCTATTCCATGCATATTTTACAACATACTTCACTTTAAATTGTTGCTTGTAACACATTATTTTCTAATTTCTCACTCCACTTTCTACAATAAGTTGTATCATCAACATGACTAACATGATGGGCAATGCTTATCATTACTTTTTTTGTTTTTCAAGGGGGTGGGATCCCCTTTGAAGGGTCAAGGAGTAGTATCTCAAAACCTCAACAATTAAATCATTGAAACCCTTACTATCTAAATTAATTTTTTTTTCACATATGTTATGATAGCCTTTAGTTGACCCTCTTAAACAACTTCCTCTTAGGTCTGAATGAATTCTATTTGTCTCTAGATGGCTTCTTCTTGATTTTAGATGACACAACCTCTTGGATAATATGGCAAACCTCTTAGATAAAACAACTCACTTCCTAGCCTAAATAACCCACCTCTTGAATTAGATAGCCCTAGGCCAGGTGATCCACTTTTTGCAATAGCAAATTAGACTTTGGATGACCCAACTCCATATGACCCTACCTTTAGATGGCCTACTTTTGGATGACCCTACTCTGTACAATATAGCTTCTTTGCAATCAAACAACATGTATGACATACTATTTTACTTAAAAATCCTAAATAAAATTTAGTACAATCTTCTTCTCTTATTAGACAACCCTCCAAATGGTCTAGATGTTCTATGAGGTCATACAAATCTATCCTTTGTCCTCGTACGTTGTCATGAATTCCATCCTATTCATGTGCTTATTTCAATATTCCCACTTATTCTTTTGATGACCTATCTTCATATTGAACTTCAGATGGATCATCCTCTTCCTTGAATGACTCTACGTGTTCCCCAAATAACTATGATTATCTTCAAATAGATTGGGGTCTTTGTCTAACCATTTGGGGATAGTCTAAGCCTCAAATGAACTAGGAGGTAGATTTCCCTCTATATAGGAGAGATACCAAAGACCATTCAAGGACCTTGTCAAACAACTAGGTTCCCAACTCAAATGGCTTAGGCTGAGATGGTTTAAGCTCTGATAATCAAGGCTTAGGTCTATATGACCCAAGTCTAGATGGTTAGACATCAAACAATCTCTCTCTTTTTTGTCTCCATCACTCACTTCATTTTATGCATCACTCATTTTACTATTTGCATTAACTACTTATGCAACTTTAACTATTTTCTCAATTTATGCCTCTTTGATTGTAATCAAGTTAATCTCCTCAATGACAATTAGGTTCATCAAGTTCATATCCTCTGCTTATTGAATAGGGCTATGACTCTTCTCTAACACTTCAAACTATTTATACATCATTGGTTTATCTTAACTTATAGCACTTTAAAATTCATGTATGAAGTGCCCCTACAAATAACATTGTCAATATTGCACAATGGTTCTTACCTTAGTATCATAGTCAATTCAACATCTAGTTCTTTGGTGGTTGGCATAGACCACATCACCTATGGCATCCCCCTTTGGTACAATCTCCCTTTATGGTGTATATGCCAACAATAATGATATTGTACTTTTCAATCCACACTCATACATAGAGTCATTGTTCTTCTCTTTAGAGTCACTTCCTTTACTGATTTCTTGGCCTTAACACTTGCACAATAAACTACTCTTATTATCAAAATATCGATATCACTGTTGGATTCACTCTCAACATTAGAGTCATTTCATCTTTATGGTTATTCTTGTCTATATGAACATGACCCCAACACTTTAATTATGTCTTTTCATCACTTTCCAAGCTTAAGGATTACTCCAAGGCCTCTTGATATGACGTTGGAGGGATCACCTTGGTATTTTTCTAGTATGTAGGAATAAGTCCTTCCATGAACCATCTCTTCTTCAATGCATCTAATGGATCTTCCTCCAAATAGGTAAAAAACCCACTGAAACTTCGGTTATACAAATAAATAGACTTGTTCTCACCCTATTCCATTCTATAATTTTTAGTAATGACCTCATTGTCATTATGAAATAACCAAAATTCCTTCACAAGTGCTTTGTAAAACTCATCCCAAGTATATTAATTTCCCTCTAGCAATCTCATGTACTGGTCCATTGCAATTTTAAAAAATGTCATAGGGAATAACCTCCTCCAATTGGTGTTATTATTCTCTCCATTTGCTTTCCACATCACGAGGTAAAAATTCCAATGCCTAATTGGGTCTTCTATTTCCTACCATGAAATATTGGAAACTTACATGATATTCCAATATTGATCTTTATGGTGATAGGTTGACTTGACATTGGCAATAGGTGTTCATGTGTCTCTCCTTCTTCACACACATCCTCAAGCACACCCTATTACAATTGCTCTCATATTAGACTCCCATCCCATGCACCATGACATGTACCAACCTGTAGTTTCTCTAATGTCAAACTCCTACCCAACTTACCATCAAGCACACCAACCTATAGTTGTTGTAGTATTGGACTCCTATATCATGCACTATTAGACATGCCATATTGTAATTACCCTAATGCCAAAATCTCATCCCACTCATCATCAAACACATTGACTTACAATTGCTCTAGTGCCATACATATTTTATTATCATGTAATTTACCATTAGTGCATAACTCAACATCATGTGATTCTCCATCATTATCAAGTAACTCTTCATTGTCATCATATAATTTACCACCACCAACATGCAATCTCCACCGTCGACATGCAACTCCCTACAACATATATGTAACTCTCTACTGCCATCATGATAATCTTCATTACTAACATATAACTCTCTACTATTGAAATATAACTCTTTTACTTGTCACACAACTCTTCATGCATAAACATTTGTGTGTATCCTTTGTGCATGTCCACTTATGCATCTAGTTGTGCATCCACTTGCATGTCTATTTCATGCATCAACCCTACATCAACATCAATAAATAAGTGATACCTTTTGTTTTATCAATTGTATTTTAATTTTTACATTGTTGTCATTGTACACCTTCCCAAGTGAGTAACTTATCATAACTCCATGTCACCAACCTTGAATCAAATTCAAACAAGCAATAGTACCATAATGTAGAAATCAAATACAACATATTGCAATACAATTCTAATACCACTTAAATGAATAAAATATACAATGCCAACAACTTACAATCATAATGCATGCATTACACACACAACATATATTAGATGGCCTAGCACAACAATTTAGACTATCTAGCATAGTAGTTTAAACTATCCAACACAACATTTAGATTATCTGGAACAACATTCGAATTGCCTAAAATAATAGTCAAACAACTTGGAACAACATTCATACTGCTTGGAATAATATTCAAATAGTCTAGAACAACATTTAGACGACTTGAAATAACATTCAATTTGCTACTACACATGCAATACCAATGTACAACACCAACCTCGATACCAACCCTCAATACCATGCCAACCTTCCCTACCAACCTTTGAATGGATGAGGGAGAAATCTTATTTATACCACTAAGGAGACAATTGCATCCTCCAACTAACTACATACCTGACATCTCATCATTTCTTAAATTGCATTTGACATGCATTTAATTTACATTTATATTTCATTGCATGAATCACTTTATGACTTTATTAATTACACGTATATATATTTTATTAAACATTTTATGTATGAACCACAAAATAATACAAAATGACAAAACTTATTCATTGGTAAATTTGCTTGTCTAAATAAAGCAAATACAATTATAACAATACAAAGGCAATCATGGCCTTAATTGAAAGTTAACAATTATTTCAACAAAAAAGTATCCTTCAATTTATAGAATTCAAATGTTATGTAGTGGTAATTTTGAAGGTAACAAATATAGATAACGATATATTTCAATATAGCATTTGGAAGTTGAAGTTTTATATCCATAGTAATTAATTTACATTTTCAACTAGCCATACCATCCAAATGTGAGTCTCAAATCTTATTATTTATTTTAGCAAGAAAGACAATGCATACAAATATCAACAATTTTTCAACATTAAAACCCAATATCTTTGCAATAATCCATTTTAATCAATGATAATTGTGATGAAAATATCCTATACTTTTTAATATTAATAAATTATCTAACGACATCCTAACAATACAAGAATTTGGTCTGGAACTCCTTTGATCATAGCTTTATAATTTTTAACATTAAATAATTACCTAGGCATTCAATCAGAAGGATAATGCTTTACCTGTAATAACTACATAGTTTTAGCCACTCAATATTTCTAATCTTAATTATATAAATTAATTGTGATAATAATTTTATTATACTAGGTAATGGTAAGCATTGCCAAAATTTTGAAGATGACATATATTGAGCATTTTATAGTGCAATTATGCGTTAAAATTCTGATATTGATCAAAAATTAGAAGCAAGCATTGAGAATATGTGGTATTAAGCTTCATTTGAGGTACTACTTGTGTGTAAAAGGGGAACTATGTAATTGAGATCACTTTTATGGTGTCATTAAACTAAGTTTTATTCAAAATGAGAAAACAACTTGAGCAATCTTGAAGGCTTCTTGGGATTTTAGCAATCTACATGGGTTTAGTGGCAAAACAAATGTCCTTTTATTAGTAGAGCTCTTTGAGAATTTCATGTGTTTTATTTATTTTCCACTTGGGAAAATAATAGCTCTAGGTTTATTGTTTGATCTAGTGAAGCCTTGGCATTGCATTAAAACTTTTGGGCATCCTTTTATTCACCATTATAATCCAACCCTATCCCATTCTCTACTTAATGGATTTTTTAAGATTAGGTTTGTGCTTCAACCATTTCATTATAAAAAATCTTTAATCCTATGGTGTGAAGACTAGCATTGGAAGCATGTGTAAAGAGAGACTGACATAAAATATTCTAGGTGAAATTTCATTATACAAATTGAATACCAATCAAAATTTTGATGTTGAACATGACAAGTCAACTTTGATGCACAAATTCATCGTAAAGGTATAACAAATAAAAACTTGTCCTACTTGTAACACATGGGCTAATCCAATTGTTTGATATACTAATCAAGAAATATCTCTAGAGATAACTAAGAGGGTTTTTATTATAAACCATAGCCTATGACTAAGGGAATACTAATAGTGCTTAGGCTTCATAAGATTCAACATAACCTTAGTAAGCTTTATAGGGTTTCCACTATGTTGAACTCGTTGGATTGTATAACACTTTTTAATAAAAACACCTTGAAGCAAACATAATTATAATCTCATGCAAAAGAGGACAAAGATGAATTATATAGAGTAAATAAGAAAAATAGAGAGAGAAAAGGATAAACAAAAGGGTGGGTGCCCATAGGTACCCCCACAATCTTGAATATCACCAATTGATATATTGGATCACTCATTGGGGGTATTTATACTTATACCTAATCCTTAATTAAATGCTAATCTCAAGATAATAGAACCTAAATTGAAGGTTAAATTACAACACAATAAATATATTAAATCCTTAAATAAAGGTTAACCATAGAGGTGGTTTAACCAATGTCGCTAAGGACGAATACATTAAAACTTTTCGTAGGCTTACATAGAAAGAAATCCATAGGCTTATTTACAAAATACCTGTAGGATTACATAAAAGGCACACATAGGCTTACTTAAAGAACAACCAAAGGTTTATATAGTACTTGCTCATAGGCTACATCAACAACCCCCATAGGTACTTTATCTTTACTGACCTTGGCCTAAAAGATCAAATTACATATATTCAACACCACCAATAATATGAACTAAAGGGCCAAGGAGAGAAGATATTAGAGATGGTATCTCTTCCTCCATAATGAATGCTCAAATAGGTTAATGAATCTTGCTATATTCTCTTGCCTAAGGTACATGAATTGAAAATCTACATGTTTGTCAAAGAAGGAAAGAAGAGGCTAAATAATTTTTGGTGGCCCCCATATGCCAAAGAAGACATGATTAGATTTGCATGCATGGAAAAGACCTCTAATTTGCTTATCAAACTTGCTAAAATAGTTCAACAATTTTTGTATTGCATTGGGATGAGAGGATGCTTGATTGGTTGAGTCCAAGAAAAGGTTATACAAGGAAAACCATAACAAATATGGATGAACTATTGATATTTTTATTTCTTTATAAAACTTCAAGGGGATCTTACTTCAATACTTTTCATGTTTCACCTCAAAGTATTTTTTTCATTGTGTCAAAATATTTCTCATTTTATTTCCATTTAAAAAAATATATAATATTATATAGAATATCCCATGAAAGGGGTAAATGTAACACAAAAAATATAGAATTTTTAAGGCATGCAAAGTAGATGCATTGAGGTGTTTCATGCACAAAGGAGTATGACACCCTTTATTAATGGGTTAAGGGGTTTCCTTAAGAGAAGTTACCTACTCTTCCTTATATGCACAAGTGCCTAAGATATTATGGCTGGAGGAAGGGACTCTAGACCTTGGGATCTAGGAGATTTAGAGATGAAATTTCATGCTCAATTTTTTGATAAGATTATTGATGGTGTCATACTTTTTTTGTACATGAAGCATGATGAAGTCACCACTTGTAATGTGGTATGTATTAATGATGTCACCCCTTTTTTGGCACTATGCATACTAACATTGCACCTAGTGATGCCATGGCACCAGTTGATGACATGGCACCGATTGATGAGGTGGATGATGTGGCACGTGATGATATCATACTTGGTGATATGGTACCTAATTACATCACACCTAATAACATGAAATATGATGTGGTGCATGATGATGTAACACTTGGTGACATGACAGACGATGATGACCTTAAACCTATTGCAATAATTGTTATTGTGGTAGTCATTGATGTGGAATTATGATGATGTGGTAGTAGCAAAAAATGGTAGACATGATAATATGGACATAAAAATTGAGGTACAATAAGGGGTTCAACCAATCATACTTTTCTAGTTCAACAAATCACCTATTTCAACACTCAAGTTAGTAGTAGATGTGGTAAACTATAGATTCTAGGAGGCACAAAAAAGTGACATGTGGTATCCTCCAATTTGTCAATACCTTATACAATGTCCTACACAATCAAAATCCTAATGACACCTCCTTGCATTGAACAATGACACTTAGAGCTAAAAGATTCATTATTCCCTTATCCAATCAACACCTAGTTGTCACCTATTCAACTGCTCAGATATTGATACATAGTAGTCTCCCCATTTGTTGTAGGTACAATGTTTTTTAGGAATTTTAAATTATTTAGAGGCACTTTATGTGATTTAAGGTCCAAAATTTTAAGGGTAATAAATTTTGTATATGTAAGCATTTTGTGCCCCTTTTTTCAAATCATATAATTTTTTTAGATCTTTGTATTGGAAGTATTATTTCTAGTTACAACTACATGTAGAATACTATTATTGGGTAGGTAAATTATGGATCAACATGTACCCTTTCTAAATGGTCCAAATTATTCCACTTGGAAAATCAATATTAAAGATTTGCTTTGGAGTGAGAGATTGCTCAAATATGTTAATGAGATATCTACAACCACTAACCTTTATAAGAGAAAGCAGAAGGAAAAGGCTCTCAGTATGATTGCTATTTGAGATGACAAGAAGCCTATTTACCTTTTTTGTAAGAAGGAAGAATGCATGGTAGAGTTTTATAGGTTACAAATCAACAATCTTGAAGAGATAACAAAAAGGGGGTGTTGATGTTGCTCTATTTTGGACTTAGAGTTATAAAAACCATGATGATGAGATCTATTAGGTACATGTAATTATTCATTTAGTATATTAACCATCCATTTATTTTTTGGGTGGATTTCAAATTCTGTGGAAACTTGGTAAATGACTACGCATCACCATCTCTTGCATGACTACCATACAACATTATGGAGATGATGTTGTGTCATTGAGGATGATTCCTCTTTATAGGTGGTTGGATGTGGTGAAGTAAAACTGATCTCTGCTTCATTTGATGAGGTCCTTCATGTTTCTAGTGTGGACCCCTATGTTATAGATATATCATATCAACCATATGAATTAGGTGGTAGAGGTTTTACTAGATATATGGGTGATCAAGCATATTGATGATGGTTTCAAGATAATTAGTTCCCTTATGATATTGTGATGATTCACATCAGATGTATAAGCTTGTTGATTATATGGATCCTTATTCCTATAAAAATAAAGATTTTATGGATATTATGGCATAAGTAGATGATGTTAGTCAATCATGGAAGCACAACTTTGGCATCTTGGATATAGATTTTTGAGGTACATGAGTCAACATATGTTGGCTATTAGGGTTCCTCCTATCTATCCTCCTAGTGGTGTTTGTGAAGGATGTATTTTAGGGAAGCATCATCGATTTCTTTTCAGATGGGAATGCTAGGCATGCAACACAATCCTTAGAGATCATTAATGGTAATATTTATGGGCTTATGGGACATAATGTATTTATAGGAATAAGTACTTTCCTCCTCATTGATGAATTCTTAATATGTGTAGTTGTACAATCTTCATGCCAAAGATAAGGCTTTTGAGAAGTTCAAGGACTTTAAGGAACTTGTAGAGAATAATTTGGAGAGAAATTTTAAGTGCTTGAGGACAAATGGAGGAGGTGAGTATGTGAGTAATGCCTTTATTGATTTTTGTCTCTTTATGGTATTTATTTTTATATGAATTACAACTATATCCCATAGCAAAATGGGATGGTTGAACAAAAGAATAGGATTATTATAAATATGAGCCCAAATTTATGTTGCATGGCAATAAAATGGAGCCCAAATTTGTGCAACACATTTAGGGTATGAATCCTCTTGAAATCCTAACAAGCAATAAGCTTTATGTGTCTTTGGTCTATATCTTTGGTTCTAGTTCATGGGCCTATATTCACAAAGATACATGGAAAAAGGTGAAACCAAATAGTCATAGATGAATTTTTGTCTAGTATTATACCTCTAAGACCTATTGCTTCTATGATACTAGAAGGCAAGATGTTCTCACTCAAAGAGATGTGATGTTTGATGATTTTATTCTAAATTTTATTTTAGGCCCTCTCCCTCCTCTTTTGGATGAGGAACCTTTTTTTCTAGTCTCTATTATGGTCCTTGATGCTCTCTCTAATATTCTTATTAAAACCATTCTATTTTTTCAAAATTTTCAACTTACCATGGTGATCATTGAACTGGGTCTTCTGAATTACCTCCTTTTATATCAACATCATCTCCAACACCTTCAATTTATGATCCCTGAGTTGATGGGCTTGATTATTTTGTATATTGAAGTGGATGACAAGTTTGTATTGGATGCTATAATCCTAGCTTTGAATGTTTCTCCCCTACATGATATGTCGTTGTCTTCCATGGTTCATTTGAGACCCAAGATGGTTTGAACCATCATTCAAAATTATTAGGCCATTATTTATAAGGAGCACCATTGGAAGGTTCTATATTAGTCTCTAATCTTGAAGGTTGATGAATCTAGAGATCCTCTCACCTATTCCCAAGATAATGGTCATTTAGAGTGGGAAGATTTTATACTTGTTGAGTATGAATCCTTGAGGAATAATCAAATATGGGAGCTTATTCCACTTCTTAAAGGGAAGAAAGTTGTTGGGTGTAAATAGGTCTATAGTATCAAGCATTTTTTACTATGGTTGGATGGAGAAGAACAATGTATGTCTTGTTACTAAGGGGTTCTCTTAGAAGAATGTATTTGACTACTTGAAGATATTTGTCCAAGTTGTGATGAATTTTGTTTGGATGATTATTTCCATGGCTTTCTTGTATGGATGGAAGGTAGATTAGATGTGTGTGAAGATTACCTTCCTTCATGAAGAGGTTCAAGAGGATATTTATATCCAATAGCTATTTGGTTTTGAGCTTAAGCCAACACCTCAAGCTTGGTATAAGGAGATCCACTCATTTCTCAATTGTAGGTTCTGGCATTGTGATACAAAGCATGATGTCTATATCAAGCATCAATATATTCATATATTAGTGATTGTGTTGTATGTAATAAAAAAACTTCAAGAAGTACAATAATAGCACTAACAATCCAAATAATGCACAATAAACAATATCCAATGATAATAATAATTCAGATCTAATTGTCAAAAAATAAAATATGTAATAATCAAATTTTAAATTTAAATTAGGACAAATCCTTATCCACTTAGAGAGGGTGAAGTCTCATAGTCACTTGGAGAGTGTGAAGTCTTGTATGTGCAGTAGATATGCCTAAGATTTGAATATGAAAGATGATTTCAACTACCACATAAGTCTTCCTATTTCTAATTGTAATGTTAAAGGGTAGAGTATCTAAACCTAAGGATTGAGCTAATAAAAGTAAAGAGTGTCAACTTGGGTATATTAGAGCTATTACATGGATTCGGAATTTGAATGCTTTGTTATCAAAGATAGAAAATACTAGAAATTGCTCTCAAGCTCCCATATAGTATCTTCCTCTCGAAGGTATTTCCACTTGATAAGTAATTCATGAATCTATCAAGACCATAGAAGACAAAATCTAGACTATAACACTACTTCTAGCTAGAGTGATTTGTTCTTCATCAACTATTAGAAACTTTATTTAGGACTGTACCTTTTAGATAATAACTTTTTTGAGAAAAGATACATGAAAGAGAGGATGGATGCAGGAATATGGTGGAAGCTTCAATTGATATGCCAGTTCACCAATGAGAAAAACCACCTTATAGGGCCCATAAAATCTAGGATCTAATTTTTGACTAGATTTGGTCTTTACAAACGATTTCTTATAGGGTTGTAGGTGCAAAAAGACCATATCCTCCATGAAAAATTATCATCCAAAATGTTGTGAATCCTGATACTTCTTCATGTAGTTATGGATCTAGGTAAAATAATATTTAAGAAGCTAAAGCACAAGTTATTATTGTAACAAATCATCTACATGGAAAACCTTGAAGGATCCTGAAACATAGTCTCCAATTAATGGAAGTTTCTAACCATACAATACTTCAGGGAATAATGATAAGAAGTATCGTACCACCATTAAGTTAATGAAAGCCAATAAACCCAATGATATTACTTACCTTGAGAAAACAATGAAGGTAAGTACACAAAAATTTCTTAATAATATTTGTCTACCCATCTAACTAAGGGTGACAAGAAGAGGATACACTTAGCTTAGCACCACTAAGATAAAACAATTACTTCTACAAGTTACTAGTGAAGACAAGGTCATGATCATTGACAATGGACTTGGGCATACCTTACAATTTAAAAATAAAATTGAGGGATACCTTGGCCTCCTTACTTGTTAAATAGGGATGCTACAATGCACATAAATGAGTATATTTAGAAAGATAATGCACTACCACAAAGATTATAGTTTTACCCTCAAACTTGTGAAGGACATTAATGAAATTAATAGATATGTTCTCCCATTGGCAATAAAGGATAGGTTGGGGTTGTAAAAATACAAGAGATTTAACTATTTTCCCTTTGTTATGATGACACACCTCACATTCAACCAGAAAAGTCTTGAAATCTACTTTTTGTATTTTCCAAGAAAAAGATTGTTTCACCCATTAATATGTTTAAAATAATCTATAATGTCACACCAAAGGATATGCATGCAATTATTGGAGGATACTTGTCTTAATATCCAAGGATCAAGGAAGATAAACATGATACTTTTTGTAGATAACTATATCATTATATGAGAAATAAGAAGACAATAATGAGCCATCCTTAACTTTCTAAATGATCTAAGCAGTCTTTGGGTCAGAAATCCAATTCTCTTGAAGTTAATAAAGCCATTCTGAAAAGAGGATTAGAGATAACACTAACAATAATAACATCCTCATGTTTATGATACAACACATTAACCATTACATTCTCCTTTCCTTTCTTATATTTAATGATAAAATCATGCCCCAAGAGCTTGGTCAGCCATTTATTTTGTTTAGGACAAGAGAGATGCTATTATAAGAAATTCTTAAGGTTACTATAATAAGTATTGATTATTAAGTAATGTCACATTAGATAAGGCCTCTATTTATTATGGCATGCAAAACAACTACCATGTCATTTTCATAATTGGATCATCCCAACATTTTTTTAAAAAATTGCTTACTTTCAAATGCCAATGCATGGCCATATTGTATCAAAGGATCTCCAATACCCATTGTAGAAGCATCAAACTCAATGAGAAAAGGTTTACTAAAGTCATGGGTCGCTAGAACTAGAGTGGTACACATAGCCTTCTTCAAGTCTTGGAGGGCTTAGGAAAAGGCTTCAAACCAAACAAAGGCATCCTTCTTAATGAGAGTAATGAGAGGAGCAACAATATTGCCATAGTTGTCAATAAATATTTTGTAGTAGCCCGTGAGTCTTTAAAATATATGGAATTGTTTAAGGGATTTGAGCAAGGACCAAACTTGCATAGCTTTGATCTTGTTAGGATCTTCCTTGTCTACTTCCTAAGTTACTATATGTCCCATGTATTCTACTTCATAGACCCAAAGGAACATTTGGATATTTTAACAAAGAGTTTTTCCCTTTGTGATAAGTGAACTTTATCCACTTGAACTAGATGATCCTCCCAGGACATGATATAAATTAAGAAATCATTAAAGAAAACTAGGATATAATTACAAAGAAAAGGATGAAAGAGTTCATGAGTCTTTGAAAATTAGGAGAATTAGTGTTACCAAAAGGTATGACTAGGAACTCGTAATAACCATCATGTGTGAAAAAAGATATCTTAGGTAAATCCTCTTATCTAACCCTAATTTGATGAAATTCAAAACACAGGTCTGGTTTTGTAAAGTATCTAGCACCATGTAATTCATCCAACAAATTTTTTGTAACAAGGATAGAAATCTCATCTTTGATGGTGATCTTGTTGAGAGGTAAAAAATCAAGACACATGTGCCAATAATTGCCCTTATGTCATACAATAATCACTAGAGAGGAGTAAGGACTGATTCTTGGATGAATGATTTCTTAATCCAAATATTTCTTGAAACTACTTATTAATTTTATACTTTTAGGGTTGGGTATAGAAATAAGGATGCACATTAGGAGGTTGAATTCCTGCAATAAGGTGGATGGCATGATCATATGTGTACTTATGAGGAAGATCCATGGGATCACAAAATACTTCCTCTTGTTAATCCATAATTTTCTACAATTCCAGTGGAAGAGCTAGAAGAAGTGGCTCCAAATACTGAACCTCCATGAAATTGACTTGGACAAAGAATCCATGACCACTTTTCAATATCCTTTTCATGTTATGGTAACTAATCACCTTGGAGGGAGGGTATTGGATTCCTTGGAGTCAAATACAATTTATATTATCCATCCACTTGAAATATAATACTTGTAGATTTATACTAACATCACCAAGATGAGATAGCCATTATGCTCCCAAAATGACATCTACACTACCTATATTCATGGAAAAGAGATTGCTTGATAAAGTATAATCCTCAATTTACATGTTAGCCTTAGCCATTTGACCCACACAATGAGTGGTACCCCCATTTGCAATTAAAACTTTAAATCTATCCTAATTTGAAGATTTGATTTACAATCCCAAAGAGTTTTCTATCTTACTATCTATAAAGTTGTATGCTACCTAAATCAATCAACACATTGTTGCATTGTCATTTGATGAATCCTTGGACCTTGATAATATGATGAGTTTATATAACTATAAGAGCATGAGTAGAGAGAGCAATGCTATCATTATCATGTTTTGTTACATATACTTTCACCATTTGCTCTTGTTGTAATGAATCTTCATCTTCTAATAATATTACATCTTCACCTTCCACTTAAAAATTATGGCATTATTTGCAGGATTGACCTAAATGATGGTGAGAATGAAAGTTGAAATAGAAGAATCCATGGAAAGTCTCATTATTCTGATAATTAAAGTAAGGATGTTGAGAGTTAAAGTCATATCTATGTTGGGGACTAGGCTCGTAGAGCTTTTTTTCAACCACCAACACTATACAATGAACATAATCAAGTGTATAGGGGTAAAGCATATTGACTTCTTGTTGAATTTTATTATTAAGACCTTGATGAAAGGATGATACCACTACTTATGGATTAAATTGGTGGGTGTAGGTGAGAAGACTTGTGAACTCTATGTAATAATCTGCAACTGTTCCTATTTGCTATTTTTTTGCAGTAGATAGACCACATACGATGTGAAAGATCCTTTGTCAAATCATCAAAGTAATTGTTATTTAAAGTTATACTGCAAAAGAGGAAACCCTAGATAGTGAAGCTCCAATAAAAACTATTAATGATCATGGTTTACCAACTTAGTCGTAGCTATGTGACACAAATTTCTTTAGGAACATGGTGTAGACAAATAATGACATCCATCTTGGCCAGCCACCCACATGGATTGACACCCTCAAAGGTGGTCATGTTGATGCATGGAATAGGAACAACATGAGGCTAGTTAAGAAAATTAGAAGCACCAACTATAGAGTAATCTAGATCAGAAGCAAATCCTAATATGTAACCACCCATGCCTAAAAGAGAACCTCTGGCAACATAGGAAATTGAGCAACTTTTATAGAAAAATGGAGGATTGTAACCAGATGGTGGTTGTTGAAGAATTATTATGTTCCTTGTATATGGTGCTTGATGAATGATCAAAAGCTACTACATAACAATTTATTGAGACCCATAGACAAGGGGATGTGTAGTAGTGGATGTTTATAATTGGCTTTAGAAGTCAATTTTGGACTTTATAATGGAAGCAACCAACTTTTCTTGATTCTCAAGATAGACACATAGACTAGGATCAATAGTATCAAGAATAAAATTACAAATTTAAGGGATACCAGGAGAAATGATAAAGGAAGGGTTATTAGGAAGAGGAGAGGAAGGATGATATGTGTTGGGAGGAGGTAAAGCCTTGGCATTTAAGGAAGAAATAAGATGTTGGTCAAAACTATTGATATCAGGGAAAGTGTTGTGATGCTTACTAGTATTTCTAGGTTGGTGCTTCTTTCTACTCATACACACATCCTTTAAATGACCAATGCATTGTATTTGACTATTGATTTATGACCAACTAGTTGTGGTATTAGGTTCACTCATACACTAGGATAAATTACAAAACCCTTGAAAATCCTTGGAATACTACTAAACAAAATATTGTGAAGATACCCCTTATTTTGATAAGCTTGAAGAGACAATCACAAAGAGATAGATCTCCTACTAGGGTCTCAACACACTTCTCAAAAATGTTTTTTTGAAAATACCCCTTGTTTTGATCAGCTCAAACATATGACCTCAATAAGATAGACCTCTTGTAAGGGTCTAGCGATACCTGATATGATTTTCATTGGGTTCATAAAAGGAAGTAGTAAGAACAATATCATAATATTCTAGAAGACAAATGCACCAAAATATGAATACAAAAAATTATGAAAAAAATACTAGTAAACAAGAAGCAAGACTATTTGGTAGAGCTTTTACAATGGTTTGCATACCCTTTTATTGTAATTTTGCATCACCATAGGGATCCAAGATCGATTCTTTGATACCACTAATAATGAAATAACTTCAAGAAACACAATAATAGTAGTAACAATCGAATAATGCACAATAAAAAATATCCAATGATAACAATAATTTATATCTAGTTGTAAAAAAATTAAATATGCAATAATCAGATTCTAGATTCATATTAATACAAATCCTTAGCCACTTAGAGAGGGAAAATTCTCATAGCCACTTGGAGAGTGAACAACATTGGCAACTAAGATCTGAATATGAAAGATGGTTTCAACTACCACAACTCTTCTTATTTATATACTAAATCACATTAATGCTACCCATAATTCTCAAGGGATGGTTATATTAACCTAAGGATTGAGATACTAAAAATAAAGATACCTGGCATAGTTATATTGGAGTTGTTATGAAAGATGATTCTAATTACCACATAACTCTTCCTATTTATATACTAAATCAACATTAACTCTATCCATAATGCTCAAGGGATGGTTATCTTAACCTAAGGATTTAGCTACTAAAAATAAAGATAGTTGACATAGTAATGGTAGATTAAGGGAGGAGGAGACCTCTCACTTTAGGCATGAGGCCATCATTCCAAATTTATTGCTCCCTCCCTTGCTCCAGTCTTGAGATGATCCTAGTTGGATTTCTTGTCTGGCTTCTTTTGAGGTGATCCTGGGTGGATTTCCTCCATTTTGTGTTGCTCTTTTGGTTCTGGCGAGGCTGGTGAGGTGGTCCTTTCTAATGTGGATCAGTATTACCTATTTGGTGGTTGATTCGTCCTCTACTTGCTTGATGTGAAAGGTGGTCTGGTAGGATTTTTCTCCATGAATCTGGTTGGTATTTAGGACGAGACCAAGCACTTCATGATGTGGAGGAATGCTTTTTTGGATGACCTCCTATTCAGGTAGTGGTGAAAAGGGGTTGTGACCATGACAAACCCTTTTCTATGTGGTTTTTTATTGTATTGGGAGGGAGACCTTGGGCTTCCATGGTGCACATGAAGAAGGGGTTCTGGAGATCACCTATTGGTAAGATATCCTTGGTCCTTTGATTGTGTTGGGGGAGCTTCAATGAGCCTTTCTATGTAGTTTTTCTTGTCTCATCAAGGGAGAGACCTTGTACTTTCATGATGGTCGTATTATAGGGGTTTTAGTGTTGGCTTCCTAGGCATGCCCTTGGGGAGTTAGAGGTCTCTATTTCATCTAACAAGGAGTCTGTTCCTTTGAACCCTATTCTCTATAGATTTTTTTGGTCTTGAGGGGGACTTGGTGCTTCCATGATGGCTATAGAGGAGGGGTTTAACTTCATGGTCAGGTGTTTGGAGGGACCTCTATGGGTGGTGGAGGTGTGATAATGGTTCACATATTTTTAGAATATACTTTACAGCCAAATATTAGTTTCATTTGTTTCCTTTTGATTTAGCTTTCTGGTGAAGTTTTCCCTAGGCAAGAAACCTCTTTTCAAATTCTTAAATTATTGGTGTAGTTTCTCTGGTTTAGCTTGCTGGTGAAGGTTTCCTTGGGTGGGAAACCTCTTTTCAAAATTTTGAACTGTAGGTGTAGATTCTTTATTTCAACTTGTTGGTGAAGGTTTCCCTAGGTAGAAAACCTCTTTTCAAATTTATTGATGAAGGTTTCCCTGGGCAGGAAACCTCTTTTCAAATTTTTTAATTGCAGGTATAGTTTCTTTGTTTCAACTTGATGGTGAAGGTTTCCTTGGACGGGAAACCTCTTTTAAAAATTTATAGTTTTGAAAAGTGGAGTTTGTCTCCCTGCTTACATGGTCATGTGGAGATTGTCTCCCAAATTTTTCTGTTCTTTGTTTATCTCTTGAAGACAATTTCTTTTGTTGTGTTTTTATTGTCTCCCAAATTTTTCTGTTCTTTGTTTATCTCTTGAAAACAATTTCTTTTGTTGTGTTTTTCTTGAAGACAATTTATTTTGTTTCAACTTGATGGTGAAGGTTTCCTTGGACGGGAAACCTCTTTTAAAAATTTATAGTTTTGAAAAGTGGAGTTTGTCTCCCTGCTTAGATAGTCATGTGGAGATTGTCTCCCAAATTTTTCTGTTCTTTGTTTATCTCTTGAAGACAATTTCTTTTGTTGTGTTTTTATTGTAAAATGTTTGGGGATCCTTTCAAAACCCCCTCTTTCAACCAATCAAAAAAATATTGGGGTCATTATATTATATGCTAATGACCTATTTATTATTAAAACTATTGAGTTGTCATTGATGTCAAAGGTTGACTTAGTTTGCTTGGGTGAACTATTCGAGGTAATTATAAATATAAGTGAAAGTTTAAACTATTTAAATAATATATTAAAATATTAAAATATAAAAATGATTTTAAATATTAAAGTATTGGATAGTTCTTTAAAAATAAAGTCAAAGACATTCCATTCTGTCTTTTTCCTTCTTCGAGATATTCCATGATCCCAAAATTCTACATATTAGAATTGGTCAATTAATTCAATGTTTACAAACCACCCTTTGCCCAAGAGTTCAATATCCGCAAGTCTTTCCATATACTGCGTTCCTCATGAGAGAAATTTTTTTAATAATATAAAAGTAGTTTTAAATATTAAAGTATGGGTCGACCTCATTGGGCATAAAGTTTGAATATTGCAAAGGTTTGCATATAAATAAATGTTTAAATTTCATTTCAATTGGGTATCCTCTTGAACAAACTTCGATAAAAGGGAGTAGATGTGCGCACATTGAAAAGAGGCAGCAGATGAGTGCATGAATCATGCAAGGTTGGTATAGGATTAATGTTTTGAACATATTCGATATAAATGAGCTAGTGATGTGGCTAACGGAGGAGCAAAATGGTTCAAAGACTAGCGACGCAGAGAGCCAAGCGCAGGAGCACAAGTAAGATCGTAAGTAGTGCACGCCATCTACAAGGGAGATGGGCGTGGGTGCGAATATACTTCAACCAGGGTGTGAAAAAAGAGAGATCTATGAATGGAGGCAAAAAATGAAGCCCTATAGACGGAGGCAACGAACGGAGACCCTACGGAAGGAGGCAGCGCTGCAGGTGAAGATGAAAACAATCCACCCTATGCAAATTGTTTTTGGAAGACACAATAGAAGGGAAGATATAATATTCATCTTTGATACAACAAGAGGATACGTGCACATCAAAAACCTGATCTAGCATATGAAATCAAACCAGAGCAATGATCAAATCCATTTCAGAGAGGAGGAGCATAGCTGAATTGTTATCAAAGCCAATAAGGAGATAAGTTGGTCGTAAGGAGATTTTCGCACAATAAAAAAGTGGTTTCACAGATCAGTGTTTCCACAGTGGTAGCGTTAGTATTCGAGGTCCAAAGAATCACTCGAGGTGAACAAGGACACCCGTCATCGAATACAAAAAGGACTCAATCGAGCATTGTATATTTGATAAAATATCAAGACAACAAAACATCAGTGTAGTGAACACAAAGGCAAAATTATAAGCATTGCTCAAGGTAAAAATGGACATGAAATAGAACATTGAAAGCACACATTCCAAAGGGAATATTACTACCATCCTAAGTTCATCATCAATCGCTCGTCAACGATGAAATTCGAAGAGCTCATTTGAAAGTGTGTTATTAGCTATTCCTCATCCAAATTAGAGGAAACCTTGCTGTATTGGTACATTATAGAAGTCGTTAAATCAGGTACACATAAGAGCATTCTTGATTAGGAAGATTTGATGTCCATACTGAGATAGTGCACATTCAGAATCGAGAGGGTGTATAGGAAGAAATAATCGGGCAACAACTTGAAGGAGGTATTATTCAAAAGTTTAATATTTTTATTTTTGTTAAGATAGGCCTTGATTATTTTTACATTGATGTCTGTAAATAAAAGGAAAGCGCAAAAATTATTTTTGCATCTTAGTCCCACACGGATGGTGTTGGGACATCAAAGGATTTTATAAGGAGCAAGACTCCTTTATGTTCTCGATTACCATTTGTTAATCACAAGAGCATCGTGCGCTCCGCAATGACAACTATTCTGCTCGACACACTTGGCGCCGACTGATTGCTGTTGACTATGAACGGTTTGTCAATTTGACTGCTTGGACACGCTATTGATTTACGAAACACTTGGCACCGACTGATTGCTGTTGACTATGAACGGTTTGTCAATTTGACTGCTTGGACATGCTATTGATTACTATTGTCAATTTGACTGCTTTGACATGCTGTTGAACGGTTTGTCAATTTGACTGCTTGGACACGCTATTGATTTACGAAACACTTGGCACCGACTGATTGCTGTTGACTATGAACGGTTTGTCAATTTGACTGCTTGGACACGCTATTGATTTACGAAACACTTGGCACCGACTGATTGCTGTTGACTATGAACGGTTTGTCAATTTGACTGCTTGGACATGCTATTGATTACTATTGTCAATTTGACTGCTTTGACATGCTGTTGATTTATTGTTGGGCATGCTATTGATTTACTATTGGGCAATTGACCGCTCAGTTTTTTTGCTGCAGAAAGAGTAAGGAGTAATTACAAAAGGTGCTGCAGAAAGAGTAAGGAGTAATTACAAAAGGTATTTTTTGTGGAATCGGTTAGATTGTATCAAAGGTATGTTAGTGGATGATTTGACATGGATGCGTTAGTTCTTAATTACAAAAGAAAAGTGGCTTTTATTGGCTTCCAATAATTTGTTCCATGAATTGGAGTATGGTGTATACTATGTATAGCTACTGTAATGAAAGTCTTTAAGCCAAGTAAAAGAGAAACTATTGGGCAATTGACCGCTCAGTTTTTTTGCTGCAGAAAGAGTAAGGAGTAATTACAAAAGGTATTTTTTGTGGAATCGGTTAGATTGTATCAAAGGTATGTTAGTGGATGATTTGACATGGATGCGTTAGTTCTTAATTGCAAAAGAAAAGTGGCTTTTATTGGCTTCCAATATTTTGTTCCATGAATTGGAGTATGGTGTATACTATGAATAGCTACTGTAATGAAAGTCTTTAAGCCAAGTAAAAGAGAAAGGTGGAAGAGCAGAATTATTGATCAAATTTGTGGAATCAGTTAGATTGTATCAAAGGTATGTTAGTGGATGATTTGACATGGATGTGTTAGTTCTTAATTACAAAAGAAAAGTGGCTTTTATTGGCTTCCAATAATTTGTTCCATGAATTGGAGTATGGTGTATACTATGTATAGCTACTGTAATGAAAGTATTTAAGCCAAGTAAAAGAGAAAGGTGGAAGAGCAAAATTATTGATCAAATTTTAGAGTAGACTTGAGTAGATATTTGATTATATTTTGGAGTAGACTTAAGCAAAGATATAGTGCATCGTGGAGGTTAGTTGTTCTACTATCGTCAAGTCTTTCTAGACTAGGGCTACCTTTAAAATGTAATAAATGTGAGACATGTGGAAGCAATAGACTTAATGAATGTGAAGGAAATTTTGGCCATTTGAAGCTTCCAACACCAGTATATCATCCTCTATTTGTTGATCAAGGTTGGTGCCTCAAGGATATTGGTGTCTCCTATGGGTTGGTGCCCACAAACTTGCACAAGGATATTGGTGTCTCTTGTGGGTTGGTGCCCACGAACTTGCACAAGGAGATTGGTGTATCTTATGGGTTGGTGCCCACGAATTTGTAACAAGGAGATTAGTGTCTCTTGTGGGTTGGTGCCCACAAACTTGTAACAAGGATATTGGTGTCTCCTGTGGGTTGGTACCCATGAACTTGTAACAAGGAGATTGGTGTCTCTTGTGGGTTGGTTCCCATGAACTTATAACAAGGATATTGGTGTCTCTTGTGGGTTTGTGCCCACGAAATTGTACAAGGGTATTGGTGTCTCCTATGGGTTGGTGCCCACAAATTTTATTGAAGAAATATAAGCAATATTTTGTTGTGGTTTTCTCCTGAAAGGGTGTTTCCACGTAAAACTCTTGTCTCTTATGTGTATGGATTTTGTGCATTAATATATTATTGTAGTTATTGTTTGGAAGGAAAAGTTTTATCTTATACTGTTCATCCCTCCTCTCAGTGCAAGCGTGTGTTTCTTAATTTATTATAGGTAGTTCATCCTCTTTAATATAGGAGATGAAGTCACAACTTCATGACACTTTTGAGATGATAGACTGGGGATTTTATATTATTTTTGGGGCATTTAGATTGACTAGTCATCTTATGGGATTAATATCTCTCATTCCAAACATACCTTGGATTTTATACATCATTTTAAGAGGTAGGATTATAAACCTCCTCAAACTCACTTTGCTTTTGGATTGAAGCTACAATTGTATAACACTACTCCTTTAGTGGATGTTATTTGTAATAGTTACTTTGGGGGTCTTCTATACCTTACACTTAGTTGGATATTGCTTTTATCATTAGCTATTATTTTGTGTATACATAGGCACCTTGTGATGAAAATTACCGAGCAAATTCTTTAGTGCATCTAAGGCACATAGTAGATGGTTTTCATTACCCAACATAGCACCTCTAATTTTGACAAGTATTTAGATGCAAATAGGGCTGATAATTCGGACTAATGATGCTCCGTTACATGGTTTATTTTCTATCTTGGTTCTAGAATGGTCTCCTATCGTTGTAGATGATAGTCCATTATATCTAAGTATATTATGGAATCTTAATACTATGCTTCTAATGAGACCACCATGAATCTTCAATGGATGCTCATGATTTTAGAACAAATGAATATTCCTCATATTTTCCAATCACTCTTCATTGTGACAATTAGAGCACCATTAAGCTTAAAAAAATATAATGTTTCATCAGTAAACCAAACATATTAAGGTTTAGATGCATTATATGTGATGTACTTACACCTATAGGATGATTGATCCAGTCTTTGTACCATCAACAAAGTAGGCAATAAATATCTTGACCAAGGTCACTATAAACACCTAATTTTATGAATTTTAGTCCACCATAACCTCTATCCACTAGCCTTTTAATCAACCTAACTAAATCCACCTTCCCCATGCCCAAATTTTGAATATTTAGTGCTACAAAAGCAATTATATCTATGGGGCATTAATATCCATTTAAAATATTGATAAAATTACAAAAAAATACTTCCATTAGAATGGGCTTGAAAATATATTTTCAAAGATTATATATGCCTATACTCCCATAACGATCAATGCCTCAAACTATGAGAAAACAACAACTGGGTCTTCTTGAATTTTTTCCTACCAAAAGCCAATGTTTTTGAAAATTTTGAAATTTTGGTGCAAACGTAGTCCTAGTAGCATGTTAAAAACCAAAACCCTAAACCTAAAACCCTATATAAAAATATCGTTTAGGAAGGCCTCAATCAAATTGTAAGAGATTGTGAAAATGATATCAATAGATTATGAAAAAAATTGCAACAGAGATTACAAATATGATTGTAAAAATACTGCTAAAAAAAGTAAAAAAGAGATCATTTTTCTATGGAGAATTATCAAAAAGAGATATCAATACATTGTTAGAATTACTTTGTAGAAAAATTATTTGGTGAACCTATATCCTTTCATTTTTCTAGCAATACCTAACAAGCATCAAATCGACATCAAATCATCATCAAGTTATTAACAAGCATCTATTAATAATCCTTCACTGAAAAAAGAAGTAACTTGTGGTCTTGGGTTATGCCTATTCTCCTTTTTTCTACATTTATTCAATATTTGTCTTTTAACATTTCTTATCCTTTTTTTATTCATATTTTTTCTATCCTTTTGTCTCAACATATGGGAGTCTAATTGTTACAGTGAGTAAGTCATTGTCTTTGCTAAGACCTGACAGAGCCTTCGACATTGATCACCACTGTTTTCTATTTCTATCTTGTAGGATTTTTATTTGCAGTGTTAATAAGGAGCCAATGACAGGTTTTGCAGTGTTAACAAGTTTTGTAGTGTTTTTGTCCCTATGACAAAATCAGGTATTTTTTTTATCTTGCATTTTGTCATTTCTATTTTAGGGCATGATATTTGTTTCTTATATGTAGTAATTATGGTTTTATGTTTCTATTTGTTGACTAATCGAAAAAGGAAAAATTATGAATCATGTTTTGAATATGATCAAAATAGGAAAAAAATCTAATCAGTCTTATGTAGAAATTGAAACAAAAATTGCATGTAGCTTTTATTTAGGGTAAATTGTTTGTTGCATCTTTCTTGTCTAAAGAGAGAAGGAGTCATTTTTTCCTCAAACGTACATCATTTAGTCTTAGGTTTTTGTTTGTCGTATTTATGTTTGTGCATCATATATCAAATATGAGATTAAAATTAAAAAAGGTCTTTGATAAATAGAAGTGGATCTTAGGAGGGAACTTGGTTATCTACTTTCCTTTGAAACATAGGCGTTTGTGAAAATACATATTAAACTTATCACTTTTATTCTCCCTAATCATGAATTAAGAAAAGGAAAGAGAAAAGGTATTCGGATCTCCCCTTCATGCTCCTCCTTTTTTCCCTCATCACATTTTTGGTGAACTCGATTTGAACACTAGAATGGTTCCCAAAAGATATTTTTTCTTAGCCATACCTTAATTAAGATAAAATCAACCTCACTTTAATCAAGATCACTTAAATATTGTTTATGTAGTCAGACTATATTAATCAAGTTTAAGCCTTTAAGTAACCATTGTATAAGCCACTAAGTTATATTGGGTACATAGTTACCCTAGGTTGTTAGTCGCTCACATAGGGTCTCAAATGTACCTATGCTTCTTGATGAGTATATCATAGTGGGCTAGTGGGATTCATAAGGAGGATTTCTATTATCCATCACATATTGTTGGCTGCTCATGTACCAATTGCCTCTCATATACCAATAGGTATATAGAGAGTGGTTAGTTATATAGAAACCTTTAGGTATATTGGGAGGCCCCTAAGTTATATAGGTTGGGTTAATATATCAAGAGAAGGTCATATAGGGATATCAAAATATATTTCCTCTTATTATTTTATCAACTCTATAAATAAACTTTAATCTTCCTTCTCCCTAAACTATGGTTGAATGACGCTACATGACATGTAGTGTTACTCATACTTAGCTCCTAACCCCGATCCCTTGGTTGAGAGCTAAGAGAATCAAACCATTTATGAAATCCTATTTATGAAGAAGAAGATGAGGGAGCTCCTCCCTTGGGTTCTTTGTACCCTACCCATGATGATAACTAGAGAGTAGTCTTCAACTCCCTTAATCGCATGGTTGCTTTCCTCCATAAACATTAAGAGCTTCTAGTAGCTATGTTAAAAAAAGTAGTGATCTCGTAAGAAAAACTATTGAGGAAGGTTCTCTCTTGACCTCCCCCATCAACCAAACTCTAATCAAGTGGATCCTTCTCTTAGGTCCTTAAACATTAACCTTAATGCTTATACCTTTAGTTATGTTGACTCTAATCCTCCAATCATCACCACTTTCATGGATGGTAGGGCAAAAAATCCCCCATCATATTTGGGAAATCAATCACTCCTTCCTCCTCTTAAGGAGTTGTTACATATAAACATGAGTTACCTACTGTTGGTCATCAAATATGCCTAGGAAAGAATTTGGGTAAGTGTATGCGCCCTAGACCTGGACCAACATTGAAAGGCCGAAGGGAAGAGATGCCCCTCGTGCCAATATCCGGAGAAAGGCCGGATCCTATGCTAAAACTACTTGGTGTTTTGAGATAAGGGTGCAGGAAAGAGATAAAAGGTGATGCAAGAGCATCCAGCAGCACCTGATGCAGAAGCATCCAGTGGCAGGAGGGCCACTGCTGAAAAGTTGGCTAAGGAGGAAAGACGTCACGATTTCACGACATGTCGTGAAATCGCGATAGCAAAAGAAAAGAGTAGGCAAGGAGAAGAAATTGTCGCGATATCGCGACAGGAAATGTGTCGCGATATCACAACACTAGTGGAGAGCGAAAGTCAATAGGGAGAAACCGTCGTGATATCATGATGGCGAATGTGTCGCGATATCGCAACACAAAACGGTGAAAGAAGCCAACAGGGAAAACTATCGAGATATCATGACAGGTTCCAGAAGAGAGGCAAGGATGCCAAGGATGTCATGATTTTGTGACATGTCACGATTTCGTGACCCAGACAGGAAAGAGGAGGCTGCAAGCAAAGATGTCACGATTTTGTGACATGTCACGGTTTCGCGACCCGAAGGCAGGATGAAGAGCAAAAGAGGAAGATGTCGCGATTTCGTGACATGTCATAGTTTCACGACCCACAGAAGAGAGAGAAGGCATAGAGGAGAAGATGTCACGATTTTGCGACATGTCACAGTTTCACGACCTGCCAAGGAGAGATAAATCCAGGAGAAAGGAATGTCACGATTTCACGACAGGTCACATTTTTGTGACCAGAAGGCGAAGAAGGAGCCAAGGAAGAAAGATGTCGCGATTTTGCGACATGTCGCATTTTCGTGACCAGAGGGCAAGCGAAGAAGCTAAGGGAGGAAGATGTCACGATTTCGTGACATGTCGCATTTTCACGACCAGAAGGCGAAGAAGAAGCCAAAGGAGGAAGATGTCGCAATTTTGCGACATGTCGCATTTTCACGACCAGGAGGCGAAGAAGGAGCCAGTGGAGGAAAATGTCACGATTTCACGACATGTCGCATTTTCACGACCCAAAGAAGCGAGAGGAAGCAGAGAGGATAATATGTCACGATTTCATGATAGGTCACATTTTTGTGACCCGAAGAAGAGAAAGGAGGCGAGGAAGAAAAATGTCGCGATATCGCGACCATCAAAAGGAGTAAGGGTTAGAGAAAGAAATAAAAAAGGGGTAAGGGAAGAGAGATCAATGATTTAAAGTGGGAGAGAACAGGAAGCACGATCACTAACTAACAACTTGAATAGCAGCAAAGAACACCAAGAATAAATGAAAGAAATGCCACATTAACCTTCCTATGTATCCTCTGAGAGAGTTCCAGGATTCTCCTTCTCCTTTTCATCAAAATTCAGGGTTCAAAGTAACGACAATTAGGAGAAGCGAATGTAACAGAAACCACAACCCACCAGGCAGCATAAAAGAAAACCAATATGGCATTTTTCCTCTCCTATGTATCCTTCAGGCAAGTTTTAGGGTACAGTCCCCAATCGCACACCGGATTCAAGATTCAGAGTCACAATATGCAAATGAAGAAAGACAAAAGAATCAAACACAGAAGACAGCATAAAATAGAGAAATTGAGCCCAAAGCTCTTTAGTATTAATCGTAGGACATCAAGTTACAACATATTTCTAGCAGATAGTTCCCCCCCTTTCTTACATTACAATGCCTAGGTTTTTATAAAGGACCCGACCCTCTGAGTCATCATTACACAAAATGGCAAAGTATACTCTTGAGATTTGAGAAGTCGGCTTCTTGCGGTCCTCGTGACTGAGCTTTAAAATCCATTACCATAACTAGTAACTGTGACCGAGTCAACCGTAGAAATATGCAATGATGAGCCATCTGAGTGTCCTTGGTTTCTAGGTGTAATGCTCGAGTGGCTGCCATGCTTGCCGAGATCTCCTTCAGGGACTGATACTTCGCTTCCAATTGCCAAAAATGAGCAGCGAGCTTATCGGGCAAGTAAAAATGCATTTATGAGGCACTTTGATGGTCTTGAGAAAATACCCGGCTTGGAGTGTGTGCCCCTCGTGAAAAAGCAACATGTCATGATATCACGCATTTCTATGTCTTCAGCTTGGTTCTTCTTCTTACATTGCAAAAATATGACATGTCACGAAATCACGACATTTCTATGTCTTTGTCTTCTTTGAGCTGCGAAAATGCAACATGTCGCGATATCGCGACACTTTCTCTTTCTTGCGCTTTCTCCTCATTGTCGATCGCGAAAATGCGACATGTCGCGATATCGCGACACTTTTCCTCTCTTGCGCTCTGTCGGCCATGAAAATGTGACATGTCCCGATATCGTGACACTTTTTCTCTCTTGCACTTTTTCCTTGCTGTCGGCCGTGAAAATGTGACATGTCGCGATATCGCGACACTTTTTCCTTCTGCGCTTCCTCCTTGATTTTGACCGTGAAAATGCGACATGTCGCGATATCACGACACTTTTTCCTTCTGCTCTTCCTCCTTGCTTTCGATCGCAAAAATGCGACATGTCGCGATATCGCGACACTTTTTCCTTTTGCTCTTCCTTGCTTTCGACAGTGAAAATGCAACATGTCGTGATATTGCGACACTTTTTCCTTCTGCTCTTCCTCCTTGCTTTCGACTGCGAAAATGCAACATGTCGCGATATCATGACACTTTTTCCTTCTGCTCTTCCTCCTTGCTTTCGGTCGCAAAAATGTGACATGTCGCGATATTGCGACACTTTTCCCTTCTGCTCTTCCTCCTTGCTTTCGGCCGTGAAAATGCGACATGTCGCGATATTGCGACACTTTGCCCTTATGCTCTTCCTCCTTGCTTGTGGCCGTGAAAATGCAACATGTCATGATATCGCGATACTTTTTCCTTCTGCTCTTCCTTCTTGCTTTCAGTCGTAAAAAAGCAACATGTTGCGATATCGCGACACTTTTTCCTTCTGCTCTTCCTCCTTGCTTTCGGCTACGAAAATGCAACATGTCGCGATATCGTGACACTTTTTCGTTCTGCTCTTCCTTCTTCCTTTCGGCCGCAAAAATGCAACATGTCGCGATATCGTGACACTTTTCCCTTTTGCGCTTTCTCCTTGCTGTCGATCGCGAAAATGCGACATGTCACGATATCGTGAAACTTTTCTTTTTTGCTCCCTCTTGTCGCTCTGAGCTGCGAAAACGCAACATGTCACGATATCATGACACTTTCCTTGCTGTTGGCTGCGATAATGCAACATGTCGCGATATCGCGACACTTTTCTTTCTTGCGATGAAGCTATCTTCTTTGGCCTGTTTTGCAGTGAAGCTTTTCCTTCTTCATCTTGTGTACAAGGGGGTGGCATTGAAAGCCAAAATTGCTGCAACATTTACAGATATTTTCAAAGCAACAAAAATAAATACGTCTGCAAAAGGAAAAACTATACAAAATTTTGATTTTTTTAAATTTTTTTCTACCCCTTATGCAATGTGACAAAATTGTCAACATTCTTGGTAGCTCACGGGGCATTTAGCTTGTCTGAATGTAGATATCCCAGGCCTTTATCCATTGGGCAACAGAGTCATTCCCATTTTCCTCTTCTCTGACTATCCACTGACAACATTTTTTTTTTTTTGTTTGTGCCTGAGCTCCTAAGCAACACTTAGCGCTTTTGGCACTTATTTACTAGCCGGGATATTTACAGTATTTACACAAAATTTTGCGACATGATTGGCATGCCGCCACCATAACACCAGCTTCGGGTGCCTATCCGATGAACCTGCAATGTTCGGACCAGATTTGATTGAACTTCAGTTGATCCTTGAAGTCCGGCTGGCCTCTTCCCGAAGTTGTCCATGCTGCGAACAAGGAGTAACACAGTGAGTTGTCGCTCCTGCCAGTACCCGTGTTGATAAAATATGTGGCGAAGAAGTTCGTCGTATGAGGGGCCTCTTGGGGTACTGGTCATAGTGGGGGCTGGAACCAATACCAGAATACCGAAGAATCTATTAACTATGGGCTGGGTACAGGTTCTTCCATCCTCCTGATGCGGTAATAGGGTTCCTCCGAAAAAGAGTAATCTTCCAGGATCTCTTCAGGTTCAACTTGATGAGACATGCTTAATGGATTCTGGCTGAGTACTTGCGTGTCGTCCTTTGGGATACAAAAAGGGTGCATAAATGTGCCCTCTTCGTTCTCAGGCTCTACCACTTGAGTTTGTTTCTCTCCTTGGCCCATCTCCTGATGGAGACTGTAAGCAACCATATTTTTCATTGCTAGATCATGGCTTGCATATTCCCATTGTGGGAATTGGATGAAACCCGCCTCTTGAGCTTCAAACGACTGCATCTCAGGCCTTTGCTCAGTATGAGGAGTCTGCCATGATGAATACTGTGTTGGATAAATAGGAGCAGTAATTACCGAGTAGGGTGATGGGGCTGCTCCCCACTGCCACTTTCACGATAAGAGCAGAAGCTATTCTGCTCGTATTGCTTCCTCAAATATTTGAGGGAATCTTCGCTCACCTGATCGTAGTAAGAGGAGGCCCATGTCCGGGTGAAAAGCTCAAACATAGAAGAGGTGGGCTTGGGCGGGCATCGGTTGGATATCCCCTGGAATTCTCTTCCAACTTCTACAAAATTAGACATTGAAGTCTGTAATGCTCTCCAACGGTGCTCTCCTAATGGTGGAGAGGTACGTCAAAAGCTAGAAGGGGTCTTGAGAGCCATCGAATGTTTTGAATAGTGCTCTCGCTAAGTCATCCCATGAGCAGATGCTTTTATGCCCGAGCAGTCTGTACCACTGCAGTGACCTTCCTTCCAAAGATAGAACTAGGAGTCTGATCATGACATCTTCATGGATTATGTCATGGAGGGCCGCTAAAGCAACAACATCTTCAAGGTGCTCTCGGGCCATTCCCTTAGTGCCATTGTATTTTGTCAATGTCTCCAAGGCACTTTCGGGAATTTCATGGTAACTTTGAAGATTTAGAGGGCCACGATCAACCCAGCTAGGATAACATACACTCTCCATTATAGCAGTGCCTTGCAGATATCACGGTTCTTGCCACTAATTCAGAGTCACCAGGTGAACATTCTTTTCTCCACTTGTGAGGTCAAGGCTGCTCACCGAACCTTGATTCCTCCTAGGTGTCTTCTTTCAGCTTTAAAAAGGTGTCTACGATAAAGAAATCTGGATCTTCAGCTCAGTCAGAGTCACCAGGTGATTTTTCTAGATGGAGGCAAGCCAGAGATTCACCAAACTTGGGCTTCCTTAAAACATGGGACCAGTGTCCCACCGGGCGTGCCAAAAACTGTTGGTCATCAAATCTTCCTAGGAAAGGATTTGGGTAAGTGTATGCACCCTAGAACTAGACCAACATTGAAAGGCCGAAGGGAAGTGATGCCCCTTGTGCCAATATTCGGAGAAAGGCCGGATCCTATGCTAAAAATACTTGGTGTTTTGAGATAAGGGTGCAGGAAAGAGATAAAATGAGTAAGGGTTAGAGAAAGAAATAAAAAAGGGGTAAGGGAAGAGAGATCAATGATTTAAATTGGGAGAGAACATGAAGCACAATCACTAACTAACAACTTGACTAGCAACAAAGAACACCAAGAATAAATGAAAGAAACACCACATTAACCTTCCTATGTATCCTCTGAGAGAGTTCCAGGATTCTCCTTCTCCCTTTCATCGAAATTTAGGGTTCAAAGTAACAACAATTAGGAGAAGTGAATGTAACAGAAACCATAACCCACCAGGCAACATAAAAGAAAACCAATATGGCGTTTTTCCTCTCCTATGTATCCTTTAGGCAAGTTTCAGAGTACAGTCCCCAATCGCACACCGAATTCAGGATTCAGAGTCACAGTATGCAAATGAAGAAAGACAAAAGAATCAAACATAAAAGGCAGCATAAAAGAGATAAATTGAGCCCAAAGCTCTTTAGTATTAATGGCAGGACATCAAGTTACAACAAATTTCTAGCAGATAGTTCCCCCCCTTTCTTACATTACAATGCCTGGGTTTTTATAGAGGACCCGACCCTATGAGTCATCATTACACAGAATGGCGAAGTATACTCTTGAGATTTGAGAAGTCGGCTTCTCACGGTCCTTGTGACTGAGCTTTCAAATCCATTACCAGAACTGGTAACTATGATCAAGTCAACCATGAAAATATGCAATGATGAGCCGTATGAGTGTCCTTGGTTTCTAGGTGCAATGCTCGAGTGGCTACCATGCTTGCTGAGATCTCCTTCAGGGACTGATACTTCGCTTCCAATTGCCAAAAATGAGCAACGAGCTTACCGAGCAAGTAAAAATGCATTTATGAGGCACTTTGATGGTCTCAAGAAAATACTTGGCTTGGAGTGTGTGCCCCTCGCAAAAAAGCAACATGTCACGATATCGCAACATTTCTATGTCTTCAGCTTAGTTCTTCTTCTTACATCACGAAAATATGACATGTCGTGAAATCACGACATTTCTATGTCTTTGTCTTCTTTGAGCCTCAAAAATGCAACATGTCGTGATATCGCGACACTTTCTCTTTCTTGCGCTTTCTCCTCGCTATCAACCGCAAAAATGTGACATGTCGCGATATCGTGACACTTTTCCTCTCTTGCGCTCTGTCGGCCACGAAAATGCGACATGTCGCGATATCGCGACACTTTTCCTCTCTTGCACTTTTTCCTTGTTGTTGGCCGTGAAAATGCGACATGTCGTGATATCGCGACACTTTTTCCTTCTGCGCTTCTTCCTTGCTTTCGACCGTGAAAATGCGACATGTTGCAATATCACGACACTTTTTCCTTCTGCTCTTCCTTCTTGCTTTCGGTCGCAAAAATGCGACATTTCACGATATCGCGACACTTTTTCCTTCTGCTCTTCCTTCTTGCTTTCGATCGCGAAAATGCAACATGTCGCGATATCGCGACACTTTTTCCTTCTGCTCTTCCTCCTTGCTTTCGATCCGCAAAAATGCGACATGTCGCGATATCGCGACACTTTTTCCTTCTGCTCTTCCTCCTTGCTTTCGATCGCAAAAATGCGACATGTCACGATATCGCAACACTTTGACCTTCTGCTCTTCCTTCTTGATTTCGGTCGCGAAAATGCGATATGTCGCGATATCGCGACACTTTGCCCTTCTGCTCTTCCTCCTTGCTTTCGGCCATAAAAATGCAACATGTCGCGATATCGCAACACTTTTTCCTTCTTGCTCTTCCTTCTTGCTTTCGGCCGCAAAAATGCAACATGTCGCGATATCGCGACACTTTTCCTTCTACTCTTCCTTCTTGCTTTCGACCGCGAAAATGCGACATGTCGCGATATCGCGACACTTTTTCCTTCTGCTCTTCCTTCTTGCTTTCGACCGCAAAAATGCAACTTGTTGCGATATCGCAACACTTTTTCCTTCTGCGCCTTCTCCTTGCTGTCGACCACGAAAATACGACATGTCGTGATATCGCGAAACTTTTCTTTCTTGCTCCCTCTTGTCGCTCTGAGCCACAAAAATGCAACATGTCGTGATATCGCGACACTTTCCTTGCTGTTGGCCGCGAAAATGCAACATGTCGCGATATCGCGACACTTTTATTTCTTGCGGTGAAGCTATCTTCTTTGGCCTGTTTGGCAGTGAAGCTTTTCCTTCTTCATCTTGTGTACAAGGGGGTGGCATTGAAAGCCAAAATTGCTGCAACACTTACAGATACTTTCAAAGCAACAAAAATAAATACTTCTGCAAAAGGAAAGACTATACAAAATTTTGATTTTTTTTTAATTTTTTTCTACCCTTTGTGCAATGTGACAAAATTGTCAACACCTACCTCTCAAAAAATGTGCATGAGTTATATCCCCAACTCAAATGTACTTCCTAGTGATACACATTCTCATCCTTGCATCAATCATCTTCCTCCTATCCCAAATATGAATGTAGTTTCTTCTCAAAATTCCATTCCTACAATCCTTCATCCTGCATCTTCAAGTCCTTTTATCTTAATTGGCAAAGGGGATGAGTCGTACAATATTGAATTCAATATCATATACCCCAATGTCCCAATATTATCCTTTAATTATATACCAAAATCCTTTCATCTCACAACACACACCTCATATGCCATCAAATTCCCTTTCTTCTTAAATTCAAATCCTAACATCCCAATTAGACCAGATGAAACAATAAATGACTTCAATCCAAGGCTATTCATCTTGTCATAGGTACTCTTATGGGGACTTGTGTAATCGACCTTTAGATCCTATTGTGGATAGTTTTCCCTTTCTTTATAACATTTAAATGCCTAAGTTTTAATTATGCAAAGGAAAAGAGGATCTTATCAATCACCTTAGGATTTTCCGCACTACCTATAGTGACATTGCATACAATGACTTGTTGCTCAAAATATTTCCTAAGAGCCTTAGTGGATCTATTTTAGAAATGTATTACCAAATACCTAGGCATACTCTTAAGACCTTCAAGGGCCTTGTCGAGTTTGTCTAACAATTCTTTATCTATATTGAGGAGAAGGTCACTATTAGTGATCTATATAAACTTAAGTAGGCTAAATATGGGAGCTTCATAAATTTCCTATCCAAGTGGTCAACCTTAGTAGGAAAGCTCCAATATACTCCCCATAAATGGACCTCTTGAATATTTTCATAGGTAACCTCAATGAATAATTGGTCGTCTAACTAGAGATGACCAATGTGTTTTTCTTTGAAGGTGTCGTAGAGATGGACAAAAGAGTATAAACCACTCTCTTAAAAAGAGGACATTGTAAATACAAAGCAAGAAAAGAGAAAGACAAGTCCTCCCACCAAAATAGATAGTACAAAAATAAAAAATTTGTAGACAATGGAGTCGCTGAATCATGCTAAGACAACAATGTGAATGCCACAATGACCCTTCAAAATATTGTCCTAAGCAAGTCTCAATAGTACAATCCCAAGAGAAAGCTCCTACCATTGGACCAATCATCTTTGGTCATATTGAAATAGCTCCTTTATGACAATGATGGAGCTTCCACTTATCAAGCCTATAGACAAAAATAAAGAAAATTCTTATTGGTTCTACCCTAAGGAACAATGCTCCTTTCATCAAGTCAACGGTCATGTAACCAATAAATATAAGACCCTTAGGAATATTATCCAAGACTTGATAGATAAAGGCCAGGTTTCTTTCAACAACTCCAATTCTCAAGCTTCCTCTAATCAAGATCTTAGGATCTTCCAATATTTATTTCCAAATCATGATCAGAAGGTAGTGAATAATGTTTAATATCAAACTGTCCCACCCACAAATTAGAACCTAGTGGGAGCAATCCATTATTTCAATCACTCTTCCTTCATCTATGTTTTCACAAGGCAACAATACAATAACCCTCCATCAGATCAACCCCTAGATATCCTTTGGTACTCTACTCAAGAAAGGCTTATTCCTTTGGAGGACAACCTTTAATCATATAATCAAACAAAATCAGTAAGGGTAATTTTGATTTGTAAAAAAAATTGGAAAGTAAGCTGACTAAAATTTTTCTTCTTGACCTCTTAAGGACCTCTCCAACACACATAGATATCTTACTCAAGCTCTTGAGTGAACAAGTTGTTCCTCAATATTTAAACCCTAATAACCTTACTTCCATGGTAGGGCCCATTAGGGTAAATTATATAACAATATCATTATATGAGGATGATATTCAATCCACCTCTATGGTCAAAGAGCTCCCTCTCTATATCATAGGCTATATTGAAAATACGTTTATAAAAGAAATTCTCATTGATAATGGCTTAGCCCTCAACATGTGCAACCTAAAATTCATTAGCAACTTTGGGCTCACTAAGTAAGATATGAACAAGTTTTATTTGGTCATTAAGGTATTTGGCAATGGGGAGCATGAGGCCAATGGCACTATATTCTTACCCCTTAAAATTAGACCTTGCATTATCAACACCTTGTTTTATATCATACCTCGTGATATGAATTATAATATTATTCTATGAATATTATAGATCCACACGATGTAGTGCATTTCTTCCAACTTCTATTAGTGCCTTAAATACAAATATCAAGGTAAGACAATCCATATTATAGCTGACCCCAAACATTTTTCTTATTGCCAAATGATCAAGGTCAAGAATTCAAATACACATATTTACATGTTCCATAATTCATCTCCATCAACTTGTTCTTTCTCTCATCCTCCCATCACATATGCATTAAGGTCATTAGCCTTAAGTGATCAATCTTCCAACAGTGAATCTAGAATTAAAACTTTTAATTCAATCAACTCAAATTGTAATAATCAATATAATAATCTACATCTTTTAGACCTAACCAAGCTCCTTCCATCCCCTTGGACCCTAGGCTTACCCTCTAGGAAGGGTAAAATGGTTCATATAGGAAGTTGTTTATTATTTTGAGCTAGTACTATCAATGATAAGCAAATCTATGGCACTAATCCTCACTTGTTCGAATGACAATATGCTTCATGTTACTTTTCAAAATTGTACCCCATACCAAAACAAATCCTTTCCAATATAGGGTATGAAGGGAAAGGAGTAAGCATTTATGAACAGGGAATCAAAGAGCCCTTGGAGGCCAAACCCTATTTGGAAAACTATAGGATAGGATATATCCCCAACCATAATGAGCCTTTTTCCATTTCTCTTGTTACAACCCAAATTTCCATTCCTAACCCTAACCATTTTTTTAAATTTATTATTCTTCCACTATCATCTCTTACTATGCTAACCCATCACTACATCATACATAATTTTAATTATGTAAATGTACTATGTGAAGTTACTGGTTTCACAACCATCCTTCTCACTTATCATTTAGTGATCTAGTTCCCTTCTTCCATTCTTTAGAAAGAAACACATTGTACATATCACACCACACAAGTCTTTCTATGTTGGTGCTTAGAGCATATTATATATTGACTATCCTCTCATGTCCTTAATGAGCTAGTCGTACCATTTATAAGTCTTTTCCAAATCATATTTGTGGAAACAACATCATAGCTAACCAGATTTCTGTTTAGTTTTATTAGGTTTCACTACTCTTTAAGGTTATATTTTTAGTGAAATATATTAATCACTTCTCGTTTATAAGAGTATTTACTTAATTATATCCATCAAGGTCTTTATTGATATTTTTGGAGTATTATTCAATTAGCTATAATTCAACCATTCACTAGGATGACATAACCAATTCCATGAAGTTATTGAACAACATTAAATAAATACTTTCAAAGTTAGGAATTCCTTAATATCAAAGTTCCCTATATGCAATACTACAAAATGATTCTTTAGTAAATAAATATAACTAGTCCTCTTGTAGTAACTAAATAACTACATCATCTCATAAACATCATGTCATAAAGAGTTATTATCATGTTTTAAGAACCACTTCATTCCTTTTAAAATAAAAACATAGTTCCATCATAAAGTAAAAACTCCACAAAGATTCACACAACACTAATTTATCCTTAGAAACCCGAAGGCAAACCCAACTATTAATAGTTCAATATTTTATCATTTAAAGAGGGATAAATACATTCGACTAGGCTTCCAAAAGCTCTTTTTGCCTCATTCAATAAAATCCCAACTCTCATATATTACAATCAACTTGTCCTTCATTTGATTCCACAACCAAATACTACATTTAGCTTTAAGGATATGTCCAATCCTTTTACACATTTTAATCTTCAGTTTAAATGTACATTTCAGCATATAACTGAAGCACTCTATTTAAGCCTTTCAATAAAGACTTTTGTTTCCTTAGGAACGATAACACATAAAACTATACCTTCTACATTTCGATGAACCCAAGAGTCAAACGAATACTTGAATAGGATCATAAATTTACTTGAACAAGAAATGTAAATAGAAGCCCTACTGGCATTATTTACACATAAGGTTTACGAACATGTCACAAGATATCTTGTATCAACCTAGAGTGTTAGATTTTTATGCCACATACATTGGGAGATACCAATCACAAGATGCAAAAATAAATAAAATAGATCTGTGAGATGATTGAAATATGCTATAAATAGAAATGGTGAAAATATTACAATAGTAGCCATGGAGAAAATGAGCACTCCATAATATATGCTACTACTCCATGAGGGAGCTCTGAGCTTATAGCTCACACACACTACCCTATTGCATATCTATTACACACTGAATGTGATGCTGCTCTATCTGATGATGTTATGATCTACATCTATGACCATTATATAGGAAGATAAGTTCCTTGGCCAACACTCTATCTAGTTGTACAAGTGGACACCTTGCATATTACAACTTTCATATTGACACTTGTGCATTTATTACATTGCATGAAGTAACTAGATAACTTCCCCCTAAAGTAATCTAATGTACTAAGTATGTACCAAGGAAGGTACATTTACATGATCCAAATAATGTACTATGCTCTATTTCTAGCACCCTCTATATTACAATATTTGGGTATTTAAGACTTTAGTCTTCAATGTGGATTTTCTTCCATCTGATGGCTTTGAATTGGATCTTCATCTTCAAAATTGATCTTTGGATTCTTCAGTAGTTACTTTAGTCTTCAAATGATGTAAAAATAGGTTGAAGTTGTAGACCCTTCTTTTGGTTCACCTTGCACTATATTCCTCCTTCATTGGGTTCATCTCCTTCTTCTTCCTTAGCTTTGCCTTTGAAATTGGTCTGCATTTTCATTGGTGGTTGTACTGCTACTTGGTTCTTGCATGGATGATTATCCTTTAGTCTATATAGATGCTTCTAAACAACCACTTAGGGCATCACGATAAGATTTTGAGTTAGTAGAACTTGAAGTATCAATTCTGCATGAGGATTGAATTTTTTTTTCTAAATATGATTCACTTAGTTTTGGCTTCTTTTTGAGTAGTTATATGAATCCCTTTTGTTCTACATTTTCATTCTTAAAATACTTGTATGAGAGTAAATCCATATATAATATGTTCACAAGATCTAAGGAAAATGTAACAACATTTTCTCCATTGCCAATAGCTTCATTGAGACGAGTTTGAAGATAGTATTCCATAGTGTCAATGTTGTCTTCTAAGGCTTCACTATGGATTATTTTAGAAGTTAGATCTAACATTATTTCTTATTTCAAGAGAATATTCATGATCCCAAGCTTTATGGCATTGAATTTCTCTTTATTGATATTTGTAGTATTTTGGAGAGTAGACATTCTTATGGATTCCGGTTAGGACATATGATCTCTGATAAAAGTATATAAGCTTGATTTGATAGAACCTATATTAATAATTGATTCTTGTGGGCTTCCTTATGTCTCCCTAGTAAAGAGAATGACTGATCATAAAGATTTTTTAGATATCTTATATATTGCTAATGGATTTGCAACTTGATAAACAATAGAATCTGATATTACCAATTTTAGTAGAATACCTTATGACTCCCTAGTATGTTTGGACAAGATATGAAGTGCTTTTGTAAGATATAGTTCAATCCTTGATTCTTGTACTTTTGGACTCCCTAGTAGACATTCTTATGGCTTTCTATTAGTATATACGATCTCTGATAGAAGTATATATATAAGCTTAATTTGATAAAATCTATATTAATTCTTGATTCTTGTGGGTTTCCTTATGTCTCCCTAGTAAAGAGAATGAGTGCTCATAAGGATTTTTAGGTTTTGTAGATAGCGTATATATTTCTAATGGATTAGCAACTTGATAAACAATAGCATATGATATTACCGAGTTTAGTAGAATGCCTTATGACTCCCTAGTATGTTTTGGATAAGATATGAAGTGCTTTTGTAAGATATAGTTTAATCTTGGTTTATTTTGTAAAGTTATGAAAATGCTAAAAATCAACTTCTATTGTTATTATTGCTCCTATTGAACTAAGCACTTTTTATAGATTTCAAGAGGTTTTAATGTTGGATATTTTGTCTCTATTTAAGAAGAATTTGAGACAAGTAAATATTATAATTTCCAACCTTTATATGATTTTGATAAACCTCTTATAATAGCCCTTTAAGTTTTGAATTCATTTTTTCTAATTTTCGATAAATCAATTTGTAGGAGTAGACCTTATGACTCCCAACTTTGGAAAATTATAAAAGATAGTAATATTTGTAAAGTATTTAAATGATTCAACCTAAGTAGAAGGCCTTATATCTCCTAGGATAATTTGCAAATAGTATTATGATTTTTAGGTAAGTTATCTCCTATATCGTTTGATTTATCAACTTTAAAAAATAATCCTTAAAATTATAACCTTATATCTCCTATGTTTGAAAGCAATATTAATAAGATATTTTTATTATCTTCGCCCTCTTGAATTCACACTTGAATGGCACTGATTTTGATTGAAATAAGATAGTCCTCTAGTACCCATTTTGTGGTGCTTGACTTGATGAGACTCAGTAAACAAGTGTGGTATGACTACCGGGATTCCTCTTCGATGCTTGGAGAGTAGATGTTGGTCCTTTTAATGGAATCTTAAATGCTCCTATTCTCTCCTTCCACGATGTGGATTGATTGGACTACGATTGCTCTTCACACACTCTATGGACATCGAACATGAATGCTATCTCTTTGCTCTCTACGTCGCATATATGGGCAGTATTTTGGGGACAAGTGGTACTCTAGTAGCTTGGTAATGCTGCCTCCTATTCTTGTAATATTGTTGCACGAACTGTTACTCCTACATAGCATATCCTTCTTGTTTGAGCGCTCTCAACATTAATTTATTGAGAGTTAGAGAAATGATAGTTGTGAGGGAATAATGTGCCAAGTGGCACTCAACCCTTTTGCATGGCATTTCCCACGTAATACCTTAAAGGAGATTATAACTCCTTCGAGTGTCTTTCTCCTTAGCTTGCATCTATTTATTGAATAGAAAGAAACATCTTTTCTTCTACAAGTAATCCGTGAGCCATCTTGGAGATTTGGACGAGGATGAGGTAGCTCTTGCTACACTTTGTTGATGCTACTTCTAACGTATCATCTGCTTTCCTTTTGTATGCTTATAACTTTGTTGTACTCCCTGTTCATGATGATAGAGATGAAGCTTGATGCTTATGAATGCTAAAATATGCTCTATATTTTATTTTACATAGATAGCTTCTTCTTCCTTGCTATGATTTATGTAAACATTCATGATAGATTTCCTTTGGCTCTTTTAGCTTACATAAATAGCCTTTGAAGGCTTGTTTTCATTTACGTAAAAATTCCTTTATCTACAAGTTCGATCTTGGAGAGAATGCCCTTTTGGTGTGGGATAATGCTCGATCCTTTGGCCTTTTCTTTGGTTGCATTTTTTTCCTGTACTTCTTGTGCCTATTGTGGCACCTTTAAATCTGCTCCTTTCCTCGTATTTGATGTATTGTATAAGTGCAATACCATGTAACCTTTACATGTATATAGAACATTTTTTATTGCATCTTTTCCTTGCACTCTTGTGCAGGTCTGAAATTCTTATTCTTGTAGTAGATGGATGAGTGCAAAATGAGGTTTTTAAGGATGTCTCTTTGGCTAGACTTCTTACCCTTTTTATTGGATGATTTATGGTGAATCCAAGCCTTGTAAATGCTATAGAATAGAAGCTTTATTTTAGTTGCACTAACCCTAAGTGCTTTGGATTTGAGACTCACCAAGTCTCAATCTTAGAAGCTTCTTTTTGGTTAGTTTTTTTCTTTTTCATTTGCTTTTACTAACTAATTTTGGTGGCTTCTATTGGCCACTATGAGTTACAGGTTTCTGTGCTTTAAAAGTGTCTTTAGACACTTGATCCAAACTAGATTTTGTAGCCTTTATTTCAAAGCACAAAACTTATTTCTTTTGAGAGTAATACTAGTGCAAATAAATATAACAAATTCTACTTTTAATGCACTAACAGATTACACCTTAACACTCCAATCTACTCTCAAGAAAATGCACTTAATCAATTCACTACAACTAATCAAGAATAATATCAAATGAACCTTCAAAATTTATTCTGTAAATATCTTACAAGCAAGATATTAGGAGATAGTCTTCTTTTTCTTTCCAAAGTAGATAATAGGCTAGTTGATAGATATTTAAAATAATCAACTCCTAATGTGCAAATGAACCTTAAAAAGAACCTTTATTTTTGCACACTTGAATACTGTAATACAAATATCCTTTTTGCAACTTTAATCAGGATGAAGATGCTTTAATAAATCTGATAAGTAATTCACCTAATGAATCTACTTGCGCCGATAGTTGCTTACCTTTTTCTGAATGCTTTTGTAGCTTATTTTATGCTTATGTAGAGGATGTAGATCTTGGTGCCTAAGAACACCAAGTTGCTGCCTTGAATAGGATATTGCATCTCTTTGTAGACTATTTTGAATAGTTCTTTCACCAATTTGATGGTCTCAAACTTTCTTTCATGAGCCTAGGATTTAGTGACTTTGATCTCCCCTTGTAATCTCCTCCTTCTATTGTAGATTTGAAGAAGTTTGTATCTTTGAAGCAGTGACCTCTTTCTGTATGAGGTAATCTTCAAATATCTTGGATTTTATAAGCGTCTTCTACCTTCAAGTCTTCTTGTCAAACTCTAACTTCAAGCATGACTTCTCCTCAAGATTTCGAATACCTTAAGGTCTTTACTGGATTCTTCTTATACTCATATTTGGCACTCCTTGCAAAATTCTCCTCCTCTTGGGCTTGTTGTCAAATGGCAACAATTATCCCAAGTTCTTCACTATCAAGGGCTTTTCCTTGGTAGTGGATTTCTCCAGTGAGTTATCCTTTGAGGATTTCTTTATAAAGGCTCTCCTAGCCTTTTATTGGATGCTCATTAAGACCTAGTTAAGGTATTTGATCTTGTAGCTTCTTATGGTCTTCCTAGAGACCTTATCTTCAACCTTATGATTCTAGAAGTGTTGGCATTGATATCTTCTCTTGGATATCTGATTCTGTTGCTTGTAAATACGAGTAGGACTCTCCTAGTCCTTCTTCTTATTTCTAGTCTAGAATTTATTCAATAATATATCCTCATGATATCTTTTGATTTAGGTACTGGATTAATTCTGAAGAGGCTTTTCTTCCTAAATTTCTTATAGGAACCTTTCTCGACTTACTGGATCATCTTTACCTACAACAAAAATATTAGTACTAAAATATTCTTCTAAATTAGATCCTTTCCTCTAGAATATTCTTCAAGATTAAAGGCATCTAAGGCCTATTTCAATATCAAGGCTTTTGTGGCCTATTCTTCAAGATCAAGGCTTCTATGTCCTATTCTTCAATATCAAGGCTTATGTGGCCTATTCTTCAATATCAAGGCTTCTATGGCCTATTATTAAATATCAAGGCTTCTATAGCCTTTTCTTATGGATCAAGGATTCTATGGCATTTTCTTCTGGATCAAGGCTTCTGTGGTATTTTATTCTTGTGAAGTTCTTCAATATATCAATGGATATATCCTCTATCCAAACTTCACCATGACTCTTTTATAGATGGTTTTTTTGAAGTATTATCCTTTCTGTAACAACTAATATTTGCACTATGAAGGCACTTCAACATTCAAGTAACGAAGTTTAGATATCCTAGATTTATGTTGTAGGAGGTATCCCAATCATCTGAAAATTAATTCCCTGCAATAAAATAAAATTTCAGGTAAGTATTTCCAGATCTCTCAGCTTCACTAGTTGATTCATCAACCTAGTGGATCAAATGTTGAGTCCTAGTCTTCACAAGTTTTCCTTCAACTATGTGGAAAGACTCTAGCCTTATGCTATTTTTAAAATTAATATTTTAGTACTCACTTGTAACTCTCCCTAATTCTACCACCTAGACTCTTTTGAGAAATTTTGACAATGACTGGACCAATGGTGCATCAGGTTCTCAAAAAACTCAGGATCAAAAAATAATGGTGGTTTTCCTATATACCTGCTATGGCTTGATCTACTGTAGCTCTGATACCATTGTTAGCATTTTATACCACATACATTGGGAGATACCAATCATAAGATGTAAAAAGAAATAAAATAGATCTGCGAGATGACTGAAATATGCTATAAATAGAAATGGTAAAAATATTACAACAGTAGCTATGGAGGAAATGAGCGCTCCATAATATATGCTACTACTCCATGAGGGAGCTCCGAGCTTATAGCTCACACACACTACCCTACTACCTATCTACCATACACTGAATGTGATGCTGCTCTATTTGATGATGCTATTATCTACATTTATGACCATTATATAAAAAGATAAGTTCCTTGGCCAACACTCTATCTAGTTATACAAGTGGACACCTTGCACATTACAGCTTGCATATTGACACTTGTGCATTTCTTACTTTGCATGAAGTAACTAAATAACTTCCCCTTAAAGTAACCTAATGTCCTAAGTATGTACCTGTTAGTATAAAAAGACTACCCCTAGAAGACAACAAAGATTTTGCAACAGGGGGCCATTTTGAAAAGCTCTACGCAGTCTATTTTTGTAGGGCAACAGAAATGGAAAATGAGCTAAGGAAAGACGATGTCGCGATTTCGAGACGTCTAATTTTTGTGGCAAAAAAACACAAGAAAGTCAAGCAGATGAAAGTGTCTCGATTTCACGACATGTTGCATTTTCGTTGATAAATCAAGAAGACAAGTCCAAGATAAGGAAGATGTCGCAATTTTACAACATGCCTAAATTTTGTCGCGATTTCTCAACATGTTGCATTTTTGTGGCCGTAGAGGGCAAAAGGAGCTGAAAGGATGAAGATGTCGCGATTTCATGACATGTTGCATTTTCATGGCAGAGAAGTGGAAAAAGAGTAGAAGAGAAGAGAATTCACGATTTCGTGACATGTCAATTTTTTGCCAAGAGAAAGAGAGAAACAAAACTTACAAGGCTAAAGTGTCACGATTTTGCGACATGTTTTATTTTCGCTAAAGCAGGAGGCAGATGAAGTAGAGCGTTTGAAGATGTCATGATTTTATGACATGACAGTTGTTCCTGATAAGATATATTCTTAGCAACTAAAACATGCCCTTACACCAAATTTTTGATCTCTGAGGGTGTCAGATAAAGGAGAAGTATCAGATCTGTTAGAACCCAATTTCTAGAATATCTTTTATTTATTATTAGAAACTGTAGTTAATTGCTTTTAATTGATTTGGAATCCAAGATGTACTAGTTGTAAAAGATATCCATTTTGGGTATATAGTGGTAGATGTATTTTGAAAAAAGGATGTCAAATTTTGGACGTTTACAAGATTTATGTACATTACTCTAGATACAAGCAAATAAAGCTATTCTTCTTCTGGCTTCTAATTTTTTGTGTGCAAGTGTATATATCTGGTTATTGACTTCTATTTACATTGTTGAATTCTAGACTATATCTGTTCTAAATCTGGACTGTACATACATGAATTATATTGCTGGAGTTAAGATGAAGTATGCTTATATGTGTTATATGAAAACGTCTGAATCACACTTAGAAAGTTATGATTTCTACATGAAGGTGTAAAAGAAAGCTTGTAACAGTAATACATATATTTTATCTTGGTTTTTGTCTAAACTGTACTGTGAGAAAAGCTTCTAGCCTCGACTATATTTCCCTTTACAAGCATTTCCCCTCTTTATGTTCTCTTTTCTCTAAACAAAGCAAAAAGGAATCAACCTACTCTAGAGATTAGAAAGACATCCTCAAGATAAGTCCGTCTATTCAATGTTGGCAAGGTCTAAGGCACAATACAATTAGCCAAAGGCATATTTTATTCCAACAGTGTTTGGCACGCCCGGTGGGACCCGAAACCCCATAGTATTCTATAAATTTTGGTGTTTTTCTTTAAATATTTTTGTTTAAAACCTGAAGAAAGAATAAAACTAGCTAGCGACTCCGTTCAAAGGATTTAGACCTAATAAATACCTTGTATAAACTATTTGGTTACAAACTCATGATTGCCTATGCATATGATAACTAGATCCCAAGCAAGAAACTCTGAAGAGCTTATCGAGTTCTTCAAGTTACACCTTGGTAGCTTGAAAGCACATCTTGTGCTAGCTGCAAGATCTAATCCACCTAGTACTAGTATAAGCTCCCTTGTACCTACTATTGGAATATCCTCAAATAGCTCTATAGTAACAACAAATACAATAGCCATCATGGTTGCTCCTCCCATCCCAACTCATCTTGTATGGAATCAAACTGGCCCGCTAAACTTGGCAGCCCAAAATCAAGTTCCCCAGGCAGCCCTAAAAGATTTCCCATCATATTATGGGACAGGTAAAATGGTAGATGAACATTGCCTAGATGTTTCATCATTAGCAGCAGTTTATAATATCACCCAAGAAGATATGATGGTCAGGTTGTTGGTCATATATTTAAAAGGAAAAATGCTCCATTGGTATAGAGCACTCCCTCTAGGATCTATCACTTCTTGGGATATTCTTGTTGGCCATCTAGTTGATAAATTCAATGTACATGCAGATCCTTTATCATTACTCAATCAATTCACAATCGTCAGGAGACATCCATAGGAAGAGATTGCAAATTTCAACATTAGGTTCACACGTACTTGAGATAGAGTATCTACTGGGTTAAAACCTACCATAGAGTAAGCAATATGTTATTATCTGAGAGATTTTTATTTAGATCTTAGTATGATTATTCGACAATCACGTGTTTTAACTTTCCCTGCTATCTATTTAGAAGCAGCTAAAGGAGAAGCTGATCTTATTGCTACTAGGAAATATCCTCCAAAGGCTCCACTGCCAATTTTTCCATATATTACCTAATCTCTAAGCTTAAATCCTTCAACACCTCCCCTAAAATATAATGAGCAACCATCCGTTCCAGTCGTTCAGTTACCTCAGAATCAGCCAAAATTTCCTCCTATTCCTCCCCTTCCCGCATTGCCTGCTATACCTCTTCGAGCAATCCCTTAGGAGAATCATATGACAACCATAATAGACATGATGAAAAATTTTGCAAATGATATGTCATCCATGAAAAAGAGAGAAGCTAAGTGAAGTTTCCAGCCAAGGAGATTTCCCTAGATAACCAGATATGGGGCTTCGACAAGTGGCAGAGGATAGGAAAGAAAAAATGTCATTTATGCTAATGAAACAAGAGATAATGGAGAACCCTCTAACTCAGATTATTGGTGTTCCACATGTAACGATCCTCATGGAGAAGATTTGTGTATGTTTCACCAGCATCATGTACAAAGTCTAGCAAATGAGAGGGCAAAAGAAATAATGAAAGGTCATGTAAACATGATTAGAGAAGTTGATCATAATTTGGCAATACCATTTGTAGAACACATCACAGTCCTAACAAGGTCGGGAAGGAAACCTATACAAGTTGATCCCCAAGAACTTTAGCCATTAATTTTCCCTCCAACTCCTAGAGCTACGCCTCAGAAGGATCAGTCAAGTGAAAAGGGACTCTCTAATCCTCCTCAGAGTTCTGTTTCGACACCAAGAAGAGAGTTTTCTCCAAGAAAGGAGAGCAAAACTCAAGATCAAGCAAGAGAGAAACTCAAATTCCCTTCGTTAACAAAAAGGTAAAGAACAGAAGCAACTCAAGGTTATAAGAATAAATTATCCACCAGAGAAAAGGAAAAAAATGTTGATACACCTTCATTCAATATCATTGAGGAGATGAAAATGACTCCCTCAAAAGCTAGCATGTATGACGCTTTGCAGTTCCCAGGGCAGATTGATCTCCTTCAAGAATATTTAAAGATGATGAATCGTAAGAGCAAAATCCCCTCTTTTATAAATTTTATACAAGCTAATGCTACTTCTATCATAGGAAAAAAGAGACCACCTCTTATTTGTCTCTTCAGATGGAAGGGTGGGTAGTACATAACTGTATGATCGACTCAGGAGCAACTACTACAATTATGCCTAAGGCAGTATGTGACATCATGATAATGGAGTTACACCAGAAGTCATCCAGGAGTGTTGCAATTAGATGGTACTCCGATGAAAATTGTAGGAGTAATCAAAGATATCCCCATACAACTCCATAGGATGCCCCAAATAGTTGTTATACAGGAAGTGGTGGTCGTAGATCTGGAACCATACTTTGGTATGTGTCTATCTAGAGAATTTACAACAAAAGTGGGAGGTTATTTATCCTTAGATTATTCACATTTAGAAACACATTTCAAAGGTAAGAGGGTCAATATTTTTAATGAAAATCCATCTACTTTTCATTTGGCAAGACTGGAAGAAACCGGTACTGTGAGTATGATGACCAAATATATAAGAGATATATATTTGATGGAGGAAACCTTGGAGGAACTCCAATCCAAAGATCAATTTTCTTTAAAAAATTTAATGCCATGGTGGAAACAGAGATAGGGAGCTACTCTATTGAGAAACCAAAAAAGCTATCTATCCCTGTCCCTAAAGAAAACACTTCCACTAGCCAACTTTCGAAACTTTACTTTGATGGATCCAGATGCAAAAATGGAGCAGGTGCTGGGATAGTTTTAATTTCTCCTACAAGAAAATAATTTTTTTTTTTGTACAGATTGACATGGAGTTGCTCCAATAACACGATCGAGTACGAAGCATTGTGTTTAGGACTTAAAAAGGCTAAAAAATTAGGTGTAAAACAAATACTGGTTTATGGAGATTTAGAGCTTATTGTGAAACAGGTCACTGGAAAATGTATTTGTAAACAACATTATTTAAGAGTTTACAAAAATAAAGTGTTGGACCTCTTGGAAAATTTTGAAGCTCTGAACATAAATTCAATCCCCAGAGAAAGTAATACTCATGCAGACCTATTGGCATCTGTGGGATCTAACTTTTGTCTAGTCAATAAAGTCATCCAAAAATCCAAAATAGTGAGACTTATATACAGGCCTTCTGGGCCTGACAAATATATCTTCTGGCAAGTGTTTGAGAGTGATGAAAAAATACTGGATTTTCTAGTCCATGAAATGAATTGCTCTAGTGATAGAGCATTACAAGATGAAGAGTAAAGCTTAATCCAATTAAAAAATAATCACATTCCCAAGGGATTGATCACCTTTGAGAGTCTCTTTGACAATAATGATAGAGCAACAGGTCGAAGGATTAAAATTTACAAACGCCGATATAAAGAGGTGGAATTAGAACCGGGAAAAATGATCAAGGTAGGTACCAGTTGTACAGTGGAAGAATTGAATCAAGTTAAAAAATTGTGTAAAGAGTATCCAAATATTATAGCCTGGACATATAGTGATTTGAAAGTATACAGGAAAGAAGTGATCCAGCACACCATCGAATTGGAAGAATGAGCTAAACCCTTTACGCAAAGACAAAGGCTTGTAAATCCAAAAATTGAACCCTTAATAAAACTATTACAAGCTAAAATAGTATATCCCATTAAACATTCTACCTGGGTGGCGAATCTGGTCCCAGTTAGGAAAAAGAATGGATAAATCAGATTGTGTGTAGATTTTTGAAATTTGAACATAGCTTCACTTAAGGATCATTATCCTTTGCCTCATATTGACCCAATCCTTCATACAGTGGTAGGAGCAGAGAGATTTTCTCTATTAGATGGTTTATTCTGGCTATAACCAGGTTTGGGTGAAAAATGAAGATCAGTATAAAACTGCATTCACTACTAAATGGGGAACGTTTGCCTACCAAAGAATACCTTTTGGATTATCAAATGCCGAAGTAACATTCCAAAGAGCTATGGACGTGGTGTTTGGTGAGCTCGCAAATAAAATCATTGTCGTCTATCTAGATCACATGACATTATTTTCTCATGATAAGTGAGATCATGCCTAATATTTGAAAAATGCAAAGAATTTGGGATATCTTTAAACCCAAAGAAATCCATATTTGCTGTAGAAGAAGGTATATTGCTCGGCCATGTTATCTCTAAAGCTGGATTTTCCATTGATCCTGATATAGTAAAAGCACTCTTGGAACTTTCACTACCAGTCAATAAGAAAGGATTACAATCTTTCTTTGGGAAAATAAATTTTGCTCAAAAGTTCATCATAGATTTTGCTCAAACTGTTAAACCAATGACTAAATTGTTAAAAAAGGATGCACCTTTCAAATGGACAGATTCAAGAAAATATGCCTTTAAGAAAATCTTGGAGGCCATAGCTCGAGCTCCCATTTTAGTCAACCTTGACTACTCCCAAAGTTTCATTTTATATGTTGTTGGAGAGCAAGACAACTATGCTGCGGTTCTTACTCAGAAGGGAGCAGATAATGAGGAAAGAACCATAGCATTTTTAAGTTCTACCATGCACAAGCACAAAGAGAGATATAGTTTTATCGAGAAACATGTGTATGTTATCATGAAATCATTGAATAAATTGAAGCATTTCCTATCCCAAAGCTGCACCATTGTTTATGTAATTCACCCAGATGTTAGAAATTTTATAATACAAGGAGAACTTGGTGAAAAAATATCAGGATGGGTAACTCGTATATAGGAATACGATGTAGAGATACATCCAATCAAGATAGTCATAGGTAGATCTCTATGCCAAGAGTTGTCTAGACAAGTGGCAACTGGGTATGTCGAAATTCAAGAGATAATGGTGAATATTGAACAAGATAAAGTTAGAGAATATACTAATTTGATTAATTATTTGGTGAGGTATTTTCAGACTGGGATATACCCTTCAAATAGAGGGGTTGTATATAATAAACATTGATGGTGTACTACTGAAATGTATAGGTGATGATAAGAAGAAAAAAGTATTAGAAGTTCCATGGAGGCCTCTCGGGTGGGCATTATTCAGGTAAAGCAATAGCTTTGAAGATTCTCAGAGTTGGTTGTTATTGGCCTTCCATTTTTTCAGATACATATAAAGTGACTCAGAAATGTGAACAATTTCAGAGGTATGTAGGAAGAAATAGAAATGCTTCTATGCCTTTGAAGTCTATACAAGTCAAAGAACCTTTCCAGCAGTGGGGGATAGATTTTGTGGGAATAATCGAATTGAACTCATAAGTAGGCCATAAATATATACTCACTGCTACATATTACTTCATGAAATGGGCAGAAGCAGTTCCTACAAAGAAAGTTGACTCAGAAGTCGTGATAGAGTTTGTAGAAAGTCTAATTACTAGATTCGGCATACCCGACTCATTGATCACAAATAATGGATCTTCTTTCACTGGAGCCAAAATGATTGAGTTTTCCAGCAGGTATGGAATATATTTGAAAACATATTCTAACTATTATCCACAAGGTAATGGTTTAGCTGAGTCTACCAACAAGAATATACTCAAGATTCTAAAAAGGACGCTAGAAGATAACAAGAGAGACTGACATTCATTACTTAACCAAGCTTTGTGGGCTGATAGAATATCAATAATGAAGTCCATTAATACATCTCCATATGCTCTAGTTTATGGTAAATAAGCTATTTTGCCTATTCATATGGAGATACCAACATTGAAACTACTGAATCAGATAGACGAAGAGGAAGGTCAGCCGATGGATGCCCGATTGATGCAACTTTTATAATTAGAAGAGTCTAGGAAATAATATTATGACCACCACCAGAAACACATGATTGATATAGCAGGGTGGTTTGATAAGAAGACTACTTTCAAAAAATTCAAAATTGGAGACCAAGTTTTGAAGTGGAATGTGAAGAAAGCTAAGCCAGGAAACCATGATAAGTTCGATGATTTCTGGGAAAGACCATTTGAAATCATTTTAGAAAAACAGTTCAATTCTTTCCAACTAAAATATTAGCATGGTTGGATCCTTCTTATCATGGTGAACACGTTTCACCTAAAGTTATATTTCAAGTAAAAAACAAGTTGGAGCTATATGTATAGTATAGTAGAGGCATTATAAAAATTGTAAATAGTTTTTAATTTACGGTTTAGTAAAAGTTTTTGTTGTAACCAATCACAGTTCAACAACACAATAGAAGGAAGAGAGAAAGGTTCTTTTTTGTCGTTTTGAAATTTCAAATTCAAAATCGCCACGTGGTCTTAAAAAGCTGACGGGAAAAAATTATTAAAAGAACCCCTCGAGAAGCGTTATTTTCCTCCTTGTGAAAAACTTCTAAAAAACGGTCACCTAAGAAATTTCTTGAGTAGCCACGTGTCGAGGAATGAATAAGAGGAAATGATTGATCGGTCAGGTAGCATAGAGTTCGCTAGGATTTATTGCTATTTCCTACACGATATTAATTGGTTGGTTAGCATTTCAAGAAAAAACATTCTAGGAAAGGTGGCAGAAATGAAATTCGAAGAAATCCCAAGAGAATTGCTTCCACCAACCATAATTAATGTAATTTATCACACATTTTTCCCAAACAACATGAAAAAAGAAAGCTAACTTTTTTCCTAAGTGAAGTTTCATACTGTCACTTGCTATTTCTAGCTCCCGTAGAGAGAAGAGAGAAAACCCCTACTGTGATACTCAAAATTTTTAGTTTTCTTGACAAAAAGAGATTTCGAAGCAATTTTTAGGAAAACTTTCAAAATATTAGTCACCTGTTATTATTTCATGGCTCCTATAAAGGGAAAGAAGTAGGAAGTAGCAGTTGCGTCGCCTCTGATGACTTCAAGGGTAAGAAAAAGAGAGGAGATGAGTAACAAATTTATTGATAACGATGCGAGGATAAGTGATACAATTGTAACCTGGAAGGACCCAAGAAAAATTAGAAGCAACATAGCAGACCGGGTAGCTATCACAGTCTCGAAATCTTCTCCTTCCACTTTTGTCTTCCATTCCTTTCTATACTAGTATGTATATGTTCCTGTGCATCCCTTCCCCAAGTTGGTGAGGGAAACTGCTAATTTTTATGACGAAAAAGGGAAGAATGTAAGAGATTGTAATGGGAGAGTTTTATTTATTTTAAGCAAAGATGCTTTTATTTTTGCTTTCGCTATGGGTCATGTTCCTGCATTTGAGCCAAAAGCCTTTGATCTCGAATACCAGGCTAGATAATTTGACCCTTCTGAGAAGATAATGAATATTTTGGTTTCCCAACTAAAAGAATTACCTGTAGGGGAAAACCCACCTGAGCCTCCTATTAATATCATAGAGTTCAAAAATCCAAAGCTGTATTCTATTTCAGCTATGATAGCAGGCCTAAATACTAATGAAAAAGTCCAGAAATGGCAAATTGCCTTGGTTGAATGCTTGTCTAACCCCAAAAATTATGATTCTTCTGTCATGAGCAAAAGCGTGAATCCAATATTCTTCGACTGGTCATGTTTCTTATGTTCAAATATTCACGAAGGGTTAGCAACGCTTAAGAAAGGGTCTCAATTCTCTTTTCGATTCTTGTCATACTTAATATGGTTGTTTTTCTTTTTTCATGTCTAAAGAATTAGCTTTTATCTCAGTAAGAGACAAGGATGAACATGGCAGGGTTTTGCCTATTTGTGAATGGACTAATGTGTTGTATAAAGCAGAATCCTTTTATGATTTCAACAGGGAATTCTTAGGCCCTGCTTTGAAAATAATGTATGGGAATATTATAAGATTAACCCCTAAGGCGGAAATTTTTTTGCAAACTAAATATGCTAAAGAGGGTGATTGGTTTATCCTCATCCAAGGGGTTTGTATTAGATTGTATGGTTTCACTCAGAAACCATTTTTACTCCCTCATTATGTTACAGACAGACTATTTGCATTAGATTATGTTCGACAAAATGAACAAAATGTAAAATTTGGCTCTAGTATTTGGAAGACCAACACCTGTAACATGCCATTCAGTTTTGAAGGGATAGTTGTAACAAAAAGGGGTCAGAATGAACATATTTCTTAATATTTAAGAGAATTGGGGCTGATTGAAATTCCACAGAGGTGGAAGTATGATCCCTTGGATAGATTTATTGAAAAATAAGCTGTTATGAATAAAAATGAAATGAAAAAATACCATGCTACAGTCAGGCCAAATATAGAGGAAAAAAGAAATAACAATGAAGATGATACCTTGGAATGGCACATTGAGAAAATGGAACCTCTACCCCCTTGGCATAATTTCTATGAGCAAGTAGTGAATTATGATCCCTTGAACAATACAAAACATTAGTTAATGAATGATAGGATTAATAGGATACAGAATGGGGGGCTGACTGGACAATCGTGAAGATTCGTGAATGGTGGCTGATGAGGGTACAAACAGATATGATTTCTTCAAGGTACCCATTGAAAAATGATAATGAATTTAATATTCAATATAATTTGCATCATGCATCTTGGGAAGGGGTTTTTCCTGTAAGAATACCTCCTAGCATTGGAGGTAGTAGCAAAACCAGCCCTGAAGCACCACAGAGGCGGGAAACTGATAAGGGTAAGGGAAAACAAATAGTAGTTAAGCATAAGTTATCCCTAGTTCAGACAAAGCCCATAACTTATAATAAGCGATCCATAGAAGAAGTTTTTACCCAAGAGCAGGGGTAGACCTATGGCAAGGCTGCTCAGATGATGCTAAAAATGGGATATGAAAGAAAAGGCCTAGGAAAAGGAGGGCAAGGAATGACTGAGCCCATACAAGTAGAGGTGAGGGAAAGACGTCTAGCACTTGGAGCTGATGCTTCAAGTAAAAAATATTATACTTCTAAAGTTATGAAGTTTGTTCCTCCCTCCGACTCCTATTAATAATATGATGAAGAACCTGTAGCTAAGAGGATGAAAATATTAAAAGCTCTGGCTGATGGACAGAAGAAATACAAGAATGTTACTCAAACTTCTTTTAGTGAACAAAATGTTCAAGATGTTCAAGATAATACAATTGAGGATTCTGAAAGGGATAAAGTGAATGAGGAAGGTAATAATACTGATGCTCAGGATGCTGAGCAAGAAATTTATCAGATAGAAGACATAAACAGTTTACCAAATTTGGCTCAAGAGAGCCAGAATCCAGATATTGTAAAAGAAGTGCTAGTGAAACAAGATATTGGGGAAGGTGAGAAAGAACAACATGGGAAATTTCCCCAAAATATACAAATAATTAATCTTGATGAAAGTGATAAAAAAAGTAATCAGAATGAGAATACTAAGATACATGATGATGGTGGAATTCAATATGAAGAATTATCAAATAATAATGATGAGATTGAAGAATAGGAAAGGGATCAATAATAACTTCGGACGGGACCAGGTATGTCTCTTTCCTTATCTCCTTCTTTTCCTTCTACTAATTCCTATCTTTACTCTCTCTCATTTTATGATATGAAGAAATATATAATTATCCTTTCAAAAATGGTTTGCTTTCCTAGAAAGGGCAACATCTTCCCATTCTCAACTCGACGTCAACACTGCGTTGGTCCCCATCCCTTTCTTTCCCAACATTGGCATTCCAACAATTGAAGCTACATCCTTCCAAGTTGACAAGAATCATCCAACTCTGTCAAAGATAGAAAATTTGAAAAGTGTTAGTAAGAACACTTTAGACTGGTGGACTTCTCACTCCGTTGAATATCCAAAGACGCCTGCCAGTGTTCGTGAAATTATTGCCCTGGATCCTGCTACCATGCAAAGGAAGAAAGTAAAGTTAACCCCGGTAACAAATAAATCTAAGGGTGAAATGACTGCTGAAGATTACCATGCAGAAGAAATCAATGAAGATATTCCTCAGTTGCCTATGCAAGATGAATGGGTAAAAGTCCAAGCACATCTAGGAACTATATATCTGAATGGGGGACATTACTTAGAGAAATTTTTGAAAGAAAATGAAAAGAGGAAAGAGTTAGAATAAGTTTTGCAAGAACAGAGACATATAGAAAAAGCTTTAAAGTTGGAGGTAAAAAAGTGGGAGGATAAGTTCAATATTGCTGCCAATGAGGCAGCCAAATATAAAGAAAAATTAGGACAGGCAGATGCACAAGCCTTGAATCTCCAAGTTCAGGAGCTCCAACAACAATTGACAGATCAGTAGAATGCTTCTTTTGGATTTTCAAAAGAAAAGGTAAGAGATATGAGGAAATAATTGTTGAAATATTTGTTGATATTAGGCTTGAAAGCATGGCCTTTATTGTTATACCTAGCTAAAGTCAAGGAAATGATTGAAGTAGTGGGTGAAGAGTTCAAAGCTGTAGTTAATTTTTTGTAAAAAAAGAAGATGCTGCTACTAAAATCTAGATATTATCTGAGAAAATTCTAGAGAGTATAGCAGCAAAGGTACGAAGTGAAGCTTGGTCTCAATCCAAGATTGCAGCCAAGAACTTCTTTAGAAAGTTTAAAATAGTGATCCAAGGGAATAAACTCCTGCAAGAGCTAGAGACCGAAGCAAAAGGGTTACTAAAGAATTTGGATTTGGAAATCCAAAGTGGACTCCCATATCTCTGGGATGATAACTCAAAAGTCCTTAATGAAAGTGCACTCTCCTCATCCTTGAAATTTTTTATTGAAGATGAATCTGAAATAGAAAACTGGAGTAAGCCCATAGAAGATACACGAGTAATGGAGATGGTTCAAAATCTCACACAGGTTAAAACCTGTTTGCAAGAATTGATATATAGGCAAAAAAAGATTTCATATGATAGAGTGGAAGAGCTTCAGTATATCTACCAGCTATTCATTGATACCTTAGACCTAGAAGATAGAGATTGGAAACATATTTACAAAACCTATTAGGAAGTGGTAGCTGTAGTGGATAAAATCAGAAAATCAAAGCATACTAGCCAGAAGCAGCTAACAGAAGCTGGGACTAGTGCCCAGAATTAAGACAAGTGTTTAGATTCCCATTCTAAAGTATTTAATGTATTTTAGTAATAAGTCTCTAAGCTATAACAAGAGTTTTTGAAAAGGTAATGCTTACTCATTAGAAGTGCATTTTTTCTTACTATTTAATTTCTGTAATTTCTTGTTTTGTATTTTTGACTCCGTTTCCCAATGGACGAAGGGCCTGGATTCTAATATTTTGCTAGCAAAAAATCCCCCAAAAGGTACCAAGATTGTTAGTCTAAAAATACTACCTCTATAATGATGAGTGTCGTTGAGTCACATCATTTAATCTCAATGATTTATTAATCCAGGGTGGTGTCCAAGGCTATCTACGATAGAAAGTTAGGGTAGAGTGCAATTCAGGCATTCGATTTCAAGCATTTATTCGTGAAGCAGATTTTGGTTTAGCCTATTGGTGTCACACTAAACCTAGTCCGTAGAATAGAAACTAAAATAAATTATAGGAATTGAAAACTAAATCTAAATTGCAAAATTTAACAATTAACTACAATTGCAAGAATTAGAAATGGCTGAATTAAAATATAATCTACTTTTGCAGAATTGAAATAATAGAATTGAAATTGCTAAATTGAAATGTTGCTGTAATGAAATCCTAAATTACACTTGCAAAATTGAAACCTAGTTTACTCTTGCAGAATGGAAGTGATACTTGGAAATGAAACACCTGTCAATGCCCTACCACAAAAGGTCGTCAAGCTTCTGCTACAGGAATTGACAACAAAATAAAATATGTTGAAAATGGAAAGTTGCTAAAATAGAAAAGCAGAGAAAACATGAAAAGCAAAAGGAAAAATGCTTAATATAATTTGTCAGCTGACACACACACAAATTTTGTACACAAACATAATAGAAAACATAAAGAACATTATACAAACTTAAAATAAAAAAAGTAAACTTGACAAGTAATATGTTAATTCTATTGTAGCAAAATTACGGATTAAAACCTGCCATAAAAATTCTCCTTCTAGATATGAAAGTGGGCCCATACTTCCTGATCTAGAAGGAGGTGAAAAACACTCCTTAACTAATTAACACTCAGAATATAAAATGATAAAATAACTGCACTTTTATTGATGATAAAACATGTTGAAAACTGTTACAAAAAATTACTGTACAGTCCTAATTGCTGCTATTGAAAACTCTCCTCTATTCTAATTCCTAACTGGCTCAACCAAGGAGGGAGCTGTGTTATTTATATAAATATTTACAACATATACCATGCTAAAATCAGCCTATGTGCTACTTTACAGTGATTTGCCAATAATTTTGGATCTGAAATAAATGCAAATCTAGACAGTTTGTGTTGTAGTAGTAGTCATTGGCCTTTAGAAAGCATATTCAGTGGTGAAAGTATGTGCAAGGAGTCTAGAAATATCTCACACATATTTCTCCATGTTAGAATATGCCATTTCTATCTTGCAAACAACTTTCTATTATGCTACAGTTTTTTCTGGGTTTATCCTAGAAGAGGATCAAAATTGATCTTTTCCATGAATGGTGGATTTGGACGGCAAAGAAGGCAAAGTCAGATGGGAGATATTTTCCTTTAACCTTTTCAACCTTCTTTCCATTTTTCCATCATCAAAAATCAGTCAACAAGTCAAAAAGCACTTTCTGTTCTCATTCCGAAGATAAGTGGCTCATTTCGAAGAGACTATATTTCTCATTCCGAAGATGTCCGCTCATTCCGAAGACTCTGTATTTCTCATTTCGAAGATGTCTGCTCATTCTGAAGATCTTCGAAATGAACAACTGTGTTATCTTCAAGTGATTTCATCTGCATTTCTCAGGTGGGTTAGCTCTTAGGATCAGATTGCAATAGCCTTCATCTCTCTCCATGTGTGAATTCCATGCCTTGCCATTCATTGGTAGCTTGCTAAAATTTACATGGTAAATTATTGCATTTTTCAACTCTGCTGCACAGTTGTAAACTATTGGTATTTCTTGCAAATTCAAACAAATTAGAACATGGAAAAATTATTCAAATATTAACATGAAGGAGTACATCAAGTTGCTATTGAATTTATACACTTTATTCACCAAGTAACCATACTAAAATAGTGCAATATTGCTACACAATTGTCCCTGCTCTGTTATACCCTATTGCTGTCTATTTAGACCATGTGGGAATGCTTCTAAATAGGTCAGATGTCTTCTGTAGTCCTTCTAAACTCATTCCATCCATATCCTCATGCTTTGCTTGACAACTTCAAGGTGTTCCTATAAAGTGACAGCTTGTTGATTTTTATATGGCTGTTTTTTTTAGATTTTCAGATTTATGACAATCCTAATAATTTGGCTTCAATGTGGACTTCAAACAAGTTGAAGGGCAGGAAAACATTCATAAACCATTGTGAATTTAATGGATATTAGCATACCACATTTGGTTGTTTGAAATGCATATTTTTATTTGCTACTTAATCAAGCAAAAGGAGTCACAAAATGCTGAAAATAGTCAAAAATAGAGATATAATGATCCTAACATAAAATCATGCAAACAATTAACAAATATATATTCTAATCAACTATTTGGCATTTAACTTAATAATATGATAGTTTTTTATATGTCAAACATAGTGTAAAAATGAGGCATTTTCAGGCCTCATCATCCCCCCCAACTTGAACTGTTGCTTGCCCTCATGCACCTAGTAGGCCATAGTAATATGCTGGTTTTATCCTTGTGAAAAACATCCTTTGCCACCTGCTACTTGAGAAATTTTTCCTTGCTGCACTACACCAAGCATTTTTTAATTTAAGCATAGGTATTTCACTTTTCTACAACCTTGCAAAAAAAAGTTTTCAATCATTTTTTTTTCAATTTTTTTTTATTCTGTTTTTTTTTCTTTTCTTGCATATCTTTTTTTTTTTTCATTTGCAACTTGCAACTTTTTAACTTCTGCACTTTCATCCTTCAATATTGCAATTTCTGCAACTACTGCAATTTTAACTCTTTTTCGCCCTTCTACAAGTTTTAGTGCTGCAAGGTACCTCTTAAAGGCTTGGTATCATGTGATTCATCTTGCAATAGCCTTATTGTGGAACCATATTTGGCAGATGCACTACTACTAGTGAAATTTTTTGTTTTTAACAACATTTCAGCCTGAATGCCTATTTCTATTGTTTGCACCTTTTGAACAAAATTGATAAAATTTTGATTTTGAAATGCTTGAGGGATGTACTTACTTGTGGTAGAGCCTTATAAACCTCAATATTTGATGTACCCTACTCTTTTTGCTATTTTGTAGCATTTTCAACAATTATGGTGTAGTTTCTGCTCATTTCGAAGATATCCTACTCATTCCGAAGATATGCATGTTCATTCCGAAGATATGACTGTTCATTTCGAAGATGCATCAAAAAATGCAAAAATGACCTATGCAAAAGTTAGCTATAGATTCTATTGTGGGCCCATATCTAGAGTGTATAAGCCTTCCATAACATCAAAAATCCCTTCTTCATCCTTTTGTTTAGATGCTATTCTTTGTTTTGTATGTTGTTGTTTTATTCTAGTAGTACTAAAATAGAACCTTCAGGTGCATTGTGCTGATTATCCTCCTTCAATTTATCAGACAATTGTGAGATAAACTTGCAGTCCTACTTCTGAAACTTGCCCTACTAATTGAGATAGAATTTATGCCATGTCTATCCCAAAATTAGGTTTTTGTACAGTTTTAAAATTCTCATGCAACTAAGGGCAAAAGGGGGTGTTTCTTGGCATTTTGATCATGTTTCATTTTCAACTTACTAATATTGTATGAATAGTTTATGCCAAATACCGATTATCATACATTAAATGCTAAATGCTTACTATGACTTAAATGCAAGAAACACATACCTTACTATCCTGAAAATTAATTATGCACCTTACAAGCTGCTTCTGATGATTGTTAGCAGGCTATCTAAAAACATAAAAATAACACATGTGCAGTGTGAGATTTGTACAATGGTGGAATAATGATGGGTAGATCAACAAGGCAATGCATGCCGAAAAATCAATTTTCATGCAAGCAAACTTAGTAGCGCCTCTAAGAGGCTGCCATTTTTTTTATTTTTTCATCATTTTTTTATTTTTTTCTCTTTTTTTTCATCTTTTTTTTTCATTTTTTCATCAGAAGAGGTTGCCATTTCTAGTTTTCAACCAACTTCTGTCCCTTTTTTTTTTCAAGTGCTTCAATGAGAGAGAACATCTCTCACTCTTATTTGGATAAGACCAATCCTTATTCTGCAAAAACATGTCAATTGTTGTATGAAAACACCATCTCTTTCTGTTGAAACCTGTAACATTGATGCAACCTTCCTTTCTAGATGAGCAGAATCTTCATACATAATAATTACCTCTTTAGTGCTGGAAATGAAGTATTGGCTCAATTATTCCTCTTCCTTGCTAAAATTGATGCTTATCCTCATGTATCTCCATTTTGTGGGACATGCCTTTGCTGCAATTTTTTTTGTCTTGCTTGTACCCAAGAAGGAAGTTCACAAACAAGACTATTCTTTTTTTTGCTTTTCTTGTATTTTTTTTTCTTTTTTTCAAAATTTTTATCATCACTCTGAATCTGATATTGAAGAGAATTTCTCTTCCATTATGTGTACATCCAATGGAATCACCTTCAAGAACTCCTCCTTAGTTAATGGTGCATGGTATACCCGAAGGCAATGTCCATTCACTACTAACATCCTCCATGAATTACCAATGGGAGAAAGAAGCACTGCTCCATATCTGAAAACTTCTTCAATCGAGTGTTGTCCATGCCTCCTAGTCTGCAAAATCTTGTCAATCTATTCTTGAAACAATTAAATACCAATTCCCAAAAGATGTTAAATGCTTACATCAAGATAAAATCTTGATATGCCCTTGTAATTCCATGTAAAGGGATTGAAATATTGTTTCAGAATAGCAACAATTTTGCTTTTTGTTTATAAGTAAGCCAGCTAATAATGTTCAAGAATTTTCTTGGCTGCACTTCAATTTGTTTCATTTTTAGGAGGACAAAATTTACCCCTTTGTAATTTCTTACTAAGGAGTTCAATGGAAGTAAATTTTCTATGTGTAGTTTTTCTAGTTTTTATTCTTTATCCAAGGCTAATTTCTGTGTGTTTGGACTAAAGGTTTTCTGTGTATCTCCATTGATTTTTGTCTCTTCAAGCTCATGCAAGTTCTTGTTTGAGCATAGTTGGATGTTGCTGAAGTCAATAACATTTCTTGCAGGTTTTTTTTTTTTTTTATACCAGATTTAGCTACATAGACAGGGGTTGCCTATCCTGTATTATTCAGACTAATCACAAGTTGGGCTAAAAAATAAATATTTTTGGTTTGCACAATAAGACAAGAAGTGTACAACTTTAGCATATCAACTACTTGTCAGGTAGGATCACCTCTAATGAGATCAACTATTGTCTGTGTAGGCTAAGAATTGCTAGGTTGCGGTTTAGCATGGTAAAATCCTAACAATCTTTGAGTAATAATGGAAAACTCTAGGATCATCATTAAGTTGTAAACTCTTATTTTGATTGTGCAAAATTTTTTGTGATTTTTTTTAATAGATTCAGCTTACATAGACAGGGGTTGCCTATCCTGTATTATTCATATTGGCCACAGGTTGGGCTGAAGGTGGTGGTTGATTTAATTGCCCTGTTTGTTGTTGTTGGGATCTCTCTTTGAGAAGAATTCAGACTAGGCAACAAATTTTGCATCTCTAAATTGTGGAAGTAAATGGCATTCATAAGTGATATGTCCCTGTGAAAAAATGCTACAGGTAGCTGATATGGCTATTTTGTTCAAGGGATAGTCTTGTATATCTACCATGATATTTTTCCCAAAACCTAGTACAAATTTTTTATACTACCCTGATGATATGGATATAAAAAAGGTAGTACTAGCATATGGCTCTTCTAAATATTTTTTTTTTGGTAAGTAGTGTTTGTATTTACAGTGGGTTTTAACAAGGATCCCAAAACCTGATTACATAAGCAATGGGCCTAGGGCATCAATCCCTTGAAACTGAACACCAAAACGGAAATCCCGCCTAGCGTTAATAGTAAGCATGAAACAATCCCTCTCGACGGGAAACAAACAAATAAGAAAGAAAGTAGTTTTGGAGATCCCGCCACGGGGAGTAGCCAAAAACCACCATCGAGAAGATCCCGCCCGACAGAAGCAAAGAAAAATCGTTACAATAAAATCCTGCCTCGCAGGAAGCAGTAAAAACCACCACAAACAGTCCCGCCTAGCGGGAAGCAGCAGGGAAATTGCGCCATCCGAGAAACCAGCAGAAAAGAAAGGATCCCGCCTCGTGGGAAAATTGACGGATTTGGCGGATCCCACCCTGTGGAGAAACCATCCCGCCCACCGAGAAAACATATCGTTCAGCGAGAGCCATCCTGCAGGAAGTCGACGAGCCAGCACAGTCAGGAAGCGACCAGAGAGCTGCACCACGATGAACCCGCCCCGAGAAAAAAGAAGAGGATCCCGTCCCGACAAAACAAAAAGAAACAGCAGGTTAAGGGACTAGGAATATCGAGCGGGAAGAGGAACCAGTCACAAGGATGGGATCCTTAGGAACCAAAATAGTGGGAAGCTGTCCAAACCCTAAACCATCACCTCCACTGCACCGAGAAACACAGGGGAATAGATCCATGCAAATAACCTGCAAAAAACCCCAGGGGGAAGCCTGAGGGAAAAAGGGAAGGGATCCCCAACCAAACAGGGATCCCTGGGAAGCACCAGTCCGAAAAAACAACCAAGGAAACCCTAGCCGACCGGGAGGAGCGCAGATAGTGGAGAAGGATCTCCCTCTAGGAGATCATCTCGCAAACAACCACTCCCCGGGAGGGATGACCTGGGTTGATCCAGGGACGCAGGCAGGAACCAGGAGCCATGGGAGGGGGAGCAGGGGAGGGACCAGAGCCCTCCCCTCTCTACTTTCTTCCCTCTCGTATCTATGGATCTTCATAAAAAAAAAATGTGTTCACTCTTCTAAATATTTTAAGAGATCTTATGTTTCTTGATAATGAGGATGATGAATTCTTTCAATTTTTATCAAGAATTTCAAACATAGGCAATTTAACCCCCAAGTGTGAATATCACCTCCCTGTGGTTGCTTATTTTCTAAATGGACTAAAATGCAACTATCAATAATTATTATTTATACCAGCTATTATATTTAGATTTTACTCTGAATTTCATAACTTAGCACAATAATAATTATTTGATTGCTTTTACCCTCTAACAACACCATGTTCCCTAGCAACAACACCAGAATGATGAGTGTCATCGAGTCTCATCATTTAATATCAATGATTTATCAATCTGATGTGGTGTCCAAGGCTATCTACGATAGAAATTTAGGGCAGAGTGCAATTCAGGCATTTAGATTTCAAGCATTTATTGGTGAAACAGATTTTGGTTTAGCCTTTTGGTGTCACACTAACCCTAGTCTATAGAATGGAAACTAAAATAAATTACAGGAATTGAAAACTAAATCTAAATTGTAGAATTTAACAATTAACTACAATTGCAAGAATTGAAAATGGCTGAATTAAAATATAATCTACTTTTGCAGAATTGAAATAACAAAATTGAAATTGCTAAATTGAAATGTTGTTGAAATGAAATCCTAAATTACACTTGCAAAATTGAAACCTAGTTTACTCTTGCAGAATGGAAGTGATACTTGGAAATGAAACACCTGTCAATGCCCTACCATAAAAGGTCATCAAGCTTCTGCTACAGGAATTGACAGCAAAATAAAATATGCTAAAAATGGAAAGTTGCTAAAATAGAAAAGCAGAGAAAACATAGAAAGCAAAAGGAAAAATGCTTAATATAATTTGTCAGCTGACACACACACAAATGCTGTACACAAACATAATAGAAAACATAAAGAACATTATACAAACTTAAAATAAGAAAAGTAAACTTGACAAGTAATTTGTTAATTATGCTGTAGCAAAATTATAGATTAAAACCTGCCATAAAAATCCTCCTTCTAGATCTGAAAGTGGGCCCATACTTCTTGATATAGAAGGAGGTGAAAAACACTCCTTAACTAATTAACACTCAGAATAGAAAATGATAAAATAACTGCACTTTTATTGATGATAAAACATGCTGAAAACCATTACAAAAAATTACCGTACAGATCCTAATTGCTGCTATTGAAAACTCTCCTCTATTCTAATTCCTAACTGGCTCAACCAAGGAGGGAGTTGTGTTATTTATATAAATATTTACAAGATATCCCATGCTCAAATCAGCCTATGTGCTACTTTACAACGATTTACCAATAATTATGGATCTAAAATAAATATAAATTTGGACAGTTTGTGTTGCAGTAGTAGTCATTGGCCTTTAGAAAGCATCTTCAATGGTAGAAGTACGTGGGAGGAGTCTAGAAATATCTCACACATATTTCTCCACTTCAGAATATGCCGTTTCTATCTTGCAAACAACTTTATATTATGCTGCAGTTTTTTTTGGGTTTATCCTAGAAGAGGACCAAAATTGATCTTTTCCATGAATGGTGGCTTTGGATGGCAAGGAAGGCAAATTTATATGGGAGATATTTTCCTTTAACATTTTCAACCTTCTTTCCCTTTTTTCATCATCAAAAATCAGTCAAAAAGTCAAAAAGCACTTTCTGTTCTCATTCCGAAGATAAGTGGCTCATTCCGAAGAGACTGTATTTCTCATTTCGAAGATGTTTGCTCATTTCGAAGATCTTAGGAATGAACAACTGTGTGCTCTTCAAGTGATTTCATCTATATTTCTCAAGTGGTTTAGCTCTTATGATCATATTGCAATAGCCTTCATCTCTCTCCATGTGTGAATTCCATGCCTTGCCATTCATTGGTAGCTTGCTGGAATTTACATGGTAAATTATTGCATTTTCCAACTCTGCTGCACAGTTGTAAAATATTGATATTTATTGCAAATTCAAACAAATTAGAACATGGAAAAATTATTCAAATATCAACATGAAGGAATACATCAAGTTGCTACTGAATTTATACACTTCATTCACCACGTAACCATGCTAAAATAGTGCAATAGTGCTGCACAATTGTCCCTGCTCTGTTATACCCTATTGCTGCCTATTTAGACCATGTGGGAATGCTTCTAAATAGGTTAGATGTCTTCTGTAGTCATTTTGAACTCATTTCATCTATATCCTCATGCTTTGCTTGACAACTTCAAGGTGTTCCTATAAAGTGACAGCTTGCTGATTTTTATATGGCTATTTTTTTTCAGATTTTCAGATTTATGACAGTACTAATAATTTGGCTTCAATGTGGACTTCAAACAAGTTGAAGGGCAGGAAAACATTCATAAACCATTGTGAATTTAATGGATATCAGCATACCACATTTGGCTGTTTGAAATGCATATTTTTATTTGCTACTTAATCAAGCAAAAGCAGTCACAAAATGTTGAAAATAGTCAAAAACAGAGATATAATGATCTTAACATAAAATCATGCAAAAAGTTAACAAATATATATTCTAATCAACTATTTGGCATTTAACTTAATAATATGACAATTTTTTATATGTCAAACATAGTGTAAAAATGAGGCATTTTCAGGCCTCATGAAGACAACAGAGATTTTGCAACAGGGGGCCATTTTGAAAAGCTCTACACAGTCTATTTTTGAAGGGCAACAAAAAGGAAAAATGAGCTAAGGAAAGACGATGTCGCGATTTCAAGACATGTCTAATTTTCACAGCAAAATAATGCAAGAAAGTCAAGCAGATGAAAGTGTCTCGATTTTGTGACATGTTGCATTTTCGCTGATAAATCAAGAAGACAAGTCCAAGACAAAGAAGATGTTGCAATTTTACAACATGCCTAAATTTTGTCACGATTTCACGCCATGTTGCATTTTTGTGGTCGTAGAGGGCAAAAGGAGCTGAAAGGATGAAGACGTCGTGATTTCGTGACATGTATTTTCATGGCCGAGAAGTGGAAAAAGATTAGAAGAGAAGAGAATGTCACGATTTCGTGACATGTCGATTTTTTGCCAAGAGAAAGAGAGAAACAAAACTTACAAGGCTAAAGTGTCATGATTTTGCGACATGTTTTATTTTCGCTAAAGTGAAGGTAGATGAAGTAGAGTGTTTGAAGACATCGTGATTTCATGACATGACAGTTGTTCTTGACAAGATATATTCTTAGCAACTAAAACATGCCCTTACACCAAATTTTTGATCTTTGAGGGTGTCAGATAAAGGAGAAGTATCAGATCTGTTAGAACCAAATTTGTAGATCTTTTGTTTATTATTAGAAACTATAGTTAATTGCTTGTAATTGATTTGGAATCCAAGATGTACTAGTTGTAAAAGATACCCATTTTGGGTATATATAGTGGTAGACGCATTTTGAAAAAAGGAGGTCGGCTCTTGGACATTTACAAGATTGATGTACATTATTTTGGATACAAGCAAATAAAGCTACTCTTTTTATGGCTTCTAATTTTTTGTGTGCAAGTGTATGTATCTGGCTCTTTACTTCTATTTACATTATTAAATTCTAGAATGTATCTGTTCTAAATCAGAACTATAAATGCGTGAATTATATTGTTGGAGTTAAGATTAAGTATGCTTATATGTGTTAGATGAAAACATCTGAATCACACTTAGAAAATTATGATTTCTACATGAAGGTGTAAAAGAAAGCTTGTAATAATAATAAGTATGTTTTATCCTGGTTGTTGTCTAAACTGTACTGTGAGAAAAGCTTCTAGCCTCAGCTATATTTATCTTTACAAGCATTTCCCCTCTTTATGTTATCTTTTCTCTAAACAAAGCAAAAAGGAACCAGCCTACTCTGGATATTAGACGGACATCCCCAAGGTAAGTCCGTCTATTCAATGTTGACAAGTTCTAAGGCGTAATACAATTAACCAAAGGCATATTTTGTTCCAAAAGTACCAAGGAAGGTAAATTTACATGACCCAAATAATATAATATGCTCTATTTCTAACATAGAGTACCTATTGGAGACCTCTAATTCTTTCACCCGATTACAAACACCTACACTGTTAAAGGTGTGGTGAATCACATCTAGCGAGGCATCATTTTACCTTCTTCTCGAGGAAAATAGCCTCAGCATCACACTTATGAGAAAACCTATTCAAAAATCTCTTCCACTCAGGAGTACACTCATTGGCAAACCCAAATGGATCAACGTACACATTAAGAAAATGTAAAAAAAAGTCTCAATTGTGCAAAGTCTGAAGAGATCATAACATTGTTGCTATGAAAAGTTACGTCGCTCATATCCACAATGAAAAAACACACTCAAATCCTTAAAAACTCAATAGTGTATTCTAGAAAACCCATCTCACTATTCTAACAGTCAATTGATCAATAAATTCTACATTATTTAAACATAGACTCTAACATATACACGTTGGAACTTGAGTGACTGTAAATCTAATATTGTTCCAAATCCAAAAAATGATACAACCAAAGGCACATCACTATTCAGTGATGAAACATCATCGGTAAGGCCTTAACACACCGAATGAAATATCATTTTATACAAGAAGGCCAATAAAATAGAATTCCATGGTTTTTGTTCTTATCTCTACCAATAGCAAAGGAATGAAAATGTAGGACTTCATTCACCAAATATAAAATCACAAAAACAACCACAACCACAACCAAAATAAAATATGTCCCCCCTTATATTCTCTCTGGAAATAATCATACCCCCACTCTCATCTGTCGTTGCACGACTTCACTCCTACTAACCACTCACTCCACTTCTACTATCAATTATTGACATATTCATTTTCTATGCCCACCATCACCTCACTCATAAATTTTATTATTTAGTAGAGAAATAAAACAAATAAACTTGGGTTAATTGTACGTCTTAAATAAATACTTTTTTCATGAATTAAACAAAAGATTTATTTTTCAAATATCTGTTCATTCACTAACATGCAGAGGTATTCAATTGAAAATTATCCATCTTCAAAGTCTTCTCTCCCTATTAAAATCATAAAGCAAGACGTTAGTCGAATACGCCTAATCAAATACGTATGATCGGTTAGCAAGAATCCAAAGATAAGTATCAATTTAGTTTTCAATAATTCTTGAAAAATGACTCAAGTGAGAGCATAATATATTTTTCAATAAAACATAAGTCTTGCATATATCAACACTTGGAATAAGCAAAATTTTAATTGATGTTTTTCTTTAAAAATATTTGTTTTGCATAACTAGACATGAAACAATCAGTCTATCCATCAAAAAAACACCATAGTAAAACATAAATCCAATCACATACACATTTGGCCAAGGGAGGGTCATGACATACTTCTCTCCTTAGGTTTAACACAATCCTCTGTGTTCCATCATAGTTTAAACAATCGACAATATTAACATATCATTCAAACAGAAATAAAAAATGTTTTTGCATGTTTGCCACTTTTTCTCAAGTAGCATTTCTTTTGGAGTAGTGGTCCTATTGAACCTGCATTGCTCTAGAGTCCATTTCCTCATCGATTTGGAATTGAAATCAAGGATCTTTACTGGTCTTCGGGTTCGCCATATACAATTTAGAAAATTCCCACACATGATCAAGATTAGCTATATATTTTCTAAGCAATGATATGTAAAAGATGTCATGAATCTTCAATATATTGGGTGGTAAGGCAAGTTGATATTCCATAGTATTTATCTTCTCTATAATTTTAAAGGGACCAACAAAATGTGGATCCAGTTTTGTGGACTTAATAGCACTATTCCTTGGTCTTACTCTCAAAAACACTCTGTCACCTACAACAAACTCTCTTGATGATCTCTTAATATTGGTATAACTCTTCTGACGATCTGCAACTTCTTTAATACTTTCTCTGATCATCCTTAATTTTTGCTCCATTTCCTTATCCATATCAGGTTCAATCACAACAATGTCCTTTGGGTTATCCTAAGATAATGGTGTTCTACACCTTCTGCCGTATAAAGCTTCAAATGGTGCCATGCCTAAGGTCGAATGGTGACCGTTGTTGTAGGAAAATTATACCAAGTGTAGGTAATCTTCCCACTGGGTTTTTTGATCCATACAATACATACGAAGCATATCCACTAAAAATTGGTTTACCCTTTTAGTTTGCCCATAAATCTTTGGATGATATGAAAAATTGATGTTTAACCTAGTCCCAATGGTATGATGTAAAACTTACCAAAAATCAGATGTGAATCTTGAGTCTCTATCTGAAATGATCACTTCCAAAAAATCATGAAGCCTAAATATTTTCTTGGTAAATCTGTTAGCTAAAACTACAACTTCATCCTTGGTATTTCCAGGTATAAAATGTGCAACTTTGATCAGTCTATTGACCATAACTAGGATTACGTCATGCTGGAATCTGGTCTTTGGAAACCCTACAATAAAATCCATCAAAATCGTTTACCATTTCTAAGTAGGCACATCATGAGGATACAACAGTCCTCTAGGATGTTTGTTTTATGCCTTTACTTTTTGAAATTCAAGACATTGGGCGACAAATTCAGTTATGTCCCTTGTCATTCCTGGCTAGTAGAAAGTTTTCTTCATATTCTCTCTCATTTTTGTCCCTCCTAGGTGAGCAGAATATGGAGATCTGTGTGCCTCATTTATGATCATTTTTCTTAGATCACCGATCTCACAAATTATTACTCTATCCTTAAAGCACAAGAAACCATCCTTGATGCTGAAGTCCTTACTTTCCTTGGGTTTCCTTTCCATATTTTTTTAAATTTATTTGCAAAACACATCCTAATGTTGCATTTCTCTAAATTGTTCCATTAAATCTACATGGATGTGTGTTTAAATAGCTATGTATCTTCTTTTACTCAGTGCACCAATAACTTTATTTTCTTTCTCTTTTATGTATTCAATGCCAAAATCATATTTGATGAGAAATTCCATCCACCTTCTTTGCCTGGCATTTAGCAAAGGTTGAGTAAATATGTATTTCAGGATTTGATGGTCTATCCTCAACTCAAAAGGTTTCTCTAACAAGTAGTGTTGCCAAATTTTGAGAGCAAATACCACTGCTATCAATTCTAGATCATGGGTTGCATAATTAACCTTGTGTAGTTTTAGTTTCCTTGAAGCAAAAGCCACCACTGCTTCATCCTATGAGAGCACTCCTCCTAAACCTTCAAATGATGCATCTATACATATAGAAAAGCTACCCTGAAGGTCTAGTATCTTTAGTATGGGAGACATAGTGAGTTTTTGTTGGAGAAAATCAAAAGCTACATCACATAATATGTTTATTTGAACTCTTTTCCTTCTTCTGAAGGTTAGTTATTTGAGCGGTTATCTTGGTGTAATCCTTCACATAATACCTATAATATCTAGTCAAACCCATGAAACTCTAGACTTTCGTCACATTCATGGGCAACACCCAATTCAGTATGGCTTCTATCTTCTTAGGATCCACCGCGATCCATTTTGCTGATACAATATGCCCTAAATATTGCACTTTTGCCACATAAAATTCACACTTCGGTAGGTTCTCGAAAAATTTATTCTTCCTTAGTAGTGTTGTGACTATCGCACAACATGCCCTAATTTTGGGGACCCACCTTAAATTTTTATGTTTATTTAAGATTTTAGGTTGCATTGAGTAGCCTCCTGACTTTACCATGGTCTTAGCAATAGGTGGTTTGGTGTTTAATCTTAGGGTTATTATATAACACCCTCATCAATGAAGTCATACCTTGTCATGTATCATCTTCCTAAGAACCACTTGTTTTTGGATGTCAGTGTTTGGTCATTTTTCTTGAATGTTGGATTGATTGACCTTGTTGTATTCCCACTCAAATTGTGCACAAGTTTAGTCTCCATGGGGTTGTCCTAGAACTTTATTATTGGGCCTACTCAAGTGACATAAAATAAAAATAAAGCTAGACTCTTATCATTATTAAAATAAGAGATGTAGTAAAATAAAATAAAATAAATAAAAATAAAAAGATAAAATAAAAATAATAACAAAAAAAAAGTAAAATCATTTCGTTTATATTCAATTGATACTAAGTTGCGTGTTTTAAAGTCAATTTTGATTTAAATATTTTGAATTAAATATTTTGAATTAATATAGGTTTACATTATGATTTGGTTTAATTTTAATTTTGAATTAATTATTTTCATGTTTATTTTTAGGTTATAAAAGGATGGGCGTGATTATCAAAGGCTAACCTCAACCCGATACAGTTTTTGAGGTTCGACCAAGTGGCATAGTGTTCCAAGAAATAGAAAGAAGTGGTCAAGGGAACATTATCAAGATTCACAAGGTCTCATGCTTGTCATCATAGAAATTACTGTCTTCTACCTGATGATCAAGGAGCACTAACTGAATGACAAAGGAAAATTAACTTCTAAGGTTGGCACTAGTGAGACACTTTGGTTGATGTCCAAATGGAAATAGTGCTCGTCCCTTTAAGTGTCCACATTCACATCCAAAGAGCTTGTAGGTAGCAACGCAATTGGAAGCAATGGTGCTGAGCGCTATGAGCTGCATAAGATGTTGATCCTTGTGACGTTGAACTAGGCATTACTATAGCTTTAATGTGGTGGTGAGGGATGACCTAACAAAAATTTCTCCATATTAACGATCTTTACAAAGTAAAAAATTGTGTCAAAGGATGAAATGTTGAAATTATTGTACAAAAGCCTAACGTGGGGGCAATCAAACCCTTTGAATTTGTCTTCAATGGGGCCAAACACTATTATTTTTTGTGGCTAAGATGGATTGGAAGGATATGTCATCGAGATAATGCATTAGCAAAAATTGTTGGAACAATTACACCAAGCAAAATGACATCGTTGGGATACCCGCCTAACATTATGTCAAAATTTGTAGGTTCACCAATGAAATCCAGTAAGATGGGTGAGATCTTGAAAATGGGTGAGGCCATCCATAGCCGAGGGAGTCATGGTAGCGATATACATGGAATCAGATGGGCTCAGATAATTAAAGTGTGGTGTCAAAATAACCCATTATGCGCATTTTAGAATCCCATTCTGGTGTATGGGTTCACCTCTTACCTTCTCTAAAAATATGTGATGCGCTGAGTAAGAGGAAATATTTGAACATACACCACCATAGCGAGGGACTACATGCATGATCTCTGCATACATGATGCCATTTTCATTAAGACCGCATTTCATATGGAATGTTGCCATGCCCATTGAGGATATGATGACATCAAAGGATTACACCACTTCCAAAGAGTGTGAGCATCATCGAAGGTGAACGTCACTGCCATAGAAGATGAAATACATGGAGGATGTTGATGCACTGGGAGGTGTCCTTCCCCGTAATAGATATTAGTTATGAAAGCTAGTATGAAATAGGTGGGGAGTCTCTACAGGGCATTAAAAACTATTTTACAATGTAGAAATCCGATAATGCAAGAGTAGGTCTCAGTGGAAGGGTGCATGGTTGAAGAGCCTCTCTTACAGTGAAGTGAAATAGTTTCTCAAATCATCAATTCATCGATGGATAGGATTAGCTCACTCTTGGGCTATAGCACATGCACAAACGTGAATGTCTATCCTTAACAGAGTTCATGATGCTCATGTTTTGGTCATTATATGTACAATGTTGGTGAGGAAGCTTTCTGCTAATTTAAAAAAATGTAGCCACTCAATGCAAGTCTAGACTAGGTTGTATCCCTTCGAAAGATTATCTACGTGATGTCTATCAAATGATAGAAATGTTTCATGGATAAACATATAACATTCGCATGATGGAAAATGGATTTGAGATATTATAGTCGAACAACTTTCAATCCAAAGTTAGCAAGAGTTCAAGGGAAATGACAAGGAAAATACGGATTGGGTGAAGGTAATTATTGGGCACCCAAGGTAGTGGTGTCTCCAGCATCGTAGATGAGAGGTTTAAATTCTCCAAAGCATCAAGCATAGAGTGGGAGTAATTGTCATATCAAATAAAATCCAAATACATGATTTTTAAAAGGTAGGAGAAAGGTATATGCAAGAAGTGTCATGAATATTTCATGGTAAAGATAAAAGGTAATAGTATAACCAAGACCAATGGAGTAAAATAGAAAAAATATTGCCCTCCACCAAACAATGCAGTTACAAACCAAATAATGTAAAATAATCATGATGGGATGGAGGAGAATGGAAACACATTGATAGCGTTCCTACGAGATATCTCCTTAGAGATTTTAATGTAGCTGCCATGTGCTAGGCGTGTGGGAAAATAAGATCGTGGTTAGTACTGGGAGCAGTTAAACAGTGAATAGAAATAGCAGCATTCATAATAAATATGAAATTACCACATGGGCATGACGGTTACAAAGAGGAAAATTGAGAAGTGAAACAAATGCACGTTGAAGGACGATTCACGAAACCAGGCAGTGGAAAATGAAATGAAAGGCCTTATTGAAATTTTTTAAATATCCATCGAATCAAAGGAAAGGGGATGGAATATTTTTGAAACAGGGAGACGTGAAGAGGGATTGGAAGTCTTCAAGCTATTACAAGCTTATTTTTCCATATTGTATGCAACAAAAGAAGGTTCTGAATATAAGTTTTCATTGCACATATTTCTCATGCATGCATTGAAGTTATTTAATGGTGTTTTATATAGATATAGTAGCATCATTTAATTTTTTTAATGCATGCCCTTAGACTCTTGCACTTAACCAGCTTTAGATTGCGTGGATCCAGGTCTAATCTAGTTTTATTTAATTTTCATGATCTTCCATTTTCTGAAGAATAGGATAATTAGTTTACATCCTAAGGTCCATCTAAGTACAGTCTTAGGATGCGTAGGCACTTACCAATTTCTTGGGACATGTATAGCAGTGCCAGGAACCCATGATCCAATTTTATGATCATGAAATTAAAATGGTTCCTACAGATACGACTAACCCGCCATTGCATATAATTGCGTGTGTTAATCATGTAGCATTTAAGATGGTCTTGATCGACACTAGTTTGTCGATCAACATAATAATGACCAAGGCACTGAATCATTTGAAGCTACCAAAATCACACATTTTTTCCACCACCTTCACGTTGAGAGCATTTAACGATGCACTATGCTCGATGGTTGGCACAATTGTCCTACTAGTGCAAGTAGGCCTAAATACCATCTCTGTGATGTGTCATGTGATCAAGGGGACCATGAAATACAACATCCTACTCGAGAGGCCTTGTATTCATGAAATGAGTTGTGTTCCCTCTATATTACACCAATGTCTAAAATATTTGCATGAGGGATGGGTTCACGTAGTGTCATCAGATGAAGAACCTTTTAAGTTCGTGAACCTAACAGATTTGCCTAGGGGTTTCATACTCCCATCAACGCACCTGGACATCCGACCTACGTCGTCAATTAAAAATCTAGGAGGTAAACCAACAGTACATGCTCAACCATCAATATTTGTGTCTCACAGATCTGAGCACACTACTACTACTTCACTGAAATTGACTGCATCAGTGATGCTTCAGGATGACATGAAGTTAAAGATAAATATGGGCAAAAAAGATAAGAAGAAAATGCCCGAACCAATCGCTAAGGAGGCTTCCATCCCCATGGAGGTGGAGGAAGCCCAAGACATAGTCGAGGAGGTACCTCATCCTGCCTCGCCTACATCGTCAATAGGGTCATCCGCACCGTGGGTGATAGTACATCTTGCCAACACCAAATTAGGTGAGTACCTTGTGAAGAATGTAACCTTCAGACCAATTCTAGAGACTACGCAAGAGATGGGTCGACCGTCCGCTCATTGTTATCCGGTTGGATTGGTTTTTCCATTGGGAGAGCCACATAATCAGACTAATTTCATCTACTCTGGGCTAGATCAGCTTCCAACGCGAGAGCCCATGGATGAAGATCGTGACAAACCTTTCACTGTAAATATTCATTATTTATCCAACCCAGAGTACTCCATGCATATTTTTGAGTTGTATCACTGGCATGGATATGGACTTGGTCTGCTTGAACAAGGGCATAGAAATCTGTTTGAGCCATGTTATCAGCTAGCAACTGATAGTTTTGGATTGGGGTTATAGATACAAGGATAAGATGACTTGCTTGAATCATCCTTAGATAGCTTGTACCTGAGTCTATGGGATGATGTGGATTTCAACCCATATCATCCTAATCTTTCCAGCTTTTGGAGGACTAACTCGATGGTATCTTTCGTCATTACCGAGCCACTTGAAGAACATCATGAAGGGCTCCTAGAGCACACTGTCACATATCATAACCCCAGAGGCAACCTAGGTCATCAAATCTGTAGTGCAGTCGATGACACAGGTGTGCAGGGGTATAACCCCATAGTTTTAGGTGATATTGAGTCAGGATATCCTTACAGCGATGATGGAGAGGAGTCGACTTTCAAGATAAGTGGACCATGTTATGATGTCGATAGCGAATCCTAAAACATCGATCAATCTAAGGAGGAAGTTGAGGGAGGCTATTTAAGGCTTATGTATGCACATCACCTATTGCCTACAGAGTCGGTACATGTTACCGAAGAGATCCTTCCCAACATTAGTCATTCAGGGGAAGAAGTAGAGCTAGATTTCTTGGCGATGTCGCACTTGCGGTATAATTATCTAGTTTTTCCAGATAGTGATGACAACAATCAAGAAGTCAGATTCATGGGGCCACACTTGCTAGAGAATCCCACAGGAGTAGGAGTGAATGATGGGTTCTTGTTGTCTGATAGTGATGAAGAAGATGAGTTAGAGAAGGCCTACCTTGGTCCTCATTATTTGCATTACCATCATCAACCCATTGACATAGATGAGGTCTATCAGTAGTTACGTGTTGGTACTCGTCTGAGAGCAAGATTGTTAAACCTGGATCAAATTTATCGGTTGGTTAATCCCCTTTCACTGACCTACATGGAGCTCTATGAGCCAAATGATCCTATTTTGTAGTCAGTACATAGGGAGGATCCGATTGTCCGTAGTCCTCACAGAGAAGACCCCTTTATGCCTATGCCATTAGAGCCAGATCGTGGGTATGAGGACTACATCGATTATGTAGAAGTTGGTCCGTGTGGTCCTAGAGATAAATTCTATTCCATAAACATGGTCTCCATTAATTTGACCACTCCACTCCGCAATCCAATAGATTCGCCCAAAACGTTGTATCTTAACTAAGATGCTATCGACTGGGATCCCATTGATTCACCCATTGAGCCCAAATATTTCTTCCCTAAAGATTTCTTCCCTAACAAAGAAATGTTAGAACCATTTCATTTTGTGCCAGGCTATGCATACGAGGTCTATCAGGTCGAAAATACTTCCAATGTGGAACTGATCAACCCGACTGATGACATCCATTTGATTCCTATGCCTCATCAACTTGAGGAGGGATCACATATGTTAGTAGAGGAAACCTTTGAGGTGGATATCAATAATGATACCACCAATGTAAAGAAGGTTAAATTTGGAGAGAGTCTCACTCCAAATGAGCAGGCCATCCTCATCCCTCTGCTGAAAGAGAGACCAAATCTGTTTGCTTGGACGTATAAGGATATGCCAGATCTAGACCTGAAATTGGTTACGCATAACCTTTCACTAGATTTGATGAAGCCGATCAAGTTAAATCTTGGAAACATGCACCCAGAAGTAGCCTTAATGGTGAAAGATGAGCTACAAAAGCTGTTGGATGTAGAATTTGTAATCTCCATCGACTATCCAAAATGGGTGTCCAATATGGTACCTGTGGGAAAACCCGATGGAAGAATCCGTATTTGCACAGATTTTAGAGACCTAAATAAGGCAACACCCAAATATTCATTTATGTTGCCCAATATTGATGCTCTCCTAGATGCAACTGCAGGTCACAACATGCTCTCCTTAATGGACGGTTTTTTGGTTACAATCAAATTCAGATAAAACCTAAATACCAACATAAAACCATGTTTATAACACCATGGGAAACATTTTGCTATAAAGTTATGCCATTTGGCCTCAAAAATTCTAGTGCCACATATCAACGGTCCATGACATACATTTTTCATGACTATATACATAAAATTCTAGAATATTATATCGATGACTTGTTGGCCAAGTCATTGCTGCGAGAAGAGCATGCAGAGGTCTTAAGGAAGGTCTTCGATCACTTGATAGAGCATAATGTTAGGCTAAATCCTCAGAAGTGTGTATTTGTCATAAATTTTGGAAGACTACTAGGATTCATCATCTCTAAGCGAGGCATCAGGGCAAGGTAGCATCGATAAAGTGATTCATCGCTCAATTATCGAACAAATATCGACCCATGAATCGACTACTACATAAGGAGGTACCATTCAACTAGGATGAGTACTATCAAGCAACCTTTGCTGAAATAAAGTAATACCTGGCGACACCACCAGTGCTAGCTCCACCAAGGCCAGAGGTACCTTTTCTATTATATTTATCGACAACTGACTTTGCACTGGAAACCATGTTAGCTCAAAAGAACGTGCAAGGCAAAGAACAGGCCATATATTATATTAGTCGAACCTTGGTGAGCTATGAGCTCGGGTATGCATATGTGGAAAAATTATGTTTAGCAGTAGTGTTCGCTACAAATAAATTGCAATACTATATGTTAAGTCATACGAAATATGTTATATGCAAACAAAATCCTTTGTAGTACATGATGACTATGACGTATCATAATATGCGTACTGCGAAGTTGATCATGCTACTAACATAATTAAATCTAGAATTCATAAGCCAGAATTCCATCAAGGGACAAGTCATAGCGAATCAATTAGCTGAGGAACCATTGTCAAACAGTAGGTCTCTAACCATAGAGCTTTCGAATGATGCAGTCTTCATTATATCTGAAGCTCCTGAACTCGAAGAACCAAAGAATAATTTTGATATGAATCTGTTCTTCAATGATTCAAAGTGCGAGCAAGGGGGTCATGTAGGAATAGTTTTTTTCATGTCGCAAGGAGCTCCTATGCCCTTGTCGTTTAAAATAGACTTTCCATGCACCAACAACAATGCTGAGTATGAAGCCCTACTGCTCGACTTCCACACAGCTGTCACCATGAATATTAAAATATTAAACATATTTGGTGACTCCTTGCTCATAGTAAATCAAGTTAAGGGACTCTTCCAGTGTCGATATCCCGTATTGAAAGCTTACAAGGATCTTGTTGCAATATATCTGGCTAAATTGGAATGGTACGACATCGAGGCAATCCATCGATCGTCAAATAGGTTCATAGATACCATGGATTCTTTGGGATCCTTAATCCCTCAGAATTCGTCTGCTGATTTCACTACCATTCATGTTAAAACGCTTTCACACCCGACTGCAAAACGTGAAGCCTTTGATAATAGAATGTTAGTCAAAGATGATCAACATATAACCAAAAGTCAAATGGTTATGCAGAGCTGAAGACTTTCTGAAGAAGGCACCTTGGGGGTCTTTAACCTCTCAGAGTCCTACAGGGAGTGGTACCACCATTCACCATAAGGTTGTTTCCTAGTTTACATTTGCAAAAGTAAATACGCAAGGGGAGCAAGTCATCATAGCAGTTGAAGCTGAGGCTTATCAAAATTGGATGTCGCAAATCCATGACTTCTTGAAGCTTGGTGTAATACCAGAGGGATTATCGCATGCCATGAAACACACATTTAAATAGAAAGTGACTAAATATGTCTTAATAGGAGACATATTGTACCAACGAGGCTACGATGGAGTTATACTTCATTGCTTAGAGCTCCAAGAGGCATCATGGGCAATTTTGCAGGCTCATGACGATACGTGTGGTGGCCATTTTAGCGACATGGCCATCGTCAAGCACATACTTCGAATGGGCTACTATTGTCCCACTATGGAGAAGGAGTGCAATGTGTATGTCAATAAATGCATCAAATGTCAACATCATGTTAATCTTATGCACTTGCCATCGTAGGCCTTACAACCCATCCAAGTGGCTTGGCCATTTGCTCAATGGGGACTAGATCTTATAGGCAAGATCTCTCCTCCATCATCGGGCTGACATACATTTATAATCATGGCTACTGAGTATTTTACAAAGTGGGTGGAAACAATACCCTTAACAATGACAATTGGAGCTTGTATAGCAGAGTTTATACTGGAGCATATTATAAGTCATTTTGGGATTCCATCCAAAATAATATCGGATAATGGAACGTCTTCTAAGAACAAAATTGTGAGAGCTTTGACATATAAATATAGAATCAAACACAGTTTTGTGACTCCATATTATCTGCAAGCAAACGGGCAGGTTGAAGCTTCAAATAAGACAGTGGTGGCCATATTGAAAAATATGGTCCAAGAAAACCATAAAGACTAGCATATCCAGTTGCCCCTTGCATTATGGGCTTACAGGACTAGTATTCGGATGCCCATTGGGGCAACACCGTTCTCACTAGTATATGGTACTGAGGCCATTATGCCCTTGGAATTTTAAATTCCAATGATGTGCATCACATTGAAAGAGTTCATCGATGATGACACCATGCAGCAAGCTCGACTAGATCAACTGATGCTACTTGATGAACATCGCATGAATGCCATGGAGCATCTCTATGTTTATCAGGAGCGACTAAAATGAGCTTACAATATCAAAGTCCACCAAAGATACTTTGAAGTTGGGGATCTTGTCTTGAAAGAGAACCAATAAAATTCTAATTTGCTGTCAGATATGCGAGACAAATTCATGGCTAATTGGCTAGGACCCTATATCATATCTAAAAATATTGGTTCGGGTGCCTATCACCTAACGTTGCTAGGAGGTGTTAAAGAGCCTGAGCCTCTAAAAATCATCCATATTAAGTATTTTTATGCTTAGGAGCATAGTAAAAGGCTTTGAGGGTTTTCTTAAAATCGCCCAGTCATCCTAAAAGGCTCCAAGCTCATTTGTGAGTAGTTTTGTTAATCAAAAGGTACCAAGAGTTTTTGAAAAATTGCTTGGTCAACCCAAAACCTCCAAGGATTCTTAAAAGATCGCTTGGTCATCCCAAAACTCCCAAAGGTGCTCATAAACCCTTTGGTCAAACCCAAAAGGCTCCGAGGGTTTGCTTAAAACTGCTCGGTCATCCTAAAAAGCTCCAAGGATTTTGTTGAAAGATTGCTTGGTCAATCTAAAGGCTCCAACAACATTTTCGTGCCGTTTGGTCACTCCTAAAGGCTCTAGAGGAATGTACTCACTGTTTGGTCAGATATGAAGCTCAAAACTCATAAAAATTATAAAATCAATAAAATCCAAAAAATTGGTAAAGCATAAAATCCAAAAATATTTGCATTTACATTTGAATTTTGCATTCACTCATGCATCCAATGCATTATTGCATTGCATATAGGCATTCGTCATCCATTGTATTCCGTAGTAGGAGGGATTATGTTTGTCAGTATTACAAATGACACCACGTTTATGTCTAAATCATGCATCTCTGCATTTATCATAAATCCATCATTCATGTGAGTAATTATGCTTTTCAACACAACCTATTTTTTTGCTATGGAGATATACTAGGGTTTTTAGGTCATTCAACCATACCTAGAGGTCTTATCAAGAGTTGGTAGAAAGATTACTTTGCTTTTGTAGCCAAGGTTCAGTTAGTATAGCCCTTAGTATATTAGAATCCTATCACTAATCAACAAATTAAACAATCCTAACAAGGAATAGGGGAAGATGAAAGTCGCGAAGCAAGACTGGGTATCCTAAGGTGAAAAGAGTTGTTCTTATTTATCCCTCTGTGCGGACGGTATGGGAATGTTGGCAGTTGGCAAAAGGACAGGTTAGTTCCCTATTTAGAATCCCTTGCTTACGATGAAATGAGAAATATCCCAGAGTGATATCCCACATCAATCCTCAAGATTGATACCCTAGATCGATATCATAGATCGACTTCCCATATTGATATCATAAGATCGATATCCTCAATCGATATACCAAAAATAATTTTTCCAAGTAAATCCCCCAAAGAAAAGTTTCTAAAGAAAATTATTAAATGTAAATGCCAAAAAGTGAAGATCAAATGAAGATAAAAAAATATGCTCAAATCAAGTTCAAAGTGAAGATCAAATGAAGATCATAAATCAAAAGTTCGAGTGGAGATCAAATGAAGAAATCCAGTTCGAAGAGAGATCAAATGAAGATCCAAAGACATTGCAGAATGAAGATGGAATCGACTCCCTTGCTTCACCACATATGAGCAAGTATCTTAAAAATTGAAGGATAGAAAGGAATGAGCCTAAATACCTAGAATTATTGGCACTATTGTATCTTACGCATGACGATCTATCTGATACACTTGCATCTCGCTTGTGGGCAGACCAATGTTTGATTGTAGAAGAGATAGCTTCAGGTGTCTTGCATTGCCTAGTGGTTTAGTCCAACTAAAATCTAAACTTGGGATTGGATAATACATTTGTGGAACCCCTATCTTAGCAATGGGCTAAAATAATCCTGCCTGACATCAAGGAACGCTCGTATCTTATCTAAATAAAATCATGTGCACACACAGGGATAATGAACAGTTAGGGCCTATCCTAGAAAAATCCTTGCACTTCATAAGTCTAGTGTGGTTAGTATACAAATTTTGATGAGTCTACTAGGGTGTTTGAGTCTCATTGAAAACCTCAAAAATTTCTCTAATAGCAACAAAGTACCAACTATCACAAACCATATAAAATCATCAAACTGCAAATTATCGAGTCCATGATACATCATCATATAAAACACAATCAAGATATAGGATAGATACCAGATGGATATTAGAAATAATATTTAGATGACCACTGAATATATTGTGCATATATTTTAAATTTGCACAGGAAAATAGAATGACACATTATATCATTCGCATCATACAACTGCATACCATTGCATTTCATATATGGGTGATTAATTGATTAAATTCTTATCTTGAGAATTTTTCATTTACATTCATGATTTTTATACATTTTGTGGTGTTGTCCATTAGATTGATAAACATAATTGCATTCATTCCTTATAGTTTAAATTATTAAAGCATACAAATTCATTTACATTAGATTACTATCATGTAAATAATGCATTACATACATTGCACATCTAAGCATCTATATCACTGCATATAATCATCATCATAAATTAAATATCTATCTAGTGCATGTCATCCATACATCACATCATATAGCATAAAATTAACATAAGCATTGCATCCATGTGCATCACATAAGCAAAAAATTAAAAATACACAAGTACACAAGTACACATAATGAGTCATAAATGATCAATCTCATATATATATATATATGTGTGTGTGTGTGTGTCCAACATAGTACATTAGGAGTACAAAATACCCATAGACTACAATCATGTAGGTCATAGACCTTACACCAAAAATGGCACATGTGCAAAAATGTAGCCTAGATCTAGTAGAGACCTAGCTCTAGCCTGCTCCCCCTGAACTAGAGCTCTCATCGCCTCCCTCAGCCCTCTGCTCTGGATCCTGCTCTGCAGTCGGCTCTGGTGCCTACTATGTGCCCTACTAAGGGCCCTGTATGCCACCTAACCCAAAGAGGCCTATCACACAGGATACTAGTATGTCTATGTGGCTAGACCTGTGACTAGAAGTCATACCTGTCTCCCTATGACCCCTGTGAGAGCTAGCTCCATGTGTGCTAGAGGACCTATGTGTCCTCTCTGTCCTATCAGTCTGCTACCTGGAGCTTGCTATGGACTATCCTATAGTCCTGGACCTGGTCCTTTGAGACCTCGTAGCATGTCTATCCTATGGCACCTGTAAGCCCCATAATATGATAAAGCCCTCTAGCTAGGAGATGTGAGCTGCCCTCGCATCACAAAGGTCATTTACCTCCTCTACGAGGGAAGTGAGCCACCTAATATTTGTTGTGGGGTCACCACCTCCTGGTAGTATAGCTGATGGTGCTACTGGTGGTGCCATGATAGCCTAAGATGAGGATGCATCTCCTCTACGAGCCTGGTACTAAGCCAAGTCCCTCTCTACTACAACTGCAACTTACTATCCCTCTAATACTTGTAGGGAGCTAGTCAGCTCCTGAATATGATCCTCTACTATTGTGGTACGAGACATGGCACCTATGAGCTGCTCCTGGATCTGTTATCGTTGTCTCTCGCTATGAGCTAGCTTCACCTCTAACATGGCGATGCTAGTGTCCCTCTACAACATATTAGTGTGAAACCGATCAACCTGGCTCTGTAGATCTACTACGTTGGCTAGCAGCTGGCCTACCTCACTATTTGGAGGTACCTCACCCTCATCTAGTACCTCCTCCTCGATCTTCATAGGGGGTGCGTCTCCTACTACAACTTATGCCCCCCAACCACCCTCATTCTATGGGTGCATATTGCACCCCTATGGATCAACCTTAGCCTTGTCATCAACCTGGATGAGGGGCCTAGATCCCTACCACTGTAGTAGCGACCACCAAGCATCATATGCAGGAGTAGTCCTAACCATAGAAATCCCTAACTCTTGGAAATCGTCAACTGCATCCCCAAGTGCTATCAGCTGTACCCTTTGTAAACCTGTCTCTAGATCCAGTCGCTTGTAGATGATCGACAAATATGGTATGTCCTAAACTAAGCCAAACTATCATAGGACATGGGAGTAAAAATGGTACTACCTGATCTCGTCCTTGTCGCCTAGGATCCACCTGTCCCGATGAGCCTGATGCAATCGCTCGTCAGCCTCTGGCCATGCAGGGCACCCCATGTATGGGTGCCATGCTATTTTGTTGGGCCTTAATCCCATGAATATGCTAAGGTAATTCTTGACATACCTTGCATGGGACCTGCTTCGAAACCCCTCCTCCTCATGGGGCCAGCAAGCTGCGTAGCACTAATGGGCATCATCAATGGTAATGATGTCAAGTGGCAGATCTGTAGGATGCTCAATGTGGATATGCTACAAACCCCAGATCTGTAGTAGTAGGTTGCAGCTGATGCCTACATGGCTCCTGCAGGTCACTTGATACAGCTCTCGGTAGAGCTAGCATAATAAAGTGCTCCCCCAGTCTAGGAATAGTGGTCGACGGATGGTGCTCTAAACAAACCTCCTGACACTAGAAAGAAGGTTCCATGGGATCCTCGCACCTGAGGAGTCTGGAAGGACTATCTGCATGACCAGGTGCATGAATACTGCCTCTCTGACAGAGAAGATGCGCTCCCCCTGCCAGTAGCTGATGTGTACACCATCGTGATCGCCTTCTAACCTATCCCAAAAAGTGTACACCTAACTATTACATTAATGAAATAAACATAAAAACATGATAAAATAACAAGATTGCATGTAATAAAGAAAATGTGTGTTTCTTTTATTAATATTGTCAATGAAATGCGGTTACAATATTACCCCTCTTAGGGTCACCATAATGTTGATACTCTTAATATAATTGCCAAATCCCCCAACGGGGTAGGTGCACTATAAATGCTTTTTCAAATAGTCACAAACTGCCCTAGGGTGGAGTAGACCGTCTTCTTCTCTTTGGGAAGGATTTGAATAAATGCTCCTTTGAATATAGATCCTTGTGGTCAAGAAACAATAGAAGATAGTTAAAAACATAGGCAACCTCTCGTGATGAGGCCCATTGAAGGTAATAAACATGTATATGCCATTATAACTAAAATCAAGAAAGCTAATAAAAGGTGTTAGACATATGCAAGATTCATCAAGATTGCTTGAAAGATGTAAACAAGAACTACATCTATCAATATAATGGATCAATTATGTGAAATGAAGCATGAAAGCATGAAAAGAAGCCATTAATGCATATTCTACACTAATATGACAAAATCACTCTAAACACTAAATCTATCGGTCAGAGATCTCTAAAACAATAATTGATCAACTAAAATGCTAATTCTAACTTAACTAATCAGACTATAATGAAAACAATAAAGAGATTTTACCTCTGTTGCAAACCACAACTCTGATTAGCGGTCTGCACTGTAAACCGTTGCTGAAAGCCACGATGAGCAACCAAGTGGTTTGTACTCCAAATTCAAGGGTTGTGGGCTTGATCTCCTTGTCTAATTGACGTTCAAGGATCGCCTTCGGTGTCCTCTAACAAGTTTGGCAGTTGAATCATTGAATGGGGTCTCCGTTTGCTCGAATTAGCATTTCTTGGCTCTCCTAGGTCTTTAGGGCATCCATGGCAAATTGATATTTGGTTGAATAGCAAAGTAGCCTTCTCAATGCATGAATTCAGTATGCAATTTGAGAGGGCTTCACTGCTCTCTTGATCAATTTCTTCTCTATATATTTTCCCTAATTTGAAGGGGTACTGATAAGATGTCCCAGGTCTAGGGGTGGCTTCATGGAGAAGCCAAGATCAAGAAGGGGTGGTTAGGATATTTGGATTAGAGTCTTCCGTCCTCTATTCACCTTCTTCTAGAAAAAATGGTCATTTAAACCGATTTGGCTCGGATGAAGGCCAACTGAACTCCAGTTAAGACCGTAGGTTGTAGCTGTGGTTTAGACTATAAACCGTAGGCCTTAGTCACAGTTCAGACTGTAGACCGCAGGTCTGGTCTGTGGTTCAAATTGAATAGGCCATGGAGCCCAACTTGAGTGGTTAGAACCACTGCTCTATCTTGTATTCTGTCCAATATCTTCCATATGGTCTTGTAGCATGTCCATATGAGTAGTCGCCATCGACATGACGCATTTTAGGTGTCTACAAGTAGCTCTCTTCGATTGTTTTTCGCTCTTTGTTTCATATAATTTCATATTTTTTATTCATTTTTATTTCTTTAACCCTAGCTTTTGTTAGTTATTTTTCATTTATTTTCTTTAAATTCCATCAAGCATTGAAAGCCCTAAATGTTACATTATTTTGCACTAAAATCAATAATGGGGGTTTTGAAGTAATTAGAACATCCAAATAATTTTGTTGTTTAAGGCTAACTTGTTAAATTATTTGGACACATTTAATTAAGGTAAATTTATTTTAAGGTTCCAAAACATATTCTTGCACTCTAAAGGTTATATCATTTTCAAACAATTTTAACAAGATTCACACTTTAAAAGGGATTTTGCAATTTAAATTTTTCACACAAGCTCACACTTTTAAAGGAAATTTGCAATTTTAAGTTCCACATAAATTCACTTTTAAAGGAGAATACTAAATTCAAACTTTGCACTTTTTCAAGACAAGCAAATTAATTTCATTTCAAGTGAAAGATGGAAATTTTAATAAATTCTAAAATTTCATTAAAATGAATCATTAAGGTGCCATTCCAAAGCTACTACATTGCAAAGTTAGATTTTAGTCATTTTTATTTTATGCTCAAAGCAAAGCTTAACAAAAGAAGATAAAACTTGTTAACAAAGCAAGATAAAATCTGTTCACAAAGCAAGATAAAATGAATTAAATCACCATTCAAGATTCACATTTCAAAATTAGATTTTAGTCTTTTCTTTTATGCTCAAAGCAAAGTTTAACAAAGGAAGATAAAATTTGTTAAAATTTGCTTAACAAAAGAAGATAAAATCTACTTAAAACACTTCAAGATAAAATTAATTAAATCACCATTCTAGGATGGTCATATGAGGACCAATCACATCACATTTTTTTTTCTTTTTCAAATTTCATGAACAATAAAGAGCATAGCAAATCAAAGTAATACCAAACCATAGGCCCCTTGTTAACAATCACTTGCACCTCTAAGGTATTTCAATACTTTTTACACATTTTCACAAGCATTCAAGCACACATAATGTAAATAAGAACCTTGGCAAAATTTTGAATTTCTTTGCAAGAGAGGGTTTTCTAACAATACCCTGACTGTGATGGTGGTTTTTCAATTGGGTAAAATTATCACTCAAAAAAATTGGCGCTAGAAGGAGGGCCTGAATTGGTCATTTCATTGTCATTGTAAATGCTAAATTGTTCATTGTTACTTGAAAGGCTTATTTGAAGGTATTGGTCTTGACTAACAAGGTTTTTTTGACAGGTGATCACATTCATTGATTGGAAAGTTATTTAATTGATGATGCATCGATGATAACCTTTTTTAAATTATAGAATATTCTTTATTGTTATGGTTTAATTGATGCATATCTTTTGGTTGATAAACATCATGATCTATATGTTAAACATTTGAAAATTGTTAGTCATTTCATGCTTCTTTGCAAGATATTTCTTTGACTAGCAAAATTGGAACCAGAAGTTCAATGGCAAGAATTACATCCTGGATAGGTGGTTATTGTAGTCATTTAAACATTATTGGAGTAGCCCATCAAATCCTTAAAAATACAAAGGTATATTTACCCATAGGCATGATGGAATGAGTACGGCTAATGAACATATTCAGGCATACAAAAACACCATAGTTAATTTATAAATTATGCATGAAGATGTTGCCTATAGAATGTTTCCAAGCACATATATGAGTTTGCTTATGATTGTTATATTAACTTACCCGCAGGCTCTATTACTGATTGGGCTCAATTAGAAGCAACATTTCTCAACCATTTTAAACGAGTTGACCCAGTTATGATATACCAACAGTTTGTATCTATCTATAGAGAACCTAATTAATCCTTGATATTATTTAGCGATAGGTTCCATAGGTTGTATACAGAACTGGTGACACCTTTCATAATTTTTGACGAAGAAGCCATTTAGATGTACATTGAAGCTTTAGATCCATTTTCTTCTAGGTTTATTAAGAGGGTTATTAAAATTATATCTTTACCTAAAGCATATAGGGAGGCAATAACATTGGAACAACAATTGATTTCTCAAGGGGTTAGTGTGGGTTAATTATCCTTACTTAGGCCCAAATTTCACAATCAGATACCACAAATAAGTCAGGCTAAGGCACAACCTCTTTTCATGATGAACTGTGTTCCAAGATATATGAATCCCAACCAATACCAACCTGTCAATTTAATACCCTTGGATCAAATGATGTCCAATGAGAACAATCAACATGGTAAAATTGTCTGTCTAGATGTTACGACTACCTTAGATATTGTTCAAAATGAGGTGAAAGTTTCAGATTCAATACCCATCAATGAGAGTTGTAGGAATCAAGTTAATAAAAATGCAATGACAACTTTAGTATTGGAAATATATGAACCTTCATAAATGAAGGAAGTTGAATCTGAAGAAGGTTATAACCTAAAGACATTGAATCTGAAGAAGAAACCAAAGATGACATGAAATAATGGGAGTCACTCACTTTGTTCTCATATGAGGTGCAAGAAATTGAAAGCCTTGTCTCACCTAATAATCCTATAATGCCTATGTTACCTTAGATAGAAAAAATTCCATAACATGAGTGGTTTGGAATTGATATAGTTGATGATCCAGAGAATAAAATGTTGCTTTATTAACTCAAGTAATTGATCAGGAAGATGTGTTATTTAACACATCCCTTGACCATCAAAATTTAGGGTTTGAAAAGGATAGGCATATTTTTTTTGATTGGTTAAGTTTAAATTAAAGTGGGTTTTTATCAAGGGACCCAAAACCTGATTACAACAAGTCACCAATTTTTTTTAAAAAGGCCACAAGAACGGCCGCAGGAAAGCCCAAGGAAGGAATTAAGGAAATGCATGAGGAAAGCCTTCAAGACAGACTTAAGGAAAGCCTTTAGGACATGCTTAAGGAAAGCCTTAATAATAGGCTTAAGGATAAATTTTAGGAAGGAAACAAAGAAATCATGCCCAAAGCGAGAAAAAAAGTAAGTCCTGCCTAGCCAAAAAATTGAAAAAGCTCGCATAGCGAAAAAGAGCAAAGGTAAAAAAATTAAACGAAGGATCAATCCTTCCTAGCTACAAAATTAAATAGCCCAATAGGTATGAAAATGTAACATCCCACATAGGGGAAACTAGAATTCGAGAAAATGCAACACCCCACGTAGGGGAAAATCAAAATCTGAGAAAATACATCCCATGTATGGGAAAACCAGGATCCATGCAAAAAATATCAGGAAACCAGAGAAAAAAACCAAAACCCCCCTAAACAATAGGAAGGGATTTGGAAACCACCAAAAATGCAAGAAGAAGCTATTCAGAATCCCACATGAGTAAAGGAAACATCACAGTACTGCAAGCCACAAAAAAGAGGTGAAAAGGTCCTAAGGAGTCCCAGCAGAAGAAGCCATGGGAAAACAAGTTTTAGATGTTAAGCATAGGTACCTCACCAAACCAAAAGAAGTAGCGAGAATCCCAAGGCAACCCCAACACTACCAACGAACAACTTCAAGGAACCAAAATGGAAGTCTAGCGGTATCACAACATGTAAAATAGAGGCCCTCCTCAAGCCATGAAAAATACTGAAAACCCACCATGAAGCCCACATCTAGAAGCCCAAATATCAACACCACAGGAATAATCATGTGGTAATTCCCAAGCCATTAAAATACTATGAAGAACTGCTCATGAAGCCATAATGAGACAACAAAAATCCTCATGGACCAACACCACCGAAAACCATCTTCAAGGAACCAAAAAGGAAGTCCAGCGGGATCACAATAGCAAGAAGAACAGAGGCAACCCAATCCATGAAGGAAACTGCAAACCCACCAGGAAGCCTATAATTGGAAACGCAAAGAGAAGCACCATAGGAATAAACATGTGGCCAATCCCAAACCATTAAGATACTATGAAGAGCTACTCAAGAAGCCAAACACCCAAGTTGCAAAGCACCGCACCAGCAAACCCTCTGAACCATAGCTCCAAATAGAACCCTACAAAAAACCTGGGACAAAGCTGAGAAATCCAAGGAAAAGAATCCTTGAAGCAACCCAAAAATCCTAGGGAATGTCCTAGAGAAGATCCCAAGGACATCCCAAACCAAAAACACATGAAAGAACCCTTCAAAAAAGCATGGAATATGGCAGACAAGAAGAAAATTGACCTCCCACCACAAGGAGGTCATCTGCAACACCATCCAGCCAATAAGGAAGGGCCAAGGAAGTGCCAAGGAACTAGGATAGGACCAGGGGGATGAATAGAAGTGGAGTAAGACTTCCCAAGGAAGTCTCATGTAGTTCCCTTCGGATCTTCACTTGGGATCCAAAAGAACCCAAGATCAGGATGGGCACATTTTTTTTTTGGGTGACTAATTTTGGTATTTTTGAAAATTAGGTTATTTATGAATATGTAAGGATACAATATGATGACGAAAATCATGAGGAAAAAGAAGAAATTACAAAGGTTCATCAAGTCTTGGTAAATGGAAATGTACAAAAGGTAGAATCTCAGCCTTTATGTTCAACCATTCGAACTCTAGGTAAAAGTTTACATAATTGTATGTTGGATTCAGATATGGTTAATAATAAAATACCATTCATGGTTGACAAATAATTTGAGTTGATTTCTACTCACACCAGTAATAAGGTTGCTATATTAAACAAAACAAAAGTAGATTCTTTGGAGTTACTAAACCAAGTCCATAAACAATTGACTATTTAATCTAGGGTGCAAACTTATAATGATATGCATATGTCAGTTATCCCAGATGCTTGTCAATTTTTGTGTGGTTTTGATTGGTCTAAAGACATAGATAATGGCTTGGATTCACAATTTTTAGAAATAGCCTCCTATTTGAAAGAGCTCATATCTGTTTGTGAAAATGAGAACTCAAGTCGGAGTGATGAATCAGGTTTAGAAATTTACACCTCACTAAATAAATAAAATATAGTTGAAAACCATGTTTTCGCTTGCAAGTTTGATGAATTAACATCTCAACATGGAATTGCTAATATCATTAAATCAAACTGGTGGGATGAGAGAGGTAAAATAAGGGTATTTGTATTTGTTAGCCCAATATTATTATGGCCAGACACTTATAAATCTTGGCATGCTTATCATGATACATACCTTTTAAATTATGGTAATCATCTTTGGGATCCAAGGAAATGATAGCCTAACTTTTGCATCATTTTGTACCATGCTTGTATATTATTGTATATAGATTTTTGGTTTTTGTGCTTTTGCTTTTAGTTTTTTTTTGGCATGGTACTTTTGTACATAGTTTCTTGTTTCACAAGTTTTTGCTATTTTCTTTCTTTTCAGTTTTCATTAGGTTAGGTTAGGTTAGGATTATTTACAATTTTGGATTTTTAAGTGCATTTTGAGTTGGTTCCTCTGATTGGGGTTGTGTTTTGTGATATATACTAACTCTTTGTTCTTTAGTTGATAATTCATCCTTTGTCATATAGGATGGATGTCCTAGTTTGGAACAGGTGGAATTGAGGAAAAGATGATGAAATTGTTTAGTAATCATTCTTAGATTTTGGACTAAGATGGTGGATTTTGAATTAGTAAAACATTTCACTGAAGATCTACATGTAACTCACATATTAAAGTGTATTCTTTGAAATCTTGAAGGATAAAGTCATTTTGGTTTGCAAATTAAGGCTAAAATCTGATACACTCCATATTTAGCCTTAAGTGGCCTCTAACCAAGGTGGCAGGTAAATTTTTGTAAAGTAATACAATGCTTAATATAAAAATAAAAAAAAGGAAAGAAAAGCTAAATTAGTCAAAAGGTTTAGATAATATTCACTAGGGCTATAGACGTCTGAATGGTAGTGGAGCAATGTCTAGATAAAATAAAAGAAGTAAGTACAAAATTAACCTAATACCTAGATGATTTAGATAATATCTACTGAGGCTATATACGCCTGGTTGGAAGTAGAGCAAGGTATATAAGAGATCAAGGTCATCTCCATCAAGGCTATAGATGCTTGGCTAGCAGTTTAGAGAAAATGACGTGAAGGAAGATTTGGGAGACTCCAAGCTGCTGCAAAATGGATTTTTGCACCTTGTAAAACAAAAATAGAGGAGAAGGTTTTGAATATAATATTTACTGCATATTTTTCCCCGCATGTATTGGTTTCATTGATGGTGTTTTATGCATGGATATGGTAGCACTATTTAATGTATTTAATGCATGCTTTCATTTCCCTTAGAAGCTTGCACTTGGTCTAACTTGGATCGTGTGGATGCAGCTCCAACTAGACTGAGTTTTAATGTTCAAAATTTTATCTGGTTTTGCAGGATAGGGTGACATAAAATTTTTACAGTAGCTAATTTTCTTTCAATCTTCTGCATTTTTTCTATTCTAGTGGTTTATTCTCTTCTCTAACCTTACCCTTTTTTATTTTCTTTACCTTTATTTTTATTTCAAGCATTATCAAATACTCAAAACCCTACAGTTATATTGTTGCATTAAAGTAAACAACAAGGTTTTGGAGTAATTATATTGTCCAAATAAATCATTTACAAGGCTAAATATTAAATTATTTGGATAAATTCAATCAAAGCACTTCCTAAGGTTTAAAAGGAATTTGTACTCCATAGGTTTCATTATTTCCAAATTTGTTTCACAAATTCTAGCACTTCACAAATTTTATCATGTTCAATTTTGGTTAACAAAAGAAGATAAAAATTGTTTAACAATCCAAGATATAATCTGTTAATAATCCAAGATTGAAATTGATTAACAATTTGAGATAAAAAAATGAATTAAAAATCAATGTTCAAAATTCATTCATCACATTTCAAGGGTTGTTATTTTGCACATTCGAAGATTAATCTTGACAGATTATTTAATGCACACTTAGGAAGTAAATTTCATAAACAACAAGCAATTTAATAAGGCATAAAACATGGCAAATCACCTTAACCACAAGCCCCTTGTTAACAATTACTTGCACCATAGAGGTACTTGGCACAAATTGACACAATTTTCACACGCATTCAAAGCACATGTTTTAATTAAGATAACACGAACCTTGGAGAGATTTTATAATTTCTTTGCAAGAGAGGATTTTCTAAAAATACCTTAAATATGAGTATGATCTTGCAATTGGGAAAAATTATCACTCAACAAGCAGCTCCAGAATGATCCTAAGGTGTTGGTCATGCTTTGAATTATTCCAAGAATATATCAAAATATCATCTAAGAACACAAGAACAAATCAATCTAGAAGCTTCTTGAAAATGTTATTCATTAGGTTCATAAATGTTGCTGGTGCATTCGTTAGACCAAAATTCAATATAGTAAACTCATAATTTCCATAACGAGTTTTGAAGGTTGTCGTAGGGGTATCCTCTTTGCGGATCCTCAATTGGTGGTACCCCGATTTAGGATCGATCTTTGAGAAAATAGTTGCATCCTTGAGCTGATCAAAGAGATATTTGATTTTGGGTAGAGGATATCTGTTCTTGATGGTTTCCTTATTCAACATTCTATAATCTATGCACAATCATAAATAATCATCCTTATTTTTAATAAATAGTACTGGTACACCTCAGGGTGACACACTTGATCCGATTAACCCCTTTTCCAATAATCCTTGCAACTATATCTTTAGATCTTACATCTCAACAAGGTTCATTCTATAAGGAGCCCTATGTATAGGCTCTATTCCAGGTTGAAGCTTAATTGTGAAATCAAATTCATGCTTTGGAGGTAATCTAGGTAACTATTTTAGAAATACACCCCTAAACTCCTATAGTACTGGGTGTTTCCCAAACACCTCCTCTTTCTTTTCCTTTTAAATCTCATTTAAATTAACTACATATATTCTTCCTCCTCTCTTGATGGCTTTCTTAAGTTGCATTTCTGAGAGGATATAGGGTTGAAAAGGCCCTTGCAAGTTGTACACCCTTTGTACGTTCTTGCCATATTTTGTATATTCAATTCATTTGTCTTGGAAATTGATTATGGTCTTATGGGATTGTAACCAATCCATTCATAGAACTACATCGAAAGCATGTAGTGGTGCTGCATAAAGGTAATATATAGTTGCACCACTAGGTAAGATGATTTTAGTTATAGGGTAACATTGATCTACAAAGTAGGTCTATCCTGAGCCATACCTTCCACCTATGTGCCAAGATTCCTGGCCTTTATGGTATATTTTTAATTAAGCTAGTGGAAAAAAAACTGTCTATGGCATCACTATAAATTAGAATTCTAAAATTTCTACCAAAGATCTTACCTTTTATAAATAGTCGAGTGGATTGTCCTTCCAGATTCTAACTCCCTGTTGTTGTATAAATCTTGTGTGTTGGTTCTTTATAAGTAGGTTCTTTTTCCTTCAAACTCGATCCTACTTTGAGTGGGTATTTGTTGGCGTAAAATAGATTACCACATTCATAACATCCTGCTTTAGGTCTTGGATGTATTTTTTTCTTCTGTCCATTTTTTACTTTCACCGCTAGTAAGGGATTGACTTGATCCTGCTATGGTTGTCTATTATTCCCATTGTTGCTTTTGTTAGAATTATGGTTCTTCCCTCGGATCCTCTTCCTAAAATTTCCTTTTTTCCTGTCATTCCTTCTATCCTATCTAGGAGAACTCTTATTTGCCTACTTTCCTTCCCACTTAATGAAGTCTGAACTGTTTCTTTTTTTGAGTGCTTCTCTATCTTTCTTAGATGCCCATTCATAATTTAAATAAGGTTTAAGATAAGTTTCAGCTTTCCTGGCCAGATCATAGGCCTTATAAGGAGTACTAGGTTCTTGCATGTTCACTTCATGCCCCACTTTGGGATCTTCTTCTAGTATAAACTTATGTACCTTTATTTTCTCATTATACACAGGCACATACTTCAATAGCTTGACAAATGTTTGGTAATAAACTTCCACCGTATTATTCCCTTGTCTAATATTGGTTTATTCCTCAAACTTCTTGATATAAAAATGTTCTATGAGGAATATTTCTTTAAAAGTTACTACAAATTATTCCCATTTCAAATCAATAGTTACTGTAATTTTTTTCCTCGCTGAATGTTTCCCACCAATCCAAGTAAACACCCTGTAGGTGTAGAGTGGTATAAGATGTTCGGATCCTAGTGGAGTAGTTCTTCATGTCATGAAAAGTCTTTATATCCTTTAACCAAGCTTTGGATTTATCACCATCTTCCTCTCCATTGAAATTGGAAGATTTTAGGTGTCTCATATTCTTACCCAATTTTACCTCTAGTCTAATTCTAGCCTGCTATACATTTGAATGGGTCTCATTCACTTGTTCTACTCTAGGATTGCCAAATTGTGAATCTTGATTCACTATAACCTCCAATAGTTGCTTTCGCGTTTCTATTTGTTCCCTTAGTAAGGTAACTATTGTAGTAATATCCTCCCTATCACTATTAGGAGCATCCATACCTATATGTGTGGTTCCAACCTCTATATTATTTTATCGTGTCTACCTTGTTGAATGGGCAAAACTCCCTCTTCTTCTCTTGGACAACATTATCCCTGGCCACACACAGAAGAGATAGTAGGAATCAGTTCACAATTACACCTTTGACTTGTTTTACCTGCTAGTAATTGTATTCTTAGTCATCCTAACTAGACAATCGAGGTCTACTTTTAAAGGGTATACTTTCCTTATAGGTATAGTCTTTACCTGGGTATCATCCTATTACACTCCATCTATTCATATGTAGATAAAATTGTATCCCTACAAACAAAGTACTTTGATACCAAATATCACAACCCAAATTTCCATTCCTAACCCTAACCATTTTTAAAATATATTATTCTTCCACTATCATCTTCTAGTATACTAACCCATCACTACATCATACATAATTTAGGATATGTAAATGTACTAGGCGAAGTTACTAGTTTCGCAACCATCCTTCGCACTTATAAGTTAGTGAGTTGGTTTCCTTATTCCATTCTTTCAAAAGAAGCACATTGTCCATTTCACACCACATAAGTCTTTCTATGTTGGTGGTTAGAGCATATTGTATATCGATTATCCTCTCATCTCCTTAATGAGCCAGTTGTACCATTTATAGGTCTTTTCTAAATCATCTTTGTGGAAGCAACATTGTAGCTAACCAAATTTCCCTTTAATTTTATTAGGTTTCACTACTCTTTAGGGTTATAGTTTTAGTGCAAAAGATTAATCACTTCTCCTTAATAAGAGTCTTTACTAAGTTACATCCATCAAGGTCCTTATTGATATTTTTGGAGTATTATTCAACTAGATATAATTTAACCATTCACTAGCATGACATAACCAATTCCATGAAATTATTGACCAACATTAAATAAATACTTCCAAAGGTAGGAATTCTTTAATATGAAAGTTCCCTATATGCAAGACTACAAAATGATTCTTTAATAAAATAATACAGTTAGTCCTATTGTAATAACTAAATAACTACATCGTCTCATAAACATCATGTCATAAAGAGTTATTATCATGTTTTAAGAACCACTTCATTTCCATTAAAATAAAAACATAGTTCCATCATAAAGTAAAAACTCCACAAAGATTCACACAACACTGATTTATCCTGGGAAACCCGAAGGTAAAAATCTAGCTATGAATAGTTTAATATTTTATCATTTAAAGAGGGATAAATACATTTGGCTAGGCTTCCAAAATCCCTTTTTGCATCATTCAATAAAATCCCAACTCTCGTATATTATAATCAACTTGTCGTTCAATTGATTCCACAACCAAATACTACGTTTAGCTTTAAGGATATGTCCAATCCTTTTACACATTTTAATCTTCAGTTTAAGTACATTTCAGCATACAATTGACCAATGCAACTTTACTATTTCCATACTGTCATAAGAAGTCTATTATTACAAAGTTTATTTGCAACCCAGCTCAAGCAAAACAATCTAGAAGACACTGTTACAGATACTGATTTCCAAGAATGATAGTCTTTCTAATATTTATTTGTTTTTGGTGCTTCCGCATTGCATTAACACCTCCAAGGTTTACTATAAAGGGCATAGCAATTGAAGCACTCTATCTAATTATTTCAATAGACTTCCATTTCCTTAGGATCAGTAACATACAAAACTGTCTTTTTCATTTCTATGAACCCAAGGGTCAAACAACTACTTGACTAGGATTATAAATTAACTTACTTGAACAAGAAATGTAAATAGAAACCCTACCAATATTATTTACTCATAAGGTTTACAAATAGGTCACAAGATGTCTGAAATCATCGTAGAGTACCTATACAAGACCTCTAATCCTTTCATCCAGTTACAAACACCTACATTGTTAAAGGTGTGGTGAATCATGACTAGCGAGGCATCCATTTATCCTCTTCTCAAGGAAAATAGCCTTAGCCCAACACTTATTGGAAACTCCATTCATAGATCTCCTCCACTCAATACACTCATTGGCGGATCAAAACAGATCAACACACATTAAGAAAATGTAAACAAAAGTCTCAATTGTGCAAAGTATGAAGAGACCATAACATTATCACCATGAAACATTATGTCACTCATCTCCATGATGAACAAACACACTCAAATCCTTCAAAACTCAATAGTGTATTCTATAAAATCCATCTCACTATTCTAACAGTCAATTGATTAATAACTTCTACGTTATTTAAACACAAACTCTAATATATACATGTCAAAACTCAAGTGAATCTAAAACTAACATCATTCCAAATCCATAAAATAATGCAACCAAAGTCACATCACCATTCAACGATGAAACATCGTTGATAATGCCATAACACACTAATTGAAATATCATTTCATACAACAAGGCCAATGAAATATAATTCTAAGGTTTTCGTTCATATCTCTACCAATAGAAAAGGAATGAAAATATATAATAAAAACTCTACCATTTCTCTTTTTTATACATCAAAAAATAAAAACTATAGATTTTACACCCATACCAGAGGTTATTTACTCGAAATACCTCTTTTTATGGTGAGAAACACATAGTTTTCCTTAGCTCCAATCCTGCGTACAATTTGCTTCAATCAATCTCACTTGAACTCTAGTGGCCTTCATTTTTTTTCCAAAAACAACCACAACCAAAATAAAAGACGTCCCCCTTCTCTTATCTTCGATAGTATTCACTCCCCCACTCCTGTTTGTCATTGCACAACTTCACTTCTACTAACCAATCATTCCACTTATACTTTTAATTATTGACATATTCCTCTTCGATGCCCACCAACACCTCATTCATAAATCTTATTATTTAGTAGGTGAATCAAATAAATAAACTTGGATTAATTGCACATCTAAAATAAATACTTTCATCATGAATTAAACAAAAGATTATTTTTTCAAACATCTGTTCATTCACTAATATGCAGAGGTATTCAATTGAAAATTATACATCTTCAAAGTCTTATATCCCTATTAAAATCATAAAGCAATATGTTAGACGAATACACCTAATCAAATACAAATTATCAGTTATTAAGAATCCAAAGATAAGTATCAATCTAGTTTTCAAGAATTCCTGAAAAATGACTCAAGTGAGAGCATAACATATTTTTCAATAAAACATAAGTCTTGCATATACCAACACTTGGAATAACCAAATCATTAATTTATTATTTTATTTAAAAATATTTGTTTTGCATAACTAGACATGAAATAGTCAGTCTATCCATCAACAAAACACCATAGCAAAACATAAATCCAATCACATACACAGTCGGTTGAGGGAGGTTCATGACATCTGTTTTGTTTGACTATGAAGATGAAACCATTGGTTCCTTTTGGAAATCCCATGAAGAAAATGTGCCCATACATGGGTTGGATTGGAATGAGTAGGACGAGGACCCATCGCGACTCCTAGTCGTAGCTTTTAGAGAATATTACATTATTTTGTACCTTGTAAGTACCTTGTAAGCATATTGTAAATACCTTGTAAATACTTTGTAAATATCTTATCAATATTTGGTTTTATGTAATCATTAGGTTTTGTCATTATTATAATGTTAGTAAAATATTTCTCCTATGAGAAATATGAAGAGTCATATCTCCCATGAGTTTGAGAGGAGAGGAAGAGCAAGTTAAAGATGAAATGTCAAGAGACTCTATGTAAATTCTAATTGTAGGAATGGCATATGAGATTATTTTGTATCAAATTGTAGTGTTTCATTTTGTACAGTAATTCATTTGCCATCCACTTGAATTTAGAGTGTTTATTTACTTTGAGTCATGGCATGAATATATGTGAGTTTCATTCTAGTATATTGATTGTAACCTTGTAAGAGTATTTTATTATCCATACCTAATATGTTAAAATTTGATTTTTTAATATAACTTATTTGATAACAGTGGTATTAGAGCCACATAAATTTTAATTTAGGGTATTGGGACAATAGTAGCCTTTTGATAACATACCCAAGTTTATGTTGGCAAAGAATTCATAAGTCGCATAAAGATGACAAATTTCACTTAGAAAACGTGTTAAAGCCTTAAGTGAGGAGGGAGAAAATTCATATTGTAAGGTATTGAATCATTCTACTGTCCATTTATATACCTAAATATTTCTTTGTTGCCAAATAATGACCTATAAATCTTACTTCTATAATAAATAAACTAGATTCTATGCTTTATATTTCTTTTATGTGCTTTGTATTGTCATTTTTACCTGAGCTATTTCAATCCTGGAACACCATTAACTTATTGAAGTTCATAAAGGTCATGTAACCTTTGTTGGGTTCTTTGAATTCAAAGCCTATGAGATAATATGATTAATCCCTTCTATACTTGTGTTATTTATAAGTTAAAATCGTCAAATTATCCCCCATTTAGGTCACATGATCACTACAACAAATTAAAAGACATTTTGGTTGCATTCTAAGCTAAATGTCTCACATGTTTTGCCCTTATATTCTATTTGTATTAGACTTGCAATTCGCCAAAATTATTATTTAAATTATATTAAAGGTGTTGTATAAAGTTTATTTGAATCACTTGAAGCAATCAAACCATGTGTTTTTTTTAAAGGGAAGTGATTTTTAAAAATAGAAAAAATCAAGAGGGTTGATTATAAATCATATCTGAGGAGATGACAAGGTGGCTAGCATATTTTTTTTAAGGTGCTTGACATCCAAAAAATGTGTAAGTTCAAATTTGATCGAAACTCATTTGAGATTATAAGACACCTAATATTTGCTCTTTGTTTTATGCCAAAGCATTTAGTGGGAGGTTAATATTTATAAAGAAGTTTTAATTTTTAAATGAGAGCATGTTAGAAGGCTCATTACTATTGGCAATTATATGAATATTTTAACAAAGGAAATATTAAAAGGAATTTATTCAAGGAAATATTTGAGAAGAGGAAAGTTGTTAAGAAGACAAAAGAAAAGGAAAGTTTAAAGAGAAAAACTAAGAGGAGAACCGTAAAATAGTCAAATATTAGAAGATATATATATATATATATATATATATATATATATATATATATATATATATATATATATATATATATATAAACTAAAAAAATGAGAAAACGAAAAATATTATTGAGAACATAAAATGTTTTGTAGAGAATATTTTTTTTCAAAGAGAAAGAAGAGGAAATTTAATATTTTTAAGGAAAAAGAAAATTCTTGACTATAGAAGAATATTAATAGTGGATAAATTTTGAAAGAAATTGATATTTTTTCATTGAAAGGTGAGGGAAAATATTCTTGGTTCATAAGAAATTTTAAAGTGGATAAGTTTTTGTAAATGAAATGGGAAGACAAAATCAGAAGATTTGAGATAAAGAAAAGAAAGTAGACATTAATGCCTTAAAGACCACATTTTATTCAAGGGTTCTGTATTTATTTGGAGGATTGGAAAAATAATTGAAGGATTTTTCTTAAATACAAGGAATCCTAACCATGTCAAATATAAAAATATTTCTTTCAAAATCTTAGTTACTTAAGGGACCAAATTTTACTCCTTGATAAAATAAAATGAAATCAATACTTGTAGTGGAAATGTTTTGGGATGCAATCAATGTAGTTGAAATATATTCTGATTATGTTACATGTAAACACAAATATAACAAAGGGGATGCAAAAGCACTCATGTTGATAACATTTGGGTTATCAGATGAAATACAAGCACATATAAGTGAGGCCAAAATTTTAAAAGATGCTTCAGATAAACTTTTTACTATATTCAAAGTTAGAAATGAAGTCACTATTCTTCACTTACAATCACAACTATATACACATAGTTTAAAATGGTGAATATATAGAACAATTTCTTAGAATAATAGTAGACTTGAAATCAAAATTACAAATCATGAGAGAAAAATTTGAAGATAAACTTTTAGTTTCAATTGCACTAAGAGCACTTCCTAATTCATTTAAAACATTGGTCACATCTCTCCAAGTATCAAACAAAAAGGTGTCATTTAAGGAATTAGTTAATATTAAAAAATATAGAGTAGAAAATAAATTAAGAGATGAGTTATCGACCAATGATCTTATATCAACAAGGAAATTACAAAGTAATGCATAAAATCCTTTGAACTCATCGCCATCACATAGCCAACTAAAATAGAGAAGAAAATATTGTCCTATATAAAGAAAATGATATATAACCAAATTTTGTAGATTTAATTCATTAAATCAATGGAATCAAGAACATAGATCTTTCCAAAGAAATCAACAAAGGCAATATCAATCAAATCAACCACAATATACATAAACAAAATACTATCCAAAATGGTAAAATTGAAAAGGACACAAGGTTTAAGAGGCACACAAATCATAATCTAATAATGAGGAAGAATATGAATCTACGCATAGGGTTATTATGGCAAAGGAATATTGAATCAAAATTATTAGACACCAAAAGGTAGTGAATCTACTCCAAAAATAGATTATGAAGGAAATACTCTACAAGAAATAATAAAGGAATTGAAAAATGAGCTCATGATTGAAGATGCAAGTTGTGACACATATAACCTTTATCAAAGGATAGATATGATTTATAATTTGAAACCCAAAATGATATATGTACAATAGGACACTAGTGATTTAAACAATGTTCATGAGAATTCTTTTACAAAAAATATTTGTATTGATTGTGCATAATGTGTTGGTCAAAATGAAGGCCAAATTGTTAGAGTTGATGATAATGATAGTTCATTTTTTGAAAATTTAGATATTATAAGATTTATTGATGGAAACAAGGATAGTTCTAAATATATTGATGAAAAATGCATTGGTAATGGTTTGAGGTATTCAGGTAGTGATAGGAATAGTGATAGTCTAAGCTATGTTGATATTGATAAATATTATTAAAATTCAAATGGTAATAGAAATCAGGATAATAATAAGTTTGAAAGGATAGGAATGAAATAACCTATTGTATCTAAAATAATACTGCTACTGGTTTTGTACCAGGGAGTGTTGTGACAAGTAACATTGAATGTGTAAAAATAAATAGTGAAGTAAAATTTGTGATATGTACCCATTATAGCTATTGTGACATATATGAAAGATAAATATTTAGAAAGAGCTAAAACCAAAAATAAAGAGCCAAACTTAGATCTAGAAAGCCAAAACCATAGTCAGGGATTGACATTATGCCAAATAATGTAATACAAAGGGGTGTTGAAGAATATTAGATTATTTGGTACCTTGCAAGTACCTTGTAAATAATTTGTAAATATCTTGTCAATATTTGGTTTTATATAGTCATTAGGTTTTGTTATTATTAGAAAGTTAATAAAAATATTTATCCTATGAGAAATATGAAGGATCATATCCCCTATGAGTTTTAGGAGAGATGAAGAGATAGTTGAAGATGAAATATCAAGAGACTGTATGTAAAGGCTATTGTGGGGATGCCATGTGATATTGTTTTTTTATAAAATTACAATGCATTATTTTGTACTGCAATACATTTATGCTTCACTTGAATACATGGTGTATATTTACTTTGATTCATGGCATGAATATATGTGAGTTTCATTCTAGTATATTGATTGTAACTTTGTGAGACTATTTTATTATCCTTTCTTGATATTAAGATTTGATTATTGAATATAGCTCATTTGCTAACACTAGCCCCATTAGGAATGCATACTATGCCAATGTGAATTATCTAACTTTAGGCTATCCAAGGTTGATTGTTGATAAAAGTAGTTGTGAAAGGGAAGATATCTTGTATGGTCCTCCTAAAGATGAAACTTTGAACTATCTCATCCAAAATTAAATTTTCTTTGATAAATATTCTCTCCAAAATGGAAATACCGCTATCTTTTGACCCAATGATTATGGCCAAACATCCCTTGATTCCTTAGATCTAAAGAACTTTGGAGTGTTTCTCCCCCTTAATTGAAGAATGAATCTTGTATCCTAATTAAGAAAACTATTGACATTAATATTAGGACTCCTAAACATCCCAAAGTATTAAAATTAGAAAAGTTCATGACCATGCCTCAACATAATAACTACAACAAAATCTTTACTGAGTTCAATGATATTTTTGCATGGTCCTATACCAACATGTCAGGTATGGATCCTCAGTTGTCCATCACTTAGTCGTAACATCAGATGCCAAACTTGTCAAGCAAAATCTATGGATAATACATCCAAAAGTCATCTTGCTTGTTAAGGAGGAGCTCAAAAAGCTCTTAGGTATTAGATTCATCAAAGTAATTGACTAATACAAATGGAACTCTAATATTATCCCTACCACCAAAAGGAGGGTAATGTTAGAATATATACTGAATTTTAGGACATCAACAAAGCACGTTCCAAGGATGATTTCCTCTTGCCTAACATCATTATGATTATCAATTTCAGTGTAGAATTTGAAATACTATCTTAAATGGATGGGTCTTCAAGACAATCAAATCTAAATATCTCCTAAATATTAGTCCAAAATAACTTTTATCACCTCATGGAGCACTTTTTATTATTAGGTCATGCCCTTTGGCCTAAATAATACAGGTGCCACCTACCAAAGAGCCATGACTTATATCTTCTATAATGTGATGCATGACCTCATAGAGGATTATGTTAATGATTTTTTTGATAGGTTCCTCATTTAAAAAGAATACTAAGATGCATATTCAAATGGTTAAGGGAGTGCAAAGTATACCTAAAACCTTATAAGTGCATATTTAGGATGACATCAGGAAAACCGTTAGGATTCATCGTATCTTGACACGACATCAAAGTTGATCATGATAAAATAAAAACTATCATTAATATGCCACCCCTCAAGATATTATTTAGCTTTAATGTCTCCAAGATAAGATTTAAGTCATTCAAATATTTATCTCCTAGCTCACTGACAAGTGTCATCCCTTCTCTAAACTCTTATGGAAGGACACCACCTTTAAATGGGACATTGATTTCCAAGTGGCCATTGATGCTCTAAAATATTACCTCTTGTATCCTCATATCTTAGTTTCACTGAATCCATCTAAGCCTTTATTATTATACATTAAAATAAGTAACCATACCTTAGGTTCTATGTTGGTGCAATACAACCAACATAGGAAAAGAGCCATCTATAAGATTAGTCAAACTTTGATTAACTATGAGGTCAACTACACCCTTGTAGAAAAGCTTTATCTTGATATAGTGTTTACCTCTCAAAATATTAAACACAACATGATCAACCACAAAACCTTTGTTATCATGAGGGGTCGATCCCTTGTACTACTTAATATTGAAACCCCATATCTTAGGCCAAACTACTAAATGGGTTCTATCCCTTAGCAAATTTGACCTTGAATTCATTAGCCAAAATTTGCTAAAAGCTCAGGTTATTGCTGATCAACTAAAAACAACACCCTTAGAAGCTAGTCATCCCTTGGTAATATATTTTCTATACGAGTCAATATTTTCCATAGAAATAGATCATTGTGATTCCTGGACCCTATACTTTGATGGAACTAGATGTGTCAAAAAAGTAGGGGTAAGAGTCATCTTGGTCACACCTCAACAAAAAATTATCCCTATATCCTTTAAAATTTAGTTCTCCTACATCAATAATATAATAGAATATTAAGCTCTCATTCCAATATTTCGCATAGCCCTAATCTTGCAGGTTAGGATCCTCTCCATATTTGGAGACTCCCAATTTGTAGTTAACAAAGTCAAAATATTTATCAAATAAAATATTAAAAGCTTAATCCATACACAGACATTATTGGTAAGCTCGCGCCTTCTTTTTATAAAATTATTGTAGGTGTCATCCCTTATCCCCTTGGATGCAGAACAAGCATTGATTGTCATTCGATAAGTTAGGGAGCTTGCAACCATAGAGCTTAGCTAGATTTCTTTAGAGGTGTTATCTATAGGCACAACCTCTCTTTCTAATCCTTAGTATGAGAATATCCTTGCTTTACTTAGGTATATATGTTGCTTTATTATTTGGACCATAATAAGCGTAAGAAATTGAAGCAATGAGCCTATCGCTATATCATTATCATGATAGCTTGTATTGTTGATCCTTTGATGTCATCCTTCTTATATGCCTATCCCTTACTAAATCCCAAGTAGTCATCAAGGAGGCCCATGATAGATCTAAAAATGGTCACTTTAGTGGTGTTTCCATCACCAATAAACTTCTATGGATGGGTTACTATTGGCCCTCCATGGAAAAATACTTATGACTATGTCAAGAAGTATGATAAGTGTTAGAAACATGATAATCGTATCCATGCTTTATTTCAAACTCTCAAATATTTGACTTCTCAATGGCCTTTTTTGATTTAGGTCTTAGAAATCATTGGGATGATAAATTTGATATCATTTTATGGAAATAATTTTATTATCATGGCTACCAATTATTTCACCAAGTGGTTTGAATCCATGTTATTATCCTTAGCCATTTAAGTACAAGTCTCCAAGTTTATCCTTAACCAAATACTCAACTATTTTGGCACCCCTTTTATACTAATCTTGGATGATGGAATACTCATAAAGGATAAGGATGTTCAAAAACTTTTTGCGAAGTACAAAATACAACACACGTGGTCAATGCCTTACTATCCTCAAGGTAATGGCCAACCCAAATCTTCTAATGAGACTTTAATCAAAATCCTTAAGAATATCATTAGCAAAACTAGACAATATTGGCATCTTCAACTTTACTTAGATTTGTGGGCTTATTGCACTAGTGTTCGAATCCCCACTAGTGCAATACCCTATACTTTAGTCTATGGGACTGAAGTTTTCTTCTTGTTTGAATTGGAGGTTCCTTCCTTGTGCATTTTGCTGCAAGACTCCTCTATGGGAGATGAATATCATCTTGCTTTCCTTATCCATTTGGAGCTACTTGACAAAAACTGGATCCATGCCTTAGAAAATATGTAGGTCTACCAAAATAGGCTCAAGCATATCTATGTAAAATGGTACAACCCCATTCCTTAAAATTTGGTAATTGTATTCTCAATGAGAACCAAAAAAATACAAATGCCAATGCAGAGCTCAAAGGTAAGTTCAAGCCTAATTGACTAGGTCTATACATCATCACCACCAATTTTAGTTTAAAAGCTTACCACTTGGATACACTTAACAAAAAATAATTAAAATAACCTATTAATATCGTGCATCTTAAGAAATATTACATTAGATTCTATATTATATTCCTATTAGATTTTTTGTATTGTCATTACCTACTTGCATGGCTGCATGTTCTCATACTTGCCTATATGCACATGTTTGTCTTTGCTTGGACTGCCTGATTGCATATCAAGTGAGGATCCATGATGACATAAATGAGGATCCTAGTCAAGATACTTCATCCTTGCATTGCACTTATACTTGGTGATTGATGTGAGTGGATCCTCCTAGTCCCCATATTTTATGAATCAAATCAAGGTTTATGCAATCTATCTTTATAAATATGAATCGGGGAAAACCAATACATATTTATCAATTCAAATCCATCCACCTCAATCCATTAGTCTTATTCAATCTATCCCTATCAACCTTTCCCTCTCAATTTAAACTACTCTCATTATCACCATAAATTCAAATCAAGTTATCCTAATTTATTTCTCTTGATCAATCCATCCTTATTGATCTAGATCAATCCATATTTCTTAGATTAATTTCCAATAAAATCTATCTCTAATAAACTTAAATCAATTTAGATCAACCTATCCCTATTAATGTAAGTCAATCTATCACTATCAATTTAAATCAACTTATCCCTAGCAATTTGAATTTAGATATCTCTATCAAATTGAATCAATCTATCTCTATTGATCAATCCAACTTAGTCCATATTTATCAATTTACATCAGTCTATTAGCCATTGATCTATCTCTTTATTATTAAAAATAAATCTACCTCTTTATCACTCAAAATATTCAATCTATTATCTATCTTTATCATTCATCTCTATCCATGTCAATCTACTTGTCTTAAGTCAAATATTCAATATCCTTTGAACTACTTCCTTGCCATATGATGAATATTGTGAATTTCATAAGTATTGATTGCAAATCCAACCACATCAACTTATTTTATATTTTCCTTAGATACATGATAAATATTGTGATCCTTTGTAGGTATTGATAGCCCCATCAATATTATCATTTATTTATTTCCCACCTAACATCTTATGTGGGAGGCAATAAACCAATCTCAAAATGTCTTCCTAACTAGGGGTATCATATATTGTCACACCAATCAAGCATAAGTCTACTATAAAACTTCCCTATGAGGCAAATCAAATCAAAAATCAATTTGATCATTGTAAGGCCAAGGGAAAAAATCAATAAGGGTGCCTTATGGCCAACGGGCTAATTAGATTTTTCCAAATGTTCTATGGCTAATTGATGAATCAAATCATCAAAATGTCCTTTAAACAAGGGCTTAAAGGTAATCCAATCATAAAAATTTCCTTTAAGCACTTGCTTAAAGGAATTATATCTCAAATCATCATAATGTCCTCTAAGTGTTTGCATAGAGGTAATAATATATTACATTACCAACACAAAAAATCTCCTTTAAGCATTTGCTTAAAGGTAATAATGTTCAACAAAATGTCTTGTGGGTGCTTGCTCAAAGGTAATCATGTTTATAAAAAATGCCCTTTTAGTGCTTGCTCAAATGTAATCAATTTATCAAAAATATCCTTTGGGTGCTCACTCAAAGGTAATCAGTTTATCAAAAATATACTTTGGCCACTCACTTAAAGGTAATTAGTTTATCAAAAATATCCTTTGGGCACTCACCTAAATGTAATCAGTTTTCTAAAAATATCCTTTAAATTCATGCTTAAAGGAAATCAATTTTAAAAATTGTCCTTTAAGTTAATACTTAAAGGTAATTGATCTCAAAATTTATCCTTTAAGTTCATGCTTAAAGGTAATCGATATGAAAAGTTATCCTTTAAGTTCATGACCTAGTAGCATGTTAAAAACCAAAACCCTATATAAATAAACCCTTTGGGAAGGCCTAGAACAAATTGCAAGAGATTAAAATAATTATTACAAGATATTGAGAAAAATATTGTAAGAGACTAGGAAAAGGATTGCAAGAGAGATTGCAAAAATGATTGTAAAAGATTGCTAAAAAAACAAAAAAGCAAAAAAAGAGATAACATATTCTAAGGAGAAGAAGAATTATCAGAAGAGATATCCATATGCTATTGGAATTAATTTTTGGAAAACTTGTTTGGAGAACCTACATCCTTTCATTTTCTAGCAATTCATAGCAAGAATAATATCATCATTAAGTTATTAACAAGCATCTTTCAACAATTCTCCATCGAAAAATGGGTAACCTGTGGTCTTGGATTGTGTTTATTCTTCCCTTTTCTACATCTATTCAATAGTTATCTTTTAGCATTTATCCTTTTTTTATTCACATGTTTTCTACCTATTTGTTTCAATAAATAGAGGTCTTATTACCGAAGCAAGAAATTCGTCATCTTACCCAGGTGTTGTAGGTGAGTTGGAGAGGAGAGGGCAATCCTCCAAGGGAGGTCCCAGGTTCAAACCCCCACCCTACAAAAAATCTAAATTGGGTATCCAAAATCCAATTGATAATGTTGGTGCGGGTAGGGTCGGGTGCAACTCTCGGGTGACTTTGACGGTGTAGAACCCCTTGTTCGTGGTCTCTCAGACCAAGGTGACCCTGCAAGGGGTTTTTCGCTTAAAAAAAAAAAAATCGTCATCTTCCTTAAGATTCGACAAACCCCTCTATACTGATCATCGCTTTTTTCTATTTTTCTTGTAGGATTTTAATAGGTTTTGTAAAAGAGTTGTCAAAGAGCTTGTGACACTTCTACAAGTGCGTAAAGTTTTTGCCTCTATGACAAAATCAGGTACTTTCTATCCTGCATTTTGTCATTTTTATTTTAGGGTATGATATGTTTCTTCTATGTAGTAATTAGTGTTTTCTATTTTTGTTTATTTATTAATTGACAGAAGGAAAATTGTAAAAAAGGTTTTTTCTAGATAGAAGTGGATCTTAAGAGGTAATTTGGTTCCCTAGTTTCCTTAAAAACATTGGTGTTGGCAAATATTTACATTAAACATAGTCTTAGTCTTATCACTTTTATTTTCCCTAATATTTATGTGAGAAGAGAAAAGAGAAAAGGTGTTGGATCTCCTCTTTGTGCTCCTCCTTTTCCCCCTCTTAACAGTCATGCTAGGGATACCTTTTATGCAACTGTGAAAGTGTCTTCGACTAGAAGATTGTTCCTTAATGGGGGTGACTAATAAGGGTCTCTATATCTCCCAATCATCTTAAGGGGGATGTTGGAATATGTGATGTTAAGTTTCACTTGAGATCACAACCAAATTTTATATTATATTCTTTGTATAGCCCCTTGGGTCCTTGTACACATTGTAAAGGCAAATTTATTGTAATATTTTATTATTTATGTTAAAGGTTGATTCTTTAATCTTGATCTAAAGTCTCTTGTAATTGGTGATTTATACCCCTTTCTACTAACCATTTCCTTATATATTGGAGTGTAATTCTTTTTCCTTAAGTGAGATATTTTAGTATCTATGGACATACTTTTATATTGTGTATTAATTTTGTGAGTTATTTATGCTTATTCTTTTATAATGTGTTGATTTTATTTGAAAGTATTGTGAATTCCAACATACAATACATACATTATTATTTTATTTCCATTACATGCTTGAAATTGATATTAAATAACTTAATTCATAGACAAAAAATAAATGTCATGTACTAAGGTTGTGAAAATATTGTAATTAAATTCAATTATTAAAATTGTAAACAAACTTTATTCATGTAAAATGTGTGACAATCATGTTATCTATAGAAAATTCTTGAACATTGAATATTCATGTAAAATATTGCTTCTTGTATCAATGATTTTTATAAAATGATGAGTTATAACTATGTGTATCTCTTTCTTTGAATACATACAACAAAAGAAAAGTTTTTTCATAGGTGACATTCTTCCCCTACAAACCAACCAGTATGTCAATGTAAGATCACACCACTTGAAATTTTTACACATACACACCTTCCATGTTCCATTTCAATACCAATCTAAGAAATCTCCTTAAATTGGTTTATTAAATTATTTTTAAACGCATGAGTTACAACTTGCTTGTATTTCTATTTCTCATCCCATTTTCAAGACTGATACAATAAATTAAGTCATGACCTTGTAATAAATCTAGTAATATTTCACATAGGTGGCCACCTCTATCATAATCTAGTCAAACATTTATGTTGACTTTAAATCCAAAGAAATCACATCTCTCTCTTTTAAGAGATTTAATCATAAATGTAACATATTCCTTCATATTATTTTAACACAAACTAGAGTCAGATAAATCATTCCCAGTCCACATTACCTTTTATTATTTTTTCATTCAAATTCTTCATTTACTTTCATACATGTAAATAATTATAAACACCATGTGAATCATTTTCATTTAATTGTTATAAACTTCTCTTAGTCATTGATTCAATAAAGTCGTTCTGTCTTACAAGAAAAATCTTGCCAAATATCTTCTAAACAATAGAATAAATTTTATCTATATATCTATTTATCAAACTATATGATATTTTGTCTCGTCCTTTTTTTTCTTATTACTGGAATATTTCTTTAAATAGTAACATAATATTGCTTGAATTATATTATTTTTGTCAACTTGAGCAACTGGCTTAAAAAAATATATTTTTATATATTTTTTCCTTAATACCAAATTAGTGGTGATAACTTGATCTCTTCTTAATATCAACAAAATATTTTTGTAATTAAAACTCTAAGTTATCTCTTCCCCCCTCTAATGTTCCACCTTTTGAGGCTTCTCTCTCTGCTAGCCTAGGATTATCCATTGGGATCCTTGGTCCCCCTCATGCTGGCTAGAGTAGGCTGTAAACCAAATGAAGCTCTCTCCCTTTAGACTGGTTTAAATTAAATTTTGATGGAGAATCCAAAGGAAATCTGGGGATGGCAAGAGCTGGAGGATTAATCAAAAACTCTAATAGAGAAATTGTTCTGGCCTTTGCTGAGAACCTTGGTCATCAAACCAATAATTTTGTAGAGGCCAAGGCCCTCTTCCAAGGTTTATCCCTGCTGGACTCAATGGACACTGATAAGGTTATTATAGAAGGAGATTCTTTATACATTATCAATATCCTCACTGAATAGGCTTCACCCAACCAAAATATTGGTAATCTTATGGATGAATAAAAAAATTTCTAAGAAAATATGTGAACTACCAAAGTAAGCATATTTAGTTGCCAAAGTAAGCATATTTAGTTGGCAAGAAATGATATTGTCCACGCCAATGATAATAACTGATTTTGTTCTCTTATTGAACATTTTAGTTCTCAGTTTCTCTGTTTACTCTGTTCTTGTTGGATCTGGAATTGGTGGGTTCTATCTCTGGCTCTTTGTTGTTTTGTTCTATTTGTATGTTTGTTATCAATTGTTTCTCCCATGTTTCTATTATGGGCCAGGCCTTTCCCTATGCTCTACTATTTTTATTGGATGTTATGACGACTTCTTTGTTGGTCCAATTTGTAAATTCATAAAAGGTTTGAGGACCCTTTAAAATCCCCTTCTTTTCTACCTAATTAAAAAAATAAACTTTTATTTATGACCAACTAGTCATTTATCATAAAAATAAGATTGTTGGAAAGAAAATTCTTCTTAGGTCTACCTCTTTTAATAATGTGTCTTTTTGCATTCTCATATTTAACAAATAAATTGTCCAATGAAAAATCTTGTTGCTACTCAATGGAATATCAATCCTACATTCTAACAATAAATTTGTACCCTAAAAATTGAGATGTAAATCATCTAATATACTAATACTCCCATTAAAAAAGCTATTAACTAGAATGCACCACCGAGTCCAACATGAATGTGTATTAATGACCATGTTTTTAACTAATGATTTTTTTATACAAATATTAAAAACTTTCCTTTCAAAATTTAAGCAAATTGCTTGTGTAGTCTTTCACACATTTTTTTATATGTTATTTCAATATTCCACTTTCTTTTTTGAATTGGATATATGGAGTTGTAAAGAGCCCCACCTTTATTACATCATGACCACATGGTGGTATTACAATAATCTTGGCAAGATTCGAACCTTGGTCTCCTCTTTAAAAGTTAAAGAATCTAATAGGTTAAGTTAATGTCATTTGATATTTCAATATTCCATTTATTTTGAATAAAATTTTAGTAATTTTGGTTGATGGTCTTTATTTATATCTAATGAACAAGCTACCCTACTTCTACAACTCTGGTGGGCCTAATGGTAAGACTTCGGAACTCCTAATACAATATTCAAGGTTCAAATCCAATGGGGTAGAGTTCTACATTGTAAAATTTCAAATTTGTTAATTTAACGAGAGAATAACATGGATACAACAAAATGATAAGAAAAAATATGAAAGAAAATGTTATTTAATTTATTCAATTTTTTTTTTTTGTCTTAATTTATAATAGAAAAAGAAGAAGTTAAAAGTTACATGAGTTTCTTAACCTCTTATATGAAATACAATATTCAATATTATTAAAAATGTATAATAAAATATATAACCATTAAATAATATTTTTAATTAAAATATAATAAATATATTTATTTCCATTTAAAATTCAAGATTTTCAGCCAAAGGACATTTTAACTTAAAATGATCTTTTCACCTTTAAATTAAATTTAAAATAAAATAAAATGGGAAAACTAAAAATAGAAAAAATTCTAAACTAAGGAAAAAGTTAAAGGATTTCTTAAATGTTGTGATGCAACTATAGAGTGCAAGTTGAATACAAATAGTTGCATTATGATGGATTCACTATACATTCATAGTTTAAGGTGGATGAATAATAAGTGGTATACAAACATATAAGTACAACTTGAGTTCAAATCCTCACACTGTAATAAATACTCCAAAATAAAGTAATATTACATTATTATAAATACTCCATAGTAAAGTAATATATGATAATATGATTTATTAAAATATATGAAATAAGAATATAACACATTTTAACTCTATATGATAATTTTAAAATATATATTTCAAATTATTCTATTTTTGTATTTTATTATTAATAATATAATTTTATTATTAGAAGCTGTGAAATTAAATTCTTGATATTTAAGTGATCAAGTGGTTAAGTGAATTTTTAAAATATATATCATAAATTTATTATTATTTTTTGGTAAATAAAAGTCTTCATTAATTATCGGGTTTTGTAGGTTAACCCAAAACCTATTACAATATCCAGCCTTCTGCTGAGATTGTAGATCCTAGTCATCCTTGAAACTTTCTTACCAGAACTTGTGTTGAATCCCCTACAACACCCTCCTAACAAGGCACACCCATACCTAAACATAATCTGTAAACATTACTTAAATTGACAGAAATTGAAGTTTGGAACTTTGCACTTGTGAAACCCGTTGCTTGCCCATTTTCTATTCTCTGTCAGAATCTTCCAAGGCTTACACCCTGTTACCTTCATTTCCAATTTGGTATGATTTAGAGGGAAACCCCATAGTTATTACCACCTCTATGGGGAAAGAACACCCATTCATCTTTCTCCTTAACGGGTAGGTTTCTTTTGATGACTAATAATGTTTTCCACTTCACGTGGCACACCTTGTGTCTATGTCACCAAACTACCAACATCAACACCTATGTTGGCTAATTTTTGAGCTGACCTGTTGGCCTCATGATACACGTGACGAGCCATCCTGTTCTGTCTTGCCGCAAAAAGGATCCTCACTTCATTGATGACTCCCTCGATTCTCCATGGAGGTTTTTTGCCATTGGTTAACAGGTTGATGATGTTCATAGAATCACCTTCAATCATCAAGTTACCTTGAGTTGCTTGGGCTACTTGCAACCCTCTCCAAAGGGATCTAGCTTCTGATTCGTTATTAGTTCTGATTCCCAATGGTTCAGCGAAGGCCTTGACCAGATTTCCTTGATGATCCCTGATTATTCCTCCAGCTCTAGCTCTTCCCGGGTTCTCCTTGGCTGCACCATCAAAATTTAGTTTAAACCAACCTTGGGGGGGTGGCTCCTAAGAAATCTCATTTCTAGGATTGGGCAAAGGAATGGAAGGTTTGTCCTCAATACCTAAGGCCCGAGCTAATTGTTTTTCTTGGGGAGGAATTGAGTGGTTCTCATCCACTAAGGTGCTAAGGTTTTCTTTCGTAAAGAAAATAATCCCGTTGAGGATAGTTTTTGGGTTGTGAATGGTATCCTTAAAGGCTCTATGGTTACTTTATAGCCAAATCTTCCAGAGAAAATGATGCCAACATATTTTCCATAGGTACTTAAGTTTTAGGCTAACAAAGGGTTGAGGCCATTGATGGAACACTTCGGATATAAGAGCAGGCTTAACCCACGAGATCCTAAAGGCTTGGAAAAGTTCATCTAGGATGGACTCCGCTATCGAACACTCCAAAAACAAGTGTTGGATTGTCTCCCACCCTGCCCTGCACATGTAGCAACAATTAGCAATAACCATACCTTTGGATAACATATTGTCCATAGTGAGGATTTTTTCTTGAATCACCAGCCATGAAAAAAAGGATATTTTAGGAATTAAGCCTTTGATCCAAACCAAACTCGGTTGAAATTGTTGACCTTCCACATTGAGAAGCAAATTATAGGTAGACTTAACTGTGAAGTCACCACTTTCAGTCTCGGCCCAAACAATGTGATCTTCATCCTCTCCGGGAGGGAATAATTTTTCGAGTTAAAATGTTATAAAGCTCTTCAGACTCCGCTTCAAAACCCTGTACTCTGATGTGTTTCCACCTCTTGATATTTATATCCTGCCACATATAATTTGCAACCTTCTTCCCAATATGCTGCTCCATATACTCTTGAATCCTAGCCAAACGAGGATTTTGGGATAAATCCTCAGCTCTCACCCACCGATCCTTCCAAAAGTCTATTATTTACCCATTTCCTAGAACCCATCTAATACCTTTCTTGACAAGATCTCTGCTCGTGAGGATTGCCTTCCAAAAAGTAGACTCCCTTCTTGCTAAGTTGTCATTAAGGAAGTTCACACCTTGGAGGTATTTCCTCCTAACTATGGCAGTCCATTCATTATCGACCTTAGTCAATAATCGCCACGCTTGTTTGGCTAACAAAGCTGTATTAAGATGAGCAACTCTCCTCAATCCTAACCCCCTATCAGCTTTAGGTTTGCAAACCTTGTTCCAACCTACTAAATGGATCCTTTTCTTATTCTCAGTCCCTAACCAGAGAAATTTTTTTTGAAGCTGCTCAATTTTTTGATACACCTTGCTGGGAGCTCTGAAGACTGATAGGAAGTAAACAAGTATACTTTGAAGTGAAGCCATAGTTAAAACTGCTTTGCCTGCTTGAGATAACATATGTCCTTTCCAACCTGCTAGCTTTTTTTGGATCCTCTCCAAAACTATGTTCCACATTGATCCTTCAGGTTTCCTCGTAAACATGGGAAGACCTAAATAGGAGGTAGGAAGGGATGCAATCTGACATTCCATGATCCTTGCTATGCTATTTTGCCTAGGAATGGGGGTATTGATGAAATAAAGTTTGCTTTTATCAAAATTCACTTTCTGTCCAGCCGCTTCTTCATACATTATGAGAATATTTTTAATCCTTCTTGCCTCAACCACAGAAGCCAAAGTCAGTAGCAATGTATCATCAAAAAATTATTGATGTGTCACCGGGGTAGTTAGCGACGTGGCCTTGATACCCGATATGAGTCCGACTACCACTCTCGCCTTAATGGTTCTTCCCAAGGCCTCAACTACAATGATGAACAACATAGGACTTATGGGATCTCCTTGTCTTAGACCACATTTGCTTTGAAAAAAACCTGCAGTAGACCCATTAACCAAAACTAAAAAACAAGGCTTATAAATACACTCTCTTATTAACTTGACCCATTTCATGTTGAAGCCAAATTTTAATAAAACTGCCTCTAGGAATTCCTAATTTATCCTGTCATAAGCTTTGTTCATGTCTAAATTTAAAGCCATGACTACTTTTTTGGTCTGAGTGGCTATATGAAGAGCCTCATGAACAATAATAACTACATCTAAGATTGATCTTCCTTGTACAGAACTTCCTTGACTTGGATCAATGATGACCGGTAGAACTTTCTTCAAACGGTTGGATAAAACTTTGGACAAAATTTTATAGGATATATTACACAGGCTAACCGGCCTAAAGTCAGCCATAGTCTTGGGGTTGGGGCCTTTAGGGATCAAAGCAATGAAAGTTGAATTGAAACCCATTGGAATATTATTTGAACTTTGGAACTCCTTGATTGCAGCAATAACTTCTGCTCCAACAATATCCCAAAAAACTTGGAAAAACCGCGATGAAAACCCATCCGGCCCAGGAGCTTTGTCAGGATCAATGTTAAAAAAAGCCTCCTTGATCTCTTCGTCTGAAAAAGCTGTCGTAAGAGACTCGTTAATGGTTTCATAAATGATTTGTGGAATGAATTGAAGGAGAGAGTCCTTTGCTTGGGCATTACAGGCCCGTTCTTCACCCAATAATGAACTGAAAAAATTAATAGCCTCGTCCCTGATCTCCTGAATTTTTTGAGTTGAGGATCCATCCACCTTAGTTAAATTTCTAATATTATTGTTGCTTCTATTGCTCAATGTGGTAACATGGAAAAAATTTGAATTAGTCCCCTTCCTTTAGCCATAATGCCCTTGATTTCTGCCTCCAATACATCTCTTCACAAGCTAAAATATTATAAAACTCACAAAGGGTTTCCTTCTCTTCAGTCCTTGCCACCTCATCATAGGTACCATTTTGGATTTTGCTTTCTATTATTCTCAGTTTTTCCCCCACTGCTCTCGTATTCTCAAAAATATTTCCAAAGACTTATTTATTCCAAATTCTAAGGTTGTTTTTCACCATCTTAAGTTTTTGAGATAGTTTGAAGGAAGCACTTCCCTGGATAGGCTGCTGCCACCATTCCTCTATTCGTTTCTTGAAGTCCGGATGTTTAACCCACATTGATAAAAATTTGAATGGCTTTTTAAAGGAGTTAGCCTGAAATACCTCCAATAGAATAAGATTATGGTCTGAAGCACATTTAGGAAGGGCTTGTAACGCTGAATCACCAAACATTGTTGTAGCTTCCTTGGATAAAAAAACCTCGTCCAACCTTTCTTGAATCAGATGACTTCCTATCCTCTTGTTACTCAATGTAAATTTGGCTCCTTTTAGTCTTACATCCATCAATTCATTTGTGTTAATGAATTCATTGAAGTCCTCCATGCTCCTTGAGGGTAACCCAAATCCTCCCTTCTTATCAAATGGGTAAAGGGGGTATTGAAATCTCCCCCAATCACCCAAGGAATGTCTTTAAAAGCTTGGCTCAAATGCCCCAAAAACTCCCATAGTTCAGACCGCCCTTGGACAGAGGTGGGGGCATAAATATTTGACATAATCCAATTCTTATTAGTATCAAAATCATGAAATAATACGCTTAAGACTCTTTCATTTTCCTGAATAATACTTCCTTCTATTTTAATAGGATCACATAAGATCATGAGGCCCCCAGATGCTCCTCTCGCTTGTTGAAAGGTCACTTCCCCTTGCTTCCAAATCCTTCTAGCTATAAGTGTTGATTGTGCCGCATCTGTTTTGGTTTCTTGAATAAAAATGATAGTAGGATTCCAATCCTTCCTTATAGACTTCACCATCCTTTATTTTGGTGGGTCGTTTAGGCCTCTCACATTCCATGAGAGAACCTTCATTTAGACTGTTTGATATTTTTCCCTGCCCCCTTCCCTGAGCCAAATAGGGTTTGTCAATTTTGCTATTATCCTGGCCAGGAATAGCTTGCTATAACAATGTTCTTTGCTTTCCATTTGCAATTTCTTCATTGATTCTCATTCTATAGTGCTCTGCTGTAGATATTCTCCCTTTCTTTCTTTCACTTCCATAATCTATCGGAGGCTTGGTAGTGCTTCTAGTCTATTTTGGACTGAAATGAGGGGGCATATACTGTGATAGTCTAGGGATTGAACCTTCTTCCTCATTTTGGGGGTTTTCAATTCCCTCTTCATCCTTAGCCTTGTTTTGGTTCACCTCTCCTATCTGGTTCCTAAACAGGGGGCTTTCCTTCAAGGAACATTTTACCATTGGTCTCGTCTGATAAGGGATAATTTGCTCCACTACCGGATTAGGAGCTACATTCCTGCCTCTTGTTTCCACAACTTCAAATCTTGACTCTATTTTTTCCATGTTTAAACTGAAATGACCTGGCAATTTTTCTTCATTTTGAGCATAGCTTTTGGGGCTTTTTGTCATAACTGTGGATGGTCCCGATTTGGATGGGGAGTCTAGGGTTTTAGGAAACTTGACACTGATGGTATCATCCTTACTATTTTCTTTTTCAACTTCTAGATTTTCTAGGATATCAAACATGTTCAAGCTAGGATATTTATTACATACCTTATGATTTTTACCTCCCTCATTATGTTGCTTTCCTTTCTTCTAGATTTTTGCCAGTTCTGTGTTGGCTTGGTCAACCTGGTTATTCTTAACTTGTATGTATACTTCCAAGTTAAGACGCGGTCCTTGAAACTTTGGGATCCCTCTCCCATTAGTTTTCCCCATAAAACCTTTGCTCGTGGCTTCCTTGTTTGCAGTTATTGTCAGACATTGGGCTTGAAGGTGGCCCTGGGTTTTGCACATGCTACAAAATACCGGCTTGTTCTCATACTCCACAGGCTGAATCCTTAGAAACTCTCCATATGATAGTTCCACTTGAGAAGGTAGATCAAAATCCAAGTTTGTATTTACACAGATCCTGGCATGCGTCAGTCTATTCCTTGCCCGGGTGGAATGGTCTATTGCCATGAGCTCTCCTATCGTCTTTGCTATGCCACTAAGCCAGTACTCATTAACAAACTGGGCTGGGAGGTTTTATAAGCGGACCCAAATGGGTGCTATATTAATGTTTTGCTTCTCAAGGTTGAAATCCTCCCCCCACTTCCTCAGAAAGAGATTGTGCCTTCCTAGAAACCAGGGTCCTCCTGTCAAGATGCGCTCTGCATCATCTTTGTTGTTGAGTCTTATTATAAAAAAATCTCTTGACATGGCTACGATTTCTAAGCTTCCTAAAGTTTTCCACTTTGTCGCGGCCCATGAGCAAATAGTCTCAATGTACTTGCCAACTAAGGATGATGCCTCCATATCCAGGAATATTTCCATAATCTCCACTGGCGCAGTTAACCTATTATTGTTTGGTATTAGGGGTGGTAGTTCACTAACTGGCTCCTTTTTGCCTTTTAGTATTTCCAAAAAGGTTGGGCCCTTGTTGCCAGCTCCCGAACCCCAGTGGGACCCTTTGTCTGAGGGTTTATCTGGAGGATCTGTACCTTTAGCCTTTTCAAACTGAGCTGATAGGGAATCCTTTTCCTTTCCTCTGCCCTGCCTCTGGATCTTCTCCTTCCGTTGGTTCAAAATTCCTGCCTGCCATTTTTGCTCCTCCTCCACTTCCTCCACCACTCCTCATCCCTTCTTCCTTAGATAAGTTCAAACAATAATTTATTATTATTATTATTATGGTAAATGAAGGGGTTTTGAAAGGGCCCCAAACCTTAAACATTTGTAGAAGAAAAATCACTTTCAACACCTACATATTACAAAATTTGGATTAAAAAGGAGCATGTTACTTAGATACAAAAATTTTTATTTAACTTTATGCCATAGGGATTCAATATTTCTTAAATTCAATCATAACTATATATATTAAAATAATGATATCATAAGAGATCCAAATTGAATCCCAAATAATATTTGAGCCTTTCATTTCTATGACTTATCTTGACTTTTTTGAAACAATGTAATATTTTTTTGGATACATAGGGGAGTTGGTTACATCCACACTATTTTTAGTAATTGCCAAGTGCAGGGTTCAAACCATAGGGGTTGCTCCCAACAAGCCTATACCACCTTGTTATTGTTGACCCAACGTGAGGGGGACCATTAGTCGTTTGGGATTCGTACCATCATCGTCAATCTACCATGCACTTAGAGGATTCAAATCAGACTTACTACCTTTGAAAGAGGGTTATGCAGAAGTGCGAAATATCGTAAATTGACTCTATTTAGGATTTTTAAACTTTTGAAAAGGCTAATTTTGGATCCTTTCTAGGGCCCATTCGCCCAAAAATTATGGGGTGGAAGTTTTTTTGGGATAAATTCGCCTGCCATTGAAAATAATTAAAATATTTTTATTTTAATTTGTCGACCTCAAATTATAAATGATTTTGATTTTTTCGTCCAATTCACCTTCAAATTATAAATGATTTTATTTTTCTTGCCCAAATCGCCTCATATACTACCCGTATATATACTATAGTGGGTATCGATAAACATACATCGCTCTGAAACAACGAAAAACTTGACAAGGTTGAAGAGGAGTGTTTGTTGACATAAGTTGATCGGTTGCAGAGGAGTGTCGATCGATGCAAGACAATCAACATAAGCCGATCGCTTATAAAGTCGTGTCTATCGATATAAGATGATTAGTTGCAGAGTCATGTCAGTCGATTGCAGAGTCATGTCAGTCGATTGCAGAGGTGTCAATCAACATTCGTCAATCAGTTGCAAGGACATGTTTGTCGACATAAGTCGATTGGTTGCAGAGGTGTCAATTGGTATTTTTCAATCAGTTGCAAATATGTGTCTGTCGGCATAAGTCGATCGGTTGCAGAGCAAAAGTTATGCCTCCTAGAATTTTCCTTGCAAAAAGTGCACCTCTGCAACCGAGCAGCATATGTTAATTGGTTGCAGAGGTGCACCTTTGGAGGGAAAATTCTAGGAGGTATAACTTTTTCTCTGGAGCTCCATTTTCATTTTTTTTTAAAACCACCTAGCTCGACGAGATCTACTCAAAAATCTAAGTGAAATCCTCAAAAAAAAAATCTGAAATCGATTTACATGTCTGCAACTGACTGACATGTCTACAACTGATCCGTTTTCAATTTTTGTTTTTAAAACCACCTAGCTCGATGAGATCTACTCAAAAATCTAAGTGAAATCCTCAAAAAAACATCTAAAATTGATCAACATGTCTACAACCGAAATCCTCAAAAAAATAACTAAAACTGATCAACATGTCTACAACCGATCGGTTGTAGACATGTTGATCGGTTTTAGATGTTTTTTTGAGGATTTCACTTAGATTTTTGAGTAGATCTCATCGAGCTAGGTGGTTTTAAAAAAAAAAATTGAAAACGGAGCTCCGAAGCAAAATTTATGCCTCCTAGAAGTTTCCCTACAAAAGTGCACCTCTACAACCGATCGACATATGCCGATCGGTTGCATCACCGATCGACATATACCGATCGGTTGCATCACTGATTGACATATGCTGATCAGTTGTAGAGGAGTACTTTTGTAGGGAAACTTCTAGGAGGCATAACTTTTACTTCGGAGCTCCGTTTTCAATTTTTTTAAAACCACCTAGCTCGACGAGATCTACTCAAAAATCTAAGTGAAATCCTCAAAAAATATCTGAAACCGATCGACATTTGTACAACCAATTAACACATCTACAATCGATCGGTTGCAGACATATCGATCAGTTTCAAATATTTTTTTGAGGATTTCACTTAGTTTTTTGAGTAGATCTCGTCGAGCTAGGTGGTTTTAAAAAAAATTGAAAAACGGAGCTCCAAAGAAAAAGTTATGCCTCCTAGAAGTTTCCCTGCAAAATTGCACCTCTACAACCGATCGATATATGCTGATCAGTTACATCTCTGCAACCAATCGACATATGCCGATTTGTTTGCAAAGGTGCAATTTTGCAGGAAACTTCTAGGAGGCATAACTTTTTCTCTAGAGCTTCGTTTTCAATTTTTTTTAACACCTATCTCAACGAGATCTACTAAAAAAACTAAGTGAAATCCTCAAAAAAACATCAAAAACCAATCGACATGTCTGCAACCTATCGGTTGTAGATGTGTTAGTCGATTGTAGACATGTCGATCAGTTTCAGATGGTTTTTTGAGGATTTTACTTAGTTTTTTGAGTAAATCTTGTCGAGCTAGGTGGTTTTAAAAAAAATTGAAAATGAAGCTTTGAAGCAAAAGTTATGCCTCCTAGAAGATTGTCATGGCTGCAACCGATCGGTATTTTTGCAATCGATTGACATGGCTGCAATCGATCGACATGTTTATAGTTGATCGACATCTCTACAACCGATCGACATGTCTACAGTTGATCGACATATCTGCAATTGATCGACATGTTTGTAGTCGATCGACATGTCTGCAATCGATCGAATTTTATGGCTCAGACTAGTCGTCATAAATCGTAAAGGCTAAACGCATTTTTTGTCAGTCTAAATCCTTTAATTTTATCATACATTTTTTGAGTTTGCAAAACGATATTCATGGCCCCAAACACAGAAAAATTCGCCATAGTTTGAAATTTTTTATAGAAAAATAATTGCAATTCACCACGGTTTAAAATTTTTTGGAGAAAAATAATTGGAATTCGCCATGTATACTTCTACATATTTCATCGGGATTCCAATACAATTCACCTTCAATTTATAAATAGATTTCGAGGTCGACCCCTTATGCATAACCCTCGCTTTGAAACAATGTAATGTTTGTAATGACAAGTATATATATATATATATATATATATATATATATATATATATATATATATATATATATATTTATTTATTAGATATAGAAGAGGTTTTGAAAGGGTCCCCAAACCTTTTACAATAGGAGAAGCCCTATAAAACTTGGCCTAAGACTAGCAATACAGGGACAAGAACAACTATAAAGCACTACAATTGGCCATCAACACCAAGTGAACCATCTACAACTTGATACAAGAAATAAAATTAGAACAGAGTTGGTGAGCCCCCAGCCAACCAACACTTCCATACAGTTGCACATAAAACCTTTATTCATAAAAAATAAAAGCTTATAGAGCATCAAGAAGCATGCATCACTAAATCCAATTGAAGAATATCTTTAGGAAAATTGTCTCTCCAAATAGAAAGACCATTGATAATTATACCCAGGTTTACCATAAAGTCAGTGTGGCAGTTTCTTTCTTTGAAGATATGATTTATCTCCCTATCCTCTATAGCTTGAAGAATCTAGATTCCATAATCACAACCTCAATGTTCCAATAGAGGATTTAATCACCTTTGACCAAGTTTATAATATAAAGCGAGTCTCCTTCAATGCAAAATTTTTGGTACCCCATCTTCTCCACAAGTAGGAGACCTTGGTAAAGAGATTTGGCCTTCACAACATGGCAAGTATGGATATCTAAGAATTCAACATACGCCAATAGAAGCCCACCTCTATCATCCCTAAGTACCCCACAAATTCCAGCATTACCAGGATTACCTTTGAAGCTCCATCAAAGTTCAGTTTAACCCAACCTGAAGAAGGAGATTCTCACCTCACAAGGGCTTAGGGATTAGGACCAGGAAGACCAACTATTCTCTGTTGAAAGTCAATTTTTCTTTTGAGCTCATCCTCCTCAATTTTGCCCTCCTCCAAAGCTAGAGGGGACACATTATCCAGGGTAGAATCTAAGGCTCTGTCACAAATAGAAGCAAGATCTCTTTTGAAGTTTTTAAAAATTCTACTATTCCTCTCCTTCCACACCAGCCAGAAAATATGGGTAAATAGAAGTTCCAAAAATATTGCAGTCTTTCAGAATAAAAAGGAGATGACCATTGAGTGTAAATATCAACAAGCGAACTCGACACCACCCAAATCAGTCCCAAAAAATTAAAAAAAAAAGTTAAGAACCTTTGGAGACTAGCACCCTCGACTTTTGTAAACTCAACCAAAAGGTTGAACCGAAGCTTGATAGAGGATCAACAAGCAAAATGTTATCCTATCTCAAGTATTTGATCAACACAATATTGATCCAACTAGTTTCAGTTTGATTTGCCAACTTCCATCCCTACTTTACAATCAGAGCCTTATTCATCTACCTAATGTTACGGAGACCTAAGCCACCATCCTTTTTAGGTCTACATACTTGCTCCCAACCAACTAAGTGAAATTTTTTCTTCTCATCAAATCCAGATCAAAAAAATAACTTTTGAATATGTTCAATCTTCGATAAAATCTTGTTAGGAATTTTGAACATAGATAAGGAGAAGGTTGAAATTCTTTGAAGAGTAGACTTTACTAGGGTAGACTTTCCAGCTTGACTAAGGAGGGATCTTTTCCACCCGACCAACTTTCTTTGCAATCTTTCCACCATAGGTTTCTAAAGTGTATCCTAGATCCTACCTTTAAACGAAGATATTCCAATGTAAAGAGATAAGAGGGCAACACCTCACAACCCAAGATGCGAATAATTATCCTCTGCCTCGCTAAGGGGGTATTCAAAAAGAAGATTTTAATTTTTATATAATTTCTTTTACCAAGATGCAATTTCAAATACCTCTAATATTCCTTTTGGAACCTTTACTTAGGAAACTAAAGCAAATAGGGAGAGTAGAACATCATCTACAAATTGGTGATGAGAAATAGGATCCACTAATAAAGCAAGCTTGATACCTTCCACAAAGAGTTCTAACTTGATCGCTCTACCTAGAGAGTTTCAACCACTAAGATATAGAGGTAAGGGGACAAGGGATCCCTTTGGTGAATGCCTATAAGACTTAAAAAATAACTTTTTGGGGACCTGTTTATTAAGATCAAAAACTTGGCAAAAGAGATACAAGCATAGACAAGTTTTATCCAACTTTGGAAAAAATCAAAATTTCCCAAAACCTTTAACAAAAACTTCCATGAAAACGTGTCATAAGCCGTGTTCATGTCTAATTTGAGAAAGACACAAACTTTACCACTTTTATCAGCTAAATGAAGGATTTCATGGACAACTATGATATTTTCTAGGATCTGTCTCCCTCACACAAATCCACTTTGAATTAAATAAATCAAGGTTGGAAGAAAAGGTTTTAATCTGTTAACAAGGACCTTTGTCAAAATTTTATAAATAGTATTACATAAGTTGATGGATCTAAAGGCATCCAAGTCCTTTGCACCATCAATCTTGGGGATTAGAATTAAAAAGGTAGAATTCACTCCGAATGGGATATGATTGGTGGTTTGGACCTTCGAAGGGAATCAACAATATCCTTCCCCACAATATGCCAATACTTTTAGAAAAAGAGGGGGTGGAAAGCATCAAGACCTGGAGTCTTTATTCCTTCCATCGTAAAGATAGAAACTTTGAATTCCTCATCACTGAAGGAAGAGATAAGGGCTTGGTTCATATCAATCGTGACAAGACTAGGAATACTACCAAACAACTTATTTTGGGCTTCCTTGTTACAAACCTCTTCCACCTCGATGAGATTTCTAAAAAAAATCCATAGCCTTAGTTCTTATATCTTTAATGTGAGTAGCATTGGATCCATTAGATTTTTAAATTTCTCTAATCTGTTGGTGCTTTTGTGCTTCAAGTCCGTGATGTGAACAAAATTGGAATTTTTATCTCCCTTCTTTAGCCAAAATGCCTTGGACTTTTATTTCCACAAAATTTCCTCCTTAGCAATAGTGTTATGAAATTCAACCAACACCTCCTTTTCTTTGTATCTGATCTCTTGAGATTAATTTCCAAATTATTTTTCAAATTCAATAGCTTTTAGTTGACTTTTTAAGTCTTTCTTCTTTTACAAAATATTCTCCAAAACCCTTTTATTCCATTCTTTAAGGCCGATTTTAACAACTCTAAGCTTCATCATAATTTTGGAAAGGCTAGAGCCTTGGACCCTTGTCAACCACTAGTTTTTTATTTCAACTTCCAACTAAGGATGAAGGCACCATATTTCCTCAAACCTAAATGGCCTAGGGAATCTGGTTTCTTCTTGGTCCACTTCAAAACATAAGGGGTTATGGTCAAAGCCAATTCTGGACAGAGAACAGAGAAATAAATTCCCAAATAGCGAAAGGTACTCCTTGGAAACAAGAACCCTATTCAACCTAATTTGGATGAGTTGGTTACCCACTCTCTTGTTACTCCAAGTATACCTTGAACCCTTCAACTCAACATCCAATAGCTCATTGTCATTCACAAAATCTGCAAACTCTTCCATGCTTTTTGAGATTAAAGAGTTCCCTCCTTTTTTTTCAAAAAATAGAGGGGAATTAAAATATCTTGTTAGACACCAGGCTTCTTGAGAAAAAATCCTTCTTGTGGAACTTAGAGTTTGCCATAATAGGTTTCTATTAGATCTATAGTTTGGCGCATACTCATTAGTCATAACCTACATTTTATTACTTTCTCTGTTGCAGAAGAGAATATTAATAATCCTATCCAAGGAAGAAAATATAGAACCCTCAAACTTGTTGGCATCCCAAAGACAAAAGGAGTCCCCCAAAGGAACCATTGGTTGGGCTTGCAGCCAAATGGGCTTCTTTCCAAATCACCCTTCTAACAACTTCTATATCTTGACCATCCAACTTGGTTTCTTGTAAAAAATATCAAGTAAAATGTTTTACGTAGGGAGGTAACCACCCATTGTTTAGAAAGCCCATTCAGACCGCTAACATTCCAAGAGAGGTACTTCATTTATGGTATTTAGAAGTATATTTCTTATCCCTAGACACCCCATGGTGACTTTGGCATAAATATTCTAGCTTTAGCTATCTTACTCCTACAACCTTCCCTTTCTCAAGTTTGTGTAGAGCTTGAGATCCATTCGTGATCTCAAAATATAGTAAATGATCTCAAAGCTTGCTCAAGTCAAAAGAATCTTGTGGCCACAAAATTTTTATTAACCAATTTATTTATTTTTATTTGGATTGCATTGTTTCTATAAACTTGTGAGTTGGAATTTGACATTGTGTACCCATATCAAGGATTTCCATTGGAGGCAGTAGGAGACCCGAGGATGAGAGGCATAAGAAAAGTTAGAATTTAAAATTTATATTATGAAATTATAAGTTTTAGTTTTAAAATATGTTATATAACTTTAATTTTTTTTTAAATTAGAAAGATGTATTATTTTGAATGAGACCTTACGTTTATAAATAGTAAAATATGTGATAAAAATATGTTGTGTTTTGAATTTTTTTGATTAGATAAAGAAGGGGTTTTAAAGATATCGAACCTAAAGGTTTTGAGAGGGACCCACAACCTGAGATGAGGGTTTTTACAAGATCCCAAAACCATTACAACAAGTTCCAAAAGGATTACCCAACAACAAGCTCCAAAGAGAGAAATATAGTTTACACCCAAAAGGGTAACCCACCAATGAGGAGCAAAGGCTAAAAAAATAACCACCAATCCTCCTACGTAAAGTACAACAATAAAATCCTAGAGGATATGAACTGAAGGCCCCAGATGGGGAACATCACCACACCCGTATAACGGGAGCAAACTAAAACATCCGACTTTAAAAATTAAGAACCCAGGCGAGCGTGAGGAATATTTTGACGAATAGTAAACCAACACTGAAAATCGAACAAAAAACCCCATGAATCATCAAAACCGAAGTAATTACCACAAAACACTGCCCCTGCAACTCTGCCCAATGAAGTATCTAAGGCTTACACTTGCAACGGTTAAAAATAAAAAGTAAAAAACTATGAGCCACCTAAATTGAAGCAAGAGCCGCAAAACAAGAACAACCGCTCTCAAGTACAAGAAAAATGAGATAACAACATTTTGTACCACACATGAGAGGGAGAAGGGCAAGATCCCAATAAAAAAATCCTTAGAACCCTGGGATCAAAAACACCATCACTGTTGGAATTGGAGAAAGAGATCTCTGCAGACTTCTAAAGCTAGGAAACCCACCAGAGACAAGGGGCCAAAAGTATAAAACCATCGTATCATTACAACCCACTTTTATCCCAACTAGTTTGGATCAGTATTTGGCCCTGTCTCTATAGAACAGCTAGATACATCAAGAAATTACCGAACCTAGAAGAAAGTGGTACAAACCAACCATGGACCCACTATTGGTAGAAAACCCTAGCAACAGAGCCATCCAAGCACCATCCAATCAAAGCAGCCAATCCAACGGAGCCGAAGCTAGTCAAGGGAACACCGTCATATTTCGGTTGCCAAACACCATACCAAGCTCACCCTAATGGGTTTGGGTCGGTAGATGACCCTTTCCTCTCCTTGGAAAGCCAAAAAATATGAAACTACCAAACCTAGTAGAAATGTTACACAATCCAACCAACCAAGTCCCCGAAGCTAGTAAAAAATCCAAGAAACCCAACCACCCAACACACCCACCAGCTAGAGCCAGAGTTGTAAGTGCATAAGAAGGTTATATTTTTGTTTTCCAATCATTTATTCATAAATACTAAGTTGATTTTCATTTGAGATATTTTAAAATAATATATTATAATAATTATTTTTAAATTATAAATTGGTATTATTTAAATTTAGATTGCAATTTTAATTATTTAGTTTAATATATTTTGCGAGTTTATAGATTATTGCATTATTTTTTAAACTATAAATTGGTATTAATTAAATTTGTAATGCAATTTTAGTTTATTAGTATTATTTAAATTTAGATTGCAATTTTATTTAATTTAGTTTAATATATCTGCTAATTTTACAATTTTATTTATTGTTTAATATATTATTGTTATAAATTTAACTTTTTAAAGTTTATAGATTTAAAAATGAGGTCTAATTTAAACAAGTATTACAACAATTTTTTATTGACTACAAATATTGGGTTATACTAAGGTTAAATTATAATTATCTATTTGATTTTGTTTATTATGTAATTCTTCTTGGTGATAGACATAGCTCCTACGATGTTTTACTCTATTTATTTTTTATTTTTTTTGTTTGTTAATTTCACCAACTTACGTCTCTTTAAACCAAAATTATCTACTTCCACAAGTTTACATACTCATAGTGAAAAGAAAAGTGTAATGTTAAACAGTGGAATTCATGTATAAATTATGTGCTAAAGTTTGTATATTTCTTTAATGTTTTTGTTTTAAATTAAATTTTTTTGGCTAGCAAAATATAAAAATTATGAGTGTGGGGTGATAAAAAATGCATATACCTTCAAAGTTTGCTTTGACCTAATAAACATAATGCTAAATACTAACATTTTTATTGGAGTCTTGCATTATTATATACATTAGAATTAGATATGTGGTTAGTGAGACATATTTTTTGTTAAAAATCTTTCTATGAGAATAGATAAAAGCCAACACTCACTTATCTTCATTTAGTTTATAAAAATGCATTACCAATATGTATAGCAATGTAACATTAAGTATGAAATGTATGTTCATGTATACAAACAAATAAATAGCATTTCCCACACAATGGGTCTAATTTACTTTAAAAATACAAAGGAAACATCTCCATTGAATTTGTAACCTCATACAAATAAATTGACTTCATGGGATCTAATGAAATATCTTAAACTTCTTCTAGAATTTTTTAGTTTTAAAAATAAGAAAATATCATTGTTGTAGATATTTTACACATATGGATGGTTTTTTAAGCTTTAATATTACCACAAATATCACTGGACCAAATATAATATAACCACAATATAATAAGGTCAAATATAATGATATTAATAGAATGATATTAACAAATTAATATGTAGATCAAGGCTTATAATATATCAAATAACATTCAATAATAAGCAACAATATGAATGTAAATAGTTTGAATCATTCATGTACTATGCATGAAGAACAACTTACAATATTAATTGCTCAAAATATATGCAATATTTATTACTTCTCTTTCTCTTACAAATATAATAATGATGTTCACTTTTCTCTATAATGTGATATCTTCCTATGGGGTACTATTTCCATAATATAGCCATAGTAATATAACTCTTTAGATACTTTATTCCTTTCCATATGCCAAGTCTCGTGACTCTTGGCTTCTCTACTTGATGCTTACATACTTGATGAACACTTGACACTATATTGTAAGCACACCTAAACATGACTCTTACACTTCTATAACATGGACACTCTAACTTAAGACACTTGTGCACATCTTTACATTACATATTTGTTCTCTTACATATAAGACACTTGTGTACATATCTTGCACATTCACATTTACAAAAAGGGAAATATAACTCACACTCTAAACCATGACTCAACCTTAATATACTATTTACAAATGTACTAAGAAGGTACCATAGGGTACATTAGCATGTATAAAATAATGTAATATACTTCAACACCTCCTTGTATTACATTATTTAGTTATTGAAAACTTTAATATTTAATCATAGTTTTTGTCTTTGTCTTCAATATTCAAGTGACCTTGTAATGCATGTGATCTTCTACTTGAGATCCATCAGGTTCATCTTCTTGTTTGACTTATGCTTTGATTTCATCTTTAAATTATTTGAATTTATCTTCATGTTATTCAGTCTTTGTAGCCTCAAGAATACAAGTTTTCTAAACTCCCTCATTGTCATCAGATTCTTGGATAAGAATATTTCACTTGCCTTTATCCTTAGAATCATATGATTCTTTATTTTTCTGTATAGTAGCTTCTGAACATCCACTCATCATAATAAATTCTTGAGTTAGATGAAGTTGGAATGTTAATACTGCAATAAGAATGAAATATATTTTCTAGATATGATTCATTTATTTCTATTTTCTTCTTACGAGATTCAATCAATTATTTTTGTTTCAATATCTAATATTTTGAAGCTTAAGTGAAAGTAATACCATATACATTATGCTACCTATATATAAATATATAATAATACTATATTTTCCATCATCAATTGCTTCAACAAGTATTGCATGCAAATAGTATTCAAATATTTCAAAATTTTCATCTATGGCTTCACTATAGATTAACTTTGAAACTATATCTATCTTTCCTTCAAATTTTTCAATCAAATTCTTAATCCCAAATTTTATGATATCTACTTTTTCTTTTTTAATCACACACTCCATATTGATATCCATGAAGTTTGTAGATTTTTATTCCTTTAAAGTAGACAACCTTATAAGTCCTAAGTTTTTAAATAAATCAAAGTTTCTAATTTTATTTTTATGAAGTAGTAAACCTTGTATCCCTCGTTTTAGAAACTAATAATATATTTCACAAATTTATATTTTTCTAAATTTGATTCTGAAATTCTTTTGTCTCCTAAATAAATAAATTTACAAAAATTCAAAAACTTTTAATTCTTTTCTTTGTCAAAAATATAACTCAAACTAGAAAACTTAAACTCACAAAATCGACTTATCACTCCAAATATTTTATAAAACCTTATTACTCCTAATTTAAATAAAAATATTTTCAAATATTCCTAAAAAACCTTATTACTCCTAATTTTCATAAAAAAAATTAATAAATATTTAATATTCTATTTTCTTATCACTCCAAATAGCTTTAAAAAACTTCCAATTTCAAAATCTTTGAATACTTTCAAATACTTTTAAAACTTAAAAAAATAACTTATCACTCTAAATATAATAACTTCAAATTCTTCAAATTATTAAACTAACTTTATCAAACCCTAAATACCACCAACCTTTGCAAACAAATTACTTCATGTGCATGTTCTATGCTTCTATTATAATTGCTCCCTTCAAAACCCCTCACGTTCACTTTAATGCTTGGCTTATCCTCCTTCTCAGGTGCCACATGTAAACATTATGATTTCAACTACGTTTGAACGTTCTTGGTTGGTGTTGCCTTAGGTGTTTAGATGTTACTCCACCAACTGCTTACTTTTGACCTCTGTAGTAATGCTCAACATTACCGATTCAACACTTTCCCTCTGTGCTTGGCTATAGCATTGTCTAACAAAACTATTTGCTTAGCATTTTAACTACTCACCTTTGTAGAACTTGGCACTTGATGGCTCACCTTCTTTCCAATGTAGTGGTCAACACTTATTTTTTCACCTTCGTTCCAATGTAACGCTTGACACTTATCTGTTCACCTTCATTCCAATGAAATGCTTATAAATTGACTGCTCACCTTCCTTAACTTGGCTCTCACTACGTTTCAACTTGGCTCTTCCAATGTTGCACTACGTTCCAACTTGGATATTCCAACGTTTCACTTCATTCCACCTTGGCTATTCCAATATTGCACTGTGTTCCAACTTGTCTCTTCCAATGTTGCATTGCATTCCAACTTGGTGCTTCAACTCTACGATAACTTTCAAGCTCGTTATCTCAACTTCTCCTCATCATTTTCCCTGATTTTTTGGTTTTAACCTTTTACTTGCTCTATTGTTGGTATGATAGCTCTTGATATACATTTGACACTTCTCTTTATGTAGACTGATCGATTACATAAACTACATAATTCTTATCACTTGATTTATAGACTGCCTCATATTCTCACTAGCAACTTAATATTTAATATACTTTAAATACTTTTTTGGCTGCCTACTATCTCAACCTCTTCTCATTCTAACCTCTTCTCTTTACACTGAACTTTTAAATTCTAGCTTGGGCCTCTTCTCTATATCTCGGACCTTGGACCTCTTCTCTGTATCTCTAACCTTGGGCCTATTTTCTTTTCTCCTGTATTCAAGCTTATTTCAACTCTATAATAGGCTTTTCAACTCTTATAATGACCTTTTTTCTATATCTTGATATGGACTTTTTTTGTTGAAAGGTCTCTATTCCAGAAATATAAATCTTCTTTTTATATCTTGTAGCTCTTATCAATGTAGATACAATACTTTGAAGTTATCTTACCTTATATTACTTCAAGAATGATATATCTATCTCAAGAATGATGTAACTTTCTCAAGACTCGATATCTCTTTCTTCTTCCTTTATCTACTACTATTATTTCTTTCTTGTGTATGCTTCAATTTGTTGTAACTATCCATTCTTTAGGAAGCTTTGAATTCTTCTCAATCTTCTACAACTATCTACTATTTAGGAAGCTCTGATTGCTTTTCAATTCACTGGAACTATCTATTCTTGTATATTGGCTTCAATGTCAAGGTCAATTTTTTTGTGACCTGAATCTCCTTTGTGTTGCTTAATCTCTATTAGTATCAAGGTTACTTAAAAGTCCATGATTCCTCTATTAATGTCAAGGTGAATTGAATATACCCGATTCCTCTATCAATGCCAAGGTGACTTGAATATCCCTGATTCCTCTATTAATGCCAAGATCACTTGAATATCCTTGTATTATTCTAACAATATCAAGGTCACTTGAATGTCCCTGTATTCTTCTATTAATATCAAGGGATATCTATGTATCAGAATTCTTTATCAATATAAAGGGTTGACTATAGCCCTAAATGATCAACAATATCAAAATTGATTCACCAATATAGTTGAATCATGGTCTTCACTAGTTATTTTTCAACCATGGAAAGACTCTAGCTTTCTTGCTCAATCCTACCTTTAAATAGAGTCAGAGTCTTATTGCCTTAAAAGCAGGGTTATGCATAAGCGCGAAATATCGCAAATTGGCTCTATTTAGGATTTTCAAGATTTTAAATTGGCTAATTTTGGTCCTTTCACTAGGGTCCATTCACCCGCAATTTACAGGGTGGAAGTTTTTTTGGGGTAAATTCACTCGTCGTTGATAATCATGAACCTAATATTATTTTAATTCGTCGACCTCAAATTACAAATGATTTTTATATTCCCGATCAATTCGCCTTCAAATTATACATGATTTTTTATTTCCCGCCCAAATCGCCTTCAAATTATAAATGATTTTATATTTCTCGCCCAAATCGCCTCATATACTACCCGTATATATACTGTATTGGGTATCGATAAACATACATAAAAAATACTGTAACTTGAAAATAGCTCTGAAACAACAAAAAACTTGAGGTGTCGATCGACATTCATCTATCTCTTGTAGAGGTGTCATTCGATTGCAGAAGTGTCGATCGGTATTAGCCTATCAATTGCAGGGGTTTTCGATCGGTATTTATCTATCGGTTGCAGAGGTGCCGATCATCATTTGTTAGTCGGTTGCAGCATCGTGTCTATCAATATTGCAGAAACCAATCGGCTTTACTTCAACCGATAGACATTCTTGCATCTGTTTGGTATGCATACAATTATCATACCTGCAACCGATTGACATATCTACAATCGATTGGTAATCGGTATGTCTACAACTGATCGGTATGGCTGCAATAGATTAGCATGTCTGCAACCGATCTGTATATCTACAACCGATCGACATATCTGCAACCGATCGATAATTGGCATTTCTACAACCGATCAGTATGGCTGCAACCGATAGGTATGTCTACAATCAATCGACATGTCTACAATCGATTGGCATGTCTACAATAGATCAAAATGTTTACAACCGATCGACATGGCTGCAACCGATCGGTATGGCTTCAACCGATCAGTTTTTTTACAATCAATCAGCATGAATGCAATCGATCGGTTTATCTACAATCGATTGTCATGTCTACAACCGGTTGATATGTTTTTGCAATCAATCGGTATATTTGCAATCGATCGTCATCACTGCAACCAATCATCATTGCCACAACCAATCGGTATGTATGCAATCGATCGACAATTGGCATGTCTACAATCGATCGATATGTATGTAGCTTGTCGGTATGTCTGCAACCGATCGGTATATCTGCAACCGATTGTCATCGCTGCAACCGATCGATATGGATGCAACTGATTGGTCTCTCTACAACCGATCGTCATGTCTACAACCGATCGACATGCCTGCAACCGATTGAATTTTGTCTCATATCGATCGTCATAAATCGTAAAGGCTAAAATCCTTTCTTGTTGGCCTAAATCCTTTAAGTTTGTCATACATTTTTAGAGTTTGTAACCCGATATTCAAGGCCCCAAACACAAAAAAATTCGCCATGGTTTGAAAATTTTTGGAGAAAAAAATTTGAAATTCGCCATGGTTTGAAAATTTTTGGAGAAAAATAATTGCAATTCGCCATGTATACTTCTACATATTTTGTCGGGATTCCAAGACAATTCGTCTTCATTTTATTAATAGATTTCGGGGCCGGCCCCTTATGCATAACCCTGCTTCAAAGTAGGCAGACTCCTGATCAATCTTGATAAACTGAATAAAATTGATGTTGTAATAATGGTTAATAAACTCTATCAATCTGGCCAAAGTGTGGTGGCAGCTTTGATACCATTGATAGATTTTAAGCCTTCATAAATATCACACATTAAATAACACATGATTTATCAGTGTGAATGTGGTCTCCCGATAAGGATGCCACTTGCATTATTGATGATGTGACCCGGGTTCAATCCCCACGACGGATGTGTATAAGACGTGTTACTAAAAAAAACAATATCACATGATTGAATATAATATAGCCATAATATAATAAGGTCTAATATAATGATGAGTAGAATAATATGAATAAATTAATATGTATATCAAAGCTTATAATTGTAACGACCCCCCTCACACAATTAATAGATAAAAGATAAGAAATAATAAACTTACTTTTTTCTTGCGAAACATGGTACTGGTGACGATCCCTATGAGTGTAGTACAGTGGTAAGATGTCAATGAAAGGAAGCTAATCACTGGAAAAATATAAGAAAGAGAAGTGATGATTCAGCTTGCGAGAACATGGAAACTTATACTTTGCATATCATTTAGGTGCAATGCAAATTGCTTCTTTGCGTGAGTTATATTTGTTTGTATATTGCTTGTTGACATGGAATAAGAAATGTTTATTTGTAAGTGGCGATGATGATAGGAGCCACTTCCTTGTTTAGGCATGTGTGTGTGTGTTTAATGTTTAGAATTTTTTTTATTTTTTTTTTAAAAGAGAAAGAAGGTTTTCCATATGTTGAAGCCTATATTATTAATATTTTTTGTTTTTAAATAAAAGTAAAATTTTCCATGTATTGAATCATATATTATTATCATAATATAGATTTAAATATAAGAGAAATATTGTTGCATAAAGTTTTAATATTAGTTGAATTTAATTTACTAAAGAATATAAGTGAAAGATGCACTCTATATAGTTGTTATCTTAGACTTGAGTACTAAATTTTATTGTAATGGCTATGATGGCAAGTCATGCATACGAAGTGGTGGAAATGAGGATCTCAAATATCTAGAAATATGAATGGGAGATGAAGTGAAATAAATCGGTGAATTCTTCGTATAGTGGAGGAGAGAAAGCGATAATTTTTTTAATATATCTAGGAAAAAAAAAGGAATGCATTATTACTAGTAAGACGTTGGCAAGGGAGAAACGAAGGGAAGCAACACAAGGAGTTTAGAAAGCGCAAATATCAGGTTGGTTGTTCAGTGATATTAAATCCTTGTGAATATTGTCTCTACAATAGTTTTAAGTGAGAAAAGACGTTCGTATTCTCATGTTTGATGATTTGAGCCTCGTTGTTTAAAACTATGCTGAAGTAGAAAGGAAAATGAGTATTTTTCTTTGTGATATTTAAATTGTACTAAAGTAAAAAGAAAAACGAGTATTTTGCTTTGTGTTGTTTAAATTATGTTGAAGCAAAAAGAAAAATGAGTATTCTACTTTGTGTTTTTAAAACGATGAAGTACCGGGTAGAGCGATGTTTTGTTACCATGAGCAATTGTTTTGGTTGAAAGAAAATATAATTGGTATGAATTCCTTATTGCTTTGATTGCTGAATTCAACTCTTGGTTGTGCATGATTTTTTTATGTTAGTTTTACCTGATAAATTAGAGGTATATTGAAGGGAAAGAATTTCGTCTTAAACCCTTTGAATTATGTCTCGAGCATGGAAGATTTATAATTCTTTAAGAAACACTACTATAATTTAGTATGTTTGTGTGCATAGTAGAATGCATATTAAAAAAAAATGAGCCGTATCTAATCCCTGGCGATGCCTTATGATTTCCTCTATGCAAAATATAAATCGAAGGATGAGATAGACACTATGTTAGATAAACTTGAGTGTATGTACTATTGTGTTAGTAAGTGATGGGTATTAGTACCAGAGTACGTGCAAGTAGGCAGTTGTGTGTGAGTATGTCGTGAAGTTATTTCCAATATCCAAGAGTACAAATATGTATGATTAGAGTTTGGATGTCTTTGGGTCTGGGAAAATACATCTTGATTTTCATAGCTAAGAAACTATGTAGTGCGTAGACAAAACCATGGCCGGAAGGCAGTTATATTTTTGGAAAAAAATATATCATTATGTATAGAATTTGAAGGGCATGGTCCTCTTGTAAACCTCGTCTTCCCTGTCTATATTATGTATATTGGAATTTGATATTGAACTTATTTGTTAGAAATAGATGCTGAAATCATTGGTCTAATAAACTGTTGCCTGACATGGTATTACTTATTAAATAGGAGCATGGTAAATGAGACACCCTTTCTATTGTTTTTGAAGTGTTGTTGATGTTAAACATTGAAAGGAAACTCAACATCCATCTTGAAACAATTTTAAATGGGTATAAAAGTATTGTGGTTCTAAGCTTAATTAACATAGCTAGTTTGTCTCAATGACTTTTGAAAGCAATGTACAAACTTGTCCTAGAAAATAGGGTCAGGTAGTTGCTGTTAGAGTATTATTATTGTTATAATGTGCATTATGCCTATAATTGACAGGTTGACATTTGTCTTTTGCCACTTGTCCCTGTCTTTAGTTTGAGTTGGAGCGGTGTCTTTTGAAAGATACTTGGAGTGGAGCTTATGACACTTGTCATATCTCCCTCCTAATCTTGATGCTTATATATTGTAAGATAACTTGTAAATAAAGTGTGCCTTATTTTTCAGTCCCAACATCTGGTATCAGAGCGGTGAAATCCGCCTATGGGGACCCTTAGGGTTTGAGAGTTTTTTTTAGGATTGAATTTTTTCTTCGAAGTATCCTCTTCACTTGCTAAGTTGATCCTGTGAATGATAAACAGAAAGAATTTTTTAAAATTTTTGGCGATTATGGCAATGTGGGGCTATTTTTTTTTCCAGGGTGAAGGCACATTTAAAAAAAAAAAAAAACGTCAAATTTTGCAGCGGCAATTTTTTTTAGAGCAGTCATCTTCAGAATCTGAGTACACCAGCACGTATATCAGGAGGAGTACTACAAAATCGAGTACTCACACACAAAAATCCGACAAGAAATGAGCAAGATATGGTTGTTTGAAGATGGACTGTTGTAGTTGTTTTTTTCCTGTGCGATTTTTTTCGAAACGGAAATTTTTTTATTAATTTTTTAGCAGTCCTTTTATTGATTTTTTTGCACCATAATAAATATTATGAGAAGTACTACAACATCAAGTACTCACTTGCTTAATTCGGTAATGTATTGAACAAGTTACAGCTGCTCAAAGTTGGATTTTTGCAGCAGTTTTGGGACTGCGGAAAAATTGTTTTTTTTGTTAAGGCACATCAGTTGCCAATTGTTGGATTGAGAAATATCTACAGCTGTAGTAGGTAACAATAAGCTAGATTGCAAATTTTTCAGTCATTCCCTCCAAAATTTCTTGCTTGGTCATTTCAAAATTTTCCCGCTGAAATAGTTTCAAGCCAAAATTTCAAATTTTAAATTTGTAGAGGGCAATCTGTGCTGTTTTTTGCCTCTAAGAAGTCTTGTTGTATTTGCTTAAAATCAAGGGTCAAATTGTAACCAACTATAGCCTTACATATAGTCTTTGGAATGGATTTTTCGAGAGGAATCCATTGGTGCAGTTTATTTTCAGTTTTGAAATCATTTAATATGCTAAATTGAAGTTTGAAGTTGACATTGTAATTTGGAGTGCATTTTCGGTAGTATCCGACACTCCTTGACAAAATATTTGGCAAACTTGTGGGAATCTCAATTTTAAGTCATTGGGGGGACATTAAGCCAAGTTATTCATTATATTTGGAAAAATTGGAGGCATTATCATCATTGGTGGCATTGAAATTGTATCACACTTCAAGTCATATTTGGGACTATTCTTGAGCCATATTTCCTAATACAATCATCAACTCAAGGGGTGATTTAGGGCCCCTTGCCTCTTGCTTGTGGAGACCTTTTGTGGCACTCTCTTGGCCACTAGGTGTTTGTTGCTTGCATCTTCTATTTGGGCTTTGTCTACATTTTATGCTTGCAATTACCCTTGCATGACTTTGGGTTTTATAATTGTAATTAAGTGTAGTTCCATTTCATACACACTTGACACTAAGCCATATACAAGCAAGAAAACACATACATGTAAATTCTTATAAAGCAATAATACATTGGCACATCTATTGTAACAATTCTACAAAAAGCAAGCATCACATTTTTATAACCGCCTATGTTCTACGTATCAATTGCTCAAAGACTTATAGTCTCCCTCACGTAAGGGCGGGTATATTGAGTAGTTTGGTAAAAAGGTATGGCAGGTTATTCCCTTTCAGAATCCCCTATGTTCCACGTATCAACTGCTCAAATACTTATAGTCTCCCTCACGTAAGGGCAGGTATATTGAGAAGTTTGGTATAAATGTCTGGAAAAATTCTAATTCTTACTCTCTTTGGATAGAAAAAGGCACTTGTGTTCAACTTAACCCTCCCAGTGTTGGAATCACTTGAAGATTCATAGTGGAAAAACTAGGCGAACCCTCCTCTGGATCTTCAGCGGTGTATCGTAGATTTTTTTTGAGGGCTCTAATTTGGCATTTGTCGTTCTTACTTCATCCTTTGTTGAGATCCCTTTTCTTTTGATCTTTTTCTAAATCATGGCTACTACAAATCTATTAAGTGGACTTACAAAGAAATTTGAAGGAGCACAAACTTTTGCAAATTGGAAGTATGAGATGGAATCAATATTAATGATGAATGACATGTGGGACTTTGTAAAAGATAGGCAGGCTAATGAAGACCCACTTACTGCACCTACAGACCCTAAAGAAAAAGCACAATTTGAGAAGAATTCCAATATAACTTTAAGTCTAATCAAGCTAGCTACAGGAATTCAATGCAAAGAAACTGTAAGGCCTGCAAAAACACCTAAACAAACATGGGATGCTCTCAATAGATTGTTTGATAGGCCAAGTCAAGATAATATTTTATATCTCAAACAAAAATTGCACAATCTATGTATGAAAGGCTCACTTACCGGTTATCTTATGGAAGTGAAGTCTATTAAGAATGATTTCTTAGCTGTTGGTAAAATCCTAGATGATAATGAGTTAATTCCAGTAATGTTGCATGGTCTTCCTTCAAAGTTTCACTCCTATGCTACCATGTTAGACTTGAGTGGTAAAACAATGAATTCCACACTTGAGGATATTGAGATCCTACTTAATAAACATGAGCAAGCCCTAATCAAAGATGAAGAAATTGAAGCCACATCAGCAGTTTTTGCCACCAGGGCAACTTTACAGCCTAAACAAAATAAGGGTCAAAATTAGCATAATCAGAATCAAAGGGGTAGACAACATTAGAGATACACACAATACCAGCAGCAGCCAAATCAACAGTACCAGCAACAACCACGTCAACAACAGTACTGGTAACAACCAAATCAGCAATACCATTAGCAGCCACATCAACAAGAAGATACCAACAGCAGCCAAGATGGCAAACAAGACCTCAAGGGGGTCAAAACAACAATCAACAAGGGTGTGAATATTGTGGAAAATGGAATCATAATGTTGCTAATTGCTATAAAAGGCAAAGATAACAGGGAGAACCACAACATAATAATCTGAACACCCAACCAAGTTAATTTTGAAGATAAAGAATGTTGGTATATTGATTCTGGAGCAGCAAAGCACATGATAGGAAGACAAGATTGGTTGAACAAGGTTTATCCTACATCAAATAAATTCATTACTTTTGGTGATGAAAGTGCTCTCCCATTGAAGGTGTTGGGGAGGCACCACTTACTTTGCATGATGGTAATAATGTTCCTACAACAGATGTTTTGTATGTGCCTGGTCTTAAAAGGAGTCTTCTTTCTATTTGACAACTTACAGATAAAGGCTATAATGTCTATTTTGAAAAATACAAATGCTACATTAAGGAACCCAATGGCAATGTCAACGCCATGGGAGTGAAAAAGGATGGTGTTTACTACCTCCTTACCAAATATGTAACACAAACATCTTTGCATACAACAACTACTTTCTCTTTGGAGTACATGTGGCATGAAATATTGGGACTTTTAAATTTTAATAATCTTCAAATGATGGCTACAAAAGGATTAGTTAAAGGACCTACACATCTTAAGGAGTCAAAATGTTTTTGTGAGCCATGTGTAATAGCCAAACACCATAGGCAACCATTTGAAATAGGAAAGGCATGGAGAGCCAATAGAACTTTGCAATTGGTTCATTCAGACATTTGTGGGCCAATGTCTGTTCAATCTTATACTGGGGCTAAATACTACATCACTTTCATTGATGATTATAGCAGAAAGGTATGGATCTATCTAATTCAATATAAGTGGAAAGCCCTTGATAAGTTCAAATAATTCATTGCACTTGTTGAAAGAGAAAGTGGCTATCAAATATCCACCTTAAGATCAAATAATGGTGGAGAATGTCTCCAATGAATTCTTTAATTTTTGTAAGTATCATGGGATAAGGAGGCAATTCACAACCCCTTATACCCCGCAACAAAATGGAGTTGCTGAGAGGATGAATCAAACAATCACAAATAGGGCAAAATCAATGTTACATGCTGCTATATTACCTAACTCATTTTGGGGAGAAGTTGTTCTTACTACTGCATACTTGACTAATAGGTCATACACAAAGGCTTTACATGAAAGAACACCTAAAGAAGCATGGAGTGGAAGGACGCCCTATGTGGGCCATTTGAGAATCTTTGGATGTGATGCCTATGCTCATATTCCTCATAAGAAAAGGAAGAATTTTGATGATAAGAGCCAAAAATGCATCTTTGTTGGCTATAGTGATAGTGCCAATGCATATAAATTATATGAACCTATTTCCAAGAAAATCATTTTATCTAGGGATGTTACCTTTTATGAGTATCCCCCATCTAATCCTCCTAAGGCCCCAACTTTAGAAATAACTAATGAAATAGTTGCTCCATTCATACATACAATATCATATAGTCCTTCTCCTTCACTCATAAATCGAGAAATTCACCCACAAGAAAAACTTCCTACAAATAATCCATGTCCTCCATCTCCTCCTCCTAATGATCAAGTAACATCATCCAATCCTTTACCCAAGTGGGTTCAAGCCACAATAGATGAAGCCCAAAATCATTTGCCCACCTATGCAGGTAAAAGGCCTTCAGCCCTACGACACCAAGTGAATTATGCCCTAATGGCTAAAGTCCTTAGCCAACATGAACCTTCTAATGTCAAAGAAGCACTTGGTGATCCTAAATGGGTTCATGCCATGGATCAAGAATTAGATTCCATTGAAAAAATCACACTTGGGAGTTAGTTGATTTACCCAAAGGAAAATATACCATTGGCACAAAATGGGTATACAAAGCAAAATATAAAGCAGATGGCTCACTAGATTGCTACAAGGCTCGCTTAGTAGCTCAAGGCTATAAGCAACAAGAGGGAATTGATTATGAGGAGACCTTTGCTCCTGTGGCTAATATGACTACAATCGGGACAATTATTGCTATGGCAACTCAAAAACATTGGCCAATATATCAAATGGATGTCAAAAGTGCATTTCTCAATGGTCATTTGAAGGAGGAAGTGTATGTGAAACAACCACCGGGGTACACGAGTTGAAGGCCAAAACAACAAAGTCCTCAGATTAAAGAAAGCTCTATATGGATTGAAGCAAGCACCCCAAGCTTGGTATGCAAAGATTGACTCCTATTTTCTCAACCTTGGTTTCACTAGATCTGCATCAGAATATACTCTCTATGTGAAAAATTGGAGGAACCACATAATTTTGGTTACATTGTATGTGGATGATCGTCTCATTACATGTTATGACATAGAAGGAATAAGGTTGCTCAAGGAGGACTTATGCAAGAACTTTGAGATGACAGATTTAGGCCTCCTCCACTATTGCTTAGGAATAGAGGTATGGCAACAGCCTGGTAAGATTTTTATCTCATAGGATAAGTATATTCAGTCTATTTTGGAGAGGTTTCACATGGAGGAGTGTAAGCCCTCTCTAACTCCCATGGAAACTAGATTGAAATTGGTAAATAATGATGAAGAAGAAAGGGTTTATGGTATAATTTACAGGCAACTAGTTGGAAGTTTGATCTACTTAACTTCAACTAGACCAAATATTTGCTATTCAGTTGGCCTTATTTCCAGATTCATGCAGGATCCTAAGAAGAGCCATTGGATAACAACTAAGAGGATTGTGAGATTCCTAAAGGCCACACCTCATCATGGCCTTATGTATAAATCAAGTGATAATTTTTCTTTGATTGGATACACAGATTCGGATTGGGCCAGTTGTCTTGAAACTAGAATATCTAAATCAGGTTATTGCTTTCAATTAGGTCAAGGCTCTATTTCATGGAGCACAAAGAACCAAAACACAGTTTCACTATCTTCAGCAAAAGCAGAATATAGAGCAGCAGTTGAGGCAACTAAGGAGGCAATATGGTTGAGGTAATTAATTCAAGATATTGGGCTATTCATACATGGTCCAACATATATATATTGTGACAATCAAAGTACCATCAAGATGACCAAGAATCCAATTTTCCATGCTAGAACAAAGCACATTGAGATCCATCATCACTTCATTAGAGAAATGGTCCAAGAAGACATTATACACATGGAGTATGTACCAACTCAATATCAAGTAGCAGATATCTTCACAAAGTCACTTGGGAAAGACAAGTTTTCTCAGTTTAGAAATTTGCTATATCTATGTAAAAGAAGTCAACATTAAGGGGGAATGTTATCTAATGTTGACTTATCTTTTTAGGATAGTGCACATTAAGGGGGAATGTTAGAATATTATTATTGTTATAATGTGTACTATGCCTATAATTGACATGTTGACATTTGTCTTCTGCCACTTGTCCCTGTCTTCAGTTTGAGTTGGAGTGGTGTCTTCTAAAAGACACTTGGAGTGGAGCTTATGATACTTGTCATATCTCCCTCCTAATCTTGATGCTTATATATTGTAAGATAACTTGTAAATAAAGTGTGCCTTATTTTTTAGTCCCAACAATTGCTATTGAAAACAATGAAAGCAAAATTTAATTAACTAAAATGGTAGACTTAAACTGGATCAAGTTTTGCACGTTAATGAAACCCATTTGAAACGACGTCAAAAAAGAAAACCCGTGTGTGTAACCTGAATTAGAAATGAACTAGCACGTCTGTATATTGCTAAGATAGTAGATTTCATCCCTAATGGAAAATAAATCAAATGGAGATTAGATAAACCAAACAACAATATCTAAATTATCTTAGGACGAAAACCGACGACCAAGGTATGCCGTGATAGGGTTGTGTGGTGGGCTGGTTCGTCCTCCTGTAAAAAGTGAATGTATGGCAATTGGATTTAGTTGTTTGTGTAAGTTTTAGAATGAATAAATATAACTTTTCTTAGATTAGCTTTTTAACCCCTCAAAATCTCTTAGACTTAGGTACCTTGCAAAGAGTTTGGAATAGAAATTATTTAATTAAAATAGTGATCAAAGAGTTCTATTAGAACCTTGGGTTGGTGGTACTTTTGTTGCAAGAATGTTAATCTGGTTCTGGTTGAATTCTATAGCTCTTATTCTTTTGAAATGTTTCGTCTATAAACATAACCCTATACTTGGTAGATGAGTGTATATTTATTAAGGGAAGGGTCAGCCTAGAAAATATTTATGAGGTCTTCGAGAGCTTAAGATTTAGTAAAATAATATATAAAAAAACACACCCAATATTTTTGAGGTGTGGGTATGCACACAATAAACTTCGAGACAACTGTTGACTGATAAAATTGGTCATTACTTATGACTTGATTAACTCTGGTACGAGAAGGTGTTATGGGACACCTTTTCCAGGTTGTTACTCAAAGAGCACTGTGATAAATTCTATATCCATTAAAATTATCCAGAATGGCCACATGATTCGATATGGGATGAACCGCTATGAGTTATAATGTGTATGTGTTATGAAGTCCAAGGTCAAGGTATTGAAATGGCGCTAAATTCGGGAGAAGGGAACTACCAGTTAGTCACGAAGGCATAAATACGCTACCCTCTTCCATATTATTTCTAAAACTGGTCGACTAGATAGTCAAAGGTTCGGTAGGATGAGAAAAGGGAATATAGAGTCCACCCTCTAGGTTTTATGGACCCTAGAGGATAACCCTTGACGTGGTTCAATCCTCATATTGGAATACACAAACGATAAATGATGGCAACCGAATCCACAAAATGGCATCTCGTCCACTTGGGTGGTTATCTGTAGCAGAACTGAACCCAAAAGTGGTTTGTTATACCTGTGTTATGATATCTATGTATAAACTAAATTATTGGGTGATCCAAAAACAAGATAACTTGAAACCAAATATTGGGATATACCAATAAAATTTTTGAAAAAAATATCCTAAAAATTTGTGTGACCTTAAAAGGGAAGAGTTTTTCAAGGAATTTAGAGATAAATTCTTGACAAGGTAGTATTACGTAGAAAAATTTGGGGAGTTCTCAATTTTGTGATAGGAAAGCATGTTAGTGCAGGATTACCATCAAAATTTTATACAACTATTAAAATACGCATCCAAATATGAAAGCAACAAAGAAATAAAAACTTAGAAATTCATCGTGGGATTACATCCTAGAATCATGATGATGGTAAATATGCACAATCTTATCAGTTTGCCTATTGCATTTGATTTGGCAAGAAAAGAAGAAGCTAATCAAGAAACAAGAAAGACATATTTTAACTATCAAAAGCTATCTGAAAAGGAAAAAGATGAGCTCAAAAAGTGGAAAAGTGTTGGCTTTATGAGGTGGGAGAAGGAATAAAATAAGAAACCCAAAGGAGGAGATCATAATAAATAAAGTGAAAAAAATAAACCCAATTACCAAGGTGGTAGATTCAAAAAAGATGCTAAGGAGTTTCTCAAAAGACAGGACGAGAAACCAGTAGGTCAAGAAAGGATTAGGGAAACTACATCTATGAACATAAATGAGAATAATAATAGAGGAAAGAGCTCCACCAAACGGATGCTAGCTCATTATGCCAATAAATGCCCCCTTAGAGCTGATCGACCATCGAAAGCCCTAGAAGAAGCTAGCCATAGGATCTTTACCACCATAGGTATATCTAAACTCAATGGTCAAATTACTCCATTCTTATTGAATGGTAAATTTTTTGATAAAAATGTGCAAATTTTGATTGATAGTGGATCAACAGATAGCTTTATCTCATCTAGATTAGTGAGGGATTTTCCTGTTAGAACTGGATTCTTAGCCAATGGTTGGAAGGTAGAGTATGGATCAGGGTAAACCTACCATGTCAACCAATGCTTGTTTGACCCCCACATCACCTTGCCACAAGGAAAGAGCAATCGGCATCTATATGTGGTGCCTTTGCATGCATTTAATATCATTTTGGGAGTTGATTGGTTAAAGGTACATAAGGATCTTTTGAATTTTGAGGAGAGATGGATGGAATTATTGGATGAATCTAATCAAAGGGTTAGAGTTAATTGTGGTTGAAGAGAAGTTAAACCACACTTATTAACTGCAATGCAGATCAAAAGGGTTATTAAGAAGAGGGGTATGATCTCCATAGTTAAGTTGAATAAGAAAGAAGAGACTGAAAAAGAATCTGGCCTCTTCCAGAAACACCTAGTGTTGGGAGTGTTCAAAGATGTATTCCTCGAGGATCTACTAGGGTTACCTCCTCAGAGGGAATTGCAAGGTCACTATATAGAAGGAAAGAGCAATTGGCATCTGTATGTGGTGCCTTTGCATGCATTTAATATCATTTTGGGAGTTGATTGGTTAAAGGTACATAAGGCTCTTCTGAATTTTGAGGAGAGATGAATGGAATTATTGGATGAATCTAATCAAAGGGTTAGAGTTAATTTTGATTGCAATGCAGATCAAAAGCATTATTAAGAAGAGGGATATGATCTTCATAGTTAAGTTGAATAAGAAAGAAGAGACTGAAAAAGAATATGGCCTCTTATAGAAACACCCAGTGTTGGGAGTGTTGAAAGATGTATTTCTTGAGGATCTACTAGGATTACCTCCTCAGAGGGAATTGCAAGGTCACTATATAGAATGACACCCATAGCACTGCAAGAGCTCAAAACACAACTTTAAGATTTGCTAGAAAATGGGTTAATCAAGCTAAGTGTGTCATCTTGGGGAGCTCCTATCTTGTTTGTTAAAAAGAAATACGATACCTTAAGGATGTGCATAGACTATAGAATGTTGAATAAGGTTACTGTCAAAAATAGGTACTCGTTACCAAGAATTGATGATTTATTTGATCAATTGAAAGGAGTAACCATATTTTCTAAGATAGACTTAAGATCTGGTTATCATCAATTGAGGATACGAGAGGAAGACGCTTCTAAAACAACATTTAGAACAAGGTATGGGTATTTTTAATTTATTGTCTTACCTTTCGGGTTAACCAACGCCCCAGCCGCATTCATGAACCTCATGAATAGCATTTTTAGAGAGCAGTTAGATCATTTTGTACTCATGTTTTTGGATGATATTTTGGTCTACTCCAAGAGCAAAGAGGAGCATGATCAGCATATGAGAACTGTGCTTGAGATTCTTAGAAAGAATTGATTATATGGAAAGATAACCAAATATGATTTTTATACTCCACAAGTGCAGTATCTTGGACATATTGTTTCTACTGAGGGAATTGCAGTAGATCCCAAAAATATTGAAGCAATTATTTATTGGCCAACACCTACTAATGTTACATAGGTACAAATTTTTATGAGAATTACAAGATACTATCAAAGAAAGCTAGTCAGTGGGAAAATGTAAGAAAGGGAAGTGATGATTCATATCACGAGCACATGGAAACTCATGCTTTGCATATCATTTAGGTGCATTACAAATTGCTTCTCTACGTGAGTTATGTTTATTTGTATATTGCTTGCTAACATGGAATAGGAAATAGTTGTTTGTAAGTGGTGATGATGATGGGAGCCACTTCCTTGTTTAGGCATGTGTGTGTATTTAATGTTTGGATTTTTCTTTAAAAAAAAGAGAATAAGGTTTTCCATATGTTGAAGCCTATATTATTAATATTATTTATTTTTAAATAAAAGTAAAGTATTCCATGTAATGAAGCATATATTGTTATCATAATGTAGCTTTTAATATAAGAGAAATTTTGGAGCATAAAGTTTGAATATTAGTTGGATTCAATTTACTAAAGAATACAAGTGAAAGATGCACTCTATATAGTTGTTATCTTAGACTTGAGTGCCAAATTTTACTGTAATGGCCATGATGGTAAGTCATACATGCAAAGTGGTGGAAATGAGTATCTCGGATATTTGGCAATATGCATGGGAGACGAAATGAAACAAAACGATGAATTCTTCGTATAGTGGAGGAGAGAAAACTATGAGGCGATAAGTTTTTTAACATATTAGGGAAAAAAAAGGGAATGCATGGTTATTGGTAAGATGTCGACAAGGGAAAAACGAAGGGAAGCAATGCGAGGAGTTTAGAAAGCGCAAATCTCGGGTTGGTTGTTCAGTGATATTAAATCCTTGTGAAGATAGTGTCTACAATGGTTTTAAATGAGAAAAGACGTATGTATTCTCTTGTTTTATGATTTGAGCCTCGCTGTTTAAAACCGGGCTAAAGTAGAAAGAAAAATTAGTATTTTGCTTTGTGATGCTTAAACTGTGCTGAAGTAAAAAGAAAAACGAGTATTTTGCTTTATGTAGTTTAAACTGTGTTGAAGCAAAAAGGAAAACGAGTATTCTGCTTTGTGTTTTTAAAAAGATGAAGTGTTAGGTAGAGTGTTGTCTTGTTGCCATGAACAATTGTTTTGGTTGAAAGAAAAGATAATTGTTATGAAGTCCTTATTGCTTTGATTGATGAATTCAACTCTTGTTTGTGCATGAAGTTTTCATGTCAGTTTCGCCTGAGAAATTAGAAGTAGATTGAAGGGAAAGAATTTTGTTTTAAACCCTTTGAATTATATCTCGAGCAAGGAAGATTTATAATTCTTTAATAAACACTACCATAATGTAGTATGTTTGTGTGCATAGTAGAATGTATATTCATTAAAACTGAGTCGTATCTAATCCCTGGTGGCGCCTTATGATTTCCTCTATGCAAAATATAAATCGAAGGATGAGATAGCCACTATGCCAGATAAACTTGAGTGCATGTACTACTGCGTTAGTAAGTGATGGGCAATGCTAGAGTGCGTGCAAGCGGACGACTGTGTGTGAGTATACCATAAAGTTGTTTCTAATATCTAAGACTGCAGATACGTATGACTAGAGTTCAGATGTCTTTGGATCTGGGAAAATAATTATTGATTTTCACAGCTAAGCAACTGTGTAGTGCGTAAACTAAACCACCATGGTCGGAAGGCAGTTGTATTTCTAGAAAAAAATATATATCATTATGTATGGAAATTAAAGGGCAAGGCCCTCTTGTAAACTTCATCCTCCTTGGCCATGTTATGTATATTGAAATATGATTTTGAACTTATTTGTCAGAAATAGATGTTGAAATCATTGGTCCAATAAATTGTTGCCTGACATGGTATTTTTTGTAAATAGAAACATGGTAAATGAGACACCCTTTGTATTGTTTTTGAAGTGTTGTTGATGCTAAACATTGAAAGGAAACTCAGCATCCATCTTGAAATAGTTTTAAATGGCTATAAACGTATTTTGTGGTTCTAAGATTAATTAACACAACTAGTTTACCTCAATGACTTTTGGAAGCATTGTACAAACCCATCCTAGAAAGTAGGGTCAGGTAGTTACTATTGAAAACAATGAAAGCAAAATTTAATTATCTAAAATGGTAGACTTAAACTGGGTCAAGTTTTGCACGTTAATGAAACCCATTTGAATCGATGTCGAAAAATAAAACCCCTGTGTGCAACCTGAATTGGGAATGAACTAGCATGTCTATATATTGCTAAGATAGTAGATTTCATCCCTAATGAAAAATAAATCAAATAGAGATTAGATAAACCAAACAAAAATCTCTAAATTATCTTGGGACGAAAACTGACCACCAAGGTATATTGTGACAGGGTTGCATGGTGGGCTAATTCATCCTCCTATGAAAATTCAATGTATGGCAATTAGATTTAGGTGTTTGTGTAAGTTTTAGAATAAATCAATATAATTTTTCTTAGATTAGATTTTTAACTCCTCAAAAACTCTTAGACGTAGGTATCTTGCAAAGAGTTTGGAATGGAAATCATTTAATTAAAATAGTGAGCAAAGAGTTCTATTCGAACCTTGGGTTGGTGGCACTTTTGTTGTAAGAATGTTAATCTGGCTATAATTGAATTTTGTAGCTCTTATTCTTTTGAAATGTTTCATCTATAAATATAACCCTATACTTGGTAGACGAGTGTATGTTTCTTAAGGGAAGGGTCAGCCTAGCAAATATTTATGAGGTCTTTGGGAGGTTAATATTTAGTAAAATAATATATAAAAAAGTACACCCAATGTTGTTAAGGTATGAGTATGCACACAACAAACTTCGGGATAACTGTTGATTGACAAAATTGGTCATTACTTATGACTCAGTCAGATTTGGTACAAGAAGGTGGTATGGGACACCTTTTCCAGGTTGTTACTTGAAGAGCATTGTGATAAATTCCATACCCATTAAACTTAGCCGAAACGACCACAAGATTCGGTATGGGATGAACTGTTGTGAGTTATAATGTGTATGTGTGATGAAGTCCAAGGTCAGGGTATTGACATGATTCTAACTTTCTTCGGGAGAAGGGAATTACCAGTTAGTCATAGAGGCATAAATGCGCTACCCTCTTCCATACTGATTTTATAACTGGTCGACAAGATAGTCGAAGGTTCGGTAGGATGAGGAAAGGGAAGATAGCGTCCACCCTCTTGGTGTTATGGGCCCTAAAGGATATCCCTTGTTGTGGTTCGATCCTCATGCTAGAATACGTGAACGATAAATGAGGGGAACCGAATCTACAAAATGATCTCAACGGGATTTGGCCAATCTCGTTCATTTGGGTGGCTGTTTACAGCAGACCTGAACCCAAAAGTGGTTTGTTATGTCTGTGTTATCATATCTATATATAAACTAAATTATTGGGTGATCTAAAAAGATGATAACTTGAAACCAAATATTAGGATAAAACAATAAACTTTTTGAAAAAAATATCCTGAAAATTTGTGTGATCTTTATTTGCATGCAACTAGGTGAATAGTTAGACCTGGGTTGTTAAAATAATATATCAAATAATATTTAATTATAAGCAACAATATGAATGTATATAGCTTGAATCATTTATGTGCTATGAATGAAGAACAACTTACAATATTAATTGCTCAAAACGTATGTAATCTTTATTACTTCTCTTTCTCTTACAAATATAACAGTGATGTTCACTTTTCTTTGTAATATGATATCTTCCCATGGCTATCTCCATAATATAGCCATAGTAATATGACTCTTTAGACACTTAACTATTCATTTTCATATGCCAAGTCTCATGACTCTTGGCTTCTCTACTTGACACCTACATACTTGATGAACACTTAGCACTATATTGTATGCACACCTAATCATGACCCATACACTTCTATAACTTGCACACTCTAACCTAAGATACTTGTGCACATATTTACATTACATAATTGATCTCTTACATATAAGACACTTGCACACTAACTCACAACAAGGTATCATTCTTTACAGATAAATAAAAGGGATCGTGAAAGGCATTCACGTTAAACAAATATTCTACTACAAAAGCACTTATGTGATCGTGAAAGGCATGATCAAAACATCTACCTCCGTAGACTACCATCCCAAAAGTTTGGTGTTTCCTTTATTAAACCGAATATTGTGTTACTTCATGTTTTTGAGACAATTACAATTTCCTTAAACTATAGCATTAATAGACACAATGCTATCTTAAATTTATCCCTCAGCTACTCAATTACAAATGCTCATAATAGACTAAAAATTGAGATGATAAATTAATTTAACTTTTAAATTTGATTTCTGGTCTAAATCTAAATATTACCAAATAAAATAATAAAAAAGCAAGGATACAAATTTACTGTATTGTGTCAACATATCTTAATATTAATGCCTCATGGCCTCCAAATATACAAACTATTACCTACACACACAAATTTGTTATATGTTTTTATACTTTTCATTATATAACAATTATTGCTTCCATCTATTAAAACATACAAAGTTACTATCTTTACATATCTTGAATATAATTGAAATACAATTTTAATATGTTTTTATCCTTTTCAAAATGAGATTATTGACAATGATAGCCTTCAACACATGATTTTCAAAATACAAATAGATATATAACTAATTCATTGTCATTTATTACATTAAGTATATACACATTTCTAAATTGAGTAGATTTACAACCACAAGAAACTTTGTCTAACATGACATATAATTAATTAAAAGAGTTATTTGTCTATAAATTTAGTGTTTTACATACAACTTTTAAACCATGAAAAGAATGCAAAAACATACAATTTATGGTAAATTAACAACTTATATTAATTATAACATGATATTACCTATTGAAAAATTGACTATATAAAGACATTGAATTTTACTATATTTTAAAATGAATAATAATCATATAATTTTATATTATTAACAATTAAAACTTAAAGACAAAAAATCAAAGTTCATTCTAATTATATGGTAGGAAACACCATAATATACTTATCAAAAAAAGTATCCATTTTAATCTTATACAACCCCATAAAAAAATAATTTACTAATTATAAAACTAAATAAGCATTAAAAAAACATATAATTATTTTTCTTATTTATATTAAAAAAAACAATATCCACTTATAGGGATATATCCGACCATGAGTGATGGAGGGCCAAACTTTCTCAAACCAATTCTTATTCAAAAACTTGGAAAAAGATCCTTCACAAACCCTCATTCTGTGGCTATATAGCCAAAAAAACCCTAAAAACTGAAATGAGTCGGATGGGGCCCAAAATTGGGGTGCGCATCCCTCTTACAATAGACAAGCCAAAAATAAAGTTTCACGTCCTAACTCTAAATACATTAGGAGATATTAACCTCCGAACAACTCAAAAAGCATAAAAAAGTAGGTAAGAAATTTTAAAACCTAATTTCGGGGCACTAGATGATGGAATTTGGCCCCGAAAACTGATTTTTTGGACAAATAGGACTCTAGGGAGTCGTATTTGTTTAGAACTCTCCCAACTAGCTCCCTGTCAAATTTCACGTCAATCGGAGCTACGGTTGAGAAGTTATGGCCCCGACAATTTCGTTGGATGCTCTTGCATCAGACACCCGGGGTGGATTGAGAAGTGACCTTCACTTATGTACTGTTAGAGGAAAACCCAGGCGGTCAACCTCTATTTTGGACAACCAAGTTGCATCTTCTACGGGTCTGCCCTTCCACTTGACCAAATATTCAGAATACTGCATGTTCCTGGTACTTCGACCTTCTCGAGTGTCTAGTATTTCCTCTATCTCATCTGTGGCTGGAGTAGACGCTGGAATACTCCACAAATCTGTACTTGGTGTCTCACTACTGCCTCCTTCATGGTATTCTGCCAAGTCAAAAATATTAAAAACAGGTGATATATTCAGCTCACTTGGCAGTTCCACTTCATAGGCATTTCCTGAATCTCTTTTACCTATGATCCTGCATGGTCCAAACCTCTTCATCTTCAACTTGTTGTAGGTTTTGCTAGGAAACCTTTCCTTTCTCAAATGAACCATGACCTCATCTCCCACTTGGAACTCCTTGAAACGCCTCTTCTGATCTATTTTGGCCTTGTACTGAGTATTCATCTTACTGATATGTTGTTGTACCTCTTCATGTAAACTCTTTATGTGCTCTGCAAAATCTTCAACCTCAACACTGCTCTTTTCTCCTTTACCCATCGTTCTCAACTCAAAAGCATTCCTTGGGTTGTTCCCATACACAATATGGAATGGTGATTTACCAATACTTCTGTTGATAGAATTGTTGTAAGCAAATTCTGCCTGTGGCAAAATAAAATCCCATCCCTTGGGCTTATCTCCTACCAGGCATCTTAGAAGATTACCCAAACTTCGTTCACCACCTCTGTTTGTCCATCAGTATGCGGGTGGTATGCATAACTCGAACTTCAAATCCATTTTCAGCTTCTTCCACAAAGTCCTCTAGAAATTACCCACAAATTTGATATCTTTGTCAGATACTATACTCTTGGGTAGACCATGAAGGCGTACCACCTCCTTGAAAAACAAGCCTGCAACATGAGTCGCATCACTCGTTTTTTGACATGGAATAAAATGAGCCATCTTTGAAAACCTGTCAACCACAACAAAAATGGAGTCATTCCATCGTTGTGTCCTTGGTAGGCCAAGAACAAAATCCATATTGATGTCCTCCCATGGTCTCTCCGATACAGGTAATGGCTGATACAATCCTGTATTCTGTCTCACTCCCTTAGCCATCTGACACACTCTGCAACCCTGCACAAATTTCTTCACATCCTGCTGCAACTGTGGCCAATGGTAGTTTTCACTAACAAGGGCAATGGTCTTATCTCGACCAAAATGTCCAGCTAGTCCTCCACTATGCTTCTCCTTTATCAGATTCTCCCTCATTGAACTTCTAGGAATGCACAATTGGTTCCTTCTAAAGCATCCAATCTTGGATTATAAAATCCAACCACTTAGTTCTATCCAAAGTAGTAGGAGACAAACATGCCTTCCAAGCCTCTGCAAAATCTGGATCCTCTAGATACAAACTCTTGAGTTCTTCAAACCCAACGACTTCCACTTTCATCTCTATCAACAAATTTTGCCTTCTACTCAAGGCATCTGCAACCCTATTAGACTTCCCACTCCTATGCTTCAAAACAAAGGTATAACTCTGTAGGAATTCAACCCACTTCAAATGTCTCTGATTCAATTTTCCTTGACTATTAATATACTGCAAAGCTTGATGATCAGTATATAAAACAAACTCTTTTGCTAACAAATAGTGTCTCCATTTCTTAAGAGCCTGAACTATAGCATAAAATTCCTGATCATAAACAAAATATTTCTTCCTAGCATCATTTAACTTCTCACTAAAATATGCAACAAGTTTACCTTCCTGACTCAACACAACTCCAATGGCATTGCCACTAGCATCACAATCAACCTGAAATACTTTATTAAAATCCGGAAGTACCAAAATGGGTTGTTCTGTCACCTTATTTTTCAACATCTCAAAACTTGCACCTGCCTTTGCAGTCCACTTAAACTCCTTCTTATCCCCTCTCATGGTTTCTGTCAGGGGTGCACAAATATTGCTAAAGTTTCTAATGAACTTTCTGTAGAAACTTGCAAGACCATGGAATGATCTTACCTCCGTTATGTTCCTTGGAGTAGGCCACTCCATGATAGCCTTCACCTTCTCTGGATCCATTTTTAGACCCTCATCCGAGATGACAAATCCCAGATACACCAACTCCTTCTTCACAAAACCGCACTTCTTCAAATTAATCAGCAACTGCTCCTCCCTCAACTTTTCAAAAACTATCCGAACTTGCATCAAATGCTCTTCCAATGTCTTACTAAAAATCAGAATATCATCCAGATAAACAATAACAAACTTCTCTAGGAATTCTCTCAACACCTCATTCATCAACCTCATGAATGTACTAGGTGCATTGGTTAACCCAAACGGCATAACCAACCACTCATATAAACCCTCTTTGGTTTTGAAGGTTGTCTTCAACTCATCACCCTCTCTGATGCGAATCTGATGATACCCACTCTTTAAATCAATCTTTGTGAAGTATTTAGCTCCACTCAAACAGTCCATTATATCGTCCATTCTAGGTAATGGAAATCTATACTTAATGGTAATCTTATTTATGGCTCTGGAATCAGTACACATTCTCCATTCTCCATCCTTCTTCGGTGCTAGTACTGCAGTACTGCACAGGGACTTAAACTCTCTCTAATCAACCCCTTCCTCAACAACTCTTGAACCTGTCTGTTCAACTCTTCACTCTCCACGGGAGACATTCTATGGGCTGCCTTATTGGGTAAACTAGCTCCTGGAATCAAATCAATTTGATGGCTAATCTTTCTCACTGGTGGCAAACCCTCAGGCACATTATCTGACACAATATCAGGAAACTCTTCTAACAGACTTTCAACTTCTACTGGAATATCCATACATTGTTCCTTCTTAACGGTAGGAATTAATGCATAACACATAGAATCCCTCTTCAGGCCATCCAAAAATTTTCTACCATCTACCAAACAGATTCTAGCACTACTGCATACCTTTTCATCCACTTCCTTCAATGGCTTCAACTTGTGACGCACTCCATATTTCGTCAGAGAGTAAGTATTTGCATGCCCATCATGCACCGCACGTCTATCAAATTGCCATGGCCTCCCCAACAACAAATGGCAAGCATCCATAGGCAAAACATCACACAGAACCTCATCTTGATAATTTCCAATATGAAATTTAACTAAACACTGCTCACTGACTAATGCTCTATGATCTTTCTGCAACCACGCAATCCGATATGGATGCGGGTGCTTCCTCTTCTCCAATTTCAACTTAGCAACCATTTCTCCTGAAACTAAATTATCTGTGCTACCATTATCTATGATAACATTACAGACCTTACCTGCACATTTGCATCTTGTGCGAAATAAGCTCTTCCTCTGGTCCACATCTTTCCCTCCATTCATCAATGCTCTTCTTGTCATCAACACTTCTCCTCCTCCTGCTTCTTCAGAATATTCTGATTCAGCACCTTCATCTGCTACAGCAGCTCTGGCATGACCCTCGGGTCTCTTATTCGTCCTCTCTTGGTGTTGGGGACACTCATATGCCCGATGTCCCTCTTCCCCACAATGGAAACAGGTTCCACGAAATCCTCCTCTTCCATACCCACGTCCAGATCTACCTCTTCCTCTTTGGTAACCATTGTTCTGATCACGGGGGCGGTAGGTATTCTCCTCTTTCTGATCCTGGTTATTACTTGTTTCACCAGTCTTCTTCTGATCTTCATATTTTTCTCCACTGGTTCTTCCACCAGTTCTTTCACCACGACCTCTTCCTCTTTGTTTGCTTTCAAATCTTCTGTTCAGCTTCTCTTCAACCTTCAAGGCAAACTGATATGCATCCTCAATGGTGGTCATCCTGACCAAACTAAGTTCTTCTTGGATATTCATTCTTAACCCATTTATGTAACGAGCTACTTTCTCCTTATTAGCCTCTGAATGGCCAGTTTTGATTGAGATCTTGTAAAACTCCTCTGTATATTCTTTGATAGATTTGCTTGACTGTCTCAAACTCGCATTTTCCTCAACAGATCCAATTCGTAATCTACAGGAATAAACTGCCTCTTCAACTTCTCTACCATTCGATCCCATCTGGTTATCTTTTCCTTTCCTCCTCTATTTCTTTCTAGTTGCACTCCTTTCCACCATATGCTAGCATGGCCTTTCAACTTCGTTTTTGCAAACTTGATCCGATCTGGATCTACAACCTCCTCATACTCAAAATATTCCTCCATATCATTGATCCAATCAATCAACTCCTCTGGATTGAGATTCCCAGAATACGTGGAGACATCAAACTTTGGCTTCTTCCCGATCCGAGATATGGCCTTAAATAATCTAGCTTCTGCAGGATCCATTGCTTCTTCTTCATCCGATGGATCATCAACCTCCCAAGCTTCATCTTCACTACGGTCTTCTCTCCTTGGCTCAACCCCTCTTCGCAACTCCTCTTGCAGGGCTTGCACTTGCCTCTGCAAAGCTCTGAAATCTTCTTCAGGTACCACATTTCTCCCACCACCACGGTTTCTTCGTGGAGGCATTCTTCCTCGCTCTCTTCTCACAACCCTTCCACAGATCCTGGTGCAAACTGCCTCACTTTCGGCGATCTGCTCACACACTCAGGAACCCTACGCTCTTCCACAGATCCTGGTGCAAACTGCCTCACTTTCGGCGATCTGCTCACACACTCAGGAACTCCCGCTCTGATACCACTTGATGGAGAGCCAAACTTTCTCAAACCAATTCTTATTCAAAAACTTGGAAAAAGATCCTTCACAAACCCTCATTTTGTGGCTATATAGCCAAAAAACCCTAAAAACTGAAATGAGTCGGATGGGGCCCAAAATTGGGGTGCGCATCCCTCTTACAATAGACAAGCCAAAAATAAAGTTTCACGTCCTAACTCTAAATACATTAGGAGATATTAACCTCCGAACAGCTCAAAAAGCATAAAAAAGTAGGTAAGAAATTTTAAAACCTAATTTCGGGGCACTAGATGATGGAATTTGGCCCCGAAAACTGATTTTTTTGGACAAATAGGACTCTAGGGAGTCGTATTTGTTTAGAACTCTCCCAACTAGCTCCCTGTCAAATTTCACGTCAATCGGAGCTACGGTTGAGAAGTTATGGCCCCGACAATTTCGTTGGATGCTCCTGCATCAATGAGAAACTAAAACTTTGATGAAATAATACCCATTTGTATATCTTATAATTATAAATAAATAAAATAAAATTGAACTTGCAAATTCAGATAATAAGAAAGTAAGTAAAATTTAATCACACAACACTTGTTAATACAAATATAAATATAAGCCAGCATCCGTAGGAGTGAAATTTAATTACACACAACACTTGTTCAAATACAAATATATATATATATATATATATATATATAAAAGCCAGTAGCCGTACGTTATACAAAACTATCCAAATTTGTATCACCCAAAACAATTTAGTTTCTAAGAATCAAGAAGATAAAAGTCATTTAAAAAAATAAATAAATCATTTCCTCCTTGGATACTGGAGCAGAATGTGATCTACAATGGCCGTTGGCCTAGTTACATTGTATATCACACAACCTGTGACATGAATACACCAAGGGCTTTCAGTGAACTATAAAACGGTAAATTTGAGGGTAAGTTGATTTGCTTATTCTTAAAAAAGGCATTACCCTAATTGTAGTAAAATATTGTTTTCTTGATCATCTCCTCTATCTCCATGATCAACAGCACCTGATTGTAGAGTTGAACAGTCCCTATGTAATTCATCATTTTCCAATGAACTGGACTTCGGTGAATGGAGTTTCTTGGCTCTGGAAAGCATATATCCACTCATTTCTAAACAGTAATATAACGTTACCTCTTATTATGCAATAACGAAGTATATCTGCATAAAAAACATCCTCATATCTCCCCTCACCTCTTCTGGAGTTTTGCTATTTTGTTTTAATAATTGTTGTTGACACTTCTCCATTTGCATACTGAGCATTTCATTCTGCAACAAAAGGTAATACACGTTCAGGAACATTTCAGGATGATGTCATCTTCAATTTTTTTACAATGAGAAGTACAACTGAGGCAACTTGGACATCCTCTTCATAGCAAAATGAGAGTTTCTTCCTCCGTGATTCGAATTCGATATCTTAATTTAAAAATAAAATAATAAAATTTGCCTTTCTTGATCTAATGCATTTGATTCCTCGTCGTAAGCTGTTTTCCAGTTTTTCTAGTTCTTTGAAGTTCAGGCCCTCCAACTCTTTACCATTCATCTGTCTGAAAAAAAACAAAATATATATTGGGTTACAATGAATGTACATTCTATTTAACATGTTTTTGGATTATAAAGTTTTTGATGGAATTGGGTGTAGTGTCATAAGAATAAAAATACTTGTAAATATTTTTCAAAAAAATTTATGTTTTAAAAAAATACATATATTATTACCTGTATCTGCCGCTGAGATTTTGGTAACGTTGGTGCATGATTGCCAAGTCCAGACTATTTGCCTGACAGAAGGATAAAAGATCCAATTTACAGTTTTCAGTACTGATGTTTTTCAGGTGTTAAAATAGAACAAAATTTCATCGTAATGTAAACGAGAAACGAACTAACTACTAATTAAAAATTTATATTATTTTTTATTTAATAATTAAATTGTTAAAATTTAGGTAGGAATGTTGTTTGTTTTAGATCCTTAGGATCTTTCTCAGATGCTGGATCTTTTTCTGCTGAATGCTGGTTCAGTTTTTCCTGAGGATTGCATCTCTTTTGTGTTCTTATTGGTAATTATTGATTATCTTTGTGGCTTTGTAAAGGATGGGAACCCTCCCAAAACCCTTTCTTCTACCAAATAATTTTTTTTTAAATTAAATTTATACTTTTCAATTTAATAAAAAAGTATTGAAATATAATGCAAATAGCTGCAGTTCTTCGTTTGCCTGAGCATGTTATAGGAAACAACCATATCAATCCAAGTGAATAAAAATACGCATCTTTGGAAAGTAGTAAAATGTATTACACAAAACTAATAATTAACAAGTGGGAAAGATTGACTTGATTTCAAACATACAAGGTTAAGGGGCAATCTAATCAAATTTTTGATAAGTTACTCTTCCAGTATTTATTGGGAGCTTTGTTAGAATTTGGATGCATTTCCTCATCAATCTATCTCACAACGCATTTTTGTCTAAGGTTTTTTGTAGGGTTTTTTGCTTGTTGCTTTTGCTGTCAGCTCTTTTGCAGTTTCTTTGCCTTGGGTGGATAATCTTCTTTAATATGGTCTCAACTGTCCCTTGAATCTCCACCTCTTGGTGAAGTTGCTGTTGCAGAGTTCCATAGATCCAAACAAGCGCCTGTGAAAACTCATTTCGAAAGTATACCACAAGGTAATGTTTCCATCCTTGATATTGCGCTTCCTATGCAAGATTTTGACAATGCATGCAGATGAGTTAAGCAACACACACTCATGGGGTATTTCCTAGGGTGTATATCTAATGACACCCTCTTCCAACAATAGATGTAGAATGCATGACATCCCCACGGTATTAAAGTGGAACATATACAAAAACCTCACTAACGGATTTTTCCATTTCCAATTTACTGATCCTCAACATGCCATGGCTGTCCTTAGTAGAGGCCCCTAGTATATTATGAATACCCTTTTGGTTCTTCAACCCTGGTATTGTAATTTTGCTGCTTCTGGGGGTGTCTCCTTCAGAGTGCTAGTATGGGTAGAATTCCCTGGTCTCTCTCTTCCGCTATGGTTTTTCTGCAATAACTTATCGATCCTATTGGCAAATTTGTTTGTATAGAATAACAAAAATTCTATGTCGTCCACCCCCACAAGCATTTGTATGTTGAGGTTGGACCTCTGTAAGCACCTAAAAGAATTTATTGACATCCAAGTCGAAGATACCCATTTTTAGCATAGGATGGTTTATATTAACCTTCCAAACATATGCTATAGATCTCAATCGGCAGCTCATAGTATGTCAAGTCCCCTCCAACAACTACTCTTGCACTTGCACCAACGTCAACAAATATCAATGAGTCAAAAGAATCAACAACAATGGTAAACAAAAAATAAATAAAAATTACTGTCTCTCCATCCCTGAAGGATCCTAGCACAAATCCTCATCTCTCATTGCTTCAGTTGTACCTCCTCCTTGTCCTTCCCTCACTCCAACCGCTCCTAGCTCCATCTCTGCAGTTATCACTCCAAACCCCTCAAAACCTCATGTTGAGAACGCTACTAGCTCCGCACCGTCTACCATCACCCCCTCTCCAATTTCCCCATCCTCGCTCTCAAAATCCTGTGATAGAGCGCATAGGAGCTTCATTGAAGAAGAGAAGACAAGTCGGCTTTGTAAGCGAGAATCATCAACATTTTATCTCAAACGTCTTTGATTTTCTTGTAGAATTTGAGGATACTAAGGATGTAGAGAGGGTTCTACTCCTTGAGCATTCCCAATGAAGTGTCTTTCATGGAATGTTCATGGTTTGACAGACACTATTAGAAAGTACTTGGTCTACCAGAGTCTTTCAGATCTCTCTTCGATTTTTTTGTGCCATCAACATTCTTTGCTTGCAAGAAGTCAAGGTAACAGATTTTATTTTGCATAGTACTTGTCAATTTATCTGACCCCAAGGCCACCTTTACTCTACTTCTCATACTCCTGGTAGAGGAGTAATTATTTTTGTGTCGGATATCTACCACTTCTATTTTGTGATTGTGGGATTTGATCCAACCTCATGTAGTTTGAATTATTCTGAAGCTTGTGGGTCAACCTGTTGGCATTCTCGATGTTTATGCTCCAAATGATGCTTTAGGCAAATACGAGCTTTGGTGGTGGATTGCTTTATCCCTTTCCCCTGCCACCTGGATTATCAATGATGACTTATTATAGTTGAATTTGCACATGATAAAGTTGGGCTCCTTCCTATGCATTGGACTGCAGGAGAACGCAAGGCTTGGTAATTTATGAAGAATAAATTGGAGCTATCTAACCCTAATCATACTTGGTTCTCTTGGTCTAATCAACAAGAAGGCGAAAATCAAGTGTTGAAACGCCTTGACAGAGCTATGATTTTTTATCAAAGTATCTTTTCTTTTTCTCGTCTTTTGTTAGAGTTAGAATATATTACATCATTTATGTCATGTAAATGTACCACCTTTGGTACATAGTTAGAGTAGAGATTACTTTAGGGGGAAGTTAGCTACTTACTTCAAGCAATGCAATAAATGCACAAGTGTCAATGTGCATGTTGTAATGTGCAAGGTGTCCACTTGTACAGCTAGATAGAGTGTTGGCCAAAGAATCTATTTTCCTATATAAAGGATCTCATAGTGATAGATCATAAGACGTAGCATATAGATATCAAGAGCATTGTCGTAGTGTAGTAGATTGTGGTAGAGCTCTTGTATGGAGCATAATATAGTTATTTAGCTTATATTAATAGAGTGACCATATCCTCCATACTGCATTGTATTTTTACCACTTTCTATTTATAGTATATTTCAGTCATATTGCAGACTCACTTTCTTTTATCTTATCAGGACCTTTGTTAGATCTCTCCCACTGCATATATCCTCAAAAAATAATAGTGGTACCAAAGCCACAGTGAATCGAGATAGGAATAGGAGGGTCTACATCCATCAAAGTTACTCTTTGGACTTTTGAAAACCGGATTTGCCAGTGGTGCCACCACCACTTGCAAAAGTCGTCATAAGAGAATTCCAATAGGTTAATAGGAATATGGAGAGAACCATAAGTGAGGACTGAAATAAAATCTCAATTAGATTACATTTGGCTAGAGTCTTTCCACAGAGTTGCAGAAAACTCGTGAAGACTAGGACTCAACATTCATACCACTAGATTGACAAATCAACTAGTGAAGCTTATTATCTCCAAATTTATAAGTTTTTCCATTCCAGTTTCTAACAACTTGTCACAAGAAAAGGAGATTCAGGAAAAAAGGTTGGTAAGCTCCCTACAATAGAGTTAGGAAGAATATCTTCTTAGAATCTTTCTAGCACTTGCAGCAACAAGGAGAAGACTGAAGATTTCAAAGACCTCAAGAAAGGTCCCACTACAAGAGCTACAATCCTACAAAGTGTAGAAGTGAATAAAAATGTCACAATAGCCTTATAGCAGACTCAAGGAAGAAGAGACTCTAGAAGATGAGTCAAGGAGGAGATAGGAGATTGGTGATCTCTGTTGTAATGACCCTCCTTGCACGGTTTATGAAATATAGTAAAATATGTATACACTTACCTTTTTTCTATGAACCATGGTATTGCTAATAGCTTCTGTGAGTGCAATACAGTTGCATAATGGTAATGAAAGGAAATAAGTCAGGGGCAAAAGCTGAGACAAGGAAGTGATGATTTGGCTAGCGAGCACATGGGAACTCGCGCTGAGCACATGGGAACTCGCGCTTGTATATCATTTAGATGCATTGCATATTGCATCTTTGTGTGGGTTTATTTGACTCGGTTATTGCTTGTTTGGAAAGGAATGAGAAATATTATTTTAGGTGGCAATAATGATGGGAGCCACTAGTTTGGAAAAGCATGTGTGTGTGGTTGCTTGTCAAGGCATAAGAGTTTATTATTTAGAATGATTTTTTGATTTATATGTGAATTTATTATAGTAAGTAGGTTTACCATGTATAGGAATCTTTATAAATATTATTATTACTTTACTTTGAAATATAAGAAAATAGTTTATAATATTATTAATCTTGCTTTATTTAAATTGTGTGTAAAATAGTTTACACTATTATGAAAATAGCTTGACATGGAATATAAAAGAAATGATTGAAAAGTTTGGCAGAGCTAAGTTTTATTAAAATCTCCATGTGGATGAACTCACTCTCTATGTTTGTTGTAAAATCATCGTGAGTTGTTAATGGTCATGATAACTCGGTATGCGCACGAAGTAGAAGAGAGGAGGCTCGATAATATGGTGTTACGCATGGAGGGAGAGGAAAACAACTTGCAAATTCTTCGCATATCGTTGTGGGAGAAGAAAAATAAAAGAAAATAAGGTAAAGTATTTTAAGAAAAAATAAGAAAAGACCGGGCAAGACAAGGGAGAGGTGGATTGGAAGAACGGCAAACGGTGTGATTGAAAAGCGTGAGAAACAAGTTGGTTATTCTGTAGCTTCTAATACAATGTATGTGTTCTCCATGCTTACCTAGTATGTTAAATATATGTCTTTGCTGTGTAAAACATTGCTATATTGTTGTGTTAATAGATGGTAAATGAAAGCAATGTTATTGTTGGTATAACACTACCATGATTGGAGAATTCTTCACCGTATAAATATTGCTATGTTGCTATGTTAATAGATAGTAAATGAAAGCAATGGAAATGTAGGTGTAGCATTGTCATGCTGAGGAACTAATTTGAATTATAGGAAGCAATGTAGCGATAGTAAAATTTTGCTGTTATGCTGTGTTGTTTTACAATGTTGGAAACATTATATTACCAAGAAATAATATGTTGTTACATTGTTGTGTTGTTGTGTTTTCTGCATTTGGAAGCAACGAAGTGATGAGTGTTGTATGTGAACTGTACTCCTCTTTAAAATAAAAAGAAGAAAACAATCTTCGAACTTATACTTCTATGGGAACTGGGAAACACCTCTCGATGAAGAAGATAGATTTCGTGGGGTTTTACCCTGTGAAAATAGGTAGTTTGTAACAAACGAAACATATTGATAAATTCCTTGGATAAGTCTCGGAAAAGGAGATTAATGAATTTTGGTATGTTTTCTGTGTAAGAGTAGTTTGTATATGTGCATGATAAAATTACATGTTCATTGTTTATGTGCTATATTTGATCCCTGACGACACTCCAAGTTTTCCTCTGTGTGAACTGTTGACTGGTTGGAAGCAACCGGTATGGTGCTGAGCGGGTTTGGGAAGAACACTGCCAAGAGCTCGCGGACGAGGGACGTGATACCATTGCTGCTGTAAAATGGATACCTAAAACAAAGATAACAAACGTAAATTGTTTGGCTATTTTCAGCCAAAGCAGCAGTGCAGTTTTGCAGAAGTTGAATGACTCTGATTTTGGACGAACCCAATCTTAGGTTGAGAATAGTCTAAATATTAGGTAAGAGTAAGGAATTCAAATCACAACAAAAGGGGTGAAACCCACATGTACTATTGTTCTAAAAATGGAAGTAAAATGTACTTAGGAAGCGGCTTCGTGAGTTTATAGTGAAGCCGAATGAAGCATATGTGTTGTATTAAACTCTATATCCTCATTTAATTGAAGGGTTTCTGGTTTGAAATTCTCTCTTTTGGTATGTTGTAAATTTGGAATTCTTGGATAGAATGTCAAATAAAGCAAACCTAGTTTAACCTTGATGGTTCATGGATAAACCAGATGAGTAATTAAGTCTTGTTTAAACTTAATGTTTGCTGCATTTAAACTAAAGGTTTCTAGTGAATGTTGTTTATACTTTATTTTGATGATTTCATTAGTGCTGTTGGGAGTGTAAGGCAACCAAAAATTAATATCTAAAGAAGAAAATCTGTGATTTTAACTTCTGAAAGCAAATAGTGTAAAAGCTTTGGAATCACATGAGGTTTAACATCAAACTTTATTTTTAAAGAAAATAAAGTTATTAAAAGCTATGTATTTATGAGCAACTGGTTCTGCAAAACTCTTATTTGGGATTCAGTAAACCAGTAAATATTTAGAGAGCAAAACTATGTTGTTGGATGGTTTAAAATCCTGACAATAATGTGACTTAGTATTAAATAGTAAGATATTCTTATGATCAACTACTATTGTTCTATTGATTGATTATGCCTTTAAAGGTAGATAGTTAACTACTTTGGGAATAGATTGTCAGTGAAATAATCCCAAAAGACCCTTAGAAGGTTTGATTAAAAAATAATAATAATAATAAAACAAAGACCATCCAAGAATATTGAGGTGCGGGAATACACGCAGCAAGCTTTGAGACAGCCAAGGACTAATGAAATTGGTCAAGAATGACTTGGTCAGGACGAGAATGAGAGGGTGGTATGGAACACTTTTTTAGGATGGACTCGAGTAGCATTGTGCTTATTATATAATCATTGAACTAAGCTAGAACAGCCTTAAGATTTGGTATGGGATAAACCACTGTGAGTTGTAGTGAGTATGAGTAATAAGGTCCAAGGTCAGGATAATGACATGGCACTAACTGTCTCCAGGAATAGGGAGTCACCAATTAGTCACAAAGGCAATGATGCTAACCTCTTCCATACTGTTTAAAACACAATTCAACTAGATTATCGAAGGTTCGGTATGAAGAGGTAAGGGATAAAAGTGTCCCCTCTCTAGGTATTATTGGCCCTAGGGGATTACTCTTGTCGTGGTTCGGTCCTCATACCGAAAAATGAGGACGATAAATAAGGACAACCGAATTCATAAAATGGCTTTTCAACGAGATATGGCCGATCTCGTCCACTTGGGTGATTGGCTGTAGCAGTCTTGAACTCAAATGTGGTTGATATGTCTGTGCTAAGAATGTTTTATTTCTTTGGGTGGTTCAAAAAGAAGTTAATTAAAAATTAGTTAATCGAATTTTAGGTTTGGATAGAGAACTTAGTTTAAAATAAAAAAAATTAATTTCTATTATCCCTTGTCTTTCTTTGGGTAACCAGATATGAAGTTAGTTTTGAGTTGTTACATCTATTCAAGATCAATACCTACATAGTGCAGAAGAAGAATCGGTCAGAGAAGGCTTGATCCAGAAAATAAGGCCATAGAAGCCTTAAATCTGAAGAAAATTTCACAAAAGAATTCCTGATTCGAAAGATAAAGTTCCTGATTTAGAAAAAGACTCCAGAGAAGAGTTCTGAAGAAGACTTCAAAGAAGTGTCCAAGAAATAGGAGATTGGTGATCTCCATCAAAGCCTGCAAATTACTAAAGAAAGAGAAATGACCAGCGAAGTCCCATTCCGGGATTCAGAAGCAACAAAATCAAAGATCCGAGAAGAAGATCTCATCACCAACACTTCCAGAAGCAGAAGGTTGAAGAAAAGGTCTCAGTTGGAAGACTAGAGAAGCTGCAAGATAGAAGACCTAGGAGAGGTCTCAAGCAAAAAAACAAAAAGGCTTAAAGAGCCTTACTGTAGAGCTCGTAGAAGCATCATTAAAAGATTTCCTATGAGAATTAGTTGGAGAAATCCACTACCGAGGAGAAAACTCCTAATAGTGAAGGACCTAGGATAATTGTCGCCATCCGATAACAAGCCCAAGAAAAGAAGAATTTGGCAAGAAGTGTCAAATCAAGAAAAAGAATCTAGTAAGACCTCAAGATGTTCAGAATCTTAAGAAGAAGAAGATCATGTCTTAAGTCAGAGCTCGACATGAAGATTAAAAGAAAATTCAGATAGAAGAAGCCTACCAAGTCCAGGAGATTTGGAGATTGTCTCTCATAGAAAAAAGGTATACGTTCAGAGAAATTAGTTCTCTAAATCTACAGCAAAGGGCAGAAGATCACTTGAAGGATCAAGCCACCAAACCTAAGGCTCAAGACAAAAAGTTCAAGACCATAGTTTGGTGAAGCAAAAATTTGTTCTAAACAGCCAACAAGAACCTGCGAATTCATCCACTACAAGGCAGCAACTTGGTGAAACAAAACACCAAGATCTACATCTACTACATAAGCCATTAAAGGTAAGCAACTAGGGTGCAATTAGTTGAACTTAAATTAGGGTTCATTATCAAATTCCATTAAGCACCATATTTGGATTAAAGTTGCAAGAAGAATGGCTTATATTATAGTCTTCAAGAAAGTGCAAAAAGGAGAATTCATTTTAAGATATATTTGCACATTAATAGGAGTTGGATATTTTCGAAAGAAATAAAATTATCATCTACCTATTATCTATATAGAAAGAAAGAAGTCTACATCCTACAATATTGATTGTAGTGAAAATTGCAGAATATTCATTAAGGGTTCTTTACAGATTACTCTTAAGAATTGCAGAAGATTATTGAGTGCATTAGAATTCATTTTGAGAGTTTATTATCATCAAAAGTGCATTATTAATCCATTAAGCACTATACAAGTTGATCTTTAACTAGTTACTCTCAAGAAATTAGTTTATATTGTTAAAGGCATAAAACTAGCACAAAATTTGCAGCACTGCATGGCCAAAGGAAGCCACCCATACAAGCAAAAAGGTGGAGAAGGAAGCCACCATTGATATTCTTGAAGGAATCCTCAAATTGAGACTTGGTGAGTCTCAAGATTCAAGGAGAATATCAGGATCTCATTAGCTTGGATTAATGATCATTAAAAGATCCAAGGAAGCGAAGGATTTCATAAAAAGGTCCTTCGTACTGGTGTAAATCTAACTATTACAAATTACCTCTTTTGTTCCTTTGAAAGGATAAAAGTAATCCTATTTATAGGAAGTAGCGCAAACGTCATATTTTGCAGGTTGAAGGGCAAAGTTCGAGCAAGAGGAAAGAACCATCGAAGAGCTCACACGTATAAGAATCAAGGTGTTTAAAAATACCATTTCTCCACATCCAATCCAGACCTAGAAGAAAGTGTGTCACCTGTAACATTGGAGCTATTATAAGAAGCCATTATCATCCGATTCTACGTAAAGAAAAGGCCAGCATATAGAGGGATATTATCTACGTAGAAGAAGCGCTATCAAATCCAAGAAAAAAGGCTAGCAAACGGCTGTTATAAAAGATATACAAACAACATATTACACGCGTAAATATATAAATTAAAAAGTGTTATACCCAAGGTTTCTACTTGGAGAGAACGACCACCATTGAAGAGCACAATAAGTTACCATAGGACCACCATCAAATGGAGGGAGTGTAAATAAAAGGGCAGCATATAGAGGGAGATCATCTACGTAGAAGAAGCGCTATCAAATCCACGCAAAAAGGCTAGCAAACGGCTGTTATAAAAGACATACAAACATCATATTACAAGCGTAAAGATACAAAGTAAAAAGTGTTATACCCAAGGTTTCTACTTGGAGAGAACGACCACCATTGAAGAGCACAAGAAGTTGCCATAGGACCGTCACTGAGAGCGCCATAGAACCAAGAAACAATACAACTGGTGCTATCCATTATCCTCATGAAAAAGTGTACGAACAGAGAAGAGGGAATGCTTACATTTCAAGAAACTTAGCAAGCCAACACATATTTCAAAGATATATGCAAAGATAGGGTATCAACGACCATCGTTGGAGCATTAGAAGAAAAGTTTACATGCACAAGTCGTGAGTGCCACTTGGCACAAGAGCTCTAAGTGTCCAACATTCGTAAATAATCCAACGCTCACCCAGGAGGAGTTACAAGTCATTGGGAGATTACCACCAAACTCATTACTACATACGTTGGAATATCAACGCCTACTAAGTAACGCTCGAGTGACACTTGTCTGAAAGTCACAAGGAAGCAGTCCTATTTAAGACATCCATATTGAATAAGGAAAAGCGCTAGAGGTCAAAGAGAAGACTAGCATTTAATGGTGTAAATCATATTCAAAGAAAGAAGGCTAATTCAAGCCTGCGCTATTCGAAGGAGAAAACCAACATTTAAGAAGTTGTCATAAGATTAGAAAATACAACACCTCATTCGATCAGCAATCCAGCGTCTCATTCGTGGAAGGAATACATCATAAAACCAACCATACCAGCGTTCAATTCGTAGAGGATAAGACCGAGCATTCTTTAAAGTAATACCAGCACCGGTTACAGAGAAAAGAAGCACTACGTAAGGGAGAATTCAACACCGGTCAAAGGAGGCATTGACTGCCATTTCAAAGGATTCAAATTTGCCACCTCTCAGCATCAAGGCAAAGGAATACGAAGGTAAATCCTATACTACTTATTGCTTGCTATAAACTAAGGATATATTGGAGTTATAAGGGCATATTATACTTACTATTGCAATTCATTCACTTAGCATTAGTAATATATTAAGCAAGCATATTTCAAAATCCTTATATTTACAAATAAAGGAGGAATAATGATTTCAATTTGAAAATTAAAAATCCTATCATTGCAAATATTATATTGTTTTCTAATATTTCATATTAGGGAGTTATAAGGAATACTATACAAAATAAATTATTGGAAATTAGAAACATTACATATCAAAGGCTATAAAGGAGGTCTATTAAGGAAATCAAGAGTTGGAAATAAATTGGCATACTTGTCTCAAACCATATTAAAAGGACACAAGAAATCCAACCAATATAACCTCATCAAATTAGAAAGTGGTTAAGTTCAATAGGAGTAATAAGGTGTAATAGAAGTTGATTTTTGCTACTTACAAAACATTACAAAATCAACTCAAAAAGTATTTTATCAATCATAAAGCATATCCAAAATCACTAGGGAGTTATAAGGCATTCTACAAAACTTGATAATAATAGCACTCATCAAATATTATCAAGTACTTAATCCATTTGGGAGTCATAAGGTTTCTACAAAACCTAGAATTTCACCAAGGTATCATCAAATCAATACTAGGTAAATTAAAATAAGATCACGAGGATCATCATGGTATCAAACAAATTCTTTCTTGCAAAATCCCCGTTACTCAAGGGACCAAACTATTTCACCTGGAAAATTAAGGTAAAAGTAATCTTAGTATATGAAGTACTTTGGGAGATAACTCAAGGAACAGAAAAAAGACTAACCACAGATGATATTGAAATTCAGAAGTTTGATGAAAAATATACAAAATCTCTAATGATAATAACCTTTGCCATCACTGATGAAATACAAACTTATATCAATTCAACAAAGACATCTACAGAAGCATGGAAAAGCTTAGAAAAAATATTTGAAGGAAAAAAATAAAGCCACTATCCTTCATCTTCAAACTCAACTACATTCTCTAAAAATAAACAGTGGTGAGAGCATAGAACTATTCCCAAGGAAAGTAGCAGATATTAAAGGGAAATTATTAACCTTAGGAGAAGAGATCAAAGATGAACTTCTTACTCAAGTAACCATGAGAGCACTTCCAAATAGCTATAAAAATTTGGTTACATCTTTACAAGTCCTAAGTAAAGATACTTATTTTGATGATCTAATCAATATTCTACAAGAATATGAGGTAGAGAATACAGTTAAAGATGAAATAACTAACACTGAAATGACATCAAAAGACAATCCACAGGGGAATATTGCTCCATCATCAAGAGGACCAAGACCATGGTATAACATGTATCATCAGATATGCAAAACAAAAGGTCATAGCACTAACTATTGCAATTCAATCCCAAAAATCAGAATCAAGGAAATCAGATAAACAATGGAAGCAGATTTCAACCACGACAATATCAAAACCAGAAGTAAGCTCAGCGTCCAACCAATTATCCCCAATTGGAGTACCGAAAAGAGAATAAAAAAGGATATCTAGCTCAAAGGATAGAAGAAATTGAAGAACTGCAAGAATCTATAGATGATTATGAAGGGAAAGCTCTTTTAACAAGAACAACATTCTTCAGTTTTGATATTGTCAAGAAATTTGTTAAACTTTTATTTTTACTATAAAAAAAAAAGTAAAACATCCAAAAAACAAATGCTTCAATAACTGGGCCAGTCTTTTCAAGCAGTTATAGACACAAGGGATTTTTAACAATGGATAATATTCTTACTTTTTCCTCTAAAAAGTTCAGAATTTTTGCTTCAAATTTTGAAAAGATTTTGGATTGGAGAATTTCTTGGTATATAATTCAAGATTCTTTATAATTTGTCCTCTTATTAATAAAAGTTAATAAAAATAATGTAAAATTAATGAAGACGTTAATATTGTTAATCTGCTATTAGGTATATAAAAAAATATTTTTGTCTAGAATGACTTAATCAATAATGTTTATTATGCTTCAAAATTGAGTAAATAATTTATTCACTATTCTAAATAATACAAAAGGGAAAGAGGGTAGAGTTCTAGCTGATAAATTTTTTATTAAAGAGAACCAGCTTAAAAATTATTACATTAAAAGTTGTAGATAAAATGTGAATCTTGATAACCCCTTGCGTGCACCTATAGTTCCCTTTCATATCTTAGTGCTTATGTTGTTGGTATCTCTATGTATGCTATAGAATGAATATCTTGTTCATTTAAACTACATAAGCTAAAAACTGGCTAATATTTTCTGTGTGTCTTTTTGTCACTATCTTGTTAAGGCGAACATCATCTAGATGAAGTTTAAAGATAAAATATATTTATAGATGCTAAACAGTTGTTATCTTTTAGTGATAAATTTTAAAGGTATATTTGTATTTACTTTCTACATAAGAAAAGTATTTTTTCCAAAATTTAAAAGCATTTCATGAACTAAAAATCATAGTTAGACTAATATTAAGAATAGAAAATGGAACTATGTTAGTAAATCTTTGTGAAACATTTTTCAACTAACATAGTATTTATTGTTAATGTACAATCACATTTACATTATAGTAAAATGATGTTTTCCAAAGATAAAGAGAAGCTCATTGAAATGACAAGGTGCATAATGAATGCTCGGATTTGAATGATAAATTTTGAGAAGAACCCATGTGCTCTACTTGTTATCTTTTGAATAAAGTGTACACCAAAAGTTTAAGCAGCGTGTGCTTCTTATTTTTGAAAAATATTGGCACTAGAGATGTCAAGATTATGATTTCTTTAGGAGCAAGGACTAATCCAAAGTGATGTAGATGATCAAGACGATATAATTCTTTCCTATTGTACAATAGAGGTAATATCATTGAGACAACAATATTCAAAGACTACAATTCTACAAGACTATGAAATTCCTTGTATGACGATGTTATTTTATTGTATGGTTTATCCACTTGTACGACAAGCCAATTTGTATTGTAATATTCCTTTAATTGTACGGTGGTCTAATCATACGACTGGTAGGTCCAATTGTACGACTCACAGATCCAATTGTACAACAGCTTCTCCTAACGATATTCTTTCATGGTAACCTTACTTAAGATGGTAATTCTCTTCTTTGTCTGAATGACTAAGCTGTAATCTCCTTGAACAACAAAGCAACATTGTACAGTGATATTCCTTGAATTTGAACAACGTTCCAATCCTTCATCCAACTACACTTAATTCTTTTAAAAATCTATGATTCCAATTATGCAGAATATTCTTGGAAAATTGTGAACGGTAATCACACATTCACTCCACTCGCGAACAATCGTTTGTCTCATTTGTATGATGGTTCCTCGAACAATGACCAATGATTTCAAACCTACAATCTACACTCTAGTTAAAATGAATAATTGCAACGATATGCATCATTTGCCGATCACACATAATTAAACACATATGGGATGGAATAATATATAATTCAATTATCTTCACGATGCCCAGAGGCTATAAATAATACTAAGATCCTTGTGTTAGGACGTGAAAACCCTCAGCAATATCATAATAGGATAGACACATTCCTCTCTCTGGTACTTTCTGTGCTATTTCCATTCCTTTCCTCTCCCCTTTCTCTCCCTCAAGATCTATTTCTTCATTCTTTTTTCTGCTCTGGTGTCCATTCCACTTCCTCCTTTCTCTCTCATACTTATTCACAAAATTTCCCTTTCCTTTCGTTATAGAATTCTGATGGTTTTTGAAGTGATTCATCAATCGTTTTATAAATGGTTTTATGTCCTGCATCATACTCACTGGGTAAGAAGAAATATTTCGTGAACAGCGTTCATGAACATTTTCAAAGTCCATAACCGAGATTCAGTACTTAGCAACCTTGAAAGCATCCATTCATGTTGCCACTTCAATTGGTTGGTTATTCCACTTGACCAAATATTCATAATAGACCTTGCTTCTCGTCCTCTTGGCCACCCTAGAGTCTATCACTGCCTCCAATTTATTTTCTTTCTTTTTCGAGAGTTGCGCTATCCCCTCTTCTGTCGAAAAATCAGTTGTAGGGTTTTCAGTACTACCTATGGTCTTGTTATAATACGGTTACAAATCTTCCACATTAAAAATTGGTGAGATGTCTACCTCTTCTAGGAGTTCAATTTTATAGGCATTGGCCGTAAAATTCTTCAAAATCTTACAAGGTCTGATCTTCTAATTAAGCTTTGTTATAAGTGCCTTTTGGAAATCTTTCCTTCCGCAAGTGTGCCAAAACCAAATCTCCAACCTAGAATTCTTGTGTTTGACACTCGAGGTCAGCAAATTGCTTGTATTTCATGGTTTTTTTCCAAATTAGCTTTCACTTCTCGATGTAAATCTTACATATATTTAGCAAATTCCTTTGCTATAGCACTAGGTTTCTAAAAATCAGCTATACTCTACAATTCATACATTTCTCTTAAATAGATTCCATACACAACTTGAAATAGACTCTTGGTTTTACTTCTATTTACTAAATTGTTATATACAGATTTTTCCTGTGCCAATATGGCATCCCATAACTTCAGCTTCTTTCCATCTAGACACCATGGCAAGTTTCCAATGCTTTTGTTAACCACTTTAAATTGTCCATCCATTTACGAATGATAAGCTGAACTAAAGTTTAATTTGATATCCAACTTCTTCCACAAGGTACACCAAAAGTAACCTATAAATTCTGCATCTATATTCGACACAGGGCTTTTTGGAAAACCATGCAATCTCACAATTTCTCGAAAGAACAAATCAGCAATATGTGTAGCATCATTCACTTTCATGTAAGTTATGAAATGTGCCATCTTCAAAAATTTATCAACTACAACAAAAATTGAATTATTTTTTGTGTTCGAGTCAATCGAAGGATAAAGTCCATACTTATGTCTTCCCACCTTGTTGGTATTTGTAATGGTTGATATAACCCGATATTTTGACTCTTTCCTTTCACATGTTCATAGACTTGGCAACTTTGCACAAATATTCATAATTTGTGCTTATTCTTGGCCAATAATAACTTTTACAAAGTTATTTCAAAGTTTTATCTACCCCAAAATATCTAGCTAGTCCTTCACTATATTTTTGTCTTATCAGGTATCCTTCATTGAACTCTATGGTATACACAATTGTTATCCCTTGAACAATAATCCTTCTTGGATAAAATAATCCATCCATGGTGTTCTATCTCTCATAGTAGAATCATGGCAAGCTGCCCATTGCTTCCTTGAAGTCCAAATCATCAACATAAAGTTTTTTCATAGTATTAAAACCTATAACTTCACTTTGTATTGCATTCATCAACAAGTTTCTTCTACTCAAAGTATCAGCTACTCGATTTGAACTTCCACTTATCTGCTTCAAAACAAATGAGTAACTTTGAAGATACTCCACCCATTTTATATGTCTTTGGTTCACTTTTCCTGGCTATTAATGAACTACAAAGTATGATGATCTATAAACAACATAAATTCTTTCAGTAATAGGTAATGTCTACTTCTTTAACGCTTGCACAATGATATAGAATTCCTAATCCTAAAACAAATATTTTTTCTTGGCCTCATTCAATTTCTCGTTGAATAGGCGATGGGTCTCCCTTCTTGACTCAAAACTCCTCCAATGGCAATTCCACTAGCATCACAATCTACCTTGAAAACCTTGTTCAAGTTTGGCAATGCCAAAACCAGTTACTCTATGACTTTCTCCTTCAAGATTTGAAAGCTCATTTTTGTTGAGTTTATCCATTTGAATTCATGTTTACCTCTGTGTATTATTTTTGTGATTGGAGCACAAATTCCACTAAAATTTCTAATGAGTTTTCTATAAAAACTTGCCAAGACATGAGAACTTCTGGTTTCATACATACTCCTTGGTGATGACAACTCCATAATAGCCTTCACCTTTCTTGGATTCATCATCAAACCATCCTTGGATATAACAAAACCCAAATATACCAATTCTTCCTTCATAAAACTACATTTCTTTAAATTGATTAGTCATTGTTCCTCCGTCAACTTTTGTAAAACTAACCTCACATGCATTAGATGCTCTTCCTTCATCTTGTTGAATACCAAAATATCATCCATGTAAACCACCACAAACTTACCAATAAATGGTTTCAATACCTTATTCATCAACCTCATAAAAATACTAGGTGTATTTGTCAACCCAAATGGCATAACTAGCCATTCATACAATCCCTCTTTGTTTTTAAACACAGTCTTCCACTCGTCTCCTTCTATGATTCAAATTTGATGTTAGCCACTCTCTAAATCAATCTTTGTGAAGTGCTTTGCTCCACTTAAACAATCCATCAGGTCAGCCATACAAGGTAATGGAAACCTGTATTTTAACGTAATATTACTGATAGCCCAAGAATCCATACACACTCTATTCTCCTCCTTTCTTGGGTGCTAGTATAGCTAAAACTGTACATGGGCTTAAACTCTCCCCAATAAACCCCTTGTCCAATAGATCTTGGAATTGAATCTTCATCTCTTCATTTTCCATAGGTGTCATCCTATAAGTTACCTTATTTGGTAAATTTGAGCTAGGTATGAAGTCCATTTGTTGACTAATGCTCCTTATAGGTGGTAACCCATCAAGTAATGCTTTTGAAAGAATTTTAGCATATTCTTCCAATAAATCCTTAACTTCAGGTGGTATATCATCCATATTATTTGTTATCCCATATTCCATGGGTTTAGGAATGAAAGCAAAACATATTTCTTCTTTCTTCATCTCCTTCAAAAAATAATTTCAGGAGATTAGACAAACTTCCATAACTATTACCCACTTCTTCTCTTTTGTCCTTCAATGGACTTAATGCATAACTTTTGTTATCCTTCACAATGAAATAAGTATTCAATCTACTGTCGTCTATTGCTTTTCTATCAAATTACCATGGTCTCCCCAACAAAATATGACGTGCATCCATCGATATGATAACACATTGAATTGCATCCTTATAAGAGCCCATTTGGAAATTTGCCTTACATTGTCCAAGTACCAAAATTTGGTATCCATTTTGTAACCACGATACTTTGTAAGGATTTGTATGCTCCATCCTCTTCAAACCAAGTTTCTTTACCATCTCTATTGACACTAAGTTGTTTGTGCTTTCACTATCCACAATCACCTTACAACACTTACCCCTTAATTTGTAAATTACCTGAACAAGTCTTTCCTTTGCTCAAGTTCATGCACCTCCTTTGTTGGTTTCAACGACACTCTTTTCATCACAAGGAATTCTACTTGCTCTAGTTCCTCCATGTGTTTTGGTGAGGCCACACTTTCTTCGTCTACTTGTATAATATAGCTACAAAATTCCTTTCCACATCTGTTGGTTTTTTGTGTCTGAGGAAATTCATATACCCAATGACCAACTTCTCCATTTCTATAACATTTTTCAAGAAATTCTCTATCTCTTTCTCTTCCATAACTTCCACATCCTCTTGAGAAATCTTTATTTTCTCTGTTATTTTGAGAAGTACTACCTTCTTCTTACCTTTGTTGTCCTCGTCCACTATGGTTTTGTCCTCTTCCTCTAGAGGATCATCCTGTTCCTCTCGCATTATTTTGTTGCATATGTAGTAACTTTTCCCATTCCTTGAGTGTATACTAATATGCCTCTTCAACAATTTGAATTTGAATCATACCAATCTCATATTATATGGATAATCTTAGTCCATTTATGTATCTTTCCACTTTCTTCTCATCATCTTCAATATGACCTGCTATTATGATCAATTTATAGAATTCTTTCATATATTCTTTTACTCCTAACTCCTTTTGCTTGAGGTTTTGGAGTCTTCTAAACAATCCTATTTTATAATCTACAGATAAAAACTTAGATCTTAACTTGGATACAAACTTTTCCCAAGTTTAAATTCTATCCTTCCTCTTTCGTTGTCTCTCAATCCAGACATGATTCCACCAAACCGAAGCATGTCCTTTCAACCTCGTACATGCAAATTTGACTCGTTTTGGATCCTCCATAGATTCATAATCAAAGAACCTCTCCATGTCTATTATCCAATCTATCAATTCTTCAAGATTCAAATTTCTATTAAAATTAAAAGTATCCATCTTTGGCTTACATCCCAAATTTGAGATTACCCTAATCAACTACTGCTCTGATTCTTCTCCAACTTTATCCTCTTAATTATCACTAATCTCCTCAAGATGAATGCTTCTTCTTTGGGCAGTGTCAATTGCATCTAAACTTGACGGTAATTTCTCTTAGCATTTTTGCTATATCCGTTGGTCATGGTCCTAGACCACACGGTCTTCCTTTTCTTCGTTGTGCAATATTCCTCGATTATGTATCACGACTAGCTCTAATACCAAATGATGCAAACAATCAAGACAATACAATTATTTTCTATTGTATGATAGAGGTAACATATTTGAGACGATAATGTTTAAATACTGTAGTCCTACAAGATTATGTAAATTCCTTGTACGACAATGTTCATTGTACGGTTGATCCACTTGTACGACATGTCAATTTATATGGTGGTCTAATTGTACAACTGACAGGTCCAATTGTACAGCTAGCAGATCTGATTGAACAACTTCTCTTAACGAGATTGATGACAAAGTTCTAATCTCCTTCAATAGCAAAGCAACCTTGTACAAGGATATTCCTTGAATTTAAACAACATTCCAATTCTTCATCCAGCTACACTTCTCTTTCAAAAATTCATGATTCCATTTATGTAGAATATCCTTGAAAATTATGAATGCTAATCATATGTTCACTCTATAGGTGAACAATTATTTGTCTCATTCGTGCGATGGCTCATGAACAATGACCAATGATTCCTCACTTGCAACCTGCACTCCAGTTAAAGTGACCAATTACAACAATTCATCGATCACACGCAAGTACACACATATGGGTTGTAATAAAATATAATTTAATTACCTTCACAATACCCACAGGATACAAATAATACTAAGATCCTTGCTTTACATCATGAAAACCCTCAGCTATGTCACAACTAAATATAGACATTTCTCTCTATGGTAATTTCTATGCTTTTTTTGTTCCTTTTTCTACCCTTTCTCTCCACTTGGAGTCCAAAGCCTTACAGTCGTATCCATGGTTGCAGAACACTACTCTTGATCCCTCTTGGGAAGAATTTGAGTCTCAATTAATCACTTGATTTGGCCCTAGTGACTATGATGACTTTACAAGAGCATTGACAAAGTTGAGATAAACTTCTACAGTTCAGGATTATCAAACGTAATTTGAGAAATTGGCCAACAAAACAAGTGGATCGAATGAAATGTTCTTTATGAGTTGTTTCATTAGTGGCTTGAAGGATGATCTATAGGCTGAGGTCAAGATGTTTAAATCATAAACCATGATTTAGGCTATCAATTTGGCCCTATTGGTCGAATCCAAATCTTCATCTCAACGACGAACACCTAAATTTCCACAAGCTAGACCCTCCTTTCCTCCTAGATTCCAAAATCATACTGAAAATAAAACTAATACGCCAAAACAGTTGACTACAAAATAAATGGATGAATGTCGCATTGAAGGGTTGTGCTACAATTATAATGAAAGTTTATTCATGGGCATACGTGCATCCAAAAGAAGTTGCTCCTCATAGATGTAGATGAGCCTGACTCTAGCAACCATAGTGATGATGACACAAAACCAGTAGACAAACCACCCCAAACTGAGGTAGAAATCTAGGAAGAACCACAGGATAAAATTTATGTTCAATTTCTTGCTGGAATTACTACTCCCCAAACCATGAAAGTTCTGGGTTACGTCTTACCATCCTAATTGATTCTGGCAGTATACATAAATTTGTTGATCCCCGCATTACCAAATAGGCTAATTGTTACGTACACACATGTAATTCCTTTGAGGTTATGGTAGCAAATAGAGGGATCTTACCTTGCAAAGGTAAATATCATAATATTAAAGTAAAAAATGCAAAATATAAGCTCAAACAAGATATGTTTGCTCTTCAATTGGGGGGATGTGATATTATGTTGGAAGCTCAATGGCTGGGCACATTGGGAATCATCTCATGGAACTTTACTGAGCTTTGAATACAATTTTCACAGAATGGATAATATTATACTCTCTATGGGTCAAAAGCAGGGCCTTTGTAGATTATCAGTTCAAGTCGTATGGAGAAGTTAAAAAAATATTCTCGAGGAGTAATAGCTCAGATATTTGCGATCCAACCTCACACTTCTGAGGTGGATTCTGTTTTTGAGGTACATTTTATTCCTGTATATTTGCAACTTATTTTGTCCAAGCACAAATTCTGTTTTTGTCGAACGATCAAAATTACCGCCTCGTTTCTCCCATGACCAAGCTATTTTATTGTTACCTAGTAATGCACCGCTCAACATCTGATCATAACGGTATCCTCGTGCTCTTAAGTATGAAATCAAGAAGTTAGTCCAAGAATTAATAAAAGTTGGCATCATTCGGCCAAGTAACAATCCTTATTCTTCTCCAGTCTTGTTGGTCCGCAAGAAATATGGGTCCTACGGTTATGTATCGATTATCGAAAGCTCAATAAACTCACCATCAAGGATAACTTTTCTATTCCGGTGGTGGATGAATTACTATATGAGTTGCATGGAACTATGTATTTCTCCAAATTAGACTTTCGCTCTGGGTATCATCAGATTAAGCTCAAAGATGAAGATATTCCCAAGACTGCTTTCCATACTCATGAAGGTCATTATGAGTTCTTGGTGATTCCATTTAGCTTGACTAATGCTCCTTCCACATTTTAAAACCTTATGAACAACATCTTTCACCCATTTCTTTTTATAAAATTTATTCTAATTTTCTTTGATGATATTTTGGTTTATAGCCGCTCACAGGAAGAGCACCTAGTCCATGTGGATCAGACTTTACAGTTATTGGCACAACATCAACTTTTTGCTAAGCAGTCCAAGTGTTCCTTTGATTTGATAGAAGTGGAGTATTTGGGACACATTGTCACCAAAGATGGTATCAAAGTTAACCCCAAGAAGATCCAAGGATTTCAAGACTGGCCAAAACCCCGCACTCTCAAAGATCTTCGAAGATTTTTAGTGTTTACAGGTTGTTATCGTAAATTTATTCGTAATTATGGTAAAATTGCAGGTCCTCTCACTTCCATGTTAAAGGACTCTTTACTTGGACGGAACCCGTTGAACAGGCTTTCCTAGAGTTGAAGCACGCTATGACCACCACGCCAGTCTTAGCCATGCCCAAATTTTCCAAATATTTTATCATTGAAAGTAACGCTTCTGGTCATGGTATTGGTGCAGTGTTGATGTAAGAAGGGTGACCCTTGGCTTTCACTAGTAAAGCACTATCTAAGCGTAATTTGGGAAAATCCACTTATACCAAGGAGATGTTGGCAATTCTGCATACGATAATCCATTTACGACCATATCTCATTGGGCGTCTCTTCTCCATTAGAATTGACTATCAAATTCTCAAATACTTTATGGAGCAACGGGCTACCACCCCCGAACAATAAAAATGGGTTTCTAAACTCATGGGCTATGATTATGATATCACTTAAAATAAGAGTAAGGAGGATATTATGGCTGACGCTCTCTCTCACCAATTTGAGGCTCTCAGTATGCTATGTGCTATTTTTTCACCGGTTTCACAATAGATCGATTCCTTACAACAAGAGGTACTTCAGGATTCAGACTTGCAAACTTTGGTTGCCTTCCTACACGCTGAGACTATTTCATGTACTGGCTACACTTGGGATGGCAATGATTTACGCTACCACCAACACCTTGTTCCCCACACGTCTCCACTCCAAAAAATTCTGATGAAGGAACTGCATGCCACCCCATATTCTGACCATTCAAGATTTCTCAAAATATATGAACGACTTAAGTGCACTTTTTTTGGAAGGGTATGAAAAAGGGCCTTCATGATTTTATGGTGGCCTGTGATACCTGTCAACATATGAAAGGTGAAACGGTGCGTTCTCCAAGCACTCTTCAATCCTTATCCATTCTTGACCAGGCTTGGATAAATATTTCTATGGATTTTATCGAAGGGTTACCTAAGTTCGAAAATAAATCCATTATTTTCATGGTAGTGGATAGTCTTTCGAAGTATGCTCACTTTTATTCCCTCTCCTATCCTTACATAGCCTCCACCGTTACCCAAATTTTCCTCTATTCTATCTTCTGCCTTCATGGTATGCCCACCTCCATCGTATCCGACTGTGACCCGACCTTTATTAATCATTTCTAGTAAAAATTGTTTAAGTTGTAGGGAACTCAGCTCAAAATGAGTTCAGTTTACCATCCGCAAACGGATGGCTAGACTGAGATTGTTAACAAATGTTTGGAGACCTACCTTCATTGCTTTACATATGATCATCCTACTCAATAGGTAAAGTGGCTTCCTTTAGCCAAGTGGTGGTACAACACTTCCTATCACACAAAAACCAAGATTACCCCTTTCGAGGTGGTTTACGGGCACCCTCCACTCACACCTTCCTCTTACATTTCGAGAAGCTCCAGGGTCCATGCAGTCGATACTACTCTTAGTCAACATATCAATGTCCTTCACCATCTGAAGATGAATTTGGACATGACCCAGAATCAGATGTGCCAACAAGCTGACCAACACTATTCTGAGCATAACTTTGATGTGGGTTATATGGTTTTTCTTCACTTGTAGTCGTATAAACAATCATCCCTACAACTTTGCAGGTGCTAAAAACTTACTGCGATATACTATGGGTCCTACTAGGTTTTACAACAGATTGGTGCTACCGCTTACAAATTGGCCCTCTTACCTACCTCCAAGCTCCATCCTATTTTCCATGTCTCCTCTCTCAAAAAGGTTATGGGCACTCAAGTACAGGTTCAATCTGCACTCCCAAAATTGGATGAAGAAGGTATATCTTGCTCAAGCCTAAACAATTATTGGATCATCGGACTCACACTCTCTGAAACTGCACCATTATTGAGGTCCTTCTTTAGTGGTGGAGACTCCAGCCAAAAGAAGCTACATGGAAGTCTTTCCACCAGCTCCAGCACCAGTTTCATTATCTTCAGCTTTGAGGACAAAGATTTTCGAAGAGGAAGGATATGTTAGGATCCCATCCTAACATTATTTTGTAATTCTCATTTGCTTACATAATGACCTACTTTCAACGTGAAGGATTCCATTTATAATGTTATTTTGTAATACTTTGTAATGTATATGGTAAGTAAGACACCTAGCCAAGTGGTGTTATCTCATGTAACCATTATCAAGATTACAACCGATGTTTAGTAGAAAATTCTAGCTCGATTGGTATTTTGCATGTAAGTCAACTCTTGAGCCTTTAGGTAGGATTGCATGGAGTTTTCTCTTTAAAAACATGGAGCCATGTACGAATGTATCTTTTGCAATTTAATGAAATTTTGAAGGAGGTTACCCCCTCGAAGAGGCATGTAATTCTAAGTTATTTGTGAGATTGTTTCAATTATGCAATTACTTTTCTGCATAGTGTTATTCTGTTATTTGATGCATTTTAGTTATTTTACAGTACTTTGTGTGAGTGAGCTTTATTTTAATAGTAGGTTCCTAACAATCTTGTTGTAGTTAATAAAATAAAATATCATTTAGATATATTAAAAGTAATCTATTCTCTTAATGAATTGGTTTAAAATATTTTTTATATAAAATGCTTGGGATATAGTAAATGTTATTCCATCGATATTCAAATGTGACAATTTGAGAAAAACATTTTCTTTCACATTAACATTATAATGTATATCTTTCAACGACTTCCAAATATAAATTTATAAGCTTATATCTAGTCCTTTTGAGATGAAACTCAACTTACATCCAATGAACTTTTTTGAAAATCCATACCACTTATATAGACAATTGATGGCTAGCACAATGTAGATATCGCCTTTGTGATTGGACTTCTTTCAAGTTACATATAAGATTCTTAACAATACCATTGAAAAGCATGTATTTTTTGTTATCAATAATGTAACTTTAAGATTGGGATACAATATTCTTATACAAATGTTACCTTTTATTTAAATATACAAAATTTGATGGAGTTTGAATAATGTAACTTGAAGATTGACATTTTCATTTTAAATTTTTTTGTTATTTCAATATTATGTTTGACTTAGTAATTACTTTCTATGTCTTAGATTTTTTTAATTCTTTCATGTACCAAAGACAAGCTAGGTGAATATCCTAAGTATGGCATAAAGACACAAGTGTTTGAAGCTTATGGATCCACCTTCACTATACTTCTCTTATGGCACTTTGAGCAGTGCTAAGAGGTCCTATATATGAGACCTAGTAGATTCCATGCTCTTAAACAATAACAATTATATATGATCCAACAAAATAATGTCCAATCTAAAAACTAATAATACTACTATGGTATTTGTATGGTATAAATTTCTCTGCCCTATCTTCTTTTAAATAGTTTTAAGTGAATCCTATGTTGAAGTATGTGTAATCTGATTTTATTTGGCCAAATCCAAAAGTGTGAATGAGTGCTTATGAGCACTACTAATATAGCCTAAGGGTAAGTATCTATGTAAGACTACGAGCATCTTCGTGTAAGCCTAAGGGTACACTTCTTGTATTCACCCTTAGTATTATTGGCTAATCCACCTCTATGGATAACCTTAATCAAAGGGTGTAATATATGTATTATATTGTAATTTAACCTTCAAGCCAAGTTATGTCAGCTTGAGGTTAACACCTAATCAGGAATTTGGTATCAAAATAAATACCCCCAATGACCTATCCATTGTATCAGTGTGATATATATGAAATATTTTATCTGTTTTGGAACGTTTCTGAAAAATATAGTGAATTCTACTATGGTATCAAAGTGAAGAATATCTCTCTTCTCTCCATATATATATATATATATATATATATATTTCATTTATCAATACTATCTTTTATTGTTCTTAAATATTTTCTAGATATAATCATGGTGAATGTATATTTTGGATTGTTTCTAGAAAATATGGAATTATATATATATATATATATATATATATATATATATATATATATCAATACTATATTCAATTGCTCTTGCATCTTTTCTAGGTATAATTATGGTGAATGTATATTTTGGAAGGTTTCTAGAAAATATTGTGAATTCCAACATAGTATAAAAGCAAAGAACCTCTCTCTCTCTACATATATATTTTGTTTATCAATGCTATCTTTAATTGCTATTGCATCTTTCCTAGATATGATTATGGTGAATGTATGTTTTGGAACGTTTTTGGAAAATATTGTGAATTCCAACATGGTATCAAAGAAACGAACAAAGTTGTCACTCAAGAAAAAAATTCTTCAAAGCAACCAAAGAAGCTCTCAAGATAACAGAGGGAATTTTTGCTTTTCTTTGAATTTTTGAAAATTTTGAACTTTTAAAATTTAAAAACAGGCACAAAGACTTTTTACTTTGCCAATATTATTCCTTTTAAAAACAGGTGCCAAGCCCTTTTCCTTCGCCAATATTATTCCTTATCAACTGACTTTTCTCTCCACGCACATGCACTATCCTATCTACTCTACGTAAATTGTCTTGTCTATCTTACACAGATCTTTTTTATGCTCAAAGATAAAGTGCAAGGGTAGGCTTTCTTTGACCCCTCAACATCGTGGGTTTCACTCTCGCTTGTGCAATCATTTTATCTTTTTAACATGCCATATATTCTCTCAATCAAATTTTACTTCCCTACATCAGAAGGAGCAACGTGGTGGCAGCATGCTACAAGATCAAATCTCTCAAGCAAAATTTTTGGCAAGGGTGTAGGTTTTGAGAAGGTATCTCCTACAGTTGAGCAAGAGCTAGTGTAAGCATCCTCCCTGACCTTTAATATAATGGTTGTACTTATTAAAGCCAAAACAATATGGTGTAGTGGTTGGTATTATGTTTTAGATGTCAGAGATCATTGTTTTAAGACCCAAAAACACCTTTTTTATACCATCTTCAGCATAGTGGAGAAAATCTGGATAAAATCCCTATTTGAGCTAATTTTTTCTGATTCACATCCTCGCCGATTTTTGCCTATTTGTTTCCAAAAAATTATGATATGCATGAAAAAGGTTTTTTCAATGAAAATTTGAATTTTCTTCAGTTTTTCAATGAAATATTGTCAATATTTTACCATTTTTCCTTTTATTTTTTTGCCAATTCTCAATTTTTCCTGATTCTTTTTCTATGTCGATTTCAATATAATTTTGATTTTTTCAACTATGATCTTCAAGGTATAATGTTTTTCTTTGGCTTTCCTTCTTCCCAACTCCGAACGGTGCATGTGGAGCAATGGTTGGTAACCTTGCTTGTTTGATTTCTATTCTTTCTAACTCCAAACTAAGCAAGTGGAATAGTGGTTGGTAACCTTGCTTTTGGTCAGGATGTTACTGATTTATATCCCTTGGAGAAGCTAATTCTTTACTAAATATAAGTTTCTTTCTTTTCAACCTGAACAAAATGGTTGGCACAAGTGTTGGATTGCTCATGAGAGCCAACATGTGAGGGGTTCAAGTCTTGGATGTATTCGTTTTTCTCTCCACTCAAGACAAGGCATGTTTAATAAAAAAGAATTAGCTATTATTTTTAAAATGTGCACATAGCACATTTGTAAGCTTAGCCCTGTTGGCTACAAACCCTTAAACATTATAATATTTTTACATATATAAAGAGGACTTCCAGCCAATAGTATAAGTCAACTAGTTATACTATTATTCATTGATCAAAAGTAGACAATAACCAATCATTTTCAAACAAGTGTCAACTATGAATTTACCCAGTGCTAGTACCTGATTCAGTGAATTTTTCTCGGCGTTTGGAACCTATTTTTTTAGATCACACCTTATCTTGAGCTATATGCAGTGATGACATCATTTTATAGACTTGTTACAATTATGTGTAGACTTTTAAATAAAATTAATTCTTTGGTTGTATGTTACTTGTATCAGTGGATAAAATTATGGCACTTGATTAGTTCAAATGGAAGGATTACTCAAAAGTAAGAATCTTTAGTTTATCTTTAATGATAAAATAGAAGGTCTTAGTGATCATGGACTTGCTAAGAAGAAGGAAGTCCTTGGTCTCTTTTTCATGTTATTTGAACTAGATGTACTTTTTCACATAAGAGATAAGTCTGATCCTATTTAGGTATAAGCAACATTAAAGGATATCTATAGAAAAGTAAGTGCTATAAAATTAACAAAATAGAGATGGAGCTTTCCAGTCTCTAAATTTCAAATTTTTGTAATATTGAAGATTATAAATCTCACTTTAAAGCCTTAAACGTTGACTTAGCTATGACAAGAGGTAAGGTAAAGGGCGATGAAGAGTATGTAATGTCTCTCACTTCTAATCTTCTCCATTTTTCCATATAGCTAGATTGATTATTTATGTGAATGCTATGACTACCAAGAAGCCACAAACTCTTTCTCTTGAAGGACCTTTCAAGTTTCTTATTCATTACGAAGTTGCAACAAAGATTGTGGAGCTCTTTCTTATATTCAAGCTCAACTGCCCAAGGGTAAATCTAATATTTTAAAGAAGTCGACATGTGAGTATTATAAAAGGGAAGGACACTCCATAAAAAATTGCATAACAATATTGAAGAATATTGGGATAGAATTCTGGAGATCTGGAAATAATATTTTATTTCCTCAAAGCATATGAAAGAGCCAAAACAAGGAGAAACTCTTATGATGAAAAGAGTATCGTTGAAACTAGAAAAGGAGGTGCAAAAGAAGAGAGTGTCATTTTCCCAAAGCATATGGAAAAGCTAGAACAAGAAGATTCTCTCATGATGAAAAGGGTGTTTTTGAAACCAGCAAAGGAGGTGCATGGACCTGTATAAAGAAGGAGCATGTTTAGAGCAATTTGTAAATCTAGAGGGAAATACTACAAGGTGATAGTGGACAATGGTAGTATGAACAATTTAGTGTCTATGAAGGTAGTAGAAAATCCTGGGTTGAAGAGGATTGAACACTCAAATTCATACAAAGTCTCATGGTTGCAAAAGAGGCACCAAATTTTGGTAACTGAACAATGTATGGTAGACTTCTAAATTGGTTCTTACAAGGATGAGATACTATGTGATATTATGCCTATAGATGCTTGTCATGTCTTGTTAGAAAGGCCATGGTAATTTGACAGGAAGACAGTACATGATGGTAGGGAGAACACCTACTCTATTGAGAAGGATGAAAATAGGTACATATTAAGTCCATTTAAGGAAAAAGGGAAAGCAGTGTACAACAGTCCTACAATATGCTTGAATATAGGTAAACAATCCTTGAATGGAATGAAGATTAAGGAAGCACGTTTTGCTTTCATCACTAAGCCCATAGAAGAAGAGAATGTGGATAAGATGAATGAAATCCCACATGACATGAAGGATTTAACGGAAGATTCTACAGATATTCTTTCAAAAGAGTTATCGGATGGGTTTCACCCACAAGGAACATTGGTCATCATATAGATTTTAGTCTTGAATCGAGATTACTTAATAAGCCAACTTATAGGATAACACCAATGGAGAATGAGGAGGAAAAGTAGAAAAATACAAGAGAATAAGCATAGAAAAGAGATAGATAGCCCCAGGTCATCTGTAGTATTGACGATGAAGATGATAGTGCAATAATTCTTGTTATAGATAAAAAAAAGGAGAAAAAGAAGAATAAAAAGATAGGAGAGAGAAATGAAAGTCATAATAACATTAATTATTGTGTTATCCATTGTAAAGACCATAGTACCAAAGTTGATAGTGACAATGGTACTTCAAAGTGTGGTGGAGAACATTGTAATCAGAGTGGAGATGAAGTGTTTGGTTACTTCAAAAGATACACCAAAAAATTGGGTCTAACTTAATGAGAAGAATGGGGTATACTGGAAAATGATTAGAAAGATATGGGCAAGGTTTAAAAATATCCATAATACCAAAAATAAGGCCAAGGAATGAAGGCCTTGGATATACAAGTCAAACAAAGACTGATAAGACCATATTTGTGAGATGAGAGAATAGTACAAGGGTTGAAGATCCTAGGATGGGTTATTGTAGTCAATGTGGAAAATTTGAACGCATTGCAACTAGGTGTTAAAATCTACATCCTTGTGAGATTTATAGAGTATGTAATCACCCCACATTAAGGTGTTGGTACCGAAAGAAAGTAGCCAACAAAGTGTATGTTGAACGTGGTTGGATGCATGTGATAGAATGAGATATGATGAAACAAATATTGGGTGTATTCTATAAGAGGAGGTTTTAATCTCAGATGAAGGTGAGGATAAGACAACAAAGGGGGCCTTGTGAAGATATCTAAGCTAAAATGGTGATAGCTTAGAAGAGAAATTTATGTTAATGAGCTCGAGCTCATGGAATATTTCTTCTTATCCGGTGAGTATGATACAAGAGCATCCATGTGGGAAGTTGGAAGACCAACCGTTTGGGGCGGTTATGTGACTTTCAAGCAATACGTAGAAGAAAAATTGATTCTCGAGCCTTTAACAAGGGGGCTCGAAGGCAGAAGGAGAAGAGAGCAGAAGAGAGGAGAAAGAGAGCTAAGAGAAGAGGAAGAGGAAACGACATGAGAGAGTTAAAAAAGGGTGCAAAGGCAACCAAAAGAAGAAAATAGATGTAAAATATTGATGTACACCCATTTTGGAATTTATGCAATAATAGCTGATATTCACCTTGAATTCTCTCTTATGTGTGTTTAAATGATTTTCACTTTGTGCTATTTAAGTTGTGTGTTGCAAAATACTTGTATTAGTGTGTGTAGAGTTACAGGTGAAGAGAATCTTTATCTAGGACGTGTCGTCACATGGCACAACTATTGCCAATAAGCTGAGAATTGTCTAAAGGGAAACACCTAGCAAGATAACTAGCAAGAGTTATCTTGGAGTATGTCATGGCAATATTATCAAGAAGAAACCCGTCTAGCTGAGTAGGTCTTGCTAACATGGAAGTTGTCATATGTTCTATTATCGTTTAGGCGCGTCGTCATGCATGGTATCGTCTAATTTATGTCATATTAGAAGTGCATTGTAGGGAAGCCATCATGGATGCTACTGTCAAAGAAGTTGCATTGGCATCGAGGGAGTTGTTGTCTAACGAAAAGTACCAAGTGTCATCGTGTAGTGTGTACCGTCAGGTAAAATTATAGTTAGGGAAGTATCATCATAAGTTGAAAGTGTGTTGTCTTTTACCCTTACCATATTGCATATTTTCATCTTGTGCAATAAAATATTAGCACTACCTTCAAGTGACACTAATATCTTATGAACCTTTGGTCTTAGATATTACCATATTATACAAATATCTTGTAGTCATGTCAACTGAAGATACCTTACCTTCAATAAAAGCCATCATCTAGAATATTGTGGGTGTCGTCATGCTTGATGAAGTTTGAGAGCGAAGACGAGTAATAAGTCATTGTGTAATGTCATCCTGAAAAAGGATAAATAGACCTTACCAATTGAGGGTTGGATTCCAAATGCATCGTTTAGAGTGTGTGAATTATAACGAAACCAAAACATACATTGTGGTAAGAGGGAATTGTGAATTTTTGCTACTAGGAGAGGTGGTTGTTCAATTGATCCCCTCTCCTCGTCTGCATCACCAATAAGATAAATTATTAAACGAAGCCCTTGAAAATCATGGGTAATTTCCAAGGAAAATTTGGGTCTAAAAGAAAATAAGTACGCGATAAGTACCATCCCGTATACTAAGGGTGCTTTGATATAATATTCTTCAACGCACAGGATAAGGCACATTAAAAAGGAATACGAAGGACATAAATTGAAGTTACATTACTAGGGGATCCAATATCACTATCATACCTTCTACCCCATTAACGCTCGCACTCTTCAACAACGACATCAAAAAAATATCCCAAAAACATTGATCAAAGGGATCACTTTTAAAGAAAGTTTAGGCAGATAAAGAATTGGTTGTAATTGAAGATGCATCTACACTTGAGCAAGGTGAAATATAAGAAGAAAGTACTATAAAGTTGATTATCTCATTAACCAAGTATGGATCTATGGTTATGGGAGTTTTTCGTAGAGGCTACTACATATTTCTATCATCTACCTCCTACTTCTCTATATTTTTTCTTCCACTCATGTTTCTTTTGCTCCCTATTGTCAAGTACCCCCCGTTTCTTCTATTGTGTATGCTTTACCCCTCATAAGCACAGTCATATAGGGTCACAAAAAAGTACACCTTCAATAGCAAGCCAACCATCATCACCCCCTTCATCATCTAGCACTAACTTCCCTTCACCAACACCTTCTATCAAGGTGAGTGCTATCCTATCCCTCATCCCATATTCCAACAGTCCTATCATTTATCTTATATCATTGCTCTTTATCATACAAATGACTACTCAAGTATCAACACCCATGCCACCACCTTTCCTAACATCCATCACAATCTACTTCACTCTTTTCACCATGTCTTCCCATCTCTAACCAATTTTACATATCTCATCCAAGCAATTTCTTCGATCAATAATGATGTCATTCATACAAACTTCTCCACAAATGACTAAGTCAGTCCAAATCACCCAGGAACAACAAGAAACTATAGGACCTAGCTAGATATTCATCTAGCAAGAAACCGATACCCTAGGCCAAAAGTAGATCAATAAGATTATCATCTCAATAAAGGGTGCTAAATTACAAATCAAGAAAGTTAGTTAAGTCAAGGTATTGGATCCCAAGACTCCTGTGATTATAAATCATTAAGGATGGTAAGAAATTAGCGATTGCAGAAGCCTTCCACTTAGATCCAACTAATCCTACCATGACATCAACAGATTATGTTATAAGGCTATCAAAAATTTATCTAACCAAAATAAATCCTTTCTAAATAATGCAATTGGCAGGTCTTCTATAACAAGAAGTAGAAATGAAACATATTCAAGTGACCATAGAAACTGATACTTAGAAGAAGCAACCATTGGAAAAATTCTAAGAATATCTCCAACAAAAAATAGAAATGCTAAAGAAAGAAGATGCTAAGAAACATCAACTACAAACATAATCGGAGAAATTAAAAGGGCCAACAAGAAGAAAATGACAAGTTAAAGAAGTAGCTAGAAGATCTGTCAATATTATTAGCCTAAGGACAAAACTAAAAGAGGCAATAATTAGAAAAGGAAAAGAAGATCTTAACCTGCAATTAGACTAGATGAAAATAGTCACCAAGGAAAAAGACAAAGAACTCACTCAACTAAAGAGAAAAACGAAGAATTGAAGAATGGGATAAGAGTGGTGAAGGAACAGGTTTTAGTGGTCAAATAAGTCAAGTCCTTATCGAACAATACAAAGATTGAAGTCATGAAAGTTAAAGCCTACTTTGATTTCATTGTTGGATTGGAAGATATTAGTGACCAAACCTCCAACGTCATTGAACAAACATAAAATAAATTAGATGCAAAAGGAAGATATTTCAAAGCACTATAACAGTTATCCAAAATATTGGTAGAGCAAGTCAAGCAACTAGGGGTGTATGAAAGAAAAATTATACTCAAGCAATTGAAAGTGATCCCAAATATACAAAGGATATTACAAGAGTTTTAGAACACCCATGACACCCTTGATGCACCCATACAACAAAAGGTGGAGGAAAGTCAACAACTAGCAGATGATGGATTACCTGATATCTTCAATAATCAAGGACGATGCCTCCTCGATGAACAGATAGAAAGGATCTTCAATAAGAATAAAAGTAAAGTAAAAAGTAGCACTTTACCCAACAAAGTCACTAGGCTAGAGTCATTGTTGAGGAAAATTAAAAAAAGTCATCAAGAGGGGCTTTACAAAGCCACTACAAGGACTTAGCAATATAAACATAGATGTTGACTAACCTATAATTACCAAGAGATGCACACCGGTATGTGCTATTGAGCCTTTTACCACGAAAGTCAGGAAGAGCCACCAATTTTATAATTTTGTAATGAGATGATTTTAATTTTGAAGACTTCACGCCCATTGATGAAGGTGGGATCTAGCGTCTCTCACCAATGGAGCTTGGCACCCCAACAAGTCACCGAAAATATTATAGCTCATCAATTACCTTCAAATTTCCATCAATTAAGGGTCATGAAGGACAAGAAGTCAAAATTTTATAACCCTGAGAACACCATAAAGCGATCAACTAAAAAAGGATGCAATCCATCAAATGGTGTAATTCATCCCATTGTTGTGTAAGTGAGCTAATGACTCCTTTCAAAATTAGCAAATTACCATTTTTTAAGCCAAAAAGGACGAGGCAACACAAAATTCAATGAAACTTCCATAAAGCAAACCAAGTAGAAGACATATAAATTAGATGTCAAAAATTAAAATACTCCTCCCTATTTATTATGTTTCATAATATCACGTTAAAATGATTTTCTTTACTATAATTAAGAAGAATTATTATAAAATAAAAAATAATGAAATCTAGAATGTGGGAAGACTTAAATCATTATACTTAAATAGTTAATTTGTTGAAAAAACAATGACACAACCTTACTAGAGTTAGAAAAGAGTTAAAAGCAAACTAAGTAGAAGACATAAATAAAGAAACACGTTAAGGTACAAATGAAAGACTAATATTTGAGCTTGCATATGTATTATATCCAATTTATATCCTTAAAATAAGGTTGAAATAGTAAACAATTGATATGACAAAGGTTGAGAAACTAAGTTAAAATTAAAAAATAAAACTGGTTATATAGGGTTGAAACAATCTAACCCCACATAGTAATATTACAACAACTTGGCCATTATTAATATATCGTTAAGTAAGATTTAAACTTGAGTCTCCTCCTTGAAAGTCAAAGAATTTAGTTGGTTGAGTTAATGGCATTTGATTTAAGTTTTTTTTTTAAAGGGAAAGACCCCTTGCGGGGCCGCCTTGGTCTGAGGGACCACAACCAGGGTTCTATACCGTCAAAGTCACCCGAAAGTCGGCCCTGCCCGGCCCGAACCAACATTATCAATTGGATTTTGGGTACCCAATTCAACTTTTTGGTAGGATTGAGATTCGAACCTGGGACCTCCCTTGAAGGATTGCCCTCTCCTCTCCAACTCACCTACAACACCTAGGTATTTGATTTAAGTTTAAAATTTATAATAAACATCTCTATTATTATATTCTCATAGTAATGTTCTAAAATTTACTACTTAGAGAAAAATAGTGCCGAAAATAACTTGGCCATTATACATATATCACTAAGCAAGATTTGAACCTGAGTCTCCTCCTTGAAAGTCAAGGAATTTGGCTGGTTGAGTTAATGTCGTTTGATTTAAGTTTAAAATTTATCATAAGCATCACTATTATTATATTCTCATAATAATGTTCTAAAATTTATTACTTATAGGAAAAAACAAGTACCTATATTTACAACCATTTTTTTGTCATCTTATATGATGTGAAATGTCAATAAAAATATCTTATTATATAAGATATAACAAAAGCTATTATAATATTAAAATAATTAAAAACCATCGATCAAAAGGAAAAATAAAATATATTTTGAAATTAAATCTCCATAACAGCAATTGTTTATTCATACTAATCACTAATACTACTGTTTTGTTTTATATTTTTCATAATTTATATTTAAATTGAAAAAGGATAAAAATGATCTTACATTAATATTTGATGTTGAATGGATAAAACTATCAAGTGCCTCTGGATACTTCAAATATCTCTTTATAATCATCTCCATGCTGCAAAAGATTATACACAAGTAAATGACATACTATATTATATTGAAAATAAACATATTCAAAGGATATGCATGTTGTCTTAGAAGTATTTTAAAAATATCTCTAACTAGGTAGACTATGTCTTTGTCTCCTTACATCTTCTATATTTTCCCAAATAAATGATTAAATTAAAAAATCAAATTTAAAAAAATAATAATTGAACACTATAAGGATTGTCAAGTTAATTTTTTACGAAGCATTGTTTTGAAAGGAGGCATCAGAAGAAGTGGAGATAAGATTTTACTAGGCTACTTTATTTCAGATTGGGTTATTATTTATTTTTATTTTTTTGGTAATATTAAGAGATGGGGGTTTTGACCAAGAATCCCCCAACTTGTTACAACAACTCCACCAGGGAGACACACACCCACCCCCTCACACACTCACCCACGCCATGGTTTGAACCTTGGACCTCCTGAAGAAAAGCCAAAGCCCAAATCGTTTCGTTGCACCCCCAGGTGCAATTGGGTTATTATTTATTTCTATACTATATAAGTCAAATTTAAATAGTAAAGAAATATTGAAAACTACTCATAGATAGTTTTTTAATTAATGGTGAAAAGGTAAGGTTTTGAAGGGTTCCAAAACCTTTTATATTAGAGGAGGCAGAGAAAGAGAAGGTCAATTAAGCACAGGTCAGCCTCCAAGGCCAAAAGAACAGAAACTAAACCCAACAACCACCCAAGAGAACAAAAGAGAAAGATAACATCATGATACAACATAGACCAGCCCACCACCCAATAGGGCATAAAGGAGAATTTTTGTTTCAAATTTCTTTTGAGGCACCAAAGATTCTGCTCTATTTTTCCAAAATATTGGAAGGGCAGCAAATACATCAATATGCAAATAATAAAATCCTGATCCCAAAGAGCAAGGGTGAGGGCAATACACCAAACATATTCCCTGATAATGGAAACCACCACGGAGCAGAAGGACCAACCCCCCACAAAAGACCCTCCAAAGAGAGGATCACTACAACACAAAGGAGACCTCATACACGCAAAAAGACGATAAAAAGAACTACTATGTAGGTTAGCCCAATGCTTCCAAAGAAACAATTATCATTAACCACGAAGATAAATTGTCTTCTCAAATTCTAAATTGGCCACTATCGACCTCCAAATTGGCCATAACATCAGCAACCTGGTTACCTTCCCTATAAATATGCTCAATTTTAACTTCTAACATACCTTCCAAAATCTTCGAGGTATCCTTAATAATATTCAGGATGAATAATTGTTAGTCTTTCCAACCTACAAGTCCCGAATGATGCTCAAGGAGTCATCTTGTACGAGAAGTCTTCTGAAGCCCCTCTCGAAAACCTGATGAACACTCGAGGAAAGCGCCTAAGCTTCAGTTAGGTGGTTGATCTAAATACCATAATCTTCGGTGTAAGTCCAAATGACCTCACCATTATCATTTGTGATAACACCCCCTCCACCAACCCTCCCGAGGTTACTCATAGATAGTTAATAGGATAAAGATTTCTAAAATTAGTATGAGCTTGTTTATTCATAATTTATCCTTCATACATTACTTATTATGGTATGTTATAAATAGATTAGTTACATTATTTGGATCATGTAAATGTACCTTTCTTGGTACATACTTAGGACATTAGATTACTTTAGAGGGAAGTTATCTACTTACTTCATGCAATGTAATAAAAGCACACGTGTCAATGTGCAAGTTATATATGTGCAAGTTGTCCCTTGCACAACTAGGTAGAGTGTTGGCCAAGGAATCTATTTTCTATATAAAGGGCCATAGACATAGAGCATGATATAGCAGTAGGAAGTAATGTAGAATAGTGTGGTGTGATATAGCAGAGTGTGATGTAATGTGATGGAGTGTGATATGCTCAAAGCCCATTCTTGAGTAGTAGCTTTATTCATAGAGTATTCATTTCCTCCATAGCTACTTTTGTTAACATTTTCATCATTTATATTTATAGTATATTTTCAATTATCTCGCATATTTACTTTGTCATATTATTCTGCATCTTGTGATATCTATCTCCCATTACTTGCTACATCAAAATCTAACAGTGGTATTAGAGCTATAGTAGGTCAATAGAAAAACCACCATTATCATTGACCCTGAATTTTTGTCAACCTGACGTGCCATTGGACCAATCACTATTAAAAATTTTCAAAAGAGTCTAGGTGGTAGAATTAGGGAGAGCCACAAGTAAAGACTGAAAGAAATATCAGTTTTTGAAATACTGAGATTACATATGGCTAGAGTCTTTCCAAAGAGTTACAAGGGAAAACTCGTGAAGACTAGGACTCGGCATTTGATCTACTAGTTTCATGAATCAACTAGTGAAGCTCATCTAAGAGATCTGGAGAAATTTACCTTAAGTTTATTTTATTGTAGGGAATTAATTCTTAGATGATTGGGATACCTCCTACAACAGAAAGCTAGGAGATTTCAACTTTGCTGCCCAAAGATCAGCATGCCTTCATAGTGCAGATATTAGTTGTTGTAAAAGAAGAATACTACAGAAGAGACTTCTGGAGAAGAATTATGGTGAAGTTGGGAGACAGGAGATCTCCATTGCAAGATTAGAAAATTTACAAGAAATAAAAGGCCACAAAAGCCTTAATCAATAAAAGACCATAGAAGCCTTGATATAGAAGAAAAGGCCATAGAAGCCTTGATACTGAAAAAGGCCACAGAAGCCTTAATCCTGAAGAAGACCCCAAAAGAGAGTATCTAATTCAGAAGTAAATTTTAATACTAATACTTTGTTAGATGAACAGGGAGATTTAGTGAGTTGAGAAAGCTTCCTACAAAAAGGTTAGGAAGAGTATCTTCTTCAAAATAAATCCAACACCTAAAGCAAAAGAGATCAGGAGAAGATCTCATTGAAGAGCTTCCAGACTTAAAAGAAGAAGAAGAACTAGGAGAGTCCTGCTCCAATCCAGAAGCAGTAGAATCAAAGATCCAAGAGAAGATCTCACCACCAACTATTCTAGAAGTAAAAGGTTGAAGATAAGGTCTCAAGGAAGACCAAAAGAAGCTACAAGATCAAAGGCCTTGGAGAGATATTTAGAAGCATCTAGTAAAAGGCTTGGAGAGCCTTACTGAAGATATCATCAAATGAGTTCCAAGGAGAACTCATTGGGTAAATTCACTATTGGAGATAGTGAAATATTTAGGATAATTGTCACCATCCGACAACAAGCTCAAGAAGACGAATTTGGCAAGGAATGCCAAATCTCAAAAGACCTCAACAAATTCAGAATATTGAGAAGAAGATCATGTTTGAAGTTAGAATTCGAAAAGAAGCTTGAAGGAAATATTTAGATAGAAAAGCCTACCAAATCTAGGAGATTTGGAGATTACCTCTCATAGCAAGAAGACACTACTTCAAAAAAAAATCGGCAATAAAAGGAGGAAACTACAAGAGGATAAAAAACCACCAAAAATCTAGGCTCGTGAAAGAGAGTTCGAGACCATCTTTTGGTGAATATGAAGTTGTTCAAGGTAGCCTACAAAGAGCTGCAAGATCTTACTCAAGGCAACAACTTGGTGATCTTAGACACCAAGATCTACATCCTCTACAAAAGCAACGAAAAGGGCTTTCAAAAAAAGGTAAGCAACTATTGGTGTAAGTAGATTCATTAAGTGGATTACTTATCGAAATTTGTTTAAGCACCTTAATTGGACTAAAGTTGCAAAAAGGAGAGTTGAATTACAGTCTTCAAAAGTGCAAAAAGAGAAAGATTTCTTTAAGGTTTATTTGCACTTTAGGAGTTGATTAGATTTCAGAATTTCAAACTATCTATCAACTACCTATCATCTACTTTGGAAAGCAAAAGAAGACTAGCTCCTACTACCTTGCTTATAAGAAAATTGTAAAATAATTCTTGAAGATTCATTTCATATTATTCTTGAATAGTTGCAGTAAATTGATTAAGTGCATTATTTTTTAGAGTTGAATGAAGTGATAAGGTAAAATTGTTAGTGCATTAGAAGTAAAATATTATTAGATTCATTTGCACTATTATATTGCTCTCAAAAATATTATTGTTTGTGTTCGTGAGAAGGGCACAAAAATAGAATTTGTCAAAGTGTCTAAAGATACTATTAGTGCACAAAGATCTGCAACTTTGAGTGGCTTGAGGAAGCCAAAAAATCATCCCAATCCTCCAAGCATAGCTCAAGGAGCCACTCAAAGGGCTCATTCTCCTCACATCCTGGACGATCGAAGCTGCAAGAGACAAGGTGCAAAATCAAATGAAGAAACAACGTCATTCGAGAGCAACATCATCTACGAAAGGAGGATGTAAACAAGTAAGAAAGAATTATAGTACCATTAGAGTGTTTCTTACTCCACATCCGCTGGCTAAAATCGGTGCTCAAAGCCTCCAAATTGTTGCTCCACATCCCAGCTGAAAACACTGTAGGTGAACAAAAGAAGGTTGGGGATTTTCAGAGTTAAAAGGATCTCAAGGGCCAGTTGAACCAGCGATAGAGATGATATCCATGCAGAGAAGAAAATGATATTTGTCATTAAGGATAAACCCTTACGCTTAAATCAAGCGAGCACTCATCTTCTAGAGAGGAGTTACACAAACACGCTGGTGCATTGAATGTATGAGATGCACTTGTCCATTGGGAGACCAAAAATTTTTCTAGAGAACGTAACGTTCATACGTTACTTGAAGGAAGACAAACGTTTCTTTGGCATCTAATTCTCCTAAAGCGCTCGAAGGGAAATGGATATGCCACTTGGCACTTTAGACAAAAATCTTCTCCATTTTAAGGACAACAATGATCAAGGACAATAAGTATTCTTTGTCTCTATATTTATCACGTCATTGTCTATACGTACAGGGCCAAATTGCAGCATGTCAAGAAGGTGATAGATTCTTCAAGACTCAAGTCAAGCAAGGTCAAAGAAAGTGTCTAAACGGTGTCAAATTTGAAACGCTCTATACAAGGATAAGCTCCAAGCGATTCCATTGGAGGGTAAAGTCAAAGTATTCAAAGTGTCTACGTCGATATTGCAGCCCTAGCTCATCTGAAAACAATGCCAAATATTGCTTGGTAAAAGGTAAAGTTGATTCCCATTCTTATGTGCTTTCTTTCCTTGGGAGTTATAAGGTTAATATTGAAGGATTTTTATTATATTGAAAGCCATACATCAGAGGGAATATTTTATCAAATAAATATAATATTTGCAATATAAAACCTAAGCGTAATAAGGGTATCTACTAGAATAAATATTAAAAATTTGCAAATATTATTGTGGTCTAATTTTTTCAAAAACTAGGGAGTCATAAGGGTTACTACATCAAATTAATTTATTGAAAATTAGATACACTTTAATTAATTCCCAAAAGGTTACTTAAAAGAGAGATTTATCATAGTATTTCAAAATTTGGAAATTTATAAAATTATTGTCTCAAACTTCTCAAAATGAGACAAAAGATCCAACATTATAACCTTTTTAAAATTTGGGAAAAGTGCTTAGTTCAATAGGAGCAATAAGGGATAATAGAAGTTGATTTTTTTTACAAAACATTACAAAGTCAACCAAATATTTAACTGTAATTTACAAAAGCACTATATCTTATCCAAAGCATACTAAGGAGTCATAAGGCATTCTACAAAACTTGGTATTATCAACATCTATCAAAGATTATCAAGTTACAAAATATAAGCTTTCCTCAAAACCTAAAAATCCTTAAGAGTATATACTCACATTACTTGGGAGACATAAGGAAGTCTACAAAACTAAGGATTAATAAAGGTTTTATCAAATCAAGCTTATATTAATTGGAATTTTATAGACACTGAGTAAGGATTTATAAGGTAGACTACTCTATCTCAAAGAATACAGGTAATACAAATGACTACTAGCATAATAAGCAACACTCTTAAAAGTGGAATAAGGAAGATACCAACATGGATTAAAAACCTAATGGATTACAATGATGAAAAAGGCAAAGACAAGGAAGAACCAATACAATATGAAATAAGTTCTGAAATTAAAATCCATATAAAGGGAGATTCATCCAGTGAATCTAACATCAAAGGAGACTCAAGACAGGAAAAAATTGATCAACAATATTTTATACAAAAAGGAAAAGATGGAATAGCTTCAATTATGCAAATATGGTTAGAATATTTTATTAAAGAGATAGACAAACATGATGTTCCTAAAATAGACTTCAAAGTTGTCAGATCTTCTCTATTGTGCACCTATTGCAATCAACATGGTCAAGAAAAAACAAATTGTTGGAGTTTCCATCCTTGCAAATATTGTGATGGGATAAATCACTCATCTTTTTCTTGTCATTTCAAATACAGGTACTATAAAGGCTATGAAAGAAGATTAATACAAGGAATAAATTGTTATCTTCAATAACTTATTTTAGATGGATCGACTAACGTTGATCTCAAGGTTGATACTTATGAAGAGCAGAGAAATATGTCTTACACAGGTACAAAAGAAAGGAGAACCTATTCAGATCCACTCATGATATGCAAAATCTTGAGAACAATTGTTCACCAAAAACGCCTGACATCAAGGGGCACCGAATCGAAAAAGGTCAGAGACAATAACGTGAAGACTGAAGCAGCTGAAGAAGATGAATCCAAAGAAGGAGGAATACAATGTAAAGTCAATTGAAAGAAGGACCTACAACTTCAACCTATTTTTGCATCATCTGAAGACTGAAACAACTACAGAAGAATCAAAGCTATCAAATTGAAGAAGATCCATATTGAAGACTAAAATCTTCAATATCCAAATAATGTAATACTGGGGTGTTAGAAATAGATTATATTACATCATTTGGATCATATAAATGTATTTGTTTTTGTACATACTTAAGACATTAGATTACTTTAGAGAAAATTTATGTAGTTACTTCATGCAATGTAATAAAAGCACAAGTGTTAATGTGCAAGTTGTATATGTGCAAGCTGTCCCTTGTACAGCTAGGTAGAGTGTTGGCCAAGGAACTTATTTCCTATATAAAGGGCCATAGACATAGAGCATGATATAGCAGTAGAAAGTAGTGTAGAACAATGTGGTGTGATTTAGCAGAGTGTGATGTAATGTGATGGAGTGTGGTATGCTCAAAGCCCATTCTTGAGCAGTAGATTTATTCATGGAGTGTTTATTTCCTCCATAGCTACTTTTGTAAACATTTTCATCATTTCTATTTATAGTATATTTTCAGTCATCTCGCAGATTTACTTTATATCATATTATTCTGCATCTTGTGATTGCTATCTCCCATTACATGCTACATCAAAAGCTAACATGGTCTATAAACAAATATTAATAAGGCAGATTTTTATTTTCCAATAAGCAAAGAATTAGCATGGATTTTTATACAGTTATAAAATAAAATTGTTCCAACTTAAATTTTTAATTGTTATAATATGAGTATTAGAAAAAAATATGGTAAATTAAAATTTTTCAATATTTTGTTTGTATGAGTCCAAAATTATTAGGTGGGAACATGAAAAAATTATTTTTTGAAAAACATAATGAACAACAAAAAAATAACAGAATAAAATTTATCCATAGAAATATTATGTATAGAAAAGGTATGTGTATAGTTGCCAAGGACAATAAAAAACTAATTTATATAAGTCAAATTTATTTTTTTAATTGGGCTAATGTTATCACCCAAAGAAAACTACAATAAAAGAATAATGAAAACTACTCATAGATAATTAATAGGATAAAGATTTCTAAAATTAGTATTAACTTGTTTATTCATAATTTATCCTTCATGCATAATTTATTATGGTCTATAAACAAATATTAATAAGGCAGATTTTTTTTTCTAATAAGTAAAAAATTAGCATGGATTTTATACAGTTATAAAAAAAAAATTGTTCCAACTTAAATTTTTAATTGTTATAATATGACTATTAGAAGAAGATATGGTAAATTAAAGGTTTTCAATATTTTGTTTGTACTAGTCCAAAATTATTAGGTGGCAACATGAAAAAATAATGTTTTGAAAAACATAAGGAACAATAAAATTTATCCATAGAAATCTTATGTATAAAAAAAGTATGTGTATAGATGCCAAGGACAATATAACACTGATTTATATAAGTCAATTTATTTTTTTAATTGGACTAATGTTATCACCTAAAGAAAAAAATTTCAATAGTAAAGGAATACTAAAAACTATTCATAAATAGTTAATAGGATAAAGATTTCTAAAATTATTATGACCTTGTTTTAAATTATTATTCATAATTTATTGTTCATGCATTACTTATTATGGTCTATAGACAAACATTAATAAGGTGGATTTTTTTTTCCAATAAGCAAAGAATTAGCATGGCTTTCATAATGGTATAAAATAAAATTGTTCCAACTTCAAATTTCTAATTGTTATAATATGAGTATTAGAAGAAGATAAAGTAAATTAAAGGATTTTAAAAATTTATTTATATAAGTCCAAAATTATTAGGTGCGAAAGTGAAAAATAATGTCCATAGAAATCTTATGTAGAGAAAACGTATGTGCATAATTGCCAAGGACAATAAAACACTTATGTATAGAAAAGATATAATCTCCCAAATATAGCCCTCTTTATTATAAATAAATAAAAAATAAGAAGAAGATACAATATAAATAAAATTAAAAAATTTGAACTTCCCTCCAAACTACCCATATGTTTCATAGGACACAATCTGGACAAGTTGCTAGCATGTACCCCCTTGTAAGTTAGCAGCTTCTACCTATGCAAGCAAGTATATAAAATATGGATAATTTACATTTTTGAATTGGACGCAAGTGTGTATAAATACTATATAAAAATAAATGGATTGATGTACCATTTAGTTCCAAGAGTGCCATATCAACCAATATCAACCACACTATAGTGGTGATGAACAATAAAAAGAATAAAGCTTCTATAGGTGAGGCCATAGCAAGATGTGAACCACTGACCTATGATAGGATTTGGACAACTAACCTTCTCCATATGAGTTCCTTAGGCTACGTGAACTAGTGAAGGGCCTCACATTAACCTTTGGAATGGTAAGGATATTGGGAAAAGAAATGGTGCCATCATTACCCAAATAACTTCATGAGGCTACATGCAAAGGAAATTAAGAGATTAAAGCCCTCAACCTCCACCCACCAACTTCGTACTAAAACATCCACTATAAGAGTTGTATGCTTCATTGAAAAGGCAAGGGTATGCACCATCCAATAAATAGGGTATATTACTACCATAGAAAGTAAAACCCAGCACAAAGAATTGAATTTGTGACACCATATTTTTGATAAGATGGAAAGAAGGGGTTTTGAAAAGGTCCTCAAACCTTTTACATAATTACATCACTGTCCAGGAGATATAGGATAGAGCAGAACACAAGGAGAACAAGAAGCAAGTCCAAAAAAATCACCTTCTTGAGTAGAGGCAAAGGAGACCCAAAGAGTCCCAGCAGATAACATATTATAAACCTTCATTGAGAGACTCATAGTCTCTTCTTATTGTCATAATGAGTTCATGTAGAAAGTTCTCTTTTCTCACCTTCAGTTCTTCAATTTGTGTACCCAAGTTAGCAATAAGGTTCGCATATGAGTTGCCTTCTCTGTAAATATACCAACATTGAAAGCTTTTAAATTTACTTAGGACCCTCTTTGATTCATCCAAAAGATTAGCAATATTCCAACTGGTGGAGGAGCTACCATTTATGTTGTTGATGATATTAAGCGAATCTCCTTCTATAAGGACTTTGCTGATATTCATCCCAACAAGAATGGCCAAACCTTGGAAGAGCGCTCTCACCTCAACAAAATGGCTAGTTTGAGTTCCACTATTTTTAAAAAAGGCAGCAATGATCTCCCTATTCTTGTTTCTAATGAGACCTCTAGCCCCTGCTAGGCCAGGATTGCCTTTAGAAGCTCCATCAAAATTAAATTTGATCTAATCCCTAGAAGGAGTCCATGAGTTTTGTTGTCTAGGAGAATTGTCTTGGGGTCTTCCGTGATAGATAGGCCAAGGCTAGCAATTAGGGAAGCTTCAGAAGGAGGAGTGGGAGAAGGGCCAAAGGGGATATTGGAAATATTTTCAAAAAGAGCATAACAAATTCTAGAACTAACCTGTGCTAGGTTTCTAGAAAGATTGTTGAAGACCCTATTATTACGCTCTTTCCAGACCCCCCCAAAAAATAAATGTGGAAGGTAAAATTTCCACAATGCACGACAAAAGGGGGAACGAAAATGAGAAAGGAACCATTGTTCAAAAAGGTCCAACAGAGAATTAGGAGTCACCCAACAGGTCTCAAAGAAAGAATGGAGCGAGGAGAGGATCTCAAGGGAGAAGGGACACTCCAGAAAAAGGTGGTGTGTGGTCTCCTCATTCAAACCATAAAGATAACAACAATTGGCCAAGATAAGTCCTCTCTTTTTAAGATTGTCCAAGAACATAACTTTGTTTTGGAGGACGAGCCACATGAAGAAATTCACTTTAGGAATGAGCATTTTGGACCAAATTTTATAGCAAGGGAACTAGACAGAAATGTTTGCAGATGCAAGATGATAAGCATATTTAACAGAGAAGACGCCCTTCTCATCCTCCCTCCATATTATAGAATCTTCAAAATTATAGTTTCTAATTGCTTAGGTTCTCATCTTGAGAGCAAGGGTCTTCAGGGATGCTGCATCATCTTGGTTCAAAAAATAACTCATAATATCCTTCCACTTCTTCAAACCACCCACTTCTTCAATGAAACCTGTCACTTTAGAGCCAAATATCTGAGTGAGCTTGGGTCTAGGGATAGGAAGGAAAGGGATCTCCTTAAGAGGAACATCCTCCAACCATGGATCTTCCCAAAAATTGATTTTAACTCCATTGTCGATTCTCCACTTGATGCCTCTTTGGATGAGCTTCCTAGATTTGACAATACTATTCCAAAATGCCTAGCCATGGGGGATGTCTTGATCATTCATAAAAGTTTAGCCTTTGTTCAGATATTTTGCTTCAATAACATGGGTCCAATCAATGCTATCTTGAACAATAAACCTCCAACATTGCTTGGCTAACAAGGCTTTGTTCATGGGTTTAATTTTCCTTAACCCAAGACCCCCAACATTTTTTTTGAGCACACTTGGTCCCAACAAATGAGGTGTAATCTTTTTTGACTTCAATCCCTGCCCATAAAAAATATCTTTGGAACTGCTCTAGTTTTTCAGCAATTTTAACAAGAATTTAGAATGGGAGACTTTACGGGGTGGATTTTACCAAGTGGGTCTTACCTGCCTGGCTAAGGAGAGCTCCCTTCCATCTTGCCAGCTTTTTCTGAACTCTCTCAAGCAACGGATTGCAAAGATCCTCCTTGCATCTTCCAAATAACAAAGACAGATCAAGGCAGGTAGAAGGAAAAACAGTAATGGAACAACCAAGAATTCAAGCAATAGATCTCTACCTGCTGAAAGGGGTGTTGAAGAAGAAAGTTTACTTTTTCAGAAAATTGATGTATTACCCTGCAGTCAATTCATAGTCCTTCATTATTTTTTAATTTCTTTAGCCTGGGAAACAGAGGAATTGGAGGAGAGCAAAGTGTCATCTGCAAACTGATGGTGTGTCATAGGATCGATGGGAGAAGCAGGTTTTATTCCTTCTATGCTCTTGGATGAAGCAACAGTCGTCAGGGCTCTACTCAAAGCTTCAGCAAATATAATGAAAAGACATGGGGATCCATCTAACATGAAAACCTCTGTTGCTACTGAAATATCCAGAAACCTCCCCATTGATAATTACTACGAATCTCGGGTAGAGGAGCATTGCTTAATTAAGGAGATCCATCTAACATGAAAACTAAATTTGTACAACACCTTTTCTAAGAAGTTCAATTAGACTCTATCATAAGCTTTGCTTATGTCGAGCTTGAGAAACACACATGCTTTACCACTCTTACTGACATAATGGATTATTTCATGGACCTTAATGATACCATCCAAAATTTGTCTACCTAGAACAAAACCTCCTTGATTGAGGTCAATGATTGTGGGAAGGATGGTTTTCAGCCTGTTGGTTAGCACTTTTGCTAAGATTTCGTAAATGGTGTTATACAGGCTAATGGGCCTAAAGTATTAAAGATCTTTAGCACCAACACTTTTGGGAATGAGCACGAGGAAAGTGGATTTGACATCATTAGGGAGGAATCCAAATCTTTGGCCATCAGAGATATCAACAATAACTTCAGATCCTATGATATGCCAAAACCTTTGGAAGAACAGGACAGGAAATTCATCAAGGCTAGAGGCTTTCTCTCCAACCATAGAGAAAATTGCATCTTTGATTTTATCAGGAGAGAAAGGGGAGGTCAGCCTAGAATTATGTTCTTGAGATATGAAATATGGAATGTTGTTTAAGCGTCTTCTCTCAGCTTGGATATCACTCGGTCCAAAGGAGTTAAGCCGAGATTCAAAGAAATTGGTAGCTTCATCTCTAATATCCTTTGGGTCAACCAACTTGGATCCATCTTCTTTGATAATATTTTTAATTTTATTATGACTTCTATGCTTCAAGGTTGTCATGTGAAAAAAAATTGTATTCATGTGCCCATTTTTTAGCCACTAAACCTTGGATCTTTACCTCTAGAAAAAGTCCTCTCTTTAGGGTGTTATGAAATTTAGATAGCAGAGATTTTTCTTGAAAACTGAGGTTCTTCTGAAGAGGTCCACGCTATTGAGTGAGCTCTAAATCCTACAATTACACTTTCAGATCTTCTTTTTCTTGCTGAAGTGCCCAAAAATCTTTTTATTCCAGCTTTTCAGATTGGTTTTAATAAATTTTAGCTTCTTGTAGATCTGAGAAATTAGAAAGTTTGGAAAGCTTTTTGACCAAGGCTCCACAATTCTTGGTTCCAGGTCAAAATGAAGGGTCCACATAGACTCAAATCTAAAGGATCTTCTAAAGCTTGAGAGAGGGGAGAAACTCAAAAACTAGGGGGTTATGATTCGAGCCTATCTTAGGGAGGGAGATGAGGGAGGAATAACCCAAAAATTCTAAGTCATCTTTTAACATTAAGACTCTATCTAATCTACATTTAATGAGAAGGAAACCAAACCATCTATTTCTCCAGGTAAATTTCCTGGCTCAAAGCTCCAGATCAAACAATTTAAGGTAGTTAACAAAATTAGAGAAATCATACATACCCTTAGACAAGATAGGATTACTGCCTTTTTTGTCAAAGGGATACAAAAGAGTGTTGAAGTCACCTACAAGCATCCAACATTCATTCAAAAAAAGAGTCTCATCTGGCTAAGGAGAGTCTAGAGGGAGCATCTTTCAGAAATACAGTTGGGAGTATAAATATTGGAAAGAACCCATCTCTTTTTGGAAGATTTACAAGAAGAGAGGATGTTAATAATTCTTTCATAAGAGAAAACCATAAAACCTTCAACCTTTAGAGAATTCTGCCATAGGCACCATGAGCATGGCTGGCTGCAAAAAAAGCTTCCTTCCAAATAAGATTCTTAACTCTGAATAAATTATTTTCCATAAGCTTAGTCTTGTAGAAGCGAGAAGTCTATGTTTGGTGAGGCCATTAAGACCTCTGATATTCCATGACAAGATCTTCAATTACAGTTTTTGAAATGTTTCCTACCCCCTCCTAACATAGTTTGTGTATGTTTCTTTAACTCTGCTAAGGTAAGAGAGGAATCCTAAAGGCACCACGTTGTCATGTACCTAAAGGCAAGTATATTTTTCAAGGAATTTTTTCCCCTAAAGTGCATTGTCCCCCTCCAATATGAGATGAATGCATTTCTACCTCTATATGGTCATTCAAATAAATTAGCAACATAATATTTTCTAGTTGATTTTGAACTCAAAAATTTAAGTTATATGAAGAGATAATGCTTGTGTTTAACATTGGGTATGGTGCGTCATGTGCCAAAAGATGTGTTTTTTTAATTGAGACCCCTTATGTTTTTTATATAAATTCCAAAAATATTCTATAGTTTTTCTATTTTTTTATGGTTGGCGCTATAAAACTATTCTATAAAATAGAAGTATTGACTAATCCTCCTTCGTGTGAGCTTCAAGAAATTTAGAGAATCCTACAAAAAAATCTTCTCTAGAATCTAAACTTGAAGTACTTTGTAAGGTACTTGATTCTTCCAAGAAACCCTTCAATATATAGGGATGATTTATCAATACCCAACGATATCTGCTTTGGATGCCAAACACTCGGTCTTTTCATCAATATTATCTTGATGAGAAAAAATCTTAAAGAATGAAGAAAATTAACCTTTAATAAAAACCTTACAGGACAAATTAAGGTTCTTGAAAAGCCTTAAAACAACATTTAATTCAATTTATTTCTCCATAGTTTCCTATGAGAAAGACCACTTTCATGGAACCTAACATCATATGTGCAAAGGAATCAAAAACTCATACAAGTGAAAAGAAACCAAATAAAGCATGTTTTAAAAATCATCACTCCACAACCACTCCTTTGAAAATATTTGACACAACACCATAACTTAGTCATAAACCAAACTCTTGACAAAATCTATAGCTTTTCAAAAACTTAATAAAATAATGCCAGTTCAAAAATATTCACTTTGCAATCACTTCCCTATAAAATATAAATTGTCTAAAATAAGTGCTATACTTTAGATTGAGTTAATGATAATTGACAGTTTCTTTGATAGATTTTATAATTTTATAGTATATTTTGTTGGCTTTCTTAATGGATTAACTCACAGCAAACTTCTTCCATGATCAAGAGTGAAGCAAATCAATTTAACTAACAATATCAACAATATTTCATAATAATGAACAACAATATCTCACAGAATATAACACAAATAAATACAATATACCAGAATTACATTAGTGATACAATTTGGTTACAATGCATACAGCTTTACCTCCAATATATCCTTTTTCACGACTTTTCAGTTCTCTAACTATTGCTCTCCTCTTTCATCCGGGAGATGCAACTTTTCATATTCCTCTAATAAAGATAAAGCTCTCAACTTGCCACATATCATGTGACTTCATACTCTGTTGACACTTTGGACTCTTTCTTATATTACCACATACATTATATAAAATATAAATCATCTACCAACTAATATTGTAAGGGGGTCAAATAATGTAATATCAACAACATATTTGAAAACAAACTGAATCAACTATATTACCTAGCAAAGCAAATAAAAATATCACACAGAGAATAAATAGTGGAAATTATAATAAGATGGTTTTTGACACCAATAACCTCTCAATAAATGAGTAAAATAATCTCAAATATAATATTGAATAGATAAAAATAGTTGAGTGAGTGATTATAAGTACCTCCATAATACAATACAATTTCAATGTAGATCATGTTACCATCCACCGACTAATAATAATAGTATTAATACAAGGACCACCCTTAAGGTGAACATAGTCCTATACAATAATACCCTCAACTAGGCCTAATGTGAAGAATAACCACATGTCAATAGTCAATACCTTGATCCAATTGAAAGGCATGGCACTTTTGTTCATTTCAACCATCTTATCATCAATAATATGTTTCTCGCCTCAATTTTTCCCTCTTATTTTAAACACTTTAAATTTTAGAAGGAATTTGTTTCTCGTCATCATCTTAAGGTGGTCATGATGTAATTTACATTTAGAGTCTATTTCATTTCCATATAACTAATGAAAAATAATAATAATTTTAGATCCATATAATCAATGTAAACTAATAATAACTATTACATCACAGATGAGGGGATACTAAAGTGAAATAAAATCACGTCTGGAAAACATCATGATATAGTATGAAATAAATCCTCTCAATTGCCCTCTAATTATATTTGTATCATTATTTTTTTTTAAAGAAGCTTGAATTAGGCCATCTTTGAAAAGGTAATTTCACTTGAGTAACTATTAGTAAGATATTTATTTATCTATTCTACCAAAAACTCAGAAACCAACATTCTCACTATTTTTTTTAGATGATTTTGTATTTATGATTTATCACCTAGTCTAAAAATTCTTATACATCAAGTTTGTTTATGTAAATAATATTATAACTTTTTATGGAATTAAGGTATTCTGACTTAATGATTAAGAATCATACAAATAAACTTATATATAATACAAAACATCTGGTTAATATAATAAATAAGTCAATATTAGTAGTAGACATATAAAATAAGCCTATAAGTGTTCTAACAAAATCTAATATAAACTTGCTAAAGGTTGTTAGAAATGCATCGACCAATTATTTAGAGAGAAGAAATGAAGCCAAATAGAAATAGAAGCATAATCTCTCGAAGGGGGAACTTCATCTCTCGAAACATAATTAATATATATTTAAAAGCATCATTATGATTCTAGAATTTAAAGGGGTCATCATTATGATAATCACTTACCAAGTAGGATTTGAACTTGGTAACTCCTAACAAGCACTCAATATACTCAAAAACTAATCTCCTAACCCAAGCAATCCATGCGGTCTGTCATTGAGTAATTGACCGCTTGATTATCAACACTTTCTTTATGTCTCACATGAAAAGAAGACACATTAAAATTTAAAAAGACTTGAATACATCTAGCTCACATATTACATCTATTATTTCCTTAGTTAGCAAGATTATGCTAGCACTCTAAGTGTTCTACCACTAAGACACCACCCAAAGTACTTTAAGCATGCTACCAATGAATAGTTAAACTTTTTTGATCAAATATTTTTAAAGTATAAATTGACCTCGAACAATGATACACATCCCACCAATGAAATATAAGGATTTTATTTTAACTTGCATCTTACATCCACTCTTCCATTCATAAGCAATATCCTTTCCATGTTGTTCCTCAATATTAGCTTGAACGAAGGTGTTTACTCTACTATGATATCTTATTTTTGATAAATAACTAACTCCAAACATAAACAAATCATCATGGCAGATAACAAAAAGCCCTATCCAGCCCTCAAAAGAGAATATCAAATTGTTCTCTCAAGAACTATTCAAACCACCCAATGGTTCATATATTCGTGGCCCTAACATGGAAGCATGTGTTAATATGACAAGGGTGATCCAGCTAGGATTTAATATATATACCTGGGCTTCTCTCAGAAAATCATACTAAAAATGAAGGGATGTTGTCCCAGTTTTGAAATTACCTTTTTAAAGCCCAAGAAACACATTTATCTAGGTCTTTCATGTTTAAAAATTTGTTTTGTTTGTATTTTTTTTATAACTAAAATGGTATAAATAATAATATGCTAAAATTTTGTAATATAAATAGCAATTGGCATTAGTTTAATGGATTAGGTTCCTCAACTTTCAAGAAGGAGACTAAGGTTAAAAATTTGCCAAGTAATACATGTATAATTACCAAGATGTTATAATACCACTATATGATCATGATGGAATACAAGTGGGACCGTTTCAATCCCATATAGCCCATTGAAAAAAATTGTGATCTATTTAGCCTTGTAAAGAAAAGTTAAATGAGTGAAAAATGTATAAAAAGAATAATGTGACAAGGCTTCAAGAGAGAATAGATCCACAAAGAGATCTTAGGATCTATTACAAATTTAAGAAGTTTAAAATTATTACTACTAGTCCTATTATAAACAAAAAAAATATATGAGAAGCAATCTTCATGGGTTATAAAAGGTTAGTCCATTGGAGAGATTTTGCTAAATAACCAGAGAAATAATCTTTTTTGGATTAACCAACCAATACCAAGTTCTATTAAATTAGTGAGACCATATACCAGGTGTGGACTATAAATCTTACATCTAATTAAGAATTTTTTATGATAACAAGTGGTTTTTAAAGTAGAAAATACATCAATAAATAGTAGGTCAACATTCCACCACCAATCCTTCTACTAGGTCATACAAAATATCAGCCTATGTTTCTGAAGCACTACATCCAATATGCTTGAATAAACTGGGTGGTAGGAAACTTTGACTTCTTAAGACCACAATATTATTTGACATATAGCCAAGGAATCTAATAGTAGTGAGACAGCAAAACATAAATAAATTTCGATGTCTTTTATAAAGATCATAAGAACTTCGAGCCAAAGCACCTTATTTAGAGGTAAATCATACATGGGATTACAACAAAGCATAATAAACAATGAGAATTAATAGAAATAACATTAAAATATTGGTCATTCACTTACTCTAGAAGTGTTTTTTAAATCATCTATGCCTTCCAAAAGAAAGAAGCCTTTAATTATAATTGGTGTCAATGTAAGAAGAATAATTTGTAAGACAAGGCTATACAAGAAATTTTCTTATATTCAATGTAATACTTGTAAGAATATTTTAGGCTTAAACCTATGTATAATCTAAAAAACACACTTAGCACAAAAAGTGATGCATTGATGTTGGAGGTAAATGAGTCCATTCACATCCCTCTCTCTATGAAGATAAAATAAATCCAAATCAACCTCGTGGTAGACTTTCATCTATAAAATCTTGTAATAAATTCACTAAATTATCATGGTAAACATTGGAGTACATCCAACAAAAGGAATAGTATATGTAGGCATTTGATAATACTCAAAAATATATAAATTTGTTTAAAAAAAATAGATTTTAAAAGTTAATAAGAGATTCTCTTGCTACCTTGGTTCAAGACATTCTAAAAAGCCTTCAACAATAGATAAATAAAAAAATTAAATTCTATCAAAGCTTAAAAATGAAGTTTGAAAGGGAAAAATCCTAAAATTTCAAAAATATCACCAAGATGAATCTTTAGATCAAATTAAATCAAGAATACGAATGTCCCTTGACGGTGTTGACTTATATGCCTATGCATCTAGAAACAGTGGAAAATAATATCCAAGCCTATAGTAATTTGAATAAATTGCTTGTATTTCTAAACTAATAAAGAAAACACTAAAAATAGATTCTTGAGAAGCTCATGTGCTTGGGAAACAAAATTTCGTGAATGTGATTTTATGAATAATTGACTTCCAATAGGTTGCACAAAATCCTTTACAAAAAGAATGAGATGGAAGCATTATCAAATAAATTTAAAGAGGGGTTTATATCCACTTCATATGAAAAAGGTCAATATTTAGAAAGTTTATTTGCACATTATCAAAAAAAAAGAATATAATCATAGATCCCTAGGTATAAACTAGAATAAATGACCACCAAAACCTATAATGATTTCTTGTATCTAACTTTTGATTGAAAAAGTCTCTTTGTTGATAATATCAATCTCATATCATTGATTCTCATATTACAATGATATTATTTAAAGAGTATATACTCCTAATTAATAGTATTTACTTTAGTTTATTACATGTTGAAAGGAAGGAGACAACTAATGTAAGTAAAAAAGTTGGTCCACGTAATTTAGCATCAATTGTAGAAAAATATGCATTTTACAATATGATAATGACATGTATAGTTGTGTCCAGAGTAGCATTTACTTTTGTTAGTGTGTGTAAGTACTTAGATTGATATGAACCACCACCCTCCCATAGAACTATACATTTATGTGCGATTAACTAGCTTATTTTACATGTTATATTGGCAACAAGTTGGAATGATTTTCAAAATACACTATGTAGTTGTGTATGAGTGATGTTGCATTGTTTTTTATTATTTCTGTTGTACAACATTTATTGCTTTTACTTAATTGCATTATTGTATTCTTTTAATTAGATGTTGTATTTATTTTTAGTAGGCCTCAACATACATCCTAGTGGGGATCCATGCGGGGGAAATCGAGGGGGATCTTGAGTTCGAGCTCTGGCGATTTGGCGGGAAACCTTCTGTGCAGGCACCGGGCGAAGCTCCAGGGTCTCTGGTTGGAAGATTCTTCCAGGACCTCCTGTGGATTGAATCTACACTACTTTGAAGGATCGTTCGTTGCCTTGGGAGGGCCCAATGGGGTCTCCTCCAGGATCTATCGATGGGCAGAAAAGCTCATATGCTGATATATTAAAAGAAAACCCTGCATCTTCCTCCGATGAAGCTCAACGAAGTGCTTATCAAATGCTATTTAAGAATGCTGGAAAGGGTTTACCTGCAAACAGAGTTAACGGCCGCCTTCCACAATCTGCTTCCGTGCCTAAGATTGTCATAGAACCAAAACTCGGTTGAGGATACGATTATATACCGTGCTACCCATGATCCGATCTCGCAAATTCATGGGTATCCGGCCCACTCTGAACTTTCTACACACCTGGGTGAGACAGAACTGGGAGCCCATTGGTGAGTACTCTCTATGGCCTATAAGCAATGGGTATTTTATTATTAGTTTCTCTTCTTTAGCAGATAGAAACAGAGCATTTGAATCAGAGAAGAGGAGCCACGGCCCGGCAGGATTATTTGTCCAACCGTGGAGAGTGGGTTTTGATCCTCGCATTGAGCCCACGGCTGTCCCGGTCTGGATACGGCTGTACGCTCTCCCAATGGAGTTTTGGGGTGAGCAGATTCTTGAGTTGATTGGTAATTCTCTAGGTAGATATTTGGGAGTTTCAAGAGATACCATGGAGGGAAATACTGTTGTCTTTGCTAGAATATGCGTAGAAATGGACATTAGCCAGCCACTTCCAGCCGAGGTGGAATTGGAGTTGGCAGGACTAACTTGGATACAACAGCTAGACTATGAAGCCTTACCTTTTAGATGCAGAGTCTGCCATAAGCATGGCCATTTGGCTAGGTTCTGCCCAAATAGCCTGACCACAAAAGCGGAAGCTCCGTCGGGAGCGCCAAATCGCCCCAGAGAGGGTAAGTTCACTCCGGTCAAAGAACCCCTCAATATCCCCCAGGGTTCTGATGCCCAGAAAGATGGCTTTGAACAGCAGAAGCGGAGGAAAAACAAAAAGAGAAATGGCAAAGAGCAGGCCCAAACCAAGCCAACCAATCGATATGAAATCTTCAAATCCCTTGTAGACCAAGAAGACCAAGTCATGGAAGGAGTGGATGGGAATGCTGAGGATACTAACACCCACTCTCATGCTCCTCTATCATCTACTCCCTGTCTTAGAACAAGTGATTGAAACCCCTGAGACTTTGGCAGCCAGAGAACCTAGGGGCTATGGTAATTCATTCCCCTGCACAACCAGTTATTAAGGATGTCAACATGGGAAGTGCAGAAAAGAACAGAGAAAGACCAGCGTTGGGGATTACCCTGTGGAAAAGAGGTCTAAGAATAGTAATTCCCAAGGAGCTGGTAGAAAATCCAATAAGGATCTACTAGTAGCGCAAGGGGACAAGCTGATCAATGGAGGATCGGTGAGAACAATTGACTCATATTGCTCCCAAGGTTTCCAATGATTATACAATCCTTGGAATGTAAGGGGTTTAAACAAGAGAACCCATCAATCTGCTGTTCAAAGACTTTTAGGAAGACACAAAACAGACTTTTTGCTCCTTCAGGAAACAAAAATGTCTTTAGATCTTATGTGTAAAATTGCTAGTAGAATATGGAGGGGCGCTGGATATATGGATGTGGCGGCCCAAGGAGCTTCGGGGGGATTGTTACTCTTTGGAACCCTCTGGTGTGGATAGCAATAGAACATACAGCTTGGAGGGGTGTTCTCACATCTCTCTTTAAGAACATTGTTACAGCTGAACAGGTTTTAATCACAAACTTCTATGGGGCTCAAAGCATTGATGGCCAGCGGCTTCAATGGAATGTTGTTCATTCAATGAGATCCTCCCGGGAAGATTGCGATTGGATTATTGCTGGGGATTTTAATGCCAAATTATCTCGCCAGGGATCAAGAAGGTGGTTTCCCGCTTTGGATCCAGGGGATAGGCTTCCGATTGCTCAAGTCCGGGCCTTTCACCTTGTTGATATCAAAGGTCCCGGCACTTATTTTACGTGGACTAATAAGAGAAGAGAGCCACACAAGTAGGAAGGTAAAACTAGACCGGTTTCTCGGTCTCGCGAGGAAGCATTTGTGAAATGGAATATTAAATTTCAGATTTTGGAAGGCCCAGTTTCAGACCACTTTCCCATTTTACCGGAGGGAGGGGCTATGACAGGGCAGCACCATAAACCATTTAAATTTGAAAATTTTTGGTTGCAAAAAGAAGATCTCCGAAGAAAAATTCCTCAGTGGTGGGAAGATGGCCGCCCACCTTTTGGGACTGCAATGTTCAAATTTCACAAACAGCTTCAATTTGTCAAGTGTAAACTGAAACAATGGAGGCAAACTAACAAATCAGACTTCCAGAACCAACGGGCCCCCTTGTTGGCCAGATGGGATGAGGTGCAAAAACATTTCAGGGAAGGAAACATTTCCGAGCACCTTAAATCCGAGGATGATGCTTTGCGCAAAGCGGTTGAGGATATTGATAATCAAGAAGAGATTTACTCGAAACAGAGAGCAAGAAATACTTGGTTATTAGAAGGAGACAGAAATACAAAATTTTTTCAGCGCTCTGCTCGTGCTAGGAGACAAGTGAATAATATGGATTTCCTTCAAGATGAGAATGGATACTCTTTTGACACTCTTCCTGGTATGCACTCCCACTCAATGGAGTATTTCTCAAAACTCTTTAAGGAAAGTATGGAGCAAGATGGGGCAGCCCAAGATGAAGTTATTGCTGTCATTCCTTCTATAATCTCTCCTGAAGAGAACCAGGCCCTACTTAGACCTATAGATAGAGATGAACTTAAGAAGGTGGTCTTTGGGATGAGTACTGGTAAATCGCCTGGTCCTGATGGCTTCCCTATTGAGTTCTTCCAGTGCCTTTTGGGATACCCCTGGAGGAAGATGTTCGTCTGTCACTGAGGAGTCCATAACCAATAAAAGAATGCTCAAGGCTCTAAATCATACCTTCATTTCTTTAATTCCAAAAGGAGCAGGGGGGGTTCATTTATCCGATTTTAGACCTATTGCCTTATGCAATGTGATCTATAAAATAATTACTAAGATTATGGCTGAAAGGTTAAAACCTATCCTGCATAATATAATTTCCCCACAGCAAGGGGGTTTTGTTGAAGGGAGGAAAATCTTGGATGGAGTGATTCTTGCTCAGGAGGCTATCCATACAATGCACCAACTTGGGAACAAAGGAATGTTCATTAAACTCGGATATGTCCAAGGCTTATGACAGGGTGGAGTGGGGCTTCTTGGCAAAGATGTTGACCCGCCTTTGGTTTCTCTCAGATCCGGACAGACCGGGTCATGAGCCGTATTTCTACGCCTTCATACTCGCTCTTATCAAGGGACTTCCCTCGCCTCCTTTTGGTGCCTCTCGTGGCTTGCGGCAAGGAGACCCTTGCTCTCCTTATCTCTTCCTCATCTTGGCCGAAGGATTGGGTAGACTCTTTCCGAGAAGAAGACTTCAAGGTCGGATAATGGGTATTAAGGTCGGGGCTGAATTTTTGACTCATTTACAGTTTGTAGATGATACTGGATTGGTGGGAGTGGCCAGCCTTAGGGAAGCAAGAAGAATCGGAGATACTCTAAATGTCTACCTCCGGGCCTCTAATCAAGTCATCAATGACAATAAATCCAAAGTGATCTTCTTCAATATTGATCAACGGTTACATGACAGAGTTATTGAGATTTTAGGTTTCACTCGGACCTCTCTCCCAAGTAGTTTACCTGGGGGTCCCTCTCCATTTCAAAAAACTGAAAATAGATGTTTGGAAGGACCTATTGGATGGCATCAAAGATAGAATGAACCATTGGTCTCATAGATGGTTAAGTTATGGGGGTCGTCTAACTTTTCTGCAGTCAGTTATTCAGGCCATGCCAATTTATAAATTCTCCGTCCTGGCTGCTCCCAGTCTATTTGGAAAGAGCCGGATAAAATGGCTAGAAGATTTCTATGGGAAGGTGCCAAGGGAGAGAGGAAATGGGCCTTGGTTGGTTGGGACAAGGTTACCCAACCCAAGGAAAAAGGAGGGTTGGGACTAAGAAGCTCCAAGTTTAACAACAAGGCTTTGGCCGGCAAACCGTATCGGAGGTGGATTTCTCACCAACATCCCTCTTCACGAGAATCCTCTCTAGCAAATACTTGGGTTCTCGTCCATCCTAATGATGTGGGCCGCTTTCCTCTCGGAAGGTTTTGGATCACCAGCAGTGGCGAGCGCTCAAGCTTGGAGCTCAACTCATCAAAGATCAACTATTTTGGAAAGTGGGGAGAGGGGATAAGGCTCGGTTCTGGACTGATTCCTGGGACCAGAATCCTCCCATTATTGTTGTGTTTCCTGAATTGCAACCGATAAAATCTGCTATAGAAGATAAGGGATGGATCCAAATTGAGAGCTACTTTAACACTAGTCAATTGGGGGACTACAAGATCATAAAGTTTAAGCGGCTGGATGAGTGGCCAATACCAATCCCTCCGGAGTTGGTACCTACTTTGGGAAAAATCTTGGCGTAACGGTTTCTTACTCGGGAGAGATGAGGAGGATGAACTGGCCTGGGGCTATGGGAGCCTTGGGGTTTATACTGTGAAAGAGGGATATGATGAGATCCTCCCAGAGCCCCCCCACACTTTTTTTTTGGTTCATGATTGGAGAAAGATATGGCATCCCTAGGGCTGGCCGAAAGTGAACTTCTTCGCCTGGCAGTTTTTGCATAATGGAATTCTCACCTATGACAATCTCAGACTCAGAGGCATCATTGGCCCTTCTCAATGTGTGTTATGCCACAAGCAGGAGGAAACTGCGGATCATCTAATGTTTGAATGTTCTTTCACACGACAGATCTGGAAGCGCTGGTTCTCCCACTTTAAACTTCGAGCTAATGGGGTCTTGTCTCGAAACAACATTTGGGAAAGCTGGAAGAAAGGTAGATTTAAATCCAAAGCTCTTCGAATTGGCTGGGAGCTTGGTTTATTTTTTATCTGGTGGCAGGTTTGGTTGGAGAGAAATGCCCGTATTTTCCGTGAAACCTTCTCCCCTCTAGAAGGAATATGGCAAGTCATTTGGAGCAAAGTGGCGGAAACGGTTGCCATTCATGCCGAGGGGGAAATTCAATCTGCTTCGAGCCTTTGGAAGAGGGAGCCGTTATTCAACAAAGGCAGGTGAGTGGTAGTTGGAAACCTCCTCCTGAAGGATGGATCAAAATCAATACTGATGGAGCTGCTAAAGGCAATCCGGGAAGTGCTGGAATTGGAGTAGTGTGCCGCGATCATGCTGGGTCTTTGCTCTATTGGGAACTGCAGGGTCTGGGATGTGCCACAAACAATGAAGCCGAGGCCTTTGCCATTAAATCTGCCTCCTTCTGGGCTGCCAAACAAGGACACAGGAAGATTATTATTGAGTCTGACTCCCAAATCTTGGTGGGTGCTCTTGATTGTATGAGAAACTTTGTCTCGAAAGCTTGGAGGTTGCGGATCTTAGTCTCCCAAATCAAAGAGCTTTGGAGGGAATTAGATGATGTGATACCTGTCTATGTGAATCGAGATCTCAATAAGGCGGCCGATTTCCTTGCTAAGATGGGTGCTGAAAGGGAGGTTGGGATGCAGCTGCACAGTGACATGCCTGTGGAGGATGCAGAGATCCGACAAGGCCTTGAACGTTTTCTGAAATGATGTGCAGTGTTTTTATGCTAAGGAAGGTTTCGTCGCGATATCGCGACATGTAGCGCCGTCGCTGCAGCAAGTTGGAAGCTGTCGCGATATCGCGACAGGTTGCGCCCTCTCGGCCTTTGGCGGGTTTTTGTCGCGATATCGCGACATGTCGCGCCATCGCGGCCCTCGGGGAAGGCGCATGGTAAAATTGTCGCGATATCGCGAAGTTTTGGCAATTTGGGGCTAACTGGAAAAATTGTCGCGATATCGCGACACTTTTGCAGATGGAGAGCAAAGTGGAAAATTCGTCGCGATATCGCGACAGTTTTGAGAACTGGGCGCCGAAAGGAAAATTCGTCGCGATATCGCGACAGTTTTGAGAACTGGGCGCCGAAAGGAAAAACCGTCGCGATATCGCGACACTTTTGGCGATCTGGTGTCATAAGGAAAACCCGTCGCGAAATCGCGACCATTTTGCTGATGTGGTGCAAAGTGGATATTTTGTCGCGATATCGCGACATTTTTTGGCGATGGCTGCTGTATGAAAATCTCGTCGCGATTTCGCGACAATTTTGGCTTACCAACGGAATGGAGAAAACTGTCGCGATATCGCGACGCTTTTGCGATCTGGATGCCATAAGGATAATTCGTCGCGATTTCGTGACACTTTTGATGGTTGGATGATTCGGAGGCTCTCTGTCGCGATTTCGCGACCTTTTTGGCGTTATGGAGCAAGCTGGTCTTCATGTCGCGATTTCGCGACAATTTTGACGAAGGGTTGCTGGAGGGTGCTGTCGTCGCGATTTTGCGACATGTCGCGATTTCGCGACATGTCGCGATTTCGCAACATGTCGCGTTTTCGTGACTGTTGGCACCGCAGTGGAGGAGCCGGGGTTGACTGTCGCGATCTCGCGACATGTCGCTTGTTCGCGCCCAGTTGACTTCTTTGCTTTGTGTTGTGCTGGGTTGACTTTGTGCTCTTCTCTTGTAGTGTTGTTTGCTGTTCTTGGTTGGGATGTGTTCTCTCCCGCTTGTAATTGCTCTTTGTATTAATACAAGTTTTTCATTTTTTTCAAAAAAAAAATTAGATGTATTTAACTTAAATATTTAACCATAAACTTGAATATTTAGATGTTTGGGCATGTGTGTGGGGGCTGACCCTCTTGCTTTCTAACCGGTTAATGTGATAATGTAAGTCTAGTGACATATTCCATGATTGGAATCGTTAATACCTGTGTGTATGTCAACATGGATTTGGACTGGTAATCTGGTGAGTTAATGAGCAAGAATCTAAAAAGCACCTCCCTCTAGCATAAAATTGATTATAGCAATGGGAGGACCAACCCATAAAAATATCAATGAGATTGACATCCAAGCACATAGTCATTGTCTAGATAATGATAGACTATATATGACCAACAATTAAGTATATATCAAAGACCGGATGAGAAATTAGAGAATGCCACAAAACTTATCTTTTTTCCAACCAAAAGGAAATACATACATTTTTTTGGTTGGAAGGTGTCCACTCAAGAGATCAAATGTCATATTTCTCCTCTTATGTAATCAATGGAAATGAAGAGATTATGCAAACACGCATACTTGCTTACTAACAATAACAAGAAGAAGAAAAAATATAACAAATATCCTAAACATTATTCTATTCCTAAATTTTATTTGCTTTCAAGGTAACTCTTTTCTTACTTTTATAACACCAACATAGGTTGATTCTGACTTATAAGCTTTTCATATCAACAAGTCCGGGTTCTAATAAAATTAAAACTTTAATTTACAATCAAAATCTTGTTATTTTATTTAAATATATGGCATTGCTTTAAATAAATAAAATAGTCTTCTCACCTTATTTTCTTTTCTGTATGTAAAGATTTTTTAAATTTATTTAAAAAAAAATTATTACATTATAAAATTTATCTCATTCATTTCACCTTCAGCTACGTTTCAGCGACAATGCACCAAAATCTATTTAGGTTTTTGTTGTTTCTTTGATTTATATTGCGATAACATGTTTATACTCTTACATTGGATCTATAACACAGTAGAGGTCACAGAGGTTGAAAATTAGATATGCGTTCTTCAAACTGAAGATCTCTGAGACCACTCAATGCCAATGTTTATATTATGAGACCACTCATTGCCATAATGTTTATATTATTATAAATAATTTAAAAAAAAAATTATTAAGATAGAGATCTGAAATATTCAGGGTATTTGAACCCTTTGTCTTTTGAAAGTGATCATAATTCCTACAATTCCTTTTAGGAAGACAATCACAAGTTAAAGTGAAATACCCAGTGAGAAGAAACTCTAACCCTTGGTTTTAGAAATGATCCTAATTCCTTTTATGAGGCGATTATAAATGAAAATAATACATACTTTGAAAATGATACCATAGAGCATCCGTTTATTAAGTTGATATCTTTAAAATTCATTTAAAAATAAATAATTCTTAGTACTCCTAAGGCTATAAATTATATAAAAAAAATTTAAGGAGTACATTATGTGTTCTGCAATCAGACTTCAATTACACTGGAATATAATCCAACCCGTACCATACTTATCCCTTCCTTCCTTGCTATCACTATTTGACAGGTTAAAACAAAATATATTATTATCTAAAACAAGCGGATTATGTGCCCTAAAAGTAGAGTTGCCCACCATATCTGTAAAACTGGAGTGGGCAATCAAAACACCTATTATTGAAGGATTTATTTTATGTGTTCTGCAATCAGACTTCAATTACACTGGAATATAATCCAACCGTTACCATACTTATCCCTTCCTTGCTATCACTATTTGCCAGGTTAGAACAAAATATATTATAATATAAAACAAGCGGATTTTGTGCCCTAAAAGTAGAGTTGCCCACAATATCTGTAAAAGTGGAGTGTGCAATCAAAACACCTATTATTGAAGGGTTCAATTTATCTATTTTTGAACACTTACTTGGAGCTCGAGTATTCTATTATTGAAGGGTTCAATTTATCTATTTTTGAACACTTACTTGGAGCTCGAGTATTCGAAGAGTTTCCCACTAGGAGAGAAAATAACGATAGCAACAGTGGCGTCGCATAAGATCGATAATTCCCTCGCCTTCTTCAATAACCCTCCTCGCCGCTTGGAGAACGTGACCTGCTTGTTCGTTGAGTCCTCTATTTTCTTCAGTTCTCGTTTAACTCGGCCCATCTCCTTTACATTAAGCTAGTCTTCCTTTCTACTCTCAATTGACGATCCAGTTGAATCTCCTTTAAATTAGATGGCAGATCGACCGTAGTACCCTGCAAAGAAAAATACAGCCCATAGATTTGAATTAGTGGACACATAAAAATATAAGATATATATATATATATTCTACGGTCACGGTACACCGATACCTGAGAGGTTATTATTAATCCTTAGTTAAATAATAAAATCTGGAGATTCCGGCGTACCACAGTTGAAAAGCGTATATATTTGGAAATGTACATCAAGTCCGTTGTCCTCCACGTGTATGGGAGAGGTCTATGCTGTACACTGTTAGGTTTGGATCCGCACTTTCGAGGTACTAAAGCATATTTTTGACTTAATCGAGGAAACGCACTTTCTGCCGAGTTAAATCTTGTTTGGTTTATTTAAGTGTGGTTTACTTGTAAGAAAGTCATTTGTACTATGGGTGATGAGTTTAGGGTTTAACTTTCATTGTAGTTAAGTGTTGAAGGGAGTTTATTGGGTGTCGTGAAGATTTGAACTTTATCATTGACTACATTATTTATATGTTTCACCCATTGAACAAAGACCTTTTTCATGTAAGTTTACCAGATGATATTAGAAGAAGTTGATAATTGTTTAAGTGTTTTAATTTATTTTTTTATATATTTCTCTTTTGTACAGATCAATTAAAAAAAGTCCCTTACTCTTAAAAAAATATTTAATCAAATTTTGATTGCTATTTATAATTTTTTTAATCTTAAAATAATTTATTTAATCTCATTTTGATTGCTATCTAAATTTTATTTTCAAAAATGATATAAATAATTTTTAATATTTAGGGTGGTGCCATATAACAAAGGAAGTAGTCTGATCCGAATGCGCAAGCTATCCCATCAACAAGAAGTAGGATTATATGAGATAGTCCCAAAATTCAAACCCTACTTGATAATAAAAAAGGATTGTATATAACCAATTTTCCTATATAACCAAAAATAGTGAACAAATCCGATCAACAACAAGTAGGGATTATATGAGACAGTCCCAAAATTCAAATCCTACTTGATAATAAAAAAGGATTGTATATAACCAATTTCCCTATATAACCAAAAATAATAAACAAAAACTATCTATACTCTTTGACAATTTATAAATAACTAAGTATACCATACCCGAGGGGTTATTATTAATCTTGTTTTCGGATTAGACTTATTTCTATTAATAATTTGGAAAAAAAAATTATATAATAAAATTTCGAGGTGGGGGCGTACCTAGAGTGGAAAAGGGGTTAAGTTGGGAAATGTATCATCAAATCCGTTCGTCCTCACGTGTGTAGGAAAGGTCTACGCTGTACATTGTTTGGTGCGGATCGACACTTTTCGAGGTAGTAAAGTGTCCTTTAATTTAATTGAGGGAGTAGTTTTCCTCTAAATTATTGACATGTGTGATCTTATGTGATTGTTTAGGTGTTATAACTAGTTGACATCGTAATGACTTCTAATTGCTTATAATAATAATTGCTTAAGTGATGTTATAGTGAGTTGTGGTTAAGTGATATTATAGTTAGTTGTGGTTATTTAGGTGTTTTTTAATAGTGAGTTGGTGATTATTTAGGTGTTTTAGTTTTTAAATGGTGATCGATGAGAAGTTTGAATTTATTGTAAATTTAAATTCATTTTTATTGGTGATGAGTCATCTAAATTTTTTTTAATATATTTTCGTGTTTTGGTAATGAAAAAAACTTTTTAGAACAGGTGGAATAATATACTCATGTGGTGTTTTTCTTCCGTATATTTATGGAAGCTCCCTTCAAATTTATTGATAGTGAGTTGGTGGTTATATAGGTGTTTTAATAGCGAGTTGGTGATTATTTAGGTGTTTTTCTTAAATGGTGATTGGTGAGGAGTTTCAATTTATTGTCAATCTAAATCCATTTTTATTGGTGATGCGTCATCTAATTTTTTTTTAATATATTTTTGTGTTTTGGTAATGAAAAAAAACTTTTTAGAACAGGTGGAATAATATACTCACGTGATGTTTTAGTGTTTTAATAATAAGTTGGTGATTGTTTAGGTGTTTTAGTTCTTAAATGGTGATTGATAAGGAGTTTCAATTTATTGTCAATCTAAATCCATTTTTATTGGTGATGAGTCATCTAAATTTTTTTTAATATATTTTTCGTGTTTTGGTAATGAAAAACAACTTTTTAGAACGGGTGGAATAATATACTCATGTGATGTTTTTCTTCCATATATTTATGGAAGCGCCCTTAAAATTCAAAGCTCTTTGAATTTTAAGGGAGATTCCATAAATATATGGAAGAAAAGCATCACATTAGTATATTTATGGAAGCGCCTTTAAAATTCAAAATGCTTTGAATTTTAGGTAACTTGATTGATTCATGTATTTGTGGAGAGGCCTTGGTAGATCCCTTATCCTGATTCAACGAGAATATATCCGAGATAAGGCTATATTTTTATGAATGTATGGACGAAAAGCATCACTATGAATATTTTATTTTAAGGGCTCATGACCTAGAAGGCTTCTTTTTTCATTACCCTAGACACAATAAAATATATAGAAATTTTCAAATGACTCGTCATCTCTGAAAGTGGATCTAGATTGACAATAAACTAGGACACCTTGGCAATCACCAACTCACTATTATATCACCTAAGCAATCACCACTCACTATGATATTCACTCGTGCCACCTAAGCAAATACACTTGTCAACGTCCCCCCTTAATGTGAGGGGTTACAAGACAATACAAAATGGGAGTTGGTGATGTGGAATCAAACGAAGTTGAATTTTACATTGAGATTAGCGACTTAAATAAGCCTAAATTACCACCATAAATCCTCCAAATAGGTAAGATACGTTGATCAACTTTCTTATTTTAGGGATTGTTGCTAACAACCCTCTAACAAATCCTTATCTAAAAGATTTTCCAACTAACCTATCTAGAAGATGTGTCAACTATATTTATCTAGAAGATTTGTGCCATGTCCGACGTGAGCAGCAAAGTCTCGCATTTTACAATTTATTCATAAAAATTAAAAAATAAGACTAAGCCCCTACAAGACTAAGTCTTCCTAAGCCTAATCTAAGGTTTTATTAGTCCTAGCAACTTTAACCATAGCCTTTCAAAAGATGTCCTCATCATACCTCCCCACATTAGAAGCATTGGACACTAATGCTTTTACAATAAAAGTGGGCTTTTTTGGAAGAACTCAAGCTAGATGAAGTGAAAGCTGCAAGTCAGGCGTCAAATGGGTAGGAGTATTGATGATGTTAAGAAGACCAAGAGGTTTCTTATCTAGAAGATAACACTTGGTCACAACATGATTGCCAACTCAAGAAGAAGCTTGAGGAAGTTATTGAGGACTAATAGCCTATTGTTGAATCTGCGAAGTCTGCTTCAAATCAAGAACCTATTGATTTGAAAAAGGTTGTTGTTAAATAGTTGAAGAAGCATCAAAAGGAGTAATTAGAGCAGCAAGAGGAGGTACTAAAGAAGGAGGAATGACCTCCTTATGTGGAGAAGTTAGTGCAACTAATGTCGGTGTGTCCTTTGGTCGACTGAATATTAATGCAATCTTTTTTGGGTGAATGGAGTGGAGCAAGAGCATGATATTCTTTTTGCAATAAATGAGGAAAGTTTTGTTTTCATGATGCATTGTGTATGTATTTTGAAAAGCATCATATTGAGCCCTCTTGTCATATTAGTAGGGCTTGCCTAAAATTAGACCACAATAATCTATTGGAGTCACATTGGAGGTGAATTTATCCACATAGTATGGGTCAAATGCAAAGGATGCAATGCAGTTTCTATGATGATGAATGAGGAACCCTCATCCTTCCATCCAAGTGAGTATGGATGAGGATGGGGTTTTACAAGAAACTGCAACGTATCACCTACGACTCTTAAAATTAAGTTATTTTGGGGGTCGTTGTCGATGATACAATCCATAAAATATTTGTGAGTTAGGTGGGCTTTTGTGACAAAAAACTGTCATGACTACCTTCATACAAGTTATGTGTCAACAAGGTCATATTGTGGATCTTATCCTTGAGCTCATCATACTTGTTGGCTTCTTTCATAATCTCAAGAGGACAATCTTGTGGTTCCTCAAGTTGATATTCTACAACAATATTTGTCCCTTTCTAAAGCACTTAGATTCCACATGGCCTCTCCTTTTACAATAATCACACAAGTTCGAATCCTTTTAGTACTGGTTTAGCAAGTGAAAGGGAGGACTCTTTTGGTGCACGTGGTGTTTAAGGACATGCTTAGAGCAAACAAATAGAAGGTTTGCGCTCTCTATTCTATGTGAGCGGTTGGCTCACGTGGTTGTTGGCACCGTGGTTAGAGAGGTGCAGGGGCAGCGACCGGGGATCGAATCTCGCTAAGGACAAAGGCAAGTTAATAATTTTTCCTAATATTTTATTTTTCTAAGGTTGCCCTAGGAGAGATAAGGGTTGTGATGCATTTTGAGAAAAAGAGAGACTTATGGTGATTTTCCTTTTAGACGTATATCATATTATATCGTTGGAAAGATTATTTCGAGGGCTATTTGATTAACTTGCTTAGAGGGAGAAATAAGGTGTATTTAAAGAGATATTTTTGTTTTTGTAAAGGGGTTCAAAAGTGAAGCTTGTTTTGTTCTTTTTCAAAAGTGATTAATTCTTTCATAAGGGGACATGATGCATTTTGTTGAGTAGGAGTGGTAAGGTGTTATTTGGATATTGTTGTTATGATATTAATCATGATCTCTAACTATTGGAACGAAATCTACCTTAGGTAATAATTTGCACCAAAGACTTCGTCAACATTGAAAGACCAGGCTAAAACAGAGTTTGTCTGATTCAATCTCCAGAGAAGGTTGGTTCCTTATTTTTTATAGGAAAAGGGGGAAGAGAAAGGAATGCATAAAAGGAGGGAAATATAGCCAAAGCTAAGAGATAATAAGGTACAGATTAAGCAACAACATAGGACTACTTCAAGCTTTTGCAAAAAAACATAATGATAACCGACGCATGGAAAGCTAAGATCATTCAGCGTATATTTCTATAGCAGTTTCTATGTGAAGTAAATTGCAGATCTTATAGAATGCTTAACACAGAAATTCAGCTTTAAAAATTAATGCATGGTACGTTCAACAAAGACTAAATTAGCAATAAACAAACGCATACATACTTGTACATAAATTGAACCCCAGAACCAAGATAGATGATCTCTATTTATCTTTCAGAAGTCTAAATACATAGCCTTGTAAACACCTAAGAGCCGACCTAGTGTTTAGGTCGCTCATCCTATATATAGAGTTTTTCATAAACAAAAAACTGAAAGTTGTTACAACAAATTGCCCGCAGGCTTATCCTAGTAATAGATTGATTAGATGTCATGATCTTCTTGTTACAGAGATATTTCTCAGATCATGAATCTCCTAACTAAAAGAAGTTAAGATATTTTCATTACAAAGATCTTCTCCATCTTCTTTTAGAAATCATGGTCTGCTGGCCCTCCAAAATGTCGTGCCATCGCGACAATTCTTCTTTGCTCGCCACTTGCCCTAAAAAATGTTGCGCCATTGCGATGATTCTTCTTTGCTCGCCAATGGCCCTCCAAAATGTCATGCCATCGCGACGATTCTCCTTAGCTCGTTGTTGGTCCTCCAAAATGTCGTGCCATCGCGACGATTCTCCTTAGCTTGTTGTTGGTCCTCCAAAATGTCGTGCCATCGCGACGATTCTCCTTAGCTAAATTTTGAGGAGAATACCTTTATTTCCCTGCATGTTGTCATTTTGACCAACATTCTTGGCGCCTCTTGGGGTAATTTTGTTAACTGAATGTTAGAACTTAGAGCCTTTATCCATTGGGCAATGGAGTCAAAAAAAGAAATATAAAAATATAAAAGAAGAAAGGGAAGGGAAATAAAGGGAATGATACCAAGAGTCATCAAAAAACAAAGAATCAAACTTAGGAATAATCATTCCTCTAGAGATTCCTCTTCAAAATTTGTTTCCCCTTGTCCCGAAGATGTTGTACTACTTGTTGGGACCTTCTTGGCCTTTGCTTGTTTCTCCTTAGATTGAATGGCTTCATTATAGGCGGCATAGGCCTTTTTCCAGGTTTCTTCATCTGTATCCGCTTTCTCTTTGAAAGTAGCGTACAAATATTCCAGTTCTTCTATCTTATCGTAAGATAAAATTTTAGACTTCAGATAGAGCTCATTGAGACTGGAATTCATTTGAGTTATATTTTGAGCCATACCAAAAATATGGTCCTCTTGCACAAGTTCTTCCCATCCATCAATTTCAGATACATCATTGTAAAAATTTAGCCAAGTTGTCTTTATTTGCTCTTCCATCAAGAGGTTAGACTGAGCATCCCAAAACTTAGGCATGCCACAGTCCTCAGCCATACTGATATATTTAGAGATAGACTTCGCCTCCGCCCTCAACTCCTATAATATCTTCATCACTGTTGTCACTAGCTTATGCCTCTTGAAAAAGTTCCTGGTGACTAATTTTGCTTGAGACCAATTTTCATCCTGAGCTCTGTAGCCAACTATTGCTTGCATACTATTTGCCAAGACCTGAATCTTGTTAACCATAGACACCCTTGGTCTCAGGAGCTTAATTGAAGCTTCAAACTCCTTTTCTACCTGGCTCATCATTTTGTTTACTTTGGAGAGATAAGCCAGGGTGGGTCTAGCCTTAAGGACTATTTTGCTAACCACTACGAGTTTTTCTCTTCGTACTGCAATCGCTTTTTCTTTAGAGAAGCCCTAAACCTTTTTTGAAGTTGTCAATAACTGTTGATTCAGGTCTTCTACCTATTTCTGCAATGCCTGTACCTGCTCCTTAGCCTTGGCTGCTTTCTCTTGGAAATATGCAGCCTTTTTGAACTTTTGCTCCTAATTTTTAACATAATTCTTGAGAGCCTTATCAATAATTTTCTATTGGTTGAAGGCCTCTTCCAATCGTTGTTGAGCCTGCTTTGTTCTGAGGAACTTATCTTTGTAATGCTCTGCATTCAAATAGATCGTACCCATGTGGGTCTGAACCTTTTTCCACTCATCATTCATTGGTATCTGAGTCATGTCTTCAGTGATTATTTCAGTCTGATAATCGTCCAGAGTCATTTATTTCTCTGGATTTTGTACTAGAGGAGTCATCCTCATAGTAGACCTCTACATATTGATTGGATCCAAAACTGCCCCTTCTCGCACTTGGGCCATATCAGTGTCACTTGGAGGATTCCGTGACTTTAGCCATGTCACAACATTCATTGTGGCTTTCCTTATCCTTTTAATATTGGCGATGGTAGATTTGTTTGCAAAGGAAGTGCTTTGTAAATACTGAAGACCCAATAAATTTATGGAAAGGGAAAAGGGAGTATGTGACAGGGCGGATTCCAAGCCTATCTGATGAGAGGGAGATCCGATTGGGGTACTAGGAGGAGAAATTTATGAAAAATTATGGGAGGAGGATGATTTTGAAACCTCTTTGTCTTTTGACCAAGAAGGAGAATCTATATGAGGATGAGGGGAAGAGGAGGGAGTATCAATATTGATTGGGAATTTTTCCTACTCCTTTTGTGGGTTGGAGCCTTCCTTTTCTGGTGATTCCTCCGAATAAACCTCTGCTAAGTACTGTAAATAGGAAATATCCACGCTATCTAGCATTAGCGAGAGAGTTTGCTCCTAATTTAAAGATTCTTTTTGAGGGGCCCCCTCTGCTTCTTCTGTGACTTGCTCTTCCACCTGCGCTTCTGAACACTCCTCGGTGACCTGTTCTTATTGCTTAACTTCTCCTTCTTGCATATGTTCAGATCCTTCTTCACCTTGTTGCGTACGTTCTGATACGCCTTCAGAGCTTTCCTTCAAAACCTCTGCATCTTCTGGTTTCTATTGATCCTCTCCTACAGATTATTTAGAAGAGGATTCTTGTATCTTCCTCTTTTTTGGCTCTTAGCTTTTCCTTGCTCAGCTTTTCTCTTTCTTCGCATTGGTGTCGGCTTCTTTCGTTCAAGTGGAGCCATATCTTCAGACTCTGTGTCTGATCCTGAACGCGAAATGTACACCTTGTGCTTCTACTTTTTTGCCCCTAGTTTTTCAACTGCAACCTCCTTTCCCTTTTCTTTATCAGCGTCTGGAACAAACACTCTTGGGAAAATACCACCTATTCTGAGAGGGACCTCGTTGAATGGTGTCACAGACCAATTCTTATGGTGCTCATCATATTTGGTACAAAATTTGTTATCTATTTTGAGCCCATACCTAGAGAAAGTATTATGATGGCATCACATCTACCACCAAGCCTCAATCTTGGGCGCATCCCAGTCATCTCCTCTCTTCTTCATGTTATTGATTGTTTTGGTGGGGATGTTGTGGGTCGGATGAGTCTTTGGGTCATAGTCCACCAAGTGTTTGTAAAAATCATGCCATGGAGCTAGAGGCTGCATTTTCTCCACATGCCATTCCAGGGGTTGTCCTTCGCTATTATTTTGATTATGTTCAACGACTCTATCAGAGGCATGAAATTGTTGGAAAGGACTCTTGTTCAGAGCGGCCTGTCTTTCAACGAATACATCGTCAGGATCGTATTTCCACATTTGCGGGAGCTCCACCAGCTTCATATTTCTTAGTACTTCGGTAATTTTTTGATGATATCCCTTTTTTGAGATGACAACCCCTTCGAACTAGAAGGGCATAAGGTAGGTGTGAGTTTTTTGGGCACCAGTCCCAAATGTGTAATTTATAAACTCTTGTTGCCTTACATACTCCAAGGCAAAAAGTTGGTTGGTGACGTAGTAAGGCAATAGGAAGGGCTTCCTTGTGAAGCTGTAGAGCCTTATGATTACCCCCTAGGTCAGTACAAAAAAGTCCCCTTCTTTCACTTGAGAGCACCTCAGGGTTTCCTCCACTGTTTTAGGAATTCTTGTTGTGTGTCCTAGCACGATTTGCAGAGAAGGGCCCAGAAAATCTCTATTGAACTGATAGTATGAATTCTCGCTCAAGAGGAGCGAAGTCCATTCACATACACACAAACTCTGTCCTTGTGCATCTTTTTGAGTTACAGGTATTGATTTCAAATGCTTTGATTGAAAGAAAAATAACAGCCAAACCAAATAAGAAGAATATCTAAAAACATTTGGAGCTTCTGTGTGTAATTTTGAGAGTCCCAAGTGCAGTTGTTGAGCTAAAAAAGTTGGCCAATCGAAGAAAAGAGGTACTTTGTTTGGATCCATGCGCGTTTTATCATAAAATTTATAGATGGAAATACACTGTGCCACTGCAACCTGCCATCCATGAACCTGAGAATTGTCTTCTAACCCTGCTATCATGGCCAGCATGGAGAAAAGTGTTTTGCTTTTAAATTTGGACAAAGGAATGGGAGATTGGGGGATGGAACCTTTGGGGAGTTCACCTTCAAGATTTTGTTGGAGAAAAGCCCTAATGTTTGGAGTATTCAGATAAAATTTTGTAGAATTGGCTGGATCAAACAAGATAGGAGGAACTGGCGGCCTAAATCCTAGGGCAAATACCACTCTAATTGTGTCTGGATCAATCGTAAAAAGTGTTTCTCCCTTATAATTTTTTACACTCTTATTCTTTGCATCGTACATCATGGCCATTACCCTAATTAACTATGGACAAGGGTGAACATGAGGGCATACGTACCAGTAAAGCATCGAATAGTAAGGGAAGTTACTTGGATTTGAAGGTGAACTATCTGCGACCAACCTAGCGGCTATGTCTTTGCGAATTTATCTAAGGCTTCTCCATGTCATCCTCGTGTCTGCTATGTGGGCGTCAAGATCTACAAAGTTGTCTACCTTAACACTTGAACTCCTCTTCTTCTTTGAAAACCCGGATGTGGAGCTTGAAGCTACAGAGGTGGTCATTATGATACTGCCGTAGGGACATTGTCTGAAAATACAGAACTTTCAAGGACTTCGAAACTCAGGTAGCAAGATGCAAAAAATGAGAAGAGGGAATGTGAAACAATTCTTTTAAAATAACCAACTGTGTATGTTTATGCCAAAAAGATACGTAATTAAAATGCTCAGGTGACGTGGATTAAAAGCAATGGGCGACACGTATTTCAAAATGGATTTTAAATACAAGTGGGAGCTTTAGTTAGTGTGCCAGCTTTAAAAGACCTCAACTACCTCGAGTTGTCGTTTTTATCTTAGACCAATAAAAAACCACCACCGTGGTACCGAGCCAATAAGACAATGTCATCTCTTGATTTGATCATTGGGTATGATTTTCATTTTTTAAAAATGGTGTCTTTTAGGTTCCCGAGGCAAGTGCTTTTACCGTTGTTCTGACATGGCTTTTAGCTGTATAGAAAATCGGACCTGACGTGGCTTTTTGTTGTACAAAAAGTCAGATCTGACGTGGCATCATAATAATTTTGGAACATGTTACATAAAGAAAACCCAAAAGTCACGCTATCACGACATTTTCCCTGAAAGAAGGCCATGAATGCCCAAAAGTCATGCTATCGGGACATTTTCCCTGAAAGAAGGCCATGAATGCCCAAAAGTCGCACTATTGCGACATTTTATCTGAAAGAAGGCCATGAATGCCCAAAGTCGCGCTATCGCGACATTTTCCTTGAAAGAAAGCCATGAATACCCAAAAGTCGCGCTATCACGACATTTTCTCTGAAAGAAGGCCATGAATGCCTAAAATTCATGCTATCACGATATTTTCCCCAAAAGAAAGCCATGAATGCCCAAAAGTCGCATTATCACGACATTTTCCCTGAAAGAAGGCCATGAATGCCCAAAAGTCACGCTATCATGACATTTTCCCTGAAAGAAGGCCATGAATGCCCAAAATTCATGCTATCGCGATGTTTTTCATCAAAATAAATACTCATGAAAAGTAACATATTCACAAGGGTATACATACAAAAAATAATAAAATATATACAAGGATATATCGGAACCCATTACTTGTAAAATAGCTTGAGGTGAAAACCATTAACAGGAATGGGTAGGATCTTGTCTTGTTCATCTTTTAGCTGGAAGGAATTGTGTTGCTTCTCTTCAATAATTTCGAAAGGGCCATCCCATAAGGTATCAAACTTGTCATGATTTCCTAGTTTTGACCTCTTAGTATTCCACTTCAAGACTAAATCCCCTACCTTGAAGTTTCTTAAGGTCGTATTTTTTTTTAACCACCCCTTCGTTGCAAACTGCATGTTTTTGATAGTGATCATAGGCTTGTTCCTTCTTTTCTTCCAATTGTAAGAATTGAATCAACCTATTTTCCATCGGTTTTGCTTCTTCTATACCAGTTAAATATAACAAATTTAAAGATGGTATTTCTATGTGTATCGGGAGCATAACTTCTTTTTCATAAACTAGAGAATAAGGGGATGTGTTGATAGATTTTTTAATTGTGATCCTATCAGCCCAAAGTGCTTGGTAATTATAGTATACCAACTCCTTTTATTCTCCTTGAGTTTTCTTTTCAAAATCCTAAGCAGATTCTTGTTCGTGGATTCGGCTAACCCATTACCTTGAGGATAGTAATTTGACGATGTTTTTAAATATATCCCATATTTATTGGCAAATTCAATTACCTTGGCTCCTAAAAATTATGGGCCATTATCTGTGACCAAGGCATCTGGAATGCCGAACCTCATAATCAAACTTTCTACGAATTCAATCACTACTTCTTGGTCACTCTTTTTTGTGGGTATTGCTTCGGACCACTTCATGAAATAGTCAATGGCTATGAGAATATATTTATGCCCTGCTGATGAATTTGGTTCTATGATGCCTATGAAATCTAGCCCCCATTGCTAGAATGGTTCTTCAACCTGAATATTATTTAGAGGTAATGGTGCATTTATGTTCCTTCCTACATATCTCTGACATTCTTCATAGCCTCTCGTAACTTTGAAAGCGTCTACAAAAATTGTAGGCTAATAGCACCTCGTTCTGATTATTTTTAGTGTGGTAGTTCACTAAGAGTAGTTTCCTCCTGATAGAGCTCCATGAAACTCTTTTAAAATTCTTTCTTTCTGTTCATTCGACACACATCGAAGCAATACTCCATCCAAGTTTTTTTTGTATAACCCTTCAGGTAATAAAGTGTACTTTAGAGCTTGAATCATGTACCTTCTTCTCTAGGAAGCGTTCATGTTAGCTGGACATATTCCAGTCTAGAAATACTTGATTAATTTATCTCCCCAGTCAAGATGTTCTGAAGCTTGATCTTCTTCTGGTATTGCCTCTTGAGCCTGGCAAGCTACATAGTCTGTTATCGCTTATTTTACGAGCTCCTGGCACAATGCTCTACCTCTAACTAGCTTGGCCGGGTGTATTTCCATGTCATACTCTTGTATTTTAGTTACCCAACTTGCTCTTGTATCACCGAGCTCTCCTTGCGTAATGAAACTTCGTACATTAGGGTGAATAGTGTAAACTATGATTTTGCTTTGTGATAAGAAGTGCCTAAACTTTTTTAGAGACTTCATGATAGCGTAAATATGTTTTTCAATAAAATTATACTTTTCCTCATGCTCTTGCATGTTTTGACATAGAAAAGCGATAGGCATTTCTTCATCGTCGACTCCCTTCTGGGTAAGTACTGCAGCATAACTTCCCTGTTCGCCTATAGCATATAATTTAAAATCTTTGGAGTAGTTTGGGTTTACCAAGACTGGAGCTTGAGCTATTTACTCCTTGATCTGTTTGAAAGCTTCTTTTCTTGCATCCGTCCATTTGAAAATGACATCCTTTTTTAACAATTCAGTCATAGGTTTAACAATCTGTGCAAAATCTGCTATGAATTTGCGTACAAAATTAATTTGACCAAAAAATGACTGCAAACCCTTTTTGTTTAGTGGAAGGGAGAGTTCCAGCAAGGCTTTCACTCTATTGGGGTCTATTGCTAGGCCATATTTTGAAACTACATGACCAAGTAAGATTCCTTCTTCTACGGCAAAGATAGATTTCTTTGGATTTATGGATATCCCAAACTCTCAACACTTTTCTAGCACTTTCCTGAGGTGAGTTATGTGATCTCCTTTTTTGTGAGAAAAGACAGTCATATCATCCAGGTATATCACTATAATTTTATTTGCAAGTTCTCCAAAAGCTACATCCATGGCTCTTTGAAAAGTTGCTCTAGTGTTTGATAACCCAAAAGGCATCCTTTGATACGTAAATGTTCCCCATTTGGTAGTGAACATTGTTTTGAATTGATCTTCATATTTTACCCATACCTGATTATACCCAGAGAAACCATCCAATAGAGAAAACCTCTTAGCTCCTACAACAGTGTGTAAAATCTGATCGATCTATGGGAGAGGATAATGATCTTTGAGTGAAGCTTTGTTTAGGTTCTAGAAGTCAACACACAGTCGGATATCTCCATTTTTATTTCTTACTAGAACCAGATTAGCGACCCATGTCGAGTGCTTAATTGGATATACAATCTTAGTGTCTAGTAGTTTTAGCAACTCCTATTTCATCAAAGCTTCTATTTTTGGATTTACTAGGCATTGCTTTTGATGAAAAGGTTTAGCGCCTTCTTGGAGTTCAATCGTATGTTGAATTGTTTCCTTTGAGTATACTTTTAAATCTCCATAGGTCCAGGCCATTGTATCTGGAAATTCTTCACATAATTCTCTAATTTCATTTAGTTCTTTATTTGTAGTATTCACCCCTACTTTGATGGCCTTTTTAGGTGATATTTTTACCTCTTTATATCTATGTTTGTCAACTTTCATCTTATGACCTGTTGACCTATCATTGTTATCAAAAAGAGACTCAAGTGTGACTAGCCCCTTAGGGATGTGATTATTTTTCAATTGGATGACATTTTCCTCCTCTTCATCTTCACTTTCTTTGTTGCTAGAGCAGTTCATCTCATGAACATGGAAATCTATAATGTACTGATCATTTTCAAAGACCTGCCAAAAAGTATCTCTATCAGGTACAGAAGGTCTGTATATCAGTCTGATTGTTTTTTATTTCTAGATAACATTGCTTATAGGGCAGAAGTTTGCTCCTATCGAAGCCAACAAATCAGCATGCGTATTATTCTCCCTAGGGATTTCTTTCATGTTTAGGGATTCAAAATATTCTAACAGGTCCCAAACTTTATTTTTGTAGGCCTTTAGATAATGTTGTTTACTTACGCATTTTTCTGTCACTTGATTTACTATTAGTTTAGAGTCACCAAAAAATTGCAGTTGTTTAATACCTATATTTTCCACCTTCTTTAGTCCCAAACAAAGTGCTTCATATTCTGCTACATTATTCATGCAACTCCAAGTTAGTCTGTAAGAGAAAATATTTTATTCACCATTCGGAGCAATGAGGACAATACATCAAAGAAAAATTTCCACAACTAATTTTTAGATGAAGCAAGTAGTGGGAGGGTGTAAATTTATTCTTTTCAGGTTTCAGAATAGTGTAACTCCCTAGATATATCTCGATCATAGCATTGAAATCCAGAAGAGAAAACTGATCTTCTTCTTGTAACTCATTTAAGGCTTCATCCATTAGACTCAAGTCTGTTAGTTCCTTTGTCATCATGTTTACAGTAGTAGAGGTTTTCTCCTCTTCTCCAAGTTTTTCGACATGGAAGGTGGAAGGTTTTTCATTGAATATTTTTACCCTTTTTCCTTTGAATGGAATCTCAAGGTGTGATAAATCAAGAGAGAGATATCCTCCTATTTTGGTTGTAAATTCTCTAGATAAGCACATACCAAAATAAGGCTCTAAATCCACTACTACTACTTCTTGTATGATTGTGAGTTGGGTAAGCCTATGCAAAACTATAGGAATATCTTTTATCATGCCTACCATTTTTATAGGAGTCCCATCCAATTGTAAGACCCTCATAGCACTCCTTGTGTATTCCATACCCATTATATCGCACACTGCTTTGGGCATAATAGTAGTTGCGGCTCCAAAATCGATCATACAATTATGAACTATCCATCCTTCCATTTGGAGAGATAAATAAAAAGAGGGAGGTCTATTTTTTCCTAAAGTGGAAGTAAGACTTGCTTGGGTAGAACTCAATCTAACTGGGTCTTTATATTTGTTTTTCATAGACCTCAATGATTCTTGCAAAAGATCAATCTGCCCTGGAATCCGTAGGGTTTCATACATAGTGGCCTTGGAAGGAGTCTTTTTCATCTCTTCGACAATATTAAAAGGAAGAGCGTCTATGCTTTTTTATTTTACTGTTGTATAAAACATGTTTCTATAACCCTGAGTAGCATAAACTCTGGCGTTTATTCAATGAAGGATACCTCAACTTTTCTCTAGCCTGTTCTTGAGTTTCTATCTCTTTAGCTGGAGGTATTTCTCTTTGAATTTTAGCTCCTTTTGGATTTGGATTTTGTGGAGGTCTTTTCTCAATAGGACTCTTTGCAGGCATGGGTAATTTTAAAGGATTAAGGTCCTTAGGATCCACTTGAAAAGGTTTCTTTCCCTATATTTTCAGAACATAAACTTGTTCTAGGGAGGGATCAAAAAATTATAGTCATTTTCTCGAATTATGTTCACTTGACCTTTAAGGAATATTTCTGCTTTTTCGATAGTCGTTTGCTGTACCTGATGATGATGAACCATGAAGTCGATCTCCATATGAGGATCATTACACATAGAACACTAGTAGGATGATTTGGGTGAGGCATTACTAGGTTCACCTTCCTTACTGGTGTAGACTGTATTAGTTTTTTCATAATTTCATGCACTCGCAGATGCCTGATCTCTAGTTACTTGTGGGTAATGTCTTGGTTGAGAGTTTCTTTTTGCTTCTCTTCGCTCCATAGAGATAAATTTATTTGACAGAGTATTATAAGAGGCTTGTAGATATTGCAAGATCGCCAGCTGGGCATCTTGAGTAGACGTATTTTCCATTGAGGAATTAGTAGGAATAGGAGGAAGCATTGGAAGAGTGGGTGGCATTGGTAGAAGTGGGATATTAAGCTGTCCATTCCACTTGGGAAGATCAGCAACCGGGGGAACTGGGAGAGTAGCATTTGAAATTTGAGGTAAATTGGGGAAAATGGGAGGCATCATCTTTGAAGGGAACCTTCCTATGGCGATCAAATCCTTTTTTGCTTGTAGTGCTTCTTGATAGATTTTAGGAAATGTCATCACCCGGGATTGTCTGATTGCCATACTAATTTTTGAATTAAAAGCTCTTAGATAGTAGTATATGTCTCCCTCTAGGGCTAGTTTCAGACCATCGGGCACTCTCTTCTAGGTTCGATCGAACCTAATATTGAAATCCACCATCTCCTCTTGTGGGCTTCTTTGAATGACACTATACTGATTTAACAATGAAAAGGGGTCTGCATGTTCATTAAACTCTTCCACTAGTTTACTAGCAAGTTAGGCCCAGGTAGATACAGCCTGGTAGTCAAGAGCTCTGTACTAGTAGAGCATTTTTCCTTTGAGGGAAATAATCAGGAGCCTGATCATCACGTATTCCTTTGTGATGTTATATATTGGATTATCAAATACCGGAGTAACGTTCCAAAGAGCTATGGACGTGGTGTTTGGTGAGCTCGCAAATAAAATCATTGTCATCTATCTAGATCACATGACATTCTTTTCTCATGATAAGCGAGATCATGCCTAATATTTGAAAAATGCAGAGAATTTGGGATATCTTTAAACCCAAAGAAATCCATATTTGTTGTAGAAGAAGGTATATTGCTCGACCACGTTATCTCTAAATATGGATTGTCCATTGATCCTAACAGAGTAAAAGCACTCTTGGAACTTTCACTACCAGTCAATAAGAAAGGATTACAATCTTTCTTTGGGAAAATAAATTTTGTTCGAAAGTTCATCGCAGATTTTGCTCAAACTATTAAACCAATGACTAAATTGTTAAAAAAGGATGCACCTTTCAAATGGAGAGATTCAAGAAAAGATGCCTTTAAGAAAATATTGGATAGCTCGAGCTCTCGATTTAGTCAACCCTGACTACTCCCAAAGTTTCATTTTATATGTTGTTGGAGAGAAAGACAGCTATGCTACGGTTCTTACTCAGAAGGGAGCAGATAATGAGGAAAGACCCATAGCCTTTTTAAGTTCTACCATGCACAAGCACAAAGAGAGATATAGTTTTATCGAGAAACATGTGTATGCTATCATGAAAGCTTTGAATAAATTGAAGCATTTCCTATCCCAAAGCTGCACCATTGTTTATGTAATTCACCCAGATGTTAGAAATTTCATAATACAAGGAGACCTTGGCAAAAAACGATCAGGATGGGTAACTCGTATACAAGAATACAATGTAGAGATACATCCAACCAAGATAGTCAGAGGTAGAGCTCTATGCCAATATTTTTCCAGACAAGCGGTAACTGGGTATGTCGAAAGTCAAGAGATAATGGTGAATACTGAACAAGATCAAGTTAGAGAAGGTACTGATTGGATTAATGATTTGGTGAGGTATTTTCAGACTGGGATATGCCCTGAAAATCTGAATTCTTCCCAAAGGAGGAGGTTTAGAATGCAAGCACTAAAGTATACCCTTCGAATAGAGGGGTTGTATAGAATAAACATTGATGGTGTACTACTGAAATGTATAGGTGATGATAAGAAACATAAAGTATTAGAAGTTCCATGGAGGCCTCTCGGGTGGGCATTATTTAGGTAAAGCAATAGCTTTGAAGATTCTCAGAGCTGGTTTTTATTGGCCTTCCATTTTTTCAGATACATATAAAGTGACTCAGAAATGTGAACAATGTCAGAGGTATGTAGGAAGAAACAGAAATGCTCCTATGCCTTTGAATTCTATACAAGTCGAAGAACCTTTCCAACAGTGGGGGATAGATTTTGTGGGAATAATCGAATCAAACTCATTAGCAAACCATAAATATATACTCACTACTACATATTAGTTCACGAAATGGGCATAAGCAGTTCCTACAAAGAAAGCTAAAGAAAGCTAACTTAGAAGTCGTGATAGAGTTTGTAGAAAGTCTAATTACTAGATTCGGCATACTCGATTCATTGATCACAAATAATGGATCTTTCACTGGAGCCAAAATGATTGAGTTTGCTAGCAGGTATGGAATATATTTGAAAACATCTTCTAACTATTATCCATAAGGTAATGGTTTAGCTGAGTCTACCAACAAGAATATACTCAGGATTCTGAAAAGGATGCTAGAAGATAACAAGAGAGACTGGCATTCATTACTTAACCAAGCTTTGTGGGCTGATAGAATATCAATAAAGAAGTCCATTAATACATCTCCATATGCTCTAGTTTATGGTAAAGAAGCTATTTTGCCTATTCATATGGAGATACCAGCATTGAAACTACTGAATTAGATAGACAAAGAGGAAGGTCAGCCGATGGATGCCCGATTGATGCAACTTTTATAATTAAAAAAGTCCAGGAAATAAGCTTATGACCACCACAAAAAACACATGATTAATATAACAGGGTGGTTTGATAAGAAGACTACTTTCAAAAAATTCAAAGTTGGAGACCAAGTTTTGAAGTGGAATGTAAAGAAAGCTAAGCCAGGAAACCATGACAAGTTCGATGCTTTTTGGGAAGGACCATTTGAAATCATTTCAAAAAAATAGTTCAATTATTTCCAACTAAAAGATCTGCATGGCTGGATCCTTCCTATCATGGTGAACGCGTTTCACCTGAAGTTATAGTTCAAGTAAAATACAAGTTGGAGCTATATGTATAGTATAGTAGAGGCATTATAAAAATTGTAAATAGTTTTTAATTTACGGTTTAGTAAAAGTTTTTGTTGTAACCAATCACAGTTCAACATCACAGTAGAAGGAAGAAAAAAAGGTTCTTTTTTTTTGTTTTGAAATTTCAAATTCAAAATCACCACGTGGTCCTAAAAAGCTGAAGGGAAAAAATTATTAAAAAAACCCCTCGAGAAGTGTTATTTTCCTCCTTGTGAAAAGCTTCTAAAAAATGGTTGCCTAAGAAATTTCTTGAGTAGCCACGTGCCAAGGAATGAATGAGAGGAAATGATTGATCGGTCAGGTAGCATAGAGTTCTCTAGGATTTATTGCTATTTCCTACACGATATTAATTGGTTGGTTAGCGTTTCAAGAAAAAACATTCTAGGAAAGGTGGCAGAAATGAAATTCAAAGAAATTCCAAGAGAATTGCTTCCACCAACTGCAATTAATGTAAAGTATCACACATTTTCCCAAACGACATGAAAAAAGAAAGCTAACTTTTTGCCTAAGTGAAGTTTCATACTGTCACTTGCTATTTCTAGCTCCCGCAGAGAGAAGAGAGAAAACCCCTACTGTGATACTCAAAATTTTTAGTTTTCTTAACAAAAAGAGATTTCGAAGCAATTTTTAGGAAAAATTTCAGAAGATTAGTCGCCTGTTATTCTTTCATGGCTCCTAGAAAGGGAAAGAAGTAGGAAGTAGCAGTTGCGTCTCCTTCGACAACTTCAAGGGTAAGAAAAAGAGAGGAGATGAGTAATAGATTTATTGATAAAGATGCAAGGATAAGTGATATAATTGTAACCTGGAAGGACCTGAGAAAAATCAGAAGCAACATAGCAGACCGGGTAGCTATCACAGTCTCGACATCTTCTCCTTCCACTTTTGTCTTCCATTCCTTTCTATACTGGTATGTATATGTTTCTGTGCATCCCTGCCCCGAGTTGGTGAGGGCAACTGCTAATTTTTATGACGAAAAAGGGAAGACTGTAAGAGATTGTAATGGGAGAGTTTTATTTATTTTAAGCAAAGATGCTTTTATTTCTACTTTCGTTGCAGGTCATGTTCCTACGTTTGAGCCAAAAGCCTTTGATATCGAAGACCAGGCTAGATACTTTGACCCTTCCGAGAAGATAAATAATTTGTTGGTTTCCCAACTAAAAGAATTACCTACAGGGGAAAACCCACCCGAGCCTCCTATTAATATCATAGAGTTCAAAAATCCAAAGCTGTATTCTATTTCAGCTATGATAGCAGGCCTGAAGACTAATGAAAAAGTCCATAAATGGCAAATTTCCTTGGTTGAATTCTTGTCTAACCCCAAAAATTATGATTCTTATGTCATGAGCAAAAGCGTGAATCCAATATTCTTCGACTGGACGTGTTTCTAATGTTCAAATATTCACGAAGGGTTAGAAATGCTTAAGAAAGGGTCTCAATTCTCTTTTGGATTCTCGTCATACTTAATATGGTTATTTTTCTTTTTTCATGTCTAAAGAATTAGCTTTTATCTCAGTGAGAGACAAGGATAAACATGGCAGGGTTTTGCTTGTTTGTGAATGGAAAAATGTGTTGTATAAAGTAGAATCCTTTTATGATTTCAATAGGGAATTCTTAGGCCCTGCTCTGAAAATAATGTATGGGAATATTATAAGATTAACCCCTAAGGCGAAAAAAGTTTTGCAAACTAAATATGCTAAAGAGGGTGATTGGTTTATCCTCACCCAAGGGGTTTGTATTAGATTGTATGGTTTCACTCAGAAACCATTTTTACTCCCTCAATATGTTACAGACAAACTATTTGCATTAGATTATGTTCGACAAAATGAAAAAATAAATGTAAAATTTGGGTCTAGTATTGGGAAGACCAACACCTGTAACATGCCATTCAATTTTGAAGGGATAGTTGTAACAAAAAGGGGTCAGAATGAACATATTGCTTAATATTTAAGAGAATTGGGGCTGATTAAAATTCCATAGAGGTGGAAGTATGATCCCTTGGATAGATTTGTTGAAAAACAAGCTATTATGAATAAAACTGAAATGAAAAAATACCATGCTACAGTCAGGCCAAATATAGAGGAAAAAATAAATAATAGTGAAGATGATACCTTGGAATGGCACATTGAGAGAATGGAACCTCTACCCCCTTGGCATAATTTCTTTGAGCAAGTAGTGAATTATGATCCCCTAAACAATACAAAACACTAGTTAATGAATGATAGGATTAATAGGATACAGAAGGGGGGGGCTAACTGGACAATCGTGAAGATTCGTGAATGGTGGCTGATGAGGGTACAAACATATATGATTTCTTCAAGGTACCCATTGAAAAATGATAATGAATTTAATATTCAATATAATTTGCATCATGCATCTTGGGAAGGGGTTTTTCCTGTAAGAATACCTTCTAGCATTGGAGGTAGTAGCAGAACCGGCCTTGAAGCACCACAAAGGCATGAAACTGATAAGGGCAAGGGAAAACAAATAGTAGCTGAGCATAAGTTATCCCTAGTTCAGACAAAACCTAGAACTTCTAAGAAGCGATCAATAGAAGAATTTTTTACCCACGATCAAGGGTAGACCTATGGCAAGGCTGCTTAGATGATGATAAAAATGGGTTATGAAGGAAAAGGCCTGGGAAAAGGAGGGCAAGGAATGACTGAGCCCATACAAGTAGAGGTGAGGGAAAGACGTCTATGTTAGCGTACTTTGTCTGTAGTTCATTATTTAGGCATATTGTTGTGCATTTGTTATTACGTTATAACAAATTGCTTTTGTTTGCTGGATTGGTTTGGCAACCTCCGACAATCCGTTGTTCTCTGTATTATTTAACACCTTGCTGTGAATAATGAAAACTAGTTCGCACATTAACATGGCATCGAGCCGGCGACGAGCGAGGGGAGCAACGAGAGGCGAGAGAATAGTGTGGTTTTTTAATTTTTTATCTCTCTCGGCGACGTGATTTGTCTGTCGCGCGATATCAGCCGGAGAAGAATTTAAAAAAAAAAAAAAAAAAATTGTCGCTGCAAGGGAGCCCCGCGCACACAGACCTGCGCGCGTCACGGACAGCACGCGACGGCCACGTCCGAAGCGCCAGCCGCAGGACGCAGCGCGCCGAGCGCTGTCACGTCACGTCCTGCGAGGAGGGACAGTTGTCCCGCCCCCCCCGGCCGTTAGACGTCCAGTGACGTCCGGAGAACCTCCCCTCCCCTCCCCACCCCCGCGCGACGCGCACATTGCGCGCGCGCTCCTCGAGGCCCCCCCCCAAAAAAAAAAAAAAAAAAAAAAAAATGCGGGAAGCGGAAATTTAAATTTCCGCTCCCGCTCCCACAGGGGTATAAACCCCCCCCCCCGCGGCTTGCGACAGCGACAGGAGGGGAGAACCCCCCCCTCCCGCGCACGGGATTTTTTTAAATCCCGCGGCCCGTCGCTGGACCCCCCCCGCGCGGGATTTTTAAATCCCCGCCCGCCCCCCCGGCGCCATTTGCGCGTAAGGGCGCGGCACAACACTTGGAGCTGATGCTTCAAGTAAAAAATATTATACTTCTAAAGTTGTGAAGTTTGTTCCTTCCTCCGACTCCTGTTAATAATATGATGAAGAACCTATAGCTGAGAGGATGAAAATATTAAAAGCCCTGGCTGATGGACAGAAGAAAGACAAGAATGTTACTCAAACTTCTCTTAGTGAACAAAATGTTCAAGATGTTCAAGATAATACAATTGAGGATTCTGAAAGGGATAAAGTGAATGAGGAAGGTAATAATACTAATGCTCAGGATGCTGAGTAAGAAATTTCTCAGATAGAAGACATAAACGGTTTACCAAATCCGGCTCAAGAGAGCCAGAATCCAGATATTGTAAAAGAAGTGCTAGTGAAGCAAGAGATTGGGGAAGGTGAGAAAGAACAACATGGGAAATTTCCCCAAAATATAAAAATAATTAATCTTGATGAAAGTGATAACGAAAGTAATCAGAATGAGAATACTGAGATACATGATGATGGTGGAATTCAATATGAAGAATTATCAAATAATAATGATGATATTGAAGAAGAGGAAAGTGATCAACAATAACTTCGGACGGGACCAGGTATGTCTCTTTTCTTATCTCCTTTTCCTTTTACTCATTCCTATTTTTACTCTTCCTCCTTTTATGATATGAAGAAAGATATTATTATCCTTTCAAAAATGGTTTGCTTTCTTAGAAAGGGCAACATCTTCCCATTCTCAACTCGACGTCAACACTGCGTTGGTCCCCATCCCTTTCATTCCCAACATTGGAATTCCAACAATTGAAGCTACATCCTTCCAAGTTGACAAGAATCATCCAACACTGTCAAAGATAGAAAATATGAAAAGGGTTAGTAAGAATGCTTTAGACTAGCGGACTTATCACTTCGCTGAAGATCCAAAGACGCCTGCCAATGTTCATGAAATTATTGCCCTGGATCCTGCTACCATGCAAAGGAAGAAAGTAAAGTTAACCCCGATAACAAATAAATCTAAGGCTTAAATGACTACTGAAGATTACCATGCATAATAAATCAATGAAGATATTCCTTAGTTGCCTATGCAAGATGAATGGGTAAAAGTCCAAGCACATCTAGGAACTATATATCTGCATGGGGGACATTACTTAGAGAAATTTTTGAAAGAAAATGAAAAGAGGAAAGAGTTAGAATAAGTTTTGCAAGAACAAAGACATATAGAAAAAGCTTTAAGTTGGAGGTAAAAAAGTGGGAAGATAAGTTCAGTATTGCTACCAATGAGGTAGCCAAATATAAAGAAAAATTAGGACAGGCAGATGCACAAAATCAAGCCTTGAATCTCTAGGTTCAGGAGCTCCAGCAAAAATTGACAGATCAGCAGAATGCTCCGTCTGGATTTTCAAAAGAAAAGGTAAGAGATATGAGGAAATAATTGTTGAAATATTTGTTGATATTAGGCTTGAAAGCATGACCTTTATTGTTATACCTAGCTAAAGTCAAGGAAATGATTGAAGTAGTGGGTGAAGAGTTCAAAGCTGCAGTTAATTTTTTGCAAAAAAGAGAAGATGTTGCTACTAAAATCCAGATATTATCTGAGAAGATGCCAGAGAGTATAGCAACAAAGGTATGAAGTGAAGCTTGGTATCAAGCCAATATTGCAGCCAAGAACTTCTTTAGAAAGTTTAAATTAGTGACCCAAGGGAATAAACTCCTGCAAGAGATAGAGACCGAAGCAAAAGGGTTACTAAAGAATTTGAATTTGGCTATCCAAAGTGGACTCCCATATCTCTGGGATGATAACTCAAAAGTCCTTAATGAAAGTGCACTCTCCTCATCCTTGAAAATTTTTATTGAAGATGAATCTAAAATAGAAAACTGGAGTGAGCCCATAGAAGATACACGAGTAATGGAGATGGTTCAAAATATCACATAGGTTAAAACCTGTTGCAAGAATTGATATTTAGGCAAAAAATGATTTCATATGATAGAGTGGAAGAGCTTCAGTATATCTACCAGCTATTCATTGATTCCTCAGACTTGGATGATGGAGATTGGAAACATATTTACAAAACCTATCAGGAAGTGGTAGCTGTAGTGGATAAAATCAGAAAATCAAAGCATACTGGCTAGAAGTAGCTGACAGAAGCTGGGACTAGTGCCCATAATTAAGACAAGTGTTTAGATTCCCCTTCTAAAGTATTTAATGCATTTTAGTAATAAGTCTCTAAGCTATAACAAGAGTTTTTGACAAGGTAATGCTTACTCATTAGAAGTGCATTTTTCCTTACTATTTGCTTTCTGTAATTTCTTGTTTTGTATTTTTGACTTCGTTTCCCAATGGATGAAGGGTCTGGATTCTAATATTTTTCTAGCAAAAAATCCCCCAAAAGGTGCCAAGAATGTTAGTCTAAAAAGACTACCTCCAGAAGACAATAGAGATTTTGCAACAGGGGACCATTTTGAAAAGCTCTACACAGTATATTTTTGAAGGGCAACAGAAAGGGAAAATGAGCTAAGGAAAGACGATGTTGTGATTTCAAGACATGTCTAATTTTCACAGCAAAACAATGCAAGAAAGTCAAGCAGATGAAAGTGTCTCGATTTTGCGACATGTTGCATTTTCGTTGATAAATCAAGAAGACAAGTCCAAGACAAGGAAGATGTCACAATTTTACAACATGCCTAAATTCCATCATGATTTCACGACATGTTGCATTTTTGTGGCCGTAGAGGGCAAAAGGAGTTGAAAGGATGAATACGTCACAATTTCGTGACATGTTGTATTTTCATGACTGAGAAGTGGAAAAAGAGTAGAAGAGAAGAGAAAGTCACGATTTCGTGACATGTCAGTTTTTTGCCAAGAGAAAGAGAGAAACAAAACTTACAAGGCTAAAGTGTCACGATTTCGTGATATGTTTTGTTTTCGCTGAAGTAGAGGCAGATGAAATAGAGCATTTGAAGACATCGTGATTTCATGACATGATAGCTGTTCCTGACAAGATATATTCTTAGCAACTAAAACATGCCCTTACACCAAATTTTTGATCTCTAAGGGTGTCAGATAAAGGAGAAGTATCAGATCTGTTAGAACCCAATTTGCAGAAGATATTTTGTTTATTATTAGAAACTGTAGTTAATTGCTTGTAATTGATTTGGAATCCAAGATGTACTAGTTGTAAAAGATACCCATTTTGGATATATATAGTGGTAGACGCATTTTGAAAAAAGGAGTTCGGATCTTGGACATTTACAAGATTGATGTACATTATTCTGGATACAATCAAATAAAGCTACTCTTCTTCTGGCTTCTAATTTTTTGTGTGCAAGTGTATGTATCTGGTTCTTGACTTCTATTTACATTACTAAATTCTAGACTGTATCTATTCTAAATATGAACTATAAATGCATGAATTATATTGCTGGAGTTAAGATTAAGTATGCTTATATGTGTTAGATGAAAATGTCTGAATCACACTTAGAAAGTTATGATTTCTACATGAAGGTGTAAAAGAAATCTTGTAATAATAATACGTATGTTTTATCCTGGTTGTTGTCTAAAATGTATCGTGAGAAAACCTTCTAGCCTCGGATATATTTATCTTTACAAGCATTTCCCCTCTTTATGTTCTCTTTTCTCTAAACAAAGAAAAAAGGAACCAGCCTACTCTAGATATTAGACGGACATCCCCAAGATAAGTCCGTCTATTCAATGTTGGCAAGGTCTAAGGCATAATACAATTAACCAAAGACAGATTTTGTTCCAACAGTACCAAGGAAGGTACATTTACATGACCCAAATAATATAATATGCTCTATTTCTAACATAGAGTACCTATTGGAGACCTCTAATTCTTTCACTCGGTTACAAACACCAACACTGTTAAAGGTGTGGTGAATCACATCCAGCGAGGCATCCTTTTACCTTCTTCTCGAGGAAAATAGCCTCAGCCTAGAACTTATGAGAAACCCTATTCACAAATCTCTTCCACTTAGGAGTACACTCATTGGCAAACCTAAATGGATCAACGTACACATTAAGAAAATGTAAAAAAAGTCTCAATTGTGAAAAGTCTGAAGAGACCATAACATTGTTGCTATGAAAAATTACGTCGCTCATATCCACAATGAAAAAACACACTCAAATCCTTCAAAACTCGATAGTGTATTATAGAAAACCCATCTCACTATTCTAACAATCAATTGATCAACAACTTCTACATTATTTAAACATAGACTCTAACATATACACGTTGGAACTCGAGTGACTCTAAATCTAATATTGTTCCAAATCCACAAAATGATACAACCAAAGGCACATCACTATTCAGTGATGAAACATCATCGGTAAGGCCTTAACACACCGAATGAAATATCATTTTATATAAGAAGGCCAATAAAATAGAATTCCATGGTTTTTGTTCTTATCTCTACCAATAGCAAAGGAATGAAAATGTAGGACTTCATTCACCAAATATAAAATCACAAAAACAACCACAACCACAACCAAAACAAAATATGTCCCCCCTTATCTTCTCTCTGGAAATAATCATTCCCCCACTCTCATCTGTCGTTGCACGACTTCACTCCTACTAACCACTCACTCCACTTCTACTATCAATTATTGACATATTCATTTTCTATGCCCACCATCACCTCACTCATAAATTTTATTATTTAGTAGAGAAATAAAACAAATAAACTTGGGTTAATTGTACGTCTTAAATAAATACTTTTGTCATGAATTAAACAAAAGATTTATTTTTCAAATATCTGTTCATTCACTAATATGCAGAGGTATTCAATTGAAAATTATCCATCTTCAAAGTCTTCTCTCCTTGTTAAAATCATAAAGCAAGACGTTAGTCGAATACACCTAATAAAATACATATGATCGGTTAGTAAGAATCCAAAAATAAGTATCAATTTAGTTTTCAATAATTCTTGAAAAATGACTCAAGTGAGAGCATAATATCTTTTTCAATAAAACATAAGTCTTGCATATATCAACACTTGGAATAACCAGAATTTTAATTGATGTTTTTCTTTAAAAATATTTGTTTTGCATAACTAGACATGAAACAATCAGTCTATCCATCAACAAAACACCATAGTAAAACATAAATCCAATCACATACACAGTTGGCCAAGGGAGGGTCATGACATAATCCCCTCCTTAGGCTTAATACAATCCTCTGTGTTTCATCATAGTTTAAACAATAGATAATATTTACATATCATTCAAACAGAAATGAAAAATATTTTTGCATGTTTGCCACTTTTTCCCAAGTAGCATTTCTTTTGGAGTAGTGGTCCCAGTGAACCTTGCATTGCTCTAGAGTCCATTTCCTCATCGATTTGGAATTGAACTCAAGGGTATTTATTGGTCAAACATCTATCCTTCGGGTTTGCCATATACAATTTAGAAAATTCCCACACATGATCAAGATTAGCTATATATTTTCTAAGCAATGATATGTAAAAGATGTCATGAATCTTCAATATATTGGGTGGTAAGGCAAGTTGATATGCCATAGTATTTATCTTCTCTATAATTTTAAGGGGCCCAACAAAATGTGGATCTAGTTTTGTGGACTTAATAGCACTATTCCTTGGTCTCACTCTCAGAAACACTCTGTCACCTACAACAAACTCTCTTGATGATCTCTTAATATTGGTATAACTCTTCTGACGATCTGCAACTTCTTTAATACTTTCTCTAATCATCCTCAATTGTTGCTCCATTTCCTTATCCATATCAGGTTCAAGCACAACCATGTCCTTTGGGTTATCCTAAGATAATGGTGTTCTACACCTTCTGTCATATAAAGCTTCAAATGGTGCCATGCCTAAGGTCGAATGGTGACTGTTGTTGTAGGAAAATTATACCAAGTGTAGGTAATCTTCCCACTGGGTTTTCTGATCCATACAATACATACGAAGCATATCCTCTAAAACTTGGTTTACCCTTTCAGTTTGCCCATCAATCTTTGGATGATATGAAAAAATGATGTTTAACCTAGTCCCAATGGTACGATGTAAAACTTACCAAAACTCGGATGTGAATCTTAAGTCTCTATCTGAAATGATCACTTCCAAAAAATCATGAAGCCTGAATATTTTCTTGGTAAATTTTTTAGCTAAAACTACAACTTCATTCTTGGTATTTCTAGGTATAAAATGTGCAACTTTGATCAGTCTGTTGACCATAACTAGGATTGCGTCATGCTGGAATCTGGTCTTTGGAAACCCTACAATAAAATCCATCAAAATCGTTTACCATTTCTAAGTAGGCACATCATGAGGATACAACAGTCCTCTAGGATGTTTGTTTTATGCCTTTACTTTTTGAAATTCAAGACATTGGGTGACAAATTCAGTTATGTCCCTCGTCATTCCTGGCTAGTAGAAAGTTTTCTTCATATTCTCTCTCATTTTTGTCCCTCCTAGGTGAGCAAAATATGGAGATCTGTGTGCCTCATTTATGATCATTTTTCTTATATCACCGATCTCACAAATTATTCCTCTATCCTTAAAGCACAAGAAACCATCCTCGATGCTGAAGTCCTTACTTTCCTTGGGTTTCCTTTCCATATTTTTTTAAATTTATTTGCAAAACACATCCTAATGTTGCATTTCTTTAAATTGTTCCATAAAATCTACATGGATGTGTGTTAAAATAGCTATGTATCTTCTTCTACTCAGTGCACCAATAACTTTATTTTCTTTCTCTTTTATGTATTCAATGCCAAAATCATATTTGATGAGAAATTCCATCCACCTTCTTTGCATGGCATTTAGCAAAGGTTGAGTAAATATGTATTTCAAGATTTGATGGTCTATCCTCAACTCAAAAGGTTTCTCTAACAAATAGTGTTGCCAACTTTTGAGAGCAAATACCACTTTTATCAATTCTAGATCATGGGTTGCATAATTAACCTCGCGTAGTTTTAGTTTCCTTGAAGCAAAAGCCACCACTGTTTCATCCTAAGAGCACTCCTCCTAAACCTTCAAATGATGCATCTGTACATATAGAAAAGCTACCCTGAAGGTCTGGTATCTTTAGTATGGGAGACATAGTGAGTTTTTGTTTGAGAAAATCAAAATCTACATCACATAATCTGTCTATTTGAACTTTTTTCCTTCTTCTGAAGGTTAGTTATTTGAGCGGTTATCTTGGTGTAATCATTCACATAATACCTATAATATCTAGTCAAACCCATGAAAATCTAGACTTTCATCACATTCATGGGCAACGCCCAATTCAGTATGGCTTCTATCTTCTTAGGATCCACCGCGATCCATTTTGCTGATACAATATGCCCTAAATATTGCACTTTTGCCACATAAAATTCACACTTCAGTAGGTTCTCGAACAATTGATTCTTCCTTAGCAGTGTTGTGATTTTCGCACAACATGCCCTAATTTTGGGAACCCACCTTAAATTTTTGTGTTTATTTAAGATTTTAGGTTGCATTGAGTAGCCTCCTGACTTTACCATGGTCTTAGCAGTAGGTGGTTTGGTGTTTAATATTAGGGTTATTATATAATACCCTCATCAATGAAGTCATTCCTTGTCATGTATCATCTTCCTAAGAACCACTTGCATTTGAATGTTAGTGTTTGGTCATTTGTCTTGGATGTGGAATTGATTGACCTTCTTGTATTACCACTCAAATTGTGCACAAGTTTAGTCTCCATGGGGATGTCCTAGAGCTTCACTGTGGGGCCTACTCAAGTGACGTAAAATGAAAAGAAAGCTAGGCTCTTATCATTATGAAAATAAGAGATGTAGTAAAATAAAATAAAATAAATAAAAATAAAAAGATAAAATTAAAAAAAAAAAAAAAAAAAAAAGTAAAATCATTTCGTTTATATTCAATTGATACTAAGTTGCGTGTTTTAAAGTCAGTTTTGATTTAAAGATTTTGAATTAATATTTTGAATTAAATATTTTGAATTAATATAGGTTTACATTATGATTTGGTTTAAATTAATTATTTTCATGTTTATTTTTAGGTTATAAAAGGATGGACATGATTATCAAAGGCTAACCTCAACCCGGTACAGTTTTTGAGGTTCGGCCAAGTGGCACAGTGTTCCAAAAAATAGAAAGAAGTGTTCGAGGGAACATTATCAGGATTCACAAGGTCTCATGCTTGTCGTCGTAGAAATTACTGTCTTCTACCTGATGATCAAGGAGCACTAACTGAATGACAAAGGAAAATTAAATTCTAAGGTTGGTACCGGTGAGACACTTTGGTTGATGTCCAAATGGAAATAGTGCTCGTCCCTTTAAGTGTCCACATTCGCGTCCAGAGAGCTTGTAGGTAGCAACGTGATTGGAAGCAATGGTGCTGAGCGCTATGAGCCGCATAAGATGTTGATCCTTGTGACGTCGAACTGGGCATTACTATAGCTTTAATGTGGCGGTGAGGGATGACCTAACAGAAATTTCTCCATCTTAACGATCTTTACAAAGTAAAAAATTGTGTCAAAGGATGAAATGTTGAAATTATTGTACAAAAGCCTAACGTGGGGGAAATCAAACCCTTTGAATTTGTCTTCAATGGGGCCAAACACTATTATTTTTTGTGGCTAAGATGGATTGGAAGGATATGTCATCGGGATAATGCATTAGCAAAAATTGTTGGAACAATTACACCAAGAAAAATGGCATCGTTGGGATACCCGCCTAACATTATGTCAAAATCTATAGGTTCACCAATGAAATCCAGTAAGATGGGTGAGAGCTTGAAAATGGGTGAGGCCATCCATAGCCAAGGGAGTCGTGGTAGCGATATACATGGAATCAGATGGGCTCAGAGAATTAAAGGGTGGTGTCAACATAACCCATTATGCGCATTTCAGAATCCCATTCTGGTGGATGGGTTCACCTCTTACCTTCTCTACAAGTATGTGATGCGCTGAGTAAGAGGAAAGATTTGAACATACACCACCATAGCGAGGGGCTACATGCATGATCTCTGCATACATGATGCCATTTTCATTAAGACCGCATTTCATATGGAATGTTGCCATACCCATTGAGGATATGATGACATCAAAGGATTACACCACTTCCACAGAGTGTGAGCATCATCGAAGGTGAACGTCGCTGCCATAGAAGATGAAATACACGGAGGATGTTGATGCACAGGGAGGTGTCCTTCCCCGTAATAGATATTAGTTATGAAAGCTAGTATGAAACAGGTGGGAAGTCTCTACAGGGCATTAAAAACTATGTTACAATGTATAAAGCCGGTAATGCAAGAGTAGGTCTCAGTGGAAGGGTGCATGGTCGAAGAGCCTCTCTTACAGTGAAGAGAAACAGTTTCTCAGATCACCAATTCATCGATGGATAGGATTAGCTCACTCTTGGGCTATAGCACATGCACAAACATGAATGTATATCCTTAACAGAGTTCATGATGCTCGTATTTTGGTAATTATATGTACAATGTTGGTGAGGAAGCTTTCTGCTAATTTAAACAAATGTAGCCACTCAATGCAAGTACAGACTAGGTTGTATCCCTTCGAAAGATTATATACGCGATGTCTATCAAATGAGAGAAATATTTCATGGATAAACAGATAACATTCGCATGATGGAAAATAGATTTGAGATATTACAGTCGAACAACTTTCAATCCGAAGTTAGCAGGAGTTCAAGGGAAATGACAAGGAAAATACAAATTGGGTGAAGGTAATTATTGGGCACCCAAGGTAGTGGTGTCTCCAGCATCGTAGATGAGAGGTTTAAATTCTCCAAAGCATCAAGCATAGAGTGGGAGTAATTGTCATATCAAATAAAATCCAAATACATGATTTTTAAAAGGTAGGAGAAAGGTATATGCAAGAAGTGTCGTGAATATTTCATGGTAAAGATAAAAGGTAATAGTATAACCAAGACCAATGGAGTAAAATAGAAAAAATATTGCCCTCCACCAAACAGTGCAGTTACAAACCAAATAATGTAAAATAATCATGATGGGATGGAGGAGAATGGAAACACATTAGTAGCGTTCCTACGAGATATCTCCATAGAGATTTTAAGGTAGCTGCCATGTGCTAGGCATGTGGGAAAACAAGATCGTGGTTAGTACTGGGAGCGGTTAAACGGTGAATAGAAATAGTAGCATTCATAAGAAATATGAAATTACCACATGGGCATGACGGTTACGAAGAGGAAAATTGAGAAGTGAAACAAATGCACGTTGAAGGACGATTCACAAAACCAGGCGGTGGAAAATGAAATGAAAGGCCTTATTGAAATTTTTTAAATATCCATCGAATCAAAGGAAAGGGGCTGGAATATTTTTGAAATAGGGAGATGTGAAGAGGGATTGGAAGTATTCAAGCTATTACAAGCTTATTTTTCTATATTGTATGCAACAAAAGAAGGTTTTGAATATAAGTTTTCATTGCACATCTTTCTCATGCATGTATTGAAGTTATTTAATGGTGTTTTATACATATATAGTAGCATCATTTAATTTTTTTAATGCATGCCCTTAGACTCTTGCACTTAACCAGCTTTAGATTGTGTGGATGCAGGTCTAATCTAGTTTTATTTAATTTTCATGATCTTCCATTTTTTGAAGAATAGGATAATTAGTTTACATCCTAAGGTCCATCTAAGTACAGTCTCAGGATGCGTAGGCACTTACCAATTTCTTGGGACATGTATAGCAGTGCCAGGAACCCATGATCCAATTTTATGATCATGAAATTAAGATGGTTGTTACATACCTAAAATAATATAGCGTCGGCTATATTATGAAGCATTACATTTAATCATTATTTATCCAAGTGTAGAGTAAATAAATTATCATCTCTTATTATCATTTTTTATACTTCATTTGCGATCTTCGCATATTTGCCTTTATGGCGAGGGTGTGCCCACCTTAAGTGGCGAACCATTTACTTCATTATTGCTTTAATTGCTATTATCCATTCCACTGTGTTTGTATTGGTTTCTAGATATCTACATTGAGTTTCTGAGCATTGGTGGATCATTATTGAAAGAGACGTTTGTTCCTTTCCAAGTGGTATCATCTAGGCTTTCCTATAGAAGAACGACCACACATTCCGCAAGAAGAAACCGCTTCAGAATAGAAGTTAAGAAATAGCACACACAGACATTTCGTCTGCTCACACAGGTTGTCCAAGGAACACTTCATGCGTGCAGCTGTGCGAAAGGAAGGTTACGAAGCGTTTGTTGTCTACACAGTCCTCGCCACGCGAAATTACGCCGAACAATCGCAGAACACGAGCGCACCACAATTCCTCATCGTCAGCCAATCACCATTGCGAATTAAACGCCATTCGCAGATATTTCCTAAGGTTAGCATCAAAAATTATTATTTTTTAATTCGTGGTAGGGAATTATCCCACATTCAGTGTGGGGAGGCGTCGAAGTAATTTAAAAGACACGGTTCATGTCTATTGAAATGTGACTTCGATCACATTCTTGGCTTCTCTCTCGCGCGCGCTGTCCCATCTGTCATTTCTGTCGTCTTTGCTATCCACCATCTAGCTGTTGGGTTCGTCTGTCGTGTCTGTCATCCTCGTTGTCTGGTCCGCTTGTGTCCTCGTTGTCCGCCATCCTCGTGTCTTGTCGAGTCAGTGTCGTGTCCTCGCTATTCATCGAGTTTCGTGTCATTACGTTCGTTTCCTCATTGTATGTCGCCTGTGACCTCGCTATCCATCATCCTCGTGTCTTGTCGAGTCAGTGTCATGTCATTACATTCGTTTCCTCGCTGTCTATCGCCTGTGTCCTCGCTGTCTATCGTCCTCGTGTCTTGTCGAGTCAGTGTCTGTCTTGCGTGTTGTTCTCTATCATCTCAGGGTTAGTCCCAGTCTTACGTATTGTTCTCCGCATGTCCTACCTTAGTCAAGACCAAAAGTCATCAAACAATAGATGTCGAAAAGTTGCTAAAGAAAAAGTTATTGTCAAAGTTGTACAAAAATTATCAAACTTGAAAAGTTGTTGTCAAAGTTGCTGAAATTGTCCAAATTGAAAAGTTGTTGAAAGTTGTTGTCAAGGAGGCCACCCAAAATTCAAATCCACGTCATAGTTGAAGCGGAACACATTTTTTTTTTTGCCAAATTCAACCAAAATTTTGCAGAAATCGAAGCTCAAGGATTACTAAGCAGGAAATTTTGAACAGTGCATGAGTAGAAGTTGGATCAAAGGACCTGACGGTCGACTATCAAGCTTGGAGATGACCAATAACAACACAAGAAGACCTCATCAAAGCCCAGGTACAAAAAATTCTCCTTCTCCTTTCAAAATTGGCAGTTATAATCTACATCATCCACTCGTTGACCCCATGGCTACTAACCGTTCCCCAACTCACGACAACGTCACACAAGGAGAATCAGGCAACTCTGCCATTACCACTGATGAAGCTCTTCAACAATTACTAGATGGTATGCACCAAATTAATGTCAACCTAACTAAACTATTGAGTGCACAAAGCCAACCTAATCCTAATACTAATCCCCAAAATCACTCCCATGAACAAAGGCATGAAGAAAATGTCGACCAGCAGGAATATTGGGAGCAACAAAGAGGCAATCCAGATAATTACGGGAATCGCTATCATAGACAGCGCTATAACCAAGATCAGGATAGGGATATGGGTTATCACCCACCGAGAGGCCCTAATAATTTTCCACGCATTGATATGCCCACTTTTGAGGGTCATGATCCTCGTGGTTGGATAGCCAAAATGGAAGGCATTCTCGACTTATACCAAATTAAGGATTTTTATAAAGTCACTTTCGTTGCATCAAAATTAGGCACTGAGGCTTACCAATGGTTCGTATGGCTTAAACGCGAGAAAGGAGCTACTATTTTTTGGAATAATTTCACTACCTATTTTTTAGAAAGATTTGATGAAGGAGCTACATCATCATACACAGTAAGACTGTTATCTCTTGAACAAGAAAGATCAATTAGTGAGTTCGTCTTCGAATTCACCAGTTTACTACCGTATGCATTACACCTCAGTCCAAACACAGGGGTAGGACCTTTTCACAATGGGTTGAAAGAAAATATTAAGGTGGAGGTGGACATTCAAAATCCAACCTCATTGAACAATTGCATAAGAATGGCCAAGCTAGCCGAGAAGAGAATTCAGTTGTATACACAGCATGAAACTTATAGTCATCCTTCGTATGGCAACAACTCTTTTCGTAGAAATGATCAACCATCAAGATACTTTTTCTATAAATGTCGCAATCACCATCCCAGAGAACAAGCATGTGCACAAAAACAAAACTTTCATATTGAATGCGCTCAATATGAAGGAGAAGAGGAAGAAGCATACCACCAGGAAGAACCTATTCAAGAAGAACTATCGATTGTTCTAGAAGAGAAGGAAGAGGATACAATGGCTATTTTCGTGCATGCCCTCATGGGGTTAACAACCCACCATACAATCAAGGTACCGAGATTTCTCCGCCAGAAAAAGGTAAATGTGCTAATTGATTCAAGCAGTATCCACAATTTTATCGACATCAAAACAACAAAAGCTTTGAATTTATTCATTAATTCTTCCAACAAAGACAAATTCTAGGTTCTAGTAACCAACAGGGTGAACGCTCAATGTGTTGGGAGAACATATCAAGTCTCCATTAAAATGGGAACTTATACCTGGTTTGGATCTCTTTTCGTAATGAATTTAGGAAACTCTGATGTTATTTTGGGAGTTGAATGGTTGGAAACACTAGACACGGTCAGCTTCAATTTCAAAAAATTATTTGTGGAATGGAAGGAAAACGGACGGTTCATTCGCTTACAAGGTATTACTACTCCCCCATCATAGATGGTGAGCTCTCATAGTATGGAGAAAACATTAAAAAAGGTTGGATACAGATTCATAGATCAAATTAATTGTTTGAAAAAGCAATCTCGAGCAACTTCGGGTATTTTTGCTCCAGATTTATGGGACATCGTAGCACATTACGCAGAGGTCTTCCAAGAACCAAAGGGACTACCTCCCCAAATATCCCATGACCATGCCAAGGTGATCGGCCAAAAAGTGAAACCTCAGTCAGAATTACCAATACTAGATGCAGAAGGGCGTATATATCTCCAGCCAGAAGCAATTCTACAAATTAGAACACGCATACAGAGCTCTCGTCACATCCAAGAATTTCTCATCAAATGGCAGGGTCTACCAGATGAAGATGCAACCTGGGAATCTGAAAGTATTTTTCAGTCATTTCCAGCTTCGATGACAAAGCTTTCCGAGGAGGGGAGTCATGTTACATACCTAAAATAATATAGCGTCGACTATATTATGAAGCATTACATTTAATAATTATTTATCCAAGTGTAGAGTAAATAAATTATCATCTCTTATTATCATTTTTTATACTTCATTTGCGATCTTCGCATATTTGCCTTTACGGCAAGGTTGTGCCCACCTTAAGTGGCGAACCATTTACTTCATTATTGCTTTAATTGCTATTATCCATTCCTATGTGTTGTATTGGTTTCTAGATATCTACATTGAGTGTCTGAGCATTGGTGGATCATTATTGAAAGAGACGTTGTTCCTTTCCAATGGTTCCTACAGATACGACTAACCCGCCATTGCATATCATTGCGTGTGTTAATCACGTACCATTTAAGAGGGTCTTGATCGACACTAGTTTGTCGATCAACATAATAATGACCAAGGCATTGAATCATTTGAAGCTACCAAAATCACACGTTTTTCCCACCACCTTCATGTTGAGAGCGTTTAACGATGCCCTATGCTCGACGGTTGGCACAATTGTCCTACCAGTGCAAGTAGGCCTAAAGACCATCTCTGTGATGTGTCATGTGATCGAGGGGACCATGAAATACAACATCATACTCGGGAGGCCTTGTATTCGTGAAATGCGTTGTGTTCCCTCTATATTACACCAAATGTGTAAAATATCTGCATGAGGGACGGGTTCACATAGTGTCATCAGATGAAGAACATTTTAAGTTCATGAACCTAGCGGATTTGCTTGGGGGTTTCATACTCCCATCAATGCACCTGGACATCTGACCTGCATCATCGATTAAAAATCTAGGAGGCAAACCAACAGTACATGCTCAACCATTGATATTTGTGTCTCACAGATCTGAGTGCACTACTGTTACTTCATTGAAATCGACTGCATCAGTGATGCTTCAGGACAACATGAAGTTAAAGGTAAATATGGGCAAAAAAGAGAAGAAGAAAATGCCTGAACCAGTCTCTAAGGAGGCTCCCATCCCCATGGAGGTGGAGGAAGCCTAAGATATAGCCGAGGAGGTAGCTCAGCCTGCCTCACCTACATCGTTAGCAAGGTCATCTACACCGCGGGTGACAGTACATCTTGCCAACATCGAATTAGGTGAGTACCTTATGCAGAATGTAACCTTCGAACAGATTCTAGAGACTGCGCAAGAGATGGGTTGACTGTCCGCTCATCGCTATCTGGTTGGATCGATGGTTCCATTGGGAGAGCCACCTAATCAGACTAATTTCATCTACGATGGGCTAGATCAACTTCCAACGCGAGAGCCCATGGATGAAGATCGTGACAAACCTTTCACTGTAAATATTCATTATTTATCCAACCCAGAGTACTCCATGCATATTTTTGAGTTGTATCAGTGGCATGGTTATGGACTTGGTCTATTTTAACAAGGGTGTAAAACTTCGTTCAAGCCACATTATCAGTTAGCAACTGATAGGTTTAGATTGGGGTTACAGATACAAGGACAAGACGACTTGTTTGAATCATCCTTAGATCGCTTGTACCTGAGTTTGTGGGATGATGTGGATTTCAACCCATATCATCCTAATATTTCTAGCTTTTGGAGGACTAACTCGATGGTATCTGTTGTCATTACTAAGCCACTTGAAGAACGTCATGAAGGGCTCCTAGAGCACACTATCACATATCATAACCCTAGAGGCAACTTGGGTCATCAAATTTGTAGTGTAGTCGATGACACAGGTGTGCAGGGGTATAACCCCATAGTTTTAGGTGATCTCGAGTCAGGAGATCCTTACAACGATGATGGAGAGGAGTCCACCTTCGAGATAAGTGGACCAAGTTATGATGTCGATAGCGAATCCTCAAACATCAATTAATCTGAGGAGGAAGTTGAGGGAGGCTATTTAAGGCCTGTGTATGCACATCACCTGTTGCCTACAAAGTCGGTACATGTTACCAAAGAGATCCTTCCCAACATTGGTCATTTAGGGGAAGAAGCAGAGATAGATTTCTTGGCGATGTTGCACTTGCGTTATAATTATCTAGTTTTTCTAGATAGTGATGACAACAATCAAGAAGTCAGATTCATGGGGCCACACTTGCTAGAGCATCCCACAGGAGTAGGAGCGAATGATGGGTTCTAGTTGTTTGACAGTGACGAAAAAGATGAGTTAGAGAGGGCCTACCTTGGTCCTCCTTATTTGCATTACCGTCATCAACCCATTGACATAGATGAGGTCTATTAGCAGTTACGTGTTGGTCCTCATCTGAGAGCAAGATGGTTAAACCTAGATCAAATTTATTGGTTGGTTAATCATCTTTTGTTGACCTACATGGAGCTTCGTGAGCTAAATGATCTTATTTTGTAGTCAGTGCATATGGAGGATCCGGTTGTTCGTAGTCCTCACAGAGAAGAACCCTTTATACCTGTGCCATTAAAGCCAGATCATGTGTATGAGGACTACATAGATTATGTAGAAGTTGGTCCATGTGGTCCTGGAGATCAATTCCATTCCATAAACATGGTCTCCATTGATTTGACCACTCCACTCCACAATCCAGTAGATCCGTCCAAACCGTTGTATCTTAACTAAGATGCTATCGACTGGGATCCCACTGATTCACCCGTTGAGCCTGAAGATTTCTTCCCTAACAAAGAAATGTTAGAACCGTTTCATTTTGTGCCAGGTTATGCATACGAGGTCTATCAGGTTGAAAATACTTCCAATGTGGAACCGATCAACCCGGTTGATGACATCCATTTGATTCCTACACATCATCAACTTGAGGAGGTATCACATATGTTAGTAGAGGAAACCTTTGATGTGGATATCAATAATGATCCCACCAATGCAAAGAAGGCTAAATTTGGAGAGAGTCTCACTCCAGATGAGGGGGCCACCCTCATCCCTATGCTGAAAGAGAGACCAAATCTATTTGCTTGGACATATAAGGATATGCCAGATCTAGACCCAAAATTGATTACGCATAACCTTTTGCTAGATCTGACGAAGCCGGTCAAGCAAAAACTTAGAAAGATGCACCCAACAGTAGCCTTAATGGTGAAAGATGAGCTACAAAAGCTATTGGATGTAGAATTTGTAATCTCCATCGACTATCCAAAATGGGTGTCCAATATGGTACCCGTGGGAAAAATCGATGGAAGAATTCGTATTTGCACAGATTTTAGAGACCTAAATAAGGCAACACTCAAAGATTCATTTTTGTTGCTCAATATTGATGCTGTCGGAGATGCAACTACAGGTCATGAAATGCTCTCCGTAATGGTTGATTTTTTTGGTTACAATCAAATTCGGATAAAACCTAAAGACCAACATAAAACTGCATTTGTAACGCCATGGGGAACATTTTGCTATAAAGTTATGCCATTTGGCCTCAAAAATATCGATGCCACATATGAGCAGGCCATGACATACATTTTTCATGACTATAGACATAAAATTCTAGAATATTATATCGATGACTTGTTGGCCAAGTCATTGCTGTGAGAAGAGCATGCAGAGGTCTTAAGGAAGGTCTTCGATCACCTGATAGAGCACAATGTTAGGTTGAATCCTAAGAAGTGCGTATTTTACGTAACTTCTGGAAAACTACTAATATTCATCGTCTCTAAGCGAGGAATCGAAGTTGACCCAGTGAATATCAAGGCTATCTTGGAAATGCGTCCTCCCACTAATATTAAAGAGTTAAGAAGCCTTCAGGGCAAGGGAGCATCGATAAAGTGATTCATCGCTCAATTATCGAACAAATATCGATCCATAACTCGACTGCTACATAAGGCGGTCCCATTCAACTAGGATGAGGACTGTCAAACAACCTTTGCTGAAATAAAGTAATACCTGGAGATGTCGCCAGTGCTAGCTCCACCAAGTCTAGAGGTACATTTTCTACTATATTTATCAGAAACTAACTTTGCACTAGGAACCATGTTAGCTCAAAAGAACGTGCAAGGCAAAGAACATGCCATATATTATATTAGTCAAACCTTGGTGAGCTATGAGCTTGGGTATGCATATGTGGAAAAATTATGTTTAGCAGTAGTGTTCGCTACAAAGAAATTGCAATACTATATGTTAAGTCATATGACATGTGTTATATCCAAACAAAATCCTTTGCAGTACATGATGAGTATGACATATCATAATACGCGTACTGCAAAGTGGATCATGCTACTGACATAATTCGATCTAGAATTCATAAGCCATAAGTCCATCAAGGGACAAGTCATAACGGATCAATTAGCTGAGGAACCATTGTCAAACAGTAGGTCTCCAACCATAGAGCTTTTGGACGATGTAGTCTTCGTTATATCTGAAACTCCTGAACCTAAAGAACCAAAGAATAATTTTGATATGACTACGTTCTTCGATGATTCGAAGTGCGAGAAAGGGGGTGGTGTAGGAATAGTGTTTTTCACACTGCAAGGAGCTCCTACTCCCTTGTCGTTTAAACTAGACTTTCCATGCACCAACAACAATGCTGAGTATGGATCCCTACTGCTCAGCCTCCACACAGCTGTCACCATGAATATTAAAATACTAAACATCTTTGGTGACTCCTTGCTCATAGTAAATCAAGTTAAGGGACTCTTCTAGTGTCGATATCCCATATTGAAAGCTTACAAGGATCTTGTTGCAATATATCTAGCTAAATTGGAATGGTACGACATCGAGGCAATCCCTCGATCGTCAAATAGGTTTGTAGATACCATGGCTTCTTTGGGATCCTTAATCCCTCAGAATCCGTCTGTTGATTTCACTACCATTCATGTTAAAATGCTTTCACACCTGACTGCAGAATGTGAAGCCTTTGATAATAGAATGTTAGTCAACATGATCAACATAGAACCAAAAGTCGAATGGTTATGCAGAGCTGAAGACTTTCTGAAGAAGGCACCTTGGGGGTCATTAACCTCTTAGAGTCCGACGGGGAGTGGTACCACCATTCACCATAAGGTTGTTTCCTAGTTTGCATTTGCAAAAGTAAATACGCAGGGGGAGTAAGTCGTCTTAGCAGTTGAAGCTGAGGCTTATAAAAATTGGATGTCACAAATCCATTACTTCCTGAAGCTTGGTGTAATACCAAAGGGATTATCGCATGCCATGAAATACACATTTAAATAGAAAGTGACTAAATATGTATTAATAGGAGACATCTTGTACCGACAAGGCTACGATGGAGTTATCCTTCATTGCTTAGATCCCTAAGAGGTATCATGGGTAATTTTACAGGCTCATCATGATACGTGCGATGGCCATTTCAACAACATGGCCATAGTCAAGTGCATACTTCAAATGGGCTACTATTGTCCTACTATGGAGAAGGAGTGCAATGTGTATATCAAGAAATGCATCAAATGTCAGCATCATGCTAATATTACGCACTTGCCATCGCAGGCCTTACAACCCATCCAAGCGGCTTGGCCATTTGCTCAATGGGGACTAGATCTTATAGTCAAGATCTCTCCTCCATTGTCGGGCCGACATACATTTATAATCATGGATATTGAGTATTTTACAAAGTGGGTGGAAGCAATACCCTTAACAACGACAACTGGAGCTCGTATAGTAGAGTTTATACTGGAGCATATCATAAGTCAGTTTGGGATTCCATCCAAAATAATATCGGATAATGGAACATCTTTTAAGAACAAAATTGTGAGAGCTTTGAAATATAAATATAAAATCAAACACAATTTTGTGACTCCATACTATCCGCAAGAAAACGGGAAGGCTGAAGCTTCAAATAAGATAGTGGTGACCATCTTGAAAAATATGGTCCAAGAAAACCATAAAGACTGGCATATCCAGTTGCCCCTTGCATTATGGGCTTATAGGACTAGTATTCGGATGCCCACTGGGGCAACACCGTTCTAACTAGTATATGGTACTGAGGCCATTATGCCCTTGGAATTGGAAATTCCAATGCTGCGCATCACATTGAAAGAGTTCATCGATGACGACATTGCGCAGCAAGCTCGACTAGATCAACTGATGCTACTTGATGAATGTCGCATGAATGCCATAGAGCATCTCTGTATTTATCAGGAGTGACTAAAATGAGCTTACAATATCAAATTCCACCAGAGAGACTTTGAATTTGGGGATATTGTCTTGAAAGAGAACCAACAGAACTCTAATTTGCTGCCAGATATGCGAGACAAATTCATGGCTAATTGGCTAGGACCCTATATCATATCTAAAAATATTGGTTCGAGTGCCTATCTCCTAATGTCGCTAGGAGGTTTTGAAGAGCCCGAACCTCTCAAAATCATCCATATTAAGGCTTTTTATGCTTAGGAGAATAGTAAAATGCTTTGAGGGTTTTCTTAAAATCGCCCAGTCATCCTAAAAGGCTCCAAGCTCATCTATGAGTAGTTTGGTCAATCAAAAGGTACCAAGAGTTTCTAAAAAATTGCTTGGTCAACCCAAAAGCTCCAAGGATTCTTAAAAGATCGCTTGGTCATCCCAAAACTCCCAAAGGTGCTCATAAACCCTTTGGTCAAACCCAAAAGGCTCTGAGGGTTTGCTTAAAACCACTCGGTCATCCTAAAAAGCTCCAAGGATTTTGTTGAAAGATTGCTTGGTCAATATAAAGGCTCCAACAACATTTTCGTGCTGTTTGGTCACTCTTAAAGGCTCTAGAGGAATGTAATCACTGTTTGGTTAGATATGAAGCTCAAAACTCATAAAAATTATAAAATCAATAAAATCTAAAAAATTGGTAAAGCATAAAATCCAAAAATATTTGCATTTACATTTAAATTTTGCATTTTCATTTTGCATTCACTCATTCATCCGCTGCATTATTGCATTGCATATAGGCATCCGTCATCCATTGTATTCCGTAGTAGGAGGGATTATGTTTTTCAGTCTTACAAATGACACCACATTTATGTCTAAATAATGCATGTCTGCATTTATCATAAATCCATCATTCATGTGAGTAATTGTGCTTTTCAACACAACCTATTTTTTTGCTATGGAGATATACTAGGGTTTTTTGGTCATTCAACCATACCTAGAGGTCTTATCAAGAGTTGGTAGAAATATTACTTTGCTTTTGTAGCTAAGGTCCAGTTAGTATAGCCCTTAGCATATTAGAATCCTATCACTAATCAAAAAATTAAACAATCCTAACAAGTACTAGGGGAAGATGAAAGTCGCAAAGCAGGACTGGGTATCCTGAGGTGCAAAGAGTTGTTCTTGTTTATCCCTCTATGCGAACGGTGTGGGAATATTGGCAGTTGGCAAAAGGACATGTTAGTTACCTATTTATAATCCCTTATGATAAAATGAGAAATATCCTAGAATGATATCCCACATCAATCCTCAAGATTGATACCCTAGATCGATATCCTAGATCGACTTCCCATATTGATATCCCATATTGATATCATAAGATCGATATACCAAAAATAATTTTTCCAAGTAAATCCCCCAAAGGAAAGTTTCTAAAGAAAATTATTAAATGTAAATTCCAAAAAGTGAAGATCAAATGAAGATCATAAAATATGCTCAAATCAAGTTCAAAGTGAATATCAAATGAAGATCATAAATCAAAAGTTCGAGTGGAGATCAAATGAAGAAATCTAGTTCGAAGAGAGATCAAATGAAGATCCAGTGACAATATAGAATGAAGATGGAATCGACTCCCTTGCTTCACCACATATGAGCAAGTATCTCGAAAATTGAAGGATAGAAAGGAATGAGCCTGAATACCTAGAATTATCGACACTATTGTACCTTACGCATGACGATATGTCTGATACACTTGCATCTCGCTTGTGGGCAGACCAATGTTTGATTGTGGAAGAGCTAGCTTTAGATGTCCTGCATTTCCTAGTTGCTTAGTCCAACTAAAATCTAAACTTGGGATTGGATAAGACATTTTTGGAACCCCCACTTAGCAATGGGCTAAAAGAATCCCACTTGACATCAAGGAATGCTCATATCTTATCTAAATAAAATCATGTTCACACATAGGGATAATGAATAGTTAGAGCCTATCCTAGCAAAAGCCTTGCACTTCATAAGTCTAGTGTGGTTAGTATACAACTTTTGATGAGTCTATTAGGGTGTTTGAGTCTCATTGAAAACCTCAAAAGTTTCTCTAATAGCAACAAAGTACCAACTATCGCAAACCATATAAAATCATCAAACTGCAAAGTATCGAGTCCATGATACATCATCATATCAATCAAGCTATAGGATAGATACCAGATGGATATTAGAAATAATATTTAGATGACCACTGACTATATTGTGCATATTTTTTAAATTTGCAAAGGAAAATAGAATGACACATTATATCATTCGCATCATACAACTGCATACCATTGCATTTCATATATGGGTGATTAATTGATTAAATTCTTATATTGAGGATTTTTCATTTACATTCATGATTTTTATACATTCTGTGGTGTTTTCTATTATATTGATAAACATAATTGCATTCATTCCTTATATTTTAAGTGATTAAAGCATACAAATTCATTTACATTAGATTACCATCATGTAAATAATGCATTACATACATCACACATCTAAGCATCTAGATCACTGCATATAATCATCATCATAAATTAAATATCTATATAGTGCATGTCATCCATACATCACATCATATAGCATAAAATTAACATAAGCATTACATCCATGTGCATCACATAAGCAAAAAATTAAAAATACACAAGTACACATAATGAGTCATAAATGATCAATCTCATATATATATATATGTGTGTGTGTGTGTGTGTGTGTGTGTGTGTCCAACATAGTACATTAGGAGTACAAAATACTCGTAGGCTACAATCGTGTAGATCCTAGACCTTACACCAAAAATGGTACTTATGCAAAAATGTAGCCTAGATCTAGTAGAGACCTAGCTTTGGCCTGCTCCCCCTAAATTGAAGCTCTCGCCACCTCCCTCAGCCCTGTGCTCTGGATCCTGCTCTGTAGTCAGTGTTGGTGCCTGCTATGTGCCCTACTGAGGGCCTTGTGTGCCACCTAACCCAAAGAGGCCTAGCACACAGGATATTGGTATGTCTATGCGGCTAGGCCTATGACTAGAAGTCGCACCTGTCTCCCTATGAACCCTATGAGAGCTACCTTCATGTGTGCTATAGGACCTATGTGTCCTCTCTGTCCTATAAATCTGTTGGCTGGAGCTTGCTATGGACTATTCTATAGTACTGGACCTGGTCCTCTGAGACCTTGTAGCATGTCTATCCTATGGCACCTGTAAGCCCTGTAATCTGATAAATCCCTCTAGCTAGGAGATGCGAGCTGCCCTCACATCATAAAGGTTATTTTCCTCCTCTACGAGGGAAGTGAGCCACCTAATATCTATCGTGGGGTCACCACCTCCTGGTAGTATAGTTGATGGTGCTACTGGTGGTGCCATGATAGCCTAAGATGAGGAGGCATCTCCTCTATGAGCCTAGGACTGAGTTAAGTCCCTCTCTCTACAACCATAACTTACTATACCTCTGATACCTGTAGGGAGCTAGTCAGCTCCTAAATTCGATCCTCTACTACTGTGGCACGAGCTGTGGCACCTGTGAGTTGCTCCTGTATCTGCTATCATTATCTCTCGCTATGAGCTAGCTTCACCTCTAATATGGCGATGCTAGTGTCTCTCTACATAATCTTAGTGTAAAACCGATCAACCTGGCTCTGTAGATATGCTACCTTGGCTAGCAGCTGGCCTACCTCACTATTTGGAGGTACCTCGCCCTCATCCAATGCCTCCTCCTCGATCTCCATAGGGGTGAGTATCCTACTGCAGCCTCTACCCCCCATCCACCCTTAGTACGTGGGTGCACATTGCACCCTTGTGGATTAGCCTTAGCCTTGTCATCAACCTGGACAAGGGGCCTAGATCCCTACCAATGTAGTAGCAACCACCAATCATCATATGCAGGAGTAGTACCAACCATAGAAATCCCCAAGTGTTGTAGGTTGTACCCACTGTAAACCTGTATCTAGATCCAATCACTTCTAGATGATCAAAAAATTTGGTATGTCCTAAACTAAGCCAAACTATTGTAGGACACGAGAGTAAAAATGGTACTCCTTGATCTCATCCTTGTGGCCTAGGAGCCACCTGTCCCGATGAGCCTGACGTAATCGCTCATCAACTTATGGACATGCATGGCACCCCATGTATGGGTGCCACTCTATTTTATCGGGCCTCAATCCCACGAATATGCTAAGGTAATTCTTGACATCCCCTGCATGGGACCTACTTTGAAACCCCTCCTCATCACAGGGCCAGCAAGCTACGTAGCACTAATGAACATCATCAATGGTAGTGATGTCAAGTGGTAGATCTGTAGGACGCTCAATGCAGATATGTTGCCAACCTTAGATCTATAGTAGTAGGCTATAGCTGATGCCTACTCGGCTCCTACAGGTCACTTGATACAACTCCCGATAGAGTTGGCATAATAAAGTGCTCCCCTAGTCTAGGAGTAGTGATCGACAGATGGTGCTCTGAAAAACCCTCTTGATGCTGGCAAGAAGGTTCCAGGGGATCCTCGCACCTGAGGAGTCTGGAAGGACTATCTGGATGACCAGGTGCATGAAGACTGCCTCTCTGATAGAGAAGATGCACTCCCCCTGCCAGTAGCTGATGTGTACACCACCGTGATCACATTTGACCTATCCCAAAAAGCGTACACCTAACTATTACATTAATGAAATCAACATAAAAGCATGAAAAAATAACAAGATTGCATGTAATAATGAAAATGCATGTTTCTTTTATTAATATTGTCAATGAAATGCGGTTACAATATTGCCCCTCTTAGGGTGACCATAATGTTGATACTCTTAATATAATTGCCAAATCCTCCAATGAGGTAGGCGCACTATAAATGCTTTTTCAAATAGTCGCAAACTGCCCTAGGGTGGAGTAGACCTCCTTCTTCGCCTTGAGGAAGGGTTTGAATATAGGCTCCTTTGAATATAGATCCCTGTAGTCAAGAAACAACAAAAGATAGTTAAAAATATAGGCAACCTCTCGTGATGAGGCCTATTGAAGGTAATAAACATGTATATGTCATTTTAACTAAAATAAAGAAAGCTAATAAAAGGTGTTAGACATATGCAAGATTCATCAAGATTGCTTGAAAGATGTAAAAAAGAACTACATCTATCAATATAATGGATCAATTATGCGAAATGAAGCATGAAAATGTGAAAAGAAGCCATTAATACATATTCTTCACTAATATGACCAAATCAATCTAAAAACTAAATCTATCGGTCAGATATATCTAAAACAACAATTGATCGACTAAAATGCTAATTCTAACTTAACTAATCAGATTGTAATGAAAACAATAAAGATATTTTACCCCTGTTGCAAATCGCAACTCTGATTAGCGGTCTGCACTGTAAACCGTAGCTGAAAGCCACAGTGAGCAACCAAGTGGTTTATCCTCAAAATTCAAGGATTTTGGGCTTGATCTCCTTGTCCAATTGATGTTAATGGGTCGCCTTCGGTGTCCTCTGACAAGTTTGGCAGTTGAATCGTTGAATGGGGCCTCTGTTTGCTTGAATTAGCATTTCTTGGCTCTCATAGGTCTTTAGGGCATCCATGGTAAATTGATATTTGGTTGAATAGCAAAGTAGCCTTCTCAATGCATGAATTCAATATGCAATTCGAGAGGGCTTCGCTGATCTCTTGATCAATTTATTCTCTATATCTTTGCCCTAATTTGAAGGGGTACTTATAGGATGTCCCAGGTCTAGGGGTGGCTTCATGGAGAAGCCAAGATCAAGAAGGGGTGGTTAGGATAGTTGGATTGGAGGCTTCCATCCTCTATTCACATTCTTCTAGAAAAATGGTCATTTAAATCGATTTGGTTCAGATGAAGGCCAACTAAACTCCAGTTAAGACCACATGTTGTAGTTGTGGTTCAGACTATAAACCACAGACCTTAGTTGTAGTTCAGACTGTAGACTGTAGGTATGGTCTGCGGTTCAGATTGAATAGGCCAAGGAGCGCAACTTGAGTGGTTAGAACCACTGCTCTATCTTGGATTCTGTCCAAGATCTTCCATATGGTCTTGTAGCATGTCCATATGAGTAGTCGCCATTGACATGACGCATTTTAGGTGTCTACAAGTAGCTCTCTTCGATCGTTTTTTGCTCTTTGTTTCATATCATTTCATATTTTTTATTCTATTTTTATTTCTTTAACCCTAGCTTTTGTCATTTATTTTTCATTTATTTTCTTTAAGTTCCATCAAGCACTCAAAGCCCTAAAATGTTACATTATTTTGCACTAAAATCAATAATGGGGGTTTTGAAGTAATTAGAACATCCAAATAATTTTGTTGTTTAAGGCTAACTTGTTAAATTATTTGGACACATTTAATTAAGGTAAATTTGTTTTAAGGTTCCAAAACATATTCTTGCACTCCAAAGGTTATATAATTTTCAAACAATTTTAACCAGATTCACACTTTAAAAGAGATTTTGTAATTTAAAGTTTTCACACAAGCTCACACTTTTAAAGGAAATTTTCAATTTTAAGTTCCATATAAGTTCACTTTACAAGGAGAATACTAAATTCAAACTTTGCACTTTTTCAAGACAAGCTAATTAATTTCATTTCAAGTGAAAGATGGAAATTTTAATAAATTCTAAAATTATATTAAAATGAATTATTAAGGTGCCATTCCAAAGCTACTACATTGCAAAGTTAGATTTTAGTCATTTTTATTTTATGCTCAAAGCAAAGCTTAACAAAAGAAGATAAAACTTGTTAACAAAGCAAGATAAAATCCATTCACAAAGCAAGATAAAATGAATTAAATCACCATTCAAGATTCACATTTCAAAGTTAGATTTTAGTCTTTTCTTTTATGCTCAAAGCAAAGTTTAACAAAGGAAGATAAAATTTGTTAAAATTTGCTTAACAAAAGAAGATAAAATCTACTTAAAACACTTCAAGATAAAATTAATTAAATCACCGTTCTAGGATGGTCATATGAGGACCAATCACATCACATTTTTTTTCTTTTTCAAATTTCATGAGCAATAAACAGCATAGCAAATCAAAGTAATACCAAACCATAGGCCCCTTGTTAACAATCACTTGCACCTCTAAGGTATCAATACTTTTTACACATTTTCACAAGCATTCAAGCACACATAATGTAAATAAGAACCTTGACAAAATTTTGAATTTCTTTGCAAGAGAGGGTTTTATAATAATACCCTGATTGTGATGGTGGTTTTGTAATTGGGTAAAATTATCACTCAAAAAAATTGGCGCTAGAAGGAGGGCCTGAATTGGTCATTTCATTGTCATTGTAAATGCTAAATTGTTCATTGTTACTTGAAAGGCTTATTTGAAGGTATTGGTCTTGACTAATGAGGTTTTTTTGACAGGTGATCACATTCATTATTGGAAAGTTCTTTAATTGATGATGCATCGATGATAACCTTTTGTAAAATATAGAATATTCTTTATTGTTATGGTTTAATTTATGCATATCTTTTGGTTGATAAACATGATGATCTATATGTTAAACATTTGAAAATTGTTAGTCATTTCATGCTTCTTTGCAAGATATTTCTTTGACTAGCAAAATTGGAACCAGAAGTTCAATGGCAAGAATTGCATCCTGGATAGGTGGTTATTGTAGTCCTTTAAACATTATTGGAGTCGCCCATCAAATCCTTAAAAATACAGAGGGATATTTACCCATGTATAGGCATGATAGAATGAGTACGGCTGAGGAACATATTTAGGCATACAAAAACACCATAGTTCATTTATAAATTATGCATGAAGATGTTGCCTATAGAAAGTTTCCAAGCACATAGATGAGTTTGCTTATGATTGTTATATTAACTTACCCGCAGGCTCTATTACTTTTTGGGCTCAATTAGAAGCAACATTTCTCAACCATTTTAAACGAGTTGACCCAGTTATGACATACCAACAGTTTGTCTCTATCTATAAAGAACCTAATTAATCCTTGAGATTATTCAGCGATAGGTTCCATAGGTTGTATACAGAACTGGTAACACCTTTCATCATTTTTGAAGAAGAAGCCATTCAGATGTACATTGAAGCTTTAGAACCATTTTCTTCTAGGTTTCTTCAGAGGGTTATTAAAATTATATCTTTACCTCAAGCATACAGGGAGGCAATAACATTGGAACAACAATTGATTTCTCAAGGGGTTAGTGTGGGTTAATTATCCTTACTTAGGCCCAAATTTCACAATCAGATACCACAAATAATTCAAGCTAAGGCACAACCTCTTTTCATGATGAACTGTGTTCCAAGAGATGAATCCCAACCAATACCAACCTGTCAATTTGATACCCTTGGATCAAATGATGTCCAATGAGAACAATCAATATGGTAAAATTGACTGTCTAGATGTTACGACTACCTTTGATATTGTTCAAAATGAGGTGAAAGTTTCAGATTAAATACCCATCAATGAGAGTTGTAGGAATTAGGTTAATCAAAATGCAATGACAACTTAAGTATTGGAAACATATGAACCTTCATAAATGAAGGAAGTTGAATCTTAAGAAGGTTATAATCTAAAGACATTGAATCTAAAGAAGAAACCAAATATGACATGAAATAAGGGGAGTCACTCACTTTGTTCTCATATGAGGTGCAAGAAATTGAAATCCTTATCTCACCTAATAATCCTATAATGCCTATGTTACCTCATATAGAAAAAATTCCATAACATGAGTGGTTTGGATTTGATATAGTTGATGATCCAGAGAATAAAATGTTGCTTTATTAACTCAAGTAATTGATCAGGAAGATGTGTTATTTAACACATCCCTTGACTGTCAAAATTTAGGGTTTGAAAAGGATGGGCATATTTTTTTGATTGGTTAAGTTTAAATTAAAGTGGGTTTTTATCAAGGGACCCAAAACCTGATTACAACAAGTCACCAAACTTTTTTAAAAATGCCACAGGAACAGCCGTAGGAAAGCCTAAGGAAGGAATTAAGGAAAGGCATGAAGAAAGCCTTCAAGACAGGCTTAAGGAAAGCCTTTAGGATAGGCTTAAGGAAAGCCTTAAGGATAGGCTTAAGGATAAATTTTAGGAAGAAAACAAAGAAATCATGCCCAGAGCAAGAAAAAAAGTAAGTCCTGCCTAGCCAAAAAATTGAAAAGCTCGCCTAGCGAAAAAGAGAAAAGGCAAAAAAAATAAATGAAGGATCAATCCCGCCTAGCTACAAAATTAAATAGCCCAATAGGCAGGAAAATGTAACATACCACATAGGGGAAACTAGAATTCGAGAAAATGCAACATCCCACATAGGGGAAAACCAAAATCTGGGAAAATACAACATCCCACGTAGGGGAAAACCAATATCTAGGCAGAAAATATTGGGAAACCAGAGAATAAAACCAAAATCCCCCTAAAAAATAGGAAGGGATTTGGAAACCACCAAAAATGCAAGAAGAAGCTATTCAGAAGCCCACATGAGTAAATGAAACAATATCACAGTACTGCAAGCCATAAAAAAGAGGTGAAAAGGTCCTAAGGAGTCCTAGCATAAGAAGCCATGGTAAAAAAAGTTGTAGATGTTAAGCATAGGTCCCTCAAAAAAATAAAAGAAGTAGCAAGAATCCCAAGGCAAACCCAACACTACCAACGAACAACTTCAAGGAACCAAAATGGAAGTCTAGCAGGATCACAACATGTAAAATAGAGGCCCTCCTCAAGCCATGAAAAATATCGAAAGCCCACCGTGAAGCCCACATCTAGAAGCCCAAAGAGCAACACCACAGGAATAATCATGTGGCAATTCCCAAGCCATTAAAATACTATGAAGAACTGCTCATGAATCCATAATGAGACAACAAAAATCCTCAAGGACCAACACCATCGAAAACCATCTTTAGAAAACCGAAAAGGAAGTCCAATGGGATCACAGTAGTAAGAAGAATAGAGGCAACCCAAGCCATGAAGGAAACTGCAAACCCACCATGAAGCCCACAATTGGAAACACAAAGATCAACACCATAGGAATAAACACGTGGCCAATCCCAAACCATTAAGATACTATGAAGAGCTACTCAAGAAGCCAAACACCCAAGCTGCAAAGCACCACACCAACAAACCCTCATAACCACATCTCCAAATAGAACCCTACAAAAAACCTGGGACAAAGCTGAGAACTCCAAGGAAAAGAATCCTTGAAGCAACCCAAAAATCCTAGGGAAGGTCACAAGAAGATCCCAAGGACGTCCCAGACCAAAAACACATGAAAGAACCCTTCAAAAAAGCATGGAATATGGCAGACAAGAAGAAAATTGACCTCCCACCACAAGGAGGTCATCTGCAACACCATCCATCCAAGAAGGAAGGGCCAAGGAAGTGCCAAGGAACTAGGACAGGACTAGGGGGAAGAAGAGAAGTGGAGTAAGAATTCCCAGGGAAGTCTCATGCAGTTCCCCTTGGATCTTCACTTGGGATCCAAAAGAACCCATGATCAGGATTGTCACATTTTTTAATTGGGTGACTAATTTTGGTATTTTTGAAAATTAGGTTATTTATGAATATGTAAGGATACAATATGATGATGACAACCATGAGGAAAAATAAGAAGTCACAAAGGCTCATCAAGTCTTCGTAAATGGAAATGTACAAAAGGTAGAATCTCAGCCTTTATGTTCAACCATTCAAACTCTAAGTAAAAGTTTACATAATTGTATATTGGATTCAAATATGGTTAATAATAAAATACCATTCATGGTTGATAAAGAATTTGAGTTGATTTCTACTCACACCAGTAATAAGGTTGCTATGTTAAACAAAACAAAAGTAGATGCTTTGGAGTTACTAAACCAAGTCCATAAATAATTGACTATTGAATCTAGGGTGCAAACTTATAATGATTTGCATATGTCAGATATCCTAGATGCTTGTCAATTTTTGTGTGGTTTTGATTGGCCTAAAGACATAGATAATGGCTTGGATTCACAATTTTCAGAAATAGCCTCCTATTTGAAAGAGCTCATATCTGTTTGTGAAAATGAGAACTCAAATCAGAGTGATGAATCAGGTTTAGAAATTTACATCTCACTGAATAAACAAAATATAATTGAAAACCATGTATTTGCTTGTAAGTTTGATGAATTAACATCTCAACATGGAATTGCTAATATCATTAAATCAAATTGGTGGGGTGAGAGAGGTAAAATAAGGGTATTTGTATTTGTTAGCCCAATCTTATTATGGCCAGACACTTATAAATCTTGGCATGCTTATCATGATACATACCTTTTAAATTATGGTAATCATCTTTGGGATCCAAGGAAATGATAGCCTAACTTTTGCATCATTTTGTACCGTGCTTGTATATTATTGTATATGGATTTTTGGTTTTTGTGCTTTTGCTTTTAGTTTTTTTTTTGGCATGGTACTTTTGTACATAGTTTCTTGTTTCACAAGTTTTTGCTATTTTCTTTCTTGTCAGTTTTCATTAGGTTAGGTTAGGTTAGGCTTATTTACAATTTTGGATTTTTCAGTGCATTTTGAGTTGGTTCCTCTGATTGGGGTTGTGTTTTGTGATAGATACTAACTCTTGGTTCCTTTGTTGATAATTGGTCCTTTGTCATGTAGGATGGATATCCTAGTTTGAAACAGGTGGAATTGAGGAAAAGAGGATAAAATTGTTTAGTAACCATTCTTAGATTTTGGACTAAGATGGTGGATTTTGGAACAGTAAAAAATTTCACTGAAGCTCTACATGTAACTCACATATTAAAGTGTGAAATCTTGAAGGATAAAGTCATTTTGGTTTGCAAATTAAGGCTAAAATTTGATACTCCATATTTAGCCTTAAGTGGCCTCTAACCAAGGTGGCAGGTAAATTTTTGCAAAGTAATACAATGCTTAATATAAAAAAGAAGAAGAAAAGCTAAATTAGTCAAAATGTTTAGATAATATTCACTAGGGCTATAGACGCCTGAATGGTAGTGGAGCAATGTCTAGATAAAATAAAAGAAGTAAGTACAAAATTAACCAAATACCTGGGTGATTCACATAATCTCTACTGAGGCTATATATGCCTGGTTGGAAGTAGAACAAGGTGTAGAAGAGATCAAGGTCATCTCCATCGAGGCTATAGATGCTTGGCTAGCAGTTTAGAGAAAATGGTGTGAAGGAAGATTTGGGAGACTCCAAGATGCTGCAAAATAGATTTCTGCACCTTGTAAAACAAAAAATAGAGGAGAAGGTTTTGAATATAAGATTTACTGCACATTTTCCCAGCATGTATTGGTTTCATTAATGGTGTTTTATGCATGGATATGGTAGCACTATTTAATGTATACTTTCATTTTCCTTAGAAGCTTGCACTTGGTCTAACTTGGATTGTGTAGATGCAGCTCCAACTAGACCAATTTTTAATGTTCAAAATTTTCTCTGGTTTTGCAGGATAGGGTGACATAAAATTTTTACAATAGCTAATTTTCTTTCAGTCTTCTGCATTTTTTCTATTCTACTGGTTTATTCTCTTTCTCTAACCTTACCCATTTTTTATTTTCTTTACCTTTTATTTCAAGCATTATCAAATACTCAAAATCCTAGGGTTATATTTTTGCACTAAAGTAAACAACAGGGTTTTGGAGTAATTATATTGTCCAAATAAATCATTTACAAGGATAAATATTAAATTATTTGGATAAATTCAATCAAAGCACTTCCTAAGGTTTAAAAGGAATTTGCACTCCATAGGTTTCATTATTTTCAAATTTGTTTCACAAATTCTAGCACTCCACAAATTTTATCATGTTCAATTTTGGTTAACAAAAGAAGATAAAAATTGTTTAACAATCCAAGATATAATCTGTTAACAATCCAAGATTGAAATTGATTAACAATTTGAGATAAAAAATGAATTAAAAATCAATGTTAAAAATTCATTCATCACATTTCAAGGGTTGTTATTTTGCACATTCGAAGATTAATCTTGACAGATTATTTAATGCACACTTAGGAAGTAAATTTCATAAACAACAAGCAATTTAATAAGGCATAAAACATGGCAAATCACCTTAACCACAAGCCCCTTGTTAACAGTTACTTGCACCACTGAGGTACTTGGCACAAATTGACACAATTTTCACATGCATTCAAAGCACATGTTTTAATTAAGATAACAAGAACCTTGGAGAGATTTTATAATTTCTTTGCAAGAGAGGATTTTCTAAAAATACCTTAAATATGAGTATGATCTTGCAATTGGGAAAAATTATCACTCAACAAGCAGCTCCAGAACGATCCTAAGGTGTTGTTCATGCTTTGAATTATTCCAAGAATATATCAAAATATCATCTAAGAACATAAGAACAAATCAGTCTAGAAGCTTCTTGAAAATGCTATTCATTAGGTTCATAAATGTTGCTGGATTCGTTAGACCAAAATTCAATATAGTAAACTCATAATGTCCATAACGAGTTTTGAAGGTTGTCTTACGGGTATCCTCTTTGCGGATCCTCAATTGGTGGTACCCCGATTTAAGATCGATATTTCAGAAAATAGTTGCATCCTTGAGCTGATTAAAGAGATCTTTGATTTTGGGTAGAGGATATCTGTTCTTGATGGTTTCCTTATTCAAAATTTTGTAATCTATGCATAGTCATAAATAACCATCCTTATTTTTAATAAATAACACTGGTACACCCCAGGGTGACACACTCGATCTGATTAACCCCTTTTCCAATAATCCTTGCAACTACACCTTTAGCTCTTGCATCTCAACAAGGTTTATTCTGTAAGGAGCCCTATGTATAGGCTCTATTCCAGGTTGAAGCTTAATTGTGAAATCAAATTCATGCTTTGGAGGTAATCTAGGTAACTCTTTTAGAAATACACCCCTAAACTCCTATAGTACTGGGTGTTTCCCAAACACCTCATCTTTCTTTTTCTTTTCAATCTCATTTAACTTAACTACATATATTCTTCCTCCTCTCTTGATAGCTTTCTTAAGTTGCATTTCTGAGAGGATATGGGGTTGAAAAGGCCCTTGCAAGTTGTACACCCTTTGTACATTCCTGCCATATTTTGTATATTCAATCCATTTGTCTTGGAAATTGATTATGGTCTTATGGGAATGCAACCAATCCATTCATAGAAATACATCGAAATCATGTAGCGGTGCTACATAAGGGTAATATATAGTTGCACCACTAGGTAAGATGATTTTAGTTATAGGGTAACATTGATCTACAAAGTAGGTCTATCCTGAGCCATACCTTCCACCTATGTGCCAAGATTCTTGGCCTTTCTAGTATATTTTTAATTAAACTAGTGGAAAAAAAATTGTCTATGGCACCACTATAAATTAGAATTCTAACATTTCTACCAAATATCTTACCTTTTATAAATAGTCGAGTGGATTGTCCTTACAAATTCTGACTCCATGTTGTTGTATAAATCTTGTGTGCTGGTTCTTTATAAGTAGGTTCTTTTTCCTTCAAACTCGATCCTACTTTGAGTGGATATTTGTTGGTGTAATACAGACTACCAAATTCATAACATCCTGCTGTAGGTCTTGGATGTGTTTTCTGCTTTTGTCCATTTTTTACTTTCATCGCTAGTAAGGGATTGACTTGATCCTGCTATGGTTGTCTATTATTCCCATTGTTGCTTTTGTTAGAATTATGGTTCTTGCCTCGGATACTCTTCCTAAAATTTCCTTTTTTTCCTGTCATTCCTTCTATCCTATCTAGGAGACCTCTTATTTGCCTACTTTCCTTCCCACTTCATGAAGTCTGCACTGTTTCTTTTTTTGAGTGGTTCTCTATCTTGCTGAGATGCCCATTCATAATTTAAATAAGGTTTAAGATAAGTTTCAGCTTTCCTGGCCAGATCATAGGCCTTATAAAGAGTACTAGGTTCTTGCATGTTCACTTCATACCCCACTTTGGTATCTTCTCCTAGTATAAACTTATGTACCTTTATTTTCTCCTTATACACGGGCACATACTTCAATAGCTTGACAAATGTTTGATAATAAACTTCCACCGCATGTTAATTCCTCAAACTTCTTGATATAAAAATGTTCTATGAGGAATATTTAAAAGTTACTACAAATTATTCCCATTTCAAATCAATAGTTACTGTAATTTTTTTCCTCGCTGAATGTTTCCCACCAATCCAAGCCAACACCCTATAGGTGTAGAGTGGTATAAGAAGTTCGGGTGCCAGTGGAGTAGTTCTTCATGTCATGATAAGTCTCTATCTCCTTTAACCAAGCTTTGGATTTATCACCATCTTCCTCTCCATTGAACTTGGAAGATTTTAGGTGTTTCATATCCTTACCCAATTCTGCCTCTAGTCTAATTCTAGCCTGCTATACCTTTGAATGGGTCTCATTCACTTGTTCTACTCTAGGATTCCCAACTTGTGAATCTTGATTCACTATAACCTCCAATAGTTGCTTCCATATTTCTATTTGTTCCCTTAGTAAGGTAACTATCGTAGTAATATCCTCCCTATCATTATTAGGAGCATCCATACCTATATGTGTGGTCCCAACCTCCATTTTATTTTATCGTGTCTACCTTGTTGAATGGGTAAAACTCCCTCTTGTTCTCTTAGGCAATATTATCCCTGGCCACACACAGAAGAGATAGTAGGAATCAGTTCACAATTACACCTTTGACTTGTTTTCCCTGCTAGTAATTGTATTCTTAGTCATCCTAACTAGACAATCGAGGTCTACTTTTAAAGGGTATACTTTCCTTATAGGTATAGTATTTACCTGGGTCTCATCCTATTACACTCCATATATTCCTATGTAGAGAAACTTGTATCCCTACAAACCAAGTACTTTGATACCAAATATCACAACCCAAATTTCCATTCCTAACCCTAACCATTTTTAAAAATATATTATTCTTCCACTATCATCTTCTAGTATACTAACCCATCATTACATCATACATAATTTTGGTTATGTAAATGTACTAGGTGAAGTTACTAGTTTCGCAACCATCCTTCTCACTTATAATTTAGTGAGTTGGTTTCCTTATTCCATTCTTTTGAAAGAAGCACATTGTCCATTTCACACCACATAAGTCTTTCTAAGTTGGTGGTTAGAGCATATTGTATATCGATTATCCTCTCATCTCCTTAATGAGCTAGTCATACCATTTATAGGTCTTTTCCAAATCATCTTTTTTGAAGAAACATCGTAGCTAACCAAATTTCCCTTTAATTTTATTAGGTTTCACTACTCTTAGGGTTATAGTTTTAGTGCAAAATATTAATCACTTCTCCTTTATAAGAGTCTTTACTAAGTTACATCCATCAAGGTCCTTATTGATATTTTTGGAGTATTATTCAACTAGCTATAATTTAACCATTCACTAGCATGACATAACCAATTCCATGAAGTTATTGACCAACATTAAATAAATACTTCCAAAGGTAGGAATTCTTTAATATCAAAGTTCCCTACATGCAAGACTACAAAATGATTCTTTAATAAAAAAATACAGTTAGTCCTCTTATAATAACTAAATAACTACATCGTCTCATAAACATCATGTCATAAAGAGTTATTATCATGTTTTAAGAACCACTTCATTTCCATTAAAATAAAAACATAGTTCCATCATAAAGTAAAAACTCCACAAAGATTCACACAACATTGATTTATCCTAGGAAACTCGAAGGTAAAAATCCAGCTATGAATAGTTTAATATTTTATCATTTAAAGAGGGATAAATACATTTGGCTAGGCTTCCAAAATTCCCTTTTGCATAATTCAATAAAATCCCAACTCTCGTATATTACAATCAATTTGTTGTTCAATTGATTCCACAACCAACTACTACATTTAAATTTAAGGATATGTCCAATCCTTTTACACATGTTAATCTTCAGTTTAAGTACATTTCAGCATACAATTGACCAAGGCAACTTTACTATTTCCATACTGTCATAAGAAGTCTATTATTCCAAAGTTTATTTGCAACCTAGCTCAAGCAAAACAATCTAGAAGACACTGTTACAGATACTAATTTATAAGAATAATAGTCTTTCCAATATTTATTTGTTTTTGGTGCTTCCGTATTTCATTAACACCTCCAAGGTTTACTATAAAGGTCATAGCAGTTGAAGCAATCTATCTAAGTATTTCAATAGACTTCCATTTCCTTAGGATCAATAACACACAAAACTATGTCTTTTTCATTTCTATGAACCCAAGGGTCAAACAACTACTTGACTAGGATCATAAATTAACTTACTTGAACAAGAAATGTAAATAGAAACCCTAGCAATATTATTTACTCATAAGGTTTACAAATAGGTCACAAGATGTCTAAAATCATCCTAGAGTACCTATACAAGACCTCTAATCCTTTCACCTAGTTACAAACACCTACACCGTTAAAGGTGTGGTGAATCACGACTAGCGAGACATCCATTTATCCTCTTCTCAAGGAAAATAGCCTTAGCCCAACACTTATGAGAAACTCCATTCATAGATCTCCTTCACTTAGTACACTCATTGGCAGATCCAAACGAATCAACACACACATTAAGAAAATGTAAACAAAAGTCTCAATTGTGCAAAGTATGAAGAGACCATAACATTATCACCATAAAACATTACGTCACTCATCTCCATGATGAAAAAACACACTCAAATCCTTCAAAACTCAATAGTGTATTCTATAAAATCCATCTCACTATTCTAACAGTCAATTGATTAATAACTTCTATGTTATTTAAACACAAACTCTAATATATACATGTCAAAACTCAAGTGAATCTAAAACTAACATCATTCCAAATCCATAAAATAATGCAACCAAAGTCACATCACCATTCAACGATGAAACATCATCGATAAGGCCATAACACACCAATTGAAATATCATTTCGTACAACAAGCCCAATGAAATATAATTCAAAGGTTTTCGTTCATATCTCTACCAATAGAAAAGGAATGAAAATATATAATAAAAACTCTACCATTTCTCTTTTCATACGTCAAAAAATAAAAACTATAGATTTTACACCCATATCAGAGGTTATTTACTCGAAATACCTCTTTTTATGGTGAGAAACACATAGTTTTCCTTAGCTCCAATCCTGCGTACAATTTGCTTCAATCAATCACACCTGAACTCTAGTGGCCTTCATTTTTTTTCCAAAAACAACCACAACCAAAATAAAAGACATCCCCCTTCTCTTATCTTCAACAGTATTCACTCCCCCACTCCTGTTTGTCATTGCATGACTTCACTTCTACTAACCACTCATTCCACTTATACTTTTAATTATTGACATATTCCTCTTCTATTCCCACCAACACCTCATCCATAAATCTTATTATTTAGTAGGTGAATCAAATAAATAAACTTGGACTAATTACACGTCTTAAATAAATACTTTCGTCATGAGTTAAACAAAAGATTATTTTTTCAAACATCTGTTCATTCACTAATATGCAGAGGTATTCAATTGACAATTATACATATTCAAAGTCTTATCTCCCTATTAAAATCATAAAGCAATATGTTAGTCGAATACACCTAATCAAATACAAATTGTTGCGGGCCAACAAGGTGAATTTCTTTCCTACTTTTGTCACATGCCCGTGCATTTAATTTATCAACCAGGGAGCTTCGTAAACTTGCGAAGGGTCTGAATAAGATTGCTTACAATACCACTTGAGATGAGTCCGCTAGTTCTACTATTGGGGGGTGTTTCAAACGGTTGTCAATCATTCATGCACTCCTCAATAATTTACGTAAAAATGATTAAATCTACAGAAAGGAAATATTCACACATTCCTGGAAATGAACCTACTACAAATACTGGAAATATCGATGCGATAAACAATCTTATAAAAGCAGTAAACTAATCTAAAAAAAACATAGGAAAGAAATAGGGGAAGAAATACTGGCTTGGAGTGGGCCCAGGCTCCAGCAGCTTCCTCCCAGCTGAACACGCACTTAGAACTTCTTAGAACTGTATTACAATTATCAAAGTATTACAATCAAAATATTCTATCTCCTCTCTCTATATATCTATGTCTATATCTCCCTATATATTCTTAGAGAGGTCTACGTGTGTTTATATAGCACACCCACAGAACTTCTATTACAAAAGAAGTTGTAACAGTCGATTCATCCCAGACTAAACTAAGACAGTCTGGTAAATGTAATCGATGTCTACTAAAACTGGCATTCGGTTCTAATGGTGGCATGTTCACTGATTGGTTTGTGCTTCACCTGGCATTGGTAGGACATTCTCATACGTCGGTGCGATCCCCAATTTAGCTCTACTTGACGTAGAGTTGGAACTGCACCAATCGCTTTTGTCCACGTCATGCTTGTCTGGTCAACGGTGAAGAACAGGGGCGCCTTCCCTATGAGGAAGGTGCCTAAGTATATCGGGCGCCTTCTCCATGCGGAAGGTGCCTCACTGCTATAGGCGCCTTCCCGGAAGAGGAAGGCGCTTATCTTCTATTGGCGCCTTCCTGTGAGAGGAAGGCGCTTTGCCTTCTAGTGGCGCCTTCCTATCGATGCCTTCCTTATGGGAGGAAGGCGCTTGCCTTCTAGTGGTGCCTTCCTTATGAGAGGAAGGTGCTTGCCTTCTAGTGGCACCTTCCTTATGAGTGGAAGGTGCTTGCCTTCTAGTGGTGCCTTCCCGTCGGTGCCTTCCTTATGAGAGGAAGGCGCTTCTTTTCCTTTGGCGCCTTCCTGGAAGAGGAAGGCGTTGGCCTTCTATTGGTGCCTTCCTGGGAGAGGAAGGTGCTTGTATTTCCTTGGTGCCTTCCTGGAAGAGGAAGGTGCCTACTTACTCTTGGCACCTTCCTGGAAGAGGAAGGCGCCTACTTACGTTTGGTGCCTTCCTGGAAGAGGAAGGCGCCTATATTTTCTGCATTGACCCCGAAAGAAACAAAGTGCCAGGTCCATAAAAAGACCTCGACTGATCCAAATCTAACTAAATCAACTGCAATTCCACAAAAACACACTGAAAACACTTGAATTAGATAACACGCATAATTTCATCAAATATTTATATAATCATTCATAAAAGTATGCAATCCTTATTATACAGCCGCATAATGATCAAGAAAATGTATACAAAATATGAGCATTTCTGATGCTCATCATCCCCCCATGCCTAACATATGCCACGCCCTCATGGCATCAAAACTATAGGTAGCCCTGTTGACCCCTCATCATTGTCATTTCTTGGAGGATTCGGCTATACCTACGGCCCGAGTCTGCCTCTTCTACGCATTGGCATCTGAAGGTGTGGCTCTTCTTTTCCTACATGGAGCTGAGGGTGCGGCTGTCGGCTGTCCTTTCCTCATTCTAGCCGCTATCGATGGTGATCTAGCCAGCATCATCTCTGCTGACTAGAATGCAGCTTCTGTAGCTTGCCAGAGGTCAGCGTCCGGAGGTCTGACCGTTGCCAGAGGGATATCTAAATTATCCCTCCTGGAATGAACTACTTGGGCTTTGTATAATCTGGCTACTTTAGGAGTAAGCCCTGCATTCTCCTTTGCAATGGTAGTGGCCTCCAATTCGGGGCCATATACCCCCCATCATTCCAAATACCTCCTCATCATGGAGGGCCATCCCCGGGATGACCCATAAATATCCTAGAACTGGCTGTCCTCTACCGGATTGATGCAGATACCAGTGTCCCCCTGCATCCTCGAGGTTGCCTTCCTAGTCTCCTTGGCTGCTATCATCTCTTTGAGCAGTCATTCGAATTGTTTTTGCCTTTCTACGAATGGCTGCATATCCCATTCATCCTCTTCTAGCTCGGTGAAGGTCACCTTCACCTTCTTTCGAGCCATCCTAGGCCCTTTTCCTCTGGCCTCTACAGAAAATGTGGTGGCTCGAATAGGGGTTTTCCCTTTCTCCTTGGTGGACATCTTCTCGCTCCGAGGGGCCTGCCCTCGAGCGTTCTCTTCACTCTATGCTACCATCCCTGGGGGTGCTCCTTCATCCCCTTGTCTATCCTATGTCGACCCCTCAGGCTCTTCTCCTCCTTCCTCAGGTCCGGGGAGTTCCTCCTTATCCTCTAGTCCTATCTACTACTGGAGGCCCTCGTCCTACTCTGTATCACTCAGGACGATGACAGGGGGTATTGTGGGACTTCTCTCCCCTTCACTCCCAAAAATAGAGGAATTCTCCCCTACCTCCGGGCTGCTCTATCGAGCGTCCAATCGAATTTCTCCCAAAGAGAATACTCATTCGACAGATGTGGGAGAATTCATCGAGACTTCTTTCACCCAATCAGTTTGGGTTGACGCATCCCTTCTTTCCATTCCCCTATCCTAGAGTAGCTGGTTTTCCTCCCACAACTGCCGGACCAGCTGCTCGAGCTGGGTGATCCATCCATCTCATTCTTTCAACTCCCCTATATGCTTGTTCTGGTAGTCCTCCAAAATTTGTTGGGCCATCCAGCAATTGGTTTGCCATTCGAGCACCTCCTCCAAGGCCGCGTCGACCTAGTCATTGCTCTCGAAAGTCCCTACATCTTGTGGGCTCCAGTTTGTCAATTCTCAAAGGGTTTGGGCTACAACATCGACTTTCGGGTCACTCTATTCTTCTTCTACCGAGAGGAGGAGTCACCATAGGCATTTCCTCCTAGGGACTAGTTCTATCGGTCGAAACTCAGCCTCATCGCTAATAAGCGGTGCTCCTTCCTCCTCACGCTCAGGCACTAGGGAATGCCCTCTTTCCTCTATGTTTTTGGGCACTGGTGACTGCCCTCTTTCTTCTATGAAATAGGGCAATGCCAATTACTCGATACTCACCATTTCCTCTATAGGGCTTCTCTCTTCTTGCCCTACTTCGACAATAGTATCCTATCACCTTTCTTGGCCACCATCTCCCTTCTCCCTTCTAGTACCGAGCCACTTCATCCTTCAGAGCATTCGCCAGGTAGAAGGGCATGTTCAACCTCCTTCCATGCACCAGGTGATTGAGAAACTGCACATGGTTGGCATGCAGATGGGTATATTTCTTGATGCATGTGAAGAATCGAGCAACCTACTCGAATATCTTCTATAGATTCATGGGAAGGCTATTTTTGGGTAGCCCCTCCTTGTCTATCTGCACATTTTCCCTTGGCAGTAGCACTTCGACGTACGGCTTCAATAGTCCACCTTTGTATACGCATTCCCCTGTGAGGGGCAATCCAGTCGCCTATGAGATGTATTCGAGGGTGACTAGAATTTCTACCCCTCGCACCTGAGCTACGTCGCCCCTCAAGGAGGCAACGAACTCCTTGGCTGCCTCCATATCCTGGCCCTGACTGACCAGGGTACAGTATTCGAGCCATCCCTCGGCCTCGAACTGTGTCTTCACCGCCCCCCTGATTCCTTCCGTATCACTCGGTTCATTCTTCTTCACTGCGTGATTCTTCGACCTTCCTCCCATGGTGCCTTCCCTTACTACTACTATTTTTCTATCCTTCCTTCTTCAGGAAGGCGCCTTCTTATAGGGAAGGTGCCTAACCCTAGCAGTTATGGAAGGTGCCATATCATTGGCACGTGGTTTCGGCTATGGGGGGATATGATTTTTATGATGACGGTATTTTTTTGGTACTGCATATCTTATAAATAATTATATAAAAATTTGAATTAGCATGCGCATACCTTATTCGATGTTTCAGGCATCATGAAGGGTGCTGATTCGCTGATTTGTGACATGGGGGAGGGGTATGGTCATCTGGTGCCGCTCGTTCATGTGATGATTTCATTTCGATCGAGGCATCCGAGAGGTGTAAGTGTTGGTTGTACGTGGAAGGTGCTCTTTGGTACCTTCCCCATGTGGAAGGTGCTGATGTGGCACCTTCTCGATGTGGAAGGTGCTTATATGGTGCCTTCTCGATGTTGTCGGTGCTTTTGAATGGATGCACCTTTCGATGGTGGAAGGTGCCTCTGATTGGATGCGCCTTTCGATGGTGGAAGGTACCTTCTTGATGATGGCGCCTTCCTGCTATGAAAGGTGCTTTTGAATGGGTGCACCTTCTCGATGTGGAAGGCGCTCTTGATATGCACCTTCCCAATGTGGAAGGTGCCTCGATCTGGATGCACCTTCCCGATGTGGAAGGCACCTCCATCTGCATGCGCCTTCCCAATGTGGAAGGTGCCTCATCTGTATGCGCCTTCCCGATGTGGAAGGCACCTCCATCTGCATGCGCCTTCCCGATGTGGAAGGTGCCTATTTTTTTTTTTATGGCACCTTCCAGCCATGGAAGGCGCCTATATATATATATATTTTTTTTTTTTTTTTTTTATTTTTTGCACCTTCTTTATAAGGAAGGCACCTTCTTCTCGGCGCCTTCTTTATAAGAAGTGCACTTTAGTTTGCCTTCTTTATAAGGAAGGCACCTTATTCTGGCCGGGCACCTTCTTTATAAGGAAGGCGCCTTCTTGGTTGGGTGCCTTCTTTATAAGGAAGGCGCCTTATTCTAGTGGGGCACCTTCTTTATAAGGAAGGTACCTTATTTCATGCCTTCTCGATGTGGAAGGTACCTTATTCTCAGCAATCATGTTGCGTTTGACTGGGAAAGGGTGATCAAGCCTTCTCTATCTTGCTTCACGTTGCCTCAGCTTCTACCTACGAGTGCTGGTGTCAGAATGTTGAGCCGAATCAGGCCTGGTTTCCTAGATACCTATTCCTCATGTTGTCAGGTCCTCCACCTACAAAAAGCAAATGAAAAGAAAGAAAAATAAAGGTAGTTAGATGCATTTCATGCCTGTTAGGCCCTGGGTTAGGATGCCTACAGCTTGCATGCGGGCGTCGTCCCTGCAAAACACACTGTAAGAAAAAAACTAAATTAACTAATTTTGGTGAGCATCTCCATGCCCACCATTTTGCCTGGTAAGAGTTTGGTCCAGATCTAACAAGATGGGGTCTCCCCCATGTCTATTCTGGATTCCACCTGCAAGGTTTTGGATGTGTTATAGGGGCACAGTCGGTGGCCATTGACCATTAACATGGTGTTGCTGCCATCAATTGTTCTAACATGCATTGCCCCATTCTTGATGAGCTCTACCACCTCATACGGTCCCATCCATATTTGCATTAATTTACCTTTTCTTTCTTGGAATCGAGAATCATACAACAACACCCATTCTCCTTCTTGGAACTACTTCAGTTTAATGTGGTGATCATGCCACCACTTTCTTTGCTTTTGTATGATTTTCATTCTCTATAGAGCATCCATTCAGATTTCATCCAGCTGATCGAGCTATCGAATCCTTTCTTCTTGAGCATCATCCAAGCTCAAGTTCAACTCTGAAGCCATCCTCAATGTCTTGATTTCAAATTCAATGGGCATCATCGCACTCTTCCCATAGACCAGTTGGAAGGGTGTGAAGCCTGTGGTGGATTTCCACATGGTATTATATGCCCAGACTGCCTTCGACAACCGTGTAGCCCAATATTTTCTATGTTGTTGCATGGTCTTCATCAGGATGTTCTCTATTTCCCTGTTCATCACTTCCACTTGCCCATTTTCCTACGGATGGTAGGGTGTAGTTTTATTGTGCCAAACTCTGTATTGCTCCATCAGCTCCTTGATCAACCTGGAGGTAAATTGAGGCCCCTGGTCTATTGTTATCTCTCTAGGGACCCCAAATCATGTAAAAATGTGAGCAAATAAGAAATCGATGACTGTTCTTTCTTTTGAATCTCTCAACGCTTGAACTTCAACCCATTTGGTGACATAATCTGTATAGACCAAAATAAACCTCCACCCTATTGAAGGTGGATTAATTGGTCCCACGAAGTCCATGCCCCACTTATCGAAGGGTTCCAGGTGTACCTGAGGTTGGAGGGGCATTTCATCTCGATGGGTTGGTCTGCCCATTCTTTGGCATTCATCACACTTGTTGGTGTACGCAGCCGCATCCTTGAATAGAGTGGGCCAAAAGTACCCAACTTGTAGGATTTTGTAGGTAGTTCATTTCCCTACAAAGTGTCCTCCGCATGGTTCATCATGACACGCTTTGAGTACTTCTGAGAACTCCTGCTTTGCTACGCATCTCCTTATAATCTGGTCACGTCCTTTTTTGAACAAGAGGCCATCAACCCATAGGAACGATGCACTTTTCTCTATGACCGCCTACTTTTCTCGAAAAGAGAGAGCAGGTGAGGTTCTTCCGATGGCCAAGTAATTGGCTATATCTACGTACCATGGGATTTGCTCACTAATGGTGAACAAATGTTCATCCAAAAATTGGTCTTCCACTACTGTATGGTCTATCGGTATCAATCTGGATAGAAAATCTGCTATGACATTGTCCTTGCCTGGTTTGTCGACTATTGTGATGTCAAATTCCTATAGTAATAGGAGCCACCTGATAATTCTTCCACCAATGGCCGGCTTACTCATCAAGTATCTGATAGCCGCATGGTCCATGTGGACAATTACCTTATACCCGATGATATAATGGTAGAATTTGTTTATGGCATGCACAACTGCAAGGAACTCCTTCTCTGTCATCGTGTAGTTGAGCTCGGCTCCTGCCAAGTTTTTGTTGACATAGTAGATGGCATAAAATTCTTTGCCATCCTTCTATTCGAGGACTGCTCCAATCGCATTGTTGGATGCATCACAGTAGATATGGAATGGTATGGCCCAATTTGGTCCTCTTAGAACCGGTGTGGATATCAGTTTTTCTTTAAGCAATTGAAATGCTTCCTCATAGTCTTCCATCCAATTGAACTCCACATCCTTAGATAATAGAGTGTGCAGTGGTTTCACAATTTTGCTGAATTTGATGATAAATCGTCGGTAGTACCCGATTGATCCAAGAAAACTCCTTACCTCTCTCTACATTCTAGGGCTGGGTAGGTCTCTGATGACCTCAATTTTTCTTTTATCAACCTTTATTCCTTCTATGGAGAGGTGGTGTCCCAGTACGATGCCTTCTTGCATCATCATAAAGCATTTCTCATTGCTCAGGGACAAATTGTTTTCCTTGCTTCTTTCGAGCACTCTTTCCAAGTTTGTCATTGCTTCATCAAAGGTTTCTCCATAGACGGTGAAGTCATCCATGTATACTTCGACCGTGTCTCCCATCATGTCTAAAAATATGCTAAGCACCACCCTTTGAAAGGTGGCAGGTGCGTTGCACAATCCAAAAGGTAATACCCGATAGGCAAACGTTCCCCATGGGTAGGTGAACGTTGTCTTATCCTGATCCTCTTCTCCTATCTAGATCTGGTTGTATCCACTGAATCCATCCAGGAAGGAGAAATACTTCTTCCCCGAGAGTGTATCCAAGACTTGATCAATGAATGGGAGCGGGAAGTGGTCCTTCTTGGTCGCTTTGTTTAATGCTCTGTAGTCCACATAGATTCGCCACTTCCCATTATTTTTAGGGACTACTACTAATGGTGATACCCACTCACTATCAAAAATTGGATAGATGAATCCGGTAGTCAAGAGTTTTTGTAGTTCTTCCTTGACAATGTCTTTCATTGCCGGATTCATTCTTCTCTGTGGTTGCCTGCTTGGAGTTGCTTGATCATCGAGGTATATACGATGGGTACAGATTTTTGGGCTGATGCCCTGCATATCTATGTAATCCCATGCAAATGCCTATTGGTGTCTAACCAGGAGCTCTTCTACTTTCATCAATTGTGTGGGAGTCAACCTACTGCTGACATTCAACGTTCTTCCTGGCCCGACGTGTATCTGCTGAATGTGGTGATCTTGGGTGCCAACCAACGGTGATCCAGGTGCGGAGATGGAGGACTCCCCATGGAGGAACTCCACAATAGCACCATCCTCATCTTCTTCTACCAACTCATCCAACGTCATCACCGACTGGATCATGGATAGCTCAAGATTTTCATGCTCGATCAACATGGGTTCTCCTACTGAGTCAGCAGACTGAGCTGGGGGTGAAATAGTCAATATTTTAACATTCTTCCCATCGGAGATGGTCATCAACCCATCCCGATAGCTGATGTAGGCATCAGCTATTGCCAGCCATGGCCTTCCCAAGATGAGCGGGTAACCACCCAACCTAGTTTTAGATTGCAGGACTAAAAAGTTGGTTGGGTATTCCCATGCGCTGACTATTACTATTACATCTTCCAACATTCCTTTTGGTGCCATGGTCGATCGATCGGCCAGTTGTAGCACTATCATAGTGGGTTTCAGGTTCATGAGTTGTAGCCTCTGCATGGTCTCCTAAGGCATTACATTGATGGCTGCTCCGAGATCGACCAACGTATTGGACAGGGAATGTCCCTCAATTTTTATAGTCAACATCGGGCTGCCCGGGTCTGCATACTTCGGATGGCACATTTTGCCCATCATCAAATCTACCAGTTTACCCATGACATTGATAGTCTGGGTTGCTCTTCATCCTGGCTTCCTTAGACACATCTCTCTTATCACCTTGGTATATATCGAAACATCTCGGATGGCTTGAAATAATGGGATTGTCATGGTGAGGTTCTTCAAGCTAGACAAGATATCGAACTCCGGTTGCGTTACTTTCCTCTGTTCTTGCAGCCGATTGGGAAATGGAGCCTTTGCTCTCTCAGGCATTTCTTCTATCACCTCTTCTACAAGAGGTGTTTCTACCTCTTCCTCCTCTTCTACCAGTGGAGGCGTTCCTACTCCTAGCTGTCTACTAGACCTAAGCTGAATATGGTACATCGGATACATCTCACCCTCCATGTTGTATGTTGGTTGGTTCACCCTATTATTCGGATTTGTCATCGGTTGTGCGGGTAGCTACGTAGGTCTCACTACTGGCAACATCGGTAAATTCTATTGGGGGTGAGCTGGTGCTACATTCTATGGAGCCTGATTCCATGGAGTGTGGCCTCTCCACTACTGCCCAAGATATGGATATGGCATCCATGGTTGTTGGCTCGGGAATGCTACTGGGGGTGCATTGGACCAGGGTGATGGCCCCCACCACCCCATGTTAGGTGGTTGAGGTGGGCCTTGGTGCATGTAAGGTCCTCCCCCATATGACGACATTTCGATTGGCATATTCCCCATAGGGGGTTGTGGCCAACTCTTTCGATTGCCTATGAAATAGGCATCCATGCTTTCAGCATCCTCTTGATTACTGGGTAGTTGCGGGCACAATCGGGTTTTATGGTTCAGCCTACAAACTATGCATACTCTAACTTTGTTCTCTGGGCATGCATTCTTTGCATGCTTCCCTCTACATTTTGGATAGAAATAAGCCAATGTTGCTTCATTTTCTTGCTTCTTCTTCTCTAACAATAGTGTATCCATCTGCAATGCTAGAGACGAGAGCATTTCGCTCTTTAAATCTTCCAGCATGTTACCTATTTCTATCTTCATGATTGAAGTAGTCACTTTCATGGTTCTAGAAGTGGTCTTGCCTCTCCTTCTTGAGTAGTTCCAGCATAGTTGTCGGATGTCTTCCATAGCATGCTGGTAGACATCACCTCCAGAAATCATGTTAAGAGCCTCCAGTGATTCATTGGTAAGTCCTCTCAAAAATATGCTTTTGAGGGACTTATCAGATAGTCTCGTGTGAGGAGATCATTGAAGATTGAAGTTGAATCTCTCCCAGTATTCCTCGAGAGACTCATCTTCTTTTTGCGTCATGCTCAGGACCTCTTCTCTGGAGTCTCTTGCTCTCCCAAAATCTTGGTATTGCTCTAAAAAGAGCCTCTTCATTTGATCCCAAGTGGCAATGTGTTTGTCTCCCAGACCGATGAACCATCGCAGAGCTGCATCATCTAACATGGAAGGAAAGAGTTTCAGCTTCTACGTATCAGATTTGTAGTCCACAGACCTACATAAGACATCAAAATTAAATAAAAATAGGTCAGGGTCCTCAGTTGGGTATCCTCTGAAGGTCGAAAGGTGAGCAGGGGATATGTTTTTCATTTTGGTATCTCCTACTCCTTCCTCAATCGGGAAACTAAATCCAGATGAGACTTCTTCATTGTCAGCCATTTTTTTAGGAAATGTGGTCTCTAATGCAGTGTTTATGGCCTTATGGTCATTTAAGACTTTCTGAGTCAAGGCTCTAAGGTTGTCTGGTGTTATCGTCCGATCTTCTACAACTTTCCACAACAGGGCTTCCTCTAAGGGTGTCCTATTAAACAGGGGATTTGTGATGATTCGTTCTTCCCCACGTTGATGGGATGAGGAGGCACTTTGCACAAAGTGTGGCTCCTCACTCCAATGGATTTCTGGAGGTGGGTCGGGTGAGTCTAATTCAAATTTAGAATGCTCGGCTGACTCAGGTTCTGATGGATTGGTTTTTATAAACCGACCATCCGGTCCTCTTCTTCTCGAAGAACTCATACAAGGTCAGATGGAAGGTTTCTAGGTATTGTAAATAATCTAGTTGAGATGCTTCCCCGACAATGGTGCCAAAATGTTGCGGGCCAACAAGGTGAATTTCTTTCCTACTTTTGTCACATGCCCGTGCATTTAATTTATCAACCCAGGGAGCTTCGTAAACTTGCGAAGGGTCTGAATAAGATTGCTTACAATACCACTTGAGATGAGTCCGCTAGTTCTACTATTGGGGGGTGTTTCAAACGGTTGTCAATCATTCATGCACTCCTCAATAATTTACGTAAAAATGATTAAATCTACAGAAAGGAAATATTCACACATTCCTAGAAATGAACCTACTACAAATACTAGAAATATCGATGCGATAAACAATCTTATAAAAGTAGTAAACTAATCTAAAAAAACACAGGAAAGAAATAGGGGAAGAAATACTGGCTTGGAGTGGGCCCAGGCTCCAATAGCTTCCTCCCAGCTGAACACGCACTTAGAACTTCTTAGAACTGTATTACAATTATCAAAGTATTACAATCAAAATATTCTATCTCCTCTCTCTATATATCTATGTCTATATCTCCCTATATATTTTTAGAGAGGTCTGTGTGTGTTTATATAGCACACCCATAGAACTTCTATTACAAAGAAGTTGTAACAGTCGATTCATCCCAGACTAAACTAAGATAGTCTGGTAAATGTAATCGATGTCTACTAAAACTGGCATTCGGTTCTAACGGTGGCGTGTTCGCTGATTGGTTTGTGCTTCACCTGGCATTGGTAGGATGTTCTCATACATTGGTGTGATCCCCAATTTAGCTCTACTTGACGTAGAGTTGGAACTGCACCAGTCGCTTTTGTCCATGTCATGCTTGTCTGGTCAACGGGTGAAGAACAGGGGTGCCTTCCCTATGAGGAAGGTGCCTAAGTATATCGGGTGCCTTCTCCATGTGGAAGGTGCCTCACTGTTGTAGGTGCCTTCTCGGAAGAGGAAGGCGCTTATCTTCTATTGGTGCCTTCCTGTGAGAGGAAGGCGCTTTGCCTTCTAGTGGCGCCTTCCTGTCGGTGCCTTCCTTATGGGAGGAAGGCGCTTGCCTTCTAGTGGTGCCTTCCTTATGAGAGGAAGGCGCTTGCCTTCTAGTGGCACCTTCCTTATGAGAGGAAGGCGCTTGCCTTCTAGTGGCACCTTCCCATCGGTGCCTTCCTTATGAGAGGAAGGCGCTTCTTTTCCTTTGGTGCCTTCCTGGAAGAGGAAGGCGTTGGCCTTCTATTGGCGCCTTCCTGGGAGAGGAAGGCGCTTGTCTTTCCTTGGCGCCTTCCTAGAAGAGGAAGGTACCTACTTACTCTTGGCACCTTCCTGGAAGAGGAAGGCACCTACTTACATTTGGTGCCTTCCTAGAAGAGGAAGGCGCCTATCTTTTCTGCATTGACCCCGAAAGAAACAAAGTGCCAGGTCCATAAAAAGACCTCGACTGATCCAAATCTAACTAAATCAACTGCAATTCCACAAAAACACACTGAAAACACTTGAATTAGATAACACGCATAATTTCATCAAATATTTATATAATCATTCATAAAAGTATGCAATCCTTATTATACAGCCGCATAATGATCAAGAAAATGTATACAAAATATGAGCATTTCTGATGCTCATCACAAATGATCAGTTATTAAGAATCTAAAGATAAGTATCAATCTAGTTTTCAAGAATTCCTGAAAAATGACTCAAGTGAGAGCATAACATATTTTTCAATAAAACATAAGTATTGCATATAACAACACTTGGAATAACCAAATCATTAATTGATTATTTTATTTAAAAATATTTATTTTGCATAACTAGACATGAAACAGTCAGTCTATCCATCAACAAAACACCATAGTAAAACATAAATCCAATCACATACACAGTCGGTTGAGGGAGGGTCATGACATCTCTTTTGTTTGACTATGAAGATGAAGCCATTGGTTCCTTTTGGAAATCCCATGAAAAAAATGTGCCCATACATGGGTTGGATTGGAATGAGTAGGACGAGTACCCATTGCGACTCCTAGTCGTAGCTTTTAGAGAATATTACATTATTTTGTACCTTGTAAGTACCTTGCAAGCATCTTGTAAATACCTTGTAAATACTTTGTAAATATCTTATCAATATTTGGTTTTGTCATTATTATAATGTTAGTAAAAATATTTCTCCTATGAGAGATATGAAGAGTCATATCTCCCATGAGTTTGAGAGGAGAGGAAGAGAAAGTTAAAGATGAAATATCAAGAGACTATGTAAAGTCTAATTGTAGGAATGGCATGTGAGATTATTTTGTATCAAATTGTAGTGCTTCATTTTGTATAGTAATTCATTTTCCATCCACTTGAATATAGAGTATTTATTTACTTTGAGTCATGGCATGAATATATGTGAGTTTCATTCTAGTATATTGATTGTAACCTTGTAAGAGTATTTTATTATCCATACCTAATATGTTAAAATTTGATTTTTAATATAACTTATTTGATAACAGTGGTATTAGAGCCACATAAATTTTAAGTTAGGGCATTGGGACAATAGTAGCCTTTTGATAACATACCCAAGTTTATGTTGGCAAAGAATTCATAAGTCGCATAAAGATGACAAATTTCACTTAGAAAATGTGTTAAAGCCTTAAGTGAGGAGGGAGAAAATTCATATTGTAAGGTATTGAATCATTCTACTGTCCAGTTATATACCTAAATATTTCTTTGTTGCCAAATAATGACCTATAAATCTTACTTCTATAGGAAATAAACTAGATTCTATGCTTTATATTTCTTTTATGTGCTTGGTATTGTCATTTTTACGTGAGCTATTTCAATCCTGGAACACCATTTACTTATTGAAGTTCATAAAGGTCATGTAACCTTTGTTGGGTTATTTGAATTCAAAGCCTATGAGATAATATGATTAATACCTTCTATACTTGTGTTATTTATAAGTTAAAATCGTCAAATTATCCCCCATTTAGGTCACATGATCACTGCAACAAATTAAAAGACATTTTGGTTGCATTTTAAGCTAAATGTCTCACCTATTTTACCCTTATATTCTATTTGTATTAGACTTGCAATTTGCCAAAATTATTATTTATTTGAATCACTTGAAGCAATCAAACCATGTGTTTTTTTTTAAAGGGGAGTTAGTTTTAAAAATAGAAAAGTTCAAGAGGGTTGATTATAAATCATATATGAGGAGATGACAAGGTGGCTAGCATATTTTTTTTAAGGTGCTTGACATCCAAAAAATGGTGTAAGTTCAAATTTGATCGAAACTCATTTGAGATTATAAGAAACCTAATATTTGCTCTTTGTTTTATGTCAAAGCATTTAGTGGGAGTTTAATATTTATAAAGAATTTTTAATTTTTAAAGGAGAGCATGTTAGAAGGCTCATTACTATTGGCAATTATATGAATATTTTTACAAAGGAAATATTAAAAAGAATTTATTCAAGGAAATATTTGAGAAGAGGAAAGTTGTTAAGAAGATAAAAGAAAATGAAAGTTTAAAGAGAAAAACTAAGAGGAGAAACGTAAAATAGTCAAAGATTAGAAGATACGTGTATGTGTATATATATATATATATATAAAGTAAAAAAATGAGAAAACGGAAAATATTATTGAGAACATAAAATGTTTTGTAGAGAATAGTTTTTTTCAAAGAGAAAGAAGAGGAAATTTAATATTTTTAAGGAAAAAGAAAATTCTTGACTATAGAAGAATATTAATAGTGATAAATTTTGAAAGAAATTGATATTTTTTCATTGAAAGGTGAGGAAAATATTCTTGGTTCATAAGAAATTTTAAAGTGGATAAGTTTTTGTAAATGAAATGGGAAGACAAAATCAGAAGATTTGAGATAAAGAAAAGAAAGTAGACTTTAATGCCTTAAAGACCACATTTTATTCAAGGGTTCTATATTTATTTGGAGGATTGGAAAAATAATTGAAGGATTTTTCTTAAATACAAGGAATCCTAACCATGTCAAATATAAAAATATTTTTTTCAAAATCTTAGTTACTTAAGGGTCTAAATTTTACTCCTTGATAAAATAAAATGAAATCAATACTTGTAGTGGAAATTTTTTGGGATGCAATCAATGTAGTTGAAATATATTCTGATTATGTTACATGTAAAAACAAATATAACAAAGGGGATGCAAAAGCACTCATGTTGATAACATTTGGGTTATCAGATGAAATACAAGCACATAGGCCAAAATTTCAAAAGATGCTTCAGATAAAATTTTTACTATATTCAAAGTTAGAAATGAAGTCACTATTCTTCACTTACAATCACAACTATATACACATAGTTTAAAAAAGTGAATATATAGAACAATTTCTTAGAAGAATAGTAGACTTGAAATCAAAATTACAAATCATGAGAGAAAAATTTGAAGATAAACTTTTAGTTTCAATTACACTAAGTTCACTTCCTAATTCATTTAAAACATTGGTCACATCTCTCCAAGTATCAAACAAAAAGCTGTCATTTAAGGAATTAGTTAATATTCAACAATATAGAGTAGAAAATAAATTAAGAGATGAGTTATCGACCAATGATCTTTTAACAACAAGAAAATTACAAAGTAACGCATAAAATCCTTTGAACTCATCACCATCACAAAGCCAACTAAAATAGAGAAGAAGATATTATCCTATATAAAGAAAAGGATATATTACCAAATTTTGTAGATTTAATTCATTAAATCAATTGAATAAAGAACATAGATATTTCCAAAGAAATCAACAAAGGAAATATCAATCAAATCAACCACAATATACATAAACACAATACTATCCAAAATGGTAAAATTGAAAAGGACACAAGGTTTAAGAGGCACACAAATCATAATCTAATCATGAGGATGAATATAAATCTACGCATAGGGTTCTTATGGCAAAGGAATATTGAATCAAAATTATTAGACACCAAAAGGTAGTGAATCTAATCCAAAAAGAGATTATGAAGTAAAGACTCTACAAGAAATAATAAAGGAATTGAAAAAAAAGCTCATGATTGAAGATGCAAGTTGTGACACATATAACCTTTATCAAAGGATAGATATGATTTATAATTTGAAACCCAAAATGATATATGTACAATAGGACACTAGTGATTTAAACAATGTTCATGAGAATTCTTTTACAAAAAATATTTGTATTGATTGTGCATAATGTGTTGGTCAAAATGAAGGCCAAATTGTTAGAGTTGATGATAATGATAGTTCATTTTTTTTAAATTTAGATATTATAATATTTATTGATGGAAACAAGGATAGTTATAAATATATTGATGAAAAATGCATTGGTAATGGTTTGAGGTATTCAGGTAGTGATAGGAATAGTGATAGTCTAAGCTATGTTGATATTGATAAATATTATTAAAATTCAAATGGTAATATAAATCAGGATAATAACAAGTTTGAAAGGATAGGAATGAAATAACCTATTGTATCTAAAATAATACTGCTACTGGTTTTGTACCAGGGAGTGTTGTGACAAGTAACATTGAATGTGTAAAAATAAATAGTGAAGTAAAATTTGTGATATGTACCCATTATAGCTATTGTGACATATATGCATTATGAAAGATAAATATTTAGAAAGAGCTAAAACCAAAAATAAAGAGCCAAACTTAGATCTAGAAAGCCAAAACCATAGTCAGGGATTGACATTATGCCAAATAATGTAATACAAAGGGGTGTTGAAGAATATTAGATTAGTTGGTACCTTGCAAGTACCTTGTAAATAATTTGTAAATATCTTGTCAATATTTGGTTTTATATAGTCATTAGGTTTTGTTATTATTAGAAAATTAATAAAAATATTTCTCCTATGAGAAATATGAAGGATCATATCCCCTATGAGTTTTAGGAGAGATGAAGAGATAGTTGAAGATGAAATTTCAAGAGACTCTATGTAAAGGCTATTGTAGGGATGCCATGTGATATTGTTTTTTTATCAAATTACAATGCATTATTTTGTACTGCAATAAATTTATGCTTCACTTGAATACATGGTGTATATTTACTTTGATTCATGGCATGAATATATGTGAGTTGCATTCTAGTATATTGATTGTAACTTTGTGAGACTATTTTATTTATTTTTAAGCAAAAAACCCCTTGCGATGCCGCATTGGTCTGAGAGACCATGAACAGGGGGTTCTACACCTTCAAAGTCACCCGGGAGTCGCACCCGACCCTGCCCGCACCAACATTATCAATTGGATTTTTGATACCCAATTCATCTTTTTGGTAGGGTGGAGATTTGAACCTGGGACCTCCCTTGGAGGATTACCCTCTCCTATCCAACTCACCTACAACACCTGGGTAGTGAGACTATTTTATTATCCTTTCTTGATATTAATATTTGATTATTGAATATAGCTCATTTACTAACACTAGCCCCATTAGGAATGCATACTATGCCAATGTGAATTATCTAACTTTAGGCTATCCAGGGTTGATTGTTGATAAAATTAGTTGTGAAAGGGAAGATATCTTGTATGGTCCTCCTAAAGATGAAACTTTGAACTATCTCATCCAAAATTAAAATTTTCTTTGATAAATATTCTCTCCAAAATGGAAATACCACTATCTCCTAACCCAATGATTATGGCCAAACATCCCTTGATTCCTTAGATCTAAAGAACTTTGGAGTGTTTCTCCCCCTTAATTGAAGAATGAATCCTATATCCTAATTAATAAAACTATTGACATTAATATTAGGACTCCTAAACATACCAAAGTCTTAAAATTAGAAAAGATCATGATCGTGCCTCAACATAATAACTACAACAAACTCTTGACTGAGTTCAATGATATTTTTGCATGGTCCTATACCAACACGTCAGGTATGGATCCTTAGTTGTCCATCACTTAGTCGTAACATCAGATGCCAAACTTGTCAATCAAAAGCTATGGATAATACATCCAAAAGTCATCTTGCTTGTTAAGGAGGATCTCAAAAAGCTCTTAGGTATTAGATTCATCAAAGTAATTGACTAATACGAATGGAACTCTAATATTATCCATGCCACCAAAAGGAGGGTAATGTTAGAATATATACTAAATTTTAGGACATCAACAAAGCACGTTACAAGGATGATTTCGTCTTGCCTAACATCAATATGATTATCAATTTCAGTGTAGAATGTGAAATACAATCTTAAATGGACGGGTATTCAAGAAAAACAAATCTAAATATCTCCTAAATATTAGTCCAAAATCACTTTTATCACTGCATGGAGCACTTTTTATTATTAGGTCATGCCCTTTGGCCTAAATAATACAGGTGCCACCTACCAAAGAGCCATGACTTATATCTTCTATAATGTGATGCATGACCTTATAGAGGATTATGTTAATGATTTTTTTGATAGGTTCCTCATTTAAAAAGATCATGTTTGATACTAAGATGCATATTCAAATGGTTAAGGGAGTACAAAATATACCTAAAACTTTATAAGTGCATCTTTAGGATGACATCAAGAAAACCGTTAGGATTCATCGTATCTTGACACGACATCAAATTTGATCATGATAAAATAAAAAATATCATTAATATGCCACCCCTCAAGATATTATTTAGCTTTAATGTCTCCAAGATAAGCTTTAAGCCATTCAAATATTTATCTCCTAGCTCACTGACAAGTTTCATCCCTTATCTAAACTCTTATGGAAGGACACCACCTTTAAATGGGACATTGATTTCCAAGTGGCCATTGATGATCTAAACTCTTACCTCTTGTATCATCCTATATTAGTTTCACTAAATCCATCTAAGCCTTTATTATTATACATTAAAATAAGTAACCATACCTTAGGTTCTATGTTGGTGCAATACAGCCAACATAGGAATAGAGCCATCTATAAAATTAGTCAAACTTTGATTAACTATGAGGTCTACTACACCCTTGTAGAAAAGCTTTATCTTGATATAGTGTTTACCTCTCAAAATATTAAACACAACATGATCAACCACAAAACCTTTGTTATCATGAGGGGTCGATCCCTTGTGCTACTTAATATTGAAACCCCATATTTTAGGGCAAACTACTAAATGGATTCTATACCTTAGCAAATTTGACCTTGAATTCATTAGCCAAAATTTTCTAAAAGATCAGGTTATTGCTGACCAACTAAAAACAACACCCTTAGAATCTAGTCATCCCTTGGTAATATATTTTCTATATGAGTCAATATTTTCCATAGAAATAGATCATTGTGATTCCTGGACCCTATACTTTGATGGAACTAGATGTGTCAAAAAAGTAGGGGTAAGAGTTATCTTGGTCACACCTCAAAAATAACTTATCCCTCTATCCTTTAAACTTTAGTTCTCATACATCAATAATATAATAGAATATTAAGCTCTCATTCCAAGATTTTGCATAGCCCTAACCTTGCAAGTTAGGATCCTCTCCATATTTTGAGACTCCCAATTTGTAGTTAACAAAGTCAAAATATTTATCAAATAAAATATTAAAAGCTTAACCCATACACAGACATTATTGGTAAGCTTATGCCTTATTTTTATAAAATCATTGTAGGTGTCATCCCTTATCCCCTTGAATGTGAAACAAGCATTGATCGTCATTCGATAAGTTAGGGAGCTTGCAACCATAGAGCTTAGCTAGATTTCTTTAGAGGTGTTATCTATAGGCACAACCTCTCTTTCTAATCCTTAGTATGAGAATATCCTTGCTTTCCTTAGGTATATATGTTGCTTGATTATTTGGACCATAATAAGCATAAGAAATTGAAGCAATGAGCCTATCACTATATCATTATCATGATAGCTTGTATTGTTAATCCTTTGATGTCATCCTTATTAGATGCCTATCCCTTGCTGAAGCCCAAGTAGTCATCAAGGAGGCCCATGATAGATCTAAAAATGGTCACTTTAGTGGTGTTTCCATCACCAAGAAACTTCTATGGATGGGTTACTATTGGCCCTCCATGGAAAAATACTTATGACTATGTCAAGAAGTATGATAAGTATTAGAAACATGATAATCATATCCATGCTTTATTTCAAACTCTCCAATATTTGAATTCTCCATGGCATTTTTTGATTTAGGTCTTAGACATCATTGGGATGATAAATTTGATATCATTTGATGGAAATATTTTTATTATCATGGCTACCAATTATTTCACCAAGTGGTTTGAATCCATGTTATTATCCTTAGCCATTCAAGTACAAGTCTCCAAGTTTATCCTTAACCAAATACTCAACTATTTTGGCACACCTTTTATACTAATATTGGATGATGGAATACTCATCAAGGATGAGGATGTTCAAAAACTTTTTGCTAAGTACAAAATACAACACACGTGGTCAATGCCTTAATATCCTCAAGGTAATGGCCAACCCAAAGCTTCTAATGAGACTTTAATCAAAATCCTTAAGAATATCATTAGCAAAACTAGACAATATTTCATATTCAACTTTACTTAGATTTATGGGCTTATTGCACTAGTGTTCAAATCCCCACTAGTGCAATACCCTATACTTTTGTCTATGGGACTAAAGTTGTCTTCTTGTTTGAATTGGAGGTTCCTTCCTTGTGCATTTTACTGCAAGACTCCTCTATGGGATATGAATATCATCTTCCTTTCCTTAGCCATTTGGAGCTACTTGACAAAAAATGGATCCATGCCTTAGAAAATATGTAGGTCTACCAAAATAGGCTCAAGCATATCTATGTAAAATGGTACAACCCCATTCCTTAAAATTTGTCAATTGTATTCTCAATGAGAACCAAAAAAATACAAATGCCAATGCAGAGCTCAAAGGTAAGTTCAAGCCTAATTGACTAGGTCTATTCATCATCACCACAAAGTTTAGTTTAAAAGCTTACCACTTGGCTACACTTAACAAAAAATAATTAAAATAACCTATTAACATCATGCATCTTAAGAAATTTTATATTATATTCTATATTATATTCCTATTAGATTTTTTGTATTGTCGTTACCTACTTTCATGGCTGCATGTTCTCATACTTGCCTATATGCACATGTTTGTATTTGATTGGACTGCCTGATTGCATATCAAGTGAGGATCCATGATGTCATAAATGATGATCCTAGTCAAGATACTTCATCCTTGCATTGCACTTATACTTGGTGATTGATGTGAGTGGATCCTCCTAGTCCCCATATTTTATGAATCAAATCAAGGTTCATGCAATCTATATTTATAAATATGAATCGGGGAAAACCAATACATATTTATCAATTCAAATATATCCACCTCAATCCATTAGTCTTATTCAATCTATCCCTATCAACCTTTCCCTCTCAATTTAAACTACTCTCATTATCACCATCAATTAAAATCAAGTTATCCTAATTTATTTCTCTTGATCAATCCATATTTCTTAGATTAATTTCCAATCAAATCTATCTCTAATAATCTTAAATCAATTTAGATCAATCTATTCCTATTAATTTAAGTCAATCTATCACTATCAATTTAAATCAACTTATCCCTCACAATTCAAATTTAGATATCTCTATAAAATTGAATCAATCTATCTCTATTGATCAATTCAACTTAGTCCACATTTATCAATTTACATCAGTCTATTAGCTATTGATCTATCTCTTTATTATTAAAAATAAATCTACCTCTTTATCACTCAAAATATTCAATCTATTATCTATCTTTATCATTCATATCTATCCAGGTCAATCTACTTGTCTTAAATAAAATCTTCAATATCCTTTGAACTACTTCCTTTCCATATGATGAATATTGTGAATTTCATAAGTATTGATTGCAAATCCAACCACATCAAATTATTTTATCTTTTCCTTAGATACATGATAAATATTGTGATCCTTTGTAGGTATTTATAGCCCCATCAATGTTATCATCTATTTATTTCCCACCTAACATCTTATGTGGGAGGCAAACAACCAATCTAAAAATGTCTTCCTAACTAGGGGTATCATATATTGTCACACCAATCAAGCATAAGTTTGCTATAAAACTTCCCTATGAGGTAAATCAAATAAAAAATCAATTTGATCATTGTAAGGCCAAGGGGAAAAATCAATAAGGGTGCCTTATGGCCAACGAGCTTATTAGATCTTTCCAAATTTTCTATGGCTAATTGATGAATCAAATCATCAAAATGTCCTTTAAACAAGGGCTTAAAGGTAATCCAATCATCAAAATTTCCTTTAAGCACTTGCTTAAAGGAATTATATCTCAAATCATTATAATATCCTCTAAGTGTTTGCATAGAGGTAATAATATATTACATTACCAACACAAAAAGTCTCCTTTAAGCATTTGCTTAAAGGTAATAATGTTCAACAAAATGTCTTGTGGGTGCTTGCTCAAAGGTAATCATGTTTATAAAAAATACCCTTTTAGTGCTTGCTCAAATGTAATCAATTTATCAAAAATATCCTTTGGGTGCTCACTCAAAGGTAATCATTTTATCAAAAATATACTTTGGCCGCTCACTTAAAGGTAATTAGTTTATCAAAAATATCCTTTGGGCACTCACTTAAATGTAATAAGTTTATAGAAAATGCCCTTTGGCCATCTTCTCAATTGTAATCAGTTTTCTAAAAATATCCTTTAAATTCATGCTTAAAGGAAATCAATTTTAAAAATTGTCCTTTAAGTTAATACTTAAAGGTAATTGATCTCAAAATTTATCCTTTAAGTTCATGCTTAAAGGTAATCGATATCAAAAGTTATCCTTTAAGTTCATGCTTAAAGGTAGTTGATCTTCAAAATTATCCTTTAAGTTCACTTAAAAATGTAATTGATCTCAAAAATTATCTTTTAAGTTCACGTTTAAAGGTAGTTGATTTCAAAAATATCCTTTAGGATAACACTTAAAGGTAATTAATTACAAAAATATTCATTAAGGTAACACTAAAAGGTAATCACTTACAAAAATATCCTTTGAGGTAACACTTAAAGGTAATTAATTTTAAGATGTCCTAAATGCTTAAAGGTAATCAATTACAAAATACTCTTTTATGCATATTTGTGTATCTCATGAAGGAAAATCTAGCACTACTTAAGTTCTCATCCAATAATCGAGCTAAGAGACCATTGCTTAAGGGTGAATCACTTTATACATAGCTATATATTTATATTTTAGTAAAATATTCTTTCATCTAAAAGTAAATAATTAAAAAAATATCCTTTAAGTTAAAACCCTTAAAGGTAATCAATTTTACAAAAAAAAACTTTGGGTAACATTTGGTGTCTCTCATCCTTTTATTCTTTTCCTTCATCTCTTTTCAACTTCCCTCTTTCATCTCTTTGTATGATCTTTTCTAACCCATCCTTAATTCAACACCAACTATAAATCATTAATCACCAAACAAATCTCTAATCAACCATAATCTCAATCAAAACCCCCTCTATCCAATCAAACCCATTTTTGTTTTTTTTGAATCTTGATCAAATCACCTTTTAATCTTTTATCCCACTTAAATCAACTTTTCACCATTGTCCTTGTGTGGATTATAATAAAATCAAGTTTGCTTGGTTCAACATAGTTTTCCTTTCAAAACTCAAGGGGGCACACCAAGGTAAGGTAAAATTTAATGTAATCTGAAACACAATCCTTAATATTAATTTAATCAATATTTGCATCCTTGAAGCATCAATACAAAATTGGGGCATCTACATCAGTTTTTGACACATTTATTTTACAATAAATGCATTAAAAAGGGACAAAATATAGACATCCAATTTTACACACTTTAGTCCATCATAACCCCCATCTACCAACATTCTAATCAACTTAACTGAATTCACCTTTCTCATACCTAAATTTGGAACGTTTAGTGCTCCAAAAGCAATGACATATTTGGGCATTAATATATATTGTAAATATTTACAAAACTATAAACAAATACTTCTATTAGAGTAGGCTCAAATAGCTTTCCAATAAGTATATATATGCCTTTACTCCAAAAATTATCAATACCTCAAACTGCAAGAAAATAACACTTTTAAAAATTTTAAAATTTTGGTGCTAAAGTTGACCTAGTAGCATGTTAAAACCCAAAACCCTATATAAATACACCCTTTGGGAAGGCCTAGAACAAATTGCAAGAGATTAAAATAATTATTACAAGATATTGAGAAAATTATTGTAAGAGACTAGGAAAAGGATTGCAAGAGAGATTGCAAAAAAGATTGTAAAAGATTGCTAAAAAAATGAAAAAGCAAAAAAAGAGATAACATATTCTAAGGAGAAGAAGAATTATCAGAAGAGATATCCATATGCTATTGGAATTACTTTGTGGAAAACTTGTTTGGAGAACCTACATCCTTTCATTTTCTAGCAATTCATGGCAAGAATAATATCATCATTAAGTTATTAACAAGCATCTTTCAACAATGCTGCATCGAAAAAGGGATAACCTGTGGTCTTGGATTGTGTTTATTCTTCCCTTTTCTACATCTATTCAATATTTGTATTTTAGCATTTATCCTTTTTTGATTCACATGTTTTCTACCTATTTTTCTCAATAAATAGGGGTCTTATTACCAAAGCAAGAAAGTCGTCATATTACCCAGGTGTTGTAGGTGAGTTGGAGAGGAGAGGGCAATCCTCCAAGGGAGGTCCCATGTTCAAATCTCCACCCTACCAAAAATCTGAATTGGGTATCCAAAATTCAATTGATAATGTTGGTGGCGAGGGGTCGGGTGCGACTCCCGGGTGACTTTGACGGTGTAGAACCCCCTGTTCGTGGTCTCTCAGACCAAGGCAGCCTTGCAAGGGGTTTTTCGCTTTAAAAAAAAATCGTCATCTTCCTTAAGATTTGACAAACCCCTCTATACTGATCACCACTTTTTTCTATTTTTTCTTGTAGGATTTTAATAGGTTCTGTAAAAGAGTTGTCAAAGAGCTAGTGACACTTCTACAAGTGGGTGGATTTTTTGCCGCTATGACAAAATCAGATACTTTCTATCCTGCATTTTGTCATTTTTATTTTAGGGTATGATATGTTTCTTCTACGTAGTAATTAGTGTTTTCTATTTTTGTTTATTGATTAATTGACAAAAGGAAAATTGTAAATCTTGTTTGAACTATGATAGAAATAGGAAAAATATTGAGTCATTCTTTTGTAGGATTTGAAACAAAAATCACATGTAGCTTGTATTTTAAGGTAAGTTGTTTATTGCATCTTTCTTGTCTAAAAAGGTAAGGATTCATATTTTTTTATCAAAAGTGCATCATTTAGTCCTAGGTTTTTGTTAGCTATATTTCTGTTTGTCCATCATAGATCAAAGATAAGACTAAATTCCAAAATAAAAAAAGGTTTTTGCTAGATAGAAGTGGATCTTAAGAGGAAATTTGGTTCCCTAGTTTCCTTAAAAACATTGATGTTTGCAAATATTTACATTAAACATAGTCTTAGTCTTATCACTTTTATTTTCCCTAATATTTATGTGAGAAGAGAAAAGAGAAAAGGTGTTGGATCTCCTCTTTGTGCTCCTCCTTTTCCCCCTCTTAACAGTCATGCTGGGGATACCTTTTATGCAACTGTGAAAGTGTCTTTGACTAGAAGATTGTTCCTTAAGGGGGGTTACTAATAAGGGTCTCTCTATATCTCCTAATCATCTTAAGGGGGATGTTGGAATATGTGATGTTAAGTTTCACTTGAGGTCACAACCAACTTTTATATTATATTCTTTGTATAGCCCCTTGGGTCCTTGTACACATTGTATTGTAATATTTTATTATTTAACCTAAAGAATGATTCTTTAATCTTGATCTAAAGTCTCTTGTAATTGGTGATTTATACCCATTTCTACTAACCATTTCCTTATATATTGGAGTGTAATTCTTTTTCCTTAAGTGAGATATTTTAGTATCTATGGACATACTTTTATATTGTGTATTCTTTTTGTGAGTTATTTATGCTTATTCTTTTATAATGTGTTGATTTTATTTGAAAGTATTGTGAATTCCAACATACAATACATACATTATTATTTTATTTCCATTAAATGCTTGAAATTGATATTAAATAACTTAATTCTTAGACAAAAAATAAATGTCATGTACTAAAGTTGTGAAAATGTTGTAATTAAATTCAATTATTAAAATTGTAAACAAACTTTATTCATGTAAAATGTGTGACAATCATGTTATCTATAGAAAATTCTTGGACATTGAATATTCATGTAAAATATTGCTTCTTGTATGAATGGTTTTTATAAAATTATGAGTTATAACTATGTGTATCTCTTTCTTTGAATACATACAACAAAAGCAAAGTTTTTTCATAGTGACATTCTTCCCCTACAAACCAACCAGTATGTCAATGTAAGATCACACCACTTGAAATTGTTACACATACACACCTTCCATGTTCCATTTCAATACCAATCTATGAAATCTCCTTAAATTGGTTCATTAAATTATTTTTAAATGTATGAGTTACAACTTGCTTGTATTTCTATTTCTCATCCCATTTTCAAGACTGATACAATAAATTAAGTCATGGCCTTGTAATAAATCTAGTAATATTTCACATAGGTGGCCACCTCTATCATAATCTAGTCAAACATTTATGTTGACTTTAAATCCAAATAAATCACATCTCCCTCTTTTTAAGAGATTTAATCATAAATGTAACATATTCCTTCATATTATTTTAACACAAACTAGAGTCAGACAAATGATTCCCGGTCCATATTACCTTTTATTATTTTTTCATTCAAATTCTTCATTTACTTTCATACATATAAATAATTATAAACACCATGTGAATCATTTTCATTTAATTGTTATAAACTTCTCTTAGTCATTGATTCAATAAAATTGTTCCAGTCTTACAAGAAGAAAAATCTTGACAAATATCTTCTAAACAATAGAATAAATTTTATCTATATATCAATTTATCAAACTATATGATATTTTGTCTCGTATTTTTTTTTTCTTATTACTGGAATATTTCTTTAAATAGTAACATATTGCTTGAGTTATATTATTTTTGTCAACTTGACCAACTGGCTTAAAAAAATATATTTTTATATATTTTTTCCTTAATACCAAATTAGTGGTGATATCTTGATCTCTTCTTAATATCAACAAAATATTTTTGTAATTAAAACTCTAAGTTATCTCTTCCCCCCTCTAATGTTTCACCTTTTGAGGCTTCTCTCTCTGCTAGCCTAGGATTATCCATTGGGATCCTTGGTCCCCCTCATCTTTGGCTAGAGTAGGCTGTAAACCAAATGAAGCTCTCCCCCTTTGGATTGGTTTAAATTAAATTTTGATGGAGCATCCAAAGGAAATTCGGGGATGGCAAGAGCTGGAGGATTAATCGGAAACTCTAATAGAGAAATTGTTCTGGCCTTTGCTGAGAACCTTGGTCGTCAAACCAATAATTTTGTAGAGGCCAGGGCCCTCTTCCAAGGTTTATCCCTACTTGACTCAATGGAAACTGATAAGGTTATTATAGAAGAGGATTATTTATACATTATCAATATCCTCACTGAATAGGCTTCACCCAACCAAAATATTGGTAATATTATGGATGAAAAAAAAAATTTCTAAGAAAATATGTGAACTACCAAAGTAAGCATATTTAGTTGGCAAGAAATGATATTGTCCATGCCAATGATAATAACTGATTTTGTTCTCTTATTTCACATTTTGGTTCTCAGTTTCTCTGTTTACTCTGTTCTTGTTGGATCTGGAATTGGTGGGTTCTATCTCTGGTTCTTTGTTGTTTTTTCTATTTGTATGTTTGTTATCAATTGTTTCTCCCATGTTTCTATTATGGGCCAGGCCTTTCCATATGCTCTACTATTTTTATTGGATGTTATTACGACTTCTTTGTTGGTCTAATTTGTAAATTCATAAAAGGTTTGGGGACCCTTTAAAATCCCCTTCTTTTCTACCTAATAAAAAAATAAACTTTTATTTATGACCAACTAGTCATTTATCATCAAATAAAGATTGTTGGAAAGCAAATTATTCTTAGGTCTACCTCTTTTAATAATGCGAGTCTTTTTACATTCTCATATTTAACAAATAAATTATCCAATGAATAATCTTGTTGCTACTCAATGGAATATCAATCCTACATTCTAACAATAAATTTGTACCCTAAAAATTGAGACGTAAATCATCTAATATACTAATACTCCCATTAAAAAATCTATTAACTAGAATGCACCACCGAGTCCAACATGAATGTGTATTAATGACCATGTTTTTAACTAATAATTTGTTTATACAAATATTAAAAACTTGCCTTTCAAAATTTAAGCAAATTGCTTGTGTAGTCTTTCACACATTTTTTTATATGTTATTTCAATATTCCACTTTCTTTTTTGAATTGGATATATGGAATTGAAAAGAGCCCCACCTTTATTACATCATGATCACATGGTGGTATTACAATAAGCTTGGCAAGATTCGAAGTCTCGTCTTTAAAAGTTAAGGAATCTAATAGGTTAAGTTAATGTCATTTGATATTTCAATATTCCATTTTGAATAAAATTTTAGTAATTTTGGTTGATGGTCTTTATTTATATCTAATGAACAAGCTACCCTACTTCTACAACTCTGGTGGGCCTAATGGTAAGACTTCGGAAGTCCTAATACAATATTCAAGGTTCAAATCCAATGGGGGTAGAGTTCTACATTGTAAAATTTCAAATTTGTTAATTTAACGAGAGAATAACATGAATACAATTTCAAATTTGTTAATTTAACGAGAGAATAACATGGATACAACAAAATGATAAGAAAAAATATGAAAGAAAATGTTATTTAATTTATTCAATTTTTTTTTTTGTCTTAATAAATAATAGAAAAAGAAGAAGCTAAAGTTACATGAGTTCCCTAACCTCTTAACCTCTTATATGAAATACAATATTCAATGTTATTAAAAATGTATAATAAAATATATAACCATTAAATAATATTTTTAATTAAAATATAATAAATATATTTATTTCCATTTAAAATTCAAGATTTTCAGCCAAAAAAACATTTTAACTTAAAATGATCTTTTCACCTTCAAATTAAATTTAAAATAAAATAAAATAAAATAGATAAACTAAAAATAGAAAAAATTCTGACCTAAGGAAAAAGTTAAAGGATTTCTTAAATGTTGTGATGCAACTATATAGTGCAAGTTGAATACAAATAGTTGCATTATGATGGATTCACTATACATTCATAGTTTAAGGTGGATGAATAATAAGTGGTATACAAACATATAAGTACAACTTGAGTTCAAATCCTCACACTGTAATAAATACTCCGAAATAAAGTAATATTACATTATTATAAATACTCCATAATAAAGTAATATATGATAATATGATTTATTAAAATATATGAAATAAGAATATAACACATTTTAACTCTATATGATAATTTTAAAAAATATATATTTTAAATTATTCTATTTTTGTATTTTATTATTAATAATATAATATAAAACAATAGAAGCTGTGAAATTAAATTCTTTATATTTAAGTGATCAAGTGGTTAAGTATGTTTTTTAAATATATAATATAAATGTATTATTATTATTATTTTTATTATTATGGTAAATGAAGGGGTTTTGAAAGGGCCCCAAACCTTATACATTTGTAGAAGAAAAATCACTTCCAACACCTACATATTACAAAATTTGGATTAAAAAGGAGCATGTTGCATACTTAGATAAAATAATTTTGATTTAACTTTATGCGATAGGGATTCAATATTTCTTAAATTGAATCATAACTATATATATTGAAATAATGATATCATAAGAGATCCAAATTGAATCCCAAATAATATTTGAGCCTTTCATTTCTATGACTTATCTTGACTTTTTTGAAACAATGTAATATTTTTTTGGATACATAGGGGAGTTGGTTACATCCACACTACTTTTAGTAATTGCCAAGTGCAGGGTTCAAACCACAGGGGTTGCTCCCAACAAGCCTATACCACCTTGTTATTGTTGACCCAACATGAGGGGGACCATTAGTCGTTTGGGATTCGTACCGTCATCGTCGATTTACCATGCACTTAGAGGATTCAAATTAGACTTACTACCTTTGAAAGAGGGTTATGCATAAGTGCGAAATATCATAAATTGGCTCTATTTAGGATTTTTAAACTTTTGAAAAGGTTAACTTTGGATCCTTTCTGGGGCCCATTCGCTCGAAAATTATGGGGTGGAAGTTTTTTTGGGATAAATTCGCCTGCCATTGAAAATAATTAAAATATTTTTGTTTTAATTTGCCGACCTCAAATTATAAATGATTTTGATTTTTCACCCAATTCACCTTCAAATTATAAATGATTTTATTTTTCTTGCCCAAATCACCTCATATACTATCTGTATATATACTGTAGTGGGTAACGATAAACATACATCGCTCTAAAACAACAAAAAACTTGAAAAGGTTGAAGAGGAGTGTCTATCGACATAAGTCAATCGGTTCCAGAGGAGTGTCAATCAATGCAAGATGATCAACATAAGCCAATCAGTTACAAAGCCGTGTCTATCGATATAAGATGATTAGTTACAGAGTCATGTCAGTCGGTTGCAGAGGTGTCGATCAGTTGCAGAGGTATCAATCAATATTCGTCAATCGGTTGCAAGGACATGTTTGTCGGCATAAGCCGATTGGTTGCAGAGGTGTTAATTGATATTTGTGAATTAGTTGCAAATATGTGTCTATCGACATAAGTCGATCGGTTGCAGAGCAAAATTTATGTCTCCTAGAATTTTCCTTGCAAAAAGTGCATCTCTGCAACCGATTGGCATATGTCGATCGGTTGCAGAGGTGCACCTTTGTAGGGAAAATTCTAGGAGGCATAACTTTTGCTTTAAAGCTCCATTTTCATTTTTTTTAAAACCACCTAGCTCGACGATATCTACTCAAAAATCTAAGTGAAATCCTCAAAAAAACATCTGAAATGGATTTACATGTCTACAACTGATCGACATGTCTACAACCGATCGGTTGCAGACATGTTGATCAGTTTCAGATTTTTTTTGAGGATTTCACTTAGATTTTGAGTAGATCTCGTCGAGCTAGGTGGTTTAAAAACAAAAATTGAAAACGGAGCTCCAGAGCAAAAGTTATGCCTCCTATAAGTTTCCCTACAAAAGTGCACCTCTAGAGAGGTGCACTTTTGTAGGGAAACTTATAGGAGGCATAACTTTTGCTTCGGAGCTTCGTTTTCAATTTTTTTTTTTAAAACCACCTAGCTCGACGAGATCTACTCAAAAATCTAATTTATCGACATGTGTACAACCAATTAACACACCTGCAATCGATCGGTTGTAGAGAGGTGCACTTTTGTAGGGAAACTTATAGGAGGCATAACTTTTGCTTCGGAGCTCCGTTTTCAATTTTTGTTTTTAAAACCACCTAGCTCGACTAGATCTACTCAAAAATCTAATTGATTGACATGTGTACAACCAATTAACACATCTGCAATCGATCGGTTGCAGACATATCAATCGGTTTCAAATATTTTTTTGAGGATTTCACTTAGTTTTTTGAGTAGATCTCGTCGAGCTAGGTGGTTTTAAAAAAACTTTGAAAAACGAAGCTTCGAAAAAAATGTTATGCCTCCTAGAAGTTTCCCTGCAAAATTGCACCTCTACAACCGATCGGTATATGATGATTGGTTACATCTCTACAATCGATCGACATATGTCAATTGGTTTGCAAAGGTGCAATTTTGTAGGGAAACTTCTAGGAGGCATAACTTTTTCTCCGAAGCTCCGTTTTCATTTTTTTTAACACCTAGCTCAACGATATCTACTCAAAAAACTAAGTGAAATCCTCAAAAAAATATCAAAAACTGATCGACATGTCTGCAACCGATCGGTTGCAGATGTGTCAGTCAGTTGTAGACATGTTGACCGGTTTCAGATGGTTTTTTGATGATTTTACTTAGTTTTTTGAGTAAATCTTGTCGAGCTAGGTGGTTTTAAAAATAAAATAAAAAATGAAGCTCTGAAGAAAAAGTTATGCCTCCTAGAAGATCATCATGGCTGCAACTGATCGATATTTTTGCAGTCGATCGACATGGCTGCAATCGATCGACATGTTTATAGTTGATCGACATCTCTACAACCGATCGACATGTATACAGTTGATCGAAATCTCTGCAATCAATCGACATGTTTGTAGCCGATCGACATGTCTGCAATCGATCAAATTTTACGTCTCAGAATGGTCGTCATAAATTGTAAATGCTAAAAGCCTTTCTTGTCGGTCTAAATCCTTTAATTTTATCATACATTTTTTGAGTTTGCAAACCAATATTCATGGCCCCAAACATAGAAAAATTCACCACAGTTTGAAAATTTTTAGAGAAAAATAATTGCAATTCGCCACTATTTAAATTTTTTTGGAGAAAATAATTGGAATCCGCCATGTATACTTCTACGTATTTTGTCGGGATTCCAATACAATTCACCTTCAATTTATAAAGATATTTCGGGGTCGACCCCTTATGCATAACCCTACTTTGAAACAATGTAATGTTTGTAATGACAAGTATATATATATATATATTTTGATTAGATATAGAAGAGGTTTTGAAAGGGTCCCCAAACCTTTTACAATAGGAGAAGCCTTACAAAACTTGGCCTAATACTAGCAATACAGGGACAAGAACAACTATAAAGGACTATAATTGGCCACCAACACCAAGTGAACCGTCTACAACTTGATACAAGAAATAAAATTAGAATAGAGTTGGTGAGCCCCTAGCCAACCAACACTTCCACACAGTTGCACATAAAACCTTTATTCATAAAAAATAAAACTTTATAGAGCATCAAGAAGCATGCATCACTAAATCCAATTGAAGAAGATCTTTGGGAAAATTGTCTCTCCAAATAGACAAACCATTGATACTTATACCCAGGTTTACCATAAAGTCAGTGTGGCAATTTCCTTCTTTGAAGATATGCTTTATCTCCCTATCCTCTATAGCTTGAAGAATATAGATTCCATAATCACAACCTCAATGTTCCAATAGAGGATTGAATCACCTTTGACCAAGTTTATAATATAAAGCAAGTATCCTTCAATGCAAAAATTATGGTACCCCATCTTCTCCACAAGTAGGAGACCTTGGTAAAGATCTTTGGCCTTCGCAACATGGCAAGTCTGGATATCTAAGAATTCAACATACGCCAGTAGAAGCCCACCTCTATCATCCCTAAGTACCCCACCAATTCTAGCATTACCAAGATTACCTTTGAAGCTCCATCAAAGTTCAGTTTAACCCAACCTGAAGAAGGAGATTCTCACCTCATAAGGGCTTGGGGATTAGGACCAAGAAGACCAACTATTTCTATGTTGAAAGTCAATTTTTCTTTCAAGCTCATCCTCCTCAATTTTGCCCTCCTCTAAAGCTAGAGAGGACACATTCTCCAGGGTAGAAGCTAAGGCTCTATCAAAAATATAGGCAAGATCTCTTTTTAAGTTTCTAAAAATTCTACTATTCCTCTCCTTCCACACCGGCCAAAAAATATGGGTAAATCGAAGTTCCAAAAATATTACAGTCTTTGAGAATAAAAAGGAGATGACCATTGAGTGTAAATATCAACAAGCGAACTCGACACCACCCAACTCAGTCCCAAAAAAAAAAAAAAAAAAAGTTAAGAACCTTTGGAGACTAGCACCCTCAACTTTTGTAAACTCAACCAAAAGGTTGAACCAAAGCTTGATAGAGGATCAACAAGCAAAATATTCTCCTATCTCAAGTATTTGATCAACAGAATATTGATCCAACTAGTTTCAGTTTGATTTACCAACTTCCATCCATTTTTTACAATCAGAGCCTTATTCATCTACCTGATGTTACGGAGACCTAAGCCATCCTTTTTAGGTCTATAGACTTGCTCCCAACCAACTAAGTGAATTTTTTTCTTATCATCAAATCCAGATCAAAAAAGTAACTTTTGAATATGTTCAATCTTCGATAAAATCTTGTTAGGAATTTTGAACATAGATAAGAAGAAGGTTGAAATTCTTTGAAGAGTAGACTTTACTAGGGTAGACTTTCCAGATTGACTAAGGAGGGATATTTTCCACCCGACCTACTTCCTTTGCAATATTTCCAACATAGGTTTCTAAAGTGTATCCTAGATCCTACCTTTAAACAAAGATATTCCAATGTAAAGGGATAAGAGGGCAACACCTCACAACCCAAGATGCGAATAATTATCCTCTGCCTCGCTAAGGGGGGATTCAAAAAGAATATTTTAATTTTTATATAATTTATCTTTTACCAAGATGCAATTTCAAATACCTCTAAGATTCCTTTTGGCACCTTTACTTAGAAAACTAAAGCAAATAGGGAGAGTAGAACGTCATATACAAATTGGTTATGAGAAATAGCATCCACTAATAAAGTGAGCTTGATACCTTCCACAAAGAGTTCTAACTTGATCGCTCTACCTAGAGAGTTTCAGCCACTAAGATATAGAAGTAAGGGGACAAGGGGTCCCTTTGGTGAATGCCTATAAGACTTAAAAAATAACCTGTTGGGGACCTGTTTATTAAGATCGAAAACTTGGCAAAAGAGATACAAGCATAGACAAGTTTTATCCAACTTTGGAAAAAACCAAAATTTCCCAAAACCTTTAACAAAAAATTCCATGAAAACGTGTCATAAGCCGTGTTCATGTCTAATTTGAGAAAGAGACCAACTTGACCACTTTTATCAGCTAAATGAAGGATTTCATGGACAACTATGATATTTTATAGGATCTGTCTCCCTCACACAAATCCACTTTGAATTAAATAAATCAAGTTTGGAAGAAAAGGTTTTAATCTGTTAACAAGGACCTTTGTCAAAATTTTATAAATAGTACTACATAAGTTGATGGATCTAAAGGCGTCCAAGTCCTTTGCACCATCAATCTTGGGGATTAGAGTTAAAAAGGTAGAATTCACTACGAATGGGATATGATTGGTGGTTTGGACCTCCAAAGGGAATAAAAAATATCCTTCCCCACAATATTCCATTACTTCTAGAAAAAGAGGGGGTGGAAAGCGTCAAGACCTGGAGTCTTTATTCCTTCTATCGTAAATATAGAAACTTTGAATTCCTCATCACTGAAGGAAGAGATAAGGGCTTGGTTCATATCAATCATGACAAGACTAGGAATACTACCAAACAACTTATTTTGGGCTTCCTTGTTACAAAACTCTTCCACCTCGATGAGATTTCTAAAACAAATCCATAGCCTTAGTTCTTATATCTTTAATGTGAGTAGCATTGGATCCATTAGATTTTTAAATTTCTCTAATCTGTTGGCGCTTTTGTGCTTCAAGTCCATGATGTAAACAAACTTGGAATTTTTATCTCCCTTCTTTAGCCAAAATACCTTGGACTTTTGTTTCCACAAAATTTCCTCCTTGGCAATAGTGTTATGAAATTCAGCCAACACCTCATTTTCGTTGTATCTGATCTCTTGAGATTAATTTCCAAATTATTTTTCAGATTCAATAGCTTTTAGTTGACTTTTTAGGTCTTTTTTCTTTTACAAAATATTCTCCAAAACCATTTTATTCCATTATTTAATGCCGATTTTAACAACTTTATGCTTCGTCATAATTTTGGAAAGGCTAGAGCCTTGGACCCTTGTCAACCACTAGTTTTTCAATTCAAATTCCAACTAAGGATGAAGGTATCATATTGCCTCAAAACTGAATGGCCTAGGGAATCTGGTTTCTTCCTGGTCCACTTCAAAACATAAGGGGTTATGGTCAGAGCCAATTCTGGACATAGAACAGAGAAATAAATTCCCAAATAGCGAAAGGTACTCCTTGGAAACAAGAACCCTGTTCAACCTAATTTGGATGACCTGGTTACCCACTCTCTTGTTACTCCAAGTATACCTTGAACACTTCAACTCAACATCCAATAACTCATTGTCATTCACAAAATTTGCAAAATCTTCCATGCTTTTTGAGATTAAAGAGTTCCCTCCTTTTTATCCAAAAAATAGAGGGGAATTAAAATCTCCTGTTAGACACCAGGCTTCTTGAGCAAAAATCCTTCTTGTGGAACTCAGAGTTTGTCATAATAGGTTTCTATTAGATCTATAGTTTGGTGCATACTCATTAGTCATACCCCACCTTTTATTAATTTCTCTGTTGTAGAAGAGAATATTAATAATCCTATCCAAGGAAGAAAATATAGAACCCTCAAACTTGTTGGCATCCCAAAGACAAAAGGAGTCCCCCAAAGGAACCATTGGTTGGGCTTACAACCAAATGGGCTTCTTTCCAAATCACCCTTCTAACAACATCTATATCTTGACCATCCAACTTGGTTTCTTGTAAAAAATATCAAGAAAAATTGTTTTACGTAGGGAGGTAACCACCCATTGTTTAGAAAGCCCATTCATACCCCTAACATTCCAAGAGAGGTACTTCATTTATGGGATTTAGAAGTATATTTCTTATCCCTAGACACCCCATGGTGACTTTGGCAGAAATATTCTAGCTTTAGCTATCTTACTCCTACAACCTTCCCTTTCTCAAGTTTGAGTAGAGCTTGAGATCCATTCGTGATCTCAAAATTTGTTTCCCTCTTACTCACAGAATTGTAAAAACAATAAATGATACAGTTGAGAGGCTGCAATTACGTTACTAATTTATCAATATTGCATTATTATCTAAATTAAAATAGTAAATGATCTCAAAGGTTGCTCAAGTCAAAAGAATCTTGTGGCCACAAACTTTTTATTAACCAATTTATTTATTTTTATTTGGATTGCATTGTTTCTATAAGCTTGTGAGTTGGAATTTGACATTGTGTACCCATATCAAGGATTTCCATTGGAGGAAGTAGGAGACCCGAGGATGAGAGGCATAAGAAAAGTTAGAATTTAAAATTTATATTATGAGATTATAAGTTTTAGTTTTAAAATATGTTATATAACTTTAATTTTTTTAAATTAGAAAGATGTATTATTTTGAATGAATGAGACCTTACGTTTATAAATAGTAAAATATGTGATAAAAATATGTTGTGTTTTGAATTTTTTTGATTAGGTAAAGAAGGGGTTTTAAATATCACAAACCTGAAGGTTTTGAGAGGGACCCACAGCCTGAGATGAGGGTTTTGACAGGATCCTAAAACCATTACAACAAGTTCCAAAAGGATTACCCAACAACAAGCTCAAAAGAGAGAAATATAGTTTACACCCAAAAGGGTAACTCACCAATGAGGAGCAAAGGCTAAAAAAATAACCACCAACCCTCCTACGTAAAGTACACCAATAAAATCCTAGATTATATGAACTGAAGGCCCTAGATGGGGAACATCACCACACTCGTCTAACGGGAGCAAACTAAAATATCCCACTTTAAAAATTAAGAACCCAGGCGAGCGTGAGGAATATTTTGACGAATAGTAAACCAACATCGAAAACCGAGCAACAAACCCCATGAGTCATAAAAATCGAAGTAATTACCACAAAACACTGCCCCTGCAACTCCACCCAACGAAGGATCTGAGGCTTACACTTGCAATGATTCAAAATAGAAAGTAAAAAACTATGAGCCGCCTAAATTGAAGCAAGAGCCGCAAAACAAGAACAACCGCTCTCAAGTACAAGAAAAAGGAGATAACAACATTTTGCACCACACGTGAGAGGGAGAAGGGTAAGATCCCAAAAAATAAGCCTTAGAACCCTGGGATCAAACACACCATCACTACTAGAATTGGAGAAAGAGATCTCTGTAGACTTCTGAAGCTAGGAAACCCACCAGAGACAAGGGGCCAAAAGCTGAAAACTACCGTAGCATAACAACCCACTATTATCCCAACCGTTTTGGATCGGTATTTGGCCCTGTCTCTATAGAACAACTAGATACAACAAGAAATTACCGAACCTAGAAGAAAGTGGTACAAACCAGCCATGGACCCACTACTGGTAGAGAACCCTAGCAACAAAGCCATCCAAGCACCATCCAATCAAAGCAGCCAAGCCAACAGAGCCGAAGCCAGCCAAGGGAACACCTCGTATTTTAGTTGCCAAACACCATACCAAGCTCACCCCAATGGGTTTGGGTCGGTAGATGACCCTTTCCTCTCCTTGGAAAGTCAAAAAATTATGAAACTACCAAACCTAGTAGAAATGTTGCACAATCCAACCAACCAAGTCCTCGAAGCTAGTAAACAATCCAAGAAACCCAACCACCCAACACACCCACCAACCAAAGCCAGAGTTCTAAGTGCATAAGAAGGTTATATTTTTTGTTTTCCAATCATTTATTCATAAATACTAAGTTGATTTTCATTTGAGATCTTTTAAAATAATATATTATAATTTATTTTTAAATTATAAATTGGTATTATTTAAATTTAGATTGCAAGTTTAATTATTTATTTTAATATATTTTGTGAGTTTATAGATTATTGCATTATTTTTTAAACTATAAATTGGTATTAATTAAATTTGTAATGCAATTTTATTTTATTAGTATTATTTAAATTTAGATTGCAATTTTATTTAATTTAGTTTAATATATCTGCTAATTTTACAATTTTATTTATTGTTTAATATATTATTGTTATAAATTTAACTTTTTAAAGTTTATAGATTTAAAAATGAGGTCTAATTTAAACAAGTATTACAACAATTTTTTATTGACTACAAATATTGGGTTATACTAAGGTTAAATTATAATTATCTATTTGATTTTGTTTATTATGCAATTGTTCTTGGTGATAGACATAGCTCCTAGGATGTTTTACTCTATTTATTTATTTATTTTTATTTGTTAATTTCACTAACTTACGTCTCTTTAAACCAAAATTATCTACTTCCACAAGTTTACATATTCATAGTGAAAATAAAAGTGTAATGTTAAACAGTGGAATTCATGTATAAATTATGTGCTAAAGTTTGTATATTTCTTTAATGTTTTTGTTTTAAATTATATTTTTTTGGCTAGCAAAATATAAAAAATATGAATGTGGGGTGATAAAAAATGCATATACCTTCAAAGTTTGCTTTGACCTAATAAACATAATGCTAAATACTAACATTTTTATTGGAGTCTTGCATTATTATATACATTATAATTAGATATGTGGTTAGTGAGACATATTTTTTGTTAAACATCTTTCTATGAGAATAGATAAAAGCCAACACTCACTTATCTTCATTTAGTTTATAAAAATGCATTACCAATATGTATGGCAATGTAACATTAAGTGTGAAATGCATGTTCATGTATACAAACAAACAAATAGCATTTCCCACACAATGGGTCTAATTTACTTTAAAAATCCAAAGGAAACATCTCCAATGAATTTGTAACCTCATACAAATAAATTGACTTCATGGGATCTAATGAAATATATTAAACTTCTTCTAGAATTTTTTAGTTTTAAAAATAAGAAAATATCATTGTTGTAGATATTTTACACATATGGATGGCTTTTTAAGCTTTAATATTACCACAAATATCACACGACCGAATATAATATAACCACAATATAATAAGGTCAAATATAATGATATGAATAGAATGGTATTAACAAATTAATATGTAGATCAAGGTTTATAATATATAAAATAACATTCAATAATAAGCAACAATATGAATGTAAATAGTTTGAATCATTCATGTACTATGCATGAAGAACAACTTACAATATTAATTGCTCAAAATATATGCAATATTTATTACTTATATTTCTCTTACAAATATAATAATGATGTTCATTTTTCTCTATAATGTGATATCTTCCTATGGGATACTATCTCCATAATATAGTCATAGTAATATAACTCTTTAGATACTTTATTCCTTTCCATATGCCAAGTCTCGTGACTCTTGGCTTCTCTGCTTGATGCTTACATACTTGAAGAAAACTTGACACTATATTGTACGCACACCTAAACATGACTCTTACACTTCTATAACATGCACACTCTAACTTAAGATACTTGTGCACATCTTTACATTACATATTTGATCTCTTACATATAAGACACTTGTGCACATATCTTGCACATTCACATTTACAAAAAGGAAAATATAACTCACACTCTAAACCATGACTCAACCCTAATATACTATTTACAAATGTACTAAGAAGGTACCATAGGGTGCATTAGCATGTATAAAATAATGTAATATACTTCAACACCTCCTTGTATTACATTATTTAGTTATTGAAGACTTTAATATTTAATCATAGTTTTTGTCTTTGTCTTCAATCTTCAAGTGACCTTGTAATGCATGTGATCTTCTACTTGAGATCCATGAGGTTCATCTTCTTGTTTGACTTCTGCTTTGATTTCATCTTTAAATTCTTTGAATTAATCTTCATGTTATTCAGTATTTGTAGCCTCAAGAATACAAGTTTTCTAAACTCCCTCATTGTCATCAGATTCTTGCATAAGAATATTTCACTTGCCTTTATCCTTAGAATCATATAATTCTTTATTTTTATGTATAGTAGCTTCTGAACATTCACTCATCATAATAAATTCTTGAGTTAGATGAAGTTGGAATGTCAATACTGCAATAAGAATGAAATATATTTTCTAGATATGATTCATTTATTTCTATTTTCTTCTTATGAGATTCAATCAATTATTTTTGTTTCAATATCTAATATTTTTAAGCTTAAGTGAAAGTAATACCATATACATTATGCTACCTATATATAAAGATATAATAATACTATATTTTCCATCATCAATTGCTTCAACAAGTATTGCATACAAATAGTATTCAAATATTTCAAAATTTTCATATATGGCTTCACTATAGATTAACTTTGAAACTATATCTATCTTTAATTCAAAATTTTCAAACAAATTCTTAATCCCAAAAATTATGATATTTACTTTTTCTTTTTTAATCACACACTTCATATTGATATCCATGAAGTTTGTAGATTTTTATTCCTTTGAAGTAGACAACCTTATATGTCCTAAGTTTTTAAATAAATCAAAGTTTCTAATTTAATTTTTATGAAGTAGTAAACCTTGTCTCCCTCGTTTTAGAAACTAATAATATATTTCACAAATTTATATTTTTCTAAATTTGATGTTGAAATCCTTTTGTCTCCCAAATAAATAAATTTGCAAAAATTCAAAAACTTTTAATTCTTTTCTTTGTCAAAAATATAACTCAAACTAGAAAACTTAAACTCACAAAATTGACTTATCACTCCAAATATTTTATAAAACCTTATTACTCCTAATTTAAATAAAAATAATTTCAAATATTCCTAAAAAACCTTATTACTCCTAATTTTCATAAAAAACTTAATAAATATTTAATATTCTATTTTCTTATCACTCCAAATAGCTTTAAAAAACTTCCAATTTCAAAATCTTTGAATACTTTCAAATACTTTTAAAACTTTAAAAAATAACTTATCACTCTAAATATAATAACTTCAAATTCTTCAAATTTTTAAACTAACTTTATCAAACCCTAAATACCACCAACCTTTGCAAACAAATTACTTCATGTGCGCGTTCTATGCTTCTATTCTGATTGCTCCCTTCAAAATCCCTCACGTTCACTTTAATGCTTGGCTTATCCTTCTTCTCAGGTGCCACATGTAAACATTATGATTTCAACTGCGTTTGAACGTTCTTGGTTGGTGTTGCCTTAGGTGTTTAGATGTTACTCCACCAACTGCTTACTTTTGACCTCTGTAGTAATGCTCAACATTACCGATTCAACACTTTCCCTCTGTGCTTGGCTATATCATTGTCTAACAAAACTATCTGCTTGGCATTTTAACTACTCACCTTTGTAGAACTTGGCACTTGATGGCTCACCTTCTTTCCAATGTAGTGCTCGACACTTATTTGTTCACCTTCGTTCCAATGTAACGCTTGACACTTATTTTTTCACCTTCATTCCAATGAAATGCTTATAAATTGACTGCTCACCTTCCTCAACTTGGCTCTCACTGCGTTTCAACTTGGCTCTTCCAATGTTGCACTACGTTCCAACTTGGATATTCCAACGTTTCACTTCGTTCCACCTTGGCTATTCCAATATTGCACTGTGTTCCAACTTGTCTCTTCCAATGTTGCATTGCGTTCCAACTTGGTGCTTCAACTCTACGATAAATTTCAAGCTTGTTATCTCAACTTCTCCTCATCATTTTCCCTGATTTTTTGGTTTTAACCTTTTACTTGATCTATTGCTGGTCTAAAAGCTCTTGATATACATTTGATGCTTCTCTTTATGTAGACTGCTTGATTACATAAACTACATAATTCTTATCACTTGATTTATAGACTGACTCATATTCTCACTAGCAACTTTATCTTTAATATACTTTAAACACTTTTTTGGTTGCCTACTATCTCAGCCTCTTCTCATTTAGACTTCTCTTTACACTGAACTTTTAAATGTAGCTTGGGCCTCTTCTCTATATCTCAGACCTTGGACCTCTTCTCTGTATCTCTAACCTTGGGCCTATTTTCTTATCTCCTATATTCAAGCTTATTTCAGCTCTATAATAGGCTTTTCAACTCTTATAATGGCCTTATTTTTTCTATATCTCGATATGGACCTTTTTTGTTGAAAGGTCTCTATTACAAAAATCTAAATCTCCTTTTTATATCTTGTAGCTCTTATCAATGTAGATACAATACTTTGAAGTTATCTTACCTTATATTACTTCAAGAATGATATATCTATCTCAAGAATGATGTAACTTTCTCAAGACCTGATATATCTTTCTTCTTCCTTTATCTACTACTATTATTTCTTTCTTGTGTATGCTTCAATTTGTTGTAACTATCCATTCTTTAGGAAGCTTTGAATGCTTCTCAATATGCTACAACTATCTGCTATTTAGGAAGCTCTGATTGCTTTTCAATTTACTGCAACTATCTATTCTTCTATATTGGCTTCAATGTCAAGGTCAATTTCTTTGTGACCTGAATCTCCTTTGTGTTGCTTAATCTCTATCAGTATCAAGGTTACTTAAAATTCCATGATTCCTCTATTAATTTCAAGGTGAATTGAATATCCCTGATTCCTCTATCAATGCCAAGGTGACTTGAATATCCCTGATTCCTCTATTAATGTCAAGATCACTTGAATATCCTTGTATTCTTCTAACAATATCAAGGTCACTTGAATGTCCCTATATTCTTCTATTAATATCAAGGGATATCTATGTATCAGAATCCTTTATCAATATAAAGGGTTGACTATAGCCCTAAATGATCAACTATATCAAAATTGATTCACCAAGATAGCTGAATCATGGTCTTCACTAGTTATTTTTCAACCATGGAAAGACTCTAGCCTTCTTGCTCAATACTACCTTTAAATAGAGTTAAGAGTCTTATTGCCTTCAAAGCAGGGTTATGCATAAGCGCGAAATATCGCAAATTGGCTCTATTTAGGATTTTCAAGATTTTAAATTGGCTAATTTTGGATCCTTTCACTAGGGCCCATTCACCCGCAATTTACGGGGTGGAAGTTTTTTTGGGGTAAATTCACCCACCATTGATAATCATGAACCTAATATTATTTTAATTCGATGACCTCAAATTACAAATTATTTTGATATTCCCACCCAATTCACCTTCAAATTATACATGATTTTTTATTTCCCGCCCAAATCACCTTCAAATTATAAATGATTTTATATTTCCTGCCCAAATCGCTTCATATACTACTCGTATATATACTGTATTGGGTACCGATAAACATACATCAAAAATATTGTAACTTGAAAATAGCTGTGAAACAACAAAAAACTTGAGGTGTCAATCGACATTCATCTATCTCTTATAGAGGTGTCGATCGGTTGTAGAAGTGTCGATCGGTATTAGCCTATCAGTTGCAGGGGTTGTCGATCGGTATTTGTCTATCGATTGCAAAGATGTCGATCATCATTTGTTAGTCGGTTGCAGCATCGTGTCTATCAGCATTGCAAGAACCAATTGACTTTACTGCAATCGATAGACATTCTTGCATCTGTTTGGCATGCATACAATTATCATACCTAAAATCGATCGACATGTCTACAATCGATTGGTAATCGATATGTCTACAATCGATCGGTATGGCTGCAATAGATCAACATATCTACAATCGATCGACATGTCTGCAACCGATTGATAATTAGTATTTCTACAACTGATCGGTATGGCTGCAACTGATCAGTATGTCTACAATAGATAAACATGTCTACAATCGATTTGCATGTCTGCAACCGATCGACATGTTTGCAACCGATCGACATGGCTACAACCGATCAGTATGGTTTCAACCAATCAATTTTTCTATAATCGATCGACATGAATGCAGTCAATCGATTTATCTGCAACCAATCGGTATGTCTACAACCGGTTTATATGTCTGCAATCGATCGACATATCTACAATCGATTGTCATCAATACAGCCAATCATCATTACCACAACCAATCGGTATGTATGCAATCGATCGACAATTGGCATGTCTACAATCGATCGACATGTCTGCAGCTTGTCGGTATGTCTGCAACCGATCGGTATATCTGCAACCGATCAACATCGCTACAACCAATCGGTATGGATGCAACCGGTCGGTATCTCTACAACCGATCATCATGTCTACAACCGATCGGCATGCTTGCAACCGATTGAATTTTATGTCTCAGACCGATCGTCATAAATTGTAAAGGCTAAAATCCTTTCTTGTCAGCCTAAATCCTTTAAGTTTGCCATACATTTTTAGAGTTTGTAACCCGATATTCAAGGCCCCAAACACAAAAAAAATTGCCATGGTTTGAAAATTTTTGGAGAATTTTTTTTGAAATTCGCCATGGTTTGAATTTTTTTGGAGAAAAATAATTGCAATTCGCCATGTATACTTCTACATATTTCGTCGAGATTCCAAGACAATTCACCTTTATTTTATAAATAGATTTTGGGGCCGACCCCTTATGCATAACCCTGCTTCAAAGTAGGCAGACTCCTGATTAATCTTGATAAACTGAATAAAATAGATTTTGTAATAATGGTTAATAAACTCTATCAATCTGGCTAAAGTGTGGTGGTAGCTTTGATACCATTGATAGATTTTAAGCCTTCATAAATATCACATGTTAAATAACAAATGATTTATCAGCATGAATATGGTCTACCGGTAAGGATACCACTTGCATTATTGATGATGTGACCCGGGTTCAATCCCCGCGATGGATGTGTATAAGAAGTATTACTAAAAAAACAATATCACATGATTGAATATAATATAGCCATAATATAATAAGGTCTAATATAAGGATGAGTAGAATAATATGAATAAATTAATATGTATATCAAATATTATAATTGTAACGACCCTCCTCACACAATTAATAGATAAAAGTTAAGAAATAATAAACTTACTTTGTTCTTGTGAAACATGGTACTGGTGACGATCCCTATGAGTGTAGTACAGTGGTAAGATGTCAATGAAAGGAAGCTAGTCACTGGAAAAATATAAGAAAGAGAAGTGATGATTCGGCTTGCGAGAACATGGAAACTTATACTTTGCATACCATTTAGGTGAAATGCAAATTGTTTCTTTGTGTGAGTTATATTTATTTGTATATTGCTTACTGACATGGAATAGGAAATGTTTGTTTTTAAGTGGCAATGATGATGGGAGCCACTTCCTTGTTTAGGCATGTGTGTGTGTGTTTAATATTTAGATTATTTTTTTAAAAAAGAGAAAGAAGGTTTTCCATATGTTGAAGCCTATATTATTAATATTATTTATTTTTAAATAAGAGTGAAGTTTTCCATGTATTATATATATATTATTATCATAATATATATTTAAATATAAGAATAATATGGGAGCATAAAGTTTGAATATTAGAGGGATTCAATTTAATAAAGAATATAAGTGAAAGATGTACTCTATATGGTTGTTGTTATCTTAGACTAGAGTACCAAATTTTACTGCAATGGCCATGATGGTAAGTCATGCATGCAAAGTGGTGGAAATGAGGATCTCGAATATCTAGAAATATGCATGGGAGACGAAGTGAAATAAATCGATGAATTCTTCGTATAGTGAAGGAGAGAAAACTATGAAGCGATAAGTTTTTGAATATATCTAGGAAAAAAAAAAGAATGCATTGTTACTGGTAAGACGTTGGCAAGGAAGAAATGAAGGGAAGCAACACAAGGAGTTTAGAAAGCGTAAATATTAGGTTGGTTGTTCAGTGATATTAAATCCTTGTGAATATTGTCTCTACAATAGTTTTAAGTGAGAAAAGATGTTCGTATTCTCATGTTTGATGATTTGAGCCTCGCTGTTTAAAACTGTGCTGAAGTAGAAAGGAAAATGAGTATTTTGCTTTGTGATATTTAAACTGTACTAAAGTAAAAAGAAAAATGAGTATTTTGCTTTATGTTGTTTAAATTATGCTAAAGCAAAAAGAAAAATGAGTATTTTGCTTTGTATTTTTAAAACGATGAAGTACCGGGTAGAGCGATGTTTTATTACCATGAGCAATTGTTTTTGATTGAAAGAAAATATAATTAGTATGAATTCCTTATTGCTTTGATTGCTGAATTCAACTCTTGGTTGTGAATGAAGTTTCCATGTAAATTTTGCCTGAGAAATTAGAGGTAGATTAAAAGAAAAGAATTTTGTTTTAAATTCTTGAAATTATGTCTCGAGCTAGGAGATTTATATTTCTTTAATAAACACTACTATAAGTTAGTATGTTTGTGTGCATAGTAGAATGCATATTCATTAAAAAATGAGCCATATCTAATCCCTCGCGACGCCTTATCATTTCCTCTATGCGAAATATAAACCGAAGGATGAGATAGCCACTATGTTGGATAAACCTGAGTGCATGTACTACTGTGTTAGTAAGTGATGGGTATTAGTACCGGAGTATGTGCAAGTGGGCAATTGTGTGTGAGTATGTCATGAAGTTATTTTCAATATCCAATACTGCAATTATGTATGACTAGAGTTCGGATGTCTTTGGGTCTGGGAAAATACATATTGATTTTCATAGCTAAGAAACTATGTAGTGCGTAGACCAAACCATGGCCGGAAGGCAGTTATATTTTTGGAAAAAATATATATCATTATGTATAGAAATTGAAGGGTATGGTCCCAATGAAAGAAATATTTAATTAACTAAAATGGTAGACTTAAACTGGATCAAGTTTTGCACGTTAATGAAACCCATTTGAAACGGCTTCAAAAAAGAAAACCCATATGTGCAACCTGAATTGGGAATGAATTAGAACGTTTGTATATTTCTAAGATAGTATATTCTATCTCTAATGGAAAATAAATCAAATAGAGATTAGATAAACCAAACATCAATCTCTAAATTATCTTAGGATTAAAATCGACCACCAAGGTATGTCGTGATAGGGTTGTGTGGTGGGTTGATTCGTCCTCCTATAAAAAGTGAATGTATGGCAATTGGATTTAGTTGTTTGTGTAAGTTTTAGAATGAATTAACATAACTTTTCTTAGATTAGCCTTTTAACTCCTCAAAAGCTCTTAGATATAGGTAACTTGCAAAGAGTTTGGAATGGAAATTATTTAAATAAAATAGTGATCAAAGAGTTCTATTTGAACCATGGGTTGGTGGCACTTTTGTTGTAGTAATGTTAATCTAGTTATGATTGAATTCTTTAGCTCTTATTTTTTTAAAATATTTCATCTATAAATATAACCCTATACTTGAAAGAGGAGTGTATGTTTCCTAAGGGAAGGGACAACCTAGTAATTGTATATGAGGTCATCGAGAGGTTAAGATTTAGTAAAATAATAAAAACACCCAATATTGTTGAGGTGCGGGTATGCACACAACAAGCTTCGGGACAACTGTTGACTGATAGAATTGGTCATTAAATATGACTCGGTCAGATCTAGTACGAGAAGGTGGTATGGGACACCTTTTCTAGGTTGTTACTCGAAGAGCACTATGATAAATTCCATACTCATTGAACTTAGCTAGAATGGCCACAGGGTTCGGTATGGGATGAACCACTATGAGTTATAATGAGTATGTGTGATGAAGTCCAAGGTCAAGGTATTGACATGGCACTAACTAACTCCGAGAAAAGGGAATCACTAGTTAGTCACGGGGGCATAAATACGCTACTCTCATCCATACTAGTTTCAAAACAAGTCGACTAGATAGTCGAAGGTTCAATATGATGAGGAAAGGGAAGAAAGCATCCACCCTCTAGGTGTTATGGGCCCTAGAGGATAACCCTTGCCATGGTTCGATCCTCATGCTAGAATACATGGATGTAAATGAGGGCAACCGAATCCACAAAATGGCGATCAGTTTGTCCACTTGGGTGGTTAGCTACAGTAGACCTGAACCCAAAAGTGGTTTGTTATGCATGTGTTATATTATATATATATAAACTAAATTATTGGGTGATCCAAAATGATGTTAACCTGAAACCAAACTTATTAGGATACAACAATAAACTTTTTGAAAAAAATATCCTAAAATTTTGTTTGATCTTTATTCAATGCAACCAGTTGAGTAGTTAGACCTAGGTTGTTACATATGGTATCAGAGTAGAAATGATTCTAAGTTGTAGACTCTGAATGTGAAATAGATTAGTCAATATAAACTAATATACTACCTCTTTCACCTACAGGTTAAATGGCATGAATGTTGTGAGGTGGGTCCTCGAGAAATCCTATGGGAGGTAGGGAGGAGGAAGTCACCGAAATACCTGTAAGGGGACCAAGAACGAATTTAAGGTGAGAAGGTCCTCAACGTGAAAGAAGGCTAAAAAGGGTTAATGAGATTCCTCAGAATGAGAATGGTGTGGAGGAAGGGAACCTCACAAAGGTGGTGCAATTATTGCAAACACATATGGAATATCAAAGGGAAGAGATGGCCCAATAGAAAACTCACATGGCCCAACAACAAGAATTTATTGTCCAACAACAATGGGTCATAGAAGACTTAGCTAGAGGAAGAGAAACTGGATTAGATAGGACAATGGAAGCACCAAGGGAACCTGAGAGATCCAGTGCTAGAAGGGCAAGGGTGAGTAAGGAGTTGGATAGGAACCTGAAAAAGGTAGTAATATCTAAGTTTAATGGAAAGGGTGATGGTGAATCAGCTGAAAATTGGTTAAGTGAACTAGAGTCCTACTTTTCTCTAGTGGTTTTATCATCTGAATCTAAGACTACTTTGGTAGTTATGAATATGACTGAAATAGCCTTGGACTGGTGGAAATATTATAAGAAAGGGCATGAAGTAGAAGTTGTTGACCTTAAATGGGAAGAGTTTGTCAAGGAATTTAGAGATAGATTCTTGACAAGGTAATATTATGTAGAGAAATTTGGGGAATTCTCAAATTTATGATAGGAAAGCATGTTAGTATGGGATTACCACCAAAATTTTATTCAACTATTAAAATATGCATCACAATATGAAAGCAACGAAGAAATGAAAACTCAGAAATTCATTCTAGGATTACATCCTAGAATCATGATGGTGGTAAATATGCACAATCCTATCAATTTACCTACTACATTTGATTTGGAAAGAAAAGAGGAAGCTAATCAAGAAATGAGAAAGGCATATTTTAATTATCAAAAGCTATCTAAAAAGGAAAAATATGAACTCAAAAAGTGGAAAAGTGTTGGCTTTATGAGGTGGGAGAAGGAACAAAATAAGAAACCCAAAGGAGGAGATCAGAATAAGCAAAGTGGAAAAAATAAACCCAATTACCAAGGTGGTAGATTCAAGAAAGATGCTAAGGAGTTTCCCAGAAGATAGGACCAGAAACCAGTAGGTCAAGAAAGGGCTAGGGAAACTACATCTATGAACAAAAATGAGAATAATAATAGAGGAAATAAAGCTCCACAAAATGGATGCTATGTATGTCAAGGAGCTCATTATGCCAATAAATGCCCCCTTAGAGCTGATCGACCATCGAAAGCCCTAGAAGAGGCTAGCCATAGGATCTATGCGGCCATAGGTAGTTCTAAACTCAATGGTCAAATTACTCCTTTCTTAATGAATGGTAAATTTTTTGATAAAAATGTGCAAATTTTGATTGATAGTGGGTCAACTGATAGCTTTATCTCATCTAGATTAGTGAGGGATTTGCCTGTTAGACCTAGATTTTTGGCCAATGGTTGGAAGGTAGAGTATGGATCAGGGTAAACCTACCATGTTAACCAATGCTTGTTTGACCCCCACATCTCCTTGCCATAAGGAAAGACTAATTGGCATCTGTATGTGGTGCCTTTGCATGCATTTGATATCATTTTGGGAGTTGATTGGTTAAAGGTGCATAAGGCTCTTCTAAATTTTGAGGAGAGATGGGTGGAATTTTTGGATGAATCTAATCAAAGGATTAGAGTTAATTGTGGTTGAAGAGAAGTTAAACCACACTTATTGACTGCAATGCAGATCAAAAGGGTTATTAGGAAGAGGGGTATGATCTTCATAGTTAAGTTGAATAGGAGAGAAGAGACTAAAAAGGAATTTGATCTCTTCCAGAAACACCCAGTGTTGGGAGCATTCAAAGATGTATTCCCTGAGGATCTACTAGGGTTACCTCCTCAGAGGGAATTTGATTTTTCAATTGAGTTGTTACCTAGTGCTACACCAATTGCAAGGTCACCATATAGAATGACACCCATAGAGCTGCAAGAGCTCAAAATGCAACTTTAAGATTTGCTAGAAAAAGGGCTAATCAAACCAAGTGTGTCACCTTAGGGAGCTCCTATCTTATTTGTTAAAAATAAAGATGGTACCTTAAGGATGTGCATAGACTATCAGATGTTGAATAAGGTTACTATCAAAAATAGGTACTCATTACCAAGAATTGATGATTTATTTGATCAATTGAAAGGAGCAACCATATTTTCTAAAATAGACTTGAGATCTGGATATCATCAATTAAGGATTCGAGAGGAAGACACTTCTAAAACAACATTTAGAACAAGGTATGGATATTTTGAATTTATTATCTTACCTTTTGGGCTAACCAATGCCCAACCACATTCATGAACCTCATGAATAGCATTTTTAGAGAACAATTAGATAGATTTGTACTCATATTTTTGGATGATATTTTGATCTACTCCAAGAGCAAAGAGGAGCATGATCAACATATGAGAACTATGCTTGAGATTCTTAGAAAGAATCAATTATATGGAAAGTTAACCAAATGTGAGTTTTATACTCCACAAGTACAGTATCTTGGACATATTGTCTCTATTGAGGGGATTGCAGTAGATCCCAAGAATATTGAAGCAATTATTGATTGGCCAACACCTACTAATGTTACAGAGGTGCAAATTTTTATGGGAATTGCAGGATACTATAGATGGTTCATCAGAGGGTTTTCAAGAATTGCTCAACCCATTACAAACCTTCAAAGGAAAGGGAAAGGCTTCAAGTGGATAGAGCAGTGTGAAGAGGCTTTTCAGATTTTGAAAGAAAGGTTGACAACTACACCAATCCTACAATTGCTTGATCCTAATAAGTAGTTTATAGTTTGTACAGATGCATCAATTGAAGGGTTAGGTGGGGTTTTGACCCAAGATGATGTGATTATTGCCTATGAGTCTAGAAAACTTAAGAGGCATGAGGTTAATTATACCACTCATGATTTAGAGTTGGCAATAGTAGTACATGCCCTAAAAATTTAGTGATATTATTTATTAGGAAAACCATTTGAGTTGAAGACAGACCACCAGAGTCTAAAGTATATATTTACCCAACCCTTATTAAATGCCAGGCAACGATGTTAGATAGAATTCTTAGTAGAGTATGATTTTGGCATTGAGTACATTAAGGGTAAGGAGAATAAGGTCATTGATGCTCTAAGTAGGAGAGGATGTATTACTACAATGGAAAAATGTCAATATGATCTGTTAGATCAAATTAAAATATGGTAAGAAAAAGATGAATTTTATCAATCTTGTATTGGTCAGGTTGGGCAGAAACCTGGCAAGGATGTAGAATATGTTTATAGAGGTGATCTATTATTTTTTAAGAATAGGTTGGTAGTCCCTAATTTAGGAGGATTGAGAGAAACAATCCTTAAGGAGGCACACAATACTCCTTATTCTATGCACCCAGGAGGGGCAAAAATGCATGAAAATTTAAAAAAAGCTTATTACTAGCTAGGAATGAAAAAGATATTACCAATTATGTGGCAAAATATTTGGAATGCCAAAGAGTGAAAGCAGAACATCTGCATCCAGCTAGAAAGTTATACCCACATGAGATACCCACACAAAAGTGGCAAGTAGTATCAATGGATTTTATAGTGGGATTGCCTAAAACAAGATTCAGGCATGATGCAATTTTAGTAATTGTGGATAAATTAACCAAAGTCGCACATTTTATACTAGGAAATGTGCAAGATGATGCAACCATCATAGCAAGTAAGTTTTCCAGGGAAGTGGTAAGGCTACATGGGTTTCCAGAAGTTATAATCTCTGATAGAGATTCTCGTTTTACTTCTAAATTTTGGCAAGTATTGCATCAAGCATTAGGGACCAAACTGAATATCAGTATTGCTTATCACCCAGAGATAGATGGATAGACTGAGAGGGTGAATCAAGTGCTTGAGGATATGTTGAGAATGTACTACATGGATCAACACACAAAGTGGGAAGACTACTTATACCTAGTGGAATTTGCATATAACAATAGTTACCATGCATCACTAGGTATGGCACATTTCGAAGCCCTATATGGGAGATGGTGCAAAATTCCCTTATCTTGGGATAATATGGAAGATCGGGTAGTGATCAGACTAAAAATGGTAAAAGAAATGGAAGAGCAATTAAAGAGAATTCAACAGAAGTTGAAAGAGGTCATAGATCACCAGAAGAGCTACGCGGACCTCAAAAGATCATCGAGGGAGTATTTTGTGGGAGATAGAGTATTCTTAAGGGTGAAGCCAACTAAAAGTTCAATAAAATCTTCCAAGCTTGACTCTAGATATGTGGGTCCATTTGATATTGTAGCTAAGATAAGCCCTGTAGCATACAGACTAGCTCTACCACCAAGCTTATCCAAAATCCATAATGTCTTTCATGTGTCCCTCTTTAGAAAATACATTTTTGATCCTACTCATGTTTTGGATGTTTCCAAATTGTAGATGACCGATCCATTAAATATTGAGGTTCGACCTATTCACTTGCTTGGTTTTAGAACCAAGAATCTGAGGAAAAGAAGCATAGAGCAATGTCGGGTCCAATGGGACCACTACTCAGATAGAAATGCTACGTGGGAAGACGTGGTAGATATGCAATAGCAATTTCCTTATTTGTTTGAGTAGATGAAGACTTTATCATAAAATTTTATATAATTTTATGATATATGTATATATGCATATGGATATGGAACTGGATACTGAGTAGAGTAAAATATGTTTGTGGAGTTACTGAGTAGAGTAGCTTGTAAATATTTTGGTATTGCTAAGTGAAATATTTTGGAACATATGATGGGTATGTTTAACTGATTTCATTATGACATAATCTATGATGTGATTATATGCCAATCATGAGAAAATGTGATGTGATTTTATGATGATAAATATGATTGCAATACTTAGTGCTAAATGGGAACAATGAATTTGCTTGAATATTTTTTGTTAATGTAAAAGATATGAATATACAAAAGTATTTCTTTTGCTTAACCTAGTTTAAAAACATAGGGATTGTGTTTGTCTCTAGTGGGGGAGGATGTAACGACCCTCCTCACATGATTAATGGATGAAAGTAAAGAAATAATAAACTTACCTTTTTCTTGTGAAACATGGTACTGTTGATGATCTCTGTGAGTGCAGGACAATTGCAAGATGTCAATGAAAGGAAGCTAGTCAGTAAAAAAAGGTAAGAAAGGGAAGTGATGATTCGGCTCGCGAGCACATGGAAACTCGTGCTTTGCATATCATTTAGGTGCATTGCAAAATTGCATCTTTGCGTGAGTTATGTTTGTTTGAATGTTGCTTGCTGGCATGGAATGGGAAATGCTTTTAGGTGGCAATGATGATGGGAGCCACTTTCTTGTTTAGGCATGTGTGTATGTAATATTTGGATTTTTTTTTAAAAAAAAAGGAGAAGGTTTTCCATATGTTGAAGCCTATATTATAAATATTATTTTATTTTTAAAATAAAATAAAGTTTTCCATGTATTGAAGCATATATTATTATCATAATGTTGCTTTAAATATAAGAGTAATAGTGGAGCATAAAGTTTGAATATTAGTAGGATTTAATTTAATAAAGAATATGAGTGAAAGATGTACTCTATATAGTTGTTGTTATCTTAGACTAGAATGTCCGAATTTTACTGTAATGGCCATGATGGCAAGTCATGCATGCAAAGTGGTGGAAATGAGTATCTCGGATATCTGGCAATATGCATGGGGGACAAAGAAAAATAAATCAGTGAATTCTCCGTATAGTGGAGGAGAGAAAACTATGAGGCAATAAGTTTTTGAACATATCAAGGAAAAAATAAGGGAATGCATGGTTACTGGTAAGATGTCGATAAAGGAAAAACAAAGGGAAGCAATGTGAGAAGTTTAGAAAGCGTAAATCTTAGGTTGGTTTTTCAGTGATATTAAATTCTTGTGAAGATTGTGTCTACAATGGTTTTAAATAAGAAAAGACGTTTGTATTCTCTTGTTTGATGATTTGAGCCTCACTGCTTAAAACTGTGTTGAAGTAGAAAGGAAAATGAGCATTTTGCTTTGTGATGCTTAAATTGTGCTGAAGTAAAAAGAAAAATGAGTATTTTGCTTTGTGTCATTTAAATTGTGTTGAAGCAAAAAGGAAAATGAGTATTCTGCTTTGTGTTTTTAAAACGATGAAGTGTCAGGTAGAGCATTGTCTTATTGCCATGAGCAATTGTTTTTGGTTGAAAAAAAAATAACTGTTATGAAGTCCTTATTGCTTTGATTGATGAATTCAACTCTTGGTTGTGCATGAAGTTTTCATGTCAGTTTCGCCTGAGAAATTAGAAGTAGATTGAAGGGAAAGAATTTTTTTTTAAACCCTTTGAATAATATCTCGAGCAAAGAAGATTTATAATTCTTTAATAAACACTACTATAATGTAGTATGTTTGTGTGTATAGTAGAATGCATATTCATTAAAACTAAGTCGTATCTAATCCTTGGCGGCGCCTTATGATTTCCTCTATGCAAAATATAAATCGAAGGATGAGATAGCCAGTATACCAGATAAACTTGAGTGCATGTACTACTGCGTTAGTAAGTGATGGGCAATGCTAGAGTGCGTGCAAGCGAACGACTGTGTGTGAGTATGCCATAAAGTTATTTCCAATATCCAAGACTGCAGATACGTATGACTAGAGTTCGGATGTCTTTGGATCTAGGAAAATAATTATTGATTTTCACAGCTAAGCAACTGTGTAGTGCATAAACTAAACCATGGTCGAAAGGCAGTTGTATTTCTGGAAAAAATATATATCATTACGTATGGAAATTGAAGGGCAAGGCCCTCTTGTAAACCTCATCCTCCCTGGCCATGTTATGTATATTGAAATATGATTTTGAACTTATTTGTCAGAAATAGATGTTGAAATCGTTGGTCCAATAAACTGTTGCCTAACATGGTATTTTTTGTAAATAGAAACATGGTAAATGAGACACCCTTTGTATTGTTTTTGAAGTGTTGTTGATGTTAAACATTGAAAGGAAACTCAACATCCTTCTTGAAACAATTTTAAATGACTATAAACATATTTTGTGGTTCTAAGCTTAATTAACACAACTAGTTTACCTCAATGACTTTTGGAAGCATTGTACAAACCCGTCCTAGAAAGTAGGATCAGGTAGTTACTGTTGAAAACAATGAAAGCAAAATTTAATTATCTAAAATGGTAGACTTAAACTGGGTCAATTTTTGCACGTTAATGAAACCCATTTGAATCGATATCGAAAAATAAAACCCCTGTGTGCAACCTGAATTGGAAATGAACTAGCACATCTATATAATGCTAAGTTAGTAGATTTTATCCCTAATGAAAAACAAATCAAATAAAGATTAGATAAACAAAACAACAATCTCTAAATTATCTTGGGACAAAAACCGACCACAAGGTATATCGTGACGGGGTTGCATGGCGGGCTGATTCATCCTCCTGCGAAAAGTCAATGTATGGCAATTGGATTTAGTTGTTTGTGTAAGTTTTAGAATAAATTAATATAACTTTTCTTAGATTAGATTTTTAACTCCTCGAAAACTCTTAGACGTAGGTATCTTGCAAAGAGTTTGGAATGGAAATTATTTAATTAAAATAGTGAGCAAAGTGTTCTATTCGAACCTTGGGTTGGTGGCACTTTTGTTGTAAGAATGTTAATCTGGCTATAATTAAATTTTGTAGCTCTTATTCTTTTGAAATATTTCATCTATAAATATAACCCTATACTTGGTAGATGAGTGTATGTTTCTTAAGGGAAGGGTCAGCCTAGCAAATATTTACGAGGTTTTTGGGAGGTTAATATTTAGTAAAATAATATATAAAAAAGTACACCCAATGTTGTTAAGATATGAGTATGCACACAACAAACTTTAGGATAACTGTTGATTGACAAAATTGGTCATTACTTATGACTCAGTCAGATCTGGTACGAGAAGGTGATATGGGACACCTTTTCCAGGTTGTTACTTGAAGAGCATTGTGATAAATTTCATACTCATTAAACTTAGCCGGAATGACCACAGGATTCGGTATGGGATGAACTGTTGTGAGTTATAATGTGTATGTGTGATGAAGTCCAAGTTCAGGGTATTGACATGATGCTAACTTTATCCGGGAGAATGGAATTAACAATTAGTCATAGAGGCATAAATGCGCTACCCTCTTCCATATTGATTTCATAACTGGTCGACTAGATAGTCGAAGGTTCGGTAGGATGAGGAAAGGGAAGATAGCGTCCACCCTCTTGGTGTTATGGGCCCTAAAGGATATCCCTTGCTATGGTTCGATCCTCATGCTAGAATACGTGGACGATAAATGAGGGGAACCAAATCTACAAAATGACATCTCAATGGGATTTGGCCAATCTCGTTCACTTGGGTGGCTATCTACAGTAGACTTGAACCCAAAAGTGGTTTGTTATGTCTGTGTTATGATATCTATGTATAAACTAAATTATTGGGTGATCTAAAAAGATGATAAATTTAAATCAAATATTAGGATAAAACAATAAACTTTTTGAAAAAAATATCCTAAAAATTTATGTGATCTTTATTTGCATGCAACTAGGTGAGTAGTTAGACCTAGGTTGTTAAAATAATATATCAAATAATATTTAACTATAAGCAACAATTTGAATGTATATAGCTTGAATCATTCATGTGCTATGAATGAAGAACAACTTACAATATTAATTTCTCAAAATGTATGTAATCGTTATTACTTCTCTTTCTCCTACAAATATAACAGTGATGTTCACTTTTCTTTGTAATATGATATCTTCCCATGGAGTACTATCTCCATAATATAGCCATAGTAATATGACTCTTTAGACACTTAACTATTCATTTTCATATGCCAAGTCTCATGACTCTTGGCTTCTCTACTTGACACCTACATACTTGATGAACACTTGACACTATATTGTATGCACACCTAATCATGACTCATACACTTCTATAACTTGCACACTCTAACCTAAGATACTTGTGCACATCTTTACATTACATAATTGATCTCTTACATATAAGACACTTGCACACTAACTCACATGACACTTGTGTATTTCCTACATATTATAACTTTACATGACACTCGTGAATATCCTACACATTCACACTTAATTAAAAGGGAAATATAACTCACACTCTAAACTATGATTCAACCCTAATTTTTTTTTTTAAATGTACCAAGAAGATACCATGAGAGTGCATTAACATATACCATATAATGTAATATTCTCCAACACATATATACTATACACAAATTATAAATAAATTAGAGATTTTCACACAATACTCTGTACTCAAATCATAAACCCTAAATTATAAATAAAATATAATGCTTAGAACTCGAAGAATAAAAAATAAAAGCACATAATTGTTATAGCTAAACTTGACCTTGCATATAGACTTACTCATGATAGATATGCAAATTTTGCCTTATTTGTCTTAATTGTACGAGAAAGACTTCCTCATGATAGATATGTAAATTTTGCCATATTTGTCTTAATTGTATGAGAAAATTGAAATATAGTCAAACAATGTAAACGCAGGTGGCTTGGCGGCTTGGGGACTACGCGTATTACGCTCCGAACTTCCTAAAAAAACATCCAGAAGAAACCTAAACCTGCTAACACCATAAACCAGGGCATCCTATGGTGAATTGAATTTTCTGCGGACGCCAATTACAACGCAGGACTCTAAACTGTATAACAGGTCTGCACAGTTTTCTAGCAAAGGCGAATTGAAAAATATAAAAGCATCATATAGACGCCAAAGCAAGAAACATAAATCTAAGTGCCAATTAAATCAGGCGGATCTCAAAGGATTGGCTCGAATCGATGTTCAGGGGCAAAATAATTTCAGTTCAAAATTAGATTAATGTGTTCCGATAATCAAGCACCTCACGAACCTACACCTTACTAGTAATAGTTAAGGTTTTCAGAGCACAAAGTCAATTACAGTCATCAAAGGGCTCTTTCATAACCAACGAAAACAGGAAAATCATGACCGTTTCCCGATGTCTAAAACAACAACAAGGTATCATTTTTTACAGATAAATAAAAGGGATCTCAACTCACTAGAACAGAAAACGTATTCAAGTTAAACAAATATTCTACTCCAACAGCACACTTATGTGATCGTGAAAGGCATGATCAAAACATCTACCTCCGTAGACTACCATCCCAGAAGTTTGGTGTTTCCTTTATTAAAGCGAGAAACATATCCAATGCTACATTATGTAATATTGTGTTACTTCATGTTGTTGAGACCATTACAATTTCCTTAAACTATAGCATTAATAGACACAATGCTATCTTAAATTTATCCCTCAGCCACTCAATTACAAATGCTCATATAGACTTAAAATTGAGATAATAAATTAATTTAACTTTTAAATTTGATTTCTGGTCTAAATCTAAATATTACCAAATAAAATAATAAAAAAAACAAGGATACAAATTTACTGTATTGTGTCAACATATCTTAATATTAATGCCTCATGGCCTCCAAATATACAAACTATTACCTGCACAAATTTGTTATATGTTTTTATACTTTTCATTATATAACAATTATTGCTTCCATCTATCAAAACACACAAAGTTACTATCTTTACATATCTTGAATATAATTGAAATACAATTTTAATATGTTTTTATCCTTTTAAAAATGAGATTATTGACAATGATAGCCTTCAACACATGAATTTCAAAATGCAAATAGATATATAACTAATTCATTGTCATTTATTACATTAAGTATATACACATTTCTAAATTGAATAAATTTACAACCACAAGAAACTTTGTCTAACATAACATATAATTAATTAAAAGAGTTATTTGTCTATAATTATTCCAACTTTTAAACCAGGAAAAGAATGCAAAAACATACAATTTATGGTAAATTAACAACTTATATTAACTATAACATGATATTACCTATTGAAAAATTAACTATATAAAAACATTGAATTTTACTATTTTAAAATGAATAATAATCATATGATTTTATATTATTAACAATTAGAACTTAAAGACAAAAATCAAAGTTCATTCTAATTATATGGTAGGAAACACCATAATATACTTATAAAAAAATATCCATTTTAATCTTATACAACCCCATAAAAAATAATTTACTAATTATAAAACTAAATAAACATAAAAAAACATATAATTATTTTTCATATTTATATTAAAAAAAACAATATCCACTTATAGAGATATATCCGACCATGAGAGACTAAAACTTTGACGAAATAATACCCATTTGTATATCTTATAATTATAAATAAATAAAATAAAATTGAACTTGCAAATTCAGATAATAAGAAAGTAAGTGAAATTTAATCACACAACACTTGTTAATACAAATATAAATATAAGCCAGTAGCCGTAGTAGTGAAATTTAATTACACACAACACTGGTTCAAATACAACAATATATATATATATATATATAAAAGCCAGTAGCCGTAGGTTATTCAAAACTATCCAAATTTGTATCACCCAAAACCATTTAGTTTCTAAGAATCAAAAAGATAAAAGCCATTTAAAAAAATAAATAAATCATTTCCTCCTTCGGTACTGGAGCAGAATGTGATCTACAATGGCAGTTGGCCTAATTACATTGTATATCACACAACCTTTGACATGAATACACCAAGGGCTTTCAATGAACTATAAAACGGTGAATGTGAGTCTAAATTGATTTGCTTATTCTTAAAAAATGCATTACCCTAATTGTAGAAAAATCTGGTTTTCTTGATCATCTCCTTTATCTCCATGATCAACAGCACCTGATTGTAGAGTTGAACAGTCCCTGTGTAATTCATCATTTTCCAATGAACTGGACTCGGTGAATGGAGTTTCTTGGCTCTGGAAAGCATATATCCACTCTTTTTTAAACATTAATATAACGTTACCTCTTATTATGCAATAATGAAGTATATCTGCATAAAAAACATCCTCATATCTCCCTCACCTCTGCTGGAGTTTTGCTATTTTGTTTTAATAATTGTTGTTGTTGACACTTCTCCATTTGCATACTGAGCATTTCATTCTGCAACAAAAGGTAATACACGTTCAGGAACATTTCAGGATGATGTCAACGTCAATTTTTTTTTAGAATGAGAAGTATAACTGAGGCAACTTGGACATCCTCTTCATAGCACAATGAGAGCTTCTTACTCCGTGATTCGAATTAGATATCTTAATTTTAAAATAAAAAATAAAATTTGCCTTGCTTGATCTAATGCGTTTGATTCCTCGTTGTAAGCTGTTTTCTAGCTTTTCTAGTTCTTTGAAGTTCAGGCCCTCCAACTCTTTACCATTCATCTGTCTGAAAAAAAAAACAAAATATATATTGGGTTACAATGAATGTGCATTCTATTTAACATGTTTTTGGATTATAAAGTTTTTGATGGAATTGGGTGTAGGGTCATAAGAACAAAAATACTTGTATATATTTTTCAAAAACATATTATGTTTAAAAAAAAAATACATATATTATTACCTGTCTCTGCCGCTAAGATTTTGGTAACGTTGGTGCATGATTGCCAAGTCCATACTATTTGCCTGACAGAAGGATAAAAGATCCAGTTTACAGTTTTCAGTAATGATGTTTTCAGGTGTTAAAATAGAACAAAATTTCAGAGACGAACTAACTACTAATTAAAAATTTATATTACTTTTTTATTTAATAATTAAATTTTTGAAATTTAGGCGGGAAATGTTTGTTTTGAGTCCATGGGATCTTTTTCAGATGCTTTTTCTGCTGAATGTTGGTTCAGTTTTCAGTTTTCTCTGAGGATTGCATTCCTTTTGTGTTCTTCTTGGTAATTATTGATTATCTTTGTGGCTTTGTAAAGGTTGGGACCCTTTCAAAACCCTTTCTTCTATCAAATAAAAAAAATTGTTTAAATTAAATTTATACTTTTCAATTTAATAAAAAACACTGAAATATAATGCAAATAGTCGCAGTTGTACTTCATTTTGCTGAGCATGTTATAGCAACAACCATATCAATCCAAGTGAATAAAAATAGGCATTTTTGGGAAGTAGTAAAATGCATTACACAAAACTAATAAGTAACAAGTGGGAAAGATTGACTTGATTTCAAACATACAAGGTTAGGGGACAATCTAATCAACTTTATGATAAGTTATTCTTCCAGTATTTATTGGTAGCTTTGTTAGGATTTGCAAGCATTTCCCCGTCAATCTATCTCACACCACATTTTTATCTTAGGTTTTTTGCTGCTGCTTTTGCTGTAAGTCCTTTTGCAGTTTCTTTGCCTTGGGTGGATAATCTTCATTAATATGGTCTCAACTGTCGCTTGACACTCCACCTTTTGGTGAATTTGCTATTGCAGTGTGTCATATATCCAAACAAGCACCTGCAAAAACTCATTTCCAAAGTATACCACAAAGTAATGTTTCCACCCTTGATATTGTGCTTCCTATGCAAGATTTTGATAATGCATGCAGATGAGTTATTTCACACACTCATGGGGTATTTCCTAGGGTGTATACCTAATGACACCCTCATCCGACAATGGATCTAGAATGCATGGCATTCCCACGGTATTAAAGTGGAACACATACAAAACCTCACTTACGGATTTTTCCATTTTCAATTTACTGATCCTCAACATGCCTTGGTTGTCCTGAGTAGAGGCCCCTGGCATATTAGGAATATCCTTTTGGTTTTTCAACCCTACCATTGTAATTTTATTGCTTTTGCGGATGTCTTCTTCGAAGTGTTAGTATGGGTAGAATACCCTGGTCTCTCTCTTCCGCTATGGCCTTTTTTACAACTTATCGACCCTATTGGCAAATTTATTTGCATAGAACAACAAAAAATCTATGTCGTCCGCCCCCACAAGCATTTGTGTGTTGAAGTTGACCTCTGTAAGGACCTAAAAGAATTTATTGACATCCAAGTCGAAGATACCCATTTCTAGCATAGGGTGGTTTATATTAACCTTCCAAACACATGCTATAGATCTCAATCGGTAGCTCATAGTATGTCAAGTCTCCTCCAACGACTACTCTTGCACCTGCACCAACGTCAACAAATGTCAATGGGTCAAAAGAATCAACAACAATGGTAAACAAAAAATAAATAAAAATTACTTTCTCTCGATCCCCGAAGGATCCTAGCACAAACCCTCACCTCCCATTGCTTCAATTGTGCATCCTTCTCGTCCTTCCCTCACCCCAACTGCCCCTAGCTCCATCTCTACAGTTGTCATTCCAAACCCCTCACAACCTCATGTTGAGAACCCTACTAGCTCCCCACCGTCTGCCATCACCCCCTCTCCAATCTCCCCTTCTTCGCTCTCAATACCTCCAAGCGGCCTACCCATAGGGGCGACTTGCATTGTATTTTTTACACTTTCTATTTATAGTATATTTCAGTCATATTGAAGACTCACTTTATTTTATCTTATCAGGACCTATGTTAGATCTCTCCCACTCCATATATCCTCAAAACCTAACAGTGGTATCAGATCTACGGTGAATTGAGATAGGAATATGAGGGTCTACATCCATCATAGTTCCTCTTTGGACTTTTGGAAATCGGACTTGCTAGTGTACACCGCCACTTGCAAAAGTCGTCATAAGAGAATTCTAGTTGGTTAATAGGAATATGGAGAGAATCATAAGTGAAGACTAAAATAAAATCTCAGTTAGATTACATATGGCTAGAGTCTTTTCATAGAGTTGCAAAAAAATTTGTAAAGACTAGGACTCAACATTCACACCACTAGATTGACAAATCAACTAGTGAAGATTATCATCTCCATATTTATAAGTTCTTATGTTCCAGTTTTTAACAACTTGTTGCAAGAAAAAGATATTCAGGAAAAGGTTGGGAAGCTTCCTACAAGAAAGTTAGGAAGAATATCTTCTTAGAATTATTATAGCACTTGTAGCAACAAGAAGAAGACGAAAGATTTCAAAGACCTCGAGAAAGGTCCCATTACAAGAGCTGCAATCCTAAAAAGTGTAGAAGTGAAGAAAAAGGTCACAATAGCCTTATAGAAGACTCAATAAAGAAGAGACTCCATAAGACGAGTCGATGAGGAGATAGGAGATAGGTGATCTTTGTTCAAGATCAAATACCTGCAAAGTGCAGAAGAAGAATAGGCTAAAGAAGCCTTGATCCAGAAAAGAAGGCCATAGAAGCCTTAATTCTAAAGAAAATTTCAGAAAAGAATTCTTGATACGGAAGACAAGAATTCTTGATACGGAAGACAAAGTTCCTAATTCTAAAGAAGACTCTAGAGAAGAGTTTTTGAAGAAGACTCCAGAGGAGAGTCCAAGAAATAGGAGATTGGTGATCTCCATCAAAGCTTGTAAATTGCAAAATAATGAGAAAGAACCAAGGAAGTCCCATTCCAGAATTCAGAAGCAACAGAATTAGAGATCAGAGAAGAAGATCTCATCACCAACACTTCCAGAAGCAGAAGGTTGAAGAAAAAGTCTCAGTTGGAAGACTAGAGAAGCTGCAAGATAGAAAACCTAGGAGAGGTCTCAAGCAGAAAAAAAAGAGGTTTGGATAGCATTATTGTAGAGCTCGTAGAAGCATCATTAAAAGAGTTCCTAGAATAACTCATTGGATAAATCCACTATCGAGGAGAAAACTCTTGATAGTGAAGGACTTGAGACAATTGTCGCCATCCGACAAGAAGCCCAAAAGAAGAAAAATTTGGTAAGGAGTGCCAAATATAGAAGAAGAATCTAGTGAAGACCTCAAGACATTCAAAATCTTGACAAGAACAAGATCCTATTTGAAGTCAGAATTCGACAAGAAGATTGAAAGAATATTCAGATAGAAGAAGCCTACCAAATCCAGGATATTTGGAGATTACCTCTCACAGCAAAAAGGCACAAGTTCAGAGAAAGAAGTATTCTCAATAAAGTATCTTTCATGGAATGTTCATGGTTTGACAGACCCTATTAGAAAGTACTTGGTCTACTAGAGACTTTCAAATCTCTCTTCGAGATTTGGTGCTATCAACATTCTCTGCTTGTAAGAAGTCAAGGTAATAGATTTGATTTTGCATAGTATTTGTCAATTTATCTGGCCCCAAGGCCACTTCTACTCTACTTCTCATACTCCTGGTAGAGAAGGAGCAATTATTTTTGTGTTGTATATCTACCACTTCTATTTTGTGACTTGGGGAGTGGACCCAACCTCATGTAGTTTGAATTATTCTGAAGCTTGTGGGTCAACCCGTTGGCATTCTCGATGTTTATGCTCACAATGATGCTTTAGGCAAATATGAGTTTTGATGATGGATTGCTTTATCCCTTTCCCTTGCCACCTGGATTATCAATGGTGACTTTAATATAGTTGAATATGCACATGATAAAGTTGGGCTCCTTCCTATGCATTGGACTACAAGAGAACGCGAGGCTTGGTAATTTATGAAGAATAAATTGGAGCTATCTAACCCTAACCATTCTTGGTTCTCTTGGTCTAATCAGCAACAAGGAGAAAATTGAGTGTTGAAATGCCTTGACAGAGCTTTGATTTTTTATCAAAGTATCTTTTCTTTTTCTCGCCTGTTATTAGAGTTAGAATATATTATATCATTTGTGTCATGTAAATGTACCACCTTTGGTACATAGTTAGAGTAGAGATTACTTTAGGAGGAAGTTAGCTACTTACTTCAAGCAATGTAATAAATGCACAAGTGTTAATGTGCATGTTGTAATGTGTAAGGTGTCCACTTGTATAGCTAGGTAGAGTGTTGGCCAAGGAATTTATTTTCCTATATAAAGGGTCTCATAGTGATAGATCATAAGACGTAGCATATAGATATCAAGAGCATTGTAGTAGTGTAGTAGATATTGATAGAGATCCTGTATGGAGCACAATGTAGTTCTTTAGCTTATATTAATAGAGTGACCATATCCTCCATATTGCATTGTATTTTTACCACTTTCTATTTATAGTATATTTCAGTAATATTGCAAACTCACTTTCTTTTATCTTATCAAGACCAGTGTTAGATCTCTCCCACTGCATATATCCTCAAAAGCTAACAATGGTATCAGAGCAATGGTGAATAGAGATAGGAATATGAGGGTCTACATCCATCATAGTTCCTCTTTGGACTTTTGGAAACTAGACTTCCCAATGTGCACCGCCACTTGCAAAAGTCATCATAAGAGAAGTCCAGTAGGTTAATAGGAATAGGGAGAGAATCATAACTGAGGACTAAAATAAAATCTCAGTTACAAAAATTTTGAGATTACATATGGCTAGAGTATTTCCACAGAGTTGCAAAAAAACTCGTGAATACTAGGACTCAACATTTATACCACTAGATTGACAAATAAACTAGTGAAGATTATTATCTCCAGATTTATAAGTTCTTTCGTTCCAGTTTCTAACAACTTGTTGCAAGAAAAGGAGATTTAGGAAAAAGGTTGGGAAGATTCCTACAAGAGAGTTAGGAAGAATATCTTATTAGAATCATTCTGGCACTTGCAACAACAAGGAGAAGACTAAATATTTCAAAAACCTCGAGAAAGGTCCCATTACAAGAGCTACAATACTACAAAGTGCTGAAGTGAAGAAAAAGGTCACAATAGCCTTATAGCAAACTCAAGGAAGAAGAGACTCCAAAAGACGAGTAGAGGAGAAGATAGGAGATTGATTATCTCCATTGTAATGACCCTCGTACGGTTTATGAAATATAGTAAAATATGTATACACTTACCTTTTTCCTATGAACCATGATACTGCTGACAGCTTCTGTGAGTGTAGGACAGTTGCATAATGGTAATGAAAGAAAATAAATTGAGGGGAAATGGTGAGAAGGAAGTGATGATTCGGCTCACGAGCACATGAAAACGTGTACTTGAATATCATTTAGGTGCATTACATATTGTATCTTTGCGTGGGTTTATTTGACTCGGTTATTGCTTATTTGGCAAGGAATGAGAAATGTTATTTTAGGTGGAAATGATGATGGGAGCCACTAGTTTGGAAAAGCATGCGTGTATGTGGTTGCTTGTCAAGACATAAGAGTTTATTATTTAGAATGATCTTTTGTTTTTATATGTGAATTTATTATAATAAGTAGGTTTACCATGTATGGGAATCTTTATAAATATTATTATTACTTTACTTTGAAATATAAGAAAATAGTTTATAATATTACTGATCTTACTTTATTTAAATTGCGTGTAAACTAGTTTACACTATTATGAAAATAGCTTGGCTTGGAATATAAAATAAATGATCGAAAATTTTGGCAGAGCTAAGTTTTATTAAAACCTCCACGTGGATGAACACACTCCTTATGTTTGTTGTAAAATCGTCATAAATTTTTAATGGTCATGATAACTTGGTATGCGCATGAAGTAGAGGAGAGGAGGCTCGAAAATCTGACGCTACGCATGGAGGAAGAGGAAAACAACTTGCGAATTCTTCGCATATCATTGTGGGAGAAAAAAAACAAAAGAAAAAAGGTAAGGCATTTTAAGAAAAAAGAAAAAAAAAAGACCGATCGAGACAAGGGAGAGGTGGATTGGAAGAACAGTGAACGGTGTGATCGGAAATATTGAGAAACAAGTCAGTTATTCTATAGCTTATAATGCAACGTATACGTTCTCCATGCTTACCTAGTATATTAAATATATTTGTCTTCATTGTGTAAAACATTGCTTTGTTTCTGTGTTAATAGATAGTAAATGAATGCAATAGAATTGTTGGTATAACACTGCCATGATTGGAGAATTCTTCACTGTATAAACATTGCTATGTTGTTGTGTTAATAGATAGTAAATGAAAGCAATGGAAATGTAGGTGTAACACTATCATGTTGAATAATTAATTTGTATTATAGGAAGTAATGTAGCATTGGTAAAATTCTAAAGTTATGCTGTGTTGTTTTACAATGCTGCAAACATTATATTACCAAGAAACAATATGCTCTTACGTTGTTCTGTTGCTATGTGTTTTGCATTTGGAAGCAACGAAGTGATGAGTGTTGTGTGTGAACTATACTCCTCCTTAGAATAAAAATAAGAAAACAATCTTCAAACTTATACTTCTCTGGGAACTGGGAAACACCTCTTGATGAAGAAGATAGGTTTTATGAATTTTTACTCTGTGAAAATAGGTAGTTTGTAACAGAAGAAACATATTGATAAATTCCTTGGATAAGTCTCAAGAAAGGATACTAGTGAATTTTTGTATGTAAGAGTAGTTTGCATATGTGCATAATAAAAGCATGTTCATTGTTTATGAGCCATATTTGATCCCTGACGACGCTCCAAGTTTTCCTCTGTGTGATCTGTTGAATGGTTGGAAGTAACCGGTATGGTGCTGAGCGAGTTTGGGAAGAACACTACTAAGATCTTGCAGAGGAGGTATGTGATACCGTGGTTTCTATAGAATGGACACTCTAAACCAAGATAATAAACGTAAATTGTTTGACTATTTTGGACAAGAGCAGTAGTGCAGTTTTGTAGAAGTTAAATGACTGTGATTTTGGACAAACCCAATCTTAGGATGAGAATAGTCTAAACATTAGGTAAGAGCAAGAAATTCAAATCACAACAAAAGGGATGAAGCCCACATGTAATGTTGTTGTAAAAGTGGATGTAAATGAAGAACACAAGCTTATACTGAGAGGGGGGGTGAACAATATAAGATAAAAATTTTCACTTTTTAATCCAAATGATAACAACAATAATATTAATGCAATAATGAAACAATACATAAATCATAACACATATGAGAGACACAGCTTTTACATGGAAACACCCTTTTGGGAGAAAACCATGACAAAATATTTCTTATATATTTCTTAAATAAATTTTGTGGTCACAAACCCATAGGAGACACCAATCCCCTATTACAATGTTCGTGGACACCAATCCACAGGAGACACCAATCCCCTTGCTCAAGTTCGTGGACACCAATCCCCTCTGTTGGTTCGTAGGCACCAACCCACAGGAGACACCAATCCCCTCTACTCTAGTTCATGGACACCAATCCCCCTCAAGTTTGTGGACACCAATCCATAGGAGACATCAATCCCCTCTCAAGTTCATGGACATAAATCCACAGGAGACACCAATCCCCTCTCAAGTTCGTAGACACCAATCCAGAGGAGACACTGATCCCCTTTGCTGGTTCATCGATATTAATCCACAGGAGACACCAATATCCTCTTCTCTGGTTCATTGACACCAATCCACAGGATACACCAATCCCCTCTGCTCACAAATATGGCCCAAAATTTGCTTAAGTCTTATCTCAAATCTGTTACAAAATCTTGCTCAAACCTGCTCAAATATGCTCACAAATCTTGCTCAAATCTGCTAACAAAACTTGCAAAAACTTGCTCCAAAATCCTACTCAAATCTAATCCAAAAAATGCTCATCTATTCCTAAATCAATCATCATATCTTCCCAAATCAATGCTCATCTAGTTCTTCACCTATTTTTCAATGTTCTTTCCTCAACTAAAACAATTCAAACATATTATACCCAGAATTATTTTATCTTCATGAACATATTGAGAATGATATGCACTAAAGTTGTGAGCTTCAAATGATCAAATTTATTCTTTCCATTCATCAATTTTGTCACTTCTATATGTCTTTAATTTATTACATTTAAAAGGTAGCTTTAGTCTATAACATGATTACTGACCTTGTAAATGCTGATTTGCACCTTTCCTTTCTTTAGTAGATAGCTGAAAATATTCTTCTTTTCAATTTGATGCTTGGGTGAAGATGTGCATTAATCTCTTCATTCTATCCTTGCACTAAATGACATTTCCAAATCTACCTCAATAATAGATGCACTCCAAATCTTTCTTCAATAATAATGATGCACCTCAATTCTATCTTCAACAATAATGATGCATCTCAAATCTATCTCAACAAAGATGATGCATTCCAAATCTATCTCAACAAAGATGATGTACTCTCAAATCTATCTCATAATTTTCCTTTTTGATTTAAATATCAAATCAAAACTCTTTAAACCCTTATTACTCCTTTTAAGACATACATAGTAAAGCTTATGAAAGAAAAATAATTCCTTACATTTTTTTTCTTTTGTCCTTTGTCTGAATGTCTTCTTTTAGCATTGAAAGCTTTCTTGAACCATTTACACTGATCCACCTCCACGCAGATTTTGATCATTCGCTTTGCTGCCCCTTGCACTATCTCACTGCCACGTGTACACCTATCTGCTGGAGTAGTGCAATCGAAGAGGTCTACCTGCACTTCTACGTCGTCCGTGTGAAAACCCTAGCACACAGCATGTAACCATTTCAACTTCAGCAACCACGACTTCTAGGTTTTGTTTGAACCTCCTAATAGTTTCAACGTTTACTCCTTTGGTGGCGCTACCTCCTTTAAATGGTTTGAGATCAAATCTTCACGATGGTGCTTTAAATTCAAGCTTTATGTCTTGTTGCCTTCATCACAGGGTTCCAGTAGGACACTCTTTTTTCAATTTTGATGACTGCACCCTTCCATGAAAACATACAATGCCGCTTCAATACCGTTCATGGAGTTCCTTGAGTTTGTAGTTAAAACCACCACTGCCATATATCTTGATGCTCTGGTTTGATTTCACTTGGCAGATCTTCAACCACATTGAATACTTATTTTAAACTTGCTCTTCATGTCTTCGTCACTTTTGATGAAAAACTCTAGTCTCCTCAACAATTTCTGAATGCAAAATGCTCCTGTGAGCGTAGATATTTTGTCACTTTACTTTGTTCCTGCTGAAACAAACAACACCTTCGTTGTTCACACTGCTGCCTTACATCTTGTGTATTCTATTTTTTCATTTCACCATTCATCCATATCAAGACATCCACTTTGATGCTGCTTCTCGGGAGATATTCCAACAAAGTCAAAATGTAGCTCAGATGCTTATTGTTTCGAAAACATACCTTCGTTCTGCCTTTTCTGGATTCTGCTGTGAGTCTCTCCAACATAGATTTCTTCTGTTCAGAATGATGACACTAAGAACCTTACCTCTTGACGTTGCCCTACTTTGTAATTAGTTTGGCACACAAATATTTGCGAACTCATGTGAATCCTTCTTGATCTTTCATCGTTGCTCGATGCGATTTCTCCTTCGAACGTAAAACAAAAGCTCTCTCTCTCCGAACACAAAAAAAGACTCTCACTCTCCGAACGTAAAACGACACTCTTTCTCCAAATACAAAATGAAGGTTCTCACTCTCCGAATGCAAAACAAAAGCACACGCTCTAAATCACACTCAACCATAATTTTTGGACCATATATATATGAATAATAATTTTTGAATTTCAAACATAAAGGTCGGTCCTTACTTTATTTAATCAGGCACCTTTTGATAATATTGACAACTCACAATTTCATCCTTGAAGATATTTCTGCCTTTGACATCATTGATAATATTGACAACTCACAATTTCATCCTTGAAGATATTTCTGCCTTTGACATCAATGACAACTCAATATTTCTAACAATCTCCCCCTTTGTCATTGATGGAAACCCTATAATGAAACTGACCTTTATTGAATAGGATCAAAAGTTGTTCCCCCTTACTGAAATTATCCCCCTTTGACATCAATGGCAAATGGCTCCTTGGGACTGAAATATAAGACACTAAACACAACCCCCTCACCACCTCCTTGTCTTGAGATGATCAATTTTGAGATGGGAGTAAAGTTACTCCCAACTTACAATGTCTTCTTCTTTTTCCAAACTTTTGAGGTCATACCTTTTTGAACATTTTGACTATCCTTCTTCTTGCTTGACCTTGGGAGTTCAGGGAACACCATTCTACACCATTTTGCTCTATACTCAAAATTATTACAATTGTAACAAATGATGTTGTAGTCCATAAAAGGTGCATATAAATTGAATTTTCTCCTGCAATTTAAAGCTTTATGACCAAAATGATTACATGAGAAACAATAACCTTGGAAAAATATTCATCTTGCCTTGTAACATATGGTCGCATGGTTCTTTCTTTGCTTTTTCTGTGATGGTCCTTGTTCCTTGATGGTGCATTGTTTTCTTCCTCATTGATGCTTCCACTTTTCAACATATCAGCATAGGTCTTGGGCTCTTATTCAATTAATTTCTTTGATGCTTCTATTTCTTTTGAGCTTGAGTCCCCTTTTTATTTCTCTTGACCTTCTTCAAAACCAAGTCCAATATTGATAAATGGGGATCTCTGTGCTTTGATAATATCATCCAAGTTTTTTGAGCTTTTCCTAAACTGATATATCTTATCATTAAATTTTTTAAGTTCCTTCCTTAGAGAGACAACTTCATGTTCTAGTATTTCACATTCTATCTCTTTTGCCTTTAACTACTTAGCCATACCTTCTTCAATTATATTTGCCTCTTCAACCTTAAATTTTAAGTCGGTGAGATCTTGTAGAAGCTTTGCCTTTGTTTCTCATCCTCTTGTACTTGAGCCTTCAATTTTGAGTTCTTATTTCTAACCCTCTTCAACTCTTCAAGAGCAACAATAAGTTCCTCTTCTATGTCAACTATGGCTTCCTCTTCATCTTCTAAATCTTTCTCTTCTTATTGGTCTTCAACAACAGAAATCTTCTTTCTATTCTATGGCCAAAAATAATTTTTTTTCTTTTTCACTATTGGGGAGGCTTTCATCACTGTCACTGGAAGCACTGCTTGCTTCTTCAACATAAAAATTCTTCTTGTGTCTTTGAAATATCTTCTTCTCATGCTTGCCTTGACCGTGCATGTTTTCTTTTCATGATAAAATTTTCTTTCTTTATTTTTCTTGTATTCCTTTTCTTCTTCATTGCTACTACTTCCATCTTGTGGACAATTAGATGCATAGTGATCAAAGTTACCATAATTAAAATATTTCATAGACTGTATACCTTTGTATTTTCTTGGACCCTTCTTATTCCTTCTTAAAAAATTAACTTCTTCTCCACTACTTGATTCTTCACTTGATTTTGGTTCTTTATTCTTTGCCTTCTTTGAAGCTTTGAATGCTACCTCTCGTTTGGATGTTTGATTTTTTCTATCCTCATCTTATAGGTTGTGAGAATCCCATGTAGCTCATCCATGCTCAAAGTTTTGAGATACTTCATTTCTTCAATTACTGAAACCTTGGCATCAAACCTCATGGGAAGTGACCTCAAAATTTTATGAACAATCTTAAAGTCTTCAATACTTTCTCCAAGTCCACGAATGGTGTTGACAACCTCATCAACACAAAGCAGGTACCTAGCAATATATTCCTTATATTTCATCTTCAAGTCTTCAAACTTCCTCCTGTGGGTTTTAAGTTTTATCATTTTAACCTTGTCGTCTCCTTCATATGTTCTTTGTAACTTGTCCCATATTTCTTTTGCAGAAGTGCATTGCATGACTTTTACAAACTCTGATTCACATAACCCACTTAAAATTGCATTCATTGCTCTGGTATAATTTTTGTATGATTTCTTACCATTTGCATCTGTGGGAGGAGTTGTAGGTGCTGTGAACCCATCCACAACGGATTGCCATATATCGTAACCATGTACCAACAAATATGTCTGTATCCTCACACTCTAGAAAACATAGTTAGTCCCATCAAATAATGGAGCTCTATTTGATGAAAATAATTCCTGATGAGCCATGCGTATTCCTGTAATATATTCCTTCAAGCTGTTAGGCTTTCACGAAGGAACCCACTCTGATACCAATTGAAGAACATAAGCTTATACTAAGGAGGGGTGAACAATATAAGATAAAACTTTTCACTTTTCAATCCAAATGATAACAACAATAATATTAATGCAATAATGAAACAATGCACAAATCATCACATATATGAGAGATAACTTTTATGTGGAAATACCCTTTCGAGAGAAAACCATCGCAAAATATTGCTTATATATTTCTTCAATAAATTTTATGGGCACCAACCCACAGATACCAATCCCATATTACAATGTTCGTGGACACCAATCCACAGGAGACACCAATCCCCTTGCTCAAGTTCATGGACACCAATCCACAGGAGACACCAATCCCCTTTACTGGTTCATGGGCACCAACCCACAAGAGACACCAATCTCCTCTACTTAGGTTTGTGGACACCAATCCATAGGAGACACCAATCCCCTCTTTTGGTTCATGGGCACCAACCCATAGGAGACACCAATCTCCTCTGTTCTGGTTTGTGGACACCAATATATAAGAGACACCAATCCCCTTTTCTGGTTCATGGGCACCAACCCACAGGAGACACCAATCTCCTCTGCTTTGGTTCGTGGACACCATTCCATAGGAGACACCAATCCCCTATCAAGTTCGTGGAAATCAATCCACAGGAGACACCATTCCCCTGTGCTCTGGTTTGTGGATACTAATCCATAGGAGACACCAATCCCCTCTGCTCATAAATCTGGCCTAAAATCTACTTAAGTCTTCTCTCAAATCTGATCCAAAATCTTGCTCAAACTTGCTCATAAATCCTGTTCAAATCTGCTCACAAAACCTGCTCAAAGCTGCTCCAAAAGCCTGCTCAAATCTGATCTAAATAATGCTCATATATTCCCAAATCTTGCATACAAAACAATGCTCATCTATTCCCAAATCAATGCTCATCTAGTTCTTCACCTATTCTTCAATGTGCTTTCCTTAACTAAAGCAATTCAAACATATTCTACCCATAATTCTTTTATCTTCATGAACATATTTAAGAATGATATGCACTAATGTTGTAAGCTTCAAATGACCAAACTTATTCTTTCCATTCATAAATTCTGTCACTTCCACATGTCTCACATTTATTACATTTAAAAGGTAGCTTTAGTCTAGCACATGATTACTGACCTTGTAAATGCTGATTTGCACCTTTCCTTCCTTTTGTAGATAGCTGAAAATATTCTTCTTTTCAATTTGATGCTTGGGTGAAGATGTGCATTAATCTCTTCACTCTATCCTTGCACTAAATGACACTTCCAAATCTGCCTCAACAATAGGATGCACTCCAAATATTTCTTCAACAATAATGATGCACCTTAATTATCTTCAACAATAATGATGCATCTCAAATCTATCTCAACAAAGATGATTCACTTCCAAATCTATCTCATAATTTTCCTTTTTGATTTAAATATCAAATCAAAACATTTTAAACCCTTATTACTCCTTTTAAGACATAAATAGTAAAGATTATGAAAGCAAAATAATTCCTTACATTTTTGTTCTTTTGTCCTTTGTCTGAATGTATTCTTTTAGTGATGAAAGCTTTCTTGGACCATTTACATTGATCCACCTCCACGCAGATTTTGATCATTCACTTTGCGGCCCCTTGCACTATCTCACTACCATGTGTACACCTATCTACTGGAGTAGCACAATCGAAGAGGTCTACCTGCACTCCTATACCATCCTTGTGGAAACCCTAGCACACTATATGTAACCATTTCAACTTCAGCAACCGCAACTTCTAGGTTTTATTTGAACTTGCCAACAGTTTCAACGTTTACTCCTTTGGTGGTGCTACCTCCTTTCGAAGGTCTGCAATCAAATCTTCGTGATGGTGCTTTAACTTCAAGCTTGACGTCTTACTGCCTTCATCACAGAGTTCCAGTAGGACACTCTTTTTCAATTTTGATGATTGCACCCTTCCACAAAAACATACAATGTCGATTCAATATCGTTCATGGAGTTCCTTAAGTTTGCAATTAAAACCACCACTACCGTATATCCTGATGCTATGGTTTGATTTCGCTCGGCAGATCTTCAACCACCTTGAATACTGATTTTAAACTTACTCTTCATGTCTTCTTTGCTTCTAATGAAAAACTCTAGTCTCCTCAACAATTTTTGAATGTGAAATGCTCCTGTGAGCGCAGATTTCTTGTCACTTTACTTTGTTGCTACTGAAACAAACATCACCTCCATAGCTCACACTACTGCCTTACATCCTGTGTATTCTATTTTTTCATTTCACCATTCATCCATATCAAGACATTCATTTTGATGATGCTTCTTGGGAGATATTCCAACGAAGTCAAAATGTAGCTCAGATTCTTATTGTTTCGAAAATATGCCTTCGTTCTACCCTATCTCGATTCTAATGTGAGTCTCTCCAACATAGATTTCTTTTGTTTAGAATGATGAGACTAAGACCCTTGCCTCTTCACGTTGCCCTGCGTTGTAATCAATTTGGAACACGAACATCTGCGAACTCATACAAATCCTTCTTGATCTTTCGCCATTACTCGATACGGTTTCTCCTTCGAACGCAAGATGAAAGCTCTCTCTCTCTTCGAATGCAAATGAAGACTCTCACTCTCCGAACGCAAAATGACCATACTCTTTCTCCGAATGCAAAATGAAAGCACACGCTCCAAATCACACTCGACCATAATGTTTTTTTTTTTGAATTTACATGGTGGAATCGGTAGCCGCCACGAATCCGGACAGGCTGTCCAGCTTTTATGGCCACCACAGTATTCTGCGTTATCTACCTTAGAAGCTGCCACATAGGTCTTTGCGCAGTCCGCCCCTATAACCACCATGCCACAATCATTTTAAACCTTTTACGCCGCTGAAAGCACCAGGAAAGGGACAAGCGTTCAGTCCGGCAAGGCCCGAGATTTGAACCTTGGACCTCTGCCCCCTTATGGGGTTTGGATGAACCAATTGGTCTAAACCTTAGACCTTCACTCGACCATAATGTTTGAATCATATATATATGAAGAATAATTTTTGAATTTCAAACATAAGGGTCAGCCCTTACATTATTTTTCAATTTATATTTAAATCCTTTGATTTAAATACATCCCACTTTTAAAAATATTACTTTAATATTTAAATATTTAATTTAAATATTAAAGTATACATCACCACTTCATACATCATCACTTTATTTGATCAGGCGCCTTTTGATAATATTGACAACTCACAATTTCATCCTTGAAGATATTTCTACCTTTGACATCATTGATAATATTGATATCTCACAATTTCATCCTTGAAGATATTTCTGCCTTTGACATCAATGACAACTCAATATTTCTAATAGTAAAATTTACTTGGGAACCGGCTTCGTGAGTTTATAGTGAAACCGGATGAAGCATATGTGTTGTATTAAACTCTAAATCCTCATTAAATGGAAGGGTTTCTGGTTTTAAATTCTCTCTTTGGGTATGCTGCAAATTGGGAATTCTTGGGTAGAATTTCAAATAAAGCAAACCTAGCTTAACCTTGATGGTTCATGGATAAACTAGATGAGTAATTAAGTCTTGTTTAAACTTAACATTTGTTGCATATAAACTAAAGGTTTCTAGCAAATGTTGTTTATACTTTATTTTGATGAATTGATTAGTGTTGTTGGGAGTGTGAGGCAACCGAAAACTAATCTCTAAAGAAGAAAATCTGTGATTATAACTTCTGAACACAAATAGTGTAAAATATTTGGAATCACATGAGGTTTAACATCAAACTTTACTTTTAAATAAAATAAAGTTATTAAAAGCTATGTATTTATGAGCAACTGGTTCTTCAAAACTCTTCTTTGGGATTCAGTAAACTAGTAAATATTTAGAAAGCAAAACTATGTTTTTGGATGGTTTAAAATCCTGAAAATAATGTGACTTAGTCTTAAATAGTAAGAGATTCTTATGATCAACTACTATTGTTCTATTAATTGATTTTACCTTTAAAGGTAGATAGTTAACTACTTTAGGAATAGATTGTCAGTGAAATAATCCCAAAAGATCCTTAGAAGGTTTGACTCAAAAAAATAATAATAATAATAAAACAAAGAACATCCAAGAATGTTAAGGTACGGAAATGCATGCAGTAAGCTTTGATATAGCCAAGGACGAATGGAATTGGTCAAGAATGACATGGTCAGGATGAGAATGATAGGGTGGTATGAGACATTTTTTTCAGGTTGGACTCCAATAGAATTGTGCTTATTACATACTCATTCAACTAAGCTAGAACAACCACAAGGTTTGGTATGGGATAAACCACTCTCAATTTCAGTGAGTATGAGTAATAAGGTCCAAGATCAGGGTATGACATGGCACTAACTGTCACCAGGAATAGGGAGTCACCAGTTAGTCATAGAGACATAATGACGCTAACCTCTTCCATACTGTTTAAAAAACAAGTCGACTAGATTATCGAAGGTTCGGTGTGAAGAGGTAAGGGACAAAAGCGTCCCCCATCTAGGTGTTATGGGTCCTAGGAAATAACCCTTATCGTGGTTCAGTCCTCATACCGTAAAATGAGTACGATAAATGAGGACAACCGAATCCACAAAATGACTTTTCAATGAGATATGGTCGATCTCGTCCACTTGGGTGACTGGCTGCAACAGTCTTGAACTCAAATGTGGTTGATATGTCTGTGCTAAGAATATTATATTTCCTTGGATGGTTTAAAAAGATGTTAACTGAAAATTAGTTAGTCGACTTTTAGGGTTGGATAGAGAACTTAGTTTAAAAAAAATATATTTTTTCTATTATCCCTCATCTTTCTTTGGGCAACCAAATATGAAGTTAGTTCTGGGTTGTTACATCTATTCAAGATCAATACCTACAAAGTGTATAAGAAGAATAGGCCAAAGAAGCCTTGATGCTGAAAAAAAGGCCATAGAAGCCTTAATTCTGAGGAAAATTTCAGAAAAGAATTCTTGATTTGGAAGACAAAGTTCCTGATTTAGAAGAAGACTCCAAATAAGAGTCCAAGAAATAGGAGATTGGTGATCTCCATCAAAGCCTGAAAATTGCAGAAGAAAGAGAAAAGACCAGCGAAGTCCCATTCCAGAATTTAGAAGCAATAAAATCAGAGATCCGAGAAGAAGATATCATCACCAATACTTCAAGAAGCAAAAAGTTAAATAAAAGGTCTCAGTTGGAATACTAGAGAAGCTACAAGATAGAAGACCTACAAGAGGTCTCAAGCAAAAAAATAAAAAGGCTTGGAGAGCCTTATTTTAGAGCTCGTAGAAGCATCATTAAAAGAGTTTCTAGGAGAACTCGTTGGAGAAATCCACTACCGAGGAGAAAACTCCTGATAGTGAAGGACTTGGGACAATTGTCACCATCCGACAATAAGCCCAAGAGAAGAAGAATATGGTAAGAAGTGTCAAATACAGAAGAATAATCTAGTGAAGATCTCAAAATATTCAGAATCTTGAGAAGAAGAATATCCTATATGAATTCAGAATTTGACAAGAAGATTGAAAGAAGATTCAGATAGAAGAAGCCTACTAAATCCAGGAGATTTGGAGATTACCTCTCACATCAAAAAGGCACAAGTTCAGAGAAAGGAGTTCTCTCAATATATAGCAGAGGGAAGTAAGATCATTGAGGGATCAAGCCACCAAACCTAAGGCTCAATATAGAAAGTTCAAGACCACAGTTTGGTGAAGCAGAAAGTTGTTCTAAACCAACATGAAGCTGCGAATTCATCCACTACAAGGCAACAACTTGGTGAAACGAAATACCAAGATCTACATCTACTACAGAAACCATTAAAGGTAAGCAACTAGGGTTAAATTAGTTGAACTTAAATTAGGGTTCATTATCAAATTTCATTAAGCACCATAATTGAATTAAAATTGCAAGAAGAAGGGCTTATATTATAGTCTTCAAGAAAGTGCAAAAAAGATAATTCATTTTAAGATATATTTGCATATTAATAGGAGTTGGATATTTTTGAAAGAAATAAAATTACCATCTACATATTATCTATCTAGAAAGCAAGACGACTACATCCTACAATATTGATTATAGTAAAAATTGCAAAATATTCATTAAGGGTTCTTTACAGATTACTCTTAAGAATTGCAAAAGATTATTGAGTGCATTAGAATTCATTGTGAGAGTTTATTATCATTAAAAGTGCATTATTAATCCAATAAGCACTATACTAGTTGATCTTTAACTAATTACTCTTAAGAAATTAGTTTATGTTGTTAAGACACAAAACTAGCACAAAAATCTGCAACTCGACATGGCCAAAGGAAGCCAACAATACAAGCAAAAATGTGGAGAAGGAAGCCACCATTAATATCCTTGAAGGAAACCTCAAATCGAGACTTGGTGAGTCTCAAGATTCAAGAAGAATATAAGGATTTCATTTAAGTGCAAAGTGCAAAAATCCTTACTTCAAAAATAGCATCTCATTAGCTTGGATTAACGATCATTAAAATATCCAAGGAAGCAGATTAAAAGATGCAAGAAGGATTTCATAAAAAGGTCCTTCGTATCGGTGCAAATCTAACTATTACAAAGCACCTCTTTTATTCCTTTGAAAGGACAAAAGTAATCCTATTATAGGAAGCAGCACAAACGCCATATTTTGCAGGTTGAAGGGCAGATTTTGAGCAAGAGGAAGGAGTCACCAAAGAGCTCACACATCTAAGAATCAAGGTGTTTAAAAACACCATTTATCAACGTCCAATCCAACCCTAGGAGCAAGTATGTCACCTGCAACATTGGAGCTATTATAAGAAGCCATTACCATCCGAGTCTACGTAAAGAAAATGGCAGCATATAGAGGGAGATCATCTACGTAGAAGAAGCGCTATCAAAGCCAAGCAAAAAGGCTAGCAAACGGCTGTTATAAAAGATACACAAACAACATGTTACAAGCATGAAGATACAAAGAAAAAATTACTATACCCAAGGTTTCTACTTGGAGAGAACGACCACCATTAAAGAGCACAAGAAGATGCTATAGGTTTGCCATTGAGAGCACCATAGAACCAAGAAGCAATACAACTGGTGTCATCCATTATCCTCATCAATACAGTGTGCGAATAAAGAAGAGGGAATGCTTATGTTTCAAGAAAATTAGCAAGCCAACACACATTTCAAAGATATAGGTAAAGATAGGGCATCAACACCCATCGTTGGAGCGTTAGAAGAAAAGTTTACATGCACAAATTGTGAGTGCCACTTGGCACAAGAGATCTAAGCATCCAACGTTCGTAAATAATCCAATGCTCACCCAGGAGGAGTTACAAGTTATTGGGAGGTTACCACCAAACTCATTACTGAATACATTGGAATATCAATGCCTACTAAGTAACGCTCAAGTGAAACTTGTCCAAAAGTCACAAGTAAGCAGTCCTATTTAAGGCATCCATATTGAAGAAGGAAAAGCGCTAGAGGTCAAAGAGAAGACTAGCATTGAATGGTGTGAAGCATATTTAGAGGAAGAAGGCTAATTCAAGCTTGTGCGCCATTCAAAGGAGAAATCCAGCATTAAAAAGCTGCTATAAGATCAGTAAATATAATACCTCATTCGATCAGCAGTCCAGTGTCTCATTCGTGGAAGGAATATGTCATAAAACCAGCCATACCAGTGTTCAATTCATAGAGGATAAGATTGAGCATTCTTTAAGGAATACCAGCACCGGTTACAGGGAAAAGAAGCGCTAGGTAAGGGAGAATTCAGCGCTGGTAAAAGTAGGCAGTGACTGCCATTTCAAAGGATTTAAATCTGCCACCTCACAACATCAAGGCAAAGGGATACAAATGTAAATCATACACTATTTATTGTTTGCTATAAACTAAGGATATATTGGAGTTATAAGGGCACATTATACTCGCTATTGCAATTCATTCACTTAGCATTAGTAATATATTAAGCAAACATATTTCAAAATCCTTATATTTATAAATAAAGGAGGAGGAATAAGGATTTCAATTTGGCATTCTACAAAACTTGATAATAATAGCAATCATCAAAGATTATCAAGTACTTAATCCATTTGGGAGTCATAAGGTTTCTACAAAACCTAGAATTTCACCAAGGTATCATCAAATCAATACTAGGGAAATTAAAAGAAGATCACAAGGATCATCATGGCATCAAACAAATTCTTTCTTGCAAAATCCTCGTTACTCAAGGGACCAAACTATTTCTCCTAGAAAAATAAGGTAAAAGCAATCTTAGTATATGAAAAACTTTGGGAGATAACTCAAGGAACAGAAAAAAGACCAACCACAAATGATATTGAAATTCAAAATTTTGATGAAAAATATGCAAAAGATCTAATTATAATAACCTTTGCCATCACTGATGAAATACAAACTTATATCAGTTCAAAAAAGACATCTACAGAAGCATGGAAAAGCTTAGAAAAAATATTTGAAGAAAAAAATAAAGCCACTATCCTTCATCTTCAAACTCAACTACATTCTCTAAAAATGAGCAGTGGCGAGAGCATAGAACTATTCCTAAGGAAAGTAGCAGATATTAAAGGAAAATTATTAACCTTAGGAGAAGAGATAAAATATGAACTTCTTACTTAAGTAACCATGAGAGCACTTCCAGATATCTATAAACATTTGGTTACATCTTTACAAGTCCTAAGTAAAGATACTTCTTTTGATGATCTAATCAATATTCTACAAGAATATGAGGTAGAGAATACAGTTAAAGATGAAATGACTAACACTGCAATGACATAAAAAGACAATCCATAGGTGAATAGTGCTTCATCATCAAGAGGACAAAGAACATGGTATAACAGGTATCGTCAGATATGCAAAAGAAAAGGTCATAGCACTAACTATTGCAGATTCAATCCCAAAAATCAAAATCAAGAAAATTAGATGGACAATGGAAGAAGATTTCAACCATGACAATATCAAAACCAGCAGTACGCTCAACGTCCAACCAATTATACCCAATTGGAGTATCGAAAAGAGAATCAAAAAGGACATCTAGCTCAAAGGATAGAAGAAATTGAAGAATTGGAAGAATCTACAGATGATTATGAAGTGAAAGATCTTTTAGCAAGAACAACATGTTATGAAGACACTAACTACTTGCTTGAACATGTTACAGAGAACAGAAAAGAAGAATACAATATCCAAGACAAAGAAAAAGATCCATATTAAATATTGAAATCTTCAATACCTAAATAATGTAATACAGAGGGGTGTTAGAATTAGAATATATTACATCATTTGGGTCATGTAAATGTACCACCTTTGGTACATAGTTAGAGTAAATATTACTTTAGGAGGAAGTTAGCTACTTACTTCAAGCAATGTAATAAATGCACAAGTGTCAATGTGCATGTTGTAATGTGCAAGGTGTCCACTTGTACAACTAGGTAGAGTGTTGGCCAAGGAATCTATTTTCCTAGGGCCTCATAGTGATAGATCATAAGACGTAGCATATAGATATCAAGAGCATTGTAGTAGTGTAGTAGATAGTGGTAGAGCTCATGTATGGAGCACAATGTAGTTATTTAGATTATATTAATGGAGTGACCATATCCTCTATATTGCATTGTATTTTCACCACTTCTATTTATAGTATATTTCAATCATATTGTAGACTCACTTTCTTTCATCTTATCAGGACCTGTGTTAGATCTCTCCCACTGCATATATCCTTAAAAGCTAACACCTATCTAGTTCAACTATTTTCGTGGAGGCTCTTCCTAATATCATCCTCTCTGATCATTTCTCGATCTTTTTCTCCATTGAAATCTCCACCTCCTCTCCTTGCCAGTTTACCTCACAATTCTTTCTAAATACCTCCTTTCTTTATCGTCCCACCTTTCTTTTATATATTAGGAGGATATGGAACTTGATTCCTCATCCTCCTAGTACTATTCTCCTAGTACCACTGGTTGGATTGAATGATGGTCAAATGTCATCCATAGAATGACCTCCTTTCTTATATCTCTTGCAAACGTGTTGTCAAATTTAGGTGTCGGTACAATGTTGCTCTCAAAGAGGATTTCGTTCAGGTTTCTCGATAGCTTGAGTCTTGCCCTTTTAAACAATATCTTCAGTAGCATGTATCACGAATTCATCACCAACTCATGCTAACTGAATATTATGATGCTAGGGGAGCTTAGATTAAGGCTAGAATGTATTGGCTCAAAATTAGAGATAGGATCTCTAAGGAATTTTTCCATCATCTTTGGCCCTATTATCACAACACTTGCATCAAGGTCATTCAAGAGGCTAGGGTTTGAATTACCATCTTGTTGAAGGTTACTTGAGGCCTTGTCCGACAGTATAGACATGTCTTTGCCTCACAACAACCTTCAAACTAGAGGAAGCAAGCCCTCCAGGATTATCTTGTTGTGGTCCCCAACAAACTTTTTGATGCTCAGTGAGTTACCTGTGATTGACCACTTACACTTAAAAATCTGCATAAGGCCCTCTCTCAAATGGCCAGTGATAAAGCTCCTGGGCTAGATAGCTTCCCATATGAATTTTACAAAGACCTTTGGGACCTTGTAGGCCTTGATCTGCTCCAATTTTATTAGGAAGCTTTGGCAAATGGCTCTCTTGGACCAGAAATTAACAAGGGTAATATCAAATTTATTCCAAAGGCTAGATCATGAGTTGATCACCAATTGGCATCCGATCATACTTCTCAATGTTTCCTACAAGATCATTGTCAAAGCCTTAGTTTTGCATTTGCATCATTTTCTTCCTGCCATCATCAAACCAGAGCAAACAGGTTTCATCAGAAGTAGATATGTTTTAGATAATGTCTTGGTTGTTTGGGAGGGAATGGAATGGGTAAAAAAATCCAATCAACTAGCCATTTTTCTCAAAATTGACTTTGAGAAAGCCTATGACCGTATTGAGTGGCACTTCATTCTTTCCATGCTCAAAACCTTGGGTTTTGACAATGGTTTCATCTCTATAGTCAAGATGCCCTTTGCAGTAGGGTTATACATAAGGGGTAGTACCAAAAAAGAAATTATAAATTCGGGGTGAATCAAGGTGAATCGTGTATAAACTTCAAGGTGAATTTTTTAGAATTTTGCAAATATCAAAATATGGCGAATTTTCAAAAAATTTGCACGTAAATTATAAAAAATATTGGGGGTAATTTTGACCTATTAAATCATCTTAAAACTTCATAAAAACACCACCATTATATCGGGCTCGAAAAGAGCTTTCCAATGAGTACAAATATACCTATGTTTGGATATATATTGATGCCTAAAATTGTGAAATTATTGTCAGTTGCCTTGTGACAGTCGCTTGTGACAGTCACCACATGGCAACTGTCACAAGGTAATTGATAATAATTTCATAGTTTTAGGCATCAATATATATCCAAATATAGGCATATTTATACTCGTTGAAAATCTCTTTTCGAGCCTGATCTAATGGTGGTGTTTTATGAAGTTTTAAGATGATTTAATAGGTCAAAATCTATCCTAAAATGATATTAATTTCTTACCACCATATTTGGGACCACTTTTAACCTATTAAATCATCTTAAAACATCATAAAAACACCACCATTAGATCGGTCTCGAAAAGAAATTTCCAACGAGTACAAATATGCCTATGTTTGGATATATATTGATGCCTAAAATTGTGAAATTATTGTCAGTGGCCTTGTGATAGTCGCTTGTGTCAGTCGCCTTGTGATAGTCGCCACATGGCGACTATCACATAGCGACTGTCATAAGGCGACTGTCACATGGTGACTAATAATAATTTCATAGTTTTAGGCATCAATATATATCCAAACATAGGTATATTTGTACTCATTGGAAATCTCTTTTCAAGCCCGATCTAATGGTGGTGTTTTTATGAAGTTTCAAGATGATTTAATAGGTTAAAAGTGGTCCCAAATATGGTGGTAAGGAAGTAATATCATTTTGGGATAGATTTTGACCTATTAAATCATATTGAAACTTCATAAAAACATCACCATTAGATCGGGCTCGAAAAGAGCTTTCCAACGAGTATAAATATGCTTATATTTAGATATATTTATACCTAAAATTATGAAATTATTGTCAGTCGCCATGTGACAGTCGCCTTGTGACAGTTGCCATGTGATAGTCGCTATGTGGCGATTGTCACAAGGTGACTGTCACATGGTGACTATCACAGTCATCTGTGTCAGTCATGTTGTGTCAGTCGCTTGCCTTGTATCGTTCGCTATCGGATAAAATTAATGTTTTAATTGTATGAGTGTTGCTATCAGGGTTACCTATATATAATGGGGTACAAGAGGTAAATTGGGCAAGATAATTTTTTTTAATAATTTTAAGGTGAAAATTAGGCGAGAAACCTTATGGTACCAGGGCGAATTTACCCTAAAAAAAATTGATCCCGTAATTTTCGGGCGAATGGACCGACCTCTAGGGTCCCAAAATTAGCAAAATAAAAATTGTAAAAATCCTAAAATTTACTCTAAATTGTGAAATTTGCCACTATGCATAACCCTGCTTTGCAAATGCCTCTGCTGTCCTCACTATCAACATAACTCAATTAGATAAGGTTTCCCTCTTGTACAGTTAATGACCCACTTGCAAGAATTTATTGTGCATTAGAGGAATGCTCCCTACACTATTTTCTTGCGTTGGCCATTTGTTTGACCAAATACACAAAGCTTGAGACTGAAAGTGGTAGGTCTGTCCACTGAGATGAATCATCTTTTGCATCAAGTCGGAACGCATGCCACAAGCAGGAAGTGACGACTAGGACCAATCTACTAAAGACAAGTCTCCACAATCTTGGTAGATGTCATAAAATCAGTTAGTAGTCTAAGGTATGTTTGACCTCTATTTTTTATGGATAGTTAATGACTATTTAGGGGTGTGCATATACACCTATTTTTTTGTTGCTTGTAAAATTATTATATTTTAATTAATATAATGGTTTTTCCAAGAAAAAATACATATAAGGTTGAAAATCACTCAACTCATAACAAAATATATGAATTTTCCACTGTAAATTACAAGGTTTGAATGTGAAAATGTTGATTTTTGTTCTTAATATTTTATAAAAAAAAAAATTTAAGTAAATTATTATGTTTAAATATATAATTAAATTTAATATATGAAGAATGTTTTACTGGTTATTTTTATATTTCAATAATTTTATAATTTTAATTTTTAATAATAATATTTGTAAATTTAATTAGTATATTCTTTCTTAATGTAAGATTCAATTATTATTATTTTTTTGTTGAAGTTTAGTATTTAGCAATCTATTTTATTTTATGTAAAAAGACTTTATTATTTAAATAACTTTCTATTATTTAAAAGAAATCAAGTAATTTACATCTCCTACCTGCATACAAGGCTTTTAGCCACCATTTTACATCTCTTGTCCCTCCAAGCATATAGAGTGTTTAGCCACCATTTTACAGTTAATTGATAGAAATACTTTGATTGAAAAAAGCAATTGTACTTAGAAGTAAGTCTACTAATTTCTTTTAAAATATTAAGTACGCTCGTCAATGTTACCAAGATCAAGACGAAAATTGAGAAAATATTATACCTGATTTGATGTGTCCACTATCTAGATGGGTTTCCATAGCAGGTTAGATTTCCTCGGTCCAATGGCCAAGTTGTCATTGCATCTGTAGTCTTGTTTTGCTCACATGGAGCATAGATATATTCAACTGTTGTAAATTTGGTTTGTCAACTACCTATCTTCTCCAACACTCTTTGTAATCTCTAATTCGGGGATGCAGTTCTTGTGGGGCCTTCAATCCATTAATAATTTTTTGTGAATCTGATTCCACTTGTATCACTTTTCACTCTACTTTGTTTACCTCTTGTAGCCCTCAAAGAATACTATAAGCCAAAGTTAAATTGTTCAAAAGGATACCCAAAGTTTCTACAAAAACTAAGATAGGGTAACCATTTGAAAGTCTCCCTATACTTCCTATGACAGCCCTCCTTGGATTTATTCTTGACATTCCATGTGAAGGGGATTTCCAATGACCATCCCTCTATACCTAACATTTATTTAGTATTTTTGTTCCTACAACCATCTGATATAAATTTCATCTTACGCATCCCAACCTTGGTTTGGATTTGGAGGAGGTTTCATTACATATTGTATTATTTATCTAAGATTAGCTAGGGTCCTTTGCCATATGTAATGAGTATCTTAATGGAGTGTTCGAAGATACTACTATTTATTTATTTTCATAGATTCCACAATATAAGTGTCATACCAACTCATATCATCTGCATCATGGATTTGTCTATACCATTCGTCCAAGGACAAATATATCAAAAATGCTCAAAGGAGATGAAACTATAGAATCTAAGACAGAGAAAGGCAACAATTATATTCCATAGTCTAATAGCTATGGGATAGAAAATAAACAAGGGGTTCATAGGCTCTTCTTTCTACAACATATTTCGCATCTATATGGACCATTACCAGTGAGGACCCTCTTAGTAAACCATATGAAAAATCTCACTGTAAGCCAAATCAATTGTTGCCATAACTAAGAAGAAATATCATGAAGAGGATTAACAGTGGCATGACATGAAGAAGAGTATCCTAATGCTATTGTATAATCCCCTATGGAATCAATGCCCCAACCAAGCGAGTCCTTTGCCTGAGACCATAGATACGAAAAACCTAATTTAACCCCAATCTAATCTGACTTTTTCTGACCCAGCAGGGTTGTCAATTCAAATCGCATCGAAATCACAATTTATTTTCAAAATATTATGATGTGCATGAAAACAACTTTTTCAATGAAAAATTATATTTTCATCGATTTTTTTGGATGATTTTTCCCCTTTTTGACCGATACCCGATTTCTTATGATTCTTTTTCCATACTAATACTAATTCAATTCTGATTTTCTTAACTATGCCTAAGACCATGAAAGTGCCCTTATTTGGAAGATATTTTGAATGTCTCTTCTTTGCACCTCTAAAGCTATCATTGGCCACTTTGTGGTTGGAATACACTTTAGTTCCAATTCAGCATTTCACGTATTATTCATGTAAAACCGAGATACTTTTACCGAGTCCTCTCTGTGTAATTGTTCCATGAGTGGATTTCGCTCCAAAAACTTCTAAGTCAATGGAGTGTGTCCATCCCATGTATCAGACAAAAATTTGGCTTGTTATCCATTGTTGATGATCCAAAATAGTTGTTTATTTATCATCTTTTCTCATGTTTTCAGCACCACAAGGATCATGGAACCTCTCTTGGGTAGTTGTTATCTAATAAATTATGTTGGCATCCTATTTTCAACATACTTAGCTCTCAAGTTTCAAGCCCAAAGTGCATTATGAGAATTGAGTAACCTTTAATATAATTTGGTTGTCAATGCTTTGTTAGTTTTAATAGATGATCTGAATTCCAACCTTCTTCTTTTTCGAAGGTATAATTGATCCCATCTCACTAGTGCCCAATGTTGACAAGTTTTGTCACATTGCTTCTGAAGGGGTAGTGAAATTTGATGATGTTGATTTTCTTGATATAGTTTTCCTTATTTTTGTTGATAGTAGTGTTACAGCAATTTTGGCTGTCATTTTTTGAATCCCCCTTGTAAATAACTGAATTTGAAAGAGCTTCGCCCATAGTATAGCAAGAAAAAGGAGCTTCGCAAACAGCAGACAGGAAAAACATAGGTGCAAGCCAAATTTTCTAAGGCACAGAAAGAGCTTCGCAAGCGAAGCTCCCACAAAACTAGCTTCGGGCCGAAGTTTTGCGAAGCATACAATGTAAAGTAAAATGCCAAAACAAATTCCTAAGTGTGGAAAAACACTTCGCAGAAATGCTAGCGAAGCACCTGCTTCGGCCGTCCCTTTTGGCGAACCACCCCTCAAGAAAATCTACTTCGCTCAAAATCTTCCCGAAGCACCTGCTTCGAGCGACTCAAGTGCGAAGCTTCCCCCTCCGAAGGCTGGTTGTCCCTGAAAATTTTCTAAGGCATGGAGGAGCTTCGCTTGAATTTTCCCCGAACGGCTGTTTTTGAAACGGTTCGCGGCGAAGCAATTTTGTAAGTCCACTTCGGCTGAATTTTGTGCGAAGCTCCCTCAGTAGAAGCCTAACTGTATGCCCAAATATTCTAAGGCAAAATTCTACTTCGGCCAAGAAACCCCCGAACGGCCATTTTGAAAGAAGGTTCGCAGCGAAGCTGTTTCTGGATGTCCCTTCGCTGCGAAGCACCAATACAAAGAAGTCTATCCCGCTTCGGCTCTCATCCATGGCGAAGCAGCTCCCCGAACTAAAATTCAGCGAAGTTCTCCAAGGCACACACCCCAAGGCTGGGTATTTCTTCGAGGCAATTGAGTGGTTCATAAATGCATCTTTACTTGCCCGAAAGACCCGGGACTCATTTTCAGCAATGGAAAAGGAAAGGTCAGCCGCAAGAGGAAAACCCGATGGACCCGGCAGCCACTCGAGCACTGCACCCAGAGATTCAGGACGAGTCAGGCGGCCCATTAATGAGAGTTTCCCCGGCTAATGCGGCCGTAACTGCTAAATGTAGAAACGGATGTGAGAGCTCAGTCACGGGAGGAGCGAAGGCAGATTTCCCAGTTTTTCGAGGGCGTACTGCTAGATTTTGCGCAATGATGGCTCAGAGGGTCGGGTCCTCTATAAAAACCCATGAATTGTAATGAAAAAGGGGGAAGAACTTTTGCTAGAAAGCTGCTGTAACTTGATTTTTGCAATTAATATCAAGAACTTTGGGCCTCATTTCTCTCTTGTATGCTGCCTTCTGTGGTTATTTCTGCCATTCTGTCTTCATTTATGTACTGTAATTCTGAATCCTGGATTTAGGTGTGTGATTGGGGACAGAACCCTGGAATTCTCCTGAAGGATACATAGGGGGAAAAATGTCGTGTTAGTTTTCTTGTATGCTACCTGTGGATAGTGTTTCTGCTATATTCACCTATTTCTTAATTGCTGTAATTCTGAAATCTGGATTTCGGCGTAAGGGATTAGGAGGATCCTGGAACTCGTCCGGAGGATACATAGGAAAGCTAGTGCGGCGTTCATTTATGTTTTATTCTTTGTATTTATTGCTGCTACTTCAAGATATTAGCTAGTAATCGTGTTGTTGGTTCTTTCCCTCTGAAAATTCATTGATATTCTTTCCCTTACTCCCTTTATTTCTTTCCTGCACCTTTACTCTTTTTATCTCTTTCCTGCACTCTCATCTTTAAAAAAATCAGTAGTTTAGTAAAGGAGCCGGCCTTTCTCCGGAGATTGGCACGGAGGGCATCTCTTCCCTCCGGCCTTTCAATGTTGGTCCAGGTCTAGGGCGCGTATAATTGCCAAAATCCTTTCCTGTGGCAGATTTGTGACCAACAGTTTCTGGCACGCCCGGTGGGACCCGGTCAGTCTCACCTTGTGAGTGGTAGTGAGAGCCGATGCTTATCTCATTACCAAACAGACTCTAGCATCTGGCGACTCTGCTTAACCTGGAAATCTCAAAGTCGTTGAGACCGATACCAAAGTATCCGTGCCTTCATGCAAACAAGATATCGAGTTAGGAATAGTGGAGAAGGAACTGAGTTCTTTGAACTCGACATTGACGCTTTCGGAGAGCACCCTAGGCTGATAACACCCGAACAACTGTTACGAAGAGCGCCTTCGCAAGAAGCTGTATTTGATGAAGAGGGCCTGACTTCCGACAGCACAACAACTAGTCTTCCTCCTAATCCTCCTAATTCCCCCGATCATCCAAGCGCTTCCGCTTCAGTCAGTCACCCACAAGGGACTTCGGGAATCCCTATCTTTCCGACTCCAAGCGCAGGCATGGCACACCAGCAACAGCAGCAGCAGCAGCTGCCGCCACAGCAACAACAACCCAGGTTGTTCCCGGCATGGAACTCTTTCGGACCATTAAACCTGGCGGGACAAGGACAGGTTCCACCTGCTGCGATGAAGAAGATTCCTACCTTCGATGGTACGGGGAAGACAACTCTGGAACACATTCAAGACATAGTTTCTCTGGCAGCAATACACAACATCACCGAAGGAGTGATGGTGAAGCTTCTGGTTCTGTCCCTCCGAGGAAAGCTCCTCTATTGGTATAGATCGCTTCCGCCTGGCACCATAACAAGTTGGGACCAGTTAGCTGGACAACTGATGAGAGGTTTCAACGAGTCTGCTGACCCTTCCTCCCTCTTGCATCAATTTACGACAATTCAGAGACACCCGCAGGAGGAAATTGCAGACTTCAATGTGAGGTTCGCTCGGACTTGGCAAAGAGTACCTACTGGACTTCGGCCAACCAGCGAGGCTGCAACATACTACTACCTTAGGGCCCTCAATCCAGATATCAGTGTGATGGTAAGGTATTCGAATGTGAATACTTTCCCTGAGCTCTATGAATTAGCCCAGAAAGCGGAAATGGACCTGATAGCCGTAGGAAAGCTTCCCCAAAGGATGTCGATGCCTATATTCCCGGAGTTTCCGCAGACACAATGCCTGAATGCAGCTACGTCGCAAGCCTCCATAACCCCTGTATATCCCCTCTCATCATGGAATCCTAACCCCGTTGTAACCCAGATCGTTACTCCACAAGTGCATTTCCCCGCATATTCAACGCCACAACCTACCGTTCCCACGTTACCGACACCACCTCAATACCCCGCTTTGCCCCCAATACCTACGATGGCTCCATTGCCGCAGGCCCCCAAAGCTGAAGATATGCAGGCTAAAATATTACAGGAAGTTCAGTCTTTGAACTCTACTGTACAGACTTTGTCCAACGATATGATTATCATGAAGAAGAAACAAGCACAACAAGAATTTCTTCCAAGGAGGTCTTACCCACCGCCAGCGCTCACCAAAGATCAAGTGGTTCAACCGGGGAAGTCTTCGGCAAGAAATGCTGCCATCAATGAAGGAACAAGCACTTCTGACCATGTGCATTGGTGTTCTACATGCAATGACCCGCATGAGGAAAACACCTGTATGTTGCATCAACATTTTGTGCAGACGCTGTCAGGAAACAACCCCAGCGGACAAGTCAACATGATAAGACAAACAGATCAGAACCTGGTCGTGGACGAAGAAGAGCAAGTTTCGATGCTTACTAGGGAGGGAAAAAGACCAATGGAAGTGGATGCAGCTCAAATGGCTCCCTTGAAGGTATATACCCGCCGCGAAAAGGAGCAGCAACCTGCTAAAGCCCCAGACAAAGTTTCACATCCAGCGCCAGCAAAAGAGAAGACCCAGCAAGTCTCCGCAGCCCCGCCTCAGGCCGAAACTAAAGAGCAGGCAAGGGAAAAGCTTAAGTTCCCTTCGCTAACCAAGCGGCAAAGAGTCGAAGCCACGGAGCAATATCACACAAAGTACGAAGCTAAAAAAGAGCCCGAAGTGCATACCCCCATAAGGTATAACATCGTGGATGAGTTAAAAAAGACCCCTGCCAAGATTAGTTTATATGATGCTTTACAGCTACCAGGACAGGTAGACCTGTTGCAGGAGTCTTTGAAGTCCGCGAAAGTTGGGCAATCAATGCCGCCCGCCATAGTGCAAACTCTGTCCACGTCCATAACAGGAAAGAACAGGCCTCCCCCGTTTTACTTGTCATTACAAATGGAAGGTCACATTGTCCATAACTGTATGATTGATTCAGGGGCAGCAACGACGGTCATGCCTAAAGCGGTCTGCGAAGAAATAGGGATGGAGTATACAAGAAGCAGCCATGGCGTACTCCAACTGGATGGCACTCCTGTGAAGACCGTCGGGGTAATCAAAGATATACCCATTCGACTGCACAAAGTGCCCCAAATTGTGGTGATACAGGAAGTGGTAGTAGTAGATCTAGAACCCTATTTTAGCATGTGTCTTTCGAGGGAATTCACAGCGAAGCTAGGGGGATACCTGTCCATGGACTATTCACATTTAGAGGTCCCATTCAAGGGGAAGAAGGTCAAGATTTACAACGAGAAACCTTCCACGTTTCTCGTACAGAAAATGACCGAAGAAGAATGCAATGATCTCGTCCATGCGATAACAGAAGAAATTGAACGAGTGGACTTAGTAGAGGAGTCCCTTGCACAACTAAGTTCTGAAGATGAATTTTCATTGACAGACTTTAATGCTATGATAGAGACAGAAATAGGGTGTTACACCATTGCAGAGCCAGAGAAACACATTAAGTCAGAAGATAAAGTACCTGCCCAAGGAGAATTATGGCAATTATTCTTTGATGGTGCCCGGTGCAAAAACGGAGCTGGGGCAGGGATCCTTCTAGTGTCACCATCCGGAGAACAGAAAGAATATTGCTATAGATTAGTTTGGAGCTGCACCAACAATGCAGCAGAGTATGAAGCCCTATGCCTAGGACTGAAAAAAGCGGAAAAGCTAGGCGTAAAACACCTCAAAATTTTTGGAGATTCAGAACTGGTATGCAATCAGGTCACCAACAAATGCATCTCCAAGAAGCATTACCTTAAAGCCTACCGCAACAGAGTATGGGACCTGCTTGAACAGTTTGAGTCACTCAACCTGCAGTCCATCCCGCGAGAGAAAAATAGGCACGCTGATGTCTTGGCCTCCATCGCGGCTAGATATTCCCCAACCGACGACATGGTGCACAAGCCGAAGGCCGTAAGGATGATTTATAGGCCCTCTGTACCGGATAGGGACATGCATTGGCAAGTTTTTGACAACGATGAACAGATCATCAATTTTTTGGTACAAGAAGCAGTCACTGTTGAAGGAAGGGACCCAAAAGACGAGGAATATGAAGGACTGGTCCAGTTAAAAAACAACCATGTCCCTAGGGGACTGATCACTCTGGAGAGCCTGTTCGATCAGAATGACAGAGCATTTTCCCGCAGAATCAAAGTTGACGCCAGGCAGTATCAAGATTTAGAACTCGAAACCGGGAAGGTGATAAAAGTTGGAACGGACTGTACCATGGCTGAGTTGGAACAAATCCGGTCTCTATGCAGAAAGTATCCAGATATAGTAGCCTGGTCTTACCAAGACCTAAAGGGCTATGACCGAAGGTTGGTTCAACACACCATCGAGCTACAAGAAGGGGTAAAACCCTTCAGACAGAGGCAAAGGCCGGTCAACCCAAAGATCGAAGCTCTGATGAAAGCCGAACTTCTGAAAATGCTTGAAGCAAAGATCATCTATCCCATAAAGCATTCTTCTTGGGTGGCGAACTTAGTTCCTGTCAGGAAGAAAAATGGGGATATTCGGCTATGTGTGGACTTCCGCAACTTAAATCAGGCTTCGCTCAAAGACCACTACCCCCTCCCGCAGATTGATCAAATCTTGCACTCAGTAGCTGGAGCCCAGCGTTTCTCCCTACTCGATGGTTTTTCAGGGTATAACCAGATTTGGGTTAGAGATGAAGACCAACACAAAACAACCTTTACTACTAAGTGGGGGACGTTCGCTTACCAGCGGATGCCGTTTGGCCTTTCGAACGCAGGAGCTACCTTCCAGAGAGCTATGGACTTAGCATTTGGAGAACTGCTGAACAAGGTTATCGTCATCTATTTGGATGACATGACCGTCTTTTCCCGAAAAAGAGAGGATCATCCCTCGCACCTGCAGCAAATATTTGAAAAATGCCGAGAATTTGGCATCTCAATCAATCCGAAGAAGTCCATCTTTGCAGTGAATGAAGGAAAACTGTTGGGACATCTTATATCGGAAAAGGGGCTCGCGATAGACCCTGACCGGGCTGAGGCTCTCCTAAAACTTCCATTACCAATGAATAAGAAGGGGCTGCAGTCCTTCTTCGGGCAAATTAATTTCGTGAGGAAGTTTGTACCAGACTTCGCTCAAATCATCAAGCCGATGTCCCAACTTTTAAAGAAAGATGCCGAATTTGTCTGGACTGATGAAAGAAGGGAAGCATTTGAAGAAATCAAGGCCCGAATCGCTCAGGCACCCGTCCTGACTAACCCTGACTACAGTAGGGATTTCATCCTATATGCTGTAGGAGAACCCGAAAGTTATGCCGCAGTCCTGACGCAAAAAGGAGAAGATGGCGAAGAGCGCCCCATTGCGTTTCTAAGCCAGGTAATACACCCCCACGAGGAGAAATACAACTTCATAGAAAGACAGGTGCATGCTGTCATGAAATCCCTAAGGAAATTCAAACATTTCGTCTCCCAAAGTCGGGTTACAGTGTTCGTCATCCATCCTGATGTACGCAACTTCATTATCCAAGGAGAGTTGGGCAGCAAAAGGGCTGGTTGGGTCAACAAAATTCAGGAATTTGACATTGAAATCAGACCCACAAAGTTGGTTCGCGGTCGCGCGCTATGCCAGGAGCTTGCGAAGAGTGTAGCAGCCGAAGTAACAGCTTGTCAGTGGGATGACTTGGCGGCAGAAGAGAGCTTCGCAAACCGAGACGAGGATGAAAAAGACTGGGTCAATGAAATAGTAGAATATTTCAGCACTGGGATATGTCCTTCGCATTTAAATGCTTCGCAGCGAAGACACTTCAGGCTGAAGGCCCTTCGCTATGTCTTACGCCCCGAAGGCCTGTTCTACCGAAATATCGATGGCATTCTTCTGAAGTGTATAAGGGAGGGTGATAAGAAATGGGTCCTTGGTGAATTCCACTCAGGTTTATCAGGGGGCCACTCTGCAGGAAGGACAACTGCTTTAAAGATAATCAGGGCGGGCTACTACTGGCCCTCGCTCTTTGCCGATGCCTTCGCGGTTTGCAGAAAGTGCGAACAGTGTCAGAAGTTTGTCGGGCGAAGCAAAAATGCTCCCATGCCCCTCCAGCCAATACAAGTGGAAGCACCATTTCAACAGTGGGGATTGGACTTCATAGGGGTCATCTCGCCGAACTCTTCTGCAGGACATAAATTCATCCTGACCGCGACCGATTACTTCACCAGATGGGCCGAAGCAGTGCCCACCAAACACGCTGATCAAGAAACGGTAGTCACTTTCCTAGAAGGCTTGATCACCCGGTTCGGCATCCCCGAAGCAATAGTAACGGATAATGGCCCCGGATTCATAGGCGCCAGAATTAATGAATTCACCTGTAAATATGGGATATACCGCAAGGTCAGCTCCAATTACTATCCACAAGGTAACGGATTAGCAGAGTCAACAAATAAGACCCTGTTGAAGTTGCTGAGAAAGCTCATAGACAAAAACAAAAGGACTTGGCATCTTCTCTTAGATCAAGCCTTATGGGCCGATCGAATATCCATCAAAAAGTCGATCAAAACCTCCCCGTACGCCCTAGTATACGGCAAGGAGGCTATCCTGCCAATTCATATAGAGATCCCTGCATTAAAAATGTTGAGAGACGAGGAAGCCGAATCCGGTCCTATGGAGGTGAGGCTAACCCAATTGTTGCAGTTAGAGGAAGACCGGGATAAAGCATATCAGAACTTCGCGAAGCATGCCCAAATTACTCAGAACTGGTTCAGGAAGAAGTCCTCTGTCCGAACATTCAAAGTAGGAGACTTGGTGTGGAAATGGGATTCGTGGAAGGTTAAGCCTGGCAATCATGATAAACTGGACGCATTCTGGGAAGGGTCGTTCGAGATCGCCAAAGTAAACTCGGCCAACTCCTTCATCCTTAAGAACGCAGCTGGTCAGACTCTGCCCATTCCCGTGAATGGTCTTCACCTGAAGACCTTTTATCATTGAAAGTCTTCTTAAAAAAATCTCTTACTCTTGTATATAATGTGTTTATACTTGTACAAACTTTGTTTTAAAAGGCCTTAGATCTAAACATGTAGTTAGAGGTAGATTGTATTTTCATGCCGTCGTAACAGCAAAAGTTCTGCCGCATGACTAAGGTTTAGCCCAGCCGAACCAAAGGTAAAGTCTCCTTCGGAGTTTTTCCGCACGAAGCAGCCGACGTGAGCCGGTTCGCTGCGAAGCACCTTTAAGGAGAAATGTGAAGGAGGCCAGAATACAATATGTCGTCAACAAGAAACAAGAGAAACACTTCTCCAAAAAAATACAAAGGCATGAAAGACGCTTCGCAAAAAATAGTTGTGCGAAGCACATTCAAAGGGGAAGTCTTGCGAATCATTTTCGGGACGAGCGCGCTTCGCTTCGAAGATGTTCTAAGTCCCCCTTCGGGGCTAATCTTACGCGAAGCGTCCAGTAAGACAGCTTCGGGTCCGAAGCGTAAAAGACAAAGAAAAATCGGAGGTTCGCCGCGAAGTGTTTTCCACCGCGGCCGTAGGAGCAATTAAAGCACGCCTTGAAACGTGTGCCAACTACAATCTAGGAAACCGTCCAGGACGTGCAGGTTTAATGCAAAGGTGGCGGAGCACATTCCAAGAGAATGTCGTTATGATTAAAAGTTGTGCCCAAGTACGAGGTGGCAGGGGGATTAGATCTTCAAAGCCGGGCCAGGTTCTCAAAGTACATCGTCCCGCGTGCACCCTCGCCGCAAAGCCAATAGAAAAACAAGGCAATCCCTTCCCCCGATTTTCGATTTTAATTTCGGTAGTTGCCATAAATGATGGTGGCTGTAACCTTCGGCTATAAAGCCAGAGCTGCACCAAGGAAAAGGTTATTCACCCGCGTACGAGCACGACTGTGATAAATTTGGCCAAGAACTCTGCGTTTCTTTTCCATTCTCTGTTTTTTGAAATTCTGCTCTTGAAAAACGCGATGGGGAAGAAGAACTCCAAGGAAAAGGGGAAGGAACCTGAAGTAGCGACTCCAGAGAAGACCAAGAAGGGCAAGGAAGAAAAGAAACATAGGCCCAAAAAGGTTGACCTGAACTTGCGCCCTGAGAAGCAGCCCATAGAAGAAGGGGAGGAGTCAGAGGATGAGCAACTTCCAGAACCTCCCATTGATGGGTGGGAGAAGATAAGAGACACCGAACTTTCAAAAAGCATCGCAGAGCTGCGATACACTATCGACTACATGAAGAGTCGATTATCTGCAGAAAATAAGAGGGCTGCCGCATACTACTCGCAGATATACTGGTATCTGACTCCGCCAACTCACCACTGTCCTGAATTAATCTGCGCGATAGCCCAGAATTACCAGCCGTCCACCAGACAAGTTTTGGACGCTGCGGGTAATAAGTTATTTTCGATTTTTAAGGAAGATGTGCAAGTAGCTTTCGCTCCTTTGCAAGGGCCACCCAAGGGGTATTTAGTGCGCAATGTTCTATTGAATGAACAAATGGACAGATTTAACGCCTCCAGCCACATTGTGAAATTTTTGAAGGAAAGTCTTAAGGATGGGCTACCTTCAGGCAAGCTACCACAGATGCCTCGCCTTCTGCAAGACTTCAAGAGCACAGACATCTTTTCCATTATTGCATGGGTCGCGGGTCTGTCTACAGACGCCGACGTTTATCCCTGGCAAGTGTCCCTGGCCGAATGCATTTCCCGAGGAGAGTTCTACGCTCCAGACCCCTCAAGGCCAAACACGAACCCGGTTTTCTTTGACTGGGCAGAATGGGTAGCGCGGACCTTGCACACGCGGCTGGTGAGTTTGAAGAATGCCGGGACAGGCCAATATTTTGGGCCGTGCTCTTTCCTAATCTGGCTCTTTTTCTGTCACACCCACAGGCATTTTCCTCATATTGCCATTACTCAGAGTGGCAAAGACGGAGCCCCGCTGCCGGTGTACCAGTGGACCCCCCTCCTAGCCAGGACGGGGTCATATTATGTGTTTAATCAGCAATTTTTAGGACCTGCTCTTCAGCTACTGCAGGGTTCTTGCCCTCGAGTGCCCGTGGACCTTAGGGACAAAGTGGTCAATGAGCGGAAAGGGGATGTTTTTCAGTTGACTCAGGGCCTTGTCATCCGTCTGTTTGGATTCACGGGGAAACCCTTCATTTTGCCTGTATATCCTTCTGAATACCAATTCGCTTTAGAGGTCGCTCGCCAGAGCGACATGACGAATGTAGTTTACGGCCATGGCCGAAAGTGGGCCCCGACTTGCGATTTCCCTTTCAAAATGGGGGTCGTAGAGGTCTTCGCCATGAAACAACACGTATTTTTAGATGATAAACTTGCTGACTTCGGGTTGCTGCAACTTCCGCAACGGTGGTGCTATGACCCCTTGGGGGTGATGAGAGATCATTTGAGGTTTAAAAATTTTCATATCTGCCCTCAACCAGAGATAATAAAGCAGAGGAATAATCCTGCCGGCAGAGATTTAGAGTGGCACTTGGAAAGAATGAAGACATTGCCACCATGGCACGAATTCTACACTATGGAAGTTGAATATGATCCTGCTAGACACCCTTTCCCGAGCTCAAACGCTGCTTTCTAGAGAAGAATGAAGGACGATTTGAGAGGGGAGATAAAGAATTGGCGCGAGCCACAACTCAAAGAATGGTGGATAATGAGAGTCCATCGACGTAAGCAGAAATCATACGGACTCTTGGAGATGGACAAAGATTTCGCCATTTATTATGAAGCGAATGCCGGATCATGGCAACCCCTCGCGTTTGCTGATTTTATTCCTCCTAGTCCCCCAGGTTCGGGCGACAGCCCCAGGAGAGTGACCGATGATTCTGAACAAGAAGAGGAAGATGAAGTTGTAGTAACATCTCAGGAGCCGCTCAAGGAGCCTGTGGGAGGTTCCGAAGTTGAGGTCGAAAGGCCATCGCAGCAACAAGGAAAAGAGGATGCAAAGAAAAGAAAGAGACCTGGACAGGTCCAAATGCCCCCTCCTCATCCGAAGCGGCCCCGCACCAAACCCTCCGGCGCTTCTAATGAACAATCTGCAGCGGGCTCAGCGGAAGCCAATGCGGAAAAAACAGCATCTCAACAGACCGAGGGAAGTGTTGAAATAGATGTCATTGATGTGGAGGAATTCCTACAGGAGGCGGGAGACGTTGGAGAAAGGGTCGAAAATGTTGAAAATGCAGGAACCGTGGGAAGCAGCGAACCCAATACGCAGGAATTTGCCACTTCTGCTCTGCCATTAGAGCACGCAGGTACGCATTCTTCTTCTCCTGCTCCCGTTTCCCAAATTGTGTCAACTCTAGTCCCGGCCGAAGGTCCCTCTGAGCCTTCTCCAAAAGTTGCTTATCCAGTTGTACAGTCACCCCAACATGAAGTTTCTCTAGCTATTACGGATGTGTCGCATGGTTCCGCCGGTCCCGTAGGCGTTTCCGCCCAGTCCGAGTCATCAGGCCGGGACGTGTTCGCAGCTGCCGCTTCGCTCACCCATACCACCATCCCGTTGGTAATTGGCCAGACTAAAGGCGACACTTCGTCCCCAAACCCCGACCCCCGCCTCGCATCCACACATACCGTAGCTTCACCATCCACTACACCCACCACTGAGCCCACCGGCGACACGTCACCGATCCAGTCTTTGTACCTGTTTACCCCTTCGGCTGTTAACCCAGCCTTATTAGAAAACGAATTAACCATGATCAAGGAGAGCCCTCTAGCGAAGAAGTTGATCCGAGCCCGCCAAAATACTGATAATATGCTCAAGGAGGCGAGGAGAAAGAGGGGGCGTTCATTGGCAAGACAAGAGAAGTGCGCGGTCATTGATTTGAAGAATGGGAAATTGCACAAGGTCAAGAAGATTCCCAAGGTCCAGAAACCCTTGGACGAAATGACCTCTGCAGATTATGAGTATCAGGAGAAGGTCAAGGACCTGGAGCATATAGACATTGATAATGAATCAGAATCAATGCATGTGAGAATAGAGACCTTCCGCGCACATGCCAGAATCGCCAACCAGCGCCGCTGTGAGGCGGAAAATGCCAATGTCAAGCTGGAGGAGGATCTAGCTAGGATACGCTCTCAGCTGGAGGATGCTCTGAGGCAATGTGAGCAATTAAAGGATGAAAGGGATGCCTTAAAACAACAGATAGAACAACTGCAAAGTAAAGTAGGAGATCATAGCAAGACCCAGGCCGAGGCTGAATTGAAGGCCAAGGAGTTTGAGGACCGGATCTTGCAGATGCAACTGCAGTTGTACGAAAAGGAGAGCTTGGAACTGTTCGACAGGAACAGGATTAAGGATATCCGCTCTCATTTGCTCAGGAATTTCAGATCTCGGGCCTCTAGTGCCCTCTCAATATTGTCATATATTACAGAAGCCCAGAACGCTGCTTCTCAAAAGGGGCCAATAGTGGACGAAATTATCCAGGAGATTAGAAGCCGGCTCGACTTAGCTTTTGAAGTGCAGAGCATAAAGTACCAAGACTTGCAAGTCGCAGCTATGAGTCGGATGGCCCGAGATTGGTCCACCGCCCAGGCCACGGTCCGCGCCTTCTTCTCCAAGGTGAGAAAGGCACAGAAGGCGAAGCAACTTCTGGATATATTTGAACAGGAGCAGCGTACCTCTCTGGGGTATTTTCAAAATCTTTCAGAACTGGGTTTCCCGAGTTTCACTGACGATGACGGGAACCTTTTGACAAAAGAAGAATTGAAACCTGCCTGGCTCAGCTTTGAGAGCGATGTCTCTGAGATTGATCAATGGAAAGAGCCAGTTACGGAAGGCCAGGTCACAGATTTTATTTTGAGATATTGTAGGATCGCGGCGTGCTTAAATGACTTGAGCACTAGGGCCAAATCTGCTGACATTGGGCAGATTGACAGGTTCCATGTCCTGGTTAAGGCATTGCAAGACCGAGAGCCTTTCCAAAAAGGTGCGTGGGCTCATATTCGCCGAACCATGGAGAGGATCCGTGACCGCCTTCCACCGCCGCCGTTGGAGCAGATACCTGGCGAAGGAGATGGAAAAGGAACAGAAGCAGTTGATGAGGTGCCCCCGGAATCAGAAAAGCAAAGAGGAGAAGGGTCTGGAGGTGACTCTGGCCCAATGGATGAAAGCTAGAGGGTTCTCACACCGAGGCGAGCTCGTTGCCCCGCGAGCCGCCAAGAATGTTGACAAGTTTTGTCACATTGCTTCTGAAGGGGTAGTGAAATTTGATGATGTTGATTTTCTTGATATAGTTTTCCTTATTTTTGTTGATAGTAGTGTTACAACAATTTTGGCTGTCATTTTTTGAATCCCCCTTGTAAATAACTGAATTTGAAAGAGCTTCGCCCATAGTATAGCAAGAAAAAGGAGCTTCGCAAACAGCAGACAGGAAAAACATAGGTGCAAGCCAAATTTTCTAAGGCACGTAAAGAGCTTCGCAAGCGAAGCCCCCACAAAACTAGCTTCGGGCCGAAGTTTTGCGAAGCATACAATGTAAAGTAAAATGCCAAAACAAATTCCTAAGTGTGGAAAAACACTTCGCAGAAATGCTAGCGAAGCACCTGCTTCGGCCGTCCCTTTTGGCGAACCACCCCTCAGGAAAATCTACTTCGCTCAAAATCTTCCCGAAGCACCTGCTTCGAGCGACTCAAGTGCGAAGCTTCCCCCTCCGAAGGCTGGTTGTCCCTGAAAATTTTCTAAGGCATGGAGGAGCTTCGCTTGAATTTTCCCCGAACGACTGTTTTTGAAACGGTTCGCGGCGAAGCAATTTTGTAAGTCCACTTCGGCTGAATTTTGTGCGAAGCTCCCTCAGTAGAAGCCTAACTGTATGCCCAAATATTCTAAGGCAAAATTCTACTTCGCCAAGATTTACCCCGAACGGCCATTTTGAAAGAAGGTTCGCAGCGAAGCTGTTTCTGGATGTCCCTTCGCTGCGAAGCACCAATACAAAGAAGTCTATCCCGCTTCGGCTCTCATCCATGGCGAAGCAGCTCCCCGAACTAAAATTCAGCGAAGTTCTCCAGGGCACACACCCCAAGGCTGGGTATTTCTTCGAGGCAATTGAGTGGTTCATAAATGCATCTTTACTTGCCCGAAAGACCCGGGACTCATTTTCAGCAATGGAAAAGGAAAGGTCAGCCGCAGGAGGAAAACCCGATGGACCCGACAGCCACTCGAGCATTGCACCCAGAGATTCAGGACGAGTCAGGCGGCCCATTAATGAGAGTTTCCCCGGCTAATGCGGCCGTAATTGCTAAATATAGAAACGGATGTGAGAGCTCAGTCACGGGAGGAGCGAAGGCAGATTTTCCAGTTTTTCGAGGGCGTACTACTAGGTTTTGTGCAATGATGGCTCAGAGGGTCGGGTCCTCTATAAAAACCCATGAATTGTAATGAAAAAGGGGGGAAGAACTTTTGCTAGAAAGCTGCTGTAACTTGATTTTTGCAATTGATATCAAGAACTTTGGGCCTCATTTCTCTCTTGTATGCTGCCTTCTGTGATTATTTCTGCTATTCTGTCTTCATTTATGTACTGTAATTCTGAATCCTGGATTTAGGTGTGTGATTGGGGACAGAACCCTGGAATTCTCCTGAAGGATACATAGGGGGGAAAAATGTCGTGTTAGTTTTCTTGTATGCTACCTGTGGATAGTGTTTCTGCTATATTCACCTATTTCTTAATTGCTGTAATTCTGAAATCTGGATTTCGGCGTAAGGGATTAGGAGGATCCTGGAACTCGTCCGGAGGATACATAGGAAAGCTAGTGCGGCGTTCATTTATGTTTTATTCTTTGTATTTATTGCTGCTACTTCAAGATATTAGCTAGTAATCGTGCTGCTGGTTCTTTCCCTCTGAAAATTCATTGATATTCTTTCCCTTACTCCCTTTATTTCTTTCCTGCACCTTTACTCTTTTTATCTCTTTCCTGCACTCTCATCTTTAAAAAAATCAGTAGTTTAGTAAAGGAGCCGGCCTTTCTCCGGAGATTGGCACGGAGGGCATCTCTTCCCTCCGGCCTTTCAATGTTGGTCCAGGTCTAGGGCGCGTATAATTGCCAAAATCCTTTCCTGTGGCAGATTTGTGACCAACACCCACTTCCTCCCTGATTTTGCTCCACTCCATAGGAATCTCTAGTTTATATTACCTAGCTCCCTCAAAACTGCTTGGTGTATCCAGGACCGAGAAGAGATATAGGGATGAATTGAAACATATATTTAACCAAGGTGATTTTGCCTCTCGAAGAAAGCCATATGTTAGTCCATTTGTCCAAATTTATACTTATTCTATCTATCAACTACAAATACTCCTCCTTTTACCTCGTGGTTCTAAGTGGGACTCCTAAAGTGGTAATAGGAAGAGAGGCTCTTATGAAATATAGGACATCCAATATCATGGTTTCCTAATAGGTTGAGCAATGGAAAATAATAATCTTTGATTTCTCTTCATTAATATATTGTCCTATAGATATGGAGAAAAGTGTCAAAATCTATAAATCTAGAATCCTCTTACCAATGTACATTCCAACAGTATGGATTCATGTATAAACTATAGATGGGAGATCAATGTTACTTCAAACATTATTGTCATTCCATGTAGAGATCTATTTGCTCTACCCTTGGAAATAATTTACCCCAAACATTCTACCAATATAATAAACAGGTAAGGCAAGAGAGGGTCACCCTACCTAATGCCTCTAGAAGTAGAAGCTTTAAACAAAGGGGATGAGCTTCCATTGATAAGCACTGAGTAGGAGACCGAAGAAATACAGTCTTTATTTCACTCTATCTAGTCTTGTGAAAAAACAAATTGATCCAACCTACTCTATCATCCAAAGAAAATCCAATCTACTCTAGCATATGCCCTAGATAGGTCTAGTTGAACAAACATAGACTGAGAGCTTTGTGCCTACATAGATTGTAAATCCTCTTGAGCCAAGACTATGTCATCTACAATTTGCCGTCCTCCCATAAAACATCCTTGCTCTAGTGAAATTATCTTACGGAGTCGAGGTTTCAATCTATTTGCCAATGTCTTTGTAATAATTTTAAGAAGTACGTTACACAGTGCCATGGGTATGAAACCAACAATTTGTTCCACATCATAAGACTTAGAGATAAGCACTATCTATGTTTTGTTAATTTTCTTGAGCATAGTTTTGGCCTTGTTTCCTCTTCCACCTCTTTTAGTAAATTCCAAAATTCTTGAAAGAATTTAATGGGAAATCCATCCGGTCCAAGTGTTTTCCCTTTTTTCATTTTGAATACCACTTCCTATAGTTCCTTAATGGTAATAGCACCTGTAAAGACTGAATTATCTTCTTCTATGATAGGCAAAGGAATTTCCTTTAGGACTTCTTGTTGAGCTCTTGGATCTAACAGAGCTGCTGAGAAAAGTTTTACAAAGTCATCAACAGCAATATTCTTCATGTCATCCCATGAGTATACCGATTCATTCATATATATTTTTAAGGATGAAGATATTTATGAGTGAAACTTGTATTCCTATCCCCTTCTTGTAGCCATTGAATTCTAGATTTTTGCTTTCATAACAACTCTCGTTTCTCCCTTCTTCAAATCAGTGGCTAATTTTATTTCTATCTTGCTTAAATTCTCTGAGAGACCCGTAGTGCAAATTTGCTCATTCATTTGTTCAAGTTGAAGAGCCAACATTACCTTTTTTTTATTTACATCCCCAAACTCCTACCAAATCCATGCCTTGATTTTGCTTTTTAAATACTAAAGTCTCTTTGCAAAACAATACATTTTAGTTGAGAAAATCTGCAAAAAAGTTCTAATTTTTACCGATTTCTTCTCTTGCCAATAAAATCCCCTTTTTTTGTTGAAAAAATCTCCCACAGTAGCATGGATAAAGAAAATGACATAAATAGCTTTTTTTTTTTTTTTTTTGTCTCATCTTGTATTTCTTCGGTTTTTTTATCGATTTTTTGCCAATTCTACTTTTCTCAACTATGCATTTTACTACCAAATCTTGGATTACCTTCCATCCACCATTGTTGTAACAAATGTCTAAAACTGCTATTGCTAAGCCATAAAATCTGGAATCTGAATGTAGTGTAGCTACAACTAGATTTTCAAAGGTCCATCAAGATGGGCCAATGATTCAAACCGGTATTGTTGAGATTTCATCCTTTTGGGATGGTTCCATACAAGAGGAGCTTGTTTGAGATCATGAATCTATCTAGCCTCTTTAATATGCATGCTAATTCTTACCTCCTATTTGACCAAGTCATAATACCATTTTCTGGTTTGCAATCAATTAAATGGAGGTGTCTCCTATGTTCAAGCATTAGGTCTAAACCAACTCTAGTGTTCTAATACCTCCGACTTTCTCTTCCAGGGAAAGAATGATATTGACGTCTCCTCCTAGTATAAGTTGTGATGTAGGGAATTGGATAAGGAGGTGGCATATATGGTTCTATTGCTTTATTTTTCCCTCTACACAGATGGGTGCATAAATATTAATACATAAAAGACTCTAATCTGATTGCCTTCCTTGACCTAGAAGAGCAAGAATTTCCCAACTTCCTATGGCTATGTGAACTACAAACTCCTTTAGATCCCATAGGCAAGAGAGGCCTCATGATGCACCTTAGGAACTAAGAGAGTCCACCTTCCCTATAGGCCATATTTTCTTTGCCAATATCTCCATTTCTTCCACCAACACTTTAGTCTCTTGGAGGAAGACTAATTATGGTTTGTTTACTTGAATCATCCTTTTAATTTCGTTGTGTTTGGAGAGGTTTTCTTTAATCCCTTTGACATAAAATGAAATTAATCTCATTAAGAATGAGTATTGAAGAGTCTCATAAGGACAGTGACCCTACCTTCAACAATCAATTTTTTTCTTCCCTAGTAATGTAGTGATGGTTTAATTGCCCTACCTTGTGATAGTATCCAATTTCATTCTTTTATGTTTTCTTGTATTATCTTAGATGAATCCTGGATGAAATCCAACCATGGGTGTGTGAATAAACTAATGGAACATTTTTGCGAGGAATCGAATTTTCCTCACCCTTCTTTAAGTCCTTTCAACTTCCTTCATTTGTTTGACTCTTATCTTTCAATTTTTACCCCTATTTTATTTTATTTTTTGGTAGCCTTTGGGCTGTTGACTGGTTTTTGCTTGCTTATTAATTAGTTTTTCCCATGACCAGGGTGGATTTTACTATTTCCTTCTAATTTGAACCACCAGTTTTTTCTAGAATTTGTGTTTCCAATGTTTCCATCTCCATTGAGTCATCCTCCTCATCAACCATGTCTTTTGTAGGGATATTAGTAAAAATATTATTTGTTATCATGGTGCTGCATGGTTCAGGCCTTGTCGGGTATTTTATTATTTGACTTATGACACATGTAATATTTTTAAGGTTTTATATTTCAATCTTACTTGGTCCGCACTTTCTACTATGGACTATATATAAGAGATCTCATGTTTTACTTTTTGTTGGTCCCTATTTTTCAATAAGATATCAATGCATGTGGATCATAGGTCATATGTTCTAATCTTAATCAATTCATAATTTTAGTCAAGGTATCAAAGCCTTATGTAGATCACTCAAAAAAGTCCTTGGTTTGAATTTTTCCCACCAATTTTTCTTCAAAGGATTTTGTATCATTGACATCATGTGATCTATCATAGCCTAGGTATATGTTTAAAGGTTCAAATTATTTCTTGTAAAGGCATAAAATTAAGGGTCTATTGACCAGTAAAGGCCTACAACATATGACTAAAGGTATGGAGCAGGAGCCAACTAATAATATAATATAAATAATTTGTTGAACAATTATGATGAAACCAGAATTATTTGCTTGAGAATGTGAGATGAGCAGAGATCTTATATGTAGAGAAGTTACTTCTAATAAAGGATATGGTTGAGATGACATTTTTAAAAGTATATGAACACCAATAAATTCTTGGTACTATGAAGAATCAAATTACTTGGTTTAGCACTAAAAAATTCCATAAAATTGAAGAGTTTCTTTCTTAAACAAGGTCATAACTAGAAGAGTGTGGAGTTCATAAAAATAACAAATGACAGGACGATAAACATTTGATTTGAAATATAATCCTTCTTTATCTATGTGAGGTATGTGTCTTCTTTTTTTCATAAAATCAACACTTGGCTCTAGTGAAAAAGCTCTCCTTAAATGATTTTTGTACTTTATTGATTGGTGAGTAAAAAAAATTAACTTTTATGAACAAAACAAATATAAAATTCAAGTTTTATTAAGAAAAGCAAAAAAATTAGAATCATAAAAAAGACCAAAACAAAGATTCTTCAGTTTTTTGAGTTGGTCAAGAAATTTGTTAAAACTTTTTTTTTACTATAAAAAGTAAAAAATCCAAAGTACAAATGCTTCAAGAAGTAGACCAATATTTTCAAGCAGTTATAGACACAAGCGATTTTTAACAATGGATAATATTCATACCTTTTCCTCTAAAAAGTTCAGAATTTTTGCTTCAAACTTTGAAAAGATTTTGAATTGGAGAATTTTGTATTCCCGGTGGGGAGGTGGTTTTCAAGAGCTTAGAATGATCAATTTACTATTCTCAATCGATGGACCAAATTGTACAATCGTACAGTCTTTACAACTATCAATTTACAACAACAAAACAACTTGTACGAAACCCAAATCGTACCACTGTACGATTCCAAATCGTACAGTGACAGGGCTTGTACACAGTTTTGTAACTAAATTGTTTGATTTCCCAAATACCGCCAAATCAGGTAAGTTTTCCTCAATTGCATAAACTGCCAAATCGGATAAGTCTCTTCTGTATGATTTGTAAGAACTCTGGTGTACAATTTGTATGAAACAAAAGTGCAGCAAGGTGCCAAATTGGATACTCTTATGAACCAATCTTTCTCAGCTAAGTTTTATAAAGGTTTAACATGGCAATTAATCCATTTCTACCAATATGCAAGTTACATCATCAGGGTTTGAGAGAGTTCTATCTCCAATGGAAACATCCAAAAATCATACAACAACATTCAATACGTCTTTCTTGGTATCATATTCATCACAGATTATTCATCAGGTTCACACCAGTGCTGGTTTAATCCAATTCTTCCATAGCAATTCATTAAGTATCAACAACCATAAAGAAGTACATGCAACAAAGATAAACTACAAAACATCATTCTACCATTCCAGGATTTTTCAGTATGTGAGAGTAAACTATGAATTGTGATTCTTCTTCATTACTTGTCAACAATGTCATACAATCACTAAAAGGTACTCAACAATGCATCAATACTTCATACTATTCAAACCAGAACATAGCTAAAACTCACAAGCATTAACCAGACTAACCAGACCATCAAAAAAGAAAAGGGGGCCTTATATAACATTACCTAGGCCTTTCCAAAGCGGTTCCTGAGGCAATTCGTTACTTACAACTTCCCATGCACAACGGAATGCATAATTATATCTTTTACTAAGTCTAAATACATCATTTATCAAATTCATGTGTAATTACAACTCAAATTATATTTCCCTTGCACTTCATTTCATTGCACATTATACGATTTGCCCTTCAGTTTATACGGTTTGTCTCCTGCTTGTATGGTTAACTCCTACTTGTACGGTTTACCAAAACTTGTCAAAATTGGGCAAATCCTCTTATCACTTCTCCTTCTTATGGGAGGTGGATTTGCTGCCTATATCTGCCCTCCTCTTTACTTTGGTCGGTGTCCTCGTCGAGTCGTCTTTTTATTTCAGTTGTGCCTCATAATCTCTGACTACAACTTCCAGGTCTTCTACCTAGGTGCGAAGAATTACGCATTGATTCTTCAACTTGGCTGCGTAGTTGTCCATTTCTACTGCTTTCATACCATGCTGATTGGATTTCTCTTCGGCAGTCTTTAGGAGTTCTCTCAATTGTTTCTTGCACTCAATAACACTCTTCTTCAGCTTCTCCTGCAAATGTGCTTTTGTTCGAGCTGCTACCTATAACTCTTCGTTCTTATCTATAATGGTCTGCAAATGGTGATTAATATATGCCTCCAAAGTACGGATAGTTTCTTTCTTAGAACTCAATTACACTTGCTTATCCTAGACCATATTATTATATCATTTATTTTCCTGTGTGAGCTCTTCTATCTTCTTACCCTGTATTTCCAGTTGCTCATCCTTTTCGGCCAACTGTATTTTCAGCTGTTCATCCTTTGCTCTGAGTTGAGCTTCCAACTTCTTGATCTTGTCTTCTGCCGTTTGTGAGACCTGTCACTTTTCCTCTTCAAGCGAACTAATTATGGCTTCAAAATCAGCCTTGTTACTTAGCAGTTCTTCCAATTTCTTTAATTTTGCTTCAGTCGCAGCCTTACTCTTCTGTAATTCTTCCTCCATTACAACCATTTTTTTTAGAGTGGCCTCTGTCTCTTCTTTCTGAGCTTCCTTGAGCTAATAGATTTGCTCCAATCCTATGCTCAACCACTCTATCCAATGTGTTAGGAATTTCAACTTCCTCAGAGTGATAGCCAATCCTGTAGTGACCCTCTTATGTTCCAACTCCGTTGTGTTCATTGGACAAGTCGGATAATTAGCTCTATCCAGGTACAACCTCGGATACTGCCTGTAATTGGTTCTCACCCCGTTTGGCAAGTCGTATCTTCCAAACATCATTGTTACCTCTTCCCTGGGTAACTTCCATGGGTGTTGTACATGAATATTCACAATTTTCCTTGTACGCTCCTCATTGCTCGCCCATTCTGTTATCTTTTCCAACTCGATAAACACTTGTTCTTCCCATAGCTTCAACTGTCCCACGTGTCCAATACAAAACAGTAATTTGGCGCTAGCCATGGCATTGCCTACTTGAGAGAAGAAATGTTCCACCTGATCTTCTACCCTTTTTGCATCCTCCTCAGTTTTAACTTTTGAGAACTGCGATACCTCCAAGAGGTTACTTATTTGCATCCTTCACAGTTCTTCATCAATAGGAGTTTGTTCTTCCTCTTCTTCCAAGTGGTGACCAGAGCTTCCCCCAAGTTAAATTAGTGATCTTTCTATGTTTATCTTTTCTTGTGGTGGAGTCTGTTCCACAGTCCTCTCCACATCCACATCTTCTTCCATATTCACAATCTCTTGGTGAGATTGTTGCTGATCTGTAGGTTGTTATGCTTCTTTTTGTTCAGTTAATCCCACCTGTTGTTCTTTTGTCACCTGCTCTTCTTCCTGATTCTGCTGGGTTTCCATTGCTGTGACTTTTTTAACAATAGGATCTTCTTGTTCCTGTGATGCCTTTGTATCTTCTTGTGCATCACTTTGATCATTTTGATTTGTATCTCCTCCCATTACAAATCTAAAGCAAGGCTTCTTCTTCTCTCTAGACTCTTCCTCTGAGGCTTCGACTATTGTCTTGGTTTTCTCTTTTTCCTCCTGAGTAGTGGCTACTACTTCCTGTGCTATTTGCCTTTTGTATGCTCCAAAATTTTTGAAGAGTCCAAAATTTCAAATTCATCATGCTGGAAAATTTGTGGGGATTCCAACATCTTCTCTGCTCCTATGCAATTCCAATCGTGCAAATCCAGCTTCTTCGAGTCTGACTGTTCTTCTTCTTGTTGATTCTTTTGTACAGGCTCGGCTTATTTTTCTAGAACGTGATTATTTAACATTCTTTCCCGTTGTCTTCTTCTTCTTACTCATACTGGGCTGGATTCCCTCCCCATAATTTCCTTCCTTTCCTGAACTAACGGTTGCTCCTGCTGCCATTGCTTAAGTGCTTGTTATTCTAGTTCAGGTTCCAACTACCTAGGCCTTTTCCTTCGAGGGTGTACATCCTCCTCCGAAGAAGTATCCTCATGTACTCCAGTGGTCTGTTGTGTTTTCTTTGTCTGAGACTTATCAAGAGTCTCATACTGAATCGGTACTAACTTTTCCCACCTTAAAATGGTTGGCTATCCTACCTCGATATTCCTAGGTTCTGTCAAACCTGGAAAGTGGGTTCCCATCTCCGTAACTGCGTTTAATAACAATCTAATAGCATGGAAAGTCATCACAAAATTCTTAGGCCTCTTTATCAATACTTCATGCATATTTTTCTCTAGATAGGTACCCCAATCATACCGGATTCCTTTAGTGATACCCTTTACATACTGAGCCATTCAGATTGGCATCTCCGTGGCTCGTGTTTCCCATGATATTCGAGCCATCACAGTATTCATGGTACATGGCCAATCTTTCCCTTTCAGATGGCTCTGTTTAATTCCTCGAGTCCCTGCACCCGAGATATTCGCTTCGATCGACAATTTCACAGTGGTGAGTAAAGTGATGATGTGATATGTTTCAATTGGATCAAAAAACTTCTTTACTACCTTAGTGCCATATGTTGGTAACCCAAACGTTTTCCTGAATGTCTCTGTTGTGACTTCTATCTTCACTGACCGCTTGCCCACATTGACATAGGTAAGTTTGGTTGCAGGATTATATACCTGAACCATCTGCAACAGATAATTATAGAAGGTCTTCTGATGTGGTGGCACTTGTGCTATTACAGCTATACCAACCATCTTAAATTGTTTCCTTCATGGGTGGTTCTTGTTTTCTTCGTTACTCCACCACTTCCTGCATGTATCTCCTCCATGTTGTATGAATGATATGCTCGTTATCTCAACCTGGCTCTCCTCAGGTTTGCTATTCAGATCCTCATCCAAATCTGGGTAATGTACTTCACTTTGTAACTCCCTCCTCAGAATTTTTTCCTGTGCCATTTCCTCCTCTCAAAATTTGGGTGGTGTCCTTCTCCAATCTGCCCTACAATACCTCTGCCCTCTCCACGACCTATATTCTCCTCTTCTTCAAGGACGAGTACCACGACAACCGCAGGACTAAAACTATCACCCTTGGTATTACCGTGGATGTGACTCTCTTATGCAGGGCTCCTGGTGACCATTCCACTCTATTGGCTGCAATTCTTCTTAAATGGTATTCAAACTCTTCGGCTGAAATCATTTTCTCGCCATTCCTTCGATTAGCCTGCTACTTGGACATCACCTGATCTGCAATTAGAAGTGCCCTGGAAATCATATAGTCTACTATAAATCATACAGTACAACCTTCAACTTATTCCTGTACGGTTTCCAAATCAATAGCCATCTCCAGATCATACAATCTCCTTAATTATTTTAATTGTTCAATCTTTTGCAAACCATACATCTACTGCACCAAAACATACAGGGCCCATACCAATCCGTACAATGTCCCTATCCAACTGCTCCTCTTTTCCAAATCTGTACACTTCCATATGATTTCGTATGATTTGCTCAAAAATCTTAAATCAGTCCTAAATTTACCTAAAATCGCATAATATTTTCCTGAGAACGTACAATATGCCCTCCAAATCATACAATATGTCCTTTGAAACCCTTTTTCACCTGAAAATCACATTTTATACTTCTCCTCATCGATTTCTCACCAACCCAGTTGCCAAAATATCCTGATATATCTTTTCAATACAATTCCGAAGACATTCTTCAATTTTTCATCACTTGGCGTAATTTACCCCCAAAAACAAAATTTCTTGGCTGTAATGTAGGGTTGTACGGTCTTATCCTTCCTTCCCTTTGCCTTCTCCAGTTTGTTTTTTGTCGCTTTTATCATATTAGGGCTTGTAATCTCCTTTCTCCTGTAATATTTTTACCTTGGCTCCAATTCGTAACTTCTTCTAACCCTGGTGTATGTTTTTCCACAATATAGTTCGTGCTTGGATGCCTTCTACTGCAAATCCTTGTTTTCCTTTAGCTGAACTCGAAATCTACTTTTAATGGAGTGGAAACCCTTGCTTTTCTCTTTCGGTTCGATTTTCTTGAATGCGAAAAGTCTCCCTAGTGCAAATTTAGAAATGGGTCATGCAATCTTGTAGTTCACTGATGAATTTTAACGCCCATGCAGTAGATTTCATTCAGTTGCACGCTTTTCACCTTCGTTCTCCTAAAAATTTTGAATTCCTCCTTGTACGGTTTGTAGAATTGCTAAAGTTAGCTCTGTATTTAAATTTTTATCAGAACCTAACCACTCAAATTTTAAAACGGTGCCACTTTGCATATATTTTCTTCTTCCTTGCCCGGATGATTGACAACTCATCACTTTCCTCATGCGATTGTATTTTTTCCCACTTTTTTCGATAACACATTGTCCCACACATGCGAACATTAAATGCGACGGTTGAAAATCCTACAACTGCACCTAAAATCGTACAAATGTGCCTAAAATCGTACACTGTACGATCTAAATCATACAACATGCTTCCTTGTACGATTCAACATGTACTTTTTCCATTTTTGCTTGTACAATCTTCCACTCATGCTTTTTCAGCTTTAAAATTAACTTGTACGATCTATCAATTAGAGAAATTTTTCTATTTTCTCTCTCTTGAAGAGGTCGTCATTTACGGTTTTCAACCCACTTCCTTCTTAATTGCGTCCCAAGGGATTTTCACAACTAAGGCATTTTTTTTTTTCTTTTTTTTCATTTCCTAACCTATTTACACTTACTATCGTGGGAATCGCACAGTGACATTCATTTGTACGATTCCATATGATTCTTCTCTTGGAGGTTTTACCATGACATTCCGAGTGATTGCATCATCTAGCGCCACTTGCTCTCTAGGGCGATTCATCTCCACTTGTGATGTTACAAAGATTCCTAGCCTTCTACTACCACGTGTACAATTTGGGATTGTACAATTGCAAGCTGAAGTCTATTCCTTCCTCCCGTTGCTTGGTTATCAAGAGTTATCTCTACCAACTCAATGTTGGCTACTGGACTTCTACTTCATCTTACACTTGGTGATAATTATCGCAGTTCTCTACTTCTACGATCTGCACGTACTAAGCGACATCCCCATCTTCTTTCCTCGAAGCATATTTGTGGAGATGAGATTGTCAAGATCTCTCTATATGTGTTGGAAAAATTTGTCTCAAAACTTGAGTTGTTTCGATTATCTTCTCTTTGTTCTGCCCAATTTTTTGGTAAATTCATCAGTCTTTCCAATCTCCTTACTTCTCTCATTTGTCTTCTTAATAATCGATAGGCTATTGTATATGCTTGCAGATCAAGGTTGGTTTGACGCTTCTGTGATCTCCCTAGTTGTCGATGTGTTGTTGTACATACTTGGGGATCACGGTCATCTTGAGGATTATGGGGTCTCCCTGGGCAATCGTCATCATCACTACTTTTTGTGCTAGGTTCCCTTACTATCCAAGGCATTCCTTCATCACTGGAGTCACTCAAATCCACCCGTGCATTACCTTGTGATTCAGGTGATGTGGTTGCATCCTCAATGTCTTGCCAAAGCATCTCTACATCTTCATTCATCATTGACGGATCACTTGGTGGTACTTGTGAACTTGTGCTTGCACCATTATTTCTTATACCACTCCTTGGAGTTATTCCCTCATTATCCTCAACTTCCCCTTCCAGGTCCTGTAGCCTAGTTGTTATGTATTCATCCAGCCTTCGTATTGTGTTGTCCAATTCCTGGATGGTTTGTTCTCTCAACCTTGCATTATGACCTCGTAACATCTGATATTTCTCGTGCAGTTGTTAGATCAGCAGTCGCATTATCTGTTGTAATAGCCCTATCTGAGCTAATGGAGTAAGTCCAGCCAATTCTTCATCAATGATCTCATTCCTATCCTCTTCTGGAACTTCTATTTCAAAAGTATCCACTCTATATTCATATCATAATATTAACCGTATCCTTATTCGTCCTTCAGCTTGTTGGGGTAGTTCTCTACGCTCCACCTAGGGATACATCATGTTTCTGTTTACTTGGGGTGCATCTTCTTGTCTTCCCCTATTTCTGGGTAATAGTACTATCTCCTGATATCCTCTTTTGTTTGGAGGAATCCACTCTTCATCTTCCTCTGTTACTCGTTCGGTCCCATCCGTAAATCTGACATGCACCCGTAATCTTCTTTCTTCGGGTCGAGGTGCCAACTCTGGTTGTTCCATGATTGGTCTTGTCTCCTCCTCTTCTGTGAATAAGTGTGCGAGTCTCGTGTTAGGCTCTTCCTGTGATGGACATTGCTCATCTTGAGTTCTCTAGTTGAGCTTCTGCTCATCTTCTTCGCTCAATCTCTTCCGAAGAAATAAATAAGCAATGTCCTTTGTAAGGCTTCAACTTTGAGCCATTTACAGTGTCGGGTACCTCAGTCCCATTCAAGTTTTTCAACTTGACCTCTCCATTATTCATTACTTCTACCACTTTGTAGGGACCAAGCCATAAAGTCTTCAGCTTACCGGGCTTGATTTCTCGCTTTCCATTAAGTTTTAGAACCAAATCACTCGGACTAAGTTCTAGCTTCTTCAAGTGTTTGTCATGCCACAACTTTATTTTTTTTTGGGCTATCTCAATTGTCCATTGTGCCATGACTCTTATTTCGTCTAACTTAATCAATGTTTTCAGTCGCTCTTTCAAAATTTCTTGATCACCCAAGCGATGCTCCACTACGACTCTCAAACTTGGTATCAAGAATTCAACTGGCATCACTGCCTCTTATCCATACATCAACTAGAAAGGTGTATACTCTATTGTTGGTTTAAAAGTTGTTCGGTATACCCATAAAATATTTTGGTAACCTTTTCTCCCAATATGCTCCTTCTATTCCACAGGTTTTATAGGTAGATATCAGGACTTTATTTTTTACTTCTACTTGCCCATTCGCTCTAGGATAGTACGGACTATACAATGGGTGAAAAATCCTGAATTCCTTTATTAGCATCTTGATGATTTTATTGAAAAAGTGTCCTCCTCGATCACTCGGTATCTATAGTGAAATGGCAAATATTGTAATTACCTACTCGTACAAGAATCTTGTTGTACTTTTAACTGAGTTGTCAGGTAATGCTCTCGCTTGACCCACTTCATCAAATATTCTGTTGCTACCACAATGTACCTGCACTTCCTTCTTCGAGATGTTTTTATTAGTCCGATGAAGTCCAATCCCCATATTTCAAATGCAATGGTATAAAGTCCCTCTTTATTGGCTTTCCAGTCCCTTGACAAGTATCACATGCTTTTATGTATTCTTTTACATTATTATACAGTGTGGGCCACCATAATCCTGCTACTAATATTTTCCTAGCAGTGGCATCTGGTCCCATGTGCCCTCCTGCTAAACCTTCATGAGCTTATTTCAATTCCGCTTTGACTTCTTCCTCCATCACACATCTTCGTAAGATACCATCGCTTCCCATATTATACAACAATATTGCTATCAATTGGAAGGGTGTTGACTTCATAATCATTTTTTTTCTCGATTGTCGTAATTTCTTGTGGCTACTCTCCTATGGATAGGTACTGGCCAATCAACTTGTACCATGATGGAAAAAATAACTACGCATCAGGGAATTCATCCAGAATCACTATTCTTGCAGGCTCTCCTGATAGCATCCGAGATAGCTGGTTTGCTATTACATGCTTCTTACTAGGTCTCACTACTGCTCGGAATATAAACTCCTATAGGGTAACGAGCCACCTGTTGACCCGTCGTATCATCAGTTTCTTTATCAAGTACAACAGGGCTTGGTGATCTATATAAAAAACAAAGAGATTCGCTAGTAGGTAATGCCTTAACTTCTGGACTGCATATACCATTCCCAAAGCTTCTCTTTCTGTTGTACTGTAATTTCTCTTCGTCCTTGACAATAGGCGACTAGCAAAGAAAATAGGTTGATCCACCCTGAACTGTCCTTCTTGTGCTAAAGCACATCCGATTGCAAAATTTAAAGCATCAATATGAACATGGAACTCCTTATCCCAATTCGGGAACACCAAAATAGGGCTACTGACAAGCTTGGCCTTCAACTCCTCAAAGGCTCCTTGGTGCTCCTCTGTCCATTTGAAAGGAACATTCTTCTTCATCAATGAATCCAATGGATAGGATACATGTGTATAATTCCTGATAAACCTTCGATAATACCTCGTCAATCCAAGGAAGGTTTTAAGTGAACTCACATAATATGGTTCTTCCATGTGCAATATCACACGGATCTTATCAGGATATGTTCTTAATACCTCACTGCAGACTATGTGTCCTCACAACTTTCCATATGGTACCATCAGGTAAAACTTCCCAAGGTTTAATGAGATTTGTGCATTTCTGCAACTACTCATACATTCACTGAGAGCAGGATGATGCTCCTTGATCTTCCCATAAATGGACTAGTCATCCAAAAATGCTTTGAAATTCCTTGTTGCCAATTGATCAAATATATACAGTATGATGCGTTGAAATGTAGTTGGGGCATTACAGATCCCGAATAACATTCGATTGTACGCATACATGCCATTCTCCACAATAAATATGGTCTTCAACTTATCCTCCTAGGCTATACTTATTTGATTGTAATCCAAAAATCCATCCAAAAATGAATAGATCTCATGTCCTGCAACTCCCTACAATATGGAAGTTGTGAAGGGAATAGAGAAGGGGTACTTAATAGTTACTACGTTTAGACTCCTAAAGACCACACATATTCTGATTTTATCCATTTCCTTCTTCAAGATGACCACTATAGGTGATACCCACTCACTGGTCGTAACCCTGAAGATGATTCCTACCTCTAACATCTTCTCTATCTAGGCGTTCACTAATGCAGCATATTTTGGGTTCATCCTATACGGTCTGGTCCTTACTGGTTGTGCTCCAGGCATTAGTGTAATCTTGTGGACACATAAATCAGGTGGTACTCCCTTCAAGTCCTTGTATATCCATGCAAAGACATCCTTATATTCCAAAAATATCTTAAAAGATGTTGCTTTTAGTACAGGGTTCCAATCATCACCACAGTGAATCATCCTAGGTTCATCCTTTGTCCCTAGATTGATGTTCACTACCTGAGATCCTTCATATTTGATATTCTCTGGGTCACTTTCTGCTTTCCCCACATTCTTTGGGTGTGCTGGTCTTGCATCAATTTATGTATCTCCTACTGTGTATTCTGCAAAACTTTTTGGAGATGTCCATTTCTCTTCCGCCTCCTTCTTAGGTTCCTGGCTGACTTTAGTTTCGTCTTGTTTTTCCTTGATCTCCTCTGTGTCAATACAGAGGCATTTGGGCTGAAAAAATTCGTACTCCTCCATTTACCAATGAAGAAATCTGCTATCAGATCTAGCTTCATCTTCACTACATTCATCCGGGTACAACATTCCTTCTCCATCTGGTTCATATCCTTCATTTCCTGAAGAATTTTTTGATTCATCGATCGTGGCTACATCCTCACTGACCATTTTATTAGTCAGATTAATCATATATTTATGTTGTCCCTTCTTGAAAGTGATCTGATACTTCCCCTAATTGTAATTAACTTTGGCTACACATAGCCATCCTCTTCCCAATAGAGCATCATATGTAGGATTTTGCAATCTGCATAGTAATCACATTGAAATCCAAGACAAACTATTGGTCAACTATCACCACTGGTTGTATCGTCAAGACTCCCTTTGTCTCAATACCATACTGGTCAACACCATATAATCAGAAGCTCGGTGTCCATAGAGATGGAGCACCCAATTCTAGCCAAGTCCTTTCAGGTAGCACATTGATGCTGGATCCTCCGTCCATAATAACTTGTGTCAATTTGTGCCCTAGGATCTCCATATGAACTAATGCAGGTTTCCTTCCCACATCAATCATCAATATGATAGGGTCCATGAATTGGTCTTTTTGTTTCTTTTCCTGGATCAGTTGACTCTGCAATTTTATCACCTTATGAGGTTGTATATCTTCCACCATTGTTTTTTGTAATAATGGGATAGCTTCCAACAGGTTAGCCACTTTGATCTCTACTGTGGTGTCCAAAACCTGTGCAGCCAGACTCTGCATAAATGCATTCTCTTCTTATGGCTTTTCCAGTTCCTTTTTTGCTAACTTCACTTGTTTAGCTTTTTGTGCTTCATCCTATAGTATTTTCTTTGCTACTTTCTAGCGTTGTTTTTCCTTTGCTGGCTCTGGATACTTATCCTTTTTAGCCTGATTTCTCATCACGGCTAAAACTTCCTAGGTTTCCTATTGAACTTGAGGAACCTCAATATCTAAATAATTTACATTTTATGGGTTGCTTGAACTTGCTTTCTTGGGGCAATTTGCTTCCTTGTGGTTACCCATACCAGACCACCTACACGTGTGTAGTGTTCACTTGCTGCATTTCTTGTATCTGAGGTGAAGGAAATTTTTTTCATGAAATGCCCCCACTCTTGGCAATTACGATATTGTATGATCGACCTCCATTTTGAATCATACTGCAAATGACTCTATCCTCCTTACCGATTACCCTGGTTCTGCCTTCTACCTCACCGGCTATTTCTATAACTGCCACGTGTTGCTTGTTGTCCGCTTTCTAGGGTGTCTTTGGTTTCTCTTCCTGCTCCTGGATTGTCAGGACCTGTGGATGTACTCTTGCATTATACGGACATAGCATCACCTCATGTCCCATCACGTTGCAGATATGACAATAATCATTTCGTGGACACTTTTCATTTGTATGACCCTCAGTTTTGTATTCTGTGCACCAAATGTCATTCCTGTCAGGCTTGCTTCTTTGTTCTTTCATGATCTTGTCAAATTCTTGATGAAATGATGCTACTATTCTTTGTATAGTGTCATCTTATCCACTATCTAAATCATTGGACTTGGGATGAGACACTATTCCTATGTACGTCTATTTCGATTCACTTTCGAAGTTCTTTGCATGCTTTACAACTTCCTCATACGTTTCTGATGGTATTGCCTTCATATTTTTCTTATATTTCAGTAGAAATCCATCTACAAACCACCACTTTACCAATACATTTGCCAAGGGCATCTGCATCTTATCTACTAACTATTTTAGTCTACGGTTGTATAATTTTACATCTTTGTCGGGCTTTTGCTTCGTCATACAAAATTCAATAACAATGTTTCCATCATCCTTCAAAGGGTGAAATTCCTCAATGAATTTCTCCTTCACTTGATTCCAATTCCGGAAATTTATTGTATTTTTCCATTTCAGATACCAATCCATCGCCAATCCTCTCAAGGCAGCAATAAATAAAGTTACCCAGTCATTTGGCTAGTCTACGCCATTTGCCTTCCAAATGGTTATACAAGTTCTGATATGTCTTATGGGGTCTTTCTTACCCTCACCTGTAAATGGTGGACATCTATGCTTGGCTACCTTGTTAGCCATATTCAGAGAATCATCCTCGTCACTTGAGGTATCCCATGGAATCTCTGTCTGATTCCTCCTTGAGGGTGTTTTACTACACTCGTCATCATAAGTTTCTATCCGAGGTATCTTATTCTGTTCCACCAATCATTGACTAAACGCACGTGCATCTTCACTCCGCGACTTCCTTCACTAATGTGAGGGATATGGTCTTGGTCCTTCTTCCTGATACCTCACACTCTGTTTCCCTGGTGTCTGACTCCCGTCCTCTGAACTCCCTTGTAACCCTTCCATCACTTTCTCGGGTGTCACCATCCACTCTCCTTCCTCATGCACTATTTTGTCAAAATTTAAAATCAAACAAATTCACCAGGATATTTTACAGTCTTGTTACAGGCAAAAACACACGTAGACGGAAGAAATAAAACCAACAGAATAGGGCAAAAAATAGGTAAAACTTTAAGTGAAACGGGGGGCGGCTCTGCAGAGCCTACAAGCCCACAAAGGGCCAACTGCGTTGAATACACAGCCAGATGTAGTAAATAGCTCTGCTGAGAAATACAATAGCCACTAAGGGCCAAGTCTGGAATACACAGCCAGAATTGAACCTGGGGCTGCTGCCTAGATTTCCTAAACATCATACGCATACATCCTTTTATAAGCCCTAAAATCTGATTAAACCCTAAACCAGAATATATAAAACCATGGGCACAAATGGTGGTATTCTGGTTTATTCTGCTACGCGGGTATGGTACCTCTGTTGGGATTATTTCCAACACACCCCCTTAATCACAACTACGCATGCACAGCGAACAGAAGGTGGAGGAACAAGGTAAGAGGCTCTGCTGCGGTGGGGCTTCTCCCCGTCAAACCCTTATGCTGCTTCTTCTTCAACTCCAACTCTCGTCGGACATTCTCACTCTCCTCCGCCGCTATCGCCAAAATTGCCACAGGAACAAGGTCAGCGAAGCCCTAGCACAGAACACGCGCGACGACATCTTTCAACTCCTGCGGGTTCGTCGGCCCCATGAGGCAGTGCCCTAGAATTCTCAGCATCGGCTGCAGAAGCTCCATGGGAAGCGGAACCCTCATCCCCTTCGCCCTCGTGCTTGCCAAATCCCTTAGCTCTGATACCATGTCGAAATTTAAAATCAAATAAATCCACCAGGATATTTTACAGCCTTGTTACAGGCAAAAACACACGCAAACGAAAGAAATAAAACCAGCGAAACAGGGCAAAAAATAGGTAAAACTTTAAGTGAAACGGGGGGCGGCTCTGCGGAGCCTACAAGCCCACAAAGGGCCAACTGCGCTGAATACACAGCCAGATGTAGTAAACAGCTCTACTGAGCAATACAATAGCCACTAAGGGCCAAGTCTGGAATACACAGCTAGAATTGAACTTGGGGCTGCTGCCTAGATTGCCTAAACATCATACGCATACATCCTTTTATAAGCCCTAAAATCTGATTAAACCCTAAACCATAATATATAAAACCATGGGCACAAATGGTGGTATTCCGAGTTATTCTGCTACGCGGGTATGGTACCTCTGTTGGGATTATTTCCAACACACCCCCATAATAACAACTACGCATGCACAGCGAATAGAAGATGGAGGAACAAGGTAAGAGGCTCTGCTGCGGTGGGGCTTCTCCCTGTCAAACCCTTATGCTACTTCTTCTTCAACTCCAACTCTCGTCGAACATTCTCACTCTCCTCCGCCGCTATCGCCAAAATCACCACAGGAACAAGGTCAGCGAAGCCCTAGCACAGAACACGCGCGACGACATCTTTCAACTTCTGCGGGTTCGTCGGCCCCATGAGGCAGTGCCCCAGAATTCTCAGCATCGGCTGCAGAAGCTCCATGGGAAGCGGAACCCTCGTCCCCTTCGCCCTCGTGCTCGCCAAATCCCTTGGCTCTGATACCATGTCGAAATTTAAAATCAAATAAATTCACCAGGATATTTTACAGCCTTGTTACAGGCAAAAACACACGCAGACGGAAGAAATAAAACCAGCGAAATAGGGCAAAAAATAGGTAAAACTTTAAGTGAAACGGGGGGCGGCTCTGCGGAGCCTACAAGCCCACAAAGGGCCAACTGCGCTGAATACACATCCAGATGTAGTAAACAGCTCTGCTGAGCAATACAATAGCCACTAAGGGCCAAGTCTGGAATACACAACCAGAATTGAACTTGGGGCTGCTGCCCAGATTGCCTAAACATCATACGCATACATCCTTTTGTAAGCCCTAAAATCTGATTAAACCCTAAACCGAAATATAAAACCATGGGCACAAATGATGGTATTTCGGGTTATTCTGCTACGTGGGTATGGTACCTCTGTTGGGATTATTTCCAACATGTTTCTCTATCAACTCCCTCCTCTACATTAGGTGGTTCTGGTACCTCCTCTTCTATCTCTATCAATAGCGCTTCAAAATTACCTTCTTTAGATGCCTAAACTTGTTCTATTTCTGGTTCATGTGTACTATGGTTTGAATTACTTACATTATCTCTTCGAGCAATTCCCGTGCTTCTTCTTACTAGAAATTTTTCTCGTACTTCCCATCTCTTATACCTTTGCACACTAGTGTCTGTCATTCACCTCCAGTTTTGTAATATTCTACCTTTGTCAATATGACCCATTTTAACAAAAATGCCAAGTTCGATAAGGCAACGACACTAAATGTAGCACAGGGGTGCAATATTCCTTGTGGGGAGGTGGTTTTCAAGAGCTTATAATGATCAATTTACTATTCTCAACTGATGGACCAAATTGTACAATCGTACAGTCTTCACAACTATCAATTTGTGACAACAAAATAGCTTGTACAAAACCCAAATCGTACCATTGTACGATTCCAACTCGTACAGTGACAAAGCTTGTATGATTTCACACTCAGCCAATCCTTCAAATTCGGTTTTGCAAGCTGTCGTACACAGTTTTGTAACTAAATTGTTTGATTTCCCAATACTGCCAAATCGGGTAAGTTTTCCTCAATCGCATAAACTGCCAAATCGGGTAAGTCTCTTTTGTAAAATTTGTAAGAACTCTGGTGTACAATTTGTACGAAATGAAAGTGCAGCAAGGTTCCAAATTGGATACTCTTCTGTACCAATCTCTCTTAGCTAAGTTTTGTAAAGGTTTAACATGGCAATTAATCCATTTCTACCAACATGCAAGTTACATCATCAAGGTTTGAGAGAGTTCTATCTCCAATGGCAACATCCAGAAATCGTACAACAGCCTTCAATATGTCTTTCTTGGTATCATCTTCATCACAGATCATTCATCAGGTTTACACCAGTGCTAGTTTAATACAATTCTTCTATAGCAATGCATTAAGTATCAACAACAACCATAAAGAAGTACATGCAACAAAGATAAACTACAAAAAATTATTCTACCATTCCAGGATAGTTCAATACGTGAGAGTAAACTATGAATTGTGATTCTTCTTCATTACTTGCCAATAATATCATACAATCACTAAAATGTACCCAACAATGCATCAATACTTCATACTATTCAGACCAAAACATAGCTAAAACTCACAAGCATTAACTAGACTAACCAAACCATCAAAAATAAAAATGGGGTCTTATATAACGTTGCCTAGGCCTTTCCAAAGTGGTTCCTGAGGTAATTCGTTATTCACAACTGCCCATGCATAACGGAATGCATAATTATGTCTTTTACTAAGTCTAAACACATTTATCAAATTCATGCATAATTACAACTCAAATTGCATTTCCCTTGCATTTCATTGAACATTGTACGATTTGCCCTTCAGTTTGTATGGTTTGTCTCCTGCTTGTATGGTTTGCTCCTACTTGTACGGTTTAGCAAAATTTGTCAAAATTATCAAAACTGGGCAAATCCTCTTGTCACTTCTTATTTTTCTGGTAGGTGGATTTGCTGCGTATGTTTCTCAGTATATAATTCAATATTCTTTATATTTTGTCCTCTTATTAATAAATGTTAATAAAAATAATGTAAAATTTATGAAGACGTTAATATTGTTAATCTATTATTAGGTATATAAAAAACTTTTTTGGTCTAGAATGACTTAATCAATAATGTTTATTATGCTTCAAAATTGAGTAAATAATTTATTCACTATTCTAAATAATACAAAAGGGAAAGAGGGTAGAGTTTTAGCTGATAAATTTCCGATTAAAGAGAACCAGTTTAAAAATTATTACATTAAAAATTGTAGATGAAGTGTGAAGCTTGATAACCCCTTGCGTGCACCTATAGTTCCCTTTCATATCTTGGTACATATGTTGTTGGTATCTCTATGTATGCTATAGAATGAATATCTTGTTCATTTAAACTACATAAGCTAAAAACTGGTTAATATTTTCTTTTTTTCTTTTTGTCACTATCTTGTTAAGGTGAACATCATCTAGATAAAGTTTAAAGATAAAATTTATTTGTAGATGCTAAACAGTTGTTATCTTTTAGTGATAAATTTTAAAGGTATATTTGTATTTACTTTCTACATAAGAAAAGTAATGCTTTCCAAAATTTAAATGCATTTAATGAACTAAAAAATCATAGTTGGACGAATATTAAGAATAGAAAATGGAACTATGTTAGTAAATATTTTGAAATATTTTTCTTCTAACATAGTATTTATTGTTAATGTACAATCACATTTACATTATAGTAAAATGATGTTTTCCAAAGATAAAGAGAAGCTCATTGACATGGCAAGGTGCATGATGAATGCTCGGATTTGAATGATAAATTTTGAGAAGAACCCATGTGCTCTACTTGTTATATTTTGAATAAAGTGTACACCAAAAGTTTCAAAAGCGTGAGCTTCTTATTTTTTGAACAATATTGGCACTAGGGATGTCAAGATTATAATTTCTCTAGGAGCAAGAACTAATCCAAAGTGATGTAGATGATCAAGACGGTATAATTCTTGCCTATTGTACAATAGAGGTAATATCTTTGAAACAACAACATTCGAAGACTGCAATCCTACAAGACTATAAAATTCCTTGTATGGCAATATTCTCCTAAAAGACTATGAAATTTCTTGTATAGCGATGTTATTTTATCGTACGGTTGATCCACTTGTACGACAAGCCAATTTGTATGGTAGTATTCCTTTAATTGTACGATGGTCTAATCATACGACTGGTAGGTCCAATTGTACGACTGACAGATCCAATTGTACAACAGCTTCTCATTATGACATTCTTTCATGGTAATATTACTTAAGATGATAGTTATCTTCTTTTTTTGAATGACTAAGCTCTAATCTCCTTGAAAAAAAAAGCAACCTTGTATGGTGATATTCCTTGAATTTGAACAATGTTCCAATCCTTAATCCAACCTCAATGCTTTCAAAAATCTATGATTCCAATTATGTAGAATATCCTTGGAAAATTGTGAACAGTAATCATACATTCACTCCACTCGCAAATAATCATTTGTCTCATTTGTATGATGGCTCCTCAAACAATGACCAGTGATTTCACACCTGCAACCTACACTAGTTAAAGTGACCAATTGCAACAATATGCATTATATGTTGATCACACACAAGTAAGCACATATGGGATGGAATAATATATAATTCAATTATCTTTACAATGCCCACAAGCTATAAATAATACTAATTTCCTTGTGTTAGGACGTGAAAACCCTCAGCTATATTGCAATCGAATAGACACATTTCTCTCTCTACCACTTTCTGTGCTATTTCCATTATTTTCCTCTCCCCTTTCTCTCCCTCAAGATCTATTTCTTTATTCTATTGTTTGCTCTGGTGTCCATTCCACTTCCTCCTTTATCCCTCATCCTTCTTCACATCGTTTCCATTTCCTTTCGTTATAGAATAATCATACATTCACTCCACTCGCAAATAATCATTTGTCTCATTTGTATGATGGCTCCTCAAACAATGACCAGTGATTTCACACCTGCAACCTACACTAGTTAAAGTGAACAATTGCAACAATATGCATTATTTGTTGATCACACACAAGTAAGCACATATGGGATGGAATAATATATAATTCAATTATCTTTACAATGCCCACAAGCTATAAATAATACTAATTTCCTTGTGTTAGGACATGAAAACCCTCAGCTATATCGTAATCGAATAGACACATTTCTCTCTCTGGCACTTTCTGTACTATTTCCATTCTTTTCCTCTCCCCTTTCTCTCCCTCAAGATCTATTTCTTTATTCTATTGTTTGCTCTGGTGTCCATTCCACTTCCTCCTTTATCCCTCATCCTTCTTCACATCGTTTCCCTTTCCTTTCGTTATAGAATTATGATGGTTTTTGAAGCGATTCATCAACTGTTTCATAAATGGTTTGATGTCCCGCATCATACTCACCGGGTAAGAAGAAATATTTCATGAACAAAGCTCATGAACATTTTCAAAGTCCATAATCGATATTCAGTACTTAGAAACCTTGAAAGAATCCATTCATGTTTCCACTTCAATTGGTTGGTTATTCCACTTGACCAAATATTCATATTTCGAGATTCAAATTTGATGTTGACCACTCTTCAAATCAATCTTTATGAAGTACTTTGATCCACTTAAATAATCCATCAGGTCAGCCATAAAAGGTAATGGAAACCTGTATTTTAACGTAATCTTACTGATAGAGCAAGAATTTGTACACATGCTATGCTCCTCCTTTCTTGGGTGCTAGTATAGCTAGAACTGCACATGGGTTTAAACTCTCCCTGATCAACCCCTTGTTTAATAGATCTTGGAATTGAATCCTCATCTCTTCATTTTCCATAGGTGTCATCCTATAAGTTCTCTTGTTTGGTAAACTTGAGCTAGGTATGAAGTCTATTTGTTGACAAATTCTCCTTATAGGTGGTAACTCGTCAGGTAATTCTTTTGAAAGAATTTTAGCATATTCTTTCAATAAATCCTTAACTTTAGGTGGAATGTCATCCATATTATTTGTTGTCCCATATTCCATGGTTTTAGCAATGAAAGCAAAACATCTTTCTTCTTTCTTCATCTCCTTCAAAAAATATTTTTTGGAGATTAGATAAACTTCCATAACTATTACGCACTTCTTCTATTTTGTCCTTCAATGAACTTAATGCATAACTTTTGTTATCCTTCACAATGAAATAAGTATTCAATCTATTGTCATCTACTGCTTTTCTATCAAATTTCCATGGTCTCCCTAATAAAATATGGCATACATCCATCGATATGATAAAACATTGAATTGAATTCTTATAAGAGCCAATTTGGAAATTTACCATTCATTGTTCAAGTACCAAAATTTGATATCCATTTTGTAACCTTGATACTTTGTAAGGATTTGTATGCTCCATCCTCTTCAAACCAAGTTTCTTTACCATCTCTATTGACATTAAGTTGTTTGTGCTTCTGCTATCCACAATCACCTTACAACACTTACCCCTTAATTTCTAAATTATCCTAAACAAGTATTTTCTTTGCTCAAGTTCATGCACCTTCTTTGTTGGTTTCAACGACACCCTTTTCATCATAAGTAATTCTACTTGCTCTGGTTCCTCCATGTATTTTGTTGAGGCCACACTTTCTTCGTCTACTTGTATAATATGGCTATGGGATTTCTTTCCATATCTGCTGGTTTTTGTATCTGAGGGAATTCATATACCCAATGGCCAACTTCTCCATATCTACAACATTTTTCAAGAAATTATCTACCTCTTTCTCTTTCATAACTTCCACATACTCTTGAGAAATCTTTATTTTCTCTATTATTTTGAGAAGTACTACCTTATTCTTGCCTTTGTTGTCCTCATCCACTATGTTTTGTCCTCTTCCTCTAGAGGATCATCTTGTTCCTCTCGCATTATTTTGTTGCCTATGTAATAACGTTTCCTTTACCTTGAGTGCATACTAATATGCCTCTTCAACGGTTTGAATTTGAATCATACCAATATCATATTGTATGGATAATATTAGTCCATTTATGTATCTTGCCACTTTCTCCTCATCATCTTCAATATGACCTGCTCTTATGATCAATTTCTAGGATTCTTTCGTATATTATTTTTCTTTCGTATATTATTTTACTCCTAACTCCTTTTGCTTGAGGTTTTGGAGTCTTCTAAACAATCCTATTTCATAATCTACACTTAAAAACTAGATTTCAACTTGGATACAAACTTTTCCCAAGTTCAAATTCTATCCTTCTTTCGTTGTCTCTCAGTTTAGACATAATTCCACCAAATCGAAGCACGTCCTTTCAACCTCGTACATGCAAATTTGACCCATTTTGGATCCTCCATAGATTCATAATCAAAGAACCTCTCCATGTCTATAATTTAATCTATCAATTATTCAAGATTGAAATTTCTATTAAAATTGGAAGTATCCATATTTGGCTTACATCCCAAATTTGAGATTGTCCTAATCAACTACTGCTCCGATACTTCTCCAAATTTATCCTCTTAATTATCACTAATCTCCTCAAGATGAATGCTTCTTCTTTGAGTAGTCTCAATTGTATCTAAACTTGACAGTAATTTCTCTTAGCATTTTTGCTATATTCGTTGGTCATGGTCCTAGACCACACGGTCTTCCTCTTCTTCGTTGTACAATCTTCCTCCAATACGTATCACGACTAGATCTAATACCAAAAATGATGCAAATGATCAAGACAATACAATTATTTCCTATTGTATAACAAAGGTAACATCTTTGAGACCGTAACATTCAAAGACTGTAGTCCTACAAGACTATATAAATTACTTGTACGACAATATTCCTTGTACAGTTGATCCACTTGTATGACATGCCAATGTATACAATAGTCTAATTATATAGCTGACAGGTCCAATTTTACGGCTAGAAGATCCGATTGAACAACTTCTCTTGACGAGATTGATGACAAGGCTCTAATCTCCTTGAATAGCAAAGCAACCTTGTATAATGATATTCCCTGAATTTGAACATTCCAATCCTTCATCCAGCTACACTTAACTCTTTCAAAAATTTATGATTCCATTTATGTAGAATATACTTAAAACATTATGAATGCTAATCATATGTTCACTCTATTGGTGTACAATTGTTAGTCTCATTCGTACAATGGCTCATGAACAATGACCAGTGATTTCTCACTTGCAACCTGCACTCCAGTTAAAGTGAACAATTACAACAATATGCATCATTCATCGATCACACACAAGTACACACATATGGATTGTAAAAAAATATAATTTAATTATCTTCACAATACCCAAAGGATACAAATAATACTAAGATCCTTGCTTTACGACATGAAAACTCTCAGCTATGTCACAGCTAAATATAAATATTTCTCTCTATGGCAATTTCTATGCTTTTTCCATTCCTTTTTCTACCCTTTCTCTCCACTTGGAGTCCTAAGCCTTACAGTGGCATCAATGGTTGCAGAACACTACTCCTGATCTCTCTTGGGAATAATTTGAGTCTCAGTTACTCATTTGATTTGGCCCTAGTGACTATGATGACTTTACATGAGAATTGACAAAGTTGAAATAAACTTCTACAATTCAAGTTTATCAAACGCAATTTGAGAAATTGGCCAACAAAACAAGAGGATTGAATGAAGGGTTCTCTATGAGTTGTTTCATTAGTGGCTTGAAGGATGATCTACATGTTGAGGTCAAGCTGTTTAAACCATAAACCATGATGCAAGCTATGAGTTTGGCCCGGTTGGTCGAATAAAAATCTTCATCTAAATGGCGAACACCTAAATTTCCACAACCTAGACCATCCTTTCCTCCTAGATTCCAAAATCATACTGAAAATAAAACTAATGCACCAAAAAAATTGACTATAGATGAAATGGATGAACGTCACGCCCAAGGGTTGTGCTACAAATGATGAAAGTTTATTCACGAGCATAGGTGCACTCAAAAGAAGTTGTTCCTCATAGATGTTGATGAGTCTGAATCTAGCAACCACAGTGATGATGACACAGAACCAATAGAGGAACCACCCCAAACTAAGGTAGAAATCTAGGAAGAACCATAGACCGAAATTTCTGTTCATGCTCTTGCTGGAATTACTACTCCCCAAACCATAAAAGTTGTGGGTTTTTTCAAAGACCTACGTCTTACCATCCTGATTGATTTTGGTAGTACACATAAATTTATTGATCCCCGCATTGACAAACAGGCTAATTGTTATGTACACATGTAATTCCTTTGAGGTTATGGTAGCAAATAGAGGGACCTTACCTTGCAAAGGTAAATATCATAACATTAAAATAAAAATGTAGAATATGAGCTCAAACAAGATGTGTTTGCTCTTCAATTGGGGGGATGTGATATTATGTTGGGAGCTCAATGGTTGGGCACATTGGGAACCATCTCATGGAACTTTGTCGTGCTTTGAATACAATTTCACAAAATGGACAGTCCTATACTCTCCATGGGTCAAAAGCAGGGTCTTCGTAGATTATCAGTCCAATCCATATGGAGAAGTTGTTAAAAAAATCTTCTCGAGGAGTCATAGCTCAAATATTTGCGATCCAACCTCACACTTCTGAGGTGGATTCCGATTCTGAGGTGGATTTTGTTCCTGCATATTTACAACTTATTTTGTCCAAGCACAATTCTATTTTTGTTGAACCATCAGAAATGCTACCTCGTTTCTCCCATAACCAAGCTATTCCATTGTTACCTGGAAATGCACAACCCAACATTAGACAATAACGGTATCCTCATGCTCTTAAGTCAGAAATAGAGAAGTTAGTCCAAGAATTGATAAAAGCTGGCATCATTCGGCCAAGTAATACTCTTCTCCAGTCTTGTTGATCTGTAAAAAAGATGGGTCCTAGCGGTTATGTATCGATTACCGAGAGCTCAATAAACTCACCATCAAGGATAAGTTTCTTATTCTAGTGGTGGATGAATTATTGGATGAGCTGCATGGGACTATGTATTTCTCCAAATTAGATCTTCGCTCTGGGTATCATCAGATTAGGCTCAAAGATGAAGATATTTCCAAGACTGATTTCCGTACTCATGAAGGTCATTATGAGTTCTTGGTGATGCCATTTTGCTTGATTAATGCTCCTTCCACATTTCAAAGCCTTATGAATAACATCTTTCGTACATTCCTTTTTATAAAATTCATTCTAGTTTTCTTTGATGATATTTTGGTTTATAGCCGCTCACGGGAAGAGCACCTAGTCCATGTAGATCAGACTTTATAGTTGTTGGCACAACATCAAATTTTTGCTAAACAGTCCAAGTGTTCCTTTGGTTTGATAGAAGTAGAATATTTGGGATACATTATCACCAAAGATGGTATTAAAGTTAACCCCAAGATGATCCAAGTGGTTCAAGACTGGCCGAAACCCCGCACTCTCAAAGGTCTTCAGGAATTTTTAGGGCTTATAGGTTATTACCGTAAATTTATTCGTAATTATGGTAAAATTGTAGGTCCTTTCACTTCCATGTTAAAGGAATTATTACTTGGACGGAACCCGCTGAACAGGCTTTCCTAGAGTTGAACCACGCTATGACCACCATACCAGTCTTAGCCATACCTGATTTTTCTAAATTTGTTGTCATTGAAAGCAATGCTTCTGGTCATGGTATTGGTGCAATGTTGATGCAAGAAGGGCGGCTATTGGCTTTCACTAGTAAAGCACTCTCTATTTGTAATCTGGTAAAATCCACTTATGCCAAGGATATATTGGTAATTTTGCATGCAATAACCCATTGATGATCATATCTCATTGGGCATCACTCTCCATTAAAATTGACCATCAAAGTCTCAAATACTTTATGGAGCAATAGGTTGCCAACCTCGAACAACAAAAATGGATTTCTAAACTCATGGGATATGATTATGATATCACTTATAAGAAGGGCAAGGAGAATATTATGGTCGACGCTCTCTTACCAATTTGAAGCTCTCAGTATGCTATGTACCATTTCTTCATCGTTTTCACAATGGATTGATTCCTTACGACAAGAGGTACTTCAGGATTCAGACTTGCAAACTTTGGTTGCCTCCCTACACGCTGAGCCTACTTCATTCCCTGGTTACACTTAGGATGGCCATGATTTGCGCTACCACCAACACCTTGTTATGCCCCATATATCTCCACTCTAAGAACTTCTCATGAAGGAACTGCATGCCACTTCATCTGTCGGTCATTTAGGATTTCTCAAAACATATGAACGTTTTAAGTGCACTTGTTTTTGGAAGGGTATGAAAAGGGATATTCATAATTTTATGGCGGCTTGTGATACCTATCAACAGATGAAAGGTGAAACGATGCGTTCTCCAGACACTCTTCAACCCTGGTCCATTCCTGACCAGGTTTGGACTGATATTTCTATGGATTTTATTGAAGGGTTACCTAAGTTCGAAGGCAAATCCGTTATTTTTATGGTAGTAAATCATCTTTGGAAGTATGCACACTTTTGTTCTCTCTCCCATCCTTACACAACCTATATCATTGCCTAAATTTTCCTTGATTCTATCTTCCACCTTCATAAAATACCCACCTCCATCGTGTCCAATTGTGACCCGACCTTTACTAATCATTTTTTGTAAGAATTATTTAAGTTGTAGAGAACTCAGCTCAAAATGAGTTTAGTTTAACATCTGCAAACAGATGGCCAGACTGAGATTGTCAACAAATGTTTGGAGACCTACCTTCGTTGCTTTGTATCTGATCATCCTGCTCAATGGACAAAGTGGTTTTCTTTAGCCGAGTGGTGGCGCAACACTTCCTATCACACAATAACCAAGATTACCCCTTTCGAGGTGGTTTATGGGTGCCCTCCACTCACGCCTTCCTCTTACATTTCGAGCAGCTCCAGTGTCCATGTAGTCAACACTACTCTCAGTCAACATGTCGATGTCCATCACCACCTGAAGATGAATTTGGACACGGCCTAAAATTAGATGTGCCAACAAGCTGACCAACACAGTTCTGAGCATAGCTTTGATGTGGGTGATATAGTTTTTCTTTACTTATAGCCGTACAAACAATCATCCCTACAACTTCGTAGGTGCCAAAAACTTGTGAAATACTATGGGTCCCACCAGGTTTTATAGCGGATTGGTGCTACGGCTTAAAAATTGGCCCTCCCACCTACCTCCAAGCTCCATCCTATTTTCCATTTCTTCTCTCTCAAAAAGGTTATGGGCACTCAGGTACAGGTTCAATCTGCACTCCCAAAATTGGATGAAGAAAGTCATATCTTGCTCAAGCCTGAACAGTTGTTGGATCATTGGACTCGCACTCTTTGTAACCGCGCCATTATTGAGGTCCTTGTTTAGTGGTGAGAACTCCAGCTAGAAGATACTACATGGGAGTCTCTCCACCAGCTCCAAAACCAGTTTCCTTATCTTCAGCTTTGATGACGAAGCTTTTTGAAAATGAAGGACATGTTAGGATCCCATCCTAACGTTATTTTGTAATTCTCATTTGCTTATGTAATGATCCAATTCCAACATGGATGATTTTATTTATAATGTTATTTTGTAATACTTTGTAAAGTATATGGCAAGTAAGGCACCTAGCCAAGTGGTGTCATCTCATGTAACCGTTATCAATATTATAACCGATGTTTGGTAGAATATTCTAGCTCGAGTGGTGTTTTGCATATAAGCCAACTCTTGAGCCTTTAGATAGGGTTACATGGAGTTTTCTCTTTAAAAAACATGGATCCATGTACGAATGTATCTTTTTACAAGTTCATGAAATATTGAACAAGGTTATCCTCTCGAAGAGGCATGCGATTCTAAGTTATTTGTGAGATTGTTTCAATTCTGCAATTACTTTTCTGCATAGTTTTATTCTGTTATTTGATGCATTTCAGTTATTTTACAGTATTTTGTGTGACTGAGATTTATTTTATAGTAGGTTCCTAACAATCTTTTGTTGTAGTTAATGAAATAGAAGATCATTTAGATATATTAAAAGTAATCTATTCTCTTAATGAATTGGTTTAAAATACTTTCCATATAAAATGTTTGGGATAGAGTAAATGCTATTCCATCGATATTCAAGTGTGACAATTTGAGAAAGACATTTTATTTCATATTAACATTATAATGTATATTTCAATGACTTCCAAATATAAATTTATAAGCTTACATCTAGTCCTTGTGAGATGAAACTCAACTTACATCCAATGAACTTTTTTAAATATCCATACCACTTATATAGATAATTGATGGCTAGTATAATGTATATATCATCTTTGTGATTGGACTCCTTTCGAGTTACAAATAAGATCCTTAACAATACCATTGGAAAGCATGTATCTTTTTTTCATCATAAATGTAACTTTAAGGTTCGGATATAATATTCTTATATGGATGCTACTTTTTATTTAAATATACAAAATTTGATGGAGTTTGAAACCAACATGATAGGCTATTCAATTTCATCCAAATTTATTTTTTTACTTATGATCTTATTGTTTTGTCAACCAAGAAAAATATACTATTTCTCTTTTATATATTGAAACAAACATGAAAATCCATGATGCTTATATAAGAGGAAAGTCAATAGTTGGATTAAGACCATTCTTGAGGAATTATGGTTCTATCAATTAATTTTATCCTACTTTAGTGTATTATGACAACTTATGTGTAATGTAAACTAAACCAACCTAATACAACATCATTGTACCAGGCATATTTAGGTCTATCAATATTATAATAAACAACATTCAAGATCATATTTTTGACATTTAGAATAACGATTAAGGTGCAAATATCTTCACCACACAAAATATAGAAGAAATTAGTGAAGCTTAGATCTTTGTTGGGATTAAAAGAAATCATTATTAAGGTAGATGATTGTATAAATTATTGTAGACTATTTTATTCTTAGGGGTATTTGTAACGATATCCATATGTGTAGCATGATTATATTTATTAAAAAATAAAATTAAACAATGGTGAAATTTTAGGATCTTCTCTTTGATTAGTGATATGATAAATTTTTAATAGTTAAAAATCGGTTTTAGTTCAAGCAACTCTTATTTCTAAATTTTTAAGAATTGCACTCTTATTTATTTTCAATTCTTATTTTGTTTTCTATAGTTAGATAAGATACCCAATTGTACAAATAAATTTTTTGACATTTTAATTTTAAATTTTTCTTTGTTATTTCAATATTATGTTTGACTTAGTAATTACTTTCTATGTCTTAGATTTTTTTAATTCTTTCATGTACCAAAGACAAAGCTAGGTGAATATCCCAAGTATGGCATAAATACACAAGTGTTTGAAGCTTATGGATCCACCCATACTTCTCTTATGGAACTTTGAGTAGTGCTAAGATGTCCTAGATATGAGACCTAGTAGATTTCATGCTCTTAAATAATAACAACTATATATGATCCAATAAAATAATGTCCAATCTAAAAACTAATAATACTACTATGGTATTTGTATGGTATAAATTTCTTTGCCCTATCTTCTTTCAAATAGTTTTAAGTGAATTCTATGATGAAGTATGCGTAATCTGATTTTATTTGTCCAAGTCTAAAATTGTGAATTAGTGCTTATGAGCACTACTAATGTAGCCTAAGGGTAAGTGTATATGTAATACTACGAGCATATTCGTGTAATCCTAAGGGTACACTTCTTGTATTCATCCTTAGTAATATTGGCTAATCCACCTCTATGTATAACCTTAATTAAAGGGTCTAATATGTGTATTATATTGTAATTTAATCTTCAAGCCAAGTTATGTCAGCTTGAGGTTAACATCTAATCATGGATTTGGTATCACAATAAATACCCTCCAATGACCGATTCATTGTATCAGTGTGATATATATGAATTATTATATCTGTTTTGGAACATTTCAAAAATTTTAGTGAATTTTAATATGGTATCAAAGTGAAGAATATCTCTCTTTCTCTCCATCTATATGTATATTTCATTATCAATACTATCTTCAATTGCTCTTGCATATTTTCTAGATATGATTATGGTGAATGTATGTTTTGAAAAGTTCATGCAAAATATTGTGGATATGATTATGGTGAATGTATGTTTTGGAAGGTTTTTAGAAATTATCGTGAATTTCAACATAGTATAAAAGCAAAGAACATCTCTATTTATCTCTCTCTCTATTTTGTTAATCAAAGCTATCTTTAATTGCTCTTGCATCTTTCCTGGATATGGTTATGGTGAATGTATGTTCTGGAACGTTTTTGGAAAATATTGTGAATTCCAACATGGTATCAAAGCAATGAACAAAGTTGTCACTCAACAAAAAAAAAATCTTCAAAGCAACCAAAGAAGCTGTGAAGATAACAGAGGGAATTTTTACTTGTCTTCTTTAAATTTTTAAAAATTTTGAACTTTTAAAATTAAAAAACAGGCACCAAGCCTTTTTCCTTCGCGAATTTTATTCCTTTTAAAAACAGGCGCCAAGCCCTTTTTCTTCGCCAATATTATTCCTTTTCTGCTGACTTTTCTCTCCATGCACATGCACTATCCTATCTACTCTACGTAAATTATCTTTTCTATATTACACAGATCTTTGTTGTGCTCAGAGATAAAGTGCAAGGGTAGGCTTTATTTGACCCCTCAACATCATGGGTTTCACTCTCGCTTGTGCAATAATTTTATCTTTTTGACATGCCACATACTCTCTCTCAATAGAATTTTACTTCCCTACATCAGAAGGAGCAACATGGTGGCATCATGCTACAAGATCAAATCTCTCAAGCAAATTTTTTTTCAAGGGTGTAGGTTTTGAGAAGGTATCTCCTATGGGTGTGCAAGAGCTAGTATAAGCATCCTCCCTGACCTTTAATATGATGGTTGCACTTATTAAATCCAAAACAATGATATGGTGTAGTGGTCGGTATTATGTTTTAGATGTTAGAGATCATTGGTTCAAGACCCAAAAACATATTTTTTATACTATCTTCAGCATAGTTGAGAAAATTTGGAAAAAATCCCTATTTGAGCCAATTTTTTCTGATTCACATCCTCACCGATTTTTGCCTATTTGTTTCCAAAAAATTGTGATATGCATGAAAAGGCTTTTTTCAATGAAAACTTGAATTTTCTTCAGTTTGTCAATGAAAAATTGTCAATATGAATGAAATCCCACATGACGTGAAGGATTTAATGGAAAATTTTACAGATATTCTTTCAAAAGAGTTGTCGGATGGGTTTCACCCATAAGGAACATTGGTCATCATATAGATTTTAGTCTTAGATCGAGCTTACTTAATAAGCAAACTTATAGGATAACACCAATGGAGAATCAGGAGGAAAAGGTAGAAACATGCAAGAGAAGAAGCCTGGAAAAGAGACAAATAGCCCAAGTCACCTGTAGTATTGATGATGAAGATGATAGTGCAACAATTTCTGTTACAAATAAAGAGAAAGAGAAAAAGAATAATAAAAAGATAGGAGAGGGAAATGAAAGTCGTGATAACATTAATTATTGTGTTAGCCATTGCAAAGGCCATAGTACCAGAGTTGATAGTGACAATGGTACTTCAAAGTGCGGTGGAGAACATTGTAATCAGAGTGGAGATGAAGAGTTTGGTTCCTTTCAAAGATACACCAAAACATTAGCTCTAAGTTAATAAGAAGAATGGGGTATACTGGAAAAGGATTGGGAAGATATGGGTAAGGTGTAAAAATACCCATAATACCAAAAATAAGACCAAGGAATGAAGGCCTTGGATATACAACTCAAACAAAAAGTGATAAGACCATATTTGTTAGATGAGAGAACAATACAAGGGATGAAGGTCCTAGGATGGGTTATTATAGTCAGTGTGGAAAATTTGGATGCGTTGCAACTAGGTGTTATAATCTACATCCTTGTGAGATTTATGGAGTATGTAATCACTCCACACGATGGTATTGGTATTGAAAAAAAGTAGCCAACAAAGTGCATGTTGAATGTGGTTGGACGCATGTTATAGAATGAGACATGATAAAATAAATACTGAGTGCATTCTATAAGAGGGGGTTTTATTCTCAGATAAAGGTGAGGATAAGACAACAAATGGGGCCTCATGAAGATATCCTAGCTAAAATGGTGATAGCTTGGAAGAGAAATTTATGTTTATGAGCTAGAGCTCATGGAACATTTCTTCTTATGAGTATAATATAAGAGCATCCATGTGGGAAGTTCGAAGACCAACCGTTTGAGGGGGTTATGTGACTATCAAGCAATAGTTAGAAGAATAATTGATTCTTGAGCCTTTAACAAGGGGCTCGAAGGGAGAAGGAGAGAAGAACAAAATAGAGGAGAAAGAGAGCTAAGAGAAGAGGTAGAGGAAACGACATGAGAGAGTGAAAAAAAATATGCAAAGGCATCCAAAAGAAGAAAATGGATGTGAAATACTGATGTACATCCATTTTAGAATTTATGCAATAATAGTTGATATTCACCTCGAATTCTCTTCTATGTGTGTGTTTAAATGATTTCCGCTTTGTGCTATTTAATTTGTATTGCAAAAAGCTTGTATTAGTGTGTGTACAGTTGCGGGTGAAGGAAATCTTTATCTAGGACTTGTCGTCACATGGCACGGATATTACCGACAAGCTAAGAACCATCTAAAGGGAAACACATAGCAAGATAACTAGAAAGAGTCATCTTGGAGTATGTTGTGGCAATGTCGTCAAGAAGGAACTTGTATAGCTGAGTAGGTCTTGCCAACATGGAAGTTTTCATATGTCATCTTGTCGTCTAGGATGCGTCATGATGCATGTTATCATCTAATTCATGTCATATTAAAAGTGCATTGTAGGGAAGCCATCATGGAAGCTACTATCAAAGAAGTTGCACTAGCATCAAGGGAGTTGTTGTCTAAGAAAAAGTGCCAAGTGTCATCATGTAGTGTGTACCGTCAGGTGAAATTATAGTTTTGAAAGTGTCGTCTTAAGTTAAAAGTGTTTCCTCTTTTACCCTTACCATCTTGCACATTTTCATCTTGTGCAATAAGATATTACCACTGCCTTCAAGTGACACCACTATCTTGTGAACCTGTCATCTAAGATATTACCATATTATACAAATTTCTTGTAGTCTTATCAACTGAAGACACCTTACCTTCAAGAAAAACCATCATCTAGAAAATTGTGGGTGTCGTCATGCTTGTTGAAGTTTGAGAGTGAATACAAGTAATAAGTCATTGTGTAATGTCATCCTAAAAAAGGATAACTAGATCTTACCAATTGAGGGTTGGATTCCAAATACATCGTCTAGAGTGTGTGAATTATAACGAAACCAAATCATACACTGTGGTAAGAGAGAATTGTGAATCCTTGCTACTAGGAGAGGTGATTGTTTAGTTGACCCCCTCTCCTCGTCTGCATAAACAACAAGATAAATCATTAAACGAAGCCCTTGAAAATCAGGGGTACTTACCAAGGAAAATTTGGGTCTAAAAGAAAATAAGTGCGCGATAAGTACCATCCCGTATACTAAGGGTGCTTTGACATAAAATTCTTCAATGTACAGGATAAAGCACATTGAAAAGGGGGACTAAGACCATAAATTAAAGTTACATCACTAAGGGATCCAACATCACTATCATGCCTGCTACCCCATTAACACTCACACTATTCAACAACGCCATAAAATAAATATCCCAAAAACAATGATCAAAGGGGTCACTTTTAAAGAAAGTTTAGGCAGATAAAGAATTGGTTGTATTTGAAGATGCATCAACACTTGAGAAAGTTGAAATATAAGAATAAAGCACTATAAAGTTGATTATCTCATTAACCAAGGATGTATCTATGGTTATGGGGGTTGTTCTTAGAGGCTACTACATATTTCTCTCATCTACCTCCTGCTTCTCTATATTTCTTCTTCCACTCATGTTTCTTTTGCTCCCTATTCTCAAGTCCCCAATGTTTCTTCTATTACACCTGTTGTACCCCTCATAAGCATAGTCATATAGGATCACAAGAAGGTACACCTTCAATAGCAAGCCAACCATCATCACCCCCTGCATCACCTAGCACTACCTTCCCTTCACCAACACCTTCTATTGAGGTGATTACAACCCAACCCCTCATCCCATATTCCAACAGTCCTATCACTTCTCTTATATCATTGTTCTTTATCATACAAATGACTACTCAGTATCAACACACATGCCACCGCCTTCCCTAACATCCATCACCATCTACTTCACTCTTTCCACCATGTCTTTCTATCTCTACCCAATTTTACATATCCCATCCAAGTAATTTCTTAGATCAGTAATGATTTTATTCATACAAACTTCTCCACAAATGACGAAGTCAGTCCAAATCACCCGGGAACAACAAGAAACTATAGGACCTAGCTAGACATTCATCTAGAAAGAAATTTATACCCCAGGCCAAAAGTAGATCAATTAGATTATCATCTCAATAAAGGATGCTAAAATATAAATCAAGAAAGTTAGTTAAGTCAAGGCATTGGATCCCAAGACACATGTGGTCATAAGTCATTAAGGATGGTAAGAAATTAGCAATTGCAGAAGCCTTCCACTTAGATCCAACTAATCCTACCATGAAATTGACAGATTATGTTATAAGGCTATCCAAAATTTATCTAACCAGAATAAATCCTTTCTAAATGATGCAATTGGCAGGTCTTTTATAACAAGCAGTAGAAATGAAACATATTCAAGTGACCATAGAAACTGAGACTTAGAAGAAGCAGGCATTGGAAAAATCCTAAGAATATCTCCAAAAAAAAAATAGAAATGCTAAATAAAGAAGATGCTAAGAAACATCAACTTCAGACATAATTGGAGGAATTAAATGGACCAACAAGAATAAAATGACAAGTTAAAGAAGTAGCTAGAAGATCTGTCAATATAATTAGCCTAAGGACAAAACTAAAAGACGTAACAATTAGAAAAGGAAAACAAGATCTTAAGCTGCAGTTAGACTAGATGAAAATAGTCACCGAGGAAAAAGACAAAGAACTCACTCAACTAAAGAGAAGAACGAAGAATTGAATAATGGGATAAGATTGGTAAAGGAACAGGCTTTAGTGGTCAAATAAGTCAAGTCCTTATCAAACAATATAAATATTGAAGTCATGAAAGCTAAAGCCTACTTCGATTTCATTTTTGGATTGGAAGATATTAGTGACCAAACCTCCAACGTCATTCAACAAGCATAAAAGGAATTGGATAAAAAAGGAAGATATTTCAAAGCACTATAATAGTTATCTAGAATATTGGTATAGCAGGTCAAGCAACTAGGGGTTTATGAAAGAAAAATTATACTCAAGCAATTGAAAGTGATCCCAAATATACAAAGGATATTACAAGAGTTTTAGAACACCCATGACGCCCTTGAGGTACCCATACAACAAAAGGTAGATGAAAGTCAACAACTAGTGGATGATGGATTACATGAAATCTTCGATAGTAAAGGACGATGCCTCCCTGATGAGCAGATAGAAAGTATCTTCAACAAAAAGAAAATCAAAGTAAAAAGTAGCACTTTACCCAACAAAGTCACTAACCTAGAGTCATTGTTGAGGAAGACTAAAAAAAATCATCAAGAGGGGCTTCTCAAAGCCAATGCAAGGACTTAGCAATATAAACATAGATGTTGACTAACCTATAATTACCAAGAGATGCACACCGCCACGTGCTATTAAGTTTTTTACCATGAGAGCAACAAAGACCCACCAATTTTATAATTTTGTAATGAGATAATTTTAATTTTGAAGACTTCACGCCCATTGATGAAGGCGGGATATAATATCTCTCACCAATTGAGCTTGGCACCTCAAAAGTCATCAAAATATAGTAGATCATAAATTACCTTCAAATTTCCATCAATTAAGGGTCATGAAGGACAAGAAATCAAAATTTTGTAGCCCTGAGAACACCATAAAAGTCCCCTATAATTTAAAGGATAATAAAAATTGGCTATGAAAAGAGCGATCTATGTAAAAGAGGCGATCGACTAAACAAGGATGCAATCCAGCAAATGGTGCAATTCATCCCACACTAGCAAATCATTGTTGTGTAAATGAGCTAATCACTCCTTTCAAAATTAGCAAATTACCATTTTTCAAGCCAAAAAAAGAGAGGCAACACAAAATTCAATGAAACTTCCATAAAGGAAACCAAGTAGAAGACATATAAGTTAGATGTCTAAAATTAAAATACTCCTCCCTATTTATTATGTTTCATAATATCATGTCAAAATGATTTTATTTACTATAATTAAGAAAAATTATTATAAAATAAAATATAATGAAATCTAAAATGTGGGAAGACTTAAATCATTAATACTTGAATAGTTAATTTATTGAAAAATCAATGACACAACCTTACTAGAGTTAGAAAAGAGTTAAAAGCAAACCAAGTAGAAGACATAAGTAAAGAAACACATTAAGGTAAAAATGAAAGTCTAATATTTGAGCTTGCATATGTATTATATCCAATTTATATCCAGAGAAAAACTAGTGCAGACAACTTGGCTATTATACATATATCACTAAGCAAGATTTGAACCTGAGTCTCCTCCTTGAAAGTTAAGGAATTTGGCTGGTTGAGTTAATGTTGTTTGATTTAGTTTAAAATTTATCATAAACATCTCTATTATTATATTCTCATAATAATGTTCTAAAATAATTAAAAACCATCAATCAAAAGGAAAAACAAAATATATTTTGAAATTGAATCTCCATAACAGTAATTGTTTATTCATAGTAATCACTAATACTGCTGTTTTGTTTTATATTTTTCATAATTTATATATACATTGAAAAAGGATAAAATTGACCTTACATTAATATTTGATGTTGAATGGATAAAACTATCAAGTGACTCTGGATACTTCAAATACCTCTTTATAATCATCTGCATGCTGCAATAGATTATACACAAGTAAATGATATACTATATTATATTGAAAATAAACATATTCAAAGGATATACATGATGTCTTAAAAGTACTTTTAAAATATCTCTAACGAGGCAGACTATGTCTTTGTCTCCTTACATCTTCTATATTTTCCCAAATAAATGATTTAATTATAAAATTCAAATTTAAAAAAATTATAATTGAACGCTACAAGGATTGTCAAGTTAATTTTTACTAAGCATTGTCTTGAGAGGAAGCATCAGAAGAAGTGGAGATGATAATTTACTAGGCTAATTTATTTTAGATTGGGTTATTATTTCATACCATACTATATAAGTCAAATTTATTTTTTTAATTGAACTAATGTTATCACCTAAAGAAAAACTTTTCCAATAGTAAAGAAATACTGAAAACTACTCATAGATATTTTTTTTAATTAATGGTGAAAAGGTAAGGTTTTGAAGGGTTCCAAAACCTTTTACATTAGAGGAGGCAGAGAAAGAGAAGGTCAATTAAGCACAGGTCAGCCTCCAAGGCCAAAAGAACAGAAACTAAACCCAACAGCCACCCAAGAGAACAAAAGAGAAAGATAACACCATGATACAGCATAGACCAACCCACCACCCAAGAGGGCATAAAGGTGAATTTTTGTTTCAACTTTCTTTTGAGGCACCAAAGATCCTGCTTCAATTTTGCAAAAGATTGGAAGGACAACAAATACATCAAGATGCAGATAACAAAACCCCAATCCCAGAGAGCAAGGGTGAGGGCAATACACCAAACATATTCCCTGATAATGGAAACCACCATGGAGCAAAAGGACCAACCCCCCAAAAAAGACCCTCCAAAGAGAGGATCACTACAACACAAAGGAGACCTCATCCATGTAGAAAGACAATAAAAAGAACTACGAGGTGGGTAGGCCCAATGCTTCCAAAGCAACAATTGTCATTAACCACGGAGGGAAATTGTATTCCCAAATTCTGAATTCGTCACTATCCACCCCCAAACTGGCCATAGCATCAGTAGTCTAGTTACCTTCCCTATAAATATGCTCAATTTTAACTTCTAACATACCTTCCAAAATCTTTAAGGTATCCCTGATAATATTTAGGATGAAATAATTGTCAGTATTTCCAGACTGCAAATTATGAATGATGGTCAAGGATTCATCTTGTACGAGAAGTCTTCTGAAGCTCCTCTCAAAAAACTGATGAACACTTGAGAAAAGTGCCTTAGCTTCAGTTAGGTGGTTGGTCTAAATACCATAATCTTCGGTGTAAGCCCAAATGACCTCACTATTATCATTTGTGACATCACCCCGTCCACCAGCCCTCCCGAGGTTACTCATAGATAGTTAACAGGATAAATATTTCTAAAATTAGTATGAATTTGTTTATTCATAATTTATCCTTCATGCATTACTTATTATGGTCTGTTATAAATATATTATATTACATCATTTGGATAATTTAAATGTACCTTTCTTGGTACATACTTAGGACATTAGATTACTTTAGGGGGAAGTTATCTAGTTATTTCATGCAATGTAATACATGCACAAGTATCAATGTGCAAGTTGTATATGTGCAAGTTGTCCCTTGCACAACTAGGTAGAGTGTTGGCCAAGGAACCTATTTCCTGTATAAAGGGCCATAGACATAGAGCATGATATAGCAGTAGAAATTAGTGTAGAACAATGTGGTGTGATGTAGCAGAGTGTGATGTAATGTGATGGCAGGGTTATGCATAACGGATCAACCCCAAATATATTTATAAAAATTTGGCGAATCGGTTTCAAAATCCAAGTGAATAGTTTCGAAACACATGTAGAAGGTTCACTATTATTAGGGGTAATGTTGAAAATTTAAACTTAAAATGGTCAAATTATTATAAAATTGGGGCGAATTGACCAAAAAAAAAATTGCACCCATAAATTTTTGGCTAATGGACCCTGGTCAAGGATCCCAAATATTAGCCAATTCTAAATTTTGAAAATCCTAGTTTTAGCCAATTTTGTGAAAATAGCCACTATGCATAACCCTGTGTGATGGAGTGTGATATGCTCAAAGCCCATTCTCGAGTAGTAGCTTTATTCATGGAGTGTTCATTTCCTCCATAGCTACTTTTATAAATATTTCCATATTTTTTATTTTTAGTGTATTTTTAGTCATCTCGTAGATTTACTTTGTCATATTATTATGCATCTTGTGATTGCTATCTCCTATTACATGATATATAAAAAGCTAACAGTGGTATCAGAGCTACGGTAGGTCAATAGGAAAACCACCATTATCATTGACCCTGAGTTTTTGTCAACCTAACGCGCCATTGGACCAATCACTACCAAAAATTCTCAGAAGAGTCTAGGTGGTAGAATTAGAGAGAGCCACAAGTAAGGACTGAAAGAAATCTCAATTTCTAAAATACTGAGATTGCATATGGCTAGATTCTTTCCACAAAGTTACAATGGAAAACTCGTGAAGACTAGGACTCGGTATTTGATCCACTAGTTTGATGAATCAACTAGTGAAGCTCATCTAAGAGATCTGGAGAAATTTACCTGAAATTTATTTTATTGCAGGGAATTAATTCTTAGATGATTGAGACACCTCCTACAATAGAAAGCTAGGAGATTTCAACTTTGTTACCCGAAGGTCAGAGTGCCTTCATAGTACAAATATTAGTTGTTGCAAGAGAAGAATACTACAAAAGAGACTTCTGGAGAAGAATTATGGTGAAGTTGGGCGATAGGAGATCTCCATTGCTAGATTAGAAACTTCACAAGAAAGAAAAGCCACATAAGCCTTGATACTGAAAAATGCCACAAAAGCCTTGATCCTGAAGAAGACTCCAAAAGAGAGTATCTAATTTAGAAGTAGATTTCAGTACTAATACTTTATTGGAGGAATAGAGACATTCAACGAGTTGGGAAAGTTTCCTATAAAAAGGTTAGGAAAAGTATCTTCTTCAGAATCAATCCAACACCTAAAGCAAAAGAGATCAGGAGAAGATCTCATTGAATAACTTATAGACTTGGAAGAAGAAGAAGGACTAGGAAGTCTTGCTTGAATCCAGAAGTGGCAGAATCAGAGATCAGAAGAAGATCTCACCACCAACACTTCTAGAAGCAGAAGGTTGAAGATAAGGTCTCAAGAAAGACCAGAAGAAGCTACAAGATCAAAGGCTTTGAAGAGGTCTTTACGAGCATTCAGTAAAATGCTTGGAGAGCCTTACTGAAGATATCATCAAAGGAGTTCCAAGGAGAACTCATTGGAGAAATTCACTATTGGAGATAGTGAAATATTTGGGATAATTATCGCCATCCGAAAACAAGCTCAAGAAGGCCAATTTGGTAAGGAGTGCCAAATCCCAAAAGACCTCAAGACATTCATAATCTTGAGAAGAAGATCATGTTTGAAGTTGGAATTCGAAAAGAAGCTTGAAGGAAGATTCAGACAGAAGAAGCCTACCAAATATAGGAGATTTGGAGATTGCCTCTCACAGCAAGAAGGCACTGCTTCAAAAACAAATCAACAACAAAAGGAGGAGACTACAAGAGGAGAACAAACCACCAAAAACCTAGGCTCGTGAAAGAGAGTTTGAGACCATATTTTGGTGAAGACGAAGATGTTCAAGAAAACCTACAAAGAGCTGCAAGATCTTACTCAAGGTAGCAACTTGGTGATCTTAGACACAAAGATCTACATCCTCTACAAAAGCGATGAAAAGAGCTTTCAGAAAAAGGTAAGCAACTATTGATGCAAGTAGATTCATTAAGTGGATTACTTATCAGATTTGTTTAAGCACCTTAATTGGATTAATATTGCAAAAAGGAGAGTTGAATTACAATCTTCAAAAGTGCAAAAAAAGAAATCTTTCTTTAAGGTTCATTTGCACTTTAGGAGTTGATTAGATTTCAAAATTTCAAGCTATCTATCAACTACCTATCATCTACTTTGGAAAGAAAATGAATACTAGCTCCTACTACCTTGCTTATAAGAAATTTGTAAAATAATTCTTGAAGATTCATTTCATATTATTCTTGATTAGTTGCAGTAAATTGATTAAGTGCATTATTTTTGAGAGTTTATTGGAGTGATAAGGTGAAATTGTTAGTGCATTATAAGTAAAATATTATTAGATTCATTTGCACTATTATATTGCTCTAAAAAAAAATATTGTTTGTGTTCGTGAGAAGGGTACAAAAACAGAATTTGTCAAAGTGTCTAAAGATACTATTAGTGCACAGAGATCTGCAACTTTGAGTGGCTTTATGAAGCTATAAAATCAGCTCAATCCTCTAAGCATAGCTCAAATAGCCACTCAAAGGGGTCATTCTCCTCACATCTTGGACAACCGAACCTGCAAGAGACAAGATGCAAAAGCAAAGGGAGAAACAACATCATTCGAGAGCAACATCATCTACGAAATGAGGATGTAAACAAGTAAGAAATGAAGGAAAAATTAAATCACCATTGGAGTGTTTCTTACTCCACATCCGCTGGCTAAAATCGGTGCTCAAAGCCTCCAAATTGTTGCTCCACATCCCAGCTAAAAACACTGCAGGTGAACGAAAGAAAAGTTGGGGATTTTCAGAGTTAAAAGGATCTCAAGGACCCATTGAACCAGCAATAGAGACGATATCCATGCAGAGAAGAAAGTGATATTTATCACTAAAGATAAATTCTAGCGCTCAAATCATGAAAGTGCTCATCTTCAAGAGAGGAGTTACACGAACAAGTCGGTGCATTGAGTGTATGAGATACACTTGTCCATTGGGAGACCAAATATTTTGCTAAAGATCGTAACGTTCATACATTACTTTAAGGAAGACAAGCATTTTTCTGGCATCTAATTCTCCTCAAACGCTCGAAGGGAAACAAAGGTGCCACTTGGCACTTCAAACAAGAATCTTCTGCATTGTAAGGACATCATCGATCAAGGACAGTAAGCATTCTTCGTCTCTGCATTTATCATGTCGTTGTCTGCACGTACAGGGCCGAATTGCAACATATCAAGAAGGTGATAGAGCCTTCAATGCTCAAGTCAAGAGAGGTCAAAGGAAGAGTCTAAACGGTGCCAGATTTGGAACGCTCTATACAAGGATAATCTCCAAGTGATTCTATTGGAGGGTACAGTCAAAGAATTCAAAGCGTCTACATAAATATTGCAGCCCTAGCTCATCTAAAAGCAACACCGAATATTGCTTGGTAAAAGGTAAAGTTCATTCCCATTCTTATGTGCTTTCTTTCCTTGGGAGTTATAATGTTAATAATTAAGGAATTTGATTATATTGAAAGCCATACATCAAAGGGAATATTTTATCAAATAAATATAATATTTGCAATATAAAACCTAAGAGTAATAAAGGTTTCTACTGGAATAAATATTAAAAATTTGTAAATATTATCGTGGTCTAATTTTTCTAAAAATTAAGGAGTGATAAGAGTTACTACATAAAATTAATTTATTGAAAATTAGATACACTTAAATTAATTCCCAAAGGATTACTTAAATGAGCGGTTTATCATAATATTTCAAAGGTTGAAAATTTATAAAATTATTATCTCAAACTTCTCAAAAGGAGACAAAATATCCAACATTATAATTTTTTTTAAATTTGGGAAAAGTGCTTAGTTCAATAGGAGCAATAAGGGATAATAGAATTTGATTTTTTTTACAAAACTTTACAAAATTAACCAAATATTGAACTATAATTTACAAAAGCACTATATCCTATCCAAAGCATACTAAGGAGTTATAAGGCATTCTACAAAACTTCGTAATATCAGCATCTATCAAATATTATCAAGTTACAAAATATAAGCTTTTCTCAAAATCTAAAAATTCTTAAGATTAATATACTCACATTACTTTGGAGACATAAAGAAGTCTACAAAACTAAGTATTAATAAAGGTTTTATCAAATCAAGCTTATATTAATTGGGATTTTATAGACACCGAGTAGGGAGTTATAAGGTAGACTACTCTATCCCAAAGAATACAGGTAATACAAATGACTACTAGCATGATAAGCAACACTCTTAAAAGTGGAATAAGGAAGATACCAACATGGATTAAAAACCTGATGGATTACAATGATGTAAAAGGCAAAGACAAGAAAGAACCAATACAATATGAAGTAAGTTCTGAAATTAAAAAACCATATAAAGGAAGATTCATCCAGTAAATCTAACAAAGGAGACTCAAGACAGGAAAAAATTGATCAACAAGATTTTATACAAAAAGGAAAAGATGAAATAGCTTCAATTGTGCATATATGGTTAGAATATTTTATTAATAAGATAGATAAACATGATGTTCCTAAAATAGAATTCAAAGATGTGAGATCTTCTCTATTGTGCACCTATTACAATCAACATGGTCATGAAAAGTAAATTGTTGGAGTTTCCATCCTTGCAAATATTGTGATGGGATAAATCACTCATTTTTTTCCTGTCATTTCAAATACCGATACTATAAGGACTATGAAAGAATATTACTACAAGGAATAAATTGTTATATTCAATAACTTATTTCAGATGGATCTACTAACATTGATCTCAAGGTTGATACTTATGAAGAGCAGAGAAACAGGTCTTACATAGGTACAAAAGAAATGAGAAGAACCTATTCATATCCACTCATGACATGCAAAATCATGGGAATAATTATTCACCAAAAATGCCTGACATCAAGGGACACCGAACTGAAAAGGTCAAAGACAATAACATGAAGACTGAAGCAGCTGAAGAAGATGAATCCAAAGAAGAAGGAATACAGTACAAAGTCAATTAAAAGAAGGACCTACAACTTCAACCTATTTTTGCATCATTTAAATACTGAAGCAACTACAGAAGAATCAAAGCTATCATATGGAAGAAGATCCACATTGAAGACTAAAGTCTTCAATATCCAAATAATGCAATAGAGGGGGGTGTCAGAAATAGATTATATTACATCATTTGGATCATGTAAACCTTTCTTGGTACATACTTAGGATACTATATTACTTTAGGGGGAAGTTATCTAGTTACTTCATGCAATATACTAAAAGCACAAGTGTCAATGTGCAAACTGTATATGTGCAAGTTGTCCCTTGCACAACTAGGTAGAGTGTTGGCCAAGGAATCTATTTCCTATATAAAGGACCATAGACATAAAGCATGATATAGCAGTAGGAAGTAGTGTAGAACAGTGTGGTGTGATGTAGCAGAGTGTGATGTAATGTGATGGAGTGTGATATGCTCAAAGCCCATTCTTGAGCAATAGTTTTATTCATGGAATGTTCATTTCCTCGATAGCTACTTTTGTAAATATTTCCTTCATTTCTATTTATACTATATTTTCAGTCATTTTGCAGATTTAATTTATGTCATATTATTCTGCATCTTGTGATTGCTATCTCCCATTACAAGCTACATCAAAAGCTAATATGGTCTATAAACAAATATTAATAAGGCATATTTTTATTTTCTAATAAGTAAAAAATTAGCATGGATTTTATACAAGTATAAAATAAAATTGTTCCAACTTAAATTTCTAATTGTTATAATATGAGTATTAGAAGAATATAAGGTAAATTAAAGGTTCCCAATATTTTGTTTGTATGAGTCCAAAATTATTAGGTGGGAACATAAAAATATAATGTTTTGAAAAACATAAAGAACAACAAAAAATAACGGAATAAAATTTATCCATAAAAATCTTATGTATAGAAAAGGTATGTCTATAGTTGCCAAGGACAATAAAACACTAATTTATATAAGTCAAATTTATTTTTTTTAATTGGACTAATGTTATCACCCAAAGAAAAAGTTTTCCAATTGTAAAGGAATACTGAAAATTACTCATAGATAATTAATAGGATAAATATTTCTAAAATTAGTATGAACTTGTTTATTCATAATTTATCCTTCATGCATTACTTATTATGGTCTAAAACATTAATAAGGCAGATTTTTAGTTTCCAATAAGCAAATAATTAGCATGGATTTTATACAGTTATAAAATAAAATTGTTCCAACTTAAATTTCTAATTGTTATAATACGAGTATTAGAAAAAGATACGGTAAATTAAAGGTTTTCAATATTTTGTTTGTACGAGTTCAAAATTTTTTAGGTGGGAATATGAATAAATAATGTTTTGAAAAACATAACAAACAACAAAATTTATCCATAGAAATCTTATATATATAAAAGTATGTGTATAGATGCCAAGGACAATAAAACACTAATTTACATAAGTCAATTTATTTTTTTAATTGGACTAATGTTATCACCCAAAGAAAAAATTTTCCAATAGTAAAGGAATACTAAATACTACTCATAGATAGTTAATAGGATAAATATTTTTACAATTAGTATGACCTTGTTATAAATTATTATTCATAATTTATCCTTCATGCATTACTTATTATGGTCTATAGACAAACATTAATAAGGTGGATTTTTATTTTCCAATAACCAAATAATTAGCATGGCTTTTATAATGGTATAAAATAAAATTGTTCCAACTTCAAATTTCTAATTGTTATAATATGAGTATTAGAATAAGATAAAGTAAATTAAAGGATTTTAATATTTTGTTTATATGAGTCCAAAATTATTAGGTGTGAAAGTGAAAAATAATATCCATAGAAATCTTATATAGAGAAAAGGTATGTGTATAGTTCCCAAGGACAATAAAACACTTATGTATAGAAAAGATATAATCTTCCAAATATAGCCCTCTTTATTATAAAGAAATAAAAAAGAAGAAGAAGATACAATATAAATAAAATTTAAAAATTTGAACTTCTCTCCAAACTACCCATATATTTCATTGGACACAATCTGGACAAGTTGATAGCATGTACCCCCCTTGTAAGTTAGCAACTTCTACCTATGCAAGCAAGTATATAAAATATAGACAATTTACATTTTTGAATTGGATGCAAGTGTGTATAAAACTATAAAAAAATAAATGGATTGATGTACCATTTAGTTCCAAGAGTACCATATCAACCAATCAACCATACTATAGTGGTGATGAACAATAAAAAGAACAAAGCTTCTATAGGAGAGGCCATAGCAAGATGTGAACCACTGACCTTTGATAGGATCTGGACAACTAACCTTCTCCATATGGGTACCTTAGGCTACGTGAACTAGTGAAGGGCCACACATTAATCTTTGGAATGGTAAGGATATAGGGGAAAAAAATGGCATCATTAGCCAAATCACTCCATGAGTCTACATGCAAAGGAAATTAAGATATTAAACCCCACAACCTCCACCCACCAACCTCGTACTAAAACATCCACTATAAGGGTTGTATGCTTCATTGAAAAGCCAAAGGTATACACCATCCAATAAATAGGGTCTAATACTACCATAGAAAGTAAAACCCAACATAGAGAATTAAACTTGTGACACCATATTTTTTTTTTTTTTTTTGAAAAAATTGAAAAAAGCTTGCATTAAAACAAATTACAGTTACAAGAGGGAGAAAGGGCATCCCAACCAAGAGCAAAGAGACCAGAAGAACAAAGGGCGCGAAAACGCGACATGTCACGAAAACGCGACAAGTCGCGAAATCGCGACACCTAACCTAACAACCGCCGCGCCACAACAACCAGTCGCGATAACGCGACATGTCGCGACATCGCGACAAAAAGCGCCGAAGCCACAACACTCAAAAAATGTCGCGAAATCGCGACAGCACAGCACCAAATCACCCAAACGCCAAAAACGTCGCGAAATCGCGACGAGAAAGCCTGAAGGCACCTGCTCCCCAAAATTGTCGCGAAATCGCGACGAGTTCTCCTTTAATCAGCAACTTTGAGAAAGTGTCGCGATATCGCGACGACTTTTCCTTGAAGCCCCAGTTGGCCGGAAGTGTAGCAAAATCGCGACAAGAATTCCAATGGGCGCCCCATCTTCAAAAGTGTCGCGAAATCGCGACATGTTCTCCCCCATGGTGCCCTTTTCTTAAACTAGTCGCGAAATCGCGACGTTTTTCCTTCATGCAGTTTATTCTCCAGAACTGTCGCGAAATCGCTACAGGTTTGCCCCTTTGCTTCCTTTCCTTAAAAATGTCGCGAAATCGCGACAGGTTATCCTTTGGGAAGCTTTTCACAAAAAAGGTCGCGATATCGCGACGGTTTTTCCACTTAACGTAATTTTGCTCAAAACGTCGCGAAATCGCTACAGGTATGCCCCTTTGCGTCCTTTCCTCAAAAAAGGCACGAAATCGCGACAAATTTTCCTTAGAGTAGCTTTTCACAAAAATTGTCGCGATATCGCGACGGTTTTTCCCCTTCACGCAATTTTTCTCAAAGCGTCGCGATATCGCGACACTTTTCCTCCAAAGAAGAAACCAACCAAAAAGGTCGCGACATCGCGACACCTTCTCATCAAAGACCGCGACGACGCAACAAGTCACGAAATCGCTACAATTTTCCTCCCAAGGCCGCGACAACAAAAAGGGTAGCGAAATCGCTACAGTTATCCAGGATAGGTCGCGACACGAGCAACATGTCGCGAAATCGTGATGCATTTCCAAACAAGGTCGCGATGGCGCAATATGTCGCGATATCACGACAGAAACTAACCTTAGTCATTTTTGAGCTCATGGATGCAGTGATCGTTCCAGACCACTCCGAATCTCTTCATCTATCATAGGCATATCACCGTGCAAACTGAACACCTACCTCTTTCTCAAGCACCCATCTTCGCAAGGAAGTCAGCTACCGTGTTCAGATTTCTACTCACATACACAGGGATAACATCATCTAACTCCCTCCATAACTCCTTGATTTGGGATATCAACATCCGCAGTCTCCAGGCTTTTAATGAGAAATTCCGCAAGCAATCTAGAGCGCCGATCAGGACTTGAGAATCCGATTCAAGAATTATCCTCCGGTAACCCTGCTTAACAGCCCAGATAGACGCTGACTTAATGGCAAAGGCTTCGGCTTCATTGTTCGTGGCTCTGCCCAATCCCTGCAATTCCCAGTAAAGAACCGCACTCGAGTGATCCCGACAAACAACACCAATTCCTGCGTTGCCCGGGTTGCCTTTTGCAGCCCCATCAGTATTGATCTTGATCCAGCCTACAGGGGGAGGTTTCCAGCATGCTCTGCCTTGCCTCTCATGTCCCTCAACCCCCTCTTCAGGATGCCCAAGAGTAGCCTGATTCTCTTCATTAACAAAAATAGCAACAGTTTCTGTGACTTTGCTCCAGATGACCTGCCAAACGCCGTCAATCGAGGAGAAAGTGTTTCTAAAGATCCGGGCGTTTCTCTCCAACCAAACTTGCCACCAAATGAAGAGAAAGCCTAATTGCCAGCCAGTTCGGAGAGCTATGGAATTGAACCTGCCCCTTTTCCATTTTTCCCAAATATTGGTACGGTTGAAAACACCATTAGCCCGGAGTTTAAATTGAGAGAACCAGCGTTCCCAAATCTGATGAGTAAAAGGGCACTCAAAAAACAAATGATCTGCAGTTTCCTCATGTTGGAGGCATAAAGCACATTGAGAGGGGCCATTGAAACCCCTACGTCTGAGATTGTCAAAGGTGAGAAGACCATTATGCATAAGTTGCCAAGCGAAGAAATTCACTTTCGGCCAACCCTTTGAATGCCAAATCCTTCTCCAATGCTGAACCGGAAAAGAGTGTGGGGGAGGCTCAGGGAGGATCTCTTCATATCCAGCCTTAACTGAGTAGACCCCAAGGCTTCCATAGCCCCGGGCTAATTCATCTTCCTCATCCTTCCCCGTGAGGAACCTTTCTGACAAGATTTTTTGCAGGATGGGCGCCAACTCCGGAGAGACAATAATTGGCCACTCCTCCCACCGCTTAAACTTTTTAAATTTATACCCCCCAATTGACTGGTAAGAAGATAATTATCAATATGGATCCAGCCCTGGGCTTCTAAGGCGGTCATGATTGGTTGTAGCTCAGGGAACATGACAATAATGGGCGGATGTTGGTCCCAAGAGTCAGTCCAGAAACGAGCCTTGTCTCCTCTCCCCACTTTCCAGAATAATTGATCTTTGATAATCTGGGACCCAAGCTTGAGAGTCTGCCACACTAAGGATCCAGTACCTTCCAAGGGAAAGCGACCCACCTCATTGGGATGAACATGTCCCAAATATTTACTGGAAAGAATTCTGCTGAAGAGGGAGGATGGCTGAGAAATCCACCTCCAATACAGTTTTCCAGCCAAAGCTCTGTTATTAAGCATAGAACTTCTCAAGCCCAGCCCCTCCTTTGTCCTTAGGCTGGGTAACTTTGTCCCACCCAACCAAGGCCCATTTTTTCTTCCCTTTTGCGCCTTCCCATAAAAATCTTCTAGCCATTTTGTCCAGCTCTTTCCAGATGGTATGAGGGGCAGCCAATATTGAGAATTTATAGATCGGCAAAGCCTGTATAACTGACTTCAGGAAGGTTAATCTACCCCCGTAGCTTAGCCATTTATGGGCCCAATGATTCATTCTGTCTTTGATGCCTGCTAACAGATTCTTCCAGATGTCAATTTTTAACTTTTTGAAATGAAGGGGAACGCCCAGGTAAACAATTGGAAGAGAAGTCCTTGTGAAGCCCAGGATCTCAACAACACGCTCCTGTAGCCGTTGGTCAAGATTGAAAAAGACCACTTTGGACTTCCTGACATTTAGAACCTGATTTGAAGCCCTTAGGTAGAAATTCAAAGTATCTCTGATTCCTCTAGCTTCCCGAAGAGTGGCCGCACCAACCAGGCCAGTATCGTCCACAAATTGCAAGTGAGTCAGAGTTTCCTCCCCAACCTTGATACCAGAAAGCAGACCTTGTTGCCTTCTCCTCAGAAACAGTCTGCCCAAACCTTCAGCCAAGAGAAGGAAGAGATAGGGAGAACAAGGGTCTCCCTGGCGGAGACCACGTGTGGCGCCGAAAGGATGCGAGGGAAGGCCCTTGATGAGAACAGAAAAAGAGGGAGAAGAAACACAACTCATAACCCAATCAATCCATTCCTGAGAAAAGCCAAAGGCAGCCATCATTTTCGACAAGAAGCACCACTCCACCCGGTCATAAGCCTTGGACATATCCAGTTTAATGAACATTCCTTTGTTGCCCGAAGTTTGCATTGAATGGATGGCCTCCTGGGCCAAAACCACCCCATCCAAGATTTGTCTTCCCTCAACAAAGCCCCCCTGTTCAGGAGAAATGATGCTGTGAAGAAGGGGTTTAAGCCTCCTAGCCATTATCTTAGTGATGATTTTGTAGATCACATTGCATAAAGCAATAGGCCTGAAATCAGAGATATGAGTCCCCGCTTCCCCTTTTGGAATTAAAGCAATGAAGGTGTGATTGATCGCCCTGAGCATTCTTCGATTGGATCTGGATTCCTCAGTAACAGCCAGAACATCCTCCTCCAAGGTGTCCCAGAAAGCCTGAAAAAATTCAATAGGAAAGCCATCTGGACCAGGAGATTTTCCAGTACTCATACCAAAGACCACATTTCTCAGTTCATCCCTTTCAATGGGTCTAAGCAGGGCCTGATTGTCCTCTTCAGAGATAATAGGAGGAATAACATTAAGAACTTCGTTCTGAGCCTCAACATCTTGCTGCATACTTTCCTTAAAAAGTTTAGAAAAGTAATCGATAGCATGGGAATGCATGCCAGGAAGAGTATCGAAGACATTTCCATGTTCATCTTTGAGAACTTCCATATTGTTCATCTCGTCTCCTGGCACAAGCTGACCGATGAAAAAATTTGGTATTTCTGTCCCCCTCTAATAACCAAGTATTTCTAGCCCTCTGTCCTCAACCGCTTTACGCAGTTCATCATCTTCAAATTTGAGTTGCTCAATAATTGATCCTTCCCTAAAAAGTTTCTGAACCTCCTCCCATCTAGCCACCAAGGGGGCCCTTTGGGACTGGAAATCCGACTTGTTTCCTTTCCTCCACCGTTTCAATTGAATTTTGACAAATTGAAGCTGTTTATGAAATTTGAACATTGCTGTCCCAAAAGGTGGACGGCCTTCTGTCCACCATTGAGTAATTTTCTGTCGAAGGTCCTCCTTTTGTAACCAAAAATTCTCAAATTTAAAAGGCCTATGGTGCTGCCCTCTCGAAGTCCCTCCCTCAAGCAAAATGGGAAAATGATCCGAAATAGGGCCCTCCAAAATCTGGAACTTAAAAGTCCATTTAACAAAAGCCTCCTCCGAGACCAAAAAGCGATCTAACTTGACCTTCCTGCTATGTGGCTCCTTTCTCTTGTTTGTCCAAGTGAAAAAAACACTAGGGCCTTGAACGTCCACTAAATTAAAGGCCTGAACTTGGGCAATCAGAAGCCGGTCCCCTGGATCCAAAATAGGGGTGCCACCTTCCTGGTCCCGAACAGATAATTTTGCATTAAAATCCCCTGCAATAATCCAGTCATAACACTCCCTGTATGCTCTCATGTTGTGAACAGCGTCCCATTGGAGCCTCTGGCCATCAAGATCTTGGGCCCCATAAAAGTTGGTGATTAGGACCTGCTCATAATTGAAGTTATTTCTGAAGAGAGAAGTAAGTACACCCCTGCAAGCTATATGTTCTAAAGCAGTCCAGACCAGAGGGTTCCAAAGGGTAACAATTCCACCTGAAGCTCCTTGGGCAGCCACGTCCATATACCCAGCTCCCCGCCAGATTTTAGTAGCAATTTTACTCATAATATCTAAAGACATTTTGGTCTCCTGAAGAAGCAAAAAGTCTGTTTTACGGTTTTCTAAGAGTCTTTGAACAACAGATTGATGGGTTCTACTGTTTAAACCCCTAACATTCCAAGATTGAATAATCATTGAAAACCTTGAGAGCAGTAAGAATCAATGGTCCTCACCAATCCTCCATTGATTAGCTTATCTCCTTGCGCTGTTAGTAGTTCCTTATTGGATTTTCTTCCCGCTCCTTGAGAGTTATTGTTTCTAGATCTCTTTTCCACCTGGGTAATCCCTAAAGCAGGCCTTTCTCTGTTTTTATCTGCATTTCCCATGGTGACATCTTTGATAGCCGACTGTGCTGGGGAGTGTATAACCAATGCCCCTGGATTCTCTGACTGCAGGTTCTCAGCTGGCACAGTCACCTGTTCTACTACAAGAGTGAAGGAAGGAGAAACAAGAGGTGGAGTGTTGACATTCTCACCATTCCCAACCACTCCCTCCATAGATTGGTCCTCCAGATCCACTAATGACTTAAAAATTTCATACCGATTGTTTGGCTTGAGCTGTACCTGCTCCTTGCCATTTTTCTTTTTGTTTCTCTTTCGTTTCACCTGTTCAAAGCCATCCTGCTGAGCATCAGGACCTGGAGAATTGCTAGAGGGTTCATTGACCGGACTGGACTTACCCTCTCTAGGGCGGTTTGACATTCCGCTCGGAGCCTCCGTTTTTGTGCTCACTACGTTTGGGCAGAACCTTGCCAAATGTCCATGCTTATGGCATACTCGGCACCTGAAAGGTAGGGCCTCATAGTCTAGCTGCTGGATCCAGGGTACTCCTGCAAGCTCAAGTTCCACCTCAGCTGGTAGAGGCTGACTAATGTCCATCTCTACACATATTCTAGCAAAGACAGCAGTATTACCCTCTATGGTATCTTTGGAGACTCCCAAAAATCTGCCTAGGGAATTACCTATTAGTTCCAACACCTGCTCACCCCAAAACTCCATCGGGAGAGCGTACAGCCGGATCCAGACCGGGACAGCCGTGGGTTCGATGCGGGGGTCGAAACCCACTCTCCAGGGTTGGACAAATAACCCTGCTGGTCCGTGGTTTCTCTTTTCTGATTCAAATGCTCTGTTTCTATCTGCTAAAGAAGAGAAACTTATGATGAAATACCCATTGCTTATAGGCCATAAAGAGTACTCACCGTGTGGCTCCCAGTTCTAGCGAACCCAGGTATGCAGAAAATTCAGTGTGGGCCGGATGCCCATGAATTTGCAGATCAAGTCGTGATTAGCTCGGTAGACGATTGTATCTTCGACCAGCATTGGTTCTATTACAATCTTAGGCCTGGAAGTGGATTGCGGGAGGCATCCATTAACGCGGTGAGCATTTGGGCCATTGGCAACATTCTTGAGTATCGTTTGAAAAGCATTCCGCTGAGCTCCATCAGTGGAAGGCGAGGGATTATCCTTCAACTTCTCAGCATATGAAGTCTTTCTCCCAGCAGGAGAAACTGGAGGAGACCCCATCGGGCCCTCCCGGGACCACTAATGAACCTTCAGACGAAATCAAAATCAACCCCCCAATGCCCCAGGCAAGATCTTCGGGCCAGAATCCCTCGAGCAACACCAGACGCCGTCACATAAATTTTCCCGCCAAATCGCCAGAGCCCTTGTGACACCATATTTTTTGATAAGATGGAAATAAGGGGTTTTGAAAGGGTACTCGAACCTTTTACATAATTACATCACTGTATAGGAGATATAAGATAGAGCAAAACACAAGTAGAACAAGAACCAAGTCCAAAGAAATCACCTTCACGAGTAGAGGCAAAGGAGACCCAAAGGCTCCTAGCAGATAACATATTATAAACCTTCATTGAGAGTCTCATAGTCTCTTCTTACTGCCATAATGAGTTCATTTAGAAAGTTCTCTTTCCACACCTTCAGTCCTTCAATTTGGGTACCCAAGTTAGCAAGAAGGTTCGCAGATGAGTTGCCTTCTCTGTAAATATACGAACATTGAAATATTTCAAAGTTACTTAGGACCCTCTTTAATTCATACAAAAGATTAGTTATATTCCAACGGGTGGAGGATCTACCATTTATGTTGTTGATGATATTAAGTGAATCTCCTTCTATAAGGACTTTACTAACATCCATCCCAACAAGAAGGGTCAAACCTTGGAAGAGTGCTCTCACCTCAATAAAATGGCTAGTTTGAGTTCCAAGATTTTCAAAAAAATAGTAATGATCTTCCTCTTTTCATTTCTAATGAGACCTCCAGCCCTTGCTAGGCCAATATTGCCTTTAGAAGTTCCATCAAAATTAAATTTGATCTAATCCCTAGAAGGAGTCCACGAGTTTTGTCGTCTAGGAGGATTGGCTTGGGGGCCTTATAGAGAGACCAAGGCTAGAAATTAGGGAAGCTTCAAAAGGAGGAGTGAGAGAAGGGCCAAAGGGGATATTGGAAATAGTTTCAAAAAGAGCATAGCAAATTATAGAACTAACCTGGACTAGGTTTCTAGAAATATTGTTGAAGGCCCTATTATTACACTCTTTCCAAACCCCCCCCAAAAAAATGTGGAAAGCAGAATTTTCACAATGCACGACAAAAGGGAGAATGAAAAGGAGAAAGAGACCACTGTTCAAAAAGGTCCAACAAAGAATTAGGAGTCGTCCAATAGGTCTCAAAGGAAGAAAGGAGTGAGGAGAGGATCTCAATGGAGAAGGGACACTCCAGAAAAAGGTGGTGAGTGGTCTCCTAATTCAAACCGTAAATATAACAACAATTGGCCAAGATAAGTCCTATATTTTAATATTATCCAAGAACAAAATTTTTTTTTGGAGGGCGAGCCACAGGAAGAAATTCACCTTAGGAATGAGCTCTTTGGTCCAAATTTTATAGCAAGGGAACTAGACAAAAATGTTTGCTGCCGCAATATGATAAGCATATTTAATAGAGAAGATGACCTTCTCATCCTCCCTCCATATTGTAGAATCTTCACAATTATAGTTTCTAATTGCTTGGGTTCTCAGCTTGAGAGCAAGGGTCTTCAAGGATGTTGCATCATCTTGGTTCAAAAAATGACTCCTAATATCCTTCCACTTCTTCAGACCACCCACTTCTTCAATGAAATCTGCCACTTTAGAGCCAAAGGTCTGAGTGAGCCTGGGTCTAAGGATAAAAAGGGAAGGGATATCCTTAATAGGAACGTCCTCCAACCACGGATCTTCCCAAAATTTGATTTTAACTCCATTTTCGAGTCTTCACTTGATTCCTCTTTGGATGAGCTTCCTAGATTTGACAATATTATTCTAAAATATCAAGCCATGGAGGATGTCTTGATCATTCATAAAAGTTTAGCCTTTGTTCAAATATTTTTATTTAATAACTTGGGTCCAATCAATGCTATCTTGAACGATAAACCTCCAACATTGCTTGGCTAACAGGGTTTTGTTCATGGGTTTGATTTTTCTTAACCCAAGACCCCCAACATCGTTTTTTGAGCACACCTGATCCCAAGAAATGAGGTGAAATATTATTTTGACTTCAATCCCTGACCATAAAAAATATCTTTGGAACTCCTCCATTTTTTCAGTAATTTTAACCGAAATTTGGAATGATAGACTTTACGGGGTGGATTTGACCAAGCGGGCCTTACTTGCCTGGCTGAGGAGAGCTCCCTTGCAACTTGCCAGCTTTTTCTTAACTCTCTCAAGAAGCGGATTCCAAAGATCCTCCTTGCATATTCTAAAGAACAAAGATAGATCGATGTAGGTAGAAGCGAAAACAATAATGGAACAACCAAGAATTCGAGCAATAGCTCTCTACCTGCTGAAAGGGGTGTTGAAAAAAAAAGTTTACTTTTCAGCAAATTGATGTATTACCCTGCAACCAATTAATAGTCCTTTATGATTTTTTAATTTCTTTAGCCTTGGGAATAGAGGAACTAGAGGAGAGCAAAGTGTCATCTGCAAACTCATGGTGTATCATAGGATCAATGGGAGAAGCGGGTTTTATTACTTCTATGCTCTTGGATGAAGCAGTAGCCTTCAGGGCTTTACTCAAATCTTCAGTAAAAATAATGAAGAGACATGGGAATAAGGAATCTCCTTTTCGAAGACCTCTATTGCTACTGAAATATCCAGAGACCTCCCCATTTACAATTACTGAGAATCTAGGGTAGAGAAGCACTGCTTAATTAAGAAGATCCATCTAACATGAAAACCAAATTTGTATAACACCTTTTCTAAGAAGTTCCATTAGACCCTATCATAAGATTTTCTTATGTCGAGCTTGAGAAACATACCTAATTTACCACTCTTACTGACAAAATGGATTAGTTCATGGACCTTAATGATACCATCTAAAATTTGTCTACCTCGAACAAAACCTCCTTGATTAAGGTTAATAATTGTGGAAATGATGGTTTTCAACCTGTTGGTTAGAACTTTTGCTAAGATTTTATAAATGGTGTTATAGAGGCTAATGGACCTAAAGTATTTAAGATCTTTAGCACCAAAAATTTTGGGAATGAGCACGAGGAAAGTGGAATTGACATCATTAGGGAGGAATCCAAATCTTTGAACATCAGAGATAGCAACAATAACTTCAGATCCTATGATATGCCAAAATATTTGGAAGAACAGGGCAAGAAATTCATCAAGGTCAGAGGCTTTCTCTCCAACCATAGAGAAAACTGCATCTTTGATTTTATCAGGAAAGAAAGGGGAGGTCAGCCTAGAATTATGTTCTTGAGAGATGAAATATGGAATGCTGTTTAAGAGTTAAGAAAGGATTCAAAGAAGTTGATAGCTTCATCTCTAATATCCTTTGGTCAACCAACCTGGATTCATCTTCTTTAATAATATCTTTAATTTTATTATGACTTCTATGCTTTAGGGTTGTCCCGTGAATTTTTTTTTTATTCCCGTGCCCAATTTTTAGCCACTGAACCCTGGATCTTTACCTACAGAAAAAGTCCTCTCTTTAGGGTGTTATGAAATTTAGATAGCAAAGATTTTTCTTGGAATTTGAGATTCTCCTGAAGAGGTCCACGCTCTTGAGTGAGCTCTAAATCCTACAATTGCTCTTTCAGCTCTTCTTTTTTCTTGCTAAAGTGCCCAAAAATCTCTTTATTCCAGCTTTTCATATTGGTTTTAATAAATTTTAGCTTCTTGGAGATTTGAGAAATTAGAGGGTCTGGAAAGCTTTTTGACCAACACTCCACAATTCTTGGTTCCAGGTCAAAGTGAAAGGCCCACATAGACTCAAATCTAAAGGGTCTTCTAAAGTTTGAGAGAGAGGGGAGAAACTTAAAAACTAGGGGGTTATGATCCAAGCCTATCTTAGGGAGGGAGGGAGATGAGGGAGGAATAACCCAAAAATTCTAGGTCATCTTTGGAGATTAAGACTCTATCTAATCTACATTGAATGAGAAGGAAACCAAGCCATCTATTACTCCACGTAAATTTCCTGGCCTGAAGCTCCAAATCAAACAGTTTAAGCTAGTTAACACAATTAGAGAAATCATACATACCCTTAGACAATATAGGATTGCTACCCTTTTTGTCAGAGGGATACAAAGGAGTGTTGAATTCACCTACAAGCATTCAATATTCATTCAAAAAAAGAGTCTCATCTAACTATGGAGAGCCTAGAGGGAGCATCTCTCAAAATTGGAGTTGGGAGCATAAATATTGGAAAGAACCCATCTTTTATTGGAAGATTTACAAGAAAAGATGATGTTAATAATTCTGTCAGAAGAGGTCTGAGGTGTAGACCAATTGGCTCATCCAAACCCCATAAGGGGGGCGAAGGTCCAAGGTTCAAATCTTGGGCCTTGCCGGACTGAACGCTTGTCCCTTTCCTGGTGCTTTCAACAACGTAAAAGGTTTAAAATGATTGTGGCATGGTGGTTATAGGGGTGGACTGCATGAAGATCTGTGTGGCGGCTTCCGGGGTGGACAACGCAGAATACTGTGGCAGCCATAAAAGTTGGACAGCCTGCCCGGATTCATGGTGGCTACCAATTCCACCATGTAAATTAAAATAATAATAATAATAATAATTCTGTCAGAAGAGGAAATAAGAAAACCTTCAACCTTTAGGGGATCCCATAAACAGAGAACTCCGCCAAAGGCACCATGAGCATGGCTGGCTGCAAAAAAAGCTTCCTTCCAAATAAGATTCTTAACTCTGTGCAAAGTATTTTTCATAAGATTAGTCTCCTAAAGGAGTATAATGTAACGGGATAAATCTCTTCTCACAGAAGCGAGAAGTTTGTGTTCGGTGAGGCCATTAAGATCTCTAACATTCCATGACAAGATCTTCAATTACGGTTTTTGGAATGTTTCCTATCCCCTCCTAACATAGTTGGCGTATGTTTCTTTAACTCTGCTAAGGTAAGAGAGGAATCCTAAAGGCACCACGTTGTCATGTACCTAAAGGCAAGTATAATTTTGGAGGGAATTTTTCCCCTAAAGTGCATTGTCCCCCCTACAATATGAGATGAAAGCATTTCTACCTCTATATGGTCATTCAAATAAATTTGTAACATAATATTTTCTAGTTGATTTTGAACTCAAAAATTTAAGTTATATGAAGAGATAATGCTTGTGTTTAACATTGGGTATGGTGCTTCATGTGCCAAAAGATGTTTTTTTTTGAATTGAGACCCCTTATGTTTTTTATATAAATTCCAAAAATATTCTATAGTTTTTCTATTTTTTTATGGTTGGCGCTATAAAACTATTCTATAAAATAGAAGTATTGACTAATCCTCCTTCGTGTGAGCTTCAAGAAATTTAGAGAATCCTACAAAAAAATCTTCTCTAGAATCTAAACTTGAAGTACTTTGTAAGGTACTTGATTCTTCCAAGAAACCCTTCAATATATAGGGATGATTTATCAATACCCAACGATATCTTCTTTGGATGCCAAACACTCAGTATTTTCATCAATATTGTCTTGATGAGAAAAAATCTTAAAGAATGAATTAATTTGACCTTTAACAAAAACCTTAGAGGATAAATTAAGGTTCTTGAAAAACAAAAAAACAACATTTAATTCAAGTCCTTTCTCCATAGTTTCCCATGAGAAAAACCACTTTCATGGAACCTAACATCATATGTACAAAGGAATCGAAAACCCATACAAGTGAAAAGAAACCAAATAAAGCATGTTTTAAAAATCCTCACTGCACAACCACTCCTTTAAAAAATATTTGACACAACACCATGACTTAGTTATAAACTAAAATCTTGACAAAAGCTATAGCTTTTCAAAAATTTAATAAAATAATGCCAGTTCAAAAATATCCACTTTGCAATCACTTCCCTATAAAATATAAAGTGTCTAAAAGAAGTGCTATATTTTAGATTGAGTTAATGGTAATTGACAATTTCTTTGATAGATTTTATAATTTTGTAGTATATTTTGTTGGCTTTCTTAATGGATTAACTCACAGTAAAATTCTTCCAGGATCAAGAGTGAAGCAAATCAATGTAACTAACAATATCAACAATCTTTCATAACAATGTACAACAATATCTCACAAAATATAACACAAATAAACACAATATACCAGAATTACATTAGTGATATAACTTGGTTACAATGCATGGAGCTTTACCTCCAATATATACTTTTTCATGACTTTTCAGTTCTCTAACTATTGCTCTCCTCTTTCATCTAGGAGATGCAACCTTTCATATTCCTCTAATAAAGACAAAGCTCTCAACTTGCCACATATCATGTGACTCTTCATACTCTCTTGAAACTTTGCACTCTTTCTTATATTTCCACATACATTATATAAAATATAAATCATCTACCAACTAATATTGCAAGGGGGCCAACTAATGTAATATTTCCAACATATTTGAAAACAAACTAAATCAACTATATTACCTAGCAAAGCAAATAAAGATATCACACATAGATAATAAATAGTGCAAAGTACAATATGATGCTTTTAGACACCAATAATCTCTCAATAAATGAGTAAAATAATCTCAAATATAATATTGAATAGATAAAAATAGTTGGGTGAGTAGGATTATAAGTACCACCATAATACAATACAATTTCAATGTAGATCATGTTACCATCCACCGACTTATTATAATAGTATTAATACAAGGACCACCCTTAAGGTGAACATAGTCCTATACAATAAATACCCTCAACTAGGCCTAATATGAAGTATAACTGCATGTCAATAGTCAATAATCTGATCCAACTGAAAGGCATGGCACTTTTATTCATTTCAACCATCTTATCATCAATAATATGTTTCTCATCTCAAAGTTTCCCTCTTATTTTAAACACTTTAAATTTTAGAATATATGTATTTCCTAAAATGCTAATCAAGGATCAATATGAGATATTTTACATGTAGCCTAGAATGAATGGAAATAACTTGTCACATATAATAATCCCACATCGCCTTTGATATAGTTTAACAATGGCAAGTGTGTTCTAGATGTGCTATAGTTACTTGTATTAAATATAAATTGTTTATGGTCCTTTTATTAATGAATTTTAGTTAGTTAGTGGTAAAGGGCCTTCACAACCTTTTAAGCCTTCATTAAACCATGTTCTATTCAGTTTTTCAAATGATAATGCTATAAACTAATATCTAAATGTTAGGAAGATTGGTTTTTATCATTACTACATTATATTGATTTCATTTTTCATTAAAAATATTTTTTAGCATATTATTCCTTTATTATTCATCTTAACCAAGATTATTTCCAAAAAAAAATTATTATGATATTCTTCTAAAATAGAAGTAAAAAATGAAAGCTAGACTAATCACTTTATAGCTTACTAATAAAATATACATCTTATATAATATTAAAAATTTACCCTATCAAATGTAGTATGGTTTAGTTCGCATTGATAGCTCAATAATACTAATTTTTGTAATACCATGAACATATGGTTTTGTTGAAATACCACATTAAGGTGGTCGTGATGTAATTTACATTTGAAGTCTATTTCATTCCCATATAACTAATGAAAAAATAATAATATTTTTAGATCCATATAATCAATGTAAACTAATTACAACTATTACATCACATATGAGGGGATACTAAAGTGAAACAAAATCACTTTTGGAAAACATCATGATATAGTATGAAATAAATCCTCTCAATTGGGCTCTAATTATATTTGTATCATTATTTTGTTTTTTAAAAGAAGCTTGAAGTAGGTCATCTTTGAGAAGGCAATTTCACTTGAGTAACTATTAGTAAGATATTTATTTATCTATTCTACCAAAAACACAGAAACCAACATTCTCACTATTTTGTTTTTTAGATGATTTTGTATTTATGATTTGTCACCTAATCCAAAAATTCTTATAATCAAGTTTTTTATGTAAATAATATTATAATTTTTTATGGAATTAAGGTATTCTGACTTAATGATTAAGAATCATACAGATAAACTTATATATAAAACAAAACATCCGGTTAATATGATAAACCTTTACCCTAAAAAGTCAATATTAATAGTAGACATATAAAATAAGCCTATAAGTGTTCTAACAAAATTTAATATAAACTTGCTAAGGTTGTTAGAAATGCATCGATCAAATTATTTAGAGAAGGAATGAAGTCCAAATAGAAATAGAAGCATAATCTCTCGATTTTAGGGGAACTTCATGTCTCTAAACGTAATTAATATATATTTAAAAGCATCGTTATGATTCTAGAATTTAGAGGGATCGTCATTATGGTAATCACTTACCAAGTAGGAGTTGAACTTGGTAACTCCTAACAAGCACTCAATATACTCAAAAACTAATATCCTAATCCAAGCAATCCATGCGGTCTGTCATTGAGTAATTGACCATTTGTAAGTAAAACATTCTTCAAAGCGTTGTTAGATTATCAACACTTTCTTTAAGTATCACATGAAAATAAGGCACATTAAAATTTAAAAAGAATACATCTAGCTCACATATTACATCTATTATTTCCTTAGTTAGCAAGATTATGCTAGCACTCTAAGTGTTCTACCACTAAGACACCACCCAAAGTAATTTAGGCATGCTATAAGTGAATAGTTAACCCTTTTTGGATCAAATATTTTTAAAGTATAAATTGACCTTGAACAATGATGATACACATCCAACCAATAGAATATAGAGATTTCATTTTAACTTGCATCTTACATCCACTCTTCCCTTCATGAGCAATATCCTCTCCATGTTGTTCCTCAATATTAGCTTGAACGAAGGTGTTTACTCTACTATGATACCTTATCTTTGATAAATAACTAACTCCAAACATAAACAACTCATCATGACAGATAACAAAAAAGCCCTATCCAGCCCTTGAAAGAGAATGTCAAATTGTTCTCTCAATAACTATTCAAACCACCCAATGGTTCATATATCCGTGGCCCTATTATGGAAGCATGTGTTAATATGACAAGGGTGATCTAGCTAGGATATAATATATATACATGGGATTCTCTCAAAAAATCATATTAAAAATGAAGGGATGTTGCCCCAGTTTTGAAATTACCTTTTTAAAGCCCAAGAAACACATTTATCTAGGTCTTTCATGTTTAAAAATTTGTTTTGTTTGTTTGATAACTAAAATGGTATAAATAATAATATGCTAAAATTTTGTAATATAAATAGCAAATAGTGTTAGTTTACTGGATTAGGTTCCTCAACTTTCAAGGAGAAGACTAAGGTTCAAATCTTGCCATGCAATACATGCATAATTACCAAGATGTTGTAATACCACTATATGATCACGATGAAATACAAGTGGGACCATTTCAATCCCATATAGCCCATTGAAAAAAATTGGGATCTATTTAGCCTTGTAAAGAAATGATAAATGAGTGAAAAATGTATAAAAAGAATAATGTGACAAGGCTTCAAGAGAGAATAGATCCACAAAGACATCTTGGATCTATTACAAATTTAAGAAGTTTAAAATTATTATTACTAGTCCTATTATACACAAAAAATAGATGAGAAGCAATCTTCATGGGTTATAAAAGGTCAGTCCATTGGAGAGATCTTGCTAAATAACGTACTAGAGAAATAATCTTTTTTGGATTAACCAACCAATACCAAGTTCTATTAAATTATTGAGAAACTTTACCAGGTGTGGACTATAAATCTTACATCTAATTAAGAAGTTGTTATGATAACAAGTGGTTTTTAAAGTAGAAAATACATCTAAAAATAGTAGGTCAACATTCCACCACAAATCCTTCTACTAGGTCATACAAAATATCAGCCTATGTTTCTGAAGCACTATATCCAATATGCTTGAACCAACTAGGTGGCAGGAAACTTTGACTTCTTAAGACCAAAATATTATTTGACATTAGTGAGACATCAAAACATAAATAAATTTTGATGTCTTTTATAAATATCATAAGAACTTTGAGCCAAAGCACCTTATATAGAGGTAAATCATACATGGGATTACAATAAAGCATAATAAACAATGAGAATTAATAGAAATACCATTAATATTGGTCATTTACTTACTCTAGAAGTGTTTTTTAAATCATCTATGCCTTCCAAAAGAAAGAAACCTTTAATTATAATTAGTGTCAATGTAAGAAGAATAATTTGTAAGACAAGGCTATAGAAAAAAAAAATTATATTCAATGTAATACTTTAAGGATATTTTAGGCTTAAACCCATGTATAATCTGAAAAACACACTTAGCACAAAAAGTGATGCATTGATGTTGGAGGTAAATTGATAGGGATAAATATTTCCATATTTATATTTATTATTCGTTGAGTTGCCATATTTATATGTATTATACATAAATGATAAAGTTGCTATAAATAATTGGATAAGGTTGCTTATCCAATTGGTGAGGACAATAATATTAAATTAAATAATTATTATCTTCTCCATAATATTTTGGAATGTAATATATGTGGCAAGTCGATCTTATCTTGCCATCTATTTGCCACCTATGATGGTATTGTAATAGGAATTTAATACCTATAAATATGTACAAACTTCTCAATGTAATTATTCATATTAAATTTGATATTACGGATTTCAATTATTTCAATATTCGTATCATTTTGGTATCAGAGCAGTCGTTCCTGCTCCTTTTCTATCCCATGTTGCCTAAAAAGAGTCTCTCCCTCGAAGAGATCTCTCAAAGAGCCAAAGTGCTCTTGATGGATATTGAGTCTATTCGTGTTGCCATGCTAGCAGAAGAAATGGCATCTGCTAAAGATGAAGTTATTCCTACTAAAAAGGAAGAAGATGTTGAAAAAGAAGTAAATTTACCACTCCTTGAAGGGAATGTTCCTGATGTTGTTTCCTTTAATGGTGATCTTGTTTTGTTTGATGCAACTCTAAAAATTGCAGATTCGTTTGAGGAGGACTCTCTTAATGAAGCCCACGAAGTTGAAGCTAGCAAGATGCAAATTTTTGATCTGTCTTACCATGACACAGAAGAGGAGCTTGTGGCTTCCATGTTGCTTCAATTTGTTCTCTGTGGTCCACTGGCTCTACAACCATGGCAACCTCTTCGCGATCCTATCCCCTCAACAATGTTGTTGCCATCACTTGCCTTCATCAACAACATAAACTATGGCCCTCAATATTTCTACGGCTCTATCCTCCTCTTCGGCTACTCTGTGTTGTTCCTATTTTCTTGTGGCCCTACTTTGTGTGCTCTCCAACCAACACGTGCCCCACCATGGCCACCTCCCATAATTTTCTTGTACAGTTTTCTTGTTTTGCTTTCTTGTGCAGTTTTCCTATTCAGTTGTGTAGCTTTCCTATTCAATTTTCCTGTGCAGTTTTACCTCGCAACATTTCTGGTGGCTGGTGGATCTCTCATAGCCAGATGGTTCGTGACTTTCCTTCCCTTTTGACCGTATTGGAGCCCAATGCTCTTACGGTGGGGAGGAATGATAGGGATAAATATTTCCATATTTATATTTATTATCGATTGAGTTGCCATATTTATATGTATTATCCATGGATGATAAAGTTACTATAAATAATTGGGTAAGGTTGCTTATCCAATTGGTGAGGACAATAATATTAAATTAAATAATTATTATCTTCTCCATAATATTTTGGAATGTAATCTATGTGGCAAGTCGATCTTATCCTGCCATCTATTTGCCACCTATGATGGTATTGTAATAGGAATTTAATGCCTATAAATATGTACAGACTTCTCAATGTAATTATTCATATTAAATTTGATATTACGGATTTCAATTATTTCAATATCCATATCATAAATGAGCCCATTCACATCCCTTTCTCTATGAAGATAAAATAAATCCAAATCAATCTAGTGGTAGACTTTCATCTATAAATGTACCTAAAGAATATCTTGTAATAAATTAACTAAATTATCATGGTAAACTTTGGAGTGAATCCAACAAAAGCAATAATATATGTAGGCATTTTATAATACTCAAAAATATATATAAATTTGTTTAAAGAAAATAGATTTTAAAATTTAATTAGAGATTCTCTTGTTACCCTAGTTCATAACATTCTAAAAAGCCTTCAAAAAGAGATAAATAAAGAAATTAAATTCTATCAAAGCTTAAAAGTGAAGTTTGAAAGAGGGAAAAATCCTAAAATTTTAAAAACATCATCAAAATGAATATTTAGATCAAATTAAATCAAGAATAGTAATGTCCCTTGAAGGTGTTGACTTATATGCCTATGCATCTAGAAACAGAGGAAAATAATATCCAAGCCTATAGTAATTTGAATAAATCGCTTGTATTTCTAAATTAATAAAAAAGCACTAAAAACGAATTCTTGAGAAGCTCATGTGCTTGGGAAACAAAAATTTCACCAATGTGATTTTATGAATCATTGACTTCCAATAGGTTGCACAAAATCCCTTTAAAAAATGAGATGGAAGCATTATCAAATAAATTTAAAGAGGGGTTTATATCCACTTCATATGAAAAAGGTCAATATTTAGAAAGTTTATTTGCACATTATAAAAAAAAGAATATAATCATAGATCCCTAGGTATAAACTAAAATAAATGACCACCAAAACCTATAATGATTCCTTGTATCTAACTTTTGATTGAAAAAGTCTCTTTGTTGATAATCTCAATCTCATATCATTGATTCTCATATTACAATGATATTATTTAAATAGTATATACTCCTAATTAATCGTATTTACTTTAGTTTATTACATGTTGAAAGGAGACAACTAATGTAAATAAAAAATTTGGTCCACGTAATTTAGCATAAGTTGTAGAAAAATATGCATTTTGCTATGTATTTTGTTAAGAATAAAAAATATGATAATGACATGTATAGTTGTGTCCAGAGTAGCATTTACTTTTGTTAGCGTGTGTAAGTACTTAGATTGATTTTTATGAACCACCACCCTCCCCTTGAACTATACATCGGTGTGCAATTAACTAGCTTAAGTTATATTGGCAACAATTTGGAATGATTTTCAAAATACACTATGTAGTTAGTTGTGTATGAGTGATGTTGCATTGTTTTTCATCATTTCTATTGTACAACATTTATTGCTTTTACTTAATTGCATTGTTGTTTTCTTTTAATTAGATGTTGTATTTAACTTGAATATTTAGATGTTTGGGCATGTGTTTGGGGGGCTGATCCTCTTGCTTTCTAACCGGTTAATGTGATGATGCAAGTCTAGTGGCGTATTCCATGATTGGAATTTATGTCCACGTTAATACCTGTATGTATGTCAACATGAATTTGGATTGGTAATCTAGTGAATTAATGAGCAAGAATCTAAAATGCACCTCCCTCTAGCATAAAATTGATGATAGCAATGGGAGGACCAACCCATAAAAATATCAATAAGATTAACACCCAAAGCACATAGTTATTGTCTAGCTAATGATAGACTATACATGACCAACAATTAAGTATATATCAAAGATCAGATGAGAAATTAGAGAATGCCACAAGAATTATCTTTTTTCCAACCAAAAGGAAGTACAAACATTTTTTGTTAATTTAATCAATGGAGGTGAAGAGATTATGCAAACACCTACTTGCTTACTAACAATAAAAAGACAGAAAAAGTGTAGCAAATATCTTAAACATTATTCTATTCCTAAATTTTATTTCCTTTCAAGATAACTCTTTTCTTAACTCTTTTCTTACTTTTATAACACCAACATAGGTTGATTCTGATTTATTCCTAAATTTTATTTTCTTTCAAGGTAACTCTTTTCTTCCTTTTATAATACCAACATAGGTTGATTCTGATTTATAAGCTTTTCATATCAACAAGTCCTATAAGGATTCTAATAAAATTAAAATTTTAATTAACAAGCAAAATCTTGTTATTTTATTTAAATATATGGCATTGCTTTAAATAAATAAAATGATCTTCTCATCTTGTTTTCTTTTCTTGTCTGTTCACATTAATATTTATCTATCTGTATGCAAAAAAAATTTAAATTTATTTAAAAAAAAAAAAATTATCACATTATAAAATTTATCTCATTCATTTCACAGCGACAATGCACCAGAATCTATTTAGGTTCTATTTAGTTTTTTTTTGTTTTTGTTTCTTTGATTTATATTGCGTTAACATGTTTATACTCTTACATTGGATCTATACTACAGTAGAGGTCACACAGGTTGAAAATTAGATATGCGTTCTTCAAACTGAAGATCTCTGAGACCACCCAATGCCAATGTTTATATGCTGAGACCACTCAATGCCATAATGTTTATATTATTATAAATATTTTTAAAAATAGAGATCTGAAATATTCAGGATATTTGAACCCTTTATCTATAAAAGTGATCACAATTCCTTTTAGGAAGACAATCATAAGTGAAATACCCACTGAGAAGAAACACTAACCCTTGGTTTTAGAAATTATCATAATTCCTTTTAACAAGGCGATAATTATAAATGAAAATAAAACCTCTATAAATTATAGATTAATACCTACTTTGAAAATGATACCATAGAGTTTATTAAGTTGATATCTTTAAAATTTATTTAAAAATAAATATTTCTTAGTATTCCTAAGGCTATAAATTATATAAAACAATTTTTAAGGAGTACATTATGTGTTCTGCAATCAGACTTCAATTACACTAGAATATAATCCAACCCTATCCATAGTTATCCCTTGTTATCACAATTTGACAGGTTAAAACAAAACAAGCGGATTATGTGCCCTAAAAGTAGAGTTGCCCACAATATTTGTAAAACGCGAGTGTGCAATCAAAACACCTATTATTGAAGGGTTCAATTTATTTTTTTTGAACACTTACTTGGAGCTGGAGTATTCGAAAAGTTTCCCACTAGAAGAAAAAATAACGAGAGCAACAGTGGGGTCGCATAAGATCGATAATTCCCTCGCCTTCTTCAATAACCCTCCTCGCCTCTTGGAGAACGTGACCTGCCTCCTCGTTGAGTCCTCTATTTTCTTTAGTTCTCGTTTACCTCGGCCCATCTCCTTTACATTTACCTAGTCTTCCTTTCTACTCTCAATTGATTATCCAGTTGAATCTCCTTTAATTCAGATGGCAGATCGACCGTAGTTCCTGCAAAGAAAAATACAGCCCTTAGTGAACACATAAAAATAGAAGAGAGATATATATATTCTACAGCAATTACTGCTTAAGTAGCCATTAATGGCTATGACGGTACACCGATACCAGAGAGGTTATTATTAATCCTTAGTTTGATGAGACTTAACGTGTCAGAATAGATGTATATCTAGATGTATTTCTAGTGGAGAGCAAAAGGGAGCATGTAGTAAAAATTAAATAATAAAATTTGGAGATGCGAGCGTACCACAGTTGTAAAGCGTTTATGTTTGGAAATGTACCCTCAGAGTCCGTTGTTCTCCACGTGTAAGGGAGACGTCTATGCTGTACACTATTAGGTTTGGATCCGCATTTTCGAGGTAGTAAATTCTATTTTTGACTTAATCGAGGAAACGCACTTTCCAAATCTAGTTTGGTTGCTTTTTCTCAATGTAAGGAAGTCATTTGTGTGATTGGTGATAAGGTTATTTCCACTTTTATTGTAGTTAAGGGTGATTATTAAAATGTTAGATGGAGCTTATAGTTATATAATTTATATAATTTAATCAGATTTTACTCTTAAAAAAATTAATCAGATTTTGATTACTATCTATAATTCTTTTTAATCTTAAAATAATTTATTTAATCAAATTTTGATTGCTATTTATAATTTTATTTTTAAAAATAATGTAAATAATTTTTAATATTCATTAAATTATAATAGCTTTCTTTAAAATATGTATTTAACGAGACATTATCAATTACCATCTAAAACCCTATACTTTTAAAATTCAAACCTACCAAAATCCTCAAGTTATACTGTAAACTAGTTGGAAACTTGCACTTCCCCTCTCCATTTTATATTGAAATTAATTATAGAGTGAACACTTATAAGAAGAGATTTAGGTTTAAACTTTCGAATCCTATGAACGCGCCAATGATGGTGGTATCCGGGCTTATAGGATTCAAACCTCACTTGACAATAGAAAAGGACTATAAATGTAACCAATTTCCCTATACAACCCAAAAAAAATTAATGAACATAAATGTATTTATGTCAGGGTATACCGATACCTGAAGTTTTTTTTTATTTATTTTGCTCTCCGATTAAACTTATTTCCAGTACAGAGCAAAAAGTAAGAGATAACATTAATTTAGAAAAAATATTTTCATTTCATTCAAAAATTTTTGAGGTGAGGGCCTACCTAGAGTGGAAAAGGTTAAGTTGGGAAATGTATGATGAAATTTGTTCGTCCTCATGTGTGTGGGAGAGGTCTACGATGTACATTGTTAGGTGTGGATCCACACTTTTCGAGGTAGTAAAGTGTCCTTCAATTTAATTGAGGGAGTAGCTTTGCCTTAGTTATTAATATGTGAGATTTTATGTGATTTTAGGTGATGATGATGATACAAATCTTAAGGGACGGTGGTATGTGGATTCACACTTTTCTAGGGAGTAAAGTGTCCTTTAATTTAATTGAGGGAGTAGTTTTGCCATAGTTATTGACATGTGAGATTTTATGTGATTTTAGGTGATGACAATGATACGATCTTAAGGGACGATGGTTATTTTAACACTGGGTCAACAATAACGAAGCGGAATAGGTTTGGTGGAAGCATCCCTATGGTTTGAATCATGCGCTTGCAAGTTATTGAAAATATTATGGTTGTGACCAACTCTTCTATATAACAAAAAAAAAAAAAAAACTAGTTGACATCATAATGATTTGTAATTGCTTAGGACAATAATTGTTTAAGTGATGTCATGGTGAGTTGGTGGTTATTTAGGTGTTTTGGTGTTTTAATGGTGAGTTGGTGGTTATATAGGTGTTTTAGTGTTTTAATGGTGAATGATGAGGAGTTTCAATTTATTGTCAATCTAAATCCATTTTTATAGGTGACGAGTCATCTAAATTTTTTAATATATTTTTGTCTCTTGGTAATGAAAAAAAAAACTTTTTAGAACAGGTGGAATAATATATTCACAATGTAATGCTTTTCTTCCATATATTTATGAAAGCGCCCTTAAAATTCAAAGCACTTTGAATTTTAAGCAACTTGATTGATTTGTGGAGTTGTGTAGAGGCCTTGGTAGGTTCCTTATCCTGATTCAAGGAGCATATATCCAAAACGAGTCCATATTTTTATGAATGTATGGAAGAAAAGTATCACACTGTGAATATTTTATTTTAAGGGCTCATGACCTAGAAGTCTTATTTTTTCAATGCCCTAAACATAAGAAAATATATAGAAATTTTCAGATAAATCATCACCCGTGAAAGTGGATCTAGATTGACAATAAACTAGGACACCTCATCAATCACCATCAAAATACTGGGACACCTAAGCAATCACCAACTCACTATGATATTCACTCGTGACACCTAAGCAATTACACCTGTCAACGTCCCCCTTTAATGTGACGAGTTACAAGACTATACAAAATGGGGATTGGTGATATGGAATAAAATGAAGTTGAATTTTGCATTGAGATCAACAGCCTAAATAGGCCTAAATTACCACCATAAATCCTCCAAACAGGGAAGATACGTTGATCAACTTTCTTATTTTAAGGATTGTTGTTAACAACCCTTTAACAAATCCTTATCTAAAAGGTTTTCCAACTAACCTATCTAGAAGATGTGCCAACTATATTTATCTAGAATATTTTTGCTATGTTCGACGTGAGCAACAAAGTCTCACATTTTACAATTTATTCATAAAAATTAAAAAATAAGACTAAACCCCTACAAGACTAAGTCCTCCTAAGCCTAATCTAAGGTTTTATTAATCCTAACAACTTAAACCATAGCCTAGCAAATGATATCCTCATCATACCTCCCCACGTTAGAATCATTGGACTCCAATGCTTTTACAATAAAAGTGGAATTTGTTTGAAAGAACTCAAGCTAGATGAAGCAGAAGCTGCAAGTCAGGTGTTGAATGGACAAGATTATTGATGATGTCAAGAAGGCCAAAAGGTGCCTTATCTGGAAGATAAAGCTTGGCCACAACATGATTTCCAACCCGAGAAGAAGCTTGAGGAAGTTATCGAGGACCAATTACATATTGTTGAATCTGTGGAGTCTGCTTCAAATAAAGAACCTATTAATTTGAAAAAGGTTGTTGTTGTTGAATAGTTGAAGAAGAATCAAAAGGAGTAGTTGGAGCAGGAGGAGGAGGTACTAAAAGGAGTAATGGCCTCCTTATGTGGATAAGTTGGTGCAACTAATGTTGGTGTGTCCTTTGGCAGACTGAAGATTAATGTAATCTTTTGTGGGTGAATGGAGTGGAGCAAGAGCATGATATTCATTTTGTAATGAATGAGGAATATTTTGTTTTCATGATGCATTGTGTATGTATTTTGAAAAGCATCATATTGATCCCTCTTGTCATATTGGTAGGGCTTGCATAAAATTAGACCACAATAATCTATTGGAGTCACATCACAGGTGACTTTATCCATATAGTATGGGCCAAATGCAAAGGATGCAGTGTAGGTTTTTGTGATGATGGAGGAGGAAGTCTTATCCTTCCATCCAAGTGAGTATGGATGAGGATGGGATTTTACAAGAAGTTGCAACCTATCAACTACGACTCTTGAAATCAAGTTCTTTTGGGAGCTGTTGTCGATGATACAATCCATAAAAGAATTGTGAGTTAGGTGGGCTCTTGTGACAAATAAACTATCACGACTACCTTCATACAAGTTACGTGTCAACAAGGTCATATTGTGGAACTTATCCTTTAGCTCATCATACTTTTTGGCTTCTTCCATAATCTCAAGAGGAAAATCTTGTGGATCCTCAAGTTGAGATTCTATAACAATATTCTTCCATTTCTAAAGCATTTAGATTTCACATGGCCTCTCATTTTACATTAATCATAAAATTTTATGTTATTGAAAGAAGAAGAAGAAGAGGCAGAAGGAGGAGGAGAGGAAGTAGAGGTATTCTTTACTTGTTGATATTGTCATTGTTTGGGCACTTTGGTGGTGCTTAAAGATCGAGATCCACTTGATTGAGCTGCATACTTCTTTGCAAGTTGTGCTTGATTGAACATGGAATTCAAATTAGTGATAGGGGTATACATCAACTTCCTAAAAGTGGTTCTTGCAATCCACTCTTGAATTTGGTGATTAGTGTTGTAGTAAAGTCCTTGGTACCAATTAAAATTCTTAATTTGTTAAACTAACCAATGTACTCTTGGACACTCATATTGTATCCTTGCCTCAGTTGAAGCCATTTGAAGATAAGATCTTCTACATAGTTTGAAGGATAGAAAGTATCCTTCAATGCTTTCACCAAATCATCCCAAGTGTCGATGCGATCCTAATTTCCTTATTCGTAGATATAGTAGAAAGTTTTAGCTTAGCGAATGGGACTTGTTCGTCCTTTGAAATTTTGCTATAAGAAAATCACATGTTCATTTCGAGGATCCAACTGTTTAGGACCTCAGGATCACGAGACCCATCATAAATTTGGACCTCACATTTTACTTATGAGCGAAGGTTAGGGGCTTGGCTAGGACCACTAGGGGTAGCAATATTTGTGACCTTATAGGCCAAAATTCTAACTACCACGGCTATTGTGGCCATTTGCTCCACTAAATCGGTAGTCATTTGCAACCTTGTGTAAGCCAACAATAATTACAAAAGGGACTTACTTGATGCCTAAGGGGTGACCAAAATTTGTGTGTTTTTTGTCCAAAAAATTGCAAAAATAAAAATTATTTTATACAATTTTACAATGCTTGGATGGGCAAAATTTGAAAGCACAATAAAATTATTTAATTAAGAAGATTAAATATTTTATAAAATTCCCCTTTTACAAAATAAATTTTTTAGTGCTTTTACCCCCTTTTGCAAAAATTGAAAAATACAAAAATTAAACCCCTTTTTTGCAAAAATTAAAATTAACCCCTTTTAAAAAAATGTTTAGCACTTTGAAGCACTAGACAATGATCCGTTATGCAGAAGGCAGACAAAAATCCGTCAACCCGCAAAGTGAACTGGAAGTTGCACAATCAGGGAAACAAGGCACCACGAGGTACAGTCAACCAGACAACCGACCAGTGTCAACTGGCATGAGTTGTGGCTAGCAGGCACTAGCTACATGAATAGCGTAGATTGACCTACTTAAAGCACAAAAGAACCTCACACACAAAATATGTGGGATAAAGCTTTCCCATAAAATACCTTCAAAAACCTTTTTTGTTGTCTTCTTGGATTGCACCACTTGTCACATGTTGAGTCATCAAATGTTGCCAAAGAACCTTACCATGTGTTAAATCAAGATTTATTATCCACAAAAGTGCATGATTGGTCAAGATCTACCAATGGGGTTTCAGATCCGTGTCCTTAGGATTCGTGTGCCAATCAGGAGTGAGCTAGAATTTGCATCAAGAGAATCTTTTGGCCAATGAAAAGGTGTGAAATTATGTATTAGGCTTTGGTTTTTGTGCTACAATGTCTAGTTATATGTCTACAATAAGCAAGCTAGTCTACTTTGGGATCTGAGTTGATTTTGCAAGGTGGATTGGTCTCACATTTTAATATGAGTCGATGACCTCTTATCGTTGGTCGTGCTTGGCATATTTTTGTGTTGTTGAAATTATACAACTATCCATGCAAGGTATCTTGGGCGACTGGAAGTTGTTATATGGTGACGTACAACGTCACCTTGGGTGACTGGACGTCACCTAGGGCGACAGGATTTCTCACCTTTTGTAGGCGAAGTGTAGTCACCGATTAGGAGACTGTATTGCTTTTTTTTCAAGTTTTTTTTAAATAAAGCTTTGAAATATTACAAAATCTGAGAAAGATTTTATATATATAAATAAAATAGCAGCAACCAAAAGTTAATTAGCAAAAAGCTTTTCAAAAACAATTGTTAGCTAATAAAATAGAAGAAACTTTATTAGTAGAGGAAGCAAGATGTTGCAAAAGGTTAATAGCAAGGGTAGTAGGGGGCTTATCCTGATCTTCTAGGTGTAGAATATCATCCACTTATTCTTTGTCCTTGAAGCAAAATTTTGTCCTAGGAGCAAGTAGAGGTAGTAAGAGGTAAGAAGTCTTAATTCAATCCAAGAGAACTACAATTCACAAACTCAATCTTCTAACCCCAACAAATAGCTTCAAAATCAGGATCACTATAGCTAATATTGGTAGGATGTTACCCAAAACCAATACCAATAGCATAAGGTAAAAAATGACCCAAAACCTATGCAATCCTAAAGCTCTTATACCATGGATGTGGTATCAAATGAAGTTGAATTTTGCGTTGAGATCAAATGACTCATCACAAGAGAATATATAGAAATTTTCATATGACTCATCACTTGTGAAAGTGGATCTAGATTGATAATAAACTAGGACACCTCATCAATCACCACCAAAACTTTGGGACATCTAACCAAGCACCAACTCACTATGATATCACCTAAGCAATCACCAATTCACTATGATATTCACTCATGATACCTAAGCAATTACACTTGTCAATGTCCCCCTTTAATGCAAAGGATTACAAGACGATACAAAATAGGGGTTGGTGATGTGGAATCAAACAAAGCTAAATTTTGTATTGAGATCAGGGGTTTAAATAGGCCCAACTTACAACCATAAATCCTCCAAATTAAGAATATGTGCTAATAAAATTTCTTATTTTAGGGATTGTTGCTAACAACCCTCGAACAAATCCTTATCTATAAAAATTAACAACTAACCTATCTAGAATATGTGCCAACTGTATTTATCTATAAGACTTTTGCCATGTCCAACGTGAGCAACAAAGTCTCACATTTTACAATTTATTTATAAAAAATAAAAAATAAGACTAAGCCCCTACAAGACTAAATCCTCCTAAGCCTAATATAAAGTATTATTAATCCTAGCAACTAAACATTAGCCTAGCAAATTATTTCCTCATTAGTTGGACATTCACAACATTCACCTTGAATGTCAACACAAAAAAACTTATGTGACCTCTCTCAAGATCTTATGTGACCTCTCTCAAGATTAAGAGACCTCTAAGATATAAAACTTGGTTGCATATATGGCCTTGGTGAAAATATCAACTATCTTGTCCTTTGTATTTCAATACTAGAGATGGATCTTGTCCTCGTCCTTTGATTTAATGGTGGTATACCTCAATATGCTCCATGTGGGTATGGAACACTGGATTTTTGGAAAGTTGAATAACACTCTAATTGTCATAATAGAGTAAAGAATATTACGTTGGATGTTGTTGGAGTACTAAAAGAATAAACAATAACCAAGTGATTTCTTGAGTTGTCTTATTTGTTGCTAAATATTCATCCTCTGTAGCTAATAAGGCAATAGTAGACTGCTTCTTACTATGCCATGAAACTAGACCAGAACCAAGGAAGGAAACATATCTTGTGATAGACGTTTTTCATTTGCACAACCTACCCAATCTGAATCAAAATTCCCTACAAGTATCAAGTATCCAAAATAGGAATAATATTACTCATAATCAAATTCCCATACACATATCTCAATATTCTCTTTATTGTTCTTTAATGTGAAACCTTAGGAGAACTCAAAAACTTAGGAACCACACCCAATGCAAAAGAGATATTTGGTCGAGTGTGAGTCAAGTACACAAGGCTTCCTACAAGTTTCTTGTAAAAGGTAAGATTAACATCATCACCTTCCATATACTTGGTTAACTTCAATTTTGGAGAAAGTGGAGTACAAACACTTGCAATTTTCTATCCTAAACCTACTCAACAAGTCTATAGCATACTTAGTTGAAGAGAGATAAATTCCATCATATTTTTGCCACACTTGAATTCCAAGAAATTAATGTAAAAAGCTAAGGTCTATCATCTCAAATTATCATTGAAATTCATCTTTGTTTTATTGATTTTATCCAGGGTATCACCCGTGATGATAAGATCATCAAAATAAAGCACAATAATAAGTATGCCATTTCCATCATTGTTCTTTGCATACAAGATGGGATCATAAAGACTATTATGAAATCCTTGTGCTTTAAAGTACTCATCAATATTAGCATACCAAGATATTGAAGCTTTCTTCAAGCCATATAGAGTTCACCTATAACTTATTTGAAGAACATCACTCAAGAGGAAGCATGAAGTGATAAGAAGCCCAATGTGAAGTATTTTAAAATATATGGTACCTAATGATATTGAGAAAAGAAAATTGATAAGAGTGTTAAGTGCATATTTGTTGGTTATTATGATTACAAGAAATGATACATATTGTATGATCCTAGTGTGAAGGATGTGTTCACAAATAGAGATGTCAAGTTCAATAAAGGGTTTTAGCATAGGATGCAATACTCTTCCACTCCTATCCTACTGGTGGACATAAATGATGATGTATCACATAGTACCTTTGAAACTAGTGAAAGGTCAAAAGCAACTTCTAATGAATATGAAGAATTAAGGCCTTCCAAGAATGCGAAGAGTATTTGAGAAATATCTCAAGTCTTAAGCGATTTTTTTGTACAAGATGCTTATGGGGACAAAAAATTGGTTCAAACCCAAATTATGAGGAACTAGATTCTTAGTTTAGCAATAGGCTAACCCCCCAATTTTCCTACGAGGAAGTGGGGTTTGAGTACCACAGGCTAGACATCTAAACTAGGTTCAAGCTCCATAGGTTAGGTCTCATGTGAATGTATGATAGGCAAGGCCTATGTGTGTGTAAAAACTAAGTTCAATTTTCATAGGCTAGGTCCTATGTGTAAGTAAGAAATTAGGTTAGAGTCCTATAGGCTAGGCCCCACATGCATTAAGAAACTAGGTTAAGTTTTATAAATTAAATACATTTAAATGTATTAAAATTGGGTCTCATTTAAATTCTATATAATCCTTAAGAAATTTAGTTTGTTAGTCAGTTATATTCCAAAAGTGGGATTGAATATCCATGATGAGTGGCACGGGGGTTGCGAGGAACATACCATGGCTAAATCTTAAAGGGTAGCATTTAAACGAGTGGTTGTAAAATGGCTAAGATGCAGGGAGCGATTTGGAATGTTGTAGAACACGAATTGATGGGAGATATGGCTTGTGGGAACCATGTTGTACCAATGGACTAGGTGTAGCTGAATGCTATTCATGATTTCCTTTAATAGGTTTTCTTGAAAGCTTCGGGTTCATATACCCCTCCTTGGTACAATAGTAGGCCATTTCCACCCCAAATGAACCCTAATTGTTGCAAGTGGGGCCCTCCCCCTATTGTATAAGTCGATTGCTTTACCCCTCTCCCTTTGGTTCCCTTTGAGAGAGTGCCTCTATCGAGCCCCTCCCCCTATTGTATAATTTGAGCACTTTACCCCTCTCCCATTATTTTTCTCCAATAGAATTCATCCTCGGATAACTGAGATAAGATTCTCTATTGGAGATCATTTTGTCACACTAGTACCATAGTGGCTAGGTGCCTCCCTCGACTGGGAGCATGGGCAACTCAAATCCCTTCATGTAATGGATATCAAAATCATATTGGCAAAGGAATTATTGATTATATACGTAGCAACAAGCCCCGTCTCAAAAAATTTGAGCATGTTTAATAGATATTGGGTGAAGATGTATTTCAGACTCCGATGATCCGACCTCAACTCGAACTTGTGACCTAGCAGATAATGTCACACTTGTAGAGTATACACTACTGCAGTGAGTTCCTATTTAGATTCTTAAGGTGGGTGGCATAGTTAGTCTCATAATCCTTCTGTTTGCGAGCATCCTAGCTATCACTCACCCACTTGTAGTGGGAGCTCCACCAAGGATGCATTTATGCATACTATCAAATCTTGGGTCTAGCAGCTGAAGTATAAGAGCTGTAGTTAGTAGCTCCTTAAGCCCCTAGAAGGCTACCTCACATTTTAGAGTCCATTCAAACTTCTTGCCCTTGCGCTGAAGAGAGGTGATTGGATTGGCTAGATTGAGGAAGCCCTCGAGGAATTACCGATAGTAACCATTCAATCCCATGAAACTTTTGACTTGATAACCATGTATATAATAGTGAATGGCATAGGCAACTTTACTATAGCCTTTATTTTAGCAAGGTTTATAGTGACTCCTTCCTCGGATATCATGTCTATTTCTCACATCTCGATCTAGATACAAACGCTATAGAAATGGTGGAATAGGGGAACTGAAAATGGAATTAGTGGTAACAAAGCGCTTTGAATGAACCACTTGGTTAATGTATATAGATCTTGGGAATCGATAATCTAGCTAGATGGAGAATCTCCTTTTAGAGAAACTATAGACCCATGGGTTGGGTGGATTGGTCTCATTGTATCAATTTATCCCATCAATTTGAATCAATTTTTTACTCACTCATAATTAAATGAGGGAGATAGATTCTTTTTCTTGAATGATCACTTTTGTTTTGACTCAGCCCTGAATTTTTGTAGAAGCGTATTTCCCTACACTAGTGAGGAAGTTGATCCAACAACAGAAGTAGAAGCAGATGAGGGGAGAGAAGGAGCGTAATTCAAAGGGTGTGACTTGCCATTTTCTAGGAATGGGATATTACTTAAGCGAAAGAAGTGTGGGATCTCATTCATTTGACAAGGACATGAATCACATCATAAGTGGAGTTTTGGGTGGGGTTTAATATTAGGTATTAGGAAATAAAGGAATAAAGAAGAAATGAATAGTAGGGGTAAGACGAATAGGGGTCGAACCTAAACCAATAAATACAAAAACTCTTTCTCGTGATCTTGTTCTTTGGTATTCACTCTTGGTTTCAATCAATAATCATGCTGGAATGAAAGAAAATACCCAACCTTTACTTTATTTGTTATCTTGATAATGGTAAAATGAGACTTCTATCGATAATCGAGGTGGGTGGGAGTAAAAAGGGTGTACGATAGATGTTTTTATAAGCCCACTCCCTTCATGGATAGGGAGGGCTATCTATATCTGAGCTAGCATCTAAATTTTTGCGACATGTTGGGTCTTCTCGCTTTCATTCCTATCTCGATTGTCATGAGTGAAGGATATATGGTAGAGTAGTCCATCTGATCGAGCGAAGGATATGTGTGCAGTAGAGCTATTGAATCATTCAATTATTTATCTCTCTCTTGCCTGACATACATATAAACCAAAATCTCTCATTTCTTTGAAGAAACCATACCATTATATGGTATCAAATATTGGGTAGACAAGCAACCTAGATATGTTTCTTCTTCTTGAATCTACAGATCGACCTATATATGCAAATCAGAGAACCCACCAAAATCACTACCAAGAGGGAGGAACTAGACAAAGGGGCAAGATCTACCTATACTAATCGAGTGGATGGAAGGAGTAGTTCGAGAGGAAAATAATACGGTGGGAATGAAATAAGGCAGGTCGTTCCACTTACTATGAAAACACTTGGTTTTTGTGTACTCATATAGATGCGCACAACACCCACACTTTTCCTATTCTGCATTCGGTCGCATACTCGAGGAGACATTTAGGGATTACTTTATGAACTAGACCACTCACTTGATTGATAAGCCAGCGAATGAAGAGGGAGTGGGTAAAAAGTTAGGCCATATCAGGTTTATTAGAAATGGTGAATGACCTAATAATAGTGAATTCTAATAGCTAATCTAATGGAAAAGGTGGAGAGTAAATCACAAAATTCACTCGGCTATAACTATCGATCGATGAGGTATGAACATTGATTTATATAGAAAGGCTTTCGAAAATGGTCTCTCTAGTTCTCACTAAAGAATATGCATTCAATCGTGAACAACTCCCCTCTCTCTATATTCCACCTGATCGAGGATAGGAGAGGAGGGGAAGATGTACCTCGACAACTATTTAAATGATAGGATGGGTGAATGGAATAAACAAAGCAACAGGGATCATATAGAGAAAATATGTCTTTCTGGAATAACGAGTCGATGGAAGGAGTGTCTCCTGAGGAAGAAGATCCAAGTGAGTAGGAGCTATGTGATACATTAGCAAACATCTCCCTCTCCCTTTGGGACCTTTCCCTCTACTTTCAACCTAGAGATCCTTAGAATAAAATTTGGATTATCCTCTCCACATTGAGAACTCTAGTTAGTCTCTTCGTCTTGTGGTATAAATAGGTGGAGCATCTAGTTGACTGTAGAAGATATCTCTTGTTCTCTTTCTCCCACCATGGATGGTTTCTAATATAGTTCCCAATAGAAACAACATAGATAATAAGAAGTGATCTATTTTCAATCCCCATCCACCATCTAACATATTGATTCCCACCCTCCCTCGTAGCCAAGGGCAAGAGGAAGTTACTCCCTCCTTCTTCGTGGATCAAATCCTTGGACTCAAAGAAAAGAACTTGAGAATATTTTATAATCAAAATTGAGCAATTCATCGACTACCCCAATCCTTCTGGTGATAAACTACCCCTACTACCCCATCTACGGGTATATACATAGGTCCTACCATTCAAACTATTATCATAGGGATACCGATAGGTAGGAGCCCTATTGCCAGCATGTATACCATTGGGACCCGCATGGACTACACTTAGATAGGGCCTAGTTGCAACCTAGCATTTAGGGATGATCATTGCTATTCCCAGAATTCGAACCAGAGTGAAACTCAAACTAGACCCTGGAACTCGAAAGATATGCACATGTAGGGAGGGAAGGGATCAACAGAACTACATCTCCTATCGATACGACCAGGGAAGCATTGGTGATGCACAGAGGCAACATCACAACAAGGTAGAGACAAAAGGAGGAAGGACCAGCATCACAAATATTGGTTAGTACTACGTGCATCTCCCTTCCATAACTGTATCTACTCACATTGAGGCTCATCAATCATAGACATTGAGACCCATAACTACGTAAAGATCCAAATATCCATCTCCTATCATTCTAGGCACTTCATTTCCTATCATTTAGATCACACTATTTATGCCCTAACATATTTTCTCATTGCTACAGACACTGCACATCCTATAATTACATATGAGAAATGTATTTGATATCATGAGAGGGGAGGGATCATCCTACCACCATCTGCTATCTATTATATGTATATACTGAGATAGATAGACCTACCTTTAACTGCTTCCTATCCTCTATCACTTAGACCAATATCCACACCACTACATGCATACACTATGGATGCTCCCATTCATATAGCATTAGACTGATAGACACATCTATTATTGGAATAGACTCTCTATTCGATTTTATGGTCTGGAATATACTCTCTATTCAATAATTGGAATATCCGTAATATGTTTGCTTTGAACATAACGAGGTCGAGGCTGGTAGTTAACGCGACCAAGCGAAGGGATTTGCTGGGGTCAAATCCTCTTCGAGCAAATTGTCTTTCTCTTCAAGCAAAAAGGATTTTTTAAAACGTATATAAGAGAATTAAGTTCAAGCAAAGAGGATATTTTAATACATATATAGGAGAATCAACTTAACTAAATACGTTTAAATGTATTACAAGTGGGCCTCATTTAAATCCTATATAACCCTTAAGAAATTCAGTTTTGTTTAGAAAGTGGATACTTCTTTTTAAATTTATTGATGAGATCCATTTCAATCCTATAATCCACTAAGAAAATTAATTTTATTTAAAAAATAAATATATATTTATTATTATTGTGAATGATGTTTTTTTAATTTTAGCCTACTTTTAAAATGCAAGGCAATGTGTTGAGATAGCCTATCCTAGTTTAAATAGCCTATCATTTATGAACTGAAGTCAGCCACAAAGTCTATAGAGATGAAGTCAAGTGGCCTCATGACTAGTTGGAAGACTCAACTTGGCTTTACATTTAATGTTTAATATATCTATTCACTTTCCAATGAAAATGGACACATCTCATGTGGGCTTGATGTAAAGTGATATTAAAATCAAATAATCCAATTCGATTTTGCTACAATTCTCTTAAAATAATAGTCCTAGAATATCTGCATAGAAAATTTTTTGTTCTTAGAATATTTGCATAGATAAATATATGTTTGTCTTAGGCTAAAAAAGTATCCAAAAATATATGCATGAAAAAATAATTGCTTATCCTCGAAAAGGAAAGGAATAAGCGACTGGATACATGAAACTTTTTATTTTGCTACTCCATTTTATAATAGCTTAACGATAGAAATTTTGAAATTTTAATAAAAGTTTAAATATGAAAATTTTGAAACTTTAATAAAGGTTGAAGGTTTGAAATCCTGTAGAGGGTAAGGTTGTACATATGGTTGGATAACTATATATTGGGTAAAACAAGAGTCATTTCATATGACTTAGGATTGTATTGCCATGCTTTGATAACTGGAGTATGGTTGGATAATCATATATTAGGTAAAACATAGGTCTTCTCATATGACTTATTACCTTGTAGACGTTATCCATGTTATTGTTTTTCCCATTATCTGTTGTAAAAAAATGGAAACTTCATGGCTAGGTTCTAGGCTAACAAACGAGTTAGTCTTAAAAGCAATGTTTACATGGTCATTTCAAATATTGATAGATTGTCACAACTAACCCCTCCATCATCGAAGAAACATATCAACTCCCTTGTGAAGTTGTATTTGCCCATTATTGTGACCATCACCATTAAGGAAAGAAATAATAGTTTTTTAGGATGCACCTCCAAGCAAAATGATGATAACACAAGAATTAGAATGGGAGTTTAGAAATAGAATACAACATGCTGCAATATAATTCCATTACAACTTAAATGAATAAAATATACAATATGAATAACTTATTATTATAATACATACACTACATACACAACATATATCAGATGATTTGGCATATTAGCTCAGACTACCAAGCACAACAGTTTAGATTTCTCGGCACAACAGTTAAAAATACTTGATATAGCATTCAAACTACTCAAAATACTAGTTAGATGGTCTAGCACAATATTTAGGCTGCCTAGAATAACACTTAGTCTACCTAGAATAGCACTTAGTCTACCTAGAATAGTACTAAAATTACCTATAACAACACTTATATGACCTAGAAAAACACTCAAATGGTCTGGTACAAAATACAAACTACCTAGAATAGCAATTAGAATGCTTAGAATAGCATTTAGTCTACTACTACCACCTGCAATGCCAATGTAGAATAGCAGCCCTCAATACCATGCCAACCTTCCCTACTAACCTTTGAATGAATGAGAGACAGATCTTATTTATACAACTAAGGAGATAGTTGTATCCTCAAACTAACTACCTACCTAACACCTCATCCTTAAATTACATTTGACATGCATTTGAATTACATTTATATTTTATTTTATGACTCACTTTATGAATTTATTAATTACATGTATGCACATTTCATTATACACTTTGTATACTAACTGCAAAATAAAACAAAATTTCAAAACTTATTCATTGGTCAATTCACCTATCTACATCTATCCCCTCCTCTATACTTGTTGGTGTACTTGATGATACATGACCTGAACATTGGATATAGAAGCATTGAACATGTTGTAGGAATCTCTTGTCACACCTCTACTTATTCTATTTCATGCATATTTCACAATAAGCTTCACTTTTAATTATTGCTTGTAACATGTTGTTTTCTAAATTTTCACTCCACTCTCTACAATCACTTGCATCATCAACATGAATAACATGATAGGCAATTCTTATCATCACCATTATTGCAGGTCAAGGGGGTGGGAAACCTCAATAATTAAACCATTGAAACCTTCACTATCTAAATTAAAAAAAATTTGTAACCTACATTTTGATATCCTTTAGCTGTCCCTCTTAAACAACTTTCCCTTAGGTGCAAATGAATTCTCTTGGTTCCAGATGGCTTCTTATTGGCTTTATATGACACAACATCTTGGGTCAGATGACCAACCTCTTAGATCAAACAACTCACTTCATAGCCTAAACAACCCACCTCTTGAGTCAGATAGCCCTAGGCTACGTGACCTAATTTTTGTGATAGATAATTTGACTTTGGATGATCCAACTCTAGATTATCCTACCTCAGATGATCTACCTTTATATGGCCTACTTTTGGATGACCCTACTCTATACAGTCTATATTATTTGCAATTAAACATGTATGACATACTCTTTCACTCAAACATCTTATATAGACTTTAGTACAATCATCTTATCTTACTAGACAACCCTCCAAATGATCTGGATGGCCTAGGAGGCCAAACAAACCTATCTCTTTTCCTCATACATTGTCATGAATTCCATATTATTCATCTGCTTCTTTTGATAGTCCCACTTGTTCTTTTGATGACACATCTTCATCTTGAACTTCATATGGACCATTCTCTTCCTTTAATGGCTCTACGTGTTCTCCAAATAACTGTGATTATATTTAAATAACTTGGGGTATTTTCTAACAATTTGGGGATAGTCTGAGCCTCAAATGACCTAGGGAGGTAGATAAACCTCCCTATATGAGATATAGCCCAAGGGTAATTCAAGGACTTATTATCCTTGTTAAACAACTAGGTTCTTGATTAAGATGGCCTAGGTTGAGATAGTTTAAGCCTTGATAATCAAGGCTTGGGTCTATATGACCCAATTCCAGATGGTTAGACATCAAAAAAACTCTCTCTTTGTTGTCTTTATCACTTGTTTTATTTTTCGCATCACTTATTTTACCTATTGCATTAACCACTTATGCAAATTTAAGTATTTTCTCAATTTATGCCTCTTTGATTATAATCAAATTCACCTCCTCTATACTTGTTGGTATCCTTGATGAAACATAACCTGAACATTGGGGATAGAAGCATTGAACACATTGTAGGAATCTCTTGTCATACCTCTACTTATTCTATTCAATGCATATTTTACAACATACCTCACTTTAAATTATTGCTTGTAACACATTGTTTTTTAGTTTCTCCCCCCACTTTCTACAATCAGTTGTATCATCAACATGACTAATATGATGGACAATACTTGTCATCATATTTTTTGTGGCTTAAGGGGTGGGATCCCCCTTGCAAGGTCAAGGAGTAGTATATAAAAATATCAACAATTAAACCATTGAAACCATTACTATATGAATTGATTTTTTTTTCTCACTTATGTTATGATAGCCTTTAGTTGATCCTATTAAATAACTTCCTCTTAGGTCTGAATGAATCCTCTTTGGCTCTAAATTTTTTCTTCTTGATTTTAGATGACACAACCTCCTGGGTCAGATGACCAACCTATTAGATCAAACAACTCACTTCCTAGCCTAAACAACCCACCTCTTGAGTCAGATATCTTTAGGCCAGGTGACCCACTTTTTGCAATATACAATTGGAATTTGAATGATCCAACTCCATATGACACTACCTCAGATAACCTACCTTTATATGGTCTACTTTTGGATGATCCTACTCTTTACAATCTAGCTTATTTTCAATCAAACAATATGTATGACATACTGTTTTACTCAAACATCCTATATAGACTTTAGTACAATCTTCTTCTCTTATTAGACAACCCTCCAAATGGTCTGGATGGCGTAGGAGGCCAGATGAATCTATCCTTTATCCTCGTACATTGTCATGAAATCCATCATATTCATGTGCTTATTTCAACAATCCCACTTGCTCTTTTGATGACCTATCTTCATATTGAACTTCATGGATCATCCTATTCCTTAAATAGCTCTACGTGTTCTCCAAATAACTGTGATTATATTCAAATGGCTTGGGGTGTTTGTCTAACAATTTGGGGATAGTCTAAGCCTCAAATGAACTAGGAAGGTAGATAGCCCTCCCTATAGGAGAGAGCCCAAGGGCAATTCAAAGACCTATTATCCTTGTCAAACAACTAGGTTCCCAACTCAAATGGTCTAGGCTGAGATGGTTTAAGCCTTGATAATCAAGTCTTGGGTCTATATGACCCAAGTCTAGATGGTTATACATCAAACAACCTCTCTCTTTGTTTTCACCATCACTCATTTTATTTTTTGCATCACTCACTTCACCATTTGCATTAACTACTTATGCAACTTTCACCATTTGCTCAATTTATGTATCTTTGATTGTAATCAAGTTCACCTCCTGAATGGTAATTAGGTTCATCAAGTTCATCTCCTCTGTTTCTTGACTAGGGCTATGACTCTTCTCTAATACTTCAAACTCATTATACATCATTGGTTTATCTTGACTCATAGTACTTTAACATTCATGTATGAAGTCCCCCCACAAATAACATTGTCAATATTGCATAATGATTATTCCCTTAGTATCACAGTCAATTCAATATCTAGTTCTTTGGTGGTTGACTTAGACCGCATCGCCTATGGCATCCACCTTTGGTACAATCTCCCTTTGTGTTGTATATGCCAACAACAATGACATTATACTCTCCAATCCACCCTCATACATAGAGTCATTGTTCTTCTCTTTAGAGTCACTTCCTTTACTGATTTCTTGGCCTTAACACTTGCATGATGAACTACTCTTATTCTCAAAATTATTATCAATATCACTACTGGAGTCACTCTCAACATTAGAGTCATTTCATCTTTAGGATTATTCATTTCTATATTAACATGACCTAACACTTTAATGATGTATTTTCATCACTTTCCAAGCTTAAGGATTACTCTAAGGTATCTTGATATGACGTTGGATGGAACACCTTGGTCTTCTTCTAGTATGTAGGAATAAGTCATTCCATGAACCATCTCTTCTTCAATGCATTAATGGATCTTCCTCCAAATAGGTAAACAACCCACTCAACCTTTGGTTATATAAACAAATAGACTTGTTCTCAACCTCCATTATATAAATTTTAGTAATAACCTCATTGTCATTATGAAACAACCAAAATTCCTTCACAAGAACTTTGTAAAACTCATCCCAAGTATATTACTTTCCCTATAGCAATCTCATGTACTGGTCCATTGCAATTTTATAAAATTTCATAGGGAATAACCTCCTCTAATCTGTGTTATTATTCTCTCCATTTGCTTTCCACATCATGAGGTAAATTTTCCAATGTCTAATTGGGTCTTCTATTTTCCTACCATGAAATATTGGAAACTTACGTGATATGCCAAAATTGATCTTTATGGTGATAGGTTGACTTGACATTGGAAATAGTTGTTCATGTGTCTCTCCTTTTCACACACATCCTCAAGCACACCCTATTATAATTGCTCTCATATTAGACTCCCATACCGTGCACCATGGCATGTGCCAACCAGTAGTTGCTCTAATGTTAGACTCCTACCCAACTTACCATAAAGCACACCAACCTATAGTTGTTGTAGTATTGTAATCCTATATCATGCACTATTAGACATGCCATCTTGTATTTACCCTAATGTCAAAATCTCATCCCACTCATCATCAAACACATTGACTTACAATTGCTCTAGTATACATATTTTATTGTCATAAAATTTCCCATTAGTGCATAACTCAACATCATTTTATTCTTCATCATTATCAATTAACTCTTCATTTTCATCACATAATTTACCACCACCAACATGTAATATTCACCGTATACATGCAACTCCCTACAACATATATGCAAATCTCTACTGCCATCATGATAATATTCATTACTAACATATAACTCTCTACTATTGAAATGTAACTCTTTTTACTTGTCACACAACTCTTCATGCACAAACATTTGTGTGTATCATTTGTGCATGCCCACTTATACATCTAGTTACACATCCACTTGCATGTCTATTTCATGCATCAACCCTTCATCAACATAAATAAATAAGTCAGTGTCTTTGTTTGTTTTATCAATTTTAATTTAATCATTACATTGTTGTCATTGTACACCTTCCCAAGTAATTAACTTCTCATAACTCCATGTCACCAAGCTTGACTCAACTTCAAACAGGCAATAGTGCCATAATGTAGAAATGAAATACAACATATTGCAACATAATTCTAATACCACTTAAATGAACAAAATATACAATGCAAATAACTTACAATCATAATGCATACAATACGTACAAAATATATATTAGATGGCCTAGCACAACAACTTAGAGTATCTAGCATAGTAGTTTAAGCTACCAACACAACATTTAGATTATCTGGAACAACATTCAAATTGCCTAAAATAATAGTCAAACAACTTGGAACAACATTCAGAATACCTGGAATAATATTCAAATAGTCTAGAATAACATTTAGATGACTTGAAATAACATTCAATTTGCTACTACACATGCAATACCAATGTACAACACCAACATCGATACTAAACCTCAATACCATGACAACCTTCCCTACCAACCTTTGAATGGATGAGGGAGAGATATTATTTATACAACTAAGAAAACAATTGCATCCTGGAACTAACTACCTACTTGACACCTCATCATTTTATTAAATTGCATTTGATATACATTTAAATTACATTTATATTTTATTGCATGACTCACTTTATGACTTTATTAATTACATGTATACATATTTTATTAAACTTTTTATGTATGAACCACAAAATAACAAAAAATGACAAAATTTATTTATTGATCAATTTGCTTGTCTACATAGAGCAAATACAATTATAACAATACAAAGGCAATCATGACCTTAATTTAAAGTTAACAATTATTTCAACAAAAAAGTATCCTTCAATTTATAGAATTCAAATGTTATGTTTAGTGGTAATTTTTAGGTTAGCAAATATAGATAAGGATATATTTAATAAAGCATTTGAAAGTTGAAGTTTTCCATCCATAGTAATTAATTTACATTTCCAACTAGCCATATAAGAGTTCATTCCATCCAAATGTGAGTCTCAAAGCTCAATATTTATTTTAGCAAGAAAGACAATGCATACAAATATCAACAAATTTTCAACATTAAAACCCAAGATCTTTGCAATAATCCATTTTAATCAATGACAACTGTGATGAAAATATCCTATACTTTTTAATATTAATCAATTATCTAACAACAATACAATAATTTGGTCTGGAATTCCTTTGATCATAGCTTTATAAATTTTAACATTAAATAATTACCAAGGCATTCAATCAAAAGGATAATGCTTTACCAGTGATAACTACATAGTTTTAGCCACTCAATATTTCTAATCTTAATTATATAATTAATTGTGATAATAAGATTATTAAACTAGGTAATGGTAAGCATTGCCACAAATTTTAAGATGACATATATTGAGCATTTTATAGTGCAATGATGCGCTAAACTTTTGATATTTTCAAGATAGGATAAAAATTAGAAGCAAGTATTGGGAATATGTGGTATTAAGCTTCATTTGAGGTGTTGCTTGTGTGGAGAAGGGGAGCTATTTAATGGAGACCACTTTTATGGTGTCATTAAACTAAGTTTTATTCAAAATGAGAAAACAAATTGAGAAAGCTTGAAGGCTTCTTGGAATTTTAGCAATCTACACGGGTTTAGGGGGAAAACATATCCTTTTATTAGTGGATCTCTTTGAGAAATTCACGTGTTTTATTTATTTTCCACTTGGGACCATAATAGGGCTAGGTTTATTGTTTGATCTAGTGAAGCCTTGGTATTGCATTAAAAATTTTGGGCATCCTTTTATTCACCATTATGATCCAAACCTATCCCATTCTCTACTTAATGGATTTTTTAAGATTAGGTTTGTGCTTCAACCATTTCATTATAAAAAAAATTTAAACCTACGATGTGAAGACTAGCATTGGAAGTATGTGTAAAGAGAGACTGACATAAAATATTCTAGGTGAAATTTCATTGTACAAATTGAATATCAATCAAAATTTTGATGTTGAATATGACAATTCAAATTTGATGCACAAATTCATCTTAGAGGAGGTTGAACAAATAAAAAACTTGTCCTACTTGTAACACATGAGCTGATCCAATCGTTTAATATAGTAATCAAGAAAAATATCTAGATAAAACTAAGAGGGTGTTTATTATAAGCCATAGCCTATGACTAAGAGAATCCTAATAGTGCTTAGGCTCCATAAGATTCAACATAGCCTTAGTAGGCTTTGTAGGGTTTTCACTATGTTAAACTTGTTGGATTGTATAACAATTTTTAATAAAAACACCTTGAAGCAAACATCATTATAATCTCATGCAAAAGAGTACAAATATGACTTAAATAGATTAAATAAACAAAATAAAGAGAGAAAATGATAACCAAAAGGGTGGGCGCCCATAGGTACCCCCACAATTTTAAATATCACCAATTGATACATTGGATCACTCATTAGGGGTATTTATACTTATATCTAATCCTTAATTAAATGCTAATCTCAAGATGACAGGATCTAAATTGAAGGTTAAATTACAATACAATAAATATATTAAATCCTTCAATAAAGGTTAACCATATAGGTGGTTTAACCAATGTTTCTAAGGATGAATACATCAAAACTTTTCATAGGCTTACATAGGAAGAAATCCATAGACTTATATAAATAATGCTTATAGACTTACATAAAAGGCACACATAGGCTTACATAAAAAACACCCAAATATTTATATAGTACTTAATCATAGGCTACATCAAGAAGCCCCATAGGTACTTTATATTTATTGGCCTTGGCCTAATAGGATCAATTTTTTTTATATTATACTAGAGGAATCAATAACTCACTACAATTTTCTATGCCTCTTCGTGGGTTCAAATATTGCTCCTTGTTGCCACTATAACCTCCAGTTGCATTGGGTAAACCATTTACGTAGCTGGATATGCTGATGTGACACGTCCATCGGTACTACGAGACCAAGGGATTGGAAGCCTAGTCATCGCACTCCTACGGAAGCATTTTTATCGTTGAACCAAGCCCTCAGATCCGCCTAATAAGATCAAATTACATATATTCAACACCACCAATAATTTGAACTAAAGGGCCAAGCAGAGACGATATTAGAGATGGTATCTCTTCCTCCATAATGAATGCTCAAATAGGCCAATGAATCTTGCTATATTCTCTTGCCAAAGGTACATGAATTGACAATCTACATATTTTCAAAGAAGGAAAGAAGAGGCTAAACAATTTTTGGTGGCCCCCATATTCCAAAGAAGATGTGATTAGACTTCCATGCATGGCAAAGACCTCTAATCCGCTTAAATAACTTGCTAAAATAGTTCAACAATTTTTTATTGTATTGGCATGAGAGGATGCTTGATTGGTTGAGTCCAAGAAAAGGTTATGCAAGGAAAACCATAACAAATATGGACGAACTATCAATATTTTTTTATTCTTTGTAAAAATTCAAGGTGATTTTAGTTAAATACTTTTCATGTTTCACCTCAAAGTATTATTTTCATTGTGTCAAAATATTTCTCATTTTATTTCCATTAAAAAAAAATTATAATATTCTATAGAATATCCCATTAAAGGGGTAAATGTAACACAAAAAATATAGAATTTTTAAGGCATGTAAAGTAGATGCATTGAGGTGTTTCATGCACAAAGGAGCATGACACCAATTATAAATGGGGTAAGGGGTTTTCTTAAGAGAATTTCCCTACTCTTCATTATATGCACAAGTGCCTAAGACATTATGGTTGGAGGAAAGGACTCTAGACCTTGGCATCTAGGAGATCTGGAGATCAAATTTCATGCTCAATTTTTTGATAAGATTATTGATGGTGTCATACTCTTTTTGGACATGAAGCATGATGAAATCATCGCTTGTAATATGGCATGTATTAATGATGTCACCCCTTTGTTGGCACTATGTATACTAACATTGCACCTAGTGATGCCATGACACCAGTTGATGACATGGCACCAATTAATGAGGTGGATGATGTGGCACATGATGACATCATACTTGGTGATATGGTGCCTAATGACATCACACCTAATGACATGAAATATGATGTGGTGCATGATGACGTAACACTTGGTGACATGACAAACATTGATGACCTTAAACATGTTGTGGTAATTGTTAATGTGGTAAACATTGATATGGAATTATGATGATGTGGTAGTAGAAAAAAATGGTAGACATGATGAGATGGACATCAAAATTGAGGTATAATAAGGGGTTCAACCAATCATACGTTTTAAGTTCATCAAATCACCTATTCCAACACTCAAGTCAGTAGTGGATGTGGTAAACTATAGATTCCAGGAGGCACCAAAAAGTGACATGTGGAATCCTCCAATTTGTCAATACCTTACACAATGTCCTATGCAATAAAAATCCTAGTGACACCCCCTTGCATCTAACAATGAAACTTAGAGGTAAAATATTCACTATTCCCTTATCCAATCAACACCTAGTTATCACCTCTTTGACTACTCAGATAGTGATACATAACAGTCTCTCCATTTGTTGTAGGTACAATGTTTTTAGGAATTTTAAATATTTTAGAGGCACTTTTTGTGATTTATGGTCCAAACTTCTAAGGGTAATAAATTTTGTATATGTAAGCATTTTGTGCCCATTTTTTAAAATCATATATTTTTTTGAGATCTTGCATTGGAAGTATTATTTCTAATTATAACTACATGTAGAATACTATTATTGGGTAGGAGAATTATGGATCAACATGTGCCCTTTCTAAATGGTCCAAATTATTCAACTTGGAAAATCAAGATTAAAGCTTTGCTCTGGAGTAGGGTTATGCATAACGGCTATTTATCACCAAATTGGCCAAAATTAGGATTTTTGAAATTTGGAATTGGCTAATATTTGGCAACCTTGACCAGGGCCTATTAGCCAAAAAATTCTAGGTGTAGATTTTTTTTGGGTCGATTCGCCCCAATTTTATAATAATTTGACAATTTTAAGTTTAAATTTCTAATATTTCCCCTAATAATAGTGAACCTTCTACATGCGTTTGGAAACTATTCGCCTGGATTTTGAAACTGATTCACCAAATTTTTATAAATACATTTTGGGGCCGACCCCTTACGCATAACCCTACTTTGGAGTGAGGGATTGCTCAAATATGTTAATGAGATCTCTCTAATCACTAACCTTTATAAGAGAAAGCACAAGGAAAAGGCTCTTGGTGTGATTGCTATTTGAGATGACAAGAAGCTTATTTATTTTTTTTGTAAGAAGGAAGAACACATGGTAGATTTTTATAGATTATAAATCAATAATCTTGAAGAGATAACAAAAGGGATGTTGATGCTGCTCTCTTTTGGACTTAGAGTGATAAAAACCATGATGATGAGATCTATTAGGTACATGTAGTTATTCATTTAGTATATTAGCCATCTTAAAATTCAGTGGAAACTTGGCACATGACTAAGTATCACCATCTCTTGCATGACTATAGCAGACAATATTATGGAGAGCATGCTGTATCATTGGGGATGATTCCTCTTTATAGGTGGTTGGATGTGGTGAAGTAAAAATGGTCTTTGCTTCATTTGATGAGGTTATTAATGTTTCTAGTGTGGGACCCTATGTTATAGATTTATTATATCAACCATATAAATTAGGTGGTAGAGTTTTTACAAAACTTATGGATGATCAAGCATATTGATGATGGTTTTAATATAATTAGTTGCCTTAAGAAATTGTGATGATTTGCATCAGATGTATAAGCTTGTTGATTATATGGATCCTTCTTTCACCTCCACAAATACAAATTTTATGGATATTGTGGTATAAGTGGATGATGTTAGTCAGTTATGGAATCACAACTTTGGCATCTTAGATATGGTTTATTGAGGTACATGAGTCAACATATGTTGGCTATTAGGGTTCCTCCTATCTATCATCCTAGTGGCGTTTGTGAAGGATGTATTTTAGGGAAGCATCATCGAGTCCTTTTAAAAAGGTATTGCTAGGCATGCCACACAACCCTAGATATCATTAATGGTAATATTTATGGGCTCATGGGACATCATGTCTTTCTAGGAATAATTACTTCCTCTCCATTGATGATTTCTCAATATGCGTGGTTGTATTCCAAAGATGATGCTTTTGAGAAGTTCAAGGACTTTAAGGCATTGTAGAGAATAGTTTGGAGATAAATATTAAGTTCTTGAGGAAATATGGAGGAGGTGAGTATGTTAGTGATACCTTTATTAATTTTTGACTCTTCATGGTATTGATTTTTATATGAATTCCCACTATATCCCATAGCATAATGGGATGGTTGAACAAAAGAATAGGATTATTATAAATATGGCTATATGTATGTTGGATGGCAAGAAAATGGAGCCCAAATTTGTACAACACATGTGATCAATAGGTTATTATTGAGCCATTTAGGGTATGAATCCTCTTGAAAGGCTAACAAACAATAAGCTTGATGTGTCTTTGTTCTATATCTTTGGTTCTACTTCATGGGCCTATATTCACAAAGATACATGGAAAAAGGTGAAACCAAAGAGTCATAGATGAATTTTTGTGAAGTATTATACCTCCAAGACCTATTGCTTCTATGATACTAGGAGGCAAGATGTTCTCACTCTGTGAGATGTAATGTTTGATGAGATTATTCCAAATATTCCTTTAGGCCATCTCCCTCCTATTTTATATGAGGAACCTTTTCTTCTAGTCTGAATGACGGTCTGTGATGCTCTCTATAAAATTCTTATTAGAACCATTCTATTTTTTCAAAATTTTCAACTTCCCATGGTGATCATTCAACTTGGTCTTCTGAATTACCTCCTTTTCTATCAAAATCATCTCCAACACCTTCAATTTATGATCCTCGAGTTTATGGGATTGATTATTTTGTACATTGAAGTGTATGACAAGTTTGTATTGGATGCTATAATTCTAGCTTTGAATGTTTCTCCCCTACATGACATGTCACTATCTTCCATGGTTCATTTTAGATCCAATATGGTTTGAACCATCATTCAAAATTATTAGCCCATTACTTCTAAGGAGCACCATTAGAAGGTTATCTATTAGTCTCTAATCTTGAAGGTTGATGGTTCTAGAGATCCTCTCACCTATTCCTAGGATAAGGGTAATTTCAAGTGGGAATATTCCATACTTGTTGAGTATGATTCCCTAAGGAATAACCAAATATGGGAGTTTATTCCACTTCTTAAAGGGAATAAATTTGTTGGGTGTAAATAGGTCTATAGTACCAATCATTTTTTTATGGTTGGATGGAGAAGAACAAGGTATGTCTTGTTACTAAGGGGTTCTCTTAGAAGAATGTATTTGACTACCTAAAGATATTTGTCCAAGTTGTGATGAATTTTGTTTGGATGATTCTTTCCATGGCTTCCTTGTATGGATGGAAGGTAGATTAGATGTGTGTGAAGAGTACCTTACTTCATGGAGAGGTTCAGTAGGATATTTATATCCAATAGCGATTTGGTTTTGAGCTTAGGCCAATACCTCAAGCTTGGTATAAGAATATCCACTCATTTCTCAATTGTAGATTCTGGCATTGTGAGACAAAGCATGATGTCTATATTAAGAATCAAGACATTTATATATTAGTTATTGTATTGTATGTAATAAAATAATTTCAAGAAGTACAATAATAGCAATAACAATCCAAATAATGCACAATAAACGATATCCAATGATAATAATACTTCAAATCTAATTGCCAAAAAATCAAATATGCAATAATCATATTTTAAATTCAAATTAAGACAAATCATTATCCACTTAAAGAGGGTGAAATCTCATAGTCACTTGGAGAGTGTGAAGTCTCATATGTGCAGTAGATATGCCTAATATTTGAATATGAAAGATGATTTCAACTACCACATAACTCTTCCTATTTATATAATGAATCAACATTAATCCTAATTATAATGCTAAAGGGTAGACTATCTAAACCTAAGGATTGAGCTAATAAAAATAAAGAGTATCAACATGGCTATATTAGAGATCTTACATGGATTCGACCTTTGAATGCTTTGTTCTCAAAGCTATAATATACTATAAAATGCTCTCAGGATTCCATATAGTATCTTCCTCTCGAAGGTCTTTCCACTTGATGAATAAATCCTGAATCTATCAAGACCATAGAAGACAAACTCTAGACTATAACACTGCTTCTAGCTAGAGTGATTTTTTCTTCATCAACTATTAGAAAAATTATTTGGGATTGTACCTTTTAGATAACCTTTTTGAGAAAATATACATGAAAGAGAGGATGGATGCAGGAATATGATCGAAGCTCCAATTGATATATCGGTTTAACAATGAGAAAAACCACCTTATAGGGCCAATAAAATATAGGATCTAATTTTTGACTAGATTTGGTCTTTACAAACAATTGCTTATAGGGTTGTAGGTGCAAAAAGACCATAACATCCATGATAAATTATCATCTAGAATATTGTGAATCATAATATTACTTCATGTAGTTCTAGACCTAGGTCAAATAATCTTTAAGAAGATGAAGCACAAGTCATTATTGTAACAAATCATCTAGTTGGAAAACCTTGTAGGATCCTGGAACATAGTCTTCAATTAATAGAAGTTTCTAACCATACAACGCTTAAAATGATGACATATTGAGGGAATAATGATAAGAAGTATTGTACCACCATTAAGTCAATGAGAGCCAATAAACCCAATGATATTGCTTACCTTAAGAAAACAATGAAGGTAACTACCCAAACATTTCTTAATAATATATGTCTACCCATCTAACTAAGGGTGATAAGAAGAGGATACACTTAGCTTAGTACCACTAAGATAAAACAATTACTTCTAAAAGTGACTAGTGAAGACAAGGTCATGACCATTAACAATGGAATTGGGTATAACTTACAATTTAAAAATAAAATTGAGGGATACCTTGGCCTCCTTACTTGTTGAATATGGATGCTACAATGCACATAAATGAGTATACTTAGAAAGGTAATGCACTACCACAAATATTATAGTTTTACCCTCAAACTTGGGAAGGCCATTAATGAAATTAATGGATATGTTCTCCCATTGGCAATAAAGTATAGGTAGGGGTTGTAACAATCCAAGATATTTAACTATTTCCCCCTTGTTATGATGACACAACTCACATTCAACCATAAAATTCTTGAAATCTACTTTTTATCTTTTTCAAGAAAAATATTGTTTCACCCATTAATATGTTTAAAATAATCTAGAATGTTGCACCAAAGGAGATGCATGCAATTATTGGAGGACACTTGTCTTAATAGCCAAGGACCAATGAAGATAAACATGATTCTTTTTGTAGATAACTATATCATTATATGAGAAATAAGAAGGCAATAATGAGCCATCCTTCACTTTCTAAATGATCTAAGCAATATCTGGGTTAGAAATCCAATCCTCTTGAAGTTAAGAAAGCCATTATGGAAGAGGATTAGAGATGACACTGAAAATAATAGCATCCTCATATTTATGAGACAACATATTAACCATTACATTCTCCTTTCATTTCTTATATTTAATGATAAAATCATGCCCCAAGAGCTTGGTCAACCATTTATTTTATTTAGGACAAGAGAGACTATTCTAAGAAATACTTAAAGCTACTACGATAAGTATTAATGATTAAGTAATACCCCATTATACAAGGACTCTATTTATCTATGGAATGTAAAACAACTAACATGTCATTTTCATAATTGGATCATCCCAACTTATTTCTAAAAAATTGCTTACTTTCAAATGCCAATGTGTGGTCATCTTGTATCAAAGTAGCTCCAATACCTATTCCAGAAGCATCAAACTCAATGAGAAAAGGTTTACTAAATTCATGGGTGGCCAAAACTGGAATGGTACACATAGCCTTCTTCAAGGCTTGGAGGGCTTGGGAAGAGGCTTCAGACCAAAAAAAGGCATCCTTCTTAATGAGAGTAACAAGAGAAGCAACAATCTTGCCATAGTTATCAATAATGTTTTTTGTAGTATCCTATGAGTCTTTAAAATATATGGAGTTGTTTAAGGGATTTGGGTAAGGACCAATATTGCATAGCTTTGATCTTGTTAGGATCTTCCTTGTCTCCTTCCTAAGTTACTATATGTTCCATGTATTCTACTTCCTAGACCCCAAAGGAACATTTGGATATTTTAACAAAGATTTTTTCCTTTGTAACAAGTGAACTTTATCCACATGAACTAGATGATCCTCCTAGGACTTGCTATAAAATTTGAAATGATTAAAGAAAACTAGGATAAAATTGCAAAGAAAATGATGAAATAGTTCATGAGACTTTGAAAATTAGGAGCATTAGTGGTACCAAAAGGTATGACTAGGAACTCATAATAACCATCATGTGTACAAAAATAAATATTAGGTATATTGTCTTCTCTAACCCTAATTTGATGAAATTTAAAACCCAAGTATGGTTTTGTAAAGTATCAAACACTATGTAATTCATCCAAAAAATTATTTGTAACAAGGATAGAAATCTCATATTTGATGGTGATCTTGTTGAGAGGTAAAAAATTAAGATACATGTACCAAGAAGTTTTATTACGTCATACAATCACCACTAGAGAGGAGTAAGGACTGATTCTTGGATGAATTATTCCTTACTCCAAATATTTCTTGAAACTACTTCTTAATTTCAGACTTTTAGGGTTGGGGATAGCGATAAGATGCACATTAGGAGGTTGAATTCCTACAATAAGGTGTATGGAATGATAATATGCGTACTTATGAGGAAGATCCATGGGATCACAAAAGAACTCCTCATATTAATCGATAATGTTCTACAATTTCAATGGAAGATCTAGAAGAAGTGGCTCCAAAGACCGAACCTCCACGCAATTGACGTGGACAAAACATCCATGACCACCTTTCAATATATTTTTCATGTTATGGGAACTAACCACCTTGGAGGGAGGGGGTTGGATTCCTTGGAGTCAAATGAAATTTATATTATCCATCCACTTGAAATATAATATTTGTAGATTTATACTAACATCACCAAGCTGAGATAGCCATTATGCTCCTAAAATGACATATGCACTACCTAGATTCATGGAAAAGAGATTGCTTGACCAAGTATAATCCTCTTTGCATGTTAACCTTATAAATTTTATCCACACAATGAGTGGTACCCCCATTTGCAATTAAGACTTTAAATTTATCCTAATTTGAAGAATTTATTTACAATCCCTAATATTTTTCTATATTACTATCTATAGAGTTGTATGCTACCTAAATCAATCAACACATTGATGCATTGTCATTTGATGAATCCTTAGACCTTGATAATATAATGAGTTTTGATAACTATAAGAGCATGAGAAGAGAGGGTAATGATATTATTCTCATATTTTGTTGCATATACTTTCACCATTTGCTCTTGTTGTAATGAATCTTCATCTTCTAATACTACTACATCTTCACCTTCCACTTAAAAATTATGACATTCTTTGCAGGCTTGACCTCAAGGATTGTGAAAATAAAAGTTGAAATAGAAGAATCCATGGGAAGTCTCATTATTATTATAATTAAAGTAAGTATTTTGAGAGTTAAAATCATGTCTATGTTGGGGACTAGGCTTTTAGAGCTTTTTTTTAGCCACCAACACTATAAGATGAACATCATCAAGTGTGTAGGGGTCAAGCATATTGACTTATTATTGAATTTTATTCTTAAGACCATGATGAAAGGATGTTACCACCACTAATGGATTCATTTGGGGGGTGTAGGTGAGAATACTTGTGAACTCTATGTAATAATCCTCAACTGTTCCTATTTTCTTTGTTGCATTAGATAGACCACATACGATGTGAAAGATCCTTTGTCAAATCATCAAAGGAATTATTATTTAAAGTTAGGCCATAAAAGAGGAACCCCTAGCTAGTGAAGCTCCAATAAAAACCATTAATGATCATGGTTTTCCAACTTAGTCATAGTTATGTGACACAACTTTCTTTAGGAACATGGTGTTGACAAATAATGATATCCATCTTGGCCAACCACCCACATGGATTGACACCCTCAAAGGTGGGCATGCTGATGCATGGAATAGGAACATCATGAGGCTAGTTAAGAAAATTAGAAGCACCAATTATAGAGGAATTTATATCATAAGAAAATCCTAAGGTGTAACCACCCATCCCTAAAAGAGAACCTCTAGAAACATAGAAAATTGAGTAACTTTTATAGGAAAATGGAGGATTGTAACCAGATGGTGGTTGTTGAAGAATTATTACTTTCCTTGTATTTGGTGCTTGATGAATGATCAAAAGCTACTACATAATAATTTATTGATACCCATAGACAAGAGTATGTGTAGTAGTGTATGTTTATAGTTGGCTTTAGAAGTCAATTTCGAACTTTATAATGGAAGCAACCACCCTTTCTTGATTCTCAAGATAGACACATAGACTAGGATCGATAGTATCAAGAATAGAACTACAAATTTGAGAAATACTAGGAGAAATGATAAAGGAAGGGTTATTAGGAAGAGGAGAGGAAGGATGATATGTGTTGGGAGGAGGTAAAGCCTTGGCATTTAAGGAAGAAATAAGATGTTGGTCAAAACTATTGATATCAGGGAAAGTGTTGTGATGCTTACTAGGATTTCTAGGTTGGTGATTATTTCTACTCATACACACATCCTTTAAATGACAAATACACTGTAATTGACTATTGATATGACCAACTAGTTGTGGTATTAGGTTTACTCATACACTAGGAAAAATTACAAAACCCTTAAAAATACTTGGAATAATACTAAAAAATATTGTGAAGATACCCCTTATTTTGATAAGCTTTAAGAGACGATCATAAAGATATAGATCTCCTTCTAGGGTCTCAACACACTTATCAATTTTTTTTTTGAAAATGCCCCTTGTTTTTATCAGCTCAAATAGATGATCACAATAAGATAGGTCTCTTATAAGGGTCTAGCAATACTTGATACTATTTTCATTGGGTTCATAAAAGGAAGTAATAATAACAATATCATAATGTTCTAGAAGACAAATTCACCAGAAGATTAATAAAAAAAAATATGAAAAAAATACTAGTAAACAAGAAGCAATATTGTTTGGCAGAGCTTTTGCAATGGTTTACATACCCTTTTATTGTAATTTTGCATCACCACAAGGATCCAAGATCGATTCTTTGATACCACTAATAATGAAACAACTTCAAGAAACACAATAATAGTAGTAACAATCCAATAATGCACAATAAATAATATCCAATGATAACAATAATTTAGATCCAATTGCCAAAAAATAAAATATGCAATAATCAAATTCTAGATTCAAATTAATGCAAATACTTAGCCACTTAGAGAGGGAAAATTCTCATAGCCACTTGGAGAGGACAAATTCTCATATGCACAACATTGGCAACTAAGATCTGAATATGAAATATGATTCCAACTACCACATATCTCTTCCTATTTCTATACTAAATCAACATTAACACTAGCCATAATGCTCAAGGGATGGTTATCTTAACCTAAAGATTGAGATACTAAAAATAAATATAGTTGACATAGTTATATTGGAGTTGTTATGAAATATGATTCCAACTACCATATAACTCTTCCTATTTATATACTAAATCGACATTAACTTTATCCATAATGTTCAAGGGATGGTTATCTTAACCTAAGGATTTAGCTACTAAAAATAAATATAGTTGACATAGTAATCATAGATTGAGGGAGGAGGAGACCTCTCGCTCTAGGTGGGAGGCCATCATTCCATATTTATTGCTCCCTCCCTTACTCCAGTCTTGAGGTGATACTGGGTGGATTTCCTCCATTTCTATGTTTCTCTTTTGGTGTTGATGGGGCTGGTGAGCATGGTCCTTTCCGATGTGGATCAATAGTACCTCTTTGGTGGTCGATTCATTCTCTACTTGTCTGATGTGCAAGGTGGTATGGTGGTATTTTTCTCCATGACTATGGTTGGTCTTTGGAGTGAGACCAAGCACTTCATGATGTGGAGGAAGGCTTTTTTGGATGACCTCCTAGTTAGGCAATGGTGGAAAGGGGTTGTGGCCCTGTGTAGTCTATGTGAGAGGTATTTTAATAGACCCTTTTCTATGTGATTATTTACAATCTTGGGAGGGAGACCTTGGGCTTTCATGATGCACACAAAGGAGTTCTAGAGGTCACCTCTTGGTAAGATAGCCTTGGTCCTTTGCTCTTGTTGGGAGAGCTTCGATGAGCCTTTATCTGTAATTTTTCTTATCTCATCAAGGGAGAGACCTCTTGCTTTCATGATGGCTGCATTAGAGGTGTTTCAGTGTTGGACTCGTAGGCATACCCTTAGGGATTTAGGAGTCTCTATTTCACCTAATGAGGAGTCTGTTCCTTTGAACCATATTATCTATACATTTGTTTGGTCTTGAGGGTGACCTGGTGCTTCCATGATGGTTGTAGATGAGGGATTCTAGTTTTGGCTTCATGGTTACATTTTTGGAGGGACCTCGATGGGTGGTGGAGGTGTACTAGTTCACATATTTTTGGGACATCCTTTGCAACCAACTCTTAGTTTCATTTGTTTCTTTTTTATTCATCTTGCTGGTGAAGGTTTCCCTAGGCATAAAATCTCTTTTCAAATTCTTAAACTATTGGTGTAGTTTCTTTGGTTTAGCTTGCTGGTGAAGGTTTCCTTGGGTGGGAAACCTCTTTTAAAATTTTGGAACTACAGGTGTAGTTTATCTATTTCAACTTGTTGGTGAAGGTTTCTCTAGGTGGGAAATCTCTTTTCAAATTTACTGATGAAGGTTTCCCTGGGTGCGAAACCTATTTTTAAATTTTTGAACTGTAGGTACAATTTCTTTGTCTTAGCTTGATGGTGAAGGTTTTCTTGGATGAGAAACCTATTTTCAAATTTTCTAGTTTTGGAAAGTGGAGTTTTTCTCCCTTCTTAGATGGTCCTGTGGAGATTGTATCCCAGCTTTTTATGTTCTTTGTTTGTCTCCCAAAGATACTTTCTTTTGCTGTGTTTTTATTGTAAAAGGTTTGGGGATACTTTAAAAAACCCTCTTTCAACCAATAAAAAAAAATATTGGAGTCATTATATTATATGCTAATGAGCTATTATTATAGGTAGTTCATCCTCTTTATTTTAGGAGATGAAGTCACAACTTCATGACACTTTTGAGATGATAGACTTTGGCCTTTTGTATTATTTTTTGGATATTTAGATTGACCAATCATCTTATGGGATTACTATCCCTCATCCCAAACATACATTGGATTTTCAACATCATTTTAAGAGGGAGGATTATAAACCTTCTCAGACTCGCTTTGCTTTTGAATTGAAGCTACAAGTGTATAACACTACTCATTTAGTGGATGCTATTTATAATAGTTACTTTGGGGGTCTTGTATACCTTACACTTAGTTGGATATTGCTTTTATCATTAGATATTATTTTGTGTACACATAGGCACCTTGTGATGACATTGACCAAGCAAATTCTTTAGTGCATCTAAGACACATAGTAGATGGTATTCATTACCCAACATAGCACCTCTAATTTTGACAAGTTTTTAGATGCAAATAGGGCTGATGATTTGGACTAGTCATGCTCCATTACATGGCTTGTTTTCTATCTTAGTTCTAGTATGGTCTCCTATTGTTGTAGATGATAGTCCATTATATCTCAGTATTTTATGGAAGCTTAATACTGTGCTTCTAATGAGGCTACCATAAATCTTCACTGGATGCTCATGATTTTAGAACAAATGGATATTTCTCAATATTTTCCAATCACTCTTCATTGTAACAATTAGAGCACCATTAAGCTTATAAAAAATCTAATGTTTCATTAGTGAACCAAACATATTATGGTTTGGATGCATTATGTGTGATGGAATTACACCTATAGGATGCTTGATCCAGTCTTTGTACCATCAACAAAGTAGGCAATAAATATCTTGACCAAGATCACTATAAACACTTAATTTTATGAATTTTAGTCCACCGTAACACCCATACACTAGCCTTTTAATCAACCTAACTAAATCCACCTTCCCCATGCCCAAATTCATAATATTTAGTGCTACAAAAGCAATTATATATATTGGGCATTAATATCCATTTCTAATATTCATAAAACTACAAACAAATACTTCCATTAGAATGGGATTGAAAATATATTTTTAAAGATTATATATGCATATACTCCCATAACGATCAATGCCTCAAACTATGAGAAAACAACAACTAGATCTTCTTGACCTTTGTTCTACCAAAAGCCAATGTTTTTAAAAATTTTGAAATTTTGATGTCGATGTAGGTCCAATAACATGTTAAAAACCAAAATCCTAAACCTGAAACCCTATATAAATATATCGTTTAGGAAGGCCTTAATCAAATTGCAAGATATTATGAAAAAATTGCAAGAGATATTACGAATGTGAGTGTAAAAAGATTGCAAAAGATTGCTAAAAAAAAAGCAAAAAAAACACAATTTTTCTATTGAGAATTATCAAAAAGAGATATCCATATGTTGTTAGCATTAATTTGTAGAAAAATTATTTGGTGAACTTATATCCTTTAATTTTTCTAGAAATACATAACAAGCATCAAATCGACATCAAATCATCATCAAGTTATTAAAAGGCATCTTCCAATAATACTTCACTGAAAAAGGGATAACCTGTGGTCTTGGATTATGTCTATTCTCCTTTTTTTCTAAATTTATTTAAAATTTATGTTTTAGCATTTCTTATCCTTTTTTGATTCACATGTTTTCTACCCTTTTTTGATTCAATAAATGAGAGTAAAAATTTGGCATTTCTATCAAATTCTGCATTCACATTGCATGCCTCTACTGGTCTTTATGTGATTTTGCCATATCTGCTCATCTCTAAACCCTACATGCTATCAAAATGGCCAACTCACCCACTGGTCAACACTACACACATTGTCAGCCGAAATAACTCCTATGCCCCCTGAACATCCGCTGTCCATGTGGGCATCCCTCTATGATTGGTCCTCGTATGTTCACATCAAAATAGAACTCAAAGTCCCCTATCACACGTAACATACCAGTCACCGATACTTATGATTTTCTCATCGATAGTCCACACTGTCGTTGCTGCTCAAACACTGCCTAGCAATGTAAAAAAAATTCATTCGAATCACTTTCCATCCACCGGCACCTCATCTATTTTGCCATGTGTGTCATTGTGTAACGTCCACTTAGACATCTCGCTTCGCATGTAATTTTATTCCACCTATGTGGGGTACGCTTGTTTGATTCATCCCAGATGATGCGCTTGGGCCACCCTGCTGCCAACATGGCCATTCGTCCGTCGTTGGGTCAAATGACCACCATTCGTGCAACCTACAAAAAATAAAAGTCACTTTAGCCTTTATAACATAAAAGTTAAAAATTGGACATATAAATTACCCAAAAGCATACAAAGGTCACACTAAGACTTTATTATCCTTAATTTCATTTATTTTATTTTTATACTTCTAAGTTTTATTAATAATAATAATAATAATATAATAATAATAATCATTTGTTTATTTATTTATTATTATTTTTTTATATTAAGTTTATATATATATAAAGTATATATATAACTATTTTTTTTTTATTGCTTTAATTCGAATGTTTATTTGAATTAGATCTAACTAAAATCAAACATTTGAATTGATTTAATTTGGGAGATTAAATTTAAAACATTAGGATTCATCTCCAAACTAAATCCACCCTAGAACACTAAACAATGAAAACTCAAAAGGGAGGAGACACTCCTTGGAATAGCAGTTGGACCCCAATGCGATCATATGAATAAAGGCTTATGGGAACTGTTCAAATTTGCACTTCAAGGATGAAAATTCCTCCCAAACCCAGAAATTAAATGTGGGTCCCCAATTTTGGGACTAGTTGTGGAGTAGCCACAACAAATGGCGACTCTGCTAGGAAATGCTCCTAGCATTTCGGTGAGAACCCAACCTATAATAATAATAATTTATTTATTTATTATTATTATTTTTTTATATTAAGTTTATATACATATAAAGTATATATATATATATAACTCATTTTTTTTATCGCTTTAATTCGAATGTTTATTTGGATTAGATCTAACTAAAATCAAACATTTGAATTGATTTAATTTGGGAGATTAAAGTTAAAAAATTAGGATTGATCTCCAAACTAAATCCACCCTAGAACACTAAACAATGAAAACTCAAAAGGGAGGAGACACTCCTTGGAATAGCAGCTGGACCTCAATGCAATCATATGAATAAAGGCTTATGGGAACTGTTCAAATTAGCACTCCAAGGATAAAAATTCCTCCCAAACCCAAAAATTAAAGGTGGATCCCCAATTTTGGGACTAGTTGTGGAGCAACCACAACAAATGGCGACTCTGCTGGGAAATGCTCCTAGCATTTCGGTGAGAACCCAACCTAAAAACACACAAAATCCAAAAAATTAAAATTACAAGCATCACCACGTATCCAGATAATGCAAGTAGACCAGAAATATATGAACCATCCAAATAATTCAACATCAGCTCAATGTGTGCAAAGTGATTCATTATTTATCATTTGAAACCATTTAGCATTTCTTCATCGATTTCACATAGATGTTTATGATTTATGCATATGATGTGTTATGGATGATTTTTGCAAGATCTGATTTACTGAAAAGATGCTATGATATGCACGACTAGTTTTACAGAGACTCAAACACTCTAGTACGATGAACAAAAGACACTAAAACTGTCTAACTCTCTTAGGATAAAATATGTGTGCAGTGAATTCATTTACCAAATCCAGAGCTCATTTATGAATTGCTACCAACCCGAACTAGTGTGTGTAAGCGAACTCAGAGTTTTGGGGAATTGGATTCTCAACCTAAGTATGATGAGAATTTGACCCTATCCTTACTACTCTGATATGAGTTCATTACCTCATCTTGACCAAAATAAATAAACCTATTATGGATGAAATCGTAAAGCTAGCCTGTCCATGTGAACGGTCGAAGGTCTCTCTTTTACATGAGATATGTCACCACGCATGAGCATACTCCACTGCCAGTCAAGCGTCTATAGCCCCGGTGGATGTTAACCCCATAGTCTATGAATTAGATTTTGATTTCTTGAATCTTGGGGATGACTACCCATCCTTATGAGGGGAAATGTAGTACGATCCTTACAACCCAATAATTAATGATATGATGGAAGTGGAATGGTGAATATTTTAATTTGGATTTATTGAATCTTGTGGATGATGACCCATCCTTCTGAGGGGACATGTAGTATGATCCTTACAACCCAATAGTTAGTGATGTGATGGAAGCAAACTCAGATCTTTAGGGAATTCGATTCTCAACCTAAGTATGATGAGAATTTGATCCTATCCTTACTACTCTAATTTTGAATTTCAAGTATTGTGAAAGTGGTGAAAACCATTGTTTTATGGACTATGTTGTATGATAGGACATACAAGAATGATTCTTTTCACCTCATATTTTATCCCAAAGATGGTTTTGACCATTTTTTCCAAGATGTTTTTAAAATGTGCAAATTTTGTTTGGTTCAAGACAGTTTCAGAATCACTTCCCAATCTCAAGATCTTCTTAGTGTGTATTGCACAATGATCCTAAGAGAGTTTGACATATTTTTCAGTGATTGTCTTTGAAATATAGATGCAAGTGAGGTGCAATACAATATGAAATGTACCCTAAAATGAGGCTAAATGAGATGGAGCATGTAAAATATTTCACCCTATCTTGCAAAATTGAAAACTTCATGCATCACAAGTTTCAAACGATATAATTTAATGTATTTGTGATACTTGTGGAGCCTTCTGCAGTATAATTATGATGTTTCACATTCTCCTAGTCTTATCAAACATTCATGAGGACATGAGATGACATATCACTCTAAAATATTGGAAAACAACTAAAAATTGGACGCGAATGAATATAAAACACCCAATCGACTTACTAACATAAAAAAAATCCAAACCCAAAACTAAACATGAAACCAGCTCACACAAGCTATATATAAAAAATCAACAAAAGATTGGAAACGAATGAATACAAACACAATCAGACTCAACATCATCAAACAAAAACATATTTACATATAATACAAGATCTTTGCCTTTGTTATGCCTAAAAATAGTGTTTCAAATGTATCTCGTTAACGGGCAAAGCCAAATAATTCCCATCCAAGGTTTTTAATCTGAAACTATTTTCACCTAGGATTTTAGAAATTTGATATGGACCCAACCACAAACAATCAAAATTTTGATGATCTCCTTTCTTTTCATGTCCTTTATCCCACAGTAAAACTAGGTCTAAAACTTTGAATGTTTTGATTTTAGATTTATTATCAAACCATATTTTCACTACATCCTGATGTTTGCTAAAATGAAGCATGGCCTCATCTATTTTCTCATCAAGATGCATTAACTGAGTTAACCTAGCTTCAAGTTTATCATTAGTTTCAACATATTCCTTAATGAATTGCAATGTTTGTAATATTAAATTTATGGGAAAGTGGGATCCTGTCCATAGACTAAATGATATGGAGATGTCCCTATTGATTCTTTAGTTCTGGTCCTATCAGCCTAAAGGGTGAATTTCAACCTGCTATGCCAATATCTAGGGTTCTTTTCAAGTAATTTTTTTATTACACAAAGAAAGTTCTTATTAGAGGATTCTGCTAAACCATTACCTTGTGGGTAATAATTTGAGGAGAATTTCAAGCTTACCATATTATCATATGACCAATTTTCAAACTCCAAAGAAGAAAAGGCAGAGCTATTATCACTTACAATCGAGTTGGGCATTCTAAAGCGAGTCACAATATTATCCTCTAAAAACTTAATGACAACCTCTGAAGTGGCATGTTTAGTAGGAATAGCTTCAGTACACCTTGTGCAGTAATTTGTGGTAGTAAGGATATATTTATGAGAATCATATGAGTTGGGATTAATGATCTCAACAAAATCTAATCCCCATTGTGCAGAAGGCCTTGTCTCTACCACATATTGTAATGGCATTGTAGCATTTCTTTCTCTATTGGCCGCCACTTGACATATGTGGCATGATCTCACATGAGCATGTGCATCCTTGAACAAATGGGGCCAATAGTATCCAACCCTAAGGATTTGATGAGTCATAGCGTTGGCTGACCTGTGTCCAGTTCCATACTTACCATGGAAATCCTTAAGTACTTGGGTCGCCTCTTCTTGATTAACACAACGAAGGTAAATCCCTTCGTGGTTCCTCCTATACAAAACACCAGATTTAATTAGGAAATGTGCAGATTTCAAGCGTAACGCTCTTTGTTGAGTGGAATTAAGATGTGATGGGCACTCACCATTTAGCAAGAAATATACAATATCAATATACCACTCATCTTTGGTTATATCATATACCTCATAATGTTGACATGATATCAACGGGTCGATTTATGTGATTGACTTAACCAAACCTTGTCCATGAACTATTTTCATGGGTCGGATTTCAAAATTTAATTCTTGATGGGTCGAAATCCATTTTCCTCGTCGTTCACCTAGTTCGTTTTGTAAAAACATAGACTTAACTACAGGGTCAAGAAATACAACAAAGACTTTATTGTGAACTAGATAATGCCTGAATTTATTGATGGTCTTGAACAACGCATACATTTGCTTATCTTAAATCGAATACCTCAACTTTGCATTCTTCAAAGGTGAAATCAAGAAGGCTATGGAATTTTCCATATTATCTTCGCTCTTCTGAGTTAGAACGCTTGCAAAAGAATGATCTGAAGTAAACGTATAGACATAAAAAGGCTTTGAATAATCTGGATTGATTAAAACAAGGGCCCTAGAGATAGCATCCTTGATGCTTTTGAAAGCTTCCCTATTTTCATTTTTCCATTTGATCTGAACATCCTTCTTTAACATGTCGTTCAAAGGCTTGTCGATCTCGACAAATCCCGAAATAAATTTTCTCACAAAGTTGATCTTATCGAAAAAGGATCTTAACTCTTTCTTGCTATTGGGTGGAGGAATGGCTAGTATAGCAACTATTCTTTCTGGATCAATAGCAATCCCATATTTTGAAATGACATGACCCAATAGCTTTCCTTTTTTACTCCAAAAATGCATTTCTTCGGATTAAGGGAAATTCCATGTTCCCTGCATCTCTGGAGTACCTTCCTCAAATCCTTGACATGATCTTCCCTTTTCTTAGAAAAACTGAAATGTCATCAACATAAACAATAATACACTTACCAATGATCCCTTTGAATACAAAATCCATGGTCCGTTGGAAAGTGGCACCTAAATTTAGTAATCCAAATGGCATTCTCCTATACATGAATGTGCCCCATTTTATTGTGAAGGCCGTCTTGATTATGTTATTTGGATGAATGAGAATTTGATTATATCCTGAATAACCATCCAAAAATGACATCATCTCTGACCCATTAACCTTTTGAAGAATCTCATCAATAGTGGGCAATGGGTAATTATCCTTTTGGCAAGCCTTATTCAAATTCCTAAAATCTATACACAACTGTATCTCTCCGTTCTTCTTTCTTACCGGGACAAGATTGGCCACCCATGTGGAATGTCTAACAGGAAAGATAATTTTTGCTTCTAGCAATCTCCTGATCTCTTTCTCTATTAGGGGTTCTAAAATCAGGTTGACCATTCTTTGCCTCTTTCTGAAAGGCTTAGAGTCAGGTTTTAATGAAATCATTTCCATTATGACATTTTGATCATAAGTTTTCAAATCCTTATATCTCCATGTTATGCAATTGGTATATTTCTTTAATGCGTGAGCGATGGACTCCCTTTCTTGTCTTGTACACGCCTTAGCAATAAATACCTCTCGTGGATTTTTTGCACTCCCTAAGTTGATTAAATCACATGATTCTTTAGGGGGTGGTACCTTTCTGCATATTTTTGCTTGATATCTGATGTCAAATATTTTTTCTAGAGAAGCCATACCATTCGACATCTCATTCCACACTCCAGTTGCTTCCTTTTTCAAATCTGCTTCTTCTTGCCCCCTCTCATCTTCATCAATGACCTGATTTTCAAATATACCAAAATTAGTGATAAAATTAAAAATGTGTCTGTCACTATCAAATACTTGGAAGTTAATAACATTATCTGGTATTGAGGGGCATGGCACTAGTTCAATTGAAAAATTCTTGTATTTCTTATGGTCCACAGGTTTGAGCATGCTCATGGCCACAGCTAAAGAATATTCCATTCGATTATTTTTCCTAGAAATAAGGGAGATATTAAAAGCATCAAACTCATCTATTAACTCCCTAACTCTAGTTTTGTAAAGGCTTAATATTTTATACCGACAAGTATATTGCCCTTTGAATTGTTTAACCACCAAATCCGAATATCCCAACATCTTGAGATACTTCACTTTCTTCCTTAGGGCAAACTGAAATCCAAAAATAAGGGCTTCATATTTTGCCACATTGTTGGTGGCTAGAAACTATAATCTATAGGCAACAAGCATAGGCTTGCTACTAGGACATGTAAGTTCAATACTAGCTCCAACACCTTGTTTTGACTTAGATCCATAAAATCTTAGAGTCCAAACCAAATTATCCTCTTCCGAAGTGTTACAAGAAAAATTCTCTTTTTGAGGTTCTTCGGTAGCTTCTTCTATGTCCAAGCTATAGGCCCCTAATTCAGTTTCAACATATTGAATTTTGTTGGGTCTGTTGTATTCAGTTATCATCTCCTTGAGTCTAGGTTCACTATACACTAGAATTTGATTTGCCACTCCTCTCCAAGGAAACCACATATGGGAAGAAGTTGTTACAATATACCAATTCAGATTTTTACTCCAATATCTTCCCAATACCATTCCATATTTGGTAGGAATATTAAGCACCAATATATCTATGTGATGTTGAACCCTAGATTCTGAGTTAATCTGAATAAGAACATCATTTAGACTTCCAACTGCGTCCATCATAGACCTATCTAATTGTACCACCTTACTCTTAGAAGGGATTGGTGTGAGTCATAACTTTTGGTAAATTTCCAAGAGCATGATTTTGGTCGAAGCACTTGAATCTATCAGACAATTGTGTAAATTTTTGCCTACAATTCTAATGGTTATGAGAAAGGGAGGTACTTCTTGTTTTTCCTTTTTAGAACCAGTTGAGACCCGACACCCTTGACTTCGTGGACTTGACTAGGTGGGTTCAACCCTTTCAAAAAACCCATCTCTTGACCTAGAAGTTTAGCTACTTCAAACAATGAGATATTAGCTTTATTTCTCTTCACGTCCTCTTCTAAGTCATAGGTGAATTAATCTAAATTTGGCATTTTTTTCACTAGGTTGGATATCTCTACAATTAGTGGAGGAGGTGGATTAACCTCACATTTTGTATTAGGAGGAAGTAAGGGGTTGTTTGGATGAGGGGAGGAAGTTTTGGGATCCTTAGAGCTTCTTGTGTAATACCGATGATTTCCTTTCCCAAAACGTCTAGTGGCTTGGGCTTCCAAAGTATCTTCATCTTCTTATCCTAAGACATCAACCTCCTCCTCTTCCTCACTTTCTTGGATGTGGACAACTTCAGTTAGCAAAGTCTCTTGCTTCCCTTGGCAACAATGGGGAAATTCATCATCACAGAGCTCCAACTCACTGTAATATTTCAAAACATCTGCTTGGTTAGCTACGGGGTTGTGTACTCATCCATTGTTGGGTTGAGTGTTATATGGTCATGTCCTCCTATGATTATGATTTCAATTTGCTATAGGAGTTTGGGTAATTTGTTTCTGTAGATAGACTATGTCATTACCTTGTTTGATAGTGATTTTATTTAATTATTCCAATTCAAAATTAGATCCTTGCGGTTGAGGCATTGTAGTTCCAGGTCCAAATGCATTTCCTACATTAGCCACCTCTGGAATGGGTACAATGGCTTAGTTCTGAGTATTTTGGTTCCATCCAAGATTCACGCTTTGAAGAGGCATGATCAAAGGGTAAGTCATTGAGCTTTGGGTGTTGATTGCACTGAACCCAGGCATGGTCAACTAATTATTGACCATGTTGAACCCTGGAATGGTTATCTGATTATTTGACAACATGGTTGGTGATGGGATGGATGCGTTAGGATAAACGAAAAATGGTGAATAGGTTGGCGTTAATGGATATGGTTGTTTGAATTTATTCATTGTTGGTACTTGTGATGCCATTACCTGATTCATCATGACGAATTGACTATATGGACCATATTGTCCCATACTAGACCATTGAGACAACCCTCCTCCTAGAGAATTCATTTGTTGTTCAAGGGTCATTGTCTTAGCGTAAGCTAAGGCAAGAGTCATAACCTAAGGGTTTATTCAGGAAAATAAGGATTTTACAAGATCTAAAGCTTCGAAATATAATTGAAGGGCCACAACAACATCTACCGCAAAGTGGTGAGTTACATTCACGTATAGCTTTTGGAACCTAGCATTGAACATCCTAATAGGCTCATTGGGTAACCGCTTATAGGACACAAACATATTATAGATGATGGAAGGATCTAACAACTAAAATTGGCTAATGAAAGCAACTTCTAATTGGACCCATGAAGTAATGGACCCTGCGGGTAGATTTTTGTACCACTCATTAGCCATATGGTCCAAACTACTTGGGAATACTCAAAATGCCACATCTTCATGACTGACCCCATGTCTGAACATGTAGTCTTTGTAAATTTGGATATGCTCTTTGGCGGTGACGAGACCATCATGTATGAACTTGGATAGCAATCTTTCAATATGCCTAGGTAAGTCATGGACATCCCTAGGTATATTCAAGGGAGAACTTTGTGCACCACACCAAAGAGCGGGTGGTTGCTGCTATTGTTGTTGTTGTTGTTGGGCCATTTTGTTCAATGGTAGCAACCCTACGAGAACAATAAAAACTATCGAAGTGATGGGGAAAATACACTTGGTGTGGCTATCATAATGGAAACAATGGGTGGAGACCCACTATATGTACTCGAACCTAAATGTGACCCTAGATCAAGTATGTTGGGTGGCATTTTGATCTCTTGAGTTTTGTTTTTTGGCTTCCTATAACTAGGAGTAAGACTCTAAAAGATAGTTTCCCCAATAGTTTTACACCTAGTAGCAATATGCTCAGATGGGTCCAACTTGGGAAACTTAACTATTCTAACAAGGCTTCTCACAAATCACTCAAAATAAACCTAAAGGATGTTGTACCTACAAGCACAATAAGATGGAAACAAAACTGACCACGTTAACCGTTAGAAAGATCTAAATCATAAAGCAATAAAAAAGGCCCTCCGTCTAGCGCTAAAATATTGAGTGAATATTTTACCCTATTGCAAAATGGTCACCATAAATAGAGTATTAAATTGAAAACTCTCTCTTGCAAAGAAAATAGGTGGAATCACCCATTTCTCCAAGGTTCTAGTAAGTAAACATTTGTGAGTATATATAATCAATAAAACTTGAGATAACAACAAATGTACACCATAATGGGCTAAAATATGCAAGTGATAGTTAACAAGGGGCCTTGAATAGTTCAAACAATGCTCAGCAATTATGATCTTTAAAACCTTCCAAAATGCAAAAGATTGATTCTTTTTAGTGCTCTTGATATTAGTATGATCTACCCTGAATCCCAGTTAGTAAACAAATTTTATCTTCAAATTAAAAGGATTTCAAATGCAAAAGTGCATGGAATTATCCACTTCATTTTAAGATTTTGCCTTTAATGTGTGATCCATTTTAAAGCTAGTGGATTTATTTTATTTCATTGTAAGTGTTCCACTATCCCTACATTAGAATTTAGTGTTAGTAGAAGTTAGTAAGTTAGCATGTTAGTGTTCATTTGATTTATCTATCTTAGTGTAAATTTAACGTTAATAATCCTCCTAAACTAGCATTTTTTATCTGGAAATCAAATTGATGTATTTGGAGTTGCAAAATTTTTGGATAAGGACCAGAATAGAAGCAAATGAACCTGAAATAAAATAGAAAATTCTAGAAAATGGACCAGAATGAAAACTAAAATTTGAAAACAAACAGAAATTTTGGAAAAACCAGAATGGAACAAACAATTTTTTTGGAATGGACCAGAATGGAACAAACAGAAATTCTAGAATGGCCCAGAATCAAAAATATGCAACTAAAAATTTATTCTAAGTACAAGAACATAAATCGAATCTACAAGGTTAGTTGGAAAGCAAATGACATCAAATTTGGTTAGCAATCCCCTCCCTACAAAACCCCAAGTTGTGAGATGAACAACTTGACCTAACAGACCTCAACACAAGCACAATTAGATTAGACCAAATGTGAGACTCAAAGGACAAAATAAACTTGCATTATCTTTAGCATTCACCTATTGCAATCCATTTCATGACATAAACAAATAGATATAAGCAGAAAATAATACTGAAAAAGATACACAATAAAACAATAATCTTAGACATAATCTCCCTTTGGTTTTTCTCACAAAGGTTGCTCTTGCCAAATGAAAGTCTTATATTTCAAAAATCTCCTTAGTTACAAAATTTCCAACCCCTTTAACAATGGATTCATTGGGCTTTTAAAGGTTGCAGAAATCCGTTCATTTCCCCTTCCTTTTAAATCCCTATCACTTCCTTTCATTATAATGTCAAAATAAAATAAAATATAAAACAACTTTATATTTTATTTTTTTATATAACTTCCCCCTTTTAACATTACAACAATCCAAATAGCCATATTATCTCTCCATTCACTTATATCTCCTTGTTTATATTATAATATAAATAAATAAAAATGATTACCCTTTATTCTTCCTTATGGCTCTCCCTTATTTACATTATAATATAAATAAAAAATATTAATAAGACTTTTATTCCCCTTTTAATATACATTCAAACCAGAAGGCATTTGCATATGCATTCCTTTGTGACCCTTAACCCAAAACTTCGAGGGAAATAAACTATACAACTACAAAGACAAAATATTTTACAATTATGATTTCCACGGGATCTCGTAGGGTAGAATACGAGTGCTACTCCATTGGCCCTTTATGATGGAGATAGCAGAGTCAATACTTCCCTGGTCTCGCAGTACGAAAACAACATAACCAGCATCTCAATGGTGTACGTTTTTCAAACGATCCAAGGGTGCCCCACTCGACACTTTCGAATCACCTTGATAAATCTGTAACTCCTTTCTCCGCAACCCAAAATGAGCCCTCTGCTATCTTTCTCCAACGACGAAAAATGAAATAATGTTTAGCGACAATATGATCTTAAAGAACTATTTTTCGCAATTTAGGGTTAGGTTTTTAGCATTAATTCTTTGAACTGTCGCCAAGGCTGCATTCTCAACACTTTGTCCATTACTATTTCTGGGTCATTGACTGCGTTTAACGTTTCTATCGCTGCGCAAAGGAATCTTCCATCGTCACCTGCCGATAATTTTGGTGTCAAACGCACCCAGTGCAACGGCCCTTCTTTCCCCACGTCAATACATCAACCGCTCGTTCCAGGATGTCACCGTCGTCGCTGAGCGTCACCTTTCACATAAACCCGTTGGTGCGAGTTGTCCTCTGTGATACCAATGCCAGGGCAGGTTATCATCCTTGTTTTGCTCGTCATTCTAGCCATGCCACGTCAATACGTCAACCGTTGTATTACCATGTCTGTGCTGTCGTGGTCCTCGTATGTCCACACCAAAATAGAACTCGAAGTCCCCTATCACGCGTAACATCCCAGTCACCGGCACTTGTCGTTTTCTCTTCGACAGTCCACACTGTCGTTGCTGCTCAAATGCTGCCTAGCAGCGTAACACAAATTCGTCCGAATCACTTTCCATCCATCGGCACCTCGTCTATTCTGCCGTGTGTGGCGCTGTGTAACGTCCACTTAGACATCCCGCTTTGCATGCACTTTTATTCCACCTATGTGGGGTCTGCTTGTTTGATTCATCTCGAATGATGCGCTTGGGCCACCCTGCTGCTAACGTGGCCATTCGTCCATCGTTGGGTCAAATGACCACCACTCATGCAACCTGCAAAAAATAAAAGTCACTTTAGTCTTTATAACATAAAAGTTAAAAAATGGACATATAACTTAGCCAAAAGCATACAAAGGTCACACGAAAAGACTTTATTATCCTTAATTTCATTTATTTTATCTTTATATTTCTAATTTTTATTAATAATAATAATAATAATAATAATCATTTGTTTATTTATTTATTATTTATATATATATATATATATATATATATATATATATATATATAACTCATTTTTCATTTTTCTTTTTTTTGTATGACCTTAATTCGAATGTTTATTTGGATTAGATCTAACTAAAATAAAACATTTGAATTGATTTAATTTGGGAGATTAAAGTTAAAACATTAGTATTGATCTCCAAACTAAATCCACCCTAGAACACTAAACAATGAAAACTCATAAGGGAGGAGACACTCCTTGGAATAGCAGTTGGACCTCAATGCAATCATATGAATAAAGGCTTATGGGAACTGTTCAAATTAGCACTCCAAGGATAAAAATTCCTCCCAAAACCAAAAATTAAAGGTGGGTCCCCAATTTTGGGGCTAGTTGTGGAGCAGCCACAACAGATCTATCCAATACTTTTATACATTTTAATCTTTGATTTAAAAGTATATTTCAGCATACAACTGACCAAGGAAACTTTACTATTTCCATACTGTCATTAGAAGTCTATTATTCCAAAGTTTGTTTGCAACCCAACTCAAGTGAAATGATCTAGAAGACACTATTATAGATACCGATTCCCAAAAATGATAGTCTTTCCAATATTTATTTGTTTTCGGTGCTTCCATATTGCATTAACACCTCCAAGGCTTACTATAAAGGTCATAGCAGCTGAAGCACTCTGTTTAAGCCTTTCAATAAATACTTATGTTTCCTTAGGATCGGTAACACACAAAACTATATCTTCTACATTTCGATGAACCCAAGATTCAAACAACTACTTGACTAGGATCATAAATTAAGTTACTTGAATAGGAAATGTAAAAAAAAAACCATCGATATTATTTACTCTTAATGTTTATGAACAGGTCACAAGATGTCTGACATCACTTTAAAGTATCTATTCGAGACCACTAATTCCTTTCACCTGGTTACAAACACCTACATCGTTAAAGGTGTGGTGAATCATGATTAGCGAGGCATCCTTTTACCCTATTCTCGAGGAAAATAACCTCAACCCAACACTTATGAGAAACCCCATTCACAGATCTCCTCCACTCAGGAGTACACTCATTGGTGGACCCAAACAGATCAACACACACATTAAGAAAATGTAAACATAAGTTTCAATTGTGCAAAGCTTGAAGAGACCATAACATTGTTTCCATGAAACATTATGTCATATTTATGATGAAAAAACACACTCAAATCCTTCAAAACTCAATAGTGTATTCTAGAAAACCCATCTCACTATTCTAATAGTCAATTGATTAATAACTTCTACCTTATTTAAACACAGACTCTAACATATACATGTCGGAACTCAAGTGACTCTAAAACTAACATTATTCCAAATCCATAAAATAATGCAACCAAAGGCACATCACCATTCAATGATGAAACACCATCGGTAAGGCCATAACACACCGACTAAACTATCATTTCATACAACAAGACAAATTAAATAAGGCTTAAGGTACATAACCAAAGATACATCACCAAGGCCAATGAAACAATGCAACCAAAGGAAAATCACCATTCAATGATGAAACATCACCGATAAGGCCATAACACAATGAACTATCATTTCATACAACAAGGCCAATGAAATCGAATTCCAAGGTTTTCATTCTTATCTCTATCAATAGCAAAGGAATGAAAATGTAGGACTTCACTCACCAAACACAGTCAACATAATAATATATAAAACTCTACCATTTATCTCTTTTAGACATCAAGAAATAAAAATAGATTAACACCCATACCAGAGGTTGTTTACTCAAAATACCTCTTTTTATGGTGAGAAACACGTAATTTTTCCTTAGATCCAATACTACACAATACACTTCAATAAATCACACCAGAACTCTGGTGGCCTTCCTTTTTTCCCAAAAACAACCACAGCCAAAGTAAAAGACGTCCCCCTTCTCTTCTCTTCGACAATAATCACTCCCCCACTCCCGTTCACCGTTGCATGACTTCACTCCTACTAACCACTCACTCCACTTCTACTGTCAATTATTGACATATTCCTCTTTAATGCACCAACAACTCATCCATAAATATTATTATTTAGTAGGTAAATAAAATAAAAAAACTTGGATTAATTACACGTCTTAAATAAATACTTTCGTCATGAATTAAACAAAAGATTCCTTTTTCAAATCTCTGTTCATTCACTAACATGCAAAGGTATTCAATTGATAATTATCCATCGTCAAAGTCTTCTCTCACTGTTAAAATCATAAAGCAAGATGCTAGTCGAACACGCCTAATTAAATACGTATGATCAGTTATTAAGAATCCAAAGACAAGTATCAATTTAGTTTTCAAGAATTCTTGAAAAATGACTCAAGTGAGAGCGTAATGTCTTTTTCAATAAAATATAAGTCTTGCATATACCAACACTTGGAATAACCAAATCATTAATTGATGTTTTTCTTTAAAAATATTTATTTTGCATAACTAGACATGAAACTATTAGTCTATCCATCAAAAAAATACCATAGTAAAACATAAATCTAATGACATACACAATTGGTCGAGCGAGGGTCGTGACATCTCTTTTGTTTGACTATGAAGATGAAGCCATTGGTTCCTTTTGGAAATCCCATGAAGAAACTGTGCCCAAACATGGGTTGGATTGGAATGAGGAGGACAAGGACCCATCGTGACTTCTAGTCCTAGCTCTTAGAGAATATTACATTATCTTGTACCTTGCAAGTACCTTGCAAGTACCTTGCAAGTATCTTGTAAATAACTTGTAAATATCTTATCAATATTAGGTTTTATGTAATCGTTAGGTTTTGTCATTATTAGAATGTTAATAAAAATAATTATACTATGAGAGATATGAAGAGTCATATCTCGCATGAGTTTAAGAGGAGAGGAAGAGAAATTTGAAGATGAAATGTCAAGAGACTCTATGTAAAGTCTAATTGTAGGGATGGCATGTGAGATTATTTTGTATCAAATGCAGTGCATCATTTTGTAAAGTAATTCATTTGTCATCCACTTGAATACAGAGTGTTTTTTTACTTTGAGTCATGGCATGAATATATGTGAGTTTCATTCTAGTATATATACATACATACATACACACACATATATATATTGATTGGTAATGGGGTTTTGAAAGGGTCCTCGAACCTTGTACAAAAGGAACAGGGAGAGGATCTCCACAAGGAGAAGGTCTCCACAAATAGAACACTAAAAATGAGACACCCGACTTGTGGAAGCTTAGGACAAAGGATAAAAACTGCATAGGAGATGATCCCAAAAGTACCACTTCTACAACATTCAAATTGAAAAAATAATATCATCCCGCGCGATGCATATTCCCACCTTGAAAGGCACGAGAAAGCTAGAACAACTAAAAATATAAAAATAATTAACTACAGAATCCCACCTAGAATGGCCTGAGAAAGCTGAAACAATAGAAAAATCAAACTATAAAAATATTCCCACCCAAGATGAGCTCAATAAATAAAGAACCAACAATAGAAAGCCATGAAAACCAGGAAACTACCCAATCGAAAAGAAATTGGAACCCTATTTTCTACCATGGAGCCATAGAAAAATGAAAAACCTAGCTAGTGGGAGCCTAGGAAAATTTATAAAAAATAGAAAAGAAGAGATTTCCCACAACCTCAAAAAAATCCAAGAGCCTGGTTGTAGTAAAAACCTGTCCAAAAGGCCCAGGAAGAACACAAACCTGCCTAGAATGGGCCAGGAAACAACCTGGAAAATGAAAAAGCAACCAAGTGAGATCTCGTTAGAAACTGAGGTCTCACTACAAATGAGGCAAAGAACACATTTGAAGGTAATAAAGCCCTAAAAATTCAATCCATCGGGGCACTCCATGACTAGATGAGATCAACTCATCGAGGACTATCATCAAGAGATCAACTTTAGCAGTAAACACACATGCATAAGGCAACCTAGACCAAAAAATACAAAGAGGAAATCCATCAGATAGTCCATCGAGCAAGGATACCAGCCAACCCCACCAGCAGTCCATCCAAAGGGGATCTATGAACCCCAACACCTGCAACAATACGAGAAATCCAAGGCCCATCCTTAGAGGTCAGAAAGATATAGTAGTGAAAGGAACCACATAAATCCTAGGATAGACAAGAAACCTAGCTTCAGAATACCTGCACTAGCCACAACCAAGAGCCACACCACTGCAAATAATAAAACTATGGTCCATCCCCAAGACCAAGAAAAAAGTAGAGAGCAAACCCCAAGCTGAGACAACACGGGCAAACAAAGCATTAACCCCATTTCATATGCCAAACCCAATAAAGGAGCATAAAAAACAAATTGAAATAAAACAAAATGCACAAGCCCCCTCCAAAGCCAGAAAGGTCTACTGAGACAGTCTTCGAAACTTCAACTCCTGATTTGAGCCACTAAAAAACCAACCACCACTGAAGGCCACTATGAAAAGAAACTAAGGAATGATCATAAGGGATGATCTAGCCAAGCATATGTAGTCTCGCCAAGATGTCAAACACAACTTGGAATACCCCAGGAGGATCCCGTAAAAATTTTGGAAGCGTAGTAGGTGACATGGGGTCATTCGGACTGGAAATCCACAAGAAGGAAGGGAAAAATTAGGGAATTCTTGTATATTGATTGTAACCTTGTAAGAGTATTTTATTATCCATACCTGATATATTAAAATTTGATTGTTGAATATAACTCATTTGATAATATTGGTATTAGATCCACACAATTTTTGAATCAGGGTATTGGGAAAATCATCACCTTTTTATAACATACCCAAGTCTACGTTGGCAAAGAATTCATAAGTCACATAAAGATGATAAATTTTACTTAGAAAATGTGTTAAAGCCTTAAGTGAGGAGGAATAAAATTCATATTGTAAGGTATTGAATCATTCTGCTGTCCATTTATGTACCTAAATATTTCTTTGTTGCCAAATAATGACCTATAAACCTTACTTGCTATAATAAACAAGCTAGATTCCATGCTTTATCTTTCTTTTATGTGTTTCATATTATCATTTTTTACCTAAGCTATTTCAATCCTGGAACACCATTACTTATTGAAGTTCATCAAAGTCATGTAACCTTTGTTGGGTTCTTTGAATTCAAAGCCTATGAGATAATATGATTAATCCCTTCCATACTTGTGTTATTTATAAGTTAAAACCATAAGATTATCCCCCATTTAGGTCATCTGATCACTACAACAGATTAAAAGGCATTTTGGTTGCATTCTAAGCTAAATGTCTCACCTATTTTGCCCTCATATTCTATTTGTATTAGACTTACAATTCGTCAAAACTATTATTTAAATTATATGAAAGATGTATAAAGTTTATTTGAATCACTCGAAGCAATCAAACCATGTATTTTTTTTTTAAAGGGGAGTGGGTTTTAAAAATATAAAATTTTAAGAGGGTAGATTATATATCATCTCTGAGAAGATGACAGAGTGGCTAGCATATTTTTTTAAGGTGCTTGAAATCCAAAAATATGTAAGTTCAAATTTGATCGAAACTCACTTGAGTTTATAAGGTACCTAATATTTTCTCTTTATTTCATGTCAAAACATTTGGTGGGAGTTTAATATTTATAAAAAAGTTTTAAATATTAAAGGAGAGCAAGTTAGAAGGCTCATTACTATTGGCAATCATATGAATATTTTTACAAAGGAAATATTAAAAGGAATATTTGAGAAGGAAAGTTGTTAAGAAGATAAAAGAAATGGAAAGTTTAAAGAGAAAAGCTAAGAGGAAAATTGTAAAATGTCAAAGATTAGAAGATTGATATATATATCAAGTTTAAAAAATGAGAAAAAGGAAAAAATTAATGAGAACATAAAATGTTTTGTAGAGAACATTTTTTTTTCAAAGAGAAAGTAGAGGAAATTTAATATTTTTAAGGAAAAAGAAAATTCTTGACTATAGAAGAATACTTTTAGTGGATAAATTTTGAAAGAAATTGATATTTTTTCATTGAAAGGTGAGGGAAAATATTCTTGGTTCATAAGAAATTTTAAAGTGGACAAGTTTTTGTAAATAAAATGGGAAGTCAAAGTCAAAATATTTGAGATAAAGAAAAGAAAGTGGACATTAATGTCTTAAAGACTACATTTTATTCAAGGGTTCTATATTTATTTGGAGGATTGGAAAAATAATTGAAGGATTTTTCTTAAATACAAGGAATCCTAACCATGTCAAATATAAAAATATTTCTCTCAGAATCTTAGTTACTTAAAGGACTAAATTTTACTCCTTGGAAAAATAAAATGAAATCAATACTTGTAGTTGAAAAAAATTGGTACACAATCATTGTAGTTGAAATATGTTTTGATGATGATACATGTAAATAAAAATATAACAAAGGGAATGCAAAAGCACTCATTTTAATAACATTTGTGTTATTATATGAAATACAAGCACATATAAGTGAGGCCAGAAGTTCAAAAGATGCTTCAAATAAACTTTGTACTATATTCAAAGGTAGAAAAGAAGTCACTCTTCTTAAATTACAATCACAACTATATACACATAGTTTAAAATGGTGAAATTATAGACCAATTTATTAGAAGAATAGTAGACTTGAAATCAAAATTACAAATCATGAGAGAAAAATTTGAAGATAAACTTTTAGTTTCAATTACACTAAGAACACTTTCTAATTCATTGACAACATTGGTCACATCTCTCCAAGTATCAAACAAAAATGTGTCATTTGAGGAATTAGTTAGTATTCAACAATATAGAGTAGAAAATAAATTGAGAGATGAGTTATTGACCAATGCTCTTATATCAGCAAGGAAATCACAAAGTAACACACAAAATCCTTTGAACTCATCGCCACCACAAAGCCAACCAAAATAGAGAAGAAGATATTGTCCTATATAAAGAAAATGATATATTACCAAATTTTGTAGATTTAATTATCAATTGAATCAAGAACATAGACCTTTCCAAAAAAATTAAAAAAATATAATATCAATCAAATCAACCACAATATACACAAACACAATACTATCCAAAAAATGGTAAAATTGAAAAGGACACAAGGTTTAAGAGGCACACGAATCATAATATAATCATGAGGAAGAATATGAATCTACGCATAAGGTTCTTATGGCAAAGGAATATTGAATCAAAATTATTAGACACCAAAAGGTACTGAATCTACTCCAAAAAGAGATTATCAAGGAAATACTCTACAAAAAATAATAAAGGAATTGAAATATAAGCTCGTGATTGAATATGCAAGTTGTGACACATATAGCATTTATCAAAGGATAGATATGAGTTATAATTTTAAACCCAAAACGATAGATGTACAATGGGACACTAGTGATTTAAACAATGTTCATGAGAATGCATGTACAAAAAATATTTGTATTGATTGTGCATAATGTGTTGGTCAAAATGAAGGCCAAATTATTAGACATGATGACATGATAGTTCATTTTTTTAACATTTAGATATTGTAAGATTTATTGATGGAAACAAGGATAGTTATAAATATATTGATGAAAAATGCATTGGTAATAGTTTGAGGTATTCAAGCAGTGATAGGAATAGTGATAGTCTAAGCTATGTTGATATTGATAAAGATTATTGGCATTCAAATGGTAATAGAAATTAGGATAATGACGAGTTTGAAAGGATAGGAATGAAATAACCTATTCTATCTAAAATAATACTAATACTGGTTTTATACCAGGGAGTGTTGTGACAAGTAACATTGAATGTGTAAAAAGAAATAGTGAAGCAAAATTTGTGATAGGTACCCATTATAGCTATTGTAACATATATGCACTATGAAAGATAAATATTTATAAAGAGCTAAAACCAAAAAGAAAGAGCTAAAGTTAGAGCCGAAAAGCCAAAACCATAGTTAGGGGTTTGACATTATACCAAATAATATAATACAAAGGGGTGTTGAAAAATATTAGATTATTTGGTACCTTGGACGTACCTTGTAAATTTCTTGTCAATATTTGATTTTATATAATAATTAGATTTTGTTATTATTAGAAGGTTAATAAAAATATTTCTCCTATGAGAAATATGAAGGGTCATATCCCCTATGAGTTTGAGGAGATATGAAGAGATAGTTGAAGATGAAATGTTAAGAGACTCTATGTAAAGGCTATTATAGGGATGACACGTGAGATTTTTTTGTACCAAATTACAATGCATTATTTTGTACTGCAATACATTTATGCTTCACTTGAATACATAGTGTTTATTTACTTTGATTCATGGCATGAATATATGTGAGTTGCATTCTAGTATATTGTTTGTAACCTTGTGAGAGTATTTTATTATCCTTGCTTGATATATTAAGATTTTATTATTGAATATAGCTCATTTGCTAATAGTAGCCCCATTAGGAATGCACACTATGCCAATGTGAATTATCTAACTTTAGCCTATCTAGGGTTGATTGCTGATAAAAGTAATTGGAAAAGGGAAGATATCTTGTATGGTCCTCAAGAAAAAACTTTAAACTATCTCATCCAAAAATAAATTTTCTTTGACAAATATTCTCTCCAAAATGTAAATGTAGCTATCTCCTAATCCAAAAATATGGCTAAACATACCTTGATTCCTTAGATCTAAATAACTTGGGAATGTTGCTCCCCTTAATTGAATTATGAATCTTGTATCCTAATTAAGGAAACTATTGACATTAATATTGGGACTCCTAAACATCCCAAAGTCTTAAAATTAGAAAAGATCATGATCGTGCCTCTACATAATGACTACAAATGAGAAGCTCAAAAAGATCTTAGGTGTCAAATTCATTAAAGTAATTGACTAATACAAATGAACCTCTAATATCATCCCTGCCACCAAAAGGATGGCAATGTTAAAATCTATTCTGAATTTTAGGACATCAACAAAGCACGTTCCAAGGATGATTTCCTCTTGCCTAACATCAATATGCTTATCAATTTCAATGTAGAATGTGGAATACTGTCTTTAATGGATGGTTTATCAAGACAATCAAATCTAAATATCTCCTAAATATTATTCCAAAATTGCTTTCATCACCTCATGGAGCACATTTTATTATTAGGTCATGCCCTTTGGCCTAAAGAATACAGGTGCCACCTACCAAAGAGCCATGACTTATATCTTCTATAATATGATGTATGGCATCGTAAAGGATTATATTAATGATATTTTCAATAGGCCCCTCATTTGAAAATATAATTTTTGATACTAATATGCATCTTCAAGTGGTTAAGGGAGTACAAAGTATACCTAAAACCTTAGAAATGCATCTTTAGAGTGACATCAGAAAAATCGTTGGAATTCATCGTATCTTGACACAACATCAAAGTTGATCCTGATAAAATAATAACTATCATCAATATGACACCCCTAAAAATATAATTTCATGATGTCTCCAAGGAAATATTCAAGTCATTCAAAGATTTATCTCCTAGCTCACTGATAAGTGTCATCCCTTCTCTAAACTATTATGGAAGGACACCACCTTTAAATGGGACATTGATTGCCAAGTGGTCATTGATGCTCTAAATTCTTACCTCTTGTCTCATCCTATCTTAGTTTCATTAAATCCATCTAAGCCTTTATTATTATACATTAATACAACTAACCATACCTTAGGTTCTATGTTGGTGCAATACAACCAACATAGGAAAAGAGCCATCTAAAACATTAGTCAAACTTTGATTAACTATGAGTTCTACTACACCCTTGTAGAAAAGTTTTATCTTGCTATAGTGTTTACCTCTCAAAATATTAAACACAACATGATCAACCACAAAATCTGTGTTATCACGAGGGTTCGATACCTTGCACTACTTAATATTGAAACCCCATCTTTTAGGGAAAACTGCTAAATGGGTTCTATCCCTTAGAAAATTCAACCTTGAATTCATTAGCCAAATTTTGCTAAAATATCAGGTTATTGTTGACCAACTGAAAACAACACCCTTAGAAGCTAGTCATCCCTTGGTAATAGATTTTCTATATGAGTCAATATTTTCCATAAAAATAGATCATTGTGATTCATGGACCCTATACTTTGATGACACTAGATGTGTCAAAAAAGTAGGGGCAAGAGTCATCTTGGTCACACCTCAACAAAAAATTATCCCTTTATCCTTTAAAATTTAGTTCTCCTACACCAATAATATAATATAATATGAAGCTCTCATTCCTGGATTTCGCATAGCCCTAACCTTGCAGGTTAGGATCCTCTCTATCTTTGGAGATTCCCAATTTATAGTTAACCAAGTCATAAATATTTATAAAATAAAATATTAAAATTTTAAGCCATATAGAGATATTTTTGGCAAGCTCACACCTTCTTTTGATAAAATTATTGAAGGTGTCATCCCTTATCCCCTTGTATGAGGAACAATAATCGATCGTCATTCGATACGTTTGGGAGCTTGCAACTATAGAGCTTAGCTATATTTCTTTAGAGGAGTTATCTATAGATACAACCTCTCTTTCTAATCCTTAGTATGAGAATACCCTTGATTTCCTTAGGTCTAGATATTGCTTGATTATTTGGACCATAATAAGTGTAAGAAATTGAAGCAATGAGCCTATCTCTATATCATTACCGATGATAGCTTGTATTGTTGATACTTTGATGGCATCCTTCTTAGATGCCTATCCCTCATCGAATCCCAAGTAGTCATCAAGGAGGCCCATGATAGATCCTGTCATGGTCACTTTAGTGGCATTTTCCTTGCCAAGAAACTCCTATGGATGGGTTACTATTGGCCCTCCATGGAAAAATACTTACGACTACGTCAAGAAGTATGATAAGTGTTAGAAATATGATAATCTTATCCATGCTTTGTTTCAAACTCTCCTATATTTGACTTCTCCATGGCATTTTTTTATTTAGGTCTTAGGCATCATTGGGATGATAAATTTGATATCATTTTATGGAAATAATTTTATTATCATGGCTACCAAATACTTAACCAAGTGGTTTGAATCCATGCCATTATCCTTAACCACTCAAAAAAAAGTATCCAATTTTATCCTTAACCAAATCCTCAACTATTTTGGCATCCCTTCTATACTAATATTGGATGATGGAATACTCATCAAGGATAAGGATGTATGGTCAATGCCTTACTATCCTCAAGGCAATGGCCACCACAAATCTTCTAATGAGACTTTGATCAAAATCCTTAAGAAGCTCATTAGCAAAACTAGACAAGATTGGTATATTCAACTTTACCTAGATTTGTGTGCTTATCGTATTGGTGTTCGAATCCCGACTAGTGCAATACCCTATACTTTAGTCTATGGGACTAAAGTTATATTCTTATTTTAATTGGAGGTTCCTTCCTTGTGCATTTTCTTGCAAGAATCCTCTATGGGAGATTAATATCATATTGCTTTCCTTAGCCATTTGGAGCTACTTGACAAAAAGTGTATCCATACCTTAGAAAATATGCAGGTCTACCAAAATAGGCTCAAGCATGTCTATGGAAAAAAGGTACAACCCCATTCCTTTAAAGTTGGTAATTGTATTCTCAATGAGAACAAAAATATACAAATGCTATTGCAAATCTCAAAGGAAAGTTCAAACCTAATTGGCTAGGTCCATTCATCATCACCACTAAGTTTAGTTTATAAGATTACTGCTTGGCTACACTTGACAAAAAATAATTAAAAGAACCTATTAACATCGTGCATATTAAGAAATATTACATTAGATTCTATATTATATTTCTATTTCATTTTTTGTATTGTCATTACCTACTTTCATGATTGCATGTTCTCATACTTGCCTATATGCACATGTTTATCTTTTCATGGACTGCCTGATTGCATATCAAGTGAGGATCCATGATGATGTAAATGATGATCCGAGTAAATATACTTCATCCTTGCATTACACTTATAATTGGTGACTGATGTGAGTGGATCCTCCTAGTCCTCATATTTTGTGAATCAAATCAAGGTTTATGCAATCTATTTTTATCAATCTGAATCAGGCAAAACCAATACATATTTATCAATTCAAATCCATCTACCTCGATCCATCAGTCTTATTCAATATATTCCTATCAACCTTTCCCTCTCAATTTCAACTACTCTCATCATCAACATCAATTCAAATCAAGTTATCCTAATTTTTTTCTCTTGATCAATCCATCCTTATTGACTTGAATCAATCCATATTTCTTAGATTTATTTCTAATAAAATCTATCTATGATAAACTTAAATCAATTTAGAACAACCTATTCCTATTAATTTAAGTCAATATATCACTACCAATTTAAATCAACTTATCCCTCACAATTTGAATCCGGATATCTTTATTGATAAATTAAACTTAGTCCATCTTTATCAATTTACATCAATCTATTAGCTATTGATCTATCTCTTTATTAGTAAAAATAAATCTGCCTCTTTATCACTCAAAATCTTCAATCTATTATCTATCTTTATTATTCATCTCTATCTAGGTCAATCTACTTGTCTTAAATCAAATATTCAATATCCTCTGAACTACAATTTCCTTGCCATATGATGAATATGTGAATTTCACAAGTATTGATTGCAAATCCAACCACATCAACTTGTTTTATCTCTTTCTTAGATACATGATGAATATTGCGAGCTTTTGTAGGTATTGATAGCCCCATGAATATTATCATCTATTTCTTTCCCACATAACATCTTATGTGGGGGGAAATCAACCAACCTCAAACTGTCTCCCTAACTAGGGGCATCATCTCTTGTTATACCAATCAAGCATAAGTATGCTATAAAACTTCCCTATGAGGCAACTCAAATCAAAAATAAATTTATCATTGTAAGGCCAAGGGGTAAAATCAATCTAGATGCCTTATGGGATCTTTCCAAATGTTCTATGGCTAATGGATGAATCAAATTATCAAAATTTCCTTTAAGCACTTGCTTAAAGGAATTATATCTCAAATTATTATAATGTCCTCTAAGTTTTTTCTTAGAGGTAATCATATATTAAATTACCAACACATAAAAAATATCCTTTAAGCATTTGCTTAAAGGTAATCACGTTCATAAAAATGTCTTGTGGGTGCTTGCTTAAAAGTAATCATGTTTATAAAAAAATCCCTTTTGATGCTTGCTCAAATGTAATCAGGTTATCAAAAGTGTCCTTTGGGTGCTTGCTCAAAGATAATCTGTTTATCAAAAATATAGTTGGCCTCTCACTCAAAGATAATTAGTTTATCAAAAATATCCTTTGGGCACTCACTTAAAGGTAACCAATTTATCAAAAATACCCTTTGGGCATCTTCTCAAAAGTAATCAATTTTCTAAAAATATCCTTTATATTCATGCTTAAAGGAAATTAATTTAAAAAATTATCATTTAAGTTCATGCTTAAAGGTAATTTATCTAAAAATTTACCCTTTAAGTTCACATATAAAGGTAGTTGATTTCAAAAATATCCTTTAGGATAACATTTAAAGGTAATTACTTACAAAAATATTCTTTAAGGTAACACTTAAAGGTAATCACTTATAAAAATATCCTTTAAGGTAACACTTAAAGGTAATTAATTTTAAAGATGTCCTTTAAGGTAAGCGCTTAAAGGTAATCAATTACAAAATACTCTTTTATGCACATTTGTGTATCTCATGAAGGAAAATCTAGCACTGCTTAAGTTCTCATCCAATAATTGAGCTAAGATACCATTGCTTAAGGGTAAATCACTTCATACATAGCTATATATATTCATATTTTAGTAAAATATCCTTTAAGGTAACACTTAAAAGTAATCAATTACAAAAATATCCTTTAAGTTAAAACACTTAAAGGTAATCAAATTTACAAAAAAAAACTTTGGGCAATGTTGGTGTCTCTCATCCTTTTATTATTTTCCTTCATCTCTTTTCATCTTCCCTCTTTCATCCCTTTATATGATCTTCTTTAACCCATTACTAATTCAACACCAAATATTAATCATCTATCATCAGTCAAATCTCTAATCAATTATCATCTCAATCAAAACCCCCTCTATCCAATCAAACCCAATTTCTTTTTTTGAATCTTGATCAAATCGCCTTTTAATATTTTATCCCATTTAAATCAACTTTTCACCATTGCCCTTGTGTGGATCACAACAAAATCAAGTTTCCTTGGTTCAACATAGTTTTCCTTTTGAAACTCAAGGGTGCACACTAGGGTAAGGTAAAATTTAATGTAATATGAAATGCAATCCTTAATATTAATTTAATCAATATTTGCATCCCTGATCAACCTTAAGCATCAATACAAAATTGGGGTATCTAAATAAGTTTTTGACACATTTATTTTATAATAAATGCATCAAAAAGGGATAAAATATAGATATCCAATTTTACACACTTTAGTCCATCATAACCGCCATCCGCCAACCTTCTAATCAACTTAATTGAATCCACATTTCTCATGCCCAAATTCAAAACGTTTAGTGCTCCAAAAGCAATGACATATTTGGGAATTAATATTTATTGTAAATATAAACAAATACTTCTATTATAATAGGTTCAAAAAATCTTTCTAATGAGAGGGCTCTGGTCCCTCCCCTGCTCCCCCTCCCATGGCTCCTGGTTCCTGTCCAGTCCCTGGCTCAACCCAGGTCATCCTTCTCGGGGAGTGGTTGTTTGCAGATGATCTCTTGGGGGAGATCCTTCTCCACTATCTGCACCCCTCCCGGCCGGCTAGGGTTTCCTTGGTTGTTTTTTCGGACTGGTGCTTCCCAGGGATCCTTGTTTGGTTGGGGATCCCTTCCCTTTTTCCCTCAGGCTTCCCCCTGGGTTTTTTTGCAGGTTATTCGCGTGGATCTGGTCCCCTACATTTCTCAGTGTGGTGGAGGTGATGGTTTAGGGTTTGGACAACTTTCTGGGGTCTCTCTTGAGGTCCTCACAGCTTTGGGGGTGGTCTAGGGGGGCCTCTTTCCCCCTTTTGCTTATGAATCCTCGACGGGATATTGGCTGCTATTATTCCTACGTGGAGGCTTCTTCGTGCTGGTTCTGCTCCTTGGTGGACACCCTGGGCATCTGGTTTGGCCTTGGGGGGGCTTTTCCCTGTCTGGGTTGTTCCCATTCCTAGTCCCAGTTCCCTGAAGCTGCCTTTGTGCTTGGACGAGATTCTTGGTCCCTGCTGCTGGGTTTCCTTTTTCTGCTACATGTTTCATTCTTGGGGGGGTCTGATCTATGCATGCAGACCATAGATCCCATTGTTTTGGTTCCTAAGGATCCCATCCCTGTGACTGTTTCCTCTTCTCGCTCGGGATTCCCAGTCCCTGGATCCTTGGTCCCTTAACCTGCTGTTTCTTTTTGTTTTGTCGGGACGGGATCCTCTTCTATTTTCCCGGGGTAGATTCTTGGTCCCTGCTGCTGGGTTTCCTTTTTCTGCTACATGTTTCATTCTTGGGGGGGTCTTATCTATGCATGCAGACCATAGATCCCACTGTTTTGGTTCCTAAGGATCCCATCCCTGTGATTGTTTCCTCTTCTCACTCGGGATTCCCAGTCCTTGGATCCTTGGTCCCTTAACCTCATGTTTCTTTTTGTTTTGTTGAGACGAGATCCTCTTCTATTTTCCCAGGGTAGGTTCCTCGTGGTGTAGCTCTCTGGTCGCTTCTTGATGGGCTGGATCCTCTTTGTGCTGGCTGTCGGCTTCCTGCAGGATGGCTCTCACTGAACAAAATGTTTTCTCGGTGGGCGGGATGGTTTCTCCACAGGGCGAGATACGCCAAATCCGTTGGTTTTCCTACGAGGCGGGATCCTTTCTTTTCTGCTAGTTTCTCGGATGGTGGGATTTCCCTGCTGCTTCCCGTTAGGTGGGACTGTTTGTGGTGGTTTTGACTGCTTCCCGCGAGGCGGGATTTTATTGTAATTGTTTTTCTTTGCTTCCTGCTAGACGGGATCTTCTCTATGGTGGTTTTTGGCTACTCTCACTGGCGTGGATCTCCAAAACTACTTTCTTTCTTATTTGTTTGTTTCCCGCTGAGAGGGATTGTTTCATGCTTACTATTACCACTGGGCGGGATTTCTATTTTGGTGTTCGGTTTCAAGGGATTGATGCCCTAGGCCCATTGCTTATGTAATCAGGTTTTGGGATCCTTGTTAAAACCCACTGTAAATACAAACACTACTTACCAAAAAAAAAAAAAAGCTTTCCAATGAGTATATATATACATATACTCCAATAACTACCAATACCTCAAAGTGCAAGAAAATAATACTTGGGTCTTTTTGACCTTTTTCCTGCCAAAAGCCGATGTTTTTGAAAATTTTAAAATTTTGGTGCCAAAGTTGGCCTAGTAGCATGTTAAAAACCAAAACCCTATATAAATCCATCCTTTGGGAAGGCCTAGAACAAATTGCAAGAGATTGCAATAATTTTTACAAGAGATTGAGAAAAATATTGCAAGAGACTAGAAAAAATATTGTAAGAGAGATTGCAAAAAATATTGTAAAAGATTGCTAAAAAAAGAAAAAGCAAAAAAAGAGATAATTTATTATGAGAAGAAATATCCATATGCTATTGGAATTACTTTATGAAAAACTTGTTTGGAGAACCTACATCCTTTCATTTTCTAGCAATTCATGGCAAGAATAAAATCATCATCAAGTTATTAACAAGCATATTTCAACAATGCTCCATCGAAAAAAGGGTAATTTGTGGTCTTGGGTTGTGTCTATTCTCCCATTTTCTACATATATTCAACATTGTCTTTTAGCATTTTTTATCCTTTTTATATTCACATGTTTTAGACCCATTTATCTTGTAATGAACACCCGGTCCCTCTACTACACTTCTCTATTATTTTGCATGTATTTTTTGTGGTCTGATTTTTTTTGCGAGTTTGTGTGGTTGATTTGAAAGTAATTGCAAATTGATAACAAGCAATAGTTGGAAACAAGAACAAATTTTATTTCAATTCATGATAACTGAAAATAGATACAAATTTGCATATTTTCCTAACCTAATTACAAATAGCAGCAAATCTAATACAAAAAGCAAGTCTGGAAATGTCTCATTTGCTATGATTTTCCTTCTTCATTCCTCCCAATGGCCCTTCAATGAGTGCAGATTTTAAACTGAGGTTGGCTGCTCCACATGCAAGTCTGAATCCAACCAAAACTACTTTCAAAAGACTATTGCTAATTAAATCTGCTAACCCTATGAATTGTACAGCCTACAAATTTGTACGATAGCCCTTAGAAATTTAATATTCCTTCAAAATCAACATAGGAATGCTCAAAAAGGGGCGCTTGGCAAAGGTAGATTTAACTGTAAATACCCACTAGTGGTTTATAGGTAAGGAGGTTACTTGCATTATTTATGATAAGGTTAGGGTTTAATTCTCACTGTCCATGTGTTAAAAATTATTGATCATACAAATAAAATCCTATTTTGATTTGCCTGGTCACAAGTGTAATGTCAGGTGTGATTGTTAAGGTGTTAGCACAAGTGTAATATCAGGTGTGATTTTTAAGGTGATACTAGAAGTGTAATGTTAAGTGTGATTGTTAAGGTGTTAGCACAAGTGTAATATCAGGTGTGATTATTAAGGTGATACTAGAAGTGTAATGCTAGGTGCGATTGTTAAGATCTTAGCATAATGTTAAGTATGTTCACAAGTGTGATGTGTAATGTTAGGTGTGATTGTAAAGGTGTTAGTATAATGTTAAGTATGTTTACAAATGGTGTGTAATTTTAGGTGTGATTGTAAATGTGTTAAAGGTAGTAGTCTGATCTAAATCCTTTGAGTGCAATAGTACAAATATTGACGATCGATGTTCCTCTCACGTCGGGTCAACAACAACGAGGTGGTATAGGCTTGTTGGGAGAAGTTCATTTTATTTGAACTCTGCACTTAGGAGTTACTAAAAAATAGTGTAGATGTAACCAAATTCCCTATGTATATATATATATATATATATATATATATATATATATATATATAAGATGTTAAGTGTGATTGTTAAAGTGTTAGAGGGAGCTTATAGTTTTATAGCCTATTCGATGTTATCAAGATTTGAACCTTGGCATGGGCTACATCATTTGTATGTCTCAACCATTGAACAACTACCTTTTTCACTTGAGCTGGTGATAGTTAAAGTGATATTACAGGGAGTTGATGATTGTTTAAGTGCTTTAGTTTATTTTTTATATATTTCTCTTTTGTACAGGTCAATTAAAAAAAGCATTTTGCTCTTAAATTTTTTTACAACATTGTTATAAGAGAGAAGAAAACAAAAAATATACAATGAAAGAAAATCATTACACTATAAATATGTTATTCCAAGGGTTCATGAACTAAAAAGGCTTTTTTTATTGCTTCATGTACAAGAGAATACATAGAAATTTTTAGATGATTCATTACCTATCAAAGTGGGTCTAGATTAACAATAAAATGGGATGCTTTATCAATCACCACTGAGACACTAAGACACCTAAGCAATCATTAACTTGCTATGTTATGACCTAAGCAATCACCAACTCACTATGATATCAGCTCACTATCACACTTAACATTACAGTTGTCATGTTGGATGAGTTGTATCTTTTGTAGAGAAAAATAATAAAAAGAAAAATTGGATACCTCAACACAATGTGCAGGGTCCTTATTTTTGGGGTGGTTTCCTTAATTATCTGGTATGGGTGGTTTTAGCCCATGGTATTATACCTATTGTATTTCAACGCCACTTGGTGGTTTATGGTTGTTCTATGCTGTAGGATGCCTATACATATATTGTAATTGTTTTGCTAAAAGAATGTAATATAAAAGAAAGAGGTGCAGCTCCAAGTCTCCATTGGTTTTTCTAGTGAAGTGTTTCTAGGGTAAATATTCATGTTTATTATAAATATATGCATTAATATCTCTATAATAGGTTTATCAATCTCTTTACTTGGTATTAGAGTGTGGTTATTGGCTTTAGGGGGATGCCTTTGTTGCTAAGGTTTAGCTTAGTTTGAGAAGAGCAAGGGTACTTTGGGTCTATGATAAACCTATTTTTGAGTGGGAGTTTTGTGCAAGTGAATCCAGTGTGAAGGAAAATGGTTAGATCAAGATCAAAAAGTTTAACGACAAGACCTTTAAGTTATGGAAGCTAAAGATGAAAGATCTATTGGTTTTTAAGATAAGTTATCTCAGGACCTAGTATAATTAATCAAGTATAAAATTAAATATAAGAGCAACAAAAATATATGTTGACCAATATAATTTATAATAACATTCAAAATAACATAAAATATGAATGTAAATGGCCAAAATCATTCATGTAATAGCATGAAGAATACTTACAATAAAATTGCTCAAAATATGTATACAAGCTTTATTATCAATGCTTGTTGGTGATATTCTTTCAGATCATTTTTCAATACAATGTATGGAGCTTTATCTCCATAATATAGACATAGAAAGGTGACTCTTCAATACTTGATTATTGCACTTCTCACATATTTGGGAGTTGCAACCTTTCCTATTATTTACATAAGATAATACTCTCATATCCTTTGGTTTCTCATCTTGCCACTTGTATACAAGACTCTTCACTATTTTCTTACATGCACACTTCTACATGACACTTACTCCCCTACATGCACTCCTAATATGTGATACTTGTGTACATCCTCACATTACATATTTGTACACTTACATGACACTTGTGCACTTTCTCTCATTACACACTTGCACTCTTACTTACATGACACTTGTGCATATCTTGCACATTACACACTTGCACTCTTACTAACATGACACTTGTGCATATCCTAAACATAGACACTTACATAAAGAGGAAATATAAATCACTCTCCTAAACTATAGACTCAAACCCTAATTTATTACATATTTACATTTGTACCATAAAGGTACTATGGAGATACATTAGCATCTACCAAATAATGTAATATTCTCCAACATGATTTGCTTATGGATAGAGACCAATGGGTTGTTGTGTCAGGAAAAAAAAAAACTTTGGATATGTTGCAAGAATATTGGGATAAGCTTGACAAGAAGGCGAAGAGTACTATCCGGTTGTGCCTTGCAGATTCAATGTTCATCAATGTCTGTTGAGAAAAAAATGCTAAGGAGCCATGGGAGAAGTTAGGGGCTTTATATCAATTAAAGTCCCTGGTAAATTAATTATTTCTTTGAAAGAAGTTGTATCACATTCAGGTGAATGATGAAGATTCTATTTCAAAACACCCCAATAAGTTTAACACTATGGTAATTCAGTTAGCCTCTGTTGATATTAAAATGCCTAAAGAAGATAAGTGTGTTACTTTATTATGTTCTTTGCTAGATTCATGGGATAATTTGGTTGTGGCCATTGGGAGTACTGCTACAACTATTTTAAGGTTTGAGTTGCATCCTTATTATAAAAAGAAATGAGGTAAAAATACATAGAGGGCTTATCCAAGGATGCCTTGTTTGTAAGGGGTCTTTCCCAAGATAAAAATAAGCATAACTCTAGGGACAAGTCAAAGTCAAGAGGGAGATTTAAATATCCTAGAAAATTTATACAAAAATGTTGGAAATGTGGTAAAGCTAGGCACTTTAAAGAAAGACTATAGATCCAAAAATATTGATAAAAGTAAGGGATCTTATGATGCTTCTTCCACAGAGTCAAAAACCTCCATAGGAGGGGATGTATACTTGGCATCTTCAGGTACACATTTAGATCATGATGCATGGTTGATCAACTCAAGGGCTTCTTTTTATATGACTCCTCATAGAAAATGGTTTTGTAAATATGAAAAGTATAATGGAGGCGATGTCTTCCTAGGAGATAACTTGACAACCAAAATCATAAGACATGGAAGGGTCAAATTGTTACTGAAATATGAAAGGGTTAAAATTCTCCCTAGTGTTCTACATATTTTAAGGTTAGCTAGAAACTTGATATCTATAAGTAGAATAAGCGATGCAGGTGTGCAAATAATATTTGAAAAGGGTACCTGTAGGATGGTTCGAGGAGCAATGGTGTTGGCAAGAGGAGTTTAAGTTAGAACTTTGTATAATCTATTGGGTAGCATTATGACTGATGAGTGTAATAGTTTTGTTGTTCCTAAAAATAAAACAGATAAAACCCCTACTCTTCATATACATAAAAAAATGCTTTGACATCAAAGAATATGACATATTAGATACAAGGGCCTTTGAGATTTGCACGTTAAAGTTTCCATCTAGTGTTGCAATAGCAAATAGAATTTTGAAGCTAATAAAAAATTATTTATTCGGGTCTGTGCCCATTCCATCACTTGAAAATTCATTATACTATATTCCATTTATAGATGATTTCTCAAGGTATGCATGAATATAATTTCCTTCAAAAAACATTTGAGGTCTTTGTAAAATTTACAAAGTTTAAGGCTCTCGTAGAAAACCAGATTAATAAGAAGATAAAGGTATTGCATATAGATAATGGAGGAGAGTTTTAAGGCAATGAATTTAAGGAGTTCTATAAGTAGTGCAAATTAACAAGGCAAAAGATGACTCCATACAACCTAAATAGAATGGAGTTGCAGAAATAATGAATAGGATATTGATGGAAAATTCGAGTATGCTCAATGGTGTAAGGTTAGCATAGGAATTCTAGATATAGGTTGTGGACATTGCATGTTACCTGGTAAAGTGGTCATCTACATCAATATTGATTGATAAAACTCCATATTGTTATATTTCTTATCTAATTAACTCATAAAAATATTATTCTATGATCAAGAATGAATCAAATTAAAGCTACTAACAATACCAACAATAACTCGTAATAATGAATCTTAATACAACAATATCTCACAAAATATAACTCAGATGCACATAATATCATAATATTACATGAATGATACAAATTGATGACATTGCATTAAACTCTACCTCCAATATATCATTTTACATGACTTTTTAGTTCTCTAACTATTGCTCTCCTCTTTCATCCGGGAGATGAAACCTTTCATATTCCTCTCATAAAGACAAAGCTCTCATATTTCCACATATCATGTGACTCTTCATTCTCTTTCGATACTTTACACTTTCTTTCATATTGACACACACATTATACAAGTATAAATCATCTACCAAACTAATATTACAAGGGGCCAAACAATGTAATATCTTCAACACCCCCATGTATTACATTATCTAGTAGGAAGGTTTTTTGTCTTCATTCCTTGATTCGTGTTCATTCTTCATTCTTTAGCTCTAACTCTATTATGATTGGATGTATGTAATATTCATTAGGTCTTCCTCTATAAAATATTTGTGTCTACCTCTGAATCAATGTATCTGAGTCATCTTAGGGTATCTATCTTAGGGTCACTACTTCTAGGTCACTGCCACTAGTTCTACCTCTAGGTCACTATCTTTGGGTCTTTGCATTTGGGTCATTGCCACTGGATTACTACCTCTGGGTCACTGCATCTGGGTCATTACCTCTAGGTTATCTCTGGATTATAATTATCTCTAGGTCATCCTCTAGAACATTCATAAGATCATCATATTTGTAAGATCATGACTACAAATGCTTTCACTATAATCTATCTTCCAAGTTATGTTTGGATCATAATACTCTTAGAAAACTTTGATCATACTTGGTTTCCTTCTATAGAAACCATACACCATTCCTTTTATCTTATCCCATTCATTTATGTTTATCCATCCACAATCTATTTTTAAACTGTAGTCTTTCTTTTCTTTTTGTAGATAAAATATTTGTGAATGATTATGTCCTCCACAAATTTCACAACTATGAATATTCCAACACTTCTTTGTCTGGTGTTCATATCTACCATAATGATTACATGTTTTTCTATTACAAAATTATTTTTACCATTATGTATTTTATTACAATTGATTCTATCAATCCTTGTCATTGATTTGATATCACTATTTCCTATCACAAACTTAATCCTTGATTCCTTGTTGTTCATATGTCCTGTATATCCAAGACCTTCACATTTAGGTCTTATTTCAGCAACAATTGATTCTTTCATTCCTTGTCCATATTTTCCCAAACTTGTATCTTTATATCCCATTTTATTTAAAAATTATTAACCAATTCCTTTAGTATGCTTTTAAAAATAATCAAAAATATCACTAGACTAATCTTTATCAACATCAACACAACTCTAAGCATTGTTATAAATAGCTTATATTACATTATTTGTATCATGTAGTACCTTCTATGGTACATACTTAGGACATTATATCACTTTAGGGGAAAGTTATCTAGTTACTTCATACAATGTAATAAATGCACAAGTGTCAATGTGCAAGGTGTCCCTTGTACAACTAGGTAGAGTGTTGGCCAAGAAACTTATCTTCCTATATAAAGGGCCACAAATATAGAGGATACACATAAGGTAGTAGTGTAGGATACACAAAAGTGTAGAGTGTGTGAGCTAAGCTCAGAGCTCATTCATTAGTAGCTTATATCATGGAGTGTTCATTTCCTCCATAGTTACTATTGTACACATTTTAGTCATTTCTATTTATAACATATTTTAGTCATCTCGCATATTTATTTATTTTTTATTATTCTCCATATTGTAAATGTTATCTCCCATTACATGTTGTATCAAAAGCTAACAATGATATTAGAGCTATAGTATATCAATAGGAAAATCATCATTATCATTGACCCTACATTTTTTGTTAACTTCGATGCGTCATTGGACCAGTAATTGTTAAAATTTCTTAGAAGAGTCTAGGTGATAGAATTAGAGAGAGCCAAAAGTGAGGACTGAATGAAATCTCAGTTTCAGAAATACCGAGTTTGCATATGGCTAGAGTCTTTTCACAGAGTTACAAGAAAACTCGTGAACACTAAGACTCAACATTTGATCCACTAGTTTGATTAATCAACTAGTGAAGCTCATCTAAGAGATCTAGAAATATTTACCTGAAGTTTATTTTATTGCAAGGAATTAATTCTCAGATTATTGGGACACCTCTTACAACAGAAAACTAGGAGACCTTAACTTTGTTACCCAAATTTTGGAGTGCCTTCATAATGTAGAGATTAGTTGTTGTAGAAAGGAGAATACTTCTGGAAAAGAATCATGGTGAAGTCTAGATACAAGAGATATCCATTGCTAGATTAAAGAAAATCACAAAAATAAAAAGGCCATAGAAGCCCTAATTCAGAAGAAAAGTCCATAGAAGCCTTGATCTAGAAGAAAAGGCCATAGAAGCCTAGAAAATGCCATAGAAGCCTTGATATTGAAGAAAAGGCCATAGAAGCATTGATATTGAAGAAAAGGCCATAGAAACCTTGATATTGAAACAGGCTATAGATGCCTTTATCTTGAATAAGACTCCAAAAGAGAGTACCTAATTCAGAAGTAGATTTTAGTACTAATATTTTTGTTGCAGGAAAAAGAGATCAAGTAAGTCGAGAAAGCTTCCTAAAAAAACGTTAGGAAGAGTAGCCTCTTCATAATCAATCCAACACCTAAAGCAAAAGTGATCAGAATGAGATCTCATTGAAGAACTTCGAGACAAGGAAGAAGAAGAAGGACTAGGAGAGTCTTTATTGAATCTAGAAGCAGCAAAATCAGAGATCCAGGAGAAGATCTCACCACCAACACTTCTAGAAGCATAATATTGAAGATAAAGTCTCAATGAAAGAAGTTGCGAGATCAAAGACCCTGGCGAGGTCTCGACAAGCATCCAATAAAATACTAGGAGAGCCTTCCTAAAGAAATAATCAAAGGAGAACTCACTGGAGAAGTCCACTACCAAGGAGAAGCCCCTAATAGTGAAGGACTTAGGAAAATTATCGTCATTCGACAACAAGCCCAAGAGGAGGAGAATTTGGCAAGGAGTGCCAAATATGAGCAAGAAGAAGAATCCAATGAAGACCTCAAGATATTGAAAATCTTGAGAAGAATATCATGCTTGAAGTTAGAATTTTACAAGAAGAATTGAAGATAGAAGAAGCTTACCAAAACCAAAATATTGTAGATTACCTCTCATAGAAAGAAGGCATTACTTACTAAGAATCTATAGAAAGTTGGAGGAGACTACAAGAGGAGGACGAGCCACCAAATTCTAGTTCCTGAATAGAAGTTTGATATTATAGTTTGGTGAAGAAGAAGTTGATCAGACAAAAAAAAGGCAATAATATATACAACCTCTACGTAAACTACATCCTCAAAAAGGTATGCAACAATTTGTGAAAAAGGATTTCTTATTAACAAATTCATTGGAGCACCTTATTTGGATTAAAGTTGCAACCTAAATTACAGTATTTAGAAGTGCAAAATAAAAAGGTTCCTTTTAGAGGTTCATTTGCACACTAGGAGTTGATTAGATCCCAAATATAAATTATCTATCAACTACATATTATCTACTTTGGAAAGCGAAAAGAAGACTGAATCCTACAATACTAATTATAGTGAATTTGCTCATTTCAAAATTTTCTTGATTAGTTGCAGTGAATTGATTAAGTGCATTTTATTGAGAGTAGATTGGAGTGATAAGGTGTAATTTGTTAGTGCATTAAAAAGTATAATTTGTTAGATTCATTTGCACTATAATTACTCTAAAAAAAATTAGTTTTTTGTGTTGAAGAAAGTCTACAAAATCTAGTTTGCATCAAGTGTCTAAAGACACTCTTAAAGCAAAAAAACCTACAACTCTTAGTGGCCAATAGAAGCCACCAAAATTGGTTAGTACAAGCAAATAAAATCTAACCAAAAAGAAGATTCAAATATTGAGACTTGGTGAGTCTCAAATCCAAAGCACTTAGGGGTTAGTGCAACTGAAATAAATCTTCTATTTTACATTATTTACAAAGCTTGGATTCACCGTCAAATATCCAAGAAAATAGGGTAAGGAGTCTACTCAAAAGGACATCCTCAAAACCCTCATATGTGCATTCAGAAATTTGCTACAAAATTAGACTACAAAACCTGAAAAAGGGAGTGCAAAAAGGGTGCAAAAGAAAGTGTATTATTCACAAGATATTGCACTACATTGTTCCCAGAAAGGAAGCAAATAGAAGGTGCAATTAAAGGCACAAAGTTCATAGGGAATCCGATCAAGAAGGATGTACGAAAAGCACTCCATATCTGCGATACAAGGATCCATAAAAAAGGCTCATTCCTCACATATCTTGGATGGATGAACCTGCACAACACAAGCACATAGTAGAAGATCAATATCCTATAGTTACGTAGAAGAAGGAGCCATAACTATTACCTCTTCCAAACGTACATGAGCAGTGCTACAATTTGCATGTCAAAGTGAACCAAAAGCGAGGAGAAGGGTTATGCATAGCGGTTATTTATCACTAAATTGGCTAAAATTAGGATTTTCAAATTTTAAAATTGGCTAGTATTTGGGACCCTTGACCAGGGCCCATTAGCCAATAATTTATGGGTGCAATTTTTTGGGGGTTTATTCACCCCAATTTTATTATAATTTGATCATTTTAAGTTTAAATTTCCAACATTGTCCCTAATAATAGTGAACCTTCTACATGTGTTTGGACAATATTCGCCTGGATTTCGAAACTAATTTGCCAAACTTTTTAAATACATTTTGGGACTGACCCCTTACACATAAACCTAGCAAGGAGAAAAGGTACTAATTGCAAAGGTCTAAAAATTGGTAAATAAAATCCACCAAAGGCAACATCTTGCACACCATTCAAAGCTCCAATACCTCCTCAAGGATTGACAGTGAGATAAAATAGTTTGCTTGCGCTTCAAGGAATGTAGCAAGCAAAGGAAGAGATATAAAGGAGTTACATACTCCTTGGAGGTATTACAATGATAGACACCATACCAAAAATTTGAGTGCTACTTGGCACAATCTCTCAACAACGCTTAATGTCCAAGAAATCTTATGAGGAAGGTTACAAGCACCTACTCAAATTTGAAGCATTACAAGAGCTGGTAGATGCATTACTAAAGGTTGGTAGGGGCGTTATGTAAAATATGTAAACGTTACACATGTTGAAGCACCCATGAGTAACGTAAGTGACACTTGGCAACTTTTATCTCTATTAAAACCATGTAAACCTAAAGCGAACGAAGAAGAAGGAGGAATAACATTTTCATAGTCAAAGATTTTGGAGAGGAGAACACAGTAAAACTAGTTTTTGAGCACAACGTGTAAGAGAGGAAAGAAGGAGCATTTAAAGCTCCATGAAAGGGAGGTCATATTTTCAATGAACTTCTCTCTAGCATTGAAGAAACACTCAGCCAATCATCTCTCAAAGAATCCACACTTGTTTGAATTGCACTCACCATATCAAACGCCAGAAGCTACGTATTAATACTATTACACCCAACCAAAATCAACGTTATACAAGTGTGAAGATAAAGGACCAAGGTAAGTTTAAATATCTCATTTATTTTTGCTTTCTAACATTGGAGAAATAAGGTTTTAAATAAAGGATAAATCTTAAGATTATGAAATTCAATTATATAAGAGATAACTTACCCAGATCAAAATAATATTTGTAAAACAAAATTAGAGATATAAGGAATTCTACTTAGGTTTAACTATTAAATATTTTGCAAATATTGTTATCTTTTCTAATTTTCCAAATTTTGGAGTCATAAGGTCTACTACATCAAATTGATTTATTGGAAATTAGAAAAATTAAAAACAAATTTCAAAGGGCCATTATAAGATGTTTTAATTAAAAGCATTTTAAAGGCTGAAAATTTATAATATTAGTCTCAAATCTTATCAAAATGAGACAAAATAAGTCCAACATTAAAACCTCTTTAAATTTGGAAAAAGTTCTTAGTCCAATAAAAGCAATAAGGATAATAGAAGTTGATTTTGGTATTTACAAAACTTTATAAAATCAACAAAAATTAAACTAAAATTTACAAAAGCACTTTATATCTTATCCAAAACATACCAGGAAGTCATAAGGCATTCTACAAAACTTGATAATATTAGCATTTATAAAAATTATCAAGTTACAATATATAAGCTTTCTACAAAACCTAAAAATCCTCAAGAGTATATACTCTCATTACTAGGGAGACATGAGGAAGCCTACAAAAACCAAAGGATTAATAAAGGTTTTATCAAATCAAGCTTATATAATTCTATCAGGGATTATATATCCTATTAAGGAGTCATTAGGTAAACTGCATAAAATATCCTATCTCATTTCTTCTATTTCTTCAAATGGAAAAATAATGTCATATAATGAATGTGGAATTTATCCCAACAAAAACCATTCTACAAAACATGAAAATACGTGGTGCATTGACTCAGGAGCCAGTCATCACATGACAGGAAATATGCAATGGTTCGACTATCTTGAAGATACAAAAGGCTATAGACTAAGAATTGCAAATAATCAAACTTATCCTATACATGGATATTGTGTGATACCTAGCAAATCATTTCCAAATATTCTACTACAAAAAGTATTGTTTTTTCCTGGATTAACATTCAATCTCATTTATGTAAGAAAGTTGGTAGAAGATAACTATATGATCTACTTTGGATCAGGGTTATGCATAGTGGCGAATATTCACAAATTGGGTGAATATCAGGATTTTCAAAATTAAAAATTAGGGAATATGAGGACCTTCGATGTTGGCCCATTTGCCTAAAATTTTCAGGATCAATTTTTTTCTTAAGATCAATTCACCATAATATATATCCAAATATAGGTATATTTGTACTCGTTGGAAAGCTATTTTTAAGCCTAATATAATGGTGGTGTTTTTATGAAGTTATAAGGTGATTTAATGGGTCAAAAGTTATCCCAAAAATTACCTTAATTTTTAGGGCTTCAAATACCTCAAATTTTGGTGTGAAGATGATTGATTTAATTTGCTTTGGATTCTCCATTATTCACCTTGATTTTGATTAGGATTCACCATTTTTTTATAAGTACATTTTGAGTCCAACCCCTTATGCATAACCCTTATTTGGATATATGGATGAAATTAATACATGTCTCATCATGAATCGAGGTGAAATAAAAGCAATAGGATCAATCCATGAAAATACATACATCCTAGATTCAATGGAAATCTCACAAGATATTATGATGTTTCAAAATGATGCTAACCTATTTTCAAAGGAACAAGTTGATGAAAATGAAGAACTAGTACAACACAAAGTCAAGCATAGAAGAATTAAAATCAAGAATATGAGAGGACAAGTACACCATGCTTTACTCAGCCATCAACATTCAAAACCAAATGAAGATACTTGCAAAGAGACCAATAAATGTGGTTGGACAGAAAAAAAATATAATGAACTTGAAGAAGCCAAAGATCATTTTCAAGAGGAAGATCCACACTGAAGACTAAAGTTCTCAATACCCAAATATTGTAATACAGGGGGTGTTAGAAATAGCTTATATTACATTATTTAGGTCATGTAAATGTACCTTACTTGGTACATACTTAGGACATTAGAATACTTAATGAGGAAGTTGTCTAGTTACTTCATGCATTGTAATAAATGCACAAGTGTCAATGTGTAAGCTATAAATATGTAAGGTATCCCTTGTACAATTAGCTAGAGTTTTGGCCAAGGAAATTTTCTTCCTATACAAAGAGCCATAGATATAGAGGATACACACAAGGTAGTAGTTTAGGATACACAATAGTGTAGAGTGTTTGAGCTACAAGCTCATAGCTCATTAATTGAGTAGTAGCTTGTATCATGGAGTGTTCATTTCCTCTATAGCTACTATTGTACTCATTTTCGTCATTTCTATTTATAGCATATTTTAGTCATCTTGCAGATTTACTTTCTTTCTTATTATTATACATCTTGTGAATGTTATCTCCCATTACATGTTGTATCAAAATCTAACAAGAATCACTATCTTTGTCATCATTCGAATCTATGTCAACATAAAATCTGATAGCATTGGCTATTTCTGAACAATCACGAACTATATTTAAATCATTTGTATCACATGTAGCACTTATTTTTGTAACAGGTTCTTCTATCTTTATCATGAACTCTAAGTCACAAGTATCATTGCTTGTATCACAATATTTTCTTTCATTTTGATAAGAAACACATGTATCTTTTTCCTTTTGATGAATATCACTAGTATCACAACATGCATCTATCATCAATGGTTTTAATTCTATAGTATCACAATATGTATATACAATCATAGACCTTAAATAATTTGTATCATAGAAAACATCTTTCATAATTGGTTTATTTCCCAATTCTTCAACCTTTACTTGATTTTTTGAATTGGACTCATAATAAAAATTATCTGAGCTGTCAGTCTTCGTGGATGTTGCTTGGAAATACCACAAAGACTAATGGGGACAGTCACATGTCATATAACATGGCTCCTAGTCATATTAGTAATTTGAGGTTGGTTGATAATCATAGGGAAGGAAAGAAACGATAATATAAGACTTCAAACCAAAGCCACGTGGACCACCAGATAGCCACCGCCATAATATATCCAGCAGGTTCACTTCTCCAAGGCTGATTGGCCAAGATAGTATGTGGTACCAAAACATGTCATATACGAAAGAAAGCAATTACCAAAGAATTATTAAGAGTAACTCTCAATATAGAGCTTGTGGGAGTTTTTTCAGTACTCTGCTATGTGTGTCTGCAACTTTTTGTTTCTCCATTGTCTCAAGGAAGGGATCCGTGTCTGTTTCTTTTTTGTAATTATGATGCATGTGTGTTTTCTTGGGGTATACCCAAAATGTTGTATGGGAAGTTTATTTTTGATAACAGGCTATGTGCCTTACCGTATGTAATGGCTTTGGCGGCATGTAGATTTTACATATATAGGATCCTTAGTAAGGATATGTTCATCAACATCCCTGGGCTGATTTTTGTAAAAGGTTTTGGGTCAACTTGTAAAACTCGGTATTAATGCTATAGTATCTTATCTACCAAAATAATAATAATAATAATTAGCATCATTAATAACATATTGCATGTATTTTTGAAGCATTAGAAATTCTCCCTGTTCTACTTCACTAATAATATCAACAAGCTCATTTTCCAAATCTATAGTCATTCCTCTTGCTTTCTATTTTTTCCTTTTAGAACTTCATTAGAAAGTAATGCCATATACATTATCTTTCTTATATCATAAGGTAATTTAAAAACATATTTAGAGTTTCTTTATGCTTCATCAAGTTTTGAATTTAAATATTTTTTAGCATTGAAAAACTTTCATCTTTGGCTTCTCTCATGATTGATTGCAAGACTCTCTTTTCCTTCATTGATGTATTCTCTTGATTTTCAATTTTTTCTATCATCTTTTGAGTATGACATTTTAATTTTTCCAACATTTTCTTAGTCTTTTCTAGTGAGTCATATTCAATATATATTGGTTCTTCTTGAAAACATAAGTTTTCTACTTCAATTATTTTCAACTCATGTATTTTGTTTCTATTTTTTTATCATTTGTTTTCTTTTTCATTTGCTTTTTCTTTGCCATGTTCCTTTGAATTTGACAACCTTATAACTCCCTAAGTTTTGAATAATAATTTTCAAGTTTATAAGTTTTCACAAAACCTTTGATGTTGAATTCCTTGTCTCCTTAATTGTTAGAAATCAGGTTTTGCAAATTTTATTTTGCAAGTTTGATGTTGTAAACCTTTTTACTCCCAAATAATTAACTACTAAAAAATAAACCAATTTCAAATAAACCTTATAACTCCAACTAAATTTTAGAAACCAACAAATATGAATTTTGCAAAAAAACCTTATATCTCCTTTTGTTTTGTATTTATTTTTTCTTTTAAATATTTCAACTTCCTTATATCTCCATTACAAAGTTTTTTTTTTTAAGTATTCCAACTTGCTTTTCAAAACTTCAATAAAACCTTAATTTAAAAATAAAAATCAACAACTCCTTATCACTCCTAACTCCTAACTTTAGATAAATGAAATTACCTTATTAAAAAGATAAAAAATATGAGCTCCTTATTACCTCCTTTAACTCTTTGTACTTACTCTATCCTCTCTTTGGTAACTTGTGTAGACACCAAAACAGCACCAATCCGATTATGTGACAACAAGCACTGATCAAACTAACACACAGCCCCCAGGGCAGCCCTCAGAGGTCAAACAGTGGTTCTAACCACTCACACAACAGTTTTGCAAGTCAGAAATCAATTTGGCATCTTTTAGACACTCAGCTTCTTATTCGTCCCACCCAGGGACGAGTGCGGTTTATACTCGTCCTACCCAGGGACGAGTGCGGACTTATACTCGTCTCACCCAGGGACGATTACCAGCGCTCGCTTCGGGGTGGGACGAATGTCAAGTTTGACCGGCAAAAAGTCAAATCTCGGCATGTAACAACTCAGAACTGCCACTTAGCTTTTCCTGCATGACATAGGAGTGCGAGTGAGTTCTTTTGACAACTCATATCTGCCAATTGACGTTCCCTTCACTGCATGGGAATAAGAGTGAGCTTTTTAAGACAACTCGGATTTGCCACTTAGCTATTCCTTCATTGCATGGGAGTGCAAGTGAGCTTTTCTAAAACATACAAAGACATGCACAGAGACAGTTAAGAATCCCTTGATCAAGAAGAAGTCTTTCTTTCGGGAAAAAGCATTCATGCAAAGAAACACTTTTGCATGTTAATTCAAAGAGACCCCTTGGGTCTATAAAATGGTGAGTTTCCTCACCCAAAAGAGATACCGAGCAGGAGCATTTTGAGCGACGAAGTGCTTGCTAATTCATTTACTTGCGATTTGTGTTTTCAACATCCATAATCTCTTAATCGAAAGAGAGGTTATTGGGTGACTTTTGAAAGCACGAATCAAGAACCAACACCGATTTTTCTGACCACAATATTCTACCAATTTGCCGACAACACATCACATCAGGTTTCGGACCCATCCTAAGCGGATTGGTGTCGAAGCAAAGTTTCACCCGTGGGTGGTTTGCCTTCGGGCACCCCCCGCTTTATTTCTTTTATAGTATTTAGCTAGTTTCATGTTTATGCTTTTGTCAAGTCTTCATTTCATTTAGATTCATTTCAATCATAGTTAGATTTATCTTTTATTTTTCATACACAGGTGCTACTGATTCTTTGTTTGTTTCTTTGAACGCAGATTTGCAGCATTGGAGGAGCGGCGAGGAATCTACCTTTACCAACGCAAGCGGCGACGACGTTTTGGTTCGCCCATCTTACATGTGGGCACGCGGAAGAAGGAATTCTGGAACAAGTTGTAAAAGAGCAATATTTAACGCTCCTATCCCATAAAAAGGAAGGAGACGCATTGTAACACGAATTTGCAAAGCATATCAATAAAAGGGCCGATTTTTATATTGCTTTAATATCTTGTGTTCATGTTCTTCCTTTTTACGCATTTTCAATAACATAGGGTTTAAGCGTTATTTTAGTTTCATTTACATTGCAATTTTAGTTTATCCTTTTTGTTTTCGGAATCTCGTGCTTTCAATGGCGATCACGGTGGGACCTCTGTCCTCTGTTTTTTTTTTAGGTTAAATTACTGATCTAAAATTGCTTGTTTTTTTACAGTACCTATTTTTCAACATCGAGTCGTTATTCGTCTCTGCAAGTGACGATTACAGAATTGGTATTCGTTCCACCCCGGGACGAATAAACTATTCGTTTCACCCTGTGACGATTACGGTTCTGATATTCGCCTCACCCAGGGACGAGTATAATTCTGTGCAATTTTTAGAGCAAATCAGAAACATCCGATTAGGCAGAGAAGAGGTAGGGGTTTTTACAGCTTCTGTCAAATTTTTGTTTTTCTGTTTTTTGGTTTTCGGTTTTGTATGGCTTAGGGAAAGATTTCTTTTCGTTTTCCTGTTTCAATTTTGCAAAATTAAAATGAACCCCACACATCACGTGGTATTTTAAACCAAGGCGTTGGTCGTAAAACCCCAACCCTTGAGCAAGACCAAAGGTGGATTCCATTATCACTTTGGCTTGAGATATTGCATCCATTACCTCGATCGCGACTGTTGCTAGACGTAAATCCTGACGAAAGCTGACCGAGTGTAGCTTGGGGTGATTCCCAGCATGCGAGGATAAGTCTTCTATGGTAGGTGTCATAAACAGAGCGATTCCCCTTTCGTACCGCCTATGTTCCACGTATCATCTGCTCTCACGTACCTATAGTCTCCCTCACGTAAGGGCGGGTATATAGAGAGGTTGGTATATCGGTCCGGCAATGGTATATTGAAGGGGCGACCATTTTGGGAGTTATAAGAGCCTTCATAATTGCATTTAAACGTTTCACAAAATTTTCAAAAACACAAAAACAAACAACAAAAACACACTAAACCAGATTTAGGGCACACTATTAATCTTTAAAAGAGATAATCATTGCTTGTGTGTGTGTATGCTATTTTCTGTTTAGACAAAAAAAAAAAAAAAGAAAATCATAAAAAGAATTTTTGCATTTTTAGGTTAGCATTACCATGGTGAATACTCGTAGCCAAGCCCAATCACGGGCAAAAGCTGCAGAAAATGCACCAAGAGAGACAAATCGTCTCCGATATAGCCTTGAAGACTTAGTCATCCCGCCTCGACGGTAGGGTATACCAGTTAGTTCACACCATGCAGAACATGGCTCTAGAGGTCCCTCCTTGAGGGGCACTCCAACCCATACAATTATAGAACATGGTTCTAGAGGCCCTTCCTTGAGGGGCTCTCCAAGTCAGGCCTTCAATAGACGAGAATTTAGAACCCCTTCCCTAAGGGAAACTCATGAGCAACAAGAATATTTTCAAGACAATAACATATATATACCACCTGGTCTAAACACGAGGCCTCCTTTGGAAGTTCATTTTGGATGGCCTAGTGATGAAGCATTGTGTACTGCTATGGAACAACAAAGGGTCCAAAAGGAAGAACCATATGATTTTGTGGTTCCTAATTTACCCCCAATTAATGTCAGACATAGTAGACCATATCCAGAACAACAGGTTCTCCCTACAAGGCAAGACAATTCTGCCCGCACTTTTTATGCATATCATAGAGAGAGAGAGGAAGATCACTACATTCCTCCAGAATAGTATCCAGTGCCGAAACGATGCACGTCTGCACCTGCTTTATATCCAGATCGCTTATTGAGACCAGAGTTTCAAGTTAATGCGGCCAACCTCGACAGAGGGAAGCAACATATAGGGGTCTCAGAGCACCATAATCGAAACAGATATGTAGGAGAGACATCTAGGCCTATAAAACAAGAGACAACAGAACAAAATGATTTGGCATTTACACAACTAGCCGCCCGCCAAGCACAAATCACGTGGCTTAGGCAAGAACAACAGGAATTAGAACATTTGTGTCGCCTTGATCAAGAGCGCATTCAGCGTCGAGACAGCTGAATTGTTTCACAACCATGCGCCTGAGAAGGCCCCAGTTCCTCGCGCACAACAATCTGAGATGTATGTGAGGCACAACCCCTTAGTGCGAGACAGGTCTCCGCGACCACAGCAAGCACTGCCTCCAAGACCTCTTAGACCTGAGCGGGAGGCCATTCCCCGCAACCATGATGGGCATCCTCCGCGGGCACCCGTCCATGTTTACAGGCCTAGGCCAAACACTCCTCAAGAAGATTATGAGGATTATTACCAAGAAGAAGAGCGGGCTGAAATGCCCTATCAAGGCAGAAGGGATGCTACTCATTTATCCATTCAAAGGCCTCAGGTTCCCCGCAACCCACAGCGGGAACAAACTAAGGAAGAGGAAATTATATCCTCCGATGCCTACAAAGTGTTGTTAGAACGCTTGGAGAATATGGAACTTAAGACTGGTGGGCCTCAAAAGCCTACCTTACGCCAACTTCGTAGTCATCCGATACATCCATCAGTGCCAACACCTCCATACCCCGAACATTTCAAGTTGCCCCAGTTGGCACTCTTTAAAGGGGATGAGGATGCTCAAGAGCATGTGACGCGATTTTTGAGCCAATGCTTTGGTATACAAGACAATGATGCATTGCTATTGAGAACATTCATAACCACATTCGTAGGATCTGCCTCGGATTGGTTTACCCATCTACCGAAGCATAGCATCTACAACTTAGATCAACTAGTGGACGCGTTCCTAGAACGTTTTGCTTTCAATACAAAGAAAAAGGCGTCACTCAGTGATCTAGCTAGCCTCAAATAGTATGAGGAGGAGTCTATGGTGGCATATGGGAATCGGTGGAGGACGGTACTTTCAAAGTTGTCCTACCTCCCTCCTATGTCCGACCTAACTCAAATGTTCGCAAAGAGCTGTTTGCGATCGATCTCTATGCTATTGCAGCTGCAGCAATACGCCACTTTAGAAGAAGCTCTGGCACAAGCTAGACGTATCGAAGAGATCAAGATACAGGATGGCAAAATTGCCAAGCCTAAGAAAAAGAGTGGAACAAGAGCACCAAAACAGGGAATACGCAACAGAAACCCGTCGCGGTCAATCAAGTTGCTATTAATGCCCCTACGCCTGCCCAAGCAACACAACCTTCAAAGGCTAATTATCAGGCGGTGCCTCACAATAATTATGAGAAAGATAACAAGAAGCAGGATCAAAATCAGCAGCGTCGCCCTAAGCGACAATTTACACCATACACTGAGTCTAGGGATTCCTTGTTTGACCGTTTGTCAGCGGCAAACTTGATTAATCTGCCAGATATTCCAACAATTGATCCTAATGCGCCAAAGCCTAAGGGCTACAGAGAGGATCTTTTCTATAGATTCCATAGAAGGAAAGGGCATGACCTTAATGTCTGTTGGACGTTTAAAGGTTTAGTGCAAGATCTCATTGATAATCACACATTGGTAGTGGATAACCCCATCGCACCCAACAACCAACAAATGGGTGTTTTCAAAGATCCTTTACCCACACATGATGCACAAACAAAACCTTTGCATGTCAACGAAGTGCAACAGAGTTGCCCCATGGAGGGGTATGTTGGAATGATTAGCATTGTGACAAGAAACAAGAGACACCCAGGAGTTGTCCCCGCAACAACCACTAGGGAAGCTTCATCCACGTCACAACATCAACCAAATCCTACACAGTTGCCCCCACCTAGACCAGTGGCCACGATTCGAACTAGACTTACTCAAAGTCTACGGACCACATCGGCTAGGCTCTCCATTTATGAGCTTATTCAACAATCGGCGCCCCATCGGGAAGCTCTTATGGAGATATTAAAGGCAATTGAATTGCAACCCCACGAAGCGGATTCGTTCAACAATTTTGTGGGGCATGTCAAACAATGTACTGAACCAGTCATTACCTTCAGGGAAGATGAGCTAAAAATGGTGACTGGAGATGTAGCGGATCCACCCCTGCACGTTATTGCGTGGGTCAACGGGACTCCATACAAACGGGTGTTGATAGACACTGGTTCGTCCAGTAACCTTATTACAACCGCTGCACTGAAACATTTGAAACTACCGACCTCTCACATTGCACCTTCCACTTATACCCTTCGAGCATTTAATGATGCGATATGCTCGACAGTTGGCACAATTGTCCCGCCCATCCAAGTGGGACAAAAGACCATTCATACATTGTGCCACATTTTAGAAGGTGAGATGGCTTACAATATCTTGCTTGGGCGGCCTTGGATCCGAGATATGAAGTGTGTCCCTTCAATTGCTCATCAATGTTTGAAGTATACATTTGAAGGACAAGTGCATGTGGTCCCCGTAGATTTGGAACCTTTTAAGTATTGCAACTCAGTGCAAATCATGCCGCAGTCGACCCTTCCTTCAACGCATGTGGATTTCCAGTTAAATCCATCTAAACGGGGTCCGACTAAGCAAGAATCTCCATCACCAAGTCAATCAAATTCTCAGGCGGGATCATCTTCTTCATCCAGTCCTCCAACAACGACGCCACCTACGGTGGCCACACCAACGGACAAAGGAAAGAAGCCCCTGGAAGCGGAACCACCTTTAGTCTCCAACATCTCTACAGAAGAGACGCCTAATAGAATGGAAGTTGAGACGCCTAGTTCACCCCACATGGAGTGGACTCAAGGAGAACTCCCATTCGCTTCCCCTCAATCGCCAACGATTACTGTTGAGATGTCTAACACGGGCATGGGGGAGTACATAGTGCGCAATGTTGTTGCAACGCCCACACTTCGATCTATGCAAGACATGGGACGACCTCGACTCCCCATAGGCTCCGTGGTTCCTTTAGGCTACCCACCTAATCAGACAAACTTTATTTTTGGGGGCCTGGATCATGGTGTTGAACCTTCCCGAAAAGAAGAGGAAGATGAAGATCCATTTGTGGAAGATGTCAACTATCTGGCTAACCCAGACTTCGCATTACGATATCTTAGCCAATGCAATTGGCATGGATACGGGTTAGGCCGGTATGAACAAGGAATGCGTGTTTTGTGTCAACCAAGATACCAAATGCCTTATGATAAATCAGGAGTCGGGTTTAATCACCCTTTGCCCCTCGACATCTTGGTCGAAAACATGCAAGGCCTAGGGATAGGCAACAAGGATGGGTTGGCATCAGATCCATATGTCAATCCAAATACAACTTATACACTGGGGGATTATTTCCCATTACAAACAAATAACCTTGTTGACCTCACCAACCCTTTCCCTACGGCTGAACAAGGAGAAAACTCATGGACTCACCCACAAGGGGAAGATGGACAAGACCACGAAGGGTCTTCTGAAGATGAGTCGGAGTACGATCATTCGCATGAATATCCAATGAATAACGATCAGGAAGGCTTCTTGATGATGTTCCCATTGAATGATCCTAGTGAGCATAGGCTACCTCAACAACAACAAAATCCTTTGGACATAGATGACATGTTTGAACACTTACACATAGATCCAAGACCTAGGAGGCATTTCAACCTGGCGCAGTTATAGCAATTACTGCACCCGCCACTCCAGGCATACAACGAGCATCTTTCGCCTGGAGACCCTATCAAACCATCAGTACCTAGGGCAGACCCTATTTGTAGGTCCGCACATAGGGCTGATCCCTTTGTGCCAGTGCCTACAGAGCCAGATCCAAAGCACCAAGAACATCTAGAATGTCAGAGTTGTCACATTTGCGGTAATGGAGATTACAATCATTTCATCAACATGGTCTCCATTGACTTGACCGCCCCCATCCATGATCCAGCCAATCCAACATGATTATTGCATCTAGACATAGAAGCTATCGATTGGGATCGCGCTGACACACCACCATCTCCATCAGAGTATTGGCCTTGCGGTGGGATGTTTCATTTCACTCCAGGACAGACTCAGGATGTCTTTCATGCTGAAGAGGAACTTGACGTTCCTAATGACGATCTTAATTCAGCAAACGATATCCATCTAATCCCAATTCCACACCAGTTGGAAGACGGATCCCATATGTCAGTTGAAGCAACGACTGATGTAGACATCGGCACAGATCCAATGAATCCACGGATTCTCAAGTTGGGGGTAAGTCTTTCCCCCGAAGAGCGAGCCGATTATGTTGCCCTTCTTAAGGAAAAGAAGGAGGTTTTTGCATGGTCATACAAGGATATGCCGGGACTAGACCCACGACTAGTCACGCACAATTTAACGCTTGATCCGACAATCAAGCCAGTCAAGCAAAAACTACGCAAGATGCATCCAACAAGTGGCCTTAATGGTAAAATATGAGTTACAAAAGTTGTTGGATGCCCAGTTTGTCATCTGTGTGGATTATCCGCCATGGTTGTCTAACATGGTTCCTGTCAAGAAGCCCGACGGGAGGATTCGCATATGCACTGATTTTTGAGATCTTAACAAAGCGAGTCCTAAGGATGATTTTCCCTTGCCGAGCATCGACGCGTTGGTAGACGCTACAGCGGGCCACGAAATGCTTTCCCTTATGGATGGTTTCTCAGGATACAATCAGATTCGTATCAATCCTGAAGACCAACTAAAAACGGCATTCACAACGCCTTGGGGGACATTTTGCTATAAGGTCATGCCTTTTGGCCTTAAAAATGCCGGAGCCACCTACCAACGTGCCATGACATACATCTTTCATGATTACATGCACAAAACTTTGGAAGATTACATGGATGATTTGTTGGCCAAATCTCTTTTGCGCCCAGATCATATCGGTGACTTGAGCAAGGTCCTTGATCGCCTCATTGAGCATAAAGTCGGACTAAACCCCAAGAAGTGCGTCTTTGGCGTCACCTCTGGAAAGCTCTTGGGTTTCATAGTCTCCAAACGAGGAATTGAGGTTGATCCAAACAAAGTCAAGGCAATCCTTGAAATGCGTCCCCCAACCACCATCAAGCAGCTCGAGAGTCTGCAGGGAAAGGTTGCGTCGATCAAGCGCTTCATAGCGCAGTTATCTGACAAATGCCGACCCATGAATAAATTATTGCATAAGGGGGTCACATTTCATTGGGATGACGAGTGCCAATCAGCCTTTGATGACATTAAATAGTACTTGGCTTCGCCGCCAGTATTGGCACCACCCAGACCAGGAGTGTCGTTCTATTTATACATCTCAGCCACTGAGGTGGCACTGGGCGCCATGTCTGTCCCAGAAAAATGAACTTCACAGAGAACAGGCTACATACTATCTTAGCCGCACCCTGGTCAGTTATGAACTTAACTATGCATATGTTGAAAAGCTCTGCTTGGCAGTGGTGTTTGCTACCAAAAAGCTACGCCACTACATGCTTAGTAATAAGACGTATGTTGTGTCTAAGGAGAATCCATTGCGATACATGATGAGTCGTACTTATCATAGTAGCCGCACGGCGAAATGGATCATGTTGTTGACGGAGTTTGACATAGAGTTCATTGGACAGAAATCTATAAAAGGTCAAGTCATCGCCGATCAACTAGCTGAGGCTCCTCTTGAAGACGATCAGCCTCTGAATTTTGAACTACCTGATGATGGGGTCTTCCATGTTTCGAGTCGCCAGATTCTGATGAGCCTGAGTCACAGGCTGACATAACCCTATTCTTCGATGGTTCTAAATGTGAGCAAGGGGGTGGTGCGGGAATTGTATTCTTCACTCCACAAGGTGCTCCAATGCCCTTGTCATTTAAATTAGACTTCCCATGCACCAACAACAATGCAGAATACGAAGCCTTGCTCATAGGTCTTCAGACAACAATCACCATGAACATTAAACGATTGAACATCTTTGGTGATTCGCTGTTAATTGTCAATCAAGTAAAGGGGATATACCAATGTAAATGTCCAGTTTTGCGGTCTTATAAAGTCCTTGTGGACAAATTCCTGGCACAACTTGAATGGTATGACATCGAGGCACTCCCTCGATCATCAAATCATTTTGCGGATACTATGGCCTCCTTGGGGTCACTCATCCCGCAAGACCCTTTTGGTGAAATGACAACCATTCAGGTTACAACATTATCGCAATCTATGATGGAGCGTGCAAGCTCCGATCCGACGCCGGGAATCCACATGATCCAGATTGAACCATCTCTCGGATAAGTTCTCTCGAATTCGAGATTGTTTGATTCAAGCCAAGCTGGGGGTCCTTGTTCTCCCCGACCCCTCTTACTAGCAACACCACGTTGTTTTTACAAGTTCTTTCCTACTCAACTTTTGTTCGGGATAGACTTCAAGAGGGATTGGCCGTTCATACTATCGAGGTTTCTGATCAGCAAGATTGGTACACACCCATTCGGGATTACCTCAAGCTAGGTAATCTCCCACTTGGATTGACACACGCCGCGAAAAGATCATTCAAATAGAAAGCGGCAAAGCATGTCTTGTTAGGAGACATTTTGTATCGTCAAAATTATGAAGGAATTCTTCTTCGTTGTTTGGACCAACAGGAGTCCGCTTGGGCGATCACCCAAGCTCACGATGGTACATGTGGTGGCCACTTCAGCGGTATGGCCATCGCAAAGCGCATTCTTCGCATGGGTTATTATTGGCCATCTTTAGAGCGAGATTGTTGCGCATATGTGAAGAAGTGCGTGAAGTGTCGGCACCATGCTAATTTGACACACGTACCTTCTCGGGCCTTGCAACCGATTCAATCGGTTTGGCCTTTTTCGTAGTGGGGCTTTGATCTAATTGGAAAGATCTCCCCTGCGTCGTCTGGTCGTCACACGTTTATTTTAACGGCCATAGAGTACTTTACCAAATGGGTGGAAGCAATTTCGCTGACCACTACGACTGGAGCCCGCATTGCGGAATTTATTTTGCATAACATCATATGTCATTTTGGTATTCCATCCAAAATAGTCTCGGATAATGGGACACCATTCAAGAATAAAGATGTGCGTGCTTTGACCACAAAGTACAAGATTCAACATAGCTTTTCAACACCCTATTATCCGCAGGCAAATGGGCAAGCAGAGGCGTCAAACAAAATGCTAGTCGCCATTCTCAAAAAGACAGTTGCAGACAACCATAAAGACTGGCACATTCAGATCCCGCTTGCCCTATGGGCTTATCGCACCAGCATTCGGACGCCCACTGGGGCAACTCCATTTTCGTTGGTGTATGGCTCCGAGGCGGTCATGCCTTTTGAGTTGGAAATTCCTTCCCTGCGCATTTCAATGCAAGAGTTCATCGATGATGACACTGCGTGGCAGGCCCGGTTAGATCAACTGATGTTGCTCGATGAACGACGCGTTAATGCTCTCGAGCATTTACGTATCTATCAAGAGCGACTTAAGAAAGCATACAACATGAAAGTCCATCTTAGGGAATTTTAGGTTGGTGACTTGGTCTTAAAAGAGAACCAACAGAATTCTAATTTGTCGTCCCATCTACGGGACAAGTTCGCAACAAACTGGTTAGGTCCTTACATCATTGACAGTAAAATAGGACCCGAAACATACCGGCTTGCCTCTCTTGAAGGAATCAAGGAAACAGAACCCTTGAACATCATTCATTTGAGGTCATTCCACAGCTAGAGAGCCATAGTCCAACAAAAAGCTCCAAGGATTACCACAATCGCTTGGTCAACCCAAAAAGCCCCAGGGTCCCAACCCCCGGGCCCCCCCAGCTCCCAAGGATTATCACAATCGCTTGGTCAACCCAAAACGCTCCAAGGATTACCACAATCGCTTGGTCAACCCTAAAAGCCCCAAAGGTATCTATAAACCCTTTGGTCAACACCAAAAGCTCCAAGCATTACCACAACTGCTTGGTCAACATAAATATTCAAAAATCAACAAAAACAACACAAAAAAATTCACAAAAACAATTGCATTTCAATTCCATGCATACACATAAAAAAAAAAAAAAAAAAAACCCAAAAAAAAAAATCACAAAAACATTTGCATTTCCATTCCATGCATTCTCATAAAAATCAAAATACAAAAATATAGGTTGCATTAAGCATTGCATCCATACATTGCATATTTCGCTAGGTCATACAAGTCAAAAGCACCATAGGCTGTCATTATTTGGCAATTCCATCATTTCCACCTCAGATCCATTTTCATAAACGCATACATCCCGCATATCACCCTTTTATTTTAGCATCGTCAGTTGTAGTCTAATGTATATAGGGTTTTCGTCATTCAAGATGTCTTTAAATTTCTAGCCAATAACTGTACACTGTTAAGCAGATTTTACACGGGAAAGTTTTACTTGGATCCCACCTTGGTACGTAGCATCCCAACACAAATTAACACACATAAAATAATTCCTAAGTTGTGTGAACGAAAGATGAAACCTGCACCGTAATCCCGGTTACCATAAGCGAAACGGCTATCTTGCTTATCCCCCTGTGCAATTGACCCTAGAAATGCTGAGAGTTGGCAAAAGGACAAGCATCCTCCCTACCCAATTCCCCATGAATCCCAAGTTCTCAAAAGTTGCAAAAACATCAAAAATTTGCAAAACGTCAAAACACTAAAATTTGACATCCTACAGTGCACACATCAAAAGGCACAAACAATAGTGATTCTCGTCACTCCATATTCAAATCCCTTGCTCAAAAAAAAAAAAAAAAAGAGACGAGTACTATCATAAAAAATAAACAGTGATTTTATCACTACAAAAGAGCAAGTATCCCCATACCCTTGAAGAAAAGAAGGGAGTCGAACTTGAATCCCTGGAACTCTCAGTATTTCGACAGGTCATGAGGCAAGCTTCAGTACCGGTTTGGTTGATAGCCTATTGGTCATTGGCGGTAAACCTCCCGCATGACGATATATCTGTCACATTAACTTGTGTGCAGATCAATGTTTGCATGTGGATGAGCTAGCTTATGGTATCCTAGATAACATCGCAGACAAATATGACTAAATACAATAAAGGAGTTAGTGGAGCTAATTAGGTGATCCTCAGTACGGGTTCGGTTGAAAGCCCATCGCGCATCGGCGGTATCTCGATGAATAACACATAAACGAACTCAATTGCACACACAGGGATGTGAAATAACTTGGTTAAATTCAAGTCGGATTTATACCTTGTTCAAAAAGTCTTGCGAGATAAATGTACAGTTTTGGCTAGTTAATTAAAATATCTGCATCTCAGAAAAGCTTAATTCCATTTTCAAATAATCGATACATTTCATTCCATACATCACCATCCACAAATAGACAAAATACAAAAACAAAGTTTCCACATGCACAAGCATTCCACAAAGTTATCCCATTACTATAGCAAGTCAATCCAATCTTGTATAGTCTATGGTGCATCGACAAATCATCAATAATTCATTTCATTCATTCCATATGCATACATCATACAAATTAGAATCATCGCATTCATAATCGCATATGCATACATCAATGTAAAAACATGTACATAAAGATAAATCACGAAGAATGATAAACACCAAAAAGAATCATCCGTATATATATCACAACAAAATTGCCCGTGAGGCTACAAAGCCGGTCCTCAAACCTCCCTCCCATCATCCAAAATCCCAAAACCCCCGACCTAGGGCGTCGGCCACCATGATCACGCAGGATCGGTGCGACGAGAGCTACCCCCTACGGTATCCGTCCTCTGAGACCTCTCAGGGCGACTGCTCGCCCCTGCATCCCGACCACTCGCACCGCCCTCCTCTCGTCGCCTGCGTCGAGATGATGCCGACTACTCCGTCCCGCTATCTCTCATCTTGTATGACGAGCCACTGGTCGGAGGCTCTGGTATTCGCCCACCTAGGCGGATAATCTCACCCTCCATCTCTGTCGATGCCCCTCTGTCGCCTCCACTCTGCCTCTCGCCTATGGTAGTACGCGATGGCGTCATCACGCTGTGCTAGCTGCACCCGTAGGAGATCCCTCTCCCGTGCAACATCCGTATCCCCTGCCTGCTGGTGAGACGCAGCCCCTGTGCTCCCCCGCCCTGCCAACTATGTCCGTAGGAGATCCCTCTCCTACGTCATCTCCGCAAGCTCTCCATCCCACCTCTACAACCCCGTCAATCGTGCTACCTCAGCGCGTAACCCCGCCTCTGTCTCCTCTGACCCAGCCTGCTCTGGAGCATCCTGCATCTCCGGCTGATCCTCCTCATCAACATCATCTCCTACATCTGCCACCTCCACCATCTCCACATCCGTAGGAGCTCCCCAACCCTCTCCTGGTGCCTCTGCACCCTCTCCGCCTCCTGCCTCAGCTCCTCCCAATGGCCCCTCACCTCGCCACTACCGCAGCGTCCACCACTCCTGATACTCGGCCGTCACTCCGACGTCATCTACATCCGAAATGTCCAAAACTGTATCAGACTCCTCCCCCAATGGCTCGAGGATCGGCGCAGCTAAGGTCCTCTCATCACTCCGATGTCGATAGCCCATGGGTTCCCCAGGAAACCCCTGGCGTACCCCAAACTGTCGTGTCACTCGGAGATAATGAAAGTACTCCTGCTCTGTCCCATGACGCCCAATCACCCATCTCCCCCTTCGAACCCGTCGAAGCCAATCATCCACCTCTGGCCATGCGGGACAATCTCGATATGGCCTCCATATCACATCTTCGGGAGTCAGTCGTGCCAGTGCATCTCTGTAATGGTCGACGTCTCCCGTGAACCGTCGACTCTGCCCTCGCTCCTCCGATCGATACCATAGAGCACCATACCCAATATCTCTGTCAACCATGTCAGCCCGGGTAGTCCAAGGCAACCCTCGTGGTCGCTCTACGGCTATGTGCTGCCAGGCCCAGCACTGCAACAAGAAACTGCACCCAATCCCCTTTCGCCTTCGACAGTGGACCTCATACAACTCATCATATAACTGTGCCAACAGTGTCTGACCCCATCTCATAATCACCGGCGCTGTCACCGGACACTCCACTAGCTGCCACACCACCTCCAATAGGTTCCATGGGAACCTCGCTCCTGACGAGTCTGGCAGGAGCATGTTGGAAATGAGGCTCATGAGTAATGCATGCCTCACTCCCAACATTCCCCTCGCATACCAATATCGCACCAAAATCCCCCCAATATGACAATCCAGCTCCGCCCTCTCCAGCGAGGTCATCCCATCATCATCCTCTCCATATCCAAAGTACCGCGTCAGTACAGCCGTCCTCTGGCCCCGTGGCGTCGTCCGGATGGGGACCCCGTCTATCGAAATCCGGAGAATCCGATACACGTCCTCTAAGGTGACAGTCATCTCCCCTGTCGAAAGATGGAAGGTGTTCGTCCGAACATCCCATAGGCCGATCAATGCTGTGAGGTACGCCCGATCTGCCACAACTGCATCCAACCGAGCCACATTCTTGAGCCCTAAGGCATCAAGCCACTCCCAGTCATCATCACTCAACGCCTCGCGGGCATTAGAAAAAATAGTCGGCACTCGATGTCGACTCTTCACCACCTGCACATCACAGAAAACAACAAACATCAAAAACATGCATCAAATCACCATCACATGTACAAAAATGCATAACTGTACAGTAACATCTTTCATTCACATGTACATCCACAAAAAAAAAAAAAAAAAAATTATATTTATTTCATCCTTTACATATTTAAATTTCAACTTTCATTTTCATTTTATCATAAAAAAAAATTTGACATGGTTTACCTACGGTTTTACCTAAGTTTACCATTTCAAACAAAAAAATTCATCCATTTTTCATTTTTTAATTTCATCCAAAAAGACAAAAATTTGACATGGTTTACCTACGGTTTTACCTAAGTTTACCATTTCAAACAAAAAATTCATCAATTTTTCATTTTCTAATTTCATCAAAAAAGGACAAAAATTTGACATGGTTTACCTACGGTTTTACCTAAGTTTACCATTTCAAACAAAAAATTCATCAATTTTTCATTTTCTAATTTCATCACAAAACGACAAAAATTTGACATGGTTTACCTACGGTTTTACCTAAGTTTACCATTTCAAACAAAAAATTCATCAATTTTTCATTTTTACATTTCATCAAAAACAAAAAAACATCAACATGGTTTACCTACGGTTTCGACCTAAGTTTACCATTTCAAACAAATTTTTTTTTATCCATTTTCCATTTTTTTTAATTCCATAAAAATTACAAAAAAATATGGGCATGGTTTACCTACGGTTTCGACCTAAGTTTTACCATTCACATAGAAAAACATTTTTAACCATGGTTACCCTAAAAAGTGTTACTCTAAGTTTCATTTTGGGTTTATCCTATGGTTTTCCATCTAAGTTTCCATCGGTTTGCATCCATGTTTCATTCGGTTTCATTCATTTACCTTTTAATTTAATTAATTAAGGTTTCATGCTTTAAACAAACGAACAACAATAAAAACACATTTGCATTTTTCAAATTCACAATCGAGGAGCTAGTGCACTTACTGGTCTCGCCTCGGCTCCGCCGCTCGACGACCCGGTCTGTGCACTCATGGTAGCTGGAAATTTCGGCAGCGCTTCGCGTCAGAAAATCTACCTCCTCCTCCCCAGAGCTCCAAATCGCAATCGATGAACAGTGCAAATGAACCAAATCCGTCATTTTCGCATATTTATACTTTTTGCCAGCTGGTAATCGTCCTTGACCGGGACGAGCGCTTTTCGGCACGCTCGTCCCACCCCAGGACGAGTACCATCGTGGCGCACTCGTCTCACCCCGGGACGAGTACCGTCATCGCACTCGTCCCCCCCGGGACGAATAAAAAAAAAAAAAAAAAAAATCAATCAACAACAACCACAACATAAAAATGACAAATGCCAACAAAACCACTAAAAATTGCCGGACAACAGTGCTCTTGCACTTAACCTCTTGGCATAAGAAAACTGATGTCGAGGTCTACCTTGTCGTTATCCTACTCCCTAAGAAGGCTACCTTAGCCGGACCGCTCCACGGGAAGACGGATTTTCGCCAATGTTAACCCCAAATGGCATCCCAAAATGGGTTCACACCCACCAAAAATAGGTCAAAACAGTCGGGAAACTGCTCGAGCATGCTTAGCGGTAAACCATCTAAAGGCACCCTTGCACAAGTCATCTTGGGTCAAGCGACTCGTCGCTTTTCTCATGTCGGTCATTCCCTCATCGATTCGTCGCTTGAGGGGGTAGTCACACTTAGTTGCCAATCAACACCAATATACCCAGTCTTGGAAATGACACGCATTCAAAGGATCATTGCAAAAGACAATCGCGCCCTGCTTGGGGCAGCAAACAAGCAATTATCACTAACCGATCATATACTTGGCATTCGTGAATCATGAACTCAAGGTTCCCACAACAAAAGGTTGCGCCCTTTGCCTATTCATGATTGATCAATGTCTAAGTTCAAGTAATACCTCACCGAACCGGGTTAATACTTGATTTGAGTTCCTTAGCTCATCAGAAGCAAGGATTCAAGAATGCATGCCCTTTCCATACTTGGGGCATCAAGAGTTGGTTAGGTTACTGAGAAACCCTAATCATTAGTGCTTTGGTTATATTTTTGCTCAAGACTGCACCATGTGCAACGCTTCCCAAAAAGGGGCATCTGTAGACACCAAAACAGCACCAATCCGATTATGTGACAACAAGCACTGATCAAACTAACACACAGCCCCCAGGGCAGCCCCCAGAGGTCAAACAGTGGTTCTAACCACTCACACAGCAGTTTTGCAAGTCAGAAATCAATTTGGCACCTTTTAGACACTCAGCTTCTTATTCGTCCCACCCAGGGACGAGTGCGGTTTATACTCGTCCTACCCAGGGACGAGTGCGGACTTATACTCGTCTCACCCAGAGACGATTACCAGCGCTCGCTTCGGGGTGGGACGAATGTCAAGTTTGACCGACAAAAAGTCAAATCTCGGCATGTAACAACTCAGAACTGCCACTTAGCTTTTCCTGCATGACATAGGAGTGCGAGTGAGTTCTTTTGACAACTCATATCTGCCAATTGACGTTCCCTTCACTGCATGGGAATAAGAGTGAGCTTTTTAAGACAACTCAGATTTGCCACTTAGCTATTCCTTCATTGCATGGGAGTGCAAGTGAGCTTTTCTAAAACATACAAAGACATGCACAGAGACAGTTAAGAATCCCTTGATCAAGAAGAAGTCTTTCTTTCAGGCAAAAAGCATTCATGCAAAGAAACACTTTTGCATGTTAATTCAAAGAGACCCCTTGGGTCTATAAAATGGTGAGTTTCCTCACCCAAAAGATATACCGAGCAGGAGCATTTTGAGCGACGAAGTGCTGCTAATTCATTTACTTGCGATTTGTGTTTTCAACATCCATAATCTCTTAATCGAAAGAGAGGTTATTGGGTGACTTTTGAAAGCACGAATCAAGAACCAACACCGATTTTTCTGACCACAATATTCTACCAATTTGCCGACAACACATCACATCAGGTTTCGGACCCATCCTAAGCGGATTGGTGTCGAAGCAAAGTTTCACCCGTGGGTGGTTTGCCTTCGGGCACCCCCCGCTTTATTTCTTTTATAGTATTTAGCTAGTTTCATGTTTATGCTTTTGTCAAGTCTTCATTTCATTTAGATTCATTTCAATCATAGTTAGATTTATCTTTTATTTTTCATACACCGGTGCTACTGATTCTTTGTTTGTTTCTTTGAACGCAGATTTGCGGCATTAGAGGAGCGAGCGAGGAATCTACCTTTACCAACGCAAGCGGCGACGACGTTTTGGTTCGCCCATCTTACATGTGGGCACGCGGAAGAAGGAATTCTGGAACAAGTTGTAAAAGAGCAATATTTAACGCTCCTATCCCATAAAAAGGAAGGAGACGCATTGTAACACGAATTTGCAAAGCATATCAATAAAAGGGCCGATTTTTATATTGCTTTAATATCTTGTGTTCATGTTCTTCCTTTTTATGCAATTTTCAATAACATAGGGTTTAAGCGTTATTTTAGTTTCATTTACATTGCAATTTTAGTTTATCCTTTTTGTTTTCGGAATCTCGTGTTTTCAACTTGCTAAAACTTTGCTCTCCATTCGCAGCATGCCCCACACATGGAACTTGTTGGAAACACAAAAAGAAAATCAAACATTTACCTCTACCCTTCTCTGTGATGTGGTCTCATCAGTCAATGGTGGCACCAAATAGCTTGTCTTGTCTAGTCTACCACATGTTTCCTACATAGGTTTTCTGGCCCACCAATAGTCATAGGTTATGTTGTACCACTCCTTAATTAGATTCTAGGTGAAGAACACTTGAAATTTTCAATGTTTAAATGATCACCTCCTACCTAGCATCAATGACTATCTACCTTCTTGTAATGGCTATCTCAACAACTATTTAATTGGCATGCCACTTGTAATGACTATCTGTGCCCGATACATTATGTTAGCTATGCTCGATACATTACATATTTCTACCACTCCACCATGATTCAACTAAGGTGTCAATGATCAAAGGAGAAGCTCATTTAATTGTACAAACCCTTTGGTAAAATTATCAACACCAAGTGCAATATCAAAGCTAATCATAACCAACTAGATCTTCTTTGATAATGATACCGCATCGAGGATGTTCACTCGAATCAACTGAAGTAATATTTTATTATATTTACAGTGAATTTTATAGGGAGATGCACATATAGGCAACGTGCAAGGGCCTCTAGATCATGTACACCCCTAAAAGGTGATTATTAGCTCTACTTTTGGAATATGGTGGCACCCAGTCACCTAAGGTTTCTTTCATCATCTTACATAGTGGCTTGAATTGAGTCTTAAACTCCTATCCTTGTGCTTGAGGGAAATTCTTCCATTAGATCCATGCTCCACCGTCTACAGTATTTCCATGAATCCATTAGATGAAGTTTTATCATCACAACTTTAAATCCATCATGAGGAAATCCAAAGCCTTACGATGCATTTCAAAGAAACAGGATTGGACTAAAAGAACTCGGTATACCACTACAACAACATCCTATAACTGGGCAATATATAATACCATGACCACATCCTCGAGCTCACCTCAGTTAATATTCTCATGACTTCTTTGGTGCCAACACCATTCACAATATTAAGGAATCATTTTCTTAAAGCTTCACCTTGCGCATATTCATATTGTAGTCTTATTTTTCCAAGGGATCAACTGACTAGAGGTGAGGAGATCAAAACCACTCCTTCAAAATCATAGCTTTGGTCAAATATTTGTATGTTATCTTCAACTCTATCTTCTAGGCATGTCATCGATCTACCAGTATGGGATGGTGAGATGGTAATGTAGGAGTTGGTGCTCCTACTTGCAATTGGCTTAAAATAAATTATAGAAGTTGGTGCTTCTATATACCTAATCTATTGCAAATCAGATTACTTACTTTTAATGGGAAAATCTTATTATCTTCAAATCTATCTTTTAGGCATGTCATCGGATGGCAGTGATTGCCTTAAAATTTTAATCACTCCATAGCTTGCTGGCTTTGATACCACTGTTAGATTTTTTATCTGATTAACTCATAAAAATCTTATTCTATGATCAATAATGAATTAAATTAATGCTACTAACGATACCAACAATAACTCATAACAATGAATCTTAATACAACAATAACTCATAACAATGAATATTAATACAACAATAACTCAAAATATAATTCAGATGCATCTAATATCATAAGATTACATGAATGATACATATTGATTACATTGCATGGAGTTTTACCTCCAATATATCATTTTACATGACTTTTCAATTCTCTAACTATTGCTCTTCTCTTTCATCCATGAGATGCAACCTTTCATATTTCTCTCATAAAGATAAAGCTCTCATCTTACCACATTCAATGTGACTCTTCATTCTCTCTTGAAACTTTACACTTTATCTCATATTGACACATACATTATACAAATATAAATCATCTACTAAACTAATGATAAAAGGGACCAATAAATATAATATCTCCAACACATATGAGGCATGGACTGGTAAGAAACCCTATATTGAATATCTTAGAGTTTTTGGTTGTGATGCTTATGTGCATGTTCCAAAGGAAAAAATAGCAAGTTAGATAATAAAGCATATAAGTGTATCTTTATTAGTTATAAAGATGGTGTAAAAGGCTACAATTTTTGGAATCCAAAAACCGGGATAGTTGTTTATAGTCAAGATATAATCTTGAAAGAATTTAAAAGTGCTCATAAGTAGGAATAACCATAAAAGGTGTAGTTTGAGTTCATGGATGAATTATTTGACTCAATAGAAGATGACCATATCCTCAAACTCCAATATCGAGGAGATTTACTCAAGAAATAAGGAAACCAAAAAGGCATAGTTCACTTGATTTTCTTTCTACTTTTATTTTATTTGTTATTCATGATGATTCTAGAATTATTAGGGAGGCAGTTAATGCAAAGGATGGTAAATACTAGAAGAAGGTCATGATTGATGAGATAAAATATTTAGACAAAAATAAGACATGGGATTTGATAAAGTTATCTATTGGAAGAAAACCAATTGGTAGAAAATGGGTATTCAAGAAGTTTAATGTAGAAGGTAAAGTCAAGAAGTAAAAATCTCCTTGGTTTCTAGGTACATGAAATTGATTTTGGTGATAAATATTGAGATCAAGTGGTTGTGATGGCATCTGCGATTATGACTGCGACTACGATTGGAGGTGGGAAAGCAAATAAGGTGAATCAGGGTAGAATCCCCACAACGATCAAGGGTGGTACAATTTATGCCAACACTGAAGGTGTTGATTCAGATTCTGACAGTTTCGAGAATGCGAAGACCATTGGGGGTAAGTATCCTCTCGATAAGGGACACATCCTTAATGGGTCCCTCTCTCAAGATATCGAGTCATATTTACAGTATTATACTGAGAAATTGAAAGGGTCTACGAAACCTCTCTCGAGTAGTGGAACCCTCTTACTCCGAGCGGATGAAGATCTAGTAATCCTTGAAAACCTAATGGCGGATTACATTTCTATTGAATCCCACAATCTGGTGGGAAAATTCATCAAAGGACGGTTGAATATGGAATCTATTCAGTGGTTGACCTATACCAAATGGAAAACCCTATGCAATATGGATCTGTCTACCCTTTCAAAGGGGATTTTCCTCATTCATCTCAAAAATGAAGAAGAAGCCTCCCAAATTTTTATCAGGGATCCTTGGTTCTTCGATCGAAAGAGTCTCTTTCTACGAAAGTGGAGCAAATATTTCAACCCCAAGATGTAGAGCATAAAATTTGCACCAATATGGGTTCAATTACCAGATATTCCTATCCAATTTTGGCATGAAGACATCTTACAAGGCATTGGAAAATATATAGGCAAGTTGGTTGCAATCGACCCAGTGACTCGAGCACACACTCACATGGTTCATGCTAGAATTTGTGTCAATGCCAATCTAGATTCCTAGCTTCCCACTCTGATAAATTTGGTTTATGGCTCCTATCACATATTTTAGACCATATAATATGAGAATAAACTTACATTCAGTATTGAATGCAAGGCTTAGGGCCATCTCAAAATCTAATACCTGTTGCTAAGAAACTCAAAGGAGATGAAACTCCCCAATACCTCTTGAAGCGGGTTGCATATTGGGTGACATCAAGGAAGACCCCAGTAGGGCAAGCAACAACGTAGCCACAATAAAAAGAAGGAATAAATTCTAGAAGATACCAAAGGAAAGTAGATTGAAATCCAAGATTCGAAGGAATATCATCCAAAGGTAAGTTACATTTTTGTCTTCCAAAATTGTTTTCATGTTTTAAAAGGAACTCTTATTCATGGTTCTAAACCTGGTGAGGATTGCATTACCTCAAATCCAACTAAAACCCTAGTTTCTGATCAAGAGGAACCCCAATCCTCGACCTGATCTGGGCCATCCAATATTTTTTCAAAACCATCACCCACCTTTGAGGGGTATACATAAATTGGTAATCCCATCTCAGGCAAAGTGGAGAAAGAAGACAAATATGATTTTATCCCCATTAACACTAGAAGTATCAAGAAATATTTTGTTGATATTGGCAGTGAAAAGAAAAAAATGGAAGACCCTCTATCAATGATTAGAAGAAAAAGCAAATAGAAAATGATATTGCAAATGGTACCCAAAAAACCTTATTCTAAGATCTTCTCGGTCAGGAGAAGGATGAATAAAAAAGGCCCAAACCTCCCTTGCAACAAACTAAGGGAGGTCAAAAAATTTCAAAAAATTCTAAATGAAGATCATCTCATGGAATGTGAGAGGTCTCAATAGTATTGTCAAGCAAAGGCTTGTTTGCACTCTGAGGAAATAACACGAACCCACTATCAGGGTTCTACAAGAAACAAATATTGATCAAAATAAAATCTAGAAAATCACAAATTCTATTTGGAAAAATGGTTATTTTACTTTTTATCCTACTCAAGGTACGACTCGAGGTCTTCTCTCTATTTGGGACTCAAACAAGTTAAAAAGCAGAATCATTTCCTCTTTCGACAGGGTCCTCAATATGATGTTTTTTTGCAAAAGCAGTAATTTATCTTGGGTTCTGACCAATGTCTATACCCCTAACGATCCTCTTAGTCGTAGGGGTCTATGAGATACTTTGATTCAGATGAGAAGTAATTTCATAAAACTTTCATGGATTATTGTTGGAGACTTCAACTCTCCTAATTTTCCTTCTAATAAGCAGGTAGGGAACCTGATACCCACCAAAAGCATTCAGGTATTTCATTACTTTATCACTGAATGTGAGCTGATGGATGTTCAGACTAAAGGGGAAAAATACACCTGGAGCAACATGAGTATTGGGGATCAACACATTCAAGTTAAACTTGATAGGGTCTTATTGTCTCAAGAAGTTATACCGGTGATGGGGATGGCACTCTTTTTTGTCTTCCCATAGTTGGATATGATCATTGCCATTTACTGTTTTAAGCTGAGAAAGACCCTTGTTTCAAAATCCAATTTATATTTGAAGCTATGTGGACACAACACCCAAATTTACGGATGCAAATTGCTGACTGGTGGCAATTTGACAATCATTGGTCCTTTATTTTCAGGGTTTCCCAAAAACTTAAGTGTGTTATAGAAAATATTCGAGTCTAGAACAAAGAATTTTTTGGTAACATCTTCAAAAATAAGGAAAATATTTTACAAAAACTAAAAAGTATTGAACTCCAAATTTAGAATGGGCAGCTCAATGAACAACTCAAAAATGAGGAGATACAGGTTCTTTTAGACTACCATAATGTGATAGCTAAAGAGGAGACTTTTTGGAGGCAAAAATCAAGGGCCCTTTGGCTCAAAGAGGGGACTCAAACACAAAATTCTTTCATGCCACTACGCTAAGGTACCGAAGTTCGAATAAAATTAAAGAATTAACCAGAAGTGATGGATCTGTCATCAGGGATATTTTTGATATTCGAAATGAAGCTTCATCTTTTTTTGAAGGTCTTTTGGGAGTCAACCCCAAAAATTTTGCCCATGTTGGTAGATAATTGCTCCATAATATACCCAGTCTGGTCACTTTAGATATGAATTTAGCTCTTATCAAACCCCTCACCCCTGATGAAATTAAAGAGGTTGTTTTCTCAATGCACCTTGATAAAACCCTAGGTCTTGATGGGTTTTCTCCCTGATTATATCAAACTTTTTGGGACATCATTGGGCCTGACATATGCAATACCATAATTGAAATTCAACAAACTAAATCTATACCTAGAAGTATCATTTCCACCTTCATTACCTTGGTTCCCAAAGAGCTTATGTGTACATCTATGTCATATTTCAAACCCATTAGTCTTTGCAATGTCTTGTGTAAAACTCTTACTAAAGCCATGGATACAAGACTCGAAGAGATCCTTCCTCATATCATAGACCCTTGTCAAGGTAGATATGTCAAAGGAAGAAATATTACTGATGGTGTTATCACGTTGCATGAAGCCCGTCATTCTACCAACCGTAAAAAAAACATTGCCATGTTTTTCAAAATTGATATGAATAAGGCTTTTGACAAAGTTAACAGAGATATTTTGATTATTATCCTTCTCAAATTTGGATTTCATAGGGAGTGGGTTGATCTTGTTCATAATTTCATTTCTAATCCCTGGTTTTAAGTCCTAGTCAAAGGATCTACAGTAGGGTTTTTCCCTAGTAGCAGGGATCTTAGACAGGGAGATCCTCTATCCCCCATCCTTTTTATCATCCTTGCTAAATCCTTGGATAGAGCACTCAAAAATACCTACTCCAATGACATAATTTCAGGTGTTAATATTGTGTCTAATTTAAGAGCATTGTCTTACCAGTGGTTCGTTGATGATACCATCATTGCTACTCATGCTTCTGTGTGGGAAGTAAAAGTCATTAAGAGTATTCTTGATACCTATGAGGAGGCTGCAGGACAGAAAATAAATTATGTTAAAAGTAAAATTTTCTTCATTAACACTCGCCAAGAGATACAAGCTAAGATTGCATGCATATTTCAATGTGTTATATCTTAGTTGCCTACCCAATATTTGGACCTCCCTCTTTTCACCAATACTTCGAAGGAATCCATGTGGAGTAACAATATTGAGAGGATTAGCAAAAACTTGCATGTTGGAAAGGGACCCTCCTCTCTCAAGCAAACAAAGCCACCTTGAAAATGGCTTATATCGAAAGTGCTCCTATTTATTTCATGTCTGTATTCAAATTTCCTGTTGTTGTCTACATGAAAATTGAGCAAATCCAGAAAATATTTTTGTGGGTAGGTATCGAGGATAGGAAAATATTTCAATTGGTCAACTGGGACAAGGTGTGCTCCTCCAAAAGTTAGGGGGGCTTAGGGCTCTGAAGAGTTTTTAATATGAACACAATATTGTTAGCCAAGTAAGCATTGAAGGTTTTCACCAACATCAACCTTGAATGGGTCTCAATTGTCAACAAAAAATATCTTCAAAATCGTTGTTTCATAGATGATGATATACCCAGAGAGGGCTCCACTTTCTAGAAATCAATTATCCAAACCAGATATCTAATTTAGAAGAGGATAAGGTTGCAATTAGGCATAGGGAGTAAAATTAACTTCTGGACTGATTGGTGGATCTCTAATCAATCACTTTTAGAGAACAATAAAATTTTTATTTTATAGCCTTTCTTGGATACTTTAATTGGTAGCAAGGTTGAAGATTTCATTGAAATCTCATCTAATTCTAAGCATTGGAAAAGTTTTCATATTCCAAATGCTAATGGCTAAATCTTTGATGCTTCAGCAGTTCTCAAAACCATCTTAAATGCAACAGTCCTCCCCACTAGTAATTCCCTTAACTCCCCTTTTTGGAAAGAGACTGATTATGGATTGTTCATGGTTAAATCTGCTCATGGTCTAACTATTGATTATCAAGTGGTTAAAATACCTTATGATTGAGTCTGGATTAAATTAATAATTCTGAAATTTGCTCATTTCAGCTGGTTGGCCATCCAAAATAAGATTCTAATGATTGATAATCTTATGAAAAGGGGCATGATTATCCCTAACATATGCTATTTGTGCATGAATACCTGGTAATTTGTCAATCACCTCTTTTTGGAGTGTTTTTTATCCAATATGGATTTGGATCACCTTATGTCCACTTTTCATATCTCATGGGTTCCTTCTAATTCATTGAGTCATCTTTTCATCCAATGGCCAGCTCCATTCAAAAACCTCAGATTATCTTCTTTATGGAAAGTGACCCTTCATAATATCTTATGGGAAGTGTGGCTTGAAAGAAAAAGTAAAGTTTTTTCTCCCTTCTCTAAGGATCCCATCTCTATTGCCAATAAAGTTATTGCCTTTGCTATAAAAAATTCCCAGCTCTTCCCTTATACCAAAACTTCTAATTCTAGATTGGAGTCTATTCTATTCTCTTACTTAAAAATTTCGTACAATTCTAGTTCTATTTTTCTAACCCCCCATATTAGAGTGGGTGCCCATTGGATTCGTCTCCCAAGTGAGTGGCTAAAACTTAACTTTGATGGTGCCTCCAAAGTAAATCCAGGGTATGCAAGTGTAGGTGGTCTTATCAGATATCATAGTGGTCGAGTTATTATGGCTTATGCTGAGTATCTGAGGTGTCAAACTAATCAATTTACTGAAGGTCATGCACTGTGGAGAGGGCTAGATCTTCTCAAGGATTATAAAGGTAACCTTTTATTGAGGGATATTTTTTTAATATTATAAATGCTCTAAAAAACAAGGCATCCTCTTGGAATGTCCCAAAATTTTAATGATATTTCTATCAATCAAGTGTACCACGAAGCTAACAGACCCGCAAATATTCTTGCCAATTATGGAGTTATCCATAAATCACTGTCTATTTGGAAAGAAATATTTCCCCAAGAAGTTTTAAATGCTACTAATAATAATTTAGTTTAAAAGATGTGATCATAGGTTTTGGTGAGTCAGCTTATCCAATTATGACTCTAGCTTTTTTAGCATTATTTATTCCTTTGGTTCCAATTCTTATGGTAGAAGTTTTTTTATTAGCGTGGCTTTCAGTCTTGCTATCAACACGAGTGTTTGGTTCTCCCATTTCCTTTTTGTGAAGTATGCTATGTCCCAAGATAGGCCCTATCAGTGGGTTTGTCTTGTGGTGGTCTTATCCAAGCATGTCAAGTCCCTTAGTAGGTCTAGACAGTGTAATTGGATGTTTTCAAACAAGGTCAATATGCGTCAAGTCTCAAGATCCTATTTTTTGCGTCTTACAAATTTTGAGAATCATTTTTTTAGTCAATTGGCACTCCTAATATTATCCTAGTCCTATCTATTAAAGCCACTCCCTCCTACCATTCTTGCTTCACCACTCCATTCTAATCCATCTTTGAAGTTGCCCACTCACAGCCTGTCTCGTTCCTCTCCTATAATTTGTTAGCGATGATGAGTCCCTTGTTTCCAAATTTAAAAAATCCCTTGACTATGAACCCTTCACCCATTTTTCCTCAAAACACAAAGCCAAATTTGGCAAGAGTCCTCTTTAATTTAGAAGATCTTCTCTGTTTAATAAACCTAGGGTTGATTCTAGTCAAAACTCCCCTTACCACATCTTGGATGACGAAGTGACGATCCTTGCATTACTACTCATAACACAATCCACATTACCATCATCAGTAGCATTATCATTGCCATGGATAAGATCAGTGCGAATCTCAAGGTGCTACTCCCAAACCATCCTAAATATGCTCCTACAAATAAAATATGTTGCAGAGGCCTAGGTCTGGGTCTGTTGAATACTCTGTTTATTCTCATGCGAGGTTTGTCTGGTTATTTTTGTCTTTCGATCCCCTACGTGGGACTTTAATTACTATTTTTGAGTTCTTTTCTGCCCTTGCGTGGGCCTTTTTTAGTACTATATTTCTTCATATTCAGGTGTCTATTATAGTTTTTGCTGATATTTTGTGAGCATCCCCTACGTGGATTTTTGTTATAGCTCCTTTACAAGGTTTACAGGTAGTTACTTTTCTTAAGTAACCCCTGCATGGGTATTTCTCGGGCTATATTTTTGTGTTTATGACGTCAGATGTCCACTCAACCTTCTCTGCTATTGTTTGGTCCTTTTCGTTCAGGTTGCAACTGGCCAATGTGTAGGCCTATGTCATCTTACACTATTATTTTAGCTACTAGTTTATGTACTTGGGTTTGGGGCCCATTTAAACTCCGTACCTAAGCAATTTTACCTACCAAAAAAATTGATTTTGGTGAGATTTTTTCCATTGTTGCTAAACTGCTATTAGATTTATGTTGTTTGTTGCTATTGCATTTGATCTAAAAGTAGACCAAATGGATATGAAGACAACATTCCTACATGGGGATCTAGAAGATGAAATATATGTCTCAACTAGAAGGTTTTAGAGTAAAAGGAGAGGAGGACTTGGTATGCAAGTTAAAGAAATATTTATATGGCGGAAAAAATCACCTAGGATGTGGTATCAAAAGTATGATACTTATGTATTGGGATTTGGTTTTTCATGAAGTAAAGTTAATCATTGTATGTACATCAAACAAGTTGGTGATCACTTTATTATTGTAGCATTGTATGTTGATGATATGTTGTTAATTGAAAATAACAAGGAAATCATCAAGAATTTTAAGTCTCAATTGTCATCTTAGTTTGATATGAAGGATATTGATCCTACAAATTTTATCTTGGGCATGCAGATTAAGAGGGATTGGTCAAATAAGAGACTGGTTAAACCAAAGAAAATATATTAAGATAATATTAAGGAGTTTTAATATTTAGGATTGTAAACCAGTCAATACTCCCAATCTTTTGAATGTAAAGTTATTTTCAAAATAGTTTCTAAAGAAACAAGAAGAGGAAAAGGAAATATCTTGTGTTTCTTATGCAAGTATTGTTGGGAGTTTAATGTATGCTATGATTTGCACCAAACTAGACATTATCCATGTAGGGGGGTACCTGAGCAAATAATGTCAAAACCAAGGAAAGAACATTGGACTATTCTAAAGATAGTTTTTAGAAACTTGCATGGGACAACAAATTATGCAATTTGTTATCAAGGAAGATATGAACCAAACAAGGTATCAAATGTAAAAGGTTTTGTTGATGCAGATTGGGCTAGAGATCTGTTGTTATGTATTTCATTTGTTTGGTGGAGCAATAAGTTGGATGAGAAAGAGGAAATCTGTAGTGGCACTTTCAACTATAAAATTTGAGTACATGGTAGCCACTCATGCAAGTAAGGAATTAATATGGTTACAAAGACTATGTGTTGATGTTGGGTTTTTACAAAGAGCAATAAGGATAAATTGTGATAGTCAAAGTGCAATCTATATGAAAAATAACTTTGCTTATCATTTTAAGACAAAGCATATTGTAGTATAGTATCGTTTTATTAGAGACATGGTTGAAGATAATAAGATATCACTGGAAAAATTGATACTATAAAAAATATTGCAAATTCATTAACTAAGCTTGTGAGTACTGAGAAGTTTTCTTTGTGTAGGGAGATAATGGGTTAGTTGCTTCAAGTAGTTGAGTTTATGATTTGTATAGGCTCCACTGCAAAGTATTCAACAAGTTGGATATTGTTGGATGTGTTGTATTCTATGTAGAGAAAATAATAAAAAGAAAAATTGTACACCTCAACATAATGTGTTGGGTCCTTATTTTTGGGTGTTCTCCTTAATTATTGGGTATGGATGGTTTTAGCCCATGGTTTGATATCTGTTGTATTCTAATACCATTTAGTGGTTTAGGGTTGTTTGACGTTTCTAAATTCCTATATATTATAATTGTTTTATTAAAAGCATATAATATAAAAAGAAAGAGTTGCAACTTTGAGTTTTTACTGGTTCTCCCAATCAAGGGTTTCTAGGATAAATATTTGTGCTTATTGTGAATACCTGCTATTTTTCTTCTATTTTATGATTTTATTTGCATTGATATCTCTAGAATAAGTTTATCAATCTCTTCATGTCAACATCCAACCTTATTGTTAGGGATTACAAGACTCAACAAAAAATAGGGGTTGCACATTCATAACATTCTCCCTTGAATGTCAATACCAAAAACTTATGTGTCCTCTCTCAAGCCCAAGAGACCTCTAAGGTATACAAACTTGGCCATACATAAGACTGTTGGCAATTTTGCCACACTAGATTTTGTTGTAAAATTTCGAAATATGAATGATGCAATTATATTATTTTTATTATTTTAATGAAATATTGTGTTTCCTTCTTGTAAGCATTTCCATTAACATAAAAACATTAATTTCATTTTTGGAAATGCACTATAAAATTTTTCCTATAGAAATTAAGGGTGGTCATGCTCGAAACATAAAAGGAAAAGAATTAATGCAAGGAACATCTTTAGGATAAGTTCGGGCCAATTGCAAAATAGACGGATTGATAAAAATCAGCTGACATTGGTATTGTCCATTCAAGGTGAAAGTGGCAGAAAAATTGAAGTAAATATGTTTTCGCGTCTACCAATATGGGATGGTATGATCGTAATGTAGTAGTTGGTGCTCCTACTTGCAATTGGCTTAAAATAAATTATAGAAGTTGGTGCTTCTATATACCTAATCTATTGCAAATCAGATTACTTACTTTTAATGGGAAAATCTTATTATCTTCAACTCTATCTTCTAGGCATGTCATCGGATGGCAGTGATTGTCCTAAAATTTTAATCACTCCATAGCTTTCTGGCTCTGATACCACTATTAGCTTTTTTATCTGATTAACTCATAAAAATCTTATTCTATGATCAATAATGAATCAAATTAATGCTACTAACAATACCAACAATAACTCATAACAATGAATCTTATACAAAAATAACTCATAACAATAAATCTTAATACAACAATAACTCATATAATATAATTCAGATGCATCTAATATCATAAGATTACATGAATGATACATATTGATTACATTACATGGAGTTTTACCTCAAATATATCATTTTACATGACTTTTCAATTCTTTAACTATTGCTCTTCTCTTTCATCCATGAGATGCAACCTTTCATATTCCTCTCATAAAGATAAAGCTCTCATCTTACCACATATCATGTGACTCTTCATTATATCTTGAAACTTTACACTTTCTCTCATATTGACACATACATTATACAAATATAAATCATCTACTAAACTAATATTACAAGGGACCAAATAATATAATATCTCCAACACATATGAGGCATGGACTGGTAAGAAACCCTATCTTGAATATCTTAGAGTTTTTGGTTGTGATGCTTATGTGCATGTTCCAAAGGAAAAAATAAGTTAGATAATAAAGCATAGAAGTGTATCTTTATTGGTTATAAATATGGTGTAAAAGGCTACAATTTTTGGAATCCAAAAATCAGGATAGTTGTTTATAGTCTAGATATAATCTTGAAAGAATTTAAAAGTGCTCATAAGTAGGAATAACCATAAAAGGTGTAGTTTGAGTTTATGGATGAACGATTTGACTCAATAGAAGATGAACCATATCCTCAAACTCCAATATCGAGGAGATTGACTCAAGAAATAAGAAAACCAAAAAGGTATAGTTCACTTGATTTTCTTTCTACTTTTATTTTATTTGTTATTCATGATGATTATAGAATTATTAGGGAGGCAGTTAATGCAAAGGATGGTGAATTCTAGAAGAAGGTCATGATTGATGAGATAAAATATTTAGACAAAAATAAGACATGGGATTTGATAAAGTTATCTGCTGGAAGAAAACCAATTAGTAGAAAATGGGTATTCAAGAAGTTTAATGTAGAAGGTAAAGTCAAGAAGTAAAAATCTCCTTGGTTTCCAGGTAAATGAAATTGATTTTGGTGATAAATATTGAGATCAAGTGGTTGTGATGGCATCTGCGATTATGACTGTGACTATGATTGGATATGGGAAAGCAAATAAGGTGAATCAGGGTAGAATTCCCACAACGATCAAGGATGGTACAATTTCTGCCAACACTGAAGGTGTTGAGTCAGATTATGACAGTTTTGAGAATGCAAAGACCATTGGGGGTAAGGATCCTCCCGATAAGGGACACATCATTAATGGGTCCCTCTATCAAGATATCAAGTCCTCTTTACAATATTATACTAAGAAATTGAAAGGGTCTACGAAACCTCTCTCGAGTAGTGGAACCCTCTTACTCTGAGTGGATGAAGATCTTGTAATCCTTGAAAAGCTAATGGCGGATTACATTTCTGTTGAATCCTAAAATATGGTAGAAAAATTCATCGAAGGATGGTAGGATATGGAATCTATTTGGTGGTGGCCTCTACCAAATGGAAAACCCTAGGCAATATGGAGTTTTTTTCCATTTCAAATGGGTTTTTCCTCATTCATCTCAAAAATGAAGAAGAAGTCTCCTGAATTCTTACCAGGGATCCTTGGTTCTTTGATCAGAAGAGTCTCTTTCTATGAAAGTGGAGCAAATATTTCAATCCCAAGATGTAGAGCATAAAATTTTCACCAATATGGGTTTGATTACCATATATTTCTATCCAATTTTGGCATGAAGACATCTTACAAGGTATTGGAAAATATATAGGCAAGTTGGTTGCAATCGACCCGGTGACCCGAGCACACACTCACATGGTTCATGCTAGAATTTGTGTCAATGCCAATCTAGATTCCTAGCTTCCCACTTTGATAAATTTGGTTTACGGCTCCTATCACAGATTTCAGACCATAGAATATGAGAATAAACTTACATTCTGCATTGAATGCAAGGCTTAGGGCCATCTTAAAATCTAATACCCGTTGCTAAGAAAATCAAAGGAGATGAAACTCCCCAATACCTCTTGAAGCGGGTTGCATATTGGGCGGCATCAAGGCAGACCCCAGTAGGACAAGCAACAAAGTAGCCACTATCAAAAGAAGGAATAAATTCTAGAAGATATCAAAAGAAAGTAGATTGAAATCCAAGATTTGGAGGAAGATCATCCAAAGGTAAGTTCCATTATTGTCTTCCAAAATTGTTTTCATGTTTTAAAAGGAACTCTTATTCATGGGTCTAAACCTGGTGAGGATGACATTACCCCAAATCCAACTAAAACCCTAGTTTCTGATCAAGAGGAACCCCAATCCTCGACCTGATCTGGGCCATCCAATATTTTTTCAAAACCATCACCCACATTTGAGGGGCATACAAAAATTTGTAATCCCATATCAAACAAAGTTGAGAAAGAAGAAAAATATGATTTTAGCCCCATTAACACTAGAAGTATCAAGAAATATTTTGTTGATATTGGCAGTGAAAAGAAAAAATGGAAGACCCTCTATCAATGATCAGAAGAAAAAGGAAATAGAAAATGATATTGCAAATGGTACCTAAAAAACCTTATTCCAAGATCTTCTCGGTCAGGAGAAGGATGAATAAAAAAGGCCCAAACCTCCCTTGCAAAAAACTAAGGAAGGTCAAAAAATTTCCAAAAATTCTAAATGAAGATCATCTCATGGAATGTGAGAGGCCTCAATAGTGTTGTCAAGCAAAGGCTTGTTTGCACTCTGAGGAAATAACACAAACCCACTCTCAGGGTTCTACAAGAAGCAAATATTGATCAAAATAAAATCTAGAAAATCACAAATTCTATTTGGAAAAATGGTGATTTTAATTTTTTCCCCGCTCAAGGTACGACTGGGGGTCTTCTCTCTATTTAGGACTCAAACAAGTTAGAAGGCATAATCATTTCCTCTTTCGACAGGGTCCTCAATATGATGTTTTTCTGTAAAAGCAGTAATTTCTCTTTCGTTCTGACCAATGTCTATACCCCTAACGATCCTCTTAGCCTTAGGGGTCTATGGGATACTTTGATTTAGATGAGAAGTACTTTCATAAACCTTCCATGGATTATTTTTGGAGACTTCAACTCTCCTATTTTTCCTTCTAAAAAGCAGGGAGGGAACTTGATACCCACCAAAAGCATTCAGGTATTTCATTACTTTGTCACTGAATGTGAGCTGATGGATGTTTAGACTAAAGGGGAAAAATACACTTGGAGCAATAGGAGGATTGGTGATCAACACATTCAAGTTAAACTTGATAGGGTCTTATTGTCTCAAGAAGTTATACCGATGATGGGGATGGCACTCTTTTCTGTCTTCCCATAGTTGGATATGATCATTGCCCTTTACTGTTTGAAGCTGAGAAAGACCCTTGTTTCAAAATCCCATTTATATTTGAAGCTATGTGGACACAACACCCAAATTTGCGGATGTAAATTGCTGACTGGTGGCAATTTGACAATCATTGGTCCTTTATTTTTAGGGTTTCCCAAAAACTTAAGTGTGTTATAGAAAATATTCGAGTCTGGAACAAAGAAGTTTTTGGTAACATCTTCGAAAATGAGGAAAATATTTTACAAAAACTAAAAAGTATTGAACTCCAAATTTAGAATGGGCAGCTCAATGAACAACTCATAAATGAGGAGATATAGGTTCTTTCAGACTACCATAATGTGATAGCTAAAGAGGAGACTTTTTGGAGGCAAAAATCAAGGGCCCTTTGGCTCAAAGAGGGGGAATCAAACACAAAATTCTTTCATGCCACTACCCTAAGGTACCGAAGTTTGAATAAAATTAAATAATTAACTAGAAGTGATGGATCCGTCATCAGGGATATTTTTGATATTCAAAATGAAGCTTTTTTTTTTGAAGGTCTTTTGGGAGCCAACCCCCAAAATTTTTCCTAGGCTGGTAGATAATTTCTCCATAATATACCTAGTATGGTCACTTTAGATATGAATTTAGCTCTTATCAAACCCCTCACCCCTGATGAAATTAAAGAGGTTGTTTTCTCAATACACCTTGATAAAACCCTAGGTCTTGATGGGTTTTCTCCCTGATTCTATCAAAATTTTTGGGACATCATTGGGCCTGACATATGCAATACCATCATTGAAATTCAACAAACTAAATCTATACCTAGAAGTATCATTTCCACCTTCATTACCTTGGTTACCAAAGAGCCTATGTGTACATCTATGTCACATTTCAAACCCATTAGTCTTTGCAATGTCTTGTGTAAAACTCTTACTAAAGCCATGGCTACAAGACTCAAAGAGATCCTTCCTCATATCATAGACCCTTGTCAAGGTAGATATATCAAAGGAAGAAATATTACTGATGGTGTTATCACGTTGCATGAAGCCCTTCATTCTACCAATCATAACAAAAAAGTTGCCATGTTTTTCAAAATTGACATGAATAATGCTTTTGACAAAGTTAACAGAGATTTTTTTATTATTATCCTTCATAAATTTGAATTTCATATGGAGTGGGTTGATCTTGTTCATAATTTCATTTCTAATCCATGTTTTTCAGTCCTAGTCAATGGATCTACAACAGGGTTTTTCCCTAGTAACAGGGATTTTAGACAGGGAGATCCTCTATCCCCCATCCTTTTTATTATCCTTGTTGAATCCTTGGGTAGAGCGATAAAAAATACCTACTCCAATGACATAATTCCAAGTATTAAGATTGTGTCTAATTTAAGAGCCTTGTATTACCAGTAGTTCGTTGATGATACCATCATTGCTACTCATGCTTCTGTGTGGGAAGTAAAAGTCATTAAGAGTATTCTTGATACCTATGAGGAGGCTGCAGGACATAAAATAAATTATGTTAAAAGTAAAATTTTCTTCATTAAAACTCCCCAAGAGATACAATCTAAGATTATATGCATATTTCAATGTGTTATATCTCAGTTGCCTACCCAATATTTGGACCTCCCTCTTTTCACTAGTACTCCGAAGGAATCCATGTGGAGTAACAATATTGAGAGGATTAGCTAAAACTTGCAGGTTGGAAAGGGACCCTCCTCTCTCAAGCAATCAAATCCACCTTGAAAATGGCTTATCTCTAAAGTGCTCCTATTTATTTCATGTCTGTCTTCAAATTTCCTATTGCTGTCTACATGAAAATTGAGCAAATCTAGAAAAGATTTTTGTGGGCAGGTATCGAGGATAGGAAAATATTTTATTTTGTCACCTGGGACAAGGTGTGCTCCCCCAAAATTTAGGGGGGCTTAGGGCTCTGAAGATTTTTTAATATGAACACAACATTGTTAGCCAAGTAAGCATTGAAGGTTTTCACCAACATCAACCTTGAATGGGTCTCAATTATCAACAAAAGATATCTTCAAAATCATTGTTTCATAGATGATGATATACCCAGAGAGGGCTCCACTTTCTAGAAATCAATTATCCAAACCAGATATTTAATTTAGAAGAGGATAAGGTTGCAATTAGGAATAGGGAGTAAAATTAACTTCTAGAATGATTGGTGGATCTCTAATCAATCACTTTTAGAGAACAATAAAATTGTTATTTTACAACCTTTCTTGGATACTTTAATTGGTAGCAAGATTGAAGATTTCATTGAAATTTTATCTGATTCTAAGCATTGGAAAAATTTTCATATTTCAAATTCTAATGGCTAAATATCTGATGCTTCAACAGTTCTCAAAACCATCCTAAATGCAACAGTCATCCCCACTAGTAATTCCCCTGACTCCCCTTTTTGGAAAGAGATTGACTATGGATTGTTCATGGTTAAATCTTCTCATGGTCTGACTATTGATTATCAAGTGGTTGAAATACCTTATGATTGAGTTTGGATTAAATATATATTTCTGAAATTTGCTCATTTTAGCTGGTTGGCCATCCAAAATAAGTTTCTAATGATTGATAATCTTAGGAAAAGGGACATGATTATCCCTAAAAGATGCTATTTGTGCATGAATACATGGGAAATCGTCAATCACCTCTTTCTAGAGTGTTTTTTAATCCAAGATAGATTTGGATCACCTTATGTCCACTTTTCATATCTCATGGGTTCCTCCTAATTCATTGAGTCACCTTTTCATCCAATGGCCAGCTCCATTCAAAAACCTCAAATTATCTTCTTTATGGAAAGTGACCCTTCATCATATCTTATGGTAAGTGTGGCTTGAAAGAAAAAATAAAGTTTTTCTCCCTTCTCTAAGGATCCCATCTCTATTGCCAATAAAGTTATTGCCTTTGCTATAAAAAATTCCCAGCTCTTCCCTTATCCCAAAAATTCTAATTCTAGATTGGAGTCTATTCTATTCTCTTCCTTAAAAATTCCCTACAATTCTAGTTCTATTTTTCTAACCCCCCATACCAGAGCGGGTGCCCATTGGATTCCTCCCCCAAGTGAGTGGCTAAAACTTAACTTTGATGGTGCCTCCAAAGAAAATCTAGGGGATGTAGGTGTAGGTGGTCTTGTCAGATATCACAGTGGTCGAGTTATTATGGCTTATGCTGAGTATCTGGGGTGTCAAACTAATCATTTTACTGAAGGTCATGTACTGTGGAGAGGGCTAGATCTTCTCATGGATTATAAAGGTAACCTTTTATTGAGGGAAATTTTTTTAATATTATAAATGCTTTCAAAAACAACAAGGAATCCTCTTGGAATGTCACCACCATTATTCAAAAAGCTAAGAAGTTGTCCCAAAATTTTAATGATATCTCTATCAATCAAGTGTACCGCAAAGCTAACAGGACCGCATATATTCTTGCCAATTAGGGAGTTATCCATAAATCACTGTCTATTTGGAAAGAAATATTTCCCCAAGAAGTTTTAAATGCTACTAATAATAATTTAGTTTAAAATATATGATCACAGGTTTTGGTGAGTCAACTTATCCAATTATGACTCTAGCTTTTTTAGCATTATTTATTCCTTTGGTTCCAATTCTTATGGCAAAATTTTTCTGATTAGTGTGGCTTTCAGTCTTGCTATCAACACTAGTGTTTGGTTCTCTCGTTTCCTTTTCGTGAAGCATGCTATGTCCCAAGATAAGCCCTATCAGTGGGTTTGTCTTATGGTGGTCTTCTCCAAGCATTTCAAGTCCCTTAGTAGGTCTAGAGAGTGTAATTAGATGTTGTCAAACAAGGTCAATATGCGTCAAGCCTCAAGATCCTATTTTTTACGTCTTACAAATTTTGAGAATCATTTTTTTAGTAAATTGGCACTCCTAATATTATCCTAGTCCTATCTATTAAAGCCACTCCCTCCTACCATTCTTGCTTTTCCACTCCATTCTAATCCATCTTTGAAGTTGCCCACTCACATCCTGTATCGTTCCTCTCCTAGAATTTGTTAGCGATGATGTGTCCCCTGTTTCCAAATTTAAACAGACCCTTGACTATGAACCCTTCACCCATTTTTCCTCAAAACACAAAGCCAAAGTTGGCAAGAGTCCTCCTTAATTTAGAATATTGTCTCGATTTAAGAAACCTAGGGTTTATTCTAGTCAAAACTCCCCTTACCACATCTTGGATGAAGACAGTGACGATCCTTGCATTACTACTCATAACACAATCCACATTACCATCATCAGTAGCATTATCAATGCCATGGATAAGATCAGTGAGAATATCAAGGTGCTACTTCCAAACCATCCTAAAGATGCTTTTGCAAATAAATATGTTGCAGAGGCCTAGGTCCGGGTCTGTTGAATACTTTTTTTGTTCTCATTCTAGGTTTTTCTGGTTATTTTGGTCTTTCGATCCCCTACGTGGGACTTTAATTACTATTTTTGAGTTATTTTTTGCCCTTGCATGGGCCTTTTTTAGTACTATATTTCTTCATATTCAGGTGTCTATTATAGTTTTTGCTAATATTTTTTTAGCATCCCCTACGTGGGTTTTTATTATAGCTCCTTTACAAGGTTTACAGGTAGTTAATTCTCTTAAGAAACCCCTGCGTGGGTATTGCTCGGGCTATATTTTTTTATTTATGACATCATATGTCCACTCAACCTTCTCTGCTATTGTTTGGTCCTTTTTGTTTAGGTTGCAACTGGCCAATGTGCAGGCCTATGTCATCTTACACTATTATTTTAGCTACCAGTTTATGTACTTGGGTTTGGGGCCCATTTAAACTCCGCACTTAAGCAATTTTACCTACCAAAAAAAAATTGATTTTGGTGAGGTTTTTTTCATTGTTGCTAAACTACTATTCAATTTATGTTGTTTGTTGCTATTGCATTTGACCTAAAAGTAGACCAAATGTATGTGAAGACAACATTCCTACATGGGGATCTAGAAGATGAAATATATTTCTCAACTAGAAGGTTTTAGAGTAAAAGGAGAGGAGGACTTGGTATGCAGGTTAAAGAAATATTTATATGGCATGAAACAATCACCTAGGATGTGGTATCAAAAGTATGATACTTATGTATTGGGATTTGGTTTTTCATGAAGTAAAGTTGATCATTGTATGTACATCAAACAAGTTGGTGATCACATTATTATTGTAGCATTGTATGTTTATGATATGTTGTTAATTGAAAATGATAAGAAAATCATCAAGAATTTTAAGTCTCAATTGTCATCTTAGTTTGATATGAAGGATCTTGGTCCTACAAATTTTATCTTGGGCATGCATATTAAGAGGAATTGGTCAAATAAGAGACTCGTTAAATCAAAGAAAATATATTAAGATAATATTAAGGAGTTTTAATATTTAGGATTGTAAACCAGTTAATACTCCCAATCTTTTGAATGTAAATTTATCTGCAAAATAGTGTCTAAAGAAACAAGAAGAGGAAAAGGAAATATCTTGTGTTCCTTATGCAAGTATTGTTGGGAGCTTAATGTATGCTATGATTTGCACCAAACTAGACATTATCCATGTAGGGGGATACCTGAGCAAATATATGTAAAAACCAAGGAAAGAACATTGGACTATTCTAAAGATAGTTTTTAGAAACTTGCATGGGACAACAAATTATGCAATTTGTTATCAAGGAAGATATGAACCAAACAAGGTATCAAATGTAAAAGGTTTTGTTGATGATGATTGGGCTAGAGATCTTGATGTTATGTATTTCATTTGTTTGGTGGAGCAATAAGTTGGATGAGCAAGAGGTAAGTTGTAGTGGCACTTTCAACTATAAAATTTGAGTACATGATAGCCACTCATGCAAGTAAGGAATTAATATGGTTACAAAGACTATGTGTTGATGTTGGGTTTTTACAAAGAGCAATAAGGATAAATTGTGATAGTCAAAGTGCAATCTATATGAAAAATAACTTTTCTTATTATTTTAAGACAGCATATTGTAGTATAGTATCGTTTTATTGGAAACATGGTTGAAGATAAGAAGATATCATTGGAAAAATTGATACTATAAAAAATATTACAAATTCATTAACTAAGCTTGTGAGTTTTGAGAAGTTTTCTTTGTGTAGGGAGATAATGGGTTAGTTGCTTCAAGTAGTTGAGTTTATGATTTGTATAGGCTCCACTACAAAGTATTCAACAAGTGGGATATTGTTGGATGTGTTGTATCCTTTGTAGAGAAAATAATAAAAAGAAAAATTGTACACCTCAACACAATGTGTGGGGTCCTTATTTTTGGGTGGTCTCCTTAATTATTGGGTATGGGTGGTTTTAGCCCATGGTTTTATATCTATTGTATTCTAGTACCACTTAGTGGTTTAGGGTTGTTTGACATTTCTAAATACCTATATATTATAATTGTTTTATTAAAAACATATAGTATAAAAAGAAAGAGTTGCAACTTTGAGTTTCTATCGGTTCTCCCAATCAAGGGTTTCTAGGATAAATATTCATGTTTATTGTGAATGCCTGCTATTTTTCTTCTATTTTATGATTTTATTTGCATTGATATCTCTAGAATAATTTTACCAGTATCTTCATGTCAACATCCAACCTTATTGTTAGGGATTACAAGACTCAACAAAAAAATAGGGGTTGCGCATTCATAACATTCTCCCTTGAATGTCAATACCAAAAACTTGTGTGTCCTCTCTCAAGCCTAAGAGACCTCTAAGGTATAAAAACTTGGCCATACATAAGACTGTTGGCAATTTTGCCACACTAGATTTTGTTGTAAAATTTTGAAATATGAATGATGCAATTATGTTATTTTTATTATTTTAATGAAATATTGTGTTTCCTTCTTGTAAGCATTTCCATTAACATAAAAATGTTAATTTCGTTTTTGGAAATGCACTATAAAATTATTCCTATTGAAATTAAGAGTGATCATGCTCGAAACGTAAAAGGAAAAGAATTAATGCAAGGAACATCTTCGGGATAATTTCGGGCTAATTGCAGAATAGACGGATTGATAACAATCAGCTGACTTTGGTATTGTCCATTCAAGGTGAAAGTGGCAAAAAAATTGAAGTAAATATGTTTTTGCCCCATGGGGGATGAAAATCCTTTGCACCCCTTGTTTGGGGTGAAATTATCTTGATAAGTGATTTCACTCGTTGAAAGCGGAGAAGGAACAAATTTGCAAGTGAAGGGGAAGTCAAAGTTAATGTTTCCCCTAGAAAGGGGCGAAAATCAGTTTCACCCATCTCAGGGTGAAAATCCAAGCAATAGTTTCTTCCGGTCGAAAATAGAAATAAGAATGAGGAGGGTGCTGTCAAAGTCAAAATCACCCCTTGACGGTGGCAAAAATCATTTTCGCCCCTTTCAGGGGTGAAACTCCAATAAAACCAATTTTAGGAGTGCAAGTATGAGGATGACATCGTTCAGGCATAAAAAGAGAAGTCAAGGTCAATTTCACCCCTCAAAGGGGGTAAAAAAATTTTCACCCCTCTTTGGGGCAAAAATCCAAGAGGAAACAACTTGAGGTGAAAGTCCCCTAGAATGCAGTCTTCTTGTTGGTTAAAGTCAACGTCACCCCTAGACTAGGGTAAAAATCATTATCGCCTCTTTCAGGGGTGAAATCAATTATTGTTTCCCTCCTCTTTCACAGAAGACATTCTCTATCATTTTTGGGGTAAAATTGCCCAGGAAACATGTAAAAGCATGTTTAAGGGCGAAACTCATTTTTTTTTATTGCTAGGGTGAAATTCCAACTTTGGAGGCAACCATCAATGCAGTGTTCTTCTCAGAAGTGCCATAACAATAGATATTTTTGAGAAAGGTGAATATTGATAAAATTGAATGCTTGGGGCAGCAAGAGCCATGATCCAAAATTTTTGCAAGGATTAAATGCTACATCCTCCAATACGGTGTGATCCCGATGATTTTTGAGGTGCCTTCCATGGACTTCATTCCTTTTCAAAGCAGAATTAAATTTCATTGATTTCAATCGGTAAGGGTGAGATTCCAATGATAGCGCCCATGATTTAATATTTAAGCTCTCAATTACCATGTGACGTTATTGAGTCTCAATGCACCGACACTTGGGACATTCTCTCTATCATCCATTTTTGTTGATTTTCCAAGCACACTCTCTGAAAGTCAGATTGTTGTCCCTTGAAGAATAATCTAATTTGAGCATCACCATTACCAAGAAAGAAATTGCTACCACAAATTTTTGGCCAGCCAACATTTTGTTGTGTTGTGCATTTAATTAAAGAGGTGAAATCCTCTATAAATACTAAGTATTTCAATGTAATAAGGAGGATAAACATTATACAAAAAAATACTTTAAGTTCTTTGCATCAATAGAAGGGTATTCGGATTCTGGTTCCATAAGTAGTCTTGCGGTTAATCATTCTCTGCTTGTTATTTTTGCTTATGTTTGTGTTTATTATTAGCTTCTTTTAAATTTTGCATCAAAATTTGAATATTGTTGGTAAGGGAATGAACATTGAAATGTGCTTAGGATGTTGTCTCTGCAAAATGTGAGTGGTTCCTGTGCTTATCTTTCTGTTTCATGCTAATTAGCACTTAATGTGATTTCTTGTTGTTAGTTTATCCCCACTACACTTTTTTGGCTTATAGCCATATTTCCCATCTCTTTCTATTATTTCCCATTTCTTTCTTGTTACCCTAAGATTAAAACTAGATTAGATTAGTAAGGGAGCCAACCCTCTCTGGAGATTGGCCCGAAGGACATCTCTCTCCTTCGGCCTTTCAATGTTGGTCGGGTCTAGGGTGCACAAATAGTAATATTTTGTACTTAGGCAGATTCATGACCAACAATTTTTGGCACGCTCGGTGGGACACTCAAAAAGTTCCACTTTCAATAGTATTGAGGTTTGATGTTCACCTTTGTACTATATGATTAGAACATCTGGTGACTCAACTCTACCCCGAAAGCCTCCGAACGTGAAGTGAGTGAAAGCTTTCTTCATGATCACAAGATCGAAGGCCAAAAATCTAGAAGATCCCATTGAGTTTTATGAACTTGACACTCAAGTGCTAGGAGAACACCCTAGGTTAATCACTCTAGCTATCCCATCAAGTGTAACATCTTCATAGTTAGTTGGTGTGTTCTCTATTCCTTCAAGTCCTGCTAGCACAACCACTAGTTTTCCACCTCCCCAACCACACACACCAGTCCACATGGCTCAAAATCCACCACCATAGCCACCAAGGTAGTTTCTAGCATGGAACCACTCTAGACCTCTAAATCTGCAAGCTCAGAACCCGATCCCACAAGTGGTGATGAAGGCTTTGCCTACCTACGATGGTACAGGGAAGATGGCTTATGAGCATGTTCAAGATGTAGCTGCCTTGGCGATGATCCATGATATCATAGATGAGGATATAATGGTAAGATTGCTTGTTCTCTCTCTCGAAGTAAATTACTTTACTGGTACCGGTCATTACAACCTGCCACCATCACCACCTAGGACCAGTTGGTTGAATTGCTAATCAAAGGATTCAATGAACAAGCGGATTCATTCTCCCTGTTGCATCAGTTCACTACCATTTAGAGGAATATGCAAGAGGAAATCATGGACTTCAATGTCAGGTTCACCCGAAATTGGCATAGAGTTCCTGATGGTCTCCGATCGACTCTTGAACAAGCAGCCTTTTACTACCTCTGAGCTTTCAATTTTAACATCAGTATGGCCATCCATCAGTCTAATATCAATACATTCCCTAATCTATATTCTGCTGCACAAAAGGCTAAAGTTGATCTGATTTCTATCGGTAAGCTTCCACCAAAAATGGCCATGCCTATTTTTCTCGACCTTCTACAGTATTTGTATGCTAATGCATCTTCTCAGCCTTTGCCAATGTCACCCATGTATCCAATCCCTTCATGGAATCCAAGTACATCATAGACCATGATGATAATTTCTATCCCTCAACTCCTTGCTCCAACCATTTTGTAGTTACCAGCTCTAGTTCCATTCCCAAAACTACCATATCTGCTTATACCATTACCATTACCAGCTCCTCCAACACCCTCAAACCTTGATCCACAAGACAAGGTGTTGAAGGAGTTGTAGTCCATGAACTCATCCATAAGAGCGATGGGTAACGAAATCATGGTGATCAAAAGGAAGCAGGCTAAAAAATATTTCCAGCCTAGGAGATTTCAACCACCATCAATCACCAGGGAGCAAGGAGCTTCGAATAGCAAGGTACCTGAGAGAAATCCAATGGTGCTAACAAATGAAGAAGTTGGCACATCAGACAAAGCATACTGGTGCTCCACGTGCAATGATCCACATGGTGAGGAAACTTGCATGGTTCATCTAAACTACGTGCAAATATTGGCAGAAAGTGCTTCCATTGGTCAAGTCAACATGATCACAGAAGTAGATCACAATTTCATGGTCCCTTCTAAAGAGCAAGTTTTAGTTCTCACGAGAGCTGGAAGGAAGCCTATTACTATAGACCCAGCTGAGTTGGAGCCCCTGAAGGTACCTACTGACTCAAAGGTACAAAATGAGAAGAAACAAGCACAAGTAAAGGCAATTGTTCTAGCACCCAAGCTAGATGCACCCATCCTGCTGAAAGATATTTTACCTCAATGAGCAAGAGAGAAAGTGTAAGAAAAGGCTTCAACTTCTCAGACAAAAGCTGAAACAGAAGAGCAAGCCAGGGAAAAGCTTAAATACCCATCTTTGACGAAACGTCAGAGGGTGGAGGCCACACAATAATATCAGAGTAGATATGAGACTACCAATGAAGCCAAAGAGTCCTGTGCATCCACATATAATATTGTTGAAGAACTAAAGATAATTCTAACCAAGGTGAGTCTCTATGATGCATTACAATTGCCTGGACAAGTGGACTTATTGCAAGAATCACTAAAATTTATGAAAGATAAGGGGAAGAATTTGACTCAAGCAGTGTTAGCTCAAACGTTGACAACTTCTACCACTGGAAAGAATAGACCACCCCTTTCTACCTATCCCTCAGGATGGAAGGTTGGATTGTGCACAATTGCATGATCGACTCAGGTGCTGCAATGATTGTCATGCCAAAGGTAGTATGCGATGTTATGGGTATGGAATATACAAGAAGTAGCCCTGGTATTTTGTAGTTAGATGGAACCCCCATAAGGATAGTGGGGGTCATCAAGGATAATCCCATTGTATTGCATAAAATGCCTTAGATAACTGTGATCCAAGAAGTGGTCGTGGTCGATCTAGAGCCCTACTTCAACATGTGCCTATCATGGGAGTTTAATGCTAAGTTAGGAGGCTACCTTTCTCTTGACTATTCTCATTTGGAAATTCTTGTCAAGGGGAGGAGAATTCAAATTTATAATGAAAAGCCCTCAACTTATCACATAGAAAATATTGAAGAAGAAGATGCACCCATGAGTTCTGTCAACTTGATGATTGAAGAATTGGAAGAATTGGACCTGATGGAGGAGACTTTGGATGAGCTTCGAACAAAAGATGAATTTTCAATGCTCAATTTTAATGCCATGATGGAAACCAAAATCGGTTGCTACACCATCACTAAACCTGAAAAAGTTGAAGTAAAAGTGACTGATGATGAAGGTCCTACTCTGGATCAATTATGGAAGTTATACTTTGATGGTGCAAGGTGTAAGAATGGTGCAAGAGCTAGAATTATCCTCATTTCTCCTTCTAGCATACAAAAAATGTACTCTTACCGGTTGACTTGGAGTTGTACGAACAATGTCATCGAATATGAAGCACTTTGTTTGGGTCTAAAAAAGGTAGAAAAGCTCGGGATCAAGCAATTGTAGATCTTTGGAGATTCTGAGCTAATTGTCAACCAGGTAACTAGTAAGTGTGTTTCCAAGCAGCATTACTTGAAGGCATACTGAAATAAGGTATGGGACCTTTTTGAAGCCTATACAACATTGAACATCCAAGCGATCTCATAGGAGCAAAACAAGCATGTCAATCTCCTAGCCTCCCTTGGCACTAATTTTTCCCTAGTAGAGCATGTGGTGAGGAAGCCCAAGACTATGAGGTTGATATATAGACCTTTAGTCCTTGACAAAAATACCTTCTGGCAAGTGTTTGACAATGATGAGTAGATTGTGAATTTTTTGGTAAGAGAAGCTAGTACTGTGGAAGAGAGAATGCTTGATGAGGAGGAGGCCGAAGGGTTAATCCAACTGAGGAATAATCATATCCCAAAAGGATTGATTACGCTCAAGAACCTCTTTGATCAGAATGACAGAGCAGAAAAGCATAGGATCAAAGTGGATGATAAAGAGTATACTAAGCTGCAGTTGGAACCTGACAAGATAATCAAAGTTGGAACAGATTGTACTCCAGATGAGCTCGAGAAAATTAAGAAGTTATGTTATGAGTTCCCGGATATTATTTCTTGGAGCTATCATGATCTGAAAGGCTACAACAAAGATGTGATCCAACATACCATTGAGTTGTAGGAAGGAGTAAAACCCTTTAGATAGAAACAATGACATGTTAATCCAAATATTGAGGTGCTAATGAAGGCAGAATTACTGAAGATGTTGGAGGTAAAAATCATATATCCTATCAAACATTCAACCTGGGTGGCGAATCTGGTCCTAGTACGAAAGAAGAACGAAGACATTCGCTTGTGCATGGATTTTCATAATTTGAATCAGGCATCACTGAAAGACCACTACCCCTTGCCATAGATCGACTAGATTCTTCATGTAGTCACCGAAGCACAAATATTCTCACTGCTAGATGATTTCTCTGGCTACAACCAAATTTGGGTGAAGGATGAAGACCAACACAAAACGACGTTCACCACCAAGTGGGGCACTTTCGCCTACCAACGAATGCCTTTCGGTCTATCAAACGCTGGTGCTACCTTCCAGAGAGCAATGGATGTAGCCTTTGGTGAGTTGTTGAATCGCATTATTGTGATATATTTGGATGACATGAATATTTTTTCTCATGATAGGAAAGAGCATGGTTCTCACCTGAGATAGGTTTTCAAGAAATACTAGGAGTTTGGAATTTCTATCAACCCCAAGAAATCAATTTTTGCTGTTAAAGAGGGGAAACTCCTGGGTCATGTGATTTCGAAGGATGGGTTGGCCATTGATCCTTCCAGAGCTGATGCTCTTTTGAAGTTGCCACTACCGGCCAATAAGAAATAATTACAGTCATTTTTTGGATAAATCAATTTTATTTGAAAGTTCATTGCAGACTTCGCTCAAGTCATGAAGTCGATGACCGAGCTCCTTAAGAAGAACGCATATTTTAAGTGGACAGAGCAGAGGAAGCAGGCCTTCCAGGAGATCAAGGAGAGAATTGTCCAAGCACCTATTTTGATCAATCTAGACTACTCAAAGGATTTTATCCTTTACGTCGTGGGTGAGCAGGAAAGCTATGCTGTCGTGCTCATGCAGGAAGGAGATGATGGAGATGAACAACCAATTGCTTTTTTGAGCCAGGTTATTCAGCCACATGAGAAAAAATATAATTTTATTGAAAAATAGGTCTATGCAATTATGAAATCCTTGAAAATTTTTAGACATTTTATCTCACAGAGTAAGACTATAGTCTACATCATTCATCCAGATGTTAGGAGTTTCATTATTCAAGGGGAACTGGGTGACAAGAGAGCAGGCTGGGTTTCAAAGATCTAGGAGTATGATGTTGAGATTCGACCGACCAAATTGGTTCGTGGTCGAGCACTTTGTCAGGAGCTGGCTAAAAGCATTGCTTCTCGATGATGGTACCACTACACAATGAAGTTATCAGCGAGAGCAATATTGCAAATCAAGTGATAGGTGATCACAATTGGACAAAGGACCTTGTCAAATTATTTACATCGGGAAGGTGTCCACCACATCTGAACTCCTCGTAGAGAAGAAGATTCAAGTTATAGGCCCTCAGATACGTCTTACTACCAAGTGGTTTATTTCATAAAAACATAGACGGAGTACTCCTTAGATGCATCAAGGAATTCAAAAAAGTAGAATATTCTGGAGGAGTTCCACTTTGGCTTATCAGGCGACCACTATGCAGGGAGGCCTATGGCATTGAAGATCATCAAAGCTGGTTACTTTTGGCCTACTCTTTTCATAGATGCACATAAAGTTAGTCAGAGTTGTGATAATTGTCAGTGGTATGTTGGTAGGAGCAAGAAGGCATCTTTGCCTCTCCACCCAATCCAAGTGGAAGCTCCATTTCAACAGTGGGGCTTAGACTTTATCGGGGTTATTGATCCTCATTCTTCTATCAAACACAAATACATCTTGATGACAACTGACTATTTTACTCGATGGGTAGAGGCCATTCCAACCAAGAAGGCAGATCAGACAATGATTATCTCTTTCCTCGAGGGACTGATCACCCATTTTGGTGTACCAGATGCAATCGTGATAGATAATGGGACTCCCTTCATTGGGGTGAAGATCACCGAATTCATGGGCAGGTATGGGATCTATCTAAAAACTTCATCTAATTATTACCCGTAGGGAAATGGTCTGGCTCAGTCCACAAACAAGAACTTGCTCAAAATTTTGAAAAGGACCCTTGGAAGCAACAAGAGAAGTTGGCATCTACTTTTGAATCAAGCCTTGTGGGTGGATCACATATCGATTAAGAAATCAATCAAAGCTTCTCCCTACTCCCTGGTGTATGGCAAGGAAGCAGTCTTGCCCATCCATATCGAGCTCCCGGTTCTCCAAACCTTGCAAATGCTCAATGACGAAAATGATGAATCTGATCCTATGAGCACAAGGTTAGCCCAACTTTTGCAACTTGAGGAAGAGAGAGAGAAAGCATATAATGCTTTCATGGAACATGCCAAGATGATGCAGAAGTGGTTCAAAAAAAGGACAACTGAGCGAAAATTCAAAGTTGGTGATTTGGTGCTCAAATGGAATGAGAATAAAGCAAAGCCCGGAAAGCACCATAAGTTCGAGGTAATTTGGGAAGGTCCATTTCAAATTTTGGGGGTGAACTCAGTTAATGCTTATCATCTCCAAGGCATGGATGGTCGAGAGTTGCAAATCCCGATAAATGGTCTTCATTTGAAGGCCTATTATCACTGAGAAAATTGCATAAACAAGTATGTCTATATGTACATATGTTTTAATTTCATATTTTGGAAGTATTTTATTGCTTTTATTATAAAAAAAAAGATATAATATATGATGAAAAAGATTTCATCGGCAAAACTTCGTTTCATTGTTTTCACCCCAAAATATTCTCATTATCTGAAAATCAATTTCACCCGATAAAGGTTATTAAGGATTGCATTATTAGTTTCGGGCAAAATTAATTAAAATATTTTTCAGCAAGAATTTTCGGACGAAAGAGGGCAAATTTAAAAAAAAAGCATTAAAATTAATTTTGCCCCAATTATTAATTGTTGAAAAATAAAAGAAAAGAAATCAAAGAGAAAGCAAAAGCAAAAGAGAAAAACAAGTTTTAATTAATTTTGCATGAAATTTTTCATGTGGAGGGCAAAATTAAAATTCAGGGTGAAATTCCAAGAAGAGAGAAATAATGTAAAAATTGCATGCTTTTAGGAAAACTCCAAGTTATCAAGGTTATTTTTGAAAAAAAGGGGGCAAAATCGATTTTTAATTGCTTTTTTAAATAAAGCACTATAAGCTTTTTTAATTGGGGAAATATTAGAAGAAGGGAATTGTTTTAAAAGGAGGGTTTCCAAGCTAGAGAAGAAGACAATTCTTGGGAGCGTAGGTGAAAAGGAGTGCATTGCCAAATCAGTTTCACCCATTAAAATATATTTGTCGATAAAAGTCAAGTTGGAGAACCTAATTGATGTCATTGAGAGATTTTAGAATGCCCGAAGCAAATTTATTTCACCCATTTTTGCCTTGGTTGATGTTTTGATGTCCTCGAGAAATAGAATTTAACATTTTTGTTTCTAAAAGCGCACTTTGCTCACACATGGCAAATTGCTTTCCCAAAATTAGTCGTTAGATATCCATATTATGCCCTTTGAAGTCAAAGGCAACTGGACACGAGGTTTGAAGAGGATTTTGGGAAAAAGGAAGTTATTTACAGTTAAGGGGTAGTTCAAAAAATTATTAAAAAATGTGCAGGGCGCACGAACCAAGATGCATGTTCGTTCGAATCCCTTGAGCACATCACCTGCAATAAATTCGATAGTTGGGTGTGAATGATATAAGAAAGGGAAAGTAGAAAAATATTGCAGAGGAAGAATATTTTTCTGTGAGTGTTGTAAGGTTGTCATTCAAATCACTGTTTTGTTGCAGGTTTAACAGACAGTTCCAGTGAAAGCTACGGTACAAAGATGAGGAAGAAGATAGCTGATCCGAAGAAAGTTGTAGAACTAAAAAAAGCACAAGGTGGTAAAAACACTAAAAAATTTAGGCATCATGAATATACAGAGCTTGATCCATATTCGTATACACTGGCCAATATTGGAGATTGTTCAATATCGAACAAAGGCATAGAAAAATTACACTTGGACATGGATAATACCATTAGGCAAGGACTAACATTGAAAATCCCATTGAATATGGCTTATCATGCACAGCTTTCCTGGTACTTGAGTACCCCTGTACATCCTTGTCTTGAGCTAGTGGTAGAAATTGTAAAATTTTACTAGCCTGCAACAAGGGCCATCCATATTGCAAAGGGAGATAAATTATTTACTATTTTGCCTGGTGCAATCAAAGAGGTGTTCGCTTGTGATGTGCAACCTTCCTCAGATGTCATGACTAAGAAAATGATCTTAAGTAGCAAGAGGAAAGGAACCAATCAACTGTAACATTGCGCCAGTTTATAGAGAATTAACTTATAAAGGTGCCCCAGTTCAAAAAGTTTCTAGCTCTATCGAAACCCTTAACAGATTTTAAAAGCCCTGATATGTATTCTATGTTGGCCTGGGTGTCTAGTCTTCTTACTGATACCATAGTGTACAAATGGCAAGTAGCAATGGTGCAATGCATTTTCCAAGTGGATTTTATGCTCCTACAACCATGCAAGCAAGCACAAACCTAATTTTATTTGATTGGGTGGACTATGTAGCTCAAGCAATGAATATCCAGTTGGAGAGAATTCAGAGCGAAAAAACAATTTTGTTCAGGAATGCTTCATTTTTGGCCTGGTATTTCATCTTCCATATGCATCAATGTTTTTATTTTATTGCAGTAAAACATACTAATGAAGCAGATAATAAGCTGCCAGTATATTCATGGACTTCAAGCTTGTCTAGGGGGAATCATTTTACAATTTTAAATGCATGTTCCTGGGACCCTCCCTCGAACTCATTTACTACACAAGTGAAAGAGTTCCCAAGGCAATGAGGGAAGAAATTGTCACTAAGGAGAAAGGAGATATCTTTTTGTTAATGTAGGGCATTGTGGTACGAATTTTTGGCTTTACTGGTAAGCCGTTTCTCCTTCCCTATTTCACTATCGAGCACCTCTTTGCAATGAAAGTCATCCAAAATACTGACTACATTAATGAAGTTTATAGGGCAGGACGATGCAAGAGGACCACTTGCACCATACCATTTTGCTTAGGTGGAATCAAAGTTGACCAAGTCGGCTAGAATGAATTTCTTAATGAAGCACTCTCAGATATGGGCATGGTGGAGTTACCTCAGTGGTGGAAATATGATCCTTTGGGTCGGTTCGTAGATTTTATTAATACCAAAAATTTTGACTACTATCCCAGACCCAATATTCAGTGACAGAAATAATCCAAAGTAAGGGTGATATTCCAAGGCAAGGGTGAGATTCCAAGGCAAGGCAAGAAAGAATGTGATGGCACCCAAGATTTAATATTCAAACTCTTGATTGTCGTGTGACGTTGCTGAGTCTCAATGCACTGACGCTTGGGACGTTCTCTCTATCATCTATTTTTGTTGATTTTCCAAGCGCAATTCCTGAAATCTGGATTTTTGTCCCTTGAAGAATAATTTGATTCGAGCATCACCATTACCAAGGAAGAAATTGTTGCCACAATTTTTTGACCATCCAATTTTTTTTTGCGTTGTGTGTTTAATGATAAAGGTGAAATCCTCTATAAATACTAAGCATTTAAATGTAATAAGGAGGATATACATTCTACAAAAAAAGGGTTTAAGTTCTTTGTATCAATAGAAGGGTATTAGACTTTTGGTTCCTTAAGTAGTCTTATGGTTAATCACTCTCTTCTTGTTATTTCTGCTTATGTTTGTGTTCATTATTAACTGCTTTTAAATTCTGCATCTAAATTTGATTACTGCTTGTAAGGGAATGAACATTAAAATGCGCTTAGGATTTTGTCTCTATAAATTGTGAGTGGTTCTTGTGCTTATGTTTATATTTCATGCTAATTAGCACTTAATGTGATTTCTTGCTATTAGTTTATCCCCACTACACTTTTTCGGCTTATAGCCATATTTGCAATCTCTTTCTATTATTTCCCATTTCTTTCCTATTACCCTTAGCTTAAAATTGGATTATATTAGTGAGGGAGCCACCCCTCTCTGGAGAATGGTCTGAAGGACATCTCTATCCTTCGACCTTTCAATGTTGGTCGGGTCTAGGGTTCACAAATAGTAATATTTTATACTTAGGCAGATTCATGACCAACAAAGACCTTGGTGAAAATACCAGTTATCTAGTCCTTTATCTTGTGATATTAGAGATGGATCACTTGTTGTCAGATGAGTTATCTAATGTAATTTTGGTATACCTCAATATGTTGTGTGTGGGCATGAAACATTGGATTTTTGGAAAGTCGAATTAGACTTTAATTGTTACAATAGAGTAAAGAAGGTCATATTGTATGTTGTTGGAGTAGTAAAATAATAAACTGCAAAAGTGACTTCTTTAGCTTTCTTATTTGCTGTTACATATTCAACCTTTCTATTTGATAAGGTAATAGTAGATTACTTCTTACTATACCATGAAACTAGACTAGAACCAAGGAAGAAAACATGTCCTATGGTAGATTTTCTATAACATACACAATTGGCCCAATCTAAATCAAAATACCCTACAAGTGTCAACTCTCCAAAAGAGAACTAGTAAATAGCCATAGTCAAAGTCCCTTGCACATATCTCTATATTATATTTATTTCCATCCAATGTGTAACCTTAGGATGACTCAAAAACCTAGAAACCACACCCACTACAAAAGAGATATCTAGTTAAGTGTGAGTCAAGGACACAAGGCTTCCAACAAGTTTCTTGTACAAGGTAGGATCAACATCATCACCTTCCATATCCCTGGCTAACTTCAATCTAGGAGAAGTGGAGTAGAAATACTTACAATTTTCCATCTTGAACATGTTCAATAATTTTATAGCATACTTGGTCTAAGAGACATAAATTCTATCATATTTTTGCCACACCTAAATTCCAAAAAAATAATGTAGAAAACCAAGATTTATCAAATTCAAATTCATCTGTTTTATTGATTTTCTCCACTCTATCACCTGTGATGATAATATCATCAACATAGAGAACAATAATTAGTATGACATCTCCACCGATGTTCTTCACTTACAAGTTGGGATCATGGGGATTATCATGAATTCTTTGTGCCTTGAAGTACTCATCAATATTAGCATAAAATGATCTTGGAGATTACTTCAAGCCATATAGAGATCACATACAAAGTGTTTGAAGAACATCACTCTGGAAGTGAAGCATTTTCTTACATACCTGATGAAATTAGAGAAAATAAATTTGATAAGAAAAGTGTTAATTTCATTTGATGAGTACTGGAATGTGATCATAATTGGTAATTTATTTCTATATTTTAGTTACAAATCTTCTCTCTCTCTATATATATATATATATATGTATGTATGTATATATATATATACATACATACATATATATATATATACATATATGTAATGTATGTATGTATGTATATACATACATACATATATATATATATATGTGTGTGTGTGTGTATATACATATATATGTAATACATATATATATATATATATATATATATATATATATATATATATATATATATATATATATGTATATATATATATATATATATATATATATATACATATATATACATTATATATATATATATATATATGTGCATGATTTTGTATGAATTCTAGATAAATATGATCTGCAAAGTGTTATATGATGAATGGTTGCAATATTACATGAATTTTGTGAGAATATTGTGTTTTTAGTAGGTGGATGTTGCAGGTAATTCACGAGGAATGCTACAGCCAAACACAATTGAAGCAGTCTGTAAGAAAACGTAGTAAAAACAGGTTATATATGCTATCTATGAAAAGCGTCTACGAAAAGGTGCTACGGAAATGGTCTACGAAAATTTGTTACTATTTTGTGCAGTAGAAATGCCATGTATGTTGCCAGCTCGATCAATGCCACGCGGATCATTGGAAGAGTCAAGTGTGGATGATTTATCATTCTTTATTTGAGTTGACCGCATTAGAAGTTGTTATGTAATTTGTTAATTGGTTGAAAGATTGTGTAATCTATAGTGTAACAAATTTGTCTCTCTTTATGAAAAGGACAAAAAAACATTTTATTTTGTTAGTAAGTTACTTAGATTTTAGGTCCTTGTTACGCATATTTAGTATCCATGCCACTTGGACAAGATTTATTCAAAATCGTGTAACAAAGTGAATATTGAAATTTCTATTGTAAGGGTATAATGTAAAATTATAAATTACAAAGCCCTCCATGTTAGAAAGGTCTAGTCTACAACAGGGAGAAAAGTATATTGTTACATTGTACGAATGGAGATTGGAATAAAGTAATAAATTAGTAGCAACATTTTCTTCTATGAGTATGGTGACAATATTTTGTATTTCCTTCATATTTTACTTCATTGTTGTAGCTTCATTTTATTTTCCTACAAGCATGAATTAAGTAGCATTAAGTTAGATTAATGAATATAAATTACTGAAGTTAAAGTAGAGTAGAAAGAGGAGAAGAGATTAATACTGACCTCGAGGAGGCAGGGCCCACTCCAAAAGGTTAGTCCCTTGCTCTCTTCCTCCTAAAATATAATAGATTTAGTTAGAACGTAGAATAGTCTTAGAATATAAATTTAATTAAATTGCATATTATAGAATTACATAATATAATAAAATAGATAATGCATTATTAAATCATAAAGTGGATCCACACAAAAACCTAGATTAATTCATAATTGCATCCCTTAAATTAAGCATAATTTCATTTATTGCAACTTTTATTCTTATGCCAGAAACTAAGAAAATGGAATAAAAGTCAATGGTTAGAATTGTGGATATCTATACGGGATAACTATTCTTTAAATCTAATCCTGGTTTGAAAATTAAGTGTGAGACATTACAACTCAACATTTTGGCATCGTTGCTAAGGAGAATAGTGCCATAATTTTTTATTGGAGATCATTGGATTGTGAGAGGAGGCTTACCTGCATGCAGGTCAAGAGTGGCACAAGAAGTTCCAACAAGTGTCTTCATTTCAACATTTCTAGGTTCCATTTTCTTAGGTTCAATTTTACTGCTTTCTAGTTAGCATTTAATTTCAGCAAGTTATTTTCAAAATTTATGGTTGTCACATCTTAGGTCTGGAAACTTTACTTGTATACAAGTCAATGGTGTGACAAGATCATACCAAGTGTTTCTTAAAATCAAGTAGTGACAACAATTTAGCCTTTATTTCAGAAAATTTATTTTCAGCATTGTGTGGTTGTTACATATTTTGTTTGGGAAGATTTTTACTTGTATACAAGTCAGTGGTGCGACAAGATCATACCGAGTGTTTCTTAAACTTAAGTAGTAACAACATTTTAATTTCCTTATTTGTATTTTAGTTTTTTAATGATTACTTTTTAATTTAGTTTTATTTCATTTTAATTTCCTTGTTGCATTAAAATTGACTATTGTATTTCAGATCTAGTTTTAATAGCAATAAGATTTCTTTTGATAAATTTAGTTTTTGTGAATTGCATTTTAATTTCCCTTGCTACATTAAAATTGACTATTGTATTTTAGATCTGGTTTTAATAGTAGTAAGATTGCTCTAGAATTTAGTTTTTGTGAATTGCATTTTTTCCTTTATTTTTTTAATTATAATTTATTTATTTTTAATTACATTTTCTCAAAAAAAAAAAAATAAAAAAATAAAACATTGAAAACTAAAAAAAGAGAAGTATACGTTGCTAATGGTGGAAAATTGCATTAGTTAGTCTACATTAATAGACCTTAGAAGAATACTTCTAGAACAAGAAATCAACCTACTTTTTGAACAAAGACATAGGTCATCTTGGAAATAGTGGAACCATATGTGGGAACACCTTGATATTATTAGGGAAAGGTCAGAAGAGTTGGGTAAAATTAAGAGGATCAATATAACTAAGGCCCTAGGTGCAAATTATCACTCACCATACCTTGACCTCTTGAGGAGTTGTGAATGTTGGCTAGGGGATAGAAGAGCAAGTGTAAACTCATCTACATATCCTTGGGAGCATTACTTTGAGGATTCCCTTGTTGTCCATAATTTCTTAGCAGATATAGAAAATAGAGAGGTGAGTCTAGAATATAATAAAAGATACCACAAAGCACCTAGAATTATATACTTTAGAGAGTTGTGTCATGATTTATAGTTTGAAAATCCTACTACTATACAAGGACAAGCTTTTATTACTCAATTGATTCATATTTTAAAGCAAGATTTCACATTTGAAGAAGAGCATTACATGACCCCTAAATAGTTAGAACCAATCAATGATATCCATAAACTATTTAAAGAGGATTAAATGATTGTAATACACTCAAACTTATTGTAGAAATTAGGAGCTTTGAAAATTTATGAGTAGACCTAGAGATTTGAAAGGAAGATTCATCAAAATCTACAAAGAGAAACAAGAAGAGAACTTTAGAAGAGAATCTAGTGAAAAGCTTGACATTACTAATTTAAAAGAGACTAAGATTGTAGTAACTAAGGATTCTTCAAAAGAGCAAACTAAACTTCCATTAACTCTACTAGATCAAGATCCTAAAATATTTCTGTTGCTAGAACCTGAATTTGATAATCATATAGATCCTTCAACTATATTTTCTGAACCCATACCAGTCCAATCTTAGAATTCCTTCAATCAATCATGGATGACCATATTAGTGAACATGGGGAAGTAGATGGAAACCAAAGGGGGAATAGGTAAAGGAATAGTGATCATGAAGAAGTAGAAGGAAACTAAAGAAGAAGTAGGCAAAGAAAAACTTTTACCTTTCCAATTCCTTCTCCAGAAGATAGGATAACGAGAGAACCAAAGCTTGTCTCTATTGCTATTTTTCCTACCTTCCATGGAAAACCACATGAGGACCCTGATGCATTTATTTTTGAGTTTAAAGTGGTATGCCAAGCTTATTTCTACACCACTAATGAACAAAAGCTATGACTATTTCCCTCTACACTTAAGGATGTAACTTTAAGATGGTTCATGGGTTTAGGTGAGAGTGTTTGTAGATGATGGGATGGAGAGAATGGATTGAAGGATATGTTCCTTGAAAGATATCAATATTACTATAGAGTTAGGGATAAGAAAGTTGAATTATTTTGTATGAACCAATGAGAGGAAGAATCCCTTGAAGACTATCTTGAAATATTTTAGTTTGTGGGATCTAGAGTCAATATTGAGCTAGATGAAGAAATATTAAAAGAACTTTTCCTAAAAGGGTTAAAAGAAGATGTCCTTGACATATTAAATCTTATGGCTAAGGGAGATATTCATCAGATGGAACTTGAAGAGATTGTGAATCTTTGCAAGAACTATTCAAGAAATAAGCCACTTAGAAACAACAAATACTCATCCATAGGAGGAGTGACAAGAGCAAAAATTGGTAACATGTTGGAAAGTCTGAAGACTGATTTGTTAAGTACATTAACTACATCTCTTGACCTCATGGAAAATAAACCAAAAGAGCAATATATTGAGGAGATATATTGTCATAGATGTAGGAAAAGACACAATCTAAGGGAATGTCCTCTTAACATCACAAATATCTCCAACATTTTTGCTAATTGTAAAATCTATGACAAGAATCATAGTACTAAAAACTACAAGTATATTTCAGCTATCAAATCTGCTATAAAAGAACCTAAAGTTGAGGAAGCAGAGGATATTTATTTTGTAGCCCAAAGAAGAAGTGGCCCATTCAATGGTCCATCTAATTGGTCAAATTCTAGTTATTCCAACTAGCAAAGACCTAACCATTGGTCAAATGCATCAAATTGGACAAATTGGAACCCATATAATTACCCAAATAATCAAGAATGGAATATACCTCCATGGGCTCAATTTATGTCCAACTCATATGGGAGTCCACCTCCATGGACTCAAGGAAAGTCAGGTCAAAATCAAAATATGCCTAATTGGAATATGAATGACCAATATAATCAAGGAGGACCTAGCTGGTCTCAAGGTCCACCTCAACAACAAAAATTTCAAAATCAATTTAGGGGACAAGCCCCTCAAAACCAACCTCAAAATAGACTCCTCCCACCTCCAAATAATGTGAACAATCCTCCTAAGCAGCCACCCTTACCAACTCAACCGATACCTAATCCTAATAATAACAAAATAGTTCAACAAGTCTATGAAGCTAATGAAACATGTTCAATAATTGTGGTACCTTGCCAACAGATCCATTTAAGGTCTAGAAAGGTGTTGGATAATAATAGAGTGACTTTCACAGAAATTGAGGAACCTACCCAAAACTTATTTGAAAAAGGAGACAAAGATGAAAAACTTGAAGATGAGATAGAAACCTTACCAGAGAATATTCTAGAAAAGCAAAAGGAGGTTCAAATCCCTCAAAGGAAAGAAATGGAAATCCCATTTCTTAAAATATTGGCAATAACTAAAGAACCCTCCAAACCAACTTTCAATTTCCTTCAAGAACTAGAAAATGTTACCATTAAAATTCCTCTTTTACAAGCTATCAAGGATATTCCTATTTACTCCAAATTAATAAAAAGTATGTGCACAACAAATTTAGGGAGGAAAAAGAAAAATGAATCTCAAACTATCCAAGTTATTGGACAATTATCTGAGATAATGACTAGAGGAAGGTTACTACCAAAATATGCAGATCTTGGAGTACCTATACTCATAGTCCACATTGGTAAAACAACCTTGCATAATGTATTAGTAGATTTAGGGGCTGCCATCAATGTTATGACTAAAGAAACAATAGAATATTTAGGGGTATATACATTACAACCAACCTCTATAGTGCTTCAACTTGCAGATAGATCTACCATTAAACCAGAAGGAAAGTTAGAAGATATTATAGTTTCTGTAAGTTCATGGGAGTATCCTATAGACTTTGTAGTCTTACAACCAAAGAAGAAATTAGGGGGACATCCCTTAATTCTAGGATACCCATGGCTTGCAACAGTTGATGCCTACATTAGTTGTAGGTCTAGAAATATGACTATTTCCAATGGTAAGCACACTAAAGATCTTAGCCTGTTTCTTGAATCAACATTAGATGAAGGTTTTTCAAGACAACTTTGGTATGATTTTCCTGATGACTTGGATGATATTCAGACTATATCAATTAATGTATTAAGTGAACATTTACAACAAGATATTGAAGGACCACTATCACTACTATTAGATGATCAAGAGGAAGACCAAGATCAAAATACTAGTTGTCCACTTGAATCTATCATGTCTCATGATGAAGCAAGTACAAGTCAATCTCATCAATTAGTGCCTTATAACTATCAATTAAATGTTCTTGAACATGAAATAATGGGAATAGATGCAAATACTGAGAACTGCAAATAGATAGACATTACACCTAGAAAAACTTTGAACATTAATAATGCACTCACAAGAATACAAGAGTCACAATTGGTAGATGTACTTAGGAAACATCAAACAACATTTGCATGGAACTATGAGGATATGAAAGGAATACACCCAAATATTTGTACCCATCGTATATTCATCCAAGAAGGTTGCCACCCAGTGAGACAACCTCAAAGAAGGTTAAATCCAGCCATGAAAGACATAGTTCAAGAAGAGATTATTAAGCTATTGAATGCAGGATTTATATATCCAATTTTTGATAGCCAATGGGTGTCACCACTTGTGATAGTTCCCAAAAAGAATGGAAAATGGAGAATTTGTGTGGATTATAGGGAATTAAATAAGGTGACAAAGAAGGATTATTTTCCTTTACCCTTCATTGATCAAGTCCTTGATACCTTGGCTAGAAAGAAGTACTTTTGCTTCTTGGATGGTTTTAGTGGGTACAATCAGGTCTCAATAGTAGAAGAAGATCAAGAAAAGATAACTTTCACATGTCCTATAGGTACCTATGCTTACAAAGTTCTACCCTTTGGACTATGCAATGCACCTACCACTTTTCAAAGAGTGGTTTTGGCTATTTTTGCTGATTTAATCAATGAATGTGTAGAAGTCTATATGGATGACTTCATAGTTTATGGTAACACCTTTGAAGAAACCTTGTTGAGCTTACAAAAAGTTCTTATTAGATGCCAAGAACAAAATCTCTCCTTGAGTCATGAAAAATGCTTCATGATGATGAGAGGAGGTATTATCTTAGGATATTATATATCTGAGGAAGGTGTTAAAGTGGATCCTACAAAGATCCAAGTCATTAAATCCCTCCAACCTCCAAAGACACAAACTGAGGTAAGGAGATTTTTAGGACATGTAGGATATTATCATAGATTCATTAAGGACTTCAGAAAAATTACCTCTCCTATGCTTAAGCTCTTAACAAAGGAAAGTGAATTTAATTGGATAGAGGAATGTCAAAAAGCCTTTGAAGTTATAAAAGATAAATTGACTACCTCTCCCATTTTAAGGGGGCCAAATTGGGAATTACCCTTCCATATACATTGTGATGCTTCAGGTTATGCAATAGGAGCAGTACTACAACAAATTGAGAACAAAATACCTTATGCCATCTATTATGTGAGAAAAAACTTGCATGGGGTAGAACTCAACTATACAATTACTAAAAAAATATTTTTTAGTTCACATTAATAAATTCAAATATTATATAATAGGGTATGAAGTATTTGTTCATACTGATCACTCTACCATTAAATATTTAATGAACAAAACTATAGTAGGAGGAAGAGTGGTTAGATGGCTTCTCTTATTGCAAGAATTTAATGTCACAATTGTAGATAAAGTAGGTAAAGATAATGTCATTGTAGATCATTTGTCTCGTATGCATATATTTGATGATGATGAATTGATTCTTGATAATTTTCTAGATGAACATTTGTTTGCTCTTTCAGTTTTTACTCCTTGGTATGCTGATATTGTAAATTATTTGGTAACAGGAAAAATACCACAAAGTTTTACATCGTATGAGCGTAGAAAGTTAGTGCATCAAAGTATCCCTTATATGTGGATCAATGGAGCATTGTTTAAGTCTTGCCCTGACCATGTGATTAGGAGATGTGTGCAAGAAGATGATGTATATGACATCATTCGAGCAACACATGAAGAACCTTGTGGAGGCCATTATGCTGCTCAAAGAACAGTTAGTAAAATACTTCAAATAGGTTATTTTTGGCCTACTATGCATAGGGATGCCCATAGGTTTGTTGATCGATGTGATGCTTGTCAAAGGGCTAGTAAACCTACACCTACAATGGAGATGCCTTTAGTACCACAAATAATGTTTGAACCATTCGAGAAATGGGGAATTGATTTTGTTGGGCCAATAGATCCTCCAAGTAAAGGCAATAAACATATACTTGTGTGCATAGATTATGTCACCAAGTGGGCTGAAGTAAAAGCCTTGCCATGAGCACAAGTTGAGCCTATAGCTGATTTCCTTTATACACATATCATGCAATACTTTGGAGCACCTAGAGAATTGGTTTCAGACCATGGATCTCAATTTCTCTCCAAAGTGATTGAGCATTTTGTTAAAATATATCAAATCAAACATAGGAAGACATCACCATATCATCCTCAAGCTAATGGATAGGTAGAGGTTACAAATAGAGAACTTGAAAATATTATAACAAAAATTGTAGTCATCAATAGGGTTGATTGGGTAGAAATATTAAAAGAAGCTACATGGGCATATAACACAACTTGGAAAACCACCATAGGACTATCACCTTATGAAATGGTCTATGGGAAGCAAGCTATCATGCCTATTGAATTTGAAATAGAAACTCTTCACACAATAGTACAACTTGATATGGATTTGGATCAAGCACAAAAAGCTAGGTTGGAACAATTAAATATTCTAGATGAAAGAATATTAGAGGTATTACACAAGATAGAACTAATGCAAGTACAAAGAAAAAATGGCATGATAAACATATTGTACCATGAACATTTCAACCAAGAGATTGGGCCTTGCTATTTGACTCCCGCTTCCAAGATTTCCAAGGAAAGCTAAGGATGTGATGGCTTGGACCCTATGAGATTGAAGAAATATTTGGGAATGGTACAGTTAAACTTAAGCCCATTGATGATTCAACATGAATATTATTAGTTAATGGACATAGGCTTAAGCTCTATAGGAAGCCATTATCTAAAGAAGAATTTATAAACCACCTTAAGCAACAAGTTGATTTGTAGTGCATTTCTGAAATGCAATCAACTATTATTAAATAAGAACTTCTCTTTCTACCTAAAGCAACAAAACACTATTTAATAAATAAATTGTTGCTCTATAATCTAATATATACTAAGCAAATAAGTGCAGTCATTAAAAAGAATGTAGTCTAATCAATCCTCTTGTTTGGATGTATAAGTACCAGTAAATAAGATGGATGGCAAAAATATTTACACTACTTGACCAATGAAAGAAGATTATCATGGAACAATAATATTTCTTGAAAATGAACTAGAAGATCACTCTATGTTCTTTAAAATATGCTTCCTTTATTTCATGATGGAGTTCTAATATACAATATTTTATTCATCTTATCATTCATCACTTTTCAATCACAATATCAAGTTTTAAGGAAGAAGTTAGATTTAGTGTGGAAGACATATTCTACCTCACAAAAGGGAGGTCATATAGTCATGATGGTATCACAAATTAATAAAGCAAGGTAGTAAAAGACCTTGTTTCTTATAGCCCATAAATAATAAAAGGAAGGAAAGGATAGTAAGGATAGGATTACATTTCCATCCAGATGGTTATGCAGTCTGAATCCCCAAAGTTCTAATTTCTTCCCCAAATAAAAGAGAGGGTAATAAGGATAGGATTACATTTCCATCCAGATGGTTATGTAGTCTGATTCCCCAAAGCCTTAAATCTTCTTACTTAAGGGGAAGAGTAGTAAGGATAGGGTGACAATTCCCATCAAGACTTTGATAGAGTGGTTGGGAATCTGATTCCCCAAAGCTCTGCACCCCTAAAACTTAAAAATTATATCTATATGTATGTGAGAAAAATGGGCAATAAAATGGTAAAACAAAGATGATACCAGAATGACTATCTTACTTTCTTCTTCCAAAGCAGGTTTTGAATGTGTCCAACCATTGATAAGACCTATTTATGAGAACCAAAGTATTGTTGATTGACATTGGTTTAAGCTCATTATCATTTTTTCTCATAAAGGGCTCCACAATGATGCTAAAGGAAGTAGAACAAAGAAATTGATCTCTCTAGGACATTAGAAATATTTGTTATGAAATCCATGGAATATTTTATTAAAGGTCAAGGAAGACATCAATGTTTTTGCAGAACATCTTTGCTATTGGGAACAAACAATCCCATTCTAAGAAGATTTATTATCCTACAATCTTGTTTAATGGCTTAGCTTAAATAAATAATTGATATATATAAGAAAATACCCCCATATTCCTAAATTAAAATATATATATATATATATATATATATATATATATATATATATATATATATATATATATTAAGATTTTCTATAAACCTCTATAAATAAAAATTTCTCTCCTTATCTTGTTTTGGCTATATAGCCAAAAATTCAGTTTGGGGGAGAAGCAAAGGAATAATATAATAATTTCTATAATATAGTTTGGGGGAAAAAAAAAAAAAGAAAAAAATGGAAGCAATTAAAACATTTCTACAACATTCTCTTCTGTAATATGTTTCTATAGGTTATTTATGTAGGTTATTTCCGTAGTTAGTTTATGTAGTTTATTTCTATAGTTCATTTTTGTAGTTAGTTTCTGTAGTATATTTTCGTAGTTAAATTTTGTAGTGTGTTCTCGTGATGGATTTTTGTAAGCGCATCTTCACATAAATTTTTTAAGTATACAACTATAGTGAATTCGTGCATTAGAAGAGCCACGTGTCTTAGGTAACAAGGCTCTATGGGATGGTCATCAAAGCTTTTGCATGTAAAAGAATTAAAAATAAAATTTGCATGAACATACGAATTATATACCCCATGAAGCTTGGTGTGGATTTCATAGACATTGAAACTGGTGCAAAACCATGGATGCTCATTGCTTACCTTCGTAGTCATGAGTTGATATATTGGTCACGAGATCACGACTAGAAAATCATGGAAGGGTATAACCTGGAAGTCACAGTCTATTATCACGAGCGGTGTACAAAATTCAAAGTAAATCCCTCCATTTCTCTTAATGGTTATCCGAGGGTTATGAAGATGGTGAATCACGTGGGCACTCCTAGGTGATAAATGGACAAATGGGCTTCTTATAAATGCCATGCATATCATCTTTCACACACAACATGGGTCCTCAGACTCACTACCCTGAGAGAATGGTAAGACATTGGTATCATAAGCTCGAGTGCACGTCATTTGAGGTTTTGACCTATCATTATGCACAATGCAAAATTAAGTATAATCAAATACCATAGAATATGAAATAAAGGAGATACATGGTATCCTTGAGTCAATCCAATGTACAAGTGGCAAACAACTCATGTGGCATTTATACCACGATTCAAACATGACTCCTCAGATTTTTTGTAGGGTGAGGACAACATTTAAAGGATGGAAAAGCCTTAACACATGGATCTGTCACATGTGAAAGATTGCCATACCCGAATAGTGCATAAAGGTATCATGCAATGATTATGCAAGTCATGTGAAAGTGTGATTCTTCACCTAGAAAAGAAAGTCTTATTTGATGATTGGAGTGTGTCTAGATTTAGGAAATCACAATGCTGACTAAGAGCTGGTTAAGAGACTAATTTCATATGGATATGTACACATAGATGACATCGTGTTGTGAGCCACCAAGAAGCCTATCAAACATAAAGAGAAAAGTGAAGTTGAAGTTTCTATTATTATTTGAATGCAAATATGATTATCACCAAATATTGTTATGATAAATTATGTATACACCATGGAATTTTAGGAGAATTTAATTTGCAAGGTACAAGTTATGCGTGCCACGTATGGAAGTCTCAGCCATAAGGAAGTGGCCAGCATGATGACTGCAGTGAGGATTGGTGACGTGGTTACAAGTGGACTTCCATACCTCAAACAAAATTATGCATAAATATCCTTTCTGGAGTATTAGAGGCTAACGCCAAGGCATACACATTGGATTATGATGAAAATAGGAAGATTTCTTATTTTTGAATGATCGAATTAGGGTAAAAATTATGATGTGCCCTTACCAAATATTAGTGAAACCAATGCTCAAGAAGATAGTATATCAAGATAAAACATCTTCGACCACATTTCAAACTTAAGCTTCGATCGCCAACACTTGGGCGATTGAACCATGTGGATCAAATGAGGTTGTACACCATAGATTTAGCTTAGAGATCATAAATCAAAATAATGATCGACGACTACGTTTCCTGTATCGTAATGCACCATTAGACATAGAAAAAATCCTAATCTTATGTGCAAAATAAAACTCTTTTCTCTACAACGTGGCTAGGGCAAAGCTTCTGGTTGATTCAACAATCGAACCTTACAAAATTCAACTACAAATTGCACCCAAAGGTGTTGCATTGAAGGAAAATTCGAGTGATGAAGGATTTAGTGAAAGGCTATAATAAAAGAATTGTAGATACACAATTAAGGGGACGTAGGGATGAACAAATTAGTTGAAAGCCAATTGTAAGCACCTATTTTTAAATTCTTCAATGAAATAATGAGAATATTTTGAAATGTATTGATATCTTTTTAAAATATAATGAGAGTTTTTTTAAATTTTCAAGGTGAAATATAATGAGAATTTCTGAAATATTTTAGAGTGAAATATAAATATTTAAAGTTTCTTCTATATGCATTAATTTTTTGTAGAATAGTGATGAAATGTATGCATGTATTCAAATTTTTCTCTACAGGTTTTTATCATGGTCGACATATTGTGAAACTAAAAAAAAAACCTGTTGTCTTTAACTCCTTACCCTATAGCCTAGAAAAAAGCTTGTTTACCATGATGAAGTCTACCTTTCACAAATGAAGTGAGCCTTCCTCCATTGCAACCCAAAACTTGAGTGACTTCATCAAAAATATCTTCCAAAAAGCAAGATGGTGGGAGGCCTTAAGATGGTTTCAAGACCACAACTAGGATGTGGTTGAGAGGTTCATTTTGAACTATGACCCCACATCCATGGTCACACAAGTAGGTGGATTTGAGGGAGCCATTACCCCAAGTTTTATTTTAGAAGTTCTTCACCTACCCAAAGTTGGCCAAAGGTATTTTAAATTGAGTGACAAGGGAGTCAACCAACTGGTAAAAAGGCTAGGAGAAAAGTGCTCCTTGATCCGAGATTAGGGTTATGCATAGTGATGAATATTCACAAATTGGGTGAATATTAGGATTTTTAAAATTGGAAATTGGCGAATATGAGGACCCTCGACGTTGGCCCATTCACCTAAAATTTTTAGGATCATTTTTTTCTTAGGGTCAATTCGCCATAATATATATCCAAACATAGGCATATGTGTACTCGTTGGAAAGATCTTTTCAAGCCTGATCTAATGGTGGTATTTTTATGAAGTTATAAGATGATTTAATAGATAAAAAGTGGCCCAAAATATGACCTTACATTTTAGGGCTTCAAATTCCTCAAATTTTTGTGTGAAGATGCTTGATTTGATTTGCTTAGGATTCTCCATGATTCACCTTGATTTTGATTAAGATTCACCATTTTTTTACAAGTACATTTTGAGTCCAACCCCTTATGCATAACCCTATCCGAAATAGAGAAGGATGGATCAAAGGAGTGGAAAACTCTTCCTTCCCTTTAAAATAGCAAGAATTTTCCACTTTGATAATAAAAATTTTTACTATAGAAGGAAGATTGTTGGTTTATGGGGGCTATCACCTGAAGTTGCTCCTTAACCTTAAGTTTCTTGATCGAGAAGATTGTGTCATAAACATACCTTATTTTCTCAACAAGTCCCTAAAATCTATGGTCAAAAATATTAGACAAATAAATCTAGGGATGAACCTAAGCTACACTCGATTGCCCACCATGGCCTCATCAAGTTGCTAGTCTTGCACAAAATCCTTGATATCAAAAATACTTGGGATAAAATCGTAGAAGAAGCTAACCTATCTGAGTAGTCATCTAAAGAAGAATCTAATCCCAATGATATTTTGGCATCCGAATATAGTGACATCTAGGAGGAGAATGATTCTCTTGTGTGAAAATGGGTAACACAGGCTAAAATCACCAAGACATCAAAACCCCCCTCACCTGCACCAATGAAGAAGACACGATTTAAGGAATACAACCCAAAAAAACATAGTAAAGGGAAAACATATAGATAATCTATTAGCCCACGGTCAAGTCCAATTACCTCAAGCCCTCAGACTGAATCTACTGAAACCTTGGCACATATCTGTACCTATTAGACCCTATTACAGTTATGACTGGATAGTTTTCAAAGAGAGTTTGTGAAATACATAATTTTAATGGAGAAGGCCATCTCCATCCAGAATAATCTTCGAAGTTAGATATCTATGGAAGTCAAAGGTAAGGTGGTCAAACTGGTTGAGTAGGTTTCTCAACCATTGATATCCAGTGCTTCTTAGAACAAAATTTCAACAGGAGGGAAGAAGATGATATGATCAGTAAATTTTAGTAAACACTTTTCCTTGAACAAAGCATTCACTAAAGACAACTAACCCACACTTTCAGATTTTAGATTCTAGAGGTGCCTCACTCCTCCACATGGTGCACAAAAGATAAGATTAGTCGTGGAGTTAGAAATATCATTGAAGGTCGATAAGGTAATCAACACAATCATCGAATCAATAGGATAGTTATCCCCACAGACAGATAAGATAAATCCAAAATCCCCATAGGAACAATAGATGTAGGAGGTGGATAGGAGGATGTAGCTTACTTAAAGACTATGGCAACCAAGCGATCACCAAATCTTAACAAAGCTAGAGCGTAGGTTCAGAAGATCAAGCGTGAGAAATTGAAGGTAGAAGAACATCCCGTTTCAACCCGGGTTTCATCCTAGATTAGGACCAAAAATATTTTATTTTTAATATATTGCCATAAAGACTACAAATTTATATTTTATGTATGATTTTTCTTTCCATTTTTAGTATTAATGTGTGTGTGTGTGTGTTTTATCAACAATATGCATAATTTTGTATGAATTTTGAATAAATATGATATGCAAAGTGTTGTATGATGAATGGTTGCAATATTTCATGATTTTTCATGAGAATGTTATGTTTTTAACAGGTGGATATTATAGGTAATTCATGGGGAATGCTACAACCAAACACAATTGAAGCAGTCCACAAGAAAATGCAATAGAAACAAGTTATGAAAGCTGTCTATGAAAAGCATCTACAAAAAGGTGCTACGAAAATGGTTTATAGAAATCTATTTTTGTTTCGTGCAATAGAAATGCCATGTATTCTATCAACTCAATCAATGCCATGCGAATCATTGGAAGAGTTAGGCATGGATGCTTTGTCATTCTTTATTTGAGTTGACCGCATTAGAAGTTGTTATGTAATTTTTTAAATGGTTGAAATATTATATAATCCGTAGTATAACGAATTTATCACTTCCCTAATGAAAAGGATAAAAAGTGATTTTATTTTGTAAGTTATTTATATTTTAGGTCTTTATTACACATATTTTTTATCCATGCCACTTGGACAAGATTTATTCAGAACCGTGTAACAAAGTGAATATTGACTTTTCTATTGTAAGGGTATAATGTAAAATTATAAATTACAAAGTACTTCATGTTAGAAAGGTCTAGTCTATAGCAGGGAGAAAAGTTTATTATTACATTGTATAAATGGAGACTGGAATAAAGTAATAAATTAGCAGCAAAAATTTTCTTCTATGAGTATGGTGATAATATTATGTATTTCCTTCATATTTTGTTCATTGTTGTAGCTTCATTTATTTTCGTGCAAGCATGAATTAAGTAGCATTAAGTTAGATTAATGAATATAACTTACTGAAGTTAAACTAGAGTAGAAAGAGGAGAAGAGATTAATATTGACCTCGAGGAGGTAGGGCCCACTCAAAAAGGTTTGTCCCTTGCTCTCTTCCTCCTAAAATATAGTAGATTTAGTTAGAATGTAGAATAGTCTTAGAACATAAATATTAAATTACATATTATAGAATTATAAAATATAATAAAATAGATAATGCATTATTAAATCATAAAGTGAAACCACACAAAAACCTTGACTAATTAATAATTGCATCCTTTAAATTAAGTGTGATTTCATTTATTGCAACTTTTATTCTTATGGCATAAACTAAGAAAACAGAATAAAAGTCAATGGTTATAATTATTAATATCTATACAGGATAAATATTCTTTAAATCTAATCCTGGTCTGATAATTAAGTGTGAGACATTATAGCTCGACATCATCTTTATTTGTTATGATGATAAAAAGAAAGGATACATGTTGTATGATCCTAGTGTGAAGGATGTGTTCATAAGTAGGGATGTCAAATTCAATGAAGAGTTTGAGGATAGGATGCAATACTTTCCCACTCTTATCTCACAAGTGGACATAAATGATGATGTACCACATAGTACCTTTGAAACTAGTGAAATTTCAAAGGCAACTTCTAGTGAAGATGAAGAATCAAGTCCTCCTAGGAAGACTAAGAGTCTTCAAGAAATATATCAAATCTTAATAAATTAGTTTGTGTAAGATACTTTTGGGAACAAGAAATTAGTTTAAACTGTTAGAAATAGAGTTTATTCCATCATTTGGGTTATGTAAATATATCTTCCAAGGTACATACTTAGGACATTAGATTACTTTAGGGGGAAGTTATCTAGTTACTTCATGCAATGTAATAAATGCATAAGTGTTAATGTGTAAGTTGTATATGTGCAAGTTATCCCTTGCACAACTAGGTAGAGTTTTGGCCAAGGAACCTATCTTCCTATATAAGAAAGGCCTCATTGTTAGATAGAAATAGAGTCGGGGGACATAGTTAGATAGTGTAGCTTAGAGCATAGTATAGTTCTATGTACATCACCATCCATTGGTGATGGGTACAATGTAGTTTAGTAGCTTTATTAATGGAGTTTTAATTTCCTCCATAACTACATTGTATTATTTTATATCATTTCTATTTATAATATATTTCAGTCATCTAGCAGGTTTACTTTCTTTCATATTATTCTGCATCTTGTGATTGCTATTCTCAGGGCTTGTTACATCAAAAGCTAATAGTGGTATTAGATCCACGATCATTCCTAGATAGGAATAGGGAAAGCCACCATTATGAAAACTCTCAAAAGTCTAGGTAGTAGAGCTAGCAAATGATCCATAAATCATTGCTACGAATTTTACAAAATAGATGCACCTTTGGACCTGCTACTTGCAAAATTTTATCATAGAAAATTTATGGAGAGTCACAAGTAAGGATTGAAAGAAATCTTAGTTCCAAAAATATTGATATTGTATTTGACTAGAGTCTTTCCATAGAGTTTTAGGAAAAACTCGTGAAGACTAGGACTCAAAATTCAATCCACTAGATTGATAAATAATCTAGTGAATATCATCCAGGACATCTAGAATTTTCTAATTATTACCTAAATTTTCTTTTGTTGCAAAAAATTAATTCTTAGAGGATTGGGACTCCTCCTACAAAAGAAATCTAGGAGACTCCAACTTTGTTGTCTAAAGGTTAGAAAGCCTTCATAGTGCAGAGATTAGTTCCTGGTGCAAGAGAAGAATATTATGGAAGAAGACTTCTAGTGAAGAGTCATGGTGAAGTCAAGAGACTAAAGATCTTCATTTTTGGATTGAATAACTTCACAGTTGAATAACAGGACATAGAAGCCTTAATACAAAAAGGCTATAGTAGCCTTGAAGAAAAGGCCATAGAAGCCTTGAAGAAGAAGCCACATAAGTCTTGATACATAAAAGACCACAAAATCCTTGATATTAAAAAAGGCCATATAAGCCTTGATACTAGAAAGGCCATAAAAGCCTTGATATTGAAAAATGCCATAGAAGCCTTGGTACTAAAAAAGGCCATAGAAGCCTTGATACTAAAAAAATCCACAAAAGCCTTGATACTAAAAATGCCACAATAGCCTTGATCCTAAAGAAGAATTCGAAGAGAATATCTTATTCAGAAGCAGACTAAATATTTTAGTACTAATATTTTTACTGTAGGGAAAGAAGATTCAATGAGTTGGGAAACTTCCTACAAGAAAGTTAGGAAGAGTATATTCTTCATAATCAATTCAACACTTGAAGCAAAAATGAAGAGATTAGGAGATCTCATTGAAGAACTTCTAGTATTAGAAGAATAAGAAGAAGAACTAGGAGATTATTAATTGCATTTAGAAGCAACATAATCAGATATCCAAAAGAAGATCTCACTACCAACACTTCCAATAGTAGAAGGTGGAAGAGTAGGTCTCAAGTAAGACCATAAGAAGTTGTAATATTGAAGACCTAGGAGAGGTCTCAAGAAGAATTCAAAAAAATACCTGTAGAACCTTGTTTAAGATCATCAAAAGAGTTCTTAGGAGAACTCATTGGAAAAATCCACTACTAAGGAGAAGCCCATAATAGTTAAGGACTTAGGACAATTTTTTCCATCTGACGACAAGCCCAAGAGAAGAAGAATTTGGCAAGGAGTGCCAAATATGTTAAGGAGAATTTTGCAAGGAGCACCAAATCCATAAAGAATAATTTAGCAAGGAGTGTAAAATCCCAGAAGAAGATCCTGCTTGAAGTCATAATTCGATAAGAAGACTTGAAGATAGAATAAGCTCACCAAATATTTGAGATTTGAAGATTGTCTCTCATAGTAAAAAGGCACCGCTTCAAAGACAAAGACTTATCGAAATCTATAGTAGAAGGAGACCACAAGAGGATAACAAGCCACCAAATCCTAGGTTTGTGAAAGAAAGTTTGATACCATCATTTGGTGAAGAATAAGTTATTCAGGATAGTCTACAAAGAGCTTTAAGATCCTACTCAAAGTAGCAACTTGGTGATCCTAGACACCAAGATCTACATCCTCTACAAAAGTGACAAAATAACTAAATAAAATTTCAAAAGGTAAGCAACTTTTAGTGCAAGTAGATTCATTAATTGGATTACTTATCAGATTTATTAGAGCACCTAAATTTAGATTAAAGTTGCAAGAAGAAAACTGGATTACAGTCTTCAATAGTGCAAAAGAAAAAAGGTTCTTTTTAAGGTTCATTTGCACATTAATTAGGAGTTTATATAATTGCTTCTATCAACTACCTACAATACTAAATTGTAGTGAAATTGCAGAATAATTATTGAAGGTTCATTTCAGATTATTCTTGATCAATTGTAGTAAATTTGATTAAGTACATTATCTTGAGATTTGATTGGAGTGATAAGGTAAAATTGTTAGCGCATTAAAAATAAATTCTATTAGATTTATTTGCACTATTATACTACTCTCAAAAGAAATTAGTTTTATGTTTTTGAAGGGCACAAAATCTGATCTGCATCAAGTGTCTAAAGACACTATTAAAGCACAATAATATGCAACACATAGTGGCCAAGTGAAGCCACCAAAATAGGTTAGAATCCTCCAAAATATAGAGAAGAATACAACTAACAAAAAATAGAAATAGAAGCTTCAAATATTGAGACTTGGTGAGTCTCAAATCCAATGCATTACAAGGTTAGATGCAAGAAAATAAAGTGCAAAAAATTACATCAATTAAAGGGCTTCTATATACTATTATCTAAGATTGGATTTGTTATCAAAGTGTCCAAGAAAAAATGGGAAGGTGTCTACTCATAAAAACAACCTCAAAATCCTTATATTGTAGGAAACAAATCTACCACAAAACCAGAATTTCAGATCTAAAAAATGAGTGCAAAATTAGGTGCCTTAAAGGAGTTTTATATACAATTTATGGTACATTTTATTGCACTACCCACTCAAAGTGTGTGACCCCGGGAGGCGTGCACCCCGGCTACCCTACTTGCGATTTTGATTTATCAATGTATATTATCACTTGCACAAAATGAAAGTACTGAAAGCACATGCGACACAAAAGTAAGAAAACAAATAAAGATGCTTTATTTATCGATATCTCGAATCCTCGGTTACAAGTTCGTCCCTCTTAGGGATACCCATCATTTTGATACAAATATTTACACAATATAGAGCAGCGATTGGATGTATTCCCCGCAAGGGAATGGTGCGTCTACGCAGGCCTCCTGGTCTCGCACACGAAACTGTATGGGGGCTTACAGATGCCCCTTTCTCCAGATCTGGTCCTGGAGGGATCTTTGTGCTCCTGCTGCTTCAATATGGTCCTGAAGATCTGTACCTGCACTCATGGAAACAACAAAGCATGCTTAGTAGGATGGGCCGCCTCTCCGGATGAGGCCTTTGTTAACGGATCTGAATAATCATGATAGTAATGAAATACAAGCATAAACAGAATAATAAATGCATGGAAAGCTGAGAAATACGGAATAGATGCGTTAATGAAAGTAGATCTGAGCTATGACTTAACTAATCAAATTAAGCAATAATGAATCTAGACTAAAGCAAAGGGAAATAACGTCTATGCCCTAAAATATGCCTACGGGCCAGTGTCCGACATAGTGGCCATGATATGAAGCTCTTCTCCTTGTGAATCAGGGGCTATTGCGCTATCCTCTTTGCTACAATTGATGTTCAAGGGTCTCCTGGCGTGTCTCCTACACTGATTGGTGGTTGGGAACAATGAATCTGAAAATTGGTGCATGGTCGTAGCTCAGCCGGATGGTGCTCCAATGCTCCTCAAAGGGGCGTAGCTTGGTTCTCCATTTTGATAGGGCTTCACTGCTTAACTCTGAAACTTCATGGATCCTTTGCTTTTCATGGGAGAGTCTATATGTAGACTTCCCTCTCAGATCTAGACTTTGGCTTCTTGGAGAAGCCTCCATCCAAATTGCATGTGACTGACCATCCTGGGTGGGAAGCATCAGTCACAAACTGGCATTGAAGGGGTAGTTAGGAGGAACTCAGGGAGTTCCTCACCAAAATCTGCCCATTAACCATGCAAAGGTGCAGTCAGACTATGTGATCTGGGCCCGTATTCATGGCTAGACTATGCATGGTGCTAGCCGCTATCGTGTCTAGTGGCCAGGTGTGGCCTTGTTTCATGTGGCTGTAGTCTTTAGTTGCTAGGTGTGTTGGTCGCTCTTCTTGAGAGCGGCCAAGCCTGGATGGGCTAGAACTACCCTGTTTGAGTGGTTAGGACCATTGCTTGCTCTTGGAGAGATCCAAGAGGATTCATATGGTCTATGAATGTGTCCATATGGGTAGTCTCCTAAACATGACATATTTTAGGTGTCTACAGATACCCCTTTTTGGGATGCATTATGAGCAAAACATAGTGCGGAGCAAAAAAGTAGACCACCTAGGGCCATATTGTAGGTTGGATGATGATCATTGATCTGATCAACATAGGATGCCCCAGTCATGTGGGAGGGTACGAATCCTAGAATCATTGCTTCCAATAGAATGGAAGGCTTAAATGTGTGGGAGTTTGCACTCGTCATCAAGCGATCGGGTAGCTTTAGTACTACTATAGGTCCAAAAGGAGGAGAGCTACAAACTAAACTATCATATTTGATTTTTTCCCAACAAAGGGTAAGCTTATGATAGTTGTTGGCAATGATTCATAAGATGAATGCAACTCTATTATGATCGAGATGATATTTTGTTGACTTTGATTATGATTGTTGAAAATTTTTGACTACCCCCTCAAACGACGAGTCGATGAGGAAAGGACAATTAATAAAGTGATGAGTCACTTGACCAAAATGAATGATTTGGACCTCTTTAGAGGTTTGCATTTGTTGTTATAGAGTAGCTCCCATCCAGGTGTGATTCCAACCCTATTTGGTAATTGTACATATTTATCCCATGGGGCGGTCCGACCACAATGGCCTTCTTAGGGAATCAAGGTGATAGCAATTCTAATTTAGCTTGTGTTGAATCACTATTTTCTATAGGAGAATTGAGATGGATCCTCGCTCCCATGGGGTGGTCTAACTATTATAGCCTTCTTAGGGTTTGAGGTGAGGCATCTCAATTCTACCATAACTATTTGCCCCAAGTGGCCTTATGGTGATTTGCTCATCTCATCGAATTGCATGGAGTGCTAGTCACTGCAATCGCCAAAGTGTATAGAACAAATCACTGACTACGAGGCTCATTTGGGATTTTGTTATTGTTTGATTGATTTTTTTTGTTAATTGGATTTTATGATGTTTTTGAATTTTGATATATGTAATTTTTTTGGTATTTTGCTTATTTTGGTTGCTTTGGATCTGAAATGTGTGCTCTATGGCTTATTTTGAGGTGTTCTATGGTGAGAAATTATGGAAATTTCTCATTGGTTCTTGGTCGTTATCAGGTCCAATGACCCCCAAATAGTGCTTCATGGTCATTGTCAAGTCCAACGACTAGAAATTTTAGGCCATTGATGCTAGAAATGGCCAAGGCTTGAGTAGAAAATACAAAAGCAAATTAGGGTTTTGACTCTTCATTCTTCTAGCTATCAATTCTACTTTTGGAGCTCTAAGTTGAAAGTGACTACTTGTGACCCAAGACACTACCAATTTGACACCATGGTTGAGCAGGGTGAGGCTTCGATGAGTGGAGGAGCCAAAGCTTCATGGGTACCTCTCTAAACCCTAGCCTTCTTTTATTACTATGGTAAAATTAACCTCACTAAGCAATTTGGTAAAGGAACCTCATTAACCCTATTGGCAATGAACTAAACTAGTAGATAGGCTTAATTTAGGGCTTAATTAGATGGGTTTCTTTTAGATTTATGTTTTTATAAATTTTTATATGATTTTTGGCCATGGGGGCACATCATTGGCATGTCGCTCATTGGCCACTACCACTCAGAGTGACTAGCTTGGCTCAAGGTTGGTCATTATCACTATCAACGACCAACTTGAAATCCAATGATCAAATTTTTGACCATTGGAAACTAGCCATTGCTAGCTTCAACGATCGCTTAATGGCCACTCTCTACGACAGTGGACAAGTAGCCTTAGGTGTATTCATTGATTTTTGGTTTTTTAAAGGCATTTAATTGATTTTTTTGAAATTTTGAAGAATAGTATTTGATGTTTTTGGATGCTTAGGTGCATTTACCCATTATGCTTGTTGCCTTAAGCGCATCTTAGATTAGCTTGCACCAAATTTATTTTATGCATTTATTTAGTTGTTAGTGCATTTGATTTAGACTTTATTTTGCACTCTTAGATCTTGTCTACTTAGGCTCAAGACCCAAAGCTACTTTGTGACATTTTGCCTAAGATGGATGACATGGACTAGGCCTAGCTTGATGCTCGTGGGCTCTAGTATGTCACTAGCCTTTCGATGATCATGTTAGATCAGGCCTATTTGACTACCCTAGCCCATAGGTGGGACTCCAGGACCAACACCTTCCACCTTCCTACCGGTGAGATGACCATCACATCGAAGGATGTCTACAGGATCTTCAGGATCCCTTTTGATGGAGTGCCTATTTTCTCTTCTCCCACTAATGCCCGAGATGTAGTGTTCCTGAGGGTCTTTGGGAGACATGTCATTGCTACCTTCAAGGATACTCATTCTGGTGGTATTTCAGTTGCTCGGTGGTACCAGGAGGATGTCTTCTCCTAGAGGTATGTTGTGTTGTTGATGGTCATCTGCAACATCCTCATACCTGACTACTCTAGAGTGAGGTTCCCATGGAACCTCTTGGTGATGGTACAAGATTTGATTGACAATAGTGCACCTATTATCTATGCTTGGGGGAGCGCACTACTGGCATAGTGCTATGATGAGCTATACCACATTCAGTGCCATGGATGGGCCAGTATTGCTTGTAGTATGCTCCTCCAGATCTGGGGATGGGAGCATATTAGGGTTGATCACCCAGTAGGACTTCCAGTGGAGATCACTACACTAGATGATGATGTCTAGTGTTATGGATCTAGGTGGCCCAGAGTGCTCGAGGAGTGCAAGAGCCGACCTTTTGTAGGGGAGCTTTCCCACTACATGATATCTTTGACTAGTTTATGGGTCACTGATATCATCTAGAGGCCTTATCATGAGTGCCCTATCTAGGAGGATCCAACTATCTTCACAATGAGGACTCGATGTGATCGATGGGTTATCGACCATAAGGATGGCATCAGATAGTTCTTCTACTACTCTAGGGTGCTCCGATAGTTTGGCATTCAGTAGGATGTTCCCCTTGAGCCAGTTTTCTATCATTAGATTATCATAGAGAAGAACCTTCCACCACCATGAGTTACAGTAGTGCTAGAGGAGGATGACCCTCCTATAGTTGATCCTAGTGTGGCTGATGTTGGGGTCATAGAGGTGTACACCCACTGGTGGGGTACATGATTATGGTAGGGTGGCGACTGCCTAGGGTGGTCTTTGGATGAGGTTGAGGTTGAGGATCCTGATGGGCATCGAGTGTGGGCTCAGATGGATGATTGGGGGTAGGTAGGGTAGTAGGAGTAGGTGGTAGAGGAGCAAACTATAGAGGAGTAGGTTACCCTCAAGGAGGAGGAGGAGCTAGCTCCTAAGGAGCAGGAGTCTCCTCTCTAGGCTCAGCTGCACCAGGTTGAGGCCGAGCTGTAGACATCCCAGATTCAGGTGCAGTAGAGGGATGCCACTATTGTAGACCTTTAGAGATAGGTTGTCCAGCTTACTATCAAGTGAGATGATGCTCGGAGCTAGATTGTACCACCTATTATAGTGCCTCAGGGACCTAGTGGTCTAGATGTAGGTGTAGAGATTCAATACTTGCATGGATTACTAGCAGATGATTTGGAGGAGTGCACCCGAGATACCTCCTACATCTTGGCATTGGAGCATGAGGTCAGGCTTTAGGGAGACCATCTACCAGAGAGGCCCAGGGTAGGAGGGTCATAGAGGACCGATCAGAGCACTTCAGGATAGTCATCAGCTCGATCGAGCCATAGGACCAGGTCCCGGATAGAGTGGACTAGGGGTGCTAGTTCTATACTACCTCCTAGAGGGGGTGGTGAGGGTAGAGGTGATGCTAGTGGTGCAGGCCACTCTTGAGCACTATGGCTCCTTGGATATTTTGTACCTCTTTTTGGGTGTAAGGTCAGTTGACCTACACAGTTGTAGCCTTATTGGCAATTTTTGTACCTACATGTACTTATTTGGACACACATTTATATGATATCTAGACTTTGAGACTCATCATGTGTGTATCTTTTATGATTATGTTTTTATGTTTATGGATGCAGTATCATGATTTTATGTGATATGATGTGATGTGATGTTTAGATGCTATGATGTGTATGTGTAGGTGAACTACTTTATGATCTTATGCTATGTGACTCACATGACTTATGCTTTATGATGTGTGGATGCTTAGATGGCATGATCTATATGATGATGATGGATGCATATATGGATGCAATGCTTATTGTTAAATGCATGTTTGCTTTTGATGTGTTGTATGCATCTAACCTTATGTTTCTATGATATGGTAAATGAAATATGTTATGTTATGTTGATGATCTAATGTGAATGAACTTGTATGCTTTAATCACTTAAAACATATGATATGATGTGATATGAGTTTGAAAATCTAATGGGTGACACCACAGAATGTATAAAAATCATGAATAAATAATAATTCTCATAATAAGAATTAATCATTTAAACATCAAATGTGAGGTGAGATGATGGATTTCTTTATAGGTTGCTATAGATATGCATAGAATAGTCAGTGGTCATTTTATTATCATTTCTGACATTTATCCAGTATCTATCCTATCTTATGCATTCGTTTAGTGAACAAGACCTCCTAAAGAAAGTTTGATGATGTGACTGATGATATGACCTGTTGCTATGAGGATGATTTTTGAGGTTTTCCATGAGACTCAAACACCCTAGTTGCTTCATCAAATGGTTGTATACTGATCATATAGAGCCTTTGAAGGATAAAGCTTTGTTATGCAGCCCTAGATATTCATTATCCCTATGTGTGCAAATGAATATATTAGATAGAACATAAGCATACCCCAGTGCCAGGTGGGATTCATTCAGCCCATTGTTGTATTGGGGATCCTCAAATGTTTATCCTGATCCTAAGTTGGACTCAATTGGATTAGACCACTAGGCAATATAGGACACCTAAGGCTAGCTCTTCCACATGCAAACATTGGTCTGTTCAAAAGCAAGATGCTAATGTGATAGACATATCATCGTGCGTAAGGATACCTTATGGCTCGTTCATGCTGAGAATTCTAGGGATTCAAGTTCATACTCCCTTATTTTCTTCATATTTATTTGGGATACTTGCTCATGATTTAGTGATGAAAACCACTATTTATTTTGAATTTTTGTTTTTCTTTTGAGCAAGGGATTTATGTAGTGATGATAATCACTATTTACTTTGTTTTTGAATTTTGCTTTGTTCAGGATTTTTCTTGTTTTGATTAAAGCAAGGGATTTCTTTGGGTAGGGGTGAACTTGTCCTTTTGCCAATTCTCAACATTTTTGAGCCGGTCGCACAGGGGGATGAGCAAGATAAACATTTTCACCTTAGGATACCTAATACCACTTTGTAGCGTTCATATTTCCCTTGTTCCAACTAGGATTTTAGTGTTTTGATTAGTGATAGGATTCTGAAATATACCAGGTGCTATCAAAACCAAACCTTATCTATCAAAAGCTAAGACAACTTTCTACAAAGTTTGATAAAACCACTAGGTATGGCTGAGTGACCGAAAAACCCTAGTATATTCCTTATAGCAACAGAAGGGGTTGTGTTGAAAAACATAGTTACACACATGGGTGATGGATGATGATGGATTTTGAAGATGCATGATTGATATACAAATGTGGTGTCATTTGTAAGATTGCAAACACAATCTACTCTAATGCAAATGTGATGGATGGAAATGCCTAATGCAATGCAACTAAGTGAATGCAAATGTGGAATGCTAATGCAAATATTTTTGTATTTTTGATGCTTTCAATTGTTTTTGAGTTTTGATTATTATGAATGTTTTGTTATTGACCAAAGGGCTTTAAGATGCCTTTGGAGCTTTTGTTAATTGACCAAAGGGCTTTAAGATGCCTTTGGAGCTTTTTGTGATTTGACCAAAGGGCTTTAAGATGCCTTTGGAGCTTTTTGTGAATTGACCAAAGGGCTTTAAGATGCCTTTGGAGCTTTTTGTGATTTGACCAAAGGGCTTTAAGATGCCTTTGGAGCTTTTATTTTTTATTTTAATGTTTTTTGATTTGTTTGGATTTTTATGATTTCTATTGTTTTTGAATATTTTGAAATTATTTGAATGTTTTTGATATTTTGTTGATTTATGTGTGAAATGCCTTTAGATGAATGATATTGAGAGGCTCTAGCTCCTCAACACCTTCTAGAATTGTTAGGTGATATGCCCCAGTCCCAATATTCTCCGAGATGATATAGGGACCTATCCAATTGGCCATAAATTTATCTCATAGATGCGGTGGTAGATTTGAGTTCTACTGGTTCTCTTTAAGCACAAGATCCCCAACTTTAAAGTCTCTCAGATGGACTCTATTGTTATAAGCTCATGTTAGATGATCCTGGTAAACATGAAGGTGCTCAAGGGCATTGACATGTCATTCATCCAGAAGGGTCAATTGATCCAGGTGAGCTTGTCATGCAGTGTCATCATTGATGAACTCTTTCAATGCGATGCGCAATGTTGGAATTTCCAACTCTAAAGGCATAATGGCCTCAGTGCCATATACAAGCAAAAATGGTGTTGCCCCAGTGGGCATCCGTACGCTAGTCCTGTAAGCCCATAATGCTAAGGGTAATTGCATATGCCAATCCTTATGATTTTCTTTCACCATCTTCTTTAAGATGGCTACTATTATCTTGTTTGAGGCCTCTACTTGCCCATTTTCCTATGGATAGTATGGTGTCACAAAACTATGTTGAATGTTGTATTTGGTCGTTAGAGCTCTCACATTTTTTTTTTGAATGATGGACCATTATCCGAGATTATCTTGAAGGGTACCCCAAAATGACAAATGATATTGTGAAGTATGAACTCCACAATCCGAGGACCAATTATCGAGGTTAAGGGGACTGCTTCCACCCATTTGGTGAAGTACTCAGTGGTCATTAAGATGAACGTGTGCTAGCCCAAATATGGGGGAGAAATATTTCCAATTAGATCGAAACCCCACTGAGAAAATGGCCAAGCCGCTTGAATGGGTTGTAAGGCCTGAGATGGCAAGTGCATCAGGTTTGCATGATGTTGACATTTAATGCATTTCTTGACATACTCACAGTAATCCTTCTCCATGGTGGGCCAGTAATAGCCCATTCAAAGAATGCGCTTGACAATGGCCATGCCGTTGAAGTGGCCACCACACGTACCATCATGAGCTTGCAAAATCACCCAAGCTGATTCTTGGGGCTCTAAGAAATGTAGGAGAACTCCATCATAGCTTTGATGATACAATATGCCTCCTAGAAAGACATATCTAGTCAATTTTTTCTTGAATGCTCATCTCTCAGCATGCGATAGTCCCTATGGGACAATTCCAAGCCTAAGGAAGTCTTGTAATTGGGATAGCCAATCCTGATAGGCTACAACCTCGATAGATAAGATGACTTGTTCCTCATACAATTTAATTTGCACAAACATAGATTGAGAAACAACCTTGTGGTGAATAGTGGTACCATTCCCCATAGGACCCTAAGAGATCAAGGACCCCCAAGGTACCTTCTTTAAGAAGTCTTTGGCTTTACAGAACCAGTCATGGTCTAGCTCTATATGGATCATGTTGACTGATTCCTTGTTATCAAAAGCCTCATGCTGGATCATTGAATGCGAGAGCATTTTGACATGAATGGTAGTGAAATCGGTAGATAGATTTTGAGGGATCAAGGATCCCAAAGATGCCATGGTGTCTACAAATATATTTGATGAATGAGGGATTGCCTCGATGTTGTACCACTCTAGTTTGGCTAGATATGTGTCAACAAGCTCCTTGTAAGCTTTCAAGATTGGATCCCGACATTGAAATAGTCCTTTGACCTAGTTGACTATGAGGAGGGAGTCATCGAAGATATTTAGCCTCTTGATTTTCATGGTGATGGTTGTTTGGAGACCCAATATTAGGGCCTCATATTCGGTGTTGTTATTGGTGCAAGGGAAGTCTAGCTTGAATGACAAGGGCATTGGAGCACCTTGTGGCATGAAAAAGACAATCCTCACATCACCTCCTTGCTCACACTTCAAACCATCAAAGAACAAAGTCATGTCAACTTCATTTTTTAGTTCTTCAAGTTTGGGTGCTTCTGATAGTGCAAATACCACATCATCAAGAAGCTCTATGGTAAGGGGCCTACTATTCTGAAGAGGTACCTCAGCCAGTTGATCAGCTATGACTTGTCCTTTGATGGAATTTTGGCTTATGAATTCCAAATCAAATTCTATCAATAGCATGATCCACTTTGTAGTACATGTATTATGATATGTCTTGCTCATCATATACTGCAAAGGATTTTTCTTGGATATTACATATGTCGTATGGCTCAACATGTAGTGGTACAATTTCTTGGTTGCAAAGACCACTACTAAGCACAACTTTTCTACGTATGCATATCCAATTTTGTAGCTCACCAAGGTGCGGCTAATGTAATATATCACTTGCTCTTTGTCTTGCATATTCTTTTGAGCCAACATGGTGCCCAAAGCAAAATTTATAGTGGATATATATAGCAAGAATGGCATATATAGCCTTGGTGGAGCTAGAACTGGTGGCATTGCTAGGTACTCTTTGATCTCAGCAAAGGCTTGCTGACATTCTTCATCCCATTGGAATGGGACCCCCTTGTGTAGCAATCGATTCATGGGTCGACATTTATCTGATAGTTGTGTGATAAATCACTTTATGGATGCTACTTTGCCCTGTAAGCTTCTTAGTTCTTTGATGTTTGTGGGTGGAGCCATTTCTAGGATAGCCTTTACCTTTGTTGGGTCTACCTCGATGCCTCATTTAGAAATGATGAATCCCAAGATTTTTCTAGAAGTTACGCCAAAGATGCATTTCTTGGGATTCAACCTGACATTGTGCTCAATCAGGTGATCAAAGATCTTTGTGAGGGATTCAACATGCTCTTCTCATAGTAATGACTTGGCTAGCAAGTCATCGATGTAGTCTTCCAAGATCTTATGCATGTAGTCATGGAAAATGTATGTCATAGCCTGCTGATATGTGGCACCAACATTTTTAAGGCCAAATGGCATTACTTTGTAATAGAATGTCCCCCATGGAGTGGTAAACATGGTTTTATGTTGGTCTTCGAGTTTAATCCGAATCTGATTGTAACCAAAAAAACCATCCATTAGGGAGAGCATCTCATGACCTACAGTTGCATCTACAAGAGCATCTATGTTGGGCAATGAGAATGAATCCTTTGGGGTTGCCTTGTTGAGATCCTTAAAATCCATGCAAATGTGGACTCTTCCATCAGGTTTTCCTATGGGCACCATGTTTGATACCCACTCTGGATAGTCGATGGGAACAATAAAGACTACATCCAATAATTTTTGCAACTCATTTTTAACCATCAAAGCGATGGTTGGATGCATATTTCTGAGCTTTTGCTTGACCAATTTCTTCATGGGGTCTATCGATAGGTTGTGGACAACCAACTTTGGATCTAGCCTCGACATGTCTTTGTAGGTCCAAGCAAAGAGATTTGGTCTCTCTTTTAGTAGAGGAATTATGATGGCCTATTCTTCTAGAGATAAGCTTTCTCTAAACTTGAATTTCTTTGGTTGAGAAGGATCATTGTTGATGTCCACCTTGAAAGTCTCCTCTATTGCCATATGGGACCCATCCTCAAGCTGGTGAGGAGTGGGGATTAAATGAATGTCATCTGCTAGATTTATGGTTCCCACTAACTCAGGGTCGAGACCAGCATGATAGACATCATGTGCACAGCCTGATGCAAAATGAAATGGTTGCAACATCTCTTCATTAGGGAAGAAATCCTTAGGCTCTAGGGGTGAGTCAGTGCAATCCCAATCGATAGCATCTAAGTTAAGACACAATGGTTTTGTAGGATCTGTTGGGTTATGGAGTGGAGTGGTCAAATCAATGGAGATCATATTGATGGATGGAATGAAATCTCCAGGACCACGTGGGTGAAACTCTATATCTTGGGTGCACCCTCCATACTCATGATGAGGCTCTGGGGGCATAGGGATCTCAGGATCCAGTCTATGGATAGACGAGATGATGGGATCATTAGGCAATAATTGCTCTCTAAAGGTGGGTGGATCCAGGTTGACCATGTGATGAATGGCATCTAGGTTTACTGGTCTCCCTAGGAAGTGAATATTAGGATCGATGGCATGGAGTGCCACTTCTCTCTCCACAAGCAGATCAATTGGTCGTAAGTGTCGAGGTCCAAGATAAGCCATCTCAATCTCATCCTCAAAGTCATCATCACTTATCCAGAAGCCATTGGCATTGGTTTCTAGCCCTAGGATGGGATGGTGGCTTGCTTGTTGATGCCCTAGATAAGCCATCTCAGTCTCATCTTCATAGTCATCATCACTTATGAAGAACCCATTGGCATTTGTCTCTAGCCCAATGATGTGGCTCATATGTCTAGGCCATAGGTAGGCCATATCTATTGAGTCCTCTAACTCATAGCCACTTTTATCTGACATGTATCCACCCTCATCCGAGATGTATTCACTCTCATATGAGATGTAGCCACTTTCTGTGTGGCCTATCCAAGTAAGGTTTTGCACATACCGAGGCCCATGGTAGGCCAGGCTGGTTCCATATTCATCCTCACTTGGAACATAATCATACTCCTCTCACTCATATCCATGCATTGGCTCCTCCTCCCATAGGATGGCTCCTGATGGGGGCACTTCAAGAGAGGATTCAGGGTGATATTGATCAGGTGGTGCGACATTGACCATCGACACCCACCCATCACCCAAATAGTTTCTTCTAGGGGGTTGATAGGGGTTCCAGTCGATGTCCTCCCAAACCCAATGCTTAATCTATCTAGGGCTACTTCCAAAGAGTCATCATGACCCCGCATTTGATAGCCCAAACCACACCTATCAGTAGGTAGTTGGTACTATGGCTAAAATGGCAGTCGATACCCTTGCTCATACAGGCCTAGGCCATAGCCTTGCCAGTGACACTACTCAAAGTACTTTAGAGCGAACTCAAGATTCGACAAGTAATGAACATTCATGGTGAAAGGTTCATCCTCATCTCTTTCCAGATCAAGAGTAGTGTGGGCGTAATCTAGACCAACATATATGAAATTAGTCTAGTTGGGTGGCACCCCCAAAGGAACCACTATCCCTACTAGTAGACTTGGGACTCTTGGTCATCCCATGTCTTGTGTAGACTCAATGATTGGCATGAAAGTTATATTCTACACAAGATATTCACCTAGTGTTATGTTGGCTAGGTGAATTGTCACCTACGATGTAGATGATATTATTGATGATGTAGGTGAGGTAGGTTGAGGTACCTCCTTGACTATTTCTTGGGAGTGTCCCTCCTCCATGGGAGTAGGGACTCCTACGACTACTATGGTAAGAAGTTCCTTGGGTCCTTCTTCCACTAGGGGTACCTTCAACTTCTATTTATCTCTTGCCTTATCTATAGAAGGCTTTTCAGAAGTGCCAGTAGCTTTGGATGTAGGAGGTGGTGCCGACGTGGATGGGTCACCTCGCACTGATTTGCTTTTGCTACCTAGATACATGGTTGGGGATGAAGGCCTTATGTACAAGTGCATTGATGGTAGGATAAAATCCCCTAGTAAGTCGACTTGATGCATGTACTTGAATGGCTCTTCATCGGATGGAACCACGTGAACTTGTCCCTCGTGCACATACTTGATGCATTGGTGTAGGATTGAGGGCACGCACTGCATGTCTCTAATCCAGGGATGCCCTAGAAGGATGTTATATTGCATCACCCCTTCTAACACATGACACATCATGGGGATGGTCTTATGTCCTACCTTTATAGGCAAAATGATTATACCCACTATGGAGCACAACGCATCATTGAAAGCCCTGAGCATGTAGGAAGTCGGGATGATGTTGGACTTAGGGATATTCAAGTGCCCTATAGCCTTAGTGGTGATGATGTTGATCGATGAGCCCGTATCGATCAGAACCCACTTGAATGGAATGTCATTGATTGATGCAATAATATGTAGAGTGAGTCTACTAAGGTAGTAGGGACTACCTTAATTTTATGATCATAAAAATGAATCATGGGCTCTTGGCACTATTGTACTTGCCCCACAAAATGTGTGAATGCATCTAGGTTCTAGGGCTGGAGCTCGATTGATCTCAAAATCTCCATTAAAGTCTCCTTATGCCTAGGGGACTATTGTATGAGCTCATAAATGGATAACTTAGCTAGAGTCATTTGTAGATTTTATTCTAGTCTACTCCAAACAGTCACCACAGGTCTCACTGGTGGACCTAGAGGGTTGTCATGCACCTATCTCTATCGAGGTGCAACCGAGATATTTATGGGAGCCACTGGAGGCTATGGTTGCCCATATCTCTAACTCTTAGTTGCCACATTAACCAACTCAACCATTCCTATGCACCCCTAAATGGGTGGCTCGACTCAAACTTGGTTAACTTGGGGGTCCTGATCTCTAGGGACCTCATGATTGGGCAATGGGTTCTGATATATACCCATATCTCTATTATTGGGAGCTAGCGGGTTGTCAACTTTTAGCTCTCCCTTTTCAATCATGTTTTGTACAACATTCTTGAATCCGATGCAATTCTTGATATCATGCCCTTATCTCCTATGATATGGGTAGTATTGATCTTCCATGTATCCCCTTGGCTTGGGATGATTAGGATCAAGAAGTTGTACATCAAGAAATCTTATCCTTTATGCCTCATTCAATTGATTAAACATTGACTACATTGATTCATTCAGAGGCGTGTAGTAGCGAGGTGGTCGATGCTCTTTGTTCTAGCCTTGATTGTTCTTAGGATCATAGTTGGTTGGTGGAGGGTGAGCCTGGTAATTCTAGGGTTGTTGTCCATTTCCCTCCTTTGGTGTGGCCAATACAACTTGATTAACCTGAGTAGGCTTGGCTTTTTTGCTTGTTCTTGTTATTCTGATTGTTCTTGCTCCATTCTTTCTTGTTGTGGAGCTTAAGGTCTCCCTCATCGACCTTAATGTCTTCAATAAGCTTGGCTTGAGCCAAGGCTTCTTCGAATGATTCATATTGTTGTAGCTACAATAGTAGGGAGATGTGCTTTGCATAACTCTTTGTGAACATCCGAACAAGTTCCTCTATGGGGATGGAGAATGATAGTTTTGCCATGATTTTTCTCCACCTGTCCCCATAGTCCATCACTAGCTCATCATCATATTATTTCAAATTGGCCAGATCAGATAGGTTCACCTTCTTCTTGGCTCCGAAGGAAAACCATTCAAGGAACGCATTCACCAATTGCTCAAAACTGGTGATGCTATGCTTGGGCAACTAGTTGAACCATTGTGTTGTCGCACTCGAGAATATCATGATAAATATCCTCAACATCAGGGCATCATTCTTCTCAAGGTGGAAGCATGCATTCATGAAGTTGGTCACGTGTTCTTGCGCATCTCCCTCCCCCTTAAACTTGTCTAACCTAGGCATCTCAAAGTGCCTAGGATATGCTAGACTTGGGACTAAGGGGCACAGAGGCTGGTTGTGAATCTTGCTCAATGTTGGCTTCTATCTACCTGTGTCCTACTTCTCGAGAGACTTGACTCTCTCGATGAGCATCTGGTATGCCTTCGAGGAAATAATCTCATGTTCCTAAAGGTTTGCTCATGGTGGTAAAGGAGGTAGCCCTATGTTGGCCCAGTTTGGGCATCTATACTCATCTCCTATAACCATGGATGGAGGTTCAAGATATGTTTATTCCTGGTCTTCCATCCCTACCCTTTCCTCATTGAATTGTGTTTGTTCAAGGTCCAGGTGTTGTTGATGTTGTGAATTGTGGTGAGCATGCTCATTTTCTAGCCTAGTGCTTCTCTCCTATTGAGAATCAACACATCTCTCATGTCGATATCTCTCACCACCTATGTGCACATCTATTCAAGCCAACCTCTCTGCTAGCTCCTCATGCTCAACTCTTTCTTCTCTTGAGCATTGTTCTTGTAGGTGCAGGCACCTCTTCCTTCACTCTTCTTGCTCAAGAGCTTCTACACACTCTCGCTCAATGTGTAACGCTTCCTCTAACCTACGTATTCGATTAGAATGACCTACTACTGAAGGCTCATGTCTTTCTAACTCCATGTGAGGAGTTCTAATGCTTAGGCCCTTCAAGGAGGCTCCCATTGTGTGCTTGCCTTTGTCCACTAGGGTGACCTACTCTATGTACTATGTTATGGGTTGAGTACCCTCATGATCTGAAGTAGTGTATGTGCTATGAGGTCACTTTGAAGCTTCCCCTAGTTCATTGGTGCATCTAGTGGCTATGCTACATGAACTTCCTAAAGTAGAATGTTTAGTAGCAATACTTCTAGGAGTTGGTCTCGAGGGAACTCGATCCAACCCATCAAGTTGTTAGGTTCTCCATAATTGATCCCATGGAGTCCCATTGGCACCAATGAGCTCATGGTCTAAGGGTACCCTCCCATATATAGGGAGGTTATAAGATGTCCTAGGTCTACGATTGGGCATAGCCCTAATGTCTTACCCCTTAGTGGGAGGATCTATCCTATGTGTATCATGAAGCTTGGGGTCTTGTAACCCTTATATGCCTATGTGATGATGGATGGCCTTGATGACTCCTCATGCTGATGTGATGATGGAGGTCTTGAAGCCTTTACATGTCTATGTGATGAGGGAGGTCATGATACCTCCACTTGTCTATGTGATGAGAGGCACCATGAAGACTCCTCATTCCTATGTGTCAAGGAGGGCCATGAGGCCTCCTCATGTCTATGTGATGAGGAACCATGATGTGGATCTCTTGTTAGGGTTTCTCATGGAGTCCCCCCAAGGGTTGAGTTATCACCCCTAAGACTTGCCAAACTTCATCCGATGACACTATGGGTGGGTGGCTCAATGCTAGTGTGATTGTGAGTGTGAGGAGCATTAGTTTCCCCCTCGATGTTGGACTGAGGGTGGTTGCTCCATGTGTACACCATTATGATTATGAGTTATCTTCTTAATTAGTTTCCAAATTACGCAAACAAAACAAGCAAGTGTTTATCTCTTTTAAGGATTAATGTGTTCCCTAAACTATTTGGTGTGTTTGGATTTGTTGTTGATCTTGAATTCTTGTTCATGCTTTGGACTTAGAATGAGGGAACTCAATCAAAGTGGAGACTAGGAACACTAGTGCCGAACATGATTTCTCAAAAGAGTCTAGGGTACACCGCTTAAATCCTAGTGGGGGGTTCGCCTAGCTCTTCCACTATGAAATAGTGGGAGACAGTTTGAACACAAGTGACCTGCGCCAACTAAAAAGGAGTTCTCTATTCTATCTAAGGATATCTAGGGGGCAAGCCGGTGGAAGGAGATGAATTCCAATGTCACCGGTCTGAATTGGGGGTCGGTGATGAAATCCAACCTTACCAATGTTATTGTAGAACGTGCAAGTGTGTGGGGTTCTTTTTAGATTTTGAAATATAAAATGATGCATCAACCAACATTCATGATTTACATCACTACATGCCTAAAAAGAATATTTTGCCTTCAGAAATATGCATATCTAATGTAATCTAGATGATCTTCATGTAATGCACTTCCTACTTTATGAATGGGCAGCCACTAGTTGGGCCACATGCAAGCAAACTAATCACACAGAAGCCTAGCATGCTGGAGACTAGGGCAGACCTTACAAGCAGAGGCCCACTATTCCTAGTAGCACCTAGAGGAAACTAAAGAAATCTAAGAAATATACAATGCAGTTTTCTTTTCATTTTCTTCATTTTTCCCTAATTAAACTATGTTTTTGCTTGCTATTTCTGGAAAATAAATGCAGATAAAAAATCATAGAGAAAATAGAGGATGAAACCAACCTCAAATCCTGCTCTAATGATGAAAATTTTGAGCTCTACACTCTACTACTAGTCACTATCGACCAGAGTAGCTGATTCTAGCCATTGATAGCTACAGTGACTAAGATCTACTAGTTGCTATCGACCAGAGTAGCCAAGATCTACAAGTCACTATTGACTAGAGTGGCCAAACCTACACATAGAAAAACCTATGAATATCAATAAACTGACTAGAAAACAAAACTTGGTGGGGTCCCACCATGATCACCATCTATGCGACCCGAGAAGCACGCACCCTGACTACCCTACTTGCAATTTTGATTTATCATGTATATTATCACTTGCACAAAATGAAAGTACTAAAAGCACATGCAACACAAAAATAAGAAAACAAATAAAGATGCTTTATTTATTGATATCTTGAATCCTTGGTTACAAGTTCATCCCTCTTAGGGATACCCATAATTTTGATACAAATATTTACACAATATAGAGCAATGATTGGATGTATTCCCTACAAGGGAATGGTGCACATACGCAGGCCTCCTGGTCCCGCACACGAAACTGTATGGGGGCTTACAGATGCCCCTTTCTCCAGATCTAGTCCTAGAGGGATCTTTGTGCTCCTACTACTTCAATATGGTCCTAAAGATCTATACCTACACTCATGGAAACAACAAAGCATGCTTAGTAGGATGGGTCACCTCTCTAGATGAGGCCTTTGTTAATGGATCTGAATAATCATGATAATAATGAAATACAAGCATAAATAGAATAATAAATGCATGTAAAGCTAAGAAATATAAAATAGATGCATTAATGAAAGTAGATCTGAGCTATGACTTAACTAATAAAATTAAGCAATAATGAATCTAGACTAAAGCAAAGGGAAATAATATCTATGCCCTAAAATATGCCTACGAGCCACTATCCGAGATAGCAACCATGATATGAAGCTCTTCTCCTTGTGAATCAAGGGCTATTGCGCTATCCTCTTTGCTAAAATTGATGTTCAAGGGTCACCTAGCATGTCTCCTACACTGATTGGTGATTGGGAACAATGAATCTAAAAATTGGTGCATGATCGTAGCTCATCGAGACGATGCTCCAATGCTCCTCAAAGGGGCGTAGCTTGGTTCTCCATTTTGATAGGGCTTCATTGCTTAACTCTAAAACTTCATGGATACTTTGCTTTTCATGGGAGAGTCTATATGTAGACTTCCCTCTCAGATCTAGACTTTGGCTTCCTAGAGAAGCCTCCATCCAAATTGCATGTGACTGACCATTCTGGGTGGGAAGCATCAATCACAAACTAGCATTGAAGGGGTAGTTAGGAGGAACTCAAGGAGTTCCTCACCAAAATATACCCATTAACAATGCAAAGGTGTAGTCAGACTACATGATCTAGGCTCGTATTCATGGCCAGACTATGCATGGTGCTAGCCTATAGCCAGGTGTGGTCATTGTAGTCTTCAGTGGCCAGGTGTGGTGGTCGCTCTTCTTGAGAGCGGCCAAGCCTGGATGGGCTAGAACTACCCTGTTTGAGTGGTTAGGACCACTACTTGCTCTTGGAGAGATCCAAGAGGGTTCATATGGTCTGTGGATGTGTCCATATGGGTAGTCTCCTAAACATGATGCATTTTAGGTGTCTACACAAAGGGCTCATCTTGGATGGATAAACCTATAAAATAAAAGCCCACATAAGGCTATCATCAAGCTACATTTACGTAGAAAAAATAGTGCACATATATAAATAGAATGCGTCAAAATCTACACAGGAATTAGTACATTGGAGGCATAGAATACAAGGAGTAAAGGTGCTACATTCAAGGTATTAAACTTGGATAATATTGTCCACCAAAGGAAGCACCAAAATCAATATTCAAAGCTCCATAGCACCTTGGCAATCCACCTACAAAAGAAAATATTACTTGTTTCCCAAGAACATAGTAAATCAAAGGAATGGCATAGGAAAGGATTTAAGGAGTTAAATTCTCCTTGGAAGATGTTATAGAAAAGGACTTCATGCAGAGAGTTTGAATGCCACTTGGCATAAAATTTCTAAGGCACCATTTCATCTCTCAATGCTTAAGAAACCTCATGTAGGAGTTATAGGGAATATCAAGGAAATGATGACACTTGTTATCCTCCACAAGATTTACACAAGTGCCCACACAAGTGCCCATACATTATAGAGTGACCAAGAAGCATTGAACAAGGAATTGTTACGTTAAATAAGGAGAGGAGAACTTATTTGTAATGGGTGTGGCACTTGTCACAAAACCCATTATTATTCCTCCATAAAAGGTACCCAAAGTCCAAAGTTCAAGATACAACAAAGTGTGATCAAATCCATCTCAACCACAACATGGAAGGAAGGAAGAAGGAGCATTAAAGGCTCCTGGTGTTGAAGGTCAAACCTTCATATTTTTACAGTGCCTACATTCCAACATTGAAGACAAGAAACTCCAAAGTATCTCCATTGATTCTAGCACCAAAGGTGACCTTAATACTACTATTATATCCAACCAAAGAAAGCATCAAATGTTGAGCAAGGTGCAGGAACAGTATTGTCATTGTTGTCAACACAGTCAGACAGATCGATTGATGCAATGGACAGGAGTTAAGAGGTTCTTCAGAGTATGTACAGTGATTCTCCAAAAGATCAAAGTGGCCCATATGCTAAAAATCAAAAGAAAATCACAAGGAAGAAAACTGTCGTGATATCGTGACATGTTGAGCAAGAAAGAAAAACTGTCATGATATCGCGACATGTTGAGAAGAAAGAAAAACTGTCACGATATCACATGTTGAGAAGAAAGAAAAACTGTTGTGATATCATGACATGTTTGGAGAGAAAGCGCAAGCAAGCAAAACTATCATGATTTCGTGACATGTTTGGAGAGAAAGCGCAAGCAAGCAAAACTGTCACGATTTCGTGACATGTTCGGAGAGAAAGCGCAAGCAAGTAAAACTGTCGCGATTTTGTGACATGTTCGAAGAGAAAGCGCAAGCAAGCAAAACTATCATGATTTCATGACATGTTCGGAGAGAAAGCGCAAGCAAGCAAAACTATCGCGATTTCATGACATATTGCAAGAGAGATTGTACGGAAGAAAAAGTGTCACGATTTCGTGACATATTGCAGGAGAGAGAGTCCAAAATAAAAAGTGTCACGATATCGCGACATGTCGGGTTTTCACGACCCAAAGGCAAGAGAAAGAGCAAAGGAGAAAAAGTGTCGCGATATCGCGACATGTCGGGTTTTCGCGACCCGAAGGCAAGAGAAAGAGCAAAGGAGAAAAAGTATCGCGATATCACAACATGTCGGGTTTTCACGACCCGAAGGCAAGAGAAAGAGCAAAGGAGGAAAAGTGTCACGATATCGTGACATGTCACATTTTTGCGACCCGAAGGCAAGAGAAAGAGCAAAGGAGAAAAAGTGTCACGATATTGTGACATGTAGCTTTTTCACGACTAAAGGAGGAGAGAGAAAGTAAGAAGGCAGAAGTGTCATGATATTGCGACAAAAGTAAAGAGGAAGAGTAAGGAGGCAAAAGTGTCACGATATCGTGACATGTTGTGTTTTTGCGGGTACAAGTCAAGAGAAGAAGCAAGGAGGTGAAGGTGTCGCGATATCGTGACATGTTATGTTTTTGTGGGTTCAAACCAAGTAAAGTAGTAAGGAGGTGAAAGTGTCGCGATATCATGACATGTGTTTTCACGGGTTCAAACCAAGTAAAGTAGCAAGGAGGAAAAAGTGTCGCGATATTGCGACATGTGTTTTGTGGGCAAAACCTGAGAAGAGGATGAAGAGGAAAAAGTGTCATGATTTCACGATAGGTCCCTTTGGCACGAGCTAAGAAGAGAACCTAGCCAAAATAAGATATGTGACAGTTAACTAAAGTTATACGATAGTTACAGGGGCCGTTGCAGAAGAAAATCATGCAGCTAAAATAAGAACAGTTAACTGAAGTCAGTACGATAGTTACAGGTGCAGTTACAAAGAAAAATCATGCAGCTAAAAATAAGAACAGTGAACTGAAGTCAGAACGAACAGTCATGGAAGGAGAAAACAAATAGTCGTTAAAATAGAAAATGAATAGTCATGCAGGGAGAAAATGAATAGACATGCAAAGAGAAAAAGAACAGTCATGACCGAGAAGACGAACAATCATGACCAAGAAGACGAACAGTCATAGTAGGAGTATATGGTGTCAATTCATTTCATGTAACATGTTTGACGAAATGCCTACTCTATATATACAAAAGGAGTTACATATATAAGGCATTACAATTGACAAGTGGCGTATGAGAAATGAAAAGAGTTACAACTGAAGTTACAAATAGAAAATATGGTTATAAAAGGAGCATTGCTTGGAGAATTTCAGTTGGGGATTTTATCTTGTGAAGAGCGCGAGAGGTGCGTGACAGGCAACCAAGAAGGGTGTGTGTTATGTGATTTGTGGGTGATGTTGAGTAAGTAATAGACTAGTCAGGGTCTTGTAAAAGTGAAGGTATTTTTATGTCAATCTAATAGTTTCAAAATCGAAGTCCAAGTTGGTGCTTGGCATTAGGGGTTGGTGCTCCTTCCATTTTGTGTTGGTAAATCATGGGTTGGTGCTCCTTTTAGTTGGTGCTGGTAAATCAAGGGTTGGTGCTCTTTTCTATTGGTACAGATAAATGAGGGGTTGGTGCTCCTTCTAGTTGGTGCTGGTAAATCAGGGGTTGGTGCTCCTTTTTGTTGGTGTAGATAAATCAGGGGTTAGTGCTCCTTCCAGTTGGTGCTGGTAAATCAGGGGTTGGTGCTCCTTTCTGTTGGTGTAGATAAATCAAGGTTTGGTGCTCCTTTTTGTTGGTGCAGATAAATTAGGGGTTGGTGCTCCTTTCTGTTAGTGTAGATAAATCAGGGGTTGGTGCTCCTTTCTGTTGGTGTAGATAAATCAGGGGTTGGTGCTCCTTCCAGTGTGTTGGTAAATTGATTGTAAAGTTGTTGCTTTGCAAAGGCTGGATTTGGATGGGAGTCCAAACAGTCAATTTTTGAGGAGTAGCCAAAATTGGTGAACCTTGATACATCTTGTGTTGTGTGATGCTCTCTTGTTATATTTGCTTTATGTGGTTTTAAGTTTTCATTGTTTTGGCTTTAAGAGTTGAAGATTTAAGATTTAAAGAGCTACACTAATTCACCCCCCTCTCATTGTCATTGTGAGACTAACAATTGGTATCAGAGTGAGTTTCCCTTGTCAGGCTAAATCAGCTAGGGTTAATCTTGGATTAGTACGCAATGGGTAAGAAGAATAGATCCTCCTCCAATAAGGCATCTCAGTCAGTTTCAGTTCCTGTGGAAGAGAAAATTGAACTAGAAAATGTTGAAGAAGTGAATTCTGAAGTATGTGATGAAAACCTTGAGGCTGAAGTATATCTAGAAGGTGAGTTGATCATCGCACTTGAAGAGTTGAATATAGAAAGGAAAAAGAATAGAAGACTGTCCAAGAAGTTGGAATAATATGGGGATAAGATCGAAGATCTCTTCTTACAAATTCATAAAGCCAAGAAAATAGAAGAAGCCTTGAAGTCACACCTGGATGATAAAGTCGATGTATGTAGCAAACGTGAAGAGGAATCTAACAATTTTTTTAGTGATATAAAGCTGCAAGTAGAAGAGTCCAAAAGGATTGAAGAAACTCTCAGGTCACAGATCAATGAGAAAGAGATTGTTTGCTGCAAACAAGAAGAGGAGATTGTTGTATTGAAGAAACAACTAGAAGAGGCCAATACAAATCTCAAATTTGAGAAGAGCACAGAGTTGCTAGATGAAATGATAAGGCAACAAAGAATCCCCATGTCTAAGCTTGGTCTTGGATGTAAATATGAACAACCTTCATCTTCCAAATATGTAGAGAAGAAGAAGTTCACTATTGAAGGATCGAAGCAAGAAAAGTCTAAAGTTGAATCTTCAAAAGGAAGAAAATATCAAAGGAGATCTACAACAAAGCAACCACAACAAAAGAGGTTCTATCACTCTCACTCTATTCATAATAATGCTTTTAATGGCTATTGTTTTATATGCAACCATTATGGTCACAAGGCAATTTATTGTGGATTGAATAATAGATCAAAGAGTTATGCTGGTAGAAATACATCTGTTATTCCGGATGAACACCATGTGCAATGTTTTAAATGTAATGGTCATGGGCACATAGCAAGGTTTTGTCCAAGAACTTGTGTATCTAATCTAAGGCAAGATAGTATATTTCATCAGACACAAAGAATGCAACACAGAAGAAATCATGTGCATCAAAGAAAAGAAAATAATCATCCATCAAGGATGCACAAGAGACAACCACCCAAGAGAAATGTTCAAGTTCACGAAAAGGTTCAAAATAGGGATGTAGTTGAAAAAATCAAGCCCAAGTTCAAGAAATCTTGGAGAAAGAAAGAAGAGAGGAAATCGTGTCTCCTTGGACTGAAGGAGATTACTCCTCTATTGCACTAAGCAGCTCCAGGTAGCACATCCTCAGGGGGAGCAATATTAAAGTTTTATTTTAATGCTCATATGTATTTGTGTGGTTATCTGAGGATGAAAGGAAATTAGTCGAGGAGTTGTCGTGTAGTTTTCAAAATGTGTTTCAGTTCATGTAGATGTTTGTGGAGATAGTATCAAACTGATGTGCTTCAGCAGAACAACATGGTGAACAACTAGGTTTTTGATGTAGCAACTGATAGGCGTTATCTGAGATAGAACATGCAGCATAGGTCGATGTGTCATGGAAGCATAAGCTGGTAGGTGCTAGTTTTGAAGCCTATAACATTCCCAATCTACAGATAAAATAGAATTCATGTTGTGAGTGGGAAGGCGTGCGTTTCTTAACCAAAAATACAACACATCGTTTGGTATAAGAGAACATTAATTTTCTCTAAAGAAGTAGTAGTTGTCAAAGAGATTCCAGAGTCAAAGCAAATAGTTGCACTAGCACCCGGTTGATCAAGAGTGCAAATTGGCACATGCAAGGCAAAGACATTGAGTAGCCCTAACATATGCCCTAGGAATAAGCAGAATATCGAGTGTTGATGACTGCGCACAGATTGAGGTTCCAATGCTAGATATAACAGTCCACTATCAATACCTACACAGGCGATGAAAACATTCATGACAGCAGTTAAAAACCAGAGACATTGAACTGTACAACTGATGTGAGGCAAATTCGTTAGTCATGGAGGATATGGCAGTCAAAAGGCTAAAGAAATTACATGCAGGCTGTCTAGAGAGTCGATAATTTTTGATTTGGGAGTAACTTTTGTGCAGATAAAAGTTGAGTGTAGATCATACTATACTAAATAAGTAAAAGTAAGGTACAACAAGAATTCTAATATGATGAGCAGAGATTAGAGTTCTTATCCAAGAAGTCTTTATGACAGAAAGAGTACCAGTGGAGGTGCATTCTATCTTGGAGATAGGTTGGTCGCATGGAACAGTAAGAAATAAGAGTCAATCTACTTATCCACAGCAGAGGCAAAATATATTGCAACGACAATGTGTTGTACGTAGGAGAAAGTTGCAGAAAGTGAGGTTAAGTTGGATTTTTATTCCAACAACAGATTGTGGAGTGGTCATGTTTCCCAAGAATTGACTAGCTATCGGGATCACATTCTCAGGGGGAGCATTTATATATTTGATTATATTTTTGCTCATGTTTGTAATTTTTGCTAACTGTATTAATTTGTGCCTAAGAATGTTGTGCATGGACTCAGGGGGAGTCTGCAATAGCCCTTTGGTATTATTATCAAAGGGGGAGAAGAATTACAGGAAATTGCATGTGTGTTGCCAACAATTCCAAAAGGGGATATTGTTGAGCAAGGTGTAGGAACAATATTGTCATTGTTGTCAACACAGTTAGACAGATCGTTTGATGCAGTCGACAGGAGTTAAGATGTTCTTCAGAGTATGTACAGTGATTCTCCAAAATATTGAAGTGGCCCATATGCTAAAAATCAAAAGAAAATCATAAGGAAGAAAACTATCGCGATATCGTGACATGTTGAGCAAGAAAGAAAAACTATCATGATATCATGACATGTTGAGAAGAAAGAAAAACTGTCGCGATATCATGACATGTTGAGAAGAAATAAAAACTGTCGCGATTTCGTGACATGTTCGGAGAGAAAGCGCAAGCAAGCAAAATTGTCGCGATTTTGTGACATGTTCGGAGAGAAAGCGCAAGCAAGCAAAACTGTCATGATTTCGTGACATGTTCGGAGAGAAAGCGCAAGCAAGCAAAAATGTTGCAATTTCACGACATGTTCGGAGAGAAAGCACAAGCAAGCAAAACTGTCGAGATTTCGTGACATGTTCGAAGAGAAAACGCAAGCAAGCAAAACTGTCGCAATTTCGTGACATATTGCAAGAGAGATTGTACAGAAGAAAAAGTGTCACTATTTTGCGACATATTGTAGGAGAGAGAGTCCAAAAGAAAAATTGTCATGATATCGTGACATGTCAGGTTTTCACGACCCGAAGGCAAGAGAAAGAGCAAAGGAGAAAAAGTGTCGCGATATTGCAACATGTCGGGTTTTCGCGACCCGAAGGCAAGAGAAAGAGCAAAGGAGAAAAAGTGTCGTGATATCGCGACATGTCGGGTTTTCACGACCCAAAGGCAAGAGAAAGAGCAAAGGAGGAAAAGTGTCATGATATCGTGACATGTCACGTTTTCGTGACCTAAAGGCAAGAGAAAGAGCAAAGGATAAAAAGTTTCACGATATTGCGACATGTCGCATTTTCGCGACTAAAGGAGGAGAGAGAAAGTAAGAAGGCAGAAGTGTCGCGATATCGCAACAAAAGTAAAGAGGAAGAGTAAGGAGTCGAAAGTGTCGCGATATCTCGACATGTTATGTTTTCACGGGTACAAGCCAAGAGAAGAAGCAAGGAGGCAAAAGTGTCACGATATCGCGACATGTTATGTTTTCACGGGTTCAAACCAAGTAAAGTAGTAAGGAGGTGAAAGTGTCACGATATCGCGACATGTTATGTTTTTGTGGGTTCAAACCAAGTAAAGTAGCAAGGAGGCAAAAGTGTCACGATATCGCGACATGTGTTTTTGTGGGCGAAACCCAAAAAGAGGACAAAGAGGCAGAAGTGTCACGATTTTGTGAAAGGTCGCTTTGGCGCGAGCTAAGAAGAGAACCCAGCAAAAATAAAATATGTGATAGTTAACTGAAGTTATACGATAGTTACAAGTGCTGTTATAAAAGAAAATCATGCAGCTAAAATAAGAATAGTTAACTAAAGTCGATACGACGATTACGAAGTGCGATTATGAGAGAAAAATCATGCAGCTAAAAATAAGAACAGTGAACTGAAGTCAGAACGAACAGTCGTAGAAGGAGAAAATGAACAGTCGTTAAAATAGAAAACAAATAGTCATGCAGGGAGAAAATGAATAGACATGCAAAGAGAAAAATAATAGTCATGACCGAGAAGATGAACAGTCATTACCGAGAATACAAACAGTCATAGGAGTATATGGTGTCAATTTGTTGCATGTAACATGTTTGACGAAATGCCTACTCTATATATACAAAAGGAGTTACATATAGAAGGCGTTACAATTGACAAGTGGCGTATGAGAAATGAAATAAGGAGTTACAACTGAAGTTACAAAGAGACAATATGGTTATAAAAGGAGCGTTGCTTGGAGAATTTTAGTTGGGGATTTTATCTTGCGAAGAGCACGAGAGGAGAGCGAGAGGTGCGTGACAGGCGACCGAGAAGGGTGTGTGTTATGTGATTTATGGGCGATGTTGAGTAAGCAATAGACCAGTCAGGGTCTTGTAAAAGTGAAGGTATTTTTATGTCAATCTAATAGTTTCAGAATCGAAGTCTAAGTTGGTGCTTGGCATCAAGGGTTGGTGCTCCTTCCAGTTGGTGCTGGTAAATCAGGGGTTGGTGCTCCTTTCGGTTGGTGCTGGTAAATTAGGGGTTGGTGCTCCTTCCAGTTGGTGTTGGTAAATCAGGGGTTGGTGATCCTTTCTGTTGGTGCAGATAAATCAGTGGTTGGTGCTCCTTCCAGTTGGTGCTAGTAAATCAGGGGTTGGTGCTCCTTTCTGTTGGTGCAGGGGTTGGTGCTCCTTTCTGTTGGTGCAGATAAATTAGGGGTTGGTGCTCCTTTCTGTTGGTGTAGATAAATTAGGGGTTGGTGCTCCTTTCTTTTAGTGCAGATAAATCAGGGGTTGGTGCTCCTTTCTATTGGTGCAGATAAATCAGGGGTTGGTGCTCTTTCCAGTGTGTGCTGGTAAATTGATTGTAAAGTTGTTTCTTTGCAAAGGCTAGATTTGGATGGGAGTCCAAACAGTTAATTTTTGAGGAGTAGCCAAAACTGGTGAACCTCGGTACATCTTGTGTTGTGTGATGCTCTCTTGTTATATTTGCTTTATGTGGTTTTAAGTTTCCATTGTTTTGGCTTTAAGAGTTGAAAATTTAAGATTTAAAGAGCTACACTGATTCACCCCCCCCTCTCAGTGTCATTGTGAGACTAACATCAAATAGTGAGGATATTTAGCATCCAAAGGTAAGCTTTAATCCAATTTTATTATTGCTTTTATTTTTGGAGAAATAAGGGTTATAATCTAAGGTTAAATCTTAGATTTTGAAAGCAAAATCTATAAGGGATAACTTATCAAATTGAAATAATATTTTCAATTTAACCTAGGAGAAATAAGGAATTCTACTTGGATTAAATTCTTTAACATTTTGCAAATATTATTAATTTTCTAATTTTTCAAATTTGGGAGCCATAAGGGTTACTACAATTAATTAATTTATTGGAAATTAGAAACAATCCAAGGGATATAAAAAGAGGTTATTAGGATTTTTACTAAGGTTGAAAAATTATAAATTTCTTGTCTCAAAACTTCTAAAAAGGAACAAAAGATATCCAACATTAAAACCTCTTCAAATATTGAAAAGTGCTTAGTTCAATAGGATTAATAAGGTGTTAAGAAGTTGATTTTTGATCTTTACAAAATCAACCAAAATTGAACTATATGTTTTACAAAAGCACTATGTCATACTCCAAAATCATTAGGGAGTCATACGACATTCTACAAAACTTGATAATAATAATATCTATCAAAAATTATCAAGATGGGAAGATATAATATTTCTTCAAAATCTAAAATTAGGTGTTCATACTCTCATCTCTAGGGAGACATAAGGAAGTCCATAAAATCTAAGAATTGATATTAGAGAAATTCAAATGGCATCAAACAAATTCTTCCTAGCAGAATCTCAACTACTCAAGGGTCCAAATTATTTCTCTTGGAAAAATAAAGTGAAAGCAATATTAGTATATGAAAAAATTTGGGATGTTGTCAAAGGGAAAACACAGAGACCTACCATAGGTGAAAATGAAATCCTAAAGTTTGAATAAAATTATTCAAAGGATTTAATGATAATAACTTTTGCTATCACTGATGATATTCTACCATATATCAGTTCAGCCAAACCATCTTCAGATGCATGTACAAGCCTAGAGAAAATATTTTAAGGAAAGAATAAGGCGACTATCCTTCATCTCCAAACTCAACTTCACTCATTAAATATGAATAGTGGAGAAAGCATAGAATTATTCCTAAGGAAGGTAGCAGATATTAAAGGGAAATTATTGACCTTAGGATAATCATTTAAGGATGAACTTCTAACTCAAGTAACCATGAGAGCACTTCCAGACAACTATAAATATTTGGTCACATCTTTACAATTTTAAGAAAAGATACTTCTTTTGATGACCTAGTCAATATACTTCAAGAATATCAAGTAGAAAATACTATGAAATATGAGATGAATAACATTGCATTGGCATACAAATATAATCCATAGGGATATATTGCTTCTTTAGAAAGAGAACGAAAAACATGGTATTGTCAAATATGCAGAAAGAAAGGTCATAGTACCAACTATTAAAAATACAATCCTAAAAATCAAAAGCAAGGAAATCATATGAATAATGGGAATCAATTTCAAACTCAAAAATATCAAAGGAACCCTCATTAGCAGCAACTTCAGCAACCAACCAATAATCCTCAAATGGAATATCAAAAGAAAAATCAGAAGGGAGACCTGTTTCAGAGGATAGAAGAAATTGAAGAACTGGAAGAACCCACAGATGCCTCTGAGGTGAAAGATCTATCAGCAAATGCTACATATTATAGAGACACTAATTATTTGATTGAACAAGTTACAAAGAATACATAGGAAGAGTACAAAGATCAAGATGAAGAAGAAGATCCATATTGAAGACTAAAGTCTTCAATACCCAAAAAATGTAATACAGGGGGGTGTTAGAAATAAAGTTTATTCCATCATTTGGGTTATGTAAATTTATATTCCAAGGTACATACTTAGGACATTATATTACTTTAGGGGGAAGTTATCTAGTTACTTCATGCAATATAATAAATGCACAAGTAGCAATGTGCAAGTTGTATATGTACAAGGTATCCCTTGCACATGTAGGTAGAGTGTTGGCCAAGGAAGCTATCTTCCTATATAAGAAAGAATACATTGTTAGATAGAAATAGATTTGGGAGACATAGTTAGATAGTGTAGCTTAGAGCATAATACAGTTATGTGTACATCACCATCCATTGGTGATGGGTGTAATGTAGTTTAGTAAATTTATTAATGGAGTTTTCATTTTCTCCATAGCTACATTGTATTCTTTTATATCATTTCTATTTACAACATATTTAAGTCATCTAGTAGATTTACTTTATTTCATATTATTCTACATCTTGTGATTGATATCTCTCAGGGCTCGTTACATCAAAATCTAACACAAACCCAACTTGTGAAGAACTAGATTCTCACTCTAGTAGGCTAGACCCTCATTTGCATGTGAGGAAGTGGGGTTTGAGTACCATAGGCCAGATATCTAAACTGGGTTCAAGCTCCATAGGTTATGCCTCATGTGCATGTATGATATGTGAGGTCCATATGCATGTAAAATCTAAGATTTTATTTTCATAGGTTAGGCCCCACATGTATGTAAGAAACAAGGTTAGAATCCTATAGGCTAGGCCTTGCATGAGTGTAAGAAATTGGCTTCAAGTTTCATAGACTAGGTACATTTAAAAGTATTATAGGTATGACTTATTCAAATCGTATAGTCTTAAATTTTTTTTTTAGAAAGTAAGTATTTCTTTTTAAATTTACCGATGAGATCTCTTTCAATCCTATAATCCGCTAAAAAAATAATTCTACTTAAAAATAAGTATTTTTATTATGATTATAGATGATGTTTTTTTATTGTAGTCTACTTTTAAAATGTAAGGCAATGTGTTGAGATAGCCTTGCCTATGCACCCTATGAATCAAACTCAGATATCGCCACTATAAAACCTAGCTCGTTGGGTAAGACAAAGTCAGCAAGACCTTGACTCTTTAAGGAATCGAACTAGGTTAGCCAACTAACAAACATTCGACCATTAAGAAAAGTTATTTATAGATAGTCTTATTAAAAAGAAAAGAGAGAAAATAAATTAAAAATATACTAGTTATAAAAATAGAAAAGAGAGATAATAGTAATAAAAAAAATAGGAAAACTAGATATAAAGAAGTCATGTTATATTGACATGTAAGATGTTTATATATTGGATACTAGACATAGGTTGTAAAACTATGTAATTGGATGTAATCAAATCAAAGGAGTTGCATTGAATGGAAGGGTGGTAATTCACATCTCATGAATGAATTTGAAGAAATAAAGTATATTGATCTTAGAAATTATTTGTTTCAAGAGTTTATCTAAAAATAATTATTTTTCAATATACTTGCAAGAAAATTCAATCCATTTTCTTCAAGTGGAAGATAATTCATGAAAAATAGGATTTTGAAGGGGTAGTTGTATGGTAAGATTTGTTTTCCAAATAAATAGAGGAATCCTTCACTTAAATACTTCCTAGTTTATGAAAATTGCACCATATAGCCTTTCGATACTACACTCACCTTGCTTGACAATACTATATGTTTTGAGTACAACATTACTATATTTCCTTTTTTGATTAAAATTAACCAATTTCTTTTGCCTTTGATTAAGGTTTTAAGTTTTTTTTTTTTTTTTAATTTATAAGGGTTTGATTATTAAAGGTAGTGTTTTAGAAAACCTCTTTGTTATAGTTTCTTATTTCCATTTCAATATTAGGTGGGAAGGATCCATTTTTTCCTAGGAACAAATAAGGAAACAATGACAATATTCATTTAAAAGACATGTATGCAAGATTTAGAGTAGTGATTTAGGCATTTGACCTTGTTGGGGCATGGATTTATGTCTACAAATATATTTTTGGTCCTAATCACATTATCAATGGCATAACTGTGTCCTAATGACTTCATTTTTTGGAAAGCTTAGATAGATAACAACAATTTCAACAAGCGACCTGCCACATTTATGGTTGACAATAATTATGTGGGAAAAAGGCTTTGAAGGTCCTCAAAACTACAAAACAAAATGTTTGCTAAAGTAGAAATCTTTTATTTTTAAATTTTTGTAGGCAAAATGCACCTCTAACCATATTGACACATTAGTAGAAGATAAAACACACACACATAAAATATTAATTTAACATGCACTTTGTAACTCATGGAATGTGAGCCATCTCATTTCTATGCGATGGCCTTGCATATTTAATATGGTGAATTCCAACAAACCAAAAATATTGTATAAATAGAGATGCATCCATGACTCTAAAAAACATGAGTACTGGATGTAATTTTATAGTATCACATCTCTTCTCAAAAAATTCTCGCACTGTAATAATATTTTTGAGCAATAAAGTCATTATGCATTCTATTTATATTCATATGTTCTAATTTTTTTTACTCTATTGTTCCTGAATTACACTCTTTTTTTATCTTTCTAAACTCAAAATTTTAAGTTATAATTCGAGTAAGGAGAGGGATGTCGATGTCAGGGCTCCCTATATAGAGGTTCGACCCATTGGACTACGAGAAGTCTTCCTTGAGCTTAAACAAGACAAGGCTTATAGGGCCACATTTCAATGGAGTGTGTTAAAGGATCTCAAGGATTTGATAATTTTAGAAATTTTTGACGATTTAATCATATAATGGAAGCTATATTTTTTTTATCTATTATTATTGCTAATTTTGAGGTTGGAGTGTGTAAATTTTAGTCATTTAGTTTTTTTAGGCAAATTCTTATGTTTTTAATGTATTTTTTTCTTTCTAATCGATAATTGGAGAGTTGGTATTGGTGAAATTTTACGAGGCTTTCTTAGTTTGTGTCTTATAGGTAAATTATTATGTTTTTTATGTGTTTTGTTCTTTCTAATTGATTATTGGAGAGTTGGTATTGGTGAAATATTATGATGCTTTCTTAGTTTGTGTCTTATGGGGGATTCAAAAGGGAAATTCAAGGGAGTTTCTATGCTTTCATTTTTTATTTCATTAGGGGCTTTAATAAAGGGTTGGGATCTTTTTTTTCAATGCTAGGCTTGTGTTTGAATTTAGTTTTTAGACTTGTGCATGTTTTTTTTCTAATAAGTTAAACTTGTGCATGTTAAATTTGTGAGTATTTATAGTTTTTTTTTGTAAGGGTTGGGCTTAAATTTTTTTAAAATATGTAAGTATTATGGTTTATGTAATTTGTGGGTTGAATTATAACTATAAGAAAAATGATGCAAACTTTTATTTTGCATTAATGACTTGGAATTGTGATTTGTCATAGAAGTTTAAATTTTTTTAAGTGATCTTGTAAATAAATTGATGATGGAACTAAGAAGTTTTAGAAATTTTCTTTTATAGTCAAGATTTTAGGAAAATTTTACTTGGGTTTTTTGATGTTGGGTTGTTAAATGAGATTGTGCATTTAGGGTTTGTGGAGTGGTTTGGGGAGTTTTGACTTGAGCATCTAAAAAGCGTCATCCATTTTAATTTTTGAAGCCATATTTTGTATAAATTATATCATAAATTTTGAATGGAAGGGAGATCATGAGAATTTTTGTAGTGGAACATTGAAAATTCTAGTTAATATCTTGGGTCTATATAATGTATGGACTATTGAATATATTTAAAATTTCATAAATTTTAGGTAAATAAAAGGATTTATAACACATATTTGAAAACTTCTTGATATATTAATAAATCCCAAGTACAAAAAAGAGAGGAAAAATTGGGGTTTTGTAGCCGAGAGTTATCCATATATAACCTAAACCTTGATGTATTGATAGCTACATCCAACAAATATGGATTTTAGTATTTTTTTACATGTGTATCTTAAAGTATTGACGATTTTGTTAGTGTCTTTGGTAGTTGATTTTGGATGTTAGTTTCTTCAAAAGGCAAAGCACTTTTTTTGCCTCTCGCTTCCATGTAAAGGAAAAGAAGAAAGAATGGAAGGTTTTCTTTTCTTGTTGAATATTGTTATTTTATTTGTCGAGTTGCATGGTTTAGTAAGCAAAGCTTGATAATGATTGCAATCTAATCAAACAAAATTTATTTTAAATCCTTACCTTAGAATTTAGGGGGATTTCGTAAGTAGAAATTTATTTTCTAATTATAAATTCTTGGGAGCTCTTATCTAAGGAAAATTAAGGGGCTTGAATTTTAGTATCTAGATTTTTTAATTAGTAAGTATTTGTTAGGAGTGGCACAAAGTTGAAGATCGACAAACTAAAAAAAATTAATTAATCAATAGTCACTTTAAGAATCCTCTAGGATGGCTATTTTAATAATAATTCATTATAGAGAACCTTGTCATTAATATTTTAGGGTTGTATATATTGTGCACAAGAGTGCAAAGTACATACATTTTATTATGCAATTTTTTGTGAAGAACTTTGTAGAAAACTATAGAGCAAACACCATGTCGTACAATTTAAATATCTTTATACTAGAGTGCATAAAATTTATTTGGTAGATCATTATGATATTGACCTATGCACTAAAGTGCATAAAATTTACTTCAAGTTGTGATGTCTAATGGTGTTGTGCATAAAATTTCATTGCTAGCTCTTTATGAATTTGGAAATGAATCATACGAGAGTTTCTTTACTACTTGAATTCTACTTTCATATTTCATATGAACTTATCTTTTATCTTAAGAGAACAGTATTCTTGTCAGTCATGTAATTGTGAGCCATCATATTTGTCTTTCTACTCCCTTCCATGATAATCCTTATACATGGTTAGGAATCTATAAACAAGTGGAATATTTGTTATTGGTAGCTTTTAATATATTAATAGTATAGTTTGATTTGTTTAATCTATTGAGCTTTGTATTTATGTGTTCCTTTGCACGTACATGCATGTATGTATGTGTGTACATATGCATAAATGTGCATACATATAGTTTTTATAGTTGATAAGAAATTTAATATTTCAATATGGAAGAATATTTTTAGTTATGCGTAGCTATAAATTTGATATGAACTATAAATATCATCATCCTAAGGATATATATTTTAATTTTTTTTAACTTTGACATGGATGAGAGAAAATATAAAGCTTGTATTTACTTCCATCTATGATTTATTATATTAAGGATATTAGAATTTTCTTGTAGATATTTCTTCTTCCTACTTAATTGTCTTTTATATTAAATCACCCTTGTTAATGAAACTTTTTCATATTACTAATAAGCATATTTAAATGGAAAATAAATTTGTATTATAGGTGGAACAAATAATTATAGAATATGCATACATATCTACACTAAATGGGATATATATATGTTTTATGCATTAATTGTTCTACTTGTATTGTTTGTGGATCTATATATTCTATTAGTGTTGCATGTTTGGATGTCACTATGTATCCGTCGATGCTGCATAATCCACTATCACTTCATATTTTATTATTGCTATATGTTTGTCAAGTGCTACATGTTCTAATGACACTACTCATTCATCTGATGCTATATTTTCCACTTGTGCTACCCATTCATTTGTCATTGCGTATTCACTTGTTGCTACATATTCACTTCACACTATAAATTTAGTTAGCACTGTTTATGCTATTGATGTAAATTTAGTTGGCATTGCTTGCCCTATTGGTAATGCATTCTCTTCTGTCATGGGAAGTTCAATTAGAATTGGGTGTTTAGTTGACACTGTGGATCTTTTTGGAGCTACATATTCACCTATTTCTACATTTTTTTTTGTTGTTGGTCTCTATTTTGTATATTGCTTGATTAAAATATCTTTAGTACTCCTTCCCCTAATCGGGTTCCTTTATTGGCCAGTTGATCTGCTCTTTTTTTTATTTTTTTGTATGTGTTCAAATTAGATATGGTCAAAATTAAGGCTAATTTCCTTCACTTCTTGATACACTCTTCAAAGCCAAATAGATTTTGGATTAGCTTTGTTGTTCAATTTATTTATAACCAACTGAGAGTCCCCCTATACTATAAGTTGTTTGATTTATTTTTCTATTTCCAACTCCATTCTTGTCTTGAAGGTATGTAATTCTGCAAAGTTATTAGTATTATAATCAGTCGATTGAAAGTAAAATTATAACTCCTTGCCATCTTTGTTGAGGATTGTTCCCCTTGCACCAAAAAAGTCAAAGCTACCTTTGGAGGCCTTGTGAAACTTTAAAAGGTATTTTGTGCCTATATTTTCTAGAGAAATTCATTTTGAGGCTTCTTTTAAAATATTACATGGATAGGCTTTGATAGTATTCGTAACTAGACATTGGATTTTGACCATGGTTCTATCTATATTGGGAGCTTATTTGAAAATTTTCTTGTTCCTATTATTCCATATTCCTAAAAGAAAATATTTTGGGATGATTTTCCAAGTTTGAAGCATGGATTTATCTTTTTAAATTCTATATGTAGTAAGGATTTCTAGGATAAATGAACTCAGCTATTGAAGAGAACATGGAGGCTTCACTCCAACCAAGATGACCTTCATGAAGCTTATCCCATACTGCTCTAGAGAAAGGAATGGCAACACTAAATGAGCTATATTTTTTCTTTGTTATAGTGTAAGGGGTAGATAAACAGACCAAATTTTTTTTTTTTTTTTAAGTTAGTCTAAGTAAGCTAGCAATTGTAGCAAGCAATCTAGAGGAAAAAATTGATCTTTAGGATTGAATAAGGAGTCCAAATCAGATTTCATGTAGTTTTACCTACAAATATAGGATTTATTATGGACTTATATCCCTTGTTTACATTATATCTTCCATATATGATAGAAGATCCCCATATGATTAAGTCTATACTTTTGGTATAATATGGCAGTATCCCAATCAATCAAGATGTAACAGTCTGCTAGTGAGGCTATATATTTATAGGAAGGTCAAGTTATTCTCATTATTTAACTTCTAATTATATATGATGAAATTGAGAAATTTGAAATTATTGTCATTTAGCCGCTCCTATAGTGAAGGCTCTATTTGTAGTTTGAAATTTTCTAGAATTTTATGAGAGAGAAAGACTTCTTTACTAGAGGTGGGATTCCATGATAATTTTTATATAATAGTGTATTTGGCCTCTTGAATTCCTTTCTATATTTTAAATGTTTTTAGATTGTTTGGATTGACAAAGGTCTCTAGTCAAGTTTTCCCATATGCTTAATTTGTGCACCAATGCTCGCACCTACTATTTTGAGGGTTGAGTAATCATTTCCCAAAATAATTTTATTTTTAATGTAAAACATTGCTTACATATTCCTTTAATACCCAATCCTCCTTTACTCATCAACAAAGTTATAATATACCACTCGATTAGGTTGTATTTTATTTTGCCATTCTCTTTACCTCCCACCCATAAAAATCTACTAATAATTTTCTCTAACTCATTAAGAAATAACTTTGGTGCATGGATAATAGAGCATTGGTAGATAGGAAAAGCATTGATGATAACCTTGATTAGGATCATTATTCCATGGTGTCTGATCCAAACATTGGACCATCCTTCATTTCTCTTCTTTATTTTTTCAATAATTTTATTCAATTGGTTACTCTTGATCTCGTTGAAGCCAATAGGGATTCCTAAATATTTAAAAGTGACATTAGTCTTGCTTTGACAACCCAAATTTCTATCTATCTCTTTGACTTCTCTATTATATTTGCTAGAGAAATACATTATAGACTTACTATGGTTTATCTTGTTTCCTATTACTTCCTAATGTATTCTGAGAACCTTTTTTATTCTTATGGTAGCCAATTTTATGGCTTTACTCAATACGATTAGATCATTTGTAAACTAAGCATTATTGATTCTTTGAACCTTTTGCTAGATTGGAAGTATTGGAAGGTTTTTAAGCAGGTTTATGCATAAGGGGTTGGACTCGAAATGTTCTTCTAAAAAATGGTAAATCCTAATCAAAATTAAGGTGAATTCTAAGCAAATCAAATCAATCATCTTCACACCAAAATTTGGGGTATTTGAAGCCCTAAAAATTAAGGTCATATTTGGGAAAAATTTTGACCTATTAAATCACCTTATAACTTCATAAAAATACCACCATTAGATCCATCTTGAAAAGAGCTTTCCAACAAGTACAAATATGTATATTTTTGGATATATATTGTGGCAAATTGACCCTCAGAAAACATTGGTCCCAAAACTTCTAGGTGAAAGGGCCAACATCGAGGGTCCTCATATTCACCACTTTCCAATTTTGGAAGTCCTAATATTTTCCCAATTTGTAAATTTTCACCACTATGCATAACCCTATTTTTAAGCCTCAATGTTGTCCTAGTAGCTAGGATAGGACTTCTGATGTTAGAATGAATATATATGGGGAGAGGGGAAAACCTGTGGGTATTTTTTGTACCTACCCATGCTTAACTACTAGCAAATATATACTAGATTTTATATTGTAGATAAAACCAGAGATTATCAATAATTTTATTAGTAGAACCAGACACACTGTTAAAAGCAAAACTGAGAAAAAAGGTGACAAGGAGGATAGGCTTGGAGCCTGTTGTAGTACCTATGCCTGAACGTAATCCAAAATAAAAGATGAAGGTTTAGCTTACCACAACCATGACCTGGGAGCTCACTATTGTCCATGGAGGAACTAGAAGATAATTAACACAAGAATCAATAAACACTTGAGACATTTAGAGTAATTACGCCTGGAAAATCTACTTGGTCATGCAGGCTTCGTGTTATTATTGGCAATTAAAATTTAGTCCAGATTGGCTATATCTCCAATATGTTGGAAGACCTCTACCTGAATAAAACATTGATTTGGCACCAATTCCCCATCCACTAGCTGGAGGCTAATTAGAGCATGATCAAGAAGATGTCTAAGTCAGGTGCATATTGAAATACTTGCAACCAGGACAAACGTCATTAGAATGTTGATACTCGGTACACAGGGATGTGGAAAAATGGGCTAAATACAAATAATTTCAGAATATATGCAATGGTTGGAGCCCGATATTATATCAAAGAAGGATGAAATGGCCAATTCCAAGGATTACCATAACAATTATACCCAATCAAAACTCAACGATGTCCAAAATACCCGACCTTCACCAGGATAGGAAAGTGGCTAAGTTTGAAGGAGGCCAGAGCTATCAAGCTTGAGGAGAGTTTGCTAGTACCTAAAATACCTGATCAAGAGAATGGACAAGTCACTAGAGCATCAAAACATTTATGCTTGATCAGAGCTTGATTCTTTTGGTCTGAAGCCCAAAAGTTGAAAAAGGAAGCATAAGGTAAAAGAAACAAATATCGAAGGATACCAGAAGATCCATACCCAACCAAAACTCAATCGATGATCAAAGACCTAGTGTACGTAGGGGCAAAAATGAGGCACAAAAATAATTGCACTTAGCTAGGACCCACCAAGGTTTAAATGATCCGACATGGGAGATAAAATGTTTGAGCAGGGGGTGAGGTCACTGGAAAATTGGTACATGGTTTGAAGTCATAAAAATGAGGAAGAGGTATCCCATAGGTGCGTAGATGACCTGGAAATCATTCTCCAAAAAGTAAAGGTCTCTCTCTCCCACAATGACTACTAGGTATAATTATGTTAGAAGATCCTAACAATAAAAGCCATCATGTGAAGAACAGTGTGACTGGGCAAAAGATAAATCAAGGTACCAAAAGCAACCAATGAGTGGGGAATGTATTAGGATGATGTAGATTAAGGCTATGTCAATCAACCATATTTGGGTTATTGGAACAACCATACTTTTGAAGTGATTCAACAAGCTGGTAGAATCTCTAACATAACAACAATCCACTTTTGAGGCAATGGTGGTTTTGACTGCTTGAGAATTATAAAATGTCTATATATACAAGAATGTAAAATAAAAATGGTTGGCTCTTAGGCATTTACAATTCATATGTAAATATGAATTACTTGCATCTTAATACAAATTGACTATTTTTGACCTCTGGTTCAATTCATTTGTAGATCATGTATGTATGGATGATTGTTACTTTCTAATTTAACTATGATGAATGTTTATGGTGTTTTATTATGAATCATGGATTTGCACTTCTTAATTCACTTGTTTGGAATTGGTGGTTTCATAAGATACAGTAGATAAAAATTGAATGTTCTATAATTGATTGCAAACTAGCTGGTCCATTAGGTAGTTGATTGTTTAGTTATGTGTTGCTTATATCTTGATGTTGCTTAATATGTCCCACTGTAAGTTTTGGATTTAGCCTATTTTATCTCTTTTAGCACCCTTTATCCCCACATTTAGGCATAGTTAGTCTGGACTTCAAGGAACTGGCCTCCTTCAGATATTGATCCCTGCAATTCTCATAAGCTCCTCGATCATTCAAAGTTGGTCAATGTTTGTGGGTGCACAAACCTTTCCATTAGATAAATTCTCCAACCAATATTTTTTGGCATGCTCGGTAGGACCTAAAGGTCCCTTAGTTGGATAATATAAGGATTGGTGATATCCTTTATTATCAAATCTCATCAAAATCACCTAGCAACTCTGCTCAAATCTAGAAAGTTGTATCATATGACCAGTTGCCTTTCAGATCTAAATAGAACATGGTGATACTCTATTTTAATCCATAATCTCCATCACCTAGTGACTCCCATACAAGAATGAACCCACTCTTATGATCTATTATATTTGAAATAAGCAGAACAAGATGGCTCTACTAAAAATTAATCAAGGTTCATGATCGATTGCCCTTTTGTACCATTCCTAAAGATCTATCTTTGCAGGACTTAAGGTTTGATGAGCAACCTTGACCTCATTAGTAGAGAAGTTTTGCTTATTTTATGACTTCAAATATTTAGAGGTATCGGATCGAGCAATTTATCTATGGCTCAGTCGAAATATCATTGTTGGAAATTTTTAGGCCTACGAAATATTCAAAATCTTCACAAAATTCCCAAAGCTGCATTTAAAACCTTGCAAAATTTTTATGGGATAAAAAAATTGCACTCGAGCATTGCTAGGATGTTTTTTACCTTGCGTTGATTCATAATATCATGTGTGAGGATGTAATTCTTAGACTCCTCATTCTTTCCCTCAAACGAAGGGTCTAATGATGGTACAAATTCCTAGAGGAAGTAAGTATTTGTACATGGTATGATTTGGCGATAACACTCATTGACACTTTTGATGACATTGGAGACCCTTTTCTTCTACTCAAACAGTTCTCATTCATAAAATGTAATCCTCAAGACGATATATTCAATTTCAACATCTATTTAAAAAGGATATGGAAAAGGATCCCCTATGAGCTTCGACCATCCCCTGATTAGGCATACCTATTTTATACCTAGCCCTTATGCTTAGAAATAAGCCTCATTTTGCAACAGTCTGAAGAAAGGAGATTCCTAGAGATTTACAAGAAGGTTGTTCAGGCCAAAAATATGTTAACTCATGTGGAAAAGTTACCTCCCAGCGATGTTCCTGCTTTATATCAAACCCTATCAAAAATACCCTCAGTTCTCTCTCTTGAAGAACACACATCAGGCATCACCCAGACTATAGGAAGCACCCTCCAGATAAATCCTTATGAAAGCAAACACCTAATAGAAAAAAATTTTAATGAGGGCTTGGACTCTCATAGAAGTAGAGGCACACCTAGAGGATTTTTTATGAGCAACATACCAGTACCATAATTTTACCTCAACCGACGTAAAACATGAGTACTTGGGAACAAGTGCCTTCTCAGTTGCTATGTTTTACCATGAGTTAGCAGAGCCTGACGAAAGGTAAGGGGCCATTGTTATTAGTCGATGAATCTGAGAAAATAGGGGGAAGTTTGACACTCTTCCATGACCTATTTCGAGGACCTCATTTTCATCCATTTAAATTTTGGGATGACTCCAGCTTGGACACTCCATCCCAGACCACATAGCAAATTTCTTGCCACAACACTCTTAGAAAATCTAGTTGTTGCCCTTACAACCTCCTGGTAATCAATGTATGACAATATTAGTGTTGGGTAATAACTCAAGGCATGGTGGGAACAAATCAAAATAAGGCATGGGCCTCATATCAAATAATCTCAAGTGGAGGATAGTATCAACACCCTTAACCAGATGACTTGAGCATCGAAGGTGATTGGATCAACATCCATCCTTTATAGATAAATTATGACCTAAATATGTTGATTCTAAGGTAGAATATTGGGCCCAAATGGTACCTCATAAGATCTAAAAATGGCCATAGACAACACTAGAATAAACATGAAGAACAACTTAGGTTTGACGTTATCTGGTCTAGGTATTACAAATTTATTGGATGACCTACAACATTTATTGATTAGGCTTACTAGGTACACCAAAATTTTACATAAATAATCAGCAAGTAAATAAAGCATGTGACTATATATGGCTTCTCATAGCTTGGAGGGAAAACACTTGACAATGTATTACCAGCTGGCTAAAGCACCAGAGAACAAAAATTGGAAAACATAAGGATATTTTCTAGGTTGCTTCTTGGAATCATAATACTTTATTTTCTACCTCCTCTTTATATTTTGTTTTATCTATTCTTTGTTCTTATTTTTCATTTTTGTTTCTCTAACCCTATAGCCCAATGAATAATGCTCAACAAGTATAATAAGCTTTGCATGCTATCCTTGGAAATCTAAAATCACATGGAGAAGAATTCGAGACTCATGTAAGCAGGACATGAGATTAATGGTTGGGAAAGTGCCTAGAAAATAGGACCTAGACTCACATGCCAATTGGACCTTGGTGTAATTTGATGCATGTTAAATCTATCCAGAATTAGGTGAACATTTTATAAATAGGCTCCCATGCACAACTGCCAAAGTGTTTAAAGAAGAATAAGTCTCAGAGCACATATGAAGTTGATTAATCTTGTAGTGAATGATGATGTTTAGAAGAAGTCCTTGCTGTATTGCGTCAAGAAAAAATCCCATGATATGATGGTCAATTATCATTTGGTATTTTCCTCATTCTTAAAATTAGGCTGGGGCTTTGAAGGGTGTGTACACTGGAATGCAATTTCTGGGGGTATCCCATGGAAAGAGTGAATTCTCTTTGATTTCCCTTGAGTTAATCCCATAGTTGCATTTTATTTTATGTTTATACTTTTTTTCATCCTTCCCCTTCCTCTATCTTCCCTTGTTTTTGGTCACCAACCTCTTCGATTAGTGTCTTGTGTTTTGTTGATTCTGCTATTTCACGTTGCCTCCCCATTCTTCCTATGTTGTTTTGTTCTAGTTTTTGGGTTTTTATTGTTGTTTCCACTTGTTATCCCCCTTATTTTATTCACCATCATGATGTACCACCATTTTTTTTTATCCCCATCATCCTCCCCCTCCCCTTTTCCTACAACCTCTACTGACTGAATTCTCTCTAGATTTTCTTCTAGCTCCTTCCCTTCCATTTCCCTCAAAAAGTATTAGGTCCAAGAATTTTTGTTGGCCACATAGATTCCTTGTTTTTGAAAAGCAAAAATTCCCTATGAGTCACCAAGAATGTGGGTATTTTTTGCACCTACCCACACTTAACTTATAGAAGTTATATATTAGGTTTGCTTTTGTATATAAAACTAGAGATTGCCAACAAATTTTATCAGCAAAACCAAATGCTCTGTTAGAAGCAAAAGATGAGTGAAAAGGTGACAAGGAGGATAGCCTTGGAGCTCATTGTAGTACCTATGCCTGATAAAAATCTAGAATAAAATATGAAGATTCAACTTGCCAAAACCATGATGGGAGCTCATTCTTGTCCATGGGGGAACCAAAAGATAATTAACACAAGAATTGACAAACACTTGAGACATCCAGAGTAATTACACCCAGATAATCTACTTGGTCACGTGGGATTTGTGCTATTTTTGATGGCTTCATGCTATTATCGATAGTTAAAATTTAGCCCAGACTAGCTATCTCTCCAAGATGTCAGAAGACCTCTACCTGAACAGAAATATGGGGTGGTGCCAGTTCCTCATTTGTTGGCTAGAGGCTAATTTTAGTATGATCAAGAAGATGGATAAGTTAGGTGTATGCCAAAATATTTACAATCAGTTCGGATGTGATCAAAATACTAAAGATATGGTACACAAGGACATAGAAAAATGGTCTAAATACAGAGAATGATAGAATATCTGCAATGCCTAGAGCCTGACATAATATCAAAGAAGGATGAAATGGCCAAGTCTGAGATTATCGAAACAATTATACCTGGTCGAAACCTAATAACATCCAAAAGGACTGACATTTACTAGGATAGAAAAATGACTAAGTCTGAAGCAGGTTAAAGCTATCAAGATTGATCAAAGCTCGATAGTGCCTAAAATGCCTGATCAAGATATTAGCCAAGTCACTAGAGCATTGAAATATTTATGCCTGACTGGAGCCCAACGGACCCTCAATGTTACGATCCGGAGCCTGAAAGCTGATAAAGGGAGCATAAGGTAAAATAAATAAAGGCTAAAGGATACCAAAATATCCATACATTGTCAAAACCTGGTTAGTGCTCAAAGACCCAGTGTACACAGGGATAGAAAGGAGGAACCAAAAGAATTACACTCAGTTGGGACCCACGAAGGTTTAAATGATCCGACACGGGAGATAAAATGTTCGGGTAAGGGGTGAGGCCATTGTAAAATTGATATATAGCTGAAAGTTGTCAAAATGAGGAAGAGGTATCCCATAGGTGTGTATATTACCTAGCAATAATTCTCCAACAAGAAAATCCATAATGTGAAGAACAAGATGACTAGGCATAATTTCATGTCAGAATATCCTAATGGCAAAAGCCATAATGTGAAGAACAAGATGACTAGGCATAAGAGAAATAAAGGAACCAAAAGCAACCAATGAGTGGAGCATGACTCAAGATGGTGCAGATCCAATCCACATCAATCAACCACATTCAAGTTATTGGAGTAGCCATACTTTTGAAGTGATTCAATAGGCTGGAAAAATCTTTAACATAACAACAATCCACTTCTGAGGCAATGATGGTTTTGACTGCTTGAGAATTATAAAATGTCTATATATACAAGAATGTAAAATAAAAACAAGACAACTCTTAGGCATTTACAATTCATATGTAAAGATGGATTACTTGAATCTTAATACAAATTGACTGTTGTCTAGCCTCTGGTTCGATTCATTTGCAAAGCATGTATGTATGGATGATTACCTCTTTCTAATTTAAGCATGTTGAATGTTTATGGTGTTTTATTCTAAATCCTAGATTTACACTTCTTCATTCACTTGTATGGAATTGGTGGTCTCATAAGATATAGTAGATTAAAATTGAATGTTCTATAATTGATTGCAAACTAGCTAGTTTGTTAGGTAGTTGATTGTTTAGTTGTGTGATCCTTGTTATTGCTTATATCTTGATGTTGCTTAATCTGTACCACTGTAAGTTTTGGCTTTAGCCTCTTTTATCTCTTTTAGCACCCTTTCCCCCCTAAATTTAGGTATAGTTAGCCAGGACTTCAAAGAATCGACCTCCTTTGAATATTGACCACTGCAGTTCTCACAAGCTCCCTGATTATTCAATGTTGGTCAAGGTCTGTGGACACACAAACCTTTCCATTAGACACATTATCCAACCAAAACAACCCTATATAACTTATATAGTATCCTTGAAGAAAGGAGTGGTCTTGCCATTAAGCAAAGAAGCATTCAACGGTCTTGAAATACATGTTGCTATCCATTTTTTAAACTATTCTTGGAATCCTATCATGTTTAGAATTTTCAAGATCATGTCATGATCAATTCTATCGAAAGCATTTGCTATATCTACTTTGAGAGCCATGTCATTATATTTTTCATCACCGCTAGAGTGAATTTCTTCATAAACTAGTATGATTACTTCATAATTTCTCCATCCTTTCACAAACCCAATTTGGTTATGGGACATGATTGTATCCAACAATGTAAGTATTCTATTTTTGGATATTATTTTATATGATATATTACAAATTTATATAGTCTTGAACCTTTACACTTAAATGACATGTTTTCCTTTGGGAATTAAATCCAAAAAGGTGGATTTGATTTCCCCAGGTACTTATTGTGTGTTCTTGATTTCTTCAACCATCCCTAGAAGATATTCTTAATATCGTTCCAAATGTCTTGATAAAAAAATATATTGAAACCATCGAGCCCTAGTACTTTATTGCATTGCATATAAAATACCACTTCTTTGAGCTTCGCCATGGTGATAGGTTGGGTCAATTGTTCATTTTACTCTTGCTTCATAAAGTAAGGAATTAGATCTAAAAGTATTTGTTGAATCGCTACATTGATTTCTCCATCTTTGCTCAACAAATCTTTGAAATAATAAAAATCTATTTTTCATTTGTTATACATCACTTAATATTTTTCCACGTCTCATATTCTATTTTTTGCTTTGTTATGGTGTTGTATATATTCCTTTGCTATGTTTTCTTGTGAAATAATTTGGTGTTTTTGTCACCTTCCTTAAGCCATATCATTCTAGATTTTATACGCCATTTATTTTCTTCTCTTTCTAGTTTCAATATTTAGGTTGTGAGATCTTGTTGTTCTTGTATTAATATCTCCTCTCTTCATCTATTTTCCATTGAAATTTGAACTTTATTTAGTTTTATTCTCATTATGGAGTAGGGCGTGTCCTCGACTTTTATTTTGAACTAAATTATGATCTATTGCTTTAATATTTGTATCTTTTTGACCCACATATGGGAACAACTTCCATTTTCCCTATTGTCTTCCCATGCTTGTTGAACTAACTCTTTAAAGTTAGCCTTCATAGACCAAATACAGTTATATTTGAAATGGAGAGGCCCCCAATTGGCTTGTTGTTTTAACCCTATAAGAACTTTTCTATTGTCATAATGACCATCAAACAATATTTCTTGAGATATTTTGCTTCTATGAGCTAATAGGCTATCATTAGTAAGAAATCAATTTGTTTTTGTTGTAACAAAGTTGGATCCAAATATTTTATTAGTCCAAGTATATTTACCTCTTGTCAGTTGTACATCAAGTTGTGTTGCTTCATAAGGTCTTCTACTGGATCTTTATTTGGGTTTCTTATGTAGATCCCCTTTTTTTCAAATGGATTTCAAAACTAGATTGCGATATCCTGTCATGACACTCCCTTGGCCAATGCTTGGTTTTATGGTTTGCTTATGTTTTCATGATGTGCTAGTGCTACTTTTGAGAAGATGATGGACTTTGCTTATGTTTTCATGATGTGTTAGTACTATTTTTGAAAAATATGATGGACTATCTATCTATGTATTTATCATGGAAAATTATGTATTGTTGATGGAATTATGTGGTGGATTGATTGATCATCCTCTCATGCTAACATCCTTGTAAATTTGGTTTATGAAAGAATAAGATGTTGCTAATGGAACATCACTTTTTGCAGGAAAAGGGTTGCTATGGGTGGCAGAAATAATTGGTCACCAAGAAAGGGAAAGTCCACGAGAAATGATGTGATGGGTTAATCGATGAAGTATTTGGAAGCAACATGAATGAGTGCTTCTTTCATGGAGAATGCATAACATGACTTGCATAAAAGGAATTTAATTATGTTGACCCTTAGCTAAGGAATGCTTAGCATAAAAATGGTTGTTTTGATTTAAAGGATGAATGACTATGGAATTGTTTGTTGTTGTTGAGTTTCTAGGGAATGGAGTCTTGTGTTTGTTTTGAAATATATACTAGTTTGGTACCTTGAAAAGAAATAAGATTTTGTTATAAGCATGTTTCTAGTGTCGTGTGTGATTTCTTTGTGTTCTTAAAAGAGAGCTTGCTCCTCATAGAATTATTATCATGTGAAATGCTTCTTTGTTCATGTTGCTATGACATTTTAATGTTTGTTGTAACTTTGTTCCACTAAAGGATGTGAACGCATTTTGGATGGTTGTTAGAGAGCAATCATGAGAGCTTGTGTGCTACTATTCCTTCACCTTCGCTTTTAATGAAATTTGGTTGGAATCCCTGGTGGTGGATGGAGGAGAGTAACATGCCAAGCATAGAACATGATATCATTTTGGAGTGGAAGGTTCGGAAAAGAAGGAAAACATTTCGGTAAGTAAAAGGAAAAAGAAAGTAGTGGGTCTTTTTGGAAGAGGAGAGCTTGTGGGAAAAAGAAGAGCGCAGGAGAGAAGAAACGAACAGGCGACGAAGGAAGGTTGAGTTGCAGGTAGGAAGCATAAATACTGATGTCATTTTATCAGGTAGAACTCACTGAAGAAGAACAATTTGCTTTATATTGTGTTGCTTGAATTATGAATTCTATGGAAAATTTAGTTAAGAGTCGGCCAGTGGTCTTTAGGGGTTGGAATTCCTATTGCCATTGTTGAATAAAAATGGAAAGTGGTTTCATTAATTGTAGACTGTGGAAAAATAGAAAAGTACTTTTGTTTGATTTACTTTGAAGATTGATGTTTGATTGAAGTTGTTGTTTACACCAATTTACTATGGTTGTCTCAATGTTGCTTTCATTTCAAAAACCATGCTTGCTGGGTTTCTTTGGGAAAGATAATGAAAATTGGATTTTGAACTCCGTCTTTGTTGCTATGTACGTAAAACCTTATAACAAAATTGACATGTTGGTAAATGGAGGAAGTAGCTCGAATGGGAATTTTGTGTATGCTCTCTATCTTGATTGTTTAGAAGGAAAAGTGAATGGGGTTCTAAATTGAGCAGGTTTGTTTGGGAAATTACCTTGCTCTTGTTGCATGTTATCTGAGATGAATTGCTTCTGTGTGATGAACCTGAAATGCTTCGATAGAATGAAGTTAGAAAGTTAGACTTGGGTTGTAGTGTGAAGTTTATCTTTTAAAGAAAAATGTATATGTGCTAGTCTTGTGATCTTTTGATTGGGTGTCATCTCTGATCCCGATGGATGGACAATCCCTTTCTAGTGACCAAGATGTTTCTGTTTGGGTGTGTCGAGAACCGGTCTTGCGGTAGTGACAAGTTGTTCTGAATAGTAATGCACCAACGGTGTGATTTTGATAGAGTTTTGGAGAAAGTCTCTCACTGAATTATCAAGAAAGTCTGGTATTACCATGTATTGGAAGCACCAGATATCTTCTTCTTTATTAGGTAGTCTTGTAGGAGAGTTTAAGATTAAAGTTTTATGTATAAAGGAGTTTGTAATTGGAGATTATATGGATAATCTAAATTGTAAATTCCATGATAGTGGATGTCTTCGAACTACGTTGTTGTAATGAACTATCCATGATATTATAGAAATTGGATTTTGGTTGGAAGCTTTCTTCGCGTATTAATCTAGTTTGTGGATATGTAATATGGAAATGGTAAATAGTTGATTGATGATTTTAAAAAGAACTTGTGTTTTAATTCCGAAGGGTCGTCTATGAGTTGTGTTCAAGGAAGCCTTTAGTAAATGTTAAATCCATTTATAATCTTGTTGGGCAAAGAATCCTTGTTGTTCCCATGAATGCATGTTTTAATCAAATTGCTAAATGACTTGTAAGCATTAAACTTTGTTGTTTCGAGGGTGGACAAAAAGGGATTATGGGTAAGTTTACTGGTGGTGCAACTTCACTTGGAATAGATATGTTAGAGCGAAGTCATTCGAACTCACCAAGAATTAACATAGATACCCATGAGCTATGAGCTTGCATGGACTAGGAAGGGCTTGACTGAATAGGCCTAGGTGTTCGGATGGCATATCTGAACTAGAGTGCAGACCCATTCTTGAAATATCTGCTCTCTTGAGCTACGAGAATGATGCACCAAAGAAAAGAAGCCTAGGACATTAGTTTAATAAAATTCTAAACTAAACCAAGAGACAATGGACGTGGTTACCTAACTATAAGATTAAAAAGAATCGGTTGCTACTAGGTAGGCTAGCTCCTTAAAAGGAGTACACCAACCATTGCTAGTACAGAGAAACCCATTGAAGGACCAATGGGGATTGTGAAAATGTGCATAAACCTTTTCAATGGATAGAAAAGGAATAGATCTACACTAAGTGACTTGTGTAGAGCGATGTGCTGAGCATTACCTTTCGATAGACGTAGAAGGTATGCTCCTACATTGAATGATATTTGTAGAGATGTGGGCCTACAGGGAATTCCTTTTCAAAGGAAAGAAAGAGGAAGGTGGTAACTGGGTTTAGTTAGAACTATTAATGAACTCTCTTAGAAACTTAAACACTTTTCTGTGGGTCACTGAGGCTGGAAAGGAAGTGGGTTGTGAGAGGGTTGATGTCCTTAAGCTACTTGAAAAAAATGAGTGTGGAATTTTGGGTTGTTACATTTGGTATCAGAGCATGGTTCAAAAAGGGGAATCGACTCATTATGCAAACTTTTTTTTAGGAAAGATTAAAAATAGGTTTATATTTTTGATTGGTTGTTTTTTTAGGAAAAGGGCAAAACCAACTATTAAACTAGAAGTTAGTCGGTAGGTGAAAATACCAGAACAAGAATTGGAAATTTACTCCTACTACCTCTTTGTGTGTGGTCAGGGGACAATGCCACCAAAAATAAGAAGAGGGAGTGTTGCCCCATCAATGAGGGTAACTCGAGGAACCAACATAGAAAATGGAACACCTAAGGTTGGAACGGAGAATCCCAATGGAAGTGAGAATCTTACTGAAATAGTGGCTCTACTTCATGAGCAGGTGGAGACCCAAAAATAGTTGTTGGAGGTTGTGTTGAGTAGAGAAACACAATATAATAATCCAAGAAGGGGATAAGTGGATGAATCACTCACTGAGGCATAGATGGCTAGGGTTCGATTGGAGGTCGAGTTGGGCAAGGAAATGAAATATCTAAAGTCTTCCAAGTTTAATGGAGAGGAATATGGGGATAAGGTCGAGGCTTGGTTAAAGGAGATAGAGACATACTACATCATGAAGAATTTTTCTTTGAGCACTCAAACATCCTATGCTACACTACATCTACAAGGAGATGGTTTAGCCTGGTGGGAAACCCTTAGTGAGGAACAAAATCTAGCAACTACAGTTGATTTGAAGTGGGAAGAGTTTGTTAAAGCCTTCAAAGAAAGGTTTCTTACAAAATATTTCTATTCCCAGAAGTATGATGAGTTCACTAAACTTCATCAAGGAATTAGGACCGTGGAAATATATTATCAAAAATTTGTTAATCTGGTGAAATATGTACCCGCTTATACTGAGAAAATGAAGATCCACAAGTTTATACTAGGAATAGATCCTCGGATAGGTCAAGAAGTGGATATGCGAGAACCCAAAACATTGCAAAAGGCTTATGAGTTGGCAAGGAAAGCTGAGACATACCTTAAACCCTACTTTGACTATGAGGGGCTAGATGAGCAGGGCAAAGAGGCATTAAGAAAGAGAAATAGTTTAGGGTTCATGAAATGGGAGCATGAGCAAGCTATCAAGAGCACTCCTAAGTAGGATGGTAAAGAAGATAGTAAGCAAGGGAATTTCAGAAGAAGGTTTCGAGGAAGGAAGCACAGATGAGATAATCATGGTAATGGTGGTAATAAATCACCATAAGGATAAACTAAATTACCCAAGGAAGAGGGAACAATAGGAGAGTTGAAACGAAAATAACATCCAGGACCCAAGGAAGGATGTTTTCTATGTAAAGGAGCTCATTATGCCACTAATTATCCACAAAGAGCAAGGATGAGTACAAAAGGAAAATAACTGATGAATAGGGAAATTGCACCTAAGGAACCAACGCATAGGATATATGCAGCTATAGGAAATAAAAACTTGGATGGACATGCCACTCCTTTGGTAATTAAAGGTAAAATTTTTGGTAGAAGTGTTAGAATATTATTTGATAGTGGTGCTACTGATAGTTTTATTTCCACTAGCTTAATTAATCAAATATCTGAAAGGCCAAAATTTTTGACACATGGGTGGAAGGTCGAGTACGGTTCAGGATAAACCTACTTCGTAAGTCAGTGCTATTCTAGGATGATCATCACTTTGCCTAGAGAAATGACCATAGGATGCTTACATGTTGCTCCATTGTATACCTTTGACATGGTAATAGGAATGGATTAGCTACAAGCGCATAAAGCAATGATTAATTTTCAAGACCGTTGGATTGAATATACAGATGCTAATGGGATGGTTTATAAAGTGAAAATCTTGCAAGGGGATTTTCAACCATAGATTCTTATGGCCTTGCAACTTAAGAAAGCCATCAGAAAAGGAGGGATGGTATATACAGTTAAGATCAATGAGTTGAAGGAGGAAAAGAAAGAAGAATTTTTTGGGAGACACCCTATTCTTCGGGAGTTTAAGGATGTATTTTTAGAATATTTACCTGGATTACCTCCAAAAAGAGAATTTGACTTTTCTATTGAACTTCAACTAGGGACTGAGCCTATTCATAGGGCTCCCTATAGAATGAATTCCATTGAAATGCAAGAATTGAGGATTCAACTTCAAGGTTTGTTGGAGAAAGGACTAATAAGACCAAGTGTGTCACCTTGGGGTGCACCAGTACTGTTTGTGAGAAAGAAGGATGGTTCTTTAAGATTATGCATTGACTACCGGATGTTAAATAAAGCAACTATCAAAAATAGATATCCTTTACCCAGGATCGAAGATCTCTTTGATCAACTCAAGGGTGCCACAATATTTTCCAAGATTGATTTGAAATTCGGATACCATCAACTGAGGATCCGAGATGTGGATACACATAAGACAACTTTTAAGACCCGATATGGGCATTATGAATTTACCATCTTGCCATTTGGCTTAATGAATGCACCTACCGCATTCATGAATTTGATGAATAGCATCTTTAGGAAGCAACTAGACAAGTTTGTTCTGGTATTCTTGGATGACATATTGATATATTCCTGGAATAAAGCTGAACATGACTGGCATCTCAAAATCGTGCTGGAGCTATTAAGGGAAAATCGGTTGTTTGGGAATTTATCTAAATGTGAGTTTTTTGTGACAAGAGTGCAATATTTGGGTCATATTGTGTTAGCATATGGGATCGTAGTGGATCCTAAGAAAATTGAGGCTATCCTGAGTTGGCCACCACCGACCAATGTGATAGAAGTCAAAAGTTTCATGGGTTTAACTGGATACTACAGGTGATATGTTAAAGATTATGCCAAAATTACTGCACCTATAACTAACCTACAAAGGAAGGGAAAGGAGTTCATATGGTCTGATAAGTGTAAAGAAGATTTTGAACTGCTTAAAAAAAATCTCACTACACCTCCTATATTAAAGATACCTGAACCCCAGGGAAGTTTCTCTGTATGCACAGATGCATCTATGGAGGGTTTGGGAGGAGTACTCTCTCAGGATGGATCAGTGGTTGCCTATGGGTCTAGAAAGTTGAAAAGACATGAGAATAATTATGCAACTCATGATCTAGAGCTGGTAGCTGTAGTGTTTGCACTCAAAAGTTGGTGACACTATCTCGTAGGAAGACCTTTTGAACTAAGGATTGACCATCAGAGTCTGCAATATATTTTTACTCAACCTCTACTCAATGCTAGGTAGAGAATATGGATGGAGTTTCTTATGGAATATGATTTTGGTATTGAGTATATAAAAGGGAAAGAGAATAAGGTAGCAGATGCCTTAAGTAGAAGGAAACACATTGTTGTTTTATCCCATTTCTATTTTGACTTGATGGAACAAGTCAGAGAGAATAAAAAATAGGACCATTATTGCAATCAAATTAGGGAAATAATGGAGGAGAAACTAGATTTATGCAGGGATTTTAGCTTTAAGGATGGATTCCTTTATTTTAAGGACAAAGTGGTAATACCCAAAGCTGGAAATTTAAGAAAAAATATTATGAGTGAAGCTCATAGAGCTCCATATTCTGCTCACCCTAGAGGAGCAAAGATGAGGGAGAACATGAAGAAAAATTTCTTCTGGTCGAGGATGAAGAGGGACATAAATGAATATGTCGCTCAATGCCTTGAATGTCAAAAAGTAAAGGTTGAGCATAGGCATCCAATAGGACTATTAAATCCTCATGTCGTACCTGAGAAAAAGTGGCAAGTAATTTCCTTGGACTTTGTAGTAGGGCTGCCTAAGAATAGGTTTCAACATGATGCAATCCTCGTAGTGGTCGATAGACTGACCAAGGTTGCACATTTTATACCTGGAAATACAAAGGATGATGTTGTGGTAGTGGCTAATAGATTTTCCAAAGAGATATTTTGGCTTCATGGATTTCTAGAAGTGATTATATCAGATAGAGACTCAAGATTTACCTCTGAGTTTTGGCAAGCTTTGCATCATTCCATTGGAACTAGACTAAATATTAGTTCTGCATACCACCCAAAAATGGATGGGAAAATGGAGAGAGTGAACCAAGTGCTAGAAGATATGCTTCGCATGTACTGTATGGATCAGAAAACCCGTTGGGAGGATTATCTGCACTTGGTGGAATTTGCCTACAATAATGGACACCATTCAACCCTGGGAATGGCACCATTTGAGGCATTGTATGGAAGGAAATGTAGGACACCATTGTCATGGGATAATCTTGAGGACCAGATTGTGTTGGGACCCGATATGGTTAGAGAAATGGAACAATAATTAAGGATGATCAAAGAATGATTAAAAGAGAAGTAGATCGATAAAAGAGTTATGTCAATCTTAAGAGATCTCCAAGAGAGTATGCAGTGGGTGACAAGGTGTTTTTAAGGGTAAAGCCAAGAAAGAGTGCAATCAAGTCCACGAAACTTGATCCTCACTATATTGAACCCTTTGATATTATGGAGAAGATCAGTCCTATGGCTTATCGACTTGCCTTACCACCTAATCTATCTAATATTCACAACACCTTTCACATTTCTTTACTTAGAAAATACATTGCTAATCCTGAGCATGTGTGGGATTTCTCTAATTTGCATATGGTGAACCCCATGGCTATAGAGGTTCAACCAGTAAGGATCCTTGAGTACCAAACCAAGTCGATGAGGAAAGGAATGTTGGAGCAGTGTAAAGTTTAGTGGGATTGATATTCTGAAAGGAATGCTACTTGGGAGAAGGTGGTGGACATGCAAAATCATTTTCCATTTCTGTTTGAAAAATATTTGTAACTATTTGCTTATTTTTTTAAAAACCTTGGGAGACACAAAGGATTGTGTTAAGCCTAAGGGGGGAGTATGTCATGACCCTCCCTTGGCCAATGCTTGGTTTTATGGTTTGATTATGTTTTCATGATGTGCTAGTGCTACTTTTGAGAATATGATAGATTTTTCTTATGTTTTCATGATGTATTAGTACTATTTTTAAAAAATATGATGGACTATCTATCTATGTATTTATCATGGAAAATTATGTATTGTTGATGGAATTATGTGGTGGATTGATTGATCATCCTCTCATGCTAACATCCTTGTAAATTTGGTTTATGAAAGAATAAGATGCTGCTAATGGAACATCACTTTTTGTAGGAAAAGGGTTGCTATGGGTGGCAGAAAGAATTGGTCACCAAGAAAGGGAAAGTCCACGGGAAATGATGTGATGGGTTAATCGATGAAGTATCTGGAAGCAACATGAATGAGTGCTTCTTTCATGGAGAATGCATAACATGACTTGCATAAAAGGAATTTAATTATGTTGACCCTTAGCTAAGGAATGCTTAGCATAAAAATGGTTGTTTTTATTTAAAGGATGAATGACTATGGAAACCCAGATGTTGTAGGTGAGTTGGAGAGGAGAGGGCAATCCTCCAAGGGAGGTCCCAGGTTCGAATCTCCACCCTACCCAAAATCCAATTGATAATTTTGGTACGGGCAGGGTTGGGTGCGACCCCGGGTGACTTTGATGGTGTAGAACCCCCTGTTCATGGTCTCTTAGACCAAGGCAACCCCGCAAGGGATTTTTTGCTTAAAAAAAAAAATAATGACTATGGAATTGCTTGTTGTTGTTGTGTTTCTAGGGAATGGGGTCTTGTGTTTGTTTTTTAAATATATTCTAAATTTGGTATCTTGAAAAGAAATAAGATTTTGTTATAAGCATTTTTATAGTGTCGTGTGTGATTTCTTTGTGTTCTTAAAAGAGAGCTTGCTGCTCATAGAATTATTATCATGCAAAATACTTATTTGTTCATGTTGTTATGACATTTTAAAGTTTGTTGTAACTTGTTCCACTAAAGGATGTGAACACATTTCATATGGTTGTTAGAGAGAAATCATGAGAGATTGTGTGCTACTATTCCTTCACATTTTATTTTAATAGAATTCACTTGGAATCCCTGTCAGCGAACAGAGGAGAGTAACGTGCCGAGCATAGAATATGATATCATTTTAGAGTGGATGGTTTGTAAAAAAAGGAAAAAAATTCACTATGTAAAGCGGTGTGTCGAGTATTATCTTTTGATAGATGTAGAAGGTATGATTCTACATTGAATAATATTTGTAGAGATGTGGGCTTACAAGGAATTCCTTTTCAAAGGAAAGAAAGAGGAAGGTGGTAGCTAGGTTTAGTTAGAGTTATTAATGATCTCTCTTATAAAATTAAACATTTTTCTGTGGGTCACTGAGGCTGGAAAGGAAGTGGATTGTGAGAGGGTTGATGTCCTTAAGCTACTTGAAAAAACAATGAGTGTGGAATTTTGGGTTGTTACATATCCTCCAATTACCCATTTTTATTACTTGGAGTTATAATACACATTCAACGTCTTTCAATAGTCATTCTTTTCAACCGTGTTGTTAGGAGCATACATGTTGGTGATAGTGTAAAATTTACTAGTAAGGGATTTAAGCACTATTGTTAGCTAGTTCTTTGTGGCCTCTACCAAAATGAACTCTTACTCCTTTTTCTAGATTGTTAAAACCTCTCTAGAACTCCCCTTGGTTGATATGGCTAAATGTTTGTACAAGGATAAAAAAAATCCCATTTTTGTATTGACTCTTTCTAGATCTAGTTTGGTTCCCTAGACCAAAAGCACATGTGGTTTTTCTTTGATGATTAAGTTCTATACTCCTATTTTATTATTTTCTTGTCCTAACCCTCTAATATTCTAGGTAATAAATTTCATCATAAATAATATAGATAGAAGAAGGATCAAATTATTCTACATCTTTTGGGGCTTTTTCTTTGTTTTCTTATTCAATGTGCCTCGATTGTGGCTTGTTTCCCTTCCACTATATATTTTTAAGCTTCTCTCTTTCTCTCTTTGAGATTTGTGTGTGGAACACATATTACTCTGGTTTTGTTTTTGGCCATTGGAGAAGATATTTTATCCTCATTTTCTTGGGCATTTTCTTCCTATTTTGGCCTTAGGATTTTTTAGACTCTTTTTTCCTTGTCTTCCCCTTCTTCCAAGATGGAGTGCATTGATTCCTCTTCATCTTGATCTTCTTTTCGGACTACCATGTTTAGAAAAGGGTCTTGTTTGGAGGCTTCTTCCTAATGTTTAAGAGTAGCTACTATTGTTTCCTCCAAATCTTCTTTCGATAGACTAAACTTATTTTGAACTTGCATTTCTCTTTAGAATTTTGATTTTTAGGGATATGGACATTATTTACTCTTTTCCTTTAGAATTTTTTATAGTCTTATTATTGCTAAACTTGAGCCATAGGCTTTGCAAGGAAATCTCTTTAGAAGTGCCCATACTCATGACATCTATAATACTTGAAAGGTGTTTGGTCATAGTCTACCTTTTGGGTATGTTGCATCCCCTTGAATGTTAACATGACGTATTTTGGTAAACCCTTCACTAGGTTTACTTCAATATATATTCAATTTACCATGCAATTTTAATATTTTGGCTCTGCTTTCATTTTGTAGATTCCAATATTATTTCCAATGGCCTTAAATATTTCATTCTTCCTAAAATACAATGGGAGGAAAGGAAGACACACCCATTCTGTGAATTTGGAAGGAGTCTCTTCCAAGGGGTCAAGTTGAGGATTTCACATATTCATTTATAGACCACAAAGACCCATAAACCATGGACGAGATATATGAATCACACTTTTATCCTCAAAGGTGAATATGGTGGTAAAAACCCCTTTCACATAGTTTGATTTCTATTCCCCTCTTTCCTTAGCTCTCCATTATTTGTAACTCTATCCTTCAATGGTTTTCCTTAAAGGTCATGAACCAATAAGTCAACATATATGAGCCAACATCAAGAGACCATACATTTATTCTCCAATAACTTCATGTTTTATCTCTATCGTGGGAACTCCTTCCCATTTTTGACCATTTTCAAATCATCCATAGCCTCTAAGGAATTTTTTTTAACCTTCGCTTCCACTATTAGGGATTCGATGGTTCTAGGTAGAGCTACATTTTTTCCACATAGGGTTTCTTTAAAGGAAGCCATGATCATCATGGAGAACAAACAAGAAATAGCTAAAATTGCATGCACTTGGCTCCAACTACCTCTCTCTCCAAGCACTTCATTATTAAGTATAATTTATTAATTAGCAACATCTCAAAAGTAATGCACTATCATAAAACTATTATTTTATTTTTCATTCTCACATGCAACTCAAATTCCTAGAGTCTACATGATCTTTCTATCCTGTGATAGTTACTATGTATTTAAGTCCTACATTTATCTTCTCAACATCTATAAATTATTTCACACTCTCTTTAGGTAGAGGTAAATTTTACACCCTTTCCATCTGTTTTCTTTAGCTTTGCTTCTTAAATTATAATTTTTTATGTGGTTGAGAGATGATAACTTAAAAATGGTTATGTTTTCTATATGTTCCAAATATATAACAAATAGGTTTCATATTATTTCCATGAATGACTTTTTGAAGCAATAGATTGGAATAAGTATAGAACCAATTTAAAAAACATAAATTTTAGATGTTTCAAAAACAATAGTTAGCTTCTCTCCTTTGTCAACTTTGGACATTTTACTAACTCTAGCCCTTAATAAATGGATTGCATTTTTTTGTATTTGGATTGTAAATTGAGAAAGCTTTATAGAATATGGCTAACAATATGTTAAACTTTTTATTTTGAATATTTTATGTTCTATCTATTCACAACAACATGGATCTAGTATGTGTTTATTGTAATCAATGTTATACTTTGGGAACTGGAAACAATGTGAAGTGGGTATATAATTTAGTATATGGTGTAATACTTTTTAGTTTAAATCTAAGTATGCATATCTTCGATAATTGTGTAAACATAGAAAAATATGTTAAAAAGTATACATTTATTTGTTAATATCTATCAAAACTTTAGTTTATCAGTAATCTAGAATACTACAATTAAGGTCAAGAACATTTAAGATCAAACACCCATCACCTATACTCATAAACACTTAAACTCTATATTTTTTAAGACTTAAACTTTATCAAAAAACAAGTTGAATATTTTTCATAGATATATTTTTCATTCATTTTTGTATATAATGTATTTACAAATTACATATTTTGTTGACCATACAAATACCACATTATGATTTTGGGGCAAATTTTGTTATTCATCCCTAACAATGTAATTTGCATCTTTAGGAGTAATGCTAGTTACATTGACTATCTAAATATATTCATGAAATTTAATATAACACCCTTAATTTAATTTATAGCTTATCATTAAATTTAGGGGATCATACAAAAATATAAAATCCATGAAATAACTTTCATGTGTTTATAAGGTATAAAAATCTATTAGTCTTGTCTTGTAAAAGATTATTATTAAAACCTTCCTATTAATTTTGGTAGAAATATCCCTCTTTTCTAAAGATATTATGTGTTCATATTCCACATGATAACTTGTTTATTTATTTTAACTCTTTATCTATTATTTTTAATAATTTATATGTAAATGAATGTGTGTTTATTATTCAAAATATTAACATAAATATACTTCTTTATATTTGTATAAATATTTAGTAATTCATTAATTAATTCTTGTTCTTAAAATTGAAATGAGATGCATTGGTTCCTCTCTATAATAGTTACTTCCTTTTGCAAAGGGTGAGTGGCACATCTATAGAGGTAAAATAATTTTATGTTGATAAAATAATGAGATAAGAAACAAGATCAACCTTGGAAGGTCAACTCTTATTTATAATCTAAAATATCAGATTTCAAAAAAGACCATTTGGGTTGTGAGGTCATAGAAGAGTGGTAAGTTCCTCTACTGATCTTAGGTCCTCATGCACATGCATAATATCACAAAAATAATATTTCTTTTAAGTTATGTATAGTAGCTTCATCTATTATGTACATTGTTCCTACTTTAGTCTATTATATAAAAATGCAAGAAAATGTCTAAGAATCAAGGTAAAAGTATAAATTTATGCAAAATTATCAAAATGCATAAATACTTTTGATAGTACTTTTTAATGATGTATGTACACAAATTTAGTGGAAATGAAAAAACAAATTAATTTTTTTTATTAATAAAAAAAATGAGTAATAAATTCTTTGAGAGATAAAATTAGAACTAAATATAGAGGAAATAAATCCACAATATTTGGTACAAAATCAAATAATAGTCACAACTCAAAATAACAAATGTTTATACTAGATCTATTCACTTGTAAATTGTTGGCTCAAATTGCACAATAATAATTCCATGGCTGAAGAAAATGATGTTCTATTATACCCTATTTTTCGTACTAATGATATATTTACATTTCAACTCTTCATTATATGACTCTATTTTCCTACCTCTATTTAAAGCATTTGTGCTTTTCCATTTTAATATCAATATTTTTTTCATGCATATAAAACTTCAAATTTATTTTTCTAAATATTTCTAATCTACACTCAATGTGTTAGAAGCTTTAGGTGACAATGCTAGATACTGAGATATGGTGAGCATGCATTAGAATGTTTAATTCATTCTTCTAATGGTATTTCTATGCAAAATATTCCACAATATTCTATGGATCATTTGATGCCTATGTGGGCTTAAACCCTTATTTAGGATGCTCAATTTATTCTATCTCAGAAACATAATTGGAGGGTTCCCTCTTGATTTTTGATCTCGAAGGTTGATGATTGGACAAGGGATGTCCTAAGTGGGAATATTTCATGTTGACAAATCATGATTCATTAATGAAGAATCAAGCATGGGAGCTTGTTTCTCTAACTAGGTGTAAGACCATTATTGGTGGTAAGTGGTATGTAAGACTAGGTCTATATTTGATGATCTTGTTAAAAAGTACAAGACATGCCATTGCTAAGGAGTTCTATTAGAAGGAGAAGAATGACTACACCCCTATTACATAGATGGACTCTATTCGAATGATTTTCTTTATTGTTTCTTCCTATATATGGGAAGTGCATTAGATAGATATGGAAAGTGTCTTTCTTCAATATGAGCTTTAGGAGGATAGTTATATATGACAACCACCCAGTTTGAACTTGATAAGTCCAATCCCTTAATTTTCCATCTTAAGGAGCCCTTGCATAGTCTTAAGAAGGATCCTTATGCATGGTATAAAAGGATTCACTCTTTCTTCCCCAATTTTGGATTTCAATAGTACGAGATAAACCATGATGTCTACATCAAGCATTAATATATATAAATTTAGGTCATTGTTTTTTATGATGATGATATTAGTATTTTGGGCTTTTCATTATGTCTTGATGATCCAAATTGATCACTCACCTTCTAAGATAATTATCTCATGATCTAAGTATACCTCAAATATTTTGTAGTGGTTTTAGATGTAGGAATGTAAGATCACTTAGATTCTCTTTGCTTCGGTATTGAATCTTCAAATGGACTATACTACTACTTTGGTGGATACCACCCTATATTAATTTATTGTTAGGAGACTTATCTACCTCATCCACACTCGATTGGATATTATATTTACTATTTATTATTGTTCTAGGTATATGCAGGCACCTTGTGAGAGTCACTAGATAATGACCAAGGATCCTTCATTATATTAAAGGTGTATATCAAATGGTTTTACAATTTTTTTTTCTTATTAATATAAAACATTCACCATTCTATAGAAAAATCAAATCATTCATCCAAAAATAATTATCCACAATAATAATACATACAATGATACAAAGATAGATAATACCCTTAAGGTAGGGCAACATGAATAATAATCCTTAAGGAAGGAAAACTCCACAATATCTCCCAATATGAGTTCCACTTAGAGAGGGAAAACTATTATATGCCACTTCATGGGTAAAGATGATTATAAGTAATACTCCATATGGAATGATCTCCATCATGAATACAATGACAATATCCCTTTTTATATACTCATCTTCTAATACTACTTTGGGGAGTCGACTACTAAACCCTCTTTCCACTCATTATTATAATATAATATAATAATAGAAACAACCTTGGGTTATATGTGGTCCATTCCAACTACCCATAATATCCTTATACAATATAATATCATATCCCCATATACCTATTCCTAGGTGCCATATAATTCCACCCTCCTTATAAATATTTGTTCCTCAAAATATGAGAAGAAACTAAATGATACAATCTTCTAAGCAATGCTAAAAATTGGTACCAATCTTGATCATCCATCCATCCAAGTGAAATATTTACTGATGGTAGTATTCAATGATATCAAGTTGTTATTGTGCTACTTGAATATCCATAACTAATTTGTTGGTTCTATGCTTTTGCTGCTATACTTTGATATTTTAAATGATTGGTCCTATTATTCCTTGATGTTGTACAATTCTAAAATCCAAAATCATGATGCTTTTTCTGCCAATCACTTCCATACTTGATGCCTTTTTTACTCCATGTAGATCCATAATATTGATACCCTAAGCCATACTTCCAAGATTGTTGTCGCTCAGGTTGGTGTGGGTGGCAACAATATTTAACCTTAACCTAACATTCTATTTGTTTTGGTTCTTCAACATTTTATTTCTTTATTTTAAATTCTTCCTCATACTCTTCTCTCTTGGGCATTTCTTTTGGTGTATCCTCGTGTACTTCTGATAGATATTCATTAGACTTTGTTGTTGCTACTATACATTCAACTTTTGATTCTTATAATAGTTCCATAACTTGTTCATCTACCATAAATACTTCTTACTTCTCCTTGGATCCTTTCTCCTTAAGTTGAGAATATCCTATAATGTTATCTTCTTTTTTCTGTACCTCAACTTCATAAACTTCTTTTACACATTAATGCTAATAATATCAAAAGAATCCAACCAAGTATAACCAATAATAATATCCACATCATCCATCTTAGCAACATGAAAATTTGAATGTAAAATATATTTATCCATGGTGATCTTTAAATCTTAAAAAATATGAACATTCTCACCCTCAAGAAGTATCTCCTTATTTTTTTTTCCTTGAACCTGCAACCTCTTAGACAAAAATATGAACCTAAAAAATATAATTTTTAGATTCAAACAAATATATTTATCCACTTTTTAGCTTATATACCACCAAAGGTGTGGTTTCCTCAACTGGCACATTGTCAAATGTATTTTTTCCTTCTATCATGTCCTTTTTGCTCCCCCTGAAGCCTTTTTTTATTCTTCATATCCCTTGATGGTGACCTTAAAAATAAATATCTTTTCATATGGGTTCCACTAACTCAATAATGCATGATCTATTTCATCCCAAGTTTAATTAAGATTATTTTCATTTACAAAACTTGCCCACCAAAAATAAGCTTCCTTTGTTGAAATTTTGCAAAGGTGACTTGGAAAAAAAAGGTTACCAAAATATAAAGATCTAAAATTCATCCACCATTCTCAAACATCAATATCATTCCTTCCAGTGAATATTGGCAACTCCATGACTTTAACCCAAAAAAATTTCCCAAAACATCTAGGGTTTTGAAAAATATTATTTTCTCAGTTCTCTATTACTTGCTATCAATAATTAATTTTATATATTTTCTTCAAAGATAAAGTAAACTACACTAATTTTCTTACCTTGGCTGATAGATATATGCAATGTTATTTTTTTGTAACTTGAAAAATTGTCCTATCCTTGTTCTTGATGACTAACTTCACTGGATCTTATCTTCCTCGATACTGCTCAAATTGCTTCATATGACCACTCATTTTAAATATCTTTAAATTTTGCATAAAATAATCAAATAATAATTAGAATGAGATAAAACTTCACAAAATATGGCTTCTGGAAGATGAGATATTGTTTTTGGAAAAAAATTGCCCTAATTTTACAATCCACAAAAAACACAACCACCATTTTGTCAAAATCGTTACTTTGATATCACTTGTTATGAAACTTTATTTTTATTAATGGAAAACATTCACCACTATGCAAAAAATGTTGGACTAATGACCACACCTTGGTATTGATTTCATGGACTAACCACCACCCTAGGCCTTGGGACTAACCACCCTATGAGGTGTTTATATACAAACATTTCATCAGACACTAACACCTCAAGGTTTTGGTATAATGACAACTCTAGGAGTGGTATCAAAGCCTCACCCTAGGATCGAATTCCTTGAGTTATGTCATATTGGGTGTTGGACTAACCATCACACCTTAGGATTGATTTCATGGACTAACCACCACCTTGGGCTCTGGGACTAATCACACTGTGAGGTGTTCAAATACAAAGGTTGTATTGAAGACTAATGCCTCAAGGTTTTGCTGTAATGACAACTCTAGAGAGAAATACCATATCATTCATCCATAAATAATTATCCACAATAACAATCCATACAATGAGATAAAGATAGATAATACCTTTAGGGTAGGGTAACATCAATAATACTCCTTAAGGAAGGAAAACTCCACAAGATCTCCCAAGATGAAAGTGTTGCTTAGTGAGCCACTTCATGAGCAAAGACGATTACAAGTAATACTCCATATAAAATAATTTTTATGATGATTATAATGACAATATCCCTTCTTTATATACCCATATTCTAATTCTATTTTGGGGACTTGACTACTAAACCCTCTTCCCACTCATTATTATTATATTATATAATAATATAATCAACTTTAGGTTATGTGTGGCCCATGCCAACTATCGATAATACCCTTATACTATACAATATAATATCCCCATATACATATTCCTAGGTACTATAACAAATGGACATTCACCATTTAGTTGGGGATCCTTAAGTGTTTATAGGATTATCTAATGCTAATTGGGTAGGTGATCTAGTCTATCAATTCTCAACCACTAGCTTTATGTTTTATCTTAATCATGGATTAGTATACCAGTTCTATAGACCTAATATATATAAATTTTGTATGATAATATGAACAATGTTATTTTGTAAGGTGCACATGGTCCATGTAAAATGTAGAATGGGATACAACATAATAGCACAATTTCATTACCACTTAAATGAATAAATAAAAAATGCAAATAACTTACAATTACAATGCATACACTACACACACAACATTTATCATATGATCTAGCATAGTAGTTTAGACTACCCATTACAATAGTTCAAATTGCCTGACATGACATTCAGACTACCTGAAATAGCATTCAAACTACATGGAACAAAAATTAGATGGTCTAGAATAGCATTTAGACTGCTTAGAATAACATTTAGTATACTTGGAATAACATTCATACCACCTGGAGCAAGACTTAGATGGCCTAGAATAGTACTAAAACAATTTGACAAAACATTCAAATTACCTAGAGCAACATTTATACTACTTAGAACAATAGTTAAATGACTTGGAATAGCATTTATTTGGCTTGGAACAACATTCAATCTTCTATTACCATGTGTAATTCCAATGTACAACACCAACCTCGATACTAACCCTCAATACCATGCCAACCTTCTCTACCAACCTTCAAATGAATGAGGTAAGTATCTTATTTATACAACTAAGGAGGTAATTATATCCTCTAATAAACTACCTACATGACACCTCATTAGTTTCTTAAATTATATTTAACATGCATTTGACTTAAATTTACATTTTATTTCATGACTCACTTTATGACTTTATTAATTACATATATAATTTTTTTATTAAACACTACATATGAACTACAAAATAACACAAAATGATAAAAATTATTTATTGGTCAATTCTCCTACCTACATCTATCTCGTCCTTAGACTTGTTGGTGTTCTTTATGACACATGATCTGAAAACTGGGGATAGAAGCATTGAACACCATATTGGAATATCTTGTCACATTTCTATTTTATTCTATTCCATGCATCTTCTACAATAGACTTAACTTCAAACTATTGCTTGTAACATATTTTTCTATGATTACTCACTTCACTTTCTATAATCAATTGTATCATCAACATGATCAACATGGGAGAAAATGCTCACCATCACCTTTGTTGAGGTTTAAGGGGGTGGGATCCCCCTTGTAGGATCAAGAGGTAGTTCCCCTTATAAGGTTGAGGGGTAGTGCCTTAAAACCTTAAGGACAAAACCATTGAAACCCTCACTATTTAAGCTAAATTTTTCTCCTTGTCTATATTTTGATAGCCTTTACTTGACCCTCTTAAACAACTTCCACTTACCTCTAAATGACTTCTCTCTAGCTCTAGACTTCTTTTGGTTTCAAATAACTAACCTCTTGGTTCAAATGGGTAACCTCAGGTCAGATGGTTCACTTCCTAGCCTAGTTAATCCCCCTCTTAAGTTAGACAATCCTAGGTTATATGACCCACTTTCTATGGTAGACGATTGGACTTTGGATGGCCTAGATCCAAAAAACCCTACTTTAGACTACCTAGATCTATATGGCCTACTTTAAGATGACATTTCTTTGCATAGTCTAGCTTATTTGTACTAAAATATCTTGTACAACATAATATTTCACTTAGATGACCCATATAGGCTTTTGTACAATCTTCTTCTCTTGTTAGATGACCTTAAAAATGGTATGGATGGCCTAGGGGATAAACGAATATATCTTTTATCATTGTATGTTATTATGAATTTGATCCTATTCATGTCTTTATTTGGATAGTCACACTTGTTCTTCTAATGGTCCATCTTCATCTTGAACTTTAGATGGCTCATCCTATTTTTTAGATGACTCTACATTTTCTTTGAAGGATCATGATCTATATTTGAACTACTTACATTATTTATTTGATGACTTGAGAATATTTTGAGCCTTAGATGACCTAACGAGGATCTAAATAGCCCTTTCCTTTGATAGAAAATCCAAGGTACATCCAAGGACCTATTATCCTTGTTAAACAATAATGGTCCTAACTTAGATGACCTAGGCTTAAAAGGTCTAGCATTGATAATTGAGGCTTGGGTCCAAATGACCCAAGTCTAGATGGCCATATGGCCCTAGTATATGGTAAAAAACTAAACAACCTATCTCTTTTTCATCTCCATCACTCACTTAATCATATTCATCACTCACTTTAATGTTTGCATCAACCACTTATGCAACCTCATCTTCATGTGCAACTTCAACTACTTGCTCAAATTTTTCCTCTTTTATTATAATCATTTTTATCTCCTCAATAGGAATTAGATTAATCAATTTCACCTCCTTTACTTCTCAAATAGGTTTATGACTCTTATCTGAAACTTTGAACTCTCTATAGATCATTGGTTTGTCTTGAATCACAACACCTTGACATCCATCTATGAAGTGCCCCCATAAATGTCATCATCAACATTACACAATGGAATTTCCATTAGTGTCATAATTGATTTGAAATATTCTAGTTCTATGGTAGTTGGCATAGATCACATCATCTATGACATCCCCCATTATTACAATATCCATTTATGTTGTATATACTTATTTGTGCTCTTTGAGTTACACTCATCCTTAGAGTCATAATTCCTCTCTTTAGGGTCACTTCCGTCATTAACTTCTTGGCCTCAACACTTACATTATGAACTACTCTCATTATCAAAATCATCACTCTCACTATTAGAGTCACTTTCAACAATAGAGTTACTTTTATCTTTAGGGTTTTTCCTATCTACATTAACATGACTCCAGCATGATGCTGCTGAGGATGAGTTCAAGGATCATGCGGAGAAGATTATTTAGGAATACATTATAAAGACCACCAAAACTACTATTTCCCAGATGGAAAGTGTTGTGACTACAATCATAGTAGCCATCACCCAAATAAAAGAGCATAGGAATGCTCTAAATCTTCTATTCTTCTATGACAACTTTGTTAAGGATAATACAACAAAGAACGATGTTGTAGCAAAAAATGATGTCAAAGAAGATGATGTGGTGGAAATTGCCAAGGATGTGTTCAAGGAAGTTCCTAAGGATGTCAAGAAGGATGACATCAAGGATGTTATTAATGCTTAATTAGCTATAGTTTTTCTATTGTTGTTGAGCTCTGTCATGTCAGGACATTTTGTTTCTTGTTTCATCCTTGTCCTTTTGGCTGGTTCTAGTTTGTCCATACATCTTAGGCTTTATGTGGATGCCACAAGGTTTTTTGTGGATGGTGCATCCTTTAATCCTATTGTTGTATCAAGGTGTTAGGGCACCTTTCAAATGCCCTCATTAATATAAATTTTGTTAAATTACCAAAAAAAACATGACTCCAACACTTTAATGATGTATTTTCATCACTTTCCAAGTTTAAGGCCCACTCTAAGGGCTCTTGAGATGATGTTGGAGGGACCACCCTGATATTATTCTAAATATATGAGAAAAGTCCTTCCATGAACCATATTTTAGTGCATCTAATGGATATTCCTCCAGATAAGTAAACAACCCACTCAACCTCTAGTTATATGAACAAACAAAATAATTCTCACCCTATTCCATTCTATAAATTTTAGTGATGACCTCATCATCATTATAGAACAACCAAAATTCATTCACAAATGCTTTGCACAACTCATCCCAAGTTTGGTACTTGCTCTCTAGTAATATCATGTAGCAATCCATTATGATTCTATAAAATGTCACCAGGAATAGCCTCCTCTAATTTGTGTCATTATTTTTCCCATTTGCTTTCTACATCATGAGGTAGATTTTCCAATGTTTGATTTGGTCTTCTATTTTTCCCACCATAAAATATTGGACACTTACATGATATGCCAAAATTGATCTTTGTAGTGATATATTGACTTGACATTGGAAATATTTTTTCATGTGTCTCTCCTACTTCACCCACATCATCATGCATACTCCATTGTAATTGCTCTTATGTCAAACTCATATCCCTTGCACCATGAAATATTCCAACTTGTAGTTGCTCCAATGTTAGACCCATCCTATTCACCATTAAGCATACCAATTTGTAGTTTCTTTAGTATCAGATCCCCTTCTCATGCACTTATAGATATGCCATCTTGCATTTGCACCAATGTTAGACTCCCATACAACTCACCATTTAACACATCAACTTGTAATTACTCCAACATCATACATACTTCATCATCATGCAATTTCTCACCATTGTGTAATTTACAATCACATGATTATTAATCATTGTTAGGTAACTCTCCATCATCGTCACATAATTTACTACCACCAATATGCAATTCTCCATCGCCAATATGCAACTCTCCATTGTGAACATGCAACTCTCTATCACTATCATAAAACTCTCCATTGTCGATATGCAACTCTCTGTAGTCATCATACAACTCTCTATCATCAATATGTAATTCTTCATGCAAAAACCCTTGCACATCTTCTACAGGCAGGTTCACTTGTGCATCCACTTACACGTCTGCTTCATACATGACCCTTTATTAACATCAATAAACAAGTCTACATCCTTGTCTAATTTATCAACCGTATTTTAATCATTACATTGTTGTCAATGTACACCTTCCCAAGTTATTTTCTTGTCACAAATCCATATCACCAAGCTTGATCCAACTTTGAACAATAAATTCTGCCAAAATGTAGAAATGTAATACAACATATTGCAACACAATTGTATTACCACTTAAATGAAAAATATACAATGTAAATAACTTATAATCACAATGCATACACTACATATAATATATATTATATGGTCTAGAACAATAGTTCAAAATACCTGGCACAATAGTTTAAAATACCTAGCACAATATTTAAACTAATCAACACAACATTTAGATTACTTGGAATAGCATTCATACTGCCTTGAGCAATAGTCAAACGACCTGGCACAACATGTAGACTACCTAGAATAGCAGTCAAACAATCTGAAACAACATTCAAATCATCTGGAATAGCATTCAATTTGCTACTATCACATGTAATGCCAATGTACAAAACTAACCTCGATACCAACACTCCCAACCTTTGAATGAATGAGGGAGTGATCTTATTTATATGACTAAGGAGGTAGTTGTATCCTTCAACTAACTAACTACCTAACACCTCATTATTTTCTTAATTTATATTTTACACGCATTTAACTTACATTTAAATGTCATTTTATGACTCACTTTATGACATTATTAAGTACATGTATACACATTTCATTAAATATTTTGCATACAAACTATAAAATAACATAAAATAATAAAATTTATTTATTGGTCAATTTGCCTACTGAAATAGAGCAAATATAATGATAACAATACAAAGGAAATCATGGCCTTAATTGAAAGCTAATAATTACTTCAACAAAAAAGTATCCTTCAATTTATAAAATTCAAATGTTATATTTAGTGGTAATTTTTAAGGTAACAAATATAGATAAGTATAAATTTCAATATAGCCTTTAGAGGTTGAAGGATTTCCATACATAGTGAGAAATTTACCTTTCCAACTAGCCAAATAAGAGTTCATTCTATCCAAAAGTTAGTCTCAAAGATCATTCTTTATTTTAGAAAGAAAGGAAACATATGCATATGTCAACAATTTTTCATCATTAAACCCCAAAATATTTGTGATAATCCATTTTAATCAATGGCAATTGTTATGAAAATATCCTATATTTTTTAATATTAGTGAATTGTCTAACAACATTCTAAACAATACAAGACTTTGGTTTGGAATTCCTTGATCATAGCTTTATAAATTTTAACATGAAATAATTACCAAGGCCTCCAATGGAAATGATGATGCTTTAATAGTGATAACTATATACTTTTAATCACTCAATATTTCTAATCTTAATTATATAATTAATTGTGATAATCATATTATTATACTAGATAATGGTAAGCATTGTTAACATTTTAAAGATAACATATATTGAGAATATTTATAGTGAAATGATGAGTTAAACTTTTCATATTTTAAATACAAGATAAAAAATTAGAAATAAGAATTAGGGATATGTGATATTAAGCTTCACTTGAATATATGGTTGACCTTTATATCATACTTATCGTATAGCCCATTGGGACCTTGTACACCTTGCATATATGAGTTTATCATAAAGTTTTATTATTTAACCTAAAGTTTGATGCTTTAACCTTGACCTAAAGGTCTCTTGTAATTGGGTATTTATACCCCTCTCTATGATCCATTTCATTATCAATTAATGTGTAAGTTTTTTTTTCTTTAGTCAGATTATTTTGGTATCTACAAATTGACTTCATGCTTTGCATATTATTTTTGTGAGATATTTATGCTTTTTAGGTAATGTGGTGATTCCATTCATTTCTAGAAAGTATTATAAAATTTATTATGGCATCACAATGGGTGCAAATATCCATTACCTGATTGCTTGCCTTTGATAAATTATCTTCTATAGTCATTCTAGGGTGTAGTGTATTTAAAAAATTGCTTGTAAATGTTTTGTGTGCCAATGATAGTGTTTTTTAGGATTCTATAGAAACCATAGATGAATTTGATCTTTAGGATATCCTTATTGTAGTAATTCGTGGTTGATATGGGAGACACATTCACTAATAACTTTCTTATTCCTCTCTTGAAATTCAATTCAAATTAATTTTTCTTTGACTGCCTAGATGCCCTACTTGTAGGATTTAATCTCTCAAGGGTACTCAAAACTCTTAGTTATATTTTACATTTTTTCATAAAAATGAATTTTCTTTTCTCCTTTGTATTTTTTGGTATCAATAAAGCACCTATGAGAGTATAAACTCTATGATTATCGAAGAAGAAAAAAATAAGTTGAATATTTTAGTAGGCTTGTATGTCAGATAAGCCATGGAAGATATTCATGAATGGCAAAGACATCTAAGCAACTTGACAAAATTATTAAAATAGTTTGACATTTATTTTTCTCATTGACGAGAAAGAATGGCTTGAGTGTTTGTATTCCAAAAAATTATTGTATAGGGTAAACAATGATATCCATGGAAAAACCATTAGCATTTATAGATTCCATTTGAAATTTTAAGAGCATCACAACTCAACTTACTTTACCCTTTTACCTTGGGCATCTTCTTTCAAAAAATATCCTTTTACCTCATTTTTTCTAATTTTTGTTTTTTTCCAAATAGAAATATTCATGGGAATATTCTATATTCTTTGGTGGAAGCCATATAAGATATGAAGTCATTTATTTTAGAAAATAAAGCTTTATTTTCTATACCTTGAACTTTTTGGGTGCCTCACTTTGTTGGCTAGTGTGTTTTTTATAGGTGCCTTACCATATCTTTGAGGTATTAGAAGGATTCATGTTGTTTGGTGAGTCATGGGAGCTTCATGGGGTGTATACCCTCTCTCCAAGTGGCCCACATGTTAAATACAATGTGTCTTCCTACCAACATACATCAAAGTATGGATGATTTATTGGCTAACAAAGCATTGGTTGGGTGCTAGAACCCATAGGATGTTGGTTCAAATCCCATTCTCAATTCTATGTTGAGAGTCAGTAAACTTAGATGATGTCATGCCAAGGTTTCACATTATGTCTAGATATTTTAGGCTTGATGTTCCTAAGAACCTTAGTGGTTAGAAGAGGGGGGATTAAGGCTTGGTTCCTTAGAGGAAGTCTAAAGTTTGACCCCCATACCTTTTTTTTGAGAATGAGACCAAAATGGTATGGGTGGCCAATATGGCATGACCAACTTAACAAGTGGTATATACAAATAGTCAACCTAGTCATATTTTGACATCTTACAAACTCATATTTTTTTGTCATGCAGTTACTCACCCAACTAATAATAGATTTGGCATTCTATTTTTATAGTAGAAGTGAGACATACCAACACTGTATTTTCCTATTAATTGCCTAGTGGTCTATCCTATCAACATCTATTTAGCACCCCTTAGTTTAGTAATACATGGTGGTAGTCAATTCACTAAAATAGTGCATAGTTGACATCCCCATAGTTTTCCAATCAATAACATGGAATTGTTCCACTGGTTTAAGGGACATTTCAAAATTTTTAATCTTTGAAATATTTTGGTGGAATTTTGTGTGATATTTAGGTCAAAATTCTAGGGTCATTACTTTTGTATAGTAATGCATTTTGAGTCCCTTTCTTCTAATAATATGGTTTTTGAGATCTTTACATTGATAATACTATAACACATAGGATATACTATTTTAGTAGGGATTTCATTGGTAAACATCTGCCCTTGCTCAATGGACCAAATCATGCTATCTAGAAAAAATATTAAAGCTTTGATTCAAAGTAATGGATTGCTCAAGTATGTGAATGAGGTCTCTTATGACATTAAATTTGATGATATAAAGTAACTACGTAGAGATAAGAAATATGGATCTCTTGGTTTGATTACTCTTCATATTGATAAGATCAATGACACCTATGTTGATAACACTTTGGATCCCAATCAAATTTTGGATAAAATTTAGAATATGTGTGATTATATGGACTCTACACAAATCAATAGATTGGAGGTAGATTTTGCTAACTTTAACATGAAGATATTTGAGATTTTAGATGAGTGCATCAATTAGTTCAAGAAGTTGGAAGAATATATCCATAATGATGAAGGAATTGACAATAAGAAGAAGGGTACAAATAATAATAGAAAGTACATTGAGCTTCTCAAAACTATGTTCAACAATATATTTGAAATATATGGGATGATTATCTTTGTGTTTGAGATAATTCAAATTCATATTTCAATATATAACCCTACTTCATTTGATTATGTGTTACAATATCTTCACTATCAGACTTGGTGATAGAGGTGCAATAGTTCTTCTCTTAATATTTAGGCTCATGTAAAGGGAGTGATTAAGATAGAAGTTGATAAAAACTAAAATAAGGAGATAAGAATGCTAATAAACTCTTTAAATCATCTATTTACATCATTTGTAAGAAAGGACATAAGATAGAGTTTTGTGAGATATGAATTAAGAAGCTTGAGGAAGCAACCAAAATGGGGTTGTTAATGTTTCTCTCTTCTATGCTCAGGGTGAATGACCATGATAGTGAGATATCATAGGCACATGTAGCTATTCAATTAGCATATTGGATATCCATTTATTTTGATGAGTGGATTGCATCTTGAAGGGAATCTTGAAAAATAACTAAGCATTGCTGAAGAACACAAGCTTATACTGAGAGGGGGGTGAACAGTATAAGACCGCTTTCTACTTTTTCTTTCGATTCAACTTGCAGTGAATATATAACAGTATCAAAAATAAAAATCAAAGCAATGCACAAAATATCATCCACAATAGAGACACAACAATTTACGTGGTTCACCCAACGCGGGCTACTCCATGGATAAAATTTTTACTAAATTTTATCACCTCAAATTCTGGGAAACATGTCTCGATTACAAAGTTTATGGGCACCAACCCAAAGGAGATACCTTCCCCTAGATCTACTCAATCTAGTGATCCTTGAGAAGACCTCTGCCTCTGTAGCCCTTAGCAAGTGGAACTCTATCCACAGAAGACACATGTCTTCCCTGCTCTGGCTGGAGACCTCTATCCTCAACTCTATCACCGCACAGTCGGTCCTCTTATCTACACCAAAACATAGTCCTTCGGTTTGGCACTATTGTCCTCGAACTTGCACCTCTGCACAATTACAACACTCGATCAAATATCCACTTATGCACCTCTGTGCAAACACAGCAACAATGTCTTCGCACACTCTGCTCTTCGACGATCGAACTTCTCCCCGCACTCTGCTTCTTCGAAAGTCGCACTTTGAACGCACACTTTGATCGATGATCAAACTCTCCGAACAGCCCTCCTTTTATATTGACAATCTCAAGATTAGATTCTTGATCTTAGTCGGTTGTATATCCCTAAAACAATGTCGACTGCACAACCCTACACTTCGTCGGCTCAAGGTTAACTCTGTCGGCTTCAACCGCCTCTGCTGTTCTGTAGCTTTTCTTACAAAACTACAACATGTCATGATATCACGACACTTTTACAGCCATACACCTTCTATAGCCTGTTGTCGCAAAATCGTGACACCTTGGCCTTTGTCGACTTCCTTTGTGCTTTTGTCACAAAATCGTGACACCTTTGCCTCTTGCTGATGTCATCTCACTTCTGTCATGAAATCGTGACCCTTCTGACTTCATGGCCTTCTTCTTTGCTTTTGTCATGAAATCACGACATTACTGATGTCGTACAGTCTCTCTCCTCTTAGAGTCATGAAACTGTGACATGTCGTGAAATCATGACATCTTCCTACTCTAGAGTCTGCACTTGCCTTTTGGTCACGAAACTGTGACATGTCATGAAATCATGACATCTTCATCCTGCTGGCTTCTTCACTTTTGCCTGTCATGAAATCGTGACACTTTCTGCATCCGTACATTTTTCTTTCATCCTATCGTGAAATCGTGACGCTTTCAGCTTTCGAAAGCTTTTCCTACAACCTATCACGAAATCATGATGCTTTTGGCTTCCGTACGCTTTCTCTACTACCTGTCATGAAATCGTGACACTTCTGGCTTCCATACATTTTCTTTACTGCCTGTCACGAAATCGTGACACTTCTGGCTTTCGTACGATTTCTTTTGCAGCTTGTCACGAAATCACGACGCTTCTCCTTTCAGGCTCTTCCCTTTGTTGCATGTCATGAAATCGCAATAGTCCTCACTTTGAGATTTTTAGTATGCCACAAAATCATGACAGTCCTCAACTTGACCTCTGTAGCATGTCACGAAATCGCAACATTTTACATGTAACTTTCTCTCTCTTCGAACTTGTCATGAAATTATGACAGTTCTTTTTGCGGACTCTCTCTTCAGCATCATGTCGCAAAATCGTGACACTTTTTCGTCCATACAACTTACTTTGCAGAATGTCACGAAATCGTGAAACTTTTCCTTCTCTGCCTTCCTACACTTTTTGAGTCGCAAAAATGTGACATGTCGCAAAATCGTGACACTTTCCATCTGCTCTTCTTCCCTACCAACATGTCGCGAAATCGTGACAGTTTTGCCTGCTTCATCTCTGCCTTCTAGCATGTCACGAAATCATGACAGTTTTGCCAAAATTTTCTCTCTCCTCAAACATGTCGCAAAATCGTGACAGTTTTGCCAGCACTTTCTCTCTCCTAAAACATGTCGCGAAATCGCGATAGTTTTTCCAGTCGCCTGCATACTTTTCCTTGTATTTTTCTTGATCTTTTGCAACTGGGCTACTGTGATCTTCTTGGAAACTCACTGTCCAAACTGAAACCTTCATCAAAACACCTTCTGAGACATCAAAACAAATTGCTTCAAGAACTCTTTGACATCAATGACAACATCTACACTTAGAGCAAAGGCAATGTACCCAAGGTACCCAAAATTGCCAACAATCTCCCCCTTTGTCATTGATGGCAAACCTTTACTGAAACACATCTTTAAGAGCCAAAACTGAAACCAACTGATCCAACAACTGAGAATCTATCTTTTGAAGTTTTGCTCTCCCTGACTTGAAGCTCTCCTCTTCACTTTGAAGCTCTCCCCCTTACTCATATCTCTCCCCCTTACTCAAATCTCTCCCCCTTTGTCATCAATGGCAAAGGGTCACCTTTGGGGCTCGGGACTAAGAATGAGCCTCTTAGCTTAGTCCCTCCCCCACCTCCTGATGAGGTGATTTAAAACAGGGGTGGGAGTGAAACTCCCATTAGACACTCATCATCATCAGTGTCTACAATTTCCTTGCTAGGCCTTCTCTTGAATTCTTTGTCTGTATTTCTATTCTTGTCACTGTTCTGATCCTCGGACCTATTCATACTACTATTTTTGTTTCTTTTATCATTTATTTTCTTATCCATACCTTGATCCTTGGACCTATTCATATCACTTTTCCTATTTCTGTTATCATTCCTATTCACCATGCCTTGATCCTGACTTGTTCATACTACTTCGTTCTCGTACCTTGAAATATCAGCTCTACATTGTCTAGCTATGTGACCTTTATTGTTGCACTTATAACACGTAACAAAGTTATTTCTGTTCGGCATACCTCTTCTTTGAATCTGCCTGTTATGACTAACCGTGTTCCTGTGATTTGCCTTATAGAAAATTGCCTTATGCCCGAACTGTTTACAAGAGTAGCAATACCCTTGAAATAAATTACGGCCCTTGAAACTATCATTTATCTTCCTTACTTGAGTCATGCAATGCGAAGCCATGTGGCCAAACCTATGACACGCAAAACATCTACCATTAAACTTTCCTGTAAATGACCTTCTCAGTCTTGTAAACTTCTTTTTCACATTTAGAATTATGTTATCTATTTTTGCACATCTATCACTCATGGACTCTTGATCTGAAGTACTTTCTACATCATAACTTTCTTCCTTTTGTAATCTCTTGCTAGATTCCCCAACCTGTTTCTTGTGCGGCTCAACAAAATCGAGACCTGTTTTATCTGTTGATTTTCTTTGACTTTTGATGAGAGATTTAACCCTTTTTGAACTACCTTGAAACCTGTACAGCTTATCCTTGTATTATTTAGATTCCACTTCCAAAGAAGCCATTTTCTGCTCTAACTCATTATACTCAAGAGTCTTAGATTCTAACTCAGTCTTGAGTTCTTGTGTCTTAGCCATAGAGATTTCAAGATTTTCTATAAGTTCATCTCTCTCCATACAACATTCATCTAACTTATCCTTGAGTCTAGCATTCTTCTTTCTTTCCTTTTTCAAAACACTAAGAGCATTAGTAAGTTCACTTTCAAGATCCTCTATTTGATTGCATTTTGAAATATCAAGGCCTTTTTCAGATTTTTTATCACTAGAGGTGCTACCCTTTTCAAAAACCATACATGCATCTTCCTTATAGTTTTCTGAAGCATCCTCATACATACTAGCAACCAAATCATTATTTTTGCAATTATCCTCAAGGTGCCCAAAATTTCCACATCTAAAACATTTCATGACAATGAATTTATGTTTCGGTTCTTCCTCCTTTTCTGAAATGAACATCTCATTTTCCTCACCACTTGAAGAGCTTTCACTATCACTGCTAGAACATTTAATTGCTTTGTCTAGGTAGAAAATTTTCTTATTCTTGTGAGAATACCTCTTTTCTTGATTTCTGTGCTCATCTTTGTTCTTTCTGTAATACTTGTGCCTTTCAGAATCCTTTCTCTTAACATCCTGTATATCTTCATAACTTTCATTCTTGGAAACAGTACAGTCAGTACCATAATGACCAAACTTTCCACAGTTGAAACATCTTATATTTTTCTTGCTTTTGTGCTTTCTAGAGAACTTGCCTTTCTTGTTGTAGTATGCCTCTACATCACTAGAAGACTCATCACTCTCTTGAATCTATTTGCCCTTTGATTTCTTGGTAGCTTTGAAAGCTACCTCTTTCTTGACATCAACTTTCACTTGAGTTCTTAGCTCAAATGCTGCAAGAATACTATGGAGCTCATCATTTTTTAACTTATCTAAATCTTTAGCTTCCTCAATGGCAGAAATTTTTTCACTAAATCTATTAGGAAGAGATCTTAAAATCTTATCACACACATCATTTTCAGCAAGTTCAAGACCTAAGTCTTTCATGGAGTTAACAATATCATCCATACGAAGCATGTAGTCACTAATATTTTCATCATCATTCATTTTGAGTTGTTCAAACATACCTTTAAAGTGTCTCAATTTGGCCTTTCGAACATTAGCATCACTTGTATGAACCACCTGCAACTGTTTCCACATTTCACTAGCTGTATTGCAGTGAATCACCTTGGTAAGATCTCACTTTCGTAAGCCTTTTAGAATTGCATTCATGGCTTTTGAATTGCTGTGATGTAAGAGCCTGTCTTCTTTAGTGTATGGACCATTTACAGGGATAGTGTACCCATCTTCAATTACTTCCCATACCTCATTACCAAGTGCCATTAGATAGACTTTCATTCTTGCACTCCACAGACCAAAATCTGATCCATCAAGAATAGGTGCTGCATTGCCACTTGAATAATCCATTGTGTTCTTTGCTAGTTATTCCTTCAAGCTATTAAACCTTTTTGAAGGAACCAGCTCTGATACCAATTGAAGAACACAAGCTTATACTGAGAGGGGGGGTGAACAGTATAAGACCGCTTTCTACTTTTTCTTTTGATTCAACTTGTAGTTCAATATTATGCAGTGAATATAAAATAGTATCAAAAAAAAAAATCAAAGCAATGCACATAATATCATCCATAATAGAGACACAACAATTTACGTGGTTCACCCAACACGGGCTACTCCACGGATAAAATTTTTACTAAATTTTATCACCTCAAATTCTGGGAAACATGTCCCGATTACAAAGTTTATGGGCACCAACCCAAAGGAGATACCTTCCCCTAGCTCTGCTCAATCTGGTGATCCTCTAGAAGACCTCTGCCTCTACGACCCTTAGCAAGTGGAACTCTATCCACGGAAGACACCTGTCTTCCCTGCTCTGGCTGGAGACCTCTGTCCTCAACTCTATCACCGCATAGTCGGTCCTCTTATCTACACCAAAACACAGTCCTTCGATCTGGCACTATTGTCCTCGAACTTGCACCTCTACGCAATTACAACACTCGATCAAATATCCACTTATGCACCTCTGTGCAAACACAGTAGCAATGTCTTCGCACACTCTGCTCTTCGACGATCGAACTTCTCCCCACACTCTACTTCTATGAAAGTCGCACTTCGAATGCACACTTCGATCAATGATCAAACTCTCCGAACAACCCTCCTTTTATACTGACAATCTCAAGATTAGATTCTTGATCTTAGTCGACTGTATATCCCTAAAACAACGTCGACTGCACAACCCTACACTTCGTCGACTCAAGGTTAACTCTGTCGGCTTCAACTGCCTCTGCTATTCTGTAGCTTTTCTCGTGAAACTACAACATGTCATGATATCACGACACTTTTACAACCGTACACCTTCTATAGCCTGCTATCGTGAAATCGTGACACCTTGGCCTTTGTCGACTTCCTTTGTGCTTTGTCGTGAAATCGTGACACCTTTGCCTCTTGCTGACGTCATCTCACTTCTGTTGTGAAATCATGACCCTTCTGACTTCATGGCCTTCTTATTTGCTTTTGTCATGAAATCATGACATTACTGATGCCGTACAGTCTCTCTCCTCTTAGAGTCGTGAAACTGTGACATGTCGTGAAATCATGACATCTTCCTACTCTGGAGTCTGCACTTGCCTTTTGGTCGTGAAACTGTGACATGTCACGAAATCGTGACATCTTCATCCTGCTAGCTTCTTCACTTTTGCCTATCACAAAATCATGACACTTTCTGCATCCGTACATTTTTCTTTCATCCTGTCATGAAATCATGATGCTTTTAGCTTTCGAAAGCTTTTCCTGCAACCTATCGTGAAATCACGATGCTTTTGGCTTTTGTACGCTTTCTCTTGCCTGTCATGAAATCACGACACTTCTGGCTTCTATACGTTTTCTTTACTGCCTATCATGAAATCGTGACACTTCTGGCTTTCGTACGATTTCTTTTGCAGCTTGTCGCGAAATCGTGACGCTTCTCCTTTCAAGCTCTTCCCTTTGCTGCATGTCACAAAATCGTGACAGTTCTCACTTTGAGCTTTTCAGTATGCCGTGAAATCGTAACAGTCCTCAACTTGACCTCTACAGCATGTCACGAAATCACGACATTTTACAAGTAACTTTCTCTCTTTGAACTTATCGCGAAATCATGACAGTTCTTTTTGCGGACTCTCTCTTCAACATCATGTCGTGAAATCGCGACATTTTTTCATCCATACAACTTACTTTGCAGAATGTCGTGAAATCATGATACTTTTCCTTCTCTGCCTTCTTGCACTTTTCGAGTCGCAAAAATGTGACATGTCACAAAATCGTGACACTTTCCATCTGCTCTTCTTCCTTGCCAACATGTCGCGAAATCGTGACAGTTTTGCCTGCTTTGTCTCTGCCTTCCAGCATGTCGCGAAATCATGACAGTTTTGCCAGAATTTTCTCTCTCCTCAAACATGTGAAATCGTGACAGTTTTGCCAACACTTTCTCTCTCCTGAAACATGTCGTGAAATCGTGACAGTTTTTCTAGCCGCCTGCATACTTTTCCTTACTTGTCTTTTTCTTGATCTTTTGCAACTGGGCTACCCTGATCTTCTTGGAAACTCATTGTCCATGCTGAAACCTTCATCAAGACACATTCTTTGACATCAAACAAAATTGCTTCAAGAACTCCTTGACATCAATGACAACATCTACACTTAGAGCAAAGGCAATGTACCCAAGGTACCCAAAATTGCCAACAATTGCCACCACTTACATGGCTATAGTATAAAACATTCTAGAGAGCATGTTGTTATTGGGTATAACCTTACAAGTGGCTAGATATGGTTAGATAATAATTGATTCTTCTTTATTTTTTTATTTTTTTGGTAGGTAAAAATTATTAAGTATGACGTTTAAATGGGCCTCAAACCCAAGTACATAAACTGGTATCTAAAAAAATAGTATAATATAAAATAGGTCTGCATATTAGCCAAAAATAACCTGAAAAAAAAGGTCCAAATAATAGTAGAGAAGGCTGAATGGAATGTTGACATCAGATAAAAGAAAATATAGTTTGAGCAATATCCACGCAGGGGTTGCTTAAAATAAGTAACTACTTGAAAAATCTGTAAAGGAGCTATGACAAAAACCCACACAGGGGAAGCTAACAAAAGATCCATAAAAACTATAATAGACACCTGAATAAAAATAAACATAGTTCTCAAAAAGACCCATGGGGGAGCACTATAGAAAATAATTAAAATCCCACATAGAGGATCAAAAGACCAAAAATAGAGAGATCCAACATGAGAAAAAATATAGTACTCAATAGACCCAAACCTAGACCTTTGTAACATCTTCATTTGTAGGAGCATCTCTAGGATGGTTCGGGAGTAGCACCTTAAGATTATTACTGATATTATCCATGGCATTGATAATGCTACTGATGATGGTAACATGGATTGTGTTGCAAGTAGTAATGAAAGGATCATCACTATCTTTGTCCAAAATATGGTAAGGGGAGCTCTGACTGGTATCAACCCTTGATTTATCAAGATGGTCTCACCTCTTGAATTGAGATGGATGAAGGCTTCGATAATATCTTGCTCAGCTCATTTGAACTTTCTTAGAAATAGAATGAGACCATGAGCTTCCAGAAAGGTGTGAGACAAGGGATCAAGTTGAAGGGTAGATGGCTCAAGCAAGGCCATGTTGGCAAGACTGAGGAGAAAGGAAGACCATAGAATCTTCTTACTACCTAGGACACACAATGGTGAATAAAACTAGATGGTGATGGACTGAAACAAACCAGGGATGTAAATATAGAAATTTTTGGTACCATAGATGCCCTTTTTGAAAGCTAAGTTGGTGTGATTGGCAGACCATATAATAATTTTCCTTAGGGAACTGAGATCAAAAAACATACATGGCACATGATAGAATTCACACATGATAGGGCTGGGAAAGGTTTGGAATACCAAATGACTACAAAAATGAATCTCAAAATTTACAAGATATAAAATTAAGCATCTCAAGACTTGACACATATTGAAATTGTTAGATAACATCCAATTACACAACCTAGACCTACTCAGGGACTTGACATGCTTAGAAAAGACAACCATGAGGTAAACCCACTGATAGGGCCTATCTTGGGACATTGCATACTTCATAGAAGGGAAACATGAGAACCAAAATCTAGCACTAATAGAAACATGGAGATTCATGCTAATCAAAAAAAATTTGCCATAAGAACTAGAACCAAAGAAACACATCATGCTAAAAAAGGTAGAGTCAACATTGGAGGAGCAGACCCGCAAAATCCTGTGACCACATATTTCAAACCAAATCATTATTAGTAGCATTTAAAACTTCTTGGAGAAATATTTCTTTCCAAATGGACAAATATTTATGGATAACTCCCCAATTGACAAGAATACCTGTAGGTCTGTTAGCTTCGTGGTACACATGGTTGATAGAGATCATTGAAATTTTAGGATAACATCTTAGCTTTTTGAACAATAGTTTTGATATTCCAAGAGGACACCTTGTTTTTTTTAAGAGCATTTATAATGTTCAAATAATATTCCTCAATAAAAAGGTTACATTTATAATCCTTGAGAAGATCTAGCCCTCTCCACAGCACACGACCTTCAAAAAAATGACTATTTTGGCACCCCAGATACTCAACATAAGCCATAATAACTTGTCCACTGCTATCTCTAACTAGACCACCTACACCAGCATCCCCTAGGTTTCCTTTGGAGGCACCATAAAAAATTAAGTTTTAGCCACTCACTTGGGGGAGGATCTAATAGTTATCCACTCTAGGATGGGGGGCTGGTAAACTAGAATTGGAGTTGTAAGGAATATTTAAAGAGGAGAACAAAATAGAATCCAATCTAGAATCAAGTTTTTTGGGACAAGGGAAGAGCTAGGAATTCTTGACAACAAAGGCAATAGATTTATTGGTAACAGATATGGGATCCATAGAGGAGGAATAAAAAACCTTGCTATTTCTTTCAAGCCACAATTACCATAAGATATGATGAAGGCTCACTTTCCATAAAGAAGATAATCTAAGATTTTTGAATGGAGTAGGCCATTGGGTGAAAAGGTGACTCAATGAATTAGGAGGAATCCAAGAGATATGAAAAGTGGACATAAGGTGATCCAAAGCAGTCTTTGAGAAAGGGCACTCCAAAGGAGGTGATTGGCAGATTCCTAGGAATTCATACATAAATAGAGTCTATTGGGGACAGACATACCCCTTTTCATAATGTTATCAATCGTTAAATTTTTATTTTGAATGACCAACCAACTAAAATGAGAAAATTTTGATATGAGGTATTTAATCCACACTCAATAATAAGGGATATGGACCACTTGATAATCAATAGTAAAATCATGAGTAGATTTAATAGTGAACAACCCATAATCATTTTCTTTCCAAAAAGGGGAGTTAGAGGAATTACCAGTGGGGATGACTATTGCATTTAGGATGGTTTTGAAACTTTTGAGGAAAAAAATATTTGACCATTAGCACATGGAATATGGAAATATTTCCAACACTTGGAATCCGATGAAATGTCAATGAAATCTTCAACCTTGTTTCCAATTAATGTATCTAGCAAAGGCTGTAAGATAACAATTTTATTGTTCTCTAAAAGTGGTTGATTAGAAATCCACCTATCAGTCCAAAAATTAGTTTTTCTCCCTGTGTTTAGTTTCCACCTTATCCCATTCTAAATTAGAGATTTGGTTTGGGTAATTTATTTCCAGAAAGTGGACCCATCTCTGGGAATATCATCATTTAGGAAACAACGATTTTGAAGATATTTTCTATTGACAATTGAGACCCATTCAAGGTTGTTGTTGGTTAAAACCTTCCATGCTTGCTTGGCTAACAAGGTTGTGTTCATATTACAAAGTCTTCGGAGCCCAAATCCCCCTTTAATTTTTGAGAAGCACATCTTATCCCAACTGACCAGATGAAATATTTTGTCGTCCTTGGCACCTGCCAAAAAAAATATTTTCTATATTTGCTCAATTTTCATGCAGACTGTAGTAGGAATTTTGAATATGAACATGAAATAAACATGAATACTTTGGAGATAAGCCATTGTTAGGGTGGATTTGGATACTTGAGAGAGGAGTGTCCCTTTCAAACCTGCAAGTTTTTTGTTAATCCTTTTAATAAAATTACTTCACATGGATTCCTTCAGAGAACTGGTGAAAAGAGGGAGGCCCAAATAATTAGTAGGTAACTGAGATATAACACATTGAAAAATGCATGTAATATTTGCTTGTCTTTCTTGGTGAGTGTTAATGAAATAGATTTTTCTTTTAATATAATTTATTTTCTGACCTGCAACCACCTCATATGTATCAAGAATACTCTTAATGGTTTTTTCTTCCCACACAAAAGCATGAGTAGCAATGATGGTATAATCAACAAACTACTGGTGACACAAGGCTATTAAATTGGACGCAACATTAATGCCTAAAATTATGTCATTGGAGTAGATATTTTTGAGCGCTCTACCCAAGGATTCAACAAGAATAATAAAAAGTATGGGAGAGAGGATCTCCCTATCTGAGGCCCCTGTTACTAGGGAAAAATCCTGCTGCAAAACCATTTTCCAAGACTGAAAACCAAGGATTAGAGATGAAATTGTGAACAATATCAAACCATTCCCTATGAAATTCAAATTTGAGAAGGACAAAAATAAAAAAATCTTTTTTAACTCTATCAAACTCCTTATTCATATCAATTTTGAAAAACATAGCAATTTTTTATCAAGGCTGGCATAATGAAGGACTTCACATAACGTGATAACACCATAAATAATATTTCTTCCTTTGAAAGAGCTACATTGACAAGGGTCTATTATCTAAGGAAGGACCTCCTTGAGTCTTGTAGCCATGGGTTTAGATAGATTGTAGATACTAATGGGTCTAAAATCTAACATAGATTTGCAAACAGGCCCTTTGGGAACCAAGGCAATGAAAGTGGAGTTGATACTTCTGGGTATAGATTTAGATTGCTAAAGTTCAATTATAGAATTACATATGTTAGGCCCAATGATGTCCCAAAAATTTTGGGAGAACCTAGGGGAAAACACATCAGGGCCTGGGGTTTTATCAAGGTACATAGGAAAAATGGCCTCTTTAATTTCATCATGGGTGAAGGGTTTGATAAGAGTCAAATTCATATATGAAGTGACCAGTCTAGGAATATGGTGGAGCAATTTTCTACAATCCTAGGTAGTATTTTTGGGGTTTTCTCCCAAAATACCCCCAAAGAAAGATGAAGTTTCATTTCGGATCTCAAAAATATCCTTGGTGACGGTGCCATCATTTTTGGTTAATCATTTAATTTTATTCGAACTTCGGTGCCCCAAAGTAGTGGCATGAAAAAAATTTGTGTTAGAGTCCCCCTCTTTGAGCCAAAGGCCCTTGATTTTTGCCTTGAGAAAGTCTCCTCTTTAGCTAGTACATTGTGATAGTCTGTAAGAACCTATCTCTCTTCATTTCTTAGTTGTTCATTGAGTTGCCCATTCTGAATTTGGAGTTCAATATTTTTAAGCTTTTACAAAATATTTTCCTTATTTTCAAAGATGTTACGAAAAATTCTCCATTCCAGACTCGAATATTTTCTTTGATACACTTAAGTTTTTAAGAAAATCTAAAAGTAAAGGATCCGTGATAGTCAAATTACCACCAGTCAACAATTTGCATTCACAAATATGGGTGTTGAGTCCACATAGCTTCAAATATGAAGGGGATTTTAAAACAAGGATATTTATCGACTTCAAACAGTAAAGGACAATGATCAGATCCAACCCTGGAAAGATAGATAAGAGTGTCACCACCCATCACCGATATAATTTCTTAAGACAAAAAACCCCTATCAAGTTTTACTTGAATGTGTTTATCCCCAATTCTCTTGTTGCTCCAAGTGTATTTTACCCCTTTAGTCTGAACATCCATCAGCTCACAATAAGTGACAAAGTTATGAAAATCCTCAATGCTCTTGGAGAGAATCAAGTTCCCTCTCTGCTTGTCAGAAGAAAAAAGGGAAGAGTTAAAATATCCAATGATAATCCATGGAAGGTTTAAGAAAGCACTTCTCATTTGATTCAAATTATCCCATAGGCCCCTATGGCTGAGAGGATTGTTAGGGGCATAGACATTGGACATAACCCAAGAGAAATTACTACTTTTATAGAAAAACATCATATTGAGGATCCTATTAGAAGAGGAAATGATTCTACCTTCTAACTTGTTTGAGTCCCAAATATAGAGAAGTCCTCCAGACGTACCTTGAGTGGGGCAAAAACAAACTCATCGTCTTTCCAAATATAATTTGTGATTTTCTAGATTTTATTTTGGTCAATATTCGTTTCTTGCAGACTTATGATAGTGTGTCTATGTTCTTTCCTCAGAGTGCAAACAAGCCTTTGCTTGACAACACTATTGAGACCTCTCACATTCCATGAGAGGATCCTCATTTAGAATTTTTGGAAATTTTTTAGCCTCCCTTAGATTACTGCAAGGGAGGTTTGGGTCTTTTTGATTAATTCTTCTCCTGTCTGAGAATATATTGGAATAGGATTTTTTGGGTACCATTTTTAATATTGTTTTCTATTTCCTTTTTCTTTTGATCATTTATAGAGAGTCTTCCCTTATTTTTATTTTCACCATCGATATCCGTAGCACCCTAAAATTGGCGCAGTAAACCTTAGCAAATAATTAAAATTACATTAGTAATAATTCAAATTCAAATTTTAACCCCAAAACCGCTCCCAAACCGCTGGTTTAACCTGTTTCCTCATTTTCTATGCCATTTTTAGAGTTTGTTTTGTCCGTTTGATGATATCGTCGCCGATCAGACGATATCGCCTCAGATCGGATGATTTCATCTGGAGAAGAACGTCTAGACGATCTCGTCCCAAACTGATTTGTGCATAGTTAGCTTCTGTTTCAACGACGTCTCTAATCTGGGCAGAAGCGTGTCTACGTCATTAGAGACCTCCCCATTGGAGATCTTCCAAATTAGGATGATCTCCAACCTCCTAACCTCCCTCCTAAGCCTATTTAACCTTAGGACCCCCTCTTGGCATTCCCCCTGGCTGAAATTCCCTGTAACACGAATTCTACATGCATTAGACTATCTTAAACCACCATTTGCATTTGTATTTTTCCAAGTTTGTTTGCAGGAACTTCATTGTTTTTCAGCCGGAGCAAGCTCAGATCGTCGCAGACGATCCTGTTCAATTCGAGACGATTTCATACCAATCCGAGATGATTTTGACTACAGTCAACATTGGGGGCAATCAGTGCCCAAGGTTTGCGTTTTCTCACTTTGTTTGTTGATTTATCCTGCATTTAGTTAAATTTGTTATTATTCCTTATTGTTCTGCATCTTGGAGTTCACCCATATAGCTTAAGTGCACAATGAAGTCATAATTTGTCATTAGAACGTCATAATCTACTTGAATTTTTATTTGTGATTATCACCTTAGCATCTATGTTGCCATTTTACACCATTTTTCTCTGTTAGAATAGTTGCATTTCTGGTATTTTGTATCTATCTCTCTGTTTGCAGGTCTCTAACGAATTCGTCAGATCTCAGATGATCCCGTCAGATCTCAGACGATCCTGTCAAATTCTAGATGATCTGGACTGCTTCAAAAATTAGAACCTTCATCAGACATCCGGATCAGGTATGGTTCTTTAATCTAGCGTATTCTTTCTATTTTCTGTCCAAATCTATTTTTTGTATTTATTTAATTTGCATTTTCATAATAGAACACTTAGATTCATCTGGCCAAACCTAGGACTTGGATGTTTAAAGATAAAACTGAACACATTAAACACATTCCCAACCTAGGCGTGGAAACTACCACTAAACGTTTCCTGGTGAACCCCACCATCCATCAAAAAATCACCTTAATACCCCTCCCCCGAGAGGCGGGACCTTCAAAGGGCCTCTCAGTCCGAGGTACCATCCCATCCTTTTCCCATCCCCCTTTCGGGCGTGGATCCTTTAGCCTGAAGGTAAGGGTGCGAAAAATTTGGAACGATACATTTTGGTGAACCCGACGTGAAACTAAAACCTTTTGAAAACAAAAAAAAAAAAAAACAAAAACATAGATGCATTTAAAATTATTAGAAAACTACTAAGTTGCATATCATGTCTAGATGGTAGCTCCTAAGAAAAGACTAGCAGTTACTATAAATGTTGCAAATCAATTAATAGCCATAGAGGTTGATTCTTTGTTTAGAACATCTCAAACATATAGAGTCCCACCTTTGTGGGATGAACTTAATAGGAGACTAGGTATCATTTCATCTAGATCAACCGAACTTAGACAAATCAAGAGGTTTGCCCTAGATAGGATCCTGGATCCTCATCAACTCATTTTTTATCATGAACTTCAGAGAGCCTGCCATAGGTGGTTAGCTTATAGGAGAGCTCTTGTGTCTTCAAAATTGTTCACCTTCGAGGAATACCTCGAGAACGCAGCTATTATACACCAATTCCTAGGTCGTGTAGAAGATCAAGAGGTCGTTCTTATGAATAGGGAAATATGGAGGAGAGTTCCTAGAGCTATGTTATATCGAGAGTATTGCCACGAACTCTATTTCTACCAACCAGAGTCTGAGACAGATAATATCACTATAGCACTTTTTGTTAAATTCTTGAAAGAAAATTTCCAATTTGAAGAAGAACACTTCATGACTCCTGAAGAACTCGAGCCCATTAATGACATTTATAAATTATTTATAGAAAACTAGATCATTGCTTTCATTATTATTTCTTGCATTTATTGTGTTGTTTGTTATCTTTATAATATTGTTACAAAAACAAAAAAATAGAAAAAAACAAGAAAAATAGAAAACATAACAAAAACCCAAAACATTTTATTTTAAATACTATAGTAGGTATATAATTAAAATATATACCTTGTTGCATATATATATATACAAGTATATATATATTTGCTGAAATTTAAATTTAAGCACAATGCCTAAACTTAGAAATGGTAAACAAACTGAACAAGAAGAAGAAGATTGGTTGGGAGGCAAAACTACAAACCCAAATGTCCTTCCTGAGGATCCAATTTCGGAAGGAGAAACTCTAGAACAGCTAGAAGATGACCTGGGTGAAGACAATGAACAAGAAGACAATCTTAAAGAGGAAGGATCCTCGTCCCCTAGAATAGCTCCAGATGGAACTATTGCTTTTGATAACTTAGATCATTTCTGGAAATTTTTCAATAATAACATTGGTGCTCTTAATATGGCAGTTCGTATTGATAAAGGACAAATTAGTGACACTCAAGCAGCCATGGAAGATATGTTTAACATACACACTAATCCCTTGTCCTTTGTTGATCAAGAAAGTGATAAAGCTGGACCATCCAATAGAGATATGGTCACTATGATTCAGAACATGCCAAAACAACAGGTTACCCAACCCCCTAAGGAACCTGTTATTGAGCCTAAAATCATTCCCACACAAAAGAAAACTTCCTTCACTGCTTTACTTCGCCAAACTATTGATCAATATGCTTCAAATCAACAAAAACCTAAAATGAAGCCAAACACCAATTTTCAACAATCTGGGATACAACATAATACAACTTCAAGATTTCTTCATAACACCTTTCCTACCAACAATTTACACAATAGCAACATAGCATCTAATCTTCATGTCCCTCCCTCATATGCTCACAAATCCCATATTAATGCCCTACCGAACCAATATGGTGGGCAAACTAGTAATCTGGAAGCCATGGTGAAACAGTTAGCTTCGCGTATGGACCAGATAGATCCCTACCGTCCCTCGTATAATTATCGAGAGATATGTAGTCAACCTTTGGATCCCATAGTTGTAGCACAACCATACCCTAAACACTTTCCCATGCCCGTCCTGCCTATATATAAAGGAACTGAAGATCCCATAGAGCATCTTCGTATGTTTAGGATAGCATGTCATGATATATCACATGATGACTTGCTATTACTAAAAATGTTCCCAAAAAGTTTAGGAGGAATGGCATTAGAGTGGTACTATCAATTGCCCACTCATTCTTTGAGAAATTTTGAAGAAACAATTGAATCGTTTGTCCATCAATTTAGTGCCTACATCGAGAGGCATGTCACCATTAAAGATTTGTACAACTTAAAACAAGACAAAGATGAATGTTTTGCTGATTTCTTAGCTAGATGGAGGCAGTTGACAGGAAAACTGCACTTTGTGTTACCTTATAGGGAAATGTTGGACATTTTTATCAATAATTTGCAAGAACAAATCTCTTATGAGTTATCAATCGCTACCTTAACCACCTTCGATCAAGCTATAGACTTAGCTCGAAGGGTAGAAGATGCTCTCATTAGGAGAGGTCACCTCAAAAAGAAAGATGATGAGAAAACATCCAGAAATCAGTATAAAAACAAACAAGTCGTAGGTGACGGAGTCATTGATAGCAAAAATGTTGCTAATATCAATACAACGAAGACAACAAAAAAATTTATATTAAAACCCCCTGATAAACCTCCTCGAGAATTTACTAGATTGAATCAACCTTTATCAACCATTCTACCTCAATTATTAGCACGAGGCTTGATTCAATTACCAGCTATCCGGGAACCTGATCCAACTATACCCGAATACAGAGCCGATCTACACTGTGACTTTCATAGAGGACCTGGACATGCTACAAATTCTTGCAAAATATTGAAACATAAAATACAAGACTTGATTGATAATAATGAAATGGAGGTGCAAGCTTTCCAACCTAAACAAAATGCTCCTAATAACGCTCAAAAGACCATTCCCCAAAATCAAAATCAAAATGCTAATCAATCATTGGATATATTTCAACATCCTTTACCAAACCATGGTAAAGAAGTGGCCAATCAAATCGAACATCATAATGTTCCCCCTCCTACCCGATATGTAGGGACTATTAGCGGACAATTACCTATTCAGGATCCTCAAATATTTGACACAACTTTATCCCTGGTCACGACCAGGCCCCTACATAATTTTCAAACTCCCGATCCTAGTGATGTAGAATCGGATACTCAAAGTGAAGTAGACATCACCTCAAACCAATCGAATAGCTCTGAAAATGAATCAGATCCTATTCAACCTATCACAGATGCTATGGTTCCGGAAGAACCATTTCCTAGAAGAGTTACTACTCGACCCTCTTCTAATCAGTTCCTTCCTAATGAACAAGCCATAAACGCTCAACCGAGACCAGTTCAACGTCTTCAATATAACATTGTAGGTACCATCGGAGCCGTTACTAGACAACAGGCTCAAAACTCTCAACAAGATCAAACTCAGAATGATGGATCAGCTCCATTTATTTTGAAAAATCCCAATAAAGGGAATCATATGTCTAATGTTCAACCAAAGCCTCCTTACAATATTAATGAACAATTATCCAACACTACAGCCAAAATTTCCCTGTTGGATTTGTTAAGATCTTCTCCCACCCATAGGGATGAGTTAATGCTTACATTAAGCCAAATGATGGTACCTCAAAATATTCAACCTGAAGCCATGTCCAATACTATCATCACTCGAGAAGTCGATTGTATTGACTTCCGGGATAAAGATATCCCACAACACAGTTTACATAAGGATAATCCCTTATATATTACTGCTCTAATTGGAGATGTAGTTGTTAAAAGAGTCCTGATTGATAATGGTTCATCTCTAAACATTTGCACTTTTGACTTCTACCAACGGTTTGGCTTTAGAAGTGATGAAATGAAGAAAACTGACATGATTATCAAAGCTTTCAATGACGAGACACAAGAAACGTGTGGAGTCATTACTATACCCTTGCAAGTTGGTCCTAGAACCCTAGATACAACCGTGTTTATTGTACATTGCCCTGCATCGTACAATATACTTTTGGGTCACCCTTGGATCAATGCGATGCGAGCGGTTCCCTCCACTTTACACCAATGTGTTAAATTTGAATTTAAAAATCAGTTGGTCACTATCCATGGTGACCCTAGACCCTTTGATATGTGTGCTTTGGCAGAACCTGTTGGAGTGCAATTTTGCCCCGCTCTGTCATCCACACATCCTAATTCTTATTTTTCATCTAAACGTGTGAAAAACACACACATAACATCATCTACTCCATCAACTACACCTATACATTTAACTCAACCATCTTCTGAACAAACCACACTAGAACCTCAAAAAGATCTTCAATCCACAACCAATCCTTCATGTTCCATCCCTATAATTTCAAAACCTATAGACCCATTCATTAACACTTCCACATTATCAACATCTATCATACCTTCCACATCTAAAGATATAGGGAATGATCCTTCTACATCTTATGCTCTTTTTGATGAACTTTTACCGGATTTATCCACAATCTTAATATCAGAAAAAACAAATGCTTTTATGCAAGATTCAATTATTTTAAATAATTTGCCACCATCTCCTCGTACTTTGGGCCTCCCACAACCTATGGGAAGTACTTACCAAGTCGGGAGTTGTGCTTTTATTTATAAAGGATATGATTGGGGAAGAATACCTCGAAATATCAAAACTCATCATGAGGGATATGCACGATGTTATTTTACTAATGAATATATTAAAGCTAAACCCATAATGCTTAAAATGGGATATAAAGGGAAAGGCTTGGGACCTTTCCAAAATGGCATGAAAGAACCTATCGAGGTAGAACCATGGCCCGCCCGATGTGGTGTGGGCCTATTTCCTAGTAAGGGTCAACCCTTCCCTTTTGAAGATGATGATCAACTCATATGTTATCAAGATTATCTAGATAAACAAGATTCTTTGTGTTCAAAGAATAATCCCTTTACATGTAATATGCTATCCATAGCTTACCCTGAATTGATTGCTGAATCCGATGAGGAGTTGGAAGGAGATATTTTCCATGATGTCTCCGTTGAAGAGTTGTTACACAATGGTTTTTATTTTGATGGTTCTATACCAACTATAGCCCAACTTGAGGCCACCACTCATCAAGACAAATTATCCAACTTAACCTTAAAAGAATTACAAGAATTGGGCGTTTCACCCGCCCCACCTAATTTTGAAAGAGATCTACACATGGAAGTAGAAAACGTCATTAAAGTTAACATTGGAACTGAGGATAATCCTCACATAATCAATATTGGATCAGCATTAAGTCAAGAAAAACAAGATGAATACATTGCATTCCTTAAAGAATATGAAGATGTCTTCGCTTGGACATATGAAGATATGCTAGGTCTGGACCCTTCTGTAGTCAAATGCATCATCTAGTAGTCAATCCTGCAAATCTCATGTTAAACAAAAACTTTTAAAAATAAAATAAAAATAAAAAATAAAGCATCAACAAAATGGCCTTACAAAATAGTCAAAGGAGAACTAGAAAAATTGGTTGGAGGTTATATTCAATATAGGAAGATATAGTCGATCATGGAACTTCTAGATGAAAAGCGCATCAATGCTTTGGAGCACCTTCGTGCCTACCAAAACAAGCTTAAAAGATCATATGCCAAGAAAGTTCGTCATCGATCCTTTGAGGTCGGCGACCTTGTTTTAAAAGAAAATAAAAAAAATACTAATGCAACTAAAGACCTTAAAGGTAAATTTGAGCCCAACTGGCTTGGACCATATATTATCACTGCTAAATTTGAATCGGGAGCATACAAATTAGCTACTTTAGATGGTAAATATTTAAAAGAACCTATGAATATTATGCATCTTAAGCGATATTACGCATAAAATTTGGTCATTTCATCATTTGTACATATTTTGCATGTTGTCTCATTTTAAAAAATATATATATATAAAACTGTTTAAACAAAAACAAATGAAAAAAAATAAAAAAAGTCAAAACAACAATATTATTGACTCTTTTGAAACCCAAAAAAAATAATAATAAAGAAGAAAGAGAGAGTCAAAATTATCAAACTCTTCACAAATATTTGTTGTATATATTTCTTCTTCAAGTATTGCAGTTATATTTTCAAGTTATTTTGGATAAATTAGCATTTATTTGGAATCCCCCACTATCACAAACACAAAAAAATAAATATCTTGATTTTATCTGGCATGATTACTAATCTCTCTTATATCAAAGTACACAAAATTCAATTAAATAAAGTTTGAGCACAGAGAATTGATGTTGTTATTTACTTAAACCAAGCATATCTTTTCACAATAAAATGATTACATTTGTAATTTCCATGCTATGTTACATAGTAGAAGTGGTTCTTGAGCGAAAAGTTTCCCCTGCTATCCTATCATGCACATGGTCTAGAATCTTTGAGAATTGGCAAAAGGACAAGCTCACCCCTACCCGGAATAAAAATCCCTTGCTCTACAACTAATCCGAGCAAGTATCCCTAGCATAGAAAGAAAAGAAAAGTTCAAAAGAAAAAGAAAAAGAAACAAGTTATTTCAGCATTATCTCAAATATCAAGTCACAATACAAAAATACAAAAAAAAAAAAAAAAGCAAAAGCAAAGAAAAAGAAAAAACAAAAGCAAAAGCAATAAAATCCCTTTCCCTACCCCTTGAAAAGAAAAGAAGGGTTGATGAGCTTGAATCCCTGGAATTCTCAATTATTCAAAAACTGTGAGGTAAGCCCCATAACAGGTGGTTTGTGCCCAACCCGCTTGGCCTTGGGTAACTCCTAGCATGGTGATATGTCTGTCACATTAGCGACCTTATTTTGTACAGACCTATGTCTGCTTATGGATTAGCTAGCTCTTGATAACCCGACCTACATAGTAGTCTGGTATGGTTGTATGCATCTAAATCATGGTTAATGAACACTTATTTGGTTCATTCAAATCACTTGTATCAAATTATCTTGCTCAAAACTTGGTAAATGAACAATGCAATTGCACACACATTTGTATTTGAGAGATTTTGTGTATCATTATGATAAATCAAGATTGGTAATGAACTCACATACGCACATGGGATTCCTTATAAATCTAACTTTTGTCTTTAAGATACTTTGAAATATTTTTGCAAATTGTTTGGAATAAATTCATTTTCTTCTTTGAAGAATAGTTGTTTAGTATAAAGACAACTACATGCATTCTCAAAAAAATCAAAATCATTTTCCAAAACATGCAATCAAGTTACATTTATATATATTATCGACTTTCGCAACGATGGTATAGTTCCAAAACCAAAATTGGAATTTTATGCCTAGTGCAAGTCCTCATCTTCATATTTTCTGACTATTTCAAAAATTAAAAATCAACCATGCAATAAAACTATTATTTTCTTCTTTGGATTTCGCGATGATGGTATAAGTTTATACCTAAATATTCTATGCCTAGCGCAAACCATTGTACCAATTTTATTCCCCATTTATTTAAAATCATAAAAACATATGACTTAAATCATTATGTTACACAATTATGCTTTAAAACAAACAAACACCTATTCTATTTCATGTCATTATGTCAAACTTCAATTTTGCAATGATGGTATAATTCCTAGGGAATTATCCAAAAAATTTATCACACTTAGGAATTTATGCCTAGCAAAAGTCATTTTAAAATATTTCATGCATAATATTTTCATGGAAATCTGAAAAACAAATCATCATCATCATCATCATTTGCATCATCACAACAAAGTCTTAAGACAGTCTCTTAAGCACTCTTTTACTTTTAGCAATATTTCTATACTAGGATTAGCTTGACGACCGAGTGAGCGGCGACTCCATGAAATGGTCTATAATAGCGACAATGTCCTTTGAAATTATTGTTAAAAGTCCCTTTTATTTTTATCAAATTATCACATCACAAACAACCAACTTGTTTACATCAGATTATTTCATTTAAAATCTTACAGCATGACATTCAAACCATCATATTTCCAAATGGCATAATTACATGAATCATCGAATCAATCAATCAAAACATTAAAGCATCATACAAATACATAAGACAAGTCATATGATCAAAAAATATCTCATCTATATATATCTCAACAAGTATATGTACATCATATCAAAACTAGATTGGTATGCCACAATCTGTACCTAGGCATACTCAATCCCCTATCAAAAATAATAATAAGCACTATAATCAATCTATGCAGTGCAATCTGTAGCAGCTAGCCTCGAGAACCCCTCGAGCTCTCAGCCTCATCTCCTCCCCCGCCCCGAGGTGGACGAGGTGGCCCCATCATAGTCCGTGTGGTGCTATGAGTCCTGGACTCTGATCGTGATGATGTCCTCGATGACCTCATCCCGACAGGCTCCGCAATATGGGCCGACAACGGTAACCTCTGCCCCTCTGGCACCATATGGTGGTATAGTGTCTGATAGAATGTGACCTGGGCAATAGCCCATGCTAGATCCCGAGTGCTCGCCCCTCCGCTCCATGCTCTGAGGCATGCTACCTCATCTCTGAGCTGTGTGGCCTCCTCTCGGTGTCGTGCAGCCTCATCCTGTAGAGTCTGCACCTCTGCCTGGAGACGGACAGTCTTCGCCCGAAGAGTAGCCATCTCACTACTCTCTCCTGTGTCCACACCCTTGCCCTTATCGGGCGATGGTGGTCTCTCTCTCCATGGAGAAGGGGGTCTCTCCTCCCTCCTCTCCTACTACCGTGGCCTCTGTTGAGCCTGTGGTCTCCTCTGCTCTCTCGACCATCTAAACTAAGTTTAGACCCTTACCCGTAGCCCGCGTCATACCTCTGTCAATCTATGCACTGTCTCGACCATCTTGTTTGTAGAGCTCTACAAACCAGAAAATAATGAAAATGAATAGTAAAAATGAATTAGGGTTTTTCCCTATTTTTCTTAATTTTATTCAAAAACACTTAACAACATTTTAAATTTTTTTTGCTTTTCCGCATTTTTACCTCAAATGTTCGATTTGGGTAAAAACACGGAGGGGGCATCATAGTAAGCTATCGTACGATTCGACCAAGAATCGTCACCTAAAAATGGGAATAAATTTTTGCTTTCTCGCAGATCGAGAAGAACTCATCTTTAACACATTTTCCTCGAAAAATTTGCTAAAGAGGGGGAAAAATGTAGCACCCTAAAATTGGCGCAGTAAAACTTAGCAATAATCAAAATTACATTAGTAATAATTCAAATTCAAATTTTAACCCCAAAATCGCTCCCAAACCGTCGTTTAACCCGTTTCCTCATTTTTTGTGCCATTTTTAGAGTTTGTTTTGTCCGTTTGACGATATCATCGCCGATCAGACGATATCGCCTCAGATCGGACGATTTTTTCTGGAGAAGAACATCCAAACAATCTCATCCCAAACTGATTTGTGCATAGTTAGCTTTTGTTTCAACGACATCTCTAATCCGGGAAGAAGCATGTCTGCACCGTTAGAGACCTCCCCCATTGGAGATCTTCCAAATTAGGATGATCTCCAACCTCCTAACCTCCTTCCTAAGCCTATTTAACCTTAGGACCACCTCTTGGCATTCCCCCTGGCTAAAATTCCCTGTAACATGAATTCTACATGCCTTAGACTATCTTAAACCACCATTTGCATTTATATTTTTTCAAGTTTGTTTGCAGGAACTTCATTTTTTTTCAGCCGGAGCAAGCTCAGATCGTTGCAGACAATCCTGTTCAATTCGAGACGATTTCGTACCAATCCGAGATGATTTCGATTGTAGTCAACATTGGGGGCAATCAGTGCCCAAGGTTTGTGTTTTCTCACTTTGTTTGTTGATTTATCTTGCATTTAGTTAAATTTGTTATTATTCCTTATTGTTCTACATCTTGGAGTTCACCCATATAGCTTAAGTGCACAATGAAGTCATAATTTGTCATTAGAACATCATAATCTACTTGAATTTTTATTTGTGATCATCACCTTAGCATCTATGTTGCCATTTTACACCATTTTTCTCTGTTAGAATAGTTGCATTTCTGGTATTTTGTATCTATATCTCTGTTTGTAGGTCTTTGACGAATTCATTTGACGAATTCATCAGATCTCAGACGATCTTGTCAGATCTTAGACGATCCTATCAAATTCTAGACGATCTGGACTGCTACAAAAATCAGAACCTTCATCAGACATCCAGATCAGGTATGGTTCCTTAATCTAGCATATTCTTTTTGTTTTCTATCAAAATTTGTTTTCTATATTTATTTAATTTACATTTTCATAATAGAACACTTAGATTCATCTGGCCAAACCTAGGACCTGGATGTTTAAAGATAAAACTGAACACATTAAACACATTCCTAACCTAGGCGTGGAAACTGCCACTAAACGTTTCCTGGTGAACCCCACCATCCGTCAAAAAATCACCTTAATACCCCTCCCCCGAGAGGCAGGACCTTCAAAGGGCTTCTCAGTCCAAGGTACCATCCCATCCTTTTCACATCCCCCTTTCGGGCACGGATCCTATAGCCTGAAGGTAAGGGTGTGAAAAATTTGGAGCGATACAATATCAACAGAAGCTTTCTTGAGACTTCTAATGTTAATGGGGCTAAAATCATATTTATCTTCTTTATCCACTTTGTCTGAGATGGAAATGCTAATTTATATATGCCCCTCAAGGGTGGATGGAGGTTTTGAGACAGTATTGGAAGGCCCAAATCTATATGGGGATTGAAGCTCCTCTTGGTCATAAACTAGGATTTTAGTTGGATTTGAGGTAGTTTCGCTCTCACCAGGTTCAGGCCCATGAAAAGTAGTTCCTTTTAAAACATCAAAACAATTTTGAAAGACAAAAATGGAACTCACCTTTGGATGATCATTCTTAGAATCTTGGATTTCAATCTACTTTCCTTTGGAATTTTCTAGAATTTGTTCCTTCTTTTGGTAGTTGCTTTGTTGCTTGCCCTGCAAGGGTCTGCCCTGTTGCTACCCATAATGCAATCCACTTTGAGATGTATTAGGGAATTTCATCTCCTTTTATTTTCTTAGCAATGAGCATTAGGTTTTGAGATGGCCCTGAGCCTTGCATTCAATGTAGAATGTAGGCTTATTCTCATATTCTATGGCCTAACATCTATGATAGGAGTCATAAAATAGATTTATCTAAGTGGGAAGATAGAAATATATATTGGCATTAACAAAAATTCTAGCATGTACCATGAGAGTGTGTGCTATGGTCACCGGCTCGATAGCAACTAGTTCACCTATATATTTTCAAATACCCTTTAAAATATCTTCGTGCCAAAAATGGGCAAGTAGATCTGGCAATCAAATCCATATTGGTGCAAAATTTATGCTCTACATCTTTGGGTTGAAGTATTAACCCCACCTTCAAAGAAAGAGACTCTTCTGGTCGAAGAACCAAGGACCCCTGGTAAGGATCCATGAGGCATCTTCTTCATTGTTGAGTCAAATGAGGAAAAAAATATTTGAAAGGGCAACCAACTCCATATTTCCTAGGGTTTTATATTTGGTATAGGCCCACCACTGAATAGATTCCATATCTAGCCATCCTAAATTTCCCTACCAGATTGTGGGATTCAACATAAATATAATCTACCATTAGGGTTTCAAGAATTACTAGGTCTTCACCCATTGGGAGTAAAAGGGTTCCACTACTAGAAGTAGGTTTTGCAAACCCTTTTAATTTATCAGCATAAGACCAAGGAGAGGGACCCATTATACATGTGTTCCTTATCATGAGGATCCTTATCCCCTATGGTCTTCGTGTTTCTAAAATTGATAGGATATGCCTCAACACCTTGAGTGTCAACAAACACTATACCACCCATGACCATTATGTCAATTCTATCCTAATTCATCTTATTTGCTTTTCTACCTCCCGATGTAGTTGTAGTTGAAGTCACAGACACTATATTTGGAGCTGCTTGCATCAACCTAGATGAAACCCTTGCATAGTTTCTTTCCAAAAATATTTTTCACACATAGGGATGCATTAGGATTTTTGTTGCTCCAAATTATTTGAAAATTGGTGGTAATATTATAGGGGTTTTAAGGTATCTACCCTCATAATTTCAGCTCAGTATGAGTTCGAATGAGTGAAATATGATCGAAACAAGTTCTATAGTTTGGGCAGTCCTACAAAAAATATCCCCTTTCAGCTTTTGATATTATCTTGTAGGAATTTCTTATTTATTTTATGAGTTGCTTTAAGATTCTAGTATAAGCCCTAATATTTTTTCCATTTATTGCATTACCCATACAAATAAGAAAATGGATTTTTGGTTGGATTGATGGATGATCAAGGATATCAATGATTGTTTTAGGGAATTTATCGTAGAATATTATAATGAGTAAGACTAGATGTGCAATCTTGGTGATTGTATGGATCCTTCCTCTTCCTTTCTCTATGAGGAAAGACCTTGTGGCTTCAGTGGCATAGGTAGATGATCTCAGTCAACAGTGATATCATAGACTGGGGGATCTTGGTTATGGATCCTTGAGGTACAAAAGTCCATATTAGTTGTCTACTAGGCTTCCTCCCATCTCTTCTCCTAGTGTTGTTCAAGAGGGATGTATTTTGGAGAAACATCATCAAGGGTACTTTCCAAAGGGACTATCAAGTGTGCTACATGACCCTTGAATGTCATTCACGATGATACTTATGGAACTATGGAGGAACCATCTCTTTCTAGGAATAGGTAAGTTCTTAATTACTTTTGTAATTTCTATTAGTATGTATGGTGGTACACTCTTCGTACCAAAAATGAGGATTTTGAAAAGTTTAAATACTTTAAGGCATTTACTGAGAAAAAAATTGAAATAAAGTTCAAGTGCTTGAGGACAAATAGAGAAGTTGAGTATGCGAGTAACACTTTTGCTGAATTGTGGTATTTATTTTTAGAGGAATATTCATTATACCCTAGAATAGAATTGAATGGATGAGTCATTATGGAGATAACTATATGTATGTTGCATTCTAAGTAGAAAAATCCTAAGTTTTGGGGTGTAGTGACTTATTCAACATATATCTTCAATTAGAATCTAACTTGAGTTATTTAAAGATTGTATCCTCTTCAGATATTAACAAGAAACAAACATTATGTGTATTGCTTTTGTATCTTTAGATCCACCACATGGTCCTATATTCCCAAAGATACTCAAAATAAGGTAGAGGTGAAGAGTCATTATTATATTGTTATCGGGTATTCTAATTCCTCCAAGGATGATTGTCTATATTATTAAAGTATTTATAATCTAATATTATTAGGCCAAGGATAATAGTGTTAAAGAGTGCCTATATATGCTATTGATGTATCCTATGGACAAGTGATTTTGTAATCTTATCAACATCCTTCATGTAATCCTATGAGTATTATTTATCTAAGCCTTCAAGAATCATTTATGTAAGCCTCTAAGCATTATTTATCTGAGCCTATAGGCATAATTAATGTAAATATATAAGAAATTTTTAAGTATTCATCCTTTATAATCTTGGTTAAATAACCTATGTGATTAAGCTTTGTTAAAGGGTTCAATACATTTAATATGTGTAATTTAAACTTCAAGTTAGGTTATTTTTTATTTTTATTTTATTTTATTTTATTTGAATTTACATGGTGGAATTAGTAGCTGCCATGAATTCGTGCAGGCTGTTCGGTTTTTATGGCCACCATAGTATTTTTCACTGTCTACCTCAGAAGCCACCACATGGTTCTTTGCACAATCCACCCCTATAACCAAAATGCCACAATCATTTTAAACCTTTTACATCACTGAACTCACCAAGGAAGGTAAAAGCGTTCTATCCAACAAAGCCCGATATTTGAACCTTGGACCTCCACCCCCTTAGGGTTTGGTCAAACCAATTGGTCTACACCTTGGACCTTCAAGTTAAGTTAATTTAATTTGAGGTTAGAATTTAATTAGGGATTAGGTATCATTATAAATACCTATTTAAGTTGAGGTTAGAATTTAATAGTGTACCCTCTAAGGTTCTGATTTGATTTTTATCAAATTACCTTTCATGCATGTCATTATATTTCATTTTATTTCACTTTTATTATTTACTTCCCTACATTTTACATTTAGATAAACCCTACATTGTATGATTACTCAAAATTATGTAAATCCCTCCATTTTGCATTATCATTTATTCTTCTTTTGGGAGGTGGATTTTTTGCCTACATCTGCCTTCCCATTTAAATTAGTCAATGTCCCCATCAACTCATTTGGCTTGCACTTGGCTCACTATTATTGCTTATGGATATCCTAAATATGTACTTAAATAATATCTCATCCATCCCACAACTTGATAACATAGTTACTAAGTTCTACGACCTTCAACCCATATGTGTTTAGCTTATCTTCAGCTTTATCCAAGGCTTTTAGCAACTACTTCTCTTGATCTAATGTACCTTTGCGTAGATTCTCTAACACAATTACCTTTGTTCTAGCAACAATGGTGAGTTCCTCATTCTTCTCCACTATTACTTGATCTTGTTGCTACAATTTCATCTTATGAGCTTATTATATTTCTTACTTAACCTAAAGTATAGCCTTATGGTCCATGATCATCTGGTTATAATGGTCTGCATATTTTGCCATATTTGTTATTTTGTGATCCTTTAGTTGTATTTATCCATCATACATTTTCAACTGATCTTGTTTAAACAATCACTCCTATTTTGTTGTGAGTTGTTCTTTTTGTTGTTTGAATTGTTGGCCATTCAAGCTCAATTTTTTCTTCTATTGATTTAACTATGTAGCATACTTCTGTAACATCTCTTATTTTTCCTATAATTGCTTCTGTTGTTCTTCCACATGTGTTAGAAGTTATCTTTATTCTTCCTAGACTCTCAGCTTATCTTCAAAATCTTGCTGCATGTTGTTCATCTCTATTTTCATATCCTTTTGCTTGGCTTCTGCATCTTTCTTACTATGTTATAACTTATATTCTATTGCAACCATTTATTTTCATATTTTTTCCATACCCCCTTATTGATATTCCTTAGCTTGATAAATTTGCTCCAGTCCTAAGGTAATACATTCTATATAGTGTGTTAAGAAATTGTACTTTCAAAATAGAAATATGAAATTTGGTGGTTCTCTTTTGAATTGTTAGCTTTTGAGGATATATGTAGTGGGAGAGATCTATCACAGGTCCTAATAAGATGTAGAAAATATGAAATAATGGAATCCTGCAATATGACTAAAATATACTATAAATAGAAAGTGCTAAAAATACAATGCAGTATGGAGGTGATGGTCACTCCATTCATATAAGCTAAAGAACTACATTGTACTCCATCAAGGAGTTGTACCACTATCTCTACTCAACACTATAATGGACTATATGTACTTGATATCCTTGATCTACTTGATATCTCACTATGAGGCCCTTTATATAGGAAGATAGATTCCTTGGCCAACACTCTACTTAGTTGTACAAGGGGACACCTTACACATTACAACTTGCACATTGACACTTGCACATTTATTATATTGCTTGAAGTAACTATCTAACTTCCCCCTAAAGTAATATTCTACTCTAACTATGTACCAAAGGTGGTACATTTACATCATACAAATGGTGTAATATACTCTAACACCCCCCTATATTACATTATTTGGGTATTTGATGAAGAAAACAAGCTTAAAATAAGAGGGGGGTGAACAGTATAAAATAAAACTTTTACTTTTATTTCCAAAGCAATAACTTAAAATATCATTAATTGCAATAATGAAACAATGCATAAATCACCACACACATAAGAGACGCAAATTTAATGTAGTTTACCCAATATGGGCTACATCCACGAAGAAATATTGCTTATAAATTTCTTAATAAATTTCATGGGCACCAACCCACAGGAGACACCAATCCCCTATTACAATATTCATGGAAACCAATCCACAGGATACACCAATCCCATCTCAAGTTTGTGGACACCAATCTACAAGAGACACCAATCCCCTCTGCTCTGGTTTGTGGACACCACTCCACAAGAGACACCAATCCCCTCTATTCTAGTTTTTTGGACACCACTCCATAAAAGACACTAATTCCCTCTGCTCTAGTTTTGTGGAAACCACTCCATAGGAGACACCAATCCCCTTTGCTTTAGTTTTGTGGACACCACTCCACAAGAGACACCAATTCCATTTGCCCTAGTTTTGTGGACACCACTCCACGGGAGACACCAATCCCATCTGATCTAGTTTTGTGGACACCACTCCATAGGAGACATCAATCCCCTCTGCTCTGGTTTTGTGGACACCACTCCACAAGAGACACCAATCCCCTTTGATCTAAATACTACTCATATCTACTCCCAAATATGATCACAATACTACTCACAAATATTTCTCAAATCAACTCCAAAATTTTCTCATAACTCTACTCAAATAAACTCCATAACCTGCTCACAAATCCTAGTCATAACTCTACTCAAATCAGCTCCATAACCTTCTCAAATCAGCTCACAAAACCTACTCACAAAAGTGCTCAACACTGCTCCAAAACCTGCTCACAAATGTTCTCAACAATATGATCCAAAATATTCTTATAAACACTGCTCATATACTCCCAAATATTGCATACAAAACAATGCTCATCTATTCCCAAATATTGCATAATGATGTCATCAAGTTCTTCACCTATTATTCAATGTACTTTCCTCAACTAAAGAAATTAGAATATATTCTACCCATAATTATTTTATCTTCATGAACATATAGAGAATGATATGCACTAACAAATGCCCAATATCTTTTTCACATTCATTAAGTTTGTCGCTCTCACATGTCTCACATTTATTACATCAAAAGGTGGCTTTAGTCTAGAACTTGATAACTGACCTGGTAATTGCTGATTTGTACCTTTCCTTCCAAAACCAATCATAGTGCACAAATCTATCCTTTTCATCCACTCCCAAAATAAATAATGAACAATGCACAAATTTGCTTCTCAAATCTGATCTATAACCCTTGCACATTTACTCCCAATTTCCATCAAATCAATGCACAAATTGACTCACAAATCTGATCTATAACCCTTGCATATTTGCTTCCAATTTCCATAAAATCAATGCACAAATTGACTCATAAACCTGATCTATAAACCTTGCATATTTGCTTCCAATTTCCATCAAATCAATGCACAAATTGACTCAAAAATCTGATCTATAACCCTTGCCCATTTATTTCCAATTTCAAGCAAAAATAACGTTGGACATTTTGAGTCCATAAAGTTTTCATTGATGTCAAGGCATGAAGTTGTCATTGATGCCAAGAAGTGAACCACCGGTGATGTCAAAAGGTCAAAATAAGCAATGTCAGAGGTTGATGAAAAAGGGCTTCATAATATTCTTTTTAATATTATGTGAAGCAAAACAAAGGTTTTTATTAAAACCATGGTGGTCAAAATAAAAGGTTTTTATTAAAACCATGGTGGAAAAATAAAGGTTTTTATTAAAACCATAGTGGACAAAATAAAGGTTTTATTAAAAACCATAATGGGAAAAAATAAAAGGTTTTGATTAAAACCTAAGAAGGCTAAGAGATTTAAATATTAATTTATAAAATTTAAATTCTAAAGAATTTAAATGATTTATAAATTAAAATATTTAAATGCAAAAACCTTAGCGTCGACCTCCATAAACTCACCTCCATCGACGTGCATGGAATGGAAGGGTAAAGGTATTTATACCTTAGCCAAATCCCAAATATTGGCATTCGAATAATCTCCGAGAACTCCATGAAAAAGGCTCGTGCAATATTTCGTGAAAAGAAGCGCCATAATTTCTATGAACATCGTGCAAAGGCTCGTGCAATATTTCGTGAGGGAAGCGCCTTCGAAGTGCTACGTGGGAGAAGGCGAAGAGGGAGCCAATAGGCTCTAAGGCAAGGTGGAGATAACAAAGCACTTATTGCGCTTTAGGTGTGCAAGGTGAGCGCTTGGCTCACACGGCGTGGAAGCCACGGCCAAGGTGCTGTTGCAGGGCAAGTGGTGCAAGTTCGAATCCCACAATTCACGGAGAGGGCAGAAAAAGGTTTTTATAATTTTATTTTTTAATTATTGCTTTTGCCAAAGTTGTGTGGAGGGATAAGGTGTAAATAAATTGTTTTATTTACCTAAGTGGTAAATAGTGAATGTTGCTAGGGTAACATTATTTTTACCTTAGGAAAGAGAAATTGATTTATTTGATAAGTGCAATTTAAGAAAGGAGTTATAAGTAGAAGTTGTGTTATATTTTATAAGAGGATTTTTGATGAAAATTATGATGTTGAAATTTATTTTTGAGATGGAGCAATAAGGTGTATTTGGGATTTGATTTATCATTGTGTTTTGTGAAAAGTGTTTGGGTGATAATTCTTGTCATCTAACCCTTTGTACTTGGCAAAGAAAGTTGTGATAATTGATCTAGGCTTTTGAAGATCATTCTACATCAAAGAAAAAGGTATGGGCATATTCTTCCTTGATTGAGTTGATTGGTTGGTTTTCTGGAAAACAACTTTGGAGTGAAAAGGACTTAATTAGGTTTCCTTGTTGAGTGTGTTTTGAATTAATGCTTCAAGGTTTTCTGGAATAAAGAGTTGTTGATAAAACCTTGTTTGATAAGCATTGTTGTTGAAGCCATTGGTTAAGTGAGGAACTTGAATTAGGGTTTGCAAAGATCATGAGTATCATTGTTATGTGAGATTTTTTTATAAGCATTGTTGTTGAAGCCATTGATTAAGTGAAGAACTTGAATTAGGGTTTGAAAAGAACATGAGTATCATTGTTATGTGAGATTGGTTGATAAGCATTGTTGGAAATATTTTGAGTGAGTGTTCATATGCTTGGACTAGGGTTTGTGAGCAAGGACTATTTCATTGAAGTGATTGGTTGAGTAGATTTGGTTGAGCCTAGTCAAGTGGGTGTGTGAAATGATAGCTCAAGTTCTATGAAACAAATTGTTCTATATTCTGAATTGATTTGAGAAAGAGGTTGAGTATTGATGAGTGTGAAACATATTGAGTCTCTAACAATTCTCTATATGTTTATGTGATAAAAGAGAGATTGGAAGTGATTGAGAGTTTGTGAATGTGAAGCATATTGAGTCTCTAAAAATTCTCTGTATGTTTCAAAAGAGTGATTGAAAGTGATTGAGTATTGAGGTGAATGTGAAGCATATTGAGTCTCTAACAATTCTCCATATGTTTCTAAAAGAGTGATTGAAAGTGATTGAGTATTGAGGTGAATGTGAAGCATATTGAGTCTCTAAAAATTCTCTTTATGTTTCTATGAGATTGGACAAGTTCTAGTGTGGACTTGTTGAGCAGATTTGAGGTAAGTCTTTGAGAAGACTTGTGGACAGATTTGTGTGAGATTTTGTGGAAGCTTACAATACAGATTGAGAGAAGATTTGGATAAGTCCTAGTGAGGACTTATTGAGAAGAATTGGACAAGTTCTAGTGAGGACTTGTAGAGCATATTTGGACAAGTTCTAGAGAGGACTTGTGGATAGATTAGTGTGAGATTTTGTGGAAGCTTACAAGGTATATTTGAGATAAGTCTTTGAGAAGACTTGAGAGCAGAGTTGATTGATTGATTTGTTCAAACCTTGAGTTAAGGTTTGGGGTAGATCTAGCAGAGTTGATTTGAGATTGAGTCAAGCTTTGTGTTAAGGCTTGAGGACAGATATTGAGGATAGATTTGTGCTAGATCGAAGGACTGTGTTTAGTGCATATTTGAGGATAGAGTTTGGTGTAGATTTGAGGATAGGTTTGTGCTAGACCAGAGACAAAGATTGAGAAGATTTGTGCTAGACCGAAGGACTATGTTTAGTATAGATTTGAGATAGAGATTTGGAGGTGATAGAGTATAGAGGATGATAGTCTCCAGTGGATAGAGATCCATTAGCTAGGGCAGTGAGGACAGGAGTCTTCAGTGGATAGAGATCCATTAGCCAGAGTAGTGGGGGTAATAGTTCTTCTAGAAGATCACCAACCAGAGCAAAGGAGAAAGGAGTTCTCCTGTGGATAGAGATCCATGAAATTGATTAGGGGATTGGTGTCTCCTTTGGATAGAGATCCATAAATATTGTAATAGGGAAAGGTTTCCCAAGAGATTGATTGAGAAAATTTTAGTGAAATATTTTCTCCGTGGAGTAGCCCACATTGGGTGAACCACATAAAATTGGTGTCTCTATTGTGTGTGGTGATTTGTGCATTGCTTTGATTACTACTATTGATATTGCTATCTATACATTGCATAATATTGATTGGGAAAGAAAAGTAAAAAGTGGTCTTATACTGTTCACCCCCCTCTCAGTATAAGCTTGTGTTCTTCAATTGGTATCAGAGCGGGTTCCTTCGAAAGAGTTTAACAACTTGAAGGAAAAGCTTTCAAGAACACAATGGATTCTAAGAATGGATCATCAGATAATTCAACACCAGTATTTTATGGAAGTGATTATATATATTGGAGTATGAGAATGAAGATTTACCTGATGGCACTTGGCAATGAAATTTGGGAAGCAGTAAAAAATGGATACATACCACCAGTTGATCCACCTACAGATAAGGAAGGTAAGCTTCTACAACATTACAATTCAAAAGCAATGAATGCAATTTTGAGAGGTTTGCATAGAATAGAGTCCATAAAAGTTATGCACTGTAAAGATGCAAAAGGAATTTGGGATAAGTTGCAAAGCATATATGAAGGAGATAAAGGTGTCAAGAAAGCAAAGATACAAAATCTCAAAGGACAATTTGAAGAGTTAAGAATGAAGGATGAGGAAAACATTAGTACTTATCTACTTCGAGTTGATGAGGTTGTTAATGCTATGCAAGGACTTGGACTTAATGTTGAAGAGTCGGATGTTTGTGATAAGGTCTTAAGATCTCTTCCAAAAATATTTAGTGAAAATATTTCTGCTATAGAAGAATCAAAGGATGGTGATTCTTTGACAAGAGATATGTTGCTTGGTATTCTTACAACCTTTGAGTTAAGAACAAAAGAACCTAATCCCCAGAAGGAAGCAACATTCAAAGCTACTAAGAAGACAAAGGGTAAAAAGTCAGATTCAAGCAATGAGTCATCCAGTGATGAAGAAGCTAATTATGGTAGAAGAAATAAGGATTCAAGAAGATTTAAAGATACAAAATCTGTTAGATGTTTCAATTGTGGAAAATATGGTCACTATGCAACTGATTTTCAAGAAGCTAAAAATAACAATGATGAAGAAAAATAGGATCATAGGAACAAGGAATCAGAAAGATACAAGCACCAAAAGAAAGGTAAGGATGGATAAGGTAGACAAGGAAAGAAGTTCTTTCAAAGACAAAAGAGGAGCTACTATGCAGACAAGGCAAGTAAGTACTCAAGTGATAGTGATTCTAGTTTTTCAGATAATGATAGAGATGAAGTCCTATTTATGATTGAAGAAAAAGAAGTTAAGAAAAGGACACCAATAATTCTCAAGTGTTTTAGATGTGGTAATTTTGGACATCTTGAAGATAGTTGTACAAGGAATGGTTTCAGTTTTAGTGATGATGAATATGAGGATGCACTAGTAGGACCAGAAGAGAATCTTCTAATGGCACTAGAAGAAGAAGAAGGTGATCCTATAGAAGACAAGTCAAAATAAAATGAAGATGTAGACAAAGGTAAACAAATAGAGGAGGAATCAGATAAAGAAGGATATGATCTTAAGGCAGAACTTATTTATGCTCTTGACACAATAAAGAAGGTAAGAAAGCAAAACTCTAAACTAGAATTTCAATTTCAAGAATGTGATGAAGAGAGAAGAATGCTTATAGAGGATCTAGACAAATCAAAGGCTAAGACAAAGAAGTTCAAGGATAAGCTAGAAGCAAAGGTCTTAGAATGTGAAAAGTTAGAACAAGAAGTAGCTCTACTAAGGGAAGATTTAGAAAAATCCAAGGATAAGCTACACAAGTTTGGAAAGAGTTCAAATATTGTGGATAAAATGATCAAGGTACAAAGAAGGTCAAAAAATAAAATAGGTCTTGGTTTTGAACAAGCTCAAAAGAAGCAAGAAGAAGAGTCAACCTCAAGTTCTGAAGAAGAAGAAACTTTAGAAGAAGATAGTGTAAGAGAAAGTGAGACTTCTGAGGATGAGTTGGACAACAGAAAGTTCAACAAGGAAAGGAAAAATGCACAAAGGAGAAACAGATGGAACAACAATCAGAATAGGTTAAGAGAGACTAAGAGACCAATGAGGTCAAGACAAGGAAATTTCAATGGAAGATGTTTCTCATGTCATAGATTTGGGCACATGGCTTCACAGTGCAGGACACATGAAAGACAGGAATATGGGAACAAACAACTTTTCCATGGGTATTGCTACTCATGTAATCAGTTTGGTCACAAGGCAATGAATTGCAGGGTTCATGATAGAAAGGGATATGGCTTCACCAGGAGAAATCCTAAGATATTTGGACCTTCAAGGAATAATAACATTAAGTGTTATAAGTGCAATAATGATGGACACACAACAAAGTGGTGTAGAGCAGACATTCCAGAATCAAGCATGAACAGGAATAGGAAAATGAACAAGAATAGGAACATGAATATGGATATAGATATAAACAGGAACAAGAATAGGAATATGGACATGGACAAAAAAAAGAACAAAATCAAAGAAATCAAAAGGATCAGATGAGAAGGAAAGAGGATAAAGGTAAAGACCAGTGCTTGCTGGGAGTAGAAATACTCCCACCCCAGAATTAACCACCTCAAGAGGAGGTGGGGGAGGGGCTAAGCTAAGAGACTCATTCTTAGCCCTGAGCCCCAAAGGTGACCCTTTGCCATTGATGTCAAAGGGGGAGAGATTTGAGTAAGGGGGAGAGATTTGGTATTTGAGTAAGGGGGAGAGATTTGATTTAAGAAGAGAGCATTGAGTCAGGGGGAGCAATGTCCTAGGGGAGTAGAATAAAAAGGTCAAGGAAATGGTAAAAAGTTATTGGGTTGCCATCAATGACAAAGGGGGAGATTGTTGGACATTTTGAGTCCATAAAGTTGTCATTGATGTCAAGGCATGAAGTTGTCATTGATGCCAAGAAGTGAACCATCGGTGATGTCAAAAGGTCAAAATAAGCAATGTTAGAGGTTGATGAAAAAGGGCTTCATAATATTCTTTTTAATATTATGTGAAGCAAAACAAAGGTTTTTATTAAAACCATGGTGGTCAAAATAAAAGGTTTTTTATTAAAACCATGGTGGAAAAAAAAGGTATTAAAACCATAGTGGATAAAATAAAGGTTTTATTAAAAACCATAATGGGAAAAAATAAAAGGTTTTGATTAAAACCTAAGAAGGCTAAGAGATTTAAATATTAATTTATAAAATTTAAATTCTAAAGAATTTAAATGATTTATAAATTAAAATATTTAAATGCAAAAACCTTAGCGCCGACCTCCATAAACTCACCTCCGTCGACATGCATGGAATGGAAGGGTAAAGGTATTTATACCTTAGCCAAATCCCAAATATTGGCATTCGAATAATCTCCGAGAACTCCATGAAAAAGGCTCATGCAATATTTCATGAAAAGAAGCACCATAATTTCTGTGAACATCGTGCAAAGGCTCGTGCAATATTTCATGAGGGAAGCACCTTCAAAGCGCTATGTGGGAGAAGGCGAAGAGGGAGCCAATAGGCTCTAAGGCAAGGTGGAGATAACAAAGTACTTATTGCGCTTTAGGTGTGCAAGGTGAGCGCTTGGCTCACACGGTGTGGAAGCCGTGGCCAAGGCGCTACTGCAGGGCAAGTGGTGCAAGTTCGAATCCCGCAATTCATGGAGAGGGCAAAAAAAGGTTTTTATAATTTTATTTTTAATTATTGCTTTTGCCAAAGTTGTGTGGAGGGATAAGGTGTAAATAAATTGTTTTATTTACCTAAGTGGTAAATAGTGAATGTTGCTAGGGTAACATTATTTTTACCTTAGGAAAGAGAAATTGATTTATTTGATAAGTGCAATTTAAGAAAGGAGTTATAAGTAGAAGTTGTGTTATATTTTATAAGAGGATTTTTGATGAAAATTATGATGTTGAAATTTATTTTTGAGATGGAGCAATAAGGTGTATTTGGGATTTGATTTATCATTGTGTTTTGTGAAAAGTGTTTGGGTGATAATTCTTGTCATCTAACCCTTTGTACTTGGCAAAGAAAGTTGTGATAATTGATCTAGGCTTTTGAAGATCATTCTACATCAAAGAAAAAGGTATGGGCATATTCTTCCTTGATTGAGTTGATTGGTTGGTTTTCTGGAAAACAACTTTGGAGTGAAAAGGACTTAATTAGGTTTCCTTATTGAGTGTGTTTTGAGTTAATGCTTCAAGGTTTTCTGGAATAAAGAGTTGTTGATAAAACCTTGTTTGATAAGCATTGTTGTTGAAGCCATTGGTTAAGTGAGGAACTTGAATTAGGGTTTGAAAAGATCATGAGTATCATTGTTATGTGAAGATTATTTGATAAGCATTGTTGTTGAAGCCATTGATTAAGTGAGGAACTTGAATTAGGGTTTGCAAAGAACATGAGTATCATTGTTATGTGAGATTGGTTGATAAGCATTGTTGGAAATATTTTGAGTGAGTGTTCATATGCTTGGACTAGGGTTTGTGAGCAAGGACTATTTCATTGAAGTGATTGGTTGAGTAGATTTGGTTGAGCCTAGTCAAGTGGGTGTGTGAAATGATAGCTCAAGTTCTATGAAACAAATTGTTCTATATTCTGAATTGATTTGAGAAAGAGGTTGAGTATTGATGAGTGTGAAACATATTGAGTCTCTAACAATTCTCTATATGTTTATGTGATAAAAGAGAGATTGGAAGTGATTGAGAGTTTGTGAATGTGAAGCATATTGAGTCTCTAACAATTTCTCTCGTATGTTTCAAAAGAGTGATTGAAAGTGATTGAGTATTGAGGTGAATGTGAAGCATATTGAGTCTCTAACAATTCTCTATATGTTTCTAAAAGAGTGATTGAAAGTGATTGAGTATTGAAGTGAATGAGAAGCATATTGAGTCTCTAAAAATTCTCTTTATGTTTCTATGAGATTGGACAAGTTCTAGTGTGGACTTGTTGAGCAGATTTGAGGTAAGTCTTTGAGAAGACTTGTGGACAGATTTGTGTGAGCTTTTGTGGAAGCTTACAATACAGATTGAGAGTAGATTTGGATAAGTCCTAGTGAGGACTTATTGAGCAGAATTGGACAAGTTCTAGTGAGGACTTGTAGAGCAAATTTGGACAAGTTCTAGAGAGGACTTGTGGACAGATTAGTGTGAGATTTTGTGGAAGCTTACAAGGAAGATTTGAGATAAGTCTTTGAGAAGACTTGAGAGCAGAGTTGATTGATTGATTTGTTCAAACCTTGAGTTAAGGTTTGGGGCAGATCCAGCAGAGTTGATTTGAGATTGAGTCAAGATTTGTGTTAAGGCTTGAGGACAGATATTGAGGATAGATTTGTGCTAGACCGAAGGACTATGTTTAGTGTAGATTTGAGGATAGAGTTTGGTGTAGATTTGAGGATAGGTTTGTGCCAGACCAGAGACAAATATTGAGTAGATTTGTGCTAGATCGAAGGACTATGTTTAGTACAGATTTGAGATAGATCTTTGGAGGTGATAGTCTCAGTGGATAGAGATCCATTAGCCAGGGTAGTGAGGACAAGAGTCTTCAGTGGATAGAGATCCATTAGCCAGAGTAGTGGGGGCAGTAGTTCTTCTAGAAGATCACCAGCCAGAGCAAAGGAGAAAGGAGTTCTCCTATGGATAGAGATCCATGAACTTGATTAGGGTATTGGTGTCTCCTTTGGATAGAGATCCATAAACATTGTAATAGGGAAAGGTTTCCCAAGATATTGATTGAGAAAATTTTAGTGAAATATTTTCTCCGTGGAGTAGCCCACATTGGGTGAACCACGTAAAATTGGTGTCTCTATTGTGTGTGGTGATTTGTGCATTGCTTTGATTACTATTGTTGATATTGCTATCTATACATTGCATAATATTGATTGGGAAAGAAAAGTAAAAAGTGGTCTTATATTGTTCACCCCCCCTCTCAGTATAAGCTTGTGTTCTTCAAATAATGCACATCCAATAATTCCTTATACCTCCAACTATATGACAACAAGAAAGTTTTCCTTAAACAAAACCACCTTGAGAAAGGAATTAAATCACCCTACCTCTAAATCTGTCTCAATAATGATGATCTTCTTTTTGCATGAGCTTCCCAAACCTGTCTAGACAAAAATAATTTTCCTTTTGTTTGTCCCTTCAAAATTTGGTTAGCAATTCTCCTTTTTCTTTTCTTGAATAAAAAATAAATCATCCACTCAAAAATCCTTATCAAAGTGACCTCTTATTCCTTATTTTATAATATGCAAAATACAAAATTGAAATACCAAATTTACATCTTATATCTCCAACTTATAACATACAAAATATATATTTTTTTGGTAGGTTATATTAAAAGTGGGTTTTTGTCAAGGATCCCAAAACTTGATTACAAAGGATCAGATTACAACAAATTACATCAGATTATAACAAAAGGAATTCATCCAAGGATGGACAAAAGGATAGGCAAGGACAACCCAAAGGAACAAATTAAGGAACACACTTTCCTTTGTGCCAGAGGAAGATGTCTTCCTTTGCGCAAAAGGAAAAAGAGGGCAGGAAGGGAAAGCCCACCAGAAATCCAAATTTGAATCAAAAGCGTACCATCCAAACTGCCAATAGACCATTTAAAAAATCCCAAAGGTGAGAAAGGACAAGAGCCAAAAATTTAAAATTTGAATCCTCCCAAGGGTGGGAAAACTAGAAACCACCCTTGGAAAAATAGGACCTAAGAAAAAACTACTTCCCACACAGGGGAAAACCAGAATGGATCTGAAAAACCACCCTGAAAAAATGGGTGGAGTAGTGGAACAGAAAAATTGTGAATCCCACCAAAACAGGGATGGGAATCACATAGGGATGGTGAAATATTATGAAAACTAGAAAAACCACTCCTTGAAAGCCTAAAAAATGAAGCAACATAAAGAGAAATTTTGCAGGATATGAAATCCTCATGCAATAGAACAACCTGAAGAAAGGCACATCAGTGAATCAGGAACAAGAGGATCTTCCAAGGCTATGAATTCCTCAAGTAGAAAAAGGAAGTCTTCAAGAAACAAAAGCCCAACACAGGAAACAACAGTAGTGGAACAACCCATCTGAAGGAAAATGTGGGAAAGTGCCATAGGAATCCAAAAATAAGGAGTCACGAGGAAGCACGACTGCAAACAATATAATCAAAAAAGAAAGGAAGCAACCAGGCATCTCAGACAACCTTTAACACCACAACTTCAAGGACATAGAAAAGAAAAATCTACCAAGATTCAGCAACAAAAAAAGCATAGGCCAACCCCAAAGCCACAAAAGGAACTGAAATCCTGTAGGAACCAACACCACAAACCCAAAGAGAATAGTCATAGTAGAAAGCACACGGTCTCCTCCAAAACCTAAAGGATGTTGTGTAAAACTTCTCATGAAGCCAAAAATTCCCCAAACCTGCCAACAAACAAATTTGAGGACACATAAGATGAAGTCCTAAAATGAATCAACAACAAGAAGAATAGAGGTCCTATTGAAAGCCATGAAAGGAGCTAAAAACCCGCAAGAACCACCACTTCAAACCCAAAGAGTAGAGTCACAGTATAAAGAGTATGGTCCACCCAACCAAAAGGATGTTGTGCAAAATTGCTCATGAAGCCAAAATTCCTTAGACCCAGCAATCCACAACTGAATATCCCCAAAGGACAAATGAGAAGAAGACTTCCAAAAACAACCTAAGAAAAAAGGAAATTTTAAGGAAAAACCCTAAAAGATCCAAAAAACCTAGGAAAAGTCCCAAGGAAAAACCCAAACCCAACCCAGAACCTAGACACCGAAGGAAAAGGCATGACAGTGAAGCAAAAGTGGAACACAGGTTTTCCCACCATAGGGTAAGGAAAGGGGTAGAACAATGGAACAATGATCTCCTCCCAAAAGGAGATCGTCTGCAACACCTTCCAGTTGAAGAGGATGGGAAAAGGAGGTTCCAGGGAATATGGGGAAGGATTAGGGACCTGGGACATGGCCGAGGAAGGAATGCAAGAAAGTGGAACAAGAATTCCAAAGGAAGTCTCCTGCAGAGCCCTCCCCCAACCCATCCAGAATAATTTTTTTATAACAATCAAAATTACACCTTATATCTCCAACTTATAACATATAGAATTCAACTTTTATAATAACCAATGTAGCACCTTATATCTCCTACTTAAATTAAAACAAAAATATTTTCCCTTACCTTGCATCAAAAACCTTAACTATTGTGGAGGGGATTTGATCCCTAGACCTTCCAAAGCACAACACCTTGCTAATGTCTCCTTTACCATCTGGGCTAGCCCAATGGGTAACACGAAAAATGATATCACTTTATTTAAACTTGCGATACACTTCCACTCAACAAAAATCACTACGATGTCTTCCAAGCAAAACTGCCACCAATGGGTTTTGACCCTCAGACCTCAAACATAGTAGCACCTTAATGTGTCCTAGCCATCCAACTGGGTTTCTCCAACCATTGGAACCAAATGGGAAGTTCGTTGTCATTTATTCTTGCTCCAGATTTCTGCTACACATCACATAATATTCACTCTCTTTCATGCTTGGGAATTTTTGACTTAGCACTCACGTTAGAAAAAAATGAAATATTTGCCCCCATATTTATATGCCTTTATTTTATTTTTTATTTGTGTATGCCTTTCTTTTCACCTTGGGAGGTTGGCTTACGATTTTTATTTTTGATTTTATATATGCTCTCCAAAGACATTGGCGCCTATTCTTATAAACCCATTTTATATTATAATATTTACTTTTAAACCTTTGTCCTTCTCTTGTAATATTTAAACCTTTGTTCCAATCAAATTTTAAACCTTTGTCCTTTTCTTGTAATATTTAAATTTGATATTTAAATATTATAATACTTTTCTTTAAAATATTTTCCTTGCTTTGCTTCATCTGAAATATATGCTTGCCATGGATATTTATCCATTTCTTGCTATTCATCAAGTGAATTTTTGACTCCATTGATATATTGTCCAACCTTATAAACTTATCACCCTTGGAGAATATTTTTGCCTTGAATACCATGCTCCTTTGACATCAATGACAACTCAATATTTCTAACATTTGAATATTTCAATCTTCAATATGGATATTCTTCTTATGATTGGTCTTCAACTTGATCTTCTTCTTCTTCAGCTGCTTCAGTCTTCATGTTATGGCTTCTTGTCTTTTCCAATCCTCTATTCTTTGATGTCAGGTGTCTTTGATGAACTAGTGATCTCATGATTTTACATGTCTCAAGTGGATTAGAATTGATCCAATTTATCTCCTTTGAATCTCCGTATGACCTATTTCTCTGATCTTCATGAGTATCAATCTTGAGCTCATTATTATAAAATGCTTCTGAAATAATATTTTGAAGGCAAAAGTATACTATATGTAGTAACATTTATTCATAACTTTTATAATACTTGTATCTATAGTAGCATAAGAAAGATGAATGATTTTTCCTTCATAATATTTGCATGGATGGAAATTCCAATAGTTGCTCTTCTCATGACCATATTGATTGCAATAGGTGCACAATAGAGATGATCTGATAGCTTCGTAGTCACTTTTAGGAATATCATGTTTTTCTATCTCCTTGATGAGATCCTTTAACCATATGTGCACAATTATAGTTATTCCATTTTTGCTTCTTTGTATGATCTCTTCTTGATCAGTATTTTCTTTTTCCTTTTGAATATGATCTTTTGTGATTTCATTGGTATAGTTATCATTAGATTCATTAGAAGAATATACTTTTCCATAGCTATTAGTTTCATAACTTATTTTACATTTTACTGATTCTTCCTTTTCTTTTGCATCTTCCTTATTATTATCCATTGTAATATCAATCATGCTTTTAATCCATATGGGTATCTTTCTTACTCCACTTCTCAGTGCATTGCTTATTGTGTTGGTAGACATTTTATAGCTTGTGAAGACTATGGTCACTTTTAGAATTTTAATAGGAATTCTTTGAGTACTCTAAATTGAATCCTTGAAGTAGTCTATCTTATGACTCGCTAGTTTAGAGTGTATGAATTTTATTTGATAAAACCTTTATATAAATTAGATTTTATAGAAACCTTATGACTCCCAAATGAATTGAGTGTTTGATAAACCTTGATAAATGCTATTATTATCAATTTTTGTAGAATACCTTATGTCTCCCTAGTGAATTTGGATATGGTATATGAGTGATAAAGTGATTTTGGGAATAGTAGTTCAATTTTGGATTGATTTTGTAAATAGCAAAAATCAACTTCTATTACTCCTTATTTCTCATATTGAACTAAGCACTTGTTAATTTGATGAAGTTCTAATGGTTGGATTTCTTTTATCGATTAATGTGATTTTGAGACAAGTATACCAATTAATTCCAACCCTTGATATTCCTTGATGAACTTCTTTTTATAGCCCTTTAATGTTTATAAATTCGAATAATTTAATTTTGGTGTAGTATTCCTTATAAGTCCCTAATTTGGAATATTAGAAAATAGTAATATTTGCAATAATAGAAATTTAATTTTTCCAAGTAGTAATCCTTATTTCTCCTGTGTTTTAAATTGCAAATATTAAGCTATTTTTGGTGTATAATTTTCCTTTAATTTTTATTCCATATATGGTTGATTTCCCTATAGCTTCAACCTTATATTATACCCTTATAACTAACTCCCTTTGTAAATACTTACCTTTATAATACTGCAAACCCCTAAGTATTCGGTGTAGAATTTGGATGTGGATGACAACACTATTTAGTGCTTATTTTGGACATTATGATCAATGGTAGACTTTGATTCTACCCTGACTTCAATGCTTGAATGATGGAACCTTAAATCTGGCTTCTTTGAATTGCTTTGAATGTCTTGATCGAGAGCCTTAAATTCTCTTCTCACGCTTTTTACACATTGCAACTCCTTGCTACTCTGAATGCACTTATCTTCTTGGTCTTTGGTGCATCAAATAGGAGGATAATATTTTATATAATGACAAGTTTCATGGTCATTTTATTTCAATGCTTGAAGAAGGTAGATGCTCTTTGATACTTGGAATTTGCTACAGACTTTATAGTCTTTACATGAATGCTTGTATGCCTTGGTTACAAGTGTCACACATTCTCTAACACAACCAATGCTCTCATGTGTGACACTTTCTTGGATTATTAATTTCATGCATGCAAGTTTGAGCATTATTTCGAGCACTCAAATGGGGGATGCTAGGGTTTCTTCAATGATGACAAGTGGTACCTTTTCTTTTGCATGAACCTTCCTCTTCAACGTCTATATATGCATCCTTAATGTATTATTGCAAGCTTCAATGCATTATTTCTAGCTCTTTATTTGTTGTATATTCTCCTTAATTCTTTGATGGTACTTGGTATGTGAGTTGGTTCTAGCTGAGCAATGCTTTGGTGGAGGTTGAGTGGCTTTGAGCTAGGATAATGAGCAATGCTTCGATGGAGGTTTTGTGACACTCCAATGGTGATTTTGAATGCTCCTTGTGGATGTACATCTAGCTTTTGGTATTGCTTTCTTTGATTTCTTCCCTACTGCTGTATTTTATACCTTTGTAAATGATGGCCCTTGTGCTATGTTATGTATGCTATACAGGTTGCTTATTATGGCTTTCCAAACCATGAGTGATGTGAGCTCCTTAAACACTCTTTTAACCTTGCTTAGATGATGCTTCTCTATGACCGCGTTGAGAATATCCTTGCTAGTGAAGGATGTGTCTTTATGACACTTAAACCTTGTCCTTTTTACTACATAGTACATAATATTATGGTGAAATATAATGTAAATAAACTTGTAAATATAATACCTCTTTTTTGCACCTTCTTTTGCAATCTTTTTTATTGTTTTTAATGGCAGCTTTCTCGTAGGCAAGGGCTGATTTGGCTTTGTCTCCTTTGCTAGACAAATCTCTCATTTTTATTGGTTAATCTGGTAATAAATCCAAGCTAATAACCATGTAGACAGAAGCTTTTGATGAAGTAGTTTTTGCACCAATTTTTATCTGTAAAGAACCCTTAGAGCACCTCAAATCTGAGATTCACCAAGTCTTGATTTGTAGCTTCTTTTATTGATTTTTGTGGTGGATTTCTTCTCCACTCCTTGGAGGAATATGATCTATTTTTTGTGGCTTCTTTGGACCATAAATTATTGTAGATTTTGTGCACCAAATAGTATCTCTAGACACTTTGATAATCTATTGGTTTTGTGCCCTTGATCTTACCAATCAATGCACAAAATAACCTTTTGAGAGTAACTAGTTTCAATGAACAACTAGTATAGTGCAATAAATAAATAATATTTTTAACAATAATCCCACATTATTGCTCCTATAAATAAACTCTCAAAATAATTCTAAATGCACTTAATAATATCTCCAATTTTTAAGAGTAATTTTTAAATAACCCTTAATGAATAATCTCCACTTGTCACTACAATCAATATTGTAGTATGTAGTCATTCTTGCTTTATATATAGATAATAGGTATATGATATATTTAATTCTTTTGAAATACATCCAAATCCTATTTTAATGTGCAAATATATATTAAAAGAACTTTTTTTTTGCACTTTCTTGGAGATTATAATATTAGCCCTTCTCCTTGCAACTTTAATCCAGATATGGTGCTTAATGAAATTTGATAATGAACCCTAATATAGAGTCCAACTAATTGCACCCAAGTTGCTTACCTCTAATGGCTTCTATAGATGATGTATATTTTGGTGTTTATATTCACCAAGTTGTTGCCCTGAGAATAATGTATTTCGTAGCTTCTTGTTGGTTGTCTAAAACAACTTTTGGATTCACCAAACTATGGTCTTGAACCTCTATCTTGAGCCTAGGGTTTGGTCACTTGATACTTCAAGTGATCTTCAGTTTTCTGCTATAATTTCAAAAAAAAATTATCTTTGAAATGTGTCTTCTTGCTATGAGAGGCAATCTCCAAAGCTCTTGGATCTGGTAGGCTTCTTCTTCTGTCTAAGTCCTTCAATCTTCTTCTTGACTTCAAACATGATATTCTTCTCCATATTATGAATATCTTGAGGTCTTCACTGGATTCTTCTTTGAGATTTGGTACTCTTTTCCAAATTCTTCTCTTTTTGGGCTTGTTACCAGATGGTGATAATTGTCCCAAGTTCTTCACTATCAGGAGCTTCTTCTTGGTAGTGGGTTTCTCCAATGAGTTATTCTATGAACTCTTTTGATGATGCTTCTATGATCTCTACAAAAAGGCTCTCCAAGCCTTATTATTTTTCCTCCTTGAGACCTCTCCAAGGTATTCTTATTTTTCCTACTTGAGACCTCCCAAGGTCTTCTTCTTTTTCCTCCTTGAGACATCTCCAAGGTCTTCAATCTTGTAGCTTCTATGGTCTTCCAAATGAGACATTTAATTCAACATTCTTCTTGTGGAAGTGTTGATGATGAGATATTATTCTTGGATATCTAAGATTTGATGCTTCTCTGTTTAGGAACAAGACTTTGGTAGTCCATATTTATCTCTTCTAGTATTGGAAGTTTTCTAATGAGATATTCTATGGATCTCTTCAGCTTCTTTAGAAATAAGTCTTTAATCAGTAAAGGAGATCACCAATTTCTTATTTCATGGACTCTTCTCTTGAGTTTTCTTTAGGAACTCTTCTCTAGAGTCTTCTTCTAGATCAGGATCTCTTCTTTGGAGTTTTCTTCAAAATTAAGGCTTTTGTGGCCCTTTCTTCTAGATCAAGGCTTTTGTGGCCTTTTATTCTAGTACAAGGCTTCTATGGTATTTTTTTCTATAATGTGCAGGTCTTCAGTATTCTATGGAGATCACAAACCTCCAGTATTCTAGGACTCTTCTTTGGAGTCTCTTCTTAGATCTGAAACAAGCCATATGTGGCCTTTTTCTTCTTCAAAAATCTTGCTCGTTTACAATCTCTGGAAATGGGACCTTCTCTATAGGCCTCCAAATTTAGAATCTTCCAGTTGTTGCTTTTGGTGTGCTGGATTGATTCTGAAGATGGTATTCTTCCTAGATTTTTGTAGTAATCTTCACAACTTTCTCTAAATCTCCTTTTTCTACAACAATGAATAATGATTCTGAATCTAGCAATGGATATCTCTAATATCCAAACTTCACCATGAGTCCCCTTCTCGATTCTCTCTTGTACGGATCTACAGTGTCTATTTTCTTGCAATAAAAACTAATATTTGCATGAGGAAAGCACATAGACTTTGAGGCAATGAAGGTGAAATCCTTATCTATCTGTTGTAGGAAGTGTCCCAACTTTTGAGAGCTAATTTTTTGCAAAAAAGAAACTTAATATTTTAGTTAGCATGAAAAAATTCTATATCTCTTGAGATCAATAGTATTCACTAGTTGATTCATCAAACTAGTGGAATGAATGTTGAGTCCTAGTCTTCATGAGTTTTCCTACAACTATGTGAAAAGACTCTAGCCAAATGTAATCTCAAAATTTTTGTAATTGAGATTTATTTTAGTCCTCACTTGTGATTCTCCCTATTCTTATCTATATGTACCATGGATTTTATACCACTATTAGCTTTTGATGATATATGCAGTGGGAGAGATCTATCACAAGTTCTAATAAGATGCAAAAAATATGAAAGAATATAATTCTGCAATATGACTAAAATATACTATAAATAGAAAGTGGTAAAAATACAATGCAATATGGAGGTGATGGTCACTCCATTGATATAAGATAAAGAACTACATTGTACTCCATCAAGGAGTTCTACCACTATCTCTACTCATAATTATAATGGACTAGATGTACTTGTTATCCTTGATCTACTTGATACCTAACTATGAGGCCCTTTATATAGGAAGATAGATTCCTTGGCCAACACTCTACTTAGCTGTACAAGGGGACACCTTGCACATTGACACTTGTGCATTTATTACATTGTTTGAAGTAACTAGCTAAATTTTCCCTAAAGTAATCTCCTACTCTAACTATGTACCAAAGGTGGTACATTTACATGATCTAAATGATGTAATATACTTTAACATGAATCCCATATTGACTGTATCTGGTAGACATATTTGTGTTCTATCCAAATCAAGATACATTTGTGAAGGTACTTTGTAGTTAGTCTTCATATCTTTTGGTAAATCATCAATTCCTAACATGCTTGTTACCCCTCCTACAGGTAACTACCATGGGTGATATGTGTAAATCTCTACTATCCTTCTATCCTATTTTCATGACACACACCCTCCAACACTTTCTCCATTTCACTCAATATCCATTCTTTCCAATGCTTTAGCTATCCCACACAACCCATGAAAAACTATAATCGAGTGCTCAAAAACATCTTGGATACTTGTTTGAAGAAATGATCCACTTGTTCATCCATCTCTTCTCCTTCCCCATATAAGATCCCAAATGTAGGTACTTCAATCTAAAAATGAGTTCAAAGTTCCCTATCCATATACTACATCTGGTTCTCCTCCATTTCTTCCCATGAAAAGGATCTTTACCTGATATCTTAGAATGGTCTCATCATAATTACCTTTTGTAGCAAAATTTATGATATATATATATATTTGGTAATTAAGGTACAATTTCATTACATCCGGGTTTTCCAGGTTGACCCAAAACCTTTTACAAAATCAGCACTATGTTGTTACGGATCAAAACCTCAATAGGGACAGTCTGTCCTTCGCTACTAGTACCCTTCTGAGGCCACCCTGCCAAGAAAGAGCACCACCCCTTACACATATTTACAAACACCTTAGAACACAGGCAATGGCCCACCGCATTGCTCTCTTGCTGCCCTAGCCACGAAAATGCGACCTGTCGCGAAATCACGACGTCCTTAAGTCTTCTCCTTCATTTGCTCTGAAGAGTCATGAAACGGAGACATGTCACGAAATCATGACATTCTGCCAACGTTCTGCTCCTTTGCCACTATAAGTCGCGAAAATGTGACATGTCACGAAAATGAGCCATGTCACGAAATCGTGACATTCGTCTCCCATTTTGCACTCTTTCTGCTTCCAGCCACGAAAATGCGACATGTCACGAAATCACGACGTCCTTAAGTCATTTCCATATTTTACTTTGGATATTCATGAAAATGCGACCTGTCGCGAAAAAGAGACATGTCACGAAATCACGATATTCTGCCTTCGTTTTGCTCCTTTGTCGCTGCATGTCGTGAAAATGCGACATGTCGCGACAATGAGACATGTTGCGAAATCGTGACATTCGTCTCCCATTTTGCACTCTTGCCGCTTCCATCCGCGAAAGTGTGACATGTCATGAAATCATGACGTCCTTAAGTCTTTTCCTTCATTTGCTCTGGAAAGTCATGAAAATACGACATGTCACGAAAATGAGACCTATCACGAAATCGTGATAATCTGCCTTCATTCAGCTCCTTTGCCACTGCCTGTCGTGAAACTGAGACATGTCACGAAATCGCGACATTCGTTTCCCATTTTTTTCTCTTGCCGCTTCTAACCGCGAAGAATCGGCAAGTCACGAAATCACGTCGTCCTTGAGTCTTTTCCTTCATTTGCTCTGGATCGTCGCAAAACTACGACATGTCGAAAATGCGACATGTCACGAAATCGTGACACTTCTGCCTCTTTGACCTCTTTTGTTGCTTTTGGACACGAAAAGGCAACATGTCACGATATCGCGACACTTTCTCCTCCTTGCTCCTTTTCTTGGCTTTTGCCCACGAAAATCCAACATGTCGCGATATCGCGACACTTTCACCTCCTTACTCTTTCTCTTCTCTTTTGGTCGCGACAATGCGACATGTCACGATATCGCGACACTTTTTCCTTCCTACTCTTTCTCTTCTCTTTTGGTCACGAAAATGCGACATGTCGCGATATCGCGACACTTTTCCTTCTTACTCTTTCTCTTCTCTTTTGGTCACGAAAATGCGACATGTCGCGATATCGCGACACTTTTTCCCTCTTGCTCTTTCTCTTCTCTTTTGGTCACGAAAATGCGACATGTCGCGATATCGCGACACTTTTTCCTTCATGCTCAACATGTCGCCAAAAAGTGACACTTTTTCCTTCTTGCTCACCATGTCGCGAGATCGCGACACTCTTTCTTTCTTGCTCAACATGTCGCGATATCGTGACACTTTTCCTTTCTTGCTCTACATGTCGCGAAATCGTGACACTTTTTCTTTCTTGCTCAACATGTCACGAAATCGTGACCCTTTTTCCTTCTTGCTCAACATGTCGCGATATCGCGACACTTTTTCTTTCTTGCTCGACATGTCGCGATATCGTGACACTTTTCCTTTCTTGTTGTATTTTGCTTTTCCTTAACCAACGACATGTCGCAAAATCGTGACATCGGTCCTTGGCCGCTGCCTTTGCCCCTAACCCCATCACATGAGGCCACCATGCCACCTGGATCCTTCCCCCGTTGCAAAGAAAACTAAAGCCATCACAAGAAGGACCGAAGCAATACTGACAAAACAAAAATGAAACTCCTCTCCCTTTTTTGAACCCCACAGTTTCATCATCATTGGCGATCATTTTGAATAATTTTGTCCACATCACTTGGGACCCCATGTTCCCAAGTGACCAGCCCAATGACTTCCACCCCTATATTGGCCAAGATATCAACTATTTTATTTGCTTCCCTAAACACGTGCTGGGCCTTTCGATCATTCCTGGCCTGGTAGAGAATCCTAGCCTCTTCGATGACAGTCTTAATCCGCCACGGAGGATTTTTCCCATTGCTGAGAAGGTTTATGACTTGCATCGAATCTCCTTCGATAATTAGTTTACCTTCAATCTCCTGAGCCAACTGAAGACCCCTCCATAACGCTCTTGCTTCCGCCTCGTTGTTAGTCCTTGTTCCCAGCTGTTCGTAAAAGGCCATCACCAGCTTGCCTTGATGGTCTCTCACTACTCCTCCAGCCCTTGCTTTGCCAGGGTTACCTTTAGAGGCCCCATCGAAGTTGAGCTTGAACCAACCAACCGGGGCTGGTTTCCACTTGACATCTAATCTGGGATTGACCTTGGTAGACACAGGTTTCTCGCCCAGAGTAATATTTAAGGATTGAGCGATCAACCTCTCCCAGGGGGAAGGATTTCGAGCTTCATGAGGAATAAGGCTGACGTTTTCACTGGGCGAAGGTAAGAATCTTATTGGTGATGGAGGTAACATCATGGCTCGACTCATGGAATGCTCTATGGTTTCTTTCTAGCCAAACCTGCCAAAGAAAATGATGGAGACAAATCTTCCAAAAAAACCTCAGCCTGAGGCTAACAAAGGGATTTGGCCATTGGAGGAAGAGGTCAATGATGGTGGCTGGTCTGACCCAGCAAATGCTAAAGGCTTGAAATAACCCATTGAGGACCCTCAGAGAGACCGGGCATTCAAGGAAAATATGGAGGGTGGACTCCCAATTGGCCCTGCACAAAAAATAGTGGTTAGCAACTATCATACCTTTCCTTATCAAGTTGTCAATAGTAAGAATCCTGCCTTGGATCACCAGCCACGAGAACATTGCAACTTTAGGAATAAGATTTTTGACCCACACCAGCTGAGTCTGGAGTGTGGGGTCCTCAGTATCTAACATTAGCATGTATGCAGATTTGACTGAGAACTGCCCATTTTTGGTAGCTGCCCATATTACATGATCCTCCTCAGGTCTCATGGAAATGAATTGTTGATGCAGGATGCTTTGGATTTCTTTTGATTCAGCTTCAAATCCTTGAATCCTTATCTATTTCCAAATAAGCCTTCCTCTGTCCTGTCTCATGAAATCAGCCACTTTCCTTCCTATGAGATCCTCTATGATTCTTTTGATCCTCGCTAGGTGAGGAACCTGAGATAAAACTTCATCCTTGGCCCACCTGTCATCCCATAACCTGATCTTCTGCCCGTTACCTAGAACCCATCTTAGGCCTTTCTTTATGACCTCTCTACTTGTTAAGATTGCTTTCCAGAACGTCGAACCTCTACTGTGCACCGTGTCATTTAGGAATTCGGTATCTTGAAGATATTTTCTTTTAATTATGGCAGTCCACTCATTCTCCTCATTGTTAATGAGATGCCAAGCTTGTTTGGCTAGCAAGGCTGTGTTTAGGTGAGCAACTCTTCTTAGTCCTAGCCCCCCATTTTCTTTCGGCCTGCAAACCTTGCCCCAACCCACAAGGTGGATCCTCTATTTTTCCTCTGACCCAGACCAGAGAAAATTCTTTTGGAGCTGTTCAATTTTTTGGTATACTCTGGTTGGGGCCTTAAACACAGATAGAAAATAAATCGGAATGCTCTGTAAGGATGCCTTAGTGAGAGTAAGTTTCTCGGCCTGAGATAAAAAATGTCCTTTCCAACCCACCAATTTCTTTTGGATTCTTTCTACCACTCTATCCCACATAGATTCTCTCGGAGGACCATAGAAAAGGGGAAGGCCTAAATAAGAGGTAGGAAGAGTCGCTATCGAACATCCCAAAATCTCTGCTATTCTGGCTTGTCTCTGAATTGGGGTGTTGAGGAAGTAAAGCTTACTCTTGTTGAAGTTCACCTTCTATCCCGCCGCATCCTCGTAGAGTTGGAGAATGTGCTTAATCCTTCTGGCTTCAACCACTGACGACTGGGTCAACATCAAAGTGTCATCAACAAATTGTTGGTGAGTAACTGGGTTGGTGAGAGAGGTGGCTTTAATCCCCAAAATTAATCCAGCAGTGCATGCTGCTTTAATAGTTCTACCTAATGCCTCTGCTACTATAATGAACAACATTGGGCTAATCGGATCTCCTTGTCTGAGCCCCCTATGGCTCTGGAAATACCCAGTTGTCGTGCCATTGACCAAAACTGAGAACCAAGGTTTGGATATGCACTCTTTTATCAGCCTGACCCACTGAGGATGAAAGCCGAACTTCAGAAGAACAACCATCAAAAAATCCCAGTTAATGCGGTCAAAAGCTTTATTCATATCAAGCTTTAGGGCAAAGACCTCCTTGTTGGTTTGCCTAGCAGAGTGCAGAGCTTCATGGACTGTGATCGCACCATCCACAATTGATCTCCCCTAAACTGAGCTTCCTTGACCAGGGTCAATAATGAGGGGCAATATTTCTTTCATCCTGTTAGCAATGGCTTTTGTTAAAATCTTGTAGGATACGTTACATAAACTAACCGGTCTGAAATCTGCCATTGTCTTCGGTGTTGGGCCCTTAGGAATCAGGGCTATAAAGGTGGACTTGAACCCTCTCGGGATATGTTTTGAAGCCTGAAACTCTTTGATAGCAGAAATGACATCCTCTCCCACAATATCCCAGAAAACTTGGAAGAACCGAGGAGGGAACCCATCAGGGCCAGGGGCCTTCTCAGGTTCCATACTAAACAAAGCATTTCTGATTTCTTCATCAGTGAAGGGAGCAAGAAGCTTACCATTAATGGCCTCATCAACCAAGCTAGGAATGAACTGGAGGAGAGTGTCCTTGGCTTCCTCTATACACTGGGATTCATCCCCGAGAAGGGAGCTGAAATAAGCAATTGCTTCCTCTCTGATCTCAATCAAATCCTGGGTTTTGGATCCATCAGCTTTGGTCAACTCTCTGATCTTGTTATTACTTCTGTTCCTCAAGGTTGTGACATGAAAGAACTTTGAGTTCAAGTCACCATCCTTTAGCCATAAAGCCCTGGATTTTTGTCTCCAGTATATCTCTTCACAAGCCAAAATATTGTGATATTCTGAAAGCTTGGCTTGCTCCTCCTTCCTAGTAGCTTCATCACCGATACCATTTTGTATCGAGTTGTCAATGACCTGCAACCTTTCTCCCACTTGTTTCTTGTTCTCAAACAGGTTCCCAAAAACCTCCTTATTCCAAATTCTAAGTTTATCCTTTACTAATTTCAGCTTTTGAGCAAGTTTGAAACCTGAACTTCCCTGAAAGGGTTGCTGCCACCATCTGGAAATATTTTCTTTTAACTCCGGGTGCCTGATCCACATTGACTGGAATCAAAAAGGTTTTTTGAAGGAGTTTGACTTTGGAACCTCCAAAAGGATGGGATTGTGATCAGAGGAAATTTTGGGAAGAGTTTGCAGAGTAGAGTCTCCAAACCCAGCAATTGCCTCCTTTGATAAGAAAAACCTGTCAAGTCTTTCCTGGATAAGTTGGCTTCCTGTTCGCCTGTTGCTCCAAGTATACTTGGCTCCTCTTAGCCTCACATCCATCAGTTGGTTCGAGTTTACGAAGTCATTGAAGTCTTCCATACTTCTGGTTGGGAGCCCTGTTCCACCCTTTTTGTTCGAGGGGTATAATGGCGTGTTGAAGTCGCCTGCCACCACCCACGGGATGTCATGGAAAGCATCACCCAGTTTACCCAGGTACTCCCACAAAGAAGCTCTCCCTTGAACATCATTGGGAGCATAGACATTTGAGAAGATCCACGATCTATTGTTGTTAATATCATGGAAAAAAACACTCAGCACCCTGTCATCATCTTGGATAATGTTGCCATCCACCTCCCGAGGATCCCAAAGAACCATGAGCCCCCCTGAAGTTCCTCTAGCCGGTTTGCACACCATGTCCCCTTGACTCCACATATTTTTTGCTATTGTTTTTGACTGGGCTTCGTCTAATTTTGTTTCTTGCAGCATCAAAATTGTTGGATTGTATTGCCTTCTTAACGAGCTAACCACCCTCTGAGTGGGTCGGCCATTGAGGCCTCTCACATTCCATGAGAGAACCTTCATTTAGATTGTTTAGAGTTTTTCCCCTTCCCCCTCCCTTGAGGAGGTTTTCTTGATTTGTTATCTTCATGCCCTGGGATAACTTGTTGTATCAGTGTTTTTCTGTTTGCCACTGGCAATCTCATTGTCAGTCCTCATTCTGTTGTGCTCTGCATTTGACATCCTCCCCTTCTTTCTCTCACTGCCATAGTCAATAGGTGACTTAGTAGTACTCCTGGTCTGCTTGGGGCTGAAAGGTGGATGAACTATCTGTTGTAGAACCGGACTAACGCATTCCTCACCATCATTCATGTCTACCACCTCAATCCTTGATTCTAACTCCTCCATCTGTTTCCTGTATTCTCCTGATTTTTGTATTGAACCTTCTAGATGGTTTGACGGGCTTCTGGCTATGATGGTGGGAAGGTCTATTTTCGAAGACTCTATCTCCTCCACCCATTTTCTATATTCTCTAGGATTTTGCCTTACCCCTCCCTCGGGGGCTTGAGGGGTTCTTGGTTATGGGGTTTGCAGGACCCGCCCTTGATGGGGATTCTAGGGTTTCAGGGATTTCACCTTGCAGGTTTCCTTCCTCTAATTCCTCATTCTCCTCTTCTACCATTAGATCCTCTAAAATTTTGAACTTATTTGAGCTTGGAATTTTAGGGCTTACCTGATTTTCCTGTTCGTCGGTGAGATGTTGCTTGTCTTTGCTCTGACCTTGCCCTACCCCTTGTTTTGTCTTCTCCTGATAAATGTGGTTATTTTTAGATGGCCTAAACCCTCCTTTGCCCATGGGGCCTCCATTTAGAGGGAGGTTCCTAGGAAACCCTTTCTCATTTGCTCGTTTGCCTTCCATCCTTTGGTTTTCTCTCGCTAGCTGCTAGATTAGGGCACTGATTTTGCAAATGGCCTTGGGTTTTGCACTCAGGGCAAAAAGTTGGCCTATTTTCATATTCCACCGCCTATTTTCTTAGGTAGTTTTCGTACCCTAGCTCCACAATATTTGGCAGCTCAGAGTCTAAATTAGCGTTGACACATATTCTTGCATGTGTCATCCTTGTCCTAGCCAAGGTTGCATGATCTATGGAAACCAGTTCTCCAATCGCTCTGGCGATGCCTTGCAGCCAATACTCATTGAAAAACTGAGCTGGTAGGTTAGGAAGACGAACCCAAATAGGGGCAGTATTGATATTCTATTTTTCAGGGTCGAAATCCTCCCCCCACTTCCTGAGGAATAGACTACGTTTCCCTAAAAACCAGGGTCCTCCAGTTAGAACGCGGTTCGCATCCTCCTTGTTATTAAATCTTATGATGAAAAACCCCCTGGACAGGGCAACAACCTCCATACTCCCCACCGTTCTCCATTTGGAAAGAGCCCAGGATCGTATAGTCTCTATATCCGGCCTTCCACCCAGAAAATTACCCACTAAAGAAAACTCTTCCATGGATAAAAAAGGACCCATCGAAGCAGTAGGAGCCATTATCCTATTATTCACCGGAATGAGGGGCGGGAGTGAAAGGAAATCACTCTTTCTCCCCTTAACAATTTCTGCAAAGGACCGGCCTCCTCTGGGGCCCGCATCGCCCTTCTGGGTCCCTTTGTCCGGATATTTTTGAGGGATGAGCAAAATTTATGATATAGTTAGCTCTTATCGCTCCTCTTTTTCTAATATGCTTTCCTCAATCTCTATAACTTCAGTAGCTAACTATTTCACTTCACTTGGTACCTAAAATTTTTTCTATGAATTTTGTGGTTCCTCTACCTATTCTTGAGGTACAAGTATCAAATTAGGTCATTCTCCTGCTTCTGTCACATTATCCTCGATCAGGTTACTATTGGCACATCTCATGATGATTCAAAATTATGGTTTTTTCTTGTTCGTCTTCTCTTCTAGTGGTATCACCACTACTTATTTTACTTTTTATCATGGTGGTATTACCACTTTATCCAACCAATTTTTGGCTTCCTCCATCAATTCAAATTCATTAACATAAAACATCATGGGAGATCTCATTGCTCCTCTTGGCTAATTCATTTCCATTGTCAGATTTATGTTTGTCAATTCTAATTCATCCAGTTCCATTTACATCTCATATTTGTGTTTGTAAACATCAATTTTGGTTGCTCAATTTGTATAAGATATTTTTCTTATGTTTTCTTCTCATGTTGCCTCCTTGTCCTCATAGGATTTTGTGATGGTACTACTGCTTCTTCCTCCCTTTGAGATAGTTGTTGCTCTTGCAGCCCTTGTTTAGGTGTATTCTCTGTTTGAGCAAAGTCCATCTCCAAATTTCATTATAACTTCCTCCTATGGTGGGCTTCCTCCTTCGAAGTCTCATTTTTTTCCACCACTATAGGTTCAATATTCCTTGTGTTTCTCTTTCGTTTAAGCATTTTTAGAGTGGTTTTTTGGATTGGAGATATTTTTATCCATTGTAGTATTGAAGGCTAATTTTTTAGTAGATCTTTAGGCACTATTAACCCATAAGATAGAATGCATTCCTAAGATACAACATCTAGAATTACTAAAATTACATGAAATATCATGGAAAATTTCTTATTCAATCTCTGCAAAAACCATTGGATTTGTTGAGCCAAATATGGGCCCCAATTGTATTACACTCCTTTCATAATTCCCTCAACATTTTACACCATCTACATCAACATCTCCAAATATCATACCTCCTAAAAATTGACACATTACTTTGTTCATGGTACATTGGAGTTTCTTATTCTTCAAATGGCTATGCTTGATTCCACACACTCCTAAACTAAAGGACTTAGTGGTTGTTGAAGACTTGATTGATGTTAATGTTGATTGTGGAGCCTGATTAAATTAGAGGCCTTTGTTTCAGCTGCACTTGGACCCACTATGCGAAAGATGGGGGTGTGGGGGGGCATTAGCCCCCTACTATTGTCACCATAGGGGGTCCAGGGGGGATGGGGGTTTCAGGGGCAGCATCCCTAAAGCCAAAAATAAATGTTTTTTCCTCTATGTAGATATAGACCATTTGTTATTAGGTCATAGATCGGACAATAGATTTTAGGTGGGTTTTTTACCCTAAAATTGTAATACACTTTTATAAGAGGATGTTGTATGGCGACTGAAATGTAATGTTCGGTGTGCAGCTGTGTAATAGAGGAGTTTTCTGGATGGAATATAAGGCCTGGTTATTTTCTCCGTGGATATAGCCCATATTGGGTGAACCACGTAAATATGTGTCTATTGTGTATTGCATTATTTTCTTTTGTGTTTTATTTTTGTATTTTATTGCTCATATTTTATTCTTTAATCCTAACAATTGATATCAGAGCTTAGGGTTTGAAAAATGCACTTGAAAGGAGGGTTTCCAGTTTGAGTGAGAGTAATGGTAGAATAAGGTAGATTTAGGATTGAGAATTTCAATGGCCAAAACTATCAGCTATGGAAGATTCAAATGGAGGATTATTTTTATCAAAAATATCTTTACCTACCATTCGGTAGAGTAGCAAAGAAGCCAACATCGACAAAAGATGATGAATGGGAAGTTCTGGATAGAAAATCACTAGGAACAATACAAATGTGCTTGGCATCATTGGTGGCCTTCAATATTTTGAAGGAAAAGACAACGAAGGGTTTAATGAATGTGTTGGCTAAATTGTATGAAAAACCCTTGGCTTCGAACAAGGTATTTCTTATGAAATGTTTATTTAATATGCAAATGTTAGAAGGTGGGTTTGTTACTGATCATTTAAATGAATTTAACATGGTTACAAATTAGTTAAGTTCTATAGGAGTAAACTTTGATGATGAGGTTAGGACTCTCTTGATTTTTTTCTTATTGCTAGAAAGCTGGAATGGCTTGGTAAATGGCTGTGATTAACTCTATATCTAGTTCAAATACTTTAAAGTTTGATGATGTTATTGGTGTTATCCTTAGTGAGGAAATGCGATGGAAAAGCATAGATGAAACACCAGGTAATGCTTTGACTATAGAGAATAGGGGGAGACAAAGTGAGAGAGGAAAAATCCCAAGGAATCATGGAAAATTAAAGAAAGATAGATCCAAATCCAAAGGGAAGCAACTGGAATACTGGCATTGTGGGAAGAAAGGACACCTAAAAAGAGATTGTTGGAATCAAAAAGAAAAATAGGGAGAAGAAAAATAGGGTAATCAGAAAGCAAACGTAGTAGGTGATGTATTGAAATATGCCTTAATTCTTTCACTAAATAATATTAATGATTATTGGGTGCTAGACTCTGGTGCATCATATCATGCCACATCCCATAGGAAATATTTTCTAGATTATGTTCAAGGTAATTTTGGACAGGTCTATTTGGGTGATGATAGACCATGTAAAATCATTGGAAAGGGTAGCATATAGATAAAGTTACCAAATGAAAAGAAATGGTTGTTGAAAGAGGTAAGTCATATTCCTAATTTAAGAAGAAATTTAATTTCCATAGGGCAGTTGGATAGTGAAGGATATACAGTTACATTCTCAGCAAATTCATGGAAGGTTGCTAAAGGATCAATGTTATTAGCAAAAGGAAATAAGAAAGGTACATTGTATGTATGTACTGGTAATACTGATCTTTCTATTGCTTTAGCTTCTACAGGAGTGGATACAACTTCATGGCATTATAGTCTTGGTCACATGAGTGTGAAGGGATGCATATTCTTCACTTAAGGAATTTGTTGCTAGGTTTGAAGCAGGTTGATTTAGACTTCTGTGAGAACTGTGTTTATGGAAAACAGAAAAGAGTCAGATTTCTCAAAGTTAGAAAAAAAAAAGAAGAGTGAAAAGCTAGAGCTTGTACATTTAGATGTATGGGGACTAGCTCAGGTATCATATCTTGGTGGATATTATTATTATGTTAAGTTTATTGATGATACAACCAAAAAAAATTGGGTTTACTTGTAGCACCCTAAAATTGGCGCAGTAAAATTGGAATAATTACATTCACCTTAGTAAATAAATTTAAATTCAAATTTAACCTCCCAAACCGCCCGTTAACCGTCGAGAAACCCGTTTCCTCCTTTTTCGTGCCATTTTTAGCAGTTGTTTTGACCGTTTGACGATATCGTCTCCGATCAGACGATATCGCCCCAGATTTGACGATTTCGTCTGGACTAGAACGTCCAGACGATTTCGTCGCAAAACTGAATTTGCATAGTTGGAATCCGTTCCAACGGGTCTCCAATCCGGGCAGAAGCGTGTCTGCGCCGTTGGGACCCTTCCCCCGTTGGAGATCTCCCAAATTGGGATGATCTCCAACCTCCCAACAACTATCCTATGCCTATTTAACTCTAAGACTTTTCCCTCCCCAACCCCTGGCTGAATTTTTATGCAAATTGAACCCTTATGCTCTAAAACATCGTAATTCATATTTTGCATTAGTCCTATAGTCATTTCATTGTAGGTACACCATTGGTTTTCAGCCGGAGCCAGCACCTATCGCAGTCGACGAACCTGTCAAGATCGGAGGCGATCTCGTCAAATTCGGGACGATCTCGTACTGATGCGAGACGATTTCGACTGCAGCACACATCGAGGCAATCAGTGCCTGGAGTTTGCTCTTCTGTCTCTTTTCTCTGTCATTTTATGCTATAAATTAGATTGTTTATTCAGTTTTTATACTATATTGCATCTGGAGTTCACCCATTTTGTCTAGTTTGCATATTAAGATCATATTCTGCTATCTAAACACAGTTATTTGCATTTACTTCTGTTCTTGTATATTGTTCAACACTCATATTACTGTTTCACATAGTTTGCCCCTGTTTGCAAAATAGAATTTCTTGTATTTCGCATCTGTTTGCTGTTTTGCGGGTCTCGATGAATTCGTCTGACGAATTCGTCGGATTGCGAACGATCCTGTCAGTTTAGACGATTTTATCAAATTGAAGGCGATTCTGTTGAATTGCGGACGATCCAGACTGCTTCAAGCTTCAGAAACTCCATCAGACTTCCGGATCAGGTAATCTTCATTGGCCTCCTGCAAATTCTCTGTTTCTGTTTTCCTTTCTATTCGTTGTATGCATTTAAATTGCATTTTCATGTAGTTTAAGTTAGAATCATTCGGCCAAACCTAGGATGAATGTTTAAAAATAAAACGAACTCATCAAAACTCATTCCCAAAACCTAGGCGTGGAAACTGCCGTCAAATGTTTCCTGGTGAACCCACCATCCAGTCGAAAAATCACCAAAATGCACCTCCCTTGAGAGGCGGGACCTTCGCAAAGTCCTCTCGTCCGAGGTACCGCACCATCCTTTTCCCATCCTCCTTCCGGGCGCGGATCCAATAGCCTGAAGGTAGGGGTGCGAAAAATTTGGAGCGATACATTTTGGTGAACCCGACGTGAATGCATCATAACCTTTTGAAAACAAAACAAAACAAAAACAAAAAAATATATATGTATACAAGAAAAACAAAATCATCATTTCAAGTTTGTATGTTTTTAGATTCAATTCTAAATAGTAGATGCTAAATATTACTTTTAGAAGTACTAAAGAAACCATGAGTTTTTACTCAAATCAATATGAGCCCATTAGTAATGTTGGAAGAATTCAGCCAAATACATTTGTTGATTATGACCAACCTCATCCCTATTCAACACCACCTCCATCACACTCTTCTTATTTTTCATCCATAACCCAACAAAACAATCCCTTTGCCAATCCTCTTCATAATGATATTATCTATTCTCCCATATATCCATATTATGTCTATCAATCCACATATAATCCTCCACCACCTTTTCAATACTCTTCTTTCAATACAACACATCCATTTCAACAAGAAAATACTTATTCTTCCAATTCTACCATGCACTCACCTCCTACATCGCAATCTTCCTATCATCATTCTACCCATAATAAAGAAAGTAGAGGTGAGAAACCATTAGGTCCTTTTATGACAAAATTCCTAAGGCATTTATCAAAAACCTCTCAAAAACCTTCATCACGTAAATTTACTAGGCTTAATCAACCAATGGATATAATTCTCAAGTATTTACTTGACACAAATATTATTGAACTTCCTTCCATAAGACAACTCTGATACCACATCAGATTGGTTTAAACCCGAGCTACATTGTGAATATCATAGAGTAGATGGACATATGACACAAAATTGTAAAGATTTAAGATGTGCAATTCAAGATTTGATTGATAAGGGTCTTTTTAATATAAAGGAATTACAATCTACAACTGATTATAAATCTCCAAGTAAACAATCAAACTCCTACACAACAAATACCAATAATCAATCAAGACATGGGGATCTCCCAAGAACCCCTATTCAATTATCAACAACAAGAAACCAATCAAATATTGCATGTTAATGTGTCCCATCATGATGATATTATTAATATTGTAACAAAAACTACAAATGAGCAACCTCAAATTCAATCAACCCAATCCGATATTCAAGATATGGATTCCTCATTTGACCAACCTTCAAAACTATCTTTGGCTCTAGAGAATGATCCAAAATGGAATGTAAGCATAGAAAGCTCATCTTTAGAATCAAAATCTCAATCTGAAATCCACTTTGATAACCAACAACAAGTGATTAATCCTCAAGCAAAGATATCCCTTTTAGAAGTATTACAAATTTATCACAAGGAAATTTTGTTCAAAATACCTAGCCAACAATTTGTTCCTCATCATATTTTCTCTAAGAACATAATTAATGGTGTAAACCCTCTTGAGGTTAACCATATTTCATTCTATGATGAGGATATTCCTTCCTCTACTCCACAAGAAGACTCCTATCTTTACATTATCGGATCTAGTAAAGAAACACTTGTTAGAACTATCATGGTAGATAATGACTCCTCTCTTAATTTATGCACTTATCAATTATTCCAAAAACTCAAAACAAAGGAAGAAGATATTAATGAATCAAATGTTATTATAAAATCTTTTAACAATGAAATTCAAGAAGCTCAAGGTACTATAATTCTTCCCCTTAATATTGGATCCAAGATCCTGGATACTTTATTCTATGTAGGATATTGTCCTTCACCTTACAACCTACTTCTCAGGAGTCCTTGGATTCATACGATGAGGGTTGTCCCTTCCACTCTTCACCAATGTTTGAAGTTTGAAATTGCAAATAAAATTGTTACCATACATGGTGACCCAACACCATTTGAAGAATATTTAACGGTTGAAACATCAAGTTCTATACATTCTCTATTGTCACAATTATTTTCTATCCATCACTTTTCTTCATCCATATATGATCATCCTTGTTTACCAAATAACATTCATGCATATCTTTCACATATACTTTCTCCATCTTATCAAGACTTGGAAGATAATAATAAGAATGAAGAACCTTCTTATCCTTCTGACATTTTATTTTGTAACATGATCAATTTTCCACATATAAAAGTCAAATCTTTTTCTACATTATTCTACATTATAACAAAGCTTTTGTTATCACTACCTTTTATTCATCACCTTCTATTCTTACCTTCACCTCAACCAGATTATCCTTCAAAACCTCCTTTGATTTTGAAGCAACCTTAGACATGCTATACTCAAATAAACCTTGTATAGTGTATATAGATCATCTTGTATATACCACCAATTTCAATTCATAAATTAAAATCAAAATACAAAAAAATCAAAATCCTCAAAATCATCAAAAAAATACAAATGCAACCAAAGAACTTAAAGGTAAATTTGAGCCCAACTGGCTTGGACCATACATCATTACTGCAAAATTTGAATCAGGAGCATATAAATTATCTACCTTAGATGGTAAAGAACTTAAAGAACCCATGAATATTTTACATCTCAAACGTTATTATGCATAAATTTGATTATTTCATCCATGTATATATTTGTTCAAAATCATTATCTTGTATTTCTTTCAATTTATTCAAAAACCTCAAAAACATTCATAAAATCTTCAAAAATCTTCAAAAATATTTATTGCATTTATTTAAAGCACTTGTAAAGTTCCTTTTGCTTTAAAACAAAAATCAACATAAAAATCCAAAAACAGCTATATGCTTGACTCTTTCGAAACCAAAACAATATACAGAATAAAGAGAGAGTCAACATTCTCAAAACTTTCTCAAAATCATTATTTTCTTACAATTATTGCAATTATATGTTTCAACTTATTTTGGATAAAACTAGCATTTATTTGGCATCCCTCACTTGCACACTCACATAATAAATATCTTGATTTTATCTGGCATGATTACTAATCTCTCTTATATCAAAGTTCACAAAATTCAATTAAATAAAGTTTGAGCATAGAGAATTGATCTTGGTATTTACTTAAACCAAGCACATCTTTTCACAATAAAATGATTATATTTGTAATTTCCATGTTTTGCTACATAGTAGAACTGATTTCTTGAGTGAAAAGTTTCCCTTGCTATCCTATCATGCACATGGTCTAGAATCTTTGAGAATTGGCAAAAGGACAAGCTCACCCCTACCCAGAATAAAAATCCCTTGCTCTACAGCTAATCTGAGCAAGTATCCCTAGAAAAAGAAAAAAAAAAGAAAAGAAAAATTCAAGAAAAAGAGAAAAGAAAAATGTTATTTATATCATTACAACAATGTTCCAAGCATTTATCAAGCAAAAGAAAAATAAGCAAAGTTCAAAAGAAAGCAAGAAAAGCAATAAAATCCCTTTCCCTACCCTTTGAAAAGAAAAGAAGGGTGAATGAGCTTGAATCCCTGGAATTCTCAATTATTCGAAAACTGTGAGGTAAGCCCCATAACAGGTGGTTTGTGCCCAACCTGCTTGGCCTTGGGTAACTCCTAGCGTGGCGATATGTCTGTCACATTAGCGACCTTCTTTTGTACAGACCTATGTCTGCTTATGGATTAGCTAGCTCTTGATAATCCGATCTACATAGTAGCCTAGTATGGTTATATGCATCTACATCATGGTTAATGAACACTTAGTTGGTTTATTCAAATCACTTGTATCATAGTATCTTGCTCAAAACTGGTAACTGAACCATACAATTGCACACACATTTGTATTTGAGAGATTTTGTCTATCATTATGATAAATCAAGATTGGCAATGAATTCACTTATGCACATGGGATTCCTTATAAATCTAATTTTTGTCTTCAAAATACTTTGAAATATTATTTTTGCAACTTGTTTGGAATAATCAAGTACAATTATTTACCAAAGACTAACAACATATCATATATATCTTATCGACTTTCGCGACGATGGTATAATTCCAAAACCAAAATTGGAATTTTATGCTTAGCGCAAGTCCTCATTTTCATCTTTTCTGTTCATAAAAAATCAATCATGCAATAAAACTATCTATTTTCTTTGATCTTCGCGATGATGGTATAAGTCTATACCTACATATTCTATGCCTAGCGCAAACCATTGTAACAATATTTTTTCCCAATTTATCAAAATTCATAAAAACCATATGACTTCATTTTATTACACAAATTATGCTTTTCAAAAGCAAACACATTTTTATTATTTCATATCATTATGTCAACCTTTGCATTTTGCAATGATGGTATAATTCTTAAGGAATTATTCAACAAATTTTATCACACTTAGGAATTTATGCCTAGCAAAAATCATTTTACAATATTTCATGCATAATATTTTCATGGAAATCTGAAAACAAACCATCATCATCATCATCATTTGCATCATCACAACAAAGTCTTAAGACAGTCTCTTAAGCACTCTTTTACTTTTAACAATATTTCTATCCTGGGACTAGCTTGACGACCGAGTGAGCGGCGACTCCATGAAATGGTCTATAATAGCGACAATGTCCTTTGAAATTATTGTTAGAAATCCCTTTTTATTTTTATCACATTTTGCATCACAACCAATCAATTTGTTACATCAGATTATTTCATTTAAAATATTTATAGCATGACATCCAAGTTATAATATTTTCCAAAACGACATAATTACATGAATCATCAATCCAATTATCAAATCAATCAATCAAACATAAAAAGCATCATAAACATACACATAACACAAGTCATATGATCAAAAACATATCATATATCAAACATAATTTCATTCAAAAATAATTCACAAATAATTTTTGCTTTTTCGCGTTTTTACCTCAAACGTTCGATTTGGGTAAAAACACGGAGGGGGCACCATAGTAAGGTGTCGTACGATTCGACCAAGAATCGTCGCCTAAAAATGGGAATAATTTTTTGCTTTCTCGTAGATCGAGAAGAACTCATCTTTAACGCATTTTCTTCAGAAAATTCGCTAAAGAGGGGGCAAAATGTAGCACCCTAAAATTGGCGCAGTAAAATTGGAATAATTACATTCACCTTAGTAAATAAATTTAAATTCAAATTTAACCTCCCAAACCGCCCGTTAACCGTCGAGAAACCCGTTTCCTCCTTTTTCGTGCCATTTTTAGCAGTTGTTTTGACCGTTTGACGATATCGTCTCCGATCAGACGATATCGCCCCAGATTTGACGATTTCGTCTGGACTAGAACGTCCAGACGATTTCGTCGCAAAACTGAATTTGCATAGTTGGAATCCGTTCCAACGGGTCTCCAATCCGGGCAGAAGCGTGTCTGCGCCGTTGGGACCCTTCCCCCGTTGGAGATCTCCCAAATTGGGATGATCTCCAACCTCCCAACAACTATCCTATGCCTATTTAACTCTAAGACTTTTCCCTCCCCAACCCCTGGCTGAATTTTTATGCAAATTGAACCCTTATGCTCTAAAACATCGTAATTCATATTTTGCATTAGTCCTATAGTCATTTCATTGCAGGTACACCATTGGTTTTCAGCCGGAGCCAGCACCTATCGCAGCCGACGAACCTGTCAAGATCGGAGGCGATCTCGTCAAATTCGGGACGATCTCGTACTGATGCGAGACGATTTCGACTGCAGCACACATCGAGGCAATCAGTGCCTGGAGTTTGCTCTTCTGTCTCTTTTTTCTGTCATTTTATGCTATAAATTAGATTGTTTATTCAGTTTTTATACTATATTGCATTTGGAGTTCACCCATTTTGTCTAGTTTGCATATTAAGATCATATTCTGCTATCTAAACACAGTTATTTGCATTTACTTATGTTCTTGTATATTGTTCAACACTCATATTACTGTTTCACATAGTTTGCCCCTGTTTGCAAAATAGAATTTCTTGTATTTCGCATCTGTTTGTTGTTTTGCAGGTCTCTGATGAATTCGTCTGACGAATTCGTCAGATTGCAGACGATCTTGTCAGTTTAGACGATTTTATCAAATTGAAGGCGATTCTGTTGAATTGCGGACGATCCAGACTGCTTCAAGCTTCAGAAACTCCATCAGACTTCCGGATCAGGTAATCTTCATTGGCCTCCTGCAAATTCTCTGTTTTTGTTTTCCTTTTTGTTTCTTGTATGCATTTAAATTGCATTTTCATGTAGTTTAAGTTAGAATCATTCGGCCAAACCTAGGATGAATGTTTAAAAATAAAACGAACTCATCAAAACTCATTCCCAAAACCTAGGCGTGGAAACTGCCGTCAAATGTTTCCTGGTGAACCCACCATCCGTCGAAAAATCACCAAAATGCACCTCCCTTGAGAGGCGGGACCTTCGCAAAGTCCTCTCGTCCGAGGTACCGCACCATCCTTTTCCCATCCTCCTTCCGGGCGCGGATCCAATAGCCTGAAGGTAGGGGTGCAAAAAATTTGGAGCGATACATTACTATATTCAAAAGAAATCATATGTCTTTGATACCTTTAAGAAATGGAAATATTTTGTTGATAATGAGATATAAAATAAGCTAAAGTGTCTCAGATCTTATAATGGAGGTGAGTACTACAACAAAGAGTTTGAAAGTTACTGTTCATACCATGGGATTCGTAGAGTGAAGACGATTCCAGGAACTCCACAAGAAAATGGTGTGTTAAAAAAGATGAACAGGGCTATCATGGAATGTGTTAGGTGCATGAGATTACATGTAGGATTGCCCTTATAGTTTTGGGCATATTCTATGGATACTATAGTTTATTTAATAAATAGAGGATCTTCAAGTTACCTAGATGGTGGGATTCCTGAAGAGGCATGGACATGTAAGCCTGTTAACTACTTATTTCTAAAGACTTTCGGCTGTGAAGCTTTCATGCATATTAGTAAAGAAAATCGAACTAAACTTGAGGCAAAATACAAGAAGTGTTTCTTATTGGATATGGAGTTAATGATTTTGGTTATCATTTTTGGGATTATGCAAACCATAAAATCATTAGGAGCAGAGATGTAATATTCAATGATAAGGTCATGTATAAGGATCATTTGCAGGAAAAGAAACAAGAAAAGGTAAACACAAAATACACATTGTTTGATGAAATTGAAACTCCAAAGGTTCTAGAAAATCAACAACAGTAGTAGCAGCTAGCACCTCAAACTCCTACAAATATTGTTAGAAAATCTACCAGAATAAGTAGACCTCCTGTACGCTACTCTCCTTCGTTATATTATGTATTATTGTCTGACTCTGGTGAACCAAAAATATATGAAGAAGCAATGCAGGTAGAAACCAAGAAGAAGTGGTAGCAAGACATGAAAGAGGAGATGGACTCCTTGATAAATAATCAAACTTGGGATCTGGTTTAGTTGCCTACGAGAAAAATAATATTGTAGAATAAATGGGTTTATAGGGTTAAAGAAGAAGATGGAGGTAAAAAGAGGTATAAGGCTATACTGGTTGTAAAGGGGCTTGCACAGAAGAAAGGTATTGATTATGATGAAAAATTTTAAACTGTTGTTAAAATAACTTCAATTAGAACTATTTTAAGCTTAGTGGCTATAGAGGATTTACATCTTGAACAATTAGATGTAAAAACAAGTTTTATCCATGGGGATTTGGAGGAAGATATTTATATGTAGCAGCCACAAGGGTATGAGGTCAAAGGAAAGGAGGAATTAGTAAGCAGGTTGAAAAAGAGCCTGTAAGGCCTGAAGCAAGCTCCAAGATAGTGGTATATGAAATTTGACAGGTTTATGTCAGATCAAGGTTATAGTAGATGTTATTCTAACCATTGTGTTTATTTTAAGAAATTAGATAATGGTAACTATATTATCCTATTATTGTATGTAGATGACATGCTTGTTGCAGGGTCTAACATGCAGGATATAATTGTACTCAAAATAAAATTGGTAGAGTCATTTGCAATGAAGGATTTAGGTGTTGCAAAGCAAATCCTTGGTATGAGAATAACAAGAGATAGGAAAAATTGCAAATTAACATTGTCTCAGAGTGAGTACATTGAGAAGGTGTTGGAAAGATTCAGTATGCAGGATGCAAAACCTGTTAGCATGCCTTTGGGAAAACATTTTAAACTAACCAAAGAGATGTGTTCTAAGACACAGGAGGAGATGAACTACATGTCCAAGGTTCCTTATTCATCAGTAGTTGGCAGTTTTATGTATGCGATGGTGTACACAAGACCAAATATTACACATGCAGGGGGAGTTCTGAGCAGGTTTATGAGCAATCCAGGAAGAAAGCATTGGGAGGTAGTGAAGTGGATTCTCAAGTATTTGAGAGGTGCTGTCACTCAGGCATTAGCTTTGGAGGATCTAATACTGCTTTACAAGGATATGTCAATTCAGATATGGCAGGTGATACAGAAAATAGGAGTACCACAGGGTATGTTTTTACTGTAGGTGAAACTGAAGTAAGTTGGATTTCAAAATTATAGAAGGTTGTTGCACTATCAACTACAGAAGTAGAGTATGTTTTTGTTATAGAGGCTAGTAAGGAGATGATTTGGTTACAAATTTTTATTGAGTTGGGAAAGAAGCAAGGTAATAGCATATTATATAGTGATTTTTAGAGTGTCATTCATCTTGAAAAGAATTAAGCTTTCCATTCTAGAACTAAACACATACATACCAAGTACCATTTCATACGCTCAATATTGGAAGATGGACAATTAAATTTTGAGAAGATACACACTAGCCAAAATCCTGCAGATATGTTCACAAAGGTAGTAACCAAGGAGAAATTGAGTTCCTGCTTAGTTTCAGTTGGTATTAAAGCATGACAATAAAAGGTGAGAAAATTTCTAGGCCTAAAGTTGAAGCATAGTCTAGCAAGTGCAGTAGCGATGGAGTTACTATGATTAGTCTCCAAGTGGGAGATTGTTGATTGTGGAGCTTGATTAAATCGGAGGCCTTTATTTCAGCCACACTTGGACCCACTACACAAAAGAGGGGGGTGTAGGGGGGCATTAGCCCCCCTACTACTATTGCCATGGGGGGTCTAGGGGGTGGGATTTTCAAGGGCTATACCCTCGAAACCAAAAATAGATGCTTTTTCCTCTATGTAAATTTGGACCATTTTTTATTAGGTCACATATTAGACGATAAATTTTAGGCTAGTTTTTTACCCTAAAATTGTAATGCACTTTTATAAGAGGAAGTTGTATGGTGACTGAAATGTAATTTTCGGTGCACAGTTGTGTAACAGAGGATTTTTTTGGATGGAATATAAGGCCTGGTTATTTTCTCCGTGGACATAGCCCACATTGGGTGAATCATGTAAATCTGTGTCTATCATGTATTGCATTATTTTTGTGTGTTTTATTTCCACATTTTATTGCTCATATATTATGCTTTAATCTTAATAGTTAACTCACTGAGTAATCAGTGGGTCTTAATTGCATTATTATGCCCTTTCTTGATTAGTTGTCCTTCCCTTGGTAATCTAAACGTTCATAAAAAATATGCAAGCAAGAACTTCATTTTGAGGTGTCGATTTTCGAGCAAAGGCGCAATTATTCTTGGCATCGTATGACTATATAATCTACAAGTACTCGTTGAAGAAAATATTATCGAACGAAGGCACTTGTACCAAAATATTAACATCCACTTTCTCCAAGGCTAATTTCAACTGGTGATTATTTGGATGTTCACTCCACCATCTTTGATAAGATTCTCTTGCCAGTTGTGTGAAAGTTATCTTTTAAATCTACTTGACCACCATCCTCTTCACTCAAAAAGTCATTCTGATCTTCTGGTGTATCTTCTCGGTGAACTTCACTCTAAAGTTCCATTTGATGTGCTTGTGAGTGTTCCATATGAGATTATCTTCTAAATTGTAGTTGCTCCCCACCTCTACCACTGTGCCAATTACTACATCCCCTCCATGGCCTATAACCTCTTCCCCTCCAAGGATGGTGGCTACATTATCTCCTTGGTTGAAACCTTCATCCTTACCATTGAGTAGGGTAGGTTACCGCATGCTGCACTGGAGATTATCTTCCTTGTATAGGTCATGCATTTTTTGATGTAGTGGTCTTAATGAGTGTTCTATTCTTGTTACCACAATTCATTGTATATGAGCTCAAAATTCATTCTTAGTGGTCATCCTTCACAAGTATTCATTCTTTTCTATAACCAACTATACCTCTTGCCCAAATTCATACAATGTGCATCAATTACATACACTTACAATAAATTTAGTGCAATTACAATAATTTTTTTATAATTTACATTGAGATTGTACAATTTGCATTGAAATTGTACAAATTGCCCTCAATTTGTAATATTATTCCAAAATTCATACAAACTGTAACTAAATCATACAATTCCTTTACAAATTATACAAATTGCACCCAAATCATACAATTCTTCCAAAAAATTGTACAAATTACACCCCAATTGTACAATTCCTCCAAAAATAGTACAATTGGCCTCCAAATCGTATAATTGATCTCTAAATTATATAATAAAATTTTGAAATCATATAGTTGCTACCAATTGATACACTTAACCCCAAAATTGTATAATTTATTGCCAATTCATACACTTGATGCTAAAATTGTACAATTTGCCAAATTTTGTACGATTCTTCTTAGGTTTTAATTGGAAATGTATAGTGCTCCGTAAATGTATAATTTTTACCTTCAATTATTCTATTCTACCATCAACTGTGTAAATTTTTCACTTTTGGGTGTGTAATTCATCCTTCCAATTTGTACAATTCTATTTTGTTTGTACAGTTTGTATAATTTTTCCTTTGTATGGTTTTGTTTCTCCACTCTTCAACCTACAATTATGAATAATCTCTTGTATATGGAAATTTTATCAACATGCATGTCTAGGGTTTCAATTTTACCCTCAGTTTTGCTCCAAAAATTCTCTTTGCTTTTTTTAGAAAAATCACCAAACCCTAGCTTTTTCTTGAAAATTTTGAGAAAGCAAAGTAACCCTTCTGTGCAATTTGTTTAATGAGTATTTTAGAAAAATTTTGGATGGTCTTCCTATGATTGGTATATTTAGTTTCCCGTACGACAATTGACTATTTTTTGTTGTATAGGTCTTCGTACCCTCGAATTCCTCCAACTTTGGTGCCTCTATGCTTCCAATCTATTTTCTTTGTACAGTTTGTGCAATTTTTCATTTGTATGGTTTTTTTTCTCGACTCTTCAACCTACAATTACTAAAAGTCTCTTTCCTGTGGCAATATTATCAACATGCATGCCCGGGGTTTCAATTTTACCCTTAGTTTTGATCCAAAGATTCCCCTTTGATTTTTTTGGAAAAATCACCAAACCCTAGCTTTTTTCTTGAAATTTTTTAGAAAGCTAAGTAACCCTTATGTGCAATTTTTTTAATGGGTATTTTAGAAAAATCTCCCATGGTATTTCTCTACTTGGTATATTTAGTTTACCATACGATAATTGACTATTTGCTGTTGCACAAGTCTTCACACCCTCAAATTCCTCCAACTCTGGTGCCTCTATGCTTCTAATATTATTTGAATTTCTTCTTGGTGTCACCTTTTTATAAATTTAACAACCAATTGCATATATGAATACCACCTCAACTTTTTTGCATGTGTTTTTCTTACTTTGTACATATGATTACCAATTCATCATTGCATGCACTTTATTTTAAATGTTTTATTTTTATTTTTTGTTTTTTTCTCTTTATTTTTATTCTTCTTTTTCTATTTTATTTTTTATTTTTTTTATTTATCATCATGGAAATCATACCGTGACATTATGTTAGGATCCTCCATCCTAACATTATTAGTTAGTATTATTTCATTAATTATTATATTATTATAATGTGAATAGTCACATCCCTTCATTAACGTAGCCCTAGGTTAATATAAATACTAGGAGGGAGGCATAGAACTCCTCATCAATGAATAATAAAGAATAAACACATATTGTGTATCCATTGAAAGGTGATTCTCTTAGTTTACGGTTTATTTCTGCATCCAAATCCAAACTGTCCCATTGGTGAAGCTCTCTAGGACTTAGAGTCCTAAAAATTGGTATCAGAGTTATTATTTCTTGTAGCACTCTTCCACCATTCACTACATAAACACTCATTATATAGTCCATTTCGTGATGTGAAAGCTCACTACACATTCTATGGAAAATGATCGAGTTTACCTTGTTCATTGTTCACCTCTCTCAAGCTCGATCCTGGTGAAAGAAAACACATTCCTCTACATTTCCAGTTTGCTGCATATTTTGGTCCGACCTATCCAGAACCACGACTCCAATTTGCATACTTTTCATTCCACCCATCTCTCATCGTTCGCATTTTCTAGGTTCATAACAAAAAACAAAAAAAACAAAAATAAATTTTGTTGCTAAATATTAATACCGTCACTCATTTGCACTCCCTAAACCATACATCCACAACAATTACAATTATCATTAAATCAAAATTCATAGTTATCATTAAAATAAATAAATAAAAATTTTGGTTGCTGATCACCATAATCACATCTCCGTATTATAATTTTTTCATTCACAACCCAAGAAAGAACTGAACATATAGCAGCGCACAATGGAAAAAATTAGCGTGTGAAAATTTTTAGAGCAAAATACAACAGAATTTTTCCATTAACCAACAAAGTTCCAAAATAGTGATCTCAATCATCCACTATGGTTCTAGAACTGTGACTTCCAAACTTGCTTTTGGAGTCCATTCAATTCACATAAACTGTGTGTATCTACAATGGTTCTAGAACAACTCATCGTAGTTGTGTTCATCACTCTCTCGCTATCTAGTAAATTAAAATATGTTTCAAAAAATATGAAATCAGTTTTTGAGGGTGTCTTCAATAGTTCCAACATCATCGTAAAATTCTAGTGAATGGTTTCCAATGAAGCAGTCACATTCATATTCGATACTTTATTTTCGTTCTCCTAGAGGCAGCAAATTTGCAACTTGAATGGACAACAGGGAGACAGAATTACTAGGCAACCTAGTCCTAATATATTTCTTCCTAAGGAACCCATTCATAAGCCATCCTCGTGCATTAATTTTTTTACAAGAAAATTGTTGATGACTTTTACACAATTCTTGACGACGATTTTCAGCAAAAATTATTGACGACTTTTCACGATGATTTTGTGATAACTTTTGGCAAATTGAGACAATTTCCAAAAACAACTACGTAAATGGCTTACACCACCCCAAAAATTACCTAAATATTACCCATTAAACATATTAATCCTATGAAAATGAATGTACAATAATAAAAAGGCCTTTGTTTTCATTGCGATGAGAAATTTATACACAATCATCAATGTATTACACCCAAACTATATATTTCGGATGCAACTATTCCTTGTAGTTCCTTCAATGAAGAAAATGTGATTGAGGTAGAAGTAGTTACGGATACACCTAAATATAAAACTGAATATGAGGAAGATGAGGAAGATAAGGAAGATGAGGAAGCTAAGGAAGATGAGCAAGATGAGGAAGATGTGGAAAATGAGAACCATGAGCAAGCACTACCCAAAATACCTGATCATCGCCATGATGATAATACGATCGATATACATAAAGTGATCAATATCCCAGGAAAATATAAGGTAGACATACACGAAGTGACCAATGCAGGAGAGCACTCCACTCTCAAATGACTACCCACAAATTTCTCACAAATAGTGCGTTATTCCCACCTAGTAAACCCTATCCGAAAACAAGGTAGAAAGGTGGCTCCACACTCATTTTTTATTACCTCTTCTAAGTAACACCAAAAATTTATGGACATGTTACCTCCGCTCTTCATACATCATTATAAAGAGTTTAAATAACCCCAACGGTTGCCCCCCCCACTATCGTTCTACTCCTCCTCTTCTTATTGGCAATCCACCACTAACTATTCCCCCTTCCTGATATCCCTACTTACGGAAAGAAGACATTAAAGTTGTGCAAGAACATGAGCAAATGCATCTTGGAAAACAAAGTATGAAGCTCCTCCATTTGAGATTTGAGGACAAAGCTCATTTTAAGGATAGTGTCATGTTAGGATCCTCCATCCTAACATTATTGGTTCATATTTCATTAATTATTATATTATTATAATGTGAACAGATGCATCCCTTAATTAACGTAGCCCTAGGTTAATATAAATACTAGGAGGGAGGCATAGAACTCCTCATCGATGAATAATAAAGAATAAACACATATTGTGTATCCATTGGAAGGGTCTCTCTCCAGTGAAAAGGTGATTCTCTTAGTTTTAGGTTTATTTTTACATCCAAATCCAAATTGTCCCATTGGTGAAGCTCACTAGGAATTAGAGTCCTAACACATTCACTTGTATGATTCCCTCAGTTGACATGTCAATTTATGGTTCTACCAGATTATTTATTGCAACAATGGGTTGACTAATCGTACGATTTGATTCAGATTGATCAATTGTATGATTTGTCACTTTTAAATTTTCAATTGTACTGTTTGGAACTGTACAATTATCAACCATATAATTTGGAATTGTACAATTATCATCTATATGATTTGGAACTATAAAATTTTCTAATTTCACAATTGTAAGATCTCTATTTATTCTTTCTTGACTACTATCTCATTCTAGAATTTTTGTCCTGTTGAATGATTATTCAGTGAAGGCAACCTAGTTATCCGATTCTAATTTATGTGATTTCTACTCCTATCACTCTATACTAAGCCTACCTCCAAACTTGGTAAACAAGTTCTTTGCCTACTTTGAATACTTTCTTAAAATCATACTCTTCCCATTCCATCAGACCCTCTTCCTCATATATATCTTTCATGGCATTGTCCTCTTGCTACCAAACCTCATTGTCTATTGAATGGGATTTTACCTCTTTGAAGAAATACTCTTCTTGATTCTATTTTTCTTAGCCTTTGTTATTGCACTGGTGGTCACCCCAAATTCCCTTTGTTAGGATGCCATCCCACCAGATTTTTCAAGCATCCACCCTCAAAGATACATCCACGTTGTGCATTCCTTGTCAAATTTAAGGGTATATGTTGTGTCTCATTCTGATGCCTAGGATATCTTAGAATAGAAGGTTGATATATTCCCCTCATTCCATTAAGGAAAGGATATGAATGGTTTCTACCCTTATTCCCTTGTCACAACCCTCCTCTATGACCTAGTTGTTATCCGATACTACTTGGAATTCCTTGTTGGCAATCCCATTGTCAACTTGGATCTCTTTTTTCCAAGTGTTGAGAGTCACTTCCATAAATTCTATATTGGTAAGGTGTCATTCATTATGTTGAGCTCCTAGTGATAATTTTTGTAGTACCCTTCATCTATGATCTGCATGTCTTAGTCATGTTATCCATCTTCACTCTTCAAAATGGTGTTGTGGAGCAAAATTTTCCAAGGCTTCCCTATACTCATATGAGAAATCAAAGTCAATACTTGAGTCATTATGACTATCATCTCATCATGAAGACCATTATAGTGGTATATCCATTGTTCTTTAGTCTTCTCACTTTCCTTCTTTACCTTCTTAGTTGTCGATAGGCCATGACATAGGCATCTAGTTTGGTATGAGCATGAGGTTCTTGTATTCTTGATAAAAAATCATCGTTACTACTATCCTGACTACTTATTATTTTTAGTAAGGGGATTCCTTAATCACTTGAATTTCTAGAATCTTCTTGTTGATTTTTTTTGTTTTTTAGGTGATGTGAAGTTCTCCTTAATATCTCACCATAATATCTCTACTACTACATCTATAATTGGTGGATCTTACATCAAACCCCTTGGTTCTACTTGTGATATTTCACCCTCACTATAACTTTATCTTGATACTTCATGTTGTCTCCCTTGTACCTAGGGTACTTCATTACTACCATTTTGTAATTTAAGTTCCCTTTAACTTGCAACTTTGTTCTCATCGAGTCGTTGCATTGTATCATCCAATTCTTCAATGATCTATCCTCAAAGTCTTGCATTATGAGCTTGTAATATCTCATACTCCTCTTACAATTGTTGTGCTTGATGGAACGTCCTTTGTTGCATCATACTAATTTGGGCTAATGGGATAAGTCCGATTAATTCTTAAAATACAACACCTTCATCTAAGTTTGATATTTCCATGTCGAATGTATCCATTTGATCTGGATACTAGACTGTTATTCATATCCTTTATCAATATTCTGCATGGTGATGCAACTCTCGTTGCTCCAACTGAGGATACACTACTACTTCCAATGTTTGGGAGACTTATTCTTGTATTTTCATGTTTGTAACTAATGGTACTACCTCTTGATTCCTTATTTCATTCAAAGGAATCCATTTCTCCTCTTCTTCAATTATTTTTATATCATTTTCAAACCTCACATGTACTTGCATTCTTCTTATTTCACTAGGGTGAGGTACCAGTTATTGTTATTCCATAATCAGCTGTGTCTCCTACCATTATATAAATATATGTGCAATCCTAATATCATCTCCCCTTGGTAAAGGATTATAATTATTCTAGGTTTCTTGGCCTTTTTCATGAGACTCTTCTTCTTCCCTTTATTTCTTACTAGTCTTCTTCTCATCTTTTATTTCTATAGTCTCCTCTATATTAATACAGAGGGCTGAAACACCTCATACTCCTCCATATTCCAATGGAGAAGTCTGCTATCTGATCGAGCTTCATCCTCACTACATTCCTCAAGGTACAACATTCCCTCTTCATTGGGCTCATATTGGTCTTCCTCATTTAAAGGACTCCTTGATTCATCTGTTGTGCCTATATCTTCACTAATTGTTTAATTTTTAGGTTAATCATATATTTGTGTTGTCCTTTATTGAATGTAATTCGATCATTTTCCTAGTTGTGATTAACTTTGACCAATCTTAGCCAACCTCTTCCTAGTAATGCATCATATGCTAGCTTCTACATTGTAATCACAATGAAATACAAGATGAACTCTTGGTCAATTATTACAACTCTCTGATCTGTCAACACTTCCTTAGTTTTAATATCATACTTGTTAGCACCATATAATTTAAAATTGGGTGCCCATAATAATGGAGCCTCAATATCCTTCTAGGTTTTCTTCAATAATACGTTAACACTGTATCCTCCATCCATAATGATGTATTAACTTGTGCTTTGATATATCCATATGAACCAATGCTGGTTTATTTCCAACATCGATTATTAGTACCATTGGATCCATAAAATAATCCTTCATTCCTATTTCCTTTAACTACTAGATTTGTACTTCCATTACCTTTTGGGATTGTAATTCTTACCCTATGGCTTCTAACACACTAGCCACTTTAACTTCCAATATTGTATTCAATACTTTTGTTGTCAGTCTAGATTGCTCCTTTGTCCTCTAAGCCACTTGGCTTCTTTAATTATTATTTTTTTGCTAGATTTACCTGTTTAGCTTTTTGTGCTTCTTCTTCAATTACCTTTTTTACCTCTTACCATCTCTCATTCTCCTTGGCAGGTTCTGGGTGATTATCTTTCTTGGCTTGACTATATATCATGACCAATATATACTTAATTTTTCCTCCTCCCTTGTGGGAGGTATGTTAATGTTTAAAAAGTTGAAATTTTGCAAGTTACTCATACCCACCTTATTGGGACTATTAATTTTCTTCTGGTTTCTAGGACCATACCATCAACACATATGTGTGACATTATTATGTGTTATCTCATTTGTTTTAGGAGATTTGCAAAATTCCCCCACTCTTGGAAATTGCAACACTGTATGATTGGCCTACCTTCTAAATCATATTGCAAATGAATTTGACCTCCTTGTTGATTGCCCTAGTATGGCCTTCTTCCTCTATGGTTTTTTCTATAACTGCTACTGGTTGTGCCTTGTCCATTCCCTTGGATATTTGGTTTTTCCTAACTCCCTTGGATCATCAAGGTCTGATACCTTATCCCTTTCATATTGAATGGGAAATTTACCACTTCATATCCCAATACATCACATATATTGCAATATGCATTCCTAGGATAATTCATGTTTGTATATCCCTTAGTTTTACAATCAGTACACCATACATCCTTTTGATATTTCCTTGTTTCTCCTTTAACCTCCTTCAACATTTTATCAAATTCCTTATGGAATTATTGGATAGCATGGTGCACCTTATCATCTATATTACTATTTGAGTCCTCATGTTTGAAGTGTCCCACTATTCTTGCTATCATTTGCTTTGAATCACTTTAAAAGTTCTTTGCTTTTTCTAGCATCTCATATGTTGATGATGGAACTACCTTCATCTTATTTCTGTATTTGGATAGTAGTTAATCAATAAAACATCTTCTTATGAGTCCATTTGTTGGTGGCATTTGAATTTTATTTGTCAATTGATTTAATTTCCAATTATATGCTTTGACATCCTCATGTTTTCCTAACTTGGTGGAATATATTTCAGTTATAATTTTAGTATCGTCTCTCAAGAGACAAAATTTCTTAATGAATTTTTATTTCATTGTATTCCATAATTGAAAGGTTAGTGTATTTCTTTAGATAATAATCTATTGTGAGTCCCCGTAATGTTATGGGAAATAGTTACAACCACTCATCTTGTTGATTTACACCATTTTCTTTCTAAATGGTAGTGCATGTGCCAATATGCCTTACTAGATCCTCCTTCCCTTCTCCTGTTAAGGATGGGTATCTTTGTTTTCATGCTCTCATGGTTACATTAGCCATTGGTGGGGTTCCTCCTTCATCGTCACTTGATGAAGATTTCCCTGGAATTCTAGTTTGGTTTTTTCCTACAGTGAGTGATTTATTTTATTATTTCTCATCAGATACCTCTATCCTTAGTACTTTATTTTCAAAAAATATTCATCTTTTGATTTCTTGTGCATCCTCACTTCATGACCTCCTTTACTAGTATATCAACTATGGTACTGGGATTCCTTCTTGAGACCTCATGTGTTGTTGCTCTAGTGCCTAACTCCTATCCTATACACTCCTTGGCAACCCTTCTACCACTTTTTTAGGTGTCACCATCCACTCGGTGTATCCTCGTACACTTTCTACGTCTATATATTCCCTTAAGGTAACATATTTCTTGACTCTTCGTGTCCTTATACTCATTTTATATCTAACAATAATGTTTTCCACATTTCAATATCTTCCTCATCTAAAGTCTATACTTGTTCTACTATAAGTTCATTTTTTTCTACATTTATGGTGTGTGCATTCCTTTGAGTGATTCATGTACTTTTTATTATTGGGATTTGATCCTCTCTATGATTTTGTCTCCCACATATTTGTAGACTTGTATTTTTCATCCACCCTTATTTTCTTCATGCTACTTGCTTTCCACTACTTAGTGTTTCATATCCTCAGAGTTCTCCACAATGGCAAAGCGGGATCTTCTAATAACGACAACGGGTTCCAAATGTAGCATGTTTCTTACTTTCTAATTTCTTGCCATTCTCCACAATGACAATACAAGTTCTTCTCCAGAAAATAAATGGGAACCAAATGTAGCATATGTGGTGGTATTCTAGTGGGGGAGGGGGTGTTGATAGATTTTAACAAGGTTCCTTAAGATTTACTATGCAAATAGGGCAACCATATGACTATATTATTACAACTGTATAAATTCCCAAAATGTACAATAGACAGTTGTATGACTAAAAAATATACAATATATGAATGTATGGTCACAAACATACAATAATATTAGACTGTACAATTTTCCAAAGTGTACAATCTATCGAAAATATTCAATCAATAATCAATTATTTTATTAGTCAAATCTGGCAATCGTTCACTTAGCAACACAATGATCTTACTCTAAAATATATAATGATGAATTTATGCTTTAAAATATAGGGTACTTGATCAACTATATGGTTAGGTCACTAACTGTATGATTTTGTAAACCCTCAATATGTTAAATTGCTTATTCCTACAACTTCCAATTACCTATCATTTTTAGAAATACTATGGCCAATGATCATAAGTAACAATAAACTTATTTTACCCTCACCATACATATCCAGTAACATCACTTGTCCAATTGTACACTTTTTAGATCTACATATCTACCAACATGGTTATCAATAATTACAATATCCCACAATTCCATGGACAACACCCTGATTGCACATATATTTCATTCCTATCACATGCATACCTAGATATGATTCAATTGACATTCATATTATTCATGGATATCCCACAAAAAAATTATAAAATCACACACCATGCATAACTTGCATCATTGAATTACCATTGTTCTCAATTAATGTCTTTACACAAGCATATAACAGTATGAATATTGCATTACTCTACGCTCTTCCATGAAAAATTATGAACAATTATCATGAAAAATAATACTCTATTAAGAACCATTATCAAAAACCTATAAAATATCCACGGGAACATTTATAATGCCTACCTAGGCCATTCCAAAGTGGTTCCTGAGATAACACATTATTCACAACTTCCACTTGTAACTTCTCAGATTAACAACTTTATTAAAGTTTACTAAGATTCTAATTTGATTTTTATCAAATTAACTTTCATGCATATGTTATTGCATTTTATTTCTTTTCACTTTTATCATTTACTTCCCTACATTGTACATTTAGCCAAACCCTACATTGTATGATTACTCAAAATTATACAATTACTTAAAATTGTGCAAATCTCTTCATTATGCATTGTTATTTCTTCTTTTGGGAGGTGGATTTGTTGTCTACATTAGCCATAACTATTAATTAGCTTTGTAAATTTTGATAAAGTTAATTTGGAGCTTGTCCACTTTAAATGCAGTGAAGACTTGGAATCTATTTTAAAGGTCTTATTGAGTAGAGCACGCTAGCATATTTCCACCAAGTTGAAGGAAAACTGGTGAAGACTAGGACTCAACAATATTGAAGATAAGGGCCAAATTAGAAGAGAAGGTGGATAGTGATTGATAGGCAAAACTGACCTATAAGGAAGATTGCTCATTTAGGAAAAGAGTCACTCTAACATTTATTTAAATATTTGAAGAGATTGCAAAGTGAATATTGAGGTATAATAAACTCAAAATATAGTTGATCATTGAGGAACATTCAATGCTACCTTGACATTGATATTGGGTTCTCTAGTAAGGATAAGAATCATATTGGGTTCTTATGTGTGACCTAAGACATTAAATATTTTATATTGATAGAAAATGCAATGGACATTAAGCTACAAAAATTTAAGAAGCTTCCGACAAAATATAGAGATGAGTTTTAGATTATACGTATAGAGATATAAAAAGCAAATATTAAGCTACAAAATTTTGAGAAGCTTCCTACAGAAGATAGAGCAAAATTTCAGCTTCTAAGTGTAAAGAAAATAGAATGAAAAGTTGCAGTGGATTGAGAAGCCTTGTAGCTTTCTAAGTACAAATATTGAAGTAGCAGAGCAGTAAGCACAAGTAAGAATAATAATTAGATCATAGAGTTATTTGACCTTGACATATTTGCAACAACAATAGCAAATTTTTAAGAAGCAATCCATATTTAATAGCATAAGGCTTACATTGATGAGATAGATCTCTATTGTGTTAGTGTATATCACATTATTTGATATGAGATAAGTTCAAAGTGTTACTTGAGGGAGATCAAAGGTCATTTATAAAATCTATATTATGGACTCCTAGTTCCATATTTCATTGTACAAGTTCTATTGAAAGTAAAAAAGTTATATGCATTGCTTTTGTATTATATTATTTCTGAATTATAATTTTGGGAATTATATTTCTTAGGGTACTAAAGCTATCAATGGTATTAGAGCACAAGGTAGACTATTCAGAGAACTTGAATAATTGGGGAAGTAGCCATTGGAGAATATTTGAAGAAAGTTGGAGGTTGAAATATTGAAGAATTTTGAAGCAACATTTGAAGAGTTTTTGGACTACAAATTTGGGAAGAATTAGACGAAGATAGAAGAGCTACGAATTGGAGAAAAATTAGGTAGAATTGGAAGCTTTTTGGATAGTTTATTGAAGAAGGAATTTACAACCATTTAAGGCAGAGAATTAAGGAGATAGAGCTATATTTTAGACAACATTTGAAGAAGAATTTGAGTTGCAAATTTCAAATTTTCTTGGTAGTTTTTTCAAAGGAGAAAAGTGAATTTTTGAGGGAGCAAATTAAAACTAAGAAAGTAGATTTTTTGAATAGCTTTAGGAGCTACAAATTCTAGAAGATTTGGGCAATATTTCAAGAAGAAAAAGACTTGTAAATTTGATGGTAGCAAGTTTAAATATTGAATGGTGAACAAATTTAGCTAGAAAGAAAGCTTGAAATAAAGCACAAATAAGTTTAGAAGATTAATATTTTGTTATGGAGTTATAAGATTATTATTATTAGATTTTTTGCAAGTATTATTCCTAGTTTAAAACAACAAGAAAAGTAGTTGTAAATACATTACAAAGAACTAAAATGTGTGCATAGTATATGTTTTTAAAAAGGAAAGTTAAGTGCATGTTCTTGGAGGAACAATAGTCTCTTTGAACCTGCACAATTTTTAGAAATAGAAGTCAATAAATTAAGCGAAAAGTAGTAAAAATATTAAAAAAGAAAGCTTTCAAGGTCACCCATTGAAGCTGAGTTGTGGAGAAGACAAGCTACATCAAAATAGGTTAAAATATGTAGAAGCAATGCAATAGAAGTGGCAGCCAAAGAAGCCACTATACGTTGAAGGAGGAGCCACTATTTTAGGAAGGAAAATCCATCCAAGTTGTGGTTTCACCATCATGAGAGGAGAAACTATTGGAAGAGCCACCACATTGCACAAAGGAGAATATAGAAGGACAAGTGCTACTATACATTGGAATACATTAAAAAGAAGAGCAAACATATGGTAAAAAATAAGTGGAGTGTTATCAAAGGAAGAGATCTCATTTGAGGTGTTGTAGAGTTCATTTGCCACTTGGTATTGCAAGAAATCTAACTCCCAGGGTGTCATACATTCGTTGAATGTAACCTACAAAATTTTGGAAAATATTTTCAACCAAGTGTTTATGGGCACCAAAAGAACATTATAGAAGAAGAAAAGTGTTTATGGGCCACTTGTAACTTGAAATAGTGAGCAAAAAACATCTTAGAAGGGATTCAAATCATTTTGAAATATTCATTTATTACATAGGCCAAAATTAGCAAAGTAGAGATTCATTTGGAAGAATTTTGGGTTGCAAAATCATGAGAGCACCTTGCAACAAGAATATTGTTGACTATTCAATAGTGAAGATCTAATATTTCATCCAGAATAGCGTACACCCAAATTGTTGAGGTAAATTTTAAATAATTATTTGATTTACTCAAAGGTTGGAGTAATAAGGAGTGTTTATAATTGATTTATGAAAAGTTGAGTTTGATTATTATATTATCACATTGATTGATTAATATTATTCAAGGAATAAGGTTTATAAGTGGTAAATAAAACCTTAGATATTTTATTATTGCTTTTTGTAAAGTTTTGTGAAGATTTGAAAAGCTAATTTGAAGAATTGAGCAATTAATTTGAAGTTTTGTAATTGGTTTATTGAAATATTTGCAAATTAATAATTTTGGAGAAATAAGGATTTCAACATTAAATTAGGAATACAAAACTTGCAAATATATTTTATAGAATTTATAAATTTCTAATTGGGGAGTTATAAGGAATTAAACACCAACATAGGTTTGTGAAATTTAGAATTGAGAGATGAAGAACACAAGCTTATACTAAGAGGGGGGGTGAACAGTATAAGACCACTTTTTACTTTTCCTTTATACTTCAAAACAGTAAAGCAACATATCCAAAGCAATATCAAAACAATGCAAAAGATCATCCATAAAGTGACACAACAATTTCAACGTGGTTCATCCACAAAAATTTTCTCTAAAAGTTATCTCAAAGTTCTTTGGGAAACCTTCCCAATTATAATGTTTATGAGCCTCGGTTCAAAGGAGATACCTTCCCCCAATCTGAATTTATGAGCCTCTGCTCAAAGGAGATACCTTCCCCTACCTCTGCTCTGGCTGGTGATCCTCTAGAAGACCTCTGCCTCCGCTGCCCTTAGCAAATGGAACTCTATCCATAGAAGACACCTGTCTTCCCTGCTCTGGCTGGAGACCTCTGTCCTTAACTCTATCACCTCAAAGCTAGTCCTTGAATTTACACTAAACACAGTCCTTCGGTCTAGCACAAATGTCCTCTTCCTTTATCTTTGATCTGCACCAAACACAGTCCTTCGATCAGGCACAAATCTGTCCTCAGGTTCTTCTCTTAGAACCAATGCACCTCTATCCTCGAGTTCTCTGATAGAACTATCAACCTTAGCTTCACAAGTCCTCTGCTAAGACCTATCCAAAACCTGCTCACAAGTCCCCAATGGAACCTATCCAAAACCTACTCACAAGTCCCCAATGGAACCTTTCCAAAACCTACTCACAAGTTCATCAAGAAAACTTGCTTGGCATGAACCCACAAAGAGAATTGTTAGAGACCCAATGTGATTCATCAACATCATAGAAGCATAAAGAGAATTGTTAGAGACTCAATATGTTCTATACTTAACTCCCAATTTCAATCTCAACTCAATCTCAATCTCAATAGAATAAGATAGATGTAGTATGCTTTTATCAAGAACATGAAACACAACCCAACAATTGCCAACCAAGCAATATGTCATATAACAATGATACTCATGTTCTTTCCACAACCAATATATTTTCTCAACCAATTAGGGCTTCAACAACAATGCTCAAAGACAAAGTTTAACCAACATCATTCAACTCAACATTAACCTTGAAGTATTCAACCAATCACAAGAAAAGGAAACAAGTGGAAATCCTTTTCCCTCCAAAGATATTTTAACAATACAGCCACCAACACAATATCACCAAATGCAAAGAATAACTTGTTCAAATCAACTCAATGGAGTAAGCCCAATATCATGTATCAAGTAAAAGCAATAACTTGATCAACCAACCTCTATGGAAGCAACTCAACCATCAACCTCAACACAACCATCCAAGGGTTTCACCATCTCAATGCAAGTAACAAGACTTACAAACATAACCCCTAGTGCACAATGCTTCCATTACCTCAAACCAGTATTATGCATTCACCAAAACTCTCATCAATGATAACAATGCATAAGTAGTCTTCAACAAACCAGAAACTTGGACTTATACCCAACCAAAGGAAACCTTGTTGAATACATTTTCACTCCAATCTTATTTTAGGAAAACATACACCAGTCATACTCATAAGAAGAATGTGCCCATACCTTATTGAAGTGAAGGAATCCCTTTGGAAATCTGCCACCATCACAAAATTCTTTTGCCAATCTTCACAAGGGTTAGTAGATCACAAAATAATCAACATTACTCCACTTTTCAATAATCATTACCAAAGCCTTTAATTGCACAACTTCCTTATCTCTCCTAAAACCACTTGTACCATAAAATAAAATAAATCACAACATTGCATAACCTTATAACTCCCAAAACCACTTATACCATAAAAGTAAAATAAAATATTACATAACCAATAACAAGCTTTAATGTAAATATATTTTCCTTACCCTTATATCTCCCTTACAAAAAAAGTGATTTTCGTCCTTTTCTAAGATGCAAATCCCCAAACTCAATTAAGTAAATTCTCCTTACCCTTATGTCTCCTCAAACTAACATAAAAACATACCTTAAAATTAATCATGACTCGTGCGCTGCAGACGGCTTGTTCGTCCCGTGTCAGAGCATCTTCAACCGGTGGGCCATTCTGGATTCATCCACTGTCACACTGCACATCGCTGCCCATTCCACCTGCTGGTTTCGTCAACACCGTGTATCACTATCTTGAACAGTGGAGACCACCGGGTAATATCCCTTACATCCGCCTCATCTGAGTTGTCTGCCACGTTGTGGCCGTCAAGGCTACCACGTTGTCTGTCTGCCAATTTGTCTATTCATCGTATACTACTAGATGGCTAAAGCGTGATAACGACCACTATGAAATCACCACTTCTGCATATCCCCTGTCAATCAACCTATTTACCATAGCTCACGATCAATGCGTGACCTCGAGATTTCCAACGTCCATAGTCTCAAAGCCGTCATCCATGCTCAAACTGTCCGGTCTTCGACATCAAGAATGAATATACCATGAATATACCGGTATTCGAATCCATCGCCCACATCTCGCTGTTCATCTTCGACTTCCTTCATCTCATGATTGTTGATTACGCGATCGATGACTGTACCTCTCACCCAGAAACCCGTCGATGTCGTTTATATCGAATCCTTCGCACAATAATTGATATCGATGACTTAGCCTCAACTGAAATGAATTTATTAGCCTCATTATATATGCACTTCGATGCATTACCAAACACGTCGGCATTTCCAAACATGTCAAAAAATACTTTAATTTAATTTTAAAATATTAATTTAAATTTTAAGTAAATAAAATTTAAATTGAATATTTAAAATTAAATAACTCCATCAGCGGGGCACCTTTTTCAACGAAACAAAGAGCCAACTTGGGTTTTAAGAAAAACCCATTTCAAATCTATTGTCCATGGTTTTAAATAAAATATTTTATTTTTTCTGCCTTGGTTTTCACAAAAACCCTTCCGCTTCTTGACATCAATGACAACATCTACCAAGAGCTCCTTGACATCAATGACAACAACTAAACTTAGGCAAAGGCAATGTACTCAAGGTACCCAAAATTGCCAACATTAAATTAGGAATACAAAACTTGCAAATATATTTTATAGAATTTATAAATTTCTAATTGGGGAGTTATAAGGAATTCAACACCAACATAGGTTTGTGAAATTTAGAATTGAGAAATTATATTTTTGAAATTTGGGAGATAAAAGGTATTCAACTTAGAAATTTGAAGAATTGAAACCTTTATCAAAATTATTGATTGTTCATTCATAAATAGGGATAAATAAAGTATTTAATTGAAGAATATAAGTTGAATATTATATTAAAATTGTCATTCAAACCTAGAGAAACATAATATAGACAACCTCAAAATTGGATTTTTTTTTGGTAAGTAAATTTGCTTAAATACGAGGTTTCAATGGCCCCAAACCCAGATACATAGGTTGATGGCTAATACGGTAGCATGAATTAGAACAAACCTACATAGTGGAAAATAATAAAATGTACAAAAATGCCCACTCATCCATAGAGGAGGCTGAGTGAATCCCAACCAAAATAATCATAAAGATACAAGTCAAGTAATACCCATGTAGGGGTTGCTTAAAAGTATTAACTATTTGAGAACCCTACAGAGAAACAAGAGCAAAATACCCATGCAGGGGAGCTAGAAAAATAAACCTATTATAGACCTCAGAGCAATTAATTAGAGTCCCACATAGGGGAGCAAAAGAGAACTTAGCAGACCCAAGCCTAAACATCGATGACATCTTCATTGGTAGGAGCATCTTTGGCTTGGTTCTTGAGAAGCAACTTGAGAGTCTCATTGATCTTGTCCATGACGTTGATGAAGCTGTTAATGATGGTAGTGTGGATTGTGTCATGAGTAGAGATACAAGGGTCATCACTATCATCATCCAGAATATGGTAAGGGAAGCTCTGACTGGTATGACCTCTAGGTTTCTTGAGGCAGGAAGACCTCCTGACCTGGGGAGAAGACTCAACAGGCTTGGATTTATGCTTTGAGGAAAAATAAGTATAGGGTTCAAAGTCAGAGGGTATATTAGCCTTGGAAATAGGGGTCTCTTCATCACTATCAATCTTAGTGGAGGAATGAGACAAACTATGAGTAGGTGACTTTAGGGGAGGATTGGAATGGAGTGGTGAAGCAAGGATAGTAGGAGGGGAGGTGGCTTCAACATGGTGGTAAATGATAATGAAGAGGCCTTGGTGAGTAGGAGGGGTAAGGGATTTCCTTTTTCTAGCATTATGAATTGAATATATGATGGAATGATAAAGGAAATCAGGAATATTAACAGGATTAAACCCCCTAAGATGATTAACTAGAGCAACATGGAAGCTATACAAGGGCTTGGCAGGGTCATCAATAGTGAGGTACTGAAGAATCAAGATAATTACCATGGGCCAAGGGGTAGGCAGTGATTCCTTTTTAACAGTATCTCCCTTCCACTTAAAATTCTTAGAATGGTTTGGGAAACCTTGAAGCTCAGGTTCCCAATTATAACGATCTCTCTGCACTGCCCATCCTCTCACTGGTAAATCTATCACCTCCACCATCAGCTTGATAGTAACTTTGAAACACATATTATGCATGACCACATAACCATTATTCCATGAATTGAAAAAGGCCTTAGTGATATCTTGAACTACCCATATTAACTTATTTAGAAAGTAAATGAATCCATGATATTCCAGAAAGGTTTGAGAAAGGGGATCAAATTGAAGACTAGACAACTCAAGCAGGGCCATGTTGGAAAGGCTAAGGATAAGAGAAGATTACAAAGACACAACAATCCTTACTACCTAGGGTACATAAAGGTGGATAAAACCAAACTGTAATGGAATGAAATGACCCAGGGATGTAAATATAGAAATTTTTGAGACCAGAACCATCCTTTCTGGAAGCATTGAAGGTGTGATTGGCAGACCCATTGGTAATTCTCCATAGGGAATAGACATTGATAAAACCAGACTTGGTGCACAAAAGACCACACAAGGGTAGGATTGGGGAATGGTTGGGTGACCCAAATGCCTAAAAATATGATTCTTAAAATTAGCAAGACACAATAAGTAGTAGCTCGAGACTTGACATATATTGACTTTGCTAGGTGGCAACCAGTTACACAACCCTGACCTACTAGTGGACTTGACATGATTGGAGGTAAACATCATGAGCTAGAACCAATGACAAATCCTACCTTGGAAAAAGGAGTACTTCACAAAGGGGGAAAAGGAAGACCAAAACCCAATATTGATAGCAAGGTAGGAAATCCTACTGTCCAGGAACATTTCTCCATTAGAATAAGAATTAGAGATGAGAAGCATGTTGAAGAAGCTAGAGCTATCATTAGATAAGTCGATCCGCCAGAACCTGAGACCACATCTATCAAACCACATCATTGTTAGCAGCATTTAAAACTTCATGGGGAAAGCTTTCTTTCCAAATGGTCAAATATTTATGAATTACTCCCCAATTGGCAAGGATATCTGCAGGCCTGTTGGCTTCACGGTACACATGGCTAATAGAAATATCATTGAAATTTTGAGAAAGCTTTTGAGATTCCTTGATAATAGTTCTTACATTCCATGAAGACACCCTATTATTTTTTAGAGTAGTTATAATATTCAGTGAGTCACCCTCAATAAAAATGTTACCTTTGTAATCCTTGAGAAGATCAAGCCCTCTCCAAAGTGCACACCCTTTAGCAAAATGATTTGTTTGGCACCCCAGGTACTCAGCGTAAGCCAAAATAACTTGACCATTGTGATCTCTGACTAAGCCACCCGCACCAGCATCCCCTGGGTTTCCTTTGGAGGCACCATCAAAGTTAAGCTTCAACCACCCACTTGGGGGAGGAATCCAGTGAGCGCCCATTTTGGGATGGGGTCTTGAAGGATTAGAACTAAAGTTGTAGGGGATATTAAGAGAGGAAAATAGAATGGACTCCAATATGGATTCAGGAGGCTTGGGGCAAGGAAAGAGCTGAGATTTTTCAATGGCAAAGGAAATAGCTTTGTTGGCAACAGAGATAGGGTCCTTGGATGAGGAAGTAAAAGCCCTGTTGTTTCTTTCCAGCCATAATTACCATAAAATATGATGAAGGCACACTTTCCATAGATAAGATAATCTAATATTTTTAAAGGGAGTTGGCCATTGGATGAAGAAGTGACTCAGGGAGTTAGGAGGGACCCAAGAGATGTGGAAAGTGGATATGAGGTGGTCCATAATTATCTTGGAGAAAGGACACTCCAAAAGGAGGTGATTGATAGATTCCCAGGTAGCCATACACAAGTAGCATCTGTTGGGTACAACCATACCTCTTTTTAGAAGGTTATCAATCATCAGGATCTTGTTTTGAATGGCCAACCAACTAAAATGAGCAACTTTCAGGATGAGATACTTAATCCAAACTTGATCATAAGGAATTTGAACCACTTGATAATCAATAGTCAAACTATGAGCAGTTTTGACCGTGAACAACCCAAAATCAGTTTCCTTCCACAATGGGGAGTTAGGGGAATTACCGATGGGAATAACTGTAGCATTCAAGATGGTTTTGAGAACTTTAGTGGCCTAAAAAATTTACCCATTTGCATTAGGAATGTGAAAATTTTTCTAGCGCTTTGAAATAGTCAAAGTATCAATGAAATTTTCAACTTTGGTGCCAACCAAAATGTCCAGAAATGGCTGAAGAATAGCAATTTCATTGTTCTCTAACAAAAACCTGATTAGAAATCCACCTGTCAATCCAAAAATTAATTTTGCTTCCTGTGCCTAATTGCCATCTAGTCCCCTTCAATATTAGGGATCTGGTCTGGATAATGGATTTCCAAAAAGTGGAACCATCTCTAGGAGTATCTTCATCTGTGAAATAGTGATTTCGAAGATATTTATTTTTGAAAATTGAGACCCAATCAAGGTTGTTATTGGTGAAAACCTTCCATGCTTGCTTGGCTAACAAGGTTGTGTTCATATTACATATTATTCGAAGCCCCAAGCCCCATTGAATTTTGGGAGAACACACCTTATCCCAATTGACCAGATGAAATATTTTCCTGTCCTTAGTGCCTTCCCATAAGAATTTTTCTAAATTTGTTCAAATTTTGTGTAGACACCAACTGGAACTTTGAAAAATGACATGAAATAAATAGGAACACTTTGGAGGTAAGCCATTGTTAGGGTGGCTTTGGCTTCTTGAGAGAGGAGGACCCCTTTCCAACCTACAAGTTTTTTGTTAATCCTCTCAATGATAATATTCCACATGGATTCCTTTGAAGCACTGGAGAAAAGAGGGAGGCCCAAGTATTGAGTAGGCAATTGAGAAATAACACATTGGAAAATACGAGCAATTTTGAGTTGCCTCTCAAGGGGAGTGTGGATGAATTTTTTTTGCTTTTAACATAATTAATTTTTTGCCCTGCTGCCTCCTCATAAGTATCAAGAATACTCTTGATAGCCTTTGCTTCCCACATAGAAGCATGAGTAGCAATGATGGTATCATCAACAAACTATTGGTGGGACAAGGCTCTTGAGTTGGATGCAACCTTAATACCTGAAATGATGCCATTGGAGTAGGCTTCTTTGAGTCCTCTTCCCAAGGATTCAACAAGGATGATGAAGATAATGGGGGATAGAGGATCTCCTTGTCTAAGGCCCCTATTACTAGGAAAAAACCTTGTTGTAGAACCATTGACCAAGACTTAAAACCAGGTATTAGAGATGCAACTATGAACAAGATCAACCCACTCCCTATGGAACCCAAATTTGAGAAGGACAACAATCATAAAATCTCTGTTCACTCTATCAAAAGCCTTGTTCATATCAATTTTGAAAAACATGGCAACTTTTTTATTAATACTGGCAGAATGAAGGACTTCATGCAACGTGATGATACCATAAGTAATATTTATTCCTTTAATAGAGCTTCCTTGACAAGGGTCTATTATCTGAGGAAGAATCTCTTTACGTCTTGTGGCCTAGGCTTTGGTCATAATTTTATATAGGATATTACACAGGCTAATAGGTCTGAAATCTGACATAGCTTTACATATAGGCCCTTTGGGAACCAAGGCAATAAAAGTGGAATTTATACTTCTGGTTATGGATTTGGATTGTTGAAGTTCAATGATTGCATTGCAAATATCAGGCCCTATGATATCCCATAAGTTCTGATAGAAATGGGGGGAAAACCCATTAGGGCTTGAGGATTTATCAGGATGCATAGAGAAGAGAGCCTATTTAATTTCATCAGGGGTAAGACGTTTGATAAGAGCCAAAATTGGAAAAATTGTTATTTAAAAGAATTATGGATTATTGGTACATATATTGAGGAGCAAGTAAACATATGATTAGGAATAAAAAATGGTTTAACTCTCTACAAGGAAAATATGAGAAACCATTTGTGATGCAGGAGCATCTCGGGCAGCACAACAATCTTGCATCACCAAAAAAAGTTCAAAGTTTGAAAAAGTTCAAAATTTGCAAAATTGACTAAGTATAAAATTGGTCGCGATATCGCGACGCAAATATCGTCGCGATATCGCGACGTATTTCGAGCACCGTGGCAAAAGCAACTAATGGTCGCGATATCGCGACGTATTTCGAGCACCATGGCAAATGCAACTAATGGTCGCGATATCGCGACACCAAAGTTGTCGCGATATCGCGACACTTTGGCCGCCAAAGCCAAAACACAAAGAAGTGTCGCGATATCGCGACACTTTGGCACCAAAGCCAAAACACAAAGAAGTGTCGCGATATCGCGACACCTTGGCCGCCAAAGCCAAAACACAAAGAAGTGTCGCGATATCGCGACACCTTGGCCGCCAAAGCCAAAACACAAAGAAGTGTCGCGATATCGCGACACCTTGGCCGCCAAAGCCAAAACACAAAGAAGTGTCGCGATATCGCGACACCTTGGCCCAAAGCCAAAACACAAAGAAGTGTCGCGATATCGCGACACCTTGGCCGCCAAAGCCAAAACACAAAGAAGTGTCGCGATATCGCGACACTTTGGCAGCCAAAGCCAAAACACAAAGAAGGGTCGCGATATCGCGACACCTTAGCAGACAAAGCCAAAGTGGCAGTTCCAGGTGGCAGTTCCAGGTGGCAGTTCCAAGTGGCAGTTCCGAGTGGCAGTGCCTGAGATCGTTAAGGCCGTTCCAAGCGGCAGTTTCAAGGGCCGTTAAGGCCGTTCCATATGACCGTTCCAGAAGCCGTTAAGGCGGTTACGAACGGCGGTGCAACACGAAGCATAGAGCATAAAAGGGATTTATTTGAAGGATTCGAGAGGCTGGGGGAAGGAAGGAAGGCTGCGGCTGTATTTTGCATTTAAAGCACTATGTATTTATTTTCATGGTCTTTTATTGTAAAAGCTTCCATGCTTCGAATTAATAAAACTGCGTCTTTCAAATAAAATTGCGTCATTTTATTTGTGGTTAATTTGGCTCCCCATCAAGTGGTATCAGAGCTGTAAGATTCTGAGTGTGTTGAGCAGAGCGCCGAACGTGAGGCAGCTCACACCAGGATCTGGGGTTACGGGTTTCTGAGAAACTGTGAGACAGAATGCCGCCGCGAAGAAATCGTGGTGCTGGAAGGAACGTGGTTCCTGAAGGAGATTTTCGTGCATTGCAGAGACAAGTGTTGGCATTGCAGGAAGAATTGCGCAGGGGAATAGAGCCAAGAGGAGAAGATCGCAGCGATGATGACGGAGTTGAAGACCCGTCTGAAGAGGAAGAAGAAGAAATGAGTGCCGCAGAGTCACGAATGATAAAAGCCATTTCACAGATTGGGAAAAGGCCAAAGATTGACGTTTCTACGTATTCTAGAAATTTAAATCCAGAAGAATTAATTGACTGGATTAATGACATGGAAGAATATTTCGATTATGAGGACGTTGAAGATCCAAATCGAATAAAATTTGCCAGAACAAAATTAAAAGGCCATGCTGGCATATGGTGGAAAGGAGTGCAGTTGGAAAGAAACCGGAGAGGCAAAGAAAAGATCTCCAGGTGGGATCGAATGGTGGAAAAATTGAAACGGCAGTTTATTCCAGCAGATTACGAATTAGATCTGCTGAGAAAAATGCAGAGTTTGCGACAGTCCAGCAAAACTGTTAAAGAGTATACTGAGGAATTTTTTAAAATTTCAATTAGAACCGGTCATACGGAAGCAAATAAGGAAAGAGTAGCCCGTTACATTAATGGGTTGAGAACCAGCGTGCAAGAGGAATTGAGTCTGGTTCGAATGAACAACATTGAAGATGCTTATCAGTTTGCTCTGAAAGTAGAAGAGAAACTGAATCGCAGATTTGACAGCAAGCAAAGAGGAAGAGGTCGTGGTGGAAGAACCAGTGGAATTAAATATGATGATCAAAAATAGAATGGTGAAACCAGCAATCGCCAGGAACAGAAGGAGGAGAATGCTTACCGACCCCGTAATCAGAACAATGATTATCAAAGGGGCAGAGGTAGAGGTGGACGCGGATATGGCAGAGGCAGATTTCGTGGAACCTATTTTAATTGCGGAGAAGAAGGGCATCGATCATATGAGTGTCCCAAACACCAAGAAGCACCAAACAGAAGGCCTGAAGGAAATGCCAGAGCTGCAGTTGCTGAGGATGGTGTTGAATCCGAGCACTCTGAAGAAGCAGAGCACGGAGAAGTGATGATCACAAGAAGAACTTTGTTGAATGAAGAGAAGGAACCAGATCAGCGGAAAAGCCTGTTTCGCACGAGGTGCAAATGTTCAGGTAAAATCTGTAATATTATTATTGATAATGGTAGTACAGATAATTTGGTTTCTGAGGAAATGGTAGCTAAATTAAAGCTAGAAAGAAAACAGCACCCGCATCCATACCGGATTGCGTGGTTGCAGAAGGATCATAGAGCATTGGTCAGTGAACAATGCTTGGTCAAGTTCAAAATTGGAAGATACCAGGATGAGGTCCTGTGTGATATTTTGTCGATGGATGCTTGCCATTTGTTGCTTGGAAGACCATGGCAATTTGATAGACGTGCAGCGCATGATGGACATGCAAATACCTATTCCCTGACAAAATATGGAGTACGCCACAAATTGAAGCCATTAAAGGAGGTTGAGGAAAAGGTATGCAATAATGCTAGAATTTGTTTAGTAGATGGCAAAAAAATTTTGGATGGTATAAAGAGGGATTCAATGTGTTATGCATTAATTCCTAATGTAAAAAGAGAAGATACTACTAACATTCCAGCAGAAGTTGAACATCTGTTAGCAGAATTTCTTGATATTATATCAGACAATGTGCCTGAGGGTTTGCCGCCAATGAGGAAGATTAGTCATCAGATTGACTTAATGCCAGGATCTAGCTTACCCAACAAGGCAGCTCATAGAATGTCTCCTGTTGAGAATGAAGAATTGAACCGACAAGTTCAGGAATTGTTGAGGAAGGGTTTGATTCGGGCAAGTTTGAGCCCTTGTGCGAGTGCCAGCGATACTTGCACCAAAGAAGAATGGCGAATGGCGAATGTGCACCGATTCCCAAGCCATTAATAAAATTACTATTAAATATCGCTTTCCATTACCCCGAATGGACGATATAATGGATTGCTTGAGTGGAGCTAAATACTTCACTAAGATTGATTTGAAGAGCGGATATCATCAGATACGTGTTAGAGAGGGTGATGAATGGAAGACAACCTTTAAAACCAGAGAGGGTTTGTATGAGTGGTTAGTTATGCCATTTGGATTGACTAATGCACCCAGTACATTTATGAGGTTGATGAATGAAGTATTGCGTGACTTCCTGGAAAAGTTTGTGATAGTGTATCTAGAAGGATATTCTGATTTTTAGTAAAACATTGGATGAACATTTGTTGCATGTTCGGACAGTTTTTGAAAAACTGCGTGAGGAGCGATTATTGATAAATATACGAAGTGCAGTTTTGTATAGAAAGAGTTGATATACCTGGGATTTGTCATCTCAGAGGAGGGTCTGAAAATGGATCCTGAGAAAGTGAAGGCTATCCTTGAATGGCCTGCTCCAAGGAATGTGACAGAGGTAAGATCATTTCATGGTCTTGCAAGTTTCTATAGAAAGTTTATTAGAGACTTTAGCAGTATTTGTGCACCCCTAACAGAAACTATGAGAGGGGATAAGAGAGAATTTAAGTGGACTGCCAAAGCAGATACCAGCATGAATATATTGAAGAAGAAAGTGACAGAACAGCCCATTTTGGCACTTCCAGATTTTAATAAAGTGTTTCAGGTTGACTGTGATGCCAGTGGCAGTGCCATTGGAGCTGTGTTGAGTCAAGAAGGTAAACCTGTTGCATATTTTAGTGAAAAATTGAATGATGCTAGAAAGAAATACTCTGTTTATGATCAAGAATTCTATGCTATAATTCAGGCTCTTAAGAAATGGAGACATTATTTGCTAACCAAAGAGTTTGTTTTATATACTGACCATCAAGCTTTGCAGTATATCAATAGTCAAGGTAAACTTAACCAACGGCATTTGAAGTGGGTTGAATTCTTGCAGAGTTATACCTTTGTACTAAAGCATAGAAGTGGCAAATCTAATAGAGTTGCAGATGCCTTGAGTAGAAGGCATAATTTGTTGATGGAAATGAGAGTGCAGGTTGTTGGGTTTGATGAACTCAAGAGTTTATACCCAGCAGATCCAGATTTTGCAGAGGCATGGACCGCATGTGTGTCTCCTACTACCGTGGATCGCACTAAGTGGTTAGATTTCATGATCCAAGATGGGATGTTGTTTTGATAGAATTAGTTGTGCATTCCCCGAAGTTCCATGAGGGAAAATTTGATCAAAGAGAAGCATAGTGGAGGACTAGCAGGGCATTTTGGCCGTGATAAGACCATTGCTCTTGTTAGTGAAAATTACCATTGGCCACAGTTGCATCCGGATGTGACCAGATTTGTGCAGGGTTGCAGAGTGTGCCGGATGGAAAAAGGAGTCAGCCAGAATACAGGAATGTACCAGCCATTGCTTGTACCAGGAAGACCTTGGGAGGATATCAGCATGGATTTTGTTCTTGGTCTGCCAAGAACACAACGTGGAAATGATGCCATTTTTGTTGTTGTTGACAGGTTTTCAAAAATGGCCCATTTTATTCCATGTCAGAAGACAAGTGATGCGGTTCACATTGTCGACTTGTTCTTCAAGGAGGTAGTCCGACTTCATGGTCTACCCCAAAGCATTGTTTCGGACAGAGATACCAAATTTGTGGGTTATTTCTGGAGAACTCTATGGAAGAAGCTAAAAATAGACTTGAAATTCAGTTCTGCGTACCATCCGCAGACTGATGGACAGACCGAGGTAGTCAACAGAAGTTTGGGTAATCTTCTACGATGTTTGGTAGGAGATAAACCGAAGGGATGGGATCTGATTTTACCCCAGGCAGAGTTTGCTTACAACAATTCTGTCAATCGCAGTACTGGTAAATCACCATTCCAGATTGTGCATGGGTACAGCCCTAGAAACGCTTCTGAGTTGAGACCGATGGATAAAGCAGACAAGTGCAGTGCTGAAGCTGAAGACTTTGCAGCACACATGAAGACTTTACATGAAGAGGTACAGCAGCATATCAGTCAAATGAATGCTACTTACAAAGCCAGAGCAGATCAGAAGCGGCGTTTCAAAGAATTCCAAGTAGGGGATGAAGTCATGGTTCACTTGCGTAAGGAACGTTTTCCTAGAAAAACTTACAATAAGTTGAAGATGAAGAAGTTTGGACCATGCCGGATCATAGGCAAACGAGATTCAGGCAATGCCTATGAAGTTGATCTCCCAAGTGAGCTGAATATTTCACCTATCTTCAATATTTCAGACTTGGTTGAATATCATGCAGGAAGTTGTAGTGAACCACCCAGTCCGGATCTGTGGAACATTCCTGCATCCACTCCAGACAAAGAAGAAATTGAAGACATACTCGACACTCGTGCAGGCAGAAGTACCCGAAACAAGCAATATTCGGAGTATTTGGTCAAGTGGAAGAACAGACCTGTCGAAGATGCCACATGGTTGTCCAAATCAGAGGTTGATCGTTTGGGTTTTCCTCTGACCATCCAGAAGTGAGGATCACTTCTAAAAACATCTACCCCGGGTGTCTGATGCAGGAGCATCTCGGGCAGCACAGCAATCTTGCATCACCAAAAAAAGTTCAAAGTTTGAAAAAGTTCAAAATTTGCAAAATTGACTAAGTATAAAATTGGTCGCGATATCGCGACGCAAATATCGTCGCGATATCGCGACGTATTTCGAGCACCGTGGCAAAAGCAACTAATGGTCGCGATATCGCGACGTATTTCGAGCACCATGGCAAAAGCAACTAATGGTCGCGATATCGCGACACCAAAGTTGTCATGATATCGTGACACTTTGGCCACCAAAGCCAAAACACAAATAAGTGTCGCGATATCACGACACTTCACCAAAGCAAAACACAAAGAAGTGTCACGATATCACGACACCTTGGCCACCAAAGCCAAAACACAAAGAAGTGTCGTGATATCGCGACACCTTGGCCGCCAAAGCCAAAACACAAAGAAGTGTCGCGATATCGCGACACCTTGGCCGCCAAAGCCAAAACACAAAGAAGTGTCGCGATATCGCGACACCTTGGCCGCCAAAGCCAAAACACAAAGAAGTGTCGCGATATCGCGACACCTTGGCCGCCAAAGCCAAAACACAAAGAAGTGTCGCGATATCGCGACACCTTGGCACCAAAGCCAAAACACAAAGAAGTGTCACGATATCGTGACACTTTGGCAGCCAAAGCCAAAACACAAAGAAGGGTCGCGATATCGCGACACCTTAGCAGACAAAGCCAAAGTGGCAGTTCCAGGTGGCAGTTCCAAGTGGCAGTTCCAAGTGGCAGTTTCGAGTGGCAGTGCCTGAGATCGTTAAGGCCGTTCCAAGCGGCAGTTTCAAGGGCCGTTAAGGCCGTTCCATATGACCGTTCCAGAAGCCGTTAAGGCGGTTACGAACGGCGGTGCAGCACGAAGCATAGAGCATAAAAGGGATTTATTTGAAGGATTCGGGAGGCTGGGGGAAGGAAGGAAGGTTGTGGCTGTATTTTGCATTTAAAGCACTGTGTATTTATTTTCATGGTGATTTATTGTAAAAGCTTCCATGCTTCGAATTAATAAAACTGCGTCTTTCAAATAAAATTGCGTCATTTTATTTGTGGTTAATTTGGCTCCCCATCAATTTGCTATAGCATATAGTAGAACTTATGAAGTAAAATGAATATAAAATGTTCTGATTGAACTAATAAATAGAAAAGGAATAATTAAAAATATTTTATATGTTCCTAGATTGAATACTAATCTTATTTTAGTTTCTCAACTCTTGTATAAATACATGACAGTAGAATTCAAAGTGATCAATGGAAGAAAACAATATTATATTATCAAAAAAAGAAAAATGATAGCCTCAGGATCATATAATGATAGTTTATTTACTTTAGATACTACTAAAAATTTAGCTCTATCAGTAAAAATATCAGGTTTAAAAGAACTGTGGCATAAACATTTTGGACATACCAGTGCATCATCTTTAAATGAAATGATCAAATATCAAATGGTTGAAGGAATACCAGATATTTCTTGGGAATCTACTATTTATCTAGAATGTTTAGTAAGAAAACAACATAGAATATCTTTTAAACTTTGTCAGTATAAGTCTCAACAACCATTAGAATTGATATATACAGATTTATGCAGTCCAATGAATGTTACTAGTATTGGAGGACATAGATATTATCAACTATTTGTTGATGATCACACTAGAAAAATGTGTGTATACTTTATGAAGTACAAATCTGAAGTCTTTAGTTGTTTTAAAAAATTCAAACTTCAAGGAGAAAAGAAGTCAGGAAATACTATCAAAATTCTTCGTTCAGACAGATGAGGTGAATTTATATCAAAATAATCCAATCTATTTCTAGAATAAAATGGAATAAAAAGGCAACTTATTACAACATATTCACCACAACAAAATGGTATTGCAGAAGGAAGAAATAGATCAATAATATAAATGGTAATATGTATGTTAAAAGAAGCTCATATTGATCATAAATATTGGGTAGAAGCAGTTAAAACAACAATATACCTATAAAATAGATTACCTACAAGAATACTCAGGAATGTTACACCAGAAGAAGCATGGTCAAGATGAAAACCAAATATTAGAAAATTAATAATTTTTGGATGAAAATCCTATATGCATAATCTAAAATAGAAGAGGATAAAACTAGAAAAAAAAACTATGTTTGGTATATTCCTTGGTTATGATGATGAGTCAACAGGATATAGAATAATTGATCCAAGTACAAAGAAAGTATACATAAGTAGAGATGTAGTTTTTGATGATAAAATCAAGGTTGAAACTGAAGAATAAAATAATGATTCAGAAATTCTTCTAAATTTTTTAGAAGAAAACTTATCAAATGAAGAGACAAAGTCATAATCTCAAGATGAACAAAGTGAATGTATGAAAACTTCTATAATTTCTCAAAGGAACCAATATGGTTTAGGAATATACTCAGAGAATTAAATCTAGAAAAAATTACTACTACAAGACCTCAAAATCGTAGTCAAATTCTAATAAACAGAGGATTTCTAAGTATCATGTCAGAACTGACAACGACACTTCGAGACTTAAATCATTCACATTAGAAGGTAACTATGGAATCAAAATATTCATGATTACAAAATAATAAAACATGGGACATAATAGAATTACCTCCAATAAATAAGGTAGTAGGTTGCAAATAGGTTTATAAGATAAGTATAAACCATATGGGTCACTTGAAAAATACAAAGCTCGATTAGTAGCCATAGGATATACTCAAACAGAGGGAATTGACTATGAAGAAACATTTACACTGACAACTAGAATGACTACCATTAGAATAGTGTGTGTTTTAGCAAATCATCATGATTGAAAACTTCATCAAATGGATGTAAAAAATGTATTTCTTAATGGTGATTTAGAAGAGGAAGTCTACATGTCACAACCAGATGATTTTGTTGCCAAAGGTAAAGAACAAAAGATTTGGAAATTAAATAAATTCTTATATGGTGTAAAGCAAACCCCTAGAGCATGGAACATAAATATTAATAATCACTTGTTGCAACAAAATTTCAAATGAAGTACATTAGGCTCAAACCTATATACAAAGAAATTTGGAAATTATATTTTAATTCTCATAGTATATGTCGATGATATAGTAATTACTGGAAGTTCAAAAATCTAATAAGTGAGGTAAAGAAATATTTTGAGAAATTTTTTGAGATGACTAATTTAGGACTCATGAATTATTGTCTTGGTCTAGAGATCCATCAAAATAAAGACAATATTACAATTACACAAACAAAATATGTAAAGGCTTTACTTGAAAAATATAAAATGAGTAATTGTAAGCCTAAAGATACACCTATGTAACAAGGACTGCAATTATCCAAAAATGATGGAACACCTTTCATTTTAGCTACAAGTTATCATCAATTAATTGGAAGTCTTCTATATTTAACTAATACTCAACCTGATCTAGTCTTTGCTATGAATTATCTTTCAAGATTCATGCAAGAACCAAGAATGAGTCATTGGAAAGCTGCAAAAAGAATATTGCAATATGTCAAGAAAACTATAGATTATGGACTAACTATATGAAGAGTGTTAAATATTTTTGTCTATAGGGTTACTTAGATTTTGACTATGCTAGTTCTATTGATGATATAAAATCCACTTTAGGGTATATTTTTTATCTTGGAATAGGATCAATATCATGGCATAGTAAGAAATAATAGATAGTGGCACAATCATCTACTAAAGTAGAATATTATGCAGCATGAGATACAGTTTGTGAGACCTTGTGGCTACAATATATATTATCAGAAATGCGAATCAAAATAGATCCAACTCTAATATATTATGATAATCAAGGAGTACTTAATTTGATCAAAAATCCAATTGTACATGAACGAAATAAGCATATTGAAGCTCAATGTCATTTTATTAGATATCATTTTCAGAATCATCATATCAACTTGAAGCATATTCCTACAGAAGAACAACTTGCAAATATATTCACAAAATATCTACGGAGAAACAAGTTCAAGATATTTAGAGATTATCTATGCAGGTCAAGAAAAGCTCATCTCAAATAATGTAATACATGGGGGTTTTAGAGTATATTACATTATTTGATATGTAAGAAGTTCAAAGGGTTACTTGAGGGAGATCAAAGGTCATTTGTAAAATCTATATTATGGACTCCTAGTTCCATATTTCATTGTACAAGTTCTTATTGATAGTAAAAAGCTATATGCATTGATTTTGTATTACATTGTTTCTGATTCATAATTTTAGTAATTATATTTTTTAGGGTACTAAAGCTATCATATTGAATATAATAGGGCTATATAATCCTACATTAAGTATAATAAGGCATATAATCCTTTATTTAAGATTATTATTACAAATGAAACCATTGAAAGCTTTCTAATATTAAGGAATATTAATAACTAGTTCAACATTTGAGAGAAAGTTTTGAGAAGCCATAAAACAAGAAGAGAGACCCATAATAGAGGAATTAGGCCCATGTAGAAGGAAATACCCAAGAGATAGGTCTTTATAGAAAAAGGGCTAAGAGATCACATAAAGATAATAGACCCATATAGAGAAAAATAGAAACCTATATTATTTAAGAACATGCGCATTCAACCAACTCAAGTAAGAAGAGCCAAGAATCCATTTGGACAACTTCCAACAAGAAGAGTAGAGAGGCCTATTTGGCCAACTTTATAAAGAATAGAAGAGAGGCCATTTGACCAAATCCAAAAAGAAGATAAGAGAGGTCATTCAACCAACTCCAACAAGAAGAGAAGAGAGGCCATTCAACCAACTCCAACAAGAAGAGAAGAGATACCATTTAGCCAAGTCCAAAAAGAAGAAGAGAAAGGCCCATTCAACCATATAGCATAGGATTAATCTATTCGGCTATACAAAAGATCCATTCAACCAATACAATAATACAATACAACAACAACATAAAGAAAAGCATATAGCATTCAAAGAGTAAAGCAATTAAGAGTTATTGCTATATAGAAGCTTCATACGCCATATAACCCTAAGAGTTATCAACATTATGAGAGCTTAGTGACCTACGAAGCTACAACATTGTAGAAGACTAGCTTGAATATCTAAACCAATATGAATATCAATATTATAACATATTAAGAAGAAGCTATACAATGAATCATATAAAGAAAGTAAGTTTCTCAATGTTTAAGGTAAATAGAAAAGCTTCTAGCATTGAAGGATAGATGGAAGTAATGCACCAATATTTAGCATTGTAGGAAGATGAAGCATCCGATATTAAAGGAAGGCAAAGCATTCAGAGTTGAAGGAAGAAAAAAGCATCTAGCATTAGAGGAAGGAAAAACATTTAGAGTTGAACAAATACAAAGCATTTAACATTGGAGGAATGTGAAGCATTCAGTTTTGAAATAGTTCAAAGCATCCAATGTTGAAGCATGAATAAGAGAAAAGTCTAACCGAGCATATCATCACAACGTATCAACACCTGCAACATCAAAATTTTGTAATGCATTGAGTGTTAGAGCTAAAGGGAATAACATGCTTTCTAATCGCATGCAAAGCTTCATATGAATGATATTCATGATTCAATATGAGGCACTCCCAAACTAGTTTCAAAGGTGCAGAGGAAACACATTATGAAGCACAAAGTATTAATGCCAGTGAAAAATTAAATCAAAGATTGTTAATGAGCAAGTAATTTAGAGAACATCAAAGAGCAAACAATTTGGAGAATGATGTGGAAAACGATTCAAATATTTTTTTACCTAAGGTGGAATATAAGTTCAGATTGCAATTATTTTTATTAAGGTTTTATGGAGTTATAAGGTGTTTATTTAGTCTAAAAGGAATATAATTTAATAAGGAGTTATAAGTAGGAAATACTTATAATTTAGGAGTTATAAGGGATAGTTTTCGAATTTAAGATTTTTTATTATAGAGATATAGAGTAGTAATGATTAGTTAATTTAGTTATTCAAAGTTTTTTTAAAGAAGATTTGCTTTTTGAGAAAAAATAATATATATATATATATATTAGAAGTTTTTGAAATTTTGTAAATTTATGATTTTGGAGTTAAAAGGTTTTCAACATCAAATAATTAGAATAACAAATTTGTAAATTTCATATTATTTGAGTTATTTCTAAACTAGGGAGTTATAAGGTTTACTACTTCAAAGGTTATTATTTGAGTTCTTATAATTCTTTGAATGAGTTCCATTATGTCAAACAATAAAATTTTTCTTTCTGAATCTCAACTTCTGAAAGGATCAAATTTTGCATCATGGAAGAACAAAATGAAATCAATCCAAGTTGTAGAAAAACTCTAGTATATAGTTAGTTGGACATAGACATAAACTAGCAAAGATGCAAGAGAAATACAAATATTTGAAGAAAGTGATGCAAAAGCACTTATGTTGATAACATTTGGAATAATTGATGAAATTCAACCATACTTAAGTGGAGAAAAAACTTCTAAAAAGGCATGGAATACTTTATGCAAAATATTTGAAGGGAAAAAAAAGCTACAATTCTAAATTTACAATCCCAACTATATTCCTTAAAATTCAATAGTGAAGAAAGTATAGAACTCTTTCTTCGTAAAGTAGCAGATATAAAAGCAAAGTTATTAACTCTGGGAGAAAAAGTAGAAGATAAATTTCTTGTTCAAGTAACATTAAGAGCACTTCCAGAAAGCTACAAACATCTAGTCACATCTTTGCAAGTCTTAAGTAAGGAAACTACATTTGATGACTTAGTCAATATTCTACAAGAATATGAAGTAGAAAACTTAGTCAAATATGAAATGACTAATAATGCCTTGGTATCTAAAGATAATACACAAGGTAATATTGCTTCAACTTCAAGATACAAATCTAAATGGAATTCAAGATATTGTCAAATATGTAAGAAAAAAGGCCATAGCACAAATTTTTGTAGATACAATCAAAGGAATCAATATCAAGGAAATCAAATGAATATGAATCAAGGTGGTCAAATAAACAAATCAGTACAACAAAGACAATATCAATCTCAATATCAATACAATCCTCAATGACAACAATAATTTCAACCTCAATATCCACAATATCAATATCATTCTTAGAATCAAATAGTAATCAACAATGACCTCAAATACAGTACAAAGAAGGAAATCAAAAGCGAAATTTATCTCAAGAAATTATTGAAATTTAAGAATTAGAATAAACATATGAAAAAAATAAATTTAAATTTCTTTTAGAAAAACTTTTGATCAATGAAGATGTATATTTTGGAGATACTATTGTTGTAGTTGCTATAAAACATCAGGATATAGGAAAAGAAATTTTAGGAATACAACATGGAAAGATGAAGACCAAGACATAAAAGAACAAGATAAAAAAATAGAAGAAGAATATTAGGAAAGCACAAAATAAGAAAACAAAAAGAGATACAAATCAAAAGCAAGTACATGAACAAGAGATTGATGGATTACATGCTAAAAAACTAGATGAAAGAACAAATATGGAGATTGAAGATGAAGATCAAGATTGAAGACTAAAGTCTTCAATAACCAAATAATGTAATATAGGGGGTGTTGAGGTATATTACATTATTTGGTACATGCTAATGTACCCCCATGGTACCTTCATGGTACATTTGTAAATAGTAGATTAGGGTTGAGTCTATAGTTTGAGTGCGAATTATAGTTCCCATTTATGTAAGTGAAAATGTGTAGGAAATGCACAAGTGTCATGTAAAAGTGTAATGTGTAGGAAATGCACATGTGTCATGTAAGTTAGAGTGCAAGTGTAGGTTGAGAGTATGTGTACAAGTTTCTTGTATGTAAGAGTGCAAATAAGTAATGTAATTATGTGCACAAGTGTCCTAGATTAGGAATTCAACTATAAGTGTAAGTCTTGTAGATGTGTGCAAAATCAAGTGTTCATCAAGTATGCAAGTGGCAAGTTCATAAGTCAATATTCATGAGACTTGGCATATGGAGAGCAATAGTCAAGTACTTGAAGAGTTACATTACTGTGGCTATATTGTGGAGATAATGATCCATAGGAAAACAATAAATTGAGTGAATAATCAATGATTCATAATCAATTTGTAATAGGAAGAGAAGTAATAAATCTTGTATACATTTTGAGCAATTAATATTGTAAGTTGTTCTTCATGCATAGTACATGAATGATTCAGTTACATTTATATTTCAATATATAAATGAATGTTATTTTATTTATTAAATAAGGCTTGATATACATATTAATTTGCTCATATTACTTTACTCATAATATTATTATTTGAAATTTATTATTGTGGCTATTTTATATTGGGGACCTATGAGATACTGTTGAGATAACATGTGATATTTTGTGGTAGTATAAAGGCTTAAAATTCAACACATTATGGAGGTAATAACTTTTGCATACAAAAGCATTTGGAGGCCACTTTTTTATATTACCTATTTTTGTAGTACCTATACATTAGTGCCATCAATTAAGGACATCTTGATGTATGTTACTGATATTAATGGGAAAAATTACAACACCTAGTAATTACAAATGATAGAATTACTCAAAAGTTAGTCTTTGATTCATTTAAAATAATGAAACAAAATAAAAACTTTATGATCATGAACTATCCAAGAAGAAAAAGGAAGCACTTGGTCTCTTATTTATGGTAGTAGAATCAAATATATTTTTGCACAAAAGAAAGAATATTAATCCCATTCAAGTATGGAAAACTTTGAAGGATATCTATGGAAAAGTAACTATTAGTAAAGTTAACATAATAGAGACAAAGCTCTCTAATTTCAAGATTTCATAATTTCATAATGTCGAAGACTACATATCTTGATATAAATCCTTAAAGGATGACCTAGCTATGACTAGAGGTAAAGTAAAGTATGATGAAGAATATGTAATGTGTTACCTATAATATTTCTCCACACTTTGATACAATTGGCTTGGTTCATTATATGAATGCTATGACTATCAAGGATGCACAATTTATAATTCTTGGAGGTCTCTTCAAAATTATTTTTTACTATGAACTTGCTACAAAAAATTATGGAGATCTTCCTCATATATAGGACCATATAAAATATATCAAATCAATGTAATTTAAGGCTTAGCTACCTAAGGGTAAGTCAAATATTCCAAATAATTTAAAAGTTACAAACAATATAGAATATTGAAGCAAAATTATTGAGATCAATTCACAAGCTTTCTAATGATGAAGATGAAAAAGAAGATTGCAAAGTGGAGTCCCGTTAGAGAATCCATTATGGGGGTGGAGATATTACCTACAAGAAGGGTGGGGAAAATTTGCAAAGGGCCTCCTAATGGATCCATTGTGCCTTCTCCTTTTCGACCTCGAGTATAGGAATAATTTATTGAGTCTAAATCTAGAGTATAGTGAATTGATTTAGGGAACACCTATGTTTCTCCTAATATTTTTCTTTGACAAACTTAACCTTAATCTAGTCCTATTTAGCTACAAATTCATCATGCAATTTGACAAACAAGTCCTAATAAACAAAATAATTTTTATTTTTTAATGATAAATAAAAATTAAATATTCTTTTTGAGAGCAAGAGTTCAATAGGATAATACAACAAAGAAGTCCTAATACGATGATATATGATTTTTATTTAATGATATGCAAGACTAAAATTGATCCTGTAATTTGATTAATTCTAATTGGTTCCTTCTTTTGTTGTTACCTTTAATGGATAAAAATAGAAAAAACTAAGGACTAGATACAAAATAAATAATAGACATATATATGATCTAAGATACTAAAAGAAAAGGATTGGAACTTGAGACCAAGTTTTTCTTCCTCAATGGTAGGATTGTCGTTGTATTGAAAAAGCATTATTGATTCCATAGAAACATTTTTGGTGCTACTACTTCTTGATGGTGCTTTTCCTAACCTACTAAACAAATAGAAAATGAATTAGTGTAAAGGGGTATGATTAAACTAGAGGAGAGTGTATGGATCCCTTGACTAGCATCAAATACTTACTCAAAATATTAGGTAAACTAATACAAAATGATAAAATAGTGACTATGTTCTCTGTGGTGAAAGAAACATTGGATGAGTGATAGTTCCACTAGTGTTTTTGTTGGTTGACAATATTTTCACTTTCTATGATTGTGAACTCTACTTCTACTATATCAAAAATAAAGAGTGATAGTTTCATCAAACCTATAATTTGGTAGCACTTTCACCTATGGATAAGTAGAATATACTTAGATAGGAGAATTATGATTTTGATAAAGTATGTAATAAGGATCCCAATCAAGATGTGTAGAGGCCCTGATAGATATAGTTTTAAAACATGATTTCTTATGAAAGATGTAAACTAAGGATGCAAGAAAACTAAATTGTAGGTAGATAAAATATTACTAAATAAACTAAATATGATGATAAATGATAAACTAAATACTTTCAATTTTTTTATGATAAATGAAAATACAACATTCTTTTTGAGAGCAAGGGTTAAATAGGATAATGTAGCAAAGAAGTCCTAATACGATGATATGTGCAACACTAAAGTTGGTCCCCTAATATGATTAATTCTAACTAGTTCCTTATTTTCTCATTACCTTTAATGGATAAAAATAAAAAATACTAAAATAGAAGTAGATACAAAATAGATAATAGACAAATATTTGATCTAAAATACTAAAAGCAAATGATTGGAACTTGAGACCTAGTTTTTCTTCCTCAATGGTAGGATTGTTGTTGTCCTACAAAAGTATTACTAATTCCATAGAAACACTAATGGTGCTACTACTTACTGATGGTGCTTTTTCTAACTTGCAAAACAAATAGAAAATGAATGAGCTAGTAGTAAAGGGGTCTTCCTATATTGGAGGAGAGTGTATGGATCCCTTGACTAGAATCAAACCTTTATTCAAAGGATGAGGTAAAATGCTACAAAATGATAAAATAAGGACTATGTGCTTTGTGGTGAAAGAAAAAATAGGTGAGTGATAGTCCCACTAGTGTTTTTGCTGGTTGACAATGCTTTCACTGTCTATGGCTATGAACTCTACTTCTACTATATCATAAATAAAGAGTGTTAATGCCATCAAATCTATAATTCAGTAGCAATTTTGCTTGTGGATATAGTATAATATAATTGGATGGAAGAATTACTAATTTTATAAAGGATGTAATAAGGATTCCAGTCAAGAGGTGTAGGGGGGCTGATAGCTATAATATGACAACATAATTGCTTATGAAGGATATAAGCTAAGGATGCAAGAAAGTTAAATGATAAGTAGATAAAGATGTGGATAAGATAATAAGGTTAGTGTGCAATGATTAAATATTACAAAGCTACAAAATAATAATGATTAAAGCTAAGAGGGGAGAGAGCACAACCAACCAAGCTTGTAGATTCAAGAAAAAAATAAAGCTTTTAGATTCAAGATGCCAAGGTTGATATCCCCTTGTTGTGATGAAGTAGATGAGCTTACTTGTTTCTTGAGATGATTGAAATATTCACAATTGTGTGACATACATATTCAAGAGTGTTATCACCTTTAAAAGGTCATGATATAATTTTAATAGAGTTTTGATAAGCTTATGAGATGTTATATATGTTTGCAATTCTGCTAGATTATCTCACACATCAATTTATCCAGGATCAAATATCAATCACATAAAATAATTCACAAGAAACACAAGTATTGGACAATAATTAATACTTATTCATAAATAAATATTTCTCACATACATTCATATTTCTCCAGATTACATTACATTGAGCTTTGTCTCCAATATATAACGTTACAAATGACTCTTCAATATTCCTAACTATTGCTCTCCTCAAACTACTTGGGAGATGCATCCTTTCACATGCCTCACATTATGACAAAACTCCTCATGACTCTTTACTTCCATACTTGAAACCTATCATCTATGACTCTTCACTTTCACTCTTGACACCTATCAACTATTATTATTTACTTGCTCACTTGCACACTTTATTACATAACACATAATATTCCATACTTTGACACATACATTAGAAAAATATAAACACACTCCCTAATATAATATTCACAATATTACTCCAAGTTACTTTAATATTACCAAATAATATAAGTGTTGTGGGTCAAGAATAACCCTTGTACCCTGGGCACTGCAATCACCCATGCTGGTGTGGTTTTTTCTTTGGGTGTGTTCAATTCCCATACCTTAATTAAGGTGCTAGTCCTATGAATTTTTAGGAGCATGATATGTGGATCCTTTAGACGATCTTTGATATTTTTTTACTAGGGCTAGCTACTTGTCTGGGTGTAACCTTTGATGCTTTCTTCTTACTCTAGCTTAATTCTAATGGATGCTTTACCAGGGACACATGGAAGATAGAAAAGTATTAAAACCTAGACAAGTAGCTACAAGTGTCAATGTAAATGATAGAAAGTAGTAAAACCTATCTAGCCTAACTAGCCTAAGCTACAAGTGTCAATGTACCAAATATTATGGTTCCCATTTTGCATTCTAGTGGAATTAGTGAACATGAATAAGTATGATATCGAAATTGAACATGGTATAAAATATGTATGGCTTTAAATTAAATGATCGCCTATAGAATCCAAGACAAAAATACATGAGTAGTCACAACCTTCTATAAAAATATATATGAACACTTAGACCAAGATATAATTACATGAGTAGTCATAGCTCCTTGTATCCATATTAAGGCACATTACATTAATATACAACTAGAAGAGGCTCGATGGCCTATACATACAATATACCAAGGCCCGAGTCTAGATTGGAATACAAAATAGAAATAGGAGGAATTGATCAAGATCAAATGCTAGACATGATAACAATTCAATCTTATATTTTTTCTTGGAGATGGCTATTTATAATTTTTACATCAAAATTTGAAATTCAAAATTCCCCTAAAAAATGAATATGGGTGGGAGCACCTACATAATTACTAGTTGCTAAATTAGAGGGACTATTTTGCATTTATTTCTTGGAGGTCCAACTTTGATTAGGGAGTTAAGTCACCATAAATACCTCTACGAGTGATATAATTTCTATATGGAAGTGTCATTAATAGGTTTACCTTCCTCAATGGAAACTTGAGCATGGGTGATGGCTTTTACTGCTAGAAATCCACTCTAGTGGTTGTGGCCTAGTCTCTTCTAATTTTTAATCCATCTTGGTGATTTCTCCCTTTTCATGTCAATCCAGCAAATTCTGGTAATTACCTGGTCTTGATTTTTTCTATGATAATCTAGTTTCTTCAATAACTTCCTTTCTTGTGCTTTTGGTTAGCCTTAATATTGGTTGATATCACTTCTAATGCTTCCCTATACCTTTTAATTATTGATATTTTTAAGACTCCTCTACATAGGATTCCATTGGACCTCACTTGATGGGCATGATTCAAGTCCTACATGGCTTTTACATGCTCTTTTAACCCCTCTTGCCATCATACCTTTGGAGGCTATGTATGTGGGTCAGTGAGCAATAGTGGTCTTATTGAGTCCTTACATAGCTCATACTATCCCCCTTATTATTTTACTCCAAATTCCTAGGATCCCCACTTATGGGTGAATTAATCATACCATCGAGCAACTATTCTTGGGTGCATGGAGTGTTGCAACCCAATGACTAGAGGAGGGTAGTTTAGTTTTGAGGCGTATCTGTCAGAGAGGCAAATGGGTCTCAGTAAATCAAGCTATTAAAGGACTTATCATAAACAAATTAGTCTCCATCAAAAGGGTGTCAGGGTTCCTATTGATGATGGGATGCAACTTAGTCACCATAAAAAATGTTGTTATCCTTTGTTGGCATGATTCGGGTGAATGGATTTACCTCATGGCACAAGGATATTTGAGCATGTTAGCAGCATTTGGTATTGACTATCCTCTAATAGTGTCTTCTTTAAATCAAATACTTAATATGTGGATGGATATTTAGTGCTTCTCATCTGCTTAGTTTAGGTGATGATCCTACTTGCCTTTATTTTGGGACAAAGGTCTGTCTGCCCACCCTATAGTGAATTTTTCACTATAGTTTGGTGACTCATAGGGGGATTTTATTTGCAATATTTAAAGAACCGAACAAATAATAGCCTTATCCTTTATGTATGAAATATTTGGGCTAAATTCTGGAGGCTTGGAAATTTTAAGGAGAAGAATTATACTCATTAAAATGTATCAAGGGGAGATCTCATTTTATAGATCTCACATTGTTGAAGCATTGAAGCCTTTTATACTATAAAATTTTCTCCTTAATCTTTCCCATGTGGTTGAATCAATAATGACATAATTATTTGTTATGCTACTACCATTTGGTCATTATAAATATATTTTCATTGCCTTGATGGTCATTGGGTGAAACACAAGAAATAATTATCTCAAGCTAGTATTGTCAATCATTAGTCCTGCTTCATGCAACCTTCTCTTTTTTGTACATTTGTCCATGTAGTGCATTTTCTAAAATATTTTATGTGCATTTTTTGACTTTCTTTCCTTTATTTACATCACCTATTTACATTAGGCAATAATTATAGTACTTGGCTCTTACCATATTTATTTATAAATTACCTATGTACACTATAGTAAATGGTTTGACATGTCTTCACACATCAGCCATTGTCTAGACCATCACCTCATTGGAACTTGTAATGTTTGGACCATAGCGATCCAAAATTTTTCTCATATTAGTAGTTTAGTTATGGGAGTGTGTGCTCTATAGGCTTTGATGAAGGATGGGTTCCTATAGGTTTGGTGGATTCTAGTGTGATACATTGTTCTTCTTGTATTAAGTTTGCTTTAGCTAGTATTGATATGAGCTTGTGTAGGTTTACCCCCACATGTTGTCGACCCACTCATCGATTTGGTTGTTAGCTTTTAAATCTCTAATACTTAATATAAATCGCCACAAGAAAATAATCGTTGGATATAATATAATGAATCAAATAATAACTCAAAATATAATATCAAACAGAATATCTCATTAGAATACTCACATAAACATGCTCACAATATTGCACATGAAAATACTAAAAATACTATTGAATAAATATCTACTAATGCAAGCATAAATATTTGCATTTTTTATTCATTACATTACAATGCTGTATCACAAATATATAATTGTATGTGACTCTTCATATGTTGCACTCTTGACCTTCACTATTCTTAACAACTCTTCACTTTCCTATTCTAAGGACACATGTGCACACTTACATATTAGACACTTGTGCACATTTACACTCATAACACTTGCACACATATTTACATGATACTTGTGTATTTCCTACACATTATTACATTACATAAAATATTCACTCACTAATATAGGACATAACCCTAATATAATATTTACAATAATGTACCAAGGTGGTACATTATCATGTACCAAATAATGTAATATTCTCTAACACCCCCTGTATTACATTATTTGTTTATTGAAGACTTTAGTCTTTAATCAAGGTCTTCATATTTCCTTCTTCAATCTGCATATGAATTTGTAGTGCAACCTACTTCTATCCTCTCCTACTTTTTATTATCTTGAATTTTGGATTTACCCAAGATTTTTTATGGTAGAAATATTTTTTATTCTCGTTTTCTATAATCTATCTTTCAACTGTGTTATTTTGGACTAAGATAAGATCTTGAGAGAAACCAATTCTTTTGGTAGGTGGTAGAAATTATATTATATGGGTTTTAACTGGTGCCCAAAACCAAAAACATAAGTATATGATGAAAATTACGTAGAGAAGCACAAAATAGGGTGTCTACACCCTAGCCACTCCATGAACAGACTAAAGAAAGAATAGACCCATGCAGGGGTTGTTTAACAGAAAAACATAGATCGAAAGAGAGATTCCACGTAGGGGCTAAGGAGAAAATAAAGTAAAATCAAACCAATGCCCATGGAGGGGTTAAAATATTAGTACCAAAATTCCCACACAGGGGAACAAAGCTTGAAAGACAAAACAAACCTACTCTAATCATCAATAATCTCTTCAGCTATAGAGCTCTTTTGGCCATGTTTCTTAACTAGCAATTTGAGGGAGGTGCTGATGCTATCCATGCCATTGATGATGATACTGAGAATGGTGTTATGGACCAAGTTGAAGATGGTCATTGGAGAAGTAGTTTTATCACTCCCATCATCAAGATTTTTTAGGTGAGCATACCTCAGGGCTGATTGTGCATTTCCAAGTCAACATTAGCAGCATAAAGAACATTTTGAGGGAAATTTTAGTTCTAGATGGACATATTTTTGTAACTAACTCTAACATTTGTGAGCAAATCAGTAGTCTTGTTAGCTTCTCGATACACATGGTAGGTTGTAGTATTGTGAAAATTTTGCATCAAGACCTTAGCTTCCTGGATAATAATGCGCACGTTCCATGAAGGAATTTTGTCGTTGATGATAGAGTTTGTAACATTCATGGAATCACCTTAAATTTGTAAATTTCATGTGTAATATCTGATAACTTCTAGCCCTCTGCATAATGCATGAGCTTCAACATATTTGTTAGTTTGGACACCCAGAAACTCAGCATAGGCCACTTTGAGTCATCCATTGTGATCATTGACCAAACCTTCGGCACCCGCTACACCTAGATTTCCTTTACTAGCACCATCATATTTAAGTTTAAGCAATCCTATAGGAGGAGGAGTCCAATGAGTAAAAATTATGGGATGGGTATTAGAAGGAGTAGAGTTGAGACTGTGGGGAATATTGAGGGAATAAAAAATAGTGGATTCAAGGGCAGACTCAGGTGGTTTGGTGCAAGGGAAAAGCTTAGAATTTTTAATAGCAAAGGTGATGGATTTATTGGAAATAAATATAGAGTCCCTAAGGGTGTTTAAAAATATTCTACTATTTCTTTTGAGCTAGATCTACCACAAGATATGATGGAGATAAAATTTCCACAAAGAAGATAACCTAGAATTTCTAAAAGGCATGGGCCATTGGGAGAAAAAAAGAGCTAGGGAGTTGGGTTGGGCCCAAGATATGTGAAAGGTGGACATGATATGATCCATGGCATATTGGAAGAAATAACATTCCGTAAATATGTGGTTGACATATTCTTAGGCCACCAAGCAAAGATGACATCTATTAGGAACAACCATCCCTCTCTTCATGAGATTATCAGTAGTGAGGATCTTGTTTTGGATGGCCAACCAAGAAAAGACAAATTTAGGTATGAGGTGTTTAAGCCAAACCAGATTGAAAGGAATGAGAGAATTTTGGGGAGTGAAAGTCAACAGATGAGCAAATTTGATAGAAAAAAAGACCAGAGTTAGTTTCTTTCTAGAAAGGGTTATCATGAGATATACTAGATGGAATTACAGTTTCCCTCAAAAATATTGATAATTCTATGATAGCATTTGAAATTTGGGCATCAAAATTTACAATGTGGATATCTTTCTATATTATGTGTTGGATTGTAGAGTCTATGAAATCAGCCACATTTCTGCCTATGAGACTATCCAAAAAAGGCTTCACCACTGAGACTCCATTATTATCACTAAGCATTTGATTGGATATCCACCTATCTAACAAAAAATTTATTCTATTTCCTATTTGAAGCTATCATCTGGTTATCCTTTGAATAAGATAACATATATTTCATTTTTAATTGATCCTGTAGCTTCTATTTCATTTTGATTCTTGATGAAACATTTATTAACTCCATTTATATGTTTGAACTCAATCAATCTTCCACTTTCAACTAGTTTAGTTACTAAAATGAGATTAGTTGTCAATCCTGGAACATACATAACATCATGTAACACAAAATATGAGAATGGTGCACTAGGTGTTACACATCCACTTCCATGAACAAGATAGCTCTTACCATCCACAAGTTTCAAACCAAAATTTTCTTTGACCTCTAAGCAATCAAACCATTGTAAGTTGCATGTCATATGATGACTAGCATACAAATATTCTTGCCAAAGATCTCTTTATTTTTGAATCATATGATTATCTCTATTTGAAGTTATTTTGCATTGTTGATAAGAGTTATGAAGAATATTAAGTGAAATTTGACCTTGAACCTTTCCATAATGTATTTTACATTGATAAGTTCCTTTTGATAATTTCTCCATTAGTTTTAATCAATTTCCTTTGAAGTTGACTACCTTATATCTCCCTAGGTTTTGAATAATAAATTTTCAAGTTTCTAAAATTTTCAAGAACTAATGATGTTGAATTCCTTATGTCTCCCTAATTTATTAGAAACTAGGAAAGGAAGAATGTTTACAAATTTTGGAAATCCTAATTTGAAGTAGACTTCCTTATCTCTCCAAAATTAAATAATTTGCAAATATTCTATTTAACTTGAACTTTCAAAAAATATTAAAATTAAACCTTTCAAAAATTTAAATAACTTTGAAAAACTTAAATATATATACTCTACTTCTACTTATCACTCCAAAAACTTAAAGAAGCAATTAAGGTATCTTCTACTTATTACTTCAAAACTTAAAGAAGCAACTAAGGTATTAATACTCTATTAATATCCTTATCTATCATCTTAAACTTTAAACCTTATAAAAATTAAAAATTAAACTCATAAAACCTTCTTTCCTTTAACTTTAGAAATAATAAAAAATTAAAATAACTTAACCCTAATATACATTTGCACAATGCACAATGACTTATTAGGTGATCTTAGTTTGAATAAATTGGTGCTTGGACTAGTTTGAATCACTTAGTACTTGATCATTTCACTACCCTTCTTCTGTGCACTAAATGCATTTTGAAATGTAAGCAAAAGCAACTTCTTGAAGAATTTAAAAAATGATTATAATGTTGCACTTTGTCTGCTCTTAATCAATGTGGATCCTAATTAGTTTGTATGTTCACTATGCGATGGTTCGCTAAGATATTTTAGGTGTCACTTGAGTACCTTTAATGCTTGGCTTCCTTAATTTAAAACTCACATTCGGTGGAACTAAAAAATTCCTTGAGATGGCGCTTGGTATTTGTTCTCTTCTAAAGTCCTTACACTTAAGTTTACTTCTCCTTAGCTGCATAATGATGTTTAGTATTCGTACCCTTCTATATTCCTATCTAACACTTCAATTTACGTCTTCTTAGATAAGTAATTGATTTTCATTCCAACCTAAACTATGATATCACAAGCATTTCTACTTGGCTCGATGAAGATGTGGCTCAATGATGCTTGCATTGCCTTTATGAGCTAGCACTCTTACTGATTCTTACATTTCCCTGAGGTGCTTGCACTCTATTCATTGGTTTGATACTGATGTAAGTAACCCTGAGTGCTCTTCTCTTTTCTACCTTGCTTTACACTCTCTTATACTGTAATTACTAGTAGTCAAGTGATAGATTTAATACTCATTTGCTATGCTTCTTGTAGGTGTACATAGAGGTGTTATGTGCAGGTTCAAAAGTGATGTTATGCATTCAAGACTTGAACCTTTAAACTCTATCAAGACTCATAAACCTTACATGTTATCTTGGATGTTATTTGTTGTGGATGCGATCTCCTTTTACTTATACTACCAATGTATATAACTATGATACTAAGTCTACCTTGTTCTTAAACTCATACTTTTTTGCTTAAGCCCGATCTTAAGCAAACTATATCTTTGATGGCTATGTATACTTGCTAAACGTATTTTCCTATGCTATTCAATCCATAGACCTATTTACTCTACATATTTGCTATATTATTAGATAAATCTATCTTGGCTACCTTCAAACTTTCTCGGCTATCTTCATTTATTACAAGCCTTTTCCTTATTCTACCACCAAAATTTTCTTGTTAACTTTTAGTGTCTTCAATCTTATACTCTTCAAGCTTATTTCCTCTTCAAGCTTGCTGCATCTTAGAAGTCTATGTAGAACTTATTTTCTCTATCTCTACTCTTTAGAATCATAGCTTCTCCTTGGACAAATATATTATAGCATAGAGATATTATATCTCCATCTCTCCTTACGGTCTTAGACTTCACCAACTTGTAGAACAAATTCCTTTTTATGCTATCCTTTTTATTTGGCCAAATATTTATCTTCAAATCTATTTGACTTGACTTGATGTCTTCAAGTTTAAGCTTACTATCTTTAACTCTTCAATTTATGGAATTTAACTTGATCAATTTTATCCACAAATCTTGCTACCCTTGTTGTCCCTATGTGGTAGTTTTTATCTCTATCTTCTTAGACAATTTATTTCTTGTATATTGTCCTCATATCTCACTTTAAATTGGATTCTCTCAATATTTATTACCACCTTCAAGTCTTCTCACTGTCTTGAAGTCTTCTTACTATCTTGAGGTCTTTTTCCTACCTTCAAGTCTTCTTATTATATTGAAGTGTACTTGTTGCCTTTAAGTTTTCATGCTTGATTTCAATCTCTATAGAGAAAGCTAGATTAATGGTCTCTTTTCTTAATAAGGACCAATAAATGTATGATGGACCTCTATCAAATGGGTCTCATAAAATATCAATAATACATTCTCTAATGGGTCTTCTTTATCTATGTTTACTATTAGACCTATTTTCTCGAGTCTCCTATATCTATCTTATGGGCTTATCGAATGGCGATGATTGTCCCAAATCCAGAGTAATTACTCTTGTTGGAGCTCTTCTAATAGGTCTCCTCTATATTCAATCTCAAATCTAAAATTCTTATAGGATTTTCTCCTTATGACTCCTTTATTTCTCAATCAAATATGATCTCTTTTCTACTAGGTCCACTTATCTACACTATAGAACTCTTTCTCTGAAGGGTCTCAAATCTATGGTTATTTGAAATCTATCTCATAATATTGGCCTCTTCTCTTGGATCAATTTGTCAAGGTCTATCTTCAAGACTTGGATCAATATTAAAGATTGCCTTCTATTATAAATAGATTCTTGGAATAGGTAAATTTAATCTATCTTATCAAGGTTAATATCTTATTGACCTAAAAATTTTCTTGAGTACAACTCAAATCAATCCTTGCTTGAGGAAAGCCTTCAACCTTATAGTACAAGAAGATGAAAGTATTCTCTATCTGTTGTAGGAAGCTTCTCAACTTATGAAGATCAATTTTCACTGTAGAACTATCTTATATAGCTTTCTCTAACATTACCTAAGAATCCAAATATATGAATGACCAAATTTATTCTATGTTAGTTCTTCCTATAATCTTATATCTGCAAAAACTTCAATCAATAATTATTCTCTTTTCTTAAGAGAAATATCAATATCAAGGGATTTCTATCCCTTCAATGTCTTTTATCAATGTTAGGGTTATCTATTTCCTAAATAATCAACTATCTTCAAGTTGATTTTCTAGTCTTCACTAGGGTGATCTTCAACCTAGTGGAAAGAATCCTTAATATTCACTAGTTATTCTTCAATCCAATGGAAATATCCTTGCTGAGTCCTAGTCTTCATAGGTTATTCTTCAACCTTGTGGAAAGACCCTAGCTTTATCCAAAATCTATTACCGAGTCCTAGTATTCACTAGCTAATCTTGCAACTATGGAAAGACTCTAGGCTATTGCAACTTTCAAATCCTATGCAAGCAATATTGTTGTGGCTCTGATTGTTGGAAATTTTGAGTAGTTTTATTGTCATTGATGTCAAGAGAGTATTGTTTAAATTTCATCATCAGTAAGGACATCAAGTGGTTTTTCCAAAATCAATAAGGTCTTGAAAATTAATAGGATATAATATTTATTTTTAATATTATATGCCTAAAAAGGCCCAAAGGATGAAGACCCAAGGAAGGAGAAGCAAGTTTAAATTAAATAATAATATTATATTATTATAATATTTTGGGCCAGATAACAAGGTGAAGAAAAATAAGGTTCAAGTTGAAAATACCCATGAGTAGTTTACAAAAGATTTATTTTAAATTAAAATATTTTAATCCTTGATTAAAATTTTAATTTAAATTAATAATGGGTGCAAGGGTTTTTAATTTAATATTTAAAATCTAATTCGAATTTAAAAAATTTGAAATTGGCCGACGTGTAAAAGACAAGAAGCATGTGAATTTATATAGGAAATAATTCTCATTTTCTAAGTCCTTGAACATACACCTTCGAATGAAAATGAAATCATGCACTGCATTACTTGGAGGAAGAGAAATTCACATTTTGAAGTGTTGGAGGTAGACGAAGGAATAAGGGAAGCAACGTAGATAGAGAAATCCATCGGTGGTGGTAGCATAGGCGGTAGTTGAGAAAGTGCTAGGGATTTATAAGTAAGGGATAGCAGGTTCGATCCATGCGATTGATGTTTTTGCTAGAGGAGAGAAGCCTTTATTTTTTTTGGCATGTTTTTCGATAGGCAAAATATAGAGGGGATCGTGCACCTATGGTTTCATGTGGGCATGTAGCCCACTTGGTGACCTAGATTTGGGCTAGGGTGTTGGAGAGGCTACGTTGTGTGTTCAAATTTCATCGAAGATATTTTTGGTTGGAAGAATAAATGAAAGGTATGCTATGCACATTATATTTCTCCAAAGGTTTTGAAATTTGAAAAATTGCTTAGAGGGTTTCGTGAGTTCTAAAAGGTAGCTATGAGTTTTTGAGGGAGTTATAAGGTAAAGTAAATTAAAATATTTTATTTTGATTTTTTGGTGATTGAAATTTAGTCTTCTAAGAGATCACCAGCTAGATTAGAGGAGGAGTTATCCTGTGGATAGAGTTCCACAAATTAGCTTAGGGTATTGGTGTCTCCTATGGATAGGCATCCATGAACTTTATTAGGGGATTGGTATCTCTTTTGGATAGAGGTCCATAAACATTTTAATAGGGAAGGATTACCAAGAGAGTTGTCGAGGAAATTTTAGTGAAATATTTTCTCCATGGACGTAGCCCACATTGGGTGAACCACATTAAATTGGTGTCTCTATTATGTGTGGTGATTTTTGCATTGCTTTGATTATTGTTGTTGATATTTCCATTGATATATTGCATAATATTGTTTGGGAAATAAAAGTAAAAAGTGGTCTTATATTGTTCACCCCCTCTCAGTATAAGCTTGTGTTCTTCAATTGGTATCAGAGTGGGTTCCTTCGAAAGAGTTTAACATCTTGAAGGAAAAGCTATCAAGAACATAGATTGATTCTCAAAATGGATCCTTAGGGAATTCAACACCATTGTTCTATGGAAATAATTATGTAATTTGGAGTATGAGAATGAAGATTCACCTAATGGCACCTGGGAATTAAATATGAGAAGTAGTTGAGAATGGATATATACCACCAGCTACTCCATATATAAATAAAGATAGTAAGATCCTACATCTGAATAATTCAAAGGCAATGAATGGAGTTTTAAAGGGTTTATGTGAAACAAAGTTTATAAAGGTTATACATTACACATTAGCAAAGGAAATATGGAATAAATTGAAAGGTATCTATGAGGGAGACAAAAAGGTCAAAAGGGTAAAGTTGTAAAATTACAAGAGAACATTTGAAGACCTAAATATGAAGGAAGAGGAAAATATTGTTGCATATCTACTTCGTGTGGATGAGGTTGTTAACTCCATGCAAGGACTTGGGCTTAAGGTTGAAGAAATAGATGTTTGTGATAATATTTTAAGGTCACTTCCAAAAATGTATAGTGAAAATATTTCAGCTATAGAAGAGTCAAAAGATATTAAACTTCTAACAAGGGATGAGTTACATGAAATTTTCACATCTTTTGAGATGAGAATAAAAGAGGAACTTATTCCCTAGAAATAAGCAACCTTCAAAGGTACTAAGAAGACAAAGGGTAAGAAGTCATATTCAAGCAATGAGTCATCCAGTGATGAAGAAGCAAATTATGGTAGAAGGAACAAAGACTCAAGAAAATATAAAGGTACAAAATTAGTTAGATGTTTCAATTATGGAAAATATGGTCACTATGCATCTGATTGTCTAGAGTCTGGAAATAGCAATGATGAAGAAAAATAAGATCATAAGAACAGGGAAAAATAAAACATAGGTACCAAAAGAAAAGCAAGGATGGAAAAGGTAAGCAAGGAAAGAAAATTTTCCAAAGGCATAAGAAGAGTTTTTATGCAGATAAGGAAAGTAAGAGTTCAAGTAATAGTGATGGAAGATCCTCAAGTAATGATGAATATGAAATTCTATTTCTGGCAAAAGAAAAATAAGTGGTTAGAAATAGGTTACCAATTATTCTCAATTATTTTATATGTGGTAATTTTGGTCATCTTGAAGATACTTGTACAAAGAATCAATTCTATTTCAGTGAAGATGAATATGAAGATGCTAGTGAAGGTCCAAAAGAAGAAAGTCTAATTTTGGCAATAGAAGAATAAGGACATGCTCCTATGGAAGATGAATAAAAAAGGAATGAATATGATCATAAAGGCAAACAAATAGAGGAAGAATTAGAGAAAGGAGAATTTGATCTTGAGGGTGAGCTTATTTCTTCCCTTGATGCATTAAGGAAGGTAAGAAAGTAGAACTCAAAACTCAAGCTTCAATTTCAATAATGTGATGAAGAGAAAGGAAAGCTTATAGAAGATCTAACCAACTCAATAGCTAAGATAAGGAAATTTAAATAAAGGTTAGAGGATAAGGTTTTAGAATGTAAAAGGTTAGAAAATGAAGTAGCTTCATTAAGGAAGGAAGTGAAAGAGTCTAGAGATAAGATACACAGGTTTGGGAGAAGCTCAAAGAACTTGGATAATATTATCAAGGTACAAAGATCTTCATCAAATAAGATAGGACTTGGTTTTGAACAGGTACAAATAGAACAAGGATAGGAGTCAATATCAAGCTCCAAAGAAGAAGAAGCTTCAAAAGAATAAAGTGTAAGAGAGAGAGAGACTTCTGAGTAAGAGTTGAACCATAGAAAATTCAACAAGGAAAAGAACAATGCATAAATGAGGAACATATGGAATAGGAAACATCATAGGGAAGACGAGACTAAGAGACCAATGGGGTCAAGGCAAGGTAGTTTTAATGGATGTTGCTTCTCATGTCACAGGTTTGAATACAAGGCTACTACACAGTGTAGAACACATGAAAAATAGGAATATGGGAATTTTATAAATATATATCTCTTTCAAGGGTATTGTCACTCTTGTAATCAGTTTGATAATAAGGCAGTTAATTGCAAGGTTCATAACAGGAATGGATATGGCTTCACCAAGAGGAACTACAAGATATTTACACCTTAAAGTAATTACAATATTAAGTGCTATAAGTGCAATAATGTTGGGTGCATAGCTAAGTGGTGTAGAGAAGAACTTCTAGAGACAAGTAGGAACATGAACAGTCAGAGGAATCAGAAGGATAAGATGAGGAAGAAGGTGGACAAAGGTAAATATCAGTGTATGCTGGGAGTAGAGATACTCCCACCCCAAAATTAACCACCTCAATATAGGATGTGGGGGAGGGGCTAAGCTAAGATTCTCATTCTTAGCCCTAAGCCCGACCCTTTGCCATTGATGACAAAGGGTGAGAGATTTGAGTTAGGGGGAGAGAATTTAGTTAGGGGGAGCAGTTTCTTAGGGGGAGCAGCTTTTGAAAAAAGAAAAAGGATGGGTAAAAAAAGGGGTTGCCATCAATGACAAAGGGGGAGATTATTGGAAATTTTGAGTAGTTTTGTTGTCATTGATGTCAAGAGAGTATTGTTTAAATTTTGTCATCATTAAGGACATCAAGTGGTTTTTCCAAAAGCAAGAAGGTCTTGAAAAGGAATAGGATATAATATTTATTTTTAATATTATATGCCTAAAAAGGCCCAAAGGATGAAGACCCAAGGAAGGAGAAGCAAGTTTAAATTAAATTAAAATATTATATTATTATAATATTTCAAGCCAGATAACAAGGTGAAGAAAAACAAGGTTCAATTTGAAAAGACTCATGAGCAGTTTACAAAAGATTTAATTTAAATTAAAATATTTTAATCCTTGATTGAAATTTTAATTTAAATTAATAATGGGTGCAAGGGTTTTAAATTTAATATTTAAAATCTAATTCGAATTTAAAAAATTTGAAATTGGTCGACATGTAAAAGACAAGAAGCATGTGCATTTATATAGGAAATAATTCTCATTTCCTAAGTCCTTGAACATACACCTTTGAATGAAAATGAAATCATGTGTTGCATTACTTGGAGGAAGAGAAATTCTCATTTCAAATTGTTGGAGGCAGATGGAAGAATAAGGACAATGACATGGATAGAGAAATCCACCGACAGAGGTAGTGCAGGCGACAGTTGAGAAAGTGCTAGGGCTTTGTAAGGAAGGGATCGTGGGTTTGATCCACGTGATTGACATTTTTACTAGAGGAGAGAAGCCTTTGTTTTGTTTCGTGTGTTTTTTGAGCAACAATATATAGAGGGGATTATGTGCCTATGGTTTCATGTGGGAACATAGCCCACTTGGTGACCTAGCTTTGGGATAAGGTGTTGGAGAGGCCATGTTGTGTGTTCGAATTTTTCCAAAGATATTTTTGGTGGGAAGAATAAATTAAAGGTATGTTATGTACATTTTATTTCTCCAAAGGTTTTGAAATTAAAAAAATTGCTTAGAGGGTTTCGTGAGTTCTAAAAGGTAGCTATGAGTTTTTGAGGGAGTTATAAGGTAAAGTAAATTAAAATATTTTATTTTGATTTTTTGGTGATTGAAATTTATTTTATAAAGTTGGAGTGATAAGGTGTATAAGGAAATTGCTGTGTATTTTGTTATAATAAAGATGTTGACTTATATTGTGCAAGTTTTGAGATTATAAGGTGTACTAAGAGATTTGATATTTTTGTATGGTAAAATAATTATTAGAAAAAATATTTTGTGGAGATCTTGAGATAGGTTGTGGCTACATAACCCTAGTATTGGCAAAGAAAATTTAATTGTGGTTAAGACAGGTTTTGAAGACATATCTCCATCGAAACAAAAGGTATGGGCATATCTTCCTTGTGAGTGAAATATTGTTAGATTGGATGTTGTGAATGCTAAGTTGGATTGAAAAGGATTGTTTAATAAGCATTATTGGAAATGTTGATTAAACCTTCGTGTGCATGATTAGGGTTTGTGAAAATAACATGAGTATCATTGTTATGTGAATTTGGAATCATCTTGAGTCAGGGTTGAGTTCCATAGTGTGAGTTATTAGAAGCATAGTGAAACACTTGGTTAGGATTTATAAGCAAATTGTGTCTCATTGAGTGATTGGTTAAGTGGAGTTGATTGAGCATAATTGATTGGAAGTGTTGGAGTGATAGTTCAAGTTCTGTGAAACAAATTGTTCTTTATTCTAAATTGATTTGAAGGAGAGTTTGAGAGTGATTGAGTGTTGTGTGAGTGTGAAACATATTGAGTCTCTAACCATTCTCCATATGTTTCTATGGTTAAACAAAAGAGTTTGAAAGTGATTAAGTATTGTTGTGAGTGTGAAACGTATTGAGTCTCTCACAATTCTCTATATGTTTCTGTGAGGTCAAACAAGATTCTGTGTGAAACTTATTTGTGTGATTGAAGAGATTTTCTATGATAAATTGAGTTGAGTTGAACAAGATTTTGTGAAATCTTGTGAGAAGATTTGAATTAATTCCTAGAGTGGACTTAAGGAATGAGTTGAGTAAGCTTTTGTGGAAGCTTACAATACAGATTTGAGGTAAGTCTTGGTGAAGACTTGTTGAGCAGATTTGAGGTAAGTCTTGGTGAAGACTTGTTGAGAAGATTGGACAAGTTCTAGGGAGGACTTGTTGGAAAAATTTGAGGTAAGTCTTGGTGAATACTTAAGAGCATATTGAGCAAGTTCTAGTGATAACTTGTTAAGAAAATTTGAGGTAAGTCTTGGTGAATACTTGAGAGCAGCTTGAGCAAGTTCTTGAGAGGACTTGTGGACATATTTGAGACAAGTCTTTGAGAAGACTTGAGAGCAAAATTGATTGATTTATTTGTTCAAGCTTTGTGTTAAGGCTTGGGGTAGATCTAGCAGAGTTTATTTGTGATTGGATCAAACTTTGTGTTAAGGCTTGAGGATAGATTTAAGGATAGATTTGAGGACAAATTTTGGTGCAAATTTTAGGATAGGTTTGTGCCAGACCAGAGATAGAGATTGAGCAGATTGAGTTCTTAGCTATTGTGTGTGGTGATTTGTGCATTGCTTTGATTACTGTTGTTGATATTGCCATTGATATATTACATAATATTTCTTGGGAGATAAAAGTAAAAAGTGGTCTTATACTGTTCACCCCCTTCTCAGTAAAATCTTATGTTCTTCACTGATACTAGTGTTAGATTTTGTAGCTTTAATACTTAATATAAATCAACACAAGAAAATAATCATAGGATATAATATAATGAAGTTGCAATATAATAAATAAAATAATAACTCAAAATACAATATCAAAGCGAATATCTCATTAGAATACTCATGTAAAAATTCTCACAATATTGCACATAAAAATACTGAAAATACTATTGAATAAAGGTATACTAATGCAAACATAAAGCTTTGTATTTTTTATTCATTACATTACAATGCTTTGTCACAAATATATAATTGTATGTGACTCTTCATATGTTGCACTCTTGACCTTCACTCTTCTTAACAACTCTTCACTTTCCTATTCTAAGGACACATGTGCACACTTACATATTAGACACTTGTGCACATTTACACTCATAACACTTGCACACATATTTACATGACACTTGTGCATTTATTGCACATTATTACATTACATAAAATATTCACTCACTAATCTAGGACACAACCCTAATATAATATTTACAATAATGTACCAAGGTGGTACATTATCATGTACCAAATAATATGATATTATCTAACACCGGTCATCTGACACAACCCTAATCTAATATTACATTATTTGGTACATTTCAATGTACCATCTTGGTGCATTATTATAAATATTAGATTAGTTTTATGTCCTAGATTAGTGATAGAGTTAATATTTTATGTAATATAATAATGTATAGAAAATGCACAAGTGTCATGTAAATATGTGTGCATGTGTTATGAGTGTAGATGTGCAAAAGTGTATAATATGTAAGTGTGCACATATGTCCTTAGAATATGAAAATTAAGAGTTATTAATAAGAGTAAAGGTCAAGAGTGTGTAGACCCAAAATTTTTGTGCCCCTTTCTCCCAAGCTAATGGATCCACGCTTAAAAGGGGGAGGGAAAATGATGACTCTGCATCTTGGATGAGAAGTGCTTTTGTTGCACTCTCTTTGGTGTTTGTTGATGAATGGGGTAGAGTTCACCAAGAAACTCTTTCTATGGTGGTTTCCATGCCTAGGTGAGGTAGTGTTTTGATTTGATTGTTTTATCTCACATACAACCTAGGTTTGGCTAGAATGCAATTTCTACCTATCTATATGTGATTTAGCTTCAAATGAAGACAAGGCACACAAGTATTATCTAAAAAGCATTATAAAATTTAACTATGATGCAAGATTTTTAATTTGACATGTTTTATTTTTCGTAATTTTGAATCTTGTAAAAGATATAATGAATCTATGTTTTTGAGGTTTTCTATTTCTTATTGACTACAGATGCTTATAGATCAAAAAATATAAATTTAATAGTGAGAGAATGAATTTTGAGCACTTACCTGACCCGAAAGTTTGATTTTGGATGAAATCGGTTGCACTATATGGAATCATACGCAGACATAATGAAATCGGATGTACGATTTCATCTGATGAAACCAAATGCATACATTTTTATTCAAAACCTACAATTTCATAGTAACACACTAGATTTTGAATTTAGGGAAGGGGGATCTGCACAGGCCATAGTAGATCATGGTCTGTGATAGTAAAATCCCCTCGGTTATTTTAAAAAATCGTCAAGAAAGTAATAATTTGATTACTCTAATCATAAAATGAAAAATAATGTTAGATATATCACTAACAAAAGTTTATAACATGCAATTGCAGAAATCAACAGTGTTATGATGCTAGTAATGTAAAGTGAAATATCTAAGATGCAAAATTTTACCCTTAGAGAGACACAGGTATGAAATTGTACGCTAAGCATGAAATCATACATAGAGCACAAAATCGTATGCATTTGATTTCATGCAATGACTAGTTTTGTAAAGTAGAGAATGAAAATAGACGTAACAGTGACGAAATCAGACACATCCGATTTCATACAACTAGTGAGAAAATACAATAAAGATTAAGTAAAAGCTAGATCTGAGTATACTGAAAGTGATGCCATGGATAAATGCTCCTTGGATGACAATTTGATAGTGATATATCCTGCTACAACCAGCAAAAAAGCTTCAAACTTCTTCTCTATTTCAAGATCTTATGTAAAAATCATCAACCAGACTGATTACAGTGGATTTGAGGGATTAAAATGGTTGTTTCTATTCAAGGTATCAGGTGAGTGGTAGGAAAAATTAGGTTCTCGAGCCAAATTAGGCCTTTGGATTGATTTAGACAAAATTGGTTGTATTTGGTTTTATCGGATCTTTCGATTTCATCGGGCAGTTGGTGATGCCCATATTAGGTTCAAAATCCAATCTAGACACCTAAATTAGGCGCACATGGGATTTAAATGAAATAGGATGCATTCAATTTTGTTGGAAACGTCTGGTTTTGTTAGGATCATCTGGTTTTTTCGAGGAAGGTGCAATTAAGCTATTTTTTAATATTTTTTGGCATGAATATTGAGGTAGGGGTTCTTGAGGGTGATGTACATATTATTAGAAAAATTATGATGTTTTAATAGCATTAGTAATTTAGAGGTGTGTCCAAATTTAGCGGCTTCAGAGTGCAACATATGAAGAGATACATATAGTTTTATATTTATGAGTAAGTGTTGTAAAGTTATGAAGGTGAATCGAACATGCAAAGCTTTATGCTTGAATTAGTAGACCTTTATTCAATAGCATTTTTAATATTTTTCATGTGCAATATTATGAGCATGTTTATGTGAGTATTTTTATGAGTTATTCAATTTGTTATTACATTTTGAGATATTATTTGGTTCATTATATTGCAACTTCATTATATTAGATCTTGTGATTATTTTCCTGTGGTGATTTATATTAAGTATTAGAGTATCAAAATCTAACAATGGTATTAGAGCTACAACAAGGTTGCTTGCATAGGATTTTAAAGTTGCATCAAACTAGAGTCTTTAGACAAGGTTGAAGAATAACCTGTGAATACTAGTACTCAACAATAGTTTGCAAAAACTAGAGTATTTCCACAAGGTTGAAGAATAACCTATGAATATTAGGAATAAACAATGATATTTCCATCAGATTGAAGAACAACTAGTGAATACTAGGAAATTAACTTGAAGATAGTTGATTATTTAGGGAATTGTTGATATTTCTCTAAAGAAAAGAGAATAATTTTTAATTAAAGTTTTTTGCAGATTGAATATTCTAGGAAGAACCAACAAAGAAGAAAATTAGTCATTCAAATTTTTGGATTCTTAGGTAATGCTAAGGAAATCTATCTAAGATATTACTGCAATGAAAAATTGATCTTCAAAAGTTGAGAAGTTTCCTACAAAATATAGAGAATACTTTCATATTTGATTGTTTGAACATTGAGACCTTTCCTCACGTAGGGATAAATTTGAGTTGTAGTCAAGTATATTGTTCAAGTCTCAAATAAATACATTAATAAACGTTTTAGGTCATTAAGATATTGACCTTGATAAGATAGATTAAATCTACCTATTCCAAGAAATCTATTCAGAATAGGAGTTTAAAATATTGATTCAGGTCTTGAAGACAAACCTTGATAAATTGGTCCAAGATATGAAGCCAATATTAAGATATAGAGTTCAAAGAACCAGAGATTTGAGACCCTTCAAATAAATTGGTCCATAGTAGAGAAAAGTGGCCCTAGTAGAGGCAATACTTTGATTAATAAAGGAAGGAGTCATAAGGAGAAAATTCCTAGAAGACTTAAGATAAAAGACAAATATAGATTCAATAGAAGAGATCCAACAAGAGTACTTACTCTAAATTTGGAACAATCATCACCATTCATCAATAAGCCTATAAGACAGAAAAAAAGAAGATCAACTAAACAAGGTCCTATTGAATATCAAAGGTATTTGAAGAAGATCCATAAAAGAGATCCCATATAAGTCAGAGATATAGAAGATACCCAAGCAAAGAGGTCCTATTGAATATTTAAGATTGGTCCTTAGAGAAAAAGAGATCATTATTCTAGAAGAAAAAGCAAGAAAGAATACTTCAAGCAAGAAAGACTTGAAGGTGTATTTTTTGGAAAGCGAGTATCTTTCCAAAGTTTGAATTTCATAGAAGACATCATGGGTAGATAAATATTCGAAAAAATTAAAAGGACAACAAGGGTGTGAAGACTAATATTGCAAGAAGAAATAGATATATAATATATCTATGCTAGTATAGATTTGGTCAAGGAGAAGTTACAAAAGAAATAGGAAAATAAATATTATGAAAGAATAAAAAAGACAACTAGGTTGACTAGATAAGTCTCAGTATTAAAGGTATGTCTACATTAAGACAAAATAAATTAGTTTTAGAGCATCGTTCTTGCATGAAGAATAAGGTATTTTAAAGAGAATTAAATCTTCTGCATCATAGTATAAGAGCTAGACATATGTACCTACAATAATAAAGAAATGAAGATTAGGACAAGTATTGGCAACAAGTAATTTATAAAAAGAATACTATAAAGACTTAAATATTATAGTATAAATGAAAATATAATAGAGTAAAAAAAAATTGAGTGCAACAACTAAACATAAAAGAAAGAAGAGTCGTTCTTCAAAGCTGAGTATAATACATAACTATAAAAAGTCAAATTTTAGAGAAAGAGAGTCGAGTATTAATATATCAGAGAAGAAAGTTGAGTTCCAAGGACATGCACCAAAGAGCTAAAGATGTAGAACGAGCATCTAAGAAGTGATCCAAATGTCAAGAAGCTAGGGAAGTGAAGTTAAAATCCCTATGTCAACATAGTGCAGAGCTAGAATGATTTGCAACAAGCATCATTGAGCATTGGAGAGTTAAAGAACTTGGAATACCAAGCATTAGGAGAGTTGAAGCACTTGAAGCATTGAGCATTGGAGAGTCAAAGTATCTAAAGTGTCGAGTAACAAAGCATCAAGTAACATAAGCATTGAGCAATACCTGCATGACAAGAAGAAAGTTAGTGTTAAGGTATTGGAATGCCAAGCACCATTAATGAAGATGTTTCCACCATACGTAGCCAAGGGGAGATGAGATGAAGTTCCACCTTAGGAGGATATCAAACGCTAAGCTAAGCTAAGTGATATCAAGTGCCAAAGAATTACACCAAAGGAAAATAAAATTTCAAAATGCACCAAAAGAAAAACTGAGAGTTAAAATGAGTATTAAGGAAAAGATAAGCCAAAATCTAAGCAAAGTAGATTCCATACTTTGAGCTCCAAGGAATTGGAATTATTCGAGAGCCTAGAATGTGAAACGATTGAATGTTTTAGGGATTGTAATGTTGTACCACCAACCAAAACCATGCACTTTTCCAAATTACCATGTTGAAATAAGGAAGGCAGATGGACAAAGAGTGAAGCATTTCTTGGAAGGTTCCAAGTAAGGATTCATTCAAGGAATACCTACTCATCCTCACATGATCAAGCCAAGATAAGGTCAGATAAATGCTTACCAAATCCAACACCAAATAAAGTCCCAAGTAGGCATGCCTAAGGAGGTATATTAGGGTTCTATAATTCAATATTTTAATTTTTGATTATTTCTAAGGTTAGAGGAGAGATAAGGCTTTTATAAATTTAATTATTGAATTTTCTAATGTTTATTAATATTAGATGGAGATAAGAAGTTTATTAGGATAATTAATGCCTTAGCTATTTTTTAAAAGGTTTTGGATTGATAAGTTTTTTAAAAGTCATTTAATATTTGAAAGCTTTATTATTTTTTATAAAATTCAAAGCCATGAAATATTTGAAAGTTATTTACTTTTGGAGAGATAAGGAAGTCAACTTCAAATTAGCATTTTTAAATTTGCAAACATTCTTAATTTTCTAGTTTCTAATAAATTAGGGAGACATAAGGAATTCAACATCATAGGTTTTTGAAAACTTTAGAAACTTGAAAATTATTCAAAATGTAGGGAGACATAAGGTAGTCTACATCAAATATATTTTGTGGGTGAAATTTTACACCATTCACCCACTCTTCCCTTCAGGAGGTGATTCCCTTTGTTAATAAGGAGTTTAGAAAATTTTGAGAACATTGATGGACAAGTGAAAGATATCAAGTGGTGTTAGCAACAATGATGGGTGGCCTAAAGCAGTTAGCGTATGGTGGAATGAAGTAGGGTGGATGACAAAATGGGTGGATGATCCACCCTTAGCCTTGGGTAGAATTATACAAAAGACCCGTCCAATTATCGGGTGGACATTTGAAGTGGCTAGCAAGGGCAAAAAAGTCATATAATCCCTCCCTTGGGGAAGATAGATACTCTTGCCCATATCAGGTGAAGGATGCGAGCACAAATTGGGTGGAAGTTTAGAAAAATTCCTGCACTCTTTCCTAATGTCTCCATGGGTGGAAAGAAGGACAAAGAAAGCACTCACTCGACATGCAAAGCTCCCACTATCACTTAAAATTCAATCAAAAGATGTACTCATTGTTGTAACTATTTAGTACCAGGTGCTCATACATAGAAGTGATATATTTGAGATGTGTTGCTCTCGAGGTGATTAATGCCAATTGTGCACTGCCTAAACAAGGGATTGCCAACCAAGTAAAAGGATGAGGTAGATGAAAATTAATGAACTAGGTAGAAATGTTAGTGAATCCAAAATCCCAAATTAGACCATATGCATCTACCTCCTTCTAGAATATTAGCAATATCCTAAGGAACATCGTACCAGTTGAGCACCTATCAACATCAAGTATTGTCTTCCCACCTATTGCCATTAATGTTCAAATTTTGAATTTGATGTAAAATACCTATAAATAGTGGAATTTTGGTCATTCCCAAGGGCGGATCTTTAGCCATTATAATTCATATGTAAGGTTTTCACCATTGTGTAAATATAGATTCACCATTGTTTGGTCTCCGATTTTGCCTTCATTTTTTTATTAAATGTATGAATTCTTAGTTTTGCTTTGGTCATTTGAATGGTATCATATTATTATAGTCTGGATTTTGTGGAATTTTCTCAGTGACTTGGGAGTGTGCATTTATATATATGGATAGGGGGTTTATTTTTGATAAATCTAGTTATATAGGAGCATTCTAATTTTACATCTTGGATTTCATGTACCTAATCACTGGTTCTAGAATTTGCTCTCTAACCATCACTTTGAAGAGCTTAATCAAGGTATTATAGGCCAATATGTTAGGTGTTGTGTCTATGTTTTCATTAGGGGTGTGATGCCTGCATATGTCTTGATGCGGCTATACCCATCCTTTTGAGTTCTAGTTATGGCTATTTTCTATTTTTTTCCTCCCTTTTCTCTTTTCCCACTTTACGATGTAGATAGTTGGAACCACCATAGAGGAACCAGTATCCTCCAAAGATCGATCACCCCATCCTTAGTCGATGGTCATTTTATGTTGGCGTTGGTCCATCCTCACCCTCCACATGATGCTGGATTGATGACCAACACTTTTTGGTGACTCTACTTGGGAACTCACTAGATTTCTAAATTTTAGGAAGTCAAAGTTTGGTGACACTTTGATTTGCCTATATCCTCCCAAAATAACCTATTGAATCAGACTGTGTAGCACTTCCAAATCATGATATCAGTAGCCTTCTCATGCTAAAGACCTAAACATCCCAGATAACTCAAGGTGTGATGAACAACCTTGACCTCACTAGCAGAGATAACATGTTCATCTGGTGACTCTAACACTGACATTGATGGGATATTTGAATACTAGTGCCACCATGAATTTATTGCACTGGAATTATTCTGATCTCCTCAGTCTCTTTGATCGACATGATATTCTAGAAGTTACCTTCAACGTCCCAAAAAAATATAGTGGCATCAAGGGAGCTATGAAGGAACACCTTGAAAATGTGGCTTCTCTGGCCATCCTTCATAATATCATGCATGAGGATGTAATGATCAGGCTACTGGTCACTTCCCTTGAAGGCAGAGCATGGCTCTGGTACAAAACCCTATAGCCTAGGAGCATATCTACATGGGTGGATCTGGTAGAGCCTCTCATGGATACATTTTACAAACTAGAGAACTCTTTCCAGCCTCTGAAATAATTCATATTTATCAAGAGGGACCCTATTGAAAATGTGGCAGACTTCAATATTTATTTTGATAATATTTGGAGGAGGATTCCATGATAAATCCTCCCAACCTCCACCTAGGCATATATATTCTCCCCCTGGGCTCTTGGTCCTAAAATTAGCTTCCTTCTGCACTAGTCTGGAGAAAATAGATTCTCAAAGCTTTATGAGGAAGCCATTAGAGCCAAGCAAGTTTTGATGTGGAGGCTCCATCCAATTAGTTCCTATCAGGAGCTGGTACTAGATCATGTTGCAAGTACACATCAAGAGCAAGTGTGCCATGATGACCATGCCCACAAAGGAAATGTGATAAATCAAACCCAAATTTAGTTGAGCCTGGTTAAGGATGTGGATGCCCATGAGCAGGAGATAGATCCAATGGTGGAGAAAGATCTAGCCATAAGATTGGATCAACTGACCAATATCAAAAAGAGACAACATGAAAATTTAGTCCCTCATAGCTCACCACCTAAAGGGTGGAATAAGGTGGTGAAATTCATTGCCACCCTAGGTTTCAAAGGCTTGAATGCCTAAAAGCTCAGGAAAAACAATAAGAATTATGATTTCATCATAAATCTAAGCCAGTGTGGACAGTGCTAGATAAATTATAAGTGACACCTTAAATACAATATGATCTGGTCCAGCAACTCCATATTCATAGGATGATTTTCATATGACATCCTCGCTTAGGTGTGCCTATCACGTCGTAATTTTACGACTAGTAAATAAAGCCTTCCATTATGCATAGCCAATGCATTGGATATCATAAATTTTGTCAGTGATCATTAGAGCAATAGAATCCTATGAAATATTACCACTTGGTCAGGCACTAGGAAGCATCAGGAAAGGGTTCCCTAGGAATTATCTAGGAAATGTAACATTCCTCCTCCATATATGTGTTGTATTTCTAGTTTTTTGTTCTTTTGTTTGTTGTTTTCATGACCCCATAGCCCAATGGATGCATCCAATGATTTTCAAGACCTCTTAAATAATCCTTGAGAGCTACAACAAGCCTTGGGAATCACAAATGCAAGCACAAGGTAAGGTGAATATGCTATAAATAGCCCCTTATGGTTAGATGTAAATGAGACAAAAGAGTGTAAACCATAAATCATGGTCGAAACAAAATGGCCTCCTGGTCAATAACAATCAATAAAAAGGATCGTTGTTGGATTGTGTGAAAAATAAGGTCTAGGATAGAAGATATAAAAAATAATGGAAATATATCTGCTCTTGGAATGTCTCAGATCCTCGATGGGTTATGTTTAAGGGGATTCAATCCATAAGAATACCTCATGGAAAAGGGTCTATGCCCTATCGATTTCACTTGATAAGCTTTGAATTGCTTTTCCCTTCATGTCTCCCCATTCCCCACCCTACCCTTTCTTATGCCTTCCTCTCCCCTTTGTTACCTATAACTCTTCCAGTTGGTAGCAAAGGCTTCTTTGTCTCAATTGTTTCCTATTTCCACTCCTTCATATGTGTTTCTTTTAGTAAGCTTGTTGAGTATTTGCTTATTTTTTCCACTCCTTGTCCTCATGTTGCTCTTATTCGCATCAATCATCTCTATATTGTTTGCTTTGGCCCTATTATTTTGGCTTTCATTTCCTTGTTCCCCCTTCTAATCTCGTTGGTTGTGTCCTTGTTCCTTTTCCTCCGCTCTACTTTTTGTTGTGTTGAATGTATCACTTCTTATAACATATTTTATGCCCAGTCTTCCCCTTGTGTTGCTTCTATCTTCATATATTTATTTCCTCTTTGTCCTTCTCTCCTCTCCTTCATCTCTCTATTTTATTTGTTACATTTTTTTATCCTTCTGGATTCATTTTTCCACAATATGGAAAACCCCTATGAGTCACCAGAAGTGTGGGTAAAATTTTACACCCTTCACCCACTCTTACCTTTAGTAGGTGATTCCATTTGTTCAAAAGGAGTTCATCAAAATTTGAGAACATTGATGGACAAGTAGAAGATATCAAGTGGTGGCAACATCAATGATGGGTAACCTAAAGTAGTGATCAAATGGCATAATGAAGCAGTTTAGATGATAAAATGGGCAAACGATCCGCCCTTGACCTTGGGCAGAATTATCCAAAAGGCCTTCCCAATAGATAGGTGGACCTTTAAAGCAGATAGCAAGGGTTAAAAAGTCATATAATCCCACCCTTGGGAAGATAAAATCTCCTGCCCATATTGGGTGAAATATGCAAGCACAAATTGGGTGAAAGTTTGGATAAATACCCGTCGTCTTCCCTTATGTCCCGTGGGTGGAAAGAAGGTCAAAGAAAGCACCCACTCAGTGCACAAAGCTCCTGCCATGATCCAAAATTCAATCAAAAGATATACTCACTATCACAACTCTCCAATACTAGGTTCTTGTACATAGAAGTCATAAATTTGAGGTGCGTTGCTCCCAAGGTGATTAATACCATTCGTGCACCACCTCACTAGGGGATCACTAACCGAGTAAAAGGATGAGGTAGATGAAAATTATTGAACTGGGTAGAAATATCAATGAATCCAAGAACCTAGATCAGACTAGATGTATCTACCTCAACACCATCTCGAGGAACAATGTACCAGTTGAGTGCCTATCAACTTCAAGTGTTGTCTTCCCGTCTACTGCTATTAATGTTCAAATTTTGAATTTGATGTAAAATACCTATAAATAGTGGAATGTTGGTCATTCCCAAGGGTGGATATTTAGACATTATAATTCATATGTAATTTTTCACCACTGTGTAAATATAGATTCACCACTATTTGGTCTCTGATTTTACCTTCATTTTTTTTATTAAATGTATGAATGATTAGTCTTGCTTTGATCATTTGAGTGGTCTAATATTATTTTGTAGTTTGTATTTCATGGGATTTACTTAGTGACTTGGAAGTGTGCATTTATAAATATGGTTAGGGGGTTTATTTCTACTAAATCTAGTTGAATATGAGCACTTTAATTCTACATCTTGGATTTCATGCACCTATTCACTGTTTTTGGAATTTGCTCTCAACCTTTGTGTTTCCACTAGGGATGTGATGCTTGCATATGTCTTGATGCGACTATACTTGTCCTTGTGAGTTTTGGCTATGACTATTTTTCCATTTCTTTCATCCCTTTTCTCTTTTCCCACTTTATGATGTAGATAGATGGAACCATCGTAGAGGAACAAACCTCCTTTGAAGATAAACTGCCTTGACCCAACTCGATGATCGTTCAATGTTAGTTATGGTCTACCCTCACTATTAGGATCCTCAATCCTAACATTATTAGTTAGTATTAGTTAGTATTATTAATCATTTAATTATTATATTATTAACTTATAAAGTGAACCATCACAACCCTTCATAACGTGAACCATCACGTCTCTTCACCAATGTAGCTTTAGGGTAGATATATATATTAGGTTGGTCATCCATATCAAATCATCCAATAAGAAGAATATATATTATTTAGACCCATTGGAGGGATTTCCAAAACCAATGCAAAAGGCGATTCATATCTAAAAGTGATTATTTTAATTTATATGCTATTTTAATTATTTCTTTATTAAAATTATGCTAGAACCTTCAGGGTTCTACCATTTGGTATCAGAGCCATGTGGGACCCAGTCATGTGGGAATTGCTCAAATATATTCATCAAATCACTTATGTGCGTGAGTATCAAACTCGGTTTGAGAATATCACCAAACACAACACAATATTGGATGAATCAATTCTCATCAATGGCTTCATTAGGGGATTAAAAGAGGAAATTAGAATGAAGGTGACAAGGTTCAATCCCTATACCATGATGCAAACCTATGGATTGGCAAAATTAGATGAAGATAAAATCAATGAACAACAATGATTAGGGAAACCACTTATGGAAAAATTGTCGACCACTTACATCGCTCCCAAACCTATGCATAATGGAAGGGCACAAAGCACTTACACAACCCCAAAATCTAACCAAAATTTACGAATTAAACATCTTAGCTTTGAGGAGATGAAGGAACGACAAGCAAAAGGACTCTGTGATAATTGTGATGAACAATTTAGACCCCACCATAAATATGCTACACTAACATTGTATTTATTGAAGGAAGTTGATCCCTGTCTCTCCATAGAGCAAGCAGATGAGGTAGTTGTGTCCGAAGCGACCAGTGCACCTACTCACCGCAATGAAGATAATGAGGTCGATGTGTAAGAAGTTATTGATGTACCAATCAAGGATGAGGTAGACATACCCAAAGTGATCAATGCTAGCCAAACATGCACTCTACAAGACCTACACATACCTTACTCACCAATAGTGAGTTCTTGCCATATGACCAAACCTATTCGAAACCAACACAGAGTGACTACACACTCCTTCTCTGTTGGCTCTACCAAGGAACCAAAAAAGGATATGAAATCATTACCATAACTTTTGATGCATCATTCTAAAGTATTTGAGGAACCCCAAGGGTTGCCCTCCCATTGTCATCATGATTTTTCTAAGGAATATTCTACTATTGTTCTTGGCAACCCCCCATTAATGCTTCATCCTTCTCGATATCCCTACTTATGAAAGGATGCCATTAAAAGAGTCCAAGAACTTACACAAATCCTTATTGGAAAACAAAGGACAAAGCTTCTCACTTTGAGCTTTGAGGACAAAGCTCTTTTTAAGGAGGGTGGCATGTTAGGATCCTCAATCCTAACATTATTAGTTAGTATTATTAATCATTTAATTATTATATTATTAACTTATAAAGTGAACCATCACAACCCTTCATAACATGAACCATCACATCTCTTCACCAATGTATATTTAGGGTAGATATATATATTAGGTTGGCCATCCATATCAAATCATCCAACAAGAAGAATATATATTATTTAGACCCATTGGAGTGATTTTCCAAACCAATGCAAAAGGCGATTCATATCTAAAAGTGATTCTTTTAATTTAGATGCTATTTTAATTATTTCTTTATTAAAATTGTGCTAGAACCTTCAGGGTTCTACCACTCACTCTCCATGCAATTCCAGATTGATGACCAACATATTCTTAACATTATTTTTCATATCATGGAATAAATTATTAAGAATGCATTTAATGAGGATAGTGAAGATATGTTGCCTGCACTTAGATTTTACTCTCAAAACTTAATAAATGACTTTGATAAAAAGGAAAAAATGTTTAAATTTTTAATAGAAAATATGATTTTTTTTCTCAAATAATAAAAAGAAGGAAATTTCATATCTCTTATAAGCTATCTTCACAAAAAATATTTTAGGATATGGCGGGATTATTAAAACACCATTATATTTTCTTCAGAAGAGTGTTTAGTGATGTATCTATCATTAATTAGTTTTGATATTTTTCAAAGGAAGAGACAAGTTGAGAAAGATAACAAAGCATATGAGGAATCATTGAGATCAAAGCTATATTATTGTGATGACTTACTAACTAAATTCTTAGGAGGTATATCAGTAGATATATCACAAATGAAATTGTAGAAAAATAAAAGAAGAAAGAGGAAGAGAAGAAAGCATAATAGAAAACCTGAATCCAAAGACAAGGTTAAGCAAGGAGAAGAAGACGATTAGAAAATTTAGAAGAAGGTAAAAAGATAACAAAGGAAGCACGATTCCTAGGAATATGAAGATAATATTGAAGACTAAAGTATTCACTAACTAAATAATGTAATATAGGAGGATGTTAGAGAATATTATATTATTTGATACATGTCAATGTACCACCTTGGTACATTATTGTAAATATTAGATTAGGGTTGTGTCCTAGATTAGTGAGTGAGTTAATATTTTATGTAATGTAATAATGTGCAAGAAATGCACAAGTGTCATGTAAATATGTGTGCAAGTGTTATGAGTGTAGATGTGCACAAGTGTCTAATATGTAAGTGTGCATATGTATCCTTAGAATACGAAAATGAAGATTTATTAAGAAGATTAAATTTTAAGAGTGAAACATATGAAGAGTCACATATAGTTATATTTATGACTAAGCATTGTAATATTATGAAGGTGATAAAATATACAATACTTTGTGCTTGCATTAGTAGACCTTTATTCAATATCATTTTCAATATTTTTCATGTACAATATTGTGAGCATGTTTATGTGAGTATTCTTATGTTTTATTCAATTTGTCATTACATTTTGAGATATTATTTAGTTTATTATATTGCAACTTCATTATATTAGATCCTATGATTATTTTCCTATGGTGATTTATATTAATTATTAGAGTATCAAAAGCTATCAATGGTATCAAAGCTACAACAAGGTTGCTTGCACGTGATTTGAAAGTTGCATTAGATTAGAGTCTTTCCAAAAGGTTGAAGAATAATATGTGAAGACTAGTACTCAAAAATAGAATTTGAAAAAGCTACAGTCTTGCCATAATGTTGAAGAATAACCTATGAAGACTAGAACTCAATTAGGATATTTCCACTAGATTAAAGAACTACTAATGAAGACTAGAAAATCAAATTGAAGATAGTTGATTATTTAGGGAATTGATAACCCTGACATTGATAAAAGATATTGAAGGGACAAAATTCCCTCGATATTTATATTTATCTCAAGAAAATATAATAATTATTAATTGAAATTTTTTACAAATTGAATATTGCAAGAAAAACCAATGCAAAAAAAAGTTGGTCATTTAAATTTTTGGATTCTTAGATAATGCTAAAGAAAGCTATCTAAGATATTTTTATAGTGAAAAATGATCTTCAAAAGTTGATGATATTCAAAAGTTGATAAGATTCCTATAATAGATAGAGAATACTTTCATCTTAGATTTCTTTAAGACCGAGATCTTTGCTCACATAGGGATTGATTTGAGTTGTAGTCAAGTATATTCTTCAGGTCTCAAAGATAGACCTTGGTAAAAGCTTTAGGTCATTAAGATATTGACCTTGATAAGATAGATTGGCATTACCTATTCCAAGAAACCTATCTGAAATAGGAGTCTATAATAGTGATTCAAGTCTTGAAGATAGACCTTGAAAAATTGGTCCAAGAGAAGAGACCAATATTAAGAGATAGAGTTCAAAGAACTAGATATTTGAGACCCTTTAGAGAAAGAGGTCCATAGTAGAGAAAATTGGCCCTAGTAGAGGTAATATTTTGATTGAGAAAGGAAGGATTCATAAGGAGAAAAGTATTATAAGACTTAAGACAAAATAAATATATAGGATATCCATTAGAAGAGCTTCAACAAGAGTACTTACTCCAAATTTGGGACAATCATCACTATTCGATGACAAGCCCATAATATAAACAAAAAGAAGACCAACTAAAGAAGGTCTTATTGAATGTTAAAATTATTTAAAGGAGATCCAAGGAAAGAGGTCCCATAGAAGTCATATAAGTCAGATATATAGAAGAGACCCAAGCAAAGAGGTCCTATTAAAGATTGAATATTGGTCCTTAGAGAAAAAGAGATCATTATTCTAGAAGAGAAAGCAAGGAAGAAGACCTCAAACAAGAAAGTCTTGAAGGCATATTTTTGGAAGGTAAGTACATTTCCAATGTTTGAATGTCATAGAAGATATCAAGGATAGATAAAAATTCAGCCAAAGTAAAAATACAATAAGGTTGGGAAGACTACTATTTCAAGAAATAGAGATAGAATATCTCTATGCTAATATAGATTCAACCAAGAAGAAGCTATGAAAGAAATAAATAAAGAAGCAATATGAAATCATCTAGAAGGTAGTAAGGTTGACCAAAGAAGTCTAATCATTAAAGGTACATCTAAGTGCAGCAAAAATAAATCAATATTAGAGCACCATTCTTGCATAAAGAATAAGGTATTTTAAAGAGATTTAAATATTTTCCATCATATCATAAGAGCTATATGTATGTGCCTACAATAATAAATAAATGAAGATTAGAACAAGTGTTGGTAGCGAGTAATTTATGAAAAGCATACTATAAAGTCTTAAATATTGTAGTATAAATGAAAGGATAATAGAGTGAAGAAAAGCCGAGTGTAATAGTGGAACATTAGATAAATAAGAGTCATTCTTCAAATAAGAGTACAATACGAAACCATAAAAAGTTGAATTTTAGAGAAAGAGAGCCAAGTGCCAAGGACGTGCACCAAAGAGCTAAAGAAACAAAATGAACATCTAAGAAGTGAGCCAAACATTAAGGAGCTAGGGGAGTGAAGTCAAAACCCCCCAAGTTATCATAGTGTAGAGCTAGAATGATTTGCAACAAGCATCATTGAGCAATGGAGAGCTGAAGCACCTAAAATACCAAGTGTCAAGAGAGTTGAAGCACTTGAAGCATTGAGCATTGGATATTCAAAGCATCAAGTAACATAAGTACCAGGTAACAAAAGCATTGAGCAAAACCCACATCACAAGAATAAAATAAGTGTTAAAGTATTAGGAACACCAAGCACCATTATTGAATATATTTACACAATACACAACCAAGGGGAGATGAGGAGAAGTGCCACCTCAGGAGGATATCAAACACCAAGTTGAGTTAAGTGATACCAAATGTCGAAGAATTGCACCAAAGGAAAATCAAACATCAAATTGTACCAAAATAAGGATTGAGCATTGAAACGAGTGTTAATAAAAATCCAAGCAAAGTAAATGACATAGTTTGAGAACCAAGGAATTGGAATGATTTGAGAGCCTAGAATGTGAAATGGTTGAACGTTTCAAGGATTGGAACATTGTAGCACCAACCAAAACCAGGAATTCTACTGAATTGCCATGTTAAAACAAGAAATACATATGGACAACTATTGAACCATTTCTTAGAAGGTTACAAAAGAGGATTCATGCAAGGAATACCTACTCATACTCACATGATCAATCCAAGATAAGTCCAAAGAAATACTTATCAAACATAATGCTAGATATCATATCAAGTAGTTGTGCCTAAGGAGGTATATTAGGGTTCTATAATTAAATATTTTATTTTTTTATTATTGCTAAGGTTAGAGGAGAGATAAGGATTTTATAAATTTAATTATTGAATTTTCTAAGGTTTATTAATATTATATGGATAAATAAGATGTTTATTAAGATAATGAATACCTTAGCTATTTTTGAAAAGGTTTTGGAGTGATAAATTTTTTTTTTTAAGTTATTTAATATTTGAAAACTTTCTTATTTTTTTGAAATTTAGAGCCATAGAATATTTGCAAATTATTTAATTTTGGAGAGATAAGGAAGTCTACTTCAAATTAGGATTTTTAAATTTGCAAACATTCTTACTTTTCTAGTTTCTAATAAATTAGGGAGACAAGGAATTCAACATCATAGGTTTTTGAAAAATTTAGAAACTTAAAAAATTATTCAAAACCTAGGGAGACATAAGGTAGTCTACATCAAATATATTCTTAACATTGTTTTCATATCATGGAAATTTTTTTTAAGAATGTGTTTAATGAGGATAGTGAAAACATGTTACATGCACTTAGATTTTACTCTCAAAATTTTTGAAGAACACAAGCTTATACTGAGAGGGGGGGGTGAACAGTATAGCACCCACTTTTTACTTTCTTTCAAACCAATATCAATTAATGTCCTTAATTGCAATAACCAAATATAGCAGTGTGCATTAATAACTCAGATAGCAATAGTAAGCAAGAGCACAAGTCACCACACACAATTGAGACACAAGATTTAACGTGGTTCCCCCAATGTGGGGTACTCCACAAGATAATCTCCTTATAATATTTCACATAGAAATAAGGATCCTTATCCAATACAATGATTACTTTGATCTGCTCAAAGCTAGGCAATACAATGATCTGCTCAGGTAGGCAATCCACTGATCTTCTCAGTTAGGCAATCCACTGATCTGCTTAGCTAGGCAACACACTGATCTGCTCAGGTAGGCAATCCACTGATCTGCTCAGCTAGGCAACACACTAATCTGCTCAGGTAGGCAATCCATTGATCTACTCAGCTAGGCACTCCACTGATCTGCTCAACAAGATCACACATAACTTGTCCAAATATGCTCAACAAGCTCACACATAACTTGTCCAAATATGCTCAACAAGCTCACACAAAACTTGTCCAAATCTGCTCAACAAGCTCACACAGAACTTGTCCAAATCTGCTCAACAAGCTCACATAGAACTTGTCCAAATATGCTCAACAAGCTCACACATAACTTGTCCAAATCTGCTCAACAAGCTCACATAGAACTTGTCCAAATATGCTCAACAAGCTCACATAGAACTTGTCCAAATCTGCTCAACAAGCTCACACAGAACTTGTCAAAATATTCTCAACAACTATCCATAAATCTATCCAAAAATCTATCCCAAAAGCCTTCTCAAAGGCTCAATCAATCATGCTCAAGTAGCACTCAAATCTCATCCATAAATCTACAAAGACAAGGCTCAATGATGAACTCAACAATGAATGGTAATACACTCTTCAAAGGATGACAACTATGATCCACAATGATCTCAACTCAAATCAATATCAACTCAACTCAAGTCAACTCATAGAAGCATAAAGAGAATTGTTAGAGACTCAATATGTTCTAATCTCAATCTCAACTCAAATCAGATTTATAGAATAGTTTATTTCATGGAACTTGAACAATCACTTCACACAATCACTTGACTAGGCTCAAACAACTCTTCTCAACCAACTACCACAAGGAACAACTCTTTCTTACAAACCCTAGTCCAAGCATGTATCAACCAACTCAAATGTTTCCAACAATGCTCAACCACAAATCTCACATAACAATGATACTCATGTTCTTATCAAGTTCAAGTTCTTTGCATAACCAATGGGCTTCAACAACTATGCTTATAAAACAAGGTTTAACCACAACTCTCAAACTAGAAAACCTTGAAGCATTCAACCAACCACTTTCAAAAAGGAAACCATAATCAATCCTTTTCTCTCCAATGATATTTCAAAAATCAACCACCATAATCAATCAATAGGAGAATGTGCCCATACCTTTTATGAAGATGAAGAAACCTCTTTGGAAATCTGCCACACTCAACAAACTTCTTTTTCAACTTTCAAAAAGGGTTAGAGATCATGATTAATATCACAACAACAATATCCAAATAACACCTTATCACTCCTACTCAACAAAATGCATCATGTCCCCTTATGAAAGAATTAATCACTTTTGAAAAAGAACAAAACAACCTTCACTTTTGAACCCCTTTACAAAAATATAAATATCTCTTTACATACACCTTATTTCTCCCTCTAAGCAAGTTAATCAAATAGCCCTCGAAATAAGCTTTCCAATGATATATAATATGATATACTTCTAAAAGGAAAAACACCAGAAATTTCTCTTTTTCAAAAGTGGATCACAACCCTTATTCCTCCTAGAAATAACAACAAGCTTACAAAACCTTATAACTCCCTATCTCTAAAAAAATATTTTTCATACACCCAAAGCATTCACAATATCAACTATGCAAGGCGCTTCTCATAAATACCTTTAATTTCGAAATCGTGGCCTTAACCTTTGAAAACGTTTCGCAAAAATTGATGAGTGCCTTCACACCTGCGGGAGTCAAACTATGTTCCTCCTTGCTAGCATTGTGAGATGCTAACCACGTGGGTGCAAGCCCACATTGGAAATAAATCCCAACCTTGTTGTATAAACTGTGCTCGATTGTTCTTAAAATGAAAAACATTTTCCACCAAAACTTCTGCCCTTGCGGGATTCGAAACACAGACCTCCCTTGTGCCAAAGTTATCTCTTGCCAACTGCGCTGCACTGTCCAACGTGATGTCAGGTCTAGACGTCCTCGATTTTCTTTAACCCTCAAAAATGACTTCTTTATTTTTTCGCCTTCTGCTTCCTCCATGCACGAATTACTCTTCGATTTTCTCAACCTTGGCATTCTCAATAGGCAAAGTTTTTAACCATTATATATACACATTATAATGCTTCGAAAGACGTCGGCAGATTATAATCAAACCTTCATTCTTTTGGACGTCGGTGATAATAAAATATTAAATTTAATTTTAATTTTAAATTTAAATTTTAAATAATTTAAAATTTAAACTTAAATATTTAAAATTAAATATCTCCTTCACCGGGGCACCTTTTTTGATGAAACGAAAATCCAACCTGGGTTTTAAGAAAAACCCATTTCAAATCTGCCATCCATGGTTTTAAATAAAACCTTTTATTTTGCCTGCCTTGGTTTTCACAAAAACCCTGTATATATCCATGCTTTCCAAAATATCATAAATGCTTATTTATGAAATACTTTGGCCACAAAAACTCAATGTGATCCATGTGACATCAATGACAACATAAAATACCTCAAATTTCCAACAATCTCCCCCTTTGTCATTGATGGCAACACCTCTAATGCAAATCACCACAGTCACTGCAAAAACCATTTCTGAGAATCAAAGTTGCTCCCCCTGACTCAATACTCTCTTTGGAGGCTGCTCCCCCTAACTCAATGCTCTCTTTGGAGGTTGCTCCCCCTAACTCAAATCTCTCCCCCTTACTCAAATATCTTCCCCTTTGACATCAATGGCAAAAGGGACACCTATGGGGCTAAAAGATATGACTCTTAAGCTTAGCCCCCTCACCACCTTCTCTCTTGAGGTGATTAATTTTGGGGTGGGAGTACTTTTACTCCCATATTACATTGTTTCTTTCCTCTATCAACTTCCTTCCATATTTTCTTGATATCCTTCTCTTGATAAATTACTTGATCTTCTTGTCTAGAACCTGTTTGACCTTCTTGCCTTGAACCTATTTGGAATTGAGTCCTACACCATTTTGCAATATGTCCAAAGTTATTGCAATTAAAACACTTGATATTGTAGCCTTTGGATGGTGCCCAAATCCTGAATTCTTTCTTGAAATAATTTCCATATCCATTCCTTTCTTGAACCCTGTATTGTGAAGCTCTATTTTCATGACCATTATGACCATGACTTCTGAATTGTGTAGCTCTAAAACCAAAACCATTTTGCTCATTTTCTTTGCACTGAGAAGCTCTATGACCAATCCTATTGCATAAGAAGCAATGTCCCTAAAAACCATACCTTCTTCCTTTGAAGTTTCTTCTAGAAAAATCAAACTTCTTTGATCCATGGACCCTACAGTGTATAGCCCTGTGTCCAAATCCATTACAAGAAAAACAATGTCCTTGAAAAGCCCTTTGTTCATGCCTTGGTTCCTCATACCTTTCTTGACCATTATCCCTATGATCATTTTCAATTTGTGCATTGCATCCTTGAACCTTCTTTGTAGTATCTAAATCATTTTCCTTAATTTCTTCCTTGCTTTCCTCTTCAAGTATTTATTTTCCTTTTGAACTTGATTCCACCTATCTCAAAAAATCCAAATAATTCCCCTTTTTGGAAGTGAGATACAATCTTAAAATAAGTTTCCACTCCTTTTTGAACCTTTTCATATAACATGTCATGTCTTTCTGTTATTACCCTTAGTTCTTCATTCATCATTTCTTCTATACTTTTTGCATTTTGAAGCTCTTCTCTGATATTACTGATTGTTTGAAGTAGTTCTTCTATGATTTTGACATCTATTCGAATCTTGTTTTCAAGATTTCTATATTCTTCTTTTAGCATTTTGACTTCTGAATTTTGTTTTCTTGGCTCATACTCTTCCTTTTTTATTACCAAAAGTGAGACTTCTTTATCTTCATTGTTACTAAGATCATTATCATCTTCTATAGCAAACAAACTCTCATGATTTCTTTGACCATGCATATTTCCTTGATGTGTCATCTCATCTTCACTATCACTTGAATCCATTGTAATATCCTGATCTGTGATCTCTTTGACCACACACAAAGCATTGTTCTCTTTCACCTTCTATTCCAAGGAATAGATGTTCTTTCCTTTTTCATTATCCGAATTTGTCTTCTTCATCGACTTTATCATTGTGATCTGAGCTATCACTTGCTTCTACAATGTAGTAAGATTTCTTTACCTTACAAAAAAATTTCTTCTTCTCATACCTGTTTTGCTTGTATCTGTCATCTTTGTCATGCTTATGCTTTCCATCTTCTTTTCTTTTGTGACCCTATTTTTCATCATCATTATTTTCTTCATGTAGACACTTGTGTGCATAGTGACCAAGATCACCACACTTGTAGCATCTGACTTTCCTCATATCCCTAAAATTCCTTGAGTCCTTATTCCTTTTGATGAAGTTAGCTTCCTCATCATTAACTGGATCTCTATCTATCTCTGGAACCTTCCCTTTCTCTTTCTCTGAAGCCTTGAATGCAATCTCTTTTATTGGAACCTGATGCTTACTCACCCTCATCTCATAAGCTGTGAGAGTTCCTTGTAGTTCTTCCATTGTTAGCTTGTTGATATCCATTGTTTCTTCTATTGCTGAAACCTTTGCATCATACTTCATGGGAAGTGATCTCAAAACCTTTTGAGTAACTTTTGATTCTTTCATCTCAAATCCTAGGCCTCTCATGGTGTTAGTAATCTCATCAACTCGAAGTAAAAACTTTGCAATATCTTCAGAATCTTCCATTTTCAATTCCTCAAATATTTTTCTATGAGTTTGTAGTTTTGACAACTTTACCTTGGAATCTCCTTCATAAGTATTCCGCAACTTGGTCCACATTTCATTAGCTGAATTACATACCATGACCTTTGCAAAATCTGTCTCACGTAGCCCACTCAAAATACAATTTATTGCCCTTGCATTGATCTCAACCAATTTCTTGATAGTCTTATATCTACCTCGAGATCACCTTCAACCTTATACTCTTTTTCAACCATCTCGCCATACCTCATATCCTTGTGATATCAAGTAGTTCTTCATTCTCATGCTCTAGAAAGCATAATTGTTACCATCAAATAGTGGTGCCTTATTTGTAGATGATCCATTCTATGAAGCCATCTATGTTCTTGTAGAATCTGCCCTCAAGCTGTTAGCCTTTCCGAAGGAACCCGCTTTGATACCAATTGAAGAACACAAGCTTATACTGAGAGGGGGGGTGAACAGTATAGCACCCACTTTTTACTTTCTTTCCAAACCAATATCAATTAATGTCCTTAATTGCAATAACCAAATATAGCAATGTGCATTAATAACTCAGATAGCAATAGTAAGCAAGAGCACAAGTCACCACACACAATTGAGACACAAGATTTAACGTGGTTCCCCCAATGTGGGGTACTCCACAAGATAATCTCCTTATAATATTTCACACAAAAATAAGGATCCTTATCCAATACAATGATTACTTTGATCTACTCAAATCTAGGCAATACATTGATCTACTCAGGTAGGCAATCCACTGATCTGCTTAGTTAGGCAATCCACTAATCTACTCAGCTAGGCAACACACTAATCTACTTAGGTAGGCAATCCACTAATCTGCTTAGCTAGGCAACACACTGATCTGCTTAGGTAGGCAATCCATTGATATACTCAACTAGGCACTCCATTGATCTGCTCAACAAGCTCACACAGAACTTGTCCAAATATGCTCAACAATCTCACACAGAACTTGTCCAAATCTGCTCAACAAGCTCACATAGAACTTGTCCAAATCTTCTCAACAAGCTCACACAGAACTTGTCCAAATCTTCTCAACAAGCTCACACAAAACTTGTCCAAATATGCTCAACAAGCTCACACAGAACTTGTCCAAATATGCTCAACAAGCTCACATAGAACTTGTCCAAATATGCTCAACAAACTATCCACAAAGCTATCCATAAATCTATCCCAAAAGCCTTCTCAAAGGCTCAATCAATCATGCTCAAGTAGCACTCAAATCTCATCCACAAATCTACAAAGGCAAGGCTCAATGATGAACTCAACAATGAATGGTAATACACTCTTCAAAGGATGACAACTATGATCCACAATGATCTCAACTCAAATCAATATCAACTCAACTCAAGTCAACTCATAGAAGCATAAAGAGAATTGTTAGAGACTCAATATGTTCTAAGCTCAATATCAACTCAAATCAGATTTATAGAATAGTTTGTTTCATGGAACTTGAACAACCACTTCACACATCACTTGACTAGGCTCAAACAACTCTTCTCAACCAACTACCACAAGGAATAACTCTTTCTTACAAACCCTAGTCCAAGCATGTATCAACCAACTCAAATATTTCCAACAATGCTCAACCACAAATCTCACATAACAATGATACTCATGTTCTTCTCAAGTTCAAGTTCTTTGCATAACCAATGGGCTTCAACAACTATGCTTATAAAACAAGGTTTAACCACAACTCTCAAACTAGAAAACCTTGAAGCATTCAACCAACCACTTTCGAAAAGGAAACCACAATCAATCCTTTTCTCTCCAATGATATTTCAGAAATCAACCACCATAATCAATCAATAGGAGAATGTGCCCATACCTTTTATGAAGATGAAGAAACCTCTTTGGAAATCTGCCACACTCAACAAACTTCTTTTTCAACTTTCAAAAGGGGTTAGAGATCATGATTAATATCACAAAAAATATTCAAATAACACCTTATCACTCCTACTCAACAAAATGCATCATGTCCCCTTATGAAAGAATTAATCACTTTTGAAAAAGAACAAAACAACCTTCACTTTTGAACCCCTTTACAAAAATAGAAATATCTCTTTACATACACCTTATTTCTCCCTCTAAGCAAGTTAATCAAATAGCCCTCGAAATAAGCTTTCCAACGATATATAATATGATATACTTCTAAAAGGAAAAACACCAAAAATTTCTCTTTTTCAAAAGTGGATCACAACCCTTATTCCTCCTAGAAATAACAACAAGCTTACAAAACCTTATAACTCCCTATCTCTAAAAAAATATTTTTCATACACCCAAAGCATTCACAATATCAACTATGCAAGGCGCTTCTCATAAATACCTTTAATTTCGAAATCGTGGCCTTAACCTTTGAAAACGTTTCGCAAAAATTGATGAGCGCCTTCACACCTGTGGGAGTCGAACTTTGTTCCTCCTTGCTAGCACTGTGAGATGCTAACCACGTGGGCGCAAGCCCACGTTGGAAATAAATCCCAACCTTGCTGTATAAACTGTGCTCGATTGTTCTTAAAACGAAAAAAAATTTTCCACCAAAACTTTTGCCCCTGCGGGATTCGAAACGCAGACCTCCCTTGTGCCAAAGTTATCTCTTGCCAACTGCGATGCGTTGTCCTCGATTTTCTTTAACCCTCAAAAATGACTTCTTTATTTTTTCGCCTTTCGCTTCCTCCACGCATGAATTACTCTTCGATTTTCTCAACCTTGGCATACTCAATAGGCAAAGTTTTTAACCATTATATATACACATTATAATGCTTCGAAAGACGTCGACGGATTATAATCAAACCTTCATTCTTTTGGACGTCGACGATAATAAAATATTAAATTTAATTTTAATTTTAAATTTTAATTTTAAATAATTTAAAATTTAAACTTAAATATTTAAAATTAAATATCTCCTTCACCGGGGCACATTTTTTGACGAAACGAAAAGCCAACCTGGGTTTTAAGAAAAACCCATTTCAAATCTGCCATCCATGGTTTTAAATAAAACCTTTTATTTTTCCTGCCTTGGTTTTCACAAAAACCCTGTATATATCCATGCTTTCCAAAATATCATAAATGCTTATTTATGAAATACTTTGGCCACCAAAACTCAATGTGATCCATGTGACATCAATGATCCATGTGACATCAATGACAACATAAAATACCTCAAATTTCCAATAACTTCATAAATGAATTTAATGAAAAGAAACAAATGTTTAAAGTTTTAAAAGAAAAAATGACTTTGTTTCTCAAAGAATAAAAAGAAGGAAATTTCACATCTCTTATAAACTATCTTCATGAAAATGTTTTTAGGACATGGTGGGATTGTCAAAACACCATTATATTTTATTCAGAAGAGTGTTTAGTGATGTATCTATCATTAATTAGTTCTGATATTTTTCAAAGGAAGAGATAAGTTGAGAAATATAAAAAAGCATATGAGGAATCATTGAGATCAAAGCTATATTATTGTGATGACTTACTAACTAAATGCTTAGGAGGTATATCATTAGATATATCACAAATAAAATTGTAGAAAAATAAAAGAAGAAAGAGGAAGAGAAGAAATCACAATAGAAAACCTGAATCCAAAGACAAGGTTAAGCAAGGAGAAGAAGAAGATTAGAAAATTTAGAAGAATGTAAAAAGAGAATAGAGGAAGCACAGGTCCCAGGAAGACAAATACCATATTTAAGACTAAAGTCTTCAATAACCAAATAATGTAATACGGGGGGTGTTAGAGAATATTATATTATTTGGTACATGTCAATGTATCACCTTGGTACATTATTGTAAATATTAGATTAGGGTTGTGTTCTAGATTAGTGAGTGAGTTAATATTTTATGTAATGTAATAATGTGTAAGAAATACACAAGTGTCATGTAAATATGTGTGCAAGTGTTATGAGTGTATATGTGCACAAGTGTCTAATATGTAAGTGTGCACATGTGTCCTTAGAATAGAAAAATGAAGAGTTATTAAGAAGAGTGAAGTTCAATAGTGCAACATATGAAGAGTCATATACAATTATATATTTGTGACTAAACATTGTAATATTATGAAGGTGAATCAAATATGCAAATATTTATGCTTGCATTAATAGACCTTTATTCAATAGCATTTTTAGTATTTTTCATGTGCAATATTGTGAGCATGTTTATGTGAGTATTCTTATGAGTTATTCAAATTTTTATTACATTTTGAGATATTATTTGGTTTATTATATTAGATCCTGTGATTATTTTCCTATGGTGATTTATATTAAGTATTAGAGTATCAAAAGCTAACAAGTGTGTACTTAGTCTTTGGGTGTTTTAGGCTCTATCTCTTCTTCAATGAATAGGAAGGCCCATTCCTCTTCAATATTGATTATAAAAATATTCTCCACTTGATGCAAGTTAAAAGGCTTTGAGGGAACCTTCATCTTGGTTCCATAACGAGTCCTAAGAAACATGTGGGTCCAACCCATAGAAATGTACCCCCAATATTTGTAGTGAAATTATGGGAGAGACATAGGCTAAAAGATGTAGGTAAATCAATTACTGCTACCTCTTGAATAATAATCACATTGAGGTAGGTATATAGTGAGATTTTTAGGTCTTTTATGAGGCCAAGGATAGGAATTGGATTTTTATCCAACTGCACTATCCCTTGTTTGACTGGTTTTTAAGCTATATCCAAGGCATAAATCACCCTTTTAAGTATGACTGAGGTGCTTGCCTTGAAGTCCACTAGGCAACTATGAATGAGATTATCCCCATACATGAGTGTCAAGTAGAAAGGTTATGGCTTGGGCCTGTTGGAACCAATATTGCATATCTATAACACAAATGTTTTTTTCTAATTTTTAGTGATCTAATTTTCTAGGGCTTGTTCTAGATGTTTCATTTTTTTTGAAGAGTGAGGATGTCCTATAATGACATAGGTACAGTGGACCTCCTTAGGTTCTCAACCTTGTTGAAATAATCTAGTGGTTGAGACTTCAACAAGCTTCTTAGGATCCACTAGGGCCTAGATCTCTTGATGCTAAAGTTAGTAGCCCAAATTGGCTTTCATAAAATCTATTTCAATGTTGGTATTTTTGAAACTAGTAGCCTTGGCACTTATGTATTTGCTCCTTGGGTTTGACTAGTTTCCACTCTATTGACTTCTAGCATTAGGTCCTATTGCCTTTGATCTTCTTATATCACCCTTCTCTTACCCCTTATGAGAATATTGAACTAAATTTTATCTCAGCTCTGATGGACCACTTGTTCATCTAGGAATGGTATAGATATCTCCTTCATCCCATGTTACCAAGGTTTGTTTTGATGCTTTGGTTATTAAAATTAAGAGAACTTTTGATGGTGAGTTCTAAACATTTGGACTTGGAGTCTACATCATATGGCTTTGGTATGCAGGCTAAAGCATTGGATAGGTTACCTATTGGAGTTATTCATGTCTTGGATAATAGGAATTAGGATAATAATATGGCCAACCATATGGATCTCCTATGTAATTATTTTGAGAAGAGATGATGTATTTCACAAAATTTGAGGTAAATGGTTGGATAGGGATCATAATAGATACTATCTTCCTCCCAGGGTCTTGGAGTGGGTTGGACCCTCTATTGGGATGAGGTAGGTACCTTTGGTATACATTTGGGGGAAGCCTATATCCTTGGTTTCCCTGTTGAAATGGGGGTCTTGGGTAGTTTTGGTAATTGAACCTCTAAATGTTTTGTTTGTACTTGAGGGATATAATTTTGTTGTTCATGTCCCTCATAGATTTATGCATTATTTATATATTTAGGGAATTAGAGATCAAAGGAAACATGATGGCAATAAATGGAGGTATTAACATAGGGTTTAGACAAAAAATAGTGGTTGATTAGAAAGTGGTGGGTTTAATGGTGAAAGGAGGCTAATATGGTGGATGAACATCTAGGAAAAGAGACATCGGGGATTTATGAGATAACCTTTAAATTTACACGAGATCTCTCTTGACTTGGATGGCTATCCTATAGGCTATTGGTATTGAATTGTATCCCCTTGTTTTTACCATCATGACTATCTCATAGTTAATTACCTTTAGATAGTATATGAAAGCTATACCTAGTACATGCCAAATTTTAAGGATTTAGTGCTATAACTTTTGGAAACTAGCATTAAAGTTTTCCATGGTTTCCATAGGAACCCTCTTGATGTTTTTCAATTCCTCTAATAGTGATACTTCATCCTCCTTTTTCCCAAACCTATTCACAAGAAAATTTGTAAGTTGGTCTGAGTCAGTGATATAGTGGGAAATGAGGGAGATATACCAATCTCTTGCTTTTTATCTAAAAGAGGCTGCAAAAATCCTAATTTTCACACTCTATTCTCAAATTCTATAGAGAGTGTACAGATTGACCATATGTTGGAGGTGTTTAGTTGGAGTCATTGCATCCTCTCTAATAAAATATTATAGGGATTCAAAGCAAAAGTTAGGACCTCTTTCCATGAGGTAGGTGCTATTGGTGGCTATAATTTTACCTATAGTTTGAGTCCTCCCTTGGGTTTGACACATCACAAGGTGGCTCTGCATAGTGATGAGTTGGAATATCCTTTGATGTATCCTTTGCATAAATATGATGACCAAAATCCTCCTTTCAAAAGGGCTAAGAACAAGCTATCAATATTTTGATTGACACACTAAGAAGCAAAGTCATGCAAAACAAAGGTGTCATCAAAATCATGGATAGCTTATAATTTAAGGTTATAAATGCAAGCTATCCTCCATTAGATTAATTAGATTAATTAAAATCCAAGGTTATAAATGCATGGATTCATTTCCAAACTACCATTAGATTAATTAAAATCTAAGGTTATAAATGCATGGATTCATTTCCAAACTACCATTAGATTAATTAAAATCTAAGGTTATAATGCATGGGTTCATTTCCAAGCTACCTTTATATTAATTAAAATATAAGGTCATAAATGCATGGGTTCATTTCCAAGATACCTTTAGATTAATTAAAATATAAGGTTATAATGCATGGGTTCATTTCCAAGTTACCTTTAGATTAATTAAAATCTAAGGTTATAATGCATGGGTTCATTTCCAATACTACCATTATATTAATTAAAATATAAGGTTATAATGCATGGGTTCATTTCCAATACTACCATTAGATTAATTAAAATCTAAGGTTATAATGCATGGGTTCATTTCCAATACTACCATTAGATTAATTAAAATCTAAGGTTATAATGCATGGGTTCATTTCCAAGCTAAAATATAACTAATATAACAAAAATATTTACACTAAAGACAACCAAAAAAAGAATGTCAAGTCATGGATATAATTGCTAGACTTCTTATTCGAAGCTAAATAAAAGTTACACATCCCCATGAGCCTAACTACACAAGATCACAAGCATCTATGGCAAAGGTAAAACCTCAATAAAATACACACAACCCCTCCTAAATGCTACTATACCCATAATCAAGGCTTGCACTATTACGAAAGGATAAGGGAAAAATCTTAGCATAATATCAATCAAACTTCAGACATAAAAAACAAGAAGTTGCTAAGGTAGAAATGAAATAGGAGTAACCAAAACTCTGTTAACAAACATAGATAGAGAAACAAGTTGTAGCATGGTCATATGGTAAGGAAAAGAGCTATAAATACCAAGAGGCAAACACATGGGTAAGCATTCCATTATCACCCATATCCAAATATTCCTTTGATACTCAAAGAAATTTTTTAGAGGTGAAAGCACTCAGAGAAGCTCAAGTAAACCCCCTATGAAACTAGCTAAGAGAGCAAACAAACACAATAAATCATTCTTGGAAAACATCATTGAGAAAACTAAAAATAAGAGAAGTTAATATAAGATCGAACATAAAAGCAACAATACATTTTCATCGATTGAGCATATTACCTAGCGTCAGAAAGCAAATGGAGATGAGAGCTCATCTAAATCCCTTCTCATTCCAAGTTGTTAGCCATGATGTACATGCGCCCTTCCTATGCTTCTTGATTTTAGAATCCCCCTTACAACCAATCCCTCCTTTTAAATACATGCCAGTGAAATGATGATGAGATGCTAGCTATATATGAGTAGCAATAAAAGGTGGTTACTCTTTCCCCATGACACCATACTCATAATTCCTTAACATAGCCAACGTGAAGTATTAACAATGTAAAAAGGTGGCACCACCTTTGTCCATTAAGGAATTCATTGCACTATTACTTCTTCATGAAAGCAAGGTGATCCAATGTTTCGATGTCGAAGAAATGATACCCAAAAGAGAAAGCAATACCATATTCTAAGTAGATAAATATATATTTTTTATTTATAGAATTAATACAAGCTTAAACATTAGCTAATTTAAACCACAATATGAATGATTAATTTATTTAACCAACATTAATCACTTCAGTAAATTAAGAATAAAACTAATATCAAGATAGTAATTCTTTTCAATATTTAATACTAACATTAGTATTTATTAAAATTAATCATTCTACTGATTAGTAAAATAATCTAACATTAGGATTACATTAATATTTATTTTGATAAAACTAACCAATCAAACGAGAAGACCAAGCAATGCACTTGCCAAAATAAATATAACAAAAACACTCTCTTGTTGTTTCATACCTTTTTTTTATCCTTAAATAAGTGGTTCCTTATTTAATATATATCAAAACCATCACTAATTCATGTTAAGGAGGCTTTTTGCAAGCAAATTTCCTCACCCTAGGGTACGAACAAGAGAACAAATAGATCAATTATGCACCTACATGAAAGAGGGTATTCATTCATGTTACCCTGAGTTGTTTGGTCATCATTTCCCCTTCAATATGGTCTCTTGTATCACTATAGATAATACTCTTATCCAACCACAAGAGAACCGGATCCTGCAACCAAGAAACACATCAACAATATCATATTATTATTTGTAAATGGATACAATATCAAAGCATGTAATTATAAAACTAAGCATTATCCACCATTCACAATGCATAATCCTAACATATAGGTTTATTACTACCAAGGAGTGTCATGACCCCCTTGGACTAAACACAGTCCACCGTGTTTCCTACATAGTATTATATTTCATCATTATTCAAACAAATAAGAAAAATATCTTTTTATTTCATCCACTTTTTCCCAAGTGGTATTTTTCTCTGAAAATTGGTCCCATTGGATCTTGCATTGTTCTAGAGTTTGTTTCCTCATTGCTTTGGAATGAAACTCCAAAATCCTTATTGGTCTCACTTCAATGGTTGATGGATCTATCACTTGCAATTTTTGAAACATCCCACACATGATTAGGATCAACAACATACTTCCTAAGTAGGGATATGTGGAAAGAGTCATGGATATTTGATAGGTTGGGTGGTAAGGCAAGTTTGTAAACCACCAGACTGATATTTTTAGTGATCTCAAAAGGCCCAATAAAATAAGGATCCAACTTAGTAGACTTGATGACACTCTTCATTGGTTTAACTCTTAGAAAAACTCTACCTCCTACAGAGAATTCTTTGGGTGAACACTTCATATTAGCATAGATCTTATGATGATTAGTGGCTTCTTTTAGTCTTTGCCTAATTATTCTGAGCTGCTTCTCCATCAACTTGATCCTTTGGGTTATGACAATATAGAGGAGTTCTACATCTCCTGCCATACAAGGCTTCAAAATATGACATATTCAAGGAATCATGGTATCCATTATTATATGTAAACTCAATTAGATGCAAAAAGTCTTCCCATCGAGACTTTTGGTCCATGAAATACATGCAAAGCATATCTTCTAAGATTTGGTTCACTCTTTTTATTTTGACCATTTGTATTTGGATGATATGTAGAGCTGATATTTAGCTTCGTACCAACTACACGATGAAGGGCTTGCCAAAATTTATATGTGAATCTGAAGTCTGTGTCTGAGATGATCATCTTAGGAAAACATGCAACCTAAAAATTTCTTTGGTGAATCTATTGGCCACTCTCAGGGTATCATCCTTGGTGTTTCCTAGAATAAAATGAGCAACCTTAGTCAATATATTGACCACTACAAGAATTGCATCATGTTGGTACCTAGTCTTGGGTAAACTAACTATGAAGTCCATGGATATCACCTACCACTTCCTCATTGGTATGTCATGTGGATACAATTATCCTGCTAGATGTCTATGCTCATATTTCACCTTCTAGTATTCTAGACATCAAGCCACAAACTTGGTAATATCTTTCTTCATTCCTGATCAATAGAAGCTCTTATTCATATTCTATCACATCTTAGTCCCTCTTGGGTGAGCGGAATAAGGTGATCTATGCACCTCTTGCATGATTAAATTCCTCAAATAACCAGCTCTAGGGATCACCGCCCTATCCTTGAAATATAAAAGTTCATATTTTATGCCAAATTTCTTGCTTTCATTAGAGTTCCTTTTCATCCTTGCTCACATTTCACTACAAAATTGATCATGTGCTTGCATCACCTTGACTTGGTCCATTAAGTTGATGTGACAATGGGTCAAATCAACTATATGCTTTCTTTTACTCAAGGTATTAGCAACCTTTTTATCCTTACCCTTGATATAGTCTATCCCAAATATATATTCTACTAAGAACTCTATCCACCTTCTTTATTGTGCATTCGGTATTGGTTGGATAAAGATATACCTTAAACTCTGATGGTCATATCTTAGCTCAAAGGATATTTCTAGCAGATAATATTGCCATATATTTAGAGCATGAACTATAGTCTCTAATTCTAAATCATGTGTAGCATAGTTAACCTCATATTTCTTAAGTTTCCTTGACTCATATGCTATAACTGACTCATATTGGGATAGAACTCCCAAACCTTCCAAAAAAGCATTAGTGTAAAAAAAAACATTCCCTTGCAGATCTAGAATCTTGAGAATAGGTGCAGTGGTAAGCTTCTATTTAAGTATATCAAATGTGGATTCACACTTGTTCATCCATTTGAATTCCTTCCCTTGTCTCTAAATATTGGTTATGGAATAGGTTATCTTGGAAAAATCCTTTACAAAATACCTATAATACCTTGTCAACCACATGAAGATCTGCACTTTAGGTACATTAGTAGGTAGAGGTGAGTTTAATATAACCTCTACCTTCTTAGGATCAATTGATATTCCTTATGTAGATATAACATATCCTAGATATTACACTTCTAGAACATAGAAATCACATTTTGAAAAATTCTTGTAGAGTTGATTCCTTCTCAACAACCCCAACACAATCCTTAAATGCTTATCATGCCCCTCCTTGTTTCAATAATAAATCAAAATATCATCCAAGAATACCAGGATAAACTAATATAAATATTTCTTGAACGCATTTTTCATCAGAATCATAAATGTTATTGGAGCATTGGATACACCAAAAGGTAAAACTGTAAACTTATAATGCCCATACCTAGTCTTGAAAGTAGTCTTATGAGTATCCTCCTCATGAATTCTTAGCTAATGGTATACAAAATTCAAGTCAATATTTCAAAATATGGTAGCACCCTTGAGTGGATAAAAAAAATCCTCAATCTTGGGTAAAGAGTACCTATTCTTCACATTTGCCTTGTTCAAAATTCTATAATTCATGCACAACCTTAGTGAACCATCCTTATTTTTGACAAAAAGAACTAGTGCACCCCATGGTGATACACTAGGCTTAATCATCCCCTTTTCCAATAATCCTTGAAGTTGTACCTTCAACTCCTACATTTCTATAGGGTTCATCTTATAAGGAGTTTGATGAATGGGTTCTGAAATTGGTAATAATTCGATGATGAAGTCCAACTCACGCTTAGGTGGTAGTCCTAGAATATCCTTAGGGAAAACATCCCCAAATTCTTGTAGTATGGGATGTTTCTCCAACAATTCTTCCTTCTTATCATCCTCACTCTTTTGGTTTAATTTAATGATATAGATCATACCACCCTTCTTGATAGCTTTCTTTAACTGCATTGCAGAGATCATCTGAGGTTGGAAGGACCCTTGCTCACTATGCATTCTTAATATCTACTTGTCCTTATCCATATAGTCTAACCATATTTCTTGGAAATTAACTAAGGCCTCATGTGCCTTTACCTAGTCCATCCCTAAGATGATATCAAAGGTTTGTAGTATTATAACATACAAGTACCAAAGGGTAGAGTCATTTGAGTAGGGTGATCTTGGCTATAGGAAAATATCGATCCACTAAGTAGGTTTATCCTGACCCATACTCGACTTTCCACTCTTGTGCCAAAAATCTTGATATTTTTGGAAAATTCCTGACTAAAATAGAAGAAATAAAAGTATCTGTAGCTCCACTATATATCAAATCTTAACTTTCTTATAAAACAACTTACTCTCTAGAATCATAGGCATGGCTCGACCATCCAAATTATTTTTTCTAGTTGTTGCATATAGTCTATGATTGGGTTCCTCAATATTTTTGTTTGGTCCTGATCAATTTGGATACTTATTTACATAGTAGGATCCCTTAGAAATATTGCAACCACCATTGAAATATAGGTGTCTCTCTGGATTCTTTTCCTCTAACAACTTCGTGCAAGATGGCTTTTATTGTTTTAGTGCTTGAGGGGTTCCTTTATCCTTCTTCTTCTGGAGTTTCTCCTTGGAACTCTCTTGCTTCCCAAAATTTTTATTTTACATCTTTAAAGTATCATTTTTTTTTCTCCCATTTCATAAATCCAACATTCTTTCATTTCCTTAATGCTTTTCAATATCTTTCAATCAAATATGCATAGTTAAAGAGAGTCTTGCTCAATTGTAGGTTGGACTCAACTTACAACATATCATACTTATGCATATCCACTACCAATATCATCTTAAGCTACTTCTTTGAGCATTTTGACTTGCTAAAGTCTCGAGCACTTGACCTTGTTGAATTAATTGTTCCCTCTATTGCTCCATTTGTTATTACAAACAAATAATATCTACAAAGATATCCTCCACCACCTACTTATAATTCCTAATATTTCTCCAAGGGGCTTAGCATTATCACTATACTATCTAGTCTGCCTTGGTGAGATAGAAGATCATTTTATTTCTCTCCTTAAATTTTGTGTCATAATTTCCTGATCACACAAAAGTCTCTAGGTTAGGTTGCAACTCTCCTTTCCATGCATACTTCCTACTAGTTAGTCACATCCTCTAGTGTACTAATAAATATAATCTATCATCCACTAATAGTTATGATGGATATGTCATCTACCTAGAAGTCAATCATCAAGTCAAAACTTCTCTAAGTTTCTTACTAGGAAAGCTTCTAGTCCTATGACCTAGGGCTTTGATATCAATTACAACAACCCCAAAAGCTAACCACCTAGAGAGAGATTTTTTTAAAAGGAACAACTAACAAGGTTCACAATAGTATCCATGGATATTATTCAGTTGACTAGACATATCACATTCAAGTTTAAGATGCTGCAGACATCACCCGAGTGGATAGGAGAGGCTAAACTCTTGTAATAAAAATTGGGGTTAACCTTGAATACCTTCATGGTATTGAGGATGCTTCTATAAGGTCTCCCAATATTTATGATATTCTCCATGAATGTAGACCTCTTGATCCTAGTGTTGGGATTATCCCTTCTCAATATTTAGAGCAAGGGGGAACACCAATTCCTACTTCTAGTCATAATTCAATCTAGACTAGATCCAACAGGCGTAATGTCTAAGTCTAGTTTAACTTCACCTCTATGGTGATCTCTTAAAATTTATGCTTTTCTTCCCATCTCCATGATGGACCCTCAAGCACCAATCACTCCATGTGATTGAATTCTCCATGGATACAGGAAAAACTAGGTGTTGCTAGCCTACAACCACATAGATTTTAGGAGGAGTGTTTAGAAAAGGATTACTTTTAGAGAGTCTTTTCATAGAATTATTAGGCCCAAAGTAACTCTCTCTCACTCTTTCAAACAACAAGAATCAAAACAAAGCTTCACCAAGCTAAGGGTAAACCAATTACCATACACTTGCAATAATAAATAAATCATTTCCATCTAGATTAAACAATAGCATGACTAGGATCTATAAGACCAAATATCATCATAACACCATATAATCATTCAACCAATGGTCAATATTACAAGATATTAGTCTTTGTTTCTAGTACAATAAGTCCTCATTTTCCAAGAGTGACTTAAATAAATCAACAAGAGCATTTGAAGATAATTCTTTGCATGGTCTAAACATCTCTCTTCTTTAGCCTCCATGGTGTTCTAATGGAAGGTGGATCAAAATAACTTATATGTAGGTATGAATACAATCTATAATATTTAAACGCATACAAAAAGAAGCTCATACTTATTTTCTATATTTTCCACAAATATCAATTTTCTTAAGCAAACAACCACAAAAGAAGCCATACTTATTTTCTATATTTTCCACAAATATCAGTTTCCTTAAGCAAAAAACACAAAATAAGCCATACTTCATTTCCAAGATATTTTCCACAATATCTAACCATATTTCATACAACATTCACATAAGAAGCCCAAACTTCTTCCTATGATATTTTTCGCAAATATCAAATTCTTTAAACATTAATTCATTCATCATAGCAAACACAAAAGAAGCCCATACTTCTTTCTAAGATATTTTTCCCAAATATCAAATTCCTTAAACATCAATTCATTCATCATAGCAAACACAAAAGAAGCCTATACTTCTTTCTAAGATACAATGTGTGGGTTCTTTTCCAAGCTATACTACCATTAGATTAACCGATAATCCAAGGCTATAGTATATGAGTTATTTTCCAAAACTACCAATAGATTAATTAAAATCCAAGGTTATAATGCATGGGTTCATTTCCAAACTACCATTAGATTAATTAAAATCTAAGGTTATAAATGCATGGGTTCATTCCAAATATACCTTTAGATTAATTAGAATCCAAGGTTATAATACATGGGTTTATTTCCAGGCTACCTTTAGATTAATTAAAATCTAAGGTCATAAATGTATGGGTTCATTTCCAAGTTACCTTTAGATTAATTAAAATCTAGGGTTATAATACATGGGTCCATTTCCAAGTTGCCTTTAGATTAATTAAAATCTAAGGTTATAATGCATGGGTTTATTTCCAATACTACCATTAGATTAATTAAAATCTAAGGTTATAATGCATGGGTTCATTTCCAATACTACCATTAGATTAATTAAAATTTATGGTTATAATGCATGGGTTTATTTATAATACTACCATTAGATTAATTAAAATCTAAGGTTATAATGCATGAGTTCATTTCCAAGCTAAAAGCTAACTAATCTAACAAAAATATTTAAGCTAAAGACAACTAGAAAAAGAAGGTCAGAAGATCAAAGTGCTATAATTCTTACCTGAAGCTAAAGAAAAGTTGCGCATCCCCATAGGCATTTATGGCTAAGGTAAAATATCAAGAAAATACATAATCCCTCATGGATGCTAATTCCCCCACAAGCAAGGCTTACGCTGTTGTGAAAGGAGAAGGAAACATCTTAGCATAGCATCAATCAAAATTTAGATAACAAAAATAAAACATCATTAAGGGAGTGGTAAAATAGGGGTAACCAAAACTCTGTTACCCAACGCTTGATTCATAGAAGATGGTAAGGAAAATATCTATAAATATCAAGAGGTATGGGTAAGTGTTCCATTGTCACCCATATCCAAATGTTCCTTTGCTACTCAGAAAAAATATTTTCAAAGGTGAAAGCACTCGAAGAAGCTCAGGTAAACCCCCCTCAAAGCTAGCTAAGAGATCAAATAAACACAATAAAATATGCTTGGAAAATATCATTGAGTAAACCAAAAGCAAGATAAGTTAAGGTAAGATTGAACATAAAATCAACAACAAATTTCTATCAATTGAGCATATTATCTATCACCAGTAAGCAAATGGAGATGAGCATTCATCTGAGTCCCTTCTCATTCCAAGCTACCAGCCACACTACACATGTACCCTTCCTCTGCTTCTTAATTTTGGTATCCCCCTTACAACAACCAAGCCCTCCTTTTAATGATCCATTAGTGAAATGACAATGAGCTGCTAGCTAGATATGAGCGGTAATCAAAGGCGGTTACTCCTCCTCCATGAAACCATACTTATTTCTTAATGTAGCTATAGTGAAGGATTAACAACGTAAAAAGGTGGTACCACCTTTGTTCATCAAGGCATTTATTGCACCACTACTTCACGAAAGCAAGATAGTCCAACGCTTGAAGAAACGAGACCAAAAAGAGAAAGCAATACCATAGTCTAAGTAGATAAATATTTTATTTGATTTATAGGACTAACACAAGCTTAAACATTAGATAATTCAAACCACAATACCAATGATTAATTGATTTAACCAACATTAATCACTTCAATAAATTAAGAATGAAACTAATATCAAGATATTAATTTTCCAATATTTAATACTAACATTAGACAATATTAACATTAATCATTCTACTGATTAATAATACAATCTAACATTAGGATTAAATTAATATTTCTTTTGATCAAACTAACCAATCAAATGAGAATACCAAGCAACACAATCGCCAAAAGTAGGAGAACAAAAACACTCTCTTGCTATTTCGTACCTTCATTTTATCCTTAAATAAGTGGCTCCTTATCTAATACATATCATAGCCATCACGGATTAAGGAGGCTCATTGCAAGTAACTTTCCTCACCCTTGGGTACAAACAAGAGAACAAACATATCCCTATCAATACCATGAAAGAGGTTATTCATACCTTGAGTTGTTTAGTCATCATTTCTCCTTCAATATGGTCTCTCATATCCCTATACTATTATCACCCATGAGAGCATCTAATCCTGCAACTAAACAACGATAAATACAATAACAATGAATGTAACTATAAAACTAAGCATTATCCATCATCCATAATACATAATCCTAACATAAAGATTTAGTACTGCCAAAAAAAATTATGAATTGACATAAAAAATCCTTTGGAACAAATTGTGTGCTCTAAAAGAGAGCCACAAAACTAACTAAAGAATTATTCAAATATATGATTTAAATCCACTTTTAAACATAGACGAAAAACATAAACAATGACAATATTTCTAATCACGAAAATTTATTTTCCCTACAAAAGACAACCCAAGTAATTGTAAGAAAATCAACAAATTACGAAAAATTATTTTTCCTACAAAAAACAACCCAAGTAATTGTAAGAAAATCAACAAATTACGAAAAATTATTTTCCCTACAAGAGACAACCCAAGTAATTGTAAGAAAATCAACAAATTAGATATTCAAGCTAAGAGAAATATAGATAAATGCATGTCACCCATGCCACCACAAAAACCAAAAGACTTTACAAGAGTAGAATGCTTCTCACATGTCATAATGATTTTTCTATCTGAAAATGAATAATTAAAACATAATAATATATTAAAACTTTGAATCTAAGTATTAACCTTTCTCAAGCTTATGTTTCTTACCTTTCTGTAAATTTACTTTTTAATGTAATATTTTTATTTAAATAAATAAATAAATAATAATAACATAACAACTATACATTATATAATTGTTACAAACAAGTTGTTGGAACAATCGATCATAAATATTTCTAATTAATAAAACTTCACCATAGAAACTGGCATACTAAACTAAATTTTCATGTTGTCTCTTTTTGAGATTGGTCAGTTGATCCAATCTTATGGCTAGCTCTTTCTCCACCATTGGATCTATCTCCTACTCATGGGCATCCACATCCTTAACCAGGCTCAACTGAATTTGGGGTTGATCTGTCACATTTCCTTTGTGGACATGGTCATCGTGGCACATTTTCTCCTGATGTGTACTCTCAACATGATCTAGTACTAACTCCTGATAGGAACTAATTGGATGGAGCCTCCACATCAGAATTTTTAGATATTTAAAGGGTACAAAATATCATATTTTATGTTATTAGCCTAAGAATAATTAAGACTTTTGTTTTGAGGGATATGTAGACGCAGATTGGGTAGGTGACTTGGAAAACAGTAAGTCAACAGGAGGATATGTATTCACTTTGTAAGGTGGTGTAGTGAGCTAGAGGAGTAAAAAGCAAACTGTTTTAGCTTTATTAAGTGCTTAAGCAAATAATACTGCTACCACTGATGTTGTAAAAGAATTTGTTTGGTTGATGAGGTTGTGCAAAGGTCTATATTTACACCAAGAATATGTTGGAATAAAATGGGATAGTCAAAGTGCAATAACACTTACATATTCTTCATCATTCCATGAAAGAACAAAGCACATTGCAATGAGATATCATTTTGTGCGTGATATGGTGGAGAGTGGAATGATCAACCTGATAAAATGTAGAACCCAAGAGAATGCACCAGATACACTTACTAAGGTTATCACAAATCAAAAGCACCAATTTTACAACAATGAGATTGGGATAAAAGATTACAAAAAAATATTGCATAAAGTGGAAGTTTATTATAATGTGTAGGTGTTGCATGATTTTTCTATTTGATTATGAAATCTTCTAGAAAGTTCATAGATATATTTTTTTTGTGACTATGTTTTTGGTCAAATTAAATATATTGGTACACATCAACATTAATGTCTAGTAAGACCTGGAAGATTCCAAAAGACTAGTAAGACCTAGAATATTCCAAAAGATTATTTGGGTGGGCAAATTAGGAAACCCTCCCATTTTGTGATTATAAAAGGATATTTGCATGTAACATTGTATACAGAGTTCTTATGAATAAATGAATGTTTTCTGTAAATATATGGTCCTCCTTTTATTTTATCTTTATGTTTTTGATTTTAATTTTTGTTCTCTGTTTGTTTTAAGCATATGATTTGTTTTTCTTTTTAAAATAGGTACGAGGAACATGATTTTATCTTTTATATTCTTTACTTTTAATACTATAACATGATACAATATCTTAGAAAATGTTTTTTCTAGATTATAAAGAATGCTTATTGTTTTGTTGTGTTTAGCTAAATATTGTTTTTTCCTTTAAAGATATAAAATTAATATTACATATTCTAAATTTGAGTTGATATTTTAATTTTTACAAAGAAAAATAATAATATTATTATTATCCTTGTTATCATCATAGTTATTATTATTGGTCTACACTTAGAACTCTAAAACTAATTATTGTTATTGAAGTAACATGTTATGTATTATTAGTTGGATACCATTAGATATTTAGTTTAGAAGGACAAAATTACTTTGTAATAAGGAATATAGATCTAGCATAGTTTTTTTTTTTTGAATTTACATGGTGGAATCGAAAGCCGGCACGAATCCGGGTAGGCTGTCCAGCTTTTTCTGGCCGCCATAGTATTCTACGTTGTCCACCCCAGAATTTGCCACACAAAACTTTGCGTAGTCCGCCCCTATAACCACCATGCCACAATAATTTTAAACCTTTTAACATAGAATCTCTTCGTACAGTCCGCCCCTATAATTATTTGAGAGCAACAATAAGTTCTTCTAGATAAAATGTGTCTTCTTCTTTATTTTTTTAATCTTTCTCTTCTTCTTGGTCTTCAAGAGCATCTTCATGCTCTTCTACTTTATCTTCAACATGAGCATTTTCTTCCTCTTCTATTCCCAAAAATAGAATCTCTTTTTCTTCACTATTTGAGTCTTTCATCACTGTAACTTGAAGAATTGATTGCCTTGTTAACATAGAAACTCTTCTTGTGCCTTTGAAAGAACTTTTTTCATGCTTGCCTTGACCATACCTATTTTTCTTATCATGCCTAAATTTTCCTTTTTTGTTTTTCTCATAATTATGTTTCTCTTCACTACTACTGCTTCCATCTTGTGGATAATTAGATGCATAGTGACCAAAGTCACCACAATTGAAGAATTTTACAGTCTTTATATCTTTGTGTTTTCCTGAGCCCTTCTTATTTATTTTTACATAATTAGCTTCTTCTTTACTGCTTGAATCACCACTTGATTCTGGTTTCTTATATTTTGTCTTATTTGAAGATTTGAAAGCTACCTCTTTCTTGGAATTGTGATCCTTTTCTATTCTCATATCATAAGCTATGAGAATTCCATGTAATTCATCTATAATTAACTTATCAATATCCCTCATATCTTCTATAGTTGAAACCTTTGCATCATACCTTATAGGGAGTGATCTTAATACTTTTTGAGCAACACTGGAGTCTTCAATTTCGAATCCAAGTCCACACATGGTATTTACAACCTCATCAAAATGAATTAAGTATTTATAAATATCTTCCTCATCTTCCATATTTAAATCTTCAAATATGTTCTTATGGTTTTGCAGTTTTGCAACTTGACCTTGTTATCTCCTTCATATGTTTGCTTCAATTTGTCCCATATCTCTTTAGTTTATTTGCATTGCATAACTTTCACAAATTCTGATTCATGTAATCCACTTAATATTTCATTCATAGCTTTGGCATTATTCACATGTAACTACTTACCATCCTTATCTATGGGAGGAGTAGCTGTAGGTATGGACCCATCCTCAACAGATTTCCATGTTTCATATCCTTGTGCCATCAATTTAGTCTTCATCCTTATAATCCAGAAAGCATAATTGTTCCCATTGAATAATGGAGCCTTATTTTATGAATATCCATTATAATATGTCGTATGTGTTCCTGTAATATCTTCTTTCAAGCTGTTAGACTTTTTTGAAGGAACCCGCTCTGATACTAATTGAAGAACACAAGCTTATATTGAGAGGGGGTGTGAACAGTATAATATCAACTTTTACTTTTCTTTCCCAAACAATATTATCCAATATTATCAATTGCAATATCAATAGTAGTAATCAAAGCAATGCATAAATAATAACACACATGAAAGACATAAATTTAACGTGGTTCACCCAATGTGGGTTACGTCCACGGAGAAAATATTTCTTCTAAATTTTCTCAACAAATCTCTTGGGAATAAATTCCCTATTACAATATTTGTGAACCTTTGTCCAAAGGATATCTCAATCCCCAATAATCTATTTTGTAGAACTCTCTCCATAGGAGAACTCTATCCCCTTTACTATGGTTTGTGGATCTCTCTCTATAGGAAAAATCTATCCCATTTGCTCTAGTTTATGGATCTCTCTCCACAGGAGAACTTTATCCCCTCTTGCTCTAGTTTGTGGATCTCTCTCCACATGAGAAATATATCCCATATTGCTCTATTTTATGGATATCTCTCCATAGGATAACTCTATCCTCTCTACTCTAGTTTATGGATCTCTCTCCATAGGAGAACTCTATCCCCTCTGCTTTGGTCTACTCTAAATCCTACTCTCAACTCTGTCTCAAATTTGCACCAAACCTTGTTACAAGGCTAGCATAAATATTTACCTCAAATCTACTTCAAGTCTTCTCACAAGACTAGCTCAAATCTGCCTCAATGTTGCTTCAAGTCTTCTCACAAGACTTTCTCAAATTTAACTTAGTGTTGCATCAAGTTTTCTCACAAGACTTGCTCAAATCTACCTCAATGTTGTTTCAAGTCTTCTCACAAGACTTGCTCAAATTTGCCTCAATGTTGTTTCAAGTCTTCTCACAAGACTTGCTCAAATCTGCCTTAAACCTGCTTCAAGTCTTCTCACAAGATTTGCTCAAATCTGACTTAAACCTACTTCAAGTATTTTCATAATACTTGCTCAAATATACCTCAATGTTATTTCAAGTCTTATCACAAGACTTACTTGCTCAAATATTCCTCAATATTTTTTCAATTCTTCTCACAAGACTTGCTCAAATCTGCCTCAAACCTGCTTCAAGTCTTCTCACAAGACTTTATCAAATATACCTTAGATCTAATTCAAGTATTTTCACAAGACTTTCTCAAATATATCTCAAACCTGCTTACAGAAACTACTCAAACATTCCCAAAATGTGCACATAAATGTTGCTCACAATAGTGGATATATTGCTTTCAAAAATACTATCTTCAATCAAAGTAATTCAGACATATTCTACCCATAATTCGTTTAACCTTTGGAACATATATATAATGATATGTACTATCAAATAACCAATATGTTATTTACATTCACAAATATTTCTTTCATCTAATCCAATCTCTACCTCTTGCAAAATCCCTTTCAAATCAAATTAAACTAGTGTATAACTTTGCTTCACAAAACTGGTCTATCTTTCTTGTAATTTTGCTCTTAAAGATCAAACACAATAATACACAATTTTCCTTCACAAGATTGATCTCAAACACTTCATAATCACTTTAAATGTCTTTCAAACCACTGCTCAAAATGTTTCATAATGATGTACAAACTTGGTCTCAACCCTAGCACAAGTATTTCATATTTCTTTCAACAATAAAGCACATGTAGGTATCAAACCCTAATACAATTGTTTCCACTTTCTTTCAACAATGAAGCACATGTAGGTATCAAACCCTAATACAATTGTTTCCAATTTCATCAATCAATAATGCACAATTTATTTCATAAATTCTAGCTCAAATATTTCCAACAATGCACACCAATAAATTCTTTTAACTCCACCTCAAAATTACTTTTTCAAAACACAACCACCTAGATAAAAAGTTGAACCACCATACCTCAAAATGCTTTATGAATATGTGCCCTCAAATACCTGTCTCAAAAATAATATCATTTGCAACTTCAAGACAGATTAGTACAACACCTCTTTATATATTGGAAAACCCTCTCAAAATGTGTGCACAATTATGTCTCAAACATATGCTTTTAGAACTCTCTTGGTTTCTCAAAATAAAGCATCAAATTATAAACCAAACCCTTTAGTACTAATGCAATTATTACAAGAAACAAAATAACATCATACACCTTTTATCTCCCACTTCAATATTTCAACAACACAAAATACAAATTGATTAACCACTAATTACACCTTATTACTCCACAAAATAATACTTTAAAATATTACAATTTCCTCCTTTTATTTCCTTCTAAAACAATTGCCAAAATAAAACTTATTTCCCTTATAACTCCCTAAGTCAAATAGTGCGCTCAATAATCAAACACAACTTAGGCCTTTTAATAATTCAACCTTAGACCATAATAAAAAAATAATTGTGTGCTTACCACAACTACCATGGGTGAGATTCGACCACGACACCTCCTACCTGCCAGAGTGCTAGCACCACTTGGGTTGCCACTAGGCAAACTGCCCACACAAAACCAAATATGCATGTTTTATATTTTAAAACCTTTGTGAATCCTCCTTGTTAACAAAACATCAAAAACTATCACCGTCGATTTTTGAACCTAAGATCTACTGCCTGCCCTGTGTCCTAGTGATGCCTAGATTGCCACTATGCCAGCCGCCCACTTGAGAAAAAACACCCATGATGCTCTCCTTATTCAACCATCCTTTTTCCTTTTTAAAAAATCATCTTTTCTTTCCTTTTCTTCTCACAATTGTGCATGAGGGAGATCGAATACCATTAAAAAAATTCTTAGTGCATGATTTTAATCCATATTTAAATATGGATTCCACCTCCTTTCTTGACGTCGATGCTTATATCAAACTTTGCATTTGAACCTTTGAACACATTGGTTCCAATCCCATATTGGTTTTGAATTATAATATGAAATAAACTTTTTATTATTTAAACCTTTGTCTTTAAACTTTTGTCCCCAATATTATAATATTATAATATTATTTATTTTAACTTTAGTCACTTGATTTATTTTTGAAACCATGGTATTAAACTAGGGCCTTCAAAATTTTAACCAATTTACTTAGAACTTTGTCCCAAACCTCTTTGGCTTATAATATTTAAAGTAAATATTATAACATTTTCTTTTTATCAATTTCCTTGCATTGGGATGAACTTTACCTTGCATAATTATCCAACTTATAAACCTTATATTTTTTCCATGCCAAGCTATCTTTGAAATCAATGACTACCAATGTCATCAAACTATGACATCAATCCTTTGACATCAATGACAACACAATATACTTAAAATTTCCAATAAACTTTTCATTTTTATTGAGCTAATAACATAAAATATGATCTTTACTATCCTTTAAATATCTAAAAATTCATTTTACAATAGTTCAATGTTCCTTTCTAGGATTGAACATATATCAGTTGAACATACCAATAGCATGAGCAATATCAAGCTTGGTATATACCATTGCATACACCAATGAACCTAAAACCTATGCATATAGAATTTTCTTCATCTCCTTTTATTTAGTTGTAGCTAGACACATTTTTAGAGATAATTTAACTTCAGGCTGCATAGGAGTTTAAGCAGGTTTGTCATCCTACATTCCAAATTTCTTTAAAATATGGTTAATGTATTCCTTTTGGGGAAACCATAATTGTATGTTCTTGTGATCTCTAACAATATCAATGCCCAAGAAATGGCATACTTGATCCAAGTCCTTCATATCAAATTTCTTTGACAACAACTCTTTAGTTTTTGAAATCAATTGTTTATTATGTCCAATCATGAGAATGTCATCCACATACAAAATGAGAATTACGAAGATTTTACTTTTTCATTTTATAATACACACATGGATTTTCAAGGTTACGAGAAAATACATTGTGCAACACATAACTATCAAAATTTTGGTACCATAATCTAGGAGACGACTTCAATCCATAGAGGGATTTCTTCAACTTGCAAACAACACCTGCTCCGCCTACTTCAAAACCTTCAAAATTTTACATGTATATTTCCTCCTTCAAATATCCATGCAAGAATGTTGTCTGGGATATGAGAGAATCCTTTCACAACCAACCTGGCCTTATATCTTTCCATAGATCCATCAGGTCTTAAATTCCTTTTGAAAATCCATTTGTTGGCTGCTATTTTTCTTTTGGGAGGTTGTTGAACTAAATCCCATGCATGGTTCTTCTTCATTGAATCTATTTCTTCCTGCATGGCCTTCTTCCAATGCTCTTTATTTAGGCTATTTATGGTATCTTCATACGTGAGAGGATAATCACAAGAAACTATAAATATACCAAAATAATATTTAATCCTGTTGGAAAAATGCCTCTCTCTTCTAGTTCTTCTAGGCTACTTCATTGATTCTTGGACCTCTTATTTGCAAGGTGGAGAATCAAGCTTCATAATTTGTTGATCCTCTTAATACATCTCTTTAGGCACATAAGAAGGAATATATTCACCAAGTCTTTGTAGGTTAAAAACATTATTTGAAATGTTAATAGATATTGTTTCTTAAGGTTAATAAGGTTGAGCATGTGCTTCATTTGAAGGTTGACCTACCATAGTGCATTCATGCTGACTAACCTTCTTTTTTAACTATTGCTATAATTCTCGTTGTTGAATATCTTTAACTATCTTAATTTTTGTGAAAATCACATATCTACTAAAAATACTTTTGTGTTCATATGGAATCCACAATTTATATCCTTTTGTTCCAACAACTTCTCCATAACCAATAAGAATGCATTTCTTGGACTTTTTATCCAATTTTTTCCTTTTTTCAATAGGAATGTGCATAAAGGCCTCACAACCAAAAAATCTCAAGTGAGAGATTGATGGTTTTATTTCACTCCAGGTCTCTTCTAGTGTCTTATCATTCAAAGTAGTGCATAGTGATAAATTAACCAAATAGCTAACAATTGATATTACTTCAACACAAAGCCATTTACTAAGCTTTGCTTTTGACAACTTTCTCCTCATCTTCTCCAGCAATATTTTATTCATTCTCTCTGCTACTTCATTATGTTGAGGAGAATAAGGTGTAGTCTTCTATGTAAATATACCTTTTTTCCTACAAAACTCTTAAAATGTAGTAGAATAATATTCTCCTCCATTGTCACTATGCAATATCTTAAGTTTGTTGTCTATCTATCTTTATACATTAACAACAATCCTTTTAAAATGATCAAGGTTGTCACTTCTTTTCTTCAAAAATATAGTCCATACTTTTTTGTTGTGATCATCAATCAAACTAGAAAAGTACAATGCACCACTAATAGATGGAGTATCCATAGGACCAAAAATATTTGTATGAACAAGATCCAAAATCAATTTAGCAATATGTGGGTGATAAGATACAATTACCGTTTTTTATTTTCCCATCACACATGATTCACAAAAGCTAAGATTTTTGGAGCTGATATCCTTGAGGTCATGCAACATGTCTTTGTTGACCAAGTGCTTCAAGTTGATTTCTCCTAGATGGCCAAGTATTATGTGCCAAATAAGATAATCTCCAACATATACTTCATCATTTGTCTTAGTCACATTAGCTTCTTATATAGAGGAAACATTGCATTATCTTTTCTCATAAGGGTTGACATCTAGTTTGAATAAAGTGTCTTTCTTATTTCCTTTTGCAAGCACTAGTGCACCTCTGATAAGCTTACATACTTCATCTGAGAAGGTAACAATTACTCCTTTTTCATTTAGTTGTCCAACAAAGAGAATATTTCTTCTTAGCTTAGGGATATATCTAAATTTTTGTAAGTACTTGAATTTTCCACCTAAATCCTTCACAAAAATTGTACCTTCTCCTTCTACATCATAAAAGGCATTATCACCCATATAAAATTTTATTCCATTTATCTCTTTATAATTGAAAAACCACTCATGGTGTGGTGTCATATGGAAAGATGCTCCTGAATCTATAATCTAGTCTTCAGGACACCCTCAAATTTACAGATAGGAAGAATCAAAGAACATGGAGGAGTTTTCATTATTCTTGTTTAGTAAGGGATAATGAAACTTGATATACCCATTTTTGTGACAGTAGTAGCATTCCACATTGCTGAATTTTTTCTTTCCTATATTGGATGATCTGCCTCTACCTCTAGACTTTCTTCTCCCAGTGGATATGCCTTTTTCTCTCTTATTTGAGCATCCACATGCTAAATAGACCTTTGGATTTTATTTTTTAGCATCATATATCTTTCTTGTCTCCTCATTCAACAACTGGCTAAGAACTGACTCCAATTATAACTTGTTAGAAGCAGTATTTATGGAAGTAACAAGATTCTCCCATGAGTCTGGAATGTTGATTAACAATACCAGACACTAATCTTCATCATTCTATTTATCACCAATGGTGTTTAGCTGCTTCCTTAGAATATTAAAATCATTCAAGTGGTCTAAGAACTTGTCATTCTCCTTCATCTTGATATTTTTTAGCTTCTTTGCCAACATTAACTTGTTCACTATTGACTTGAAAGTGTAGATGTTCTCCAGCTTGTTCTACATATATTGAGCAGATTGTGCTTCTGTCATATTTAGAATCACAATATTCTAAAATCAATCTAATAAAGGATATTGCTTTTCTATCTAGCTTATTAAAATCCTATTATGCCATCCCAATGGGATTTCTAGTGACTGAAACTCACAAGTCCCTTTCCACTAGCAAATCCTGCATTTTGATCTTCCATAATGTGAATTTCAATCCGTTGAACTTCTCAATCTCTAGTCAGTTGCTTATTTTTTGTAAATCATTCTCTTATCCCACTAAAACTATGAAATAATGCACTAGATCTCAAGAGCGCTCTAGAATAGAAATAAATCAACCAATATTACAGAGAGGGAGAGCACATTTCACTACTAAAGCATATACAAGTGCCTCTCTTCTATTATAGTGCTCTAATACCATGAAAAGAAATACAAAGTATATACTTAAAACAGACAGAGAACAAAATTAACAAAACAATAGATAAAAGGAGGTCCAAATATTTACAAAAAAATATTCATTTATTTAGAAGAACTCTATATACAAGTTACATGCAACTATCCTTTTATAGTCATAAAATGGGAGGGTTTCCTAATTTACCCACCCAAATGATCTTCTAGAATATTCTAGGTCTTACTAGTCTTCTATAATCTTCCAGTATTACTAGACAATAATGTTGATGTGTACAAATATCTTTAATTTAACCAAAAACATAAAGTCACATAAAAAAGATGTCCATGAACTTTCTAGAAGATTCCATCATCAAACAAAAAAATTGTGTAACACTTGCACATTATAACATGTTTAGCCTTGGATAAGCAACATACATTATGAAATGTTTATGGTCTTATATATGGTGGACACATTTAATTCTCATGTCTAAAATATTTAATATTTCTAAAGAATTCCTAAAACAAAATACAATTAAAAAATAATAATTTACATCAATATATAGTAGCTTCTAAATTATATTAAATGTTTACATGTCTTATGTTCATATTGAATCATATTAATATTTAAAACTTGTTATTGGTTGAGTTTTTCTTATGTTTTAATGTAGGGTGTGTGCAATTGATATGCTTATAAAGGCTTGTACTTGATCAATAATGCACTCATTGAATTATAATTTATAGAGAAGGTTAATATTATAAACTTTTTGGATGGTAGTTTGTTATAATAGGTAGTAATATTAATTGTTATTGAACCATGTAACTTTAGAAGTACTATCACAAATAATACAAATAAGCTTATAAAAATAATAATATACATACTATCCATGGAATATTAACTTAAATACAAATACTTTATATTCTATTAATATTTTGAGCTTTAATTATGTATGCTATAAAATTTGCAAAGATATATCTTAAATAAAATCAGCTAATTGCACCTAGATAAGGTGACAAGGTAAGCATGAATACTAGGCACCATTAAGACATAAACCTATATCTATTCTTAGCCTTATAGTATCAGATTTTTTTTTTGTTATAATAGTCATACCCTATCTCTATTATTCATCTTATAACATTACTAAATTTAATAGAATATGTTTCTATTAGTCATATGTGTTCTTAGAAATTCCTTGAAAATTGACATAATCTAAAAATCTAAAATATTAAAATTTGGTTAAGTTAACATTTAAATATATTTTATTTAGTTTTTATTCTTTTATAGATCTTGTAAATTTCAAATATCACTCATAAATTCTATGATTATATAGTTGTATAAATTTAAGTGTGTGGGTAAATGATCAACTCTAAATAATAAAATTACTTAATTTTGTGATAGATGTATCTACTATAAAGAGCACATAAGCATATACCCACCTTACATTATTTATTTTCAATTTTCTTCATGACATTGGATAGCATATTTATATATTTTTCAATAAAAACAACTTAATTCCTATTGGCCTATGTGTGCTAAAATATTATATTTTGATTTATCTATAATCCAAAATAGATCACCATTTTAGGTAAATTATTACAACTTTAAAATTTTATGTAATTCATGGAGATCTAAATTTTAGATTCATCACTCTTGCTTTTAAATTAGTATTGATTTTAAGGACATAATTATAAGAATCATTTTGACTTTCTTGGTTTCTCGATTATTGGTATATAGGTTATGTGTATTTTTAGAGGATCCATTGGGATAAGAAAACTGCTAAACTATAGATAAAAGTAGTCTATTTCAATCGCATATGGTAGCATATACTAGGTTTAAAAATATTTTTTACCGAAGTTTATGTAAATCTAGAAAAATATTATATCCTTGAGTGCAAGTAACATAATTAGTATATATCAATATCTGGTTAAAATAAGTAAATTAGAAAAATAAAGAAAGTTAGCATTTTATATATGATTGAAGAACATGTTGAACCCATTATGATAGGTATATTAATTATTTTTATTGTCTAACATTTGTACAATGTAGTAAAGTTATTTTTATCACAATATTTTTATTTTAATTTACAATGTGCTGTTAGAATTAAAGTGCACTATGCCTTCACCTTGATACTTGTCAATTTCTCTTGACAAGTGTCATGTGTTTCATATAGGATTATGCCTATATATTGTAACCCATTTGTATCAATAAAATTATCTCATCTTGTTCATTCCATAATTAGTCCTAACATTTGGTATCAGAGCAGGTTCGCTTTCCTGCCTGTGTCAATCCTTAAGGGGGGATTTCCACCCCCCTCATTTTTTCCTCTCATTTTTTTGGATACTGAGGGAGTATGCTCTCCATCCCTTGCTGGATGGATCAGAAACCAGAAGTTGAAGCAAAATCCATAGCCGCCCATTTTTCAAGTTATCCGGTCGCAGAAGTAATTTTTCGAAAGAAAAATGAAAAAAGAGATATTTTTTTTATTATTATTTTTCTTTGATGCAGGTATCAAGGTGGACTGTCATGGTTGTCATGGTGAGGATTGCAGTGTTTTAGTTCCCGATGTAGATCGAAGATGTTGGCGATATAGGATGTATCACGATGAAATTTCTCAGCCTAGCTCACGCATCTTGGATTGCATCTACCTCGACGAAGCAGTTAGAAAAGCAACCTTGCTCGACGTATATGTTGTTCACCTGTTCATTATCTCCATGGTAGAAATTGGTGTATGCATGTTTTTATGTGGACAAAACTAGAAGAGTAATTATCCATTCTGAAATCATAGTAAAGGAAGAGGCTCTCATTTTTCTCTTCACGCCTACATCAGCTACGATGCACTGAGGTCCAACATTTTCCCCTTTTTGAGGCGTGGGGCATCCTATTACAACTGTCGATTTGGTGGCCAGGCGAATCCTTCTAGGCAAGCGTGCAACTCTATGATAATCTATGTTTACTTTGCGATTGTTTGAACTGGACCCCTATGGTGGATATGCAGCACTATTTCCCTTTATAGCCATAAACATTGGATGGCACTGTTCTATGAACTGCGTGAATTTTTTTGTGAATATTCATTCGGCTTGTGTGAAGTTAAATAGAGAGAAACAGAGTTTAGCGATCTATTTTTTGGGCCTGGATTGGAACAAGATGTCATAGATCAGTGCAACGTCTCTTTCTCATAATGGTGCTGGCCATAAATCTATTTGCTTCGAATGTCATTGATGATGGTGTCGTTGCTGAAGATTTCATGCTATTGATGGCACGACGAAAATAGTGGAGGGCGATGACCGTAATGTGTTGTGCGATGCGGTAGGGAGATAAGACAGTTAATCAATCAAGGAGCACACCGTTTCGAATCCCGGTGCCGCCAAAGCTTAAAATCTACAGTGTGCCACTGTTTATTCCAAATTTGGAGAATGTCTATTTTTTTAACATTGTGAAGATGAAGAGTGGTTGTTACACTACACTCTGCCTTGGCCACCAGAGGAGAAGAGAACCCGTTGTTGTCATGTTGTGTTAATGGATTTAAGGGAGATTAATTTTTTAATTTACTACCACATGTGGCTCTAGACATCAACGACAATCTGAAGCTCATGGCCGACCATACGACCCCCAGCCAGTTCATCCAGTTATAGTTGGCAATGGAGGCACCGCACTGTGGTGTCCTTCTCCGTTGTTCTCATTGACATCTCGAAGGAGATCATGAGCTTGCAGATTCCTAAATTTGAACAACCCTGAGAAAACCCAAAAATAGGCACTCTCGATTGAACCCGACACTCCCAAGGCACTTGTAAGTGAACCTAGTATCTAGCATTCTCCTCCATATTTGGCTTCTATGGCTCATTTTATTGTATTTCATGGCTAGTTTTATCTTATGTATTAAGTTGCATTTTTAGCATAGATCGATACCTTCTAGATTGAGTTCACCATGAGGAGGGATTTGATATTCATGGTGGATCTAGTCAGTGACCTACAAGAGGTAACATCCTCTAAATATGACCTGCAGAGGCAACCGATCCAGAAGTTGCTGACTCTAAGGCACCCATGATGACCCTGAGGCACTTAGACGGCTAATCCAATGGCAACAGACCCGTGGAAGTGGCTGACCCTAAGGAAACAAACCAAGATGTATACACAGTCAATCTAGCATTATTCATAGTTGGAGAGCCAAGCGCAAAGAGCACGAGCCTAGACCAAATCAACAATAAAAGAGGATGACAGGTTGCTTTTAGAGAATTCAACATTAAGGGGGAATGTTACCTAATGTTGACTTGTTTTTTTTTCTTTAGTTAGGATAGTGCACTTTAAGGGGGAATGTTAGAATTAAAGTGCACTATGCCTTCACCTTGACACTTGTCAGTTTCTCTTGACAAGTGTCATGTGTTTCATATAGGCTTATGCCTATATATTGTAACCCATTTGTATCAATAAAATTATCTCATCTTGTTCATTCCATTATTAGTCCTAACATATGCAAGGTCATGTGGCAATAAGACATTGATGGATGTGCTTTATTTGTATCTCATTAAATTTTCTTTGTTCTTTAAATATTCAAAAATCTATATTACTCTATGATCTTATTTGATCAAATAGTGAATATCATTAGTGAATCCTAAGTATGGTGGATCATTTTTATACCAAGGCATTGATTGACAAGAAGTTCATCTTTGAGTAAACATAGAAATGAAATTATTTACCATACTTGATATTATAATATCTCTCATTGTTGTTATACTACATGCAAATAAGTAATTTATTGAATTCATATTTAAATTACTAACATTCTAATATTGTCAAAATTATTAAAAAGATACATATATCCCTCCTTATAATGATAAAGTGGGTAGGAAAAACTACATATAAGTTCCATAAATTTTGTTTAGGATTTGGTTGAAATTCCTTATTATCCTACTTTTATGCTAGTGTATTACCACCAATATGATCTATGATATTTTTAAGGATGCAAAAGATGTTTTAACTATGAGTAAAATAATATATAAATAAGTATATTTTTAAATACTATAATGAAGTATAAAAGAAGATAGGAATATTTATGATGGTCTATATTTTGAGTGGATTATAGATCTATAAAGATACAAGAATAGAAGTAGATTTACACAAAACTTCATGGTTGAACATTAGATCTTAAAATTTGTTAAATATTGTATTATTTATTCTTCCAAGGTCTCTAATTATATTTTATAGTGTTTATGGAATCATGGATATAGAATTTAATAAATATATCTTTATAATTTTTTTAAAACCATGTGAATATCATTCTTTAGGATAATAATAAATATAAACTAATGTGATGTCTTTCTTTTAATATCACAAGTATATATGACTAAACATTAAGGTATAAAATATACCAAACGATCAACCTAGGTATAATTTCATTATAAATAAACTAAAAAACAATAGAATATTAAAATCAAAATGTTAAAATAATTTCTTATATGAATTAGTCTATACCAATTGAGCCTAAGATGGTTGCATAGAAAAGAACTATCCAACTCATGTAGTTGTATTGGATTGGTTATAGTTTAAAGTTATATAGCAAAACATGCTATAACCTACTTCTTAAAGATAAGAAAACATGAAAATATGTAAATAGACAATAAATTTTAGTAACATGATAGAAATAAGTATATCATGTAGTTAATTTTGTATTAAATTTATATTTTAGTTACAATATGTAGGAGCTGGATTTGGATGTATTTTGGAAATAAAGTACTAACTTTCAAACTAAGAATAAGCCTAAATAAAAATAATAGAGATTTATATGAAGTAATAGAAGATAATTGTACTAATTTTTATGTTATATATATTAAATACAATATTTACAAATCCTATAAAAATTTAAAGGATTTTAACTTCTAATTGATTCAAGAACTAGTTTAAAATAATAATAAAAATATACAAGAATATTTATCTATATTATTATTTGACTTTAGGTGGTGTGATGGATGATAAAACAATATTCTAGTTGTACCTTACCCACTAATAATAGTGTCAAAAATATTTATTGTGTGAATGTTACATTTGGATCTCAAATCGAGCATTGGTACTTATTATTATTTTATCAACAAAACTTGGATTCATGGATCTTGAAATTAAATCCATGTTGGTATTATCACTACATGGCACAATGTTCATCTTGGTGTTATACTACTGCTTGAAATGAATGTATATGCATCAATGGGTATAAATTTGTTTAGGCATAGGCATTTAGATAAGCTTGGTGCTATAGATAATAACTTGAGTGATTTTTGTCTTATTTGGATCAATAGGGCACTATTTTTTTATTAGGTAAAGAAGAGATTTTAAAAGGGTCCCTAAACATTTTATAAACTAGAAGCCCCAACTTCTAAAGAGAGATAAAAATAAAACATAAAAAGAGAAGGCCCTCCTAAGGGACCAAGAAACCCAACACCAAACCACATTAGGAACCAAGAGAAGCTAGAGATCCAAGAGATCTCAAAGAACCCAAAGAACCAGGAAATGTGGTTCCCACCCAAACTGCTGATAAAATTATGGGTAAAAAATTCAAATTTTGGGTTGGAATGAGGGAAACTAAAATTTGAGAAATGATTTTTACCCAAACTAGAATGGAGCATACTAACATTTGCTTCCCATAGGGAAAATTCAAATTTCAAATTTGAAACAAGGCCAAAGAGGCACAAAATCAAGACAATGAAAACTTGGAAAGAGACCTCCCTCATCCTATATTTGAACTTAAAACATGAGCCTAACCAAAAATAAAATAGGAAAATAGCAGGACCAGGGAACTGCATTCTTGGAACTGAATCAAGACAGCTAGAAGGAGCCAAAATAAAACCACCAACATTTGAAAGAAGAGGCCCTAATCAAAAACATGAAGGCCTCTCCCAAATTTGGGGTTGGAATGAGGGAAACCAAAATTTGTAAAACGATTTTGCCCAAACTAGAATGGAATATACTAACATTTGCTTCCCATAGGGAAAATTCAAATATCAAATTTGAAACAAGGCCAAAGATGCACCAAATCAAGAAAATGAAAACCTGGAAATATACCTCCCTCATCCTATATTTGAACTTAAAACATGAGCCTAACAAAAAATAAAATAGGAAAATAGCAGGACTAGGGAATTGCATTCTTGGAACTGAATCAAGACAGCTAGAAGGAGCCAAAAGAAAACCACCAACATTTGATAGAAGAGGCCCTAATCAAAAACATGAAGTCATATCCCAAATTGGATCTGAACTTGATAAAGACACTCAATGGATATGCACAAAGAATTTCAAAAGCTGAAAACCTATAGAAAAGTCATCGAAACTCATGTGTCCTATATTACCAAGTTTTAGTAAAAACTTCCAGGTCTTTCTCGAAATCCCCAATCCAAGGATCACCTTTAAAATTTGGATATTTCTCTCATTCAATAAAACATCCTCTAAAAGCACCACCTACGAGAACCTAACAAGACCCCTTAACCCTAGATCCATGTTCTTTGGCATAATACATCTAGGACGAGCACAAATAATTCTCATCACTATATTCAAATTTATGTCAATAATATAATCTATTTTCTCTCAAAGGGTTGGATCCATTTTTGAATCCCACTAAATCCAAACCTTTGGCATCCTCATTTAACATTTGGATCTTACTCCTACTCAACAAACTAGTCTCAGGAAGCACCACTTGCATGAACCTAACAAAACCTCTAACCATAGGGTCCATTTTTATAGGTATAATACCTCTAGATCTAGTTGAGAGAACATCTATTGATAGAATCCAATTTACATCCATGATAAAATAATTTTTTACAAGGAGGACCAGATTCCATCTGAAGCCCTATGACTCCAAACTGTATGTCTGCATGAACCTATCTACATTATTAATGATATCTATGTTCTCAACTAGATGAGATCAGGGGCCAACAGTAAAACCACTAATAGCTAGATTCCCTCTCATATAAAATCAAGCAATTTTAAGGGTTTTCTCACATAGAAAAAGGGAAAACCTATAGGTCCTTCTCTAGATCCATAACTCTAGGATCCAAGATCACAAACCAACCATCTCTAGGGCCAATCCTACCCTGGCCAAACTCTAAAGACAAGACAACCATAAAAACATTCCCAAGGTCCACAAGAATAGGGGAAAGAACCACCCCAATCCCTGTGGGTTCTAAACCCACTGGAATATCAAAGATAAAAATATACCCAAAGCATTGTTGTAGGGGGGACCCATAAAAGAAGAAGATTCATCTGCTCTTTCTTAGTTTTTTTCTCCTCAGCCTTCTACTCCTTCTTTGCCTCCTACACCCTCTCATCCTCAACCCTAAGTATGACATACTTCTTTACCTCCCCATTTATCTCAATTTTAGTATGTTGAAGATGAGCGTTTTTAAATTGGGTATCATTTATGTTAACATTTGACTTATTAATATAATAAAAGGATGCTATTTTAATGTATAAAATTATGTATAATATTTTGAGATTTGTAAGAAATTGGTAGTTAACAAAAAAAAAAAAATTAATTTAAATATTATAAGTTTTATAGGATATTATTTTGGTTAAATAAACAATGCAAAAATGTAGTATTATAATTATTAAGGTTTTATTTAAAGCCTTGGATTCAAAATATCTTTATCTTGATGTTATTATTGCTCATACCTATTATATCTCTGTTGAATCACAAAATTGTCCTAACTTCTAATTAAGATTTTGCACCTCAATACAATTTACAACAAGGTTGGAAATGATAACCAATGTCTTATCCTGACCTTTAATTTTAGGTTGGATCCATACTAACCTCAAATAAAAATCCTACACTAATCTAAACTATCTTGCATGGATGTAAATTTACAATAAAAAAGATACACGAAAGTAAAATATAAAAAAATGGAAGGTTTAAGTGTAAGAGATTGAAGCATTTACAATATTTACACCATGAAAATAAAAGTGTGTGATCAATAAATGTATGATAATTCAAACAATATTAAATTAAACCCATTCATTTGATTATAAAATTGATAAATGAATGAGAAGATGGGCTAGAAGGGCCATGCCACAACCACTGTGAACTTGATGAACCAAAAGGGCAGTGTTGTAATTAGAATGCTTATGGAATTTTCAATTTCTTTAACTTCATGATTATAAAGCATAACGTGTGTTTCATAGTGTAGCTATGAATTATCATATCCAAAATATAAATAAACTGAGGACCCCTAAGTTACCTAGGGTGAGAAAAAAATATTGTTAGTAAAAGTAAAGTTATCGGGGCATATTTAGGAAAATATTACACCATCAAATTTTATATACCTCTAACAGATTATAGTGCTTTTGAAATGAGTTAGTGTGCCATTAAATGAGAAAACTTCACTTTCTAAAATATTTACCTTGGAATCCATACCTTCAAATATATCTTTGTGACCATCTTTGTGGTCCACTCTAGTTTAATGATCACTTACTTTTTGCAAGTAAATCACTCACATTTACAAGTGGATTGATGCCTTCTATTGAGTGAATTGCTTCTTGGAGCTAATTAGTATATTTTACATGCAAAACACTCTCTATAATTCAATTGGTCATTTTTACAAGAAAATCACTCCTACAAGCCAACCAATTAAATTTTATGAGCAAATTTGTACTTGAACGAATCAACCCACCTTGAATTACTTAGGAAAATTTTATCAATTTTATGAACATTTATTATTTTGCTTTGTGAAATGCATTTTCTATGAATAATTCCTTGGAATTAGAAGGTACTTGCTAAAATACTACATTTCTAATAACTTCACGGGACACCGAGAATGATTGGCAAGAGATCCCAGATATTTCCTTTACCCTTGGGAATGGAGTCTTCAAAATTGGAAACCCTATTATAAAATTGTGAAACCATGGGTTACCTTTGTTTAGCTATGGGTTAATAATTTCTAAACTTTCATCCAATTAGTGTGTGAGGGTGCATCTTGATCATCTACATTTTGATGTTCAACACCAACTCCTTATACAGATCCTAAAAGGAGATTTTCCCTTAATTCTTTTAAATTTCATGACTTCCATAATTATCCTTCTAGTTTAATCATCTTATTTGAAGCAGTAGGTAATATTATCTATGGGCACCTACACTTTGGATTTTTCTAAAATCCCTTATTTATTATTTCTTGCATCTTCTTTCTCAATTCTTCAATTGTTATTCCAAAAGTACCATAGGTAGCTTACATAATTAAGGTATCTCTTGCACATACGATATGTCCTTCAAATCTATGATTACCATATATTTATCTAACCTATCTTTCTACTTTAGTTTGTATTGGATGGGGAGTTCTTTAGTGTATGTTGCCTTGATTTGCATCTCCTCTTCCACCTACCTAATTACCTTTGAAAAGCAAGACCTCACACTTATTGAGATACATGGAGTATGTCTTAGCACAAAGGGACTTGATTTGAGAAATTTTATGTGTGCCATAGCACACTTGTTCCCAAAGGGACTTGAATTGTACCACCATTGATATCTCATCATTTATATTTTATATTAGAAGAGAATTAATGAATAATAGTTTCTCTCTCCATTTTACTAGCCATAATTGGTGGATAATGGGTGTAGCAAATGTTAAAGATCTTTTCATTTATGTTATCTTGATAAACCTACTTTCTTATGCCTTGCATAGTGTATGGTACTTACTTTATATTTCCTCTTAAAATCTTCTTTTTCATCGAGTGTTTGCTTTATCAACAAATTATTTTCCCTTATATGATGCCTGATACTTTCTAGATTTTCTCTCAAAGGATCCTTTTCACTAGGTATTATCTTGATCAACCTACTTTATTATCCCTTGCACAATTCCTAATACTTACTCTATATATTTCCTCTCAAAGGCTCATTTTTCACCAAGTGAGAGAACTACTAACAAATGCCAATTCAAGATGTCCCTTCATAATTTAAATTATCTTGAAAAACTTTGATAGTATAAGATGAAGGGTATCATTATAAATATGGGAAATAACTATCTAATGAAGATAAGGATACCAATTTGACACAATGACATGGATAATAATATGGACTAAGTGGTGATGAACAATAAGAGGTATTGGAATAGTGATATATGGGGTGACACAATGACACATATGATGTGGGGGACAAATAGATAGGTGCAAGATAAATAAAATAGTGGCTGATAACATGAATGATTATAGTCCAAACTAGAGTGGAGATGATGTGTAAACCAAACCTACGTTTTGAATAGGTAAACCAAATAGTGACCCTAAGACTAGGGTTTTTCTTAATTGAGGTGAGATCAGTGTAGTGAAAGAAATGAGGGGGATTTCAATAAATAGAAGTAGAAGAAATAAGAGGGAAATAGAAAACAAAAAATAAAGTAGAATAAATAGAGAGGAAGTAAGGTGAATATGGTTATGGGAAGATGGTAGAATAAATTTATACTTCTAGACTAGTGGCTTCCATTCTTTTCATTATTTTCCTTATTTATTTGTTATTTTTTTTTTCATGGCCCTTATCTTTAGGGTTACCTATAATATCATTTTATCAATTTGTATTTTATTTCCTTGAGTCATTAAAGGTCTCATGTACTAATATAATTTCACCATATTAATTTATAATACCATACTATCAATAAGGTATGTGATAGACTCTTCCTTATCCACTTAGTTGGGGGTTCAAAATAAAGAAAATTATTAGCCTAAAATAGTCTATATCTTATACTTTACATTCCTATCATTATATTTATAGGTTGGTATCTCAACTTATCAACTTAGTTAAAGAAATAATGAAATATCTTCAACCAATTTTAGAGGAAAGGGATGTAAAGAAATGGGGACCCGAGTGTCTCTTAAGAGATTTTCACCCAGGTAAGATGAGACTTTTTCTTTCTTTCTTTTTTCATTTTTTAAGGAAAAGGAAAATTTATATAAATAAACAACTATCTCATTGAGTGAATGACAATCCCATTCACTATCTTAGGAAAATAACTACTCACCCTTTTGATGTCTTTGTTCTAGCTTAGGATATTTTAAAATTTTATGTAAATATAGTATGCTTGATAGCATTAATGGTTGATATAGAGGTAAATTTCCAAGGGGTCTTCCTTAAATTATTGCCCCATGGGGATATTTTGGGAGATAGTGTGTTTATTCACCATGATAGTTAAAACCCTCTGTGCATATCATGATCTAGAAAGTAACAATAAACTTTTCTTTTATCATTCCCTTATGATATTCCTTTTGATGGAAACTATATTGGAACTGGTAGATTTTTTTACTTTCAAAGTGATGGATAATATGTTGGGATATTGGTATTTCTATGACCGTAATAGCTTCTCTACCATTTTTCTCATTCCATGATCAAATTTAATGGTTATTATAAATTTAAATGACTAAATTTATGTAACTAGGCAACACAACATCACTTAACAAAAATGGTTCCATTTGTTATCATCCCCAAACCAATTAAATATCACCCTTCAAAGCATCAAATTATTGAAGTACAATTTTTACCCTAGTTGTACTTCCTAATATTATAGAAAAACACCTCATTTATTCGAATAATATCTTCTGTATTACTCAATGTAGCCCACTTATCTAGAATCACTTGAGTAAACTCAAGATTCACAGGTGAATTTTCTTGTATTTATTGCATAGGGCCTACTTCTAGGATTTTGTCCTAAACCTCCAATATCAATAAATCCTCTAATAAAAGTTTTGAATGTTATTTTTGAGCCAGTATTTAACTTATTTTTTATGATATATAAGGACCACGCATGATAATATCTTTAGAAAGAAGAGGATACTATATAACCTTAGGTTCTTCAAGTATCATAGTGATTTTAACCTCACAAGGAGTCCTAGGAATTTGATATTTCTGTTTTGAAATTTCCTTTTTCAAGATTTGGGCCATTGCCTTTATGCAACCAAGCAACATAGTGTCATGTAGCAATGGTGAGTCCTTTAGTTTTTCTTCCTCAATCATACTAATGTCATCCTACAAAGAATTAAATTGTTGGGATACATACTCTTCCTTGGATGTACTACCTAAGATTGTAGGAAAATGATATTTTTCTAGAATCATCGCATATATATCCCTTAGAGTAGCCTAATTATCTAGAATTACTCTAATAATATCAATAGTTATAGGTGAATACTTCTAAATTCTTTGAATAGATTCTATTTATAGGATTTCATATTCAAAGGAGTATACTTTTTCACAAAATGGCCCCTTAAGGTTTCTTCAAACCCTCCAATATTAGCATTCTCTAAGATGAATTGTATGTTTCATATTCTAGCTTAGTTTCGTCTATTTCATCCTCATCCTATAGTATAAATATATCATATTCTGGCTATAGGATCTCCTTTGATTCTACTATAGAATTCTATTTTTCTAAACAAAAATAAAAAATATCATATTTAGGGAGATCAAATGTTTCACCACATTTTGATGATTTATGAGGATCACACACAACAATAGTTTGGATAGTAAAATGACTTTTAGCAACCTTATCTGCCTCAGTGAATTGAATTTCACATGGAATCTCAAGAACTTGATAATCTTCATTTGAAATTTTCTCATCAAGAAAAAAAAACACTTTTATGAAAGGTGATTCATAGGCCAATGCTCTAGATGTTACGGGTTGTCCTTTATATTTTGGATTATTTCTTTTTTATATTGCTCTTGTATGTTGTATTTCATATTTTAAGGAGGTATTGATGCTTCATTATCTAATTTTATATTTTCCCTTATCATCCTCATAGGTAGGAAATCCTCAAAAAGGTACTCAAACACCTTATATTTTAGCTTGATTTATGTGTCCATTGTAGACTCTTATATTTTCAATAAAAAAGTAAACACTTCACATTCTTCCATGGGATCTAATTTTATTTTTGATTAAGGATTAATAGATCCATGATTTCCTTTATCCTTTGCTTTATTACCTTTAAAATATTTATTTTCAATCTTGAGGCTTTCTTCCAACGATAGGAGAGATACCCCTTGATGGAAGTGTGGGAGTTTCAGCATAAGAATTGATTATCAAATTTTACTATAAGTTTTCCTTATCACTTTAGGTTTCTTTTCTATTTGAAGGGGTATGCTTCCTAGGGAGTAGGCTGAGTATAATTTGAGGAATTATTCACCATTGTGTTTGGAGTAGGGAGGCAATAATCATTCATTTTAGGTCCTCTATGAATTACATATATATATGTATCATATTGACTTAGGGTGTAACTACCTAATTTATCAATGATTCATTCATTGTGGTTTGGTTAACCATTATTAAATTGGTGGTAGTAGGCTAATTTGCTACTATTTATAGGCTTAGAACTTTTTGAGTTATTGCCTAAGCATGGTGTATTATCATGGCATAACTTATTAGATTATATGGAATTTATAGGTAAGGAACTAGAATTTCTCATTCATATTATTCATACCATAATGCATTTGACTAGTCGTAAACATATTTCTTATTAGAGTGCTCTAAAATATGATGTGTAGGGATCAATAGACCTTGATGTTGAGTAATTGCCTATTGAGGCTCTTGCATGTTTTCTTGTTAAATTCTTTTATTCTTTCTTGAATATCATTATGTAATTCCTTTATCATTTGTAGTTTTATAATTATACTCTTCATTTGGTACACAAATTGTTTCTCTTGGGGAACTTGTTGATATTGTGGAGCCACTTGTTGTTGATGGGTTTAAGCCGAATAAGAAGGATGATTTTGTTACATAGTCACCATTAGATTTTTTTGTTAAATCAATTGAGGTTATGAGGGAACTTATCCATTCTATGTATACCAATATGATATTGATATGGAGGTTATTATATTGGAGTATATACTAGTTGTTGTAAGGATATTGGATTCATTGTTGGTCTATAAAAACTTGGTAACTTAGTTCCACCACCTATTATTTTATGATTTATTGTATTGGTTGATGAGGCTACATATTTGGTTAAAATTTTTATAGAATTTGTTGTTGATATTGGGGAATCTATAGGTATTAAAGGATTTGATGAATTTGAGCCCATGAGATATATTGTACTACATGAGGAAAACCCCATGTTGGAGCCACCATAAAATTACCTAGAGCCTAAATATATTTAATATAGGAGTAAATATTGTATGATCCATAACACTTGCCATAGCTCGAAGTATCATAATAGATCATCTATTGTGTGTATCTGCATGGACAAAATTTTAGGGTCAAAATTTATAAAATTTTAAAAGTCTTCTTGTGAAGAAATTCACATGCAAAATTGAAGTAATTCACTCACAATTTTAGAGTGATAACATGGCAAAAAATTATTTTGAATACATTGCATGTGGAGCACTTCGCTCAAAATATGAATATAATTTGCTTGTTATTTTTAAGTGACTCCACTAATTATAGGATTAGAAAAATGGCAATAAAGGATCCGAGCAAATCATTGTTCAAACAAGAGAGAGTCACATTACAACAAGGGATGGTGGAAGAAACTTATATTTTCTATAAAATTACTTCTTGGATTCAAAGTAAATTGCGTGTCAAATTTGCCTTGGAGAGATTTTATTATTTTGTAGTGAATCACTTACTATTTTTATCTTTGGTATAATGGCTCAAAGTCTACCTTGAGTTATTTATACAAGTTATAGTTGCACATATGAGGTCAGAATTGAGTTTTTATGATGCTCAAATATCATTGAAGTCATCATCTTTGTAGAAGTTTTAAAATTTTGGAGTTTGTTTCAGAGTTGCCATTCACAAATTACCTATAGAAATTGAGCACAGTTAACAAAAAATCAATCATTTTCAAAGTAAATTTGTAACTAAAACTAAAAAATAAATTCCTAAGTCTTGGTAAATTGCTCTAGATTAAACCTATGAAAGTGTAGAATCTTCCAAGAAAATCATTCATTGAAATAGAGTGAATCACTTGTAAATTTCAAGTGAATTGCTCACTTAAATGTCTTAGTGAAATTTTAGCATTTTACTCAAAATGGATAAAATCACTTCTAGAACTTGAATTAGTGAATATCTTCTTAATTTTAATATGATTGCTCCATCAATGATAGATGCAATTTGTACATAAAAATTGAGGTATAAGAATAAATTTGAGAAAAAAAGGGTTGATCCCCCCAGGCATGCTAGGAACTATGTTAAACCATTGAATTATCCTAACTTCTAATTAAGGTTTTGTGTCCCAATCTAAGTTTCAACATGTTTGGATGGGATTACCAATGGCTTCTCCTAACCTCCAAATTTAGGTTGGCTCCCCACTAACCTTGCATAAAACTCCTGCACTAGTCTAAACTAACTTACATAAAAGTAAATTTATAGAAAGAAAAATATATGAAAAGTGAAATGTGAAAATAAAATTGCTTGGAAGTTTAAGAGTGCAAGAGACTTAAGAAAATAAGGCTTTTAAACTTTATCAAGAAAAGTTTGATCAATAAATGAATGATAAGTCAAATTTCAACAATGTCTATCCATTCATTTGACTATGAAATTTATAAGTGAATGACAAGAAGGGTGAGAAGGGTTATGCCATAACCACCATGCACTTATGAACCAAAAGGGTAGTGCTACTAATATAATGCCTAAGGAATTGGTAATTCCTTACAACTTCATGACTAAAAAGTACAATATAGGTTTAAGAGAGTGTAATCTAAATTCTCATGGCCAAAAGATAAACACAATGAGGTCCCTAGGACCCTATTTAAAATAAAAGTTTACCTTTGTGTTAATTGAGGTGACAAATTATTAGCCCTAGTAAAAGTAAATATTTGGGGCCATATTTAGCAAAATAATGCACCACCAAATGTTACATACCTCTAATTATATCTCTGATAGGCTTATAAGGATTTTAAAATGGGTTAGTGTGCCACTACATGCCAAATGTCACTTCTAAAATATTCAATCCTAGATTTGTCCCTTAAAATCTATATTTGTGATCATCCAAGTGGTTAGCTCTAATTTAACGAGTGAATTTCTCACTTTTTTATGAATGAATCACTCACATTTGCAACTGGATCAAAACCTTTTGTTGAATGCATTACTCCCTATAGCCAATTGGTCCATTTTTGTGAGAGAATTACTCCTTATAATCCAATTGGTTTATTCTGTGAGCAAATAACTCATGCAATCCAATTGGTTAAATTTTGAAAGTGAATCAACACTTAAATAGATTGGATCACTTTGGAGACTTGGCCAAATTTTGTCAATTTTATAAACTTTTGTTATTTTGAAATGTTGTTCCTAGGTTTTATAAAAGTATCATTTTTATAATATTCTAATATAGTCCATAATGTGTTTGATTCAAAAGAGAAACCATAATAATAATACTTATTTTCTCTATAACATGTGAAATTTTGAATATAAAATATTAGTATTTTAATTTTAATATTATTATTATTTATAAATCTTTTTTTATATGTTATTGTCCAAGAATTAGAGAAAGTAATCTAAAATAATATCAATATAATTTTCTAATTAAACTAAAATACATTTAGTTATAACAAAAACACGGGTGGATGAAAGAAAAATATATATATATATATATATATATATATATATATATATATATATATATATATATATATATATATATTGAATTTACATGGTGGAATCGGTAGCCGCCACGAATCCGGGCAAGCTGTCCAACTTTTTATGGCCGCCACAGTATTCTGCACTGTCCGCCCGTAAGCCGCCACATAGATCTTCGTGCAGTCCGCAAGGATGAAAGATATATTAAATCTATACATTTTAACTATTATGAATCTTATAATATGTTAGTTCTATCCACATATAATTATGGAGACAACATTATTTTTCTAAATTTGTTATATGGGATTGAATTGGCTCTACTTGTTTATGTCATCACCATTATTAAAATATATTGAATATTATGCATGTATTGCTTGGTAAGATTCAAACATAGGTCTACTCATTCAAATTTGAGGAACTTAAGTAGTTGAGATAATGTCATTTGATGGTGATAAATGTGTTTTATCTCAATTTTATTTTATAATAAAATTTAAATTATCATTGGATTGCATTAATTTTATAATGTTTTGCATGTAATTTATGATTCAAAAGTTAGAGTATGATTTTGTTCTAAGGACAAGAACTTTAAAGGAAGTACACTTCATCCTTAGCATGTTTTACATTTGAACTTTTGTGTCAACTATCTAGCATGTATGATTTGGTTTTGTATTTAAATCATGATTTTCTTCCTTAAGATGTCTATCATCATATTTGTTATAACTAGTTTGTTTTCTCCATATTAATTGGAATTTTTAACATTAATTAATTATAATATATATTATTTGTAAAGTTTGACAAATTTTGATCTGTATGTGTGTGTATGTAGGGTAAAAAGGATAAATTAGTTTTTAACATCCACGAGACCATAGGCCATATGAGATAGATATTATTTACCCAATATATGGTTATCCTCAACGACACTACGGTTACCAATGATGATGTATAACCCTACCCCCTAGGATTATAACCTTGGACCTATATTTAGAATTCCAAATTCTCCACCATTAGGCTACTCAATATATGTATATTACTTTTTAATTTACCTCTTTTAAAATTAATTATACTATATATATTATTATAAAGTTTGACAAACTAAATACTCTAATTAATTTTAATAAATATATGACCATGGTGGAGTGGTGAGTGGGTAGCACTTGCTATGAAGAGGTTAAGGGTTTAATTATCCATTATACTTGATAGTGCTCATCATGGTCTAAGATCCTCATGTCCATGCTTAACATCTTAAAATAATAAAAATAAAAATGAAAAATTTTGTTCTAAACTTTACATATTTTAATGATAATCAAATATTTAAAAAATTATTACCACTTCATACAAATTATAATATATAATTAGAAATCTTTAATATTTTTTATAAATTCAAAGTATATTACTTTACTAATAAATAGAACTCTATAACAAAAAAAGGGTCTATATGTTCAATTAATCGTGAATAGGGGATGCCATCATCCTTTTCATAGGTGACATCCTAGTTTTGCTTTATGATGGAATTAAATTAAAAAGCTTTCATATCTCGTCCTAGAAAAGGAAATTAAGTTTTATAATAAATAATGCATCAATGAATTGAAATGAAATAAAATTATTTTATTTGCAACCAAAATATTCTATGGCACCATAAGCTTTATCAACATCCAATAAAAATAGTAGTATAACTATTTATAAATTTTATAAAAAAATTGTTAATCAAAGTCAAAAGTTGTTAAGCATTAGCATCATTATATTGGAGGTATTACAATATTTGGTTGCATCTTAAATATTTATATTAGGGTGTAAGTTTAAATTTATGTATAACGTATGTGTCAAGTTAATAAGTGTGAGCATGTGTCATGTATTTAAGTGTGTGATGTGTCTAGTTTAGAAATAGAGAGTTATATGTAATCATGAGATATTTTATGTTTATATAATATGTGGGGCTTATTATGTAAGGAATATGAAGAGTCAATTTATCTCGTGAGTTTTAGGAGAGTAAAGGACAAGAGTCATGTAATATGAAAAGTATCATATATTTATATATTGGGGATAAAGCCATGTAATATGTAACTCAAATAAGATTTTTTTTATGTATTGCTTGAGTTTTATAAATAAAGATTTTTATTGTGATCTATGTGATATTGATGTTCATTTGATGGATGTATGTTATTGATGATATTGTTATTGATATGATTTATTAATCCTAGAATTTTTGTAACCTGTGAAGCATAGTGATATTTTGCTAATAGTATTATCAGAGCCACTCTAAGTGGACTTGATGATAGCCACCTTGAGTGAAATAGCTACAAGAAGATACAATTGTAGATATTGGAGGATGAGAGATTATGAGTTTGGAGAATAAAGAAGATAGCTTAGTTATTGGAGAATATTGAAAGAAGATTGGAGAATGAGTAAAAGGAAGTTAGCACTAATTTTGGGATGAATTACAGTAAGCCTTGATGAGAAGTTTTAGAGGAGAACAAATGGAGATATGTGTGCGGAGTAGTAGAAAGGCTTTGTTCAAAAGCTATACAAGAGTGGATCTATAGGATAAGTGAAGAAAGAGTATATGTTATGTACAAAATCCTGAGAGCATAGACATGCCACTAGAAAGGAAGAACATCTAAGGCCTGAGGGCATAGATGTGTTGCTGGAAAGGAATAATATCAAAGAATTGAGAGCAAGGAAAAGAATTTTTAGAAAGGAAGGAATGTCAAAGAGAAGTGTTGAAGAGTAAAGTGTTTTTGCAAAGGAAGGAACATCAAAGATTAGATAGCATCAAAGTGTAAAGCTACCTGAGAGAAAATAATTTATGCATAGAGATGTTTTGAGCAGTGTCTTGACATAAAACTTTAATTCCTATGCTTAACATTCATAGCAAAAATAATTAAGGAAAGGGAGGTACCCTAAAAAAACATCCACAAAGGAAGCATTATTATAAAAGGAAAAATATTCAATCTTAAATTTATTCAGATAAATTCATACGCACACTAATTTAGAGATTTAATTTATTTTTAGAAAGTGGATTAATTTATTTGACTATTGGGAGATATAAGTTGGTGATTAATTGAACAAAGTGGAGTGACAAGAATATAAATAATAATTTTTGAACTAAATGAATGATTAGAAGTTATAAGCAGAAGCTATTGATTATTTTGGAGAAAATTATTTGATTGGAAATAAATAATTAATTGGAGAATTAAATTGAATAGTCGAATAAAGAAATTGATTTGGTAAATAAATGAATTTGAAGAATTAATTGAATTTAAAAGGAGAAGAATTAATTTGAAGAATTGAATTATTGATTGGGAGAAAGAAGAAGAATGTTAATTAAAATTTGAAGAAATTAAGAAATTGATGATTTATTGAAATTGAGAGATAAAAGAAGATTTAAAATTTGAAAATTTAAGAAATTGAATTAGAGGAAAGAATTTGATTAAAAATTTTGAAATTGAAGAAGATAAAATTTATTTGAAGATTGAAGAAAATTGAAGGAGTAAAAGTATTTTGGAGTGATAAGGTTATTATTGCAACATGACAATTAAAGAAAAAAATAAAGAAAGACAGTCAAAAATATCTTACAATTCATCTCTCAAGGAGCTACTAAAGACAAAAAATATGTGTCAAACAAATTGATGGGATATTTACAATCCATTCATGAAGAAGCTAAAAATGAAGATTTTTTAATACTTCAACAATGCATGCAAGGTGTTCTTAATAAAACTAATGACTGTTATGAAAATTTTGTTACAATACCTATTATTCTATGGAAAATAGCATACAAGGGAATAGTCACTCTAAATATTCTCAAGACAAAAAAATAAGAAAAAATAAAGAATTGAAGAACAAGCCTATGATGAAAGATGTTTGTTGTGACACAAATGATTTAAGACCCATGATGACTAATGCATGTTGTGACACTAGTGATCTCCATCAAAAGAAAAATGAGAGTTATGTTACTTATGATTTGGGATCCACAACAAATAAATGAGAACTTTTTCCTAGAATAGAGTTTGCATGTGACACAAGAGATTTGAATATTGTTCATAAAGACAAAGACTTAGTATAAATGATATGTGGTAATAGACATTGTAATGATATTGATAATGATAACAGAGAGATTGGTATAAAGTTTTTGTTAGGATACAATTCTTTAAAAATATGGTAAGAAAATATTGTAAAGCAAAATAATGAAAATTTCAAACAACTAGATAACAAATGTGGACATTGTGCTAGGCATGGACATAAAATAGAAAGATGTTGGAATATTTATTGTTGTGAAATTTGTGAAGGTAACAATCACTCTCAAAAATATTGTTGGTACTAAAGAAATAATATTGTGAATATGAATTTTGGATACATAAGCATAATAACAAGAATAGAACTAAATGGACTTATTTAGGAATGTTTTTCAAATTCCATATATGGCCTAAGAAAATGTATGAACTTCTTCAACAATCATTTTTCAATAAAATCAATACCAACAACAGTACCAAAGCTAGACCTAGAGAATGAAGACTTAGATATTGAAGGCAAAAGGCCTTCATACCAAATAATGTAATATGGGTACTACATTATTTGGTTGTATTGTAAATATTTATATTAGGGTATAAGTTTGATTTTATGTATAAAGTATGTGTCAAGTTAGTAGGTGTGAGCATGTGTCATGTATTTAAGTGTGTGAGGTGTCTAGTTAGGAAGTGAAGAGTTATGAGTATGATGTGTCTAGTTTAGAAGTAGGAAGTTATATGTAATTATGAGATAATTTATCTTTATATAATATGTGGGGATTATTATGTAAGGAATATGAAGAGTGAAGTTCTCCAATAATTTTGAGGAGAGCATATGCCAAGAGCAATGTAATGTGAAAAGTCTCATGTATCTATATATTAGAGATAACATCATGTAATATGTAACTCAAATAAGATTTGATTTATGCATTGCTTGAGTCTTTTCAATAAAAAATTTTAGTGCTATTTATGTGATATTGTTGTTCATTTTATGGATGCATATCATTGATGATATTGTTATTGACATGATTTATTGATCCTATAATTTGCTTAACTTGTGAAGCATAGTGCTATTTTACTAACACTTTTGGGATACATTTCTTGTATTATTTTTTTTTATTGGATAAAGACAAGTTTTTGAAAGGTACCCTGGCCCTTTTTTACAAAGTGAGACTTCTAGAGATAAGGGTACCATCTCAAAGCTCAAGAAAAAATAGCAAAACAAAAAAGGTATCAACCAAACAGGCAGTCTAAACAACCACATCAGACTAAAACACTATAAACAAGATAAGCCTTAAAAACAAAAATAATCAAAACCACAAAGGAACCATATCATGCCAACAAGGAATTGGGACATAGAACCCGTAAAAAATAGATGCACCCACCCTAGATCACATAGGACCCAAGCCAATATTATACTTTTGAGTCATTTCATAGATGTCTTGAACATAAGATATTGCCACCTGGAGAGTGCCCAATAGAGCTTGGTGTTTCACCTCAAGGTCGATGATGAAGGGTGGATTGGTAGGGGGTTCAACTACCAACAAGAGGGAGGCCTCGTTAGCATATTTTAAAATATTTAAAATTTTGGTTTCTTGCACATTGGAAAATTATATTTTGAATTCATCACCTTGACCGAGGTCAAGGACTTATAAGATTTTCTCATCTTGAAATAAAATTATTTACAATGATGAGCACTACACCCTTTAACGTCACTCAGGTTCATTGTTGTGTCACTCCTAGAGCTAGCCTTCTCTCTTGCAGATGAAGAGAGATCCAATGAATCCTCTAAATCTAACTCAACAGGATCACTAAAGGCCTTAGTCATCGTAAAACTTAAATCCAAGGTTGGCATAATTTTTTGAAACTCTTTTTTTTCTAAAGCCTCCTCCACAACCACTCCTTTAGACTTCAAAATATGCTCAAAGGTTAATAGGATCAATTATTTATGGATTGCATCTAGTCCCTTTCTGCCTCTCACATCCATCAGGGACTTTTCTAGAGAGTGGTAAAAGAACAGAGGAACATTCATGAGATGCTTCCTCCTTAACTGGTTCAAAACCATCATATGGAAACTTTGAAGCATCTCACTTTTTGTGTCTAGGGTGAAGTAATCCATGACAACCAAGATAACTCGATTCCATGGTACTTTGAGCACTTTTACATCAAACCCATTATGCTTCTTCGAGAGATACTTCCCTATCCTTGAAAAAAGCTTAGTTCCCTCTTAAGGGAGTGTTTCTTCCTATTATGGGAAGCTCCATAAATAGGTAAACTAGTCACTTATCCTATCAATACCATCGAGAATTGGAATTCAATACCACTAGCCTAAACTCATCCCTTTCTTCATGAATGCGCTAGCATTATGGATAGACCCCTATGATATCCATGAAAGTATAGAATGCAATTTAACAAACCCCCTTTATGTAAAATTTTCTTGATTTTTTCATCAGTAACTAGAATGCTCAACTCAATCAGGACTTTACAATTTTTTTGAGTAGAACTTTGGCCTATAATGCTACTCCCTCCCAAAAAAGAAATAAAGCTTTGAATACCCACCTCGACTACAAATTACATTGGATACAAAAAAATCGACCCATAATAGTAAGATTAATGACCCAAGTAGACCCTAAAAACTACCCAAAGGTACCCATAAACCCTTTGGTCACCCAAAAAGCCCCAAAGGTACCCATAAACCCTTTGGTCACCCAAAAATCCCCAAAGGTATATATAAACCCTTTGGTCAACCAAAAATACCCAAAGGTATCCATAAATCCTTTGGTCACCCAAAAGCTCCAAAGATACTCATAGATCCTTTGGTCACCCAAAAGGCCCCAAAGGTACCTATAAACCCTTTGGTCACCCAAAAAGCTCCAAAGGTACCTATAAACCCTTTAGTCACCCAAAAAATCCCCAAAGGTATCTATAAACCCTTTGGTCACCCAAAAAGCCCCAAAGGTCCTCATAAACTCTTTGGTCACCCAAAATACCTCAAAGTTACCTATAAACCCTTTGGTCACCCAAAAAGCTCCGAAGGTACCCATAAATCCTTTGGTCACCTAAAATGCCCCAAAGGTATCTATAAACCCTTTGGTCTCCCAAAAAGCCCCAAAGGTATCTATAAACCATTTGGTCACCCAAAAATCCCCAAAGGTATCTATAAATCCTTTGGTCACACAAAAAGCCCCAAAGGTATCTATAAACCCTTTGGTCACTCAAAAAGCCCCAAAGGTACCTATAAACCCTTTGGTCATATAAACTCTTTGGTCACCCAAAAATGTCCTAAAGGTATCTATAAACCCTTTGGTCACCCAAAAACCCCAAAGGTATCTATAAACCCTTTAGTCACCCAAAAATTCCCAAAGGTATCTATAAACCCTTTGGTTACCCAAAAAGGCCTAATGGCATCCATTAAGCCCTTTGGTCACACACACACAAATCTATATATATATATCAAAATCCAAAAACATCATTAAAATAACAAAAATACAAAAATATTGCATTGCATTACATTTCATATCACTGCATTAAGCATTCTAGAGTTGATCATACATGTCTAGCACCAGGTCTGTACACTAGCCATACTTCAAAATCAAATTTTTCAAAATTCATTATTAACACTCGTGTACATTACAATTATTATTTCCATCTACATTCCCCACCTTTCATATTTGTGTTTGTTTCCCTTCACCTAGTCATTTGTTATAAGGCATCATTAGGGATTTTAGTCACTCAACCATCTCTATTTTTCTTTTCAAATTTTGTAGAAAGCTATCCTAATTTTTATAAGGTAGAGTCTTACTTTGATTGTACCTTGTATACGTCATAATCCCAACATATTTTCACACTAATAAATCCAAGTTTTGCACAAGGAAATATGAAATCTATAAAGTGCTATGTTCTACCTTAAGCAAAAAGTTTATCGTGCTCATTCCCTTATATGCATGGTTCAAAAATACTAAGACTTGATAAAAAAGACAAGATCCTCCCTACCCAAAGCAATCAAAATCTCTTACCCTATGTCAAATATGGGTAAGTATCCAAAGAAACAATAAATACAAGATCAAAATAAAAATAAACAGTGGTTTTCACCACTAGCAAAAGCAAAAAGTAAAATAAACAGTGGTTCTCACCACTACCAAAATCCCTTGCTCACCAAAAAAAATGAGCAAATACCTAGAGTAATTAAAAAATAAAAGAAAATAATGGAGTATTGAACTTGAATCCCTAGAATTATCAACATTTGACAACCATAAGTTGATCCTCATTACAGGTTGGGTGGCATCAAGCCTACTTGGCAATGGCGGTATCCTTACGTATGATGATATGTCTGTCATATTGGTAACCTGCTTTTGTACAAACAAATGTTTACATTCAGATGAGCTAGATTTTGGTAGTCTGTATTGCCTAGTGGTCTAATCCAACTACGTATAAAACTCAAGATCATGATACTCATAGGGTGATCTTCAATACAGATGGGCTGCATAAATCCTGTTTGGCACTAGGGTAACTTTATGCATTATCACAACAATGAAATTGTATCGCTCCAAATTTTTTGCATCCTTACCTTCAGGCTATAGGATCCGCTCCCGAAAGGGGGATGCGAGAAGGATGGGACAATACCTCGATCTGAGAGGCCCTTTGAAGGTCGCGCCTCTCGGGGAGGGGTATAAGGGTGAATTTTCGATGGATGGTGGGTTCACCAGGAAACTTTGAGTGGCAGTTTCCACGCCTAGGTTGAGAATGGGTTTGATGTGTTCATTTTTATATTCAATCATTCATATCCTAGGTTTGGCCAAGATGAATCTAAGCTATTCTATATGCCAATGCTGATTTATATGGATACAAAAAACATGAATAAGTGCTAAACACAGAAAGTGTGCTAAATAAGATAGAATGTACCTGATTTCGGATGTCTGATGAAGATTCCGAGGTTTGTAGAAGTCCAGATCATCTCAAATCTTACATAATCATCTGCAATTGCACAGAATCATCTCAGATCATAGTCGGTCATCTGAGATCAGACGAGATCATCGTCGACCTGACGAATTCGTTAGAAACCTGCAATCATAGAAACAGATACCAAAGACCAAAAATGCAACTGCAAAAGCAAGGGGAAATGATAGAAATAATAGTAAACCTGCCTAAATGATAGATCCAGATAACGATTAAAGGAAATGCATTAATTTAATAATTTATTTTAACTTTATCATGCATCTATGCTAAATGAGGTGAACTCCAGAATGCAGAAATAGAATAAACTAAGTTAATGCATAAGGAAATGAAGAGAGAAGATAAAAGAATGCAAACTCCGGGCTCTGATTGCCCCCAATCTGGACTACAGTCGAGATCACCTCCAATCGTACGAGATCATCGCCGATCTACGACAGGATCGTCCAAAATCGTCTGGAATCGCCAGCGACGATCCGAGCTTGCTTCGACTGAAAAACAGTAAAATTCCTGCAAGAAAACTTGAAATACACAATGCAAACAATGGTGCGAAGGTGTTCTAATGCACAAGAAACTAAAGTTGCAGGGAAAATCAGCCAGGGGGAAGTCAAGGAAAATCCTAAGTTTATATAGGATTTAGGGAGAGGTTAGGAGGTTGGAGATCACCCCAATTTGGGAGATCTCCAACGGGGAGACTCTAACCGCGTAGACACGCTTTCTGCCCAAGTTAGAGAAGTTGTTGAAACAGAAACTAATTATGAAAATTTAGTTTTGGGACGAAATCGTCTGGACGTTCTGTTCCAGATGAATTCGTCAGATCTGGGATGATTTCGTCTGATCGGCGATGATATCGTCCAACGGTCAAAACAACTCCTAAAAATGGCATGAAAAACAAGGGGAGCGGGTAACAGGCGGTTAACGGGTGGTTTTGGAGTTAAAATTCAAATTTTTATCTTTTTACTAAGGTTTAACTGCGCCAATTTTAGGGTGCTACATTTTGCCCCCTCTTTAGCAAATTTTTCGAAGAAAATGCGTTAAAGACGAGTTCTTCCCGTTTTACGAGAAAGCAAAAATTTACTCAATTTTTTAGACGACGATTCTAGGTCGAATCGTACGATTGCTTACTATGGTGCCCCCTCCGTGTTTTTACCCAAATCGAACGTTTGAGGTAAAAGCGCGGAAAAGCAAAATTTTAAAAAAATGTTGTTGTTTTTAAATAAAATTAAGAAAAATAGGGTAAAACCCTAATTCATTTTTACTATTCATTTTCACTATTTTTAGAGCTCTGCAGACAAAATGGTCGAGACAACGCACAGATCAACAGAGGTCCGACGCGGGCTACGGGTAAGGATCTAAACTTAGTGAATTATGTTTTTAATTTGATTTGTGTAATTTGCAATTTAAATTTTGACAGTTTTGGGGCATCGCGGCCATTTTTAGGCCGTCGACGACGTCGGGACGAAATCGTCCCAATTTCATTGAAATCGTCCCTAGATCGTCGATTTCATCTGAGGGCGAAATCGGTGAAATAGGGGCGATCCCGTCCAACAAGGGGCGATCCCCAAGTTGAGAAATCGAAGATGATTTCATCCTACAAAGGATGATTTGACCTAATTTAGGATGATATCATCCAATGGTGGACGATATCATCATTTTTATGAAATTAAGCTTGTTTGAATTGCATTTAATTGATTGTAATAATTGTTTTATTAATGAATTTTGTTGTTTTATTGTTTATTTTGTAGAGGGGATTACTAAAGAGTCGGGAATGGAAATACGGGGGGCTGAGGGATGATGTGGCCATGCTCAATCAGGCGGAGCGAGACCAACTGGCACAGGTCGGACTACAGCATGTGGCAGAGATGCCACAAATATCGACAGACATGGGGCTACTGACAGCCCTAGCAGAGAGGTGGTATCCGGGGTCATCCTGCTTCTAGTTATCGATAGGGGAGATGGCTCCCACACTAGAGGATGTATGGAGGATCTTGAGGATCCCCATACAAGGATGGTTTATGACTCCTATGGCCAATCAGGGCCAGGCTATGATGAGGCTGTGCGGAGACCCGAGCTTCGCCCTGGAGAAGGGCGGAGTGAACATCGAGTCTCTGAGGCAGATGCCTGGGGCATCTAGGTTGACTCAAGTTTTGGCAGGGGTAGTGGGTGGCCTACTGCTATGCCACCAGAGCGGGTGCAGATTACCATGGCTCCTTTCAGATGTGGTCTACGACATGAGAGACCACGGGTACAGATTTGCATGGGGCAGCTTTGCACTGTGCCGCTTGTATAGGATCCTGCATGGGGTCGTATACAAGGGAGGCCGATGTCTGGTTTTGACATCGCTACTACAGGTTTGGTGTTGGGAGCACATCACGGTGCGGAGGCCGGTAGGACTCCCACTGATAGGGGTTGACCGAGAGAGACCCCAGGTTTTCTATTGGTGGCTCCAGAGAGGGTCACAATGGTGGATAGATCTGTCGATGTCTCAGAGGTTGCTAGATGACCTCATCCTAGACCAGATCACCTAGAGGCCATGGAGAGAGCATCCAGGGTGGGGAGAGGATGGACAGGAGTTGGCTCGCATCAGGCGAGTCTGCTGGCTGAGGATGGAGTGGGGAGAGGTAGAGCTCCACCGCTACGACCGAGTTTTGTGATAGTTCGGTCTACAGTAGGGGATCCCATCTCTCAGGGACTATGAGTACTCCCAAACTATCCGAGATAATACCACACTGAGCGGGGCTTCGAGATATGCAATGATTCTGGAGCCAAGACATGGATGATGCCCCCATCCAGCCAGTGGATGGGGATGACATTGGGGTCACTGATGGATACGATGCCTGGTACATAGGCATCCACCCTCCTCGGATGATGAGGGCACAGGGTCCGATGCATGTGGTTGTGCGATGGATGGGGAGGCGATGCCAGGCTGCCATTGAGGTAGCACGGGGTCACAGAGGGAGAGAGCAGTGATGGTCTCCATAGGAGAGATGCCAGAGGATGCCATAGGCTCCGTAGAGACCACAGCAGATAGGGAGGAGGGAGGAGGGATTCCCTTCTCAACAGGGGGAGAGGCCACCATCGCCTGATAAGGGCAAGGGTGTCGAGGTGGGGGAGAGCAGCGAGATGGTGGCTCTCTGGGCTGAGGTTGCCCACCTTCGAGCTCAAGTGCAGACACTACAGGATGAGGCTACATGGCTCAGGGCTCGGAGTGGAGGGGCGAGCATGCAGGAGTTGGCATGGTCTATGGCTCAGACCACATTCTATCAGGGAGTATACTTCCAGCTGGTTCCAGAGGGCCAGAGGTTACAGCTGCCAGCCGACATTGCGGAGCCGATCAGGATGGGATCATCGAGGACATCCTCACGATCGATGATGAGGACCCGAGACATAGCCCAGACCTCTATGGGGCCACCTCCTCCATGTCAGGGTGGGAGAGGAGATGAGGCGGAGAGCTCGAGGGCTTCTCGAGACTAGCCGCTCACTGCATAGAGATTGTATATATTATTATTATTTTTTTGAGAGGATTGAGTATGCCAGGGTATAGATTGTGGCATACCAGTCCAGTTTTGATATGATGTACATAATTTGTTATATATATATATATGGTCTTTTTGATGATATGACTTGTGTATATGTTGTATGATGCTTTAATTTTTAGATTTGTTTGGTTGATTATTCATGTAATTATGTCATTTGGAAATTTTATAATTTTATGTCATGCTATAAAATTTAAATGAAATAATCTGATGTAAACAAATTGGTTGTGTATGGTGTGATTTGATGAAAATAAAGAGACTTCTAACAATAATTTCAAAGGACATTGTCATTGTTATAGACCATTTCATGGAGTCGCCACTCGCTAGGTCGTCAAGCTAATCCCAGTATAGAAATATTGCTAAAAGTAAAAGAATGCTTAAGAGACTGTCTTAAGGCTTTGTGTTGTGATGATAAAAATGATGATGGTGATGATTTGTTTTCAGATTTCCATAAAAATATTATGCATGAAATATTAAAAATATGATTTTTTTGCTAGGCATAAATTCCTAAGTGTGATAAAATTTTGAACAATTCCTTAGAAATTATACCATCGTTGCAAAATTGAATGTTGACATAATGAAATGAAATAGAAAAAGTGTTCGTTCTTTTTAAAGCACAATTGTGTAACATAATGATATAAGCCATATGTTTTTATAAATAATAATGAATGGGAAATAAAATTAGAACAATGGTTTGCGCTAGGCATAGAATTATAGGTATAGACTTATACCATCATCGCGAAATCCAAAAAAGTAATTTTATTGCATAATTTGATTTTTGATTTTGAGATAAACAAAAAATATATATATATAAACGTGACTTTATTGCTAGATTGTGAATATGTTGTTTGAAAGAAATTTTGGATTTTTGAAAACAATGTATGTAATTGTTTTTATACTAAATAGATGTTCTTAAATAAGAAGATGAAATTATTCCAAAAGAGTTGCAGAAATATTTTAAATTATCTCAAAGACAAAATGTAGATTTATAAGGAACCCTCATGTGCATATGTGAGTTCATTGCCGATCTTGATTTATCATAATGATACAAAATCTCTCAAATACAAATGTGTGTGCAATTGTATTGTTCATTTACCAATTTTGAGCAAGATAATTTGATACAAGTAATTTGAATTAACCAAATAAGTGTTCGTTGACCATGATTTATATGCATGTAACCGTACCAGACTACTATGTAAGTCGGGTCATCAAGAGCTAGCTGATCCATAAGCGGACATAGGTCTGTACAAAAGAAGGTCGCTAATGTGACAGACATATCACCACGCTAGGGATTACCCAAGGCCAAGCGGGTTGGGCACAAACCACCTGTTATGGGGCTTACCTCACAGTTTTCGAATAATTGAGAATTCCAGGGATTCAAGCTCATTCACCCTTCTTTTCTTTTCAAAGGGTAGGGAAAGGGATTTTATTGCTTTTTGCTTTTGCTTTTTCTTTTTCCTTTTTTTTTTTTTTGTATTTTTGCGTGGAACTGAGATAATGCTGAAATATTGTTGTGATGGTACAAAATAATATTTTTCTTTTTCTCATTTTCTTTGACTTTTCTTTTTCTTCCTATACTAGGGATACTTGCTCGGATTGGTTGTAGAGCAAGGGATTTTTATTCTGGGCAGGGGTGAGCTTGTCCTTTTGTCAATTCTCAAAGATTCTAGACCATGTGCATGATAGGATAGCAGGGGAAACTTTTCGCTCAAGAAACCATTTCTACTATGTAGCATCATATCGAATTTGCAATGAAATCATTTTAATGTGAAAAGATATGCTTGGTTCAAGTAAATAACAAGATCAGTTCTCTATGCTCAAAACTTTATTTAATTCAACTGTGGACTTTGATATAAGAGAGATTAATAATCATACCAAATAAAATCAAGATATTTATGCATGTGAGTGTGAAAGTGCGGGATTCCAAATAAATACTAATTTATCCAAAATAACTGAAAATATGACTGCAATACTTCAAGAATTGATAAGTACGAAAATAAAAGATGTTTTTGAAGATTTTGATGATTTTGATTTTTTTATGTTTTGATTTTAATTGATGAATTGAGAAGATACACAATGTGATTGTTTTTGAAATTTTTATATGGATGACTAAAATGAAACAACATGCAAAATAACAATATATACAATGATGAAATGACCAGAATTTATGCATAATAGCGTTTAAGATGCATAATGTTCATAGGTTCTTTAAGATCTTTACCATCTAAGGTAGATAATCGGTATGCTCCCGATCCAAATTTAGCAGTGATGATATACGGTCCAAGCCAGTTAGGTTCAAATTTACCTTTAAGATCTTTAGTTGCATTAGTATTTTTTTTATTTTCTTTTAAGACAAGGTCATCGATCTCAAAGGATCGATGATGAACTTTCTTGAGGTATGCTCGCTTGAGCTTGTTTTGGTAGGCACGAAGATGTTCCAAAGCATTGATGCGCTTCTCATCTAGGAGTTCCAGTTGACTAAATCTGCCAGCATGATATTCATCTCCTACTTTAGTATCTTGAAGTAGCAGAGCCAAAGAAGGAACTTCTAATTCAAAGGGAAAAACTGCTTCAACGCCATAAACCAAAACAAAAGGTGAAGTGCCCATGGGAGTGCGAACGCTAGTTCGATAAGCCCACAAAGCAGGATATAATTGGATGTGCCAATCTCAGCCAGATTTATTGACCAATATTTTGAGGATTTTGATTAATGTTTTATTAGATGCTTCTGCTTGGCCATTACCCTGAGGATAATAGGGAGTGGACCAACGATGTTGAATTTTATATTTTTGACATAATTTTTTGACATCTTTATTTTTGAAACAAGTTCCATTATCTGAGATGAGATTTGTAGGAATTTCGAACCTACAAATAATTTGATTAAAAATAAATTTGGAAACTTGGGTTCCAGTGCAAGAAGCTAAGGGCATAGCTTCAACCCACTTCATGAAATACTCGATGGTGGTTATGATGAATTTGTGTCCATCAGATGACACAGGGTTGATTTTTCCAATGATGTCTAAGCCCCATTTTGAAAAGGGCCAAGGAGATGAAATAGCCTATAGCTCTTGTGCAGGCGCATGGACAAGGTCAGCATGTTTCTGGAACTTGTCGCAATGGCGCACGTAATCATGTGCATCATTCTCCATGGTAGGCCAAAAATATCCTATCCTAAGGAGCTTCTTAGAAATGGCACTACCACTAAAGTGTCCCCCACAAGATCCATCATGGGCTTCACTCAAAGCTGATCTAGATTCGTCTAGATTCAAACATCTCAATAGGATGCCTTCAAAAGATCTCCTATACAACGTATTGCCAATAATTACGAAGTGACTTGCTCGTCTACGTAATAACCGATGCTGGTTGCTATTACAACCTTCAGGGAAGGTCCCATTTTGAAGAAAATTAAATATATCAGTGTACCAAGGTTCAGGAGTAGTTTCATTGATTAGAAACACATCCAAAGGTTCTAAGCATGATTTATTTGAAGTGGGTTCCTGGAGTCGATGAATAATGATGGTAGCATATTCGTCATCTAACTCCAAGGGCAAAAGAGATGCAGCTGCAGCCATAGCGTCAGCCGCACGGTTGCTAGTTCGAGGAATAGCTTCCAAGGTAACTTGATCAAATAAAGATATTAATTGTAAGACATATGCTTTATATGGACGCAATTTATCATCTCTAGTCTGATAAACATCATTAATTTGATTTATGACAAGTTGAGAATCATCGAAAACTAATAAATTTTTAATTTTCAGTGCCAAGGCAGCTCGTAATCCAAGGATTAGAGCCTCATACTCAGCAGTGTTATTAGTACAAGCAAATGTTAATTTAAAGGATAGAGGTATAAGATGTTTCTATGGAGATATTAAAATAATACCTACACCAGCCCCACTCATGCATCGGGCTCCGTCAAAGTATAGGGACCATTGCTCTGGATGGTCTGCCTCTAATTTAAGGCATTCATCAGGAAACTCAATGATGAGGGGATGGGTAGACTCTAAGGGTGCAGCAACTAATTGATCTGCTATGATTTGACCCTTAACAGACTTTTGTCCTATAAACATGAGTTCAAACTCGCTTAGCGCAAGAACCCACTTTGTTGTGCGACCAGATAAGTACGGTCGACTCATGAGATACCGCAAAGGATCGAATTTAGCAATAACATACGTTTTTTGATTGAGCATATAATGGCATAGTTTTTGTGTAGAAAATATGACTGCTAGACATAACTTCTCTAATGTTGTGTAGCGGGTTTCATAACTGATTAAGGTTTGGCTAATGTAATAATTAGCATGCTCTCTTTTCTCATCGTCAAGTTGAGCTAACATAGCTCCTAAGGCAAAATCTGAAGCAAAAATATACAAGATAAATGGGCGATCAGATCTAGGTGGTGAAAGCATAGGTGGGTTAAGGAGATATTGTTTGAGGAGTTCAAATGCTTCCTGACATTCGTCGTCCCAATGAAAAGAGACATCTTTCTTAAGAAGCTTAAGAAAGGGTCCTGTTTTGTTCGCCAACTTATCGATGAAGCGACGAATAGCTTGAAGCTTACCTTGTAGACTCCGTAATTCAGATATATTTGTGGGTGCGGGCATATCAGTGATAGCCACGATCTTGAGAGGGTCAATTTCAATGCCACGTAAAGAAACTATAACCCCCAATAATTTATCGGACTTAACTCCGAATATACATTTGGCTGGATTTAGTCGGATAAGATATTCCCTTAACCGATCAAATACTTTTCTCAAGTCAGCTAAATGATCATCTTCTTTGATGGAACGAGCTATAATATCATCTACATAATCATGTAGAATATCATGCATCATATCATGAAAGATATAAGTCATGGCTCGTTGATATGTTGCACCTGCATTCTTCAAACCGAATGGCATCACTTTCCAACAAAAGGTCCCCCAAGGGGTAATAAAGGTTGTTTTAGCCTGATCTTCAGGAGCTATCCTGATCTGATTATAACCAGAAAATCCATCCATTAAGGATATCATTCCACTCCCAACAGTAAAATCAATGATCTGATCCATGTTGGGAAGAGGAAAATCATCTTTAGGGCATGCAACATTAATATCTCTAAAGTCTGTGCAAACCCTAACTTTGGTAGCTTCTTTCTTAGTTATCGGAACTACATTCGAGATCCATTCAGCATAATCAATGGCTTGTATAAAAATAACCTTCAAGAGTTTTTCTAATTCCCCTTTGACTAGTAAGGCCACTTTAGGATGCATTTTTCTAAGTTTTTGTTTAATAGGTTTAGCATCCGGATGGACTACTAGGTGATGCATAACTATAGAAGGGTCTAATCCTGGCATATCTTCATATGTCCAAGCAAAGACATCTTCATATTCCTTAAGAAATGCAATGTATTTATCTTGTTTGTCTTGACTCAATTCTGATCCAATGTTGATTATGTGAGGATTATCTTTGGTTCCAATGTTAATTTTTATGACATTTTCTACTTCCATGTGTAGATCTCTCTCAAAATTAGGTGGGGCGGGTGAAACGCCCAATTCTTGTAATTCTTCCAAGGTTAGCTTGGATAATTCATCTTGAGGAGTCGTGGCCTCAAGCCGGGCTATACTAGGTATAGATCCATCAAAATAAAATTCATGATGTAATAATTCCTCAACGGAGACATCATGGAAGATATCTCCCTCCAACTCATCGTCGGATTCGATGATCATCTCAGGGTAGGCTATAGATAGCATATTACATGTAAATGGCTTATTTATTAGATGCAAAGCATCACGTTCATCCAAATAATCTTGGTAACATATGAGATGGTCATCATCCTCAAATGGGAAGGGCTGACCTTTACTAGGAAATAGGCCCACACCACATCGGGCAGGCCATGGTTCTACCTCAAAGGGTTCTTTCATACCATTTTGGAAAGGTCCCAAACCTTTCCCTTTATATCCCAATTTAAGCATTATAGGCTTAGCTTTAATATACTCATTAGTAAAATAACATCGAGCATATCCATCATAATGAACCTTGATGTTTTTGGGTATTCTACCCTAGTCATATCCCTTATAAATAAAAGCGCAACTCCCGACTTGGTAAATACTTCCCATAGGCTGTGGGAGACCCAAGGTATGAGGAGAGGGTGGAAAATTATTTAAGATAAGGGAATCTTGCATAGCAACATTCATTTTCTTTGATATAAGAATTTTAGATAAATCGGGTAAGAGCTCATCAGTAAGAGCATAAGAGGTAGAAGGAACATTTCCTACATCTTCTGATGCGGAAACTATGCCTTTGGTGGATGTAGATGTTGTAGAGATGTCGATGGATGATTCTATAGGTATGGAAGTTATAGGAGTAAAACAAGAAGCATTGGTTGTGGGTTTAGGATCTTTTTGAGGTCCTAATGTAGTTTGTTCAGAAGATGGTTGAACTATATGTAGAGGTGGAGTTGATGGAGAAAAAGTAGATGATGTTATGGGTGTGTGTTTCACACGTTTAGATGGATGATGAGAATTAGGATGTGTGGATGATAAAGCAGGGCAAAATTGAACTCCAACAAGTTCTGCCAAAGCACACATATCAAAGGGTCTGGGATCACCATGAATGGTAACCAACTGATTTTTAAATTCGAATTTAACACATTGATGTAAAGTTGAGGGAACAGATCGCATCGCGTTGATCCAAGGGTGACCCAAGAGTATATTGTACGATGCAGGGCAATGTACAATAAACACGGTCATGTCTAAGGTTCTTGGACCAACTTGCAATGGGATAGTAATAACTCCACACGTTTCTTGTGTTTCGTCATTGAAGGCTTTTATGATCATATCAGTTCTTTTCATTTCGTCACTTCTAAACCCAAATCTTTGGTAGAAGTCAAAAGTGCAAATGTTTAAAGATGAACCATTATCAATCAAGACTCGTTTAACTGCTACATCTCCAATTAGGGCAGTAATATATAAGGGGTTATCCTTATGTAAACTATGTTGCGGTATATCTCTATCCCGGAAGTCAATACAATCGACTTCTCGAGTTATGATAGTATTGGCCATGGCTTCAAGGTTGAATATTTTGTGGTACCATCATTTGGCTTAATGTGAGCATTAATTCATCCCTATGTGTAGGAGAAGATCTTAAAAGGTCCAAAAGGGAAATTCTAGTTGTAGTATTTGATAATTGTTCATTAATATTATAAGGAGGTTTAGGTTGAACGTTAGGTGCATGATTCCATTTATTAGGAACTTTCAAAACAAATGGAGCTGATCCATCATTCTGAGTTTGATCTTGTTGAGAATTTTGAGCCTGTTGTCTAGTAACAGCTCCGATGGTACCTACAATATTATTTTGTGGATGATGAATGGGTCTTGGTCTAGCATTTATGGCTTGTTCATTAGAAAGTAATTGGTGAGACGATGGTCGAGTAGTGACTCTTCTTGGAAATGGTTCTTCTGGAACCATAGAACTTGTGATAGGTTGAATAGGATCTGATTCATCTTCAGAGCTATTCGATTGATTTGAGGTGATTTCCATGTCACTTTCAGTCTCATATTCTATATCACTAAGATCAGGTGTCTGAATGTTATATAGAGGTCTGGTCGTAACCATGGATAAAGTTGTGTCAAATATTTCCAAATCATGAGTAGGTAAATGCCCACTAATAGTTCCTACATATCGGGTAGGAGGGGGAACATTATGATGTTCAATTTGATTAGCCACTTCTTTACCATGCTTTGGTAAAGGATGTTGAAATATGTCCAATGATTGATTGGCATTCGATTCTGATTTTGGGGGATGTTCTTTTGAGCATTATTAGGAGGATTTTGTTTAGGTTGAAAGGCTTGCACCTCCATCTCATTGTTATCAATTAAGTCTTGTATTTTATGTTTTAATATTTTACAAGAGTTGGTAGCGTGTCCAGGTCCTCTATGGAAATCACAAGTGTAAATCAGCTCTGTATCCGGGTATAGTTGGATCAGGTTCCCGGATATTTGGTAATTGGATCAAACCTCATGCTAATAATTGTGGGAGAATGGTTGATAGAGGTTGATTTAACCTAGTAAATTCTTGAGGTGGTTTATCAGGAGGTTTCAGTATAAACTTCTCCATTGTTTTCGTAGTATTAACATTAGCAATGTTTCTGCTATCAGTGACTCCATCACCCACAACTTGTTTATTCTTATATTGATTTCTGGATGTTTTCTCATCATCTTTCTTTTTAAGCTGACCTCTCCTAATGAGAGCATCTTCCACTCTTCGAGCTAAGTCTATAGCTTGATCGAAGGTGGTCAAGGTAGCAATTGATAACTCATAGGATAGTTGTTCTTGTAAATTATTGATAAAGATATCCAGCATTTCTCGATAAGGTAACACAAAGTGTAATTTTCCTATCAACTATCTCCATCGAGCTAGGAAATCAGCAAAACATTCATCTTTGTCTTGTTTTAAGTTGTACAAATCTTTAATGGTTACATGCCTTTCGATGTAGGCACTAAATTGATGAACAAAAGACTCGGTTGTTTCTTCGAAATTCCTCAAAGAATGAGTGGGTAGTTGATAATACCACTCTAATGCCATTCCTCCTAAACTTTTTGGGAACATTTTTAGTAATAACAAGTCATCATGTGATATATCATGACATGCTATCCTAAACATACGAAGATGCTCTATGGGATCTTCGGTTCCTTTGTATATAGGTAGGACAGGCATAGGAAAGTGTTTAGGATATGGTTGTGCTACAACTATAGGATCTAGAGGCTGACTACACATCTCTCGATAATTGTACGAGGGATGGTAGGGATCTATCCGGTCCATGCGGGAGACTAACTGTTTCACCATGGCTTCCAGATTACTAGTTTGTCCACCATATTGGTTCGGTGGTATGTGAGCGTATGATGGCGTGACGTAAGGATTAGATGCTATATTGCTATTATGCAAATGGTTGGTAGGGAGAGTATTATGAAGAAGATTTGTAGTAGCATTATGTTGTATCCCAGATTGTTGGAAATTGGTGTTTGGTTTTGTTTTGGGCTTTTGTTGATTTGAGGTATGTTGATCAATAGCTTGGCGAAATAGAGTAGTGAATGAAGGTTTCTTTTGTGTGGGAATAACTCTAGGCTTGGTAACAGGCACTCTAGGTGGTTGGGTAACCTTGTTGTTGTTGCATGTTCTGGATTATAGCGGCCATATCCAAATTGGATGGTCCAGCTTGATCACTTTCTTGATCAACGAAGGACAAGGGATTAGTGCGTGTGTGATATATTTCTTCTAGGGTTGCTTGAGTGTCACTAATTTGATCCTTGTCCATATGGACTGCTCTATTAAGAGCGCCAATATTAGTATTGAGGAACTTCCAGAAATGTTCCATGTTCTCAAAAGTAATGGCTCCTCCCGGAGACATTTTAGGGGATGAGGATCCTTCCTCTCTAACAGTTTCTCTTTGTTCATTTCCTACAGCAAACTCTTCTTCTTGTTGGTCTAGGGTTCCTTCTTCCTGAATTGGGTCTTCAGGAAGGACATCTGGGTTATTTAATGGTTTTCCTAACCAATCTTCTTCTACTTCGATCTGTTTTCCATTCCTAAGTCTAGTCATTATGCTTAAACTTAGATTTTAGCAAATATATATATATATATATATATATATATATATATTTGCGACAAGTTTGGGAGGTATATATTTTAATTATATACCTACTATAATACTTAAAAGAAAACGTTTTAATTTTTGTTATATTTTTGTTTTGTTTTTTGTTTTTTGTTTTTTTTATGATAATATTATAAAGACAACAAACAACATACTAAATGCAAGAAATAATAATAATAATAAAATAATGGCTTAGTTTTCTATAAATAGTTTATGGATATCATTAATAGGATCAAGTTCATCAGGAGTCATGAAATGCTCCTCTTCAAATTGGAAATGGTTTTTCAAGAATTTGACAAAATGTGCTATGGTGATATTATCTGTCTCAGACTCTGACCTATAGAAATAAAGTTCATGGCAATATTCTCGATATAACACAGCTCTAGGAACTCTATTCCATCTCTTTCTATCCGTAAGAATGACCTCTTGATCCTCTATACGAGATAGAAATTTATGTACTACAACTGCGTTGTCGAGGTATTCCTCAAAGGTGTACAACTCGGAAGACACAAGTGCTCTTTTATCAGCTAACCACCTATGGCAAGCTCTCTGAAGCTCATGGTACAAAGTCACCTGATCAAGATCCAGGATTCTATCTAGGACAAACCTCTTAATTTGCCTAAGTTCGGTTGACCTAGATGAAATAATACTCAATCTCCTATCAAGTTCGTCCCACAAAGGTTGGACTCTATTTGTTTGAGGTACTCTAAGCAAAGAAGTAATCTCTATGGCTGCTAATTGATTTTCAACATTTATGGTGACAGCTCATCTTTTATTATAATCTACCATCTAAATATGATATGCAATTTTAATTGTTTGTCTGATGATTCTAAATGCATTTATTTTAATTTTTTTGGATTGTTTTCAAAAGGTTTTAGTTTTCACGTCGGGTTCACCAAAATGTATCGCTCCAAATTTTTTGCATCCTTACCTTCAGGCTATAGGATCCACGCCCGGAAGGGGGATGCGAGAAGGATGGGACAATACCTCGGACTGAGAGGCCCTTTGAAGGTCGTGCCTCTCGGGGGAGGGGTATAAGGGTGAATTTTTGACGGATGGTGGGTTCACCAGGAAACTTTGAGTGGTAGTTTCCATGCCTAGGTTGAGAATGGGTTTGATGTGTTCATTTTTATATTCAATCATTCATTTCCTAGGTTTGGCCAAGATGAATCTAAGCTATTCTATATGCCAATGCTGATTTATATGGATACAAAAAACATGAATAAGTGCTAAACATAGAAAGTGTGCTAAATAAGATAGAATGTACCTGATTCTGGATGTCTGATGAAGATTCTGAGGTTTGTAGAAGTCCAGATCATCTCAAATCTTACATAATCATCTGCAATTGCACAGAATCATCTCAGATCATAGTCGGTCATCTGAGATCAGACGAGATCATCGTCGACCTGATGAATTCGTCAAAAACCTGCAATCACAGAAACAGATACCAAAGACCAAAAATGCAACTACAAAAGCAAGGGGAAATGATAGAAATAATAGTAAACCTACCTAAATGATAGATCCAGATAACAATTAAAGGAAATGCATTAATTTAATAATTTATTTTAACTTTATCATGCATCTATGCTAAATGAGGTGAACTCCAGAATGCAGAAATAGAATAAACTAAGTTAATGCATAAGGAAATGAAGAGAGAAGATAAAAAAATGCAAACTCCGGGCTCTGATTGCCCCCAATATGGACTGTAGTCGAGATCACCTCCAATCGTACGAGATCATCGCCGATCTACGACAGGATCGTTCCAAAATCCCGGAATCGCCAGCGACGATCCGAGCTTGCTCCGACTGAAAAACAATAAAATTCCTGCAAGAAAACTTGAAATACACAATGCAAACAATGGTGCGAAGGTGTTCTAATGCACAAGAAACTAAAGTTGCAGGGAAAATCAGCCAGGGGGAAGTCAAGGAAAATCCTAAGTTTATATAGGATTTAGGGAGAGGTTAGGAGGTTGGAGATCACCCCAATTTGGGAGATCTCCAACGGGGGAGACTCTAACCGCGTAGACACGCTTTCTGCCCAAGTTAGAGAAGCTGTTGAAATAGAAACTAATTATGAAAATTTAGTTTTGGGACGAAATCGTCTGGACGTTCTGTTCCAGATGAATTCGTCATATCTGGGATGATTTCGTCTGATCGGCGACGATATCGTCCAACGGTCAAAACAACTCCTAAAAATGGCACGAAAAATGAGGGGAGCGGGTAACAGCGGTTAATGGGCGGTTTCGGGGTTAAAATTCAAATTTTTATCTTTTTACTAAGGTTTAACTGCGCCAATTTTAGGGTGCTACAAAAATCAAATGCACACATAGGGATATTGAATATCTTGGCCATCCTAGCAGATTTAAACCTTGCTAAAAAGTCTTGCATAGTTAATATATAACTTTTGACTAGGTAACTAAAGTGTTTGAGTCTCATGAAAACCTCAAGGACATTATATAACATCTTACTATTCATTCCATGTCATACCATTTTATCGCATGTTTGTTAGTTCATATGTTTACAATCCATTACATAGTTTGATGATAACGTTAAAATGAATCGATGAATTTTGTACAGTCTATGGTTCTAGCACCTAGTGTGTCAAATAGTATGTATAATTCATCATACATATTAACAAATTATCCATTTTATTATATATAAACACATGTACATATCATCAACCAACATCATATTACAATACATGCATCCATGATATTACATCCATAAATGCATCAACAAACCAAGAAGTAGATATAAATGCACATATTTGCTCACCACAAGGAGCTTCATAAAGGAAAATTAAGCATATCTACCAGTCCAAAATCTTCAAAAATCATAAAATCAACAAAAAAATCAAATAATAATAAAAAATTTTAAGTGCACCTCATATTTAGTTATTTACCCTATACACTTGGCGGTTGTAGCGACTTGCGCTCCATGCAATCCGACAGGATGAGTAAATTACCATAAGGCCATTTGAACCAAATTATTCATCGATGAATTGAAATGTTCTCACTTCAATCTTGAAGAAGGCCATTGCAATCAGATTGATCCACGAGAATGAGGTATTCATTTCCTTTCTTCTATGAAATCTCATAAAAAATAAAAAATTCAAAAATAATTAAAACACCAAAAAAATAGAATAGAAGGTAAAGAAAAGGTCCTAAAAACCACCAAAAACATATCAAAACTGATAAAGTTCACAAAGTATCAATATGGAACCAAAATTGTTCATTTATGAATTGAAAAGTCTCTACTTCAATCCCCAAGAAGGCCATTGCGATCGAACCACTCCACTGGAACAAGGTATTCATTTCTTTTCTTCCATGAAATATCAACTAAACCATCAAAATCCTAGCAAAATTGATAAATTTTACAATGGGTAAAGTTGAAGGGCCTATAATAAAGACATATTCGTCAAGTGACTCATCACTGCTCATGCCCTCATCAACTCGTCTCTTGAGGGGGTAGTCATAATTAATGAATTCATAATCAAAATCAACACTCAAACACTCAAAGTGCAACTTGCATACATTCAAAATAATCATTGCCAAACATAAATTTCAAGCCTATGCTGGGGCATATAATTCAGCATAAATTCAATAGAACAAAGTCTTGGTATCCTTGAAGCCTTAGGACACGTATCCCAGAATAGGATTATAATCTAAATAAGGAACCAAGACCAAGTATACCCTAATCCCCTAAGACTGCCATTGCAGTGTGGTTGGAAGGTATACCAAAATCAAATCCTCCAAATATGTCAAAAAGAAAGGATTTCAAGAATGTATGCTCCTTCTATGATGGAGGTATCTAAAGTTGGTTAGGTTACTGAATAACCTTAATAATTTGATAGTTTAGTCATCTATTTTTGCTTCACGCTCTGTTTCACACAATGCATCTCAAAAAGGGGTATCTTTAGACACTAAAATCATGTCAATCCAATTAAACTACAATGATGCATTCTTATCGACACCATATCAATCCTTAGGGGTTAAATAGTGGTCCTAACCACTTTTGGGAAGGTTTACCCCAATTTTGGTAAGTTTTGGGCCATGTAGCCATGGTCATCCCACCCTAGGACAACCACAGTTCATGGTCATCCCACCCAAGGATGGCCACTAGCAACCATCCATGGGTGGGATGACCATGGCCTAGGCCCCTCAAAAATTCAAGGGTGGAAAAAATTGCAATCAAATACCATTTATCCCACCCAATTATCTATGACATATTGAGCGCTTGCCAAATCCATCACAACCTGCAAATTGTAGGCTCAAATTGGAGGCCTCTTCTACCCAACGCATGGCAAGGGTTTTGACAAGTGGTAAAACATGCCTTGCATGCACCAACTTGCCCATTTTATATTGTGGCCCTCTTGGGCTATAAATTGGAGCCATTCCACCCAATTTCAAAGAGAGGTCTTTGCAATATTTCACAATGAGATGATGTCGATATTTACTCTCCATTTTACCTGGATATTTGCCCTTGAAATATCCATCCATCGAAGGAGGTTTGCAAGTGATCCCAAATACGTAAATCCATTTCAAAACCCATCTATTTCTATGAATTAGATCACCAAATTTAATGACAACACCCCTAGGTGTAGTTTGGACTAGATCCTAGAAGAATTGATGGTAAAAACCACCATGTTTGGTGGTTGTCCCTACCTGGGATGGTTAACAGTACCAATTGGAACACCTAGGGATGGCCATGAATTGGCATATAATTTTAGGTCAATTTTAGTGTAGATCATTTCTAAATTAGTTTATATATCATACTATAATTTGGTGCATTTTGGAGTAGTTTTGGACCTTCAATTAGGTTTTTCATTATGATAGTCCCAATTGGAACACCTAGGGACGACCATGGATTATGCTTACAATTTCCTTTCAATTTCTACATAGATCATTCCTAAAGTAGACAATATGCATTATTCTAAGTTTTGGTTCAATTTGGAATAGTTTTGCACCACCTATTTCACCTTTTATATTCAATATTGCATGCATTTCTTTGATTTCATCTTAATCTGCATATGCTATTAATCAATTTCAATTTCTTGTGTGTAGATCCAGGTATTATAGTGCACAAGGAAGGAGCTACAAGTTTAAATATGGATAGATGATCATAGTGGTAGCAAAATCCCACTCTTCAATTCATGAGTGTGAGGAAGACACTAAAAGTGTGCCTTGAGTTTTTGAAAGGATTAGATCCTTTGAACTTCTGTAATGGATTATATCAATTAAGATCCCTTAAGGGGATATTTTGTAACCATGTATTTGAAAATGAATTAATATAAATAGAACTCCCCATTTCTTTAACTTATTTTTCATATTTATGCTTACATTAATGTCGCTTTTGAATGCTTAAATAGAACAATAGATGTATTTCATTTCCCTTTGCTTGGTGCATCATTTTTTTTTCTCTACACAAATATTTCATTGTAAAATTGGGAGGGTATACATATATGAATTGGTATTTAATGGTGCTAAGGATAGTATACAAGACTAGGATCAAAGTTCCAAGTGAACCACTACATCCTCATCACATAGAAACGTTTCCACCATCCGAATGGAGCAATGATCAAATCTTGGTAGTTGAATAAGAATGACCAAAACTCTATGAAATGAACAAGGAATCATGTCCAATTCTAGAAGATCTCATGACACAAAGAAAAAACAAAAATATGGAATCCCAATACCCCAAAGGAAAAAGGACAAACAGGCATGGGGTAGATATAGTTTGAAATGAGACCCAACTCTTGGGTCATGTATGTATATGTATATATATATATATATATATATATATATATATATATATATATATATATATATATATATTAATTTTTATAAAATTTTACTTTATTCTATTTTATTTTGCAAGATAGTTTTTGAAAAGGGAGATAGCCACAAGAGCCATCGATGAGGCCATTCTCAAAATTAGTTTCGAATTTAATGATAAAAATAGGTGGATGGTAGACTTGCATCAACTAAATAATTGTACATAATACGAAAACAAGCCAAATATTTCACCACGTCACCTTAGGCACAAAAGGAGAAGCTCACCCCAAAGAAAATATAGAAGGAATTAGGGAATGTGTTGATTCAAGCTAGGTGAAATAAATAATAATAATAGCTATCCGAACCACAAATTAAGGCTATAAAATAAAACCAACATCCTTCAAAAGACTGTCTCAAAAACTCAGTGTCTAATGGATAAAGTCCTTTTAGCTTCTGAGTTCATTTCCTTATGTAACTCTATTAGAGTCCTACTTTGCCATGTTTATTTTTTATTAACAAGCAAAAAAAATCATAGCAATAAATCACTACAAATCTATTAGATTGTTCCCCAAAAGAAGATGAAGAGCCTAAGCCTAAAACTAGGGGGCTACAATCCATACTAGCCTAAAAGGATTCCATGCCAGATTTCACCAAATAAATATCTCTAAAGGGTAAATACAAGTGTAGAAACACTCACTCTATGTGGGAAAGTTGATCACCTAATAATAATTTGATCCATAGTGAGAGATACAAATCCTTTTTGGTGGTATACAAGCTAGGCCTTACTCCTGATAAAAGTTGATAACCCTTTTCGATGATATATGAGCCAAGACTCACTCCTAATAAAATTTGATGACCTTTCTCAGTGATAAATAAAAAGACTCCATTATATAAAGAGAATCAACCCAAATTTCATTTACAGTAGAAGCAATAGAGCTCATTATCATCTACATTGGTTTGGGTAAGCAGTATCTAGAACCTCATGCGTCATCTCACCACTAGAAATTCAAGGATATCCTTGATGATGGAAACTAAAAAATAGAAAACCAACAATTAGGATAAGAAGGATCCTTATGACCACTCTAGTCAAAATATATATACTTACCCACAATCATAAAAAAGGGTTGTCAAGGTGAAAGCCTCTCTAGAGTAATAAAAGGACCAATTGAATTACTAGAAAACTAGAACACATAGAAACATCCTAAGACAAAGGTTGGTATGAACAATAAGGGAGAAGGAATCATAAAATAGAACAAAGGTAAAATTAGGAAAAGTAGGAAAAGCATGAAAGTGATTGATAATTTTGGTGAGAATCAACGAAGAAAGAAGATCCGATAGAAAGGTTTGATGGAATGACTTATTGAAACTTATAAATTCTCGAAGGAAATGACCAAAATAAATATCTTGACTACAAGAACAAGAAAATACTAATCATGTAGACAAAAGGTGCTAGGAAAAGTCCAAAATAGCAAATAGTTCTGAAGTAGACAAGTGCACCAATACCAAGGGGGAGGTAGGTGAGCATGCAGATTCCTAGAAAGAAGAAATATAGTGTATCATTATTAAGAAGATAAGGGTTATCTACCAGGAACACTTTAGCTCTCAGGTGAAGGTAGGTGAACCATTAAAGATGAAACAATGGGACCTGTAACCATGACAACTATAGATTGACAACAATTTTGGTTGAGGGTTTTTTAGGAATCTAGTAGTAAAAATAAATTCATTCATACAAATAGTACAATTAAAATAGATATTCATGAAATACTAGTATATTACAATGCATAAAGTAAATGCAAAATTAAAATAATCTGACAATAGCATATAATCATAGGTCTCTTTGAGGGAAAAACCTCCTTCAATACTTTCATTAATTTACAAAAGATACATTCATTCATGGATCCATGTATTTTAAAGATACACTTCATGCAACCTTAACCTAATGCTCAATAGCTAAGTTACATGCAAAAAACCACTCGAGCTAGAATATTCTACCAAACATCAATTACATTCTTTATTGCAATGACCCCACTTGTCTAGGCACCTTACTTACGACATACCATTACAAAATATTACAAAAAAACATTATGCAAGGGTCCCCACATTGGAAGTGGGTCATTACATAATCATATGAGAATTACAAAAATAATATTAGGATGGGGTCCTAACATACCCTTTCCCTTCAAAATGCTTTGTCCTAAATGCTATAGATGATGAAACTAGTATTGTAGTTGCTAGAGAGACTACCACATAGTATCTTTTGGTTGTAGACCACTCCACTAAATAAGAACCTTACTGATTACGTGGTTGTAAAGAGTGTGTGTCCTATAGTCTAGTAGTTTTTATAGCTTAAAAAATATAGAACCCTCTTCATACAGTTTAGGTAAAGCAAAATGAACTTGTACCTGATTTCCCATGACCTTCTTGAGAGATGATACATGAAATAAAGTGGAGCTTGGATGTAGATGGTAGGTCCAATTTATAGGTCGTTGCACTAATTCATTGTAAGACCTAGTAGGAGTCATAGTATTTGGTGATAATTTTTTGGCACCTATAAAGTTAGAGTGATGAATATTTATATGGCTGCAAGTGAAGGAAGACCATAATATCAATTTCAAAGCTACACTAATAATGATGTTGATCAAATTTTTGGTGCATCTAGTTCTAGGCCACTTCCAAATTCATATTTAGTTGAAGGAGAACTTTGACATGATGGCTGAGTGTAGTTTTAACTGCATGGACCTTGGAGTTGCTTGGAATGTAGGAGGATGTTGATGGAGGCCATCCATAAAACTACTTTAAAAGGGATGACCTTGGTCACAGTGTGATAGGAAGTGTTAGACCACCACTCATCCAAGGAAATCCACTTCACCCATTGTGTACGATGACTAGAGGTAAAGCAACAAGGTAGCTATTCAAAAATTTATTGAGAATATCTATTTGAGCATCCATTTTTGGATGATAAGATGAACTCATTTTGAGTTGCGTCCCTTAAAAATTTAATAATTCTTACCAAAAATTACTAGTGAAGGTAGGGTCTCAGTCGAACATAATGAATGTGGGTATGCCATGAAGACAAAAAATATAATTGAGCAAAATATGGGCCACTATTAAGGCCATGTAAGGATGGGAGAGGGAACAAAAATGAACATACTTCATGAGACAATCCACTACCATGAAAATAATTTATTTACCTTTGGAATTAGGTAATCCTTTAATAAATGCCATGGAAATATTTTTCTAGACCTGAGAATAAGCAAAGGTTGAAGAGTTCCCATAGAATGTATTATTTCTCCTTTCATTTATTGGCATATGCCCCACACTCCCAAAAATGTTTTAATTTCCTTCATGACCTTCCAAAAAAATATATGTTTAATCCTTTCATAGGTTTTGAGGAACCCAAAATGGCTTGTAGTGAATGAAGCATGCATCTCATTCAAGATGATTTCCTAGAGTTGAGAAATGTGGAAAATAACAAGCCATTGGAGATATCACAAATCTTGTCCATACCAAGTGTATCTTTAACATGAGGTACACATTGATTGAAGTGTGGTAATCAAAGTTTGCAATCCTGAGTTATTAAGCACGTCCTCTCAAAGAGGATGTATCCACTGAGGTATGGGTAAAGAAATGGAACACAACATGCTTGGAATCTCAAATTTGTAAGAGAGTGCATCCACCACAATTTTATCCTTGCATTGTTTTTAGGTAGTATCATAATCATAGCCCATGAGTTTAGAGATCCACTTTTATTGTTTTAGGATGACGAATTGTTTCTCTAGGAAGTACTTGAGACTTTGGTGATCTATTTTAAATGGAAAAATGATGCCCAATGAGGTAGGATCACCAGTGAATAACCACATGAAGAATGGTGAGCATCTCCTTTGCATAAGTTTATTTGTCCAAATTTTGGCTCGAAAGTGCTTTAATACTAAAGTTCAAAGGGCATCCTTCCTACATCAACACAACTCCAATGCCATTGTTGAAGCATAACTTTCAATTACAAATGGTTTGGAGAAATTAGGCATTGCTAAGACTAAAGTGGTTATCGTAGTATGCTTTAGATCAAGGAAAGTTTGCTCATTTGGGCCTATCCAAGTAAAAGAATCAATTTTTAACATGGTTGTTAAAGGAGCAATGATTTTGCGATAATTATGGATAAATTTATAGTAATAGCCAGTGAGCCCCAAAAATCCATGAAGACCCTTAAGATTTTGAGGCTTCAACCAATATTGAACTACTTAAATCTTCTTAAGGTTAACATTAACTCCATCCTTGGTGATAATGTGTCCCAAATAATCTACTTCAGACAACCCAAAATAACACTTGGACCTCTTAGCATAAATTTGATGCTAAGCCAAAAGTTATGAAGTCTGATCCACATGGATGAGGTGCTCTTCCCAAGAGTGACTATAAATCAAAATATCATCAAAGTAAACTAGAATGAATTTATGAGGGAATGGGCATAAAAGGTTGTTCATGAGGTTCAAAAATGTGGAAGGTGCATTTGTCAAGCTAAATGGCATCACAAAAAATTCATAATGGCCCTCATGAGTGTGAAATATTATTTTAGGAATATCTTCCTCCTTGAGTCGTATTTGATGGTAACTCGAGCAAATATATATCTTGGAGAAAAAAATAGCACCATGCAACTCATCCAGTAATTCATCTACCATGGGAATAAAAAATGTATGCTTAATGGTGAGCTTATGAAGCTCATGAAAATCTGTACACAACCATCAAGACCCATATTTTTTGTGAACCAATAATACTTGAGAATAATAAGGACTGTTACTAGACTGAATAAATCCAACTTTTAATAATTCTTATACTAATTTTTAATTTCTAATTTCAGTGCATGGGGGTAGCAATAAGTTCTAATGTTAGGCGGTACACTACTAGGTACCAATGGAATTGCATGATCATGGGAGCGACAGGGTGGTAACTTGGTTAGAATAAGATGCAAATATATTGGAAGTTCATACTTGGTTGAAGGGGGTGGTTGTATGGGAAATATCTGAGTGATTACCCCATGAGAAGAATTTTTAATAACTTATCCATATGGTTTGAACTGATAATTTGACGAGATTCTGCTTATAATTTGTGAAGAGTGTAGTACCTACCATTCTGTAAAAAATACATTCATAACTCTATAAAGTTTTAGGTATGGTTTCCAAAGTACCTAACCATTGAGATTTGAGCACAACATAACATCCTCCTAGTTGAAGAGCAAACATATATGTTTTGATCTTATAATACCCTAGCTTCAACTTAATATTGTAGTATTTGCCTTTACAAGGTAAGGTTTCACTATTTTCCACCATAACCTCAAAGGAGTTGCATGTATGTATGTAACAATTGGCTTGCTTGGCAACTCATGAATCAATAAATTTATGTGTGCTTCTTGAATCAATGAGGATTGTAAGATGTTGGCCTTTGAAAAATCCTACCAGTTTCATTGTCTGTGGGATAGTAATCTTCGCAAGGGCATGAACAAAAATTTTGGGTTGTGGCTCTTCTTGTGTGTTACCCTCATATTGAGGTGGTTCCTCTGATGTTTTCGCTTCATCTTCAAGTTGCTCACTACTTTTTAAATTCCTCTACATCAATCAAGAAGAGCTTATTTTGGATGCAATTATCCCCTTGTGTATATTTTTCATCATAATTATAACATAAAACTTGGGCGCATTGAGCATCCATATCTTTAGTAGTCAAGTGCTTGTAGAGGGTAGATTTATGTTCAATATTGAATGTGATCTTGGAAGGAAAAGAGGTTTAGCCTATGGAAATTTAGGTTTCCTCCTTTGAGCTAAGGATTTTTATTCAATCAATTGTGCCAAGCTTATGGCTTGCATCATAGTTTACAGTTTGAACATCTTGACCTCATCCTTGAGATCATCCTTCAAGCCACTAATGAAGCAACTCAAAATTTTCTTCATTTAACCCCTTGGTCCTGTTAGTTAGTTTATCAAATTGGACCTGGTAGTCATAAATTGTAGATGTTTGTATCATTTTAGTTGATGTACCTGTGAATTACTCATACTCACTAGGGCCAAAATGAGTGAGTAATTGGGACTCAAAAATTCCTAATAAGGGTTAGAAACTATTGTTGTAACAAATGATACCATTGTAAAGCTTCATATTCAAATTTGAAAGAATCCATAGTGATCCAAAAAATTTAGATACATTGCAAATTTTGAAAAACTTATCCACACGACATAACCACTCATTTGCATCCTTTTCGTTGAACTTGGGAAAGTCTAATTTAGGTATCTTAAAGGAATAATCCCAATCAAAAAGAGTGTGAGAGCCTTCCCTGTCCCTATGGAGTTCTTTTCCACAACTAGGGTGTTCAATGTCATGACGCTCAAATACCTTTGGGTCATCCTAAAGCAGTGCATCAACCTCTAAGAAGCATTCTTCAAAGTTGGATTTGGAGCTACAATAGTCACTTCTCAAACGTTGTATGTCATCTTGCACATTTTGAATCATATTGAAAAGGGTATCAAATTTGGAACTTATTTGATCCAAAAAGTTGGATTATTCTAAATACTTTTGGTGTCCGCGAGTACCACTAGCCATTTTGGTGTGATGTGGACTACTACTAATGACTTACTAAAAATAGAAGTATGATTTAAGGAGATACTATTTCTAGTAAGGAACCAGAAAAAGTGCTTGGGTGTGATATATAAAAATGATCAGCTCAATGAAACGATCTCAATGAAATATATACCACAACATTAGTTTTTTTTTCTTTTTTATACGATTTTTTATTTTTTTCTCTTTTTTTTTTAAATTTACATGGTGGAATCAGTAGTTGCCACGAATCTGGGTAGGTTGTTTGGTTTTTATGGCCGCCATAGTATTCAGCACTATCTGTCTCAAAAGTCACCACACAAATATTTGCGCAATCCACCCCTATAACCACCATGCCACAATCATTTTAAACATTTTACACCACTGAAAGCACCAGGAAAGGGATAAGCATTCAGTTCGATGAGGCTCGATATTTGAACCTTGGACCTCCTCCCCCCTTACAGGGTTTGGTTGAACCAATTGGTCTACACCTCAAACCTTATATGGTTTTTTGTTAAGGTTACTAGTGTTGTCAATTTTCCTCCTAGAGGCTTGGTTTAATATATAGGTTTTTATCACCAACCTTTATGACATTGACCCTGCACTACCAGTTATTGACACTATTCTTGCACTGTTGATTACTAACATTGTCATTCCCTCTATAAATTATTATTTTTTCTGACTCTATCACTGATAATTATCTTCCAAAATAAATTATGACTATCACAGATAATGGTTAGTGATAACTAATAAATGTGATCTGACTATTATTGTTCTTAGCCTAAAGTGATACCTGAATATTATTGACATTGGTAGACTATCTAGATTGTTTCTATTATGTTCACCAATTCTTTCATCCATTTCAAACAATATTTTTGTGATAGGGAAGTCTCCTCTGTATGCTCATAAGCAAGTTTGTGTAGGTTAATGTTGGTCAAATATCTGCCTAATCAACAAACACTACATTTGTGCACCCTAGATACGACCAACATTGAAAGGCCGAAAGAAAGGGATGTCTTCCATGCCAATATCAAGAGAGGGTTGGTTCTCGAACTAAATCCTACATTGGTAGAATACTAGGGATGCAGGAAAGAAATTGAAAAAATATGGAAATAAATGGGAAATATGGCCATAGGAAAAAGTGCAATATTAGAGCAGGCTATTGGTAGGAAAATTCACCAAGCATGAAATAGCATTTACCAAGGAGGAGCAGCAGAATTCACTTGTAAACTTGCAATAACAACCTTCAGGACAACACTTCAACTCTCACTCTATCACTAGAAATATTTAAATCCAAATGTAGAATTTAAACTTAACATCAAATAAAGAGCATAAACATAAAATAGAAGTGCATAATTCAAAAGGAAATCACACAATATCTTGTGAATTCAGAAGCCTGATGCCTTGTATTAATGCAAAGATCTTGGAGGGATCTCTCACAAAAATGTCTAACTCTCCTTACAATAGAAATTTGATTAGTATTTATAGAAATGTTCACCTCTTTCATTTAATGCATCAGAGAATAGAATGTCCAGGGATCAGGGACAAAAACAAGGAAATCCCTCCTAGGAAATATTGAAAATATATCTTTCTTGAGGAACAATATCCATAAAATCAGTGACTTAGGCATCGGTGCATAGATAATTAAAACATTATTGAATATCTGGGAAGCGTCTCAATGCTTTGGAAATTAAAAATATTCATTCATCCTTCCCATTCAGCTTCTCCCCTGCTCGAGATTCACAACATGAGTTACTCGGTGCCACCATTATTTAATATTCATGATTTTGGTACCTTCAAAATATTTGACCACAATTCTTTTCACCTCGAAATCATGTTCACCTCAAAATCTGCTTCACCCCATATCCCTTATATCTATGTGCACGATCTTCATTCAAAACGCGTTCACCTCTGGAAGGGGCGAATGGCGCGTTTGCCCCAAAGAAATGGTGAATGCGACATCACCTTACCTTTGAACGGGATGTTCACCCCTCAACCAGGCTGAACCTAAATTAACACCATATTTTGGTGCATGTGAGTGCATTCTTCTTTGGGGCGCATTCGCCCGTAGAAAGGGCGAACAACGCGTTCACCCCATATAAAGGGCGAACGTGAATACACTTTGAACTTTTGCTCACGTTGGATTTTTGGAACTTCGTTCACCCTTCCAAAGGGTGAATGGGGTGTTCACCCCTCCTTTGGGGTGAACGTAAATACAATTAGACACTTTTCAAAGTTTTACTTAGGCCTTTCATCCTTTTTCAGTTTTTTACAAAACCTTCCTTTCGAATGAATTCATGATGTAACAAAGTTTTATAAAGGAAGTTGTAGCACCCTAAAATTGGCGCAGTAAAATTACAATAATTACATTCACCTTAGTAAATAATTTAAAATTCAAATTTAACCTCCCAAACCGCCCGTTAACCGTCGAGAAATCCGTTTCCCCCTTTTCCGTGCCATTTTTAGAGGTTGTTTTGACCGTTTGACGATATCGTCGTCGATCAGACGATATCGCCCCAGATTTGACGATTTCGTCTGGACTAGGACGTCCAGACGATCTTGTCGCAAAACTAATTTTGCAAAGTTGGATTCTGTTCCAACGGGTCTCCAATCTGGGCAGAAGCGTGTCTGCGCCGTTGGGACCCTCCCCCGTTGGAGATCTCCCAAATTGGGATGATCTCCAACCTCCTAACTACTCCCCTAAGCCTATTTAATCCTAAACTATTCCTTTAGCACCCCCATGGCCGAAATTCTCTGCAAGTTAACTCCATTCACGTTAAATCATCCCTATTCTTCATTTGCACTAGTTCCATATCAATTTTGTTGTAGGTACATCATTGTTCTTCAGTCGGAGCCAGCACCTATCGTCGTCGACGAACCTGTTCAGATCGGAGGCGAACCTATCGAATTCGAGGCGATTTCGATGCGATGCGAGACGATCTCGATTGCGATCCGTATTAAGGCAATCGAGTGCATGAAGTTTGCCTTTCTCAACCTTTTCTCTGTCATTTTATTCTGCAAATTAGATAGTCTATTCAGTGTTTTATGTTATTTTGCATTTGGAGTTCACCCATTTAGATTAAGTGCATAATTAAATCCTAATTATCATCTAATTAGCATGATTCATTTCTGTCTCTGTGTTTAAGTTTTAGTTTGATAACATTGCTGCCATTTTATATCATTTCCCTCTGTTAGCACTGTAGTACTTTTTGTATTTTGCATCTGTTTTCGGTTTTGCAGGTCTCGACGAATTCGTCTGACGAATTCGTCAGATCTCAGACGATCTTGTACGATTGCAGATGATTCTGTCGAATCTCAGACGATCCAGACTGCTTCAACATCAGAATCTTCTTCGAGACATCCGAATCAGGTATTCCTCATTTGCATTACTGTAATCTCTCTATTTTCTGTCTTTAAACTTGTTTTCTGTATTCATGGAATTTGCATTTTCATATAGATTAATCTAGATTCATTCGGCCAAACCTAGGATATGAATGCTTAAGGTTAAAAATGAACACACTAAAACACATTCCAAAACCTAGGCGTGGAAGCTGCCGTTAAATGTTTCCTGGTGAACCCACCATCCGTCGAAAAATCATCAAAATACACCTCCCTTGAGAGGCGGGACCTTCGCAAAGTCCTCTCAGTCCGAGGTACCGTGACATCCTTTTCCCATCCTCCTTCCGGGCGTGGATCCAATAGCCTGAAGGTAGGGATGCGAAAAATTTGGAGCGATACATTTTGGTGAACCCGACGTGAATGCATCATAACCTTTTGAAAAACAAAAAAAAAACAAAAACAAAAACATATATAGAACAACTAAAACATAGATGCATTTTAAAACATTTAAGTTTGAAAACATGTTTAGATGGTAGCTCCTAAGAAAAGGTTAGCGGTTACTATAAACGTAGAAAATCAATTGGCAGCCATAGAAGTCAATTATGTCCTTAGTGTGCTCGAAACAAGTAGAAATCAATTCCTGTGGAGAGAACTTGATAGAAGACTTAGTCTCATCTCATCTAGGTCCACACAACTTAAGCAAATCAAGAGGCTAGTCCTAGATAGAATCCTGGATCCTCACCAACTAGTTTTTTATCATGAACTTCAGAGAGCCTGCCATAGATGGTTAGCCTATAGGAGAGCTCTAGTATCTTCAGAGTTGTTCACCTTCGAGGAATACCTCGAGAACGCAGCCATTGTGCACCAGTTCCTAGGTTGTGTAGAAGACCAAGAGGTTGTTCTTACAGATAGGGAAATATGGAATAGAGTTCCGCGAGTTGTGTTATATCGAGAGTATTGCCATGAGCTTTACTTTTATCAACCAGCATCTGAAACAGACAACATCACTATAGCTCTTTTCATCAAATTTTTAAAAGAAAACTTTCAATTTGAAGAAGAACACTTCATGACTCCTGAACAACTCGAACCTATTAATGATATTCATAAATTGTTTATAGAAAACTAGATTATTACTTCAGTATTATTTCTTGCATTTATTGTGTTATTTGTTGTCTTTATTATATTGTTTCAAAAAAACTAAAAAACTAAAAAATCAAAAACTTAGCAAAAAACTTAAACATTTCATTTTTCAAATATTGTAGTAGGTATATAGTAAATATATACCTCTTAATTTGTTGCAATATATATATATATATATATATATATATATATTTGCTGAAATCAAAACTTAGCACCATGCCTAAACTTAGGAATGGTAAAGAAACTTTAGGAGAAGGAGAAGATTGGTTACAAGATACAACTAAAGACCCAAATGTCCTTCTTGGAGATTCAAATCCGGAAGGAGAAACTCTAGGTCAATCAGACGAAGACTTAGGTGAAGATAAGGAACAAGAAGGAAGTGTTAAAGAGGATGGACCCTCATCCCCTAGAGTAGCTCCAAATGGAACTATTGCCTTTGACAATGCAGAGCATTTCAAGAAATTTCTCATGGATAACATTGATGACCTTAATGTGGCAATTCGCCTTGATAAAGGGCAAATTAGTAACACTCAAGCAGCCATGGAATATATGTGCAATATGCGCACTAATCCCTTGTCTTTCATTGATCAAAGAAAGTGACAAGGCTGGACCATCCAATACGGATATGGTCACTATGGCTCAAAACATGTCAAAACAACAGGTTACCCAACCTCCTAAGGAACTTGTTATTCAACCTAAAATCACTCCCATACAAAAGAAACCTTCCTTCACTACTTTGTTCCGCCAAACTATTGAGCAATATGCTTCAAGTAAGCAAAAACCTAAAACAAAGCCAAATACAAACTTTCAACAATCCGGAATACAACATAATCCAACTTCAAAATTCCTCCATAATACTTTTCCTACCAATACTTTACACAACAGTAACATGGCATCTAATCTTCATGTTCCTCCATCATATGCCCATAACACTCATGTCAATGCCCTACCGAACCAATATGGGGGGCAAACTAGTAATCTGGAAGCCATGGTGAAACAATTAGCTTCACGTATGGACCAAGATAGATCCCTACCGCCCCTCGTATAATTATCGAGAGATCTGTAGTCAACCTTTGGATCCCATAGTTGTAGCTCAACCATACCCTAAGCATTTTCCCATGCCCGTCCTGCCTATATATAAAGGAACCGAAGATCCCATAGAGCATCTTCGCATGTTTAGGATAGCATGTCACGACATATCGCATGACGACTTGCTATTACTAAAAATGTTCCCCAAAAGTTTAGGTGGAATGGCATTAGAGTGGTACTATCAATTGCCCACTCATTCTTTGAGAAACTTCGAAGAAACAGCGGAATCATTTGTCCATCAATTTAGTGCCTACATCGAGAGGCATGTAACTATTAAAGACCTATACAATTTAAAACAAGACAAGGATGAATGCTTTGCCGATTTCTTAGCTAGATGGAGGCAATTGACAGGAAAACTGCACTTTGTGCTTGCCTTATAGGGAAATGTTGGACATTTTCATCAACAATTTACAAGAACAGATATCTTATGAGCTATCGACTGCTACTTTAACTACCTTCGATCAAGCTATAGATTTAGCTCGAAGAGTAGAAGATGCCCTCATTAGGAGAGGCCAACTCAGGAAGAAGGATGATGAGAAAACATCCAGAAATCAATATAAAAACAAACAAGTTGTCGGTGACGGAGTCAGCGACAGTGAAACGTTGCTAATATCAATGCAACGAAGACAACAGAAAAATTCATATTGAAACCTCCTGACAAGCCTCCTCGAGAATTCACTAGATTAAACCAACCCTTATCAACTATTTTACCTCAATTACTCGAAAGAGGTTTGATCCAATTACCGACCATCCAGGAACTCGACCCAACTATACCCAGATATAGAGTTGACTTGCACTTGTGATTTCCATAGAGGACCTGGACATTCTACCAACGCTTGTAAAAGATTGAAACATAAAATACAAGATTTGATTGACAATAATGAAATGGAAGTGCAAGCCTTCCAACCTAAACAAAACCCTCCTAATAATACTCAAAAGACCATTCCTCAAAATCAAAATCAAAATGCCAATCAAACTCTAGACATATTTCAACACCCTTTACCAAGACATGGTAAAGAGGTAGCCAATCAAATCGAACATCATAATGTTCCCCCTCCTACCCGATATGTAGGAACCATTAGCGGACAATTACCTATTCGGGATCCTCAAATATTTGACACGACCTTATCCACTGGTTACGACCAGGCCCTTACATAATTTTCAAACTTCGAATTCTAGTGATATAGAATCAGATAGTGAAAGTGAACTAGACATTACTTCAAACCAATCGAATAGTTCTGAAAATGAATCAGACCCTATTCAACCCGTCACAGATGCTATGGTTCCAAAAGAACCATTTCCTAGAAGAGTCACTACTCGACCCTCTTCTAATATATTCCTTTCTAATGAAGAAGCCATTAATGCTCAACCGAGACCAGTTCAACGTCTTCACTATAACATTGTAGGTACCATTGGAGTCGTTACTCGACAACAAGCTCAAAACTCTCAACAAGAACCAAACCAGAACGATGGATCAGCTCCATTCGTTTTGAAAAACCCCAATAAAGGGAATCATGTTCCTACTTGTTCAATCTAAACCCCCTTACAATATTAATGAGCAATTGTCCAATACTACGGCCAGAATTTCCCTCTTAGATTTATTAAGATCCTCTCCCACCCATAGGGATGAGTTGATGCTTACATTGAGCCAAATGATGGTACCTCAAAACATTCAACTTTGAAGCTATGGCTAATACTATCATCACTCGAGAGATTGATTGTATTGACTTTCGGGATAAAGATATCCCACAACACAGTTTACATAAGGACAATCCCTTATACATTACTGCTTTAATTGGAGATGTAGCCGTCAAAAGAGTTTTGATTGATAATGGCTCATCTCTAAACATTTGCACCTTTGACTTCTACCAACGATTTGGCTTTAGAAGTGATGAAATGAAGAAAAACTGATATGATTATCAAAGCTTTTAATGACGAAACACAAGAAACGTGTGGAGTTATTACCCTCCCATTGCAAGTTGGCCCTAGAACCCTAGAAACAACCGTGTTTATTGTACATTGTCCAGCATCGTACAATATACTTTTGGGTCGCCCTTGGATCAACGCCATGCGAGCGGTCCCCTCAACTTTACACCAATGTGTTAAATTTGAGTTTAAAAATCAATTGGTCACTATTCATGGTGACCCTAGACCTTTTGATATGTGTGCTTTGGCAGAACCTGTTGGAGTGCAATTTTGCCCTGCCCTGTCATCCACACATCCTAGTTCTTATTTTTCATCCAAAACTGTGAAACATAAACCCATAACTTCACCTATTTCCCCTCCATTAATTTCATCCTCCTATATAGACCAACAACCCTCTAAACAAATCATTTTAGAACCTCAAAAAGATTTTAAATCTACAACCAATCCTTCAAGTTCTATCCCTATAAATTCAAAACCTATAGACACATCTATCATACCTTCCACAACTAAAGACATAGGTAATAAGCCTTCTACATCTTATGCCCTTTCTGATGAACTCTTACCAGATTTATCTACAACCTTAATATCAGAAAAGACAAATGTTTTCATGCAAGATTCAAACCTTTTAAATAACTTACCGCCATCTCCTCGTACTTTGGGCCTCCCACAACCTATGGGAAGTACTTACCAAGTCGGGAGTTGTGCCTTCATTTATAAAGGATATGACCGGGGAAGAATCCCTCGGAATATCAAAACTCATCATGAAGGATATGCTCGGTGTTATTTTACCAATGATTATATTAAAGCTAAACCCATGATGCTTAAAATGGGATATGAAGGGAAAGGCTTGGGACCTTCCCAAAATGGCATGAAAGAACCTTTCGAGGTAGAACCATGGCCTGCCTGCTGTGGCGTGGGCCTATTTCCTAGTAAGGGTCAACCCTTTCCTTTTGAGGATGATGATCATCTCATATGCTATCAAGATTATATGGATAGGCATGTTGATTTGCCTATTAAAAATCAGTCGTTTTCATGCAACATGCTGTCCATAGCATACCCTGAAATGATTGCTGACCCCGATGAAGAGTTGGAAGGAGATATCTTCCATGATGTCTCTGTTGAAGAGATGTTACACAATGGATTTTATTTTGATGGTTCTATACCAACTATAGCCCAACTTGAAGCCACTAATCCTCAGAATGACTTATCTAAATTAACCTTACAAGAATTACAAGAATTGGGCGTTTCACCCGCCCCACCTAACTTTGAAAGAGATCTACACATGGAGGTAGAAAACGTCATTAAAATTAATATTGGAACTGAGGATAATCCTCACATAATCAATATTGGATCAGAATTAAGCCAAGAAAAACAAGAACAATACATTGCATTCCTTAAAGAGTATGAAGATGTCTTCGCTTGGACATACGAAGATATGCCGGGTCTAGACCCTTACTGTAGTCATGCATCATCTAGTGGTCCATCCGGATGCTAAACTCTGTTAAACAAAAACTTAGAAAAATGCATCCCAAAGTGGCTCTGCTAGTCAAAGGGGAGTTAGAAAAACTCCTGAATGTTATCTTTATACAAGCTATTGATTATCCTTGAATGGATCTCAAACGTAGTTCCAGTCACCAAGAAAGAAGCTACCAAAGTTAGGGTTTGCACAGATTTTAGAGATATTAACGTTGCATGCCCTAAAGATGACTTTCCTCTTCCAAACATGGACCAAATCATTGACTTCACTGTCGAAAGTGGGATGATGTCCCTAATGGATGGATTCTCCGGTTATAATCAAATTCGGATAGCTCCTGAAGACCAGGCTAAAATAGCCTTTATTACCCCCTAGGGTACCTTTTCTTTGGAAAGTGATGCCATTTGGCTTAAAGAACGTCGGTGCAACTTATCAACGAGCTATGACCTACATTTTTCATGATATGATGCATGATATCCTACATGATTATGTAGATGATATTATAGCTCGCTCTATTATTGAAAATAATCATTTAGATGATTTAAGGAAAGTCTTTAATCGATTACGAGAATATCTCATTCGATTAAATCCAACAAAATGCATATTCGGAGTTAAATCCGGCAAACTATTAGGGGTTTTAGTTTCTTTACGTGGTATTGAAATCGACCCTCTCAAGATTGCGGCCATCACTGATATGCCCGCATCGACTAATATATCTGAGTTACGAAGTTTACAAGGTAAGCTTCAAGCCATCCGTCGCTTCATCGATAAGCTGGCGGATAAAACCGGTCCCTTTCTTAAACTCCTTAAGAAGGACGTCCCCTTTAATTGGGATACAGAATGTAGAGAAGCTTTTGAACTTCTCAAACAATACCTCCTTAATCCACCTGTGCTTTCACCACCTAAATCCGATCGCCCATTTCTCCTCTATATTTTCGCTTCAGATTCTGCCTTAGGGGCTATGTTAGCTCAACTTGATGATGAAAAGCGAGAACGTGCTAATTATTATATTAGCCGAACCTTCATCAATTATGAAACCCGCTACACGACGTTGGAAAAACTATGTCTAGCAATCGTGTTTGCTACGCAAAAATTAAGACATTATATGCTTAGTCAAAAAACTTATGTCATTGCTAAATATGATCCCTTAAGGTATCTCATGAGTCGACCTTATTTATCGGGTCGCACGGCCAAGTGGGTTCTTGCTCTAAGCGAGTTTGATCTCACATTCATAGGACAGAAGTCTGTTAAGGGTCAAATCATAGCAGATCAATTAGTTGTTGCACCCTTAGAGTCTACCCATCCCCTCATCATCGAGTTTCCAGATGAATGCCTTCAATTAGAGGCAGACCATACCGAACAATGGTCCTTATACTTTGATGGAGCCCGATGCATGAGTGGGGCTGGTGCGGGTATTATTTTAATATCTCTGCAAAAACATCTTATTCCTCTGTCCTTCAAATTGACATTTGCTTGCACCAACAATACTGCTGAGTATGAAGCTCTAATCCTTGGATTACGAGCTGCCCTAGCGCTAAAAATTAAACACCTTTTAGTTTTTGGTGATTCCCAACTAGTTATAAACCAAATTAATGAAGTTTATCAAACCAGAGATGATAAACTGTGCCCATATAAGGCCTATGTTTTACAATTAATGTCTTTATTTGATCAAGTTACCTTGGAAGCCATTCCTCGAACTAGCAACCGTGCAGTTGATGCTATGGCCGCAGCTGCATCTCTCCTGCCCTTGGAGTTAGATGACGAATATGCTACTATCATTATTCATCGACTCCAGGAACCCGCTTCAAATAAGTCATGCTTAGAGCCTTTGGATGTGTTTCTAATCAATGAAACAACTCCCGAACCTTGGTATATAGACATATTTGATTTTCTTCAAAATGGGACTTTCCCTGCCAATTCTAATAGAAACCAGCGTCGGTTATTACGTCGACGAGCAAGTCGATTCGTAATAATTGGCAATACTTTATATAGGAGATCTTTTGAAGGTATCTTATTACGATGTTTAAACTTAGAAGAGTCTAAATCAGCCTTGCGTGAAGCCCATGATGGATCCTGTGGAGGACACTTTAGTGGTAGTGTTATTGCTAAAAAGCTCCTTCGGATAGGATACTTTTGGCCTACCATGGAAACGGATGCACATGAATATGTGCGCCATTGCGACAAGTGCCAAAAACATGCTGACCTTGTCCATGCGCCTGCACAAGAGCTGCAGGCTATTTCTTCTCCTTGGCCCTTTTCTAAATGGGGCTTGGATATTATTGGCAAAATCAATCCTGTGTCATCTGATGGACATAAGTTCATCATAACCGCCATTGAGTATTTCACGAAGTGGGTCGAAGCTATGCCTTTAGCTTCCTGCACTGGCACACAAGTTTCTAAATTTATTTTTAATCAAATCATTTGCAGGTTCGGAATTCCTGCCAATCTCATCTACGACAATGGAACTTGTTTCAAAAATAAAGATGTTAAAAAATTATGTCAAAAATATAAGATTCAACATCGTTGGTCCACTCCCTATTATCCTCAGGGTAATGGTCAAGCGGAAGCATCTAACAAAACCTTAATCAAAATTCTCAAAATATTGGTCAATAAAGCGGCCGTGACTGGCACATTCAATTATATCCAGCCTTGTGGGCCTATCGAACTAGTGTTCGAACTCCCACGGGAACTTCACCATTTGTTTTGGTATATGGTGCTGAAGCAGTTTTTCCATTTGAATTGGAAGTTCCTTCTTTGGCTCTGCTACTTCAAGATACTGAAGTAGGAGATGAATATCATGCTTGTAGACTCAGTCAGCTGGAACTCTTAGATGAAAAATGCATCAATGCTTTGGAGCATCTCCGTGCTTACCAAAACAAGCTTAAAAGATCATATGCTAAAAAAGTTCGTCATCGCTCCTTTGAGATCGGTGACCTTGTTTTAAAAGAAAATAAAAAAAATACAAATGCAACTAAGGACATTAAAGGTAAATTCGAGCCCAATTGGCTTGGACCATACATTATTACTGCTAAATTTGAATCGGGAGCATACAAATTATCTACCTTAGATGGTAAAGAACTTAAAGAACCCATGAATATTTTGCATCTTAAACGTTACTATGCATAAATTTGGTCATTCTTCATCCTTGTATATATTTGTTTTCAAAAATTTTTATATTTCTTTCAAATTTATAAAAATCCAAAAACATCAAAAATATTCATAATCTTCAAAACTATCTATTGCATTTATTTAAAGCACTTGTTAAATTTTTTATGCTCAAAATCAAAAAAATAAAACCAAAAATCAAAATAATGATAAAAATATAATAACAACTATATGCTTGACTCTTTCGAAACCCAAAATAAAGAAGAAAGCGAGAGTCAACAGTCTCAAAACTTCTCAAAAGTGTTTATATATATTTTCTTACAATTATTGCGAGTTATATGTTTTAAATTATTTTTGGATAAATTAGCATTTATTTGGCATCCCTCACTTGCACACTCACAACAATAAATATCTTGATTTTATATGGCATGATTACTAATCTCTCTTATATCAAAGTTCACAAAATTCAATTAAATAAAGTTTGAGCATAGAGAATTGATCTTGTTATTTACTTAAACCAAGCACATCTTTTCACAATAAAATGATTATATTTGTAATTTCCATGTTTTGCTACATAGTAGAACTGATTTCTTGAGCGAAAAGTTTCCCCTGCTATCCTATCATGCACATGGTCTAGAATCTTTGAGAATTGGCAAAAGGACAAGCTCACCCCTACCCGAAATAAAAATCCCTTGCTCTCGACTAATCCGAGCAAGTATCCCTAGCAAAGAAAAAGAAAAGAAAAGTTCAAGAAAAAGAAAAGAGAAAAGAAAAATGTTATTTCAGCAATGTTCCAAGCATTATCAAGCAAAAGAAATACAAAAAGAAAAATAAGCAAAGTTCAAAAGAAAGCAAGAAAGCAATAAAATCCCTTTCCCTACCCTTTGAAAAGAAAAGAAGGGTTGATGAGCTTGAATCCCTGGAATTCTCAATTATTCGAAAGGCTGTGAGGTAAGCCCCATAGCAGGTGGTTTGTGCCCAACCTGCTTGGCCTTGGGTAACTCCTAGCGTGGTGATATGTCTGTCACATTAGCGACCTTCTTTTGTACGAACCTATGTCTGCTTATGGATTAGCTAGCTCTTGATAATCCGACCTACATAGTAGCCTAGTATGGTTATATGCATCTACATCATGGATAATGAACACTTATTTGGTTTCTTCAAATCACTTGTATCATAGTACCTTGCTCAAAACTGGTAAAAGAACAATGCAATTGCACACACATTTGTATTTGAGAGATTTTGTGTATCATTATGATAAATCAAGATCGGAAATGAATTCACATATGCACATGGGATTCCTTATAAATCTAACTTTTGTCTTCAAAATAATTTGAAATATTATTTTTTGCAACTTGTTTGGAATAAATCAAGTACGAGTTGTTTACCATACGAGACAACTATATAATACAAAAATCAAAAATTTCTTTCAAAATATACAATAAAAAACATATACATATATAAATGGTTGACTTTCGCAACGATGGTATAGTTTCAAAACCAAAATTGGAATTTTATGCCTAGCGCAAGTCCTCATTTTCATATTTTATGTTCATCAAAAATCAACCATGCAATAAAACTATCTTTTTTGGATTTTCGCGATGATGGTATGAGTCTATACCTACATATTCTATGCCTAGCGCAAACCATTGTAACAATTTTATTCCCCATTTATTAAAAATCATGAAAACCATATGACTTAATTCATTATGTTACACAAATTATGCTTTTCAAAAGCAAACACATTTTCATTATTTCATGTCATTATGTCAACCTTCAATTTTGCAATGATGGTATAATTCCTAAAGAATTATCCAAAAATTTTATCATACTTAGGAATTTATGCCTAGCAAAAATCATTTTAAAACATTATTTCATGCACAAATATTTTTTATAAAAATCTGAAAACAAACCATCATCATCACCATTTGCACTATTGCACCAAAGTCTTAAGGCAGTTTCTTAAGCACTCTTTTACTTTTTAACAATATTTCTATAAATGGGACTAGCTTGACGACCGAGTGAGCAGCGACTCCATGAAATGGTCTATAATAGCGACAATGTCCTTTGAAATTATTGTTAGAAGTCTCTTTTTATTTTTACATTTCATTACAACAAATCAAATTGTTACATCAGATTATTTCATTTAAAATATTACACGCATGACATTCAAATTATAATATTCCCAACGACATAATTACATCCAATTATCAAATCAATCAATCAAAACATTAAAAGCATCATAAAAATACATAAGACAAGTCATATGATCAAAAATATCTCATCTATATATATCACAAATATATGTACATCATCAAAACTGGATTGGTATGCCACAATCTGTACCTCGGCATACTCAATCCTCTATCAACAAAAACAAATATAATACAATGTCAGTGTCCAGCCCTCTAGCCTCGAGAGCCCCTCGAGCTCTCTGCCTCATCTCCTCCCCCACCCTGAGGTGGACGAGGTGGCCCCATCGCCGTCTGTGTAGTCCTCGTCCTCGATCGGGACGTGGTCCTCGACGACCCGATCCTGATCGGATCTGCGATGTTAGCTGGCAGGGGTAGTCTATCCGCCTCTGGCACCAGTTGGAAGTATAATGTCTAGTAAAATGTCAGCTGGGCGATAGCCCGTGTCAGCTCCCAGAGCTCGCCCCTCCGCCCCGTGCCCTGAGGCGTGCAATCTCATCCCGCAGCTGTGACACCTCAGCCCGGTGTCGTGCAGCCGCATCCTGTAGCGTCTGCACCTGGGCCTGCAGACGATCTCTCTCCGCCTGGAGAGTAGCCATCTCGCTACTCTCTCCTGTGTCCACACCCTTGCCCTTATCGGGCGATGGTGGCCTCTGTGGAGATGGGGGTCTCGCCTCCCTCCTCTCCCTCTCTCTCTACCGTGGCCGCTCCTGTGCCTGTGGCCTCCTCGCCTCTCTCCCATCGTGACCCTGGGCTGCCTCCATCATCGCCTGGCACCGCCTCCCTATCCGACGCACAACCGCGTGGATCGGACCCTATGCCCTCGTCATCCGAGGAGGGCGGATGCCTACGTACCAGGCATCGTAGCCATCGGCTACTCCTACGTCGTCCCCATCCACTGGCTGGATGGGGGCATCATCTATGTCCTGGCTCCAGAACCGTTGCATGTCGGGAGCCCCGCTAACTGTAGTGTTATCCCGGATAGTCCGAGAAAACTCGTAATCTCTGAGGGATGGGATCCCCTGCTATAGACCGAACTGCCTCAAAACTCGGTCGTACCTATGGAGCTCCACCTCTCCCCTCTCCATCCTCAGCCAGCAAACTCGCCTAACGTGAGCCAACTCCTGTCCATCCTCTGGCCACCCTGGATGCTCCCTCCATGGCCTCCAGGTGATCTAGTCTGGGACTAGGTCATCCAATAGCCTCCGGGACATCGGCAGGTCGATCCGTCGTTGTGCCCCTCTTCGGAGCCACCAGTAGAAGACTCGGGGCCTCTCCCCGTCAACCCCTGTCAGAGGAAGCCCTATCGGCCTCCGCATCGCAATGTGCTCCCAGCACCAAACCTGTAGTAGCGATGTCATAACTAGACATCGGTCGCCCTTGTACACGACCCCATACAGGATCCTGTACAATCGGCATAGTACAAAACTGCCCCATGAGAACCTGTACCCGTGGTCTCGCATATCGTAGATCACATCTACGAGCATCCATGGCACCCTGCACCCGCTCTGGTGGCACAGCAGAAGTCCACCAACTACTCCAGCTAGAACCCGTGTGAGTGTAGATGCCCCAGGCATCTGGTGCAGTGCCTCGATGTTAACTCCGCCCTTCTCTAGGGTGAAGCTCGGGTCACCGCATAGTCGTCCCATAGCGTGGCCCTGATTGGCCGTAGGAGTAATCAGTCGTCCTTGTATGGGGATTCTCAGAATCCTCTACATACTCCTCAGTGGCAAAGTGGGGGTCATCTCCCCTGTAGGTAGTCGAAAACATGAAGAGCCCGGATACCACCTCTCTGCTAGGGCCGTCAGTAGCCCCATGTCCGTAGAAACTTGTGGCATTTCTGCCACATGCAATAAGTCGGCCTGTGCTAGCTGATCCCGCTCTGCCTGTGTAAGAGCGGCCAAGTCATCTCTCAACCCGTCGTATTTCCATTCTCTGCTCTTTAGTAATCCTCTCTGCAAACATAAACAACAAAACAACAAGCAATCATTAATAAACAATTCAAGTAATCAATAATGCAAGTTAAAAGTTCAATTTTGTACAATTGATGATATCGCCCACTATTGGACGATATCGTCCCAAATTTGAGCATAATCGTCTCCGATTTCGTAGTTCGAAATCGTCCCTAATTTGATGAAATCGTCCCCCTTTCGACGATTTCGCCCTCGGCGAAATCGGGACGATTTCGTCTCGACGACGTCGATGGCCCAAAAATGGCCGCGATGCTCAAAAATCATCTAAAAATTACCTACAAAGCATGTAAAGTTAAATTAAAGCATCATAGATCAGTCTGGACTCTTACCGTAGACCGCGTCGGACCTCTGTCGATCTGTGCGTCGTCTCCACCATTTTTGCTTCAGAGCTCCAAAAACCGAGAAAATGAACAGTAAAAATGAATTAGGGTTTTACCCTATTTTTTTAATTTTATTCAAAAATAATATTTTGCTTTTCCGCGTTTTTACCTCAAACGTTCGATTTGGGTAAAAACACGGAGGGGGCACCATAGTAAGGTCGTCGTACGATTCGACCAAGAATCGTCGCCTAAAAATGGGAATAATTTTTGCTTTCTCGTAGATTGAGAAGAACTCATCTTTAACGCATTTTCTTCGAAAAATTCGCTAAAGAGGGGGCAAAATGTAGCACCCTAAAATTGGCGCAGTAAAATTACAATAATTACATTCACCTTAGTAAATAATTTAAAATTCAAATTTAACCTCCCAAACCGCTCGTTAACCGTCGAGAAATCCGTTTCCCCCTTTTTCGTGCCATTTTTAGAGGTTGTTTTGACCGTTTGACGATATCGTCGCCGATCAGACGATATCGCCCCAGTTTGACGATTTCGTCTGGACTAGGACGTCCAGACGATCTTGTCGCAAAACTGATTTTGCAAAGTTGGATTCTGTTCCAACGGGTCTCCAATCTGGGCAGAAGCGTGTCTGCACCGTTGGGACCCTCCCCCGTTGGAGATCTCCCAAATTGGGATGATCTCCAACCTCCTAACTACTCCCCTAAGCCTATTTAATCCTAAACTATTCCTTTAGCACCCCCCTGGCCGAAATTCTCTGCAAGTTAACTCCATTCACGTTAAATCATCCCTATTCTTCATTTGCACTAGTTCCATATCAATTTTGTTGCAGGTACATCATTGTTCTTCAGCCGGAGCCAGCACCTATCGTCGTCGACGAACCTGTTCAGATCGGAGGCGAACCTGTCGAATTCGAGGCGATTTCGTACTGATGCGAGACGATCTCGACTGCAGTCCGTATTAAGGCAATCGAGTGCACGAAGTTTGCCTTTCTCAACCTTTTCTCTGTCATTTTATTATGCAAATTAGATAGTCTATTCAGGGTTTTATGTTATTTTGCATTTGGAGTTCACCCATTTAGATTAAGTGCATAATTAAATCCTAATTATCATCTAATTAGCATGATTCATTTCTGTCTCTGTGTTTAAGTTTTGGTTTGATAACATTGCTGCCATTTTATATCATTTCCCTCTGTTAGCACTGTAGTACTTTTTGTATTTTGCATCTGTTTTCGGTTTTGCAGGTCTCCGATGAATTCGTCTGATGAATTCGTCAGATCTCAGACGATCTTGTACGATTGCGGGATGATTCTATCGAATCTCAGACGATCCAGATTGCTTCAACATCAGAATCTTCTTCAGACATCCGGATCAGGTATTCCTCATTTGCATTCTGTAATCTCTCTATTTTCTATCTTTAAACTTGTTTTCTGTATTCATGGAATTTGCATTTTCATATAGATTAATCTAGATTCATTCGGCCAAACCTAGGATATGAATGCTTAAGGTTAAAAACGAACACACTAAAACACATTCCAAAACCTAGGCGTGGAAGTTGCCGTTAAATGTTTCCTGGTGAACCCACCATCCATCGAAAAATCATCAAAATACACCTCCCTTGAGAGGCGGGACCTTCGCAAAGTCCTCTCAGTCCGAGGTACCGCGACATCCTTTTCCCATCCTCCTTCCAGGCGCGGATCCAATAGCCTGAAGGTAGGGATGCGAAAAATTTGGAGCGATACAGAAGTTTATAAAATACTTCACAATTTCAAATGCAAAAACATAAAAACAATATATATGAAAACAAATTAGGAGCATATAAAATTGTTTTCAAAAGTGTCACCATATATAGTAAAAACTACATAAAAACTTCCCAACAAAATCCCCAATGTGGCAAAATGCAAAATGGCCAAAATTTTTGGTGACTCATGGGGTATCCAACTCACATGGATGCAAGCGATATCAGGCCTTGATTCATTGGGCTGCAGAGTCCTTTTTTCTAGCCATTTTAGCAGGCACCACTACCTTTATTGCAGACGTCTTCCTTCAGACCACTTCTTCCTCTGCTCACTCCTTCTTAGCCTCTTTCGCTACTTGGAGCACTTCATCCCACTCTGCTTCTTCTGCTGCTTTGGATGTTGTCACATGCTATATCATTGCCTACTCCTATTGCTCTTGGATTTTTTTGAAAGAACCTCATAAGCACGAACAACCTCGCCCCAAGCATGAGTGGTGAATAGGCACGGGACACTAAGTGACTCATAGACAAAGCAAAGATTCTGCACATCCATAAAATTGAGATGCTTCGATCATTGAGCCAACTCGTATAGTGATAGCTCCAAGAACGTATACTTCTACGTAAAGGGCAATACTTGCACTTCAACAAGAGGTTCTTCCAGGTCATCAATTTTAGAAGCATCCTCAATGATTTTTTCCAGAGCACTTCCAATGCTTCCATGGCAAGACATTCTTACCAATCATCCACAAAAGTTGGAAAGCCCAACCCATAAATAGTCTCAAAATGAGTCATAGAAATATTATGCTCATGCTCAATAACATTGAGGATGGCCCGCCCCTCTCTCACTAGGTCCATGCATTGAAAGTAGCTACACAATGTTATTCGTGCCTTGGACCAAGCGTAATCCATTTCACTGAGAGGGTGAATGTACAAATTAGTGTTCAAAAAAGCTTGTATTTTTATGACCATCTCCATGTAGGGTGATAGCAGCTCATCTGTAGTGTTGATTGACTATTGCCCGAGCTGAATATGTATCTGCACCTCCCACAAATACTACAGTACCTTGATAGTGTGTACAACTAATTTTTTGGAGTTTTGAGCAGAGTGAAGTCAGGCGCCTTTAATGCTATCGTGTGAAAATACTGTGGCCTGTGTTGCCTTTTCCTCCAACTACTTCATGTGTTCAACCTGCTACTGAAGCTTATGCATTTCAATCCTAGCAGCATCATGCTCCTTTAAGTGCACTTTGACCTGGTTGCACAAGTAATCATTCTCTGTGGCTGTATCTTCTTTTGTGGCTATGCTTTTTGCTAGGGCATTTTTGAGCTCAATTATCTTGTTCTGAATTTCAAAATACTTCTCCTTGTAGTGTTCACCATGCAGGTACACAGAGCTCATGTCGACCTGAATGTTACCCATTTTCTCGATCGGATCAATCCAAGTAAGATCTTCTCTAATAGTTTCAAAAATGAGGTCACCCGATAGCAATTCTCCTTGAGGCTTCTAGACCAATAGAGTGATCATTGTTATGTGAGCCTCCTTGGCAATATGGTGAAAGGTTACTTTCTTTATTGGCCGATATGGATCTGAGGCCTCCTTTCAGTGCATGCTCTTCAACCATTACGAATAGCTCAGGTGCACCCAATTATTTTTTCTATGTCGAGCTATTTATGGGCCAGCTGTACATCAGGAACTGGTTGCAGCTCCAAAAATGGGGTAAAAGGGACCAAAATTTTTGAGCGACTAGGCCCAGTAGAAGCAGATGACACTAAAAAAAGTGGGGGGATAAAAATGGAAATGGTGGAAGGGAGGGAGATGGCAGATTTGGTAGTGGACATGGGCTCCACTGTAGTTACACTAACCCTGGGAGGAGCCTATGTAATTACAGCCTCAATGGTGGAGGTGGTGACAACTGAAGGGGTAGGGCACGAAAAATGATTCGACCCTAATGCAAAAGAATTAAAATAAGTAGAGGACGAAGGAGCGGGAATAGAAGAAGGAGTAACATTAATTTTAGGAGTGGAAGAAGATATAGAAACCAAAGTGGAAGGTATACCAAATGGTATAGAAATAGAAAGTGGAGGAAACGAAAATGTAACAGATGGAACTGAAATGGAAACCACTACTTTCTCTAGGGGGAAAAAGAAGAAGTAAAAGGAGACGTACCTTCAGGCATGGGCACCATGTGCTGAGGAGATAGAGGTGGTTGTGAAACTACCTCATATTCTTGTTCTGTCATTTCATCAACATCAAGAACCTCTTCATTGTTTATAAACTCTACATGGGAACTCTCCGACGATTGTTCCTCTTCCTTTGGCTGGATCATCAAAAAAAAATTCCCAACTAAAGGCGGGAGTGCCTTAGCAGGTGAAGGGTTCAAGGTTTGCGCACAAGAAATTACCAAAACTATTATATTCGGTGTTGTAGAAATCATATCACCTGAATCCATGGGTGCCTCAATGGTGAAAGTCATAGCTGCACTAGTTTGAAGTCTTTTCACCGCTTTCAAGAATGAAGGCACAATTGATCTTTTCAAATTTATGGGCATGAACATTTTTTTTGGTGGGTGCTTCATCCTTTGAGACCTTCCTTGGAACCTATACTACTGCTATTCCTCCTCAGAGGTATCATCTTCGATAATAAGGTGCTCTTGTTTGGTTTCGCCTTTGCCATTGTCAGACTATTGAAAACTTTATGGTAAAATGTTTTTGAAGGCGATGGGTTGATATGAGTCTACAAAATCATCGTAAGCATTAGAAAACTGCTCATCTAACTTCAACCCATAAGGAGCGTGCGGCTTCCTACGATGAATGTGCATAATCCACCAGTTCATAATATTTTCCTCAGTCCATTTAGGTTCTTCTTGTTTGATAGTTCCAAATAAACCTGGTGGAGGAATATGAGCCATGTTCTTGGCTGGATTATATTCTACCTCCTGCTCATAATAGTCATGCCATGGTGGGAGGGAAGTCATTTTTTCAATATGCCAGTTCATGTCTAGCCCATAAAAATTATTCCTTCACTTTTGAATGTTAGGGTGAGGACAACAATGGAACGACTTTGCTTTTAAAAACTCTAAAAACTTCCCCAGAGGGTCATACCGCCAACATTGTGGTAATTCAATCAAGCCCAAGTCTTGGAGCGCTACTGTTAACAATCTATTTTGCCCAACCTGATTCACCTCTATGCCCCCGAACTTGAAAGGCATGGTGCAGGTAGTCTTCTTTCCATGCCCAACACCATATATGTCATTCACATGGTCCATTTGGTGCACGACCTCCATTGCAAACATGTGCATTGTAGCAAAATATGGCAGTAAAAATGGCTTACCAGTGTATCCAAAAATTTGGACAACAACACCTTGGGTAAGCAAAAAATGTCACCCTTTTCTTCTATGACGACTGCATATTTCAATTCCCACGACACTCTATCACAGGTACCGCACAACAATTCAATCACTGGCCCTAAAAACCAGTTGTTAAAACTATACACTGACTCCTTTCTTAACAAAACCGAGGTCCACATATATACAGGCAAGGGCTCATTATTTTCGCCCAATGTTGAGACTACAATAAATGAAAAATGTTGTTGCAACTAAAAGAAAAAGAACCATACCAAAAATGATGTATGCCAAAATGATTGAGACTCCCCAGTTTGTATTTTTTCCAACTGGGAATTAATTCTTTGGGAAATGAAGTCCACCCAATCAAAGTAAATGGGGTTTCCCCCTTGTCTCATGGTGGAAGGGGAGTAAAACTCAACTTTGCAAATGCATTGAGCGATAGTTGCCTACCACTTATGCACTGTCTCATCCGAAGGTATCCCAACAACCCAAGACAACATAGAATAAATATCCTGGCTCTTAAATTCAGAGAGTGGCTTCAAAAAATTTGGTAGTTGCCCCATCTACGGCTCCTTAATGAGTTGGGTCTCCATAAACTGGTGCATGGCTACAGTGGAGACGTATCTATCTTCCTATTCATCTGTGTGGATCTTCTTATGAACTGCGTAGGAAGGAGGCTTCAACCCACACACAAAGGCTTCCTAGATTTCATCTAGAGTAATTGTGAACAAGATTTCTCTCCTGGCGTTCCACATAGCCTTGGTGAAAGGGTCATAAAATTATGCAATAAGTTGCACCAGCTTAGGGCACGGGTGGACGGGCGAACACAAATACTAGGAGAGCTATGAATTATAAGGGACTGTGAGCCAACTATTGTATGAAACACCCTGACTCACCACCGCCTCCACATCTTGCCTTAGTTTTTCAACCCCCTTATGTGTAATTAGGTAATGTCTCACCTCTCCCACAACATCTTTGTAGGGGTTTAGATATACATAATCATTTTTATGAGCCCTTTTAGCTCTCGAACCCCTCCCTCTTATTTGATTTCCTAGGCACTTCGGCCTCTTTAACATCCTTGGGTTATTTACTTATCTTCCCCATATTTTTATTTTTCCTCTGACAAATATTTTGAATAAACTTCTGCAACTCTTCTGCTATGAGGAAGCTTCTGCAAATTCTTCCAATTGAAATGCAGAATGCAGTGGAGAGGAATTTTAAAAATTTGAAAGAATGATAAATTTTGGGCAATTTACCTCTTCAATTTTTATAGAGCGCTCTGACACCTACCGTAGTAAATGCAAAATTAAATGCAAGCACCTTCGAGAGGGGATTATCCTTGAGCTACTAGCCTGGAACCATTTTTGAAGTACAAATGGTTTCTTCTCTGATTTGTTGTTGAATCCTCCTAGAAAATTGTGCCCTAATGTTGTGCAATCTCATCATACAACGTGACCTGATGCTTGAATATTGTTGGGGAAGCTAATTTTACCACTCATCAGCCAATCATTTAATATTCGAGGCCCTCTTGGAAATCTAAAAATCCAGCATCTCTCACATTTTTTTTTCTTTTAAAGCAGACTTGGATGTGGAAAAGAAAACATATGCCTTCTTAAAACTGACAGTTTTTCCAAAATGCGTTCGCCTAAAAGTTGGGTGAACGTCCCGTTCATCCCTTTCTTAGGGCGAATGTGATATCACACTCACCGTCACCAAATCAAATTTAAAATGTGTTTGCCCATTTAGTCATTTGAATACGGACGAATATGTTGTGCATGCTTCGTACTGCTTCAATAAAAACTTTTTTTTTTCGCACCATTCTAATTCACCTTATCCTTAGGGTGAAAAAGGCTTTCAATTTATTTTTCTCTTTCCACACCCCTCTTTTTTTTTTGTAGATACAAAATATATCTTTATAACATATAATTAAGAAAAATAAAAAATATATTTACATATGTACAAAGTCATACCTCATCAAAAAAAATCATGAAATATAGGCCTTCAAAAGAAGATAGTTTACCATAATGGGGAGCTCATAACCCTCCATATCACGTAGATGATAAGCATTTGTGGAATTGACTACATAGATCTGAAAAGGTCCCTCCCATATGGCATCAAACTTGTGGTGATTCCCAGGCTTAGATTTCTTCTCATTCCATTTTAAAACTAGATCCCCCACCTGAAAACATTGATCAGTTGTTTTCTTTCCAAACCACTTCCTCATTTCTGTAGTGTTCTTGGCAAAGGCTTGGTAGGCCTGCTCCCTATCCTCCTCTAATTACAGAAACAGTGTCAACCTTGCACTCATGGGATTGTAATCTTCATCTTCATCTTGAAACGTCTACAAATTTTGAAGCACTGGAAGTTCAATATGTGTAGGGAGAACAACTTATTTTCCATAAACCAAAGCATACGGGGAAGTTTTAATTGATTTCTTCACTGAGATGTGATCGGCCCAAAGTGCTTGATTTAATAGCAAATTCCAGCTCCTTTTGTTACTGCCCATTATCCTCTTCAATATTCGTAGCAAATTCTTGTTAGTTGATTCGACCAACCCATTCCCCTGCGGGTAATAGTTGGAGGATGTTTTCAAGTAAATACCATATTTGCTGGCGAATTCAGTGATCTTAGCTCCGATGAAGGGAGTGCCATTATCAGTGACTAGAGAATCTAGTATGCCAAATCGAGTGATAAGCCCTTCAAGAAAAGAGATAGCAGTAGCTTGATCGACCCTCTTAGTGGGAATTGTTGAGCAAGGTGCAACAACAATATTGTCATTTTTGTCAACACAATCAGATAGATCTATTGATGCAGTGGACAGGAAGTTCAAAAGCTATTCAGATGCAGAAGACAGGAGTTCAAAGGTTATTCAAAGTATGTACAGTGATTTTCCAAGAAGACCGAAGTGGCCCATATGCAAAAGATCAAAGAAAAAAGACAAGTAAGAAAAGTGTCGCGATATCGCGACATATACAACAGGAAAGAAAAACTGTCGCGATTTCGTGACATGTTGGAAGAGAGAGAAAAAGCAGGAAAAACTGTCGTGATTTCGCGACATGTTGGAAGAGAGAGAAAAAGTAGGAAAAACTGTCACGATTTCGTGACATGTTGGAAGAGAGAGAAAAGCAGGAAAAACTGTCACGATTTTGCGACATGTTGGAAGAGAAAAAGGCAAGTGGAAAAACTATCACGATTTCGTGACATGTTGGAAGAGAAAGAGAAAGTAGGAAAAAGTGTCACGATTTCATGACAAGTTCGAAGAAAGAGAACAAGTAAGAAAAGTGTCACGATTTCGTGACATGTCGCATTTTCGTGACTAAAATAGGAGAGAGAAAGTAAGTTTGAAAAGTGTCACGATTTCATGACATGTCGCATTTTCGTGACTAAAATAGGAGAGAGAAAGTAAGTTTGAAAAGTGTCGCATACATGTCACATTTTCATGACAAAAGAAAGAGAGGAAGCGTACGGAAGTAGAACTGTCATGATTTCATGACAAAAGTATAAAGCAAGACTTTGGAAGCAAAAGTGTCATGATTTCATGACAAAAGCAAAGAAGTAAAGTAGAAAGTGAAGTGTCACGATTTCATGACAAAAGTAGAGAAGAAGACTTAAAGGTCAGAAGTGTCACGATTTGCTGACAAAAGCAAAGAAGCTAAGTACGAGAAGTGTCGCACGATTTCATGACAAAAGCTAAGTTGAAGACTACGGAGGCAAAAGTGTCACGATATCATGACAAAAGCAAAGTCAAAGTCTATGGAAGCAGAAGTGTCGTGATATCACGACAAAAGCAAAGACGAAGTATACAGAGGCAAAAATGTCATGATATCATGACAAAAGAAAAGATGAAGTCTACAGAGGCAAAAATGTCATGATATCATGACAAAAGAATAGAGAAAGCGTACGGAGGCGAAAGTGTCACGATATCACGACATGTATTTTCATGGCAACAACAACAAAAGAAGCTACAGAGGCAGAAATGTCATGATTTCATGACAGGTCATAAATGCGCAAGTCAAGAAGGAGAACCCGACTAAAATGAGAAGTATGATAGTGGACCGACATCACTACGACATTTACACAGGGGATAGAGGGGTTTTAAAATACGAAGAGTGATCAAAAGTCAGTATGGCGATTACAGGGTCTGTCTAGAATGAAATCATCAAGCGATGGATAAACCGAACATCTTCTTGAGTTGAAGCCGACGAAGACCGATGATAGCCGACTAAAATTAGGGTTTACAGTTGTTATGAAAGCCGACTAAGATTAGGATTTACAACCGACTAAGATTAGGGTTTTCATCATAAAAATATTGTTATAAAAGGAGGGTTGTTTGGAGAATTGAAGGTGAGTTGAATGTGTGTGAAATACGGTCATTGTGCATAGAGAGCAAGTCGTGTCGAATCGTGCTAAGTGCAAAATTTACAAAGAGAGTAGAGTGCACAAAAGGGAGAAGACGATCATGAAGTTTGACTGTAACGAAGTAGAGTGTGCGAAGTGATTACGCAGAGAGAGCAGAGTGCACAGAGAATGCAAAGGTGAAGAAGACCAGTCAGGGTCTTGCAAAAGCAAAGATAAATCAGGGGTTGGTGCTCCTTCCAGTTGGTGCTAGTAAATCAGGGTTGGTGCTCCTTTCTATTGGTGCAGATAAATAGGGGTTGGTGCTCCTTCCAATTGGTGATAAATCAGGGTTGGTGCTCCTTTCTATTAGTGTAGATAAATCAAGGGTTGGTGCTCCTTCCAATGGGTGCTAGTAAATTGATTGTAAAGTTGGTGCTTTGCAAAGGCTAGATTTGGATGGTAGTCCAAGCAATCAATTTTTGAGGAGTAGCCACATTGGTGAACCTCGTTAAATCTTGTGTTGTGTGATGCTCTTTTGTTATACTTGTTGTATCTAGTAATAAGTTTTAATTACTATGATATTAAGAGCTATAAATTCAAGTTTAAAGAGCTACACTGATTCACCCCCCCTCTCAGTGTCATTGTAAGACTAACAATTGGTATCAGAGCTAAGTTCCTATACAAGCTTAACCGGCTAGGGTGATCTTGGAAGTAACACAATGGTAGGTGGTGAAGGCTTCTCATCAAACAAAGCACCATTGTTTGACGGATCTAATTATCGTTCTAGAGAATTCAGGATGCAGACATATCTCTATGCTTTGGGATACGACATCTGGGATTCAGTAGTTAGTGGATACACAATACCCATCACTCCTCCAAAAGAGGATTCTGAAGAGGAAACAGGTGAAGCTCTTTTCATGGCATTTGAAGAAGTAAAATCAGAAAAGGAAGGAGTGAACTCTGAAGTATGTGGTGAAAACCTAGAGGCTGAAGTAGATCTAGAAGGTGAGTTGATCTCTGCACTTGAAGAGTGGAAAATAGAGAGGAAAAAGAATAAGAAAATTTCAAAAAAGCTTGAGGATGCAAACGAAATCATAACCAGTCTGAAAGTACAGATAGAAGAATACAAGAAAATATCCGAAGATCTCGAAGTACAAATTACCATGAAAATAGATTATTGCTGCAAACTAGAAGAAGAGAATGTTGGTTTACGGACGCAGATAGAAGAGATGAATCACAAAATTAGTTGCTATCACAAATGCGAAGAAAGTTCTATGAAGTCGGATAAGATTATAAATGACCAAAGGCCCGCAGGCATCAAATTTGGTCTGGGTTTCATCGAAGGAGAATCATCAAATGGATCAAAGGCCAAAAATGTAGAATCCATAAAGAATGAAGATAAGAAACAGAGTTGATCAAGGAAAAATGTCTCATGCAAAAGAAAGCAATAATGCCAGGCACGAAAGGAGAATTGACAATGATGGATTCACCAATGTCACACATCAAAGAAGAAGAAGACCTATGGCTCCTACGGCAACATGGCAAAGACCATCACCCAGGTTCAATTATCCCTTTTCTGGTTTCTGTTTTAAATGCAATGGCTATGGACATAAAATCTCAGACTGCAAATATAATGTAAGACCAAGGAATTTCACCAAGTAGAAATGCTTTTTCTCCTTTGATGAATTATACAAGAGAATGTTATAACTGTCATAATTTTGGGCACATTGCAAGAAACTGTAGAAGTACATTTGCATCAAATCAGTTTTAGGGAAGAAAATTTCAACCAAATAGGATGAGACAAAATAGAAAACTTCTCGAAAAACATGCACAAGCTATTGATAAGGGAAAGGCAAAACAAGAGCCCAAAACTACTATCAAAACGGAGTGGAAAGAAAAAGAGCGACTTAAGGAAGAAAAGGAATCCTTAATCGTACAAACAACATTTAAAGCACAGAATAAATATGTACCATGGATACTTGATAGTGGATGCTCCAATCATATGACAGGTGACAAACAAAAATTTGAGAAGTTACAGAAATATGAAGGTGGTTCAAGAAAGTTTGGAAATAATGATGGAGCTAAGATAGTTGGCAAAGGTTCAGTTAAAATTAGTGACGAAAAAATTAAGTCAGAAGAAGTCTTGTTTGTGGATGGTTTGAAACATAACTTGTTGAGCGTAAGTCAGATTTGTGATAAAGGTCATGAAGTAGTTTTTAAGAAGCAGTGGTTGTGAAGTCAAAAAACAAACAAGTGGAAAATTGATAGCAATTGGATCAAGGACATCTGGCAACCTGTACACGCTCTCAGAGACTTCAGAAGGAGCTTGTTTTATTGGACAAGGAAGAAGAAAATTGGTTGTGGCACAAGAGACTCGGTCATATCAGTTTTGATAATCTAGTAAAAATCAACTCAAAAAGGGCAGTGAGAGATATTCCCACCATCAAGAAACCTGCAAACAACATTTGTGCTTCATGCCAAAAGGGGAAGCAAACTAGAGTCACATTCAAAATAAAAGAGTACTACACAAGCAAACCATTGGAACTAATACACACCGATTTATGTGGACCCATGAGAACACAAAGCATAAATGGTGACAAATATTTTATGTTGTGCATTGATGACTATTCCGGAATGACATGGATATTTTTCTTGAAGCATAAATCAGAAGCTTTTGAAATGTTCAAGACTTTCAAAAACCAAGTTGAGAATGAAACAGGAAAGAGGATCAAATGTTTAAGATCAGATAGAGGAGGAGAATTCATTTCAGAGGAGTTTACAGAGTACTGTGAAAAATACGGTATTAGGAGACAGTTTTCAGCAGCCAGGACACCTCAGCAGAATGGAGTGGTAGAAAGAAAGAACAGGACAATGCAGGAAATGGCACGGACTATGTTGGCTGAAAGTAGAGTAGCAGATAGATTTTGGAAAGAAGTAGTCCATACTGTGGTGTATATCCAAAATAGGTACATGCTGAGAACACATGAAAGCAAAACTCCTTATGAGTTGTGGTTCGGTAAAAGGGCAACAACAAAATACCTCAAAGTTTTTGGCAGCAAGTGCTACATCAAAAGAACTAAAGATAATCTTGGTAAGTTTGAAGATAGAGCGGATGAAGGTATTTTTGTTGGTTATTCATCAAAAAGCAAAGCTTACAAATGCTACAACAAGAGGCTAAAGAAAATTGTGGACAGTGTCGATGTTAAATTTGATGAAGGTAGAGAACGAGTAATTAGCTATGAAAAGAACTACCCAATTTATGAAGAGGTTATTGAAGGAGATGAGGAAAACGAAATGGAAAAGATACAAAAAATTGACTCAGATGATTTAAGTTGTGATTCAGAAGTGGAAGAAAATAAGAAATTCAAAACAGGCAGCTAGCATAAAAATCATCCTAGAGAGCAAATAATTGGAGACCCCAAAGTTGGTGTTCAGACAAGAAGAAGAGTAGTAAGTAACTACTCTCTATTATCCAACATTGAGCCCAAAAATGTTGTTGATGCAAGCAAAGATGAAAGTTGGATGAAGGCAATAAATGAAGAATTAGATCAGATCGAGAAAAATGAAACTTGGGAGTTAGTACCTAGACCTGCAAATAAAAATATAATCGGGACTAAATGGATTTTTCGAAACAAATTGAATGAAGACGGACAGGTAGTCAGAAATAAAGCAAGATTGGTATGTAAGGGTTATGCACAAGTTGAAGGCATTGACTTTGAGGAAACTTTTGCACCAATAGCTAGACTAGAGGCAATTAGAATGTTTCTGGCTTTAGCAAGTCTACAAGAATTTCAAAGTTTATCAAATGGATGTGAAATCAGCGTTTTTGAATGGGAAACTTGAAGAAGAGGTTTATATTGAGCAACCAGATGGTTTCCAACTTGGTGATGATCCCAACTTGGTTTGCAAGTTGAAGAAAGCATTATATGGCTTAAAATAGGCACCCCGAGCATGGTATGCAAGGCTAGACAACTATCTCACTCAACAAGGGTTTAAGAAAGGTATGGTGGATAGTAATTTGTATGTCAAAATAGAAAATGGGCATCTTATTGTTCTTGTTGTATACGTAGATGATATCATATTTGGCAGCAAGCAAAGATGAGTCATGTAAAGATTTAGCAAATAAGATGCAGAAAGAATTTGAAATGTCAATGATTGGTGAACTTTCGTATTTCCTCGGGTTGCAAGTTAATCAAAATAAGAAGGGCATATTTATTTCTCAAGTTAAATATGTGAAAGAGATGTTAAAAAAGTTCACAATGGAGGATTGTAAGCCAGCTTAGCACTCCCATGATGACAAAGTTGCAAGTTGAGCAAGGATGACAAATCTCCACCTGTTGATCAAACCATGTACAGATCTATGATTGGGAGCTTATCGTACTCGACAAGCTACTGGACCAGATATTTTGTAGGCAGTATGCATGGTAGCATGATTTTAGGCTAATCCCAAGGAGACTCATGTGACAAGAGTGAAGAGGATTCTTCGGTACCTCAAGGGTACTATGGAGTATGGGTTATGGTATCCGAAAGGTAAAGACTTCACCCTTATTTTGTATTCAGATGCAGATTGGGCAGGAGGTGTCGATGACAGAAAGAGTACCAATGGAGGTGCATTCTATCTTGGAGACAGATTGGTCACATGGCACAATAAGAAACAAGAGTCAGTTTCTTTATCGACAATAGAGGCAGAATATATTGCAGCGACAACATGTTGTACGCAGGTATTGTGGATGAAACAAACCCTGAAAGATCTTGGTATTAGCTTCAGTGAGCCAATATCAGTTAAGTGTGATAACACCAATGCCATTAACATCTCCAAGAATCTGGTTATGCATTCACGCACAAAACACATTGCTATCAGGTATCACTTTTTGAAGGAGAAAGTTGCGAAAGGTGAGGTTAAGTTGGATTTTGTTCCAACTACAGAGCAAGTAGCAGATATCTTCACAAAACCATTGCCCAAGGAAGTTTTTGAGTACCTTCGCAATAAATTGGGAGTGGTCACACTTCCCAAGAATTGACTAGCTACAGGGATCACATTCTCATGGGGAGCATTTAAGTATTTGATTATCTTTTTGCTCATGTTCATGATTTTTGCTAAGTGTAATAAATTTTGCCCGAGAATGTTGTGCATGGACTCAGGGGGAGTCCCGCAGTAGCCCTTTGGTATTATTGTCAAAGGGGGAGAAGAGTTACAGGAAATTGCACATGTGTTGCCAAAAATTCCAAAGGGGGAGATTGTTGAGCAAGGTGCAAGCAACAAGTATTGTCATTGTTGTCAACACAATCAGATAGATCTCGTTGATGCAAGTGGACAGGAAGTTCAAAAGCTATTCAGATGCAGAAGACAGGAGTTCAAAGGTTATTCATAGTATGTACAAGTGATTTTCCAAGAAGACCGAAGTGGCCCATATGCAAAAGATCAAAGAAAAAAGACAAGTAAGAAAAGTGTCACGATATCGCGACATATACAGCAAGAAAAACTGTCACGATTTCGAGACATGTTGGAAGAGAGAAAAAGTAGAAAAACATCACGATTTCACGACATGTTGGAAGAGAGAAAAAGCAGGAAAACTATCACGATTTCGTGACATGTTGGAAGAGAGAAAAAGCAAGAAAAACTGTCATGATTTCATGACATGTTGGAAGAGAGAGAAAAGTGGAAAACTATCGATTTCTGACATGTTGGAAGAGAGAGAAAGCAAAAAGAAAACTGTCACGATTTCATGACATGTTGGAAGAGAAAAGGCAAGTGGAAAACTGTCACGATTTCGTGACATGTTGGAAGAGAAAGAGAAAGTAGGAAAAGTGTCACGATTTCGCGACAAGTTGAAGAAAGAGAACAAGTAAGAAAAGTGTCACGATTTCGTGACATGTCGCATTTTCTGACTAAAATAGAGAGAAAGTAAGTTGTTGAAAATGTTTCACGATTTTGACATGTGCATTTTGACTAAAATAGGAGAGAGAAAGTAAGTTTGAAAAGTGTCGACGATATCGCGACATGTCGCATTTTCACGACAAAAGAAAGAGAGGAAGCGTACAGAAGTAGAACTGTCATGATTTCATGACAAAAGCAAAAAGCAAGACTTCGAGAGAAGTGTCACGATTTCATGACAAAAGCAAAGAAGTAAAGTACGAAAGCAGAAGTGTCATGATTTCATGACAAAAGTAGAGAAGAAGACTTCAAAGGCAGAAGTGTCACGATTTCATGACAAAAGCAAAGAAGCTAAGTACGGAAGAAGTGTCACGATTTCATGACAAAAGCTAAGTTGAAGACTACGGAGGCAGAAGTGTCATGATATCATGACAAAAGCAAAGTCAAAGTCTATGGAAGTAGAAGTGTCACGATATCATGACAAAAGCAAAGACGAAGTATACGAAGGCAAAAATGTCATGATATCATGACAAAAGAAAAGACGAAGTCTACGGAGGCAAAAATGTCATGATATCATGACAAAAGAATAGAGAAAGCGTACGGAGGTGAAAGTGTCACGATATCATGACATGTATTTTCATGGCAACAACAACAAAAGAAGCTACAGAGGCAAAAATGTCATGATTTCGTGATAGGTCATAAATGCGCAAGTCAAGAAGGAGAACCCGACTGAAATGAGAAGTATGACAATGGACCGACATCACTATGACATTTACAGGGGCAGTTACAGAGTGATTTCATACTACTAAAATACGAAGAGTGATCAAAAGTCAATATGGCGATTACAGGGTCTATCCAGAATGAAATCATCAAGCGATGGACAAACCGAACATCTTCTTGAGTTGAAGTCGACGAAGACCGATGACAACCGACTAAAATTAGGGTTTACAGTTGTTATGAAAGCCGACTAAGATTAGGATTTACAACCGACTAAGATTAGGGTTTTCATCATAAAAATATTGTTATAAAAGGAGGGTTGTTTGGAGAATTGAAGGTGAGTCGAATGTGTGAAATACGGTCATTGTGCGCAGAGAGCAAGTCATGTCGAATCGTGCTAAGTGCAAAATTTGCAAAGAGAGCAGAGTGCACAAAAGGGAGAAGACGATCATGAAGTTCGACTATAATCGAAGTAGAGTGGGTGAAGTGATTGCGAGAGAGAGTAGAGGGGGAGAGCGAAGAGAACGCAAAGGTGAAGAAGACCAATCAGGGTCTTGCAAAAGCAAAGATAAATCAGGGGTTGGTGCTCCTTCCAGTTGGTGCGTGGTAAATCAGGGTTGGTGCTCCTTTCTGTTGGTGCAGATAAATCAAGGGTTGGTGCTCCTTCCAGTTGGTGCAGATAAATCAGGGGTTGGTGCTCCTTTCTGTTGGTGCAGATAAATAAGGGGTTGGTGCTCCTTCCAATGGGTGCTGGTAAATTGATTGTAAAGTTGGTGCTTTGCAAAGGCTGGATTTGGATGGTAGTCCAAGCAGTCAATTTTTGAGGAGTAGCCACATTGGTGAACCTCGTTAAATCTTGTGTTGTGTGATGCTCTTTTGTTATACTTGTTGTATCTAGTAATAAGTTTTAATTGCTGCGGTATTAAGAGCTATAAATTCAAGTTTAAAGAGCTACACTGATTCACCCCCCCTCTCAATGTCATTGTAAGACTAACAGGAATAGCCTTCGCCCATCTGGTGAAATAATTTGTTACCGTTAGGATATACTTGTGCTTCATAGAAGAATGTGGATCAATAATGCCAATAAAATCAAGAACCCACTACTGAAAAGGTGCTTCCACTTGGATTGGTTGTAAGGGAAATGCTCCTTTCCTAATTTTGCCCACGTATCATTGGCAACTATCACACTGCTGGCTTATTCTATGAGCGTCGATGAATAGAGTTGGCCAATAATAACCTACTTGGATGATTTTTAAAGCCATGGTTCTACTTGCATAATGGCCTCCAAATAGCCCAGAATGGAATTCCTTCAAAATATTCTCCTTTTTGGAAGATTTTACACACCTAAGGATACCTCCATCGATGTTTTTATGATACAACCCATTAGGCAACAATACATATCTGAGTGCTTGCAGTCTGAATCTTCGATGTTGTGAGGCATCGAGGTGGGTTGGACATCTACCAGAAGTAAAATAGTCAACTAGTTCTTCTGTCCAATCCCTATCACTCGTAGTATGATTCGTGCAGACTATTTTGCCAATGTCCTCTTTGTAGATCGCCTTCAATGTCTCAGCAACAACACTCTTGGCCAACTCCTTACATAGAGCATGCCCACAAACCAACTTTGTCAGTTGCATCTCCACATCGTATTCCTGGATATTTGAGATCCATGCTACCCTTTTATCACCTAGTTAGCCTTGAAGTATGAAGTTATGAACGTCAGGATGGATGACATAAACAATAGTATTACTTTGAGAAACAAAATATCAAAACTTTTTTAATGCTTTCATCACCGCATAGACCTTTTTTTCTATAAAATTATACTTCTCCTAATGTGGTGCAATAACTTGGATTTAAAAAGTGATGGGATTTGCTTCGCCATCATCTTGCTTCTGAGTCAACACTATAGCATAGATTTTGTGCTCATCTACTGCATAGAGAATGAAGTCCTTTGAATAATATGGATTAATCAAAACTGGCGCTTAAGAGTTTCTTTCTTGAATTTCTTGAAAATCTTGTCTCCAAAATTCTATCAATTTGAACTCAACATTATTTTTCAGAAGCTCTATCATGGGCTTAACAACCTGGGTGAAATCAGCAATAAACTTGCGGATGAAATTTATTTGACCGAAGAAATATTATATAAGTCTTTATTATTAGCAAGTAGTGGAAATTTTATGAGTGCCTCGGCTCTTGTAGGGTCAATCACCAATACTTCTTGTGAAATTACATGACCCAAAAACTTCTATTTTTTAACTGCGAAGATTGACTTCTTGGATTTATAGAAATCCCGAATTCACGACACTTCTCAAATACTTGCCTTAGATGAGTAACATGATCTTTTCTGCAATGTGAAAACACGGTCATATCATCAAGATATATCATGATAATCCTATTCAGTAACTCACCGAAGGTGACATCCATGGCTCTCTGAAAGGTAGCAGCGACATTCGAGAGTCCGAAGGGCATCCACTGATAGGCGAATGTACCCCACTTGGTAGTGAAAGCTATTTTATATTGATCCTCATTCTTTAACCATATTTTATTATATCCGAAGAAGCCATCTAATAGTGAGAATCTCTGAGTGCCAACGACCACATGAATAATTTGATCTATCTAGGTTAGAGGATAATGATCTTTGAGTGACACATGATTTAGATTGCAAAAATAAATTCACAAGCGTATGTCCCTATTCTTCTTCCTCACAAGAACCAGGTTCACCACCCAGGTCGAGTGCTTAATCAAATATATAATTTTTACCTCTAGTATCTTCAACAATTCTACTTTCATGAGGACTTCAATCTTGGGATTGACAAGACCCTGATTTTGATGAAAGGATTTTACCCCCTCTTGTAGCTCTATGGTGTTGTGGATTACATTATTTTCATACCCCTTTAAATCCTTATAACTCCATTCCATAATGTCGAGGTACTCGTAGCATAGATTCTTAATGCCTTCAAGCTCATCTGGCACACTATCGGTCCCAACCTTGATAATATTTTTTGGTTCTAGTTGCAATTCCTTATATTCCTTAGTGTCTAATTTTATCCAGTGCTTATCAACTCTATCATTTTGATCAAACAATATTTCTAGTGAGATTAAATCCCTATGGATGTGATTATTTCTCAACTGAATTATCCCTTCCTTCTCTTCGTCAGCAAGTATTCTGTCATCTGCACTAGCAGCTTCTCTGAGCAGAAAGTTAACTATTTGGTCATCATTGTCAAACACTTGCCAATAAAGATTTTTGTCAGGGACTGAAGGTCTATATATTACCCTGACAGTCTTGGGCTTTCGAACCATCTATTCCAAGGGAGAATAATTTGCACTAAGGGAAGCTAAAATATTAGCATGTTTGTTTAGCTCCCAAGGAATCACCTAAATATTTAAAGTGGTTAAAGCTTTAAATAAATATTAGAACCTATTGTGATAAGCTTTCAAATAATGTTGTTTTTATACACATCTATTAGTAGTCTAGTTGACAATAAGCTCAGAGTCACCAAAAATTTATAGTTGTTTAATGCCTAATTTCTTAGCTTTTCTTAAACCAAGGCATAATGCTTCATACTCTGCTACATTATTTGTACAACTCCAAGTCAATCTATAAGAGTAAGTCTTTTGTGTACCTTCAAGAGAAATCAATACAACACCATATTCTACGCCCTTCTTACATATGGCTGAAGAGAATTTACAGAAACATATTCTAGAAATAATGCAGAAATAATAACTAAGGAAATAATGACACCATTCAATGCACATATAACACACAAGATTTACCCTGGTTCACCCAATTTGGGCTAGTCTAGCAAACAAGAGTCTATCCTCGATATATTATTCTCTCTCTTGTCCCTAAAATGAGACATTACAATAATTATATAAGGAAACTCATACAACCCTAAACCACCAAGTGGTATTAGGGTACCATGGATACAACACCGTGGGCTAAACCACCCATACCCACTAACCACCCACCAACCGTGGGAATCTCAGGCCCCCTCGGACCCCCCCTACCCGTCGTATTTTGCGTTTTAGTGCCTGTCGTACAATTCTTTTTTGGAAAAGAATGAGACACATCCAACATTCTCCCACTTGTTGAATACTTTGCCAGACCCATTTCAATTATACAGAATCTAAACTTTTCAGTGCTTACAACCTTGGTTAAAGCATCTCGCAATATTTTCCTTGGTGTCTACCTTTTCCAAAGAACACTTTCTTTTGTTCAAGCATGTACCTGTAGAAATGGAACTTTGTATCAATGTGCTTTGTCCTTGAATGGTAAGCAGGGTTCTTTACCAAAAATATAGCACTCTGACTGTCACAGTTTATCTTCACAGCTCCTTGAAAGAACCCAATTTCAGCACATAGTCTTTGCAGCCATACAACTTCCTTACTTGCATCAGTGGCTGCCATATACTCAGCTTCAGTAGTTGAAAGAGCAACAATAGTCTGCCTCTTGCTCATCCAACTAATGGCCCCTCCAAAAAAATTGAATACATAAGCACTAGTAGATCTTCTCCTATCCAGATCTCCAGCCCAATCTGCATCAACAAACCCTTCTATATCCAATTGTCTATTTTCTTTACCTGTACCCTCATAGCAGATTGTAAAATCAGAGATGCCATGCAAATATCTAAAAACCCTTTTCACAGCAGTCCAATGCTCTTTACCATGTTTAGACATATATCTACTCAAGACTCCCACTGCATGGGCAATGTCTCCTCTAGTACAAACCATGGCATACATTAAACTACCTATAGCATTTGCATAAGGAATATGTGACATTTCCTCTACCTCTTCTTCTATTTTTGGACATTGTTCAACAGACAATTTTTCACCTAAAGAAATAGGTACCTTCACCGGTTTGCAATCCTGCATATTGAACCTTTTCAACACCTGTCTCAACATACTTTTTCCGATCCAACCACAACTTCTCGTTAGAGCGATCTCTTTTTATTTGCATACCCAATATAAAATTTGTAGGGCCAAGATCCTTCATGTCAAACTGCGATGCCAACTGAGACTTTACTTCCCCGACCAGTTTCTTGCTATTTCCAATTAGTAACATGTCATCAACATAAAGAACTATAATGACAATTACATTACCAATTTTCTTTGAATACACATAGTGATCAGCATTGCTACGAACAAAACCAATTCCTAAAACATAAGTATCAAATTTTTGGTACCACATTCTAGGTGATTGTTTCAGTCCATACAATGATTTCTTTAACTTACATACCAGATCCTCCTTTCCCGCAACAGTGAAACCTTCAGGCTACCTCATATAGATTTCTTCCTCCAAATCTCCATGAAGGAATGCATTTTTCACATCCATCCTGCTCTATTTCAAGATCAAATGCAGCAGCCACAGACTAACATAAATCTAATTGATGTTAGCTTTGCAACGAGAGAAAAAATTCACCATAATCAATTCCTTCAACCTCGGGAAAAACCTTTAGCAACCAAAGCGAGCTTTATATTTCTCCACTTTACCTTCAAGATTCTGCTTCTTCTTAAAGATCCACTTGCAACCTATTGCTTTCCTACCACTTGGTAATTTCACTAAATCCCATGTTCTGTTCTTTTTTAGGGACATCATTTCCTCATCCATGGCCTCTTCCCAACGGTTTGCCTCTCCAAAATTAATAGCTTCTCTAACTGTTCTAGGATCTTCATCAATAACAGATAGTACAAAAGAAGTAGGAAAAGCAGATGGACTGTACCTTTCAGGTTGCCTCCTTTCCCGTGTTGATCTCCTTACCACAGGTGTATGAACCTCTTCTTCATCCTCTTCCAGATCCTCACCTGTATGCTCCTCTTCCATATCCTCATCCGTATGCTCCTCTTCCAGATCCTCTACTGTCTGATAGTTTTCCATGAGATCAAATTGGACCATTCTAGGTTCCTCTTCTGTAACTACCTTCCTATAATCACTGATCATCTCCCTAAACACCACATCTCTACTATACACTGTACTTTTAGTTTTTGGATTCCAAAGCTTATATCCTTTAACACCATCTTTATAACCAATAAAGATACATTTAACAACCTTATTATCTAGCTTACTTCTTTTCTCCTTTGGAATATGCATGTATGCATCACAACCAAAAACTCTGAGATGTGAAATAGATGGTTTCTTACCAAATAGAGCTTCAAATGGAGTTTGATCTGGCAATGCTGATGTAGGTGACCGATTTCGCAAGTAGCATGTTGCACTCACTGCTTCTGCCTGAATTCCTATGCCAAACCTGCACCATTGAGCATACTTCTAGCCTTCTCCATCAGTGATCTGTTCAACCTCTCTGCAACTCCATTCTGTTGAGGTGTATATGGAGTAGTCTTCTATCTTGCAATACCACATTGCTTACAAAATTTCTCAAATATATTAGAACAATATTCCCCTCCATTATCGGACCTCAACACCTTAATCCTTTTATCGCTTTGATTCTCAACAAGTGCTTTAAATTCCTTAAATTTTTCAAACACTTCATCTTTGCTCTTAAGAAAGTAAATCCATGCATATCTTGAAAAATCATCAACAAAGGAAGCATAATACCATGATTTTCCAAGAGACGGCATAGGAACAGGACCAAAAATATCACTGTGGATCAAATCTAGTACCCCACTAGATCTTGTGGCACCATATGGAAAACTAACCCGATTCTATTTACCATAAATACAATGTTCACGTAACTCGAAAGAGATTGAGTAATTAGGGATACCATGAACCATACCTTTTGTGTACAGGGTACGCAATCCCTTTTCTCCAATATGTCCCATCCTTTGATGCCAGAGTGTTGAGCTTTTATCAGAATCAACCTCAGGAACAGTTGAGCTATTGCACTCATTTGTCATAGTGCTTCCCAATAGCTTATACAATGTTCCAATCCAAACTCCCCTTGCCAACACCATTGATCCACGAACCATTTTGCATGAATCCTTGCCAAAACTGACATTCACTACTGCATCGGCCATTTTGCTTATCGAAATCAAATTTCTAGCAAGTCCCGAAATATGCATCACACCTGGTAGGGTCTTAACCCTACCATCCTACAACAAAATTTTCACTCTTCCACGACCCATGATTCTGAGTGGTGAATCATCTCCCAATAGTACCTCCCCTCCATCATATCTTTCATATTCACTCAACCACCCTCTATGAGGAGTCATATGAAAAGAGGCACCAGTATCAATCAACCAATCATTTTTATCTGATCGTGTGGAGCACGATGAGCAGGATGCCAGATATACATCCCCTGCTTCATCAATGGATTTATTCATCTCTGTGGAAGTTGATTCATCAGACTTTTTTCCAGACTCAGCTTTCTTTGATCTGCAATCCTTCTTCATATGACCAGGCTTGCCACAATTCCAACATTTTCTCTCAAACTTCCCCCGAGACTTGGATCTACCTTTAGACTTAGACCTATCACCATATCTAGATTTTTCCTTCTCCTTGGCACGCCCTCTCACTGTTAGGGCTTCCTTAGATGTGCCCTCCATGGCTTTTCTCCTCATATCCTCAGATAATAGAGATGCCACTATATCTTCAAACTTCAATGTGGATGAAGTTGTACTACCAATTGCTACTACTAAGTTATCCCATGAATTTGGTAAAGAGCATAACAAAGTAATGCATTTATCTTCCTCACTCAACTTAATTTCTACAGATGTTAGTTGACTTACCACTGTATTGAATGCATTCAGATGATCTGCAACCGAATCCCCATCATGCATCCTAAGATTGTATAGTTTCTTTCTGAGGAATAATTTGTTCACTAGGGACTTCGATTGATACAAAGCCCCTAACCTCTCCCAGAGATCCTTTGTTGTAGCTTCTCCCGAAACATTGATGAGCACCGAATCTGCAAGACATAGTCGAATCAGACTCCTTGCTTTTCGATTCATCTTCTCCCAATCTTCATCGAAAGTACCCATAGGTTTTGTTGTTTCTGAAATAGCAGCCCACTGATCTTTGTCCATGAGCATATCTTCCATCTTTAACTTCCATAGCTCAAAACTTTTGTCGTCAAATTTCTTGATCTCTATCCTTGAATGATTTCCTGACATTTTTTCCTTCAAACTCCTTCTGCGTAACTCCCACTCCATAATAGGTTTCCTCTCACTCCTAGAAACCCTAGATCTTCTTCAAATGGATTTAAACCCTAGCAATAAAGGCGTCCCCCTATGGCTAATGACTTGGCTCTGATACCAAATGAAGAGAATTTATAGAAACATATTCTAGAAATAATGCATAAATAATAACTAAGGAAATAATGACACCATTCAATGCACATATAACACACAAGATTTACCCCGGTTCACCCAATTTGGGCTAGTCCAGCAAACAAGAGTCTATCCTCCTTGATATATTATTCTCTCTCTTGTCCCTAAAATGGGACATTACAATAATTATATAAGGAAACTCATACAACCCTAAACCACCAAGTGGTATTAGGGTACCGTGGATACAACATCGTGGGCTAAACCACCCACACCCACTAACCACCCACCAACCATGGGAATCCCGAGGGTCGCTCCAAAAGTAGCGATAAAAGTAGGTGAAAATTTTGGCACCGGCTTCGTCGGCTTCAATCGCTTTCATCGTATCCGAGGGCGTCCCCCTATGCACACCGATCCATCACCTTTACTGTAGCCGTGGGTCCTTGGGGGCCTCCGGCCCCCCTGGACCCCCCCTACCCGTCGTATTTTGTGCTGTAGTGCCTGTCATACAATTATTTTTTGGCAAAGAATGAGACACATCCAACAATGGCACCATCAAAATACAATTTCTATAATTCATCTGTATTTGAACTCTATGAATCAAGAACTTGCTTCTCAACCTGCTTGGGTTTAGTTATGGTGTAACATACAATGTCAGTTCTGATCATTGCATTAAAATATGTGAGCAAAAACTCATCCTCCAAATGAAACTCACTCAAAGCTTCCTTCACCAAATCAACTTCCTCTAGCTCTTCAGTCATCATGTTCACTATGCCTGGAGACTGTTCTTCTTCTTTGACCCTCTCAATGTGAAAAGGTGAAGGTTTTTCATTATGGATATGAATTCGCTTTCCCTTGAATGGTATCTCCAAATGTGAATAGTCCAAGGAGAGGTATCCCCCTAGTTTAGCCATGAATTCCCTTGAGAGACACATGCTAAAGTATGGCTCCAGGTCAACTACCACCACTTCTTGGATGACGATAATTTATGGCATGCTGTGAAGGACAATAGGGATGTCTTTGATAACTCCCACTTTCTTGACCAGAGTTCCATATAACTACAATACTCCTGGGTTGCTCCTTGTATATTCCATCCCCATCACCTCGCATACTACCTTTGGCATGACAATAGTTGCATCTCCAGAGCCGATCATACAATTATGTATAATCCATCCCTCCATTCTCAAAGATAAATAAAATGGAGGAGGCCTATTTTTACCTATTTAATAAGTTGTCAGTGCCTGCACTAGGACTGTTTGAGAATGATCTTTCTTCTGATCCTTAACGATTTTCAAATATTCTTGTAACAAATCAATCTGTCCTAGAAATTGTAGCGCATCATACAAGCTAACTTTTGCTGGGATCTTCTTCATTTCCTCTATGATGTTGTAACTTGAGGTAGCCAAAACCTTCTCTTCTAGAGCTCGTTCATATCTATCTTGATATTTTTGAGTGGCTTCCACTCTTTACCTCTTCGTCAATGATGGATACTTAAGTCGCTCCCTTGCTTGTTCTCTTGTTTCACCGTGTGTTTGATCAGCTATTACAGGTTGCGAAGCTGATGGCTTTGTATTTACCTTATCTTGAGTTAACTTGGATAATAAATCCTTCAATTTAACATAATATTGCTCCTCATCCTTTGTGGCAGGTGCTTTCGCTAGAGGTAACTGCTTCTCATCTTGTACCTTTGGTTTTGTAGGCACCTTCAAGGGTTCGAGCTCCGCTCGATCCACAGTCATCGACTTTTTCCCAGACCTCATAAGGACTGATACTTGCTCCAAGGATGGCATCATGCAATTGTGATCAACTTCTTGAATCATATTAATTTTCCCACCTGTGGAGCTTTCTGCCAGAATTTGGACATAGTTCATATGTACCATACAAGTGTCTTCTCCATGGGGATCATTACATGTAGAGCACCAATATGCCTTTTTTGTCACACTAGCCTCCTCATTTGCTAGCATTGTAGTACTATTTTTAGGTCCCCTACTAGTAGAAGCTTGCTCTCGGGTAATTGGTGGAGTTTGGAACCTTCGGGACCTGAACTCAGCTTCTACTTGCTTCTTTCTCACCGTCGTGAGCTCATTAGAAATTATCCTCAATGTTGTGTTATTGGACTTCACTTCCTACAATAATTCCATGAAAGGGTTAGGATTATACGGTGGAATGGGCGCTGGAAAAGGTAAGGGTGCTTGCAATACCGATAACAGCAAAGGAGTCATAGGCACTGACAATGTGGGAAAGAGAATAGATGTTGGTAGTTGAGAAACTGATGGGGTAGGTAACTGTGTAAAACTCGGAGCTGACTGTTGCAGGAGAGGAATCATAGCAATATGAGGTGGGGTGGAGTTCCATGAGGGAACTAGGTACATATATGGCATAGGTTACAAAAATGCACTAGAATACAGATACTGAGGAAGATCAGGGAGGATCAACATACTTGTTTTTGGAGGAAGTCTACCCATGACAATAAAATCAGATTCGGTCTTTTGAGCCTATGTGTATAGGTCTATAAATATGGTCACATTGGCCTATCATACAACTATACCAATATCAGTGCTAAGTGCCTTGAGATAATAAAACACAAGTTACTCATGCATAGGTCATAAACCATTAGGGACTCTCTTCCAGATACGCACAAATATGACATTAAAATCCATGATCTCCTCTTGCGGATGTCTCTAAATCATCGTGAACTGGTGCAACAAAGAGTATGGATCAGCTTGTTCATGAAAATTCTTGATTAGTAACTCCACCAACTGATCCCATGAAGTGATAGTACCTGGTTGTAACGATCGATACCAGTACAATAGCTTTCCTCTCAGTGACAATACTAGCAGCTTTATCATTACGTCTTCATTTTTTATGTCATGAATAGTCACCAAAGAGGCTACGTTTTGGATATGCTCATACGTAGTTTTTCCAGCACCATCATAAGTCGACAAGGCCTTTAAAGCTGCCTAGGATACCGAATTTTGTGCTTGCAAGTTCAAGGCCCCTGAGCTATTCCATGCTAGGAACTGCCTTGGTGGTTATTGTTGATGGGATGGAGGATTTTGAGCCATATGGACTAGTATATGAGGTGTAGGTTTAGGGACACTAGTGGCCATATGAGGTGGAGGGAAACTGGTGGCGGTACTAACTAGACTCACAAGAGCAGAAAATACGTTGGCTAACCATGAGGATGTAACATATGGTATGTGGGAAATATGAGGTAATGAAGAGGTACACCAAAAAGTGGCTAAGGATGTTCTCCTAACCTTTGGATATCAAGTTCATAGAACTCAATTTGATGATTTGGATTTTTGGCTTACGATCTTGTATTCATGAGACACAACTTTCGTTGCTCTCACATTTAGAGATTCTTGAGTAAAATCGAGTCGCCATATGTTCTAATATTATAGTACAAAGGCAAACATCAGACCTTAATACTACTAGAAGTGGAACTTTGAAGTCCCATCAGGCATGCCAAAAACTATTGGTCAAATATCTTTCTAATCAACAAACATTTCATTTGTGTGCCCTAGATATGGCCAACATTGAAAGGTTAGAAGAAAGGGATGTCTTCCATGCCAATCTCCAAAGAGGGCTGGTTCTTGAACTAAATCCTACACTGGTAGAAGACTAGGGATGCAAGAAAGAATTTGAAAAAATACAGAAAAAAATGAGAAATATGGCCATAGGTCGAAGTGCAGTATTAGAGCAAGCTATCAGAAGGAAAATTCACCAAGCATGAAATAGCATTTACCAAGGAGAAGTAGGAGAATTCACTTGCAAACTTGCAATAACAACCTTAATGAAAACACTCCAGTGCTCATTCTCTCACTAGCAATATTTAAATTCAAATTTATAATTTAAACTTAACAACAAATAAAGAGGATAAACGTAAAATAGAAGTGCATAAAACAGAAGGAAATCACACAATATCGCTTACAAATTTAGAATCCTGATACCTTGTATTAATACAAAGAGCTTGGAGGGATCTCTCGTAAAAATGTCTAACTCTCCTTACAATAGAAATTTGATTAGTATTTATAGAGGTTTTTGCCTCTTTCATTTAATGCATCAGAGAACAGAATGTCCAGGGATCAGGGACAAAAACAAGGAAATCCCTCCTTGAAAATGTTGAAAATCTATTTTTCTTGAGGAACAATCTCCATAAAATTAGTGACTTAGGCATCGATGCATAGATAATTAAAACATTATTGAATATCTGGGAAGTGTCTCAATGCTTTGGAAATTAAAAATATTCGTTCATCCTTCCCATTCAGCTTCTCCCCTGCTCGAGATTCACAACATGAGTTAATCGGTGCCACCTTCAAAATATTTGACCACAATTATTTTCACCCTGGAATAATTTTCACCTCAAAATATGCTTCACCCCATCTCCCTTATATCTGTAAAGCACAATATTCACTCAAAATGCGTTCACCTCTAGAAGGGACAAATGGCGTGTTCACCCTAAAGAAAGGGTGAATGTGACATCACCTTGCCTTTGAAGTTTATTTGCACATGGTAGGGGTAAACAAGATGTTTACCCCTCAACAAAGGTGAACCTAAATTGATACCATCTTCGGGCGCATGCGAGCATGTTCTTCTTTGGGGCACGTTCACCCCATAGAAAGGGTGAACGCGAATACACTTTGAACTTTTGCTCGCATCATATTTTTGGAACTTTGTTCACCCTTACAAAGGGAGAATGGGGTGTTTGCCCCTCCTTTGGGGTGAACGTAAATATAATTAGACACTTTTAAAATTTTTACTTAAGCCTTTCATCCTTTTTTAGTTTTTTACAAAAACCTTCCTTTCGAATGAATTCATGATGTAACAAAGTTTTACAAAGGAAGTTTATAAAATACTTCACAATTTTTCAAATGCAAAAACATAAAAACAATATATATGAAAACAAATTAGGAGCATATAAAATTGTTTTCAAAAGTGTCGCCATACACAACAAAACTACATAAAAAATTCCCAACAAAATCCCCAATGTGGCAAAATGCAAAATGGCCAACAAGTTAAACTTTAACAGAACTAGGGTGTGCTAACCCAAGGTGCATGTAACATCCATAGGCTCTCTGTTATTTCGTAGTGACAAACGATAGTGATCGAACCAAAATTTTAGGCCACTACTCAAGGAGGATTCCATGCATACCCTTGAGCACAATACCTGCCTCTAAAAATATGAGAGGATGATATTTTTAGATATTGTATTTGGTGTACTATGGATAATACAAGGCCAAAAAAATTCCTAGGGCTAAAGGTTTCTCTTAATCTTAGGTGGTCTCTCGATATATACAAAGATATGTGGAAGCTCAATTTTGTAGATGGGTGTTGTCTAAGGCCTTGATATTGGATCCTGATCACCTCTCACTTCACTAGATGCTTTATGGGAAATCTAGCTTAGCCAATAATGATAGTTGCTCCATGATATTTTAAAACCCTCGACATAGGGTTTCTAACCTAATAAACTATTGCAAAAAAAAAGGATTGTGTTTTTGCTATTTTTTGAGATAAAGGACAAGCAAAAAATGGAAAACACAAAAAAATTATATCTAAAAGTCATAATGAAAGGGCAAGAACTATCGTAGTCACATCAAAAGTCAGCCCTAGAAAGTGCTCTAATACCACTTGTTAGGAAATTACTAGTAAAAATAAACTCATTCATACACATACTACAATTAAAATAAGATTCATGAAATAATAGTATATTGCAATGCAAAAAGTAAATATAGAATTAAAAAATATCACAACAACACAGATTCATGGGCCCCTTTAAGGGGGAAATCTCCTTCAATACTTTTATTAATTTGCAAATGATATATTCGTTCATGGATCCATATATTTTAAATATACACTTCATGCAACCCTAACCTAATGCTCAATATTTGGCTTAAATGAAAAACATCACTTGAGCTAGAGTCTTCTACCAAAGATTGGTTACATTCTTCACAATAGTTACATGAAATGACCTCACTTGTCTAGGTTCCTTACTTGCCACATACCATTACAACATATTACAAAATAACATTATAAATAGGTCCCCACGTTGGAAGGAGGTCATTACATAATCATATGATAATTACAAAATTAATGTTAGGATGGGATCCTAACAAGGTTACTCCATTAAAAATTCAAAATCCCCATATAGAAATTCATATCATTGTCCAAATTTTGGAGAGAAAAAATCCCTATTGTAATCTATAAATAGTATTAGTCTTAGATTTGTAAAGGATCGACAAGTTTGCAATTGCATGCATTTGTAGGTTTTCCTTTTATTTATCTTTGTAAAAATAGTTGTGGTTCCTAAGTGGTTTGTGGGTAATCTTAAATCCCCACTTCTAGCACAATCTTTGTAAGAGCTTGCTTGCATATATATACATGGAATCCTATGTCAATTTTTTGACATAGCTTGTAGACCCGTTGTGTTATATGTATATGAGGGGTATGCATCTATTTTTATATCAAGTCACTTGCTTGGATCTACAATGGGACCGACCTTATGCAAGTGTATAATGGGTAGCTCTTATTTGTACTTCACTATATCGAGAAGAGGAAGTTTTCATCACTAGCACGTAGTATTTAGGTCTATTTTTACGATATCTTAGTAGATCTCTTGGTGCATTACCCCATTTTCTTTTATTGAGTTTATTTTTATCTTTACCTTCTTGTACCTCTTTTCCCTTTGTTGAGAAACCAAAACCTTGAATATCACATCCTAACAAGGAGGGAGCCTTGTAAAAACTCTCAAAGATCCTCAATCGAGCAAAACATCCTGCTCTTGACCACGATCTATTGTGTCACTCATCACGAGGTGTAATTATCCTAGGTGGAGACAATAGAAGATACCAACATAAACACTCATGGATATGATACTTATCACATTCACAAGACTCTTGACCTTTCTACTTTCCATAAACTATTCATCTCTTCAAACACACATGGGAGATATTTCTCATAGCAGAAATATGACATTAATAAATTTCTTATTAACTCCACATATCCACATAAGGACAAAGAATCTAATGATTACACATACTAAATGATAAAATCTTACATAACGCATAACTCCACTCTTATTAACATGACACCTCACTTGCATAACTCCACATTTACTTACATGACACTTACTATATACTCAAATATTAATCATGCTCTAAACTAAACTATTTACTTAGTACTTACACTATTATTACAAGGTACCAAATAATACAATACTTCTAAAATATACAAGATTCATAATGATAGATACATGTTATGACATGAGTGACCTTCAACATATAATGGTAGACAAGTATTATGATATAAATGATTTGGATCCCATAAATACTTATGTGAGTTGTGATTTAAAACCTATAATAATAGATATATATTGTGAAACAAGATATCTTGTTCAAGGAATAGATATTACATGTGACACAAGGGACTTTAGCATTGTTCATGAATACAAAGAGTGTGCAATAAGTATATGTGATAATAGCCATTGTAATGATATCAATAATAGTGACAGGGATATTGGTATAGAATTTTTGACAAGATACGGTGATAAATTCAAAAACTAAAAAAGGTAAAGAATAAGGTCAAAATATAAAATCCTTAAAGGTAATAATGAATTAGGTATTGATAGAAGTAATTGTAAAGTAGACATATTTGCACCAAATATATATAGAACCAGTATTGATACATGAAAAGTTATGGTAGGTAAATTCAAATATAGACATTGTGGCAGACATGGACACAAGATAGAAAGATGTTGGAAAGTTCCTTCTTATAAAATTTGTGGATGTAATAATCATTCTCAAAGATATTTTTGGTACGAAAAGTAATAACATGAGTTATGGATGGACAATCCTAAAATAAATGTTGATGTTAACAAAAATAGCACTAAAGGAACTTCTCAAAAAATCATTATTTGAATAATTTCAAGACAAATCTAGATCCGGTTAGAATCACTACCAAAATCAAAATACTAGAATTAGAGGTTCAAATATTGCCAAATAATTTAATATGAGGGGTTTTTAGAGTCTATTACATTATTTGCCACCTTTTAAGAATATTACAAGTGCTTTGTAAATAGTTTATAAATATTTGAGTCTAAAGTTATGTAAATATTAGGTGTCATGTAAACATATAATATATGTGGAATTAAGTAAATATTTATTGTTTTATAAGATGGTCATTATTAGGATAATAAATATTTCTCTTATGAGAAATATGAAGATACATATCTTTGTGATTTTAAGGATATGGAGTGTTAGTGAAAGTAGAAAGGTCAAGAGTCTTATGAATGTGAAGAGTCTAATATCCAAAGTGTATTTATTGAAGATAAAATATTATAATGTTTTTTTTATTGGTAGAGGGGTTTTGAAAGGATCCAAAACCTTTTACGGAGATAAATATGTGTGAATCCAAATAGGATAAATACTAAAAGTCAAACAAAACAAAAAAGCATCTGGGAAAACCTAGCCAAACCATCCAAAAACACAAAAAGAGAAACCTAGAAGTTCCTAATAAACTCAACAAACCCAAAAAATGAATAGGAGAAACTGTCAAAACAAGCAAACCATGAAAAGAAACCATAATTATCACTTGAGCTGATATTGACCTGCATCTCAAAATTCTCATGAGGAATCAAATACCATGTGAGAAGTGACTAATTCCAGGTTAGAGGCAAGGAGTCTCATTTGGGATCCAATAGGCTTACTTGGACCACCATACTTTCTAAAGTAAACAAATTCCATCACCATGGTTTACCTCCACGAGTCCCACTAGGAAGTCAAACCACAAAATACGAAGGGATTCTTCCATAACTCCTTTATTTGCAAGTAAATCTGTTGCTTTATTTCCTTCTCTATACATGTGTTGAATAATGATATTTGTGTATCTACCCAGTAATATTTTGTATTCATTAATCATATTGTAAACACTCCATGGCGGAGCTTTATTTTCTTTGAGCCAATTGATAGCAAGCATGAAATCACCTTCAACAATGATGTGGTCACAATCAAACTCCTGCATAATTATCGGACCTTGGTACATGGCTCTCACTTTTGTAAGGTTGTTGGACTAAATTCCAATATTATCCATATAAGCAAATATTATTTGACCCCTATCATTTTTGATAATGCTCCTAGCACCGACCATCCTAGGATTCCCTTTTGTTGCACCATCAAAATTTAGTTTTAACCAACCAACCGAAGGAGGAGTCCAATTAATAATAGATCTATCAATGTGGGTTTGGGAGGCCATAGAAGGATTGCACTTAAACTTAAACATATTAAACAAATGAGTTTCAAGGCTAGGTTTAGGGACTTCAGATGTAGAAACAAGTTGGGCATTCTCCAAGTAAAGAGTGATGACATGATGGGAGATAAACAAAGGATTTTTTCTCAAACTATTAAAAACTCTATTATTATGCTCCAACCATACTTGCCATAGGTAATGATGCAAAAAAGTGGACCGAAGGAACTTTAGTTGGGGATTGGAAAAATAATTTGGCTATTGTTCTAAGAATTGACAAAGGGATGATGGTTGAACCCACACAATGCTAAAGAGATCAAAGAGGGAGTTCAATATGCCAACAAAGAACGGACATTCCAAGAATAAATGAAAGGTTGACTCCCAATTATACTTATAGAGAACACAATAATTGGTGATGTACATGCCTCTTTTAATTATATTATCAATAGTTAAAATTTTATTCTGAGAGGTAAGCCAGGAAAAGAAACTCACCTTTGGAATTAAGTGTTTGTTGAGTTATTAAATAATATCTGCAATACATTATATTTACATTTCTCAAGTAGAAATATTTATCAATAACATTTTTATTGAGTTGTTGTCATTGTTATTGTATAATGTATGTGAGGATTTAAACTTAAGATCGTTTGAGAGACATGTTTATATGCTAATAGTAAGGATTCCTTATGTGGAATCATGGATGCCCTAATTAGCTATAAGAGGAATAGTGAATCTATGGAAAACCCTATCTAGGTAGTAGATACTATACTAGAAATGATTATCAAATATTAGATGATTGTGAATGATATAATGGTTCTTAAACCTAGAGGGTTAATATGTAAGTTTCATGGATACTAGACAAGATTTTCTAAAAATAAAAGTTGGATCAAGTGGAAGTGGGGATTGAATTTAAATTACTCCATGACTTTTTTTTGAAAGGATTTTTCCTCATTATCTTATCCAATTCAAAAATAAGGGATAAAATAATGGATGGAGGCCCTTGGTTTAGGGGTAAAGATACATTATATTTAAGACCATGGAGTGAGAATTATTTTATGGAGACAAAGGCTATTAAAAGGATTATGGTGTGGATTAGGCTTTTTGTAATTCCTTATAAACTCACCAATAAGGAGATTTTTAAAAATATTAGCAATACTCTAGGCGATTTCATCCAAGAGGGACCAACTACTAGGGAGATAAGGCATGCTTTATACACTTAAATATGTGTTTCCATGGATGTCTTAAAATATTTATCACATTTTATTAGGATTAAATCTAATTCAAGAGAATGTGATCAACAAGTGGATTATAAAACCCTTCCATTTTTATGTCATAGCTGTCATGAAACTGGACACATGTGTTAGCTTTTGAAGCTAAGTACTTAAGATAAAATAACCACAAGATCTAAAATAAAGTTGCAATATGAAATATATGATAATGGCAATATTCTAAATATATAAAACTCATAAATAACTTTAGAAATAACTCATAGAAATGCCATTAACAAATGCTCACAAAAATTGTATCTCCATTGAATAAAGACCATACTTCCATACTCTCTCTTCTTACAATACATGTATCTCTATCATGCACACACACTCAGAGACATATATATAATGGAATGTGACTCTTCATATGGAGAACTCTTGTTGTTCACTCTTGTAGAGACTCTTCATATTCCTACTCTATGGACTCATGTGCACATGGACTATTATGCACATTTACATTACTAAAATACTTTGCACACTTTAATAATACTTGTGCATTTATTACATTGCATAAAGTAAATACTCACACTCTAATCTAGGACACTCTTCTAATCTAAAGATGTACCCAAGGTGGTACATTAGCATGTACTAAATAATGTAATATATTCCAACACTCCCTTGTATTACATTATTTGGTTATTGAAGAATTTAGTCTTCAATATGATCTTTGTCTCTTGTCTTCAATATATCTCTTTGAGATCAATTTCTAAATTTACACAAAACGATTCTTGTTTAACCTTTTTGGTGTGACTCATTTTCTTCTTTTCTTTTATTTGCTTTTGTATCTTCATTGATGATTTTCCTTCTAAGAATTGTGTTAGCAAATCATCACAGTAATACAACTTTGGTTCTTGTCTTGAATTATTCAAATAAACATCTTCTCCAGTTTTAGTCTTCACCTTGTCTTTCTTGATCTGATTCCTTTTCTTGTTTCTTTTCCTTCTTCGTTCCTGCACTTCTACTAGTGATATATCTTCAATGTAGTGAGTTAGTGGATCATCACAATAATATTGACTTGGATTTGATGAATCTTCTTTGAGATAATCATATGAATTATTTCTTTCAACTTGTATCTTTCCTTGAAAGAGTTTAAAAAAAATTAATGAAAGATACATCATTAGACACTCTTCTGAAGTAAGTACAATAATGTCTTGAGATTCCCAACAAGACTTAAAAATTTTTTCATGAAGATATCCCATAAAGGTAGTAAATTTTCCTTCTTTAGCTTCTTTGAAAAATAAAATCAATTTATCTTTTAGAACATCAAATATTTGATCTCCATCAATGTTGGGTATTAAGCCATGTGAATAAAACCTAAGTGCATGTAATATTTCTTCACTATTTTCATTAAATACTTTCTTTACTATTTCATCCATATTGCTTTTGATGTAGACTTCCTTGTAACTCCCTAGTCTCAAAAAAAATGAAAGACAACTTTTGATAAGATCTTTTTAAATCTCTAAACCTTTGAGGTTGACTACCTTATGGCTCCCTAGTTTAGTTTATCAAACAATTATTTGATGCAATATCAAGTTCTCTACTCTTTATTTCTCCTTAGTTTTGAATGATAGACTAAGGACAATTCTCAATTGTTAATCTTAATGTTGACAACCTTTTATCTCCCTAGTTAGGCTTGTCAAATAATACCTTTGAGGTAATTTTAGTTTTTAAAACTTCAATCTTATGTCTCTTTAATTTTTGAATTAGAGACTAAATATCAATTCAATTTTCTACTTTTCAAACAACTATGTTGAATTCCTTTTATCTCCCAAATCTCAATAATATGGTTTCTAAATTTCCCAATCCTATGTTGGTGTTGAATTCCTTATAACTCCAAATTTAGAAATTTAGAAATTCTATAAAAATATATTTGCAAGTTTTGTATTCCTAATTTGATGTTGAAATCCTTATTTCTCCAAAATAGAAATATTTGCAAATATTAAATATGCTTCACAAAACTTAATAAATTGATTACAAAACTTTACAAAACCTTCCAAAACCTTTGAAATTATTTTCCAATATCTCAAAAATAATTTTATCCCTTTTCAATACTTTCCAAAAATAATTAATCTCTTTCTAAGGTATTCAATTTTTGACTTAAAGCCTTATCTCTCCATAAATTAAATTAATCTATGTTTAATTAGATTAATTCTATCTTAACCTTAGAAAATAATAATTAATCTGAACCTTATGGCTCCAATCCTTTGGCAAATAAATAATTTCAGCCTTACCTCTGAAATAGGCATGCAATACATGGTCAAGGGTGTTTGACTTACCCTAATAATACATTGCTCCACAACATAACTCCTTTCTACCTCACGTTCTCAACTCTATCATACTCAAGTGCATTAATTCCTCCTTTTGTTGTGCTAGGCTATTGTCTATGTATGGAGTTTAACTCCCATGCATTTATGGAGCTCCTCTAGATCATTTGAATGCTCCTTGGTGGTTGGTGCTTAGACTATGACTCTTTGTTCTCCAACTCTTCACCACTCAATCTTCCAACATTTTAGATTTGCTTGTGAGAAATTGGTGCTTCTCCTTCCATAATTCCAAGTGTCTTCTCAGCTCCTACACATTGCAAATGGTACATTACATACCTTGTATTCTCAGATTCTCTTTACTCAAGTGTTTCAACCTGACTCTCCTCCATGTGGCACAAATTATGGATGTCCCTTCATTGCTTCTCCTTTAGAAAACTATTGGATTTTGTATGAAGTCTATTTGGCTCACCAAAAAATATTCTTTGCCAACGCTGTAACTTCCTCAAACGTCTCTTCATTTTCTCATGAAAAATGCTTCTCCTTTGATATCCCAAAAACCTCTTCAACTTCTCTAGAAAACGTGACGTTAAGACTTTCAATAGTAGGCAACTTGCTTCAACTAGAATGGTGGCTAGTGCTTCTCCATCGGTGGCTCTCTTCCTTGACTTCATTCTCAACCAATGGTGGTTGATTCCATTGGCTCCTTGATAATGGTGGCTTCTTCTCCAATATGGTGGCACCTCCTTTTCTTGGTGGTTTCACTACTCCTATAGTGGCTTCTCTTCACCAAGATTTGCTACAACTTTTACCTATGCTTTATGGTGTTTTTGAACACTCTAACCTTACCTTGTCCTTGTGCACTATTCGATCTCTTTCTTTTCTTCAGCTAGACTTATAAAAAACTACACTTTGTTGGCTATATAACATGCTCTAAAAATAATGCTTTCTTCCTTATAACTCCTACTTCTTATGCAATATCTAATCTACCTTTTGTTGTTAAAATATGTAGGTTTGAATGTAACCAAGATGCCTTCTTGGAGACACTTTAATTCCTTTATTTTGATGGTTTTAATAACTCTAATATGGTGCTCTCAAACAACTTAAAATAAACTAGTTTTAATGTTGGGATAATAAACTTTTATAGCACCAATATTTCAAACATTTTTTGTCTTCGTTTTGTAGCTCATGTTCTGGTTTATTTTGATTCACCTTTTTCTATCTTAAATTTGTAGAATTTGTAGCTCCACTTTATTTCACTTTTCTGCTCTAAAATTATCAATTTTGTAGCTCTAATTGCTTCTAAAGTATCAGATTGCTTGTTGTCCAAATGGCTATTACTAGATGCTAAAATTTTCAGTCTTTTACCTTTTCAAATGCTCCTTTGAATTTACCTTCTTTGTCTTTATCTTCTATAAGTTTTGCAGCTCCAAATGTTGTCTTCTTGCTGTCCAAAAAACTCTATAATTTGCAGCTTCAAATCTCCTCCAAATGTGTTCTCTCAAACTCTAAAATTTACAACTTTAAATGCTACCAAATATTCCTTTGATTTTCTATCCAAACATTTCTCAAATATACCTTGAAGTTCTCCAAAATGCAGCTCTCTTTTCTCCTTCTAATGCTGCCCAATTTTGCAGCTCGAATCTCTTCAAATTACTACTTCAAAAATCTGGTTTCTCCTCCTTATCTTGCTATCCAAGAATCTCTTCTAACTCCTCCAATTTGCTACTCAATATTTCTTTTCAAAAATATTCAAATGTTTGAATCCTTATCCTTTATCTTGCTATCCAAAAACAACATTCAATTCCTTCAATTTGCTTCCTTCTTTTTTTGTCAAGCCTTCCTTCAATTGGTTGTTCAAGGGCTCTTCAAAATCTACTCAAATCTTCTCCAATATGCAACTCTAGACCTTCTTCAATTTGTTGTCCCTATGATCCTTCAACTCCTTCTACAATAATCAGCAACCTTCTTATTTTCAAATCAGCCTTCAAAATATTTGTGGTTGTCCTTAAACTTCTCAAAACTATGGCCTCTTCAATATTTCTTTCTCCTTCAATCTTCTTATCGAATTCTAACTTCAAATTTGATATCTTCCACTATCTTCTTCCTCAATAATTTGAATATCTTGAGACCTTCAAAAATATTCTCCAAAATTTGGCAACCTTCTTGCCAAATCCTTCTTCCTTTTGGGCTTGTTGTCGGATGGCGACAATTGTCCCAAATCCTTCTTATTAGAAACCTTCTCCTTGCTTGCAATCTTCTACCTCTAGCTTTCTTCAAATATCCTCCAATGGCCACTTCTTCAACATTGCAATGAGGCTCTCTCTAGCCTTCTTCTTCTACTAATTCTCTTGAGACCTCTTTCTCTTGGGTCTTCAATATTCCAACTATGGAAATTCTACAATGAGATCTCTTTCTTGGATCTCCAAATTTTGTTGCTTCTCAAATCTATAATAGGACCTTTTCGTAGTCCTCCTCTATCTTCAATCTTCAATATTCTATCTTCCAAATCTGGAAGTTCTTCAATGTGACCTCTTTCTTAGGTCTCTTCAAAACTTCAATCTACAGTCTTCAATCTTCTATGGAGACCTTCTTGAGTCTCCTTAATCTCCAATATTCAATAAGGCTCCTTTGACCTCTTTCTCTCTTCTCAAACTTTTCAATAGGACCTCCTTCTTGGGTCTCTTAATCTCATCAATGTCAAGGTCTATCTTCAAGACATGTAAATTTCCTTCTATTCCGAATTTGCTCTTGGAATAGGTAAATCTTCAACCTTCACTGGTTTCTCCTTAACCAATAGAAATCTCCTTTTCAATTTTAAAACTTGTGCAAGACAAAACCTTGTTGTGGCTCTAATACCACTGTTAGCTTTTGAAGCTAAGTACTTAAGATAAAATAACCACAAGATCTAAAATAAAGTTGCAATATGAAATATATGATAATGAAAATATTCTAAATATATAAAACTCATAAATAACTTCAAAAATAACTCATAGAAATACCATTAACAAATGCTCACAAAAATTGTATCTCCATTGAATAAAGACCATACTTCCATACTCTCTCTTCTTACAATACATATGTCTCTTACACACACACACTCATAGACATATATATAATGGAATGTGACTCTTCATATGGAGCACTCTTGGCCTTCACTCTTCTAGAGACTCTTCATCTTCCTACTCTATGGACTCATGTGCACATGGACTATTATGCACATTTACATTACCAAAATACTTTGCACACTTTAATAATACTTGTGCATTTATTACATTGCATAAAGTAAATACTCACACTCTAATCTAGGATACTCTCCTAATCTAAAGATGTACCCAAGGTGGTACATTAGCATGTACCAAATAATGTAATATATTCCAAAAATATGACAAGAGATTGTTAAGTAAAAATGACGTAGAAAGAGATGGAATTTTTTGGGCATGAGACACAATTTAATGTGAAACAAGGAGATCATATCATAGGGTAAGTTATGTCAAATCAAATTTTTTTCACTCATAAGAAAGTTGCAAGAAAAACTCCTCTACGTCATCAAATGGAAAAGGCCATTATAGTTCACTTGCATTAACCACTAAAAGAAAAATGACACAAGGGATGAGGAAGTACATTGTGCAAGTTCAAATATGGAATTAGTTAAAGGTGTAAAGGAATATGGGGAGGTAAACTATAAAGCAAAGGGATATGGGGAGGTGAATTTTAAAGCGAATGAGGTGGAGAAAGTCAAGGCTAATCTAGGTAAATCATCTTCATTTTCCTCAAGTAGCATAAAATTTTTTCCTTGCAATAAAAATGAAAGTAGAACAAAGTGTATTCATTGCACTTTAGGGTTTTAAGAGCATCACAATAGATAAAAGCATATGGAGGATATCCAAGGAAATTTAGGGTTTCTAAGGCAACATAAGAAAGTAATGACTATGGAGGTTCATCCATTCACTTTAGGATTTTCACGACAACATAAAAAAGGAGTGTTTATAAGGTTATTCCTTGGATTTTAGATTCTTTAGGGTAATATAAATATTTAGAAAATAAACCTCATTATGGAAAATATATAGTAATAGACGAGATTTTTTAAGAGGAAACCAAAGCATCAACAAAGAGAAAAAAATATAAAGGGATATTGATTTGGCAAGCCAAATAAAAAGATCATAATTTTTAACAAGAAGTAGGGCTAATCCCACTAATAAAAGTAAAATTTGATGATGATAAAATTGATATCATGGAATATTAGCAATATGAATAAGATTCTAAAAAAATAATTATTAAAATAAATAAGTTATTATAGTCATGAATTTATTTTAATACAAGAAATAAAAACAAGTAGTAAGGAATATAAGGATGTTTTTAAAAATATTTGGATTATGGGTGATTTTTTAGCAATTTCTTCTACATGAGCTTCATATAGTGTCACAACAATATAGTACAAATGCAAATGGGATGGAAAATTGTTAGAAGTAAAATGTAATAGGGTTTTTGGACTATTTTTATTGAAGTAGAAAAACATCAATGTTGGGGTTATAAATTAAAATGCTCCAACTATAGTTAATCCTTGTGAAAGATGTTGGAATGATGTTAACATATTTTGTCAAACACAATGTTGATTCATTATGATCTATGGATTCTTGGGGATGACCTCAAGATTGTTCGATCTCCTTCAGAAAACAAGGGTGGTATTCCAATATGGTCTAAATCAATGTAAAATTTTGCTTCATATTTTATTCCAAGATAGTCCTTCAAGTTTCTAATATACTTGGGCTAAGGGACGTATGGGGAAAAATCATATAGAAGGAATATAAGATAGATTCTTATTGTCCAAAAAATGGTTGCAAATAGAGTATACAATCTCTTTCGATATTTTATTGTAGTAAAAATACCCATTTTTGACTAGTGATTTACCTAATAAAGGTCATCCAAAGCCATTTTGTTTCTAGTCTATGTGGATCTAAGATATTTATTTATTCTAGGCTATGATGGGATGAAGAACATTTTTAAGGATCATATATGTACAAGTGTATTCAAAATATGAAATAATTTAAAGAAGTAAATGAAGATTTATAATACCAAATATTTTGATGATATATTTTAAGAATAAAAAGAAATTGAATCTAAGATAAAACATTTATAAGAGATAGTAGGAACTAATAGAATAGATCATGATTCTTATTTAAGATAAAAACTATTACTTTCTAATTATCATAATGCATTGATAAAGTAGGAGTCATCTTGGTTCCAAAAATTGAGGGAGAAATGGATCAAGGAAGGAGATACAATGTTTTTCATTTTACAACAAAAATATTTTTTTTTTATATCAAAAATATTTTAACTCTAGATGGAAGAAATATTGAAGAAGAAGATATAAGGAAGGAAGAAATTTATTATTTCAAAAATATTTTGTTAAATACTAGGCAAGATAAGGAGGCACATGATAAGATTTTGTAAAATATTTCATCATTTATAACACAAGGACAAAATAAAATTTTGATGAAGAAGATATCTATGGAGGAGCTACATGAAGTGGTTTTCTCTTTCCATCCTAATAATTCACCTAGCCCTAATGGATTTCATGTAAATTTATTTCAAATAAATTAGGATCTATTGAAGAGTGATATATTACTTGCAGTTGAAGAGGCCCAAAAAAGAGAGGCTATAAGAAGTGAGATAAATGTCATTTTTATCACATTGGATCGCAAGAAAAACAAGACAAAATATTTTGATAATTTTTGTCCAATAAGCCTTTGTAATATGATTTATAATATCATTTCAAAAATATGAAAAATAGCTTAAAGGTATTCTAGATTGTGTTATCTTAGAGAAACAAGGTGGTTTTATTTATGGTAAGAAAATTTTTGATGGTATAATCATTTCACCATACATTCTTTTCATTCCATGAAAAATTGGGTATTCTTATAAAATTAAATGTGATCATAGCATATGATAGAGTTTCTTGGAGTTTTATACATGATATTGTCAATAAGTTTGATTTTTATTATAGTTGGTGTGAATGGATTAAATGATGTTATACCACTACAAAATATTTTATTTTGATCAATGTTTATCTTGTTGGTTACTTCAAGTCATATTTTGGACCTCACCAAGGTGATCCACTATCTTATTATTTGTTTATTATTCTTATAGAGACATTAGGGAGAGATTTATCAAAGGTAAAAATGGAAGGAATGTTAGCTTTTAATTAAGTATGCTATGGGATATGGCAATCACAAGATGCAAAAATATAATGAAGTTCAGGAATGACAATAAAAATATGCTATTAATGGAACTCACGAAAATATGGAACTGAATATAATAGATAGAAACCTACTCTACCAGTGCATGTTGAGAGCAATGCACTCTCACACTCATCACTCTATTCACTATGGGCCTTTATATAGAAAATAGGTAACTTGACCCTTACTCTTCCTAACTACCATTCCTATGACTCATGTACAAGTGGACTCCTTGCACATTTACATTATTGCACATTGACACTTGTGCATTTATTGATTCTACCCCAAGTAACTCCTAATCTAATAATGTACCCAAGGTGGTACATTGATATGTACCTAAATAATGTAATATACTCTAACACCCCCTTGTATTACATTATTTGGGTATTGAAGACTTTAGTCTTCAATATGGATCTTCTTCTCGAGAATAATCAAAATTGTATTCTTCTTCTCTGCTTACAAGAATTTGTCCAAGTAGGTAGTTTGTATCTTCACATAATATTGAGAATGCTTTGGCTGAAGATTCCTCCAATGCTTGTGTCTGAATATGCCTGTTTGGTTCTGTCTTTGTGGTTTCTTTTATATCTTCTTTGCTATGTTCACTCTTAGTGTACCTTTTATTTCTCTTCCTCCTTATCCTATGGTTCTGTATTGATACTAGTGGAACTTCTATTTCATGACGAGTTAGTCTATCATCACAATAATATTGATTTGTATTGCTAGTTTGTTTCATGTGTTGAGCAAGTACAAAAACAATTAATGATAGATATATCATCAAACATTCCTCTAATGTGAAAATGACTATTTTTTGTGTATTCCACCATGTTGTAAAGAGAACTTCATGAAGATATCCAATTAGTGCTGCAAACCTACCCTCTCTTGCTTCTTTAAGAAATGATGAGAATCTCTCCTTATCACTAGTAGATAGACACTTGTATCCTTCAAGAGTGTCTATTAGGTTTTGAGAATAAAATTCTACTTCATGGAAGAGTTCTTCATTGTTAAAAGCATTTCTTAGTATTTCATCCATATTTGATTGTTTTGGAATAGTCTCCTCTAGTTTTATTTGGACTTGAGAATAGGGTATTGAGTAGTCTACCTTATGACTCCCTAGATATGTGAACTAGTTTGATAAAACCTTTCTTAGAATTAGGTTTTGTAGGCTTCCTTATAACTCCCTAGTAATTTAGGATATGCTATGAGCTTCAATAGAAAGCTTATCAATATTTAGTTCACCTTTTGGGTTGATTTTGTAATGTTTTGAGAATAATAATCAACCTTCAATTTTACCTTATTTCTCCTAATGAAGTATGCTCTAATGGTTGGATTTATTTTTGTATCCTTAGTATGAATGTGAGACAATTGTTATCACTTAATTCCAACTTTCAATGATGCTTTAATGAGCTTATTTCTTCTACCTTAAGTAGTTTGATTTTCTAAATTCCAAATATCTATGGTTTTGGTGTAGAAAGCCTTATAACTCCCTACTCTTGGAATATTAGAAAATAATTGTATTTGCAAATTAATATTTGAATTTACTAAGGTTTTCAACCTTATATCTCCTACTTTATTTGCAAATATCCTTCAATAATAATATTTTGGAATGAGCTTGCTTGATAGATTACTAAAGCTTGGTTTAATGTTGGTTATTCCAATGCAATAGAATGTTTGAATATATCACCTTATAACTCCAACATTACCTTAATGAAAGCAAGCAATAATGGCTTTACCTTAGCACTTGTAGTACGTAGCTTGTAGCTTGTGATGTGGTTGGAGACTCAATCATGTCTCCAATGGATTGCTTGACATCGCTCAATGTGCTTCTCCCTTACATGGACCTTGTTGTGCTTCGAATTGCTTGTGGTCTTAACGGCTAGTGGCTTCACTAATTGGTGCCTTCTCCTCAACTTCTCTCGGTGATGGGTCTCCTACGCGCATGATGGCTAAGAGAATTGAACTCACCTGAGTTCGTAATGATTCTAATGAAGTATTAAGATTTTCTTCCGATGTGATTATGCAATAGCTATGGTCAAATCAATGTTTGACCTCCTCCTAAAAATGGATAATTCACTGATGAGTCTTTGAATGATTGATTTACTAGAGGTAATGGTTATGCACTGGCTTGAGTTGATTGATGCTTCAATATCTCTATTGGTTGGGTAGGAATGAGCATTCAATGCTCTCTCTCTCCAAATATACAATGCTTGGTTGATGTTGGAATTCCTATGAAAGTGTTGGTTTATGATAGCCTTAATTACTCCTATGCTCCTCCTTCAATATTGCTTACACTCCTCGCTTGAAATTCATTGTTCATGCTTCCAATATATGTGTGTGTAAGAGGTCTTTAATGCAAATGTATTAATAGATATCTCCTTCAACATTGACTCCTTGAGGCGTTATGCTCTTCTTCATGCTTTGGACAAGTGGCAATTAGATTGGTGGTGGTTGCACCTTTAGTTTCAATGTTCAAGGTGCAGTGATGAATATGGTGTTACTTCTTAGCTTGCATTCCTTTCCTAACACTCCAATATGGGTGTTACTCTTTGCTAGGTACTTGGACGCTTCAAGACAAGCGTTATATTCTTGTTGGGCTCTTACATGAAAGGTGTAACATCCCTTTTCTATGTGCCAAGTGGCAATTGCATGCTCAACTCTCAACATCCTTCTTGAAACCCTATAACTCCTCCAATGAATGCAAGTTGTTCACTTCTTTTCTCCAACACTTTTCCAGTGAATGCTAGCTTGCACCTCCAACGATGATCTCCTTCCAACGTTGGCTCCGACATAGCTTCTAGGTGGATGAGATGGCACCTTTTGATTGTAGCTTTTGGATGCTTTGATGGCTCTCTTCTTTGCTGACTGTTAGGCGCTTGAATGAGGTAACTTTTCATGGCCTTCCCTTGTATATTTTTGTGGCTTTCCCTTGGCTTATACATAGATTTCCAAGTTATTATTCTACCTTGCTTTGTGATGGTTGTAATACCTCTGATTTGACTGTAGATTGGCTTCATTTGAGGGTATTTCTCGGATGATTTGAATGGTGTTTTTGGACACCTAAAACCTGATGCTTGTGAACCCTAGATTCGCTCCTTTTCTACCTCTCTTGTTTCACCAAGAGTAGACGTAGGATTTCTGTAGTGTTAGTGTCTTCAAGACACTTGATAATATGACCTCTTTTAGAGGTATTATGGTGCTCCAATGTAGTATGAATAATAGATTCTATTTTGCACCAAATCTTAGTGTGCTTCTTGTCTCTTTTGATGCTATTTCTTTGATTTGATGGCTTCAATGTTGTATAGATAGATTTGCTCCTCATTGTATAGCTTGAGGACTTATGTAAGATAATCTGAAGCTTTCCTTTGGCTTCTTGGATATGGCCGCTACTTGCTCTATTATTTTGAGAGCAATGTATTGTTGCCTCTCTTTTAGACAACACTAGAATCTCACTTTTTCACTTGGATAGTTTAGTAACAATGAATCCAAGCTAATAATCATATAAGCAATATGCTAGAGAGATTAATATTTGCACTAACCTTCACTATAACATTTAGTGCACTTCTAATAAGCTTTAAGAGAAACTAATATAGTGCAACTCAAATCACCTTATTACTCCTTAAGGAACTTTGTAATATGCACTAATACTAACTCTTAAAGAATGCTCAATAATTTTTGCAACTTAATGTAATCCTTTTTCTGTAAGTAGATGATAGGAAGAATGTATCTAACTCCTATTAATGTGCAGGTAATAACCCTTAACAGAAACTATCTTCTGCACTTCCTTTGAGGACTTAAGATGCAACCTTTTATTTTGCAACTTCTAAATTCTAATAAGATGCTTAATGAACCTAAGTAGTAATCCAAATAAGTGTTCAAGTAATGAACCCTTTTGCACCTTAAATTGCTTACCTTTGATGTCCTTTGAAGATGATGAATATCTTGATGATTTGATTCACCAAGTCTCTATCTGGAATGGTGGTTGCTCGTAGCTATGAACCCTTTTGGTTTCTTTTCTTGAAACTGTAGTAGATGGCTTCAACTTCTCCTTCAAGATGTAGCCTAGAACTTCTAAAGTTTTGCTGCTAGTAATGTTGTCTTGATTGTTGCCTTCTAGCAGAAAATTTATCTACTGAAATGTTGTCCTTCAAGAACCCTTTCAATATTTTATTATGAATCCAACAAATCCCTATCTTCAAAATGTGCCTTCTTAGCTATGAAAGGCAATCTCCAAATCTTCTTGGATTTGGTAGGTTTCTTCTATTTAAGTTCTCCTTCAACCTCCTTGTCGAATTTTGACTTCAAACAAGGCTTTCTTCTCAAGAATCTGAAAGTCTTGAGGTCTTCAATATTCTCCTTCAAGATTTGGCACTCCTTGCCAAATTCTTCTCCTTTTGGGCTTGTTGTTGGATGGCGATAATTGTCCCAAATATTTCACTATCAAGAGCTTCTCCTTGGTAGTGAATTTCTCCAATGAGTTCTTCTAGGAACTCCTTTGATGATTTCTTTGAATTCTACAATAAGGCTCTCCAAGCCTTTTTTCTTGAGACCTCTCCAAGGTCTTCTCCTTGTTTCTCCTTGAGACCTCTCCAAGGTCTTCTCCTCGTAGCTTCTCTAGCCTTCTTAATGAGACCTTTCCTTCAACCTTCTACTATAGAAGTGTTGGCAATGAGATCTCCTTCATGGATCTCTAAAATCTGGAACAGGACCTTGATAGTCCCTCTTTATCTCTTCCAAGACTGGAAGTTTTTCAATGAGACCTTTGTGGGTCTTTTCAGCTTCTTTTGAAGAAGTCTTCAATCTACAGTAAGGCTGCTCTAGCCTTTTTCTTATCTTCTACAATCTATAGGTCTTCAATCTTCTATGGAGATCACCAACCTCCAATATTCTAGGACTCTTCTCTAGAGTCTCTTCCTCAAATCTAGAACAAGGCTTTTGTGGCCTTTTCTTCTAGAACTTGTAGGTCTGCAACAGGACTTCCTTCAGGTTCTTGAAATCTCCTTTTCCTACAACAAAGTATTAGGACAAAAATTCTAAATCTATCAATGATGAATCTTCACTAGTTGATTTTTCAATCTAGTGGAATGAATGTTGAGTCCTAGTCTTCACGAGTTTTTTATAACTCTGTGGAAAGACTCTAGCCAAATGCAATCTCAAAAATTTTGGAACTGAGATTTGCTTCTCCTCTCTATCTCTCTTGTGGCTCTCCCTATTCCTATCTAGACCTACTATAGCTCTGATACCACTGTTAGATTTTGATTAAGTATGCTATGGGAGATGGCAATCACAAGATGCAAAAAGATAATGAAGTTTAGGAATGACACAAAAATATGCTATTAATGGAACTCACAAAAATATGGAACTGAATACAATAGATAGAAACCTACTCTACTAGTGCATGCTGAGAGCAATGCACTCTCACACTCACTCACTCTATTCACTATGGGCCTTTATATAGAAAATAGGTAACTTGGCCCTTACTCTTCCTAACTACCATTCCTATGACTCATGTACAAGTGGACTCCTTGCACATTTACATTATTGCACATTGACACTTGTGCATTTATTGATTCTACCCCAAGTAACTCCTAATCTAATAATGTACCCAAGGTGGTACATTGACATGTACCTAAATAATGTAATATACTCTAACAAGGAAAAATCAAAGATATTAAAGTTGCAAAAAATGATCCCTTCGAATCTCATCTCCATTTGTTGATGACACTTTTATTATAAGCCATACCTCAACTAATGAGGCCATGGAGTATAAAATAATACTATCATATTATGAGGAGGATTTTGGGCAATTTTTTAATATTATAAAATCTAAGAATTTTTTATTAACATTGCCCAAGATTTACAACAAATTATTGTGAATATTATAAGTTAAAAAAATTCATCAACCTACCTAAGTATTCCTTTGTCTCATAAAGGAAATAAAAAGGATCTTTGGGTCTCTTGTTTAGATAGAATGAAATATTATTTGGTAGGTTGGAAAGGTAAGCTCTTAACCATGGTAGGAAGGATACAACTCATAAAGACTACATTGCAATCCATCCCTATTTATATGATTTTGCTTTCAAGATTAATAGTATGTATAGCATATTAAATTGATAAAATTCAAAGAGGCTTTATTTTAAAAGGATGCAAGGAAAAATTTAGGTTTGCAAAGTTGGATAGGGTTTGCAAAGGAAATAATATTGGAGGATCAGTCTTCTAGAATCACAGATGTATAAGTTTGGCAATAGGGGCCAAGTTTGGGTGGAGATTACTTAGACATCAAGAAAATATTTTGGCAAAAATATTACTTTAAAATTGTATAGGTTCTCTTGATGCAATAAAATTATTTAGGATAAAAATCTTACCCAAAGGATTATCAATATGGAACTTCATATTAGATAGTTTGTAATTAATAAAAAAACATATTATATGATCAGTCAATTATGAGGACTATACAAATTTTTAGTTTGATGCTTTGTTTAAGACATCCTATTATCTCTAACTCAAAATGGAAATCATTGGATTGGGTATGCCTAGTTGGTAAATATCCAAAGGTCAAATACTATTTTATATTAGCAAAAAATCTAAATCATGGATTTCTATTAGGATCTTGTTGAAGGAAAGGAACTCAAATAAATTATAGATGAATTTCATAAGATGCTTCAATATTTTTATTTCATAAAAGGACGAGTTGATTTGGAATATTTAAAAATATGGTGGATACTTGGTCAAGTTGGGATATTAGGATTTAGAACAATCAAATTTTCTTGTCTTAAATATTTTTCTTGGAAGAATGATTGGTCACTAGAGGCTCTTCTCAGGGCCTCAACATTCCTTTGGTTAGCAATTCAAAGTAAGATTATTACATGAGATAGTCTACAAATAAGAGGATACTATGGACCATTGATATGTGCCTTATGTGAGAAGGATTTAGAAACATCAAACCATTTACTTCTTTATTGTCCCATTGCTCACACTATTTGGGGTTACTTTTTAAAAAATATGAAATATATTGGGTTGCTTTATCAATATTGAAATATTTGATGAAATATTAGATTTTTTGCCAGTGGGAGAGCGGGTTGGCTCCGATGGGGAGGCCCCACAAGATTTACCCTATCCTATTTTCCCTTTGCCTTGCTCCTAGCCTACATATTTCCAAGACCGTGGGATCCACTGGTTCTTGCAGTTTTATTTCCCATGCTTGATTGAAACGTTATTGCTGGTGGATCATCTTGGAGACCCTATCCCAGGTGCCTTGGTTGGTTTTTGGCCAACCCAGTTGGGGGGTTGTGGTTGCCAAAAGAGGGTTTGGTATTTTCTATTCCTACTGCTCGGGATCACTATCTATATTTTTTGTGGCTTCAGGGAGCTTAAGCTTATCGTCTATAGATGGTCATCCCTTCTTTCTCTATATCAGACTTGCCAGAGCTTGTTTGCCCTTGGGTGTTTCGATGAAGCTCTTGCTATAGTCTATATTTTTTATATTAGGTTGGGACCTAGTGTTTTTTCATGCACTTTTGGCTCTGAATTTTGTGGTTTCTTCCCTTTATAGATTATTGGGACTGTGTGATTTTCTAATGCGGGTGGTCATATTTGGTGGTTTGGTTCTACATTTTTAAATGTCTTGGGGTGGGACCTCTTACTTCATCATTTACTGTAGTTATCGGGCCATGATTGAAAATCCATGTGGTTAGGTTTCAGTCATGGATCATCTTTGTGGTTGGATTCTCTGGATATTTCCTCTTTAGTTTGCATTCTTAGTCTTCTTCACAGTAAGATCTTATAGCCTACCAAGATCTCTATTATCTACTGATCCACTTTCTAGGCCCTATTTTATTTCAGTCGTTTGTGGGATGGGTCTTCTAGTTTTCCATGCCTTTTTGAATGGAATTCTTTTCTGTACAAATTTAGTTTTCCTGCACTTTCAAATGTGATTCTCTTGTTGGGTCAGCCTGTGATGGTCCTATCCCTTCCTGGAAATAATCCTCCTTTTTTGCAGCCATTGGTTGATGGTTAATCCCTGATGGAATTTCTTTGTTCCTACTGATCTTCCTAGGCTTCCATAGATGGATGTTCATCATTGGTTTTTCCACTGCTCCTTCAACTGGTTTCTATTTTTTCAAACCCTTTTGCGCAGGTTGGGCCCATTGGGTTGGCTTGGTGGGATGGCCACGATGAGATTTTAAATTTTAATTTTTAATTTTCTGTTCTGGTGATCGTTGGGTTTTTTGCTCTTATGGTTTTGCCAACTCAGTTTTTAGGTGGTATTTTGAGTTTATTTTATTATTTTATTTTTTAGGTTGGCCCCATTGAGTTGGCTTGGCAGGATTATAATTTTAATTTTCACTTTTCTGCTTCATCGGTCGTTGGGTTTTCTACTCTTGTGGGATTGCCAACTAAGTTTTCAAGCGAAAATCTGAGTTTTTTAAATTTTCATTTTTAGGGGTTGTCCTTTTGGGATCCTATTTTTAACCTTTGCTTTTTCAGGTTCGGGGTGGGTCTGATGACCTGCTGGTTTTATCCTTGATGTATTAATATTTTGGGGCTCCTTTCAAAACCTACTTTTAATTAAAAAATTTTACCAACAAAAAAATATTAGATTAATTATTTCTAAACTAAGCATTTGAAAGTACGCACTCACATGGTTCATGCTAGAATTTGTGTCAACGCCAATCTGGATTCCTAGCTTCCCCCTCGAATAAATATGGTTTACGACTCCTATCGCAGGTGTCAGGCCATAGAATATGAGAGCACGCCTGCATTATGTAATGAATACAAGGTACAATGCCATCTTAAAACCCAATACCCATTGCTAAGAAACTCAAAGGATATGAAACTCCCCTATACATATCGAAACGGGTTGCAGACCGGGTGGTAGAAAGGTAGACACCAACAGGGTAAGAAAAAAAGTAGCCACTATCAGAAGAAGGGATAAATTTTAGAAGATACCAAAGAAAAGCAGATTGAAATCCAAGATTCGGAGGATGATCATCCAAAGTTGAGTTCCATTTTTTCCTTCCAAAATTGTTTTGATGTTTTAAAAGGAACTCTTATTCATGGGTCTGAACCTAGTGAGGATGACATTACCCCAAATCCAACTGAAACCCTAGTTTTTGATCAAGAGGAACCCCAATCCCTAACCAGATTTGGGCCATCCAATATTTTTTCAAAACCACCACCCACCCCCAAGGGGCATACATAAATTGGCAGTCCCATCTCAGAAAAAGTGGAGAAAGAAGACAAATATGATTTCAGCCCCATTAACACTAGAAGTATCAAGAAAGCTTATGTTGATATTGGAAGTGAAAAGAAAAAAGGGAAGACCCTCTATCAATGATCAGAAGAAAAATAAAATAGAAAATGATATTGCAAATGGTACCCAAAAAACCTTATTCTAAGATCTTCTCGGTTAGGAGAAGGATGATTCAAAAAGGCTCAAACCTCCCTTGCAACAAACTAAGGGAGGCCAAAAAATTTCCAAAGATTCTAAATGAAGATCCTCTCATGGGATGTGAGAGGCCTCAACAGTTCTTTCAAGCAAAGGCTTGTTTGCACTCTGAAGAAAGAACACATACCCACTATCATGATTATGCAAGAAACAAATATTGATCAATATAAAATCTATAAAATCATAAATTATATTTGGAATAATGGTAATTTTACTTTTTTCCTTGCTCAAGGTATGTTTGGGGGTCTTCTCTATATTTGGGACTCAAACAAGTTTGAAGGTAGAATCATTTCCTCTTTCGATAGGGTCCTCAATATGATGTTTTTCTGTAACAATAGTAATTTCTCTTGGATTCTTTCCAATGTCTATTCCCCTAACGATCCTCTTAGGTGTAGGGGTATATGGGATAATTTGATTAAGATGACAAGTTCTTTCATAGACCTTCTATAGATTTTTCTAGAAGACTTCACTCCCATTTTTGCTTCTGATAAGAAGGGAAGGAACTTGATGTCCACCAAGAAAATTAAGGATTTTCATAACTTTGTCACTGAATGTGAGCTGAAGGATGTTTAGACTAAAGGGGCAAAATACACCTGGAGAAACAAGATAATTGGGGATCAGCACACTCAATTAAAACTTGATAGGATCTTTTTTAATCTCAAGAAGCTATATTAGTGATGGGTGATGGCACTCTTATTTATATTCCAAGAGTAGACGTAGGATTTTTGTAGTGTTAGTGTCTTCAAGACACTTGATAATATGACCTCTTTTAGAGGTATTATGGTGCTCCAATGTAGTATGAATAATAGATTCTATTTTGCACCAAAGCTTAGTGTGCTTCTTATCTCTTTTGATGCTATTTCTTTGATTTGATGGCTTCAATGTTGTATAGATAGATTTGCTCCTCAATGTATAGCTTGAGGAATTATGTAAGATAATATGAAGCTTTCCTTTTGCTTCTTGAATACGGCTGCTACTTGCTCTATTCTTTTGAGAGCAATATATTGTTTCCTCTCTTTTAGATAACACTAGAATCTCGTTTTTTTACTTGGATAGTTTGGTAACAATGAATCCAAGCTAATAATCATATAAGCAATATGCTAGAGAGATTAATAATTGCACTAACCTTTACTGTAAAATTTAGTGTACTTCTAATAAGCTTTAAGATAAAATAATATAAAGCAGTTAAAATTACAAGTTTTGAATTCTAATAAAATGGTTAATGAACCTAAGTAGTAATCTAAATAAGTGTTCAAATAATGAACCCTTTTGCACCTTAAATTGCATACCTTTGATGTCCTTTGAGGATGATGAATATCTTTATGATTTGATTCACCAAATATCTGTCTGGAATGGTGGTTGCTTGTATCTATGAGCCCTTTTGGTTTATTTTCTTGAAATCGTAGTATATGGCTTCAACTTCTCCTTCAAGATGTAGCCTAGAACTTCTGAACTTGTGCTACTAGTAATGTTGTCTTGATTACTGCCTTCTAGAAAATTATTTATCTACTGAAATGTTTTCCTTCAAGAACTCTTTCAATATTTTGTTGTGAATCCAATAAATCCCTATCTCATAAATGTGCCTTCTTAGCTATGAAAGGTAATCTCCAAATCATCTTGGATTTGGTAGGTTCCTTCTATTTAAGTTCTCCTTCAACCTCCTTATCGAATTTCGACATAAAACAAGGCTTCCTTCTCAAAATTCGGAAAGTCTTGAGGTCTTCAATATTCTCCTTTGGGATTTGGTACTCCTTTCCAAATTCTTCTCCTTTTGGGCTTGTTTTTGAATGGCGATAATTGTCCCAAATATTTCACTACCAAGAGCTTCTCCTTGGTAGTGAATTTATACGAGTTCTTCTAGGAACTCCTTCGATGATTTCTTTGATTTCTACAATAAGGCTATCCAAACCTTTTTCCTTGAGACATCTCCAAGGTCTTCTCCTTGTTTCTCCTTGAGACCTCTCCAAGGTCTTCTCCTCGTAGCTTCTCTAGCATTCTTAATGAGACATTTCCTTCAACCTTATACTATAAAAGTGTTGGAAATGAGATCTCCTTCATGAATATGAAATATGAAACATGAATTTGATAGTCCCTCTTTATATCTTCCAATATTGGAAGTTTTTCAATGAGATCTTTGTGGTTTTTTCAGCTTCTTTTGAAGAAGTCTTAAATCTACAGTAAGGCTTCTCTAGTCTTTTTCTTATCTTCTGCAATCTATAGGTATTCAAAATTCTATGGAGATCACCAACCTCCAATATTCTAGGACTCTTCTCTAGTATATTTTCCTTGAATCTGGAACGAGAATTTTGTGGCCTTTTCTTCTGGAACTTATAGGTCTGCAACAGGAATTCTTTAAGGTTCCTGAAATCTCCTTTTCCTGCAACAAAGTATTAGGAAAAAAATTCTAAATCTATCAATGATGAATCTTCACTAGTTTACTTTTCAATCTAATGGAATGAATGTCGAGTCTTAGTCTTCACGAGTTTTTTGTAACTCTGTGGAAAGACTCTAGCCAAATGCAATCTCAAAAATTTTGGAACTAAGATTTGATTCTCCTCTCTATTTATCTTGTGGCTCTCCCTATTCCTATCTAGACCTACTGTAGCTCTGATGCCACTGTTATATTTTAATTAAGTATGTTATGGGATATGGAAATCACAAGATACAAAAATACAATGAAGTTCAGGAATGACACAAAAATATGCTACAAATGGAACTCACAAAAATATGGAACTAAATACAATAGATAGAAATCTACTCTACCAATGCATGCTGAGAGTAATGCACTCTCACACTCACAACTTTGTTCAATATGGGCCTTTATATAGAAAATAGGTAACTTCACCCTTACTCTTCCTAACTACCATTCCTATGACTCATGTACAAGTGGACTCCTTGCACATTTACATTATTGCACATTAACACTTGAGCATTTATTGATTCTACCCCAAGTAACTCCTAATATAATAATGTACCCAAGGTGGTACATTGATATGTACCTAAATAATGTAATATACTCTAACAAGGAAAAATCAAAGATATTAAAGTTGCAAAAAATGATCCCTTCGAATATCATCTCCATTTGTTGATGACACTTTTATTATAAGCCATACCTCAACTAATGAGGCCATGGAGTATAAAATAATACTATCATATTATGAGGAGGATTTTGGGCAGTTTTTTAATACTATAAAATCTAAGAATTTTTTATTAACATTGCCTGAGATTTACAACGAATTATTGTGAATATTATAAGTTAAAAAAATTCATCAACCTACCTAAGTATTCCTTTGTCTCATAAAGGAAATAAAAAGGATCTTTGGGTCTCTTGTTTAGATAGAATGAAAAATTATTTGGTAGGTTGGAAAGGTAAGCTCTTAACCATGGTAGGAAGGCTACAACTCATAAAGACTACATTGCAATCCATCCCTATTTATATGATTTTGCTTTCAAGATTAATAGTATGTATAGCATATTAAATTGATAAAATTCAAAGAGGCTTTATTTTAAAAGGATGCAAGGAAAAATTTAGGTTTGCAAAGTTGGATAAGGTTTGCAAAGGAAATAATATTGGAGGAGCAGTCTTCTAGAATCACAGACGTATAAGTTTGGCAATAGGGGCCAAGTTTGGGTGGAGATTACTTAGATATCAAGAAAATATTTTGGCAAAAATATTACTTTAAAATTGTATAGGTTCTCTTGATGCAATAAAATTATTTAGGATAAAAATCTTACCCAAAGGATCATCAATATGGAACTTCATATTAGATAGTTTGTAATTAATAAAAAAACATATTATATGATCAGTCAATTATGAGGACTATACAATTTTTTAGTTTGATGCTTTGTTTAAGACTTATCCTATTATCTCTAACTCAAAATGGAAATCATTGGATTGGGTATGCCTAGTTGGTAAATATCCAAAGGTCAAATACTATTTTATATTAGCAAAAAATCTAAATCATGGATTTCTATTAGGATCTGGTTGAAGGAGAGGAACTCAAATAAATTATAGATGAATTTCATAAGATGCTTCAAGAGTTTTATTTCATAAAAGGACGAGTTGATTTGGAATCTTTAAAAATATGGTGGATACTTGGTCAAGTTGGGATATTAGGATTTAGAACAATCAAATTTTCTTGTCTTAAATATTTTTCTTGGAAGAATGATTGGTCACTAGAGGCTCTTCTCAGGGCCTCAACATTCCTTTGGTTAGCAATTCAAAGTAAGATTATTACATGAGATAGTCTACAAATAAGAGGATACCATGGACCTTTCATATGTGCCTTATGTGAGAAGGATTTAGAAACATCAAACCATTTACTTCTTTATTGTCCCTTTGCTCACACTATTTGGGGTTACTTTTTAAAAAATATGAAATATATTGGGTTGCTTTATCAATATTGAAATATTTGATGAAATATTAGATTTTTGGCCAGTGGGAGAGCGGGTTGGCTCCGATGGGGAGGCCCCACCGGATTTACCCTATCCTATTTTCCCTTTTCCTTGCTCCTAGCCTACATATTTCCAAGACCGTGGGATCCATTGGTTCTTGCAGTTTTATTTCCCATGCTTGATTGAAACCTTATTGCTAGTGGATCATCCTGGAGACCCTATCCTAGGTGCCTTGGTTGGTTTTTGGCCAACCCAATTGGGGGGTTGTGGCTGTCGAAAGAGGGTTTGGTATTTTTTGTTCCTATTGCTCAGGATCACTATCTATATTTTTTGTGGCTTCAGGGAGCTTATGCTTATCGTCTATAGATGGGCATCCCTTCTTGCTCTATATCAGACTTGCCAGAGCTTGTTTGCCCTTGGGTGTTCCGATGAAGCTCTTGCTATAGTCTATATTTTTTATATTAGGTTGGGACCTAGTGCTTTTTCATGCACTTTTGGCTCTGAATTTTGTGGTTTCTTCCCTTTATAGATTGGTGGGACTGTGTGATTTTCTAATGCGGGTGGTCATATTTGGTGGTTTGGTTATACAGTTTTAAAGGTATTGGGGTGGGACCTCTTACTTCATCGTTTACTGTAGTTATCGGGCCATGATTGAAAATCCCTATGGTTATGTTTCAGTCATGGATCATCTTTGTGGTTGGATTCTCTGGATATTTCCTCTTTAGTTTGCATTCTTAGTCTTCTTCACAGTAGGATCTTACAGCCTACCAAGATCTCTTTTATCTACTGATCCACTTTCTAGGCCCTATTTTATTTCAGTCGTTTGTGGGATGGGTCTTCTAGTTTCCCATGCCTTTTTGAATGGGATTCTTTTCTGTACCAATTTAGTTTTCCAACACTTTCAAATGCGATTCTCTTGTTGGGTTAGCCTGTGATGATCCTATCCCTTCCTGGAAATAATCCTCCTTTTTTGTAGCCATTGGCTGATGGTTAATCCCTGATGGAATTTCTTTGTTCCTGCTGCTCTTCCCAGGCTTCCATAGATGGATGTTCATCATTAGTTTTTCCACTGCTCCTTCAACTGGTTTCTATTTTTTCAAACCCTTTTGGGCAGGTTGGGCCCATTGGGTTGGCTTGGTGGGATGGCCACGATGGGATTTTAAATTTTAATTTTCAATTTTCTGTTCTGGTGATCCTTGGGTTTTTTGCTCTTATGGTTTTGCCAACTTAGTTTTTAGGTGGTATTTTGAGTTTATTTTATTATTTTATTTTTTAGGTTGGCCCCATCGAATTGTCTTGGCAGGATTATAATTATAATTTTAACTTTTCTGCTTCATCAGTCGTTGGGTTTTCTACTCTTGTGGGATTGCCAACTAAGTTTTCAATCGAAAATCTGAGTTTTTTAAATTTTCATTTTTAGGGGTTGTCCTTTTGGGATCCTATTTTTAACCTTTGATTTTTCAGGTTCAGGGTGGGTCTGATGACCTACTGGTTTTATCCTTAATGTATTAATATTTTGGGGCTCCTTTCAAAACCTACTTTTAATTAAACTATTTTACCAATAAAAAAATATTAGATTAATTATTTCTAAACTAAGCATTTGAAAGTACGCACTCACATGGTTCATGCTAGAATTTGTGTCAACGCCAATCTGGATTCCCAGCTTCCCCATCAAATAAATATGGTTTACGACTCCTATCGCAGGTGTCAGGCCATAGAATATGAGAGCACGCCTGCATTATGTAATGAATACAAGGTACAAGTCCATCTTAAAACCCAATACCCATTGCTAAGAAACTCAAAGGATATGAAACTCCCCTATATATATCGAAACGGGTTGCAGACCGGGTGGTAGAAAGGTAGACCCTAGCAAGGTAAGCAGAAAAGTAGCCACTATCAGAAGAAGGGATAAATTTTAGAAGATACCAAAGAAAAGCAGATTGAAATCCAAGATTTGGAGGATGATCATCCAAAGTTAAGTTCCATTTTTTCCTTCCAAAATTGTTTTGATATTTTAAAAGGAACTCTTATTCATGGGTCTGAACCTGGTGAGGATGAAATTACCCCAAATCCAACTGAAACCCTAGTTTTTTATCTAGAGGAACCCCAATATCCAACCAGATTTGGGCCATCCAATATTTTTTCAAAACCACCACCCACTCCAGAGAGGTTACATAAATTGGCAGTCCCATCTCAGACAAAGTGGAGAAAGAAGACAAATATGATTTTAGCCCCATTAACACTAGAAGTATCAAGAAAGCTTATGTTGATATTGGAAGTGAAAAGAAAAAAAGGGAAGACCCTCTATAAATGATCAGATTAAAAATAAAATAGAAAATGATATTGCAAATGGTACCCAGAAAACCTTATTCTAAGATCTTCTCGGTTAGGAGAAGGATGATTCAAAAAGGCTCAAACCTCCCTTGCAACAAACTAAGGGAGGCCAAAAACTTTCCAAAGATTCTAAATGAATATCCTCTCATGGGATGTGAGAGGCCTCAACAGTTCTGTCAAGAAAAGGCTTGTTTGCACTCTGAAGAAAGAACACATACCCACTATCATGATTCTGCAAGAAACAAATATTGATCAATATAAAATCTAGAAAATCATAAATTCTATTTGGAATAATGGTAATTTTACTTTTTTCCTTGCTCAAGGTATGTCTGGGGGTCTTCTCTGTATTTGGGACTCAAACAAGTTTGAAGGCAGAATCATTTCCTCTTTCAATAGGGTCCTCAATATGATGTTTTTCTGTAACAATAGTAATTTCTCTTGGATTCTGTCCAATGTCTATTCCCCTAACGATCCTCTTAGATGTATAGGTCTATGGGATAATTTTATTAAGATGAAAAGTGCTTTCATAGACCTTCTATAGATTATTCTAGAAGACTTCACTCCCATTTTTGCTTCTGATAAGAAGGGAAGGAACTTGATGTCCACCAAGAAAATTAAGGATTTTCATAACTTTGTCACTGAATGTGAGCTGAAGGATGTTCAAACTAAAGGGGCAAAATACACCTGGAGCAACAAGATAATTGGGGATCATCACACTCAAGTAAAACTTGATAGGATTTTTTTTTATCTCAAGAAGCTATATTAGTGATGGGTGATGGCACTCTTATTTATCTTCCCAGAGTTGGATCTGATCATTGCCCTTTTTTATTTGAAGCTGAGAAAGGCCCTTGTTTAAAAATACCATTTATATTTGAATCTATGTGGACACAACACCCAAATTTGCGGATGCAAATTTCTAACTGGTGGTAATTTGACTGTCATGGGTCCTTTATTTTTAGGTTTCATAAAAAATTAAATGTGTTAAAGAAAATATCCTAGTCTGGAACAAAGAATATTTTGGTAACATCTTGGAAATTAAGAAAAATATTTTACAAAAACTAAAAAGTATTGAAGTCCAAATTCAAAATGGGCAGCTTAATGAACAACTCAGAAATTAGAAGAGACAGGTTCTTGCAAACTATCATAATGTGCTGGCTAAAGAGGAGACTTTTTGGAGGCAAAAATCAAGGGCCCTTTGGCTCAAAGAGGGGGACTCAAGTACAAAATTATTTCATGCCACTAACCTAAGGCACCGAAGTTTGAATAAAATTAAAGAATTAACCAAAAGTGATGGATCCGTCATCAGGGATATTTTTGAGATTCGAAATGAAGCTTCATCTTTTTTTGAAGGCCTTTTGGGAGCCAACCCCTAAAATTTTGCCCAAGTTGGTAGACAATTGCTCCATCATATACCTAGTCTGGTCACTTCAGATATGAATTTAGCTCTTATCAAACCCCTCACCCCTGATGAAATTAAAGAGGCTATTTTCTCAATGCACCTTGATAAAACCCCAGGCCTTGATGGGTTTTCCCCCAGGTTCTATCAAAATTTTTGGGACATAATTGGGCCTAACATATGAAATTCCATCATTGAAATTTAGTATACTAAATACATACCCAGAAGTATCAACTCCACTTCCATTGCCTTGGTTCCCAAAGGGCCTGTGTGTAAATCTGTCATATTTCAGACCCATTAGTCTTTGCAATGTTCTGTACAAAAATCTTGCTAAAGCCATGGCTGCAAGACTCAAAGAGATCCTTCCTTATATCATAGACCCTTGTCAAGTTAGCTCTATCAAAGGAAGAAATATTATTGATGATGTTATCACGTTGCATGAAGCCCTTCATTCTGTCAGCCGTAACAAAACAACTGCCATGTTTTTCAAAATTGATATGAATAAGGATTTTGATAGAGTTAAAAAATATTTTTTGATTGTTGTCCTTCTCAAATTTGGGTTTATAGGGAGTGGGTTGATCTTGTTTATAACTACATCTCTAATCCTTGGTTTTCAATCCTGGTCAATGGATCTACAATATTTTTTTTCCCTAGTAATAGGGGCCTTAGACAAGGAGATCCTCTATTCTCCATCCTTTTTATAATTCTTGTTGAATCCTTGGGTAGAGCACTCAAAAATACCTATTCCAACAACATAATTTTAGGCATTAAGGTTGCGTCTAATTTAAGATCCTTGTCTCACCAGTAGTTCATTGATGACACCATCATTGCTACTCATGCTTCTGTGTGGGAAGCAAAAACCATTAAGAGTATTCTTGATACCTATGAGGAGGCTACAAGGTAGAAAATAAGTTATATTAAAAGCAAAATCTTCTTCATTAAAACTCCCCAAGAGAAACAAGCTAAGATTACATGCATCTTTCAATGTGTTATATCTCAGTTTTCAACCCAATATTTGGGTCTTCCTCTTTTCACCAGTGCTCCAAAGGAATCCATGTGGAGTAATATCATTGAGAGGATTAAAAAAATTACAGGTTGCAAAGGGACTCTCCTCTTAAGTATCCAAATACACCCTGAAAATGGCTTATCTTCAAAATGTTCATGTCTATTTCATGTTCATATTCAAATTTCTTGTTGTTGTCTACATGAAAATTGAGCAAATCCAAAAAATATTTTTGTGGGTAGGTGTTGAGGATAGAAAAATATTTCATCTAGTTAGTTGGGACAAGGTGTGCTCCCCCAAAATTCAAGGGGTCTTGGGGCTCCGAAGAGTTTGTAATATGAACATAGCCTTGTTATCCAAGCAAGCATGGAAGGTTTTCACCAACAACCTTGAATGGGTCTCAATTGTCAATAGAAAATATCTTCAAAATCGTTGTTTCATAGATGATGATTTTCCCAAAGAGAGCTCCATTTTGTGGAAATCAATTATCCAAATCAGATATCTAATTCAAAAGGGGATAAGGTGGCAATTAGGCACAGAGAGAAAAATTAACTTCTGGACTGACCGGTGGATCTCTAATTAACCGGTTTTATAGAACAATGAAATTGTTGTTTTATAAACTTTCTTGGACACTTTAATTGGTAGCAAGGTTGAATATTTTATTGATTTTTCGTGTGATTTCAAGAATTGAAAAAAATTTCATATTCCAAATGCTAATGTCCAAATCTCTTATACCTCAGCAGTTCTCAAAACCATCCTTTATGCTATAGTCATCCCCATTGGTAATTCCCTTGACTCCCCTTTTTGGAAAGAGAATGATTCGAGGCTATTCACAGTTAAATCTATTCATGGTCTGGCTATTGATCATCAAGTGGTTAAAATACCTTATGATTGTGTGTGGATTAAATATCTCATTATGAAAGTTGCTCATTTAAGCTGGTTGGCCATCCAAAATAAGATTCTAATGATTGATAATCTTATAAAAGGGGCATGATTGTCCCTAACATATGCTTTATTTGTGCATGAATGTTTGGGAATCCGTCAATCACCTCTTTCTCGAGTGTTTTTTCTCTAATTCAGCATTGGATCACCTCATGTCCACTTTTCATATCTCATGGGTTACTCCTAATTCATTGAGTCACCTTTTCATACAATGACCAACTCCATTCAAAAATATCAAATTATCTTCTTTATAGAAAGTGACTTTTCATCATATCTTATGGCAAGTGTGGCTTGAAAGAAATAATAGTGTTTTTTATTCCTCCTCTAAGGATCCCATTTATGTTTCCAATAAAGCTATTGGCTTTGCTGTCTAAAATTCCCAGCTCTTCCCTTATCCCAAACCTCCTAAGTCTATATTAGAGTCTATTATGTTCTCTTTCTTAAAAATTCCCCATGCCTCTAGTTCTAGTTTATCAACCCCCATCCCAAAGTGGGTGCCCATTGGATTCCTCCCCCAAGTGAGTGGATGAAAATTAACATTGATGGTGCCTTCAAAGGAAATCCAGGGGATGCAGGTGTTTGTGGTCTTATCAAAGATCATAGTGGTCAAGTTATTATGGCTTATGTTGAGTATCTAGGGTGTCAAACTAATCATTTTGTTGAAGGTCGTGCACTATGGAGAGGGCTAGATATTCTCAAGGATTATAAAGGCAACCTTTTTATTGAGGGATATTATTTGAATATTATAAATTCTCTCAAACAAAATAAGGTGTCCTATTGGAATGTCAGAACCATTATTCAGGAAGCTAAGAAGCTGTGTCAAAATTTCAATGATATCTTTATCAATCATGTGTACCGCAAAGCTAACAGGCCTGTAGATATTCTTACCAATTGAGGACTTATCCATAAATCATTATCCATTTGGAAAGAAATATTTTCCTATGAATTTTTATATGCTACTAATAATGATTTGGTTTAAAATATATGGTCACAGGTTTTGGCGGGTCAGCTTCTCCAATGATGACTCTAGTTTTTTCAGCATGATTTATTTCTTTGGTTACAATTCTTGTGGCGGAAGTTTTCTAAAATAGCGTGACTCTCAATATTACTATCAGTACTGGTGTTTGGTTCTCCCATTCACTTTTTGAGAAGTATGCAATGTCCCAAGGTAGGCCCTGTCAATAGATTCATCTCATGGTGGTCTTTCCCAAGCATGTCAAGTCCCTTAGTAGGTCTATGCAGTGTGCTTGGATTTTGTTAAACAAAGTCAATATGCGTAAAGTCTCGAGATCCTATTTTTATGTCTTACAAATTTTGAGAATAATTTTTTAATCAATTGGTACTCCCAATCTTATCCCAGTCCTATCCTTTGCGTAGTCTGTCTTGTGCCATGTCTATTTTTCCAGTTTCTATTCTCTATTGATAATCACTAAGTGGTTCGCCAATAAAACCAACTCAAATTTCAAAAAGGTCATTCATTGTGGCAAAAATTTCTATATTTACAACCCTGGTCAGTCTAAATCCACTACCGTCTAGTTTTATCCGTTGTTGTGTGTCGTAGGCAGTAATAAGTGTAGTATCTGGTTTATGTGGTCTTCCTTTTTTCTCAGTCCTACCAACATGGCCCTTCTTGAGCCATCTAGCCTTTAGCTTGATCCCCTGTCTTAGACCTTTTTGGAAGCTCATGGTCTCATTCCTTTCCTCAGTAAGTTCAAAGGGGTTGAGCAAGATATCACTAAAGCCTTTGTCAATTAATGGAATAATGGATATGTTGTTGTGCATAACCTTTATTTTAGAGTTACTATTAAGTTGATGGTTGAGGTGACAAAACTACCAGCGAAAGGGCGAGCGATGTGAAAAGATCATCATAACTGGGAACCTGAGCTCAAGGGATTTCCAAATCATTCAAATTTTTAGGTGGAAGGATGCTACTGTTGATAGTGAGTCACTGCCTATTCCTTGGCCCATGATTATTATCCCAACCCTTCAGTACCTTACTATGGATGACCTTGCAAAGCCTTTATACAGTTTATATGTTGCTCTAGTCAATCATCTTAGGGGTTTCAATCCTATTAATATTCTTGATTTCCTTTATCGCTCTATTAGATACTCAATCCATAATGCTAGGAAATAGAAATCTCAAACCCCTCCTACTCACCAAGGCCTCTTCACTGTCATTTACCACCATGTTGAAGCCACCCTCCCTCCTACCATTCTTGCTTCACCACTCCATTCCAATCCACCTCCGAAGTCATCCACTCATAACCTGTCACGTTCCCCTCCAAAATTTGTTAGCGATGATGAGTCCCTTGGTTCCAAAGTTAAACAATCCCCTAACTATGAACCCTTCACCCATTTTTCCTCAAAATGCAAAGCCAAAGTTGGTGAGAGTCCTCCTCAATTTAGAAGGTCTACCCGACTTAAGAAACCTAGGGTTGATTCCAATCAGAACTCCCCTTACCACATCTTGGATGAAGACAGTGATGATCCATGCATTACTACTCGTAATACAATCTATATTACCATCATCAACAACATCATCAATGCCATGGATAAGATTAGTGAGACTCTCAAGGTGCTACTCCCAAACCATCCTAAAAATGCTCCTGCAAATAAATATGTTATAGAGACCTAGGTCTAGGTATGTTGAGTACTTTATTTGTTCTAATGTTGGGTCTCTCTGGTTATTTTGATCTTTTGATCCCTTGCGTAGGACTTTAATTACTGTTTTTGAGTTCTTTATTGCCCCTACGTGGACCTTTTTGAGTACTATGTTTCTTCCTATTCAGTTTTTTGTTATAATTTTTGATGATATTTTATGAGAATCCCCTGTGTGGGTTTTGGTATAACTTACAGGTAGTTATTTCTCTTAAGCAACCCCTATGCGGGTATTGTTCGGGATGTATTTTTGTGTTTATGATGTCATGCATCCACTCAGCCTTCTCCATTGTTGTTTGGTCATTTTCATTCAGGTTACAGCTAGCCAATGTGCAGGTCTATGTCATATTATTCTATTGTTTTATCTACCAGTTTATGTACTTGGTTTTGGACCCATTTAAACCTCACACTTAATCAATTTTACCTACCAAAAAAAGAATAAAAGTTGATATAATTGTTGATGTTCGTCATCTATTATTGGAGGCAATATCTTGGAAATACGAGCATAATTATAGAGAAGAAAATTGGATAGCAAATAATATAGCCAATCATAGTGTTGATCTTCATCTTGGTGAAATTTGAATTATAGAAGGTAACCAAGTGAGATTTTATATCTCAACCAAAACAATGTGGAGGAGCTGATTGTAGAAACTTAACACTTCAATAAAGTTGAATAATATATTTAATAGAAAAAAAAATGAAAAATACTTGTGATAAAACACATGTTGGATATGGTATAATTGACCTAAAAAAATTGTAATATTTTGGTATTTTTATGGTAGTGACCCCCAATAGAAGCCACATATATATCTTATTAAAAAATAGTATGCAAAGAAGGATCTAATAGTTTTAATTTAAAGGGTTCAGTAATTGCTAGACAATAATGTCATTATGTGGTTAATTGAAATACTATGATAGCAAAATCATGATGAAATAAGAATGGGGTCAATTTTAATCTCATGTAACCAATTTTAATAAACTATATCAAGGACGATGTTAACTATAGGTCTAAGAATTCCATACAATATGCCAAGGGTCAAATCCCATGGGTGATACCAAGGTAGCATTAAGATTATAGCATATCATAGGCCTAGGATCAACTAGACTTCAACTTAATATCAAACGTAACCTTATTATGGATACAAAATCCCCTATATTTTTATGAGTTATAGCGAAATATTAACATTAATATTTTAGTTGTTATAAGGTTTCAAATTTCATTCTTATCTAGTCCATAGTTTGTAACACATCATAGTGGGTTTGGGATAAGAAATGGAGATCAACGAATTTCACATTATAGTCCAAGGTTTCAATCTTGCGGATAGAACATTTTATAAATCCATAAAGACATATGGAGGTAGGAGATAAATCATGTTCCATAGAAAAGGCTCGTGTACAACATCCAACATAGAGGTATGAATGAGGAGGTTCTTAATCCTTACCTCACTATAACTAAAATTTGTCCATACAAAAATAAAAAAATAAAAATAAAGCACATATTTCTATGTAATAAAAAAAATATAATCTTTTACAACCCTTCACTATAATAAGGTGTTATAAAAATCTATCTTCAAAATAAAAAGAAGGGGATCCCTTCAATTTCAATCCATGACAATAAAACAAGTATACAAAAATATATATAATTGAATAATTTTATTTAAGTAATTGAATATAATATTATTTAAAAATTATTCAATTAATAAATCATTGCATTAAAAAATAAATTTCCTTGAATATTAATGTTTTTTATATTTATATAGTATGAATAGAAATTCTATGATAGATGGAATTGTGAAACAATGATAAACTTAAAATGATTTCATATAATTATTTTTAAAATAAAAACAAGCAACAAATGAATCAAAACTACTATACTTTTATTAGAAAATTGACATCTATAAGGTAAAATTTAATAATGTCATGCTTGAAGCTTATTCTTTCATTAATTTGTTTATATTTGTTTCCTCAAAAAAATATGTAACTTTCATTTCAAAGTTTGAAAAATATTACAATGAGATGGGTATTGTATACACTCATATAAGCCTTAGTAAATATTACATGTTACAATAATAATAGCCTATTGTAAGCCTTCAATCATCTTATAGAGTGTCATTTTTGTACTTCAACCTTGTAGCCATCAGTCATCTTTCAGATATGACCTTAATTATCCAAAGACATAAAAGAAACATGAAAGGTATCCTAAACCACAACTTCTATCAAAAGGAAAAAAGTATCAAAATGGTACATACTATGGTGGAATCACAGTCCCATACACCACTCCTTCCTTTAAGCAAGCACAAACTAGAATATCCAAGGCAATTGTTGATAGACCGTCTGCTTCCTCATTTATTTCTTTGTAAATATATTTATAAGATATCTCTATAAAGGATGTTTTAGTAATTTCACTTGCTCATAATAAGGCCTAAGTATCAAATTTTGCATCCCTCGTAAACCTGAAGCCCAATCCACCATTAATTTTGAGTCACCCAATACTTGAAATTTTGTTATTCCTTGTTCCACTATCATTCTTAACAAAAAGATCAAAATCTTCCACTCTGCCATACCTTCACCAAGACCTGCTTTCAAAGTAAATTTATGGTTTTTATCCTAATATAACACCCCTCCTACCCCACATCTATTTGGATTGTCTTTACAAGCTCCATCAAAAAAAGCTCAATACTTTTTAATATCCACTGTTATACACCTAACCTATCCTACAAACTTTAAAATTGGGTCTTTTTTTATGCCTTCATAAGTATATTTGATCTGAGCTTGAACTTGTATAGGTAGAATTTCCTTGCTCTCAAACAACATAGAATTTATTGCCAACCACAAACCCCATGCCACTATTAATGGAATGCACTTGTATTCCTTTAAAACTTTGTCTTTGAACCATTATTGCATATTATCTAATAGATTCCTTGTTGGCCACTATCCCTTTCCCTTAGTCATGGATAGAATATACCTCCATACTTCTCTTGAAAAATCATAGTGAACTAATAGATGATCTATTGTTTCTTCTTCCCTTTTACACAAAGTACATTAACTTGCACCCTGCCAAAACCTCTTTTGTAGAACATCCCTTGTTAATGCCTTCTCAGTTAAAGCTAACCCAAAAAGTTCTTATTTTCAAGGTGCTTTCACCTTCCAACTCCTGCTCCACCACCAAAGGAACTCCTCATTAATATCTTTAAATATTACCTTGTATCCTTTAGTTGTAAATTATCCACTAGTTGGGTTCTTTGACCATACTAGAGAGGCTTCTTCTTGACTCATTATAATAAAATCCCTTGTTAGATCCCTTGTATACTTGATCCAATGCTCAGATTCATTTTCTTCCAAAAGTAATTCTTTGGCTGAAAGCCACCCTTGATTTTATAAATTTGTTATGTTCATAGAGGTTGTATTTTCTAATACTTTGAGCCCCTGTCTATTTAGATAGTCTATTAAATATTGATATAGCTGGTAATTCCCTCTATTCCTCATCCAAGGGTTTTTTCCTAGCCTTTCTTCTCATTTCCTATTTTCCAAACCAAAAAATTACCCACTAATAAAAAAACCTTCACTAATAATTTCTAAATGATAGTTGCATTGGTCACTAGCTTGATAGGAGGTCTAATCCACTCTTAAAACGACATGGAACCTAAATATTTCTCCTTGATAACCTCATGTTATAATTCTTTACCAGTTATCAATATCCAAAGACTCTTGGCAGCTAGTGCTTTCTTTAAGTTATGTATATTCTTAAGCCCCCATTCTCTAGTTGATTTAGGTTTGGCTATCTTTCTCCATTTAACTAAAGGTATTGAATCCTTATCCCTTCTTATTGTCCAAAGGAAATGGAAGCATTTTTTCCTTATTTTTTCTATTATTTTAATAGGAATATAAGCCATAGAGTGCCAAAATACTGGAATGGCTTCCAGAACTGATTTAACTAGTTTTAAATGACCTCCCAATGATAACCATCTATTCCACCATGAAGTTACCCTTTTTTCCACTTTATTGCATAACCAAATTCAATCCTGGTATCCATCATTATTTGGCTTCAGTATAAATCCCAAATAATTTAGACCTTTTCCAAACTCAATTAGATTGAAGCTAAAAATTCTTACCACTACTTCTTCTTATCTTGGCTATAGTATGTTAAAAGCTATATTTTTATTTTTTGAAGGTTTATTTCCCTTTTCGTGGTAGCACAATGGTAGCACAATATAAATCTAACAACTCTTTATATTTAAGTGCTTCTCATAAGATACCATTTCTAAATAGGAGTATATCATCTGCAAATAGTGAGTCCTAACCAAAGGATTTCCCAATTTAATGTCTTTGATCATACCAAGTCAGGGTTATGCGCAATAGCAAATAATCATAAATTTGGCAAATATTAGGATTTCCAAAATTAGAAATTGGTGAATATTCGCCTGAAATATTCGAGACCAATTTTTTCAAAGGGTCAATTCGCCACAATATATATCCAAATATAGGCATATTTATACTTGTTGGAAAGCTCTTTTTGAGTCCGATCTAATGGTGGTGTTTGTAGGAAGTTATAAGGTGATGTAATAGATCAAAATTTACCCCAAATATGATATTACTTTTTAGGGCTTCAAATACCCCAAATTTTGGTGTGAAGATGATTGATTTAATTTTTTTAATATTCACCTTGATTCACCATTTTTTTACAAGTACATTTAGGGTCTAACCCCTTATGCATAATCCTGTGCCAATTTTTTTTATTCCTTAATCATTCTACTCAGCCCTTCAACCACAAGTAAGAATAATCAGGGTGATTGGGTGCATCCCCATCTCAATCCTCTAGAAGGCTTGAAGAAGCTAAAAGTTAAACCATTAATTAAGACAACAAAGAAAGCAGAATTAATACATCCCATTACTAAATTTACAAAGGGTACACTATAACCAATATGAATTAATATAAAGTAAATGTACAACTAGCTTACGTTATCAAAAACTTTTTCTATATCAAGCTTAATTGTCATTGGTTGTTGCTTCCTTGATTTTATTGAATGAAGTGCTTCTAGAGCAACACCTATAGATTTATGGATTTACCTTTTACTTAAGAAACCAAATCCTTGGACTCCACCTTGGAGAATGTGTCCACTCTGACTTTGGATGAGGGTAGATTTGAGGAGGTTGAGATCGAAAGGAAAATTGGCTTTCAACGAAGCAATAGGGTTATTGGTCTTCCTAGTCCTAATCCCTGGGCCATTGTGAGTTGGGAACCTCCTTCTCTGGGTTGGGTTAAATTAAACTTGGATGGAGCTTCAAAGGATAATCACGGTAATGCTAGTACTAGTGGGGTTCTTAGGGATGAAAAAGGTGGGCTTCTGCTAGCATATGCCAAATTCTTAGATATCTAGACTTGCCATGTTGTAGATGTCAGAGCCCTTTATCGAGATATCTTGCTTGTGGAGAAGATGGGGTACCAAAAATTTTGCATTGAAGGAGACTCAATTAATATTATAAACTTAGTCAAAGGTGATTCGGTCTCTCGTTGGAATATTGAGGTTGTGATTATGGAATTTAGATGAATTATTCAAGCTAGAGAGGATAGGGAGATAAAGCATATCTTTAGAGAAGGAAACTACCACACTGAATTTATGGTAAACCTGGGTATAAGTCTCAATGGTCTATCTGTTTGGAGAGACAATTTTCTTGAAGGTCTTCTTCAATTGGATTTAGCAATGCATGCTTCTTAATGCTCTATAAGCTTTTACTATTTATGAAGAAATATTTTGTGCACAACCGTGTGGAAGTGTTGGTTGGTTGGGGGGTTCACCTACGTTGTTCTAATTTTGTTTCTTGTATCAAGTTGTAGTTGGTTCACTTGGTGATGGGTTACAAATTATAGTGATTTATAGTTGCTCGTGTCCCTGTATTGTTGGTCTTAGGCCAAGTTTTGCAGGGCTTCTCCTATTGTAAAAGGTTTAGGGACCCTTTCAAAACCCCTTCTATATCTAATAAAAAATATTCTTATGAGAAGGTGTCTAAAAAAAACCCTTTTAACCTCATAGGAATAATCTCAAAGATGATTAGTAGAGAGTATTATACAACAATATGGACCTATACTCCCCAAAGTATTATGGGTTATCCTTCTTAGGAATCAAGGCCATGAAAGTTGTATTGATAGACCTAATTACCTACCCAAGAGTCCTTGATTTCTCAACCACCTTTAAAATGTCTTCTTCCAACAACTCATAAAAACCCACATAAAAGTCAATAGTACACCATCTGGTTCTAGACTCTTCCATTTGTAAAATGATTTGATTGTTTTTTGTAGCTCCTCCTTAGTGACTTTTATCGTCAAAGTCTCTTTAACTTCATCATTGACCATCTTAGGTAGATAAAGTGATAGCTTAATGATTTCTTCAATATTTTCTCTATTGGGTTCTTGATATATTTTCTTAAAGTGGGATACTCATAATCTTGCTATTTCTTGAAACATTCTCATATTTCTTCCATCCTCCTCTTTCATCTCCCAAATTGTATTTATCATTTTTCTTTGTTTTGCATACTTTTGAAATATTTTTGTATTCTCATCCCCTTGTTCTAGCCAAAAGTGCTCCACTTTTCATCCTTCACTTTACATCTTCTCATTCTAATAACTTCCTCTTCTTATTTTCAACTCCTTTACCTACAAATACTCCTTGTTTAAAAAAACTCGTTGCCTTTGTGACTATATAACTGACTTAATTTATATTCTATGTCCACTATCTTTGTCTTTGCTTCCCAATATTTACCTTTGATCTATGTGATTATAGTAGATTTTATTCTCCTCAGTTTTTTAGAATTAATTTGTTTATATATATGAGATTATAATAATCTTAAATAGTGAAATATACGCCTTCTATTATTATTTTTAATTTATATTTTTTTTTATTACATGATCTATATTTTGTTTATCATTGAAATGTGAATAAACTTCTTATACTTCCTAGCCACAATATATGAATTTTTAGTAGATAAATAATTATTATTTTACTTGTATATACACCAATGCTTAAGTTTTCTTAATAAAAATTTATGGTTTTAAAATTAAGAAACACAACTTTTATAAAGTATGTTGGCCAAATTTATTAATAAAAATATATGTTATCAACTTAGAAGTTATAAAATTGTTTTAAAAGTTCTATTATTTAAGATAAATATTAAGATAAACAAGTATATTTATTTTTGTTTTTAATACCGAATAACCCCTTGCTCAGCCTCTTTAATTTATTACTTATATATAATTTTAACTTAACTTATTATGTTTTAAAATTAAACATATTGAAAATTTTGAAAAAGAAAAATTTGGCTCTAAATTAATTATATATGTATATAATTTATTTTGAAAGGACCCAAAAATATTTTACAAAGAGAAACAGGTGTGAACCCAACTAGGATCAACATTGAAAGTCGAACAAAACAAAAAAGCATCTGGAAAAACCCAACCAAACCATCCAAAAAGACAAAAAGGGAACTGCAAAAGGGAACCTAGTAGTTCCCAAAAAACCCCAAAAATGGACAGGAGAAACTGTCAAAACAAGAAAAACCATGAACATGAACCATGCAAACTAGAACATGAAACCACAACTCTCACTTGAGCTAACATTGACCTGCATCTCAAAATTCACACAGTAAGTGACTACTCCCAGGCTAAAGTCAAGGGAGTCTCATTTGACGTCCAATAGGCTTACTGTATTATTAATAATACTATAAAATATCTTATATTTTTTAATTAAAATATAATCATTTTATAACATCAAGGAAACCTGCGAAGGAGAACTATGAAGACACTTGAGTTGGTATACCTTTGAGCTCTTATCAAAGAGAACAATTATAAAAAAAAAGTTTCAAGTATAATTTGAGTAGCCTAACAATGTAAACTTTGAAAGGTTCCTTAACCTTTCACAACGAGTAACATAATAGAACCAAGAACAATAAGCGGATCAAGAGGAGAACAACCTCAAGGGACAAGGGGATACAACAAAACAACCATAAATAGGTAGAACGAAGAAAACACCTTCAACAAAAAGCAAGGAGCACCTTATTAATCAAGGACAAAAGAGACCAAAAACTAAAACACACTAAGTCAAAAAGGTAGGGAAATCCTACATTCAAATTTGAAGAGCATTTTAATTGATCCTTTGGTTGGCCAACATGTCAGCTTCTTTATTTCCTTCTCTAAATATGTGCTTGAATTCAACACCTTTCAAATTTTGAGTGTGACGATACATATTTTCTATTGAATCTTCAATGAACTAGCGGGAGGAATGTTTTCCTTTAGCAATATTAATGACGGAAAGAGAATCACCTTCAATTACCATCTTTGCATTCAAATTTTCCAAGAGCATGACCCTTTGATAAAGCATCCGAGCTTTGGCAAAAAAAATAAACTCCTAAGAAGTTAACAAAGGCCAAAATAATAACCTCTTTGTTATCCATGTGGTTCCTCCAATCCCAAAAGAATAACCTTGAGGCGAAGACTGCCATTTAACAAGATATCTAGTATTGGAAATGGGTACATTGCAAATACCTTCAAGATTCACAATACCTTACTTTTACTTTTTACATGTAATTAAATAATTTATTTTTTATTTTTTTGAAAAACAATTTTTAAAAATTATATAATTAAATAATTTATTTTATTATATTAATTTTTTTTTTTTAAAACTTCTCTTTTTCATAACTTTACTAATATGACTCACATCCTTATATTAACATTTGAGTTATTTATTCTTGCTCTTATAAACTTGAAATTTCATTTTTATAATTTTATTAAAAAAATAAAAGCGTAAATTATTAATAATTAAGTAAATATCATATTTTCCTAAGTTTTTTTCTAAAATTTAGGATTGAGGAAATCACCTCAACCGCCATACCCTCAGATTTGAAACTATCTCCTATTAAAATATAAATAATAAATAGTAATTAAAAAAAATCATTAATGTTTATTTTTAGATAATTGAAACTACACGACATTCGTCCTGCCCTAAATGAATTAGCAAAGAGGCTTACTGTGAGAAATTTTTTTTTGACATATTCTCCACTTATGTTCTCATATTTTAAGTACGTGGGACACCACTAGATAATGTGAAGACGTATTGATTGAATGGTGGGTAGGGCCCGTTTCTTTGAGTGGGAAGTTAAAAAAGTATTTGAGACATCTCAATTTAAAACAGAGTTAATGTGCGAACATTGCTTTTTAATAATTTCCTTAAACTAAGGCTTGTTTAGAGTTTACACGGAGGACTAGCATCACACTTATTCGTACCTACACACCAAGCGTCTTCGCTGAATTATAAAATAACAGATGTGAATGTCGAATTCTTTTGGATAGCTTTAACCATATCTATCACAAATGTAGAGAAATCTGGTATTCTTCACCATCTCCTTCCCTTCCATGACTGTCGTCATTTGAATGTAGATTTATAAATTGCCATGGCGTTTCATTAGCCTCCACTTGTGTCTGTCAACCATAGACAGTGACATTTCACAACATATAACATTACTATTTAATAATGCCATATGCAAACTAAACATCCTCATACCTACCTGCCTCATCTTTGCTTGTACTTGAAACTTGCTATTTTCTTCTGATACTTCTTTTTCCTGCACACAACAAACTTATGAATCAATCCAAATCTGTTAACCCTCCCTATCTTCGCAAGAAACACTATTTGGCCTTCCATTCTTTAATAACAAAACATTAAAATAAATAAATAAAATAAGAGTTTTTGAGTTAGGATGCTAACTTTTTGGTGACACTCCTCCATTTGCATTATGTGCACCTCATTCTGCAATGAGAAGCATCACATGTTTAGATACCCTCCATAATGATAGCTAAATTCAAATGCTGTTCTTCTTAAAAATTGAGATCATTTATTTTGCCTTTTTTGATCTAATGCGTTTGAGTCCCCGTTCTAGTCCATCTTCTAGACCTTCCAGCTCTTTCAACTCTATGCCCTCCAACTCTTTGCCCCTCATTTGTCTGAAAATGATAACTGAACATAAATTCTCTCTCTTTTTATATATATAGGTTTGTGAGATAAATGAGCAAAATAGACTGAAATAGTTTGTTACCTGCACTTTTGGCTAAGGTTTTCGTAACGCTCGTTCATCGTTATCAGCTCTGTATTTTTAACCTAAGAGAAAATTCCAACATTTCTTGTTTAGCTTCCACCTTTCTCTCTCCTGTGTCCACGATGCTATATAATACCAGAGCATATGGAATTCAATAAGAATAGACATAAAAGTCTAACACAGTAAGTTCCTACCGTTAAAGTGCATGTTTTGCACCTCTATTTATTATTTTAAGTTTCATCCATAATATAACATAGCCTAATAAATTATTATTAGCTTTGGCTAACAAGCATGATCCTCAATTTACATGTAAATATAAGGGAATGAATACAGGGGAGGCTGGTTCATGTTCATATCTAAATTTAATTAAAATTAAAATTGAGGATTAAAAAATATATATTTATTCTGTTTTTAATTGAAAAAGCAAAGCTTAAATAATATGTTTTTAATGGAATGTTACGAATCTATATTTTTCACCATTACCATAATGTATTGAAACTCAAATAATCCATATGCTGAACCTCCAGCTGAACCTCCAGGTAGACGTGCAACCTAGCAAAATTCAGATAGGCATAGCGAAATTTCTCATAAAAAATATATCAGGAATGGGTAGAAGCTAAACCTCAGGCCCGTCAGCGTCAATGTGAAGGAAAATTCTTTATATGTCTTCTTGCCTCTCGGTAATGGCAGTTGTCATACAAGCATTATTGTTTAAATCCATATTAAACTTAATATATAGTCGGTTCATGGTATCCATGGTGAGAAATATGTGTCCATTTAGTGAGCACATCTGAAATATTTAAGATGAGAAATACTTTTACAAACAGTAAGTATATCATTATCAACCCGGATCTCTATTGAATAAGAAGACTGAACTACAACTTTCTTTTCACTGTCCCAACATATCAATCCTCACTCTGTTGGGGTTTCTACCTTGTTTGTGCTTGTATATGCATATTCCATTTATTCTTTTATGTAAATAAGGATCTCTTAGTGTTTTACCACCTAAAAAAACGACAGAGAGAAAATTAAACACAAAGAATGCTTGGTTGATGTGTGATGTAGTATGCATATATGTAAAATGAGATAATATGTCATAGCCAACAGCTTCATTTGCTAATGGTTGGGATGTGCTTGAGAATTTTTTTTTTAAATTCCAACTAGACCACAAACATGCTCGGTTCAGGATTAGAATTGAAGACTATCTTCTTTATTTCAAGGGGATAAAGTTATATTTGGAAGAGTTAAGGAGTTTAATGCGATGAAAAATGTCTATGTCTAGTTCACTCCTATTGTTGAAGTACTTGAATGTTTTTGTTTTAACTATGAACATCCTGTTGTTAGCTTCTTAATAAGTTATTAATTGGCGAGTCTTTAAATTGAATTTAAACTCAAAGCATGTGAAAAGAAAGTAAAAGTTTCATAAATTTAAAGTTAGAATAAAGATTTCACCAATTATTTTTGTTTTTTTTTAATTTTTAATAAAAATCCAATCATAAAATGATGGGATAGTTAAAAGTCCTATGCTTAAAAAATAAAAACTTGTCTTTTCTTTCCAAACAATTTTTAAGAAAAACAAAAATTAGCATTTTAATATAGTAAGATGACATATTTAAAATATGGTTGCTTCAAAAAGTTGTTTCTATTTTCAAGCTAGTTTAAAGCATGAAAGTTCTTATGATGATGGCATTATTGGAAAAAAAAAAATTAATCTACATTTTATTCATCATTTGCAATGGATTTATTCAAGAAAATAATATGGCATGATTTTTTAAAATATAAAGTAATGATAGTTCAACAAAATTATTTTTTGATTGATGGGAAAGGGTTTTGAAAGGGACCCTCAACCTTTTACAAAGCATAAAAGTGAAACAGGGTAAATCAACAAGATTAACCCAAGAAGAAACAAAAAAGGGAGCAACTAAAACATCTCAAACCAAACGAAGAGAGGAAAGAAACCCAAATAAACCTAAGCGCAACCAGTTCCAAGAACTGCAAAAAGACCGAAAGGAAATTTAGAGTAAATAAATTTCATCATCCTGATTGGAAGACCTGAGGTTATGAGGGAAATCAACATGCCAAACCCGAAGGGTCTCTTCCTCAACGCCTCTATTAGCAAGTGAGTCAACAACTTTATTTCCTTCTCTTAACACGTGTTGGATAATGACATTAGAGTACCTGCTAACAAGCCTCCTGCATTCATAAATGATATTGGAAAGGCTCCACAAAGGGGATTGAGAAGCTTTGAGACAGTTGATGATCAACAAGGAATCTCCTTCAACGATTAAGTTGCTAGAGCCAAAGCCTTCTAGGAGGCAGGACCTTGATAAAGAGCTCTCGCCTCAGCTAAGTTGTTGGTTTGAACTCCGATATTCTTCGCATAGGTTGCAATGATTTTCCCTTTGTCATCCCTGATTATGCCTTCGCTCCTAGCCCTTCCAGGATTTCCTTTAGCCGCTCCATCGAAGTTGAGCTTTATCCACCCTGTAGGAGGAGGGGTCCAAGTAATGCCTGATCTGTCAACAACAGGTCGAGGAGTTCCTGCAACACAATTTGTTAGATTGAAACTTGCAAATAGGTGAGATTCGAGACCAGGTTTGGGGGCCCCATTCGATGAGACAAGGTGGGCATTTTCAGAGGTAAAGGTGGTGATGCGAAGGAAGATGGATTGAGAGTCTTTGGCAACTCCTTTGAAAACTTTGTTGTTACGTTCCAGCCAAATCTTCCAAAGGAAGTGGTGTAGGCATGTGGACCACAAGAATTTTAACTAGGAATTAAAGAAGGGGTTAGGCCATTGCTCAAACAAAAGGATGATGGAAGACGGTTGAACCCAGATAATGTTGACCAAATCAAATAGGGAATTCAGAATGGAAAGAGAAAAAGGGCATTGTAGGAAAATATGGATGGTTGATTCCCAATTGGACTTGCAAAGAGGGTAATAGTTGGGGATAAAAAGGCCTCTGATGATTAAATTATCCATAGTTAAAATTTGATTTTGAGAAGCAAGCCAAGAAAAGAAGCCGATTTTTGGAATTAATTTTTTAACCCAGACATACTTAGTAGGGGTCCAACTAGGTGAGGGGGTATCTTGAATATAGTAAGCAGATTTAACCGTGAACTTACCATCCTCACTAAGCTTCCATATGAGGTTATATTTTGACTGGGAGTTTGAAATAACAAAGACTCACAATAAATTTTGAAGGATTCTGGCAGTAGAGGTGGAATTGAAATCCAGATCATTGGTGGGAATGGATTTCCAGAGGCATCAGTTAGGAGACTGAGAAATGAAGTTAATCACTCTACTTTTGAAGGTTTGGTCCATGAAGGGCTTGAGAATTACCATATTTGGCTCAGATATGAGGGGGTGATCCTTAAGCCAAACATCTTTCCAGAACCTAATAAAATTACCACAGCCAAGTTTCCATCTCATTCCCTTCCTGATGATGTCCCTACATTGAATGATAGAATTCCAAAAGCACGAACCTTGAGGAAGAGGTTGGTTATCCATGAAAGAGGTTTGTTGGAGGTATTTCTTTTTGACTATATCAATCCAAGTAGATTGAGCCTCAATGACAATTCTCCAGGCTTGCTTTGCCATGAGTGCCAGATTCATTTTGTGGATTTCCCTAAAGCCTAACCCTCCTTGGTATTTTTTCTTGCAGATTCTATCCCAAGCAACTAAAGGAAATCTATTCCGATTTTCATTTCCAGCCCAAAGGAACCTCCTTTGAATTTGTTCAATATTATGGTAAATAGAAATAGGAACTTTGAAGATTGACATGAAAAAAACTGGAATACTTTGGAGGTACGCTTGCACAAGAGTAGCCTTAGCCACTTGGCTTAACATTGTTTTTTCCACCCTGCTAGCTTCTTGTTGATTCACTCAATGACATTGCTCCATAAGAATTCTGAAGGATTGCCATGAAAAAGAGGGAGCCCAAGGTAAGTAGAAGGAAGCTGAGAAATAGTACAACCCAAAATCCTAGTAATATTAAGTTGTCTGCAAATGGGAGTATTTAGGAAATAGATTATGCTCTTCACAAAGTTAATTTCCTACCCAACAGCTTCTTCAAAAAATTTAGAATAGATTTGATTATTTTAGCTTCAGGAACTGAGGACAGAGTTGCTAGGATAGTATCATCCACAAATTTTTGATGAGTAATGGGCCTAGAAATAGATGAGGGCTTGATACCAGAAAGAAGACCCAAAGAGCAAGCCTATTTAAGGGATCTACCAAGTGATTCAGCCATGATGATGAAGAGGAAGGGCGACAAAGGGTCGCCCTGCCTGAGTCCTCTAAAAATTTTAAAGTATCCCACTGCTGAACCATTAACAATGACTGAGAACCAGGAAGATGTTAAGCATTCCTTGATTAAAGCGACCCACTCCTCATGAAAACCAAATTTCTTTAAAACTGCAAAGAGGAAGTCCCAAGAAACCCTGTCAAAGGCTTTGCTGATATCAAGTTTCAGGAAGAGGTCAGGTTTCTTGCTCTTGGCAACATAATGAATAAGTTCATGTATAGTAATTATACCATCTGTTATGAATCTGCCTCTGACGGAGCTCCCTTGGCAGTGATCTATTATGTCTGGAAGGATAACCTTGAGTCTATTGGCTAGAACCTTGGATATGAGCTTGTAAATGACATTACAAAGGCTTATCGATCTAAAGTTAGAGATGGATTTACTTACTTGGGACTTAGGGATAAGAGCCAAGAATGTTGAATTAACATCTCTAGGAATGGATTTTGATTGCTGAAAGTCTTGGACAACATTGGTTACATCATTCTCAACAATATCCCAAAAGTGCTAGAAAAACCTAGGAGGGAATCCGTCAGGTCCGGGAGCCTTATCGGGGTGCATAGAGAACAGGGCATCTTTGATTTCTTCTTTTGTGAACTTCTCAAGAAGATCAACATTTGATTCTTGGGAAACAAGGCAAGGAATATTTTGAAGAAGAGCATTACAGGCTTGGAGGGAGGATGGTGTGTTGGGTCCCAAAATATTCTCAAAATGAGAAACAACTTCGGACCTGATTTCATGAATGTCATTGATGCTTGAACCGTCACTCCTGAGGAGTTCCCTGATTCTGTTAGAACTTATGTGTCTGAGTGTTGATGCATGAAAAATTTAGTGTTGGAGTCCCCTTATTTTAACCACAATGCTCTGGATTTTTACCTCCAGAATATTTCTTCCTTAGATAGCAGATTGTGGAATTCAGCAAGAAGGTTATGTTCATCCTACCTGAGACCTAGGTCTGGATTCCCATTCTGAATACTAGATTCAATATTCATTAGTTGTTCAGAGATTCGTTGTTTGTCCTGGAAAATATTCCCAAAAACTTCTTTATTCCACTACTTTAACTTAAGCTTTATAAAGTGAAGTTTCTTGGCTAATTGGGTTAAGGGAGGCCCTGAGAAACTTTCTTTCCACCAATCAGAGATGCAGGTTCGAAGGTCAGGGTGTTGAAGCCACATTGACTCGAATCTGAAAGGTGTTTTGAACTGGAGAGTTGGTTGCAAACCTTCAAAGATTAGAGGGTTGTGATCTGACCCTATTTTAGGGAGAGAGGTTAGAGTAGCATCACCGATAAATTGAATAACTTCTTTAGACAATAAAAACCTATCAAGTCTTAGCTAGATGAGTTGACTACCATATCTCCTATTGCTCCAAGTATACTTCAAACCTTTTAAGTGAACATCCATTAATTCGTTCAAATCAACAAAATCTACAAATTCTTCAAAACATCTGGAAGTGACTGGAGCTCCCCCATGCTTGTCAGAAGGATAGAGAGGGTTGTTGAAATCACTAACAAGCATCCAAGGTTCATTTTGAAAGTTGCTCCTCATTTGGTTTAGTGTGGTCCAAAGGGCACGATGACCAGTAATGTTGTTAGGAGCATAAATATTTGAGAGAATCCACTGGTGTTTGGAGTCTTTATTGAAGAATAGAATGTTGATGATTCTTTCTAAAATGGATATAAGTCTTCCCTCAATAATGTTTGGATCCCACATGCACATGAGTCCGCCTGAAGAGCCATTGGTAGGACTAAAAACATATTCACTATTTTTCCATAATAATTTACCAATCCTTTCATTGTTCTCAATATCAGTTTTTGTTTCTTGGAGTAAAATGATGCTAGGCTTCAGAGTTTTCCTCATGGATCTAACCAACCTTTGTTTGGTTACTCCATTGAGACCTCTCACATTCCATGAGAGGATCTTCATCTAGAATGTTTGGAAGATTTCTTTCCCACCCCTTTGCCATGAGATGGAAGTGGTTTGGATCTTTTTCCCTCCTCCTTGGGAAAATCAATGTCTGTTTGATCTGATAGAGATGAAATAATAGTAGGTTGAAAGCCATTGGCAATGTCCAGATCAGTTTCTTTCTTCCTTCTCTCTTGATTTGATGGTCTACCCTTTTTCTTGTCACTGCCAACATCGACAATAATTTTTTCCCTTGGTTTCTTGTAGCCTGTTTAAGAGGACTGAGAAGTTGCTCTAGAACAGGGGAATGCAAGTCAAGGGGGGAGGAGGAATTTGATAGGAAAGCAGAATATTCCTGGGCTAGAAGGACTGGGTTGGGTTTTGGAAAAAAATTGGCCGGAGGTGGGAAAGAAGGCCCAGACCTGGTGGGGGACTAGGGAGCATCGCAAGGGTGAACAGATAAATCAGTGAGATTATTGTGAATAGTTTTAGCTACGGTAAGATCTACAGTTTTAGGGTCAGTAGGGGTATCTTCAAGATCTGGGTCTTGACCATTTAAGGGCATGATGATAGTTCAACAAATTAATCAAAAAACTAAACAACACATTATATAATTATTTGATCTACCTAACTAGTATTAACTTGAGTTTGATATTTATTATTTTAAGACCCCCCTAAATATCAAACTCTTAACAAGGATATTAATACTAATAGCTCGACTGGGACAAACACAATAGTCCGTTCAACCAATTGATGAACTAAAACAAACTTAAAAGTTCACCAGTACATAAGAATCATGGACTAGGACAAACTCTATGATCCATGATTTACAATGATGTGAACATGGACAAACACAATTGCTCACACCTCATTAAATTTTCAATCAAGGATATGGACATACTCAACTATCTATGTACAACCAATGTGGATAGGGACATACACTCTATCCATTAAATAAGTAGACATAAAAAAATACATTATCTTCAATATTGTATGACCAGTGATCTAAAAATAGTCATATATTCATTATGTGAATAGAGATACTCTATATTCACATCCTCGTTACTAGTGATATATAACCAGTCATAAGTACAACATACTTCTTGTGAATATTAGAAATACACAACCATTCACAAGAATATTTCTTAGATTTTATTCAGAAGAGATGCAATGCCTCCTCACTTTCCTTGGGAAGATCTACAACTGTAAAATTATATTCTTTGTCACTACTATTACTTATAAACAAATTCTTCTCAGTCTTCAATTTACCATCGATGAGATACTTTGCTCGTTGAATACAGTAGTAGCACATAACTCTATTTTTAGAGAACTATTTTTTCTTTGAAAATGAATAATTGAATTCAGAGTAATGCTTGTTATTCACAAACACTACAATTTTCTCTATAATAAAGTTTTTTTCCATAGCTTAATTTTCTTTATCAATCAAGGAAAAATTTACTTCTTCCAAGATAAGATTAATCTTGTTTAGTGTGACTACAATATTAGCATAGTTGGCATACAAGCTATTTAATAATATAGCTTTGGCATCATCATTTTGTACTATGGCATTGATTCCAACAAGTTGATTCAGTAGAAAATAAAAATTACTTACATGTTGAACAATATTGTCTCCTTCCTTCCAACATGTTTAAGCCAAATAGCTTCTGCTTTAGACCCATTTAATAATATAGCTTTGGCATCATCATTATGTACCGAGGATTTGATTCCAGAAATTTGATTCAGTAGAAAATAAAAATTACTTACATGTTGAACAATATTGTCTCCTTCCTTCCAACATGTTTAAGCCAAATAACTTCTGCTTTAGACCTATTTTCGTACTTGATGCCTATGAGCCAAAAATAGCATTAAGTAAATTCTAAACTTCTTGCACTATCTTTGTGAGATCAATGTAGTGTAGATATGAATCAAAAATTCCAAGTCTAATTATCATTATGGCTTTCTGATCTTTATTTGTCTTCTTTGTTGCTACATCTGTTGGTTTTCATGTGGTTCCCTTCACAACATCCCATACATCATTTTGATCGAGATCAATCAACATTTAACTCGAAAAAGAAAAATCTGAGAAATGTTGTTCTAAACAATCAAACATTCACCAAAATAAAATAAAAAATATTTCGTACATCTCACAGTCCCCTAGGTAACATCTCTAGACACTTTACAAAAGAGTCTTACCACCGTAGTTGCATCTACTCATAAAAACTCACGATAAACTCTTTTGCCTCTCTATCCACCCCCACCGAAAATTGTTTGTCATTCCCAATGTGAGTCAAAATTGTGTTAGGCAATTCTACACTCAACTCCGGATACAAAAGTGAAAGCGTCCTATCTACACTATAAAGATAAGGTAATAAACCCCTCCAAACATAACACTAGCTGCGGTAGAGGTTATAGAAGAATAAAAACACTAAATCCTATAGAATATTTTAGAAGAACTAAAGTTGTCTCCCTCTAAGAAAGATCTATGTTTTGGAGACAGCCCAAAATCTAGATTAGAATCAGATCTGAGAAGAAAGCAGATAGACCCATGGCTTTGATACCATATTGAAAAATATAATCTATAGTTTATTCATCATATACAATACATTTATACAAAGAAATATTATTGCATGATTTGGTAAACAACAAAGTAACTGACAGTTCAACAAACTAATAAAATAACTAAACAACACACTATCTAACTATTTGAGATACCTAAAAAATACTAACTTGAGTTTGATATTCATTATTCCAATAAGTATTTTTACATAAGAGTCATTCTTCATATCCTCTAGAAAATATGCCTTTTGTTACTTAAATTCTAAATGAATTTTGGATTCCAAACTTTTCATCGTATCACTAAAGATTGTTTATATTTTTATTTCATGGAAGAGTGTTACATACCTATTATTCATCAAATTCTAGATGGATTGTGGACTTTTTGTCTTATGAAAAAATTATTAATGTTTCATTTATTGAAAATAAAACAAATATGGAAAACTTAATATTTATCATAATATTATCCATTATAACGAGTAATATGTTCAATTGAAAATATAATTTTGTTGTGCTCAAAAAATTAAGACAAATTTAGTCTCAAAAATCCCAAAAAGCATAATCAAGAAATAGGGAGAAAATTAAATACACAATGTTTTTAAATAAAATATATACAATACCTTTAGAATTGACAAAAATATAGACCTCTTGGTAATATTTCATAAAATGCAATGCTATGACATCATGCCCCTTGAATAAATACTCCAAAAATAAAAATACAACACAATCATCAATAACACCACTAAAATATAATAACATCATTCATTATGATTGATACAAACAACTTACAATAGTTGGATATTCAAAAAGCTTGATGTTCCCTTTGATGCAGGAACATCCAGATGGTTACAAGCAAGTAAGCTCCACCCATCTTATAACTACCACTGCCATGTAGAAAAACTCTTCATGCGAAAGAGAGAAGGGAAATCAGTAGAGGAAAGGAAAGATATGCAAGAGGAAGAAGAAGAATAAAAGAAAGAGAAAGAGGAAAAGGAACTGGTAGGAAAAAAGAGAGGCTAGCAACCATAAAAGGAGGAAGCATAAGAGAAGTAAAAAAGAGAAGAGAAATGAAAAGATAGCTAGAAAAGGGAATAAAATGTCTATTATAGGAACCAAACTGGTTTGCACCATAATACTTTTGTTCTTTTTTTTTTTTTGAATTTACATGGTGGAATCGGTAGCCGCCAAGAATCTGGGTAGGCTGTCCGAATTTTATGGCTACCATAATATTCTGTGTTGTCCATCCCAGAAGCCGCCATATATTTCTTCGCACAGTCTGCCTCTATAACCACCATGCCACAGTCATTTAAAACCTTTTATGCCACTGGAAGCACAAGGAAAGGGACACGCGTTCAATCCGCTGAGGCCCGAGATTTGAACCTTGGACCTCCGCCCCCTTACGGGGTTTGGTCGAACCAATTGGTCTACACCTCGGACCTACCATAATACTTTTGTTGGGGGATGTAATTTGTGAAATACAATAATAAATATAAGATGATTTTTTTTTATCTTTATGATGTGTTTTGATGTTTCTCAAATCGGTAATATGTTTGGCTTGATTTTTATTTTAAATCATTATTATTGGAGTTATCATTTGGTGAAGTGGCAAGTCATAGCATGATGTCCTTGGTGAGTATATTTTCATCTAAGAAATTACCCCTTATCCTCCTACCAACTAAGGAAAATTATCATCAATGTAATTAATCCTCATTGTCTTGCCAACTTAAGAAAATTATTGTTAAAGGGAATCTGTCGTCTGGAGATATTTTGCCATCACGAGGAATCTAGAAAATATCTTAACATCAAGGGGAAGTTGTTGTATAAGAGAAACTACCATCAAGGAGAAGCTATCATCTGAGGGAAACTATTGTCAAGGGGAAGCTATCGTCTGAGGGAAGTGCCATCGTGCAGTGTGTACCGTCTTAGAAGTGTCATCGTGGTAAATTGTATCGTCAGAAAGAGTTATATGTCGTTAGGAAAGTGTGTGTTGTCTAGTATGTGTCATTATGCCATCAAGTAAGTGTCATCTAGTGTGTGCCATCAAGACAATATCGACATCTTGGTAATTTGTGATGCTTGTGAAGGTCATCCTTCAATGGATACCCTTCACCCATCTATATCATTTTGGTATCATAAGTGTGTTGTCATGCACCCTTGTCATACGGAGGTTTGTTATCATAAGTATATTGTCATGCAAATGAATTTTTCCTAGGGGAGCCATCTTAGTACCAACATCTTATAACTGCCACCATATGTTATATCATCATGTCTAACGTTGTCATGTTAGTTGCATTCTTGCTAAATTGCTGCTAATGGAACACCATTTGAAGCGTTGTCGTCTATAGTATTATCATCTAGTGTGTGTAAATTATAATTAAACCAAATCTATACTATGGTGAGAGTGAAATCTGAATTCTTGTTGCCTAGTTGACCCCCTCCACCTCAGCTGCTTCATTTTGGTATCAAAGCAGGTTTTTATAGTCAAGAGTTTATGAATTGTGTCAAATAAAAATGGTACAACATGGAAGAGGAAGACTACAAGGATCTGACCCGTTAATATAGCTGAAATGCTAAGAGGAAATACTAATTGACTTAATGCAATCAAAACTACCCAAAGGAGGGGCATTCAAATGAAAAACATGAGTGATAGTGAAGAAAAAGAAGTTAGTCAACAAGAAGCTCACGATGAAGACCGAGAGGATGATCCTGAAGAACGATTAATCTGGGCAATTTATAACATGGAAAGGAAGCCAAAGATAGAAACCCCATCATATAATAGAATTTTAAATCCAAAGGAACTCACGAACTTGATTACAGAGATGGAGATACATTTTGATTTTGAATCAATAGAAGATCCCAATAAGGTGAAGTTCGTCTGTATGAAACTAAAGGGGCATGCATCCTTGTGGTAGGATTATGTATAAACAAAAAAACAATGAAAAGAAAAAATACTAAGACATAAGAGAAAATGATTACCAAATTGAGGGTCATATTTCTCACATCAGATTATCAATTGAGTCTTTTAAGAAATTACAGAATTTAAGACAAAAGGAAATGAGTGTAAAGGATTATACTAAGAAAATTTATAGGCTTACCATTCGACCCAAACATATAAAAAATGATTAAAAAATATTTCCAAGTATATCAATGGACTATGATTGTCCATACAAGATGAACTTAGTATGATAAAAATGGGAACAGTAGAAGAATCTTACCAATATGCCTTAAAAATAAAATAAAAGTTGACTCACGAGCAACAAAACAATTCTAGAGGAAGAAGATAGTTCTCTAGAGGAAGAGAACAATCAAGTAGCGGTAAAGGGTAACATATGCAAGAAGGAGAAGCTAGTACTTCTCAAGATAATTTTAACCAGAGCACCAGAGAAAGTGAAGATTTCTTGAGAGGAAGAGGAGGTTACGGTAGACGAAAGGGTAAAGGATTCCCTAAAAAGTATCATAGATGTGGAGAAGCTTACCATCAATTATTTGAATGTCTAGCAATATATAGCAGAGAAATAATAAAGAAAATAAATCTAGAAAACATATTGTGCAAGCGAATGAAGAGAGTGTTGCTAAAATCTGCAAAGGAGGTGCATGAACCTGTAGAAAGAAGCCTATTTAGAACAATTTATAAATCTAGAGGGAAATATTACAAGGTAATTTTGGACAATGGGAGTATGAATAACTTGGTGTCTATGAATATGGTAGAAAAGCTTGGGTTGAAGAGGATTGAATACCAAAATTCATACAGAGTCTCATGGTTTCAAAAGGGACATAGAATTTTGGTAATTGAACAATGTATAGTGAACTTTGAAATTGGTTCTTATAAAGATGAGATATTATGTGATGTTATGCCTATGGATGTTTATCAGTTGTCATATCTTATTGGGAAGGCCATGGTAGTTTGATAGAAATGTAGTGCATGATGGTAAAGTAAACACCTATACTATTGAAAAAGGTGACAAGAAGTATACATTAAGTCCATTGAAGGGCAAAGGAAAAAAAGTGAACAGTAGTCCTCTAGTGTGTCTGAGTACAAAAAAATAATTCTTGTAGGGTTAAGAGATAAAGTTGAAGGAAGAAAGAACAATATTGAGTGGATATGTAAAACAAGGGGAGATAAAGGAACAAACAAGTAAGAGCATAAGCATAGAGAAGAGACAGTTCACCCAAGTCACAGTAGTAGTAATGATGAACACGACAATGCACTACTGTAGATAAAGAGAAAAAAATAACAAGATAGGAGAGAATATAAATACCATGATGTTATTGAGTGTTGTATTAGCCATGACAAAGGTCATATTGCCTAAGTTGATAGTAATAGTGTTACTCCAAAGTGTGGTGAGGACCATGTGATGGTATGTGGTATTTGAATAATGATAAAATATTGAAGTGATGATGAAGAGTTTGGGTGCTTTGAAAGGCACACTAAAGGTGTTGGCTCCAAAATAATGATAAGAATAGGATATGATGGTAAAGGATAGGGGAGAAATGGGCAAGGTGTGAAAATACCCATAATTCCAAAAATAAGGCCAAAGAATGAAGGCCTTGGATACACAGGTCAAGTAGGAAATGATAAGACCATATTTGTGAGATGAGATAATAGTACAGGGGATGAAGGTCCTAAGATGGGTTGTTACATTCAATGTGGAAGATCTAGACACGTTACAACTAGGTGTTGAAAATTATATCTTTGTGAGATTTATGGAGGATGTAATCACTCCACACAAAAGTGTTGGCACCAAGAGGAAGTAGCCAACAAAGTGCATGTTGAATGTGGTTGGATGGATGCGATGGAATGGGACAAGGTGAAATGAATGCTAAGTGCATTCTATAAGAGGAGGTTTTGTTCTTAGATGAAGGTGAGGACAAGACAAAAAAGAGGGTCTTGTGAAGACAAATAAGCTAAAATAGTAATAGCTTGGAAGAACAATCCATGTTCATGAGTTGGAGGTTATAAAATATTTTTTCTTTCTTGGTGAGTATGATTCAGAAGCATCCAGATGGTTATAGGAAAGTAACGACCACTAGTCTTGTAACCGCCATTGTCACATATAAAAACCCTTCGTGCAAGAGAGAAGGGGAATTGGTAGAGAAAAGGAACGATGTGCAAAATAAATAAGAAGAGGAAAATAAAGAGGAAGAGGGAAGGAACTAACCCTAAAAGAGAAAGGTCAACAACCATAAAAGGGGGAAGCATAAGAGAAGTAAAAAAGAGTAGAACAGAGAAGAAAATAGAGCCAGGAAAGAGAAAGAAAACATCTATGATAGGAACCAAACTGGTTTGGACCATAATACTTTTGTTGGGCAGATGTAATTTATGAAATGCAATAACAAATATAAGATGATTTTTCATCCTTATGCTATGTTTTGATATTTCTCGAATTGGTAATATATTTTACTTAATTTATATTTTAAACCATTGCTATTGGAGTTGTCATCTGGTGAAGTAGTAGGTCGTGGCGTGCCATCCTTGGTGAGTAGACTATTATCTAAGAAATTAACCCTTGTCATCCTATCAACTAAGGAAATTGACGTCTAAGTATTTAACCCTCGCTGTCCTGCCAATTTATGAAAATTGTCATCAAAGTGAAATTGCCATCTAGAGATATCTTGCCATCAAGGAGAAGCTAGAAAATATCTTACTATTAAGGGGAAACTATCATCTGAGGGAAACTATTATCAATGGGAAAGTATCATCGTGTAGTGCGTATCATCTTAGAAGTATCATCATGGAAAATGATGTTGTTGAAGTGTCGTCTAGTAAGTGTTATCTGGGAAGTACCGTCTAGTACGTATCATCTGGAAAGTGTCATCTAGTATGTATTATCAGAGAAGTGTCGACGTATTGGTAATTTATGCTGCTTGTGGAGGTCGTCCTTTGATGGATACATTTCACCTGCTTGCATCATTTTGGTATCATAATTTTACCATCATACACCCTTGTAAACCTGAGATTTGTTGTCATGTATGTGAAGTTTGCCTAGGGGATCTGTCTTAGTGCCGACATCTTGGAACTGCGTCACGTCTGATTATATCATGTCCAACATTATCATGTTTGTTGTGGTCTTGAGAAAGTACTGCCAATAAATCACCATCTGAAGCATTGTTATCTATAATATTGTTGTCGAGTGTGTATAAATCATAACGAAACCAAATCTTACACTGTGGTGAGAGTGAACTGTAAATCTTTGCTGCTAGAGGAGATTGTTGTCTAGTTGAACCCCTCCGCCTCGACTACATCATCCTTATACTTAATAGGGATACACACACTCCATAGGGATCCATTAGATTGAATAATATTACAGTTAAATTAAATGGGGATACTCCAATTGATGGAGATACACCATGTTTATAACACTTTTAAAGTATTAACAACTAAGTGATCACCCTTATCTAAATATACAATTGATAGCTTTCCCAAAAATATAACCACTAGAGCTGCAAGATTACTGCAGTGGTAAGGGCTTTGGTCTCTTTGTGAGGTCCAAGGTTCAAACCACACTCAGTATGAGGGGACCATGACCCCTCGTAAAAATATGTATGTATATATACATATAACCACTAGCTTTTTTATTTTTTTATTTCTTCCCTTCTCTACAAATGCTTTTCTATTTTTATCACTACTTTTATTTTATTTTCCCAGTTGCTTTTCTCTTCTTATCATATCTCTAAATTTACACAAAATAAACATTAGAATATTCTAACAAGAATTATTGCATTGGTACTAGAAAATATGGCTAATAAGATCTATAGTGTGGCATATAGGTTGAATGTCTATCATTTATGCTATAGAAATATACACTTAACGTGCCTTTTCCCCTTTCTAATATTTGTATTTATGAGGGTTGTGGTGTGGATAAGCATCATCAAGCTAAATTGGAAAGATAAAATTCTTCCTTTTTAAGTGTCTTTTTTTAAAGTTTCATCGATGACATTTAAGACATGGGTTTACATTCTACAATGAAAATATCATATTATAGAAATATGTGAAGTATTAAAATTAGGGTAATGAATCCATTAAAACATTGATAATACTTAATGGTATAAACCATAGTTGAGAAAATCACCAAAAAATTGTCAAAATTGTGATTTAATTGGGTCTCATTGCCGGGCCGATTTAATCGGCATCATATCGCGAGTCCGCCGACTCATTGGCAATTTTTTGAAAAAATTGGGATCGGCAATTTTTTGCCGATTTTTTCAAAATATCTGCATTTTTTTTTAATAATGATTTTTTTTTTAATTTGTGGCCAATTTAGGTTTTTTTATGCAAACCCATTTTTCAGCTGTTAATGTTTGAACTTTGGAGTTTAAATTTTAAACCCTAAATCTGAAACCCTAGTTTAGAGTTTTGGGTTTTTTTCTTTTTTTCTTTTTTTAAGTAAATATTATTGGATAACTATGTATGCAAGCCCATTTTTCAACTATTAATGTTTGAAACTGAGAATTTTAAATCCTAAACCCTAGGCTAGGCTTAGGTTTTTTTTCCCTTCTCTTTTTAAGTAAATAAGTAAATATTGATGCCTGGTAACTATGTACACAATGTAGCAAGTGTGAAAAGGCGTCTTTCCTAAAGTGGCTCAGAAAACACCATGTTCATGGCCAAGTGTGAAAGGAGCTTGATTTGGATGGCAAGTTTTTTGGTCGGCAAGTTTTTGGTCGGAAAAATCCCTCCTCCACCTTCTACGTCCCTATCTCCCGCCGCCCTTCCTCCTATATTCCCTCTTCGTCCGCCACCTCCATTTCCTTCTCCTTCGCCGTCTCTTTCTCCTCCCTCTCGCCTTTACTTCACTATATAATGCTTGTAATATTGGTTGATTAATTAGTTAATTTAAATTTATAATTATTGTTGCATTGGCTCTGCGAATCCGTAACTATGGGCCCATTTTCCTTTTTTCTTAGACTTACACTGGTATCAGAGCGTGGGCCTGTGGAACGCACATTTTTTAGAAGCATGCGCAAGTCGAGGGCTCAACAGATTGGTCGGGGAACTGGCACGAACTTTGAGGCATAGTTTTCTAGGTAGCACGAATTTTGGACCAGAGCAAAAGTTAGACTATCGGTGCGAGAGCCGAGGCAGAACGCAGCAGGAGGCATGAATTTTGAGGAACCAATCAAGAGGCCAGGAGGTACGCATCTCGAGGAACCAATCGAGAGGTGACACATGGACATCACGTGGATAACTGATGTGGAGGACCCGTAGCTCGAAGAGCTGAGTTGGCAGCAGAGCTAGCAAGTGGAGGTGGCGAGGAGTTGACACTAGGCAAAATTTGGTTGGTCTGACGTGGCGAGGTGATTGCAAGCGAGGACACCACGTGGCAAAGAACGATTCGTCAATAAGGGAAAAAGTCTGGTTTGGCGATTGCCCGAAGGCAATCGATTTATAACGTGCGCCTTCGCATTAATAAATCCCTCCGCACCCATCTCACAGTGCATGTGGGATAAAAGGGAGGTTCATTTAAAAAAAAAAAACTTTTTATTCCTTGCTTTAAACTATTATTATTTGCCCTTGATGTCCATCCGAAGCGCATAGCGCAGTTGGCAAAGCAGGACGAGTTGTTTGGTGGAGGTCTTTGGTTCGAAACCCATCGTGGCGCTAATATATTTTTTTCTTCTTCTTTTTCCTTTTTTCTTGGTGAAGAAAGGTTTAAATAAAAGGCTTATCGTCTTTTTTCCTGTCTGAAGGAGTAGACGGGCTGTTTGAATGCCCGTCGTGAATAATTTACCTGGTGGCATGTCGGGGGTTCGATTCCCCTCCGCTTCAACAAAAAAACAATTTTTTTTGTTAAAAAAAGGTTTTTGCACATTTTTTTAAAGTTTTTTTTAAATTTTTTATTAAAGTTTTTAAATTAATTTAATAGTTTTAAAATTATATTCTTCAATTTTTTTTAAAAAATATAATTGTGTTTAAAAAAAATAACGAAGGATATAAAAAAGTATTAAATTTTTTTTGAAAACTTTATAAAAAAAATTGAAAACTTTTTTGGAAAGGGAAATTGGAAAACTTTTTTTGAAAATCAAAATTTCTTGAGCATTTGAAATATAGAAATATGCAACTCAGCTAATTTATTTTGCCATGATGAGTAGATGATCCGGTCAACCGGATGTTATCACGCCCTATGGTCTCTACTGAGGAGAGAATCAGCTGAGTCTTTTGATGAGTGGATCCGGAGAAATGGAATACATGTGGTATTCAGTCAACTACAGAACTCAGTAATAGCCCACCGGAGGAAGCCCGATTTTGGATACGAGGCTGACTCAGAGGACAATATATTCGGGCAAAGAATAGAAGAGTCTGAGATGGTTGAAGTCGTCCCTGAAGGACAATCGAATGACAGTTATACCCCTGCAGTGCCTGAAGTAGAATCAAGTGAGAGCTATACACCACGCTCTCCTGATCCAGAATCAGTAGAAGAAGATAGATTCCTTGGCCAACACTCTACCTAGCTATACAAGGGACACCTTGCACATTTAAAACTTGCACATTGACACTTGTGCATTTATTACATTGCATAAAGTAACTAGATAACTTCCCCCTAAAGTAATCTAATGTCCTAAGTATGTACTTAGGAAGGTAAATTTACATGATCCAAATGATGTAATGGACTCTAACTCTAACAACCCCCCTGTATATTATTTGCGTACTGAAGACTTTTAGTCTTCAATATGGATCTTCATCCATTGGATAATGGAACTTGTATTCTCCTTCATTGCTTACTGTGATCAGATTCAACTAGTAGTTTGTTTCTTCGGTTGATGCCTAGTAAGTTGATGTTGTAGGTTCTTCTTTCAATTGAGTGTGCTCAGCAAGCTCAATATTTGTAGTGTTGTGTTTCTTTTTGGCATACATTTTCTTCTTCTTCCTTCTTATCTTTTTGCGATTGTGCATTGGAGCTAGTGGAATCTTTGCTTCATGGCAAATTAGTTGATCATCACAATAATAATGTTTCTTGTTACTGACTTGCTTCTTGTGTTGAGTAAGTACAAACACAATAAACGGTAGATAAATAATTAGACACTCTTCTTGTGAGAATATAAACAATTTTTGTGAGTTCCACCATGTTGTGAAGAGGATTCACGAATATAATTAATAAAGGCTGCAAAGTTACCTTCTCTAGTTTTCTTAAGAAATAGGGAGAATTTTTCTTTATTGCTAGTTGATATATACTTGTACCCTTCAAGAGTATCTATTAAATTTTGAGAGTAAAATTCTACTTCTTGGAATAGCTCTTCATTATTGAAATTTTTTCTCATAATTTCATCCATGAGAAGTAGTGTTTGAAAGAATGGATTTAATAGTCTTAGTAGTATACCTTATAGCTCCCAATCTTAATGTATATGTAACCCTTAGAATATATAAGCTTGATTTTATAAAATCTCTTGTTAAATCCTAGGTTTTGTAGACTTCCTTTTATCTCCCTATTGATGAGAATTCACAAACCTAATAAGTTTTTTAGGTTTTGTAACAAGTTTATATCTATCCAATGAATTTAGAGCTTGATAATTTTTTATGGATGTTAATATTACCAAGTTTTGTAGAATACATTATGACTCCCTAGAATGTTTTGGATAGGATATATGATCAATATAGTGCTTTTGTAAATTGTAGTTCAATTTTAAGTTGATTTTGTAAAATTTTGTAAATACAAAAAACAACTTTTATATCTCCTTATGACTCCTATTGAACTAACACTATTTTCAATTCTTTGAAGAGGTTTTGAAGTTGGATTTATTTTTCTTCCTTTCAATATTTTGAGACAACACTATAAAAATCCCAAAATTTAAAAACTTTTAATAAACCTCTTTAAATAACCCTTTATGGTTGATTTTAATGTTTTCTAATTTCCAATTCCCCAATTTGATGTTGTATTCCTTATAACTCCCAAATTTGGAAAAATTAGAAAATAATATTTGCAAGTAATTTACATTTCAATAATAATCCTTATTTCTCCTTGATAACCTTTTGCAAGTATTAAAAAATCTAAAATATGCTTGCTTAATAAATATCTAATGTTGAATATTGCAATAGATAAAATTTTCCCTTATAACTCCAAAAACTTTATGTTAAAATAAAGCTTAAAAATCAACCTTTACCTCAATCATCCTTTAATACTCTGCATCTGCAGATTCGTAGCTATGTGCTACATTGCCCTCATGGTCAGTCAGAGCCCTCTTTGACCGGTGCTAAATAATTTCTTGATTGGTGATCCTTCTCTTTTGCAACTGCCTCCGAAAGATACCTTGGGATATGCCTTGTAGGGCTTCTCCAAATGCAAGTGTTGTTCATTGGTTTTATGACATCTTAAATATTTTCCTTACACCGTTGAATGGTGTATGGCTTGAAATAGTTGTTTTCTCCTCAATTCTTTAACTTCGTTTGACTACTCCCTTACTTTGCTTTACTGTGTTCTGCTTTACACTAATATATTCTTCGTTCTCCAAGATCAACGTCTTAAGTAAGATGAGCTTTGTGACAAGTGTAACATTAAGCGTTACAAGGTAAAAATTTTTAATATTCCTTCAATAATGATGAGGTTGGTTGTAACCTCCAAATATTCTTAACTCCCTTCAAATGAATGTAACTCCATTTAGGTGAGCTCTTGGTTCTTCATGAATGTTGGGAAGTGTAGAGAATTTGTGCCAAGTGGCTTGTGCATGCAAACCTCCTTTCTCACACTCCAAATATGACCTTGCAACCCTAGTTCGTCCTTTATATTTACACCCTACATGAGCTTGCTATGTTTCTTGATATGCAAGCTCTCTTTTGCACGTTGGCTTGGTGAGGATGACAGACGACTACAGCTAGATTACTTCATAGTCTTATGGCACACTTTTGAGCTCTTCTCTTGGTTGACGTTCACTTCAATGGATGCCTTATGTATAGCTCTTATATTTGCATTTATTTGTAGGTTTTGTAGCTCTTTTTTAATACCGATTTTTACCTTTCTTCAGCGCTAGTTATAACAACCAATGAGTAGCCATTTTGCTTTATCTTTTACATAGATAACTTGTCACTGAATGCTGCCCTTTTTTCTACGTAAGCATGAGTGATAATGCCTTCTTTCAATGGCTCCACTGTTGCAGGTGATGCGCTGCTTATAGGGCTGGATTTGATGGAGGAAAATAGTATTTTTAAACACCTCAACTCTTGGACGTGTGAGATCTTCGGTGGGTCCTTCCTTTGGCTACAAATCTACTGTTCGTATGAGCTTTTGATAGATCCTTCCTTTGGCTACAAGTCTACTAGATAGAGATATCCTTCTGCCCCCCTGTAAATAGTAATGTTTTTGTTCTTCCAAGGAATAAAAGAGGTGCCTTTTGTAATATGTAAATTTTGCACCAAAATGAAGAATTTTTATAATCCTTCTTGCTTCTTCTACTTTGGATGATAGTCAATCCAAGCTAATGAAATGAGGATTCCTGCACTCTGTGTTGAAAAAGAAACCCTTATATTTGCCTTGAATCTTTAGACTTTCAAAGTCTCGATTTGAGGCTTCCTTCAAGGACTTCAATGGTGGTGTTCTAATCCACCTTTTTGCTTGTAATGGTGGCTTCTTTTGGCCATGAAAGTGCTGCAGATTTTTTATTTTTGTGCTTCTTAACAACACAAACTAATACAGAGCAACTAGTTAATAAATCAACTAGAATAGTTCTTAATAGATGCACTTTAAATGGTAACAATAAATTCACCTTATTGGTCCACTAATTTCTCAAAAATGCTCTTAACAATTCCACTACAACCTTTCAAACATAATCTGGAATAAATTCACTACAAACACAATTGTAGGATCTAGTCTTATTTTTTAAGATATAAGATAGGTAGTTGATTGTAACTTCTGAAATCAACTCCTAATTGTGCAAATGAACCTTAAAATAATTTTTTCTCTTTTACACTTTTGAAGATTGTAATTCAATTTTTTCTCTTTGCAACTTCTGATCTAACATAAGGTGCTTTAACAAATATTTTGAGTAATCAGATTAAAGAATTTACTTGCACTAATAGTTGCTTATATTTTTGACAAATTTTGTAGAGAATGTAGATTAAGCTTGTTGCTTTAGATTTCTACATATTTTGTTAGCTTTTCCAAACAGCTCCTCCTTCACCAAAAAGAGATCTAAAACTTTCTTTCACGAGCCTGGGATTTGGTGGTTTGTTCTTCTCTAGTAATCTTCTCCTTTCTATTGTGGATTCAGAGGAATATTTATTCCTTCTTGAAAGGTAATCTTCAAATATCTCAGGTTTGACAAGCTTCTTTTAAGCAAGATCTTCTTATCAAGACTCTGAATGTCTTGATGTCTTATGTATCTTCTTTGGCACTGTTGGTTACGAATATTCCACTAGGAAAGGGTTTGGTCTATCTGTGTGCCCTAGACCCACCCAATAGATTGAAAGGTCGAAAGGAAGGGATGCCTTCCTTGTCAATCTCCAGAGAAGGCCAACTCCTATACTACACTACTCTTGGTATTAGATTAGGGAACAAGAAAGAGATGGAAAAAATTCTGAAAGGGATAAATAACTGAAAGAAGAGGGAAATGTATATTATTTCAAGGGGAAGAAAAAGTAGCACAATTACTAACTCCTACTTGAACCAGCAACAATCAATACTATAAATATTATTAGAAACTAAAAATGAACACACACTGATATGTATCCTTTAGCAATTCCAAGGTTTGTTCTTAATCCACACACTTAAATACAGGTTTCAAAATTTACTGTATGCAAATGAAGAAACAGAATTAACAGAAATAAGCATAAAAGGCATCATACACAGTGAAAAATCCCAGATTCAGAACCAGGAGTCTTTATATTGATGCAATAAGTCCAAATTACAGCTCTTTAGCAAAATGTTCCCCCCTATTACATTGAATCGAACTGCCTTTTATAGAAGAATTTTCCCCCCAATTACATTGATGCCCAGATCCCAAAACTGCCAAGGCAGTTGGGATTTGACCTCTGTCAGCTATCAATGTACCTGAAATAAGGCTCACCCGTGTTTAGAGCGGCTCCGGACTATTTCTGCAGTTGGGAGAGCATGCCTCATTAATGCAGTTGGTACAACTTGCCCTTTGGAGTGCTTTTGGGACCTGACAGGGTGTCCTGCAGGGATGGGCTGAGACCTGAATTCGTGTATCATTAATGTGCCTCGGATGCCCATCTACCCCGTTTCCCGAGGTTTGCCTGAAATTCTGCCAAGTTTGGATTAAACTTCGGGGATCGCTCGTTTTTGGCTCAGGGCTGAGATTCACTACAAAATGGGAGCGATGCTGAAAATCGCTCGGCAATGGGGTGAACTCAAGAGCTGGAGCTGAGGGTCACTCAGAATCCCGTTGAACGTGGGAGTCACTCGAAAATGGAGCGATCCTAGTGGCAAAAATATCTGAAGCTCACTACTAGAAATCACCAGAAGACGGGGTTCGCTGATCGATATGGAGATCCTAATACCACATCTGCCTTGACCATTTTTCCAATCACTGGAGCCGCGGTTCACTCAGAATCTCGACGAGGCTGGGATCCATCGTAGGATGGGATGACATTGAGAATCGCACAGAGGGAGGAGAAAAACTGAAAGTCGCATGAGGGCGGGGTGAGGCCAAGGTTTGCTGAAGATTTGGAGCGAGGTCGGGAGTCACTAAAAAATGGAGCAAACTCGAGCCCTCCCTACCTTAGAAATTTTTTTAAGGATTTACTATTGTTGCTTGCTCCAGAACCCAAGCGAGACCAGGATTCACTGCTTTTTGAAGCGATATTGGGGGAAGAACTCACTGAATCATTTTCTGGGCCTTAAACTATTGATCGCTCTGGGACTTGGTGAGGTCGGGTTTTGCTGATGAGGGGGAGCGATTCCAAGAGTTGCTTGAAATAAGAGCGATCTTGAGGTGATCTTACCTTAGGAGAATTTTTAAGGCCCTTCTCCACTTCACCAAAATTCACCGCACCTTTTACCCGAAGCTGAGTGTCACTACTGATTCACGCGAACTAGGGGTTCACCGCTCTTGGGGGTGATCTAGAGGACTTAAGCCTTAACTTATTTTTTGAGCGAAGCTTATTTTGGAGGACAGGAGGAAAGGAGAGGATTCGAACATGAAAATAGTGCAGCAATTTTTCAAAATTTTACCCCTTAGCAAAATGTGGCAACATTCCTAGCAGCTCACAAGGTATTGAGCTCACCTCAATGCAAGAACCCCATGCCTTCATCGTTTGGGCTCGGAGTCACCCTCTGCTTCCTCTTACGATTCATTGCTACCATATATGGATCCCTCCTCCTATTTCTCTCCTTCCTCTATCTCATCTTCACTGTGCTCTTCACTTTCTCCTTCTTCTTCTGGGCCCTGGTCAGTATCTGAAGGGGCAAGGCGGTCACGAATGCACTCATAAGTAGCCTGGACCTGAGTCTAGGCCTTCTCCTGGAATGGCTCGCGATCGTGGAGCTCTTTCAGAAGGTGTTTAAAGGTCTCGATATGAATCATATCGAACTGGTCAACCCTTTGAATTAGATCAGCTAGGCAGACATTAATTTTGTAGAACCTAGATATCAATTGGGTCACCTACATTTCTAGAATAGGGTCTTCCCAACCATTAATTTTAGAAGTGTCCTCCTTGAAGGCCTCCCATGCTGGCTTCAGTTCATCTCTAGGCAGACAGTTCCCATCATTATCCATAAATTTGGGAAAACCAAGCTGCGTGAGCGTCTGGAAATGTATCATGCAGATGCTCTTCTCCTTTTTGAATGCATCTAGCAATCTCCTGGTCCTTCTGACCTTCTCCAACTTATCAAAGAAAGCATGCAGAGTTGATCTGGCAGTGGCCCATTCTCGGGCAGTCTGGGTCATTGGTGGCACCTGGAGGTCTTTGCGCTCGTAAACTTCAACTTCAATGGCCAGGTTGAGCCAGCGTTCTACCTCGTGCTCAACATCCTCTACGACAGACTTGCCCTGAGCGGATGCTCGTTGGGCCTCCCAAAAAAACATGAGGACCCACAGGGATCTTGATGTTCTGGTTCAAAAATTCTTCAATAAATCAACATGAACCTCCTTTACTCAATCCTTGGAGAATACTTCTACCTGTGCTTCTCTCTGTATGAGCTACTGCTACGTCTCCTCAACCTGGGCTTCCAGATTGCTTATCTTGGCCTGCGCCTCCTCGCCTTGCTTGAGATGGTGCTCGACGGTATTTTTATGCTCAGCCATTTCTTGCTCGAGAGCCGCCACTCGCTGCCTCAGTTGTTCATATTCGTTCTTAGATTCATCCAGTTGGACTTGCATATTTTCTAGGGTTTACTGCATCTTATGGTTCTCATTATCCACTACGAAGTAGTGCTCCTTCAGTTGCTCATAATGGAGGTAAACTATGCTTGCTTTGAGCTGGATGGCCCCTACCTCATTCTCTACACTGACCGTCTTCAAGTCTTTGATTACCCGCTGGTAAGTGTAGTCAACAAGCATCATATCTTCCAAGGGTTTTTGGACCTTCAAGATCTTCAACTTATGCAGCTTCATTTTCTCAAGATCGAACTTGGTGTGTTTTTCAACTCTAGTAGGTTCTTGCACCTTCCTTTTTTGATGTTATTAATCCATCTAAAGGAGCTCTGCTTCGCTTGGACTAGGTTATCTGCTATGGGGTGATCTATCATTTTTAGTTCTTTCTCCATGAGTTCTATTCCTCCAAACACAAGTGTTATCAAAGGCAGATCCTGTTGAGGCACAGGTGTGGGATGGTGGAGACTAGGAGCTCGGTTACTATTGGGGACGTTACGGTTTGTATGGCAACGGGAGGATTGGGTTCAAAGGTAGATTTACAACTAGTGCTTCTGCTGAAGATGATGGATTAGATGGAGGTGATGGGCCATGGCAAATAGTGCCTGGTTCAAGGGAGGTGATAGTTCCAAATATGTTGGGGGTAGAAGCATACAAGCCAAATACTTACTGATCAGGATGGGTGGAAGTAGAAAGTTGAGATTCTTCAATGGTAGGATGGGATACTACAAGGGAAAGGGTGGAGACTAGTTCGCTGCCTAAAGGCAATGCGACAACTAGGGTTTGGATAGTGGACAACTGCAGGCGGAGGTTGTGAAGAAGGAAGAGAGAAAAGAGCATACGTACCTGTGTACTCTGTAAGAGCTGACGTGGTAAACAACTGCGTTATGGGACTCTAGGCCGCCCACTCTTCTTCCTCCGGCGGAGTGTCCTCTTCTATGTTGATGATTTCTTTTAAGAGAACTTTTGGTGCGACTTCCTTCTGTGGCACAACCTCCCTTTGTCGTATCTCCTTCTACGACACATAGGCTATGACACATGTGCTTGGGCCTGGGCGGGTGGGCTTCTCTGAGGGAGGCTTGGGGGACTTGATCATGACCTTCAGCTTCTTATTCTTGGGAGGCGTTGCTTGGTAATTTTGATGATCTGTCCTGCTGTTCAGCTGACTGCTGTATTTTATTCTCAAATGTATGGCTCTCTTTCGCTCTGCTGCTAGATCCCCCACTCTGCCCAAGTGGCTACTTATGCTACATTAGTGGGCTTTGTACTCTTCCTTGGATTTGGGCACCTCTAGGCACGAGATCTCCAAATAGGATTTATTTCCACGTGGCGTGATGGTTACTGTAGAGCGTGGAGAACTGGTTGTCGCCCATAAGAATATTTTCTAACGCTTCCTTTTTGGTATAGGCCCTCATGACCCACCAGTCTGCAATCCTTTTCGGAACCCAACCCATACCTTTCAATTTGCTTTCCATATTTTTGAATACCTTGGAGTTAGGGTCGTGGGTTATGTTTCGTGTCGGGTCGTATTCTGCCTCTATGTGATAGAAATCATGCCACGATGGGAAAGACCGCATTTTCTCTATGTGCCATTCAAGGTCATGCCTTGACGGATTGTTGCGCTTCTCCATGATTTCTAGGCGGGGGCAGACGTGGAAGATTTTCATCTCAAGGAAAATTTTCAATACGTCCAAGGGGTCATATTTCCACCATTGGGGAAGCTCGACCAGACCAAATCTCAGGAGTGTTGCAATGAGGAACTCATTTTACCCAGTGGCTGACTTCTATATCGTCCCATTTGAATGGGAACTTGTAGATATGCCCCCACTTCCTCCCCTGGCCGTAGTTTTGATCTGTGTAATCAGTTTGTCGTGCTATCTCCAGGGCGAACAGATATTCAGTGGTGTAGTAGGGCAGAAGGAAGGGTTTACCAGTAAACCCAAAAACTCTGATGACAAAGCCCTGTGTTAGCTGAAAAGTGTCGCCCATGTTTCACCGCACCACATCATCTCTCATCTCGTGGGGGACGCACGAGCAAGAGCCATGGATGAGCTCCAAGGCAGGGCCAAGGAACGCTTGATTGAACGCGTAGGACTTTTTTTTCAACAGTACCCGAGTCCATTGATATACTGGAAACAACCCGCCCTTCTCGTCAATGCACCTAGTGGGGATAAACTTGAGTTTACTGTGCATATGGAAGAGAAAAATCCAGGCCAAGAATGAACACTGCCTGAAAGACTGGGATTTTCCCTGCATTAGGTCCTGTAGCCGAGAATGCAAGTTGCGTGCTATTCAGTCTGCCCAATCAAAGAACACTAACTTCATAATCGGCCCCATGGCACTGGGAGCGTATAACTCTCCATGCGATATGCATTCCATGATGGAAACCTGGCAGGGAAATACCACCACATCAATCGTGAGCCCTAGCATCCATGCGAGCACTGTGTACATATTCGTGCTTTTAAAATTCCTCAGAGAGATAGGTAGTTTTGGCCACTGGTTGACTGGTGGTGGGTCCTTCAGTTGAGATTCCATGAAAATTCGCATCCGTGGGTTGTTCTAATATCTGTCAGTCTACTCATCAAGGTTGATGGATCTGATGGTATAATCTGTATTCGGCAGTTGTCTAGGAGTGAAGGCGATTTGGATGGTGTCAAAAAAAAGTGAAAACATGACTTTCCCCTCTCTATCCTAGAATTTCCTGGTTAGCGAATTATAGTATTTGGTGACAGCAACCATCAGCTCTAGGAAATTATGCACAAGGGGGTACAAGAACCAGTACAGGTTAGAGTAGTAGGCTGCAGTCCTGAGACTCGTAGGGAAGACCTTTTCCCACCTCTCATCGATGGTCTGCCACAGTTGTTCAATGCTCTGAGAGGAGGCACCATCCCTGTATTTCACCAAATTGTCAATAGGTGGGGAAATTACTACCTTCACTGGTCCTGATTCCCCTTTCGGCCCTGTCGCTGCCTCGGGCTTCTGTGTCTGTTCTTTATTTTTATCCTTCTTCTCTTTCTTTTCTTTTTCTCTCTCAGCCTTCTGCTTCTTATCACTCTCTGGTCTGTCTGAAGCTCCCTCCTTGGGCGCCTTACCCTTCTCTTCAACACTCCTTTTGCCCATGATGATTTGTAAAGAAACATATGTGCACTGCTACTCGCCGGTAAAATACTCTGTTCTCGGCTTCTAGTGCAGCGTAAGGCAAGCTCTAAGTCAATTGATAGGGCAAACTAGGGCATCACGCCTTTTATGGTGATGGGTGCGAACTTCGCCATTAATGGTGTATGTCTGAAGTAATTACTTGGAGCTTGGAGTTGGTGGAAGCAGCCGTTCTTCATTGGTGGCCGTGCGCTTCTTTGAAATCAAACGATTCCATAGTGCACAAAATATTCTTTGAAGGCGTAAACTCCTCGATCTTTGATCCCGAGGTTACATCCTTTTCTCCTAACAAACTACTTAGAAATAGGTGCAGCCACCCTCATTTATAATGTGCATCTTGGGAGTATAAATTGCCACTGCATTTTTCATGCATCTCGAGGTTCATCATTTTTAGTCATCTTATGGGGTTGAGGTTCGCTCAACGGCAAAGCGATCCTCAGCTTCAGGGAGCACGATGCCCAAACTTGAGCCTTCCTATTCTACACTTCACCCAAAACCCCAGGTGATTCTGGTTCATCGTTGGTTTGATGAGCAAACTTCAGTTTTCGAGCGAACTTAGAAAATATTACTTTCTTTTTCCTTGGACCGTGTCTCGTTCGGAAGCTTGCCTGAATTTGGTATTTGCTCGAAATCGGAGTGAACTTCAGCTTTGTCTTATAGTGGTGCAATCCTCAATTTTTCTCTAGTTACTGCCTAAAGCTCGCCTTCGCCCCAAGGCAGAGAGAACTTCAGCTTAAAATGGATGCCTTAGAGGATTTTCAACCTCTTCATTTCTTGTCGTCGCACCTCATCCTTTTCTATGTATTGCTCTAAAACCCTCCTGATACTTATTTTCGCTCAAAATCGGAACGAACCACATCATGATTTTCAACTTGTGCTTTGTCTTGACGTTGAGCGGTTCCTGAGTTCGCGTCAAACATTACCCAAAACCCATTATCGCTTCGAGGCTAGGAGAACTTTGGTATGGTGAGGACTTTGTATTTCTAGACCCTTCCACAATTTGCTCTCAACTTGAGCGAAGACCGTTCTCACTGCCTAGCTCGAGTGAACCTTAGCTTCTACAAATTCTATCGGAACTTCGCCCTTACCCCTTGCTGTGCGACTCACAGCTTCAGGATTTTCATTTTTCTTTGGTCCTCGCACTTCGTATGCTCTTCGCTCTAGCCTCAAGTGAGCCCTGACTTTGTGCGAACATCAGGTTCACTCCAGACAACATCCGAAGTCCGTTCTTTCTTAGAATCGAAGTGAATTTCAGATCTATTTTAGACTTAGAGATTTTTGCTCTTTGCGACTGAGTTTCACCATTATCCTTGCCCGAAACTCATCTTCTTCAACTCTGTCCAAACTTTGGCATACCCACTATAGTTCACCCGGGATCTGGACGATCCCCATTCTCGCCTTAAACTCTAAGCAAAACCTAGCTTCAACTTGACGTTGTGCAAAGTTCGGTGTGACAGGGTATCTGGCATACTTTACTTTTCTTCTTGTAGCTAAGTTTTTCCCTGGACCTTGGGTGAACTTCATCCTCACTTAGAATTTGAGCGAACTCCATCCTTTATTTTTGGAATTGGTCAGTCTTAACCCTGCTCGAAAATCATCGGAGCCTCTTGTTTGTCCTTACAATGAGCGAAGCTCATATTCGGGATAAACCCCGACAAACCTTGGCTTTGCCGCTAATTGAGGACTTCTTCCTGCTTGGGGAACCTGGATCTGCTATGCCTAAACTCTATAGGGACAAAAATGCTCGACTAGAGAGTGCAAGAACTAGCTCTTAAAGCAAGAAAACATACTTACACTTGGTAAACATAAATTAAAATAGTAGAAATAAAACTATGTACATGGGGAAATTTCTTTATGCTTCTTAATGATGATAGACCTTTAGGTGAAGGACATTGACTCGTATGGGTAAAGTATGACCCTCCATATCCTACAAGATAAATGAATTCAATTGATTAACTTGGGAAATCTAAAAGCGGCCTTCCCAGAAGGCATCGAATTTGTCATGATTCCCTAGTTTTGCCTTCCACGAATTCTATTTCAGCACTAGATCCCTGACTTGGAAGACGTGGACCATGGTTCTCTTTTTAAACTAGTTTTTAGTACTCTCTATGTGCTTCATGAAAGCTACATAAGCTTTCTCCCTGTCTTCTTCCAGTTGTAGTAACTGGGCCAGTCGGGAGTCCATGGGATCAAGGTCTTCCCTATCATTATCCAACATCCAAAGTGTTGGCATTTCTACATGTGTACGCAAGATTGTCTCTTTCCCGTACACAAATGCATACGGAGACATTTTGATGGACTTTTTTATGGACGTATGGTCTGCCCATAATTCCTGATCAAGGAGCAAATGCCAGGTCCGCTTGTTACTCTCCAAGGTTCTCTTTAAAATTTTTAGCAAGTCTTTATTAGTGGACTCCACCAAACCATTCCCCTGCGGGTAGTAGTTGGAAGAGGCTTTCAGGTAAATCCCGTACTTGCTAGCAAACTCACTGAGTTTGGTGCCTATGAAACCTAGGCCATTATCAGTCATGATCGCGTCTGGAACCCCAAATCGGGTGATTAGTTTCTCCAAGAAGGAAATAACTACCTCCTGATCAACATGCTTCGTTGGGACTGCCTCAACCCACCGGGTGAAGTAATTTGTGGCAGTCAGTATGTACTTGTGCCCTACTGAGGAATTTGTTGATATGACCCCGATGAAGTCCAAACCCCATTGCTGGAACGACGCTTCAACTTGGATCGGGTGCAGGGACATTGGGGTATTTTTATTCATGCCATCATACTTCTGGAATCTGTCTCACTTTCGACTAACCGAGAATGCATCAGCAAAAAGTGTGGGCCAATAATAGCCCGCTGTGATTATTTTTAAGTTCGTCGGCCTTACAGCCAAATGGCGCCCAGATATTCCAGAGTGGAATTCATCGAATATTTTTTCTTTCTCACTCCCCTAACACATATTAGGAGGACTTCGTCTATATTTCTAAAAAATAGCCCCTTTGGGTGCAACACATACCTACGGGCCTGGATCCTGAACCTCCTCCTCTACGCGGCGTTGAGATGGTCTAGGTATCTCCCGGTATTAAAGTACCATATTAAGTCATCCATCTAGTCATCGTCATCCGCAGATTTATTGGAGAAGTTTCCCTCTGACATTGGGTCTTCCCTTTGATAGGTTGTCACTTCTGCAACAGCGCTCTTCGTGAGTTCTTGGCATAGTCTCCACCTATGGATCAACTTTGTGGGTCAGATTTCAATGTCAAACTCTTGGATTTTAGTGACCCAGTTGGCCCTCTTGTTGCCCGTCTCTCCTTGGATGATAAATTTTCTTACGTCTGGATGTACATCAAACACTGTCGTCCTGCTCTGGGAGATAAAGTGTCGAAACTTATTGAGGGACCTTATTACCACGTTTACCTATCTTTCAATGAAGTTGTACCTCTCTTAATGCGGCTGGATCACCTGGCTCAAGAACATAATAGGGCGCTCTTTGCCATATTCTCCCTTCTACATTAGGACTGCAACATAACTCTCAGGCTCCCTAACTACGTAGAGGATGAAGTCTTTTGAGTAGTTGGGGTTGACTAAGACAGGAGCCTGGGCAATCCGGGCCTTAATCTCTTCAAATGCCTTCTTTCTTTCCTCATTCCAAGTGAACTCAGCATCCTTCTTCAACAACTCGGTCATCGGCTTGAAGACCTAAGAAAAATTTGGCACGAACTTCCTCACAAAATTGATCTGGCCAAAGAAAGACTGTAGGTCCTTTTTGTTTGCTGGGAGTAGGAGTTTGAGGAGGGCCTCTTCTCTGTTAGGATATATAGCAAGCCCATTTTTGGAGATGATGTGGCCCAACAATTTTCCTTCCTTTATCGCGAAGACAAACTTCTTCACGTTTATAGATATGTCGAACTCCCGATATCTCTCGAACAGTTGCTGCAGGTGTGAGGCATGTTCTTCTCTCCTGTGTGAAAATACAGTCATATCATCCAAATAGATGACTAAATTTGTTCAACAATTTGTCAAACGACAGATCCATGGCTCTCTGGAATGTGGTCGTCGCGTTTGAGAGGTCAAAGAGCATACGCTAATATGCGAACGCCCCCCATTTGGTGGTGAACATTGTCTTATGCTGGTCCTAATCCCTTACCCAAATCTGGTTATATCCAAAGAAACCGTCCATGAGGGAGAAGCATTGTGCTCCTGCCACTACATGGAGGATCTGATCAATCTATGGAAGTGGGTAATTATTCTTCAAAGAGATCTGGTTCAGATTTCAAAAATCAACGCACAGGCGGATGTCTCCGTTATTCTTTCTAATCGGAACCAAATTGGGAATCCAAGAAGAGTGCTTTATCGGGTAAATAATTTTTTCTTCAAGCATCTTGAGGAGCTCTGCCTTCATCAACACTTAAATCTTAGGATTGACCAGCCTCTAATTCTGTCTACAGGGTTTGACCTCTTCTTGCAATTCAATGGTATGTTGGATGACCTCTCGGTTGTACCCCTTTAGGTCCTGATAGGACCATGCCACAATATTTGGATATGCTCGACACAGAGCCCGAATCTGTAACAACTCTTCTGGGGTACAGTCTGTTCCAACCTTGATAACCTTTCTTGGCTCCAATTCGATCTCTCTATATTGCTTTTCATCTACCTTGATCCTATGGATAATTTCTTGGTTATTTAGGTCAAACCAACTCTCCAAAGTGATTAGTCCTTTCAGGATATGGTTGTTTTCAGCTGTATCAATCCCTCATACTCCTCGTCATCAAGGTTTCTACCTTCGATTGTACTTGCTTCATGAACTAAAAAGTTGACGATTTGGTCATCACAGTTGAACACCTGCTAGTAGGTGTCCCTATCAGGTATAGAAGGCCTGTAAATGGTTCTTACCGCCTTAGGCTTCTGCATCATGTCATTAGCCAAGGAGTATCTAGCTCTAATAGACGCTAAGACATCTGCGTGCTTGTTCTTATCTTGCGAGATGGCTTGGATATTTAGCAACTCAAAGGACTCCAACAGATCCCAGATCCTATTGCGGTACGCCTTGAGATAGTGTTTTTTTAAGACGCACTTGTTGATTTGCTTGCAGACCAACTCAAAATCCCCAAAAATTTGTAGCTGCTTGATCCCCAACTTTTCAACCGTCTTCAACCCTAAGCATAGGGCTTCATACTCTACAGCGTTGTCGGTGCAACTCTAGGCAAGCCTATAGCAGTAATCTTTCTGTTCTCTAGAGGATGAAATCAAAAGGACTCCTACCCTGACACCATTTTTGCATCGGGCACCATCAAAGAAAAGCTTCCATACCTCATTTTAGGAAGAGTCCTTGCTCTCTTGCACTGTCTCCTTTGGATTCTTAGGCTTGGTGATGGAATAACATCCCATATCTGATTCAATCATGGCATTAAAATCAGTCAAGGAAAATTCATCCTCCGTCCGCAACTCCTCTAAGGATTCTTTCACCAGGTCCTCCTCCTTCAACTCTTCTATCATCAAGTGAACAGAATCATCCTGCTGCCCTTCTTCGGCCATTTTCTCGATAAGGAAGGTCGAGGGTTTCTCATTGTAGATCTTTACCTTCCTTCCCTTGAATGGGACCTCCATATGTGAGTAGTCCAGAGAAAGATAATCGCCCAGCTTAGCGGTGAACTCCCTTGAGAGGCACATGCTGAAGTATGGCTTCAGGTCAACAACTACCACCTCTTGTATCATAACAATCTGAGGCACCTTGTGCAGCTATATGGGGATATATTTAATAACACCAACTATTTTCACGGGAGTGCCATACAATTGGAGAATGCCTGGGCTGATCCGTGTGTATTCCATGCCCATTTCCTCACAAACTGCCTTCAGCATGATGGTAGTCATTGTGCCAGATTTGATCATACAATTGTGCACAACCCACCCCTCCATACGAAGAGACAAACAGAACGACGGTGGCCTATTATTTCTTGTGGCTGAAGTGGTCAGAGTTTGGGCTAGGACGGGCTACGTCAACTTTCCTTCCTTGGTAGATTTTAGCGATTCTTGGAGTAGGTCCACCTACCCAGGAAGTTGCAGGGCATCATAAGGATTTATCTTGGTAGGAGTCTTCTTTAGCTCCTCAATAATGTTGTAAGTCGAAGCAGTGGACACCTCTGGTTCTTTTGCAACCTCGTACTTAGAGTGGTATTGCTGAGTGGCTTCAACCCTCTGCCGCTTTGTTAGTGATGAGTACTTGAGATTTTCGTTGGCTTGCTCCCTGGTTTCATCTTGAGGTTGCAATACAGGAGATTTCACCCGTAAGGGTTTCTCTTTCACCAATAGGAGCAAGGGAACTTTTTCTGGTGATTTTGTTGGAGGTTTCTCATTCTCACGGTGGGTGTACACCTTTAGAGGTTGCATCTGATCTGCATCCACCTCGATCAGTTTCTTCCCATTTCTGGTAAGAATTGAAACTTGCTCGTCCTCGAGGATCATGAGGTTACGGTTTGCCTCCCTAATCATGTTGACTTGATCACTAGGGGTACTTCCTGTTAGTGTTTGAACATAGTGTTGGTGTACCATACAAGTATCTTCACCATGTGGGTCATTGCAAGTGGAGCACCAATGCACATAGTCTGAGGTGCTCGGATCTTCACTGTTAGTGGCATTCCTTGGGGGAGGCATACCGACTTGAGCCACTTGATCTCTTGTGATCGTTGAAGGAGGATAGGGTCTTCTTAGAAGGAATTCTTGTAGAGCCTGTTTCTTTTTCATAACAACCATATCATTGGACATCGTCCTGACAGTGGAATTAAGCGACTGCAGCTCTTGTAGAAGCTTGGTTTACGGGTCAATAATTGGAGGAGCTAGCAATGGTAACGACGCTATGAGTGGAGGCAAAGCCGAATATTACGGGGGTGGAGGAAGTTGTGGAATTAGGGGGGCAAGCAGCTATGGAAATTTGGGTGCCTGACTCAGATTCCATGAGGGAATCGGGTACATGGAAGATGCAGGAGGAAACTGAGTGGATGTCCTAGGGTACTGATACTGAGGCAAACCCAAAATAATTGGCATTGTTGGATTTGAAGAGAATTTTCCAATGGTGATCAAGTTGACCTCAACCTTCTGCACCTGCGTATACAAATATGGAAAAGTGTTGATGCCAGAGTATCGAATATTCATGTTGAGGTCTGAGTTGAACGCTCATAGGAAATAGAATACCACTTGCTTAGAGATCGGCTAAAGGCCATCAGGGACTCTCTGCTAGGTCTAAGAAAATATGACGTTGAAATCAGGGACCTCCTCCTGTGGATGTCTTTGGATGGTCGTGAAATTGTGGATTAAGGAGTAATGGTCCACCAATTTATTGAACCCTTGTATCAACCTCCCTGCCAACTGGTCCCATATAGCAATAGTGTTGGGCGGAAAGGATCGATACCAGTACAAGAGCTTCCCCCTGAGGGACAAGACTAACAACCTCACCATGATATTTTCTTTTGTGATACCATGAATGATAGCTAGAGCGGCAACGTCCTGGATATGCTCTTGCACCGTGTTTTAGTGCCATCATAGGTAGGGATGGCTTTGAGCATCGTGACTGGGATCTGAGCTTGTGCCACAAGGTTCAATGTCCCTCGATGGTTCCAAGTCGTGAACTATCTTGGAGGATTAGGTTGTTGATTTTGTTGATGATTCTATTGTTGGTTCTGATTTTGCACCATATTTGCGTTCGGATTTAGCTGATTAGAAGGCAGCAACAGTAGGTTCAACTGAACAGGAGCTCCCGGAGCACCTAACTGATCGTCAGGAGAAACCAGAGTGCCTTGATGGTCTAGAGAGTTCGGAGGATTCTGGGTGTAGCTAGTTGTCTAAAGCCGGATCTTGTTCAGCAATGATAGCTTCTTTCGATGATGCTTTGTCCAAAGAGGTATTCAATCTTACTAGCCTAGGACGTTCTTCGAAGGTTTTGATATCAAGCTCATAGTACTCAATCTCTTCTTCTGTGTTTCGAACCCTCCATCTCGTACGCATGAAGACGTGATTTTCTTTAGATTGGTCTTTGTTGAGGTATCCGACTTCAACAGAGTCACTAGATGTTTAGATTTGACAGTATTGAAGCGAACATCACTTCTTCAATATTGCTCATGAGGTGGAATGATTGTGTCCCACCGGGTGCACCAGAAGAAACTGTTGGTTACAAATCTACCACTAGAAAAGGGTTTGGTCTATCTGTATGCCCTAGACCCACCCAAAAAATTGAAAGGACCGAAAGGAAGGGATGCCTTTCGTGCCAATCTCTGGAGAAGGTCGGATCCTATGCTACACTACTCTTGGTTTTAGATTTGGGAACATGAAAGAGATGGGAAAAATGTTGAAATGATAAAAGAAGAGGGAAATACAGATTGTTTCAAGGGGAAGAAAAAGCAGCACACTCACTAACTCCTACTTAAACCAGCAACAATCAATACTATAAACATTAACAAAAACTAAAACTGAACATACACTAATATGTATCCTTTAGCAATTCCAGGGTTCATTCTTAATCCACACACTTAAACCCAAGTTTTCAAAATTTACTGTATGCAAATGAAGAAATGAAATTAACAAAAATAAGCGTAAAAGGTATCATACACAGTGAAAAATTAACTAGATAACTTCCTCCTAATGTAATCTAATGTCCTAAGTATATACCTAGGAAGGTACATTTATATGATCTAAATAATGTAATAGAATCTAACTCTAACATGATGAACGCTCGTAGGCTGACATAATCACATGCTATGTAGGCTACATAAATGGTACTCATAAGCACCTCTTCACACTTTTGATCTTGTTGTAAACAAGATCATATTACACAAAATTCAACAACCCCTTAGTTGGGATAAAATGGAGGATAGGTTGGTGGTTTGACAATATATGATGAAGGAAATAGAAGAACAAGTCACACTAATTAATCAACAGCTGAAAGAGACTGCAATTGGATTAAAGAGATATGCTAACAAAAATAGCATACCTAGGCATTTTCATGTAGAGGACAATGTTTACCTCATAATCAAAACCACATAAAAGCTTAGTTTGGTAAATCTACTAAACTTGCTTTCAAGTTTATAGAACTCTTTGAAGTACTAGAAGTAATAAATCATGTTGCTTACCAAGTTGCTCTACCTCCTACACTTTCTTAGATTCATAATGTTTTTAATATTTCATTACTAAAACCATATAATGTTAATGCATCACACTTTGAGATTGATATTTATTATAGATTTTGGATCCAAATATGTTCTTGGTTAAGCCAATCTAAGCTCTATATAACCATAAACTATAGCTAAGAAATCAAAATGTAGCTCAGTGTAATTTCCAATGGGATTAATACTCTTAAGGATAGTGCTACATGGAAAAATATTGAGGAATTCTAAAAATTTCCTCACCTATTTACTTGAATAAAAATGCTTAGTATATTTTAATTTTCTAGCAGTAGTATGTATATTTATTTCTATATGTGTGCTCTATAAAATTGATCGTATTTAACTTCTAAATTGTTATATTTAATTGACTACTTAGAATTCAGTTATAAGAGGCAATAATCATATGTACATGATAGCGTTCTAGTAATTATTGTTATAGTCATCAGGATGATGACTCTTTCTAGAGAGGAAGTGTGTCACATATCAAATTCTCTATTTTTGAATGACTGTTTTTTATATCAAGAGAATGACATGAAATTATTTGAGTCAGAATCTATACTTAACTTTAATATTTTTATATAAAATGATAATAACGATGATAACAAACTAACTTATTTTTACTGATGTGAGTGTTGATAGGTAACACTCCATTGAGCCAAACAAGGAAAGGTACCACTAGGGAGAATGCAACAAATTTTTCATAAGTGAACAATGATTTAGGAAGATATTTTAGTACACATACCACTTAGTATATATCATTGCATTTTAAAGTTGAATAGTTTCTTGTTGAATTATGAATGATAGTTTTTGAGATTATGTATTTTATTTTTATAAGAGTTGATGCTTGTTGAAAGTGATTTGAGAGACTATTATAATGGATTTAATATGGGCATATCAGCTATCTTCATTAATATTAGCTAGAGCACTAGGGTTAGGTTAGTCCGTCATTGAGCATTAGGTTTAGGATTATCTTTTTAAGTCTATAAATAGAAGATTTATGTTGTAGTTGAGACATCCTATATATTTGTAATATTATGTCACCTATAATGCACATACGATAATTTGACCTCCCTATGTGGCTATGAGACTTTTCCCTCTTTAAGTGGCACTCTTCTTCATTATTATTAGCTACAGCACTAGAATTAGGTTAGTAGGTCCTTGAGCATTAGGTTTAGAGTTATCTTTTTAAGTCTATAAATAGAAGATTTATGTTGTAGTTGAGACATCCTATATATTTGTAATCTGATATCTCCTCTAATGCACATATGAGACTTTGACCTCCCTATGTAGCTATAAGAATTTTCTCTCTTTAAGTGGCACTCCTAGGAGATCTTATGAAACTATTTTTTTTTGAAAGAGTATTACTGGTTTTGGCTTACATAAAGGGTATTAACAATCTCTTTCTCATTCTATAAATTATTTCATTGTGGATTTTTATTTGTGGATGAATTAATTAATATTTAAGTATATTATGGATAATATGTATTTATGAGAATTACGTTTTATAAGAAGCAGTATCAGAGCAACATTTCTAGAAAAATAAGGATTGTTTTTTGTGATTGTAAAATTACGGTAAATTTTCGAGAAAATATCTCATCTTTTCAGAGTTATATCTTTGCATAAAATAATCCAATTTAGATAATTCTTATGCAAATTTATTTATAATTAAAAAAATAAAAATGAATAGTAATATAAAGTAATCTATGCAGTATTGATGGAGATACGACCCCATAAAAAGTCGGTTGTTTGGAGCAAGGGCAACACCATTTTCTCAAATCACATTTCTTTTTCCAAAAAATGAAGTTTGAGATATAATTTAGTTTGGGCAAGCTAATAATCTACTATTTGCTATGTTTTAGAAATATTTTTTTGGGTCTACCTATTTATGTGGAATGTTATCTTCAAAATCACTGGGGAGATACTTATTTTAAGAAAACCTAGTTTATAAAACCCTAGTTTGTATTGTTACTTTTATGGATGTGAACTTATGGACTTGCCTTTTTTTTTTGTGAGAGAATGATATTGATGTTAGAGAATGATGTAAAATTTATAAATATTTGTATTCTACTTCATCTAATTGGAAAATTTACTTACTATATTATCTTAGAGGTGAAGCTCAGTATGAGTATTTTATTTATACTCGTCAGCATAAACAAAAACTTGGGATATAATAACGAAATTAAAGGGATTCATGGGAAACATAAACAAATGAATGTAGAGGACATGATAGAAGAAAATAATATGGATGCCAACATACAGGTTGAGAGAACCAAAGAGTGGTCAAAGGGAATTAATTGAATCTAGAAGTTATATTTTGTAGGTCTATAATTACATTCAAAAGGAAAAGGTTATTATTTACATTAACCCTACCAATAGGTATAATATCATTATTATTGCTTTGACAAATAGGTTGTAAGTTCAAGCAACAAAAATTAAAGACATACAACTTGAGGGTGATAATGTTCAAATCTTTGAAGATTTGAATACCACCATGGAGAAATATGTTTCGCATTCATATTTTTATGCTACTGAGATGGATGATATAGATAGTTTTATTAGTTGTACGTGGTTGGATCCTTTAGGTACTATTAACATTAGTGTACAAAAGAAGTTTATGAAATTATGTTATAAGAAAAACAAGATAACATTGCAGGATATTTCTCAACATAAGAAGTAAGGATCCAAGGAGAAACACAAAGCAAATATGGTAAGGAAACAAGATAAATAACTAGTAGAGAAATCAAAAGTTGATTCTACAAAAATCTAATAATAGAGTCTAAAGAAGAAGGAACAACAAAGTTCAAGGAAGCTCTGTTAGAAGAGCATAATGATAAACCAAACATAGAATGCATGAGTGAAGAATGTAAAAGGAATTTAAAATAGAGGAAAAAAATGTTTAAGAGTAAGGAGGAAAAACTTCATGTTAAGGTTATAGCATATCGACAACCACAACACCATGAATAACAACAATCATGGAGGTATGATATAGGGTATCAATATTATCATCACCCTACATGGAGTTAGAAAAGCATAGTATGACAATGTTTGGATAAAAATATAGTAATTATAGATTATAGAGTAGTGCAAAAACATCATAGATCCAGAGAAGCAATCATTTAGAATATTAGAGTAAAGCAGTAGAAGCATAGAATCCATAAAGCAGTTATGGATATTCTAGTGATACAGTAGCAGCTTCGCATCATGAAAGAGCACCACCAGTTAATATTTTACTTGGATGGATGGAAGATCAAGATTGGTACCAGTTTTTAACCTTGCTTATAGGGTCATATTATTTAGTCTCTTCTCATGTTTTTAAGATGAAATGTTTGTGAGGGTCAAATGCTCTGGTTCTAGGGATATATACACAAAGATATTATATTGTATATGGATGTTATGGATAGGTGGCATGGGCACGCATAAGTCAATGTTAAGTGTATTAATAATATTACATCACAAATATGAGTAGGATAAGAGTTTAGTATTTAGCTAGGGTTATGGTTATAGCCTGCCCAAAGTAGCATTAGAAGATGGGTATATAAAGAAAGGATATTGACATTGTCATAATGATCATTCATATCAAGTATTCTCTTGTAACTATCTTTACCCACAAAGTGGCCTCTCACATCCTTAAGAAGTATTATTAATGTTACCTTTACCTTAAAGGTATTATCTATCTTCATTTCATTGTATGGATTATAGTAGCAAAAATTAACAAAAATTGCCGATTTTTCTTTATTTTGATTCTAATTTGGCTTTACCGAGTCACTCAGTATCGAGAACCATATTTTTCACAAAATCCCCAAAAACTTGGAAATCATAATTCTTTAAAAAAATCAGGAGTCCCAATCCAAAAAAACCGTTTGGCATAGGACAAGGAAGGGAAATGTGATAAAAAAATTATTTTTTATTTTACCTCATTTTTCTTCTTGAAAAATGTAGAGACAGCTCTGCCTACCTGCTACTATAATGAGGCTATTGGATCGTATATTGAAGGTTTGGATCATTGTAACAAACTGTAAATCATTGTATCTTTGCTTGATGATCCCAATTCATGTATGAAGACATGACAAATTATGGAAAGTTAGTAGAAAACGAGTAGAAATAATCAGATAAATCAAGTCTGTATTTTAATTAAGACAAACAAATGTATAATTGCAGCAAATAGGATATAAACTCATAATATTCAGCTTAAAAATTCCATAGTCCACTTAACCACTCAAATACCAAAGACACTACCCCAAAATGCAAAAATACTTGTCAAGTTTATACAAAAAATATATTTTATAATGCAAATAAGGAATAAATGATGCAAAATATCTGTTAAAATACTCATCAATAATCATCTAGATGTCCCTAAAATAGGATCTCATGGAGAAAGAGATGCAATGAAAGGTAACTAAATTCTACTTGTAGCTATATCCAAAGGCTAATCATAAATGAACATATAGAAAATATGCACTATTTTTCCTCTAAACCACCACATAAAGAATAAGATATGCTAGCCTTAGAATCTTTTTTACCGCCAGACTTTTGTGGATCATTGGCCATGCCAAACCTTTCCTTTAAAAGAACTTGATTTCCCATCCTTTGTTTATATGTGCTACAACATTGTTGGAATATTGTTCTTTATTTTCATTAACTTCTCATCATTTGTTTAGATGTGCTACAACATGGAATTTACATCTCACTCTATCATACAACCATGCATTTCATAATTAAAACCTTGATCTTGTATTTTTCATTACATCTTGTGTTTGTAATGATCTTGTGTTTGTTCATTATAACCTTTAAAAGGAAACATGATAAATAATCTTGTGTATGTTCATTACAACCTTCGTCTCCACAATAAAAAATTATAAGAACAAGTGATGAGGCCATTGAACTAGATTAGATGATCCATCATTTGAATGGATCATAGAGCCACAATAGGAGCAACAACAAGAGTCTCTTTTCTACATGGATAATTTTGAAAACCTAGCAGAGCAATAGACAATGACAAAGAGAGACTAGAGCTTCTGCTAGGGTAAAGGAGAAGGGTATTTAAAAGATCTTGAGGCATTGTATTTGTCATAAATCATGACACATTTTGTAATTTTTACCTTTTTATATTATAAGCAATGCAAAAATATTTGAATTTTGGACATATTAGAATCTGTTTATTTAAGATGTATTTATCACTTTCATGTGTAGTTTAAGGCTTTAAGCTTGTATCATTTGTCACTTTCATGTGTAGTTTAATCTTGTATTACTTACAATATTAATATTTAATTTGCATAATGTTGATTCATTATAATAAGCATAAAAAATATTTTTATTAAAAATTACATATTTTTATTTTTTTTTGCCATTTTTTGCTGAGTCCTCTTTTTTATTCTTCTGCCTTACCAATTCATTTTTCTCAACTATGGTATGGATTATCTTTGTGGGATATTATTTGTAGATGAAATATTTGATAATTGTACATATTGGTGAATGATTTGTGTTTATAAGAAATAAAATTTTATAACAAGTGGTATTAAATCCACGATTATATTAAAAGTGGGGATTGCTTTTCTAGATTACAAAAATTGGGTAAAATATTTTAGAAAAATTTCATCTTCCAGAGTCACCTCTTTACATGGAGTATTAAAGGAATATGAGCAGTATAGGGGGAGGTATGATCCAGTGAAATCATCCATCTAGAACAATGACAATGACAATTTTCAAATCATATTTTTCTTGAAAATAAAAATTTTAGATATCTTTTAGTCTAATAGCTATTAGAAATATGATGCTGAGAAAAATCTGAGTGGATAACGGTCAATTTAGTCTGTAATTGTAGATGTGTTATTTCAAAATAACTCTAATAGGAAATGAGGAGTAAGAGTTCCATGGACTATCCAGGTCATAATCAACGGCCTATGCTATTTCATGGTGGTTCTAACCCTGATTAAGGAGGAAATATTTCATGGATTATTCAATTCAAGATCAATGGAACGTGTTATTTTTAGATGCTCTTGATAAAGAGTGATTGTGTAAAACTCTATGGACCTTCCAATCATAGATCAACAACGTGTACCATTTTAAGCAAGCTCTAGTGAAAGTTATTAAGGTAAAACTCTATTGACTATCTGATCATAGATCAATGGAATACGCTCTTTCAATATGGCTCTATCAAGAATTGGAGTAAAGTTCCATGGATTATTCAATTCAAGATCAAGATCCACGCTATGTTAGAGGACTGATGAAAACTTGTCAAAAGAGATACTCTATTATTGTCAAGCTTGAGATAAGTGGAAAATATTTTGACGATATGTGGAAGAGGTGGCCAAAAAATATTAGTTGTCGATCTTAGATATGAAAGAGATCCAATGACCTATATATATTTAGAGAAAGGATCAAGACTCTAGGGCCAAAGAAGTTTTTTGAGCTATCTATATTGTTTGATTCTAACATTCGATAGATTATGATGTTCTAAAAAAATCTAGCTTAAGAAATCAATGATTTGAGAAGAAGTCCCAAAACCTGAAGGAGATTTAAAGAAGCCCCACCAACCAACCAATCAAAGGAAAAATAGTCTACCTTGGTGGGTCTCAATTTTTGAAAAATGTGGTAGTTGCAACCAATCGAAGATCATCATCAACCATCAATATTTCTTAACAAGGGACCTCTAAATATTTATTGCATGTAACTTCTATGCACAACCTCCTAGAAAAGGAAGTTAAACTTATTAAGGTGGCAATTGCAAAAGGCTCCAAATACACCTGCCAACGTCAATTGGGTGTAGAAATCTAGGGAGGTAGTTAACATATTAAAGACAGTAACATGGGAGTTGTAATAAGAACCTCAAGCCTAGAGCATTGCTTGTAGAGGGTTTCTGCACTCAATCTCCAAGGATCCCTAGGGAGGATAGTTGGCAACAAACGATGGTAGATGCAAATCCAAAAGCCCATAATTCTTAAAAAATGATGTTCTAGATCCAGAGACCCCAAGAAGATAAATAATTGAATGTAGATGGATCCTCAACATAGATTGGATTATTGGATTTTTAAGCCTTAATATCATAAAATATCACAAGTCCTAAAATAAATAAGCCACAATATTAAAGGTCAAATTATTCATAATGAAGAGTAGTATAATATATGAACAATCTAATATGTATATCAAGGCCAATATAATGGTAAAATAACATTCACTTATAATATCAAATATGAATGTATATGGCCTAAATCATTCATGAACATGCATAAAGAAAACTTACAATATTAATTGCTCAAAATCTATATACAAGCTTTATTTTCAAAATCTTCCTCTTATAATCAAATACCAAATCTCTATATTCAGATATATTTTTATTAGGATTTGTCTCCATAATATAGACATATAAGGTCACTCTTCATGTACTTGAATATTGCTCTGCATATGACAACTCCCATGAGCTTTGGCTTATCATCTTACCACTTGCATATTAGACTCTTCACTTTCTTATTACATACACACTTACCTCTATTACCCTTGCACACTTCTACATGACTCTTACTCTTCTATATGCACTCCTACTGTAAGACACTTGTGCATATTATCTCAATACACTCTTGCTCTCTAACTTACATGACACTTGTGCATTTCCTATACATTAACACTTACATAAAAGAGAAAATATAAATCAGTCATCTAAACTATAGACTCAACCCTATTCTATTACATTTGTACCATGAAGGTAATTTGGGGGTACATTTACATGTACCAGATAATGTAATATTCCTCAACATGGACAAGGTATTTTGAATCTCCTAGCCAAATTTGGAGGGAAAATTTTTCCAATTTCATCTATAAATAATCGTTTGTCTCATCGTAAAGGATTGAAAAGTTGCCTACTAGTGCCCAATATATGGGACCTTATGTAATTTTCCTTTCATTTTCTCTTATATATCAATATACACTCGATCCCTGAGGCAATTTAATAGCCTAGGAGTAGTTTACTAAGGCGAGGATTGAAGATCACTTTTGATAAGCAGTCGACCTTAGAAAAAATTGTAGAGGTTGCCTTGAGGGTCGCATCACATGCTCTCCATACTTTTGGATGTGTTTCTCTACGTGAGGTGTGAGTGTCAAGTGCATTCATCCATTGCAATAGATGATCATGATATTTTGAGTTGACAACAATGACCAAAACTACTAATACTGTTTCTTAATTTTCCTCTCAAAAATACAAATAATATAATTAAATTTAGCATTTCATTAGAGTCTGGCCTATTCAAATATGATGTCTACATGGACTTGTCTAGTATTACAATTGTACTTAGAGAGAAATCGGATACCAAGGTGTATGAAGAGTGCATTTTACTTCTCCATGTAGTTGAGAACTACCCAAGGTATTCTCAAATGTTTAACTGTGTCTAATACATAGCTGACCAGATGAGTAATCAACTTAAAGAGTTAAGTAGGAATGAAAGTTCACCTACATCTCCTATTTGTTTTGGCTTATTTTTTATTATAAGAAGGACCAGTTACCTATGCTTCCACTATATCAAATATATCTTAATTATGGGGTGCACAGATGTACCTTGATAAGAAACCATTAAAATATCATATTGCTTCTTTGATAAAGTATACAATGTAATAATAGAGAAGATAAAGAAAAAATATCTAAGGCTATCACAAGAATCCAAGTAGTTTTTGAAATTAGAAGAATGAGCAATTGGGGAATTCTACATGTTGAGGTCATGCTCCTTCATCTAACTTTATGGTTGTCCATCCATACCCTTTGCGTTGTTAACATTTATACCTAACAACTTATTGAATCTTGAGTACTTCAAATAACTCGACTACATGGACCTAAGATACATCAGGGGGTAAAATAAGAGCATCTTATAACCACTAAATCAACCAATTATAAATATCACATCCAAGCTATGTGAGTTCCATAGGGTGTCAGGGGAGAAACATAGAGACATAATATTGAAGCAACTTTAAAATATGTGATCTTAGACTTTAGGAAGATATTAAAGGATAGGGGTTTGAATACCTTCTTCATGCATGAGAAGAGGTATATGATAGAAAATAAGGTATACCTGAGTGAGGAGTTCATCCTATCCACTCTTGAAAGTGTACAAGGATATAAACAATGAAATAAGAGGTCATTGCACCAATCCTTAAAAGTGGTACTTCTACACAGAGGTCAAAAAGGATAATTTTAAGCCGGATATCAAACTGAACCACTACACACTTGGGATATTAGGGAAATTAGGCTACTCAAAAAGTAAAATACTTATCTTAAGGATGAGATACGAGACTAGGACTACAAGGAGGCCAATGCAAGTTGACCTATTTCATGAATAGTTCTTGGCTATCTAGGATAGGTGATAACCAAGAAGTTCCAAGAGGGTAAGAATGACATATAATCTCCTTTTGAGTCCATAAAATTCACCTCCTACCTTAACATGAGAGTTTGTGATATTTGCATCACCAACCATTTTAGCTCTCTTTAACACTATAATATAGGAAATAGTGAAATAGAGCAAAATTTGAAAAGAGACAAGCATGGGTCTATGTTTGAAAAGGTGGTAACAACATGGTAACAGTAATAATAAGTACCTCAGCTCAAGGAGAGGGAAATATCCCAAAAAGAAACACATCCTAAGTTGGTAACAACCATGATAATGGCCACCACTTATTTTACTATTACTTCCCTTCCACTCCCCACTCTCCACTACTATTTCTTTCTCCATTTCTACTTCTTATATTCTAGAGTTTTTATCTTCTTCCACTACTTCCCTCATCATCCACTAGTGTAATCCATGGTTCTCCTAGAGGTACCCCATATCTGACCAGCATATTCACTTCTAGAATCACTCTTATCACTTCATTACCTTCACCAACCATCCAAGTTTCCACCTCACAATGGTTGGTATTATATTAATAAACCCCCTCAATGATCTTGTTGCTAGTTAAAATAATGGTATAGTTGGAATCAAAGGTTATCCCATCAAAGCCATTCACTCCCATCTCCATGCAACTTGTATAACCCATAATATTATCTCACTCATGCCACCCTCCATCATAAGCTATAAAACTCCTGCTATAAGCAATAATGTTGCTCATGCCAACCTCCATGACTAAGCCTACAAAAGCAACTATAGATACCAGTGTATCTTTAGGGCCGACCCAATATTTTTTCTAGAAGATCACCAATGATCACAAGCATATAAATATCCAAAAGGAATTTAACTTACTTCGAGATGAAGAGATAAATGTAAAAAGAGTATAAGCAGTTGAAGGATAAAATCTCTTAAGCTCGTATTACAATGCGATCATAGATGGCATTTGGAGGAAATAAACTCTTGATTGTGACAACGATGCAAAATGAACCTTCTAGAACTGCTATGTCCTTTGTTGACTTCATTGCTAGGGTGTTCAAGTTAGATCTAATCTGAATAGATCCATTCAAAATAATTTAGCTTATGAATCAGCTTTTAATTGGTGAGACCATACAATTTAGCCAACTAGTAATGAAGGATGAAGCATTGGAAAAAGAAATGAAGAGCTAGGGGTAGAAGTGACCCAGTTGGATGTCAAGAATGATAAAATCTACTAATAAAATGCAGTCCCAAAGAAGTATGTGATACAAAAGGATTAGCTAAAGAAGCAAGTTAAGGACCTCATGTTCTAGCTTGATGAGGCTAAAAATAAGAGGAGCTAACTGAAGTATCTCTCATAAAATCTTGTACAATGGAAAGACTAGTTGAGGAATAAAAATAATCAAGAGAAATCCAAACTGGAAGACCAAGTGAAATATCTTCAAGAAGCTTAGCAAGTGAGGAAGCAAAATATTTTTTAGGAGGAGCAATGATAGATCCAAGGCATGCATTCAAGTTGAAAATGGTGAAGTCCCTCTAGGAAAATACCAAACCTAAAGTAGCAAGTATCAAAAGGTACTTCTAGTTTACAGCCTAGACAGAAAACAACCTAAATTAAGTAGAGGAAATGATCAAACAGGATGAAGAGCAATTGCTTTCAAATGAGAGAAACCAAGAGGCGGTCAAAAATTTGGCTTCAATGTTAGCATCACAAACCTAGTAGTTAGGGATAGATCAAAAATATATGGTCATCTTAAGGACATCCTTGATGCTCAGAGAGTCCTGTAACCTTGTAAAGATATATTAGCCTCTCTAAAAACCCCAACATAGGAAATAAAAAAGGAAATTCAAGTGCTCATTACTATTGGATTTTTTTTATATTTTATTTTTGCAAAGGAATCTCCTCGATGAAATTGAAAGAGAAGAAAGACAACCAAAGTTAGAGATGCCATAGAAAAATTTAAGAAAATGGAGTCATTATACACCAAACTATAGGGGTTAGTGGAAAAGCATAATGGGAAGTCAAAATCTAGTATGAGGACTTAGCAAGATATCAAACACCTTGTAAACTTGCAACTATTGGGAGATGAAGAATTGAAAAATATTTTTGGTGTACTACCAAAAATAAGGAAGAAGGAGAACCACAAATTTATTTTTTTTTTAGAAAGGATTCTAAATTTGAAGACTCCATGCCCAAGCGTAAAGGCAATATCTAGGATCTCTTGTCAATCAAGCTTGATACCCCTTGAAGTCACTAGAAACATAGTGCCTAGTCACTACCTTGGATAATTTATAATTTTAGAAGGTTATATCGATTTTCTCCATAAAGGTCCTTTTTTTCTAGGAGTGACTCACTAGCAAAGGTAAGTGATTGGCTTAGAAGAGTAAATCAGTTGGAAAATACTACCAAATTGCTAGCACACTAGGGTAATTCACTCACTTCCTACATCGAATTACTCACACACCAATAAAAGGGTTAAAAGATAAGTGTGGATACTTAGGAAAGTTATTTTAAAATATATTTTCACATGTAATGGTGTTATAACTCATTTTAGAAGCCTTCTAATCCCTTTAGAGGTATAATTAGAATCATGCAACATATAGAGATAAATCAATTTGTTAGAGATGCCCTTAAAATATTTATTTTTATTAAGAGTAATAGATTCTCACCCAAGGTAACTCAAAGGTAAATTTTTCCTATAAATAGGATCCATTGGCTCCATTGTAAATATCTTTTGGCCTTGAGAAATTCAAAGCTACACTTTGGAATACTGGCATTGTGTTCTTGTAATTCATTGTTTTGATAAAAAATTGATATGCTTTTGCACTCCGTCAATAGCACTATCCTCTTGGATTGTGGAATATGTGGTGATTAAAGAATAACCCCTATGTCCATCTTGTCATTCCTATCATAATTTCATCTATATTGAATGAAAACATTTAATTTTTCATGTGTTGATTGATCACACACTCTCCTTGCGATGGTTTTGGTCGTATTTACTTAAATCTCTTGCACCCTAAAACTTCAGAATTTACTTTTATGCATTTTAATTTCTGTATTTACTTATCACATATAAATTTCATGTAGTTAGATTAGATTAGGTGAGAATTTGATAAGGATAGTAGTGAGTCTAACTAAATTTAAAGGTTGGAAGAGATCTCAAACCCTTCCATCCAACTATTATTGAAACTGAAATTGTGGGCATATAAGAAATCAAACCTTTTCACAATTCAACATAATCCATTTGAGAATAAATAAACCAATCACATTGAGTGTTTGATGCACTTTATTTGTCTGTTTAATTGATAAGAATTCCTTAAACTAACATATCTGCTTTTAATAAATCAACTTATAGATATTTTTTTTTTTTTTTTTTTTTTTTTTTTTGGTATATAGAAGCAATGGTTACAATCACGATTTTTAGTAACTACCAGCAGGGGTAGGGTTCAAACTATCTATGAAGGCTCCCAGGACTTCCACCGTCTCGGTACATGGTAACCCGGCGTGAGATGGGGACCGCCGGACGCACAAACTTATAGATATTTTGATCAAGGATATGTTTGAGGTGGCTCTTATCACATTGTAATCGATCTGGTGTAGGGGATTTTTATTTGATGGGGAAACTTTATAAGTTTATCTCTCTTTAGATCCAATTTAATTTAAGAGGGGATTTTTAGATATGGTTTATATGCTCTTGATACCGTGATTGACATTGTAGTATATAGTTATATGTATTTACCCTTTGGCTTCATTTTTTTTTTATAATTTAAATATTTCATTACTACCGGGTTTTTTAGGTTGATCCAAAACCTTTATATAAAAATCTATATATCAGTGAGAACCCTCGGTCCTTTACCCTAACTAGTCATCTTATACTTTCACCAACCAGATGCCTAATAGCCTGAACCACCTTAGATAGATAGATGTTGACTATCATTAACTAAAAATCGGAGACAAACCAGAGTGTCTCGTCCCACACAAACCCAACCAACAGCTACCGGGACAATCAAGAAGACAAAACCAAAAAAAACATCAAACCCTTTGCACAGGACACTAACAAAACTTGGCAACAAATATACAACTTTGGCCTTGCCAAACCACCATTTTTGCATAGAGTCTCATCTTGGAGGGTGCTAATCCTCCTCATCCTTGTCCTCATTATGTTCATCATCTTTGTCCTCCTCTTGCTCATCTGTCTTCGGATTAGCCTCCACTGGCTTGTTGCCCTGGTACCCTTCATTAAATAATATCTTTGTTAACATCTCAAGGATATCCTGCATCTAAGTCAGAACAAAGTGCTTAAGGACCATAATTGTAGGGTCGAGACCCTCTTCCTCAGAGTCAATCTCGAGGGGTTTGGAGCTCCCCTGCATTTGCTTGTTCTTCAGCCTTAGTGAGGATCTCTTGGGTCCCTCTGGTTCCTTGATCTTCAACTTCTTCCTAGCAGGTCCTCCTCTAATTGCCAGATCCACCCCTCTTTTCTTAGCCGGGGATGCAAAATGAGGCTTGGGCAAACCGGGGCTATCCCTACCCCTGGAACTTTCTGCCTGGTGTACGATCGAGGTTTTGGCTTGGGGAATGGCAGGGAGTTCAGCTTGGGAGGAGGTTAGCAAGACATATTTTTAGATAACCTTAAACAAACCTTGATGTAGTGGCATGGCAGATCTTTTCTTGCTACGACACGAGTTGATGGTGTAATTCATGGAATTAAGCAAAAATTAGGGGATGCTTATTGGATTGACGTCACGGAAGAAGTTCACAAACACATAGTGGAAGCTAAGGAGGACCTTTCCAGGGTCCTAAGCTGTGATGAACTCCATCACATTTTTCATTATAGAGTTCCACGGGGTAGGGAGGTCCACCTTGGTTAGTCCATTCTTTGCCTCCTTGAAAATCATGGGATTATCCTTAAACTCACGTAATTCTACCTCCCAGTTGTGTTTTTTCCTGTGGATGGATCTTTCTTTGACCATCTTCCCCGTAACAGTGGCCAGCATAGTAACATTGATGACAATTTCACACCCCTAAATTTCCACCCTGTCGTCCTCCCAAGACTCCATAAAAACCCCTAAATTTCCACCCTGTCGTCCTCCCAAGACTCCATAACAACGAGGGTTATATCTTCCTTCACTCTCGAGAACATGTCAAAAAACTGAGTGAAGCGTCTCTCAGTGAGAATCGCTTGGGCCATAGGCTCCATAACCACCATTCTCAGCTCAATGTAAGCCATGATTTACTTAAGCTCAGTAACCTTCATGATTTTCTAACTCAAAGACCCAATAGTGATACCACTCGACGTCCTCCCGCAATTGCACTTAATAGAAAGGTGGTGAGATATTTGGGTGCCCTCGTGACTCGTAGTTGTATCTTCATTGAGAAGGGTGCCTTGTTTGAGAATGTGTCACGCCCCACCTTCCACCTGGATGATTAGCCACTTGGCCTAATCTGTCAGCAAATTGAATATGCCAGCCTGCCAATCTTTGTGTTTTTGGCTTCATATTTAGCTTATAAGGTGATCCTTATATTATTGTAACATCCAATGATTGTTGATTTGATAATTATTTCAATAATTATATTATTTCCTAGTGGGTATTTATAGCATTCACTCACCCAATTATTTCTATATTGGTGAAAGATTATTTATTATTTAATACCAGAGATTTTTGGTGTCTAAGTACACCTCACCATACTTGGTATTGGTATTCTTTTTCTTTATGATTGTTATTTTTCTAGTTACTTAGTATCATAGTAATGTACTTGATTTCTTATATCACTATTCCTATTGTATAATTTTATATTATATACTCTTTATCCCTTGCTAATATATATTTGTTTTGTATGCGGGTTGCATCCATCTTACAATCCTAGTGAATTTTGGTTGTCATTTTTTTTACGGTTTCTCACTCATCATTTTCTATGTTTTGATAGACATCAGTTTTCATTTCATCTATTCCAATAAATAAAATATGAGAAAGTAAATATTTCCTTATTATCATTATTTTTTAAATTATTATATTATTGTTTATTAAGTTACCATATAATAATCTTAAATTATTTATTTATTTATTTATTTATTCGTTACTTATAGCTAATTAAAAAAAAAAAGATAATTAATTCGCTACACTCTTGAGTAATATACATAAAAAATAGAGTAATGGTTTCTAGGTCCAGTTGCCATTTGTATATACGATGTTAAAATAATTCAAATCTGTTATCTATAATTGAATATGACACAATATAAAGTTCAAATTCTTTTAACTACATTCATGTGTTCTATAACAAGTTCAAATTCTCTAAATTACACTCATATGCTCTATAACGTAAGTTTAAAATGAATTTTTGATAATGTTATACTAACTCAAGAATTTTTTAATGTTTTCATATAGGATGAAAAATGGTGCAATATATTAAATGTCTAAAATGTTAAACATATTTTTATGTTTTATTATATATCCATTTAGAAGTTCAACCATTAGCATTAAAAAAAAGCAAGACACAACTTGATTGAAATTTCAAATAATTGAAAAAGGAAAATGAAAAAATCTTAAGGTAAGCAAGAATTACATTACTATCTCAATGAGATGGATCATACAAAAAAAATTGTAAAAATATAACATTTCATTTTCAACCTTATAGATACATCATAATTCAATAGTATTCATGTCATAAGGATGCACATATTATCATCAAACTAAAATATTACAAAGATACAATCTTTACAATTTGACTCTTTATAATAATGTTTCAAATATTTATTGAAGTTAATTAAACACTACAATATAAATAACTATATTAATTTAAAATAATAATCGTATAATTAAAGAAGTCAACAAAAATATGACTATATATTATAGAGCATAAAAACCTATTTTTAAGAAAATAAATATATAAAAGTTTGATAATAAAACAAGTACCATAAACATTTCAATAGCAAACTTCAGTATAAATAGAATTGTATTTGTTATAATCCCTAATAATATATTTTGGTCTTAATTCCTAATTACTTTTTATCACAATGAAAAAGGATAAAATTTGGTCTTACATTATTTGGCGTAGAAGATATCAAACTCTGAGGTTCCTCTGGGTACTTGGAATACCTCTCTATAATATTCTGCATGCTACATCAAGTAATACAAAATTAAATGAAATAGTTATAGTGTTTCAGACATTAAAGGATAACCATATTCAATGACTATATATGATCTTTATAAAAATTAAAAAAATAAACTTTATAGATTAAAAACTAAATTTTTGTTGCTTTTACGTTCTTTATCAATCTAAAAAATAAATGTCTATAATCATAAATTCAAATAAATCTAAAAATAACTAAGTTATGACTTTTACAAGGGTGATCCACTCAAACTTTGACTAGACAATAATTTATGGATGACACAATTTTGTTGGAGAGACCCTCTATAGCTAAGGCAAAGGAACTAAGGAGGATAATAAATCTCTATGAAAAAGCATCCCAAAAAATGATAAATATGGAAAAGAGTAAGGTGTTTTTTATAAACACTAAAAAGAATTGATGAAGAAGAATAACAATGGAGGTTGGATGTAGTGTCTCAACTCCCCCTTCTTTTTACTTGGGTATGCCAATGTTCACTAGGGCATGCAAGGATCAAATGTGGAATGTGTTGATTGACAAGGTCTAGAGCAAATTACCTAGTTGGAAGGGAAATTTGCTAAGTCAGGCAAGTAAGCTATAGCTTCTTAAGAGTACTTTCCAAGCACTCTCTATATATTTGTTATCAGTATTTCAGATCCCATTCAAATCGGTTAATACAGTAGAGAGTATTCAAATAAATTTCCTTTGATCAAGAACAAAGGAGAAGAGCAGAATTCCACTTGTAGCTTGAAAGAAATTATACAATAATAAATCAAGTGGAGGACTTGGACTAAGAAGAATAAGGGATACGAAAAAGGCCTTGGCAGCAAAGTTGGAATGGAGGCTAGTGAATGAGGTTCAAGCCTTATGGTTAGGAATTCTAAAAGACAAATACCTTGACAACCAGGAGGATAGTATATTTTTGACCATATTAGAGCCTTGCCAAGGATCTTCAATATGGAACTATTTAGTAGAGGGGTAGAGAGTTGCTATAGAAAGGCACTCAATACAAGGTAGAGAATGGTGGGTCTATCCACTTCTGGAAAGATACATGTCTAGATAAGTACCCATTTGTGAAGGATGAGGAGTTAGCAAGTATCAAACTAGAGTTGGAACAAAATTATGGGAAATAGTGTATGATTATTTGGAGATAGAAGGAGAGGTAAGACAAAATAAGCTGAAGATCCATAATCACTTTGAGGACGATCTCCAAAAAACTAAAAGCTAAATTAAGAGTGTATTATGTAAGCCTCAATTTGGCTGAGGATAAAATAGTATGGGGAGCAACTCAAGAAGGGTCATTCACAGTTAAATCAGCCTATGATATTTCACATGCAGTTTCTAAGGGGGGATTTCAATGGAATAGATTATGGGGAAGGAAAACCATTCCAAAGTTAGAAATATTTCTTTCACTGATGATCCAAAATCATATGTTAACAATAGATTACCTTCATAAAAGGGATTTTTAATTTCCTAACTATTGTTACCTTTGTAAAGATCATGAGAGGAATCAGTGAATCACATGTTCTTAGAATGTAATTACTCTCTCAGATATTGTATCATATAATAGAGAAGAAGGGGTGGTGTGGGTGATGCCCCATAACATGGTAGGATGGATAGAATAGTGGGAGAAAAAAATTTAAATCCTAATATTGAATCAAATTTGGAATCTGATTTCCTTTTGTTATGCATGGGGAGTTTGGTTGGAGAGAAATATAAGGATTTTTAAAGGGGAGAAGATATCTATAGAAAGGAATAGAGAACATCATAGCGGCCATAGTGGAGAATATTAAAGCAGTAAAAGTGCATGAAAGTATAGATGATTTGAGACTAAATTAAGTGTAAATTAAAATCTAAGTCTAATTGGGGGGGAATGTCAATCCCCAAGGAGGCTTGAGGAGCTTGACCATGCAACCACCAAAACAAGGATGGATGAAACTAAATATTGATGGGGATTCTAAAGGGAATCCAAGGAAGGTTATAGGAGGAGGAGGAGTGCTAAGGGATAGCTAAGGACTGGTAATCAGATCTATGAGGTAGCACTTGGGTATTATAACTAGTCATCAGGCTAAATATAGAGCAGTGTTGACAAGAGTAAAAATGATGTTAATTGAGGGAGACTTATTGAATATTATTAATTTCTTCAATAAAAGATCGGTAGAGAGTTGGAAAGTAGCATATATAGTAATAGATACACTAATATACCTAAATGCACTAGAAGAATTTCAAATGGTACATGTCTATAGAGAAGGAAATAGGATGGTTGATTGGATAGCCAACTGGGGAGCTCTCAAAGAGGGAGATAAAATATGGATACCGCCAGATGGGATACATCTAGATGTACTCTATTTAGTGATAAATGATAGAGGATATTTATAAAGTTAAGCCAATGGGTGAAATTTCCAATGTTCAAAATGGCCATAGTAAATTGTATTTTGGAGATTTGTGGAATTGCATGTTGTAGGGCCATTTTCTTTAGAGATCTTCAGGATTTGTCATCTTGTAGTTGTAATAATTCTAAGATATTTCTCTGAAGAGGATTCCATTTTTTAAAGATCTGCATCTGCTGATGGACCTATTTTTTTGGAGATCTATAAATTTGTCATCTGAGGGCTACTTTTCTAAAGAGTTGTGGATTTGTCTGTAGGCTCTATCTTCTGGAGATCTGTGGACTTGCCTACTCAAGGATCAATATTCTTAATATTTGTAGACATATCTTCTAACTTTTTGGAAGTATTATGATGCTCCACATGCTAAGGGTCCCATTTTTTAGATATCTATAGATCTGTCTACTTAGGGTTTCATATTCAAAGGATTTGTGGATTTATGTGTTGAGGGACCCATTCTTTGAATATTTGTGAACTGGTCTACTGAGGGTTCCATATTATGGAGCTTATGAATATAATGAGATTGGATTCTGTTGTTCTACTGGAGTATGTTACATATTTATATGCCAGAATAAATTGAAAATTTAATGTGATGAATGTATTAAAGTTTTGATAATTTTGATGTAGCTGAAATAAAAGGAATAATAGTTGTGGGATGTTGTTGTAAGAATGTATATGAAGATTTCAATATGTATTGAAGTTTTTGGTAAGAGAAAAAACAAAATGTAAGACTAGATAGACTAGTCTAGGCTTGTAAAAGGGTTTGGGCCATTTCAAAAACCCTATTTTACCAATATAAAAAAAGTCTCTCTCTAAGAGAGAATATCAAAATATGCAAAGGTAATATTAGTTTACATTGATTCATTTTATTTAACCATTAATTTTAGTAAAAACATAAAAGGTAAATTAATATTTATTTATTGGCCTAAATTTGCTAATAGATAAAAAGTTTCCATATTAGTATCATAGTAAGATTGTGACATAGGACATGCATTCATAGGATACTAAAAAAAATCATTTCTATCAATAAGTCCTATATTGTTAATAGTCCCTCTTAATACACTCTCTTTTATTAACATACCCCTATTTTCACCATGTATCCTATGTACCTTTTTCATGAGATATTTTTTATATCCCTTTTTATTTATATCGTTTCTACGACAAGGGTCTTTTTATTTTCAATGGTTTCATTAACCCTACTATCTATAGATGAAATAGTTACAAAGCTTCTCTTGTTTTCAACTATATTTTTGCAGTTTTCCATTATAGTAAGAATGACAATAAAATTCATAATAAAATACCTCATAAATAGATAGAGACCATATTTTACTCATTGAAATAATTGAAAAAGAAAATTTTCGTAATCAAGATCAAAGTATCTATAGATTCCAAGTAGGATACAACCAAATAGTATTCCACATATGAGAAGAAAATTAAGAAGACAAGTTTTTTGTATGGATCAGATTATCAAGCAAATCAACCTATAGAATTTATCTTCTAATATAATCTAGAAAGAGACCATAACCATTAAGATTTATAAATGAATCTTCCTCATCATATATGAAATTGATTTGGGAAAAAAATGTAGCCAAGCAAAATTGTACATTAGAGGATAAAAAATTAAAGGGAATTTTTCCCTTGAATTTTACAAGAACTAATCCTCGATATATAATTTAAATTTAATTTAATCATATCTTATAGCTATGATATATATTATTTTTAATAAATTTAATTTTAATTAATCTTATATGAACCCAGGTGGTATGGATATTAGGTATATTATGGACCCCCAATAATCAATAGAGAATTGAAAGTTAGCCACAAATTTTTTGCACTAATAAGATTTCCACGTTAATTTCAAAGGACTTATAAAATTATTTTTTACTCAGAACCACTTTGATAGAAGATTTTTTTTGCTAATAAACAAACAATAAATATTTGTCCATCAAAAAATAATATTTTTGGAAAGCAATTATCTACATTCAACATCAAAAAGGTGATTATATGAAATGATGGATGAAATGATGGAGGAAGGAAGAATAGAAATGAGAATGAGATCAGGTGACCAACAAAATTATATGGAAGTAGATATAGAAGTAGATAAATGTTGAACAAAGGTCCTGATATTGAAAGCGAATAGTCTTTCTTTAGCGGGAAGAGGATATATTGATTCTTTGGGATAACCCCAGGAAAAAACCTACCTAAATATTGCTCCAAAAGAAAGATTTACAAGTGAGGTATAGAAGCCAATTCGGGCTTCTACCCAATCCAAGGAGAATTTGATGACTAGTGGGGATGAATATCTATAAGGTCAAAAACCCCCGCCAAGTGTGCAGAAGAATCAAACGAACAAAAATCCTACGTTGGAGAGAGTAAGGTGTAGGAAAAGATCAAGAAAAAAATCCAAATCATTTATAGATGTTTAGACTAATTCAATGATTCCTATTCATTGTTCAAAACTGAATAATTTTATGGATGAAAAGCAAAATATTTTAAAAGGTAGTCTAGAGTGCATGCATCACTGCCTTTCAAGGGCCCTAATAGAAAATATTGTAGGTGCTCATATGGCCTTGGCAACTATTCAAAAATGAATTTCTAGGTGTTGGAAGTGTAGGGGAAAAATTAAGTGTATCTTCCATTTTAGAAATTTTCCTCTACTCCGTTTTACTTGCGGGGAAGATTTACTGAGAATTCTTAATGGGGCCCTTGACTTTGGGGCTGAGCAAGTTTATATTTGAGATATTGGACAAGGGGATTTAATCTAGAAATTGAGTCAATGTGGAGAGACCTAATTTGGATCCATTTACTAGACCTTCTCTTGGAATTCTTGGAAGCAAAAAAATTGATGACTACAGGGAACTGGGTAGGAGGTATTTTGGCAATGAATGCTACCAACAGGATTAAATCCAAAATATTTTTTGCCAGAATCTCTATCAATCAACATATAGATGAAACATGTAAGGACGAAGTTATTATCATAGCTAAAGAAGTAGAATATTTTTAGCAGATCAATTATGAGATAATACACTTTTGCTATAGGGTGTGTAGAAAAATGAGTCATTTAATCTACACTGGAAAATAATCGACTAGGAAAATTGAGGAGAAGAGAGTTTGGAAAAGAAAAGTAAATATGTGCGAAGACTTGGACCCAAGTGAGAATGATGGTCAAATTGTAAAGCAAGAAATATCTGGGAGGAAAGAACTAGAATCACAAGTTCATAGTTTTACCCAATATCAAGATAAAGAAAAATGGAAGATAATACAAAACCTAACATAGGATGAGAGATCCAGGAACATGATTGAAAAGTGGAAAACTATTAATTGAAAGGAAATGGTGTAGCAGAGAAGATTTTATCTCGGGAAAACCAAAATTATGGTGTACCAGTAAGGAAAACAACAATGTTGGACTAAGAAACTGTAGGGGTGCCAAAACCCCGTTTCAAGAAAGGACTATCATAGAAATACCTTTTTTTAACATCTAAGGATAATGGTATGAGAGACGAAAGAGACCTTATCTCATAAAATGAATGTAGATTCACCTAAGAACTTCACAACAAGATTACGAGTAAAAAAAGCCAATAAGAAAGGAAGAACCCAATGAAATTATTGTAGGGATCTTACCCAATGAAATAGGATGAGGAAGAAACCAAATTAAAACTAAAAAAAAACTAGAGAAAAATGCAAGATATTGGAGCAAATAAAAATAGAGCAAGAGGGAGGACTTTAAGTCTAGAATTAAGAAGCAAAGAGGTAGAGAAAGAAATAAAAGAGGGTCTATCCATCTATAACAACCTAAGAAATTAGTCATTAATTAGAATATCAGAGGTATTAATGCTCATGGAAAAAATGTTACTAGCTACAAATTCTACTATTACAAGAGATAAAATTGGATGAAGCAAAAAGTAGAAAATCAAGAGATATTTTTTGAAAGCAAAGAAACTTTACAAATGTGAACTCTAGATAGGTGTTAAGAGGGATTACCTCTCTTGAGGACATGGATATTTTGGAGGCCTAGGTTATTATAAAAAGTATTTTTTAGATGACTATCATGATCACCCTTGAATGGAAAACTATATTGTTTTCTAACAAATGTTTATACCCCTATCATAATCAGGGGAAGAAAACTCTTATAGAAAGGATTGAAAGATACAAATAATAATTATAAAAGATAAGAAATAGATGATAGCAGGAGACTTTAATACTTGAGATCAGGAGAATTTAATATTATCCTATCTCTAGATGAGAAAACAAGAAAACCAAGATATTTTAAAGGAATGGCAGATTTTGAAGACTTTGTAACAGAGATGGGTCTCCTCAACATTGAGCTTCAGGGATCAAATTTTACTTGGAAAAATAGGAGAATTGACAAAAAATCCAATAAATTTAAGCTATATGGAGTGTTAGTTTTCAATGAACAATATGAAGAGGGGATCAAATTTCAGTTTAAAGCCTTCCCCGAAGTAATTCTGAGCATAACCTTCTACTATTAGAAATGAATTGAGGGACCAAAATCAACATGAAAAAATGCTTTAAATTTGAAAAGATATGATTGGAAGACAAATCCTCTATAATAAAATAAATGAATAGTGGAAATATCCAATGGAAGGATCCAACATGTATAAACTACTAAGAAAGTTAAAGGAGGTCAAGAGAAACCTAAAGGTCTAGAGCAAACAAACCTTTGGTAATATCTTTAGAATAAAAAAGAGTTACAATAGATATTAGTGGAGATGGAAGACAATGGATCAATAGGGTTATAAAATAGAATTAATATAAGAGAAAAGACACTATTTATTAGAATTTCACAACACTCTCAAGAAGGAAGAAATATATTTGAGACAAACAACTAGAACCACTTGACTACAAGAAGGGAATAGGAATAGTAATTTTTTTCATAGGTCAACAATAAGAAATAAAGCTTAGAACTCAATGAAGGAGATAGTTGCAGAGGAGAGGAGGATATTTTAGGTAGAAAAGACAAAAATAGAAGCTATTCAATATTTCAAAAATGATAGAGGATAGTAACAAAGAGGAAGTTAAAATCCTAGACAACATTTATAGAATCATTACCCTGGCCCTCATTACAGAAAAAGAGATTGAAGAAGTAATTTTTCTATTGAAGGGGAAAAAGATCTGGGGTTATATGGCTTTCAAGCCATCTTCTTCCAACACTTTTTGGATATCATAAAAGATGATGTAATAGTAGCAATAAAAGATTCCAAACACAAAAGTAGAATACCACCAATATTTTTCTAATCCCCCAAAGTCTCTAGCTTAAATAATGGTGAAATTTAAATCAATAATATTATACAATACAACTTACAATATAATTACCAAAATAACTACTTCCAAATTAAAGGAGTTGCTCCCTAACCTTATTTTGGACCATCAAAACGACATTGTGGAAGGTAAACAGATCATTGATGGAATTATCATGGTTCATAAAGTACCTCATTTTGTCGCTACTAGCAGCACAAAGGTAATGTTCTTCAAATTGGATATGGCCAAGGTATATGATCACGTCTCCTTGAGCTTGTTGAAAAAATCTAGCAATATTTGTCTTTGCAAAAAATGGAGAAATGGCATCTAGGATTGTATTTGAAAAACATATTTAGTCATCCTCAATGGAGAACCTAAGGGGATTTTTAATAGTTCTTGAAGAATCAAACAAGGGATCCTCTTTCTTCATATCTCTTCATAATCTTGACAAAAGGTTTGAGCAGGATGATTTTGAAGGCTAAAGAGGCTAGCAGGATCATGGGTTTAAAAATCGCTTCTAATATCATGAATAAGACCCATACATATTTTGTTTATGACACCATCCTTATTCTAGTAGGCACGGTACAATGCAGTATAATGGAGAACATGAACACTCCATAAACTATTTTTAAAGGAACTACATTGTACCACACTACCAATCTATACTATGCACACTCTATATTCTCTCCTCTCTATTTCACTCACTATAAGGTCTTTATGTAGAAAGATAAGTTGCATGACCCTTACTCTACCTTTGAATCTATCCTATGACTCATGTACATGTGGACTACATGCCCATTTATATCATTGTACATTCTAACACTTGTGCATTTATTACATGTTGAGGTAACTACTTAACATTACTCTAAAGTAAACTCCTACTCTAGTAATGGACCAAAGGTGGTACATTGATATGTACCCAATAATATAATATATTCTCTAACATCCCCCTGTATTACATTATTTTGGTATTGAAGACTTTTAGTATTGAATATGTATCTCCGTCTTGGTTTTGGAATTTGAGCTCTTCTCTCTTGCTTCTTTCATTGTCTTATTTATCTGAATCTGGATGAGTATCTTGTTCTGGTTCTTCTTCTTCTTCTTTAGTTTGTAGATGACCAAGTAGTGCACAGTTTTTTTGTCCTCTCATTCTTTTAATTTTAAACCTTTTATTTTTTCTTCTGCTTTTATGATATATAGGTTTTTCATTCTCACCAATCTGTTCTTCAAGAAATGTATTAGTATTGTTTTGAAATACAATAATATCTTGTGAAGTTTCGATAGAATCTAGAGCATATATATTTCTATGGATTGATCCAGTGGCTTCAATCTCATTTTGATTTATAATGTGACACATATTAACTCCATTTATGTATATGAAATCAATTATCCTTTTGCTCTCTACTATCTTTGCTACTGAAATAAGATTAGATGATAATCTAGGGACATACATCAGATTATGTAGTAAAGAATTTAGAAATAATTTACTAGGTGTTACACATCCATATCCATGTATGTGATAGAATTTTCTATCTACATTTATCAACCTGTAATTGTTAGTGACTTCAAGATAATCAAACCATTGTAGATTGCCTGTCATGTGATGACTTGCACCAGAATCAATATACCAAATATCCTTTTGATTTTGACCTGTGAATTTGTTTGAGTTTGAAGTTATTTAGCATACTTGATATGGTATATTGGATGGATTGTTATCTTGAGTCCTCTTATAGTGTGCATTGTGATGAAATGTATCTCTTGTTATTTTTTCCATTGTAGTATAATATAGGATTCCTTTAGCTCTTTAGTATTTTAAGAACACTTTTGATAGATCATTTGTAGTAGACTATCTTATGACTCCCTAGTTTAGAGCATAGTAGTCAGACTCTTTTGGGCTCCCGAGTACTCTGTCGAGTCCGAGTCTGAGTGGGATCAACCGCATCGAGCCCACTCTGACTCCTTTTTTTTTGGACTCCATCGAGTCCGACCGAGTCTTGGGCCGAGTCCGAGTCCATCTCGGACTCCTGAGTCTCAACGTCAGGACTCGGTTGGCCCAAAAAAATGGAAGTTAAAAAAATAAAGAAAAATTACGTCTAGGATGGTTAAGTGTTGATGATGCTCCACTACTTAAGCATCCACGTTGGCCAGTGCGCAATCACGAACAAGATGTTGAAATATTTGTTTATTATATTAATGAGAGAATGTGCAATTTTGCTTCTCAAACCTTCAGAATGCTTATCCCTCAATTATAATTTATTTTAATACAAATATATCTTTCGTCTATGGATACATCATTCGCGTCTTGTTTGGGATTGGGAACCGCTTCATAATGCACGTATGCATGTCCTGTGGGATGTGGCGATTCGAGCGGAGAATGACATGATTTTTTGAGGCATTCGATCAAGGAAGGCTTGAGATCGCCAGTGTTGAGACCTCTTCTAGAAAGTTCGTAGCGCAGTTCTTGTGCCTTCATTTTCCTCCATTATTTTCTCTCCTTCAATGCACCCTCTCCCATCGCCATTGCATCCAATACACACCACCACACCGCAATGGAAAAAAAATTAAAAACGATAACTTTTTTTGCTTTGAAACCCTCGACCGCCAACGAAAAATTTGCTACGCACGAAGCTCCTCCAGAATAGTGAATGTTGCTTCTACCTTGAATTTTGGTAAGCATTTTTCAAAAACGGCTTCCCATTCTAAAACCGGAAAAATGGCTAGGATTAAATATTAGCTTTATTAATATTTGAAGAATTTAATTTTCAATTTTTTTTTCTCAAGAACCTTTTAATAAAAGTAAAGTTAATAGATCCCAACCAACCATCCAGGATATCGAATCTATACAACCCACACATTATTTTTAAACATGGTATTTGAATATTTTATTTATTAAACATGGTGGACTAAGTTAGGGTGATTTCGTCATACAGTAGATTTTATCATTATTTAATGTTTTATTATAATGTTTTTGAACTTTATATATTAAGTTTTATTTTATCATTATATTATTTACTTATAATTTTATAAACCAAAGTGGTCATGCCTGCAAAGGTCATAGTCTGTTCTGAATCCTCTGAGTGCACGCCATACCGACAATGACGGTATGAATCTCGAGCGACCGGTGGTCCTCTTCATTCCGGGTTATAAAATAATGAGGTGGTATAGGCTTTTTGGGGGCAGCCCCTATAGTTTGATTCTTGCACTTGGCAGTTACTTAAAATAGTGTGGATGTAACCAACTCCCTATGTATCCAAAAACAAATATTATAAAACAAAATTATTAGCTTGCTATTAGAATATGCTCCTTCCTCTTGTTAATTTCTTATTTGTATAATTTTGAATGTTGAGTAAGTGTGTTAGAATATACTAATAAGTAATATGCATGAAAAAACTTAGTTTTCAATAAAAATGTGTATTTTTTTCATTTTTTCTTTTTTCCGAGTTTTTAACAAGTCTTGCCAAGTTTTTTTGCTGAGTCCAGAGTCCGAATCCCGAGTTAAAATTTTTTAAGTCCGAGTCAAGTCCGAGTTTTGCTACTATGGTATAGAGTATGTGAACTACTTTGATAAAACCTTTCTAAGGCTTAGGTTTTGTAGGATCCTTATGTCTCCCTAGTGATTAGAATATATTCTAATCTTGGTAAAGTGCTTTAGGAAGTAATAGTTCACCTTTTGAGTTGATTTGGAAATGATAATTATCAACTCCTATTTCACCTTATTTCTCCTATGAACTATGCACTTATCAATTTAATGGAGTTCTCTATGGTTGGATTTCTTTTGTCCCTTTAATGTGACTATGAGACAAGAATGTACAATAAATTCCAACTCAATTAACCAAGCAATAATTTTCCTCCTCTATCCTTAAATTTTTCAAAGGTTTTATTTTCTAAATTCCAATTAATTAAAGTTTGATATAGCACTCCTTATATCTCCCTAATTTTGGAATTTTAGAAAATAATGATATTTGCAATAATAATTTATTTCCAAGTAGAAAACCTTATACCTCCTATGATATTAATTGCAAATATTGTATTTCAACTAGAGTGATTTGAAATGAAATACTATTTAAGGATAAGAATATGAACTCCTTTGGTTTACTTTCAAATCTATTAAGGTTGATTTGCATATAACTTCAAATGCAAATGATAATAATAATTTCAACCTTATACTATCCCTTATATGAAAGCAAATATGAAATAATACCTTTATAAAGTTGATGGATGCTATGCTTGACTTGAAATGCGTTGTATCTCCTTGCTAGTTTATGATAGACTTGGTGGACATCCTCTTATGATAGTCTTTAATGCACCTTTGACTTCTAAATTAAAGGAGAGTAAGAATATCTTTTACCTCCCTTCAACGTATAGCGAGTGAGTTGATTGGCCTGCGGTGAGGCTTCTAAGTTTAGGCATTGATCTTCACTATGGAAAATGAGCATTCAATGCTCTCTTTCAAACGATACTGGTATTCTCCTCACAACCCGATCATTCAATGCTCTACTTCCTTTCAAATGGTGTTGGTCTTCACCTTACAACTCGAGCATTCAATGCTCTCTTCGATCGATGTTGGTATATGGCAGTCTCTTGTTGCACTTTGACTCCGATCGTGATGCTTCGCTATGTGATTTCACTTCAATATTGGCTGCCCTCTAGAATTTTGCTAGAAATAGCTTCAATTTACTCTCCTCTGTGCAGTCTCCTTGGGCAGATATTAATATGGATATGTTCTTGGTCCAAGTGACAAGTGTCACTTCCAGGTTATTCAATGCTTAATTTCCTTCCCTTAGAAGGTGTTGCCCTAATATTAGCACTACAAATGATATACCACGTGTTGTAGGTGTTAGAATTTGATCTTGGACATTGAAAGAATCTTCTTACATGAGCATTGGTGCAATGATGAAGGGGGTTACGTTCCTTGAGCGCTCGTTGATATCTTGCAAGCGTTAAAACTTCTTGGTGCCTCTTCCTTCTTGTGTGCCAAGTGGCACAAGATGCCTTGCTCCTTTGGGATAAGTGTTGGCACTCCTTTGCATGCGCTCCAAGCTACTATAACATATTTATTCCCTTTGAGCCCTTTCACTTCTCTTTGCTAGTTGTTTCAAGTGTATTCCAGCGTGCATCCAACTTGCTCTTGTGAGGTGTTTCTTCCTCTTCAATGGTGGTGCTTGGCAATGGTGGAGCTTGCTACGTTGGATGATGGTGGGCTTCAACAAAGGTGCTTCTTCCAATATTGAGCAATGATAGATGGTAACCTTTCTCCTTGATTTCCATGTAACCTTTGTGTTGTCTTCTTTCTTGTTTGCACTTCTTGTAATGGAGATGTTTTATGTAGGTTCTCTTAAACCAATGCAGATTTATTCTTGAGTGCTACGTAGGCACTGAGTTGGGTTATGCTAGCACTGAGTTGGGTGTCTTTGGACACCTCCAATGCATGGGTATTGAGCCTTTGAATGACTCTACCTTATGTTTTCAGAGCTCCTTCTTTGAACTGTGTAAACCACCCACTTTGAGGGTAATGTAATTTCTTTTCTATTGCTCCTGTATTGATGAATCTACCCTTGATTAACTGTAATATGCCCACTATAATAGTGTCCTTAGACACTTTATTTTCTATACTGGATTTGATACGTAGATTAGAGTGCAATAATATGAGTAACACTACCTTGAAATGCACTGAAACTTGAGACTTCTATGGTCTCCTTTTTGAAGCTTTCTAGCTTCTATGGTGGGCAGTTTTCCTTCTCCAATCTATGGAGGTTTTGTTGCTCTTTTGGTGGCTTCACCTTGCCACAAGATGTTGCAGGTTTCATGTGCACAACAATATCTCTAGACACTTTGATATCATGCTAATTTGTGCACTTTGGTTTTCCACTCTAACTCACAAAACAATGCACTTAATAATCCTTGAGAGTAACTAGTATAGTGCACTAATTTTCACCTTAGATTAATCCTTAATGCACCAATAATATCTCCAACTTAATGCACTTAAGGATAGCTAGAATAGTGCAATAGTAATCTTACCTTATTACTCCTTCAAATGAACCTTAAATCATGCACTAGTAATTGCTCCTAAATGCACTATAATATCTACAACTTAATGTAGTCTTCTTTTCTTCAACTCAAACAATAGGAAAATGATATTTTTCTTTCTATTGAAATATATCTAATCTCCTATTTTAATGTGCAGGTAATAAACCTTAAAAGAAACTTCCTTCTGCACTCCCTTGAAGACTATAATATGCAACCTTCTCTTTGCAACTTCTTGAAACTCTAATAAGGTGCTTAATGGAATTTGATAACTAACCAAATTAAAGTTCAACTAATGAACCTATTTGCACCCAAGTTGCTTACCTTAATGAACTCTGTAGATGAAGGATTGCAAGGTGATTAGATTCACCTTATTGCTGCCTTTTACTAGATGAACTTGCAACTCTACTTGGTTGTCCGAAACAGCTCTCTAACTCACCTATTTGTAGCTTTGAAACCTTCTAACTTGTTGCCTTGAAATTGTAGTAGGTGGCTCCAAATATCCTTCAGAACTTACTCTGTAAATTTAAAGTTTTGCAGCTAGAAATTTTATCCTAATTGTTGCTCTTTTACATTCAAATATTTCATTGAAATGTTATCCTTGAATCTCAAAAATTTGGTAGGGAATTCCTCCAAATCGTAGCTGAGATTTTCCTTCAAGGACCCTTCAATATTCTGTTGTAGATTCAACAAACCCCTATCTCTAAATGAGCCTTCTAGCCTTCAAAGGTAATATTCAAACCTCTTAGGTTTGGTAGTAATGTCTGGCTCCTTTCTCCTTCAACCTCCTTGTCGAATTCTAACTTCAATCAAGGCCTTCTTCTCAAGAATATGAAAGTCTTGAGGTCTTCACCAATATCCTCTAAAATTTGGCAAACTTCTTGCCAAATCCTTCTCCCTTGGGCTTGTTGTCGGATGGCGATAATTGTCCCAAGTTATTCCTTTATCAGGAACTTCTCCTTGGTGGTAAATTTCTCCAATGAGTTCTCCTAGGAACTCCTTCAATGGCCTTCTTCGAATCTCCTTCAATGAGGCTCACCAAGCCTTCTCCTTATTTTCTCCTTGAGACCTCTTCTTTAGGGTCTTCACTCTCGTAACTTCTTTGGTCTTCTCAATGAGACCTTTTCTTCAACCTTCTACTATGGAAGTTTAGCAATGAGATCTCCCTCTTGGATCTCTGAAATATGTTGCTTCAGAAACAAGACTTTTGCTAGTCCTCTTTCTCTTCCAAAAACTGGAAGTTCTTCAATAGGACCTCTTGTAGGTCTCTTCAGCTTCTTAGGCTGATTTCTTCTACTCCTTCAAGGTGAAGTCTTCAATCTTCAATGGAGATCACCAATCTCCTATCTTCACCAGGACTCTTCTCTGGAGTCTCTTCAATATGCTACTTGTAATCTTCAATGGAGATCACCAACCTCTAATCTTCTCCTAGACTCTTCTCTGGAGTCTCTTCCTTGAATCTGCAACAAGGCTCCTATGGCCTTTTCTTCTTCTGCACTCTGCAAGTCTGCAATCTCTAGCAATGGGATATTTTCTTCAGGCCTCCAAATATTTATTCTTCCATTTGTTGCTTCTGGTGCTGGATTGATTCTAAAGAAGATATTCTTCCTAGCTCTTTTGTAGGAAGCTTCCCAACTTTCTTTGAATCTCATTTTTCCTACAACAAAGTATTAGGACTATAATGGAAGAAATTCTAAATCTAGAGATGATCAATCTTCACTAGTTGATTTGTCAATCTAGTGGTATTAATGTTGAGTCCTAGTCTTCACAATTTTTTTTGCAACCCTGTGGAAAGACTCTAGCCAAATGCAATCTCAGAAATTTTGAAAATGAGATTTTTGGATTTCTCTCAATCTCACTTGTGGCTCTCCCTATTTCCTATCGATCTACCATGTGCTTTGATACCACTGTTAGCTTTTGATGAGTATATGATATAGGAAATGCAACCACAAGATGCAAGATAAGCAAGCTATGATATCTATATGATAATGGCACTATAATATGTAGGAAAATAAAGAGATAAACTTCTACAATAACTCAAAAATATGCCATTAATGAAAGCTCATGAAAATAGTACAATGCAGTATAATGGAGGACATGAACACTCCATAAATTATTTTTAAAGGAACTACATTGTACCACACTACCAATCTATACTATGCACACTCTATATTCTCTCCTCTCTATTTCACTCACTATAAGGCATTTATATAGGAAGATAGGTTCCTTGGCCCTTACTCTACCTTTGAATCTATCCTATGACTTATGTACATGTGGACTACATGCACATTTACATCATTGCACATTCTGACACTTGTGCATTTATTACATGCTGAAGTAACTACTTAACTTTACTCTAAAGTAAACTCCTACTCTAGTAATATACCAAAGGTGGTACATTGATATGTACCCAATAATGTAATATATTCTCTAACATTGAATAGTATTGTTTACTCTTTCAAGGGTATGTATTGTTCAGGCATCATGCAAATCTTGTTGGATTGTACATTACTTTATAGTTATATATTAAAAATAGTAGTATTCTCATGCACTTATCTATTTATTTCTTGTTTATAGAATAAATTAGAGGGTTCTATGAGACCCCCAATGAATATTAGTTGAGGAGGAGTTTAGGCATGTGCCCGTATAGGATAGTTTTAACAAGGCCAAGACTTGATCTGTGATAATGCGAGAGAAAAAGGAAAGGAAAGTTGACATCTAGTTTTCAAAAAGACCTTTTTTTGTAAAATGGAAAGGGTAACCCTTTCAAAACTGTACCTTACCTTTAATATAAAATAATAAAGGGTAAATATAACACATATATTGACATCAAATAACATTGTGATTATTGGCATCATCAAATAATATTGTTACTATAAAATTCCTAACAATGATGAAGTATGGCAAATATTTTGGTTCAACTCAAATTTCCAAGCATATTTTAATCACTGGTTCTTAGTTCTAAGATATGAATTAAAATGACACCTAATATTATGCTTTAGTTAGAGGAACCTAAAAATATTCATTTTGATAGATCATGTTGCCAAAGAGTAAAAAAGGATAAAATTTATTTGGAAATAAAAAAAAAGGTAATAATTAATTAATGTGATTCAATTATTTATGTTATAATAAAAGGATAAATCATTTAAATAAGAGAATTAAAATTATTTAATTTGAAGTGAGAAGTGGCAATGTATGCAAATGTATGTAGAAATAACTTCATTACTTTATATTCAAATATGTAGGATCATTACAAAAAGGCATTTCATAGATTATTTTTCTTTTTATTTTTCATTTCCTATACCAAATTTTTTTTTTTAAATAAATAAAGATCTAAGATGATGATATTGTATCTAGTTAAATACTTACATTTGTATTTACATCCATTTGTTTCCATAGTATAACTCTATAGCTTCAAATAATTGCAGCTTTATCAATTTAGATCTTAATATGTTACTGATTATTATTCATATACAAGTACAAAATATGTGAAGTCTTCTACTTGCTAAAAGAAAATGTAGTAGTCTTCGAACTAGTAATAGTTGTTTTTTTTTTAAATTATAACTATAAAAAAACACTTAATTTTAGTTGTTTCTCAATTATACAAAAAAACATCAAGCAATCACCTTAAAATGTCTAAATATAATGTATAAATACTAATACTACTAGTTTACAAGCAAATTGAAAGACAATGTTCTATAAATAGAGAATCATTAAATCACTAAAAGTTCTAATTATGGAGCTGAGTTTTGACATTTAAAAATGGAAAAATAGAGATTACAATATTTTTTAGTTGACAATAATAATTTTTATAAAACTAAAATACAATTACATGAGAAAAAACATTGCAATAATAAATGTAAATGTATTATGTTCAATCATATTTGAAAAACTATAAGTTATAATAATAGATGAAAATTTTTACCACATAATTTATAGAAAAGAGAACTAAACTAAATCCATGTAAATTGCATGTGCTCCAACAGATGCAGGGAGAAACACTTTTGAAGGTTGTGCGAATGTAGGATGTTAAAAAATAAACCTCTATTGAGAATATCGTCAAAAAAATCATCCAAATTGTGTTTTAGTTGGGTTTCATTGTCGAGCCGATACAATCAGTAAACTATTGTGAGTCCACCGACTCAGTGATTTTTCGCAATTGTTTTTTTTAAATAGATACTAAATTGATACATGCAAGCTAAATTATTAGTTATCCTAATTCCTATCAATACTTTTTAAACATTAAACGGGTTTAGGGTTTTTTTTGTAAGAGCTTAGGTCCTTTAGGATTTATTTTTCTTCTCTTTTAAGTAAATATTTTTGCCTATCAATATTTGTAATTTTGTTTCTTCTCATTTTTAGGGTTTAAGTTTTTTTAGGGTTAGGGCTATTCTAAATTAGGTTAGGGCTATTTTTTAAGGATTAGGGTTGTTTTAAATTAGGTTAGGGTTTAGGGTTAGGGTTGTTCTAAATTAGGTTAGGGATTTTTTAGGGTTGTTTGAAATTAGGTTAGGGTTGTTCTAAAATTGTAGTTTTTTTAGGGTTTAAGTTTTTCTTCTCTTTTTAAGTATTATTGCCTAATAACTATGTATGCAAGCCTATTTTTTAGCTATCAATGACTCAATGTTTCGATTTTAAACCCTAAAGGGCCTAAACCCTAGACTTTTGGTTTAGGGTTTAGTTATTTTTTATCTTTTTTTCAAGTGATTTGTAACTTTGTTGATACTAACTTGTTTCCATGTGCAGGCATTTAAAAAATGAAACCATTGGATCCAACATGGGCATATGCAACACAAGGACACAAAAAACCATTTACATGCAATTTTTATGGTAATCACTATTCTAGAGGTATTTTTACCTCAAATTCCATTTGGCACAATTAGCAACAAATAATATAGCAATATGTGATAAGGTGTCAGACGATGTTAAAAATAAAGTAGACGGCATGATCACTGCGACAGATGAAAATGCTAGTAACAAAAGAAGGTATAGTGATCTCATTTCATCCGCTCCTTCGAAGGTGGTCGTGCTAGTCATAACCTTAAGTGGTACTTTCAACAGATTAGTTTGAGTCCTTCAAGTGCACAAGAAGCTAGTGGTACGAGAGAGTCCACATTTATAGGTTGTTTTGTACCAAGGGCAGGGGGACAATCCACACTTGAGGGTATGGCCACGTGGAACCAAGAGAAGCACACTACAGCGAAGACAACCATTGCCACTTTTTTATACTATTTTGATATTCCCTTCAATGTGGTAAGGTATCCATACTCGCAATGCATGATAGATGTCATTACAAGCTACAACACATGACTTAAGGTACCAACTTATGATGATATTAGGGGCCCTCTCCTTTGACAATTTGTGGATGACATTCAGGTTGTCATTGTGCTTGACTATATATATATATATATATATATATGATAAAATCAATATGCAACGTGTATGACTAACTTTTTTTACTTTATATTGTGCTTGACAACCAACGTCAAGTGTGGAGAACCAAGCGTTGCACTATCATGTCTGAAGGTTGGATAAATGGGAGGGGAAGAACCTTGAATAATTTTTTGGTTGCATCTTCAGAAGGAACTGCATTCCTTAGGTTAGTAGATAAATCGACACATGTTAAGAGTACTGAAATACTTGCAGGATTGTTGGAGGTTGTCTTGGAGGTTGGGGAGGAGAATGTTATCCAAATCATCACAAAAAATGCAACAACATATAAAGCGGCCAGGAGAATTTTGGAGGAGAGATTCCCCACCATTTTTTGGACCCCATGTGCATCCCATTGTCTTGATTTGCTCCTCAAGAATATTGGAAAATTACCTTGGATGACAGAGGTTGTACAGAAGGCTAAGGCCATCTCAAAGTTCATTTACAACCATTCATCGATCCTTAACCTCATGAGGAGATTTACCAATGGGAGAGAGCTAGTGTGGCCTAGCATTACACACTTCACCACAAACTTTGTGATATTGCAAGGCATTTATGATGCAAGAGAGTCATTAAAATAAAGTTTTATGAGTGATGAGTGGAATTTTGAAGCAACTACAAGATACCGCACATCATCTGAGGGGTAAAATATTTATACTTGTTTGTTTGAGGAGGATTTTTCGATGGACATTGACGACACCATCAAGGTACAAGAATACGCTTATCAATTTGTTTTATTTTATTTATGTTGTAAAATATTTTTCTTTAAATAATTTTTTCTTTTTTTTTGTCTCAGAGTCATTGGTGAAGATTCTTTGTCTTATTCATGGAGAAAAAATTCCAATGAGTTTTGTATGAGGCTATGGATAGGGCGAAAGAGGCCATTGCTGCATTTTATGAACATAATTACATCAAATATGATGTCATTTGGATCATCATGGATAACAGATGGACATCACAACTCCATAGCCCTCTTCATGCAATGGATTACTATTTGAACCTTCAATTTTTTTATACCCCTACATTTTGTGTTGATTATAAGGTCAAGATTGATCTTCAAGATTGCATTGACCGCTTTGTTGAGCAAGGTGCAGCGACAGTATTATCATTGTTTTCAACACACTCACATGAACAAGTTGATATAGTGGATAGTTGTTCGGAGATTGTTCAAAGAATGTACTGTGGTGTTCAATTCTTATGAGGATGTTTATGATGTTCAGGTGAAGTTGTTACAGGTTGTTCGTGCAAATTTGCAAAAGTTGCAAAAATCATCAGGAAGTTGTCAAAGTAGCAAAAAAGGAAGTTGTCAAAGTGGCAAAACGTCAACGGAATGTGTTCGACAGCCCAAGATACATTTGGGAGGTATTTTTAGCATTAGAAAGTGTGGTTGCAATGTTGTAATGGCCATTTCCTTCATCGGCGTATTGTTGGTCATGAAACTGCAGCTGTAAAATCTGCGTCAGAGGTCACTTTATGTGAGGAATATTAAGCAATCCATGAGGAATTGGACATAAAATTTGTTACTTGAGGTAGCTGGATATACTCAGAGCTTAAGTTTTAAATTTTAGCCCAAATGGAGTCTAGAGGAAGAAACGGTGAGCGCTGCAAAATGACTCTAGATCACTTTTTGCAGTTTATGTGACAGGTGTAAAATTAGCGTTAGAGGCCACTTTATCAGAGGTATATTAAGCAACATGTGAGAAATAAAAGTTTGAAATATTTACTGGAGGTAGTCTGATATACAGAGAGCTTATGTTTTAAATTTTAGCCCGAACGGAGACTCGAGGAAGAAACGGTAGCAATTGCAAAATGCCTCCGTAGCACTTTTTTAGTTTTGGGCAGCCAAGTGCTTTTGCGCTTGAATACTCAAATTCATATTTTCGTGTTGTCGAATGTGTCGTTTAAGTGTTGTTTCACGTATAGCTTCTAGAATTGAACATCTTTGTTTTTTGGTCGAAGTAATTTCGAGGTCTCCAAGTGTGAGAATGAGTAATGTGCACAACACTTTGTCCGTGACCTGTTTGACAAAATGCCTCTCCAAAATAAAAGTGAAATTTAAAAAGGTCATAATTTTTAATCCGTAACTCCTTTTGAGTCTGTTATTTTTCCAGCGCGTGCAGAATTTTAAAATATAGAAGAACATTATGTCTCCCATGGGAGACGTTATTGAATGCTAAAAAACAGTCATCTTGCAGCTCAAAATTTATTAGGAAGTTGAAGTGTTGGAAGTTGAAGGGATTGCAAAAAGGTTTTTAAAAAGGAGTTTGTGTGAGTTTTAGATTCAAATCAGATGAGATTAGTTAGAGAGGATGTGTAGAGAGAAGTAATGAGCTAGACCACTTAGGGTCTTTTAGAACGGAGATCAGATTTTCTACTATAGGTTTTGTTTTTGTCGGGTCAGTGCTTGGAAACAAGGGTCGGTGCTCCTTGCAATTGGTTTTGCTAAAGTCCAGGTTGGTTGGTACCATTCCCTGCAGTTGGTGCGACAAAAATATTGTAAAGACCAAATATTTTTTAGGCTGGATTTGGATGGGAGTCCAAACAGTCCATGGCACAGTGGTTTTTCCACATCGGGTTTCCACTATAAATCTGGTGTTATGTGATGTATGTTTGTGTGATTTCTTGTTTTGATTTGAGTTCGTAGTTGGATTAAATTTTTAATACACACTGATTCACCCCCCTCTCAGTGTCACGTTTATTTCAACAATTGGTATCAGAGCGAGGTTCCTGAATGGGCTTAACCGGCTAGGGCGATCTTAGATGAGACATAATGACAGGAGGTGAAGGCTTCTCTTCAAAAAAAGGTATTGTTGTTTGACGAAACTAATTAGGCTTTTTGGAGAATCAGGATGCAAACATATATTTGTGCATTGGGATATGATATTTGGGAATCAGTAAGCAGTGGATATACACCACACGCCACTCCTCCAACTGATGTTGCTTGTAAGAAACTATTTCAGAATGACTCAAAAGTAAATAATGCTATCATGTGTGGATTAATGGACAACGAAATGGTAAAGATTATGGGTTGTAAAATGGTAAAGAAAATATGGGACAAACTGAGAGCATTCATGAAGGAGATGATAAGATCAAGGAGGTCAAGTTACAAACACATCGAGCTCAATTCGAAGGATTAAATATGAGAATATAGAGGCCCACCTGTTAAGAGTAAATGAAGTCATCAATGCTATCAGAGGACTTAGAGAGGAAATCAAAGACTTAGTAATCGTCAAAAAGGTATTAAGATCTCTTCCTCAAAGGTTTGATTCTAAAGTTTCTGTAGTAGAAGAAGCTAAAGATTTAAATACTCTTACTATGGATGAGTTGTATGGTTCTTTAACTGCCTATGAGATGAGAATAGGGAAATCTAAACCCACAGACAGAGAAGTTGCTTTTAAAGCCCAGAACAATATGAAAGCAAAACAATAATCCGAGGAAGAAGAGACATGAGATGAAATGGAAGCAAATTTTTTTCAAAAACTAAAAAGGGGAAAAGGAAAATACAGAGTAAAGTTATCGTTTAAATGTTTGAACTGTAGAGGCGTTGGGCATTTCGCAGCTAATGTCCACTTAATGAGAAAAATAGAAATGACAAAGGATCGCACCGAGAAAGAAGTGACTAGAAGAAAAAATCAAATTTCAGAAAATGTAACTTCAAGAAGAAAAGTTTCATCTCCAAGAATGTCAGTTCATCAGAAGACAGCTCCAGTGAGGATTCTGAAAAAGAAATAGGTGAAGCTCTTTTCATGGCATTCGAAGAAGAAAAACCAGAAAAAGAATAGGAATGTGATGAAGAAGAAATTGATGCAGAAGTGAATTTGGAAGAGGAGCTAATTGCAGCTTTGGATGAATTGAAGATAGAAATAAAAAGGCATAAGAAAATTTCAAGAAAACTTGATGCAAATGAAATAATAACAAGTTTGAAAGTGCAGATAGAAGAATCCAAGAAGATCTCCGAAGATCTCTAAGTGCAAATAACCATGAAAATAGATTATTATAGCAAGTTAGAAGAAGAGGTTGTTGGTTTAAGGATGCAACTAGAAGAGATGAATAAGAAAATTAGTTTTTATCACAAACGTGAAGAGAGTTCTATGAAGCTGGATAAGATTATAAAGAACCAAAATACTACAGGCATCAAATTTGGTTTGGGTTTTGACAAAGGAGAATCATCAAATGGATCAAAGGCCACAAATGAAAAATCCACAAAGAATGAAGAAAAGGAACAGGTTAATCAAGCAAAAACGAATCATGCAAAGGAAAGTAATAATGTAAGGCAAGAAAGGAGAATTGAAAATGATGGTTTCAACAATGTCACACATAAAAGAAGAAGAAGATTTATGGCTCCTACAACAACATGGCAAAGACCACCACCCAGGTTCAATCACCCCTTTTCTGGTTACTGTTTTAAATGTAATCGTTATGGGCATAAGATTTCAGATTGCAAGTATAATGTAAGACCAAGGAATTTTGCCAGTAGAAATATTTTTTCACCTCTGATGGATTATGCAGTAGATTGTTATAATTGTCATAACTTTGGGCATATTACAAGAAATTGTAGAAGTACATTTATATCAAATCAATTTCAGGGAAGAAAATTTCAGCCAAATGGAATAATATAAAATATAAAATTTCCCGAAAAACATGCACAAGCTACTAAAAAAGAAAAGCCAAAACAAGAGCCCAAAACTGTAATCAAACCAGAGTAGAAAGAAAAATAGCAACCTAAGGAAGAAGAGGAATCTTTGATCGTACAGACGACATTTAAAGTGCAGAATAAATCCGTACCATGGATACTCGATAGTGGATGCTCCAGTCATATGACAGGTGATAAACAAAAATTTGAGAAGTTGCAGCAATATGAAGGTGGTTCAATGAAATTCGGAAACAATGATGGAGCTAAGATAGTTGGCAAAGGTTCAGTTAAGATCAGTGACGGAAAAATCAGGTTACAATAAGTCTTGTTCGTGGTTGGTCTAAAGCATAACTTGTTGAGCGTAAGTCATATTTGTGACATAGGTCATGATGTGATCTTTAAGAAGCAGGGTTGTGAAATCAGAAAGAAAAATAATGGGAAGTTGATAGCAGCTGGATCAAGAATATCTAGCAACCTGTACACTTTCTCAGAGACTTCAGAAGGAGCTTGCTTGATTGGACAAGAAGAAGAGAATTGGTTGTGGCACAAGAGGCTCGGTCATATAAGTTTTGACAATCTAGTAAAAATCAGTTCAAAGAAAGCAGTGAGAGATATTCCCACCATTGGCAAACCATCAAATAGCATTTGTACTTCATTTCAAAAATGGAAGCAAACTAGAGTCTCATTTAAAACAAAAGAGTACTACACGAGCCAACCTTCAGAACTAGTACATACCGATTTATGTGGACCCATGAGAATGCAAAGCATAAACGGTGATAAATATTTCATGTTGTGTATAGATGACTATTCCAGGATGACAAGGATATTGTTTTTGAAGCATAAATTAGAAGCTTTTGAGATGTTCAAGGTTTTCAAAAACCAAGTTGAGAATCAAACAGGAAAAGGATTAAATGTTTAAGGTTAGACAGAGGAGGAGAGTTCATTTCAGAGGATTTCACAGAGTATTGTGAAAAATATGGCATCGGGAGACGAGTTTCAGCAGCCAGGACACCTCAGGAGAATGGTGTGGTAGAAATAAAGAACAGGACAGTGCAGGAAATGGCATAGGCTATGTTGATTAAAAGCAAAGTAGCAGACAGATTTTGGAAAGAGGCAGTCCATACTACAGTATACATCCAAAATAAGTGCATGTTGAGGACGCATGAAAGCAAAACTCCTTGAGTTGTGGTTTGGTAAAAAGGCAACATCAAGATATTTTAAAGTTTTTGGCAACAAATATTACATCAAAAGAACTGAAGAAAACATGGTAAGTTTGAAGATAGAGCGGATGAAGGTATTTTTTTGCTCTATCACTAGAGCACGCAGGTATGCATGGTTTCTCAAGTTGTGTCAACAATAGTCCCAACCGAAGTTCTCTTGGGGCCTTCTCCCAAAAATACTTGTTTAGTTGAAAAATCACCCTCTCGTGTAGTTTCCTTTGCTATCACAGATTTGTCTCATGATTCCGCAAACCCCATAGGTGTTTCCCTTCCGTCTGAGTCGTCAGGCTGGGACGTGTCCGCAGCCACCAGTTCGCTCGCCCATGCAACCATCCCATTAATACTTGGTCAGACTGGAGGTGATGCTTCACATCCGAACCCCAACTCCTGCTCCATGTCAGCCTGACTCGTCAGCCGGGGAAATTTAGCTGCTACTACCATGTCAGCCGGGGAAATTTGTATTTATGGGCCGCCTAACTTGTCCTAAATTTCTCTGGGTGTGGAGCTCGAGTGGTTGCTATGTCCGTCGGGCTCTCCTCCTGTGACTAATATTTCTTTTCGGATTGCCAAAAATGAGCCTAGGGTCTTTCGGGCAAGTGAAAATTCATTTATGAAACACTTGATTGCCTTGAAAAGATACCTAGCCTTGGAGTGTGTGCCCTTAAAGAGCTTCGCAAAATTCCAGTTCGGGACCTTACTTCACAATAGATGTGAGCCGAAGCGGGCCTAACCTCATTGGATGGGTACTTTGCGCGAAGGGACTTCCAAAAATAGCTTCACGAGGACTTAGTGCCAAAGCAGATATTCCTTCTCAAAAAATGGCTCTCAATCTTTCATTGCTTCGCTGGAAAGGTGGGTTAAAGGCTGCTTCGCAAGATTCCTTGCCCAAAGTGGATGCTTCGCTGATGGGCTGTCAAAAATGCTTCGCTGCGAACCTTCTTCAAAATGGTCGTTTGGGAGGAGTTTGGGCGAAGCTCATCCATCCCTTAGAAAACTTTCGGGGGCAATCAACCTTTGTATGGGGAAGCTTCGCACTGAAATCGCCTAAAGCAGGTGCTTCACAAAAGTTTTGAGCAAAGTAGATTTTCCTTGGGGGAGGTTTGCCAAAAAAGGAGGTCGAAGCGAGTGCTTCGCTAGAAATTCTACGAAGTGTTTCTCCATACTTCAGCAACTTTCGCATCTCACATTTTACACTTCGCAAGATTTTGACCCAAAACAGGTCTCGCAAGGGCTTCGCTTGCGAAGCTCTTTCTATGCCTTAGGAGATTTCGGGCTGCGCCTATGTTTTCCCTATTTCCTGTTTGTGAAGCTTCCTGTTCCTACTAGTGCTGTAATCAAAGCTTTCTCTTACATAGTTATCTACAAAGGGAATTCAAAAATGACAACCAAACTTGCTGCAATACTACTATCAACAAAAATAAAGAAAACAAGAAAATCCTTTACACGACATTAATTTTCACCACCCCTCCAGTGTGACGAAATTGTCAACAGGAACAAAGTGGATTCTAGGAATGATGAGGTGAGGGACGGTGCAGGAGATATTTGGGAGACAAGATGTTGATCAAAGAGGAATATGTATTGCTCTTCTCAATCTCTGCAATTGCAAGGATTATTTCTGAGAATGGTTGAACTTTAGGAGGTGATGAGCCTAGGATTACTATAGAGGGGGGACCTGCATGACCATGAGGTTCAAGAAACATATATGTGTCTTGTACTTCCTGCTCCAGCTCCTCCTTTTGTAGGAATCCATCTATATCCAATCTTGGTTGTTTAGATCCTACCTGTCGTGCTCTACCTTCGCTGCTTCACATCTCTTTATCTCCTCCTTCAACTGTTGCCTCATTTTTATTTACCTTCATTTTTATTCCTTTAGTCTCTGTTTTCTGGTGGCCTTCTCAGAGGCCTCTGAACTCGAATAATGTTTGCACTTCTTACTAGACTTGGAACTTTGACCAGAAGACTCATGTTGTCTCTCTTGAAGGGGCTTCTGTTGTTTTAGGTCTTCTTGACCCTTTGACATATCATTTAGGTGGATTTTGGGGTAATGACTCCTCTTTCGCTTCTTTATCATCCAGGGCTTGAGTTGCTACCATTTGTTGCATGGACTCTTGCTTTAGATTCTTTTTCTCCTTCATATGTTATGTCTTCAGTCGTTTGGATTCTAATAACTTTAGGGATTAGTTCCTTCTCCTATTTGCTCATCCACTTACTATAGTCCCTATCAAAATTGGAATTGAACAATTTATCTGTGCTATGGAGCCTAGATTTCTTAATCAAGTTATGCACACAATGCATTATCCACCATTGCTCAACCTTATGCTATTCTCAACCCTTATCCTCCATAATGGTATCAACCAACATTGGATCCAACAGTTGGTCTCCATTTCTTTCTGGATGATACACTCACTCATATGTATAACACTTTCTCCATTCTAACCTCTCTTGCATCTCCAAATAATTAATTGGTGCCACTTTGTCTTCTGGGAGATTCTTGGATTCCTCAATTTTCGGTCGCAATAAGTACATGAATCCAGGCACTTTAGTGTTTTGCTTTAGCTTTTCGACCATGACGTCTTTAGGATAATAATTCCACATATATGGCACTATAGGAAATTTTACTACGGATAGCTTGGCTTCTAGGTCTTGATATTGTTGTAGCTCCCTCATGGACATAATTATATCCTTCACCTTAACTGACATCTTGAACAGTTGTGCTTTATTATTTCCCTGACCTAGGGTTTTCTCTACCACATACACTTGTCTACAGTACTTCAAACTAAACACCCAATTAGTGATATAGTACGACAACAAGTATGAATATTTGGAGAAGCCATATAATCTGATGATGGTGCCCTCCTCTAGAAAATACCAATCTCGTGTCCCGTGATTTTTCCTAAGTTTACTGATTGCTTTAGCCAAAAGGTGCAAACACCTTTCATAGTGCTGCTAGTGCGGGTCCCAAGAATACCTTGTTGAATTCAAGGTATGGAGAGCTATCTTTGAGAACGTGGGTTCAGTCCATTACTAGGCGGTCCTTGTCTTCCTTATATATATTTTGCAGTGGGATGTTGGTCCTATTCGCAAATACCATATAGTAGAAAAATAGCCAAGCTACATACAAGGAGTATGTGAGCATGCCACACTTTTTATCTTTTAATGACTTCAGTTGGTCTTGAATACTGACCGCTAGGAATTGTGCCTAATCGAGTGTAATGGAAGTGTAGACACCAAAACCTAGCCACTTGTCGTCCATCTTGACTTTCTCGCCATTTCCACCCATTATTCATATATATTTATTTTTTATATATTTAAATAATAATATTTTATATATTATATTTTATATATATTTAATAAATAAATATTTATATAAGTGAATTAATCCCAACCATACGATTTCACTTAATCCTATCCATTCATCCATATCAATCCATGCCACACCCTAAATTTAATATCCACCCTTCGATATGCTTTTATCTCAGCCACACCATTAGTGTCATTGAAACCCTAGTGTGCCTTAGGTTGGATTATTAATAGGAGCCATTTTGATGGCTCAACCCCTAAACCTTGAATTCTTAAAGAAGTTTTCCTAAGCAATTCATATCCTAAGTCCTCAACCATTCATCCCCGAGTTCCTTGGAGAACCCGAGCACTATCGCATTCCATGCTCATCTACCATAGCCCCCGCATCCATCACTGCCTTCTGTGCTCAGCCAAATATGCTTTTGCAGACTTCCCCCTCAGCCACTGAACGCCTTCAGGCACTTCCTATCATTACCGAGCACCTCTAGGTGCTTCCTTCTCCACCGCCAAGCACCTCTAGGTGCCCTTCGCCATTACTGAGAACCCATGCGTGTTTCCTACAATCATCGAGCGCTCACAGGTGTTTTATGCCAGAGTTTCGATGTCCCCTTAGCCTTCAAGTGACGTTAGGGCATCGCTGCACCAGTCCACTGCAATAGAGTTCATCAGATCAGAAGACAACAGACAAGTAAGGTAAATATTTTATTTGGTATTTCATTACATGTATTTTTAGTTCTGTTCATGTTATTTACAGTAGATAGCTAGGGTTTTTGTATTGATTGTAGAGGGCCTCACATTGTGGAGCCCTCACAATTGCTACTAACTCATTTGTTGTTTTATTGTGTGTATATCTGGAAGTGTTACATTAGCATTGTGCAGCTTAAGCTGGAGTGGCCCAATATCAGATAACGAGAATCCCACTCACTCCTGTTAGGAGAAGAGACACGTTTCGAGACACCACCAACATTGATTTTCTAGGGTTTCGGATAACCCTAGCTATTGTAAAATCTATATCAAAGAATTCAAAAATTCTTATTGTAACAATGGAGTTTTGAGGCTCCCCCATTAATAAAATCATTCATTACACAATATTATTTTATTTGATTTCTACTTTATATGTTGTTATTTGGTGTTGCGTTTTTGTCTCTTCAAAGGGTGATCACGTTGGGACCCCCTAAGGATTTTTTTCATGATTTGTCTTACTGATTTATTTTTTGTTTTCTGTCTTATTTTTTAGGATTTTCAGAGGCTCGAATCAAGCATTTTTCGCTGGTGAGGGTTTCTAAAGACTTGCATGAAGTTGGAGAAGGTGCACGAACGCCCAATGACACTCGAGGGCTATCCAAAAATGCCCATGTGTGTTTCAGAAACGTCTAGGGGTATTTTAAAGAGAGTTGGGGCAGAAATATAGGCTATTTTGTAAGTCTATTGTTAAAACCCTAGATTTTTTGTTTACGTATTTTGGCAATCTTATATTTTTTTCAGGTTTTTAAGCTAAAAATATCATTAATTAATCTAGAAAAACATTCATATTAGCTTGCATATTAGGCCTCAGATTACTCATTTCAATCCATCCACACTTTCTATTTGAAGTTTCTGGTTTTTGTTGTATTCACAAATTGAAAAATATTGCATTCTGGTTTCATGTGAATTGAAAATTTGCATAATTAGTTTGCATTATAGGGTTAGGGATTCTTATTTTTGTAGGTCTAAGTAGGAACATTATTCATATACTAAAATTATCCCCATGTTTGGGTGATTCCATACGGAGGAGTAGATGAACCTCTAGCTTTCTAGAGCAGGTTTTAAGTGGTGTACTCTACATCATTTAGAAAAATTAGTATTGTGAGTAGTGTCGTATGATTTAGACTATCGAAAGTGGTTATATTTCTAATATTGTATGAAAACCATAGCAAATCAAAATTTTTAAAAAGAATCACACTTCACGATTCACAATTAACAGTAGTGGCTAGATTTCATCACCAGCCATTGATTGAGATTTGGTGACGGTGGCTTTCATCTCCATCCACCAATATTTGCCCTTAGAAACCCTAGGTTACCCTTGAGCAAACCTTCTAGATTTTATCACCAGCAAGAATCTCGTTGTCCTAGCTTAGCCATAGTTTTTTTTTTACCTTTATTTGTATTAATTCATATTAGCACATTTGAAACACACAAGATTGAAACCCAAGAAAATGAACTCACATTAAAAGGAGATAATCAATGAATAAGGTAAGACACACGTGTTAAACAAACTTAGCATTGATTGTTTATTTTTCTTGTGAAATTAAAATTTTGTGTTTAATTTTACTGCATAATATGTATTTTGGTTTATTTGCTTTATTGTCTTAACAAGAAAATAAAATAAAGCATTAAATCAAGATAATTCAATGGGACCTTCATCCACCTTCCCCACCACTTCAGTGGTAGATTCTCTGAATGTGACATAGGTAGATTTATCTGCAGGTCCCTCACATTCCTTACCATCCACAACCTTTCATATGGCTATGCCCCAAGAAGATTCAGCCTCACCAACCATTGATCACCACATTACCCAAACAAACATGGCACAAGTAGAAGCTCTTATGAATTCTTCTAACTATGACTTAGAGTCAATCCCCAACTCACTTAGACAGGATCCTATTTTATAGTAGGAGCATGTTTATTCCCAGCCACCATCCATCTTTACCCAGGTGTACACCAACCCTCTTTTCGAGGCATCAGTTGCACCTTCCTCCAATATGTCATTCCCCAACCCTCATGTGCTCCTAGCACTTCATACACATCCACATATACTAACCCCTTGTATGAAGCATATGTAAATGCTGCTTTACAAGTTTCAGCTTCACAAGTTACCATACCAAGTGTAACTTGTCCCCCAACCACATCTTCCATACCTTCCATTTCTGATAGAGAGATTAATGAGGCAAGGGAACACATAAAAAAATTGTTTAGGCAACGTCAAAACGCTCAACAACAAGTGAAAGTAAACCCTAAGCCTTTACCAAACTCTACTCAGACTGTCCTCATTAACCATGGTCTATCATAGACACCATAGTATTTTGTGGTTTCTATCCCTGTACCCCCACCAAGTCATACCACTATCCATCCTATTCCCATTGGCCAACCCAACCATAACCCTCATACATCAACCTCATTCTATAATTCTCCATATTTTCACCATAAATATCCCATTCATCAATTTCCATCAAATTCACCTAGTCATCATTACCAATCTCAGCATCATTTAGTCACTCCACAATATTTTTCCACCCCACCTCAAAATCATCAGGTAATTCAGGGCTTCCACATTCCTGAAGAAGACCCTCGAATTAAGGCCATGCAAAAATAGATAGATCAATTGATACAATATACTCCTGGTTTGACAAACCAGACCTTATGCCAATTGATCAACCCATTCATATTTGGGTACCATCACCACCATATCCAGTAGATTTCAAGGTGTAAGTTTGAAAAATTAAAAAGAACTGAGGAACCCACAGAACATGTGAGCAAGTTTGTTTTAGAATTAAAAATGACAAAGCTCTCATGCTCAGAATATTTCCTCAAACATTAGGAGGGGATGTCATAGAGTGGTTTAATCAATTATCCAGTCATAGTATATATACTTTTGAGTAATTGATTGACCAATTCTTTGAACGTTTCATCCTAAATGTTAGAAATAAAGTCTCATTATCTGATGTCTATGCTTTAATACAGCATGATGATGAGTCTATCTATGATTTTGAAAACCGTTGGAGGGTTGTCATTACCATGTTACAATTCACCCTACCGATGGATGATCTAATCAAATTATTCACCAAGAGTTGTTTAAAACCTATCTTTTAGATGCTTCAACTACAAACTTATTATTCATTTGAAGAAGCTTTAGCTTAGGCTAGTGTCATCGAGGAAATAAAAATCCAAGAAGGTATACTTAAGCCTAAGAAGGAATGGTAAAATAAGGGCCAATATAAAAGCAACTATTCTGGCTAACCAAAATCGCACAGGCTATACCAACTAGTTAGCTCAATCATGTTAATCAAGTGATCATAAGCCAACCGGTAATGGCTCAACAACAATCATTACAACAAACACAGCAACAAATTTTTGATCATGCGGTACCCTCGATAACTCAAGCCATGCAAAACACAGTGTCAACTGTAGAAACCCGTCCCCGACGACAATCTGTATGATAAAATCACCAATACACCCATTTAGCCGAGTCATATACTTTCCTTTTATGAAGGTTATATTGTTGGACATCTGAGCTCATTTAGTTGTCATTGATGTCAAGGTAAAAAGTTGTCATTGATGCCAAAGTGAACACATGAAGCTGTCATTAATACCATGGAGTACATCATCATTAATACTAGGAAGGAATGAAAAGAGATGGAGAAAAGTTGTCCAAATGTGTTTTTACAAGGCTTTTTGTTAAAACCATGGTGGCACATTAAAAGGTTTTTTATTAAAACCTTAATGATAGTTTTCTAACATTGTGATGGAAGAATTAAGGTTTTTATTAAAACCAAAATGGTGAAATTATTTTTCATCAACCCAGTGAAGTGCAAATGACAATTTGATATTAACTCAAAGAGAGCTTTAATTTTTTATTAAAGTCTAAATTTTATAAATTAAATTTATAATATTTAAATTCTTTTGAATTTAAATTATTTATAAATTATAATTTATACAAGTCGATGTCATCAAGTCGAATCATCCGCCGACGTTGTATGCAAAGCAAATGAAGGGTATTTAAACCCTAAGACAAACCTTAGGGAAATGGCAATTTGAATTCGAACACAACAAAAATCTAGAGCCTTCAAAAATCATGAAGTGAGGTATTGAAGAAGCAAGGCAGCACATCGTGTTCAAGGCAACACATCATGTTCGAGCAAGGAACAAGGCAGAGGGAGTAGCGCTCGTGGTCTAGCTTGGCGCTAGACGTGGAAGAAGGCCAAAGCCTTTAGAGCCTTGGAGAAAAGGCTTAAGCAACCTTAGGGCTTAAGCTAAGCACGTGGAGTGCTTAGCTCACATGGATAGCTAGCCGTAGCTAAGGCACTAGTCGAGGGAGAAGGCACAGGGTCAAAACTTCAAAAAACGCGGAAGAGGGATTCACCAAAGGTTTTTATGATTTAATATTGATTTTTGCATAATACTAAGGTTTAGGAGGCATAGGGGAATATTTGTGATATTTGATCATTATGCTAAGGTTTTAGGGGTGTTTGTGGAATTTGATTAATTGTGCTAAGGTTAGGGAGTTATAAGGTGATATTAATTTATTTACCTAAGTGGTAAATAGGTGCTTTATTAAGGTAAATATTATTTTACCTTACGAGATATGTCAATTTTGTGAAATTGAGAAATTGAAGGTGTGTTTTGAAAAGGAAATTTTTGTGAAGATATTATTGTTAAATATTGCTATTGAGAAGGAGATATAAGGTGTATCATGAAATTGAGCTATTCTTGTATTTTGTGAAGTATAACACTTGTTATCTAATCCTTGGCACTTGGAAAAGAAGAAGGTATTCCCTGAAGGCATTTTTGGAGATCATCCTCCAATAAAAAAGGTATGATCATATTCTTCCATTGTTGAATTGATTTATTGGTTTTTTGGAAAATAAGTTTGGAGTGAAAAGGACTTGATTAAGGTTTCTTATTGAGTGTGTTGAATGAATGCTTCAATGTTTTATGTAATAAAGAAGTGTTGGTAAAACCTTATTTTATAAGCATTGTTGTTGAAGCCATTGATTGAGTGAAGAACTTGAACTAGGGTTTGAAAAGAACATGAGTATCATTGTTATGTGAGAGTTATTTTATAAGATTTGTTTTTGAAGTGAGTTGTTGAGCAAAGAACTTGAACTGTGGTATGAAAAGAACATGAGTATCATTGTTCTGTGAGAGTTGTTTTATAAGCATTGTTGTTGAAGTGAGTTATTGAGCAAAGAACTTGAACTAGGGTTTGAAAAGAACATGAGTATCATTGTTATGTAAGATTTGTTGTTGAGCATTGTTGGAAACATTTTGAGTGAGTGATCATATGCTTGGACTAGGGTTTGTTAGCAAGGGTTGTTTCATTGAGTGTTTGGTTGAGTGGAGTTGGTTGAGCCTAGTCAAGTGGTTGTGTGAAGTGATTGTTCAAGTTCCATGAAACAAACAATTCTATATTCTGAATTGAGTTAAGAAAGTGATTGATAATTAAGGTGAATAAGAAGCATATTGAGTCTCTAACAATTATTCTTATGTTTCTAAGAGAGAGATAGAAAGTGTTTGAGCATTGTGATGAGTATAGAGTATATTGAGTCTCTAACAATTATCTTTATATTTCTATGAGATTGGATAAGTTCTGTGTGGACTTGTTGAACAGATTTGAGCAAGTTTTGTTGAGCATATTTGAGTAAGTTCTTTGTGGACTTGTTGAGCAGATTTCAGCAACATCTGTGTGGACGTTTTTAGCAGATTTGAGCAAGTTCTATGTGGACTTTTTGAGCATTTTTGAGCAAGTTATGTGTGGACTTGTTGAGAAGATTTGAGCAAGTTCTATGTGGACTTGTATAGAAGAATTGAGCAAGTTCTAGAGAGAAATTATAGAGCAGATTTGAGCAAGTTCTAGAGAGGACTTGTGGACAGATTAGTGTGAGCTTTTGTGGAAGCTTAAAATATATATTTGAGACAAGTATTTGATAATACTTGAGAGCAGAGTTGATTGATTTGTTCAAACCTTGAGTTAAGGTTTGGGGAGATCTAGCAGAGTTAATTCAGGCCTTGAGTTAAGGCTTGGGGACAGATATCAAGGATAAATTTGTGTTAGACTGAAGGATTGTGTTTAGTGTAGATTTGAGAGCAGAGTTTGGTGCATATTTGAGGACAGGTTTGTGTCAGACCAGAGACAGATATTGAGCAGATTTGTGCTAGACCGAAGGACTATGTTTAGTGCAGATTTGAGATAGAGCTTTAGAGGTGACAGAGCAGAGAGGGCAGTAGTCTCCAGTGGATAGAGATCCATTAGCCAGGGTAGTGAGGACAAGTCTTCTGAGTGGGCACAAGATTCTTTAGTGGATAGAGATCCACAAGCCAGTGTAGTGGAGGCAGTAGTCTTCTAGAGGATCACCAGCCAAATCATAGGAGAAGGAGTTCTCCTGTGGATAGAGATCCATGAACTTGATTTAGGGGATTGTTATATCCTTTGGACAGAGGTCCATAAACATTGTAATAGGGAAGGATTCCCAAGAGATTGATTGAGAAAATTTTAGTGAAATATTTTCTCTGTGGAGTAGCCCACATTGGGTGAACCACGTAAAATTGGTGTCTCATGTGTGTGTGATGTTTTATGCACTGCTTTGGTTTTTTTTGTTGATATTGCCATTGATATATTACATAATATTGATTGTGATAATAAAAGTAAAAAGTGGTCTTATACTGTTCACCCCCCCTCCCGCAGTATAAGCTTGTGTTCTTCGTATATGACAAAAACAAACTTGCTTTGCTCGAAATCAGACCAGATGATCCCCCCAAACATAGCAAACACTATCGAGAACATCTATTTTATCCTTATCATAGGCAAAATGGGTATGATATTAACAATTACCATACATTTAAAGACATAGTGCAAGACATTATTTACTGGGGGGCAATCAAGCTTGATAACCCCCTTGCTCAACAAAACCAAAACCTTGATATTTTTCAAACACCAATTCCTCACCATGAGGAAGTGCAACCAAACATAGGAGGGGCTAACACAAAAAATCCTCCTAATCAAGTTAATCACGTCCAACAATACCAAGGGTTTGTAGGGGCCGTTCATGTGGTCACTAGAGGTCAAAGAAATAATAAAAAAAATGTAAGGCAACCACCTCAAGCAAGTGTGTCACAACCTCCGACATCGCCACCTATTCAAATATCCCCCAATCCTTCATCACCAATCCACATTCCTAGTCAATGAAATCCATCCATTCCTCCAATAAATCATCCACTAAAACCAATCATCTCATTGAGCAGTCGGTTAACCACAAGTCTAAATATGACTTCTACCAAATTGTCAATTTATGAGTTAATTCAATAATCTCCCAACATCGTGAGGTATTAATATATATTCTCAAATCCATTTAATTACAATATCAAGATCCTAGTGCCTTCAACAACTTTGTAGGGAGCATCCAAACATGCATAGATCCTTCCATCATATTTTATGACTTTGATATTAATCCAATCTCATCGGAATCAATAGATCCTCCATTGCATATCATAGCTCTAATTGACAAGAAGGCTTTTAAAAGAGTGTTAATTGACACCGGTTCCTCTATAAATATCATCACCACATCTTCTCTTCATTATTTGAACCTTCTTCCATATCATATCACCAAGTCATCATTCACCTTCAAATAATTTAACGATGCTTTGTGTTCCACAGTTGGCACTGTTGTTTTGCCCATTGAAGTAGGGGTTAACCATTAAAACGTTGTACACCATGTTTCATATCTTGGAAGGATCCATGGCATACAATGTACTCTTTCGAAGACCTTGGATGAGGGAAATGAGATGTATTCCTTCAATACTACACCAATATTTCAAATACGTTCATGAATGACAAGTACATTGCATACCGATGGATGTCGAGCCATTTAAGTATTACAATTTCATATCAAATCCATATGACTCCATGCTTCCTTCCACTCATCTTTTCCTTTCACCATCAGACAATCCATCTAGCACTTCGTCAATTTTTGCATCAAAAGCTCCTATTGCTGAGGAAATCCCTATCACCAATCCCCATCAAGCTTCCATATCCCCATCATATTCATCATTGACCATATGCACATGTGGTCACAAGTAACCTATATCATCAGTATCATTGCCATCCACTACATCATCATTATCCACTCAGCAACATTCCCATTCTAATATATTGCCATCACCTAATGTTTCACAAGTTGAGTTGATGGATTACGAGACACATTCATCTTAACCACTTTCCGAGCCATCATCCAACTATGGTCCTTCCATATCTTCCCAAGTCAAGTTTCACCTCACTAATCCTGGTATTGGTGAATACGTGGTCCAATACATCATCGTCATGCCCCTCAGCATTCCTAAGGCTAAGGATTTTGATTACCCACGTGACCTACCTTTAGCTATAGGAGCAGTATATGACATAGGTTCAGCTCCAAATAGCATAAATTTTGTATATGGGGGAATTGATTCTTCATCAAGTCCAACTACCCTGGAGAAACCTAAAGAACCAGCACTTGCCAATATTACAAGCATGTCGGGATTTGCATCTTGCTATTTTCACATAGTCAATTGGCAAGGTCATGGCCTAGGATTGGATGAACAGGGAGTGCATACCACAAAAATAGTGGTTTTCACCACTACCAAAATAAATAAATAAATAAATAATCAACAAAAATAAATTTTATTTTTCAACATTACATATCATGTAGTTAAATGCATTTAATTGTTGCTTGTTGTTTTTCAGGTTAACCAAACTCTTAGCACTAGTTCATAGGTCCCATCCATTCCATCCAACCTTATCCCCTTTGCCCATAAGTCAACATAAATCTTGTTGATTTATTCTCCCCACTCTATAATCCATACGATCCGACTAAACCAATTCCAATTGACATAAGCATTATTGATATGGACCGTATTTCCTCACCTCCATTCTTTTCCAAATTTGTCTTGTCTAAGAAATTGTTAAGGGCTTCCACCAAATACATTCCTCCATCCCCTCCACCTTCACCTTCACCTTTGAAACCCAAGGTTTTCCAAGCAGAAATAGATGAGGATAAGCCATAAGAGTTTGATGACATCTTAGATGACATTCATCTGATCCCTACGTCCCATCAACTTGAGGAATGTACCCACATGTCCATTGAAGATACCATCGATGTGGACCTTAGTTCAGACAAATAAAATCCCCAAATTGTCAAGCTTGGAAAAATTTTATGACATGACGAACAAGAGTAATTAATTGCTCTCCTCAAAAGGAAGAAGGGTATATTTGCATGCCCCTATAAGGATATGATCAGTCTTGATCCTAGTTTGATAGTCCATTATCTCACCTTACAGCCTGATGCTAAGCCAGTCAAACAAAAACTTAGGAGAATGCATCCTACCGTAGCCCTCTTGGTAAAAACAAAGCTTCAAAAACTCTTAGACTTGAACTTCATAGTTCCCATCGACTATCCTGAGTGGTTTTCAAACATGGTACCCATTCGTAAGCCTAACAGGGTAATACGCGTTTCTACTGACTTTCTAGATCTTAACAAAGTGTGTCCTAAGGATGACTTTCCTCTCCCAAACATCGATACTCTTGTCAACACCTACGTTGGCCATGAAATGCTTTCTCTAATGGATGGTTTTTTAGGATACAACCAAATCTGAATAAATCCTAATGACCAATATAAAATAACATTCACTACACCTTGAGGAAATTTTTTTTACAAGGTGATGCCCTTTGGCCTCAAAAATGTAGGTGCTACTTATCAATGTGCCATGACATACATCTTCCACAATTACATGTATAAGATTATGAAATATTATGTGGATGATCTCTTGGCTAAATCTAAAACTTGACAAGAGCACATTGGTGTATTGGAGAAAGTTTTTGACCGACTTCTAGAACATAATGTAAGGTTGAACCCCAAGAAATGTGTCTTTGGTGTTACCTCGGGCAAACTTCTAGGATTCATTATCTTCAAAAGAGGCATTGAGGTGGACCCTAACAAGGTCAAGGCCATCATGGAGATGCCTCCCCAACTAACTTAAAGGAATTGTGTAGTTTACAAGGAAAGATTCAATCAATCCGTCATTTTATTGCGCAACTTTCTGACAAATGTAGGCCATTCAATAACCTACTACAAAAGAGGGTGTCATTTTCTTGGACAGATGAGTGCCAAAAAGCCTTCGATAACATTAAGCAATACCTAGCTTCTCTGCCAGTCTTAGCTCCTCCTCGTCTAGGGATCCCATTCTATATTTATATTTCAGCAATGGACTTTGCATTAGGGACAATGCTTGCATAAAATAATGAAGAAAATCGAGAGCAAGTTGTCTACTACATTAGTCAAACATTGGTAAGCTATGAAACCAGATATGCTTATGTAGAAAAATTGTGCTTAGCAGTGGTTTTTACCACTAAGAAACTTTGATACTACATGCTTAGTCACATAACATACATCATATCTAGAGAAAATCCTCTGCGTTATATGATATCTCGCACTTACAACAACACCCACACCGCTAAATGGATAATGCTCCTTACTAAATTCAACTTGGAATTCATTAGCCAAAAATCCATTAAAGGTCAAGTAATAGCCGATCAACTTGTGGAAGCTCCACTACCTAGTGATCATCCTTTGATTATTGAGCTCCCAGATGATTCGGTATTTTCCATCATTGAACAAGAACAAGATGTCATTTTGGAGGAAGGATGTCGATATCACATTATTTTTTTATGGCTCTAAGTGCATGAAAGGTCAAGGTACGGGAGTCGTGTTTCACACACCCCATGGGGTGCCTATACCTTTATCATTCAAACTCAACTTCCAATGCACAAAAAACATTGTAGAGTATGAAGCATTAATCTTAGGTCTTCAATTAGCTATAGCTATGAGCATTAAGTGTATTAGGATATTTGGTGATTCTCAACTTGTTGTTAAACAAATAAATGGAGAATACCAATGCAAAGAACCTATCATTAAGATTTATCATGAAGTGGCAATGAAATTGCTCTCTAAGTTTGATTGGTATGAAATCAATAGTTTACCATGTTTGACTAATCGATTTGCAGATGAGATGGCCTCCCTTGGATCATTAATTGTAAAAGACTCCTTTGGATAGGTACAACCCCTTATAATTACAACAGTCTCTAAATTTTCAATTGTTCGTGTTGAGTCTAAAGATGAAAATAATGTTTGCTTTAACTATTTGGATCCATATGAGTCTTGTTCAAGCCAAATAGTAGCCTTTCTCAAGTTTAGAACACTCCCATATGACATGTCTCAAACTGCCAAACACACTTTCAAGCAAAATATAGCTCGTTTTATTATCTTGGGAGACGTGTTGTATAAATATAGTTATGACGGAGTCCTCCTTCGTTGTCTCGAGTCTAGTGAGGCACAAAGAGCCATAGCTGAAGCCCATGATAGTACTTGAGGTGGTCATTTTAGTGGTATGGCCATTGCAAAGCATATTTAATGCATGGGTTATTATTGGCCCACAATGGAATGTGATTGTTGCACATATGTCAAACATTGCAAAATGTGTCAATAACATGCTAATTTAACTCATATACCATCACAAGCTTTACAGCCTATTCAAAGCCTTTTGCCATTTTCATAATGGGTTCTAGATCTAATTGGAAAAATTTCACCTCCTTCCTTGGGACAACATACTTTCATCATTACAACCACTAAATACTTCACAAAATGGGTTGAGGCAATTCCTCTAACCAGTACGACAAGACCTATAATTGTGGAGTTTATACTTCACCATATCATTTGTCATTTTGGTATACCCTCAAAAATTATCTCTAACAATGGCAAGCCTTTAAAGAACAAGGATGTTCGAGCACTTTGCGAGAAATATAACATTCAACATAGTTTCTTGACTTCTTATTACCCACAAGAAAATGGATAAGCTGAAGCTTCTAACAAGACCTTAATTGCTATTCTCAAGAAACTTGTCAAAGAAAATTATAGGTATTGGCACATACAAATACCCTTGGCATTATGGGCTTATCGAACAAGCATCCACATGCCTACAGGGGCACACCATTTTCATAGGTCTATGGAGCTGAAGCAATCATGCCTCTTGAGCTCAAGATATCATCCTTGAAAATTTCTCTGTAGGAATTCATAGATGATGACACTACTAGATAAGCACGTCTTGACCAAATCACCCTTCTTTATGAGAGGCAAGTCAATTCTTTAGAGAATTTACAAGTTTATCAAGATTACCTAAAATGTACTTACAACACCAAAGTTCATCTATGTAAATTCCAAGTAGGAGATCTTGTCCTTAAATAGAACCAACAAAACACCAATACATTACCGCATCTTCGTGATAAATTCGCGGCTAATTATTTATGTCCATAAATTGTTACTCAAAAGAGGGTAAAGGTACTTATAGGCTTGCCAGTCTAGAGGGAGAGGAAGAACCCGAACCACTTAATGTCATACATTTGAAAGGATTCTATGCATGATTTGATATACATGTATATATATACATGGCTAATACACACAAATATTTCCATTCATTTCATTCATAACATTGCATTCCCTTTGCATATACACTTCAAAAATATTGCATTCGCCCACATCTCATATTGCATTTCACATTTCACAAAATTGCATGTCATACATTGCATTTACATCCATATTTCACATATCATATTAGGGATCATTTATTAAGTTCATGGTATTTATTGGTTTAAAATAGAATCATGTTGCCTTAATCAAGGGTATCCTCACAATATCATCCACAAAATTCACCCATTTCATTCCATCAAGTCAAATTGTCACAAACCATATTTCCATAAAAGTCCTAGGTATTTTCAGTCACTCAGCCACTCCTAGTGTTTTAAGAAAACTCCAAAACACATATCGAGTTCCTTTTAGGACCATTACACATACACACTAAGAAAATATTGAGTTAAGGGAATTTACTCCAAAACACTCTTGAACCAAACACAATTTCACATCTTAAAAACATCGTGCCAAAGAGAGATAACACCATACTTGGTATGAACCTCAAAGTAAAAAGGGTCATCCTTGCTAGTCTCATCATGCAACATAGTCCATAAGAACAGTGGTTTGCACCACTATCACAGTTGTTTCTAAAATCCAAAAGATGGAGTAGTAAGGATAGGGTACAATTCTCATCACACTTAGGTTGAGAATCCGATTCCCCAAAGCTCTAAATCTTTTACATCACACACCATTGGTCATTGGGTTGTAAGGATTGTACTACATTTTCAATCAGATGGTTAGGTAGTCATCCCCAAAACTTAAGAGATCAAAAATACAAACCATGGACTATGGAGTTAGCCTCCATCGGAGCTATAGATGCTTCACTAGCAGTGGAGTATGCTCATGCATGGAGACACATCTCTTTCAAAGAGACCTCTGACCGCATATAAGGACAAGCTAGATTCTTGGTCTCATCCATAATAGGTTTACCCAATTTACTCAACATGAGTTAATGAACTCACTTGCACACACATTGGTTATTGATTACCTCGAGTCATTACGATGGTCATGATTTAGTAAACAAATTCACTACACACACATTTTGTCCTAGAGGAATTAGGTAGTTTTAGTGAGTTTGTTTGATACCATTAGTATATCTGAGTCTCTGCAAAATAGTCAGTTTTCCATATCAACATCCATATCTTCTTCCATGTCAAAATCCATGTCATTTCATGAGTTTTTCACCCCACATCCCACCAAGTTTGGTGCCCCTGATTAAGCAACAATGCTAAAAATGGTCGAGCAAGATCTAAGCTATAAAATGATCATTATACAATCATCAATATCTTGCATTAATCATCCATATAAACATGCATTCCACAAAAGCATTCCACACAAAGCATTCATGAAAACATAAAACACAAAAAGGTAAAAGCCATGTATATATATATATATAACATACACAATGAGTGCCAAAAAGGCTACATACAATGGAGTACCCACTCATCCTTCACCACCGCCTTCCTTATCCCAGGAATGTATGGTGAGAACCGGTGTCAAGCCTCCAAAATCCTAAGTTGCAGCACAACACAAAACACTTGTCATTTTTCACATTAAAAAAAATCACAAAAACACAAAATTTTTGCACAATACACAAAGAAGGAAAATACCTCAACAGCTCGCACTCCAACCTTAGCCCCGACCTCCGCACCCGCTCCCTCCACCACCATAGCTTTCGTGCCCAAGTCACTTCACCTCACTTCACTCCACTCTCCCAAACGTAACTTCTCAAACTATCAAATGCATAAATGAGCTTCATTTCTCCCCAGAAAGCTATTTATAGCTAATTCGGGCACCTTGAGATGCCCATGGATGCCCAAACACTAACGGGCGTTTCTACGTGCCCAAAGCGCCAACGGGCATTTGGCGTTAATTTTGAAAAAAGATAAATTTTCATAAAACAATGGCTTATCTCCACCAAATATTTTCACATTGCATCCATGCATCTATTCTATTATTTTATCAGCTTTTGTGAAGATTCCATCTGATTTGGATGCACAATTTTGTCAGCGACCACAAATTGTAAATCCACTTAACAAGTTACAAAAGCACTCCAAAAAGGTCCAAATATTCACAAAACGATCACAATCATCATTTTCATCATTCACAATCATCATTTTCATCATTCATACATCATAATCAAAATCATTCCATATCATCATTTGCATATTTGCCAAGTTCAAACAACATGCAAGTGAGTCTTGTATCTAGTGGGTTTTTCTATATACTTGGTGATTGCAGCAATTTGCATCCATGCAACTCGGTAAGATGAAGAGCCTACCATAAGGACACTTGGCTATTTTCATCATTCCATATCTTGTTGTTTGAAATCACAATCATATTTGGTACTTCACATTTTGCGTGAAACCTTGCCAAAGAACAATTTGCACAAAAGCTTTCATTGATGGCCTAGTTCTTGGGGCCTAACACATGGACAAAATCAAACTCATCATTACACGTTTCCTTGAAAGTCATCATGGTGACTGGATTTAGCTAGGGTGATTGGTTTTGATCATAGGAATTATCATACAGTCACTTGTTGGTCCTCCGAAGTTGACTATTTTTATCTTTGCATTTTCATCGTTGCATATCAATGACGTCGGAAGGCAAATTAGTCAAAAGCGACAACTCACCCCAAAACATGGGGCAACCACATTTTGTTTTGAATTTTCCACAATGGGATACATCTTACATGATCATGGCATCAATACTTGGAAAAAATCCCTTCATCTGTTGGGGCAAAAACATACACATTTTACATCACATCTGTCACAAAACCCTTCATCTGTTGGGGCACAAATAGACATATTTTTCACAAAAAAAACTCTTCATCTGTTGGGACAAAAATAGACGCATTATGGCACATTTTTCACCAACTCCCTTTCCACCGTTGGGATAAAAATAGTATCATATTTATATCATTCACATCATCCATCATTCAGTTGCACATATTTTTCAATTGGCTTGTGAGATTCATTCGCAAACTCATTCACCAATTGAGGGGGTAAGATACGCAAAATTCAAATTCTTTCATTCTTTTATCTTCAAGCTCGCATTTCACATCTCAAGAGAAAGTTTCTTCTGCATCTCGCCCAAACATGTGTCATATTTTTGCACTACATTGTGTTTCACACAATGCAGTACAAAAAGGGGTATTTGTAGACACCAAAACCTAGCCACTTGTCGTCCATACTGACTTTATCGCCATTTCCACCCATTATTCATATATATTTATATATATTTATTTCTTTAATATTTAAATGATAATATTTTATATATTTAATAAATATATAATTATATAAGTGAATTAATCCCAGCCATACGATTTCACTTAATCCTATCCATTCATCCATATCAATCCATGCCACAACCTAAATTTAATATCCACCCTCCAATATGCTTTTATCTCAGCCACATGATTAGTGTAGTTGAAACCCTAGCATGCCCTAGGTTGGATTACTAATAGGAGCTATTTTGATGGCTCAACCCCTTAACCCTGAATTCCCAAAGAAGTTTTCCTAAGAAATTCACATCCTAAGTCCTCATTCATTCGTCCCCAAGTTCCTTTGAGTATCCAAGAACTCTTGTATTCCATCCTCAAATACCATAGCCTCCACATCCATCACCGCCTCCCTCGCTTAGCCAGATCTACTTCTGTAGACTTCCCCCTCAACCGACGAACGCCTTCATTACATGAATTTTTAGTTCTGTTCATGTTATTTACAGCAGATAGCTAGGGTTTTGGTATTGATTGTAGAGGGTTTGACATTGTGGAGCCCTCACAATTGCTACTAACTCGTTTACTATTTTATTATGTGTAGATCGAAAAGTGTTACATTAGCATTGTGCAGATTCTTAAGCTGGAGTGACCCGACATTGGATAACTAGAAGCTCACTCACTTCTATTGGGAGCAGAGACGCGTTTTGAGACACCACTAGCATTGTTTTGCTAGGGTTTCGGAGAACCCTAGCTATTGTAAAATTTGTATCAAAGAATTCAAGAATTCTTATTGTAACAATGGAGTTTTGAGGCTTCCCCCATTAATAAAATAATTTATTGTGCAATACTATTTTCTTTGAGTTCTACTTTATATCTCGTTATTTGGTGTTGCGTTTTTGTCTCTTCAGGAAGAAAACGTCTGCATTACTATATTGGCCATGTCCAACTGGTACGAATAAATTGTTGCATCATTTTTCAATCCTAATATTATTACCAGCATGGATAAAATAGCCTGTGCTTCATCAGATAATTCAGCCAAGCTCCTAGGCTTATTCATATAATCATCTGGTAACTTACGTCCAATTCTGATAAGTTAGTCCCGAACTAGGGAACTTTGTATATACCTTATTTGCTCCTCTACATCAATTTATTTTATCTGGGTATCCGAACCACTTTCAACTACAAATGTTGTCTGTATGAATTCTTTGTTAATAGCAAACAAGGGCTCGAAATTACAGTCACAAACTGTGGTAGTATTTGTATCATAGAACTTAGCAATTACATGTATGAGATCTCAGCATGGATGTACCCCTTTCGAAATAAATCTACTCATGTTTGAGCGGTAGGCCATGCCACATGGGTGCACTCCAAAAAATCTCTTTACCTTTTCTTTGTAGATGATTCGATTCATTTTATTTTGGACCGAATTGTGAGTATCCGGTCTTGGGTCCCTATCAACTTCTCTATTAATTCATCAGTGGATTTCTGTATGACAACACTCTTCTTGCCTCGTCCCATTATTCTAACTCAACTTCTGACTTAGTTTTTGCAACTCCTATAATGCTCTTCTTTTGCAATCAATACTCCAGAATGTGGCAAAAATAGAGCTCATATGATATAAGACTCGAGAATTTATAGTGTCCAGGCAGAGCCTTCAACGATTAGGTGATATTAATGCTTTCATCAGGCGGATTGCTCATGTCAAGGAGGATTTTCTAACGAAATAATTATCTGCTTCGGGAGATTTGACAAGCTTGATTGGGAAGGGTACCACCACCCTACGCTGGCAAATTGTATTCTGACAGCTGATGTTGAAAAGCCAATCAGAATCTCCATGCTCGTCTAACTTTAATTAGGGTTGTATAATTTCGTGGACCTATGATTTTTTCAATAAATCTCGTTGGGATCACCAATCGTCAATGCATTGATTTTACACGTTGCATTTAGCAGGTCATCCTCCAATGGTTTTGAAGTATTTGCATTAGGTCAGGTGCCAAGGATCATTCTTATTTGAGATACGTACGAGGGATATTAATCATTCCTCAGACTTGTCATTTGATGACTCAACAAATATGTGGCAGGAGAGTGTGCAACCCAAGACGTCAAATAAACCAACCTCGTAATACCCTTTTTTGCACATTTATTTCAAGTGGGACCAATTTCTCGAGGTAAGGATAAAATTCTAATTTTATACAGAATGCACATGTGTCATATTTACATATATACAACTAAGTTTCCACTTGTCCTATGCACAATGCTTGAGATGCTGACCGTTTATCGAAGTGAATAGTAAATGATCGTCCAGTTGGCGTAACTGAAGGATGGTTGATCTTTTCCTCTGCTCTATATGTACGGGCCGTACCATATGGGATTAAATCTTTCATGTGTGCCTAGTTTTACTCTATATAAGTCTCATTTGAGCACCGAATCATTCTCCTCAAAATTCATTACCATTTTTGAAGGGTACAACTCGCCCAGGTCGGTATCTCTGATGGAACTCAATACCGAAGATTCTGAATTTATTGGTAGTATGGCCTCTCCTAAATAAACCCAGGTACAGAGTGGTGTCTTTAAAGTCCTTTCAAATCCTATCCAATCAGTCTACAAGACTTGATCCAATAGCAAATACAAACTCCCAGGGTCATTTCTGATGTTCCTCTTAATGATTTTCAGAAGATTTTTGTAGGTGGATTATGTTGGAAGTTGTAAATTTTCTTGAGGATAGTAACAAATATTTTGGCATATTTCGTATTCCCTTGCCATATTTGAGCTCTTTGATTTTATAGAATATCCGGTAATATCTGAGATTATGGTGGCTGGAATCTAGAATCTGGAGATCAGTGCTTCAAGAAATTTAATCATCATATGTTGCTCAGGATGCTTGGTAGCTTCTTGTTTCACCAGAGCCTCAATTTTGGAATTTCCCAGTCTCTGTTTCTATCGAACTAGTTTTTCACCTGGTAATAGCTTTGTGGTGCATTGGATGATATCTTTTTCGTATACTTTATAATTGTCATAAGTCATTGCTATGACATCATTAGATTCCTTGCACAATTCCATAGTTCGACTAGCTTCTTCTTTTGAGTAGCGTGCACTGATGCTGATGTCCTTTTCAGGATCAATATATTTTTTTATAACTATTGTTGTCAATATTTATCTCATGAGCAACCAGTCTATCATTGTTGGCACAGGATCTCCAAATTCATTAGTCCTTTGGGCATGATTTTCTTTTGTTCACAACTCTGCTCTCCTTCTAGCAATTGACCATTCAATACTTGATCTTTATCAAGAATTTCACTTGCTAGAATTATACTATCGGCCTCTTCCTACCTCGTGATTGAGTAAGTACTTATCACTGTTTCCATCATGGCGTTGAAAAAATCCATGGAAAACTGATCTTCTGGTTTCGTATCATCCAGTACTTCTTCCATTGAGGTTGTTTCTTCAGTGATCAAGTTCACTACATCCACTTGTGATTCTTCTCCGAGACTCTCAATGTGAAATGTGGATGGTATTTCAGAGTGTATCTTCACTCTTTTACCTTTGAAAGAAATCTACATATGGGAATAATCAAGGGACAAGTAACCGAACAACTTAGCAGCGAGTTCTCTTGAAAGGCACATCCCAAAATAGGGTTCCAAATCCACCACCACAATTTCTTGAATAACGGTGATTTTGGGCATTATGTGCAACTTGATTGGGACATCCTTGATTACTCCAACTATCCTCACTGGTGTTTCATCCAATTGCAGCACTCTGAGACTGCTTCTAGTGTATTCCATGTCCATTATTTCACAGACTACTTTGGGCATGATAATGGTGGCTACGCTAGAATCAATCATGTAATTATGTACCACCCACCCTTCCATCTGTAAGGACAGATAAAAAGGAGGTGGCCTGTTCTTTCTGGTTATTCAAGTGGGGTGCCCTTGAGCTAGATTTAGCTCTACCTATTGCTTCCCTTGATTCTTTATGGATTTGAGAGAGACCTACAACATATCTATTTGTTCAAAAATGAGGAGTGCATCATACATGCTGATTTTAGATGGGGTTTTCTTCATTTCTTCTATAATTTTGAAACTAAAAGACTCCAGTTGTTTCCTCAGCTCCTTTACAGGTTCCTCATATTTATCCTTGTAATCCGGGGCTTCTTCAATCCTCTAGCATTTGGTCAGGAAAGGATACCTTAGTTTTTCTTTAGTTCGCTCCCTTCCTTCACCCTACGTAGCTCCTTTTTATTGTTGTTGGATTACCCTTTGGGCCGAGGTCGGCAAGGGTACCAACTTCTTTGGAATATCTTTTGGTTCGACAGATACCTTGAAAGGATCCAAAGTTTTAGAATCAACGAAAAATTATTTCTTCATGGACCTAGTAAGTGCCACCACTTGTTCTTCAACTGGCACCATGAAGTTGTATTCATATGCTTCCCTCATCATGTTCACTTTTCCTTTCTATGCATTTTCTACTTTCTCAATGGTAATTTTTTGATGTAGTGTTGATGCATCATGCACGTGCTTTCACTATAAGGATCACTACAGGTTGAGCAATAGTAAACAGACTCAGATTCTGAAGAATAAGGTTCTTCTTCCTAATTGGCATACATGGCATTCGGTCTTTCCGAGGGCTTGCTAGTGGAAGCAGCCCGATCTCTTGTAACAGAGGAAAACCTCCAAAATTAAAAGTTCCTCTCAGTTTCTCGTCTCTTCATGGCTGTGAATTCATATGTGAGATTCTTAAAGGCTACTGTCATTTCCCATAGGGAAACTATCTGGGGGTTTGGGGCTGGTAATACCAGGACAGGAGCAGGTACCGAGAGTAGGGGGACTATCGACGGAGAAGTAAGCTCTTGTTGCATCGCATCAAGAGGCCAGGAGGGGACATTCACCATTGGGGTATATACCGAGGAAGAGTTTGGGGCAACCAAAAATGGTACTTGTTGTTGAGGAAGTTTTGGGTATATGGACATTACGACTTTTAGGGGAAGTCTTCCTATAATAATAAGGTCTTTCTCAACTCCTAGTGCTTCTTGAAAAACCTTTGAGAATGTTTGCACGTAGGATTACCTTATGTATATTCCCAGATCAGAAGGAAAGTCCCTTAAATAGTGGTACATTACCTGTTCATCAACTAGGCGCATACCTTACGGTATTCTTTTCCATATCCAGATGAATGTGATGTTGAAGTCTATGATTTACTCTTACGGATGTCTTTGGATTCTAGTGAATTGGTTCATCAGAGAAAAAGGATTTGCATGTTCATTGAATTCTTCAATCAATTTGATGGCCAGTACGTTCCATGAAGTTATGGTTAGGTCCAGCAAGATTTTGTACCAATATAACATCTTTTCTTTTAATGACATTACCAACAACCTTACCATGATGTATTCATTTTAGATATTATGCACAGTGGCTAATGCTGCCACATCTTGGCAATGTTCGTACATTGTTTTACCACTGCCATCATATGTTGTAGAGCTTTCAGGGTAGTCTAGACAATAGGATTCTATGTTGGTACATTCAGAGGTCCATCATGGTTCTAGGTTGGGTAGCTCTAATTCAGGTTTACAACCATTGTTGTTGGTGCATAATGAGCTCTATATATGCTCATTTTTTGTACTACTTTCCCTATGAACTGCGACACTTATTTCTGTAGATATATATGTTTTATGAGAATTTTATATATGTTTAACAGTTTATTTTGCATGATATTTAATATTTGTTTCTGAGTGTATTTTGTGTAGATTTCATAGAATTTGTTGTGTATTAGCATGTTTACGTCGAGGTCCCACTCGGACCTGGCACTTTCAATTTCATGAAGGCAAAACATCTATAGTACACTGGTGTGAAGCGCTAAGTCAGGCGCCCGATTCCCTTTGAAGCGCCCGACTCCCATTTGGTGCTTGACTGATGGGTGCCTGATTCCCATTTGGCGCTTGACTATCGGGCACCTGATTCCCATTAGGTGCCTGACTCCCGTCTTGGCGCCTGCTTCTCGACTTCTACAGATAAGGCGCCTGATTCCCATTGAAGCCGAATTCCAGCACGACTCTGTTGTCGGTAAAATAGAACGCGATTTCAGCAAAGGATGCGGATGGAGTCTCAGCGTTGAATCCGAACCAGGGACAATGTCAAAGATGATTAGCTATCTATTTTTCAGTTGTTATGTAAAATATCTATGTAAATCGAGTAAAGCAAATATCAGACGTATTCTGATAAAATAGAATACGCTGAAATAGTCTAAAAGCTTGATATTTTACTCGATTCCCTTTATTCATGCATACTGTTGTAAAATAGAATCAAACATGTGATTTATTTCCAATATGTAATAGGGATGGCCGCATATCTTATAAATATGCAGGCCACCCCTGAAAACGTGATCCCGGATTTTTCCTGTACTTATCCTGCTGCAATTTCAATAAAATATTTCTGAGTCATTTCTGATTAAATCAACTTGCGTCCGGTGAATGATTAATGCGGGCAGAACCTACTGGAAGCGTGGGCCCACTCTCAACAGTGTTCTTCCCTTACCTTTTCCTATTTTTTCTGTTCTTTTCAATTCTATTTTATTTCCTGTAGCTTAATTTTAATTTCTGTTATTTCCCCTATTTTCTGTAATTTCTAGCAAATGTGCAGTTTCAGTTTCTGAATATAAATTAGTCATGTCTTTGATAGTGTAGGATAGATTAGTGGTTTGGAAACTAAATCAGAACTCCAACAAAACACCAACACCCCCCAAACCATAAATCTGAGGGACTCATCTCATTGGAGGGAATTACAAGCATATATTGTGCAAGGTTGCTCACAAGTCTACGAGCTACCCCGGGTTGACAAATTAAATGAGGCAATGAATCTGAACGTAGAAAACTAACCAATGTTTTTGCCCAACATTTTGGCATCATTGTCGGGGAGTAGCCTATTGTAATTTCTTGTTTTGAAGGAAGCATGTTAGCAGTAGTTTAGGTTGCTACCTACAGAACCTCCATTTTTAGCTTTGTATGAGTCCGCCTAAGAATAGAGGATCGGATGGTCATTTTGTTAAAAACAAAGATGTTTCTCAAAAGTCTTCTGCTTCAGTTGTACCTGATCCTGAGACTGAAACCTCTTCTCCACAATCTCCACCTATGCATTGGCTTGAACATCCAGTATTTGCATAGGATCCTTCTGAAACAAATCAACAAAATCTTAGAGAAGGATCTGAGATAAGTAGAGTTCAGTCTGAGGAAGACTTATTGAATTTTCAATGTTGGCAAGCAGTTAGAGAAGGAACTATATCAAACATAGATTTAGTAATCCTTCTGTAGGATAAGAGAAATGAACTAGAAGCCTTGAAAGCTGCTTTGAATGTAGCTGGTGTAGATACCCTATTCACAGACAAGATGGTTGATGTAGAGGAAGCATCCACTAGTTTTAATTTTCCCATAGGAGAGGCAGGAGGAGACCACAAGATGAAACATATCTCCCATGCCCACCTTCCAACCTTTAGAGGACTACCAATAGAAGATCCAGATCTATTTCTATTTAAATTTGATGTCCTATGCAGATCTGTGGATTATACAGCTGATGCTCAAAAACTAAAATTATTCCCTTCCACTCTTGATGATTCAACTTTACGTTGGTTCATCAGTTTGGGGGATAAACAGATAACTACCTGGGAAGAATTGAAGAAACTTTTCCTAGATCAGTACCAGGATTTTGGCAGAGCACGTGATGCAAGGGAAGAAGTCCTAGACATAACACAAAAGGAAGGGGAATCTATGGAGGAATATTGGGATAGGTTCAACTTTAATTTGCAAAGATCACCCCATTCAAAACTAGGAGACAGGTCCTTAAGAAGCATTTTCCTAAAGGGACTTACAAATGAATCTCTGGAAGCCTTAAACATGATTTCTGGAGGGGATATTTATCAACATCATATGGATGATATTCGATATTTGTGTCGAAACTTTTCAAGAAGGAAAGGTAAGTTGACCCCTAGAAATATCAAACAATCAACCACTATCACTAAAACAGAAATAGGCAATATGCTTGAAGACCTCAAGAGCGAGATGTTATCATCTCTGGCTCTTCAAATGGACACCCTTCTACTTCAAAAAAGAAGCAGGAGAATGAGGCAGCATTGGCCTACTTTTATCCTAAATGCAGGGGAAAACACCCTAGAAATGAATGTCCTAAAAACAAAGTTTGAGTGTGTGTTGTATGTTCAAAATATCACAAAATAAAGTTGTGTCCGTAGTTATCAAAACCTAGAGAGGAACCTGAGGTAGCAGAAGCATACTTCATGGGTAATAGGAGAAACTAGTAGCAGTCTCCTATGGGAAACAACATGCCAATAGGAATGCCATCTTATGGGGGCAGCAATTTTCAGAACCAAGGTCAAGCTCAGCCACCCAACATGGGTTGGTGGGGACAACAACCTTGGAATCAGTATCCCCAAGGAGCAAATCCTTACAACCCCTATCCATGGATGCAATACCAACAGCCTGGGCAATAGTGGAGGAACCAGAATGCTTGGAATCAAAACCCACAGCAGGTTGCTCCAGTTCCACTACAGCCAACCCTGCCAGCTCCTCCTACTTTTAGGCCTGCTCAACTACTAGCACAACCTACAACCAATCCAAATAACAAACAACAACCAACTTATCAAATGGAGAATGAGATGTACCCCATGTACAATATTAAAGTAGATTGTAGTCCAATAGAATTAAGGTCAGGGAAACAAGTAGGTGTAGAAGTCACTCCTCTGGTAGAAGAGGAGGAAAACATAGAATTAGGAAAAGAGGAATCACCTCTTATAGTAGAAGTAGAAGAAGAATCAACACCTGTAAATAACAGAGAAGAGGTTCCACCTTTTCCACAAAGGTTGCAGGAACCCAAAAATCCAGTACAATCAAAATTTGATATTCTCTCTAGTCTAAAGAACCTGACAGTCACAATCCCTCTCTTTCAGGCCATCAGAGATATTCCTATCTATGGCAAGGCCATAAGAGAATTGTGCCTAAAGAAACCAGGAAGAAAACCTGCAAAGTCAATCAGTTTGGTGGGTCAGTTAGCTGATCTTATGTTAGGGAACACCTACAGCCAAAAATACTCAGATCCAAGAAGCCCTATCCTAACTGTACAAATAGAGGGTTGCGTTTTACCCAATACATTAGTAGATTTGGGGGCTGCCATTAATGTCATGCCCAAAGAAACCATGCAAAAGCTTAAACTATCTAACCTGAAGCCAACCAAGACTATTTTACAGTTGGCAAGATAGGTCTACAGTGCTCCCAGAGGGAATGCTGGAGGATATCACTATTACAATGGATGCATGGGAGTATCCAACAGATTTCTTAGTGTTACAATCCAAGTCTGGGTTGGGTGGATATCCATTAATCTTAGGTAGACCTTGGATGGCAATAGATGATGCTTACATAAGTTGTAGAGATGGCCAAATGACCATTTTTGATGGTCAGAACATAAAAAAACTGATCATCCATCCACCTGCACAATCTGCAAAATTGTTGGGAGAACCTAAAAATGAAAATCAGAACATTGGTGGTCTATCAATGATCCAATCTATCATGACACTTGATGAATTGGAAGATGAGAGTGATGAGGATAGGGTAATATCAAAAATTTTCCAAGGAGAACCCTCATGTCCTCCTCTTGAGTTGCCATTAGTGGGAGGAAAAGACCACCATATTCAGCAAATAGAGGTTGCACCTGGTAGAGTGTTGAACATAGATGACAAGTTGACAGTTGAACAACAAATCAAACTGAAAGAAACATTGGTAAAACATCAAGATGCCTTTGCTTGGGAGTATTCGGACATGAGAGGAATAGCTCCTAAAACCTGTACTCATAGGATATATCTAGAAGACCAGGTTAAACCAGTAAGACAACCACAGAGAAGAATGAATCCAACAATGAAGGAAATTATCAAGACTGAATTGTAGAAACTCCTCACAGTTGGGTTCATTTACCCCATTTCAGATAGTGAATGGGTATCACCTTTGGTGGTGGTGCCCAAGAAAAATGGCAAGTGGTGAATTTGTGTGGATTATAGGTTGTTGAACAAAGCAACTAAGAAAGACCACTTCCCCTTACCCTTCATAGATCAGGTCCTTGACACCTTATCGGTAAGAAGTATTTTTCTTTCCTGGATGGGTTCAGTGGATATAATCAGATTCAAATAGGGGAAGAAGATCAAGACAAGACCACATTTACTTGCCCTTGGGGGACTTTTGCTTACCGAGTTTTACCTTTTGGTCTATGCAATGCACCTACCACATTTTAGAGGGCAGTTTTGAGCATCTTCTCTGACATGATTGGAGAAACTGTGGAGGTATACATGGATGATTTCACTGTATATGGTGAAACTTTTGAAATAGCCATAGAAAATTTGGAGAAAACACTTAAGCGGTGTGAGGAAACTAACCTGTCCCTAAGCAATGAGAAATGTTATATGCTAATGCAGGAAGGGATAGTTTTAGGACATCATATTTCTGTAGATGGGATCAAAGTAGATAGGAAGAAGATAGAAGTTATCCAAAACCTGCCTACTCCCAAAACACAGAAGGATATCCATAGTTTCCTGGGATCAACTGGTTACTATAGGAGGTTTATAGCAGATTTTAGCAAAACTGCTAAACCCATGAACACATTGTTATCAAAGGACATAGAGTTTATCTAGATAGAGGAACGTGAACAAGCATTTAACACCTTAAAGGAAAAACTGATTACTACCCCAATACTAAGAGGTCCAAATTGGACCATACCTTTTCACATATATGTTGATGCATCTAACAATGCAATAGGGTCAGTGTTGGGACAGAAGGATGGTGATGATTTCTATGCCATCTATTATGTCAGTAAACACCTCACAAGTGCTGAATTCAATTATACTATCATAGAAAAGGAATTTCTTGTAGTTATACATGCTCTTAACAAATTTCATCATTATATCATAGGATATCAGGTTTTTGTACATACTGATCACTCAGCTATCAGATACCTGAAAAACAAACCTAGGATTAGTGGTAGAATTATTAGATGGTTGTTGCTTCTGTAGGAGTTTGATGTGACAATAGTAGACAAGCCAGGTAAAGACAATGTGGTAGCTGATTTCTTGTCCAGGTTGACACCTCCAGATCATGCAACTACAGATGATAAATTTCTAGATGAGCATTTGTTTGCTCTGAATGAATAGATACCATGGTATGCAGATATGGCTAATTATTTAGCCACTGGTAAAGTATCCCCTACACTTTCACCACGTGAAAAATAAACTTTAATTGAGAAAAGTGTAGACTTCTCATGGATTGATGGGTGCTTATTTAAAATAAGGCCTGATCAGATCATGAGAAGGTGTGTTGCTGAGAATGAGATAATAGAAATATTGAAGGCTTGCCATGATGAACCTTGTGGTGGCCATTTTGCAAGAAAAAGGACTGCATACAAAGTGTTGCAAGTTGGTTATTACTGGCCTACACTATTCAAAGATGCAGCCAAGCATGTGAGCCAGTGTGATCAATGTCAGAGGATGGGTAGACCTACTCTCAGAGATGAAATGCCACTCCAACCACATGTTCACATTGAGCCATTTGATAAATGGGGGATGGACTTCGTAGGACCCATTAATCCATAGTCAGTAGGTAAGAGGTATATCTTAGTTTGTACTGACTATGTGACCAAGTGGGTTGAAGTGCAGGCTTTGCATGATTCAAAAGAGAAGACTATAGCAGACTTCTTGTACTCATCTATTTTCACAAGGTTTAGGGTTCCAAGGGAGATCACAACTGATCAAGGACCTCAATTTACTTCAAATATGATTCAAGAACTCATGCAACAATATAAAATCAGGCATAACAAAACCACTCCCTACCACCCACAGGAAAATGGGCAAGTTGAGGTAACCAACAGAGAGTTGGAGAATATCCTGACAAAGATAGTACAACAACATAGGAAGGACTGGGCCACTAGATTACCAGAAGCAGTGTGGGCCTACAGGACCACCTGGAAGACTACTACTGGTTTCACACCATTCCAGCTAGTATATGGGAAGAATGCTATGATGCCTATAGAGTTTGAAGTGAAGACACTTAGAACTATAGAAGAGTTGAATATAAACCTAGATGATGCACAGAAAGAATGAATTCAGTAGCTTAACTAGCTGGATGAATACCGCCTTGATGCTCTGCAAAGAACAGAGGTCATCCAAAAACAAAGGGCCAAGTGGCATGACCGCCACACCAGGCCAAAGCAACTCAAAGTGGGAGAATGGGCATTACTATATGACTCTTGATTCTAGGAAAGGAAAGGTAAGCTCATGCAGCATTGGATGGGGCCATATGAAGTGACTGAAGTCATCAACAATGGAGTTGTTAGGATCAGAACAATTGATGGTAGCAACATTACATTAACAGTCAATGGTCACCACTTGCATCCATACCATGTGTCTGAAACATACATGATGAAGTCCATATTAGGCATGGGGGAGACCCCAGTTGATTCTAATTTCAAATTGAGTCAGTAATATGTGGACGTAGTCCACATAGTCCCAAAAACAATTATTCTTTCAAATTTTTTTTTTTTAGTTGTATTTCTATTTTGCAAGAACGATGCCCTGAGTGCAGTTGTTAGGCAGCTTGGGAAACCTAGGCCTAACAAGCACAGGATCCATGAACCTGCACCTTCCCAGATTTCTAGAAGAATTATTTGTAGTAGGAGTAGTTTATCCCCACTTAGAAAGGGGAATACTATACCTGAATCTATACAAGAGTGTTTGGATTGGTCTTTATGGACAATAAAACACTCAACTACTGGTTCAGGTAGCGGATGCTGATTTTGTCCATGTTCTTCAACCAGAGTGCTAAAGGCCTGATCAACCTTAAGCGTATATAAGTGGGCATATCAAGCAGACATTGAAATAAAGGAGGAGCACATATTTTCCATTTTCTGATGAAGAAGGCACCTGATTCTCGATTTTTAGAGAAAATGGTACCCGATTCCCATTTTACGAAAGAAGGTGCCTGATTCCTATATTTTGGGAAGGTGGCACCCGATTCCCATTTGTATGGTACAAGGTGCCTGACTCCCAGTATGTCAAGGAGATGGCACCTGCATCCCATTTTCTGGAAGACCGATGCTTGATTCCTGGTTTTTCCAAGGAGATGGTGCTCGACTCCCATTTTTTGGGAAAGCGACACCTAATCTCCTGAACATATCATCTAAAAAAAGTTGTATATAAAGTTTGAGTTTTGTATAAAGTTTGCTTTAAAGTACGGTGCCCGATTGCTAGCAAAAGGTGTCTGCTTTCCATGTTAAGCATGATGCCCGATTGCTAAGGTGCCTGCTTTCTATTTTCCAGGCACCTGCGTGCCTTGATTCGAAAGAAGGTGCTTGATTTCCACACAGAAAAAGGTGCTTGCTTTCTATTTTCATGGGTATTTGTGCCTCATAAAAATAAACTTCAGCATTGGGAAGTGGCCCGAGCCACGTCAGCACCCCACTCACGCGCAAAGTCAAATCTGTTACGGATGAAATTAAAAGTTGTCAACAAACAACTTTCGATGAGGGGATGTTTGTCATCCCACGAAGATATGTTTTTTCTAACCTTTGTTTTGAAACCTTGCAGGATGTCTCGAATGTATCATATTGCAGTTATCAAGAACCAGTCACATGGAGAGAAATTCACCGCATGGGAAATATGACCATCATTTTTCGTTATGGTTTGTCTAGTCATCATCCACCAACCAATAACAATGCACCATGGATATCTGCGCATGGTACACCCACGAAATAAATTTAGGTACATGATTAAATTTTTTGTTTTATGTATATATTATTTTCATACGCATGTGTGTCTATGAAAAAGTGTCGACACAACCCCCATTGTAGTCCTAGCCACCCGTATTGTTCCACTTGGCACTTTTCCATGTGTCATAACTCTGATTGGTAAAACGCTCATGGTTATCACCTACGCAAGATCCGACACACGTTCTAAGGAAATTTTACATGGATAAACGTAATTACTTTTGATTACGGTAGTTAACCACCTACGTCCAAGGAAGCAACCGGTTTTAGAAACTACTTACCAAACAATTACCATGTAAGGAGGGAAATTACAGAGTGTCGTAACCCAGAAGAACCAGAGTGTGAAACAATTGCAGAGTGAATCTTGAGCCGAGGGGAAATTTGTGCTCAAAGCTATGGGGGAAAATCTAAGAACCATGATTTAAAGAAAAGTGAACCTACCGACTGCTCAAGTATTTCTACGGACGTCCAAGCACAATTTGATGTTGCAGGTTGGATGGAGTACTATCGATTGGTCAGTCAGGGCCAAGACGCAGGGGTAGCTAATGAGTTTGCAACATCCATGAGGGATGGGGTTGTTCATATGCGAGGACTGGAGATTCCAGTCATCGAAGAATATATTGCCATGGTGATGGGTCTTCCCCTAATAGGGGAGCACACGTACAAAGAAGATAACCCAGCTCTCTATGCATAGATATTCTTTAGAAGTCTGATAGAGCACCTAGATGCACGGTTTTTCCCAAGCAACACATCCCCGAGCTCTAGAGGGTGGTTTTCGAGCAGATCGCATGGTTCTTCACCTATTCTGGTAGGTACTCCAAGCTGAATTTGAATCATTTTTAGTTTCTAAACCATATACTGCATGGGGACAAGATCAATGTCCCCCATTACCTTACATGTGCACTCAAAGATGAGGCCAGATGGTACCAGGCAGGCACAACATCTACCTTGGCTCACCATGGCCTAATTTTGGCCTTGGTGCGATATGTAGAGTCACATAGAAATGTGATGGTTGAGGAAGCTGAGGGTAATAATGTAACTCCGAGGGCACAAGAAGAAGTGGAGGTGCCAGAACAGAATGAACAATCGATTGATAAGGTGATAGAGCAAGAAGAGATGATGCCTGCATCCCCGCCTGAGGAAAATACATGGGAAGTAGGACAAGCCTCATCCCCTATTTTTCCCTAATTTGATGAGGAAGCAGGATAGGCTTTATCCCCCACTAGCCCTCAATTTGATGATGAGGTAGGGCATGATCCACCAAGCCCTACTTTCATGCCAATTTCCACCAGAACCAGAAGTAGAAGGACGAAGGTGTCTATGGTGGTTTCCAGCTCATCAGATGATGAAGCAACAATTGATGAGTTAAACAAGGAAGAGTATCTAGCCTAAATTTTATAGGATATTTCTAAGGGGTATACTCCTCAACAAGAGGTGCAAACAAAATATTTACAATAAGAGGACCAGACGAAGGATTTGCAGCAATAACTACAATTATTGAAAGAATAGGCTTCCACTTGGGAAGCCAAATATAAGGAAGAACAGACTCTATTTCAAGAGTCAAGGAAAGTAGCTACACTAAAAATGCATGAATTATATCAAATGATTCGAAAACTACAAGGGAAAATAGGAGAATTACAACTATAGGGCAAGCTAGTGAAAGCCAAGAAGCCAACTAAAGTGGATGCAGGGGTTCAGAATGATTGGGCAATGGATGTGCCCACTACCTCTATAGATTCTGAAGAGAAGGTGGTATCATTTGGTGCTTGGAGGTCAGATTCCAAAAATGCCAGCCAAGAGGTTGAGGCAGGAGACCACTCTATGGCTTTTGCTCAAAATTTATCTGAACAGGGGAGCCCTCAATCTCAAAAAAGGTCCCCCATAATTATAATTGAAAGTACTTCCCTACACTCTCACACAAAAAATGAGCAAGGGATGGATGTTGCAATGGAAGTGGAGCAGCCTTATTCATCATATCACTCTACAGAATAGGTAACTCAAGAAGATGAAGTTGAGGTTGAAGAACCTCAAAATTCAAAAAAATCTACAAAAAAAGAAGATGAAAAGAAGGATGAAGTGAAGGTTGAAGAGCCTCAAATTTTAGACAAGGGTGAAGAAGGGAATTTGGAGGCTGAAAAGCCTCAGGAGTCTACCCATTCGGTAGATCAAAAACCTAACCAGGATACAGGGGTTGAGCCAGAATATTCTCAAGTGGATGCAGGGGCTGAACAACCTCAGGAGGAAAAGGTAATTCTAGTAGAGCAACAATCTACTGCACAAAAAGAAACTGAGAAGTCACCTGAGCCCATACCTTCAGGACAGGTAGAGGAGACTCAACAACCTGTATCTGCTGAAAAATAGGAAGCAACAGCAACACCAACATACCCTGAAAGACAGCCCAAAAATCTGAGATCGAAGAGAAAGGTTGTAAGGGAATCTCAATGAAGACCTAGAACTAGAGCAAGAACTGCACAATTAAAGGAATTAAGCATGAATTTTAATAAGGAATCGGCATGAATTCCTATGAAGAATCGAGCATGAATTTCAATGAGGAATCAAGCATGAATTCCAATGAGGAATGGGAGGCATCAAAGAAATTGTTTGTTGCACAAAGAGAGAAATTTGAAAAGCTTAAGGAAGATATAAAAGCAGACAAAAATAACTGGAAAAAGGCTTCTAAGAAGGCACTCAAGGAATCTAAAAAAGAGGCCAAAAAGAAGGCCAAGAAGCCTCCCAAGAAAATTCTATTTGCCCAACCTCATCAATTCTAGGGCCTGTATGGATCTGATGGTAAATATCCTTCTAAAATGAAGGAATATTTCATGAAGATGGGATTTTTAGGTCCTGTACCACCTGCAGATCAAGCAACAAGCAACAAAACCCCTCTGATGGTAGAAACAAAGTTTAAGGATAATGCTAAACTCGACCCAACAAGGGCCAATTTTCCCACAACCAAGGTTGCTAAGAAGTCCAACATCCCATTTGGAGATGAATCTGTAGTACCAGTGGGAGAACATTTACCCATTCACCATGAATACTGGAAGATGGTTGAGCCCGCATTCCAGAAGGATGCCACCAGTTTTACTGGTTACTACTTAAAAATTGAGAAAGGTAAGGTAGCCTGGACAAGGGAACAACCAAGTAAAAGAGTAGGTCCAAGTCAGCCAGTTCGATGCAGCAAGCACCAGAGATAGCAGAAATAAGAGGTAACCACTCCCAAAGTACCAAAAGGGTGAAAGCCCAAAGATAAGAAAAAGCTAAGGCCACTACAAAGAAGAGGAAAGAAATAGTCAAGGCTTACTGGAAGGTTGTAAATAAAACTGGTAATTACCAGTATAAAGTGGCACAGGGACGTGCCAACCCTTAAGCATGGGGGAATGATGAGCCCTGAAAATGCTCATTTTTTGTACTACTTTCCCTATGAACTGCGACACTTATTTCTGTAGATATATATGTTTTATGAGAATTTTATATATGTTTAACAATTTATTTTGCATGATATTTAATATTTGTTTCTGAGTGCATTTTTGTGTAGATTTCATAGAATTTGTTGTGTGTTAGCATGTTTACATCGAGGTCCCACTCGGACCTAGCACTTTCAATTTCATGAAGGCAAAACATTTGTAGTACACCGGTGTGAAGTGCTAAGTCAGGCATCTGATTCCCTTTGAAGCGCTTGATTCCCATTTGGCGCTTGACTGACGGGCGCTCGATTCCCATTTGGTGCTTGACTATCGGGCACTTGATTCCCATTAGGTGCATGACTCCCATGTTGGTGCCTACTTCTCGACTTCTACAGATAAGGTGCCTGATTCCCATTGAAGTCGAATTCCAGCACGACTCTGTTGTCGATAAAACAGAACGCGATTTCAGCAAAGGATGTGGATGGAGTCTCAGCGTTGAATCCGAACCAGGGACAATGTCAAAGATGATCAGCTATCTATTTTTTAGCTATTATGTAAAATATCTATGTAAATCGAGTAAAGCAAATATCAGACGTATTTTGATAAAATAGAATACGTTGAAATAGTCTAAAAGCTTGATATTTTACCCGATTCCCTTTATTCATGCATACTGTTGTAAAATAGAATCAAACATTTGATTTATTTCCAATATGTAATAGGGATGGCCGCATATCTTATAAATATGCAGGCCACCCCTAAAAACGTGATCCCAAATTTTTCCTGTACCTATCCTGCTGCAATTTCAATAAAATATTTCTGAGTCATTTCTGATTAAATCGACTTGCATCCGGTGAATGATTAATGCAGGTAGAACCTGCTGGAAGCGTGGGCCCACTCTCAATAGTGTTCTTCCCTTACCTTTTCCCTATTTTTTTATTTTTTTCAATTCTATTTTATTTCCTATAGCTTAATTTTAATTTCTGTTATTTCCCCTATTTTTTGTAATTTCCAGCAAATGTGCAGTTTTAGTTTTTGAATATAAATTAGTCATGTCTTTGATAGTGTAGGATAGATTAGTGGTTTGGAAACTAAATCAGAACTCCAACAAAACACCAACACCCCCCAAACCATAAATCTGAGGGACTCATCTCATTGGAGGGAATTACAAGCATATATTGTGCAAGGTTGCTCACAAGTCTACGAGCTACCCCGGGTTGACAAATTAAATGAGGCAATGAATCTGAACGTAGAAAACTAACCAATGTTTTTCCCAAGAGTGAAAGAGGATGGGTTATTAGAGTTGGGTTAGTAGCACCTGGAGTGGTTGTACTAGTCAAATATACTACTAGAACTAGAGATGGTGTTGAAATAGGTGGACAGATTGGATGAGTTCTAAAGTTGCCAAACTATAGTTCTATGAATTCAATCGGTTCCTCAACCTCTCTAGCTACTTGTCTTGTGATCATATATCTGGAAATCTAAGGAGGACAACTTAGTAAAAGATGGATATGCAAGTATTTTCTAGGTATCGATGGACGGAGTCATCAGGTGATAGAGATTGTAGATCAAAATATAATATCACCAAGTTCTATTCAGATATGAAAGTAACTGGTCCTATGATATGGATCTTTAGATTTAAGTGGAGTCGACAAGTGATTTTTATGGGGATTTTATAATACAGGAAACCACCTACCCTTATATTATCTCAAGAAGGGACCTTCGTGTCCATCGAGCATGCCAAAAATTGTTGATCGGAATTTTTTTTTAATGGAAAGGTTTGTGCGCCCAAAGACCTTGACCAACACTGAAAGAGTGATGATCACATGAGAACTGCAGTGATAAATCTCCGGAGGAGACCGGTTGTAGTCCCAACTAACTATTCCTAAAAGCGGGGGAAAAGGGTGCTGAAAGAAATAAATTAAACTAGAGGTAAAACTTGCAATGGTACAGATTAAGCAACATCAAGACATATGCAATAACAAAGACATGCAACTAAACGACCAACTACCTAACATACCAGCTAGTTGCAAAAATAATCACAAAGTAATTTAATTTAATCTATTGTATCTTAATGAGACCATGAATTCCAAACAAGTGAATGAGTACATCAGAAATCCAAGATTCAGAATTATCATCATAAACATTCAACATGTTTAAATTAAGAAAAAGGTCAGATAGTAGTTTGTTTGTATTAAGACACGATGTCCATCCTTACACATGAATTGTAAATACCTAAGAGCCGATTAGTATTCATTCTACATATTTATATTTATCGACATTTTACTGTCATATAATTATCAAAAGACATCATTATTCTAGAAATAGAATGTTGTTACATCAGAGGATATTCCAGTTGATTGGACCATTGGGAGGTATGGCCATCTTGACTATCTTATTGTGGCCTGCTACCTTGCCGCAATATATGATATACCAAGTAGTGTTGAACCTGATGTTTGCATCTGGTTCATTGCTTTTCACTGATCATTTCTAGTTTAGCCGCCTTATCGCCCATATGATTTTATGAGGATAACCATCCTACGGAGATTCTTCTAACATATGAACTTATCCTCCAAGTGTCCTAAGATGGTGGCAATCCTCGTGCAAGTGGTCCAGAACTAAATTTGATTGGACTGGATACCAAGATTATGTATTGTGAAGTCATAATATCATAAATTCGACATCCTCTAGGACTTCGACCAAGTAGAGGGGGTTCATTATAATCAACACTTGTTCCTCTCATTGTTTGGAAACCTATGGTATCAGGCTGGGGATCAGGTACCATCTGGGCATTGACCAGGCAATATCTTCTAGGCCTCCAAAATTGGATCTCAGCATTTGATGACCTCTTGTCTCAAGACGGGCATTTAGCCATCTTTCGGGTCCCTTTTAGATGCAATTCTTTTGGATGCATCTTTCCTCAATGGGCTGAGTATTTGGTATCTTGTCGAGCATGATTCCTATGGTAATTCCGAGACTTGGTCATTTCCTCGTATGTATGCGTGAAAAATTTCAGACCGTCTAGGCTCCAGCTAGATGCAAAAATTTTGATCTCCCCTAGACAAGCCAGACATCCGAGCCTTCACTGAGCTTCCATCAAGTGCAATTATTTCAACCGCTACAAGCTTCTTAGTCTGACTGAATCTTTGATATCTTCCCGGGCCCTCGTGGAGGATAAAACTTCTGACCTACCTTGGACTTGGAAGACTTGAACTATTTGAGTGAGTCGGGTTTTTGGGACCAATTCGAGCTCTAGCCAAGTGCAAAATCCTCGATCATCTCCAGACTTAGCGGATTTACATTCCCTGGTCGGGCTGGATATCCAAGGTTGTATCGGGTCTTGTCGGGGTACAAAATCTCCGACCACATTGAGACTTAGCCAAATATGTATTTAATACATAAATCTTCCGTTTTATGCAATGTACTTATTTTCAGCACTTTCTTGCCAAAGTGCATGTGGGTAGTGATCTAAAAATACCCATAATCTCTCATATCATTTTTTCCTTCTAATGATTGTTTCGAGTGAATTGTAATGGCCTTCATCATCCAATGATGTAGAGGGATTTTTCTAGACACTTTCATAGGAGTGGATGATCCTTGATTTTACCTAGCTTCTCCTGTGATATGGTCTCCTTGTTTCAAATTGAAACTACCCTTATACCCAAAAATTCCATCTCTTCCTTCATTTTCACTTTGCAGTCTCTTGCCATGTGCCCAGTTTCATGATATTTGTGATATTGGAATGCAATATTTTTATAATTCACTTGTTGATCCCATTCTCTTGATTCAGATTTAATCTTAATCGATTACAATAAAGGATTAGAAATATCCATGACAACACATATTTGAGTGTATACAACATGCCTTCTCTCCTTACTAGTTGGTCCCTTCTAGATGAATTCACCTAGGGTATTACCAATATTCTTCAAAATCTCCTTACTGATGAGTTGATAAGGAAGTCCAAAAAGCCTAATCCATACTGAAAGCATTTTAATAGTTTCTGCGTCCATCAAAAATTCTCACTCCAAGGTCTTAAATATAATTCATCTTCCCCATAAACCATGGACTTCCATCCATTATTTTATCCCTTACTTCTTAACTAGATAAAATAATGAGAAAAAGTCTTTTTGGAAGAAAAGTCATGGAGTAATTTGAATTCAATCCTAGTATTTTCACTTTCTATAGTTAAAAAATGTCAAAATAAAAAATATGCTAGATAATCATATCGTATTTAGGTGTTATAAAATATCTCTACTTCATACTAAAAGGACCTAGTGATAAGGATTGATACATAATTGATACACTTCCATGAATATTTAGCACTAGGGCAATACTAGATCATAGTTTGTAACTTTGTAGCTTCTTATAAAATAGATAACAATGGAAAGCAATTCTTATGTGCTTTAGAAATATGTATAATAATTGACCCTTATCCTTTTGGAGTATATTATATTATTCGGTACATGCTAATGTACCCCCATTGAACCTTCATGGTACAACTTGTAAATATTAGATTAGGGTTGAGTCATAGTTTAGAGTGAGTATTACTCTCCTTTCATGTATGTGCAGGAAATTCACAAGTGTCATGTGAGTGAGTATGTAAATGTAAGTTGATTCTATGTGCACAAGTGTCTTATATGTAAGAGTGTAAATATGTAATGTAAAAATATGCACAAGTGTATTAGATTAGAGTGTGCAAAGTGAAGGTTAAGAGTCATGTCTAGGTGTGCATAATATATAGAGTCATGTGTTCATCAAGTATGCAAGTGTTCAATAGAGAAGCCAAGAGTCATGAGACTTGGCATATGGAAAGGAATAGTCAAGTATCCAAAGAGTCATACTACTATGGATATATACTCCATAAGGATGTAACAATCACAAGGAAATCACGATCAGTCACTATCATATTTGTAAGAGGAAAAGGAGTAATAAATATTACATATATTTTGAGCAATTAATATTGTAAGTTGTGCTACATGCTTTGTACATGTATGATTCAGGCTATCTACATTCATATTGTTGTTTATTATTGAATATTATTTGATATATTAAAAGCCTTGATATACATATTAATTTTCTCATATTATTCTACTCATATCATTATATTGATCTTATTGTATTGTGTCTATATTATATTCTATCCTATGATATTTAACCTGTGAGATTTGTGGTAGTATTAATGCTTAAAAAACCATATTATACATGGGTAGGTGCAAGAAGTAAAGGGCTAAAGTGTGGACATGAAAGAGTGCTCATGTTATGAAAAACGCAAGTACATTTTAATCTAAATTGGTAATCCTAACACTAACCCCACTAAAACATTTATATTGCATAATGCATGTAATTTAAGATAAGAGTTCATTTTTTAAAACCATGTGTGTTATGTAAATCCATACATCTTAGCCCTAAAAATATCTACATGCATTCATGTTTCATAAATTCCATAAGTGTTTTATAATATATCCATCTCACCACTTTCTTCAACATGGCCAATTGGGTGGGAGTTGGATTCCTACAAAGATATTAGTCAAAGGAGTTCAATAAATAAGGAATATGATTTATAATAATTGATATGTTTTATATTATGACTAATCTAGATTTCACTAATTTACAAGAATGAATATCTCTTCATGTGGAAAACAATTAATAAGTTAGGTATAAATAGAGCTGGCATTAGGATGTAAGAGAACATATAAAAAAAATTGCAAGGTGAGGTATATTTATGGACTATTGAGGTATCCTAGATAAATTTTACACGAGCAATTGAAAAGTATGATACTACTTCATACTATAGTAATATCGTATAAGATCAATACTAACTATAAAAATAAGTATGTTAGCATGTTGTGATAGTATAATTTTTACTTTGTATATTTGGTTTGCACTAAAGTAGTGGAATTTGAAATACTTTCTAAAAACATCACAAAGTATGCATTCACCATAATTATATGTAAAATTTTATAGAAGAATAAAATTAAAGAGAATATAAATGAAAAATATAACTAAAATACGAAAAAGCGGTGGTTGCCCATGAACACCCCTACAATATCACATTAAATAAAATTGATAAAATGGATCCATGATGTGATACTTAATCTCCAATTGATAAAATCTTAAGCCGACATAACTTAGCTTAAAGGTACAAATTATATTATATTAAATTTCTAAATGAGTTTAACCATACAAGTGTTTTAACCAATATTGTTAGGGGTGTATATATCAATATTGCTTTTGGGATTGAATATATAATGCTCGTAGGATTACATAGAAAATATTTATAGCCTTACATATAAAATGATCAGAGGCTTGCATTATACATGCCTGTAGGTTTACATCAAGAGTCCCCATACCCCTATATAAACATTTTTGGCCTTGGCCAATAAGATCAAATGGTCAATTAATCATTATCATGACTTCTATTATATTCTCCTACTAAAGGTACAAATACTAGATCAACCCTTTGTAGAACATGAAGCCATGACTCCATCTTCTTGATCAAAGATATTGAGCTTTCTATAAATAGAACATAAACATGCAACATGATGACCATAATTTGGTTTCCAATCTCAAAAGCAAACAATTGAATCAACAAGCAATAGAAGCAGATATTTGAATAATCAACCCTCATCATTTAAAAGAGACCCATGGAAACCAGATGTACCTTACGTTGGACATGTGAAGAATACTCCAATTGCAACCATAATATTTTTTACAAAATTGTAATTGGTCCTATAGTGATTTATTATTATACTGGAAAGGAGGAGGCCAAAGAAAAAAAATATTCCAATTAGAAGGACCGAACGAGATACAAGAAAAAGTTTCGATCAAGGGTTAGCACCATTATATAAATACTTTGATTAAGGAAAGAAGGCAACTCCAACAATCAAAAAGTTCCAAAATCAAAAGTTTTAAAAGGTCCAAAGTCAAAGTATTGAAGAGCATGAACAAGAGTAAAATCATGAAAAATTAGGTGTTTTGAAGGATCCAAGGGATAGAAAAAGAAGAAAAGTTCCAACAGCCCCCTGAGCATAAACTCTTGAGGATCGAAAGGTAAAAAATTTCGAGGAATAATCTAAAATTTGCACAAATCACCTGATTAAAAGGGAATCCCATGATATCATACATCTAAACTCAATGAGCTAGCACTAATCATTCTTTAAAAATTTAGGAGATCAAAATTTGCTTCGAGGGATCTCACCCCAAACCCCTACATGGAGGGTCATTCCCTCCCCCCAAATACCCCACAGTCAAGGTCACGACCCCGATCCCCACACATGGTGCTAACTGCTAAGGTGTAGAATCTTCTGAGTATAATTATTGTCTATAGAGAATATGTGGTAAACCAGATAAATAGTTGATGCATTAAAGAAGATAACATGGGAGCTGCGATAAAAGTAACCTTGAACTTGACACGTTGACTGTAGAAATATTATGTACTCTGAGTCTAGAAACCCCCAAAATGGATAGCTAGTAACCAAAAGAAATTAAACATCCAATGGCTCAGAATCCTTCAGCTCTAATAACTTGACATCCCAAAATATTGAAGGAATCAACATCTTCAATGAAGACATAACTTGGCATATAGAGGAATGATCATTTTGAAATCTCTACATGAGCTTTGGAGGAAAATCCTCCTCCTTGTAATTTATAAATAGCAGTAGCTTAGGCATTGTAAAGGACTGGCAAGTTTGTAAAGCTTTCCCTTCATTTCTCTCTATATAGTAGTATGGGATTTTTTAGTGCTCTTGTGGGCAACCGAACCCTTGCTCCTAGCATAATCTTTTGTAATATTTTTTTGCATGCATGCATATATATATATATATGCTAGAGGCCTATGCATCTACTTTGAGTCCATCTATGGATCTCATGCCATGATCCATCTCTTTTATGTTTGTATGTTTACATCTATGTGTTGTTGGGCTTTTATATGTCGAGGAGAAGAAGTGTTTATGAACAGAGTTGTTGTGAAAGAAGATATTATTTGATCTTTGGCCCATTGCCACCTATTTTGCTTAGGTTTTTACTTTCAATTTTCTTTATTTTTAATTTCTCTTACCCTTTTCCCCTCAAGTTGTTATATTAGGAAAGTGTGCCCAATATCTCATCCTCTAAAGGAGTCGGTCTTTATCAAAATGTCAGAGGCCATGAAAGATTCCAATCCCATACTCTCAAGAATAGCCTTGTTGTATCGCTCTGCACGAGATACAATTTGCCCCATCCACCTGATCCACACCATGTCTGGGATAATAGGAGAGGACAACATGTCCATGAACTAATGATACCAATACCTATAGCTTGAAAAATAAGTAATTTAAAAAAGTGACTCTAGATGCTTCTATATGCAACAGTTATGGCCTTTAGAAGGTTTGGTATATTATCACTCAAAACCATAAAAAAATAAATCTTAAACCTTAGAAAGTAAATGAGCCAATTAAAGCATAACATGTGTGACTTACTAATAGTTACCACTTATTCTATGCTAACCAAATGTATTTTTACCATTTTTTATCACCTATCTGCCATTGTGCTTTATAGTAAATGAATGTTTGATATTTCTTGAGGTTTGATACTCGTACATTTGGTTAGATTAGCTAATATATTGAGTGAAAGAAAGTTGAAAGGAATGAGGTTGAAACCAATGACCTCACATGTGGAGTGTTTTGGTTTTACTATCCTGTCCAGGTGGCCCTATGGTGCCTTTAGAATAAAAGGATCACTTTAGCCACTTAATATAAACTAGGTCTACTTCCCTACGAAAATAAAAAGGAAAAGAAGTTACTTCAAGTGAAACATACAACTTCAAAGATGAAACAAAGCTTACCAATGGCCATGCCAATGGGTATGTTAAATTTAGAATATACGATATATCATAGAGATGAGATAAAAAGGCATATTTTGAAGAGAAAAATATTGGGAAAAATTGAACCCAAGATCTTATAGATACAAAGAACCTTACTGACCACCATGCCAATGAGCATGTTGGAGCTAGAGATTACATCATGTCATATACATGGGACATCGTACCCTTAAAAATGAAAAACAAATTATCATGAGCATTTGAATCTAGAATGTCTTCTGTTTAAAACAATTAAAATACCTACTCTTAGATAAACATGAGATTCATGACTGATTCAAGGCAATAGCATAAAGTTGCACATAAGATCAAGAGCCATCCATGAATCTTGTAAAGTCTTTTCTGATGATAACATTAAGATTTTGAGGGAAATTTTCCCTCCAAGTAATAAAATTTTCCTGATGAACTCCTAAATTGGCCATGAAATTAGTTGCCATGTTTGCTTCTCTTAAAATGTGTTGGAACTGGATGTAAATATTGTAGAATCCCTGATTGATCTCTTTGATCTCCAGCCTGTGGACACCTCGCTAAGAGTACCGTGCACTCTGATGGATCTCACCATGGAGAAGGGAGCCTTCTATTTGGTTAGTAAATTTGTAGGAGCTTGACCTTAATTCCATTAAAAAATGAGCATCCTTTAAATGGGCTTCAAAATATCTTTTGGAAATAGTAGCTCTAGTTATTACATGTGAATACTGCTAATATTTATACACAAACCACATATGGTCTAATATTCTAAATTGATTATACTTAAATAACTCTAGAATTTAGTTTCATTAGTGCATGTTTGTGATTCATTTACACTTCTAATATATAAATATTTACAATTGATTATTGGTAGGTATTATTTATTTCAAATTCAATTTACAAGACTAATTTTCAGCGTGGTTGTATGGAATTTTTCATTATTACTGTATATTATAAAAATATGCCATATTTTTCCTTGTTAATATTAATGTTACACCATCTAAAGTTAAATTATCATAAAGCATATATAGTTTAGAGGTATGATATAATTTCTCCATATGGTAAGTAAAATGTATGTATAAATTATTAAATACAAGTAACAAAAGACACACTCTAAATACATGTATACCAATCAATTTCAAAAACTTCAAAGCACTTAAATTATCTATGTTTAAGTCTATATGAATATACCATTAAATTGTAAAGCAGTTGGATGTTATATTATCTTTCTAATAAGTTTATAAAATCATGCAATATGTTGAGATCTTGAGATGTAATACAGTACCAAATAATCGTCTACAGTTTTGCATAAAATATCTTCCCTACTTTGAGGTTCCTTTAAATAATAATCCTTTACTAGATTGTAAATCATATGTACAAGGAATTATTGAATGTTATTTGAAGAAAAATATATTTTTATGATTACTATCTACAAAATAGTAAACCTAAGTTACCGGTTCATTTTGGGTTTGGGTTCGAAGAACTCGGTTCACTGGTACGACAATTTTTTTTTGTCTTGGGTTCGGCCGTACAAAAATAAATAAAAATCATATATTAATTTATTAAATCAACATTTTCATTTACTAAATCAACATAAAGCATTTCACATTGGTAAAAACACTATCACAACTGGTATGCCAGTATTTCTAATGAACCACATCAACACTATCACATATTGAAACAATGAAATATCAAATATTTATTATTTTAATATTCCTCTTCAATGTCTTCATCAAAAGCATCAACATCAACATGTGATTCATTAGAACCACAAGCAGTAGCAGTAACACTAACACTAGCACTAGCACTAGCACTCCCACTCCCACTGACACCATAACCAACACCAACACCACTCAGTTGGCTTGGCAAAGCCAAAGCCTCTGTGTCAAGTAATAAATCATGGAAGTTGGAAGCATCTAAATCAACATCTTCTACCCTAACATCCTAATGCTTTGTTGGCCCTTCCTTTATTTTGATTGCATATGCGATAAAAGGCGTAAGTTGGAATACACATAGACCAACTCCTCAGCCTTCTTTGTTGCTAGCTTGTTGCACTTTTACAAATGGATAAAGGAGTATGTACTCCAATTCTGCTCTGATTAAAATGAACTTGCAACCTATTAAGAAAATCACAAGGGAAATTTTTTAAAAACCAATGCAAAATAAAAAATTGAAGAGTTCAAAATTTAGAAAATATAAATATAAATTTTAAAATTTAAAACCAAACCTATGATAATATTTTTATTGCAAGAGATTGCAAGGTTAGGGGTGTTTGCCCATGCAAATACCACCACATATGGGTATCCTTCTTGTATTTGTCACGACAAGTGCTAAGGCTATGTCTTGTAGAGGAAATGAAGTCTACGAATTTAGCTAAAACTATATCCTCAATCTCAAGATCAGGATAGAGCCTTCTGAATGCTGCCTTGTACCCTTCATTAACTTCAATATTCCTATATGGTGCCACTCTATCGGGTAAATAAAGGATTTCATTGCTATAAAATCTGGGGCTCAATACGAAGGCAAGGAGATGCAATGGAGTTATCATTTTATTCCACCACTCAATTAGAAATGACTGCACTTGTTTGAAAAATGTCTCATTGGAATCTTGCTCTTTTACATTGATGATGACTTTGATCTTCTCAACCATTGAGTCAATCCCATCATATACCTCTCCTAAACATGGCTGATCCATGTCTATGAATCATATCATGCTTATGATAGGCTCAGTGAAACTAAGCAAGTAATCAACACGACCCCACCAATCATAATTGAGGATCAACATCTTTATTTTTTATGCCCTCAGTGCTTGACTGCCACCATAATCGAGTCTCAGCAACCTAGTAAAATAAAAAAATTAAACAACAAAACAAAAATATTTTCAAAATTTAAAACAAACTAAACTAAAACATAATCATACAAATTTGTTACCTTTAACACCTCCAAATTTGAGAATTATCTAAAGATAGCTTGCAACATGTGTTGGTTTATCACAAATATTTGAATATCTTCAGCCTCAGCATAAATTTCTTTTATCCATTCAGTTTGATTCCCCAACTTTTGCAGTATTAAGTTGAGTGAATGGACAGCACAAGGTGTCCAAAATATAAGCTCGTACCTTGCCTCCACAACATCCCTGTTGATTTATAGTTTTTGGCATTGTCCATTATGACTTGGACAACGTTTTCAGAGCCCACTGATTCGATTGCTTCAATAAAAATGTTAGCAATGAATTGGGCATCTTTCACTTGCCCTTCTAAAAAACATTGCCCCCTTGGGGCTTATTGCAATTACATTTATCAAAGGATAAATTTTTGTATCTTTCCATCGATCAGAAATGATGGACAACCCTGTATCAACCCATGAATCTCTGATGGGCTGCGATGAATCTTCTACATTTTTTTTTCTTTTGTTAACAAAGTGGTATGCACCTTCTCATAACATGGGCCTTGGTACCCTATTGGAGCGTCATTAATAGCTTTCACCATATCTTGCAAATATGGTGATCTAACTACATTGAAAGACAAGTCGTTGGCATACACACAACGTGCAATCATTTGATCTGCAATTTTCGTAGACTCATTTTAGAATACCTTTTTCAACGGTCCTTTTGTTCTTTTTCATGAAAGAATAGAATCCTCTTAATGTGTGGAAGGTGTGGTTGAAAATGGATGGGGTGCAACCACAAATGGGCTACCGGCAGGAGGTGGGATAGTAGATGGCTTCTTCGATCGAGATCCTTTATTTACCAAAATATGACTTGATTGTAAGGCAGCTAAAGCATCTGTGTATTCTTGTTCTTTTATGTATTTAATAATCATACATGTTGGCACTGGTGTATATTTTTACCCTAGGAAAGCTCTGATGCCTTGGCCAGGTAGTGCACACAAATGAGCTTTTACTCGGTTGTATGAGCTTCTATATCAAACATTGCAAGTATTACAAACCCATACGTAGCCCCCACCCCCTGGAAGCTGCTCTAACATACTAACATATTTTCATAGAAGGGCTTTTGGATCAAATCTAAATTGGGACTGGCCTACAGAGCTTGCACTTGTTGCCATTCTAATTTAGAATCTATACGTAAAAATTGAAAGTTTAAAAAATTGTCCTATACCTGATGAACTTTGAACCTGAAATAAACAGTAGTAGCTAAAAAAATTAACTTGTACACCAACTAGAAAATTCTACAAAATTCTATAATTCAGAGTTGTCTTGCTTTAATTATTTATTGTACATGTCAAAATATTTCTTCAATGAATTTATGTATCACATTTTATTAACATTATTAATTTTAATTATTTTAATTTTTAATTCATCGTATTTGTCTTTAATTCTTCAAGAGGTCCAAGGTTCAAACCGTGGCATGGGCGAGTGTGTGAGGGGGTGGGCATGTGGTGGCTTTGTGTTAAATTCCCTATTGATAAGTATAGCTCTTAGCTTTACGAGGGGTCATGGTTGGGAGGAGACTACTCAGCCCTGTACATCGGTCATAGGGGTTTCTCACAATAACCAAATCAAAAAATATATATATTAAAAATATAAAATATTAAAATTTTTGTTTGACTAAACAATCACGGTTGAAAAAAACTAATAAATTATATATAAGTTTATAACACCTATAACTTTATAAACTATATATAATATATTAATATTAAATATAATATAATTATTTATTTATTTATTTTATATAACACCCTTAATCTTAACACGGGTCTCATGTGAATCAAACTATAGACATAATCTCTATAACCAATATTACTAACCACTATACCATATTTACGATTAGACTTAAAGTTGTTGCACGACTTATATGAATAGTCCACAAGATGGAAAGAGAAAAAAATTCTAATACCCTTTGAATCTATGACCTTCCCAAAGATGACTCGTATCACGTATGGACTACTAAGATAACTAGTTATTTTAAATATAAATATAAAAGCATCCATAAATATAATAAACAAACCAAGCATCCATATATATATATATATATATATTAAAAATATAAAATACTAGCTTAGATATATAATATATATATCTATAAACGCCGAGAGTTATCAATCTCTAGGCGCCTATATATATTTTAAATATTTTAAATCCACCATAACCCTTAATGTCGGCTTTTTTAATAAAATATTAATATTGTTTACGACGTGGCTGACCTTCCTGGCTGCCATTGTAGGACGACTATCGGCGTAATTATAATTTCTATTTGACTAAACAATTACGGTTGAAAAAAAAAAAATTTATATATAAGTTTATAACACCTATAACTTTATAAGCTATATATAATATTAAATATAATATAATTTTATTTAACACCCTTAATCTTGGTTAAATCAAAATACAATTTTTTAATTTTTAATATGCAATAGTCAAATTTGATATTCGGGGGAGTCTAAGCTTTTAACTTTTGCTACGTTTTACATAAAAAAATTATGAACCATTTTAATATAAAATAATTTTTTATCAAATATTTAATAATCATTTTAACTAATAAAAATCTTAGCTAAATATATAGCCCAATCATTTTAATAAACTTCCAATCATGGCAAAGTGTAGAGAAAATAACCACAAATAAAAGAACCCATACATTATTAAACATAGTTACATAAATATTGGAGAGGATGCATTAATTTATTTTTAAAAAAATGCTTATTTAATTTTATTTCTAATTTTCAAGTATTATAATTCACACCACAAACTATTAAAAATAAAATTCATAATGTGTGGCACACCCACATCCATATGAGGTCGCTACGTGTAGAAACCAGGAAATTTATAAAAAACAAATGGAATTTAATATTTACATTTGGCCCGCTACGTGTAGAAACCAGAAAATTTATAAAAAATAAATGGAATTTAATATTTACATTGGCCGTGCAGAGGAGATATTATAAGCAATTCAAGCCTATGAGAAATATAAACAGGTTTTCTTACATAAAATTTGAAGTTTTCCTCCAGTTTTTCAGATTCAAGGCACAAGCAATTTTATGGTGTTTAGGAGATATTATCAGCAATTCAAAGTTTTCCTACAGGTTTTCAGATTCAAGGTACAAGCATTTTTATCATGTTTAATATGAACTTTCAAACTCGATTCAAGGATCCAAGAATGATGGTGCTATGGTTTGCGATGTGAGAGCAGCTACCGTTTGCAACGCTAAAGCACACTTCTGCAATTCTGAAGCACACTTCGACAACTACAGTTCGGAGTAGCCATCTTCACCCGCATGGCAATATGCGAGCAGCTACGGTTTACGATGCTGAAACACACTTACGTAATTTTTAAGCACGCTTCGATAGCTAGGGTTTGGAGGAGTCTTCTCCAAGCACGCTTTGATAGCTAGGTCTTTGAGGAATGGTTTGGTCTTTGATAGCTAGGGTTTCGTCTTTGTAGCTAAGTAGTCTTCAATAGAATAAATGAAGTATCTTAGGTCCTTTAATTGTCATAACGATGCCACTTGCAAAGCAACAGGTAGATGGGATTTTAATGAAAGAAATATTTAAAAAAATTAAATAAGGGCTTTTACAATCGCAATGGAGGTAGATGGGTTTTACAATGCAAGTTATTATTAAAATATATAAAAGGAATATTAAAAAATATTAAATTTCATATTACTATTTAATTATAATTTTCCTGGATCCGTCCAAGGTCCTGCCTGGAGGACCCGAATACGCTTGGGTCCATCCTTGGACGGACTTGGGCATATCTGGGTCCCCCGAGAAGGACCCTAAACGGATCCATAAGCGAACCAAACCCGTATCAAGATCAGATACGGATCGTACTAGGATCCGGGGGTCCTAGGGGGTGAACCACTAAAATAGTAGTAAACCAAATTCCATATTCAAAGAGTTGGATTCTCCATGATTACTAGCCACATAAAATGACTAAAGTTAATTACAATCCAAATGAAGAGTAGTTGATTCTTTATCAACCCACGTTTAAAAATTTGTGTAAAATATAAATCAAATGGTCATCAACTGCATAAATAGTTCTAAATTATGGTTTTGTTACTGTATATTAATAAATCAAGCAAACCTATAATTCATCTTTCCAAATCATGGAATAAACAACCTAAATGTCAAACACTTCAAGTATTTATCCAATTTCACAAAGATGATAATTATAAATTTAGACCAATATCAATTATTCTGAAGGTTATTAATGTAGTTAGATCTCATAGTCAATAGGGTATACTACACAAAGGGTATATTGGTCCAGTTACAAGTTAAAAATCATTTTTTCTTTTAAAAGTTGTTATATTACAATAATATATTTTTTTGGTACGTAATAAAATTTATTAATATCGCTGGGTTGAAGGGTCCCAATCCCTATTTACATAAAGCTATTATCTAGCGCCGAAGAAACAAAAATAGAAACCCCCATAGACATAGGGAAGAGTTGTGCTAGTTTCATGGGAACATAAAAAAACAAAACAAAAGATTTCAATAAACTTTTTCGACAACACAAATAAACCAGGGATATACTCGATAAAACAGGGGAGGTTCAGTAACAGAAACTAAACTAAAAAATCCCACTAACCCAGAACCTAGGACTACTGGGCTTTATCACCATATTTAGTAGCATTATTTTGTTGATGAGCGAGAAAAGTGATGAGCGATATCGGAAGATCCTGCAATTCCTTGAAGTTAAGAGAGAAGATGATCCCAGATTTCTTGATCATATTGGCTGCTTCTAGGAGTTGGTCAACCGCCCTCGAGACATGGCTAATGATTTTGGAGTGAAAGGCTTCAGCAACACAGCTAGTAATATTTTCAGCTGCATCCACGAACTCAATTTGAAGCCCTCTAACATGAACCATTCCATCATTCCACGAATTAGCAAACTCGACAGATGGATAAGGTTTTGCACAGAGATGAAAACAATAGCCTTGTGATGAAAACCATAATTTTAAAAAAGACCACAATTTGAAAGGAAACATGTGGGATCCTGAAACGGACAAGGAATGGTGTTGATAAAACACCAAAGACAAAATAAACAAGGTGTTTACGAAACACCTTATAGCATTAAAAATAACACCTTTGTTGGAACTGACAATAGTGTTGAAAAAACACTTGAAAGAAAAGACACCGGTGTTGACAAAACACCTTATGGCATTGAAAAAAACACCTTTGTTGACATTTATGTGATTATTAAGAAACCTGCTCATTTTATTTTTGAATAATGCTGATTAAATCCTCTAGAAAGCAGTCTTCCCAAATAATTCAATCAGATTGGTTTACTGCCAAATTAGCCAAAGTGTTAGCAGCTACGTTGGCTTCACGGAAGACATGTTGAACTGTACTTAAGGAAAGCTGCCTGAGAATGGCTTGACTTTCCTTAATAATATTTTGAATATTCCAACCTAGTTTCGAGGAACCTTTTGCATGATTAACCACAACAAGAGAATCGTCTTCAAAGATGATTGGGTTAGGGAAATATTTGCACAGAACAAGACACCTCCATAGGGCATGAGCCTCAACATAATTATTTGATTGAATTCCTAAATTTTCAATGAAGGCCCTGATGATCTTTCCACTGTGATCCCGTATTATACCACCAACCCCAGCTTCCCCAAAATTGCTTTTAGATGAACCATCGAAATTTGCTTTTAGCCAACCCAACGGTGGAGGTTTCCACTTAGTATTGATCATGTCATTGATGTGAACTGGTTGCTTAGAAATTTTGGTGGAAATATTGAGAAATTTAAACAAAAGCATTTATAAACCTGGATCAGGGGGTTTGTTATATTGAATTAAGTTGGTGTTCTTTGCAGTGAACCTCACTGCTCTGTTGGCTACCATCACTGGATCCTTGGTTTGATTATTGAACACTCTGTTATTTCACTCTAACCAAATCTACCATAAGGTATGATGGAGGGAAGCTTTCCATATAAACTTTAATATAGGGTGGTGAAACACAGGAGGCCACTGGGTAAACATATCAGCAATAGTATGGGGTCATGCCCATTGAACTCTGAAGATACTTAAAAGAACTGTAAAAATATCATGATAAATTATCAATAAACTATAAAATGTTGCACTGATTCCCAAGATTGGTAGCACAAATAACATCTGTTGGGTAACATGACTCCACGTTTAATAAAATTATCATTAGTTAAAATTTTATTCTTAACAACCAACAAATATAAGTGAACAACTTTGGGGATAATATTTTTGAGCCAAATGCATTTGAATATCAAAGATGTCGCTTGCTTATCTTGAGAATCATAATTATCGTATAACCCATGGGCCATTTTGATTGAGAAATTACCATCCTCACTACACTTCCAGAAATGCCTATATTTTTCCTAGGAAGCTGGGATAAAACTTGATATGAGAATGGACTACATGGCCTTAACAGCTTGGGAAATTAATTCATCATCCGAATTGAAACTTAGTTGTTTCCACATGGGACGCCCTTGGGTTTGGACGATGAAATCAACAACTTTTGGTCCCATATTTGCATCTGTTAAGGGTTTTAGGACAACAATATTTTGATCATTTATAAGAGCCTCATCATTGACCCAAGGATCATGCCAAAAATTAATTGTCTTCCCATCACTAAGCTGCCATCTTACACCTCTGCTGAGAAACGGTCTTGTTTGGAGGATAGACTTCCAGAAATGGGTTCTAGCTTGAGGAGCTTCCTCATCCATAAAGGAATGGTGTTGTAGATATTTCTCCCTTACGATAGATATCCATTCCAAGTTCTCATGGGTAAAGATCTTCCATGCCTATTTTGCCAAAAGGGCATGATTCATCTTGTGAATTCTTCGAAAACCAAGACCCCCTTTATATTTTGGGGAGCAAACAATATCCCAAGCAAAAAAATAAAACTTTTTTCTGATTATCAATTCTTGTCCATAGGAAGCGCTTTTGAATTTGTTCTATTTTAGATCCAACTATTGCAGACACTTTGAAAACAGATAAAAAATAAACATGAATGCTCTAAAGAATTGATATGACCATTGTGGCTTTTCCTGCCAAATAAAGCAAAATACCTTTCTAGCCTGCTAATTTATTGTGAATCCGATCAATGATATTATTTCACATTGCATATTTTCGATGACCCACAAACATGGGTAACCCAAGATAGGCAGTGGGTAGATTAGCAATGGAACATTCCAGGATATTAGCAATAGAAGTTTATCACAAGACAAGAGTATTAAGAAAAAATATTTTGCTCTTGGAATAATTTATTTTTTGCCCAGTTGCATCTTCAAAGAGGTTAAGAATAGTCTTGATAGTATGGGCTTCTAGGACGGAAGCTATGGTAGCCAGCAAAGTGTCATCAACAAATTTCTAGTGGGTGGTAGGTCTTAGGTTGGAAGCATCTTTTATGCCAGAAATTAACCCTAACGAACAGGCTGACTTTATAGTTCTGCCAAGAGATTCAACCAGAATGATGAAGAGTATGGGGGACAAGGGGTCCCCTTGTCTTAATACTCTAATACTTGGGAAGTACCCAGTTGTGGAGCCATTCACCAGGATGGAAAACCAAGAAGAGAAAACACATTGGATAATGAGATGGGTTAAATCACTGTGAAAGCCAAATGTTAGAAGGACTTTAGAAAATCTCTATTGACCTTATCAAAGGCTTTGTTCATATTCATCTTCAATAAGAAAACACTTTTTTTAGATTTATGAGCAGAGTGGATTAGCTCATGAATAGTTATCACACCATCAACAATATTTCGACCTTTAATAGAGCTACCTTGACACGGGTCTATGATGTTTGGAAGAAAATATTTAAGTTTAGCGGACATAGATTTTGGTAAGAATCTTGTAGACCACATTGCAAAGGCTTATAGGATGGTAATCAGACAAACTCTTGGTAGTAGGGCTTTTAGGGATAAGGGCTAGGAAAGTAGAATTTACATCTCTAGGGATAAATCTAGAATTCTGCATCTCTTTAATGGCCAGGCAAAGGTCAAGACCTATGATTTCCCAAAATTTTTAGAAAAAACGATGGGAAAACCCATCAATACCAAAAGCTTTGTCTAGTTGCATGAAAAAAAAAGCTTTATGGATTTACTCATCACTAAGGGGTTTTAGGATATTGGCATTCATTTCATTAGTAACAATTCTCAGAATGTGCCTAAGGAGGGAATCCATTGCTTAATTCGTAGATGAACAACCTCATCCCAACAAAGACTCAAAATGATGAACAACCTCATCCTTGATTTTGTAGATGTTAGTAGTGTAAGACCCATCACTCTTTACCAGACCCTTGATTCTATTTACTAATCTGCACTTGAGGGTTGAAATGTGAAAGAATTTAGTGTTCAAATCCCCATATTTTAGCCATAAGTGCCTAGATTTCTGATGCCAAAAAATATCCTCTTTATTTAGAATGTTATGGTATTCTGAAAGAAGCAATTTTTCCTCCTGTCTTGAATGAGGACCCTCCTGTCCTTGCTGAAACTGATTTTTGATTATCTACAATTTATCCCTTATATTATGTTTATTTTCAAAGATATTTCCAAAAACCTCCCTGTTCCAAATTTTCAGCTTGTTTTTGATAGAGCATAATTTTTGAGAAAACTGCCTGATATGAGATCCAAGAAAAGTTTATTTCCACCATTCACCAACTCGCATCCTTAAATATGGGTGTTGAGTCCACATTGCTTCAAACCTGAAGGGAATTTTGAAGGAAGGTCTATTGGCTGATTTAAAAATCAGAGGGCCATGATCAGAACCAATTTTAGGAAGAGCTTGGAGAGTGGCGTCACCAAACATCTGCAAAGCATCCTGGGATAGGAAAAATATATCAAGTCTCTCCTGAATAAGATGCACTCCAGCTCTTATGTTACTCCATGTAAACTGATATCCTTTCACTTATACATCCATCAAATCATTAGTGTTCACAAAATTGCAAAAGTATTCAATGGATCTAGGATTGATATCATTTCCTCCTATCTTCTCTGAGGGGTAGAGAGGAGTATTAAAATCTCCTACGAAAATCCATGGAATATTAGCAAAGGTTATCCTCATTTGGGTGAGGGTATTCCATAAACTTAGCCTATCCTGAGGACTGTTTGGGACATAAATATTTGTCAAGACCCAGGACTATTTAGAAAATAGATCATGGAACAGAATATTGGAAATCCGACCTTGACTGGAAATCATCCTTCCTTCCACTTTGGTAGGATCCCATAGACATAGGAGACCACCAAATAATCTAACTGAAGGGCTGAAAGAAAATTCACACTGTTTCCAAATAGTTTTAGCAACTTGGAGAGAATATTGTGCGTAAAATTTTGATTCTTGCATAATGAAAATAGTCAGTCTAAACTCCTATATTAATGAGATAACAATTCTTTGTTTTACTATCCCATTAAGCCCTCTCGTATTGCAAGAGAGGACTTTCATTTGGAATATTTACCAGGTTTTCTCCCTCTTTTAGTTTGTTGTAGAGGAGGTTTGGTTCTATTCGGTTCATCTCCATTGGATGCCATGATATCTGGAAATAGGGTTCGTTGAATGCCATTAGCTATCTCTTTGTCTATATCTCTTTTTCTTTGTTCAACTGCAGAGAGTATTCCCTTTTTTTCGTCACTGCCAACATCTATCTGAGATTTCTTATAACTTCTAGTATGCTTAGGACTCCAAGCTCCAAGGATCCCGCACTCCCCTTCTAGATTAACAACCTCATCATATCCAAGGATGGGAGGAGGGTGAGAAGGTCTCGATCTAGAGGGTGAAAGAGGATTGGATGGCGAAGGAGAAGAAGAAAGTGGAGGTGGAGGCAGGGGATTGGGAGGGCGGAGGGATTCAATCGCATCATTGGTGGAGGGATTTATTGGATAAAAAGAAGCATCATTTACGGGAGCAGTAGAATTTGGATAAGAAATATCCAGGCTAGGGAATTCATCTTGATTGCCATCAGAAATAATATTTGATTCATTTAAAATACTGAAACGATTAGCCAAATTATATCAAGAACTTACCTTTTTCTTTACACCAATCGGTTGCTTTTCCTTGGATTCATGGCGCTGCCATCCCTTGGAAATCTGGTTGTCCCGGTTCTTGGATGCTAAAAAATGAGAATGCTACTAGAAGTGTTTGCTCATGCGCTCTTACCCTTTTAGGGTATTCTGGCTAGGGCGTAGCTTCGGGAATTAATTTCAAAGGTGACCCTGGAGTTACACTCAGAACAAAAAAGCAAGCCTGTTCTCATATTCCAACTTGACTATTGTGGTAAGATCCATAGATTAAATATACATGAGTCGAAAGTTGAGATTCTAGGTTCACGTTAACACATATACGAGCCTGCGTAAATCTTGATCTAGATTTTGTCACCGCATCTATGGTGACCAGTTCTCCAAAGGTTCTGGCAATCCCATGGAGAAAATCCTCGTGCCAAAACATGAGCAGCAAGTTGGGGAGCCTGACCCAAATTGAAGCGAAGTTTATGTTCTGGGTTTCCGGGTCGAAATCTTCTCCCCATTTGCGAAGGAAGAGGCTTCTCCTCCCAAAGAACAAAGTACCACCAAACAGGATACGGTCTGCGTCCTCTTGATTGTTAAGATGAATCATAAAGAAACCTTTGGACATGGCAATGATTTCCAAACATCCTCGCGTTTTCCATTTAGCGGTCGCCCAACGTCGAATAGCTTCTATATCGGGTCTCCCTCCAATAAATTTTCTCACTAGGGAGAGAGCTTCTATAGATATGTACTTAGCCATAATCTCCTCCAGAATAATCAGATCAACTCCACGGGGAATAAAAGTATGCTTGGAAACTAGAGGGGGTTTAAGGCCTCCTATGATTGTTTCGACAAAGGAAATATTCTTGGATGCTACACCATTAGGACAAACTCGCCGCTCATTCCCCGTTTTCTCATGATATTTATCTGGGGGTTCCTTCCTCCAGATATTGTCTGATTCGTCCTCCAAAATCCTAGTTCCGCTTCCCTTTCCGCTCGTTCCATCCTCGATCCCGTTCCCTAGCTTAATAAATTTGGTTCCAGCTCCTTGTCCATAGAAACCCTTTTCCTGCTAGCTTGAGAAATAGAAATCTCGCTCGCACTCCTCATCTTGTTCAACTTTGGTGTTTTTTTTTAATTCAACAAACAAGCGCGACGGTATGGCTGGCCCCGACCGAAACAAGCAACACTTTGCGACTAATTCCACCACTAGGCGCAACCTTCGTTTATATTACAATAATATATCTTTAAATTTAGCTATTTGATTTTAGATACAAATATAATTTCATTTCCTTATTTTGATTTTAAAATATAATTTCAATTCCTTATTTCGATTTTAAACTAGCATATCTTTAACTTCCATAAAGTCATATGTCTAATATATTATTACTAACTTTATAGATATTTTGCGATTAAAATAAATTGTGCAACATATTTCTATGGGTCATCACCTATGTATTGAAAAATCATTTTCATCATTTTTGCCACCTTAAGGTGGTTGTACACATGATATTTTGTTTTTGTTTTGGTTTACATTAAAAATTATAATTATTAATTAAATATAAATAATTATAGAATATATGTGGATAATATTAGATATATGTATAAAATAAATAAATAAACCCAGTCTACATAAATATACCTTGTTATTTTAAAAATAATATTTTATTATTTATTATTAATTAAATTGACCTACTTATTCTAAAAAACTATAAATAAAAATTCTATATCTAAAAATTAAACTTAAAATATTAATAACTCATCTTACATTATCTTTAAATTTGAAGCCCAAACAATATGTATAATTATTTCAAGTATAAGTAAACTTTTTAAAGGTTTTTATGTCCACTTATGAGCACTCATTGGATTTCATGTACCCAAATAAAATACTAGGTAAAATAATACTTCTTTGGTTTAATTAAATTATTGATATCAACTCTTGCGTATGGAGTTTAAATCCCCTTCTATGATTAAACATTACTTGGATTCCAATGTCTTAAAAACAAGGCATAAATCGAATCTAACTAGTACTACAAAGGTGGCACACATAACATTCCACTAATAATCCTCTTTCTAGATTGTGTTAGGTTTGAGCCAGAACTCATGGATCATAACATGTATTATGCTTAAATTGATTGTGTAATAAATCAGTCTAAATTTATTAGTCCAAATTAATGTTCAAGTTGTGGTAATGCCACACTAAGTCATCAATTGCTTTGATGAGCTTTTACAAACCTTTAGAAAATTAAGCTAAAACACTTTATCCAAAGGTCAGCCGTCATATAGGATAATAAAAATCACCATGAAAATGTGGGAACTGAAATATATTATGATGTGAAACTAATTATTAACCAATCTATACTTGGCTTTAATAATTTTTTAAGGTCTTGTAAACACTTCACACAAAAAAGGAGTCTTCGTTTGTAATGGCATAAGAGAGAAAGACAAATGTATAAGACAATTACATACCCACTTTAATATAATGCTTGATGACGACCTTCACAAATTTGAATCCCTTAAGGATCAATATCACCCACTTACTATATAAGGTGATGTCTTACCATTGGAGATAAAATAATCCTTTTTTTTTCTCTAGGACTACAATAGAGATCCCAATAAACATGCCAAATCCTTTGAGATTGTATAAATACAATTAAAGAGATTTCAATGACAACTTTAGCTAGTTTATTATATGAAGATGAAAAAGGCATTCACGAAGCCATTCAAAAGCATAATTCATATTGGTGATTGATATTATAGGCTAATTGTTTTTGCTCAAATTACTACATAGAATATTTTAAAAGCTTTAGGGGAAGACATGAAAGAAAAACTAAAAACCAAAATTAAAAACTATTGGGTTAAATACAATTTCAATAATTAAACGTTTTGTTGATAGTAGTGAATCTTATGCTAAAATATCATTATGACAATAGTTAAAAGTTTTTTTTGATAGTAGTGAATCTTATGCTAATATACCTGAGAATTTTATGGCACATTGGTAGTCAAATTCTTGTTGTTCTTGATTATAAGCCAATCCATAAATAAGTACAGCATGCCCAAAATGGAAATGGAGGGGTACCTCCAAAGGTAAAAGTTTGTGATCATTCATTTTTGGAAACTTAGTTGAGAAACCTTAGAGGTCAGGTAAAGTCCTAGGTACCTCTTGTTGAGTGGAATTATCACAAAATCAATGTTACGTTAAAAAAACCAAATTTTTTTTCTTTAGGGGGTGCCAGATGAACATGAAGTTTATAAATTAGTTTAGGAAATTGTAATTCTAGTGGTTGGATGGTTGACCTAATACATTGGTTAAATAAAGGTTATATACTATATTAGTTCCTTTACAAAGAATCATCTCAAGTAGTGTTACAATTTGGAACTTGGGACATTCATGGTTAGATCTGCTACTAGCATGCCTAGTCATTTAATCTTCATCTAGAGGAATCATCCATAGATAAGTTTTATCTTTGTATAAAATTCCATTTTTGAATATATATTTTTGTCCATACCTTAAGGATATTGATAGTAAACTAGGCAGACTTATATCATAAAAAATAAAACAAGATAATTTTGGAGCTTCAAGGTCCACCCATGTGCTTGTGTGGCGATGAATATTGATGGTGATCTTCATAGTTGGATTAAACTAATTATTCCTAGGCTTTAAATTGAATAATATGTATCTTATTTAAATTTTATGAGTGCATGTAGAGTTTGTCATATGACCAAGTATTGCTCATGAAATAAGGCAAATATGTAAAGGGTTAATGCAAATTCTACTACGTATCATGATCCAAAGTTCCTTAACCTAGTTTACTCCAAATCAATCACTTATTAATAATTTTTTTTATATAATTATAAATACTAATCATCATAAGGGTTGATAAAGTTCTTATTCTAACGGAAGGTAAACCTAGTCTCTAGAGATCTTTCCTAGAGTTTTATAGATCGTAACCCTCAACTAAGAGTTACGATCCAAGCCTATTGTGCTACCATCCCTACTCCACTACACTTTTATTTGTGTGAAGCATTAGCGCAAATCTCTTTCACTCCAACTACCTCTAATTCCTAACAATGTAGTTGGTTCTCCATTGAAAGCAAAGGCCCTAGTCCTTAGCCTTGCACAAGTCATTTAGCTCAAGGGTTCTAGGCCACTAGTCATTCTCTTCATGCAAATATTTTAGTGTAAGAGATCTATAGACATAGTTCACTACTCTTTATCACAAGTCTTTTAGTGAAATAATTCCATGAATATGCTAATATCTACTCACTACCAAATTCCATTAGGATAGGAGTACTAAGCATCATCAACATTAAATGACCAACATTTCTTCCTAACAAGGTTATGCATAAGGGGTTGGAATCAATATGTACTTGTAAAAAAATGGCGAATCCTAATCAAAATCAAGGTGAATCATGGAGAATCCTAAGCAAATCAAATCGAGCATCTTCACACAAAAATTTGAGGTATTTGAAGACCTAAAATGTAAGGTAATATTTGGGGCCACTTTTGACCTATTAAATTATCTTATAACTTCCTAAAAACACCACCATTAGATCAGGCTTGAAAAGATCTTTCCAACAAGTACAAATATGCCTATGTTTGGATATATATTGTGGTGAATTGAACCTAAAAAAAAATTGGTCCTAAAAATTTTAGGTAAATGGACTGACGTCAAAGGTCCTTATATTCGCCAATTTCCAATTTTAAAAATCCTAATATTCACCCAATTTACGAATATTCACCACTATGCATAACCCTGCTTCCTAAGAAGATCTCTTACATGATATCTAATATACAAACGACTTAACCCTGCTTCCCTCTAGTTCCCATCACCCAACTATTTCAAAGGTGAAATCAATTACACAAATACAAGATGGAAGAATTCTTCATTTATTTTTCTTTAATCCGATTTAACCAGCTTACTTACTTTTCATTACTAGTTATTGAGTAATGAGTATCCGTCGGTTGAAGACGTCACTCGAAGGCTCTAAATATCCAAACGTCTCTATACATTTATAGAGTAGAATTATAAAATATACTTTACTCAAGACCCATCATTATTCCTGGAGATAATTCAAAACTTGACATCATAGAACATAAACTAATGCAATATTCAATCAAGCATAGTTCTAGGTAATTCTAGTTTAAATCCATAAAACACCATATTAACATGTGCATATATTTACATGAGGTAAAGTTAACTCAACTGCATGATCTTGATTAACATAAAGAATCGTCCAGCATCTTCTACGAATTATATAATTAGAAATTCCAAATCACACTTCTGGCAGTACAACACTAGACAATCCCTAGCGATGTATATACAAGCGACTTAAATCATGAGATTTCCATTTCTACAAAGGATTTGCATTAAGTAGTTGGAGTTCTACTGATGTTCGTCACTTAACTAAAACCCAATTCGTCCTCCATTTGGTGATCGTTGAGCATCAACTGCTCCTTGCAAATATTTACTTCATATTCAACTAGAACGTCCCATGCTTGCGTTGAAACATAGAGCTTCCTCGATGTAAACTCCAGTTGCACTTGTGATTGCATCACACCAACGTCTAGATAATTCTTCGACAACAGTGTAGCTGCTCCAACTAAGAAAAAATTACCTTTATCCGGGGATAAAAGAGGACTCCTTGGCTTTAGTAATGCTCAAAAATCATTCATACTAAGCCTCAAAATCCAACCAATCTCTTTGAGGATTATCAACAATCATTCAAGCAATAATAGGTCTCTCTAACTTTTAACAAAAGGAATGACAAATGATACATTTACTAACACATTCCTTTCAATGAACAAAATTCCAGAATAACAAAATATAGCAAAAAATATTCATCTTCCTCTAATATGGCTATCATTTGCAATTCTTTAGGAAATTCACATCAATCTAGCCTTCAAGATTTAATTCATTTCTATTTTCACAATAACAAAAGAACCAAGAAATAACATATTTATTAGTTCACTCAAGGGACGGGTTTCAATTCAATCGTCATCATATCTTCCATCCATAGCAACGAAATATAAATTATGCATTCAAAATACTCATTATCTACAGCATAGAAATTAGGATAATTAAATAAAATATACACATCCACCAAGTACCTAGTCTAACTGCTAATACCCAATCATTTATGGTATAGTAAAAGAGTAAATAAAATATACACGGTAATGGCCTCCACTGTTCTAAAACTTACGCTATCAGTTTCAGCTACTAATGGGATTCTTGGATACGTGTGTAGTAACGCTAGAGTTTAGAACACAACCAATCTCCTATAACATAAAAATACTGCGAAATGTTTTCTCTATCAACAGACCAGATAAAAAGTAAAATCAATTCTTTCATATGGCGGACTATCAAAAATATAAACCAAATAGCCGTATTCACAAAAACCCATTTTCAATCATGATTTTCTTAAAGTTTTAACACAATAGAAGCTTTGGTTTCTCTTTACTTACTAAACCAATCGCCCATCGTCTTCACGCCTCGGCTGCATCCAAAGTATCCCGTCCTCCTAGCTTACTCTTCGTTCCTCTCCAAACCGCAATTTCTTTTATTTTTTCTTTCATTTTATTTTTTTCTTTCTTCCTCCTTTCGTTCGATGTCCACTCTAGACTAGACTTTAGTGCATCAACTTCCCTTGTTTCCTTAAAAACCCACTCTGTTGTACTCCACCACAAGGAATCCAATAAACATAACATAACTAGATCCAAATTTTCACCATAAATGCTATAGGTTCTCAAATAGACGAAACTAAAACACTTAATGAAGCATTAAAAGAGAAAATCATTTATAAAACTATGCTTTGTCTTAAGTTGATCTTTCCCTAATATTTTCACTATGGTAATTATCAATCAACCATTGTTCTTTTATTCTATTATATTGCATTATAAGAACTACTGAAACATACAAATGTAACAAGTAATTTCATGATATGCACTTCATGAAAAGGGGTATTCTTTCGTGTTGCCTCTCATAATTTCCAATAATTTACCCATCACATCATTTCCCCAAGGTATTCTTTTCTCAGTGGTTGTTTTTCCTACCACTATGAAGAAACATGTTCCTACAAAAATGCACTTTTCATTAGCAACATCATGTTCTCACATCAAATGTATGTTTCTCAGATCCAAACATGGAATTATCCTTCATCCCACAAAGGAAACACATCATATATTTCTCATAGAAATAAGTAATTTTGCATAATAAAACTGACTTAATCTATCATTCCATCCATAAGCAATATAACAAATATAAATCCATCAAAATAGAAGGTTTGCCAAAAGTAGGGTCATGACACTATCGAAACTCTTCCTAAATTTGTAGGTGTTTTTCAAAGGGACTCATGTTTTAGGACTACTTATGATTTTGTACTAGTTTCAATACGAACTATTGCTTTAGGAAGGGTGATCAGCCTTTACTACATTGTTGGGTTAGGTCAATGAAAATTTGCTACCTATTATGGGCTAAAGGATTAATTAGGTTTTTTACTTTGGGAACCATCAGTAGAAGGCAGTTTAGTCTTTGTTTGATGATTTTACGAATGTTGTGCTCACCATAGATTGGGTAGGAAGGTGGATAGATATGTTCTCAAGGATTATAATATTGATGAGGTTATTGATAGGGAGGGACCTTCAATTCATCATGTTCAATCATTATAAGGGAGCTTTTCTTCTAGAGATTTCGATAGGCCTTGGACCTTCAAGGAAGCCTTGATTTCTAAGGGTAGGAATGAGGCACTTAGGAAGCACAAGATTGTTTCTTTGTCCACATAAAACTTAGCCTTAAAAATAAATAGAGGCTTAGAGTATCTTATAATAGTGATAAGAATCTCTTGATAATTTAATTCATGTTTTATATTATGATGTGGTTGTTCGTAGAAGTCATTCTAAATCACCTTTTAAGGATACTGTTCTTATTATTGTTATAAAAAATTTTGAGGTACTTGAAATAGACCTACATATCTATTGTTGTAATATTTTTATAATGAACTTTCAATGAAAAGAAAGCGTGTAATATAGCTCAATTGACCTGGATTGCTTAGATCCATCAAGAGTGAATAAGAAACCATCAAGTATTCATTAAGAAGTTTACCATACCTATATAAGATCTTATAAAATTTTATTAACCAGTAACTAGCCAAAATAATCCATAAAAGATGCAAAGAATGTATAAGATTGAATCCTTACTAAATATATATTAAATGGGCAAACAAATAAATTTATTTCTATGTATCAAAAAAATGTCTAAATCCTTAAGATTGTTTACACATTACTAAGAAATATCCAAAACCTAGAGCCTTAGTCAATATATATACCGTGCTATTTCCTTTCTAAAGAATAATCTCAAGAAGTGTTACAATTTGGGACCTAGATCATTTATGGCCAGATCTGCTAATTTTAGGCCTAGTCATTTAATTTTCACTTAGAAGGACCATCCATAGCTAAGTTTCCTCTTTTTGTGGAACCCCATTTTTTAATTTACATTTTTATCCATGTCTAAAGGATATTTTTGGTAAACTAGATAGAGATATATAGTGCAAAAGAAAAATGATACTTCTTGAGCTTCAAGTTCCACCCATATGCCCAAGGTTATGCATAAGAGGTTGGACTCAAAATGTACTTGTAAAAAATGATGAATCCTAATAAAAATCAAGGTGAATCCTAAGGAAATCAAATAAATCATCTTCACACACAAATTTAGGGTATTTGAAGCCCTAAAAAGTAAGGTCATCTTTGGGGTAAATTTTGACCTATTAAATCACATTATAACTTCATAAAAACACCACCATTATATCAAGATCGAAAAGAGCTTTCCAACAAGTACAAATATGTCTATGTTTGGATTTATTGTGGTGAATTGACCCTAAGAAACAATTGGTCCCGAACATTTTAGGCAAATGGGCTGACATTGAAGGTCTTCATATTTACCAATTTTCAATTTTGAAAATCCTAATATTCGTCCAATTTGTGAATATTCGCCACTATGCATAACCCTGCATGTGCCTTTGGTGACGGATATTGATGGTAATATCCATATTTGCATTAAGCTAATTCTTTCTCATTTTTTAATTGAAAAAATATCTTATTCAAATTTGTCATATGTTGTTTTCTTTGTCATAGAGTTAGTCAAATGGTCAAGAATTGTAGGGGAAATAAGGTAAATATGGAAAGGGTTAACGCAAATTCTACTACTGTCAAAATGTATTCTAAATATCTAAGTGTTGTTCAAAGGGACTCATGTTTTAGCATTACTTATTCTTTTGTACTTTGGAAAGAACTCATCTTAGTATGGGTGTTCACTCTTTTACTACATTGTTGCATTGGACTATTCAAACTTTTCTATGTATTATGGGCCAAAGAGTGGGTTATATTTTTTACTTTGGAAATCATCATTAGAAGGTGGTTCAATATTTATCTCACGGTTATGCAAAGGGAGTGTTTAGCATAGTATGGATAGGGACGTGGATAGGGATGTTCTAGAGGATTATAACATGGATGAGGTTGTTGATAGGGAAGGACCTTCAGTTGTCTATTCAATCATTGGAAGGGAAAAATTTTCAAGAGATTTGAATAAGACTTGGTCCTTCAAGGAAGCATTGATTTATAAGGGAGGGAATGAGGAGCTTAGGAAGGATAATACTGTTTCTTTGTCCACTTAAAAATCAGCCTTATCCACATAAAGTCAATATTAAAAAGCAAATAAAGGTATAGAGTGACTTCTAATAGTGACAATAATCTATTGACAATTTAGTTCATGTCTTATATAATGATGTGGTTGTTCATAGGAGTTATTCTAAACCTATTAAGGATAATGTATTTATTGTTATTATAAATGTTTTTGAGGTCCTTGACGAATTAAATATATTTAATTTTTTTATGTTTTTTAAATTGATGTCATGGAATGTTTGTAGTATTTCTTTAGAAGAAAAGAAGCTTAGGGATAATTATGTGATTAGAAGGAATAGACCATACATACCTATATATATTATGAAGTAAAGTATAATGGATGGAATATTGAATTAGTATTGCAAACTATTCAACATATAAAAAATCATGCTTTACTAGTAATAATATTTTATTAATAAATACAATTGAAATAGAATAAAATTTGCTTACAAATTCTTTGGAGACTTTGACGATATAGTGTTCAAATGGTTACAAGATCCTCCTTATACAAATCTAGTTTTCTCAAAATTATGAGAATAAAATTAGATTCGGATAAATTATAAAAGCAGATCCAAATATAATATTACTTTTCTTTTACATGCATTGCAATCCAAATAAAAATTAAATCAAGATAAAATATTATAAAAATTTCAATTAAGATTTGAGGGCCTGGCCCGTTAGTGAAAATCACTTCCTTGGAAGCGTGGAGACCATGGTTCAAGCCTCTAGAACCAAGGGAAAGTTTACCCAATGTAATTGGAAATTATAGTGGCAACAAGGAAAATGTAACGAGTTAACGATTCCTCTAGTATACACAATATACACCAAAAAAAAATCTAATTCGACTAAAATGTAATTTCATTAAATTAGATCCAGATAAAAATATTTCAATCCAGCTTAAATTAAAATTCGAATAAAATTTAAAATCCCCTTTTTTATCCCAATGCTTTTCTATTGCAATTCATGTGAAATTTCTAACCAATATTAATGTGAAAATTTCAGCCATTACATTTTTTTGGCAGCTTGTAGTTCTTTGGATTTCTTCAATAGCACTTAAAATATTCAATTGGTATCAGGTTGATCTATTTGGGTTACTCATAATCTTGATTTAACATTAGACGTCGTAAAAAGCAATCCGGGGTTACTCATAATCTTTGATTTAAAATTAGACATCATAAAAATGCAATCCGGATAAAGTTCAATTTGGATTAACAAATCCAATCTAACTAAAAATAAAATCTGAATAAAATTAAATCCAGATAAAATATTCCAATCTAGCTGAAATTATAATCCGGCCAAAACTAAAATACAAATAAAATTAGGAATCCCCCTTTTTTTCAGCTACAAAACCATTTTTGCTTTGCAAGTAAACCTAGCAATAAAGCTCTTCCACAAGAAGTGTGCAGTTATATATATAATCACAAACTAAAATTATCCATGGTAAGTGACACACATGAGAAGTGAAACATTAGACATCATATTTTTTTTGTTTTTTCCCTTGATGTCAATAAGTTGTGCTCTAATTAATGTTCTGAAATTATGAAGTCTATCTCTATTCAAAGCCTTTGTGAAAACATCAGCAACTTAATCATAAGATTTGTAAAATATGAGAGTTATAAACTCATATTCTACCAAGTCATGAATGAAGTGGTGGCATATGTCAATATGTTTACTCAAACTATGAAACACTAGATTCTTTATCATGGATATAGTGTTGGTGTTGTCACAATAGATCTTAATGGAGTAATCAATCTTCATTCCTAAGTCTTCAAAGAACCTTACCATCCAAATGGCTTGAGTGCAAGTGAATGATGAAGTCATGTACTCTACTTCAGCTATAGATAATACAACTATTTGTTGTTTTTTGCTACTCTAAGACACCAATTTGCTACCAAAAAAGAAAGCATAACCTGAAGTACTTTTCCTATCATCAAAACTTCCTATCCAAGTTGCATCTGTATAGGCCTCAACATCAAAATAATTAGTACCATAATATTTTGTATCACTCACATACCTAAGGATTTTCTTGGTTTCCTGCCAATGAGACTCATGAGGAGAGCACATGAATCTTACCACCAAGCTAATAAAATACATATATCTCACCTAATAGCTATAAGGTATGTCAAGCTACCAACTAAAGACCTATAGAGTGTTGCATCCATAAGAGGAGAGAATCCTTCTTAACTGCTGGAGTACTAATATGTTTGCAACCATTCATTTTAAATCTTACTAGAAGGTCTTCAACATACTTGGATTGAGTAATAGATATACCTTGAGTTGATTGCTTTATTTGCATACCAAGAAAGTATTGCATTTTTCCCAAATCACTCATTTCAAACTCATCCAACATAGCCTTTTTAAATTATTTCAACAAGATAGTGGAGCTGCCCATAAAAATTATATCATCAACAACAAACATATCATAAATAAAATCTAATCCAACTACCTTTTATATAGTACTTTTAACCAAACATTGTTCATAGTTATTTTTAAGCAAGTAGGAATCCGTCCGAGAGTGCCAAGCTCTAGGTGCCTGCTTAATTCCATAAAGAGCTTTCTTCAACCTGTACATTTTATCTTCCTGACTTACAACTATGAATCCTTGTGGGTGATCCACATAAACTTCTTCCTCCAAATATTCATTTAAGAATACTGATTTTACATCCATTTGATATACAACAAGACTAAAATGGGCAGCTAGTGCAAGAAGATATCTTACCATTTCCAATCTAGAAACTAGTGCAAAAGTTTCTTCATAGTATATTCCTTCTTGTTGAACATAGCCTTTGGCTACCAATTGTACCTTGTGTTTAGCTATGCTTCCATCAACATTATATTTCAGCTTATAAACCCATTTAACACCAACTATAGTCTTGTCTTTTGGAGGAGAAACAAGCTCCCAAGTATCATTTTTTAATCTGTTCAATTTCATTTTCCATAGCCTTTACCCAATCTTCATTAGCACATGCTTCTCTAAAATTTGAAGGCTCAACATTAGAAGAGGACAATAATGCATAATTTATTATATTCTCACCTTGTTTTGATTGTAATCTAGTTACTCTCCTTGTATAATCCTCATCCAACATTTATGTTTGTGGGTGATATTTGTTGAGCCTTTTTGTACCAATACTTCCTCTTGATGAACTTGAAGATGGAGAGTCACTATTTGACATAGGAGAGTTGGATTTTTCTTCATTTTTTGGTTGCAAGGCTTCACCATTTTCATTAGGACCTAGTTCATCAATTTGTGGAATAACGCCAACATCTTTAGTCTCTTTGCTATATCCCCTCTTCATCAAAGACCACATCTCTACTAACATGCAACTTGTTAGTAGTGGGATCATAACATTTGTAAGCTTTGGATTCATCAAAATAGCCAACAAAAATATATTTGATAGATTTCTCATCAAGTTTTCTTCTCTTTTATTTAGGAATGTGCACATAACATGTGGAACCAAAAATTTTCAAATGACCAATACTTGGCTTCTTACCATGCCAAGTTTCATAGGGAGTAGAGTTTTCTACCAACTTTGTAGTGCTCTGATTGAGAATGTAAACAATTGTATGTACAAATTCACCCCAAAACTTGTTTTATAATCTTATTTTCTTCAATATGCAATGGGTCATTTCAACTATGGTCATATTCTTCCCTTTTGCCATTCCATTTAGTTGAGTGTAGATAATTGTTAACTTCTCTTTGATTCCCTGGTTGCTCTAAAATTCTTGGAACTCATTGGAAGTGAACTCACCTCCTTGGTTAGTCCTTAAGGTTTTAATACAAAAAACAAATTGCTTTTCAACTAGAGCCTTAAACATATTGAAACAATCAAAATCTTGTGATTTATCATGCAAGAAATATATCCAACTCATTTTCTTTTACCAATGCTTAAGGTCTACATGGGTCCACATAGATCAACATGCACCAACTCTAGTGGCTTCTCAACTCTAAATTTGAAGTGTGGAAACTTCTCTCTATTGTTTCCCAAGAATGTATCCTTCATATAAACTATTTAGAGGTTTCATAAATGTGGGTATCCCTCTAATAAGACTCCTCTTTTGCATTCCATCCATTGAGCCAAAGTTGATATGTCCATATCTTTTATTATCATAACCATTGCCAAATCAATAGTGGTCTTCAAGCATTCCATAATTGGTTGTATTTTCAATATATACATCCTATTTTTTAACATCAACACTTTAGGTATAATCTAAGTGTTAGTCTTATTTAATATTCTACAACAATTATTTAAAAAAAAAAAAAAACTTATAATATCTTGAGCGTAATTGTCAAGTAATTTGAATATTATGCTTTTAGTCCTGGAAAATATAAAGTATCATGTATTTATGAAATCGTACCAATATTTGTCATGATGGTAAGAGTTCCCTTTCCTACTAGATTCATCTAATTATTATGACTAAGCTTGACCTATCCTCTGATATTCTTATCAAAGTTCGACAAACAGACTTTTATTTCTAGTTATGGTTTGAACATCCACTATCAATATACCAAACATAATCAACAACCTTAAAAATATTAAATATAGGAAGAAGGTTTCAAATTTTTATTCAATGTAATAAACTCTTTTCTCTTGCTTGTTATTTCTATAGCAATACGGTTCAATGTGGTCATCCTTACCATAATAGTCATAGTGTCTATGGGCTGATTCATGACTATTGTTATTTCCTCTTCCACATCCTCTACCACGACCTCTTCCATGGCCTCTAGAGAATGATGGTGCTGAAGTGGTAGATGATGATTCCTTTGAATGGGATGGTTGTTCATTCATCTTCAACTTTGTTTGAAATGCTTGATCAAGACCTTCATATCTATCCTTCATCATGTGCTCATAAATTTACAAGCTACCAAGTAGTTCAACAAGAGTTAGTTTTGATAAATCTCTAGACTCTTCAATAGAAATCATAACCAGATCAAACTTCCTAGGAAGGCTTCTTAATACCTTCTCAACAATCCTTTTATCATCAAATATCTCACCATGTGCATGAATAGCATTCACCATATTTTGGACTCTAGTGATGAAAACTTTAATAGACTCATTATCATTCATGCGTAAGGATTCAAAATCTCTTCTCAAGAGTTGAAGCTTAACTATTCTCACCTTGGAGGAACCTTTGTAGGCACTTTCAAGTGTCTCTCATACATCCTTTGATTGAGTGCATTTAGCAATCTTTGGAAAGATGGAGACTGTTAGGAGTAAAACTGAAGGGATATATTTTATTGATAAATGGTTACAATATATAGGCATAAGCCTATATGATGAACATGACACTTGTCAATGAAACTGACAAGTGTCAAACTGGCATAGTGCACATTACATTAACTCTAACATTCCCCCTTAATGTGCACTATCCTAACTAAAGGAAAAAAAAAAAAAACAAGTCAACATTAGGTAACATTCCCCCTTAATGTTGACTTCTCTAAAAAAATCTACATCCTCTTTTATTGCTGATTTGGTCTTAGGCTCTTGCTCTTTGTGCTTGGCTCTCCAACTGTGAATAATGCTAGATTCACTGTGTATACATCTTGGTCTGTTGCCTCAGGGTCAGCCACTTCCACGGGTCTGTTGCCACTGGGTCAGCCGTCTAAGTGCCTCGGGGTCATCATGGGTGCCTCAGGGTCAGCCACATCTGGGTCTGTTGCCTCTACAGGTCATCCTCAAAGGATGTTGCCTCTCGTAGGTCACTGACTAGATTCACCATGAGTATGAAATCCCTCCTCATGGTGAACTCAATCTAGAATGTGTCGGTCCCTGCCGAAAATGCACCTAATTAAAGGAAAAACGAGCCATATAAGAGTGTCGAGATCTGCTGAAAATGCACTCAATACAATAAAATGAGCCATAGATCAAAATAGGAGAGAAGAAGAAAATAAGAGAATCTTTTGAACTGTCTTCGTCTGTAGTCTTTAGAAGTGGATCTGGAAAAAACCTCGGATAGAGTCTAGGGTGTCTTTGTCTGTTGTCCCTAATATAAGTGTCCTTATGGTGACCATGTCATCTCACCAAAATGCATGGGTAACTAGCCGCTGCATTCGCCAAGTGTATAGAAAAGGTCACTAGGTACAAGGATCACATATAAAATTACCTTGGGAGTGTCGGGTACAACCGAGAGTGCACTCCAAGGTAGAAAAACTTTGAGGCTAAAAAACTTAATTGAAACAGCCTCAAAATTACAATATGACACCACCATTGTGTCCGTTGCGGAAAACCATTTCCAACGACTATAAATACCCCTATAGTTGTTGCAAAATAAATAGGGGTCATGTGGGCAACATCTCTCGGAAAAAATACAATAAGAAGCCATGAGGGCCTTCTTCCACTTCCACTCTCCATGTGGAAAAAACAAGGCAATAATGTTTTACTGTCGGTTGTCTTCATCATGATTAAAAAATTTCCTCCCAAGAGAAATTACATAGGCCATGTGGCCATACAATAAAAGGTACCCCACTTAACCAAAATTAAGTTCCCAAGCGACCCCTTACAATGGATTACTTAAAGGGACTCACAAATCATGGGCACAATGGCCAATGTCCAATGTCCCCACATAAAAAATAAATTTTCTCCTCACTTATTTAAAAAAAAATGGGCCTATTGTATAAATATCACCCCATTCATTTGGCATTCCAAAGCCAAACTACCCACTTCAATCCAACCATCAATCACCCAACACAGATCCAAAACCAGCCACGTACAAACCTTAAAATGGGTTAAATTTGCCAAACATTCTCACAAATAAATTTCCTCAGATCAAAATAATGCCCTTTCACAGACACCACGCAGCGAGAGTCACTATCATAGAACCGCAAGTGGAGGACCGCCCGCTTCGCGCTCAGCTCACCGTTGATGCCGTCGAAGAAGACGTCTTCTTGCAAATGGGTAGCCACGCGAAAGGAAGCCAGCTATCCACGCATGCGTCCCTCTTTCTGAGTAGCGGACATCTTGATCAACATTTACCCCCACGCCAGCGGCAAAAATAGAAGCGGCACTACCCCACTCGCCAAATAAAGTAAAATGAATGCCACCAGCTGCAGCTCGATCACTCGCAGAGGCCCCATAACGCCGCCCATGATTAATAAATTCAAAATCACGATTCCACATGATTCCATATAACTGAGTGTCCCATGATTCCACAAAAAATGGCTTACCACTGCAACATCACTACAGCACACTGCAGTTCCCCATCCTGGATCAAAAATCGTCCATCGCCAAGATACGAACAGAGCCAGGGTTCGTTTCTTGACCAGGGTTTAAAATTTCTCGAACAGAGCCGCTGATGAAAGCTTGCACGACGCGAGGATTGAAAAAAATGAGGGGAGCATACTAACCATTTATCAATAAAATATATATATCCTTTGGTGATTTTTATCATCATTGTACTAGCTTGACTTATAAACTTAATATTTCTTTGTTTGAGGATTTTGATTACATTGAAGATTTCAAAATTGTATGAAATATAATGGTCAAGCGAGGAGGTCGGTTCAGTTGATTAGTAGAATTGATCCATTGGAAAGGCAATAGGTTTTTTAAGGGATTTAAAAACACAAAAGCTAAGTTATGGAGGGAACAAAGGCTATTTTTTTATATCTCTATTAAACAAAAGCATGAGAGTGAATGCATCTCAAAGACTATGGATTACAATTGGCTGATGGTCTCTGATGATTTGGGGATGTTGATCAATATTTTTTACCTTCTTCCAAAATTTATTTAAAGATGTTTATGAGGCCTTATATGAGTCTCTAGTTATCATGTTTGGTACTTGTATCTCATGCAAAGTATCAACTAAGCAATGAGACTTCTTGAATCATTCTCTTTCATTCAAAGTACAAAGTGATGCTATGTTTACCATGCCTAATGCAAAGGCACCTAGTTTAGATGGATTACCTACTATATTTTTTAATCTATATGATGGTATAATGGTCTTGACTATTTTATGATGTACAAGAGGTATAAAGGGTTGGTTTTTTAGAAAACATCATCATTAGGGTATTATAAAACTAATACCCAAAGCCTTTCTAACATCATTTGTGAGTGTAGGAGGCTTGCTAGTAAGTACTCTAATGTGATTTTCCAGCATGTGTTAAGAGAATAAAACAAAGCTACTAACTCACTTGATAATAGAGGCATCAAGGAAGAGACCCTTTGATTTTGGCATACTTATTTTCCTCAGGATCTCAAGTCTGCCAATCAGGATGATGATATTTGTTTACTTTAAAATTCCTTTCCATTTGGCTCATCGATTTGTCACTCACAACATGTTCCTTGGTGTCGGTTTGTGCAATGTGAGTGTTAGCCTCTCCATGGCTAAGTAGTTGTTGATATTTATGATATTTTCGGTTGTGGTTATGCTTAGACTGTGTTAAGCTTGGGTTTCTTTCCTCTCTCTGTTGGTTAGAGTTGATGCTTTGTTGCTTCCTTTTTGGTTTTCCTTGGGTCAATCTTGTTGATTTACCCTGTTTTGCTTTGTTCTGCTTTGTAAAAGGTTCAGGGTCCCTTTAAAAACCCTTTTTCATCAATAAAAAAAAAATTAATACCCAAAGGCAACAATAGGAACAAGATTAAAGTTTGTGTCTGATTATTCTTTTAAATGACAAATTTAAGATTATCTCCAATGCCTTACCTCGTTGGATTAATCCTATAACATAACAATTAGTTAGGCGTGAAAAAATATAGTTTTTAAGGTGAAGGTTCATCCTAAATAATTTAGTACTTCCTTGTAAAACACTTAAATATGATGTTGAATTTGGTTAGAATATCCTTTTTTTAATGTTGGATTTTGATAAAGCTTATGATCTCATATGTTGCACTTTTATTATCCAAATGCTTTAATGGTTAGGATTTGGTAATTTGCTTAGACATATATTTTTCCGTCTCTTTTTTGATATTACTACCGCTTTTAGCTAATAGTTTTATTTTTAAATATTTGATGCTACAAAGATCAATTACGTAAGGGTGTTTGATAACTTCTTTTCTTTACGTGATTGTTGCATATATAAAGGGTATCTCTTTAAGAGGGTTGCTCAAGTCAAGCCTATTAGGGGACTCGCCTTGCATAATTATGGGTAAGTATTGAGTTCTTATTATATATATATAGTCTATTTCTGTAGGATGATAAGAATGAAATAAAAAATAACATTGGCATTTTAAATATTTTTTGTTAACTCTTTTTTGTAAATTTACCTCATGCAAAAACTAAGTTTTTAATGATTCAAGATAAGGGATAAAGTGGATTGGATTCCCAACTAGTAGAAGTAGATTAGACATGGAGAGGTAATTAGATACTTGGGGATCCTATTTGGCTTCAAGGTATCCTTGTATGATCTATAGAAGTGATTTATCCCTCAATTTCAATATAATTTGAATAATTGGATGCATAAATAGTTATAATTAGTAGGAAGGCTTTAGATTATAGAAATTATTTGTGTCTACTCATATATTATATTCCTCCTACCGATTTTCTTGCAAGCATCATTACGATCAATTCACTAAAATTTCTAGGAGTTTTTATGGAAAAAGTAGGATTGTTCTTGTATACAAGTTGTCATTTATTTGTCCCATAATGTACATATTCTAAAAGTAAGGGAAGTTAGGTCTTATTGATCCTTGGACATAGAGGATAAGTCTTATGACCAAGTGGGTTGCTAAGGTGTCGAGAGAAAATGAGCACCATATGGAAATTTAGTCTGCTTCTCATAATGGGCCATGACAAAATATTAGTGTTTTTGATAAACTAGTTGAATGCTAACTTTATTAGTATTAAAGGGTCTCCAACAATTCAAGGATATTGGAAGGCTTAACAACACTCTCTTTTTCTTTTGTCATGGGATGGATTTCTTTGAGGCAAGGGATTAGTTTTACCACTTCATCTATTTGGAGGATTACCTTGGTATAATATAATGATAAAACTTTGAACTTAGAACCTCAATTCAATGGGACACAAAGGAATCTTCAAATTTATAGATATGTTGAACATTGTCTCTAATTAATAGAAATCATGAAATTAGTTAAAATCTTAATCTGATTTACCAGATTCTTTTAGGACCATTGTATATTCAGCTTAGGGTTTGTTCAAGGATAAAATAAAAGTGAAGTTATCAACCACCTTGGTTTGTAATTAATTTAAGACCTAGCATTGGTGAAATGATCATAGCATTTATGATCCTTTAGTAGGAGATCTATATAGAGCAAACCTTCTTCCAAAAACCATTACATTTAGATTGAATGATAAATGAGACATTAATTTGGATGAGCCTTCATGGAGGTTGTCAAGTGCTAAAATAAAATAATTTGGTGCCATGGCTAGTAAGATATTACATTGTTGATTTCCTCACTAAGTGATTTCCTCTAAAGTACTTTTGGCCAAGATTTGGATATTGAATAATAAAAATCCTATTTATAGAAAACAAAAAATTTTGATACACATATTCTAGTTCTGCAAACCTACCAGACATATTTTATCTTCAATTTAAATAGACTTTCTATCCATATTTGGTAGAAAATCAAATTAAATGGATGCTTTATTTGGTTCTTTTACTAAATTTAATAAAAAAATTGATACATATAGAAAGTTGGTTCTTTTGCATATTTGGCATATCATATGTATTATTAATTGATGATAACTTCTACTTAGATTTTGTTATACTCTGAATTTACTCTGTTTTGTTATTAGACATGGAGGCAATTATTACAAATATAAAGGAGCAATAAAAATGGCATGAAGATGATCACAGTCACAATAGATACACGTGACTTTTGTTGTTATGGACAATCAGATTTGTGTTAACAATGAGTGGTTGAAGTCCATCATGAAGAAGTTATATGAGAGGTTTGACTTAGAGTATGAGCAAAAAATTCGCTACCATCATATTTCAATTATTAGTTATTGCTTGAATTCATCTAAATATCAATAAACTTAGATATTTTATGACTTCACTCTGTTTATTGTTTTTTTTTATGAAGTTTGAAGATGTAAGAAGTGATTTTTGTTTAGCAATTTTAGTCCCTATATATGTATTATATATCTGTATAATATTAACTAGCCAAAAGGATCCACAACAAGATGCAAAGAATACAAAAGATGAAATCCATAAAAAATAGATATTAAAGGGGCAAACAAGTAAATTTATTCTTATGTATTGGAAAAAAGTCCAAATCCTTAAAAAATATTTATCCATTACTAAGATAGAAAGTTCTAAAGCCTAGAGCCTTTGCCATTATAATTACAAGTACAAATTCAATCCTATCATATTACTTTTTAAAGAAATATTATTAAAATATATATTTTTTAAAAGACATATTTTATGGATATGTGTTATTCCTTATTATACCAAGACCATAGTTTAGAATATAGATCCTCTTAATAAATCTAGTTTATTTTGTTCTATAACGATAATAACACAAGAAAAGATGAGAATCGCATGGGAGGAGGAATTTGATGAAAATCTAAGAAGAAATGTTAAGCAAAATAATGGGGTCCAGTTTATAATTAAATTAGAGTTATTAATATTAAGTAAATATTAAAGGCTTATTTTTAAAGCTTCAATAAATATATATATATATATATATATATATATATATATATATATATATATATATATCAAACAATCCTTGGTATATCTTATATTTTGAAATAAAATTCATTCATGCAAGGATATTTTTCACATAATTTTTATACTCCTTTAAATGCTAAAATCTTAAAAGGCACAATACCTATGCATTTTCACATGTCTATATCTAACTTCAAAGTCTTATCCTACAATTGGATAAATATTTTTTTAAACATAAAAAATCATATACAATCTTACATAACCCTATCTAATATACTCTTGAGACATGATTTCTTTGATGGATTCAAAAATTGTTTCATAGACAAGGCTTTAAAAATTTCTATGATTGGTCTCTTTGTGCAGTTTTCAATTTCCAGTTGTTTGTGGAACCAATCTGCATGGGATTTCTCTATTTTTTTGTTCAGGTTTAGCATGTTAGTTTTCAGCTTTTCCAGTTGTAAGATTGCTTTGTGTCAGAGTCCATTTTTCTGGATCTCCTAACCCAAGGTTCTTATCATGGGTAGGAATATTGAAATTGAACATCATTTGGTGCTCATGTTGGGTGTGTATTAATTTTTGGCACCTTCTGTTTCATTTTGGGTTTCTAGATCCAAGGTTCCCGTCTTGGGTGAGAAGTTCAAATTCTTTTTTGAGAAGCTTTGCTTGGGCCGATTTTTTTCATTCACATTTGGTCTGAGGATTCATCTTATATTGTGCTCCTTTTTGGGTTGTTGTTGAAAATATTAGGTTTTTTATAAAAAGGTTTGGGACCCTTTTAAAACCCATTATGTAAAAGGTTTGGAGACCTTTCAAAACCCCTTCATCCACCAAATAAATTAACAAAAATTCTATGGAGGTCAAATTATCTACTTGAAACAAGTATAGTTGACTGCAAAATCATACTCTTGAATCATTCAGGGCTTAAAACATCTTAAGCTTATATTGCAATATAATTACTTATGATTTTTCATCTAACTTAACATATATATTCCAATATAAACATTGGCATAAATTTAAGTTCAAATCCAAATATCTTATACAAGGAAGTGAATTGTTTGTGACTAATTTGATTGTTTTGTTAATAATATTTTATTTGTTACTTTTTCTTAAATATAAGCATATAAAGGTTATTGTTTTATAAACTCTACAACATAAAATATATTGATAAGCTCTATGCGTAAAGGAGATGGATGGTCTGCAAATCAATCTCGAGGAAATTTAGGCACGAAACTCTAAGGAAGGTGTTTTCAGTGGTGCGCAGGTCCCAGGGAATCTACAAAGCAGACTTTTTGACCCAGGGGCCCGATCATGGTTAAATGTGGTGAAAGGAAAGCTCAAAGGAGTGGAGAAGCGGTTCGATTTAAGCCTAGAGCAAGGAAAACTCATCATTCCAGACATCCTGGCAGACCTAATGATGGCCCAAGGAGCAATGAACTTAGTGGGAAAGTTTATCGGTGCTCGACCAAATTTGGACACTATAAGAAAATGGGCTTTGATGAAATGGTGCCCCCTAGGGCACATGGAGATAGTGGTGTTGCCTAAAGGGTTCTTCATGATCAAACTAAACTACGAAGAGGATGCAGATCGCATCTTATGGGGCGGCCCATGGTTTTTGTGAAGAGGTTTATTTCTGTGAAAATGGGGGCCTAACTTTGACCCAAATAAGTAGAGCATTCATCAAGCTCCTATTTGGGTTAGATTGTTGGGTTTACCCTTCTAGTTTTGGCATGAGGAAGTGTTGATAGGTATTGCTAAAGAGGTTGGTAGTCTAGTTGTGATCGATCCTGCAATGTTAGCAAAGTCGAGGTTGGTGTATGCTAGGATATGTGTGAATGTTGACCTAGAAAAGGAACTCCCCAACTCAATAGAACTCATTTCTAAACATGGAAGTTGGGTGCAGTCTATCGAATATGAGAACAATCCCTCAAGATGTGATTCTTGCAAGAAACTAGGGCATTCAAGAAATTTATGCCCTAATAGGAAGAAGGAGAGCAACCCTCAAAAATCTAGCAAAGGAAGGAGGCTTCAGATTCAAGATCCAAACAGGTGGGAGACCCAATCATTCCAATGGAGAAGAAATCAAATAAGGTTGATGTCCAAGAAACCCCTATCGAAGACTCGGAGACCCAGATGATAGAGGAAGGGAAAATTCTAGAAGAAGTGATTCAAGTAAACCTCATAGATCAAAACCCCTCTATCATTGAGAAAGAAAATTTTCAAACCTAGGAACCCTCTTATGACAAAGTTGAATTCGTGAACCAAAACTCCTTTGCAAGTCTTCAGAATCCAATGGTTGAAGTAGATTATGACATCTAGAATAAGGAAACTAATCAAGAAAACATGGTCAGGCATCAGAGGGAGAAATATGATAACAAGGATGAGAGTTCTCTAGGGGAAATACCTCACCAGAAGAGGAAAAATTAGAATGGAGAGAGATTTAAGAATAGACCAGAAGAGGAAATGGATATAGAGGAGTGAGAGTCTTTAGAGGATACAGATATAGAAAAATTTGAAGAGGATTTGAAGTTATTGACTCTCTTAAAGCATGCCAAGAAAAGAGTAGATGTGGGCTCTTCTATGTCTAGAGGAAGGCAAAAAACTAGAGTGGTTAGATCTAGAGAGGCAACAAAACAAGTTGCAGATGGTACTCAGAAGGTTTTAGATTTGGGTGGGGGGAAGAACCCACCAAAATCTAAGAAATGAATTTTCTATCTTGGAACATCAAGGGTATGAATACCCTTACAAAACATCAGGTACTTCGGGAGATGAGAAAAGAATATAAACCTGGTATCTTCTTGATTCAAGAGACTAAGATTGATGAGCAGAATTTTCAATCAATTAAAAACTATTTGGAAGGAAGTGGATATGGTGGGAAGTTTAGTGGTGGGAGCCTCTGTGGGACCCTAGAAGATTTGATGGTCAATGTATTCAAAGAAATGAAAGGTGTGTGTCTGTCCTCTTGACTTGTAAAATTACAAACTTTTCTTGGGTTGTTTCCAATGTGTATGCCCCAAACACTAGGGAAGGAAGAAAAAGGGTTTGGGAGCTCCTTAGTAATCTTCATGAGGTGTCTCAGTGGCCATGGATAGTTTCTAGGGATTTTAACACACCCTTGTATCCTAGTGACAAGAAGGGAGGTAGTTTGGGTTATTCTAATAGTATGGAGGAATTTAATGATTTTATCTCTAAATGTGAATTGATGGATTTGGATCTGAAAGGGGCTAAATACACCTAGTCTAATAGGAGGTTAGGAAGCAACTACATTCAAATTAGATTGGACAGAGTATTAGCATCCTAGTCTTGGTTAACTCACTATGATAACTATTCTCTCAAAGCCCTCCCAAAGATTACCTCTGATCATTCACCACTACTTTTGGAAGTGTTGGAGGGGAGAAGAGTTAAAGGTAGACCCTTCAGATTTGAGTTAATGTGGATGTCACATCCTTCTTTAGCTCAAAATATTTTAGAATGGTGGAACATTGATATTAGGGGATCCAAAATGTTCCAAGTCTCTCAGAAGCTGAAAATGTTAAGAAAAATGTAAAGGTTTGGAACAAGGAGGTTTTTGGTCATTTAAAAGAGAGAAAAAGTAATCTAAATGCTAGCTTGGAAGAGGTGGAAGAGAAAATTCAAAATTGGGGGTGCACGGAGGAATTAGATAGAAAAGAAAAGGTGCTTCTGTCTGATCTCCACACTTTATTAGCCCAAGAAGAAGTCCATTGGAGACAGAAATCTAGGGCTTTATGGCTCAAAGAAGGAGATCGAAACACCCAGTTTTTTCATCTCACAACTATTAGACACAGGGTGTATAATAGAATAAGAATATTGAAGATAGAAGAGGGCAAGGAAATAAAAGAGGAAGAGGATATTAAAAAGGAAGTAATTTCTTTTTTTCAAAATCTCCTCAACATGGAAGATGTAACAAATGTTGAATCAGTTAACAAATTGTTGAAGAATATTCCCCAAGTGGTGAATAGTGAAATAAATATTTTTTGGATAGTCCTTTCTCAGAGGAGGAGGTGCATAGGGCAGTTTTTAGCATGCAGAAGGATAAAGCCTAGGTCCGGATGGTTTCCCAAATGGTTTCTTTCAGACTTATTGGGAGATTATTAAGAACGATATGTTAGAGGCTTTGTTGGAATTTTAGCAAGAAAAAATAATTCTCAAGGAATGGAATTCTACATTCCTAGTTTTGATTTCAAAAAAGCAAGGAGCAGACATGCTAAAATATTTTTGCCCAATCAGCCTATGCAATTCCATTTATAAAATTTTGACAAAGGTTCTAGCCAATAGATTGAAGAGTATTTTACCTAAGATTATCTCCCCCCAACAGAGTGGTTTTGTTAAACAAAGGCAGATCTTGGATGGGATAATCATTATTCATGAGGCTCTACACTCTATGAGGATGAGAGGATTAGAAGGCATGTTGTTGAAGTTGGATATGAATAAAGCCTATGACAGAGTCTCTTGGGAGTTTCTAGATAAAGTGTTACAGTATTTTGGTTTTGGGGCAAATTGGAGGCTTTGGATCATGGTTTGCATCTCCACTCCTCGGTATTCAGTGATAGTAAATGGAGAACCAGTAGGTTTCTTTCCAGGTAAAAGAGGGTTGAGACAAGGTGATCCTATATCGCCTTATCTGTTCATAATAGTGGTTGAGGCTCTAGGAAGGAGCTTAACTGCAACAAAAGATGCAACCTTGATTAAAGGAATTCGGCCAACATCATCTTCAAATATAATTACTCATCAACAGTTCATTGATGATACCATAATATTATCAGAGTCATCAATTGTGGAAGTTGAGAATATCAAGCAAATTCTCAAAACCTATGAAACAACTTCAGGTCAAAAAATTAATTTCTTGAAAAGTAGGTTGTTCTTTGTTAACACTCCCCAACTTAGACAGAATAAAATTGCAAGAACTTTTGGTTGCAGAGTGGACAACTTCCCCACTATATATTTGGGAATGCCCCTTTTTATAGGTAGAATAAAAGGAGAATACTGGAATTCAATGCTTGAGAGATTCAATAGAAAGCTTGCAAGATGGAAAGGCTCTTCCCTTACTCAAGTGGGGAAATTATAGCTATTGAGGGCAACCCTCCAAAACCTGCCCATTTTCATGATGTCTTTATTTAAAATCCCAACATCGATGGCTGAGAAATTGGAGTGAATGCAGAGGAACTTTCTTTGGACTGGTGCAGAAGAGAAATAGAGGATTAGTTTGGTGGCATGGGAGAAAGTTTGTAGGCCTAAGCGAGAAGGTGGTCTGGGCATCAAAAAAGTGAAGCAGATGAATAGGGCTTTAATGGCCAAAGTGGGGTGGTGGAAAATGATTGAACATGATCAATGTTGGGCTCAGATCCTCTCTACAAAATATCTTGAGAATAGAATCCCCTTTGCTTATAGCTTAAATCCACCTTTAGGATCATCTTTGTGGAATGAGTTGATCAAAACAAGAAATCTCTTATGGAAAGGTTTAAGATGGCAAGTGGGAAGAGGTGATAAGATATACTTTTGGGAGGATGCATGGGTCATGGAGAGACCTTTAATTTTTAATGATTACTAGAAGTGCATCATTTAGCCTTTAAAGCAAAAATATGGAAATATGGTTCAGGAGTACATCAAGGAGGAAGATAATTGCAGAGTGTGGCACATGTTACAATTGGAAGGAGTTGATGCAATTATGCAAAGTAGGCTTAATTCTCTCAATCTCAATTTACAACATTACTATCTACAACTCAATATAGGAGAGGATAGGTTCTTTTGGGGTCCTAATCCTAAAGGAATATTTATTATTAACTCAAATTTTGCCTTTGAAAGGGATAAGGAGAATCAAAATTTTCCCTCACATATAGTTTGTATTAAAGACCTCTTGCTGAAGGTGTCTTTCTTTCTTTGGCTGGCATTGCAAAATCGGATATTGATGGTGGACAATCTTAGAAGAAGAGGGATGATCATTCCTAATAGGTGTTATTTATGTTGTGGGGATGAGGAGATAATTGATCATATTTTTGTCCATTGCCCCCTTTCTTTGGAGGTTTGGCATGTACTTCTTTAGGCACTTAAAATTCAATGGGTGACAACAAAGTCTTTGGAGGCCTTATGGGAAAGTTAGGTTAACCCTTATCATAGCCCTGATTGAAGAAAATTTGGATCTTTATCTTACCTCATTTCATTTGGTAGATATGGAGGGAGAGGAATAAACGAGTGTTCCAAAATAAGGCTAATAGTGTAGAGGTCATTATCAAGAGTATCAAAGTTACCATTGCTAAAAATGTGATTATTAATATGGATAACCAAATCTATGAAAATGAGTTGGAGGAAGAAATAGCAATGGACTAGGGACTATTGAGAGCTACAAGGAATCAGATTAGCTGGCCAAAGAGAAAGGTGAGATGGACTCCTCCCCCTAGAGTGGGTAAAACTAAATTTTGATGGAGCCTCTAAAGGTAATCCAGGGAAGGTTGGAGGGGGAGGGGTTCTGAGATCTAGCTTAGGGGTAGTGATATCTTGTTACGCGGTGAACTTTGGTCATACATCAAACCATGTAGCAGAGGCGAGAGCCATGATTACAAGAGTAAGGCTTGCAAAAAAGATGAATGTTAAGAAGCTTATAGTGGAAGGGGATTCTATGAATATCATTAATAGTTTGAATGCCAAGCAAACCGCTAGCTGGAGCATTGAAAGTATTATTCAAGATGTAATGAATATACTATCAGGCATGGAGTCATTTGTGATCCAACACATCTACAAGGAAGGTAATGTTGTGGCTGATGTTATGGCAAACATGGGAGTTCAGATGGATGGATCCAAGGTATGGAATGATGTTTTCTCGGAGGCTTTGATGATTATAACTCTGAAAGAGGAAAACACTTCTGATGTTATTGAGTTAGAAGTTTCAAAGCCTTAGGGGAATTGATCATTACAAAATATCTATTAGCATGGGGTCAATTTTCAAGGAAACTAAACTAAGATTCAAGAGTTGATTAAAAAAGGTTACATATTGAATGAAGACTAGGCGGAAGCTTTCGAAGTTCTCAAGAAAGGCAAAATTGGAGATCTGATCTGAAGCTAATAGAGAATTGATTAAAGCTCCTGAAGATTCTAAAGAAACCAGATGGATTGAATTTAAGAAATACTGAATCCCCATGGGATAGAGTTAAATCAAAATTGTTGTATCTAAGTATGCAACATGCTCCTTTTTAGTCCAAATTTTGTAATATGTAGGTGTTGGAAGTGATTTTTCTCTTCAACAAATGTAAAAGGTTTGGGGCCCTTTCAAAACCCCTTCATTTACCATAATAATAAAAAAATCACAACGTAAGTTTTATAAAAAAATAACATAAAATAAAATACTTTAGTTAATATTATTCATTCAAATTAAACTTATTACAATATAAGAAATTAGATATCTTTTATTGTAATATATATCCACCAATAAATTGTTGCAAAGAAAACAAAAACTTAAAAATTAAATTTAAAAAATAATTACTGAAAACTCAGTGTTAATAATTAAGTATTTTTTTCAAATAATTGAATAAGGTTAAAACCTAGGTGTTATAGGTGAGTTGGAGAGGAGAGGGCAATCCTTCAAGGGAGGTCGTAGAATTTCCACCCTATCAAAAATTTGGGTACCCAAAATCCAATTGATAATTTTGGTGCGGAGCGCGACTCCCAGGTGACTTTGACTGTGTAGAACCCCCTAGTCGCGGTCTCTCAACGGCAGGGTTTTTCGCTTTAAAAAACAGCCGAAAAGAAGGTTTTCCACTTTAAAAAAACAAAAAAATTGATGAAAGTTAAAGAACATAGAAAAACATAATTATTCTAAATCGAAAAAAAATGAATAATGTCGACCAATGGAGGATCTTGAATCAATGGCCTCACTATAATGTACATTTGTTTGATCATTTCGATTGACTTTAAAATATTAAAAATATAATTTCTTTTCTATATAGGAAAGGAAATGAATTGATTATTATTTTTGTGTCACAGATATAAGAGTCCGTACACTGATTAGACATGCAAAAGCATCGAACACTGCCATAACTTTGCCACAACAAAGGCTTCTACAGAAGATAGATCAGTAATATATGAGGCTGAATCTCCAAACAAAAACGGATAGGATAACATGTCGGAGGGGACCTTAGAGTGGGGTCTTGTGTTAGTAATCCTAAAATTTCTGAGTAGATACCAGTTAAAATAACTGAGAGACTTTTTAACGTAATCGAATTTCCTTGTGCTTCAAACTATGGAGTAAAAATGGGAAAGCGAGGCCCAAATTCGTAAGTCAGCAAATGTTTGTTGTGTTTCTGAATATAGACCAAAATCCTTCTAAATTATGCATGCAAATAAATAAACTTTCATCTCCACACATATGCGAGCATACACCGCCATGCTCCGTTCAATAGTGTCTCTGGCAACACCCAGATGTCTACCAATCGAATTGCCAATCATTGTCAGTACCTACTCACCCCAGAATTCCATTGGAAGAGCATATAATCGACCCTACCGGGCCATGGTTTTTCCTCTCCGACTCAAAAGCCTTATTTCTATCGGCCAGAGCCGAGAAGCTAACAATAAAATAACCATTACTAATAAACCACAATGAAAACTCACCGTGGGGTTCGTAGTTCTGGCGAATCCAAGAATACAGAAAGCTCAGGGAAGGGCGAATACCCATGAACTTGCAGATTAAATCATGTCTTGCTCTATAGAGGACAGACTCCTCCACCATGCTGGGATCAATGACGATTTTTGGCCTGGAATCGGCCTGCGGTAAACAACCATTCACACGCCGTGCTGAAGACCTATTCCCAGCAGTCGTGAAGAGCTTTCTATATGCCATCTTTTGGGCTTCGGCATTCTTCGGAGAAGAATCTTCTTTAAACAAATCAGCATAAGAGCTAGTACTTCCTGGAGGAGTCCCCATTGGACCCTCCCCGGGGCACCGATCGATCCTTCAGAACCACCGTACCCCAAAGACACCTCTGCAAGCCAGCAGAAGCCAAAATTTTTTCGAAAAACCAGAAACCCTAGTTCAGATTCAAAAATTGCCAGAGCTCATTTTCTCGCTCCTAACCGTCTGATTCCAACCGGCCACCGAAACATGATGATGTTAAATGATGAATCTGAGCCAGCCTTTGCCGACAAAGTTGAAAATTGAACTGGTAGGTCTTTCCTGGATTCAACAGTTGGACTATGAGGCCCTACCCTTTAGATGTCGGGTTTGCCACAAGCATGGACATTTGGCCCGTTTCTGTCCTCTTAATATGAATTCCAATATGGAGGCCTCCTCAGGAGTGCCAAACTCACCTAAAGAGGATAAGGTTGCACCCAATAAAGATCCTATTAGCACCATTCAGGGCCAGGAAGTTCGGAGAGAGGGTTTTGAACAGCCCAGAAGAAAAAGACGGACAAAGAAAGAGAAGGGAAAGGAGCAATATCATCCCAGGCTTGTTAATAGGTATGAGATTTTTAAGTCATTGGTTGATGATGAGGATCACTCTATGGAGGGCTTGGAGGGTTTCAGAGAATCCTCTGTTGTTCTTGGGCAAATCCCCCTCTCATCTTCTCCTGTCATTCAGTAGATAGTTGATCCCTCTGAGGTATCACAGCCAGTGTGTTCTGGTGCCTTAGTAGTCCATAACCAGGAGCAGACAGTTTCTTAGGATGTTCGCATGGGGATGGCAGAGAAAAATAGGGAAAGGCCATCTTTGGGGATAACCCGGATAGAAAAAAGATCCAAAAATAGTAATTCTCAGGGAGCTGGTAGAAGATCCAATAAGGAGTCGCTAGCGCCCAGGGAGACAAATTGATCATGGGAGGATTGGTGAGGACAATTGACTCTTATTGCTCCTAGGGTAACCCATGATTATACAATCTTGGAATGTGAGGGGTTTAAACAGCAGAACCCATCAATATGCTGTTCAAAGATTATTAGAGCATAGCAATACTGATTTTTTGCTTTTACAAGAGACCAAGATGTCTTTGGATCTTATGTCTAAAACAGATCAACGAGAATTTGGAGGGGTGCTTGGTCATATGGATGTGGCTGCCCAAGGTGCCTCGGGGGGATTGTTACTCTGTGGAACTCTCTGGAATGGTCTGCAATAGAACACCTTGCCTGGAGGGGTGTTCTCACTTCCCTGTTTAGGAATAATGTCTCTGCAAAATTCATTCTTGTCACTAACTTTTATGGTTCTCAAACTCTAGAGGGTCAGCGGCGACAGTGGAAGGCTGTGCATGACATGCGAGCATCAAGGGAAGATATAGACTGGATTATAGCGGGGGACTTTAATGCTAAATTATCTTCTAGAGACCAGGAAGGGGGATCACCTCTTTTGGATCCAGGGGACCGGTTCATGATTGCTCAAGTCCAGGCTTTGCACTTAGTGGACATTAAATGTCCTGGCAATAACTTCACTTGGACTAATAAAAGGAGGGAGCCCCATAGTAGGAAGGTGAAGCTTGATCGCTTTTTGCTTTCAGAGGAGGTGTTTGTAAAATGGAATATCAATTTTCAGATTTTGGCAGGCCCTGTTTCTGATCATTGTCCTATTCTATTGGAAAGTGGGACTAGGATGGGGATCCATCACAAACCGTTCAGATTTGAGAATTTTTGGCTTCAGAAAGAAGAACTTCGGGAGAAAATTCCACAGTGGTGGGAAGAGGGTCGCCCAACTTATGGGAGAGCTATGTTTAGAATCCACAAGCAACTTCAATATGTCAAATCTCAGTTGAAGTATTGGAGGCGTTCTAATAAATCTGACTTCTAGACCCAAAGAGCTCCATTGGTGGCCCGCTGGGATGAGGTCCAAAAACAGTTTAGAGAAGGAGTAATAACTGATCAGCTCAAAGTTGAGGATGATGCCTTGCGTTCTGTGGTTGAGGACATTGACAACCAGGAGGAGATCTATTGGAAACAGAGAGCAAGAACTTCCTGGTTATTAGAAGGGGATAGAAATACAAAATTCTTTCATCGGATCGCTTGTGCTCGAAGACAGATGAATAAGATGGAGGCCCTTCAAGATGAGAACGGTCATTCCTTTGATACTCTTCCGGGTATTCACTCCCATGCTATGGATTATTTTTCAAAGCTTTTTAAGGAAAGTGTGGTTCAAGATGTAGAGGCCCAAAATGAAGTTATTTCTGTCATACACTGCTATTATTTCGGAGGATGAAAATCGAGGCCCTCCTTAAACCCATTGATAGGGATGAATTGAAAACCGTGGTCTTTGGAATGAGCACTGGTAAAACTCCTGGTCCAGATGGCTTCCCAATTGAGTTCTTTCAGGCTTTCTGGGACTGCTTAGGGGAAGATGTAAGGGTTGTTGTTGAAGAATCCAGAGAAAATAAGAGAATGCTTAAAGCTATCAACCACACGTTCATTACCTTGATTCCAAAAGGGGAGGAGGGGGTTCATATTTCAGATTATAGGCCTATTGCCTTATGTAATGTGGTATACAAAATACTCACAAAGGTAATGGTTGAGCGCCTAAAACCTCTTCTTCACAACATTATCTCCTCTGAGCAAGGAGGCTTTGTTGAGGGACGGTAGATTCTAGATGGGGTGGTTGTGGCCCAAGAAGCAATCCATTCAATGCACACTTCTGGTAATAAAGGGATGTTCATTAAATTGGATATGTCAAAGGCTTATGATAGGGTTGAATGGAGCCTCCTGGCTAAAATGATGGCAGCCTTCGGCTTCTCTCAAGGCTGGATTGAGTGGATTATGAGTTGTGTCTCTTCTCCGACTTACTTTGTGCTTATCAAGGGCCTTCCTTCGCAACCTTTTGGAGCTTCTCGGGGTCTGCGCCAGGGGGATCCCTGTTCCCCTTATCTTTTTCTCATTCTGGCTGAAGGTCTTGGCAGACTTTTAACGAGGAGAAGACAACAAGGCAGATTAATGGGTATTAGGGTGGGGGATGAAGTTGTATCGCACCTGCAGTTTGTGGATGACACTGGTTTGATGGGAGTAGCCAGCATCAGGGAAGCTAGAACGATTAGAGATACTCTTAATGTCTATCTCAGGGCTACTCAACAGGTCATTAACGACAAGAAATCCAAAGTGGTCTTTTTTAATCTGGAGCACAGGCTTCAGAACAGAATTTTAGAAATCCTGGGATTCACTAGGACTTCTCTCCCTGTGGTTTACTTGGGTATCCCCTTGCACTTCAAGAGGCTAAAATTAGACACTTGGAGGAATATGCTGGAGTGTATCAAGGACAAAATTAATCACTGGTCTCACAAGTGGTTAAGTTATGGTGGCAGATTAACGTTCTTACAGTCTGTCATTCAAGCCATGCCAATCTACAAATTTTCTATCCTGGCTGCCCCGCTTACAATATGGAAAGAGTTGGACAGGATGGCTAGGAAGTTTTTGTGGGAAGGAGCTAACGGAAAAAGAAATTGGGCCTTAGTGGGTTGGGATAAAGTCACTCGAACCTAAGGTAAAAGGTGGACTGGGACTGAGAGGATCCAAGTTAAATAATCAAGCCTTGGCTGGAAAGTTGTACTGGAGGTGGATTTCCCAACCAACTTCCTTATTCAGTAGAATTCTCACGAGTAAATATTTGGGTCAAGTTAACCCCAATGAGGTGGGTCGTTTCCCTCTGGGTGGTACTGGATCCTTAGTGTGGCAGGCTCTCAAGCTAGGATATCAGGTTATTAAAGATCAGCTATTTTGGAAAGTGGGGAGAGGGGAGAAAGCCCGTTTTCGGACTGATTCTTGGGATCGGTATCCACCCATCATTGTTGAGTTCCCCGAGTTACTTCCAATAAAATCTGCCATAGAAATCATGGGTTGGGTCCAAATTGAAAGTTATTTCAACACTTCTCAGCTGGGGGAGTATAGGTTTAAGAAGTTTAAGAGGTTGGAGGAGTGGCCAATTCCTATCCCCCGGAGTTGGCACCCATCTTATCCAAAATCTTGACAGAAAGGTTTCTCATAGGGAGAGACGAGGAGGATGAATTAGCTTGGGGCTATGGGAGCCTTGGTGTTTATACAGTGAAGGACGGGTATGACAAGATCCTCCCAGACCCTCCCCCCCATTCTTTTTCGGTTGAGGATTGGCGAAAGATTTGGCACTCTAAGGGCTGGCCGAAAGTAAACTTTTTTGCTTGGCAGTTTATGCACAATGGTATTCTCACTTTTGACAATCTCAGATGTAGAGGAATCATCGGCCCTTCTCAATGTGTTTTATGCCATAAGAACGAAGAAACAGCTGATCACCTGATGTTTGAGTGCCCTTTCACGCGTCAGATTTGGAAGCGCTGGTTCTCTCATTATAAAATCCTGGTTCATGGTGACATGAATCGGACTAATATTTGGGAAAGATGGAAGCGGGGTAGATTTACATCCAAAGCTCTTCAAATTGGGTGGGAGCTTGGTTTAAACTTCATTTGGTGGCAAGTGTGGTTGGAGAGAAATGCTAGAATTTTTCGAGAAACCTTTTCCTCGCTAGATGGAGTTTGGCAGGTCATCTGGAGCAAAGTCACCGAAACTGTTGTCTGTCTACGCTAAAGAGGAAACTCGGGTTGTTCCTGGGCCAATGGCAAGAGGAGTTGACCAGAGAGAGGGACAAAACAGAACCAGTTGGAAATCACCCCCAGAAGGCTGGATTAAAATCAATCCTGATGGAGCTGCAAAGGGCAATCCGGGTAGAGCCGGTATTGGCGTGGTCTATCGAAATCATGAGGGATCAGTGCTTTATTGGGAATTGCAGGGTTTGGGTAGAGCCACAAATAATGAAGTAGAAGCCATTGCTATCAAATCTGCCTCTATTTGGGCAATTACTCAGGGTCACAGGAGGATAATTCTTGAATCTGATTCTCAAATTCTGGTTGGAGCTCTAGACTGCATGAGGAACTTTTCATTGAACGCTTGGAGGTTGAGGATTCTGGTCTCTCAAATCAAGAAATTATGGAGGGAATTAGATGATGTGATTCCCGTATATGTGAGCAGAGATTTCAACAAAGCGGTCGATTTCCTGGCTAAGATGGGTGCTGCGAAAGAGGTAGGGGTGCAGTCGCACAGTGACATGCCTATTGCAGATGAGGTGATTAGGCAGGGCCTTGAAAGATCCTTGAGACAATGATCAATGAAAAAGCTAAGTATGGTTTTTGTCACGATTTCGTGACCTATTGCGCCATCGCGGCCATTGGCGGAAAGCTGTCGCGATATCGCGACATGTTGTGTCGTCGCGGCTGCTGGAGAAATGTTGTCGCGATATCGTGACATGTTGCACCGTCGCTGCCGTCGAGGGAAAGTTGTCGCGATATCGCGACATGTTGCGCTGTTGCGGCCGATGTGAGAAAGTTGTCGCGATATCGCGACATGTTGCGTCATCGCTGCCGTCGAGGGGAAGTTGTCGTTGAAAGATCCTTAAGACAAATGATCAATGAAAAAGCTAAGTATGATTTTTGTCACGATTTCGTGACCTGTTGCGCCATCGCGGCCATTGGAGGAAAACTGTCGCGATATCGCGACATGTTGCGCCGTCGCGGCCAAGGGAGGAAAGTGGTCGCGATATCGCGACATGTTGCACCGTCGATGCCGTCGAGGGAAAGTTGTCGCGATATCGCGACATGTTGTGCTGTTGCGGCCGATGTGGGAAAGTTGTCGCGATTTCGCGACATGTTGCACCGTTGCTGCCGTCGAGGGGAAGTTGTCGTTGAAAGATCCTTAAGACAAATGATCAATGAAAAAGCTAAGTATAATTTTTGTCGCGATTTCGCGACCTGTTGCGCCATCGCGGCCATTGGAGGAAAACTGTCGCGATATCGCGACATGTTGCGCCGTCGTTGCCAAGGGAGGAAAGTGGTCGCGATATCGCGACATGTTGCACTGTCGCTGCCGTCGAGGGAAAGTTGTCGCGATATCGCGACATGTTGCGCTGTTGCGGCCGATGTGGGAAAGTTGTCGCGATATCGCGACATGTTGCGCCGTCGTTGCCGCCGAGGGGAAGTTGTCGTTGAAAGATCCTTAAGACAAATGATCAATGAAAAAGCTAAGTATAATTTTTGTCGCGATTTCGTGACCTGTTGCGCCATCGCGGCCATTGGAGGAAAACTGTCGCGATATCGCGACATGTTGCGCCGTCGCTGCCAAGGGAGGAAAGTGGTCGCGATATCGCGACATGTTGCACCGTCGCTGTCGCCGAGGGAAAGTTGTCACGATATCGCGACATGTTGCGCTGTTGCGGCCGATGTGGGAAAGTTGTCGCGATATCGCGACATGTTGCGCCGTCGCTGTCGCCGAGGGGAAGTTGTCGTTGAAAGATCCTTAAGACAAATGATCAATGAAAAAGCTAAGTATGATTTTTGTCGCGATTTCGTGACCTGTTGCGCCATCGCGGCCATTGGAGGAAAACTGTCGCGATATCGCGACATGTTGCGCCGTCGCTGCCACCGAGGGGAAGTTGTCGCGATTTCGCGACATGTTGCGCCATCGCGGCCAAGGATGGAAAGTTGTCGCGATTTCGCGACATGTTGCACCGTCGCTGCCGTCGAGGGAAAGTTGTCGCGATTTCGCGACATGTTGCGCCGGCACGGCCAAGGGAGGAAAATTGTCGCGATTTCGCGACATGTTGCGCCGTCGCGGCCAAGGGAGGAAAGTTGTCGCGATTTCGCGACATGTTACGCCGTCGTGATTGCTGGAGGAAAGTTGTCGCGATTTCGCGACGTGTTGCGTCGTTGTGGCTGCTGTTGGATTTTTGTCGCGATTTCGCGACATGTCGCGATTTCGCGCCAGGTTGAATTTTTTGCGGTCAGAGGTGTCTTGTGTCGCGATTTCGCGACTTGTAGCTTTTTCGCGGACAGAGGTGAAGTTGGTGTTTGTTGCGTGTTTTCGCGATAAGTTGTTGTAACTGACCTATCAGCTCTCTCAGCTAGCTTGGTATTGGTTCAAGAGATTTGGATCCAGTGCAAATCTTCCTCTTCTCTTGTAATCATGTGCTTTCATTGTTTTCGGCTGGGATGTATCTTATCCCAATTGTAACTGATCAATGTTTTAATACAAGTTTTTTCAATTTTTTCAAAAAATAAAAATAAATAAACTTTCGAAAAGACATATATAACGTGTCATGTGACAAGAAAAGATACGCTTTGTTTTTCTCAACATTTCTCATCAAAAATTTGACACTCCTTATTCTAAAAAGAAAAAAAAAAGAAAAAAGAAAAAAGAAAATTCTACTTATATTTTTATCGTAAACCGTAATTTTTTATTTAGAGGAGACTCATTGCGGAGCATTTGCTTTGCCGGGACTGTAGTCCCGGCATGAACCGTTGTCTTTTATTGATTTTTATGTCAAGAGATTTCTGGGTCTAACAGGCTTCCTTGAAATTATGGCCTCAAGGCCATTTCTTACCTATATAAATTGAAAAGAAAAAAATAAGGTTGGGCATTGTCGAATGATTGGCAGAAGTCGATGACAATGCAGGAGGTGTTCCAAATTCTGAGTACCATCGTTCCTCTTTCTTTTCTTTTTTTTTCACCCGGTCTGTTTGCTTCTGATTCCATTGATTGCCATTTAAGATGAGGATGGATGCTAATTAAATATGAGGTTGAAATTAAAGTAATTCTCATTGATTTTACAAAAGGACTGAGAAAAAGAGAGAGAAGAAAGGAAATATTGGAAGTCAGTCTACATTCCAGAAAATCTTTTAAGTTTGAAAAAAAAAAACAAAACAAAAAAATGGCAGAGCAATTGGAACTTTGATAGGAGGTTTCAAATTAGATAATCCTCCAACAATGCGTTGATAAGGCAAGATGAAGATATGACTTAAATGAGTGGTAGGGTGATTCGAAGCATTGGTTATGATTTCACCTAGATGATCAGGCAAAATTAATCTGTTGGGCAGTCACAGGGGGTTCTTTAAGGAAAACAACTAAAAAAAGGATTGTGAAGGCTTCAGAGTTTCGAAGACCTGCCAACATTTTTATAATGCTAATTTAGGGCAAACTTCATGTCTGTTTGTTTAATATGAAGACTCGAAATTAGATTCGAACCTCTTTTTTTTTTATAGCTAATAATTTCACTCATACAAAAAGAAGAATAAAAAAAGCAAGATTAAAAAACAACTGATCACTCACGAAGGTTAGGTCCAAAAATCACATCTAGGTTCGTTCCAGTTTATGGAAATTGGATTCCATTTTGAAGGACAAGTTAAGATGAGACGGAACAGATTGTGGAATAAGGGGACTGAAAAAGGGGACCTGTTGAGATTAGAGAAATCAATTGTCAAAAGTGATTGAAAATGTGTTTTAGTCATAATCGCTGGCTGATTTTTTGTAATTAGTATTGACTAGGTTTTAAAACTCTGTATTTTTCTTTTAGTGATTTTTTAAAATTAGTTTAAAGAATTATTATAAGTGAACTTGTTTTTTAAATTGGTTATATAGAATTGAAACCTATTTTATTATTATTATATCATCATTACACAGTAATATTATAACAACTTGATATTATAGTATTATATCATCATTATGTAATGATATTGAAACAGTTTGATATTATCTATGTATCATTTGACAAGATTTAAACTTAGATCTTATTCTCATCCTTAAATGTTGAAAAATCCCACTAATTTGTATTAACTTGTAAACTTGTGCAAACCCACAAATATTACACAATTTCTAATGGTTTTTGTGTGATATTTACAAGTTTGAACAAGTTCCCAAATCAATATAATTAATTTGGTTTGACTAACTAACAAGTAGACGTATGGTTAGTATAAAAATAAATGCAATTTTTTTTTCCTCTAAAATAACTAAGATTCAACCCTAACATAAATATATTATGTTTACTATATTTTTTTATTTTATTTTTATTTTTTTCCATTTATGCGCGTGGATGAAATATGGGTCATAATAAAAACACCAACAATTAAGTGTTTATAATTTATCTTTATTGAATCAGGTGCAAGTATACAAAGGAGTTTTCTTAAAGAAAAAAAGAAAACATGTATGAAGATATGAAAATATAAATATTTGAAAGTTTTAAAAATTATTTGAAAATAAAAATATTTGAAAGTATAAAAAAGTAGTTGAAATTAAATGGTATGAGTTTAATTGGTTAAACTTTTTGATTTTTGAAGAGGAGACTTAGGTTATATTCTAGCCAAGCAATACATGTGTAATAGCCAAACTTATAGATAACTATATAATTAATATAATATGAGTTGGCCTATTTCAATCGTTTATGTTTATGTTTATGTTTATGTATATATATATATGATTAAATTGAAAAGAAAAGAAAAAACTACTTAAAAATAAAAATATAATAAAAAAAATAAAAAGATAATTGATTTATAGAAAAATATTAAAAGAAATAAAATGATAAATATGAAGATCAAAAATCTTATATTTTTAATTAACACAAGCTATTGTAATGAGTTTTTATATATTCATGTATTAGATGAGTTGATTTGTTCGTCTATAGCTGGGTGGATCATTATTTACAAGTAGATCATATTGTATGGAGTTGGAGATGGCAACACAATCCTACTTGATGAAATAGTATAAAATTGTAAGATTGCGGATCCGATGAAATACGTGAACCTTTTAGTTGCACTAAACTTATTACAGGTAAGAATATATTGTGTTGTGTAAATCTTGTATATATTCTTTATTTTACATGTATGCGAATAAATTTAAATATTTTTATAATATTTAATATAAAAAATTATAATAATAAATCTAAAGAATTTGTATAGAAGTGTTGCTGTAAAAAATTTACAATGTATGCAACTTTTAATGTATTTTTATTTATATGAATAAATTTTATTAATATATCTAATTTTTTATGTGCCATTATTGTTCTATGTCTACTATATTTATCTCTGTCCTCTTACTCCAAAGGAACTCAATAACCTACTTGTTCTATGTTTATGTTCATATCTATTATATTTATCTCTATATCTGTTACTCCCAACAAGCTCAATAACCTGCCTGTGATACGATTATAGGTTTACCCTCATATCTCAATAACCTACTTATTACAATTGTAGTTTTACCATCATATCCCAATAACCTGCTTACAGATGAAAATCATATCCCAATAACCTGCTTACTACAGACTTTCATGTTTACCATCATGTTTGATGTAATTATATTTAAAATAAGAGGATTTCCATTTAAAACATGAAGATTACATTGAAATTGTTTCAAATTTCCACATTAGTATTTTGACTTATCAACCATGTATTTTTTGAAATGCTAAAGGGTTACTTTGTAGTTGTTTTGAATTTTCTACATAATCAATTTATATTTCCATTTTTCATTTGAGAATGTAGATGATTAAATAATAAGCCCTGCCTCACAGAATACAATTTAAATTTGTGGGATTAATCTGCATTTTTTATCCCTAGTGGCCTCAAATGAACAACCTTTCAATCTGTATCTTCTTACATGTTTAAAAAACATAAGTTATATAAATTCCTAATGGTTCGAAAGCAAATTCAACGCACTAATGAGCTAACTCGCTCAAAAACTTGGGACATTACACTAAAACCTTATGTTGGTATCCTTTACTATCATCACTTATTGATCTCGAACTGGATGCCTGCGTGGCCTAGAGATACAGGTCCCCCTCCCACCATGTGAAGATTTTGTGGATCTAGTTTACTTATGGTCTCATGGTTTCGAGGCACAGCCAAAAAGAACCTTCATAGAAGGGTTGAAGCAAATTGGATACATACTTGGAGCTGCAGAATTCGAAGAGCTCTCCTGCAGAAGAGAAGGTAAAAAGAGCCACAGTAGCATCGCATAAGATGGACAATTCCCTAGCCTTCTTAAACAAGCCTGCACGCCTCTTGGAGAACGTGACATGCCTCCGCGTTGCATTTTCTATTTTCTTCATTTCTCGTTTCGCCCGCCCCATTTCCTTCACACAAGAGACACCACCATTCCACTTAATCCATTAGCAACCCTAAACCCAAATAAATTAAGCGAGAAGCACCGTTTAAAAACACCGAGCAAAGTAGATGATCTATAGGATATGTCGCATTTCGTGACTGGCTTGATTGCAAAGAAAGAAAAAAGCAAAGGGAAAAAAAAAAAAAATTAAAAATAAAATAAAGGAGTCATTGTTCGGCAGTAGGTCTTAAGAGAGGGAGCGATAGTCCTCGTCGTACAAGGTAGGGTTTGAATGTCGTCCTCGTCGTACAAGGTAGGGTTTGAATGTCGAATCATGAAATTAATCAGAGGTCAAAATTTCTGAATGTCCTTGATATTTGTAACATCATTTTTGAAAAAAAAATGGTATGATAATTTTATTTTGGTTTCAACTCTTATGTAAGCTTGCAGTAGAATGCAAGGCAATGTTTTTCAACTCTTATGTGAGCTTGCAGTGAATTGCAAGGCAATGGTTTTCAATGAAGCACCGTCTGCTAGAAATAAAAGGGTACGAGTTGTGTAAACGCCATTCTAATTGAGATAAACGATATGTAAATTTAAATAAAATAAAATAAAATAAAATTCTTCTGAAACGATTGTTATATACCAAAAATACCCAGGCACTCACCATTTCTCAAAATTTACTGCTTTCTACACACAGCTAAAATTTGGTGAGCGAAGTCCCCACCGATGGCTGGATCTCAATTTGGGAGGGTGCTACTCCTGCGTTGGATGAACCTAAAATGGGTAAGTGCTTGACCTTCTTGGATTCCGAACAAAATAGGAGAAGAGGACGACAGATTCGACGGGGGTTAGTACTCAGGCGTCAATAATAAGATTCTTGGCGTCCTCAATTACGAAAATGTGGGAGGGGGGACCATGGAGAAGTGGATTGGACACGTTGGAGGCGGGAAGTGGTACGCATTACGTATCATGGAGAAGTGGATTGGACACGTTGGAGGCGGGAAGTGGGAAGTGGTACGCATTACGTATCATTCATCATTCACGCTGCACCTTACAGTGGAGAAGCGGACTGGAGTCCTTCACTTCCACTTCCATTCTATATTGTATTTTTTTATTTGTGGAAAACATTTCAAAAGGATGTCATTTTCGAGTAAGATTCAAGGAGACAGGAGTATCCATCCATGGAAATATGACATTGTATTAAAAAAATCGATTCTCTTCTATTATCCTTTTAATCATACAGTTTGAGATAGGGACAATAAAATAAATATAATATTGATCCAAGGTTCTAAAGCCTTTAGAGCAAACATCCGAATCTTACTGATTTAGCAAATTAATGCTACGATGAGTATAAGATAAGAAGAATTATGGAAAATATGGATGTAGAAAAAGCAAATAGAGTGACATATGAGAATTTTAGGGTTGAGCAAGATATGGAGAAATAATATATTTTAAGATTTTTTTTAAGAAATTTTAATAAATAATGGATAAAAGTGATATACAAAATAATTTTATGAATGTAATTAGAGAAAACATCTTCCCAAAAATTAATAAAACAATTCAAGCACTTGCAACAAACAAAGTTGATGTAGATATTAAGAGGCTAGCAAGTTAGTAAAAAGTATAACCCAAGATATAAATAAGATATAGGAGTGAAGTAAACAAAGTTGATGTAGATATTAAGAGGCTAGCAAGTTAGTAAAAAGTATAACCCAAGATATAAATAAGATATAAGAGTGAAATATGTGAAAGAGAGAGTAAAATATTACCATCCTTTATTGTCCATATCTTCAACAACTTCACTCAAAAAGCATTTGCAATCAAATGGACAAATAGTAGTATCTTTAATTGAAAATAAGATGTTAATAACCCATTAAATAATCAATCTGTTGTGGTCAATAATAGTTCATTGTATCACACTTAGCCTTGAAAAGTATGGAATAAGCAATAATAAACAAATGATTTTATAGTTTTAAAAGATTCAATAATAACTCATTGCATCACACATAGCCATGGAAAGTATGGAATAAGCATGGAAAGAAGCTTTCAATTTTGCCTTGTTAAATTTCAAAACTATTTTAACATAAAGTTTGAAAGCAAATCATACAATTGAATAAAAAAGTAAATTACATTTATGGATTATATAGCAATATTCCATAAACCATATAAGCAAATATTAACAAAAATTAAAACACATTATTATTTTTCTAATTTAGAACAGATAAATGGCAAAATAAAATCATTATTTCCCCACTCTAATTGAATTATATATTGATAAACTAAATGAATGGAATTGACTATTTATGTGCTTCTCCCTTTGATTGGTTGCAAGAAATATATTATCGAAGGTGAGTCATTAAACATTGTCAATATGATCTTTCAATTGCAAATCCCTAGCTAGAATATTGCTAATATGGTCGAGGAAGCTAATTGGATTCTTCGTGGCATGGAAAGTATTAAGGTGAGACATACGTATAAGGCAGTTGACTTCCTCGTCAACCTAGGGTTGCTCCAATCCAGGCTATCCATTTCTAGGGATAATCTCCCATAGGGATAACCTTTTTGCATAGGTTGCTTGCCTTGTGTTTCCTTACTCTCCTAGGTTTTGCATTCTGATTTTGTGAGAGTTGTAGGAGGAATATTTTTTCTCTTTGGTTTTCTATGGAAGCCATTTTGCAAGTTGTTGTATGTCCCTTTGTTAATTGGATGAGCGCTTACAATGTGGTATCCTTTTTCCACCCAGATAATGAGTTGAATGGTCTCTCTTCTTGGACAAAAGTGGAGACGTTCCAAGTGGTTCTCAAACTAGGATTTTTGGTAGGTTTGTGTCACAGACTAGTTGGCACTAATATATTTTTAGATACTTTGGGAGATTGAGGAGCTAAATTTTGTCTTAGACTGGGACCAACGGGAGATCATAATGTGCTTAAGTTATCTGAGGGAGATGAGAATTTATTCTACCCCCCTCCTTGATTGGTTCCTTTGTTGGCATCTCTTGGTTGGCCAGTTATTTTTGGGTCTCTTTTGTGTCCTCTTATCTTGTGGTTGTTTGGTTTAGTTTTAGTTCATGGTAGGACCTTGTGTTGGGAAGAAGCCTATTGTATTTATTTTGTCTCTTTTGGTTGTAGAAATTTTCCCTTTGTAAAATTGTTCCTTTAAAAACCTCTTCTTCAACTAATAAAAAATATGTGATAAAATTTTAGCTATATAAAAATAACCTCATTGTCTTCTAGAAAATACATCATTGTTTAAGATATCACTCAAAGCTATTAATTATATTTATAAGTAAATGTGAAGGTAAACGTTAGTATGTTTGATATTATTTTATGATCTTTTTAAATATTAAAAATAATTATGCTTTCAATTAGAGTGACATCTAGAGATAGCAATAAAGTTAAAATATTTCAATTTTAATTTTTATAAACATGATATCTTAGAAGGCATACAATATGTAAAGGATGAAGAAAATATGTAGTACTATGCTTTTATTAGACTAGATGAAGAAGTACAAATTAATGAGACAATACTATACCCGTACTTCAAAGTAAATGTAGATATATACGATAAAAAATGATAAAAATATTATAGATAAACATGAGGTAATCTCAACATTAATCCTATTCGATGGTATGCATGACCTTTTGATGGTTTTTTTAGTATTTTAAAGTCTTATAACATAATTTGATCTTGTTGAGGACCTGATTAAAATATTTTTTCTAGCTATTAGATGAAAATCATGATACAACAATTTGATAGTATTACCGTCAAATAATTAATATAAAAAATTGGATCTACATTATATTTCTAATGGTTATTATATTTGTAGAAAGTAAGCATGTATAATGCATTATAGATTTATTTTACACATAAATAGAAAGGGTTCTTGTATCATATTATCCTATGGTCTATTTTTTTGTTATGATATCATGTTACTCATAAACTTAATATGAAATATTAAAATTTTAGTCTTTTAATTTTATCATTCAACATTATTATTTTTAAATAAAAATAAGACCTTTGTACATGATTTATGAACAATCAATCTAAAAATATTTAAGCAAGAAATTTAAGATAGACATATAATTAAAATATGATTTTCAATAAATTATTGTTCTTTGATGTGATCTTATCTTGTTGTACTTTTTGGCCTTGGAATTTGTTCCTCGAAGTTTATTGTCCTTTGTAAAAGGGTTGGGGCACTTCCAAAAACCCATGTTTTCACCATCAATCGAAAAAACATATATGATTTCAATAAAAATGACATTAAAATCTATTATATAATTTGAAAGTTATATTTGGTTACAATGATGATACTCACATGAATTATATTTCTATTTTGGTAAAAACCAACAAATTATAACATCTCCTTTGTAAGTATAAAAAAAATAGTGACCTCTGCTTGTTGGAAAAAGCTCGATGTTTAGACTCTAATAAATAAAATTTCAATACAATTTAATGTTATAACATAAATTTACCTATCCTATATTTAATATTTAAACTCATCCCTTGCTTTTATTCTTCTTTGAAGATCTAAAATACAACTTTAATACAACATATAGCATGCATATAACCATTGGGTAGACACAACTAAACAAAGTGAAATACTCAGTATTACTTATCCACCTATAAATAGATTACTCTTAAGCTTATAAGCCCTAGATAAGAGAAACAACTCTTCCCTTAGAATACGTGTTCAAGCACAAACTATATAAATACGTAAAAATAATTTTAGTACAAAGTGGGGGATAGACCACTTCTATGATTAAGCATATCTTGAACACCATGGCACTATTATATCCATGATATTACAAGAAAAGTGATTCTTATATAGCATGACTAACTAGCACATTATAAGATGTTACTTCTACTATAAATATCAAACTTGACTACTTATAAGAAAAACATGCAAATATATCATAAAATATGAAATATGATTTGTATGTCAAAATAGGATATTACATAGTATTTCAAACTATATTGTACCAGGAATAAATAATAACTAAAATTAAAATTTAATAAAAATAATAATATATTGAAAAGGTTAATAATTTTATTAATAATATTTTATGAGTTCTAGTTGATGTAAGTAGTTTAGTATCCTTGCATAAGTCTACTTAGATGCATGTGGTAGGTTTGAGGATAGTGCACTCTTTGTCAAGCTTAGGACTCAACAGCCATCCCCTCAACCATTCAATGTAGCTAACATGGTATAAGAACACAAAGAAGGACACAACTTTCTCAACATAATAACTATTCATAAAAGTGCACATAAAAATTTGAACCTCGCTTTTCCACCAATGTATCTTAAATATGTAAGAGAAATATCTTAGAATATAGATTTATGAGAATAGGTGGATGAGAAAAATATAAACATGAGTAAAACCCCTAAAATATAGACGAATTATACCATGAGACTCATGGAAGTTAATATATCATGCAAGTATAGTGTTGTGAAGGTACATGTATATTAGTATTTTCATATTTTTTTATTATCTACTTATAAGCTAAAATATTGTTTCATGTATATACACCACTAAGGATAACTATAAGAACATAATATGCATACTAGTATCTTAACAGTAAAATGAGGATAAAATCATGTAAGTATTTAGAAGTAAAGCATATTATAAATGTATGTAATCCATTTATGTTCAACTTGTGTCAACTATAAGAAATATTATACTTAGATTTTTATATAAACCTATTCAATAAATTACTTAAAGATTGCATAAACATTAGTCAAGACACTTATTAAATTTAAATATGTGAAGTTTAAAATTAATTAGTGTTAACCAAAAGTATATTCACATATAAAAAACTAATATTTAACTACTTAATTGGATCTCTATTTATATGCATAAAAGCCATGAAATAACCAAAATAAGAAATTATTAAAAAAGGTAAACATAAAAAAGAACAGTGTGACATGATTTTTTAAACCCATAAAAGGCTATGGTTATTTATAAATTAATATGAAAAGTATTTGTTATTTAATAAACTAATTAACAAATGGATCAGTAACCCAACCAAAAAAATTGGTATAAATAAAAAGTGTGACATATAATTACTACCTTGACATAATTGTCATTAAGAAGCTTCCATCATAGAAGCAAGAAAAGAAACATAGAAATAAAGGCTATGATTTTGTGTAGCAAAAAAATATGGTTAAAAAAATAGAAAATTTCCTTTTACATGTATATAAAATCAACTACATGGTTTCTATGGAAATAATACAACAATATTTGACAAAAACCTCGTGTGTAGTTGTTGAAGTCTTTAGGAATACAAGTGTATAAATGATTAATAACATGATTTTGCTAGAAATGTTTCTCAAATACTATAATACTTTATACCAAATACCATGTCTAAAAAAAAAATCAAATGATCACTCACTATAAAGGAAAACATATTTAACATATAAACCTTAGCTTGAAAATATATAAACTAAATTTATGCTCATTAAAAAATTAAATGATCACTCACTATAAAGGAAAACATATTTAACATATAAACCTTAGCTGGAAAATATATAAACTAAATTTATACTCATTAAACTCTTTATATAAGTTATAGTTTAATATTTATTAATATTAAGGAAGGAATATTTGCGCAAAAGTTATAAGATAAAACATACACATAAAAGAAGTTTACATATAAAGTTAACACTATCTTGTGAAGAAGGAACATCGATGAATGGGAAAGAAGCTAGAAAAAACTAGCCTATCAAACATTATAGAATTTTTTAACTAACATATAGATAGATAAATAGATAGATAGAATATCATTGATAAATCAAAATATTAGTAAAACATAGAAAATATTAAAAAAAAAAAATATTATTCATTATATAGAGCATAAAATATAACCATTTCTAGAAAGTAGACAAAAATATTATATATTTATGAATATTTTGCAATGAATTTTTATATGAGTGCGTGAATGGGTGCATCTTTAGACAACAATATGCAATCAATCTATTACATTGAAGTGTTTACAATTTCTTTGGTCAGGGATCAAATAGAAGGATGTAATGGTTAAATGGAATAGAATAGCTAAACAAAAATCAGACGGAGGATGGGACTTCAAGAATATACATATTTTTGGAAAATATTTAGCAAAAAAAAGTTTATATAAATTGATAACCGACAAAGGATTATGGCAGGAAGTAATTTGAGAGAAATATTTAGGCACCTTGTCCTTTGTAGATTGGATTAAACTACAAAATAAATCAGTTTCAAAAGCCACAATTATTTAAAAAAAAACTAATGAGAGCTTTTCCATTAATTTTGATTTTTTTTTGGCTTAGAAAATAGGGAATGCAAAGGAAGTAAGGATAGGCAAAGATCATTGGCTAAGAAGAAAAGGATATTATCAACTGCCACAAAATATAATAGATCATCTCCATAGACAAGGAAAGATGGTATTGGAACAGGTGGCATCAACAATGAGTACTAACTTATGGAAACAAGGGTGGATCATAGCAAAAGAACTAACACTAGAAGGAAATGATGCATGTATTTTGCATGACTATATAAAGGAATTGGAAAGAGTAAATATAATACTAAATCATCAAAGAGATAGCCTAATATGGTCTAAGAATCCAGCAAGTGGGTAGTACACAGTTAAAGAAGGGTATAATACAAGCTTTGATAACAATAATGAAGAAAAAATTTAGTGGTGGAGTAGAATATGGAAGGTTAAAGCTCCTCTAGAAACTAGAATATTTGTATGGTTAGCTCGAGCTAAAAAAGTACTAACATGGGATGTACTTCAAAGGAGGTCTTGACAAGGACCAAATCAATGTATCATATGCATAAAGGAAGAATAAACAATGGACCATCTTCTGGTTCATTACCATTTCACAAGAGAAGTACGAAATTCATTTCTACCTATGACTCAAGGGAAAGGACAATGGCTTGCTAAGAATCTTTCAAATAACATGCAATTGCGGTTCAAAGAAAGAGGATTAAAGGAGTATATATATGTAGACACCAAAACAGCACCAATCCGATTATGTGACTGCAAACACTGATCGCATTGACACACACAGCCCCAAGGGCAGCCCCCAGAGGTTAAACAGTGGTCCTAACCACTCTGACAATAGTTTTGGAAGGTCAAAAATCAATTTGGCACCTTCAGGCACTTTGCTCAATATCCGTCCCACCCAGGGACGAATTCAAACTGGGATTCGCCCCACCCCGGGATGAATTCCAAATTCGCTCCAGGGTGGGGCGAATTGCAGGTTTGATGGGCAAAAAGTCAAATCTTGACAAATGGCAGCTCAGATCCACCACTTAACGCTTCCTTCATCGCATGGGAGTGTGGGTGAGCATTTTCGAGCGTTAGAGGATGTTACAAGGGCAGTCATGAAGTCCCTATTCAGGGAGGAATCTCCTCCCCCCTAGGAAGGCATGATTGCCAAGTGGCGCCTCTGCATGCCCAATTCAAGAGACCTCCAGGTCTATAAATTGGTGAGTTTCCTCACCCCAAAAAATAGGGAGAAGGAGCATTTTGGAGCAACGAAGTGCTGTCATTTTATTTTCACACCTATTCCCCTTTGAGTTGTGCCTTTCACATCCTTGATCTCTTTTGGAGAAGAGGTCATAGGGTGGTTATTGGAAGCACAAATCCGGAACCAAACCCGACATTTGGTCACAATATCCCACCCAATTTTCCGACAATACCCCACAAGAGGTTTTGGACCCATCCCAAGTGGATTGGTACCGAAATCAGGCCCTAAACGATGGGCGGCCTGCCCCATGGGCGCCCCCTCCCACACTGTTACAGTCCTAATCGCCCCTCTTCGGAGTGATGGGAAATCTATGGTAGATTTGCTTTCTTTCATTTTTGCATTCAATTCTATGATGCTTAGATAGGTTGTCATTTAAATTTCATCTTGTTTTGAGCAATTTTGATCATGTTTCTATCTTCGTTCGCCTTCACTAACTTGCAGGTAGCATCATCAAATTCCCATTGATGGAGGCCAAATTGGGAAAATATGACCATCTGGGTCTTCCCAAAATGCCCCCAATTAGCTAACCCCAAGTTTGCAGGTCTTTTGGAGCTTCCTAGGTAGGACATTTGGGACAGTACCATTTCGGCATTTTGTTGCAGGTGAATTCGTCCCGCCCTAGAGCGAATTCAAATCGGTGAGGAATTTTCTGACTGTTCCTTTTGTAGTGCCCTCCTGGTGATGTCTTGATGTCCCTATCAAATTTTTAGAGCATTTGGATTCATTTTAGTCATAGTTTAATTTAGTTTTCTCATTCACTTATCGTAGGCTTGGGGATTGCATGCTTTATTTCATCCGCAGGTGCTATTGACCACTCCTTGTTTCTTTGAATGTAGGATCTAGACCTTAGAGGAGCAGCAAGGAGCCAAGACTCATCCACGTGAGTGGTGGTGATGTTTGGTCCGCCCATTTTTACATGTGGGCACGCGGAAGAAGGAATGGCACACATGGATGTGACTAGAACGCATGTTTAACGCTCCTAGCCCTTGGAAAGGGAGGAAGCGCATTGTAACCGAATATTGAAACAATATCAATAAAAAGGGCTGTCTTCTTTATTGGCTTTTGTTCAAAGTTTTTGATTCGTTCATGCTTTCCCTCTTTTCAAGCACTTTTAATTTGTAGGATTTAGCGTTCATTCTAAGTTCGATTCGCATCGCTTATTTGCTTTCCTTTTTGCTTTCGTATCCTCATGCTTTCAGTGGCGATCACGGTGGGACCTAGTCCTCTATTTTTTAAGATCAGGGATCTGATCGAAACTTGGTTGTTTTTGCTTGCAGGTGCCGAGTTTCATACGTTGACTATTGTTCGTTCCATCAAGGGGCGGATACAGAGCTGTAATTCATCTTACCCTGGGACGAATGGGAATTCGCCCCACCCTATGATGAATACAGTCCTATAATTCATTCCCCCGAGATGAATTTTTGTCTATGTGGTTTTCGGGTAGAAACTCAGAACCGAAAGATTTGGGCAGAGAAGAGGTAAGGATTCTGAACTTTCCCTGTCAATTTTTGTCTTCAATTTTTTTGTTTCTGGATTACTCGCTTGCTTAGGGAAAGTTTTCCTTTACTGCTTGCTTGTTTCCATTTTGCAAAATAAAAATAACCCCACACACCACGTCGCAACATAAACACCAAGGAGCTGGTCGTAAAACCCCAGCCCTTGATCAAGACCAACGGTGGATTTCATCACCACCTTGGCTTGAATTTTGCATTCATAAACCCCGATCGCTACTGTTGCTAGACGTAAATCCTGATGAAAGCTGACCGAGTGTAGTTGGGGTGATTCCCAGTGCATGAGGATAAGTCTTCTATGGTAGGTGTCAAAAATAGGGTGATCCCCCTTTCGTACCGCCTACGTTCCATGTACCATCTGCTCTCACGTACCTATAGTTTCCCTCACGTAAGGGCGGGTATATAGAGAGGTTGGTATATCGGCCTGGCAATGGTATATCGAAGGGGCGACCATCTATGGGAGTCATAAGAGCCTTCATTTTGCATTTAAACGTTCTTTACAAAAGCTTTCAAAACAAAATCAAAACACACTAAACCAGGTCTAGGACACACTTTCAATATTTAAACGAGATAATCACTGCTTGTGTGTGTGTATGATCTTTTCTGTTTAGTGTAGCAAAAAAAAAAAAAAATCATAAAAGAGATAAAAACCTACATAGCTTGTAGAGAGATACCACCATGGTGTACACCCGTAGCCAAGCCCAAGCAAGGGCGGAAGCTGCGGAGAGTGTACAAGGGGGCACAAGTCACCTCCGCTATAGTCCCAAGGACTTGGCCATTCCGCCTTGGCGGCCTGACCCACAAGAGAGTCCACATCATGGCATCTCAAGATGGGACTATAGGGGCACCCCTTCGAGGGGCACTCCCATCCAGCATAGACCCTTTCAGGAGGAGTCCTTACACGTGGCACTCAACATAAATGGGAAAGCTCCCTTAGAAGCTCGATATGAGTGGCCACCGCATGATGAAGCGCTAGAACATAGGGTCCATGAGGAGAGGCCACAGGAGTATGTCATCCCTCCATTGCCCCCTCTCATTGTTAGAAACAATAGGACAAATCCGGAGCACAAAGCTCTTCTAGCAGGGCGAGCCAACTCTGCCCGCCCCTTTCACACTTATGAAAGGGAAAATGAGGAAGACCCCTACCTTCCTCAAGAGCAATATACAGCATGGGAGCAATGCGCTTCCGCACCTGCTATTTACCAAAATCATCTTTCGAGGCCAGAGCCTCGAGTGAATGCCGCTAACCTCGATAGGGGGAAGCGACCTATAGAGATCTCAGATCACCATGACCGAGACAAATATGTAGGAGAGGCATCTAGGCCTCCTAGGCTCAAGATGGTGGAACAGATCGACCTGGCAGTCGCCAGACATGCCGCCCGCCAAGCATAGATTACGTAGCTTGAGCAAGATCAACAGTAGCTAGAGCGTCTATACCGCCTTAGCAAGGAGCGCATTCAGTGCCAAATAGATGAGCTGCTCCACAACACGATGCCTGAGAGGCTTCCAACCCCTCGCACCCAAAGGGCAGAACCATATGAGAGGCACAATCCCTTGGTACGAGACAGGTCCCCATGACCCTACCAAGTGCTGCCTCCAAGACCTCCTAGACCTGAACGGGAGGCCACTCCCCGAAACAACGATGGGTTCCCTCCGTGGGGACCCACCCATGGTCATAGGTCTCACCCAAAAACTCCTCGAGAAGCCTATGAGGAGTATGAACAAGAAGAGGAGCGGGCTGAAATGCCCTATCAAGGTGGAGGGGCTGCTATCCGGCCACCCCTCCATAGGCCTCAAGTCTCCCACAACCCACAATGGGAGCAAACTAAAGAGGAAGAGATTAAGTCTTTCGATGCATATAAAGCGCTTCTAGAGCATTTGGAGTCTATGGAAACCAAAGCTTATGGGCCCCAAAAGCCCATGTTATGCCAACTCCGTAGTCATCCTATGCATCCATCAGTGCCTGCACCCCCTTACCCTGAACACTTTAAGCTGCCTCAGTTGGCAATCTTCAAGGGTGAGGAGGATGCCCAAGAGCATGTGATGAGGTTCCTGAGCCAATGCTTTGGCATTCAGGACAATGATGCTTTGTTGCTGAGAACCTTTATAACTACATTCATGGGCCCTGCCTCGGATTGGTTCACGTAATTACCAAAACACAGCATCAGTAACTTGGATCAGTTAGTGGATGCGTTCCTCGAATGCTTCACCTTCAACACCAAGAAGAAGGCATCACTAAGTGACCTGGCCAGCCTCAGGCAGTATGAGGAAGAGACTATGGTGGCCTACGGGAATCGATGGAGGACTCTGCTTTCCAAGCTACCCTACCTCCCTCCTATGTCCGACCTGACACAAATGTTCTCAAGAAGTTGTTTGAGATCGATCTCTATGCTATTGCAGCTGCAGCAATATGCCACCTTAGAAGAAGCTCTGGCGCAAGCCAGAATTATCGAAGAGATCAAGATACAGGATGGCGAGATTGCCAAACCTAAGAAGAAAGAATGGAACAAGAACACAAAAATAGGGACTACGCAACAAAAACCCGCTATGGTAAATCAAGTTGCTATAAATGTCCCTAAGCCTGCACAAGAAATACAGCCTCAAAAGGCTAACTATCAGGCAGTGCCTCCTAATAATTATGAAAGAGAAAACCAGAAGCAGGAGCAAAATCAGCAGCGTCACCCTCGGTGATAGTACACACCTTATACGGAGTCTAGGGACTCCCTATTTGACCGCTTGTCAGTGGCGAACTTGATCAACCTTCCAAAAATTCAAACCATAGATCCCAATGCGCCGAAGCCTAAGGGATACCGGGAGGACTTGTATTGTAGGTTCCACAGGCGGAGAGGACATGACCTCAATGCATGTTGGAAGTTCAAGGGTTTGATACAAGACTTAATTGACAACAAGACGTTGGCAGTGGACAACCCCGTAGCGCCAAACAACCAGCAGATGGGAGTCTTCAAAGACCCCTTGCCTGCCCATGAGGCACAGGCAAAACCCCTTCAAGTCAATGAGGTGCAACAGAATTGCCCCATGCAAGGGTATGTAGGAATGATAAGCATAGTGACGAGGAACAAGAGATACCCAGGAGTTGCTCCCGAGGTAGCCACAAGAGAGGTTCCATCGACGTCACAACCTCAACAACACCCTACGCAACTTCCTCCGCCTAGACCCGCGGCCACGATTCGGACCAAACTCACTCAGAGTTTGAGGACCACGTCGGCTAGGCTCTCCATATATGAGCTTATACAACAATCAACGCCCCATCGGGAGGCTCTAATGGAGATATTGAAAGCCATCGAGTTGCAGCCCTAGGAAGCGAATTCCTTCAACAACTTTGTGGGGCATGTAAAATGATGCACCGAGCCTGTCATCACCTTTCGAGAGGATGAAGTGAAATCGGTAGCTGATGACATGGTGGATCCACCCCTGCACGTTATCGCGTGGGTCAATGGGATCCCGTATAAGAGGGTGTTGGTAGACACTGGCTCGTCCAGTAACATCATTACTACAATGGCATTGAAACATCTGAAGTTGTCGGCATCTCATATCACGGCCTCCACATATACACTGCGAGCATTCAACGATGCAATCTGCTCGATAGTTGGCACAATCGTCCTACCTATTCAAGTAGGACAAAAGATGATACCTACATTGTGCCATATTTTGGAGGGTGAGATGGCTTACAACATCTTGTTGGGGCGGCCATGGATCAGGGACATGAAGTGTGTCCCTTCAATAGCTCATCAGTGTTTGAAATATACATTTGAAGGGGAAGTACATGTAGTCCCGGTGGACCTGGAACCCTTCAAATATTGCAATGCGGTGCAGCTGATGCCGCAATCGACCCTTCCATCGACGCATTTGGATTTTTAGTTAAATCCATCTAGACAGGGTCCGATCCCGCAAGCATCCCCGATGACAAATCCACCAAGACCCCAGTCAGGTACATCTTCAGCGTCAGGTCCTTCACCAAAGATGCCACCTATCATGGCCAAATAGAAGGACAAAGGGAAGAGACCCATGGAGGAGGTGCAACCTCTGGAAGAGGCGCTGCCAACAGTATCAACCATCTCTACTGAAGAGATGCCTAGTCAAATGGAAGTGGAAGCTCCTAATTCACCCAACATGGAGTGGATTCAGGAAGAGCTTCCGTTCCCTCCCCCTCAATCGCCAACAATCATTGTTGAAATGGCCAATACGGGCCTGGGGGAGTATCTGGTGTAGAATGTTGTAGCAATGCCCGCACTAGAGTCCATGCAGGACATGGGGAGACCTCGCCTCCCCATCGGTACAATTGTTCCTTTAGGCTGCCCGCCAAACCAGACCAACTTCGTGTATGGGGGCCTTGATCATGGTACGGAGCCATGCATGCAAGAGGACGAAGATGAAGAGCCCTTTGCAGAAGATGTCAACTATCTGTCTAACCCGGACTTCGCTCTGAGATATCTCGGCCAATGCAATTGGCATGGATATGGGTTAGGTAGGTATGAGCAAGGAGTGCGTGTCCTTTGCCAACCAAGATACCAAATGCCTTATGACAAGTCAGGAGTAGGGTTCAATCACCCCCTGCCCTTAGACATCTTGGTAGAGGACATGCAAGGCCTAGGGATAGGCAACAAGGGTGGATTGGCATCAGATCCTTATGCCAACCCTAACACAACGTATAAGTTGGGGGATTACCTCCCATGGTCAACAACCACCCTTGTTAACCTCAATAACCCTTTCCCTTTGCTAGAGAGAGGCGAAAGTTTGGGGACTCACTTTCAAGGAGGTTATAGACAGTGTCAAGAGGGATCTTCGGAGGATGAATCAGAGTATGAACCAACATCATATGACCCCTTCGAATCAGATAGTAATCACTCTCAAGTGATCCCCATGGATGACTATCAAGAGAGCCTCTTGACAATGTTCCCCCTAGAGGCTCCAATCGAGCCAGTGCCGCGTCAAGAGAATCAGGTCCCCCCACGGAGAGTGGAACAACCACAATGGGGCCAGATTAATTTGCTCGAACAAGACGAGCCTGTAATGCCTCAAACAGTTGTCGGAGCCAACGAGGGCTTTTGGATCTTCGATAGTGATTACGAAGATGAGACAGAAATGGCATATCTTAATCACATGCGGTAGATGCAACATCGATACCCCTTGGAGATTAATGACATATTTGAACAGATGAACATAGTGCCAGGGCATGAGTGGTACGTAGACCCAATGGGGTGGGACCAAGTGTTGGATCCGCCGCTCCAGGTATACGAAGAGCACCTTCCACCCCGAGACCCTAGAGTGATATCAGTGCCGAGGGTAGACCCTGTCCTCCTATCAGCACATAGGGCCGATCCATTCGTGCCAATCCCTACAGAGCCAGATCCGGAGTGCAGGAGTCATCTAGGATGTTCAAGTCACCACACCCATGGTAATGGAGATCAAAATCATCTCATCAACATGATCTCCATTGACTTAACCACCCCCATCCACAATCCGGCCGATCCAGCATGGTCATTGCATCTAGACATAGATGCCATAGACTGGGATCACGTCAATTCACCTCCATCCCCATCATAGTACTGGCCTTTTGGTGAGATGCTTCATTTTACCCCAGGGCCAACTCAGGATATCTTCCATGCTGAAGAGGAACCCGAGGTTCCCAACGCAGATTTAAACTCAGCAAATGATATCCATTTGATCCCGACTCCACACCAGTTGGAAGACGGATCCCACATGTCGATCGAGGAGACGACTGACGTAGACATCGGCTCAGATCCAATGAATCCATAGGTGATCAAGCTGGGGGTAAGTTTATCCCCCGAAGAGCAAGCCGACTACATTGCCCTTCTCAAAGAGAAGAAGGAGGTTTTTGCATGGTCATACAGAGACATGCCGGGGCTAGATCCGTAGCTAGTCACGCATAATCTAACGCTTGATCCGACAGTCAAGCCAGTTAAGCAAAAACTATGCAAGATGCACCCAACAGTGGCCTTGATGGTCAAAGATGAATTGCAAAAGTTGTTGGATGCACAGTTTGTCATCTGCGTGGATTATCCGCCATGGTTGTCCAACATGGTGCCCATCAAAAATCCCGACGGGAGGATTCGCATATGCACGGATTTTTGAGATCTAAACAAAGCGAGTCCTAAGGATGATTTTCCCTTGCCTAGCATCGACGCATTGGTAGACGCTACAGTAGGCCATGAAATGCTATCCCTCATGGATGGTTTCTCGGGATACAATCAGATTCGTATCAATCCCGAGGACCAACTAAAAATGGCGTTCACAACGCCTTGGGGGACATTTTGTTATAAGGTCATGCCTTTTGGCCTTAAAAATGTTGGCGCCACCTACCAACGTGCCATGACGTACATCTTCCATGATTACATGCATAAAACTTTGGAAGATTACATGGATGATTTGTTGGCCAAATCTCTTTTGTGCCAGATCATCTCGATGACTTAAGCAAGATCCTCGATCGCCTCATGGAGCATAAAGTCAGACTGAATCCCAAGAAGTGCGTCTTTGGCGTCACATCTAGAAAACTCTTGGGTTTCATAGTCTCAAAGTGAGGCATCGAGGTGGACCCCAATAAAGTCAAGGCAATCCTTGAAATGCTTCCCCCAACTACCATCAAGCAGCTCAGAAGCCTGCAGGGAAAGGTCGCGTCAATCAAGCGCTTCATAGCGCAGCTATCTGACAAGTGCCGACCAATGAACAAATTATTGCACAAAGGGGTAGCATTTCACTGGGATGACGAGTGCCAGTCAACCTTCGATGACATTAAACAATACTTGGCTTTGCCACTAGTATTGGCACCACCGAGACCAGGAGTGTCATTCTACTTATACATCTCAGCTACTGAGGTGGCATTGGGAGCCATGCTAGCCCAGAAGAATGAACTTCACAAAGAGCAAGCTACTTACTATCTTAGCCGCACCCTGGTCAGTTATGAACTTAACTATGCATACGTTGAGAAACTCTGCTTGGCAGTGGTGTTTGCTACCAAAAAGCTATGCCACTACATGTTGAGCAACACTACGTATGTTGTGTCTAAGGAGAATCCATTGCGATACATGATGAGTCGTACTTATCATAGTAGCCGCACGGTGAAATGGATCATGTTGTTGACGGAATTTGACATAGAGTTTATTGGACAAAAATCCATCAAAGGACAGGTCATAGCCGATCAACTAGCAGAGGCTCCTCTTGAAGACGATCAGCCTCTAGTCATAGAACTACCCGATGATGGGGTCTTCCATGTCTCAGAATCGCCAGATTCTGATGAGCCTGAGTCACAGGCCGACATAACCCTATTTTTTGATGGTTCTAAATGTGAGCAAGGTGGTGGTGCGGGAATTGTATTCTTCACACCGCAAGGGGCTCCAATGCCCCTATCATTTAAATTAGACTTCCCGTGCACCAACAATAATGCAGAATACGAAGCCTTGCTCATAGGTCTTCAGACAACAATCACCATGAACATCAAGCGATTAAACATTTTTGGTGATTCGTTGTTAATTGTCAACCAAGTCAAAGGGGTATTCCAATGTAAATGCCCTAGTTCTACAGGCCTACAAAGCCCTTGTGGACAAATTCCTAGCAAATCTTGAATGGTACGACATCGAGGCACTCCCTCGGTCATCGAATCATTTTGCGGACACTATGGCCTCCTTGGGGTCACTAATCCCGCAAGACCTTTCTGGTGATATGACAACCATTCAAGTCAAAACACTATCGCAATCCATGATGGAGCGTGCAAGCTCTGATTTAACGCCAGGAATCCACATGATCCAGATTGAACCACCTCAGGATAGGTTCTCTCGAATCCATGATCGTCTGAAGCACGCCAACTGGGGGTCCTTGTTCTCCCCTACTCCCCTTAATAGCAACACAACGCTATTCTTACAAGTTCTTTCCCGCTCAGCTTTCGCTAGGGATGAACTTCAAGAGGGATTGGTTGTTCATACCATCGAGGCTTCGATCAGCAGGATTGGTATTCACCCATCGAGGGACTACCTCAAGTTAGGTAACCTCCCACTTGGATTGATGCATGCCGCAAAATGAGCATTCAAGCAGAAAGCGGCAAAGCATGTCTTGTTAGGAGACATTTTGTACCATCGTAGCTATGAAGGGATCCTCCTTCGGTGCTTGGACCAGCAAGAGTCCACTTGGGTGATCGCCCAAGCGCACGATGGTACATGTGGTGGCCACTTCAGTGGTATGGCTATCGCCAAGCGCATTCTTCGCATGGGCTATTATTGGCCATATTTAGAGTGAGATTGTTGTGCATATGTAAGGAAGTGCGTGAAGTGTCAACATCATGCTAATTTGATGCATGTACCTTCCTAGGCCTTGCAGTCGATCCAGTTGGCTTGGCCATTTTCGTAGTGGGGCTTAGACCTAATTGGAAATATTTCCCCTACGTCGTCAGGCCATCACACGTTCATCGTAACGGCCATAGAGTACTTCACCAAGTGGGTGGAAGTAGTTTCGCTTACCTCTACGATAGGAACCCGCATTGCGGAGTTCATTTTGCATAACATCATATGTCATTTTGGTATTCCATCCAAGATAATCTCGGATAATGGGATGTCATTCAAGAACAAATATGTGCGTGCTTTGACCACAAAGTACAAAATCTAGCATAGTTTTTTGACACCCTATTATCCGTAGGAAAATGGGCAAGCAGAGGCGTCGAACAAAATGCTAGTCGCCATCCTCAAAAAGATAGTCACAGATAATCATAAAGATTGGCACATTCAGATCCCACTTGCCCTGTGGGCTTATCGCACTAGCATTCGGACACCCACTGGGGCAACTCCATTTTCGCTCATGTATGGCTCTGAGGCTGTCATGCCTCTCGAGTTGGAGATTCCTTCCCTACGCATATCAATGCAAGAGTTCATCGATGATGACACTGCATGGCAGGCCCGGTTAGACCAGCTTACGTTGCTTGATGAATGACGTGTTAATGCTCTCGAGCATTTACGTATCTACCAAGAGCGACTTAAGAAAGCATACAACATGAAAGTTCACCTGAGGGACTTTCAGGTTGGTGACTTGGTCTTGAAAGAGAATCAACAGAACTCTAATTTGCCACCCCATTTAAGGGACAAGTTCACGGCAAACTGGTTAGGTCCTTATGTCATTGACAATAAAATAGGACCTGGAACATACCGGCTAGCCTCTCTTGATGGAATCAAGGAACTAGAACCCTTGAACATCAGTCATTTGAGGCCCTTCCATATTTAAAAGAGCCATAGCCCAACCCAAAAAGCTCCAAGGATTCCCATAATCGCTTGGTCAACCCAAAAGCTCCAAGGATTCCCATAATCGCTTGGTCAACCCAAAAGCTCCAAGGATTTCCATAATCACTTGGTCAACCCAAAAGCTCCAAGGATTTCCATAATCACTTGGTCAACCCAAAGGCCCCAAGGATTCCTCAATCGCTTGGTCAAAAACAAGAAAATTCAAAAACAATAAAATCATCAAAAATAACAAAAAGTTGCATCTCATTCCCATGCATACGCAAAATCATCATAACAGTACAGAGCTCTTTTGCATCTCATCTCGCATATTCACAAAAATCAATCCCTCAAAAATACAAAAATATATAGCTGCATTAAGCATCACATCCATACAGTGCATATTTGTGGTCATAAAGGTCAAAGCACCATAGACTGTCATTACTTGGCAAAACCATCATTTTTCTACATTTTTCCACTTTATCAATAACTCATCGCCTATAACCGCCATTCACGTTATTTTCCCCTATCATAGTCAGTTGTTTCCTAATGTATCGAGAGATTTCCGTCATTCAGTCATCATTAGCTTTCTAGCCACGTACTGTACCAAGTCAGACAGATTTTACGTAGGTAGAGTTCTACTTGGATCACACCTTGTTACGTAGCATCCCAACACAAGTTAAAACATATAACAAAATTCCCAAGTTGTGTGAATGAAAGATGAACCCTGCAAAGCAATCCAGGTCACCATAAGCGAAACGGTTATCTTGCTCATCCCCCTGTGTGAATGACCCCAAGAATGCTGAGAGTTGGCAAAAGGACAAGCATCCTCCCTACCCAATTCCCCAAGAATCCCAAGTTCTCAAAAGTTGCAAAACATCAAAAATTTGCAAAAGTCAAAACTCCAAAATTTGACATCACAACCAAAGTGCATACATCAGCAAAGCACATACAATAGTGATTCTCATCACTCACATATCCTCAAAATCCCTTGCTCAAAATAATAATACAAAAATAAATAGTGATTTTTATCACTACAAAAGAGCAAGTATCCCAATACAATTGAAGAAAAGAAGGGAGTCGAACTTGAATCCCTGGAACTCTCAGACATTCCGAAAGGTCATGAGGTAAACCTCGATACCGGTTTGGTTGATAGCCTATCGGTCACTCGTGGTAAACCTCCCGCATGACGATATATCTGTCACATTAACTTGTGTGCAGATCAATGTTTGCATGTGGATGAGCTAGCTTACGGTATCCTATGATAGCACCGTAGATTAATCTGACTAAATACAACAAGGGAGTTAGTGGAGCTAATCAGGTGATCCTCAATACAGGTTTGGTTGACAGCCTATCTGGCACTGGCGGTATCCTGACCAACACCACACAAATGAACTCAATTGCACACATAGGGATGTGAAATAACTTGGTCCAAAACAAGTCCGATTCATACCTTGTTCAAAAGTCTTGTGAGATAAAGTACAGTCATGGCTAGTTAGTTAAAACATCTGAGTCTCAGAAAACCTTAACTACATTCGAAACCAACTTGCTATATTTTATTCTCACCATACCAAAAAAAAAACACATGTATACATGAAAAGGCATTTACAACAACGATCGCCCAGGACAAAAAGTCATAAAGTTCTAAACAGTCTATGGTGCGACTACCAAACATCACAAATTCAATTCATCCATTCCATTTGCATATCATATAAATTAGAAACATTTGCACTCATCAACACATATGCATCCATCACTATAACTTAACATGCATACATCCATATTCATCAATCATCGTGCATAAAATCAAATCATCACATGCGCATAAACAAAATAAAGTCTGTATATATATATCATCAAAAATGCCCACAGGCTACAAAGAGCCGGTCATGTGACCCCGCAACAAAATCCAAAAGCTCAAAAACCCCCAAGCCTAGGGCGTCGGCCACCATGATCACGCAGGATCGGTGCGACGGGAACTACCCCCCGTGTGGTGGGTCCTATGGGACCCCTCAGGGTGGCTGCTGCTAGCCCCCGCATCACGCCTGCTACCGCCTCCCTCATCCAATCGCCTACGACGAGATGATGCTGACTGCTCAGTATCACTGTCCCTCATTCGACGTGAAGAGCCACCTCCAAGGGGCTCAGGTAACCGCCCACCGAGGCGGATAATCTCTCCCTCCATATCCATCCGATGCCGAGACCAATCTCTCCCTCGCAACCACTCTGCCTCCCACCGATGGTAGTAAGCTACTGCATCGTCGTGCTGCGCCAGTTGCATCCGTAGGAGATCCCTCTCCTATGCAACGTTGGTGTCCCCATCCCCCGATGGTGTGCAGCAAATGTGCTATCCCGCTCTGCCAGCTGAGTCCATAGGAGATCCCTCTCCTGCAAAGCTTCCCCCAACTCCTCATCTCACCTCCGTAGTAGCTCCGCCAATCATGCATTCTCAGCATGCACCCCTGCCTCCGTGTCCTCCGCCATGGCCTGATGCATAGGCACCTCTGGAACAACAGCCTACTCTGGCTCCCACTACTCCGGGACGTCCTGCATCTCCGGCTGATCCGGAGCCCCAAAATCCATGCCCAAGTCATCCACCTCCACCATGTCCGCATCCTCTAGCAGAGCTCCCCAACCCTCACCTGGTGCCTCCGCACCATCATCCCCTCTGTTGCTGCCTCCGCACCTCCCAATGGTCCCTCTCCCACCATCACCGTAGAGTCCACCACTGATCATACTCTACAGTAGTCCCGACGTCATCCACATCCGAGACGTCAATCACCGCATCTGAATCCTCGCCAAGTGGCACGATGACTGGCCGGTCCAGAGTCCTCTCGTCCCCCGACGTCGATAGACCATGGGTTCACCAAGCAACCCCTGGCGCACCCCAAACTATCATGTCACCCGACTGTAAGGGAAGAACTCATGCTCGGTCCCATGCCGCCCAATCAGCCACCGCCCCCTACGTACCCATCGGAGCCACTCTCCAGCCTCAGGCCAGGTAGAAGTCCCGGTAGGGGCGCCAGAACACCTCCCCTAGAGCAAGCCGAGCGAAGGCATCGACATAGTGCCCTACAACACCTGCCCACCATCGACTCTATCCCTGCTCCTCAGACCACCGCCATAGCACCACGTAACCTATATCCTTATCCTCCATCTCTGCTCGCATCGTCCATGGCAACCCTGTCGGCCTCTCCACCGCTATATGCTGCCAAGCCCAGCTCTGCAACAGATAACTACAACTAATCCCCTTCCACCTCCGACAATGGACCTCGTACAGCTCCCCATAGAGCTATGCTAACAGCGTCTATCCCCACCTCATGATCAACGGTGCCTCCATCGGGCACTCAACCACCGACAAACCACATCCAACAGGTTCCATGGGAACCTCGCACCTGACGAGTCAGGTAGCAGCATGTTGGAAATGAGGCCCATGAGTACTGCGTGCCTCACTCCCAACACCCCCTTCTCCAGCCACCATCGAACCAGAATCCCGCCCATCTGGTAGTCAATCTCTGCCCTCTCCACTGGACCATCCACACCCAGCTCCTCCCCATGCCCGAAGCATCGTATCAGTACAGTGGTCCGCTGATCACGTGGCGTCGTCCTGATCGGTAGTCCATCTATCGGAATCCATAGAATTCGATAGATATCCTCCAAGGTCACTATCATCTCCCCTATTGGGAGATGGAAGGTGTTGGTCCGGGGATCCCACAGATTGATCAGGGCCATCAGATAGGCCCGATCCCCGACCACAGGCCCCAGCCGAGTCACTTGCTTGAGCCCAAGGGCATCAAGCCACTCCCAGTCAGCCACAGTTAGTGCCTCCCGCGCTTCAACAAAAGTAGTAGGCACGCGATACCGGCTCTTCACAACCTGCAAAAGAAAACAACACAAAAACATTAAAATCATGAAAACTGTACAACAAAAATATGAATATACAACATTGCATAAAAAAAAAAACTGTACAGCTCAAAAGCAACAAAAATTCACAAAAATTCAAAAACAATTTTTTAAAAAGAAAAATAAAAATCCAACCAAGGTTTAAACTACGTTTTTCATTCAGTTTTAAGCTAAGTCTTGGTTCGTGTTCAGTTAAGTTTTAGGGTTTCAATTTTAAATTTGAAAAACAAAATAACAAAGAAAAATAAACAAATAACTTGCAACAACAAACAAAAGCAAATAAAAGAGGAGAAGCACTTACCGGTCTCGCTTCGGCTCCGTCGCTCGACCCGGTTTGTGCACTCATGGTGGCAGGAAAATTTTGGCAGCGCTTCGCTTCGTAGAATTAACCTCCTCCTCAGAGCTCCAAATCGCAAGAAAATTCAAGTGCAAATGAGCCCAAACCCTAGATTTGGCCTTTAAATAGGTTTGTTGAGCTTATATTCGTTCCTCCCCAGGATGAGCGCTCTAGTTAGCACTCGTCCCACCCTGGGACGAATACTTAACTGGTATTCGTCCCACCCAGGAACGAATTCAGAGCAAAAATTTCAAAAATAGCAAAAAAATGAACAAAAATGCACCAAAACAACTAATAAACTTGCCCGATGCAAGTGCTTTTGCACTTGACATCCCGGGCATGCAAAATGGATGTCGGGGTCACAAATCCTCACTATCCTCCTCCCTAAGAAGGCTACCATAGCCGGACTGCTCCACGGGAGGACGGATTGTTGAGAATTTCATCCCCAAGCGACGTCGCCAAAAGGGTCAAAATCCAACCAAAAATAGCAATAACATTGCCGAACGAAGGCGCCTTGGCGCCTAACATTCTTGGCATCCAAAGAGAGCATTGGGGCCACAAATTGTCACTATCCTACTCCCTAAGAAGGCTATCATAGCCGGACCGCTCCACGGGAGAACGGATTTTTGACAATTTCAGCTCCAAAAAGCGTCGCCGAAAAGGGTTAACACCCACCAAAAATAGGTCTAAATGTCAAAAAACTGCACACACATTTAACGCTAAACATCTGAAGGCACCCTTGCACAAGTCATCTTGGGTCAAGTGACTCGTCGCTTTTCTCATGAAGGTCATTCCCTCATCGATTCGTCGCTTGAGGGGGTAGTCACACTTAGTCACCAATCAACAAATACACACCCAGTTAAGGAAAATGACATGCATTCAAAGAATCATTGACAAAGACAATCACGCTCCTGCTTGGGGCAGTAAACAAGCAATAATCACAAACTGATCAATCACTTGGCATTTCATGAATCATGAACTCAAGGTTCCCACAGACAAAAGGTTGCGCCCTTTGCCTATTCATGACTGATCAATGTCCAAGATCAAGTAACACCTCACCGAAAAAGGTTAACACTTGAATTGAGTTCCTTCGCTCGTCAGAAGCAAGGATTCAAGAATGCATGCCCTTTCCATACTTGGGGCATCAAAATTTGGTTAGGTTACTGAGAAACCCTAATCATTAGTGCTTTGGTTATCTATTTTTGCTCGGCGCTGCGCCTTGCACAGCGCATCCCAAAAAGGGGCATCTGTAGACACCAAAACAGCACCAATCCGATTATGTGACTGCAAACACTGATCGCATTGACACACACAGCCCCAAGGGCAGCCCCTAGAGGTTAAACAATGGTCCTAACCACTCTGACAGTAGTTTTGGAAGGTCAAAAATCAATTTGGCACCTTCAGGCACTTTGCTCAATATCCGTCCCACCCAGGGACGAATTCAAACTAGGATTCGCCCCACCCCGGGACGAATTCCAAATTCGCTCTAGGGTGGGGCGAATTGCAGGTTTGATGGGAAAAAAGTCAAATCTTGACAAATGGTAGCTCAGATCCGCCACTTAACGCTTCCTTCATCGCATGGGAGTGTGGGTGAGCATTTTCGAGCGTTAGAGGATGTTACAAGGGCAGTCATGAAGTCCCTATTCAGGGAGGAATCTCCTCCCCCCAGGAAGGCATGATTGCCAAGTGGTGCCTCTGCATGCCCAATTCAAGAGACCTCCAGGTCTATAAATTGGTGAGTTTCCTCACCCCAAAAAAGATAGAGAAGGAGCATTTTGGAGCAACGAAGTGCTGTCATTTTATTTTCACACCTATTCCCCTTTGAGTTGTGCCTTTCACATCCTTGATCTCTTTTGGAGAAGAGGTCATAGGGTGGTTATTGGAAGCACAAATCCGGAACCAAACCTGACATTTGGTCACAATATCCCACCCAATTTGTCGACAATACCCCACAAGAGGTTTTGGACCCATCCCAAGTGGATTGGTACCGAAATCAGGCCCTAAACGATGGGCGGCCTGCCCCATGGGCGCCCCCTCCCACACTGCTACAGTCCTAATCACCCCTCTTCGGAGCGATTGGAAATCTATGATAGATTTGCTTTCTTTCATTTTTGCATTCAGTTCTATGATGCTTAGATAGGTTGTCATTTAAATTTCACCTTGTTTTGAGCAACTTTGATCATGTTTCCATCTTCGTTCGCCTTCACTAACTTGCAGGTAGCATCATCAAATTCCCATTGATGGAGGCCAAATTGGGAAAATCTGACCATCTGGGTCTTCCCAAAATGCCCCCAATTAGCTAACCCCAAGTTTGCAGGTCTTTTGGAGCTTTCTAGGCAGGACATTTGGGACAGTACCATTTCGGCATTTTGTTGCAGGTGAATTCGTCCCGCCTCGGAGCGAATTCAAATCGGCGAGGAATTTTTTGACTATTCCTTTTGCAGTGCCCTCCTGGTGATGTCTTGATGTCCCTATCAAATTTTTAGAGCATTTGGATTCATTTTAGTCATAGTTTAATTCATTTTTCTCATTCGCTTATCGTAGGCTTGGGGATTGCATGCTTTATTTCATCCGCAGGTGCTATTGACCGCTCCTTGTTTCTTTGAATGTAGGATCTGGACCTCAGAGGAGCCCCCCCCTATAAAAAGGGTTGTCTTCTTTATTGGATTTTGTTCAAATTTTTTGATTCGTTCATGCTTTCCCTCTTTTCAAGCACTTTTAATTTGTAGGATTTAGCGTTCATTCTAAGTTCGATTCGCATCGCTTATTTGCTTTCCTTTTTTCTTTCGTATCCTCGTGCTTTCAGTCACACTTAGTCACCAATCAACAAGTACACACCCAGTTAAGGAAAACGACATGCATTCAAAGAGTCATTGACAAAGACAATCACGCTCCTGCTTAGGGCAGTAAACAAGCAATAATCACAAACTGATCAATCACTTGGCATTCGTGAATCATGAACTCTAGGTTCCCACAGACAAAAGGTTGTGCCCTTTGCCTATTCATGACTGATCAATGTCCAAGATCATGTAACACCTCACCGAAAAATGTTAACACTTGAATTGAGTTCCTTCGCTCGTCAGAAGCAAGGATTCAAGAATGCATGCCCTTTCCATACTTGGGGCATCAAAAGTTGGTTAGGTTACTGAGAAACTCTAATCATTAGTGCTTTGGTTATCTATTTTTTCTTGGCGCTACGCCCTGCACAGCGCATCCCAAAAATGGGCATCTGTAGATACCAAAACAGCACCAATCTGATTGTGACTACAAACACTGATCGCATTAACACACACAGCCCCAAGGGCAGCCCCCAGAGGTTAAACAGTGGTCCTAACCACTCTCACAGTAGTTTTGGAAGGTCAGAGATCAATTTGGCACCTTCAGGCACTTTGCTCAATATCCATTCCACCCAGGGACGAATTCAAATTAGGATTCTCCCCACCCAGGGACGAATTCCAAATTCGCTCCAAGGTGGGGCAAATTGCAGGTTTGACGGGCAAAAAGTCAAATCTTGACAAATGGCAGCTCAGATCCGTCGCTTAACGCTTCCTTCATTTCATGGGAGTGTGGGTGGGCATTTTCAAGCATTAGAGGCTGTTACAAGGGCAGCCATGAAGTCCTTATTCAGAGAGGAATCTCCTCCGCCCCTGGGAAGGCATGATTGCCAAATGGTGCCTCTGCATGCCCATTTCACGAGACCTCCAGGTCTATAAATTGGTGAGTTTCCTCACCCCAAAAAAGGAGAGAGAGGGAGCATTTTTGGAGCAATGAAGTGCTGTCATTTTATTTTCACACCCACGCCCTTTTGAATTGTGTCTTTCACATCCTTGATCGCTTTTGGAGAAGAGGTCATAGGGTGGTTATTGGAAGCACAATATCCCACCCAATTTTCCGATAATACCCCACAAGAGGTTTTGGACCCATCCCAAGTGGATTGGTACCAAAATCAAGCCCCAAACGGCGGGCGGCCTGCCCCATGGGCGCCCCCTCCCACACTGCTACAGTCCTAATCGCCCCTCTTCGGAGCGATTGGAAATATGTGGTAGATTGGATTTCTTTCATGTTTGCATTCGATTCTATGATGCTTAGATAGGTTGCCATTTAAATTTCATCTTGTTTTGAGCAATTTTGATCATGTTTCTATCTTTGTTCGCCTTTACTAACTTGTAGGTAGCGTCGTCAAATTCCCATTGACGGAGGCCAAATTGGGAAAATATGACCATCCAGGTCTTCCCAAAATGCCCCCAATTAGCTAACCCCAAGTTTGTAGGTCTTTTGGAGCTTCCTAGGCAGGACATTTGGGACAATACCATTTCGGCATTTTGTTGCAGGTGAATTCATCTCGCCCCGGAGCGAATTCAAATCGGCGAGAAATTTTTTGACTGTTCCTTTTGTAGTGCCCTCCTAGTGATGTCTTGATGTCTCTTTCAAATTTTTAGAGCATTTGGATTCATTTTAGTCATAGTTTAATTCATTTTTCTCATTCGCTTATCATAGGCTTGGGGATTGCATTCTTTACTTCATCCGCAAGTGCTATTGACCACTCCTTGTTTCTTTGAATACAAGATCTAGACCTCAGAGGAGCAGCAAGGAGCCAAGACTCATCCACACGAGCGGCGATGACGTTTGGTCTGCCCATTTTTACATGTGGGCACGCGAAAGAAGGAATGGCACACATGGATGTGACTAGAACACATGTTTAACGCTCCTAGCCCCTTGGAAAGGGAGGAAGTGCATTGTAACCGAATATTGAAACAATATCAATAAAAAGGGGTTGTCTTCTTTATTGGATTTTGTTCAAAGTTTTTGATTCGTTCATGCTTTCCCTCTTTTCAAAGCACTTTTAATTTGTAGGATCTAGCGTTCATTCTAAGTTCGATTCGCATCGCTTATTTGCTTTCCTTTTTGCTTTCGTATCCTCGTGCTTTCAATATATGACCCTTTAATAGTGGGATGGGCTTTATGACTGGCTAGAAATGCCAAGTTGTTTTAAGGTATGGAGATTCTAGTGATTCCAATACAAATGTAGATTAAATTCATTTTAAAAAGTCTAAAAATATTTCTAAAACCAAAATTGAGCAGGCATAGGAACACTAATAGTGGATCCTATGAAGCCATGGGCCTTCTTTTATGGAGCTTGTCAGGGCAACCTAGGTAGGTGTGGGTTAGGGGAGCACTTTATTTAAATAAAATTCATAAAATCACTTTAAAGGTAAGTTTAGGTTAAGAAACAAATAATATGACATAATAGAAAGCATTGATCCTCTTGATGAGAATAGCAGTGGAGCAAGGAATTACAACTTTATAGATTTATGGAGATTCAAAATTAGTGATAATTTGGGTTACAGATGATGTTGAGATGAAAAAATTGCTCCTCAATATTTCTATGAGCAAGTGAAATTATTAGAACCTTAAATAACAAAAGTTTCATACGAGCACGTCTATAGGGAACTAGATGTAGAAGCAAATGGTCTTTCAAAAGATGGTTTGAAACTTCCAGCAGACACTTGACAGAGGGAATAAGTACTTAGAGGACTTAGGTTTTCCTCATAGTTCTTCTCCTATTAAGAATCATATCAGATATCTATTATTAGCAACAAGAAAAAAAGGTTTTTGAAAGGGGCTCTTACCTTTATTTTTTTGAAAAACACCCTTCAAAATAGTGTTTTTCTTCATAATTGAAACTTGAGTCCTCCTCAGTTTTAGTGGTTAGGTAAGAGTCATTCGAGAACTATAATTGATGAGGAAGTTATTCCTACTTTCTACATGTCAATCTTATTAATAGGATTGTAATTTTATTGTAAAATATTACTGCAAAGAGGCCAATACTCCTCTTAGTTCAGTTTAAACCAACTCCTAGATAGTATATAATTGAAATTCTTGAGGGTACTTCTTACTTGTAGCATCGTAATTTATTTCAAAATCATAAATGAAAATTATATATTTTTTGGGAAAAAAGTATGAATAATCCATTCAAAATAATACTTGATTAGAAAAACAAAAGTAATTTTTGTTTTCCCGTCTTTATTAGTATTGTTTTCATCTATATAACCAAACCATGGAACATTGAACATGTAGCATTGAAATAACCACAAAAATCATGATTTTTTATTTTTAATAATTTTTTGATACTATGTTAATGTTACAATAGAATTATTATTCCTTTATTTGCCTTGACCCCCAAAAACGCAATATGAGTGAAGCATCAACCTAGAGCCAAAGTGAATTCTTTAAAATCTATAGCTTGAATATACATATAAATTTTAATTAATAATTCATTATATATAGAATAGTTAATTATATATTAATTAAATTTTAATCAATACTTAATTTGTTGTTATTATTATTATTATTATAAATTGGGTTTTGAAAGGGTTGTTCTTTCCCTTTGCATCAATTTAGTCACATTGAGCTAAACCTTGGTGTGGGCTACATCAACTATCTGTCCCAACCTCTGAACCAATGACCCGTTGGCATAGATAATTTATTATTAATTTAATATAAATTATTTTTCTTTTCTTTTTTTGGTGGAAGAAGAGGTTTTTAAAGGATCCTTGAATCTTTTACAACAAAGAAACAAAAGCATCAAGAGAAATCAACAAGGTACGAGCCCACCTAAGAAATTCAAGAAACAAGCACAAACATAAACAAAAAACTAGCAAAGTTGGGGTTTCAAAGGAGCCCAACCGGTGCAAATGAAGATAGCAAGATCGATTACATTCTAGGTTAGAAATATTTGAACCTTATGGATTTTGGGTGCATAGTGGAATGGTAGAGCCAATGGAAGGGGAGCTCATAAGGGCAAGACCATGTTTGGATCTCTTGGAGTCTTTGCAAGAGATATATGTGTTTGTTGGTCCGATCGTTGCTGGTAGTGAAGCTTTTCTCGTGCCTCATGGGGACTCTGTGGTGGTGCAAGAGTCCCTTGTTCTAGTTTTTTATGATCCACTATTTGCAACTAGCTAGGATGTGGTGACCTCATGTTATTACCAGAGTCCCATGGTCCAGCATTTTCTAAAACATTATTGTTATTTTGGTTGGGCAGTGAATGAGAGCTTTTTTAGTCTAGGGGTAGTGTTTAGTTATTTTTTTGTCCCTAGGTTCCTTCATTGGGGGGTCTTCTATTCTTCTGCATACCAATAAGATTAGAACCCACAGGGGTGGGGGGTTTTTTCTTACCGATTTTTTGTGGGGTTTAAACCCACAGATCCAAAGGTTCTAGGTCCTTTCCAAAACCTTGCTCTATGGCCCATGTTTTTGTTCTGATATGGAGGTTTGCTATGAGTTATTCTCTGGAGTTTAGAGGATAGTTGGAACCCAACAATATCTGTGGGGTTTTAGTCTTCATAGATTTTTGAGATGAAGGGTTTTACTGTCGCTGGGTAATATGTTGTAGTTATCAATTTTTGACAGTTATTTTCTATTGAGTTGGTTGAGCGGGTGATCCAAAGTTCAAATCCTTCTTCTACGCTCAGGTCCCAGTGGTGTTCTCAAGGAAGAACATTTTTCGTTTCTATGGAAGTGCAGGGACCCTAAGTTTTTTATGCCTCGAAGATGAATTGTTGATACACGGAGTCATGATTGTGAGGGTTTGATGGCACTGTTGATCGGTTGGTTGGTCCTCTACTCGGCGGGATGAGGATAATTTTGATTTTGATTTTGTATTCAAATTGTTGTGCTACCATTGGACGAGAATATAAGTTTGATTATTTTTTCTTCTAGCAGCTTTTCTATTGAGCCTACCTTTGTGCTAGATTGAAGATTATGGCTGACTCCTTTTGGAGCTCTATTTACAAGGTTGTCTAAACCTTTCAAAACCCTCACCTTTTACCTACAAAAAAAAACTAAAAAATAGCAATATAAATTATTTATTATTCATTAAATTATTGTTATTCCTCATGCTCCTTGTACTTCCATATTTCCTTATAACAACAAAATATTAAATTCAAATAATATAAATAAATATTTTTATCATTTTAAATTTTAAATTAAAAAAAATATTATATTCCATATACTTCAAACCTATAAATAATTATAATTTTTAAAATAGAAACTTACATTTAAAATTGATAAGCTTCTAGTTGAATAATATTTTTTTTTTATGCAGGTGGTATGTGAGTATATATTAAATAACCAAAAAGTTATTTAATTTAAGATAACGAAAAATAAAAATCATAACATGGTTTCAATATGAAAAAGGTATATTAAAAATAAAACATATTAAAATAATCAAGGATTAATTGACATGTAATTAATCATTAAAAATATTTTTTTAAAATAAATTTTATAATATTTATAGTAGGAAGATAATTCAACAATCAAAAATTGAAATTTTATAAAATAACTACTTTTATTTATCTATACAATAAATAAATTTGTGTATTCAACCAAAAATATTTATTTCAAAATAATTCAAAAACATAATATAATATTTTATATCCTATAAGTGTATAGGATATCACCATGGCAGAGAGGGCCTATGAGACTTTGAGCCTCACCATGGCAGAGAGGGCCTAAGTCTCAACATGGTAGAGAGGACCTGTGAGGACCTGAGCCTCACCATGGCAGAGAGGGCCTGTGGAGGCCTCAACTTCACCATGGCAGAGAGGACCTAAGCCTCACTATGGCAAAGAGAGCCATGACTTTGAGAGTTGTTGCTCCAGATATTTTTAAAATCCTTGGCAAATGAGATGCCCTTTTGGACAGTGAATCTGGACAATAGATGAATTTACATATATATTTGGCTTGTTGAGAGGAAGGTTGGACAGTTGGAACCTCATTTGAGGGGCTGGGATAAGGAGGTTGGATCAATTGAAGAATCTTAATGTGGGGTGGTCTCCTATCTTGGTTCGTTCTGGGTCACTGGATCTTTGGTTTGGTTATTTTTACTGCAGATGCAGGTGGGATCAGGGAGGAAGGCTGGGCAGTTGGAACCCTAGTAGGGGGGATAGAAGAAGGAGGTTGGGCCAATTGAAGGAACCTCAACATCCAACTTTGTTGATGGGTAGACGACTAGACCAAGTTGTGGTTGGACTCCAATGGGATCTATAGGGTTTTTACTTTCGTATATTTTTATGTTGGAGGGGTTTCCTATCACCAAGGTACTCTGTTGCAGATCTCCTCTTTTGGTTGGTTTTGTTTTTGCTATTCATCCCTTGTTTGGGTCCCAATAGGTGGTTGGATTGTGCCATGGTGTGCTTTGATTCGGGCAGATGTATTTTGGTATATTTGTTCATCCTAGGTAGGATGGCGGATGAGTCAGATCCTAGGGTTTCAATGCTCATATTTTTCTTCGATATCCTCACTTTTTCTCTCTAAGGTGATGCGTTGGGTGTTTCCTATTTTTTCTTTCCAAATACCCTGAGAGTGGTTTTCTCCAACAGGATATGTGGGTTTCTTGGTGGTTACTTATGATGTTTTTCGTTTTGTGGGTCTTCCTTTGGATAGACGAGTGAGCCATGTGGGATTGTTTTCTTGGAACGAGTGAGAGTTTATTTTTGTATTTTTTCTTTTGGTGCTCTTATACCTTTTATGAGCTGTTACATTCTCTCTGCTGGGAGATTTAAAGTTTCAGTTTTATAGCTGATATGTATCTCTTTCTTGTTACCCTAGTTTATGGCTATTTTTATGGGCCTTCGATGGTTGGTGAGGTGGAGGCTTTGTTTATTTTTTAGCCCTTATAATATTATTGGAAATATTTATTGTGTGCCAAGGCTTTATTTTCTATAGGATTTAGATATCATAGTTTTTCTAGGTTTCCAGGGTTTGATGATGCTATTGGTTGGTTGGTTGGTCTCCCACTGGGTGGGATGAGGATAATTTTGAATTTGTGTTCAAATTGATGTGTTGTCATTGGGCGAGAATGTAAGTTTGGTTATTTTTTCTTCTAGTAACTTTTTTGTTGAGCTTAACTTTGTGCTAGATTGAAGATTGATTTTTTTTGCAGTTGGTTGGCTCCTTTTGGAGCTCTATGTACAAGGTTGTGGGATCCTTTCAAAATCCTCACCTTTTACATTAATAAAAATATATATTAAAAAAAATAACAACAAAATAATACTTAAAAACATTTTTTTGAGACTCATTCTATATGAAACTAAAGGCTTATTAAAATATTTTAAAACAAATATCTAAAATTTGTATAAAGTTTAAAGTAGGTATGACAAGGAATGCTTAGATTCAAGTCTATGTGATACACACTTCTTCAAAAAGTATTTAGTACTTGAAACCTTATGTTGATAGTTTTAATGATTGCAAGATTACCATCTTTAAAAAGTAACCTATATAAACCTAGAAATTTAAAATATGAGAGTTTACAATTATAGGGTCTTGCATGTTATATATTAAAAATAAAATAAAAAATGAAAATAAAACAATTAAGAAATTGGATAATATTTTTTTATTTTGTGAATTTATTTATTCTTTAATTTGTTATAGAAAATTTAAAACCACTTGTCTTACACCATTATCATGTTACCATATTTTTCTCGCATGAATCACTTATCAATATTTGAACTATAACTCTACCTTCAAACTCAAGGACTTTAACTAGTTGAGGTCATGTTATTTTATTAAATGATGAGGTTCACCTATGGGATTGAAACCACTCTATCATGTGCCATCAAATTTAGATCCTTATTCCTTCCAAGGCTATTTCACACAAGGGAGAGTCATTAGGAGAATTTTCACAAAGGGAATTTCAATAGGAGGGAGGGTCACAACAACACTTACCATCGAATAAATGATGAAGGTCGAGTCCTCCTCTTTGTATTATATTCCTTGTATAGTTGTAAACTATTATACTTCTAAAATTAATGACTTTGAAGCCCAATGGAATAATAACATGTGCGGCTCAAATACCAAGGGACCAATAGGAATGAGAACCATCAAAATAATAGTATGGAAGATCAAACCAACATCGAAATAAATACTGATGTAAGATCTGTCTCTTGCCCCAGATAATAAAAGAGTGGAGAATAAAGAATATAACAAGTGGAAAGATGACAACTGCCAAAAGTGTCAGATCGAAGAGCCCTCAATTGTAAGCAACATTGATCTGGGTTCTCCACTTTTTACGAGATAAAAAGCCCTTGGAAGCCACCAAGAATGTGGGTGTTTTTGACCACAACCCACATGCACTTTGACAAGAAAATATTGAAAATAAATACACTGCATAACATGAAAGCCTTTAAGCATTTAGCACAAAATTAGCTAAGATTGGAGATGACCAAAATTTTTGTACCTGATCGGGACCCGACATGGTCTCGGAGATCCTGCCTGACTAGGAAGTGTGAATCCACCAAGTCTAGGGAGGGTAGAAGTTTTTTCCTTCACTGGGGCCTAGGAAAAACATGGATATCTAGTCCAACTAAGGAGTCTGTAGCGATCGAAAAAATTGCATTCGATTAGAGCCTGATAAGGTCTCATATGTCTGGCTTGAGCAGGAGAGATTGAAAATTTTGCACCCAACTAGAGCCTGGGGTGGTGTTAAAGTTATGGCACATGCCTAAGGAGAAATGACCAGATCTCAGAAGTGTCAAAGGAATCAGACTCGATAGCATACCAAAGGCCTGACCCATGGTGAAAGGATGTTGCATTGCAAGAGTCAGCTAAGTACCAATATCGTTGAATGATTTGTACTTTGATCGAAGTCCATGAAGGTACCAAATATTTGACCTATTATTGAAGTCCAATTTTGGAGACCCGAAAGATTTTTTCTCGATCAACACCTGGATAGGTGTCCAATCCCTAGACTAATACCAGATATAACAGGATGGCTAAGAAAACAAGCGTTGATGTCGTTGAAGCCCCTCTACTTGATCAAAGTCCTTCAAGATTCCAAATATATGATATCATGACTTCACAATGCGTAAGCTTGGTAACCGACTCAAATAAAATCTAGCACTAGACCACCTGCACGGGGATTACCAACATCTTAGAACACCTAGATGATAAGATCATCTATCAAAAGAATCTCGGTAAGGTGGTTATGCTCATGGTATCATGTAGGCAACAAGGCATCTCAACGAAAAATAATCAATGAAAAGCAACGAAGCAGATGCGAGCAACAGGATCAGTACTACTCAGTATAGCACAAATTTTGACCAAATCATTAGGTCATGATGAGGTAGTTGGAGTGGTCGTACCTCAGAATAATCCAACTAGCTAGCACTCCCTCTGACACAACAACATTATATTTCTAAATCATGATGTCTTTTGATAATGATAGGATTGTAAAATATCTATATATACAAGAATATAAAATGAAACCTGGTTGACTTTTAGGCGTTTACAATTCATATGTAGAGACAAATTACTTGCATCTCAATATAAATTGATTTTTGTTTGGCGTCTGGTTCAATTCATTTGTAGAGCATGTATGTATGGATGATCGCTTATTTCTAGTTTGAGCATGTTGAATATTTACAGTGTTTTATTTTGAATCTTGGATTTGCACTGTACTCATTCATTTGTTTGAAATTTATGATTTGATAAGATACAGTAGATTAAAATTAAATGTTATGTAATATATTGCAAGACTGATTGGTTTGTTAGGTAGTTGATTGTTTAGTTGCATGATCCTTGTTTTTACACGTCTTGATGTTACTTAATCTCCACCACTGTAAGTTATGGTTTTAGCCTCTTTTATCTCTTTCAGCACCCTAATGTGTAATATATACAGTTTATACCAGTTTCAATTTTTTTGCAAGGAGAATATTTTATGCTACTTGATGAAAATGAGGATAAGTTACTTGAATTAACCTTGACCTTCTTGACCTTTATTCATTTTTAAATTTGCCTCCCCATATTCCTTAGCACCTTTAACTTCTACATTTGAACTTGCACATTATACTTCCTCATTTCTTGTGTCACTTTTTTCTTCTAATGGTTGATTCAAGTGAACTATATCAGTCTTTGTCATTTATGATGCAAAGGGATTTTTCTAACCACTTTCTTAGGAGTGGAAAATCCTTCTTTTGATCAAAATTCTCTTGTGAAATGATCTCCTTGTTTCATATTGAAGTTTGCCTTCTGTCCAAAATTTTCTATCAATTTATCCATCATTTTTACCTTGCAATCTCTTGTCATGCGTCTAATTTCATGATATTTATGACATTGGAATGTAATATTTTCATAATCCACTTATTGATCCTATTCTCTTGATATAGATTTAATCCTAATGGTTTGCAGTAATGGTTTTGAAATATCCATTGCAACGCATTTGAATATATACAATGTACCATCCATCGTTAGTAGTTGGTTCATCTTAGATGAACTCACCTAGAGTAATGCCAATATAATTCAAAAACTCCTTATGGATGAGTTGATAAAAAAGTCCAAAAAGCCTAATCCACATTGAATGTCTTTTAATAGTATTTGTCTCCACAAAATGTTATCACTCTATGGTCTTAAATATAATGCATCTTTATCCCTAAAGCAAGGGAAACCATCCATTATTTTATCCCTTACCCTTATATCTGAACTAGAGAAGATAATGACGAGAATTCCTTGTAGAAGAAAAGTCATGGATCAATTTGAATTCAATCCCCACTTTCACTAGATCCAATTTTAAATCTCAGAAAATTCTGGCTAGTATCCATGGAACTTACATATTAACCCTTTGGTTTTAAGAACAATTATATTATGCTTGATCATCTCATCCTTGATAAGCTCTTCTTGTTTAGTATCTGCTACCTAAATAGGTTTCCCATAAATTCCTTCTCCCTCTTACTTCCAACTAGGGTATCCTTACTTCTAATAAGAACATTCGAAAATGGTTTTCCTATCATGATACTCATATTTTTTTCCTATGAATCTTTTAGTTTTTAGTTTTTGAGTTTCTCCAAAGATCTAAGACAAACAATGATACTTGTTCGTTACACTTCCTATGCTTGATCCTCACTCATAGATCACACTCACTCCCAATTATTCATCTATTTTACATATTTCTAAATTAAATGCTTAATTAATAAAACCAGAAAAAAAATTGTATCATAACATCAAAATTTATTGGTTTTCTTAAAAAAATAATTGCTACCCGAAAGGTCATCTTTGAAAACCTTTAATCAAGAATGGTCTTGAACTATAAAGACATGGATCTATCAAGGAGAACCATAAAAAATAAAAAATAACGAGTTCAAAGAATCAATAACAAAACAAAATCTACATTAAAATATTAATCAAACATCATAAACAAAGGTAATACCTTTCAAAATTAAAATAGCAAATTTTCATGCTTTAATCCTTTCCTTCACTTATATATGAGATCAATTACCATTAATTAATCACTTTTATTTACATAGAACAGTAACTTTGATATGCCTATGTATCTTAAAGCATATATGTACCACGTATATCCATACCACACAAATTGTCCCTCTAGAATCATTTGAAGCTAACGACTAACCTCACATTGTCAAGTGTGTTGTTTACTTTAATTTGCTAAGGGGCCAATAATCAGGAATCCAAAGAATAACTGATTTGACATGATTAGAATAAAACTCTAAAAAAATAATATAAAAATAAGAATAAATAAATTCAGATGTTACGTACCCACATCCGGGACCTCGTGAGATAGCTAAGGACTCAGAAACTTTAAAAACTACTCATGTTTTGAACCTTGTTATAAAAAAAATGTCTTGGAAATTATCCTGGCGGCAGCGAGCGCCGACGGCTGCGGCGTTTCCGTGCAGATCATAAAAGCAACAAAAATGAAAGCCTGTCAGCTAATGCTTTAACTGTGGATTTATGCAGAAATAGTGTACAGCTTAAATAACAGCCATATACGTGGAGGACGCACGGAATCCACGTCAAATGACGGGGCCTATTTCCTCCATTGCTTTCTTAATCTTTTACTGATCTGGTACGGCCCCATCCACACCATTTTATTATAACTATTTTTCTCAAACGAATTCCGGGTTAAGTACCGACGCTGTCAATTCCCTGGTCCTTCTCTTCCCCGCTCTTGCACACGAAATAAATATATTCACAATCTTATTGTACCGTCATAACAGCCATAGCCATAAATGGCCATCAAAGGAATCTGCGAATTAAATTCGGTGTGGTGTGTTCTCCGTGTAAACTACTACAGTGTCAGCTGTTACCTACATGCAAGGCAGATCCAGCAGGTTCACAGAAGGAGATTATCGCAGAACACGTGAGGATGTAGGTTGGTAACGAACTCTAAGATAAAGTGATCAAGCAAATTTCATTTAAGTTGGTAAATATTCCTTTTAAGGTTGCGATGGAAAGACCAAACGAGTCGGTTTATAGGGTATTGTATTGCTGTGAAAATTATATTTTAAAGACCAAACGAGTATGATTTTTTTTTCTTATATTTTAAAGAATTTATTTATATTGAAGTTGTTTTTTATTATATTAGATTACTTTAATATATAAAATTCCAAGTACCTATAAAATCTCTACAGTTTTTAACATATTTCTCAGATTCATTATACTTGCATCTATTAGGTCTCTTACAAATTACTTCCTTGGTTGAGTGTGGATACACATATAAAAGGTTTTAGACTTGGAAAGTCAATCAAATAGATGATCAAGTTGAACATGGGTATCATGAAAAATATTAATATTTTTATTTATTCAATGCAACACATGATCAAGATCTATAATCAATAATTGATATTGAATTTTACCCAACAGATCTATTAAGTATCTAAAAGTTATTAAGTTCATAATCTCAACTTCTTTCTAGTATGCCATATCTTAGTTATTCTTTGTATGAAGATGGATTTAGCAATTTAAATGTTGTATATGTTCTCTCAACAAGTTGAAGGATAATGGGCTTTGAATAAGCCTTGTAATTGGATTGAGTATAGATGATAGATTCATTTTATTTGTAATAATTATGCTAAGGTCTAAGCATATAATCATTGATAGATATTTCAGGATAAGTGAAAATATTTTTACATACATGAGGAATGTTTTAAGTACATGTGATATGCAATACATAAGATACTTGTAGGAAACATTGGATGTAATATGTTTAAAAAATACCATGAAGTTGTACATAGTGGTCATATAGAAGTGCAATTTGCTTATGGACTCAATATATGATGCATTCAAGATATAGACTGATTGATAAGTCTCTATACCCTTAAATATTTACAACTTCCTAGTAGTATACACCGGTATGGATTTCTTAAGTTGGTAATATCAATTGATTTCTATTACATAACCTATTTATATGAAACATATGGACTTAAGATAGGTCACTTGAGAGAATGAAAAGTCGATGTCAACGAAGATTGAGGTTGATCCTACAAATGTCCAAAATAGGGCAACTTCATATTTTAACCATAGCGCCTTCAAATAAAATCATATTGTAATGAAACTTCATAGGGAGGTTACTACATAAATATGAATGCTCAAAATTAACTTGGGTTTAAAATACATCATGTAACTCCAAAAAATTAGGAAAGAATAGTTGAGACCAATGAGTAATATTTTTTGGTATTAGTCAACAAAATAAAGTGATTCTTTTATAGGTATTTACAGTATAGATTCTATACCAATATACATCCATTTGGGAAATCAAATGGTTAAATTTAAAAAACTAGTAGAGGATGGACTAATTTGACATGTATAATGTGAGACAAAACTAATTTTGAAAGGTACAAAGGGGATTATTTGTAGGGAAAGGAATGATAGATCATATTTGTGCATGGTTCCCACTTGAAAATACCTTAGTCATCAAGGAACATCACTTGCACTCCCAAATTTAGAAGAACGAGAAAAATAAATCTTATTTAAGGAAGAATAAGAGGGATACAAAGAACCAGGAATAGGGTAACATATTTTCGACATTGATACGATACCACTATGTGAATATATAAGCAAGCATATAGTGGAAGTACATCCTAGTGATAGCCAAGTTGATGGTGACAACTCTTCTGATCTGTCTATTTTATATCTAATAAGAAGATTTAATTTTTTTTTATGTGTTTTCTTTCCAAAAGGGTTCCCCAACTTAAATCAGCCTATTAGTTATCATTGTATATTTCTTTTTTATTACCATTTAAATAAATTTACTTGTATTTCCTTTATTCTATGGAAGGCTAGCAAGTTATATCCTTTTAATGCTTGAAAACTAGCTAGTTTAAGCTAGTGATAGATAGGAGTTTGGTAAAAATTTAATATATAATTTTTAAGTAGTTTTTTACCTTTATGAACATTACATGGATTTCTTTATGAATTGTGTATACTTTATTATTTTCTTACATGAGTGATTATGGACATCAAAATAGTAGTTTGATGCAAGTATGAGGCTTTTACAAGTGATTGTTGACTAGTTTTACAAGAGCCTAAGTTAAATTAAGCCAAAGAGTACTTTAATCCATTGAAAATAAGCTATTCAAGATTCTATTAGTGGGAGTTAGAGATGATTATCCAACATCATGTGAAGGCTTATTAAACAATTTGAATATCACAAAGCATTGCAAAATTGAAATAATTATAAAGTACTCTCTTCCTCTTCAAATGGTAAAATTATTTAGACTTAAGCATGTGATTGATTACAAGTAGTTGAGTGTTGGATAGTCATGAGCACATGATTGGGCATGTTATTAAAAATAAGTTTGAGGAAAGGAAAGAGGTTGGCAATGGGTAATTGTAAAGAATCCCACTCCATCATGATGAAAGTAATTATTAAAAATTGAATTTAATATTCATTAAAAAATAAAGATTAATTATTTGCTTTACAAGGAAATCTAGGAATTGTATATGGATTAAATTTCTAAATATAATTGAGTCCTTTTGAATTGTTGCAACCCATAACAAATTGGTTTTTCAACTACCAAATATGGTTTGCCTTGGAACATTCCAACGACGACCTTATAATGCAGATGAGGGGTATATTGTGGAGGTATGACAATCCACAAAACCATACATAAAAATCCTTTAATTAGTTTAAATAGTATATATGTTATCATAAAACTTTACAAGATGATATCTATCTGATTATGACAAGTTACTAGATAAATGGCTTTGTATAAACCTTGTAACTGAATTGAATATCGAAAACATATTTATTTTCTCTTTTAATGATTATGCTTAGATTTAAGCATCCTTTAGCTCTACAAGAATAAATGATACTTTAAACCCTAAACCCGAAATCCTACCTATGAAATGTCATATCTTTTTTCTCATATGGTTTCTCACTAAACTATAAAACTTTCAAGTACTTTGTATAACCATAATATAATAAGTTTCTATTCTATTAAATCCTCGGAACCTACCATAAACAAATTTAATTCCTTTCAAAATTAAAATACCACATTTTCATCTTTAAGCATTTCCTTCACTTATAGACCAATTACAATTAATTAATCGATTTTATTTAATTAAACCACTAAATTTGATATGCCTAAACTTAAATTAGGCCTTTCCTTCACTTATATATTAGACCAATTACAATTAATTAATCGATTTTATTTAATTAAACCACTAACTTTGATATGCCTATGTAACTTAAATCATATTTGTCTTTCCATACATACGACATATATCCATACCATACACCGATTGTTCTTCTATGATCATTTGCAGCTAACGACTAACCTCACGTTAAGTGTGTTGTTTACTCTAATAGACCAATCATCAAGAATCCAGAAAATAACTGATTGAACTTGATTAGAATAAACAACGGTTTTCTTCGTAATGATAAAAATGAATAAATAAATTAAGATGTTACATATCCACATACGGGACCTGAGATAGCTAAGGACAGTGTTGCAGAAATTTTAAAAAGTACTGATATTTTTAATGTTGTTATTAAAAACAAATTAAAAAAAATAATAGATGTCTTGGAAATTATCCCGGCGGCGGCGAGCGCCGAGCGCCGACGGCTGCGGCGTCTCTGTGCAGATCAGAAAAGCAACAAAAGGGAAAGCCTCTTAACTGATGCGTTAACTGAGGATTTAATTGTTGCACAGCATAAATAATTGCCATCCACGTGGAGGACGCACGGAATCCACGTCACATGACAGGGCTTATTTCTTCCATTCCTTTCTTAATCTGATCTAGCACGTCCCCACCCACATCATTTTATTATTACTATTTTTCTCAAACGAATTCCGGCTTACGTACCGACGCTGTCAATTCCCTGGTCCTCCTCTTCCCGGCTTTTGCACAGGGAAAAAAAATATTCACGATCTTGTTGTACTGTCAAAACAGCCATAGCCACAAATGGCCATTAAAGGAATTTGTCAAATAAATTAGGTGTGGTGTGTTTTCCGTGCAAACTACTACAGTGAAGACAGATCCAGCAGGTTCACAGAAGGAGATTATCGCAGGATAGGTGAGGACATAGGTTGGTATTGAAATCTAAGATAAAGTGATCAAGCAACTTTCAGTAAAGTAGGTAAATATTCCTCTTAAGGTTGCGATGGAAAGACCTAACGAGTCGGTTTTTAGGGTATTTTATTCATGTGAAAAGGTGCCCTATCTCTAGCATTGCTTTTGACACTTTTGTTAGTAGCAATAACAATCACAATCACAATCTCGTCAATATGAAGGTAATGAATAATGTCTCATTATTATCAATGGGGATTTTTAATGGATATTATTGGTTTGATCTAAAATGACTAATTAGCAAAGTTATTAATTTTTTTGTTTTAACAGAATGTATCTGAATAATTTATTATTATTATTTATTTCTTTATTAATTTAAATAGTTATAAATATATATATTTAAAAAATATTAGACCACAAAGTCTTTGTATAGTTGTAGTGAATATGAGTAAGTTTGGATGTCTCAGAAACTTTAAAAGTTATTTAATTCATTAGGATGAATAGTTTTTATATATTTATTCTGATTTGTATACTTATATGACTGATTCAATATTTATGTTATGCTTAGCTGATTAACATTAACCTTATTTTCTAAAGAAAGGTAGGAAAGAGATATTCATGTTACAGCCTTATACTTAAAAATAAAAAATATATTTTTAATACAAACGTAATTGAAAATATTAATATTATTTGAATTTTAAATTTATAATTATTTAAAAAATTACATGACAATTTTAATATAAAAAAAATATACTTAAAATTAATTTAAATTGTTTATTATTTATAAATACTTTATTATATTTTAATAATAAAGGATAAAAAATTAAAGTAGTTTAGACGCCATAGAATATGAGACGGATATTGTTTAATCAATGGTTATCTCCAACCACAACCATACTCCAAAGTATGGTTAGCACCACTAAGCTACACAGAATTTCTATTGAGAGTTTCAAAGCTCCACCATTGTAAAATTTTTACTAAAGAGTTTTATATTATTTTGCAAATTAAATGTAAAACTTTATTTATATGTTTGTATATAAATAAATTTTAATATAAAATATATATTGATTTTTAATTTTGCTTTTTTCTATTTGGTGGAAGAAGGGGTTTTGAAAGGATCCTCCAACCTTTTACAACAAAGAAGCAAAAGCTTCCAAGGAAGAATCAAGAGAAACCAACAAAGAGCGAACCCACGTAGGGGAGTCAAGAAACAAGCACAAACTTAAATTAAAAACTGGTAATTATTTTGAAAATAGGAGCGACCTCCCCTGTTTTTGCTTTGGGCTGTACACAAATTCAACACCTCAAACTTGTAAAAAACTTCATTTGTTATTTAGAGATGTAGTAAATAAACTACATTATTATAATTTAGGATTGCATCTCTTTCCCCTAGCAAAGGGTTGGGAAGGTTGACAATTTCCAACATCCATCTTCAATAGATACTGAGATCTATTGGCGATCTCTGACTCAGCCTCCCTTTTCCTCAGAGCTTTAATTGATGGTCTCCCAACATTACGCTCTACCCCAACATCTACAAATCCCTTTTTAAGACTTCTTGGATTAGGGCTAAGAAATCCCTTCTCCAAGAAGGGTTTTGGGGGACATTTATGACTTCTAGTTTTAGGGCTTGGGGATCCTTTCTCCAATTTCATGACCCTTTCAATAGGAGTGGATGAGGGAGGATTTATCAAATCTGGCAAAACATCCAGCCCAAGGAGATTAAGGTAATCAAAGAAATTTTGCAAAGACAACAAGGCCAACCAAGAAGGGGCACTTACCTGTTCAAAGTGTTTTTGAATTTTAGATTTAAAAAAATACAGAGGTAAGGTTATGCACAACGATAATCATTGTTTTAATTAATGAATATTTTGATTTTTGAAATTTAGAATTGGCTAATATTGGGGACCCTTGACTAGGGCCCATTAGCCCAAAAAATTTGGGTGTAATTTTTTTGGGTAGATTCATCCCAATTTTATAATAATTTGACCATTTTAAGTTTAAATCTCCAATATTACCCCTAATAATAGGGGACCTTTTCACTTTAAAATTATAAAAAAAATTGTATTTCAAAATTGATTCACCCCATTTTTATAAATACTTTTTAGGGCTAACCCGTTACACATAACCCTGGACGTAGGTACAACATGATCTTCAACCACGAGATACATCTCACCCTGAAAGGAAGGCATAACACGACCTTCAACCAGGGGTGGCTTCTCACTCTAAACAACCTTAGAATGTGAAATATCAACTTCCTCAACTTGTTGAAAATCAATGGGCTTAGATTCTTGGCTATTTGTCTTGGTCGTATTCTTTAAGGGCTTCTCTTGGCTAGATTTACCTTGTGAATTTATCCTCTTCGATGGTTCCTCTTAAGTAGATTTATCATTTGAGCTTGTTTTTGTTTGGGAACTCAACTCCAGTTTCTTCATGGGGTATTGGCCCAAAAGATGACCATCAAATTTACAATTGGTATAAAAATTAGGGTGATTCTCATACACAATGGGTTGGGTCCAAGACCCTAAGCTTGAAGTGAGCTTAATAGAGGATGGAAGATTAGCTTCTAAATTCGTATTTATGCACATTCTTGCATAAATCATTCTCGATTTTGCTCTAGTTGTGGCATCAATAGAAATCGGTTCACCCACCGCCTTGGCTATACCATGTAAAACATCAATGTACCAATATTGAAAGGGTAAGCCGACGAGTCTAACCTAGAGAGGATCATATTAATTTTTGTGTATCTAGACAATAATTTGATCTCCACCAGCTGATGCGGGAGCATCCGAGGGCAGCAGAGCAATCCTGCACCAATCAAAATTGTCTAAGTGTTTTTGCAAAGAAAAAAAAAAAAAAAAGGAAGGAAGCGAAGGCGGACGAAGGGTCGCGAAATCGTGACCGAAACCAGCAGCAGAGGGGAAGGCGGACGGAGGGTCACGAAATCGTGACCGAAACCAGCAGCGGAGGGGAAGGCGGACGGAGGGTCGCGAAATCGTGACCGAAACCAGCAGCGGAGGGGAAGGCGGACGGAGGGTCGCGAAATCGTGATCGAAACCAACAGCGGAGGGGAAGGCGGACGGAGGGTCGCGAAATCGTGACCGAAACCAGCGACGGAGGGGAAGGCGGACGGAGGGTCGCGAAATCGTGATCGAAACCAGCAGCGGAGGGGAAGGCGGACGGAGGGTCGCGAAATCGTGATCGAAACCAGCAGCGAAGGGGAAGGCGGATGAAGGGTCACGAAATCGTGACCGAAACCAGCAACGGAGGGGAAGGCGTATGGAGGGTCGCGAAATCATGACATGTCACGAAATCATGACTGAAACCAGCGACAGAGGCGATATGTCACGAAATTGTGATCGCAACAGAGGCAAGGGCTTCGGTAGTACAGAGGGTCACGAAATCACAACTGCAGGGTCGCGAAATCATGATATGTTGCGAAATCGTGACTGAAACCAGCGACAGAGGCGACATGTCACGAAATCATGATCGCAACAGAGGCAAGGGCTTCGGTAGTACGGAGGGTCACGAAATCATGACCGCAACAGAGGCAGGGGCTTCGATAGTACGGAGGGTCACGATTTCGTGACATGTCACAAAATCATGACAGCAACAGAGGCAAGGGCTTGGGCAGTACAGAGGGTCACGAAAGTGCGACATGTCACGATTTCGTGACATGTCACGAAATTGCGATCGCAGCTTAAGAACAAAGGCGCAGCAGAAAGACGTCACGATATCACGATGAACAAAGGCGCAGCAGAAAGACGTCACGATATCGCGACATGTCGTGATATCGCGACCAAAGCAGAGGAAAGGGGGACACGATGGAAATACGTCGCGATATCGCGACATGTCGCGATATCGCGACCAAAGTAGAGGAAAGGGGGACTCGATGGAAATACGTCATGATATCGCGACATGTCGCGATATCGCGACCGATAGCATTTTCGCGACGAAAGAAGAGCCGAAGACCAAGAGGCAAAAAGTGACACGTGGTGAACACCTGGGCAACGAAGCGACACGGGGAGGCAAACGAAAGGTTCGGGAAGAGGAAACGAAGGGCCGCCAGCTGGAAATGGAGCGTCACCTAAGAACCTTTAAAAAGGGAAACACAGGCATGCACAAGGGATGGAAAAGTTGCTAATTCGAGAAGATCATCACGTGGCATTGGGCGAAAAAGACGCCATTCTTTTGCAACTTAGGAATAAACAGCCGTGACTGTAATTTTTGGCTGTGATTGTTATTTTCGTCTGTGACTGTAACTTTGGGCCGCATGCGAATGGAAATAAAACAATATTTTTTTTTCTTTCTGTGAATATTGTGCTGTCATCTTCGACGCATGCGAATGAATAAACTGTTCTTTTCTTCCCTGTGAATGTGGTGCCGTGACTGTAATGTTCGGTCGTATGTGAATAACATAAGATGTTTTCTTTTTGTTTCTGTGATTCTAGCTCTCGATCAATTATAAAAATGATTTCTTTGTCACTGTGATTTTGGTTCTCGATCAAGTGGTATCAGAGCCAGTGATTCTGAGTGTGCAAACAGAACGCCGAACGTGAGGCAGTTTGCACCAGGATCTGTGGAAGGATTTCGAGAAGAGAGAACGGGAATACCTGAGTAGTGTAACAGAGAAATCGTGAGCAGGATGCCTCCAAAAAGAAATCGTGGTCACGGGAGAAATGTGGCGCAGGATGAAGATTTCAGAGCGTTGCAGAGACAAGTGCAAGCCCTGCAGGAAGAATTGCGAAAAAGGACCGAACCTAAGGGAGAAGAACAGAGTGACGATGAAGCCTGGAAAACTGAGGGTCCGTCAGATGATGAAGATGCATTGGATCCTTCTGAAGCTAGACTGTTGAAAGCTCTATCTCAAGCCGGGAAGAGACCAAAGTTTGATGTCTCTACATATTTTGGGCACCTCAACCCAGAAGAGTTGATTGACTGGATCAACGATATGGAAGAATACTTTGAGTATGAGGAGGTGGCGGATCCAGACCGGATAAAATTTGCAAAAACAAGATTAAAAGGCCATGCTAGTTTGTGGTGGAAAGGAATACAACTCGAAAGAAATAAAAATGGAAAGGAGAAAATAACCAGATGGGACCGAATGGTGGAGAAGCTGAAGAGACAATTTATTCTCATGGATTACGAGTTGGACCTGTTGAGGAGAATGCAGAGTCTGAGGCAAGAAGGCAAGTCTGTCCAAGAATACATAGAAGAATTCTACAAGATCTCCATCAGAACTGGCCATTCGGGGGCTAATAAGGAGAAAGTAGCTAGATACATCAACGGGTTGAGAATGAACATTCAGGAAGAGCTCAGCTTGATCAGAATAGCCACCATAGAAGATGCATACCAGTTGGCCTTGAAGGTAGAAGAGAAACTAAATAGAAGATTCGAAGGCAACCAGAGAGGAAGGGATCATGGTGGAAGAACCGATGGAGGAAATTACCGAGACCAGAAGAAGACGGGGAAACAAGCAAACCCCAGGAACAAAAAAAGGAGAATACCTACCGCCCGCATGATCAGAACAATGACTACCAGAGAGGAAGAGGTAGACCTGGACGTGGGTATGGAAGAGGGGTATTCCATGGAACCTATTTCCAGTGTGGAGAAGAAGGACACCGGTCATACGAATGTCCTCAACACCAAGAAAGGATGGACAAGAGACCTGAGGGTCATGCCGAGGCTGCTGTGGCAGATGAAGGTGCAGAGTCAGAACACTCTAAAGAGGCAGAAGGAGGAGAAGTGTTGATGATGAAAAGAACACTGTTGAATGAGGAAAAAGAACCAGAGCAGAGGAAGAGCCTGTTCCGCACGAGGTGCAAATGTGCAGGGAAGGTCTGCAATGTTATCATTGATAATGGTAGCACAGACAACTTAGTTTCAGAAGAGATGGTTACTAAGTTGAATTTGGGGAAGAGGAAGCACCCGCATCCATATCGGATTTCATGGTTGCAGAAAGACCACAGAGCACTTGTCAGTGAACAGTGCTTGGTCAAATTTCACATTGGGAATTATCAAGATGAGGTCCTATGCGATGTATTGCCAATGGATGCCTGCCATTTGTTGTTGGGAAGACCATGGCAATTTGACAGACGTGCAGTGCACGATGGGCATGCAAATACGTACTCTCTAACGAAGGATGGAGTACGTCACAAATTGAAGCCACTGAAGGAAGTGGATGAGAAAGTGTGTAGTAGTGCCAGAATCTGCCTGGTGGAAGGAAGACAGTTTTTGGAAGGTCTGAAGAGGGATTCAATGTGTTATGCATTAATCCCTACTGTTAAGAAAGAACAGTACACAGATGTTCTAGCAGAGGCCGAACACCTGTTAGAAGAATTTCCAGACATCATATCAGACAATGTGCCTGAGGGTTTACCACCGATGAGAAAGATCAGTCACCATATTGATTTGGTACCCGGATCTAGTTTACCCAACAAGGCAGCCCACAGAATGACTCCTGTGGAAAGTGAGGAGCTAATCAGACAAGTCCATGAGTTGTTGAAAAAGGGACTGATTCGAGAAAGCTCGAGTCCATGTGCGGTACCTGCAGTACTAGCACCAAAGAAGGATGGGGAGTGGAGGATGTGCACAGACTCCCGAGCTATAAACAAGATCACCATCAAATACAGATTTCCATTACCAAGGATGGATGATATTATGGACTATTTGAGTGGAGCCAAGTACTTCACCAAGATTGACCTGAAGAGTGGCTACCATCAGATTCGGATCGAGAGAAGGGGATGAGTGGAAAAGCTGCTTTCAAAACCAGAGAAGGTTTATATGAGTGGTTGGTTATGCCATTTGGGCTAACCAATGCACCAAGCACTTTCATGCGGTTGATGAATGAAGTGCTGAAGGAGTTCTTAGGCAAGTTTGTTATTGTCTATTTGGATGACATTTTGATATTCAGTAGAACCCTGGAAGAGCACCTGATGCACATCAGGAGGGTTTTTGAGAAGCTGAGGGAAGAACAGTTGTTGATCAACTTGAAGAAGTGCAATTTTGTGAAGAAGGAGTTGGTATACCTGGGATTTGTCATCTCAGTTGAAGGTCTGAAGATGGACCCAGAAAAGGTGAAGGCTATCATTGAATGGCCTACTCCAAGAAGCACTTTTGAAGTGAGATCATTTCATGGTTTAGCCAGTTTTTACAAGAAATTCATCAAAAATTTTAGCAGTATTTGTGCACCCCTTACAGAGACAATGAGAGGGGATAGGAAAGACTTTAAGTGGACCTTGGGAGCTGACAAAAGCTTTGATATGTTGAAGAAGAAGGTCACTGAGCAACCTATTTTAGCACTTCCAGACTTTAATAAGGTATTTCAGGTGGACTGTGATGCCAGTGGTAGTGCCATTGGAGCTGTTATGAGTCAAGAAGGTAAGCCTGTTGCTTACTTCAGTGAGAAACTCAATGATGCCAGGAAAAAGTATTCAGTGTATGATCAAGAATTCTATGCCATAGTTCAGTCCTTGAAGAAGTGGAGACATTATTTGCTGCCAAAAGAGTTTGTGTTATATATTGATCATCAGGCCTTACAGTATATAAACAGCCAGGGAAAACTGAACCAGAGACACTTGAAATGGGTTGAGTTTCTCCAAAGCTATACCTTTGTGTTAAAGCACAGAAGCGAAAAATCAAACAGAGTTGCAGATGCCTTAAGTAGAAGGCAAAATTTGCTGATTGAAATGACAGTGGAAGTGGTAGGATTCGAAGAACTGAAGGGCCTGTACCCTGAAGATCCTGATTTTGTAGAAGCCTGGAAGGCTTGCTCGGCACCTGTTACTGTGGATAGGACAAAATGGTTGGATTTTCTAATCCAAGATGGAATGTTGTTCAGAGGTAGTAGATTATGCATTCCAAGGAGTTCCATGCGGGAAAACTTAGTCAAAGAGAAACACAGCGGAGGACTGGCTGGACATTTTGGTCGGGATAAGACCATTGCCCTAGTGAGTGAGAACTATTATTGGCCACAACTACAGCAGGATGTGAACAAGTTTGTGCAAAGTTGCAGAATCTGCCAAATGGCAAAAGGAGTGAGGCGAGAACACAGGATTATATCAGCCGTTACCTGTACCTGAGAGGCCATGGGAGGACATCAGCATGGATTTCATTCTTGGGTTGCCGAGAACACAGAGGGGAAATGACTTCGTATTTGTGGTGGTTGACAGATTCTCCAAGATGGCACATTTTATTCCCTGCCAGAAAACAAGTGACGCGGTTCACATTGCAGGATTATTTTTCAAGGAAGTGGTACGACTTCACGGTCTACCAAAAAGCATAGTTTCTGATAGAGATACAAAGTTTGTTGGGTATTTTTGGAGAACATTGTGGAAGAAGTTGAAGACGGATCTGAAGTTCAGTTTTGCATACCACCCACAGACTGATGGACAGACAGAGGTGGTAAATAGAAGTCTGGGTAATTTGTTAAGATGCTTAATAGCAGACAAACCCAAGGGATGGGATTTGGTTTTGCCGTAGGCGGAATTTGCATACAACAATTCTGTCAACAAGAGTACAAACAAGTCTCCATTCCAAGTCATATATGGAAACAGCCCAAGAAATGTTTTTGAGCTGAGGAAATTAGATAAAGGAGAAAAGTGCAGTGTAGAGGCCGAGGAATTTGCGAAACAGATGAAGAACCTGCATGAAGAAGTAAAGAAACAAATTACAAAAATGAATACTCAGTACAAGACAAGAGCAGACCAAAAGAGGCGGTTCAAAGAGTTCGAAGTGGGAGATGAGGTCATGGTCCATCTCAGAAAAGAAAGGTTTCCAGCCAAAACTTATAACAAATTGAAGATGAAGAAATTTGGGCCTTGCAGAATACTGGAAAAACGGGAGTCAGGAAACGCATATAAAGTGGAATTGCCAAGTGGGCTTGACATTTCACCTATTTTTAACATATCAGATTTAGTGAAATACCATGAAGGGGATAGTAGTGAGGCACCATGTGCAGAGTTGTGGAGTATTCCAACATCTACCCCAACCACAGATGAGATAGAGGAAATACTGGACACAAGAGAAGGCAGAAGTACCAGAAACAGACAGAATTTTGAATATTTGGTCAAGTGGAAGGGCAGACCGGTAGAAGATGCAACTTGGTTGTCTAAAACGGAGGTTGACCGCCTGGGTCTCCCTCCAATAGTTCAGAAGTGAGGATCACTTCTCAATCTACCCCGGGTGTCTGATGCAGGAGCATCCGAGGGCAGCAGAGCAATCCTGCACCAACCAAATTTGTCTAAGTGTTTTTGCAAAGAAAAAAAAAAAAGGAAGGAAGCTAAGGCCGACGGAGGGTCGCGAAATCGCGACATGTCACGAAATCGTGACCGAAACCAGTAGCGGAGGGGAAGGCAGACGAAGGGTCGCGAAATCGTGACCAAAACCAGTAGTAGAGGGGAAGGCGGATGGAGGGTCACGAAATTGTGACCAAAACCAGCGGCAGAGGCGAAGGCGGATGGAGGGTCGCAATTTCATGACATGTCACGAAATCGTGACCGCAACAGAGGCAAGGGCTTCGACAGTACGAAGGGTCACAAAATTACGACCGCAATAGAGGCAGGGGCTTCGACAGTACGGAGGGTCACGATTTCATGACATGTCACGAAATCGCGATCATAGCAGAGGCAGGGGCTTGGGCAGTACGGAGGGTCATGAAATCGTGACATGTCGTGATTTCGTGACATGTCACAAAATCACGACCGTAGCTTAAGAACAAAGGCACATCAGAAAGACGTCGCGATATCGCGACATGTCGCGATATCGCGACCAAAGCAGAGGAAAGGGGGACTCGATGGAAATACGTCACGATATCGCGACATGTCGCGATATCACGACCAAAGCAGAGGAAAGGGGGACTCGATGGAAATACGTCGCGATATCGCGACATGTCGCGATATCGTGATCGGTAGCATTTTCACGACGAAAGAAGAGCCGAAGACCAAGAGGCGAAAAGTGACACGTGGCAAACACCTAGGCAACGAAGCGACACGGGGAGGCAAACGAAAGGTTCGGGAAGAGGAAACGAAGGGCCGCCAGCTGGAAATGGAGCGTCACCTAAGAACCTTTAAAAAGGGAAACACAGGCATGCACAAAGGAGGGGGAAAAGTTGCTAATTCGAGAAGATCATCACGTGGCATTGGGCAAAAAAGACGCCATTCTTTTGCAACTTAGGAATAAACGTCGTGACTGTAATTTTTGGTTGTGATTGTTATTTTCTTCTGTGACTGTAACTTTGGGCCGCATGCGAATGGAAATAAAACAATATATATTTTTTTCTTTCTGTGAATATTGTGCTGTCATCTTCGACGCATGCGAATGAATAAACTGTTCTTTTCTTCCCTGTGAATGTGGTGTCGTGACTGTAATGTTCGGCCGTATGTGAATAACATAAGATGTTTTCTTTTTGTTTCTGTGATTCTAGCTCTCGATCAATTATAAAAATGATTTCTTTGTCATTGTGATTCTGGTTCTCGATCACCAGCGTACGAAGAGGTCTCACTTCCCAAAGAACCATGGACCTCTACAGAGGACCTACTTAGAATTTTTTCACAATTGAAATTGAACATGAAAATATCTTTGGGAAGTGCAATGGAGATCCTGAGGCCATAATTTGGATAAAGCCCACCTCCTAACATCGTCTAGATTTGATCAGGCACCCAAAAATTTGCCCACCAAATTGAAGACCCCATACTCCACCGTGAACTTAAGCAGGCTCTTACGAACATAGAGGGTGTCTTCAACTAGAGAAATATGAAAAATAGTGTTTGAAAAATACAAACCTGAATGAGATGAAACTATCACTACAAACGAAGATCCATCACCAAGATCAAAGGGATTTTGGAGTGAAGCCCTTAGAGGGGTCCCATTCATAGTACCACCTGGTAGGGAATCCACACCCACCAAAGGGCCTACCTCTCCACTTGGTGAAAATACGTGATCTACCATAGGGTCGACAAGACCATCTTTGGACTCACCTTTTTCTATCGCCTCCCTAGAATTTTCACCCACCATCTTCTCACCATTTTTGTTACCTTGGCCACTAATATTGTAACCCTGAACTCCATCCCCACTATCTTGCACACCATTATTGCTCAAAGACAAGTTCAAAAATCTTGAGTCCATCAATATTTGAAAGCCTTGATGTCTATCATCGAGTAGATTTGCAGAGCTAGAAGATATGAGATGCAATCAGAAATAAGGATGCATTATGGATTGCAGTTTTTAATAGCTGTTGTAGCAAAATCCTAGCTTTAGGGTGAATCATTGTCGCAACCCCATATTTAGATGCAGTAATCACTGTGATAGCTATAACAACCTCTAAATTCTACAAAAATATGTATTCTTTCTATAGCAAACCCTAGATTTAAGGTGAATTATCACCACATCCTAGATTTAGCCTCACAACAACACCTAGATTGTAATGTTTAATACCCATTGCAGCAAAATTTTAGCTTTAGGGTGAATCGGTACCATAGCCCTAGATTCGGATTCAGGAATCACTGTGATAGCTAGCCTCTATATTTCACAAAACAATATCTACTCCTGCTATATAAAACCCTAGATTTAGGGTAAATCATCGTTGCAACCCTAGATTCGGCCTCATAACAACATCTAGATTGTACTATTTAACAACTGTTGTAGCAAAACCCTAGCTTTAGGGTGAATCATTACTACAACCCTAGATTCATATGCAGGAATAACTGTGATAGTTATCGCATCCTCTAGATTTTATAAAAAAATATCTGCTCCCTCTATAGCAAACCCTAACTTTAGGGTGAATCATCGTTGCAACCCTAGATTCCCTAGATTCAGACCCGCAACAACACTTGGATTGTAGTGTTTAACAACCGCTGCAACAAAACCCTAGCTTTAAGGTGATTCCTTGCTGCAACCCTAGATTTAGATGCAGGAATCATTGTGATAGCCATCTCAGTGTTTGGATATAATTTTGCTTATTATTTTCAAGGATTTATTGAAGTTGTTTTTTGTTAATACAAAGGAATTGTTCTTTTATGTATTTGAATTTATTTACTACATCAAAGTCTTTATATGACTAAAATAGTCATAAATTCAATGAATTGATTTTGATGGAAATGATTAGTATCATCAAAAAGTTATTTTTTGATTAAAAATATTTATATGAAAAAATGAATTATAAAATTGGAAAAAATAACATCAATTATTCTAAAATTGTTATTTTTGTAATAAAAATGAACCTTAAACTAAAACTAATTAGTGCAAACAAAAAATATTTATACAAGTGTGAGTGCACGCGAGCCATGAATAAGTGCAGCAGCGAGTGTGAATGTGCGCAAGCCAAGAATACAATGAGTGTGAGCGCGAGTCGGAGTAAGTGCAGTAATGAGTGTGAGTGTAAGCCGAGAGTAAGTGCAACAACGAGCACAAGTATTAGTCAGGAGTGAGTGCAAGGGGAAGCAAGTGTGATTAAGTTCATCCTAAAGCGAGTACAAGTGAAGAATGTGTGTGAATGTGAGTCTAAGTAAGTGCAGCAGCAGTTGTGAGTGTGATTTAGAAGTGAGTATATAAGCCAGGAATGAATGAGATTAGAGAGGGAGTGTGAATCAAGAGGGAGTACAAGCTGAGATTCAATCATGACAGAAGAGTGGCGGGTTCATCCAGAGTGTATAAATGCTTCAAAATCTTACCATGAATGTGTGAAACATTATTTTCAAAAATTATTGAGGCCAAGGAACACCGACAAAAAGAAGAGAGACATAAAATAGTGCAATCTAAGAGCAAGTGCAAGCCAAAAGGAAGTACAAATTAAGAGGGAGTGGGAGTGCAATCCAGGATTCAATCATGGCAAAAGAGTGGCAGGTTCATTTGGAGTGCATCAATGCTTCAAATTCTTACCACGAATGCATGGAACATTATTTTCAAAAAAATATTGATGCGAAGGAACGTCGAGAAAAAAGAAGAGACATGAGCAATTGTGAACTAGGAGGGAGTGCATGTCGGGATCAAGTGTGAGGCAAGAGAGAGTGCAAGCTAGGAGTAGCAATGAGTGCAAGCAAAGAGGGAGTGCGAACAAGGAGGGAGTGCAAGCCAAGAGCAAACTCCATTAGCTATTGTGGAAGGAAAGTAATTTTTGAAAGCCTTAATGGGAAGTCAAGATACCCTAGCTAGAAATCAAAATGCCCTAGGTGTAACTATGGAGGCCCAAGTTGGAGATAAGCAGAAGAGCGAATACATGACAATTTCGATTCAAGTAGGAGATGTTACACCAGAATTAAGTATCAAGGATGAGATTATTGAGCATGATATAATGGTTCTTAAAAGCAGAGGGTTAATATGTAAGTTCCATAGATCATGGCCAGGGTTTTTGGAGATTCAAAATTGGATAAGTGAAAGTGGGGATTGAATTCACATTTTTTGTGACTTTTCTTCCTAAAGGTTTTTTCCTCATCATCTTTTCAAATTAGGGATAAAATATTGGTTGGTGGCCCATGGTTTAGGGGAAGAGATGCACTTTATTTGAGACCATAGAATAAAACTTATTCTATAGAGAAATTTTTTTTTAAGAAGATTCTAGTGTGGGTTTGGCTTTTTGGACTTCCATATCAGCTTATAAATAAGGATATTATGAATAATATTGGAAATACCCTAGGGGAATTCATCAAGGAAGGTTCAATAACTAAGGAGAGAAAGTATGATATATATACGCAAATATGTGTTGCTATGGAAGAGATGTCCTTTATTTGTTGCCCATTGATTAGGGGAAGAGATGCACTTTATTTGAGATGATGGAATACATTTTTTTCAATTGAGACAAAAACTTTTAAGAAGCTTCTAGTGTGGGTTTGGATTTTTGGACTTCCATATCAACTTATAAATAAGGATATTATAAAGAATATTGAAAATACCCTAGGGGAATTCATCAAGGCAGGTCCAATAACTAAGGAGTGAAAGTATGCTATATATACGCGAATATGTGTTGATATGGATATTCTAAATCCTTTGCCATAATCTATTAAGATTAAATCTGAATAAAGAGAATGGGATCAATAAGTAGATTATGAAAATATGGTATTTTGTTGCCACAATTATTTTGAGATTGGATATATAACAAGATTTTGCAAAGTAAAAACTATGAAGAAAGAGACAAAAAATTCTAGCCATGAGATAAACTTCAAGACAAAGCAAGCAAATCATACAATAATAGAAACTAGATTAGATCAAGGATATTCCACTCCAAAATAAGAGGTAAATAAATCCTATCTACAATATCATTTCGCAAGGTTAGAAGTAATTAAAGATGCAAAAGAAGATGTGAAAATAAAACCCAAAACAAATACAACAAAAGAGATCATGTTTATTCCAAATAAATCATCTTCATTTTCCTCAAGTAGTGTAGAATCCTCTTCAGGTAATAAAAGTGAAAGGGGTGAAGATGTTATCCCTTGCACTTTAAGGTTTCAAGAGCAGAATAATATAGAAATGAGGTTGGGGGAAACCCATAACAATTTGGGGTTTTTAGGTTAAAATAAGAAGTTAAATGCTACATAAGAACATCCTTCCACTTTAGGGTTTCTAATGCAACATAAAAATATTGTGATTTTGAGGTTACTCCTTGCACTTTAGATCCTTCAAAACAAGGCAAACATAAAGATGATAATTATTATTGAGTAGTGCGAGAAGCTTGAAGAGATTGATGAAGAGGAAAGTATTGCAGGGAATGAAAAGAAGAGAGGAAGACCCAAGAAGTAAAAAAAAAGAGAAAAATAAACACAAAGGGATATTGATATGTGAAAACATAAGCAAATATCACAAGTGTTAACAAGAAGTGGGGCTAAACCCACAAATAAAATAAAATAATAACAATGAAAATAATATCTTGGAATATTAGGGGAATGAATAAGAACCCTAAAAAAGGTATTAATAAATTGTGAGGTTGTTATTAACAAGATAGTTTTAGTTATAGAAGATGGGCAACAAATATTTTAACCGTGTTGAATTTCATCTTGACATAATTTAAATTTTTGAAAATATTTGATATAAAAGTAGTTGATTGTGGAGACTTAGCAGTTTGAGAAAGATGAAAGGGTAAGTGAAAAAAATCTTTTACAAAAAAGATAAAGTTGGATATGTTTTAATTAAATTGTTAGAAATGTAATGAGAGCAATGTAATGTTTCATTTTCTTAATATAAGCCACACGTCAATAAAAGCCACACGTCAATAAAATCCACACATAGCTTATTAAAAAAAAATCCTTATGTTCATCATCTTAATAAAATGATCATGTACTTATTTAAATATGAAATTTTTAAATAATTTTTATTATATAAACATATTTTATTCATATTAAAAGAAATCTATTTTCATTACTTACAAGCTATGTTTCAATTATGAAAATATTTTTAAAAAGTCACGTGTTAAAAGTTAAAATATAAAGATGTCCAAGATATGTCATGTTGAGATGGTTGAAGAATTTAAATTTCTTACATGCTATGAAAAGAATGATCAACACAATTTGTATAATTATACTTGCATATATGATATTAGTTTCAAAAATAATGTTGATAGATTAATAACAATCCCAATTAATGTAAAATTTAAATAAAACCCTAGTTGATAGCGGGGCATATTCTATTTTAAATGTATCATGTCTAACATGGTTATAGTGATATTAATCACACGATCTTAAACTAAAAATGTTTACCATAAAGATTAACATTCATAACATCACATTCTTACCTTAGAATTGTATGTAGAAAGGCTTTTGTTAGTTTATAATGAATAATACCTTTTAGCATTGTTCCTTTGAGTGAAAATATAACATTTAAAAATAATAAAATATATATGTAGTATTTGTAGATAATTTTTTTAGATGTAACGTACCTCGAAATATATACTTAGCTATTTATGTCATTTTAGATATTAATTTTCCTAGAATTGAACATCTGTTAAAATTTCATAATAGATATGCAAAGCATTACAAGAGATGAAGAGAAGAGTAGAAATTATTGATTTATTCCAAAGATCAGCTCTGTATAAATAGTAGAGCTGATCATTGAGAGCCGTTGGATTACAACAACTCATCAGACTTGATGAAGAAACCACTAAGAGTTCTCCTGACACATGGAGGAGTGGAAATTCAAGTGTCTATCCTAGTGGAACTTAAGAGAACATTATTTTATTCTAACACCTCCCCTTAAGTGATACTAGGGGTGAACGTACAAATGAGTCCTTCAATAAGGTTACTCATGTACAATGACTTCTTTTGTAGGGATGGTAAAACCCAATGGAAAAAAAACCATCAATCAAAAGGAAGTTAGAGGCTTGTCTTTGTATGCCGAAGATTGTCCTCCTTATACAATAAATAGCTGGTGAAAAACCCTTGTGGAAAAAAACCAACCATGAGAAGAAGAGAGGCATGCCTTCGTATGGCGAATATTGTCCTCTTTAATAATAAAGAAAGATGAGTCCCAACAACATGGCCTGATTAGGTACTCATTTACATATAATAGTTGGTGAAAAAAAACCTATGGGAAAAAACCAATTATTAGAGGCTTGTCTTCGTATGGCGAAGATTGTCCTCTTTATACAATATAGAAAGATGAGTCCCGATGACTAGGTCTGATTAGGTACTCATTTACATAATATTGTTGGTGAAAAAACCCCTATGGAAAAAAACCAACAATGAGAGGCATGTCTTCGTATGGCGAATATTGTCCTCTTTAACAATAAAGAAAGATGAGTCTCGATAACATGGCCTGATTAGGTACTCAGTTACATATAATAGTTGATAAAAAAATCCCTGTGGGAAGAAACCAACTATAAGATGAAGAGATGCGTGTATTTGTATGGTGAAGATTGCACTCATAAAACCAATCAATGCAGTTGTATGACTCCAAGATTTTCTCGCAATTGAAGGTAACGTGGAGAAGGAAATAGCTTGGTGAAGATATTTGCAATTTGTGTCTCAGTTGGAATATATTCCAAATGTATGTCCCTGCTCTGAATATGCTGTCGATGAAGGCTTGTCTTTGTATGGCAAAGATTGTCCTCATTATACAATAAATAGTTGGTGAAAATACCCCCTGGGAAAAAACCAACTATGAGAAGAAGAGGCATGTCTTCGGATGGCGAAGATTATCCCCTATTGAACTTAGAAGAATGAGAGAGAGGTGAAAAAACTCTGTGCACCAAGATACTTTAACACCCCCCCTTAAGTGATAGTAGGGGTAAGTGAAAAAAGGAATAAACAATATGTGGCATACCTACATAAGATGAGTCCTAGCACCAAGGCCTGATAAGGTACTCATGTACAATAGAGATGGTATAGCCACAAAGATGAGTCCCGACAACAAGGCCTGATAAGGTACTCATTTACAACATGTGATCAAAAGAATAAAAATCATTAAATAAAAGTCCTCTAAAACCAAAGTGAATATAGGATGGAGATAGAACCACAAAATTGCATGGGTAGTCCAAAAACTGACTCCAGAAGCATGAGTATGTGGTTTCCACCTATATGAGTACAAAGGGCTGATAACTAGGTCCAAACCTTGTGGAAAAACAACAAAATTAGGGTAATGGTAGAAAAACTCAAGGGGAAACTACCTACCATAATAGAAGAATAAGGAAGATGTGCATTGAGGATCGAGAGGAAGAAAGATGTCCTCTTCAACCCCCCTTTAGGACAGATTCCCTTAAGAAGCCTGCAATGGACCCATTAGATGTATCGAAAAATTAGAGACTTGTTGCAAAAAAGAATTCATACTCCCAGAATGGTGCTTGCAAACCATGAAACCAAAGTGTCTCATAAAAAAGAATGTCTTACTAGAAAAAATCCCTTGGAACCAAAGTATCTCACAAAAAGGAATGTGAAGATAGGATGGATAAAGAACCACAAAAACTGCAAGGGATGTCCAAATTGACTTCATGAGCATAAGTAGTGGTATCCACCTGTATGACTCAATGGGCTGAATAACAAGATCCAAAAAATGGACAACCAGCAAAAAAAGGGCACCAATACTGGGAGTGTCGGGTTAAACCGAGAGTGCACTACATGATACAATAATTTTTAATTTTAAAAACATCATTGAAAATAGTCTTGAAAATGGATACCACCATTGTGTCCGTCTCGAAAAAACCTTTTCGACGACTATAAATACCCCTATGATCGGGTGTCAATGAGGCCTCCATTAACTTCAAAAGAGAAATTGAAGTGAAATGAGAGATTTGGTTGACCAAAAATATATTTTTTGAGTTTTAATAATCTTCTTTAGGTAATGTTTTTATGTTATAAAAATTATTTTCTTTCAAACTAGAGAGTACCTTTTTAAAAGCCAAGTAAAAAAGATGAATTAAGGAGGAGAAAGTAAAAAACAAGAAGAGGCAAAAGATGATATAGGTATATATTATGTATACCAATGTAATGTAATTGCCACTAAAGATCCTATAAAACATTTTAAAATAAATAAATATTTGTTTTGATTAAAATGAGGGTGGGCATGAAGTTAGTGAATATCTTCTTATACCATATAGATATTTTATAAACAATATATACCTCTAAAATTAAAGGCTACTATAAAGAAATCTAGAAGAATACACCCTTCCTAAAAGAAAAAAAAAAAAAAAGGAATTTTATTATTAGGTTACAAATGACACTTTTCTCTTAGCCCTTTGAAAGAGAAAGAGATTTAAAATTTTGGGTTCCCAAAAGTTATGAGGGGTGAGAGGTTCAATTGAATTCATTATTTTAACACAAGAGAAAAATTGAAGTTTTAATTAACCAATATATTCCCCCTTAGAACTTTCATTAATTGATTAATGCAATTGTTAAGGAAAAAATATAAAGCTTTTCAATATATAAAGAAAACTCAATATACCCACCCTAACGAGAGGGAAATTATTAGTATAATGAGGTATTATATTGTTTGCTTTAGTTTTTCAAATCCTTTTTTTCTTCATACTACCCGCCCTTACTTGAGGGAAACTATAAGTAGAGAGAAGAATTTGGAAGGGTTTTGGTTTGAAATGCAGGGAATCAACTAGTTTAATTGGTGTGTCTGAAGACTCGCCCTTATGAGAGGGAAACTATAAGTTAGAGAGATACCCAAAGAAATGGATGTGTAAAAAATACTTGCCAGGCCTTTATACCAAGTGCCTTCAAAAACTCGCCCTTACATGAGAGAGACTATAATTTTTTAGTCGTATTGATACATGGAACGTAGGCAAAAGATATTTGAGGAAAAAAAAAAAATTAGGTAGTTTATTTTATTTAGGGAATTTTAAGAAGGAAATTTTTCTAAATAATGTAAACCAAAAAAAATTACATATAGGATTTAAAATACCTCTATGAAAAATTGGTTTTTATGAAATGTGAATAATATATCTATGAAATAAACAAGGTTATTTTGAACAATTATAACTTTATTTTGAATAGCATAGATGAAGATAGAAAAAAAAAAAGAGAAAATGCAATTTATTTTAAAGATGGGCCTTTAAAAATATGAATAAAATGTTTTGAATATCTATCTAAGAAATATTTAAGTGATATTTAAAGAAATATAGAGATTTTATAAACAATATATACCTCTAAAAATTAAAGGCTACTATAATGAAATCTAGAAGAATTTACCCTCCCTAAAAGATAAAACTAAAAAAAAAGGAATTTTATTATTAGGTTACAAATGACGCTTTTCTCTTATCCCTTTGAAAGAGAAAGAGATTTAAAATTTTGGGTTCCCAAAAGTTATGAGGGGTGAGAGGTTCAATTGAATTCATCATTTTAACACAAGAGAAAAATTGAAGTTTTAATTAACCAATATATCCCCCCTTAGAACTTTAATTAATTGATTAATGCAATTGTTAAGGAAAAAATATGAAGCTTTTCAATATATAAAGAAAACTCAATATACCCGCCCTAACGAGAGGGAAATTATTAGTATAATGAGGTCTTATATTGTTTGCTTTAGTTTGCCAAATTCTCTTTTTTCTTCACACTGCCCCCCCTTACTTGAGGGAAACTATAAGTAGAGAGGAAAATTTGGAAGGGTTTTGGTTTGAAATGCAAGGAATCAACTAGTTTAATTGGTGTGTCTGAAGACTCACCCTTACGAGAAGGAAACTATAAGTTAGAGAGATACCCAAAGAAACATATGTTTAAAAAATACTTGCCAGGACTTTATACCAAGTGCCTCCAAAAACTCGCCCTTACGTGAGGGAGACTATAAGTTTTTAGTGGTAATGATACATGGAACGTAGGCAAAAGATATTTTGAGGAAAAAAAAAATTAGGTAGTTTATTTTATTTAGAGAATTTTAAGAAGGAAATTTTTCTAAATAATGTAAACAAAAAAAAATTACATATAGGATTTAAAATACCTTTTTGAAAAATTGGTTTTTATGAAATGTGAATAATATATCTATGAAATAAACAATATTATTTTGAACAATTATAACTTTATTTTGAATAGCATAGATGAAGATAGAAAAAAAAAGAGAAAATGCAATTTATTTTAAAGATGGGCCTTTAAAAATATGAATAAAATGTTTTGAATATCTATCTAAGAAATATTTAAGTGATATTTAAAGAAATATAACTCTATAGCATAGATTAAGATAGACAAAAAAAGGAAAGCAAACTTCTAAAGATAGGCCTCTAAAAAAATAAATGCATATATAAAGTTTTGATGAATTTGAGTTACTCCTCTATGAAATATTAAAGTTATATTTAAATAATTATAACCTTATAAATTTACTTGAAATAAAGTAAAAGCATAGATGAAGATATACACAAAAGAGAAAATGCAATATATTTTAAAGATGGGTTTTATTTAAATTTTGAATTTAATTTTAAATGTATTGAATATGTATCTAAGAGTTATTAGATAGAAATTTTTTTTTAAAGATATGTCCCTAAAAAAAATTAATTCAATGTTAAATATTCTTAATAATTAGTTTTTCCTCTATGAAATATTAAAGTTATATAACAATTATAACCTCATAATTTTACTTGAAAGAAAGTAAAAGCACAGATGAAGAAAGACAAAAGAATGTAAACCCCCCCTTAAAGATACACCAATGTGCAAATGGTTGCACATAAAACCCCCCAAAAACAAATTTTATATTATGGTTACAATAGACTACGACTTATCAAAATTTTTATTTTTATTTTTATTTTTTTGTTAAAAAAAAACTTTGAGGAGTCAATATTTTTCTTCAAAATTGAGGTGAAAATAAAAAAAAGGAGGAGGAATAAAAGAAAAATACAAACTCTCAGTCTCAGAAGAGGAGAGGCGAATTGATTTGTATATTTTCCTACACGTATAAATTCAAGAAACTGCCTCGACTTTTGCAGGTGACAACAAGGTCGAACGAAGACGTCGAGGCATCCGTCCACAATGATTGCGTAACCTGGAATCGAGAAGAGGAAGTCATCAAGAGGACAGAGAGAGGTCACTCCGAGAAAACTGGTCTCAACTAGAGAAGAGATCATTGCCGAAAGGGCCCCTTCACCCTACCAGGTCATTGTCGAAAGAGCAGAATGAAGAAACCTTGCAGATGAGAATGTTAAAAAAAATATAACACTCCAGCTTTCTTGTAAAAAATATTATGCTCGGCATAAATAAAGGAAACAATATCAATAACAGGATAAATAAAATATAATTTTTAAAAAAATATTTTAGTTTGGGAGCAGAGGGATGTGTCCAATGGGCGCTGTCTCCGGACGAACAGTGAAACCTGCACACAATTTTTAAAATGAAAAATTATTTGTTTTTTGGTAATGTGCCGAAAGGCCAGATAGAAGAGCGATACCTCAGACAAACCAACGAAACCTGCATAAAACGATTAGGGCGTTGTCTCCAGATGAACAATGAAAGCTGCACACAAATTTTTAAAGGAAAATTTATTTATCTCTAAAGTGTCGTATGGGCAGATGGAAGAGTGTTGCCTTTTACGAACCAACGAAACCTGCACAAAATGACTAAAAGTAGAGGGATCTCTGCGGGATGCTGAAACCGAAAATATTTTGACTCTTGCTGTAATGAATAATTATTAGAGCAATAATATATGAAAGTAAATATCGGTTCTAAAAACTTGTAGGGAGATGATATCTATTGACCGACGAAGAGAGAGCATCGGTTGAAATGCAACTCCGAGAGGAACAACGAGAAATATGGCAAACGAGAGACGCTAGAACGGAGCCAAAGAGAACATTGAGTGCGCTAGAGATAACGTCGAGAGCGCCAATATTAAACGGGAATTAGGAGACCTGTTGTCCTCAGGAGCGAAGAAAACTCAAATTATTTAAAGAAAACACTATTAGTTAGAAATATAACAATATTTGCGCTATAAAATTAAGCAAAAATCAAACGATATTTCTATATTGGTGGGCCAAAAAGTGTCAGTTAAAATGAATATCGAATAGAGGGAAAAGGTAAAAAAAAATTAACAGGCTCTTCTTTTGAACATGGCCTAGAATAGTGCCATGCACACAGGGTAAACCTTGTGTTTTAAAAAAAGAGCTATATATTTTTTTTTCTAAAAAAAAATTCCTCAAGCACGAATTCAACATAGATTTGAAAAAAAAAATTCCCTCAAAGCACTCTAAGTAAACTCTTTAGTTAGAAATAAATATTATTTGCGCTATAAAAACAAGCGAAAATCAAACGATATTTCTATATTGGTGGGCCGAAAAGTGTCATTTAAAATGAATATCGAATAGAGGAAAATAATAAAAAAAATTAAGAGGCTTTTTCTTTGAATATGGGCCAGAATAGTGCCTTCACACAGGGTAAACCTTGTGTTTAAAGAAAATAAAATATCTATATTTTTTAATTTTTAATTTTTTTTTTCCTCAAGCACGAATTCAACACATATTTGAAAGAATTTGCAACATATATTTAAAAAAAAATATGCTGAAAGATAAAACTATGGATAAAAGGAGACTATTGCAAACTTTGAAGTTAGATAGCCAAAAAAATTATCCAAAGTAAATGAATCAGATCCTAGAACCTTCAAGAAAGAATACTAGCAAAATCTATCCTGCTTTGGTACCATGTTAAAATTTCATAATAGATATGCAAAGCATTACAAGAGATGAAGAGAAGAATAAAACTGGTTGATTTATTCCAAAGATCAACTCTGTATAAATAGCAGAGCTAATCATTGAGAGCCGTTGGATTACAACAACTCATCAGACTTAATGAAGACACCATTGAGAGTTCTCCTGACACATGGAGGAGTGGAAACTCAAGTGTCTATCCTAGTTGAACTTAAGAGAATATTCTCTTATTCTAACAACATCTACATGGAATGATAGTCTTCAATGTTGAATCTCTACTAATAATATATATTTGCATACTTTTAAAATAAAATTTGTATGTGATAATATTCTATATAAATTAATATAGATAATAAAATCCAAATCAATGTAGAAGATGAAGCAATAAAATACATAATGTATAGAATAATAAATAACACATGTGAATTTTATATTTAATTTATTTAGAAAAAAAATCATTATCGCTCTAAAAATAATCTATTACAAATACCTTCCGTTAAAAATTAAAAAATCTATATGCTTCAATTCTTGAATTAGTAAACTGTGCCTTAAAAATAGAATTGAAAAATATTTCTATCAAACACAAAAATATTATCTGAATTAAGTTGTACATTACCTAAACAAATCATCATGAATAATATAAAACCTTCTAAAACGAGGATGACATTAACCTAAAATATCAAATATTCATAGAAAACAATAAATTTAATTAACAAGTACTATCCAACTTTTTTTCATGCTATATGGAAACCAAATATATTTTTTATGGTCTCTCCTATTGAGGATATTTGCGTAGACATCATTAAATGAATATTTACTTTTAGTAAATGTCTTATTCTTGTTCTTGGACTATATCATTTTATCATTAATCTAATGTAATATTTGGATATAATTAAAAAAATAATCTATGAATTCAACTAGTTACAAATTGTAATCACATTATTTTCAATCTTTTCTTGGGCTTCTTTTATTTAACAACTATTAAAAGGTCAATTGTATTGAATTTCTAGACATAATATCATTTAATTTGTAATTCAGTTGGATAATTTAATGATAAAAATAGTATGTATTTCTAACTAGCAGAGATGTAGTTATCAAAATAAGAGATAATATTCCTCAACATGAGGATTTAGAACCTTTCCAACTAAAATTTATATAGAAAATTTGATCATTATAACATTGGTACCTGGAAATATTTATGCTAGGAGGATTTTCTATAGAAAATTAATATTAGACAGAATAAAATCTAATGGGAAGTATTTTCTATAAAAAAATTAATAAAAGGTAGAATAAAAAGTAATGGGATTCTTACTACTATCAAAGCAAGTGGGTAATACCATCAATTGACTATTTTAACCATACATTATAATGTTTTTGTTAATAATCACGTTTCTTCGAGGATGTTAACCTTATATTCTTCCATATCATTTAATACAAACTTGAAATTATACGGCATATAAACCCTAGTTATAAGTACAAATCAATATTTTATCTCCATATTGCCAAGGACTTTTGTGTGGTTGAAAATAATTACTATCATAAATTAATTTAAATGGGTTTGACAACTCCTTTATATTTCTTCATAACATCTAAAACATTTTCCATCCATCTTCAATTATGCATCTATCCTATGTTTTTATAGATTCTAACAAAAATATATTTATAGAAGTAATGGTATGCTTAAGTGTACTGATGTCCCTATTTTTCCCCCTCTATTATATCTAACAAAAGAATAATTTATGCTAATAGAATAGACATAAATGTCCCTCTTAACACTAAAGTACAACATAATATAATGTGAAGAAGATACCAAATCAATATAATCCAAGGCAACCCATTTTTTTCCCCTCTACTACATCTAACAAAAGAATAATTTATGCTAATAGAATAGACATAAATGTCCCTCTTAACACTAAAGTACACCATAATATAATGTGAAGAAGATACCAAATCAATATAATTCAAGGCAATAAGTTAGAAAATTATTTATCAGACTTTGTAATGTAGTTTAGAGGTTCCCTTCCATTTATTAGACACATGCTTGTTACTAGTACAAGTACCATGGAGGTTTACATATGCAATAGTAGGATATCTCTTTTAGTTAGTTCTAAATAAACATATTTTAACAAAATTACCATAGTTTTTAAAGACACATTACAAGGAATCCATTTGATTAATCATAAGAATTTTTTTCTAGGAAACAAGCATTTATATGATTTTTAATAAGTATTTACAATTCAAGAGATGGACTATTTTTATTAAATATATAAATTAATGCATTGTATGATCATATTTATATATATGACTTATTTAAACTTTTTGATGTATATTTAATTCAACATATGTATGTGCTACAAATTTGGTATGTTTTAGCATGTATATGCAAAATATTCAATATTGATAAATGATAGCACATGCTTGATCAATTAGGGTATTCTATATATAATACTACCATACATCAAGCAAGTATTGTCTCCATACTTCTCAATTAAATTGTAGATATCCCTAATAAGTATGTTTTATAATTGTAGTTCATCTTGGTGAAAATATTGGATATTTTAGTACATTAAAATACATCGTATGTTTTTGATTATATACATATAACTTATTGATTATAATAAGATATATCATGTTATTTTAAATTCACCCATTATTCATTTCTATTTCTTTGAAAGATTGAGTTTTAGCAAAAAAAAAAAAAATAAATAAATAAAAATTGGCATCAAATAGCTAGTACTAAAAGACAGTGAAATTTTTGTATTTAATCCATTTTTCATTCCTTCTCACACTTAATAACAAGTTCCAAAGGTAGAGATGGTATTGTTTTGAGACAAAAGACTATGGGGCATACCAACCTCCAACATGCATCTCTGTATGAGGGTCTTGAAAGTCTCAAAGGACCTATATTTATAGATCTCTTGATATTTCAAATATTGCATGGTTATATATTTTATATTATTGTTTTAAGTTACTTTATTTTATAGTTGCTCTCTAGTTAGCTTTGTAGCCAATATTAGTTGTATTCATCTTTGATGAAACTATTTTATGTACTTGAGATCTACCAAATCTGATAAGTATACCTAAAAAGAGGGTTTATTCTAGTGATTATTAAATAATAATAACTTAAATACCTAGAATCAACTATTATTTTATAAAATATATTCCATAATATTGAAAGTGGATAACCCTCTATAGCAAAATATTGAATTGCAAAAATATATTATATGCCTGAATTATGTTATTGATGTGAAGCACAACCCTCTTAATTTATATGTAGTTATATTAATGATGGATATTATCATAGCTAACCTAATTTATTTTGATTAATTAATAATATAACAATATTTATGGGCTTTCATGTTTTTCTATCAACCAAAGCACTGCATACAACTGTGTAGTGTAAATACACTTATCAAATTAGTAAACTGTATATTCCAAACCATTTAATGATATAGCTAGGTTCCTGTGGATTATCAAAAAATAGCATCTCATGAGATCATGATTTATATTTGAAGGTACACAAGGACAAATATATAAGGTGTACAAATATTTAAAATTTACAATAGCATTCACTCTAAATCATGACTTAGGATGGTTTGAGATACAAGTGTTAGTGATAACAATAGTAATTTTAGAATATAATGCAATTCCATACTCTAGAGTATACTAAATCACTTCACTCAAAGTTTATTTGACATAAGAGGGTCTATGATTTTATATGAATATTATTAGTACTACTTTCAACAATATTCATGTTCTCTTAAAGGTTAGCAAAACTCTTCTCTTGTACTAAATTAATGGCCATAATAAGCTAATACTTGTATCAACTTCCTTGTTAACCTTAAAATATAAAAAGAGAGTATCCAAGATAGCACAATATCAAAGTACTATAACATAATAATAAAATAAATCCATAATGATACACACTTGCAACAATTATACCATTAAAAAACTAGACTAAGTGCAAGAGTTTACAAGCCATCAACATTTTAATACAAGATAAGTTAATAACAAAACCCCAATGAATGGAATACTCTATAGATCCATAATAAATATGATCGTATCCTATAATATAAGGTATAACATACAACTACATGGAATGTGTTAATCCATATGTTGATTCCCTTAAAGTAAATCAAAGAATTTTTGGGATATACCTTGAATGGAAGCTATAATATAAACACATTTAATGCATTAGGCTCTGTCCATCTATAAAAAAAAATCCCCAAGTAATTCTGAAGCATATCCTATAATAGGAAATAAGACTACGATTGTTTAATCAATTTATATACTTCGTCCATTTAAAACACATAAATGAATGCTTGGGAATTCAAGTGAAAAATTACTTATGTTATATAATATGTTAAAGATCTCTAGAATGATATAAATAATAAATTATTCCAAGGTGTTTTTGATTAGCCTACATATGTCACAATCTCTAATTATATGCAATTTCTCCTATACATTCTCCAATATGCAATGCCACAAGTCAAAATGTAAATATAAGACCAAATATTCAAGCATGCCAGTCAATAAAATCCAAATTCACATGCATGCATGGTGTACATGATCAAATTTTATGTATGTTAAATATTCATATATATCACTTATAAGGTAACCATTAATGCCAAATTTTAATAATCCTATAATCTGGAATAGATGTTTAGGTAGAAGTATTAAATCATAAGTGACCTATCATCATTAAGATGACAACATCATCAAGAGAATATGACCAATTATTAAAACTTACTATATAGCCAAATTCATCTATGTCAAGTATGATTAATAATAGTCTAGAATGTTTGACATCCAAGAAAGAGAGTCAAAATTAACCAAATGAAAAGCTATTTAAACAACCATTCTCAAGATTGACTTAGTGGGATACTATAACTCAAGTACAAGACTATTTATGTGATGCTCAAAATACCAATATAGAAACTTGAGCAACTAAAAATTATACTAGTCAAACAAGACTCATATGTAGGAAGGATTTAAGGAAAGAATGCAAGATATAAGATGACCAATCATATCCATGCCAAATCGTCACAAAAATTATCATAATAAACAATAAAATAAACATATATTAATCCTATAAGATGTTGTGGTTGAAATAATGAATAAATAACAAATTTGCATAAAACCTTAACTTACTTTTGTTATAGAAACATTTACATGCAATTTAAGTATAATGCACTATAACTATACAAATATTATAAAAAGATTTTTGGTTGTGTCAAGCAACTCTTGATATTTCATATCTCTCCAAATTTACATTAGGATAGTTCTTTCTTTTTCCTTTTAAACTTTAAGTTGTAACTCCCATTTTATCGTATTCTAATTTTTTCTTATGCGAATTTTTCACATTTAATATAAAAAATTCCCAAACTCTTATTTTTGATATCAAACAGAAAAATTTCGTTCCATCTTTGAGTGAAATATATTGATTATTCATCAATACTTTTGTAAAATTATCTGCACATTGATCTTCTAAACCGTAGTGTTTCAATACAACTTCCTTTCTCTAAATTAAGTTTAGACAATAGAATAACATCTCAACTAAATGTGATTTTATCTCATATGAGGAACATGATTTTTAGTCATTTGAATTATGGTTATGCTATTACAAAAATGATAGTTAGTGTTTCTTACTTTTCACGCAAGTTTTCTAAGATTTACCTCAATCATACTATTTGTGTTCTTGCTTATGTTGCTACTATATATTTTGCCTTTGCTATTGAGAGTGTAAATATTGCTTGTTTTATGAACTTCAATTTAATAATCCATTTTCTAATGAGAAAAAAATTATTGATGTAGATTTTGAATTATTGATTTATCCTTTGGAGATTGAATCACTGTATTCAACCAAATCAATATTATTATAATAAGTGTAATGGATTCCATAATTTGAAGTTTCTTTCTCATACCTAAAAAATCTCTTAGCTACTCTCATATGATCTTCTATAGATCACTCATAAATCTTAAAACCAAAGATATTGTATATGCAATATTTAGTATTATGATTGTCAAGTATGTGAGGCTTCCAATTAAAGTTTTATACTTCCTTTCATTCAATTGCACTTTCATCATTCTTATACATTATTTCACCTTGTACAAGTGGGGTAGCAACGTCATTATAAATTTTCATGATATATATATTCAACATATCATATACATATTTAGATATATTCAACATATCATACACATATTTAAACTAGAAAATGGATAACCCATTATATGTTTGATGTACTTCCATACCAAGAAAATAATACATCAAATCCAAATTACTAATTTCAAATTCTCACATCATTGATTAGGTGAAATATCTCTTCATTTATGATTTACTTACTATGAAAATAAGGTCATCAACATGCAAAAAATAATTAAAATATCATCACCATATATTTTTAGTACAATGTGGGCTCATTCTTACTTCTCACAAATCAACACTTATGAAGTATGCAATAATTTTGGGATACCATACTCGTGGCACTTGTTTGAGTCTATATAGTGCTTTTTTCAATTTATCAATTTATAGACATGCCCTTCATTATGTTTCACTTAAAATCCTTTTGATTATTTTATAGACACTTCCTCAATCTTGCCTTTCAAGAACTTTTTCAAACTTGTCATTCAAGAATGTATTGTTGACATCATATCGATGTACACTCCATACATTTTGGGGTTTTAAGGATAAGACCATATTTATTGTGTCTTTATTTATAACATATGTACACATCTCATCATAATCTATGGTAATTTATTACGCATAACCCTTTACCACTAGTCTTGTTTTGTGCCTTTTAACTGATCCATCACTATTGTACTTGGTATTGAAAACTCACTTCACTCCAATTACGTCCTTTTTATTGCAATTTTATAGAACTCCCAATTGCATTCAATTCCTTTTCATGTCTTTGGTTTATGCCTTACTTTGGGCTGCTTTTTTAAAAACTTGAGAGCTATATTTCAATCTTGGACAATAGTTTATAGTTTATAAGCCTTTTTTCTTGGGCCTTTGCATAGCTTATTTAAGATTAGATATAACATTTGGTAGCTTGAATATGATTGTATTGTTCTCTTCCTTTTTATTCTACTCTTTGGGTAAATGTTTGTGCCTCCACTTGATGTAGATGATGTACCAACATCTTCAATTACAATTGTTTTCTCAATATTTTCTATATATTATCCATGTACTCCTACTTTATCAAAAATTATATTTCTCGATATAACTCATTTATTTAGATTTAAGATTATAACATATGTATGCCTTTCTTTGTTAAGAATAACCAACAATAATGTATGCTTCAATCTCCATATCTAACTTATTTTTTTCTTATCTTTAGAATGAACATAATCCAATAACCACACTCTTAAGTGAATTAATAAATGCTTCTTTTCATGCCATACCTCATGAAGAGTCATATTATTAAGTATAATTATAGAAATCATATTTAGGATGTACATTGATATTACAACTACATTAACCCAAAAATGATTACCCAAATATTTTTCTAGTAGTATATTTTAATGGTATGTCTAAGATTATGCTATTCTTTATTTTTCTATTCCATTTTGTTGAGGTATATAGGTTGTTGCCTATTGTCTTCTTAGTCCATGTTCATCATAAAATTGATTGATTTCATGGAAGAAAATTTACTACCACAATTATTCCTTAATATTTCAATTATGTATGTGCTTTCATTATCTATTATGGCTTTGAAGCTCTTAAGTATTAAAAAACCACTCTTATTTTTCAAAAACTATGCTCGAGTTTTTCAATTGTGATCATCACTAAAATTTATAAAGTAGGACTTACAAATACTTGGTGTATAAATCGAAAATAAACATTTGTATGATTTTTTTTCAATGGATATGATTCTCTTCATCATCATCCTCTTGGGAATATCTATCTTTGATGTTTTCTAATGATGCATATCCACTTTCTCTTTACCCCCACTAACCATTTAACCTGTCGTACTTAGGCCAACTAATATCCATCGTCAGTCCATATTGGGTGTGATCAATAAAGATGCCATATAATAAAGGAAATAGGAAACAGGGTTCGCGCACCCGGTTGGCTGGGTGCGCAAACCTACACCTGCATCGGGTGCACGGGTGCGGGAACGTGTGCGGCTAGGCCAAACCCTAGATGCACCCTATCTAATGTCAGACAGGGTTTGACCTAGCCGAACCCTATAGCCAGTTAGGGTTCCGCCATCCGAATCCTGCCTTATTTAGGCATTAAAATGCATATTTTTTTATTTTTAGTTATTAGGTGGGCCCAACCCTTTAAAAAAATTGGGAAAAAAATAATTCTTAAAAAAGTTTAAATTTTTAAAATTAATAATTTTAAAGTTTTTTTCCTTTTTTAATTAAAATTAACTTTATATTTTAAAGTTTTTTACTTTGCTTCTATGACATGATAATCATGTACAGAAAAACAACCTAGCTACTTTCACAACAGTACAAAGATATTACGTTTCTCTTGATTGTGGCATAAGGGAATTAAATTAGACTTTTTAATTTTTTATTTTAAATTTTTAAGAAAAGCCCCAAAAAAAAATTAAAAAATCTTCAGTCTTGTTTTCTTTGTCTGAAGTTTCTTGTCTCTGTCCGAAGTCTGTCATCTCTGTCCAAGAGTCTTTGCTTGTCCAAAGTCTTGCTTGTCTCTGTCTGAAGTTTTGCTTTGTCTGTATCTGGAAGAAAATTACTGTCTTTGTCTGAAGTCTTACGTCCTAGTCTCGTTGTTTCTATCCGAAGTCTGTCATCTTAGTCTTGCTTTTCACTTGTGCAAATGCTTAAAATGAAGTAGAAACCCTTAGAGAAGGGTTTATATAGGAGAAGTGGACTCCAATTCACTTTACAATGAATTGGAGTCCACTTTATAAATTATAATTTAATATTTATTATAAAAAAGTTTAAAAAAGTTTAATGTATAAACTATAAAATATAAACTTTTAAAAATTAAAAAAATTAAAATGTTTTAAGTTTTTAACTTTTAGTTTTAAGTTTTATTTTTTATGTTCTTTTAAAGCCCGTATGGGCTGGGTGGGCCCATGGCTGTGACCACATAAACATGAAAAAAAATTAAAATATAAAGTTAATTTAATTAAAAAAATAAAAACCTTTAAAATTTTAAAATTTAAAATATAAACTTTTTTGAAAATTAATTGCACATGAACTATTTGAAGATGGCCTATATATTGTTATATTTTTATGACTTTGACATCCTGTTGAATATCATATATGCTTTTATGATGCCAATGTGTATGATTTATAATTTATTTTATTATTTTGGATAAAAATACATAAATGATAATATATATATATATATATATATATATATATATATATATATATATATATATATATATATATATATATATATATATGTTACCGCACCCGAAGAACTCTATTTTTTGAGGGGGCCACACCCGCACCCGCACTCCTGATTCCCATCGCACCCACTCTGTACCTGGTAACCTTGCATATAATCTAATTTATCCAAATCTCATCCATTACCCTACTTATAGTAGACAACCATCTTTCAACCATCCATCTTTGTGTCATCTCAAAATGTTATACCCATCGAGACATGATAGACACCTACCATTTATCTACCCTCTCTAATAGCCTTGGTGGTTATAATATTGCTATGTGCTACCATGCCCAAACCCATAGTAGCATACAACAGACCAACTTTTAACCATCCGTGTGCACTACTTGATGAAGTGTTTGATAAATATGCGCTAACATCGTCAACCCCTAAGCAAATACAACTTCATCATCCCACATTATTGCTACCACCTTCCGCCATCCTCATTGCACTACTTGCTTGCTCATATCCTATAATAGGACACCTAAGGCAAATGCACATAGTAGAGTCATTTTTCAATCTAACTTGTGCCCTATGTATGTGGTATTGATGTAAATGCTTGACTATACAAGCAACAAATCTACAAACCATGTCAATATTTGGAGGTATTACCTTTTATTGCACCCTATTTCAACTACAACACCTTTTATGGGTATATGGAGGATCCTCTATACATCCTCCAATGTGACCATCATGTCCTCCATTGAAATCTGAAAGGTACTCATTTCAGAGTATCATTTTTCTATTAGAGTTTTCAATAAGGTATGATCAATATCCATGGTAGGTATATGGGCTATATTGTATAGCCACACTGTTGTTAGTAAAGCATAGTTACCTCCATCCAACAAACTTTGGTCGGACTATAGCACAACATGCAGATGGCTCTTTTGGCTCTCCAAAAAAATTAGACAATCCCACATCCATGCTCAGGATAAATGTTAGCTCACGTAAAAGAACAAAATAAAAAAAAGGAAGATGTGAAAGTACATGTGATGTTGTTAGCATGATGCAAACACCATATAAATATGAAAATATCATATGTACGTGACAATGTTATATGGTGACATCAGTGTAGTACCGATGCAAAAGAACCATACAAACACAAAAAGTGTCATATGGTGACATCAACATCGTATGATACAAAAGTGTTGTATAGACAAAAAAAATTACCATATAGATGCTCTTTTAAAAAAAAAATCCCAAGGCACATAAATAATTTTTTTTTTCACCTGGACAAATTCAGTGTATGGTGATGTCAATTCGATGACAAAAGCATTGTACGAATACAAATTTTCCATATAGATGTTCTTTTCGAAAATAATCTACCTAAGGCATATAAATAAAAAAATAATTTTCACCTAGATAAAGCATTTATAATCTACTACAATAACCTCAACTAAACAACTAAAAATTTAGAAAAAATATAGGGTTGTAATCACTTACTAGTGCCATTGCACTCCCACTTGGATCTACCACTCGAATAACCTCAACACGGTGTATCGATCACCCTTCTTGAGCCATCGTCACACTTTAATCATACTTCCTCTTGACCTCTCTCCCTTCCTCTTTTTACACTGTAAAAATGAGCTCCTCCTCCTCCTTCCTGATGGCAAGCCGAGATTCACACAACAAAACTTGAAATTATTCTTTCAGTAAATTGCTTAACACAGTCTTACAATACCGTCTATCGGCATAATTCTTCCCCCTCTCAATCTCAAACTCACCATCCCTTCCCTTACAATTTTTCGAGTTTTTATCGAGGTCTCGACCCTCTAGGCAATTAATGCCCCCACCTGATCGAATTCATGAAATTAAATATGAAAGTTCGCTTCCTCTGCCAAGTTTTCAAATTTCCTTCCATCAATGGGCAACTGCCCCGATCCGCTATGGAAGCTTGCATTAAAGACCCCCCTTGCCCTGCAACCGCCGTTTTGGTCAGACTGTTCCTCTGAACCGCTGTCTCATCCATAATGCCCATGGCCTGCAGCTGTCGCCTTGTCAGAATATTTATCTGCAACCGCTGTCTCTTTTCCCACGTGCGCGGCCTGTCCACGTGTCCAATTTTGATTTGTCTTCAACCGGTCACGATATCGCGACATGTCGCGATATCGTGACCACTTCTCCTGCGAGCCCTTTGCCTTGGTTTTCGTCGCGATATCGCGACAAAAACTGCCTCCGTGCCTTTGCTTTCAAAACCGTCACGATATCGCGACGTCGCGATATCGCGACGAAAACTGCCTCCGTGCCTTTGCTTCAAAAATCGTCGCGACATCGCGACGTCGCGATATCACGACGAAACTGCCTCTGTGCCTTTGGTTTGAAAACCGTCACGACATCGCGACGTCGCGATATCGCGACGAAACCCCCTCCGTGCCTTAGCTTCGAAAACGTCATGATATCGCGACGTCGCGATATCGCGACGTCGCGATATCGCGACAAAACTTCAGACTTGCCTTAACTTCTTTTAGATGTCGCGATTTCGTGACAAAACCTTTGCCGAGGTAAAGAAAAGAAATAAAACAAAATACAAAATACTTAGAAAATTTGTTTTGATGCAAGATTGCCTTGCTGTCGTCGGATGCTCCTGCATCAGACACCCGGGGTAAAAAGAGAAGTGTTCCTCACTTCGGTTTTGTTAGGGGAAGACCCAGGCGGTCAAACTCTGTCTTCGACAACCAAGTTGCATCTTCAACAGGTCTGCCCTTCCACTTTATCAAATATTCTGAGTACTGTTTATTCCTGGTGCTTCTGCCCTCACGAGCGTCTAATATTTCCTCGACCTCGTCTGTGGTTGGAGTAGATGCTGGAATTTGCCGAAACTCTGTACTTGGTGCCTCCGTACCCTCTCCCTCATGGTATTCTACTAAATCTGAAATGTTAAAAATAGGTGAAATGTCAAGCCAACTTGGCAATTCCACTTCATATGCATTGCCTGACTCCCGTTTTTCTAGTATTCTGCATGGCCCAAACTTCTTCATCTTTAATTTGTTATAAGTTTTGGCAGGAAATCTTTCTTTTCTGAGATGGACCATGACTTCATCTCCCACTTTGAATTCTTTGAACCGTCGCTTCTGGTCTGCTCTTGTCTTGTATTGAGTATTCATTTTTATAATTTGTTTCCTTACTTCTTCATGCAGACTTTTCATATGTTCCGCAAATTCCTCTGCCTCAGCACTGCGCCTTTCTCCTTTATCCAACTTTCTCAGTTCAGACACATTTCTCGGACTGTTTCCATATATGATCTGGAATGGAGATTTATTTGTGCTCTTATTGACTGAATTGTTGTATGCAAATTCCGCCTGCGGTAAAACTAAATCCCATCCCTTGGGTTTGTCTGTTATCAAGCATCTCAATAAATTACCCAGACTTCTATTTACCACCTCTGTCTATCCATCAGTCTGCGGGTGGTACGCAGAACTAAATTTCAGATCTGTCTTTAACTTCTTCCACAAGGTTCTCCAGAAATAACCAACAAACTTTGTATCTCTGTCAGAAACAATGCTCTTTGGTAGACCGTGAAGTCGTACCACTTCTTTGAAAAACAACCCTGCAATGTGAACCGCGTCACTTGTCTTCTGGCAGGGAATAAAATGTGCCATCTTGGAAAATCTGTCAACCACTACAAATACAGAGTCATTTCCCCTCTGTGTTCTTGGCAATCCAAGGATGAAATCCATGCTGACGTCCTCCCACGGCCTCTCAGGTACAGGTAACGGCTGATATAATCCAGTGTTCTGTCTTTCGCCCTTTGCCATTTGGCATATTCTACAACTTTGCACAAACTTCTTCACATCTTGCTGAAGTTGCGGCCAGTAGTAATTTTCATTCACCAGGGCAATGGTCTTATCCCGACCAAAGTGTCCAGCCAATCCCCCGCTGTGCTTTTCCTTGATTAAGTTCTCCCGCATGGAACTCCTTGGAATGCATAATTTACTTCCCTTGAATAACATTCCATCTTGGATTAGAAAATCCAACCATTTTGTCCTGTCCACAGTAATAGGTGCCAAGCAAGCCGTCCAGGCTTCTACAAAATCAGGATCTTCAGGATAAAGACCCTTCAGTTCTTCGAATCCTACCACTTCCACTGTCATTTCAATCATCAGATTCTGCCTTCTACTTAAGGCATCTGCAACTCTGTTTGATTTTCCGCTTCTGTGCTTCAACACAAAGGTATAGCTTTGGAGGAACTCAACCCACTTCAAGTGCCTTTGATTCAGTTTTGTTTGGCTGTTAATGTACTGTAATGCCTGATGATCAATGAATAGAACAAACTCTTTTGGCAACAAATAATGCCTCCACTTCTTTAGAGCCTGAACTATAGCATAAAATTCCTGGTCATAAACCGAATACTTTTTCCGAGCATCATTTAGCTTCTCACTAAAATAAGCAACAGGTCTGCCTTCCTGACTCAGTACGACCCCTATTGCACTGCCACTGGCATCACAATCTACCTGAAATACTTTGTTAAAGTCTGGAAGTGCCAAAACAGGCTGTTCTGTGACCTTTTTCTTTAATGCATCAAAGCTCCTTTCAGCCCCTAAGGTCCACTTGAATTCTTTCTTATCCCCTCTCATTGTCTCTGTGAGGGGTGCACAAATGCTGCTGAAATTTTTAATGAATTTTCTGTAAAAGTTGGCTAGACCATGAAATGATCTTACCTCTATTGTGCTTCTCGGGGTAGGCCATTCCATGATAGCTCTCACCTTCTCTGGGTCCATTTTCAGACCTTCTGCTGAGATTACAAATCCCAGGTATACTAACTCCTTTACAAAATTACACTTTTTTAGATTTATTAATAACTGCTCCTCCTGCAGCTTCTCAAAAACCCTTCTGATATGCATCAGGTGTTCCTCCAGGGTTCTGCTAAATATTAATATGTCATCTAAATAGACAATGACAAATTTTCCTAAAAACTCTTTCAGTACCTCATTCATCAGCCGCATGAAGGTACTTGGTGCATTGGATAGCCCAAATGGCATGACCAACCACTCATACAAGCCCTCTCCTGGTCTTGAAGGCTGTCTTCCACTCATCTCCCTCTCTGATACGGATCTGATGGTAACCACTCTTGAGATCAATCTTGGTGAAGTACTTGGCTCCACTTAAACAGTCCATTATGTCATCCATTCTTGGCAATGGAAATCTGTATTTTATTGTGATCTTGTTGATGGCTCGTGAATCTGTACACATTCTCCACTCTCCATATTTCTTTGGCGCCAGCACTACAGGTACTTCGCATGGACTCAAACTTTCCGGAATCAGTCCCTTCTCCAGTAACTCCTAGACCTGCCTGTTTAACTCAGTTTCTACAAGCGTCATTCTGTGTGCAAATTTATTTGGCAAGCTCGATCCTGGCACCAAATCTATATGGTGGCTGATTTTCCTTATTGGGGGTAAACCCTCAGGCACATTATCAGACACAATATCTAGAAATTCCTCCAACAGATCTAGGACTTCTGTTGGGGTATCTTTGCATTCTTTCTCCCTAACTCTAGGAATTATTGCATAACACAAATGTTCATGCTTCAAACCGTCCAAAAATTTTCTCCCTTCAACTAAACAGATTCTGGAGCTGTTACACACCTTTTCATCCGCCTCCTTCACGGGCTTCAGCTTATGGCGCACGCCATTCTTCGTCAATGAGTAGGTGTTGGCACGGCCGTCATGCACTGCACTCCGATCGAACCGCCAGGGCCTTCCCAGCAACAGATGGCAAGCATCCATAGGCAGGATGTCGCACAGGACCTCATCACAATAATTCCCAATATTAAATTTAACGGAGCATTGCTCACTGACCAAAGCCCTATGGTCCTTCTGTAACCACGTGACCCGATATGGATGCGGGTGCTTCTTCCTCTCTAACTGTAACTTGGTAACCATTTCTTCTGAAACCAGGTTATCCATGCTACCATTGTCAATAATAATATTGCAAATCTTACCCGCGCATTTACACCTTGTGCGGAATAAGCTTCTCCTCTGATCTGTGTCCTTCTCCTCATTCAACAGGACTCTCCTTACGATCATTGCTTCCCCTCTCTCTGCTTCTTCAGAATGTTCAGATCCAACATCTTCCTCTGCCACAGCAGCTCTGGTTGGACCCTCAGGCCTCTTGTTCGTCCTTTCTCGGTGTTGTGGACACTCGAATGCTCGATGTCCTTCTTCACCACAGTGGAAACAGGTCCCACGAAATACTCCTCTTCCAAACCCTCGTCCAGATCCACCCCGTCCTCTTGGGTAGCTATTTTGATCACGGGGCTGATAAATATCCTCTTCCCTTTGATCCTCGGTTACTACTGGCTTCACCAGTCTTCTTCAGATCTTTGTATTTTTCTCCACTGGTTCTCCCACCAGTTCTTCCACCATGGCCCCTTCCTCTTTGCTTGCCTTCAAACCGCCTATTCAGCTTTTCTTCCACCTTTAGGGCAAACTGGTAAGCATCCTCAATGGTGCTTACCCAAACTAGGCTCAACTCTTCTTGGATACCGAGTCTCAACCCATTGATATAACGGGCCACCTTCTCCTTGTTTGCCTCTAAATGTCCAGTTCTAATAGAGATCTTGTAAAACTCCTCGGTGTATTCTTGGACAGTTTTGTTTGTCTGTCTCAAACTCTGCATTTTCCTTAGCAGATCCAACTCGTAATCTATCGGAATAAACTGTCTTTTCAGCTTTTCCACCATTCTATCCCATCTTGTTATTCTTTCCTTCCCTCTTTTGTTCCTTTCCAGCTGTATTCCCTTCCACCAGATGTTGGCATGACCCTTCAACTTGGTCTTAGCAAATCTGACCCGATTAGGGTCTTCAACCTCCTCATATTCGAAATATTCTTCTAGGTCATTTATCCAATCAATCACCTCTTTTGGATTTAGGTTTCCAAAATATGTAGAAACCTCCATTTTTGGTTGCTTTCCAATCTGAGAGATGGCTTTGTACAACCTGGCTTGTGCAGGATCCACAGCCTCTTCTTCTTCCTCAAACTGGTCTTCTTCTTCATCAACTTCGTCTTCACTTCCCTCATCCCTTCCGGGCTCGTGCCTTCTGCGTAGCTCTTCTTGCAGGGCCTGAACTTGCCTCTGCAAAGCTCGAAAGTCTTCTGTCGGCACCACATTTCTTACTCCACCACGGTTTCTTCGTGGAGGCATTTTTATTTCTTCCCTTACAAATCCTTCCACAGATCCTGGTGTAACTGCCTCTTTCGGCGATCTGTTACATGCTCAGGAGCTCCCGCTCTGATACCACTTGATGGCAAGCCGAGATTCACACAACAAAACTTGAAATTATTCTTCTGTAAATTGCTTAACACAGTCTTACAATACCGTCCTCCAGGCATAATTCTTCCCCCTCTCAATCTCAAACTCACCATCCCTTCCCTTACAATTTTTCGAGTTTTTATCGAGGTCTCGACCCTCTAGGCAATTAATGCCCCCACCTGATCGAATTCATGAAATAAAATATGAAAGTTCGCTTCCTCTGCCAAGTTTTCAAATTTCCTTCCATCAATGGGCAACTGCCCCGATCCGCTATGGAAGCTTGCATTAAAGACCCCCCTTGCCCTGCAACCGCCGTTTTGGTCAGACTGTTCCTCTGAACCGTTGTCTCATCCATAATGCCCATGGCCTGTAGCTGTCGCCTTGTCAGAACATTTATCTGCCACCGTTGTCTCTTTTCCTGCGCGTGCGGCCTGTCCACGTGTCCATTTTTGATTTGTCTTCAACCGGTCGCGATATCGCGACATGTCGCGATATCGTGACCACTTCTCCTGCGAGCCCTTTGCCTTGGTTTTCGTCGTGATATCACGGCGAAAACTGCCTCTGTGCCTTAACTTTCAAAAACATCGTGACATCGCGATGTCGCGACGTCGCGATATCACGACGAAAACCACCTCTATGCCTTTGCTTCGAAAACCATCGTGATATCGTAACGAAAACTGCCTCCGTGCCTTTGCTTTGAAAATCGTCGCGATATCGCGACGAAAACTACCTCCATGCCTTACTGTCTCCATGCCTTTGCTTCGAAAAACGTCGCGACATCACGACGTCGCGATATCGCGACGTCGCGATGTCGCGACAAAACTTCAGACTTGCCTTAACTTCTTTCAGATGCCGACGAAACCTTTGCCGAGGTAAAGTAAAGAAATCAAACAAAATACAAAATACTTAGAAAATTTGTTTTGATGCAAGATTGCCTTGCTGTCGTCGGATGCTCCTGCATCACTTCCCCTCCCTTAATACCGCTCCCCTTTTTCCCGTTCCTTTTTCAATATTTTCTCTCATTTTTTACTTTTTACTTGTGTCTCCTCCAAAATCATTTTTTCTCTCCCAAAAATCGCTATTATCTTACTAGTAACAAAACTTTCAAGTTTCCTCGCTCCGTTTTGGCTTTCACCTCTAAAACACGAGGGGCATGCCAAGGTATAACCACATTTAAGATATTTTAATTAAACCTTAAGCTTAGGAAAATAGGTACCTCCTATATGCTGCAAAATTAGGGCATCTATGATTGCTTTTGGTACGTTCATTTTACAATAAAGACATAACAAGATGCAAATGTAGATACCCAATTTTGCGCACCAATTTCATCATCAATTAGTAATTTTGATTAATTAAACAAAATCGACCCTTTTGTATCCACAATTGGGGCAAAGCACAACTTAACCTTTGAGTATCATAAACTTGCTTCAAATATACATAAAATATTACAAACATAGTACCATTGGAAAGGGCTCAAAAAGAGCATTTCAATGAGTATAATTATACATATACTTTTCCAAGGTTTGGGAAATGCCATGAGATGATAGTGTTGTGACCCTTTGAATTTTGTATAATTATTTTGTCATCAATGGAATTCCATATGGTGCTTTTATACCCCTATGATGCTTTTGTACTATCACCACTAAAACTACAATCTTGATAGTCGAATTGCTTGTCCAAGATAGTTCCTCGCGAATCTTACTGCATTGATCAAAATTATACGCATTTAGAAGGAATCTTAACTACCAATCAAGATACTCAAACTACTAATCATAATATGTAATTGCCAATCATAATTGTTAAATTATCAATCATCCCTTGGAAGTTGCCACCTTGTTTTGTTGCACTCTCCGCCATGAGCTTGCAACATATCCTCCAAGGGGGTTTGGGTGATCTATATATCCACCCTTAGAGAATGCCATAAAGGAGGATTTTTTTATAGGTATATGTTTCTAATATTACTTCTTGGTGTTTATTCTTGGAGGGCTACCAAGGTTCTTTTAGATTTTAAATATATTTTCAATCATTTCCTAATCAAGCATTTGATATATCAGACAAATGAAACATCAACGAGTACTTTTGATAAGATTTTTGCATGAAGATCCAAGGGGCAATATAGAAAGTTAGCTATGATCTTTTTTCCATCATTTTAGCATTTTCTTTCTCTTATTTTTATCATTTTGATTCATTTGTATTGATTTATGTCTTAATGTATTTGTCATCATTTTAATTATTAACCATAAAACGAACATGGGTTTGATCCCTCTACCAAGGAAATATTATCATTCCTATAGAGATTAGACAAACGCCTTCATGTTGATCCTCATTTTTTTTTCTCTTTTTGCTTGTAGTTATAGGACAAAAGTACTATGAACTTGCAAAAGCACCATACAGAAAAACCATTGAAGTATGATGCCTCCATACAATGGTGAAAATGCAACAGTATGGCACTTCTATACAATGGTAAAAATGCAATGGTATGATACTTTCGTATAGTTATGAAAACATGACTAAACAACACTATATCCTGGTACCAGGATTAGGTTTGCACATTTTACCTCGTATTTATTTCAGTCTAAGATCTATAAAATTGTAGGTTTTTTATTGTTTTGTAATCATTTATGAAATTTTATCAACTATGCATTTTTAGATTACAAAATTGATAATACCATAGATATAAGTCATAACTATAGCATTAGATCTATGATTGAAAGGTTAATCATTAATTTCATAGGACAATCTTGTCAATTTGGTTGTTTTGTGATTTCTTATTTTACTTTGTGATAAATTTTGTCAAGAGAAATAATATCTTGGAAATCATAATAAGGGACAAGAACTGATTTGCTTTTCAATATTTAGGCATGAAAATGAAAATGCATATAGTTGCATCCTAGTGTAATTTGTCTTTTGTGTATTCTTTCAATCTCTTGCTTCAAAGAAGAAATGTCTTTATTCCTATAAAGCACTCAAAAACCAATAAATCACACAATATAGAACTTGTATTTTGCATACTTGTTTTCACTTGCATTTTGCATCTGTCATCCAAATCTTACATTTAGGATAGGAAGTAGATCAAAAAAATTCTAGATGTGTGTGTTAAATCAACCCATAAAATTAGATCATTAGGCATCACAAATTTTTGATCCATCTCGAGTGTGATCATGTGCAAAAAAGGAACCTTGTAGCTGCGATCTACCTGATTTTACATGATCACACCATGTTAGGTTAAATTATGGTCCTTTGGGCTAAAGAAAAGGCCTTATTAAAACTATATAATCTTTGCCCTCATGCAGAAGTGATTATATCATACAATACTACCCTTAGCCTAGATTACACATTTCAACATACATTTTATCTATATATTGATGAATACAAATATTTTGGATAACCCCATCAATATATGACAAAATGAAAGGCAATAAGGAGCTAGATTTAACTTTCAAAATGATTCGAACAATATTTGGGTTAGTGATCAAATCCTCATAATGTGGTAAAAGTCATTGTAGAAGAGGACTGAAGACAACACTAACAATAATAAAATCTTCATTTTTGTGATATAGAGCACCACATTCTCCTTTTATTTCTTGTATTCAATTATAAAATCATACCCCAAGATCTTGATAAACAATTTATTCTATTTAGGACATGAGAGACATTTTATGAAATGTTTAAGGTTTTTATGGTTTGTCTTGATGATGAAGCGATGCCCCAAAAAATAAGGTTTTCATTTCTCTAAAACATGGAAAACAACTATCATTTTCGTCTATAAGTGGATAATCCTTTTATATAGCTTATTACTTTCAAAGTCCAATGGGTATCTACCCTACATCAAACAACTCCAATACCTATGCCTAAAGCATCACACTCAATGACAAAAGGGTTTGCTAAAATCAAGGGTGGCCAAAAAAGGGGTGGTACACATAGCGTTCTTTAGGGCCTAGAAGGCTTGGGAAGTTGCTTCAAACCAAACAAATATGTCCTTAGTGAGTACAGTATGAAAATTAGCCATCTTTCCATAATTGTGAATATTTTTTTTTCAGTAGCCTATGAAACCTAAAAATTCATGGAGTTGCATAAGGAATTTGGGCAAGGGTCAATCTTGTATGTATTAGAGTATCTATATTTAATCCTTTCTAAAATATTATATGTCCCAAGTATTCTACCTCATGAACCTCAAAGGAATATTTGGACCTTTTGAAAAATATTTTTCCCTTATATAATAGGTGAATAACTTGACCCATATAAACTAGATTATCTCCCTAAGACTTGCTTCAAATCAAAGACATTGAAAGCACGAGGATCCGAAAGCAAAACAGAAGGGAAAATGTAACGCTAAGTCCTATGAACGAGAATGCATGAAAAGAAGGAAAAACAACGAAATGAAACGAGATTTAAAGCAAGTGTAAAAGTGTGGCCCTTTATTTTATTAATTTGCTCCAAATCGGGTTACAATACGTCTCCTCCATTTTTAGGGGCTAGGAGCGTCGGACATATTTTGATTACACCATGAATGATATATTCCCCTTTGAGATCTTTCGCGTGCCCACATTGAAAATGGGCGGACCAAACGTCATCGCCGCTTGCGTGAATATGTCTATGGTTCCTTGCTGCCCCTCCGGTGTTGAGATCCTACATTCAGAGAAACAGTAAATGGTTAGTAGCACCTGCGGATGGAGAGAAACATGCGATCCCCAAGGCCTACGGTCAGTGCATGCATAAAATGATTAAAACGATAACTGAAACATATCAGAATGAGCTGAAAATTTGATAAAAGAAATAAAACATTACCAGGAACCCACTGCAAAAGGAACAGTTGAGAAATCTTGCACATATTTCTAATCGCTCGGGGTGGGACGATTAGGACTGTCATAAGTTGTCAGAAGGCCACCTCCTAAATGTCCAGTCTAGAGGCCTCCAAAATGCCTGCAAAGTTGGGGTTAGACAAAACGGGGCATTTTGGGATGACCTAGAAGGTTAGATTCTGCAAATTCAGCCTCGATTGCCCTGTATCCGATGATGCTCCCTGTATGTTAGCGAAAGCGAGAAATGATAAAATCATAGCCAAAACTTGTCAGAATCACATGAAACTTGAATAGCAGCATATGTAAGTAACCTAGAATCAAATGCAAAAGAAAAATTAGGGAAATCTTCCACAAATTTCTAATCACTCCGGGGTGGGGCGATTAGAACTGCAGTAGTGCGGGGCGCCCGGGGGCAGGACGCCCATCGTTTGGGACCTGGTTTCAGCACCAATCCACTTGGGATGGGTCCAAAACCTCTTATGGGGTTGTGTCAGAAAATTTGGTGGGGTATTGTGGCCAAATTTTTGGGTTTGGGTCCGGATTGTGCTTCCAATAATCACCCAATAACCTCCCTTCCAAAAGAGAGATCAAGGATGTAAAAGCACAAATGATGGGTGAGGATGTAATTCGGCAGCACTCCGTTGCTCCAAATGCTCCTCTCTGTTCTCCTTTTTGGGGTGAGAAGACTCACCAATTTATAGACCTAGGGTCTCTCTCTTTGAATGCGCATGCGAGGGCGCCACTTGACTTGCTTGCCCTATTTTGGGAGAAAAGATTATTCCCTGATTTAGAGTCTCCTTGCATGAGGCCTCCATAATCAAGGCATGCATGACTAAAGTCTCTCTCTCTGATTTGAAGTCGTTCCTCATAATTGCATGCCCTGAAGGCGCAGTTAAGTGGTGGACCTACCGAGGTTTGACTTTTTGCCAGTCAAACCTGCTATTCACCCCACCCTGGGACGAATGTTGATAATCATCCCGGGGTGGGACGAATACTAGTTTGTAATCATCCTGGGGTGGGACGAGTAGAGAGCAAAGTGCTAAAAAGGTGCCAAATTGACCTTTGACCTTCCAAACTGTTTTGGGAGTGGTTAGGACCACTGTTTAACCTCTGGGGGCTGCCCTAGGGGCTATGTATGTCAATTCGATCAGTGCTTGTCGTCACATAATCGGATTGGTGTTGTTTTGGTGTCTACAGATGCCCCTTTTTGGGATGCGCTGTGCGTGGCGCAATGCTGAGCAAAAATAGATAACCAAAGCACTAATGATTAGGGTTTCTCAATAACCTAACCAACTCTTGATACCCCAAGTATGGAAAGGGCACGCATTCTTGAATCCTTGCTTTTGACGAGCTAAGGAGCTTAATTCAAGTGTTAACCTTTTTCGGTGAGGTGTTACTTGATCTTGGACATTGTTCAGTCATGAATAGGCAAAGGGCGCAACCTTTTGTCTATGGGAACCTTGAGTTCATGATTCTAGAATGCCAAGTGTTTGATCAACTTGTGATTATTGCTTGTTTGCTGCCCCAAGCAGGAGCATGATTGTCTTTGTCAATGATCCTTTGAATGCGTGCCATTTCCTTGATTGGGTGTGTTTTTGTTGATTGGTGACTAAGTGTGACTACCCCCTCAAGCGACGAATCGATGAGGGAATGACCGACATGAGAAAAGCGACGAGTTGCTTGACCCAAGATGACTTGTGTAAGGGTGCCTTCAGTTGTTTTTCTTTGAATGCCTATGCAGTTTCCGAACATTTTGACCTGTTTTTGGTGGGTTTGAACCCTTTTTGTGACGTATTTTGGAGCTGAAATTGTCAAAAATCCGTCCTCCCGAGGAGTGGTCCAGCTATGGTAGCCTTATTAGGGAGTAGGATAATGACAATTTGTGGCCCCAACATCTATTTTGGATGCCAAGAATGTCAGGCGCAAAGGCGCCTTCGTTCGGCAATGTTATTGCTATTTTTGGGTGGGTTTTGACCCTTTTTGTGATGCCGTTTGGGGATGAAATTCTCGAAAATCCGTCCTCCCGTGGAGTGGTCCGGCTATGGTAGCCTTCTTAGGGAGTAGGATAGTGAGGATTTGTGACCCCAATGTCTGTTTTGGATGCCAAGAATGTCAGGCGCAAAGGCGCCTTCGTTCGGCAATGTTATTGCTATTTTTGGGTGGGTTTTGACCCTTTTTGTGATGTTGTTTGGGGATGAAATTCTCAAAAATCCGTCCTCCCGTGGAGCGGTCCGGCTATGGTAGCCTTCTTAGGGAGTAGGATAGTGAGGATTTGTGACCCCGACATCTATTTTGCATGCCAAGAATGTCAAGTGCAAAAGCACTCTTATTATAGCCTGAGGGCCTTTTTTTGACGATATATATACAGGACTTTCTTTGTGTTTATACATTTGTTATGGTTTGAGTTTATGCACATGTATTTACATTGATGTATGCATATGTTATTATGAATGTGATGTTTCTAATTATATGATGTATGCATATGGAATGAATGAAATGATTTGTTGATAACTTGTCGATGGCACCATAGACTGTATAGTATGTATAGGCTTTCTATACTATGTGATGGCTTTGTGGAATGACTTTGCATGTGTGTATATTTTTTTGGTATTTTTCGTATTTTCTCGATGGTGATGTAAGTAATGAAATGTACCACATTTGTTTTAGAATGTAGTTAAGGTTTTTCTGAGATTCAGATGTTTTAACTAACTAGCCAAGACTGTACATTTATCTCACAAGATTTTTTGAACAAGGTACGAATCAGACTTGAGTTTGACCAAGTTATTTCACATCCCTGTGTGTGCAATTGAATTCGTTTATGTGGTATTTGTCGGGATACCACCAATGCCAGATAGGTTGTCAACCAAACTTGTACTGAGGATCACCTAATTAGCTCCACTAACTCCGTTGTTGTATTTAGTAAGATTAATCCATGGGACAATCTAAGGTACCATAAGCTAGCTCATCCACATGCAAACATTGGTCTGCTCACACGCAAAGCTAATGTGATAGACATATCGTCATGCATTTAGGATACCACCATTTTCAAGTAGGTTGTCCACCAAACCCGTAATGAGGATCACCTAGATGGTTTTTTGAATGCTTGAGAATTTTAGGGATTCAAGCTCAGGCATCTTTCGGTTGCTCAACTTGTTGGGATACTTGCTCGCATACATAGTGATGAAAATCACTGTTTATTTTTCTCTTTTGTTTTTCTTTTTGAGCAAGGACTTTGAATAGTGGTGATAACCACTGTTATTTGATTTTGCATTTATAGGTTGCAAATTTGAGCTCATAGGTTTTTGGCTTGTGAATGGCATTGATTCTTTTGGTCTTGGGGATGACTACCCATCCTGTTCAGGGACGTGTAGTACGAATCCTTACGACCTTTGGGAATCAAAGGTGATTGGGGATGTTATTATGTAAGGGCATTGATCTTTCAGGCCTTGGGGATGACTACCCATCCTTGTCAGGGGTGTGTAGTATGAATCCTTACGACTTTGGGGACCAAAGGTGTTTTGGAAGTTTGTGATGATGGATTGTTGGAATTTTGTTTGTAAATGGCATTGATCCTTTTAGGCCTTGGGGATGACTACCCATCCTTGTCAGGGGCATGTAGTATGAATCCTTACGACTTTGGGGATCAAAGGTGTTTTGGGATTTTTGTTAGTGGTGAAAGACCACTGTTTATTATGGGAAATTGGATGGGGAAGAGCTTGTCCTTTTGTCAATTCTTAGCATTCTTGAACCATTCGCATAGGGGGATGAACAGGCTAACCTTTCGCCTATGGTACCCTAGACTCCTTTGTAGGTTTCTCTTGCATTCACACAACTTGGGAATTATTTTATGTGTTTTAACTTGTGTAGGGATGTTACGTAACGAAGTATGATCCAAGTAAAACTCTCCCTTTGTAAAATCTATCTGACTTTGTACATGTTTTTGGCTAGAAATTTAAATACAATTGAATGGCGAAAACCCTAAATACATTAGGAGACAATTGACTATGCTAAAAATGTGGATGGTGTTATTCTGGATGGATGTGTTTATAAAATGGATTGAAGGTGGAAAATGATGGAATTGCCTAGCAATTACAGTCTATGGTGCTTGTGACATGTATGACCAGCAAATATGCAATGTATGGATGCGATGCCTAATGCAGTTTATTATGTTTTTGTATTTTAATTTTTATGAGTATGCATGAAATTGAGATGCAATTTTTTTTGTTATTTTTGATTATCTTATTGTTTTTGTTTGTTTTTGAATATTTATTTTTGACCAAGCGATTGTGGGAACCCTTGGAGCTTTTGGTTTGACCAAAGGGTTTATGGATACCTTTGGGGCGTTTTAGGTTGACCAAGCGATTGTGAGAATCCTTGGAGCTTTTGGTTTGACCAAAGGGATTATTGATACCTTTGGGGCATTTGGGGGTTGACCAAGTGATTGTGGGAATCCTTGGAGCTTTTGGTTTGACCAAAGGGATTATTGATACCTTTGGGGCATTTTAGGTGGACCAAGCGATTGTGAGAATCCTTGGAGCTTTTGGTTTGACCAAAGGGATTATTGATACCTTTGGGGCGTTTGGGGGTTGACCAAGCAATTGTGGGAATCCTTGGAGCTTTTGGTTTGACCAAAGGGATTATTGATACCTTTGGGGCATTTTGGGGTTGACCAAGCGATTGTGGGAATCCTTGGAGCTTTTGGTTTGACCAAAGGGATTATTGATACCTTTGGGGCGTTTTGGGGTTGACCAAGCGATTGTGGGAATCCTTGGAGCTTTTGGTTTGACCAAAGGGTTTATTGATACCTTTGGGGCATTTTGGGGTTGACCAAGCGATTGTAGGAATCCTTGGAGCTTTTTAGGTTGACCAAGCGATTGTAAGAATCCTTGGAGCTTTTGGGGTGGGCTATGGCTCTCTAAATGTGGAATGGCCTCAAATGACTGATGTTCAAGGGTTCTGGTTCCTTGATTCCTTCAAGAGAGGTGAGCCGGTATGTTCCAGGTCCTATTTTACTATCAATTACATAGGGACCTAACCAATTTGCCATGAACTTGTCCCTGATATGGGTCGTCAAGTTAGAGTTTTTTTGGTTCTCTTTTAAGACCAAGTCACCAACCTGAAAGTCCCTCAGGTGAAATTTCATGTTGTACGCTTTCTTAAGTCGCTCTTGATAGATACGTAAATGCTCGAGAGCATTGACACATCATTCGTCGAGCAACGTAAGTTGGTCTAACCGGGCTTGCCGTGCAGTGTCATCATCAATGAACTCTTGCATTGATATGCGTAGGGAAGGTATTTCCAACTCGAGAGGCATGACTACCTCGGAGCCATACACTAGTGAAAATGGAGTTGCCCCAGTGGGCGTCCGAATGCTAGTGTGATAAGCCCATAGGGCAAGCGAGATTTGAATGTGCCAATCCTTATGACTATCTATGACCATATTTTTGAGGATTGCAACTAGCATTTTGTTTGACGCCTCTGCTTGCCCATTTGCCTGCGGATAATAGGGTGTTGAAAAACTGTGCTAAATTTTGTACTTTATGGTCAACGCACGCACATATTTGTTCTTGAATGACGTCCCATTATCCGAGATGATCTTGGATGGAATACCAAAATGACATATGATGTTATGCAAAATAAACTCCGCAATGCGGGGTCCAGTCGTAGAGGTTAGCAAAATTGCTTCCACCCACTTGGTGAAGTACTCTGTGGCCGTTATGATGAACGTGTGATGACCCAACGATGCAGGGGAGATCTTTTCAATTAGATATAATCCCCACTACGAAAATGGCCAAGCCGATTGGATCGGTTGCAAGGCTTGAGAAGGTACGTGTGTCAAATTAGCATGGTGTTGACACTTCACGCACTTCTTTACATATGCACAACAATCTCGCTCTAAATATGGCCAATAATAGCCCATGCGGAGAATGCGCTTTGCGATGGCCATACCATTGAAGTGGCCATCACATGTACCATCGTGCGCTTGGGTGATCACCCAAGCGGACTCCTATGGGTCCAAGCAATGGAGGAGGATCCCTTCGTAGCTTCGATGGTACAAAATGTCTCCTAACAAGACATGTTTTTTCGCTTTCTGTTTAAATGATCTTTTCGCGGCAAGCATCAATCCAAGTGGGAGGTTACCTAGCTTGAGGTAGTCTCTTATGGGTGTATACCAATCCTGCTGATCAGAAACCTTGATGGTATGAATGACCAATCCCTCTTGTAGTTCATCCCTAGCAAAAGCTGAGCGAGAAAGAACTTGTAAGAATAGCATTGTGTTGCTATTAAGAGGGGTTAGGGAGAACAAGGACCCCTAGTTGGCATGATTCAGACAATCATGGATTCAAGAGAACTTATCTTGAGATGGTTCAATCTGGATCAGGTGGATCCCTGGCGTTAGGTCAGAGCTTGCATGCTCCATCGCAGATTGTGATAATGTTTTAACTTGAATGGTTGTCATTTCACCAGAAGGGTCTTGCAAGATTAGTGACCCCAAGGAGGCCATAGTATCCACAAAATGATTTGATGATCGAGGGAGTGCCTCGATGTCATACCATTCAAGCTTTGCCAGGAATTTGTCCACAAGGGCTTTGTAGGCCTGTAGAACTGGGCATTTACATTGGAATACCCCTTTTACTTGGTTGACAATTAACAACAAATCACCAAAGATGTTCAAGCGTTTGATGTTCATGGTGATTGTTGTTTGAAGACCTATGAGCAAGGCTTCATATTCTGCATTGTTTTTGGTGCACAGGAAATCTAATTTAAATGATAGAGGCATTGGAGCCCCTTGCGGTGTGAAGAATACAATTCCCATGCCACCCCCTTGCTCACATTTAGAACCATCGAAGAATAGGGTCATGTCGACCTGTGACTCAGGCTCATTAGAATCTGGAGATTCTGAAACATGGAAGACCCCATCATCAGGTAGCTCTACGGTCAGAGGTTGATCATCTTCAAGAGGAGCCTCTACTAGTTGATCGATGATGACTTGACCTTTGATGGACTTCTGTCCAATGAATTCGATGTCAAACTCCATCAACAACATGATCCATTTTGTCGTGCGGCTACTATGATAAGTACGACTCATCATGTATCGCAATGGATTCTCCTTAGACACAACATACGTCGTATTGCTCAACATGTAGTGGCGTAGCTTTTTGGTAGCAAACACCACTACCAAGCATAGCTTCTCGATGTATGCATAGTTAAGTTCATAACTGACCAGGGTGCGGCTAAGATAGTAATTAGCTTGTTCTTTGTGTAGTTCATTTTTTTGGGCTAGCATGGCACCCAGTGCCACCTCAGTAGCTGAGATGTATAAGTAGAATGACACTCCTTGTCTAGGTGGTGCCAATACTGGCGATGAAGCCAAGTATTGTTTGATGTCATCGAAGGCTGACTGGCACTCGTCATCCCAGTGAAATGCTACCCCCTTGTGCAATAATTTATTCATGGGTTGGCACTTGTCAGATAGCTATGCTATGAAGCGCTTGATTGACGCGACCTTTCCCTATAGGCTTCTGAGCTTCTTGATGGTGGTTAGGGGAAGCATTTCAAGGATTGCCTTGACATTGTTTGGATCTACCTTGATTCCTCGTTTGGAGACTATGAAACCCAAGAGCTTTCCAGATGTGACGCCAAATACACACTTCTTGGGGTTTAATCTGACTTTATGTTCAATGAGGCGATCGAGGATCTTACTTAAGTCATCGAGATGATCTGGGCGCAAAAGATATTTGGCCAACAAATCATCCATGTAATCTTCCAAAGTTTTATGCTTGTGATCATGGAAGATGTACGTCATGGCACGTTGGTAGGTGGCGCCAGCATTTTTAAGGCCAAAGGGCATGACCTTATAACAAAATGTCCCCCAAGGCATGGCGATCACCATTTTTAGTTGGTCCTTGGGATTAATACTGTAGACACCAAAATCCAGCCACTTATACCTTCTTGCCAGTCACGTGTCAGTCATCCATCCTTCCCGCCATTATTTGGCCCAAATCCACACTTTCCCACCATTATTTGGCCCAATTTCACTTTTCTCGCCATTTTTCATCCCCAAATTTATTTAAATTAATATTTATATATATTTTTTAATATTTTAATATATATATATAAATAAAGTTTAAGTGATTTAATCTGAGCCGTCCATCATTCATTTAATCTCATCCATCCATCCATCTTAATCCGTTTCACAACCTAGATTTATTCTCTACCCTTGGATCCACTTTAATCTTAGCCACACGTTCAAAGTGTCGTTAAAACCCTAAAGTGTGCCCTAAGAGTAGATTATAAATTGAGTCACCTTGATGGCTCAAACCCTATCTATCTCTTCGGCTAAACCTACTTATCTTCCCTATCTAAGTCTGGAGTTGGCTATTGCTGTTAATCCTGAGTCTTCTGAGTCTTCTACGGCCCTAAGTCTGAACTAAACCCTTTCTCCGCATCCATCGCCGTCGCCTGGTCTCGTCGCGTTAACAGGAAAAGGTATAGATTCGTCTAAAGCAAGTAATCTTTCTTTATGTATTAATATGCTATTGAATTCTGCATTCCGTTTATTTTTATTTCATAAATCTAGGGTTTTAGACTGTTTCTGAGGGCTCACACAGTGGAGCCCTCTTATTAGTTTCTAACTCTTTGATAATTTTAATGTGTGCAGGATTCTAGTGGTAGATCTGATTTGTTGATAGCAGTAGCTTAAGCTGGAGTGGTCCGAGCCAAAGGATACAACGAAGCCCACTCATTCCGTTGAGGTTAAGGATACATTCTTCGGAGACGCCACCACATTGTGCCGGCTAGGGTTTCGGAGAACCCTAGCACAAATTGTAACTTTGTATCACGAAAAGGGTTACAGGCCCTGTTGTACTTAAAAGGAGTTTCTAAACTCCATTGATTAATAAAAATCATTCATTTTGTACAACTGTTCTGCATTCCTTTATTGTGATTTCTTTATTTCTGTTTGGCGTTGTATCTTTAATCTACAAATGGCGATCATGGTGGGACACCCCAACATATCGAAAAACGGCCCCGGCATACACTACCTATTATGAGCATCTCGCTCACTACACCCATCAGTTCCATGGGAACCCACCCGCTTTCGGCCACAAGGTTGGCCAACACGAACATCGTCGAGCCTCCACCGCTCCCAACTCCTTGGCCGTATACATGGCCAAGTATGGGATCCCCCCGCTCTTCGTCCGGATCTCCCTCCAGTCATCCCCAAACACCTTGGCCATCTCTGTGGCCCTATCTCGTCCAACCTCCACCCGCACCCCCTCCACGGGCACCTTGAGGATGCGGTATACATCCTCAAGCGTCACCGTCATCTCTCCAGTCGGGAGCTGGAACGTCCCCCGATCTGGATCCCACCTCTCGGCCAAAGCCGAGAGGTACCCCTCATCCGCCCGAACTACCTCCAACCGGGCTGCCTCCGCTAGCCCCACTGGATCCAATATCTCCCGGTCTCGCTCGGGACAACGACCTCCTCATCCCCGGAATGATAGGGGAGAATCGGTGTCGTGCCTCTAACACCCTAAGCTGCAAAACAACAAAACAAAAATTTGTTACAAATTTTTCCAAAAAAAAAAAAAACACATAATAAGTACTTGCTTAAATGAACAAATACCTCAGCTGGCTGCACTGGCGCGTCCGCTCCCATCTCTGCCATAGCTCCCGCGTGCTTCACTCTCCCACACAACCTTTCACTCCACTTCCCCTCCTCGGACGCACTTCTCTCAAGCTCGAACGCACAAATGAGCGAAATTCTCGTTGAAACTATTTAAATAGCTGAATTTTGGCGCCCGAAACGTAGTAGGGCATTTCATGGCGGATTCAGACGCAGTCCTGCGTCTGCAGAGCGCCTAAACACCGACGGGCGTCTCCGCCAACCACAAACGCAGACCGACGTTTGGTGTCAGTATTGAATAAAGGAACAAAACTTACAAAATTGAAGCTTACCTCCTCCAAATTTCATCAAATTGCATTCATCCATTCTTCTTATCATAATAAAACATTTTGTGAAGGTTACAACAGATTTGGACACAAATTTTGTCATTTCGCTCAAAAAGCGCATCATTCATCATTGTTTTACAAATTGGGTTAAAAATATTCAAAACCTTCACAAAATTAACCACATTCATCAATTCTTCTGATCTATCGTCAATTTCATTCTTCTTTCATCATGCATATTTTTGCCAAATCAAATTAAAGTAAACCTCGTATCTAGTGGTATATTCTATCACCTTGGCGATTGCAACGATTTGAATCCATGCAATTCGGTAAGAGGATTAAACCACCATAAGGACACTTACCATTTATCATCATCAATTATTTCACTGTTTGAAAATTGGAAATCAATTTTGGGTATTCTACTTTTCAAGTGACCTCATACCAAGATTAATTTGCTCAACAGTTGTCATTGATGGCCTAGTTCATGGGGCCTTAAACATGGACAATCTTTCATATCGTCATTATTTTAAGTCTTGCTAGAGATTGTGGCTACCTAGGTTGATTGGTTTCGACCCGAGGAATTATCCATACAGTCACTAGGAGCATCTCTGAGTTCTGGACTCTTTCATGCATCTTTCATCTCTGCATATCAATGGCGCCAACAAGGCAATTTCATCAACAGTATGGATTCACACACAGGAGTTGGGGCATCCGTTATCAATTTCTAATTTTCCTATAGTGGAATTCATCTTACATGATCATGGAATTTACAGTTTGGCAAAAATCCCTTTATAACCGTTGGGGCAAAAAACGGTCCATCTTTCACATCACTCATATCGTCTTCAATCATATTCTTTTCTGGTTTGTACACCAACCCCTTTTCTATTGGGACATAAACAGATGGTGCATGCACCAACCCTTTTTTTCACCGTTGGGGCAAAAACGGTTCATTATCTTTCGAATTTCTTCCAATTGGCTTGTGAGAACCATTCTCGCTCGCCAATTGAGGGGGTAAGCTGAAAAATTTTAAATATTCTTTTATTCTTTGGTCTTCAAAGTTGTGCTTTAGTCTTGAGAGAGAGTTGCGTCTGATCCAACTTTTCGGGTGTCTTAAGTTTTTGTGCTACATTGTGTCTTCACACAAAGCAGCTCAAAAGGGGCATCTGTAGACACCAAAATCCAGCCACTTGTAAGTCATCTATACCTTCCTCTTAGCCACATGTCAATCATCCATCCTTCCCGCCATTATTTGGCCCAAATCCACACTTTCCCACCATTATTTGGCCCAATTTCACTTTTCCCGCCATTTTTCATCCCCAAATTTATTTAAATTAATATTTATATATATATTTTAATATTTTAATATATTTTAATATATATATAAATAAAGTTTAAGTGATTTAATCTCGAGCCGTCCATCCTTCATTTAATCTCATCCGTCCATCCATCTTAATCCGTTTCACAACCTAGATTTATTCTCTACCCTTGGATCCACTTTAATCTTAGCCACACGTTCAAAGTGTCGTTAAAACCCTAAAGTGTGCCCTAAGAGTAGATTATAAATTGAGTCACCTTGATGGCTCAAACCCTATCTATCTCTTCGGCTAAACCTACTTATCTTCCCTATCTAAGTCCGGAGTTGGCTATTGCTGTTAATCCCGAGTCTTCCGAGTCTTCTACGGCCCTAAGTCCGAACTAAACCCTTTCGCCGCATCCATCGCCCCCGGTCTCACCGCTTAACGAGGAAAAGGTATAGATTCGTCTAAAGCAAGTAATCTTTCTTTATGTATTAATCGTTGTTGAATTCTCGCATTCTATTTATTTTTATTTCATAAATCTAGGGTTTTAGATCAGTTTCGAGGGCTCACACAATGGAGCCCTCTTATTAGTTTCTAACTCTTTGATAATTTTAATGTGTGCGAGATTCTAGTGGTAGATCTCGATTTGTTGATAGCAACTGCTTAAGCTGGAGTGGTCCGAGCCAAAGGATACAACGAAGCCCACTCATTCTGTTGAGGTTAAGGATACATTCTTCGGAGACGCCACCACATTGTGCCAACTAGGGTTTCGGAGAACCCTAGCACAAATTGTAACTTTGTATCACGAAAAGGGTTACAGGCCCTGTTGTACTTAAAAGGAGTTTCTAAACTCCATTGATTAATAAAAATCATTCATTTTGTACAACTGTTCTGCATTCCTTTATTGTGATTTCTTTATTTCTGTTTGGCGTTGTATCTTTAATCTACAAATACAAATCTAATGTATCCCGAGAAACCATCCATGAGGGAAAGCATTTTGTGTCCCATTGTAGCATCTACCAATGCATCGATGCTAGGCAAGGGGAAATCATCCTTAGGACTCGCTTTGTTTAGGTCTCAAAAATTGGTGCATATGTGAATCCTCCCATCTGGATTTTTGACGGGCACCATGTTAGACAACCATGGTGGGTAATCCACGCAGATGACAAACTGTGCATCCAATAGCTTTTGTAACTCGTCTTTGACCATTAAGGCTACTGTTGGGTGCATCTTACGTAGTTTTTGCTTTACTGGCTTGACTTTCGGATCAAGCATTAGATTATGCGTGACTAGCTGTAGGTCTAGCCCCGACATGTCTTTGTAGGACCATGCAAAAACCTCCTTCTTCGCTTTGAGAAGGTCAATGTAGTCGGCTTGCTCTTTGGGTGATAGAATTACCCCTAGATTGATGATTTATGAATTCATTGGATCAGATCCGATGTCTACGTCAGTCGTCTCTTCAACTGACATGTGGGACCCGTCCTCCAACTGGTGTGGAGTTGGGATCAGGTGGATATCATTTGCTGAATTTAAATCTATGTTGGGAACATTGGGTTCCTCTTCTGCATGGAAGACATCCTGAGTCTATTCTGGGGTGAAATGGAACATCCCACCGCAAGGCCAGTACTCTGATGGGGATGGTGGTGTGTTAGCACGATCCCAGTCTATAGCATCTAAGTCTAGATACAATGACCGTGTTGGGTCGGCTGGGTTATGGATGGGGGCGGTTAAGTCAATGGAGATCATGTTGATGAAATAATTTCGGTATCCATTACCGCGGGTGTGGTGACTCAGACATCCTAGGTGATCTTTGTGCTCTGGATCTGGCTCTATGGGTACTGGCACAAATGGATCAGCCATATGTGTGGATAAAAGGATAGGATCTCCCCTTGGCATTAATTGCTCTATAGGGTCTCTGGTCAAAAGATGTTCTCTATATACTTGAAGTGGCGGGTGTAGTAGTTGGTCCAACTGTGCCTAGTTTAGGTGCCATCTATGCCTTTGCCCTATGTGTAGTTGTTCAAACATGTCGTCAATGTCCATGGGGTATTGTTGTTGTCGTATATGATTGAGATATGCCATCTCAGTATCATCTTCCTAATCACTATCAGAGATCCATAGGCCTTCATTGGCTCTAATAGTTGTTTGCGACATGTGAGGCTTGTCTTGCTCGAGCAAATTGATCTGGTCCCATCGGGGTTGTTTCGCTCTCTGCAGGGGGACCTGATTCTCTTAAGGTGGCATATGCTCGATTGGAGCATCCAAAGGGAACATTGTCATGAAGCTCTCCTGATAATCGTCTATGGGGGTCACTTGTGAATGATTGCTATCAGATTCGAAAGGGTCCCAAGGCGCTACCTCATACTCTGACTCGTCTTTTGAAGACCCTTCTTGGCCTTGTATATATCCTTCTTATAGCTAAGTCCTCAAACTTTCTCCTTTCTCGATCGAAGGGAAAGGGTTGTTAAGGTCAACAAGGTTGGTTGTTAGTAATGGGAGGTAATCCCCCAATGTAAATTTTGTGTTAGGATTGGCATATGGATCTAATGCCAACCCATCCTTGTTGCCTATCCCTATAACTTGCATGTTATCTACCAAGATGTCAAGGGGTAGGGGGTGGTTGAACCCTACTCCTGACTTTTCGTATGGCATTTGATATCTTGGTTGTCAAAGAACACGCAATCCTTCCTCATACCTACCCAACCCATATCCATGCCAATTACATTGGCCAAGATATCTCAATTTGAAGTATAGGTTGGACAAATAGTTGATGTCCTCTACAAAGGGCTCTTCATCTTCTTCTTCTTGCATGTAAGGTTCAATGCCATTATCGAGGCCCCCATAAAAAAAGTTTGTCTGATTTGGTGGGTAGCCTAGAGGAACCACAGTGCTGATGGGGAGGCGAGGTCTCCCCATGTCCTGCATGGACTCAAGTGTGGATGTTGCTACAATATTTCATACTAGATACTCCCCCAGGCACGTATTGGCCATCTCAACAGTGATCGTTGGCGATGGAGGGGGAGGGAATGGGAGTTCTTCCTGGGTCCACTCCATGTAGGTGAACTAGGTGTCTCGACTTCCATTCGGCTAGGCATCTCTTCGGTAGAGATGGTTGAGACTAGTGGCAGTGCCTCTTTTAGGGGTTTCTTCCCCTTGTCCTTTGGTGTGGCCACCATAGATGGCATTGTTGGTGAAGGACCAGATGATGAATATGGACCCGACTGGTGATTTTATGGACTTAACAGCAGGGATGCATGCAGAATCGAACCCTTGTTAGATGGATTCAACTAAAAATCCAAATGTGTCGATGGAAGGGTCAATTGCGACATTAGTTGCACCGTATTGCAATACTTGAAGGGCTCTAAGTATATCAGGACTACATGCACCTACCCTTCGAATGTGTACTTTAGGCACTAATGAGCTATTAAAGGGACACACTTCATGTCCCTGATCCAAGGCTGGACCAGCAAGATATTATAGGCCATATCACCTTCCAATATGTGGCACAACGTAGGAATAGTATTTTGTCCCACTTGGATGGGCAGGACAATTGTGTCAATCGTCGAGCATATCGCATCATTGAATGCTCGAAGAGTATAAGTGGAGGCCACGATGTGATATGCTGGAATCTTGAGGTGTTTCAATTCCGTTGTTGTAATTATATTACTGGAGGAGCCAGTGTCCACCAACACCCTCTTGTACGAAATCCCATTGACCCACGCAATGATGTGCAGGGGTGGATCCGCCATATCACCAGTCACTGATTTCAGTTCATCTTCTCTAAAGGTGATGACTGGTTTTGTACATTGTTTTACATGTCCTACAAAGTTGTTGAAAGAGTTTGCTTCGTGGGGCTGCAGCTCGATGGCTTTTAATATCTCCATTAGAGCCTCCCGATGGGGCGATGATTGTTGAATGAGCTCATAAATGGAGAGCCTAGCCGATGTGGTCCTTAAACTTTGGATAAGTATAGTCCAAATCGTGGCCACTGGTCTAGAAGGGGGAGGTTGTGTAGGGTGCTATTGAGGTTGTGACATTGATGGAACCTCTCCTGTGGCTGCCATGGGGGCAAGTCCTGGGTACCTCTTGTTCTGAGTCACTATGCTTATCATCCCTACATACCTCTAAATGGGGCAGTTCTGTGTCCCCTCATTGACTTGAAGGGTTTTTGCCTGTGCATCATGGGCAGGCAGGGGGTCTTTGAAGATTCCCATCTGTTGGTTTTTCGACGCTACGGGGTTGTCCACCGCCAGCGTCTTGTTGTCTATTAGGTCTTGCACGAATCTTTTGAACTTCCAACATGCGTAAAGGTCATGTCATTTCTGCCTATGAAATCTACAGTACAAGTCTTCCCTATAGCCCTTAGGTTTTGGCACGTTGGGGTCTATGGATCGACTTTCTTGCAAGTGTATCAAGTTTACCATGGACAAACGGTCAAACAAGGAGTCTTTGGACTCTGTGAAGGGTGTGAACTGTCACCTAGGGCGACGCTGCTAATTTTGCTCTTGTCGATGATTCTCCTTCTCATAGCTGTCAAGAGGAACTGCCTGATCGTTACCCTGTGAGGATTGTGTTGCTTGTGCAAGCTTCGGCATGTTTATAGCAACCTGATTGACCACAACGGGTTTCGATTACGTGGTCCTTATTTTGGCATTTTTAGGCGACTCTTTCTTCTTTGGCTTGGCAATCTCGTCATCCTGTATCTTGATCTCCTCAATGATTCTGGCTTGCGCCAGGGCTTCCTCAAGAGTGGCATATTGCTGCAGCTACAATAACATGGAGATCGATCTCAAAAAACTTTTTGAGAACATTTGGGTTAGGTCGGCCATGGGAGGGAGGTAGGGCAGCTTTGAAAGCAACGTCCTCCACCAATTTCCATAGGCCACCATGGTTTCTTCCTCATGTTGCCTAAGGCTAGCTAGGTCGCTTAGTGACGCCTTCTTCTTGGTGTTGAAGGCAAAGCATTCAAGGAACGCGTCCACTAGTTGATCCAAGTTACTAATGCTATGCTTTGGCAACTGGGTGAACCAATCTGAGGCAAGGCCTACGAATGTGGTTATAAATGTTCTTAGCAGCAAAGCATCGTTGTCTTGAATGCCAAAGCATTGGCTCAGGAATCTAGTCACATGCTATTGGGCATCCTCCTCCCCTCTAAAGATTGCCAACTGGGGCAGTTTAAAGTGTTCAGGGTATGGGGGTGCTAGCACTGATGGATGCATAGGGTGACTGCAGAGCTGGCGTAAAGTGGGCTTTTGGGGCCTAGAAGTCTTGGTCTCCACAGACTCTAAGCGCTCTAGCAACGCTTTGTATGCATCGAAAGATTTAATTTCTTCCTCCTTGGTTTGTTCCCGTTGCGGGTTACGGGGAACTTGAGGCCTATGGAGGGGTAGCCAGACAACATTCCCCTTGTCTTGGTAGGGCATTTCAGCTCGCTCTTCTTCTTTCTCATACTCCTCATAGGATTCTTGAGGAGTTCCTGGACGAGACCTATAAACATGGGTGGGTACCCACGGAGGGTGCCCATCGTTATTTCGGGGAGTGGCCTCTCGCTCAAGTTTAGGAGGTCTTGGAGGTAATATTTGATAAGGTCACAGAGACCTGTCTCGCACTAAGGGTTTGTGCCTCTCATACAACTCTATCTTATGCTCGTTAGGGGTTGGGACCCTCTCAGGCATAGTGTTTTGGAGCAATTCGTCTAACGCTAAATGTGCTCTTTTCTAAGGCGATACAAGTGCTCTAACTGTATTTGGTCTTACCTGAGCTGCGTGATTTGCGCTTGGTAGGTGGTATGTTTGGCAAATGCCAAGTCAATTTGTTCCACCGTCTTGTGTTTAGGAAGCCTATATGCCTCTCCTACATGTCTATCTTGGTCATGGTGATCCGAGATCTCTATGGGTCGCTTTCCTCTATCGAGGTTAGCGACATTCACCTAAGGCTCTGGCCTCAGTGGGTGATCCTGATACATAGCAGGTGCGGAGGTGCATTGCTCCCACATTGTGTATTGCTCTTGAGGAATGTAGTGGTATTCCTCATGCTCCCTTTCATACAGGTTAAAGGGGCAGGTAGAATTGGCTTGCCCCATCTAAAAATCCTTGTTCTCTGGATTTGGCCTATTGTTTTTGACAGTAATAAGGGGTAAAGGAGGGATGACGTAATCATGTGGCCAGTCCTTATGGACCCTATGTTGTTCTAGCGCTTCATCGCACGGTGGCCACTCATAATGAGGATCTAAGGGAGCCCTCTCGTCTATGTTGAGTGCCACGTGTATGGCCTCCTCCTAAAAGGGTCTATGCTGAGTGGGAGTGCCCCTCAAAGGGGTACCTCTATAGTCCCGTTCTATAGTGATATGATGTGGACTATCTTGTGGGTCAGGCCGCCAAGGCGGTATGACCAAGTCCTCGGGACTATATCGGAGGCGACTTGTGCCCCTTTGTACACTTTTCGTAGCTTCGGACCATGATTGGGCTCGAATGCAGGTGTACACCATGGTGGTGTTTCTCTAAATATGTGTACGTTTTTATCTTCTTTATGATTTTTTATGCTACACTAAACAAAAGGGAAACACACAATCAAAGCAATGATTATCTTGATTATGGATTAGAAGTGTGCCCTAAATCTGGTTCAGTGTGTTTTGATTTTTTGTTTTGAAAACCTTGTAAAGAAATTTTTGTTTGTGTATGCAATATGAGGGCTCTTGTATATCCCAAAATGGTCACCACTGAAAGCACGAGGATCCAAAAGCAAAATAGAAGGGAAAATGTAATGCTAAGTCCTATGAACGAGAATGCATGAAAAGAAGGAAAAACAACGAAATGAAACGAGATTTAAAGTAAGTGTAAAAGTGTGGCCCTTTATTTTATTAATTTGCTCCAAATCGGATTACAATACATCTCCTCTATTTTCAGGGGCTAGGAGCATCAGACATATTTTAATTACACCATGAATGATAGATTCCCCTTTGAGATCTTCTGCGTGCCCACGTTGAAAATGGGTGGACCAAACGTCACCGTCGCTTGCATGAATATGTCTATGGTTCCTTGCTTCCCCTCTGGTATTGAGATCCTATGTTTAGAGAAACAGTAAACGGTTAGTAGCACCTACGGATGGAGAGAAACATGTGATCCCCAAGGCCTGTGGTCAGTGCATGCATAAAATGATTAAAATGATAACTAAAACATATTAGAATGAGCTAAAAATTTGATAGGAGCAATAAAACATACCGGGAACCCACTGCAAAAGGAACAATTGAGAAATCTTCCACATATTTCTAATCGCTTCGGGGTGGGACGATTAGGACTGTCATAAGTTATCAGAAGGTCAAAAGGCGACCTCCTAAATGTCCGGTCCAGAGGCCTTCAAAACACTTGCAAAGTTGGGGTTAGAAAAAACAAGGCATTTTGGGACGACCCAGAAAGTTATATTCTACAAATTCGGCATCGATTGCCCTGTATTCGATGATGCTCCCTGTATGTTAACGAAAGCGAGAAATTGTAAAATCACAGCCAAAACTTGTCAGAATCACATGAAACTTGAATAGAAGCATATGTAAGTAACCTAGAATCAAATGCAAAAGAAAAATCAAGGAAATCTAACACAAATTTCTAATCACTCCGGGGTGGGGCGATTAGAACTACAACAATGCGAGGGGCGCCCGGGGGCAGAACGCCTGCCGTTTGGGACCTGGTTTCAGCACCAATCCACTTGGGATGGGTCCAAAACCTCTTATGGGGTTGTGTCAAAAAATTTGGTGGGGTATTGTGTCCAAATGTTCGAGTTTGGGTCCGGATTGCGCTTCCAATAAGCACCCAATAACCTCCCTTCCAAAAGAGAGATCAAGGATGTAAAATCTCAAATGATGGGTGAGGATGTAATTCGACAGCACTCCGTTGCTCTAAATTCTCCCCTCTGTTCTCATTTTTGGGTTGATAAGATTCACCAATTTATAGACCTAGGGTCTCTCTCTTTGAATGCGCATGCGAGGGTGCCACTTGACTTGCTTGCCCTATTTTGGGAGAAAATATTATTCCTTGATTTAGAGTCTCCTTGCATGAGGCCTCCCTAATCAAGGCATGCATGACTGAAGTCTCTCTTTCTTATTTGAATTCATTCCTCGCAATTGCATGCCCTAAAGACACAGTTAAGTGGTGGACCTATCGAGGTTTGAATTTTTGCCAGTCAAACCTGCTATTCGTCCCACCCTGGGACAAATGCTGATAATCATCTTGGGATAGGATGAATACCAGTTTGTAATCGTCCTGGGGTGGGAAGAGTAGAGAGCAAAGTGCTAAAAAGGTTCCAAATTGACCTTTGACCTTCTAGAATGATGTGGGAGTGGTTAGGACCACTATTTAACCTCTGGGGGCTACCCTAGGGGCTATGCATGTCAATTCAATCAGTGCTTGTCGTCACATAATCATATTGGTGTTGTTTTGGTGTCTACAAACATAATAAGAAATACTAAGATAAACTTGCAAAGATAAGGATGAAAGATAGAATTTATGAGATTTTGGAAAGTGAAAGGAGCATTAATGAGACCAAAATGGATGATTAGGAATTCATAATGACCCTCATGTGTGCACAACGAAGTCTTATGGATATACTTTTCTCTAACCCTTATTTGATGGAATCCAAAACACAAGTCTAGTTTTGTAAAGTATTTAGCACCATGTAGTTCATCCAATATATCATCTACAATAGGGATAATAAACTTATTTTAGATGGTTATCATTTTGAGAGGTAAAAAATTAGGATATATGCACCAAGAATTGTCCTTACATTGTGCCATAAACAACAAAGATGAATAAGGATTGATGATTGAATAGATGGTTCCATGCACCAATATTTTCTAGATTGACTTCTTAATTTCAAACTTTTAGGACTGAGGATAGTGGTAAGGATGCACATTAGGAGGTTGGCTTCCTCAAACCAGGTGCTAGTATGATTATGTGTGCGCTTAGGCACTAGAATTTTAGGCTCAACCAATACATCTACATAGTGGTCTACAATCTTCTAAAGGTTCTAAAGGAATAGCTAAAATAAGTGTCTTCAAAGACTAAAATTCCATGTAATTGACCTAGATAAAGAATCCATGACCACCTTTATTTAATATATTTTCCATGTTATGGGAACTAATCAACTTAAATGGAGGAGGTTGAAGTCCTTTGAGACAAATAACCTTTCCATTCTTCATCCATTTGACATATGATCATTGGAGATTAATAGTAAATTTATTAAGCTAAGATAGCAATTGCACTCCTAGGATGACACATGCACTACTCAAATTCATAAAAAATAGATTGCTAGATAAAGTATAATCCCCCATCTATATGTTAACATTAGTTGCTTGACACACGCACTAAGCGGTAATCCCATTGCAATCAATACTTAAAAATTATCTTGGTTTGAAGAATTGATATACAAGCACAAAGACTTTGTCTTACTATCATTTGATGAATCCTTGGGCCTTGATGGTATGGTGAGATATTTACCCCATAAGGGCATATGTGAAAATATCCATGGTATTATACTCATGCCATACATCATGTACTTAAGTCAGTTGTTGTTATAATGAATATTCATCTTTTGACATTACTACTTCTTTACCTTTTACTTGAAAGTTATGATGTTTTTCAGAGGCCTAATCTTGCGGATGATGTAAATAATATTTAAAAAAGATTAATGAGCACTCTTTATTGTAGTTATGAAATTAAGGTTATCGAGGGTTGAATTCACGTTGAGGTTAGGGACATGGCACTTGGAGCTTTTATTCTGCCATCAAAGCTATACGTTGAGAATCCTTGAGGGTATAAGAATTGAACATGTTGACTTATCACCAAATTTATTCCTGAAGACCATGGGGAATGAATGAGACCACCATTGTTGGATCCAATTGGTAGGTGTAGGTAAAAAAATTGGTGAAATCTATATAATACCCCAAAAATAATACCACTTGTTTGATTTACATGAAATAGACCACATATGGTGTGGAAGTTTATTTTTCAAACTTTAAAAGAAATTACGTTTTAAACTTAGGCCATAAAAGAGAGGTTCCTAATTGGTAAATCTTCCATAACAATTACTAGGTATGGATTCCCAATTTAGTAACAACTAATATAACATGACCTTCTTGAGGAACATGATGCAAACAGATGATGTTATCCGTCATGGCTAGATACCCATGTTGATAAGTACCTTAAAAGGTAGGGATGTTGATGTGTAGAATAGGAATATCATGAGGCTAGTAAAGGAAATTAAAAGCACCTCTTGTAGAGGGATCAAGATCAAAAGAAAAGTATGAGGTATAACCATCCATATCTAAAAAAGTACCCCTAGCAGCATAAGGAGTTGCATGACTGCCATAGAAAATTTGAGGTCTATGATCGAATGGTGGCTACTGATGGATGCTTGTATCCCATGGATTAAATACCTATTACATGCTAGGTGTGTACTACTTAGTGACATTTTTCAACTTATTTTTAAGAGAATATATACCAGAGATCATATTTAAGAAGTTGTGGATGTTTGCTAATATAATCTTAACTTCATTTTGAGAGGCCGCAATGGAGTTAACCACTCTTTTCTATCTCAAGATAGGTAGGAAGACAAACGTTAATTGTATTGGGAGGAGTATTGTCAATTGTGTTGACATTAACCATGGGGTCTAGCCCCATGACGTGGAGTCAATCCTTATCCATGTAAGGATAAGAGCAATTGTAAATGAGAGGAATTTATTTCTCCCTGCCAACGTGGATGGATATTGATCATCTTTTGCAATTATTGCAATTGAGTTCTTTGATTGTTGTTTTCATATTGGGTAGTGAAGTGAAGAGAAAAATGGTGGTTGGGAAGAGTTATAAAATGTAATTTGTATGTGTGCATAACATACAAGAGAGAAGGGGAGTCTCTGGTTGACATAGTTGTTGTAAGCTATAATTGCTAATTGTTTTCTCAGAATAAAACTGATCATTGGTGGACGTAGGCTCAAGAGCTGAACCACATTATTTTTCTGTGAATGTTCTTATCTTTATTGTTGTTGTTTTTTGGTTATGTGTTTGGTTAATTTTTATATCACATGATTTTCATTTCTTCATCAGCTCTCAAGGTCCCAAAAATTGGTATCAAAGCTCCAGATTGTTGCTTGGGGTTGATTTAGTGTGTGAAATCATGGAGGCTAGCACAAGAAGAATGATTAGTTTGAATGGGAGTAACTGGATGATTTGGAAAGTAAAAATGGAAGAACTACTGTATTGCAAGGATTTATATACGTCTGTAGAAGGTGATGGAGACAAACTGCTAGGAAGGTCAGATGATGATTGGAAAATGCTTGACCAAAAAGCTGTTAGTTTTATTCGATAATGGTTATATGATAATGTCTTTCATCATGTGTCTAGAGAGACTTCGACACATACTTTGTGGAAGAAATTTGAAGGGTTGTATAAAAGGAAAACCACTGGTAACAAAGCTTTCTTAATTAGGATGCTTGTGAACCTGAAATACAAAGAGGGTAGCTCTATTGCAGAGCATCTTAATGAATTACAAAGTATTATAAATCAACTCTCCTCTATGAAAATGGTGCTTGACAATGAGTTGTAGGTACTATTGCTTCTCAGTTATTTACTAGATAGTTTGGAGATATTGGTTGTGTCTCTTAGCAATTCTGCACCTGATGGGATTTTTATTATGAGACAAGTAATAGAAATTTTGTTAAATGAGGAAACAAGAAGAAAATCCTTGGGTTCTTCTCAATTAGAGGTATTTGTCATAGAAAACCGGGGGAGAAGTAAAAGTAGAAATTCATACAATCGTGAAAGGTCAAGGGGACGATCTAAATCAAGAAAAGACGTTGTTTGCTACCATTGTGGTAAGCCAAGTCATTTCAAAAGGGAGTGTCGAAAGCTTAAGGGAAAAACGGAAGAAAAATGGGAGGAAAATAAAGAAGAGAAGGACACCACTACTGTTGCTTCAAATGGAAAAATAATTATATTTGTGGGTTGTAAAAAATCTTACCTCACTCTCACATGTCATGATTCAGATTGGGTTATTAACACCGGTGCATCATACCATGCTACTCCACAGAAGGATTTCTTCACATCCTACAAGTCGGGCGACTTTGACGTTGTGAAGATGGGTAACAGTGGCACTTCAAAAATTGTGGGGATGCGTGATGTATGTATTGAGATAAATGTGGGCTGCAAACCAGTTCTCAAGGATGTAAGACACGCACCAAACCTTCATCTAAATTTAATCTCTGAAGGAAATTTGGATGAGGAAGGTTACCACAATCACTTTGGTAATAGTCAATGGAAGCTTACCAAAGGGGCTCTTGTGATGGCAAGAGGAAATAGTTGTTGCACTCTTCACAATACACATGCATAGTCATGCATGAATGAGGTGAACACAACAAAGAAATATTTGTCTACTGATTTGTGGTACAAAAGTCTGGGCCACATGAGTGAGAAGGGTCTACAAATCCTCACCAATAAGCAGCTCCTCCCCGACATGAAAGGTACACCATTGAATAGTTGTGTAAAATGTTTAGTTGGTAAACAACATAGAGTTTCATTTCATAAGATGCATCTAAAAGAAAATTAAATGTTTTAGAATTGGTTCAATCTAATTTGTGTGGTCCTATGAAAGTGAAAACTCTTGGTGGCGTTTCTTACTTTGTTACTTTCATAGATGATGCCTCTAAAAATGTGTGGGTATATGATTTCAAAATAAAAGACCAGGTGTTGGATATTTTTAAGCATTTTCATGCTATGGTGGAGAGGGAAATAGGGAAGCCTCTGAAATGTATTCGCATAGACAATGGTGGTGAGAACATTGGGTCATTTGAGGCATATTGTAGCAGCCATGGCATTCACCATGATAAAACTATTCCCAAGGCTCCACAACAAAATGGTGTAGCATAAATGATGAGCCGCACCATTGTGGAGATAATCAGGTGTATGCTTTCATAGGATAAATTGCCAAGATCTTTTTGGGGTGAGGCTGTTAGAGTAATATTTCATCATTTGGGATATTTACCTATTTCCTACATTAGGTAGAATTTATTTACCACATGGTAAAAAGTAGTTTGTTACTTTTTACCACTTGCATTTACTTTTACCTTAGGATATTTACATTGTTAGTAAATATCTAGGTGGTTAGTTGTCATAGTCATTTTGACTACGTTAGTTGTTAGTGTTGGCATCATTGCCGTCATATTAGTTAGTTATTTTTTTAATAGCATTTTGTTAGGCTATATATTTATATTTAAACCTTAGACTATTGAATAATATTTCTTAGTTCACCTAACTCTTTCATGGTATCAAAGTTGCAGCTATGGAGGAGGCAGGGTTCAACTCGATAAGACGAGGTGACTTGTTCCAGCTAGACCGAGGATGTGAATCCCAAGACACATGACCCTTGGATAGGTACGCTTCTCGAGGTATCTGGAATCCCTGAGGTGTCTAGAATCTGATGAAGCAGTAGGCAGTAGGATGGAGGCATCGAATAATATGACCATCCTGACAGCAACCTGTCAATCCTGATAGGTCTTGTCAGGCCCAGGACCTCAACCTGTCGTCCGACGACTGCCATGAGAGAATAAGAGGTCCTCCGCACCGATCGACTGTCTCAAGAGGGCAGGCACACCATCGGATGACTGACGACCGAAGCTAGCTCTTCAATGATGGAGCATCGATCAACAAATCCATAAGGGTAAGAGCGCCCTCAAGAAGATGACCGGATGGCTCTCACATAACGAGAGTTGACACCCCTGCACATCAACACACATCTAAGAATCGAGGGTAGGAGCGACGGTGGAGCACTGGTCGACCACTCCACAGGGCAGGAGCACCCTCGAGAAGGCAATCGAAAGGCTCATACATAATGGGAGCTGATGCCCTCACACATCGGGGCACGTCTGTGACCTGAGGGTAAGAGCGCCCTCATATTTGAGGGATCTGATACACTTCTGACAGGGTTGTTTTTTATAGAGACAGTCCTGTCAGAACCTGACAACCGCATGCATCTTGATCATCGTACTGGAGATCCTGACAACCTGGTACGAGCCTCGAGTAGTTGACTAGGCAACCAAGGGTGACGTAGCAATTGATAGCTACCTGGGAAACCAAGGGTGACATGGCACCTGACTAGACTCTGACCTATCGACACGGGTAAATCTCCACTAGACATGTGGCAATAGCCATCATACGCTGACCTAGAATCGAAGATGACATGTGGCGGACAGCCACCGGATACAACTCTGATCGACTTAGACACATGGCAAAAAGCCACAGGACAGACTGACTGACTACCGCCAACACATGATGGGGACCAAATGGATACTATGGACTGACTGTCCGAAGGCAGTCAACAACGAAAGGGCTTGAAAGCCCTTTTATACCCCACAAACTTGCCCTCACGGGCGATGTGGGATAAAACCCATCAATTTTCTTGCATTTTCAAGGAAACAAAGGGAAAGGGAAGGTTCTTCCCTTCCCTTCACATCGAGCGTACTGGCTCGACTGGCTGGATAGCCAGTTTCGAAGGTTAGCTCCCGTAGGGTCTAAAGATCGATTCTCGGTGGGAGTCCAAACGTTTTTTTTTGCCTATATCACAAAAAAATACAAAGGTAAAACCGTTTTTAATATTTTTATATTTTTTAAAGTTTTTTCTAGTATCTTTTTCTTAATAATTAATTTTTTTGGTTAAAATAATTTTTTTCTCCAAATAAATTATGTTATTAATTGATTTATACTTAGAATCCCTTAAAATTTATATATTTAAATTAAAATTCCAAGGCATTTTTTTATGAGACATTATGAGGATATTAATCAAGGCATTTTGTTTTCTCCACTTCAAAAAATAAAAATAAAGGGAGATCAAAGACAAAATTCCAAAACAAAGACCAAGCCTTGGATTAAGAAAGCCCTAAAATCTTCTCCACCTTGTTAATTTTGCAACATCAAAAGGGGATAAAATCAAACATTTTTTATTCTTTATTGCACAATTAGAAAACAAGGAGACTCAAAATTTTGCAAAATACCAAGGCAAAGTGTGCATTTTTTTTCTCCAAGGGGGAATGTAAGACATAAAATTTCACATTCAATTTTTGCAAAATTGAGAAGAAATTGCAGACCTTGGGTCCATAAAAACCAAGTCGTGTGTCGATTGGTTTTGGAAGCCTTTCAAACGTGGGTCGTGTGTCGACTTGTCTTGGAAGGAGTGCTAATTTGTTAATTTTGCAAAACAAAGGGGGAAGACAAGAAATTGTATTTCTTTTGCAAAATTGTAACATAAAAGTGAGAAGCACTTAAAACAAGATCAAAACTTGTTAAATTTGCAAAACAAAAAGAAAAGCAATTGTTTTATGCCACATTCTTTGCAAATTTTGAAAAAAAAAGACATAAAATATCAAATTTTTGCACAACACAAATCCAAATTTTGTTGCAAAAATTAAAATGTGCATTTTCGATTTTACTCGACACCTTTATTGGCAAATTAGGTGCATTTTCGGTTGCATCCGACACCTATGTGATAAGAATTTTATGGGTATTCTTGTTTGATTATTGCATTATTTTTTTGCAATTATAAGTCATAAAATCAAGAACACTCAAAACCCCAAAATTTCACAATAATCTATGTAAATCATTGCACAGGTTTAAAGCCAATTTTTCTTGATATTCTCTCCTAAATCAAAATTCGTAATTCACTCTTATTTGTTTGGCTTAATTTCCTCAAACTGGTTATTCCTCTTCAAGAGGATTTTCAGGTAGGTGCCATTAAATATCTTTTTGAGTGAATTATCTTTTAGTACTCTTCTAGGATATATCAAAAGAAAGAAAAAGTTTTTGTAAAATAAGAAACCTTGAAAGTAGCAAATCTTTTGTACTAAGGGGGGATAATTCCTTTCTTCCTTCAAACACAGATTTTGACAAGAGGGATATAAAACTTGTAAAGGCAATCAGAAAAGTAGAAGTCATCAAAAATTATACCTTTTCTTTTAGGCTTCATAATAGCAACCATGCTTGAAGTACTTGCAATAAGGAAGGATTATTTGGTGAACTTTTTTTGATAAAATTGCCTAGGAAGCAAATTTTTTGCACAAATTGTAAAAAGGACAACCATGGCACCATTAACTGTTGGTTTCCAATCAAGCAAAACTAAAATTACAAAGGCACATCATAGAAGCCATGTTTCTAATGAAGTGTCCAATTTTGATTCTGGTTTAAAAAGAGCACACAAAGTGCTCATGGCTAAAACAATATTGTAAAGGGGAAACAAATTTGTCACCCTAGGCAAGCACCTTTTCCAAAACCTCTTTTTAGGCTTCATAAATAGCATAAGTTTTTGTTTGAAGTACTTGCAATAAAGGGGTGATTTCACATCTTTTTAGGCTTCATAAATAACAAACACTCTTTGTTTAAAGTACTTATAACAAAAGGGGGGGATTTTTGATAATTACACAATGACACTGAGAGGGGGGGGGGGTGAATCGGTGTAGCTATTAATTTTTATATCTACAACATTTAATATGAAATAAAGAGAACTTGACAACTGAAAAACAACTTGAACAAGAGAGCACACCACAACACTCAATATACCGAGGTTCACCAATTTGGCTACTCCTCAAAAATGACTGCTTGGACTCCAATCCAAATCCGAGTCTTTGCAAAATCAATTTTACAAATACTTTACCAGCACCAAGCTGGAAGGAGCACCAACCCCTGTAATTTTCTCTGCACATGAGATGGAGCACCAACTCCTAGTACCAAGCACCAACTTGGACTGCAATTCCGATCAATTTAGAATGACATAAAAATGTCTTCACTTCATGCATGACCATGACTGGTCTGCAATTAACCCAACTCTACACACTCTCACGGCTCTGCTTATTTTTCTCTTGATTCTTTTCTAACCCTCCTTTTACAGCAATTTCTCTCTAACAGTGACAACATCTTCTCCGTACGATTATTCTTTTATAACCTTTCAATCCTGCATGCAATCGAATCACATACTCTGACTGTTCGAATCCATGCAATACGGTTGTTCGGTTCCATGCACTTCGACTGTTCGAAACCCTGCAATACGTCTTTTGAAACCATGCAGTACGGCAATTTTGTTTCATGCACTTTGACTGTTCAATTTCTTCGAATACGGCTTTTCGAATGCTTTTTCGAAACTCCATATGTGATTCTTCGAAAGCTTTTCGATTCTTCATGTTCGGCTTTTTTGTATGCTTCAAATACGTCTGTTAGAATGCCTGCAAATACGACCTTTCGAATGCTTTTATTATCCTTCATATTCGGCTTTTCGAATGCGTTTCAATTATGCATGTTTGGTTGTTGCATTGCATGTCCAACACCTGTCAACGTTTAACTGTCTGTCTGACTTCAGTTACTTCTTATGTGACTGATCGCATGATCCGGCTTTTCTGCCACGTGTCACCTTGCATGTTGCTTCGGGTTTTCCGATCTAACTGTTTCCTATCGCGATATCGCGACACTTTTAACTTATGCTGACGTCACCTGAAGGTTGTCACGAAATCGCGACCACTTTGGCCTTGAAAGCTTTCCTTCGCATTCATGTCGTGATATCGCGACACTTTGAACATTCTTCGACGTCATCCTTAAGCATGTCGCGAAATCGTGACCGTTTTGGCTCTTGGAAGCTTTCCCTGCATCTTGTCGCGATATCGCGACACTTTGAACATTTGTCGACGTCATCCTCAAGCATGTCGCGAAATCGCGACGCTTTCGGCTTCCAGCGACTTTCCTTTCATCCTGTCATGAAATCGTGACACTTTTCAACTTTGCTGACGTCATCATCATTCATGTCGTGAAATCGTGACATCTTTTCACCTTGCTTTCTCTCCACTGTCGCGAAATCGTGACTTTACCTTTCACTTTCTCTCATCATCTGCCATGTCGCGATATCGCGACAAATTGGCATGCACTTTCTCTCTCATCAATGTCGCGAAATCGCGACAATCTTCCTTCAGTTTCTCTCTCTTCAATTTTGTCGCGATATCGCGACACATTTTCTCTCTCCTCAGCGAAAACTCGACATGTCGCGAAATCGCGACATTTTGGCGTGCATTTTCTCTCTCCTACTTTTTGTCGTGAAATCGTGACACATTTTCTCTCTCCTCAGTGAAAACTCGACATGTCGCGAAATCGTGACATTTTGACGTGCATTATCTCTCTCCTGCTTTATGTCGCGAAATCGCGACAGAAAACATGTCGCGATATCGCGACAGTTTTCTTCCTTGTCTCTTTTCGCCAATTTCGAATACGGGTCACCTCTGTTTTCCTTGAAACTTTACGCACTTGATCTGAGTGACCTCTGAACTGCATCAATTGCATCAATTTATCTGTGTTGACAACAATGACAATACTTTTGCAATTCTTTTGCTGCACCTTGCTCAACAATCTCCCCCTTTGGAATTGTTGGCAACACACTTGCAACCTTGCTTAATTTCTTCTCCCCCTTTGCCAATAATACCAAAGGGCTGCTTGTAGACTCCCCACGAGTCTATGCACAACATTCTCGGACTTAAAAAGTTTGAATGCTCCCCCCGAGAATGTGTTTCCCATAGCTAGTCGGTGCTTGGGTGGTGTGACTACTCCCAACTTCTTTCGAAGGTATTCAAATACTTCCTTTGGCAAAGGTTTTGTGAATATATCAGCTACTTGCTCTGTAGTTGGAACAAAATCCAATTTAACCTCTCCTTCTGCAACTTTATCCTTCAAGAAATGATATCGGATTGCAATATGTTTGGTTCTTGAATGCATTCCTGGATTCTTGGATATGTTGATAGCACTAGTGTTATCACATTTAATTGAAATTGGCTCTTTGAAATGAATACCAAGATCTTTCAACGTTTGTCTCATCCATAATATCTGAGTACAGCATGTTGTTGTTGCAATGTATTCTGCCTCTGCAGGGGATAGAGATACTGATTCTTGTTTCTTGCTGTGCCATGCTACCAGCCTGTCACCAAGATAAAATGCTCCTCCACTTGTGCTCTTTCTGTCATCAATACATCCTGCCCAATCTGCATCAGAATATGCAATCAAAGTGAAATCTTTACCTTTTGGGTACCACAACCCATAATCCATAGTGCCCTTGAGATATCCGAAGATCCTCTTTACAATTTGTTACATGAGTTTCTTTGGGACTGGCCTGAAATCTTGCAACCATACATCTTGCTTGTAATATATCCGGTCTAGTGGTCGTTAAATACAGCAGGCTTCCAATCATAGACACTGTACATTGTTTGATCTACATCCGGGGATTTATCATCCTTGCTCAACTTGCGACTTGTTGTCATAGGAGTCTTGACCGGTTTCTTGTCTTCCATTGTGAACTTTTTCAGCATTTCTTTTACATATTTAACTTGAGAAATAAAAATGCCTTTTTCATTTTGATTGACCTGCGGTCCTAAGAAATAAGAAAGTTCACCAATCATTGACATCTCAAATTCTTTTTTCATTTTAATTGATATGTCTTTGCGGTATTCATCCATCTTGCTTGCCAAATATTATGTCATCTACATAAACAACAAGAACAATAAGATGACCCTTCTCTGTTTTGACATATAAGTTGCTATCCACCAAACCTTTCTTAAACCCTTGTTTAATTAGATAATTATCCAGACCTTGCATACCATGCTCCGGGTGCTTGTTTTAATCCATATAAAGCTTTCTTTAACTCTGCAAACAAAATCTGGATTGTCACCAAGTTGGAAGCCATCACGGTTGTTCAATGTAAACCTCTTCTTCCAGTTTTCCATTCAAAAATGCTGATTTTACATCCATTTGATATACTTTGAAGTTTTTATGAACTGCTAATGCCAGAAACATTCTGATTGCCTCTAGTCTGGCTATCGGTGCAAAAGTTTCTTCAAAATCAATGCCTTCAACCTGAGCATAGCCTTTACATACCAATCTTGCCTTATTTCTGACAACCTGCCCATCTTCATTCAATTTATTTCTAAAAACCCATTTAGTGCCAATTATGTTTTTATTTGTTGGTCTAGGTACTAATTCCCAGGTATTGTTTTTCTCTATCTGATCTAGTTCTTCATTGATTGCCTTCATCCAACTTTCATCAGTGCTTGCTTCAACAACATTTTTAGGTTCAATACTAGATAACAGAGAATAGTTCCTCACTTGTTGTTCTTCTTGTCTGAATACCATCTGTGGGATCCCCAATAATCTGTTCACTTGGATGATTTTTCTGCCAGTTGCCTGTTTTAAATTTCCTATTTTCTTCTTCTTGATTCAGTTTTTACACCATCCGGATCAATTTTCTGATTCTTCTCTGTTTCTTTTTCATCATCACCTTCAATGACTTCTTCATACATAGGGTAGTTTTCTTGATAAGTAGTTTCTTGTTCTCTACCTTCATCAACTTTCACATCAGCACTTTCAACAATTTTCTTCAACCTCTTGTTGTAACATGTGTATGCCTTGCTTTTTGTTGAGTAACCGAGAAAGATACCTTCATCAACTCTATCTTCAAATTTATCGAGGTTATCTTCGGTCCGTTTTATGTAGCACTTGCTGCCAAATACTTTGAAATGTCTTGCTGTTGCCTTTACTGCCAAACCACAACTCATAAGTTGTTTTGCTTTCATGTGGTCTCGGCATGCACCTGTTTTGAATGTAAGCTGCAGTATGAACTGCCTCTTTCCAAAATCATCGGCTATTTTGTTTTCTACGACATTGTCCTTGCCATTTCCTGCACTGTTCTATTCTTCCTTTCTACAACCCCATTCTACTTGAGGTGTCCTAGCTGCTGAAAACTGTCTTCTTATCCCATGTTTTTGACAGTATTCTGCAAATTCTTCGGAGATAAACTCTCCTCCCCTGTCTGATCTTAGGCATTTAATTCTTTTTTCTGATTGATTCTCAACAAGATTTTTGAAGGTTTTAAACATCTCAAAGGCTTCTGACTTGAGTTTCAGAAATAGTACCCATGTCATTCTTGAGTAGTCATCTATACACAACATAAAATATTTGTGTCCATTTATACTTTCAGTTCTCATGGGTCCACATAGATCGGTGTGAATTAGTTCTAATGGCTTGCTAGTGAAGTATTCTTTTGCTTTGAAAGTGGCTCTGGTTTGTTTTCCCTTTTGGCATGACTCACGGATGCTATTTACGGGTTTGCCAATGTTTGGTATATCTCTAACTGCTCTTTTTGAACTGATTTTTGCCAGATTGTCAAAACTAATATGCCCAAGCCTCTTGTGCCATAGCCAATTTTCATCTTCCTGTCCCATCAAGCATGTTCCTTCTGCAGTTTTTGAAAGTGTATATAGATTTCTTGAAGTTCTCAGTCCAGTGGCTATTAACTTTCCATTTTTTGTCTTTCTTACTTCACAGCCCTCCTTCTTGAAGATTACATCATGACCTCTGTCACATATTTGACTTACACTTAGCAAGTTATGCTTCGGGCCAATTACAAACAAGACTTCTTTTGATTTTATATTGCCATCACCGATCTTGGCTGATCCCTTTCCAACAATCTTTGCTCCATCATTATTTCCAAATTTCACAGAACCACCTTCATAATTCTGTAAATTCTCAAACTTTTGCTTGTCACCTGTCATGTGATTGGAACAACCATCATCAAGTATCCAAGGTGCTGATTTGTTACGAGCTTTAAAAGCAATCTGGACAATCAAAGATTCCTTTTCTTTCCATTCTGGTTTGATAGCAGATTTTGCTACTTGTTTTGCCTTTGTCCTTTCATTAGCATGTGCCTGTTTTTCAAGAAATTTTTGGTTTTGTTTCAACCCACTTGGCTGAGATTTTCTACCACGATAATTATTTGATGCAAAAGTGCTTCTGCAGTTTCTAGCAATATGTCCAAAATTATGACAATTATAACATTCAATTGCATAATTCATTAAAGGAGAAAAAACATTTCTGTTGGTAAAATTCCTTTGAGATACATTATGCACGCAATCTGAAATCTTATGGCCATAAGCATTGCATTTAAAACAATAACCAGAAAATGCATGATTAAACCTGGGTGCCGGTCTTTGCCAGTTTGAAGTAGGAGCCATGACTCTTCTCCTCCTCGGATGTGTGACTTTTGTGAATCCATCTTTGTCAGTATTCTTCTTGAATCTGGCATTATTGTTTTCTTTTGCATGATTTTGTTTTTCTGGTTCAACCCTGATCTTTTCTTCTTTCTTTATGGGTTCTATATTCAAGTTCTTTGAATCCTTTGAAGATTCTCCTTCATCAAAGCCTAAACCAAATTTGATGCCAGAAGGCCTTTGGTTATTTAACATTTTATCCAACTTTACAGTACTTTCTTCAAACTTATGAAAACAGTTCAATTTTCTATTCATCTCCTCTAACTGCATCCTTAACTTAACAATGTCTTCCTCTAGCTTGTTGCATTCAACTGTCTTTACAGTTAATTGTTCATCAAGAACTTCAGACATTTTCTTGAATTCCTCTGTCTGTATTTTTAGATTGTTTATTATGTCTGTGGCATTCTCTAATTTCTTTGAAAAATTTTTATTCTTCTTCCTTTCTGCACTCAACTCTTCAAGTGCAGCAACCAATTCTCCTTCCAAATACACTTCAGCTTCATCCTTGGAATTTTCATCACCTTCCTGATTTTCCTCTGTTCTTTCTTCTTCAAGTGCCATGAACAGAGCTTCACCTCCTTCTTCTTCAGACTCCTCATCTGTGCTTTCTTCGAACTGCGACATTCTTGGTTATGAAGCTTTTCTTCTTGAAGTTGTTCTTTCCGAAATTTTGTTTCTTCTTCCAGTCACCTTTTTCTTGGTGTGAACCTTCACCATTTTTGGTTCTCTCCTGCATTGGACATTTGGCTGCAAAATGACCGACTCCTCCACAATTGAAGCATTTAAAAGGTAGCTTCCCTCTATATTTTCCTTTTCCTTTTGTGAGTTTTCGAACAAAATTGGCTTCTGTTTCATCCAGTGTTCCTTCATCCTCAGATTCATGTTCAGCTTTTACATTCTTGTGTGCTTTAAAAGCTGCTTCTCTGTCTGTAGACTTGGTTTGTCCTATTCTCATTTCATATGTTGTCAGGGAACCATGCAACTCATCCATGCTGAAGTTGTTTAGATCTTTTGCCTCTTCTATTGCAGAGACTTTGGAGTTAAATCTTTTGTGAAGTGTTCTGAGAACCTTTTTCACAACTGCATCATCAATTTCTTCACCGAGTCCTCTGATTGCATTAATAATTCCGTTGACTCTCAGCATATAAGTCTCTATGTTTTCATCTTCATTCATTTGCAGTGCTTCGAACTGTGCTCGATGAGTTTGCAGTTTTGCTTCCTTAATCTTCCTGTCTCCTTCATGGATGCTCTTCAGTTTATCCCACATGTCTTTTGCTGATTTACAACTCATGACTCTTATCAGTTCACTTTCAACAAGCCCACACATTATGGCATTCTTAGCTTTGGAGTTGTTTTCAAATTTCTTTTTCTCAGTGATGTCTGTTGGAGGGGTAGTGGGTGTTGTGTATCCACTATCTACAGAATCCCAAATATCGTATCCCAATGCACTCAGATATGTTTGCATTCTGAGTTTTCAGAAGGTGTAATTTGTTCCATCAAATAAGGGAGCTTTGTTGGATGAAAATCCTTCACCACCTGCCATTGTTTCTTCCAAGATCTCCTTAGCTGATTAAGCTTGTACAAGGAACCTTGCTATGATACCAATTGATGATTACACAATGACACTGAGAGGGGGGGTGAATCAGTGTAGCTATTAATTTTTATATCTACGACATTTAATATGAAATAAAGAGAACTTGACAACTGAAAAACAACTTGAACAAGAGAGCACACCACAAAACTCAATATACCGAGGTTCACCAATTTGGCTACTCCTCAAAAATGACTGCTTGGACTCCAATCCAAATCCAGTCTTTGCAAAATCAATTTTACAAATACTTTACCAGCACCAACTGGAAGGAGCACCAACCCCTGTAATTTTCTACTGCAATAGATGGAGCACCAACTCCTAGTACCAAGCACCAACTTGGACTGCAATTCTGATCAATTTAGAATGACATAAAAATGTCTTCACTTCATGCACGACCCTGATTGGTCTGCAATTAACCCAACTCTACACACTCTCACGGCTCTGCTTATTTTTCTCTTGATTCTTTTCTAACCCTCCTTTTACAGCAATTTCTCTCTAACGACGACAACATCTTCTCTGTACGATTATTCTTTTATAACCTTTCAATCTTGCATGCAATCGAATCACATACTCTGACTGTTCGAATCCATGCAATACGGCTGTTCGGTTCCATGCACTTCAACTGTTCGAAACCCCAATACGTCTTTTGAAACCATGCAATACGACAATTTTGTTTCATGCACTTTGACTGTTCAATTTCTTTGAATACGGCTTTTCGAATGCTTTTTCGAAATTCCATATGTGATTCTTCGAAAGCTTTTTGATTCTTCATGTTCGGCTTTTATGTATGCTTCAAATACGTTTGTTAGAATGCCTGCAAATACGACCTTTCGAATACTTTTATTATCCTTCATATTCGGCTTTTCGAATGCGTTTCAATTATGCATGTTTGGCTATTGCATTGCATGTCCAACACCTATCAACGTTTAACTGTCAGTCGACTTCGGTTACTTCTTATGTGACAGACTGCATGACGCTTTTTCGACACGTGTCACCTTGCATGTTGCTTCGGCATTTTCCAGTCTAACTGTTTCCTATCGCGATATCGCGACACTTTTAACTTATGCTGACGTCACCCTGAAGGTTGTCGTGAAATCATGACCATTTTGGCCTTGAAAGCTTTCCCTGCATCTTGTCGCGATATCGTGACACTTTCAACATTTGCTGACGTCATCCTTAAGCATGTCGTGAAATCGTGACCGTTTTGGCTCTTGGAAGCTTTCCCTGCATCTTGTCACGATATCGCGACACTTTGAACATTTGCTGACGTCATCCTCAAGCATGTCGCGAAATCGCGACGCTTTTGGCTTCCAGCAGCTTTCCTTTCATCCTGTCGCGAAATCGCGACACTTTTCAACTTTGCTGACGTCATCATCCTTCTTGTCGTGAAATCGTGACATCTTTTCACCTTGCTTGTCTCTCTGCCAGCATGTCACGAAATCGTGACAGTTTACCTTTCACTTTCTCTCTCCTCTGCCATGTCGCGATATCGCGACAAATTGTCACTTTCTCTCTCCTCGGTAATGTCGCGAAATCGTGACAATCTTCCTTGTAGTTTCTCTCTCTTCAATTTTGTCGCGATATCATGACACATTTTCTCTCTCCTCAGTGAAAACTCGACATGTCGCGAAATCGCGACATTTTGGCGTGCATTTTCTCTCTCCTGCTTTTGTCGCGAAATCGCGACACATTTTCTCTCTCCTCAGCGAAAACTCGACATGTCACGAAATCGTGACATTTTGGCGTGCATTTTCTCTCTCCTGCTTTTTGTCGCGAAATCGCGACAGAAAACATGTCGCGATATCGCGACAGTTTTCTTCCTTGTCTCTTTCTGCCAATTTCTGAATCTGGGTCACCTCTGTTTTCCTTGAAACTTTCTGCACTTGATATGACTGACCTATGAACTGCACCAACCGCATCAATCATGCTCGTGTTGACAACAATGACAATACTTTTGCAATTCTTTTGCTGCACCTTGCTCAACAATTTTTTGGTGTAAAATTACCTAGGAGGGAATCTTTGTAAAAGCCTTAACAAGCTTCTTGAGTTGCACATCTTTTGCAACTAAGAGGGGAAAAATATTTATTTTCTTACTTCACACAACTTTTTTGTAAAAAGAGAAGAAGACTTATAAGGGTGCATTTTCGGCAGTGATCGACACCTTAGTCACACTTCTTTCAAAAATTTCATTACATGTTTTGCAAAAAGGGGGTAAACTTATAAGGGTGCATTTTCGGCAACGTTCGACACCTTAGCTACCTTATCAAAACTTTTGAAAATTTATATTGTAACCGAATGAAACTCGTATGAAGTGATATACTCTACTACACCTAGCGGTTGCAATGGATGGTTACCCATGCAATCCGGTTAGATGACAAGATTACAATAAGGACATTCGTTGATGTGAATACAAAGTGAGGAATGACCCACTTTTTGCTTAGGAGCAGCCATAGCACTGTGAAAACATCTTTTTCATTGTATTGGGGCAGTTATATACATTACCCAAATAATGTAATAAGGGGGGATGTTAGAGTAATATTCCATCATTTGGGATATTTACCTATTTCCTACATTAGGTAGAATTTATTTACCGCATGGTAAAAAGTAGTTTGTTACTTTTTACCACTTGCATTTACTTTTACCTTAGGATATTTACATTGTTAGTAAATATCTAGGTGGTTAGTTGTTGTAGTCATTTTGACTACGTTAGTTATTAGTGTCGATATCATTTTTTGTCATATTAGTTAATTAGCTTTTTAATAGCATTTTGTTAGGCTATATATTTGTATTTAAACCTTAGACTATTGAATAATATTTCTTAGTTCACCTAACTCTTTCAAAGGCACTACGCACTACAGTTTACATGATTAACTTATCTCCTTCGACACCTTTGAAAGGAGATGCAACAGAAAGGGTGTGGTATGGGAAGGATGTCTCCTAGGAACACATAAGAGTATTTGGTTGTAGGGCATTTGTGCATATACCAAAATATGAGCGGTCCAAGATTGATGATAAGGCCAAGCAGTGTATCTTCTTGGGTTATGCAGATGAGGCATTTGTCTACAGGTTATGGGATCCAGTAAATAAGAAGGTAATTAGAAGTCAGGATGTGGTATTCCTTGAAGACCAAACAATTGAAAATTTTGAGTAGGTTGAAAGCCCACAACCTTATGTGGATGATCTCATTGATTTATATCCAGTCCCTCCTCTAGTGACACGTGATTATGGGAGAGATGAGCAGGTAAATCATGATGATGCAAGGGGTGATGATGCTCCTCCACATGATAATGATCAAGGGGATCAACCCCCTCAAGAACCACCAACAGAGCTTCAATTGAGAAGGTCTACTAGAGAACGACAATCATCTAATAAGTATTCTCCACATGAGTATGCCTTGCTTATAGATGGGGATGAACCAAAAAGCTTTCAAGAAGCTGAATATGATGAACATAAAGAGGAATGGTTGAAATCTATGCAAGAGGATATGGATTCCTTGCATAAGAACCACACCTATGAGTTGGTGAATCTACCTAAGGGAAATAAAGTTCTCAAGAACAAGTGGGTTTTCATATTGAAGACTAAAGAGAAGAGTTCACAGCCAAGGTACAAGGCGAGGTTGCTTGTAAAATATTTTGGGCAGAAAAAGGGTATTGATTTTGATGATATTTTTTCTCCCATTGTGAAAATGTCATCAATTCGTGTAGTATTGGGATTGCCTGCTAGTATGAACCTAGATATCGAGCAACTAGATGTGAAGATAACTTTCCCCCATGGTGATTTGGATGAGGAGATCTATATGGAATAGCCAAAAGGTTTTGTGGCCAAAGGGAAGGAACACATGGTTTGTAAGCTAAGGAAGAGCTTATATGGGTTGAAGCAGACCCTAAGGAAATGGTACAGGAACTTTGATTCATTTATGGTGTATCATGGGTACAAGAGAACAATCATTGTGTGTTTGTTAAAAACTTCTATGATGGTGACTTTCTTATTCTGTTGCTATATGTTGATGACATGTTGATTGTTGGAAAAGATGTTAATAATATTGGTAGGCTAAAGAAGGATTTAAGCAAGTGCTTTGTCATAAAGGACTTAGGACCAGCACAACAAATTTTAGGCATGACAATCAAGCGTGATAGAAGGAACAAGAAGTTATGGCTATCACAAGAAAAGTACGTTGAGAAGGTACTTGAAAGATTTAATATGAAGAGTGCCAAACCTGTGAGTACGCCATTAGCTAGCCACTTTAAGTCGAGTGTCAAGTCATCTCCAACCAGAAATGAGGATAAGAAAGCAATGGAAAATATTCCCTATGCATCAGCTGTAGGGAGCTTAATGTATGCTACAGTATGTGCAAGGCCCGATATAGCACATGCTACTAGTGTAGCTAGCATATATCTTATAAATCCTGGCAAGCAACATTGGGAAGCTATAAAATGGATCCTAAGGTATCTCAAAGGCATCTCAAAAGTTTACCTATGCTTTGGAAATTCATAACTCGTGGTGGAAGGCTATACAGATGCAGATATGGCGGGAGATCTTGATCGAAGGAAGTCTACATCTGGTTATTTGTTTACTTTTGTAGAAGGAGCCATATGTTGGCAATAAAAGCTACAAAATTGTGTTACACTTTCAACTACAGAGGCAAAATACATTGCTGCCACAAAATCCTATAAGGAGATGCTATGGTTGAAGCGTTTTCTTATGGAGTTGGGCTTAAAACAAAAGGAGTATGTGATTAAGCGTGACAGTTAAAACACCATTGATCTGAGAAAGAATGCTACATTCCATTATAGAACCAAGCATATTGATATGTGGTATCATTGGATTAGAGATGTCCTTAAAAATAGATTGTTGAAGATTAACAAAATTCATACTGATCAGAATCCATCAGACATGATGATGAAGATAGTGCCAAAGGAAAAGTATAAATTATGTAATGCTTTGGCAGGCATGAATGTTGTATAAGCCTCCAGTATGGGGGAGCCCTCCTCATGGGTTTGAAGGGTGAGATTTTTGACGTTAACCATGGGGTCCAGCCCCATGACGTGGAGTCAATACTTATCCATTTAAGAATAAGAGCAAATCATAAACGAGAGGACTTTGTTTCTCCCTGCCAATGTGGATGGATATAGATCATATTTGGCAATTATTACAACTGAGTTCTTTAATTGCTATTTTCATATTGGGTAGTGAAGTGAAGAGAAAACAGTGGTTGGGAAGAGTTATAAAATGTAATATGTATGTGTGCATAACCTACAAGAGAGAAGGGGAGTCTCTGGTTAACAGAGCTGTTGTAAGCTGTAATTGCTAATTGTTTTCTCAGAATAAAACTAGTCATTGATGGACGTAGGCTCAAGAGCTGAACCACATTATTTTTATGTGAATGTTCTTATCTTTATTGCTGATGTTTGTTGTTTTTGTGTCGGGTTAATTTTTATATCATTGGATTTTCATTTCTTAATCAGATTTCAAGGTCCCAACAAATTGGAGGGGTAATAGGAGGATTAATATGGGAAGGGTTATTAGGATGAGGAGAGGAAGGGGAAGTGGTATTTGGAGGAGTCAAAGCCATGGCGTTTAATGAAGAAAGAACACTTTGGTCAAAATAATTAATATTTTGAGGACTATTGTGATGCTTATAAATATTTTTGGGTTGGCACCTCTTTTTCCAATGCACATATCCTTTGAATGATCAATGCATTATAATTGACCATTTATTTGCAGCCAACCAATAAGAGCAGTAGGTTTATTCATGCACTAGGTGTTTATTTGTGCCAAATAATTCTATGGAACACTTTTGAAAAAGTACTATGAAAAATATCCCTTACTTTGATCAACTTAAAGAAGCAATCCCAATGAAATAGATCTCCTACAAGGGTCCCGATACATCCAATTCTTGAAAAAGTGTTGCTACAAATAGCCCTTATTTTGACTAGCTTGAAGGGACAATCACAAACAAATATGTCTTCAATAAGGATATCATCACATCAAATACTTATTTTTAAATCAGGTTCGAAAAAAGTAATTAACAACATCAAACTCGCAATATTACAGAAGAAAAATGCATCAAAATATGAGATTTTTTGATGAAAACTTAATAAGCAACAAGAAGTAGAACTATTTGATAATAATTTTGGAATGGTTGATCACCCTTTTGTCATATAGTCACACTGCTATAAGGAGCCATGATAGATGCTTTGATACAACTATAATAAAAAAAATTCAAGAAATATAGTGATTGTAGTAGCAATTCAATACTAAATAGCAATAAACATCCACTAAGAACAATAAATTTTACATTCAATATAAAAAGTAAAAAATACTCGTAATAAAACTCCAGATTCAAATAAATATAAATCCTAACCATTTAGAGAGGTAAAAGTCTCTTAGCCACTTGGAAAGAGATAAGTATCATGTGTGCGTCAAAGACGAGTAAGATTCAAATATGAAAAATTATTCCAACAACATAGCTCTTTTTATTTATAAACTAAATAAATATTAACCCTAAATCCAAATACTCAATGACCAACTATCTTAACATAATAACTAAGAAAATAAAATTAAAAATAATCTGAGTAGCTACATTGGAGTTGTTACATAGCCCCTAAGCCATTCTTGATAATACATGATGACTATTTGATGTAAGTGATGTGAGGTAGACCATGACCCCCAAATGAGATTGGCTATTAGCAAGTACTTTGTTACAACAATTGACCTATGTTTTGGGACCCTCTCTAGTCCATTTTCTTATGTTTGTATTCTATTTTTTTTTCACTTCCTCTTTCTTCTCCATAATTATTTCTCTTTCCCCGTTTCCTACTAACAAGCACTCTATTACAACCAATTGACCTATCTTTTAGGATCCTTTTTAGTCCATTTTCTTATCTTGTATTCTATTTTTTCACTTCCTCATTTTCTTCTCCATAATTATTTCACTCTTTCTTGTTGTTAAAGTTAAAAATTAATTTAATTTCATGACATTATTTTATTTATTTATTTTTTTCCTTTGTTTTTTCTATCTTTCTTTTATGTTCTCCTTTTTTTTTCTTTTTTTTTTAATATTATTTCATTTTTTAATTTTATTTTTATGTTATTTCATTTTTATCCTTCTTATTTAAAAAAATATTATATAGGATTGAAATATGCTCCACGTATATTACATCATGACCACACAGTAGTATTATAACAATTTGATAATTATGCATGTATCACTTGTTAATATTGGAACATGAGTCTCTTCCTTAAAAGTTGAGGATTATAACCGATTGAGCTAATGTCATTCTATTTATTTTTTTTTACTAATTTCCCCCTTTAATCTCTTCTTTTACTCATGTTTTTTTTTTCTATTGTCTTCCTAGGCTTTCAATTTCTATTATTTCTCATTTTTTCTTTGATATTTACATTGCTCAAGCTTATTTAAAAATATATGTAATGCTAAGTCAAAATACAATATATAGGAAGTACCCAGGGGCACGGCCCAATTATTTGGGCTTTGGCTCTTCTTCATGAAGTCCAAGGTTCAAACTATGGCGTAGGTGACTGTGTGAGGGGGTAGGTATAAAAAAAATTAATTTAACCCTATTTTGCACTTGGGGGTAGTGTGTGAGGGGCTCTGAATTTTCTTCGGGAGATCCAAGGTTCAAACCACAGCGTAGGTAGGAGGTCCAAGGTTCAAACCGCGGTGTGGGCGAGCGTGTTAGGGGGTGGGTGTTTGGTGACTTTGTGATAAATTCCCTATTGATAAGTATAGCTCTCAACTTTAAGAGGGATCATGGTTGGGAGGAGATTGCTCAGCCCTATACATGGTCATATAAAATTTTCTCACACTAACCAAATTAAAAAAAAAAAATACAATATATAAACTAATTTTAATATTAAAATTGTTATGAATGGAGGGTTGGCTAAGTTAAAATAAATAAAAACTTATGGAGAAATTAAAAAAATTTCCACTCTCTAAACAACAAATATTAAGAAAGTAAATTATATTAAAAATAAAATTTTATATTAAAAATAATTAAATTAAATTAACATTATTATTAGTGTTTACTGGATTTGAGACAAGCATTTAATACAAGTCCAATCCCATTAATAAATTTTAATATCTTGTTAATGGGATTTGAGTAATTGGTTGGGAGTCAAAATGTTTAAACTATAAATGAAGGTTTTAATTTTATTTTATATTTAAATTTTAACATTTAATTTATAAGATTATATTAATAAAAATTATTTAATATATTTAGACACTTGCACCATCACTTCATTCAAGTGACAAGTTTGAATTCTTTCTAACTAAAGAATTAAGGTGTTTCATAAGTTGCTTTTAGTTAATGTTTATGGATTGATTATATATATATATATATATATATATATATAAAAGTCATAGCAAACAAAATTCAAAAAATATTTAATTTTTAAAGCAAGATAATTTAATTATTTAATATTTAATATTATATAATAAAATAAATATAATAATACTTTATTTTTTTGAAAACCTTAAAACTTCATAAGAAGAGCCAAAGTCCAAACCCTTAAGCTGTCTTCCATGGAAGAATAATACTCTATTTTTTTAAGACCTTTGCCTGACTGACCACTCAAACACAAAATAAATAAATAAAAACTCAAAGGTTTTTTTTTTTGAATTCTCATTTTTTTTTTTTAAACTTTGTATACACAAATTAAAAACAGTTTCTAAAATTTTAATATCAATTCTTTCTCGATATGGCTGACCAACTAGTACATAGATAGCTGGGTAATAAAGAATAACACTATAAGAAAATTATACTGCTGTCTACTATATGGTTATATCTAATTAAGAAAAAACAATAAACAAGTTCCTTTAACAAAATTTTAGAATAGATTTTCCATTGTGTACCACCTTTTAAAAATAAATTAAGATGAATTTTAAGTTAATATCCGGAGAGTCCATTTTTTAGCCAATATATCAATTTATGCAATCATATCAGCAGTTTTTTTTTTTTTTGGTAAGATATTGACATATTTACATCATCGTATCAATGTCGACCACTCATACAAAGTGAAGTGGAGCATCATTGTACACCTGAGAGAATTTGTGTCAATCATTGATGGACGTATTGGGTAAACTTACTAATATAATAGACGTGAAAGGATAAATAAAGTAATTTCCTCGTCATGGAATCTAATCGGATGACAACGAAAAGAGAACATGGTTCCTTTGCGGAGATATTTGAAAGCAACAAGAAATAAAGTCTGTTCAGGGAAATGGTCAATATGTACCTAATAAAAAATAAATATCTTTTAACTTTATAAGGTTATAACTTATTATAGGCGAATGTTGTTCACTATATATTTTCAATTAAGCATGGTATGTAATTTTTTTCAATTAACATTTGAAAGTCTAGAATGCATCTAATGAATTAGGTATATGATACATCTAATAAATTAGGAAATCATTTCAGATTTGGTTAAACATTGAGTAAACCTTAATTTATTTAGTCAATTAATTATAAACATCTATGTTATTATTATTTTCTAAACACATAGGATATTTGGTTACATCCACAATATTTTTAGTATCTGTCAAGTGTAGGGTTCAAATCATATGAGTTGATCTCAACAAGCCTATACCACCTCGTTGTTGTTGATCCGATGTAAAGAGACCACGGGTTGCTCGAGATTCGTACCATCAACAATATTTTTAGTAACTGCCAGGTGCAAGGTTCAAACCACATGGGTTGCTCCCAACAAGCCTATACCACCTCATTGTTGTTAATTCGATGTAAAAGTACCACGGGTTGCTCGAGATTCGTACCATCATCGTTGATTTGGCATGCACTTAGAGGATTCAATTAAAACTACTACCTTTGCAACATACATGCCCCTAAGGTTTGAACCTAGGTCTCTTCTTGGTAAGTGTGTGGTCAACTACTGCTAATCCACCTAGTCCTTGAAGACTCATCTAAATTAGTATTGTTAATGTGTTTAAGTTGTAATTTTTATATTTGTTTTTTATTTTATTTTAGATTGTAAACTTATATTTAAAAAGTTTAAATCTTTGTTAAAAATAAAGATCTCCTCTAGCATTTATTGTGATAAAATTGACCAAACATATACAAAAATAACTTTTAGAACAGTCACTAAACTCAATAAAAAATTAAAATTTTCATAATCATTTAAATTACCATTGTAATTTAAATAATTATAAAATTTTTGATTACCATTGTAGTTAATATTATTAAAGTTTGATGAGAGGGCTGTAAGATGTAAAGCGGAAAGTCTGGAGAGAGTGGTAAGTTTGAATATTCGAGAAGCGGTAAGTTTGAATCTTCGGAAAGTGGAAAGTCTGCAGAAATCGGTCCGTTTGTATCTTAGAAAGGTGGGATTGGGAGCGGAAACCCGAAATCCGGGTCTTCTGGTCCTGAGTTGGGTCCAGGGGTTGGCCTTGGCATAGAGTTTGAGCAACAAGAAGATCTATATGTCTGTTTGGAAAAGATAGGTGTGGGGGTCATTCCCAACCCAAATGGAAGTGGACCAGGCTGGGTGGAGGGCATTTTTACAGAACTTGTAGCTCTAAACCTCGGTGGCAAGAGCAGGGCTTCGCTCGCTTGGGGTCCCCCTTTCCTAATCGAACGTAATCTTCCTTTGCGAAATCCCTTAAGAAGGGCTCTGGGATTTGCTTGAACCTCCCAGTTCCTAAAATAGGAATCCTTTCCCTTAATTGGCGTGAGTTAGTCATTCTGCTTGAGGAGATGGAGTCAATATTTTCCAGAAATCCACTATCCCTGGTAGGCAAATTTGTGGGCTCTTACACGGACATGGAATCCATTCGAAAATGAGTCTTTGCTAAATGGCGTCTTGGAGGACACATGGATATTGTTTCTTTCACTAGAGTTTTTTTCTTGATTATGTTAAATAACCTTGGTGACTTAAGCCGCATCCTCTCTGGAGGACCTTGGTTCTTCGGATGTCGTAGTATTTTTCTCAGAAGATGGTACCCTGATTTCAACCTAAAAACCCAGAATATCAACTTTACACCCATTTGAATCACACTGTCGGGCCTTCCTGTTCAGTTATGGGAGGAGGGGATTCTGAGAAGTATTGCAGTGTCTATTGGTAATCTTGTCGCCTTTGATCCGGCTACCAAAATCCAGTCTCGTATGAACTACACCCGTTTTTGTGTCTATGAAAATTTGGACTCCAAGCTCCTCACTTTCATTGATCTGGTTGTTGGCTCCTTCTAGTAGAAACAGGCCTTCAAATATGAAAATAAGCTTACTTTCTGCATCCATTGTAAGCAGTAGGGTCACCTCCAGTCCCATGTTCTTAAGGCTGATTCTAGGATGGATCGTGGTCCATAAAAGATTCATCATAAGGTCCTTGTTTCGAGGACAGGTCGACGTCTGTCATTGTGCCCGCTCCTGGCAGTGCATCAGCCGTCGTTCCTGGTTCGAGATATGAAGCAATGAAGCCTCCTTATGGCCTAGAGGCTAGGGTGAATGTTGATAAGGTAAGATCTCATTTTGAAGATTCTAATATTTTTAGCATCCTTGTTGAAGAAACTATGAATGAGTTGTTGGGGCCTCCTCCCCATGGTTACCCCCTCATCCAATCCCTTGAGTCTCCTGTTGTGCAGCGCATTGTGGCTCCAAACCCCACCTAGCCTCTCCTGGAAATAAGGTCCTCATGACCCCTTCCGGGAATAAGGTTTAGTGCCCACCCCCTCATTCTAGCCGTATAACTACTTCTCCATATCCTTCCAGGGCTAGACTATCCAGTTCTCCTATGAGTTCATTTGTTCCCTCTTCTAGGATCCTTAAGTCCCCTGTCCAAAGTCCTTGCTCAGTCGGTGTAAGGAAGGTGGATTTTGGTACTGATAAGAAGAAATGTCATCTCTGTGCTCAAGACAAAAGGATAAAGAAAATAGAAGATGATATTGCTTGTAGTATCCAGTCCACGCTGGTGTCTTCTATCCCAGATATGGTGGAAGATCCTTTATCCAATGAAGAAAAACAATCCAAAGACCAACTTGTCAGGAGAGGGGGGTGCAAAACCGCTTCCAAATCACTCAAATGAAGGTCCTCTCATGGAATGTGAGAGGCCTCAATGGGCCTCCCAAGCAACGGGTATTTTCCTCTATAAGACATGATCACAAACCCAGTATCATTCTTTTACAAGAGACAAATATTGATTCAAATAATAACAAAAAAATAGCCAGTTCCCTATGGAAAGGTTCAAACTTCATTGCTAGTCCGGCCTGGGGGTCTTTTGTGTATGTGGAACTCCACCGAGTTTAAAGGAAGACTTATTTCTTCTTCTGATCATGTCATCAACATTCTCTTCAATTGCAATGACTCAGGCTCTAGATGGGTGTTATCTAACATCTATGCGCCCAATAACCCTTCATATCGATTAGTATTATGGACTTCTCTGATGTAGATAAGGACAACCTTCTTAAATGAATCTTGGATGCTTGCAAGGGACTTCAAAAATCCTCTCTATCCCACAGACAAGATTGGAGGAAATCCCATTACACCCAAATGTTATGAGGTTTTTGCTGACTTTATGAATAACAACGACCTTATGGATGTGGAACTCATTTTCACGTGGAGTAACAGAAGAGCTAGTGACAGTATCATTCAAATCCGTCTTGATAGGGTTCTCATTTCCAAAGAGGCCATTCCTCTCCTGGACAATGCTAACCTTTTTTCCCTTCCTAAGATTGCTTCTGATCGTAGTTTGCTCGTCTTTGAAGGTTGCATCCGGTTTCTTCCTTTAAACCCCCCTTTTAGTTTGAATCCATGTGGCTTCAACACCTTGATATTAGGAATCGAATTTCTGAATGGTGGCCCCAAGTCTTTGATGGATCTTGCATAGCCCAAGTGGCTAAGAAACTCTGTTATATTAAGGAGAAGCTCAAAGTTTGGAATAAAGAAGTCTTTGGGAATATTTTTGAAACCAAACAAGTCATCATCAAAAAGCTCAATGAAGTTGAAAGGCAATTTTAGGTGGGTGCTTCTTCTTAGAACATTCAGACCCAGGTGGGCATTTCTTATCAGGATTTGAGAGATAGCAAAAAATCTCTTCTTTTTGAATTCCACAACATTCTGGCCAAAGATGAGATATTATGGAGGTATAAATCTAGGGCTTTATGGTTGAGAGCAGGGGACTCAAATACCAAGTTCTTCCATGCATCCACCCTCAGACACCAGAGCTCTAACAGAATTAGAGAACTTCACAAAAGAAATGGAACCATGACCACTGACATTCTGGAGATCAGAGCTGAAGCTGTGGAGCACTTCTAGGATTTCCTTGGGTCTTCCCACCTATACCCTCTCGCTATTTCAGAAGATCTTCTTCACCATATGCCTAACCTTGGCCCCTATGAGTTTAATGCCAAACTTATCAGCCCTTTCTCCCAGGATGAAATCAGAAATGCTCTCTTCTCAATGTCCTCCGATAAAGCTCTTGGTCCAAATAGGTTTCCCCCAAGATTCTTTCATACATTTTGGGATATCATAGGGCTTGACATCAATGCTATTAAGGAAATCCAGAGCACCAAATCCTTATTCAGATATATCAACTCTACGTTCTTGACCCTTGTTCCCAAATCCCAAAAATTCCAGTCCCTCTCAGACTATCGATCCATCAGTCTTTACTATATCCTTTACTAACTTCTTACCAAAATAATGGCCAATCGCCTAAAGAAAATTCTTCCCCAAATCATAGACCCGTGTCAAGGGAGCTCTGTCCAAGGGTAGCATATTACTGATGGTATCATCACCATTCATGAGCTAATCCACTCTGTCTCTAAAAGCAAAAAGCCAAGTTTTTTCTCAAATTGGACATGAATAAAGCCTTTGATCGAGTTTCTTGGGATTTTCTATTGGCTGTCCTCTCCAAATTTGGGTTCCATGAGGATTGGATTAGACTCACCAAGGAATACCTCTACACAGCTTGGTTTTTTTTCCTTATAAATAGCTCTTCAGCTGGCTATTTTAAAAGCTTCAGGGGATTGAGGCAAGGAGATCCCATATCTTCATTTCTTTTTATTATCCTTACCGAATCTTGAGGGTGAGCTCTTAAGGCAGCGTGTGCTAATGGGACACTTTTTATATTTAAAACCTCTTCTAGTCTCCGCTCTCCCACCAGCAATTTGTGGACCATACTATTTTGGCCATCTAGTCCTCTATCCCTAAAGCATAAGTCATCAAATGCATTCTCAATGACTATGAGGAGGCTACAATTCAGAAAGTAAACTTTATAAAGAGTAACTTATCTTTCATCAATACTCTTGAAGAAATGCAGCTCAAAATAGCTCAGATTCTAGGATGCAACATTGCTAATCTATGTGCCACTTACCTTGGTCTTCCCCTATTTCGGGGTAAACCGACGAAGGCAATGTGGAATTGAGTCATTCAACGCATCATGAAAAAGTTGGCATGGTAGACAGGTGCTTTTATCAGTCAGAAATCCAAAGCAACTTTAGTCCATGCTCACCTCCAGAGCATTTCGGTCTTCTTCATGTCGGTCTTCACAGTTTCCAAAGAAGTCTATCGATAAATTGAACACATTCAGAAACAGTTTCTCTGGTCAGAATCAAAAAATAAACATAGATTTCCTTTGGTAGTGTGGAATAGAGTTTGCTCTAGGAAGAGTAACTGGGGCTTGGGATTCAAGAAAGTTTCCAAAATGAACATGGTGTTATTGTGCAATCAAATATGGCAAATTTTGTCTGACTCAAAGCCCAGTGGGTTGATATTATCAAGAGCAAATACCTCCGCTACTGTTCTTTTTTTGCAGATATAGTCTATCTTGATGGTTCGGATTTTTGGAATACCTTGTCTCACACCAGAAGCATCCTTGCCAAAGGCCTCATATGGATATTGGAGAATGGCAAACTCATTAGGTTTTGGGAGGACATGTGGATCTTTAACCGTCCTCTCATCATTCATCTTGAGATTTGTCTCCTAAAACCTCTTTTTGATTGGTCTACCAGGATTTTTGTGTCCAACTTCATTACATTTGACAATAACTAGCATCCCTCGTGGAAACCCATTATTTCTTCCATTGATATCCCTGGCTCTGTTGAGGCAGCCAAAGCCCTCTCAGGCTTGCTCAGAACCAACATTATTCCTTCCATCCCGTCTCAGGATTTCATCCTTTGGGGAGCCACTGATCACGACCGTTTAATGTCAAATCTGCCTACTTCCTCCAAGAAGAACCTCTGCAAGACTGATTTCTAGCTAATCTTATTTGGCTTCACCACCTCATTCCCAAAGTTTCATTTTTATTTTGGCTTGTTATGCATAATAGAGTTTTAAATTTAGATAAACTATCTCACCGTGGGTTAATCCTTGTCAACAGGTGCTATATGTGCCATTCCGATTGGGAGTTGATCCTCCATATTTTCTTGAATTGTCCTTTCACCTCTTTCGTTCTGTCTTCCCTCCTATTGGAGTTCATTCTTTCTTGGGCATCTCCTAATTCCATCATGGACCTTTGCTACTATTGGCCCAATCCCTTCCACCATATCCACATCTGATCCTTTTGGTCTTTCTGTCTCCCTCATTTTCTGTGGTATGTGTGGCTTGAGAGGAACAATAGGGCCTTCAATGATTCTTCCTATAGCCCAACTTATATCCTATCCAAAATCCTTACCTTAGTCCGGGAGAATGCTTGTTTTTTTACGTGTCATGATAGTCAAAGCCATGGCATTGAGACCCGTCTCCTTTCTTCGTTCAACATTCTTGCAGGGTCTTCCAAACCTTAATTCCCTAAAGTTTATAGATCCTTGGTTCGTTGGGCCATATCTCCTGTAGGCTGGTTCAAACTTAACTTAGACAGAGCTGCTAAAGGCAACTCGGGAAAAGCTGTCAGGATATCTCATCATAGATGACCAAGGAATAATCCTTCTTCCTTTTGTCGAGGCTATTGGTGTCCAGTCTAATAACAAAGCTCAAGCTCGAGCTTTGTACCAGGGTCTGTCCTTAGCTTCCAACAGGTAGTTCCTCAATCTTATCGTCGAAGGTGATTCATTAAATGCTATAAACTTTGTCAAGGGTTCCTCTCCTCCAGCGTGGTTTGTTTTTGTTGTTATAGACGAGTTGAAAAGGATTCTCAGACTCTTTGACCAATCCCTAGTTCAACATATTTACAGAGAAGGCAATGGAGTTGCTGATTTTATGGTGAACCTAGGCTTGAACCAGATAGGCCTTCGAGTGTGGGATAGTGATTTCCCGAGTGACATCATAGACTTTTACCTCCACCATGATGTTTTTGTTCAATAACAATTTTCTTCGAACTATTGTCATGGTGAGGTGGTGCCACCGTGGTTTGCAGAATTTGGTTAATTCTGGTATTTGAACCCAGAGTGCTAATGAGGATAAGCAGACAGATCTGGAAGACCAAAATTGATCTTACTTGTTGTTCGACTTCGGTTCATTTTTGTTGGTGTGTCCTTTCCCTTCTATCTTTGTAGATATTTAAGGATTGTTGTGTCAGTCCTGCCTCTCTTTTTGGTTACCATATTTTATGTCTCTCTGCGGGATCCTACCCCGAGACTCCCCTTTCTGGTTTGACTATGTAAAAGGTTTGGGAAACCTTTCAAAACCCCCTTGCCATAAATAAAAAAAATTACCATTGTTAATTAATTTAAATTGTAATTTTTACCGTTTATAATTAAAACTGGTATAATTAAAAAATTCAAATTTTGTAGAAATAAACACTTACCGAACCACTTGCTATATAAAAAGAGATAGTTTTGATGGTAGGCTTTTAGGTTTGGAGTAGTTAGTGAGAGATATTGTGTAGGATTTCAAGGCAAGTTTTAGTTCAACGACCTTTATTTTTTCTAATCTATAGTTTTTACGATATTTTTTACTTATGAGGGTTTTATTGGTTTGTAGATGAAGATTACATGAGGAAAAATATTTATTGTGTGTTTGATACCTTTGCTGAGAATTGAGTTTTTCCAATTCATATATTTAGATGATGGATTGACCAAAGCTTAGAAATAAAATTTTCTTTAAAGTTTTTTAAAAATTTAAAGATAAAAAGACCATCAGAGAGAGATAAAACCTAGAATGAAGGATGATATGAGGGAAGAAAAGTTTAAGGATGTATTGGAACAAGGGTCAAAAGGAGTGGTGGATTATTTGATAAATCCTCATGAGGGAGTCTCCTTATTTTTTATGAAAGGGATCTTGGAAGAGGTACCACCATTTCAAAGGCTTCAAGAATGGGTTTGTGTTAGTATTAATTTTGTAGGAGGACTTGTAGCTTTTAGACAAGAGTAGATATTAGGATTCGATTCATTTAGAGTTAGATTGTTGGAATAGGCCATAATTCTATGAACAATGTTGTGATAGATAATAGAAATGTAAGAAACCCTAGTTGGCACCGCAAAAGAAGAATTTGGAAGGAGAAAACACAAAGAAGAATACCATGAAAGTACACAAGAAGGCAACCATGTGCATTGGAAGGAAGAGTAACCGAGAAAACTTTGTCTTAAGAAAAGATGTGAAAATGGGAGAAGTTATCAAACTCTTGAAGAAAATGCTTATTGGAATATTCTATAAGTGTGAGATTTCTAGAAATTTCTTGGTAGACTAGATGGCCAAGAAATGAATGAAAGTTCTAGGGTATGTGCCTAGTTTCTTTAAGTTGGTAACAGGGTGGTTGTCATTTTAGTTTAGGATTAAGGATGATGTGGAGAATATTTTGTTTGAAAAATGGATTTGGGGGTTATCTTTGTTAATCCTCAAATTGTGGGAACCCTATTTTTATTCTATGACCAATTGAATATATTTTTACCATGTATGGGTAAATTTCCTAGGTTTACCACTAGAATTTTGATCTAGAGATATTTTCCAAACCACAGGTAACTGTATTGGTTCTTTCTTAGAGGTGGATGAGAGGTATTAGTTCTCGTGCATGAGAATAGTGGCCAAGATACTTGTTGATGTGGATTGGAGAGGTGGATTGGTGTGGTAAATTATATTCAAGTACAATAAAAGGATATATATTCAAACTTTGGATTATATTGGGGTACCATTTATGTGTGCTTATAATCGTTAATATGGGTATATTTTGAGGTATTGTTCTCTTTTTTTCGAGGAAGGTTTGTCATCATAAGGTAGAGGGAGGTGTCTTTAAGGATGAGAATAAGATACAAATTTTTCTTTTGGCACGATTCATAGACTCGATATAAAATTGAAAGAGTTCATAAGTAACACAAGTTGGAGGAATCAAGGGAAAGAATAGGAGATATAGGAGATAAAACGTTTTGTGCCAGATCAAGTGATGGATTCAAAATCATCTCAGTTTGAAGCAAGCCTAGGAATCTTGAAGTGAAAGTTGGATGTTATGCTGTTGGACCTATATACAAGCCTACTAAGTAAAACTACTGCCAAATATTATTTCTTATTTAGGATTACATGTAATTATCCTCTAGGTCCATCAACTGATCAATGGCCAAACTTATCCATATATAAAACTATTTCTTCCTATAGAAGGGGGTTAGGATGGAGTTGAGGTGCTAAGAGGACCCTCAAATTCTTCCTTCTTAGGGGCAGTGGATCCAAACCTTGGTTTAGACTCAGTTAAGTTTATTAGTATTGCTCTATAGGTAAACCACTTTGATTTTTCTTTCCCATATTATTTTGCATGTGGTCAGGGAGGGTTTTGTGTCCTTAAAAATCCATAAGTACCCTCTACGATCCGTGAAAGGAAGAATAGGATTGAAGAGAAGGAGGTGTTTGGGGGGGACTTATTTTAGATTTGGGGGCAAGAAGCCTCTCCTATGGAAGGGGTAGAAGATATCTTCTTTCATTGGCTAAGAAAAAATCACTCTGTGAGGTTCAACAAGGCAAGCAATCTACTTTAAAGGGTATCCTTAGAGCAAGGAAGATCCCGGTCATAGTGAACCAATGAAAGTTATTTCCTTTAATATCCAAGGGATGGGCAACTTGTAAAATAAAGATGCTTTGGGTAGGCGGGTAAAAAATTCATAATGCAAAGATCGTGCTAATTCAAGAGACAAAAGCGTTAGCTAAGAAAGTGATGGAAGATCTTAGTAAATTGCTTAAAGGATGGGATTTTATGGCCCCCTTGATGCTATAGGGGATTCCAGAGGAGTAGTCAGAAGGTGGAAGGCTAATTAGATTAGACTAACCATATTTACAATGCTTGACTCCAGAGTAGGGACTAAATTCCTTTCAATGGAGCTCGAGAAAATAGTGATAGTCATGAAAATTTATAGCCCCTTTAAAAACATGAAGCAGTTTTAGGATAAGCCAATGTATAAAAAGTTTCTAGAGGTTGATAATTTAGTTTTAGGAGGTGATTTAAACTTAACTCTTTCTAGGAGTGAAGTGTGGAGTATTGCTACTAGAACTAAGGGGCTAGTAGACTTGGTGCCTATAAAGTTGGTCCCAACTTGGAGAAACACAAGGGTGGGGGTTGATAGAATTTCTAAGAGGTTGGATAGATTATTAGTCATAGAGAGCTAGAAAAATTGTACTTATAGACTAAATTCATGGGTTAAGAATAGATAAGACTCTGATCACTCTCCCATCATGCTCCTTAGAGCCAAAGAGGAGAAAAAAACCACCTTGTCCTATTATGTTTAATTTTGAGTGGCTAAATGAGGATAACTTTATAACTATTGTTAAATCAGAATGAGTGAAGTTTGATCATAGTCTAAGAGAATCTACTAGTATTCAATTTATAGCAAATCTAAAAAGGGTTAAGGTAGTAGTAATTCAATAAGCCTATAAAAAGAGATTGACAGATGGACAAAAACTAAGGGACATTAAGGATCTTGCATTGTATATAGTAGATGTTTTTAACAATATTTGGATGAGGAATTAAAACTAAAGTATAAAATCTTGATACAAGAGAAGAGAATATTTTTGGTAGAGAGAAGCATGGTGGAGGCTCAAAAGTACAACTCTCTGGATTGCAAATGGGGATGAGAACCTAAATTTTTCTATAGCTTCACAAATTATAGTAAAAAACAAAATACAATTTGGGAGTTACAAGGTTAGGATGGAAGTAAAGTCTCCTCCTTAAAAGGAATAACATATATGGGTGTAAGACATTTTGGACAACTATACAAGGATATTGGTCAAGTCAATATGGCTAAAATAGTGTAAACAACTTGTCTTCTTCCTAGATTTGTAGATGAGGAAACCAATGGTGAGTTGGCATAGGAAGTATCAAATGAGGAGCTTAAAGTTATCTTAACCTCCTTCCAAAAATATAAGAGTACTTTAGGGCCTAAGGCTGGATTGTGGAATTCATCCTTGGGATCTATGATTTTTTGGAAGTCAGACTTTCTCAAGGTTGTGGAGGAGTCTAGGCAATCATGAAGGGTAAATGTAGTCTTCAACTCTACCTTCATTGCCCTAATTCTAAAAAAGGACAATCATTCTTCCTTTGATGATCTTAAGCCCATGTCTTTGTGTAACTGTGTATACAAAATTATAGCAAACTTAAGTACATCAAGAATTAAAAAGTTCTTCTTTGCTTATATTTTTATTGAGAAATTTGGGTTCTTGCATGGTAGGCAAATTTACGAGACAACTGATGCTACTCAAGAAAGTCTTAATTCCATGAAATCAATGAAAATGTTAACAATGATGATGAAGTTTAACCTCTCCAAGGTATTTTATAGAGTAATGGCTATATATAAGAGTGGTTACTACTCCAATTGAGTTCTATGTACAAATGGTGAATTGGATTTTAGGATGTCTGTGTTTTATTTCTTTTGCAATAGTGGTTAATCGGTCGATTTCTCATTTCTTCAAACCTTCTCGGAAGATAAGATAAGGTTACCTTTTATTGCCATTATTATATCCTTTGGTAGTTGAGGGATTAATTAGATGCATTTTAGAGTCCATGAGGGTAGGAGTAGTAAAGGGAATTAGAATAGGTAAAGCAATGGAAGTCACCCATCTACTTTTTGAAGAGTATGTTCTTTTCACGTATGGAACAATAAGAGCAGCAGATAAGTTAAAATAATATTTGTATCTTTTTTTCTAGGCAATAGGTATGTAAACTAATGTACATAAATCAAGTATATTTTTTAACCATGTGGATAGGCCAACTCTTCCTCTTCAACAAAATTGACCTTCACGAGGAGTTTAAATATTTAGGATTTTTTTTTTAAATCCAATTACTATCCTAAACAAGATTTAAGTTGGCTGATAAAGAAGGTGGATAGAAGAATTCATATATGGTACAACAAATGACTCTCTTTGGTGGAAGATTGACTTTGATCAAATCTATGTTGAATATGATTTGGTATATTGGTAATCTTTGGATCACATACTAAAAGGAGCATTTGACAACATTAGATAGCTAAGGTTCAGGTTTTTATGGACATAGAAAAAGGAAAGGTATGGCATTCCTCTTGTTAAATGACAATCCTTAGCCAAGCCCAAGGAAAATTGAGGATGGAGACTTAAGAACACACATCTATTTGGTAAGGCTTTAGCAACCAAGTGTGTTTGAAAGTTAATATAAAAGGTAAGCTATTATAATGAGATATTTTAGATGAAATATTTAGAGTCACTCATAGTTAAGGAGTGGATAAGGGACCTAGTGAAGGAATTATATAATATTTTAATTTGTTGAAAGGCAATGATCTAGGCATTTTATCTTGTAGGATATTGGCTCACTTGGAAAATAGGATATGGATAAAGGATAACGTTGGGTATAGACCCTTGGATAGACTATGGAGGTATGCATAGACTACCAAATAATGTAACTTAGGTCTTAAGAGCTTAGAGGATTGGAACTCTTTTCCAAGCAACCGACCCAAAATCACTATAAAGTGGAGATAAGGATGGAAGGAAGGAACGGATTTAGGGCTTCAAGGCTAAGAGGCACACCAATGAGAAGAATGTGTAGAAAGGCTTAAAGTTGGACATATCAAGTTGGAAGAGGAAGTTGATTAATTGGTTTGGATAAATAATGGAGCTACAAGGGAGTACACTCCAAACTTAGGGTATAAGACTCTGTTGGAAGATAGGAACGATGATTCAATGTAGTGGTGGAAGTCACTTTGGAAAAAGAAATCCCCGCTAAAGAAAAGGTCATTCATGTGGCTTGCCATGAAAAATAAAGTTTTGGCATGGGAGGTATTACAAAAAATGAGTTATAATGGTCTAGGAAGGTGTCGTTTATGTAAATCAATCAACAAAAATATCGATCATTTGTTGGTAGCTTGCTATTTTTACTAGATAGGTTTGGATGGAGGTTATTGTGCAGTTAAATATTGCTATAGGATGGCAGGAAGACTTCCTAGGAGAGTGTTTGAAATCTTGGATTGAAAATAGGTCATACAAAGGTTTTATAGCTCTCTTGTTGTTTGTGTCATGGGGAGTATGGATATCAAGGAACATAGAAATATTTTAGGATCAAGAGAAGCCTACCTAGCAAGAATACTACCAAATCATTAGAAGTTTCAGTAACTATAAGGTTTTGGCAACAACAAAGGTAATTAGGTAAATCATCCCTTAGAAATTTGATAAATCAAAGGTTGTGTCTAGTCAAGGGGTATCTAGAGTTTATGGGCGGGAGGATTACTATATTATTGAGTCTTATTTGACTTCAAATTCAAGGATGGATTGGAAGAGTTTTCCAATAATTATGCTAAAATAAAGATACTTAAATTGTTGGTTTAACCAGCATATCAAAAGGAATACAAAAAATCTAAATTATTAAAGACTCGCAGGTGGTGATAAATTGGATTCTTGGTACTTTCATGATGGAAAAAATCATTGAAATATTCTCTCAAATAAAAGAAGTTGTGAAAATGAAGATTTTACATTCAGGTATATTTATCAAGATTTGAATATGGAAAAAAATGGAGTTATTCAACTCCAAAATAAGCTTATCCTTAGCTCCTCAGAATAATCATTGTTGTTATATTTCTACTGAAGTGCCTCCTAACATCGATTAAAAAAGAAAATTGAAACAGGGAGGGATGCTTTTCGCAGGTCTGCCCATAATGCCAAACTCGTTTCGGCCATATCTCACTCATCCGAACTCGTATTGAGCTAAAATTTTGAGGATAGATGCCTGTAAAATCCTAGAACATCTCCACCAATTTTCATATCATTTGGAGCAACATATATCCTAACGTATCCCTATGTGTGAACGAGATATTTGGCAAGCGGTTATGCGAGGGTTTCATCTGGGTTGAGTGCAAGCAGCTCCAGAGGTTGGTTTTTAGGGCCTTCGAGACCCTAGTGGACAATATTTTTGTGGTTTATGCTCAATATTTTAGCAAGAAATGTTGCAGGGGATCCAAGATGGGTTAGAAATTTGTCTTTCAACAGATCATACTATGAAATTGAGTGACAACGAATTCAAATTTGCTGCACAAAAGAAAAGTGAAAACCATACCTTTCCACGATGTCTAGGGCAAAGATTAAAGAGATCACGAAACAAGTTTCAAGCAGTTCATAAAAAAATGACTCATATCTCAAGTGAATTTGGTGCTAAGGTGCACCCACAAAATAATTCTATTGTGAAAACCCCTGTCAAGGGTAAGAATTTCGAAGACTCAGTACCAAAAATAAATTTTAGGGATGCCCTTCGTGGTGGACAGCCTCAACCCAATGCTAATATCAATCGTAGGGTTTCCCATAAACCTCTAAGAATGCCTAAGATTGATCCCAGGAAAACGAAGTCAGGATGTCTTAAAGCAGCTGATGGGACTCCCATTGTTAAGCTTGATATGGATAACATTCATACTAGCATTGAAGATTTGGAAAAAAGAGGACTAATTTATCGGTTCATGGGTTTTCGTCCGAGTCTATCTCCTTTCAAAGTATGGGCTGCAAAAAGCTGGAAAACTAAAGGTAAGTTACAAATCTCTTTTTATCCAAATGGTTATTTTCTTGTTTTATTTGCTAATAATGAAGATAGAGAAAAAACTTTTCAAGGGGGTCCTTAGTTTTTTGGAAGGGCAGGGTTTTTCATGAAGCCCTGGCATACTAAATTTAAAGTCGAAGAAGAGATGCCTTCTATAGCTCCCGTGTGGGTTAGACTCTTTGGCCTCCCTATTGAATTTTGGAATCCTACTATTTTTTCTTCAATTGGAAACTCTTTAGGAAATTTTATGATGACTGCTGATTGTACTCAAAATTTTGAACATATTATTTATGCTCGAATTTGTGTTTTAATGGATTTTGACAAACCCCTACCTAAAAAGATCACATTACAATTTGGGGAAGACACTTGGGAGCAAGTAGTGGACTATGAGAACATTCCTTTTCATTGTAGAATTTGCCATGAACATGGCCATTTGGCCAGTGCTTGCCCAAATAAAATTCCTGAACAAAAGAAAGAAGATATAAAATCAGCCTATTTCCAAATACCTAAGAAGAAGAACATTATGAAAAAACCAGTTATGAAGGATCAATCAAATAAATGTGCTAATATGTTTAAATCCTTTCCATAAATGATATCCCAAGTGAGGAAGAGGAAATAATGGAAACTGAAATATTAGAAACACAATTTAAATATGAAGGGAAGAACTCAGAGAAAAACCAACAAATCAAAGGTTTTCAACAGAAAAAAATGGAGAAAATTTACATAAGAAAAATAATCTTTCAAATGTCAAAAATTCAAATAATGCAGGTCCCAATATAGACTCCTTTGAACCATCTAGTAAAATTTTGGCTGTGTACGAGCATTCTTCAAGGTTAGAAGCCATCTCAGATTCAATTGGAATAAGTAAAGAAATAAGGAAAAAAAATTGAAGATCGATTCTAATAAAAAAGCAGGTCGCAAGACCAATCAATATCATATGGTAAAAGAAGGTGAAAAACTTGTAGAGGAAGGTAAGATTAATGCCCTTCCCAACTTTTTTAGCCCTAGTATTAATGAAGATCATCACTTGGAATATTAGAGGACTCAAATGGAGTCTTTGAAAACAAAATGAAATTAGAATAATGATTCAGATAAATCATCCACATCTTGTTTTCCTTCAAGAAACAAAGATGTCAATGGAGGATATGGACTCAATTGCCAGTAAAATTTAGCCAGCTAGAAAAGTGGTTTCCCTCACTTCCCAAGGTACTTCTGGTGTCATCGCTTGTCTTTGGGACCCAAAAGAGGTAGTTATTCACCATATGGTTGGCAGTTGGGGTTATGTTGGCTATAGCTAATCAAAGTAGATATTCCAACCAGATTATGCTCTGCATTACTGTTTATGCTCCGACTTCTTTGGAGGAAAAAAGAATACAGTGGAAGGATATTACTCATATTATCTCTCATTTTCCTGAAGTTTGGTTCTTGATCGGAGGAGATTTCAATACCATCCTCTCTCTGGATGAGAAAAATGGGGGAAATAGAAATTTGGACAAAAGCACTGACCTCATGAGCGAATATATTGCAAACCTCCATCTTGTGGATATCTAACCAGATAATGGCCTTATGACTTGGTCTAACATAAGGTAAGGCTTAGCTTGTATAATGGAGAGATTGTATAGGTTTTTGATCTCTGAAATTTTCTTAATCCATGGTCACATTCCTAAAGTGAAGACTCTTAATAATGTTGGTTCGGATCATTGGCCAGTCATGGTGGAAATGTGGAAAACCAATGTGAGTTTCTCTCCTTTTCGTTTTCAATTAATGTGTCTTAGAGACATTTCCTTCAGACCTCATGTGCAACAATGGTGGAAGGAAGGTAAACCTAGGCATGGGACTAAGATGTTTTGTTTTTCCAAATGACTGTAATACATTAAATCCAAAATCAAGACTTGAAACTAGAAAGAGTTTGGGGATGTTCATAAAAAAAAACATGAAGTTATTACTCATCTTGAAAATTTGAATAAGAAAATAAGTTTAGATGGCCTCACAGAGAGGAGAAATGCAGATGAAATTAAACTCACAACTTAGATAGAGGAATGGGAAAAAAAAAGAAGAAATCTTATGGAAGCAAAAATCTAGAATTCAATGGCTCAAATAAGGAGATCGAAACACAAATTTCTTCCAAAAATCTCTTCTAGCTCGAAGATCTCACAACTTTATTTCTTCCTTAAAATCAGATTCTAGAGATGTTGTTTATACTTGGTATGGCATGAACTCTATTGTTGTTGATTACTTTTCCAATCTTTTTTCTGCTACTCCTCTTGACTTAGCTTCACAACAAAATATTCTTCAAGCAATCCCTTCTCTTATCACTTCTGAGGAGAACTCTATTTTTATTGCTCCTGTTACTATCAATGAGCTTCAACAAGTAGTTTTTAAAATGCAAAAATGGAAAACCCTAGGTCCTGATGATTTTCCCATTGAGTTATACCAAGAGTTCTGGGATATCCTTCATGTTGATTTATTAGAGGTGGTGGAAGAAGCCAGAAAAGCCAAAGAAATTTTGAAGGTTATCAATAAAACTTATATTACTCTTGTTCCAAAAGCTCAAGAGGTTGATCATATATCAGCTTTTAGACCTATTGGTTTATGTAATGTTCTTCTCAAAATCATTACTAAAATAATGACAGAAATGTTAAAGACTTTTTTGCATAAGATTATTTCCCCAGAGCAAGGGGTTTATGTGGTAGGACATCAAATAGTAGATGAGATAGTTCTTGCTCAGGAAGCCATCCATTCCATGGATATGCAAAATTCTCCTTCCATGTTCATTCGGTTAGACTTATCCAAAGCTCATGACAGAGTGGATTGGAACTTCCTTATCAATGTTTTGAGGCAATTTGGTTTCTCTAAGGATTGGATGGATTGGATTATGGGATGTATCTCTTAAGTTTACTACTTAGTTCTTATCAATGGCAGACCTTCTCAGTAATTCCCAACTTCCAGAGGTATTAGGCAAGGTGACCCGCTATCCCCTTATTTATTCATCATTCTTGCTGAATGCTTAGGTATGACTATAACCAAAAAGAGGGAAAAAAAAACCCTTGAGGGAGTTACCATTGCCCATGGAGCTAGATCTATCTCTCATCTTCAATTTGTGGATGACTCTACTCTTTTAGGTAAAGTTACAGTTAAGGAAGATTCTAATATTAAGCAAATCATTAGTTGTTTTTCTAAGGCTACTGGGCAGTTGATCAATGAAGACAAATCTAAAGTTATTTTCTTTCACTCCTCTACGAGATAGGAATCCATGGTCTTGGATAAATTAAGATATAAGAAGACCTCCCTTCCAATCACTTATTTAGGTATTCCCATAAATATTCAAAGGCAGAAAAACAAAGATTGGAATTGGTTGTTGGACAAAGTCAAGAAGAAAATTGGAAAGTGGACCAACAGGTGGATTTCTTCTTGGGGTAGAATCACCTTGGTAAAATTAGTCCTTCAAGCTATTCCTATTTATGTTTATTCCATTTTGAATATCCAAAAGGCTGTTCTTCGAGAATTGGATCAAATCAGTCATCGTTTCCTTTGGAGTGGTACTAAGGAGAAAATAAAATGGGCCTTGGTGAAATGGGATACTTTATGTCTTCCTAAGAGTGAAGGGGGGTTAGGATTTCGGTCTTATATTAATAACAACAAAGCTTTAGCTCCTAAATTATATTGGAGGATGTTGCATAACCCCAATGCTCTTTGGGCCAATAATCTTCGTGTTAAATATGATGAGAACAAGAGTCCTGAAGACCTTGTTCGCTATCAACTTCCTACCAAAGGTTCTCCCATTTTAGCAGTTCTTAAGACTGGTGAGGATTTGATAAAGAAAAAATTATTTTGGATCATTCATAATGGTCAACAGGTAAATTTTTGAACAGATTCTTAGGATGGTCACAAGCCTTTGATAAATCAGTTTCCTGATTGGATGCCTTGGATGGAGGAGCTTCATCGAGCTAATTGGATAAAGGTGGCTAATTACTGTCGGTACCATACTAGTAATTCAAAGGTTGGTAGATATCTGATCCCTATTGAGGACTGGCCTATTCAAATCCTAAAAAGGCAAATATAAGATATCCAAGGCATCCTTCATATGATATCCCTCTCTTTGTCCTAGGAAAAAGATTATTTTGGATGGAACAACACTACTAAGGGTGAGTATTCAGTTGCTCAAGGTTATTTGACCTTATGCCATAATAATCCCAACCATTCTTCTAACATCTTTTCTCGATTATGGGCTCAAAAGCTCTGGCCTAAGGTGAGGTTCTTTAATTGGCTTTTATTGCATCGTAGGGTGCTTCCTGGTTAGTAACTTATGAAGCATGGTTTTCATGGTCCTTTTAGATGTGAAATGTGTGAAGAGAATGTAGAAACTCTCAATCATATTTTTATTGAGTGTACTTTAGCCTCTAAGCTATGGAGGAGAATGGCCACTTTACTTGGCTTACAGTGGTCCAATTTATTTACTTTTGAACAACTTTGGAGGGATTGGCCTAATCAAGAGGGTGTTGATCATTTTATTAGGCAGTTAGTTTGGATGGGTTCTACCATTATTTTTTGGAATATTTGGAATGAAAGGAACAACCAAATTTTTAATAAAGATAGGAAGGATATTCTCTATATTTGGCAAAATACCATAGCCAACTTAGTTGAATCAGTCAATCAACTCCTTAATCACCCCCAAAACTCCCACAAAATATGGGATACAGTGATGCAAATATTGAAGATTAAATATTCTAAGGGAAACCAACTTAAAGGGAATGTGAGTATTAGTAAGATGGATAGGACTAGAAATTGGCAACCTCCTCCTAAGGATTTTGGAAAAGTCAATACTAATGGAGCCTCTAGAGGGAACCCTGGAAAAGCCAGTGTGGAAGGAATTGGTAGACTTTCAGATGGCTCCCCGGTTTTTACTTTTGCTAAGAATTTGGGTATTCTTTCCAATAATCTTGCTAAGGGGTATGATATCCTTAGAGGCCTTCAGGAGGCTACTAAGGTTGGATGGGAAAAGGTGTTAGTTGAGTCTAACTCTCAACTTATAATTAATCTCTTGAAGACTCCTTCTAAGAATCATAAGGTGGATTGGCGAATAAAAGAATTGTTGAGAAGATTCAATTAATCCAGATGGGGTTTTTGAAAGTTGATTACAATCATGTGGTCAAAGATCAAAACAAGAGTGTTGATGCTTTAGCTAATTGGGCTTTGGACAAAGGTGATCTTACTTGTTATGGTGGGCTTCTCAAATTAGGGAAGCTCTTCTTTCTATCATTTCTTTGGATGGCTCCAGTTCTAAAGGTACCTAGTTTCTTCTTGCTTTTTTTTTTTTGCTTCTCTTTGGTTCATTCAGTTTTTTAGTTCCCTAGCTCATTCTATTCTTTATTTTGTTTCCTCTGTTGATTCTTGCCTTATTAGTCTTCTGGTCTAGATAGGTCATTGTTATGTTCATTTTTTTTTCCTTTTTCTTTTTTGTTGTTTTGTTTAGTTTTTTAAGGTGGGGGGGGGTTCTTTTGTTTTGTTTTGTTTTTGTGTTGTTTTTTGTTGCTCATGTGTTTTTGTTGTTTTGTGTTTATTTTTTTATGTTTTTTGTTATTGTTCTTGTGTTTTTTTTGTTCTTATTCTTGGGTTTCTCTTTGTTTGTGTTAATTTGTGTTTTTATGTGCAAGTGTTTTCTATGTTTTTTGTTTTTGTTTATGGTCTATTGGTTGTTTTTTATTTTTATTTGTATTTTATTTTATTTAATTTTTTTAGGTTTTGGTTGTGTTTATTTTTCATGTTTTTTTCTGGGTTATGTCTTTGTAGTGTTCTATTGTTTTTGTCTTGCTTGTGTTTTGTTATGTGGTTTTTGTGTTTTTCTATGTTGTTTGTGTTGTGGTTTCTTTTATATTATTGTGCGTGTTTGGTTGTGCTTTTGTTTTTGACACACTCAAGGAGCATGTTTTTTATTTTATTTTATTATTTTTGTTGTTATTTACTTATTTTTAAATTGGTTTTGTGTGTTTGTTTGCTCCTTGAGTATGTCAAGGGTGGTAGGCCAGGTCCGATTCCTAGGTATTTTTGGCGAAATGGATACCCTTGCCTCCTTGGGTCTTACCCGAAAGTGGCATACCTTTTGGGATGTTTTCCACAAATAAAAAAAAAGAATATGGAAAAAAATGAAATCTCAAATGAAGGGCTACTAATTGAACCAGGTACGTGCTTAGTATAGGAATTCAAATAGGGATATTAGTAGTAGCTAGTCCGTATTTCTATCTTAGGGGATTAATCCACTCCAGATAAAACATCTAGATCCAAAGTCCATAATACAAATTAAATAATTGTAATTTTTAATAATGAAATATTAGTTTCCAGTTTGGCATGTTTGCAGACTTCTTATCAAGGATAGTTGAGGCAACTTTCTAAAAACCTAGAAGTTAGTATTTTAGAGGATATCAATTGACTATATGAAAATGTGCCTAAGGATATAACTTAGTCTGCTAGAGATAGCTAGCTATGATGTATAAGTGACCTTATTTACAAGTCACTAGTGAAGTTTTAAAGAAATATCAGATAGGCATATGAAGAACGTAATTTCATATTTGTTTGATATAAAATTATGACTTTTCCCAAAGAAAATACACTTATTAGTTGGATAGATGTTTTAAAATTAAAAAAAATCATACTAGCCTCAAATATTTTTAAAGGAGTAATGGTTGATAATTAATTAATGGAGTATGATTTCAAGATTAAGATTAAAAAGAGAAAAAAAGGTTGGTAGCAAATTCTTTCTTTAAGAAATACAAAGACTATACCATTATTCATATAATCTCTTATTGTACACTAAATGGATGACTAGTGTTGAGACTTATTAAATTATTCAAAGGCTTAAAGCTAGTGAATCATTGATGATTGAACCAAGATTTATCATGGTTAAGATCCTTTTTTAGGTAGACTAAGAGAACCTTTGATAAAATTATCTACGAAAAAAGATAAGATCCACTCATAATTATATGCATCTTCATTGTTATGATATTTAGGGTTTATCAAAAAATCAAAAGGTGAATAAACAATTCTTTTTGAAGTTAATGAAAGTAGTTGTAAAATAGTTGGTGGTAGAACATGAAGTGTATAAAAATAATTAAAGGAAAAGTTATCAAAGCCCTAGGATTATTGCAACTATTTTCTATTTTAAAAGAACAATAGTAACACATTTTCAAGAATTTTATTGAAAGTCTTATAAATTAGAATGATTTTTGTAGTGGTGGATTACCTTTCTATGTATGCATATTTATATATTGAAACATCTTATTTCAACAAGCAAGGTAGTCAATGTAATTTTGGATCAAAAGTTTAAACTGTGTTGTATGCCTAATACTTTTGCGTGTGATAAGGACCTCATAGAAGTAACATTTAGGAGATAACAGATGTTGGTATTGGTCCTAGCATTTATCATTTAAGACACTACTCTATTTCATGCTTAAAGAATTGACAAAACATTATTGTAGCATAAAATCATGTCTTTCTTTCCAATTATTCTTATGCTACTCTAGCACTACAACAACACGGTTAAGCATTTTTTTTTGCATGAGTGCATGACACATATTAAACTCCAACATAATAGCTGAATATAGGATTTGGTATTATACCAAAATAGAACCAGGGATTAGCATCGATGTAACATTAGGAGAGTGTCACATTAGAATATAAAGTTTAAAAAATATATAAGTATTTAGATTTACTAGACATAAATTCAGTCACATTAGAATACAAAGTTTAAAAAATATATAATTATTTAGATTTATAAGAGACATAAATTCATATTCGTAGTTTTCATGGAAATTTTGTTATTTCTAATGGTGTTTGATTGGGGTAAAAGCATCTCGTTCTGACAAACTTTAGAAGCATCTAGGTTTATCACTAATATGTTACTTATATGACTCTAAAGGCCTCAAAATAATGTCAAGTCATGTCATTTTGTAATGAAACTTGGTGGAGTGGTAGGTATTGGAATGTAAATTTCAACATATAAATTTTATCTTATTTTATTATAATTACATATTTATGTAATTATATTTATATGAACTTTTGTACTGACTAGGTCACTAATAAAACTTTGGAGGCCTCATATGGGTTAAACTATATCATTTTAGTAATGGGATATGTATAAATATGGGTATTGAAATATATTGGATATTAATTTAGATTTCACCTACCTCTGACAAATCTTTGACAAATCTTATTTTTTGGGAATGATAGAATCCATCACCAGGAGCGCTTGTATTTACACATGGTAGTTGTAGTTATTCGGTGATTAGATTTCAACTTATCCTTTAAGTAATGCGTAAGGTAAATATTTCCCTTCTACCTCAAATATATTTATGAGTGTTGAGCATGATTTTATTTTGGATGGAAGTGGAACAAATTATCGGAGAAGAAGAGTAGAGAGTTGCTGAAGCATAGGGTGGAGGAGAAGTAGAAGTGTTAGTGGGAAGAGGAGTGAGCCGCTTCGGGAAGTGCAAGTTGCAGCTTTGTGAATAAGGGAAACCTCTTATGCATGTTTTTGTTTTTTAAGAAACATTCTGGTAGAAGTTCAATTATCAGGAAAAAAACACTTTATTATAAATAGTTTAGAAGAAATACTTCTAATTGCTATGAAAGTGTGTTAGGGTAAAAATTTTGAACTATCGGAAGTGACTTTCTACAAAAACTTTAGTTGTGTGAAAAGTTTCGATTGATTGTAAAGTTGCGGTAGCTTAATATAATAGTGAATATTTACATTTGCATATTGTTGGATGTTTTTGTTTCAACGGTACTTTATCTTATGCTAATGTTTCAATTATTACAAAGGTCCGATAAATAGTATAAAAGTCTCTTTTATCTTACCGATGTGTGTCCTTCAAATTGGTATCAGAACCTAAACCATCATTGGGAATTTTATAGCCACAACAACAATGGCTTCTAGTAATAATCCTATGCAATTGCAGATCCCAAAATTTAATGGAAAGAATTATGATTACTAGAGCATACAAATAAAAATATTGTTTGGGTCTCAGGAGATATGGGACCTTGTGGAGAATGGGTAAGTAGAACTTGAAAATACAACAACATTGAATGCACTTTATCAATTTAAGAAAAATTTATTGAAGGAGAACTAGAAGGACCCTAAAGCCTTGTTCTACATTATGTAGGAAGTGGATGTGACCATCTTTCCTAGAATTGCAGAAGCAACCAAGTCAAAGCAAGCATGGGAAATCTTATCCAACTCCTTCCAAGGTACCAACAAAGTGAAGTTGGTGAGATTGCAGATGTTGAGAAGAGAGTTTGAAAATCTGTAGATGAATGAAGTTGAGTCCATGAGTGACTTATTTACCCAAACAATGGGTATTATCAACTAGATGAGGATGAATGGCAAAAACATAAAGAACCAAAGAATTGTGAAAAGATACACAATGTCGAGAGAGGAAAAACCAAAGAATTATGAAAAAGATACTGAGAAGCCTACTAGCAAGGTTTGACTCAGTAGTCATTGCTATTGAAGAATCAAGGGATTTAACAACCCTTTCAGTGGATGAGTTGATGGGTTCTCTACAAACACATGAGCAGAGGTTGAACCAGACAACACAATCCTCATTGGAGTAGGCATTTAAGACATAGGTCTCATTTAGAGACAATAGTCAAAAGGGAGAATCCTAGCAAGCAACCTCAAGTTCTCAAGGAGGAAGAGGAAAAAATAGTAGAGGCAGAGGTCATAGAGGCCAAGAAAGAGGAGGAAGAACAAACTACTACAACAAAGGAGAAACCAACTGCAATTTCCATCAAGCAAGAGGAAGAGGTAGCAACAAAAATCAACAAGGAGGCTCAAATCAAAGGTATGATAAATCTAAAATCCAATGTTATTATTGTAAGAAATTTGGGCATTATAGTTATGAGTGTAGAAAGAATATGGCTAAGGAAAACAAGCAACAAGTCCACTATACCAATGAGAATGAGAATGAAGAACACAAATATGCATGTGGGTCTATGATGCTAACTTGCAGTGTTGATGAAGAGAGTCAAAAGAATGTTTGGTATCTTGATAGTGGCTGCAGTAACCACATGTATGGGAATAGAGAAATATTCTCACAACTAGATGAAACCATCAAATCTAAAGTGAAGATGGGAAACAACAACAAGGTACCTATCATGGGCAAAGGGAGGATTATAATCCGCATAAAACAAGGAGAAAGAAAATATATCCCTGATGTGTATTATGTGCCTAGGCTAAAACATAATCTATTGAGTGTTGGGTAGCTTGTGCAAAAGGGGCACACTGTGTATTTTGAAAATGGAGCTTGCATTATTAGAGATAAAGAAGATAGGCTCATAGAAAATGTAGCCATGACAAAGAACAAGATGTTTCCTCTAAAAATTTAGAGTGAAATATTGCTTTTATTTAGTGCAGTTGTAAAGAATGCTACATGGCTATGGCATCTTAGATTTGGTCACTTGAGTTTTAGTGGCCTAAATTTTCTGCACAAAAAGCAGATGGTGAGGGGATTGCCTCTCATAGAGAAACCCAATCAAGCATGTGAAGGTTTCCTTGTAGGCAAGCAACATAGGGATGCATTCCCTATAGGAAAATCATGGAGAGCTTCACAACCATTGGAGCTAGTGCATTCAGATATATGTGGGCCTATGCAAACCAACTCATTTTCCAACAACAAATACTTTTTGACTTTTATAGATGATTTCAACTGAAATATATGGGTATACCTCCTCAAACAAAAGTCAAAAGCTTTTGGAAAATTTAGGGAGTTCAAAGCTTTAGTTGAAAAGCAAAGTGGTTGTTATGTGAAGACTCTAAGAACAGATGGAGGAGGTGAGTACATCTCAAATGAATTTCATAATTTTTGCAAAGCTAATGGGATAAGAAGGTAGTTCACAGCCAGATACACACCATAGCAGAATGGTGTAGTAGAGAGAAATAACAAGACCATAATGGAGATGGCAAGGAGTATGTTGAAGGTAAAAATATTGCCAAATGAATTTTGGGCAGAAGTTGTAGCATGTGTAATTTATCTGCTAAATAGGTGTCCCACAAAGAGTGTGAAGGACATGATCCCACAAGAAGCATGAAGCAACAAAAAACCAAGTGTTGCTCACTTGAGAGTCTTTGGATGCATAGCATATGCACATATTTTAGAAGAGAAGAGAAGAAAACTGGATGATAGGGCAGAAAAATGCATCTTCATTGGGTACAATGAAGAGTCAAAGACCTATAGATTGTATAACCTTGTTACAAATAAGTTGATCATAAGTAGAGATGTGAAGTTCATGGAAGATGAAGCTTGGAATTGGAATTCCAAGACTGGTTAGCAAGGGCCAACAAGTATTGAGTCAAAAGACTTGAATGGAGAAAGCATGGATCAACCTATAGTTTCAAGCAATAGTACCAATGGGGGCAACAACCCTTCTTCATCAAACTCACCACCACTTGCAAGAATGATATCCAACATGAGGATGCCAACAAAGACAAGAAGCTTGCAAGAAATATATGAGGTAACAAGAAATGAAATAGAAGATGAAGAGCATTCTGATTTTGCTTTATTTTTTGAATGTGATCCTATTTCATTTGAAGAAGCAATTAAAGATAGCAAATGGGTGAAATCCATGGATGATGAAATTGAAGCCATAGAGAAAAACCAGACTTGGGAGCTAATGGATCTTCTAGCAGGAAAGAAAACCATTGGTGTGAAATGGGTGTATAAAACCAAATTTAATGCCAAGGGTGATGTTGAAAGGCATAAAGCAAGGCTAGTTGCAAAAGGATATAAACAAAAATTAGGCATTGATTATCATGAAGTGTATGCACATGTAGCAAGGCTTGACATAGTCAGAATGATTCTGGCATTGGCAGCTCAAAAGGGGTGGAAATTTTACCAGATGGATGTCAAGTCAACCTTTCTAAATGGTGTGTTGGAAGAAGAGGTCTACATAGACCAACCACCCGACTATGAGCTAGAAGGACAAGAAGGTAAGGTATATAAGCTAAATAAAGCCTTGTATGGGTTAAAGCAAGCACCTAGGGCTTGGTATAGCCGCATTGACACATACTTTTAGGAGAATGGCTTCATCAAGTGCCCATATGAGCACACTCTCTACATTAAGACCAATGCTGAAGGAGATATGATAATAGTCTACTTATATGTAGATAATCTAATTTATACTAGCAATAACAATATGTTGTTTGATTAGTTTAGAAATGCCATGAAGCGTGAGTTTGAGATGATAGACCTAGGCTTAATGAAGTATTTTCTCAAAATTGAAGTTACCCAATCAATAGATGGTATCTTCATTTCTCAAGGTAAATATGCCAAAGATGTTTTGAAGAGGTTTAAAATGGAGAACAATAAACCAACCATCACTCTAGTTGCAATAGGTCTAAAATTGAACAAGAAGGATTGTAGCAGCAATGTGGATTCAATATTCTACAAGAGGTTAGTTGGCAGTCTCATGTATTTGACAGCCACCAGACCTGACATTATGTATGCAATGAGTTTAATCAACAGATTCATGGAGGCACCAAAGAACACTCACTTGTAGGCAGGAAAAAAAATACTGCAGTATGTCAATGGGACTAGAGACCATGGGATATTTTATGCAAGATCAAATAAGCTTGAGCTTGTTGGCTTCACAGATAGTGATTGGGTTGGCAATATTGATGATCGGAAGAGCACTTTTGGGTACACATTCCATCTTGGATCAGGTGCAGTCTCATGGTCATCTAAGAAACAACCCATTGTTGCATTGTCTACTATTGAAGCAAAGTATGTTATTGCCACTTCAGCCGCATGTCAAGCAGTTTGGCTAAGAAGAATATTATGCAAGTTGAACGATAAATAGGAAGGGGTAACTACCATATTTTATGACAATAATTCTACCATAGCACTATCCAAGGATTTGGTGTTTCATCGCAGAAGAAAACATATAGACATCTGATATCATTTCATCAAAGAGTTGGTGAAAAATAGTGAAATTGAATTATTGTTTTGTAGGTCCGAAAAGCATGTTGTCGACATATTTACAAAACCTTTGAAGGAGAAAGATTTTAGAAGGTTGAAGGAATTTTTAGGTATCACAGCTTTTATGAAATTTAGATTAAGGAAGGATGCTGGAAATTAATCCAGATTTTACCTACGTTTGACAGATCTCTGATAAATCTATTTTTTTGGGAAGGATAGAATCCACCGCCAAGAGAACTTGCAACTCGTGGTAGTTGTAGTTGGGTTATTAGAGTGCCACTTGTTCATTAATTAATGCGTTAGGTGAATTTTTCCCTCCTTCCTCAACTATATATATGAGTGTTGGGCATGATTTCATTTTAGATGGAAGTGGAGCAAATTGTTGGAGAAGAAGAGTAGAGAGTTGTTGAAGCAATAGCATGGAGGAGAAGCATAAGTGTTAGTGGGAAGAGGAGTGAGCCACTCTAGGAAGTGCAAGTTGCAACCTTGCAAAGGATAAGAAATCCTTCCATGTGAAGAAGGGAAACCTTCGATGTATGTTTCCGTTTGTTAAGAAGCATTCTGGTAGAAGTCCTGATTATTGGAAAAAGTCACTTTATTAGAAATAGTTCGGAAGAAATACTTTCGATTGCTGTGAAAGTGTCTTAAGGTAAGAACTTCCGACTATCGAAGGTTTTGTTTATTGAAAGTGACTTTCTACAAAAACATTTCAGTTACGTGAAAAGTTTCTATTGATTGTAAAGTTGTGATAACTTAATATAATAGTGAATATTTATATTTGCATCTCGTTAGGTGTTTTCATTTGAATAGTACTTTATCTTATGCTAAAGTTTTGATTATTGTAAAAGTTCAAAAAATAGGGTAAAAATTTGTTTTATCTTTTCGTTGTGCGTGTTCTTCAAAATACAGATTCAAAGCATAAATTTTTATTTTGTTTTATTGTTTTTTTGAATAGGTTGAAAAGTTGGGGTCATTTTGGGGCCACCCTTCTCGTAAATTGAACTTGGGCCTTTGTTAGAAAAGCCCAATACCTTTTGCCATTGTGGTGTCCCTATTGGGACTTATTTTATTTTATTATAGTCGCATTATTATATTAATTATTAAAGGTATGTCTTAAAGTCAAAAGCAAAAACATACTCTTATCTTTGGGTATGTATATGATAGTTTCACAATGACACTGAGAGGGGGGGTGAATCAGTGTAGCTATTTAAAATTCAAATCTACAACTCTTAATGCCGAAACAATGAAAACTTAAACTCAGATAAAGCAAGTATAACAAGAGAGCATTCCACAACAAATGATGTAACGAGGTTCACCAATTTGGCTACTCCTCAAAAATGACTGCTTGGACTCCCGTCCAAATCTAGCCTTTGCAAAATAACAATTTTACAAACAATTTACCAGCACCCACTGGAAGGAGCACCAACCCCTGGTTTATCTGCACCAACAGAAAGGAGCACCAACCCCTGATTCCAAGCACCAACTCAGACTGCAATTTTGAAACTATATGATTGACATAAAAATGCCTTCACTTATATAAGACCCTGTCTGGTCTATTGCTCTCTCGGCTCTCCTTTAACACTCTCTTACGACACGCATTCTTCAGCCTTTTTCAGCAACTATAATTCTCCACGCAGATCTCCTTTTATAACCTTTTCTCTATAACTGTACCTGTAACTGTCATACCGACTTCTCCTGTAATTGCACCTGTAACTGTCGTATCGACTTCTATCCCATCTACCCTATCAACTTCGTTAACTATCACATGGCTGGTTTCTCTTCTTAGCTCACGTCGAAGCGACCTGTCACGAAATCGTGACACTTCTACCTCTTTGACCTCTTCTCGGCTTGTACCCACGAAAACACATGTCACGATATCGTGACACTTCTGCCTTCTTACTTTCTCTCTCCTCCTTAAGTCGTGAAAATGCGACATGTCACGATATCGTGACACTTTTTCTCCTTGCGCTTTCTCTTTGCCTTCGGGTCGCGAAAACCCGACATGTCGCGATATCACGACACTTTTTCTCTCGGACTCTCTCTCCTGCAACATGTCACGAAATCGTGACACTTTTTCTCTCGGAATCTCTCTCCTGCAACATGTCGCGAAATCATGACACTTTTTCGTCCGTACAATCTTCCTTCACTTTGGACCGTGAAAATGAAACATGTCACGAAATCGTGACACCTTTTTCTCTCTCCTCTTTCTCTTCGCTTTGGACCGTGAAAATGAAACATGTCACGAAATCGTGACACCTTTTTCTCTCTCCTCTTTCTCTTCGCTTTGGACCACGAAAATGAAACATGTCACGAAATCGTGACACCTTTTTCTCTCTCCTCTTTCTCTTCGCTTTGGACCATGAAAATGAAACATGTCGCGAAATCGCGACATCTTTTTCTCTCTCCTCTTTCTCTTCGCTTTGGACCGCGAAAATGAAACATGTCACGAAATCGTGACATCTTTTTCTCTCTCCTCTTTCTCTTCGCTTTGGACCGCGAAAATGAAACATGTCGCGAAATCGCGACATCTTTTTCTCTCTCCTCTTTTTCTTCGCTTTGGACCGCGAAAATGAAACATGTCGCGAAATCGCGACATCTTTTTTCTACTTGTCTTTTTCTCTTCCAACATGTCACGAAATCGTGACAGTTTTTCTTTCTTGCTCTTTCTCTCCGAACATGTCGCGAAATCGTGACAGTTTTGCTTGCTTGCGCTTTCTCTCCGAACATGTCGTGATATCGCGACAGTTTTGCTTGCTTGTGCTTTTTCTCCAAACATGTCGCGATATCACGACAGTTTTGCTTGCTTGCACTTTTTCTCCAAACATGTCGCGATATCGCGACAATTTTCCTTTCTTGCTCAACATGTCGCGATATCGCGACAATTTTCTTCCTTGTGATTTTCTTTTGATTTTTAGCATTTTTAGCATATGGGTCACTTCGAATTTTCTGGATAATCACTGTACATACTCTGAAGAACCTCTTAACTCCTGTATACTTCATCAACTGATCTGTCTGACTGCCTGTACACTTCATCAACTGATCTGTCTGACTGTGTTGACAACAATGACAATACTTTTGCTGCAACTTGCTCAACAATCTCCCCCTTTGGAATTGTTGGCAACACTCATGGAATCTCCTGTAAATCCTATAAATCTTCTCCCCCTTTGTCAATAATACCAAAGGGTTGCTGTAGACTCCCCCTGAGTCCATGCACAACATTCTCAGGCACAAATTATTACAGTTAGCAAAAATTACAAACATGAGCAAAAAGATAAGGAAATATGTAATTGCTCCCCTTGAGAATGTGGTCCCGATTGCTAGTCAATGCTTGGGAAGCGTGACCACTCCCAACTTATTGCGAAGGTACTCAAAAATTTCTTTGGGCAGCGGTTTTGTGAAGATATCCGCTACTTGCTCTGTAGTTGGGACAAAATCCAACTTAACCTCACCTTCCACAACTTTCTCCTTCAGAAAGTGATATCGGATAGCAATATGTTTTGTGCGAGAATGCATAACCAGATTCTTTGAGATGTTAATAGCACTGGTGTTATCACACTTAACTGAAATTGGCTCTCTGAAGTTAATGCCAAGATCTTTCAGGGTTTGTTTCATCCATAAAACCCGCGTACAACACGTTGATGCTGCAATATATTCTGCCTCTGTTGTGGATAAGGAAACTGATTCTTGTTTCTTATTGTGCCATGCGACCAACTTGTCTCCAAGATAGAAAGCACCTCCACTGGTACTCTTTCTGTCATCGACACATCCTGCCCAATCTGCATCTGAATACGCAATAAGGGTGAAATCCTTACCTTTCGGATACCACAATCCATACTCCATAGTACCCTTCAGATACCGAAGAATCCTCTTCACGACTGTCACATGAGTTTCCTTGGGACTAGCCTGAAATCGTGCGACCATGCAAACTGCCTGCAAGATATCTGGTCTGGTAGCTATCAAATACAGTAAGCTCCCAATCATAGATCTGTACATGGTTTGATCAACATCCGAAGATTTGTCATCCTTGCTCAACTTGCAACCTGTCGTCATGGGAGTGCTAACAGGCTTACAATCCTCCATTGTGAATTTCTTTAGCATCTCCTTCACATATTTAATTTGAGAGATAAATATGCCCTTCTCATTTTGATTAACTTGCAGTTCGAGGAAATATGCAAGTTCACCAATCATAGACATTTCAAATTCTTTCTGCATCTTATTTGCTAAATCTTTACACGACTCATCATTGTTGCTACCAAAAATGATATCATCTACGTATACAACAAGGACAATGAGATGTCCATTCTCTATTTTGACATACAAATTGCTGTCCACCATACCCTTTTTGAACCCTTGTTCAGTAAGATAGTTGTCTAGCCTTGCATACCATGCTCTGGGTGCCTGTTTCAAACCATACAGTGCTTTTTTTAACTTGCAGACGAAGTTGGGATTATCACCGAGTTGGAAGCCATCTGGCTGCTCAATATAGACCTCCTCTTCAAGTTTTCCATTCAGAAATGCTGATTTCACGTCCATTTGATAAACTTTGAAATTCTTGTGAACTGCTAAAGCCAGAAACATTCTAATTGCCTCAAGTCTAGCCACCGGTGCAAAGGTTTCTTCAAAATCAATACCTTCAACTTGTGCATAGCCTTTACAGACCAATCTTGCTTTATTCCTGACTATCTGTCCATCTTCATTCAATTTGTTTCGAAAAACCCATTTTGTACCGATTATATTTTTATTTGCAGGTCTTGGTACTAACTCCCAAGTTTTGTTTTTCTCAATCTGATCTAATTCTTCATTTATTGCAGTCATCCAACTTTCATCTTTGCTTGCCTCAGCAACATTTTTGGGCTCAATGCTGGATAATAGAGAGTAGTTACTTACTACTCTTCTCCTTGTTTGAACACCAACTGTGGGATCTCCAATTATTTGCTCTCTAGGATGATTTTTCTGCCAGCTGCCTATTTTGAATTTCTTGTTTTCTTCCTCTTCTGAAACACTACTTAAATCATCTGAGTCAATTTTTTGTTTCTTTTTCGTTTCCTCTTCCTCATCTGCTTCAATAACCTCTTCATAGATTGGGTAGTTTTCTTCATAACTAATTTCTCGTTCCCTACCTTCATCAACTTTAACATCAGCACTCTCCACAATTTTCTTTAGCCTCTTGTTGTAGCATGTATAGGCTTTGCTTTTTGTCGAATAGCCAAGAAAGATACCTTCATCAGCTCTATCTTCAAACTTACCAAGATTATCTTCAGTTCTTTTGATGTAACACTTGCTGCCAAAAACTTTAAAGTATCTTGTTGTTGCCTTTTTACCAAACCACAGCTCATACGGAGTTTTGCTTTCATGTGTTCTCAACATGCACCTATTTTGGATGTATACCGTAGTATGGACTGCCTCTTTCCAAAATCTGTCTGCTATTTTGCTCTCAGTCAACATAGTCCTTGCCATTTCCTGCACTGTCCTGTTCTTTCTTTCTACCACACCATTCTGCTGAGGTGTCCTTGCTGCTGAAAACTGTCTCTTAATCCCATACTTTTCATAGTACTCTGCAAACTCCTCTGAAATGAACTCTCCTCCTCTATCTGATCTTAAACATTTAATCATTTTTCCTGTTTGATTTTCAACTTGTTTTTTGAAAATCTTGAACATCTCACAGGCATCTGATTTAAGTTTCAAAAATAGTACCCATGTCATCCTGGAATAGTCATCTATGCACAACATAAAGTATTTGTCACCATTTATGCTTTGCGTTCTCATGGGTCCACATAAATCGGTATGTATTAGTTCTAAAGGTTTGCTTGTGAAGTACTCTTTTGTTTTAAATGTGGCTCTAGTTTGCTTCCCCTTTTGGCATGAAGCACAAATGCTATTTAATGGTTTGCCAATGGTAGGAATATCTCTCATTGCCCCTTTTGAGCTGATTTTTACTAGATTGTCAAAGCTGATATGACCGAGTCTCTTGTGCCACAACCAATTTTCTTCTTCATGTCCAATCAAGCATGCTCCTTCTGAAGTCTTTGAGAGAGTATACAGGTTTCCAGATGTTCTTGATCCAGTTGCTATTAACTTTCCACAATTTGTTGTTTTGACTTCACAACCCTGCTTCTTGAAAATTACTTCATGACCTCTGTCACAAATCTGACTTACGCTTAACAAGTTATGCTTCAGACCAATCACAAATAAGACTTCTTTTGACTTTATTTTTCCGTCACTGATCTTAACCGATCCTTTGCCAACTATCTCCGCTCCATCATTATTTCCAAATTTGATAGAACCACCTTCATACTTCTATAACTTCTCAAATTTTTGTTTGTCACCTGTCATATGACTGGAGCACCCACTATCAAGTATCCATGGTGTAGATTTGTTCTGTGCTTTAAATGTTGTCTGTACAATCAAGGATTCCTTTTCTTCCTTGAGTCGCTCCTTTTCTTTCCACTCTGGTTTGATTACAGTTCTGGTTACTTGTTTTGACTTTTCTTTGTCAGTAGCCTGTACATGTTTTTCAAGAAATCTTCTATTTTGTCTCAAACCATTTGATTGAAATTGTCTTCCCTGATGTTTATTTGTTGCAAATGTACTTCGACAATTTCTTGCAATGTGCCCAAAATTATGACAGTTATAACATTCTACTGCATAATCCATCAATGGTGAAAAAACATTTCTATTGACAAAATTCCTTTGTCCTACATTATACTTGCAATCTGCAATCTTATGTCCATAACCATTGCATTTAAAACAATAACCAAAAAAGAAATGAGTGAACCTGGGTAATGGTTTTTGCCATTTTGTAGTAGGAGCTACAAATCTTCTTTTCCTTTGATGAGTGACATTGGTGAATTCATCATTGTCAATACTCCTCTCATGCCTGGTATTATTGCTTTCTTTAGCATGATTCATTTTTTCTTGATCAATCCTGATCTTATCTTCATTCTTGATGGGATCTACAGTTATGGCCTTTGATCCATTTGATGATTCTCCTTCAATGAAGCCCAAACCAAATTTGATGCCTGTAGTCCTTTGGCTATTTATAATCTTGTCCAACTTTACAGAACTTTCTTCAATTTTGTGATAACATCTCACTTTTTGATTCATCTCTTCTAGCTGCATCTTTAATCCAACAATCTCTTCTTCTAACTTGTTGCACTCATCTATTTTCACGGTTAATTGTACTTCTATATCTTCAGATATTTTCTTATATTCGTCTATCTGTACGTTCAAGCTGGTTATGATTTCATTTGCATCCTCAAATTTTCTTGAAACTTTCTTATTCTTTTTTCTTTCTATACTCAGCTCCTTAAGTGCAGCGATCAGCTCACCTTCCAGATCTACTTCAGCCTCAGCCTCAAGTTTTTCTTCTATTTTTTCTTCTTCGAATGCCATGAAAAGAGCTTCACCGGTTTCTTCTTCAGAATCTTCACCGGAGCTGTCTTCTCGAAGGACCGACATTCTTGGATATGAAACTTTTCTTCTTGAAGTTGCCTTTTCTAAAATTTGATTTCTTCTTCCAGTCACTTCTTTCTTGGTGTGAACTTTCATCACTTTTGTTTTTCTCATTGAGTGGACATTTAGCTGCAAAGTGCCCAACGCCTCCATAGTTGAAACACTTAAATGGTAGCTTTCCTCTGTATTTTCCTTTTCCCCTTATTAATTTCTGAACAAAGTTTGCTTTCGTTTCATCTGATGTCCCTTCTTCCTCGGATTCTTGTTTTGCTTTTATATTTTTTTGTGCTTTAAAAGCAACTTCTTTGTCTGTGGGTTTAGTTTTTCCTATTCTCATCTCATATGCAATCAGAGAACCATGCATCTCATCCATACTAAAATTATTTAGATCTTTAGCTTCTTCTATTGCTGAAACTTTAGAATCAAATCTTTGGGGAAGAGATCTTAGTACCTTTTTCACTATGACAGCATCTTCCATTTCCTCACCGAGTCCTCTAATCGCATTAACGATTCCATTAACTCTTAGCATGTATGCCTCTATGTTCTCATCGTCATTCATTTTTAATGCTTCGAACTGGGCTCGATGCGTTTGTAACTTGGCCTCCTTGATCTTGTCGTCTCCTTCATGAATGCTCCTCAGTTTATCCCACATGTCTTTTGCCATTTTACAACTCATAATATTTATCAGTTCGTTGTCCACTAAACCGCACATGATAGCATTTTTTGCTTTAGAGTTATTCTCAAACAATTTCTTACCAGCAGCATCGGTTGGAGGAGTGATGGATATTGAGTATCCACTATCTACTGACTCCCAAATGTCGTATCCCAAGGCGCATAGATATGTCTGCATCCTGAGTCTCCAAAATGCGTAATTAGTTCCATCAAATAATGGTGCTTTGTTTGATGAGAATCCTTCACCACCTGCCATTGTCTTACTTCCAAGATCACCTTAGCCGATTAAGCTTGTTCAGGAACTTGGCTCTGATACCAATTGATAGTTTCACAATGACACTGAGAGGGGGGTGAATCAGTGTAGCTATTTAAAATTCAAATCTACAACTCTTAATGCTGAAACAATGAAAACTTAAACTTAGATAAAGCAAGTATAACAAGAGAGCATTCCACAACACACGATGTAACGAGGTTCACCAATTTGGCTACTCCTCAAAAATGACTCGCTTGGACTCCCATCCAAATCCAGACCTTTGCAAAATAACAATTTTACAAACAATTTACCAACACCCACTAGAAGGAGCACCAACCCCTGGTTTATCTGCACCAACAGAAAGGAGCACCAACCCCTGGTTTATCTGCACCAACAGAAAGGAGCACCAACCCCTGATTCCAAGCACCAACTCAGACTGCAATTTTGAAACTATATGATTGACATAAAAATGCCTTCACTTATATAAGACCCTGTCTGGTCTATTGCTCTCTCGGCTCTCCTTTAACACTCTCTTACAGCATGCATTCTTCAGCATTTTTTAGCAACTATAATTCTCCACGCAGATCTCCTTTTATAACCTTTTCTCTGTAACTGTACCTGTAACTGTCATACCGACTTCTCCTGTAACTGCACCTGTAATTGTCGTATCGACTTCTTCTGTAACTGCACCTGTAACTGTCGTATCGACTTCTTCTGTAACTGCACCTGTAACTGTCGTATCGACTTCTTCGACTTCTTCTGTATCTACACCTGTAACTGTCGTACCGACTTCAGTTAACTGTCACATGGCTGGTTTCTCTTCTTAGCTCGCGTCGAAGCGACCTGTCATGAAATCGTGACACTTCTGCCTCTTTGACCTCTTCTCGGCTTGTACCCGCAAAAACACATGTCGCGATATCGCGACACTTTTGCCTTCTTACTTTCTCTCTCCTCCTTTAGTCACGAAAATGCGACATGTCGCGATATCGCGACACTTTTTCTCCTTGCTCTTTCTCTTTGCCTTCGGGTCGCGAAAACCCGACATGTCGCGATATCACGACACTTTTTCTCTCGGACTCTCTCTCCTGCAACATGTCGCGAAATCGCGACACTTTTTCTCTCAGACTCTCTCTCCTGCAACATGTCGCGAAATCGCGACACTTTTTCTTTCGTACAATCTTCCTTCGCTTTGGACCGCGAAAATGAAACATGTCACGAAATCGTGACATCTTTTTCTCTCTCCTCTTTTTCTTCGCTTTGGACCGCGAAAATGAAACATGTCACGAAATCGTGACATCTTTTTCTCTCTCCTCTTTTTCTTCGCTTTGGACCGCGAAAATGAAACATGTCACGAAATCGCGACATCTTTTTCTACTTGTCTTTTTCTCTTCCAACATGTCGCGAAATCGCGACAATTTTTCTTTCTTGCTCTTTCTCTCCGAACATGTCGCGAAATCGTGACAGTTTTGCTTGCTTGCGCTTTCTCTCCGAACATGTCGCGATATCGCGATAGTTTTGCTTGCTTGCGCTTTTTCTCCAAACATGTCGCGATATCGTGACAGTTTTGCTTGCTTGCGCTTTTTCTCCAAACATGTCGCGATATCGCGACAGTTTTCCTTTCTTGCTCAACATGTCGCGATATCGCGACAGTTTTCTTCCTTGTGATTTTCTTTTGATTTTTAGCATTTTTAGCATATGGGTCACTTCAAATTTTTTGGATAATCACTGTACATACTCTGAAGAACCTCTTAACTCCTGTATACTTCATCAACTGATCTGTCTGACTGCCTGTACACTTCATCAACTGATCTGTCTGACTGTGTTGACAACAATGACAATACTTTTGCTGCAACTTGCTCAACAAGTATACAAATTTTAAAACATATAAAAAATTATAAGTCATATCCATGAACTAGATCTATTTGTCTACTTTTTTTGTTTATAAAAATTTATTGGTATTTGTTGATCCAACAAGTGTACTCGTGAAAATTTATCAAACATTTTGTACTTCTTTTGTTGAAAATTAGTAAGAATTAAAATAGTGACAAAAATATTGTGATAATTATATCTTCATCTTCGTCTATTTGTGTATAAGACATATTTATAAAAAGTTTCTTAAAATACTCATGTTATATGGAATTATCAATCACTCATGCTCAATTTATTGTGAGAAAACTTTATAAAATAAAGACTTTAATATGCATATATCTAATTACCTTGGAATACCTATATTCTTAGGAACTCGTAAGGTGAAGATAGGGTGCCCTGTGTCAACCCTACCTTCTAATTACCTTGGAATATCTTTGTTTTTTGGAACTTGCAAGGCACCTCTTTGGAATGGTTTTCTTGATAGATTTCAATCCAAACTTGTAGGGTGGAAAGGTAATCTCGTCTCAAGTAGGTAAAGTGTTACTGGTTAAGAGTGTTTTGCAAGTTGTCCCCATTTATCTTCTTTTCATTTTTTAAGATCCTTGCTAAAATTTCTAAAATTATAGAAGGTATTCAAAAACAGTTCTTATGGACTGGTTCTGAAGAGAGGAGGAGGATTCCTCTTGTAGCTTGGGAAAAAATCTACCATAAAAAGAATCATGGTGGTCTTGGTTTGAGGAGACTCAGCTTGGTTAATAGCGCTATGGAAGATATGGTTGGATGGAGAGTTCTAAGAGATGGTCAACTTCTTTGGACTAGGATTCTTAAAAAGAAATATCTTGACAGCCAGGAGGATAGTAGATTTCTCACAAATTAGAATCCATGTTATTGCTCTTCTTTAGGGAACCACCTAGTGGAGTCTAGGGAGGCCTTGTGGAAGGGTGTGAAATGGCATGTTGGAGATGGGGTATCTATAAGTTTCTATGAGGATACATGGTTAGATGACAACCCTTTAGCCAATAATTGTATTTTATTTAATCTGAAAGAGGATCTAGGAGATAGATATGGTATATAGGTTTATGACTACATGACTTTATTGGATAACCGGTTGAGTTGGAAAGAGTTAGATGCAGTCCTAGAGAATTTAACGGATTTAAACCTCTTTAAATCTAAACTAAAGTCTTATTACTTAGGTGTTGTTAGGCAAAGAGACTCGGTGGTTTGTGGTAAAACTGGAAATGGTGAAATTAGCATGAAGAGAACCTATGATCTATTGAATCATGTTGTAGATAATGGTTTCCCTTGGACTAGAATTTGGGGCAAGAAAGCTATTCCTAAATTGGAGATTTTTCTTTGGGAAGCAATCCATAATAAGATCCTAACGGTGGATAATCTTAAGAAGAGCAGTTTTCAGTTACCTAATAGATGTTGTTTGTGTGAAAAGGTAAAAGAACCTATGGAGCACATCTTCTTGGAATGTTCCTATGCTCTAAATATTTTCTAAAACCTCATCGACAACATTGAGTGAAGTCCTTTTGTAGTCCTTATCTTAATGTAATTTGGATCCTTATTCAGTTTCATTTTTTATAAGAAGTTTGGTTAGAGAGGAACAGGAGAATTTTTAGAGGGGAAAAAAGGTCAAAAGTTAGAATTTTGGGTAGTATCACTCATTTTAGAGGAGAATTCTAAATCTATCAAGTACCGTATCAAGCCAAAGAAGTCTAAAGAGACTGTGATTGCTAAGGCATGGAATTTGGAACCCATTAGTGGTGGAGATACAAATGTTTAGGCTAGAAATGATGTAAAATGGCAACCACCCCAAGATGAATGGTTGAAGTTAAATTTTTATGGGGCCTCCAAAGGTAACCCGGGTAGGGCAGGAGCAAGAGATATTTTGAGTGACAACCAAGGTAGATTGGTGGGGATAGCCTACAAGTTTTTGAGAATTACTACTAGTCATAAAGCTAAAGCTAATGCTTTACTTCTTGGTGCAGAGCTAGCTAAGGAGTTTGGTGCTAAAAAAATTATCATTGAAGGAGACTCGAATATTATCAATTCTTTGAAGGAGGGAGAATATAATTGGTAAATAGATTAAATTGTGCATGATACTATAGGGATTGTAAAGCATTTTGAAGAAGTTGATTTTGTTCATGTTTTTAGAGAAGGCAATAAACGAGTAGACTAGTTGACAAAATTTAGTGCCATTAAAGAATAGGATAGGAGATGGGTCCCCTCGAGGTTGGTCCATCTGGACTTAGAAAATATCAAGAGGGAGGACTGCATTTAATTGGGATCCAAGGATTTTTAATTTCCCTTGGTAGCTGGCCGCTAATGGACTTATATTTAGCAAGAAATTTGTTTTGTGATGTAAAAGGGCTCGGGCCCTTTCAAAATCATATTTTTATCCTAATAAAAAAAATATACATATGTATATTTAGTTTTTGAAAATAGGAATTATATTCCTATTCTATACTTTTTTTTCTTCAATTTACACCTTTATCTAAGTCTTAACCAAAGTAGTAGTTATTCCTTGGTGACGTGGACCATGCTATTTTTTTTAAGAAACTCTTGTCTAATATAGGAAAAAACTATGTAATAATACAATGTTTTTATCCATTATTCTTATTAATGTTTGAGTTGTCATCAATGCATTGTAGAATATTATAATTACTTTTATAGTCAAATGTTTCATCTTGAATTAATGCCTATAAAGATAAAATGATTCTCGTTATTCAAAACATGCAAGATATATAAACAAAATACAGTAGAATAAAGATACAAGGGGAGAAATTATACAAAGTTTAGATGAAGTCTAAGTTAAATTATAGGATTCTTCAAACTTGCCACTAAGCATGCTTTTCCAACTATGATCCTTGGATATATAAATAGTAAAAACATTCAATACAATAAGCAAGCACAATGTGAGTAACATGCTTGAAAAATTAATATTACATATAATATAAGATCTACAAGAAGCATGGTTTTCTTTTAAATTATTGTATTGGAAGCTATCTTTATATGTTAAAATTAATTTATATTCTTTAAACCTTCTAAAAATTGTAGATAATATAAATTTTTTAAAGATATTCCCTTTTGCATTAGAGAATGTTTTTAAACTAAAATTTTATATTTCTTCTTAAATAAATTTGAATTTTAAATTCCCTTTAGATCAATGTTTAAAGTTAAATTTCTTTTTATAAAAAATATGAGAGGGATGTTGAGAGGATGTGGAAGGGTGAGATGTTCTGGTAGGATAAGCTCTCCCTTGCTGTAGAGTGATGGTCTCAGTGTTGGTTTCAGTGTGAAGGTGGATTTGGAGTCTATAGGGATTGGGGTGGATCTAGAGCTAATCTGGTAGGGGACGTTCTCCTTGCTGTGGAGTGATGGTCTCGGTGTTAGTTTTAGTGTGTCAGTGGTTTTGGAGCCTACAAGGATTGGTGTGATCTGGATCTCCTTGTTTATGTGGTTCCTAGAGAGTCTCTTCTAGAATTCCTATTCATGGAGCCCATCTTGGGTGGGAGTTTCTTCCTCCTTTTGGTGTGGATAGAATTTTTGTTGTTGGTGGGAAATATCATGTTTTCAGGAGCGTACCAAAATCTTTAAGTTTTATTGTGAGCGAGATATCAGATGTTTGTGATTCAAATATTGATTCTGGAGTTGTTTTATCTGATAACATGGATCTTGGTTTCGTGGATCCTAAGAGGTTATTGTAGGTCTTTCCTTTTGCTGCCTTTGTATTGGGCGAGAAAAAAGTTTCAATTTTTATTTGTTGATGTGAGTAGGATTCTAACTGTTAGGGGTTTTATTTCCAATCTTAGAGATGTTTGGCCTAATAATATGGATCCTATGTTTGTGGGTCTTGAGATGTTCTTGCACGAAATCCCTTCCACGACTTTTATGCTAGGTTGGAAATTTTTTTAATTTCAAATATTGATGTGAGTGGGAATCTAGCTGTTAGTGGTATAACTGCTGGTCCTGGAGTTGATATGCTTGAGAACGTGGATCCTGTGTTTGTGGGTCCTAATAATTTTATGTAGACATTTCCTTTCGCAACCGCTGTACTGGATGGAAAATAATTTCTAATTTCAAATATTGATGTGAGTGGGAATTTGACAGTTAGTGGTCTAGTTATTGGTCATGGAGTTGATCTGCCTGAGAACATGGATCGTGTGTTTGTGGGTCCTAAGAAGTTCTTGCAAACATTCCCTTTTGTGGTCGTTGTACTAGGCAGAAAAAAGTTTTAAATTTCAAATGTTGATATGAGAAGGAATTCGAATGTTAGTGGTCTAGTTGTTGGTCTTGGAGCTGATATGTTTGAGAACGTGGATCCAGGGTTCGTGGATCTTGAGATATTTTGTAAATAAATCCTTCTATGGCCTTTGTGCTGGGTAGGATAAAATATTCAAAATTCAAATGTTGATGTGTGTGGGAATTTAGTTGTTAGTGGTCTAGCTATTGGTCCTAGAGCTAATATGCCTAAGAACATGGATCTTGTGTTCATGGAGATCTCATCGAGCTACCTTATTTTTCAGGATCTAGGGAAGTTCTTGTAGTTTTTCCTTGGAAGCTTGAATCTGGGAGTCCCCCGCAAGAAAATTTTAATATTTTTTATTTAAGTTTTTTGCAGGATTTTGTAAGACTGTTGGGAAATTTCTACCTCAATTGGAATATTTTCTGGATTAGGCAGGAAAATTTTAAATTTTAAATTTTGATTTAAATTGGAGCAGGTTTTTTGGTTGTATTTGGGGATCCCGAGTTTCTCCTCGATATTCTTATCTTGGGTTGGTGTTTTGTTGTAGTTATTCGATCTAGATTTAAGGGGATTTGAATTCCTCGAGTGGTTCTATTTTGTTCTCTTGGCTTCAAGGATCTTACTGTTGTCAAATCCTATCTTGTTTTATTTGTTGCACTTTTGTGTTTCTTTTGCAGCCTTGAGGCTCTATTTTTGTTGGGGATCCTTGCAAAACGCCTTCTTTGGTTTATAAAAGGTTTGGGGATCCTTGCAAAACGCCTTCTTTGGTTTGTAAAATGTTTGGGGATCCTTGCAAAATGCCTTATTTGGTTTATAAAATGTTTGTGGACCCTTTCAAATCCCCTTCTTCCACCTAAAAAAAATTAAATTTTAGGTTCCCTCGTAGTTGGAATTTGAACTTTGAGTTTCCTCCTAAATAATTTAATCATTAAAGAAATCCTTTTACGGACTAAACTATTGCTAAGTAGCATCATTTGAACATAATTATAACATCATTTAAGCATGGGCATAACATTAGAAAATAAATGCTAATGTATGGTATTACACTAGTGATATAGTAGCATCACACAAATGTCCAATATTTGTGGTGCCATTTTAGCACTACTAACATAATCTGATGATAGCATGGTACTACATCATTATAATATTTTTTCTTATTAAAAATTTTAAAATTAGGATAGTGATGTTGGCCCATCACAATGATAATGCTAGAGCATAAAAATATAGTAGTGGACTAGCACTTGGGTGGGCTAGTCTTAGATTTACATCTGAAACCTCATGTTGTAGAAAGATTTTGTATCGATTAACACCAAGATATAGTGTTTCTGACATATATAAAATTTATTTTTGAGTCTTATTTTTGCATTGGCATTATTGATGATCACTATGGTCATGAGGATTAAGTGATCTTTGCTCCTGAAGCCATGAGCTGTTATGGACCACTATAAATTTAGTAATTAATAGGCTCATGATTTATGCTTGCTCACATATAATTTCTCAAACAAGTGGGGTTTATCGATAGCCGCACCCGTTAGTAAAGGTTGGATCAAATTTATTCTATGTAATATTTCTTATTATTATAATTGGCATCAAAATTATTTATGTTCAAGTATAACTTTGAATAGTCAAATAATTTGCATTGTATTCTTCTAATACTTATTAATTTACATAGAATAACTAAAAATAATAATTTATGTATGCTTAAATATTGGAGTTAAAACATAATGGTCAATAAGAAATTTTTTGGACAGATTCATGGGATGGTCACAAGCCTTTGATAACTCAGTTTCCCGATTGGAGGCCTTGGATGGAGGAGCTTCACCGAGCTAACTGGATAAAGGTGGCTAATTACTGTCGGTACCATACTGGTAATTCAAAGGTTGGTAGATATTGGATTCCTATTGAGGATTGGCCTATTCAAATCCTAGAAAGGCAAAGACAAGATATCCAAGGCATCCTTCATATGAGATCCCTCTCTTGGTCCCATGAAAAAGATTATTTTGGATGGAACAACACTACTAAGGGTGAGTATTCAGTTGCTCAAGGTTATTTGACCTTATGCCATAATAATCCCAACCATTCTTTTGACATCTTTTCTCGATTGTGGGCTCAAAAGTTTTGGCCTAAGTGAGGTTCTTTAATTGGCTTTTATTGCATCGTAGGGTGCTTACTGGTGAACAACTTATGAAGCGTGGCTTTCATGGCCCTTTTAGATGTGAAATGTGTGAAGAGAATGTAGAAACTCTCAACCATATTTTTATTGAGTGTACTTTAGCCTATGAGCTATGGAGGAGAATGGCCACTTTACTTGGCTTACAGTGGTCTAATTTTTTTACTTTTGAACAAATTTAAAGGGATTGGCCTAATCAAGAGGGTGTTGATCATTTTATTAGGCAGTTAGTGTGGATGGGTTCTATCATTATTCTTTGGAATATTTGGAATGAAAGGAACATCCGAATTTTTATTCAAGATAGGAAGGATATTCACTATATTTGGCAAAAGACCATAGCCAACTTAGTTGAATCAGTCCATCAACTCCTTAATCACCCCCAAAACTCCCACCAAAGATGGGATCAAGTGATGTAAATATTGAAGATTAAATCTTCTAAGGGCAACCAACTTAAAGGGAATTTGAGTATTAGTAAGATGGATAGGACAAGAAATTGGCAACCTCCTCCTAAGGATTTTGGAAAAGTCAATACTAATGGAGCCTCTAGAGGGAACCATGGAAAAGCCAGTGTGGGAGGAATTGGTAGACTTTCAGATGGCTCCCTGGTTTTTACTTTTGCTGATAATTTGGGTATTCTTTCCAATAACCTTGTTGAGGGGTATGGTATCCTCAGAGGCCTTTGGGAGGCTACTAAGGTTGGATGGGAAAAGGTGTTAGTTGAGTCTAACTCTCAACTTATGATTAATCTCTTGAAGACTCCTTCTAAGAATCATAAGGTGGATTGGAGAATAAAAAGAATTATCGAGAAGATTCTATTAATCTAGATGGGATTTTTGAAAGTTGATTACAATCATATCGTCAGAGATCAAAACAAGAGTGCTGATGCTTTAGCTAATTGGACTTTAGACAAAGGTGATCTTACTTGTTATGGCCACCCTCCAAGATGGTGGGCTTCTCAAATTAGGGAAGCTCTTCTTTCTATCATTTCTTTGGATGGCTCCAGTTCTGAAGGTACCTAGTTTCTTCTTGCTTTTTTTTTTTTGCTTCTCTTTGGTTCATTCAGTTTTTTTAGTTCCCTAGCTCATTATATTATTTCTTTTGTTTCCTCTGTTGATTCTTGCCTTATTAGTCTTCTAGTCTAGATAGGTCATTGTTATGTTCAATTTTTTTTTCTTTTTTCTTTTTTGTGTTTTTTTGTTTAGTTTTTTAAGGTGGGTGGGTTCTTTTGTTTTGTTTTGTTTTTGTGTTCTTTGTGTTGTTTTTTGTTGTTCTTGTGTTTTTGTTGTTTTGTGTTTTTTTTTTATGTTTTTTGTTATTGTTCTTGTGTTTTTTTTGTTCTTGTTCTTGGGTTTCTCTTTGTTTATGTTAATTCGTGTTTCTATGTGCGAGTGTTTTCTATGTTTTTTGTTTTTGTTTATTGTCTGTTGGTTGTTTTTTATTTTTATTTTTATTTTATTTTTTTTAATTTTTAGGTTTTGGTTGTGTTTATTTTTCATGTTTTTTTTGGGGTTATGTCTTTGTAGTGTTCTGTTGTTTTTGTCTTGTATGTGTTTTGTTATGTGGTTCTTGTGTTTTTCTATGTGGTTCGTGTTGTGGTTTCTTTTATCTTATTGTGCGTGTTTGGTTGTGCTTTTGTTTTTGACAAACTCAAGGAGCATGTTTTTTATTTTATTTTATTATTTTTGTTGTTATTTACTTATTTTTAAATTGGTTTTATGTGTTTGTTTGCTCCTTGAGTATGTCAAAGGTGGTAGGCCAGGTCCGATTCTTGGGTGTTTTTGGCGGAATGGATACCCTTGCCTCCTTGGGTCTTACCCGAAAGTGGCATCCCTTTTGGGATGTTTTCCACAAATAATAAAAAAATATATTGGAGTTATAAATTCTAAATTTTACTCACCTTTGTCCTTAGTAAGATGTTTATTGGTAACAACTTTATTTGATTATCACTATAAATGTCATGTTAAACCTCTATTAATTAAAGAAAATCGTTCTCCATTAATAACTATTTTAGATATTTTAGACCCTCTTAAGTAATATATGAACCATGTATTACTCAAAGTAATTTAAATTAATTTTTAATTACTAAAAAATGTAATGTTAGAAATTAAGTTTGGGCAAAAAACAAGAATAAAAATCCTTAATATTCTAGGAATTTGATAGGAAAGTATTCGAAGCCACATGATAAACCTCATGGGGAAGAAACTCCTATATTTGAAAGATTCCATTTAGCAAAAGAACTTGAAGCCTTGAATGATTCAATGGTTCAAGTATGTGTTTCAGACCCAAGCCCCCATTCTCATTTGGCTAACTCGTTGCAGGGAAACCCCTTTAAGTGCCTTGTGACTAAACCATTAACTAATATTGAGGAGGATGCTACTCCAGATATAGTTTCTATGGCTTCTCCTTCCTTCTTGGTTGAAGCAAACCTTGAAATGGACTCTGACAATCTTCGAAATGGAGACTCTATAATTTGCCAAGGATCTCCTTCCAAAGGGAAGAGTATTTTGATATAGTTTAGTGAAATCTACCAGATTAAAAAATGATTTTAGATTCCTCTTCAAAAGGGAAGAGTCTTAGTTTAGTGATATAATTGAGAAATTATTTAGGCCCTCCTTCTGGAATGCTTAATGGTTAACCATCTAAGGAGAGAATCTGAACAAGTTGTATGTTTTGAAATTATCATAGGCTCACCATCTGAAAGGAAGAACACATTGGGGTTTGGGCTTGGGATCCCTGGCCCTATAACAAGAACCCAAAAAAGAGCAGTTGTGGATGTAGACATTGAAAAAATAGGTAAACCATCAAACATAGTGATCAGGAAAAAAGCCACTAAGATTGATATTATCAATGGGTCCCAAGCCATCCTAAAGCTTGAAGTGAATAGTGATTAGGTGAATTTTTTTAGAGAATTCTCAAAGCACAAAATCCAAACCTCTGAAATGTTGGATATTAATCTCAAAAATAAGGAATGCATAATTCTAGATAAATACCCAAGTAACCGACTTATCGCAAGAGTGCAAATGACAAGTAATAGAATGTTTCCCCTAAGGATAACACATGATTTGATGAACCCACAAGTGGAAGAAAAAATTGCAGCAGTCACTCAAACAATTCTTCAAGCTGAAATAAAGGATGAAACTTGGTTATGGCATCTAAGATTTGGGCATCTCAGCTTTGGAGGTTTAAACCTATTGCATAGGAAAGGAATGGTAAAGGGTTTGCCACCCATAAAAAAATTAGGAAGAGTGTGTGAAGGATGCATCTTGGGTAAGCAACATAGGGAATCATTTCCAGTAGGAAAGTCAATTAGAGCAAAAGCACCTTTGGAGATCATTCACTCAGATTTGTGTGGGAAAATGCAAACACCCTCATTTAGTGGAATGAATTACTTCTTGACATTCATAGATGATTACACAAGAAAAACATGGGTTTACTTTTTAAGACATAAGGATGAAGTATTTGAGTATTTCCATCAATTCAAGGCTCTTGTTGAGAAGCAAAGTGGATACTATATCAAGGCATTGAGAACGGATAGAGGTGGTGAATATATTTCAAATGAATTTCTAAATTTTTGCAAGCAACATGGAATTCACAAACAGTTTACAACTAGGTACACCCCTCAACAAAATGGTGTAGCAGAAAGAAAAAATAGAACAATCATGGAAATGGCTAGGAGCATGTTGAAAGCAAAGCATTTACCAAATGAATATTGGGCAGCAATAGTACAATGTGCAGTCTATATTATGAATAGATGTCCAACAAAAAGTGTAAGAAATATGATTCCGGAAGAAGCATGGAGTGGAAGAAAGCATAGTGTTTCTCACATGAGAGTATTTGGATGTGTGGCCTATGCACATGTCCCGGATGAGTTGAGAAAGAAATTGGACAACAAAGAAGAAAGATGCATATTTGTGGGATATAGTGAAGAGTCCAAGGCATATAAATTATTCAATCCAATAACCAAGAAAATCATAATCAGCAGAGATGTGCAATTTATAGAAGAGGAAGCATGGGATGGAAGTTTGGAGAAAATAGTGAATGTTATTGCAAGATCACCACAAGAAGATGAAGAAGATATAGTAACAATAAATACTCCTCAAATTGTTACTCCTCCCACACCCATTCAAGCTCAACAAAGTGGTCCACAAGTGACACCTTCACCAAGCACAAGGACAGCCTCACGAATTCAAGCAAGAACTCCTCCCAATGCACATCAAACACCAACAACAGGCCCATCTACAAGTCCAACTTCAAGTGACACATCAAATCCAACTTTGGCAAGTTTAAGGAGACAAAAATTCAGAAGTTTAAATGATATTTATCAGCAAGAAGAAGATGAAAACAATGCAGGTCAGAATTCTCTCTTTGCTTTATATGCACCTGTAGATGATCCAATTCACTTTGAAGATGCAATTAAAGAAGAAAAGTGGATAGCAGCCATGGATGAAGAAATAGAAGCCATAGAAAATAATGATACATGGGAATTAGTGAGTCTTCCACAAGGAAAATATGTCATTGGTGTAAAGTGGGTCTATAAGACAAAATGCAATGCTGAAGGAAATATTGAAAGATACAAAGCAAGACTAGTTGTTAAGGGATACAAACAACAACAAGGAATCGATTATGATGAAACATTTGCTCCAGTTGCAAGGATGGAAATAGTGAGGACAGTTTTAGCAATAGCAGCACAATGTAAATGGAAAGTATATCAAATGGATGTAAAGTCAACATTTTTGAATGGATTGTTGAAAGAGGAAGTGTATGTGGAGCAACCACCTGGTTATGAAGTTCCTGGACAAGAAGACAAGGTATACAGGCTGAAAAAGGCACTTTATGGACTCAAGCAAGCCCCAAGAGCTTGGTACAACAGAATAGACTCTTATTTTTTGAGCAATGGCTTTTGCAAAAGTGATGGTGAGCCCACTCTTTATATTAAAGCAATTGATGGTAAGCTTTTGATTGTTGTTTTGTATGTAGATGATCTAATTTTTACTGGAAATGATGAAGCTCTCATAGTTGAGTTTAAAGAAGCTATGAAAAATGAATTTGAGATGACAGACTTAGGGTTGTTAAGATATTTTCTTGGCATAGAAGTTCAACAATTGGATCATGGCATATTTATTTCTCAATCAAAGTATGCAGCGGATATCTTGAAGAGATTCAAAATGGAAAATTGCAAGCCTACTCCAACTCCAATAGCTATGGGATTAAAACTGAAAAAGGAATATTGGAGCAAGAATGTAAATCCAACTTTATACAAAAGCATGGTAGGAAGTTTGATGTACTTAACAGCCACAAGGCCTGATATAATGTATGTTGTAAGTCTAATTTCAAGGTTTATGGAGACTCCAAAAGCAACACATTTGCAAGCAGCCAAAAGGATCTTAAGATACATTAATGGAACAAAAGAATATGGTATTTTTTACACCAAGGCCAATGAATTCAAGCTGATTGGATACACAGACAGTGACTGGGCAGGAAGTGTAGATGATAGAAAGAGCACATCAGGTTATGTTTTTCATCTTGGATCAGGAGTTATTTCATGGGCCTCAAAAAAACAACCAATTGTCTCTCTTTCTATAGCTGAAGCTGAGTATGTGGTAGCTACAGGAGTAGCTTGTCAAGCAATGTGGATGAGAAGGATGTTAAAATATTTGGGACATAAGCAAGAAGAACCAACAAGAATTTTTTGTGATAATAAATCAGCAATAGCACTTTCCAAAAATTTTGTTTTTCACAAGAGAAGCAAACATATAGATACTAGATATCATTTTATTAGAGAACTTATAAATGCTGGAGAAATCATTTTGGAACATTGCAGGTCTGAAGAACAATATGCAGATATTTTTACCAAGCCACTGGGAAAGAAGAATTTTGTTCATCAACGAGACAACTTGGGCATCATAGATGGCAGCAGTAGCAGTTGTGATTAAGGGGGAGTGTTGGATATTAATCCCAACTGCCATCATAAATATAGACATACAAATATATATTAGAAAATATGATGTCGTATACGGGCTTAGTCATAGCATTAAATGTATTTACTATTTCCTATTTTCTCTAGAAGTCTCCTTCACCACCATAGGCTCTTTATTGTTGTTTTCTGGAAATTTCCTTGTGGGGGGTCCCGAATGTCTGAAGCAGATTTTTCTTTTGTATGAAGCAGACTATTTTTAAAAAAGTAACAAATAATAGAATATCATTTTTCTCTTTAGCTGCAACTCTGTTCTTGCCCTGTTCTACATTTATTTTCTCTGCTTCCACTCTGTTTCTCGTTGTGTTTGAAAGGTGCAACAACACTTTAGGAGACATCATGGAAATAGTGGTTGTGGATGAATTCCTTGCTGATGTGCTGTTCTTTTCCCTTTTCTTGTCCTCTTTTGGTTAAGGCTTGGTTTTTTACCTTATTCTTTTCCTCTTTGTCTAGTTTTAAGTATGGTTTACTTTGTAGTTCTCTTTGCATATATGTAAAAGTTTCGAGGACCCTTTCGAAACCCACTCTTTCCATCTAATAAAAAAATATCATGGTCTCAGAGATATTAAACAAAAATATCATGGGAATAAAAAGGCTATTGTCTGCCCAAGAAGAGAACCACTAAAAATTACTTGTCTTTTGTGAAGTGCAATATATTTTTTTGTAGATATTTCCTCTAGAACTCACTTCTTTTTATTTAGTCATTTTCCAAAAGAAATGACCTCGTGAAGTATATTTGAGGGAAACTAAGCGGTAATGTAGAAAGAAACCCGTAAAATACCCCAAACAACAAAACACAATTATATGTCTGTAGCCACGCGGATGTAAACGTCACAAATGTCACAAATGTGTTGATTAATGTTTTTTGCATTATTGGAACCTCCTCTATAACATAGAGGTAATAAAATTACCTTTATCCGTATCATCATGATACAAGATAAAAGAAAAGAGAAAGAGGAATAGTATAATCTTTCTAAAAGAACCTTAATTATTTTTTTTAAAACTTTTTCTAAATTTTTGTCAAGTTCAATTCATGTCAAGTCCATGCTAAATCCAAATCAATCTCATATCAACATGATCAAAATCTAAAATAACCTTAATCAATTTAAAAAATTTATAAATTTATATCAAGTTCAATTTATGTCCATGCTAACAAATATCCAAGTTCCTATTGTTGAATGTTTTATCTATAAGTTCTTCTATGTTTTTAATTATTTATTTATTTTGCATTTGTATTTTTAAAAAGCATGTAGTTATTTATCTTATAATAAATCTATGTATTATTCCTAATGTGTTAGATCAAATTCTATTATCATTCTTCTAAATTTTCATGATTGGAGTCATCCTTTAAATTTGTAAGCACCAGCAAATAGTAGCAAATATGAAACACTTAAAGGTTGATAAATTATTCTATATTAGTGTTATCTCCATTAAAAAAGACGGATCATAAAAGTAACCAGTGAATATGCATCCTAACCTAATCATACACGGAGCATACATCTGAAGGTTATTATACATACCTAATAGTAAATGTAAGCTATACATTAACTTTACCTGGAATTTACTATCATAGAATCATTTTTTAATCATAGGGCAAAGTGTATATTTACCTTTAGCCATTTATTCCACAATATGTAGGTCACAATGTGATTCTTGTTGGTTATTAATAAATATTTGGCACTCATTTTGAGTACAAATATAGCCTGTCATATATGATGTATTGGATGTGTTATGTTTGCATTATAGCCATTATCGTCCCTTTCAATATTTAACACTCGAAAAGAAGTCTCTTTTCATATCATATTGAATTTATATCGCTTTTTAAAGAACTTATATCTCTTTTCATATCATATTGAATTTATATCGTTTTTCAAAGAACTTATATGTGACTTATATATAGGGCATTTACATTAAAATATTAAAACATTACAGGTCAAGTAGACTATACATCTAAACAAAATTTTAATAAAGAATATCCCACACACTTCTCAAAATGATATTTTCTAGGCTTCTCTTCCTCCTGTACCTCAATCTGTTACTATGTCCTCAATCTATCTGTTACTATGTCTTTTGTATACTTGATATCATTTTTATTCATAGATAAAATTTCCCTTAGTCAATTACCTTTTAGAATTAAAATTTTACCAATTTGAAGATCAAAGCTATAATTTTCTAAATTATCTTGCTAACTATTTATTTTTCTACAAAATTATTAAGACTCTCAACATAATACATTCATCAATAGTTAATGGATGTCAAGAATATTGTTATTTTTGATTAGTTTTTTTTGTGTTTATTTCAATAATTTATAAATCCCCTTTATATATATATATATCTATCTATCTATCTGTGTGTGTGTCAATTTTTCAATAGTCATATTGATCCTTATAAGAATTTACCTAGTCTATACATACTTGTTTAATGAGGTTCTAGATGAATTTTATTAGGGAGGTATTTTATTTATCCATTCAGAAGAGACCGCCTTTTCTATCATTCTATGGGTTTCCTTTGGATAGATATTTAACATCAAATTTGATGAATCCAACTTTTCCACATTTCTATTTTTATTTCTATCGATACAAATTTATACTAAGTTGATTATCATAAATCATCCTTTTATATATATATATAAAATCAAGAGGTCAAAACCTATTTTCCACACCAAAGACTTCTCATCATTAGTATAATACATGTAAACATATTTTTCATGGGGTCTCCTTTTGGGATTTGTGAGTCGCCCTAGAAACACATTCCATAAAAACAAAATCACATCTTGTCATCCCAAAACATATCCTACCATGACAAACATTTGTCTTGTTATTCTCATTCTAGAACTTCATGGAACATAGATGTAAACACTTTGTAGAAGAGGCTATAATATAAATCCACACTTGGATGTAATTTAATATTTATTTTTAAATTTTGTTGTTCCTTACAATCTAGAGATTCTAGAAAATAATAGCACCACCGATCCTCAACAATGAACCTAGGTTTTTACATTAGAGCAATTAATTCAATATTTCATTAATTCTTCCAATTAGGATGGAATACCACAATAGTTTTATGTTCATTAAACAATCAACCTCAAACGATGAAAGGAAAAATACAATAAGCAATTAGATAATCTTATGTTTTTGCTTCTCAGACAAAGTACACTTAAGAGGTTTGTTATACCTCTTCTTGATGCATGTTTTAATATTAGTAATTTTTAATGTGAAATACTAAGTTAAGGAATACTTGAGGCCTTACGGAGCGCCTCAATTGACCAAATCTTCTTCTAGCAAAATATTTAGTAGTATATTAAAGGAAATGCAACCACAAGATGTGAAATAAGTAAGCTATGACAAAGAAGGTTTTTTGGGGGTAGAAGCAATATGAGGGTCGGCAATTTGAATGGTGACAAAGGCGAAAACTTGTAGGATGGACCAGGTGGAGATGCGAATGCGAATGAGAGTGCAGTTGCAGGTTTTGGGTCACGGTCAGGTTTTAGAGGGTTTTCAATTGTAGTGGCGAGCAGTGAGTCGCTGGCTGGTGGTGCCGCTAGCAGTCTGGCTTCTAACCCACTGGTGGTGGGGTTTGAATCAGTGGGTAAGACAAGGGTCCCCCTTGTTGGCTCGATTGGTGGGTGACCGGTGTTTGATGTGATAGTCCTGGCGAAAAATCCTCCTCCCTCAGTTTTCGAGGTCTTTGGTGTAAGCCTTCCTAGTGGGTCCCCGATATCTGAACATTGTATTGTACCAAAGAAACCTTCCTTTGTGTCTATTACCGCTAAGGGAGGCAGGCCCAGAAGCTCTGATGTTTTTTTGACCTTTATTCTTATGGTGGTAAAATGTCTATCCTGTATGAGCTGGTGGATTATACTTTAGGCGTCGGATCGTGGAACTTGGTTGGAAAGCTTCCTGGCTAGATGTGATTCGAAGGTGGGCTATGGCCAGGTGGAAACTAGTGGGATTTATGAAAATAGTTGCTATTTCAAATAGGTTCTTCATGATTAAGCTTATTTGTGAGGAGGATGCTAAAAGGATCCTGGGTGGGGGACCTTGCTTCTTTGGAAGAAGGGGGCTATTCCTACGGAAATGGGGTCCTAATTTTAATCTGAGAACCCAAAAAGTCAACTTGGTTCCCCTATGGCTTTGTCTCCTTGACTTACCCTTCCATCTCTGGCCAGATGATATTATCAGGGGCATTGTAAAGGTGATTGGTGAACAGGTTCAGATTGATCATGCCACTCGGTCTCAATCCCAGATGGTCTTTACTCGGATGTGTGATTTTCCAGGACAAATTGAATTGACCTTCAAGGTTGGGCCTTGGACATAATCAATTGTATATGAAAATAGCTCTCCTAAATGCACGGTGTACAAAAATTTTGGCCATAGCTCGGGGGCTTATGTGTGGAAGGCCCAACAGTCAAGTGAGGGAGTCAAGAAAAACGGGGTGAAATAGGTTTTCGAGGATTCAAGTTCCAAATCTTGCCCTGGCAAGATCAGGAATATGAACTAGGGTCTTCCCCTCCTAAAGAAAATGTGGTTGAAGAAATCCTTGAAGCAGATATAAGCAGCCTTGGTAGGGCGGTGGTGAATAGCTAGGAGTGTTTGACCCCGAACCTTCATATGGATGGGAGGATAGAAGCAGTGTATGCAGATGATATCCGAGAATATTTTCTTCAAAATTATTTCCAAGGTTTCCTATTTGAGGAGGAAATACCGATGGAGGAGGTTCTTGCCATCCCAGCCATTGCAGGGGTAGAGATAAGCAAATTCTATCACAAATATTGGTAAATCCTTGGGTTGGGGATATGGGACTCCAACAAAGGTTTCTCGTCCAAAGACACGAAATATGCGTAAAGGATCAACGGATGTTGGGGTGCCTAGGAAGGTGGGAAGACCCCTGAACAATACGGTTAGGATCAATGAGGTGGATTTAGAGATAACAGACGGTCTACAGACCCAACTAAAGTTTGAAAAGGATAGGGAATCTAAAGGAAAGCAACTAAAGATGGATTCTTTTGTTAGTTCCCTCAATCGGCTAATGGGAGTAGCCGATCCAAAACTCATAGATGATTATTATCTCCTGGAATATTAGAGGCCTTAACGGGATGGTTAAACAAAGAGCCCTAGCCTTCGAGAAGAACGATCATCGTCCTGATATTATTTTTATTTTGTAAACTAAAATTGATGAGTAGCGTGGATTTAGTCAAAATGTGAGTATGGAATGAGATAGAATATGTGGTCAGTTTGGTATCTGTTGTGTTAGGAGGGCTTGTGTGTTTTTAAGATCCAAATTTTATTGAAGGATCGGTCCTCTTCACATCAAAAAGTGTAATTAATATTCTCCTCTTTCTGATCTTGAGGTTTTAAATGAATCCTTTCGAACATTTATGCTCCTAATACACCTCAGAATAGGGTGCTTTTGTGGAATTTCTTAAGTGCTACGAGGGAGGTGTTCCAAGATGAGGCCTGGATTCCCACTAGGGATTTCAATACTCCTTTATACGCCTCGAACAAAAAGGAGGGGCCCCTATGTCCTATAGTATGGAGGATTTTGCATCCTTTGTAAACTCCCAAGAACTGATGGACATGCAGTTGAAAGGGTCTAGATATACCTGTAAGGTTTTTTAAATATTTCCTGTGCTCCCCGGTTGCTAGGGACTGTGCGACGAAAGATTAGATGCTGAGTAATATTTAGCAGTTGGTCTTTGAAAATATGAATATCATATTGAATGAGCCTTTTTATGATGACAAAATAAGAAAGGCGATTGCTGCTATGCGAGGCTTAAAGGCACCAGGGCCTGACGAGTTTCCACCAATTTTTTTCCATAAATTTTGGCATATTTTTGGCCCCGAAATTTGTGTGGCAATTAGAGGATCCCAAAGGTTTTGTTTCATTCTTGCATATGTAAACTTGAATTTTTTGGTTATGATCCCTAAATGTCCGAGGGCAATGGAATTTATGGACTTCAGGCCAATTAGTCTTTGTAACACTATTCTAAAAATTCTTACGAAATCTATAGCCAACAGATTGAAAGTTTTGCTTCCTTCTGTTATTGATTTTCTTTAGAGTGGTTTTGTTTTGGGGAGGCAAATTCTTGATGGCATTCTCGTGGTGCATGAGATAATTCACTTAAAGAGTAAGAGCGGGAGACCTGGTATGCTTCTAAAGTTGGATATGAATAAGGCGTATGATAGGTTGGCTTGGGAGTTTTTTCGTCAAAGTTCTCAAAAATTTTAGCTTCGACTAGCATTGGATGAACCTGGTCGAAGCTTACATTTCTATGGTAAGATTTTCCATTATTGTTAACGGATCTTGGGAGGATATTTTAGCAGCTGCAAAAGGATATTTTAGTTATCTTGTTGGATGAGGATCTGGAAAAATCCATTCGGGCTATCACTGGTATTGAAGGTTTAAAATCGACCCGATCGATTGACCCCATTTCCCATAACCCGTATGCTGATGATACTTTGCTTTTGTTTCTGGCCTCAATTGCTCAAACCAAAATGGTTAAATATATTCTTGAAGACTTTGAGAAGGCGACGGGGTAGAAAGTCAATTTTAGAAAAAGTATGTTCTTTTTTTTTAATACTCTGGTTGGCAGGCATCAGAGGATAGCTATAATTATGGGATACCTGATTGGTTCTCTCCCAATATCTTATCTTGGTATGCCAATATTCAAAGGTGCTTTGAAGCTCTCTTTATGGGATGTGGTGGTGGAGAAGCTTAAAAATAAGCTCACATGTTGGGAAGGCGCCATGTTGAGCCAGATAAAAAAAAGTCAACTTGTTAAGGCATATTTGAAGAGTATACCAGTTTATTTTCTATCTCTTTTCAAAATCCTAAGGAAAGTCCTAGAAAATATGGAACAAATTCAACGCACCTTTTTATGGTTGGGAGATGAGACCAAAAAGAGGTTTCACCCGGTCTCGTGGGATCAAGTCTACAGCTCTAAAGAAGAAGGAGGTTTGGGCCTGCAGAGGAAGAAAAATCTCAACAAGGCTCACCGTGCTAAGCAAGCTTGACGACTAGCTAAAAATGAATACACCAGCTAGGTAAAAATTGTTAAGGGAAATGCCTAAGTGATAATTATTTCTTAAATTCTAATGCCTTCCCTATGGAGTCTGCCTTCTGGGCCAATCTTATTCGAGCTTCACAAAGTCTTGAGGTGGATGGTGGGTGATGACACCTTTATTGATTTTTTGTGGAACACTTGGGTTTCCAATTGTCTATTGGCCCTTCGTCAAGAATATACGGTCCTGAAATCCATAACTGACAGACTTTTCAATCCTAAAGTCTATGATTTCATTGAAGTTTCTAATGGGAGACGTAGGTGGAAATATTTTGAAAATCTGAATATTCCTCAGGCGGTCAAGGGGCTTTAATGTTTTTGTATGATGGGATTAAGTGGTTGATTATCCCATGTATAGGTCTTAATGAGAAATTAATTTGGGATCTAGCGAAATATGGGAATTTCTCGTTCAAAATGGTATATCAGTGTCTGGATAGTGGAGGAGATTCATGGTTCCCTATCAATCAGATCTGGTTAAAGGGTCTTACGCCAAAAATCAACGTTTTCTATTGGTTATCTATTCAAGGTAAATGCTTAACGAGCAATAATCTCAAAAAAAGGGGGATGAGCACCCCAAATAGATACTTTCTGTGTGAATGGGATCTAGAATCGTCGAGGTATATCTTTTATGGATTCTCCTTCTTCTCTAAAGTCTTCAGAGCGTTCTTTAAAGAGTTGGGGGTGGCTTGGGTGCTTCCAAGCTCCCTCATGGATATGGTTGATCAATGTAGCTCCCCATTCCATTTGCTTATTCTGAGAATACTGTGGCAGTTTTGGCTACCTCACTTATGGTGGATAATATGGAAGGAAAGAAATACCCAAGTATTTGAAGAGAAATGCAGATCAACCCACTGTGTCGCTGCTAGGGGGTGTGTGATCTAGTAGGAAATGTTAAGGCCTTGAATATGAATAGAATTATATGAGTTAGAGGCCAACTTGGAATATAGACTAGGCCTATTTATGCCCCCTTCGAATGCAAAATCCAGGCTAACTCAGGATAGATCAAAAATTGTTTGGGAAGCCCCATTGCATGGTTGGTTGAAGATCAACTTCGATGGGGCCTCCAAAGGGAACCCAGGTCAGGCGGGTGCCCGGGAACTCTTCAGAAATGCTATGGGGGATATATTTCTTGCATATACTAAACGGATTGGTTATCAAACAAGCCATTTCATGGAGGCACAGGCATTTTTCCAGGGAGTTTCTTTGTTAGACAGGATTAATTGCAGGAAACTGATGATAGAGGGAGACTCCCTAAATATAATTAATATGTTTAAAGGCATCCAGACTCTAACGTGGATGGTTTCAAATTTTCTTTGAGAGGCTCAGTGTAAGATTTGATTTCTGAAAGAGGTACAAATCAATCATAATCTTAGAGAAGGTAATAAGGTCGTCGATCTACTTGCAAATCATGGCCTCCAAGTTCAAGACCTTCAGGTGTGGATGGACAATTTTCTCGAGGATGTGTGTAGAGTGGATGTTAATAAGTGACACTGACAGGTGTATCCTTGGTCCTGTAATTGGTATTATGTGGGCCCTGGTGGTTGGTATATTAGATGGGCAAGCTCGATAGTTTTTAATTTTAAAATTCAAACTAGATGGTGTTCTTCCTTTTGCGTCTAAAAGTTCTTTCAACCTATAAGGTGGACTTATTTCCAAGATCTATGGTTAGGTTATGTGGGTGAGACGAAAGTTCGTTGGCTCAGGTTTTAAAATATGTGGACAGGATCATGGTCGTGTGAATTTATGTGCCTCGGATGGTCCCCCAAGGTGTAAGGAGGATAGAAATTGGTGAGGCGAAGGAGTGGAGGTGTCATAACGATATGGATTAAAATTCGGGTAGATTGAAAGGTGTGGAAATCAGACCATTTTTGTAAGTCTTGAACCTCATGTCCAGGAGAACCTTCAGTTCTCGAGGCTCGAGAATTTGGGTTTATCTACAAAGCCTTCTGGATGGAGGTGTAGTTTTCAAAGGTGGCAGCTTTCAAAACTACATGTTTTCTACAAAAATGTAAGTGTTTCAAATATGGTAGTCCCAAGTGTTGAGGTGGCAGGGTGGCGAATATGCTCTCTCTATTTTTTTAGATAACTGTGGAAGTCTCATGTGGTAGTTAAACCGGTATTTCAGATTTGTGCATAGGGATAGATCACATGGGGATCTTATTGGTTCTTTAATCAGTAGTGGTTGGTAGAGTGTCAGGATGGAATCATTAATTGTGGAGCCCCACTTTCTCATGTTGGATGAGGAGGTTCACAAGATCCTGAAGAGAGGAAATATTCTACAATGCTTATTGAAGTTCATTGGTTATCACTGCAAAATGGTGAAATACTTAGCTTATTCCTAGCAGGATGGGATGTTCAGAGTGGGGCCACTAAAGTTCAAAATCAACATTCCTGTGGTCACAGAGGTGACAGGGTTGGTGGTTAATGGATCGGTTCATAATAGAGAGAAACACTCATTGGTGAAGGAGGTGCAAGTGTTCTTGGGTGGGGAGGAAGATCTCGTGAAGATACATAATTAGTTTAAGTGCACCTCGCTAAAGGCTCCCTGGGATTGTGTGGCTCTGGTGGTCATGCAGTATTTTACGTTAGATGACAATTTGGAGGTGTTGAGAAGCTATCATTTTATGATATTAAACCACCTGCACTGTAAGAAAGCAATGAATCTTCCTTCTTTTCTGTTTCAATCCCTCTCAAAAATGGTTTCAAAAGTTAATAAAGATGTGGCCTCGGATCCGTTGCACTAAGGGTTGTTCAGGCTTATTTTTGACCATGTTGTTAAGCAACGGGGTTTGGATGGGGAAAGCATTCTTAATGCTCTGGTGAATGTGCCAGTGCCTGCGGTTGAACTCGTGAATTCATCGATCTTTGAAGATTCTGAATCTTCCTTTCTTGATGAGCTAGACACCACCCCAATTGCTCCAGTTTTAGTGGATTTCTCGGACTCCGCATAGTTCCATCCTTGCGCTTATTGTTTCCTTCTCTTCATTATTATTATTGAGGTATTGAGTTAAGCTCTATTGAAGGCATAAGTATAAGTTAAAATCAAAGGTATTAAGGTTTTCAAAAGTTATCCCTTTAAATTCATTGTTTGGGCAATGACACCATGGAATTTATATCAATCTGATTTCTTAGAATTGTTTATGATATTCTTAAAAAAAATATTTCTAATAAATTATTGTTGTAAATGGATTAGAAGTTGTTAAAATATTCTAAATTATTCTATTTTTATTAGATACGGGGTATTGACTCCATCCTTGCTGATTTATTCTAATATTTGCTTCAAATAAATTACAACAACCTATGCCATGAAAAAGATAAAGATTCTTTTATTATTTTTTAGTAGTTAGAAATACTTGATCTAAGCCATCTTCTATTTGAATCCTGCCATGCATTTGGTCTCATGACATATAATATATTGAAATGTAATACTCTCGTATTGCACTTATTAATTCTGCTTTCTTAACAAACATAATAAAAAAAGATGAGTTTTGAAAAGGGATTTGGAACATGCATGGAAACATATATCCATGTATACAAATATATATCTTGCTCTATAGAACTAAGTACCCATATATAGATGAACTTATGAAGGGTATTATTGATATTTTTCTAACCGGATATAGATAAATTGATGTAGAAGTCCAAAAATCACCCACACTAGAACACTCACAAGGGTTTCTAATTGGAGAAGGAAATTTTATCTCCATCATCTTAAATGCAAGTCAATCCTCATTATAAACCATGGGTTGTCATATTTAACTTTGTAACTAAATTCTAACTTAGAAAATATTATTATAAAAAAATATTTTTGGAATAAAATTTATTTAAATAATATAAAATTAGTATCCACTTTCTTTGCAATCAATTTTTGAACACCCACAAAAATCTAAACTAACCAATTATCTATTGGTTTATATATTAACCCTTCACTTTTCAAAATTATTATATCATGTGCTTGATCATCTCATCCTTGATTATCATATTTAGGAGTCATTCAATGCTTACATGAAGGTTGTCATAGACTTATCTTTTCTATTATCTTTCATTAGCATAAGGTGCTTCACTTATATAGGGTATCCCTATTTGCAACGATAGCTTCCTTAAATAATTTTTTTTTAATGAATATTTAGCTTTTTTTCTGATAAGAGTGATCATTATTTAAATTTCTTCAAATATTTGGATGAAGGATTCTAAGGACAAGGCTCACTCCATATTCATAGTCAATAAAACAATGTTTTTAATTCTAAATCCTTGTTGAGTTAAATAATGATACTCGTCAAATAATACCTTTGTTAATTTTATCAAAAAAAAAATGTATATACATAAAGTAACTTAATTCCAATTTATACATCAATTTTTAAATTATGATCTTAATCATAGTACTTGGTTCTATTTTTCCAACGGGGTCATAGATCAAGTTCAATGGTTGATATGTATAGGTGATGTAGCTCACACAAGGTTCGATCCCAGAGGCACAAAATAGATTTTATAGCTTAATGTGATTGATGTAAAAGGGAAAGAAAAACCCTTTGAAAACCCTATTTTCTTTGTTAAAAAAAATACTTGGTTCTATTTTAAATAGGTAAACTATTTTATAAAATAAATACTTATAACTAGTTTTTACCTATTCTATTGTTGTTTTTTTCCTTATCAATTGCATATGGGATTTAGTAGACATAAGCATGATTATTTTTTTTTTATATGATCAACTTTAAGATTACTATATGTAAAACTAACATAAACGATGAAATGCAACTTGAAAAGTGAGGATGCTAAACATTATATTTATTAAATAATTTAATAAAAATAAAATAATTTTTAATTTAAAAAATCTTGACCTATTAATATCATATAATAAATAAAAATCAAAACCTAATACTTATGAATTTAAGCCTGCACTAAATGACCAATCTAAACAACTTTATACCAATCTAAAATAACCATTGCTTGTGAAAAATTCGGAGGGGTTTTAGAAGTATTTAAATAACATTTGTGCTAATATCAAATTATTAAAAGAGTTGAATATGGTTGTTTACCATTTTTGGATGTTCTTAAATGCAAATCTTATATTTCTTTGGTACACAAGATATATAAAAGGTAGAAACATAGATATTTATGTTTACATGCATCTCTACTTGTAAATCTATTCCAAAGCTGAACAAAATAAATTGATCATGAATTTAGAGGAATAGATAGATATGTAAACAAATTCTACGGTATTTAGAAAATTAAAAAGAAATCAATGTTACCAAGAAAAAGATGATAATAATATTGGATCTATAAAGGGTTCACTTTGTAGATCTATGCCTATAATATATGAAAGAGTATCCCATTTCAATTTTTAGCTCCCAATATTATATTTTTAGTACCCTATCTAACTACACATAAAAGTAACATATCTATTATTTTTATTATATATTCTAGGTGTTCGTTTTATGTGATATGTTTTCACCAAATTTTATTGATACCCTTGATATGTTACTTGAAATAAGCTGGACAAATTCCTCTCACTTTTATAAGTTAAAACACACAATATAAAATTTTAATTTAGTATTAATATTTATTATAGCATTATTTATCAAAATTTGGAGTAATGTAAATGGGATACATTCATAAAGCATGGCCTAGGTTAAAATCTTGAGTATTTTAACTCTCATTTTACCAATAAAAATATATAGTAATATTTCAAATAAAACGTGTATATATTGTACCTGAAGTATAAAACTAACCAAACTTAATTGATATATTCTTAAAAGTAATAAAACTACAATCATTCAAGACTATTCATGAGTAGTGTAAAGTAAGGTTTCCACTATACTACCCTAGGCGTCTTGCCTATATACGTATTTATTTTAAAATTTTCCTTAATCCCATCTTTATCCATCAAGACTAGGCAGATGCTTCCAAAGTTATCACGAAAGGTAGAATTGGAGATCTAATATGAAGCTAAAGATTCTAAAGAAACCATATGGATTGAATTTATGAAATATTGAATCTCACGAGATAGAGCTAAATCAAAATTATTGTATCTAAGTATGTAGTATGCTCCTTTTTAGTCTAAATTTTGTAATATGTAGATGTTTGAAGTGTTTTTTCTATTATGCAATTATAAAAGGTTTGGGGCCTTTTCAAAACCCCTCCATTTACCATAATAATAAATAAATAAAACATTCTGCAATAAAGAAAGAATACTACTAAAATCCTTAAGGGGTAAATATTTGAAAGTCATAAAATAAAATATGCTATTGAATACTACTCACAATTCTACGTTATTCTACCTTCAACACTTATGTCAATAAATAGATTAAGAAAAAAAAATTATCCCTCATTTGGGAGACCCAGAGACCCAAGTTCAAACCACGACAGGGTGGGTGTGAGAGTGTTTATAAAAAAACATTCATTCCCTTAATATCTAATAATATTTTATTAATATTCGTAATAAAATTTCTTGTTATGAACCCTATGGTAACGTATTATCTAGTCTGTGAGTCCTTCATTATTAGACCCAAAGCCTTTTTATAGGCCTCTCAAATATACTTATCAATATTTTAATAGATTATATCCATGCATTATAAGTAAGATACTAAAATCAATTAAGGACAAGGTTGTGCTAACATAAAATAATGGTTCAATTTATTTAATAACATGATTAAATATTCCAATTCATATAGGTGAAAATGAAGAGTTATCCATACTCTTATAAAAAATATTTTCCAGATTCAAGACCATGAAATTAAGAAAATCGGCACTAACATGAATACCATCATATTTGAATTGAAGAGTCCAAGGCATTATAGAAATAAAATTATCATTTCAATTTGAAAAGAACCAAATCTTAACCTGAAAAGGACAAGAAGAGGGAAAAGGATAGCACACCAACAAGGAATAATCCACAACCATTAAAGAGAAGATATGATGTAGCTTTCTTTGACCTAGTTTAAAATCCTAATAATTTGAATAAAGACAATTGATTAAAATAATGTTAATTATGGGTATGTATTATCTATCATATCATATGTCATAGGGATCTCTACCTCCCTAATAAAAATATTAATAAATTTGTATAATAAACTAGATTATATGTCAATTCTTCATGATGGGTAAGCTATCTAAACTAAATATAATTTTCATTAGTGTCATAATTTCTCCATAAGAAAAGTAAAAAAAAAAAATTTGGTTCTTTGAAAATTGTCCAATTAGTCTACATAATTTGATAGATCTTGATTATGTCTTATTAATTAAAAAAATATTCAATTACATATGCACTAGTTTACAACAATATCAATATATAAACAAACCAAAAAAATGTGGTCTCAATAACATCTCAATTTAGAATACTACAATAATTAAAGTCGTTTGTATTATACACTAACATTTTTTATATTTTTAGAATTTGTAGATGTATTTTTTATATTAGTATAAGAAACTAAATAGTTTTGTTAGAGTGAGACAATCCAATGTGGAGTCTAGACATTTGAAATATATTTTTTATATTTTATAAGATCTTAATTTAAAATAATTTTGTCCTGATGGATCTTTACTTTATTCTTCTATGACACAAAATATCACATGCATGGAGGTAATACAAGACACATAAAGGAGACATGGAGACAATAGGCAAACAACCTGAATGGATAAATTGTAAATCTTAAAGAATGATACGAATTAGAAAGCAATATAAAGCCAAAGGGGGAGCAGAAATCTGGTGACACATGTCATCGAGTGAAGAAACCCAAGATACATGTCAAGGAGAAAGAGAAGGAAACACACACATTATAATTTTAACATTCCCCCTTAATGTGTACTTTCGTAAAAAAATAATGCAACATTAGATACATTCCCCTTTAATGTTGACTTCCATTACAACAAACATAGAGCATTTTTCTAAACTTTGAGAATTTATCAAGTCCAAGTTACCTGGTGAAGATGTGAGCCACTTGATCTTGAGTAGGTAGATACTGCAACTATATGTTGTTCTATTGAACCATTTCTTTGATGAAGTGATGATGGATCTCAATGTGCTTTGTTTGGGCATGGAAGATTGGATTCTTGGTCATCTTAATGGTACTTTGATTATCACAATATATGTGTGTTGGACCATCTATGAGTAGCCCAATATCTTCAAGTAGATACCTTAACCAATATCTATTGTCATTTGAGGAATTCATATTGTAACTCTTGGAAGCATAACATGAGGCTATTTTTCAGCCATCTTCCAATAGAAATCATCATCATAAGAAATTTTTTAGGGCCCCTTACCTCTTTCTTGTGGAGTTATTTATTGTGGCATTGGCCACATTGTGCTTGAATTTTACTTATACTTGTATTTCTTTTTTTAGTCTATGCTTGCTAATATTGTAATCAAGCCTCATCTTCATTTGCATAAACACACCTTAATTTCTATTTGGCACATAAAATTCTGAAATTTCTTTCTTAAGCAAGCAAGCACTATTGAAACAACAAATATATCAACCCCCACTTCTTTTTCCACTTCTTCTCTCTTAGGTTGGAATAGGTTTTGTACTATTGATTCTTCCCACCATTGGAAACACTTGTTGATTCAGAGTGGAAGAGCTAAGTGAACCCTCCACACATCGTGGATCTTAAGAGGTGAACCTTGGACTCTTTTGAGGGCCTATTTATTGATACTTGTGTTCCTAGTTACCTTCTTGGTTTAGCTCTCGCCACTTTCTCATCATGGCAACAATAAATCTCCTTAGTGGCCTCACACAAAAACTTTAAGGAGCTAATTTATTTGTAAATTAAAAATGAAAGCAATATTAATGATGAATACTATGTGGGATTATGTGATAAATAGACAACTGAATGAACCACAATTGAATCCATCAATAGATGTTGTAGCTAGAGCTATTTCATGACCTCTTTGAGAAGGAAGTAATGGAGGTGCACCACCAATAGATGGGGGAGTAGATAATTTCCAAAGATGCAATTTCTCCTTCAAACTTTCAAGAAGGATGAGGATCTACTCTGATACCAAATGATAGATCTTTACCCTATTCTTCTATGACACAAAACATCACATGCATAGAGGTAAAACAAAACACATAAACCAAACATAGAGGCAACAGGAAAACAACCTGAATGGATAAACTATAAAACTCAAAGAATGATACAAATTACAAAGCAATATAAAGCCAAAGGTGAGGAGAAATCTAGTGAAACATGTTACCATATGAAGAAACACAACACACATGTCAAGGAGAAAGAAAAGAAAACCCACACATTATAATTTTAACATATCCACGATGCCATAACACTTCAAATACTTTTAAATAAAATTAAAGATGTTGAAAGTGGATGTGTTAATACATTTTCAAAAATCTTTGTCCTCTTTAATGATATCTCAATATAAATAATATCATTAATCTAGGTATAAAAACATAGGAGACAACTTGAAGCAATTAGTGAAGAGTGAAAATGAATCCTTATAGAAGGTAAAATTTAAGAACCACATCAGTTTACAAATAAAATATGTCACTCAAACAAGTCCTTATAATCTTAATATTTCATGTTTAAGTTAAATGTGTTGTATTCATATTTATATATATATTATAGTTATAAACTAGTTATATCATAAAAATCATGTAACTAATTCTAAACACTTTAATAAGCATAACTTCTATCAATTATATAGGTACTATAATTAAATTTCTAAAGTTCACTAAGAACAAAACAAGAATTACAGTATAATATAAGTAACTCTAAACAATATTATTTTTTCATGTTAAATAATCTTATAGAGTCGCACAACTAAAAATAAAAAATACATATAATAGTATATTAAAAATGAATTAAAAGTTCAGCTTTAGGGGTTATAATTTTTTATTATTAAAAAATAATTATTATTTAAGTTTTGAATTTAGAGAGGAAAATAAAAAACTTAATGATATAAATTATGTACTTTTACACATCCTTACTTTTATCTTCTAGTTTTTATTTCTTTGTAATTTTTATTTACATGAAAAGGGGTAGGAAGTTAGTCTTACATTAGTACACTGTATAGAAGAGATAAAAGAATTATTTTTCTATGGGTACATCAAATACCTCTTTGTAATCATATACATGCTACATCAAGTAATACACAAGTAAATAGCATAATTTTAATGGTTGTTATTAAAAAACATTAACCATATCTAAAAATAGACATAATATTAGATTAAAATATGCATTTCCTTATATAAATATTAAAAAATAATTTTAGATACTTAAACCATATTTTTAATCTCCTAGGACCTCTATCTATTTTCATATCAATCTTTAATCCAAAAATTCAGCCCCACCCGAATTTTATGTGGGAGCTTAAAATAAATTCAAATTTTGGCTAGGCAGCAAAGTAATCCAAGTCTCCTTTAAAGAAGCACATTATAAGAAGTGGAAATTATATTGTTTGAAGCTCTTTTGTTTTAGACTAAGGTAATAATACTTGTAAAATTATAGATGGTGATATTACATTTATAGATAGTCTCAAGTTATCATTTGAGCTCATGCTCCTATAATAGTAAAAATTTCACAAAATTACTCATTATAAATTTATGAGATTGAAATTTTACAATTTTTTTTTATTAGATAGAAAGTGGGGGTTTTGAAAGGGTCCCTGAACCTTTTACATATATACAAAGAGAACTGCAAAGTAAGCCCTAATCAAAACCAAAAAAAAGGAAACAAAATTAGAAAACCAAGTCTTAATCGGAAAAGGAAAACACACCAACAAGGAATTAGTTCACAACCATTAGAGAGAAAAACAACAAAGAAGGGCATCCAAGGACTTCCCAAGCAAAACTGAACCAGGTCAGAGCAATATACATCATATCTTTCTTTGACCTTTCGTGGTTATTTTTAATGTAATTCATAACCCAAGAGATTTCATCCACATAAATGGTTGACATAATTATGGACCTACTCTTAGATAAACATAATATTCCTAGACGGTTCAAGGTAACAACATAAACTTACACATAAGATCAAGAGCCATCCATGAATCTTGTAAAGTCTTTTTTGATGATAACATTGAGATTTTGAGGGAAATTTTTCCTCCAAGTAATATTTTTTTCCTGATGAACTCCTAAAATGGCCATGGAATCAGTTGCCATATTTGCTTCTCTAAAAATGTGTTAGCACTAAACGTTCTCAAAATTTCTAAGGATTCGATTTGAATCGGTCATTAAATTTGCAATGTTCCAGCTAGGATTATGGATGTCATTGAGAATATTGATTTAGTTAAGGGAATATCCATCAATAATTACATTCTCAAAATTCAAATATTGCATCAAAACAAGACCTTGGAAGAGGACCTTGGTCTCAACAAAGTAGTTGGATTGGGTTCCAAGGTTCTCAACAAAGGCCAAAATAATATCCCCTTTATTATCTCTAATAATTCCTCCAGCACTTACCAGTCCTGGATTTCCTTTTGAAGCTCCATCAAAATTTAATTTTATCTACCCATCAAGATAAGGGAACCACTTGGCATGCAATATTCTATGATCAACCTGAGTAGAGCCTTGCTCAAGTTTGGGAAGGTCCAACTTGATATCTAGATCAACTTCTTCAGAAGTATCAACGCTAGGAGAAAAATAAATGTTGGATATGTTTTCAGATAGAGAATTCAAAATTCTAGCTCCTACTAATGTTGGGTCTCTAGAGCAATTTTTGAATGCCTTGTTATTCCTCTCCTTCCAAACTCCCCATAGGAAGTGTGGGAGGTAAAATTTCCAAAGGGTTTTCCATTTAGGGATAGAGAAGAGGGAGGAAGACCATTGCGCAACCATTTTAGTAAATGTTCTCTGGAGAACCCAAAAAACCCCCGAAACAATTAGGATGTGATTCAGAATTTCCAAAGAGAAACTGCATTGTATGAAAAGGTGTTGAGTCGTCTCCTCACTTGTTCGATAGATGTAACAACGGTTGGGAAGTATCATACCTCTAATTTTTAGATTTTCTATTGAGAACATTTTATTTTGAAGGGCTTACCGGTAGAAGAAATTAATCTTGGGTATAAGTTATTTGAACCAGTTTTTCTTCCTTGGGAACCAACTAATATTATCATCAGCCACAATATGATATGCAGACTAAACAGGAAAGGTACAATTTCCCTCATATTTCTAGATTAGGGAGTCTTCACATCTAGCACTCCTTATCACTTGATTTATAAAGTTAAGGATCAACTCTTTTAGACAATCTTCTTCTCCTTGGCCACGATAAAAAACCTGCAAATTCTTCCATCTTTTCCTACCCCTACTTCTTCAATGAAATTTACTAATTTGCTTCAATACAACTATGAGAATCTAGGTCTCAAAAGGGCATATGAAGGATTCTGTAATAGGGGAGAATATTCCAACCACGAGTCATCCCAAAAATCAATCTTTTCACCATTGCCTAAACTCCACATGCTACCTCTCAAGACAAGGCTTTTTGAGTTAACAATACTGTTCTAGATCCGTAAAGCAGCACCTGCTCTTTCAAAAAGCTAAATCTTCTATTTAGATATTTAGCGTTAAGAATTTGAGTCCACCCATTGTGATAGCCCAACAGTTCTTGGCCAAAAGAGCTTTGTTCATCATAATCTCTTTTCTCATCCTAGCCCCCTTGGATATTCTTTTGCACACGCTTGTTCCCAAGAAACGAGATGTAATCTCTTTTTATTTTATGATCTTGACCAAAGAAACGTGTTTTGGAGTTGTTCTATTTTTTTAGTAGCTTTTGCAATAATTCTAAGCATGGATAAAAAATACACTGGTAGGATTTGGAGGAAGGCTTTTCCCAGTTGCAATTTTTTGATCAATGATAATTGGAAGTAACCGTTTTATTATGTTGACCAACACTTTGGATATAATTTTATAAATGGTGTTGCAAAGGCTGATTGGTCTGAATTCTATAAAGTTCTTGGCTCATGCGCCCTTAGGAATAAGGACAAGGAATGTGGAATTCACATTCTTGGTATGAATCCAGTTCTTTGGACTTCAAAAATGGTCTCTACAACATCTCTCTCAACTATATTCTAGAAGTTTCGGAAGAAGATGGTAAGAAATCCATCAGGACCAAGCACTTTTTCCCCTGCTATTGATAAGACAACATTCTTGATATCCTCCTCCTCAAAGGGTCTAAGTAGCCTAGAATTCATTTCATAATTGATTAAGGAGGGAATGTTGGATAAAAATCTCCTCTTTGCCTATAAATCCCCTTGATTTTTGGTGGCTAAGAGCTTTTAAAAAACCAACAACATCATATTTAATTTCCCTGGGGTCAAACAATTTAGATCCATCATCTTTGACAACTTGATTCCGTTAAAGCTCCTATGCTTGAGAGCAGTGTTTAGAAACTCGCAACTCGAAAAATATTAGACCGCTTAATTTTGGAGAGTTCTCGGCAACTCAAAAAAAACTCGGATAAAAAAAGATCAAAGAAATCTTAATATAATTCCAACCACTTACCAAAAATAAAAATAAATAAACAAATAAAAAATTTATTTTTAACCTAAGATCACAACAACATTTAAAAACTAATAACATTTTACAATATGGATATAATAAAATTTCTAAGCATTTCAAAAGAGTTAGAGTTAGCCCAACACCATATAATAATAATTGATATGGATATAATAAAGTTTCTAACCAGATAAATGTTAGAGTTAAAGTTAGTCCCATCCACCCTCGCCAATAGAGTTAATCAGCTGATTCCCTTTCGCCCTTGCCAATTGTTCTCAACTGGTTGACCTCGATCTAGAGCTAAACTGCCTCACTCGATCAGTACCATTAGAGTTGATCAAGCTTTCCAATCTTAAATTCTTAAGCTTATCTTATAACCAACTTGTAAGTGGCAGCTCTAGCACCATCCCCATTCTTGAAGCTCTCCGTAATTGCACCATCTTGAATGAGATATGGATCTATGACAATAATTTGACTGGAAGTTTATCGGAACAACTCCCTAAAAATCTCTCTGAATATTAATATAACTGGAAGCATACCTTCACATATTGCCAACCTGACCAATATGAGAGATCTTTATTTGTCTTACAATTTGTTGACCAGACACATCCCATCATCTTTGAGAATACTTGGGAAGTTGCAGAGACTGTGGTTGTATAACAATAAATTGGAGGGAAACATACCCAACGAGATTGGGGAGATAACAAGCCTTGGCTTGCTATCACTAAGTCACAATATGCTTTCTGGAGAGATCCCTGATACGATCTCTAGCCTCCAACAGCTGACGAATCTTTGAATTCCCCATAACCATTTATCTGGAAATATATCTACCAGCCTTGGTACTTGTTACAAATTAGAGTTGCTCGACCTGTCCCACAATAAGTTCACTGGACGCATTCCTGTTGAAATGGCTAGTCTTTCTAATCTATAGTTTTATTTCAATTTGTCGGGAAATTCATTGCAAGGATCTCTGCCTCGAGAGATTGGAAATATGATACACGTCCAAGCTATAGATATTTCTGGCAATAAGTTGGAAGGTCAGATTCCTGGCGCACTGGGAAGCTGCGATCAACTCCAGTTAAAGTTAGTCCCAGCCGCACTTGCCATGTTAGAGTTAAAACAAGGATGCAAAATTCTGTAAACCTCCTCAAATTACAAAAAATGACTTGTTTTTCAATAATATTCAGGCCAGGGAGAGAGACTATGTTGCATCCCAATTCTAAATGATGCCATAGAGAGCTGTTAACAAACACGAATAACAAATACCTAAATATTGAAGTAAAGCGGAAAAAATATACAGCAAATACACTTATAAACATAATTCTAACCAAAGGCCTCTCTTTATAAGAGGATTCTATCGAAGATAATCAATAAAAAATTATATGATAATATATTGTCTGGCAGAAAGCACATAAACCTGCCATTGATAAAAATCAAACAAATGGCAAGACAACACTATCAAAAGATTTCCTAGTGTGGACGGATGAAACTTGGCACTGATGAAAAGGACATTCTCCCTCAATCAAATCTAAAATTGGCCCCATTGTATATTTTAAGGCTATATTAACCTTATAGTATCACCAAGGCCAAGTGGAATAGTATATGAAAGAGAAACTTATGGTGTTGTGCTAACTCTAATTCTAAAGTTTCTAAACAGATAAATTTAGATAAATTTACTGTATAAAATTTCTAAACAGTTAATCCTTATCAGCACATGTTTCAACAAATTTATTTATTGTATATATATCAACAGTATATCTATCAGTAAATAGGATATTGTATAATAAGATTTCATGCATTGCACATTAACTGCCCTACTCATCTACTCCAGAGTTCGAATACCATGGAACACAATGGTTATGGACATGATCAGATCAAAAATATAGAAATCTAAATTTATAAAACAACTATCATTTCATTTGAAATTCAACAAGAATGTTTAACTCTTCTCCATATGTATATTTAAAAAAAAACATATCATGTCTTTGATCTGTGTCAGCAAAAATTTACAACAAAAGTGAAATGTAAAGCAATTTTTAAATTGCTTTATGTTTTCCCTTTCTTCCCCTTGTAGTTGATGTTGATGGTTGGCTTTGGTTCTAAACTAGTGGGTGAATTGGAGGTTGCTCAAGTGTAATATCATCATGATATATCTCCTCCAATCCTCTTAAATGTTTTTGCTTCCTCCTCAAATGCCTCAAGGTCCTCTGTAGTAAACTCTGCATCCAATGAACCCTCAACAATCCAATCAAAAAGTGGATCTACCTCATCCAATTGAATTGCCTCATAGGATTCACTACCCTCCACTTGTCTTGTGTGAAGCCTTAGATTGTATTGCACAAATACAAGGTCATTGAGGCGCTTTTGGCTTAATCTGTTGTGCTTCTTGGTGTGTATGGCCTCAAATAAAGACCAATTGCGCTCACACCCAAAAGAGCTACAAGGTTGACTCAATATGCGAACAACCATCTTCTGCATGTTAGGTGTTTTTCCACCATAGTCCTCCCACCATAAATCTACAAAAAAATTTAAAAGTATCAATTTATGATGCTATACTACAAAAATGTTAACTAGATATATATTTTTTAAATGTTAAACTTTGAAATTTTAAATTCATTACCTGGACGTAAGGTTGACCTTGTTTCTCTAGCAAAGGGGGATGCAAACAAGCTCCCTCTTGCATTCTTATACATCTGCAACTCATTAGGAATAAGGCGATGTTTCTCGATGTTTTCTATCATCCTCTCTGCACAAGTATAAAATGCTTCTTGGACCTCATCATTATCACATAAACTACTATTGTAAAATAATTTGGGGTTCAAGAAGCATCCTGCGGCATGAATTGGTTGATATAGTTGCCTTGTCCATCTCTTCTCAAAAATATTGCTAATTGCTTCATATTTATGCATATTACCACTACAATAATGGTGAATGGTCTCTTTGGCTCTATCCATTACCTCATATAGATAGCCCATGGCCAATTGTTCACCATATACAAGGCGAAGAACCCTTACCAAGGGTTCAATCACCTACAATTAAAAAGTAAATATTAAAAATTTAGAAAAAATAATATTTTAGTATAAAATAAAATTTCAAAATTTAAATTTGAACTCAACAAGCAAATTATAATTACCTTGAGAATTTCTTGAACAATTTCCCAAAATGAATTATTATACACTTGGCTTGATATGTTTCGCCCCTCCTCTTTAGTATGAAATGGTGAGGCATCCCATTCCTTGGACACAAACATCCGCTTCAAAGCGGAGGATGCTGCAAGAAGGCTCTACAAGGCAATGAAATTAGAGGCAAATCGAGTGGTCCCTGGGCGAAGAATATCCTTCCCATAATTGTGCTCCCTCATCAAGCTAAGCACCCATGTGTGGTTATAGATAAATCGTGTTATGTTCTTTGCCTGTTCTACCACTGTATTCACCCATGACATTTTACCAATGTCCTCCAACATAAGGTCAATGCAATGGGTAGCACATGGGCTCCAAAAAATAGAGGGGTACTTCTCATGAAGAAGTCTACCTGCAGATACATATGTTGTTGCATTGTCCGTCACTACTTGGACAATGTTCTCCACACCTACTTCAACCACAACCTCCTCCAACAAACTAAATAATAGTTGTGCATTCTTTACCTCTCATGAGGCATCAACTGACTTGAGGAAGACCATGGATCCACCTGAAGCCACCAAGAAGTTTAGGAGTGTGTGATTTCTTCCATCTGTCCACCCATCTGAAAGAATGCTGCAACCCTTTTTCTTCCATACCATCCTTTGCTCTTCCACGAGAGCACGTGTGTTAATCACACACTCCTCCAATAGTGGTCCACTTAAGTCATGTGTAGAAGTTGTCTTTACTCATTTTCCTGACTCACTTAATGCCTTCACTAGGGCTTCCCAATAAGGGTTGTTCACAGTATGAAAGGGAATGTTGCAATAATACCAAAAATTTGCCATGGCTATCTTGACTTCCTTTGCCTTGTCCCTTCCCATTGCAGTTTTAAATATGGTGGTTTGTCTAGTGTTGGAGCCTTGTCCCACACTTCTCCCACTCCCACTAGCAACACTTCGATGAATGCGAGGGCTAAAAATAGATTCTTTAGCCATGGAATGGACATCCTGTAGTTTGGCCTCATCTTCATAAAAGGAGCTTTGTGGCCCCACTCCTTGTCCAACTGCAATTCTTGCCCTTTTATGCTCTATTTCTTTAGCCTTTTTTTTCCACATAAAATCCTTCACCTCATTTTTAACCATGTCATCTATGGTAGGGCAAGGGTCCACATATTTTTCTGCTTGACCAATCAAATGGAATTTGAGGTGATTAATGCCTCCTCGCATGTCCTTACCACAAAATTTACAAATCACTTGATTTGGCAAGCTTCCCTTAATTCCATACTTCCACATGGGATCTCTTCCTAGGGCTTGTGTTGATGGAGTCATTTGGGTTTCAGCTATAGAAGGGTCATTGCTCTCCATAGTGCCAGTGGTTCTAGTGGTATGGATAGGAACCTCACCTAAAGAAGCCATATGTATTTCCTAATAAGAGAGGAAATAAAAAATAAAATATTAATAATTTGCCAAAAAAAAATCTAAATAGATAAGGTAAGAGTTAGATTTTAATAGTTACATAATGAGGAAAACAAAAATCATAAGAATCAAACGACTCATTCTAGTTTTAGAATAGACAATTCACCAACCTCTTTTTGAAATAGTATATGATTTTAAACTTGGAGTAGGGGCAATATCATGTTCTCTCACATGGCCTATATTTGTTAAATATTCTACTAGAAATTATCAAACATAAAGTTTTTCTATCATATTTGACTTTCTGTCTTTAGTGTTTAAATGTTGATTTTGTGACGGTATGAAAACTAAAATTAGGTATTGAATCAATTATCCTATACCAATAAGAATCCCCTGCTCTACAGTCAAAGAAGAAGCATAGAATATTCTGTAAAAAATACTGTAAATTTTTTAATGATTTTTGTATAGTATCCCAAGGTCATAAAGTAAAAAATACTGTAAATTTTTTAATATTTTTGTATTGTAGCCCAAGGTTATAAAGTTTTTCTCACTTCATTAATAAACAGAAATAGGGTCCACTAATCGAATTTAAAGAAATTATTAGATTCATATCACCTGGCGGGATAAGACCAAATGGTATAAAGGTGGAATTTACCATAACATAGGAGAAAGACTTTCAAGGCCTTTGAACACGAAAAGACCTTGACGCATACATTCAAATCACTTGGCGGAATAAGCCCAAATGGTATAAAGGTGGAATTTACCATAACATAGGAGAAAGCCTTTCAAGGCCTTTGAACACAAAAAGACCTTGATGCATACATCGTTATAAGTGTTTATTTATAGTGCTTTATCTTTTTCAAGTCGCTTGTTTTTCTCATTATTGCATATAGAAGAAACGAAAAAAAAATCCCTAATAATTATTTATTTATTTTTTAATTTAAAAAAAAATAAACTTTATCATCTGATTGCTTTGGTTTATATTCTCACCTTTTTGACTTCTAATTTCGTATTATGGGTAGCATTGGCATCATGTATACAATGAGACGAGGGATCATATTTGAATTTTGACTTTCTGTCTTTAGTGTTCAAATGTTGAGTTTGCGATGGTATGAAAAAAAATTAGGCATTGAATCAATTATCCTGTACCTGAAAGAATCCCCTCTAAAGTCGAAAAAGCATATACTGTAATTTTTTTTTATGATTATTTGTATAGTAGCCCAAGGTCATAAAGCTTGTCTCACTTCATTAATAAACAAACACATAAATTAAAAAAAAAAATAGACCTTAGCATCTAATTGCTTTGGTTTATATTCTCATATTTTTTACTTCTAATTTAGTATTGTGGTTGGCATTGGTATCATGTATAATACGAGACGATGGATTATTATCACTATTGTACAATATTTTGGAGTTTTTGAACACCATAAAAGCAAATATTTGCAACTACCGTTGACAAATGTCCAATCCATGTAGCCTTGGCTTTTTCTTTTCCAGAATAAATGATAGCTTTATACACCCAAAAATCACAACGAAATTCGTTGTACCATTAGTACAGGTGCAAAACGTTGACAGTGTATAAACGATTCCCACTAGGTTGCATGGGGTTGACATTGAACGAAAATCATTTTGTTAAGACTACCTAAACTCAATTTTTGTTTTGAAACATGACATATTACCCACTCATTTGAATTTTAATAAATATTAAACATGTTAATAGTTTTTTTCTGCCACTATTGCTATCTATAAATTCAACAGTTGTATCCTGTACATGCATGTGTCTGAACGTTCATTTGTTTTTTCTACCGTTAGTACTCTCTATAAATTCAACAACTGTATCTTTAGATCCATGTGTCTGAAGTTATGAACATTCAATTGCCACATATTCTACTTTGTTTTCCCTGCACTATCTTCATTTTCATTGGCAGTTCATTGATTTATGTTAAGTTGTAAATGACTCAAATTCGCGAAAGTTCCTAGCTTTTCATTCTCTGCATCATGCGCCCGAAAGTTCCTAGCTTTTTTTTATGGCCTGTGCAATCGTCATGCGCGCGAAAGTTCCTAGCTTTTTTTTATGGCCTGTGCAATCGTCATGCGCGCGAAAGTTCCTAGATTTTCATTTTCTGCATCATTTTTCTTATGGCCTATGCAATCGCCATGCGCCCACTTAAAGAAGATGCTTTCTTATTTATATTCCATTTCTCGTTACCTAAATTTTTTCATATATTTGTGTAGGCAAGTTGATTAGGACCAGGATATATATGGTTTTTTCATTCGTTTAAGATTTTAAAAATAGGATCAGTACATATATGGTTTTATATATTTTCGTGTGGGTAAGTTGATTACCCGTAAATATATGGGTTTTTCATTTGTTTAAGCTTTTAGAGATAGGACCAGTAAATATATGGTTTTTCTAACCATATTTGTGTAGGCAAGTTGATTAGGACCAGTAAATATATGGTTTTTTTATTTGTTTAAGCTTTTATATATAGGATGGATGTGTATACTAGGAAATTTTTATATTTCAATTTAGAGAGTCTGACATTCCAAAAAAAAATACTGGGACTAAGCCTCTAATCTAAAAATTATTTTGATATTGTTTTTTTAATGCTTTTTACAGGTGCCATACGAGCTTTTATGGGAAGTTCAGAGTCTTTGCAAGAGATGAGACCACTCTTGCTGTACTTGCTGTACTTACTCCACTGTGCTGTATTGTACTTACTTTCCACCCCACCCTCAACAGTGTTGTACTTACTTTCCATCCCCACCTTCACTGTACTTACTCCCCACCCCACTCTCACCCACCCTCATTTGCTGTTGAATGATCTTGTAAGAAAAAAAGAGATAAGATGCTGATGAATGATGTTGTAAGAAGAAAGGAAAATAATAATAAAGATAAAAGTTATTTGTGTGAAATATATGAAAAAATTCAGAGAAAATACCTGGAAATTTTGGAAATCTGCTGCAATCTGGTGTCTATTTTGCTCTGTTTTGCAGTCCGGTATCTGTTTTGCTCTGTTTTGAAGTTTCTCTTGATCTGTCTCTCTTTGTCTCTGTTTTGAAGTCTCTGCTGCAAATGTTGAGGTGTTTGTTCTCAGGTTTCAAAATTGTAAGACATCCCTGCCTTTAAGGATTCACCTACTCCAAATATTTTTTATTTGTTTTTCCATTTCCCTCCAGGCTTATCGTACTCCTGCACCTCTGCCACCTGCTCCGTAGCACTTATTAAATTTTTGACTGCTAAATATGTTTGGTGATTTCTTCTAATTAAAATTTAATTTTTAACCCTAAAATCGTACATACGATATGCAAGATTTTACGAGTAATTATCGATTACCCGACAGATATTGGTCGTATAACTCACCGCGAGTTACCGTCCTGAGTTTTAGCATTAAAAAACCCGCAGGCCGTGCTGACCCGCGAGTTTCGCGAGTACTCGCGGGAAACCTATGAGTTTTGAAATACTGCTTGAGAGTAGTGATACAAAATAATTTAGTTTTTCGATCCCCATTCCTCAGCCATAGGGCTCCAGACCTCTGTCTCTAGAAAATCTCATTTGACGAGGTGGTTATCAAATTCAGCAAAAACTAACTTTTCCTTATCTCTAAGATCTTCCTAGCCAGTACTTGACTCCAAAGAGACTTCAATCTCAAAAAACTGTTTTTTCAGCTCCTGCTTTTTTGGAAAAGGTGAGCATACACCATCTTGTTCCACCTTTTTAGATTGAGTTTGACAAATCTAAGATTTTTAGCTATTTGAGATATTAAGGGTTCAGAAAAGCTTTTCGACCACCATTCCACTAAATTAACTTCTAGGTCCTGGTGTAGAATACACATGGATTCGAACCTTAAATGTTTCTTGAATTTTCTGTCATTAGTGAAAACTTCTAATAGAAGAGGATTATGTTGGGAGCCTATATTGGGAAGAGAATTTAGAGAAGTGTCCCCCAAAACCCCAATCAATCTTTGGAAATAAAAAATGTATCAAGTCTTATTTGAATTAGAAGGTTTCCTGCCCTCTTATTGGTCCATGTATACTTATTGCATCTTAAGTCTATTTCCAACAATTCAAAATGGTTGACAAAATTAGAAAAGTCCTTCATGCCTTTGGACAAGGATGAGTATCCCCTTCTTTTTATCTGAGGGGTAAAGCAAAGAGTTGAAATATCCCGCTAGAATCCAATATTTATTCAAAAATGAATCTCTCATCTGATAAATAATAGACCATAATTTATTTCTTTCAACAACTAAGTTAGGGACATAATTATTGGATAAGATCCATCTTCTACTGAGCTATTTACAAGAAAATAAAATATCTATAATTTTGATGGAGGATGAGATCAGAAAACCATCCACTCTCTATGGGTTCCATATACGCAGCAAGCCTCCTAAGGATCGTTGGGCATGACTTATAGCAAAATTTTCCTGCTTCCATATGTATTCTTGATTTTAAATAAATTATCTTCATCCAATGAATATTAATAACAATATCTAATGTCCTTTAGACCAAAATGATCTACAAAGGTCATATAAGCTACATATCTGATTAGAAAATACTTTCTATACATGTAGAGTTTCTTTATAAACTTTCAAAGTTTGACTTGGTTAGTTTCATTCAAAATAATATGGAGATTTATAACTCAAAATGTTTGTACAACATTTAACATTATCATCAAATGAGTAAGATAATATAATGTGTTATTTATATTTTATTTTTGTTGAACTATGTATTCCTTATTTCTAATGGGTCTTAAGGTATGCGTAATTGTCAATTTAGATATATAAATTATGTGAGTTGGTTCTTAGGTTACAAATTTTAATTTTCCTTTTAGGATTAGCCACAACCTTATTGCTCGGATTTGTAGGATGAAGGGTGACTACTATGTCGTGTAGTAGGATTTGTAGTCGGTCAAAGCTGGGCCTCGTCGTCGCTCCTCTAGGGGTAAATCCTCTAGTTTCTGTTTTATTCTTTGTATTGATAGTTGCTGGTTTAAATATAAATACATGACTGTGTTGCTTGTGCTTCCCCACTGTTACCGCTATGCAATTCACATCTCTTTATGCAATTTATAAATCTCTTTCCAAGTTCCCTAATCTAAAACCCCAAATAGTGTAGTATAGGAGCCGACCTTCTCCGAAGATTGGCACATAAGGCATCTCTTCCCTCTGACCTTTCAAGGTTTGGTCAGGGTCCAGGGAGTGTATGTAAACCAAATCCTTTCCTAGGGTAGATCTTTGACCAATAATTTTTGGTACGCCTGGTGGGACCCAATTGTTCCACCTCATAAGTAGTATTGAAGAAGCGATGTTCGCTTCAGTACTGTCAAATCTGAACATTTGGCGACTCTACTAAACTCGAATGCCTCTAAGTCTCGAAGACCAGTCTAAAGAAAATCTCGTCTTTATGCGTACGAGATGGAGAGTTAGAAACGTGAAAGAAGAGACCGAGTACTACGAGCTTGACATTAACGCCTTCGAATAACGTCATAGGCTAGTCAACCTGAATATATTTCTAGACGAGGCATCATCGCAGGAAGCTGTTGTTGTTGAGCAAGAACCGACTTTAGACAGCCCAACAACCAGATGTCCTCCAAATCCTTCGAACTCTCCAGATCATCAAGGAGCTTCGGTTTCACCTGACAATCAATTAGGTGCTTCAAGAGCTCCTGTTCAGTCAAACCTGATGTTGTTGCCTCTAAATCAACCAAATATGAACGTGAATATGACGCACCACCACCAAATCAGCAACAAAACCAACAACAAAATTAGTAGCAAAATCAACCACTGAACCCACCCAGGCTGTTCCCTGCTTGGAATCGTGCAGGGTCGTTGAACCTAGCGGTACTAGATGCCATCGCGACTGCAGCGCTCAAGGCCATTCCTACCTATGATGACACTAGAAAAATGATGCAAGAGCATGTCCAAGACGTCATCGATCTAGATACCATTCATGGTATCACGAAAGAAAACATCATGGTGAGATTGCTAGTCTTGTCCCTCAGGGTGAAGCTCCTGTACTGGTATAGATATTTATTGCCTGACACCATTGCTACATGGGAACAGTTGGCAGGGAGGTTGATATAAGGGTTCAATGAATCGATGGATCCTTGCTCTTTACTCCACCAGTTTACGACCATCCAGAGACATCCATGGTAGGAGGTTACTGATTTCAACGTTAGATTTGCTCGAACCTGGAAGAGATTCCTTAACGGCCTATGGCCGACTCCTGATCAAGTTGCATTCTATTTTGTCAGAGCATTCAATTCAGACCTTAGTATGAATATCTGGCATTCTGGTGTCAACACTTTTCTAGATTTATATACACAGGTGCAGAAGGCCAAGGCTGATTTGATCACCATTGGCAAACTCCCATCGAAGCCAATAATGCCAATCTTCCTGGATTTGCCTCAATATTAGTACCCTTGCACATCCACTCAGTTACCTCCTGCACCTTCCATGTACCTAATTTCTCTCGTGGAACCTGAATCAAATACCTAGTTTTCCATAGCTTCTCGCTATCCTAGTTTCACAGCTTCCTTCCCCCCCGTAGTACCCAATTTTGCCTTTACATATAGCACCGTTATCATTTCCTACTCCCCTTACTGTTAATCTGCAAATAAAGCTTCTACAAGAGCTGTAGTCTCTTAACTCTACCATGAGAACGTTGTCCAATGATATGGCAGTGATGAAAAAGAAACAGGCTCAGCAAGAATTCCTGCCAAGAAGACCATATCCTCCTCCGGCGATCACCAAAGATCAAGCGGCTTAAACTGGTAGACCTCCCACGATGAATGTCGCCATTAGTGAAGAGCCAAGCACCTCAAACTATGTGCACTGGTGTTCTACATACAACGACTCGTATGGGGAGGATACTTGTATGGTACACCAACACTATGCTTAAATACTTACGACCAACATCCCTAGAGATCAAATTAACATGATCAAGGAGGCAGACCGTAATCTCATCATCCCCGAGGATGAGCAAGTTTCAATTCTTACCAAAAATATGAAGAAACCAATAGAGGAAGATACAGCTTAGATGGAGCCTCTGAAGGTATAAACTCGTCGTAAGAAGGAGCAGCCTCCGACAAAAGCTACAAAAAAAGTTCCCTTGCCCCTACTAGTAAAAGAGAAATCATTGTTGATGAAAGCTCCAGTATTGCAACCACAAGGTGAAACCCAGGAGCAGGCCAGGGAAAAGCTCAAGTACCCTTCATTAACGAAGCGACAGAGAGTTGAAGCCACGCAACAGTACCGCACTAAGTACGAAGCCATGAAAGAACCAGAGGTATCCACCGTTGCAGATTATAACATTGTTGAGGATATGAAGAAGACCTCTGCCAAGATAAGCCTTTATAATGCCCTGCAACTTCTCGGGCAGGTTGACCTGTTACAGGAATTGTTGAAATCTACCAAGGGGGAAAAGCCGTATTAGGATCCTATCCTAACATTAATTAATTAATAATAATAATAATATATTATATCCTATAGTTATAATAATAAAATAATATAATAATTAATGTAATTAATTATTATATTATTATAAGATTAGGGTTAGGAAGCATTAACCATAGAGTGGGTATAAAACATTGTAAGAACTCATCATTCCAATATCGATGAAATATATAATATATGATTTATTAAATCATTGAAGGGACTTCCCGAACAATACAAAAGTGATTTTTTTAGTTTTAGGTTTATTTAATTATTTATCAATTCTTTGTGCTAGGTTCCTACCATCTGGTATCAGGGTCTTTCACCACCATATTTTTTCAAAGCCATGTGGGATTTGCTTGAGGATCTTCATCAAAACACAGGGGTACCTATTGCACTTCCCAAGAAAAAAGAAAAAAATGAAAACCCTAAAAATTCAAATTTAAAAGAGGCAAATATTTCCAAGGAAACAAATTGCAGGGTTTATCCAACAGTGGAAAAGTTTGATGATCCTCTCTATTATCTCCCAATGCACTTTCACATGAAAAATATGGAATTAAATATAAAATTAACAGAAAATATACTCTTCACATAAAAATAAACAACAATTACTCCACTCAAATTTTTAAAAACCATAGATTGTTGGCATCAAATAAAATCTTACTCTCAAATACTTGGACTAGTAACAGTGTGAATATTGAAACAAAATTTCAATTTCCTCCTCACATGCGCCCTCCACCATGGCCACCACCAATTTATAAAAAAATTAATTTCTCTTTTTGGTGCACACCACCAATAGCTTTGCATATAATTTAGAAGCCATATAAGGAATATCCAAACTGTAAGCAATTTTTTATCTAGTTGAAAGTGAACCTTAGAAGTTATTCTTTGCAGCCACCACTATTTATAGGAAATAGCATATCATGAAGTCAAAATTTTCACACACCGCTCATCGTCCCAAAAGTGCAAAATTCATTGTAATAAAAATAGCAATAACAACATTTTGCGATTATAATTGACAACCAAATGCAGGAGTATAATTCTTTCACATTGAAAGGAGGAAGAAGTATTGTAACACTACCTTCATAAAAAACACCAAATCAGAGTTGCGATCAATTTACATTACAGAACAAGCAGTGTAGTTTATTATCCTTGGTCTCCGATTCGATCAACCACAAAAGCGAGTTGCTTGGCAAGAAAATAGGGTTGCTCATCATCAGGCATAATAACTAGCACTTTATCATCATGTTCGATTGCATCATCAGAGTGTGCAACCTCGAATTTGGTAGGAACTGACTCCATAGAATTAAGGCTGAGCTCTGGGACATCATTTCCCAACTGGGCATTGACCAATCTGCACCAGGTGCACACCAAAATCAGTGAAGCAAATCCAATTAGAACCAACATATCAGCCACTCCAACAAACAAATACAGAGCCGGGGAATGCCATGACAAACGCAAGGTTTCACGTGAGGGAATGCTAGATATTTCCAGACCCAAAATAACAATACACTTTTTTGGCCAATATTGCTACCAATTATATCATACTGTTTCTTTCAAAATCATATTAAGAACAATTTCACCATTCTCATCGCCTCAATACGCAGTTAATAATAAAAAATAAATCTATGTTGTCAAGATTCATCTGGACTGGACGTTACAAAAGCCAGCCAATTTTTTTGAACATTATGAATAGTTATACACAAAGTTATTGATGAAATTTAATGAGCCAATCCATAAACTATTGCATCTATTGTATCGCTTCGTCTTAAGAATAATGGTGGCCTTCCAATTTAATTCAAGAGATATATGTCCCTCTTTTTATTGCAAAATATTCTGCTCTTATTAATTGTTGTTACATTGTTCATCAAAGCTGGCTCCATCAAGACCATAATATATTTTTTCTATCAATAAACTGCCTTCTGGCCCCAGCAGAGGTGTAGGCCACAAGTAATTTGATGGCCACGTTCAAAATTATGCCAGCAATGCCAAGTTTTATAACTAGGAGAGGTTGATATACCAAGAAAGGCTATTTGAATGAAAGATTAAATGACAGTAATATATAGAAATCTCACGATCAATCATGACCAACCATGAAGAGAGCAGACTACGGGTATATGTTTCAACTTCTTTCATGCAAGCAGGGGTATACGTTTTCAATTTAACAGTAGGCAACTAGACTGAGCGAGAGAAGATCACTTCACACAACAGTACCAGAATTGGTTGTACAATATTCCTGCTAGATTGCTTTCTTTAGGAAAAAAAAAAATTGAAATAGCTTATAAGGAAGAGAATAGCTCGCAAGAAAGAGATAATACCAGTGTCAAACAAAGAACGAAACCACTCTCATTACCGCTTACCTACATATTTTTGTGTTGGATTATGAGGATGTGTGCTCGATTCTTTTTGCCTTGTAGATATTCTACCTGGCTGTATTTTAAAGGATTCTACTGCCACGTAGATATTAGCTCCTCCAACAAACAACTACTCCAATTTTCCAATGATCACCAGCTAACGATCACCAAATCTGGTCTTCAACAGATTCCTTCAAAAACTGCTCGAGACATTTGAATTGGGTGGCAATGATCGTTACTTTTGTTGATTCCTTGAATGAGCCCTGAAGTGTTGTGCTGATTCTACCTTAAGGTATGATAAGGTAATGTAACAAGCTCGCTGTATAAGGAATCAATGCTTTTCTAAATCTTCAATACCAAAAATTAGACAAAACATACATGAGAATTTTTGATTGAATTTTGAGTGAATAAAATTTATATTTTCACTACGACTTTACTGTCAATCATGTGTAAAATAAGTTGCAGCAGATTTGCTTAATGCATATAATCACAAATATATGCATTCTTAATGTAAGACACTAATGTCAAAACCATGCAATAACCACCGCTATAACTTGTTCGAAGGATTGGAAACTCACATTCATTGTCCATAGGCAACACTAGAGCTAAGGCCCCTAACACCTGTGATTTTGATATTCAAAAACAAGAAACCTCTGATGTATCAACTAACTTGACGATTTACAATGGCATCAGAAAATTAAATTACGAAAAATAATTTTAAGCATATACTAAGGTTCATGTTTGTCGTTCGGATCATCACGAAGGGAGATAACATACAACTATGGTGACACGAGTCCAGATGAAAATAAGCAACCCCTAAAATATTTTTACATCGCTCCTCGAACCCTATTGTGCCACGTATTTTCGATATTCAGGTATTAAAGGATAATTTATAATTTTTCGCATCGATAATATTCTGACGTCCATAGTAGAAGTTCAACAACTTGCTAATAAGTTGTGGCTGGATTTACCCGGGTGGATATGAATAAATTATTTAAAATTTTTATAGTCATCGAACTAATTGGTGAAAAATCCAACCAACTAGGTTTCATAACACAAAGAAAAATCTCTTCACAAGTCAAACAATGTGAAGGTATATTGTGTGCAAATACTATAAGGAAGTAAGAATCAAACTATTCATTGGTAAGACCAAACTAAGGTATATTGTGTGCAAATACTATAAAGTACTATTCCAAGGTGAAATTTTTGAAGAGCATATACATATTTGACATAATCAAATAGGCGACACAAGGTTCTACATTAGCTTACAAAGCCAGATGTTCGGAGAGTTACGCACTACAATTCCAAGCTTTGAGGACAAATTGTGGAATGTTAGGATCTTATCCTAACATTAATTAATTTATAATAATAATATATTATATCTTATAGTTATAATAATAAAATAATATAATAATAAATATAATTAATATAATTAATTATTATATTATTATAATATTAGGGTTAGGAAGCATTGCAACCTTTCACCTATAACCCTAGAGTGGGTATAAAACATTGTAAGAACTTATCATTCCAATATCGATGAAATATATAATATATGATTTATTAAATCATTGAAGGAACTTCCCCAACAATACAAAAGCGATTCTTTTAGTTTTAGGTTTATTTAATTATTTATTTATTTATCAATTCATTGTGTTAGGAACCCTAGGTTCTTACCAAGCTGACGTAGCCTGTGTTAGCTCAGACTTTAACCAGTTCAACCACAGGAAATAATATACCCCCATCGTTCTATCTCTCTTCGAATTGAGGGGTGGGTCATGCACAATTGCATGATTGATTCCGGTGCAGCAACGACTGTCATGCCAAGGGTAGTTTGCGAGGATATGGGATGGAATACACACGGAGCAGCCCAGAAGTCCTTCAATTGGATGGCACTCCTGTTAAAATAATGGGTGTCATCAAAGATATTTCCATCCATCTACACAAGATGCCTCAGATTGTTGTAATACAAGAGGTGGTAGTTTTCGACCTAGAGTCGTACTTCAGCATGTACCTTTCAAGGGAGTTCACTGCTAAGATGAACGGTTATCTTTATCTCGACTACTCGCACATGGAGGTCCCATTCAATGGAAGGAAGGTAAATATATACAATGAGAAACCCTCCACCTTTCTTATCGAGAAAATCTCTGAGGGGCTACAAGATGATTCAGTCCACCTGATAACAGAGGAATGAAAGGAGGTGGACCTGGTAGAAGAATCCCTGAACGATCTTCGAATGGAGGATAAATTCTCCTTGACTGACTTTAATGCCATGATCGAGTCAGATATGGGATGTTATTTCATAAATATATTCTGACTACTATGGATTATTTCACCTGGTCGATCGAAGCGGTGCCTACAAAGCATGTTGATTAGGAGACGATCATCGCATTCTTGGAGAGCTTAACAATGCACTTCAAAATTCTAGAGGCAATCATGACAGACAATGACCCAGGGTTCATAGGTGCCAAACTCAGCGAGTTCACTTGCAGGTATGAGATTTACCTTAAAGCCTCCTCCAAATATTACCTGCAGAGCAATGGCTTAGCCAAATCAACGAATAACAATTGGATGAAGATCGTAAAGGGAACCTTGAACAGAAACAAAAGAACTTGGCACCTATTCCTAGACCAAGCAATATGGGTCGATCGCATCTCTATCAAAAATTCTATCAAGACATCACCGTATGCATTGGTCTATAGGAAAGAGGTAGTTTTGCCTACTCATATTGAGATACCTACCCTCTGGATGCAAGATGATGAAAGAGGGTATCTATATCCCATGGATGCCAGACTAGCTCAGCTACTGCAACTTGAAGAGGAAAGAGAGAAAGCTTATGAAGCTTTCATGAAGCACACTGAGACTACCCAAAACTGGTTTGAAAAGAGAGCCAATGCTCGTACTTTTCGACTCGGAGATATGGTGTTGAAATGGGATGTATGGAAGGCAAAGTTGAGAAATCACGATAATTATGGGAAGGTCCATTCAAGATTTCCCGTGTCAACTAGGCCAAATATTATATGCTGCAGGACATGGGAGGCCAGACCCTGCCTATTCCTATCATCAACCTTCATCTAAAGGCTTTTCATCGCCAAAAAAGCATCATGAGGTTCTACTTGTGTACATAGTTTTATTTCTACATATTGTTTGTCTTTGACTGCATATTTCTTTCTTCTTTCAAGAAGCCAAGATGAGTTCACATGCTTTAGTTGCAAGAAAGATGCAATTTTGACTAAGCAGATTCTAGCTTCACCCACTTTTCAGCACAAAATCAAGGATTGGCCAAGTTTTGAGTGAAGCATGCACTTCGGGTAGGTTTACAACGAAGTCTACCTCGACCCCGAAGTAAAGGAAAATGAAAAAGAGTGTTGATCAGAAATCCCTATCTTCCTAGCAACGAAAATAAGAAAAATCCTAAATACCTCGCTGCATTCTGAGTAGAGGCAGTGCTTTGCTAAGTTTACGCCCCGAAATAGAGGTTCACTCAGCTCAAAGACAAAGGAAAGCTTCACTCATTTATCGAAGGCAGTAGATACTTCACTAGTTTTTTGGCCGAAATGGCACTTCGGGTGCATCACTCAATGAAGTGGTAGTTCGGAGGAGGTTGCTACGAAGTACTCCCAGATGGAAAAGTTTGTAAAGAAGGCGCTTCGCTCACCCCAGGCTAAAGGCGTCACTTCGGGCATAATTTATGCTGAAGTTGAGGATCGCCCCAAGTTTCGGTGAAGTGACAACATTAATAGGAATTCTCAAAAGAGGTGCAAGGGTCCCGCTTCGGGTGCCTTAGTGGTCGAAGCAGAACTTCACTTGATTTTGAGTGAAGTTCCCATTATGGAACCGTTGAGCCTAAAACGTGCCTCAAAGTACGTGAAAAGTTGCGTCTCCCGTATAAATCTCCTAAGCACACACTTTAATGAGAAGTAACAACACGCATCCCAATGAGGTTGTTCAAAATTAAAACTAGCACTTTGGAGAACTAAAACAAAGGAGTTTGGAGTTTCAAGGTGGATTGGGATCCCTAAGGCGATTCGAGGCTCAAAAGCAGCACCAAAATCACCAATCATAAAGTGAAGCAATTTGTCTGCATCCGATTTGGGCATTTACTATCTGTAAGTGCCATTAATGGAGTAGGTCCTACCCATTTCTATAAAATAAATATGGAGTCCCAACGTAAAATTATTAAGTCCCCCATAAATAGCTCTCCACTCTGTCAAAATTTTCTCGAAACTCCACTAGTGAGCCTGTTTACTGATAACTGCTAGTACGTCTGTATACCTCTGCTAGTAGTAATGGGCAGATGAGCAGCAAAAATAAAGGAAAAGACGTCGAAGGAGGAAGGTTCGAAGAATACATGCAAATATAAGGAGGAAAAGAAGCATAGATCAAGAAAGAAGGATCATGAGGTTCCTGTGGAGAAGCAAATAGTGGAGGAGGAAGAGCCAATTGACCCACCCATCGATAAATTAGAAGGCGTCAAAGATGGTGTCCTCTCTAAGAGTTTCGGGGAGCTGCACCAGATAATTGACCAGATGTTAACACGAGTATTTGCTGAACACAGAAGGACGATTGCATACTATTCACACTTATACTTTTATTTATGCAACCCAGTACACAACTGTCCAAAGCTCGTATGTGCCATTGCCATGTATTATCATATTTTAACCAAGCAAGTGTGGGACACTTTGAGAAAAAAAATATTTTCAATTTACGACAATGATATTCAAGATACCTTTGTTCTGGGGTAGAGGTCGCCATGATGATATGCTGTTAAGACCGTCAACGCAAATAAGCAGAAGCCTCTCCTAGAGTGCTGCAATTCATAGAGGGATAGCTGAGACAGGGGCTTCCAACCGGTGAGTTGCCAGACATGTCGATGCACCTAGAGAATTTCAAGTACCTGATATTTACTCTATCTTGGAATGGGTAGCGAGTTTATCTACTGATACTGCAGTATATCCCTAGTAGGTCACCGTTGCTGAAAGTATTTCACATGGGGATTTATACTCTTCTGACCCTGCAAGACCGAATACCAATCCGGTATTCTTCGACTGGGCGGACTGGGTAGCCCACATCCTGTACTCAAAGCCAATGAATCTAAAAAACATGGGAGCTGATCAGTGCTTTGGGTCATGCTCTTTCCTGGCTTGGTTGTTCTTTTATTATATGCATAGCATTTTCTCCCATATCGCCATCAATAGTATCGATAAAGATTAAAAGTCGTTGCCAGTATATCAGTGGACTCCAGTTCTAGTGCGAACGGAGTCCTATTATGTCATCAAGCTTGAAATTTCAAGGATGCGATTTGGAACTTGTATGCAGCTCTTGTCATCGAGTACCAACGTCAATGCGAGATAGCATAGTATACAAGAGGTTGGGTGATGTCTTCCGGCTTACACAAGGTCTCATTATTAGAATGTTTAGGTTTATTGGTAAACCCTTTATTCTCCCGTACTACACCTCGGAGTATCTATTCACATTGGAGGTCGCTCGCCAGAGTGACTACACTGATTAGATTTATGGCCACTACATGAAGTGATGACACACTTGTGAGTTCTCCTTCAAAATAGGTATTATCAAAATCTTCACCATTGGGAAGAATGCTTACCTTGGAGTGATGCTTAATGAATTTGGTCTAATCGAACTGCCCCAATAGTGTTAGTATGATCCCTTGGGTGTAATGAGATATTTCATTAGGTTCAAGGACTTTCACGTCTGTCCCCACCCAAAAATCTTGGAGCAATGCAATAACCCAACAGACCGTGATCTTGAATGAGATATCGATAGGATGCAGGCCTTACCTCCATGACACGATTTCTATCCCATTGAAGCAGAGTATATTCCATCGTGGCACCCATTCCCTGATCCAAATTCTACATTCTGGAAAAATATGAAAAAGAACCTAAAGGTTTGGCCTGAGGAAAAGCTCTTAGAATGGTGGATCATGAGGGTTCATAATCAAAAGCAAAAATCTGATACATTCCTCATCATAGATGGCCAGTTCTTAGAAATATTTGATGTCAACTATGGCTCCTGGCAACCAATCTTATTCTTGGACTTTGTACCTCGAAGCACCCCCAGCTCTGATGAAATCCCAAAGAGAATCGAAGAGTTATCTGAGCATTTAGAGTAGGAGGAACGACAGGATGAGCGTTTGGAAGCACAATAGGAGCAACACGAGCAGCCAAACGAACCAAGGGCAGAATCTAGCCATGTTGTTGAGAAGGATGTGTAGCCATATGAAATGGAAAAGAAAAAAAAGAGGAAGAAGGCCTCTAAAGTACAAATGTCTCCTCCCCACCCAAAGAAGCCTCAAACTTAATCATCCGGTTCGGTTGGCGAGTGCCCTTCAAAAATCTCTGTTAACGTAGGTATCGACAAAGCTGTATCTGGCACCCCACCACAGAAGGAGATAGATGTCATAGATGTAGAAAAAGAGATCGTCAATATGGAGGAAGACACTCAAGAAGAAGGCAACAAAGGACAAGAAGAGGAGACCAGTCAAAATTTCACCACACGAGTTTTTCTCTATAGCTCTCCTCAAAGAGCACGTAGGTACGTGCCCTCTCTCTCCTCTTAACTCTTCTAAAATGTAAAATATAGTGGCCCCGATCGATGAGACCCTAGTGTCTACCCTGCCTCTCAGCATCGAATCCCTATTGACCATTCCCCTCATTGTTTCTCGTCTGTTAATTGAAGAAGTCCAAATTTCGTTGTTTCCTAGTTTACTCAAGTAACATTTGGTTCATACGCTACTGCCCTTAATGCCTTCACAAATTTTGCATCACTCGATCAGGGCACCCTAGGCAAACCACTATCTTTCTACTTCAATCCAATGCTTTCTCCACGGGCTGAGAGTAATCCTTCGCTCCCAGGCCCCAACAGCTCGGTCGTAATTGTCCACACCATTGCTCCCTCTACGACCCCTACCCCTTCTTCAAACGTTGTTTCCAACCCATGCAGCGAAGCTCACCCTCAACAAACTTTGTACTTGTTTATGCCTATATCTGAAGATCCGACATCTCTGGATTTAGAGTTGGAGTTTATAGAAGAGCACACCCTAGTGGAGATCCTTCGTTGGATATGGCAAAGTGCAAATAAATGGCTCAAGGATGTTAGGAGGAAGAAGACGTGAACCCCCACCAAAGTCGAGAAGTATGCCATGTTCGACCTGTAAAAGATGAAACTCCAAAAGGTGAAAAATATGCCAAAAGTTCAGAAGCCAGTGGAGGAAATGGCACCTTCAGACTACACCTATCAACAGACCATAAAGGACATAAAGGTGCCTGACATGGGGTATGAGATAGGGTCCATGCATGTGAAGTTCGATTTGATCTACCTCCACAATGAACACATCAAGGAGTGCCGCTTCACAATAGAAAATGAGAATATGAAGTTGGAGGAAAATCTGGCGAAGTCCCATGCCCAACTAGAAGATGTATAGAAAGAATCGAAATAGTTAAAGCAGGAGGTGGAAGCTCTTAAACAACATTGCAACCTTTCACCTATAACCCTAGAGTGGGTATAAAATATTGTAAGAACTTATCATTCCAATATCGATGAAATATATAATATATGATTTATTAAATCATTGAAGGGGCTTCCCAAACAATACAAAAGCGATTATTTTAGTTTTAGGATTATTTAATTATTTATTTATTTATCAATTCGTTGTGCTAGGAACCCTAGGTTCCTACCAAGCTGAAACAGTCTGTGTTAGCTCAAAATTTAACCACTTAAACCATAGAAATAATATGCCCCGTTGATCTATCTATCTCTTCGAATGGAGGGGTGGATCATGCACAATTGCATGATCGATTTCGGTGTAGCAACCACCATCATGCCAGGGGTAGTTTGCGAGGATATGGGCATGGAATACACACGGAGCAGCCCAGGTGTTCTTCAATTGGATGGCACTGCTATGAAGATAGTGGGCATCATCAAATATATTCCCATCCATCTACACAAGATGCCTCAGATTGTTGTAATACAGGAGGTGGTAGTTATCGACCTGGAGCAGTACTTCAGCATGTACCTTTCAAGGGAGTTATCTGCTAATCTGAGCGGTTATCTTTATCTCAACTACTCACACATGGAGGTCCCATTAAAGGGAATGAAGGTAAAGATATACAATGAGAAACCCATCCTCTTTTTTATTGAGAAAATCTTTGATGGGCTACAAGATGATTCAGTCCACCTGATAACAGAGGAATGAAAGGAGGGGGACCTGGTAGAAGAATACCTGAAGGAGCTTTGAATGGAGGATAAATTCTCCTTGACTAATTTCAATGCCATGATCGAGTCAAATATGGGATGTTATTCCATCACCAAGCCCGAGAATCCAAATGAGACAGCGCTTGAGAGCAAGGAATTTGCCCCGAATGAGCTATGGAAGTTGTTCTTTGATGGTGCCTGATGCAAAAATGATGTCGAATCAGGAGTTATTTTGGTTTCATCCTCTAGAGAATAAAATGATTACTGCTATCGATTCACCTAGAGTTGCACCAACAACGAGGTGGAGTACGAAGCTCTATGCTTAGGGTTTAAGAAGGCTTAGAAGTTGGGGATTAATAAGCTACAATTTTTTGGAGATTTAGAATTATTCTGCAAGCAGATCATCGATAAGTGCATCTCAAAAAAGCACTATCTAAAGGTGTACCACAATAGGGTCTAGGACCTGCTGGAGTCTTTCGAGGCACTTAATGTTCAAACCATCTCATGGGAAAAGAATAAGCACACAGATGTCTTAGCGTCTATCAAGGCCAGATACTCCCTGACTGAGGACATGATGTAGAAGCCTAAGGTGGTAAGAACAATTTACAGGCCCTCTGTGCCTGATAGGGATACCCATTGGCAGGTTTTCGAGTGTGACGATAAAATTGTCAATTTTTTATTTCATGAAGCAAGTACAATAGAAGGTAGAAACCCTTGATGACGTGGAAAATGAGGGGTTGATACAGTTGAAAAACAACCATTTTCTAAGAGGACTAATAACCTTAGAGAGTCTGTTCAACCAGAATGACAAAGTGATCTCCCATAGAATCAATGTGGATGAAAAGCAATACAAGGAGCTCGAATTGAAGCTAGGAAAGGTTATCAAGGTTGGGACAAAATGTACCCTAGAAGAACTAGAGTAGATTCGAGATTTATGCCGAGCATATCCAGATATTGTGGCCTGGTCCTATCAGGACCTGAAGGGGTATGATCGAGAGGTCATCCAACATACCATTGAGTTGCAAGAAGGGTTCAAACCATGTCTACAGAAGAAGATGTCGATCAATCCCAACATTGAAGTGATGATGAGGACAAAGCTCCCCAAGATGCTTGAAGTAAAAATTATTTACGTGATAAAGCATGCTTCTTGGGTTACCGTTCCGATTAGAAGGAAGAACGAAGACATTCTCCTGTGCGTATATTTCCAATATTTGAACCAGGTCTTTTTGAAGGACCATTATCCGCTCCCACAGATTGACTAGATCCTCCATGTAGTGGCAGGAGCACAACGTTTTTCCATCTTGGACGACTTCTCTAGATATAATCAGATTTGGATGAAGGATGAAGATCAACATAAGATAGTGTTCACTACCAAATGGGGGACGTTCACCTATAAACATATGCCCTTCGGCCTATCTAATGCAAGGACCACTTTCTAGAGAACCATGGATCTATCGTTCGACGAATTGTTTAACAAAATTATTATCATCTATTTGGATGATATAACTGTGTTTTCACATAGGAGAGAAGAACATGCCTCGCATCCGCAACAAGTATTCGAGAGATGTCGAGAGTTCAATATATCTATCAACCCAAAGAAGTATATCTTCACGGTGAAGGAAGGGAAGTTGCTAGGCCATGTTATCTCAAAAAAAGGGCTCGTTGTTGACCCTGACAAAGTGGAAGCTCTCCTTAGACTTCCACTCTCGGTAAATAAGAAAGGCTTGTAGTATTTCTTTGACCAGATCAACTTCGTAAGGAAGTTTATCCCTAATTTCACCCAAGTCATCAAGCCAATGACCGAACTCCTGAAGAAAAATGTCGAGTTTGTTTGGATAGAGGAAAGGAATAAGGTGTTTGAAGAGATAAACGCTCGAATCGCCCAAGCACCTGTGCTGGTTAACCCAGACTATTCCAAAGACTTCATCCTTTATGTAGTCGAGGAACCTGAAAGCTATGCAGAAGTCCTAAAACAAAAGGGAGACAATGGCGAAGAGCACCCAATTGCTTTCTTGAGCCAAGTGATCTAGCTGAATGAGGAAAGATACAACTTCATTGAACGCCAGGTGCACACAGTCATGAGGTCCTTGAAGAAATTTTGGTACTTTATCTCCTAGAGCAAGATGACGGTGTATGTTGTTCACCCAGATGTCAGGAACATTATCATCAGAGGAGAACTGGGCAACAAGGGGGTTGGCTAGATCACTAAAATATAGGAGTTTGACATTGAAATTTGACCAACCAAGTTAATCCGAGGTCGTGCATTGTACCAAGAACTTGCAAGGAGTTCCGCCACGAAAGTAACTACCTATCAGTGGGAGGACTCAATGCTATAAGGAAACTTCACCAATCAATCGATGAAATGCAGTGACTGGACTATTGAGATAATAGAGTATTTCAACACTCGGAGATGTCCATACTGCCTTAACACCTTAGAAAGTAGGAGATTCTGGCTTCAGTCCCGGAGATATGTGTTGCGCCCAAAGGGGCTATTTCTTAGAAATATTGATAGTGTTCTCCTGAGATGCATCAGGGGGACAGAGAAGGAGAAATTCTTCGATGAATTCCATTCTGGAATGTCGAGGGGCCACTTTATAGGAAGACCTATGACCTTGAAGATAATTAGAGCAGACTACTATTGGCCAACTATTTTTGTTGATGCTTTTGCAGTCTGTCGAAAATGCGAGAAGTGCTAGAGATTTTTTGGTTGAGATAAAAATGCCTTGATGCCCCTCCAACTGATCCAAGTCGAAGCACCCTTCCAGCAGTAGGGCTTAGACTTTGTTGGGGTGATATCACCAAATTCTTCGACAGGGCATAAATATGTTCTGACAGCTATGAATTATTTCACCTGGTGGATCGAAGCGGTGCCTATAAAGCATGCTGATTAGGAGACGATCATCGCCTTCTTGGAGAGCTTAACAACGTAATTCTAAATTCTAGAGGAAATCATGACGGAAAATGACCCAAGGTTCATAGGTGCCAAACTCAACGAGTTCAATTGCAGGTATGGGATTTACCCTAAAGCCTCCTCCAACTATTTCCTGTAGGGGAATGGCTTAGCCGAATCAATGAATAAGAATTGGATGAAGATAATAAAGGGAACCTTGGATAGAAACAAAAGAACCTGGTACCTATTCCTGGACTAAGAACTATGGGCCGATTGCATCTCTATCAAAAAGTCTATCAATACATCATCGTATGCGTTTGTCTACAGGAAAGAGGTAATTTTGCCTACTAATGTTGAGATACCTGTGCTCTAGATGCTAGATGATGAAAGAGGGGACCTGGATCCCATGGATGCCATACTAGCTCAGTTGCTGCAACTTGAATAGGAAAGAGAGAAAGATTATGAAGCTTTCATGAAGCACATTGAGACTACCCAAAACTGGTTTGAAAAGAGAGTCAATGCTTGTACTTTTCTAGTCGGAGATCTGGTGTTGAAATGGGACGTATTGAAGGCAAAGTCAAGAAATCATGATAAGATTTATATCTTCTAGGAAGGCCCATTCAAGATTTCTTGTTTCAACCAGTCCAACTCTTATATCCTGTAGGACATGGGAGGCTAGACCCTTCCTATTCTCGTCAACGACCTTCATCTGAAGGCTTTCCACAGCTAAAAAAACATCATGAGGTTCTACTTGTGTACATATTTTTATTTTTGCATGTTTGTTTTTGAATGCATATTTATTTCTGCTTTCAAGAAGCCAAGGTGAGTTCGCATGGTTTTGTTGCAAGAAAGATGCAATTTTGACTAATCATATTGTAGCTTCACCCACTTTTTAACACAAAATCAAGGATCAGCCAAGTTTTGAGAGCCTGCATCGGGTATGGAAAAGTACAAATAAATGACTCAAGGATGTTAGGATGAAGAAGACGTGAACCCCCGCCAATGTCAAGAAGTATGCCATGTTCAACCTGCAAAATATGGAGCTCCACAAGGTGAAAAAGGTGACAAAAGTTTAGAATCCAGTGGAGGAAATGACACCTTCGGACTACACATATCAATAGACCATCAAGGACCAAAAGGTGCTTGACGTGGGGTATGAGATAAGGTCCATGCATGTGAAGATCGATTCAATCTACCTCCACACTAAAAACATCAATGAGTGCTACTTTGCAATGGAAAATGATAATATGAAGTTGGAGGAAAATCTGGCAAAGTCCCATGCCCAACTAGAAGATGCATAGAAAGAATCAAAATAGTTAAAGTAGGAAGTGGAAGCTCTTAAATAGCAAGTGAGCGAACTCCAGAGCACTATCAAGCACCTCTTGAAGGTGCATGAGAATGCAGAAGACAAAGTGAAAAATCTAGAGGCACGAATCCAAGAGATGCAACAACAGTTTGCAGAGAGAATAAACAATGAAGCTCTTCACCAAGGATCAAATAAAAGGTATATGCGCCCATTTGTTAGAAAAATTTAGATCTAGGGCATATAGTGCCCTTTCTATTCTGTTATATATTATTGAGGCCAAATGTGCATTTTCATAGGATGGTCTCATTGTAGAAGAGGTCATGCAAGGAGTACAATGTCAGCTTAGCTTAGCCATTGAAGTATAAAATATCAAGTACCAGGACTTGGATGTCCCGACTGAGTTGAACTACGAGGGATTTATCCACCATCCAATTGATCCTTCACATATTCTTCTCCAAACTAAAAAAATCTCAAAAGGCCAAAATATTGATGGTTGCTTTCGAGCAAGAGCAGTGCACTTTGCTGTCATACTTTTAGAACCTCTCGTAGCTAGTTTTCCCCTATTTCACAGATGATGACAAAAAAATCCTAATGAAGGATGAGCTCAAGCTAGTGTGGATCACTTTTGAGAGTGATACATGTGAGATAGATGGCTGGGCAGATCTCATCACGGAGGTACAGGCGACAAATTTCATATTCAAGAATACTGCCAATTCAAAGCCTACCTAACGGTTCTAAGTAACAGGGCCAAACATGCAGATTTTGATCAGATTGAAAGATTTCGTTGTTTGGTGAAAGTACTCCATGAGCACGAACAATTCCAAGAAGAGGCTTAGACCTACATACGACGTACTCTATAGTGCATCCGTGCACGTCTACCTCCCTAGCAGCAAGAACAAGAACCAGAGCAAGAACATGGTGAAGAGGAAGTAGAAGGAGAAAGATTGAGAGAAAAACCCTGGAAAAATGATGAACAATCTAAATAAGGGACATGCGATGACTCCAAGCCCAATGGATGACGACTTAGGGTCATTGCATTAAGGTGAGCTCAATACCCCGCGAGCTGCCAGGAATGTTGACAATTTTATCACATTTTGTCTAAGGAGTAAAATTATGAAATATTACTTGTTTTTCATGTTTGAATTCTCCTTTTCCTCCATATTTAGTTTTATTCGCTCTTATGGCATTTTTATGGTGCTCCGGTGTAGCAAGTACCCACGTCTCACTTGCCCCCATGCCCATTTCAGGTATAAGGTGGCTTCACTAGCAAAAGAAAGCCAAAGGAGGATAGCTTTGCTCAAAAAAGATGTTAATAGGCAGCTTCACTGAGAAAATAGGTAAAAAGTCCACAGCTTGGAAAATCAGCTAAGGCATGAGAAGCGCTTCGCTCTCAAGGTCAGCAAACTGTAGCTTTGGGTTATTCAACTACTGAATCTTAACTTCGGCCCCGATTCCAGTGAAATTCCATCTCGAAAATAAAGAGAAGTCTAAGGTAACTTGGCCAATGTTGCACTTCGGTCAATGTTTTCAGCGAACCATCTCTTGCAGAGTGCCAGTTCGGACTCTGGCTTGGTGAAGCATGTACTTCAAGCAGCAAAGTGGTTGAACTTCCACCTCGGGGCCCATTTCGGTTGAAGCAACCGTGCATAGCAAAGTGCCAGTTTGGCCAAAAATTTCTTCAAGGCAAAAGAGTTAGGGTCTTCTTCGCTCCTGAACACTGCGAGCTTGCAGTTCGGCCCAAAACTCTAGCGAACCTCCCCTCCGGGTTCAATCCAAGCGAACCACGCCCAACGAAGTTTGTTTTAAACTTAGGCAAACTTATGCAGTCAAGGTCTAATCCTCCCCCACATCCACAGTGAACCGCCAGTTTGAAAAAAATTCTCAGCGAAGCTGCACTTTGGGTGCATTTGTAGTGAACTTCCATCCCATGCGGGATTCAGTCCAAAACCTCGACGAAGCTCTCCCTAAGCATTTTATGACATCAGTGCTACTCTCGAGGGGCACGTGTATATAAGAAAAGTGGGTGGGGTATAAATCCAAGGCATCTTCATGGTGCATAAGTGCAAATATTTTTCTGAGAGAGATTCCTTCACCAATTACAGTAATGAGACAGGAGGTATCAACTACAAATTTCATCGGGGGACAAATCCCAACTACCCTAGTGGCCTTGTGTGCTTTGTCATTAATGTTTCAGAGGTGAGTTCCTCTATAAAAACCCACACATTGTAATGAAAATGGGGGGGGAACATATTGCTAGAAAGCTGTTGTATTCAAACTTTTGCATCAATACTAAGAATCCTTGGCTCTGAATCTATGTCTTCTTTGTATGATGCCTTTGGCAAGAATTTTTGCTAATTTCTTTTATTTTTTTGATTGCTGTAATTCTATTATCTGGATTTAAGCATTAGAAGATAAGCGAACCTAGAATTTTTCCAAAGGATACATAGGGGAGTAAACACAGTGTTAGTTTTTGTCTCATTCTCTGTATTGATAGTTGCTGGTTTAAATATAAATACATGATTATGCTACTTGTTCTTCCCCACTGTTACCGTTATGCAATTCACATATCTTTCTGCAATTTATCAATATATTTCCAAGTTACCTAATCTAAAACCCCAAGTAGTGTAGTATAGGAGCCGACCTTATCTAGAGATTGGCACGAAAGGCATCCCTTCCCTTCGAACTTTTAAGGTTGGTCCGGGTCCAGGGCACGTATGTAAATCGAATCCTTTCCTAGGGAAGATCCGTGACCAACATAAACAAAGTCCTTGAGGGGACCTCAGCTTGCTTTCAATAGAGGATCACCTTTGACCCTTTGGCTAGCCTAGAAAAAACACTGTCTTCTGTATCTAATGCTTCCAAGGCAGCTTGTACCCTTCTCTAGCAAGCTACAAAGGTGGTGGAAGAGATCAAGCATCAGCAGAAAGGATGCACCCAAGTTTTTGACATTGCGCTTGACACGAGTGACAAAGATAATGTGTCTGAGTAAGCCACCTTCGCCTGACAAAGATAATGTGTCTGAGTAAGCTGACTATGTTGCATGGGTTTTATTTGATTCAATTTTTGAGATCTAATGGCTTCCCCTGGTCCCATTGCTGGTGTCTCTTGGAGACTCCCTTCCCTAGGTTGATCCCCTTTTTCTCGTCTTCAGGGTGATCTCTGTAGTCCCTCAAATTTTTTGTGTTTCGGTTGTTTTTGGTCCCGTGGAGACCATTTATTTTTGTATCTAGTTTTTGTAAATGATTTTGGGGTCCCTTTCAAAACCCGCTTCTACAATAAATAAATAAATAAATAAATATAATTTTAAATTTTGTAAACAACTTGATTTTCTCTTTTTACAAGTAATAATTTTTCTTTAGTTTTCAAATAGCCAAGTTACTTATATGATTTTTTGCCATATTTTCCTTAATCATATATGAGTTGAACAAGAATTGTGTGTTATGACATGAAGTCTTTTTGGCTATAATTAAATAGGTTATATTTATATTGTAAAGAACACTTTAAGGATTTATTTTTAATGGTACATCCATTAGAAATAAAGGATAGGGTGTTGGTTTCTTAGGCTTAAAATAATTAATGATAAGTTATTTATATATTTTCTTAATTTTATTCCAAGAGTCTTGAGATAAACTACCTTCACCTATATCTCAACCATATAAAATGACAAATTATCATAGGGCTATAGAATAAGGTCCTTTTAGATTTTTGAATCTGAAAGTTCAAAACTTTAACGTTTGTTTTCTAGGGAATAGAAGTCCTTCCAACTTGTAGAGATTTTTTTAATGGTAGAGTTTTAATTTATGTTGTTATTAAATTCAATACCTAGGTACCTATAGAATTGGAATTATGCAAGGGAATGATTATCAATGAGTATACAAATATATTTGTTTTTATTAAACATTACAAAGTCGATGAGGATGGAATTTTTGGTTTATTAACATTAAACATGAATCTAATTGGTTGTAAACAAGAGATAGAAATATAATTTTTTCATAAGTCAATGATTTCTCAAAAATATTTGACTACTTTAATGTGACAACGCTAGCTATGAATAAAAATTTAGATTGACTTATCAACTTTTGAAGGGGTGGAGAAAGAATTATGGAAATAAAGAAGGATAAAGCCATTAGCCCATGTGGATCCCCTTTCTAATTATTTTAAGTCTTTTGGATACTGTCAAGGGAGATATTCATAAGATAACATAGAAACTGAGAACTAATAAATAGATGCTAACAACTACTAATAATACTTTTCTAACTCTTATTGCATAAATGAATTATGTAAAAGAGATGTTTAATTTTACGTAAATTGATATGTGAAATATGCTCTATCAAATCTCCTCAAATATTATGGTTGAGTTTTTAAAGGAAGTGTTATTCATGCTATCTTATGGAAGTAGGGAGGATTTATGGTTGGTAAATAGATGCTTTATGGGATCATAACACTTCAAGAGTCTATCCTTTGAATATATTACAAAGAAAAAAGCTATAATTCTTAAGTTACATATCCTTAAAACTTATGATCATGTCACCTAGTGATTTCTACATGATATTTCAAAGGTTTTTGTTTTAAAAATGAGTGAATAGGTTATCTCAATATGCTTTATAATACTTTGTTATTTTTCTAATAGATGAAGATTCATCATTCATACTTAATGCAAGAAGAGACCTTAAGAAACTTCATCTAAACATTTTACTCATATAGGCAAAATTTTTGGTAAGGTACATGAAGATGCTAAACGAAAAAAAGGATTTTATAGGTATTGAATGTGAAAAAGAATATGTATTATATTAACTTAGTTTGTATGTGACATATCCTTATTAGATAAGCCCATATTTATAGGTAAGGCTTTATACTTATTAGATAAGGCCATATTTATAGAGGTTATTAGATAAGGCCATATTTATAGAGGTATTTGAAATTGTAGTTGGGCAAAAGATAAACTATATAAAAATTAAAATATCCTTTTTGAATACTCCCTCAGCAAGGCATAGGATAATTACTTGTATCTTGGGTTGTGAGGTGGCTGCCCTCGTGTCTCTTTACCTTGAAATGCATTTGTTTAAAGGTAGGATCTAGGATTCACTTTGGGAACCTGTGGTGAAAATATTGTACAGGAAGCTCCTCGGGTGGAAAGGATCCCCCCTTAGTCAAGCCGAAAAGGCTACCTTGGTAAAGTCTACTTTTCAAAGCTCTATTGAGAACTTAAGGGCTCACACGGATACTCTTTAAAAGCATGATACATTCTCCCTCATAGAAATCGACTTGAGAAAGGAAATACAAATTTATGAGTGAGAGTGTGGTATCCAAAAAATGGCCTAAGGTTAATGATTTCTCTTGGTAGCTATACTGAATAACTTCTTATATCAAGAAAACATTAGGAAGCATTGCCTTATAGGAACAAATATTTGTGTATTATATCAAATACATGAAGAAACATGAAGTCATATGCCACTTTTATGTCCCCTTATAACTACTTTATGGAAGTTTTGGAAAATATTTTGGTACATCTAGTTATTCAAAATCAAATTTAAAAATTTATGGTTGCTTAGGTTCTCCCAAGTGATAAAGTTAAGGGCTAAATACTACCACCTGAATTGGGTCATCCCTTAATCTAGTGTAATGCCTAGTTAGAATCTACTCAAGATTTTCTAAGTCTCTCGACTGATGCTAAGGCAAATGTGGGATCAATATAATAGAAAATTTGAAAGAAAACTATCGAGGGTGTCCCTTTAAGATATCTTGGGTATAATTTAGTATTTTTAATAGTTTAGGAATATCACTTGTTTTATCTCATATGATATAATAATAGAAAATATATGTAATTATGGGTAGTTAAAGTGCATTTGATAAAATTAAGTAGATTATGCCTAGATAAGGCATGATTAAAAATAATATTGATGGAATTACGTGGGAAAACCTAGACCCAATTGGAAATAAAGGGATATATATGGGTCTTCAAAGTGAGTTTGTCTTCTAATTTATTGTGAATATCGAAGAAAAATACAAATATTTTCATAGAGGCAATGATCATAAGGGGTTGTTATTAAGGCTACAAAGGGGAAGATTGTACCTGCTATTATTGAGTCAGACTCAAAAGTTTTAATAGATGGATTGAATTTACATAAGCATGGTAAGGCTAAGTAGTGGTTATTGATAGAATACTTGTGAGAAATAATTGTCCTTACATGAGATATAGTGATGTTGAATAAAAATATATAAATTGAGGATGATCCTAGTCTATAAATTTCTTTACAAAAATAGTGTCTCGGTTGGATTATCTGCAACTTTTGATTGAAAAATTTTATGATCAAGTAAATTAGCAGGAGAGCACTCCCTTGATCCCGGTACTTAATGAAGCTTACTGATGCAGTTTATGTTGGTAAGAGTGAAGACAATGACAAAGGAATAAAATAAGTACTGTATGACTTCATTACTTGTAAATAATGCATTAGCCATATTTTAAGCAAATCATATACATGCTATTGTAAAAGAATTTACCATCATGTAATTGTATAACCTCAATACCAAGGAAATAATGCATTAGCTCCAAGTTTGTCATTTCAAGATCTCTTGTCATGGCTTCTTTAAACTTATCCAACATCAATCTATTATTCACATTATAAATCAAGTCATATGCATATACGCACACCATCAATTTTCCTTTACCTTTTGCTTTATTTGTGATTGGAAAACTTATGAAAGGGAAATGTTTATTGACCTATTTAATATTTGCTCATGAGTTTGAAGTGAGTTTGAAGTGATCTCATGAGCTCTTCAATTGAGTTTTTTAACAACTTTTTGATATTGTAGTATCTCCCCATGGAACTTGACTTGGTTTATAATATCCATAATTAAGGTGAAAATTTATTTGTATATTTAAATATTTTATTGATAAATTCTCAAATTTCCTCATTAACATTTTAAGTCTTACAAGTTTTATTTTATATGTGCCTAGATATGCACTTTGTAGATTCTTGGGAAGATGGACTCATCCATAGCTTGTTGGAGGAAGAAGAGTCCTTTGGAGTCATTTTTCTGATTCTCCTTAAGCTAATCCTTGTAAGCCTATGCCCATTGAATAAAATCAGTTTGATCTGTTGGTTATAGGTACACATAATCAACCAACATCCACAGATCTTGACAGCAAAAAAAGTCTTCATATTAATAATCCAAAGTTTGTATTTCTTTCCTTTAAACTAAAGGTTTTGAGGCTGAGTAAGGCTATAGTCGTTTTTGGACATTCAATATATGTACGTGCTGGGAAATGCTGCAAATATAACTCTTATGGATCCTTAATTTATTTCTTGATTTTTAATATATTACCTTATATTTGATAACACTTCTTACATAGAAAGCCATGTTCAGAGATAGGAGATATCTTCAAGAATAGGGAAGGTCAATATCCTATAAAATACAAATCAAACAATTTAATATTCAAGTAAATAGCTTACTACAAAAGATACTATATAGTTTAAATTTTTATACATTGAAGCATAAATTTTATTTGACTTTTATTTACTGTGAAGGGATACAAAGCACATTCATGCTGCATACCTCTTACAATATTCTTATAGAACATAAAACCAGATAACCAAGCAATACTTACTCATACTCTCCTAAAATAACACTCATTTTTTGCATATACATAGTAGAATAATAGATAACTATTGACACAAGGAGTGGTTAAAAGGAATCTTCAAAAATATAACTGTTAATATTCAATAGTAGTGAACCATGCCAAGTCAAGATTATGACTCTCAAACTGGAATATTAAATTTAAATAAGCACTTAAATTATTATTTACTGTAATATATCCTTGTTGCTTCACATTTTCATCTCTCTCAAAATTTTGGTAGTCCACCCTTTCTATTTTAGAAATTATTCATGTTCTTGCTTTCTCTATCAAACTTATAATATTGACTCTCATACCATATGTGAGAGTCAAGATAATGACTCTCACACTGGAATATTAAATTTAAATAATCACTTAAATTGTTCTTTATTGCAATATATCCTTGTTGCTTCATATTTTCATCTCACTAAATGTTTTGGTAGTCCACCATTTATCTTTTCTAAATTATTCATGTTGTTGCTTTCTCTTTGTAACTTATAATATTGACTCTGTGAGAGTCATAATTTCTGTTTTAGAAATTATTCATGTTGTTGCTTTCTCTTTCTAAATTATAATATTGACTCTGTGAGAGTCAAGATTATGACTCTCACACTGGAAATTTAAATAAGTACTTAAATTGTTCTTTATTGCAATATATCCTTGTTGCTTCACATTTTCATCTCTCTAAATGTTTTGGTAGTCTACCATTTCTCTTTTAGGAATTATTCATGTTGTTGCTTTCTCTTTCAAACTTATATTATTGACTCACATACCATGTGTGATAGTCAAAATTATGACTCCTACGCTAGAATATTAAATTTAAATAGGTACTTAAATAGTTCTTTATTACAATATATCCTTGTTGCTTCACATTTTCATCTCTCTAAATGTTTTGGTAGTCCATAATTTATCTTTTAGGAATTATTCATGTTGTCGCTTTCTCTTTAAAACTTACTCTTTAAAACTTATAATATTGATGCATATAAAAACACCATCAATTTACCTTTACCTTTTGCTTTCTTGATGTAAATTTTGTTAGAGTAAATCACTATATAAAATATATTTATATAGAAAAGCAATTATAGTGTTTCAAACTTTAATGGCAGAATTTTCAGAATAAGACAAACACACACAGAAGAAGAGACAACGATTTTAACGTGGTTCACCCAATGCGGGTTACATCCACCGAGAATTTTCAGTCCTTCCTTTCTCAATCCAAGCAATAGAGGGTTACAACCTACAGCCAACATCTGCTGTAATTTCCTCTCTATTTTTCCAAGGAATCAACACAGTAATTTTCTTTGTCATAGTCATCTCTGTTTTTCCTCACAACTATAAGAAAAAAATAGAAAAACAAACTGCTTTTCTTAATACATTCCAAGATTAACATTGAGTTCCCAACATCTAATTTTTGGATAAAAATAAAAAAACTTTCCCCTGTCTGTCTGTTGTAAATCCGGAAACTTTCTCTGGTAGACTAACATACAGTAAATCTAGAAACTTTCCCTGCCCGTCTTGTAGTAAATATAGAAAATTTCTCTGTTTAGCCTCCTCATAATTAGGCTCCATTCCTAACAATCTCCCACTTGGATACTAATTCCATTGCACCATCTCGCAACCAAGGACTGAAAAATTCTCATCATGGCCTCTTATTCCTTAAGGCCAACTGAAGTTGAGCAAAAACTCAACTTTTCTCTTGACACCACTTGTGTCAGCATGTTAGCAGGATTTTGTGATGTGTGAACCTTCCCTAATTTCAAAGATCCATCTTCCACTACTGATCTAATGAAATGATACCTGAGTTTGATGTGTTTATTTTTTGAATGGAATGTCGAATTCTTCGCAAGGTGTATAGCACTCTGGCTATCACTCCATAACCTATTATCCTCTTGCTTCTTCCCCAGTTCTTCCATTAGTCTTTGCAACCAAACCATCTCTTTACTTGCTTCTGTAGCAACAACATATTCAGCTTTAGTGGTAGAAAGGGCAACTACGTGTTGGAGTTTAGAAATCCAACTAACCACTCCTCCTCCTATAGTAAAGATGTAGCCAGTAGTTGTCCTTCCACCATCAAGATCACCTGCCATATCAGAATCTACAAAACCTTTCAAGCATATATTAGAGCCTCCAAAATTCAAAGAATAATTTGAAGTTCCTCTCAAGTACCTGAGTATCCATTTTACCGCTTGCCAATGTCCTTTTCCCGGATTACTCATAAATCTACTCACTACTCCCACTGCATGGGCAATATCTGGTCTTGTACAAACCATTGCATACATCAAGCTTCCAACCGCTGATGCATGGAACCTTAGCCATATGCTCTTGTTCCTTTTGTGTCTTGGGACACAAATCTTTGGTGAGTTTGAAATGCTTTGCCAATGGAGTAGCAACAGACTTTGCATTGTTCATGTTGAATCTCTTAAGCACTTTTTCAATGTATTTTGCTTGTGATAATTTTAGAGTGTGACTCTCCTTGTCTCTTGTTATTCTCATACCAAGGATTTGTTTGGCTTCTCCCAAATCCTTCATGGCAAAGGATTTAGCCAACTTCTTCTTGAGCATGTTTATATCTTGCATATTTGTTCTTGCAACTAACATGTCATCCACATACAATAGCAAAATAACATAGTTACCATTTCCAGTTTGCTTAAAATATACACAATGATCACTTTGACATCTTTCAAACCTTTGATTAGCCATGAATTTATCAAATTTTAAATACCACTGTCTAGGAGCTTGTTTTAACCCATACAAGCTCTTTTTTAGTTTACATACCCAATCCTCTTTACCTTTCACCTGAAAGCCTTCTGGTTGGTGCATATAAATTTCCTCCTCCAAATCACCATGAATAAATGTTGTCTTCACATCCAATTGCTCCAGAAACAAATTTTCTATAGCTACAAGACTCACAATAGCTCTAATAGAGGTCATTTTTACAACTGGAGAAAAAATCTCATCAAAATCAATACCTTTTTTTTGAGCGAATCCCTTGACCACTAGTATTTCTTTGTATCTCTTATGCCCTTCATTCTCCTCTTTAATCCTATACACCCATTTATTGGTCAAAGCTCTTTTACCTTTGGGTAGCTCAACCAAATCCCAAGTTTGGTTGTGAAATAAAGAGTCCATTTCTTCATTCATTGCAAGCTCCCACTTATTCCTGGTATCCATCTGTAATGCTTCCTGAAAACATTCCGGATCACCAGCATCAGTATACAAAACATAATCAGAGAAACATTGAGGAATTTTACTTATCTTGGTAGATCGTCTAACAACACTTTCTGGAGATTGAGGTGCTTGTTGTTGCTTGCTGTACATTTTGATCTTCTACCACTTTTGGAGTTACCTTTTCTATGTGTCCATCAAGGTCTATGTATTCAGCAATTTCCTCTTTCTGTTTCTTTCCCTGCAACCGATCTTTATACAAGTTTTTTTCATTAAATATGACATCCCTACTTCTAATGACTTTTCGGTTATCACAATCCCATAATATGTAACCCAAGCCATCAATACCGTAACCAATAAAATAGCACTTTTGGGCCTTAGCATCTAACTTATTTCTGTTCTCTTTGTCTATATGCATAAAATCCTCATATCCAAATACCTTAAGGAAAGAATAATTTACTGGTTTACCTATCCAAAGCTCTTCTGGAATTCCTCCATCCAAGGCACTAGACAGTCCTCTATTAATCAGATATACTACAGTATCAACATCATGAGCCCATAAAAATAATGGTAAGCCTGCATGTATTCTCATGCTCCTAGCACGCTCCATGATAGTTCTATTCATTCTTTCAGCAACCCCATTTTCTTGAGGTGTTCTCTTGATTCTTCTAATTCCATTTTTAGAACAAAACATATCAAATTCTCTACTACAATATTCTCCACCATTATCCGACTTTAGACACTTTAACCTTTTTCCAGTTTCATTTTCAACTAATGCTTTCCAATTCTTGAAGGTATTAAAAACATCACTTTTATTCTTAATGCAATATATCCATGTTTTCCTTGTTGCATCATCAATAAAAAGTACATAGTAAGAGGAACCTCCAAGAGAAGTTACCTGAGCTGGGCCCCAAACATCTGAGTGCACAAGCTCCAATTTCTCTTTCTTCCTTTCCTTGCCATCCTTGAGAAATCTAACTCTCTTTGCTTTACCATAAACACAATCCTCACAGAATTCCAAATCAATCTCTTTTAACTTAGGCAATAACTTTCTTGAATGTAAAATTTCCATACCTTTTCCACTCATATGGCCAAGTCTTTGGTGCCACAAAGATGCACTCTCACCTGTAGAGACTAAATTCATGGAGCAATGAGAAAAATCAGTAAGTAAATAAAGAGTACCCACCAATTTACCTCTAGCTACTATCAATGAACCTTTAGTAACTTTCCAAGCATTTTCTCCGAATGCAACCGTGTATCCTTCACCATCAAGCTTACTTGCCGATATAAGATTTCTCTTTAAATCTGGTATGTGTCTCACCTCTTTAAGAGCCCATTGACATCCATTTGGGGATTTAATCAAAATCTTTCCAATACCCATGATTTTACATGGTTGGTCATTTCCCAATAGAACCTGTCCATAATCTCCAGAAACATAATCTATGAAGTATTCATTATGTGAGGTAGCATGAAATGAAGCACCGCTATCAATTACCCAATAATCACTATTTCTATCAAGAGATAAGATTAAAGCATCTTGTAGAATTTTTCTAGTAATATTGGCTTCTGAAGTGTTACCATTATTATCATTACCTTCATTTCCATCACCCTTTCTTTGCCAACAGTCCTTGAGATGACCCTTTTTGCCACAGTGCCAACACTATAGCTTTCCTTTTCCACGTGATTTGGATCTGCCTTTGGATTTGCCACGATGTGAACTCTTGCATCTTTCTCTTCCTCTTCCTCTATTCTCAACAGTTAAATAACCTTTTCATTAAGAATACCTTATTTGATGCTGATGGTTTCTCATACATCTTGGCCAACTTATCCATGACTCCCTTGGTAGTCTTTTCATCAGAGATGTTGAAGGCTACAGTGGCTCCCAAGCACGACCTCATAGTACCCAATGCCTTTCTATCAAGGAGACTCCACTCCTCATCAGACATAGATGAAGGTCTCTCTGTTTCCCCCTCAAGAGGTAAGTAAAGATCCTTCTGGTACAAGTAATCCTCCATATGCATCTTCCAGAATTGAAAGTTCTGGCCATTGAATTTTTGAACTCTAAACCTCCCTTCTTCCGCCATTGCTCCCACTTGATCCAAAAATTCTCCTTCTGTCAAGTGCACCAAAAAAAAAAACCGCTTTGATACCAATTGTTAGAGTAAATCACTATATAAAATATATTTATATAGAAAAGCAATTATAGTGTTTCAAACTTTAATGGCAGAATTTTCAAAATAAGACAAACACACACAGAAGAAGAGACAATGATTTTAACGTGGTTCACCCAATGCGGGTTACATCCATCGAGAATTTTCAGTCCTTCCTTTCTCAATCCAAGCAATAGAGGGTTACAACCTGCAACCAACATCTGCTGTAATTTCCTCTCTATTTTTCTAAGGAATCAACACAGTAATTTTCTTTGTCATAGTCATCTCTGTTTTTCCTCACAACTATAAGAAAAAAATAGAAAAACAAACTGCTTTTCTTAATACATTCCAATATTAACATTGAGTTCCCAACATCTAATTTTGGGATAAAAACAAAAAAACTTTCCCTGGCTGTCCTGTTGTAAATCCGGAAACTTTCTCTGGTAGACTAACAAACTGTAAATCTGGAAACTTTCCCTGCCCGTCCTGCAGTAAATCCAGAAACTTTCTCTGTTTAGCCTCCTCATAATTAGGCTTCATTCCTAACAAATTTATGATTGGAAGGCTTATAAAAGGGAAATATTTATTTATATATTTAATCCTTGATCATGAGTTTGAAGTGATCTCATGAGCTCTTTAATTGATAATCTTTTCAGATCCTTAGATTCATCAATATCAACCATAATAGGATCATATTTGGAGGTAAACTTCTGAAGATATTTTTAATAACTTTTTGATATTGCTGTATCTCCCCATGGGACTCAACTTGGTATATAATCTCCATAATTAGGGTGAAAATTCATCTATATATTTAAATATTTTAATGATAAATTCTCAAATTGCCTCCTTAACATTTGAAGTCTTACAAATTTTATTTTATATGTGCCTAGATATGCACTTTGCAGATTCTTGGGAAGATGGACTCATCCATTTATTGTTGGAGGAAGAAGAGTCCTTTGGAATCATTTTTTTGATTCTCCTTAAGCTGATCCTTATAAGCCTATGCGCATTGATTGAAAGAAGTTTGATCTGTTGGTTCTAGGTACACATATTCAACCAACACCCATAAATCTTGAGAACAAAAAAGAGTCTTCATATTAATAATCCAAAATTTGTATTTCTTTCCTTTAAACTGAAGGGTTTTAGGCTGAGTAAGGCTATTGTCATTGTTGGACATTCCATATATCTAAGTGCTGGGAAATGCTGCAAATATACCTCTTATGGATCCTTAATTTCTTTCTTGATTTTTATTATATTACCTTATATTTGATAACACTTCCTACATAGAAAGCCATGTTCAGAGATAAGAGATCTCTTCAAGAATAGGGAAGCTCAATATCCTACAAAATACAAATAAAAAAAAATATTCTTCAAGTAACTAGCTTACTACAAAATATACTATATAGTTTAAATTTTTATACATTGAAGCATAAATTTTATTTGACTTTTATTTACTGTGAAGGGATACAAAGCACATTCATGCTGCATACCTCTTACAATATTCTTATAGAACATAAAACCAGATAACCAAGCAATACTTACTCATACTCTCCTAAAATAACACTCATTTTTTGCATATACATAGTAAAATAATAGATAACTATTGACACAAGGAGTGGTTAAAAGGAATCTACAGGAAATACAACTGTTAATATTCAATAGTAGTGAAACATGCCAAGTCAATATTATGGCTCTCACATTGGAATATTAAATTTAAATAAGTACTTAAAATGTTCTTTATTGTAATATACCCTTGTTGCTTCACATTTTCATCTTTCTAAATATTTTGGTAGTCCACCCTTTCTCTTTTAGAAATTATTCATGCTCTTGCTTTCTCTATCAAACTTAAAATATTGACTCTCATAACATGTATGAGAGTCAAGATAATGACTCTCACACTGGAATATTAAATTTAAATAAGTACTTAAATTGTTCTTTATTGCAATATATCCTTGTTGCTTCACATTTTCTTCTCTCTAAATGTTTTGGTTATCCACCATCTATTTTCTAGGAATTATTCATACTATTGTTTTCTCTTTCAAACTTATAATATTGACTCTCATACCATGTGTGAGAGCCAATATTATGACTCTTACATTGAAATATTAAATTTAAATAAGTACTTAAATTATTCTTTATTGCAATATATTCTTTTTGCTTTACATTTTTATCTCTCTAAATGTTTTGGTAGTCCACCATTTCTGTTTTAGAAATTATTCATGTTGTTGCTTTCTCTTTCTAACTGCACTGGAATATTAAATTTAAAATGAGTACTTAAATTGTTCTTTATTGCAATATATCCTTGTTGCTTCACATTTTTCTCTTTCTAAATGTTTTGGTAGTCCACTGTTTCTCTTTTAGGAATTATTAATGTTGTTGCTTTCTCTTTCAAACATGACGAGGGTAGTTGATCATTCATCATTTAGTAATTATAATTCAGTCCAGGGCGGTGTCCAAAGGCTGTATACGATAGGAGGTGTCACAGTTGCAGGTTCAGTTTGTCCAAGAATAGGCTTTTATTGGTAGGTCTGTTAGTAGTGCTGGGGGTTGTTGTAACTTCCTAATTTCTAACAAAGGAAATCAAATTGCACAGTCTAAAGCTGAATTTAAATTGCAGGAAAATGAAACTGCAAAATCTGAAATTGACAAGAAATAAAATGCTGCTGAATTGACCAAAAAGCAAATTGCAAGAAAGTAAACTTCAGAATGGAAATTCACACATACACTTGTAAAAATTAAACCAATGATAAAACTCACAATTTTCTAAACATAAGTTGAACCAAATTAATGTTTATTGCAGTAAAACTAAAAATGACATAATTCTGGAAATTGCAGAAAATACTGAAAATGATGTAATTCTGGAAATTGCAAAAAATGCTAAAAATGATGCGATTATAGGTCAAATGCTAAATATTATTCTAACACGTGATTGAAATTGTTCTAGATGCTATGGTGTAATTCTGAAATGAAACTAATTTTGCAAATAAATGTTGACAGAATTCTGCTGATCTACTGTAGCAAGAAATCAGTAAGAATTTTCTATCACTATGCTGCCCTTCCTCTGATCCTGCAAGTGGCCTTGCTTCCATAACCAGAAAAGGGTGAATAATTATACTAGGTAAATTAAATGTGCACTATCAACCATCAAATGCTAATAAAATCTGAAGAATGCACCTTTTATTCCATCTGAAACTACATTACAGTATTGCAGAAAAAATCTGCAATTTACTGTAATGCTACAAAGACTTTATCTTTTGCTAATATCTCCTATTCCTCTATCCCTATTTATCCATTTATATATCTATTATATATTATGCTTAACCGTGCTTGGAGCTTTATTTATAATACAAAGTTGATATATCTGTTTGCTAGGTTTCAAGGATTTCCAACAGTTTACAAAATAGTTTCCTAGAATGCAGGGTTATAATTTGTCAACCTTTATCTCTTTATCCTAGTTGGTCCGCCTATGGTGAAGTAACGAAGTCAAAATAGGGTGGACTAACTGCTTGTTCAATTTCCAATCATGATTTCCATGGTTTTGGGGCATTTTGACCATTTTTGGTTGTTCCTGTGCTATTCCCTATTCCTACATCGCTTATTTCTGCACTGTTTCGAAATAACAGGCAGGTGACAATTCGTTGCTTATCTGTGCTCCAAATGCATAGGGAGGAAGTTGTTGACCATTTGGATTGTTTTCCCTTATCTTGTACACCCTTTTGCATTGGTGGCACACGATGGAGTCACTGATTTCAAGCCCTGCTATATATGTACAGTTGGCTGGAATTGTCACAGTCACAACCTATTTTCCTATACAGTCAGCTACAGTGGACAAGTTCTTGGTACCTTTTTCCATTTGAATCAGTTTAAACAGAGGAATACAATATTTTTAAGCACCAGATATTCAACAAGGTCTATGTTATGATTCCGAATTACTACAATACTACTGATTAATTAACAAAAAATAGGTGAAATTGCAGTAAAAATAGTAAAATAAAGTATATGCACTTTGTCATTTCAGAATATGCAAACACCATTATATAATGCATTTTACCCATAATTAACATAAAAACATAGTAAAATGGGTGATTCAAATAGTTATAATGTATCAAAAAGTGTCCATGGATGAGGCAATTCCTAGCCTCATCAAAACATATAATATTGACTCTCATCCCATATGTGATAGTCAAATTATGACCCCACACTGGAATATTAAATTTAAATAAGTACTTAAATTATTCTTTATTGCAATATATCGTTGTTGCTTCACATTTTCATCTCTCTAAATATTTTGGTAGTTTTGGCAATATTAAATTGTCATTGATGTCAAAGGGTGCATGGTATTCGAGGTCAAAGGGAGCATGGTATTCAAGGAAGAAATATTCTCCATGGGTTTGATGAATAGAAAACAATGAACAAATATCCAAGGCAAGTATATATTTCAAAGAAGCCAAGTAGGGAAACTATTTTTAAGAAAATGACTATAATATTTAATTATCAAATTTAAATATTACAAAGAAGGACAAAAGCTTGGGAAAAAGGTTTAAAAGTTGATTAAGATAAATGTATAAAGTTGATTGGGACAAAGGTTTAAATATCACAAGAGAAGGCCAAAGGTTTTAAAAGTTAATATATTATAATATTTTTAAATATTATAATATAAAAAGGGTTTATAAGTTTTGGTGCCAACGTATTTAAAGAACATATGTAAAATCAAAATGAAAATCGTTAGCCGACTATCTATGCGTTAAAAACAAGAATGAAGTAATTGATATAAATACATGGAAAGATTATGACTTTGCGGTGGTATTGAGATACTTTTTCGAAGTGCAGCATGAAGAGATTTATGAGAGAGAAAAAATGTTTGTAGCCTACTATCAAAGGTACAATAAGAGGTTGAAGGATCCTACACACAACGAAGGCATTGCAATCAACGACAGAGAGAGCACAACGAAGGTATTGCACTCGGTGAGAGAGCACAATGAAGGTATTACGCTCGATGGTAGAGAGAGCACAATGAAGGCATTGCAGTCGGTGAGAAGAAGATATTGTGCACAATAGATATTTAGCACAACAAAGACATTATGCATGGTAGAGTTTGAGGATAGAGAAATATTGTGCACGATAGAGTTTTAGCACAGTGAGCACACGAAGAAGTTTTAGCATAGTGAACGCATGATAAAGTTTGAGTACAGTGAGTGTACGACAGAGTTTGAGCATAGCGAAGAACGTGCACATGGTGAAGGTTGAGCACAACAAACATTTTTGCACAGTAAGAGTCAACCAAAGTGATTGGTAAGATTGAAGAACTTGCACTAGATTGTGATAGAGATTTCAGGTTGATAAAAGCAATGGTGACAGAAACAAGATCTTTGATGGAAAATTGACATCACGATTACGAGACCAAATATAGTAAGTATCAAAGGCAAATGTTGTTAATTTATCGTCCAACCAAAGACATCACCAAAGACTTACGAGGATAAAATATCAGGCAAGAGATAATTTAATTTGTGTTTACAAAGGTTGGAAATGTCATCATGTTTGAAAGGTTTTATTTTGTGGTTGTGTTGAGTATTTAAATCCCACATCCTCCTTGCAAGAGATGATGAGTTAGAAAATAAATTATTGAGTTTTTGTTATTTGAAGAAGAATGTTTGTTGGCCTTATATAGTGGAGTAATAAGGAATCATTAGGTAAACTTTGATGATAAGTTGAAAAGGAGAGTTTTTTGTTTTTGAAGTACATGTGAAATAGTATAACCTCATACATTGCTTTAAGATAAGTCAAGGGGGTTACACAAGGGTAAGAATAGAGTGAAAGAATTTAATTGAGAAGAAGAACATATTAGGCATTTGTTAGTGCATGTCATTCTTTATATGTTATTGAAGATAAAAAACTCTGAGTAGAATATGTCTGAATTACTTTAAGTTGAAGAAAGTTCGATTTGGGAAAGATATGAGCATTTTTTGTATGTGAGATTTAGAAAAATATGAGCATTGTTTGTATGAAATATTTGTGGGTAGATTTGAGCAGATTTGTGAGTATATTTGAGAAAACTTTATGAGTAGGATTGAGCAGGTTGTGTGGGTAGATTTAAGCAAATTTTGGAGAAGATTTGAGTAGGCTTTGTGAGAATATTTGAGTAGGTTTTGTGAGGTGATTTAAGCAAATTTGTGAGCAGGTTTTGGAGAAGATTTGAGTAGATATTTTGTGTAGGCTTTGTGAGCAGATTTGGGCAGGATTTGTGAACTTATTTGAGCAGATTTGAGCAATATTTGTGAGCATATTTGGGTATGCTTTGTAAGCTGATTTGAGTAGGCTTTGTGAGCAGATTTGAGCAGGCTTTGTGAGCAGGTTTTATGAGTAGATTTGAGTAAGTTTTTGTGAGCATATTTGAGCAGGTTTTGTGAGCAGATTTAAGCAGAGTTGTGAGCAAGTTTGGAGCATATTTGAGTAGAGCTATGAGAAGGCTTTGAAGCAGACCAAACCAGAAGGGAGTGGTATCTCCTATGGATTGGGGTCCACAAACTAGAGCAGAGTGGATTGAGATATTGAACTAGAGTAGAGGGGATTGGTGTCTCTTATGGATTGGGGTTCACGAACTTATGAGAGGGGACATGTGTCTCATGTGGATAGAGTTCCACAAAACATTGTAATAGGGAATTGGTTCCCATGAAATTTGTTTAGAAAATTTATAAGAAGTATTTTATCCGTGGATGTAGCCCACATTGGGTGAATCACGTTAAATCTGTCTCTTATGTGTGTGGTGATTTGTGCACTGTTTCATTATTGTAATTGATAATAATTGAAGTTACTACTTTTGAAGAAAAAAAGTAAGTTTTATCTAATACTGTTCAAATCCCCTCTCAGTATAAGCGTGTGTTCTTCAATTGGTATCATAGCGGGTTCCTTTGTGAAAGCCAAACAACTTGAAGGAAGATCTTACAGGAAAATAAATGACAAAGAATAAAGAACCAGAATCAAGTAAATAATCAAGTATTGGAGAAGAGACTAACCTTGAGAGAAGAAATAAGAAGGATCCAAAAAAATACAAATGTTGTAGTTGTGGTAACATTTGTCACTATGTAGTTAATTGTCTACAAGCTGAAAATAGTAGCAGTGAAGAAGTAAAGGAATACAATAAAAATAAGGAAAGAAAATTATATCATGAAAAGAAAAACATGTATGATCAAGGCAAGCATGAGAAGAAGATCTTTCAAAGATACAATAAGACCTTTTATGTTGAAGAAACAAGTAGTGCTTCCAGTAGCAGTGATGAAATCCTATCAGATACTGAAAAAGAAGAATCTTAATTTATGCCATAGAAGATAATGAAGATGCTCTTGTTGTCAAAGACCAAGAAGAAGAGAAAGAAGATGATCCTGTAGTTGAAGACCAAAAAAAGAGAGATTTAGAAAAGGAAGAGGAAGCCACAAATGATATGGAAAAAGAACTTGATGAGTTAAAAAGGGAGAACTTAAAATTGAAGGCTCAAGTACAAGAGGATGAGAAAACAAAGGCGAAGCTTCTACAAGATCTCACTAACTTAAAATTTAAAGTTGAAGAGGTAAGGAAAATTGAAGAAGGTATGGCTGAGCAATTAAAGGTAAAAGAGTTGGAATGTGAAAGATTAGAACATGAGGTTGTTTCTCTAAAGAAGGAAGTTGAAAATCTATAGCAAAATATTATGTTGAAGAAGCAAGAAATGCTTCCAGTAGCAGTGATGAAAGCCTCTCAGATATTGAAAAAGAAGAAATCATAATTTTTGCCATAGAAGAGAATGAAGATGCTCTTGTTGTCAAAGACCAATAAGAAGAGAAAGAAGATGATCTTGTAGTTGAAACCAAGAAAAAGAGAGAGATTTAGAAAGGGAAGAGGAAGCCACAAATTATATGGAAAAGGAACTTGATAACTTGAAAAGGCAGAACTAAAAATTGAAGGCTCAAGTACAATAGGATGAGAATACAAAGGCAAAGCTTCTACAAGATCTCACTAACTTAAAAGTTAAAGTTGAAGAGGTAAGGAAATTTGAAGAAGGTATGGCTGAGTAGTTAATGGTAAAAGAGTTGGAATGTGAAAAACTGGAACATGAGATTGTTTGTCTAAATAAGGAAGTTAAAAAGCTATAGCCAAATATCAGGTTTGAGAAAAGCACAAAAATCTTGAATGATATTATCAAAGCATAAAGATCTCCATTTATTAAAAAAAGACTTGGTTTTAAAGAAGGTCAAGAGAAAGAAAAATAGGAGTCAAGATTAAAAGGAATAAATAAATCAAAGAAAGGAATTGAAGAAGAGCCTAAGACCTATGATGATGTTTTGAGAGGTGATAGTATCAAAGAGGAAGCAAAAAAAGAATCATCAAGGAACAAGGACCATAAAAAAAAAATTAAAGAAAGAACCATGAGATAAGGGCAAGATTAATATTTCTTCCAAGGTTATTGTTTCTCATGTAATCATTTTGGTCATAAAGCTATACATTGCAGGGGTCATGATAATAATGATTATGACTTCACCAAGAGAAACTTCAATTCATTTACACCTTTCATGAACTATAACATCATTTGTTACAATTTCAAAAAATTTGGTTATAAAGTTATACATTGCAGGGTTCATGATAAGAATGATTATGGCTTCACCAAGAAAAAATTGAAGTCTTACAAAATCATGTGCTTCAATTGCAATAATTTTGGGCATAAAGCTAAATGGTGTAGAACAAATTTTTGAACTTCCAAAGATGAGCAAGGACAAAGAAGCTCAAAAGGTTCAAAAAGGGAAAGATATGAGCATTGTTTGGGAAAGGTATAAGCATTGTTTGTATGCAATATTTGGGAAATATATGAGCATTGTTTGTATGCGAGATTTGGGAAAGATATGAGTATTGTTTGTATGCGAGATTTGGAAAGATATGAGCATTGTTTGTATGTAATATTTGGGAGCAGATTTGAGGAGAGTTGTGAGCAGATTTATGAGTAAATATGAGTAAAATTTGTGAGCAGGATTGAGCAGGTTGTGAGCAGGTTATGTGAGCAGATTTGAGCAGGTTTTGGAGCAGATTTGAGTAGGCCTTTTGAGAAGGATTTGTGAGAAAATTTATTTTGGAGGGTTGTCATCAATGACAAAGGGGGAGATTGTTGCAAATATTAAGTTGTCATTGATGTGAAAGGGTGCATGGTATTCGAGGTCAAAGGGAGCATGGTATTAAATGTAGAAATATTATCCATGGGTTTGATGAATAGCAAGCAATGAAAAAATATCCAAGGTAAGTATATATTTCAGAAGAATCCAAGCAGGGAAAATATTTTTAAGAAAAGGACTATAATATTTAAATATTATAAAGAAGGACAAAAGCTTGGGACAAAGGTTTAAAAGTTGATTGGGACAAAGGTTTAAATATCAGAAGAGAAGGCCAAAGGTTTTAAAAGTTAATATATTATAATATTTTTAAATATTATAATATAAAAAGTGTTTATAAGTTTTGATGCCAACGTATTTAAAGAGCATATATAAAATCAAAATTAAAATTGTGAGCCAATAATCTATTCGTTAAAAACAATATTGAAGGAATTGATATAAATACATGGAAACATTAGGACTTTGTGATGGTCTTGAGATACGTTTTTGAAATGCGACATGAAGAAATTTGCGAGAGAGAAAGAACTTTTGTAGGCTACGATCGGAGGTGCAATTGGAAGTTGAAGGATCCTACACCGAGCGAAGATATTGCACTCAACGACAGAGAGAGAACAACGAAGGCATTGCACTCAGTGAGAGAGAACAGTGAAGGCATTGCACTCGATGGCAGAGAGAGCACAATGAAGGCATTGCACTCAATGAGAAGAAGGTATTGCACATGATAGATATTGAGCATAATAAAGTCATTGTGCACAATAGAGTTTGAGGATAGCGAAAGATTACGCACAGTATAGTTTGAGCAAAGCGAGTGCACGATAGAGTTTTAGTAGAATGAGAAAACAACAGAGTTTGAGCATAGCGAGTGCACGTCAGAGTTTGAGCATGACGGAGCTTTTAGGAATTATTCATGTTGCTTTCTCTTTCAAACTTATAATATTAACTCTCTTTTAAACCATTATTAATGATAGAGGTTTATAGCTAAAAGTCTGACTTTTATACCAATTATAATTTTTTTTATTTAATATAATAATAATAAGAACTCAACAATTTTTATTATTTATAAGCAATACATATTAATTAGTTGCACCTATCACCTTGTTATATCAAAAAATAAAATATTTTTTTGTACAATAAGATTAAATGATACTATAATACAAAAGTGGGGTGTAATTGAGACACTCCAATACAAATGCCTATCCTAAAACGAGGTGCAAATAAGCCGCTACAATATTTCATTAATAATTGTTAGAGAATTATATATATATTTTTTAATAATAAATATTGATGTCATTTGATTCACTATAATATTTTTATTATCACAAATTTCTATCATTCAACTCGATATGATTTGCTGGAACTGTAAATAACACAATTGTTTGTTGATCCATTAAGAATTGAATGACTAAGCATCCTAAGTAAACTGGTTAAGCTCAACATGTGTGATGGCAGTTGTGATATTATGGGAAAGTTCCAAGGGGCGAGGCTAGATCTGGATTCAATTTGAATATGGGCGGTAGTGTAGTGGAAACCTTTGTGTTGCATGGAAATTATAGCAGCCCCTAAAGCCTTTTTTTATATCAGATTAAACTACATGGAAGATGCAAAACATGTCCTAGAGGAAGGCCCCTGGCTCTATGACAAATGAGATCTATTTTTATAGAAGTTGGAACTTGAATTCAATTCTCATACGCAAAGGGTTAACCTTTTGCTTCTGTGGGTTTGTCTCCCTGCCCTCCCTTACTATATTTGGCATGAAGATGTGTTGAGAGGTGTGGCCAAGGCTATAGGGGATCTCCTTCTTATCGATTTGGTAACTAGAGCCAAATCAAGAATGGTGTATGCAAGAATATATATCATGGTAGATCTGGAGGTAGATATTCCCTCTTCTATCAATCTCTCATTCTTGGGTACTTTGGACCATCCAATTATTTACGAAAAAAGGTCAACCCAATGCTTTTTCTATAGAAAATTGGGTCACCAAGTGAACCATTACCTCTCAAGGCACAGGTAGATAAGAAAAAGAGACATACAAGAATGGGATGGATCTAGAAGGGAAACTTGGGCAAAGTCCTCTCGAAGTACTTGGGTGGTAATTCCTCAAAGGTGGTGGAAGGAGAAGCTTAGACCCAGATGGATGAGGTTCAAAAGCTAAAGGATATAGCGGAGGAGATTTCACAACCCTAGCCAATGTGGTGGTGATTGAGAAGGCGTATAAGGAGAAGAATGTAGCCTTGAAGCTTGGTGTTATAGAGGTATGTCAAATATAATTTCTAAAACCATTGTTTCTAAGGCTCTTTTTCGTAATCCCTTTAATCGTATTTGTATTGGTTCTTATCTTGAGGAGTCTATGATTTAGTTGACGATACTTGAGATAGGATCTCCAATTAGCTCCCCAAATACCTATCTGGAGAAATTTTCTCTAGGTCCTAAAATCCAGAGATAAAGGAAGGACAATGTGGATGTGGGTGTTGAGAAGAAGCTAAGAAAAACCCCTAACAAGTCAATGAGAAAGAGGGAAATGGATTCTGAGATCACGAATGGATCTCAAGCTTTGCTCAAACTTGAAAAATGGAGGGCTATAGGAGTAAGATAGCTAAAGCTGGAATATTTCTACTAGAGTAACCATGGTGTATCTACGAGAAAGAATCTAATTCCAAATCTCATAAATAAAGTGCCTCTCTTGGAATTTTAGGGGCTTGAATGGGATTCTTAAACAAAGGGTGGTCTTGTGTAAAGAAATTTTGTCTAATATTTTTTACTTGCAAGAAACCAAGTTGGATATTTAGGATATACAAGCTGTTAGAAGAAGAATTTGGAAAGAAGCCCATTTTACCGCAAGCCCAACTAATGGTTCCTCTAGGGGACTCCCTGTCTCTAGGATGCTAGCTAGTTTGAGAGTTGTGTAATTTCTTCCTCGGATAGGATTATAAATATTTTCTTCTGCAACAGAGAAAGTAATAAAATATGGGTTATGACTAACGTATATGCGTCAAAATCTGGGCTTAATAGAAACTTGTTGTGCTAAAATTTGAGTTCCACAAGAAGGATTTCTGCTCAAGAATCCTAGTGCCTAGCAGGGGATTTTAATTCACCTCTATTTTTTTGGATAAAAAAGGAGGGAACTCCCCAATATTGAAAAGCATGGAAGAGTTTGCAAATTTTGTGAATGGCAATGAGCTATTGAATGTTGAGTTGAAGGGTTCAAGGTATACTTGGAGCAATGGAAGAGTGGGTAACCAACTCATCCAAATCAGGTTGGACAAGGCTCTTGTCTCCAAGGAGTACCTTTTGTTTTTTGGGAATCTATCTCTCTATTCTCTTCTTAGAATTGTCTCCAACCATAACCCCTTATATTTTGATGTGAACCAAGAAGAAACAAATTTTCTCGACCATTTAGGTTTGAGGTAATGTGGTGTCTTTGTCCTCAGTTAGAAGCTGAAACAAAAAACTGGTGGTTGACAAGGGTCCAAGTCTTCGACCTTACCAAAATTCTGGTGAAGCTTAGAGTTGTTAAAAGTGAGATTAAAGAATGGAATAAAAGGGTTTTCAGGAATATTTTGCAAAACAAGAAAGACCTAAAAAGTCAATTGAAAGCTATTGAATATAAGATAAAACTTGGAAATCAATATCAAGAGATTAGATACAGAGAAAAGGAGGTGCGAGCCAAATTTCATAACACTATTATTAAGGAGGAACTTTTGTGAAAAGATAAATCCATGGTGCTTGGCTAAAGGAGGGAGATAAAAATTCCAAGTTTTTTCACACTACAACCTTGAAGCACAAAAGCACCAACAATATTAGAGAAATTCGAAAAGCTGATGGATTTAGTGTTACTCAGATTAAGGATATACGAGTTGAGGCTGTGGTTTTTTTTTTAAATATCATCGGGGTGGAAGAGGTTTGTAATGAGGAATCCAAAAATAAGCTACTTGGTAGTATTCCCAGCCTTGTCACTGCTGATATGAAACAAAATCTTATCTCTCTCTTCAACAATGAGGATGTTAGAGATGTTATCTTTGCGATGGAAGGAATGAAGGCTCTGGGCCCTGATGGTTCCCCCCTTATTTTTCTAGAAGTATTGGCATATTGTGGGGAAGGATATTGATGATGCCCTTCGGGAGGTCCAAATCACCAATCATATCCCGTTCAAAGTGAATTCTACCTTTTTAATTTTAATCCCCAAGACTATTGGTGCAAAGGACTTCGATACCTTTAGACGCATCATCATAGTTGTTCATGAAATCCTTCATTCAGCTGATATAAGTGGTAGAGCTGGTCTCCTCCACAAATTAGAGATGAACAAGGCTTATAACAGGGTTTCGTGGGAGTTTTTGTTAAAGGTTTTGGGAAAATTTGGTTATTTTCCTAGTCTAAAAGGCATTCGCCAAGGGGACCCCTTGTCCCATTACCTTTATATCTTAATGGCGGAAGCTCTAGGTAGGGCTATCAATTTGATATTATTTCTCATCACCAATAGCTCTAGGTAGGGCTATCAAGTTGATCTTATTTCTCATCACCAATTTATAGATGATGTTCTGCTCTCCTTCCTTGCTTCAGTTCTCCAAGTAAAGGTGCTAAAAGGAATCTTTGAGGTATTTGAAATTGCATCTAGGCAAAAGATAAATTATATAAAAAGTAAAATTTTATTTTTGAATACTCCCTTAGCAAGGTAGAGGATAATTGCTCGCATCTTGTGTTGTGATGTGGCTACCATCCTGTCTCTTTACGTTGGAATGCATTTTTTTAAAGGTAGGATCTGGAATTTGCTTTGGGAACCTGTGGTGAAAAAATTGTTGAGGGAGCTCATCGGGTGGAAAGGATCCCTCCTTAGTCAAGCCTAATAGGTAACCTTAGTAAATTCTACTTTTCAAAGCATTCCAACCTTCTTATCTATATTCAAAATTCCTAATAAGATTTTATTGAAGATTGAACATACTCAAAATTTGTTTCTTTGGTCTGGTTTTGATTAGAAGAAAAAAATTCACTTGGTTGGGAGCAAGTATGTAGACCTAAAAATGATGATGGCTTAGGTCTCTGTAACATCAGCCATATGAATAAGGCTCTAGTTGCAAAACATAGATGGAAGTTGGTAAATCAAACTAAAAATAGCTAGTCAATATTGTGTCGGCCAAATACTTGAGATGGGGAATTTTTTGCTTGTTGATCCTTTATCGACTTCTGGTTCAGCCTTTTGGTTGATTTTGTAAAATTCGAGGGTGCTAGTCTCCAAAGTTTGTAGGTGGAGGTTGGGTGATGTACTCAAGATTAATTTTTAGAAATATATTTGGTTGATGGACCAACCCCTTGCACAAATTCCAAATCTGGCGTGTTTGGAGCCTAGGACCAGATTGGTATTTGGGTCTAAGGTGGCTGACTTTATCGAGGTGGTTAATGGGTTGAAGGTTTGGAAATCATTAGACCAATCTATTTTCAACAATGTTGAACTTGAAGCTTGGATTATGATTGCTAATAAGTTGAAGTTTCATGTCATTAAATAGAGAAATGAAGAGGATGAGATCTTCTGGATAGGGGAAAATAATTGATCCTTTTCAGTCAAGTCTACCTACAATATGCTGGCTGTTAGGACTCCTCTGTGGATCTCATCTTTCAAAGTATGGCTTAATGGTTTAACACCAAAGGTGAATAGCTTTTTTTGGTTGACAACTCAGAATAAGATTTTGACCATTGAAAATCTTAAAAAAAGTGATTGGTCGATGCCGAACAGATGTTGCCTTCGTGGTGCTAATGAGGAATAGATAAGCCATCCATTCTTTCAATGATCATTGTTCGTGGAAGTTCTTAACTCAGTTTTTATTTTTTTGAGACTGATTTGGGTGGCGTTGAGTTCGCTTGTTAATGTTTGCACTGAATGGTCATCTTGTTTTTACGCTCCAAGGCTGAAATATTTTTGGAACTTCTATTTTCTGCATCTTTTCTAGTGGGTGTGGAAGGAGAGGAATAGTAAATTTGTAAAAACTTCACAAGAGATCATGTCTTTATTTGTGCCAGAGCTATGGCCTCCACCCTGGAGAATGTGTCCTCTCTAGCTTTGGAGGAGGGCAGATTTGAGGAGGCTGAGGTCGAAAAGAAAATTGGCTTTCAACAGACTACTAGGGTTGTTGGTCTTTCTAGTTTTAATCCCCATGCCCTTGTGAGGTGGGAACCTCCTTCTCTGGGTTGGATTAAATTGAACTTTGATGGAGCTTCAAAAGGTAATCCCGATAATGTTGGTGTTGGTGGGGTTCTTAGGGATAACAAAGATGGGCTTTTGTTGGGGTATGCCCAATTCTTAGATATTCGGACTTGCCATGTTGTGGAGGCCAGATCCTTTACCAAGACCTCCTGCTTGTGGAGAAGATGGGGGACCAAAAAGTTTGCATTGAAGGAGACTCACTTAATACTATAAACTTGGTCAAAGGTGATTCAATCCCTGGTTGGAATATTGACGGTCGAGGCTGTGATTATGGAATCTAGGTGAATTCTTCAAGCTAGAGAAGATAGGGAGATAAAGCATATCTTCAGAGAAGAAAACTGCCATATTGATTTTATGGTAAACCTGAGTATAAGTCTCAATGGTTTGTCTGTTTGAAGAGTCAATTTTTGTGAAGTCCTTCTTCAATTGGATTTAGTGATGCATGCTTCTTAATGCTATGTAAGCTTTTATTATTTATGAAGAAAGGTTTTGTGCATAACCGTGTGGGAGTGTTGGCTGGGGGGCTCACCAGCGCTATTCTAATTTTGTTTTTTGTATCAAATTGTAGCTGGTTCACTTGGTGATGATGGGTAGCCAGTTATAATGCTTTATAGTCGTTCTTGTTCATGTATTGCTGGTGTTAGACCAAATTTTACAAAACTTCTCCTATTGTAAAAGGTTCAGGGACTCTTTTAACACTTTTTATATATGTTATAAAAAAAATATACGAAACATGATTTTTTTTTATTATGAATTGCTAACAACTTAGATCTTCAAGATTATCTTAAAAAAAAAAAAAAAAAAAAAAAAAAAAAAAGAGTGCGAATCTAGACTTTCAAATAAAATAAAGTTATAAACATTTATGCGCGTTACTGAAGAATTGGGATCTTTAAAAAGCCTGGCCGCAGTTCATTATAGAAAAAACCTCATCATAAAAATACCATGTCAGATTGGTGTTTGCTATCCTGGAGTCTTATGGCCTTTGCAGCAGGCCAAACATTGGATATGGTTTCTGGGTAGACCAGTTGACAACAAATACATAATAGTAGGAATGACAACAGTGAAATGAATAAGTAACTATCTAAATGTATTGCTTGATATAAGCAGACTAAAAAAAATATTAAATCATCTTTCAGAAATGTAGAAGAGGCTATTTAGAGCCAAACACATATATCACAAACATCAAGACAGAATTTTACGCTTAATTTAATGTCAAGGCTCATGATTTATTATAAATAAAATTAATGATTTTAAAAACTAAATATTTTACAAATATCTTTAAAACTAATCTTTCAAAAAAATATTTAAAAATAATAATTAAGTTTTAGGTGTAGATCAATTGGTTCGACCAAACTCAGTAAGAGGGGCAGAGGTCCAAGATTCAAATTTCGAGCCTTCTTAGATTGAACGCTTATTTCAAGCCTCCTTAGATTGAACGCTTATCTGGTGTTTTCAGCGAGTTTAAAATGATTGTGGCATAGTAGTTATAAGGGCGGACTGCCAAAAGAGTGGTTATAGAGGTGGACTGGAGGAAGAACTATGTAATGACTTTTAACCATAAAAACTGGACAACCTATTAATTACAGTTTTAATTATATTTAAATTTTATAATAAAAAATATATAGTTGATCTATTTTTGCGTCTCTTCCTAACCTTCAGATGCTCTACTTAGCCTTTTTTAAGTACAGAATAACCTTACGAGATAGTAGTGCACCCAAGACACTGTGTTAGAAATACAAATTTAAAGTATGTTTTTAAGCATGATGTTTTATTATGTATGTTTTAAACTAGGTAGAAACTTTACTATAGAAATGTGGGCTCTGAAAAGAGATGTTTATTTCTGTCATGTTAATAACCATCTGAAAAGAGATGTTTATTTCTGTCATGTTAATAACCATCGAGTTGTTAAAGATGAACGAGCGTTACGAAACTATAAGCCGTCTATGCAGGTAAAGAGCGATTTGATAGCCTATTTTTGTCGATTTAGCTCAAGGAAATTTAAAAAACAAAATAAAATACAAGTACAGCATGGTTACATGCATTCATACTTATTCAATTATTTCCAAATGAATGGTAAAGAGTTGGAAGGCACAGTTGAAAGAGCTAGAAGATTGCATAGAACGAGGACTCAAACGCATTAGATCAAGAATGGCAAAACATATAAATTCGTCTTTTAAATATAAATTTGTCATGGCAAAATATACTGTTCTTTTAAAGTTGAAAAAAAAAAAAAAAACGTTATTTTTTTTAATATTTAAAGATCACAATTGGCGTATCATTATTCTCATTTAGGATAGAATATGTGATGCCTTGCTTTTGCAGGATGAAATTCTTTTGATGCAAATGGATGAGCACACCCAAAAAGTTATCCTAACGACATTCCTTCCTTTCAATGCTTTAGGTCATATAGATTAAGAATGGTATAGAAACTTTAGAGAGAGAGGTGAGCAAGTCTGAAGAGAAAGACTAAGAATTAAGAGCTTTAGACCGACTTGTATTTAGCCGTGGCCAGGAAATGCAACAATTAGAGGAGAATAGTAAGTCGCAGGTGAGGCAGGTATGAGAACGTTTAGTATGAGAATGAGTTTATTTCAATTTCAAATTAGGTTAATACGTTCTTGTGCTTAATAAAAGTTGATTCATGATTTCCAGAGGTAAATAACAGCATTAATAAAAGAAAGAACTGGTCAAGACAACCAGACTTCCTTACAGTTAAGGTATACATACTTTCAAACATATTCAAATGATTTTTTTTGAAGGATATACATACTTTCAAACATATTCAAATGATTTTTTTGAAGGATATGTAAGGTGAAATACAACTATGCAAAAAAAATTACTAACAGAGCAGAGTACACAGAGACATGTTGCTGCTGCATCAAAATGTTATATAAATAAACACACTGTTCCATACAATAAACAACAACAAAAAAAAAAAACAAAAAAGCAAGGACTATCTGTGTGTTTTCAGAAGGAAAATTTGCTGTTCATCCTACAACGTATATTTTTGCAATACAAAAACTGTTACATTTATTTGGTTTCCAGCCACCACAAAATTTGGTGTTAGAATCCAGTTCCCAAGAAAGAAAGAGGCTGCTAATTTTGGGTTTGTTTTCTGTCCTTGCCAGAACTCCAACTCAAGGAATATTACACACTATTTAGAAAAGCATTAAAACTAATGACAGGTCATTCATGCACATCCCAAAAATGCAAGTCCATGATTGCTAAATTGCAGGTCTACGTTTGTTGCATCTTAGTCAGAATCACAGGTCCAAGACTGCTACCATATTTTCCGTATCCGGTTATTATTCATACATGATACTATGCGTTTCCGTTACACTGTAGGTATCCATTATATTGCAAGCGTTAAGCATTAAATCTGTCATTCTCCCCCTTAATGCTTAATGCGGTGACACCTAACATGTTTCTCATCCTTATAAAATTTTCTGTTGACAAGGTTTTGGTGAACACATTAGCAATCTGGTTATCAATTATGCAAAACTTCAATTCAATCCGATAATTCAATCCGACCCTCTGCCACAAGATTTCTAATAAAGTGATACTTAATATCAATGTGCTTAGTCACATTATTGGAGATTGTGTTTTTTGCTATGGCAATTGCAGAATTGTTATTACAATGAATGATAGTTTTCATATTTTGTGCATACCTCCAATCTGCCAGAATCCTCTTCAACCATATTGCTTGACATGAAGCTAATGCTGTTGCAATATATTCTGCTTTTGCTGTTTGACAATGCAACAGTTGACTGATTCTTTGAGGAACAAAAAATCACACCTGATCCCAAGCTGAACACATTTCCATAAGTGCTTTTCTGATCATCAAGGAATCTTGGTCAATTGCTATCTGTATAACCAACCAATCCAAAATTATCAGTTGATGTGTATAAAATATGAAATTTGCTTGTACCCTGAACATACTTGAGTATCCTTTTTGATGCATGAAGATGAATCTCACTTGGATAAATCTTGAAATCAAACATACAACATACATGATATTAGGTATTGTGGCAGTAAGATACGTAAGGCTACCAACTAGGCTTCTGTATAGTGTAGCATCTATCCTTTTACTGCTATCATTTTTGACTAGTTTATCACTCACATTCAAGGGTGTCTTCAATGGTTTACAATTTCTCATTCTAAACTTTTCAAGCAAATCAACAACATACTTTTCTTGTGAGATAAAAATGCCATCATTCATCTGTCTTACTTCTAAGCCAAGAAAGTAATGCATCAACCCCAGATCTGTCATATCAAATTCATTCTTCATGGCATTCTTGAATTCTTCAATTAACACTATGCTATTGCCAGTATAAATCAAATCATCAACATACAAACAAGCAATAAGTTGTTCATCCATACCTCTATATTTGACATAGAGTGGAGGTTCATTTTCACTCCTGTTAAAGCTATTTTTCTTAAGATATTCATCTATTTTGTTATACCAACAGGGTTATGCATAAGGGGTTGGACTCAAAATGTACTTGTAAAAAAATGGCGATTCCTAATCAAAATCAAGGTGAATCATGGATAATCCTAAGAAAATCAAATCGAGCATCTTCACACAAAAATTTGGGGTATTTGAAGCCCTAAAATGTAAGTTCATATTTGGGACCACTTTTGACCTATTAAATCATCTTATAACTTCATAAAAATACCACCATTATATCAGGCTTAAAAAGAGCTTTCCAACGAGTACAAATATGCCTATATTTGGATATATATTATGGCAAATTGACCCTAAGAAAAAATTGATCTTGAAAATTTTAGGCGAATGGGTCGACGTCGAGGGTCCTCATATTCGCCAATTTCCAATTTTGAAAATCCTAATATTCGTCCAATTGGCTAATATTCGCCACTATGCATAACCCTGCATACCAAGCTCTTGGTGCTTGCTTAAGCCCATAAAGAGCCTTTTTTCAACCTGTAAACCTTTTGTTCCTTTCCTACAAGTTCAACAAGTACTACTTCATCCAACACGCTATTTAAAAAGACTGATTTAACATCAAATTGATATACTGGCCACTTAAATTATGCTGCTAATGCCAAAATTGTTCTAATGGTTTCCAACCTTGCAATAGGAGCATAGGTCTCATTGTAATCTATACTTGGTTGTTGTGAGAAGCCTTTAGCTACCAATATTGCTTTGTGTCTCTCAACGGATCCATTTGCCTTATATTTTGTTTTGTAGATCCACTTTAGCCCAATCACATTTTTTTTGGTTGGAGGATTTGCTAACTCCCATGTTTCATTCCTTTTTATGGCATCCATCTCTTCATCCATGGCTTTGCACATCTTCAAAACATCTAGATTCTACCTAAATATGAGATAAAGCAAAATTCATAAATTGACTGCTAGTTCTTTCTTAGATTTCTTCAAGAGTTCTTACCTTCCTTGGATGGGGACTCAGACTTGAATGAGGACTAGATGAAGTAGATGTTGATCTTGAATAAGTGGAAGTAGACCTTGAGCTACTACTTAGGCTAGTATAATAAGATGAAGCATCTTGTTCTATATCTACAATTGCAAGTTTTTCTTGCTGCACACTTTCTTTCCGTTTCCATTCATCATTTTCAGCAAAAATTACATCACGGTTAACTATTAAGATTTTTGTCACTGGATTATACAACCTACAACCTTTTGTCTGCTCACTACAGCCAATAAAAATACATTTTTCAATTTTATCATCAAGTTTTTTTTTTTTTTTCTTCAGCAATGTGAGCATAAGCAATGCGACCAAATACCTTAAGATGAGCCACACTAGGCTTCCTTCCACACCATACCTCCTAAGGAGTCATATTTCTTACACTTTTTTATGGACATAATAAGCAAGTATATGGATGTTGCTTTAGCTTTAGCGCAAAAAATATTTGGAAGATCCTTGGCCTTTAGCATACTTCTTGTCATCTCTACAATTGTACAATTCTTACGTTCAACTATGCCATTTTGCTGAGGAGTATAGCTTGTAGTCAAATGTCTTTGAATACCATACTTCTTGCCAAAATATTGAAATTCATTAGATGTAAACTCTCCTCCTCTATCTATACGCAGATTTTTCAGAAAGCAACCACATTGCTTTTCTACATTAGCTTTAAATTGTTGAAACATAGAAAAAGCTTCTGACTTTTCTTTGATGAAATATACCCAAGTTCTTCTACTATAGTCATCAACAAAATTGATAAAATACCTATTTTTTTTGGGTGACAAGGTTTGCATTGGACCACATATATCAACATGTACTAATTCAAGTGGTTTCTTTGCCCTTCATTCTTCTCCTGCTGGAAAAATTTTTTGATGTTGTTTACCAAGAATGCAACATTTACAAACTTGATCATCCTGATCAATTAAATATTAATCCTCTCACCATCTCCTTTTGACATAGTAGTTTCAGCCCTTGAAAATTCAAATGTCCATACCTCATATGCCATAACCAAGAGTCATTATTCAAGACGAAAAAAATTTCGATGTTGTTTACCAAGAATGCAACCTTCACAAACTTGATCATCCTGATCAATTAAATATTAATCCTCTCACCATATCCTTTTGACATTGTAGTTTCAGCCCTTGAAAATTCAAATGTCCATACCTCATATGCCATAATCAAGAGTCATTATTCAAGACTTCAGCTTCTCCATATGCAAGTCTAAGAGGGAAAATTTTGTTTTTTAGCATACTCACTTTTGCTACAATCTGATTGCTATCTTTTTTGTCATAGATAACACATTCATTATTTTTAAAAATAGCTGAATATCCCTTTTGAATAAGCTGCCCTATACTCAACAAATTATGAGCCAATCCAGGCACGTATAAACATCATGAATGAACCTAATCTCACCTTGTTTTGTTATATTTGTAATGGTACCTTTGCCTTTGACCTGAAATTCCTTGTCATCTCCAAGCCGGACTTGAAATTTGAAAGACTTATCCATATTTACAAAGATGTTTTTTCTCCCTGTCATGTGATTGCTACAACCGTTATCTAGAAGCCATACTTCATCAGAAATTTCTTTTGCACCATCACAAGCAAAAAATAAACTATTCTGTTCTTCCTTTTCTTCAAAAAAATTAGCTTGTTGCTTTTGCTTTTTCCAGAAATCACGTTCATAATGGCCAAAAATTTGGCAATAATAACATTGAACTTGTGATTTATCAAAATTTTGATTACCTCTTTCTCTGTTGTTATAGTTTCCTCTTCCTCTGTTATTGTTGTAGTTGCCTCGTCCTCTGTTGTCATTGTTGTTGCCTCTTCCTCTATTGCTATTGTAGTTGCCTCTTCCTTGTTCATTGCTACCTCTTCCTCTGTTTGGACGCTCTCTTCCTCTACAATTTTCTGTTCTTTTAGTAGATGATTCTCTTCCCTTAACCAATGAAATATCAAGCTGCGTTGGAAAATATTGTTCAACAAATTTTTCAGTAGATCAATTCATTCTCTGCTCATGAGTTTGAAGAGATCCCATAAGCTCATTAACTGAAAATGTGTTTAGATCCTTTGATTATTCAATACCAATCACAATGGGATCAAAACGCGGAGTGAGACTTCTAAATATTTTTTATACAATTTTTTTATCTATCAAATTCTCTCGACAAGATCTAATCTGATTCACTAATCCCACCACTCGAGTGAAAAAATCTTGCATAGATTCATAACTTTTCATAAAAATATTTTCAAAATCTCTTCTATGTGTCTGGACTCTGAGGTTTGATAATTTTTACCTTCTCTGTCCCTTGATATGCATTTTGAAGTAGATCCCATGCCTCCTTTCATTTTGTTGTTGCAGCAATTCTTGGAAATACTGATTCATGCAATGCTTGCTGAATAACGAAAAGGGCCTTTGAGTGCTTTTTTCTATTCTCCTTTAACTGATCTCGTTGTGCTTGAGACCAAGTAGCAAGTACTTGTCTGCATGTTCTGTGTAACCTATCTCAACTAAATCCCACAAATCTTGAGAAATAAAGAGCGTTTTCGTTTTCATTTTTATGCTTCAAAAATTATAGTTCTCCCCCTTGAACACTAGAATCTGCTGAGAAATATGGTGACTACTGGTGCTGCAGCCATTCTTCTCTTTCATTTGCTTCTGTTGCTGCTCCTTTTTACTGCACCCTTCTCCGTCTTCTTCACTTTGTGCCGCAGCCTTCTCAACCTTCTCCTCACACTGCAGCCTTCTCCGTCTTCTCCTCACAAACAAATCTCCGCTCTGATACCAATTAAAGCATCTGCAAGGAGAAATACAACTATGCAAAAACAAATAATAACAGAGTACGGAGACACTGTTACTGTTTGCAACAGAATTTTATATAAATAAACACACTGTTTCATACAATAAACAACAACAAAAATGCAAAGACTCACAATGTGTTTTCAGCAGGAAAATATGTTGTTCATCCTGCAATGTACATTTCTCCATTTGGTTTTCATCCACCACAAATTTTGACCTTAAAATTCAGTTCCCAAGAAAGAAAGAGCTCCTAATTTTGGGTTTGTTTTCTGTCCTTGCCTGAACTCCAAAGCAAGGAATATTACACACTATTTAGAAAAGCATTAAAACTAATGACAGGTCATTCATGCACATCCCAAAAATGCAAGTATGCAAGTCCAGGATTGCTAAATTGTAGGTTTATGTTTGCTGCATCTTGGTCAGAATCGCAGGTCCATAACTGCTAGCATATTTACTGTATCCGGTCATTATTCATTCCTGTTACTATTCGTGTCCGTTACATTACAAGCGTTAAGCATTAAATCTATCACTTCTATATCCATGCTTATTTTTTATGACACTGAGAGGTTGTTATAGGTTATGATATTTGAACTAGATATGGTAGTCTACGTTAATATTTATTTATATATGTCTTAAATAATTAATAACAGAAAAAATAGCGGGCCCTTGCCTTTTAATCATGAAAAAGAAAACCCAAACGTTATCTTCAGCTAGTCCTTCATTATCTCAAGGAATGTGCTCAGGTGGTATATATATATATATATATTAAAAATTAATATACATTACGTTGTATGAATTTTTATATGAATCGACTATGGTTATGGTTTTTATTTGAATATTTATTATTATTAATAGTTTTTATTTACTTTTGTTAAATTAATTTTTTTTATCAATTGATAGACGTTTGGAATATTTTTATTGTTCATTTAGTTTTTTAAATCTATTTTTAATAATATTTATTATTAATAATAATTTATAAATTTTCTTAATTAAAATATAATTTTATTTATTTTTAATAGTAATTTTGTTCATGGAAGAAGTGGCTTAGCATTCTCGAAGTTAAATATAATTTGAAGTGAGGAGAATTTTATTTTTACTATTCTAAAAACATGCTAGTGTTCTTAGGGTTTTCTTTTCAAATACCATCAAAATTAATGTTGATAAATCTAAATTCTAGATATTTTTATTTTACTATTGATTAATGTAGATACTTTGTGCAAACTCCATTTTTGTAGATCACCTTGTAATGAGGATGCTACCATATCTATTTTCACACCCCCCTTTTATGGTGCTCACCATGTCTATAAACACTCAACAAGAGAATCAATATTTAGCTTTGAAACAACTAAATCAATAGTTCATCAACTCTTCCAAAATCAAATGAATAACCCAACATGTTCTCGTAATATTAAAAAGTTAATACAAATAATTGAAACAAAATATAAATAAAAGAAATTAGATCAACTAATGTTTCTACCTTTTAATTCTTTTTCAAGAATATTTCTACCTTTTGCTCAAGCAAAGCATACCTAAAATGCTCATGATATCATCCTTTATACAAACTATTATTGGTAAGAATTTTCTTTGAATTACTAACCAAAGGAATCCAAGGTCTTATTGAGGGGTTCAAGTAACTAATATTCTTCCAAGAAAAATACTTAAGAACTAAATATCCTAATCTTTTAAAGCTTTATATTCTAACATGATTGAACATCTACTATCCTTCTATATATTTTAAACCAGCTTATCCATTCAATAAAATGGGCAAATAAAGCTCTTAAGCATATTTTAGAGCTCTTCCATTGCTTGTTTGGCATCCTCTTTTTCAATAAATTTCCTAATACCATATTTGTGAGAAGAGATAGCAATACAAGAAATGAAGGTTTGATAATGAGTTGTTGTAGTCAGTGTGGAAGAGTAATCACTAGGTGTTGGAACCAACATCCTTGTGAGATTCATGGATGATGTAATCACTCCACACGAATTTTTTGGCATCAAGAGGAAGATGCTAACAAAGTGCATATTGATTGTGTTTCAATGAATGTAAAATAATGCGACAAAGGTGAAATAAATCATGAGTGCATTCCATATGAAGAGGGTTGATCCTCAGAGGAAGTACAAGACAAGATAATGAAGTTGACCTTGTGAATAAAGGTAATCTAGAGTGGAATAGCTTGGAAGCAAAAATCATGTTTATAAGTTGAATCTCATGGTGCATTTCCCCTTACCCAGTGAGTATGATGTAGGAGCATCTATATCGTAAGATAGAAGGTTAGCCATTTGAGGGTGTTATGTGACTGTCACATGATAATTAGAGAGTAACCGATTCTTAATCCCTTTAAAATGGGTTTGAAAGGATAAGGAAAAGAGAGATAAAACAGAGAAAAAACAAGGAAGAATAAAAAAAAATCGATTGTAAAAATGATCAATAAGTTGAATAAAAGTAATGGCGAGGAAAAAGGAGAGAGGGAGAAAGAGAGGTTGGCATGTATGATAGAGTTGCATAAGAGAGAGGGAGGCTAGTGTGTGTGAGGTTTGGGTGTATGTTGGATATGCATATTTGTAGAGACTGATTTCTCTCATGACTATGTAACCATAAATTATAAACAAAGGAAAATTATGTTTTGATTGCTTTTTGTTTTTAACCATTGCTATTGGAGTTGTCATTTGGTGAAGTGAAAAGTTATAGTAGTGTGTCGTCCTTGGAGAGAAAAGTGTCATCGATGTAATTACCCCTTATCCCTTGTCATCTTGCCAAATTTCCATCAACAGGAATTATCAAGGAAAGATAATCTTATACGAGAAGTGCACGCTGTCAACAAAAACCATTGTTGAGGAAGTGTGTGTCATAACTGTCTAGGATATTTTCGACAATAATTATCATCTAAAAACCTACTAATTGGAACAATGCCATCTTGGAGTGCATCATCAGAGCTAAAGAAGTAAGATGTCATCTAAGAACCTACCAACTAGGACAAAGTTATCTTGGAGTACGTTGTTAGAGTTGAAGAATTGAGATGCCATTTAAAGGTTTTTGTTAATAGACTGCCATCTAGTGGAAATTAAATTATGTTTAAAACGTATTGCCAACATCATTGAAGGGATTGTCATTAGAGCCTAACCTTATTAATATTGTACCTATCGTCATAAGGAATTCTACCACTGCCCACCTTTATTGATAAAAATTATATTACCTCCTCCCTTTCCACTGCATAAATTTCATCTAAAAAAATAGTAATCTAGAGTATTACACCAGAGTTTGAACATGTTGACAATCCTTCTCTTTGTAACTTGTTGCCTTGGTTCCTATAAGAGATGAACAGGTGTAGAGAGATAAAACTAATGTGAGTGAGTCATATTATCATGTTATTTGTAAAATATTACCTTCTCACGTTACTATCTAGAAGGTTTGTTTGGAGTGGAAGCCTAAAGCTACCATCTATTGTTGTCATGTAGAGTTGGCATATAGAGAAGAATTATTGTGTAGAGAATAAATGTTGTTTGGATTTAGAGATATTATCTAGATAAAGGTTACCATTTATATCCATCAATTAGAGAAGAGTTATCATATAAAGATATTGGTGCCATGACAAAAATTACGATCTAAAGATTTGTCTAGATTTACTACTATAAAATATTATTGTGTGAGGTGAATTTAATATTATCATCTAAAAAAAGGACTAACATGAAAATTGACCTTACCATCCATCCATCGTACCATCTAGCAACAAGGTCATCTAAAGATGCATGAGGTTTATCAATTGTAAAGTTTCCATCTAATCAATGCATGGGCCATTTGAAAGTTAACTTTCAATGAAATGTTGCTAGCTAAGGGCTTATGCCATGCATTAAAAATAAAAGTAAAAAAATTGTAACCTAAAATTTACCAAGAGGGAAGTGTTGTGCATGATCTATTGAATGCAAAGAATACACCATGCAAAAATGGAAATGAGGCATGTAGTTGAAAAGATGGTGATTTTGTTATTTTTATTATTACATTGAAATATTGAGAAAATATTCCTTAAATATTTGAGTTGGAGCACTAACCTTGTTGAACTAGAGCACCAATATTTTTCATGTCGTGTTTATTTTTAAGGGAGACAACAATTTGTAATTGGTTTTGCAAAATAAAGTAGACTCGTAGTTGTATGATTATACTGATGAAAAACAAAGAAATTGTCTAATTAAAAATCAACAAAAAATAATATTTTGACTGAAGTTGATTGGTTGAGAACATATTTATTTGGAGCCCACTTAATCCATTTATCGCACATGTAAGGGAGATTGAATATTATGACTTTTATATTGTATTTACTTTTCACAATGTTTCAACGTCTCGTAGTGGATGTCAATTTATCGATACAAAGACCCATAGTAGTTTGATTTTTGTGTAGCAATCATTTTGAGTTATGATGAGTTAAAGAATCTATTTGGAAAAATAACATCTCTAATATGCCACATGTCAAGTTATGATGAGTTAAAGACTCTATTTGGAAAAAGAACATCTCTAATATGACGAGTTAAAGACTCTATTTGAAAAAAGAACATCTCTAATATACGACATTATCTGGAAGAAGGGATATTTGGCCCTTTATATGGTACTTTGGCAAAGGATTTATTATTCTCACATTGAAGTGAAGCCCTTGAATATTCTAATTGGAAATATAATGGTTTGATTAATTGATTAATTGGAGATTAATGAAATTAAATATTTAAATTATGATACCTTTATTTTTACAATTATTTTTGCATGTTTTGGAGACTTTGGTAGGAGACAAGATTAATTATTTTTTCTACTTTCTTTTTATAAAACATAGGTATGTTGTGATATATTTTGAATATCAAATTAGATTGCATTGTTTACTAGAGGTAATGCTTTATTTGAGAGAATTGTATACCATGTGTTTTATACACAACTATGTGTCCTTATTTACATATGATTTTATGAATGGTTGTGAGTGTCCCCATTCATAAGCAAATTATTATAGCTATGTTTGGTTGAGTGTATTCCTAATTACAAATTTTTGTAGATAGAGGAGTGTGTTCCTATTTGCAACTATGTAGGTTGATAGTGGGTGTCTCTATCCACTTATAATGTAAAATCTTGGATAGTTGTGTTTGTCCCTATCCTTGATTTATTTCAATATGGTTAGTCCTACTGAGACGACCAGTTGAGTTTATCCCTATTCATAATGATGTACTTCATGGACTAATGTGTGCTTCATTCCATGATTTTTTGGATTGTATAAGTTGTTGATTCCTGCCCTTGTTTAAAGTATGATGTAATAAGGGGGTATGTTAGGAATTTATTACATTGTCTAATATATAGTTAATATTTAGGTATTTGGGAGTTGTACCTGAATAGATGGTTGATAGTTTGTTATTAAAATCAACCACCTATACCTTTATTGTATATACATAATTTTGATGAATACAATCTTGTCTAGCACCCTACTAGTCTGACAATATGATTAAGTAATTAATATCAAATCTATAATTTTGGTGTATACCTCAATATGAAAGGATTTTATGCAACCAAAATTAAATTAAAAATATGATATCTACCTATTAAAAAATTAGACAAATATGTATCCAAACAATATACATGTTATCTACACAAGATGTTTGATTTAGTATATTTGTCATTTCAATTTTTGTCTTCTAGTTATGTGTCGACATGGCTAGGGATGTATTTTTATATGAATATCTAAGTATAAATGCTTACTATTTTTAGCAACTATTTTATTTTATATTTTTAAGGCCTCAAGAGTGATTTTCTTTTCATAAGGTTACAAGAAACCATCTTACGCCATAAGTTTCTAATAAAAAATTGTTTTCTCCTTTGACCTTTTTAACACATTTTGAATAGGTTAAAACAGATACATATGCATATAGTTATGCCTCGTAAGGTGGTTAGTTCATATAAACACTTAAACCTAACCACTTTAAAAATCCATCCACACCATAAATCTGCATAGTAAAAATGTGCCTAAGGTTTAACTTATGTATAATTTACTGCACATTATCCTATTTTCCAAATTTTGTAAAATCTTGAAAATCCCCTAGGATACCCTATCTCTCCCTTTGACAAGTATCCTAACCACCTCTACCCCTCCCCTTGTCACATCTCACACACCTCACTCCACTCCCATCTACCCATATACCACCACTTCGCCTAACTGAGATGCCCTAGGTGACTCACTCTAACTACCCAAGATAGGTGGTTGTCCAGTCCCTACCACTTGGTAGCCCTAGCTTGCCACCTATCCTTTCCTCCCCTAATCCCCCAAAATCCTATAAAAGCTCCACCATTTGACTAACCAAAAGGATTGAAAAAACATACCATCACTCTACCAAAATTTCTATAGGAGGACCATAACATACTCAAGGATTGAGCCATAGAAGCTAAGGAGAGCTAAACCCTTGCCATTTTTCCATTCAGTCCCAAAAGCAGTGCTAAGGGTGCACAATTAGAAATGTAATCCTAAGGGTTTATGGGACCGAAGCAATTATACCTATTGAACTTGAGATTTCCTCACTACGTATTTTATTACAAGAATTCATGGATGACAATACTTCTAGACAAATGCATCTTGATCAACTCGTGCTTCTTGATGAAAGGTGAGTCAATGCCTTGGAGCATCTATGAGTATATCAAGATCGTATCAAATGTGCTTATAATACAAAAGTCCATCCATGTGAATTCCAAGTAGGAGATCTCATCCTCAAAGAGAAACAATAAAATATTGATGCCTTGCCACACCTTCGTGATACATTTATAGCTAATTGATTAGATCCATTCATAATTAAGTAAAATATTGGTCCTGGAACATATATACTTACTAATATCGAGGGAATATAAGAGCTTGATCAATTGAACATCATTCATTTAAAAGTGTTCTATTTCTGATGCGAACTATATATATTTACATATACATGGCTAATATATATATTTAAAATAATAATATATATATATATATATATATATATATTTTTATACATTGCATTTCGTACATCCATTCATGCACTCATAAATTCCAGTTACACTGCATTCATACATTACTAGCATTTGCATTCGTATATGTCCCTTGCCGTATTGGTTGTCATTCAAGTATTTTGGATATTTGTTAGACCGTTTAGTCTTGTTGCCTTAATTAGGGGCACCTTCATACTAGTATTGGTTTCATTCCGCCATCCAGCACCATACAAAAAAAACAAATAAAATGATGAATGAAAAACATAGTAATAAATTCCATGACACCCTATGTATTTGCTACTCTATGGTTTGAGGAATCTCTAGGTGTATTCAGTCACTCAATTACTCCTAGTATTTTAGGCAACCTCAATTGAACATCAAATAGTCCATAGGTGCTACAAGTTGTTCCTAGCTAAATCAAGTTTTCTCTTGGACCACACATATTATCACACATTAATCAAATTGTGATGTCTTGGAATGACAAACTCATGAGTAGCTATTGCAATAGAATTTCATCCCATGAGTTTAGACGATCATTTTTATTTGAAAAAACATGAAATATCATTATTTAGTCAATCTTATTGATGAGATTTCTATTTCACTTGATGTGCAGGTTATTGAAAATTCTACCTCAAATGAAAATGTTGAAATTCTTACACAATCAAAAAATGATGTGTCAATTATGAAAGTAGATAAGGTTCTAATATTGAATCTCTAGGAAGATAAATGTATTGAAAATTTTGCTAAAGTTGAAAATGAAGAAATGGTGGTTGATGAAAATGAAGGACTACAAGATGACAATGATAGAGCTCATGAAGAAAAGGGAAAAATTGAAATGACTCATCCAATTTTGGTAAATGCTACTCATGGTGTCTTGATCATGGATGACAAGGTAGAATCTATACTTTTTTTATTGATGTAAATTACAGGTAATAAGTTGTATGATGTTCCTTTGAGTATTTATGTTGTTGATAATTTGATAACGAGTGTTGTTGATAAGGAATCAAATATAACTCCTAAAGTTTTGATAGTAAATACAATGAAGGAAAAGGATTTGACTCTGAAATGGTTTCAAATAAGTTCTTACTTGCAAAATTTCATGTTTGAAACAATTAGTCTAGTTCTAAGTCAAGAATTAACTTATGACATTTACATTATTAGACAAGATGGAATTTAAATAAGTTATTGTTATTTTTATCTGCTTATTTGGCATTTCACTATGAGTTTGATAATAAAATTAAAGTGAGAGTTTTTGTTTGGTCTATATTCCATTGTGGTTGGATTTATATAAAATTTGGTATGCATGCCATAAGAGGGATTTTTTCTTCTGTGATGGCAATATTTGGGATCTAGGGATAGAGTAGTATTGATTGCTACAGAGATTAATCTCATGTATAGTTAAATTTGGTATGTTTGTATATACTTTGTTGTTCATCTTTTGTTTTATCTGTGTTGTGCATCTTATTCAATTTTGTGAAAATTTTTGGATGTGTTTGGTTGTTATGTTACAATAAATTGGCTTTACCAAATGTTGGATTTTTTATGTGTTGTCGAATTTGATGAAGTTTTAGTGAGGTTTTCATAATTGAGGTAGTTGTTACTGAGGCACTAGTTATTTGATGGTTTTGTTTGGTATTCGGTCCTGGTCCGTATAGGATGAAATTACCTATTTTGAAAACTTGTGAAACCTAGAGAAAAATAAAAGTAAGTTGTTAGTCTATATCTTCATGAATGTGAAATAATATAAGGAAATTTTGAAATATCAGAATCGTATTGCAAAAGCTTCAAAAGTACTACAAACATATTAAGGAATATCTTTTAAAATTTTGGATTTATGAAGTTGTTAAATTTGCAAATAGGGTAGAAATTTTATATACTCTTTCAGCCTTACATGATCTCTAACCCAAGAGGCAGGTGGATTTGTTGCAAAGTACTGTATTACTAGATAAAAGAGAAAAAACTGAGAGATAAAAAATGAAAAAAATGATGAATATAGTTGAAAATAAGTTAAATCTATTACCATGAATTAGATAATATTCACCGGATCTATAGACGCTCGACTAGAAGTGAAAATATATCTAAAAGATAGTAAATGTAAATATCCAAATTATTTTAATACTTGGGAGTTTCAGATAATCTCTATCAGAGCTATAAATTCCCGGCTAGCAGTAGAGCAATGCCTGAAGAGAACCAGGTGAGGGTATTTCCTTAAAGAGAAACTGTTTATAGTTTGAAATCTAAAATTGATAGTGGAATGCTAAATAGATTTCAAAAGGTATTGAATGAATCACATTACACACACCGAGCTGATGTTGATGATTCTGATGGTTCATGTTGAATTGGTCTATTCTCATTCTTTGGATATCATTAATGCTTATAATTGTAATATTTGGTTTTTTGTTTTTTTTAGAGTTTGGTTTTTAAGTCTGAAATGTCCAGGGACATTTACCAGTAGAGTCGCCATTTGTTGTGACTCCTTCACAACGACCCTAAAATTTGGGGACCCACTTGAGATTTGAAAGCTTGTTTCAAATTTTTGCATGCGCTCATTGTTCACCGTTGTCACCATTGGAATATCAAGAATATTCATCTACATGTGAATGGTGTTATAGTAGGGTGCATTGTCAAAATTTACCTCATGATCCACAAATCCTTGAGTTATGCTTGCACGATCCAATGGGTTTTATTTTAGTTTTGTGTGGTCTTGTTGTGGTTAGGTCCGTTTGGTTATGTTTTGTTTGTTGTCTTGTTACACTTTATTTTTTAAAGATTCATATCTTAAGTTGTTCAAATATGTACTATTTTTCAATATATTTCAAACCAATTTATCCATTCATGAAAATGCAAAAATAGAACACTTGAAGCATCTTTTAGATCTCATCCATTGCTTGTTTGAGATCTTGAAATTCAATATTTTTTTTTAATGAAAAGTAAATATCTTAGAATGTTGTTCATATCAATATAAATTTTTACTTTTGAACTTGTACAAGGCAAAGAGGCCCTAATTAAAGGTTGCGATTCTGAATAAAAATAAGAGAATGGGAATTCAACCAAACACTAGAACAATATTCTGCATGATTTTATTTGTTGATAAATCTAATATACTTTTTATTAAATATAAAATATTTGATACAAGTTTTATATTATCAAAAGATTTGTAGTATTCATTTCCTTTACACTTTTACCATATCTAAAACTATTATATATTTTTCAATTAATATTTTTGTCCAAATATTTACTTGATATTGAATAATGTCCAACTAAGTTTTATCCATGTTACCAAATTCATAATATTATAATTTAAAAGGCTATCCCATCAATCTCCTTTCCTATCAAACTCTATCCTATTTACAAAGAGAGAACCTAAATATCTCACATAATTTTCAATGAAAATACCTTTGAATATTTGTCAAATTTAGAGGTTATACTTGTTAATAATTTTGAAAGTGATAAATATGGATATATTACAATGTAACCTTTATGTGATATAGTATTTTAATCATGGTTAACAACTTCTTTTACCTATCAACAAAGCAAGTTTTGGCTCTATTCAAACTTGGATCCTAAATATTCTTTTTGTTTAGTAGACAAGATAATATTTAGATATATTTAATGATACTTTTCCAAAATTAAGCTCTAAAATGTTCATAAAAATCCATTCTAAATCATAGGTAGTATTGATAACAAAAAAGTATCTTGATTTTTATGGTATTAATTGGCCCTCCAAAAGCCTTTTCATTGCATGATAGTATTGGTTTAGCTTTTATAGATTTACTACCTAAAGGATGATCTGAAAGAAAAGTGTCTTCCACAAATTTAAAATAATATTTAAAGGTATCATTTATTGTAACGCATGTACTTCTAATTTTATCTTCCACTTATTCCTTTAAGAAATCTATACCCAAAATCCTTAGCAAGCATAATAAAAATGATAAAGAGATTGTAAGTCACCATGATAGAGTCCACATGATGATTCAAAGTAGCCAACAAAGGATCCATTCATGAAATTATATTATCTTGGAATACTGGAATAATATCTAGGAAACACTATCAAACATTGCTTATACCTTATTTAGCAAATATGCTTGGATTTTCAAGATTTAAAATTAATGTGTGGTATTTTATATAATGATTATACTAGCAAGGATTTACTTATCATGAACAAAATCACCTTGATCAAGTAAGATAACAAAATCTAGAAAATATTTCAATAAAATTATAGTAGTTTTAAAAATTGCTTTATAAACTACATTTCAAAGACTTATTATATAAAAATTATCAGAATATTGTCTCAGATTTCTTGGTTGATAAAGCTAAAACTAGTAAGTCTTCCCTACTAAATGAGAATCTTTGCTTATGATATGAAACTTCTTGTTCCCTATCACTTCCTTGAAATCTAATGAATAAAATGTTAAGTTCATGTAGAGGATTAGAACCTATGCTTACAAATTTATAAGGTTAATCTAAAAGGCAAATATTAAAATCTATCTACAAGATAGGAACCTTAGCTTTTGTTGTCAAAATCCTCTTTGTATATATTAATAAAGTATACGAAGAATGAAATATCATAAATTTTATAATATTTCAAAGTAGCATTAAAGTATTATTTTTGAATATATATTTGGAATTTATACAAGGGCATATGAATTCTATATAAAGCATAATTTTTATTGATTGTATATATAAACTTATTGTATTTTAAAATTAATATTGTATCAAATAAGGAATAGATGCTCTCATAAAATTTTCCCCTTGCCAATAATATATTATGTACCTTATAGTGAATGTTTTCCAATAGCTTTGGGAAAATTCTTCATCCTAATACCAGTTGAACTATTGAAGAATTCCAATAGATATCTCCTTACAGATAATAATTGAATGAATTGGTAGCTTACCTTCAATATCTTGTATTACTAATTAGGAAGTGTTAATAGTAGTTCACCATATATATTCAAATTTTTGTAAGGACCATATATTTTTTATCTCTAGATTTTAAATAATTATATGCAATTATTTTATTTGTAAAGAAAAACTTGTTAGAGGTGTAAAATAATTTCTTAGTGGAGGCCTAAGATTTAGAAAAAATAAACCATAAATTAACGATTGAATACAAATATTCCAAACAAATATTTTCATTGTAATTTTAGTCTTTAGTTGTTAGTAGTAGTAATAAATAAATAAATAAATTTATTGACATATGGATCATGTTCATAATATAATATCATCCTCTTTTAGAAGTATATGTTAAGAATTTATTACATCATGTAATACAATTAGAGTTAGGTATTGGGGAGTTGTACCCTAACATATAGTTCACATTTTATTATTCAAACCAACCACGTATACCTCCATAAAATATATATACATAATTTTGGTCAATACAATCTTGTCTAGCACCTTGCTAGTCTAACATGTGGTATTTGAGCAAGTTGATATCAAAATAAAGCTTTAATTCATAAAACTGATCTAGTTACCAAATAGTAGGAGACACCTCTTAGATCTTGTGAAAGTGTGTTAATGCTAGAGAATCTATAAACGACCAGAAACAAGTTTGAGCGAGGAAAAGACCTTGTCAACAAGAGAAGAAAAAGATTTCTTCTTGGTCATTCTTGTTTACATTTGATGAGTCACAAGTATTTATTAATATCAATGGAGTTATAGATCCATACAAGAAGTATACGTAGTTCATGTGGTAAGAGTTTCCATTACAAAAAGTACTATCATCTAGTGCAAGGAGAAATGTGTCTAATATAAGAGTATCCATATTGGAAGCTAGAAGACCAACACTCAAATTGCATGGGAAGCTAGAAGACCCACTGTTAAAGGGTATTATGTAACTATCAAGAAATACTTGGAGAGTAACTAATTCTCAAAACTTTAAAAAGAGGTTCAAATGGAGAAGTAAAAGAGAGTAAAAGCAAGGAAGAATCAACATAAGGCTGATTGAGAAAATCAGCAAGAGAATGAAGAAGAAATAATAGTAGGAGGCTAAAGGAGACAAAAAAGAGGGGTTGGTAGGTATGAGAGACCTATGTAATAGAGAGAGAGAGAGACATGTGTGTGTGATATCAGAATGCATACTAGATGTGCATATTTGTAGAAATTGATGTTTACCATAACTTTGTACCTATAAGTTATAAATAAATAAAAATTTATCTATTTTCCCTTAAAAGAGATCCTAGTGTTGTATTCATATTTTGATTGCATTTTCTTAAGCATTGCTATTGTAGTCTTTGTCTAGTGAAGTGGCAAGTTGTAGCTATCATTATTGGAGGGAAAATTATCATCTATAAAATTACCCCTTACCCCTTGTTATCTTGCCATACTTCTACCATCGAGGAAATGCATGTATTGTCAAAGGAAGATGATGTCATCGAAGAAGTGCATGTCATCATCATCTAGGAGATTGTTGATAAAGCTTGTCATCTAAGAAACTATTGAATAGGACAATGTCATCTTGAAGTGCACTGTCAGAGTTGGAGGAGTGATATGCCATCTAATAACTTGTCAATTGGTACAATTCCATATTGGAGTATGTTATCAAAGTTGAAGAAGTGAGATATTGTCTAAAGGTTGTTGTCAATAGACTACCATCTAGAAAAAATTAAATTGTCATCTAAAAATTATTGTTGAAATTTTCGAAAAGATTGTTGTTAAAACCTATCCTTCTTGAGATTATAATTATCATCATAAGAAATTCTACCACCACCCACCTTTGCTGATTGAAAATAAATTATCCCCATTTCATTGAATTATTTTGGTATTAGAACTAGAATATCTCTGAGGCATGGCATGTGCCAAAGGAATGGTGGTGGGGAAAGTGAATACCATAAGATCCTTGAGCCAAGGATATAGCTAAAATGCTAAGAGGAATTATTGCTCAATTATATGACATTGAAACTACCCAAAGGAGGGTCATTCACATTAAATATGTAAGTGACAATGAAGATGAAGAAGTAGGTCAATAAGAAGCTCATGATGAATAGTGAGAGGAAGAACCAAAAGAAAGATTAATTTGAGAAATTTCTAACATGGGTAGAAAACCAAAGTTAGAAACCCCATCATATAATGGAAGTTTAAAACCCAAGGAACTTATTGATTAATGGAGAATTATTTTGATTTTGAATCAATAAAATACCTCGAGAAGGTGATGTTTTCTTGTACAAAGTTGAAGGTGCATGCATCCTTATGGTGGGACCGTAATCAATAGAAAAACAAAGAAAATAAAAGAAACAATTAAGAAAAAGGAGATAATGGTTACCAAATTCAAGGCTAAATTCCTCCCATTAGATTACCAAATAGGGTTGTTGAGAAGAATTCAAAACCTCAGGAAAAAATATTTGGGAGTGAAGGAGTATGCAAAGAAATTCTATAAGTTCACCATCATAGCCAATCATATTGAATATTACAAGGAGAAGGTGGTAAGGTATATAAAAGGACTAAGGTTATCTATACAACATAAAGTTGGGATGCTTCAAATTAGGAAAGTATCAATATGCACTCAAGGAGGAAGAGAAGTTAGGTTGTAAGAAACAAAATAATTCTAGAGGAAAAGGATAATCCTATCAAGGAAGAGAATAATTAAATAAGGGGTAGGGTGAAACATATGCAAGAAGCAAAATCTAGTACTTCTCAAAGTGATTTCAATTAAGGTAACTGAAAAAAGGTGAATTGTCAAGAGGAGTTGGATTTGGTATAGGAAAGGGGTAGAGGATTCCTTAAAAAGTATTATAGATGTAGAGAAGTTGGACATCGGGTATTTTAATTCCTTCAAGTATAGTAACCCAACGGGCATGTTAGGGAAGCCCGTAACCAGACTGCATAAGGATATGAAGATAATATTGCTTTACCAAAGCACATGGAAGAACTAGAACAAGGAGAGTCTCTTATGATGGAGAGTGTTGTTAAAGCCCACAAAGAAGGTGCATGAACTTGAGTAGAGGAGGAGCCTATTCAGGGCAATGTATAAATCTAGAGGAAAATATTATAAGGTGATTGTTGATAGCTAGAGTATGGATAATTTAGTGTCTACAGAGATGGTTGACAATATTTGGTTAAAGAGGATAGAATATCTCAATCTATACAAGGTCTTTTGGTTGCAAAAAGGACATCAAATTTTGGTAAATGAACAATGTATGGTAGACTTTCAAATTGGATCTCATACGGATGAGATCCTATGTCATATTATGTCTATGGATACCATTGCAAAGGATGGAAAGAAGTACACATTAATTCCATTGAAGGACAAAGGAAAAATAGTGGATAAGAGTCCTATAACATGTCTTAATACAGATAAATAATCCTTAAAGGATTACAAGACCAAGTTGAAGAGAGAAAAGGTGATGTTGAGAGAAGTTATGAGGCAAGTGGAGGAAAATATAGATACAAGTAAGAGAATAAGCATGGGGAAGAGGTTGAGGATCCAAGTCACCAGTAGTATTAACAATAAATACGACGGTGCAAAAATTACTACTATAGAGAAAGAGAAAGAGAAAAGGAAGGGTAAAGAGATAATGGTGGAATATGAACCTTATTTCAATGATTGATGGCTATGATTAAGGCTATATTGCTATAGTTCATAGTAGTGAAGGATATTATGATAGAAATGATAAATATCAAAGTGGAATGAAGAGTTTAAGTGTTTTTAAAGGTACACTAGAGGCATTGGATCCAAGTTGATGAGAAGAATGGGGTATCATAGTAAGGGATTGGGAAATATGGGCAAGGTGTGAAAATATACATAACACCAAATATAAGGCAAAAGAATAAATGCCTTGGGTATAGAGGTTAAGCAAAAGGTGGTAATACCATATTTGTGAGAAGAGATAGCAGTACAGGAAATGAAGGTTTGATAATGAGTTGTTGTAGTCAGTGTGGAAGAGTAATCACTAGGTGTTGGAACCAACATCCTTGTGAGATTCATGGATGATGTAATCACTCCACACGAATTTTTTGGCATCAAGAGGAAGATGCTAACAAAGTGCATATTGATTGTGTTTCAATGAATGTAACATAATGTGACAAAGGTGAAATAAATCATGAGTGCATTCCATAATAAGAGGGTTGATCCTCATAGGAAGTCCAAGACAAGATAATAAAGTTGACCTTGTGAATAAAGGTAATCTAGAGTGGAATAGCTTGGAAGAAAAAATCATGTTTATGAGTTGAAGCTCATGGTGCATTTCCCCTTACCCAGTGAGTATGATGTAGGAGCATCTATATAGGAAGATAGAAGGTTAGCCATTTGAGGGTGTTATGTTACTGTCACATGATAATTAGAGATTAACCGATTATTAAGCCCTTTAAAAGGGGTTTGAAAGGATAATGAAAATAGAGATAAAACAGAGAAAAAACAAGGAAGAATAAACAAAAAATCAATTGTAAAAATGATCAATAAGTTGAAGAAAAAATAATGACGAGGAAAAAGGAGAGAGGGAGAAAGAGAGGTTGGCAGGTATGATAGAGCTGCATAAGAGAGAGGGAGGCTAGTGTGTGTGAGGCTTGGGTGTATGTTGGATATGCATATTTGTAGAGACTAATTTCTCTCATGACTATGTAACCATAAATTATAAACAAAGGAAAATAATGTTTTGATTGCTTTTTGTTTTTAACCATTGCTATTGGAGTTGTCATTTGGTGAAGTGAAAAGTTATAGTAGTGTGTCGTCCTTGGAGAGAAAAGTGTCATCTATGTAATTACCCCTTATCCCTTGTCATCTTGCCAAATTACCATCAAGAGAAATTATCAAGGAAAGATAATGTTATACGAGAAGTGCACGCTGTCAACAAAAACCATTGTTGAGGAAGTGTGTGTCATCACTGTCTAGGATATTGTTGAAAAGACTTATCATCTAAAAACCTACTAATTGGAACAATGACATCTTGGAGTGCATCATCAGAGCTAAAGAAGTAAGATGTCATCTAAGGACCTACCAACTAGGACAACATTATCTTGGAGTATGTTGTTAGAGCTGAAGAATTGAGATGCCATCTAAAGGTTTTTGTTAATAGACTGCCATCTAGTGGAAATTAAATTATGTTTAAAACTTATTGCCAACATCATTGAAGGGATTTTCATTAGAGCCCAATCTTATTAATATTGTACCTATCGTCATAAGGAATTCTACCACTGCCCACCTTTATTGATAAAAATCATATTACCTCCTCCCTTTCCACTGCATAAATGTCATCTAAAAAAATAGTAATCTAGAGTATTACACCAGAGTTTGAACATGTTGACAATCCTTCTCTTTGTAACTTGTTGCCTTGGTTCCTATAAGAGATGAACAGGTGTAGATAGATAAAACTAATGTGAGTGAGTCATATGATCATGTTATTTGTAAAATATTACCTTCTCACGTTACTATCTAGAAGGTTTGTTTGGAGTGGAAGCCTAAAGCTACCATCTAGAGTTGTCATGTAGAGTTGGCATATAGAGAAGAGTTATTGTGTAGAGAATAAATGTTGTTTAGATTTAGAGATATTATCTAGAGAAAGGTTACCATTTATATCCATCATTTAGAGAAGAGTTATCATATAAAGATATTGGTGCCATGAAAAAACATACGATCTAAAGATTTGTCTAGATTTACTGCTATAAAATATTATTGTGTGAGGTGAATTTAATATTATCATCTAAAAAAGGACTAACATGAACATTGACCTTACCATCCATCCATCGTGCCATCTAGCAACAAGGTCATCTAAAGATGCATGAGGTTTGTCAATTGTAAAGTTTCCGTCTAATTAATGCATGGGCCATATGAAAGTTAACTTTCAATGAAATGTTGCTAGCTAAGGGCTTATGCCATGCATTAAAAATAAAAGTAAAAAAATTGTAACCTACAATTTACGAAGAGGGAAGTGTTGTGCATGATCTATTGAATGCAAAGAACACACCATGCAAAAATGGAAATGAGGTGCTAACATATTTAAATAAATAATTTTTTTGTTTTAATTGTAATATTATTACATGTAGGTGAAAAGATGGTGATTTGGTTATTTTATTATTACATTGAAATATTGAAAAAATATTCCTTAAAGATTTGAGTTGGAGCACTAACCTTGTTGAACTAGAGCACCAATATTTTTCATGTCGTGTTTATTTTTAAGGGAGACAACAATTTGTAATTGGTTTTGCAAAATAAAGTAGACTCGTAGTTGTTTGATTATACTGATGAAAAACAAAGAAATTGTCTAATTAAAAATCAACAAAAAATAATATTTTGACTGAAGTTGATTGGTTGAGAACATATTTATTTGGAGCCCACTTAATCCATTTATCGCACATGTAAGGGAGATTGAATATTATGACTTTTATATTGTATTTGCTTCATAATGTTTCAACGTCTCGTAGTGGATGTCAATTTCTCGATACAAAGACCTATAGTAGTTTGATTTTTGTGTAGCAATCATGTTGAGTTATGATGAGTTAAATAATCTATTTGGAAAAAGAACATCTCTAATATGCCACATGTCAAGTTATGATGAGTTAAAGACTCTATTTGGAAAAAAACATCTCTAATATACGACATTATCTGGAAGAAGGGATATTTGGTCCTTTATATGGTACTGTGGCAAAGGATTTATTATTCTCACATTGAAGTGAAGCCCTTGAATATTCTAATTGGCAATATCATGGTTTGATTGATTGATTAATTGGAGATTAATGAAATCAAATATTTAAATCATGATACCTTTATTTTTACAATTATTTTTGCATGTTTTGGAGACTTTGGTAGGAGACAAGATTAATTATTTTTTCTACTTTATTTTTATAAAACATAGGTATGTTGTGATATATTTTGAAGATAAAATTAGATTACATTGTTTACTGACAGGGACCCGGGAAAATCACATGTAAAACACACACATCAACACTTGCTCAACTCGAAGCTTTCTTCATTAAAATCTAGAAATTACATGCAAACAGCCCACAGGCTTACATTAACCAGCACTCAGATTGGTTCTTTCTCACCCATACTCTGCGTGCAATCTTACCCGAATCCACCATCCCGACTAAAACATCAAACTGGGTTTTTATAGAGGCCCCGACCCTCTGAAACCTCCTACCACATTAATCAGGACACACCAACCCGATTAATTACAAGGACTGGGTTTTTAAAGAGGCCTCGACCCTCTGGAACAAAAACACGAAAATCGGGGCACCAACCCGATTAAATTCTTCACTCCGCATGGTCCCTGCCACTACTGATTCGATCAGAATACCCTGCGTGTCCATCCTTTTCGTCTTTCGCGCTTCTTGGTATTTGTCCACCATTTACTGCACCTTGGGTGCCACGTGTCAATTTGGAGCAATTTTTGAAAATACTGTCTGCTACGGCTTTCCCGCCATCTCTTTCCCTTTCTCTGTCGCCTCATTCTCTCTCCGTCGTGATATCGTGACATGTCGTGATATCGCGACGTTCTCGTCACCCTGTGCACTCTGCCCATTTTGGTCACGATATCGCGACATGTCGCGATATCGTGACCATTTTGCCTCCGTGCTTGCATTTCCAAATAACGTCGCGATATCGTGACCGTTTCATCGCTTAGCCTTTCGCTTTGATTTTTGTCATGATATCGCGACAGGTCGTGATATCGCGACCTTTCCCTCTGGCTGCCCCTTGTCTGCCTGCACTGGTCGTGATTTTGCGATAGTCACAATTTCGTGACAATCACGATTTTGCGACATGTCACAAAATCGTGACACTTCCACTACGCCCTCCTGCTGCTGCTCCAGCGTCATGATTTCATGATGTCGCAAAATCATGATGTCATGATTTCGCTACACTTTTCTCCTTCTGCCTCTACCTTGCCAGGACGTCGTAATTTCGCGACGTCACGAAATCACGACGTCACGATTTTGCTATAGCTTCTGACTCCTGCCTCTGCCTCGACTTCACGTCACGATTTTGCTATAGCTTTCCACCTCCGCTTTCGCCTCACTGAGACGTCACAATTTCGCTACCAATTTCTGCCACTGCCTCCTCCTTGCCTTGACATCACGATTTTGCGACGTTGCAAAATCGTGACGTCATGATTTCGCTACTCTTTTCTGTCCCTGCCTCTGCCTCGCTGCTGTTGTCACGATTCCATGACATGTCGTGATTTCGCGACATGTCACAATTTCACGACAATTTTCCCACTATGCCTCCTTTGCAATTTTTTGTCGTGATTTCGCGACACGTCATGAAATCGTGGCGTTCCTCTTCCTCTGCCTTAGGAAAATTTTTTCTGCCTTCTTCTTCTACTTCCTGAGCCGACTCTTCTGAAGTGGCTTTCCTGCAACTTGCTGCTTCTATTGCTGGATGCTCCTGCATCAGACACCTGGGGTTAGTGGAGAAGTGATCTTCACTTCTGGATGGTTTGGTTGCTGCCTCCTGCAACACTTCCAGACATTTCTCTGCCTCTTTTGTAGACTGCTCCAAACCCTTCTTTGGGTCCACACAACTTCTGTCTTCTTCCAGAAAGTTTTCCCCATTGCTGCATACTTCTTCTGCAGCCTGCTTCAACTCCTCCTCTTGCATAAAAAAATATGTGCCTACTTTCCGACAGGTCCCGGTACTGCTGCACTCTTTTACAGCCTTCTTCAACTTCTCCTCTTTCTTTCTCTGTCTTTCTTTTCGCCTTCTTTGCCACTCCTCTTGCTTCTGCAATTTCATTTGGAGCCACTCTTCTTGCAGGGCCTTCAACTATTTTTGCAAAGCTATAAATTCTTCTTCTGTCACCATATCTTCCTTGCTGTCCCGTCTTCTTCGAGAATGCATTTTTTTTTTATCGGGTCTTGGCGTAAACTGCCTCATGCTCGGTGAATCTGCTTATGCACTTAAAGACCGAACTCACTCTCTCTCTCAGAACCCTACCACAGATCCTGGCGTAACTGCCTCACGTTTGACGATCTGTTATGCACTCAGAATCACTAGCTCTGATACCACTGATGGGGACCCGAGAAAATCACACGTAAAACACACACATCAACACTTGCTCAACTCGAAGCTTTCTTCATTAAAATCTAGAAATTACATGCAAACAGCCCGCAGGCTTACATTAACCAGCGCTCGGCTTGGTTCTTTCTCACTCATACTCTGCGTGCAATCTTACCCGAATCCACCATCCCGACTAAAACATCAAACTAGGTTTTTATAGAGGCCTCAACCCTCTGAAACCTCCTACCACATTAATCGGGACACACCAACCCGATTAATTACAAGGACTGGGTTTTTAAAGAGGCCCCGACCCTCTGGAACAAAAACACGAAAATCGAGGCACCAACCCGATTAAATTCTTCACTCCGCACAGTCCCTGCCACTGTTGATTTGGTCAGAATACCCTGTGCGTCCATCCTTTTCGTCTTTCGCGCTTCTTGGTATTTGTCTGCCATTTACTGCACCCTAGGTGCCACATGTCAATTTTAAGTAATTTTTGAAAATACCGTCTGCTACGGCTTTCCCGCCATCTCTTTCCATTTCTCTGTTGCCTCCTTCTCTCTCCGCCATGATATCGCGACACGTCGTGATATTGTGACATTCTGGCCACCCTGCGCACTTTGCCCATTTTGGTCATGATATCGCGACATGTCGTGATATCGTGACCATTTTGCCTCCATGCTTGCATTTCCAAATAATGTCGCGATATCGCAACCGTTTTGCCGCTTAGCCTTTCGCTTCGATTTCTGTCGTGATATCGCGATAGGTCGCGATATCGTGACCTTTCCCTCCGGTTGCCCCTCGTCCGCCTACACTGGTCGTGATTTTGTGACAGTCATGATTTCGTGACATGTCGCGAAATAGCGAAACTTCCACTGCGCCCTCCTGCTGCTGCTCCGACGTCGTGATTTCACGATGTCACAAAATTGTGACGTCGCAATTTCACTACACTTTTCTCCTTTTGCCTCTGCCTCGCCAGGATGTCATGATTTCGTGACGTCACAAAATCACGACGTCACGATTTTGCTACAGCTTCTGACTCCTGCCTCTGCCTCGACTTCACATCGCGATATCATGACGTCACGAAATCGTGACGTCACGATTTCGCTACAGCTTTCCACCTCTGCTTCTGCCTCGCCGAGACATCGTGATTTCGTGACGTCACAAAATCGTGATGTCGTGATTTCGCTACTAATTTTTGCCACTGCCTCCTCCTTGCCTTGACATCGCGATTTTGCGACATCGTGAAATCGTGATGTCGCGATTTCGCTACTCTTTTCTATCCCTGCCTCTGCATCACTACTTCTATCGTGATTCCACGACATGTCATGATTTTGCGACATGTCGCGATTTTGTGATAATTTTTCCACTGTGCCTCCTTTGCAATTTTTTGTCTCGATTTTTTGACATGTCGCGAAATCGCGACATTCCTCTTCCTCTGCCTTAGGAAAAATTTTCCCGCCTTCTTCTTCTGCTTCCTGAGCCGACTCTTCTGAAGTGGCTTTCCCGCAACTTGCTGCTTCTGCTGCTGGATGCTCCTGCATCATTTACTAGATGTAATTCTTCATTTGAGAGAATTGTATACCATGTGTTTTATAGACAACTATGTGTCCTTATTTACATATGATTTTGTGAATGTTTGTGAGTGTCCCCATTCATAAGTAAATTATTATAGCTATGGTTGGTTGAGTGTATTCCTAATTACAAATGTTTGTAGATAGAGGAGTGTGTTCCTATTTGCAACTATGTAGGTTGATAGTGTGTTTCTCTATCCACTTATAATGTAAAATCTTGGATAGTTGTGTTTGTCCCTATCCTTGATTGATTTCAATATGGTTAGTCCTACTGAGACGACCAGTTGAGTTTATCTCTATTCATAATGATGTACTTCATGGACTAATGTGTACTTTAGTCCATGATTTTTTGGATTGTATAAGTTGTTGATTCTTGCCCTTGTTTAAAGTATGATGTAATAAAGGGGTATGTTAGGAATTTATTACATTGTCTAATATATAGTTAATATTTAGGTATTTGGGAGTTGTACCTGAATAGATGGTTGATAGTTTGTTATTAAAATCAACCACCTATAACTTTATTGTATATACATAATTTTGATGAATACAATCTTGTCTAGCACCCTACTAGTCTGACAATATGATTAAGTAATTAATGTCAAATTTATAATTTTGGTGTATACCTCAATGTGAAAGGATTTTATGCAACCAAAATTAAATTAAAAATATGATATATACCTATTAAAAAATTAGACAAATATGTATCCAAACAATATATGTGTTATCTACCCAAGATGTTTGATTTAGTATATTTGTCATTTCAATTTTTGTCTTCTAGTTATGTGTCGACATGGCTAGGGATGTATTTTTATATGAATATCTAAGTATAAATGCTTACTATTTTTAGCAACTATTTTATTTTATATTTTTAAGGCCTCAAGAGTGTTTTTCTTTTCATAAGGTTTACAAGAAACCATCTTACGCCATAAGTTTCTAATAAAAAATTGTTTTCTCCTTTGACCTTTTTAACACATTTTGAATAGGTTAAAATAGATGCATATGCATATAGTTATGCCTTGTAAGGTGGTTAGTTCATATAAACACTTAAATCTAACCACTTTAAAAATCCATCCACACCATAAATCTGCATAGTAAAAATGTGCCTAAGGTTTAACTTATGTATAATTTACTGCACATTATCCTATTTTCCAAATTTTGTAAAATCTTGAAAATCCCCTAGGATACCCTATCTCTCCCTTTGAAAAGTATCCTAGCCACCTCTACCCCTCCCCTTGTCACATCTCACACACCTCACTCCACTCCCACCTACCCATATACCACCACTTCACCTAACTTAGATGCCCTAGGTGACTCGCTCTAACTACCCAGGATAGGAGGTTGCCCAGTCCCTACCACTTGGTAGCCTTAGCTTGCCACCTATCCTTTCCCCCCCTCATCCCCCAAAACCTATAAAAGCTCCACCATTTGACTAACCAAGAGGACTGAAAAACATACCGTCACTCTACCAAAATTTCTATAGGAGGACCATAATATACTCAAGGATTGAGCCATAGAAGCTGAGGAGAGCTAAACCCTTGCCCTTTTTCCATTTAGTCCCAAAAACAGTGCTAAGGGTGCACAATTAGAATTGTAATCCTAAGGGTATATGGGACCGAAGAAATTATACCTATTGAACTTGAGATTTCCTCACTACATATTTCATTACAAGAATTCATGTATGACAATACTTCTAGACAAATGCATCTTGATCAACTCGTGCTTCTTGATGAAAGGTGAGTCAATGCCTTGGAGCATCTATGAGTATATTTAGATCGTATCAAATGTGCTTATAATGCAAAAGCCCATCCATGTGAATTCCAAGTAGGAGATCTCATCCTCAAAGAGAAACAATAAAATATCGATGCCTTCCCACACCTTCGTGATAAATTTACATCTAATTGGTTAGATCAAATTTTCATCTTTATACATTGCATTTCGTACATCCATTCATGCACTCATAAATTCCAATTACACTTCATTCATACATTACTAGCATTTGCATTTGTATATGTCCCTTGTCGTATTGGATGTGATTCAAGTAGTTTGGATATTTGTTAGACCGCTTAGTCTTGTTGCCTTAATCAGGGGCACCTTCATACTAGTATTGGTTTCATTCCACCATCCACCACCATACAAAAAAAACAAATAAAATGATGAATAAAAAATATAGTAATAAATTCCATGACACCTTATGTCTTTGCTAGTCTATGGTTTGAGGAATATCTAGGTGTTTTCAGTCACTCAATTACGCCTAGTATTTTAGGCAACCTCAATTGAACATAAAATAGTCCATAGGTGCTACAAGTTGTTCCTAGCTAAATCAAGTTTTCTCTTGGACCACACATATTACCACACATTAATCAAATTGTGATGCCTTGGAATGACAAACTCATGAGTAGCTATTGCAATATAATTTCATCCCATGAGTTTAGACGATCATTTTTATTTGAAAAACATTAAATATCATTATTTACTTAATCTTATTGATGAGATTTTTATTTCACTTGATGTGCAGGTTATTGAAAATTCTACCTCAAATGAAAATGTTGAAATTCTTACACAATCGGAAAATGATGTGTCAATTACGAAAGTAGATAAGGTTCTAATATTGAATCACTATGAAGATAAATGTATTGAACATTTTGCTAAAGTTGAAAATGAAGAAATGGTGGTTGATGAAAATGAAGGACTACAAGATGACAATGATAGAGCTCATGAAGAAAAGGGAAAAATTGAAATGACTCATCCAATTTTGGTAAATGCTACTCATGGTGTCTTGATCATGGATGACAAGGTAGAATCTATACTTTTATTATTGATGTAAATTCCAGGTAATAAGTTGTATGATGTTCCTTTGAGTATTTATGTTGTTGATAATGTGATAACGAGTGTTGTTGATAAGGAATCAAATATAACTCCTAAATTTTTGACAGTAAATACAATAAAGAAAAAGGATTTGACTCTGAAATGGTTTCAAATAAGTTCTTACTTGCAAAAATTCATGTTTGAAACAATTTGTCTAATTCTAAGTCAAGAATTAACTTATGACATTTACATTATAAGTATTAGACAAGAAGGAATTTGAATCAGTCATTGTTCTGTTTATCTGCTGATTTGGTATTTCACTATGAGTTTGATAATAGAATTAAATTGAGAGTTTTTTTTTTGTCTCTATTCCATTTTGGTTGGATTTATATAAAATTTGGTATGCATGCCATAAGAGGGATTTTTTCTTCTATGATGGTAATATTTGGGATCTAGGGATAGAGTAGTATTGATTGCTACAGAGATTCATCTCATGTATAGAGAATTTTGGTATGTTTGTATATACTTTGTTGTTCATCGTTTGTTTTATCTGTGTTGTGCATGTTATTCAATTTTGTGAAAAGTTTTGGATGTGTTTGGTTGTTATGTTACAATAAATTGGCTTTGCCAAATGTTGGAGTTTTGATGTGTTGTCGAATTTGATGAAGTTTTAGTGAGGTTTTAATAATTGAGGTAGTTGTTACTGAGGCACTGGTCATTTGATGGTTTTGTTTGGTATTCGGTCCTGGTCTGTATAGGATGAAATTACGTGTTTTGAAAACCTGTGAAACCTGGAGAAAAATAAAAGTAATTTGTTAGACTATATCTTCATGAATGTGAAATAATATAAGGAAATTTTGAAATATCAGAATCGTATTGTAAAAGCTTCACAAGTACTACAAACATATTAAGGAATATCTTTTGAAATTTTGGATTTATGAAGTTAAATTTGCAAATAGGGTGAAAATTTTATATACTCTTTTAGCCTTACATGATATTTAACCCAAAAGGTAGGTGGATTTGTTGCAAAGTACCGTATTACTAGATAAAAGAGAAAAAAAATGAGAGATAAAAAATGAAAAAAAAAATGATATAGTTGAAAATAAGTTAAATTTATTACCATGAATTAGATAATATTCACCGGATCTATAGATGCTTGACTGCCAGTGAAACTATATCTAAAAGATAGTAAATGCAAATATCCAAATTAGTTTAATACTTCAGAGTTTCAGATAATCTCTATCGGAGCTATAAATTCCCGACTAGCAGTAGAGCAATGCCTGAAGAGAACCAGGTGAGGGTATTTCCTTAAAGAGAATTTGTTTATAGTCTGAAATTTGAAATTGACAGTGGAATGCTGAATGGATTTCAAAAGGTATTCAATGAATCACTTTACACACACCGAGTTGATGCTGATGATTCTGATGGTTCATGTCGAATTGGTCTATTCTCATTCTTTGGATATCATTGATGCTTATAATTCTAATATTTGGGTTTTTGTTTTTTTTAGAGTTTGGTTTTTAAGTCTGAAATGTCCAGGGACATTTACCAGCAGAGTCGCCATTTGTTGTGACTCCTTCACAACGACCCCAAAATTTGGGGACCCACTTGAAATTTGAAAGCTTGTTTCAAATTGTTGCTTGCGCTCATTGTTCACCGTTGTCACCATTGGAATATCAAGAATATTCATCTACATGTGAATGGTGTTATAGTAGGGTGCATTGTCAAAATTTACCTCATGATCCACAAATCCTTGAGTTATGCTTGCACGATCCAATGGGTCTTATTTTAGTTTTGTGTGGTCTTGTTGTGGTTAGGTCCGTTTGGTTATGTTTTGTTTGTTGTCTTGTTACACTTTATTTTTTATGTGAGGTAATGTTCTTTTATGTTGTAATATGTTTTGGTTTTGTAATTGTTTTATCTTATATTTGTTTTAGTAACTATGTTATGTTATGTATTTATTTTATTTTATGTTATAGTTTAGGTTTGTTTTAAATTTTGTTTATGTTATGATTATGTTTTATTTTTGGTTATTTATTTATGTTGTGTGGTAATTTTTTGTTATGTAATTATGTTAAGTTTCTATTTTTTATGTTATGTTAGTCTTTTGTTTTTGTTATGTAAATATGTTAAGTTTCTATCTTTAGTTTATGTTAGTCTTTTATTTTTGTTATGTAATTATGTTAAGTTTTTTTTTTTTTTAAGTTTTTGTGTTATAGTCTAGAATATGTAACTTTTGTTTTGGTTATGTGTTTTTATTTTTATTTTCGTTAGGCTATATTCAACATATTATAAATTTAATTATATTGTGAAATTATGTGATTTCGATATATATTAAAAAGACAATTTCATAATATAGTTAATAATATTAGTCTTTAAGATTTTAAAATTTTGAAAATCATTAATCTTTATGGTTTCATGATCATTACAGGCATTCGACAAGATTTTAAAGTGAGCCAAGGCTTTTGTTGTTGAAACAAACAGAGGAATCTTTGAGAGTTGGCACATGTTTTGAAATAATATTGAGATAAATGCACATTCCTTGTTTTGGTAGACATAGTGCAATCATTATAGTATTTTGGTTCTACATGTGAGCACATCCAGAGTTACTGAAGATGACAGGGTGTTGACGTGATTATCGCTGTGGTTAGACACAGTGTTGCAGATTATGTGTTTGACTTATTTCAACCTAGAATAGAGAAGACAACTCAGAGATGTTGGGCATGAATGTGCATGGTGTTCGAGAGTTTTGTTGATGCAAAAATCATAGGAATGTTGAGTGAAACCTTAGAAGGATGTTGAGAAATCATAACTACCAAAAAACACAGCCAAGACGCACCAAAGAATGCAGTTTTGGAAAATGTCATCGCTAGAATACCAAGAAAGCATAGAATCACCAATGTATTTTCCTGATAACGTCATCACCAGAGAACACTATCGCCAGTATGTTTAGAAATCTCAGTCACCATGAGTTTTGAGGATAAGCAGACCCAAAGTGTCATCGTAGAAGTGATGGAGAATGTGGCGAATGCATAGACGATGAATTCGTGACAGTAACATGAATAATAGCAGTGTTGGAATGTGAGGACCAACGGCAAAGGTAGGTAGCACATGAAGTGGTGATTATGTATAATTGATTTACACAGTGCAGAAGATAAATATTGGCAACAGGGATTAACAACACATGCAATTGTTGACAAAGGGTATCAAGTCATTGGTAAAGCTATCATTCTACGAAGTGTAGAAGTTGAGCACTGTATCTAGACGTAAAGGATCATGCGCAAGGTGTACAATAGAGAAAAGGGTTTCAAAATGGGCGTAGATAGGCATAGTCTTCAAGAATACCTTTTAATATGTTTGGGGCTTTATGAAAGCATAACATAGTTGCCCAATTAAAGGTAAATGCGCCCTATGTTCAATTAAAAGTTGTTTTATTTATTTTGTATCTCGAAATTGACACAACGATTTGGTACTATTAAGGGATCAATTGTTAACAACAAACGTCTGGATAATTGTGTATACATTTCATGGAGATAATAGCTTGTGCGATGATGGAGTGTATGGAAGGGATTTGGCAAACATTAAAAGATATATTGATATAATGATGAATACCAATTTTAATTATGGTAAAGGTAATATATATGTAGTATGTGTTATGAAGTAAGTCGGGCCAGAATGGAAGATTTATGAAACAAAAAATTATAAAGGCACGTCACATGTTATAAATGTAATTTATTGTAAAGTTAGATTGATCATTATGTTGCATTGCTCTAAAATTGAATTCATATATTATGTGATGATATGTTAATATATCATCACGTTATGCGAATGAGAAAAATGGTTTGAATATGGTTTTATGAATGGAATGGAATGGAACAAATTCTCCCAAGTTATAAATGAGATAAGAAATATTGGAGAGGGGGTCGGAACATTTTTACAGATAAGGAAGAGAAATAAAGTTGAAGAAGCAAAGCAAAGGAAAGGAAGAAGCTACAAAGAGTTGGAAATTACAGAGAAACCAGACTTTATTGTAATATTTTTATTATATCAAAATATTTTAGGGATTCAAATAAGCATCAATATGGTATTTGAATTGTAATTAAAATGTTTGATATAATTTTCAATAATTAAGATTCCACTGAAGATTGCATCATATCATTGTCTTGTTGTGTGAATACTGGTGGGCAATGATTTGGTTTAAGTCTTTGTGATTGGTATTAGTCTGTAGCATTTGTCCGAGATAGAAGATCAATTTCTCATCATAAAAATTTTGATTATTTATTTTATATTAAATTATTTTTACATAGCCTAGTTCAATTTTTATAAGAATTAAACCTTACACTAGGTTATCAATAATTTATTATTTAAATATTAAATTGTTTTAATATTTAAATAAATAAATTTATAAAAGATAAATGAGTATTCTGGTTTCAACTTTGATTTAATAAAGTTGAGAACTAGAGTTGATATCTTTTATTAAAATGTGTTTGGATTTCATGTTTTAAATATAGTTTTATTTATTTACCGATCCAAACCTTACATTGGAGGATTATATTTGTTATTAAATATTTTATTCCATAAATATTTAATAAACAAATAATATGAGAAAAACATATTTATGAACTTGATTTTTAAAGCATAAGATTCAGAGTTCATATATCAGTTTTATATTAAAACCCTATTATTATAATTATAAGGTTTGAAAACCTTACAATTTTGGGGTTAAATATTATTATTTTTATTCGTTTTCCAAATATTTTAATGTTGATTTTATATTTGGGATGAATAAAATATTTTTATTAATTAAACCTTAGATTTTAAAAGGGTGAATATTTATAATCAGGGTTTACATTTCATTTAAATTTCATATACTTTGATTTTATTAAAGTAATTGAAATTTTATATTAATTGAAATGCTAGATTAAACATTTGATTTAAACCATTCGAAGCATTTAAATAAAATATTTTTTTGATATGATAGAATATATTTGCACAATTAATTAAAATTATAAGGTAAATTTATCTTTTAACTGTTTAGAGAAAGAATTGGTGAAAAGGCACTTAATACACGATGAATTCCAAATTAATTACCTGATTCCCAGGTCCCTTGTTAACAGTACTTGCAATCCATTGAAATTATTCAAGCACTTGTTTACGCACATATGTATGACATAAAAACATTGAGTGAGAACCTTGGAGAAGTTTAGTTTATTTGCAAGAGAGGACTTTGAGTCCTAGTTGTCGAGTGTTTTTTGTAACTTGACTGTTAGAATTTTCCAAGAGTAGAACTACAAAGCATTACAATATTTGAAGAAACAAAATAGAACTGATTGATTATTCCATGGATCAACTTTGTATAAATAAAAAAGTTGATCATTGAGAGCCATTGGATTATAACAACTCATCAAATTTGATGTAGACTATAACTGAGAGTTCACGTTAAGTAAGTCTATCCTAGTAGAAATTAAGAGAATAATTACTTATTCTAACACCCCCCTTAAGTGATACTAGGGGTTTATTGTACAAATGAGTCCTGACAATAGATATTGATGAGGTACTCATGTACAATGGTTTCTTTTCTAAAGAGATGGTAAAAATCCCATGGGAAAAACCGTCTATCAAAAAAGAAAAAAGGAAGAGGCATGTCTTTGGTTTGCAAAGATTGTTATCTTAAAACAAAAAAAAGGTGAGTCCCGACAACATGGCCTGATGAGGTACTCATTTACAATATATATGAGAGATGGTGAAAAAACCACATGGGAAAAACAATTTTCTATGAAATAAAGAGGCATGTCTTCGAATGGAAAATATTGTCCTTAATAACAAAAAAATGAGTCCTGGCAACATGGCCTGATGAGGTACTCATGTATAATATGTAAGGGAGAGATGATAAAAAAAACCACATGGAAAAAAACCATCCTCCAAAGAATACAATAATAAAAGGAGAGGTGAAAGACCTATGTTTCAATGTAGTTGTAATACTCCAAGTTTCTCTCACAACTGTATGTAATGCGGAGAAGGAAATGACTTGGTGAAGATGTCTGCAACTTGATTTTCAGTTGGAATATAGTCTAAGTATATGTCCTCGTTATGAATATGCTGTCAAATGAAGTACATGTGTATCTCAATGTGCTTGGTGCGCTGATGCTCAACTGGATTGCATGCAATACGAATTATGCTCTGATTGTCACACCAAAGAGTAATATATTTGTCATGGGAAAAATCAAATTCTCTTAGAATCTGATGAAGCCAAAGAGCTTCCTGACTTGCTAAAACTGATGCCCTGTATTTTGCCTCTATAGATGATAAGGCCACTATTTTTTTTTGCATAACCAAGAAATTGGTGAAGAACCAAGATAAAATATATAGCTAGAAGTTGAAAATTTGTCTTCTACTGAACCTGCCCAATATGAATCTGTGTAGCTAATGATATCCATGAATTTTCCCTCATATAAGATCCCAAATTGAGTAGTTCCTTTCAAGTAGCAGAGGATTCTTTTTGTTACTTGCCAGTGACTGAAATGAGGTTGATGTGAGAATCTAGATGTTAAGCCAATAACATATGAGACATCTGGATGAGTATGAGTAAGGTATAACAAACTCCCTACAAGCTGACGATATAGAGTTGCAATCTATAGAGGGTATATGCAGGAAGTGCTTAGATTGACTCCAGACTAAAAAGGTGTAGGAGAAGGTTTGCAATCTATCATTTTAAACCTTTGAAGAAGATCTAGAGTGTATTTTTGTTAACACAATAAAATTTTTGCATCTTTTTTATTTATTTGGATCCCAAGAAAGTAATGAGCTAGACCCAGATCAGCCATATCAAATTTTTTAGAGAGAGAGTCTTTTATAGTCTAAATGTGAGCGAAGTCACTACTAGTGAGTAGTATATCATCAACATATAGAACAAGTATGGTGATTTTTACTTCATCTCTCTAAATGTAGATTGTTTTATCAGTATCATAATGAGAAAAACCTGAGGAAAGTATGAAGGAGTCCATTTTTTCATACCAAGCTCTAGGAGCTTGTTTGAGGCCATAGAGAGACTTCTTTAGCCTACAAACAAGAGAGGAGTCTTGAGTGAAATCAGCATGTTGTTCCATGAATATCTCTTCCTTTAATTCCCCATGTAAGAAAGCATTTTTTACATCTTTTTGAAAGATAGGCCACTTTTGGGAAGTAGCCAAAGCAAGAACCAGTCTAACAAAATCCATTTTGGCAACTACTGCAAAGGTTTAAGCATAATCAATTCCTTCAATTTGAGAGAAACCTTTGGCTACTAGGCGAGCTTTGTGTTTGTCAATTTCTCCATTAGGCCCATATTTTGTTATGTAAATCCATTTACAACGAAATAATTTCCTTCCTTTAGGTAGGGGAAGTAAATCCCGAGTTTCATTTTTTATTAATATAATTCGCTTTCCATGGCATCATACCATTCTTTAATACCAATTGCTTCTTTGAAGTATGGAGGATAAGAGGAAATAGACTGACATACAAGACCAGTGCCTATGGAGTTGGTTAATCCATATGATGGAATATTTTGGATGTAAGGAGTAGCTTCTTTAACAATGGTGCGGGCCCGTTTTAGCATAATGGAAGGAGTATAAGGAGTTGAAATACTTTGAGTTGGAGTTATAGGTTCCTCATATTGATCATCAATCTCTAAATTAATCTCTAAAGTTGGTTTTTCATTATATTGAGGTTCTACTATAGGAGAAGGCTCAATAGAGGAAGAGTATGGTTGAGGATATTTCTGGGGGAATGTTTCATCAAATTGTACATTCCTATGAAAAAGACCTCATGAGTTGTGGGATCAAGGAGACTGTATGCTTTCATTTCCTCACAATAACAAATAAAGATGAGCTTTTTGCTTTTATTATCTAGAGCCTTCCTTTTCTCCTTTGGGATATGTGCCCAAGTAGTACACCCAAAAATATTGAAGAAGGAGACATTCGGTTTTGATCCATTCCATACTTCTTCAGGAGTAAAATGGTCAACAAATTTATGAGGTGTGCAGTTTTGAATATAGTTTGCACAATTAATAGCTTCTACCTAAAAACTTTTTGGAATATCTCTTGAATGGAGCATATAGTTTGCTATTTCCTTCAATGTTTGGTTTTTACTCTCTAAAATTCCATTTTACTGTAGATTATGAGAGATATAATGTTGATTAATGATGCCATGACTTAATAGAAATATTGAGAACTCATTACTGTAGTATTCCCCCCATTATCTGTGTGAATTTGCTTGATGTTGCAAGAGGCCTGATTTTCAACTAAGGCTTTGAAGATTTTGAAGTGGTATAGAACATCACTTTTGTATTTTAAGAAGTAGACCCAAGTTCTTCTAGAAAATTCATCAATGAATGTTAGAGCATATTTTGCTCCTTTGAAAGAAGGCTATGTTAAAAACATCAAGTCACTATGGATTAACTCTAGAGGGGATGAGGCTTTTAGAGAACCGCTTGGGTGGAAAGGATATTGATGTTGCTTTCCAAGAGCACATCTAGGATATACTCCATAAATAGAAGAGACTTGAGGTAAACATGTTACCATTTCATGAGTGTTCAATTCATTTAGGTGGTTATAACTGAGATGACCAAACCTTTCATGCCAAATTTTCCTTTCAAGATCTCCATGAGCCAAAAAATAGGAGGCCCATTATGGATTTTTGAATCCTTTGAAGTGAAAAAGTACAATAGTTTTCCTTTGGCTATAAGAAAGTACGAGTCTTGAAAGTCTCTTATCTCAACTCCTATTGGAGAGAAGAGAATAGTTTTCCCCTTTCCAAAAGTACAAATCTGATAGACGGAGAGGATATTTGTTGTAAATTTGAAACATAAAGAACATTATTGATAGATCCACCATCAATGGATATGTCACCATTTACTTTGATTGGGATAAAGGAAGATTCACCAACTTCTATGCTACATGTTGAACTTTAGGAGATAGAAGAGAATGGCTCATCTAAAGTAGTCATGTGACGAGTTGCTCCAAAATCTAGGACCCAATAATTAGATGAAATATTGGTGGTCTTCCCTTAAACATTTAGGGTTTTTCCTATCTGCTTTTTATTGTCTATCTTTTGATCCTTCATAGATGACTCTAGTTTTTGTAATCTTTTCTAGCATTCATTTGCATAATGCCCTTTCTTTTTGTAGTGAGTACAAGTTATGGGATTCCTTTATTTCTTTTTGAATTTTTCTTTAGTAGAGATGGAGGCTACTAAGGCTTTTAATTTAGAGGAAGAGATCTCATATTTTGCAAGTTTTGTTTCTTCCCTAGTTAGTCTATCACAAAATTCTTCTAAGGAGGGCATTTTAAAAGTTGCACCAAGAGCATATTTTGTAGATAGAAAGGTGGTTGCAAATATTTGAAATACACCATTTAGTTTAGAAAGAATTAGATAAATGCATTCTTCTTTAGTTTTATTCTTCCCACCACCTTTGTATTGAGTGAGGAATTCTTTGAATTTGGTGAGAAAGTCAACAATATTTATGAAGTCTTCAGGATATAATCTTGTTAATTCTGCTTCTAGCTGCATTGATCTTATTTGATCTATTTTTCCAAACAAGTTCTTTAGTTTCTCCCAACTTCCATAAGGATTTTTACAATCTGTAATGTGAAACCATAAACTTTCATTTACATTAGAGCTTATAATACCCATTGTTTCATACATCTTCCCTTTATGAATAAATTTTTCATATTCTTTTTCAAACTCGGGTTGCTTTTCTTCTAATAGGTGTGTGAGCCCTTTTTGATAAATGAGATTTAATATTTTGGTTTTCCATTTATGGTAGTTATGATGAGTGAGAGGATCAATTGTATTCATTGAATTTATTTTGCCAAATAAATTTGAAGTGAGCCCAAATTTCTCCCCTTTAACTTTAATTTAGAGAATGCAATATATTTTAGTGAACATAAGCATTTAAGTGAGGATATCTCTTTAATTAACCCTTGTTAATATATTTTATTCTCAATTTAGTATTCCTTTCTTAAAAATTTCTAAAGAGCAAATATATTAAATCAACTATGCAACTATATTGGAAATTCTAAATAACTTATAGTTTCCCTCACGTAAGGGCAGGTTATTAAGATACCAATATAGGAGTTTGGATGATTAAAAGCCTATGTTCTAAGTATCAAATCTACTCAATACTTATAGTTTCCCTCTCGTAAGGGCGAGTATTTGAGGAGAAAAGATACATAGGCCTAGAATATTTGTTCTCATTAGCCTAAGATCCAAAATTTAATTAAAAAATAATAATATTGCCCACCAAAATATTAATTCCTACGAATCTTTAGTCTCCACTTTTGAGTGATACATAGTGATGGCTAAATAGAGCCAAAGCAAGTTGCGTTCAAGATGGAGAAATTTTTTTAAAATATAGTCATACGAGGAGGACACATTAAATTGCAAAAAAAAATGAGGAGAGTATTTGCATAACAAGGTAAAATAATATTTATCTAGATATTACCATAAGCAAATTCCTCAAAAAAATTGTAGATATAAAAAAACAATCTACAATAGATATAAAACCTATTTCTTTAAAAAAACAAACACAAAAGATAAGAGTGTAAGAACCAATTCGAGAGGCTGCCTTCAAGAGAGAATACCTAATATATCCTTCTCTAGTACCATGTTAGAATTTCCCAAGAGTAGAACTATAAAGAATTACAAGTTTTGAAGAAATAAAATAGAACTGATTGATTATTCCATGGATCAACTTTGTATAAATAACAAAGTTGATCATTGAGAGTTGGATTACAAAATCTCATAAAATATGATGTAGACTATAAATGAGAGTTCACCTGACTCACGAAGGAGTGGAAAATCAAGTAAGTCTATCCTAGTAGAACTTAAGAGAATAATTACTTATTCTAACACTAACAAAATCACACCTCAACAAATTGGCGCTAGAAGGAGGGCTTGAAAATGAAAAACTGGTAGTTTATTTTCAATTTATTATTTGCGCTTTATCAAATTTTCACGTATTCTTGAAGCTTCATTTCTGATACATTACTTGAATATTGCAATTGCATTGTTACATTTATACTATATTCTAAGTATTGTATTTTCAAAGAAGTGATTAGACTTTATTAAGCTGGAGTCTAAAGAAATTATCACAAGGTCAAAATCTACTGGGTCTACGATATTTTAAAGTTTATCACCAACTAAGAAACACAGAAGAAGTAAAACTCAAACGGTAATTCTTCCAAGTACTTATAACATAATCCCATGTTTGATTGTAAATCCACCACTTGTCAATATGGCTGCACCTGCTGTACCAAATATGGCATGGATGGGAAACCAACAAAGTCCATTAAATATAGTTGGTGTTGTACATGATATACCAAAAAATGTAGAAAATTATTTGCCAAAATATAAGCATGATGGTTCCCATTTGGCAGAAGAGCACATACAAGCATATACTGATGCAATGTCTAGATTGTAGATTGAACACAAAGACATGGCATGTAGGTTGTTTCCTTTAACTTTGGATGAAATAACCTACGATTGGTATGTATGCTTACCTTTTGGATCCATTACTTCATGGGATATGTTGAAAAATGCTTTCATTACTCAATTTAAATTCGCCATTGATCCAACAAGTGTTTACTTGCAATTTGCATCAACTCGTCGAGAACCTAGTGAACCTTTGCATATGTTTAATACTAGGTTTCATAAGATGTACTTGAGACTGACTCTGCCTTATAATATTGCAAAAGATGCAGCTATCCAGATCTATTTTGGTGCTTTGGATCCATTCACTGCGATGTTTGTTAGGAGAGCGGGGTAAATCACTACACTTACAGGAGCTTACACGGAGGCACTCACGGTGGAACAATAGATGATGCAATCAAGTTGTGGATTAGGGCAACTACCATCTATTGGTTATCCTAGTATGCAAAATCAGATTCCTATGATAAATCATGCTTTAACTAATCAAATGCCAATGTTGAATTCAATTTCAAAAATCTCAAATTAAATGGCATATGCACAATCGAGTAATCCTTTGTTTTTAGAAAGTCATTATGCTGCACATAAAACAAGGAATAACAATGTACCTAATTTGAATAATTTTGGGAATGTAGCAACAATGCAAAATGTGAATCCTTTTCAGAATTTTCAAACACCACAAAATAATCCAATGCTTGCACAAAATCAAAATCAAGGCAATCCAATGTATGCAAATTCATGGTTAAATCAAAATGCTTTACCTAATCAAAATATTCCAAATGTTATGCCTAATCAAAATGTTCCAAGTTGGATGAATTTGAGTGTTCAAAATATTTTACCAAACCAAAATGTTCCAAATGTTATTCCAAATCAAAATCAGGGTAATCCTCCTAATGTTGTTAATGAGCCTAATGAATTAGCAGATCTAAAGAGGATGTACCAAAAGTTAAGTAATGATTTTGTTCAAATGTAAAAAAAACACTCAAAATTCATAATAAAATCGAAATTTTACTATGCAAACACCGAAACATTTCAACACAAAATCTAATAATAGGGGTATACCAACTCTTATTGCTAGCAATAGTGGTGCTTCTAATTGTTCTAACAATAATACTGCAACTGTTAATGTATCTGAAGTTGTATTGGATAACTAGTGCAGGTTACGTCATACTGGTGAACACAATGAATTTGATTGTAATGAATTTAGTTGTGTTACAAATTGCATTCAATAGGGATTAGATAAAATGGAATGGGTTCCAAATGATGATGTTGATGAAATTATTACAAGGGAAAAATTTCTTCTTATTGTCTTGATATTATTGGTTCAAGCGATGATGATGATGAAGAAGAAGAAGATGATGAAGGTATTGAAAAAATTCATACTCTAAAATAGTACAGAAAGGGGAACCATGGTTATCATTTAAGAAGTAAAAGTAAGTCTTTTAACACTACTTCTACTCCTCCTAACAATGTTAGTATTCCTCCTGATGTTAATGCAAATAATAATCTTGTTCCTCCATCTTCTCTTGATGCACCTAAAATTGCACATAGGATACAAAATAATGAAAGGATGACTTATAACATTATTGAAGAACTTAAGAGAAATAAATCCAATATCAATCTGTTTGAAGCTACATAGTTACCTAATCAACAAGAGTTATTAATGGAGGCTTTTCATAATAAAAACACCAAAGAAGTTAATAAAATTATTGAAATACAATATGTTGCACGAAAATAAAAAGAGGAGTCTCCTCCTTTTCTTTTAACTATTAAAATTACAGGTAGGATTGCATAATTACATGGTGGATTCGAGAGCTTCAGGTAATGTGATGTCTTTCGTGTGAAAACAATGAACAAGATTTCATTAATCAACATAGACTATATAGTACAACTTAGGCTATAGTTAGCACGTAGAAATAGCTAACCACTAACCAAATAGTGCTAACAACTAATAAGAAATATTTGCTTAACAAAGTGGTTAAGTGAACCTTAGGTAGATAACTAACTACCCTAACAAACGAAATGAGGTAATAAATAGAATTACCATAGTAACTCTAACATCCCCCATTATTACATTATTTGGATAATAATATAACTACTAGCTACACTATCATCCCCCATACAACAATATTTGGGTAAAGTATATAACTGCCCCAATACAGTGAAGAAGAAGTTGATCTACTGGTTCTTTACTCTGTCATAGTGCTATGGCTTCTTCTAAGAAAAAAGTGGGTCATTCCTCACTTTGTCTTCACGCCAACGAATGTCCTTATGGTAATCACATCATCCAACCAATTTGCATGGGTTACCATCCGTTGCAATCGCTAGGTGTAGTAAAATAGATCACTTCATACAAGGTTCATTCATTTACAATATGAATTTGCAAAAGATAAGGTAGCTACGATGTCATTCGCTGCCGAAAATGCACCCTTATAAGTTCCCCCTTTCTTGTTGCAAAACATAGTGTAATTAATTTTTGAAGGAAGTGTGACTAAGGTGTCGGTCAAAGCCGAAAATGCACCCTTATAAGCCAACTTCCCTTTTTACAAAAATTGTGAAGAAAAGAAATGGATATCCCCCCTTAATTGCAAAGAGTATGCAACTCAAGAGTATTGTGAAGGATTTTACAAATATTGCCTCCTAGACAATTTTACATCACAAAAAGTCGCTCCTCTTGTTACAAGTACTTCAAACACCTAGAATTTGCTATTTATGAAGCCTAAAAGAGGTACAAGCACCCCTTATTTGTAAGGTCTTCAAACAAAATACTTATGCTATTTATGAAGCCAAAAAGAGGAGAGAGAGAAAATGGTGTTGTTGCCCAAGGGACACATGTGTTTTCCCTCTACAAAACTAATTTAGGAATGAGCACTCCTTGTGCTATCTTTGAACCAGAAACATAATCAGAATGAGACACTTCACAAGAAAGATGGCTTCTGTGTTGTGCCTTTGCCATTTTAGTTTTTCTTGTTTTGAAACCAACACTGAATGGTGTCTTGGTTGTCATTTTTACAATTTGTGCAAAACTATGCTTTCTAGGCAATTTGATCAAAAAATTCACCAATTTGTCCTTTCTTATTGTATGTACTTCAAGCATGATTGCTATTATGAAGTCTAAAAGAAAAGGGTTAATGTTGATGACTTGGACTTTTTTGATTGCCTTTACAAGTTTTATTTCCCTCTTATCAAAATCTATGTTTGAAGGAAGAAAGGAATTATCCCCCCTTAGTGCAAAGGATTGCAACTTTTAAGGTTCCTTATTTAAAAAAAAAACTTGTTCTTTCTTTTGATTACCCTAAAAGAGTACCAAAATATAATTCACTCAAAAAGATATTTAATGGCACCTTCCTTAACACCCTTCAGAAGGATGAGAAGTTGGAGGAAATTAAGCCAAACAAATAAGAGTGAATTAGGGGTTTTGTTGATTTAGGAGAGAATATCAAGTAATTTTGGCTTTAAATTTGTGCAAGGATTTACACAAATTTTTGAAATTTTGGGTTTTAGTGTGTTCTTGATTCTATGACTTATAATTGCAAAAGAAATAATGCAATAATCAAACAAGAATGCCCACAAAAATCTTATCACCTAGGTGTCGGATGCAACCAAAAATGCACCTAATTTGCCAAAAAAGGTGTCGAGTAAAATAAAGAAAGCACCTTTTAATTTTTGCAACAAAATGTGTGTTTTGTGTTGTGCAAAAAATGATATTTTTATGTCTCCTACTTTGTTTTACAATTTTGCAAAAGAAGTACAATGTTGTCTTCTCCCCTGAATTTTGCAAAATTAACAATTTTGAGCACTCCTTCCAAGACAAGTCGACACACGACCCTCATTTGGAAAGCTTCCAGAACTAGTCGACACACGACTTAGTTTTTGATGGACCAAAGGTTACAATTACTTCTCAAATTTTTGCAAAAAAGAATGTGCAATTTTATGTCTTATATCCCCCCTTGGAGAAAACAAATGAACACTTGGCCTTTGAATTTTACAAAAAAAAAAAAAAAATTGGGTCTCCTTGTGTTACAATTTGGCAAAAAAGAATTCATGTTTGAACCTTTATTGTATGCTAAATTAACAAGGTTGAGAAGAGTTTAGGGTTGTCTTATTTGCAAAAAAAAATGAGGCTCTTATATGTCTTATATCTCCTTGTTTGTGAGAAAACAAAAGCACTCTAAAATTTGTAAAGTTGCAAAAAAAATTCCCCCAAAATTGATTTTTAATATATTAATCTAATTAATTTTAGCTAATTTAAATTAATAATAAAATTTGTTTCATAAAAAATCACTTAATACAAATGTAAAAGGATTTTCATATAAAAAAAAATAAATTATTAATAAAATTAACTAAAAAATAATTAAAAAAAAAAAAATCTGACCTTAGGTTTTTTGGCCGCGGGCTCCTTGCGGCAAAAAATATTTTTGCCCCGACGGGAGTCGAACTCGCGACCTCCCGTCGGGAAAAGCCTTAGCACTGGCCCCTCCGTCGGTCGGGCTAGCTGGCCCGACGAGAAGAGAGGTGGCGCACCTTCTATTTGAAGGCTATCCCGCCTCCTGGCGGGAAAACAAAATGTTGAATGTGGCCACGTAAAAGTGTCCATGTGGGGGTTTGAACACAGAATCTCCCGCTGTCAAGGCTTCGGCCTTGACCACTACTCTGCTGGGGCGGCTTTGAAAGCTAGCCTGTAGTGGCAGTATTAAAACTGCCCGAGCCTTTTGAATAGGCTCTGTGGGATTAATCCCACATTCATCCCATGAGGGATGAATAAGGCCTTTAAAGGCCTTAACGCGTTGATAAACACATGATTGCCTCTAGGCAATCAGGGTCCAGTCAAACCCCTTTTTCTTTCGCCCACATGGCACGACCGGAGGGGTCCATGTGTCCAGTGGCCCACGTGGCTCTCCGTCACGTGGCCACTACGTGTCCAGTATGCATTAGGTGCCACATGGCCAGTCTGCCATGTGTCACCTTGTGTGTGGTTCATCCAATGTCTGTAGTCCACGTCAGTAGCAGGGTCTATCCACATGTCTAGTCTGAGTCCAGTCCGTCATCTAGTGGCTATCCGCCACGTGTTCGGTCTCATCCAGGTGTCATGTCGAGTGGTTGTGCCACGTGTTCGGTCTAGTGGTTGAGTTAGTTCCTCGAGATCTATGCCCAAGCATGCGTGAGTCCCAACTGTTATTGTCCTCGAGATTTGTGCCCGAGAGTTTGTTCGTAGGTTTAGGGTCTATGATCTAGTTGTCGAAGATCAAAGGGTACTCCTACCCTCTCAGATCCTGATCGTCAGATCTGTGCCATCGATCGTCGAGGATCGGAGGGTGCGCCTGCCCTCACAGATCTCGATCACCAGATCTGTGCTATTGGTCGCGGTCATCGGGGATTTGACAAGAATGTTCCCTATCAGTGTTGGTCAGACCTGAGGGTGCTCCTGCCCTTAGGTTTGGGTCTGATCTCTGCCTGGGAGGGCGAGCCTGCCCTCCTGGTTGTGTGCTGGACCCATGGGGGCAGCACTAGCGATTGTTGGTAACCTCAGGGCCTCCTACCCTGGGGATCTAGGCCCTGTGTTGCGGGCTCTAGCCTCCTGTCAAGCCTGACAGGTCGGACAACAGAGTGCTGTTAGAACTTTTAGGGTCTACAGGCCTCTCTCATGGCCGATCGTGACGTGGGCCTATGGGCCCTCTCCCGTGGTCACTCGATGATATGGGCCTACGGGCCCTGCTGCTTAGGAGTCACCTCGGTCTACGTGTCAATGCTAGATCCAGTGAGCCCAGTCAGCGATCCGGTCAGCAACCTCAGGATCTATGTCCAATCTGGTGGAACCACGTTAGATCCTTGACCTTGAGAGATGTGCTCGAGCAAGTCCAGACATACCTTGGGAAACATGTCTGCATCTCAAAAATCGTGATGTCGAGGTCAACCAAGAGCCGCCTGCTCTGATACCATGTGAAAATAGCGAACAATATTTCATTAATCAACATAGACTATATAGTACAACTTAGGCTATAGTTAGCACGTAGGAATAGCTAACCACTAACCAAATAGTGCTAACAACTAATAAGAAATATTCGCTTAAAAAAGTGGTTAAGCGAACCTTAGGTAGATAATTAACTACCCTAACAGACAAAATGAGGTAATAAATAGAATTACCATAGTAACTCTAACATTTCGTAGTTTTTCAAAAGTTAGGTTTTAAATCGACATCTTCAAATAAAATTGTTGTGCAGTTAGATAAAACAGAAGTAAAAGTCATAGGTATGCTTAAGAATGTACACATACAGTTGTCATCAAAACCTAGAGTGTAGTATTATATATATATATATATATATATATATATATATATATATATATATATATATATATATATATATATATATATATTTTTTTTTTTTCACATTGTTGATATTCCCGACAAGTACGGTTTGTTATTGAACATGAATGAAGCAAGCATCTGAACAAATACTTTTCCACAAAATTTTCACACTTATGGCTGCCCTGGAAAGGCGTATCTAATCAGATCTGTGTTAAAATGGAGTCTAGGTTAAATAATATGATTACAAATTATGATAAAGAGTTTAATGAAATTCTTTATAATGATATTGAATTAGGCATATATACACTGGATATTGATTTGATAATAGAGGATTTGGAGTCACCAAAAACAATTATGGATGATTTTGAAGAAGAATTTCTTGAAGATCTTGAATATTATGAGGAGGATGCAATAGAATTTCATCCCATGAGTTTAGATGATCATTTTTATTTGAAAAAACATGAAAAATTATTATTAAATCATAATATTATTGATGAGATTTCTATTTCACTTGATGTGCAGGTTATTGAAAATTCCACCTCAAATGAAAATATTGAAATTATTATGCAATCGAAAAATGATGTGTCAATTGTGAAAGTAGATAAGGTTCTAATATTGAATCACTATGAAGATAAATGTATTGAACATTTTTCTGAAGTTGAAAATGAAGAAATGGTGGTTGATGAAAATGAAGGACTACAATATGACAATGATAGAGCTCATGAAGAAAAGAAAAAAATTGAAATGACTCATCCAATTTTGGTAAATGCTACTCATGGTGCCTTGATCATGGATGACAAGGTATAATCTATACTTTTGTTATTGATGTAAATTCCAGGTAATAAGTTGTATGATGTTCCTTGGAGTATTTATGTTGTTGATAATGTGATAGCGAGTGTTGTTGATAAGGAATCAAATATAACTCCTAAATTTTTGACAGTAAATACAATAAAGAAAAAGGATTTGACTCTAAAATGGTTTCAAATAAGTTCTTACTTGCAAAATTTCATGTTTGAAATAATTAGTCTAATTATAATTCAGGAATTAACTTATGACATTTACATTATAAGGATTAGACAATAAGGAATTTTGAATCAGTCATTGTTCTGTTTATCTGCTAATTTGGCTTTTCACTATGAGTTTTATAATAGAATTAAAGTGAGAGTTTTTGTTTGGTCTATTCCATTGTGGTTGGATTTATACAAAATTTGGTATGCATGCCATAAGAGGGATTGTTTGTTATGTGGTGGTAATGTTTGAGATCCAAGGATAGATTAGTCTTGATTGCTACAGAGATTCATCTCATTTATAGAGAGTTTTGGTATGTTTGTATATACTTTGTTGTTCATCGTTTGTTTTGTCTATGTTCTGCATGTTATTCAATTTTGTGAAAAGTTTTGGTTGCTATGTTACAACAAATTGCCTTTACCAAATGTTGGATTTTTTATGTGTTGTCGAATTTGATGAAGTTTTGGTGAGGTTTTCATAATTGAGGTAGTTGTTACTGAGGCACTGGTCATTTGATGGTTTTATTTGGTATTCGGTCCTGGGCCGTATAGGATGAAATTACCTGTTTTGAAAACCTGTGAAACTTGGAAAAAAATAAAAGTAAGTTGTTAGTCTATATATTCATGAATGTGAAATAAGATAACGAAATTTGAAATATTTGAATCGTATTGCAAAAGCTTCACGAGTACTAAAAACATATTAAGGAATATCTTTTGAAATTCTAGATGTATAAATTTGTTAAATTTACAAATTAGGGTGAAAATTTTACATATTCTTTCACCTTACCTAATCTCTAACCCAAGTGGAAGGTGGATTTGTTGCAAAGTACTGTATGACTAGATAAAAGAGAAAAAAAATGAGAGATAAAAAAAATGATGAATATAGCTGAAAATAAGTTAAATCTATCACCATGAATTAGATAATCTTCACCGGAGCTATAGACGCTCGGTTGGTAGTGAAGCTATGTCTAAAATATAGGAAATGCAAATATCCAAATTTTCTTAATACTTGGGAGTTTCAGATAATATCTACCAGAGCTATAAACGCTCGACTGGCAGTAGAGCAATACCTGAAGAGAATCAGGTGAGGGTATTTTCTTAAAGAGAAACTATTTATAGCCTAAAATGTGAAATTGATAGTGGAATGCTGAATGGGTTTCAAAAGGTATAGAATGAATCACTTTACACACACTGAGTTGATGTTGATGATTCTGATGGTTCATGTCGAATTGGTCTATTCTCATTCTTTGGATATCATTGATGCTTATAATTATAATATTTGGATTTTTTTTGTTTTTAGAGTTTGATTTGTAAGTCTGAAATGTCTAGGGACATTTACCCGTAAAGTCACCATTTGTTGTGACTCCTTCACAACAACCCCAAAATTTGGGGACCCACTTGAAATTTGAAAGCTTGTTTCAAATTGTTGCTTGCGCTCATTATTCACCGTTGTGACCATTGGAATATCAAGAATATTCATCTACATGTGAATGGTGTTCTAGTAGGGAGCATTGTCAAAATTCACCTCATGATCCACAAATCCTTGAGTTTTGCTTACATGATCCAATGGATTTTATTTTAGTTTTGTGTGGTTTTGTTTTGGTTAGGTCCGTTTGGTTATGTTTCATTTGTTGTTTTGTTATACTTTATTATTTATGTTAGGTAATGTTCTTTTATGTTGTAATATGTTTTGGTTTTGTAATTGTTTTATCTTATATTTGTTTTAGTAACTATGTTATGTTATGTATTTATTTTATTTTATGTTATAGTTTAGGTTTGTTTTAAATTTTGTTTATGTTATGATTATGTTTTATTTTTGTTATTTCTTTATGTTATGTGTGGTAGGTGTTTGTTATGTAATTATGTTAAGTTTTTATTTTTATGTTATGTTAGTCTTTTGTTTTTGTTATGTAAATATGTTAAGTTTCTATCTTTAGTTTATGTTAGTTTTTTGTTTTTGTTATGTAATTATGTTAATTTTTTTTTTTTAATTATTCGTGTTATAGTCTATAATATGTAAATTTTGTTTTGGTTATGTGTTTTTTTTATTATTTTTGTTAGGTTATATTCAACATATTATAAAGTTAATTATATTGTGAAATTATGTGATTTCGATATATATTATAAAGACAAATTCATAATATAGTTAATAATGTTAGTCTTTAAGATTTTAAAGTTTTGAAAATCATTAATGTTTATGGTTTCATGATCATTACAGGTATTCGATGCGATTTTAAAGCGATACAAGGCTTTGGTTGTTGAAACGAACAGAGGAATATTTGAGATTTGGCACACGTTTTGAAATAATATTGAGAGACATGCACATTTCCTATTTTGATGGATATAGTGCAATAGTTAAAGTGTTTGGGTTCTACATGTGAGCACATCCAGAGTTGCTGAAGATGATAGGGTGTTGACGTTATTATCATTGTGGTTAGACATGGTGTTGCAGATTATGTGTTTGGCTTGTTTCGACCTAGAATAGAGAAGGCAACTTAAAGATATTGGGCATGAATGTGCATGGTGTTTGAGAGTTTTTTTGATATGAAAATCATAGGAATGTTGAGTGAAACCTTATAAGGATGTCGAGAAATCATAACTGCCAAAAAACACAGCCAGGACGCACTGGAGAATGCAGTGTTGGAAAATATCATCGCTAGGTTACCAAGAAAGCGCATAATCGCCAATTTATTCACCTGAGAACGTAATCACCAGAGAACACTATCTTGAGGATATTTAAAAATCTCAGTCACCATAATTTTTGGGGATAAGCAGGCCCAAAGTGTTTTCGTAGAAGTGTTGGAGAATGTGGTGAATGCATAGACAACGAATTTGTGATAATAACAATGTTGGAATACAAGGACCAACGATGAAGGTAAATAGCACACGAAGTGGTGATTATATGTAATTGATTTACACAGTGCAAAAGATAAGTAACGATAACAGGGATTAACAATACATGCAGTTATTGACAGTGTATCAAGTCATTGGTAAAGTTATCATTCTACAAAGTGCAGAAGTTGAGCGTTATATATGGATGTAAAGGATCACACGCAAGGTGTACAATAGAGAAAAAGGTTTCAAAATGGGCGTAGATAGGCACAATATTCAAGAATACATTTTAATATGTTTGGGGGTTTATGAAAGTATAGCATAGTTGCCCAATTAAAGGTAAATGCACCATGTGTTCAATTAAAAGTTGTTTTATTTATTTTGAATCTCAAAATTGACACAACAATTTGGCACTATTAAGGGATCAATTGTTGACAGCAAATGTCTGGATAATTGCGTATACATTTCATGGAGATAATAGCTTGTGTGGCGATGGAGTGTATGGAAGGGATTTTGCAAACATTAAAAGATATATTGATATAATGATGAATATCAATTTTAATTATGGTAAAGGTAATATATATGCAGTATGCGTTATGAAGTAAGTCGGGCCAGAATGAAATATTTATGAAACAAAAAATTATAAAGGCACATCGCATGTTATAAATTTAATTTATTTTAAGGTTACATTGATCATTATATTGCATATCTCTAAAATTGAATTCATATATTATGTGATGATATATTAATATCATCACGTTATGAGAATGAGAAAAATGGTTTGAATATGGTTTTATGAACGAAATGGAACGGAACGAATTCTCCCAAGTTACAAATGATATAAGAAATCTTGGAGAGGGGGGCAAAACATTTTTGCAGAGAAGAAAGAGAAAGAAAGTTGAAGAAGCAAAGCAAAGGAAAGGAAGAAGCAGGGTTATGCATAAGAGGTAGGACCTGAAAGGTACTTATAAAAAATGGTGAAACTATTTCGAAACGACAGTGAAATTTGTTGAATTGCATGTATGCTGGCATGGCGAATGATTTTAATTTTTCTCAAAAAATTGGCAAAAAAGGGCTAATTTTAAAGTTTGTCCGGACCAGGCCAAAAAGATACCGGCTATGTTTAAAATCTTGGCAAAATCTTGGACAAGAATTGCGGTTCAGTTATGGAACAGATGCATAATATGATCCGATTTCGAACTAGATGCATTATATGGTCCGGATCCGAACCGGATGCATAATATAGTCCGGCCTCGAATGGGTTGCAAAACATGAAACGGTCTCAAGCCGGGTGCATAATAAGTACCGATCTCAAACTGGATGCATTTTTATGATTGACAACGTTCAAAATTTGGGTATTCGAGTAAGAGATATGATATGGAGTCTAGTAAACATAAGGATTGTAGCATGACAAAACTTATCGCTATTGATGTTGTTAGGTGGAAAACATTTGCAATATTGACAAAGTTGATCCCACATGACTATCCATCCCACATAAATATTTATCCCACATGATTTAGTGTACTCTAATTTCAAAGCTTAAATAAGAAACTTCCTTCATAGTGAAGTAGACAAAGATTCAATACTAGAAGGGTGGCCTCTTTCTGACGGGTGTAGTAGGCAAGAAATCAACTACACTCGTTAGGAAGAAGACCAACGTGTCTTGTCCTGGATCTTAGCATTTTACGACCATGGACCAGATGCAACAGATGGATGCATTTAATATCATGACGGTATAATTCTCCCAGACACCGAAAGAGTGCATTTATGCATCCGGGCATCAGGCGGATGCATTTATGTATCCAAGCACCAAACGGTTGCAAATTATGCAACTGATTTAAAATCAGAGTATACTATACATTCAAGTGCCGAACAGGTACATATTATGCATTCGAGTGTTGGGCGAATGCAAATAATGCTCCAACGTTAAACCGGTTGCATAATATGCAACCGCCCGGTACCTCAAATGCATACTATGCTTCGATGTTAAACCGAATGCATATTATGGATCTGTTCGTTACTCGAAACATAAAATGCATTCGGGATAATGCCTGACTTATGTTTAATGATCAGATGCATATTATGAACCGGTAGCATAGTTTAGTTCGACTGCCACTGTACTGCCACGTGTCTAATATTGCATGTCCCGTCCTACATGTCTAATACGATGTTACCACATGTCAAATATATTTTAAGTCTATAAAAGGGCATCAACAGTCATTTTCCCATTTCATTTATGCGACAGCTACAACCAAATCTAACCTTTCTGATTGACCTTTCAGTTTTCATTCCCAATCCTTTTTCTTCCTCTTCCAACTTGTTGTGGTTGCTCCACAACATACCCCAAAATTGGGGACCCACCTTTTTTGCATGTTTTCCAAGAAGACCGAAGTGGCCCATATGCTAAAGATCAAAGAAAAAGCAAAACACCGCAAGGAGGAAAAAGTGTCGCGATATCGCGACATGTTGCATTGTCGCGGCCAAAAGAGAAAAAGTGTCACGATATCGTGACATGTTGCATTGTCGTGGCCAAAAGAGAAAAAGTGTCGCGATATCGCGACATGTTGCATTGTCGCGGCCAAAAGAGAAAAAGTGTCATGCTATCGCGACATGTTGCATTACCATGGCCAAAAGAGAAAAAGTTTCGCGATATCGTGACATGTTGCATTTTCGTGGCCAAAAGAGAAAAGTGTCGCGATATCCCGACATGTTGCATTTTTGTGGCCAAAAGAGAAGAAAGAAAAGTGTCGCGATATCGCGACATGTTGCATTTTTATGGCCAAACGAAAAGAGAAAAGTGTCGTGATATCACGACATGTTGCATTTTCGTGGCCAAAAGAGAAGAAAGAAAAAGTGTCGCGATATCGCGACATGTTGCATTTTCGCGGCCAAACGAGAAGAGAAAGAACAAGAAAGAAAAAGTGTCACGATATCGCGACATGTTACATTTTCGCGGTTAAAAGCAACAAAAGAGAGCAAGGAGGCAAAAGTGTCACGATATCGCAACATGTTGCATTTTTGCCAAGGGAACAGAGTAGTTGATAGTGCGTCTGATATTAGTGATGAACACCAGGATAGTGAAACTGAAGACTGCATAGTGATGTGGACATAAGGACAAAATCCAATGAATAAGACAAAACGTTACATAAGGAATCTTTAATGATTTGAAATCATTTAAGATGGTCGTTACACATGGAAGGAAACAGACTCAAGCCCATGTGGAGAAAATGAAACGAAGGGCCACAAAATAGACATGAAAAGTTTTTTTTTGGAAATCAAAACACATGCATGCACAAGGGAATGAGAAAATGAACAGTCATGGAGGGAGAAATAAAATTTTTTCAGAGGTTTTAAATACGCCATTCAAAGAAGTGGAGAGGGGTTGGAAACTGCTGCAAGCAGAGTTGCAAATTTGAAGGCAAGAGGGCCATTCTGGACTTGTTTGGGCTGTTTTTCTTCCATGGACTAGTTTGGGAAAACCAAAAAATTTTGTTATTGTAAAATGACAAATTTTTAATACAAAAAATTTCAGAAAGTTGCATCTTATGGACAAGAAAGGAGTCATTTTCTGCATGCAATATTAAATGTCTATTTTTCCATTTTTCAGATTTTAGGCTTGTAAATGGAGTTTATGCAAGTTTTCTTGGTTGCTTCATGTGAATGTTTAAATCTAAAAACCTCATTTAAAACCCTAGGAGCCAGCACTTAGCTTATTCGGATTGTGCTTGTTTTGCAAGTCCAATAGGTTAGGTTGCATGCATGAAAACCTCACATCTTCGGTTTTGTAGGAATAGGATAGCATCAAATTGAATGTATCTTGTGTTCCATTTTCTGCATTTCATTTTCATTTTCTGCATTTTATTTTCCAAAAATTTTAACTTTATTTTAATTTTTAGGCATTAAAATAAATATTTAAAAATTTTCAAAATCCAAAAATAATTTCACCATTGCGTAGGGTATACTTCAGAATTCCAATACGCACTTTGAAATTTAATTTTTGGAGTTGTTTAGTCTTTTTAAAAATTCATCGAAGTTGCTATTTTACTGCAAATTTTAAAAAATCTGAAAATAGAAAATTTCCATTTTAAGGTCAAATTTAAAATTTTAAGTTTTGTTTTGCACTCATGAGCCTATGATGACATTCCCTTCATGAAAATTCCAATTTCATTGGAGGAGTTATGTTTTATGGCATTTCACAAATTTCCATTTTTGGAGCCTAAAATTGCCCTCTCTTCATAAAAATTCTGATTTTATGAAAGAGGGGTAATTTGAGCATCACATTGAAGGTCATATGAGGGCCAACTCACATTTGCTTTATTTTGGTTCAATGAACAATCACTAAAGTTTCATGGTAAAATAAACCAACATTGCCCCTTGTTTACAGTTACTTGCAACCACTAAGGTGTTCCTAACATTTAAATTGAATATCTTTATTTGAGAATACCAATACACATATGCAAATGCTAATATAGCGCGGAGACCTTGGAGAATTCGTTTGTTTGACTTCTTTGCAAGAGGGGATTTGGAACCCAAATCCTAAGGAAGAGTGTACTTTCACAATTGGGTGAAAAAACCACTCAACACAACTACTTCCAATGGATACCCCTTCCACAATCCAACCAAAATTCAAGAATTTTGCGTGCACTTTGATATCAGATCTCATGACAACGCCAGGGATGAAATTTCAGTGGTTGTATAATGTAGGTTTATCAACCCTCGTTTCCATGCCACATTTTAGAATAGACAAAGTGCTCTTGCAGCATATTATCTCTGGTTATGACCACGACAGGGGTACTGTAAGCATTAATATATGATCTAAAAATATTGTTTTCAGCATAACCCCTACAAATATTCACATATTGATAGGCCTTCCATTTATTGGTTTCAATCAAGTATCATCGAGGACACAAATTTCTCTAGATGACAAAGAACACCTCGATAACAATTACAGTCTTTCATCAGAAAATTTGGTAGGTATAAATCTTGTTAAATGTATTTTATTAATTTTCAATGTTTTAAATTTCTAAATTAACATCGAATTTTTTGGCCAAAAAAAAGAGCTTTAATGATTAATGATGTTAACCAGGCCAGGATTATTCTATTGGGAAGACCGAAAATTCTGTTTTGGGCACTGTATTATATTTTTCAGTCTGAAAAAAATCAAAATTTCGATTGGTGTACCTATATTTTTGATTGAGTCAGGATTGAGTTTCACGCGATCCAACTTGCAACCGCCAAGACTCATCCCCCCAAGACTCAGCCCATTGTGGGCAGTGTAAATTATCTTTTAACTTTATATTTTGAGTCTTTTCATAATTTTTAATTGCTCTTGTACCAACTGTTATGCATTCAAAACTACTGTCTATTGCCATGACACCAGAGGAATTGAGGGTAATAACTACATCATTGTCTTTGACATACTATTTTATAGTTTACCATATTTATTTTTTTTAATTTTTTTCATCTATATACAGGCGAAGGCAGAAATTTCAAGGACTAAACAGATTGCTACCAATAGGGGTCATAGGCCAGAGCAAACAGGTTATTCTGAAGATATAGGCTCTGAAGCAACACCTGTTACTATGCATAGGTCACACAAATGTGCCAGGCAAGCAACTACTCATGGGGTGTCTCGTACACCTAGGTTTGCACAAAATGTGGAAGCCGAATCTAGCGTGGCCGACCCCTCCCACAATGTAGAAAAATTGCATCATATTTCATCTAGTAAATCTATGATTCTATGTGTAGTTAATTAAAATTTAGATTTATTTTTATTTTAAGTAGAATTCTAACAATTTTTTTGACTATTTTTAGTTGATTCTCGTGATCAAGTAGTAACATCACAAGTTAGAGGGCATATGCCGCCACCACCTTCTCCACAAGCATCACACTCACCGGTTAAATGCAATCAACAACAGAGACAGTCACCCATTAGACGCAATCAAAAACAAGGATAGTCACAACCTCAGTCTATGCAAGGACAAGTTGGTGTTGGAAAATGTTTGTTTTCACAAGCCACTTCGCGAAGTTCTGGGCGTGGGATTTCACAACCACAGAGATCACAAATACTAGCACCAAGTTTGGTGGGAATTGGATTCTCTTAGTTTATATTTTCTTCAAATTCACAGGCACCTGAATGTTCTGGATAGGGATTGGAAAATATTCCACTTGATGATGATTACATGATGCAGGGCCCGATTGAAGGCTTCAGGGCAACATATGTGCTTAAAGATAGAGCACGAGAAGAAGTCCCTATATCTCAGCAGACATCAGAACCACCCATCCAAGGAGACAATCGTCATCCTCAAGGTCCTCAAACTGAGGATGATGTTGTCAATTTTAATGAAAATATTTCATTGGCAGCCAGTACCGAGTCAATAATTCAAGAGTTTGTTTTGAAAGATTTGCAAGATTTGAAAGAATGGGAATATCGGGAAAATTTCCTTATTAAGGAAATTAATGCCCGATATAAAAATTATGAAAAAAGAGATTTTATTTATTCTTTAGTAAAAAATGAACCTAAAAAACTTGATGGCTTGCTAAAACAGGCTACTTCAGGAATAGTTAAATATGATTTTATTTATGAATATGATGTCTTAAATGTTGTTGTTGGTAGATTGAAGAATGTTAATGCTGAAGACAAGCATTTTACAACTTATGGGCTTCTAATAAGGACAGGGTTGCAGTTTTTGAGGCTGCAAAAGAGTTGGTTGAGGTAAAAAAGTTATATATATTCCAATTTTCTATTGCATTTAAATTTTTATATTTCTTTAAAATTTGTAATAATTTCAATATATCCCTTTTGAATAAAGTTTTCATTTTGTTTTGCAGTCAAACTTTGAAAACTTGAAAACACAGGTTAAGAGCATGGATGTCAATATTCTTACAACAAAATCATGTTCGATGAAATCAATGGAAATGAAAAAGAAAATGCAGTCAAATATTCCAGAAAACAATAAGTTAAAAAAAATCATCAGAGAGAAGCTGCATGAAGATCCAGAAATGGTGCTTGATAAAATGAAAGAAACACTTTCAAAAATACTTGAAGAAGCTGCATGTGTGTCAAGTATTGTGAAAGTACGTGACAACATTGTTAAAGTTGGAGCACTGCCAGAAGAAACAAAAGTTGATAAAAGAAAAGAAATGGCAACTCCAAACACTAGTGAAGCATCCATGCACCAATCAAAAAATTGAAATTTGAAAATGTTGACAATGTTTTTAAAAGACTGAAATATGTTATTTCTATTTGAATTTGGTATGTGATATTTGAGACTTGAGTTTGAAAATGTTTTCAAAATACTACAATATATTAATTTCTCTTTGAAAATTTTATGTTATATTTGAGTTTACAAATGTTTGAACGATGTAATTTCTGTTTGATAATGTTTTAAAAATACTGGAATATTTATTTTCTGTTTGAAAATGTTATATAGTAGAGTTAGAAAATTGGGTTTAAAGTGTTTGAAAGATGTAATATATGTCTTTTTGAAATAGTTAATTTGTAGTTATGATGCACAAAATTTGGGTTTGAAAATGTTATGTAATATTTGAGTTTGAAAATGTTATCTAATATTTGGGAATTTCTGTTTGAAATTGGTATGTAAAATTTGAGATATGAGTTGGAAAATGTTTTAAAAAAATTGCAATATATTAATTTATGTTTGAAAATGTTATGTTATATTTATGTTTACAAATGTTTGAATGATGTAATATGTTTCTTTTTGAACTAGTTGATATGAAACATTATGTTTGAAAATTTTATGTAATTTCTGTTTGATAATGTATTAAAAAGACTGTAATATTTATTTTTTGTTTGAAAATGTTATGTAGTAGAGTTAGAAAATGGTATGTAATATTTGGGTTTAAAGTGTTTGAAAGATGTGATATGTCTTTTTGAAATAGTTAATTTGTAGTTATGATGCACAAAATTTGGGTTTGAAAATGTTATGTAATATTTGAGTTTGAAAATGTTATCTAATATTTAAGAATTTCTATTTGAAATTAATATGTAAAATTTGAGATATGAGTTGGAAAATGTTTAAAAAAAATTGCAATATATTAATTTCTGTTTGAAAATGTTATGTTATATTTATGTTTACAAATGTTTGAATGATGTAATATGTTTATTTTTGAACTAATTGATATGAAACATTCTGTTTGAAAATATCATGTAATTTATGTTTGATAATGTATTAAAAATACTAGAATATTTATTTTTGGTTTGAAAATGTTATGTATTACAGTTATAAAATGGTATGTAATATTTGGGTTTAAAGTGTTTGAAATATGTGATATATGTCTTTTTGAAATAGTTAATTTGTAGTTATGATGCACAAATTTTGGGTTTGAAAATGTTATCTAATATTTGGGAATTTCTGTTTGAAATTAGTATGTAAAATTTGAGATATGAGTTGGGAAATATTTAAAAAAAGATTGAAATATATTAATTTCTGTTTCAAAATGTTATGTTATACTTATGTTTACAAATGTTTGAATGATGTAATATGTTTCTTTTTGAACTAGTTAATATGAAACATTATGTTTGATAATGTATTAAAAAGACTGGAATATTTATTTTCGGTTTGAAAATGTTATGTAGTAGAGTTAGAAAATGGTATGTAATATTTGGGTTTAAAGTGTTTGAAATATGTGATATATGTCTTTTTGAAATAGTTAATTTGTAGTTATGATGCACAAAATTTGGGTTTGAAAATGTTATCTAATATTTGGGAATTTTTGTTTGTAATTGGTATGTAAAATTTGAGATATGAGTTGGAAAATGTTTAAAAAATATTGCAATATATTAATTTTTGTTTGAAAATGTTATGTTTCTTTTTGTACTACTTGATATGAAACATTTTGTTTGAAAATGTAATGTAATTTATGTTTGATTTAAAAATATTGTAATATCTAATTTTGAACGATGTAATATAAATATTTTTGAACTAGTTAATTTAAAAAAAATTGTTTGAAAATGTTTTAAAAATACTGCAATATCTAATTTCGGTTTGAAAAAGATATGATGCACATAATTTAGGTTTAAAAAAGACTGCAATATCTAATATCTAATTTGTAGTTATGATGCAATATCTAGTTTTGTTTGAAAACGTTTTAAAAAGACTGCAATAGCTTATTTCGGTTTGAAAAATTTATGACGCACATGAAAGTTATGAAAAAAATAATTCATTTAAATAATATAAATTTGGAACAATATATAGAAACTTGCTATCAAACCAATTTGTGTTTATCATTGTCAATGAAATGAGAGTTCAGAAACTAAGACCCAAACATAAAATTTTACAATCTACAAAAATGATTTAAGCCATGTAATTTAAAAAAACAATTCCTTGAAATAATATAAATCTGAAACAATATTCCGAAATCTGCTATCAAATCAATTCGTTATTATCATATTCCATGAAATAAGAGTTGAGACACTAAGACCCAAACATAAAATTTTACAATCTACAAAAAATGATTTAAGCCATGTAATTTTAAAACAATAATATGATTTAAAACAACAATTCACTGAAATCATATAAATCTAGAACAATATTGAGAAATTTGCTATCAAATCACTTTGTGTTTATTATTTTCAATGAAATCATGGAAAATTATCACTATGGAAGCTTAAACATATCAACTTGTCCAGAATCATTATGAAGCATAGCAAAAATCTGTGTCTCCACCATTTGATCACTTAAAGCATCATCATCATCGTTATCAATCGTATTCAACGTTCCTATTTTGTCTACCAAGGAACTCCAGTATTCTAATGCCCTATCATACATAAATGTATCCAACTGATATGAGGACACATAAATTCTTAAACAATTTTCTAAATCCTTGTCAAGTCTGTTGCAGATTTTATATTTAACAAAAGCAAGTGCACTGAAAACTCTTTCATCTTCAACTGACCCCAAAATCATTGTTTCACATAATTCATATAAACGAAAGTATTCACTTATAGTATCTTTTAAGACTGTGCTTGGATACAATTTTTACCACAAACGTGTAGTGGAACCAATCTCATTGATATTTGTCATAAGTGATGTTTGCAAAACCATTGTTCTTCCAAAATACGATGACTGTTCTTTTAAAAGTTCACTGTTGAGTAGACAATTAATTGCTACACCATTGACTTCCACACTCTTACTGAAATTGTCAATGAGATTACCCATATATTTAATAAACAACTCATTTGCAGAACTGTATTCAGTACAAGGCCCCCAAAACATGGGGTTAACCACACCTATTGACTCAAGCAACTCATCTCTCTAAAACCGTTCTCTTATCTCACCTGTCAAAATTTTTGCTATATTTGACAAATTACTCTTTGTTTTCTATATTACAAAATGAAATCTATTGTGTTAGAGAAACTTCTTCAAAATCTTCCACAACAATACTTGATTACCTTTCAAAACAATAAATAGGTATCGTATTTTCATGAACATTAATACAGAGATGATCATTGATCTCAAACTTCAAAAAACTTTTTGTATTGTTCACATTTATCAATGTATTCCAACTATCAAATACAGGTTCTGTAAAATCTGCATTAGACACATATAATGAATCAAGAAGCATGCATATTTGTTTTCTCATCCTCATAAAATCAACGATATAGATAGATCTCTCTTGTGCAAGATTAATTAATTTGTTCATTTATTTTAACATTGGAAGAATACCACATAATGTCAAAAGTGTTTCCAAGTCAGTCAAACGGAACAACATATTTTTTGCCTTATCAACTATTATGCAATTTGCATGCATAAACTCTATCAGTGATTGATATTCTGCAAAAACTATCTGAGCAGGTTGAAACAACGAAATCCATCTTGTATCCACATCCTTCTGTAACTCCTAGTGCAAATTTACAAAAAAATATACAAATCATCAATCAAGCACATACTAGGAAGTAAAAAATCATTTGTACCTTGAATTTGCATAGATTTCATTGGCTCGTCGCATCTCGAAGTTTGGCTAAAATATTTGAGGATACTCTTTTCAGCATAAGATTTGGTGCCCTTATTTCCATCACTGGGTGACAATTTACTAGTGATAAAATAAAGTTAAAGAGGGTGTATTTTCTGGAGGCCTTTAGATATTATTGTAAATAGAATACAAAATTGTTGGGTAGTAAATTATACATACTTTTTTCCAGCCATTCTTTATTGTGAATTTATTAGTTTATGCCACTAGTAATTATTCTGGTGAAAGCACTCTAACAGAGAAAAAGTGCATCAATATGTCGATAGAGAACCAAAGCATTTACTTATGTATAATCTTAGCAATAAAAAAAGATCTTAATTAAAACTAAGAATCAAAGCAAAACAAAGAAACCAAGGGAATAGACTCAACAGAGCAATGACAAAACAGAGAAAAAAAAAGGGAACACACTCAATAGAGCAATGACATTCAAAACCTGGAAAAATAACAAGGAGAACATGGCAATATAAAGAAAAGCAGAGAAGTGACAGAGAACCTGGTGCTAAAAGATATTCTTTTTGTATGCAGATATACTGGTTTCGGTCGAACGCAGACAATAATCCTGGTAAACACAGGTCCGTCCACTTGCACGAAAGTATTCAAACTCAAAAATTGTTTCGTTCGATTGCACAAAAGTGTCCGAATTCATAAATGGTTGTGTCTCATTGCATTGAAGTGTATGAATTTAGAAATGGTTACGTTTGGCTACATAAAAGTCCCGCCCGGTTGTGTGGTTGTATCCAAAATCGTAAAAAGCCCATCTGGTTGCATGGCAGTGATCGAAAGCTGGGAAGGTGTCGCCTGGCTGCACAGAAGGTTACAGATACAAAAGTATTCGGTCGATTGCATAGTAGGTTTCATCTAGATACAAGAGAGAATCTGATTCCATCTAATTGTAGAGCAGGACACAGATCCATTTAGTTGTAGAGCAGGACATAGATCCATCCGGTTGTAGAGCAGGACATAGTTCTGGCTAATTTTAGAATTAGTCTCGTTCGGCTGCAGAGCAGGACACAGTTCCTATCGGTTTAAGAATTAGTTCTGTTAGGTTACAGGGTAGGAAATTGTTCCGGTCGGTTACAAAATTAGTTCCATCCACTAGCAGAACATGACACTGTTTCGTTTGGTTGCTGAATTTGTTGCGGCCGATAGCAAAAAATATTTTGATGTTGTGACAAATTGTGTAAGTATTTTCCCTAGGGTGTTAATTATATATAGAGGTATACTTGGCAATTTTGGCAGGATAATTTAGAAGTTCTAAAATTTTAGGGCTGAAAGGGTACTTTATTTAGGCAAGATTACTTGTAATTTTTTTAAAATATTCATGATACTCTCATCAAAGGACAGCTATACGACACCAAAAATTTATTTTTTCTCAAAAATTTCAGCTACATGGCCGACGTCCGGGTCTCAAAAATTTCACGAATTTGAATTTTCAAAATTGGGTTTTTTCACCCCAATGGCGAAGTTTCACCGCTATGCATAATGCTGGGAAGAAGCTACAGAGACTTATTATAGAGAAACCAGACTTTATTGTAAAATTTTTATTATATCAAAATATTTTAGGGATTCAAATAAGCATCAATATGGTATTTGAATTGTAATTAAAATATTTGATATAATTTTCAATAATTAAGATTCCACTAAAGATTGCATCATATCATTGTCTTGTTGTGTGAATACTGGTGGGCAGTGATTTGGTTTAAGTCTCTGTGATTGGTATTAGTCTGTAGCATTTGTCCGAGATAGAAGATCAGTTTCTCATCATAAAAATTTTGATTATTTATTTTATATTAAATTATTTTTACATAGCCTAGTTCAATTTCATAAGAATTAAACCTTACACTAGGTTATCAATAATTTATTATTTAAATATTAAATTGTTTTAATATTTAAATAAATAAATTTATAAAATATAAATGAGTATTCTGGTTTCAACTTTGATTTAATAAATTTGAGAACTAGAATTGATATATTTTATTAAAATTTGTTTGGATTTCATGTTTTAAATATAGTTTTATTTATTTACCGATCCAAACCTTACATTGGAGGATTATATTTGTTATTAAATATTTTATTCCATAAATATTTAATAAACAAATAATATGAGAAAAAACTTATATATGAACTTTATTTTTAAAGCATAAGATTCACAGTTCATAGATCATTTTTATATTAAAGCCCTATGGATTATAATTATAAGGTTTGAAAACCTTACAATTTTGGGATTAAACATTATTATTTTTATTCATTTTCCAAATATTTTAATGTTGATTTTATATTTGGGATGAATAAAATATTTTCATTAATTAAACCTTAGATTTTAAAAGGGTGAATATTTATAATTAGGGTTTATATTTAATTTAAATTTCATATACTTCGATTTTATTAAAGTAATTGAAATTTTATATTAATGGAAATTCTAGATTAAACATTTTATTTAAACCATTCGAAGTATTTTAAATAAAATTTTGTTTTGAGATGATAGAATATATTTGCACAATTTATTAAAATTATAAAGTAAATTTATCCATTACTGTTTAGAGAAAGAATTGGTGATTACTGTTTAGAGAAAGAATTGGTGAAAAGGCACTTAACACATGATGAATTCCAAATTAATTACCTGATTCCCAGGCCCCTTGTTAATAGTACTTGCAAGCCATTGAAATTATTCAAGCACTTGTTTACGCACATATGTATGACACATAAAAACATTAAGTGAGAACCTTGGAGAAGTTTAGTTTCTTTGCAAGAGAGGACTTTGAGTCCTAGTTGTCGAGTGGTTTTTATAACCTGACAAAATCATACCTCAACAGAGTACACCTGGCGTGGTGATATGTCTATCACATTAGTGACCTTATTTTATACAGATCTATGTACACTCTTAGATGAGCTAGCTTATTGGTATAAGTTACAATTGACTAGTCTACCCATGCTCATGATTGGAAATAAAAATTTACAGCACACACAGTTGGTCCTTGAGAGATTTGACTCCATTAGGAAACCCTTAGTATATTAGGGATTTGCAAGATTAATAGAAGTTTATTTGAAGTCACTAGGATGTTTGAGTCTTTGGAAAACAACTCTAGATCCTTTATCCCTAAGACAAACAAGTTGATAATCGAGCTTAAATAACATACCATCATGGTAATATTACACATATAGTTCATTTCATGGTCAAACTAGTATTACTATGTTTGTGTCCCAGATTAAGCAATAAAAGCAAAGTTTGCTAAACAATGGTCCATAACTTATACAAATGATAATTGATGAGGTCATACCATTTAGTTCATTCACATATATCATTAGAATATCATATGCATTCATTCATAGTACATTCATTCCATCACATGCATATACCATCATCCATACATTCACAATAAAAGCAACACACACAAAGCACAATAAAAATGATACACAAAAAAGCCATGTGTATATATATATATAAATCGTAGGAACAAATTTCACCTATAGGTTGTATACAATAGAGCACTAAGGCTTGTAATACAAAATAAAAACATCAAAAGAGATATAATAAGTGATGCTAGCCAACACCATCAGGTGCCCTAAGTTGTCTAAGAGGGGGGCCCAAGATAGATCCCTATGATACTGATGGCTCAGGAAACCACGATGCTTTGTAACAAGAACTGTCGGGCCTTGAATCACTCCATCGACTAGATCTTGATCTCATTGAAGAAGATCATATTAGTAGTGTGAGAGCATGCACTAATATGTAATCTTCTAAATATTGTGCATATGCAATATCCTATCCTAGTCGTTGCGTATATACCACCACCTATATTTGAGAAGAAACAATTATAGCCACTTCACCACTTGCATCCGAGGTACTCTATAGCCCCTCTACCTCGCTTTGCAACCATGTTATCTTAACATCTTAAGATGCTCTCTCAGAATCTCGAGCAACACCAATATATAGGAGGCAGTTGTGCTCCTTGGCTAGGTTATCCCACTCTCCTTGGAGTATCATCCACTCTAAATCACCCTCCACTAGAGCCATCTTCGAAGCATCATCCATAGCTCCGACATCTACACCCCCATTCCAACCAACTGTGCCTCCCTTAGAAGGTCATTGTGTAGGCTCCTCCACAACCCAAACATCCACCTCATCCCCATCACTATCATCTACAACTTGAGTCGATGCCCATTATGGTTACGTAGCAAACCATGCATCATACTCAACTATCATCCCAACATCATCCATGTTTGGGACACCTAATGCCTCATCATCCTCATCCTCCACTAGCTAATCATCATAATACAATAGGCTCAACTCATCACGATAATGCCTATATATTACTAGAGCTTCTAAAACCCTTTGTGGTAGCCCAAACTATCACAAATTATGAGAATTTTGAATTAAATCCTCATTGCCATGGTGTATCGACACCCATTGAGGTCTTCAAAATCGTTGTAATTTCTCATTGTCCACCATCCATCCCCTCACCATGGTCACCAAATCACATTAGCAACTGTTAGCCCTACCCATATATCTTTGTACTCTTGGTCATTGAGGCTAGGGTAGCTCGGTCGCAACTCCTTAGCTACCCACCACCTAAGTGCATAAGGGTGTGAGCTATTCCAATCATAAGGCAATCCAATAGGGTGAGCCACATTGAAGTGATCCCAACCTCATATCTGAAGGAGCAGGTTGTAACCCAACCCCTTCCGCTCATACCTCTTCATCTCACACAGCTCCATATAGGTCCAAGTCAATAGTGGAGGCTCCCAAGAGAAAACCTGAGGTTCACTAATCATGTCGAATACCAAATGAATTTGGTTCCAAGGGAACTTGGCTCCTATGTTGTTTGGTAATAACATATTAGTTACTATAAACATGACATAAGTGGATGATGCCTCCAACTTCCCCCTTTGGAACATCTCAAGGTACTAGATATCACCCTTTATAACATACACATCCTCCCATTCATAACCAATTAAGGGCATCATCTTATACTCCTTATCCCATATGATTCAGATAAACAACCCGTCAACTAAAACATGGAAGATGTGGTAATTGTCCTCATGTGCAACTATCATCTTCCCTGTTGGAAGCTAAAATATCCCCTTGTTCGAATCACACCGCTCTACCAGTGTTAAGAGGTAGCCATCATCTACCCTGACCACCTCCACCTTTCCAGCCCCTTCCAATCCCACTCGCTCCAACCACCCCCAATCATCCTCTATCAATCCCTTTCTAATCCAACGTAGAAGTGGAGAAAACGGGTGTTGTGAATCCAACATCTTCACCTGTCACACAAACAAGCAATAAAACAAGTCAACACATCATTTATTGTATTGCAAAAAAACTTATTTTCCATCCCCCTTTTTTTGCATTTAAAAAAAAAAACTTTTTTCATTCCCCCTTTGCATTTAAAAAAAAAAAACATTTTGACCACCCTTTTAGTTGCCATTTTTTTAAAATAAACAAAAATATGAAAACAAAAACAAAATAAAATTCAAAAATAAAACATCTAAGATACTAAAGGGCTACAAGAGCCCACCTTTGCCAGATGACCTCCCGCTCTAGTTGTCACACCAGTCCCTCCTGCTTCAGCCACTACACTCACACTCTCCATTGCTCTATAAAGCTATGATTCTCTCTCACATGCAAAATCAGAATGCTCAAATTCAAGAATGAGATAAAATACCCCCTAGAATTCTATTTATATCCTAAAATGATGTTCATAAATGCAGCCTTGCGTTTGGCATGCATGTCCAAACGTAGCACTGCATTTGAGGTTTTGTAAACGCAAGCCTACGTTTACAAAACCTCAAATGCATCCTTACATTTGGTGCAAAAAAGCCTTAAAATATTCCAAAACAATCCCAAAAGGATATAAAACTTTAAAAAACCATCAAATCAAACTCATCTAATAATCCAACACATCATCTCATGTCATATTTTAAATTAGATCAATTTGGTAATTAAACCCTCTTCACGAGGTTGCAAAAGCAGAAACCTTTCACAAATTGCACATTTGTATACACTATTCCATTTAGAAAATGGGTCAAAAGTGCACCCTCAATGGCTAGTCCATATGCAATAGCAAAATTGCTCAACATTCTGCCAAAAGCAAAATTTTGACAATGTATGCCCACTTCAAACTTGGGGTGATCAACATGATTTTCATTTATGAATTTTACGTCCATAAAATCACATCATCCCACCATAATTTTGTCAAGCGGCTTATGGATTTCATCTGCTTTATCTTCCACCCATTTGCCACTTGAGGGTTTAATCCAAAATCAAATTTTCCAAGATTCATTCGATCCTTACGTCGGGGTAACAAAATCAGTCAATCCCTCCATCCAATAAAGACATGCATCTCTTATTTTTTCATCACCTTATTTTTTGTACAATGTGGTATAAAAAGAGGTATTTGTAGATACCTAAACATAACCACTTGAAAATTCCACCGACACCACAAATCTACATAATAAAAATGTGCCTAAGACTTAACTTAAGCATAATTTACTGCACATTATCCTATTTTCCAAATTTTGTAAAATATGGAAAATCACCTTGGAAACCCTGTCTCTCCCCTTGACAAGTGTCCTAGCCACATCTACCCCTCCATTTTCCACATCTCACACATCTCACTCCACTCTCACCTACCCACATGCCACCACTCCACCTAATTGAGACACCCTAGGTGACTCACTCTAACTTCCTAGGATAGGTGGTTGCCTAGTCCCTACCACTTGGTAGCCCTAGCTTGCCACCTATCCTTTCCCCCCATCATCTCCCAAAAACCTATAAAGGCACCATTATTTGAATGACCAAGAGGACTAAAAAAACATACTATAATGCTACTAAAATCGTGATAGGAGGACCAGAGCATACTCGAGGATTGAGCTATCAAATTCAAGTGGAGCCAAACCCTCGCCTTTCTGCCATTTAGTCCCAAATGCAGTGTTGAGGGTGCACAATCAAAAATACAACCTCAATGGTAGACAAATGTAGGCTTGAGGGTGTACATCCACAAAAACAGTGTTGAGGGTGTGCATTCAAAAACATATACCTAAGGTTCTGCAAATGTAGCCCTTCATTTGTGTAGGAATAGATCAGCCACTTCCAGACATGGGAGGTATATTATTTTATTGCTTTCTGTATTTTGCACATCATTTTTAGATCTTGCAGGAATTTACATTAAATTTTTATAGAATTCTTTCATGCATATTAAACAGGTGCTACTAACTCATTTTCTTGTTTGCATTCATACATGTGCAGGTGATAGGTCCCTGAAGAGTTACTGAAGAATAGGATGGCCCGCAAGGATACCAAATCCCATCTGACAATCTGATTGTAGCAAGCAAGATCAGTAACATCCACCTCCAGTTGGATTAGCTAGAGGGGTTTCCCTCCTTTTGTCCCCATTGTACTTTGACAAATAAAGCTAGCAAAATTTTATTATGACCCCTACAATTTGGGGCATACCATTATTGTAAAAGAGAGGATATCAAGGCTCCCAAAAGTTCAATATAAAATCTTTCTTTTTACTGCAACTTGCTTGTTTTATCATTTATTTGTTTGGGTGGATATCATTATTGCTTATCCTCTCCGCTTCAAAATCAATGGTCCCCATTGCATTAACTTTTTCTATTAGGTTTATAAATTATTCCTTTATATGATTCTTTGTAAGCCATTCTCATTGATGACCAAGTTGTCTTGCCTTGACCACTATGTATGTCTAATGCACTATTTTCTAGTGTTCTTAGGCCATTTATCAAAAATTTGATCCTTCTCTCTTAGTGTTTAACTATTTAGATAGAGTATATCATTGTCTAAGTTATTTGCTACAATAATAGTGTTCACATACATGGATAATAAGGCAAAATAAGTTCAACATTGAAGATTGGATGCAACTAAGATAGGAAGAAAAATTTATCTCGAAAGCATTCTCTCCCATATTCTAGGTAATGGTGTATGGTCCATAACATAGAGGTTTGATATTTATATGGTGTCATACAAGTCCCTAATTTTGAAGATGAAACCATACTTTATATCTAAACTTAATCTAACAAGGACCCAATATTGGTCATGATATTACTTATATTTTTTATCAATATTATCTAAGATTTTGTGGTCTTGTTGGATATATTGAATCTATTCCATAAACCATACTTTTTTCATTTATTTTTATACATATGAGGACGATCCCATGGGTTTATTAGGGAGAGCTAAATTTGTGGTTTGAAAATATTGAAACCCAAAACAAACATGAAATGGGATATCCTTGGTAGAGTTATATATAACTTGATTATGCCCAACTTAAATATATAGGAGGTTATCATCCTATGTGCATTGATTCTTGGAAATATACATTTGATAAGATGTAAATCAATTGAATCAAAACTTTGATGTGACCATGAGCTTGTAGACGGATACTCAACTTGGTATCCATCATCCTCCATAAGATGGACTAAAGAATGATAAAATAATTATTGTTCCTATCTAAAAAAAATGAATTTGATAAAGAAATATTAAGCCAAAGATGATTGAAATAGAGTTTACAAGTCCCATTAGACATCATCCTCTATAAAGAGTACTAAAGAGTGTTAAATGATATGTTATCCCTATATAAAACAATGGAATTTGGTAAACTGATGTTGAGTCATATATGAACGAAATGGAGATTACATGTCCCACTAGATGAAATAAATTTCTTACAATAAATTATGATATATTTTTTTTAAAATAAAATCAATTACTACAAAAACTATGTTTATATATGGGTAAATAAAAAAGGAAAACCTTAGTTCGCATTGGCAACAGTGTATATGGTCCTTTCTTGTTGGTTATTTTGGTAACATCACATGTACATTATTTGATGTACCGCTCAACATCATTCCTCTTCTTGGGCTTATAGAAGTACTTTTGGTGAAGTGCCATCCCAAAATAACCTGTCATTTTGTTGAATTGTGCTTTTCAAATCATCTTTGAGCATTCACTACATGATACATATAGATGTCCCATGTGATAGAGTAAATTATGTTATAACTAAAAATTAATAATATAATTATCCACATGAATCTCTTAGTATATAAATATCTATAAAATGATAATCAAATTCATGTAAGGTGAACCAATTAGAAGTATTATATCCACAATAATCAAGAATGGTGATAATTGCAAAAATTGGTGGTTGGAACAAATAGTTTTCTATTGAAATGACACTTCCTTTGTTATGATTGATGATTAGATAAAACTATACTATAAATATGTTTCCCACTTTTTATGACCTTCATATATTTAGCTTATTCTTAGTCTAAATAAACTCAAAATACCTATGATATGTATGAGTGTTTGTTTCCTTACCCATGATGTAGTGTTTTCATGATTCACATACTTGGATAATTGTATAGATCTCTTTGTCATGTGTGGGGTATATTTCAAATTATTTTATTGAATGTTTCACTATCGTAAATAGTGGGATTCCCACATGAAATAAGAATAATTCTAAATGTATGCTTAATGCATTAGTGATTATCTCAAATGTTTTTTGTATATCAAGTAGCAAAAGTATGTAGGAGCATAACACAATTGGTATTTCAATTTCTCAAATGCTCTAAGTTGTGTATCTCCCATATAACAACTATATCTGGAACCTCCCTTTATCACTTGGTTGTAGTGGCTAAGAATTGTATGAGAATCCTAATCAAATATTAAAAATTGATAAGAGTAAAAGAAATATAAAGCACTGTTAGAGTCTTTGATGTAGATCACTCTTTAATTATCTAAATTTTTGTAGGGTTAACATGGAATCATTTATTAATAGTGTAACCAACATACCAAATCCTTGTCATACGAGATTAATTCTTTCCAAGATAGCATACAAATCATGTCTTCAAATAATATAGAGTCCCATAAAACATGTTGTAGATGCTTATATGTATCTTATAAATGAGTTCATATAGGGACACATGATATCATCCATCATTGTCATGAAGGTCATGGGTGCATATCACTCAAATTAATGCTCCTTGGATTTAATGACAACCTTCCATACATATATTGGTTAATTGGGTATTTGATCATAGCCATATTTGAAATCAATCTTGTTGAAAACATTACATGATGGAGATTGTTTAATAAGTTATCTATGTGAGAAGTGGATTTTATTCATATTTTTAAGTCGATACATAGTCTCCATATTTTATATTTATTTGGATCCAAGAAAATTGGATTATCACATGGTTAACTACTTTTGAATATGTCTAGTTTGAATAAACTCTTATATAAGACTCCCAAGTTCATAATTTTTAAGGATTTATGTATAATACAGAAGTGTGTTTGGTGAAGGAGAACCATCGATTAAATAAATAAAATGTTTTACCTCACAATAAAGTAGTACATAGTTGGTGACTTAAACAAGTTATTATATTATGTTATAATTTATTTTATTAATCTTTTCTATGTAGATCCTATAATCAGTGAGGTGGTAGCAACAAACCTCCATGTGATTTTTAACTTCATCATCAAGAGAATAATTTTTTTTGGGGTTTTACCTTTCATCTCCCTATAATATTAAATACTTAGGAAAGAGTGGTAAATGGAGATACTTCTGGTATTTTAAACCATTGGTCTATGTCAATGATAATGATTCTCTAAGATCTTGACAAATACACTCAATATCTCCTCTATATAAATGGTAGGCCTATAAATACATCTTAAATATGCAAGTGTACAATGTTGTATAACACTTCATATTCAAAGAGTTTTATGGTATATGAGAGGAGACATTGTTTAGTTAGATGAATATCTCTCTATTGTTGTAACCATGCAATATTACATTGTTGTGGGTGTTGTGATATAAACAAATCCAAGTTGTTTACATGTCATAAAAAATAGATTCTTGTAAACCCTTTATCCACATCTATAAGTGTGGGAACTTTCATCTTGTAAGTCTTTGTTATGATATGTTTGATGGTGATGATCATATTTGGTTCAAGTTACATGGTTTACTTGCTTATATTTGTATCCTATGAATGTATGGGGTTGATGTAGTGGACATAAAAGATTCAATATTAATAAATAGTAATTGCATTATTCTATAATCTTTGCTTAAATATTGGTTTCTCTTATTATAATACCAACATTGATTTTCATCTTGTAAGAATTATTATATTGGGACTCTTTCTTTTGATTTCAACTTTGGTTTTAGGGATAACCATCTTTGTCTTGATTTTTTATGTTATCATTCTTTCTTTTCTTGGGCTAGACTATTCTATTCATGTTCGTATTATTTTTTCTTGACAATAAAATTATATTCATCTTCTAAGATCTTGAATTGAAAAAGGTCCATTTCCTCTTGAATATACCATTTCAACCCACTATAATTATTTGAGGATTTAATACCCTTTGGTCTCTTGAATACTTATTTTTACTACCATGGAATGAAAAGTGTTAGTATAATTTTGAATAAACTATTTTTTATATTTATGCAATCATTTCCATTGCATTTACCATCATAGGGTTCCATGATATAATATTCATATTTGATAGCATCAATGAAATTATCCCATGTAAATGTTGCTTCATCATCTTAATTGTCCTTCTTGGACCTATTACAATATGTTTTCTATCAAATGATTAAATTAATTTTTTGTTATATAATATTAATTTTCCCTTCAAAATTAGGGATATGAAAATTCACCTTCACTTTAAAGGCGTTGAGGCATTGAATCATGCTAGGGCAAAGGAGGTTGTGTGGACGAGGAGGTTGTAGAACTTATAGTAGGGAACCAAGAATTTGAGCAAATTGATCCATCATCACGTTCTTTTATTTCAAAAGATATTCATTCAACATCTTAAATGAATCAATTATCTTGATGTTGTCCATTCTATTTTCCATTTGAGATCATCTAAAATGGCTAGAGGGGTAATAAAAAGGATCTTGTGTTTGGCATATTAGCTTTTGATAGCTTGATATCAAATTCATGGATATGCAATGAAAGGATAGACCATTTGATACCACTGGTTTGAAACACAAAGTTTTAGGTTAAGAAAAATCTAGAGATAATGTAATTTAAAAAAATAATAATATAATCAATTAGAACATAAAAATATATTAAAAGAAATAAAAGGATAATTTTGTTGCATATAAAATAGAGTGTAGTGGAAATAATCTCTAAGACGATATATGAGGCTATAGCATTGCATCTCTTATGTGTTTTACACTTAGAGGTCCATCTCTCTCTATACTATATTTGGTGGGTTTGAAATCCGTCCATATTGAATATGGATGGTTACCCATTTGGGAATGTGGTGTTTCATATTTCATAATTTACAAAATGCATACGAAGTAAAAGTTTCATACACATGGCTTGTCATTTTGTATTTTTTCTTCAAGTGATTTTTTTTCATGGTTTTATTACTCTCAATGTAGTCATCTAGGATAACCACATTTGTGCAGTACAAGTAGTGTTAAACAATTTTAAATATTCATTGAAAATTTTAGTCATATTTCATTTGCTTCTCCTCATAGATTAAACTAGGTTAGTTGTTTTATGCATATAAAAAATATTAGAGTTGCATATTTCTTATATGATAATTTAGTGTGACACATAAAAACAGGTACTATTAAATTTAAAATATCTAATATGTCATTATCAACATATTGAAAACAAATATCTCAAGCATTAAACCAAAATTTATAATAAATGAATTATTTCTTAAATTATAATTAATTTGGATTAAATGAAAGTGGTATTAATGTTGTTTTACAATGCTCAATTATACAATTTAAGGGATATTTGATCACATGAATTAGGAATTTGAGTTTCTTTAAATAAATGGATTTGTATCAATGATTAAGATAAATACCAAACTAGAATTATAATTAGATTACATTTAATGTGTTATTTTTAATTTTATATATTACTAGTTTATAAGAATAATTGTTGGTTTAGAACTTTTTATTTTTAAATAAGCTATATGTGGCTTACAATGGGGTCCATTTCCATTAAAATACTACATTTGTTATTACATCAACTAGACCATATCCAACTTGTCTTTCTATCAAATATTTTTTCATCTGTGTTGAACATTATTCATATCATTTTTATTAAGAGGGAGAATCTCCCTCGACCGGATGCCTTGTAAACTTTGGTTTTCGCTAAATGAATATCAACATTATGATTGGCTAAATTTTTTATTATGATATTTCCTTATTTATATGTATGCTAATTTTTCCAAGATATTACCTGCAACAATATATATATATATATATATATATATATATATATATATATATATATATATATATATATATATATATATATATATATATATATATATATATATATATATATATATATATATATATATATATATATATATATATATATATTTATTTAAATAGGTTATATGTGGCTTCTATTGGGGCCACTCCCATCAAAATACCAAAATATTACATTTGTTGTAGTATACATTTTTATCACAGTTTTTTCATTTCTTTTTTTCTTAAATATATTCTTCAACTTCCTTTAAGTGTTATGTTTCCACAATCAACTCTTTGACATCATTTTGATTAATATAAAATCTCACTTGGAAGTTGCCTTCTAAAATTTGAATTTCACCAAGATGAATATCAACACCATAACTCGCTAATTTATCTGTAACTTGATTTTCTTCTCTATAAATATGCTCACATTTCTAGGAGATTGCCTTAGTAATAGATGATGAAAATTAGCAATAATATTATTCTTTATCCAATCTCCACATCCATTTTTGTTAATAGCATTGATGATAATTTGAGTCCCCCTCAATTGAAATATGTTTCCATCCTTTTCTTGCTACAATTTTAATCCCTATAAGAATTGCCCAAGCCTCTGCATAGTTGTTAGTTGAAGTTCCATATGATTATGAATATGTGAGGAGAATTTTGCCTTCACTATTTCTAAAAACACCACCTCTACCAAATTTTCCTAGATTACCTTTAGAAGCACCATCAAAATTAATTTTGATAAACCCAATTTATGGATATTTCCATTTTACCATAGATTAAAGTAGATCCTTTGTTTTAATTTTGTTGTTGTAGATGACTCTTCCATGTATGTTCAAATCTTGTAGCCAAGTTATTAGCACCTCTTTTTTTGCAATTGAGACTTCCCATGATGAGCACCATATTTGTAGATATTCTACAAGAGAGGCACTAATACGGTTCTAAACTTGGACATGATTTTGATATTTATTTTTAAAAATTTTATTATTCCTTTCAAGCCATAAATTCCAATAAATAATGGTAGGGCCAATCCTCCAAATAATACATAATGCTTTAGCTTTTAAATAATTTATCCAACATTTTATCAACACTTTCAATGTTGATGGAGCTATCTAATATAGTTTCATATTTAAAAAACCCAAATGATGTGAGAAAACAGACAATGAAGAAGTAAATGTTATGATGTTTATAAATCCTTCATACACAAGGTACATCTAAAGGGTCCATAATATCCTCTTCTTTGTAGAAGCTCTCCCATAAGAATATTACTTTGAACTGCTAACCAAAAAAATTTTGAGGTCTTAGGGAGAGCCTCTAATGACCAAACGTTCTTCCAAGAAAAACCTTTGGGAGAAGAAAATTTTGATTGTTATAAATCCTCATATCTCAAATAGACCGAGTATCCACCATCCTTTGATAAATTCCAAACCAACTCATACTTCCATGTAAAAATTGTCAAATAAAACTCTCAAAGCATCTTTTGAAGTTCATCTACAATTTGTTTGAGTTCCTCTCCTTCAACCAGGTTACTAAAAGAAATCTGTGATCTGAAATTTTTGCTCATAATAACTTTAACCTTTGGATCTTTACATGCTAGACACGCTTGAGCCAATGATTTCTATTTTGAGTCAAAGATAAGAGGCAACATTATGCATAAGCACAAAACATCATAAATTTTCTCTATTTAGGATTTTCAAAATTTTAAATTTGCTAATTTTGGATCCTTTCACTAGGGCCCATTCACCCAAAATTTATGAGGTGGAAGTTTTTTTGGGGTAAATTCGTTCACCATTGATAATAATTATCTTATTTTACTTTAATTCCTTGACCCCTTTTGCCTAATTCCACATCTTCAAATTATAAATAATTTTTTTTCCCAATTCGTCTCATATACTACCTATATAAATACTGTAGGGGTACCGATAAACATACATATAAAACACTCTAACTTAAAAATATCTCTGAAGCAACAAAAAACTTGACAAGGTTGCAAAGGAATGTCTGTTAGCATAAGTTGATCGATTGTAGAGGAGTGTCAATTGATATATGTTGATCAATTGTAGAGGAGTATCAATCGGTATAAGCCAATTGGTTGTAGAGAAGTATTTGTTGGCATAAGCCGATAAATTGTAGAGGAGTGTCAATTGTTATAAGTCGATCAGTTGAAGAGGAGTGTCAATCAACATAAACCGATCAGTCGCAAAGGAGTTTCAATCAACATAAGTCGATCGATTACAGAGAAGTATCAATCAACATAAGTCGATCGATTGTAGAGAAGTATCAATCAACATAATCTAATTAGTTTTAGAGAAGTGTCTGCCGATATAAGTTGATCAGTTGCAGAGGAGTGTCAATCGACATAAGCTGATTGGTTGTAAAGAAGTGTTTATTGGCATAAGTCAATTGGTTGCAGAGAAGATTTTGTCAGTTGAAGTCGATCAGTTGTAGAGGAGATTCAATCGACATAAGTTGATTGGTTGTAGAGTAGTTTCAATCGGTATAAATCGATCAGTTGTAAATAAGTATCTATTGATATAAGCCAATCGATTATAGAGGAGTGACAATCAACATACGTCGATCGGCTGTAGAGTAGTTACTATCGGTATAAGCCTATCAGTTTCAAAGGAGTTTCAATCAACATAAGATAATCAATTTTAGAGGCGTGTCTATCGGCATAATTTGATTGGTTGTAGAGGCATGTCTATCATCTTAATTCGATCAGTTGTAGAGGAGTGTCAATCAGCATAGGTCGATCGATTACAGAGGATTGTCAATCTATCGTGATCGAGCAATTGTAGAGTAGTGTCAATTAACCATGATCGAGTAGTTGCAATAACATTAAAGTGACTATCGATGACACAAATTTGTGATAACTATGACAATAGGTATAGTATTCTTCTTCCATAGTTTTATTATCCAAAGCTCTTTTTATTTAGTTTCATAGGCAGTATAGATGCACTATCTACAATTGTAGCAAAAACGTATCCATATCATGTTGTGTGTTAGGAGCTTTTTTCTTGTCAGATATTGCTTATTTTCTGTTAGAGTATGTTTCATAGGCAATGTAGATACACTATCTACAACTGTGGTAGACAAATATCAATATCATGTTGTTGTGTGTTAGAAGCATTTCTCTTGTTAGAGACTACTTCTTGTCTCGTAAAGTATATTTCTAGGCAGTGTATATGCACTATCTACAACTGTGGTAGAAAAGTATCCATGTGTTAGGAGAATTTTTCTTGTCAGAGACTACTGCTTGTCTATCAGAGGTCATTCTATAGGGCAGTGTACATTTGTATGAATATTCATATATTCTTTATGGAATTACAATTTAACCTTGGTTACTTAGAAAAGCAAATTATTGTTGAGGGAAGTATGCAATTTTCCTTCAATTTCATATTCATTTATTAACATCTAAAGATTTTTTATTTACAGATACAATGTCATCTACTGAAGATGGAAAGAAGGGAGGCCAATATTTTGGTAAAAATATATTGCACAAATATCAAAATGCAGTGAGACATCCACATCTACATAATATGCAGGTACAAACACCTTTTACCATAAAATCATTACTTTTTCTCTGTTATTATTAAATATAAAGCCTTTTTTTATTAATAGATAAACGGTTGTCTACTTATCTACCTATTTTTAAATACTTTGTAAAGTTGTATTCTATAAATTCTTTAAAATAGTGCCTTTTTACATCCTAAAATGATACAAAACACCAAATATTGAATGTAGTAAATACTGTCGACCTTGATATGCATCCACTCAATGATATGGGACCACATGATAATTTTTATAATAATAACATTCAACAACCACTTCATGAGATGCCTAATATAGAGACATCAACCGAAAAAAGAAATGAAAGTACAATTAACATACAGACCTCTGGAGAATCTTGTAATAAAAAAAATAAATGTCAAAATACAAGTGAATGGACTATTGGAAGGTATTTTAATAGTGAATGGGCATGATTATATCCCTTTATTGAGCGATATGAGATAGATAAAGTGTGTATATGCGTTATTTGTACTTAAAAGTTGAAAAGGATCATTTGTTGCAAAATAAGAAATACATAATAGAAAAACATTGTGGGAAAGTTTACATCAAAGAAATACAAAGTGGTGGAAAAATTAAGAGATCTCATAGGTGGAAGGATGCATAGGAATGTGTGCATGTGAGATATGCACTTGAATACAAAAAAGCAATGAAAAGCCAACAAAATCTCATTGATAAGGGTGTAACAATACAGGCCCAATTTCAAAAAATTAAAAATATTGTATTAGCCTCAAAACATTTATCGTTTATTGTTGTATACAATGTTCTAAAAAGGGGTCAACCAATGTCTGATTTTGCTGATTTTAAGCAACTATTTCAACTAGCTAATGTACAAAACCTTACCAGTTCCCATTGGTCAGATCTAAGTGGTTGGGAAATGGCAAAATTTCTATCACTGATTGAGAAGGAGGACCTGAGAGAATGTAAAAAAGTAAAATTTATTGCACTTTCCATTTATGAGGTAACAGTTGTTGAGAACACATCTTGGATTTGTATACATGTTTATACATTCCAAAATAATTTGAGATGACCTCATTTACTAGCACTACATAATATGATAGAAAATTATAATTAGGAAAATATTTATAATGTTGTTGTAACTAGTTTAAAGGATATTGTCGGAATGGGTGAAAAAGAAATTTCCACAAAGTTAATTTGTTTTGGAGTTGATGGTGCGGCTACAATGCAAGGACAAAGGAATGATATTTATGTTAGGCTTCAGATATCAATTACCTCATATTTTATTCCCATTCATTACAGGGCTCATCGAATGAATCTTGCATACAAAATTGTGAGCACATTTGATGATGTAGCCAGAGTGGAAGATCTCATCCATAAAATGCACTCTTACTTCTCATGCAATCCAAAAAGGTTTGTAGAGTTTCAAGAGTTTTCTCTAGGTGTAACTGAAGGTAGAAAATTGTTAAAATACGTGGACTCCAGGTGGATTTCACCGCTTCTTCCTACAAAAAGGGTTTTTTCATAATATCAATCGTTGGTGGATTTTATGTATGCACATAATAGGGATGTTGACAAGGTAAAATATTTGCTATTTTGTATGATTGAATTGGAAAATATTCTCACATTATGTGGTATTCTTCCATTGTTGCAAGAATTGAATTTTTTGATTAAACTTGCACAGGAAAGAGCAATTTATATTATTGATTTCATCAGGATTAGATAACAAATATGTATTCTTATTGATACGATTTACTTATCTAGATAAAATTTTAAGGATCCTTTGTTTGATATTTGGAATACGTTAGTTCAAATCGATGATCCTAACAACTTTTGAAAGTTCAACATCAACAATAATCTTTGTATTGCTATAAATGGAAAGATGATTTCTTTATATCATTATAAAAAGTGGTGAGATACACTTACAAATGATGTTTAACAAGTGATCATAACACATTGTAAATTTGATGAGGTTTTGGATAGTACTAAGAATAAATTGAAAAGAATTGTTAAAATATTAACAAGTAAAATAAGAGATTGTTTTCACAAAGATGAGACACTTAAGGCTATGGTTTTTGTTAATCCCATCTTTTGGAATCCTTGTCTTGACCATAGAAGTAAAAGTGAGTTGTTTGTAAAATATATGGGCACTCTTATGACACATTTCTCTAAACATGTGGAAGTAAATGACACTGAAATCAATGGTATTCTAAACAAATAACTTCTGAGACAACAATCAACCAATTTTGGAATAACAATGGATAATTAAATTGCACATTTCAAAAACCCACATGAGACTAGTTCCATCACGCATTTTTGACAAAAATTGTATCGAAGTAGTGTCTTACAAGAAACTATGAGTGAATACTTTATTTTATATGAATTATGTCAGAAAATAATTTTGGTATCTGTTGAAGACGAAAGGTTTTTCAGTGCACTATCTTTTGTTAAATCGAAATTTCGTAATAGGTTGGACAATATTTTGGAAAATTGTTTGAGAATGTATGTGTCATCGTATGAGTTGGGTAAGTTTACCTATGATAGAGCTTTGACATATTGGAAGTCCCTAGTGGACAGGAGAGGTCTCACAAATATTGTTCATAATGATGATAACTAGTTAGCTTGCAGTGATGATGAGATTATGGAAATGCAGAATTCACAAATGATTCTCAGTTCTTTTGGAGAAGTCGACAAGACTTTGTATGAGCTTCCAGCAATGTAAAATTTTAATGCATTAAAAAAATTCATATAATCAATGATTTTCCAAATTTGAAATCATTTGTAAAATTTCAATTATTTGAAAAAAATTATATAATTAATGATTTTCCATATTAGATATCATTTGTAAAATTTCAATGATTTGAAAAATTATATTTTTAATGATTTTCAGTATTTGATATCATTTGTAAAATTTCAATAATTTGAAAAAATTCATATAATCATTCTATTATCAATGATTTCGCGTATTTGCTTTTTAATGTTATTGATTGTCTATGTTGACAAAATTTTATGATTTATGCTTTAGCTTTGAGTAAACTGGAAATTTGAAAACCATACATGCATACATAATTAGTAAATATTTCTTTTACAAAGAGTTTTATGTAGTCTAGAGTGGTATAAAGCACAATGTATTTAGTATAAATCTCATGTTACGGAAACAAAAATAAAATATAATAATGCTTTGTTATTGACTTAACTGTCTATGTTGAAAAAATATAATTATTTATGCTTTGAATTTGAATGTATGTATGTATGTGTATCATTAGTATGTATGTTTTGACTCTATAAGGAAAAATATAAATAGCATATTACTCTAGATATGAAAATATAAAAACAATATATCATAATACACAACAATACTCACTTTTAAATCATAACAAAATGGACTTTGAATAAAATGAAATTTAAACCTATGCATAGATATACCCTTTGTAAACTCAATTGAAATATAAAAACAATATAGCCTAATACACAATACAATACTCCTTTTTATATCACAACAAGAATGACTTTGAATAAAATAAAAACGTTAACCCATGCATACATATATTCTTCGTAAACTCAAGCATATTTGAAACCCCATAATATTGTAGTATAATACACAAGACATTACTTATTTTTATATCACAACAAGAATGACTTTGAATAAAATGAAAATTTAAACCCATGCATGCATATATTATTCATAAACTCAAGCATATTTGAAACCCCATAATACTTGAAGTGATGAAAATAACACACAAATATAAATGTAAATAGTATAATAGTAAAGTAATAAAAGCAAATGTCTTGTTTTAAAATGAAAACATATAATAAAATTATCTTTTTGTAAAATCAAATTTTCAAAAGCAATAAAAGAACTAGTTGTCTTTTTTAGGCGGTTTCAACATATTTTTCCTTTTCCACTCCTTCTTGTTCCACTCCATCCTGTTTCGCTCCTTTTTCCTTTTCAAATACACCCACATTATGCATTTCAAAGTCTCCTCGGTTAACAATACTTTCAATTGCTCTAGAACTAACAAGGATGTTCTAGACACTTATCAAGCCTCTAAGAAGGGTTTTTTTCTCTTTCCCAAAATCTTCAATTATTGGCGTAGGAACTTCTTTAACATTCTCCTTAAGTAGAACATCAAGATCCAATCTATTACGAATAATGATTTTTCAAAAAATGTTGTTTTATCAAACTGCTTCCTGAGCTCTTTTCTTCATTGCCATAGAAGCATTTAAGAAATCCTTTGCCATCTAGAGATAGTCTTGCAGGTTTTGAACCTGCTTCTTCAGATTATCAAACTTTACCTAAAAAAAGAAAAATTAGTCAGCAGATATTTACATTTTAAAAAATAGAACACAAAAATTAGAACAAATTAGTCAAACCTCAACAACATTATTTGTAGTTACAGCAACAACAACCATTTTCTTATCACACCCATTCATTATAATGAGCTTGGACCTTAGCGTTTAAGTTCTCTAATATATTCAAGATAACCCTTAATTTTCATCATTTTAAGAAGAAGTAACTTGCACAATACTAAATTTAGCTTGATGTAGTAGAACCTTAAGTTTTTTCGGTTAATTTTCAACTAAAGAAAAATAGTTTTATCTTTTTTATTTTTTTGAATCAGGCATATATTTTCTGTTTGAATTATTGAAGACAATATTCTATTCAAATGAAAAATATAGTGTGCAAAAAATCGCAAGAGTGTATTGAAGTGCAAAATACTGATTGATTATTCCATGGGATCAACTTTGTATAAATAACAAAGTTGATCAATGTGAGTCATTGGATTACAACAACTCAACAAATTTGAACTAGTCTAAACTGAGAGTTCACCTAAGTCATGGAAGAGTGGTAACTCTTACACATAACAAGAGTGTGGTGAAGCTCAAAATACTGATTGATTATTCCATGGGATCGACTTTGTATAAATATCAAAGTTGATCAATGTGAGCCATTGGATTACAACAACTCAACAAATATGAACTAGTCTAAATTGAGAGTTCACCTAACTCATGGAAGAGTGGTAACTCAAGTAAGACTATCCTAGTAGAACTTAAGAGAAAAAATATTTATTCTAACACCCCCCTTAAGTGATACTAGGGGTGAATGTAACAACATGATATGAGTCCCGGCAACAAGGCCTGATGAGGTACTCATGTACGATGGATTCTTATAGAAGAGATGGTAAAAAAACACATGGGAAATAACCATATTTCAAGAAGAAGAAGAAGAAGAAGAAGAAGATGCATGTCTTCGGATGGCAAATATTTTCCTCTATTGAACACCAAAAAAATGAGTCCCGACAATATGGCCTTATTGGGTACTCATGTACAATATACTTACATATAGGAGAGATGGTGAAATAACCACATGGGAAAAAACCATCTTCCAAGAAGAAAAATAACAATAAGAAGAAGAGAGAGGTGAAAACCTCTGTGCACCCTTCTAATGCAACTGCCTAATCCTAAGTTTCTCTCGCAACTGAATATAACACAGAGAAGGAAAGTATTTGGTGAAGATGTCTACAATTTTATTTTATGTGGGAATGTACTCCAAGTTTAGATCCCCTTGCTGAATATGTTGCCAAATGAAGTGCATGTGAATCTCAATGTGCTTGGTGCACTGATGCTCAACTAGATTGTGAGCAATATGAATTGTGCTATGATTTTCACACTAAAGGGTAATGGGTTGGTCATAAAAAAAACCAAATTCCCTTAGTATCTAACAAAGCCAAATAGCTTCCTGACTGGACAAAACTATTGCACTGTATTTTGCTTTTGTAGATGATAATGCTATTGCTTGTTTTTTGCATGACCAAACAATAGGTGAAGAACCAAGACAAAAAACATAGCCAGAAGTGGAACATATATCTTCAACTAAACCTACCCAATCATAATCTGTGTAACCAATGATATCCATGGATCCTCCCTCATATAAGAGCCCAAAGTGAGTAGTTCCTTGCAAGTAGCAAAGGATTCTTTTTGTTGTTTGCCAATGGCTGAAATGAGGTTTATGTAAGAATCTAGATATTAAGCTAATATTATATGAAATATCTTGGCAAGTATGAGTGAGGTATAATAGACTTCCTACAAGCTATCTATAGAGAGTAGCATCACGTAGAGGGGACTTGTAGGAAGTACTTAGAGTGACTCCATACTAAAAAGGTGTGGAAGAAGGCTTACAATCAGTCATATTAAACTGTTGAAGAAGGTCTAGAGTATATTTATGTTGACATGGTGAAATTCTTGCATCTATTTGAGTTATCTGAAAACTAAGGAAGTAATGGGCTAAACCCAGATCAACCATCTCAAATTTCTGAGAAAGGGAGTCTTTGATAGTTTGGATGTGAGATATGGCATTACTAGTGAGTAGTATATCATAAACATAGAGAATAAGTATGGTGATGTATTTTTTATCCCTCCAAATGTTTACCCCCTGCTATCGTTGACTGTGCTGACCATGATTTTTTGACATGTCGCAAAATTGCTATGACTTTGCGTTTATTTTCTCTCTCCTCATTCGACCCGCGATAATGCGACATGTCGCAATATCGCAACAGTTTTCAACTTTGGCTATCCTAGCTATTTTTTGTCATGATTTCACGACAGCCTTCGAACTTAGGCATTTTTTGCACTAAAACCTGTAGAGGAGTTAGAATTTCAATAGCTTATGCATGAATAAACAACAATCAAATAAATGTGGCAAAAATGCCAACAGGTCATCAACCCATCTCGACAGCTGATGTAAGCGTTAGCTGTTGCCAGCCATGGCCTCCCCAAGATGAGTAGGTAACTGCCCAGCCTAGTCGATGAGGTCTGGAAATGCCTCAATCATAACATGTTTTGAACACTAAAATTGCCTATAAAATCTTATGTTTAATCTAATATGCTAGTTAAGTTAATTCAATATACTATGTTTTAACTATTTGCATGATGAATGTATCTGAAATACTATATTATGATTTTTACAGCTTTTACATAAGTTTTATGTTGTTTTGTTATGATTTTCTGAATGAGATATGTTTAGGTTGATAGCAAAATTTTAGTAATCATGTTTTGATATGTCTCAAGAATTCATTTTACCTAAATCTAGCAACCGTTCAAGCAAATTGTTACTAAGCAACAAAAACTGGGTTTTCCCATGTAAATTCCAGCCAGCTGCCAATGAATGGCAAGACATGGAATTCACATATGGAAAGAGATGAAGATCATTGGAATCCAATCCTGAGAGATAACCCACCTGAGAAATGTAGAGGAAAACATTTAAGGAGCACATATTTGTTCATTTCGAAGTCTCTTTAGAATGAACAGATGTCTTCAAAATGAGAAAACATAGTGTCTTCGAAATGAGCGGATCTTCAGAATGAGAATTGCAGTATCTTCGGAATAAACCACTTATCTTCAGAATGAAAATAGAATGTGCTTTTTGAATTATTGACCGAATTTTGATGCTATAAAGATTGAAAATGGTAAAATAAAATATCTCAGATCTGACTTTGTCGTCCTTGCCAACCAAAGCCACCATTTATGGAAAGATGAAAGTTTGATCTTCTTCTAGGATAAAACCAGGAATTGTTGCAGCATAATAGGATTAGATCTTTTGAGATATTCTCAGATTGTTAGTAGATATTAGGACATCTATAAATATGGCTCCCATTCAGGTTGAGCTAGAGGGGAGTAGAGAGAGTGGAGATAGAAGATAGAGAAAGCAGAAAATAGGCAATAACCAGAGAAGTGACTATTACAATCTTGTAACAGGTTTTCAGTAGAATCATTGTAATCATGTGTTTGAATCAATAAAGTGTACTATTTCTATTTCATATTGCTTTTAAATGAGTGTAAGTAAGATCTAGAGAGAGAGAAACTCATACCTTCTTCTAGACAAGGAGGCTAGCCACTTCCAGACCTAGGAGGAGGACTAATAGCAGGTTTTTATTCTGATTTTGCTACAACAGAATGAGTTGTAGAACTTGTCATTTCATTCCTTTGTAAACAACTAATGATATTTGTAGTATTAGCTTATTTTATGTTTTGTGATTAATGTTTTGGTTGTAATACCCACTTTCAACAAAGCTTTCAATTTATTGCAGACTGCCATTTCCAGCATTTACTGTTTTCTATAATTTCTTGCATTTTGTGTTTTACTGTCAACCCCTGCATAGAAGATTGACAACCTTCTATTACAGAGCCTTGACAGGGTTTCATTTCCATGTTATAAATAGGTTTCCATTTTTACAAAAGTAAATAGATTTCCTTTCTGCAATTATAATCAGACTTCTAATTTTGCAACTGTTATTTCTACAACATAATTAGGTCTCATTCTGCAATTGTAATTAGGACTTCATTTCTATAGTTAATAATTATTTTCCAATTCTGCAACTTAGATTAAGGTTTAATTCTTGCAATTTAGATATAGGAATGTCCTAAATCCTCCACACAATCGGTTTCATCAATAAGACTTGTTGCTTTAGATTGACCTAAGTTATAACCCTGTTCAACCCTTCTTTCGTAGATAGCCTTGTACACTGCCCTAGATTGACAAATTCATTGAGAATTAATGATGTGTATAACGACTACGCATCATTGTGGCACCGTTGCTGGGGAATTGTGTTACTAGAAGGTGATAACAGTCCAAAAGCTATTAATTAGACTGAACTATGAAGATTCAGGATAAAATCTGAATAGAATAGCTAGTTAAAATAACAACTATTGACCTATAATTTATGTATTTTAAGATTAAACATGAATGAGTAAGTCTAGGGATGAAAAAGGTAGAATTACCCAAAAGGATCCCTGGCTTGTTCCATTAAAGAGATCTTCACACCTAAGGGGTGAATCACCTGTGTTTGAATTACCAAAAATATTGAAAGAAAAATCACCAGTCTCACCGTCATTAGAACATTCTGAGAAATAAAAATCACCAGTTTCACCATCATTAGAACATCCTAAGAAAGAAGAATCATCAGACTCATCATAAACAAAGGATCTTGGACCTCTTGAGAGTGAAATTTGGATAGGGTTAATTGTTCCCAAAGAATAGGAAACTATGGTAGAAGGAGGCAATCTAGATAGAGATGGCCAACATGGCTATGTCCATTATGAAGGAGATGATCAGGATATGCCCCAACCTTCTAGAACATTTGAATATCCTATTTGTTTGATCCCAGCACAAAAATCTCCATGAAAATCATTTCACCTTCAGTACTTCCAACCTTCCAAGGTGTTGTATCTGAAGATCCTGATCAATTTTTGTTTGAATTCAAAGTAGTATGTCAAACCTATGACTATGTAAATGACAATAAGAAACTTAAGGCATTTCCCTCAACACTCAAGGACTCAAAATTATGCTGGTTCATGAGTTTAGAGCAAAATTCCATCTGAAGTTGGGATCAAATAGAAACTATGTTTTTAGAAAAATATCAGGAGTATTGTCGTTTAAGGAACAGGAAAGATGAGTTATTCAGGATTAAACAGGAAGATGATGAAACATTAGAAGACTATCTTGATAGGTTCTCCTTTGTTCAAAGGAGATGTGGACTTGTAAAACTAGAGTTATGTAAAACCATATTTTTAAGAGGGTTACAAGATGAATCCAGAGACGTATTGGATTTTATGGGAAAAGGGGATGTAAATAATCTTAGTAATGAGGAAATTGTGGGTCTCTGTAGAAATTACTTTCGCAATAAGCAGGTAAGAAGAAAAAAAATATACAAATGGCACTGATGTGAAGGAATTAATAGAGGAACTTACAAATTTTAAAACTGATATTCTAGTGCAATTAAACACAACTTTGGGAGAAATGTCTACAAAAGAAAAAACCATAGAACCTTTGGCAATTTATTGCCCAAGATGTAGAAATAAACATGCTTTGCAAGAATTTCCTTTGAATAAAACATCCATATCAGCCATTTGTAGTATTTGTTCAAAGAAGCATTCAACTGATCAATGCCACCTATTACCACAACTCAAAACTGTGTTAGAAAGTCAAATTGAAGAACTCAACTATGTTGGACCAAAACAAGGGGGAAATTTCTCTCAATACCAAAATCCCCCTTGTTTTCCTACAAATTGGGGGCATAATCCTGGGATTATGCCTTAGGGACAATCAGAACCACCCCAACATCATTGGAATTATCCTCAATGGACAAATTCCCAAGAATGGCCATAAACAAATTGGAGTAATTCAGTCTGGAATCAAAATCAAAACAATCCATCATGGAATCAAAAAAATCCATCATGGAATCAAAACAACCCATCCTAGAATAAAAATCATACTAATCTACATTGTATACAAAATCAACCACAGTGGAATAAAAAATATCAGTCCTATCCAAGGCAGCAAAGAAATCAAGGTCAAAATCAGCATTTGCTGCCTGCACCTAATCAAAATTTTCAAGAAAAATAGAACCAACCACAGCAAACACAATAGGTGAAACAACCTCAACTTCCAACGTAATCATTCACTAATCCAAACAGCATGAGATAGACATCCCCTGTCTATGTGGCTAAAGCTGAAGACAATGGTGAAATAAATGTTATTGATTGTAGTAACATCCAACTTTGTTCAGGAAAAGTTGTACCTGAACCTGTTTCAAATAAAAGCAATGAAAATGAAGAGCAAGAACCTTTGGAACCAGTTAAAGTTGAACCAACAATAGAAAAAGAAGAAGAAAAAATAGAACCACAGGAAGAACAATTACCTTCATCAAGGATAATTCCATATCCTAAAAGATTCAATACCATAGCAGAAAATTCTGAATCAGACCTGGTCAAGGAACTTAAAAAGTTAACTATATCATTGCCCTTATTGCAAGCCATTAAGGATATACCAGTGATTAAAAGTACTATCCAATATTTGTGCATTAGAAGAGCAGGAAGAAAAAAAACATTTTCCAAGACTGTTTAGGTTGAAGGAAAGATAGCTGATCTCTTATTTGGAAAACTAGTACCTCTAAAGTATAGTGACTCAGGAAGTCCAGTTATCACAGTTACTATAGGTTCAGTACCAATATCAAATGTCTAAGTAGATCTAGGAGCTACAATAAATGTCATGACCAAGGATATAATGAAACAATTACAGCTCAAACATATCAGCCCCACATTTACAATTTTAGAAATGGCTGATAGGTTAGTTGCAAAACCTGAAGGTATCATTGAAGATGTTCCTATAGAAGTTTCTTCTTGGGAATTCCCTACAAATTTTTTGGTTTTACAACCAAGAAATTCAACACATGGATATCCCATAATTTTGGGAAGACCTTGGCTTGCAACTGCAACAACCTTCATAGACTACAGATCTAGAAAAATGACTATTTCAAATGGTATTGATCTAAAATAGATCTCTCTATATCCTCCTACAAGACCCTCTAGTAATTTTTTAGTTCAGTTATGGTTTCCTGATTTAGATGAAGAATCAGAGGAGGTTATTTCCACACTAGCCACCTTAGTAGTAAGAGAACACACAGAAGCCCTCCAAGATAGAAAATTTAGAAAATGAAACTATCCTAATGAATGTTCTACAAGAACAAGGGTTAGAAGAGGAAGCAGTAAGTATTCAACAATTGTTAAGGAATGAGGAGAACCAAAACTCTAAAGGTGAACCATCTATACTATTATAGGAAAACTCTGTTTCACTACCACATGGGTGGCACCATAACCTGATTTTTCCTTCTCACTGTTCCATACAGGATATGCTTCCATCAAAAAATAATGAAACAAAAACTTCTTATTTCCTTCCATCTCAGTAGTGTCCTCTTAAATCTCTAATCACTAAGTATGAAGAATTGAATTCAGTCCTTCCAAATACAAAACAAATAGAAGTCTAGCTAGGCAAATTTTTGAACATTTACAGCTGGCTTACTAGGGAAGAAGAAGACAAATTGATAGCTATCTTGCAGAAGCATGTTCATGCTTTTGATTGGGACTATAAAGATATGTCAGGAGTTCACCCTGATATATGCACCCATAGAATTTATACTAAAGAAGTCAAGCCAGTAAGACAACCTTAGAGAAGACTGAATCCTGCCCTAAGGGATATTGTAAAGGAAGAAATTAAAAAACATCTGGAGGTAGGATTCATTTACCCAATTTCTGATAGCCAATGGGTCTCTCCATTGGTTATAGTTCCTAAGAAAAATGGAAAAATGAGAGTATGTGTAGACTATAGAGAGCTGAATAAAGTGATATACAAAGACCATTTTCCATTACCTTTCATAGATCAGGTATTAGATACCCTTTCTAGAAAGAGATACTTTTGTTTTCTTGATGGATTTAGTGGATATAATCAAATTCAGATTGCACCCGAAGATCAAGAGAAAACAACCTTTACCTATCCATGGGGAACATTTGCCTATAGGGTTTTACCTTTTGGTTTGTGTAATGCCCCAACAACATTTCAGTGAGCAGTTTTAGCAATTTTTTTATTTGACTACCAATAGTGTTGAGATATACATGGATGATTTCACAGTATGTGGACAGAATTTTGACTTTACATTAGAAAACCTTGACAAAGTTTTAACTCACTGTGAAGCATACCAATTATCCTTGAATCCAAAAAAATGTTTTATGATGATGAAGGAAGGAATAGTTCTTGGCCATCACATCTCTCTTCAAGGGATCTAGGTTGATCCAAAGAAGGTGGAAATTATCAATAACCTTCTTCCTCCTAAAACTTAGACTGATGTCAGAAGCTTCCTAGGACACATTGGTTTTTACCGCAGGTTTATTTCCAGCTTTAGCACAATAGCCAATCCCATGTTTGCCCTATTGACTAAAGATTCTAAATTTTCCTAGAATGCAAGGTGTCAGAAATATTTGAAGCTCTAAAAGAGAAATTAGTAACTCCACCTGTGTTAAGAGGACCTAATTGGACATTACAATTTCACATACGAGTTGATGCTTCCAATACTGCAATTGGAGCAGCATTAGGACAAATTGACAATGGTGAACACTATGCCATCTACTACATTAGCAAGAATTTGACAGGAGCTAAGAAAAATTATACCACAATTGAGAAAGAATTATTGGCAGTAATTTATGCCATCAATAAATTTAGGCATTACATCACAGGTTATCAAATATTTATTCACACAGATCACATAGCCATTAAATATTTGATGAATAAGCCTATGGTAAGTGCAAGAATTATTCGTTGGTTACTGTTGCTACAAGAATTTGATATCACTATAATCAACAAACTAGGAAAATCTAATGTTGTAGAAGACTTCTTCTCCAGATTACAGAACACAGATGAAGGGGAATTAGTTGAAGATACCTTTCCTGATGAAAAATTATTTGCTATATCAATCCAATCACCCTGGTTTGTAGATATAGCCAATTACTTGGTCACAGGGAAAGTTCCTCCACATTTCACTTCAAAACTGAAAAAACAATTGATCAAACAAAGTTCTTTTGAATGGATCAAGGGTATATTTTTTAAGTGCATTCCTGACCATGTGTTACGTAGGTGCATCCAAAAGGATGAGGTGTATGATATCCTTAGGGCATGTCATGATGAACCCTCAAGTGGAAACTACTCTATAAAAAGCACAATTAGGAAAATCTTAGGGACAGGATATTATTGGCCATCTCTTCACAAGGATGTGAAAAAGTACATTAGGCATTGTGATGTATGCCAAAGAATGGGGAAACCCACTCATACAAATGAAATGCCACTGCAGCCTCAATTTGTTTTAGAACCATTTGAGAGGTGGGGGATTGATTTTGTAGGACCTATTGATCCACCTTCTCAAGGAAAGGTGCATATTCTAGTATGCACTAATTACTTGACAAAGTGGGTAGAGGTGTGTGCTTTCAAACATGCTCATGAAGAGAAGGTCGCTAATTTCTTGTATACTCAGATTTTACGGATATTTGGAGCTCCCTGATATATCACCATAGACCAAGGACCCCAATTTGCATCTAAAGTCATTGAGGCATTTACAAAATTATATGAAATCAAACATAGAAAATCATCACCTTATCACCCACAAGCAAATGGCCAGGTTGAAGTAACAAACAGAGAACTAGAATGGATCTTAACAAAAATAGTAGCCTTTCATAGGAGAAACTTGCTAGATAAATTACCTGAAGCAGTGTGGGCTTAAAATACTACTTGGAAATCCACTACTGGATTCACACCTTATGAACTAGTCTTTGGTAAAAAGCCCCTCTTACCTATTGAATTTGAGCTACTAACACTACGCACAACATTGGAAATTGGAATTGAATTGTCACAGACACAAACAAACAGAATTCTGTAGCTAAATGCATTGAATGAACTTAGGTTGGATGCTCTGCACCAAACTAAAGTAATTCAAGAGTAGAGGAAAATGTGGCATGACAGTCATATTCAGTAGAGGAAACTTCAACAAAGAGATTGGGCTTTACTGTTTGATTCTCGCTATGAGGACTTCCCTAGAAAGCTGAGAACTAGATGGCTTGGACCTTACTGGATTGAAGAGGTATTTGACAATGGAGCAGTTTGTTTATCTCCTATTGATGGGTCACAAAGAAAGTTGGTAGTGAATGGAAATCGCCTTAGGGTGTACCATACACCTTTGACTAAAGAGAAATTTTTACAGCAACTTGATAGTTTGGATACACAACAGGTGGAAGAAATTTCTTCTTCCACTTCAAAACAATCAGCATGATCATGGATTTCAATAAAAAATACAAAAATACAAAAAAATTAAAAAAAAAAGCAGAAAATAAAAAGATGAATAAATTCTGATTATGAATTCCTTCATGGGCATGATTTCATGGAAATCCTGAATTCCTTCATGGGCATAGTCAGAATCAAGAAAAAAAAAAAAGGAGAGGTAAAAAAAAAAAAAAAGAGAGAAAAATGAATAACTCAACAGTGAAAACCTTTTCTAAGGCACTACTAGGTTGGTATGCATGAAAACCAGTTTTTTGGTATGCATAACCTTGAAAATTTCTGAACCATCATTGTACAAATTCACCAATTGCACTTGTTTTGAAATATTGCAGAAAATCTCAGTAGAACATCAACAAAAGTAGTCATATTTCAAAAACTTGCATTAACTTGTTTTAATCAGGTATATATTTCTTACATTTCTTCATTGTAAATGATTTGTATATAGTATATAACAATTAACCATTAGCATAAAAGGTATCCATAAGAGTTGGCATACTTAAAACATGTTTTGAGAATGAGAATATTGATTTCTGCCTAATCTTCGAAACAAGAATGCCAAAAACAGTGCCTACTATCTTCTTCAAAATAATTGTTGTATTGTCTTCGGATTGAAATTATCTTTGGAATGACAATAGAATGATTGTTGCACTTTGTCTTCGAAATGAAGCTTTGTCTTCGAAATGACGATTTTTCTTCGAAATGAAGCTTTGTCTTCAGAATGACGATTTGTCTTCGGAATGAAGCTCTGTCTTCGGAATGAAGATTCATATTTGAAATGAAGCAGGATTTGTCTTTAGAATGCAGTAGGATTTATCTTCGAAATGAAGCAGGATTTGTCTTCAGAATGCAGCAGGATTTGTCTTCGAAATGAATATTTATCTTCGAAAAGAGGATTTGTCTTTGTTGTAATCACAATGACACTGAGAGGGGGGGTGAATCAGTGTGTTCTTTAAAATTTTTAAAACATATGATTTTAAAACCAGCAGCATTTTAAAGTAGATAAAAGAGATACTAAATGCATCAAGAAAGCATCACACATAACATGACATTTTAACGAGGTTCACCGATGTGGCTACCCCTCAAAAAGGACTGCTTGGACTACCATCCAAATCCAGTCAAATGCAAAGCTCCAACTTTACATAATCATTCACCAGCACCAACTAGTAAGAGGCACCAACCCCTAAGTTTTATCTCGCTACAACAGAATGGAGCACCAACTCCAATTTTTCCAAGCTCCAACCGGAAAGAGGCACCAACCCCTTTTTCAAGCTACAACTTGAAGATAATAATAAAAATTACAGAATGTAAACTTTCACCTCAATTATCACGATCTACTATTTTTCTGCGATCTGCTTCTTGTCGGCATTCGACTACTGCTATGAAAAATGATTCACACTTTTTCAACCACTCCTCTATATCTCTCCGCGTTCTCTACTGCAAATTCACAGAAATATCACTTCTACAGCCAGCACACTATCATTTCACACTCGAAACATGACTTCTGCATACCGCGTTCTTATCTTCTCTTCGCACCACTCACACTGCTGCACCCGAACTTCATACGCATATATCACATCACACTTCCTCTTCAACCTTGCAACAGTCCCGCATTTTTATAGAAGAGAATATCCCATAAAAACATTCTCAAACACGTCGGCTGCAACCCTAATTAGGTCAACATGAAACCCTAGAATTTTTCGGTTGCTTAACCTTGCTTTGTCAGCAGGAAACCCTAATTGATCCATTGCAAAACCCTAGCAACGTCGGCTTTGAAAACAAGCCGGTGAATAGCTTTAATTTAATTTTAAAATATTAATTTAAATTTTAAATAAATAAATAAAATTTAAACTGGATATTTAAAATTAAATATCTTCATCATCGGAGCACCTTTTTCAACAAAACAAAGAGCTAACTTGGGTTTTAAGAAAAACCCATTTCAAAACTGCTGACCATGGATTTAAACAAAACCTATAATTTAGTCTGCCTTGGTTTTCACAAAAACCCTTCCGCTCTTTGACATCAATGACAACATCAACACTTGAGCAAGGGCAATGTACCCAAGGTACCCAAAATTGCCAACAATCTCCCCCTTTGTCATTGATGGCAACCCTTTACTAAAAACACATCTTCAAGAGCCAAAATTGAAATCAATCTCTTTGAAGTTTTGCTCCCCCTGACTTGAAGCTTTCCTCTTCACTTGAAGCTCTCCCCCTTACTCATATCTCTCCCCCCTTTGTCATCAATGGCAAAGGGCCACATTTGGGGCTCGGAACTAAGAATGAGCCTCTTAGCTTAGTCCCTCCCCCACCTCCCGATGAGGTGATTAATTCTGGGGTGGGATTAAAACTCCCATTAGACACTGATCAACATCAATGTCTATAACTTCCTTGTCGGGTCTTCTCTTGAACTCTTTGACCATATTCTTGTTCCTGTCATTGTTTTGATCCTTGGACCTGATCATGCCACTGTTCCTGTTCCTATATCTTGGAATTTCAACTCTGCACTATCTGAAAGTGTGACTTTTATTGTTGCACTTATAACAAGTAATAGTGTTGTTTCTTTTAGGCATACCTGTTCTTTGAATCCACATGTTCTGACTAAGCCAGTTCTGACTAAACCTGTTTTGACCAAGCCTGTTAGTGTGATGTTCTTTTGTTTTAAATGAAACTCTAGTCTGTTTACCCTTCTGACATGAAGCACACATACTATTTGCAGGTTTTTTAATGATTGGAATATCTCTCATTGCTTGTTTAGCGCTAATTCTTACCAGATTATCAAAACTTGTGTCCAAGCCTCTTATGCCACAACCAGTTCTCTTCTTCTTATCCCATGAAGCACATACCTTCTGAAAAATCTGAGAGTGTGTACAGATTTCCAAACGTCTTTGAGCCGGTTGCTATTAATTTCCTGCTGTTTATTTTTCTGACTTCACAACCATGCTTCTTGAAAACTACTTCATGTCCTTTGTCACAGATTTGACTCACACTCAATATATTATGTTTCAAATCATCCACATATAAAACTTCCTCTGACTTGATCTTTCCTTCACTAATTTTGACTGTTCCTTTACCTATTATTGGCTCCGTCATTGTTGTCGAATTTTATAGAACCACCCTCATACTTTTGTAGATTTTCAAATTTATGTTTGTCACCTATCATATGACTTGAGCAACCACTATCAAGAATCCAAGGAACATGTTTATTCTGAGCTCTAAAAGCTGTTTGCACTATTTAAGAATCATGTTCTTTCCTGAGCTGTTCTTTTTGTTTCCATTCTGTTTTAACTGTGGTATTGGGTTCTAGTCGTGACTTCCCCTTTTTAGAATTTTGCACATATCCTTCAAGTATAAATTCTATTTTGTTTTGCTCTATACGGTTGAAATCTGCTTTCATGAGGTTGATATGAAACAGGACATACTACGACAATTTCGGCAATATGACCAAAGTTGTGACACTTAAAACACTCTACCGCATAACTCATTAAAGGAGCAAACGCATTTCTACTAGTGAAACTTCTTGTACCTACGTTGTATTTGCAGTCAACAATTTTATGCCCATAAACATTACACTTGAAACAAAAACCATAGAAATAATGATTAAACCTGAAAGATGGTCTTGGCCAAGTTGTTGCTGGAGCCTTGGATCTTCTATTCTTTTGATGTGTGACCTTAGTAAAGCCATCATTGTCAGCTGCTATTTCAGGTCTGGCATTATATCTTTCTTTTGCCTGATTCTTGTCTTTGTTCTTTTCACTTTCAACATTGCTTGTTTTTGGTCCAGTTGATGATTCTCCTTCAGAAAAGTCAAGACCAAATTTGATACCTGTGGATCTTTGATCGCTCAGAATTTTGTCCAATTTCATTGAGCTTTCTTCATGTTTTACATGACAGTTGATTTTTCGATCCAGCTCTTGTATCTGTATTCAAAGACTCACATTTTCTTCTTCCAATTTGTTGTAGTGGTCTATCTTCATGGATACCTGTATTTCCAGATCTTCAAACATTTTCTTGTATTCTTCAGTCTGTATTTTTAAACTGGCAATAATGTTTTTTGCATCCTTAAGTTTCCTTGACAATTTTTCATTCTTCTTTTTCTCCGATTCCCATTTCGTAAGGGCAGACACTAGCTCACCCTCTAAATCAACTTCAACCTCAACTTCTTCAACTTCAGAGTTCATTTCTTCTGCCATTTTTGGTTCAATTTTCTCAACCATAGGAACTGAAATTGGCTGGGATGCCTTTTTGGATGAGGATCTATTCTTCTTAGCCATTGTGTACTAATCCAAGATCAACCCTGACTGATTTAGCCAAAATTGAGAACCTCGCTCTGATACCAATTGTTGTAATCACAATGACACTGAGAGGGGGGGTGAATCAGTGTGTTCTTTAAAATTTCTAAAACATATGATTTTAAAACCAACAACAGTTTAAAGCAGATAAAAGAGATACTAAATGCATCAAGAAAGCATCACACATAACACAGCATTTTAACGAGGTTCACCAATGTGGCTACTCCTCAAAAAGAACTGCTTGGACTACCATCCAAATCCAGTCAAATTCAAAGCTCCAACTTTACATAATCATTCACCAGCACCAACTGGTAAGAGGCACCAACCCCTAAGTTTTATCTGCTACAACTGAATGGAGCACCAACTCCAATTTTTTTAGCACCAACTAGAAAGAGGCACCAACCCCTTTTTCAAGCTACAACTTGAAGATAATAATAAAAATTGCAGAATGTAAACTTTCACCTCAATTATCATGATCTACTATTTTTTTGCGATCTGTTGCTTGTCGGCATTCGACTGCTGCTGTGAAAAATGATTCACACTTTTTCAACCACTCTTCTATATCTCTCCGCGTTCTCCGCTGCAACTTCATAGAAATATCACTTCTACAGCCAGCACACTATCATTTCACACTCGAAACACGACTTCTGCATACCGCGTTCTTATCTTCTCTTCGCACCACTCACACTGCTGCACCCGAACTTCATACACATATATCACATCACGCTTCCTCTTCAACCTTGCAACAGTCCCACATTTTTATAGAAGAGAATATCCCATCAAAACATTCTCAAACACGTCGGCTGCAACCCTAATTAGGTCAACATGAAACCCTAGAATTTTTTAGTTGCTTAACCTTTCTTTGTCAGCAGGAAACCCTAATTGATCCGTTGCAAAACCCTAGCAACGTCGGATTTGAAAACAAGCCGGTGAACAACTTTAATTTAATTTTAAAATATTAATTTAAATTTTAAATAAATAAATAAAATTTAAACTGGATATTTAAAATTAAATATCTTCATCATCGGAGCACCTTTTTCAACAAAACGAAGAGCTAACTTGGGTTTTAAGAAAAACCCATTTCAAAACTCGCTGACCATGGATTTAAACAAAACCTATAATTTAGTCTGCCTTGGTTTTCACAAAAACCCTTCCGCTCTTTGACATCAATGACAACATCAACACTTGAGCAAGGGCAATGTACCCAAGGTACCCAAAATTGCCAACAGTCTTCGGAAAGAAGATTTGTCTTCGAAAAAGAGGATTTATCTTTGGAATAAGGATTTGATATCGCAAAGAAGCATGATCTTCAGAATGAAGACTTGTCTTCGAAATGAAGTCATAATCTTCAGAATGAAGTCATAATCTTTGGAATGAGGTTTTGTTTTTTTTTGCAATAAATCATAATCTTCGAAAATAGCATTCAATATAATATCTCCACGTGGCATCCAAAGAAGAAAAGAAATACGATCAAGTAAAAATTATTTTGGTTGCATACGAGAAAGGAATATGTGTTAGTTAGGGTATGGTTTGTTCTTACACCCATTTAGAAAATACCAAAATCATGGAGGATGTGACCAATAGTATGCCACCAATTTTTGATGCTAATAAACATGCACGTGAGAGACCGTAGGCAAAACAAAAAAATAGAAAATGAGTAAGGTGGATCTGATGGCAAGGACATTTGCGCAACCATTGATGGACATGTGTTCAAAATAAAAATAGAAACGTGTGCCACCCTTCTTTTTGAAGACATATTTTCTAGCGCAAAATGACTACGAGGTACAATGCTCAGATTACGGTTCATTCCGAAGAACAAAAACAAGGCAATTGAAAACTAGAACCAAACCCTGCAAAGTTGCAAACACCAGAAATCAGAGATTCAGCAGAGAAATAGTAACAGAAGTGAGCAATTTGTAACGTACCAAGACAGGAAAATGGGCGAAAAACAAAAATGAAACCAACGGATACCATCCACCTCTGAGAAAATCTAGAAGTACTACAGATTTTTGAATATGGAGGACTTATGTCGTTTTTGGATAAATTTAATGGGTCCTCTAAATATTTGGCAGGCATGTTCACCCACACATTCAGAAATAATCGGGCACATGTTAACGAAATGGCTATTGAGGTAACCCCTAAATTTTTGAGTCAAATTACTGAGCTACCATTAGAATGTCTTCCAATTTCTAGGTCTGGTAAAAATACATTGGTAAATATAGTTAATCAATTTCTAGAAGAAAATTATAGGGCACCAGAGTATTTAACACATAATAAAACATGCAAGGGGGTAAAAATGGCCAGCCTACAGGAACCCTAGGATGAAGTGGCCACATGGGTAATCAAATTTCTAACCTGTGAAGGGTAGTATGTACTGTTGTCAGGGCACCATATAAAAATTTTAAACCATATCAGACATGGTAGGTAACAACCAGATGTTAGGGTAAATCTTCCCATATACCTGCACCAAGAATTGAAAAACATGGCAAAAAGATATCAGGAAGGAAAAGGAAGTCTTCGCCACCATGGTCTCATCAAACTAGTTTGCCTTCACCATTTTAGAGGAAACCCTAGGAGCTTTGAGAGGTTTTACAATACATTAAATGATGTAATTTTTGGAGATGAGGATGAAGAGGAAGAAACAGATACTGTTGATGTTGTTGCAGAGGAAGAAATAGCTGCTGTAGAAGACAAAATAGAAACTATTACAAAAGCTATTGCAGAAAAAGAGACACACTCAATAGCAGTAGCAGAAAACCTTACTCTAGATCCTTCAACTTTGTGAGCCAAGAAACAAAAGAAAAGGGGCTCTAGAACTGGCAGCAGAATAGAAAAATAGGAGGTTTGTTTTTCTAAAGTTGTAACTAATTTATCAGAACATGGAAATAAAGCACCTAGCCCAATAGAGGAAGAAACAAGGGAAATAGAAGCATCTAAAACTATCCCCACAACCCCTGCTATCACCAAAAAATAGAGCAAAAATAAGAAGTTTGAATCTAGAACCAGGAGGTCTACAAGAATCCACTTGAGTGAAATGACAGAACAAGTCATAGAAGAAGAAGTTGGACAAAGCAGTCCAGATGTCATAGAGATACAACCAGCTCCTAAAAATTTCCCAGAATTCCCTAAATAGATAATTGAGGAAGAGGCTAGGCAGGATAATTTGGAGGTGGCTATAGTTCAAAAAGCCATAGAAATGGTAGATGTAGTTATAGATAGTTTCATAGAACCTCCTAAACAGGAGCAAACAGATGTTGCAGAGGAAGAGCCAGCTGTTGAGCAGCCTTTTGTAGTTGACTTGTATGCATCTAATTCTGAAGCAGAAATAGAGGAGGAAGACATCACAGAGCAGCTGAGAGCAGCAAGGAGTGTTGTCAAGACATAAACCAGATGGATTGTAGAGAGAGAAAACATCATTGATATGCAGGAAAGAAAAATTACAGAGTTACAACAGGAAGTGGCAGAGTTGAGAGAAAAGTTGTCACAATCTAAAAAACAACCAATTGTATCCATTGATGAGGATGATTTGGCTCAATTGCTTGTAGATTTATCTAGGGTAGATGACTCTAGTGAGGCATACATAGGTGCTCAGTCTTAAGAAGCACCCTTTCATTCTGAAGATGTGCCTTCTCATTCAGAAGCACCCTTTCATTTTGAAGATGCTTCAAATTTGGAAAAAAGCATAGCAGAAAACATTGGAGATGAGTCACCGGTACAGGAACAATCCAAGCAGTAGCATGAAATAGATAAAGTAAGTACTTCTATTGATGTCCTTGTATTTCAAACTATTACACCATAAATAGAAGTAGCAGATAAGGGGGTGCAATTGGAATTACTATCAAATGAACAACCACTAGAAGTAGCAAAAAAAGGGGTTCAAGTAGATATGCTACCTAGAGTTCCACCTGTAATCAGACCACCTAATATTGTGTCCCTAGAACAATACAATGCATATATAGTTAGTTGGATGATTAGATATGATAAGCTTGCCACTAAGACTAAAAAATTCAAATTAGAAGGAAAACAGCTAGAGGCCAAGGAAACAGAGATTTAGGCATTGAAATAAAAGGTGTCTGATTTATGTCAAATTGTTGAATTTTTAGTCCAATTCAGACGACCGACCATATTTTACAGTCTTATTTTGAAGGAGAAATACCTTAGATGGCAGGTCATGAGGATTATTTCAAGTCTTCCATATAAATTGGACACCACTACAGATTTCCTAGAAGCATATTTTGACACAGAAAAATATCTTGTGTGAACTATTTTTACACAGTTTATTTATTCCAGAAGAAGTAGAATTTCATCCACAAATCTACATTGGAGATGTTCAATTGAGGGCATTCCTATCCATCTTGCAGAATCAATTTTATTGAGAACAAGAGAAAAGGCAGAACAAAGATATTAAAATAAGAGCTGAATTGTTAGTCAGAGCAATTTAGCCAAATCACCCCATTATCATAAGACAACACTTCACCATGATGAATAGGGATGATGTGAAGAGAATGTACTTGATAAAATTGAGGGACTGTGTGAAAAAATTCCATAATTTTTGTAATGATAATTTCTTACCAGCATTATTAGTCTGTAGAAACAGATGGGCTAAACTTTCCATGTCTTTATAGAAAAGAGAACCCATTTCCCTCATCAAATTAGAATGGTCCAGAAGAAGGGCATAAGGATTAATATAGTTGATTGAAATCATGCAACATAATTGGATAGGTCTCAGATTTAGACCTCCAACCATCATCACTCTAGTTCTATTGTACTTTGAAAAAGATGCCCAACCTGATGAACAATTTGAAGCATGGCTCAGGGACCTTTAGAATAACAGAGGATTTTATATAGGCAAGAAGTTGTTTTACATGTCATGCAATTTGACCATGGACATATGTGATTCCATAGCCCAACAGAATGCATAAGGACATGCATCAATATAAGTTGGGGGAAAAATGATGAGGCCTGGAAATTCCTCAATCATAACATGTTTTGAACACTGAAATTACCTATAAACTCTTATGTTTAATCTAATATGCTAGTTAAGTTAATTCAATATGTTGTGTATTAACTATTTGCATGATGAATATATCTGAAATACTATATTATGATTTTTATAGCTTTTTGCATAAGTTTTAAGTTGTTTTGTTATGATTTGTTGAATGAGATATGTTTAGGTTGATAGCAACATTTTAATAATCATGTTTTGATATGTCTCAAGCATTCATTTTACCTAAATCTGGCAACAGTTCAAGCAAACTGTTACTATGCAGCAAAAACTGGGTTTTTCCATGTAAATTCCAGCTAACTGCCAATGAATGGCAAGGCATGGAATTCATATATGGAAAGAGATGAAGATCATTGGAATCCAATACTGAGAGATAACCCACCTGAGAAATGTAGAGGAAAAAATTTAAGGAGCACACATTTTTTCATTTCGAAGTCTCTTCGGAATGAACAGATGTCTTCGAAATGAGAAAACATAGTGTCTTTGAAATGAACGGATCTTCCGAATGAGAATTGCAGTATCTTTAGAATGAACCACTTATCTTCGGAATGAAAACAAAATGTGCTTTTTGACTTATTTATCGAATTTTGATGCTAGAAAAAGGGAAATAAATATTGAAAATGGTAGAAGAAAATATCTCAGATTTGACTTTTTTGTCCTTGCCGACCAAAGCCACCATTTATGGAAAGATCAAAGTTTGATCTTCTTCTAGGATAAAACCAGGAATTGTTGCAACATAATAGGATTAGATATTTTAAGATATTATCAGCTTGTTAGTAGATCTTAGGACATCTATAAATATGGATCCCATTCATGTTGAGCTAGAGGGGAGTAGAGAGAGTTGAGATAGAAGATAGAAAAAGCAAAAAATAGGCAATAACCAGAGAAGTGGCTGTTACAGTCTTGTAACAGGTTTTTAGTAGAATCATTGTAATCATGTGTTTGAATCAATAAAGTGTACTATTTCTATTTCATATTTCTTGTAAATGAGTGTGAGTAAGATCTAGAGAGAGAGAAACTCATACCTTCTTCTGGACAAGGAGGATGGCCACTTCCAGACCTAGGAGGAGGACTAACAACAGGTTTTTATCCTGATTTTGCTACAGCAGAATGAGTTGTAGAACTTGTCATTTCATTCCTTTGTAAACAACTAATGATATTTGCAGTCTTAGATTATTTTATGTTTTGTGATTAATGGTTTGGTTGTAATCCCCACTTTCAACAAAGCTTTCAATTTATTGCAGACTGCCATTTTCAGCATTTACTATTTTTTGTAATTTCTTGCATTTTGTGTTTTGCTGTCAACCCCTACATAGAAGATTGACAACCTTCTATTACAAAGCCTTGAAAGGGTTTCAATTCTATGTTATAAATAGGTTTCCATTGCTGCAAAAGTAAATAGATTTCCTTTCTGCAATTATAATCAGACTTCTAATTCTACAACTATTATTTCTGCAACATAATTAGGTCTCATTCTGCAATTGTAATTAGGACTTCATTTCTACAGTTAATGATTAGTTTCCAATTCTACAACTTAGATTAAGGTTTAATTTATGCAATTTAGAGATAGGAATGTCCTAAATCCCCCACATAATTGGTTTCACCAATAAGACCTGTTGCTCTAGATTGACCTAAGTTATAACCCTGTTCAACCCTTCTTTCGTAGATAGCCTTGTACACTGCCCTAGATTGACAAATTCATTGAGAATTAATGATGTGTATAACGACTGCGTATCACTAGTTTTGGATTGCAAAACTAAAAATTTTGCTAGGTATTTCCATGCACTGACCATTACTCTTTGCATGCCTCCCTCTACATTTTGGACAAAAATAAGCTAATACTGCATCATTCTCTTGCTTCTTTTTCTCTAATAGAAACATATCCATCTACAATGCTAGAGATGAGAGCATCTTGCTCTTTAAATCCTCCAGCATGTTACCTATTTATGTCTTTGTGACTGAAGCAGTCTCTTTCATGGTTCTGGAGATGGCCTTGCCTCGCCTTATTGAGTAGTTTTGGCATAGTTGCCAGATGTCTTCCATAGCATGCTGGTAGACATCACCTTCAGAGATCATTTTAAGAGCCTCCAGTGATTCATTGGTAAGTCCTCTGAAGAAGATGTTTTTGAGGGACTTATCAGATAATCTCGTGTGAGGAGATCATTGAATATTAAAGTTGAATCTCTCCCAGTACTCCTCGAGAGACTCATCTTCTTTCTGTGTCATGCTCAGGACCTCCTCCCTGGAGTCTCTTGCTCTCCTGAAATCTTGGTATTGCTCTAAAAATAGCCTATTCATCTGGTCCCACGTGGCAATGTGTTTATCTCCCAAACTAATGAACCACTATAGAGCTGCATCATCTAATGTAGAAGGAAAGAGTTTCAGCTTCTATGTATCAGATTTGTAGTCCACAGACCTACATAAGACATCAAACTTAAATAAAAATAGGTTAGGGTCCTCAGTCGGGTATCCTTTGAAGGAAGAAAGGTGAGCAGGGGATATGTTTTTCATTTTGGCATCTCCTACTCCTTCCTCTATTGGGAAACTAAATCCAGATGAGACTTCATTGTTATCAGCCATTTTTTTAGAAAATGTGGTTTCTAATGTAGTGCTTATGGCCTTACGGTTGTTTAAGACTTTATGATTCAAATCTCTAAGGTTGTCTGGTGAGATCGTCTGATATTCTACAACCTTCCACAATAGGGCTTCCTCTAAGGGAGTCCTATTAAACAGGGGATTTATGATGATTCATTCTTCCCCACGTTGATGGGATGATGAGGCACTTTGCACAAAGTGTGGTTCCTCACTCCAATGGATTACTGGTGGGTCGTGTGAGTCTAATTCAAATTTAGAATGTTTGGCTGAATCTGGTTCTGATGGATTGGTTCTTATAAACAGACCATCCAGTCCTCTTCTTATCGAAGAACTCATACAAGGTCAGATGGAAGGTTTTAGGGTATTGTAAATAATCTAGTTGAGACGCTTCCCCAAAAATGGCACCAAAATGTTGTGGGCCAAACAAGGTTAACTTTTTCCTACTTTTGTCACATGCCCGTGCATTTAATTATCAACCCAGGGAGCTTTATAAACTTGCGAAGGGTCTGAATAAGATTTCTTACAATACCACTTGAGATAAATCCGCTAATCCTACTATTGGGGGGTGTTTTCAAAATGGTTGTCAATCATTCATGCACTCCTCAATAATTTATGTAAGAAGAAAATAATTAAATATACGAAAATAAAACATTCACACATTCCTAAAAATGAATCTACTGTAAATATTAAAAATAGCAATGTGGTAAATGACCTTACAAAAGCAATAAACTAATATAGAAAATAGAAGAAATGTGGGGAAGAAATACTGGATTGGAGTGGGCCCAGGCTCCAGTAGCTTCCTCCCAGCTAAACACATGCTTAGAACTCTTAGAACTGTAATATATTTATCAAAGTGTTACAATATATATCTGTCTCTATATCTCTATATGAATCTATATCAATCTATATATCTCAGAGTGGTCTGCACATTTTTATATAACACACCTGTAGAAATTTTGTTACAAATAGGTTACAACAGTCGATTCATCCTAGACTAAATTAAGACAATCTGGTGAATGCAATCGTCGTTTGCTTAAAATTGGCATTTGGTTCTAACGGTGATGTGTTTGCTGATTGGTTTGTGCTTCGCCTAGCATTGGTAAGACATTTTCATATGTTGGTGTGATCTCCAATTTAGCTCTACATGATGTAGAGTTGGAACTGCACCAGTCGTTGATGTCCACATCATGCAAATTTGGTCAACAGACGAAGAACAGAGGTGCCTTCCCTATGAGGAAGGCGCCTAAGTATATCGGGTGCCTTACCTATATGGAAGGTATCTTACTGCCATGGCGCCTTCCTGGAAGAGGAAGGCACTTACCTTCTATCGGTGCCTTCCTTATGGGAGGAAGGCACTTGCCTTCTAGTGGCGCCTTCCTTATGGAAGGAAGGTGCTCGCCTTCTTTGAGGAAGGCGCATCTTCTAGTGGCACCTTCCTTATGGGAGGAATATGCTTTGTTTGTCATGGCACCTTCCCGTTGGTACCTTATGAGAGGAATGCGCTTCCTTCCCTTTGGCACCTTCCTGGAGGAGGAAGACGCTTTTCTTTCCTTGGAACCTTCCTGTAAGAGGAAGGCACCTACTTACTTTTGGCGCCTTCCTAGAAGAGGAAGGCGCCTACATTCTCTTGGTGCCTTCCTAGAAGAGGAAGACACGTAATTTTTCTTGGCGCCTTCCTGGAAGAGGAAGGCGCCTATGTTCTCTACATTGATACCCAAAGAAACAAAGTGCCATATCCATCAAAAATATCTCTATTGATCCAAATCTAACTAAACCAAATGCAATTCCACAAAACACACTGAAAACACACAAATTAGATAACATGCATAATTTCATCAAATATCTATATAATCATTTATAAAAGTACACAATCCTTATTATACATCCGCATAATGATCAAGAAAATGTGTACAAAATATGAGCATTTATGGTGCTCATCAATGATGATGGCCTTTATCATGCCATAGTGGTTGTTGGGAGAGTAGATGCAATATTACCTTACTATCATGATCAATGAAAGATGCCCCAATTGTGAAAAGAGAAAATATTTTTAAAACTTTAGCTTTGATGATTTTTTAAGCTTGATTTGATTTGATAAGCCGTTAAAACCTTGGTAGGTTTTTATAAGGTGATTCATTCATGAGTGGTCTTACGACTTCCATTATGAAGAATGAAATCCATGATTAGCCTAGAGACTTAGGTATTGGGTCCATAAAATGTTCATTTGAATTGGAGTTTTTATGAGAAGAGAAATTTTATTAAGTTACCCTAGCAAAGGAGGGCTTAAGATGATCTTCGGTAAAGGTTCTTGGACAAACACAATTTCTAATATTGAGTGTTTGGTTATTGATCATGCATAAAGCAGCTTTAGTGAGATGTCTACCCCCTCAAGTGATGAGGTGATGAGAGGTGAAAATTAAGCAGTGATGAAACACTTTAAAAAATATTGGACGATGTTAAAAAATAAGTGAATGTGCAAAAATATGTGAAAAATAAATAAATTAGCATGAGATGAAGGTGAACAATGCCATGTGGGACCCAGTTTCTGATTTTGAAAGATTTTGGAATCAATTGCATTGTAGGGTGTGACTCGGTAGGGTTGCATGGTATCATGCAACCATGCAATTCAACCATAAAAGGTGTGGTCATAGGGAACATGCACCCTTTGCACACTCGTGAATTACGAATTATGAGAGAAGATAAAGGAGTAAAGTTTACAATGAAGTGCTACTCAAATTGGTTTACAAAGGGGTAGATGGTATGAAATGCAATACAAGGACCCAGTGAGGGGTGAGTGGTACTGGTAAGTGGACCTTGAAACCCATCTAGTTTGATTTTGTGAAATTGAAAAGAACCCTAGGGTCTTTTTAGAAATGCACAAGACAAACAAAAAAATGTAAATGTAGGAATTTATACATGGAAAAATGAAAGTGCATCGATGTGTGTGCATGTATGCAATGTATTTTTTATGTTTTGTTTATTGTGATTTTCCTTGGAATGTGTGTGTTTGTGTATTCATTACTTGATTTAGAGCGATGTGGGGTGATTGGAAAAAACAATTCACCATGAGGGGTCTAAATATGGAAATGGGTATCCAAAAATAGCCAATTTTGTACGATCATAGGGTACCCTACGACCGTACACCCATATGTGATTTTGATGTGTTTTTGTTTTTGAGTATGGAAGGCCTTTAGGATGGGGGGATGAAATGGGTTTGCATGGATGTATGAATGAAATGTGTGTGTGAATTTGACTAACAAAAATTAATTTTGTGAAACAGGTACTACAGGTTGATTTGAGACACCATTTTCATCCTTTACTAGAGGATCTAAATGACATATTGGATGGTGCTAACCGATAGTGGTTATGATACATAGGATTGCATGGGGTGTTCAAGATGAAGAGTATTCACTGTGACCATGCATATATGGAGGTTTTTTATGAGTGGTGGGATATGTATCAGAACACCTTCTATATCCCAATGAGGGAGATGATGATTACTCTAGAGGATATATTTTAGATATATAGATTATCAGTGGAGGGACTGACAATTATCACTATAGGATGAGGTCATTTGAAGGTGATGTTGCAGCAATTTTTAGGTGATATATGAGGGAGGTGAGAGTACATAGTGGCAGGGTGGATTATGAGGATTGTTGGTATGATGGGATGATCAAATTGAGATAATGTGTGGTGATGATGGTGATAGCCAACCATGTGCGATTCCCATGGAGGTTGAAGAGAGTCATTTGTGACATGGTAGAGTATATCATGTGTTTGCATGGGTAGTTGCCTTATTGGTGTAAGCCTATAGAGAGTTGAATGGAGTATGATGAGTGGAGCTATAGGTGATAGGGGTAGGTTTACTTATCTAGATATGGGAATGGGAGTATATTATCCTAGAGAAACAAGAGGGCCTACCCTATAGGGATCATGAGCTTATGGGATCAAATGCACCCTATGCCTTGTAGTGGAGGATAGATATGGAGGTATGATTACATAGGTCGCATGAGGGATAAACTATTCATTATAGAGAGGTATTTAACAAACTGAGACCATAGGAGATTATCTAGCAACCATGGAGGGGGGTGCTATATTGGATGAGGTAGGATAAGAGCTCAGGTGAGTGGGGTAGGGATGATGAGTGATTGATCAGGAGGTAGCCAGATAGAGTAGTTGTCATTTAGTCATGTTTTGTGGTAGTTTGGATTATGATAAGAGGTGCCTGAGGCACTCTTCATGATTTAATGGGTTAAGGGAGATATTGGGTGGTGACCACTGATGGAGCCTCTATATTTGGTAAGGGATGCAACCATAGATATCTTGTATGTGGATGATATAGGGACCATGCTAGGATATGATGCTTGGTGGGCTACTCAAATTTGGGAGTCAAGAGTAGGAATGATTTATAGATATGTCGAGGTCATAGAAACTGAAGCAAATGGAGGTTTGGAATGGATTGATGAAGATGTTGAGGGTAGAGTAGGGATTCTGACTAGATCCCATGATGTAGGAATGAGTAGTCCTCATCAAGTTGTATAGGACCTAGCAATGCGATGGATGAGGAGGTAGTGAGGATGAGAGTGATGTAGAGGTGGTGCATCGGGTTTAGCCATGTGTTAAGAGGGGAGGAGCTCCTTCAGAGTTATGGCATGATCTAGAGGTTATCCTAGAGGGGAGTTGGGATCCAGCTATAGGTAAGGTAGATTTGACTATCTATTTGCTCAACATGATGTATATGTATGAGGATATGCACATGTTGTAAGATAGAGTACATAAATTAGAGGCTTAAATAACCCAATAGGATATGGCATGGACTCAGGAGTGAGTCATATTGATATTAGAGAAAGATGGAACTACGATGGGTCAAATAGAGGAAAAGTGGGATGTGGAGAGAGTTAGAGCTCATGTGGAGACCGTGGAGACTAGTGTAGTGTGATTACGAGAGGAGGTGGCTCGAATCCATGAGGAGGTTACCCATGAGAGGGACTAGAGGGAGGCCATAGTAGTTGCGATGGGTGAGATGCAAGGTTATGCATAGTGGTGAATATTCACAAATTGGATAAATATTAGGATTTATAAAATTAGAAATTGGTGAATATGAGGACCCTCGACATCGGCCTATTCACCTAAAATTTTTAGGATCAATTTTTTCTTAGGGTCAATTTTCCATAATATATATCCAAACATAGGTATATTTGTATTCGTTGGCAAGCTCTTTTCAAGCCTGATCTAATAGTGGTATTTTTATGAAGTTATAAGATGATTTAATAGGTCAAAAGTGGCCCCAAAGGTGAACATATATTTTAGGACTTCAAATACCTCAAATTTTGGTGTGAAGATGCTTAATTTAATTTTCTTAGGATTCTCCATGATTCACCTTGATTTTGATTAGGATTCACCATTTTTTTACAAGTATATTTTGAGCCCAACCCCTTATGCATAACCCTGGTGATATGCACTAGGAAAAGGATCACCTAAAGGATTTTTACTATAGAGAGAGGAGTAAGGTACATTGATTATGGGCGTAATTGGTTATCCATGGGATTAGGGTCCCAAAATCATTAGACTCTTGATCGTGGTCCCATCAGAGTAGGAGTTTGCAATCATCGAGATGACCATAGGCAAACGAGGTTTCCCAAATCTAGAGCAACATTGGAGGATCGAGGAGAGTTGAGGAGCCTCCTACCCTATGATATGGGAATGGAGACTCATGATGAGGCACAAAGATGAGAGAGCCTACATTGTATTGTATTATGTTTTTGGTATGGCGAGAGGACCACCCATTGTATATATGATATCCTAGTGAGGTGATGTATAGAATAGTGGATATGCTTTGTAGTCTACATGTATTATGATGATGGACATTGTATTATTTTTTGATATATCTATATATGATGATTTTTTGCAATTATTTGCAATGTGTATAATGAATATGATATGATTAATGCATATGTATGTTAATTATGTGATTCATGTGTATGTATGTGTGTAATTTTAAACACATGTGATTGCATATTGATGATGTGATTCGACACATGATGAATTCTAGTTAAAATAAACCTAACCGATTGTGAATATGTACAAATAAAGGTGTACAAATGGAAGATGTGATAACATGTGTACATGTTGGATTTAAAAATGAAGCAATATGGATAACAATATGCCTCGTATCTCGACTATCTCAAGTGTGATGAGTAATAAAAAATAAATGAATAATTGCATTACCTAATGACCATGATATTCAATAAGCAAACGTGAAGTGTACAAATGGATGATAATGTATAATATATACATAGTAAAAAGGTAAAGAATGGATGGAATATGCAGTGAATAAGATTATACAAAATTTATGAAGAGACACTTTTTATAGGTAAAATCAATGGTGATGTTATTCACCCCTAATTCTCAAGCATGGTGGATGTTTAAAAGAGTTTCTAGACACTCAAACAACATAGTTCAAAGAATCAAACTTATCTAGTAGACAATCAATATCCTGTAGACATCTTGACTATCCTAACTAAGGTTAAGTCTATCATGGACTTGTGTGTGCACATGATGTTTATTTATCCATTTTGAGAATGGTTATACTAATATATTGTAGACCTAGTTAATGTAGCTAGCTCATCCAAAAGTGTGCAATGATATGTACAATATAAGGTTGTTGTGACAGATGTGTCACCACTTGTAAGACTTGTTCCACTGCCAAGCAGGCTCTTGGAACCTATTTTTGTTGATGGAAATCACCCCATGATATTAGTTTAGATCTAAGGACATTTGGGATTCAATATTTGATAGTACTCTTGAAGCTTTTGGTTTGGTTTTTTGTTCCTTTTTCTTTTTTATTCTCTTTTTGTGATGTTTTTTTTGTGTGTGGGTGTTGGATTTTATTTTTAACCCTTTTTATTTTGATTGTGATTGTCCCTTTGTTTATCCCTAGGTTTATTTTGATCACGCAAATGATAGGATGAGAAAGAGAAACTATTTTCCAAATGGTAAGGCCTATACAAGGTGTTGTCCTCCCTACACTCAAAATTTACTTAAGATGTGAAATGTGTGAGTGGTCCATGAATGAACTTAATTCAACTAAGGGTAGCCTTTATTGTAGGATTTTATGACGTTTGATACAGGTTGATTAGACTAACTATGAATGGTTGAGCAACATAAAAGCTTTCCATTACCATGCAAATAAGGATAGGACTCAACAACATGACATTTATGCTAACAAGTGCATGTTTTTAACTCCTCAAAGTGGGACTATATACAAGCGATGGGTTTCCTATGTACAATAAAAGAACATGACTATGAACAATGCATGTAATATGATATGTACAAGAGGATATGAGACAAAAAATACCTAACAATGCATGGTAGTATGCAACTAACTCATTTTTGAGAGAAACAAAGTAAGTGAGACAAACAAATGCAAGGTAGTGTATCTTGATATGGTTCCAAATGTATTGGACCAAATGTAAAATATGTGGATGGATGCATGTTTTGAGTGAAATGAATTCCAATGTTTGGTAGTAGTAATCATGAGTTATGTGTGTGAATATGTATGAAATATTTGTGTAATGATGACTGAATGAATAAGAAATATGAAGAGGAGACCATGACGATGGGGTAGGTGAAGAATATGGGAAATGGAGAATTATAGAGAAATGAAAAGAAGATAATGTGGAAGAAATGGAGGAGGGAGAAATAGGAGAGAGGAAGAAGAAAGAAAAGGGGAAGAAAAGAAATTTTAAACTGAATCAAAGGTATGTAGCCGCTCATAATGTGACCATACAACAATGACAAGGTTATTAGAAGAAAATATAGAGAATAGAGAAAAGAGGATAGAAAGAAAGAAAGAATATTGAACTAGGTAAAAGGTATGTAGTCACTCGTAGCATGACAATACAATATTGACATGGTTCTAGAGGAAAATATAGAAAATAAAGAAAATGAGGATATAATATGGAGAACTCCCCCAATTGTGAAAGAGGAGGTAGTGGAAAATGAAGTCTACAATCTACGGAAGATGTGATAGAGGAAGAAAATTTATCCTAGTTATATAAGTATTTAGGAAGATATAGGATCCCCCAAGTATGACATATGGGTTGGGAGAAAATGGGAATACCTCTCACCCAATCATACTATTGGTGCAAAGGTGTAGAAGTGATGATGGAAAGCAAGTGGATGGATAAATGAGAAGAAATATAAAAAGGGATAGTGAGTGCTAGAAAAGCATGCAAAAATGATAAGTTGATGGGGGATGTCGTAGAGGTCATCAAAGGCTAGTTTCTAGATCAACATGACTACTATATCGATAATATGTGTGACTGTGGATCCAATGAACTTGTTCAGGTCTAGATGAAGATAATGAAGAGCCAACATCTGATTATGGTGGTACGGTGTGGGGAAATGGATTTGGAGATGTATCATATTTATTAGTGGAAGGAGGATAATGATTAGTATGTTGTATGTCCTCCTTATTAATCATGTTATAGACAAGGTGTTGAAAAAAATGATAGGTGTTGATGGCATACCCTTGCTGGAAATGATAAACATAAAATTGGTGTTCATTATACCTTTTTGGTTTTGTGTGGTGTGGATCGATCGATTTGATCTCAAGTAAATTTAGGAGACCTACATGATGTAATAATTAAAAAGTGTGAGATAGAGGCTCAAATAGAATCAGTGTAGGATGAGTGGAATGTGTGAGATGTGATGATCGAGTGAGAGATGGACTGAGTAGTAATGTGGTGAGTGCATGCCTAGGTTGTGTAGGATATTACTTTTGAGGATGAGGAATGTGTGAAGATGAAGGTATTGGGGAATATGTCATGATTGGATAATGGGTGGATGTATGACATTGATAATGGCACATGTGCAACTCTAGCTTGTCGAGACAGGCCAAGATGTGTTGCATGTCGATAGAAGGAGATGGTGGTGGTGTAGAAATGAGATGGGCATGATGGCCAATTATGATGGGTGGTGATTGATATGAAGGTGAATATAAATATGGATGAGTGAAAGAGGGTGAAAATGGGGGATAATGAGGTTGTGGTGGTGTAATCATAGGCTGAGTGATGTGAAATGGAAATTGAAGTGAGCAAAGAAGGGGTGGAGAAATGCAACTAGCATGACACCTAATGTCTCGATCATAGGATGAAATACTATTACCTAACCTATGATGCAGGCTTAAGGAATTAGGAGGAAATAATAGACTTTTATTGTCAACGTGAGAAGAAATAGATGGATTTTTGTTGCAATAATGAGAAAAAATAGATGGATGTTTGTGTTTTGAATGAGAGGAAATGGATAGAAGGTCATCGTCAAAATGATATAAAACTAGTAGATCTTTGATGTGATATAGAGAGGACACATATAATTTTGAGAGTGGGTAGAGGTGGTTTTTTTTAATACTCTAGTGAATTGGTTGGTAGAGGAAGGAGCATAGGAAAACCCTCCATTATTAGGAGCATTTATGCTCAAGATTTAGCCTTAGGTAAATACAATGATCAGAGGGGAACAAGTTAAAATTTTTGGGTTTTTGCCAAATATGAGATGAAAAAGGAATTAGAATGATGTTCTGGCAGTAACCAGACCTTTCTGTAAGACACAAGTATGGGTCACAGGGTAGGGTACGACTATTATGGGTCGTAGGGTACCCTGCAACTTTTTTGAAACTGATGATAGAAATAGAAAAGTTCTTAACCTAGGTCCAAAAAAGTGTTAAGTCTATTTTTGTGGGTTCTGAAACATGTTTTCAAGTGTTTTTTATAGAAATCAAATCATATAGCACAAAACAAGCATGAATAGCTAAAATTTTATAAGTGTATTCTAATGTTAGAATAACCCTAAAACTGAAATGAAATAGGGTATGATGGGTGTATTATAAAAGAAGGTGTGTTTGTGGATAATCTCTTATTATGTCCAAAGGTATGCAAGGGGTAATTGTATACAAACAGGTGAATGGCTTCTAATGGAGGTAATTGCTTAAGGTACAACCTAAAAAAGTAAATGACCCCTAAAGGGTTTGTGTTGTTTAATGTTATACTATCAACATAATCATGCTTTTGCTTAACCCTCATGTTTAAGGCATGAACAAGAATGATAGTTGCATCCACTAATTATTTGAAAAGCCCTATGGTAAAGGGGATTTCTAATCCTTCCTACTTTAAGGGTCTCTCAAGAGTAGGGGATTTTCTAGTGATGAAGTCCAAAAAACCACTTGCGAGGGCTACTATGGTGTGTAGGGGGTGAGTTAGTGGAAGTAGATGAAATTCAACGTCACCAGTATCAAGTGGGAATTGGTGATGAATTCTAATATTAACATTGTTTAAGCTAAATGTGAAGTATGTGTCCTATATTAAGAAAGAGAGAAATTCTTGAAAAGTAAGCTAAAATTAACAACGAAGCTATTTTTCTTCTGTTTTTTTAAAGCAAAATACCTTTTGAAAATTAAGAGAGATGTAAATAAAAACTATGCATAATGTGTTTTGTAAAACTCAAAAAGCTATGATGTAAGATTTTCCAATATGAACAAAATGAGAGACCACACGTATTCACAAAATATGATCAAAATGATTTGCAATCCTTCTCTAAGTAATTTCCAACTTCTTGCAAGAAAGACTAAAGCAATTTTAATGTGCTTGAAGTGTTGGAATATATTACATTATTTGGTTCTTTACTAATGTACCTTCATGGGTACATATTTAGAGTAGGAATATATTAGGAGATAAATAGTTTATTAGAGTAATTTAATAAATGCACAAGTGTTAGAATGTGCAATGATGTAAATGTGCATGTAGTCCACATGTACATGAGTCTTAGGGTTGAGTGAGAGGCAAGGAATCTATATTTCTATATAAATGCCTCATTGTGAGTGTTTGAGAAAGAGGAGTTATGGAGTGCATAGTGTAGTGTAGTAGTAGTCACAATGTAGCTCCATTTTGATATCATGGAGGAGTTGTAAACTCCATTATAGGAGCATTGTAATTTTCATGAGCTTTCTTATATGAGCATTTCTAGAGCATTGTATCAAGTTTTCTATCATATTTTCATGCATGTTAAGTTGCCATTATCATAGTTATAATATTGCATGTTTATTTATATACTTGTGATCACATTTCCTTTAAATTTAAGGCTTCAAAATATAAAAGTGGTATCATAGCCATGGTGGATCAAAGGAAATCACAAAGTGATCACCATTGCTACTATTAGGTATTTACAAACCAGATTAGCCATTGTATGTCGCTGCATGCAAATACCATCACAATAGATGTTTTTGATAGAAGCAGATATAGATAGAAGAATATAAAGTAGAGAGATCCACATGATAGATTTTGCTAGAGTTTTTCCACAAATTTGCAAGAACTTAAAGACTAGAACTCAATATTCCATCCAATAGATTGGAAATCCAACTAGTGAAGATTACTTTTCATAGAGTCATTGGAATTTATTATCATTTCTAATATTTCATTGCATGAGATTTTTTTTTTTTTAGGAATACCATTTTGTTACTATCATCTAAGTTTTTCTAGTTGTAAAAATTTAACTCTTAGAATGTGGGAAGCTTCCTACAATAGATAGATAAGAAACCCATATTCGTTGCCTGAAGGTCGACGTTACTTTCCTCATGCAGGGATTAATTCTTTGTTACAAAAAAATAAGGATTGAATATTTGAATGCCTAAGGAGAAAGGTCCCATTGATATATTTGTATATTGAAGACTCCTAGTTGAAATATTGAGGAGAGATCTAGTGGCCAAGGAAGCCACATTGAAGATTAAAAATCTAGGAAGGAGGTCCTAGAAAGAAGACCCCATTGAATATTGAAGAGACTCAAGGAGAAGAGTCCTAGAAAATATTGGAGATTGGTGATCTCTACTAAAGACTAAAAACTTCACATTGAAGAAGAGGTCCATTGAAGACCCTATTTAAAAACTTCCATATTGGAAGATTGAGCATTGAGAAGAACTAGAAAATGTTGTATTGCAGATTTCAGTAGTAGTAGATTCATGAGATCCTAGAAGATTGAAGAGGTCAAGAAATGTCTCATTAAATATTTTGAAGTTGCAAGTTTGAGGACCTTGGAGAGGTCTCAAGGAGAAACAAGAAGAAATATTTGTGAGCCTCATTGAAGGAGTTTCTAGAAGAATTCATTGGAGAAATTACTACCAAGGAAGAAACTAAAGAATTGGGACAATCGTTGCCATCCAATGACAAGACCAAAGGAGAAGGTTTAGCATGGATATTTTCAAATAATAAGGTAATATGGAATAGATCTCAATATTCACAAGATTTTTTGAGGAGGAGATCTACTTTGAATTCAAAATTTGGCAAGAGAAAGGAGATAGAAAACCCACAAAATATAAGAGATTTGGGGGATAGAAAAAACACCAAATCTAAGATATTTGGGGGCCATCATTGAAAGGTTCTTGAGTGAACATATCAGTTGCAATTTGTGGGATGATCCTACAAAATTTGTGGGATTTAAGGATAATTTTTTAGTGAATGTATTGACTAATTTACAATATAAATTTTTTTAGATTTGAGTACAAGAAAAGACAGTAGTTTGGGCAGCGTTAGTGACTGCTAAAGATTAGATTTTAGAGGTACATTCTAAAGGAGCATTTAAGCCACCAAGTTACATTATTAGGTAGCATATTAGTCAAGTATTGAAGCTGAAAAATGATGAGGAAGTGAGATATTTTGGATAGCCTAGAAGAGCTACAAATAACATCTACAAAAGGTAGAAAATTTAAATGACCAAAGTCACTATCATCATCATTTACAAGGAAAAAGGTATGCAACAAAAAGGTGCAAAAGTTCATTAGTTGATATTTTTATATTTGGATTTCTATTAAAGTTATAAAGCACCAGTTACAAAAATTTAAATGTTGCATCCAAAGTTTCATTTCAAAGTCTTCAAAGGTAGTGCAGAAGTTATAGTCTACAAAGTTCAAACTTGTACATAGAAGAAAATAGAAGTTAGGTATATTTCAAGAGAAAGAAACATATCGACATTCTATTGCTTATTCTAAGTAAAAAGAAGACTCTATAGTTTTGCATAATCTATAGTGCAAAATACAACATTAGAAGCTTGGATTTGTAAGTGAAAGGAATAACCAAGCAAGGAGGATATTGCCAAAAGTGTGAAGGCAATAGTTGCTTCAATCCATACCAGCCAGCAAAGGGAATTGAAGCCTACAAATATTAGTTTAAGAGCACAAGGGGGCAAACATCTACTCTACATTTGCATAGTATCAAGATAAAGGTCAATACAAGGCAATATTAAAGGTGTCATAAAAAAAGTTACACCTATGAATATAATAATTCAAAGAGAGTACAGGTTGAAAGTACTCAATAAAGCACTACTTAACAAGGTACGCCAATAAGAGCACCATTTACATAGCCAAGCCAAGCAAGAGTAAACCTACGTACAAGTTGTAGACAGCAAGGAGGTGATAGCCATAGGAGAAAAATGTTTTTTTTAGAGATGTCTAGAATAAAAAAAGTCTTTGGAGAGGACATAAGAAGGTCCAAAAATAGGTCTTTGGTGAAGGCAAATAAAGGTTTGTCAAAAATATTTTCTCATCAATCTAAAAGGAGAGCACAAGAAACATATTGAAATAGAGAAAGAGTGTGAATATAATCAATACATAGTGAATAGACACATATTGATCACATGTTTAGTTGAGTGGATAACACAACTTGTAGCATTTCTTGGGATTCACTATCACATGCACATCAAGAAGTCAAGCTCTCATCAAAGATAATAGTTTGGATAGAGGAGTTCTAACACATCTAGGAGGTGGTCAAAGTACCAAGTATAATGAAAGGAAAATCATTTAACATGGATAATCAAGAAAAGGAAGCTCAAAGTTTCCAACCAAGTACTTAAGATCTTCAAACTCACCAAAGGAGGTGAAAATTTGTAGTAGAAGCACCATATTGAAACCTTTCAAACATTCACAAGTGTAGTGAAGGAAGAATATGTCATTAGACAACAAAGGAAGAAGAAAACCATGCACCAAATGAAGCGATGTGGAGGCATTTGGTAGAGAAGTTGCAACACACCAAACAAATCAATGATGTAGCATGTGGTAAAGCCATTACATGCTAAGAAAGAGGAAGACAAGCCATTATTCCACCCTATCAGAAGCACACATCAGAAATAGGGAGGACAACGCTCAATCATGTAATGCTCTTTAATATCCATTGAGGGCGTGGCATATATCTCTCAAAAAGAAGTGCAACATAGTAACGTCTCAAGGGAAGAAAATCGTTTCCACTTGTCTCAACCTATCATTAAGGTATAATGCTCAAGTTGGCATCATTTTTCTTAAGCCTTACTCACCTAGTAACGCCTAGCGAAAGGAAGTTTTTTGCCTTAAATAATCATGACACTTGTCATAGTGGACAACCATATTGGAGGTATATACAAGAGCACATAACAAAGTGGAAAGTGAAGCAAGGGCATAGAAAGTGTTGAGGAGCATTAAATACAAAAGGAGTGCATTGAAGAACGTAGGGACAACATTGAAGAATGAAAAACTACCATAGAGAAGCATTGGATAACATTCTACCATTGGAGGAGACCACAAGGTGACTTCCCGATTCATACCACAGTAAACAACCTTGATATAAAGGTAACATCTAAGTTTTATTGCCTTCATAAAGTTTTAAGAAGTGATAATATTATAGATATCAGCTTTAATATTAATATAGGGATATTTAGTAGGAATTATAAGGTAGTGGAAGATACCCTAGAAATAGCATTACTTATTTTTGAGAAGAAAGAATAAAATAGAAGCATTAAATTCTTTATTATTAGTGCTTAAAATATTTTTAAATTTTAAAGGAGATATTACAAATATATAAAATTTCAAAATAAAACTTCTAACTAGGGAGATATAAGGAATTCTACTTCAACTGAATTTCTAGAAGTTTAGAAACCTAATATAGTATTGAATCATAGTTGAAGATATTTAGATATTGCTTGCATCAAAATTATAGTTAGAAGATTGAGATAGAAGGACATAGACAATCCAAATAAATATATTGAACTCTTATCTTTGAAATTGCATTTCTAAAAAAATTTATACAAATAATTGGTTGCAAGTGATAGAAGTGAATCATATTTATAGCATATCTCATTACTAGGGAGCTATAAGGAAGACTACTACAAAGGTTAATACTAAAAGACCCGAATATAAAGATGTCAACCCAAAATACTGAAGTAAAAAATTATATGAACAACACCATTAGAAGGGAAAATATTAATGTTATTAAATCAAGAATCAAGAATTTTTTGAATAAAATCAATAACTTAGATATTGGTTCAAGATTGATCTATAATGATGTGCTAAGAGAATATTTACTACTATGGAATTTTATCTCTATTCTAGGTGTGTTGAAGTAATTAAGAATGAAAAGAAAGATATTCCAGTTCCTTTGGAATATCTTTATCATGATGCTTTTTCAGAAGTTTATGTACACAACAAGGATAGTAATGAAAAGGATAAAGTCAAAATGAAAATATTGTTGTAGGAATCAGGTGATAGTACAACCACATATGAAAGTAAAATAACTGGAGTCAAAGACAAGAAAGAATAAAAATAATAGGAGGCATAATATGGAGGAATACAATGCAAGGTAAACTAAAAATAGCAGAAGGAAAAGAACCTCATAAAGATGAATATTATTCAAGAGTCAAAGATCAATATTGAAGACTAAAATATTTAAAACCAAATAATGTTATACAGGGGGTGTTGGAATATATTACATAATTTGGTTCTTTACTAATGTACCTTCATGGGTGCATATTTAGAGTAGGAATATATTAGAAGACAAATAGTTTATTAGAATAATTTAATAAATGCACAAGTGTTAGAATGTTCAATGATGTAAATGTGCATGTAGTCCACATGTACATGAGTCTTAGGGTTGAGTGGGAGGCAAGAATCTATATTTATATATAAAGGCCTTATAGTGAGTGTTTGAGAAAGAGGAGTTATGGAGTGCATAGTGTAGTGTAGTAGTAGTCACAATGTAGCTCCATTTTGATATCATGGAGGAGTTGTAAACTTCATGGTATGAGAATTGTAATTTTCATGAGATTTCTTATATGAGTATTTCTAGAGCATTGTATCAACATTTATATCATATTTTCATGCATGTTAATTTTTCATTATCATATTTATAATATTGTATATTTATTTCTATACTTGTTATCACATTTCCTTTAAGTTTAAGGCTCCAAAAGCTGACATGGAGTAAGAAGGGAAACTTTATTTGGAACTTTATTGTTTTTGAACCAGAGGGATAGGTTTTACAGAATTACATGTAGTCTTCAGGTCCTGTAATTATTTGAAAATAAAATTCATAGGTTGAAGTGCACCTCAAATTCGGTCACACCCTACCTTGTAGCTAAACAAAGTTGCAACCTACCATGTGACTCTAGTGAAAAGATGAATTTAGGCTAGATTTGAGTTTTTGGCAGTAAAATTTTCTATGGATAAGTACTTGCAACTACAAGGAACAACATATATCTTCTTGTAAACAAAATAAATGCCTAAGAATGCAAGATGTAAAATAGACATAATTTTTCAAGGTGTAGTACTGAGTTTTGCAAACATAAAGAGAAAAATAACCAAGCAAGATGGTGAGCTACTAAGTTTTCCAAAGTTAAAAAACACAAGAACCTAGCAAGGTGGTGCAGTATCAAGTTTTTTAGGAGTTTAAGGAACAAAAAAATCTTAGCAAAATGGTGTGGTACCGAGTTTTGTCAAAATTGAAAAACACAAGAACCTAGCAAGGTGGTGTGATGCCACGTTTTGCAAGAGTTCAAAGTTAGTAGAGAATGGTTGATTAAGTCGAGGGGACTGATTTGCCCTCATAGCAATCCCATATGAGGGCAAATCAGTCCCCTAGACTTACCTGCAACTCGATGGTTGTTGTTGGTTGTGTAAGAGTTGGTTCCTTAACCATTTCTTGGAGCACTTGGTTGGGTTGCAAGGTATCCTACAACTTAGTGTGGGTCGCACCCTACCATGCGAATATAGCTTGTATACCAGAAATATAGTTGTATTAGACCTAAGTTGTGTTTTCAAGATTTTTGTAGGGTTCTGGATGGTTTTGTATCACCTATAACATAGAAAAACAATAAAAATTAACCACCTAATTGAATGGGTTAAATAATAAGAATAAATAAAATGGAGGTCCCATTAGGCATGCTAGAATGAACATGATAGAAAATAGGCATCTATATATTAAATATATATTATCAAAAAGGGGTTACAATAGGTTATCCTTTTCTTTATGGGTTTGCATTAGAAGGCTACAAAGTAGGGTTTCATGGGATGAAAGTCCTTTTTCTTTAATAAACAAGTCGACAACGCCCTGAATCAGTATTCTAAAGATCCTCAAATTGGGTGGGCTTAATGCTAGTGTGCCACTATTGATCAAACCTATCCTCAAGACCTGTATGACCTGCAAAAATGGGTTAGTGTGTTTGGGGGTCTATCATGGATCAAGACCCATATTAATGGATACAAAATACACAAAATAAACTAATATAATGTGTAATAAAAGTTGATATAAATAACTGTAAATATTGTAAAATGAGTGTAGGTTACCTATTTGAAGGATTTTATGGTTTACTTTCACCTGTGATCAGACTCTGGACAAAGTCACACCCTAGGGTGTGATCAACTGTGGATCATGAGGTACCTTATGACTCTACCTATAACTGTTCTTTTCTATTATGGTAGAAGATGATATTCTACAATAGTTGAAACTCCTGGTCGGCACCAGATCCACTTCTATACCTATTGAAACCTATCATAATAGTACGCAAAAGAGGATAAAATGAATGTTTATCATGATGATTAATGGGTGATTTATGGATGATGGTCTGAATGGATTTTGGTAAAAAAAAAATTATGTAAAATGAGGGTGGATGGATTTTAGAAGAAAATGACTACTATTTATAGAAATTTGGAGAGGCTAGGGGGGTGAGGTGTCCCCTATGAGGTGTCCCTCATGAGGTATCCTCTATGAGGCCGCCCATGTACAATGTGGTTCATGATAGTTTTTTATGTGAAGGAATCCTTCAACCATGTGGAGGATGAGGTGGAATGCGACTTACCTCTTCCCATGCTTTGATAGATGATATTTTAAATATCCATTTGGGTGAGTTGTGAACACATGTGTGAGAAACACATATCTATTAGGATTATGGGTGCATAGTTATGTGAGCAATGATTAGTGTTAACCCTTATTAGGTTGACCATAGGTTAGACCAAGGTCAAGGAGATGAGGTGGAAGGCTTAGAGCTTAATTATGATTAATGCTAATTAATTATGAATTTAGCCTTTTAAGTGCACTTTAATAATAAAGTGATTTTTATGCTCATAAAGTAACTTTTGTCCAAGGTAAATGTTTACCAAGGTTAAATGAGGACCATGGTTAAGCGGAGGAAAGGACTTAAGTGGTCCAAGGAGCTTATGAATAGTATTTTTAATAAATGCAAGGTGTTTTAAGGCTAATTAATGCAATTTTATGATTTTTATGATTTAATCAGCCATGAAGAAGAAGGAGGTGATCATGTGCGACTTTTGGGTGTCTACACCAGGCACTATAGAATATTATGTGTGCAGTGGGATACTCCTTTCAATAGTGGTAGATTGAAATTTCCCCAAAAGTTTTGTCTCCCCCATTTTCTTTGGGGAATTTGGAATGAGAGGAATAACAAGGCTTTTGAAAATAGGAAAAGAGAAGATTTTGTGGTTGCTTTTCATATTTTTAATGTTGTTATGAAGAACACTCAGACCTTATCCTTTCCTAAGGTAGCTAAAAGTAGAATCGAGGAAGCTATTGTTGTTCATTGTAATTTGAAGCCTTTAATCTATGTGAATTTATTGATATCTTTAAGGTTGGAAGTTAAGTGGTAACCCCCTCCAGATGGATGGATCAAACTGAATGTGGATGGCGTTGCAAAATGGAACCCAATGTTAGAGAATATATTATATTATTGGAGACATATCAATGTACCACATTTGGTATATTACTAGAATAGGGGTTTACCTTAGAGTAAAGTTATGTAGTTACTTCAACATGTAATAAATGTACAAGTGTTAGAATGTGCAATGATGTAAATGTGCATGTAGTCCACATGTACATAAGTCATAGGATATATTCAAAGGTAGAGTAAGGGCCAAGGAACATATCTTCCTATATAAAGGCCTTATAGTGATTAAAGTGAGAGAGGGGGAAAAATATAAAGAGTGCTTAGTATACATTAGAAGTGTGATACAATGTAGTTCCTTTTATATCAATTTATGAAATTTTCATGTCCTCCATTATACTGAATTGTACTATTTTCATGAGTATTCATTAATGGTATATTTATGAGTTATTGCAGAATTTTATCTCCTTATTTTCCTACATATTATAGTGCCATTATCATATAGATATCATATATTGCATATCTTGCATCTTGTGGTTGCATTTCCTATATCATATACTAGTCAAAATCTAACATTGGTGTCAAAGCACATGGTAGATCAATAGGAAATAGGAAAATCCACAAAGAGAGATTAAGAGAAATTTACAAATTTTCTAAGATTACATTTGGCTAGAGTCTTTCCATAGGATTGTAGAAAAACTCATGAATACTAGGAATCATCATGGATTCCACTAGATTGACAAATTAACTAGTGAAGATTCATCATCTCTAGATTTAGATTTTCTTCCATTACAATCCGAATACTTTGTTGTAGGAAAATGAGATAAACACTACACCAAAAAAGGGCTTTAACGATAGCTAAAGTAAGATGATTTTTTATGGCGGTAAAAAACCATCTCAATATATCCTAAGAGGGTAGTTACAAATTTCCCTCTTAGGATAATCGTCCTCTTAGGATCACCCTAAAAGGATGGTTATAAACTGCCCTCTTAGGTCTAAGAGGGCAGTTTATAAATTTCCTATTAGGTTCAATATAAGAGGGTATTTGGGCGGTTTATAACCACCCTCTTAGGGTCTCAATGAAAAAAATAATTATAAAGACCATGGGAAAATCCCAGGTTGCATTTCAGTTGAGCATTTTGTAGCATGCATCGATGGAGGTAGATCTAGCTAGGGCTTTGAGTAGAATTTTAGTTGATTATTTCTTAGCACATGATGGAGGTAGATCTAGATAGGGATTTGATTAGCATTTATATTGAGCATTTCACAATGCACAATGGAGGAAGAGCTAGGATTTTTAGCAACATTTCGATTGAGCATTTTGCAACGTGCGATGGAGGTAGAGCTAGGTCTTTAAGAAGCATTCCTTTTTTGAGAAACTTGAGCATTATACCTTAATGATAGGTTGAGAAAAATCTTGGGTTTTAATATAAAAATAAGAATATGAAAAACCCTAAGAAAAAGAAATCCTCAAACCTAAAATAGTGAATGATTTATTTTGAAATAGGAAACACGAAATAAAGCACTGCAAAATAGTTTATCATACACCTTTTCTTTCTGTTCTTCTCAAAAAAGCAAAAAATCAACTATTTAAAAGACAACTAATTTTTCAACCTTGGGAACCACTTTTGGAAGGGTTGATAGTTTCTCCTTGAGATATCTATTTTTACTTGTAATTGTTGCTTTTCTCTTCTCAATTTTTTTTACATAAAACATTTTTGTGGGTCATGCTCCATCATGTGGACTCTTGCTTATGCTCTCAGATTCATCTTTATACTTGAGGGTGAATGATGTTTGAAATTAGTTCAATTGTATTATGCTAAAGTGCTTATGGGTGGCTTGTTTAGTGATTTTACATACATTGGTATATTCTTTGCCTCAACCAAACTCCTTTCATTAGTACTTTCAAAGTTCTTCTTGCTCACATATTTCACATTTTGCTTACCTTTCAACTGCTATTTAGAGACACCTGCATTTGCAACAACCACTATTCTCTACTTAATAGACTCAAGCCTAGATAAATAACTAGAAACATAAGCCTCTTCAGCTTCATTCTTGTTAACCAAACTCATATGACCCTAAATAGGATGTTTAGGATGCTTACCATCTAGCTCATTTGGAAAATTCTTTATTAGTAGAACTAGTAGGACCTGAAAGAAATTTGTAAATATAGTTTCATCCACTTAATTAATAAAATGTGGACCACTCTTTTCACTAGAGTTGAAACTTTGTTGCTCTAGAAAATTTGAACATGTGTTATTAAAATTTTTGAAAAATGTTTCTCCATGCTTTCAAATACATGTTGAAAACCCTATAATGAGATCTACCTTTTAGAGGAAGTTCCCATGTAGTTTGAATTATTATCTAGCAACATAGAAAAATCAGATGCTTTACTTTTTTTGGTTGCAAAACACTCACACCTCTTGGATTCACCTCATCTTAAATTGAGTCACCTCCATTGCAACCAAAATCATACAAGGAAGGCACTAGTAATTTTGTACTACTTTGTAGAATCTATGTGAGATATCAGAATTGATTACATATCTTGATAAAAAAACTCCTCCCTATGGCCCACATGTTTTCCTTTTAAGGTTTAAATAAGGGACTTTGTTGTTATTTATAGGATTTCCATTTTCAATGGCTACAACAAAACATGAAGCATTGCAAGCACAATTATTAGTAGGCCTCCATTTCTCAATACTTTCAAATATTATAGCAATACTAGGATTTTAACTTTTTTGCATAATTTTTAACCCAAAGTCTTGCAATCCCCTCATCCTAGGTGTACCTTCAAGATATGATATTTCTAATTCATGTCATTTCCCTCTATGTTGAACTCCATAGACATGTGCTTACCTGTTACACCTACCTTTCAAGTATCCATATGCAATTTGTTTTTTGAATTTAGAGAAAAACCTCTTGCAAATCCACCTTGGTCTGAGAAACCATGACCAGGGGGTTCTACACTGTCAAAATCACCCGGGAGTCACGCCCAACCCTGACCGCACCAATATTATCAATTGTATTTTTTGTACCCAATGTACATTTGGTAGGGTGGATATTAGAACCAGGGACCTCCCTTAGATGATTGCCCTGCCCTCTCCAACTCACCTACAACACATGGGTATCCATATGCAATTTTGAATTCAAAAATTTATGGTAATTGCCATCATTGGGAGTATATTGACTCTCATCATTATAACAATCAACTACATAATTATGTGATTGCTTAACCAAAATGTTATATTTATTTTCATCAGAATGGATTACTTCAAGTCATGACAATTGTTTTCTTTATTCAAACTACTATTTATCAAGCTCAAGAGTATGAAGAATTACATCTTCGCATCTCACATATTTTTTCCTCTTCTATGACTCATTTATTCTCACCCAAACTATGGTAACAATATTTTGATCAACCATGCTAGGCTCGACATCCCTTGATGCCTTTGATCCTTCTATGAAGATGAGAAGAAACCTATATAATATCCAAAGAATCCATGCCTCCATGGTCAGTAAAACCATTTGACCATGTTTGGTTATTTATGGACTTTAGCAACCAAGAGGTTATGGGTTCAAATTGTTTTGCCTAAATTTACAAATACAATCTTCTAAATTCCATTTAATCTAATAACATCATCTCTGCCACTACATGGGAGGTGCGGATTTGGGTTTTATCAAGGTTTTCATCATGTGAAAAATCTATGTGAGATTTCTCTAACCCTAGATTCAAATCCTTGTCTTGTTGAACATGAGTTTTTTTAGCTTACATCACTTCACGTAAATCTAACAGCTCACATTTGCTCTATTTAGATATTTTAGATCAATGGATCAATACACTTATTTAAATCAATGGATTAGAAACCTTCATCCAACTTCTTATTGTGGTCCCACCAATGATTACTGTTATGCGATATATGGTCACTCTTCACTGTTGTGATCTACCATGATAATATTCTTGATCTACCCTATAAGGTCAATGGTGTGTCATCCCCTTGCTCGATCAATGATTGGGGTTAACTGGTGACATGAAATTGAAGGTGGGATATAGATATAGAAATATAAAATTAAAGATGTGCCATAGATCTAAAGACGAATAATTACAAGTCGTCCATATTTACAAATAAAAATAATCTTTAAAAAGTTGATTGTTAGGTTTGAGGATTTCTTCTTCTTAGAGTTTGTCATATTCATAATTTGATATTAAAATCTATAGTGGCTTTCTTTCCTATTATTATTAAAACTAGGAATTACTGTGTATTTGACACCTTGAATGAATATGATTATGAGTTTTTCTATTTTTATCTACTGAAATTTATGAGCATGCCTATTTTTTTGTGCTTTGGTGCTATCCATTTTCTTACAACTTCATACACATTCAATCTATCTATCATTTATGATGAGGCACACATGCTTTACACTATAGGATTGTAATATTGAATCATTTTAAAGCTACATGCAAATTCCGTGTTAGATAACAATAAAGAGAAATTATTAAGCAACAAGGTACAAGCTCAACCTCCAAAGTTTTGTTTTCCTTTCCTTTCAAATAAATTTTTATTACTTTCCTTTATTCTATTTCTTCCTAAAATGGTTTTGGGATAAGCAGTTCATTTGCATCGACAAGAAACCCTTTTTAATTTTATCCTAACATGTATAAGTTTAGGGTTTTGAATATGTTCCTTAAGCATTCTATTTTAAAAGAAACCATTCACTGGTTTAGGTTTGAAGATATCTTCTTCTTAAGGTTTTTCATATTCATATTTTTATATTAAAAAAATATTCTAAATCTCAAATGTAAATCTTATTAACATCAAATAAGCAGTTCATTTGCATCGACGAGGAACCCTTTTTCAACTTTATCCTAATATATATGAGTTTAGGGTTTTGAATATGTCCCCTCAATGTTATGTTTTAAAATAAATCATTCATTGGTTTAGGTTTGAGGATTTCTTCTTCTTAGGGTTTCTCATATTCATATTTGTATATTAAAAAGATTCTAAATCTGAAATGTAAATCTTATTAATGTCAAATTGAAACATGTATACACTACATACGAAGTGACTTCTTAGATTTATTAAGGCAGCCACATGTGAGAAAATTAGATGGCATTAATGTTTCAAACTATGTTAAGATAGTTTCAGTTTATGAATAATTTAAATCATATAATATTTATTTAATAATTTTTTTAATACATTAAAAATATATTAGTTATAATAATTTTATTTATTATATTTAAAAATTATAAAGTACAATGTGCTCTATACTTAGCAAATATTGAGGGATTGGAATGAAAAGTATACTTGCATGGCAATCAATAGTTATTTTAAATAAAAGTCCATGTTAAGTTTCCAATGATACTTGTAGGGCTTGAGGTAATTATTTTTAAATAAAATCCCATATTAAATTTTTAAACTTGACAAACCCGTGTTAGGGTTTAATGACAAGCATGTTTGCTGCTATTTGACATTTTGGTAATTATTGTTTTCTAGAAATTTAGTAATTGATTAAAATAGAAAATCAAGTGATTTTAGTTTTTAACATTTTAAAATAATATAAATCATAAATTATTTTAATTGCAGTGGTTGAGATTAATTATTAAGTTAATTTTTCAAATATGGTATCTAAGACATACATATTAATAGCATATTTTATATAAAATTTCATTTTATTATGATATTTTATTTTAAAATAATATGTAGTTTACACCTTTTATTAGTGATATATTTTTATAATTATTAGTATATTAACTTTTTTTATATATGTTTTATGTTTTACATTGTATAAGCTTAATTAAAAGTGAAAAATTTGCATGTATTTTGATATATGTAATTTTTTTATCAAACATAAATTAATATTTATGATTTTTTGTTAGGAAAATTAGTTATAGACTAAGTATTAAAGTAGATTAAAATAGAGTCATATAGACTGTTCTGTAAAAACATGTTTAACAAGCAATAAATGCAACAAAGATGCAAGAAATGAGTTGTCCAAATGGGAATGTGTTTCTAACATAAAATGGTAATGTGGGATCAAGATTACTTTTTTCTTGTAACTTAGCCATGATATGGAGGACCAAAAATAAATAAGGATAGACATGACAAAGGGAAGAGGTAGAAAATATGGACTTATGATATATAGGAAATCATTGATTGTGTTGATTTTTTTATTCAAGGTTTCATACAATAGTATGTAAGTATTTCAAATATCTATTTTTCACATTGGAGAATGAAATCTTAAATCTGGAGTGGCCCACCTACAATCTCAGGCTAATCTATTTATTAATTGTAAGCAGAACATATTTCTTTGTTTTTCTAATAGCAACTAATTTTTTCAGATCTTTTCCATTCTATATTTGAGCTCAGTATCTATAAGAAATTTTTTTGTTATAATTTTATAAAATTTAGTCCAAAATTCAAATTTTAGTTTTTTTAATTTTTTCATAATTAGTCTAAGTAAGTTTTAGTTTAAGATATGAATAGGTTCATAAAATAATAATATTTTCATTTAACAAGAATTTAATTCAAAGAAATTCAAATATATTGAATTCTTGCTAAAACATGTACTACATACTAAAAATTATTTTAGATTTGCCAATGATACGATAAAGTGCAAATGTTGTGCTTTGGTGCTCTCCATTTCCTCACAATTTTTTTTAATTAGTTATATGGGGTTGAAAAGGGTCACACACATATCACTTCTAACTTAATGAACCACATCATTGTGGTGTTACAACAAACCTTATTACAAACCTTATCAGAGGGCTCCTTATTATAGGAGTATCCATCACAATGGGGAGATTTGTACTCAAGTTGCATTCATACAATTACATCCCATTTATTATTGCTCCAAAACCTTTATTTCTTCACACATTAAAATTTACAATATCCTTTATATTTCAATTATCATGTGGAATTTTGGGAGTTTACCAAGTGTTATAACCAAGACATGGGAGATCTGAAGTCACACACATTCTCAAGAAGTTTAGAATACAAATATAATTGGAAATATTTTTGCATACCCTCTACTCAGGATTTGAGAGTCTTGTAGGCATATTGAGGAGTTGTACTATTATACACAAACAACAAAAAATGGTTTGGAAATGGTCCAAAATATAGTCATTTAGACTATTTTGTAAAAATATTTCTAACAAGCAATAAATACAATAAAGGTGCAAGAAATGAGTTATCCAAATGGGAATGTGTTTCTGACATAAAATGGAAATGTGGGATCAAGATTACTTTTTAATGTAACTTAGCCCTGATACAGAGGGCCAAACATAAAGAACTAAGAAGGATAGACAGGACAACCAAAACAAGGAAGAGATAGAAAATATGGACTTATGATAGATAGGCAACAAGCATTGTGTATTAGGTGTAGATATTTCCAACCCAATCATATTAAAAATTATCATAATCACATAATAAAGTAAGAATGAGTATAGCATCCCAATAATATTAACAATTATCTTTAATTTGTGATAATATTTTCTTGATAAACATATATTATTATTATATCTTCTCCATATCTTGTATTGATGTAACAACAAATAATGCTAATAGAGACAGATTTAACCATATATCTTTCTTTTGTTTTGAAACCAATTCTTTTCTTTCAAATTATTCTTCTAGTTTTGTTTAGCTAAAGGTTATTCCTTTTATTTTGCAAAATTTCTTCTACTTTTTGTCTTAGAAGAGTCAATTGAAATAAAATAACTAGTTTCAGAACATAGTCAATATGAACAAAAAAATGACAAGAAAGACACCAAGGGTACCTGAGGCTATCACAATAAATCAAGATTCAGTAACACATGCCTCGCATGCTACTAAGTACTTGAAATTTGATAGTGTTGTTCAATAGTGATTGACCTAGGTATATTAGAATTGATCATGGTTTTTCATCGACTATGGTGTATTATAGAAATTGGTGGAGGATACCAACTACATCATTTTGTTAACAAGGAAGATAAGGAGGTGATCCATAACATAAATGAATTCGATGGTGAGAATACTCGATATGAGGCTAATAATACTTTGGCTAATAAAGAATTTATGTAGACTATACAATAAATTTGCTTGTGATGTTTGGTTACTCGTTATTGTCATACTATATGGTATAATGATGTTTGGATGGTATAGGTATTATAGATATTGATGCCAGGTCATCACACACTTAAAACACTAAATAATATAGAAAGAGAGGTCCAACAAGATGTGTAGTAGAGTTAAGCAACACAGATAAAGTGGAGATAATTTGTAATCTAAATGGATAGCATGTAGGTCCAAATTCTATTGAGTTTAAATCTTAATTGGGGGTGATTGTGAGGGAGATTGTCCCTATAACCCATACAGACTAGAGAGAAATCTTAGTGGAAGTTAAAAACCAATTATGGACACTCATTATTGTAACTCCACTACCAAGGACAATTGTGTGGATGGTAGTACATACAAATATAAGTACCAAATGGAAAAACTCCAAATGTGAAAACTCCACTACCAAGGGCAACTATGTGGATGGAAATTCATACAAAGAAGGATGGGGATCCTATTTCACCAAATGTTGCATAGACAATCATAAGTGATATTCCCTTGGAAATAGCAATAAGTTAAACTTCAAACCATTGTTATATCAATTTTTTTTAACATGTTACCAATTGAATATGCATGTGATGTTGCCAAAAAAATTGGAAGATGAAATACTATCTATGAGCTCCATAAATAAATCTATTAAGGATGATACCTTCACTAAGGTTTTAGGACCTGAAATATCATGTCAGGTTTGGGTTATCAAAAAAGGAGTATCACCAACTACTCTATTTTATAGTGAGGATTACATAAAGAAGTTGCACCAAATGCAAGCTCATATAGTAGAGAAAGAGAAAAAAAGGTAATAGAAGCTTACAAATAAAGAAAAAATATAGAAGAGAAGCTTGTAGAGGAAGATAAAAATATTGAAGAGACTTTGACATGGATTGTACTGATAGAGGTGTGTCAGTTTTTTCATGATTTCATTTTTGAAATGTTTACATGTTGCACCTCGAAAGTTGTAATGATCCCTTGCATATAATTCCATACACAACATCACTATATGCTATACCTACAAGTGGACACAACATTGGTTGTGGTGATCAAGGTACAACTACTCAATACCTTCTAAGCCAGAGTCATCAATGTTATGACTATTATTTTAAATATAAAATGGTTGACTTAGTTTGTATTATATGTTATGCAGTGAATTTATCTCGATTGTTGATTTTCCATGTAGGGATTGAAAATTACATAGATCACTCAAATTGAGATAATGGAATGCTACTTGACTTAGATCCATAATGATAACATAGTGATCGAAGGCACAGTGATTAGTATTGACCCTGAAGACCTTATACATGGTAAATGTTTGGGTGAAGATTATTGTAAAGTCAATGTGCATGTCACCCATCAAGAGAAAACAATATTGTATGGAAGTAATAATTATATGAACATGATGAAGGATGTTGTGGGCTCCTTCATTACCTGGCCTAAATCAAACATTTTTTACAAATAATGGGAAGCCAAGATAGGGGTAAGACAAGTAGGTATCCTGAGCATGAGGTTGGCTAGTCAGGATACCCTCACATCTCATATATGATGGTTGGGGTAGGTAGGGATGTTTATATATCTACCAGTTATATGGAGATCTTAGGTTGTCCATTCACCTATATCTAAAAATAAGAATTGCACTTGAAATAAGAATTTTCTATTATATATTATATATATTCATACTGTTTTATCTCTTAGTAACTTCTTGAGCTCCTTGGGTTCTTTTCGCCCTAGTACTTAAATATTTTAACTAGATGTGATCTTTGAATTTCATTTACCTCCTTTGGTCGCTCTTGGACATAATATAATATAATAATTTCTTGCTTTTGTACATGAAATAAGTGCAATAGATCATTGTTTTTCATAAATAATAACTTGGTTTTCATCCAATAATCTAAGATAAAATATTCCATTTATTATTCAAAATAAATTATGTGTAATTTTAGGCTTCAAGATCCAATTTTTCAATATTTTTATGGCAGCCTTGGTAGTTGTAGATTGCATGCATTTAAACCAAGATTTCCTTATTATACAAGCTCAAGTTCTTTACTTGTCCACTTTTTACTTCTAAAAGGAATAGATTTTCCATTTTACATAAGAAATTTCCTTATGCTTGTACTTGAAGGATTGTATTGAACCACAAAGAAGAAGGAAAAAGAATCTACAAGTGTTAAAATTGAGTTGGATATTATTATTTTTTATGAGTTCAATGTAACCTCCATTTCCTCTATCTAATGAATTTGATCATTTTTTTAAGATCAATAAGAGGGATTGCAAGCCATCCAAATCCTCTTACAATCTTCTTATTGAAACTACATCGATACATGAATACCCTCAACTAGTATAATCATATTCAAGTACAAGTTTCGTACACGTGATAGTTAATTATTTATTTTATTATGAGTAGTGTCTGACATGTATTTGTGAAGACAAGGTTGATCTTGTATAATCACTGACAAGTGGAACTCAATTGGATACAAGAGTAAAAAATAATAATGTACCTCCAAGAAGATCTTAATTCAAGCCATCAACAACTAGATTTGTACTACCTTCTTATATTTTATTCTTAGATGGAACTATTGCAAGTATATTGACCTCTTTTGATGATATTAATTTTAGACTTTACTTTCTATATACAGGAATTGCAAGGGTCTATAATCAATATGTATGATTATCTCATTGCTCAAAATATAATGCTTTCACTAACAAAATGCTTGGGACATGGCATGGAGTTCTTTGTCCTATGCAAGATACCTTTAGAATATATCATTGAATATATCACTTGGTAGGCAACAATATGCTTAAGTTGAGTAAATAATGTACCTCCAAGGAGATACTAAGTCAAGCCATCAACAACCATATTTATACTACCTTCTTATATTTGATGTTTAGGTGGAACTGTTGCAGGTATATTGACCTCTTTTAATGATGTTGGTGGATCTCTTTTAATTTATAAGAGGGTATGCAACTCTATTTTATAGTGATTGATAGTGTAATTCCTTAAACTTTTTAATTGTGGGGATTTGATCCTTCCTCATGCTAGAAATAACAAGTTTCACTACTAGTGCACCTATGCCCCTTTGGCATGGTAGGTTAAGCTGAATATTTAGAACAAATTTTGATGCATACATAGTGGTCGGTTTGGGCCATAATACAAGGTGGACCACAAGTTGTAATACCAATGCATCTATACCCTTTGGGTTATAGAAGGCTAAGTAAAACCTTTAGGAAAAATCTTGAAGCATACATGATGGTGCACTTGTGTTTTAATACAATGTGGACCACAATTCTAAGTTCAATCTATACCTCTAATTCCCATGGTTACACATAGAAATTGATGTGGATCTTCAATATTGCATGGGATATAGCAATAATTTCAACCCCTATTACCTACAATTCCATGGCCACTTTGAGGTGCTTGAAGCCCATGGGAATAGCCTTCGTTTAATTTTTCTATTACTTCCAACTTGTTGGGTACCTTGCAATAACCCTTGCAGCAAATATTTAATTTCTATTTTATGATGAGAGGGATGATGGGAGGGCTTAATATTTGTATTTGCTTATCTTGGTTGGATATAATTGAAAATTATCAACATTTAATTTATGAGGCCACACTATTGTAAATTCCTTAAAGAAATCTTATTTTTTAATAGTCATATATATTTCCTCTGAGCATGCTAAATTTATTGTTTACATGCAACTATTATTGCTAAAGTGCTCTTCTAAATCATCTTCTCCATTCTATATGATAGATGTAATAAATTTAAGAATTTGGTTCTTAATAATTTTGCATCTTAACCATCATGGTACAAGGTTGAGTTAATCAAGTTGTTTTTCTAGGGATGCATTTGGTACCATGTCTAAAAATATTGGATAGAAGCCTTCAATGAATGCTTGGCAATGGTACTCTTCTCATCATGTTGTGAGGGAAATGATTGCAAAATGTCTAGGTTTTAGATGACATGTACTGCTCTCTTTTTTATTATTTGAGTATGATGGTTGCTCCCAAGTCTTGTAGTTTCCTGTAAAGCCTAGTTACTCTTCTTTCATATTTGCATGGATTGGGCTTATCCTCCTAGAAAAATGTTGTTGGTTAATGAATAAGGTATGAGGTTATCTTTCCCCTTCATATTTTTAAGTCCTACACAATTAACGGAGGGGACACAAAGGAAGTAGTAAATTAAGCTAGATTGCTAGATTACCTGCTATTTGATTTAATTTTTTGATGCCATTTATAAGATTGTAAATTCTTTACCATGCTTTATTCTACTACTTTTCGACTCTTATACCAACTATCTTTCTCTTTGACTATACCATGTATTACTCCTTGTTAATACCATAGTTTTTAAAATAATATCCTCTTTTAAATTAGTTTCTAGTTTGAAATTATAAAGTTTATATGTCCTCAAGTTGAGACCTCAGTTGGCCATGTAATCTTATATTATTTTACCTTTTAATTTCTTGCACATGGTCATGTATGGAAAACTACTGCAATATATAAATGTGGTTGTCTTACTATCTACTATAATATGCTTTTATAGGTGAAGAAATATAGAATTGAAAATATTTATATGTGATTTTTCATTTTAGACTTATCTTTCTATCTATAGGAATTGCAAGAACGCCTTAGTAGAAATAGCAAACCATTGTTGAGTGTTATGTTGTTTTAGCTGAGGCATCATTTGTATATTTTTTTAGGTTGAGACCCTAAGAGGGTTTTTTTTAACCACCCTCATAGACCTAATATGGTGGTTTTAAAATATCATCTTAGGGTGACCTAATATGGTTGTTTAAAACCATCATCTTAGGTATAAGAGGGTGATTTAAAACCTCCCTCTCAGGCTCGAGGTCTTAACCCTAAGTTGATATTTTTTATCAATCCTCTTAGATATAAGAGGGTAGTTTTAATCGTCCTCTTAGACCCTAAGAGGGTGGATTTTTGAGGTGGTTTTTAGCCATAATCGTATATCGTAAATTTTTTACAATACCCTCATAGATGGTGGCTGAATGACCACCTTTAAAGGCCTTTAAGGACAATTAAAAATTGTAGTTAAAACCATTTTTGGTGTAGTTTCAGAGTGATTTGGGAAGCTTCCTACGAAAGAGCTAGGAAGAATATATTATTTAGAATAAATCTAGCACCAGAAGCAACAAATAAAAGAATGAATATTTTGAGGCCTAAAGAAAATATCCCATTACTAGAGATTACAGACCTGTAGAGTGTAGAAGGAGAAAATACCATAGAAGCCCTATTACAAATTCAAGGGAGAGAATAAATCTCCACTGAAGAGTCCCTGTGAAGATAGGAGATTGGTGATCTCCAGTGCATATTGAAGTCTTCACCCTAAAGAAGTTCAAGAGATCCTTATATTGTCCAGTTAAGGAGATCCTATTTTTAGAATATTGGAGCTTGGTGACCTTCATTGAAGATAAAAACCTACATATTGCAGAGTAAAGGACTAACAAAAATCCCATTCCTGAAGTAGCTGAATTCAAAGATCCAAAAATAAGATCTCAATGCCAACACTTCCATAGTAGAAGGTTGAGGGAAAGGTCTAATTGGGAAGACCATAGAAACGGTAGTACTGAAGACCCTAGAGAAGAGGTCTCAAGGAGAAATAAGAAGAAGGCTTGGTGAGCCTCATTGAAGGAGATTCATAGAAGGCCATTAAAGGAGTTACTAGGAGAACTCATTGGAGAAATTTACCACCAAGGAGAAGTTCCTGATAAAGGAAGAACTTGAGATAATTATTGCCATCCAAAAACAAGCCCAAAGGAGAAGGATTTGGTAAGAAGTTTGTCAAATATTGAAGGAGATTGGTGAAGATCTCAAGACTTTCATATTCTTGAGAATAATGCCTAGATTTCAAAATTTGACAAGGATGTTGAAGGAGAAAGGAGCTAAATATTATTACCAAACCTAAAAGGTTTTAAGATTACCTTTGAATACTAGAAAGCTCATTTGAAGATAGGGGTTTTTTGTTTCTACAAAAAAATACTAAAGGGTTCTTGAAGGAAAACTTAGCCATGATTTGGGAAAAGTTACTTACCGAATTTTTGAGTTTCAAGGACAACATTACTAGATACAAAACTTTAGAAGTTACAGAGTCCATCCTGAAGGTTAATAAATTCACCTACTATAGTTTCAAGCGTAGCAAGTTAGAGGGTTTTTAGAGCTGCAAATAGGTGAGTTAGAGAGTTATTTTGGACAGCCAAGAAGAGTTGCATGTTTATTCATTTAAGGGTAGCAATTTGGTGAATCAAGTCACTAAGACATCCACCATATTCAAAGATATAAAAGGTAATCAACTTGGGTGCAAAAGGTTCATTATTTGAACTTTAAATTTTTGGTTGATTAAGATTCGTTAAGCATCATATTAGTTTAAAATTTGTGAGTGGATTTATTTTTAAGTCTTCAAAGAGAGTGCAAAAGGTAGTTTCTTTTAAGGTTTATACTTGCACATTAAAATAGGAGTTAGATATATTTTTATAGAAAGAAAAATATTATCTTCCTATTATATAATAACAACAAAGAATACTAACTTAAGTTACAAAAACTATAGTGCATTTAGGAGCAATTACTAGTGCATGATTTAAGGTTCATTTGAAGGAGTAATAAGGTGAGATCAATATTGCACTATACTAGTTGTTCTTAAAGAGTTCTAAGGTGCACTAAATATTTTAAGTTGCAATAAAATTAGTGCATATTTCAAACTACTTTGAGAGTTTATTTATAGGAGCAATAAGGTGGGATTATTGTTATCCTTAAGTGCATTGAGTTAGAAATATTATTGATACATTGCACTACTCTAGTTGTTCATTAAACTAGTTACTCTCAATGAATTATTATGTGCATTGATTGTTAAGTTAAATTTAAGATCAAGGGAAAAAAACCAACATACTATCAAAGTGTCTAAAGACACTATTCAGTGCACAAGGACTAAAATATTTTCTGGCCTATAGAAGCCACCAAATAGGTTAATATCCCTCCAAGGTGTGGATAAGAAAGCTATCATCAAAACCAATGAAGAGAGCTACAAAATGAGACTAGGAGAGTCTCAGGTTTTAGGTGCAAATAAGGAGGTATTATAGGTTGTTATTCGAGAACCATTCTTATATTGTATTACATAAAAGGAAGATAAAATATAAGTGTATTAAGGAAACTCTATGTAGCCTGTCATACTATATACAAGTGGTCACCATTAGCACTAGAAAAGGTGCTTGAAAAAGGAGACATCCTAGAGAGGCTCAACATCTATTATTTACAAAGGATAAGCACTAGTGAAAGTGCTTAAGGAATGAGCCATCCAAAGGACTCGATATCCATCGATTGGTGCTTGAGTGGAGAGCCACTCATAAGACTTAGAAGACAACCCATTAAGGTGTTATAAGACACCATCATCCAACACATAAGGTGATGACAACCTACAAAAAATAAGGGCTATGTAAGGTGGAAAATATATTGCACCAAGGATAACATCAGGGTTATGCATAAGGGGTTGGACTCAAAATGTACTTGTAAAAAAATGGCGAATCCTAATCAAAATCAAGGCAAATCCTAAGAAAATCAAATCAATCATCTTCACACAAAAATTTGAGGTATTTGAAGCCCTAAAAATTAATGTCATATTTGGGGTAACATTTAACCTATTAAATCACCTTATAACTTCATAAAAAATACCACCATTAGATCAAGCTCAAAAAGATATTTCCAACGAGTACAAATATGCCTATGTTTGGATATATATTGTGGCAAATTGACCCTAAGAAAAAATTGGTCTTGAAAATTTTAGGCGAATGGGCTGACATCGAGGGTCCTCATATTCACCAATTTTCAATTTTGGAAATCCTAATATTCATCCAATTTGTGAATATTCACCACTATGCATAACCCTAGACAACATATTACAACAAAGTGAAAGGTGAAATCAAGGTGTATTACCAAGGGTCCAACTCGAACGTATCACCAACCAAGATGCATATCAATAGCCACCATAGAATCTCCATTACAGTGCTTGAGAAATTTTGTAGCTGGAGCCATCCTCACAAGCATCATTGAGCACTTGGAAAGAAAGTGTTTTTAGACAAGAATACAAAGGGCATTCACTGGCAAAATATATACAAAGGGAAAGAGATGTTGGAGAGTCTTCCATGCAAAAGAATAGAGTGCCACTTGGCACATTCACCTAAGGTGCCCATATATTCCCTAACGTACGTTCAATTCTCAAAGGAAGGTAATGTCCATTGATTGAGTATTAATAATATCATTCGGGGTTTACAAAGCATAATAATTATAGCTCTTCTCTCAAGGGAGAAATAAGCATTGGAGACACCTGAACCCAACACCCATCAAGGAACATAACCACCAAAAATGCATACACCACATGGTTGATGCATCAAGGACATAGTGCCTATTAAAAATGCTCATGCAGAAGAGAAATGCTTATGACACTTGGCACCTATGTCAAGAATGTAGAAGCATACTTATAGGTGCTCAAATTAGAGCATGAGGCAAATTGTTTAGTGAGCATTAAGTAAAGGAGGAATTAATCCATGATTAAGAGCATATTCAAGGTGCAAGGCACAAATTCAAGGAGTCAAAGGAGCATTAAATACACAATTACTATCATACGTTTACCATCAAGAAATTATAGTACCCATTGCTCAAGAAATTACAACATTATAAAGGTTCTACATTGATTAACATTGCTTTCATTAAAGGAGTAATAAGGGGTATATCATAAGGTTGAGTTCATTTATCATTTATAGTGGAGAAACAATCAACCTTAATATATTTGAAATCAAATTAGAGGAGCTCATATCCATAGTATTTCAAATCACTTTAGTGAAATATTTGTAAATTAAACACCATAAGATATATAAGGGTTTCTACTTGGAAAATCAATATTATTATTGAAAATATTATTAATTTCTAATATTCCAAAATTAGGTAGTTATAAGGTATACTACATCAAACATAGAGTATTGGAATTTACAATTATTAAACTATTGGATATTAAGAGGTATAAAAGAAGTAAATGATTTACTTAAAGGAGTTGGAATTATTTACTTACACTTGTATCATACTCATAATAAAAGGGAAAAAATAAATCCAACCATAAAGAACTTCAAATTGATAAGTACATAATTCATTAGGAGATGTAAGGTAAAACATGAGTTGATTATTATTATTACAAAATATTACAAAATCAACTCAAAATATGAACTAGTACTTGCTTATAGCATATTCTAAACCAGTAGAGAGATGTAAGGTAAAATATGAGTTGATTATTATTATTACAAAATATTACAAAATCAACTCAAAAGGTGAAATAGTACTTATAGCATATTCTAAACCACTAGGGATATATAAGGTAGCCAACAAGTATAATCATGACAACAAATAAATTTATCCTTAAATAATATCAACTAGTTAAAGTTATAAATCACTCCTCATAGAAAAACAAAATGAGGGTAATTTTAATAGTTGAGAAGCTTTGGAAATTTATCAAATGAATAACTACTAAATCTAATTCAGGTGATATAGAGATTTAGAAGTTTGAAGAGAATGATGCAAAATACTTAATGATAATAACCTTTTGCCATCATAGATGAAATACAACCTTACATCAGTTCAAAAAGAATATCTACAGAAGCTTGGAAAACCCTAGAAAAAATATTTGAAGGAAAAAATAAAGCTACTATCCTAAATATTCAAACTCAATTACATTCCTTGAAAGTAAACAGTGGTGAAAGTGTAGAACTATTTTGAAGGAAGGTAGCATATATTAAAGAAAAATTATTGACCTAAGGAGAATAGGTTAAAGATAAATTTCTTGTTCAAGGAACCATGAGATCTCTACTAGATAATTACAAATGTCTACGTACGTCATTACAAGTTCTAAGTAAATGTATATAATTTGATGAGCTAGCTAAAATTCTTCAAGAATATGAGCTAAAAAATATAGTGAAGGATGAAATGACTAACAATGCATTGGTTTCAAAAGATACTCCATAAGAAAATTTTACCTCATCCTCAAAAGGATGAAGACCATGGAATAACAAACATTATCATGTATGCAGGAGAAAAGGTCATAGCACTAATTACTGCAAATTCAATCCTAGAAACCAGAATCAGGGAAATCAAATAAATTATGGAAGTGAACCAAACAGGGCATTCTAACCAAGGCAATATCAAGCTCAAAATAATCCTCTTCAGCAATAGTTTCAGTGACCATACAACTACCCTCAATTGGAATATCGATAAGGGAATCATAAAGGACATCTAGCTCAAAGGATTCAAGAAATTAAAGAACTGGAAGAACCTACTGATGAACATGAAGTTAAATCTCTCACAACAAAGATAACATTTTATGAAGACACTAATTACTTGCTTGAACAAGATACAAAAAACAAATAAGGATAACATAAACTCCAAAACCAAATCGAAGATCCATATTGAATACTAAAGTCTTCAATACCCAAATAATGTAATACGAAATATGTTAGAGAATATATTACATTTTTGGGTACATGTCAATGTACCACCTTTGGTACATTACCAGAGGAGTTTACCTTAGAGTAAAGTTATGTAGTTACTTCATCATGTAATAAATGTACAAGTTTTAGAATGTGCAATGATGTAAATGTGCATGTAGGCCACATGTACATAAGTCATAGAATAGATTCAAATGTAGAGTAAGGGCCAAGTAACATATATTCCTATATAAAGGTCTTCTTATGAGTAAAGTGAGAGAAGGAAGATAATATATAGAGTGCTTAGTATTTATTATCGTTGTGATACAATGTAGTTCCTTTTATATCATTTTATGGAGTGTTCATGTCCTCCATTATACTGCATTGTACTATTTTTATGAGTATTCATTAATGGAATATTTCTGAGTTATTGAAGAAGTTTATATCCTTATTTTCCTACATATTATAGTGACATAATCATATAGACATCATATCTTGGACATCTTGCATCTTGTGGTTGCATTTACTATATCATATACTCATTATAAGCTAACACCCAGTGTGTGCTGGTGGAGGTAGAAATTTTAGGTATTCTAGAGGTATGATTGTGTAAGCCTTTATTTAACCTCTATCCATACAATCCAACCATTTTTCTGAATCTCGAGCATTTTTAACAAGGGCTAAGTTAATTAAAGAAGGTCATTATAAAAATATTATAGTAGAAGAGGACTCCCTAAACCTTATAAATATTCTAAAAGGAATATAAGAAGTTGGTTGGAGCATTGCAAATATGGTTTTGGGGATGAAAGAGATCTTGTAGTCTTATCACAACCTTCAGTTGAAGCATGTTTATCTAGAGGGAAATGGAGATGCAGATTTATTAGTAAACATGGGGGTGGAGGCTCAAGATATTACTTAATGGGAAGATGATTTCCAATTTAAACTTATCAAATTTGTGACTAAGGAGAAGCTAAATTGTCCTAATGATTTTCACTTTCTAGTTGGAAGAAGCTAAATTTTGCAGTTCAGTCCTTGGAGTATACTGTTATGGGTGTCTCATTCTATATGTGGCAGACTGTTATGTATGTAGAGTCAACTTTTGTCTAGCTATTCTTGTTATTGGTAGTGTAGTATGTTTCTTATTAGGTGCTTTAGGTTGGTTCTTTATTATTGTTAATATTTTATATGGACTTAGTACCAAATTTTATTTACCTTTTATGATCTGCTTGTAAGGAATTTTATGTAAAAGGGACAGGACCCTTTCAATCCCCTTCTTAACCTGTTAATAAAAAACCTAGTATTTATTAATAATAATATACAATCTACCAATATTGATATTATTTAGAACTTATTCATTTGTTAACAGTTTTGTCTTAGTCCTAACCAACTAATATTTATTAATAATAATAATATACAATCTTCAAGGAGTTCCAAATAATTTATTTTTATTTTTATGTTTTTCCTTTTTCCTTTATTCTGTTTTATACAAGATTTCTTTTAGAAATATCATTATCGATAAACATAAAAGCCTTGATGATATTTAGTGCCACCCTTACATAGATTCATGTTATGAAAATTAAATTTGTTAATCAATTCATATTCCTAATATCCTATTTTATAGACTAAGCGTTGCCTTTGGAGTTGGTATTTAATAAAACCTTTGCATCCATCTAAAAGGCTTGATGTGCTTTTTATATTATGTGTATATATTTGTGTACCCAAAGTTTGGTCTTACCTTAAAACTATTCTAAATGAGTGAGATACTCTGGCATGACAATCCCTCCGTTATCCACTATCAGTGAATTTATGTCTTCCCAATAGGATAGTATGTTAAAAAATTTCCATCATTAGGTAATATTCCCTCTGAAAAAATGTCTTTTAATGCTTGAATCATTTGCTATTCTTCCTACAAAATTTTTCCTATATGCTTTAGTTATTCGTCCATTGATCATATCCCATTGAATTAGGTATTTACTTGACATAATTTCTATAGCCCTCTAAATCCTAAACTTTGCAATATAGTTGTTTTATAGGTACATTGAGAAGATGACCCCTTTATTCCAAGTAATTTATATAATTTTTTTAAATGGATATTTTTGAATCCAACGAACCACTTCCAGTGTAATTTTATATCAAGAATTGGATGGATATGATCTCTTACAACATGACTTGTTCTGGTTATCAATCTATACATATACCTTAATTCTTATTTTACCTCTATACGAGTTCCCCTACCAAATTTTTCAACATATGTTATTTGCATCCTTATGAGCATAAGAATATGAGGGACTTTCCAAAATGATATCCTATTTTTAACTATCTAGGATTTATTTTTTTGTTAATAAACCATTCTTGTTTTGTTAGTGCAGCATAAAACATAAAATCCTCTACCATGACAAAAATACTAAAATCAACCATCCAGGTAATCATCATCACTATTGCTTACATCTTTTCTCAAATTTTCATTTGGTTTAAAGTTTAAACTATAAAATTTAACTATCATTCCATATCTTAATTCTTGTTTATATTTGGACGTTTTCAAGGGTTGTTATCTTGTTTTGATACATGTATCTTTTAGATGGTGTGTACCTTTATGCCAAGTTCTATGACCACTTTTTTCATCTTAATACTGTCAACTTGGGTATCTATTAATATTAGATTTATCTTCTATGATTTTAATTTCTTTATTCTTATCAATGTAACTTCTCTCCACTCGGAATTCCATAACTATATTTGGTATAGCTTTTATTGTATCCTATGATCTTAATATACTAGATTCTAAAGAATCAAAAGTCCCATCATTCTAGCATCTTCCGAATTCTTTATATTTTTATAACAGTTAAGTACAACAACAAACTCTGTAAGCACTTGGATTTATTTAAGGTTTAACATTAATTTATTAGTATTTAAATATGACTTCATCCTTTCTCTATTGGATCCATTATTATCTAGTTCACAATTTCTATATGGATTTCAGTTTGATGTTGTAACAACCCCAGTATACTCACTTGGTTGCACCACAAAAATAACCCAAGAAATTTTTTATGGTAATATTTTTTCTAAATTTAATATTTCAAACCTTAAAAATGATTTCATGTTCAAAGCATTTTGTTTCACCCAATGAATATTTAACATATATTTTTAATTAGTAAAGGTATATCAAATGACTTTTGGGTTCAAGACTTTTGTAGATAGTCACCCAAGTGGATGAGATTGGCCAAATCTCATAAATGACATCATTATGTGGAATTGGCTTATCTCATTTATCATCCTCTTATTTTGGCATGAGAGTCAATCCACGACTGGGGTTATCCTTTACGACCCATAACACCTAAAGGGTGGATACCTACTTTCTCCATCTCTTAACATACTGAACCTTCAACTAACTGATTTACTTGTTCCAATAACTATATGAAAGAGGATTGATGTACATATGGCTAGTGTCTAGTTGATTATCCTTATACTTAGTATTAGCTAGAGCCATGTCACTACCCTAACACTAATCTTAGTCATAAATTCCTAGTATGACTCACGATCATTTATCCCATACCAAACATCATGGCTGAACTAGCTTAGTCATATAAAACATAGGACCTATCACTTGTACTCTTGGGTAGAAGCCTAGAGGTGGCATCCCATACCGCCCCTCATTACCTTTTTAGACTAGATCAATTGTTCTAATATTTTCCATCAGAAATACAATTTCCCTCAAGACCTATTGTGTGCATACCCACACCTCAATGACATTGGATGTCCATGTTTTGTTAACCTCCACAAGGAATACATTCTTCATTCCTATTCATGGTATATATCAAAGATTCAAGTTTGATGTTGGTTTTCTACCCTAAACCCTTTGTTCAACATAAAATTCACTAAAATGAATATTATTTAGTTTTTGGTTTTTCTTTCACAATGTTCTTGTTCACCTAAACCTTAAATAAGTCTTTCTAGATCACCAAAGGGTTTACGCAATTCCAAAAAATAGACTTTTTTTAACATTAAATAAATCATAACATCCAAGTTTTCCCATTCTTGAATTAAAGAAATACCAACAAGTACTTTACTAACATTCTGGTTTTTATGATTCTACTTGTACATTCCCATACTTACATCCCTAGGCTATTTTAAGGCTAACTGAATGAGTCTACTTCTCATAGCCAAATAGCTAGTTCCACTTGGTTATAAATATTTATTATTTATTCATTACAAATATCAGACATACTTTTGCATGCCTTCTATGTTTAGACTAATTATTGATTTATAGATGAACTCTTATCACCTTGTTGACTTTACATTTCAAATACATAAATCAATTCATTGATTAACTTTATTTCTCAACACTAATTACAAAAAGGAATTAATAAGCAATTAGGACAAAGTCTGCAAGTGTCTATAATAGTCTAAAATATTCCAGTACCATCTAGATCAATGGTAGTAATAGTTAGGTCAGTGAAAGTACTAGTCAAGTCAGTGACAGTAATAGTTAGGTTAGTGATAGTACCAGTTAGGTCAATGACAATAACAGTCGGGTCAAAAATAGTACAATAACAATTAACTATAATAGTTAGAAAATACAAGTGATCAAGGTAAAAAATAGAACCATCAATTTCAATAACTATACAATATAGAGAATCCTTGGGTCAGTGACATGAAAAGTGTTAGTAACTATAGTACAAGTGACAAGATAGTGACAAGGTGGTTAATTGACAGAATGCATAGATCAGAGCTAGTTGATACAGTACCCAACTTTTGAACTGTAGCTCCAAATCAAAAATTGACTCATCAAATAAAAAAAAATTGCTACTTTTTGATTCTGCACTCAAAAAATAAAAAATCATGTAAATTAAAGCTATAATGAATAAGTTGTAGTGGTTTTATCATTACTCTATTTTGAGTAATTTTTAAACCAAAAATAGGGAAAATAGCACTAAAAAAGTCATAAAAAATCCTATACAATTCCAAAATCCTCAAATTTGTTTTGTTATTTTAGTTAGACCCTTCTACACCTCTCACAAAATTTTTGAGTCTTAACTCCTTATTTTCTTGAAATTCCTCAAATTTATCATTTCCCACTAGCCCTTTTTGGCCAAATATTCCATAAATACAAAATTTGATTTTGGGTGCCCAAAAATATATGTTGTGGGATATAGCACATTGTGACCATATTTTCAAGTTAATCATCTTGATATATAACACCCAAGAAATTTTGTGGACTCCTTACTAAAGATAGTAACTCATAAAACCACACTTCTATTTTTAGTAATTCAATAAAAAGGTTCAAAGCTATCCCAACTGGTTGGTGGGTTATTTTTGTTCATGCTCTTGTTGGCATTAGTACTCCCCAAAACATGAAAATTGTGGGTTATTTCAAGGACCTCTATCTTACCATCTTGATTTATTATTGCAGTACACACAATTTTATTCATCCCCGCATTGCCAAGCAAGCAAATTATTACATACATACATGTAATTCCTTTGAGGTTATGGTAGTAAATGGTGGGACCTTACCTTGCGAATGTAAATTTTGTAATATTAAGGTCAATATTGGGGACTACAAGCTCAAACAGGATATGTTTACACTTCAACTAGGGGGATGTGATATCATGTTGGGAGCTCAATGGTTGGGCACATTGGGAGTCATCTCATGGCACTTTGCCAAGCTTTGGATATGATTTTCATAGAATGGATAGTCCCACACTCTCCATGGATTAAAAGTAGGGCCTTCATAGATTATGAGTTCTAGCTAGATGGAGAAGTTAAAAAATCATCTCGAGGTGTCATAGCTCAGATTTTTGTGATCCAACCTCACCCTTCAGAGGAGGATTTTTTTCCTAAATATTTACAACTTATTTTGATCAAGCATAGTTATATTTTTGCTAAGCCATTAGAATTACTGCCTCACCATTCTCATTACCATGCTATTCCTTTATTACCTAGAAATGCACCACCCAACGTTAGACCGTACCAATATCCTCATGCTCTTAATTCAAAAATTGATAAGTTAGTACACGAGTTGTTAAAATCCAACATCATTCAACCAAGCAATAGTCCTTACTCTTCTCTAGTTTTACTAGTGCGCAAGAAATATGGATCTTGGTGGTTGTGTATCGATTATTGAGATATAAATAAACTCATAATCAAGGATAAGTTTTCTATTCTGATGGTGGATGAATAACTGGATGAACATTATGGGACTATATATTTTTCTAAACTCAACATTTGCTTGGGGTACCATCAAATCAGGCTCAAGGATGAGGATATTCCCAAGACTACTTTCTATACTCATGAAGGTCACTATGATTTTTTGGTAATACCATTCGGCTTGACTAATGCCCCTTCCACTTTCCAAAGCCTCATGAACAATATTTTTTGCCCATTCCTTTGAAAATTCATCCTAGTCTTCTTTGATGATATTATGGTGTTTAGTCACTCATGGGAAGAGCATATTATTCATGTGAATCTGACTCTTCAACTGTTGGCACAACATAAACTCTATGCTAAGCATTCCAAGTGTTCTTTTGGGTTGACAAAAGTAGAATATTTGGTACACATTATCACTAAGGAGGGTATCAAAGTTGATACCAAGAAGATCCATGCAATTCAATAATGGTTGAAACCTTACACTCTCAAAGGTTTTAGGGGATTTTTAGGACTTACAGGTTACCTTCATTAATTTGTTTGTAACTATGGTAAAATTGCAACTCCCCTCACTTCCATGTCAAAGGACTTTTTTACTTGGATGTGACCCACTAAATAATCTTTCGTAAAATTAAAGCATGCTATGACCGCTATGCCTATTTTGGCCATGCCAAATTTCTCCAAACCGTTCGTCATTAAAAGGGATGCTTTAGGCATGGTATTGGTGCAGTTTTGATGTAAAAAGGGATACCCTTGGAATTCATTAGTAAAGATCTCTCTAGTAATAATTTAGGAAAATCCACTTATACCAAGGATATGATGGTAATTTTGCATGCAATAATCCATTGGTGATCGTGTCTCATTAGGCATCATTTATCCATTAAAAAAGACCATCAAAGTCTCAAATACTTTTTGGAGCAATGGGTTGCCACCCTTGAAAAACAAAAATGGGTCTCTAAAATCATGGGCTATGATTATGATATCACCTATAAGAAGAGCAAGGAGAATATTGTGGTCAATGCTCTCTCTCATAAATTTGAGGCTCTCAGTATGTTGTGTGCCATTTAATTGTTTGTTCCCCAATGGATAAATTTCATATGCCAAGAGGTACTTCAGGATTTTGAATTGTAGATATTGGTTGCTTCCATACACACTGAGCCTACTTCATATCTGGGCTACACTTGGGATGACTAGGATTTGCATTATCAACAATGCCTTGTTAGTCCCCACAAATCTTTACTACAGGAACTTCTCATGACCAAACTACATGTTTCCCCATCTACCGACCATTTAGGATTTCTTAAAACATATGAATGACTTAAGCACACCTTTTTTTGGAAGGGTGTGAAAAAGTAAATTCAATATTTGGTGGTAGCTTGTGATACCTTTCAATGGATGAAAGGTGAAATGGTGTATTCTCCAGGAACGTGCATTCTCCAGGCACTCTTCAACCCTTGCCCATTCCTGACTAGGTTTGGACAGATATTTTTATGGATTTTATTGAAGATTTACCTATGTCTAAATGCAAATATGTTATCTTCATTGTAGTGGATCATATTTTGAAATATGCTCACTTTTTTTTCTCTCCCATCCTTACACAACTTCCACCATTGCCCAAATTTTCGTTGATTCTTTTGCCTTCATGGTCTATCCTCCTCCATTGTGTCTGATCGTGATCCAAACTTTACTAGTCACTTTTAGCAAGAATTGTTTAAGTTGCAGGGAACTCAACTCAAAATGAGTTTAGCTTATCATCCACAAATGGATGGCCAGATGGAGATTGTCAACAACTTTTTTGAAACCTACCTTTGTTGCTTTACATTTGATCATGCTACACACTAGATAAAATGGCTTCCTTTGCTTGAGTGGTGGTACAACACTTCCTATAATACAACCAAGGTTACCCCTTTTGAGGCATTTTATGGGTGCCCTCCACCCATGAATTCCTCCTACATTTCAAGTAGATCCAAGATCCACGCAGTTGACACTACTCTCAGTCAACATGTTGATATCCTCTATCAATTGAAGATGAATTTGGATGCAAAATAGAACCAAATGTGTCGATAGGTTTACCAACATTGTTCAAAGTGCAGTTTTGACGTGGGTGATATGGTTTTCCTTCACTTGTAGTACATACAGTTGCCCCTCCAGCTTCGTAGATGCTAGAAACTTACTATTAAATACTATGGGCCCTACCAAGTGTTACAATGGATTTTGGTTCCACAACCTACAAATTGGATCTTCCACCTACATCTAAGCTCCATCTTATTTTTCATGTTTCCTCTCTCAAAAATATGGTGGGTAATCAAGTATAGGTTCAATCTGCACTTCTAGAGTTAGATGAAGAATGTTCTATCTTGCTTAAGATTGAATAGTTATTGGATTGTAAAACTCACACTCTTCGCAAACGCACCATTACTAAAGTCCTTGTTCAGTGGAGTGGACTCTAGCCAAAAGATCTGATATTGGAGTCTCTCCATCAGCTCTAACACTATTTTCCTCAACTTTAGCTTTGAGGACAAATCTTTTGGAATTGGAAGGACATATTAGGATCCCATGCTAACATTATTTTTTAATTCTCATTATTATGTAATGACCCACTTCCAATGTGGGGGAATTCTATTATAATATTATTTTGTAATACTTTGTAATGTATGTGCAAAGTAAGGCACCTAGCCAAGTGGTACCATTGCATGTAATCATTATCAAGATTATAACTGATGTTTGGTAGAAGATTCTAGCTCGAGTGGAATTTTGCATGTAAGACAACTCTTGAGCCTTTAGGTAGGATTGCATGTAGCTTTCTCTTTAAAAGGTATGAAGCCATGTATGAAGGTATATTTTTGCAAGTTAATGAAATATTGAAGGAGGTTTCCCCCTCGAAGAGGTCTACTATTCTAAGTTATTTGTGAGATTGTTTCAATTCTACAATAAATTTTTGCATAGTGTTATTCTGTTATTACATGTATTTCATTTATTTTTCAATATTTTGTGTGTGTGAGCTTTATTTTAATAGTATATTCCTTACATAAACCTTGCTTTTCCAAAAGAAGTTGACTTCTATGTATTAACATTTTCATTGCCTTCGAAGGTGTTCCTTAATCAGACAAACAACTTTCATACAATCAAGTAAAACACTCACACCAATGCAAATCATTCATAATACCCTATATGATATGTAGTTTATTTGATTTTTCATGTACTCACACATTTAATCATTACTTCCCACTTACCTTTTCTATCAATCCAATTCATCCATTGAAGGCACATACCTGGTCCTGCATGCAACAATTTCTATCAACAGTACCACATTCTATAGGAAAAGTTAAGTTTAAATAATCAATTTAATTACTATCAAAGGTCATGTGAGGAGGGTTGTTACATTCTCCCCCACTAGGAAAAAACTCAATCCCTATGTTTCATTGCATGGTCAAGCAAATGAAATTTATTTATTTATAACTTTTCACATGTGTAATAATAATCATGCTAGTTCATTATTCATGCATCATTCGTTATGCAACATATATTATTGAAGCATAAATCATTCAAATTTGGAAATTTTAATCTATCCCCATAATGTTTCATATTGCATTGCACTAATAATCCATGCACAAACCAAAACATACATCATCACATAAGCAAATATATTCTACTCAGTAACTCAAAACATACACAAGCTACTCTACTCAGTGTTCAAACTCATATCCATATGCATATATGCATATATCATCAAACCATTTAAAATATTTTAAAATGTATGTCTACTCAAAAAGTTAAGAAAAATTTTTCTACATACCTTCCACGTTCTCCCACATGGCATTTTTATCTGAATAGAGGTCTCATTGGATCTGAAATTGCTCTATATTCCTCTTCCTTGGGTTCTTGGTCCTATATCCAAGTATACAAATATGCCAAACTTCAATTTTTAGTGGATAATTCATATGCAATTTGGAAATATCCAATACATGAGTAGGGTCATAAATGTACTTCCTAAAGAGGGAACATGGAAGACTATGAATTTTGGATAAGCTTGGTGGTAGAGCCAGTTTGTATGCAACAGGGCTTATCTTGCTCATAATTTTAAATGGACCCACATATCTTGGATCAATTTTGAAATATTTTATGGAGATTTTAGTTGGATCCACCCTTAAGAACACTATGTCTCCCATAGAATATTCCCTCAGTGTTCTTTTGAGATCTGCATAGCTCTTTTGGCGGTCTGCAACCTCCTTAAACTTCTACTAAATTCTTTTCAATTGACCTTCCATTTCCTTTATAGCTTTCGATCCAATCACTATTTGATATTTCAAATTATCCCATGGTAAGGGAGTCCTGCTCTTTCTCCCATACAAAGCTTCAAAAGGTATCATACCTAGGGATGCATGATAACTATTATTGTATGAAAACTCAACTAGGTATAAATAATATTTCCACTTTGTATACTAATCCATGCAATACATTTTCAACATATCTTCTAAAACCTGATTTACCCTCTATATCATCCCATTTGTCCTAGGGTGATAGGCTAAAATGATATACAGTTTGGTTCCCAACGCTTCATGCAAATCCTATCAAAACTTAGAAGTAAAGCGAGATTCTCTATCAGAGATTATAATTGATAGTTTGGATGTCCTCTTATAGTTTTTCAACTGATATAATCAGCAATAGTATCAATGAGTCCATAGATAAGTTTGCTAGCTTATCCTTCAATTTACTAATTTGCATGGAATCAATTTTATCACATAGTTCCTAGAATTTTCTAAGCATCACTTTAGGATTTATGGTACTGTTAACATGAGTGTTCTATACATTTTCAACTTGAAGAGTAATGCCATCATAAGTATTAGTATCATAAGGCTCCTCATTTACATATTTGAGCATCCCCTTACTTCAAAATAGATATTTGATCTTGATCTTCTAGTAAGTATAGTTAGGACCACTCAACAAGGGTACATTATGATCTATAACTATTTTGTCAAAATATAAAAAATTGCATATAGTTGTTGTAGACACCAAAATCCAGCCACTTGTAAGTCATCTATACCTTCCTGTCAGCCACGTGTCAGTCATCCATCCTTCCCGCCATTATTTGGCCCAAATCCACACTTTCCCACCATTATTTGGCCCAATTTCACCTTTCCCGCCATTTTTCATCCCAAAATTTATTTAAATTAATATTTATATATATATTTTAATATTTTAATATAAATATAAATATAGTTTAAGTGATTTAATATGAGCCGTCCATCCTTCATTTAATCTCATTCGTCCATCCATCTTAATCCGTTTCACAACCTAGATTTATTCTCTACCCTTGGATCCACTTTAATCTTAGCCACACGTTCAAAGTGTCGTTAAAACCCTAAAGTGTGCCCTAAGAGTAGATTATAAATTGAGTCACCTTGATGGCTCAAACCCTATTTATCTCTTCGGCTAAACCTACCTATCTTCCCTATCTAAGTTTGGAGTTTGCTATTGTTGTTAATCCTGAGTCTTCTGAGTCTTCTACGATCCTAAGTCTGAACTAAACCCTTTCCCCGCATCCATCGCCGCCGCCTGGTCTCACCGCGTTAACAGGAAAAGGTGTAGATTCGTCTAAAGTAAGTAATATTTCTTTATGTATTAATTTGCTGTTGAATTCTGCATTATGTTTTATTTCATTTCATAAATCTAGGGTTTTAGACTGTTTCTGAGGGCTCACACAGTGGAGCCCTTTTATTAGTTTCTAACTCTGATAATTTTAAACGTGTGTAGGATTCTAGTGGTAGATCTGATTTGTTGATAGCAGCTGCTTAAGCTGGAGTGGTCCGAGCCAAAGGATACAACGAAGCCCACTCATTCTATTGAGGTTAAGGATACATTCTTCGGAGACGCCACCACATTGTGCCGCCTAGGGTTTCGGAGAACCCTAGCACAAATTGTAACTTTGTATCACGAAAAGGGTTACAGGCCCTGTTGTACTTAAAAGGAGTTTCTAAACTCCATTGATTAATAAAAATCATTCATTTTGTACAACTGTTCTGCATTCCTTTATTGTGATTTTTTTATTTCTGTTTGGCATTGTATCTTTAATCTATAGTTGTCACCAAAAATAACACCACCAATGTAGAGATATTGAAAAATTATGCAATTTGAAAAAAGGGCTCAAAATACTTATATATGCAGAAGTTATGGCTCCCAAAATTATTTCCCTAAAATCATAGAAGTTACCTCCAAAACCTTTGAAAATTATTAAAAAATATTAATACATGTATCAAATGATAAGTTGCCATGTATCATTACATGAGTAGCCAAGCGGGGACCAAATGTATGTTTACCATGTAGTATACCAATGGATCATATGATTCCACATGTCATGATTTGATTTGTTGTTTGATCTATGAATGATACAACACCACTTATCGTGTCCTTATTCACTCTAAAGTTTATGTATCATAAAGTATACTATTGATTATATAATATGCCCCTCAAGTTTGATGAGTTGGTATAATGTGATTGGCCAAACCCATATTTATACATTCCAAGTGGTATACAACCTACCATATCGATCATTGTATAGCTTGTCACACCATCCCAATTGGATCTCACATAAATATTAGTGTCAATCCTTATATCATCTACCATACATCACATTAGGATTTATCCCATATCATAAGCTAAGTCAGCATCTCCATCAACCATCATGTGTCATGCCACATCACCTGTACAGACAACCACATAAATTGTATGGATTATCATGCATCACCTTAGGATTCATGCACATGCTTCCAAGTCAACTATATATACCATCACATGTCACCTCAATATTTATGTGTTGGCTACCACTTTAACTATATAGACTACCATGTTATCCACATTGACTACCATGTTATCCACATTGACTACCATGTGGTATCTATATAGTCTTACCATATCATCACTACTATTTAAAGAGGTGACATCATATAGTGTCATGTCATCATAAGTTACCACATCATCAGATGCACTGCATTTGTGGGCATGTGAGGAGACGTTTTTCGCAGGACTGCCCAAACTACCGAACTCGTTTCGGCCATATCTCACTCATCCGAACTCGGATTGAGCTGAAATTTTGAGGGTAGATGCCTGAAAAACCCTAGAACGTCTCCACCAATTTTCATATCATTTGGAGCAACACAGATCCTAGCGCATCCCTATGTGTGAACGATATATTTGGCAAGCGGCTATGCGAGGGTTTCATCTGGGTTGAGTGCAAGCAGCTCCAGAGGTTGGTTTTTAGGGCCTTCGGGCCCTAGCGACCAATATTTTTGTGGTTTATGCTCAATATTTTAGCAAGAAATGTTGTAGGGGATACAATATGGGTTAGAAATTTGTCTTTCAATAGATCATACTATGAACTTGAGTGACAACGACTTCCAATTTGTTGCACAAAAGAAAAGTGAAAACCATACCTTTCCACGGCGTCTAGGGCAAGGATTAAAGAGACCACGAAATAAGTTTCAAGCAGTTGATCAAAAAATGGCTCATATCTCAAGTGAATCTGGTGCTAAGGTGCACCCACAAAATAATTCTACTATGAAAACCCCTATCAAGGGTAAGAATTTTGAAGACTCGGTCCCAAAAATGAATTTTAGGGATGCCCTTCATGGTGGACAGACCTCAGCCCAATGCTAATATCAATATTAGGGCTTCTCATAAACCTCTAAGAATGCCTAAGATTGATCCCAGGAAAACGGAGTCAGGATGTCTTAAAGCAGCTGATGGAACTCCTATTGTTAAGCTTGATATGGGTAACATTCAGACTGGCATTGAAGATTTGGAAAAAAGAGGACTAATTTGTCGGTTCGTGGGTTTTCGTTCGAGTCTATCTGCTTTCAAAGTCTGGGCTGCAAAAAGCTGGAAAACTAAAGGTGAGTTACAAATCTCTATTTATCCAAATGGTTATTTTCTTGTTTTATTTGCTAATAATGAAGATAGAGAGAAAACTTTTCAAGGGGGTCCTTGGTTTTTTGGAAGGGCGGGGCTTTTCATGAAGCCCTGGCATACTAAATTTAAAGCCGAAGAAGAGATGCCTTCTATAGCTCCCGTGTGGGTTAGACTCTTTGGCCTCCCTATTGAATTTTGGAATCCTACTATTTTTTCTTCAATTGGAAACTCTTTAGGAACTTTTATGATGACTACTGATTGTACTCAAAATTTTGAACATATTATTTATGCTCGAATTTGTGTTTTAATGGATTTTGACAAACCCCTACCTAAAAATATCACATTACAATTTGGGGAAGACACTTGGGAGCAAGTAGTGGACTATGAGAACATTCCTTTTCATTGTAGAATTTGCCATGAATATGGTCATTTGGCCAGTGCTTGCCCAAATAAAATTCTTGATCAAAAGAAAGAAGATATAAACTCAGTAGGTTTCCAAATACCTAAGAAGAAGAACACTAAAAAAAAACCAGTAATGAAGGATCAATCAAAGTCATTTGCTAATATGTTTGAAATCCTTTCCACAAATGATGTCCCAAGTGAGGAAGAGGAAATAATGGAAACTGAAATCTTAGAAACACAATTTAAATATGAAGGAAAGAACTCAGAGACAAACCAACAAATCAAAGGTTTTCAACTAGAAAAAAAAGGAGAAAATTTACACAAGAAAAACAATATTTCAAATGTCAAAACTTCAAATAATGCAGGTCCCAATATAGACTCCATTGAACCATCTAGTAAAATTTTGGCTGTGTATGAGCATTCTTCAAGGTTAGAAGCCATCTCAGATTCAATTGGAATAAGTCAAGAAACAGGGAAAAAAAATTGAAGATGGATTCTAATCAAAAAGTAGGTCGCAAGACCAATCAATATCATATGGTAAAAGAAGGTGAAAAGCTTGTAGAGGAAGGTAAGATTAATGCCCTTCCCAACATTTTTAGCCCTGGTATTAATGAAGATCATCACTTGGAATATTAGAGGACTCAAAGGGAGTCTTTCAAAACAAAATGAAATTAGAAGAATGATTCAGATAAATCATCCACATCTTGTTTTCCTTCAAGAAACAAAGATGTCAATGGAGGATATGGACTTAATTGCCAGTAAAATTTGGCCAGTTGGAAAAGTGGTTTCCCTCAGTTCCCAAGGGACTTCGGGTGGCATTGCTTGTCTTTGGGACCCAAAAGAGGTAGTTATTCACCATATGGTTGGCAGTTGGGGTTTGTTGGCTATAGCTATTCAAAGTAGACATTCCAACCAGATTATGCTCTGCATTACTGTTTATGCCTCGACTTCTTTGGAGGAAAAAAGAAGACAGTGGAAGGATATTACTCATATTATCTCTCATTTTCCTAAAGCTTGGATCTTGATCGGAGGAGATTTCAATACCATCCTCTCTCTGGATGAGAAAAGGGGGGAAATAGAAATTTGGACAAAAGCACTGACCTCATGAGCGAATATATTGCAAACCTCCATCTTGTGGATATCCAACCAGATAATGGCCTTATGACTTGGTCTAACAGAAGGCAAGGCTTAGCTTGTATAATGGAGAGATTGGATAGGTTTTTGCTCTCTGAAAATTTCTTAATCCATGGTCACATTCCTAAAGTGAAGACTCTTAATAATGTTGGTTCGGATCATTGGCCTAGTCATGGTGGAAATGTGGAAAACCAATGTGAGTTTCTCTCCTTTTTGTTTTCAATTAATGTGGCTTAGAGACATTTCCTTCAGACCTCGTGTGCAACAATGGTGGAAGGAAGGTAAACCTAGGCATGGGACTAAGATGTTCTGTTTTGCCAAAAGACTGCAATACATTAAATCCAAAATCAAGACTTGGAACTGGAAAGAGTTTGGGGATGTTCATAAAAAAAAACATGAAGTTATTGCTCATATTGAAAATTTGAATAAGAAAATCCATTTAGATGGCCTCACGGAGAAGAGAAGTGCGGATGAAATTAAACTCACAACTCGGTTAGAGGAATGGGAAAAAAGAGAAGAAATCTTATGGAAGCAAAAATCTAGAATTCAATGGCTCAAAGAAGGAGATCGAAACACAAATTTCTTCCACAAATCTCTTCTAGCTCGAAGATCTCACAACTTTATTTCTTCCTTAAAATCAGATTCTGGAGATGTTGTTTATACTTGGGATGGCATGAACTCTATTGTTGTTGATTACTTTTCCAATATTTTTCTTGCTACTCCTCTTGACTCAGCTTCACAACAAAATGTTCTTCAAGCAATCCCTTCTCTTATCACTTCGAGGAGAACTCTATTTTGACTGCTCCTGTTACTATCAATGAGCTTCAACAAGTAGTTTTTAAAATGCAAAAAGGGAAAACCCCAGGTCCTGATGGTTTTCCTATTGAGTTCTACCAAGAGTTCTGGGATATCCTTCATGTTGATTTATTAGAGGTGGTGGAAGAAGCCAGGAAATCCAAAGAAATTTTGAAGGTTATCAATAAAACTTATATTACTCTTGTTCCAAAAGCTCAAGAGGTTGATCATATCTCAGCTTTTAGACCTATTGCTTTATGTAATGTTCTTCTCAAAATTATTACTAAAATCATGGCGAGAAAGGTTGAAGCCTCTTTTGCATAAGATTATTTCCCCAGAGCAAGGGGGATATGTGGAAGGACGTCAAATAGTAGATGAGATAGTTCTTGCTCGGGAAGCCATCCATTCCATGGATATGCAAAATTCTCCTTCTATGTTCATCCGGTTAGACTTATCCAAAGCTTATGACGAGTGGATTGGCACTTCCTTATCAAAGTTTTGAGGCAATTTGGTTTCTCTAAGGATTGGATGGATTGGATTATGGGATGTATCTCTTCGGTTTCCTACTTAGTTCTTATCAATGGTAGGCCTTCTCGGTCTTTCCCAGCTTCCAGAGGTATTAGGCAAGGTGACCCGCTATCCCCTTATTTATTCATCATTCTTGTTGAATGCTTGGGTAGGACTATAACCAAAAAGAGGGAAAACAAAACCCTTGAGGGAGTTACCATTGCTCATGGAGCTAGACCTATCTCTCATCTTCAATTTGTGGATGACTCTACCCTTTTAGGTAAAGCTACGAGTTAAGGAAGCTTCTAATATTAAGCAAATCATTAGCTATTTTTCTAAGGCTACTTGGGCGAGTTGATCAATGAAGACAAATCTAAAGTTATTTTCTTTCACTGCTCTGCTAGACGAGGAATCCATGGTCTTGGATAAATTAAGATATAAGAAGACCTCTCTTCCAATCACTTATTTAGGTATTCCCATAAATATTCAAAGGCAGAAAAATAAATATTGGAATTGGTTGTTGGACAAAGTCAAGAAGAAAATTGGAAAGTGGACCAACAAGTGGCTTTCTTCTGGGGGTAGAATCACCTTGGTAAAATCAGTCCTTCAAGCTATTCCTATTTATGTTTCTTCCATTTTGAATATCCCAAAGGTTGTTCTTCGAGAATTGGATCAAATCGGTCATCGTTTCCTTTGGAGTGGTACTAAGGAGAAAAGAAAATGGGCCTTGGTGAAATGGGATACTTTATGTCTTCCTAAGAGTGAAGGGGGGTTAGGATTCGGTCTTCAATTAATAACAACAAAGCTTTAGCTGCTAAATTATATTGGAGGATGTTGCATAACCCCAATGCTCTTTGGGCCAATAATCTCCATGCTAAATATGCTGAGAACAAAAGTCCTGAAGACCTTGTTCGCTATCAACTTCCTACCAAAGGTTCTCCCATTTTAGCAGTTCTTAAGGCTGGTGAGGATTTGATAAAGAAAAAATTATTTTGGATCATTCATAATGGTCAACATGCAAATTTTTGGATAGATTCTTGGGATGGTCACAAGCCTTTGATAACTCAGTTTCTCGATTGGAGGCCTTGGATGGAGGAGCTTCACCGAGCTAATTGGATAAAGGTGGCTAATTACTGTCGGTACCATACTGGTAATTCAAAGGTTGGTAGATATTGGATCCCTATTGAGGACTGGCCTATTCAAATCCCAGAAAGGCAAAGACAAGATATCCAAGGCATCCTTCATATGAGATCCCTCTCTTGGTCCCATGAAAAAGATTGTTTTGGATGGAACAACACTACTAAGGGTGAGTATTCGGTTGCTCAAGGTTATTTGACCTTATGCCATAATAATCCCAACCATTCTTTTGACATATTTTCTCAATTGTGGGCTCAAAATCTCTGGCCTAAGGTGAGGTTCTTTAATTGGCTTTTATTGCATCGTAGGGTGCTTACTTGGTGAGCAACTTATGAAGCGTGGTTTTCATGGCCCTTTTAGATGTGAAATGTGTGAAGAGAATGTAGAAAATATCAACCATATTTTTATTGAGTGTACTTTAGCCTCTGAGCTATGGAGGAGAATGGCAACTTTACTTGGCTTACGGTGGTCCAATTTTTTCACTTTTGAACAACTTTGGAGGGATTGGCCTAATCAAGAGGGTGTTGATCATTTTATTAGGCGAGTAGTTTGGATGGGTTCTACCATTCTTCTTTGGAATATTTGGAATGAAAGGAACAACCAAATTTTTAATCAAGATAGGAAGGATATTCACTATATTTGGCAAAATACCATAGCCAACTTAGTTGAATCAGTCCATCAACTCCTTAATCACCCCCAAAACTCCCACCAAATATGGGATCAAGTGATGCAAATATTGAAGATTAAACCTTCTAAGGGCAACCAACTTAAAGGGAATGTGAGTATTAGTAAGATGGATAGGACTAGAAATTGGCAACCTCCTCCTAAGGATTTTGGAAAAGTCAATACTGATGGAGCCTCTAGAGGGAACCCTGGAAAAGCCGGTGTGGGAGGAATTGGTAGACTTTCGAGATGGCTCCCTGGTTTTTACTTTTGTTGAGAATTTGGGTATTCTTTCCAATAACCTTGCTGAGGGGTATGGTATCCTTAGAGGCCTTCAGGAGGCTACTAAGGTTGGATGGGAAAAGGTGTTAGTTGAGTCGAACTCTCAACTTATGATTAATCTCTTGAAGACTCCTTCTAAGAATCATAAGGTGGATTGGAGAATAAAAAGAATTATTGAGAAGATTCGGTTAATCCAGATGGGATTTTTGAAAGTTGATTACAATCATGTGGTCAGAGATCAAAACAAGAGTGTTGATGCTTTAGCTAATTGGGCTTTGGACAAAGGTGATCTTACTTGTTATGGCCACCCTCCTATATGGTGGGCTTCTCAAATTAGGGAAGCTCTTCTTTCTATCATTTCTTTGGATGGCTCCGGTTCTGAAGGTACCTAGTTTCTTCTTGTTTTTTTTTTTGTTTCTATTTGGTTCATTCAGTTTTTTTAGTTCCCTAGCTCATTCTATTCTTTATTTTGTTTCCTCTGTTGATTCTTGCATTAATAGTCTTCGGGTCTAGATAGGTCATTGTTTTGTTCATTTTTTTTTCTTTTGTCTTCTTTGTTTTTTTGTTTAGTTTTTTAAGGTGGGTGGGTTCTTTTGTTTTGTTTTGTTTTTGTGTTCTTTGTGTTGTTTTTTGTTGTTCTTGTGTTTTTGTTGTTTTGTTTTTTTTTATGTTTTTTGTTATTGTTCTTGTGTTTTTTTCGTTCTTGTTCTTGGGTTTCTCTTTGTTTGTGTTATTTCATTTTTTATGTGTGAGTGTTTTCTATGTTTTTTGTTTTTGTTTATTGTCTGTTGTTGGTTGTTTTTATTTTTATTTTTATTTTATTTATTTTATTTTTTAGGTTTTGGTTGTGTTTATTTTTCATGTTTTTTTGGGTTATGTCTTTGTAGTGTTCTATTGTTTTTGTCTTGTTTGTGTTTTGTTATGTGGTTCTTGTGTTTTTCTATGTGGTTTGTGTTGTGGTTTCTTTTATCTTATTGTGCGTGTTTGGTTGTGCTTTTGGTTTTGACACACTCAAGGAGCATGTTTTTTATTTTATTTTATTATTTTTGTTGTTATTTACTTATTTTTAATTTGGTTTTGTGTGTTTGTTTGCTCCTTGAGTATGTCAAAGGTGGTAGGCCAGGTTCGAGTCCTGGGCATTTTTGGCGGAATGGATACCCCTGCCTCCTTGGGTCTTACCCGAAAGTGGCATCCCTTTTGGGATGTTTTCCACAAATAAAAAAAAAAAAAAAATTACCACATCATCATAGGTTTGCATATGAAGTTTGTTTATGTAATTTCCTTTATCAAAAAAAGTGAGTGAGGTAAGTTTAAACCTAAGACCTTCTAAGAGCAAGTGCTTTAAGTCCTCCTTACTAGCCATTTCCCCAAGTGTCACACTTAGGAGGGAAAAGGAAAGGAAACAACTTAATTATAGCAGAGCCTTCCATATATCTCCATTTAGTTCCTTTTGAAGGCCTACATAATTCTAACATAGGCACATGTCTACTCAATCCACCATGAATTGTCACCTTCCCAAGACAAAATCTCAAGAATTTTTTTTTTTTTTTTAATTTTTAAATAATAAAAATGGAGGATAATGATTAATTTTTTAACTAAAAATTAGAATAGCTAGAGGAAAATTGGATAAAAGAGCTAAAATGGGACTTTCTTAAAATTTTACAAAGAATATAAAAATGTTAATGGTTTGACTATATCTATTGTAGTTTCCCCTATAAAACTATTTTATCAAACAAAACCAATCAAGTCATCCTCTCATGCCTATATAGTAGAAAATTTACTGGACTATTTTTAAAACTTTTTAAAGTGGATTGAAGGTATTTACTAAGCACAAAATCCTACCCATGAATTATCTAGCACCAAGGTTTTGTCTAAACAAATTAACCTATTTTTTTCTTCTTTCATGATGACCAAGTTGTCTGCCCTCTTATGTATGCTACTATTTGAAAAATATATCTAGAAGAGAAAAGGAAATGGATTTTTTGGAAAATTTATAAAAGATAAATTATGTTCTAAAAAAACTCAAAATCCCCAATCCTAAAAATAGGGCATCCATCTTGTACGAAAAATTGAAAGAAAACAAGATTGAGTGCCAATGAGAGGAAAAAATAAATTTTGTCAAGAAATATTTCTCTTGAGAAAATATGTTGATTCCAATGAGCTCCTCATGATCCAAGCCCACCTGGTGTTTTATTAAAAAACCCTTCTTTAAATTTTATGATCAAACTTCAAAAACCTTCTTCGCTATCTCCAACAAAATAAGCCATTGAGAGAAGCTAGAATAAAACCCCTTATTGATGGAAGCACTTGAGTGAATGGATGGAATTAATGGAATCAAATATTCACACCTACTCTTATAACATGTTGAGTTTCACAACAATTTAAAAAAATGAATGGAATTAAATATTACCCAATATTGCTTAACAAAAGAATACACAAAATAAAAAATAACATAAAATATGATAGCATTCCCCTAGATATCAGTAATCTCACTAAAAGGAAATTAAAATCACTCCAATTAATAGCAAAAAAGGTTGGTATATCACTCTGCATGAGTCTTTTGTTATTATTTTGGTTCAAGGAACCTAGCAAGTTCCTTCTACCTCATTTGGAAATTCATAGGCTCTAGGCCAGACATAAAATCCATTAGGAAATGGGCCTTCACTAAATGGTGGTCTCAGGGTTACATAGAGCTAGTTGCTCTCTTGCATGGTTTCTTTTTCATCAGACTAAATAATGCTAATGACTTAAACCACATTCTCACTAGTGGTCTTTATTTTTTGGAAGGTGATGAAGCCTCTTTCTCAATAAATGGGGAACATATTTTGATCCTTAAACACAAAGTATTAACACAACCTTGATATGGGTTAGACTTTTGAGTCTCCCAATTCAATTTTGGCATGACAATATTTTGCAATGAATCACTTGAACCATTGGATATATTATTGCCTTTGACCCGAAAACCAAGGAAAAATACCCCATGGTTTATGCCTAGATGTTCATCAACACTAACCTTGAGTTTGAGTTGCCCACATCCATAAATCTTATTTTATATTTTAGCTACAAAAACTAGCACATAGAGTACAAGAATAATCAAAAAAGGAATGGTTATGCTCTCAAAAATCCTTATCAAATCAATAGAACGCTAACTCAGAGAGGAAATATCCAAGCATGAATAGTTCTGGTGATGATGCTCTAGATTCCAAAGGGAAAAAACCTCTCTCTGAGTATGACTATGTAACCTCTGCTTAGGTATTATCTACTAATATCTAATTCTAATACCTTATCTCCTATGGTGAATGAGGCTCCCCTATCCTCAGATACCTTACCCCTAGTTGAAGAGGCTCCTTCCTTGATGCAAAGTCCTCCCTGTTCAATCTCCTTCCTTTTAAGGAGATCTTGGATTTTCTCAATCATACTCCCACCCTTCCCTCCAACCATCCCAATGTGTTGGAATCCATTTAGGATTCCTTGTCCCAACCCAAACCTATCCCTCATTTTGTACCTTTCCTAAGTCCTCATTTGGTGATAAGAAGTCAAAAGAAAATCTTGACTGATGTTGACAATGAAAGGAAAAGAGGCTAACCTTATATTAAGGACCTCAAGTGCAAGGAATCTAAATATGATATTTCTAATGGGATTTATACTACACTTTGCTTATTCGAGAAGGATAACCTTCCCTTACATCACTACTATGAAAATGAACTTAGAACCAAACCCCCTCAATGTATAGTAGGGGGAATAAATCTTCATCCAAAAGTAATAAATGAAGATACTCTCATGCAATGTGAGAAGCCTCAATGGACTCACCACAAAGTGACTGGTAAGGTCCATGAGGAAAGAATTAAAACCTTCAATAGTCCTACTCCAAGAAACCAAAATTAAGGCTTGTAACATGAAAAAGTATCCAAGGGAATATGGAAGCGTAGGAATTCTTATGCAGCCTAGCTAACATAGCTTTTGGTGGAATTATTTTCCTATGGGACCCATCCAAGAGTGAAGGAAGACTTATATCCACCTCAGACCACATTAAAAATATATTGCTCTATTGTAATGACTCCAAATTTAGTTGGATTCTCTCGAATATCTACGTCCCAAAAACTCCTTTAGGACAAGTTGGCCCATGTAATACTCTTACTCATATGAGAAGCATATTCATTAATGAGGCTTGGATGCTGGTAGGTGATTTTAACTCTCCCCTAAAATATGAAGGGTCTAAAATCACACCCATATGTTATGAAGTTTTTTCCAATTTTATTGACAGTAATCAACTTATGGACATTCAATTAAGAGTTACAAAGTTCACATGGAGCAATATAAGGATTTATAGCCAACTCATTCATATCAAGTTGGATAGAGTTCTACTTTTCCAAGAGAACATCTCTCTTTAGTGATGCCACTCTTCACTCTCTTCCCAAAAATTGGATTGGACCATATCCCTCTTCTTCTTGAGTGCTTCCAATCAACTTCTTTAAAAATTTTCTTCAGGTTTGAATATATGTGGCTCAATCATGATGAAATCAAATATATTATTACAAAATGGTAGACCAAAATATTTTTAGGGCTTCTCATCTCCCAGGTCACCAAAAAACTCTGATATGTTAAAGCCAATCTCAAGCAATGTTATAAATAAGTTTTTGGCAATATTTTCTCCAAGAAACAAAACATTCAACAACATTTGATAGGTATTGAAGATGCTATCTAGAATGGGAACTCATCTCCAGATCTGAGATATTCTAAAAAGGTACTTCTTACTGAGTTCCACAACATTATTGCCTATGAATAAGTCTTCTAGATGTATATGTCCTGAGCAACCTAGCTTAAAGAAGGGGACTATAGAATAATTTTTTTCATGCCACCACTCTAAGACACCGAAGTTGCAACAAAATCAAACTAACCAAGGCGGATGGATCATCAATAGGAGATATTCTAGAGATTATATTTTAATCTATTGCTTAATTTGAAAACCTCATTGGTCATTGTAACCCTTATGATCCCACACTATCCAGCTTTTTACTTTCCAACATTCCCTCATTGACCACTCCTGATCTCAATTCCTTTCTATTGCAATATTTTTATCATTAGGAGATTAAAAGTGCAACTTTCTCTATGCAAGGAGATAAATATCTAGAACTTGATGGTTTCCCATCCCTTTTCTTTGAATGATTTTGAAATATTGTTGGATCTAACCTAGTTGATGCTATCCAATAAATTAAAAAAGATAAGCATATCCATAGAGATGTCAATTCCACATTCTTTGCCCTCATACCCAAAACCTCTAATGCCAAAACTCTTCCAGATTACAAGCTCATAAGTCTTTGCAATGTGATCTACAATATCCTTACCAAGGCCATGGCTAATAGGATGATGAAAATTCTCCCCCTCATTTTTTTATCAATTCCAAGGAATCTATGTTCAAGGGAGGCTCATTATAGATGGTATCATCACTATCCATGAGTTGATTCACTCTATCACTAAAAGTGGAAAACCTAGGTTATTTTTAGAACTTGATATGAACAAAGATTTTGATATATTTTCTTAGAAGATCCTCTTATTTGTTCTTTCTAATTTTTTATTCCATTTTTTTTGGATTAATCTTATCAAATAATACATCACTTCTACTAGCTTTTTAGTCATTATTAACGGTTTTTTTGTTGGTTATTTCAAAAACTATAGAGGAACCATACAGGGAGAACCTCTTTCTCCCTTTATCTTCATAATCCTTGTTTAAATATTAGGAATAACCCTGAAAGTGGCTTGCAATCAAGGTTCTATCTCTAGCATCAAATCTGCCTCCACCCTTAATCCCATATCACATCAATAATCCATGGATGATACCATACTAGCCACTTATTTCTCAGTTCTCCAAGCCAGAGTCATCAAATATATTCTTCTTATCTTCGAGGAAGTGACAAAGAAAAAAGTTAATTACCATAAAAGAAAATATTCTTCATTAATTACCCCATAAAAAGGTAGCTAAAAATTGCTAACATGATTGGATGCTCTATATCAAACCTCTCTTCTACCTATCTAAATCTTCCTCTCTACTTTGGAAGTGCATTTGGAAACCTTTGGAACAATGTCTTGGAAATAATGCACAAAAATATTATAGGGTGGAAAGGTGTTATTTAAAGTTAACCAATGAAATTCATTCTTATCAAAGCTTCTCTTAAAAGCTCCTGGTTTTCTTCCTATCCATATTTAGATCGCCTTCATTCATTTTCCATATAATTGAACAAATTCAGAGAAACTTTTTATGGTCTAGTTTTGAGGGCCAGTAAAGGTTCCCTTTGGTTTCTTAGGACTAAATCTATTCTAAAAAAGAGCAAGGAGGATTACTCTTTAGGAAGGTCAAGCAAATGAACCTGGCTCTCATGTCCAAATAGGGATAAAGGCTCCTACACAATGAAAAAGCTTGTTGGATTGACATCATCAAAGCTAAATATTTATGGTAAAATTCGAAGTTTCTAGATGATCCCACTCCCCTTGCTGGGTCGACCATTTAGAATTCTATTTTAAAATCCAGGCATCTAATACTTAAGGGAATCAAGTGAAAGCTTGGTAATGATGCAAGCATCAATTTTTGGAAGGAACACTATTTTGGACAATTCCCTTATTGATATCCCCAATTTGGTAAGCTTAAATTCCATCAAACACCTTGTCCCCAAAGTTGCCTTCCTTTCATGGTTATCCATACAAAATATAATTCTCACCATTGATAACCTCCTTTGTAGAGGTATAACAATTCCAAATCACTTCTATATTTTTCTTTCCAATTATAAATCCACTAGTCACCTATCTCTTGCTTGTCCTTTCTCTCTTAGAGTCCTCCAATCCATTTTCATAGCTTTGGAATTTCATGGGCCCTTTCTTGTTCTATCCCGAAACTTTACCTTCAGTGGCCCTACCCCTTTTGAGTTCATTGTCTTAAAACCTTCTCATCCTTATACCTTCCCCATTATCATTGGAAAGTTTGGATAGAAAGAAACAATAGAGCCTTATACAACATTTCTAAATACTTTTCATCAGTGTAAGCCTAGATCCTTTTTTCTACTAAAGAAAATCTTTAATTGATTCCCCTATCTTGCCCTTCTGATTCTTTTAAAGAGCTTAAGCTTTCTATTTCTCTAGACCTCCCCCGTCCCCCCTTGTTCCTCCTACATCTCCCATTGAAAGATTAAAAAATCATTTGTTCTCCACTTTTGAAAGGCTATATCAAGCTAAATTTTGATAGTGCTACCAAAACAAACCTTGGACCTGCTGGAGCGGGTGACATATTTAGAGATAACCAAGGTAAAATTCTCCTTTCTTAAAAAAAAACATTGGAAATTAACCAAAATTTTTGTTGATACCAGAGCCCTCTTCCAAGGGCTAACCATTTTGGATGACCTTCAAATAGATCATCTCATCATTGAAGGTGATTCTTTAAACATAATAAATTTATTAAAATAATTTTAACCCCCCTCTTAGAGTGTCCAAAATCTCAGTGAATATTCCAAGAGATCCCTTCGTAATGTCAAAAAAATCATCATCCAACATGTCTATTGAGAGGGTAGTCGAGAAAATAATATCATGGTTAATTTGGGGCTGCATAAAGAGATAACCCTTATATGGCGTAATGACTTCACTCAATCCTTATTTGGTCATTCTTCTTCTAGAAGTCATTCCTTGCTTTAATCCTTTGTCTATGTTTACTTTGTTTATTTTAGCCTATGAGGATACAAAGGTTCTTTTCTTAGCTCTTATGGTTAGGTATCTTCTTAAGAATTGTTCCTACATTATAGCTATAATTGTTCACGTCCCTTTTCATTTGGATTCTAGAAAAAAATTCAAAAACCATGCTTCGTGTCTCCATTTTTTAAGATGGACTCCTAGCTTGGAAACCTCTTATTCTCTATTTTTTTTATTTTTTTTGTTGTGTAGATACTACCTCTCTTTGGCCCTGTGTGGGGTATTCCCTTTAGGCCATTTAAAGGATGCCTCTTTTCTATTATAGGATGTCTTCTCATTTTCTCTTTTGTAAAAGGTTCGGGGATCCTTTCAAAACCCCTTCAATCTATCAATAAAAACAAAAAATGTTGGTATATGTAGACACCCAGTTTTACCCCATAAATTGGCCACCCAACATGTTGCCCATCATCCCTTTGACGAATTTCACAAAATCACCCTCCTATAGCCAAATTCAAGGTAAAAGACACCATCAAATTTGACCTTCTCAAACCTTAACCATATAATATCTAAATTTTACAAATTTTATACTATTAGAAAGCTCTCAAAAAGATCTTTCCAATGAGAATAAACACAATCATTTTTTACCATTAGGGAAAATTTTATTCCTTAAGGAAACTTTGAATCCTTACGATGAATATGACCTCTCATGGCATATTTGACCCATCAACTTTATCCTTCACAAAACTTGATCAAATGAGATCCAGAATCATAAAAGTAGTATCATTGGAAATGTATCAAAAACATATTTCCAAAAAATATAGAAATGGTCATGTTTGACCACCATGGTGAATTCATAGGTCCATGGTGAATTTGCAGTCCCATGGTAAAGTCGCCATATCATGCCAAATTTGAAGATCCATGGAAAATTTGATAAATCACAATAAAAATTTATTCTTGGTGATGTGACTCCTTGTCACCACTACTTCCACTAATTATACATTTGATTGAGCTAAAATTAATGTGACATATTTTAATTGCCAATTAAGGTAGTTGACTAGTTAATACACCTTTAATCAACACATGCAATTACCAATAAAGGTTGTTAACTCCATGAAATATTGGGTTAATAGCCCAATAAAGCCAAATCTAAAGTTAATATTTTTCTATAAATCCTCCTCTATGGAGCCAAAAAGACTTGATAGGAAGACTTTAGACCCATGTGAGAGAGAAATAAATTTTAGAAAGAGATTTTGATGAGGCTTTAAGAAATTGTGGAGGATTTAGTGCAAGGAGGAAAATGTTGTTGCAATTGGAGATTGAACCTTTGGTATTGGGGGCCTCAACATAAGGATATTCAAAGCTAAGAATTATTTCTTTATATACTCTCTTTTAAGCATTCATTTTTTTATTTTTTCTATATGGTCTTGTATGCAAACAATATCCATTTTATTTCTTTAAAATACTTATGTGGTAAATTTGGGACTAAAAAAGCAGTCATTCTTCTAGAGGAATACAAAAATAAATATAATAATGTTGATCTTGATGACCCTGTGGACCCCCTTATTCTACTAGTGCTAGTCATATCTAACCTCAGTTAACTCCCTATATCTTGGTCTCCTTTCCTTACCTTACCCCTATTCTTATGGGTTTTGGTTTAATCTCTTTCTTTTGTGTGTTCCTTGGTCCTCCACTATTTTTTTGTTGGACCCAAAGGTTCTCCACTTTGTTTTTTTCAAGTGTTTATACTGTTGGCCTCTTCCTAAGGTCCTTATTCAAATGTAAAATGTTTGGGGACCCTTTCAAAACCCCTTATTTCTATCAATAAAAAATAAAATTGGGGCTGGAGCCTTGGATTAAGTTAGTTGGTGGTTCTAGACTGGACGATAAATCCCCAAATTGATTTGGATCAATTTTAGTGTTTTCTTTGTAGTTGCATGTTTATTTATTTATTTTTTCTGTTTTATAGGTTATAGAGCCGATTTGCATGTTTGTGGTGGATTTGAAGCCCTAGGAAAAATTTGCAGTCCTGTGGCAAATTTGTCCCTAGTGCAAATTTTTCATGCAGTCTCAAGAAATAGGTCTAGATTCTCATATTTATTTTATTTTCAGTCCAAAATATGTATATTCTAATTTGTTTTTAGCTTTTTAAAATTTTATAAGTATCTTCATGAAGGTGTAAATATCAAATCCCATATTTTAGAATTATGGTAGATCTAAGGGGTAGCACATGTGTGTTGTATTTTTCGTTAGTATTCCTATCATAATAAGAATTACTTTTAGCTAAGACATATCTTAAGTAGTGAGTTATCAGATCTTGTAACTTTAGCTCATTTTATAGCCATTAATTTGTTTCCCATAAAATGGCATCTTAATAATCATCATTGAATATGGTCATTGCTTTTAGTTTGTTTGACCAAATAATGAATTGTAAAAGCATTGCATGATGGTTTAATCTCTTTAGTCAATATTTTGCAACCAAAATAAAATGAATAAAGGTAGTTAAAAAAAAACATGTAGGTTTGCATATATATTTTAAAAGGAATATATGTATTCCTTTTTGTTTTTCCTTTGTAGTCCTTTTTTTCTAGATTAGATTTGTAGAATAAAAAGAAATCAATCGATGGCAAAAGAGGCAAGACGAAGTCCAAGATGCAAATAAAATTATTGTTAACAAATTCCAAAGTAATTACATTCCTTGACTTATATATTGTTACACTTTTCATTGCTTGCTCTATGTTTCAATAAAAAAATAAAAAAGAGTTGGGAATTAAGGAGTTAGATTTTTTTTTTTTAAATACACATCAAGGAAATATGATCTTTTGTATCTAGGAACTCAAAAAAAATCACATGTAGTGTTTTATATATTAGGCTAAACTTTGTTTGTGCATTCCTTCTTGTGCCCTTGCTCAAATTTAAAAACAAAAAAAAAAACATAAATTTTCCTTTAAGTTTTGAAATTATGGTTTTAGTCTCATAACATTGTAAGGAAATAAAAAACATATAGGTTAGGAATATTTTTTTCTATATATTATCTTCATAAGCATTGCACAATCATCCTTTTGCATCATAGTTATTTAGACAAAAACCTTAGGTGTATGCAAATTGAACAAACAAAACTAGATTTAGGGTAATCTATAAAAACCCTTGGTGAACCCAAAACTTCCTCATCAAATAACTTGAACAAAATGATAAATTTCAACTAAGAACCCTTGTTTGAGTGTAGGAGTCAATCTTAGGTTTTGGAGGCTAATATTGTTGGATCCTTAAATTCGTGCCTACATCTTTAGTAAACATAACATGAAAATACCATGCCGGTCCAAAATCCTTTGACCTAATCCTTGGACTTAATCAACTTAAAGTTTATCACACTTTAACCAAGACCATTTAATTTATTTGCATAGAATAAAACACATTAATCAAATATAACAAAAACATAACCAATTGTTAGTCCTATTGAGGGAAGGATAACAACCCCTTGAGTAAATTGATATATGAACCTTGAGGGTTATCTCTCTTAGTGAGTATATAGCAATGGGATAACAAGAGACATAAGGTGGGTTGTTCTCTTTGGTGATATAAGAATAATTGAAACATATTCACTTTCTTCTATAAACAACTCTTAAAACAAAACTTAAATAAAAATTGAATCCCCCTTCCTATAGGCTATGGCTAAAACCTTGTACCTTACTTGGAATATTATGCGGTAGTTAGCACAAAATTTGAATGCTTTACAAATATTACCCGAGATTCAATAGAAGAAGAAGAAATTCAAAATACTACTTGTAAATAATAAGAGGGAGATAATACTCCTTCAATAACCCTCTCCCTTGTTCATAATGAACAAGGGGAATTAGTTTTCAATTACATGGATCACCTAGTAGTTTTCCTTTGAGTAAATAGAGAAACCATAGAAAATATTTTAAGGATTGAAAAAGAAACCTTAACCACCTCTGTTGTAGAAGAACCCCTCTTGGATATTTCCCAACAACCTAGGTCTAATTCTACACATTTTCATCAAATAGACCCATTCCATGGGTCTTTGCATGTAGATTTCAACCCTTATAGCCTAAATCGTATGAGATCTAATCCCCCTATTATCACATATCTCAAAGGTAGGCCCCTTAGTGTTCCATATTCTTAAAGGATTCAAGGGAATTTACCTCTAAGCATAGATCCACTTAGGATAAACATAATTCACCCTTCTATCAACTCATAAACATTTGTCAAGTTTATAATGTGGATGTTTTTTTAGTACACCAAATACTACAAATATAGTCTCTTCTAATATCTTTTTTTAGCATGCCTTATTCCAAAATTCCCATTCCTATCAACATTAAATCTACTAATATATTTATTTTGAGCATCTCAGGAAAAAAAAGTGATTACCCTTTCTGGATCAATCTTTATAAATTCTAAAACTTACCCCATTGGTTAGTTCACTATCATAATTTATTACACCATAACCTTCATTCAATCCTTCTTACTATGGATTCCAAGATATAAACTCTAGATTAAAATAGTTGGTTAAGGAAAACTCCAAATTTAAATAGAAATTGGCTTCCCTCCAAGAAGCCTCGACAAAGCAAAAGTATTCCAATAAATATTATTGTAACCAACCCTTAGACCCTTTTCTTGCTAGTTGTCCCTATCCTCCTCACTTTGTAGTGCCCAAGTTTTTGATATATAAGGAAGAAGGTGATCCAACCGATTAGATTAGAAAATATTAAAATGCCTACCATGATATAGCTTATGACAAGGCACTTTTATTGAAACTATTCCCAAAAGGCCTTTGTGGAGAAGCTTTGAGGTGGTATTTTCAAATAACAAGACATTCAATCAAAAAATTTGGGGAACTAACATAAATATTTATCCAACAATTCTCACCCTACATCATAGAAAAGTGTACTATAGACGATATCTACCAACTTAAGAGAAATAATGGAGAGTTATTTACAAACTTTCTAACTTGATGGCAATCCTTAGTTAGGAAGCTTCATTTTACCCCACCATAAAAATATCTCCTCCATATTTTTATATGCAATTTATAAGAACAACTTGCTTATCCATTGAAAATGACCTGTATATCTTCCTTTGAAGATGCAGAAACAAGTGAAAACTACCCAAAAAACCATATTTCTATAATTCTAGAGGACAATACAAGAATAAGAATATTGTGGGTGATGGAATAACTAAATCTCATCCCATCAATAACCTCAATAAAGGTAATGTTCATACTACCACTGCTTTACAAAAAATCCCAAAATAAATTGCACTCGACTTTGCCAATCCCTATCCTCTATCTTAAGGTAACTTTTGAATTCCATAATGATATAATTACCACTCATAATACCTATTGACCTTGAAAGAAATAAGCTTTCTTGGTTTAAGGCCAATGAACATCACACCAATAAGTAAAGAACTCTTATGCACCTTATGCAATATTTAATTGATGATGACCATCTTATCATCAATAATCCTGAGAAAATAACATCTTCTAATCAAGATATGGAAATCTTCCAAGATCCCTTACGTAAACACAAGAAACATATAACCAACCATGTTAACTATAGGAATGTTCCCCCATTAGATCAAAATATAGTGGGAATGATATAGATTAGTGTCATTATTTGACAATAATATAAATAAAAAGATAATCCTTAGATCGACCTTCTAATCCCCCTTTGGTATTACGTCCTAGTACAACTCTAAAGAACTAACCTTAATTATAATATCTCAAGATAAAGCAAAGAAGACCTTTGATCTTCAACAACAACTTGAGGATATCCCAATGAAGATCTCCATACTCAACTTGCTAAAGACATCACCTCCTCATAGGAAAGACCTTTTTAAATTTCTATGTGAATAAACCATTGCCAATTTGGTGGGGTACCTAAGTGTAAATCATCCATCTATATATTTTATAAGGATTAATTTCCACCCCTTCCATTCTTGGAGAAATTTATTTATGTGTCACATGCCATATTGGCGATTAGTTGATCAAATTATTTACTTTTTTATGGCTCTTCCATAAACGTATGTAGCTTAAATTTATTAATAGAGTAGGGCTTCACAAGCAAGACCTATATAAATATGGTATTGTTATTAAGGCCTATGACAACAAGGAACATGAGGCCTTTGGGACTGTAGTTCTTCCACTAAAATTAGGACCTTGCATACTTAACACTTTATTCTACATATTATCGTGTGATTTGAACTATAATATCCTTTTAGGATGACCTTGGATTCATGCCATGCAAATTGTCCCTTTGAATTATCATCAATATTTAAAGTTTGAATATCAAGGCAATTTATATAGCATTATGGCAGATAAAGAACCCTTTACATTTTTTAAAGCCATTCAAGAAGAAAATTCAAAGGCTCATATTTGTCCTTTCTTGAATGTTTCATGTCCCTTTATCAATGATACCCTAAAATATATTTTGTCCAATGGAATAGGTTTCAACTAGGAATTTGGGACTAGTAGCACAATAAAGGATAAAATTCAAGTCAAAGCTCAATAAATTAACCACATAAACCTCAATGATTGGCATGATGAGTTACCAGCTTTGGACCTAGCAAGATTTCTCGTCACCTCACACTTTGGTGTTACCCTCTAGAAGGGGGATGGTTATACAAATAGGAAGATACACCTTCATTTCTACTAGGACAACCAATGAGGAAATAATTTATGGAAGCAATCTACATCCAACCAAATTAATATATGCTTCTTGTTACTTGTTAAACGTTTACCCTACACTCAAACAAATCCTTTGTAAATTTGGTTATCAATGAAATGGGCTAGGACCTTACAAATAATGTATCATAGAACTTTTGGAGCCATAGGATTTCCTAAGATATTTTGTATTAGGATACATATCCAATCCTAGTGAAAGGTCATCCTCTTCCTCTTAGGATAGTAGTGATGAGGAGGCATACATTTAATCCCTTGTATCCCAAAGGAAAAACACTTTAAAAAAAGGATTCGATTAGTATGGGGAGGATAGTGAACCTTACCTTTCCACTCTTTTGATTTATTATTAAAATATGCTCAATAAACACCTTAAATATTTTTTATCCTAAAATTATATATGAAACTAAACAAGGATATCATGAAACATCGAAAACTAACTACAATGGTAAGAATGATTCGACTCTACCTCAAGTAGATAATAGCCCTTCTCTCCAACCAATAGAATGTATCTTATCAACTATAGAAATAAATGACTATGAGGTAAAATTTTTACCATGCAACCTATTTGGGGATACCCATGCCAACTATCTTCGTCAAGAAGACACCCCTAGCGAAGGGTATCTCTTATCAATTACCAATCCCTCACAGTCATCAAACCTTGAATAATGGACTTTAGATCTTGAATAATTTAAAATTTTAGGTGTATTACCCACCCCTCCATAGTTATAAGATGAATCCCATATACTAATATAATAAATAGTCAATATCAACATATGTTCTCAAGAAAAACCTAAAAAATTTAAGTTAGGAAAAGTCCTCACTCTCAAAGAGCATGAAGAATACACTAATTTTTTTTCAAATTTAAATACATATTTGCATGATCTTATGTATAAATACCAGGATTATATTTATTCCTAGTATACCACCATCTGGTTGTAAAATCAGACACCAAACCAATAAAATAGAAATTGAAGAAATTGCACCTAAATATCACTTTACTTGTCAAATAAGAGTTCCAAAAGATATTTGAAGTCAAAATTATTAAAGTAATTGACTACTCTTGACTGGATTTCCACCATAGTACCTATGGCTAAAAAGTAAGGTGTTGTGTGTGTCTACACTGACTTTAGGGATATCAATAAGGTATGTCTAAAATATGACTTTCCTTTACCAAACATAGATATGATCATTGAATTCATTGCAAGGTGTGGTATGCTATCCCTAATGGATAGAGTTTTTGCATATAATCAAATTCAAATTGCACCAAAAGACCATTCCAAGACATATTTATTGCCCCTCGGGGAACCTTTTACTACCAGGTCATGCCCTTTGGCTTGAAAAATGCTGGATCAACCTAATGACGAGTGATGATATGTATATTTCATTATATAATGCATGATATCATTGAATCTTATATCAATGATATTCTAGAATGATCTATAAAATAGGAAGATCATGTTAGAGATTTGAAACAGATTTTTGAATGACCAAGAGAATTTAAGGCCTATTTAAAACCTATCAAATGTATATTTGGTTATCATTAGGAAAGTTGTTAGGATTTATATTCTCTCGATATGGCATTAAAATGGATCTAGATAAGATATCTTCTATCACCAAGATGCCACCTCCTATAATATTGACTTAGCTTCAAAGTCTATAAGGCATATTATAAAACATTAGGAGGTTTATTTTTCAATTAGCTGATAAATACAAACCCTTTTCCAAAATTTTGAGGAAAGGAACTAAATTCAATTGGTATGAGGAATGTTAAAAGGATTTTAATGTCTTAAACATACATTTTATCTCTACTTATGCTTGTCCCACCTAATATCCTTAAAACATTATTATTATACATTGCAACAACTATTCATGCCTTAGGTTCCATGTTGAAACAATGCAATGACCAACATATAAAACATGTTATCTACTACATCAGTAGAAACTTAGTTAGTTATGAAACTTGATACACGCCTTTAGAAAAACTTTGCTTGGAAATTGTCTCTGCTTCTCAAAACTTGAGACTTTACATGTTAAGTCACAAAAATTATCTTATAGCCAAAATGGATCCTCTATGATACCTTATGGTCAAACATTTTATCTCGAGTCAGACAACCAAGTGGGTAGTGGTCCTTAGTGAGTTTTCCCTTGAATTCATTAACCAAAATTTAATAAAAGGACAAGTGATAGTTGATCAATTGACAACAACTCCTCTACCATCTAGTAACCCCATAGTGATAGAATACCCTAAAAAAATGGTATGTATCCTCAAAGTGGACCAATAGGATTCATGGACCCTTTACTTTGATGATGCAAGGTGTGTCAAAGCCATAGGAGTAGGTATCATCCTAGTGTCACCCTAGAAAATTGTTGTTCTTTTGTCTTTTAAGCTCCAATTTTTGTGCACCAACAATATTGTCAAATATGAAGCACTTAAACTTGGGCTTTGTGTGGCTCTAGCCTTGATAGTAACAACTCTCTCCATTTTTGGGGACTCACAACTAATAATTAACCAAATTATAGAGGTTTATAAAATAAAAAATGATAAAATCAAGCCATACAAGGACATTATGGATAAGCTAATGGATGCTTTTGATAAAGTCACCATTGAAACCATTCCACACTCTAGTAATTATCAAGAATATGTTATGGTTATAGCCTCCTCACTCATACCTCTAGAGCTAGAGGATGCAGAAGCCATGATTTTTATCTAACAAATAAAGTAGCTTGTAACTTTGAACTTTAGTCAATAACCATTAGAAATATTCACAAGTGAACAATGTCCTATACTTGAACCTTGGTACAATAATATTTATGCCTTCCTCAAGAGTGGAACTTTGTTTAAAATTCTAAATCATAATGAACAAAGAAATGTGAAACAATAATCTTGCAAGTTTGTAATCATCAAAGACATTCTATATAAACAATATTTTGATAGCATCCTTCATAGGTCCCTATACTACAACGAAGCCAAATAAGTCATTCAAGATGCCTATGAAGGAGTATGTGGTGGTCACTTCAATGCAAATGCCATCACCAATAATCTCCTCTAATTAGAATATTATTGGCCTAGTATGAAAAATGAAGCTTGTGATTATGTTCAAAAATATAAAAAGTGCCAAAATCATGATAATCTTATTCATGCACCATCTCAAGACCTCCAATCCATAGCAACCCCTTGGTCATTTTCCACATGGATATTATTGGAAAAATAAATCCCTCTTCATCTAATGGATAAAATATTATCATCACTGCAATCGAATATTTTACAAAGTGGGTAGAGGCTATACCCTTATCCTCTTGAACTAGAGTTTAGGTATCAAATTTTATCCTAAAAAATAACCTATCCTAGTATGGTATCCCCAACATGATCATATCCCATAATAACACATCCTTTAAGAATAAATACATTGCCCAAATTTGTGCAAAATTTAAAATTCAACATAAATGGTCGACACCATATTATCCATAAGTTAACAACTAGGTTGAAGCATATAATAAAACTTTAATAAAAATATTCAAGAAACTCGTTAGAAAAATATATAAGTATTGGAATCTATAGCTATATCCTACCTTATGGGCATATCGTGCTATTTTGAGAACCCCAACTAGCACTACATCCTATGCCTTGGTTTATGGGACAAAGGTCATCTTCCCATTTGAATTAGAAATGAATTCACTTAAAATATGTCGTTGGCAATAAATAGTACCACAAACACTTTATCCAATTGGAAATACATAATGAAAAGCAAATTAAAACTTTAGAGCATCAAAAATTTTATCACCAACTTAAGAGAGTCTATGGAAAAAGTGCAACCTTGTTCCTTCAAGGCAGGCAATTTAGTCCTTAAGGAAAATAAAAAAATACTAACATGAAAGAAATAAAAGAGAAATTCAAACCTAATTGGCTAGGCCTATTCATAATAACCACTAAATTTGGGTCAAGTGCATATCACTTGGCTACACTATATGGCAAAGAATAGAAATAACCCATAAATATAATGTATCTCAAATATTGTTTAGATTTATATTATTTTCTTGATCATGCGCTTGTTAGTATTTATTGATTTTTGTATGGATGAATGATACTTTATTTTCTTGTGTTCATGTGCTTGTTGCTACTTGTCTACTTGTTGCATGTAGAATTAAGATATTCGGTGGGAGTCATGATTATCCTAGTTAGGATAGTCTACATCATAGATTACATTTTAGCTCGGTAGCTAAGGTAGTGGATATCTCCAAATACTCTACTTTCATGTAGGGGTAATCCAATAATCAATCAATTACTAATGCCACCTTAAAATATACCCAAATGCAACCATACCTTGTAGTAACTTGCTATCACTCTATGATGATTTTGATACTAAAGAGCAAGTATATACATTGTATTTAAGAAAATATGAGCTAGCAAGTTCCCTCTTGAAAATATCTTTTCCACTTTAAATATCTTACTTTTTCAATATTCCTTCTTATCTTTTAAATAATTGGGAGGTGACTACATTTCCATATAAATATTATAAAATATGTAAACATTTATAAATATGCCAAACATTGGATCAAAATGTGGCACATCTCCTGACTATTTGTGAGATAGTTGGAAAAAACTCATCATATCAAGATCAATTGCACACATCATAACAATTGGATTTATCCTTATAATAGAGAAGCATAAATGGTAGGATTATCTAGCACTTGAAAAGTGCCTAAAACCCTTACACACCCAACAATGTGGGATAACTTCATCACACATCCTTCCTTAGTATAATGATCTAATGGAAATGTCAAATCAAAATTATCTTCTAAACACAACAAATATAATTCATAAATATACCTAATAAGGGTGTATGGTAGAATTATTCAATGCTTTACAAGTGGCTAACATAGTTATGTAATCAAAAACATTGGATGATTTTGTCAAACATCCTTCCTTGGTATATGAATTTATCAAAATTCTCAATTAGTCCTCCCTTGTTTCCTTGTAAACACTTGGTATATGTTTTCAACTACGGTCAATATTTGATAATATGGACAATCATGAGATGTGTCAAACACTAAAAGGAACTTGAATTAATCTCATGACTAATTATAGGTCAGTCAAGGCAAATATCATCTCTTCTTTGATACTCCATTCTTCATTCAATGTTGCAATTCAACCTATACCTTCCAATTATTTGACACTTTACCTCATATTTTCATAACCATAATTAAAACCTGCTCTATCACATCTATCTTACTTGTTCATAGGTCAATTAGAGAGTAGGGTACTAATGAATGACTACTTAATTGTTAATATCATCTTTAGTCAATTATTACTACTATTTCTCCTCGTTAATGAATGACTACTTAATTGTTAATACTATCTTTAGTCAATTGTTACTACCATTGTTCCTCGTTAGCTTATGAGTCAACTAAGATACCTTATTTTCCATGCACCTTAAGTCGAGTCAACAATCATGCAATCAACATCCATTATCTTCAATACTTGATAATTTAATACATCATTATACCTAAGAAGGATGAGTGGTAGAATTATTTTATGTCAGGCAAGTGTCTAGCATACCTATACACCCAATAGTGTGGGATAATTCTATCAAACATCCTTCCTTATTATAAGGGTCTATAATCCCAAGTCATGACACAAAACTCTATCACCATACACCGATTGAAAAGGATTAAATCCTGTAGTTGTTTTCTAGATAGTTTGATATACCCATAAGGCTTTTGAAAGGTTTTTTTCCTAGTCATTCTTGTGTTGTTGCACTATTTTTGTGAGAATGTTCAACTCTCAATTTTTAACCTCCACCTACCCATTTGCTTGTAGATGATAGGGAGTTGTTTTTTTGTGCTATATATAAAACTACTACCACAATCATCTTTGAGGTAAACTGAGTTCCTTGGTCATTGGTAATCTCCTTGGAAACACTGAACCTGGTGAAAATAAATTTATACATAAAATTATCTACATTATCTTCTTTTGTGTTCCGTAGTGCTTGCACTTCAACCCACTTAGTCACATAGTTAGTACATACTAAAATATATCTTTTATCATTAGACTGTGGATTGATTGGTCTGACAAAATCCATATCCCATTTATCAAATGGTTCAATATGCACATGGGGATGAAGGGGCATTTTGTATCATGGAGTTGGTCTACCCATTCTATGAAAATTATCGTAATGGCTAACATGTTTTAATTCATCTTTGAATAATGACGGTCAATAATACCCTGTTTGCAAAATTTTAAATACTTCATCCTACAAAATGTCCACCACATGGTTCATCATGATAGGATTTTAAATATTTATAGTTTCATTTTTCACAACAACTATACACATGATTTGATCAAGACCAATTTTAAACTAAAAATTACCAATCCATGAGAAGGTTGCACTCTTTTTAATTAATGTTTGAGATTCTCTAGGTGTGAGTGTAGGTGATATTTTTCTAGTTGCTAGGTAATTTGCCATATCAGCATACTATGGTATTTTTTCATTGAGAGCAAAGAGATGCTCATCCAAAAATCAATCTTCAGTGGTAGTGTTATCTTGAGATATTAACTTGGAGATAAAATATGCAACAACATTATCCCTGTCGGGTTTTTCAAAAATGGTTACATCAAATTCCTATAGAAGTAAAGCCATCTAATAATTCTACCATTTACCATAGGCTTTTTCATCAAATATATGATGGTTGTATTATCAATGTGTATTATTGCCTATGATATAATGGAAAATTTTATTTTTAGCATGTATTACTACAAGGAATTATTTTTCCGTGATAGTGTAGTTGAACTTAGCATTCGTAAGATTTTAACATAATAAATGGTATAAAATTAATTTTCATCCCTCTACCCTATTTCTGCCCCTATAGCATTGTTGGATGCATCTGCATAAATATGGAAGGAGAGATTCCAATTTGGACCTCTTAGCATAGAAACAATTGTCAAATTTTCTTTCAAGGTCTGGAACGCTTGTTCACACTCACTAGTCCACACAAATTTGACATCTTTGGTTAACAATGTGTGCAGTGGTTTAGTAGTTTTGCTAAAATATTGAATAAATGATTAGTAGTATCTAGCAGATCCTAACAAACTATAAATATCTCTTTGTGTTTGGGGAGTAGGTAAGTTTTTAATCACTTCTATTTTTCTTTTATCTACCTTGATCCCCTCAACAGATATATGGTGTCCTAAAACCATCCCTTATTCCATTAACATGAATAATTTTTCATTACTGAGGGATGAGTTTATTTTTTGATGGCATTGGAGTACTTTCTCTAGATTAGTTGTAGCTTCTTCAAAGGTTTCACTATATATGATGAAATCATCCATATAGACTTCTATAGTCTCTCCTACCATATTTGTAAAAATGTTAACTATCCTCTAGAAAGTGGCATGTGCATTACATAACCTGAATGGTAAGACTCGGTAGGAAAAGGTACCCCTAGTACAGGTATATGTGGTCTTTCATTATCCTCATCCCCTATTTAAATTTTATTATATCTACTATACCCATCAAGGAACAAAAAATATTTTCATCCTACCAAAGTATCGAGGACTTGGTATATAAAAAGTAGGGGAAATGGTCTTTTCTAATGGCTTTGTTTAACATTTTATAATCCACACAAATTTACCACTTGTCATTTTTTTTAGGAACTACCACCAAAGGTGAAACCCATTGACTATCCAAAATAGGATAGATGAATTTAGCTAATAAAAGTTTTTGTAGTTCAACTTTTACTATTTCCTTCATTGTTGGATTCATCCTCCTTTGAGGTTGTATTACCGGTGTTGCATCATCTTTCGAATAAATTTTGTGCATGTAGAATTTGGATGCAATACCCCTCATGTATTTTTACTACCATGAAAAAACAGTTTTATGGTTGACTAGTATTTATTTCAACTTTACCTCTTGAATAGTTGACAATGCATTGTCAATGTTTAGTGTTCTACCAAGTTTTATCTCTATCTATTTAACATGATTTTCCTTGTTGCCTACAAGTGGGGATTCTATAGGAGGATGTGAAGATTCTCCCTAAAAGAATTTTTTTATGACTACATCTTCATTGGTTTCATATTCTACCTCATCTAGGGCCATCACTTGTTGTAGCATTGGCAAGGCATCAACATTTAGAACTTTAGAATTTGGTTCTCCCAATTCATCGATGGATTGTGTAGGAGGATAAATGACTAGGTTTTTAACATTTTTTCCATCTAAAATTTTCATTTATCTAGTCCTACAACTTATGTAGGCATCAACTGTTGCCAACCAAGGACATCCTAATATGAGTGGATAACCACCTAGTACTAAACTAGATTGCATAACTAGAATGTCTGCCATATATTCCCATGCATCTATAGTTACAATCATGTCTTCTATAATTCCTTATGGAAGTACTATAGACTGATCAACTAATTATAAAATTATTTGTGTTGACCTCATATATATTAGCTGCAGTTTTTACATGGTTTCTTGAGGCATGACATTGATATTTGCTCCTAGATATACTAAAGTGTTGGGTAAATTTAAGCCTACGATTTGAATTGTTAAGACTAGGCTTCCTGGATCATAGTACTTTGTGTGGTAGGTGTTTCCTAACATTAATTCAGATAACTAATCTACCACATGCACTACTTTCGATGATTATCTCTATCTTGGTTTCTTAAGACAATTCTTTAATAGCCTTTGTGTAAATTGACACGTCTCTTATACCCTAATAGAGGGGAATTGTGAAATTCAAGTTTTTCAACCCTTCCATTATTATCAAATTTTGATTACAATTTAAATCTGGGTTCTTGTAACCTTTTAAGGAAGGGTGGAACCCCTTCATTATTGGTTTTTTTAGTAGTTACATTTTCTTCCACCCCCTCTACCAGAGGTGTTTGTTCTTCTACTTCTACTTCTATTTCCTCTTCCTCCACTATTGGAGGTGTGGGAGCTACTCCTAATTATCTACCTGACCTAAGTTGTATAGGATTACAATCTACACTAATATGATACATAGGGTACATCCTCGTGTCTACTTGATATGTGGGTTGATTTGTCTTATTATTTGAATTTGGGATTGGTTGTTCCGGTAGTTGTTGTGGCCTGTAAGTAGGTGGTATCAACAAACTAGGTAAAAATGGTGTGAATTCCGCATATTGTAATTTTTCCATTGCATTCCAACTTGCTTGTATGGTATCCATGTATAATATGTGTAGGGAGTATACCCTTGGGTGGCATTCATCCAAGGTGGTTGATCCCATAATCCCATATTGGGGGGTTGAGTGTGTCCTTGATTCATAAAATTGGATCCCCCATATTGTGGTACTACTCCTAGCATGTCACCTCCCATAGGAAACTATTGTCAATTTCTCCTATTACCCATGAACTTGAAGTAAGTTTCTACTACTTCTGGTTCCTCTTTTATGTTTTTTAACTTCAATCTTAATTTCATTTTGTGATTCATTTTATAAATGGCACACATTCTAATATTATTTTTTGGACACTCATTCTTGTGATGTTTTCTTTTACATATTGGGTAGAAAAAACTAGTGCTACTTTAATTTCTTGCTTCTTTTTCTGAATTTAGAATGTGCCTAATTGAAGTGCAAGAGATGATAAAATATCACTCTTCATGTCTTTCAGAAAATTGCCTATTTTTGCCTTAGTTATAGAGGCTATGGTTTTTGTTCCTCGATTGATGGGTTTACCCTTTCTTCTAGAATAATTTTGATAGAACTATCAAATATCCAACATTTGGTGTTGGTAAATTTCACCTCCCAATAACAAGTTTAAGGCTTCTAAGGATTCATTTGTGAGACCCCTTAAGAATATGCTTCTCAAGTATTTCTCACCTATTTTTGCATGGGATGAACGTTGAATATTGAAATTAAATATTTTCCAGTAATATTGCAATGACTATTCCTCCCTTTACAACATATCTAGGACTTCTTCCCTAGCATCTCGTGTCCTACCAAAATCCTGGTATTATTCTAGAAATATTTTATTCATGTCCTCCTAGGTGGCGATTTTTTTGTTCCCTAGACTGATAAACCAATTAAATGCTGAATAATCTAATGTAGAGGGGACAATTTTAGTTTTTGGGCATCAATTTTATAGTGCACTAATCTAAAAAGCACATAAAATTTGAAAATAAATAGATCAAGATCCTCAGTGGGTAGTCCTCTAAAATTAGGAAGGTTTGTAGGAGAGATATGTTTTATTTTGGTATCTCCTCTTAATTATTCAATAGGAAAGTCAAAACTAGTGGAAGCCTCCTCATTTTTAGCCATAGTTTTAGATGATATAGGTGTTAAACTCGATGCTTCTACAAAGGTAATAAAGCTTCACACTCATTTCTTGTATCTTTAAAGAGTAAATCTAAATCAAATCCTGAGGGAAACCCCCTTTCTAATATTTTCTACATTGGATTGTTTTTAATGAAATATTTTCCAAATATTGGATTAATATGCCATGGTGTCTCTGGTGGAGATGATGGTGCAGCTTCGAGAAGTGTTTCAGATTGTTTAGAAGGTATTTCAAAAGGTTTTTTAGGTATTTTTGGAGTGATTTATTCTTTCCTAATAAAACGTCTATTTGGTCCTCTTGGTCTTGGTGGAATCATACATTATCAGGTAAGGAATCTATGGGTAAGCTAGTCTAAACAATTATTTTTAGGTTGACTGATCTACAGATCCTAGAATACTACAATTGACACTCCCCGACAATGACATCAAAATGGTGAGCAGAAAATGGTGTTCCTAAAAATAATTATTTTTCTTCCATTTAATTTATCAATATGGGAGTTCGCAAACTTTTTGAGTATCAAATACATGACTAAAATGGAAATTGATGAAATCAAACACACAACTTGAAATGAATTTGTAGAAAATAAACACGCAACTGAATTAAATAAAACACAAAAATTAATGCACTGTAGAAATGAAGAAAGCAAAAAATAAAATAACAGGGGAGTATTATTGCCTTGAGTGGACCCAAGCTCTCGTAGATGGTCCACCCAGATTGTTATGTAACACTCACTCTTTCGAATACACACAAATGAAGAACAATGAAAACTTTATTAATAATTATGCAAAACTGAATAACAACATTTTGTGGATTGGAAATTTGGGATCCTTTGTCTTAGGAATGGCTTGTGTTTTATATATAACATGACCATCCTCTGTTACAAAAATAGGTTGTTCTAATTAAATCACGTGATGTGATTTTCTATGGCCGATTCGTTCATAGTTACAATCATCAGCTATTAAAATATTGACCATATCTAAAATTAATCATGCAATATAATGATGGTGCTCCCTAAGTTTACATGACCATTTATTTCTAAATTTTGCATGGTCTCCCAATTAATTAGTCAATGCATAAAATAAATATGCTTTATTCTCACTGGATATAGGTGCCTTTTGACCTCTTGTCAAGATATAGGCACATTTTTATCTATCTCTAGGAGATAGGCACTTTTTGATCTATCGCTAGGAGATAGGCACCAAGATATAGGCACTTTCAAGCCACCGAAAGATAGTCACTTTTTCTATCGTCGAGAGTCATTGAGAGGTAGGCACCTTTCTACCATTGGGATATAGGCACCAGCCTACACCCAAGATATAGGTGTTGGCTTGTACCCGAGATATAGGAACCATCCCTTAGCAGGATTTAGACACCCATTATTGGCTCCACAATCTTTGTCATTCCTCAAACATATTATAATTGTTGTACAATGCTAGGTCCATGCAAGACCTCGACTAAAAGATATGTAAAAAGTAACGAAAATCTACATCTACACACATTTCCCACTAAAAACACCGATCAAGCATAATACATCAATTTCCATTAAATATATGCAATAATTACACAAAAATACACTTCTAGTGTTAGTAATTCCACACAATACCCCATTTAAACATACATAAAAATTACCATTTTTAGTGCTCATCGGTGGTACATTAGTAAACTTGTTTGCTTCAACAAGATATTAGGTTTGAGCCTCATTGATTATGAATCCTTAAAATTTCTCTCTCTCTCTCTCTCTCTCTATATATATATATATATATATATATGATTAAAAGTAGGCATTATTCAATCATTTTGTACAAGTGTCAATTACAAATTACACCTAGTGGCACTACCTAATTCGATGAAATTTTTTGAAGGCTTGGCTTTTTATTTTTTGAATTTGAGTTCTAATATATCAAACCTTATAGAGGCCATAGCTTATATATATATATATATGCATTTAGAGCTCAATTGTTTCTACATTGCATAATTTTTTAGCCCTATGTAGTGCTAACATTAATTCATGGATCTATTACAATTCTATATGAATTTTCTATGCAAAACATATTCTTTAGGGTATGTTACTCACCTCGATAGGTATAATTATAGTATATGGATGATTAAAATTATAATATTACTTAGACGTAAAAAACTTTGGTTTATTTGTAGCAATGAAACAAAAGGTCTTAATGATCATGAACTTGGTAGGATGAAGGAGGAATCTCTTGGCCTCTATTTTATGCTAGTTGAGCAATATTTACTTTTCCACATTATAGAGAAGACTAATACTATTCATGTATGGACAATATTGAAGGATATTTATGGGAAATTAAGTGATGAGGACATCTAATCATATCATTATAATTATTCATGTAATGTGAGTAGGAACCTTAGCTCATGTTAGTTTTCTAAAAACCTATGTTGGTTTCTAGATTGTTAGACTAATAGCTTAAGTTGGTAAGTTGTTAAGCCTAATATATTTATTTGTTAGAAAATTAGCTCAAGTTAGCTAAGTTTTAGTTCATTTTAGTTTAATACTATTTGATCTTCCTGAGATAGCATTTCACATGTAATTTGGAGGATCTTCATATATTGTAATATTGGCATCTCAAATATCTATATAAACTTGCAGTTAAATAAAATTGATAAGTTGGAGTTTAATTCTTCATTATTGGTATAACAGCACTTGATTGTGTTGTGTGTTTACATCCACCATGTACCTTAACCATAACTCTCTTGATCCAGGAACTAGAACAAATGGAAAAAGAGTTGTGTGCCAATATGGTTTCTAATGTGTCAAAATTGAATGACATAGAATTAGAAGAAAAACTAACTGTTGAGAAATCCAAGTTTGGTGTTGAAGATGCCAATAACCTCATTCAGTTTGAGGAGGAACAGGAAAATTTTCCCAATGTATATTCTAGTCCTACACAACCCTTGCCCTCTACTGCAACCCATGATACCCAACATAAATTTAGTTATGATGATGGGCTAAAATCCATAATTTTTATATTAAATCCAATGGAGAAGATAATAATAAGAAACTAGTGGAGAATTAGAAGACCCTTCAACCAAAGAAAAAGGTAAATATTACATGTTACACAATAGAGAAAAAGATCAATAGGTATGAGGGTATAGAAGGCCCCAAGATGAATTATAAATGACCTCCACTAACCCTAGTCATACCACATAGATATTATGGTTTTATTTTGTGCTTACAAGGGTTACTTCTAAGAAAGTTTCATAATGGCTCCTTTAGATCTTGGTGACCTATATATAAGTAGAAAAATTGAATTTCAAATGCAAGCTACAATTCAGAATATACAATGGATTTACTCTATATTTTGGTAGATTTCACCAAAAAAATTATTTGTTTGGAACAATGACAATATAGTTTATGGTGGACTTATGTCCTTAATTGCCTTCCATATATTAGCAGAAGCATTTGAATACCTCCTACTGCACAAGCCTTCTCTATGGCCTCCTTCCATTTATCTAATTTGTTTCCAAGATTTGTTAGATATGTATAAATCATCTAATGGCCAATCCATCTTCATTGAGTTCCAATTTGACATCCTCCTCATACAAAGCAAAATATAGAAATTTTTTTCTTTCCCTCTTAATTCATGTGGAAGTAATTGCTTTGGCTCTCCTCGTTGTAGTGACTATTTTTCTATTCTATGGAGCATTTGGTTTGATATATTTTGTAAAACTCAAATATGGATGCTCAATTATAGTAATTAGGATTCATCTAGATAACTTCACCACATCTACTACATTGGAGTGCATCACAAATTTCTCATGCCCATAGCCGGTTGTATCCCCATCCAAAAAACGATTTTTTGCAGTGGAAAACTATTTTTTTGATTCCATAGTTTTGCTATTCTAAAATTGGGTAAGGTCATTTCAATTCATGCACAATCTTATAAATTAATTACTTAATTAATTGGTTAATTAATTATTAAATAGTGCATGAAACTTTTAATTAATCAATTAATAATTTTATAAAAGGGTAATTTCATGCACTAATTAATTACTTAATTAATTAATTGTTGTTTATGTGCATGACTTTGGAATTGTTACCAAGTACATTTGTATGCACAAAACTTGTGCTTCACTTTGTATTTTACATGGTAAAATTGAAAGCTAGCATTTTGGCTTGTTATCACAAACAGTTAGATAGTCCATCTAACTGATTAGGTGAGTCCACATACCTCATACAAATTATATTGCAAAATGCACTGGAATCCAATGCTTTCATTATTTGGAGGTATGATGAGGACATCTAGGTATATTATTATAATTATTCATATAAAATGTGAGTACAAACCTTGGCTCGTGTTAGTTTTCTAGAAACCTATATTAGTTTCTAGATTGTTAGGCTAATATCTTAAGTTAGTAAGTTGTTAAACCTAATTTATTTAATTATTATACAATTAGCTCAAGTTAGCTAATTCTTAGTTCATTTAGGGCTAATGTCATTTGATATTCCTAATATATTGTAATATTGGCATCTCTAATACCTATATAAACTTGCAGTTAAATAAAATTGATAATTTGGAGTTTAATTCCTCATTAGTAAGTTTTAGTGAAGTTAAAAAAACATATACAAAGATTTCTAGTCTCAAAATTTTAAATTTTTGTAATTTCAATGACTATATCTCATTGTAAAGCCCTAAAAATTGACATAGCTATGGTAGGAGGCAAGATAAAGGGTGATGAAGAGTATATAAAATATATTAATTGTAATTTTACTCCTTATTTTCATATTGTTGGATTAGTTCTTAATGTGTATTCCATGACTATCAAGGAGCCACAACCTATATCTCTAGAAGGAATTTTCAAGCTTCTTATCCATTATGAAGTTGTAATAAAAAATTATGGATCTCTTTCTCATATATAGGCTCATCCAAAGGACTTCAAATCAGTGGAATCTAAGGATTAGTTACCCAAGGAAAAGTCTAAGATTTCAAAGAAGTCAACCACATGTGAGTATTGTAAAAGGGAATGTTATTCCATAAAAAATTACATATCAATATTGAAGAAAATTGAGACATAATTCTTAAGATCTAGACACAAGCTTTCTCATTATGAAGAAGATAAAAATGGCAAAGTAGAAGCCCACGAGAGCATCCATTATAAGGAGATGTTACTTCTAATGTCTCTAGTCCTTGCACCCTCAACACAAATTATAGGGGGTATAGAAGTAATGTCTAATATGATCACTTTTAGTCCAAATCCAAAAGAGTGAAAGAGTTCTTATGAAGACTAACGATGTAACCTATGGCTAAGTGTATATGTAAGACTATGGTCGTCCTTTATGTAAGCCTACATGCATAATCTATGTAAGCCTATGGGCATATTCATGTAATCATAAGGGCACCCTTCATATATTCACCCTTAGTGATATTGATTAATCCACCTCTATGGATAACTTTGATTAAAGGGTTTAATATATTTATTATATTAAAATTTAACCTTCAAGTCATGTTGGCTTTAAGTATAAATTTAATTGAGGATTTGGTATGACTAAAAATACTCCCAAATGATAGATCCATTAAATTAGTGTGATATATGTGAAATATGATGGGGTGCCTACAAACTCCCACCACTTATTCCTTTTGTGTCATTTATCATTTCTCTCGCTATTTTTTTTATCACTGTTATCTTCAAATCACTTTTTTAGCTTTTCTGAACATGATCATGGTGAATATATGTTTCAAAATATTTTTATAAAATACTATGAATTATAATAGTTTATAAATGAGAAATTATGATGGCAATATTTTGAACTAACACTTCTTACTTTGTTATTCTCAATGGCTTTACACCAAACTAGGAGAGCTTTTCCCTGACTTGTGTACAAAGTAATAAAAATAATAAATTTAAATAATAAAATAGGTAATATTAGAGATTTGATAGAGCAAAAGAGAAGAAAAATGGAATAATTGGTATCATATTCCTAGTAAAGTGGAAAAGAAAAACAAATCCTAGACTAAGAATCATGTTTTTTCAATCAATAAATCAAAATTCGTGAGTGAAAATAAGTTGGTTATGAGATGTCTCAATATCCATTAATCTTAATTCTTTGATTTCAGGAGCAAGTATTTTTTATCTTATTTTCCATCTTAAGTACAAACCTACAAGGTTAACAAGTTGTTATTTCATTACATAAATTGGATAGAGATTTAAATATTATTAGATGCCCCTATGCCTACCAATATTGGATATTTAAAGCTAAGAGGGGAAATGTCCATGCCAAATTGTATATTAAATACAAAGTAATAAAATTGATAAGATTAGAAGGTTAATGATAAGAGAAAGATGCATTTTATTTTTGTGTTTGTGATATTGGCACCTCAAAATTAAGTAAAAGATCATCTAAACCTATATCTTTTACTTAGATACAAAGCAACAAGGATTGTCATCCTTTGAAAATGGAAAGGAGGGAAGTTATTTTAACTTAAACAAGGGAAAAAGATTTTGTATCATGAGTGTTATTGCCTATAATTCAGATATTTTGTACATAAGGAATAAATAGATATTTGTGTTCCTTAGATATAAAGCAATCATAAGTACAATTATATAGCATTTCATTTTAATTGTTTTGGAAGGACAAAATATTTTCAATGAATATAGGTATTGAAATGAATGTTGGTATGTTTGATATTGACAAATTTTCACTCGAGTCCTTATAAAAAGGATAAATCAACTAAACCTAACTATAATCATCCTACCTACTTGTAATTTAGATCCCTTGGATATGGAAAAGGAATAAAACTTGTATTATTTAATTAGATACAAAAGGGTTTGAACTACAAGCATGTAGCATGTTGATTTAATATTTTGGAAGAGAAGCATAATAAATTTTTATGACACCCACTTATGTCTTGAATGCACATATATTTATAGAAAAATAACATAAGTTGATAGTTTGAAAATATGAGTTTAACTTCATAGAATTCAAATTTTATGTATGTAACAAAAGAACTAAACTTGTGTTCGTTATATAGAAATAAATTAGTCTTAATTGCAAGTATATTAGCAGTCTAATTTAATGGTATTGAAAGGACAAGATTGATGTATACTAATTGGCATAAAAATCCTAGTAAAATAAAGAAAATAAACTAATCCTAACTATAATAATCGTTTACTAATTGTAAAATTGATAATTGGTTTATGGATGTGGGATTATGAACTCACCTTCTAGAAATTTAGATACCTTGTATGTAAGGAAGGTACAAACTTATACTCTTTTTTTAGATACAAGGAAGTAATCACTATGAAATGATTATAGTCTAAATTTTCAAATGAGAGAAGGTGGAGGAGGATGGTGAATAGAATAAAAATAGTCTATATACCTATTGGTCTAGATGCCTTGAGCATGTATAGTGGGATCATTGTTATGTTTTGCAATCATAGGTACAAGACAATTATGTTGACAAGCCTAAAGGATGTGTTAGAAATAATATAGAATGGATTTGTTAGAGAAGGATAATAGATATTGATGATACCCACTAATTCCTCAAATGTACATTTCATCATGGGAGAAGCACACAATGTGCAAGTAATCTTACATTTCAGTAATCATATCATATATTATGCATGTGCTTACAAATAACTGAGACAACAAATCAATGAGGGATATTCTCACATTAGATACTTAGAAGAGGAAAATAACTAACCGAACTTGGATAACCCTTTGCATATTTTCATGGATCCCATATTTTTGGTTCAACATTAACAACCAAATACAATAGAAGATATGCAATAGGCATACAAGTCAAAAATATATATAAACAATCTCAAACCAAATAGTCAAAGAGAATTTTGAATTTTAGACATAATATCTTTTTGGATGATGCTCACAGGATATTTAAGCTATTTATCATAAAATGTAGCAAGTAGGTATGTGATACTTTGCACAGATCCTTTGGACATTTACTTTTGAAAGGTGTGCCATTGTCTAAAATGATGAGAAAATAAATGCTATAATGATAAATTATTGGGTTTTGAAGAACTTGGAGATATTAAATCTAATTTTAAAGGACAAAATCATAGATTCAACCCATTTAGTGAATTATTTAGTAGTAGTGATAGTAAAATTATGTTCATCAAAAGATGTGGGATTGATTTTCCCAATAACATCCATCCCTCAAATGGAAAAGGGTGAAGTGAGGTAATGGATTACAAGGCTTGGAAAGAGGCATGAATAATGTTGTCTTGTTTTTGACACTTATAACACTTCTTGATATAATTGCATGATTATTTCTCCATGGAAGGATAATAAAAATCCATGCAAAGGAGCTTATTAGTAATGCAAACACCATTAGAGTTCCCACTACAAGACCCATCGTTTTATTCCTAGATTACCTTTGGGATTTGGTTTGGTCTAAACACTTAAGATGCCATAAAGGTTGTGACGATACAATATACCGTTGGTAGTAAAATATTTGCAAGCCCTTTGCTTTAGGCTCCTACACTTGTAATTCAAACCTTAAATAATATATTATTCTTGAGGTAATCATTTATGTACTTAAACTATGGACTAGGGAATGAGGTAGTTCCAAGGGTGAAGGCCTCTAAAGGAGTTTGACCAGTTTCTATAGTTTTTGTATCTTTTATTTGCCTAATTATAATTATAACTTGTTCATCATCTAGTTATAGTGAAATGAGAAATGTGATAGAATCCATAGCATCAATATGAGGATTACTAGACTTTGGAATAGTGTCAATGATAACTTTATCAAAAGTAGCCATCAACTTAATATTAATTTATTTATATAAATTTAAATTTTCATCTTGAGTTTGATACACACCATATACTTACTTAATATTATTTGGAGTCTCCAAAAATAACAAGGACCATAACATTGAGTGTCCAACAAACATGAAGTTCAAAGAGTAGGGCTTCATACTCTACTATATTGTTGGTAGAAAAAAACTTCAATTTAAAAGATATGATAATTGATTGCTAATGAGGAGTAACTAAAATGATTCTTGCTCTCACACATTTTATGCATCTTTTGTCATCAAAGTATAAGGTACAATAGTCTTTTTACTCTTCCTTAGCATAGATATGATAGATGGAATCATTAGGAAAATCCACCACTATAAACATATATCATAAACAATTTGGTTGTTTGATACTTTTTTAAATTATTTATATGAGATTGAAATAGACTACATCATCTTGCATCATCATCATATAGTGTTATTTTAACAACTTAACAATTTTGTAGGTATTGACCCCGAGGTCTAGGTGTATTGGTAAGTGCTTGTCTGGCTAGACACTTACCAAGAAAACACACAAGTTAAAACCTCAGGGTAGCCTATTTGCAAGGGTAGTGGTCTGATCTAAATCCTTTGAGTGTGCACCAGATTGACAATGATAATACAAATCCTGAGCAACCAGTGGCCCCCTTCATGTCAGGTCAATAATAACAAGGTGGAATAGGTTTAGTGGGATCAGCCCCTGTGGTTTGAACCCTATGCTTGTGAGTTACTAAAAATAGTGTGGTTGTGACCAACTCTCCTATGTAACCAAAAAAAAATTATGTAGATATTATACTTGACAAGATTAGAACCCATGTCTCCTTAAACAATTAAATATTACCCATGCCACATAATTTAGTACCCATCATTGAATATTACATTTCTAAATAAAATATATTAAATAATATGACCTTATTTTTCAAAGTAAGGAATTTTTATATTAACCTTAGTTTTACTTCTCATTATATGATTATTTCTAGTATTATTCTTAAAACCAAATATATTTATATCTTTTTATCCATATGAAATGTAGATAAGTTGGATAGTTAATTCTATAAAAGTTTTCAATTAATAAATTACTATTAAACCAATCACACTACATAAGTTTTTTTTTAGATTTTTATCCTTTTAAATTGTTTATAAGGTTATTAAGAAACCTTTGAATTTTTTTATTTTATAGACTTGTATAAATAAAGTAGAATATAAAAATTAGTTTTTAGCATTCAAAATTGTATATAAAATTACAAATAAACCTTTGAAATTTTTTTTATTATAGACTTGTATAAATAAAGTAGAATATAAAAATTAATTTTTAGCATTCAAAATTGTATATAAGATTACTAATAAACCTTTGAAATTTTTTTGATTATAGACTTGTATAAATAAAGTAGAATATAAAAATTAGTTTTTAGTATTCATGAGGTCATGAAGAATTGTTTTTTGATTGGTTAAAATATTTGGATTAAAAACGGGTTTTAGCAGGATCCTAAAACCTAATTACAAAATGGCTTTCATAGCCCAAAAACTCAAAATATCTGAAGCTAGCTTGAAGAGGCCATTCTTAGAACAAAACATAGAGGAGGAAATCCTTAGGAAAAAACTGATCAACAAAACAAGCCTCAAGAGGCTATACTTAGAACAAAATAAATAGGAGGATATCCTTAACCAATGCCAAGACAAAGTAGCAAGCAAGAACATCTGGAAAGGATGAAACCAGTACCCAAAAAATAGCGAGCCTGAGGCAACTAGGCTTCCTCCTTAAGCACAACACCAACAACTTGATTTTTGCATTAGAATTATCCGCCACTCCACCAACAGTAGTACCAGGGTCATCCTCAGGAAGACAAATATCAACCAAAACATTGACATTTGTAGTATGAACATTACAATTATTATTAGAAAAGGAATCCTTAAAAAAATGTAGGTGAAGGACATTTTGTAGGTCAGCCAGCTGAGTGATACAGTTTGAGATGGAATTAATATATACAACTACATGCACTTGTCAGAGGATTCATTCTCATCGTCCTCAGAGTCAATAAGAAAAGACTCCTTCTCTTGAGTCAACTTCTTAAGGCAAAGTGAGGAACACACAGGTTTTTGCACAAAATTAGGTTCAGGTTCAAGAGAATCACTCTGGGTTCTCTTTATCAAAGTATCAACATTTTCAATGATTTTCTATTTCTTAGCAGACAATCTAGAGATATTAGAATATTGGGAAGTTGTTTGATATGAGTTGGGTTTGACGGGACTTGGCCTAGGTTTAGGAGGTGGAGTCACAAAGATTCCATAAGGGGAGGACATGAAGAATTTTTATTCAACCAATCATACTCTATAATTTCTTAAATTTTATTATATATAATTATGTAAAAAATATTTTTTTCATATTTATTTTAATATTTAAATTAAAATGCTTATTTATTAGTAAATTTAACATTCTTTGGTTAGGTTTCTTGATAGTAACCATATGTTAAAACTAATATGGAGATTAATTTTTGTTTCCATAAATTATGAATAATCTAGCAAAAAGTTTTAGATTTTTCAACTAAATGTTTGCATATTTGCAAAATGTTTTATGAATATATTAATAATATAACATAAATAATAAATAATGTAAGTTTTTAATACATGATTGATAGAGGAACAAAAATTGATCCTTTAATAATTTAATTTTGAAATAAAATTTAAAAACTTTTGGGTAAAAATGTTATTATGATAATTAAAATATCTTACATTAATATATATTTTATGAAGTGAATTTTTTTTTTTTGTTATATTATGGAACAACCACTTTACATACACTTAATGATCTGAGAAATATTAGTTACTATAAGAAAAAAAAGAGGAGGAATATTACTATATCTTCTTATACTTCATTTTTAAAAAACTTTGGCTTATTATTTTCTATTACTCAAAAGAAAAATATAGTGATCATCTCCAAGTTTAAAGTATATCTCATTTTTTTTATTAGTTTAAAGAAGGGGTTTTGAAAGGATCCCCAAAAATTATTACAAAATAAAAAGCTAACACCCTATTAGGAAGAGGTATATTAGCAAGTTAAATAGATACCAGCATCCAAAACCCATGCGGGGAAACCAACACAGCCACCACCAAGGCAAACACAAAAAAATAGGCAAACAAAAGGAATAACAGATGGTCTACAACTAGTCCCCATAACCCATATAGATCAATCCATGCAAGGGAACCCATGCACAAAAAACATTCAAAACAAAAATAAAAAAATAGAAAGACCCATCAAAAAATAGGCTATCTAAATTTTGAAAGCATAAAAATTATAATTTTAAATTTGATATGCAGAGGATCATAACATTGTAATTTTAAATTAGATATGTATAGGATCTATTTAGCTATGCAAAATATAAGAATAAATGGATATTTTTGGCACAAAAATTGGAACGGAGTGAGCGGGAGGTGCACTCAGAGGTTCCCGATCAGCATTGAATGGCTGCCATCCCAGAAGAAGCAAATGTGGTCGATCTTCGAAGAAGTTCAGCTCCTGAGGTTCTAGCTACCTACATGCAAAGGAAAAATAGAGGAAAAATAAATGATAAATAAAGCAAAGGAGGTTGTAGCTAGAACTAAAAAGGATAGTGTATGGCCACATCCAGACACACTCCTCCGATGTCACCAATGCAAACAACAGTGAACCACCTAAAAGATCAACCCACCTTGCCTATCACATTGCTAACATTTCATCCCAAAAAAATAAGTGTCGATGAAGGGGCATAAAAATTCACCCACACTCTTGGAGAATCACAAGGGATTTCCACTTGTTGGGAATAGAAACCCAGATAGCAATATTTCTTATGAGGAATAAGAAAAGAGGTGAAGGGGGAAGACACAACACAATAGGATACATTGGAGAACAGGAGGAGAAGGGAGACATAAGAAGAGAAAAAGAAGCATAGGAAAAGGAGATTTGAGGGAATAGATAGGGAGGAAGGGGGAGAGAGAGAGAGAAACAAGGTGGGAAGGAAACAAAAGAGGAAGTAGCCCTGGAGATAACCTCTCAAAATGTGCCTCTATTGATATACTCCTTTATGGCTTGAGGTATTTTCAAGAATAGATAGAATGCCAAAGACATTTGTCTATGTTGATATAGCTTTTATTTCTTACATAATTTAGCAAGAATTCTCTTAGCTCATCAAGACCCATATTAGAACCTTTGATCATGCTTTTCGACTAGTGAATTATTAAATCTATCCACAAGGCCCTTTTATAGGGCAATTTCCACCAGGGTTCTATATTTTCTTTGAAATATTTTAGCCTAATATGGATATTTACCATACGAGCCAAGGTGTACTTGCTACATCAGCTTGTGAGTTTCTAATAGATTTATCCATAGGGCTATGGAGTCACAAGACAGAGAAGGGAAGAAGGACAAAGAAATAATACTTAAGGAAGATATGTCATCTAGAAATCATCTTATTTATCAAAAGTAGATTCCTCAGGGTGATGTTAGAAATTATGTGTCTTCATGATCTACACCATTTATTTATTTATCAGCTTACTTACACAAATATGCGATGTTGTTGGCACGTCGTTCTCATTGATCCATCCTAGAAATTATCCAGTGAATCTATAATGTCTAGACTAGATTATGTTGAATTTGAGGTATCTCTCATAATCCATCCAGTATTGCGAGAATGCTTTTGAAGCTGCAGAGAGGCCATAGATTGAAAAATCATCATGCATACTAGTACTTATGTAGTTTTATGATCAATGTGGCAATATATTTTACCATATGGGAGCATTATTTTCATATTGGTTCTTCTGGTAGCAAGCTTCGGTATTGCCAGTCCTCAGGATCCGCTTGGTATGAAATCTTTTCTTCACATGCCTCCATCATCCTTGCATATTTTTCCCTGTATGTCTCATTGATTTGGCCTACTGTGAATTAAACCTTCATTTTTTGAGGAAAGGTGCAATCAATGGAATTATCTATTATAGGTCTAGTACTTGCGTCTGTCTTGCATGGGTTCAAGAAGAAATCTACCCCTTGTGTTCCATCGAGCTACAAATTTTGCTTCTATATAGCTTGGTATGGCATTCATGGTGGGTTTTTTTTAGTAAGAAAGGAAACATCAGTGGTTGGAAAAGGAAATGGGAGGGTGGAGTCATCTATAGATGTCTTTCCTACTTGAAGCAGAAGTTTCTCTACTCGTACGACCTAAAATATTTGAGGAAATCTACTTTCCTTTAATTGATACAATAAGAGGCCTATATCTGAACTAAAAACCTGGACATAGTACAGGTGAGCCTAGGTGGGGGACGATTGGTATTCAAAGGGAATCCTTCCCCAGATCCTTCTAAATCAAAGGTTGAAGTCTGTTATAGATTCAAAAGGATATATCTTGATGAATATGAGGTGCATTAAGAGTTGGAAGGGATCCAAGGAGTCATTAAATGTGTCAAAAAGAGTTCCTACAAAATATATTCATGATCAAATTATTTTCCATCCAAGATTTTGATACCATCATAACACCCTCTCTTTTAGAGACAATACCAAGAGCCTAATCATGATATCTTCATGTGTTATGCCATGGAGAGGTGCTAGTGCAACAACATCTTTGAGGTGTTCTCGAGTGATTTCTAAAGTGCCATCATATTTTGTGAGATTCTTTAGGGCACTTTCAGGAATCTCATACCAGTATTGAAGTTCCAGTAGACTAGGATCATTCCACTATGGATAGCTCAAATAAGCCATTAAGGATCTGGCTTTCAGAGGTCCTATTTCAAGCATTAGAGTCAAAGTTATCAAATGAACATACTATCATTGCTGATGAGGTTAAGGCTTCTCATCAAAACCTTGGGTCCTCTAGGAGATGAAAATCTTCAGCACAAAAGGCAATTGATTTGATGATATAGAGATACTGCATAGTCAAAATATCTAGGTGATTTTCCAAGATATGGATAAACTAGAGTATCACCAAACTCTGGTTTCCTCAAACATAGAAATTCATAGAGTTTCCCAGTAGAGTCAACAAATATTATTCGTATAAAAATTGGCATTCAATGAGCGGGAGGTGCACCCAAATATTTCCAACCATCATTGAACAGCCACTCAACCTAGGAGAGGTAGAGGTGATCGATATATGGAGAAGGCTAGCTCCTTAGGTTCCTGCTACCTACACTACAAATGAAAATGAGGGAGAAAGGGACGAGAAAGAAGAAAATAAGGTCATAGGTGGAACTGACAAATATGGTGCATGGTTGCATCGAGACACACTCCTCTAAAATCATAGATTCACACAACAATAAATCACCTAATAGACCATCCCACCCTTCCTATCACTTCTCCTTCGTCTTGGTATGTAGGGGTGAATTCTAGAACAAATGGGAAGATGCATAAAATCTACGCAGCATAATTAGAGCGCTCCCACCCATTTTATTTTAACAAAAATAAACCCTGATGCTCGATGGAAAATATGAATTCCAGAACCACCCAATTAGACCTACAAAATCTAGATAGTAGAATTAAGTGGATCAAATCAGACAACCATCATAGAAATAAACATTCACACAAAGGTAAAAGAAGAAATAAATATAGATTGAGAGACCATAAAATGATTCATTACTATTTATAAGTGATTAAGAATTGAATATGAATTGCAAAGGCCATAGATCCACCATTTGGAGTGCCAAGCATTCCATTATTTATAGAGGATTTTTCATTGAATTCAAATTACATCATTAATAGCGTTCGGTAGGAATAATATTGCTGAAACAGTCATAAGATATACTGTAGCTCTACTCTATGAGGAATGGTAATTGTTTGGAGGAGGTTAGGTGCTTCTAGATAAATCCAGATTCTTTATCACTCTAAAATTCCTATTAAACCATAAATTTGCCTAGATCCTTCGTACTACTGAGGTTGATTACCTCTGAATTCTTGCATTTTAAATTATCTCCTTCATGCCCATTGATCCAATATACGAGATGACCAAGATCATTAATGCATTTTCCTCTTGGGAAATGATAACCTCGATCTCGGATGCCTATTTAGGCATTCCCTGTTTGATTGCCTTCCAAATTCTTTTCTTTGTGGACAAATATCATGGTTTAAAATTTACCTACTGCTCTCCCCAAAGTTTTTTCCACTTCGAGGATGGGGATATGGGAGCATAAGTCCTTACATAAATTTTCCATTCTTACATCCTTCTGATATGGGTGTTTGGAATTCAGCTTCAACACTCATCTCCTCATATTTTTGCTCATCCTTTAATGCTACAAAATTGGGCACTTTTCTAACATTTTTCCCCAAAAAAAGAAGATATGGTGAAGGGGCACCAAAATTCACCCAGAGATATGTCTAAGAAAATAAATTCAATACACTTTAATTCTACTTTATAGTTGGATGTTGCATCCTTAGAGAAATTATCCTTTATTTTGGTATATGTATTACATTTCAAATATTGCTAATACTAGTAATCATATAAGATATATTGATTTAAAATAAATAATTTTCCATGTCTAATTAATAATCATATAAGCTAATTTAAAGTACTTTATAGTTGGATGTTACATCCTTAGAGGAATTATATTTTATTTATTTTTATGTATTACATTTCAAATATTTCTAATACTAGTAAATATATAAGATATATTGATTTAAAATATTTAATTTTCCATGTCCAAGTAATGATCATTCTTAAAAGTCCTAACAAGAACAACGAGCATTGGGCTCTCGTAGAAGAGACCCAAGTTCAATTACCAGGAGGGTGACCCTGATGTGCCTTGAATTTAAACCTTTTCAAAAAAAAAATGATCATTCTTAAAACAAATTTCATATTCTAGGGACTCTTAATTAAAGTACTTTATAGTGTGAGGTTACATCATTAAAGAAACCATATTTTATTGTAGGTTATCTATTATATTTTAATACTAGTAACCATATAAGACATATTGATTTAGAATAGTTTATTTTCCATCTCTAATTAATGATCATTCTTAAAACAACCTTCCTATTCTAGGAGACTCTAAATTAATTTTTAAGGTGGAGATATGAGAAAAAAATTACTTCCTCTATTAATAAGACTCAAACTCGAGTGTCATAGAGTATACCTTTTCACTTATAATTCGTTGGCTTTTTGCATTGATGGACTCAATAAGCACTCTGTAAATCTATTTTTTATTTTTTGAAATAGGTCTTCCTTGTTAATGTTTTATTTTTATTGACATTAATTGATGTAGTATTTAACATACAAAGGGAGAAGAATATTAATGTGGTACCAATTCCATTGTAGAAATATACCACTAGAAATAAAATTTCTTAAAAAAATTATCCCATGAACACATTGATTAAAAATTTAATAATTTAAAGCTATAGATCTACAACTATAACCTTAGATCTGGCATAAATAAGTAGCAACAGGAGCAAATATGGTGTGGAATTGCAGTTAGAGGAGCATATTTGGTGTAAAATTGTAGCAAAAAGAGTAGATATGATGTAAAACTATAGCAAAAAATGTAGATCTAGCATAAATTTCAACATGAATAGATTTAGTGTGGAACTACAACTACAGGAGCAGATCTAGCGTAAATCAGCTGAAGACAATGAGAGGGATAGGAAGAGAGAGAGGGAGAAGTAGGGTGATTTTAATGAATGGATGTGGAGTGTCCCTAAACTAAAGGTTGATCTAAGGTTAATCTTATTTTAATACCCATTGGGAGAGCATACTCTTTTTGGGTTCTAGAATCAGAGATGGTGCTCGTATTATGGGTGGATTAGAGCCCACAATAATCAAGGTGGACCTGATCCCCCCTAAGCATGTGGATACAAGGAAGCCCTTTCAAGAAAATATTATAGATATATTCCTATCTAGGCTCATGGATCCAAGGAATCCCTTGCAATAAAACCCTAGGATCATGTATTTAGGGAAGCCCTTGTAGGAAATATCTGGCAATGAGATTTTAGGGAAGCCTTTGTAGGAAATCCATGAGAAAATATATCTAGGGAAGCCCTCGCAAGAAATATATAGCAATGTGCTTCAGGGGAACCTTATGCAGGAAATCCATGGAAACAAGCTAGGAAGGAAAACCATGGGAATGTGATTTCGATGAAATCCTTGTAGGAAAAACCTAGGAACGTGGTTCTTGGATTAGGAAGATTTTTTTCTAATTTGAATTAAATTTGAGTAAGAATTTATATGAAAGTAGGAAAACCTCTAGATTTGATATTAGGATGGGTTTGTCCCTTGACTCTGGATCTCTCAAAGTTCCCTAATAGGAGTACTCAAGTCTTTCCTTTGTAAAATTTATCTGTATGAACTCTTCCTCGATGTTTGGAAAAATTAATCTTTTCACTCTTATTCTTAAGAAGGGAAAACTCAATGTATCCTAAGTGCTCATGAATTTATCGATGGCCCAAGAGGCTACGTCTTTGATTATAAAATTCCTTTGCTCTTGACTAGACCTCGATTCCATCAGAAGGTGAACTTTCTTTAAGTGGAAACCCCAAGGGTATATGAAGCTAGTGACGCTCCCCAAAGGATTTTTCCTCATCAAGTTGATCTGCATCGAAGACTCTGCCTACATAATTGAATGAGGACCCTAGTTCTATGGTAGGTGTAGTCTTTTCCTAAGGAAATGGGGTCTATATTTTAATATGAATACTCAAAGAATCAAGTCAACTCCATTATGGGTTAGGCTACCTGGTCTGTCAATGCAATTTTGGCATGAAGATATCCTTAGGGGGATTGCAAGATCTATAGAGGATTTAATATCCTTTGACCTTACCACCAAAGCAAAATTGTGTATGGTATATGCTAGAATGTGTGTCAATGTTAACTTAGATGTAAATCTCTCTCATTCCATTAATCTAGTCTTAGACATCTCCAACTAGCATCAAGATAGTGAATACAAAAACAAGCCATATTTATTCTCCTCTTGTAAGGCCTAGGGACACCTCGCTCACAAATGCCCTTTGTTGAAGAAGTATTTGGGAGTCCCTATTTTCTCCTAGGATTTTTATTTTGTTGTTGTCCAAAATTATACCATGGATGACTTGGTGCCTATATAGGATCTCAAGATCCATCCAGATTCCAAGAAGACACCCTTTAGGACCCCCTCCTCATAAACCTATTATTTCTTTCAGTGAGCCTCATATTATTGGCATCCCTCAATCCTAGTAAGCCCTACTAAATTTCCCCTATAAGAAAATCCCTTTGCTTGCTTAGTAGGAGAAACTCTTTCAGTCTCTAAGGAATTCATGGAGCTCCACCTGAAAAACCCTATAAATTTAGTAGTTTTTGGTTTTCTCAATTGGGAATCCCCAATCCTGAATATTTTAGAACCCCTAATTTCATAATATCCAATTACAAATATCACGTAGTGCTCTCCTCACATTATTTCTAGAATCCAAAAATTAAAAAATACAATTGCTAGTAGTTAAATAAAAGGGGGTAGGGCCTTAGACCAAGTGAATGACCCCCTCTTGGAATGTGAGCTTCTTACTTCCATGAAGAAAAGCATAAGGCAAGGTAGATCTTGATGTGGATCCCCTGTCTCTTATTTTTTGGCTTATGGTTCCATGTTTTGGTAGTTCCAAGGGCATCCCCTATTTTGATTATCTTAGGATTTCCTCCATTTTTTTTTGTTTCTGGGAGATTTCTCTATAGGCCCCTCTCCGAGGACCATATAAAATAGTAAAAGGATCCTCTCTAAGGGTCTTCTCTAATTGTAAAATGTTTTGGAACCTATTCAAAATCCCTTACTTCTACCAATAAAAAAATAATAATTTTAAAGTAAAAATAAGTTCCTTGATTTTATATTAAAAACTAAATATTAATAATATTTACCAATGGATAACTCCCTCTAAAATTTGAATATTTTGAATATTTTATACTATTAAAAAATATAACATTTAAAATTCAATTTTAGAGGTTAACACCATAATTTATTTTTGATTTATAAGAGGTTTTTGAAAGGACCCTAAACCTTTTACATCAACAAAAGGTGGGAGAACCACGAATAACAGAAGGATAAAGTACCCTCAAACTAGATGCAAAGTGGAAAACACCTAGGAACATAATCCATGAAAGGGAACAGAGAACCCAACCAGGGAACCAACCCTACAACGAAAGCTACCCAGTAGTGGAAATGACTCTGCAGCAAAAAGAAACAATCATAGACTAAAGAAGGAAACTACTACAACTGAGACAAAAAAACCAACAAAGCTAATTTACGTAAATGATGTAAAAATCATGAGCCCAAAACTTACATAAACCAAGCCAAAAATAGAACGCTTGTAGGGTAATCAGTCATCGAGGATATCTTCCTCCAAATATTAAGTGTTTGTTTCAAGGTCGGCTTCTTCATTCATCATTGCAATAATATTGCCCTCTTGGAGGAGGATGGAAGAAGTAGAGCTCAACAACTCTACCATGCAAGCCCAATATTTCTTCTTGTTCACCTCTTTGTTCACTTCAATAGCTCGAGTGTGAGTGGAGATACCTTCTACCTTAATCTTCTTTGCTAAAGTTAGGTTTGCCTGGATGCTAGAGTCCAAAAAATCAACCTCCATATTGATTTTCCCATAAGTGCTCCTAAAGAATGAGCGATGATATGGATATTTTTCATAGGGGAAGGGGTGCAGGCCTAAGAAGCCTCACTTTTGACTTTGAAATCAAAATATAAATCCTTATCTTCACTAGGAGCCTTAGTTCTAGGATCTTGAGGATGGATCACCATGAGAGTAGCTTTGTTAGCTTCTTTCAAGAGGGAAAAATGGTATAGGAGCAAATGTAGCTCCTGATGCTTTGAGTGGGTCTATGACCCTTCATGAATAGTATCAATATAATACTTGATTGATTTGAAGAGAAAATCCATAATATTTATTTCCTTCACTGAATGCATGTGGTTCAAGAAGTCCATATGATAACCTCTCATAGGCATGTTGATTTCATCCACCATAATGTATTCCATGATTGGAACCATTACCCTATTCCATGGCACAGAGAGCCCTTTCTGCACTATCCCCCCTTTTATTTATCAAGGTGCTTGCCTCTTTCCCAAAAGTGGACAAGTTCACCAGACAATGTATGCTTATCTCTATGAACGTTATCCCCATCAATAGGGAGCTTCAAGACTAAAATGATCAAACTAACACTGACTCTAAATTTTAAATCCTTCATGATAGCATGTCCTTTATCCCAAGTTGAAAAAAAATCCTTAGATACTTTAGAATCATTGACCTAGAAATTTTGAATGAAATGCAACAGCTGGTGAAGAGACATGAACTCTTCAACCAGCACATCCAAATGGAGGGAAGTAGGTTTGAGCAACACCATTGAAGGATAAACTAAAAACTAGAATAATTCACCATGAACACCCCATACAGATTGAAGGTAAATAAACTTGACACAAAAAGAAGCTGACTTGGAAGGCTATGAAACTGTAGTGGCATAGGAATTTATGGCCACCCAGGATGGAAGCCTAGTACTCATTGTGTGACACATGCCACCGATGAAATAGAGTTGATGATTTGTCTTCATGATTCTAATGTATATTGTAATGGTAACCTCAATTGATCTAATATTGGATGAGCCAATAATAATAGAGTGTTTCTTGAGTATAGGTCATGATGAGAGAGGGGTTTTACTACAAAAGGATAAGTCCCACCTTGGAAAATAATTCCTACCAAGAATGATGGCTGGAGGAGAACATTTTCCAAAATCATACAACACTATGAATGCATCCACCACGTGGAAGTACTGAGGCCTATGTGGATGTGTATGAAGCCAGGTTTACACTAACACCTATGAAGATGATTTTTAATATCATTAGTGGGAGGGGAGCCTGTGAGGGAAATCCACACCTCAATGAGCATGTTGTACCATGTGAAACCTTGGCCTTGGTGGATGCAATGATAGGTGAATCTTCATAAACTTTCCTACATTAAGGTCAACTTGCCTTGAGGATTATGATGACACTGATCAACCCGATGGTAGTGATTGGATTGATTACAAAACTTAAAATTTAAAATAGAATGACCAAACACACTTTTGTGGTCATGATGGTCACTGAGAAACCAATGGCAAAAAGGCCTTCAAGCCTGCCACCTAGGGCATCCCACCATCGAAAACCAATTAGAGGAAGGATGTTTTTATTTTATTGCAATCGATAAAAATAATTCAATGAAAGTGGTCGAACCACACTTAGAGCTTGTTCTCAAGAGTAGCAAGGTTGACCATGACATCCACTACTTTATTCTCTTCTTGGTAAGTGTGTTGGATGATAACATTTACGTAGTTTCTAAGAAGAATCTTGGAATCCTCAATCATGTTTCCCAAATTATCAACACTAATATCAAAGTTGACTTTGATTGCATTAATTATGTTGAGGGAATCACTTTCAACAATGATATTAGTGAAGTTAAGGTGGTTAAGGATGGAAAGGCCTTGGTGAAGAGCATGAGCTTCAGCCACATGATTTTGTTTGGATGCCAATGCCATCAGAAAAATTTAAAATTACCTTACCCACATCATCTCTAATGATTCCTACTCCACTAGCTCTACTTGGGTTTGCTTTAGAAGCCCCATAAAAATTGAGTTTAATCCACCCAATCTATGGAGGGACCCATTGCACAGTCGAGCGGTAAACAGGGAAGGAGCGTCTACTCACCACCTCGAGGTTAAGGTTGAAATGAACAAAAAGTGAAGGTTCAATACCCCACAAGGAAATTTGTCATAGGGAATGAGATGGGAATTTTCGATTGTCGAGCTAAGGATCCACACTAGGATGGAAGAAGACTCAATATGGGATCCATAAAATATTATTTTTTTTCTCTCCAACCAAATGGACCAAAGGAAGTGGACCCGATAGAAATACCAAAGTGATAAGATACGAGGATGACAGAATGACTAAGGCCATTGGGTGAACAAGTCAAGGATGGAATTGGGTTAGGCCCATGAAATGTAGAAGAATGCAAATATGGAGTACAAGATAGAAGAATAGAAAGGATAGGAGAGGAATAGGTGGGAGACCAACTACTAGTTACTAGAGTAAAGAACATATCAGTTCAAAAGGACCAAGCTTCTTGATATAATATTATCAATTGTTATCACCCGATTATGGAAAACAATCCAAGAAAAAGTAGCAACTTTGGGAGTCAAATGGGGAAGCCATATAAGGTTCGAATGAAGTTCTAAAGAACAAATCTCATTTTAAATGAAATAAATAGACTTAACTATGAAGGTTCCATCCTCATTGGTATTCCAAAAGGGGGAATCGAGAATGGGGGATCTAGAAATGATAGTTAATCTGAGGGCCATGGATAAGGACTTAGTAGAATTCAATTGAGCACTATAGAGGCCTTCCAAAGGAATGGCTTTCCACGTATGAATTGGGCTGACCTCGATGAAATATGAAACCATGCTCCCACAAATACGATCAGTAACCTCTTTGATAGGATAAAAGTTGGAAAGGGACAAGAGAGGTTTTTCTTTGAGCCATGGATCTTACTAGAACTGTATTGAATACCCATAACCAAGTCTCCATAAAATTCCTTTCTTAAGAATGTGTTTGATTTTTACCACCGAATTCCAAAACAAGGAGCCTTTGGGGAGTGGCTTGTCATCAAGGAGGGAGTTCCTTTGAAGATATTTTCTTTGAATTATTTCCACCCATGAGGCTTGAGCATTGGAGAGGATTTTCCAACCCTATTTTGCAATGAGATCCAAGTTTATTTTGCCTATCCTTCGAATACCTAGTCCTCCTTCCTTTTTAGGTGAACAAACTCGATTCCAGTACACAAGGTGGATTCTATTCTTGTATTCAGATGCAGACCACTAAAACATTTTTTAAATTTGCTCAATATTTTGCTAGATGGAAGTTAGGGATTTGAAAATGGAGATGAAGTAAATGGGGATGCTCTGAAGGTAGGCTTGGACCAGAACTACCTTAGATTCTTGGATGATGAGAGCGCCCTTCCACCCTACTAATTTATTGGAAATTATTTCAAGAATAGTATTCCGGATAATCTCGGGAGGTTTACCAGAAATGAGAGGAAGGGCAAGATAGGTGGAAGGAATATAAGCAATGGAGCAGCCCATGATCCTAGCTATCTTGACCTGATGAAGGAAGGGGGTTTTGATAAAATAAACTTTGTTTTTTTGAAGATTGACCTTTTGACCCATTGCTTCCTTGTAAAAGTTAAGGACATTTTTTATGACTTTAGCTTCATGAATAAAATATAATGTAGCAAGGATGGTATCATAAATAAACTTTTTGTGGGTAATGATTTGGGATGTGGAGGATGCTCTAATGCCAAAAATGGAACCCATGGAAGATGTAGCCTTGAGAGATATACCAAGATATTAAGTAAGAATAATGAAAAGGAAGGGGGAGAGAGGATCTCCCTATCTAAGGCCCCTACAACTTCTGAAGTAGCCAACAACAGATCCATTAATGAGAACATAAAACCATGTTGTAGAAATACATTCTTGGATGAGGGAGATCTACTCAAAATGGAACCCAAAGCACAAGATAACAACAAATAGGAAGCCCCAAGAGACTTGATCAAACACTTTGTTCATGTCGAGCTTGATCAGAAGGCTTGTTTTTTTCTTTTGAATAGGGAATGAATGATCTCATGGATGGTAATCACCCCATAAATGATGATTCAACCTTTGAATGAGCTACCTTGGTAAGGATTAATAATGATGGGAAGGATTCCTTTCAACCTATTGACCATGACCTTGGTGATGATTTTGTAGATGATGTTGAAGAGACTGATGGGTTTGAAATTCGACATGGACTTACCAGTTTGGTTCTTATAAATGAGTGCTATGAACATGGAATTGATGTCTTTAGGCATGAACTTGTTTCTTTGGAATTCTTGGATTGCCATAATCATATCATTACCAATAATGTACCAAAAATGCTAAAAAAATCTGTGAGGAAATTTGTCCAGTATCGAAGCTTTATCAAGTCCCATGGATAAGAGAGGCTCTTTGATCTTGTCTTGAGAAAAGACTTTGAGGATCCTAGCATTGGAATCCAAAGAAATAACTTGGAGAATATTTTGGATAAGGGTATTCCAAGATATATCATAACAAGGGGGACAAGGTCCCAGGACTTCTTCAAAATAGAATATTGCTTTAGCTCTGATGTCAAGAATTTTATGAGGGGAAGTGTTGTCACACTTCACAAGCTCTCTGATTTGGTTTGAACTTTTGTGTCTCAGGGTTGAAGCATGAAAAAACTTAGAGTTGGAATCACCCTCTTTCAACCACAAAGCTCTGGACTTCTATCTCTATAATATTTATTCCTTTGTAACAATGTTATGGTATTCAATGAGAAGTTTTTTCTCTAAAACCTGGTCTTCTATGGAAGGATTTCTCGCTTATTATCCGTCCTCTATTATTTTGAGCTGGTTGATGATGCATTTTTTGGACTCAAAAATATTGCCAAACACTTCTTGTTCTAGATTTTAATGTTATCCTTGATGAACCTTATATTTTTTGAGATCTGGGAGATGTGAGGGCTAGAGAAACTTTTACTCCACTATTCAGCAATTTTGTCTCTCAGTTTTGAGTGATTGAGCCACATATATTCAAACCGAAAGGGTAATTTGAATGAAGAGGCTATCCTTAGTCCTTTGAACACTAGGGGATTGTGATCAGATTCTACCCTAGGTTTAGAGTGGATAGTGGCATCACAAAATAGCTAGATGGCTTCTCTAGATAGAAATTATTTGTCTAACCTAATTTGAATGAGTTGGGTGCCAATACTTCTGTTTGACCATGTGAATCTGGAGCCTCTTAGCTAAATATCCATGAGTTCATTGAGGTGGATGAAATTTGAAAAGTCTTCACAACAACTAGATTTTTAAGTACTACCACATTTTTTCTTCAAAGGGTACAACAGGGTGTTGAAATCACCCACAAGCATCCAGGCCTCATTTTTGAAAATCATTCTCATTTGACTCAGGGTGCTCCAAAGGAATAGTCTTCCTTGGGGAGTGTTTGGAGCATAGATATTGGCCAAGACCCAGCTAACTTTAGACTCTTTGCAAAAAAATAGAATGTTAGTGATTCTATAAGAAGAAGAGAGGAGTCGACCTTCAATTTTGGAAGGATCCCAAAGACAGAGGAGACCTCCTGAGACACCATGGGCATGACTAGCAATGAATTCGTAGTCACCAAATAATTTTTGGAATTTTCAAGGAGCTAGTTTCATCTAACTTAGTTTCCTGGGGAAGAAAAATATTGGGTCTAAGTTCAAATCTCATTGAGGACACTAATATTGGTTTGGATGGGCTATTAAGGCCATGGAAATTCCAATAAATAATATTTATTTGGATAATTTAGATGAGGAACTTCTTCCTCTTCCTCTGATATTCAGGTTGGGAAAGCAACCTTTTTTCCCTGAAATATCAGAGGGTTTGAAAATAAAATGATCAGCCCAAGATAGTAGGATGGTGGATTGGAAGCAAGGTTATGCATAGTGATGAATATTCATAAATTGGATGAATATTAGGATTTCCAAAATTGGAAATTGACGAATATGAGGACCCTCGATGTCGGACCATTCACCTAAATTTTTTGGGACCAATTTTTTCTTAGGGTCAATTCACCACAATATATATCCAAAAATAGACATATTTGTACCCGTTGGAAAGCTCATTTTGGGACTGATATAATGGTGGTACTTTTATGAAGTTATAAGATGATTTAATAGGTCACAATTGACCCCAAATATGACCTTAATTTTTAGGGCTTAAAATGCCCCAAATTTTGGTGTGAAGATGATTGATTTTATTTTCTTAGGATTCACCTTGATTTCGATTAGGATTTGCCTTTTTTTTACAAGTATATTTTGAGTCCAACCCCTTATGCATAACCATAATTGGAAGCCATTATAAATATCTTCCTCGACTTCTTTCTTCCTGGAATCTTGGTTCAAGAGTTGTCCCTTTTTATTTTTAGCACCAACATTGATGGATTGCTTCTTCTAGTTTTTGGTGCTGAGAGGAATGTAGGGTGAAAGACCCTGAGGAAGAAACAGGGATAGACATAGTCTCAGAAATGGGAGGCAAGAAAATAAAATCCATGGTAGATAAGGAAGAAGGGGAAGATCGAGCTGGAAAAATTAATATGAAGGAGTAACGTGATTGTTCATTTAAAAAATTTTACAATACACGAACAAATGCAAATGTTATTGAACAATATAAGGTAAGGGAATACAAAATATAATGTTACGAAAGTGTAATAAATCTCCCATGTGCAAAAATCATTTCTATTTTTGTTCATATGAATTATTCAACTTCAACATAAAATAAACTATTTAAATATAATGAAAAAAATAATATAACTCATTCATAAAAATATATAGTTAATTTTCTCTAATAATTAAAGAGAAGGAATTAGGGGAAATCAATTTTTTTGTTAAATAGGAAAATTGGTAACACCTTTACTCAATATAGGACAAGATATCATATGGATTTCGAACATCACTACTATAAACCCTAGTCTATTGGGTAAGAAAAAATGAATAGGACCCTGAACCTTTAAAGAATAGAACTAGGGCAACCAACTATGGCTGCTACCAACTGGACTATGTGATTTGAACATAGTTCTTTTGAAAGAGAGCCCAAAGTTTTAACCACTACACTATCCTTGTTTTAAAAATAATTAATTAGAGAAAATTGATTTTCATTATGATATATTTGAATAATTGCTTTAAGTTGCTAAGAACTAATATTAACTACAAATATGTCTAGATGGAATTAAAATAAATATATTTTAAAATTATGAATATATATACATGTGTCTATATTTGCTTGTGTGTCTAAGTATTCATGTGTATATGTGTGCATGCTCAAGTTTAACATTTACATCATTTACCAATGGCACATAAATATCCAAATATAAAATAAACAACATTTCTTATCAATTACACCTCAAAAGCTATTCTCCTATGCTTTAAATAAAACCATGGTTCAACTTTGAATAGTTTTATAGAATTGTGAAAATACACTAAAAATACCTTTTATAAAAAGTAACCAAACATGCAACCGCTATGAAATATTCATGTGTTACAATAGATTTTAAATATTGATGAAAATTATATAAGTTTATTATTTTTAAAATATCTCTACTATTATAGACTATCAAAACATACCTAGATAGTTTATGCTTAATCTCTCAATTTAAATTATTGTGATCTACTAAACCTTAGTAGGTTCTTGATTGTAAATCTTCTAGAAATAATATTTAGTTTATTATAAGCAATGCAAATAAAGAAGTTAAGAATTTAAACATGAAAATATATACCTATTTCTTAAAACTAGAAAAACTTTCCTATCTTTTATAATTTAACAAAACTTAAAAACTCCATAGAGTCAAATACAAATTAAATAAATGGTTAGAAGTAGTATGTTTAAATATGTACCTATTCATATAATGTTATAATTAATTATAACTATATATAAGAGGAAGCACACCATTTCATTTTATTCATCAAGTTAATTTAAACCTTCTATTTGAGAAAGTAAGCCTTTGTCATCCTCCCATGATTTGAGGAGAAGAATAATATTTGTAACATTTTGTACCTATATTAATTTCATAGATATTTTTATAGCTTGATATAGGAACCATTATAAAATAATCCTTTCATTTGGATACGATATAACTATAGGGAATTTTCCCTTTAGTTCCTCTTCACTTGAACGCCCAGTCGAAAGGGGGACAAGTTGAAAAGAGGAGTAAAAAAATATAGCATGTCTTTAGTTAGAAGGACAGGCACCAAATCCATGACATAAAAGTAAGGTGGATATATTTTGAGTTGCACCTATTCTTGGATCTCAAATCAATGCTTGGAATTCCTTTTTTGCCTAAATATAGTAGTTTTAGGGTGTTGAGGTTCGTGAGTCATCAATTTTCCATTGGCTAAAGGAAAGCAAAAGAGGAAAAAGGAAGCTTTACCATAGCTAAGTTCAAACACATGGTAGTTGGATACAAGTAGAAGGAGGTGAGTTCTGGGGCATGATCAGAGAAGGACCACCATTGGCTAAAGAAAATCTTGTCTCAGTTGGGGACACCTGATATATTTTCATAAATATGATAAGACATTCCAAAAGGAAGTTAAGAGAGTATTCACCATTGGCCAAAAAAGTTGAATTTTATGGTCTAACCTATCATAACAATATTTGTGGTATTTATACTAACTTATTGCCACATGGGTAAGCCTACCTCTCAGCCTGCACTAGTTAGGGAGGCCATGTTGTATTTTGAGCCAAACTATCTCAAGATCCAATATTATTAAGTTGTAATATTTTAGGTCTTAATATCAATAATCAAGAGTAAAATTAAATATATGAGCAATCAAATATATATACTAGCCAGTATAAATATAATAACGTTCATTATAAATTCAAATATGAATGTAAATGGCCAAAATAAATCATGTACAAACATGAAATATAGTTACTATAATATTGCTCAAAATCTGTATACAAGCTTCAATCTTGATCATACACTTCTGATATTACAATACTCAAGAGTAATACATTTTCTAGAGCTTTTACTCCATGATATACATATACATGGTGACTCTTCAAGTTCTTGAATATTACTATCCATATGACAACTCTCATATGTCCTTTGGCTTCTCATATTTCCATTTGTATACAAGAATATTGAAATTACTTTCACACTTACTGACACTTGTGCATATTCTACACATGGATACGTACATAAAAGAAAAATATAAATTACTCAACTAAACTATAGACTCAAACCCTAGTCTATTGCATATTTATATTTGTACCATAAATATGCATTAATCAAATAGTGTAATATTCTCTAACACCCCCCTATATTACATTATTTGAGAGGAACTATTCTTCATGCACATAGATGATTATGAAATATATGGAATTTGTTTCAAACAATAACTTTTGTAAAAATATCTACAATCTGATCTTCAAAAGAAACATGATTTAACTGAATATGATGATTCTCAACACGATATTTGATAAAATGACATTGATCTTCAATCTATTTTATTCTTTCATGAATTACTGGTTTTTTATTAATTTAAGTATTCCTTGATTATCATAATTTAGTACTACAAGAGTTCTTATTCTCACATCTAACAATATGTATTGTAGCCAAAGTGAAGAACACAAGCTTATACTAAGAGGAGGGGTGAACAGTTTAAGACCAATTTTTTTTTCTTTCAAATTATAACCACAATAATATCAATGCAATAAAATAAACAATGCATAAATCATCACGCACATGAGAGACATAGATTTAACATGGTTCACAAAATGTGGGCTACATCTACGGAGAAAATATTTCTTCTAAACTTTCTCAAAAAATATCTTGGGAATGAATTCCCTATTACAATGTTTATGGACCTCTATCCAAAGGAGATATCAATCCCTAATGCTTTGATTTATTTATCTATCTCCACAGGAGAACTCTATCCCCTCTGCTCTGGTTTGTGGATATCTCTCCACAAGAGAACTCTATCCTCTCTGCTCTGGTTTGTGGATCTCTCTCCACTAGAGAACTATATCGCCTCTGCTCTAGTTTTTGGATCTCTCTTCACAAAAGAACTTTATCCCTTATTCTCTAGTTTGTGGATATTTATCCATAAGAGAACTTTGTTGGCAATTTTGGGTTTGAGATCCTAGCTTCTTCTCTATGAGTTGTCATTGATGTCAAAAGGAACTGGAATTAATGTCAAGAGGATTTATTGGCTTCAAAGGTTGAAGATTCCAAAGAATATTTTCTAGAAGATTCCATAGAGATTCCATGTGGCAGATGAAAAGGTTTTTATCAAAACCATGGCAGGTTTAAGGGTTTTTATTAAAACTAGGTGGATGCATTAAGGGTTTTTCTCAAAACCACTCTCGACTTAATGCAAAGGCTGGAGACACTTATTAATTAAATAACTTAATTAATAAAACCTTTTTAAGGTTTTTTAATTAATTATTTATTTTATTTAGTGATTAAATTATTTTAATAATTTAATGGGTTATCCACCTAAGGTTTAAGGTCTAAAAGACCTTTGATTATTTTTTAAATAATAAAAAGGGTTTCATAAACCCTAAAGTTGTTTCGAAGGCGCCAAAATAATATTAATTTGAAAAGTTTGAATTATCCTCCCGCCGACGTTGTGCATAGCATGGAAGTTTGGCTATATAAGCCATAACCTATAGTCCAAAGCAATGGAGTTAAAGAAATTTGAATTGCACAAAGGTTGGGAAGTAAAAGCTATGGCTATCATTTTTTTCGCCACGTTTATCCGCCACCAAAGGGTTAAGGAGAAGGAGACTCTTTCTAGCCTTCAAGCTAGCGTCGTTGGCCTAGTGGCAACGACTATTCTGTGAAGGTGCTTGAAGGGAGGTCAAGCGTTTGACTCCCGCCATGGAGTGTGAGAAGAGTTTTTGCGCTCCAATTTTTTCGGAGGCACTGTTGACCCGCGATTTTCGGAAGCATTTTTTTTGGTAAGGTTTTTTAAATAAAATCTGCATTTTTTTAAAGAAGAAGTGGTTGGGCAGATTTATTTAAAATTATTTTTAAGGTTAAATGCTTCTTTGGAGATATAAGGTTGATAGTGTGTGGTTGAGATTTTTGGCTTTATTGTTGAGTGAGATTTTCTTAGAAGCTATTATTCCTTGAGCATGGTTTAATTAATTTGGATAAATAAGGTGTAAAAGGATATTTTTTTGTATGCTTTATATTTTTGGTAGTTGACTTCTAAGGATTGGAGTCATAAGGTGTTTTATGGAATAAATATTTTTGTGGTTACTTTTATGATCTAACCCTAACTTGGTGGCAAAGTTGAGGGTGGTGTTGGTAATAGGTTGAAGAACTATTCTCTTCTTCTTCAAACAAAGGTATGGGCAAAGTTCCTCCATGTATGTTGTTGATGGTGTATTTTCTGAAATTGAGTTTGGAGTGAAAAGGTTGTCTCTAGGTATTCTTGTTGGTGTAAATTCCATTTTCTGGATATTGAAGATTGTTTATGCATTAAAATCATTGATGAGTTTTTTGGGTGAATGCATAATTTTGGTTGAGGAAGAGGAAGCATTTTTGCACTAGGGTTTATGTTAGTAAGTCTTGCTACTTGCTTTGAGTTGGTGAAACCCTTAGTTGGTTGTTTTGAGATTGATGGTTGAGTTGCTTCCATAGAGGTTGTTTTGATCAAGTTAATGCTTTAATTGATACATGATTTGGGCTTACTCCATTGAGATTGATTTGAGCAAGTTATTCTTTGCATTGGTGATTTATGTTGGTGATTGTTTTGTTCAAATATCTTTGGAGGGAAAAGGATTTCTACTAGTTTCCTTTTCATGTAGTGAATGGTTGAATGCTTCAAGGTTAATGTTGAGTTGAATGATGTTGGTTAAACCTTGTCTATAAGCATTGTTGTTAAAGCCCTAATTGGTTGAGAAAAGATATTGGTTGTGGAAAGAACATGAGTATCATTGTTATATGAGATATTGCATGGTTGGCAATTGTTGGGTTGTGTTTCATGTTCTTGAGAAAAGCATACTACATCTATCTTATTATTTTGAGATTGAGATTGAGTTGAGATTGAGATTGGGAGTTAAGTATAGAACATATTGAGTCTCTAACAATTCTCTTTATGTTTCTATGAAATTTGAGATTGATATTGGGAGTTAAGTATAGAACATATTGAGTCTCTAACAATTCTCTTTATGTTTCTATGAGATTTGAGATTGAGATTGGGAGTTAAGTATAGAACATATTGAGTCTCTAACAATTCTATTTATGTTTCTATGAGATTTGAGATTGAGATTGGGAGTTAAGTATAGAACATATTGAGTCTCTAAAAATTCTCTTTATGCTTCTATGAGGTTGATGAATCACATTGGGTCTCTAAAAATTCTCTTTGTGGGTTCATGCTAAGCAAGTTTTTCTTGATGAACTTGTGAGCTGATTTGGACAGGTTCTAGTGAAGACTTGTGAGCTAATTTGGACAGGTTCTAGTGAGGACTTGTGAGCTGATTTGGACAAGTTCTAGGGAGGACTTGTGAGCTGATTTGGATAGGTCCTAGTAGATGACTTGAGGACAGAGTTGAAGTGGTTCTTTGAGAAGAACCTGAGGACGATTTTGACAAGTCTTTGAGAAGGCTTGTGTGCATCAGAGATTGATTTGTTCAAGCTGTATGATTTGAGCTTGGGACAGATCTGACAGAGTGAGGAAGACTTGTGCTAGACCGACTGACTATGTTTAGTATAGGTTGATGAGTCGTTGTGGAGGTGATTAGTGAGGTCAAAGGTCTCTTGAGGCTAAGCATTGAGGAGAGGAGGTCTTCTATGGAAAGGAGTTCCATGTGCTAGTGGAATAAGAGGCAGGTGATCTTCTGAAGTATCATTTCCAGAGCTGAGGGGAAGGATTCTCCTTTGGGTAGAAGTCTCATAAATTCATGATGAGGGGAAGGATTATCCTTTGGGAAGGAGGATCATAAATTCGTGAGGAGGGGAAGGATTCTCATTTGGGAAGGAGGCTCATAAATTCATGAGAAGGGTAAGGATTCTCCTTTGGGCAGAGGCTCATAAATACTTGAGTAGGGGAAGGTTTCTCTTTTGGGCTGAGGCTCATAAACATTGTAACTGGGAAGGATTCCCAAAGAACTTTGAGAAAGCTTTTTAGAGAAAATTTTTGTGGATGTAACCCATGTTGGGTGAACCACGTTAAAATTGGTGTCTCATTGTGTGTTTCTTTATGCATTGCTTTGATATTGCTATTGGTTCATTGCTTTGCAAAGTTGAAGTTAAATAGAGAAAGTAAAAAGAGGTCTTATACTGTTCACCCCCCCTCTCAGTATAAGCTTGTTTTATTCAATTGGTATTAGAGTGGGTTCCTTCAAAAATTTTAACAGCTTGAAGTAAAATATTTTAAAGAACACAATGGAATCTACAAGTGGTAATGCAGCACCTATTATTGATGGGGCAGATTTTGGGCTTTGGAGTGCTAGGATGAAGGTTCATCTGATGGCTTTTGGAAATGAAGTTTGGGAAGTTATTGAGGATGAGTATACCATTACTGAGCATGATCCTTCTACTAAGTAAGAGAGGCTCCTACATCATAGCAATTCAAAGGCAATGAATGCAATCCTGAAGGGTTTACAAAAGGCAGATCTTACCAAGGTGATTCACTACAAGATAGCTAGTGAAATGTGGAAACAGTTGAAGGTGGTTCATATAGGTGATGCAAATGTTCGAAATGCCAAGTTGAGACACTTCAAAGGTATGTTTGAACAACTCAAGATGAATTATGAAGAAAATATTAGTGACTATATGCATCGTATGGATGAGATTGTTAACTCTATGAAGGAACTAGGTCTTGAGCTTGCTGAAAATGATATTTGTGATAAGATTTTGAGGTCTCTTCCAAATAGATTTAGTGAAAATATTTTTTCTATTGAGGAAGCTAAGGATTTGGATAAGTTGAAAAAGGATGAGCTTCATAGTATACTTGCAGCATTTGAGTTGAGAACTCAAGTGAAGGTTGATGTTAAGAAGGAGGCAACTTTCAAGGCTACCAAGAAATCCAAGGGTAAAGAGCTTCAAGATAGTGATGAGTCTTCTAGTGATGAAGAGGCATATTATAGCAAGAAGGGCAAGTTCTCAAGAAAGCACAAAGGTATGAAATATTTCAAGTGTTTCAATTGTGGAAAGTTTGGTCATTATGCTACTAACTGTACTGCTACCAAGGATGAAAGTGATGAAGATAAACAAGATTATAAGAGCAAGGATTCTGAAAGGCACAAGCATCAAAGGAAGAATAAATATGAGCAAAGCAATCAAGGAAAGAGGTACTCTCATAAACACAAGAAAAGTTTCTACCTAGACAATGCAAGTAAGTGTTCTAGTAGTGATAGTGAAAGTTATTCAAGTGATGTTGGAAATGAGATGTTGTTCCTAACAGAAAAAGGAGAAGAAAAGAAACATAGATTTGTCCTTATGAAATGTTTTAGATGTGGAAATTTTGGACATCTTGAGGATGATTGCACAAATGATGGATTGATTTCTAGTTATACTATGTATGAGGATGCTTCGGAAAAATTGTGAGGAAGATATTTGTATGGCTTTAGAAAATGGTAGCACCTCTAGTGATAAGAAATCTGAAAAATTCATTGATGTTTCAAAAGGAAAATAAATAGAGGAAGTTATAGAGGATGGTGAAGTAGATCTTGAAGCTGAATTTGTTAGTGCTCTTAGTGCTTTGAAAAAGGAAAGAAAGAAGAATGCTAGACTCAATGATAAATTGGATGAATGTTGTATTGAGAGAGATGAGCTTATAGAAAGTCTTGACTTCTCTATAGCTAAGACACGGAAACTTAAGGATAAGTTAGAGTCTAAGGTTCTTGAGTGTAGAGAGTTGGAACATAAAATGGCTTCCTTGAAAGAGGAAACTAAATAGTACAAGGAAAAGCTTTACAGGTTTGAATATAGCATCAAAAAGGTAAAGTCAATCAGCAAAGATCAAAGAAGGACAACAGATAAAACAGGTCTTGGTTTTGGTAAGAAACACATGGAACAGGTTGGGGAATCTAGTAAGAGATTTCGAAAGGAATAGAGTTCTGATGAGGAAAGTACTTCAGAAAAAGAGTCCTTGAGTGATAGATGCACAAAATTAGAAAACAGGAATAAAAAAAAGGGGAGAAATTTTATAGGACCTAAGAGGTCAAATCAAGGAAAGTTTAATGGTAGATGTTTTTCTTATCACAAGTTTGGTCACATGGCTTCACATTGCATGACTCAAGTGAGGAAGGTAAATGACAGATTCAGAGGTGGTAATTTATTTCAAGGGTATTGCTACTCTTGTAAACAGTTTGGGCACAAGGCTGTTTATTGCAAGGCTAATAACAAGAACAGGGTTGGTCAGAACATATGGAGTCAAAGATCAGGTATGCCTCAGAAATAACATTGTTAGTTGTTATAAGTGCAACAATGAAGGTCACATAACTAGATAGTGTAGAGCTGAAATTCCAAGGAACAAGAACAAGAATATAGACAAGGAGAACAAGAGAAGACATGGTAAGGCAGCTATAGACACTGATGAAGATCAGTGCCTAATGGGAGTTTTACTCCCACCCCGAAATTAATCACCTCAACAGGAGGTGGGGGAGGGACTAAGCTAAGAGGATCATTCTTAGTCCCAAGCCCCAAAGGTGACCCTTTGCCATTGATGACAAAGGGGGAGAGATATGAGTAAGGGGGAGAGCCTCAAGTAAGGGGGAGCTAATTTCTATACAGCAGTTTTAAGTTTCAGTGTTGTTGAGAAGCATGGTTTGCCATCAATGACAAAGGGGGAGATTGTTGGCAATTTTGGGTTTGAGATCCTAGCTTCTTGTCTATGAGTTGCCATTGATGTCAAAAGGAACTGGCATTAATGTCAAGAGGATTTATTGGCTTCAAAGGTTGAAGATTCCAAAGAATATTTTCTAGAAGATTCCGAAGAGATTCCACATGACAGATGAAAAGGTTTTTATCAAAACCATGGCAGGTTTAAGGGTTTTTATTAAAACCAGGTGGATGCATTAAGGGTTTTTCTCAAAACCATTCTCAGCTTAATGCAAAGGTTAGAGACACTTATTAATTAAATAACTTAATTAATAAAACCTTTTTAAGGTTTTTTAATTAATTATTTATTTGATTTAGTGATTAAATTATTTTAATAATTTAATGGGTTCTCCACCTAAGGTCTAAGGTCTAAAAGACCTTTGATTATTTTTTAAATAATCAAAAGGGTTTCATAAACCCTAAAGTTATTTCGAAGGTGCCAAAATAATATTAATTTGAAAAGTTCAAATTATCCTCCCGTCGACATCGTGCATAGCATGGAAGTTTGGCTATATAAGCCATAACCTATAGTCCAAAGCAATGGAGTTAAAGAAATTCATATTGCGCAAAGGTTGGGAAGTAAAAGCTACGGCTATCATTTTTTTCACCACGTTTATCCACCGCCAAAGGGTTAAGGAGAAGGAGACTCTTGCTAGCCTTCAAGCTAGCGCCGTTGGCCTAGTGGCAACGACTGTTCTACGAAGGTGCTTGAAGGGAGGTCAAGCGTTCGACTCCCACCATGGAGTGTGAGAAGAGTTTTTGTGCTCCGATTTTTTCGGAGGCACTGTTGACCCACGATTTTCGGAAGCATTTTTTTTGGTAAGGTTTTTTAAATAAAATCTGCATTTTGTTAAATAAGAAGTGGTTGGACAGATTTATTTAAAATTATTTTTAAGGTTAAATGCTTCTTTGGAGATATAAGGTTGATAGTGTGTGGTTGAGATTTTTGGCTTGATTTTTAAGTGAGATTTTATTAGAAGCTATTATTCCTTGAGCATGGTTTAATTAATTTGGAGAAATAATGTGTAAAAGTATATATTGTTTGTATGCTTTATATTTTTGGTAGTTGACTTCTAAGGATTGGATTCATAAGGTGTTTTATAGAATAAATATTTTTGTGGTTACTTTTATGATCTAACCCTAACTTGGTGGCAAATTTTAGGGTGGTGTTGGTAACAGGTTGAAGAACTATTCTCTTCTTAAAAAAAAAAGGTATGGGCAAAGTTCCTCCATGTATGTTGTTGATGGTGTATTCTCTGAAATTGAGTTTGGAGTGAAAAGGTTGTCTCTAGGTATTCTTGTTGGTGTAAATTCCATTTTTTGGATATTGAAGATTGTTTATGCATTAAAATCATTGATGAGTTTTTTGGGTGAATGCATAATTTTGGTTGAGGAAGAGGAAGCATTTTTGCACTAGGGTTTATGTTAGTAAGTCTTGCTACTTGCTTTGAGTTGGTGAAACCCTTAGTTGGCTGTTTTGAGATTGATGGTTGAGTTGCTTCCATAGAGGTTGTTTTGATCAAGTTAATGCTTTACTTGATACATGATTTGGGCTTACTCCATTGAGATTGATTTGAGCAATTTATTCTTTGCATCGATGATTTATTTTGGTGACTGTTTTGTTCAAATATCTTTGGAGGGAAAAGGATTTCTACTAGTTTCCTTTTCATGTAGTGAATGGTTGAATGCTTCAAGGTTAATGTTAAGTTGAATGATGTTGGTTAAACCTTGTCTATAAGCATTGTTGTTAAAGCCCTAATTGGTTGAGAAAAGATATTGGTTGTGGAAAGAACATGAGTATCATTGTTATATGAGATATTGCATGGTTGGCAATTGTTGGGTTGTGTTTCATGTTCTTGAGAAAAGCATACTACATCTATCTTATTCTTTTGAGATTGAGATTGAGTTGAGATTGAGATTGGGAGTTAAGTATAGAACATATTGAGTCTCTAACAATTCTCTTTATGTTTCTATGAAATTTGAGATTGAGATTGGGAGTTAAGTATAGAACATATTGAGTCTCTAACAATTCTCTTTATGTTTCTATGAGATTTGAGATTGAGATTGGGAGTTAAGTATAGAATATATTGAGTCTCTAACAATTCTCTTTATGCTTCTATGAGGTTGATGAATCACATTGGGTCTCTAACAATTCTCTTTGTGGGTTCATGCTAAGCAAGTTTTTCTTGATGAACTTGTGAGCTGATTTGGACAAGTTCTAGTGAAGACTTGTGAGCTGATTTGGACAGGTTCTAGTGAGGACTTGTGAGCTAATTTGGACAAGTTATAGGGAGGACTTGTGAGCTGATTTGGACAGGTCATAGTAGAGGACTTGAGGACAGATTTGAAGTGGTTCTTTTAGAAGAACCTGAGGACAGTTTTGACAAGTCTTTGAGAAGGCTTGTGTGCAGCAGAGATTGATTTATTCAAGCTGTATGAGTTGAGCTTGGGATAGATCTGACAGAGTGAGGAAGACTTGTGCTGGACTGACTGAATGTGTTTAATACAGGTTGATGAGTTGATGTGGAGGTGATCAGTGAGGTCAAAGGTCTCTTGAGGCTGAGCATTGAGGAGAGGAGGTCTTCTGTGGAAAGGAGTTCCATGTGCTAGCGAAATAAGAGGCAGGTGATCTTCTGAAGTATCATTTCCAGAGCTGAGGGGAAGGATTATCCTTTGGGAAGAAGGCTCATAAATTCATGAGGAGGGGAAGGATTCTCGTTTGGGAAGGAGGCTCATAAATTCGTGAGGAGGGGAAGGATTCTCCTTTGGGCAGGAGGCTCATAAATTCATGAGGAGGGGAAGGATTCTCCTTTGGGTAGAGGCTCATAAATACTTGAGTAGGGGAAGGTTTCTCCTTTGGGCTGAGGCTCATAAACATTGTAATTGGGAAGGATTCCCAAAGAACTTTAAGAAAGCTTTTTAGAGAAAAGTTTTGTGGATGTAAACCATGTTGGGTGAACCACATTAAAATTGGTGTCTCATTGTGTGTTGCTTTATGCATTGCTTTGATATTGCTATTGGTTCATTTCTTTGCGAAGTTGAAGTTAAATAGAGAAATTAAAAGAGGTCTTATACTGTTCACCCCCCCCTCTTAATATAAGCTTGTGTTCTTCAAACTCTATTCTCTCTACTCTATTTTATGGATATCTCTCCAGAGTAGAAGTCTATCCCATCTACTTTAGTTTTTGGATATCTCTCTATAGGATAAATCCATCCCCTCTGCTCTGGTTTGTGGATCTCTCTTCATAGGAGAAATGTATCCCCTCTGCTCTGGTTTATGGATATCTCTCCATAGGAGAACTCTATTCCCTCTACTCTAGTTTGTGGATATATCTCCATAAGAGAACTCTATCCCCTCTACTCTAGTTTATGGATATCTCTCCATAGGATAACTATATCTCCTTTGCTCTGGTTTGTGGATACCTCTCCATAGGAGAACTCTATCCCCTCTGCTCTAGTTTGTGGATCTCTCTCCATAGGAGAAATCTATCCCATCTACTTTGGTTTATGGATATATCTCCACAGGAGAACTCTATCCCATATACTCTGGTTTGTGTATCTCTCTCCATAAGAGAACTCTATCCCCTCTACTCTAGTTAGCGGATCTCTCTCCCTAGGAGAACTCTACCCTCTCTACTCTATTTTATGGATCTCTCTCTACAAGAGAACTCTATCCCCTCTGCTCTGGTTTGTGGATCTCTCTAAATTTAAGAACTCTATCCCCTATGATCTGGTTTGTGGATCTCTCTCCATAGGAGAACTATATCTCCTCTATTCAGGTTAACTCTGCTTCAATATACCCCAAGACTTAACACAAAGATTGATAAAATTAGCAACCAAATCTACTCTCAACTCTATCTAAAATCTACCCCAGTCCTTAAAACAAAGCTTGATCAAATTAACAACAAAAACTGATCTCAACTCTATCTCAAATATGTCCCAAGACTTAACATAAAGCTTGATCAAATCAAAAACTAAACCTGCTCTCAACTCTGTCTCAAATCTACACCAGATCTTGTGATAAGGTTAGCACAAATTTGATCTATCTCTACTCACAAATTTTCCTCAATGCTATTTCGAGTCTTCTCAAAACTTACTCAAATCTACCTACAATCTGATCCAAGTCTTCTCACAAGATTTGCTCAAATCTACCTCAAATATGCTCCAAGTATTCTCACAAGACTTGCCCAAATCTACATAAAATCTTCTCCAAGTATTCTCAAAAGACTTGCTAAAATCTACCTTAAATCTCCTCCATGAACCTTCTTAAACATTCCCAAATCTTGCATACAAACAATTCTTATATCTCTTTCAGAAATGCTTTCTTCAACTAGGCAATTCAGACATATTCTACGTAGAATTTTTTTAACCTTTGGAACATATAGAGAATTATATGTACTATTAAAACCCTAATATATTATTCACATTCACAAGTCTTGAATTCAATTAATCCAATCTCTATATCTTGCAAAATTCCTTTCAAATCAAATCAAAATAGTGTATAACTTTCTTCACAAAATTGATCTATCTTTCTTGCAAATTTGCTCTCAAAGATCAACAACACTAATGCATAAATTTCCCTCACAAGATTGATCTTAAAAACTTTTACAATTGTCTTCAATATTTCTAAAACCAATGCTCAAAATGTTTCACAATGATGCACATATAGGTCTCAAACCCTAACTCAAATATTTTCAACAATGCATACCAAACAACCCTTTTATCTCCACCTTATGTTCTAGAAATATTCACTCAACAAAATACCTTAAACAAGGAATGATATGCCCATACCTCCTATTTTTCTCTGATGAAAATATGTCTTCAAAAACCTGTCTCACAAAAAACTAATCTTTCTAGTGCCACTTCAAGGGTTAGATAGCAAAAGTACTCTTTCAAAAACTCTCATATGAACTTTCCACCATACAAGAATTACAACACAATGTCAAGCCACTATTACACCTTATTACTCCTATTCTTGTATGCAAAACATATTTTTCATTTATGCACTTTGTAAAAATAAAACTATATAAAGCACTCTTAATATTTGTTATTTGTAAAATAGAAGGCTTTTTAAAACATACCTTTGCACTTAATATTCTATTAATTCACACCCTTATAACTCCCTAAGTGCAAATTTAAACTTTATTAAACTTAACCCTTATGACTCCCTAATGGCAAAAATTATGCTTTATTAATATCAATCCTTATGGAACTCTTAATCAAAACCTAACCCTTATGACTCCCTAAAATCAAGCAAAAAATTTATATAAATACTTTTCCCTTACCACTTCTACTATCATGAGGATTCGAACACGCAACCTCACGAAGCCTACACTCTAGCGTGTGCTAGAGCACCGAATGGGATAAATGACCATACAAGACCTCAACATACTAAATCTCCTTTAAACCGTCACCAGTGAACAACCTACCACTACCAAAACAAAACATGAACAACCTGTCATTGCCAACTCTCAAACTCAAGACCTCCTTCATTCCACTCCTTACGCGGGGTTTGCCTGCCAATTGAGTTACCCGTTTGGTTGGAACCAAAGCCTGTGCTGCTCCTCGTTGACTTTCATGTAATGTTTGACTATCAAAAATGTGCATCCCTATTTGCCCTCATGTTGCCTTGCTCGAAGATCATGCATTGTGATTTGCGAAGGATTTTGATGCCAATTCGCTCTTATTCCTTCCTTAATAAAAAAGAACATGCCAAATTATTTTTGGTTCCACCTTATATATGCAAAATAATTTTAGGTAAATACATCGACGCTTTGCAACTTAGAAAATTAGTTGAATTTTGGTGCCCATGAAAATTCAAATAATATTATTATAATATTTAAACTTTTAATTTAAATATTATAATTAATCCTTTTAAACCCTTTGTCTTTTGCCTTGGAAACTTCTTCAACTTTGCAATTAATAAAAAAATTTCAAAGGAGCTTTGTCTACCTTGTCTTCCTGTTTCAATGGAAGTATTTGCCTTACAATTTTAAAATTTCAACCTATAAGATGGTTTTCAATCATTTTACCTTTGACATCAATGACAACAAAAATACTCAAAATTTTCAACAATCTACCCCTTTGTCATTGATGGTAACCCTTTCTAAAAATTCCTTTTCCTATCATTGGATTCCAAATCTGATCCCCTTTAGGAACTACTCCTCCTAGCTGAATGCTCTCCCCCTTACTCAAATCTCTCCCCCTTTAACATCAATGGCAAAGGGACTCCTTTGGGGCTAAAAATAAGACTCTTAGCTCAGCCCCCTCCCCACCTCCTCTTATTGGGGTGAATAATTTTGGGGTGGGAGTATCTCTACTCCCAGAATACAACGCCCTCTTTCTTTATCAACCTTATTTTTCAACATTTTTGTGGTCATACCCTTTTGATCCTTTTGAGTATCCTTGTTCTTGCTTATCTCTGGAAGTTCTAGAAAATCTGTTCTACACCACTTAGCCTTATACCCAAGATTATTGTACTTGTAGTACTTAATGTTGTAATTATTGGAAGGTGTAAATATCTTGATGTTCCTCTTGTTGAAGCCATAATCATTTATTTCATGAACCTTGTAGTGGATCTCTTTATGACCAAAGTGATTACAAGAGTAGAAATACCCTTGAAATAAATGTTCATCTTTGAATGAGTTGAAATTTCTTTTATTGAGGCCATACTCTTTCTTTCCATGAACCCTGCAATGCATATCCTTGTGACCAAACCAATTACATGAAAAACAATGTGCTTCTAATAAATCCTATTTTGCAACCTCTGGTCTCTTAGTCCTTTCTTTGCCTTCTCTGTGATGATCCCTCTTTCTTTTTTGTGCATTGTTTCCTTTATTAGTTAATCTTCTATTCTTAAATTTATCCTCATAAGGCTTAATTTATTCTTCACTCTCTTCCTCTAAAACTTCTTCTTTTGAACTTGGGCTTGACCCTTCTTGTTTCCCTTGTCCTTATTCAAAACCAAGTTCTATTTTGATAGATGAAGATCTTTGTGCATTGATAATTTTATCCAAAGTTTTTGAACTTTTTTCAAACCTATGTAGCTTGTATTTAGAATATTTAACTTCCATCCTTAGAGAAACTACCTCATGTTCTAATATTTCACATTCTAACTCTTTTACCTCTAACTTTTCAATCATGACCTCTTTAAATCTCCTTGTCTTAGATTTTGATTTTGTTAGGTCTTGTAGAAGCTTTTCTTTTTCTTCCTCATGTTCTTGAACTTGAGCCTTTAGTCTTGAATTCTTCTTTCTAACATTTTTCAATTCTCTGATGGCAACAACAAGTTATGATTTTAGATCAACTGTGCCTTCCTCTTAAATTTTTGAATATTTCTCTATTTCTTGGTCTCTAAGAGCATCTTCATACTTTTTGAATTTATTTTCAATAGGAGGAGCATTTTATTCCTCTTCTATTTCCTAAAATAGAATATTTTATTCTTCACTATTTGAGAGTCTTTCATCACTATCACTTGAAGCCTTGCTTACCTTGTCAATATATAAACTCTTCTTGTGCCATTGAAAGAACTTCTTCTCATGCTTGCCTCTACCATACCTATTTTTCTTTTCATGCCTAGATTTTCCTTCTTCCTTTTTCTTATGATCCTATTTATCTTCACTGCTAATACTTTCAGCTTGTGGATAATTAAATGCATAGTGACCAAAATTACCATAATTAAAATATTTCATAGTCTTCGTACCTTTTTAATTTCTTGAGTCCTTTTTTATTCTTGCACAGTTAGCTTCTTCATCACTGCTTGACTCACCACTTGATTCTAGTTTCTTATATTTTGTCTTATTTGAAGCTTTTATGGTTACCTCTTTCTTGGAGTTGGGATCCTTTACTATTCTCATCTCATAAGCTGTGATAATTCCATGTAACTCATCCATAATCAACTTATCAATATTGCTCATCTCTTCTATAGTTGAAACCTTTCCATCATACCTCATAGGGAGTGATCTTAACACTTTATGAGCAACACTAGAGTCTTCAATTTCAAATCCAATTCCACGCATGGTAGGGTTATGCATAAGGGGTTGGACTTGAAATGTACTTATAAAAAAATGGTGAATCCTAATCAAAATCAAGGTGAATCAAGGTGAATCCTAAGCAAATCAAATCAATCATCTTCACACCAAAATTTGGGATATTTGAAGACCTAAAATATAAGGTCATATTTGGGATAAATTTTGATCTATTAAATCACCTTATAACTTCATAAAAACACCACCATTAGATTAGGCTTGAAAATAGCTTTCCAATGAGTATAAATATACCTATGTTTGGATATATATTGTGGTAAATTGACCCTAAGAAAAAATTGATCCTAAAATTTTAGGTGAATGGGCCGAAATCAAAGATCCTCATATTCGCCAATTTCCAATTTTAGAAATCCTAATATTCACCCAATTTGTGGATATTCACCACTATGCATAATCCTAATGCATGGTATTAACAATATCATCCACACGAAGTAAGTATGTAGCAATATCTTCCTCATCTTCCATATTCAAATCATCAAACCATTTCTTGTGGTTTTGTAGTTTTACCAACTTGACCTTTTTATTTCCTTCATATGTTTGCTTCAATTTTTCCTATATCTATTTTTTGGATTTGTAGTGCATAACTTTCTTAAATTCTACTTCACATAATCCACTTAATATTCCACTCATAGCATTGGAATTATTCACATGTAACATCTTACCATATTTATCTGTGAGAGGAGTAGTTGTAGGTGTGAATCCATTCTCAATCGATTTCCATGTATCATATCCTTGTACCATCAAGTAAGTCTTCATTCTTATACTCTAGAAGGTATAATTGTTCCCATTGAATAAAGGAGCCTTATTTGATAAAGATCCATTTTGATATGCCATTTGTGTTCTTGTAATATCTTCCTTCAAGTTGTTAGAATTTTTCGAAGGAACCTACTCTGATACCAATTAAAGAACACAAGCATATACTGAGAGGGGGATGAACAATATAAGATCAATTTTTTCTTTTATTTCAAATTATAACCACAATAATATCAAAGTAGTAAAATAAACAATGCATAAATCATCACACACATAAGAGACATAAATTTAACGTGATTCACCCAATGTGGGCTACATCCACAAAGACAATATTTCTTATAAAATTTCTCAACAAATATCTTGGGAATAAATTCCCTATTACAATGTTTATGGACCTTTGTCCAAAGGAGATCTCAATCCCCAATGCTCTAATTTGTGGATCTCTCTCCACATGAGAACTCTATCCCTTCTACTATGGTTTGTGGATACCTCTCCATAGGATAACTCTATCCTCTTTGCTTTGGTTTGTGGATCTCTCTCTATAAGATAACTTTATCCCCTCTACTCTAGTTTATGGATATCTCTCCACAAGAGAACTCTATCCCCTCTACTCTGTTTTGTGGATCTCTCTATAGGAAAACTCTATTCTCTCTACTTTGGTTTATGGATCTCTCTCCATAGGATAAATCTATCCCCTTTGCTCTGGTTTGTGTATGTATCTCCATAGGATAACTGTATCCTCTCTACTATGGTTTGTGTATCTCTATCCACAGGATAAATCTATACCCTCTGCTCTGGTTTGTGGATATATATCCATAGGAGAACTTTATCCCCTCTACTCTGGTTTGTGGATCTCTCTTCATAAGATAACTCTATCCCCTCTAATCTTGTTTGTGGATCTCTCTCCATAGGAGAACTTTATTCCCTCTACTCTGGTTTGCAGATCTCTCTCCATAGGAGAAATCTATCCTCTCTACTCTAGTTTGTGGATCTCTCTCTACAAGAGAACTCTATCCCTTCTAATTTGGTTTTTGGATATCTCTCCATAGGAGAACTCTATCCCCTCTACTATGGTTTGTAGATATATATCCATAGGATAACTCTATCCCCTCTATTCTTGTTAAATATGCTTCAATATATCCCAAGCCTTAACACAAAAAATGATCAAATCAATAACCAAACGTACTCTCAAATCTATCTCAAATATACCCCAAGCCTTAACATAAATCTTGATCAAATAAAAAATGAAACGTACTCTCAACTCTATCTCAAATCTGCCCCCAGCCTTAACACAAAGCTTGATCAAATTAACAACCAAAACTGCTCTCAAATCTATCTCAAATCTACACCAAACCTCAACATAATGTTAGCACAAATCTGCTCTATATATGCTTACAAATATACCTCAATATTGTTTCAATTCTTCTCAAGACTTGCTCAAATATGGCTCAAAGCTACTCCAAGTCTTCTCACAAGACTTGCTCAAATTTACCTCAAAGCTGCTCCAAGTCTTCTCATAAGACTTGCTCAAATATACCTAAAATATGCTCCAAGTCTCCTCACAAGACTTGCTCAAATCTACCTCAAATATTCTCTAAGAACCTACTTAAACATTCCCAAATCTTGCATACAAACAATGTTTATATCTCTTTCAGAAATGCTTTCTTCAACTATGCAATTCAGACATATTCTACCTAGAATTCATTTAACCTCTAGAACATATAGAGAATGATATGTACTATCAAAACCCCAATATGTTCTTCATATTCACAAGTCTTGCATTCAATTAATCCAATCTCTATCTCTTGAAAAATCCATTTCAAATCAAATCAAAATAGTGTATAACATGCTTCACAAAACTGATCTATTTTTCTTGTAAATTTACTCTCAAATATCAATCACACTAATGCACAAATTTCCCTCACAAGATTGATCTTAAACACTTTCACAATTGCTTTCAATAGTTCTCAAAACAATGCTCAAAAGGTTTCACAATGATGCATATATAGGTCTCAAACCCTAACGCAAATATTTTCAACAATGCATACCAAACAACCCTTTTATATCCACCTTATGTTCCAAAAATATTTACTCAACAAAATACCTTAAACAAGGAATGATATACCCATACCTCCTATTTTGCTTTGATGAAAATATGTCTTCAAAAACCTGTCTCACAAATAACTGATCTTTCTAGTGCCACTTCAAGGGTTAGATAGCAAAAGTACTCTTTCAAAAACTCACACATGAACTTTCCACCATACAAGAATTACAACACAATGTCAAGCCACTATTACACCTTATTACTCCTATTCTTGTATGCAAAAAATATTTTTCATTTATGCACTTTGAAAAATAAAACTATATAAAGCACTCTTAATATTTGTATTTTGCAAAATAGAAGACTTTTAAAACATACCTTTGCACTTAATATTCTATTAATTAACACCCTTATAACTCTCTAGTACAAATTTAAAATTTATTAAACTTAATACTTATGACTCCCTAATGGAAAAAATCATGCTTTATTAATCTCAACCCTTATGGCACTCTTAATTAAAACCTAACCCTTATGACTCCCTAAAATCAAGCAAAAACTTTATTAAAAATATTTTGCCCTTACCACTTCTGTTGTTGTGAGGATTCGAATGCATGACCTCATAGAGCCCATGCTCAAGCGCATGCTAGAGCACCGCATGGGCTAACTGCCCACACAAGACCTCAAGACACTAAATCTCCTTTAAACAATCATCATCGAACAACCTGTCACTACCAAAATTAAATGTGAACAACCTATTACTATCGAGTCTCAAACTTGAGACCTCCTCCATGCCACTCCTTATGTGGGGTCTGTCTGCCAACTGAGATACCTGCTCAATTGGAACCAAAGCCTATGTTGCTCCTTGTTTACTTTTGTACGTTGTTCGACTATCAAAAATATGTGTCCCTCTTTGCCCTCGTGCTGCCTTGCTCAAAGACTGAGCGATGTGATTTGCGAAGGATTTTGATGCCAATTCGCTCTTATTCCTTCCTTAATAAAAAATAAAAAAATACGCCAAATGATTTTTGGCTCCACCTTATATATGTAAAATTATTTTAGGTAAATACATCGGCACTTTGCAACTTAGAAGAATATTTGAATTTTGGTGCCCATGTAAATTCAAATAATATTATTATAATATTTAAACTTTTAATTTAAATATTATAATTAATCATTTTAAACCCTTTGTATTTTTCCTTGGAAACTTCTTCAAATTTACAATAATGAACCTTTTTCAAAGGAGCTTTGTCTACATTGTCTTCCTTTTTTAATGGAGGTATTTGCCTTGCAATTTTAACATTTCAACCTAGAAGATGATTTTCAATCATTTTACCTTTGCCATCAATGACAACAAAAAAACTTAAAATTTCCAACACAAAGTGCTTCGCATACTACATATTTTGTTGCACGGTATTCCACTTCTGTAGATAAAAATGCTACTACATGTTTTTATTGTACCAATAAATAGGACTAAAGCCAATATAGAATACATATCCTAATGTAGATTTTATGTCATCTATAGATCCAACATAATCATAATCTGAATATAATTATAGATAGAACTTGTCATCATCATTTTTATATATTGGTCCGCATTTTGTAGTCTTGCTAATATATTATAATATTCTTTTTGTGGCTTTCCAATGATTTTTTCTAGGTTCTTGCATAAATCTTGAAATATAATTTGTAAAATATCTGGTTTGGTATTTGTAAAATACAAAATACTTCCAAGTAATCGATGATAGATAGTGACTAAGACTGGAGATGTTTCATCATATCTAGATAATTCAAATCCTTGCTCCATAGGTGTATCTTTTATTTACAATTTTTCTTTTTGTATTTTTCAAGTAACGATTTTTCATACTTTGTTTTTGTTATTGTTATTTTATTTTCATTTTGACAAATTTCCAAACCAAGACAACAATGAAGAATCCCTAGATCTATAATGTCAAAATCCTTTTCTAGGCCCCTTTTAACTTCTTCTATCAAAATTCTTGAGCTTATTGTGATTATTATATCATCAACATATACTATAAGTGTTGTTCTTTTTAGTCCAGCCTGTATTAATAGAGATTTGAATTTGATAAACTTATTTTAAAATTATACAATATCAAATGATTATTAATCTTTGTATACCATGCTCTTGGTGCTTGCTTTACACCATATAAATATTAATTTAACCTATAAATTTTTTGTCCCTATCATTTGATCACAAATCCATTTGGTTGTGACATATATACCTCTTCTTTAAGATCACCATCGAGAAATGCACTTTTTACATCCATTTGATAAAGTTTCCATCCAATATGTGTTGCTAATGCATAGACTATTCGAATAGTAGTCATTCTTGTTATTTGTGAAAACTTTTCTTCATAATCTATTCATTTTGTTTATCACTTTACAACCAGTCATGCTTTGTATTTATCAAGAGAACCATATGCTTTATGTTTTATCTTCTAGATCCACTTACATCCTACTACCTTATTTTCTTATGGTAAATAAACTAGATTTCATGTTTTATTTTTCATTAATGTTGCATATTCTAATTCCATAACTGCCTTCTATTATGGAATTCTTAAAACAAATTTAGTAGTTGTAGATTTTGCTACAGAACTTATTAATCCCCTATTTATTCTTGTTAACCTACGAGTTTGCGGTCTTGTAGTAAGTAGTAATATTTTGCATTTTCTCTAGCTTTAAGTCCTTTAGTGTATCTCTAAACCATACTAGCCCTTTTATTTGTCATGTAGTAGTTTCTAAATTTTCAATATTTTCTTCATGTATTTATTACTTTAATTCTTCACTTGATGAGTGTTCACCTTCTAAAAAATTTAGAATTAATCTTGTATCAACAATTTTTTATTTAATAACATTTTTGTTTCCTTCATCAAAAATTACATATTTGCTTATATTTTTTTTGTAGTTGGATCAATTATTATGTATCCTATTGAGTCATCATCATAACTAAGAAATATTCCACTCATAAATTTTTCATCTAGTTTAGTTCTTCTTTGCTTTGGAACATGCACATATGCCTTACATCCAGAGATTCTTAATTTTTCCACTATTGGTTTTTTATCCTAACCATACTTCTTCAAGAGCAATATTTTTTAGTATTCTTATGGGTGATCTATTTTATAAGTACACAACTAACTACTTCTTCCTATTATTGATTATCAATATGAGCTTCTTTTAGCATACAACAAATCATTTCCATAATAGGTATATTTATTATTTCTGCAATACCAATTTTTTCTTTCCATATGATTCACTTATAGAGAAACATTGAGAGATTCCCCTGGTGACTCCACTGAAAAAAAAAAAATACTAAATAAATCATCTAACAAACTTAGATTGAGATTCTAATAGGGGTCTATGCCTCTTGTGCTTGTTGAAGCATTATCTCCCAACCCGGTGACTTTGTTTACAAGGAAAGGAACCACAAATATATGATAATGCCTATAACCAAAATTTTTTCTAGAGCTAATCAACAAGAGATGGTTTCATCCCTAAATCAAAGAGCAGATAGAAGGAAATGACAATACAACATGGCGGCTCCACTAAACTAGTCTCCTTCAAGATTTACGGTATGGAATAAAAGAGGTTCTTTGGTCTTGCCTACTTTATCTATTGTATGAGATTCAATTCCTTTCATAGTTCTCAAATACTAATTTTATTTCTTAAAATAACATATCATCACCTTGACATAGCATTTGCACCACTTGGTAAGATTGTGTGTGGTGCATTTTATTAAAAAATAAGATATATCCTTAAGGTTTCTAGAAACCTCTTTTAGAGGTAAATATCATGAATGGTATATCATACTTAATCCTCAATCATATAAAATCTAGGACCAGATAGTAGGTATCCTAATAATAAAATTCAAAGAGAAGATAGATGTGCATCTTTCCTAGAGCAGTTCAAAACCATCAAAAATTTTCTTGTAGAGACAATAGACAATTTCAACATTTAGTTCCATAAGACTTGATAGAGGATCCCTGAAAAGATCTAACATCCCTTAGGTATGGCATTTATATACTACTTTAAATATTTTAATTATGAAATTGCTATGATGTTCAAGTCTAAGGGGTAAACTCATTATCAAAATCCTATGGGATAGCCATCTATGACAAAAAAAAAATTAATCTAAATGGGGAGGCTAGCTCCTAGAACACCTTCACCATTTTTTCCCTCCATGTAAACTTTACATAACCCTACTCCAATCATCTAACTCATCATAGGTTCAACTACTCCTAGTATAATCTCAAAGCAAGCCTAGACTTTTGACCTAATCCAACCCCATACTTATGCTACTAAAATTTATGAAATATAGAATATGATGACTTTCTCCAATGATATCACAACCTTGAAAATATAGTATAATGCTCAAAGGTTTCTGTACCAAAACTACCTAAAGCCTCCTTTCCAATAAGGAAATCAGAATACCTAACTACCTTCAAACGAATATAAAAAACCTTCATATTCAACCAATAAAAATCTTGATTCGTCATAGGTGTTGACTCAAAAAATAGTACCCATGCTAGTCTGAGTCCAACAACTATCTCCAAACTCGGTTAGGGACTTGGCCACCATGAAAAATAATTATGTCAAAGGTCCTCATGGATGTTACTATTATACTCATGACTATTACCCTTCTAACCTTCATGTCAAAAATAAATCTTACGTAGTCAAAATGGCTTTGCCTAATCATAATATCATCTTAGTTTAATAGTTAGAAGTAGATTCTAAGTCCAAAATCTACCTCATAGCCTTTGCCTATCCCACTAGTTTCCAATTCCTCAGTTTTGGAGTAGACCTTCATCACCTATAATAAAGTAGAAGTATATATAATATCGAACAAAGTATACCCCTCACCTTCTAGGAGGCTACAATTTTGGTGTGACTACACTACTAGGAATAAGAGGAAGGCCATCAAAGAGCAAGGTAATTCTAGCCCAAAAAACCCTAGGTCTCAGAGTAGAGAAACAAATAATTAAAGAAGAACCCCAAAGAAAGCTCCATTAGATAGCTAGACTCAAGTAGTTCCAATGGTCTTAGAACCTCTAAAGTAACTTGTTATTGATCCTCCATTGATAGGAAGGTCCAAGCCTATGACAACATCTCAAAGGCTCCTTATATCAGTAGTTGAGGAAGTCCACAATATCGATGTCGCTTTGGTATGTCCTCTTAATTGAAGAGTAGATGAAGCATTTGTAATAGGTACTATAGAAGTAAAATTAGATAGGCAGATCAAAGACACATATGGTGCTACAAGCATCCAACTCAGAGTCTAGCTAGGACAAGTCTATGTCATTCTATATAACCTTGATATAAAGGGATAAGAAAATACATACTATTTTGGTGGAATCTGTGTATAATACATTGCTCATGCCTAAAAGAGTAGCAAATATGCTTGACTTAATATGTGAGCCCACCAATAACAGGGTGGTCATCTATATGGCACTCCAATAAAAATATTTGGATTAATATGGGATATCCCTTGGCTCTCCAAGCTTGATTCAACTTGATAGTATGCTAAGATATAGTGATAGTTGATCTCTCATACACATTCGAGATATATTTCTTAAGGGAATGTTTTTCCAAGATTGAAGGTTATTTGTCCCCAGACTAGACTCACATGATGCTTCAAACCAGGTACAAGAGTATGTTTAAGATTTTATCGAAACCCTTTCGGATGCACCACATAGAGCAAGTTCTCTCCATGGGTATTAGAGAAAAGCAAACCTACATAGCTAAATAGAAGTCATCAAAATAAAATTACTCTATGGGTGATATGAATTAATGCATTCCCAACAACCACCTAGAGTAATGAGTATCCAAGACATGGAGATTAGATTATGATGCGATATTCAATCTAGTTGGAATAGGATGACCCATTGACATAGGTATGATGTATATAATGTAAGTAAAAAATATAGAAAGGATGGAAATACTTTACTCCTTACAAATTGAAATATCCTTTCAAAGTGCAATGCGGGTCATCTAAAATATAAAACAAAGCTCAAGGTGACCCCATTATTCATCAAATAAAAAGGATGTCTCTTCTTGAGTACACATGGCTCCATATTAGGGATAAATTTTTATTAAATAATAGACCTTCATCAAAGGATCACCAATCATCTAATCAAAGGCCAACTGAGGATATATTAGGGGGTTTTTGGTTTTACAAAGTGATATCAACTCTTGAACCAAACACATGGAAATCTATAGTAACCCAAAGTTGAGAGTGATATATGCTAAGGATAAAGTAGTAGCCATCATCAAATTCAAGGCCATCAATGAATCTAATCGAGACCACCCTATTTTAGGAGAAATCCTACAAGAAACCAATATTAATGACAATATGTGATTTAATATTTGGTTGTTAGGAGATGCAGGCTCTTGATCCTTACTTAGGGAGGTGTTCCATAACATTGACCACAAAGAAATTGCTTACAAGGCCATGATGGATGAAACCTAGAGAGCCCATACCAAATCCAAAAGTGTGATTGCAAAATATTCACGATAGGTATGTGGATCTAACATATGATATTTGTTATAGGAACAAAGGAGTCATGTTACCTCCCTAATTAGATAAAATAAATCCCCCAAACCATTGTGAAGTGATATAACTTTCCACTATATTAATTGTGCACATACTCAATATACCATTTATCAAATTTGAATTGAGGGGTGTTAGCATTGCATCAATCATTCTCCACTAAAGGAAGTTGTGTATTAATTACATTGATTTGAGTGCCATATCTATCAGGTGTTAGTAGCCATATTGTGTAATCATGGTGAATAAGATATAACCAATCTCACATAACAAAGGGATCTATGGCTAGAAGAAATTATAATCATTTCAAAAAATTAAACAAACCAAGGCCAAAGTAGCAATGAATAGTTCTTGCCTCCTTCCCACAAAAAGAGAATATTTTACATGCATGGAGAATTTAAAGTATTTTTACATGCTAATGTACTAATAGAGGATCTATAAAAAAGGAAACATCATCCCTAAATATCTTATTATTATCATAATCTTCAAATGATTCTAGAATATTAGAGTAGCAAAGTAGAAGTGGAGACCATGTTAACAAAGTTTATTTACATATAAGTTTTTAGGAAATAATGGAGAGGATAAGAAGTAGCACCTACAACCCCATGCATAGAGTGGGATATATTCTCATTTTATAAAACACCTCCCTATCCACCTTTAGTTGGGAGATGATGTTCCCAATTTCTCAACTCGTTGGTCCTAAACTCCTAAGTGACATGATGAAGGGGATATCAAATGTCAAATTGTCAAGAAGTACCAAGATCTTGAAATATGGGTTAGTTTCAAGTAAAAATACTATGAGTGATTCAAAGCCTAAATCTTGAGCAATACCTTAGCTTAGTACATGGTACTTGAGGTGAAAAACTACTTCGAGATAGTCATCACATGTACCAAATTTTATAATCCCAATAGCCAAGAAATTTGGTCTCCCAATGGAAGCTTCAAAATTGTCATCTAGGTCCACTTAATTCATAAAATAATAATGGTGGGGATAGGGAGGATCACAATTAGTTTTGAAAGTTCTATTGATATTTATAATGCCATACTTTATAAGGGATATTATCTCTAGGATGAGTGTGGCATTAGGGGAAATGAGCTACCAAGGTTACCCTTGGATATCAAAAGTCTAAAGAAGATCGTTAGGGATGCCACAAGGATGTTGGCATTTATCTTTGATGTACAAGAGGAGGAGTTATTCCAAGACTAGGTTAGAGTCTTGTACCAAGTAATATGCACACCCATGAGAGAAAGGGTGGTATTTGAATTTCTTATTGCATTGTCAAAAATATCTATGAGGGGTAGATCAGATTCTAGGAGGCTCAAGTCTTTTTATTCTCGATATTCCTGGACTATTTAATCTTATCCTAGAATATTGAGATGTACCACAAGCTAGTTATAAATTCCATGGATGAGTTGGGTCATCAATGACTTATTTTCACTTGGAACAGAGGCTTGAGAAGTCCTCCTATTATTATTTTGTTGAATTTTTTTTGATAATGATGACCCTCAAAGGGTAATACAAGAATTTTTTAGAGGGTTGGCACTTGAGAGATTGGTTATTTTTTGAATCTAGGACTCTCATTAGGATGCATGGATTTTTTACGTATACCTACTTGTTTCTAAAGCATGTAATTGAGTGGGTCTTCATGATAGATGTGCTCTGCTAGATGGACCTCATTGATGCATCTTACATGAGCAAAAGAAACAAGACTAGTTTTTTTAAGCTACATTTCACTCACAGTGAAATCACCTTGCTGAATTAGAGGATCCATAAATTCTTGGAGAAAAATATTGAATACCTCAAATTGTAGAAGGCATCGAGAGAATGGAAATACAATCTTGATAAGACATTTATGGAGTGGTTGGATAAATTCAAGAACTCCATAGAGTTTGTGCATGAGTCCATGCCAAAATTGGAAGCTCTTTAAAACCCCATGGATAAATATGACACGCCATTGTTAAATTAGCTGTTGGAGTAAACACCACCCCCAAAGAATAAAATGTATAAGAACTTCTATATAGCGATAGGTGAAGTAGAGCCAAACTACCATATCCATAAGGCTTGGTTAAAATTCTTTAAAAAGGAAGGGTGGAAGATGTAAAATATCAACGTCTGGTGGAAATTATAATAGAGCATAAAAATATAGTGCCTACATTTGGATAGATAGAGGAGGATGTAGGCTTTAAGGAGAATTAGGACAATGAGCAAGCATATGAAGGAAGCATTAATGTAGGTGAAGGAAGTGAATATATGTTTGAGGAGATGGTGGTAATGGTAGATACAACTTCCAAGGAAGTCATAAAAATAGAGGAACCCTCTCTATGGATCATATAAGTTGCAACACCCAAGAAACATACGCTAACTAGAAAGGCATAGCTTGAAGTATTTTCCTCAATATAGAGGAAATTAAAGGAGCCATATTACAATACTAACCCTTCATCTGCTAAGAGTAATAAGAAGGAATATTACAAGGAAAATCCTCAAGCTATTATACCCCAAGTATCTAGATAGGCATCCAATTCCCCTCTCCCATCTGTATTAGTTTTAAGTGCTTTGTCACATCTAGCATTGGCCCCACTAGCACAAGCCTATCTTTCCCTCTCCTTAGTGGTCATCCTCCCTTATGTATCTCCTACTAAACCTACTTTTCATATGAGACTTTCAATCCTAAATTACGAAGTCCTCACTCTACTGGATTCTAATCTTGCTACCTCACAAGCTGGTCTTTAGTATACCTTAACCAGGATGTGCCTTCCCTTCCTTGTTGTACCATGATATATTCTATCTTTCTTGTTTTCCATATAGTATTACCATCCCTTTTCATATAAAGGTAACTATTTGTTTCACATAGCTTTGCTATTATACTATGAATGCTACCACATTTCAAAGAAATCCTCTTAGTACATATAAAAAGAGGTTAAAATGGTGGCTAGGTTGACAAAAAAGAGACTCAAGATCTAGATTGATTTGTAATAGAGGATTATCCACTTTGCTCATATGAATCCAATAGTCTCAAAGCCAAAAGGGCAAATGAAATTACAATATTATTAAGTGACCTTAGCGGCCATCTATCTCTAAGGTGTCAAAGAAAGGGATACAACTTAGCTGGTTGAGCAGGTGAATAAAATCGTTAAGCATGATTTCATGGTCTTGAAGAGGAAGATAAAGAAAATGGAAAATGAGCTTAAGGAGGTTAGGAAACCATCAAGAACTCACAACTTGAGATCAAGGGGCTCCTAAATAAAATAGAGTAGACCACAAGCACTTAGGCAATGACTATCATCTTAGAGATAACATAGCCAAGTACATGACATAAATTTTCCAGTTGATTGATTTTATTAGCACAATATCCTAATAGAGGATATAAATCACATAGAAAATCAAGTAGATCCTAGCGATGGGATTGGGAAGAATGACATAAGTAAAAAAATTATAAGTCTAAATCATCATAGCAAGTGATCAAGAGTTCCTAGTCATCAACATTTAGGATCGAGAGGTAACATTAAGGAAAATATGGGATGTCCTAGACAAGTAACAAGTCGTATAGGAGTGCATGGCCAAGCAACACTTTTGATAATAGTGGTTGCTAGCTTATGAGGTTTCATAGAATTCCTAGTTCAAAAAGGTTTTCCCTTCTCTTGGAAAAATGATGATAAGCCCCTCTTAGAGCAGGAATACACATAGGCATTAGAATATCTGTTGGCATTTTTGCCACATTGTTTTTGTTGTTACTGTTAATGTAAAAGAATGCACAAATTGTAGAGATATTAATGCTTCTATTTGTCCCTCCTTGCACTTTGAAAGGGAAAATGTAAAAATCTCTATAAGTTTTGTGTTAGAGCAAAGTAATTGTAACATGTCGCGATATCATGACATGTTGCAGTTTCGTGGCATCAAATGCAAAAATCAGCTAAGTATGAAAATTGTCGCGATATCACGACATGTCACATTTTCACGACCTGTCACATTTTCATGGTCAAAACAGTCAACGAAAGCAAAGTAGTGAAACTGTCGCGATATCACGACATGTCACAGTTTTGCGACCTGTCGTAGTTTCGCAGCGCCAAATGCAGAAAAGAGCTAAGTCAAGAAAGTGTCGCGATATTGCGACATGTCGCATTTTCATGACCTATGACATTTTTTGCGGTCAACGCAGTCAAAGGCAGCACTAAAATGGAAATTGTCACGATATCGCAACATGTCATGTTTTCATGACTTGCGATGGCCATAGAGCAGAACAATAGAAAATGTCATGATATTGCAACATAAAAATGAGGAAGGCGCAAACGGTATGGACTATCGTGATATCATAACATGTCACGTTATCGTAGAAGGACTAACAGAATAACACAAGGCAAGAAAGATGTCGCGATATCGTGACAGGAAGCGAGAACGAAGGCAAAGGCAAAAAAATGTCGTGATTTCATGACATATTGGTGCGGAAGGACCAAGTGCGAAGAATTGTTGCGATATCACGACATGTCTTGTTTTCACGATGATAAAGCAGGAAGAAGCAAGAAGACAATGACATGTCACGATTTCATGACATGTCTTGTTTTCACGATGTGAAAGCGTGGAAAGAACAAAATGGTATGGAATGTCACGATTTCGTGACATGTTCCATTTTCGCTACTTGCAAGAGGATGAAGGCCAAGGAAGAGAAAACTGTCGCGATTTCATGACATGTTGTAGTTTCACGAGTATACAGAAGAAAAGGACACAGAAGGAAGAAGATGTCATGATTTTGTGACATGGTGAAGTTTTCATGACTTGGAGTAGCGAAGAAGGTAGGTGAAGGAAAATGTCACGATTTCACGACATGTTGAGGAAAGAAGCCCAAACAAAGGAGAATGTCACGATATCGCGACATGTCATGGAGATGAAGCTGAATGAGTAGAAGATGTCATGATTTCATGACATGTCGCATTTTCATGACTGGTGGCGGAGAGAGAAGGCAGCAAGGTAAAAGTGTCGCAATTTCGCGACATGTCACATTTTCGTGACCTGTCACATTTTTGCGACCAAGGCAACAACAAAGGCCCGATACAGTTCAGTTTGCATTTTTCTTTAGGATTGCATAGGAGAACGTGCAAAAGAGATAAGGATCAATTAAAGGCTCTCTAACTAATTTTTAGATCATGGTCAAAGAGGCTTCAAGATTAAATGTTGCTGGTTACCGATGTGTGCAAGATGGAAGAACCTGAAGCAGTTTTCGATGCCACCAGAATTAAAGATGCCTCCAATATTCAAAGCTCCTGTTCATGATCTTTTAACAACTTCCAGCTTCCCCTGATAATGGTCATTTAAAAATAGGGACTGTCATTTCTCCGAGGCAGATTAAGGGGATTGTTTCTTCGAAATCTATTTCTTTTATTAAATGTTGTAATACGAAAGGAAGAGGACGGACCTCTATAAATACCAATGTAAAACTCAAGCAAAAGGAGGAGGATCTTGTTGCAAAAATTGAAATAGAAGTCCTAGATGCATTTGCTTCCATTCTTAGTGTCTTCTAGAGTTGGTGATCTAAATTGTTGTGTATGTTTAGCTTTCTGTCTGAGTTACTTCTGTTAGTCCAGTGTTAATATCAGTTGAATTCTGTTGTTCTGAATTTGGCTGTATTGTGCATTTGAATGTTTGAAGTACAATTGGAAGTGAACTCATGGCTAATGTGTGATCCAATTTCTGTATATGTATTCTAAGAGTTCGTTGCTGCTTAGATTTAGGATCTAGTTGAGATTATTGTTGTTCGAGGTTGTTCTCCCCATTAACGATCGGCTTTGGCCATATTTACATCCCTTTCAGTTATTTCCCATTTATTTTCCCATTATTTCTTGTTTCTTTCCACATTTTCCCATTTATTTCTTGCATCTCTAGTCTTGAAACCAGTTTAGATTAGTGTGGGAGCCAGCCCTCTCTGGAGATTGGCCCGGGAGACATCTCTTTCTCTCGGCCTTTCAATGTTGGCCGAGTCTAGGGCGCACAAGTGATTAAATCTTGTACTTAGGCAGATTTGTGACCAACAATTTTGGCACGCCCGGTGGGACAGACTGTTTCTGTCTCCGAAAGATCCACAATCGGTGGGATAAGCATTATTCTCACAAGTTCCATATTTTGACACCTAGAGGAATCAAGATTTTGATGAACTGTCTTGACCTCAAAGCGGCGATTGTAAGTTCATCTGGTGACTCTGCCTGAAGGTGACTGTATAGTACCCAAAAGTTTCTAATCGTGAAGCTATTGAAAATTTTTGCATCTTTGCTTCATGATCATGAGATCAAGTGCCAAAGATTCAAAAGATCCAGTCGAATTCTTCGAGATTGATGTTCAGAACTGGAGGGAGCGCTCAAGATTGGTAAGTCCTATGAACCCATCATTTGTTATCTCATCATAGGCTGTAGGTCAGTTTGTGCCATCCTCGACTCCTCCCAGTACTGCTACGAGCTTGCTACATCCAGATCCATCAGTCCAAATGGCCCAACATCCTCCACCAAGGAAGTTCTCGGCATGGAATGGTTCGGGAGCCTTGAATTTACCGGCACAAAATCTAGTTCCTCAAGCTACTTTGAAAGCTTTGCCGACCTATGATGGTATTGGTAAGACTTCTTATGAGCATATTAATGATGTAGCCTCTTTGGTGGCCATTCATGACATAACGGACGAAGATGTAATGATAAAATTGTTGGTGTTGTCATTAAGAGGGAAATTGTTATATTGGTACCGATCATTGCAACCAGGCACTATTACATCATGGGATGAATTAGGAGAACTGTTAGTTAAAAATTTTCATGAACAAGTTGATCCATACTCCTTGTTGCACCAATTTCATGCAATTCAAAGGCACCCGCAGGAGGAGATAGGTGACTTCAATGTCAGATTTACCAGAAGCTGGCAGAGAATTCCTGATGGTCTTCGGCCCACTCATGAGCTAGCTGCATTTTATTATCTCAGAGCTTTTAACACAGACATCGGCTTGGTTGTTCGATAGTCCAACGTAACTACATTTCTAGAGCTATTTGAACAAGCGCAAAAGGTGAAAGCTGACTTGATTGCCATAGGTAGGCTTCCTCCAAAGGTAACAATGCCTATCTTACCTGATCTTCCTAAACATTTGTATTCTGGTTCATTTTCATAGCCTATGCCTCCCATGTATCCTATTCCATCATGGAGCTCAAGTGCACCTCAGATCACACCCATTCCGGTTCCCTAGCTCCATGCTCCAACTATTCCATAATTTCCTGCACCAAGCATTCCACAATTACCAACTCCCACTTCATTCCCAACATTACCTGCACCGCTAGCACCTCTACCTCTACCGGCACCTCCTGCACCCTCAAATCTTGATCCCTTCACAATCCTATTACAAGAGGTACAATCTGCTAATTCAGCTATAAGAGCGATGGGAAATAAGATTACAATCATTGAAAGAAAGTAGGCCAAGAGAGATTTCCAACCCAGGAGATTTCAACCTCCGTCGATCACTAGAGAACAAGCGGCTTCAACAAGCAAGGTGCCAGAAAAGAACCCGACTGTGTTGACGAATGAGGAAGCTGGCCTTGCAGAAAGAACATATTGGTGCTCTACATGTAATGATCCACATGGTGAGGAGACTTGTATGGTTCATTTGAACTATCTACAAACATTAGCTACAAGCTCTTTCGGAGGACAAGTTAATATGATTACTGAGGTGGGTCATAATTTTATGGTTCCATTTGAAGAACAAGTCTCAGTTCTCACGAGAACTGGGAAGAAGCCAGTCACTGTAGATCCAACAAAAATGGAACCATTAAGAGTACCGACTGATCCGAAGATGTAGAATGAAAGAAAACAAGTACAAGTGAAAGCTCCTATTTTAGTACCGAAGCCAGATCCACCTGTTCTGTTAAAAGACCTTTTGCCACCACGAGCAAAGGAGAGATTGCAGGAAAAAGCATCAGCTTCGTAGGCAAGAGCTGAAACAGAGGAACGAGCCAGAGAAAATCTCAAGTACCCATCTTTGACTAAAATACTGAGGGTAGAAGCTACCCAGCAATATTGGAGCAAATATGAGGACACTAGTGAAAAGAGGGAGTCTGGTGCATCTGCATACAATATTGTTGAAGAATTGAAGAAGGTTTCAGCCAAAGTTAGTCTCTATGATGCATTACAATTACTTGGGCAAGTTGAATTGTTACAAGAATCATTGAAGTCTATGAAATATAGTGAGAAGAATCCTACCCAGACGATTTTTTCTCAAACATTAACTGCTTTAGCCACTGGAAAAAATAGACCACCCCCATTTTATTTGTCACTCAGAATGGAGGGTTGGATTGTGCACAACTGCATGATTGATTCTGGTGCTGCGACAATTGTCATGCCAAAGGCATTTTGTGAAGCCATGGGTATGGAGTATACAAGAAGTAGCCCTGGTGTCTTGCAGTTGGACGAGACTCCCATAAAAATAGTGGGTGTGATCAAGGATGTTCCTATTGCTCTGCATAGTATACCTCAGATTATAGTAATTTAGGAGATAGTTGTGGTCGATTTGGAGCCATATTTTAGTATGTGTTTATCAAGAGAATTCACTGCTAAGCTGGGAGGCTACCTTTCTCTGGATTATTCTCACTTGGAGATTCCTTTCAAAGGAAGAAGAATCTGGATCTACAATCAGAAGCCTTCTACTTTTCATATAGAGAATATGGAAGATGAAGAAAGATCTAAACATTCTGTTAATTTGATAACTGAGGAATTGCAAGATCCTGATTTGGTAGGTGAAGTCCTGGATGAGCTTTGCTTGGAAGATGAGTTTTCAATGCTCAATTTTAACGCCATGATAGAAACCGACTTGGGGTGTTATTCTATTCTCAAGACTGAAAAGGCTCAAGAATAGAATGATGGAGCTCAATGCAGAAATGGCGCTGGCACTGGGACTATTCTAGTATTACCTTCTTGTACTTTGACCTGGAGCTATACAGATAATACTGTAGAGGATGAAGCTTTATGCTTAGGTTTCAAGACGGCTGAGACACTTGGAGCGCAATAGTTGCAAATCTTTGATGACTCCGAGCTGATTATCAATCAGGAGACCACTGAATGTCTGTCTAAAGTTTGGGATCCAGGGGATCATAGAGCCATGTTTGGGTACGTGCCTCTCCCGAGAGTTCACAGCTAATTCGGGAGTTACCTTGTATATAGAAAAAAAAAAAATATTTTCAACTTCGGCTCCTTCATGAGCCCGCAGGTACGTTTCTTTTTTCTCTTTTTCTTTTCCTTCCCAGCAGATAGTGGCTTTCTTCTACTTCTTTCTTCCCCTCTACTTCATTCCCTACCTCTCTCTCCTTCTTCTTCTACAAATAATCAAGCCACTACTGTTGTTTCTACTCCCCTCTCTGATGTCCCCTTTTCTTCACTTCCCTTTCTTCTAATTTTTTGTCTTTTGAGCACTTCCCCATAGCCACAGTTCCCACCACCTTCTCCATTCCATCCACTTCCATTTCATTTTTTATTTTCATAGCATCCCAACAGTTGGTAGCATAGTAGCACCCTGTTGTTGTATCTACTATTTCTACTCCTTCATCTTCCACCCTTCCATCATTCACCATTCCCGTTCTACGGCCTGCACATCTGCTGGCCATCACTCCATTCATTTCCCTTTTTGTAGTTTAGGTGCTTTTCACTACTGCCATGGAGATCCTTGCACAACACCTGGTGATTACCCAGCTCATCCGAGCTAGGCAAAATGTAGTAGTTCTAAAGAAATAAGGAAGCTCTGTTCTTCCATAAATTTATGTTGAAATTTCTATTTTTCAGAGCCGAGTACCAGCAAGAGCTTGTTGCAGCAGCCTACAGAGACGTCCAACATCAACCAACACTCATTCTTTCTGCTCCTCCAGTTGCTTGACTCTGTTTCCCAATGGATAAAGGCCTGAGGTTCATGCATACAACAGAACTATATACCTTGCAAGCCGCCAAGAATGTTGGTATTTTTGCCACATTGTTTTTGTTTTTACTGTTAATATAAAAGAATGCACAAATTGTAGAGATATTAATGCTTCTGTTTGTCCCTCCTTGCACTTTGAAAGGGAAAATATAAAAATCTCTATAAGTTTTGTGTTAGAGAAAAGTAATTGTAACATGTCGCGATATCGCGACATGTTGCAGTTTCATGGTGTCAAATGCAAAAATCAGCTAAGTATGAAAATTGTCATGATATCGCGACATGTCGCATTTTCGTGACCTATCGCATTTTCGCGGTCAAAACAGTCAATGGAAGCAAAGTAGTGAAACTGTCGCGATATCGTGACATGTAGCAGTTTCATGACCTATCGCAGTTTTGTGGTGCCAAATGTAGAAAAGAGCTAAGTCAAGAAAGTGTCGCGATATCGTGACATGTCGCATTTTCATGACCTGTCGCTTTTTCGCGGTCAATGTAGTCAAAGGAAGCACTAAAATGGAAATTGTCGCGATATCACGACATGTCACATTTTCATGACTTGCGATGGCCATAGAGCAGAACAATAGAAAATGTCATGATATCGCGACATAAAAATGAGGAAGGCGCAAACGGTACGGATTGTCACGATATCGCGACATGTCACGTTATCATGGAAGGACTAAAGAAAAACACAAGGCAAGAAAGATGTCACGATATCATGACAGGAAGCGAGAACGAAGGCAAAGGCAGGAAAATGTCATGATTTTACGACATATTGGGATGGAAGGACCAAGTGCGAAGAATTGTCATGATATCGCGACATGTCTTGTTTTCGTGATGATAAAGTAGGAAGAAGCAAGAAGACAATGACATGTCATGATTTTGTGACATGTCTTGTTTTCGCGATGTGAAAGTGCGAAAAGAACAAAATGGTACGGAATGTCATAATTTCGCGACATGTTCCATTTTCGCTACTTGCAAGAGGATGAAGGCCAAGGAAGAGAAAACTGTCATGATTTCACGACATGTTGCAGTTTCGTGAGTATACAGAAGAAAAGGACACAGAAGGAAGAAGATGTCACGATTTCGTGACATGGTGAAGTTTTCGTGACTTGGAGTAGCGAAGAAGGCAGGTGAAGGAAAATGTCATGATTTCACGACATGTTGAGGAAAGAAGCCCAAACAAAGGAGAATGTCACGATATCGCGACATGTCATGGAGATGAAGCTGAACGAGTAGAAGATGTCACGATTTTGTGACATGTCACATTTTTGCGACTGGTGGTGGAGAGAGAAGGCAACAAGGTAAAAGTGTCACGATTTCGTGACATGTCGCATTTTCGTGACCTGTCACATTTTCACGACCAAGGCAACAACAAAGGCCCGATACAGTTCAGTTTGCATTTTTCTTCAAGATTGCATAGGAGAACGTGCAAAAGAGATAAGGATCAATTAAAGGCTCTCTAACTAATTTTTAGATCGTGGTCGAAGAGGCTTCAAGATTAAATGTTGCTGGTTACCGATGTGTGCAAGATGGAAGAACCTGAAGTAGTTTTCGATGCCGCCAGAATTAAAGATGCCTCCAATATTCAAAGCTCCTGTTCACGATCTTTTAACAACTTCTAGCTTCCCCTGATAATGGTCATTTAAAAATAGGGACTGTCATTTCTCCGAGGTAGATTAAGGGGATTGTTTCTTTGAAATATGTTTCTTTTATTAAATGCTGTAATACGAAAGGAAGAGGACGGACCTCTATAAATACCAATGTAAAACTCAAGCAAAAGGAGGAGGATCTTGTTGTAAAAATTGAAATAGAAGTCCTAGATGCATTTGCTTCCATTCTTAGTGTCTTCTAGAGTTGGTGATCTAAATTGTGGTGTGTGTTTAGCTTTCTGTCTGAGTTACTTTTGTTAGTCCAGTGTTAATATTAGTTGAATTCTGCTGTTCTGAATTTGACTGTGTGTGCATTTGAGTGTTTGAAGTACAATTGGAGGCGAACTCACAACTAATGTGTGATCCAATTTTTGTATATGTATTCTAAGAGTTTGTTGTTGCTTAGCTTTAGGATCTAGTTGAGATTATTGTTGTTTCAGGTTGTTCTCCCCATTAACGATCGGCTTCGACCATATTTACATCCCTTTCAGTTATTTCCCATTTCTTTTCACATTATTTCCTGTTTCTTTCTGCATTTTCCCATTTCTTTCCTGCATCTCTAGTCTTGAAACCAGTTTAGATTAGTGTGGGAGCCTGCCCTCTCTGGAGATTGGCCCGGGAGACATCTCTTTCTCTCGCCCTTTCAATGTTGGCCGAGTCTAGGGCGCACAAGTGATTAAATATTGTACTTAGGCAAATTTGTGACCAACAATATCATAAATAGAGGATTTTGAGTTATCAAAAGTGATCAAATCTCCTCATCATAAATTATGTTATAAGAGCCACTAGTCCTTTGGTAGAGCTTGATGTACAGGTGCAAGAGGTCATGTACAAAATGATAGAATTTTCATGCACAAGCTAAACTAAATATTAGAGGTTCTACTATCATTTCTAAGAGGTAAAAGCACCTTTCAAAGAGGAATGAGAGGAAGTGATAACCCAACTAAAACATCTCCCGCCACATTAACCTCCCCACTCCGTCTTTTTTATTCCCTTTATGCTTTCTATTTTATCTTACGTTTTGGTGATCTCTCTAGTTTCTATTTTTTGACTTCACATACAAGGAAAAAATAAGTAGTCTCTGTTTCATCCTCTTCAAAAAGATAAAGGACTGCACATATACAACTTGCACATTGACACTTGTGCATTTATTACATTGCATGAAGTAAATATATAACCTCCCCCTAAAGTAACCTAATGTCCTAAGTATGTACCAATAAAGGTACATTTACATGATCTAAATAATATAATATAATATATTTCTAATAAAAACATTGGAAAGAAGAATGTTTATAGTCTTGACAAAGAGTACACTAGAAGCATCTGATACAAACAATGGCACATGGAAAAAAAGGTTAAAATATTAAAGGTATAGAAGTGTTTCAAATCATAGATATTCTTGGAAACATAAACAAAGTGGAATGATAGTTGAAGAAGCATTGAAGTGCATGGAATAAGCATATCAAATAAAGGTAATTTATTAATATTTATTCCATTTGAATAATTGAGTGTCAATTGGATTTAATTTAATTTGATATTTGGAGTCATAAGAAGAATAATAATTTAATTATTGATTTATTTTGGGAGTCATAAGAAGGATAATTTAATTATTAATTTGATTTTGGAGTGACAAGAATTCAATTTATTAATGTGGAGTGATGAGAATAATTGATTGAAATTTAAATGATTGAATAATTAATTATTGAAGAAATTAATTGATTTAAGGAATTAATTTGATGAAGGAAATTTAAATTCATTATTGATTGATGGGAATGAAATTGAATTGATAAGGGAGACATAAGAAAAATTTAAGGAATTGAGTTAATGAGTTGAAGAAATTGATTTTGAAGAATTGAATTATTAAGACAAATTGAATTGATTGAAGATTGAGAAATTAAGGCAAATACAAAAAGTTTTATTTTTGAATCACAACTTTTGAAAGGACCAAATTTTACACCATGGAAGAACAAAATAAAATCAATACTTATTATTTAAAAACTTTGGGATGTAGTAAATGGAAAAATAAATGTTCCAAAATATGATGCAACTAGAAGACAAAAATTTAAATATGATGATGCTAAACCTCTTATGTTAATTACATTTGCTTTATCAGATTTGATGAAATTCAAGCACACATAAATGAAGCACAAACTTCAAAAATTGCATTAAAAAAATACACAAAATATTTGAGGGGAGAAATGAAGCAACTATTTTGCACTTGCAATCACAATTGTATTCTTTGAAGGTTCATGATGGAGAGAGTGTAGAACAATTTCTTAGAAGAGTAGAAGAATTAAAAGCCAAATTACAAACTATGGGGGAAAAAGTAGAAGGACAATTTCTTGTTCAAGTGACATTAAGAGCACTACTAGGTACATTCAAAATTTTGTTTACTTCTCTTCAAGTACTAAACAAAAACATATCTTTTGATGAATTAGTCAACATTATTCAAGAGTATAGAATATAAAATTTAGCCAAATAGGAAATGACTAATAATTATATAATGCCACATATGCAATAAGGAAGGCTTATATTGAGAGGGGTGGTGAATATTATAAGATAAAATTGTTTTACTTTTCAATACAAATTATAACAACAATAATATCAAGGTAGTAAATAATGCACAAATCATCACACACATGAAATATTTAATGTGGTTCACTCAATGTGGGCTACATCCACGGAAAAAATATTTCTTATAAATTTTCTCAAAAAATCACTTGGGAACCAAATCCCTATTACAATTTTTATGGACCTCTGTCCAAAGGAGACACCAATCCCATATGCTCAATTTTGTGGACCTCTGTCCCCACTGCTCTGATTTTTGGACCTCTATTCACAAGAGAACTCTATCCCCTTTGCACTAGCTGACTTCAAAGCCTTATCTCAACTTTGCTCAACTATGATCAAATATTCTCAACTACCTATACTAATATGTATCAACTCTATCCCAAATCTATCTCGATTCTATCCTAAATTTGCACACGTTAGATGCACAAATTTATCTCAACTCTACTTCAAGTCTTCTCACAAGACTTACTCAAATCTTCCTCAAATAACTCTTCTTTGCTCTGCTCTAACACATGCTCAAAACTGCTCATAACACTTACTTAGATCATGCTCATGACACATTCTTTTATCAAAATACTTCAGACATATTCTACCCAAAATTCTTGTTCAAGAACACATAGAAATTGATATGAAATACAATTTCACAATATGTTATTTCCAAATATCACTCAAGCCCAATGCACAAATTGCTTCACAAAACTAGTTTCTAACACTTGCTTATTCACATTCAATGTCACTCAAACCAATTCCTGAAATCTTAAAAAATTCATTTAAACAATGAAGCACAATTTGTTCACAAACCCTAGCTCAAATATTTTCAACAATGCACATATATAATCCTTATTTCTTCACCTTATGATTCAGAAATATTTACTCAACCAAACACCTTAAAGAAGGAATAATGTCACCATACCTCTTAACTTGCTTTGATGAAAATGTACCCTCAAAAACCAGTCTCAAAAGAATTTCCTCTCCAAAGTGCCACTTCAAAACTTGTTAGTAGATTTCTCTTTCAAACCATCAACACTAACTTTCTTCTCAAAAATATATGCTCAATGAAATCTAAAAATTATGTTCGATGACTCTCCTTTTGTTCTCAAAATATAGGACATTAACAATTATCAAAACCCCTCAAAATTACTTTTCACCATACAAAATTTCAACCAAAAATCAAACCACAATAACACCTTATAACTCCTACTTGTAAAAGATAAATAATTTTCAATATCAATAATGTACCTTATAATTACCCAAAACCCTAAGTGCTGAATAATTTTACTTTTCCTTTCATAAACTTTATACCTCCTATTCTCACATGCAAAAATATCCCCTTTGTATTTTCTCTTTATGCTATTTGTAAAATAAAAACTTTATAAAACACCTTTATAATTTCTATTTGAAAAATAGAAAGCTTTTATAACACGTCCTTACAATTCCTTATTTGAAAAAAAAAATTCATTAAATCACACCCTTATGACTCCCTAATTGCAAAACAAAAACAAAACTTTATACCTCACACCCTTATGACTCCCTACCTTTAATTTTAAAATTTAAAACAAAATTTAATTGCCCTTACCACTTCTTTTGCTGAAGAGAGTCAAACGTGAAACCTCACAGAGCCCACAATGTAGCGCAAGCTAGAGTGCTAGCTAGGCTGGCCCACCTGATAGAACCAAATATGCACAACCAAAATTTTATTAATATTTCTTCTATCCAGACGTAACTTCAAAAATTCAACTATCGTTGTGACTCGAACCTGAAACCTTCTCACTATCAATGTCTTACGTAGGGTCTGCCTACCACCTGGGCTAGCTACCTACTTGGAACCACTTGATCGGTGCTTCCTGTCTTGAGTTTTATGCACCATAATCCTTGCGTTAAACTCTATATGCTCTCCTTACTCACTCTGTCCTCGTATTCAACTTTATGCGCTCTCCTTACTGCCCTCATGAATGAAATGAATGGCACTTTTTTCTTAATGTCCACAACATTTGCAAATTAATTTTATTTCCTCCTTATATATGCAATTCAAAACCTTGATTTAAATATTATAATGTATCTTTTAATAATTAATTTGTATTATAATATTTAAACCTTGATTCAAATATTATAATTTATCTTTTCAACTTTTATCTTTTGCTCTTGAAATCTTTTTCAACCTTGCAATAAATAAATCTTTTTCAATAGAACCTTTTTCTACCTTGTATTTTTCTTTCTAACATTTTTTTTGGTATGTTAATTATTTTTATTAAACGGGGCATTTGAAAGGTACCCCAATGCATTGCACATCAGCAAAGTAGAAAATAAAACTCCTCAAAGGAAACACAAGGAGGAACATAAACAAACAACCGAAAGCCAGCAGAACCCAAAAAGGATAAAATCCTCTGGTGGAAAGGAACAACAAAAAAACAACCACCATCCAAAAGAACCAAAAGGACAAAACCTTTGGAATAAAGGAAAGAAACAAGAAGAGGAAAGTAAAACAAGCTTTCCCAAACAAGACCCACATGCAAAATTAGATGGGAATGGTAGTCTACATAGGAGATGCAACGGTAGCCTCCAGCTTGGCGTCCTTGACAATGTCCTTTAGTACATCCTTTGGGGCTTCCTTTGGGGCTTCAATGTAGGAATCCTTTGTGATACCTACAATGTCCTCATCCTTAGCCTCATCCTTGACATCAAAAGGTCCCTCCACAACAGAAATAGCAGGAATTCCTTCAAAGGTATCACAAAAAAACATAAGGCTAAGAGCTTGGTGTTGTTCTTTGAGCTTCATAATTGCCTTCCCAATAGCCACATGGGCAGATTCCAGATGGTCAATAGTAACATATGTAGCATGGAAAACCAGTTTGTGAAGGTATTTTTCCACCAGGTCAGGAGAATTGGAAGGATCTTTCTTGGGCTTCACAGAGGAAGGAGTAGGGGTTTCAGAAGCTTCCTTGAGCTTGAGTCTCTGGGAATAGCGGACATGTGTTTTCTCAACCTTAACATTTTTCTTAATGTTGGAAATAGAGTAGGGTCTTTCAATATTATCCTTTCTCTTAGGTCTAGAGGTCTTAAGGCTAGGCGAGGAAGAAGAGAACCTTTCTCTTCTTCCTTTATCTTATCCTTTCTCTTATCCTATATATTTTTCTTTCTAGCATAACCATAGATAACCTTGTATTTTTTATGTAAACATAACCATAGAGAACCTTATCTTTTTATTGTAAACATAACTATGGTGAACCTTTTTAACCAAATAACACCTTGTCATTTTCTTGCACACACAACCATAAAGAATGCTTTTACCTTGATAATTATTATACCCTTGAAGATATTTTCCTTGCACTTTAATATTTCAACCTTGAAGATGATTTTCAACCATTTAACCTTTGACATCAATGCCAACCAATGTACTCAATATTTCCAACAAAATCCCCCTTTGTCATTGATGGTAACCCTTTCTAAAAATTTCTTTTGCAACCATTGAATTCCAAATATGCTCCCCCTGAGAAGCTTCCCCCCCTTACTTATTTCTCTCACACTTTGACATAAATGGTAAAGGGACTCCTTTGGGGCTAAAAAAATTACTCTTAGCTCAGAACCCTCACCACCTCCTCTCCTTGAGGTGATTAATTTTAAGGTGGGAGTAAGACTACTCCCAAACTTCCTCTAAGACACTCAAAAGTTTCCTTTGGAAGTGGCTTAGTAAATATGCTTGCAATCTATTCCTTTGTAGTAACATATTCCAATTTGACTTGCTAATCCATCACCTGCTCTATCAAAAAATAATATTTGATTTGAATGTGCTTGGTCCTTGAATGCATTACTGGATTCTTTAAAATGTTTATGGCACTTGTATTGTCACATAGTATGGATATAGGATTATCATACTCTATTATAAAATATTTTAAAGTTTACTTCATCCATAACACTTGTGTATAATAAGCAACTGATGCAATTGCCTCTACCATGGATAAGGATACCGATGCTTATTTCTTGCTTAGCCAAGAGACTAAACAATCTCCAAGAAAAAATATTCCTCCACTTGTGCTCTTTCTGTCATCAATACTACCTACCCAATATGCATCTATATATGGTATGAGAGTGAAATTGTTACTTCTAGGATACCAAAGCCCAAATTCCATAGTTCCTTTTAAGTGTTGAAGGATTCTCTTTACTACTTGTACATGTGTTTTCTTTGGTACTACTTGAAATATTACCACTAGTCCCACTGCCTGCATTATATCTGGTCTTGTAGCTGTGACATATAATAAAATTCCAATGATGGGTCTATATAATGTCTGATTTACCTCAAGATATTCATCATATTTACTCAACTTGCATCCTGTAAGCATGGGGGTACTTACTAGTTTGCAATCCTCCAATTTGAATTTTTTCAACATTTCTTTTATATACTTGGTTTGTGAGAGAAATATACCTTTTTCTAATTGTGAAATCTGCAATCCAAGGAAGAAGGAAAACTCACCAAGCATTGACATTTCAAATTTTTTTTGCATACACTTTGTAAATTTTTGACACATCTTATCATTATTGCCTCCAAAAATTATATCATCCACATAGACCACCACAATCAACAAGTCATTTCCTTCATTTATGATGTATAAATTAATGTTAGCTATTCCTTTTTTGAAATCCTATTCTTGAATATACTTATCCAACCTTGAATAAAAAGCCCTAGGGGATTTCTTTAGTCCATAAATAGCCTTATTTAATATACATATATAATCTAGCTTATCAGTCAAGCTGAATCCCTCAAGCTTCTCAATGTAGACCTTTTCTTCTAAGAAACCATTAAGAAAGACTGATTTTATATCCATTTGATATAATTTGAAGTTTTTGAAGCTTGAGAAAGCTAAAAACATCCTTATGGTCTCAAGTTGTGCAACAGGAGCAAATGTTTCATCAAAATTAATACCTTTAACATATAGACTTTGCATACCATTCTTGCTTTGTTTCTAACTACTTGACCATATTCATTTAAATTATTTTTGTAAACCCATTTAGTTCCAATTATATTATTGTCTTTTGATATTGGGACAATTTCCCAAGTCTCACTTTTTTCTATTTGATCCAACTCCTCATCCATTGCATTAACCCAAAAATTATCTTTTCTTGCCTCATTAAAATCCTTGGGCTCAATTTTAACTAGCAAAGAAAGATTTGCATGTTCACGTATTCCTATTATCTTTCTCCTTGTTTGCCTTTCATCTGTATTCCCAATAATCAGATCTCTTAGATGATTATTTTGCACATACCTGGATGGAGTCGTAGGTGGTGTTATTTCTGTTTCATCTTCTTCTAATTCTTCACCTACTTCTTCTTAGCAAATTTCTTCTTCTTGATATACAATTTCTTGAGCTGGTTCTTTTGACCCTATTTGTTTATCAACTATCACATTTGTACTTTCCATAATTTTATGTGTCCTTTTATTATAGCATTTATAGGTTTTGCTCTTAGTGGAATAGCCAAGGAAGATACCTTCATCGCACCTTGAATCAAAATTGCCCAAATTTTTCTCTTCTCGTCTAATGTAGCATTTGCTTCCAAAAAATCTAAAATATTTCATAGTAGCTAGTCTTTCTTTCCAAATATCATAAGGTGTTTTTTGATGATTTACTCTTACTTGAGCTCTATTGATGATATAGACATCTATATGAACTGCCTCTTTCCAAAAACCATCTGAAATCTTAGATTCACTTAGCATAGCTCTAACCATATTCTCAATAGTTATATTTTTTATTTCAACTACTCAATTTTATTGTGGAGTCCTTATTGCGGAGTATTCTCTTTTAATTCCATGTTGTTCATAGAATTCTATGAATTCACTTGAAGTAAATTCTCCTCCTCTATTTGATCGTAGATACTTGATCTTTTTACCTATTTCATTTTCTACTAAAACTTTGAGTACCTATAACTTCTCAAAGGCTTCTAATTTTTATTTTAAGAATGCGACCCAAGTCATTCTGGAGAAATCTATAAATAGCATGAAGTAGCTTTCATCTTGTAAAATCTTTATCCTTGTAGGAACACATAGATCAGTGTGAACTAGTTTTAATGGTTCATATGAAAAAAAATATTTTGACTTGAAACTTGTTCTTGTTTGTTTACCATGCTGATATTGTGCACAAATTGTGCTTTGGGGTCTTTTATCCTTGGTAAATCTCTGACTGCCTATTTTTTTCTTATTTTCACTACATTTTCAAAGTTCATATGACCCATTCTTCTATGTCATAACCAACTCTCATCCTCTTGTGATAAAAAAATATTTTCTCCTTTAATTTCACTCAACATGTAGAGATTTTTTGTAGTTCTACTGGCATCTGCAATAAGCTTTCCTATCTTGGATTTTTTGATCTCACATCTATTTGGGTGAAAGGTGATTGTGTGATCTTGATCACAAAGCTTACTTACACTTAGTAAATTATGCTTCAATACCTTAACATACAATACTTTTTGTCTTTGATTTTCCATTATATAAAATCAAAGTCCCTTTTCCAATAATTTTTGCTAAAGCATTATCACAAAATTTTATTGATCCTCCATTGATTTATAAGAAATTTAATTTTGTCACCTATCATATGACTTGAACAACCACTATAAGCATACCATTGATGTCCCTTATCTTGTGCATGAAGAGCTATTTGTACCAACATTGAATTCTCCTTTTCTTGTTCCTCTTCCCTTTCCAAACTTTTGAGGTTGTATTCTTTTGAACCTTTTGATCCTCCTTATTATTTCTTGATTCAAGAAACACTTTTTTACACCATTTGGCCTTTTCTCCAAAAATTTTACATTTGTAATAAATGATATTGTTATCCATGAGTGGTGCAAATAAATTGAAATTTCTATCAACATTATTTCTCATACAAACCATGCAATATATGACTTTATGACCATATTTGTTAAATTAAAAACAATAACCATGGAAGAAGTTTTGTAACCTATTAGATTTACTTGAATGATATGGTCACATGATTCTTCGTTTGTTATTTTTGTAATTGACTTATGTCCATGATGTTTCTCTATTTTCTTCCTCATTGATACTTTTGCCTTTTAATATATCAGCATAGGTCATTGGATCTTATTTCTTTGATATCTATGTTCATTTGGAGCTTGACTCATCTTTCTATTTCCCTAATATTATATTTTTTTGTAACTTATCTTGAGAATTTTCAACTCCCTTTCTTATAGAGACAATTTCAAGTTCCAATATTTCACATTCTAACTCTTTTACCTTTAACTGTTCAGCTAGATATTTTTCAATTTTCTTTGCCTCTTCAACCTATATATTTAAGTCTATGAGATTTTTTAGAAGATTTGTCTTTGTTTTCTTATCCTTTTGAATTTGATCCTTCAAACTTGAATTCTTCTTTCTAACTCTTTCCAAATTTCCAAGACTAGCAATAAGTTCCTCTTTCATGTCAATCATGGTTTTTTCTCCATTTTTTGGATCTCTCTCTTTGATTTCAACCATAGGGGCATCTTATTTCATTTCAATGGTCATGTGTGTTCTTGTAAGATCTTCCTTCAATATTTTAGGCTTTTCACAAAGGAACCCGCTCTAATACCAATTGAAGAACACAAGCTTATACTGAGAGGGGAGGGTGAACAATATAAGATAAATTTTTTTACTTTTCAATCCAAATGATAACAAAAATAATATCAAGGCAGTAAATAATGTATAAATCATAACACACATGAGAGACATGGATTTAATGTGATTCACACAATATGGGCTACATCCACGAAGAAAATATTTCTTCTAAATTTTCTCAACAAATCTCTTGGGAACCAAATACCTATTACAATATTTATGGACATTTGTCCAAAGGAGACACAAATCCCCTATGATCAAGTTTGTGTACCTCTATCTACATGAGAAATTTGTCCCCACTGCTCTCATTTTTGGACCTCTATTCACAAGAGAACTCTATCCCATTTGCACTGGCTGACTTCAAAGCCTGCTCTCAACTCTGCTCAACTTTGATCAAATATTATCAACTACCTATACTGATATGTATCAAATATATCCCAAATATATCTTGATTTTATCCTAAATCTACACACATTACATGCACAAATTTATCTCAACTCTACTTCAAGTCTTCTCACAAGACTTACTCAAATCTTTCTCAAATAACTCTTCTTTGCTCTGCTCTAACACATTCTCAAAACTACTCATAACACTTACTCATATCATGCTCATGACACATGCTTTTATCAAAATACTTCAGACATATTATGTCCAAAATTCTTATTCAAGAACACATAGAAACTAATATGCAATACAATTTCACAATATGTTATTTCCAAATATCACTCAAGCCCAATGCACAAATTGCTTCACAAAACTAGTTTCTAAAACTTGCTCATTCACATTCAATGTCACTCAAACCAATTCCCAAAAGCTTAACAAATTCATTCAAATAATGAAGCACAATTTGTTCACAAAACCTAGCTCATATATTTTCAACAATGCACATATATAATCCTTATCTAATCACCTTATGATTCAGAAATATTTGCTCAACCAAACACCTTAAATAAGGAATAATATTGCCATACCTCTTAACTTTCTTTGATGAAAATGTACCCTCAAAAACTTGTCTCAAAATAATTTCCTCTCCAAAGTGCCACTTTAAAACTAGTTAGTAGATTTCTCTTTCAAACCATCAACACTAACTTTCTTCTCAAAAATATATGCTCAATGAAATATAAAAATGATGTTCGATGACTCTCATTTTGTTCTCAAAATATAGGACATTAACACTTATCAAAACCCCTCAAACTTTTCACCATACAAAATTTCAACCAAAAATCAAACCACAATAACACCTTATAACTCCTACTTGTAAAAGACACAAATAATTTTCAATATCAATAATGTACCTTATAATTACCCAAAACCCTAAGTGCAGAATAATTTTACTTTTCCTTTCATAAGCCTTATACCTCTTATTCTCACATGCATAAATATCTCCTTTGTATTTTCTCTTTATGCTATTTGCAAAATAAAAACTTTATAAAACACCTTTATAATTTCTATTTACAAAATAGAAAACTTTTATAACATATCTTTACAACTCCTTATTTGAAAAATAAAAATTTATTAACTCACACCCTTATGAATCCCTAATTGTAAAACAAAACTTTATACCTCACACCCTTATGACTCCCTACCTTTAATTTTAAAATTTAAAATAAAATTTAATTGCCCTTATCATTTCTGTTGCCAAATAGAGTCAAACACTGGTCCACCTACTGGAACCAAAGGTGCACAACTAAAATTTTATTAATATTTCTTCTGCCCAAACGTAACTTCAAGAATTCAATTTTCACTGTGACTCGAACTTGAAACCTTCTCACTATCAACGTCTTGCATAGGGTCTACCTGCCACCTGGGCTAGCTGCCTAGTTGGAACTACTTGAGTGTTATCTCCTATCTTGACGTTTATGCGCTATCCTCCTTGTGTTAAACTCCATACACTCTCCTTACTCACTCTTCCATCGCATTCAACTTTGTGTGCTCTCCTTACTGCCCTCACGAATGGAACGAATGATGCTTTTTTATTAATATTCACAATATTTGTAAATTAATTTTATTTCCTCCTTATATATGCAATTCAAAACCTTGATTTAAGTATTATAATTTATATTTTAATAATTTGTTTTTATTATAATATTTAAACCTTGATTTAAATATTATAATTTATCTTTTTAACTTTTGTCTTTTTATCTTAAAATATTTTTTAACCTTACAATAAATAAATAAAAATTCTATGTAACCTTGTCTACCTTATCTTTTTCTTGCTAACATAACCATAGATAACCTTGTCTTTTTCTTGTAAACATAACCATGGAGAACCTTATATTTTTTTTGCAAACATAACTATGGAGAATATTTTTAACCAAGTAACAACTTGTCCTTTTCTTGCACACACAACCATGAAGAATACTTTTAACTTGACAATTATTATACCCTTGAAGATATTTGCCTTGCACTTTAATATTTTAACCTTGTAGATGATTTTCAACCATTTCACCTTTGACATCAATGAAAACCAATTTACTCAATATTTCCAACAATATTTGATGAAATTCAAGCACACATAAATGAAGCACAAACTTCAAAAATCACATTAAAAAATTATACAAAATATTTTAGGGGAGAAATGAAGTAACTATTTTGCACTTGCAATCACAATTGTATTATTTGAAGGTTCATGATGGTGAGAGTGTATAATACTTTCTTAGAATAGTAGAATAATTAAAAGCTAAATTACAAAATATGGGGGAAATAGTAGAAGGAAAATTTCTTGTTCACATTAAGAGCACTACTAGGTACATTCAAAATTTTGCTTACTTCTCTTAAAGTACTAAACAAAACTATATATTTCGACAAATTAGTCAACATTCTTCAAGAGTATAGAATAGAAAATTTATCCCGATATGAATTACTAATAATGATCTAATGTCACATATGCAGTAAGGAAGAACATACCACAAGCTATTATAAATACAATACATTGAGCAAATAGAATACAACTTTTCAAATATTCCAACCGAGACAATATCAATCTTGATATCCATCAGTACAACAACAACATTCAAAATGAGAAAATAAAAAAATAAAACCTAGTTCAAGAAATAGAAAATGAAGAAGAGAGTAATATAAGAGCCCTTATAAGACAATATAGACAATAAAGGTATGAACCCAATTGAGAAGCATGATAATTCAAACCATTCAAAAAATTTCTAATGATACTGATAATTTTGATAATAAAGCATGAGTTGTTAAAAAAGATGCAAAAAAGAAAAATAAAAGAAATAAACCAAAACAAAAAGTGCTTCAAAAATGCAATCCAAAAATGTGTTAGAAAAATAAAATAAAAGTATATTATGGATGGATTAGTGACTCAAAATGGAACAAAATTATGAACATGTTAATGTTGGACATTTTGAGTCAAAGTTGTCATTGATGTCAAGGAACGAAGTTGTCATTGATGTCAAGGAATAAGCTACCATTGATGTCAAAAGGTCAAAAGGAACAATGCAAAGGTTAATGGCAAAAGATCTTCATAATATTTATTTTTAATATTATGTGAAGCATTAGTAGAAAGGTTTTTATTAAAACCATGGATGAGCAAAAATAAAAGGTTTTTCATAAAAACCCAAGGAGGCTTTTAAATGCATGTTAGAAAGCCCAAGGAAGTTTTAATATTTATTTTATAAAATATTTAAATTCAAATTGAATTTAAATTTTATAAATAAATATTATTTATACAAGGTGGTAAAATCTAAGAAGGATTTAATCCTTAATAAAGCCAAAAGGATTTAAATCTTAATTTATAATATTTAAATTCTAAAGAATTTAAATAATTTATAAATTAATTATTTAAATATCAAAGGTGTTGACATCTAAGAGAAAAAGGAATCCGTCGATGTTTGAAAGTATGGTGGCATATTGGTATAAAAACCATATGACAAAGTGGTAAATAATTCATCCCTTGCTCGATTGAAAAAGGACTGCGAGTTGTGTGTTTCGTGCAATTTTGTGCAAGGTAGAAGACAATTTTTTATCTTAAAGTGTGCCAGTGAAGGAATAAGATGAAAGATACCCCAATCCTTATAACCATCCAGTGTGGTGGTTTGGTGGCAAGTTGGAGTGTGTTAGGGTGCTTGTAAGCAGGAGGACCCGCGTTCAAATTGTGGTAGGTAGCATTTTACGTGGATTTGGTTAAGCACCAAAGGAAGCAACATAAATATTTTTGGGTGAGGCACCAAGAGGAAGAAGATAGAGCACGTGTTGCTCTTCCCTCTCAAGGTGAGCATCTAGTTCACGTGATTGTTGGAGCCACGACTAGGGAAATGGTAGAGATGGCGTCGTGTGTTCAAGTCTCACCAAGGCAAAGGTAATAAATTTTTAAATATATTTTGTGATGCCTAAGGTTTTGACATGAGGTCTTAGGGAGTTAAAAGGGGTAGATAAAAAGTATTTTTTTATTAATCATTATTTTGGTTGATTAGAGGAATAAGGAGTTAGCTTTATTTCAAAATAAAGTATTTTTGACATATTGATTTATTGGAGATTAAAGTGTTGATTAAATTTGAGAGGACCTCTTGCAATTGAGTTATTTTGAGAAGGTGATTTTATTGAAATTATTTCTAGTATTGAATATTATTTTAATTGGGAGATTATAAGGTGTATTTGGTCAAATATTTTTGTGTATGTTGATGGATGCTTTCTTCAAGATGGAGTGATAAGGTGTATGTGTGTTTTGATATTTGCATTGTATCTTTGAGAGAGTTTATCATCTTCTAACTTCCTTGATCTTGGCAAAGAAGTGTTTGTGGTTGTGGCAGATTTTTGAGGTTCCTTCATCATCAATAAAAATGTATGAGCACATTCTTCCATAGTTGAGTTGATTGGTTGGTTTTCTATTAAAACAAGTTTGGAGTAAAAAGGAATTAATTAGGTTTCATTATTGAGTGTGTTGAGTTAATGCTTCAAGGTTTTCTAGAATAAAGAGTTTTTGTTAAAACCTTGTTTGATAAGCATTGTTGTTGAAGTCATTGGTTAAGTGAAGAAATTGAACTAGGTTTTGAAAAGAACATGAGTATCATTGTTATGTGAGATTGATTGATAAGCATTGTTGGAAACATTTTGAGTGAGTTTTTATATGCTTGGACTAGGGTTTGTAAGCAAGGATTGTTTCATTGAGTGATTGATTGAGTAGAGTTGGTTAAGCCTAGTCAAGTGAATGTGTGAAGTGATTGTTCAAGTTCTTGTGAAATAAATTATTCTATATTATGAATTGATTTGAAAAAGAGGTTGAGTATTGATGAGTGTGAAACATATTGAGTCTCTAAAAATTCTTTGTATGTTTCAAAAGAGTGATTGAAAGTGATTGATCATTGTGATGAGTATAGATCATATTGAGTCTCTAACAATTCTCTTTATGTTTCTATGACATTGTATAAGTTCTAGTGTGGACTTGTTGAGCAGATTTGAGGTAAGTATTTAAGAAGACTTGTGGACAGTTTTGTGTGAGATTTTGTGGAAGCTTACAGTACAAATTGAGAGCAGATTTGGATAAGTCCTAGTGAAGACTTATTGATTAAATTTGGACAAGTTCTAGAGAGAACTTGTGGATAAATTTGTGTGAGATTTTGTGGAAGCTTACAGTACATATTGAGAGTATATTTGGATAAGTCCTAGTGAGGACTTATTGAGCAAATTTGGGTAAGTTCTAGAGAGGACTTGTGGACATATTAGTGTGAGATTTTTTGGAATCTTACAAGGCAGATTTGAGATAAGTATTTGAGAAGACTTGAGAGTAGAGTTTATTGATTAATTTTTTCAAACCTTGAGTTAAGGTTTGGGGTATATCCATCAGATTTTATTTGATTTTGAGTCAAGCTTTGAGTTAAGGCTTGAGGATAGAAATTGAGGATAGATATTTAGGATATATTTATGCTATATTTAAGGACTGTGTTTAGTACAGATTCAATGATAGATTTTGATGCAAATTTGAGGACAGGTTTATGCCAGACCAGAGACAAATATTCAAGATATATTTGTGCTAGACCGAAGGACTGTGTTTAGTGCAGATTTGAGATAGAGCTTTGGAGGTGATAGAGTTGAGGACAAAGATCTCCAAACAAAGCAGGGAGGATAGGTGTCTTCTATGGATAGATTTCCATTTTATAAGGGCAATGGAGGCATAGGTCTTCTAAAGGATCACCAACCAGAGTAGAGTTAGGAGATTGGTGTCTCCTGTGGATAGAAATCCATGAACTTTATTAGGATATTGGTGTATCCGATGGATAGAGATACACAAAATTGATTAGGGTATTGGTGTCTCATTTGTACATAGGTCCATAAATATTGTAATAGGGAAAGGATTCCCAAAATATTAATTGAGAAAATTTTAGTGAAATATTTTCTCCGTGGAGTAGCCCACATTGGGTGAACCATGTTAAATTGGTGTCTCTATTGTGTGTGATGATTTATGCATTACTTTGGTTATTTCTATTGATATTACCATTTATTATATTGGATAATACTATTTGGGAAAGAAAAGTGAAAAGTGGTCTTATACTGTTCAACCCCCCCTCTCAGTATAAGCTTGTGTTCTTCAGTTAATATATTTTTACAAAAAAACAAGTCTAAAATAATTGTAGGAAACATGTTAATAAAACAAGGCCAATACGAAAGTTAAAGTAGAAGGACAAAGACAAGAATCATAGATTTAATATTGAATACATTCATACCAAATACTATAATACATGGGGGTATTGAAGGTATTACATTATTTGGTTCTATTGTAAATATTTATATTAGGGTGTGAATTTGATTTTATGTATAAAGTATGTGTCAAGTTAGTAGGATTGTGCAAGTGTCATGTATTTATTTGTGTGAAGTGCCTATATAGGAAGTGAATAATTATGAGTGTGATGTGTCTAGTTTATAAGTATGAGTTATATGCAATCATGATTTAATTTATATTTAAGTAATATGTGGAACTTATTATGTAAGAAAATAAGATGAAGAGTCAAGTTCTCCCATGAGTTTGAGGAGAGAAAAAGCCAAGAGTCATGTAATGTGAAAAGTCTTGTGTGTATTTATATTGAGATAAAGCTATGTAATTTGTAACTCAAATAAGCTTTTATTTATGCATTGCTTGAGTTTTATCAATCACATTTTGAGTGTAGTTTTATATAATGTTGATGTTCATTTGATGGATGCATATTGATGATTTGATATTCATATTTATATTGATGATATATGATTGATTTATTGATATTGTAATTAATTAACTTGTGAATAACATCATTAAATTACTAAGTTCTAAAAGAAGGAAGGAAAATTGAAAAAAAAGCTTAAAATTTCTGAAGTGATAGCAAGCAATTATGAAAAACCTTACAGGATTAAAGAGAAGTAATTTGAAGATTAGATATTAGAGGAAGAGTTAGAATATTGAATACTGGAGTATTAGAGGAGATGTGCATTGATACCACATGAGGAGAAGAAGTAAAGAGAAAATATATTACAACAATTATAAGAAGAGAATGAAAATGTGAGGAAAAGACTCATGAAGAAGCGCCTGAGAATTTGAAGACACAACATTCAAGGAGGCATTATATTCAAGATGTATTGAATGTTGTGAGGCTATAGATATGGAACAAAAAGGAAGATAATCTTGTTGTGTTTGCTCTAGGAACATTGATACACTATGAATATTGCCTTATAACATTGGAAAAAAAAACATTTATAGTTTTGATGAAGAGCACACTAGAAATATTTGATACAAATAGTGATGTGTGGTAGAATAACATTAAAACAAAATTAAAGGTGTACAAACATTTCAATGTGTAGATAATTTTGGAAAATTGATCAAAGCGGAATGATAGCTAATGAAGCATTGAAGTGCTTGGAATAAGTGTCTCAAATAAAGGTAATTTATTAATGTTGGACATTTTGAGTTACTAAGTCAAAGTTGTCATTGATGTCACCAGATGAAGTCAGCATTAATACCAAATATTTTAGCAAGAAATAAAGGGGACAAAGATGGTTATTTGATATCCAGAAAGAAGGCCAAAGATCAAGTGAAACAATGCAAAAGACAGAAGTTAAAAAGGAGTTGTAATATTTATTTTATAAATTATTTAAATTCAGTATGAATTTAAATTTTATAAATAAATATTAAAGGTACATTATCGAAGGTTAATATTATAATAATGGTTATTATAATATTAAAATGTGCCATGGTGAAAACCCAAATAAAACATTTATAATTTTTATTATAATGTTTTAAAAGGCAAAAGTGGGTTTTATAAAGTCAAAAAATATTTTAATAAACCCAAAGGTTGGGTTTAAGACCAAAGGCCTTGATAATCCTCACCGACGTCATGAGGGTTAATTACGTTTTGAAGCACCGACGTTCTAAGCAAAGGAGGAAAAATTAGTATTTAAACCTATGCCCAAAGGACATTAAAATTATCCTTGCTCGATTGGAAAAAGAATAGCATACGAATTAATGTAGAGCTCGTGAAACGAATGTGTGAATTTCGTGTTTGTCTTGACGGTGAAAGGAAACAAAATAAAAAGTGTTGATTAGTTGGAAGCCAACAAGGCACCTTGGCCTAGTGGCAAGTGGGCTGCAAGCTTACATTTTGTGTGCAAGAGGACAACGTTCGAATCTCGATGGAAGCGCTTTGGTGGGTGTGTTGAAAGCACCAAACGTAAGGTGCACCTTTTTGCAAGGCAAGGAAGGCATAACGTTTTGAAGCACGTGGTGCTTCTTCCTCTCCAATGAGCGTGTAGCTCGTGTGGTGGTTTGCACCATGGGAAAGACATTTGTGTGGGCTGCGTTGAGAGTTTGAAACTCTCCAAAGGCAAAGGTAACATTTTTATATTTTATTTTATTGAATACCTAAGTTGGAGGTATAAGGTGTTTGATGGTTGAAATTTGGAAAGGTTGCTTTGTAATAAAGTGTGGTAGTTGAGAATTACCTTTAGGAGTTATAAGGAGAATTTTGTTTTTATTTCTTTAAAGTCTTAAAATTGAAATTGTGGAATATTGAAAGGTTAAGACTTTGTGAATGGTATGTTATTTTGAATTAAGGGTTTTTGTGACTATTGTGAGGATATTGATTATTATTCAAGTTGGAGTGATAAGGTGTAATTTTGATATTATTTTTGTGATATGTTTTGTTGAAGAAAATTATCCTCTAACCCTTATTGAGATTGGAAAAGAGAAATTTGTGAGTGTGGCAGATTTGTGAGATCAACTCCTCTTCAAGAAAAGGTATGGGCAAAATTCTTCTTTATTGAGTTGGTTGATTGGCTTGATTGAAAATTAAGTTTGGAGTGAAAAGGATTTGATTAGGGTTTCCTTTTCAAAAGTTTTTGAGTTGATGCTTCAAGGTTTTCTGAATTGAGAGTTGTGATTAAACCTTGTTTGATAAGCATTGTTGTTGAGACCATTGGTTGAGTGAAGTGTTTGAGTTAATGCTTCAAGGTTTTCTAGAATTAAGTGTTGTGATTAAAACCTTGTTTTATTAGCATTGTTGTTGAAGCCATTGGATTGTGTGAGGAACTTGAGTTAGGGTTTGAAAAGAACATGAGTATCATTGTTATGTGAAGATTATTTTATGAGCATTGTTGTTGAAGTGAGTTGTTGTGCAAAGAACTTGAGTTAGGGTTTGAAAATATCATGAGTATCATTGTTATATGAGATTTGTTGTTGAGCATTGTTGGAAACATTTTGAGTTGGATGATACATGCTTGGACTAGGGTTTGTGAGAAAGAGTTGTTTCTTGAAGTGATTGGTTGAGTAGAGTTGATTGAGCCTAGTCAAGTGGATGTATGAAGTGGTTGTTCAAGTTCCATAAAACAAACTATTTTATATTCTGATTTGAGTTGAGATTGAGTTGAGTTGAGATTGAGTTTTTGAGTATAGAACATATTGAGTCTCTAACAATTCTCTTTATGCTTCTATGATATTGAGTTGAGAAAGAGATTGAGTTTTGAGTATAGAACATATTGAGTCTCTAACAATTCTCTTTATGCTTCTATGAGATTGATTTGAGTTGAGAAAGTGATTGAGCAGATTTGGACAAGTTTTATGTGAGCTTGTTGAGCAAATTTGGACAAGTTCTATGTGAGCTTGTTGAGCAGATTTGGACAAGTTTTGTGTGAGCTTGTTGAGAAAATTTGGACAAGTTCTATGTGAGCTTGTTGAGCAGATTTGGACAAGTTTTGTGTGAACTTGTTGAGCAGAGTTGAGCAGGTTTTATGTGGACTTGTTGAGCAGATTTGGATAGGTTTTATGTGGACCTATTGAGCAGAGTTGAGCAGGTTCTGAGTGGACCTATTGAGCATATTTATGCTAGACCAAATGAATTATGTTTAGTGTAAGATATTGAGCAGAGTTGTGCTAGACCGAATGGATTGTGTTTAGTAAGATTTGAGCATATTTGTGCTAGACCAAATGTACTATGTTTAGTGCAAGAGATTGAGTAGAGTTGTGCTAGACCGACTGGACTATGTTTAGTATAGAATTGAGATAGAGCTTTGGAGGTGATAGAGTAGAGAGGATAGAGTCTCCAGTGGATAGAGATCCATCAGCCAAGACATTGAGGATAGGTCTTCTGAGTGAGGACAAGAGTCTTCAAGTGGAGAGAGATCCACAATCAGTGCAGTGGAGGTAGAGTCTTCTAGAGGATCACCAACCAGAGTAGAGGAGAAAGAGTTCTCCTGTGGATAGAGATCCACAAACTATATTTAGGGGATCAACATCTCCTTTGGATAGAGGTCCATAAACATTGTAATTGGGAAGGATTCCCAAGAGATTAATTGAGAAATATTTAGAGAAATATTTTCTCCATGGAGGTAGCCATATTTGGGTGAACCACGTTAAATTTTGTGTCTCTATTGTGTATGGTGTTTTGTACATTGCTTTGATTACTACTATTGATATTGCTATCTATTTACATTGCATAATATTGATTTGAAAAGAAAAGTAAAAAGTGCTCTTATACTATTCACCCCCCCTCTCAGTATAAGCTTGTGTTCTTCAATTGGTATCAGAGTGGGTTCCTTCAGAAGAGTTTGATAGCTTGAAGGAAAAGTGGTCAAGAACACAATGGATCAAAAGGATCAAAGGGATGGATCCATCAATAATACAGTACCAATATTTGATGGAAGTGACTTCTTGTATTGGTGTATGCTGATGAGGTTTCACTTGATGGCACTTGGCAATGAAGTTTGGGATGCAGTGGAACTTGGATATGATTCAATAGTCAATCCTCCTACAGATAAGGAAGGTAAGCTTCTAATGCATGCAAATTCAAGAGCTATGAATGCAATTATAAAAGGGTTGGGTAGATCAGAATCTATGAAGGTTATGGATTGTAAAACAACAAAAGATATGTGGGAACTATTGCATAACATATATGAAGGAGATAAAGGTGTCAGGAAAGCTAAGATCAGAAATCTCAAAGGAGAGTTTGAAAACTTAAGAATGCGGGATGATGAAAATATTCATGACTATCTCAGTAAGATTGATGAACTTGTACATGAAATGAGAGGTCTTGGAATGAAGGTTGATGAATCTGATGCTTGTGATAAGATCTTGAGAACTCTTCCAAAAAGGTACAGTGAAAAGGTTTCTGCTATAGAAACATCAATTGATAGTGATTCTCTGACAAGGAATTCTTTTCTTGGCATGCTTACGACTTTTGAGATAAGAACAAAAGATCCTATCCCTCCAAAAGAGGTTGCATTCAAAGTGAACAAGAAGATGAAGGGTAAGAAGTCAGAATCAAGTAGTGAGTCATCTAGTGATGAAGAAGCTAACTATGGTAGAAGAGATAAAGGTTCCAGAAGACCCATAGATCTAAGATCTGTTAAGTGTTTCAATTGTGGAAAGTATGGATATTTTGCAATAGATTGTAAAGAGCCAAAGAACAACAATGATGAAGAAAAATAGGATCACAGGTACAGGGAATCAAAAAGATACAGGCACCAAAAGAAAAGCAAGGATGGACAAAGCAGACAAGGAAAGAAGTTCTTCCAGAGACAAAAGAGAAGCTACTATGCGGATAATGCAAGTAAGTACTCAAATGATAGTGATGCTAGATTTTCAGACAATGATAGAGATGAAGTCCTATTTATGGTTGAAGAGAAAGAACCAGTTAAGAAAAAGACTCAAGTTATTCTCAAGTGTTTTAGATGTGGTAGATTTGGACATCTTGAAGATGATTGCACAAGGGATGGTTATAGTTTCAATGATGATGATTTTGAAGATGCACTTGAAAGACCAGATGAAAATATTCTAATGGCATTAGAAGAAGAAGTGAGTGATCCTATAGAAGACAAGCCAAAAGAAAGTAATGATGTGAACAAAGGCAAACAAATAGAGGATTATTCAGCAGAAAATGGTTATGATCTCAAGGGAGAACTTATCTATGCCCTTGACATGGTAAAGAAGGTAAGAAAGCAACACTCTAAGCTTGAAATTCAGTTTCAAGAATGTGATGAAGAGAGATTATTGCTCATAGAGGATTTAGAAAAATCAAAGGCTAAGGCAAGCAAGTTCAAAGATAAGCTAGAAGCAAAGATCTTGGAATGTGAGAAGTTAGCACAAGAAGTGGCACTACTAAAGGAAGATGTAGAAGACTCCAAGAATAAACTATACAAGTATGTAAATAGTGCAAAGAGTGTGGATAAAATAGTCAAGATACAAAGAGGAGCAACAAACAAGATAGGTCTTGGTTCAAAATAGGTTCAAAAGAAAAGGGAAGAAGAGTCTACTTCAAGTCTTGAAGAAGAAGAAACTTCAGATGAAGATACATCAAAAGAAGATAGTGTAAGTGGGAGTGAGACATCAGAGGATGAGTTGGACAACAAAGAGTTCAACAAAGACAGGAGTAATGCACAGAGAAGATACATATGGAACAACAATCAGAATAGGAGACCAATGAGGTCAAGACAAGGAAGCTTCAATGGAAGATGTTTTTCATGTCACAAGTTTGGGCACATGGCTTCACAATGCAGGACACATGAAAGATAGGAATATGGGAAAGGATAACTTTTCCATGGGTATTGCTACTCATGTAATGAGTTTGGTCACAAGGCAATGGATTGCAGGGTTCATGACAGAAGAAGATATGGCTTCACTAGGAGAAATCCTAAGACATTTGCACCTCCAAGGAATAATAACATTAAGTGTTATAAGTGCAATAATGATGGTCACACAACAAGATGGTGTAGAACAAATATTCCAAAAATAGGTATGAACAGAAATAGGAACATGAACAGGAACAGGAATATGAACAGAAATAGGAACATGAACAAGAACAGGAATATGAACAGGAACAAGAACATGAACAGGAACAGGAACATGGATGAGAACAGGAACATGAACAGGAATAGGAACATGAATGAGAACAAGAATAGGAACAGGAATGATGTCAGGAACAGGGATGATGACTTGAACAGAAATAGTCAGAGGATTCAGAAAACTTAGAAAAGAAGGGAAAAAGATAAAGGTAAAGAATAATGCTTTCGGGGAGTAGAAATACTCCCACCCCAGAATTAACCACCTCATGAGGAGGTGGGGGAGGGGCTAAGCTAAGAGGCTCATTCTTAGCCCCGAGCCCCAAAGGTGACCCTTTGCCATTGATGTCAAAGGGGGAGAGATTTGTGTGATTTGTGTATTGGGGAGAGTTTTGATATTGGGAGAGATTTGATATTTGAGAGAGCATTGAGCCAAGGGGAGTAGAAGAAAAAGGAAGGTCAGGTTTCAGTAAAAGGATATGGGTTGCCATCAATGACAAAGGGGGAGATTGTTGGACATTTTGAGTTACTAAGTCAAAGTTGTCATTGATGTCACCAGATGAAGTCAACATTAATACCAAATATTTTAGCAAGAAATAAAGGGGACAAAGATGGTTATTTGATATCCAGAAAGAAGGCCAAAGATCAAGTGAAATAGTGCAAAAGATAGAAGTTAAAAAGGAGTTGTAATATTTATTTTATAAATTATTTAAATTCAGTATGAATTTAAATTTTATAAATAAATATTAAAGGTACATTATCGAAGGTTAATATTATAATAATGGTTATTATAATATTAAAATGTGCCATGGTGAAAACCCAAATAAAACATTTATAATTTTTATTATAATGTTTTAAAAGGCAAAAGTGGGTTTTATAAAGTCAAAAAATATTTTAATAAACCCAAAGGTTGGGTTTAAGACCAAAGGCCTTGATAATCCTCGTCGACGTCATGAGGGTTAATTACGTTTTGAAGCACCGACGTTCTAAGAAAAGGAGGAAAAATTAGTATTTAAACCTATGCCCAAAGGACATTAAAATTATCCTTGCTCGATTGGAAAAAGAATAGCATACGAATTAATGCAGAGCTCGTGAAATGAATGTGTGAATTTCATGTTTGTCTTGATGGTGAAAGGAAACAAAATAAAAAGCGTTGATTAGTTGGAAGCCAACAAGGCACCTTGGCCTAGTGGCAAGTGGGCTGCAAGCTTACATTTTGTGTGCAAGAGGACAACGTTCGAATCTCGGTGGAAGCGCTTTGGTGGGTGTGTTGAAAGCGCCAAACGTAAGGCGCACCTTTTTGCAAGGCAAGGAAGGCATAACATTTTGAAGCACGTGGTGCTTCTTCCTCTCCAATGAGCGTGTAGCTCGTGTGGTGGTTTGCACCATGGGAAAGACGTTTGTGTGGGCTGCATTGAGAGTTCGAAACTCTCCAAAGGCAAAGGTAACATTTTTATATTTTATTTTATTGAATACCTAAGTTGGAGGTATAAGGTGTTTGATGGTTGAAATTTGGAAAGGTTGCTTTGTAATAAAGTGTGGTAGTTGAGAATTACCTTTAGGAGTTATAAGGAGAATTATATTTTTATTTCTTTAAAGTCTTAAAATTGAAATTGTGGAATATTGAAAGGTTAAGACTTTGTGAATGGTATGTTATTTTGAATTAAGGGTTTTTGTGACTATTGTGAGGATATTGATTATTATTCAAGTTGGAGTGATAAGGTGTAATTTTGATATTATTTTTGTGATATGTTTTGTTGAAGAAAATTATCCTCTAACCCTTATTGAGATTGGAAAAGAGAAATTTGTGAGTGTGGCAGATTTGTGAGATCAACTCCTCTTCAAGAAAAGGTATGGGCAAAATTCTTCTTTATTGAGTTGGTTGATTGGCTTGATTGAAAATTAAGTTTGGAGTGAAAAGGATTTGATTAGGGTTTCCTTTTCGAAAGTTTTTGAGTTGATGCTTCAAGGTTTTCTGAATTGAGAGTTGTGATTAAACCTTGTTTGATAAGCATTGTTGTTGAGACCATTGGTTGAGTGAAGTGTTTGAGTTAATGCTTCAAGGTTTTCTAGAATTAAGTGTTGTGATTAAAACCTTGTTTTATTAGCATTGTTGTTGAAGCCATTGGATTGTGTGAGGAACTTGAGTTAGGGTTTGAAAAGAACATGAGTATCATTGTTATGTGAAGATTATTTTATGAGCATTGTTGTTGAAGTGAGTTGTTGTGCAAAGAACTTGAGTTAGGGTTTGAAAATATCATGAGTATCATTGTTATATGAGATTTGTTGTTGAGCATTGTTGGAAACATTTTGAGTTGGATGATACATGCTTGGACTAGGGTTTGTGAGAAAGAGTTGTTTCTTGAAGTGATTGGTTGAGTAGAGTTGATTGAGCCTAGTCAAGTGGATGTATGAAGTGGTTGTTCAAGTTCCATAAAACAAACTATTTTATATTCTGATTTGAGTTGAGATTGAGTTGAGTTGAGATTGAGTTTTTGAGTATAGAACATATTGAGTCTCTAACAATTCTCTTTATGCTTCTATGAGATTGAGTTGAGAAAGAGATTGAGTTTTGAGTATAGAACATATTGAGTCTCTAACAATTCTCTTTATGCTTCTATGATATTGATTTGAGTTGAGAAAGTGATTGAGCAAATTTGGACAAGTTCTGTGTGAGCTTGTTGAGCAAATTTGGACAAGTTTTGTGTGAGCTTGTTGAGCAGATTTGGACAAGTTCTGTGAGCTTGTTGAGCAGATTTGGACAAGTTCTATGTGAGCTTGTTGAGCAGATTTGGACAAGTTCTATGTGTGAGCTTTTAGTAGATTTGGATAGGTTTTATATGGACCTATTGAGCAAAGTTGAGCAGGTTATGTGTGGACCTATTGAGCAAATTTGGATAGGTTCTATGTGGACCTATTGAGCAGAGTTGAGCAGGTTCTATGTGGACCTATTGAGCAGATTTATATTAGACCGAATGAAATATTTTTAGTAGACCTATTGAGTAGATTTGTGCTAGACCGAATGAACTATGTTTAGTGCAAGAGATTGAGAAGATTTGTGCTAGACCGAATGTACTATGTTTAGTGCAAGATATTGAGCAGAGTTATGCTAGACCGACTAGACTATGTTTAGTATAGTATTGAGATAGAGCTTTGGAGGTGATAGAGTAGAGAGGACAGAGACTCCAGTGGATAGAGATCCATCAGCCAGGACATTGAGGATAGGTCTTCTGAGTGAGGACAAGAGTCTTCAAGTGGAGAGAGATCCACAATCAGTGCAGTGGAGGCAGTGTCTTCTAGAGGATCACCAACCAGAGTAGAGGAGAAGGAGTTCTCCTGTGGATAGAGATCCACAAACCAGATTTAGGGGATCAACATCTCCTTTGGATAGAGGTCCATAAACATTGTAATTGGGAAGGATTCCCAAGAGATTGATTGAGAAAATTTTAGTGAAATATTTTCTCCGTGGAGGTAGCCATATTTGGGTGAACCACATTAAATTTGTGTCTCTATTGTGTGTGGTGTTGTGTGCATTGCTTTGATTACTGCTATTGATATTGCTATCTTTACATTGCATATATTGGTTTGAAAAGAAAAGTAAAAAGTGCTCTTATACTGTTCACCCCTCCCTCTCAGTATAAGCTTGTGTTCTTCAATTAACCTTTATTCCATTTGATTAATTGAGCGCCAATTGGATTTAAGTTTATATGATATTGGGAGTCATAAGAATGATAACAATTTAACTATTGATTTATTTTTGAAGTCATAAGAAGGATAAATTGATTATAAATTTGATTTTGGAGTGATAAGAAGTGAATTAATTAATTTGGAGTGATAACAAGAATTAATTAAAATTTGAATGATTGAATGAGTTAATTATTGATAAAATTAATTGATTTTAGAAATTAATTTGATGAAGAAAATTTAAATTCATGATTAATTGATGGGAATGATATTGAATTGATAAAGGAGACATAAAAATAAAATAGGGAATTGAGTTAATAAATTGAAGAAATTGATTTTGAAGAATTGAATTACTAAGACAAATTGAATTGATTGAAGATTGAGAAATTATGGCAAATACAAAATTTTTCCTTTATGATCACAACTTTTAAAAGGACCAAATTTTACCCCATCAAAGAACAAAATAAAATCAAGGATTAGATCAAGGATTTTTCAATCTTGAAAAATTGCAAAGAATATCAACAAGTGGATTATAAAAATATTACATTCAGATGTTGCAAATTATATGTTATTGGACATATAGTAAGATATTTCAAAGTAAAAATGATTTAGATTGAGACAAAAAAATTGCTCATGAGACCAAGATGAATCACATAGATCATACTATAGTAGAATCTAAATTAGGTCAATAAAATTTTACTTGCAAATAAGTGGTAAAGAAAGCCTCTCTAAATCACTAGATTACAAAGGACATCATGGTTCACTCATACGAATCACATAGATCAAACTATGGTAGAAGCTAAATTAGGTCAAGAAATTTTCACTTGCAAATAAGTGGCAAATAAAGCCTCTTTATATCATTAGATTACAAAGTATATCATGGTTCACTCAAATAAACCATTAGAAGAAATAAAAAGGGATGCAAGGGATGAGAAATAATGATGTACAAGTTCAAAATTAGAAGGAATTAAAGGTGCAAATAAGTACTTGGAGGTAAATTTTAAAATGAAGAAGGTAGAAGACATCAAATTTAACCTAAGTAAAGAGAAGCAAAAATAAGGTAAAGAATATAAAGTGAAAACCACCAAATATGCCTCTAAAAATGATTGTTGTTTTTTGTGGGACCTCTAAAATTCAAACTTCTGAAGGTGAGAAGGATTCTTTTCAAATTTTTGGAAGGCGGGAAGGTGGCTCTACATTGCTTGGTAATGATCCTCCTAAGGACCTTGGTAAAACTCTTTCCTCTGAGCAGCAGGATAGTCTTGGTGGTGGTTCTCATTCAATTCAAAATCTTGGAAACTCTGAGACTGCTCCTATCACCTCTCCTTTACCGAGTGGGGCCGCTTCTATGAGTGTCACTGGTGTTTCCTCTAGGTGAGAGGATTCTGCATTTCATGGGCTGTCTTCCATCTCCAATCCTTCCTCGCAGGCGGGCTTGCCTAGTTTTGCCTCTGCGCAACCTCTTACCTTCTAGGGTGACAATACTGATCCTAAACCTTCCTTCACTAAGGTTTTAGGTAACTCCTCTAGTTCTTTTGATTCATCCCCTCCTCCCTTTGAAGTCTCGAGTAACAGAATCAATATTCCTGATAGCATTGCTGAGAAATTCCTTGCTGAGGAATCTATTTCCTTAGTCGAGAAAGTTATGGGTGGCAATCCTAGTCTCGATATTATCAGGCGTTGGGCCTTCCCTAGGTGGAAAGTGTGAGGGTATCTTCAAATAGTAGGCCTTTCCAATGGCTTTTTCGGCATTCGGCTTAACACCAAGGAATATGCAGCTCAAATCTTGACTGGTGGTCCCTGGTTCATTGGAACCAAAAGCATATTTCTTATGAAATGGATGCCTGATTTTGATCCGCAAACCCAAAGCATTAACTTTGCTCCTATTTGGGTTAGACTCCCAAACCTTCCTTGGCACCTTTGGTGGGAACCTATCTTTAAATCAATTGCTTCAACTATTGGAGACTTGCTCCTTATTGACAAGGTTACTTTGGCTAGAACAAGGATGCATGTTGCTTGTCTTTGCATCAATGCTAATCTTGATTTGGCTCTTCCCACTTTTGTTGAACTGGAGCATGGTGCTCTCCTCTAGAAATAAGCCATTGAATATGAAAATAAACCTCCTTTTTGCATTCACTATCGAACCCAAGGCCATATTCGTGCTTAGTGTCCTTATTTCAAAAAATAGACAAGTTATGCCAAAGATATTTTTGATCATCTCTCTCAAGGCAGAGACAAGGAGTTGCAGCCCTCTTTCAAGAAGGACAAAAGGTGTTTTCTTCCTTCTAAAAAGGTTATTTATAGGCCCTTCAAATATTCAAGGTAGATATATGCTCAAGGCAATGCCTCCCTTCTCATCTCACCAAGCGACAAAGGGAAAAATATGGCTTCCCCTGCAGATGATCTTAATGAGGTTAGTCTCTTTTCTAATCAATTTCAAATTTTGGGTGATTTGATTTTCAAGGATGACCATGTGGTGGATGTTGCTGAAACTCTTAATCCTATTATTAATTCTCCTCCACCTCCTTCCTCTAAACCCTTAGAATCCCAGCTTGAGTCTGTTCCTTTAACTGCTAACTCTTCTCTCCCTGATGCTTTCAATCCAGACAATCCTCTGGTTGATGATGTTTCCATTTCTGCTTCCCTCCTTCAACCCTCCAACCCTATTGTGCAGAATTTTAGCCCCAAAGTCACCAGAAGCCATAAGAAATCTCCTATTGATTGTGGCTTTGAGAAAAAAAGAGGAAGGCCTTCTATTTTTGATCAATGGAAGCAAGGAACAAATGATGATATTGCCAATGGTGTACAAAAAACTCTCTTTTCTACTGGCATTTTATCCAAGGAAGAATCAAAGTGTCCCAAACCTCCCCCACCAGCCGAAAAGGGAGGCAAAAAAGCATCCAAATATTCTAAATGAAGATCCTCTCATGGAATGTGAGAGGCCTTAATGGTTTAGCCAAGCAGATAATAGCTAAATAATTGAGGAAAGAAATCAGTCCTACTATTTTTGTGATCCAAGAAACCAAGATTAGAGAATCTCTTGATAAAAATATAAGCAACCACATTTGGAAAAACTGTGAATTTTTTGCTTGTAAAGCCAATGGGGCCTCTAGTGGCCTTCTATGCTTATGGAACCCAAATACTGTGGAAGGAAATCTCATTCATTCATGTGATGAGATGATGAGCATCCTTTTCTTTGACAAAGACAATAACTCTCCTTGGGTTCTCACCAACATTTATGCTCCCAATTCTATTACTGGTAGGAGCCATTTATGGGATAACTTGGCTACTATACGGAGCGCTTTCCCAACTCTTCCTTGGATTCTTATAGGATATTTCAACACTCCTTTGTTTCCCTCTGATAAGAAAGGTGGAGTTGGTTCCTTTTCCAAAAGTATGGAGGATTTTTAGGGATTCATCAGTGACCACAATTTAATGGATGTTAATTTGAAAGGAAATCAATTTACTTGGTCAAATAGAAGATGTGGATCTCACTTAATTCAAGTTAAACTTGACAGAGTTCTTTTCTCTCAGGAAGCTATTGACATTTGGGGGGATGCAAATCTCCAATATCTCCTCAAAGTTGGATCTGATCATAGTCCTATCCTTCTAGATACAAACAATCCAAAAATCTACAAAACTCCTTTCAAATTTGAAGCTATGTGGATGCTCCATCCTGATTTCAGGGAAATAATTAATCAATGGTGGCAAATTGATATTCAAGGATCTCCTTCATTTGTGTTGGCACAGAAACTCAAACAGACTAAAGAGAATCTAAAAATATGGAACAGAGATATATTTGGAAACCTTTTCCAGAATAAACAGGATATCATCAATAGGCTTGCCATTATTGAAAAGGAAATTCAAGATAAGGGAGATTATTCTGCTGAAATCAGAGATATTGAAAGGAACTTATTAGCCCAATATCATAACATTCTTCAATGTGAAGAAATTTTTTGGAGACAGAAATCTCATGATATATGGCTGAAAAAAGGAGATTCCAACACAAAATTTTTTCATGCTTCCACTATGAGACATCGTAGCAACAATAGAATCAAATAAATTCATAGTCAGGAAGGTAGAATCATCACTGATATTAAAGAAATCAGGGCTGAAGGAATAGCTCACTTTATGCAATTACTCCATGAGGAACACAGACCCAATTCCTTAGTTGCCCAAGATTTCTTCCTTCAATTCATTCCTCGCCTTATTACTGAAGACATAAACACCAAATTAAATTCAGTTCTTTCTGATGATGAAATCAAGGAGGCCCTATTTTCAATGAAGGCTGACAAAGCTCCTGGACCTGATGGTTTTCCTCCTAGATTCTTTCAAGATTTCTGGGACGTTGTAGGCAATGATGTTTGCAAAGCCATTAGAGATATCCAAAAGACCAAAGTCATTCCTAGAGGCTTCAATTCCATGTTTATTGCACTCATTCCAAAAATTCCCAATGCTTCTAACTTCAGTGAGTTCCGTCCTATTAGTCTTTGTAATGTTATTTATAAAATTTTAACAAAGGCTATTACCATCCGAATGAGGAATGTCATGCCTCTCATCATTAATCAATGTCAGGGGAGCTCTGTCAAAGGAAGATCTATCTTGGATGGGGTTATTTCTGTTCATGAAGCCTTACATTCCATTTCCATCAATAAAAAGGTTGCCTTCCTTCTTAAGCTTGATATGAACAAAGCCTATGATAGATTGAAATGGGATTTCCTAGTTGTGATTCTCCACAGGTTTGGATTTCACCCTGAATGGATCTCTCTCATCAAAGGATGCATTTCCTTAGCTTGGTTCTCTATTCTTATCAATGGCTCACCAGCTGGTTACTTTCAAAGTAGTAGGGGATTAAGACAAGGTGATCCTTTGTCCCCCCTCCTTTTTATCATTGCAGTTGAAGCTCTTGGCAGGTCTATTTTGGTAGCTAAAGAGGTAGGATTAATTTTTGGACTGCAGGTCACCTCGCAATGTAATCCCATTACTCATCAACAATTTTTTGATGATACTCTGTTGTCTACCTTTGCTTCTGTCTATGAAGCCAAGATTATTAAACAAATTCTTCTTTTGTATGAAGAAGCAACAGGTCAATGAATCAATTTTTAGAAAAGCAAATTGTATTTCCTTAATACTCCTCTGAGAAGACAGACTTTGATTGCCAACATTCTTCAATGTACTATAAGCAGTCTACCCTCCACATACCTAGGATTACCTCTTTTCATTGGAAGCGCCAAAGATTGCCTCTGGGACAATGTCATTGAAAGACTCCAAAGAAAGTTGTCCACTTGGAGAGGGAATCTCCTATCCCAAGCAGGAAAAATTACTCTCACCATGGCCTACCTTCAAAGTATTCCTGTCTATTTTATGTCCTTATTCAGAGCTCCTACTTCGGTTTATAAAAAAATGGAAAAAATACAAAAACATTTTCTTTGGACAGGATCTGAGAACAAACACAGGTTCCATTTGGTTGCTTGGGATAAAGTTTGCAAACCCAAAGATCAAGGAGGCTTAGGACTCAGGAGGATTTCTCTTCTCAATATTTCCCTTCTCGCTAAACAAGCTTGGAGACTCATTTCCAATGAAAAGGTCGAGTGGGTTAAGATTATCAGAAGAAAATATCTTCAAGCCTCTGAATTCTTGCATGGACAAATACCTTCTTATGGGTCATTTTTTTGGAGATCCATTTATGAAACTCGATCCTTGTTGCAAAAAGGAACTCGATGGCAAGTTGGTGATGGCAAGTCCATTTTTTTTTGGGAGGACAAATGGCTCGGGGATAATCCTCTCAATCAAATTCCTATGTTCCAAGGAGTCATCAACATAACTAAGCAATTATTTGGTCCTTTTGTGGCTAATTACATATTGTCTGCCAATGGGATCATGAGATGGAAAAGAATTAATATCCCTGAATTTGACTTTGAATCATCTTGCTTGAATGACCAATTGGCATCTATTAAAATCCCTGTTGGAAACATCAAGGATCAACCCATTTGGGAACCCACTGACTCCGGTGAATTCTCTGTCAAGTCTGCCTACTTGCTTTCACTCAACAATCTTGAAAATCATATTCCTTTTAAGCTTGTTTGGACCAAGCACCTGATTCCCAAAATTGCTTCCTTTTCTTGGCTTTGTATCCAGGATCGGATCCTCACTATTGAAAACCTTTTAAAAAGGGGCATTATACTTCCTAACAGGTGCTATCTTTGCCATTCTGACTGGGAGTCCACTTCTCATATTTTCTTGTTCTGTCCCTATTCAAGATCAGTGATTAGCAAGTTATTCCAAAGATTTCAGTTGGTTTGGGCTTCTCCTCCTTCCATTGTTGACCTCTTTCATCAGTGGCCCAATCCTTTTAAAAATTTGGTGCTCAAAGGATTTTGGAAATTTTGTCTCCAACACTTCCTTTGGCACATCTGGCTTGAACGTAACAGAAGAATTTTTGATAAAAAAGCCCTGCATGCTGATTACATTGCAAATAGAATAATCCTTTTTGCCAAGGAAAATGTCCTTTCTGCTCCTTTTGATCCATTTCCTTGTCCTCCTCATGAGAAGGCCATCCTTAATGCTTGCAATATATTCCTTGACAATCTCAAGCCTGCTGATCCTTCCAATCCAAGGAGTAATGTCAAATGGATTCCCCCTCCTGTTGGGTGGGCCAAACTTAACTTTGATGGAGCTACCAAAGGAAATCCTGGCATGGCTGGAGCTGGAGGAATTCTTTGAGATCATTTAGGTAATTCCATTTTTGCCTTTTTAGAACCTCTTGGCATAATGACCAATCATTCAGCTGAAGCCAGAGCGGTTTGGAGGGGCCTCCAATTCCTCAAAGATACTCCTAGAAACATCATTGTTGAAGGAGATTCTTTAAATATCATCAACTACTTAAAGACCTCTAAGCCTAGTAGTTGGAGGATCAGATCCATCATGGAAGAAAGTAAGCAAATCCTTCGCCAGCAACATAACTTCATTGTTCAACATGCTTACAGGGAAGCCAACATGGTTGCTGACAGGCTTGCTAATTTTGGAGCTAACGCCCAAGGTATGATGACGTGGATGGATACCTTATCTCCTGAGGTGGATGAAATTATTAAGCATGAACAAAATAATATTACCAATGCCAAGACTTAAATTCCTCCTCATGTGCAATCTTCACCTTTTTTCCTCCCTTGTGATGTTCATGGCTCACATTCCTATCCTTTTGCTTGATCCCAATTCTGACGCCATACCTCACATCGAAATTAGGATGTTCAAAACCTTGTGTTTTTTTATTAATATTCTCACCACCTTTACTTACGCCCATTTTCATTTCTCGGTTACCAAATTTTGTTCCTTCCCCGAAACTTCTTTCAGCTTGATTTGTAATCATTTGCTTCCCACTTGCATTGATATGCATATTTTCTTTTTATCGAGAATCATCTTAAACCTTCCTATTGTTTGGTCCTTCCCGAGACCCTGCGTTAAGATTATTCCCATCCTTTTTGTGTCTTGGGCTAGGGCTTCTTACTGGCTACGAATTTTGTGCACCTGGAATGGTCAGTTACCTCCTGCGTTATTTTTCCAACCTTTTTTCTGGTGCTATGTCCAATATCTTAAAATCTGCTTTGACCTTTGCCCTAGCCAATCCTCACCTATTACGAGGCTTTTTCCTTTTTTGATGTGGCCTTCTTGGTCTTCAAACAGAGGTCCCAGAGGTGATTGCCTTCTCCTTTTAACCGATTCATTGCATGCTCCGATCATTCACCAACCTTCTACATCTTTGCATGTCCTGCTATTCCCTTTGCCAAGCTTTCCCCTATTCTATTCTTTGTTTGCCATCATGAAGGAAAGCAAACTAGTTTTCATCGAACCTGTTGTGTTTGAACTTAACCCTTTGGTCAGAGAGGTGTGGAAGGACAAAACCAAAAGTGCTTTGATCGAGTTCTTCAAGATTTTTACTGGCATCGATGAAGGTGTGATGAAGGCCTTTGTCGAGACTTGGAATAATGGTTTTGTTACAGTCCATGGTGTGGAGTTCCACATCACCTTCGAGCTGCTGGCAGAACTAACCGGGAAACCTTCGGAAGGGAAGGTCATAAGGCATAACAAGCACAACTAGGATGTTGAACTGGTGTTTTTTGAGAAGAATTCAGAGGTTTACAAAAACCACAAAAAATGTTTGTATCGCAGCCACCTTTCATCTCCCTGGCAAGAAATTTTAGTTCCCATCATGCAGTATCTAACATGTGACAACCCTGAGTCCCAACTATGTTGTTTCCACTTAGCATTCATAAATCATTTCCGTGATGCTAAGACAATGAATATCCCTGCCACCATCTTCTGGTCCATTGACTATAATATCCTTACTCGGTCTAATAAATAAAATGGGTTACCTTGCCACCAAGGGCTTTTCAATGTCATTTACAGGTATCTCCTCCTTAAGTTCCCTGTAGGCAATATTCCAGCCTCTGACCCTGAGGAAGAGGATTCCTCCTCTTCGCCCAGCCCCAAAGTTTCAAAATCCAAAAGGAAGGCTAAAAATGATAAACCCCATTCTGCATCTGCGTCCCATATTAGGAAGAAGGTCAAAGTTCATACCACTCCTGTCAGAAGTTCCCAAAGGCTTAAACATAAAGAGTTGGCTGAAACCCCTCCTTCCTCTTTGGAAAAACCCTCAAAGCCTCATTCCAGCTTGCCTGACCTTGTCAAAAAGTACCTTCACAAGTTGGTCATCCACGCTACTTCCGCAACCATTGATCACCTGGAAACAACCCATGCAGCTATCGACAAAGCAATTTTGTGTCTCAAGGAACAGAGGCATTCTCTGAGCCTGCTATTTTTTTATGACAATTTCAATGATACATCAATGATTTCTGCTTCTGAAGTTCCATCTGAAGCAAAAGGAGGGGCCAAGGATGATGATGTGGTTGAAATCACCAAGAATGCTAGCTTTGAAGCCCTGAAGGACATTCCAAAAGACACTTCAAAGGATGATGTCAAGGACACCACCATGGAGAAAGGTGTCAATTCTCCTTTGCAAATTGATGTTCCTCTCTGAGCTTGTTTGCGGTCTTCTATAGCTGAGGGCATCCTTTCTCCGGGTCTTTTCCTTTGATCTGAAGGACTACAGGTTTTTTGGTTGACTAGTTCCTATTTTGCTCCTTTACGGTCCTCTGTCCTTGAGGAAGGCTCTTTCTGGGTTGTGCTTGCCTCTGTTTCTCAGTGTTGTTTTGTCAGTTGTTATCTTGAATCCTTCTGTTTCTTCTTGTTTCAATGTTGTACAAGGCATTAGGGTGCCTTTCAAATGCCCTGTTTTGAATAAAATTAACTTACCAAAAAAAATTTAACCTAGGTAATGTCTCTATTTTTGTCTAGTATAAAATTTTCTCACTACATTAATAATGAAAACAAACAATGTAGGAATTGATTTTTATTTTCATACTAATGAAGCACACAACCTTATGTATTTCCTAAATTTTTATTTTAAAAATTCTAGTATTTGCTAAAGATTTTTATGATAGATTTGATTGAAGTTATGAGAACAAAGGTTGTAATTAGTGAGAATAATTCCACCATTATCATTTTGGTTCCTATGAAAAACAAGACAACATATTTTGATAATTTTTATTTAAAGAGCCTTTGTAATATAATTTATAATTTAATTAAAAAAGTATGTTAAATTGATTTAAAATATTATAGATTGTGATATGTCAAAATAATAAGGTGGTTTTTTTCATGGAAAATAACTTCTTGAGACTATAGCAATTGCACAATATGTTATGCATTCTATTTATTCCATGAAATAATTAGGTATGTTCTTAAAATTAAATATGAACAAAACATATGATAATGTTTATTGGTGTTTGAAAATAAAAATTTTGGAAAAGAAAATATTTTGATCAAGGTTTGTGTGAATGGATTAGATATTGTCACAATGAGACAAAAATATTATTTTTATTAAGATATCCCCAAATTGACACATTAAATTATCTCATGGATTTGATTAGGGTGATCCATTATCTCCTTATCTATTTATTGTTCTATCTTTGCATTGAAGAGACCTTTCTTAAATGTAAAATATAGAAGGATATTTAAAGGTATTCAAGTTACATATGGCCTCTTAATTTATAAGGACACTTTGTTAGTAATTTAGAATCTAGGATTTTTTTTATTAACACTCTATATTTACAATGAATTATTATTAAGTTTTTATAATTTAAAGTTTAAAATTACAATCAACATATCTAGGCATTCCTTTGTATGAAGGAAATAAAAAGAATCTCTATGATAGAATGAAATCTTGTTTGGCAGGTTGGAAATGTGAGTTTTTAATCTTGGATCAACTCATAAAGAATATATATAATATCAATTTCAAGATTACCGATAGGAATACTATACAAATTTGATAGTATTCAAGGAAAATTTCTTTGGAAAGAATGTGATAATGTCTTGATTTTCTGTGTATGTGGAATAGGGTTTGCAAAGGAAAACATATTAGAGGTTTATTTAATCTTACACCAAACTATAAGCTTATGAGTTCTAAATTAGGGTCAAATATTGGTTAGTTATCATTAAAATATCAAGAAAATATTTGGGGATATATGTTACTTCAAAAATATATAAGTTCTCTTAATACAATAAAATTGTTGATAAAATGAACCATACCAAGAATTCATGGAACATAATACCAGATAGTTTACAATCGATAAAGAAACATATTATATGTTCACTCAATGAAGAGGATTTTGTAATTTTTTGGTTTGGTGCTTGATTGAAACCTTTTCCTCTTATTAATAATCTAAAATTCCATGTTAAAGAAAAAGTCAAAATTTCAAAGTCCAAAGATTAAAAATTCTAAGAACCATAAATAAATAGCAAATAAGATTTAGAAGATACTTTAATAGTTCTATTTTCATATATTTCTATGGAAGCATGAGTTAATTTAGAAACTATCAAAATATGTTGGATACTAAGTCATATGGAGATATAAGAATTTTTAGCAATACAAATTTTCTACTCCTAATAATTTTCCTTTGAAGAATATTTTGTTACTTGAGGCTCTCCCTAAGGCCTCAATATTCCTTTGGTTAGTAGTCCAAAGGAATATTTTTAGAGTGACTCAGTAAAATATTTTACCATGGACCTTTTAGGTGTGCCTTGTGTAAGAAGGATCTAGAAACATAATATCATTTACTTATTTGTTCTCCATTTTCTTACACTATCTAAGGCTACTTCTTAAAAAATACAAGAATATTTTGGGTAGCTCCATCAATATTAAAAGAGTTGATGAAGTGTTAAATTAATTATTTCACAACTATATTTTAAATATGACAATAATATCACATGAAACCTATCTTAGGTTATATAAGAGGTGTCAAGACAACTTTCTCTTCTTTGAATTATTATACCTCACTTAGACACTATAGGAGGAATATTCCTCCTTCATATATTATTTTCATGAGTATAATAGTTATTTAAATTAAGTCCTATAGCCTAATAAAAAAACAAATTAGTCCCTAACACTATTAGTTGGATTAATACAATGTGAGTAATTCTGGTAGCATTAATGTGTACATGAAACTACTAATTCTAGTCTAGGAATATAAGAGTTGGAATCCTCATTAATTTATCTTTCAATTATTCCTAGGAATTATGACAAGCAAGTGACCACCTTAGGGTTGTGTTCTTTAGAAATTATTTGATAATCACTACAATTTGATGTAATTTCTACTAAATTTTTAGTAATATTTCATCATCCTTAATTAATTTGTTAATTTTTTTAAGTTTTAGGAGGTGATTACTTGATATTTATAGTAATTTTCTAGGATCTACCATCAAGTCTTCCTTGTAGATAATGTGTTTTAATAGGACAAAAAATAACATTGAGAAAAAATGCTTCTTCGGGTTTAATGGTATAATGATATACATAACTAGTGTATATCCTAAACATAAGACTTATGTTATTGAATATAATTCTCTAATAGCCTATATATAGTCAAGACATCTATGCAAATCTTTAAGAAATGATGAATAATATCATGAAATGCGTTCATCATACTCGTAGGAATTGTTTTTAATGCTTTCTTCAAGTCAAAAGGTATAATATCATACATATAGGTCCTAATTTTTTGAAAAAGCAATTTTTGGTCTATCCTTCTTAGCTATCTTAAATCAAGATGATATCTCAAAAAATTTATAAATGAGTATACTTCATACTTCTCTTCTTACTATGGTTTTCAATACTTTTTTGTTAACCAAAGTAAGAAATGAATATATATCATAGGTGAGATTGAGGTATCTAAAATCTATATAAGTTAATTTTCCTTCTATATTGGTATTCTAGAAGACCATCACATTAATTCATTCGGAATTTATTACTAGAGGATATAATACTTGTATCTAACATTTTTTAATTATGTTTTGACCTTGATCTTGCCATTGATTCAAGTGGTATCATCTTTGTTATTAGTTTTGTGTATAACTTAATTGTTATATGAATGATTCCAATTTCCTTCTCGATCCCTTTTCTGTCATTATTGTCTCTAGGAAACAAGTCTTGATAATTATTAATAATACTTTTACAACTTTGTGACTTTTTTTCTTAAAAATATTAACAATATTTTTAGGTGCTTCCATTGAAATCAGACTATGTATTATTTTTATGATGTGGCTATTGTAGTATTCTTGTAGATTCAAATATTTGATCTCTCTTATCACTCTTTCTCATTCCATAACTTTCACATTGATATTATCTAAAACTTCTACCTTTTTTCACATTTTTCTTCTAAATGATTATCATACTATTTCACTCAATATTATTACTTAGGATATAAATTGTCTTGACCTTATTCTTGCTATTGATTCAAATGCCATCATCTTTGTAGTTGGTTTGAAGTATTTATTAATTTTTACATGCACGATGCTATTGTGGCTCTTTCTTGTTATATAGATTTTTGCATTGAAATTATCTAGAACTTCTTCTTACGTTAACATTTTTGTCTTAGTCTTAGTTAACTCGTATTTATTGATAGAATAGACAATATCATCACATTGATATTATCTAGAACTTCTCCCTATGTTGATATTTTTATCATAATAAATTTATAAGGAGTTTTTCATGAGGCTTTGGCTCTTTTTGGAAAGGTCTAAAGTTCAAACCTTCAAACCGCAATGTGTGCGTGGTTGCAAGTTAAATTCCCTATTGATACGCTCATCTCTTCCCCTTATGAGAGATCATGGTAGGATAAGGATACCCCATGAGAGGTCATGGTGGGATGGGGATGCCCATCCTTGAGCCTAGGGATTTCTCACACTAGCTAAATCTAAAGAAAAATAAAATAAAAAATAAAAAACTTTCTAAGAAGTTTCAAATATTATATTTTTATTTTTCTTTTATTTTTCATACAAGACTCCTTTTAGGAATATCATTATCAGGAATATAAAATCCTTAACACTACCCCTGTATATTCGAAAATAATATCATTATCCAAGAACATAAAATCCTCAATGATCTTTAGCATCACCCCTATGTAGATTCGGTTTATAAAAGTCACAGATGTTAATAAATTCTATAAAAATATCTTAATTCTTCTTTTACCTATATCTAATCTAGCTATTAATATATAAAAATGTCTTAATTCTTCTTTTACCTATATCTCACTTTTCTTACCAACTTTTTTCAATATATGCTATTTGCATAAATAGGCTATATTTAATAATGATACTTACTCATATTGGATTATGTGTGCATATAGTGAACTGGATTATGGGATATATTTGCTCTATTTCTTTTGTAGTTTTGGTTAATAGACCAGCCTCTTACTTCTTCAAAGCTTCTTGGGGGATTAGACAAGGTTGCTCCTTGTCATCACTGGTATTTCTTTTGGTGGCTAAGGAATTAAGTAGGTGTATTATAGAATCCAAGAGGGAAGGAGCAATAAAGAGAATTATAATTGGTAGAACATGGGAAGTCACCCATCTACTTTTTGTAGATGATGTTTTCATTTTCATAGATGGAACAATAAGAGCTGCAAATAAGTTACAACAGTATTTAGATATTTTTTTTTCTGGCAACATGTATGTAGATTAATGCACAGAAGTCAAACATTTCTTTTCATGTGTGGATCAAAATCAAACCATAATAATAGGTCAATTTTTCCCCTTTAACCGGTTTGATATTGAAGAGAGGTTTAAATATTTGGGGTTCTTTTTGAAATCCAATGACCACACTAAAAAATACTAGAATTAGTTAATAAAGAAGGTGGAAGGAAGAATTAATATATGGTGCAACAAATGGTTCTCTTTGGGGAGGAGATAAACTTTGGTCAAGTTCGTGTTGGAGGTAATATGAGTATATCCAATATTTGGCTCATAACCAAAAGGATTTTTGGAAAAAAATAGATAATTAAGCTATAGGTTATTATGGACAGGGAAAAGGGAAAGGGAAGGTATTCCCTTGGTTAAATGACAATCCTTAGCCAAGCCCAAGAAAAATGAAGGATGAGAATTTAAGAGCATATTTCTATTTAGCAAGGCTCTAGCAGCAAAGTGTGTTTAGAAGATAATATCAAAGGAAGACTTATGAAATAAGATCATACATTAAAAATATTTAGAGCCAATCACAGTGGAGGAGTGGATAAGGGCCCCAATGAATCAGATCCATAATGTTTCAATCTATTAGAAGACAATGATTCAAGCATTTTGTATTGTAGATGATTGGCTTACCTAGAAAATAAGGGATGGTTTATGGATAAGATTAGTATTAGACCCTTGGATTGGTTGTGGTGATATGTACAGACTACCAAATAATGTATTTCAAATACTAAGATCTCAAGGGATTGGAAATCTCACCCAAGTAGTTGACCCAAAATCTTCTACAAACTAGAGTCACGAATGGAAGGAAGTAACAGTGTTAGGGCTTTAAGGCTAGGAGGCACACCAGTGGGAAAATATGTGGAGATACTTAAGTATGTTCATATCAAGTTGCGAGAGGAAACTAATCAATTGGTATGGATAAAGAATAGAGTTATGAGGATTATATTTGAAAGTTGGGATATAAGGCTCTATTAGAAGATAGCAATGACAATCCAACATGGTGGTGGAATACACTCTAGAAGCAAAAATCCTCATTGAATACAAGACTAATCCTATGGCTTACCATGAAAAATAAGGTTTTGACATGGGAGGTATTACATCAGAAGAATTGGAATGGTATCGAAAGGTGTTATTTATGTAAGTCAAATAATGAAACAATTTATCATTGACTAGTTGCTTGCTCCTTTACTAGATATGTTTGGAGGGAGGTTATAGCACATTTAAAAATTCTTATAGGATGACAAGAAGATTTCTTAGGAGAGTACTTAAAATCTTGGTTTGAAAATAGGTCTTACAAAGGTTTTATAGCTCTCCCATTGTTTGTGTCTTGGGGAGTATGGTTAACTAGGAATGCAATATTTTTTCAGGATCAGGAGAAGCCTACTTGACAGGTCTCCTTCCAAATCATTGGAAGTTTTAATAAGTGTAAGGTTTCGACAAAAAACAAAGGTAAACAGATAAATCAACCCTCCAAATATTGATAAATCAGGGGCCTGGGTCTTTTTTGATGGGGCTAGATAGGGGGTCCCTAGAGTTTGTGGAGTAGGAGGATTACTATATATTTTTGACTCTCATTATTTTAAATTCAAGGCTAGATTAGGAGAAGGTTCTAATTATGCTAGAATTATAGTCTTCAAATTGCTAGTTCAGTTGGCAGAATACAAAAAATTCAAATTCATGGAGACTCACAAACGGTAATAAATTGGATGTTTGGTGTTTTTAGGATGAAAAACATGATTCTACAACACATCTTCTCTCAAATAAAAGAAGTTGTTGATTTAAGAGAAGCTTTTACTTTTTAGCATATTTATAGAAAACTGAATAAGTAGATAAACTCTCAAATAAGGCAGTTTAATTTTATCAAGGTACACATTTAGTACAAGAATTCAATGAGGGCAATGCATTGTAGCTGGTCCAAATATATATCTGGGGGATTAATACATTCTAATTAGAGCAAACACATATAAAAATAACTTTTCAAAAAACTTAAAATTTAAATATTTTAAAAATACTATTTGATAAATTGGGAAGGTGTCTAATAATAAAACATAGCATGATAAAGAAAGCTAGTTATGATGTATAAATGACCTGACTTTTAAGTCATTATTAAAATTTTAAAGAAATACCAAAAAAATATAATTTTATATTTACTTAATATAAAATTAAATGATTTTTTGTTAAAAAAATACTAGGAACTTTCCAAAGTGATCTCCTCTTAAGTGTCTAGGATTTTGTAATTATCAATAAACAATTCTAGTTTTATTAGTGCACCATACAACATTGAATCCTCTGCCATGACAATAACATTAAAATCAAATTGTTACCTAATAACCATTGTTGCTTCTTACACCTTTGCTCAAATTTGCATTTGGTTTAGCTATAAAATATAACCATTAGTCCATATCTTAGTGCCTTTTCATATTTAAACGGTGTCAAATATTGTCTCATTTTGAGACATGTAACGTGTGTGCCTTTGTACCAAGATATATGAACATGTGTGACTGTCAACTTGGGCATCTAATAATATTAGCTTTTTCTTCTATGATTTCAATTTCTTTATTCTTCTCAATGTAGCTTCACTCTACTTGGGATTCCATAACTATCTTTGGTATAACTTGCATTGTCTCCTATGATCTTAATTTGCTGGCTCCCATCCTTCATAATAGTTAAGTTTTGTTAAATACAACAAAAAAATCTATGCATTTGGATGTATTTATGGTTTAACACTGATTTGTTAGTATTCAAATATGATTTAATCCTTTCCCTGTTGCATCCATTATCTTCTAGTTTACAATTTCTCTAGTAGGGAGTTTTTAAATTGTAAATGGAATGTTCAACGAGAACGTGTCCATATTATCCTTGAGATGTGGGCCTTTTGGTTCTTTTGGATCTCCAAGATCTTGGTATATTTTTGGACTGGGGAGCCTTCCAACACCCTATAGTCCCTTTAGTCGTTTGCTGGAAGTTTGATACATTTACAAATGGTTTTGAGAGCCTCACTTTTTCATTTCACTTTTAGTATTTGAGCGAGAATTTGATTTTTGAATCATTTTAGTGCTCTTGGTTTTGTTTGGATGGGAAATGGTTATTATTTCCATCCTTGTGTTTGTTTAGGTTCGAGGAGCCTATCAAAACCCAATTGCTTAAGGCCTGATCCACTTGTAAACAGTTTTGAGTCTTTCAAAACCTTATTTGTAAAGGTTGGAGACCCTTCCAAAACCCTCATGCCATGTTTGGAGAGCTTTCCAAAACCCTATGGTCCTCTGCTTGAGGTCTGGCCATATAAGGTTTTGGGATCCTTTCAAAATCCTGCTTAATGAGGTTTAAGGATCCTTCCAAAATCCCTTGTTTAAGGTTTGGGGATACTTTCAAAACCCCTTTGTTTAAGGTTTGGGGAGCATTTCAAAACCTCATCATTGGGCAGGGTTTTAGTTTGTTGTTGTCAAAGTATTTACTAAAGGTGTTGGGTACTTTTTGGTGGAGACCTGAGGTTCCAAAATTAGGATTCTTGTCCTTGGCTGGAAGGCCCAATGTTTTTATTCTGGTTTTTTTTAGCACTCGTGATATCTCAACAAAATTTATCTCAACATAATTTTTCCAAATTGAGTGATTTTTTTAAATTTAAAAATTAAATTGTCATGAAATGGTTGTCCCATTTTATTAAATTGCCATGAGATGGTTGTCCCATTTTCTAGATTTACTTCTCTCAAGGTGGCTTGGACAGGAAGTTCCTTTCCAGGTCTGATTTTATTTTGAAGTTTAGGTGGGAATGCTATCCCACCTATCTATTTTGGATATGTGATATTGTCTATTTGGAATGCTAGATCAATCTTTGTTGGATTCTGAATCAGTTTCCCTTTAGGATGTCATTCCATTTGTGATCTTCTTTGATGTGTTTTGAATATCTTTGTGGTTTTGTAAAGGTTGAAGACCCTTCCAAAATCTCTGAAACCTTTCTAAAACCTTTTTATACCAAATAAAAAAAATAAAAAAAATTCTAAATATTATAAACTTTATAAAACATTTAAAAAATAAAAATAAAGCAAATACCTACAAAGTTATAAATAAAAAAAATTATTTAAAACTCTTAAAAATAAACTTGAAAAAAAAATTTAAAAAAAAAAAAATTATAGATAGAAAAAACATTTTAAGTAACGATTGGAGAGTTAAAAAAGCTGATTTTAGGCTAAGAGTACAAAATGTTGAAGTCAAAATGTATATAGCCATCTCTCTACACATTTTGGCATTTTGGAGTCTGGAATCTAAACATTTTGACGAATTTTTCCTACTTTTTTTCCCTGCCCTCCACCGTTGCGAGTTCGCGCAAGAAATGATTAAAAAAAAAAAAAATGCCGATCCGACTCGTTTCTTGGCCCAACTTTTTATTTCAAAACACCACCACCATGCACCCAAAAGAAGATAATAAGTTGGTTGGTAGAGGGTTGTTTTATTTCCTAAAGGGTTTATTGACTTCATCTTATCGGAATAGGCAAATAGGCTGGTTGGTATCTGGCTACCCAATTCTATTCCCTATAGAGTTTGTTAACTTCATCTTATCCAACCAATCCCATCCCATATCATGTGGAAAAAAATTATTATCAATTTCATTATATATATAAAAAAATTATTTAATATAAAATATAAATTTTATTTTTATTATTGTTGAAGAGTGGCAAATTCCTTTGCCATCTAGATTATGTTTACATTTATTAATTAGTTTAATATTTTTCAGTGTTAATTTTTTAGATAAACATAATTTTATTTTCTAATATTTAATATTTTAAAATAGAGAAAGTGAATTCTTCTATTGTCCTCCCACTATAGAGAAGCAAATTCTTTTATCTACTTTGTAGGATTGCTTTATATATATTTTACATGTGAGGGGAGAGATTTGAACCTGAGGCCTCTCGATTTCAACTAGAAATTTTTAACTACCCACTTGTTTTTCAACTCCTCTACAAATTTTATTTTTACTATTAAATTTTTAAAAAAATAAATAACTTATGGTTAATTTTATCAATTGTCTTTTTTAAGATAAAATATAAAATCTATTCCTACTATTATCCTCTAGAGAAGTAAATTCTATTTTCTCTTTATTGAAATTTATTGCACATCAACTTATATTTAAGTTTATTAGTTAGTTTAATACTGTTTTAAAAATAAAGTTATTTAAAGATATATAAATATATATTATATGTTTATTATTTAAATTTATACAAAAGTAAATTATTTTGTTCTCTTTAATAGACTAACCTATGCTTAAGTTTATTAATTAATTAAATATTATTTTTAAATGCAAAATTATTTAGATAAGTATAATTTTATTTTGTAATGCTTGTTATTTAAATTTATAGAAAAGTAAATTCCTTTGCCTCTTTTATTGGATTATAGAGGAGAAAATTTTTTTGTCCCCTTTTATTGGACTATAATTCAAGTAAGTATATATTTAAGTTTGAACTATTTTAGTAGTGCAAAGTTATTTGAACAATCATAGTTGTGTTTGTGATGTTTATTATTTAAATTTATAAATTTTTTATATTTAAAATATTCATCTCTAAAAATAAATTTTAAGGTTATGTATTTGCTAATTATATTTGGTAATGAATTTTTTTTTGTTATGACTATGTATTATATTTATATTTTTTTATTTTTTTGGTAATACTATATATATATATATAGTTTTTGTTATAAGAATGATTTGTTTGTTAGTGTAGTTTTAAAATCATTAAATTTGACTAATATTACTTCTTGTTTAAATAGATAGAGGTCATAAATATAATAAAATCATTGGCATCAATTTAAAATATGATATAATGCAAGAAAAATATTTCATTTTCATAAAAAAATAATAATCCATGTGCTTGGCCTTTATACAAAGTCACAACTACGCATAATAACTTTTATTATGCAATTTTTTTTGGTAACTTAAGTTTGTTCATTAGTTTAATCTATAAAAATAATATTTTCAATTTCATTTTCAAATTGTTAATAGAGTTTTCATTTAGGTAATCCTTTAGTTAGAAGGGTCATGGAATAAAAAAAATATTTTCATGCTACCAGTAGGCTATTGGATAGTTAGTTAATACAACAAAATAAAGGATTATTTTTATCAACATTATTCTTTATTTGCAATATATTATTACATAGTTTATAGAGTTTGAAATTGACAAATTACCATCAACATATCTAGGTATTAACTTATCTAATGAAAGAAATATGAAGAAGCTTTAGGATCTAATTTTAGATATAATCTAATCTTATTTAGCTACTGGGAAAGGTAAGTTACTAACCATAGTTAGATAACTTCAACTTACGTGTGCTTGTCTATCTATCTATCTATAGAAGAGATATTTATGTAGAAAGCATATGAAAAGAAATTTTGATTTTCTCTTTGTAAATGGGACAAAGTTTCCAAAGGAAATAATATTGGAATCACAAGCCTATGAAGTTGTAGATATACAAGTTTAGATGACTAGTAAGTTGTATGTGTATATATTAACATTCTATCTATCCTGATACTTTCACTAGCATGACTACTTCCATCCAAGAAATAAACCAAAAACACCAATGCCCATACAAAAGACAATATGTATAATACAACAATCAATATATCTTTTTAAGCAAATGTGTATAATACATCCATCAACATTTGAGCAAGTCTAGGATGCTTATGGTTTTTGGTAAGTAATCATTATTCTAGGATCCAAAAGTTTGAATATTTACAATGTTTTAGTTTTAGTCAAGGATGGTATTAATTAGTTTATTTAGTGTCTAGGTTTTATCGTTGCAAGGTTCAACTGTAATGGTATTGAGCTAAATGGGTTAAATGACGAGAGCATTAAATGGGTTGAAAAATTCTATGTATATGAGAGATATCACTCACCAACAATTTATGGATAACATAATCCTTCTTGGGAAACCATTGGTGGTTGAAACCAATGAGTTCAAACTAATTCTAAATCTATGCAACAAGAGTTCCTAACAAATAATTACCTTGGAAAAGAGTAAGGTGTTCTTTATCAACACTCTAGAGAATCGGTAAATAAGGATAACAAAGGTAATAGGTTGTAATATATTAGGTCTTCCATCGTCTTATCTGGGAATACCTATGTTTATAAGTGTATTTAAGGAACAAGTATGGGATATGTTGATAAATAATTTTCAATGTAAGCTAGCATCTTGGAAAGGAAATTTACTAATTCAGGATGGAAAGCTTCAATTGGTAAAGAGTACCCTTCAAGCCATGTCGATCTATGTCCTATTTGTGTTTAGGATACTAGAAAAAACTACAACCAATGTAGAAAGTATGCAAAACAAATTTGTGTTATCACTTACTAAGGAAAAGAGTAGAATCCCATTTGTGGCATGGGAAGAAGTGTGCAGAACAAAATCTAAAGGAGAATTAGAGATGTGAATAAGATCTTATATGCTAAAGTAGGATGAAGGCTAATGAAGGAAGGTAATTATATATGGGCTAGAATGTTAAATAACAAGTACTTAGTTATCCAAGAAGATATGATATATTTAATCATTTTAAATCCCTACTCGTCTATATGAAACCATATGATAGAGAGAAGATAGTTGCTATGGAAATGAGTTTAATGAAAATTTGGGAATGGTAGGTCGGTTCACTTTTTGATAGGATGCATGGTTGGTGAATCAATCCCTAATATTGGATGAGGAGATAGTTGTAGTATAGATATATCTATAACAAAGGTATAGGAGTATGATTGTAGACTACCTGATCCAGGAAGAGGAAGTGGTAATATGGAAGGGCTTACGTTGTAGTAACCATAGTGAGCAAGCTTTAAATAAGCTCAAAATTAAATTAAGGGTCTTTCATGTACGTGTATATATGGGTGAAGACTCGATAGTTTGTGGAGCTACTCCTAAAGGATCCTTTAAAGTAAAATCAACCTATGAGATTCTATCAATTGAGCTAAAACATAGGTTTCAATGGAGGAGGCTCTAGTAAATAAAGACAACACCAAAGATAGCAATGTTTCTTTGGTTGGTTATAGAGAATATGATCCTAATAGTAGTAACTTACATAGAAAGGGTTTTAATTTCCTAATAAATGTATGTGAAGAACAAGAAGAGTCAATGGAACACTTTTTTTTGGATGTAGTTATTCCCTTTTGATTCTTTAAGATTTAATTAAGAATATGGGTGTTCAACTAGGTGTTGTCAAATAGAATGTGACTATATATTATGAATCTATATATCTATCTATCTATCTATCTATATAAGAGATATTTATGTAGAAAGGATATGAAAAGAATTTATGATTTTCTCTTTGTAAATGGGACGGAGTTTCCAAAGGAAATATTATGGAAAGCACATTCCTATGAAGTTTCAAATATACAAGTTTGGACAAGAATTTTGTCTTTAGTGCTGATTCTTTCACTAGCACAACTACTTCCATCCAAGAAATAGACCAAAAAGTGCCTATCAATTCCCATGGAAAAGACAATATGTAGAACATAATAATTAATACTTCTTGTTAATAAAAAGTGTATAAGACATCCATCAAGGTGTAGAGTGGAAAAACGACACATCTAGAAAAGGGAAATGAAATGCACCTATTGATTTAAGCATTCAAAAGCAACATTTAGTTATAAACATGATAACAATATATAAAAAATATGGGTTCTCTTTATATTAATCGACTTATAGAATCCATGGTTACAATGCATCCTCTTGAGGGCTTTGAATTGATACAATCATTACAAGGTGTCAAAAAGGATCTAATCCTTTCAAAAACTTAGATGTGTTTCAAGGCTTTCCTCACACTCACAAATTGCCTAAGACTAAGTTTTTAGTACTGCTGCAATGATCTATCCGTATTCAGACTCATAGTTCCTTCCTTGCATATTTAAATACATGGATCTAGACACAAAAAAGTCAAATTTGTTAATAGCATATGAATATTGAGACGAAATTGAAGATATGCATGCGATAGTGAATATGAACATCAAAAAGAATAGTATAAGGTAAAAAACTACTCAAAATTACACCCAAACTAAGTATATTGCATAAATTCTAATCTAAAAATGATTTATGCTAAAACATAGATGAAATTATATGCTAAATCCATGTTCATACCTAGGTGTTACAATTGGGATTTTTAACTATCCCAAGATGGGGTGGCCACAAAACTTGGTAGATTTTACCTCTAATTCTTCTAGGATCTAGTTTAGACTATTCCTACGGGTGTTATCATCGAATTTGGTGATCTAATTCACTAAAATGGATGAGTTTTGGAATGGATTTGTGTATTTGGGATCACTTGAAAATATCCTTTGATTGAAAGAGGGGAAAACACATGGTGAAAAGGGGATTGAATCTTGACATCACTTTGTGGTGAAATATTACCAAAGACTCCTCTGAATTTGGTGGATTGGCTCCACTTTATAGCTCAAGAGAGCACAAGTTTAAATGGGAAATATTGACCATATGAGGCAAGTCCACCATTTGTCAAAATCTTGTCATACATTATAAGGGAGAAACCTCCAATTTGGGCCTTCAATTTGCAATTTTGTGACTAAATTGATATATGTCATAAATCAATGGATAGGATAAATGGTAGAATTTGATTGCCATTTATCCCACCCTTGACTTTTTAAGAGTCTAGGGGCTTGGTCATCCCCCCCAAGGGTAGTATTTTTTGGCCATCCCATCTAGGTTTGGCTATCGGTGGTCATCGCTAGGTGAAATGGCCATGAATTGGTGCTCTTCTAGGGTGGGATGACCATGGATACATGGCCCAAAACTTCCCAAAAGTGGGGAAAAACTTCCCAAAAGTGGTAAGGACCATTATTTAACCCCTACGGATTGCTCAAGGGGGTCATATGGTGCTGATAAGAGCACATATTGGTAGTATAATTGGGTTGACATGATTTTAGTGTCTACAGGTGCCTCTTTTTGGGATGCATTGTGTGAAACACAACGCAGAGCAAAAATAAATTACTAAACTATCAAATGATTAAGGTTATTCAGTAACCTAACCAACTTTATATACCTCCATCATAGAATAAGCATACATTCTTGGAATCCTTGATTTGGACATATTTGAAGGATTTGATTTTGGTACACCTTTCAGCCGCACTATTCGAACAGGTTTAGGATTATGGTATACTTGGTCTTGGTTCCTTGCTTTGCTAATAATATTGTTGTGGGAGTCATCCCAAGGCTTCAAGGAGACCAAGAATTTGTTTTGTAGAATTGGTGCTTAATTATGTGCCCCAAAATAGGCTTAAAATTATTTTTGGCAATAATTCTTTTGAATGTATGCAAGTTGCGCTTTTGAGTGTTTGAGTGTTGATTTTGATTATGAATTCATAATTATGACTACCCCCTCAAGCGATGAGTCAATGAAGGTGACTAGTAATGAAAATAATGAGTCACTTGACCAATATGACTTGATTAGGGTTCCTTCATATTTACCCATTGTGAAATTTACCAGTTTTGTTAAGATTTTGGTGTTTTTTGATGATATTTCATGGAAGAAAGAAAATGAATACCTCGTTCCCATGGAGAAATACGACCACAATGGCCTTCTTAGGGATTGAAGTGGAGACTTTTCAATTCATCAATGAATAATTTGGTTCAAATGGCCATATGGTAATTTAATCATCTTTCTAGGTTGCATGGAGTGCAAGTTGTTGCAACCACCAAGTTTATAGGGTAAATAACTGGATATGAGGCTCACTTGAATTTTTTAGTGATTATTCATTTTTTTGTAAATTTTATTTTATTTATGATAATAAAATATATGAATTTATGTCTACTCCTTGGTTTGCTAATGGATTTTGATTGAAATTTATCAATTTTATTAATATTTTGGTGGTTTTTAGCCCTTTTTCTTTGCTTTTATTATGTTTTTTTTTGTGTTTTTTGGTGGTCATCCTAGGGTGGGAAAACTGCAACATTCATGGCTATTCTAGGGTGGTACAGTCACCAAATTTGGTGACCTCCCCACCCTAGGGTGACCATGCCTATTCTAGGGATATTTAAGCTCAAAATTAGCAAAATGAGGCTTATTTGCATAATTCTGACTTGGAATATTGAGAGGTGAGGAGTAGGAGAGTGATTTTTTAAAGCAAAGTATTGTCAAAACCATCCCATAGTCACCATGAGCCAACCTATAGACTCGACGAGCGACGGAGCTTGCGCGAGACGGGTAAGGGCTAAATTTTCTACTATACTTTGTTAATTTTGGAAATGTAATTATTTTCACCTTTGCCAATGAAACACACTAAATCTCAGTAAATAAACCTCATTAGTGGTAGTATATATTATTTTGTACTTTAATTTTTGTTTTTCTATAATTTTTGTTTTATTTTTTGTATTTTATGAGGTTTTTTGGCTTGTTTGTTTGTGGTTGTCCCTAGGTGGGAAGGCCATTTTTTGAGCATTTTGGGGGCCATCCTTGGGTGGGGTGGCCACTCATGGCTGCGCCTGAGTGGGATGACTACTAATTTGGTGGTTGTCCCTAGGTGGGACAACCATGATTTTAAAAGAAAAAGGTACCTCTTTTTTAGGTGATTTGTTTTTGTTTTTTAAGCTTGCTTACCCCTGCTAGGTGATCAAGAGCTGGTATCTATTTTAAACTCTCTTTCAGACCACTAGGGACCTACTGATAGAGGATGACTAGGAATGGCTTGATACCATTGCTCTCAAGTAAGTGACATGATTAGATCTAGTGATGGGAGACAAAGCCTACCTAATGGCTTTGATAGATCTATGGGACTCTCACACCAACACCTTCCACTTATCGATCAAGGAGATGATAGTGATGTTAGAGGACGTCTACAAGATTTTGTGTATTTCAATAGAGGGGCATTTGATTATGTCTAATCATCATGATCTTAAAGACATGATTTTGCAAAGGTATTTTAGAGAGGATTGGTGCGAGGCATTATGAGAATTTTCTAGTAGAGGCATCCTAGTGGAGCTATGGTATGATGCAGAGGTCTTGACTAGGAGACATGCCTTGCTGATGATGCTTATATCTAACATATTTCTACCAAACTCATCAAGAGCTAGGTTCCCGTGGAAATTTTTGGAGTTGGAATTTTCACTGGTGGAGTGCACCAGAGAGAGGTTGTTAGTGATGGCGTGGGGCACTACTTTACTAGCATAGATTTGTGATGAGTTTTATGAGATCCATTGTTGTGAGTAGAAAGGATTGGACTATAGCTTTCTATTTCAGGTGTAGGAATGGTAGCACATTATCGTGGATTGACCATGGGGACTACCTTGGATGATACGAGCATAGCTCACATATGTGGATATAGGATATGGTATCCTTTGGTATAGGGACTAGGAGAGGGTTCAAAGACATCCTTATGCAGGTATGATTGATCACTATGCATATTCATTTGCATGGCTTAAGGTAGAGGAGGTTACCTAAAGACCATACAGAGATTGTCCAGCATGGCTTGATCCTGAGGTGTAGCTTCGATGAGTACAATGAGGGATATGGTTAGTTGGTCGACATAGGATCGAGCAAGAGTATTTCCCATACGCTCGAGTAATGCAGTAGTTTGGGTTGTATTAGGGGTTTCCTAGAAATCTAGTGATCTAATGATGTGAAAATGAGAATACATTTACTTGACCTATAGTGGAGGTAGTTGGAGAGGAGGCATATCTTGTGGAGGTCATATCTAAGTGAGATAATGCTGGAACCATAGTAGAGTATGACTCCTGGTTGGTGATGCACTAGTGGTGAGGGTAGGGGCCACTAGGAGGTGGTACAGATGCACTGACAAATGCGGCTCATGAGGAGGCTCCAGGTGAGATTCCAATTGAGGCTCTAGATGAGGAGGAGCCATAATTAGCCGAGCAACATGATTAAGAGATAGACTTAGGGGAGTGACATGTGCATCACTAGATAGGTGATGAGTGGATGGATAGCATGGATATGGAGGATCAACAAGAGAATTATGATGAGGATAATTTTTATGAGCAAGAAGTGCATGTATAGTTTGTAGCACATCATGCCACCATTTTTGAGATATAAGGTGATTTGATTATAGGAAGACAAGAGTGGAGGGACTACATAGAGGAGAGGGCTATCCTACAGGCACAAGTGTAGACTTCTTAGGAAAATATTTAGAGGTAGACATCAATGATTCAGGGGTAGGCAGTAGAGGTAGCTACTTTTTTATCATAATTTAGAGTAGGGAGCTCGAGCCAGGGGGTATTGGGTAGTGATGATGTAGCTAGGCTATAGGGGGAGGTGACATAGCTCTAGAATTTACTAGGTGACTATCAGGATCATCGTTAAGAGGAGCTATTATATACATAGGATTTGGAGAATGAGATAACATACCTTAGAGAGCACTTACCAGGTTGTCCTTTTGCTAGTGGGTTCGAGTAGAGTAGGAGGAGTGGTACAAGGTAGTCATCTGTGAGGATGCAGGCTTGTAGCTCCACAAGAAGATCAAATAGGGTAGGGGGTAGCAGATCTGGGAGCTCTTAATGAGTGACTATCAAGGATTGTGGTGAGAGTCATGGTGTTAGTCCTACGTGACCATGGCTTTTGAGACTCTATGGTTATTTTAAATTTTGAGAGCATGAGGTTTGAGGAACCAGTTGATTGTAGCCTACAGGCAATTTTTGGATTATGATGTACCTTTGTGCCCCACACACACACACACATATATATATACATATATATGAGTTTTTATATTGTCACCATGTGTTTTCTTACTACTTTATTAGATGTATGAGATGCTTATTTTTACTTTGTCGATACTTTTGTGGATGCTATCATGGATGCATCTATTGTAATATCATGTTAGTTTATGGTATGTACATGTATGTATGCATGATAAAATGGATGATTTGTTAATATGTACTGATGAATTATGAATACTATTTGACACGGTAGATGCTAACACCATATACTGTACAAAATTTATCGATTCATTTTTAACTTTATCATAAGATTTTGTAGTGGAATGTGAAAATGTGAACTAAAAAATATGTGATAAAATGGTATAGAATGGAATGAATAATAAGATATAGAATATCCTTGATATTTTTAGGAGACTCAAATGCTCTAGTGAACTAGTCAAAAGTTATATATTAACCATGCAAAACTTTTTGGCAAGGTATAAATCTACTAGGATGACCAAGATATTAAATATCCTTTTGTGTGTATGTGAGTTCATTGCTATAATAATGCATAAAGTTACCCTAGTACCAAACATGATTTATGTAGTCCATCTGTACTGAAGATCACCCTACGAGTATCATGATCCTGAGTTTGGTACATATTTAGATTAGACCATTAGGTAGTAGAGGCTACCAGAAACTAGCTCATCCACAAGATGATATTGGTATGTACAAAAGAAGTTTGCTAATATGACAAACATATCATCATGTGTAAGGACACCACCATTTATAGGTAGACTCTATGCCACCCAACCTGTAATGAAGATCACCTCATGGTTGTCAAATGCTAAGAATTCCAGGGATTCAAGTTCAGTATTCCCTTATTTTCTTTTATTTTTAAATTGTTCTAGGGATTTGCCCATTTTTGTTTTTTTCTTTTGTTAACGGTAAAATCCACTTTTTATTTTAGGGATTTTTACTTTTGTATTTGTTTCTCTTTGGATACTTTCCTATATTTTACGTGGGGCAAGGGATTTTTATTTCTTTGGATAGGGAGGAGTTTGTTTTTTCTTTAAATTCTTAGTATTTTTGAACCATGCGCATAGGGGTATGAGCAAGGTAAACATTTTTCTTAAGGTAACAAGGACCACTTTGTAGATTTCATCTTTCCTTGTGCAAAACTTGGATTTATTTATGTGAGAAGGTGTTGGGATTATGATGTATACAAGGTATAATCAAAGAAAGACTCTACCTTCTAAAAATCAATATAGATTTCTAAATAATCTTAAAACCAAACTAGAGATGGTTGAATGACCGAAAATCCTAATGATGCTTTATAACAAATGACTAGGTGAAGGTAAAAAGACACAAATATGAAAGGTGTTGAATGTGTATGTAAATAATAATTGTAATGTAGATGGGTGTTAATAATGACTTTTGAAAAAGTTGATTTTGAAGGATGGCTAGTGTACAATCCTAGTGCTAGACATGTATGAGCAACTCTAGAATACAAAATGCAATTATGGGTATGCTTAATGTATGAGCAACTCTAGAATACAAAATTTTAATATGGAGTAGTGATTGGATATGTTCCCCACAAGGAAATAGTGCATCTATGTAGGCCTCCTGATATTGCACACAAAACTGTATGGGGGCTTACAGATACCCCCTTCTCCAGATCTGGTCCTGAAGGGATATTTGTGCTCCTATTTGTAGCACCCGAAAATTGGTGCAGTAAACCTTAGCAAATAATTAAAATTACTTTAGTAATAATTCAAAATTCAATTTTAACCCTAAACCGCCTATTAACCGTCTGTTAAACAACTTTCCCCATTTTCTAAGCCATTTTTAGGATTTGTTGTGACCTTTGGATGATATCACCTCCGATCAGACGATATCGCCTTAGATCGGACGATTTCGTCTAGAGCAGAATGTCCAAACGATCTCGTACCAAACTGATTTGTGCATAATTAGATTCTGTTCCAACGACATCTCTAATCTAGGCAAAAGCATGTCTACATTGTTAGAGACCCTCCCTGTTGGAGATCTTCCAAATTGGGATGATCCCCAACCTCCTAACCTCCCTCCTAAGCTTATTTGAACCTTAGGACCCCCCTTGACATTACCTTGGCTGAATTTTCTTATAACTTGACCTTTGCGTGCATTAGAATACCTTGGATTACCATCTGCATTTGTGCTTTCCAAGTTTTCTTGCAGGGACCTCATTGATTTTCAGTCGGAGCAAGCTTGGATCATCGTAGACAATCCTGTACAATCTTGGATGATCCCATCAAAATTCGAGATGATTTCGACTGCAGTCTGCATTGGGGGCAATAAGTGCCCAGAGTTTGTGCTTTTCCTATACTTTGCTGCTATTTTATTCTGCATTTAGTTAGTTTTATTATTATTTCCTGTTATTTTGCATCTTGGAGTTCACCCATGTAGATTAATTGCATAATAAAATCATGATTAGCTATTAAAGCATCATAATTTACTTGCATTTCTATTTGGTATTATCTTATTAACATCCTTATTATTATTTCACATCATTTTCCTTTATCAATATAGCTGCATTTTCTATATTTTGTATCTATTTCTCTGTTTGTAGGTCTTTGAAAAATTTGTCTGATGAATTCATCATATCTTAGACGATCTTGTCTGATTTCAGATGATCCTGTCAAATCAGAGGTGATTTGGACTGCTTCAAAAATTAGAATCTCCATTAGGCATCCGAAATCAGGTATGGCTTTTCTCATCTAGCATATTCTCTGTGTTTTATGTTTACTTCTGTTTTATGTATTCATTTAATTTGCATTTTCATAATAAAACAACTTAGATTCATTTGGCCAAACCTAGGATTTGAATGTTTAAAGATAAAATTGAACACAATAAACACATTCCCAACCTAGGCGTGGAGACTGCCACTAAACATTTCCTGGTGAACCCCACCATTCGTCGAAAAATCACCTTAATACACCTCCCCCAAGAGGCGGGACCTTCAAAGGGCCTCTCAGTCCGAGGTATTGTCCCATCCTTCCTGCATCCCCATTTCGAGCACGGATCCTTTAGCTTGAAGGTAAGGGTGCGGAAAATTTGGAACGATACATTTTGGTGAACCCGACGTGAAACTAAAACCTTTTGAAAAAAAAAAAACAAAAAAAAAAAAACATAGATGCATTTAAAATCATTAGAAAACTACTAAGTTGCATATCATGTCTATATGGTAGCTCCTAAGAAAAGACTAGCTGTCACTATAAATGTTGAAAAACAATTAGCAACCATAGAAGTTAATTTTGTGCTTAGTGTGCCTGAAATAGATAGAAACCAAATTTTGTGGAAAGAACTTGATAGGAGGCTAGGTATCATTTCATATAGATCAACCGAACTTAGACAAATCAAGATGTTTTCCCTAGATAGGATCCTGGATCCTCATCAAATCATTTTTTATCATGAACTTTAGAGAGCCTGCCATAGGTGGTTAGCTTATAGGAGAGCTCTTGTGTCTTCAGAATTGTTCACCTTTAAGGAATACCTTAAGAACGCAGCTGTTATACACCAATTCCTAGGTCATGTAGAATATCAAGAGGTCATTCTTACAGATAGGGAAAGGTGGAGGAGAGTTCCTCGGGCTGTGTTATATCGAGAGTATTGCCACGAAATTTATTTCTACCAACCAAAATCTGAGACAGATAATATCACTATAGCACTTTTTGTCAAATTCTTGAAAGAAAATTTTCAATTTGAAGAACACTTCATGACTCTTGAAGAACTCGAGCCCATTAATGATATTTATAAATTGTTTATAGAAAACTAGATCATTGCTTTCATTATTATTTCTTGCATTTAGTATGTTGTTTGTTATCTTTATAATATTGTTACAAAAACAAAAAATAGAAAAAACAAGAAAAACCAAAATATAACAAAACCAAAACATTTTATTTTAAATACTATAGTAGGTATATAATTAAAATATATACCTCTTAAGCTTGTTGCATATATATATATATATATATATATATATATATTTGCTGAAATCTAAACTTAAGCACAATGCCTAGACTTAGGAATGGTAAACAAACTGAAGAAGAAGAAGAATATTGGTTAGGAGACAAAACAAAAAACCCAAATGTCCTTCCTGAGGATTCAATTCCAGAAGGAGGAACTCTAGAACAGCTAGAAGATGAGCTTGTTGTGGATGAACAAGAAGAAAATCTTAAAGAGGAAGGATCCTCATCCACTAGAATGGCTCCAGATGGAACTATTTCTTTTGATAACTTAGATCATTTCTAGAAATTTTTCAATAATAACATTGGTGCTCTTAATATGGTAGTTCGTATTGATAGAGGACAAATTAGTGACACTCAAGCAGCCATGGAAGATATGTTTAACATACACACTAATCCCTTGTCCTTTGTTGATCAAGAAAGTGATAAGGCTGGACCATCCAATAGAGATATGGTCACTATGATTCAGAAAATGCAAAAACAACAGGTTACCCAACCCCCTAAGGAACCTGTTATTGAGCCTAAAATTATTCCCACAAAAAAGAGACCTTCATTCACTGCTTTATTTTGCCAAACTATTGATCAATATGCTTCAAATTGACAAAAACCTAAAATGAAGCCAAACACCAATTTTCAACAATCTGGGATACAACATAATACAACTTCAAAACTTCTTCATAACACCCTACCTACCAACAATTTACACAATAGCAATATAGCATCTAATATTCTGATGCAAGAGCATCTGGTGGCGAAGCTGCAATCTCGCATCACCCAAAATGTATTTTTTTCTTTAAGTACTAAAACTGTCGCGATATCGCGACGCTTTTTGAAGAAGGGCGCCAGCGGGCCAAACTGTCGCGATATCGCGACGCTTTTTGATAAAAAGGGCCAAGGTGCAAAACTGTCATGAAATCGTGACATTTTTGAGGCAACGCAACCGTGACGCGAAATGGTCACGAAATCGTGACATTTCCGGGTCGGAGAGGTCAAGGCGCCAAACGGTCGCGAAATCGTGACAGTTTCGAAGAAAAGCAACTTCAGCGCCAAATGGTCGCGAAATCACGACGTTTCCGAAGCAAAGCAGCCTTAACGCAAAATGGTCACGAAATCGTGACATTTTCGAAGCAAAGCCGCTCGGGCACCAAATGGTCGCGAAATCGTGACATTTTCGGGGAAGAGCAGCTTGGGCGCCAATTGGTCGCGAAATCGCGACAACTCCGAGGCAAAGTCACTTGAGTGCCAAATGGTCGCGAAATCGTGACACCTTCGAAGACAAGGTTCAAGGACGTCGCGAAATCGTGACACCTTCGAGGACAAGGCTCAAAGATGTCATGAAATCGCGACGCTTTCGGTGCGAAGACTCAACAGCGCAAGGTGGTCGTGAAATCGTGACACTTTCGAGCCAAAGACTCAAGGGCGTGAAATGGTCGCGAAATCGTGACATGTCATGGTTTCACGGCCCAAAACGAAGCAGCGAGTACGGAATACAAAGATGTCATGAAATCATGACGTGTCGCGGTTTCACGGCCCAAAGGAGGAAAGCGAGTAAGAAAGGCCTAGACGTCGCGATTTCGTGACGTGTCGCAAAATCGTGGCCCCAAGGAGGAGAGAGAAGCCTAACGTCGAAAACGTCGTGATATCGCGACCAAAGAGGAGAGAGAAAGTATTGGAGCAAAAACGTCATGATATCGCGACCAAAGCGCTCACGACGTTGACCAGCCGACGATTGCAGAGACCAGTGCAGAGGGACACGTGGCGTGAAGTTACAGGTGGCCCGAGAGTATGGAGCGGTTACAGGGACTCTGGCAAGGGGACACGTGGCATCAAATTACAAGCGACTTGGTGCACTCCTATGAATGATGATATGGCGGATGGATTGACAGGCGGCCGCAGCGCACTCCGCCACCCCAGACCATGATAACACGGGGCTCCTGGCAGCATCTCGCAAGTGCAGCAAAAAATTCGTGCGGGTGGTTAGAGAAGGCCCGCACTTAGTGTAATGATGTGAAAAGGAGGTGGCGGCCGAGGATAAAAAGGCGGCACATACATTGTAAAGGGACTCTTGGCCATTTTTGAATAGGATCGCTGTGTATTCGGAGGAAGACCTCTGTTTAATGAAAATTTGCTGGAATTCGTCTGTGTGTTTCTGAGCTTTGCGTTGATCTTTGTTGTGTGTTGTCTTAGCTCTATATCAAGTGGTATCAGAGCAGGTTGGTTCTGAGTGTGCAGACCGAACGTCGACAGTGAGGCAGTTTGCACCAGGACTGTGGTTGTGGGTTGCGAAGAAGAAGCAGGATGCCTCCGCGTAGAGATCGTGGTGGTGTGAGGCACAGGCGAGCAAGAAGGGAGGAGGTCGATCTAAGAGCCCTACAGAGGCAAGTTGAGGCCCGCAAGAGGAAATTAGAAGAGGAGTCGAGCCGAGAAGGGAGGAACCCAGCGAAGATGAAGTGTGGGAAGAAGAGGTTCCATCCGATGCGGAAGAGGCCTTGGATCCAGCTGAGGCTAGGCTGTATAGGGCCATCTCCCAGATCGGGAAGAAGCCAAAATTTGACGTCTCCACTTATTCTGGGAACCTCAACCCTGAGGAGTTGATAGACTGGATTAACGACATGGAGGAGTATTTTGAGTACGAAGAGATATCAGATCCAAATCGGATCAGGTTCACGAAAACCAAGCTGAAGGGACATGCCAGCATCTGGTGGAAAGGAGTGCAGTTGGAAAGGAACAGGAGGGGAAAGGAAAGGATCACCAGGTGGGATAGGATGGTAGAGAAACTAAAGAGGCGGTTCATCCCTACAGATTATGAGTTGGATTTGTTAAAAAAAATGCAGAGTCTTCGACAGGCTAGTAGGACTATCAAGGAATATACTGAAGAGTTCTACCAAATCTCGATCAGAACCGGCCATTCGGAGGCGAATAAGGAGAAGGTCGCACGTTACATCAATGGATTGCGAACCAACATTCAAGAAGAGCTGGGGCTGGTTAGAATGAGCACAATAGAGGATGCATATCAATTTGCATTAAAAGTGGAGGAGAAACTGAATAGGAGGTTTGATGGTAAGCAGAGAGGGAAGGACAGGGGTGGAAGAGCTGGTGGAAGAGGCAGTGGTGGAAGATACAAAGATTTTGGGAAAACTGGTGAAGCTAGCGGTAGCCAAAAATAGAAAGAAGTGAAAGAGGAGGATGACCAACGCCCACGCAATCAGAGCAACAACTACCCAAGAGGAAGAGGTAGGTGCGGGCGAGGGTTTGGAAGAGGTGTCTTTAGAGGAACCTGCTTCAACTACGGAGAGGAAGGACACGGGGCATACAACTGCCCACAACATCAAGAGAGGCCAAATCGAAGACCTGAGGGTCAGGCCCGAGCTGCTGTAGCAGACGAAGGTGTAGAGTCTGAGCACTCAGAGGAGGCAGAAAGAGGAGAAGCAATGGTCATCAGAAGAGTCTTGTTAAATGAAGAAGAAAAGACAGACCAGAGGAACAGCCTATTTCGAACAAGATGCAAGTGCGCAGGCAAGGTCTGTAACATCATCATTGATAATGGAAGCACTGACAATTTGGTTTCTGAGGAAATGGTTGCCAAGCTGCAGTTGGAGAGGAGAAAACACCCGTGCCCGTATCGAATTGCATGGTTGCAAAAGGACCATCGGGTGTTAGTAAGTGAACAATGCCTGGTGAAGTTCAATATTGGAACTTACCGAGATGAGGTTTTATGTGACATCTTGCCTATGGATGCATGTCACCTATTGCTTGGGAGACCATGGCAGTTTGACCGAAGTGTTGTCCATGATGGTCGAGCCAACACCTATTCTTTGTCAAAGAATGGAGTTCGCCACAAGTTAAAACCCCTGAAGGAGGCGGATGAGAAAGTATGCAATAGTGCACGAGTCTGTCTAGTGGATGGCAGAAGATTTTTAGATGGTCTGAAACAAGATCATATGTGCTATGCAATAATCCCTAGGGCTAGGGAAGAAGGATGCAAGGAAATTCCAGTGGAAGTCATGGAACTGTTAGAGGAATTCCATGATATCATTTTCGACAATGTTCCTGAAGGTTTACCGCCTGTTAGGAAGATCAGTCACCACATAGATTTGGTGCCTGGATCGAGCTTGCCAAACAAGGCTGCACATCGAATGACGCCTGTGGAAACTGAAGAGTTGAATCGGCAAGTTCAGGATCTATTGAAGAAAGGCCTGATTAGGGAGAGTCTTAGTCCATGTGCAGTACCAGCAGTACTAGCACCCAAGAAGGATGGAGAATGGAGAATGTGCACAGACTCTCGGGCAATCAACAAGATCACCATTAAATACGGGTTCCCACTTGCCAAGGATGGATGATATCATGGACTTGCTTGAGTGGAGCTGAGTACTTCACAAAAATTGACTTGAAAAGTGGGTACCATCAGATCCGCATTAGAGAAGGGGATGAGTGGAAGACAACCTTTAAAACCAGAGAGGGGTTGTATGAGTGGTTGGTTATGCCATTTGGATTAACCAATGCACCTAGTACCTTTATGAGGTTAATGAATGAAGTTCTGAAGGAATTTTTGGGCAAATTTGTTATTGTTTACTTGGATGATATACTGATTTTTAGTAGAACATTGGACGAGCACCTGATGCACATCAGGAAGGTTTTTGAGAAACTACGGGAGGAGCAGTTACTGATCAATCTGAAGAAGTGCAACTTCGTGAAGAGGGAGCTGGTATACCTGGGATTTGTTATATCAGCAAGTGGTCTCAAAATGGACCCCAAAAAAGTGAGGGCTATCTTAGAATGGCCTGTCCCAAGAAGTGTGACCGAGGTTAGATCATTTCATGGTCTGGCCAGTTTCTACAGAAAATTTATTAGAAACTTCAGCAGTATTTGTGCATCTCTTACAGAGACAATGAAGGGGAACAAGAAGGAATTCCAGTGGACAGTTGGAGCAGACAAAAGCTTTGATATGCTGAAGAAGAAGGTCACTGAGCAACCCGTATTAGCACTTCCAGATTTCAATAAGGTGTTTCAGGTGGACTGCGATGCGAGTGGCAATGCGATAGGAGCCGTATTGAGCCAAGAAGGTAGGCCTGTAGCTTATTTTAGCGAGAAGCTCAATGATGCCAGGAGAAAGTATTCGGTATATGATCAAGAGTTCTACGCCATAGTTCAAGCACTCAAGAAATGGAGGCACTATCTGTTGTCGAAAGAGTTTGTTCTCTATACCGACCATCAAGCGTTGCAGTATATTAACAGCCAAGGAAAATTGAATCAGAGGCACCTGAAATGGGTAGAGTTCCTGCAGAGCTATACCTTTGTGTTGAAGCATCGGAGTGGAAGATCCAATAGGGTGGCAGATGCACTGAGTAGGAGGCAATGTCTGATGATAGAAATGAAAGTGGAGGTTGTAGGGTTTGCTGAACTCAAGAACTTATACCCTGTAGACCCCGATTTCGTAGAAGCTTGGAAAGCCTGCACTGCGCCTGTTGCGTTGGATAGGACTAAATGGTTGGATTACCTGATTCAAGATGGAATGCTGTTTAGGGGGAACCAATTGTGCATTCCGAGGAGCTCAATGAGAGAGAACCTCATTAAAGAAAAGCACAGTGGGGGTTTAGCTGGACACTTTGGTCGTGACAAGACCATCTCACTGGTTAGTGAAAACTACTACTAGCCGCAATTGCAGCAGGATGTGGCAAAGTTTGTGCAGAGTTGCAGGATATGCCAGATGGCAAAAGGTGTGAGGCAGCCTACTGGTTTGTATCAACCGCTACCTATACCTGAAAGACCGTGGGAAGATATCAGTATGGATTTTGTGCTTGGTTTGCCTAGGACGCAGAGGGGGCATGACTCCATATTTGTGGTAGTGGATAGATTTTCGAAAATGGCACATTTTATCCCGTGCCAGAAGACTAGCGATGCGGTCCATGTAGCTGGTTTGTTCTTTAAGGAAGTGGTACGCCTGCATGGGCTACCAAGAAGCATTGTGTCGGACAGGGATACCAAGTTTGTAGGATATTTTTGGAAGACCCTGTGGAAGAAACTGAAGATGGAGTTAAAGTTCAGTTTTGCATACCACCCTCAAACAGATGGGTAGACAGAGGTGGTTAATAGGAGTTTGGGCAACCTACTGCGATGCTTGGTAGGGGACAAGCCCAAGGGATGGGATCTAGTTCTGCCACAAGCAGAATTCACGTATAACAGCTCGGTCAATCGGAGTACCAATAAGTCACCATTCCAGATCATCTATGGGAGCAGCCCAAGAAATGCCTCAGAGTTGAGAAGGATAGATACGAGGGAGAAATGCAGTGCTGAGGCAGAAGATTTTGCCGAACATCTAAAGGGAGTGCATGAGGAAGTGACAAAACACATTGCCAAGATGAATGCTCAGTACAAGACAAGGGCGGATCAAAAACGCAAAGCTAAAGAGTTCAAAGTAGGAGATTCTATCATGGTCCATCTGAGGAAGGAGCGGTTTCCTGCCAAGACCTATAACAAGCTAAAAATGAAGAAATTTGGGCCATGCAAGATCGTTGGCAAACGGGATTCGGGTAATGCCTACGAGGTGGAGTTACCAAACGAACTTAACATCTCCCCCGTGTTTAACATCTCGGATTTGGTCGAGTATCATGAAGGAGAAAGCAGTGAGATACCCAGTCCAGATCTGTGGAGCATTCCAGCAGCCATCCCAGTTGCGGACGAGATAGAAGAAGTTCTGGATATGCGTGAGGGCCGAAGTACTAGGAACAGGAGTTACTCGGAGTACTTGGTCAAATGGAAGGGCAGACCCATTGAAGACGTGACTTGGTTATCAAAGGCTGAGGTTGATCGCCTGGGTCTACCTCGGAAAGATCAGAAGTGAGGTCACTTCTCAAACTCACCCCGGGTGTCTGATGCAGGAGCATCCGGTGGTGAAGCTGCAATCTTGCATCACCCAAAATGTATTTTTTCTTTAAGTACTAAAACTGTCGCGATATCATGACGCTTTTTGAAGAAGGGCGCCAGCGGGCCAAACTGTCGCGATATCGCGACGCTTTTTGATAAAAAGGGCCAAGGTGCAAAACTGTCACGAAATCATGACATTTTTGAGGCAACGCAGCCGTGACGCGAAATGGTCGTGAAATCGTGACATTTTCGGGTCGGAGAGGTCAAGGCGCCAAACGGTCGCGAAATCGTGATAGTTCCGGAGAAAAGCAACTTCAGCGCCAAATGGTCATGAAATCACGACGTTTCCGAAGCAAAGCAGCCTTAACGCAAAATGGTCGCGAAATCGTGACATTTCTGAAGCAAAGCCGCTCGGGCACCAAATGGTCGCGAAATCATGACATTTTCGGGGAAGAGCAGCTTGGGCGCCAATTGGTCGCGAAATCGTGACAACTCCGAGGCAAAGTCACTTGAGTGCCAAATGGTCGCGAAATCGTGACACCTTCGAAGACTAGGTTCAAGGACGTCACGAAATCATGACACCTTCGAGGACAAGGCTCAAAGACGTCACGAAATCGTGACATATCCGGAGGCAAGGTTCCAAAACGCAAAGTGGTCACGAAATCGCGACGCTTCCGGTGCGAAGACTCAACAGCGCAAGGTGGTCACGAAATCGTGACACTTCCGAGCCAAAGACTCAAGGGCGTGAAATGGTCACGAAATCGTGACATGTCACGGTTTCGTGGCCCGAAACGAAGCAGCGAGTACGGAATACAAAGATGTCACGAAATCGCGACGTGTCACGGTTTCACGGCCCAAAGGAGGAAAGCGAGTAAGAAAGGCCTAGACATCACGATTTCGTGACGTGTCATGGAATCGCGGCCCCAAGGAGGAGAGAGAAGCCTAACGTCAAAAACGTCGCGATATCGCGACCAAAGAGGAGAGAGAAAGTATTGGAGCAAAAACGTCATGATATCGCGACCAGAGCGCTCACGACGTTGACCAGTCGACGATTGCAGAGACCAGTGCAGAGGGACACGTGGCGTGAAGTTACAGGTGGCCCGAGAGTATGGAGCGGTTACAGGGACTTTGGCAAGGGGACACGTGGCATCAAATTACAAGTGACTTGGCGCACTCCTATGAATGATGATATGGCGGATGGATTGATAGGCGGCCGCAGCGCACTCCGCCACCCCAGACCATGATAACACGGGGCTCCTGGCAGCATCTCGCAGGTGCACAGCAAGAAAATTCGTGCGGGTGGTTAGAGAAGGCCCGCACTTAGTGTAATGATGTGAAAAGGAGGTGGCGGCCGAGGATAAAAAGGCGGCACATACATTGTAAAGGGACTCTTGGCCATTTTTGAATAGGATCGCTGTGTATTCGGAGGAAGACCTCTATTTAATGAAAATTTGCTGGAATTCATCTGTGTGTTTCCGAGCTTTGCGTTGATCTTTGTTGTGTGTTGTCTTAGCTCTATATCATCTTCATGTCCCTCCATCATATGCTCAAAAATCCCATATTAATACCCTATCGAACCAATATAGTGGGCAAAATAGTAATCTGGAAGCCATGGTGAAATAGTTAGCTTCGTGTATGGACCAGATAGATCCCTACCGTCCCTCGTACAATTATCGATAGATGTGTAGTCAGCATTTGGATCCCATAGTTGTAGCACAACCATACCCTAAACACTTTCCCATGCACGTCCTGCCTATATATAAAGGAACTGAAGATCCCATAGAGCATCTTCGCATGTTTAGGATAACATGTCATGATATATCACATGATGACTTGCTATTACTAAAAATGTTCCCAAAAAGTTTAGGAGGAATGGCATTAGAGTGGTACTATCAATTGCCCACTCATTCTTTGAGAAATTTTAAAGAAACAGTTGAATCTTTTGTCCATCAATTTAGTGCCTACATCGAGAGGCATGTCACCATTAAAGATTTATACAACTTAAAACAAGACAAAGATGAATGTTTTGCTGATTTCTTAGCTAGATGGAGGCAGTTGACAAGAAAACTGCACTTTGTGCTACCTTATAGGGAAATGTTGGATATTTTTATTAATAATTTGCAAGAACAAATATCCTATGAATTATCAACTACTACCTTAACTACCTTCGATCAAGCTATAGACTTAGCTCGAAGGGTAGAAGATGCTCTCATTAGGAGAGGCCAGCTTAGGAAGAAATATGATGAGAAAACATCCAAAAATCAGTATAAAAACAAACAAGTTGTAGGTGACGGAGTCACTGACAGCAGAAATGTTGCTAATATCAATACAACGAAGACAACAAAAAAAATTATATTGAAACCTCCTGATAAATCTCCTCGAGAATTTACTAGACTCAATAGACCATTATCAACTATTCTACCCCAATTACTCGAAAGAGGTTTGATTCAATTACCAGCTATCTGAGAACCTGATCCAACTATACCCGGATACAGAGTTAATTTACATTGTGATTTTCATAGAGGACCTGGACACTCTACAAACTCTTGTAAAATATTGAAACATAAAATACAAGATCTAATTGATAATAATGAAATGGAGGTGCAAGCCTTCCAACCTAAACAAAGTGCTCCTAATAATGCCCAAAAGACCATTCCCCAAAATCAGAATCAAAATGCTAATCAATCATTGGATATATTTCAAAATCCTTTACCAAAACATGGTAAAGAAGTGGCCAATCAAATTGAGCATCATAATGTCCCTCCTCCTACCCGATATGTAGGAATTATTCGTGGACATTTACCTAATCATGATTTACAAAAATTTGACACAACTTTATCCATGGTCATGACCAGGCCCCTATATAATAGTCAAACTCCAAATCTCAGTGATGTAGAATCAGATACTGAAAGTGAAATAGACATCATCTCAAATCAATCGAATAGTTCTAAAAACAAATCAGACCCTATTCAACCTATCATAGATTTTATGGTTCCAGAAGAACCATTTCCTAGAAGAGTTACTACTCGACCCTCTTCTAATCAGTTCCTTCCTAATGAACAAGCCATAAATGCTCAACCGAGACCAGTTCAACATCCTCAATATAACATTGTAGGTACCATCGGAGCCATTACCAGAAAACAGGCTCAAAATTCTCAACAGGATCAAACTCAGAATGATGGATCAGCTCCATTTATTTTGAAAAATCCCAATAAAGGGAATCATATGTCTAATGTTCAACCAAAACCTCCTTACAATATTAATGAACAATTATCCAATACTACAACCAGAATTTCCCTTTTGGACTTGTTAAGATCTTCTCCTACCCATAGGGATGAATTAATGCTCACATTAAGCCAAATGATGGTACCTCAAAATATTCAACCTGAAGCCATGTCCAATACTATCATCACTTGAGAAGTTGATTGTAATGACTTTCGAGATAAATATATACCACAACATAGTCTACATAAGGATAACCCCTTATATATTACTGCCCTAATTGGAGATGTAGCTGTTAAACGAGTCTTGATTGATAATGGTTCATCTCTAAACATATGCACTTTTGACTTTTACCAAATATTTGGCTTTAGAAGTGATGAAATGAAAAGAATGGATATGATTATCAAAGCCTTCAATGACAAGACACAAGAAACGTGTGGAGTCATTACTATACCCTTGCAAGTTGGTCCTAGAACCCTAGATACAACCGTGTTTATTGTACATTGCCCCGCATCATACAATATACTCTTGGGTCGCCCTTGGATCAATGCGATGTGGGTTGTCCCATCAACTTTACACCAATGTGTTAAATTCAAATTTAAAAATCAGTTGGTCACTATTCATGGTGATCCTAGACCCTTTGATATGCGTTCCTTGGCAAAACCTGTTGGAGTTCAGTTTTGCCCTGCTCTGTCATCCACACATCCTAATTCTTATTTTTCATCTAAAAGTGTGAAACACACACCTACAAATTCATATATTTCTCCTCCATTAATTTCACCCCCATGTATAGCTCAACAATCTTCTGAAAAAACCACACTAGAACCTCAAAAAGATCTTAGATCTACAACCAATCCTTCATGTTCCATCTCTATAATTTCAAAACCTATAGACCCATTTATTAACACCTCCACATTATCTACATCTATCATACCTTACACATCTAAAGATATAGGGAATGATCCTTCTACATCTTATGCTCTTTCTGATGAGCTTTTACCGAATTTATCTAAAATTTTAATATTAGAAAAAACAAATGCTTCTATGCAAGATTCACTTCTTTTAAATAATTTGCTGCCATCTCCTCGTACTTTGGGCCTCCCACAACCTATGGGAAGTACTTACCAAGTCGGGAGTTGTGCTTTTATTTATAAAGGATATGATTGGGGAAGAATACCCTAAAACATCAAGACGCATTGTGATGGATATGCTTGATGCTATTTTGCTAATGAATATATTAAAGCTAAACCTATAATGCTTAAAATGGGATATAAAGGGAAAGGCTTGGGACCTTTACAAAATGGTATGAAAGAACCTATCGAGGTAGAACCATGGCCCGCCCGATGTGGTGTGGGCCTATTTCCTAGTAAGGGTCAACCCTTCCTTTTTGAAGGTGATGATCAACTCATATGTTATCAAGATTATCTAGATAAACAAGATTCTTTGTGTCCAAAGAATAATCCCTTTACATGCAATATGCTATCCATAGCTTACCCTGAATTGATTGCTGAATCCGATGATGAGTTGGAAGGAGATATTTTCCATGATGTCTCCGTTGAAGAGTTATTACACAATGGTTTTTATTTTGATGGTTCTATACCTACTATAGCCCAACTTGAGGCCACGACTCCTCAATTTGAATTCTCCAAGTTAACCTTAAAATAATTACAAGAATTGGGTGTCTCACCCGCCCCACCTAATTTTGAAAGAGATCTACACATGGAAGTAGAAAACGTCATAAAAGTTAACATTGAAACCGAGGATAATACTCACATAATCAATATTGGATCAGAATTAAGTCAAGAAAAACAACATGAATACATTGCATTTCTTAAAGAATATGAATATGTCTTTGCTTGGACATATGAAGACATGCCAGGTATGGACCCTTTTGTAGTCATGCATCATCTAGTAGTCCATCCGGATGCTAAACTTGTTAAACAAAAACTTAGAAAAATGCATCCTAAAGTGGCCTTGCTAGTCTAAGGGGAGGTATAAAAACTCCTAAATGTTGTGTTTATACAGGCTATTGATTATGCTGAATGTATCTCAAATGTAGTTCTAGTCACCAAGAAAGAAGCTACCAAAGTTAGGGTTTGCACAGACTTTAGAGATATTAACGTTGCATGCCCTAAAGATGATTTTCCTCTTCCCAACATGGATCAAATCATTGATTTTACTGCGAGGAGTGGAATTATGTCCCTAATGGATGGATTTTCTAGCTATAATCATATCAGGATAGCTCCTGAAGATCATGCTAAAACAACCTTTATTACCCCTTGGGGTACCTTTTGTTGGAAAGTGATGCCATTTGGTTTAAAGAATGTAGGCGCAACATATCAACGAGCCATGACTTATATCTTTCATGATATGATGCATGATATCCTACATGATTACGTAGATGATATTATAGCTCACTCTATTAAAGAAGATGATCATTTAGATGATTTGAGAAAAGTATTTAATCGGTTAAGAGAATACCTTATTCGATTAAATCCAACAAAATGCATATTCAGAGTTAAGTTTGGTAAAATATTAGGGGTTTTAGTTTCTTTACGTGGTATCAAAATCGACCCTCTCAAGATTGCGGCTATCACTGATATGCCCACACCTACCAATATATCTGAGTTACGAAGTTTACAAGGTAAACTTCAAGCCATCCGTCGCTTCAGAGATAAGCTGGCAGACAAAACCGGTCCCTTTCTTAATCTTCTTAAGAAGGATTTCCCTTTTAATTGGGACAACGAATGTAAGGAATCTTTTGAAATTCTCAAACAATACCTCCTTAACCCACCTATGCTTTCACCGCCTAGACCTGATCGCCCGTTTATCCTGTATATTTTAGCTTCAGATTTTGCTTTAGGAGCTATGCTAGCTCAACTTGATAATGAGAAAAGAGAGCGTGCTAATTATTATATTAGCCAAACTTTAATCAGTTATGAAACCCACTACATAGCATTAGAAAAACTATGTCTAGCAGTCATATTTTCTACATAGAAATTATGCCATTATATGCTCAGTCAAAAAACATGTCATTGCTAAATATGATCCCTTGCGGTATCTTATGAGTCGACCTTATTTATCGGGTCGTACAGCAAAGTGGGTTCTTGCTCTAAGCGAGTTTGAACTCACATTCATAGGACATAAGTCTATTAAGGGTCAAATCATAGCAGATCAATTAGTCACTGCACCCTTAGAGTCTACCCATCCCCTCATCATTGAGTTTCCTGATGAATGCATTCAATTAGAGGCAAACCGTGTTGAACAATGGTCCTTATACTTTGATGGAGCCCGATGCATGAGTGGGGCTGGTGCGGGTATTATTTTAATATCCCCACAAAAACATCTTATACCTTTTTCCTTTAAATTAACATTTGCTTGCACCAATAATACTACTGAATATGAGGCTCTAATCCTTGGATTATGAGCTGCCTTGGCGCTAAAAATCAAACATCTGCTAGTTTTTGGTGATTCTCAACTTGTTATAAACCAAATTAATGAAGTTTATCAAACTAGAGATGATAAATTGCACCCATATAAAGCATATGTTTTACAGTTAATATCTCTATTTTATCAAATTACCTTGGAAGCTATTCCTCGAACTATCAACCATGCAGCTGATGCTATGGCCGCAACTGCATCTCTTCTGCCCTTGGAGTTAGATGATGAATATGCCACCATCATTATTCATCGACTCCAAGAACCCTCTTCAAATAAGTCATGTTTAGAACCTTTGGATGTGTTTCTAATCAATGAAACTACTCCTGAACCTTGGTATACAGATATATTTGATTTTCTTCAAAATGGGACTTTCCTTGCCAATTCTAATAGAAACCAACATCGGTTATTACGTAGACGAGCAAGTCGATTTGTAATAATTGGCAATACTTTATATAGGAGATATTTTGAAGGTATCCTATTGAGATGTTTGAATCTAGAAGAATCCAAATCAGCTTTAAGTGAAGCCCACGATGGATCTTGTGGAGGACACTTTAGTGGTAGTGTCATTGCTAAAAAGCTCCTTAGGATAGGATAATTTTGGCCTACCATGGAAAATGATGCACATGATTATGTGCACCATTGTGACAAGTGCCAAAAACATGCTGACCTTGTCCATGCGCCTACATAAGAGCTGCAGGCTATTTCATCTCCTTGGCCCTTTTCAAAATGGGGCTTAGACATTATTGGCAAAATTAATCCCGTGTCATCTGATGGACACAAATTCATCATAACCGCCACTGAGTATTTCACGAAGTGGGTTGAAGCTATGCCTTTAGCTTCCTGCACTGGAACACAAGTCTCTAAATTTATTTTTAATCAAATTATTTGTAGGTTTGGAATTCTTGCAAATCTCATCTCAGAAAATGGACCTTGTTTCAAAAATAAAGATGTTAAGAAATTATGCCAAAAATATAAGATTCAACATCGCTGGTCCACTCCCTATTATCCTCTGGGTAATGGTCAAGCAGAAGCATCTAAAAAAACCTTAATCAAAATTCTTAAAATATTGGTCAATAAATTTGGTCACGACTGGCACATTCAATTATATCTAGCTTTGTGGGCATATCACACTAGCGTTCGAACTCCCACTAGAACTTCACCTTTTTTCTTGGTTTATGGCATTGAAGCTATTTTTCCCTTTGAATTATAAGTTCCTTCTTTGGCTCTACTACTTCAATATACCGAAGTAGGAGATGAATATCGAGCTGGCAGACTCAGTCAGCTGGAACTCCTAGATGAAAAGCGCATCAATGCTTTGGAGCATCTTCGTGCCTACCAAAACAAGCTTAAAATATCATATGCCAAGAAAGTTCGTCATCGATCCTTTGAGGTTGACGACCTTGTTTTAAAATAAAATCAAAAAAATACTAATGCAACTAAAGACCTTAAAGGTAAATTTGAGCCCAACTGGCTTGGACCATATATTATCACTGCTAATTTTTAATCGGGAGCATACAAATTAGCTACCTTAGATGGTAAAGATTTAAAAGAACCTATGAATATTATGCATCTTAAGCGATATTACGCATAAAATTTAGTCATTTCATTTGTACATATTTTGCATGTTGTCTCATTTTAAAAATATATATATAACTGTTTAAACAAAAACAAACCAACAAAAAAAAAAAAAAAAAGAGAGAGTCAAAATTATCAAACTCCTCAAAAATATTTGTTGTATATATTTCTTCTTAAAGTATTGCAGTTATATTTTCTTATTATCTTGGATAAATTAGCATTTATTTGGAATCCCTCACTTTTGCAAACACAAAAATAAATATCTTGATTTTATCTGGCATGATTACTAATCTCTCTTATATCAAAGTCCACAAAATTTAATTAAATAAAGTTTGAGCATAGAGAATTGATCTTGTTATTTACTTAAACCAAGCATATTCTTTCACAATAAAATGATTACATTTGTAATTTCTATGCTATGCTACATAGTAGAAGTGGTTTCTTGAAAAGTTTCCCCTGCTATCCTATCATGCACATGGTCTAGAATCTTTGAGAATTGACAAAAGGACAAGCTCACCCCTACCTGAATAAAAATCCCTTGCTCTACAGACTAATCCGAGCAAGTATCCCTAGCATAGGAAGCAAAAGAAAAAGAAAAATCAAGAAAAATTATGAGAAAAAGAAGCATTATTCCAGTATCATTTTGTACTATCTCAGCACTATTTCAGCATTATCTCAAATACAAAAGCAAAAATACAAAAAAAAAAAAAAAAGCAAAAATACAAAAAGAGCAAAAGAGAAAAGCAAAAGCAAAAGCAATAAAATCCCTTTCCCTACCCATTGAAAAGAAAATAAGGGTTGATGAGCTTGAATCCCTAGAATTCTCAATTATTCAAAAACTGTGAGGTAAGCCCCATAATAGGTGGTTTGTGCCCAACCCGCTTGGCCTTGGGTAACTCCTAGCGTGGTGATATGTCTGTCACATTAGCAACCTTCTTTTGTACAGACCTATGTATGCTTATGTATTAGCTAGCTCTTGATAACCCGACTTACATAGTAGTTTGGTATGGTTATATGCATCTAAATCATGGTTAATGAACATTTATTTGGTTAATTCAAATCACTTGTATCAAATTATCTTGCTCAAAATTGGTAAATGCATAAAGCAATTGCACACACATTTGTATTTGAGAGATTTTGTGTATCATTATGATAAATCAAGATTGGTAATGAACTCACATACGCACATGGGATTCCTTATAAATCTAATTGTTGTCTTTAAGATACTTTGAAATATTTTTGCAAATTGTTTGGAATAATTTCATTTTCTTATTTGAGAACAGTTGTTTAGTATAAAGACAACTACATACATTTTCAAAAAAATCAAAATTTATTTCAAAACATACACTCAAATCATATATATATATATATATATATATATATATATATTATCGACTTTCATGACGATGGTATAGTTCCAAAACTTAAATTGGAATTTTATGCCTAGCGCAAGTCCTCATCTTCATATTATCTATTTATTTTCAAAAATTAAAAAATCAACCATGCAATAAAACTATCAATTTCTTCTTTGGATTTCGCGATGATGGTATAAGTCTATACCTAAATATTCTATGCCTAGCGCAAACCATTGTACTAATTTTATTTCCCATTTATTTAAATTCATCAAAACATGTGACTTAAATCATTATGTTACACAATTATGCTTTAACAACAATGCACATTGTTTCTATTTCATGTCATTATGTCAACTTCAATTTTGCAATGATGGTATAATTCCTAGGGAATTATTCAAAAAATTTATCACACTTAGAAATTTATGCCTAGAAAAAATCATCTTTAATATATTTCATGCATAATATTTTCATGGAAATCTGAAAACAAATCACCATCATCATCATCATTTGCATCATCACAACAAAGTCTTATGACAGTATCTTAAGCACTCTTTTTCTTTTAACAATATTTCTATACTGGTATTAGCTTGACGATCGAGTGAGTGGCGAATCTATGAAATGGTCTATAATAACGACAATGTTTTTTGAAATTATTGTTAAAAGTCCCTTCTTTTTTTTTTTTATCAAATTATCCCACAAAAAACCAATTTGTTTACATCAAATTATTTCATTTAAATTTTAAAAGCATGACATTCAAACCATAATATTTTCAAATGACATAATTACATGAATCATCAAATCAATCACACCAAAACATTAAAGCATCATACAAACACATAAGACAAGTCATATGATCAAATATATATATATATATATATATATATCTCAACAATATATGTACATCATATCAAAACTAGATTGGTATGCCATAATCTACATCTTGGCATACTCAATCCTCTCAATCATATATTTAGTCTGTGTAGTGCAGTAGCCTAGCCTCGAGAACCCCTCAAGCTCTCAGCCTTGTCTCCTCCCCTGCCCTGAGGTGGACGAGGTGGCCCCATCACAGTATGTGTGGTACTACGAGTCCTAGTCGTCAATCGAGATGAAGTCCTCGATGACCCAACCCTAATCGGATCCGCAATGTCGACTGGCAGCTATACCCTCTGGCCCTCTGGCACCAGCTAGAAGTAGATACCCTGATAGAACATGGTCTGAGCAATCAACCATGCCAGCTCCTAAGTGCTCGCTCCTTCGCTCTGTGCTCTGAGGCATGCAACCTCATCTCTGAGCTGTGTAGCCTTAGCTCGGTGGCGTGTAGCCTCATCCTGTAAAGTCTGCACCTGTGTCTAGAGATAGACAGTCTCCACCCGGAGAGTAGCCATCTCACTACTCTCTCTTGTGTCCACACCCTTGCCCTTATCGGGCGATGGTGGCCTCTCTCTCCATGGAGAAGGGGGTCTATCCTCCCTCCTCTCCCACTGTCATGGCCTCTGCTGAGCCTGTGGCCTCCTCTAATCTCTCCCACCATGAACCTATGCTGCCTCAATGGCCACCTGGCACCACCTCCCTATTCGACACACAACTATGTGAATCGAAGCCTGAGCCCTCGTCATTCAAGGAGGGCGGATGCCTGTGTACCAGGCATCATAGTCGTCGGGTACCCCAGTGTCATCCCCATCCACTGGCTGGATCAAGGCATCATCTGCGTCTTGACTCTAGAAGCGCTGCATATCTAGAGCCCTGCTAACTGTAGTGTTATCCTGGATGGTACAAGAAAACTCGTAGTCTTTGAGATATGGGATCCCCTGCTGTAGATCGAACTACCTCAAAACTCGGTCGTAGCGGTGGAGCTCCACCTCTCCCCTCTCCATCCTCAGCCATCAAGTTCACCTAACGCGAGACAGCTCCTATTTGTCCTTGGCCCACCCTGGATGATCTCTCTAAGGCCTTCAGGTGATCTGGTTGAAGACAAGGTCATCAAGTAGTCTCCAGGACATTGGCATATCTATCTGCTACTGTGACCCTCTCCGGAGCCACCAGTAGAAAGCTCGAGGCCTCTCCCCATCAATCATTATCAATGGGAGCCCTACCAGCCTCCGAACCATGATGTGCTCCTAGCACCAAACCTATAGTAGTGATGTCATGACCAGACATCGGCCGCCCTTGTATACGATCCCATGTAGGATCCTATACAATCGGCATAGTACAAAGCTCCCCCAAGCAAACCTGTACTCATGGTATCTCATGTCACAGACCACATCTATCAGTAGCCATGGTACTCTACATCCACTTTGATGTCATAGCAGTAGACCACCTACCACCCCAGCCAAAACCTATGTCAGTCTAGATGCCCCAGGCATCTGGCATAGCGACTCGATGTTCACTCCGCCCTTCTCTAGGGCGAAGCTCAGATCTTTGCACAGTCACATCATCGTATGGCCCTTATTGGCCGTGGGAGTTATTAGCCTCCCTTATATGAGGATCTGCAAAATCCTCCATACATCCTCCAATGTGGAAGTCATCTCCCCTATCGATAACCGAAAATAGGAAGAACCCGGATACCACCTCTTTGCTAGGGCTATCTATAGATTAAAAATACACGCCAAACAAAAATAAAATAAAATCACAATAACAGAGTACAGAATAGTTGCACAAAACAAACGATTTCTATTAATCGATGGAGTTTAAAAACTCCTTTTTGAATACAATTGGGCCTGTAACCCTTTATTTGTGATACAAGATTACAATTCGTGCTAGGGTTCTCCGAAACCCTAGCTGGCACAAATGGTGGCGTCTCCGAAGAATGTATCTTCAATCTCAACAGAACGAGTGGGCTTTGTTGTATCCTTTTAGCTCGGACCACTCCAGCTTAAACAGCTGCTATCAACACACCAGATCTGCCATTAAAATCCTGCACACATTAACACTATCAAGGAGTTAGAAATTAATAAGAGGGCTCCACTGTGTGAGCCCTCAAAAACAATCTAAAACCCTAGAAAAATGAAATGCAGGAATTCAATAACAGATTAATACATAAAATATGAGTACTTGCTTTAAAACTAATCTATACCTCTTTTTCTGTTTAACGCGGCTAGACCAGGCGACACCTGGAAGTAATGTGGTTGTCAAATCGGCCGGGAAGGCGCCCTGGTGCACTCGCTGAACGCCCGCGTGCTTCTGGATCTGGGTTACAGACGCCGTTCTGAGTCTGTGGCTATGGGTAAATGCCCGTGGGCACTTGGTAAACGCCCGCGGGCACTTGGTAAATGCCCGCGGGCACTTGCAACAAGAATGGGGGATTCTGCAGAGTGCTGCAGAAGAGATGGCGGCGAAAGCGGCGATGGAAGCGGCGATGGATGCGGCGAAAGGGTAGCAGAAGAGAGATAGAGGAGATAGCAGTAGAAGAATTAGAATCAGAGATAGCGCATAGGAGATAGGGTTTGAGCCATCAAGGTGACTCAATTTATAATCTACTCTTAGGGCACACTTTAGGGTTTTAACGACACTTTGAACGTGTGGCTAAGATTAAAGTGGATCTAAGGGTAGAGAATAAATCTAGGTTGTGAAATGGATTAAGATGGATGGACGGATGAGATTAAATCACTTAAACTATTATTTAAATATATATATTAAAATATTAAAATATTAAAAATATATATATATAAATATTAATTTAAATAAATTTGGGGATGAAAAATGGCGAGAAAGGTGAAATTGGGCCAAATAATGGCGGGAAAGTGTGGATTTGGGCCAAATAATGGCGGGAAGGTGGATGACCGACACGTGGCTGACAGGAAGGTATAGATGACTTGCAAGTGGCTGGATTTTGGTGTCTACAGATGCCCTTTTTGAGCCGCTTTGTGTGAAGACACAATGCAAGCACAAAAACTTAGGACACCCGAAAAGTCGGATCAGACGCAACTCTCTCTCAAGACTAAAGCACAACTTTGAAGACCAAAGAATAAAAGAATATTTAAAATTTATCAGCTTACCCCCTCAATTGGCGAGCGAGAATGGTTCTCACGAGCCAATTGGAAGAAATTCGGAAGAAAATGAACCGTTTTTGCCCCAACGGTGAAAAAGGGGTTGGTGTATGAACCATCCGTTTATGTCCCAACAGAAAAGGGGTTGGTGTACAAACCAGAAAAGAATATGATTGAAGACGATATGAGTGATGTGAAAGATGAACCGTTTTCTGCCCCAACGGTTAGAAAGGGATTTTTGCCAAATTTTAAATTCCATGATCATGTAAGATGAATTCTACTATTAGGAAAGTTAGAAATTGATAACGGATGCCCCAACTCCTGTGGGTGAATCCATACTGTTGATGAAATTGCCTTGTTGGCGCCATTGATATGCAGAGATGCAATATGAAAGAGTCCAGAACTTCAGAGATGCTCCTAGTGACTGTATGGATAATTCCTCGGGTCGGAACCAATCAACCTAGGTAGCCTTAATCTCTAGCAAGACTCAAAATAATGATGATATTGAAGATTGTCCACGTTTAAGGCCCCATGAACTAGGCCATCAATGACAACTGTTGAGCAAATTAATCTTGGTATGAGGTCACTTGAAAAGTAGGATACCCAAAATTGATTTCCAATTTTCAAACAATGAAATAATTGATGATGATAAATGGTAAGTGTCCTTATGGTGGTTTAATCCTCTTACCGAATTGCATGGATGCAAATCGCCGCAATCGCCAAGGTGATAGAATATACCACTAGATACGAGGTTTACTTTAATTTAATTTGGCAAAAATATGCATGATGAAAGAAGAATGAATGAAATTGACGATAGATCAGAAGAATTGATGAATGTTGTTAATTTTGTGAAGGTTTTGAATGTTTTTAACCCAATTTGTAAATCAATGATGAATGATGCGCTTTTTGAGCAAAATGACAAAATTTGTTTCCAAAACTCGTTGTAACCTTCACAAAATGTTTTATTATGATAAGAAGAATGGATGGATGCAATTTGATGAAATTTGGAGGAGGTAAGCTTCAATTTTGTAAGTTTTGTTCTTTTATTCAATACTGACACCAAACGCCGGTATGCATTTGGAGGTGGCAGAAACGCCCGCCGGTGTTTGAATGCATCATGAAATGCCCCACTGCATCTGAATGTGCCATGAAATGCCCCACTACGTTTCAGGGTGCCAAAACCAGCTATTTAAACAGTTTCAGCGAGAATTTCGCTCATTTGTGCGTTCGAGCTTGAGAGAAGTGCGTCTGAGGGAGTGGAATGAAGTGAAGTGAAGTGAAAGGTTGTGTGGGAGAGTGAAGCACGCGGGAGCTATGGCGGAGATGGGAGCGGACGCGCCAGTGCAGCCAACTGAGGTATTTGTTTATTTAAGCAAGTACTTTTATTTGTTTTTTTTTTTTTTTTTTTGAAAAAAATTTGTAACCAATTTTTGTTTTGTTGTTTTTGCAGCTTAGGGTGTTAGAGGCACGACACCGATTCTCCCCTATCATTCCGGGGATGAGGAGGTCATTGTCCCAGGAAGACTGGGAGATATTGGAGGCAGTAGGGCTAGCGGAGGCAGCCCGGTTGGAGGTAGTTCGGGCAGATGAGGGGTACCTCTCGGCTTTGGCCGAGAGGTGGGATCCGGATCGGGGGACGTTCCAGCCTCCCGACCGGAGAGATGACGGTGACGCTTGAGGATGTATACCGCATCCTCAAGGTGCCCGTGGAGGGGGCGCGGGTGGAGGTTGGACGAGATAGGGCCACGGAGATGGCCAAGTTGTTTGGGGATGACCGGAGGGAGATCCGGACGGAGAGCGGGGGGATCCCTTACTTGGCCATGTATACGGCCAAGGAGTTGGTAGCGGTGGAGGCTCTGATGATGTTCGTGTTGGCCAACATTGTGGCCCCGAACAACATCGGGTGTAGGTTCCCATGGAACCTGATGGGTGTAGTGAGCGAGATGCTCACTAATAGGGTAGTGTATGCCTGGGCGCCCGCTTTATTGGCGCAGGTGTACCGGGAGTTGTATGAGGTTCGGAGACGGGGCCGGAAGGGCCTAGGCTGCAGTTTGGTTCTCCAGTGTCTGGGCTGGGAGCACTTCAGAGTGGCTCGACCGGAGGGGTTGCCATGTGCTTACTGGGACATGAGCCAGGCTTATGGTAGGAGATGGCTAGTGGCGGAGGAGAGACAGCCGAGCCGCCCCGTGAGATCGGGGCAATGGTATAGGAGTTTATGGGCAGACTTGACAGATGCCCAAGTCATTTGGAGGCCCTGGCGGGAGGCAAGGTGGATCGGGGATGGAGAGCATCTGAGACGGGTGCGACAGGCTAGATGGGTAGTGGGTCGGGGCCACAGCGAGGCGGAGTACATACAGATGTCTCGAGTGCTCCGCCAGGTCGGATTGAGACAGGATGTCCCCGATGAGCCAGTGCGCTACCGGAGGCACAGATCAGAGGGGGATTTGCCATGTGCCGAGCCATGGAGGGAGGCAACAGAGGACGATGAGGACATGGAGATCCTCGACATGGACGACGTCGGGGTGACAGCTGAGTATGCAGCATGGATGGCCGTAGAGCCGAGGTGGGAGCCACCATTGGTGGCTGTTGGAGCTGGAGAGGACGAGGGAACCGCAGAGGTTCCCAAGCGCAGGGAGGGTCCCCGCCTTCGATCTGACAGTCGAAGGTGAAAGGGGAAGATGGCACGGCAGGCATCGGGGAGCGGAGATGACGAGGAGGATGATGGCGAGGGCCTAGGAGAGGCCGCAGGAGAGACTAGGGAGGTACCCCCTAGCGGGCACGAGGATGAGCTGGCATAGCTGCAGCAATAGATAGCAGAGCGCGATGCTATGCTAGCTATCCGGGATGAGAGGATAGCTCGGCTGGAGCAACAGGTTGCAGAGCGGGATGCCCTGATAGCTGTTCAGGAGGAGAGGATGGCCCAGATGCAGGCGGACTTGGATGGAGCGACTAGGGTGCCCCAGGATGACAGGGTGACGAGACTCCAAGCAGAGCTAGCGGAGCGAGAGCGACGACACGGGATAGACATATCTAGACTTAGGTCTAGGACTCGTTATATTGAGGCTCTGGAGGACACATTGTTTAGGCATCACATTGTGTTGCCTGATCCTCCATCCTCCTCTCTCTCTAGGCGTAGTGAGTCTAGGCACACCACTAGGTCTAGGGCTCCTACTAGGTCACAGGGATCCTCTTTTGATGGTTAGCTTAGTGCTTAGATGCACTCTTTATGAGCCTTGGTGCTCTATTGTATTTTGTAGCCTTTTGGCATTCACTGTACGTTTTGATCTTTATACATATATATACATGGCTTTTATTTTTAGTGTTTTACTTTCTTTTGTGTGAATGCCTATGTTTTTGTGATGCATGTTTTTATATGTTTTAATGCATATGTGATGGAATGGAATGCAAAGTTATAGATGATTAATGCGAGACTAAGTAAATGAAATATGCACTAAGAAGCACTCATACTTTTAGATAGTTAGATTTAGCCAACTGTTATCATAATTGTTTAATCAGGGGCACCGAACTTGGTAGCTTGTGAATGAATGACGTATGGAATGACATGAATATGGAAGAAGATATGGAGGTTGATATGGAAGAAAATATGGAGGAAGACTATTTTACAAAGACTCAAACATGCTAGTGGTATCAAACAAACTTACTAATACTGCCTAATTCAACTAGGACCAAATGTGTGTGCATGTGAGTTCATTAACCAAATCAGAAGCATGGTAGTGACTCTAGGCAATCAAAAACCTGTGTGTGTGCAAGTGTGTTCATTAACCTCATCTTGCATAAATTAGGTAACCCTGTTATGGAGAAGACCCCGAAGCTAGTTTGTCCGTATGAGCATTCAGAGGTCTCTTTTTGAGGAGAGACATGTCGCCACGCAATGAGTATACTCCATTGCCAGTCAAGCGTCTATAGCCCCGGTGAAGGTTAACTCCATAGTCCATGTTGTTTTTGACCTTTGTAAGCCTTGGGGATGACTACCTATCCGTCTGATCGGACAAGTAGTACGATCCTTACAACTTATTTGGGATCAGTGGTGTGTGAAAAATGTTCATTTCCTTAGAGCTTTGGGGAATCGGATTCTCAACCGAAGTATGATGAGAATTTTACCCTATCCTTACTACTCTGTTTATATTTATATTTTGTGATTGCTTGTGATAGTGGTAAGAACCACTGTTTTATGGACTATGTTTGCATGATAGGACAAACGAGGATTACCCTTTTCACTTCAAGGCACAACCCAAGGATGGTGTTATCTCTCTTTGACACAAGATGTTTTTAAGATGTGAAAATGTGATAGGTTCAAGACCGCTTTTGAAATCATTTCCCAATACTCAAGATTTTATTTAGTGTAATTTGTGATATGGCCCTAGAGAACTTTGACATGCATTTCAAAGTTTGCTTAAAACACTAGGAATGGCTGAGTGACTCAAAACATTTTGGCAATGTAAATATGTGCAAATGGAAAATGGGTGTACGAATGACAATTCGGTTTGATATTCGGTTTGATGGATTTTATGAAGGTGCCCCCGATTAAGGCAACATGACTTTTGCTTGACCAAATTTTATATCCAAAAGATAGAATGGTCTCTAACATGATATGCAACTATGGCTGAAAATGAAATGTTATGGTTTTCAATGAGATGTATGCACATGAAATGCAATGTTTTTGAATGAGATGTATGCAACTAACAATGAAATGCAAATTCTTTTTATTTTATTTGTTTTTTTTTTTTGTTGTACAAGCCATGTATATATGTACATATAAAATTCAAACTATGCGTAGAATGCCCTCAAGTGTATAACATTAAGTGGTTCGGGTTCTTCCTCTCCCTCTAAACAGGCAAGTCTATAAGTTCCATTACCCACTCTTTCAGGTGACCATATATGGACCTAACCAATTAGCCACGAATTTATCTCGAAGATGCGGCAATGCATTGGTGTTTTGTTGATTCTCTTTAAGGACAAGATCTCCTACTTGAAATTCTCTTAGATGAACTTTGGCATTGTAAGCACGTTTCAATCGGTCTTGATAAACTCGCAAATGCTCTAAAGCATTGATTCATTTTTCATCTATGAGTGTGAGTTGATCAAGACGTGCTTGTCTAGCAGTATCATCATCGATAAATTCCTGCAAAGAAATTCGCAAGGAAGGGATCTCGACGAGGCGGAGCTAAGACTGGCGGAGATGCTAAGTACTGCTTGATGTCATCAAAGGCTTTCTGACACTCATCTGTCCATGAAAATTGTACCCCCTTTTGTAGTAGGTGGCAAAATGGCCTACATTTATCAAAAAGTTGTGCAATAAAGCGACGGATTGAATTAATATTTCCTTGTAAACTACGCAACTCCTTCAAATTAGTTGGGGGACACATTTCCATAATGGCTTTGACCTTGTTTGGGTCCACCTCAATACCTCGTTTAGAGATAATAAAACCTAGGAGTTTGCCTGAGGTAACACCAAAGACACATTTCTTAGGCTTATCCGGATCATATGGATTATGGAGCGGGGTGAATAAGTCTTCGAAATTCATTGTCGACTTATGGAAGAAAGGATGGGCGGAATGGAAGGGAAAACCGGTGAAGACCTCGGAAGACCTGAGATGCAAAACAACATAGTTTTTCAGTTTTTTTTTTTTTTTTGTAGTGGTGAAAACCACTATTTTAGTATATACATATAATACAGGTTTGGATTATGGCTTATGGATGTGGCGGAGGGGGTGGTTCACCTCGTTCTTGTGGAAGAAGCAAGCGAAAGATGGCCTCTTGGAGAGGGAACAATTGGAGATAAAACTCGTCTTGTTCAATGAGGGGAACAATTGGCGCCGACTCTTCTTCAAATTCATCACCATTTGACATGACGTCAAATTCTTCATAGGCTTCATCTTCGGATTCGTCGGGGTGGAGGATTTCTTCTTCTGAATTAAGATTAATGCTTTGAAAAGCTCGTTCAAAAGAAGAAAGGGATGGAAGTGGTTGGTAGCCCAGACCAAAATGCTCAGTGGGTCTCTGATATGGCATATCGATGCGTTCAGTTACCCCTTGCTCGTATCGACCTAGGCCAAATTGCTGCCAATTATGTCTGTGGAAATAGCGAGAGGGAAAACCCTCCATCCTTTCGATATTGGCAGGGACTGGATGCTTGGGTTCTAGTATGGTGGTAGGACTAGAAGATGACTCTATTCCCCCATATACAAAATTAATGGAATTTGGCATAGAACCCATGTTATAAACCGATCCAATGGATAAATGTTGGTCATGTGGACGACCAAAATCTTTAACTCTTTGCACATTGAACGGTGTGATGTGGAAATCTTGGATGGCATACTCACCAATACCCTCATCAATGAGATGGACCTTGACTTGGGAGGGAGAAAGACTAGATGATGGAATAGAAGAATGTGGGATAGAAGAATTGGAAGGATTTGGTTGGGTTGATGCTTCACTGACTTGTGAAACATCACCTGGTGATGGTTGGGAAGATGGAGGAATAATAGGTGATGTTGAAGAAGGTGTAGAAGAAGGGGGTAATGACGTGGAAAGAGATGATTGGTCATGGCCACATGTGCATGTGGTCACTGATGAAGAAGAAGGAAGATTAGTTGATGAAGAAAGTGGTGAATGAGATGGAATAGCGGAAGAGGAAGATGGTTGCGATATGATGGGTAGCTCCTCAAGAATGGGAGCTTTAGAAGAAGATGGTATAGAAGAAATAGATGGGGTCAAGAAAAGATGAGTGGATGGCAACACAATCTCATAAGGATTTGAGACATAGTTGCAATGTTTGAAGGGTTCAATGTCAGCAGGTACACAATGAACCTGTCCCTCATATACATACTTTAGACATTGATGCAGTATAGAAGGGACACATCTCATCTCCCTAAGCCAAGGTCGTCCAAGCAATACATTGTATGCCATGGACCCTTCCAAGATGTGAAACAAGGTATGCAAAGTTCGGGCCCCTACCTCAATGGGCAAGATAACCGTGCCAACCGTGGAAGATAAAGCATCATTGAATGCTTTAAGAGTAAAAGTCGACTTTGTGATAAGGGATGGCGACACTTTAGATGACTCAACGTCGATGTTGTAATGATATTGATTGAGGAACCGGTGTCAATTAAGACTCTCTTGAATGGCTTGTTATCGATCTTGGCCATGATATGTAGTGGAGGATCTATACTTTCTGTTGACATAGGTTTGATTTCAAAATCATAGAAAGTGATGGAGGGCTCCATGCATGTTTGAATACTCCCCACAAAGTTGTTGAAGGCATTAGTATCTTGAGTTTGAAGCTCGATTGACTTTAATATTTCCATTAATGCCTCTCTATGCGGGGGAGATTGTTGAATGAGGTCATAGATCGATAACTTGGCAGAAGCCATTTTTAAACTGGTAGTTAACCGGCTACTCAATGACATGATGGGTCGTTGGCGTTGAGTAGAATGATTTAGCGATTGTTGAGAAGTACTAGCACGTCGTTGGGTCACTGTTACCTGAGGTGGACTGGGGGTTTGTACAAGTGGCTGTGGTTCATCTCGATTTGGTTGGTTCGCCCTTTGACCCCGGGTTACTACGTTAATAGTACCCACAAAACCTTGGTATTGTTGTACATGGTTGACTTGATTAGGAGTTACCTGAGTTACTCCACCTGAAGTTGTTGGAGCTTCCTCCCGATGTGGAAGGGGTGTTTGAAATATACCAAGATTTTGATTTTGTTGGGCTAAGGGGCTATCCAATTTAATGGCTCCAATCTCAATAAGATCTTGGATCACATGTTTGAAAGCTATACAATTATTGATATCGTGCCCATTTTGCCTATGATAAGGACAAAATAGGTACTCCTTGTAATACTTTCCCCTTCTAGATGGGTCTAAAGGTTTAAACTCAGGTAAAGTTAACTGATTTGTGCTATATAACTTGTTGAATATGACCGCATATGGTTCATCTAAAGGTGTGAACTGTCGCTTGGGACGATTGTTTTGCCAAGGTCGAGTTTCCATGGTTGGCCCAGTATTGGGAGTTGGTTGAGCTGGTTGAGGAGGGGCGGGTACCGCATGATAAGCAATTGGTTGCGGTTGACTTTGCATTACTTGTTGTTGTTGAGCCATTACGGGCTGGCTCGCCACCACTTGATTAACTTGGTTAACATTTGAGGCTGTACTAGCCTGTGCTTGTTTGTTTTGGCCATAATTATTATTTCGTTGTTGGCCCTTTTGTTGCCATTCTTTTCTATGGGGTTTTAAAACACCCTCTTGGACTTTAATGTCTTCTATGATACTTGCTTGGGCCAAAGCCTCTTCAAAAGTCCTGTATTGTTGTAATTGGAGTAACCAAGAGATAGGTTTTAGACAACTCTGGGTGAACATTTTGGTTAACTCCTCCATTGGTAGGGAGAATGGCAGTTTATTAATGATAGCCCTCCAACGGTTTCCAAAGTCATAAACAGTCTCATCGTCATGTTGCTTGAGCTTGTATAAGTCAGCTAATGAGACTCTCTTTTGTACATTCAGGGAGAATCATTCTAAAAATAGATTAATCAATTGCTCGTAAGCATAAATGCTATGGTGAGCTAAATGATTATACCATTGTACAACATCTCCCCCTAATGTCTGAGGAAAAGTTCTGAGCATAAGAGCATCATTATTTTGGATTCTAAAGCAAGCATGCATGAATGAGCTCACATGTTCATGAGGATCCTCAGTTCCTCGAAATTTGTCAAACTTCGGTAATGTGAAATCAGTCGGATATGGTGGTGAAGGTACCGAAGGATGAATTGGTTGATTGATCAATGACCTTAGCGTAGGTTTCTGACTAGATGAGCCAGGCATGTTGAGCATAAGGTTGTCAATCTGTTGTTGTATAGCATGGAGTCGAGAATCTTCATGAAAATTCTGACTCGTTTGATGATTATGATGATGCAATGGAGGAGTGGAAAATTGATGAGATGGGATGAAATTGCCTGGATTAGGCGGTGTAGAATGGACAAGTTGTTGGTATGGATGATACCGAAAAGAAGGTGATTGGGGTGGATGATGAACTGGACTAGGTTGGGAGAAAGGTGGGGTAGGAATGGACACCACCGAAGATTGGGGTACCCGTGTGGGGCCCGAGCTAAGAAAAGTTGGTCGGGTAGAAATTGGTTGGGGTGTAGGATTTACTACGACAGGTGGTTGAGCATTTTGTTGTTGTTGTTGCTGAAGCAACTTGTCGAGGTACTCCCTAACCTTATTAATCTCTAACCCAAGGGAGGTGGGATGATTGGATGAAGGTGGAGGGCAGGCTGCCATGGTAGTCACGTAAGACTCGCATAGCAGGGGGCAATGAAGGTGGCTGAAGTAGGCGGTACCCGGGAAGAAACAAGAGATTGTGCCCGTGTAGGGTGAAACCATAAATGGTTTGGGAAGAAGAGGGTTGAAATTGGTCATGGCTAGAGGAGGTTCCACCAACCTCATAGAGAGAATTGGTGTACACCCGGGTAAATGGAGGAGAAAGTGGTCGGGAAGACACTACATTTGTCTCCAAAGGAGGACAATTGAGCATCTGGGAAGATGTTGGAGATGAAGCCGGCTGAACAGATACCACATTAGCCTCAAAAAAAGGGTTAGTGTAGACCTGAGTGAAACCAACGGGTATGGTTGATGCAATATCCTGCTGAAAAATAGAATCTTGCATAGGGGAATCTTGGATTGGCTCAAGGACATAGCAGCTGCCATCTCTTAAGTGAGTTTGCACTTGGGCCATATCAATGTGGGTAATATGACAGGAATTGTCTTCCTCCATGGGCATGGCCATGTGATAGACGGTAGAAGGACGTGAAAGACCTGTAGGCGAACCTGCCTAAAATTCACTAGGATAAGTGGCCATGTTGGTGGTGGGGATGTTCTGTGAATTTCCCATTTGATTATTTAGATTTAACATTTTAGATTGATTCCTTGTTAAGACCATAGAGCAATAAATCTAAACAAATTCAGAAAAGAAGAATGCAAAACTAGAATGATAAATTTACACTACAAAAATTATCAGAAAACAGTCACAACCTAGGTTTCCACCAATGTGTCTTACCTTGCGGTTAATTAATTATTTTCTTGATCTTAATCTGTAGTAAATTTTAAGTGTCCGGTTTATGAGTTTTGCATGTGATCTAATCTTGAATTATTCACAAAAAAAGGTAAAAACTATGGCTAGGAACAGACAACGAGATTCTTACCGGTGATGAAATCCAGCAAGTTTGCTCGGGGGTGACCTATGGTGTCTAAGGCAGAAGTTTAATGGATGGAGATGAATTCCACCGTCACTAAACTTCAAGCAATACCTGGTGATGAAATCTAGATATCACTGTTTTAAATGCAATATGAAAATGCAATGAATTTTTTTTTTTAAATGTTTTAGTTATCTAATGTGTACATACAAGGCTATAAATCAAAAGTTCTAATGATCTAAGCAAGAGGCTACTAAAAACATGTCATTTCCTCTGAAGAAGTGGAGTACACCATTTAAAACCCCCTGCCTACCAATGATATCAGATATCAAAGGAGCAACCGGAAGGTTCGTCCACTTCTCTGCCTGGAATCACCCAATGGCAGGAGTACTATTGACATCCAATCAATAGTCCTACTTAGATAATTAAAACAAATAATTCATAGCTATTCTAATATGCAGCTAGGTATGCAAATTTTTTTTTTTTTTTAATGCAAGCAACAATCAATAATGCAATGCAAAGAAAAATGTAATTAAAAATAACTGTTCTTTCCAGATTACTTAGTTTTTGTTCATTTTAAAGTAATGATCTCGAAAAAGAAACAAAATATGGCAGAAAAACCAAAAATGTAAAAAGTACAGAACTTACTTGGAAGCCTACGCTTTTCTGTAAAACTGACTTCAAACGCCCACGGGAGTCTGCACAGGCTGAAATGCACCTCTGTGTTTCGTATTGGAATTCCAGACGCCCCTCTGCGTCTGCTGTGTTTTCTGCAAACTTAGAAACCCTAGTTCGCTGGAACAACGAATTTCGCGATTTCTGGAACCTGCAAAATAAAACAGAAAACAGGAACAGATTAGTAAAGCAAGTATTAAAAATATGAAACCCTAGGGGGTCCCACCGTGATCACCATTTGTAGATTAAAAATACACGCCAAACAAAAAAAAAAAAATCACAATAACAGAGTACAGAATAGTTGCACAAAACAAACGATTTCTATTAATCGATGGAGTTTAAAAACTCCTTTTTGAATACAACTGGATTTGGGGATGAAAAATGGTGGGAAAGGTGAAATTGGGCCAAATAATGGCGGGAAAGTGTGTATTTGGGCCAAATAATGGTGGGAAGGTGGATGACCGACACGTGGCTAGCAGGAAGGTATAGATGACTTGCAAGTGGCTGGATTTTGGTGTCTACACTATCAATAACCCCATATCTGTAGAAACATGTGGCATATCTGCCACATGCTACAAGCTAACTTGAGCCAACTGATCTCCCTCTACCTTAGATAGAGTGGCCAAGTCATCCCTTAGCGCATCGTATTTCCATTTTTTGCTCTTTAGTAATCCTCTCTGCAACATAAACAACAAAACAATAAAAATCATTAATAAAACAGTGATTAAAAATGCAAGTAACACAAGTTCAATTTGAGCAAATTCGTCTCTGATTTCGCAAGCCGAAATTGTCCCTTATTTGATGAAATCGTCCCCATTTCGCCAATTTTTCCCCTGGATGAAATTGACGATATCGAGATGATTTCGACGAAATGGAGACGATTTCGTCCCAACGACGTCGACGGCCCAACAAACGACCGCGATGCTCAAAAATCATTCAAAATTAATCTTAAAAAAAAAGCATAGAAAATCAAAATTAAAGCATTCTAAACTAAGTTAGACTCTTACCCGTAGCCCGCGTCGGACCTCTGTCGATCTGTGCGCCGTCTCGACCATTTTGTTTGTAGAGCTCTAGAAACCAGAAAATAAAAATGAATAGTAAAAATGAATTAGAGTTTTTTTTCCTATTTTCTTAATTTTATTCAACAACATTTTAATTTTGCTTTTCGCGTTTTTACCTCAAACGTTCGATTTGGGTAAAAACACGGAGGGGGCACCATAGTAAGCTATTGTACGATTCGACCTAGAATCGTCGCCTAAAAATGGGAGTAAATTTTTGCTTTCTCGTAAATTGAGAAGAACTCGTCTTTAACGCATTTTCCTCAGAAAATTTGCTAAAGAGAGGGCAAAATATAGCACCTCAAAATTGGCATAGTAAACCTTAACAAATAATTAAAATTACTTTAGTAATAATTCAAAATTCAATTTTAACCTCGAACCGCCCGTTAACCGCCTGTTAAATAGCTTTCGCTATTTTTCGTGCCATTTTTAGGATTTGTTGTGACTTTTGGACGATATCGTCTCTGATCAGACGATATCACCTCAGATCGGATGATTTCATCTAGAGCAGAACATCTAGACGATCTCGTCCCAGACTGATTTATGCATAATTAGATTTTGTTCCAACGACGTCTTTAATCTGGGCAGAAGCGTGTCTACATCGTTAGAGACCCTCCTCGTTGGAGATCTCCCAAATTGGGATGATCCCAAACCTCCTAACCTCTCTCCTAAGCTTATTTAAACCGTAGGACCCCCCTTGACATTCCCCTGGCTAAATTTTCCTATAACTTGACCTTTGCGTGCATTAGAATACCCTGGATTACCATCTGCATTTGTGCTTTCCAAGTTTTCTTGTAGGGACCTCATTGATTTTCAGCTAGAGCAAGCTCAGATCGTCGTAAACGATCATGTACAATCTTGGACGATCCCATCAAAATTCGAAATGATTTCGACTACAGTCTGCATTGGGGGCAATCAGTGCCCAAAGTTTGCGCTTTTCCTATACTTTGCTGCTATTTTATTCTGCATTTAGTCAGTTTTATTATTATTTCCTGTTATTATGCATCTTGGAGTTCACCCATGTAGTTTAATTGCATAATGAAATCATGATTAGCTATTAAAGCATCGTAATTTACTTGCATTTCTATTCGGTATTATCTTATTAACATCCTTATTATTATTTCACATCATTTTTCTTTATCAGTATATCTGCATTTTCTATATTTTGTATCTATTTCTCTGTTTGCAGGTCTCTGACGAATTCGTCAGATCTCAGATGATCTTGTCCGATTTTAGATGATCTTGTCAAATCAGAGGTGATCTAGACTGCTTCAAAAATCAAAATCTCCATCAGACATCCATAATCAGGTATGGCTTTTCCCATCTAGCATATTCTTTGTGTTTTATGTTTAATTTTGTTTTCTGTATTCATTTAATTTGCATTTTCATAATATAACAACTTAGATTCATTTGGCCAAACCTAGGATTTGAATTTTTAAAGATAAAATTGAACACATTAAACACATTCCCAACCTAGGCGTGGAGACTGCCACTAAACGTTTCCTGGTGAACCCCACCATCCGTCGAAAAATCACCTTAATACACCTCCCCCAAGAGGTGGGACCTTCAAAGGGCCTCTCAGTCCGAGGTATTGTCCCATCCTTCCCACATCCCCCTTCCGGACGCGGATCCTTTAGCCTGAAGGTAAGGGTGCAAAAAATTTGGAACGATACACTATTGCTTCAATCTGGTCTTGAGGATCTGTACCTGCACTCATGAAAACAAAAAAGCATGCTCAATAGGATGGGCTGCCTCTTCGGATGAGGCCTTTGTTAGCAAATTTGAATACTCATGATACTGATAATGAATATGAACATGAAAAAAATAATAAAATGCATGGTAAGCTATAGAAATATGAAATAAAAGCATGAATAAAACCAAATTTAAACTAGGATCAAGACATACATTAAACAATAATAAATCTAAACTAAAAGCAAGAAGGAATAACACTTGTGCCCTAAGATATTCCTGTGGGCCACTGTCCAAGACAGCGGTCACGATGTGAAGCTCTCCTCCTTGTGGTTTAGGTATTTGTGTGCTACCCTCTTTATCGAAATTTATGTTCAAGGGTCACCAAGTGTGTCTCCTACATTGATTGGTAGTTGGGAATATATGACAATGAATTATGTTAGTGTAGCTCAGTTGAACGGTGCTCCAATGCTCCTCAAAGTGTTGAAGATTGGTTTTTCATTTCGATAGGGCTTCCTTGCTTAACTCTCAAAATTTATGGATCCTTTTCTTCTTGTGGGAGCATATATATATAGACTTCCCTCTCAGATATAGAACTTTGGATTCCTAGGGAAGCTTCAATTCAAATTGCATGCGACTAACCATCCTAGGTGAGGAGCATCAGTCCCAAACTGGCATGGAAGGGGCAGTTAGGAGGAGATCATGGAGTTCCTTGCCAAAATCCACCTATTATCCATGCAAAGGTACAGTTAAACTACATTTTCTAGGCCTGTATTCATGGCCAAAATGTGTGTGACCCTGGCCACTATCATGTTCAACGGCCAGACCTAGCTGTTGTAGTCTTCAACGGCTAGATGTACTAGTTGCTTTTCTTGAGAGCGGTCAGGCCTAGATGAGTTAGAACTGCCCTTCCTGAGTTGTTAGGACCACTTCTTGCGCTTGGGAAGATCCAAGAGGGTTCATATGGTCTATGGATGTATCCATATGGGTAATCTTCTCAACATGAAGTGTTTTAGGTATCTACAGATGCCCTTTTTTGGGATGCACTATGAGAAAAATATAGCATGGAGCAAAAACGTAGACCACCTAGGGGCATATTGAGGTTGCATGATGATTATTGATCTGATCAACATAGGATATCCTAGTCATGCAAAAGGACATGAATTCTAGAATCATTGCTTCCAACAAAATGGAAAGCTTAAATTTGTGGAAGTTTGTACTCGTCCATCGATGATCGAGTAGATTCAACACTACTACAGATCTAGAAGGAGGAGAGCTACAAACTATCATATTTTCTTGTTTTTCCCCAATAAAGGGTAAGCTTATGATAGTTTTTGGCAATGATTCATAAGACGAACGCGACTTTGACATGATTGAGATGATATTTTGTTGACTTTGACTATGATTGTTGAAATTTTTTGACTACCCCCTCAAGCGACGAGTCAATGAGAAAAGGATAAAATAAGGAAGCGACTAGTCGCTTGACCAAAATGAAATATCTGGACCTCTTTAGAGGCTTGCTTTGTTGTTATAGAGTAGTTCCCATCCAGGAGTGATTTCAAATCCACTTTGTTCTTGCACACATTTATCTCATGAGGCAGTCCGACCATAGTGGCCTTCTTATGGAATCAAGGTGATAACAATTCTGTTATGGCATTTGCTGACTCACTCTTTTTCTATAGGAGAACTAAGATTCATCCCTACTCCCATGGGGTAGTCTGGTTGTTACAGTATTCTTTAGGTTAGTGAAACGTCTCAACTCTACCATAACTATTCTACCCCAAGTGGCCTTATGGTTACTTTGTCATCTTGCCGAGTTGCATGGAGCGCTTGTCGCTACAATCACCAAATGACTAAGTACAGGGCTCATTTGGGTTTTGCTTGTTATTTTATTTTTAATTTTGATATTTATTATATTTTTGAACATTTTTGGTATTTGCTTTAGGTTTGCAATGCTTTGAACCTATAAGTGCTTTTTATGGCCCACTTTGAAGTGCTTTGTGGTGCCAATTTGGTGCAATTTTTTCTTATTTCTTTGCCACTGTCAGGTCCAGCGGCCCCTAATTATCGCTCATGGTTGTTGTTATGTTCAACAACCAAGAAATGCGGGCCACTAATGTTGGAAGCAGCCATGATACGATATGGGAAAATAAAAAGGAAATCAGGGTTTGAGTTGTCATTGTTGCCAATTGTCGTTTTGATTTTTGGAACTCTGAGGTGAAAGTGGCCACTTTGACTTACGAGTTGTTGTTGGGTATCATGGCTGAACAAGGCGAGGCTTCGATGAGCAAAAGGAGCTAGAGCTTCATGGGTACCTCCCTAAATCCTATTATTTTTGTTTATTGTGGTAAAATAAACCAAACTAAGTAATTCGGTAAAAGAACCTCATTAAACCTGTTGGCAATGTATTTCACCAGTAGTTAGGCTCCATTTAGGTTTTAAGCAGGTGGTTCTACATTAGATTTTATTTGTATGTATTTTTTTTTTTTGGGCCTAGGAGGGACGTCGTTGGCATGCCACTCACTGGCCGCTGCTACTTAGAGTGGCTAGTTTGCATTGCAGCTGGCTGCAGCTGCCGTCAGCGACCAATTTGAAAACCCAATGGTCAGATTTTTGACCATCGGGAACTGGCCATTGCCAGATATAGCGATCGAGTTGTGGTCACTCTTGGCATGAGCGACCAAGGAACTTTAGGTTTTATTTTTATTTTTTTTAAGACAATTAATTATTTTTTTTGAAAATTTGAGTGTCTTTTATGGAATTTTTTGTATGATATGGCACATTTATGTGTTGCTCATGTAGCCTTAGAGAAGTTTGATTTTTTTTGCACCGTTTAGCATGTTTATTGTATTTTTTAGCTATAGTGCATTAATTTTGATTTACTTTGCACTTTCTATCTCTTATCTGCTCAGTACCGGGGCCTAAAGCTACTCTATGACCTTCTCGAGGAGATGGATAATATATATTAGGACTAGCTCAAGGCCTGTGGGCTGTAGTTTGCTATTGGCCTACCCATGATCATGTTAGATCAAGAATATTTGATGGCCCTGACATATCAGTGGGATCCTAGGAGTAACACCTTCCATTTTCCCACTGGTGAGATGATCATCACACTAGAGGATGTCTACAAGATTCTTCGGTTGCCTTTTGATGGAGTTCCCATTGTCTCCTCCCCCACTACTACACAAAGTGTGTAGTGTTTGTGAGGGTCTTTGGTGAGCATGCTAACACTACTTCTAGGGATACTCACTCGAGGGGAATCTCTATTTTCCACTGGTATGATGAGGAGGTCTTCACCTGACTACATGTCATGTTGTTGATGGTCGTCTATAACACCCTTGTACCTGATTGATCTGGACTAAGGTTCCTATGGAACCTCTTATTGATCGTACAAGACCTAATGGATAATGAGCACCCTATCATATATTCCTAGGGGAGTGCACTATTGGTGTAGTGCTATGATGAGCTATACTGCATCCAGCACTATGGACGGGTCAACATTACCTATAGTTTGCTTCCAGTGGAGATTACTAATATGGATAAATATGTATAGTGATATGAATTCAAGTGGCCTAGGGTGCTCAAGGAGCACAAAATATGACCTTATGCAAGGGATATTTCCCACTACCGAGCACCTTTTATAGGTTTAAAGGCTTATGACATCATATGGAGGCCCTATCATGAGTGTCCTGGTTGGGATGACCCTACCAGCTTCACAAAAAGGACTCATCATGATAGATGGTTGATTGGCTGCAAGGATGGTATCCAGGAGTTCTATTATTCTCGGGTGCTACAATAGTTTGGGATTCAACAGGATGTTCCTCTCAAGCTGGTTTTCTATCACCAGATTACCATTGAGAAGAACCTTCCACCACCCCATGTTACAGTAGTGCTTGAGGAGGATGATCCTATCGTAGTCGATCCTGGAGTAGCTGATGCTGGGGTGATAGAGGTGTACACCCTCTAGTGGGGTATGCGACTATGGCAGGGTGGTGGATGTTTGGGATGATCTTTGGATGTGGATAAGGTGGAGGATCCTGATGGACACTGAGTGTAGACTTGGAAAAATGACTTAGGGTAGGTAGGGCAGCAGTAGCAGGTGGTCAAGGAGCAAGATTTTGAGGAGTAGGTTAAACCCATGAGGGATGATGATGTAGATCCTAAGGAGTAGAAGTATCCTCTATAGGATCAACTGCACCAGGTTGAGTCCGAGCTACCCATTTTTGTGATGTAGGTTCAGCAGTGAGATGCTACCATAGAAGATCTTCAAAGACATATTTATCAGATCACTATCGAGTGAGATGTTGCTCGGAGTCAGGTTGTCCCAGCTACAGGTGTAGATCTTAGGGCTAAGGTGTGATGATTATAGAGGATCATAGAGGAGGATGATACTTATATTACCTCAAACGCTACCTACATTACTACCCTTTGGTCATAGATACGACTGCTAGGTGCTACTCCTCGAGAGAGACCCATAATAGGAGGTTCAGAGCGTTGTGCACATAGCACTTCTAGGTAGTCCTTAGCTAGATCGAGTCATAGGACTAGGTCTCAGATAGAGTATATTAGAGGTGCCATCTCCATGCTACCTCCTAGAGGGGGTGGTGAGGGTGGTGGTGAGGCTAGTGGTGCAGGCCACTCCTGACATGTTATGGCTCACTTGATACTTTGTACTATTTTTGAGTGTAAGGTTAGCTGACCTACATAATTGTAGCCTGGATGGTGGTTTTGTACCTACATGTACTTATTTGACACATGTTTATATGAGGCCTACACTTTGAGACTCACCATGTGTATCTTTATATTTATGCTTTTATGTTTATGTGATGCAGTATTATGATTTTATGATGTGATATGATGTGATGTGATGCTTTATATGTTATGATCTAGGTGATGATGATGGGCACATATGCAATGCTTATGGTTATATCCATTGATTCATGTTATGTGATGTAATTTTTTTGATATGCCATGATGGATGTATGCTTAAATATTGTGATCTTTGGATGTAGGCGGGCTACTTATGAAGTATGCATATATGGATGCAGTGCTTATTTAAATGTATGTTTAATTTTGAATTGATTGTATGCATTCAATTTGTGTTGTTATGATGTGATATATGATGTGGAATGCATTATGATGGTGATCTATTGTAAATGAACCTATATGCTTTAATCACTTATAAACATATGGTATACATGTTACATGAGTTTAAAAGCTAATGGGTGACACCATAGAATGTAAATCAATCATGAATATAAATAATAATTCTTAGCATAAGAATTAATGATTTACACATCTATATGTGAGATGAGACGATGTGATATGTATGTACTTTCTTTATAAGCTTCTGTAAATTAAAAGATATCCCCAAAATAGTCAGTGGTCATCTAAATATCATTGTTGACATTCATCTGGTATCTATCCTATTTCATGAACACCCTTTAATGAACAAAACCTCATAAAGAAAGTTGACAATGTGACTAATGGAATGATTTATTGCTATGAGGGGATTTTTAAGGTTTTCCATGAGACTCAAACACCCTAGTTACTCGATTAAAATTTGTATACTGACCATACAAAGCTTCTAAAGGATAAATTTTCTGTTATGAAGACCTAGATATTCATTATCCCTATGTGTGCAAATAAATATATTAGATAAAGCATAAGCATACCCCAGTAACAAGTGAGATTCATTCAGCTCATTGTTGTATTGGGGATCCTCAAATGTTCATCTCGATCCTGAGTTAGACTTAGTTGGATTAGACCACTAGGTGGTACAGGACACCTAAGGCTAGCTCTTCCACATGCAAACATTAGTATGTACAAAAGTGATATGCTAATCTGATAGACATATCATCGTGCATAAGGCTCATTCATGCTAAAAATTTTAGGGGTTCAAGTTCATACTCCCTTCTTTTCTTCATATTTATTTGGGATACTTGCTCATGATTTAGTGATGAAAATCACTATTTATTTTAAATTTTTGTTTTTCTTTGAGCAAGGGATTTATTTAGTGATGATAAACACTTGTTTATTTTGTTTTTTTTAATTTCTATTTGTTCTGGAGTTTTGCTTGTTTTGATCAAAGCAAGGAATTTCTTTGGGCAGGGGTGAACTTGTCCTTTTGCCAATTCTCAGTATTTCTAAATCGGTCGCATAAGGGGATGAGCAAGATAAAATTTTCACCTTAGGATACCTAATACCGCTTCACAGCGTTCATCTTTCCCTTGTTTCAACTAGAATTTTAGTGTTGTGATTAGTTATGGGATTCCAAAATATACCAGGTGCTATCAAAACTAAACCTCACCTTTCAAAAGCAAAGATAACTTTCTACATAATTTGATAGGTCTGGCTGAGTGACCGAAAAACCCTAGTATATTCCTTATAGCAACAAGAGGGGTTGTGTTGAAAAATACAGTTACACACATGGATGATGGATGATGATGGATGATGATGGATTTTGAAGATGCATGATTGAGGTACAAACATGGTGTCATTTTTAAGATTGCAAACATAAATGTATCTAGTGTAATTGTAATGGATGGTCATGCCTATATGCAATGCAACTACATGAATGCAAACGCGGAATGCATACTGCAAATGTTTTTGTATTTTTTATGCTTTCCATTGTTTTTGAGTTTTTTATTGTTTTGAATGCTTTTGATATTTTGGATGTTGACAAAAGGGCTTATGGTGCCTTTAGAGCTTTTTGTGATTTGACCAAAATACGTGAATATGCCTCTGGAGCCTTTTGATGATTTGATAAAATAACTTGAAGATGCCTTTGGAGCCTTTTTATGATTTGACCAAACAACTTGAAGATGCCTTTGGAGTCTTTTGATGATTTGACCAAATGACTTGAAGATACCTTTGGAGCCTTTTGATGGTTTGTTTTGATTTTAATGTTTTCTATTATTTTTGAATATTTTTCAGTTATTTGAATGTTTTTGTGTTTTTGTGATTTATGTGTGAAATACCTTTAAATGAATGATATTGAGAGGCTTTGGCTCCTCAATGCCTTCCAGAATTGTTAGGCGATATGACCCAGGCCTAATATTTTTAGAGATGATGTAGGGCCCTATCCAGTTGGTCATAAATTTATCTCACAGATGCAATGGTAGATTCAAGTTCTGCTGGTTCTCTTTGAGCATAAGATCACTGACTTTAAAGTCTCTTAGGTGGACTCTAGCATTGTAAGCTCATGTTAGACGATCCTGGTAGATGCGAAGATGCTCAAGGGCATTGACGTGCCACTCATCCAGAAGGGTCAATTGGTCCAAGTAAGCTTGCCACGCAGTGTCGTCATTGATGAACTCTTTCAATGCAACGCACAATGTTGGAATTTCCAACTCTAAAGGCATAATGGCCTCAGTGCATATACAAGCAAAAATGGCATTGCCCTAGTGGGTGTCCATATGCTAGTCCTGTAATCCCATAATTCTAAGGGTAATTGTAGATGCCAATTCCTATGGTTTTCATTCATCGTCTTCTTTAAGATGGCTACTATTATTTTGTTTAAGGCTTCTGCTTTCTCGTTTACCCACAGATAGTATGGTGTCACAAAATTGTGTTGAATGTTGTATTTGGTTGCTACAGCTTGCATATTTTTATTTTTGAATTATGGTCCATTATTTGATATTATCTTGAAGGGTACCCCAAAATGACAAATGATATTGTGATGTATGAACTCTGCAATCTTAGGACCAATTATTGATGTCAATGGGATCGCTTCCACCCACTTGGTGAAATACTCAGTGGTCGTTAAGATGAACGTGTGCTGGCTTGAGGATGGGGGAGAAATATTTCTAATCAGATCAAAATCCCACTGAGAAAATGGCCAAGCCACTTGAATGGGCTATAAGGCCTGAGATGGCAAGTGTGTTAGGTTTGCATGATGTTGACATTTAATATATTTCTTGACATACTCATAGTAGTATTTCTCCATGGTGGGACAATAATAGCCCATTTGAATAATAAATTTGATGATGACCATGTCACTGAAGTAGCCACTGCACGTACCATCGTGAGCTTGAAAAATCACCCAAGCTAATTCCTTGGGATCCAAGCAATGTAGGAGAATTCCATCATAGCTTCGACAATACAATATGCCTCTTAGAAAGACATATATAGTCACTTTCTGCTTGAGTGCTCATATCTCAGCATGCGATAGTCCCTGTGGGACACTTCCAAGCCTAAGAAAATATTACAACTAGGAGAGCCAGTCCTGATATGCTACTACCTCGATTGATAAGATGACTTGTGCCTCTTGCAATTTGACTTGCAAAAAATTATATTGAGACAAAACCTTATGGCGAATGGTGGTACCATTCCCTATAGGACACTAGGAGATCAAGGACCCCCAAGGTGCCTTCTTTAAGAAGTCTTTGGCTTTACAGAACCAGTCATGGTTTAGCTCTATATGGATCATGTTAACTGATTCCTTGTTATCAAAGACCTCACGCTAAATTGTTGAATGCAAGAGTTTTTTGACATGAATGGTAGTAAAATTGGTGGATGGATTCTAAGGGATCAAGGATCCGAAATATGCCATGGTGTCTATGAATCTATTTGATGAATGAGAGATTTCCTTGATGTTGTATCATTCTATTCTGGCTAGACATGTGTCAAAAAGCTCCTTATAAGCCTTCAGTATTAGATCTCGATATTGAAATAGTCCTTTGAATTGGTTGACTATGAGGAGGGAGTCACCAAAGATATTCAACCTCTTGATGTTCATGGCAATGGTTGTTTGGAGACCTAAGATTAGGACATAATATTCAATGTTTTTATTGGTGAAAGAGAAGTCTAGCTTGAATTACAAGGGCATTGGGGCACCTTGTATCATGAGAAAGATAATCCCCATGCCACCTCCTTGTTCACAGTTTGAACCATCGAAGAACAAAGTCATGTCTGCTTTATTTTTTTGTTATTCGAGTTCGGGTGCTTCTAATAATGCAAATACTACATCATCAAGAAGCTCTATGGTAAGGGGTCTACTGTTCTAGAGAGGCACCTTAGCCAACTGATCAGTTATGACTTGTACCTTGATGGAATTTTGGCTTATGAATTCTAAATCAATTTTTTTTAGTAGCATGATCCACTTTGTAGTGTGTATATTATGATATGTTTTTCTCATCATATATTGCAAAGGATTTTGCTTGAATATCACATATGTCGTATGGCTCAACATGTAGTGGCACAATTTCTTGGTTGCAAAGACCATCGCTAAGCATATCTTCTCTACGTATGCATATCATATTTTATAGCTCACCAGGGTACGACTAATATAATATATCGCTTTCTCTTTGTCTTGCACGTTCTTTTGAGTCAACATGGTGCCCAAAACAAAAGCTATAGAAGATATATATATAACAAAAATGGTGCATATGGCCTCAATGGGGATAGAAATGGTGGTTTTTCTAGGTATTATTTGATTTCAGCAAAGGCTTGTTGACATTCCTCGTCCCATTGGAAAGAGACCCCCTTTTGTAGCAGTCAATTCATGGATCGACATTTGTCTGATAGTTGTGTGATAAATCATTTTATGGACACTACTTTACCCTGTAAGCTTCTCAGTTCTTTGATGTTTGTGGGCGAAGCCATTTCTAATATAGCCTTTACCTTAGTTGGGTCTACCTCGATGCCTCGTTTAGAAATGATGAATCCCAAGAGTTTTCTAGAAGTCATGCAAAAGACACATTTATTGGGATTCAACCTAACATTGTGTTCAATTAGGTGATCGAATACCTTTGTGAGGCTCTCAACATGTTCTTCATGCAGCAATGACTTGGCTAGAAAATCATCGATGTAGTCTTCCAATATTGTGTGCATGTAGTCATGGAAAATGTATGTCATAGCCCGCTGATACATGGCACTAGCATTCTTAAGGCTAAACGACATCACTTTTTAGTAGAATGTACCTCATGGAGTGGTGAATGTATTTTTATGATGGTCTTCAGGTTTAATCCAAATCTGATTATAACCAAAAAAACCATCCATTAGGGAGAGCATCTCATGACCTGCAGTTGTATCTACAAGAGCATCTATGTTGGGCAACAAGAATGAGTTCTTTGGGGTTGCCTTATTGATATCCCTAAAGTCTGTGCAAATGTAGACTCTTCCATTAGGTTTTCCTATGGGCACCATGTTTGATACCCACTCTAGATAGTCGATGGGGATAATAAAAACTACATCCAATAGTTTTTGCAACTCATTTTTAACCATCAAAGCGATGGTTGGATGCATATTTCTAAGTTTTTGTTTTATCGACTTCTTTGTGGGGTCTAGCGATAGGTTGTGGAAAACCAGCTTAGGATCTAAAACTGGTATGTCTTTGTAGGTCCAAGAAAAGAGAGTTGGTGTCTCTCAATAGAGGAATTATGATGGTTTGCTCTTCTAGAGATAGGATTTATCTGAACTTGACATTCTTTGAATAATAGCGAGCATTGCTAATGTCTACCTCTAAATTTTCCTCTATTGCCATATGGAATTCATCCTCAAGTTGATGAGGAGTGGGGATTAAATGAATTTTGTGTGCTAGATTTATAATTCCTCCTAACTCAAGGTTGAGACCAACAAAACAAACATCATGAGTACAACCTGATGCAAAATGGAACGGTTGCAACATCTCCTCATTAGGGAGGAAATTATAAATATCTAAGGGTGAATTAGCATGATCCTAATCAATAGCATCTATATTAAGATACAATAGTTTTTTAGAATCTGCTGGATTATGGAATGGAGTGGTCAAATCAATGGATATCATGTTGATGGATGGAATGGGATCTCCAAGACCAGGCGAGTGGAACTCTATATCTTGGGTGTGCCTTCCATACTCATGATGAGGCTTTGGGGGCATAGGGATCTCAGGATATAGTCTATGGATAGATGAGATAATGGGGTTATTTTGCAGTAGCTTCTCTCTAAATGTTGATGGTTCTGGGTTGACCATGCGATGGATGGCATTAATGTTTATTGGTCTCCCTAGGAATTGAAGATTGGGGTAAATGGTATGGAGTGCTGCTTCTCTTTCCATAAGCATATTGACTGGTCTTAAGTATCTAGGTCCAAGATAAGCCATCTTGATCTCATCCTCAAAGTCGTCATCGCTTATCCAAAAGTCGTTGGCATTGGTTTCTAGTCCCAGGATGAGTTGGTGGCTAGCTTGCTGATGTCGTAGATATGCCATATCAATCTCATATTCATAGTCATCATCACTTATGAAGAACCCATTGGTGTTTGTATTTGGCCCTACTGCATGGCTCGAGTGTCTAGGCTATAGGTAGGCCATCTCTGTGGCATCATCTGACTCATAGCCACTTCCCTCAGATATGTATCCACCCTCATCTAAAGTGTATTCACTTTCATCTGATATGTAACCACTTTTTGCATGGCCTGTATAAGCAAGTCTTTACACATATCGAGGCCCATGGTAGGTTAGGCTAGTCCCATGTTCATCCTCGCTTGGAGCATAATCATACTCCTACTCATATCCATGCACTAGCTCCTGCTCCTGCAAGATGGCTTCTGATGAGGGTGCTTCAATGGAGGATTCAGGGTGGTATACCTCAGGTGGCACAATGTTGACCATGGCTATCCATTCATCACCCTATAAGTTCCTTCCCAAGGGTTGATAGGGGTTCCAGTCGATGTCCTCCTCAAACCCAATTCTTAATCTGTCTAGGTCAGCCTCTAAAGAGTCATCATGGCCCCGTAATTGATAGCCCAAACCACTCCTATTAGTGGTAGGTGGTACTATGGCTGGAATAGAAATTGATACCCTTGGTCATACAAGCATAGGCCATAGAATTTCCAATGATACTTCTCGAAGTACTTTAGATCAAACTTTAGATTCGATAAGTAATGAATATTTGTGGTGAAAGGTTCATCCTCGTCACTTTCTAGATCAGGAGCATTGTGGGTATAATCCGAACCAACATCTATGAAATTCGTCTAGTTGGGTGGAACCCCTAATTAAACCACTATCCCTAATGATAGATTTAGGACTCTTGGATGCCCCATATCTTGTGCCGATTCAATGATTAGCATGAAAGTCACATTTTGTACAAGATATTCACCTAGCACTGTGTTGGCTAGGTGAAATGTCACCTACGGTGTAGATGATGTTGTTAACAATGTATGTGAGGTAGGTTGCATTACCTCCTCAGCTATTTCTTGGGAATGCTCCTCCTCCATGGGAGTAGGGATTCCTAAAGTTTCTATTGTCAAAAGTTCCTTAGGCCCTTCCTCCACCAAGGGTACTTTCATATTTTGTTTATCCTTTGCCTTATATGTAGAAGGATTTCTATAAATGATAGTAGCTTTGGATGTAGGAGGTGGTGCTGACGTAGATGGGTCACATCGCACTGAATTATTTTTGCTACCTGGTTGCATGGTTGGGGATGAAGGTCTGATGTACAAGTGCATTTATGGTAGGTCGAAACCTCCTAAAAAGTCAACTAGATGCACATACTTGAACGGTTCTTTTTCGTATGGGACCATGTGTACTTATCACTCATGCACATACTTGATGCATTTGTATAGGATTGAGGGTACACACTACATATCCCTGATCCAGGGATGCCCCAACAAAATGTTATACTGCATTGCCCCTTCTAACACATAGTACATCATGGGATGGTCTTGTGTCCTACTTTCACTAGTAGAATGATCGTACCCACGGTGGAGCACAACATATAATTGAAAGCCCTGAGTGTGTAGGAAGTCGGTACAATGTTGGACTTAGGAATTTTCAAGTGCCCCATAGCCTTGGTGGTGATGATGTTGATCGATGAGCCTATATCGATCAGGACCTGCTTGAATGGAATATCATTGATTGATGCAATAATGTGCAAAGGCAGATTTGTTGAGGTAGTAGGGACTACCTTAATTTCATTATCATAAAAATAAATCACGAGCTCTTGGCACTATTGAACTTGCCCCACAAAATGTGTGAACATGTCTAGGTTCTGGTGCTGGAGCACGATTGATCAAAAAATATCCATTAAAGTCTCCCTATGCCTAGGGGATTATTGTATGAGCTTGTAAATGGATAACTTAGCTGGAGTTATCTATAGATTTTGTTCTAGTCTACTCTGAACAATCACCACAGGTCTTGTTTGTGGTCTTGGAATATTGTCCTGCACCTGTATCTACCGAGGTGCAATCAAGATATTGATAGGAGCTGTTGGAGGCTATGGTTACCCATATCTCTAAATCATGGTCATCAAATTTACCAATTCAACCATTTTGATGCATCTCTAAATGGATGGCTCAAACCAGAATTAAATAACTTGGGGACCCTGATATCTAAGGACCTCATGATTAGACAACGGGTTCTGGTATATACCCATATCTATGTTGTTGGGAGCTAGCGGGTTGTCAACTTTGATCTATTTCTTTGCAATCATGTCTTCCACCACATTCTTGAATCTGATGCAACTCTCGATATCATACCCTTGTATTCTATGGTAGAGGTAGTATTGATCTTTCTTGTATCCCCTTGGCTTGGGACGATTAGGGTCCAAAAGTTGTACGTCAAGAAACCTTAGCCTTTGCACCTCATTTAGTTGATTAAACACCAATTGCATTGATTCATTCATAGGCATGTAATAACGATGTGGCCATATTTCTTTATTCTGACCCTAGTTGTTCCTCATATCATAGTTGAATGGTGGAGGGTGAGCTTGGTAATGCTAGGGCTATTGTCCATTCCCCTCCTTTGGTGTGGCCAATACGACTTTATTAACTTAAGCAGGCTTGTCCTGCTTCTACTTGTTCTTGTTGTTCTAATTATTTTTGCTCCATTCTTTCTTGTTGCATATCTTAAGGTCTTTTTAATTGACCTTAATGTCTTCTATGAGCTTGGCCTGAGCCAAGGCTTCTTTGAATTATTTGTATTGTTGTAGCTGCAATAGCAAAGAAATGTGCTTTGCATATCTCTTCATGAACATCCAAAAAAGATCCTCTATGGGGATGAAAAATGATTGTTTTACCATAATATTTCTCCATTTGTCCCCATAGTCCATCATTGGCTCATCATCGTATTATTTTAGGTTGGCCAAATCAGATAGGTTCACTTTATTTTTATGTTTGAAGGAGAATCGCTCAAGGAATTCATTCGCCAACTGCTCAAATCTAGTGATGCTATGCTTGGGCAATTGGTTGAACCATTGCATTGATGCACCCGAGAACGTCATGATGAATGTCCTTAGTATTAGGGCATCATTTTTCTTGAGGTTAAAACACATATTAATAAATTTGGTAACGTGTTCTTGCATGTCTTCCTCTCCCTTAAATTTTTCTTGTCTAGGCATATCAAAGTGCCTAGGATATGCAGGACTTGGGATTGATGGCCATAAATGCTGGTTGTGTATCTTGTTTACTATTGGATTTTGTCCACTTGTATCCTTCTTGAGAGACTTGACTCTCTCAGTGAGCATCTGGTATACCTTTGAGGAAATAATCTCATGTTATTAAAGGTTTTCTTGCAGTGGTAAAGGAGGTAAAATAACATTTGCTCCAATCGAGTGTGGTAAAGGATGGGTTTGTTCCTAATCCTCCATCCTTATCTGGTCCTTATCGCATTTTTTTTTCTCAGGGTCCAGGTGTTGGTGATGTTGCAGAACTTGTTGGGTGTTCTCCTACCTTGGGCCAACATCTCTCCCTTACAAAAAATCAACATGCCATTAGGTTTATACCTTTCACTAGATATGTGCACGTCTATTTGAGCTAACCTCTCTACTAGCTCTTCATGCTCCTCTCATTCTTCTCTTGCAAGTTGCTCTTGTAAGTGTAAACACTTTTTCTTGCACTCTTTTTGCTCAAGGTCTTCCATGTGTTCCCATTCAATACATAGCTCTTCTTCCAATCTATGCAGGTGATCAGAGCGATCTATTATTGAGGGTGCATGTCCTTCTACCTCTGTGTGAGGAGTTCTAATGTGACGGTCTCTCAAGGATATTTTTGTTGTGTTCTTCCCCTATTTTCTAGGGTGACTTGCTCTGTGTACTATGTTAAGGGTTGAGTACGCTCGTGATTTGAAGTAGTGTATGTGCTACGGGATCACTCTGAATGTCCCCTTGGCTCGTTGGTGCATCTAGTGGCTATACTACGTGAACTTCCCAAAGAAAAATACGTGGTAGTGATGGTACTAGGGTATGGTCTCGAGGGAACTTGATCCAACCTATCGAGTTGTTAGGTCCTCCATGGCTGATCTTGCAGTGTCCAATTGATGCCAACAAACTGATGGTCCAACAATACACTCCCATCTGCGAGGAGGCTATAAGATATCTCGGGACTACACCTGGGTGTAGCCCCATGGTCTTGCCCCTTAGTGGGTAGATCTTTCCTATGTGTGTCTTATGAAGCTTGGGGTATTGCAACCCCTGCAGTCCAATGTAATTATGAGGGCCTGGATGCCTCCTCATGCCTATGTGAGGATGAAGATATTGAAGCTTTTGTAGGTCTGTGCAATGAGGGAGGCCATGATGCCTCCATACATCGGTGTGTAGAGGGAGGGCATGATGCCTCCACTTGTTGGTGTGGTGAGGAAGAACTTGAGGCTTCCTCACATCTACGTGATGGAGGTTGTGATGCCTCAATGTGTCTACGTGATGAGAGGTGCCATGAGGACCCCTCACTTCTATGCGATGAGGGAGGTCATGAGGCCTTCTCATGTCTATGTTATGGAGAACCAATAAGTGGCTCTCTAACTGGGGTTTCTCATGGAGTCCCCCCAAGAGTTGAATTGTCACCCCTAAGACTTGTCAAACTTCATTTGACGACACTGTGAGTGGGAAGCTCAACACTTGTGTGATGGTGATCATGAGGGTCATTAGTTTCTCCCTTGGTGTTGGACCAGGGGTGGTTGCTATGTGTGTACACCATCTTAATTGTGCGTTATCTTATTAATTAGTTTCTAAATTACCCAACCAAAGCAAATAGGTGTTTATATCTTTTAAGGATTAAAGTGTTCCCTAAACTGTTTGGTGTGTTTGGATTTGTTGTTGATCTTAACTTCTTGTTTGCACTTTGGACTTAGAATGAGGGAACTCAATTAAAGTGGATACTATGAAAACTAGTACCAAATGTGATTTCTCAAAATATTCTAGGGTACACCGCTTAAATCCTAGTGGGGGGTTTGCCTAGCTCTTCCACTACGACGTAGTGGGATACAGTTTGAACACAAGTGACCAATACAAACTAAAAATTAGTTCTCTATTTTATCCTAGGATAGCTAGGGGGCAAGCTGATGGAAGGAGATGAATTCCAACATCATCGGTCCAAATTGGGGGTTGGTGATGAAATCCAACCTTACCAATGTTATCATATAATGTGCAAGTGTGTGGTGTTCATTTTAGATTTTGAAAAATAAAACAATGCATCAACTAGCATCCATGCTTTAGATCCCTAAATGCCTAAAAATAATGTGTTTCTTTCAAAAATATGCATATCTAATGTAATATAGAATATTTTCCATGCAATGTACTTCCTACTTTGTGAATGGGTGACCACTGATTGGGCCACATGCAAGCAATATTATCACAGAATGGCCTAGCACACTGGAGACTAGGGTAGACCTTACAAGCAGAGGTCTACTATTCCTAGCAACGCCTAGAGGAAAACAAAGAAATCTAAGAAACATATCATGTAGTTTTCTTTTCATTTTCTTCATTTTTCCTTAATTAGATATGTTCTTGTTCGTTATTTTTGGAAAATAAATGTAGACAGAAAGTCATAGAGAATAAAAAATGTGTACCAATCTCAATTCCTCACCTGATGATAACTTGGCTGAATTTTTTCTCTATTTTCCTATTGGCCGTTGTTGACTAGAGTGACTGATATTAGTTGCTGACAACTATAGCGGCTAAGCTATCATAGCCACTATTGACCAGAGTGGTTAGACCTACATAGAGAAAACACCCAGAACATCAATAAATTAGCCAAAAAATAAAACCTGGTGGGGGTCCCACTGTGATCACCATATGTGCGACCCTAGGAAGCGCACACCCCAGCTGCCCTACTTGTAGTTTGATTTATTCATTATTATTTACAATAAAGTGAGCAAAATGAAAACACACATGTAACCTAAAGATAAAGATAACAAATAATGAAGAATTTTTATTAATCTTTGCAAGACTCGGTTACAATTTCGTCCCTCTAAGGTATACCCATCACTTTGATACAAATATTACACAATATGGAGCAGCGATCGAATATATTCCCCACAAGGGAATGATGCATCTATGTAGGCCTCCTGGTCTTGCACATGAAACTATATGGGGGCTTACAGATGCTCCCTTCTCCTGATCTAGTCCTAAAGGGATATTTGTGCTCTTGTTGCTTCCATTTGATCTTCAGGATATGTACCTGCACTTATGAAAACAACAAAGCATGCTCAGTAGGATGGGCTGCCTTTTCATATGAGGCCTTTGTTAGTGGATATGAATACTCATGATACTGATAATAAAATATGAACTTTAACAAAATAATAAAATGCATGGTAAGCTATAGAAATATGAAATAAAATCATGAATGAAACCAGATTTAAACTAGAATCAAGACATACATTAAATAGAAATAAAGCTAAACTAAAAGCAAGAAGGAATAACACTTGTACCCTAAGATATGCCTATGGGCCACTGTCCAAGATAGCGGTCGTGATGTGAAGCTCTCCTCCTTGTGGTTCAAGGATTTGTGTGCTACCCTCTTTGTCAAAATTGATGTTCAAGGGTCACCAAGTGTGTATCCTACACTGATTGGCAGTTGGGAATAGTGAATATGAAAATGGATTATGTTGGCGTAGCTCAACTGAACAACGCTCCAATGCTCGCAAAAGTGCTAAAGATCAGTTCTCCATTTTGATAGGACTTCACTGCTTAAATCTCAAACTTTATGGATCCTTTGCTTCTTGTGGGAGCATCTATATGTAGACTTCCCTCTCAGATCTATAAATTTGGCTTCCTGGAGAAAATTCAGTCCAAATTGCATGTGACTGGTCATCCCGTGTGAGGAGCATCAGTCCCAAACTAGAATGGAAGGGGAATTTAGGAGGAGCTCAAGGAATTTCTCACAAAAATATACCTGTTATCCATGTAAAAGTGTTGTCAAACTATGTGATTTGGGCTTGTACTCACAGCCAGACTATGTGTGACCCTGGCTACTATCAGTTTTAGTGGCCAGATCTAGTCATTATAGTCTCCAGTAGCCAGATGTGCTAGTCACTCTGCTTGAGAGTGGCTAGGCCTAGATGGTCTAGAATTACCCTGCCTGAGTGATTAGGACCACTTATTTCCCTTGGGGAGATCTAAGAGGGTTCATATGGTCTATGGATATGTCCATATGGGTAGTCTCCTCAACATGATGCATTTTAGGTGTCTACAGATACACCTTATAAACTCCACCTTAAAATAATATCCAACACCATAAAAATATCAACCAAACACCTTATAATATTTTCAAAACATTTGAGCACACAACATTAAAAATTTAATTTTGCAAAAACCCTTATAACTCCTTTAGCAACCTTAGAACCAATTTAAATATGCAAAAATTAATTTTTAAATGCCCAACTATATTTCTAAAAATTTTGGCGACCAATTTCCAAGCATACCTTATACTTCCCACAAAAGGGGATTCGATGAGATTCGATCCGCCATCTCCTCTAGCCTAAGTGCCTAAGCGCTTGGGAGCACACCGCATGGGCTATTAATGCCCATGTGAAGGAAGGTATAGCGCCTTCTCTTATGCCTTCACTCGTCATCTATTCCTATCAAAACATGCACACTCCTTCGCTTTGGATGCAACACAATTTGTAAGGCTCACAATTCTTAAGCTCACATTAATTTTTAAAGATATGGCAAGTTTGGTAGCGTGGGAGTTCTCTCCTTATATACACGATTTAATTTCTCCTCACGTCAGTGACACTTTATTCAAAATTGAATTTCAAATTTTAAATTTGATTGGTGTCTCCTTTGGACAGTGGTCCATAAATATTGTAATAAGGAAGGATTCCCAAGATATTTGTTGAGAAAATTTTAGTGAAATATTTTCTTCGTGGAGTAACCCACATTGGGTGAACCATATTAAATTGGTATCTCTATCATGTGTGATTATTTATGCATTTATTGATTACTACTATTGATATTGGAATTGATATATTGCATAATATTATTTGAGAAATAAAAGTAAAAAGTGGTCTTATACTGTTCACCACCCTCTCAGTATAAGCTTGTGTTCTTCAATTGATATCAAAGCAGGTTCCTTAGGAAGAGTTTAAAATCTTGAATGAAAAGCTTACAAGAACACAGATGGATTCTCAAAATGGATCTATAGAGAATACAACACCATTGTTCGATGGAAAAAATTATGCACTTTGGAGTGTGAGAATGAAGATTCAGTTAATGGAACTAAGAAATGAAACATGGCAAGCAGTTGAAGATGGATACATACCACTAGCCACTCCACATATAGATAAATATGGTAACATCCTATAATTGAATAATTCAAAGGCAATGAATGAAATTTTAAAAGGATTTCATGAAATAGAGTTTATAAAATTTATGCAATGCACGTCAACAAAAGATATTTGGGATAAGCTGAAAGGTATATATGAGGGAGACAAAAATGTCAATATGGTAAAATTTCTAAATCACAAGAAAAATTTAAGACCTAAATATGAAGGATGAAGAAAACATTGTTGCATACCTACTTTGTGTGGATGAGGTTGTTAACTCCATGCAATAACTTGGGTTCAAAGTTGAAGAAACATATGTTTTTCACAATATTTTGAGGTCACTTCCTAAGAGGTATAGTGAAAATATTTCAGCCATAAAAGATCAGAAATATATTGGAATTTTTAACAATGGATTAGTTACATGGAATTCTCACAACTTTTGAGATGAGAATACAAGAGGATCCTATTCCCCAAAAGGAAGAAACCTTCAAAGTTACAAATAAGACAAAGGGCAAGAGGTCAGATTCAATTAATGAGGTATACAGTGATGAAGAAGCAAATTATGGTAGGAGGAACAAGGTCACAAGAAAGTATAAAGGTATGAAATCAATTAGGTATTTTAATTGTGGTAAATATGGTCACTATGCAACTGATTGTCGAGAAGCTAGAAATAGTAGTGAGGATGAGAAATAGGATCACAAGAACAAGGAAATAGAAAAACACAGGTATCAAAATAAAACTAGGGATGGACAAGGCAAGCAAGGAAAGAAGTTTTTCCAAAGGTACAAAAAGAGTTTTTATGCAGACAAGGTAGGTAAGAGTTCTAGTGATAGTTATGGAAGGTCCTTAGATAATTATGAAGAAGAAATTCTATTTTTGGTAGATGAAAAAGATGTTAAGAAAAAGACAAAGAGGGCACCAATAATTCTCAAGTGTTTTAGGGGTGGTAACTTTGGTCATCTTGAAGATAGTTGTACAAGGAATGGATTAAGTTTTAGTGAGGATGAATATGAAGATGCACTTGAATATCTAGAATAATAAAGTCTTCTTATGGCAATAGAAGGAGAAGGAAGTGCTCCTGGTGGAAATGAATCAGAAAGGAATGAAGATTCTTTTGAAGACAAAGGAGTATAGGCAGAATCATAGGAAGGAGAAGTTGATCTTGAGGGTAAGCTTATTTCTGCTCTTAAGGAATTAAGGAAGGTAAAAAAGCAAAACTCAAAACTCAAGCTTTAATTCAAGAATGTGATGAATAAAAAGGAAAGCTTATAGAGGATCTAACCAACTCAATAGCGAAGACAAGGAGATTCAAAGATATGTTAGAGTCAAAGGTTTTATATTGTGAAATATTAGAGCATGAGGTATCTTCACTAAGGAAGTAAAAGAGTCTAAAATAAGCTACACAGGTTTGGAAGAAGCTCAAAGACCTTGGATAATATTATCAAGGTACAAATTTCTTTATCAAACAAAACATGACTTGGTTTTGAATAGGTACATAGTGAACAAGGAGAAGAGTCAATATCAAGATCCAAAGAAGAAGAAGCTTCAGAATAAGAGAGTGTAAGAGAGAGTGTGACTTCTAAGGATAAGTTGGACAATAGAAATTTCAACAAGCAAAGGAATAATGCACAAATGAGGAACGTATGGAATAGGAAACACCACAAGGTAGAAGAGACTAAGAGACCAATGGGGTCAAGGCAAAGTTTTTTTAATGGACGATGCTTCTCATGTCATAGGTTTGAGCACAAGGCTACATAGTGTAGGACACATGAAAGACATAAATATAGAAATTTTAGAAATATGCATCTCTTTCAAGGGTTTTGCTACTCTTGTAATCAGTTTGGTCATATGGTAGTTAATTGCAAGGTTTGTGATAGGGATGGATATGGCTTCACTAGGAGGAATTACAAGACATATGCACCGTCAAGGAATCACAACATTAAGTGTTATAAGTGCAATAATTTTTGGCATATGGCTAAGTGGTGTAGATAAACAATTCCAGAGACAAGTAGGAACATGAACATTCAAAGGAATCAAAAGGATCAATTGAGAAAGAAGGTGGACAAAGGTAAATAGAAGTGTATGCTGGGAGTAGAGATACTCCCACCCCAAAATTAAACACCTCAAGAGAGGAGGTGGGGTAGGGGCTAAGCTAAGAGTATCATTCTTAGCCCCAAGCCCCAAAGGTGGCCCTTTTCAATTGATGACAAATGGGGAGAGATTTGAGTTAAGGGGAGAGCATTCAGTCAAGGGGAGCAGTTTTGAAAAAAGGAAAAAGGTTTGGTTACAGAAAAAGGGTTGCCATCAATGACAAAGGGGGAGATTGTTGGAAATATTGATTTAGTTGTGTTGTCATTGATGTCAAGAGTCAATGCAGGACTTGGCAAAATAAGGGTTAACATATTTATATTTTAAGCCCAAGAAATTTGGTTTAAGATCTTCACATGATTGGTCAAAAGTATGGTTAAATACCCTGAAGGAAAGACCTAAAGGAAATAATATTATAATATTTATTATTTTAATATTAAAGGAAGTTGAAAAAGGTCTAAGGGTGAAAGAGAAAAACTCCTAGGCCCAAAATAAATAATATTATAATATTTTTATTATAATATTAAAAGGTTAAAATTAAAGCCTAAGGTAATTATAAATTATTTATAATATTTATATTATAAATTAATATATAAAATATTAAAACCCAAAGTTGGGTTGGACACAAAAAAATGATTTAAATTTTATTTCCCCGCCGACATTCGAAGGAAAGGAGCATATGGTATAAATACCATAAGGTTTACCTCACAAATGCTAAGTCTCTAAACATATTAATGCACATGTGATTGTTTGAAAGTGAATGAAAAAAAATCATGAGAAAAAGGACAAGAGGTTAATATATTTCATTTGCAGTGAAAAACATGAAGGTCAAAGTGGCCAAGGCATAAAGCCTTGTCACCAACCATTTGGTTGGGCTAGTGGCAAGTTGTTTATGGTTAAGGTGCAGGGTACATGGAGGTGCTATGTTCGAGTCTTGACGACTACGAAAGGATAAAGTTTTTTTGGGATTTGGCACTAAAGGAAGAGACAAAGTGCTCAAAGTGCTTTTACCTCCCACGTGAGCACTTAGATCACGCAGTAGGGTAGTCACAACTAAGGCGCAAATGACAGTTTGACCTGGGATTGAATCCCACCAAGGTGTTTGCTAAGGTACTTTAATTTTTTTTGATAATGTGCATTTTGCCTAAGGTGTTATTGTGAGTGCATGTGGTCTAATATTGGATTGTGAGTGCCTAGGGATATATAAAGTCATTAAAGAAAATTTTAATTTAATTTTAATTAAATGTTGTGAAGGATTTAAGTGTGGTTTAAATGTGAATTCAATTATTTATGGAAAGGGGTGTTGATTATTTGATAATGCATTTTTTAGTAGGGAGATATAAAGGAGTTATTTTGATTATTTTTATGCATTAAAAATTCTGAAGTGAATTATTGTGAAAGTGTGTCAAGTGAACCTTTGCTAGTTGTATTGTGAATATTTTGGATATTATAAGGTGTATTTGAGACTTGTTGTTTTTGTATGGTGAAATAAATTTTTGAGTGGATATTTTGAGATAGATTGTTGCTACCTAAACTTGAGATTGGAAAAGAATATTTGATTGTGATTGAGATAGGTTTTGAAGACATATCTCCATAAAAACAAAAGGTATGGGTAAATATTCCTTATGAGTGAAATATTGTTGGGTTGAATGTTGTGTATGCAAATTTGGAGTGAAAAGGTTTTTTTGATAAGTTTTTTTGAGTGAGATTTCATATGAATGATTGGTGGAAGTTTGTGAGTACATTTGAGTGTGAAGTTGAGAAATATATTGAACTAGGGTTTGTGAAAGATCATGAGTATCATTGTTATGTGATATTGTTTGATAAGCATTGTTGGAAATATTTGAGTAAAATTTCATATGCATGATTAGGGTTTGAGAAAATATCATGAGTATCATTGTTATGTGAATGTGGAATCATATTGATTCAAGGGTTGAGATTCATAGTGTGATTTATTGGAAGTATAGTTAAATATTTGGTTATGGTTTGCAAGAAATTGGTGTTTCGTTGAGTGGATGGTTGAGTAAGATTGGATGAGTATTATTGATTGAATGTATTGGAGTGATAGTTCAAGTTCCATAAAATAAATTGTTCTTAATTCTAAATTTATTTGAAAAGGATTTTTAAAGTGATAGAGTGATTTGTGAAGTGTGAAACATATTGAGTCTCTTACCATTATCTATATGTTTCTCTGGTTAAACAAAATTCTGAGTGAAACTTGTTTGCATGATTGAAGAGGTTTTTTGAAAAATATTAAGTTGAGTTTTGTGAGTGTTTTTATGAGTGTGAAACATATTGAGTCTCTAACCATTCTCTATATGTTTATGAGGTTAAACAAGATTCTGAGTGAAACTTGTTTGAGTGATTGAAGAAATTTTCTGAAAGAGATTGAGTTGAGTTTTGTATGCAAGTTTTGCAATTGATTTGAATAATATTTTGTGAAAGCTAGTGGACAGATTTGAGTAAGTCCTAGAGGGGACTTAAGGACATATTTGTGGAAGATTTTGTGAAATATTAAGGATAAATTTGTGTGAGCTTTTATGGAAGGTTACAATCAGATTGGACAAGTTCTAGGGAGAACTTGTTGAGAAGATTTGAGGTAAGTCTTGGTGAAGACTTGTTGAGAAGATTGATAAAGTTCTTGAGAGGACTTGTTGACATATTTAAGGTAAATCTTGGTGAAGACTTGTTGAGTATATTTGAGGTAAGTCTTGGTGAAGACTTGTTGAGTAGATTGAGCAAGTTATTGAGAGGACTTGTGGATAGATTTGAGACAAGTATTTGAGAAGACTTGAGAGTATAGTTGATTGATTGATTTGTTCAAGCTTTGTGTTAAGGCTTGAGGTATATCTAGAAGAGTTGATTTGTAAATGGATCAGGCTTTGTGTTAAGGCTTGAGGATATATTTTGGTGCAGATTTTAGGACAAATTTATGCCAAACCAGAGACAGAGATTGAACAGATTTGTGCTAGACTGAAGGACTGTGTTTATTATAGATTTGAGATAGAGATTAAGTAGATTTGTGCTAGACCGAAGGACTGTATTTAGTTAAAATTTGAGACAGATATTGAGTAGATTTGTGCTAGATCGAAGGACTGTGTTTAGTACAAATTTGAGACAGAGATTAAGCAGAGTTGAGAGCAGGATTTTGAGGTGATAGAGAAGATGATGGTAAGAACCTAGAGTTCCTAGCATAATGAATTTATAAATAAATAAATAAATAAATAAATAACATAAAACTTTAAGAATCGCTTTTGTATTTTTGAAAAGTCCTTTCAATATTTTAATAAATATTTTATATTATATTTCATGGATGATATTCCTGAATGAATGATTTGGACAACTATATATATTGACCTAACCCTAACCATCATGTCACTTCATAATAATTAATAGAATTAATTATTATGACTATGCTAATTATTATATTATCAATTACACTAACCTTAGGATATTAAATATATTATATTATTATTATTAGTTAGGGTTAGGATAGGATCCTAACATGCCACCCTCCTTAAAAGAGCTTTGTCCTAAAAGCAAGAATGGAAGAATTATTGTAAAAATTATCGCAAAAGTCATCTTGTAATCGTTTCTAGTGATTCATCTGAAATGTATCTTTCTATTGCTTGAAAGTTTGAGTCTTTGACTTGGTTAAGCCATGGCTTGCCTAATATAGCATCATAGTAGGACAATTATTATTCTATCTTCATGGTTGCACAATATGTTGATAGTACCCTATTTGCTATTATAACTTCTTGGGCAGTAGTATACTGTAGGCTCAAATTTGATTTGTCATTCTTAGTTGAAATGAGCTCTTCAAAACTTGTTAACAGTTATTTCATGAATGTTTTTATTTTCTGAATTCTATGTGGCTAGGCAACTTGTTAACAGTTCTTTAGGGTACAACAAACATGGTTAATGACTTGTTGATCTTCGTTATACTCTTGCATAACTATTGAACAATGTATAACAATCCTCAACTCTAATATTGTAATTCCTTCTTAGTACCACTTGTCACTAAGAGTTTTTTAATCCTTTGTATTCAGTTGATGAGTCTTCCTCCGCTAGTGATAAAACTATAATAGCTATCCTTCAAAATGATTCATCCTTTTCAACTGTAATGGCTAGCTAGTGATTCCTTTTGTAATAAATAAATATCATGATTAAATTTTTATTATATTCTTGTTGAAAGAGACATCCAAAATAGATTTACCTAGGAATTTGAATATAATTGAGAATGCGCAGCCTCCTGATCTTTGATGAATGCTATTGGGGAAACAAACAATAAATTAATTGATATTTTGTATGGATTTTATGGGAACAACATATTTTTTGATAGAAGGATTTTTCATCCATGTCTATGTATGAATTTTATGGATTTCATGACTAGAAACCAGATAGACCCTAAATCAACTTTGTCTATAGGTGCAGGCACTAGCATTGTTTGTTTCTAGGCTTAGATCGATGGGATAAAAATTATTCGAACATTAATAACATTCCATACATCTTACGTGACTTATTAGACATCCTCCAAATAATTATTTCACAAATATTTCTCCTTGTAAAAGAATGCACGCTTCAGAATCATGTGGAGATAGCATGTGTATTTTTTTTAATTATAAATTGTTACGTCACGTAATCTAGAATAAATGTATTTTATATTGTAAGTGAATTCATTTCAGGCTTTCACTTTATCAACATGATTAAAAGGAAAGCCTTTTCCTATGAAAGATACACAGGATAACATCTGGGTCTGTGACGCAAGAGGCATAAAATCAACACTTTTTTTAAACTGTCACCTAGTTTTTACATGCAGAACTAACTCTTGCTTGAATTGGACAACTATGCAAAAAAATTTCTTGTTGAAATATGTCTTTTACAGGAAAACAATAGCTTTCAAACATTTTTTTTGACTTGTTCATAGATAATATGGTAGGATTTTCTTCAACAGCACACTTCCAACATCGCACTTCCAACGTTATATTTCTCAAATCTGACAGAATTTTAATATTCAATTGATCAATGCACTATTGCACATACCACCAATGCACTCTTAAAACTGACAATGTCACTTCATTATTGGAAAAATGGTGGTGGTCAAGGAGGCGGCCTTATAGATGAAAGGCTCACACTATTCAACACATCCAACAGATAACCAAGTTTATCCATTACTGGATCATAGTTTTTAAAAATTGTATAAGCGCTTTTTCCTTCTTATGTATTAAATAAATTGTTTAAAAAAACATTGTAAACATCATTAGTGAATTAATTTTGTTGAGTTAGGGTTTTTCTAGGTTGTTTTTCACGTTGATGGTTGTGTATATCTCTCATGTGCAGGTTTTTAAAACACACTTTCTCTTCCTTGATATCCTCATCTTCTAGGTGCATTCCTTTTATAAAAGAATTTGTATTTTTAAGGTTGGAAACATTTTCTTTCTTCTCGTAAAATGCGATGGATACATTTTGAAATTTTATGGCTATGGGCTCATCCAAAGAAAAAAATAATTTAGGGTTTGGAATATTTTTTTCTTTTTTGGGGAGTGCAATGAGTACCTTCTGGGATTCCATGGCTATGGGATCTTCCTCTACTTGGGATTCCATGGCTAGGGTATCCTCCTCTTGCATTTTCATTTTTATTAAATACTCTATACGATCAAAACGTTCCATTTGTTTGTTATGGTATTGTTCATTTATTCTTATAATTTCTGTGATGTCATTTTTCATTCCTTTGATATTTATGTCCCATATGGTTGGATCCATAAGGCTCTGATACCAGATGGTAGGAACCTAGGGTTCCTAGCACATTGAATTTATAAATAAATAAATAAATAACCTAAAACTAAAAGAATTGCTTTTGTATTTTTGGGAAGTCCCTTCAATGTTTTAATAAATATTTTATATTATATTTCATGGATGATATTCCCGAATGAATGATTTGGACAACTATATATATTGATCACTTCATAATAATTAATAGAAATAATTATTATGGCTATGCTAATTATTATATTATCAATTATGCTAACCTTAGGATATTAAAGATATTATATTATTATTAGTTAGGGTTAGGATAGGATCCTAATAGAGGATAATAGTCTCTAGTGGATAGAGATCCATTAGCCAGGGTAGTGAGGACAAAGGTCTTTTGTGGAGAGAGATCCACAAGCTAGTGTAGTGGAGGTAGTAGTCTTCTAAAGGATCACCAAACAGAGTAGAGGAGAAGGAGTTCTACTATGGATAGAGATCCACATATCAGTTGAGGGGATTTGTGTCTCCTGTGGATAGGGATCCATGAACTTGATTAGGGGATTGGCATCTCCTTTGAAAAATGGTCCATAAACATTGTAATAGGGAAGGATTCCCAAGAGATTTGTTGAGAAAATTTTAGTAAAATATTTTCTCCGTGGAGTAACCCATATTGGGTGAACCATGTTAAATCGGTGTCTCTATTGTGTATGGTGATTTATGCATTGCTTGATTATTGTTGTTGATATTGCCAATGATATATTGCATAGTATTTTTTGGAAAAGAAAAGTAAAAGTGATATTATATTGTTCACCTCCCTCTCACTATAAGCTTGTGTTATTTAATTCCATGCCACATTTTAATTTCTATGCTTCACTAATGTTGGTTGAATGACATTTTCTATAGAAAGTATGATGATTATTAGTGCCTTGGCATATACCTCATCAAACTACTATTGATCCTCTTAATCCTCTTCTTTCCAAGTGATATTTTCGATGACAATATCCCATATTTTTACAACCACTATGATGGTCATAATCTTGTTCTCCCATGGTCCAAAATTTGGGCCTTTGAGTAGTTGTGATTTAGTAAGAAGTTTTTTTTTTTTATATATATTTTCTATGGTGAGGGTTCCTTATTTATCTCAAATGGTCCATTTTTCAATATCCCACTAGTCCAATATACCAAATCTTTCTATATACCTACCCTTCCCATATACCCGTTGGTATGTGGAAGAAGCTAGTCTTCTCGATATATATGGTCATACATGACAAAGATGTTAAGATATAGAAAATAGAATGATACATAGTTCCAAGGTAGTACAAAAGGTATTCTACCTATCAATAACACTTGCATAAAGAGAAATCCTTGTACATGGGTGTGACTTCCCTATAATTTTTTTCAGGGTATACGTCTAATGACAGTGAAAAGTAGGGTAGACAAAATAGTGAAATAATCATAAAAAATAGCGTCCTTATTTCTTCTTAATGATTTATAGGGTTGTTACCCACACATCATTATCATAGCTTTACTAGGCTATAGACATAGTACCTTAGCACATATTTACCTATGAATTCAAGCTAGGGGTGTTGTTTATACTGAATGCTACAAGTGTGTTTAAGCACATGTTTAATTTTAATGTATGAAAGTTTTGAAGGAAATTGCTTATAAAAAATGTGTTGGTCACAAAAAAAAAATGCACCTTTTTTTTACAAAAATATTGATTACTCCCTCAATTTTGTAAAATATTCATTGTAGTATATTTTTAATTATTTGCCCTTAATAAACAATAGGAAACTGCAAAATTAAAACCTCTCTTATTTTTTCTAGAGAGTATTCAATTGTTTATCTTCAATGGGTTTTGGACTCTTGACCTCTCTTTCATATTCTTCATTAAAAAAATAAAGAAAATCTTGTGTACCTTACAATGACTTGTCATCCTTTTTAAAAAAAGATCACCTCGTTCATAATAGAAAGCAATAGGGTATGTCCAACACATGGAAATTCTTCTATACAACCCTAAACCAATACATGTGTATTATAGAACTGCCCCATTGTCTTCACATATGCTACTTCTGGAGCTACTTCCAATATTTCCCTAGTTAAAAATATTAATCCATTGAGTTCCTCAATTATCTTCTTTAAAATTTTGATGTGCAAGAAGATTGCACCGTTCTTGGGGATGGTCCAAATGATATGTTTCAAATTTATTTATTTTATTACTTTGACCATACAATCCTAGTCACAACTCAGAATAACTGATACAACAACCACTTTGACACCTTTTCCTTTGGATATAGATCAAAATCATGCATTAGTGGAGAATTTTTTAGTTGATGTAGGTGTTTTCCATGATAATTTGTAGGCTCCTTTAGAGAAGCAAACAATCACATAAGTTTCTATTACAATGTGTTTGGAGGAAGGGCATTTTAAATTATTGATAAGATTATAATTGTGTATTTGAATTGAGAGATGGGTGATGTTGGATTTATCCATATCTTGTTATACAATCACCTAAAATTTTGTCAGAACTATCTACATATAGGAACATTATCAGTGTCTCGCTCATTGTATTTGACCCATTTCATAAAAAAAATGTTGCTTTTCAACATTTTTACACTTATTTTGCCTTCTTTATTTTGAGATATGGATTCAAATTTAGGGTTGAGAAATAAGAGAGTTTAGGATGAGAGAGAAAATATATTTCAGGGCTAGTATTTTGCATTAATATTTAGACACAGACTATGTTTTTATACTATGGTGAATGCAAAAAAATTGATAATGGTTTAATACCAAGGTGGAGAAAAAATGGTAGGTCTACAAAACTCCACGTGATATTGATCTCATACCAATGATGGATGTAGCAATAGAATGGAAAAACTTCACTTAGAAAAAATCGAGTAGAGGCTCAAGATTTACAAATATATACATGGAGATATCTCTTGGTTTCTCAAGATACTCTTGGTGCTTCTAAGACAAACATATCTCTAGGTATTTGGACTCTTTAAATATGATGCAAATAAGAATCTATTGGATTGCTTGATTAATATTAGAAAATATGAAATGTTGAATAAAGTGTTCCAATATCAAAGCATTAAGCATTCTATAGAGGATCCTCAAGAGATTGACCTATTGGCAAAAAACTATTTCAAAATCCTTCTAACTAAACCTCTGATCGATAGAGTTTATTCCCTTGAAGGTTTCCCATGAGAAAAATGAAATTCTTACTAAGATTGTTAGTTTGTAAGAAGTGGAAGATGTTATTTTTAGATTTAAGAAAGGGAAATATCCTGGGCCTGATGGATTTCCCATTAATTTCTACCAGTGCTATTGGGACATCGTGAAGAATGACATCCATCAGGTGGAGGAGGAGGCTCATCACTCTAAGTAGATGTTGAGAACCCTTAACTCCATATTTCTAATTATTATCCCTAAAACCCATCATGTTACTCGTATGGAGAAATTTAGACCCATATCCTTGTGTAATATTACTTAAAAAAATATTGCTAAAGTGACGACTAATAGACTCAAGAAGATCCTCAACTCTATCATTTCTTAGAAGCAGGGTTGATTTATGCAAGGTAGACAAATCCTGGATAGCATCCTCATTGCTCAAGAAATTGTCCACTCCATGAAGTAAAAAAAATATAGGGGGATGCTTATTAATCTAGATATGGCTAAATCTTATGATCGGGTTAATCGAAACTTCCTTTTAAATATTTTGGAAACTTTGGTTTCTATCATGATTGGATTGAGTGTGTGAAAGCTTGTATCTCATCGATCACAGTAGGATTTTTGGTTAATGGTTCTCCTATATGTTTATTTGCTTCATCTAGAGGCCTAAGATAGGGAGATCCTATCTCTCCTTACCTATTTATTATCTTGGAATAATATCTTGGGATACTGATCCAAAAAGATAAGAGCCTTGGTCTCTTGAAGGATGTTTTTGTGGCAAGAGATGAGGAGTTGATTTCCCACCTCCAATTCATGGAGGATACTTTGCTTATGGGGGAATCCACTCTTAGGGAGGCTCGTATATTTAAGAAAATTTTGGAGTATTATCTAGATGACTTTGGAGGAGCCATAAATATGCATAAGATGAAAGTGTTTTTCAATACTCCGATTCTTGTCTAAATAAATATTTCCAAGTTTTCAACTATGAGATGTCCTCTATTCCATTTAAGTACTTGGGCTTTCCTTTATCTGATTCTAATCCCAAAAGACAAGATTGGAATGAAATTATTTCTAAATTTAGAAAGAGGTTGCAAGGATGAAATTTCAATTAGATTTCCTCATTAGGTATATTAACTCTTCGTAAGTTCATTCTTCTAGCGCTCCCGGTCTACTTCTTCTCTACTTTATTAGCACTTGCAAAGGTTCTAAACCAACTAAAAAAACTTCAAAAGAAATTTTTTGGGGGTGGTCCATTTCTTGAAAGTAAATGGCCTCTTGTTGCTTGGAAACAAATTTGTAAACCTCTCCAGGAGGGGGGCCTTGGTATCAAAGATCTTAAAATCTTCAACAAAGCCCTTAATGGGAAACTATTTTGGAGATTTTGCAATGGAGAGAACCTTTTTTGGGCCAAAATTATTAGAAAAAAATATATCCCTAAGGTGGACTGGAAAGAGGTGATCAGGCTTGAAAAAATTCCTTCAAGGTCTTCTCTTTAGTCCATCTTGACATCCCATAGCGCGTCGGCTTGTTCAACTACCTTCTAGAAGATCGATGATGGCAACCAAAATCTATTTTGGGAAGATGTGTGGAACCAATATGCTTCTTTAAGAGAAGATAAATCTTGTTTGGTTTGCAGGAGTCCTTTGAAAAGGAGGGTTGGATCCGATTCAAGGATTATTTTCAAGACCATCCCATTTTCCATGAGATCGATAGGATCACATTGCATGTTTGGAAAGATCATTGGTCTTTGCCTAGTCAAATCAAGGATGTTGATAAATGTAATATTTGGGAAATCATCTCTAGAAGGAAGATTTCCTTGTGTAAGGACCTAGATGTATTGTGTTGGGGGATTAGTGGAGATGGAAAATTTACTACCAAGAAAGCTTATAATTTCCTTATGGAGGCTAACTTCAATGGGGATTGGAATAGAATTTGGCTAGAAAATTTGAAGGAAAGGGGTGTGGCCCAAGATCTTTATTTTTTTTTGGCTAGTGGTACAAGATAAAATTCGAACTGGTCATAAATTTATGAAGAGAGGCTATTTTGGACCCTTTAGATGCCATAACCACCAACCATCTCTTCATATCGTGCCCCTTTGCTCAATCTCTTTGGCAAGACTTTGCCAACTTTTGGATAAAATCCATCCATAATTTTCAATCTATTAAGGATAAGATAATGAAGTGGGTTGGGCAAAAATTTGACCCTGATTATATGAGAGCAATTTGGTAGTGGACCCTTGCTTACATGATATGGATGATCTAGCTTCGAAGAAATAAAATTATTTTTAAGGAAGATATAATTTCCCAATCCCAAATTTGGATTTCTATTCAGAGGGCGATAGCCAAATCTATTTTGGTCAAAAAGTGGGAGGATTGTGATAAACCCTTAGATAAAAATCTTAGATATATCAAGAATCAATGGTTGGAATAGCTATTATATGATAAAAGTGTTTGGTGCTCAATCAAGAATTATAAAATTTTTAGGAATCATACTAATATCAGATGTCAACCTCCCCATAAAGGGTTTGTTAAGCTCAACTTTGATGGTGCATCCGGGGGGAACCCTGGAAAAGATGGTGGGGATGTTATTTTTCATGATGACCAAGGAAATATGAGAGGCTATTTTTTCCTTAGTCTTGAAGATACCATTAATAATCATATTGAGGCTCAGGTCCTCTTTGAAGGACTATTGTGGGCCCTTAAACAAAATTGGTAGAATATCTGTGCTGAAGGGGATTCCTAGATGATCATAAAATAATTAAAATATTAGAAATGATCATCCTCTCCCTCTAATTGGAGGTTAGCCAATATTATTTAGAATTTTAAAGAAGTCTATCACTCATTTCAATCCTTGGAATTTTGTCATGTGTGGAGATCTGCAAACAAGGTTGTTAATGCCATTGCTAATTGGGGAGTGGATAGAGGTCTAAGAGAGACCACCTAGATCAACCAGTCTAATGACATAAATGCTCCCGAGGGCATCAAGCATAGAATTATTTCTTTGATCAATAAATATAAGGAGGGTGTTGGTGGCACTAGTCATGGTGAAATTAGGATGGAGAAAGCCTTATGATTGCTGCTTGTTGCATTAGTCTTGGTATTTTTTATTTTTTTTCTTGTCTATTTATTTTCTCATGTGGATTTTTGTTTTATTTATTTTATTTTTATTTTTTGTGTGGTCTCGTTTTTTTATTTCTCACGTTTTGTTGTTGTTGTTTGTCTCATATGTTTATTTTCTCTTATGGTGTTTTTTTTACTCTTTTTTTTTGTGTTTATTGATGTTTCTAGTTTATTTTTATTTTGTTTTTGATTGTGTTTTTAGACATACTCTTTAGTATGCCAAATGGGGCAGGCCAGGTGCAAGCCTTGGGTGACTTTTGGTGGAATAGATACCCCTGCCTCCTTGGGACTTACCTAAAAGTGGCACCCTAAAAAGGATGTTTTCCACAAAAAAAGTATTCTATGGAGGATTGGTCTTAAAATTGTTGGCTTTGAAGCCTAACTATGTTAAAATATTGTAGGTCCCAATATAAATAAGCCACAATATTATAAGTCGAAACATCAATAATCACGAGAAGAATTATATATGAGCAATCAAATATATATCAAAGCCAATATAATAATGAATTAAAATTCACTTATAATATCAAATATGAATGTAAATGGCCAAAATAATTCATGTACATGCATGAATAATACTTACAATAAAGTTGATCAAAAATTGTATACAAGCTTTATTATCAATGCTTGTTATGTGGTGATTACTACAGACCATTTTCCCTTACATTGTATGGAGCTTTATCTTCATAATATAGACATAGTAATGTGACTTTTCAATACTTATCTATTGAACTCCTCACACATTCTGAAGATGCAACCTTTCATATTCTTGAACATTGGCTTCTCGTATTACCACTTGTATACTAGATTATTCACTCTTTTCTTACATGCATACTTTAAATCTATGAATCTTGCACACTTCTACATAAATCTTACTCTCCTACATGCACTTGTAATACAATACACTTGTGCATATCCTCACATTATATATTTTCACATTTACATACATGATACTTCTACACATTATCTCAATACACACTTGCACTCTTACTTACATGACACTTGTGCATATCTTGCACATAGACACTTACAAAATAGAAATATAAATCACTCATCTAAACTATAGATACAAATCCTAATCTATTACATATTTATATTTATACCATAAAGGTAATGTACCAAATAATGTAATATTCTTCAACACCCAACCTAAATTATATTATTTGGTTATTGAGGACTTTAGTCTTCAATATTCATATTTGATCTTCAATATTCATGTAACCTTACAGTGTTCATGAACCTTTGTTTGATATTTGTATTTAGCTTTATTCTTGAGTTCTACTATGATTTCCTCTTCATCTCCTTTATTTGGTTCATTAAAATTTGCATCTCCATTATCTTGTTTACAAACTACTTGAGCTTCTTATTTAGCCTCTATTTCATATACTTTTGATTTTTGTCCATGAATATTGAACTTCTTCTTTGTCTTTGGTATCTGATTCATGTGCTTATTTTCTTATTAATTTGCAAGATAAATTTGGACCATACTTGATCCATTTTTCTATTTCTTGTTTTTCTAAAACATCAAACACTTCATCATTAATAAGATTAAATATTTTTTCTTTGATTTGTTCTTTTTCAATTTTGTCCTACATTTTTGAAATAGAACATTTTGCTCTATTGTTAGGAGTTGCTTTAGAAATAAGTTTTTAAATTTTTTTATCTAATTTGAATAATAGTATTATTTCAAATTACAATCAACATATCTAGGCATTTCTTTGTATGATGAAGGAAATAAAAAGAACCTCTATGGTAGAATAAAATCTTGTTTGGGAGGTTGAAAAGGTAAATTTCTAACCTTGGATGAAAATATTACAACTCGTATATAATATATAATATCAATTTCAATATTGCCAATAGGAATACTATACCAATTTGATAGCATTCAATGAAAATTTCTTTGGAAAGGATGTGATTTTATCTTTGTATGTGGAATAGGATTTAAAAATAATAATAATATTAGAGGTTTACTTAAGCTTACATCAAACTATAAGCTTATGAGTTTTGAATTAGGTGCAAAATTTAGTTAGTTATCATTTAAATATCAAGAAAAGAGTTGGGGATATATGTTACTTCAAAAAAATATATGTTCTCTTAATGTAATAAAATTATTGAGAAAATGAACCCTACCAAGAAGTCATGGAACATAATGCTAAATAGTTTACAATTGATCAAGAAACATATTAGATGTTGAGTCAATGAGAAGGATTTTATAATTTATTGGTTTGGTACTTGATTGAAACCTTATCCTCTTATTTATAATCCAAAATTCCATGTTAAAAAAAATGTCAAAAATTCAAAGTCCAAAGGTTAAATATTCTAAGAACCATAAACAAATAGCATATAATATTTAGAAGATACTTTAAGAGTTATATTTTCATATCTTTACATGGAAGCATGAGTTAATTTAGAAACTAGCAAAAGATATTGGATACTTAGTTAGATTGGGATATAAGAATTTGTAGCAATAAGAATTTTCTACTCCTAATAATTTTCCTTTAAAGAATATTTTGTTACTTGAGGCTCTTCCTAAGGCTCGGATATTTCTTTCGTTAGTAGTCCAAAGTAAGATTTTTAGAGCGAGATTCAGTAATGAATATTTTACCATAAACATTTTAGGCGTGCCTTGTGTAATAAGGATCTAGAAATATAATATCATTTACTTCTTTATTCTCTATTTGCTTACATTATTTAGGGCTACTTCTTAAAAAATACGAGAATATTTTGGATATCTCCATTAGAATTAAAAGAACTGATGAAGTGTTAGATTAATTATTTCATAGCTACATTAAATATGATAATAATATCACATGAAACCTATATTAGGTTATAGAAGAGGTTTCAATACAACTTTCTCTTCTTTGAATGATTATACATCACTTAGACATTATAGGAGAAATATTCCTCATTTGTATATTATTTTCATATAATTATTTATATAAGTCCTCTAACCTAATAATAAAATAAAAATAGTTCCTCACACTATAGGTTGGGTTAATTAAGTGACTGTCAATTCTTGTAGCATCAACGTGTACATGAAACTACTAATTCTAGTCTAGGAATATAAGAGTTGAAGTCCTCATCAATTTATCTTTTAATTCTTCCTAGGGATTGTCACAAGAAAGTGACCATCTCATGGTTGTGTTCTTTAGCAATTATTTGATAGTCGCTATAATTTGATGTAATTTCTATTGAATTTTTAGTAATACTTCATCCCCCTTAATAAATTTTTTACTTTCTTTGTGTTTTAGGACGTGATTACTTGATATTTATAGTAATTTTCTAGGATCTACCATCAAGCCTTCCTTGTAGATAATGTTTTTTAATAGGATAAAAAATAACATTAAGAAAACATGCTTCTTCAAGTTTAATGGTATAATGATATACATAACTAATGTATATCCTAAACATAAGTTTTAGGTTATTGAATATAATTCTCCAATAACCTATATATAGTCAAGACATCTATTTAAGTCTTTAAAAAATGATGAATAAGATCATTAAATGCATTCATCATACTCATAGGAATTGTTTTTAATGCTTTCTTCAAGCCAAAAGGTATAATATTATAAGTATATGTAACAACCCTCTTAGCACAACCATTGATTTTAGATGAATTGATAAACTATAGGACATTTTTTTTTTTTAGAATATGGTATTGTTGATGGTTGTTGTGTTTGCAAGACCAAGTAAACTTTTTGGGCAGATAGAAAAAGGTTGAATGAAAAAGGTAAGGGGAAATATGATGGTGGTGTGAAATATTACCATGAATTGTGAATACATGGAATCTCACATACCTTTCATATAGGAGCATTTAGATTGTTTAACTTACATTGCGTGAATGTTTTTCTTATTGAATTGTGTGTTGTATATTCTATGCTTATGAATAAATGAATATCCAAACAAGATGACAAGGAAAGTGCCAAGTTATGGGAGTTTTTCTCTTCTGAGAGATGAAAACATCAAGTTACCAGTAGAAAAGAAGACCTATAGGAATATACGTTGTAGTTGATTAAAAAAAAATATTAATTAATGCTTATTTTAAAATTCATTAAATTGACATAAGGCTTAATAAATATGAAATAATTATTATTAAATGAACATAAAATAAGTAAAAGCAATTTTTTTTTGAAGTGGGAATAATGAGATTGTGGTGGATGTATCGAATGGGATAACTATACGAAATTCTAAAAAAAACCTCCTCTATGTTCTTGAGGGCAAAAACATAGGAAGACAAAGAGGGGAAAGGGTTTTTTTTTTTTATGGCATATGTATCTTGCTTTTAGGAGAGAAAGGATTATGCCCTGTTATACTCTGTTACGTTATGTTAAGCTAAGTTGGTTTTCATTTAGAACAGTTTGGGAAGAAAAACTGGGAAAAAAGTTGATAGAGAAGGACTGATATGTGCATCGTAAAATAGGTCAGAGTTCCATGTAGTGGTGAAATTGAATTGCTTATGCAACATTTGAATGTTGTATAATTAATTATTATGACCCTTTTCAGAATAAATTTGGTCAGGAATCTTCTGTTTTCTTATCGATAGCGCTATTTACGACTGTGTGAAATATTTTTAAATAATGTTATGGATTTTCTTATGTTAACGAAGAAATATATGGTTAAGTGTATATATGACCTATTATTTAGGAAATACATTGCAGTTTTGGGATTTACCAACCATTATGATATATATGGTTTTTTGGGACGTTCTTTGGAATGATAATCATGTAGAGTTTGTGATATAGGAGTTTTAGAATATGATTAGAAGGGATAACTATAACATTTTTTGTTTTGATGGTTGTCGTGTTGTCTATTGTTTTTAAAAATACCTTTGATGTTGTTACACAAATTAGCAACTTGCTACACCCTTCTACATACATTTAATTTGAAAGGTAGTACATACATCTAAGCATTAGCTACATCCATTCACAAGGACACACCAGAGACGATCCCATGCGGTGCCACCTGGGTCTCTAGTCACTAGTTTGATGTTGGAGAGAACACATACAGGAAGAATGCTGAGCCAACCTCTATTTTGCTAAGTGTCATTAATGAAGCTTCTGGAGATTACCGCAGCTGTGTTCAAGATGCCATGATTGTGTTTGTAAAGTCTATTAGGGTAAATATAGCTATAATACCAAGCTCTACTAGAGGCCCCATGCCTTCTTTTTGGAATCCAAAATTATTTGTAGCTAAACATTTGCATTAATCCCTTGATTCTACATACCTTATGGCTATAAATGTACTTAGGCTTTACCCTGCGTTGGTCACCGGTTCTATGTAATTTAAGATATGATATTGTTATTTTATGAATGAACAAGTTTGATTAGAGTATGGTTGTTGTCCGACAGTGGATAATTGAGAAAATGAATAAAATTCATAACTTACCTAATCAAGTTTTCTATGTTATATTTTGCATAGTATTTAACTAAATAAGCGTAAGAAATCGTTGTTGCATTCCTTGTTTGAAGTTCTCAAAATTTGAGTCTAAAACAATTTCCTCTTCAGTCATGTAAGGGCATCCCCATGATGTCATTATTTCCAAATGTTTCATATACATATATGCAGTACTTTTGTTTAAGATATATTTTAAATTATTCCTACATTAGTATGTTGGGGGCAACTATCTCTACTAGCTTTGTTGTTATTGTCAAGTACCCTTGGGGACTGCTTAAAGTTTGATTAACCATATGAATTCCGAGTTCGAAAAATTATAAGTGTGTACTTCTCTTATGGGGAATGTGGTTAGAATAGGATAACTCAAATTCATACCAAGAATATATTTTATTTAATAGATGGTCATTTTTTATTAACTCTAACTTATGAATATTATATTAATTAGAAGGAAATTTTATTATAAATTTTTTCTAATAAAAATATTCTAGATAATAATGTATTTTTGAGTCATATTTTTAGAGAAACTATTATTTAATTGTTCTAGATATTTATGAGTCATTTATTATAACCTAGAAGAACAAATCAACTAAGAAATAGAAATAAAGTGATAGCTTATTTAATTGCTCTAGGTATTTATGAGTCATTTCTTATAACCTAGAAGAACAAAACAACTAATAAATAGAAATAAAGTGATCTCTCAAGTAATTAGAGGAACCTAACATTGGGAAGAATAATTAACTAAAAATACCCAATACTGGTGGTTACGAGTTGGGTAACCACTACGACTCGAGAACGACCGCTTCTTGATGAGATGGGTCAAGATGAGAAGATGACTAGAAACAATATGGGAGGTTTCCTCTAGGTCATTGTCGAGGAAGTACAGTGATAGGTCCTTGCACTATTTTTCATTAGGAATGGATTAGTATAACCAAGAAACTAGTTTAGTCCATGATGATTGGTCTGGGATAATATATCGTGAGTCATAGATAATAAAATGTTACTGTTAGAGTTAAAGTAAAGTGCACTATGCCTTCCTTGACACTTTTCAATTTCTCTTGACAAGTGTCATGTGTTGAATATAGGCTTATGCCTATATATGTAACCTATTTTTATCAATAAAATAATCCCTTAAGTTTTCCCTCCTAACATTTGGTATCAGAGCAGGCTTTCCCTGCCCTGTGAAACCCTTGAGGGGGGATTTCCCTCATGGAAATCCTCCCTCCCTCATTTTTTTCCAAAAAAAAAATTTCTGACTAAGGGAGTATGCTCTCCATCCCTTGCTGGATGGATCAGAAACCAGAAGTTGAAAAAAAATAAATCTCATCAGTTTATTGGTTTGTTGTTATATTTTTTTTCTCGTAGGTCCCTGGTGCAGTGCTTGCAGGTTGTGTACAGATGATGATAGGTCAGGTCTCTTGTGAAGCTTCAGCCACTATAATCTCCTGCAGCTGCGAGAGATTTGCGTGGTGATTTGAGTTTCACGCTGCTTCATTGCCTCCTCCTGCCCCTCACAGTTTCAAGGGTTCGATACAGATGGAGACTTTTTTGTTTACATCTGAGTCTGTGAACGAGGGACACCCAGACAAGCTGTGCGACCAGATATCTGATGCGGTGTTGGACGCATGTCTGGAGCAGGACCCTGACAGCAAAGTCGCCTGCGAGACCTGCTGTGATTTCTCTGAGAAAGATGCGAGGTCAAAGAATTTCCCGAGACGACCGTCTTTGCGGCCGTCGCTCCACCAGGAAGGCGGCTTTCATCGATATCTTCTGTTATTGGCTTCTCCGGCAAACCCTTGTCTGAGTGCGAGAGATAGACTGCAAATGAAATTCTGGGACAATAACAGCCGTTTTGAACCTCACCACAGGCCATTTGCGATGGATCTCAGCTCAAAATTCCATCGCTGTTGCTGAGAGCTACTAGGGGGATGAAGCGCGGCTGGTTGCTCTCCGACCTGAAACAACTCACCTTCGATCCCGGCGGCCCGCTCCAAAAATGGCTCGATAAAAGCCGAGATCGGAGAAGACGACGTCCATTTCCAGGCAAACGGTGGTCACATTCTCTTTAACGACGACAGTTTTTGCGAGACCTGTTACGCGTCCTACGTTTTTTTCAAGGATTTTTTCTCTATCTGGACGTGCTGGTGATTGCCCGAGAGAATCGACACCGCGATATGGCGTTCCCCATTTTACTCCCACGCCACTCCTCTGGTCCCCTGAATTCACGAAAATCATGAATCAATCCCGCGCCGCTTCCAACGGTATCTTACATGGTTTTTTTGAAATTCACTGCGAGCTGTTGTGCCCCGGGACCAAATCAGGGCTTGCGGTCTACAGCCGCAGGACTCCCCGTCACTTGTAATTAAGAGGTAACGACAGGGCTCGTAGAAGAATACCGACCGCCGATTTCCCACCGAAAGAAAGAAATGCATTCAAACTTGTGGCTGCGTTCTCCTGAATCAAATGTTGTGTGATTGCGGTCATCGGAGGCGGAGACTAGGAGGGAGTCGCAGGCACTGCACGCCATGTTCTCCTCCACGATAGTTGAGCGGAAGAAACTATTGTCGTCACTGTAAAAGTAGCAGAAAAGTAGCCCTGTTCTTGGCCTGGAATTTGTCCCGCGCTTCCTTTTACCCTGATCGCGCTCGCCTTCCGCTTCGTCTCGCGTCGTAACTGCTACCATATCCAGTTTTTTTTTCACAGCCATTTTTGTCTGCCTCATTTGCAGAATGTATTTTTTTCTGGAGAAGCGATCGAACCCCGAGGCGATGTTCTAATGCAACAATCAATTAAACGATTTGTGCAATTTCTTTGCTCTAGAAGGGCAAAAATTATTAACTGTTTATTACAGGGCACACAGTTCATGGCCTTCGGAGGGCGGGACATGAACCCACAGCTGCTGCTACTCGGCCTCTGCGGCCAAAGAATAGCAGCCGCGGGCCACGATGCCTTGTTGACGTCCGTAAACTACGAGAGAGACACCGGGAAGATATGCATAAGGAGCTCTTCACGCAATGGTGAAGCGGTGGGCCAGGGTTTTTTTTTCCCCGCCGGAGAAGGCTTTGGCGGTATACGCTAAGTCGCCGGTGGTTGGAAACCAGCGGCTGAGGGGGAGCTTGTTTTGATTCTGGTAAAAGCGGTATGACATTTAATGGAGTTACCTTTGAAGCCATAGAATCGTCTTCTCAGGGGGGCTATTTTGAGTCTGACAAAAGTGGTGTGTCCTTTGATGGGGGTATTTTTTCATGGAATAATGACATGCAAACTCCAGATATTTCCTCTGTGTTTAATGGGACCAAGCTTGGTGATATGCAAACACCATTGGGTAGTGTTCCGGAGGACAGTCCAATGGATTTATCCTTTGAAATCAATGGTGGACCAGCTGAATGTGATGTAGGCACTACAAGCGCTGACTTTCCGGAGAAACAATGGAGCTTTGGAGATCTGCCGACTACAGGTTCTGATTATCAAAGCAGTCTTGATTCTTGCCTTGATGGGCTTTTGTAAATGGTAGTCAGTAGACTACTGGTTTTGAGGTCTGATGTTGCTTGTCAAAGAAGATCAGCGGCTGTCTATTTTCTTGTACCATGGTGGCCCGATATGTGTGTCAAATAGAAAGCCACACGTAAAAACTATTCAGTTGCACTGCTGTGTTAATGTGCACTTCTGCTGTGTTAATGTGCAGTTAAGTTGATGATTTGATTTGTATTTGAATTGTATGGTCATGGGATGGCCCTTTATTAAATGCTTTCATGGGCGCATTTCCCCTGTTTTGTTTGACCTCAGGAATTGGTCAAAGGGCTTCCTGGGTTTATCGTATTTGTCCATGTAATTCCCATGCGATATGACTGTTTTTATTCCGCCAGAGTGCGATGCCAGGAATATGATATTCCTGAGGTTTATTTTGCTGCCTTAGAGAGGCATGATGTTTTTTCCAAAATATGTAGGCCCCTTTGATGATGGAATATAGGGGTATTTATAGTCGTTGGAAACGTTTTTCCGTGACGGACACAATGGTGGTGTCAAATTGTAATTTTGAGGCTGTTTCAGTTCAGTTTTTTTAGCCTCAAAATTTTTCTACCTTGGAGTGCACTCTCGGTTGTACCCGACACTCCCAAGGTAATTTTATATGTGATCCTTGTACCTAGTGACCTTTTCTATACACTCGACGAATGCAGCGGCTGGTTACCCATGCATTTCGGTGAGATGACAGGGTCACCATAAGGACACTTATACTAGGGACTACAGACAAAGACACCCTAGACTCTATCCGAGGTTGATTCCGGATCTACTTTTGAAGACTACAGACGAAGACACTTCAGAAGATTCTCTTATTTTCTTCTTCTCTCCTCCTATTTGGATCTATGGCTCATTTTATTGTATTGAGTGCATTTTCGGCAGAGACCGACACTCTTATATGGCTCATTTTTCCTTTCATTAGGTGCATTTTCGGCAAAGACCGACACCTTCTAGATTGAGTTCACCATGAGGAGGCATTTGATATTCATGGTGAATCTAGTCAGTGACCTACGAGTGGCAACATCCTCTGAGGATGACCTACAGAGGCAACAGACCCAGAAGTGGCTAACCCTGAGGCACCCATGATGACCCTGAGGCACTTAGACGGTTGACCCAGTGGCAACAGACCCGTTGAAGTGGCTGACCCTGAGGCAACAGACCGAGATGTATACACAGTGGATCTAGCATTATTCACAGTTGGAGAGCCAAGAGCACAAAGCACGAGCCTAAGACCAAATCAGCAATAAAGAGGATGATAGGTTGTTTTCGAGAAGTCAACATTAAGGGGGAATGTTACCTAATGTTGACTTGACTTGTTTTTTTCTTTAGTTAGGATAGTGCACTTTAAGGGGGAATGTTAGAGTTAAAGTAAAGTGCACTATGCCTTCCTTGACACTTGTCAGTTTCTCTTGACAAGTGTCATGTGTTGAATATAGGCTTATGCCTATATATGTAACCTATTTTTATCAATAAAATAATCCCTTAAGTTTCCCTCCTAACAGCTTACCAAGTCCAAAGTTAGGGTAATGACATGGCCCTAGTTAACTCTAGGTGAGTGGACAATCAACTAGGCACTAGGCATATATATGCTAACCCCATTACATGCAAAGTCTAGAATAAGTTGACCAGTAAGTCGAGGTTCATCATGCTAAAGGACGGGAAGAGTATGCATCCACTCTCTAGGTGTTATGGGTCTTAGAGGATAACCCCAACCGTGGATCTACACTCATGCTAAAACAAGAGGATGATAAATTAGAAGATAGATCCACAAAATGGCACCTTCTATGAGATTTGATCAATCTCATCCTCTTGGAAATCATTTGCAGCAATTTAAAAATCCAAATGTGGTTGAATATACCTTGTACTAAATATTAATTGGGTGAACATAAAACGAGTTAACTCAGAAACATTTCCCTTAGGATGAGCTATAATGGTAAACTAGAAAAAAAAAAATTATGAACTAATGAGCTAAATCGAGTGGTACAACCAGGTGAGTAGACTTGGATTGTTACAATATAGATCCCTAGTTTTCTTAAAAAACAAATTTTGGTCAATATTTCTTAGCTATATTAACTCAAGATGATATCTCAAAAAATCTATAAATGAGTATACTTCATACTTCTCTCCTTACTATGGTTTTCAATACTTCTTTGTTAACCAAAGTGAGAAAGAGATATATATCATAGGTGGCATTGAGGTATCTATAATCTATATATGTTCTTTTTCCTTCTATGTTGGTATTCTAAAAGACCATCATGTTAATTTATTCAACTTTATTACTAGAGGATATAATACTTGTGTAACTTTTTTCAATTGTGTTTTGATCTTGATCTTGCCATTGATTCAAGTGGTATCATATTTGTTATTGGTTTGGTGTATTACTTAATTTTTGTATGTTGTTCCTAATCCCTTTTGTGTCATTATAGTCCCTAAAAAACATGTCTTGATAATTATCAATAATACTTTTACAGCTTTGTGAATTTTAATTTCTTCAAAATGTTAACAATATTTTTAGGTACTTCCATTGAAATCAGACTACATATTATTTCTATAATGTAGTTATTGTAGTATTTATATAGATTCAAATCTTTGCTCTCTTTCTCTTTCTATAAATTTCACATTCATATTATCTAAAACTTCTATATTTGTTGGTATTTTTTTTCTAAATGACTATCATGTTATTTCACTCAATATTATTACTTGAGAATCTAAACTGTGTCTTGACCTTATTATTTCTATTTATTCAAATGCTATTATCTTTGTAGTTAGTTTGAAGTATTTCTTAATTTTTACATGCATGACACTATTATCACTCTTTTTTGTTATATAACTTTTCACATTGATATTATCTAGAACTTCTTCTTATGTTAACATTTTTGTCTTAGTCTTACTTAACTCGTATATATTGATAAGAATAGATAATATCCTCACATTGATATTATCTAGAACTTCTTCATATGTTGATATTTTTATCTTAATAACTTTTTAAGGAGTTTCTCTTGAGAACAACACAATGACATGTTAAATTCCCTATTTATAAGCTCAAATATCCTCTTTATAAGATATCATGGTGGGATGAAGATATCCAACCTTGAATATCAGTCATAGAGGTTTCTCACACTAACCAAATCTAAAAAAAATTAAAAAATAAGAAATTTTTTTGAATTTTAAATAATATATTTTTATTTTTATTTTTTAATACAAGATTACTTTTAGGAACATAAAATCCTTAATGTCACCCCTCTGTAGATTTGGGAACACAAAATCCTTAACGTCACCCATTTGTAGATTTGGTTTATAAAAGTCACAATTGTTAATTAAGTTTAACAACCCAAGCATATTGACTCACTTGGTTGTCCTAAAAATAATATACGCAACTAAAAAATATATATATTTTTAAGTTGCCTAGGTATACCCAAAGTTATTTTCCTATGTTCTCAGGTTTATTTACATGTGTACATGTTTTAGAACATCCAATGACACTTTAATTGTTTATTGTCTACTGAGCACAAGTATAATTAACCACGTTTGGGTCTAATACTGCTGAAGATGGCCTCCCAAGTGGACAAGATCGGCCATATCCCGTAGAGTAGCCTTTTAGTGGAGTCAATTAGTCTCATTTATTATCGATATATACCAACGTGAGGACTAAACCATGACTAGGATTATACTCTAGGGTCCATAACACCTAGAGGGGAAAAATTGTATTCCCTACCTCAACATATTGAAACCTCGACTAACTAGTCGACCCGTTCTTAAGTAATATGAGAGAGATTAGCATGTTTATTCTTTTATGACTAACTTTTGAGTTTCTTAAATCGAATATAGTTAGCACCATGTTAATATCATGATATTGGACTTCTTTTCTAAACCTAGGATGACTCACAGTAGTTTATCCCATACTAAAATCTATGGCTAATCCAGCTAAGTATATTGAGTAAGGTTTTCATCATAGTGCTATTTGAGTTCAGCATGGATAAGGGTGTGGAAAAACAATGGATAAAGGGAAGTGAAGCTCCACGCAAGGCATTGATGGTGGACAGCGTGGGTGGTTGGAAGACCGAGTTTTCCTCCACAAAGAAAGTAGTGTTGTTCCAATGAAGATGCTTAGTGGGAAAGCAAAAAAACAAAAAAAATATTATTTTTATTCATTACTTGTTGTTGATGGGAGGAAGAACTTCGTACTAGCAGGGAGTACGTGATGGTTGTTTTTCATTAATGAAAATGTGGAGTGCAAAAACATGGGGGGAGCCATAATGTTGGATTAACGACACTGAGTTGAGAGGAGACGAGGGAAAAGGAGATGAAAAAATAAGGAGAACGGTGGAGGATTGAGTGCATTCGGCTAACGGGCATGAAAAAAAAGTGGATGTGATCTTCAGAGCAAGGAAGCAAACTTACAGGTTGGTAAAAATTGCCTTGTTCTATGTGCAAACATTTTAGATTTCTTTTGTGAAAGAAAAATAAAGCCACTGGTATGAGAAACGAAACCTAGGTTGAAAATGGAAATTTGTTGGTTGTGTGAATTGTTCCATGTATGATGAATTGTGTTCATATGAATGTGTGGACGTAGAATAGTTGCTAAGTTCACTGTTATGAATGCCAAAAGATGAAAGCAATGAAAAACAAAAGATGGTTTTACTATTTCGAAAAACTTGATTGTTGGATAACGTAATGTTTGCTTGTATATACTTTGGTAGTGCTATGGATAGCCGGTGTGGGTTGGATTGTAGCAGAAAAAAAAAGTATTTTATTTAAAATGATTGTTGTAGATGTTGTTATGACACCGTCGTGTAGATTGCAACAAAAGGAATATAAATGTCTAACTTGTTTAGAGTAAATTGAATATGTGGAATGGCTTTGTTATATATTTTTTTAAATGGAGAAGGCTTCTATGATATCTAGTGTGAGAAGATTTGGGAAGCCCAATGCATTCTTGTGTGTGTATTCTGGTTAAATCTTAGATTGCATGTTAGTTGCATGTTTAAATTGAGTCGCATTTGATCCCCGATGGATAGCCCGAACTCTGGTGAGAGTTTTGAATGGCGCAGAATGGTGGGCATCGTGATGAAGATTCATGCGCAGATTGGTAGTGGAAACTTGCATTGAGGATTTAATGAAACTTTGAGGCTCGCACTGAATTCCTTTCCTATTTGGATGGGAAAAATTATTATGTTGTATAGAGGTCCACCAGGTAGAAACCTATATAGTTGTTTTGCACTGCAGCAATAGAGTTCATTGTGAAACAAGGCTTGCTAGAGAAACAATATGTAAACTGAGAATTTCTCTATGTGCTTATGAAAAGTAACTGAGTGTTGAGGTATTTAATTTGTTAATGGATATTAAAATATCTTGTAATGTGGAAATCGTGACTATTGATGAATACTTGATGAATTTTGTATATGCACCAAAATGAATTGCTTGTGTGTTGAGTAATTCAGTAAATTGCTATTGAAATGTATTATCTTATATTTTCTATTTCTTTGTTATGCTTCATTTATGTTATAGAGAAAACCATGTTAAACAGTTGGTTATAAATTCTAATATTTTCTTTAAAAAGTCGAGAAGGCAAGGAGCACCCAAAAAGGGTTGTAGATGTTTGATCTATCGAGTAGATAGTTGGTGGTGATTAAAAAGGGTGTTTACCTAGCTTTGGTCTAGCTCAAAGATATACCTTTGCAAAGCCCATGAAAGTTCTCAAAAATGAAAAGCATCAGTTTAATGTTTTCAACCTCATAGCAAGAAAGAATATTGCTAGTGTTGGTAGCAATCCATATTTGAATATGCTTTAATTTAAGAAAGGCTAAGATTGGAAGGGAGACAGAAACAACCGTGGACACCCGAAAAGTTTAAATATTCTAATAAAATGATTTTTGGGATTAAATGGTGATAAGAGTAGTAGATCCTTGTGTTAAGGATACCTTAAATGGTACTATATTATAGACCTCATTAGAAAATATAACCATCATGTTGTAATAAAATGTAGATGTTTCTAGAGAAGGGAGTACCACAGCCAGTTGACTTTGATGCTCTTTAGAACATGAATATTAGAAGAAGTATCGGGTTCAAAGAAAAATAGACCTAAAATTTAAACATATATTCATCCAGGAAAAATTGGAGTGCGGGTAGGCACAGAGATAATTCGGGATAGTTGTCGACTGAAGGGAATGACCTCAAAGGGATTCGGTCAGATCAGAATGAAAAGTGGTATGGGATACTTTTCTAGGTTGGTTTCGAGGAACACTATGATAAGTTCCATACTAATCAAAATTTTCCATGAATGGACACAGGGTTTGGTATGGGACAAGCCTTTGTGAGTTGCGATGGTATTAGGTAATGAAGATCAAGGTCCGAGAATGGACATGGCACTAGCTACTTCCAGAAAAAGGGAATACCAGTTAGTCACAAAGGTACGATTACGTTGAGTGCTTCCACATTGGGTATAAGCAAGTCGACTGGTTCGACAAAGATATAGTGTGTGGAGGCTAGGGAAAGAAAGCATTCCCCTCTAGGTGTTATGGGCCCTAGAGGATAACCCTCATCATGGTTCGGTCCTCATGCTGGAATATGTGGATGATAAATGAGTTAACTGATACCACTGAATGGCATATTTTATGAGATTTAGCTAATCTCATCCACTTGGGAGACTGGTTGCAGTAGTCTTGAACCCAAAAGTGGTATGTTGTGCTTGTGTTGAACTATTTGTAAGTAAAAAAAGAGATAAACATAATACAAGGGATGATATCTGATGTAAATAATTTTTATTATTATCTTGTTTGTTAGGAAAACATTTATATTCAGAATAGTTGAAAGAAAAAAATTGATGGTTTCTGATTACCTTTATTTTTTTGGACAACCTGGTGAGTGGGTTGTTACATATGGTATCAGAGCAGAATTGATTCTAAAGTTGTAGAACTCTATGTGTAAAATAGAATAGTTATCAAAAAACTAATTAACTACCTCTTTCACTTACAGGACAATGGCATGAATGTTGCGAGGTGGGTCCTCACGAAATCCTACGGGAGGTAGGGAGGAGGAAAGCACCGAAAGGCCTGTAAGAGGACCACATACAAATTTAAATAAAGAAGGTCCTCAATGTGAAAGGAGGTAGAAAAGAGTTCACGAGATCCCTATGAATGAAACTGGTGGGGAAGGGGGAAACCTTGCAAAAATGGTTAAACTATTGCAAGTACAAATGGAAAATCAAAGGGAAGAAATGGCCCAATAGAAAACTCACATGGCCCAGCAACAGGAACTTATTGCCCAACAACAACGAGTCATAGATGACTTAGCAAGAAATAGGGAAACTAGATTAGGCAGGACAATGGAAGTGCCAGGGGAACCTGAGGGATCCAGTGCTAGAAGGGCAAGAGTGAGTAAGGAATTGGATAGAAATTTAAAGAAAGTTGTAATAACCAAGTTTAATGGAAGAGATGATGGAGAGTCGGATGAAAATTGGTTAAGTGAACTAGAGTCCTACTTCTCTCTGGTAGTTCTATCTTCTGAATCCAAAATAGCCTTGAGTTATGAACATGACCAAAATTGCTCTGGGGGAAATCTACAAAAAAAGGGGCATGAGGTGGAGGTTACTGATCTCAAGTGGGAGGAGTTCATCAAAGAATTCAGAGATAGATTTTTGACAAGACAATATTATGTGGAAAAGTTTGGGGAATTCTCAAATTTGAGATAGGAAAATATGTCGGTCCAAGAATATCACCAAAATTTCATTCAACTATTGAAGTATGCGACTCAATATGAAAGCAATGAGGAAATGAAAACTCAGAAGTTCATTATGGGATTGCATCCTAGAATCATGATGGTGGTAAATATGCATAATCTCATCAATTTACCTTTTGCTTTTGATTTAGAAAGAAAAGAGGAATCTAATCAGGAAACAAGAAAAGCATATTTCAATTATCAAAAGCTATCAGAGAAGGAGAAATATGAGCTTAGAAAGTGGAAAAGTGTTGGTTTCATGAAATGGGAAAAGGAGCAGAATAAGAAACCTAAAGGGGGAGATCAGATTAAACAAGGGGGCAAAAATAAACCCAGTTACCAAGGAGGTAAATTTAGGAAGGACGTTAAAGAGTTTCCCAAAATATAGGACCAAAAAATAGTGGGTCAAGGAAAGGAAAGGGAAACTGCATCCATCAATAGAAATAAAAACATCAACAGAGGCAATAGAGCTCCATCAGGTGGATGTTGGGTGTGCAAAGGGGCTCATTATGCCAACAAATATCCACATAGAGCTGATCTACCACCAAAAACTCTAGAAGAAGCCAACCACAAGATTTATGTGGCCATAGGTAGCTCTAAACTCAATGGATAAATTACTCCTTTTTTATTAAATGGAATTTTTTTGGTAAAAGCATGCAAATTTTGATTGATAGTGGGTCAACTGATAGTTTTATATCAACTAGTTTAGTATGAGATTCACCTATTAGACCTAGATTCTTGGAAAATGGTTGGAAGGTAGAGTATGGATTAGGGTAATCTCACCATGTTAATCAGTGTCTCTTTGATTCCCACATTGCTTTACCACAAGGAAGAATCAATTGGCATCTATATGTGGCACCTTTGCATGCGTTTGATATTATCTTGGGAGTTGATTGGTTAAAAGCTCATAAGGCCCTTTTGAACTTTGAAGAAATATGGGTGGAATTTGTGGATGAATCTTCTCAAAGGATTAGAATTAATTGTGGGCGAGGGGAAGTAAAACCCCATCTATTGTCTGCAATGCAACTTAAAAAGGTTATTAAGAAGAAGGGTATGATCTTTATAGTAAATATGAATAGAAGAGAAGAGTCTGGGGATGAGATCAATATTTTCCAGAAACATCCAGTATTAGGTGCATTCAAAGATGTATTTCCTGAGGAACTACCAGGATTACCTCCTCAGAGGGAATTTGATTTTTTGATTGAGTTGTTGCCTAATGCAACACCAATTGCTAGGTCACCTTACAGGATGACTCCTATAGAGTTGCAAGAGTTAAAGATGCAACTACAAGATTTTCTTGAAAAGGGGTTGATTAAACCTAGTGTGTCACCCTAGGGAGCTCCTATTATTTTTGTTAAAAATAAATATGGTACCCTAAGAATGTGCATAGACTATAGAATGTTGAATAAGGTTACTATCAAAAATAGGTATTCATTACCAATAATTGATGATTTATTTGATCAACTAAGAGGAGCAACTACCTTTTCAAAAATTGATTTGAGATGTGGATATCATCAATTAAGAATCTAGGAAGAAGATACTTCTAAAACAACATTTAGAACAAGATATGGGTATTTTGAGTTTACAATTTTACCCTTTGGGTTAACTAATGCCCCAGCCGCGTTCATGAACCTCATGAACAATATTTTTAGAGAGCAATTGGATAAGTTTGTACTAGTATTTTTGGATGATATTTTAGTTTATTCCAAAAATAAAGAAGAGCATGATCGACACTTGGGTACAATGCTTGAGACTCTTAGGAAGAATCAATTGTATGGGAAATTGTCAAAGTGTGAGTTTTATACTCCACAAGTGCAATATCTTGGGCATATAGTCTCTACTGAAGGAATAGTAGTAGATCCCAAGAAAATAGAAGCAATTATGGATTGGCCAGCATCTACTAATGTTACAGAGGTACGAAGTTTTATGGGACTTGTAGGATATTATAGGTGATTTGTAAAAGGATTTTTGAGAATTGCCCAACCTATTACAAACCTTCAGAGAAAAGAGAAAATCTTCAAGTGGACAGAGCAGTGTGAGGAGGCTTTTCAAGTTTTGAAAGAAAGGTTGACAATTGCACCAATCCTGTAGTTACCTGATCCTAATAAGCAATTTATAGTTTGTACAGATGCATCAATCGAAGGGTTAGGTGGGATTTTGATCCAAGGTGATGTAGTAATTGCTTATGAGTCTAGGAAGCTCAAAAGACATGAAGTCAATTATACCACTCATGATTTGGAGTTGGTAGTGGTGGTACATGCTTTGAAAGTTTGGTGATATTACCTTCTAGGAAAACCATTTGAGTTAAAGTTAGATCATCAGAGTTTGAAGTATATATTTACTCAACCCATGCTAAATGCTAGACAATGATGTTGGCTAGAGTTCTTAGAGGAATATGATTTTGGGATTGAGTATATAAAGGGTAAATAAAATAAGGTCATTGATGCTTTGAGTTGAAGAGGGTGTATAACCATGATGACAAAATGCCAATATGATCTATTAGAGAAAATTAAGATAGGGTAAGCAAAAGATGACTTTTGCCAATCATGTATAAGAGCAAATGAATAGGAAGTAGATAAGGTTACAGATTATGCTTGGAAATATGGTTTAATTTATTTTAGAAATAGGTTGGTGGTACCCAACTTGAGAGGATTGAGAGAAACAATCCTTAGGGAGGCGCATAACACTCCCTACTCTATGCATCCAGGAAGTGCAAAGATGCGAGAGAATCTAAAGAAGGCATATTTTTGGCCTGGTATGAAAAAATATATTACCAATTATGTGGCCAAATGCTTGGAATGTCAAAAGGTGAAGGTAGAACACCTACATCCAATAGGAAAACTATATCCACATGAGATACCCACACAGAAGTGGCAAGTAGTGTCAATGGATTTTATAGTGGGATTACCTAAAACAAGGTTCAGGCATGATGCAATTATGGTAATTGTGGATAAACTAACTAAGGTTGCACATTTTATACCCAGTAATGTGCAAGATGATGCAATAGTTGTAGCAAGTAAGTTTGCCAAGGAAGTGGTAAGACTCTACGACTTTCTAGAAGTTATAATTTTTGATAGAGACTCTCATTTCACCTCTGAATTTTGGTAAGCATTGCATCGAGCATTAGGGACCAGACTGAATATTAGTACTGCTTATCACCCAAAAATAGATGGTCAGACTGAGAGGGTGAACCAAGTGCTTGAGGATATGTTATGAATGTACTACATGGATCAACATACTAAGTGGGAAGACTACTTATACTTAGTAGAATTTGCATATAACAATAGTTATCATGCTTCACTAGGTATGGCACCCTTCGAAGCCCTATATGGGAGAAGGTGCAGAATTCCCTTATCTTGGGATAATCCAGAGGATCGGGTAGTGATCGGCCCAAAAATGATAAAAGAAATGGAAGAGCAATTGAAAAGAATTCAGCAGAAGCTGAAAGAGGTCGCAGATCACCATAAAAGCTACGTGGACCTCAAATGAACACCGAGGGAATACTTAGTGGGAGACCGAGTATTCTTAAGGGTAAAGCCAACAAAAAGTTCAATTAAAACTTCCAAACTTGACTCTCGTTATGTGGGTCCATTTGAGATCACAGATAAGATAAGCCATATTGCATACAAATTAGCTCTACCACCAAGCTTATCCAAGATCCATAATGTCTTTCATGTGTCTCTCCTTAGAAAATATATTTTTGATCCTACTCATATTTTGGATGTTTCCAATCTGCAGATGACAGATCTATTAAGGATTGAGGTGCGACCTGTTCACCTACTTGGTTTTCGAACCAAGAATTTGAGAAAATAAAATATAGAACAATGTCAAGTCCAATGGGACCACTACTCAGACCAAAATTCTACATGGGAAGATGTAGCAGAAATGCAGTGAACAATTTCCTTATTTGTTTGAGTAGATAAAGACTTTTTCATAAAACTATGATAAAATTTTGGGACTATATGTATAAAATATATTTGATGAACTACAAGGTAGAGTAGATTCTGACTATTTTGGTATTGATGTGGTTCATGTATGGGCTACAATGGAAATATGTATTTGATTTCCTTTATGACATAATCAATGATGTGATTATATGGTGATCATAAATGAAATGATGTATTTTCTTTATGATGATAAATATGTTGGCAATATTTGGAATCAAATGGTAAAGTGAAGTTTGATTTAGTGATATTACATGAAAGTAAAAGTTAAAGAATGTTCATGTGTTCCATTTGTTTTGCTTCACTTAATTTTAAATACAAGGACTATGTTTATCTCTAGTGGAAAAGGTTGTAATGACCCTCCTCACATGATTAATGAAAAAGAATAAAATATGTTAATAATTACCTTTTCTTGTGGGACAAGGTACTGTTGATGGCTTCTTTGAGTGCAGGTTAGTCGGAGAAAGGCAATGAAGAGAAGCAAGTCAGTGGAAAATATAAAAAGGGGAAATGATGATTCGGCTCGTGAGCACATGGAAACTCACATTTGCATATCATTTAGGTGCATTATTGCGTGAGTTAATTTGGTTTGAATAGTGCATGCTGGCAATGAATGAGAAATGTTTTGAGGTGGCGATGATGATGGGAGCCACTAGTTTGAATAGTCATGTGATTGTGTGCTATTGATGCATGAGTGTGTATGACTAATTTATGAAATGCTCTATTGTTGGCTTGAATGATTAAAAGTGGTAAAGAAGATGTTTTAGTCTTGGAAAAATTATCTTTAATTTGATTTGAGTAAAGCTTATCCTTCTATTGTCATTACTTTAGGGAAAGGTGATTTTTACAAAGAAGAATAATTACTTTATTCCTTACCTTTCAAAAAAAGAAACGTTAAGCAAAGTGTGGTGGATGTGTTGTTTTGTTCGCATATTTGTTTTTAAATACTTATAAGGGTGTGGAAAAACAATGGATAAAGGGAAGTGAAGCTCCACGCAAGGCATTGATGGTGGACAACGTGGGCGGTTGGAAGACCGAGTTTTCCTCCACAAAGAAAGTAGTGTTGTTCCAACGAAGATGCTTAGTGGGAAAGCGGAAAAACAAAAAAGTTATTTTTTATTCATTACTTGCTATTGATGGGAGGAAGAACTTCGTACTAGTAGGGAGTACATGATGGTTATTTTTTATTAATGAAAATGTGGAGTGCGAAAACATGGGGGAGCCATAATGTTGGATTAACGACATTGAGTTGAGAGGAGACAGGGGGAAGGAGATGAAAAAATAAGGAGAACGGTGGAGGATTGAGTGCATTCGGCTGGCGGGCATGAACAGAAAGTGGATGTGATCTTCAGAGCAGGGAAGTGAACTTACAGGTCGGTAAAAATTGCCTTGTTCTGTGTGCAAACATTTTAGATTTCTTTTGTGAAAGAAAAATAAAGCCACTGGTATGAGAAACGAAACCTAGGTTGAAAATGGAAATTTGTTGGTTGTGTGAATTATTCCATGTATGATGAACTATGTTCATATGAATGTGTGGATGTAGAATAGTTGCTAAGTTCACTATTATGAATACCAAAATATGAAAGCAATGAAAAACAAAATATGGTTTTACTATTTTGAAAAACTTGACTATTGGATAACGTAATGTTTGCTTGTATATACTTTGGTAGTGCTATGGATAGTCGATGTGGGTTGGATTGTAGTAGTAAAAACAAAGTATTTTATTTAAAATGATTGTTGTAGATGTTGTTATGACATCGTCATGTAGATTGTAGCAAAAGGAATATAAATGTCTAACTTGTTTAGAGTAAATTGAATATGTGGAATGGCTTTGTTATATTTATTTTTAAATGGAGAAGGCTTCTGTGATATCTGGTGTGAGAAGATTTGGGAAGCCCAATGCATTCTTGTGTGTGTATTCTAGTTAAATCTTAGATTGCATGTTAGTTGTATGTTTAAATTGAGCCGCATCTGATCCCTGATGGATAGCCCAAACTCTAGTGAGAGTTTTGAATGGCGTAGAATGGTGGGCGTCATGATGAAGATTCATGCATAGATTGGTAGTGGAAACTTACACTAAGGATTTAATGAAACTTTGAGGCTCACACTGAATTCCTTTCCTATTTGGATGGGAAAAATTATTATGTTGTATAGAAGTCCACTGGGTAGAAACCTATATAGTTGTTTTGCACTGCAACAATAGAGTTCATTGTGAAACAAGGCTTGCTGGAGAAACAATATGTAAATTGAGAATTTCTCTATGTGCTTATAGAAAGTAATTGAGTGTTGAGGTATTTAATTTGTTAATGGATATTAAAATATCTTGTAATGTGGAAATCATGACTATTGATGAATACTTGATGAATTTTGTATATGCGCCAAAATGAATTGCTTGTGTGTTGAGTAATTCAGTAAATTGCTATTGAAATGTATTATCTTGTATTTTCTATTTCTTTGTTATGCTTCATTTATGTTATGGAGAAAACCATGTTAAATAGTTGGTTATAAATTCTAATATTTTCTTTAAAAAGTTGAGAAGGCAAGGAGCACCCAAAAAGGGTTGTAGATGTTTGATCTGTCGAGTAGATAGCTGGTGGTGATTAAAAAGGGTGTTTACCTAGATTTGGTCTAGCTCAAAGATATACCTTTGCAAAGCCCATGAAAGTTCTCAAAAATGAAAAGCATCAGTTTAATGTTTTCAACCTCATAGCAAGAAAGAATATTGCTAGTGTTGGTAGCAATCCATATTTGAATATGCTTTAATTTAAGAAAGGCTAAGACTAGAAGGGAGACAGAAACAACCGTGGACACCTGAAAAGTTTAAATATTCTAATAAAATGATTTTTGGGATTAAATGGCGATAAGAGTAGTAGATCCTTGTGTTAAGGATACCTTAGATGGTACTATTTTTATAGACCTCATTAGAAAAGATAACCATCATGTTGTAATAAAATGTAGATATTTCTAGAGAAGGGAGTACCATAGCTAGTTGACTTGGATACTCTCTAGAACATGAATGTTAGAAGAAGTATCGGGTTCAAAGAAAGATAGACTTAAAATTTAAATAGATATTCATCCGAGAAAAATTGGAGTGTGGGTAGGCACAGAGATAATTCAGGACAACTACCGACTAAAGGGAATGACCTCAAAGGGATTCAGTTAGATCAGAATGAAAAGTGGTATGGGACACTTTTCTAGGCTGGTTTCGAGGAACATTATGATAAGTTCCATACTAATCAAACTTTGCCATGAATGGACATAGGGTTTGGTATGGGATAAGCCATTGTGAGTTGTGATGGTATTAGGTAATGAAGATCAAGGTCTGAGAATGGACATGGCACTAGCTACTTCCAAAAAAGGGAATACCAGTTAGTCACAAAGGCACGATTACGCTAAGTGCTTCCACATTGGGTATAAGCAAGTCGACTGGTTCGACAAAGATATAGTGTGTGGAGGCTAGGGAAAGAAAGTGTCCCCCTCTAGGTGTTATGGGCCCTAGAGGATAACCCTCACCATGGTTTGGTCCTCATGCTAGAATATGTGGATGATAAATGAGTTAACCGATACCACTAAATGGCATATTTTACGAGATTTAGCTAATCTCGTCCACTTGGAAGACTGGTTGCAGCAGTCTTGAACCCAAAAGTGGTATGTTGTGCTTGTGTTGAACTATTTGTAAGTAAAAAAGATATGAAATTAATACAAGGGATGATATCTGATGTAAATAATTTTATTATTATCCTATTTGTTAGGGAAAACAATTATATTTAGAATAGTTGAAAGGAAAAAAAATTGATGGTTTTTGATTACCTTTATTTTTTTTGACAACTTGGTGAGTGGGTTGTTACAACAGTGGAAAAAAATCACAAATTGGGTGAATATTAGGATTTCCAAAATTGAAAATTGACGAATATGAGGACCCTTGATGTCGGCCCATTCGCCTAAAGTTTTTAGGACCAATATTTTCTTAGGATCAATTTGCCACAATATATATCCAAACATAGACATATTTGTACTCGTTGGAAACCTCTTTTTGAGCCTGATATGGAGGTAGTGTTTTTATGAAGTTATAAGGTGATTTAATAGGTCAAAATGTTTCTCAAAGATGACTTTAATTTTTAGGGCTTCAAATACCCCAATGTTGGTGTGAATATGATTGATTTTATTTGTTTAGGATTCACCTTGATTTTGATTAGGATTCACCATTTTTTACAAGTACATTTTGAGTCCAACCCTTTATGCATAACCCTACTCTCAGTAATATATGAATACAAGACCTTAAGAAAACCCTTCAATAACATGTCATATAAGAAAGCCTATCTTATTAAAAATATGATAGGTTGTCTAAACCCAAATTACATTGTTACTAGGGGTTTTAACACATTCTAAAAAGAAGATTTGCAACCCAATTTCTCCATAGGTTCGACTTCCAAAAATACAAGAATAAACTAGAATGTCTACAAGTTTCCCATATTAAAATGTATATTTTCAGTTTGCCTTCTTAATCGGCTACACAACCTTTCTAATGATAGCAAGACCAACGTCATACTTCAGTTGTATTAAAGTTTAATTACAACACTAACTAGATTTATTTATATCTAAACTTTTCTCTTGGTTCTTCCAAGGATTTTCTGGCATAATTCTATGTTTGCCTTGATTAATTAACAACATATTACAAAATATAGCAACTCCTTAAAAATTTGTGCAGAAGTCAATATCATGGAACTTAAATAATTTAGTCGCATATTTTACCCGAATCGACCTTAAGCATACTTCATCGTCTCAAAATATTAGGAGTTTTTAATTTATAACAACAAACTCAAGACTTATACTTTTTAATTTGTCCATGACCCTTTTGAGTTTAAGCAGATTGGTTTATTAATGTCTTATTCAAGAATTCCAAATTCATAGTACATCAACTAAAATACAAAACCAAGAACCATTATCATTGAATATGGAAATAAAGTTTTAGTACACTTTTATTACAAATGCTACATCCGGCTTCACCAAGCTCATGATGATGCTTCCAGAACATTTGAATCCATTTAAAGTAAACAATAATACATGGGCTTCACAATTTTCTATATATATAAGATTTCAAACTTTCATTAAATAATCACACTATTTATCACACTAAGGCTTGGACTATCCAAAATCATTGTCACCCACAATTAACTTGTACTGCCACCCAGGCCAACACGACCAATTTATTTTCTCAACTGTTGCTTTATTTTTTGGTTTGTTTTTTTTATTTCAAAACTACAACAGTGGTAAATACATTTCTCACCTTGCACATCCTTGATACTAATATTATCCAATTCACCTAGCACAACACCAACAATTTTTGAGAAGATTGTAGCTTGTACAAAGGAAACTTGGGTGATGCTATGGATCAGACACGACTCTCTAGTTATAAATATGCAATATTATATCATGCACACATGCAATTGCACTAGAAAAAAATTTAGAATATTTCCCAATATCCCTTCATGAGATCTTCCAGAATTTAAAACATGTTTCCACAATAAATCTATTTATCTCTTCTAGAATTGCTTTATGTTTTCAAAGGAACATATAAAACTAAAGTTTACTTCTTTCAGTATGATTTAGAAGGAATATTGCTCATACACTACACCCATCCCAACATTTCTATTAAACACAAATATATTGTCTCAAACACAAACATACTGCCCCACAACAACATAGTAATTATTTATTGTTTGCATACAAGGCAATACACAACAGTACACTGTTTCACGAGATTGCAGAGTTATCAACCTTTGCCGATCAACATAACAAAACAAAAAATATACCAACACTAGATGCCCTTTTAATATGTGTTAATTCATACATATGACATAATTATTTTAATACTTCCATTGCTTCATTTACCTTCTACTTTCACATTAATATAACATTGTGAATACATTAAAGAATTTTTCTCCATGGTAACCATTGGCTAACAATTTCATAGCTTTCAATTACCATTGTTTTTTTTAGCCAAATAACAAGTACACAACAAATACAAAAGTTCAATAAATTTGATTTAAACATGGTGTACGCATTCGATGTGATAGAATATACAAACTTATTTCTATCGCTTTTCAATCAAACAATTTTTTAAAATTTCAGTCTCCATCTGCCTTTTCTCTCTTTTGTTTTCTCCATGTGTGGTGTTTTTAAAAATATCTTACCTTCTTATTTTGTTCTTTCATACCTCAAAATAATTTACGCAATTCACGTAATTTGTTTTCCCCTTCCTCCATGCATAATGCCAAGTTGCCGAGCTTCCTCATTTTTCTTCATACACGGTCCAAGTAATAATGGCCCATTCATCATTTCATGTTGCTACTTTAACTATCTTCCAGTATAAATGTGTTCACCACTTGGAGGTTTTAATAACACATAGTTCTACCACCCTTTAATTATTTCTTTAATATTCAAGGCAACACTATTTTCATAATAGTGTAAACTACTTTACACACAATTAAGTAAAGCAAAATTAATAATATTATAGCCATTGTCCTATATTTCAAAACAAAGCAACAATAGCATTTGTATAGGCTTCCCTACATGGCAACCTAATACCATATTAAATTCACATATAAAATAAAATATTATTTGTAAATAATATCCTCACATGATTTAACAAGCAACCACACACACGCATGTTTTTTTTAATAAACTAGTGGCTCCCATCATCATCACCACCTAAAGCAAGATTTCTCATTCCTTTCCAAACAAGCAATATTCATATCAATTTAACCCACGCAGAGATGCAATATTTAATGAAACTATATGATATGCAAGCATGAGTTTCCATGTGCTTGCAAGCCAAATCATCACCTCCATGTCTCACTTTTTATCCCTAACTAGCTTCCTTTCATTATCATCATGCAATTTTCTTGCACTCATAGAAGATATCCGTAGTACCATGGTTCATAGGAAAAAGGTAGGTATATACATATTTTACTATATTTCATAAATCATGTGAGGAGGGTCATTACATGAAGTCATATTCCTGAGATCCTATTTAATGGGCTAAGTGCTAGTCATATTCTTGAAATCCTATTTAATGGGCTAAGTGCTAGTCATACTCCTGATATCCTATTGATGGGATAAGTGTTGCCTTTGGACCTAGTATTTAATAAAACCTCTACATCCACATAAAAGGCTTAACTACACATGCTTTTTATATTATGTGCATGTATTTATGTGCCTAACATTTGCTCTTGCCTTCAAACCATTAGGGACCAACGAAATACTCTAGCTTAATAATCCCCCATTATCAGTAATTTTATATCTTCCAAATAGGTTATTATGTTAAAATATCCCCACCATTAGATAATATTCCCTAGGATAATGTCTTCTGATGCTTGAATCATTTTTTGTTATTCCTATAGAATTTTCCTTATATGCTTTAGTTATTCATCTAATGACTATATCCCATTGAATTTGGGTAAATAAATGTTAGGTATTACTTACATAATGTATACAACCCTCTAAATCATAAACATTGTAATATAGTAGTTTTATAGGTATGTTTAGAAGATGGTCCCCTTATTATAATCATTATTTTTTTATTAATAATGAAAAAAAAGGTTTTGAAAGGTCCCAAAACTTTTTACATTAGAGGAGGCATAGAAATATAAGACTAATTAAGCATAGGCCAACCTCCAAGGCCAAAAGAAATAAAAATTAAATGAAAAAAACCATCCAAAAGCAAATACTAGCTCACCACTCAACAGGGCATAAAGGAGAACATCAAGATGCAGATAACAAAACTCCAAACTCATAGAGCAAGGATGAAGGTAAAACACCAAGCATATTCCTTGAGAATGGTAACCACTAGGGAGAAAAATGACCAGCCCATCAAAAAACATCCCCCAAAGAGAGGATCACCAGAACACAATCAAGATCTCATCCAAGTAGAAAGACAATAAAAATACCTACTATATAGGTAGACCCAATGCTTCCAAAGCAACAATTAATTAGTAACTGCAAAGGAAAATTGTCTTCCTCAATTCTGAATTGGCCACTATCCACATCCAAATTGGCCATAACATCAGTAGCTTGGTTACCTTCCCTATAAATATGCTCAATGTTAACTTTTAACATACATTCCAAAATATTTGATGTGTCCTTAATAATATTTAGGATAAAACAATTATCAATATTTCTAGCCTACAGATCCCAAATGATGTTCAAGGAGTCACCTTGAATGATAATTCTTCTAAATCCTCTCTCAAAAACCTGGTGAACACCTGAGAAAAGAGCCTTAGCTTCAGCTAGGTGGTTGGTTTGAATACCATAATCTTTAGTGTAAGCCTAAATGACCTCACCATTATCATTTCTAACAACACCCCCTCTACTAGCCCTCACGATATTACCTTTGGCAACCCCATAAAATTTTAGAATGATCCATCCTTTAGATTATTTATGTCATCTAGTAGCCAATAGTTTTTGAAGAGTGCATACAAAAATAAAATTCTCTAGATTCAGATTCCAACTAACAACAACCTCTTTCTCCACAACTTCCTCCCTACCATTTCCAACTTTAATCCTTCTAAATATAAAGGATTTATTCCTTATTATATCCTTGAAAATTATTTTGTTCATCTACCACCAAATACCCCATAAAAAATGATGAAGAACCAAATCCCACACCATAATGAGGTTGCGACTCATGAAGAAGGATTTCCACTGAGTGAAAAGATCCTTGAAATTTTGAGGTACAGTACATTTGATGGAAAAAGAATCCAATAAAGCATTGAGCACCTTATTTGAGAAATCACAATGGATGAAAATATGATCCACAAATTCAACATCCTTAGAACACAAGAGACAAATATTGGGAATATGGAATCCTTTCTTACATAAATTATCAATAGTCAAAATTTTATTTTGCAAACATAGCCATAAAAAAAAATGCAATCTTGGGGGTCAAATGAGGATACCAAATCCTTTCTACTTGAAAATATCCTCCCCTACACAATTATTGGGCCTCATATGTAGTCTTTACAAAAAAAAATACCTTAAGGAGAATGAGTCCATAGAAGGAATTCCCTATCATTTTATTGAGAAAGAAAGCATTTTTGTAACATGTTCAACCTTACCAAAATTTGAAGGATCTAAATATCAATTGTATATAAAGTTAGATGCTTCCAAATCCTCTTGCCATTAGTGATGATTATGTAATAAATTACTTTTTCTCCATATTTCAATGATAAAGGAGCCTTCAACTCATAAAAATCTAGACTAAGAAAGATATTTTTAGGAAGAATCCAAGTATCCTCCCAAAAGAGCACATTCTTACCATTTCCAATCTGCCACCACATACCCTCTGTAACCAAAATTCTGACCCACAACAAAATATTCCATATCAAAGAGCCCCTAGGAGGAGTAGCACTTCTAAAAAAAGGAATGTGATTTTCCAGATACTTACCTCTCATAATATCTTTCCACATATGGTCCTCCTCAACACATAATCTCCAAGTTATTTTTGCAATCAATGCCTTATTGAATAACAACAATTTTTTTATCCCAAGACCACCTTATTTCCTAGAAGAGAAAATCCTATCCCAAGAGAAAATGGACACCCTCTGTTTATCCTCCACCCAAGCCCATAGAAATATCCTAAAGATCTGGTCAATCCTCCTCCTAACTTTGAAGGACATTCTGAAAAGAGACATGTAATAGACAGGAATATTTTTGACGATAGCTTGAAGCAATTGCAACTTACCTGCTTGGCTCAGGATATTACCTTTCCACATAGCTAACTTATGTTGAATCATATCCAATATAGGAGACCACAACTCCTTCATCCTCCTAGTAAACAATGGCATACCTAGATATAAAGAAGGAAGGTTAGCAATGCCACAACCAAAAAGTCATGCAATTCTATGTTGAAGCTGCCCCCAACATTCACAAAAAATATTTGACTTTTATGAAAGTTAATTTGTTGTTTGGAAGCTTTCTCATACAACTGTAAAATATTTAGGAATACCTTAGCCTCTATCCAAGTAGCCTCCCCAAGAAGTACAGTGTCATCTACAAACTATTGACAATAAATTAATTAATATAAAGTTTTAAAATGGGTATTTTTGAATCCAATGAACTACTTATCAATGCAATTTTCCATCAAACATTGGATGGATATGATCTACTACAACATGAATTATTTCGGCTATTAATCTATAAAAATATCTTAATTCTTCTTTTGCCTATATCTGATGTTTTATACCAACTTTTCCAACATACACTATTTGCATAAATTGGTAATATTTAAGAATGATACTTATTGATATTTTATGTGTGCAGATGGTAAATTGGATTATGGGATATTTTTGTTCTACTTTTTTTTGTTTTTTGGTTAATGAATCAACTTCTGAGCTCTTAAAAGCTTCTAGGAGGATTAGATAATGTTACCCCTTGTTACCACTATTATTTTTTGGTAGCTGAAATATTAAGTGGGTGTATTATAGAAACCAAGAGTAAAATAAGCAATAAAAGGAATTAGAATAGGTCAAAAAATGGAAGTCACTCATCTACTTTTTGTACATAAAATTCTTATTTTCATACATGGAACAATAAGAGGAGTAGGGAAGTTAAAATAATATTTATATATTTTGTGTCTAGCAATAGGTATGCATATTAATGCATATAAGTTAAACATTTTAACTGTGGATCATAATCAAACCATGATAATAGACCAGCCTTTTCCCTTTCACAGATTTGATCTTCGTTGTTAATATCTGGGGTTCTTTTTGAAACCCAAAGGCTACACTAAACAAGACTAGAATTGGTTGATAAAAAAGGTGGAAGGACAAATAAAAATATGGTGCAACAAATGGTTCTCTTTAGAGGAATATTGACTTTGGTCAATTTCGTATTGGAGGCAATACCAATATATTGGTAATATTTGGTTCATATACCAAAAGGATTTTTGGAAAAAATTAGACAGTTAAGATATAGGTTCTTATGGATAGGATGTAGACAATAAAATAACGTCAATCGAATAAGACTACGATGAAATCACTCTTATCGACACCATATGGCCCCATTGGATAACCCTCAGGGGTTAATTAGGGGTCCTAACCACTTCTGGGAATGTTCACCCCACTTTTGGGAAGTTTTGGGCCATGTATACATGGCCATCCCACCCCAGGATGACGATAGTTTATGGTCGTCCTACCCAAGGACGACCACAATCAACCATCCTTGGGTGGGATGATCATGGTCTATACCCCTCAAAAAGTAAAGGGTGAGATAAATGACAATCAATTTCTACCATTTATCCCATCCAATGACTTATGACAGATTGGGAGACTGTCTAGGCCATCACAAACTGCAAATTGGAGGCCCAAATTGGAGGTATCTTCCACCCAATGCATGATAAGGGCTTTTACAAGTGGCGACACCCGCCTTGCATGCCCCAATTTTTCCCTTTAACCCTTTGGCCCTATTGGGCTATAAATTAGAGTTATTCCACTCAATTTTGGAGAGATCTTTACAAGTATTTTCCACAAAGTGCTACCGAGATTCACTCTCACCTTTTTCCCTCATATTTACCCTTAGAATATTCATCAATCGAAGGAGTTTTCAAGGCATCCCCAAATATGCACATCCCTTTCAAAACCCATCCATTCCTATGAATAAAATCACCAAATTTGATGAAAACACCCATAGGAGTATTCTAGACCATATTGTAGAGGAATTGGTGGTAAAAACCACCTTGTTTGGTGGTTGTCCCCACCTGGGATGGTTAACAATCCTAATTGGCTCACCCAGGGATGGTCGTGAATTAGCATACAATTTTAAATAAATTTTAGTTTATATCATTTTTGGAGTAGTTTATATGCATCATACTTGAATTTGGTAAATTTTGGAGCAGTTTTGGACCTTCAATTAGGGTTTTTGTGATGACAGTCCCAATTGGCTCACCCAAGGACGACCACAAATTTTTTTGATAATTTTCATTAAAATTTTGTACAAATAATTCCAAAATTAGATAATATACATCATGTTAATTTTTGGTATCATTTGGAACAGTTTTAGTTTCTCTATTGCACTTTTTGTATCCTATGTTGCATGCATTTCATTCATATTATCTTAATCCGCACATGCTATTAACCAATTCCAATTTCTTATGTGTAGGTATAGGTATTTTAGTGCATGAGGAAGGAGCTAAAGAGTTGAATAAGGATAGATCATCACAACGGTAACAAAAACCTGCACTTCAATCGTGAGTGCAAGCTAAATACTAAAAGTGCACCGTAGATTTATGAAAGGATTGGATCCTTCAATAATGTAATTAGGTTGTATCAATTGAGAGCCCTCAAGAGGACGTTTTGTAATATTGTACTTGATAAATTAATCAATATAAAGAGAACCCTCTATTTCTTTCAAATATTTTTCATTTATTGCTTAATTTATTGTCACTATTGAATGCTTGAGTAGAATAATAGATGCAGTTCATTTTCCTTTTCTAGGTGCACCATTTTTTCCACTCTACAGTGGTGATCATGGTGGGATCCTTACCCCTTTTTTTCTCTATAGAAGCAAACATAAATGCACATATTTTCTCACCACAAGGAGCTTCATAAATGATAATTAAGCATATCTATTGATCCAAAATCTTCAAAAAAATCATAAAATCAACAAAAAATCAAATAAAGCAAAATTCCAAGTGCACCTCATATTCAGTATTTTACACTATACATTGTTGCAGTGATTTGCGCTCCATACAATCTGACAATATGAGTAAAGGACCATAAGGCCATTTGAACCAAATTATTCATCGATGAATTGAAATGTTCTCACTTCAATTCTGAATAAGGCCATTGTGGTCAGACTGCTCCATGGGAACGAGGTATTCATTTCCTTTATTCCATGAAATATCATCAAAAATACCAAAAATAGACGAAAAAGAAAAGAAAATATCCAAAAACCACCAAAAATAGGTCAAAATTGATAAAATTCACAAAGGATCAAGATTTAATACAAATTTCTCATGGATGAATTAAAAAGTCTCTACCTCAATCCCCAATAAGGCCACTATGGTCGGACCTCTCCACGAGAACGAGATATTCAATTCTATTCTATCATGACATATAAAAAAACCATCAAAATACTAACAAAATTGACAAATCTTATAACGAGTCAAATTGAAGGTAATCCTAATCCAGCCGTATTGGTCAAGAAACTCATCACTTTCATCATTTCTCATACCCTCATCAACTCGTCGCTTGAGGGGGTAGTCATAATAAAAATCAACACTCAAAAGTGCAACTTGCATACATTCAAAAGAATCATTGCAAAGATAAATTTTAAGCCTATGTTGGGGCAAATAATTTAGCACCAATTCAAAAAAAAAATCTTAATCTCCTTGAAGCCTTGGGACACATATCCTAGGCTTATAAAACAAGGAACCAATACCAAGTATACCCTAAGCCTAAATTGTTCAAACAACATGGCTAAAAGGTATACCAAAATCAATCCTTCAATTATGTCAAAAGCAAGGATTTCAAGAATGTATGCTCTTTCCATAACAAAGGCATCTAAAGTTGGTTAGGTTACTGAATAACCTTAATTATTTGATAGTTTAGTCATTTTTTTTTGGTCCATGCTCTGTTTCACACAACGCATCTAAAAAAGGGGTATCTATAGATACTAATATTACATCAATCGGATAAGACTGCGATGATGCCACTCTTATCGACACCATATGGCCCCATTGGGTAACCCTCAGGGGTTAATTAGGGGTCCTAACCACTTTTTGGAAGGTTCACCCCACTTTTGGGAAATTTTGGGCCATGTATCCATGGTCGTCCCATCCTAGGATGATGATAGTTCATGGTCGTCCTAACCAGTGACGACCACAAGCAACCGTCCCTAGGTTGGACAGCCATGGTCTATACCCCTTAAAAATTCAAGGGTGGGATAAATGGCAATCAATTTCTACCATTTATTCCACCCAATAACTTATGAAATATTGGGATACTGTCTAGGCCATAACAAACTACAAATTGGAGGTCTCTTCCATCCAATGCATGACAAGGGCTTTGACAAGTGGCGGTATCTACCTTGCATACCCCAACTTGACCCTTTACCCCTTTGGTCCTTTTAGTCTATAAATTAGAGTGATTCCACTCAATTTTGGAGAGATATTTTTGCAAGTATTTTACAAGAAGTGCTATCGAGATTCGCTCTCACATTTTTCCCTCGTATTTGCCCTTAGAATCTTCATCAATCGAAGGATTTTTCAAGGCATCCCCAAATACATACATCCCTTCCAAAAACCGTCCATTCCTATGAATCAAATCACCAAATTTAACGAAAAAATTCCTAAGAGTATTCTAGACAAGATATTAGAGGAATTGGTGGTAAAAAACACCCTATTTGGTGGTCATCGCCACGTGGGACAGTTAACAGTCCCAATTGGCTCACCTGGGTATGACCAAGAATTAGCATACAATTTTGAATCAATTTTAGTGTAGATCAATTTTTGTGATGACAGACCCAATTGGCTCACCCAGCGATGACCACAGATTCTTCTCATAATTTCATTTCAATTTTTTATAGATCATTCCAAAAGTAGATAATATACATCATGTTAAGTTTTGGTATCATTTGGAGTAGTTTTAGATTCTCTATTGCACTTTTTGTATCCTATGTTGCATGCATTTCATTGATATTATCTTAATTCGCACATGCTATTAACCAATTTCAATTTCTTGTGTGTAGGTACATGTATTCTAGTGCATGAGGAAGGAGCTAAAGAGTTGAATAAGGATAGCTCATCATAGCAATAACAAAAACCCGCACTTCAATTGTGAGTGCGAGGAAAACATTGAAAGTGCATCGTAGATTTATGAAAGGATTGGATTCTTCAACATTGTAACTAGATTGTATCAATTGAGAGACATCAAGGGGATTTTTTGTAATCTTGTATTTGAAAAATTAATCAATATAAAGAGAACCCCCCATTTATTTCAAATATTTGTCATTTATTGCTTACTTTATTGTCACTTTTGAATTCTTGAGTAGAACAATCGATGCAGTTCATTTTCCTTTACTAGGTGCACCATTTTTTTCTGCTTTACACATGTCATGGCTCTTCTTTATGGAACCACTTGATGGAGGTTAGGGAGGCCTTGTGGAAGGGTGTGAAATGGCGTGTTGGATATGGGGTATCTATAAGTTTCTAGGAATATGTCTGGTTAGATGATAACTATTTAGCCAACAATGATATTTTCTCTAATCTGAAAGAGGATCTAGAAGATAGACATGGTAAAAATATTTGTGACTATATGACTTTATAGGATAACCAGTTGAGCTAAAAATATTTATAGGCAATACATTATAATTTGGAGGCTTTAAATCTCCTTAAAGCTAAACTTAAGGCTTGTTACTTAGGTGTTGTCAGGTAAAGAGACTTTATGGTTTGGAGTAGAACTGAGAATGGTGAATTCAGCATGAAGATAACCTATGATATTTTGGATCCTACTGTAGATAATGATTTCCCTTGGAATAGAATTTAGGGTAAGAGAGCTATTCCTAAATTGGAGATTTTTCTTTGGTAAGCAATCTAGAGAAGATCGTAACGGTGGATAATATTAAGAAGAGAAGTTTTTAGTTACCTAATAGATGCAGTTTATGTGAAAATGCAGAATAATGAGTGGAATGCATCTTCTTGGAATTTATCTATGCTCTAAACATTTTTTAGCTCCTCATCAATAGGAGAAGCATATCTTGGTTGATGCCCTTTAATATGGTTTTGAGGTTACAACATTGGGAGAACCTCTTTTCAGTCCTCGTTTTAGTGTAATTTGGAACCAACCTAATTTCATTTCATTTTGTGTGGGAAGTATGGTTAGAGAGGAACATGATAATTTTTTTAGGGAAAAAAAGGTCAGCAATAATAATTTTTGGAAGTATCACCCATTTTTTAGAGGAGAATGTTCAATCTATCAAGTACCCTATCAAGTTAGAGAATATTGAAGAGACTATGATAGCTAAGGTATGGAATTTAGAACCCATTAGTGGTGGAGAGATAAATACTTAGGTTATAACTGATATAAAATGGCAACCACCTTGAGATGAACAATTGAAGTTAAATTTTGATAGGGCATCAAGGTAACCTAGGTAAGGCTGGAGCAGGAGCAATTTTGAGGTACAATAAGGGCAAATTGATGGGAGGAACCTACAAGTTTTTGGGAATTACTACTAGTCATAAAGCTTAAGTTAATGCTTTACATATAGGTGCAGAGCTAGCTAAGGATTTAGGTGCTAAAAAATGTATCTTTGAAGGATAATCCTTGAATATTATCAATCTTATGAAAAAGGAGGAAGAAGCTAAATGGAAATTTGATTACATTGTGCAAGATATTAGAGATATTGTAAAGCATTTTTAAGAAGTTGACTTTGTTCATGTCTTTAAAGAAGGTAACAAACCAACAGATTGGTTGGTAAACTTTGGTGCCATTAAAGAAGAGGATAGGATATGGATCCCCCCAAGGAGTACTATAGCTAATTAGGGTCCAATATGGATACTATTTGTCCTGTGTCAAGGGAATTTTTTACTACTTGCGCATGGCAACTATGCAGTTGATGGGTTAACTTTATGTTGTAAAAGGGTTCAAGCCCTTTCAAAATCTGGTTTTTACCCTAATAAAAAAATAAAAAGTGTATTTTTACATATATATATATATATATATATATATATATATATATATATATATATATATATATATAATTTCAACTTAACTTATTATGTTTTAAAATTTAATATATTAACAATTTTCAAAAAAGAAAAATTAGGCTCTAAAATAACTATATATATATATTACATATGTTATATGGGAAAAAATAATGGCAAGCAGATATGGAGAAGCAGTAGCAGAGAGTAGAGGAGGTTGAGCAGGGGGTTAGTCCATAGAGCCAAAAACCTAGAAAGATGTGACAATCCATAAACCATTTGATCCTGGTCAATCGTGGGTCAATATCTTAAGAGGTATGCAGCAGATTCAACGCTTAGGGTTTATGGAGGGAAACTCCAGGTTTTGGATGCCCTCGTCGACATTGCGGCAACGCAAGGAGAGATGTCACTAGTCGGGAAGTTCATTGGCGTTAGACCGAATTTAAATGCAATACGAAAGTGGGCATGGAAGAAATGGAAACCCGTGGGTCACATGGAAATAATTGCAATGCCAAGGAATTTTCTATGGATTAAATTGAACTATGAGGAGGATAGGGACCGAATTCTATAGAAAGGTCCTTGGTTTTTTAGGCGTAGGGGGTTATTTCTCAAGAAGTGGTCAACAAATTTCAATCCCCTTACCCAGAGCATTGCCCAAGCCCCAATTTGGATATGACTTCTAGGCCTTCCCCTTTATCTTTGGCATGAGGAAGTCCTAGCAGGGATCACAAAGGAGGTTGGAGATCTAGTGGCGATTGATCCTACAATGTTGGCTAGGTCTCGATTAATTTTTGCTAGGATTTGTGTGAACGTGGATTTGGAAAAGAACCTCCCAAAATCCATAGAGCTGGTTTTGAAATTGGGGTCATGGAAACAACCCCTTGAATATAAGAACATGGTTATCTCCTATAATGTGTGTAAGAAATTTGGGCACTTGGGTTCTGCTTGTCCCATGCAAAAAAGTAGACCTTACCCGAATAGAAGATGGGTTTGAAAGCAACAAATGGATGGAAATATTGGAAAAGGAGAAGGACCAGACAGAAGTACAAGTAGAAGAAGGAATTTCCATGTAGGGTCAGAAAGATGATCTTGAAATACAACCCCAAATGGAAGAGGTCTTGACTATGAAGATGATATAGGTAAATATATAATCATCATTCTTCGATAGAGATAAACAATTTTACAAATGCCAATCCATTTGCATGTCTATAGGTGAATTTAGAATCGATAGAAATAGAAACAAATAAAATAGTTGAAGGAGCTTCCTCGAGGAAAATCTTAACCCCTTAGAAAGGAGAAATGGATCTGTCAATACCTTTGTCTACATTGCTGGCCACCAAGAATAGATCAACTAGAAGCCAACATAAGGGGGGAATAGATGTAGGGTCAGAGCACAAACCACCAGGAAGGCCTTCTAATTTTGAAATTAGGAAAAAGGAAATAGTAAAAGAAATTGTGAATGGTACTTAGACTGTATTGAATTTAGGGGGGAAGAAGTCCCTTGTAAAATCTAAAAGATGAAAGTTCTTTCCTAGAACATAAGGGGTCTTAATGCCCCTTCAAAACATAGGGTAGTGTACACTTTAAGAAGATATCTAAATCCAGATATGATTCTGCTTCAAGAAACTAAATTAGACTGTGAGAAAGCTGAAAAAGTAGGAAGAGTGATTTGGAAAGAGGCCGACTTAGTCTATAGCCAAGCGGAAGGGTCTGTTGGAGGTTTGTTGTGTCTTTGGAACAAGAATAAAATTGAAGGGAGAGTAATTGTTAAAACACACCGATATATTGCTATTTTCTATCATAATCTAGACTCCAAACAAAACTGGATCATAACGAATGTCTATGCCCATAATTCGGTCTATGGGCATCGACAACTTTGGAAGGATCTGACGCACTTAAGAACCTCCTTTACTAGAATTCCTTGGGTGTTGGCTGGAGATTTTAACTCTCCATTAAACCCCTCAGATAAACAAGGAGGTAGCCTAATTCCGTCCGAAGGAATGAATGAGTTTAAGGAATTCTTAGATGAGAATCAGTTAATGGATGTGGAGTTAAGAAGAATGAGGTATACATGGAGCAATAGATAGTTAGGAGAACATCTTATTCAAGTAATATTGGACATATTTTTTATTTCCCAAGAAGGCCTACCTATTTTTGGAGACTCAACCCTCACTACCCAACCAAAAATTGGGTCAGATCATAATCCCTTGTTGTGGGAATGGGAGGAAGGGGGAAAGAAATACAAAAGTCCCTTTCAATTTGAATTGATGTGGTTAAAACATGAAGACCTTGAATCCCAAATTGAGGAATGGTGGCAAAAAACCTTTCTAGGACTAAAGATGGTGCAGATAGCTTGCAAGCTCTGTTACATCAAACAAAAACTTAAGCTTTGGAACAGATCAATTTTTGGTCACATCTTCAATCAGAAAAATAGTATCAAACAATAGCTGAAGGAAATTGAACAGTCCACCAAGGATGGTACCTTTACGGATCAATTAAGATCAAAGGAAAGAGAATTATTATCAGAGTTTCATAACCTCTTAGCTCGGGAGGAAACCTTTTGGAAGCAAAAGTCGAGAATCTAGTGGCTTAAGGAAGGTGACCGCAACACAAAATTCTTTCATGTATCCACCCTGCATCACAGAAGTTTCAATAAGATCAGAGAAATCTTAAGGAATGATGGGACGATGGCTGTTAAGCAAGAAGATATCAGATTGAAAGCAATTAAGTATTTTGAAGATTTGCTTGGAACCACTAGTGAGGAAGATGTTGAAGCAAGCCAGCAACTCCTACAAAATATCCTAAGATTAGTCTCAGATCAATTGAATGGTTATTTTCTGGAGCCCTTCTTAGATGATGAAATTAAAAAATCTACCTTTGGCTTAGGTGGGGAAAAGGCACCTGGGCTAGATGGATTTCTTGCAGTTTTTTTCCAAAAAAATTGGCATATTGTAGGACAGGATGTGATTCAACCCATCAAAGAAGCTCAAGAATCCTGTTACATCCCCAAAGATGTAAATTCAACCTTCCTAGCCCTGATTCCCAAGGTTGTTGGCGTAAGGGAACTCAAGATGTTTAGACCTATAAGTCTTTGCAACACATTATATAAAATCTTGACTAAAATGATGGCAAATAGACTAAAGGCTATTCTGCCCTTCATTATTGAGATACAACAAGGCGGATTTGTGAGGGGGCGTCAAATTTTAGACAGGATCATTACAATTCATGAAGTCATTCACTTGATGGAAAAGAGTAAGAAGCCTGGAATGTTGCTCAAACTTGACATGAACAAGGCTTATGACCGCGTCTCATGGAATTTCCTTTGTAAAGTTATGGAGAAATTTGGCTTTCATGAAAAATGGATAAGCTTAATCCAAAAGTGCATTTCAACTCCAATGTTTTCAGTTCTTGTCAATGGAGCTCCAACAGGTTACTTCATAAGCATGTGTGGCTTGAGGCAAGGAGATCCTATCTTGCCTTACCTCTTCATCATTCTTGTTGAAGCCCTAGGGAGAGGATTGTTGACAATAGTAGCCAATGGAACTTTGGAAGGTTTTAAGCCAGGCCTCAATAGTGGATGTTGTTTCCCATCAACAATTTGTTGATGACACGATAATTGTTTCAAGGTCCTCTATGCCATTGGCAAAAGAAATCAAACTGATCTTAGATAGATATGAGAATGCAACTTGGTCAAAAGGTGAACTTCTCTAAGAGTATGATTTTCTTTCTCAACACCCCCTTTGTTTGACAACAAAGAATTGCCCAAATTTTTGGTTGTGAAATCGGGAACCTCCCAACAACATACCTAGGGATGCCACTTTTTAATGGGTGCATGAAGAAGAGTCTTTGGATCCCGATTATTGAAAGGTTTGCCAAAAAAATCTCAAGGTGGAGGGGTAGTCTTCTTAGTCAAGTTGGGAAAGCTCAACTGGTGAAGGCTACCTTACAGAGTATTCCTATCTATTTTATGTCTGTTTTTAGTGTGTCGAAGAGTGTCAGGTGCAAGATTGAATCTATTCAAAAAAAACTTTTATGGTCCAGAGTAGAAGACAAGAGAAGACTAGCACTTGTTGCATGGGATATAGTCTGTTCAAAATGAGAATGTGGAGGCCTTGGTTTTAGGAAATTTAAAAATATGAATGAGGCACTCATAGGAAAAATGGGATGGAAACTTCTCAAAAATGACCACTTAAGTTGGGTAAAGATCCTAAAAGCCAAATATTTGTAGGGGAGAATTCATTTTTACTCTCTAAAAATTTACCTATTGGGTCCTCCTTTTGGAACAATCTTACTAAGTGTAGAAATCTCCTAGCAAAGGGGATCCGGTGGCGTATAGGAGATGGTAGCAAAATCAATTTTTGGAAGGATATCTGGATAAAAGATATACCCTTAAAGGAGGACCAGGAAGTTTCAGTTTTGGAACAGGACCTGACTCAGCGTTTTGGTACATAGGTGCAGGGTTACATAAGTTCCTTTGAAGATGGAAGAAGTTGGAAAGAGCTACAGATAGATAGCATGGATCCGGTCAAGGAACAAGTAGTAAGAAAATTGAAGAATTTATTGGTTGTTACCCCTCTAACTAATTCTAGAACCATGGACACCTTTGTTTGGAGTAGGGAGAAAAAAGGATCCTATTCCGTCAGAACAAGGTACCAATTACTGGAGGAAGTAGGTTTAGGTTGGTTACCAGTGGTAAAATTTTGGATCAAGAAGTTGATCCCAAAAATTGCATTCTTTGTTTGGCTAGCCACTCAAAATAAAATTCTTACCATTGACAATCTTTGTAAAAGAGGCTTCCAGGTTGTTAACAGGTGTGCTTAATGTGAGGGTGACAATGAATCTATGTGCCATCTGTTCCTGGAATGTACATTTTCGAGATGTGTTTTGCAGAAGCTTCTGGAGAAGTTTCAAGTAGCATGGGTGTTTCCCAATTGTATGGTGGACCTTGTGCTGCAATGGGAGTCTCCCTTTTCTAGCAAAAGATTGAGCATGTTGTGGAGATTTTGCCTTCCTCACTACCTATGGGGTATTTGGAAGGAAAGAAACCAGCGCATATTTAAGGACAGAAAGAGAGAGCCTATGGTAGTAGTGAACAGAATTGAGGTAGCAGTAGTGGAAAACCTGAGAGTAGCTAACCTGAATAGGGCCAAGGAGAAGGATGAGGAGAGGATCACAACCTTGAGATGGGGACTGCAACCCCTTGCTAATTGTGTCCTAAACCCAAAAAATCAATTAAGGCAACAAGTGAGATGGGAGCCCCTCCAGAAGGATGGTTGAAGCTAAATTTCGATGGGGCCTCAAAAGGCAACTCGGGTAAAGCTGGAGCGGGTAGTGTCTTCAGAGATGCTTCAAGGCAAGTACTCTTAGCTTATTCTGAACCCTTGGGCATCCAATCAAATCATTTTGCAAAAGCCAGAGCAGTGTTTTCGGGAATTCAATAGTTAGAGATGTTGGGTGGTAGGAATCTCATCATCGAAGGGGATTCCCTAAATATAATAAAGACTCTGAAAGGGGAACAGGAGGTTGGTTGATTGAAGACATGATTGAAAGTTGTAGAATGAAAATTAGAACTCTGAACAATTGTTGGATCCAACATGTTTTTAGGGAAGGAAATAGAATCATGGACTTGATGGCTAATATGGGAGTGTCTTAGGAAAAGCACTTATGTTGGCTTGAAAACTTCCCGAATCAGATTATAGATTTGGCAAGCCAAGAAAAACCTGTGGGAAATGTCCATTTTTATCAGGTATCTGATGATCAGGATGGAAGACAAAGAATGCAGGAGGAGACAATTAACAGTCACCTGGGCTGACATATGTGGGTTGGTGGCAAGGTTAGAGTACCATGGAGTGAGCATTAAACGAAATTTGAAGTCTACATAAGCGTGGTGTCTCGTAAAATGGCTGGAGTAGCATCCTTAGAAGCAAAGTCTGAAACTAAAGGAAACATGAACCTGCTTGTTTGAACTACTAATATGACTCACATCGTTATAACATTTGAATTATTTATTCTTGCTCTTACAAACATGAATTTTCATTTTTATAATTAAATTATAAAATAATAAAAACATAAATTATCAATAATTAAGTAGATATCAAAATTTTCTAAAAATTTAGAATTGAGGCAATCATCTCAACCCCCATACCCTCAAATTTGAAACACTATCTCCTATTAAAATATAAATAATAAATAATAATTTTTTTTCTTTTTGATTTATTTAGTGTGAGAAATTCCTATGACCAACACACAAGGTTGAGCAGTCTCCTTCCAACCATGATCCCTCGTAAATTCAAGAGTTATGCTTATCAATAAGGAATTTAACGCACAAACACCACACACCCATCCCCTCACACACTTGACCACACACCCATCCCCTCACACACTTGCCCACGCTGTGATTTGAACCTTGAACCTCAAGAAAAAAAACCAAAGCCCAAACGGTTGCACTTTCCCTTAAGACAATAAATAATAATTTAAAATAAATATGATTGATGTTTATTTTTCAAATAAATGAAACTACACGACATTCTTCCTACCCTAAATGCTGTAGCAAATAGGCTTACATTATGAAGAATGAGTGGGAAAATAATTTTGGGATACTACTAGATAATGTGAAGACGTATTGATCGAATGGTGGGTAAGGCACGTTTCTTTAAGTGAAAAGTTAAAAAGTTTTTGAGACATCTCAATTTAAAACAGAGTTACTATACGAACATTGCTTTTTAATAATTTCCTTAAACTCGAGGCTTGTTTAGAGTATACACGCCACGGAGGACATGATGTATTTTGCTATTGCAATTCACACTTATTCGTAGCTACACACCAAGCGTCTTCGCTGAATTATAAAACAACAGATGTGGATGTCGAATTCTTTTGGATAGCTTTAACCATATCTATCACAAATGTAGAGAAATTTGGTCTTCTTCACCATCTCCTTCCCAATTTGGTCTTCTTCACCATCTCCTTCCCTTCCATGACTGTCGTCATTTGAATGTAGATTTCTACATTGCCAAGGCGTTTCATAATCCTCCACTTGTGTCTGTCAACCATAGACAGTGACACTTCACAACATATAACATTACCATTTAATAATGCCATATGCAAACATAACATCCTCATACCTGTCTCATCTTTGCTTGTGCTTGAAACTTGCTGTTTTCTTCTGATACTTCTTTTTCCTGCACACAATAATGAATCAATCCAAATCTGTTAACCCTCCCTATCTTTGAAAGAAACACTATTGGGCCTTCCATTATTCAATAATAAAACATTAAAATAAATAAATATATAAGAGTTTTTGAGTGAGGATGCTCACTTTTTGGTGACACTCCTCCATTTGCATTATGTGCACTTCATTCTGCAATGAGAAGCATCACGTGTTTAGATACCTCCATAATGATGAAAGCTAAATTCAAATGTTGTTCTTCTCAAAATTGAGATCATGTATTTTGCCTTTCTTGATCTAATGCGTTTGAGTCCCTGTTCTAGTCCATCTTCTAGCCCTTCCAGCTCTTTCAACTCTATCCCCTCCAACTCTTTACCCCTCATTTGTCTGAAAATGATAACTGACCATAAATTCTCTCTCTTTATTTATATATATATATAGAGAGAGAGGTTTGTGAGATAAATGAGCAAAATAGACTGAAATAGTTTGTAACCTGCATTTTTGGCTAAGATTTTCGTAACGCTCGTTCATCATTATCAGCTCTGTATTTTTAACCTAAGAGAAAATTCTAACATTTCTTGTTTAACTTCCACCTTTCTCTCTTGTGTGTCCACGATGCTATATAATACCAGAGCATATGGAATTCAACAAGAATAGACATAGAAGTCTAACACAGTAAGTTCCTACCGTTAAAGTGCATGTTTTGCACCTCTATTTATTATTTTTAAGTTTCATCCATAATATAACATAGCCTCATGAATTATTATTAGCTTTCGCTACAAAGCATGATCCTTAATGAATACAGGGGAGTCTGGTTCAACAGAGATAAAATTAGACACAAAGAATGCTTGGTTGATTGTGTGATGAAGTATGGATATATGTAAAATGAGATAATATGTAATAGCCAACAGTTTCCTTTGCTAATGGTTGGGATGTGCTGTTCTTTTGAAATTCCAACTAGACCACAAACATGCTCGGCTCAGGATTAGGAGATAAAGTTCTAGTTAGAAGTGTTAAGGAGTTTAATGCGAAGTACTTGTATGTTTTTGTTTTAACTATGAACATCCTGTTGTAAGCTTTTTGTTTTAACTATGAACATCCTGTTGAAGGAATAAAATTAAATTCCGATTTAAATTGCGTCAAATGAAAACACTTCGCAAAGGAGTTGGGCTTCGGGAGGAACTTCGGAGAAAATACTCCCGAAGTAAACACTTCGGGGGAGAAACTGCCGAAGTAAAACTACTTCGGGGAAAAACTGCCGAAGTAAAACTGCTTCGGGAAATTTCCCAGCGAAGCAACTGCTTCGCACAGTTTTCTTCCGAAGTAAAATCACTTCGGGAATTTTCCAGCCGAAGTGACTGCTTCGGACGGGAAAGCTGCGAAGCACGGCAGCTCACGACAACTTTGGCGAAGTGGCTGCTGGATTCCACTTCGGGGAGACAAAGTGCCGAAATGCTTCTTCGGCACAACAAACAAATAAGTTTTCACTCTTCCCTTCTGGATCGAACGGGTGTTTTGCCACTTCGGGGCAAACCCTAGCTGAGGAATGTCTGCGGATAAGCAATACTTCGAGGCCGAGAACAAACACACACACAGGAACCCAAATTTGCAGGATAAATATTTTATATATTAAAATAATGCCAGATTACAAAGCTTCCTTCTGAAGCGATTACAAACTTCTGCCAGATAAAATATCTATAGGATAAACACACGAATTTGATGGGAGACTGCTGCTCCACTCTCCGGCTGATGGCGGCTGCTGCTTTTGCTGCACTGCTGCTCTGCTGGTCGAAACCCTAGCTCTACTGCTGCTTTGGGCTCTCTGTTCCTCTCTGCTGCTCTCTTCCGACCTCTATCCTCCCACTACTTCAACTACACAAAATGACAAATGGCCCCGGTATTTATAGACGGGAGGTGAGGACAAAAGGCGGGATAAATTCACCAACCGACTGACAAAAATTAAATGCCGAAGAGGGTTTTCAACCAATCGCCGAGCAACCCCAACTACTCGCATGCTTGGAAAATTAATGCGTCGATTCCCGCACTGGATTTCCGCTTCGGCAATTTGGTATGCGAAGTGCCGGAATGGTGTTGCTTCGCGGCGAAGCATTTTTCGGGGGCAGATTGATTTTACTTCGCGGCGAAGCATCTTCCGAGGGCTTCGCGGCGAAGTGTTTTTAGGGGGCGTTGACAATTTGCTTCGCGGCGAAGCATTTTTCGAAGCCGTTTCAAAAGTGCTTCGCGCCGAAGCGCTTACGGGCGTGAGTGTTGGTTTAATAATTCCAACACCCTCCTTTAAACCAAAATTCACGAGTTCTCTGACGCCCAACATCTCTCGTAGTCTGGCAAAGTCCTCCTCCTTCAAGGGTTTTGTGAAGATGTCAGCTAGCTGCTCCTTGGACCTGCAAAACTGCAATTGTACTTCATCGAATTTCACCAGCTCTTTGATGAAATGATACCGGATATCAATGTGCTTCGTCCGGCCGTGGAAGACTGGGTCCTTCGAGAGCGCGATGGCAGAGTTATTATCGCAAAATATTGTTGTTGTTGCTTTGGGCGGATGATGTAGTTCACTCAGAACTCTTCTCAGCCAGACTGCCTAGCAGGCGGCTGAGGTGGCAGCAACATACTCTGCCTCTACTGTAGATAAAGCAACAATTGGTTGCTTCTTCGAGGACCAAGAGACAACTTCGGATCCAAAATGGAAGGCATATCTCGAAGTGCTCTTCCGGTCATCTACGCTACCAGCCCAATCGCTATCAGTGTAGCCAATCAACTCAAGTTGGTCTTGTCTGGCATAGTGAAGTCCGTGGTTCCTCGTGCCATTGACATATCGTAGAATTCTCTTTCCTGCTTGCCAGTGAGTGTCTTTGGGTGACTCCATAAACCGATTGATTAAACTCACGACAAACATCAAATCTGGCCTGGTTGTAGTCAAGTACATCAGGCTTCCAACTAACCTTTTATAGAGAGTTGGATCAACGCTTCTGCTGTTGTCAATCTTGCTCAACTTCAAGCCAGTGGCTACCGGGGTGATGGCAGGTTTGTTGTCCTCCATCTTAAAACGCTTCAGGACATCCTTAGCATACTTGCCCCGAGAAATGAAGATGCCATCTGCTGATTGGTCAACTTCAATGCCAAGAAAAATTTCATCAGCCCCATGTCTGTCATTTCAAACTCGGTCTTCATGGCTGTTTTGAACTGCACAAATAGGTTGCTGCTATTGCCAGTATATATCAGATCATCCACATACAAGCAGACGATTATCATCTCACCCTCTGCATTTGTCTTTAGATATAGGGTGTGCTCATATGGGCATTTTTGAAACCCATTCTCCTGAAAATAGCCGTCAATCCGACTGTACCATGCCCGGGGTGCTTGCTTCAGCCCATACAGGGCCTTCTTCAACTTCAGGACCTTGTCTTCTTGCCCTTGTATTTCATATCCGGGTGGCTGGTCTATGTAGACCTCTTCTTCCAACACTCCGTTCAGGAAGGCAGACTTGACATCCATCTGGTACACACTCCAACCTTTTTGAGCTGCTAGTGCTAGAATCATTTTGACTGTGTCAAGTCGGGCTACAGGTGCATACACCTCATGATAGTCAACTCCTGACTTCTGCTTGTAGCCTTTCGCCACTAATCTGGCCTTATGCCTCGTCAACTTCTCCTTGGGCGTTGAACTTCGTTTTATACACCCACTTGACCCCAATGGTCTTCTTTCCTGCTGGAAGATCAGTTAGCTGCCATGTCTCATTCTTCTCAATGGTTGCTATCTCCTCATCCATCGCATTCACCCATTTGCGATTCTGACTTGCTTCTTCAAACTCCACTGGATCACACTCAGTAAATAAAGCAAAGTCAGAATATTCTTCATCTATCTGATTACGGGTTACCTCATAAATGTCTTGCAAGCTCCGAGTCTTCGCAGGTGTCCTCAAATTTTGAATTCTGCTTGCAAGTGGAGGTGACCGGGATGATGAGGCTGTGCTACTGCTAGCACCACTGTTGCTGCTTGAAGGTACAAGTGGCTGCACACTATCTTCCTCCAAGTTTATAGGTTCAACAATTGTTGGTTCAGGCTGACCAGTCTTTGACTTCCAGTTCTAGGCTTCATCCTCCAAGAACTTCACATCTCGGCTGATGACAAGTTTCTTCGTCACCGGATTGTATAGCCTGTATGCCTTTGCTTGTTCATTGTACCCCGTGAAAATGCATTTTTCAGATTTGTCATCCAACTTTTGCCTTTTCTCATCTGGAACATGTGCATATGCAATGCACCCAAAAACTCGCAAATGAGCCACACTTGGCTTCATATTGCTCCATGCTTCCTCTGGAATTTTTTCCTTCACACTCTTGGTGGGACATCTGTTCAGCAGATAAACTGCACAACTTACAGCTTTTGCCCAGAACTCATGTGGTAGACTTTTCGCCTTCAACATGCTCCATGCCATCTCCATGATAGTTTTGTTCTTCCTCTCAGCTACACCATTCTATTGCGGTGTGTATCTGGCAGTGAACTGCCTTCGAATTCCATGCTGCTTGCAAAAGTTGTGGAATTCGTTGGAGATGTATTCTCCTCCACCGTCTATCCTGAGAGTCTTCACGTAATACCCGCTCTGTTTCTCAACCAGAGCCTTGAACTCCTTAAACTTCGCAAATGCCTTTGACTTCAGCTTAATGGGATAAACCCATGTCTTCCGGCTAAAGTCATCAATGAAAGTCAGGAAGTATTTGTTGTCGGCATATGTGCTGGTCTGCATGGGACCGCAAATGTCTGAGTGCACCAGCTCCAATGGTCGAGATGCTCTCCAAGATAGTCCTACAGGGAATGCATCCCTGTGTTGCTTACCGACTAGGCAACCTTCACAAACTTGGTTCGGTTGCTCAATAAGGGGTAAACCCTTCACCATCTGCTTCTTGTGCAGCAAATTCATGTTACTGAAACTCAAGTGACCGAATCTGAGATGCCACAACTAGGTAGCATCCTTCACAACTCCACTCAGAGACATTAATGATTCATTCTGAATCTGCAGTAGAAACATTTTGTTTTTCGTCATGGACACGGTTGCGATTTGTCCATGCACTTTGTCTCTGATGGAACAGACACCGTCTTTGAACTGCATAATGTGTCCCTTCTGCACAAGTTGTCCAACACTTAGCAAGTTGTGTTTCAACCTAGGCACATAATAAACATCACAAATTTGCTTTCTTTCTCCGTGTCGGGTGCGGATGAGGATTTTACCTTTCCCCATCACGGGAACCTTGCTGTTGTTCCCCATCTTGACTTCGAATTGGACTGTTTCATCCAATTGTGAGAACATCTCTCTGTTCCCAATCATGTGGTTGCTGCACCCACTGTCAAGATACCAAATGTTTTTCTTGCTCTCCTCCTCAACACTGCAAGTCAGCAGCATATTTCCTCCTGTCGCATTTCTAGCTTCATCCGTATAATGGGCTTGTTATTGATTCTCGTTCGCCATCCTCATTCTGCACTGTGAGATGTAATGGCCAAACTTTTTGCAGTAGTAGCATTGGAACTTTGACATGTCCTTCTTCTGCTGAGAGCCACCTTGCTAATTTTTGCCAGTGCCTCTTCCTCCTTGCTGATGAAAGTTGCAGCTGGTTTCACTATCATGAGGGTTTGATCTCCCTCCTTGCTTGTTACTTCTCCCACGCCTGCTTCTGCCTCTTCCACCTTGAGAACTAGAGGCGCTATGGTGGGAGTCTTGTCTGTCGTTGTCTCGGACTGAGACTTGCGCTTTGAAAGCTTGCTCCAAAGAGGACTGAGTTGAATGGCTCAGCCTCTGCTCATGTGTCTGTAGAGAACCCATGAGTTCATCCACCGAGAGGGTTGTCAAATCCCTTGACTCCTCTATTGCAATTACCACAGAGTCAAACTTTGCTGGCAGACTTCGCAGAATTTTCTCCACGATCCTTTGATTTTGCACAATTTCACCATTCAACCGCATCTGGTTGATGACATCAGTTGTCCGGGTGAAGAAGTCGCTCATGGACTCGGACTCACTCATCTGCAGGTTCTCGAACTCCCTCCTGAGCATCTGCAGTTTTACCAACTTCACTTTGTTGGTGCCCTGGTACGAACTGGCCAAAATTTCCCAGGCTTGCTTGGCCTTGGTGGTTGATGCGATCCGTGGGAAGATGGTCTCCTCAACCGCTTGCATGATATAGAACAGGGCCTTTTGGTCTTTCTTCTGGTTCTCCTTCAGAAGATCTTTGTTAGCTTGGGAGAGGGCGGCCAGTGTTGCTGCATCTGCTGGTTTCGGGTAACCATTCTCGACGAAGTCCCACAAATCCTGAGACCCAAAGAGAATCTTCATCTGGATGCTCCAGTAATCGTAGTTCTTGCCGTTAAATCGTGGGATCTGCAACTGCAGGGAATTGTTTTCGAAAGCCATGCTTCTATCTCCGCGTCACGACACCACAAGCTCTGATACCAATTTGAAGGAATAAAATTAAATTTCGATTTAAATCACATCAAATGAAAATGCTTCGCAAAAGGAGTTGGGCTTCGAGAGGAACTTCGGAGAAAATACTCCCGAAGTAAACACTTTGGGGGAGAAACTACCGAAGTAAAACTACTTTGGGGAAATAGATTTCAAAGTAAACACTTCGGGAGAAAAACTGTCGAAGTAAAACTGCTTTGAGAAATTTCCCAACGAAGCAACTGCTTCGCATAGTTTTCTTCTGAAGTAATATCACTTAGGGAATTTTCCAGTTGAAGTGACTGCTTCAGACGAGAAAGCTGCGAAGCTCTGCAGCTCACGGCAACTTCGGCGAAGTGGCTGCTGGATTCCACTTTGGGGAGACAAAGTGCCGAAATGCTTCTTCGACACAAACAAATAAATAAGTTTTCCCTTCTGGATCGAACGGGTGTTTTGCCACTTCGGGGCAAACCCTAGCTGAGGAATGTCTACGGATAAGCAATACTTCGAGGCAGAGAATAGACACACACACAAGAACCCAAATTTGCAGATAAATATTTTATATATTAAAATAATGCCGGATTACAAAGCTTCCTTCTGAAGCGATTACAAACTTTTGCAAGATAAAATATCTGTAGGATAAACACACAAATTTATGGGAGACTGCTGCTCCACTCTCCGGCTGATGGCGGCTGCTGCTTCTACTGCATTGCTTCTCTGCTGGTCGAAACCCTAGCTCTGCGGCTGCTCTGGGCTCGTTGTTCCTCTCTGCTGCTCTCCTCCGACCTCTATCCTCCAACTACACAAAATGACAAATGGCCCGGTATTTATAGACGAGAGGTGAAGACAAAAGGTGGGATAAATTCACCAACCGACTGACAAGAATTAAATGCCGAAGAGAGTTTTCGTCCAATCGCCGAGCAACCCCAACTACTCGCACGCTTGGAAAATTAATGCATCGATTCCCGCGCTAGATTTTTGCTTCGGCAATTTGAAGTGCGAAGTGCCGGAATGGAGTTGCTTCACGGCGAAGCATTTTTGGGGGCAAAGTTGATTTTACTTCGCGGCGAAGCATCTTCCGAGGGCCAAGTTAAATTGCTTCACGATGAATTTTTTTTAGGGGGTGTTGACAATTTGCTTTGCGACGAAGCATTTTCTAAAGCTGTTTCAAAAGTGCTTCACACCGAAGTGCTTACGGGCGTGAGTGTTGGTTTAATAATTCCAACACCTGTTGTAAGCATCTTAATAAGTTATTAATTGGTGAGTATTAAAATTGACTTACAAATCAAAGCATGTAGTTGAAAAGAAACTAAAATTTTCATAAGTTTAAGATTAGAATAAAGATATCACCTGAGTTAAAAAAGGACAAATATTTTTTTCGTTTTTATAAAATTTTTAATAAAAATTCAATGACAAAATGATGGAATAGTTACAAGTCCTATGCTTAAAAATTGTTTATTATTTTCAAACAAATTTCAATAAACAATGAAAAATTAGTTTTTTTATATAAAAAGATGGCACAATTAAAATATGGTTGCTTCAAAAAGTTGCTTTTATTTTCAAGGTAGTTTTAAGCTAGTTCAAAGCATGAAAGTTCTTATAATGATAACATTGTTGCATAATAATAATAATGATAATCTACATGCTTTGAAAGTTTTTATGATGATAGCATTGTTGAAAAAAAAATAATGTACATTTTATTTATCATTTGCAATCCATTTATACAAGAAAATAATATACCATGATTTGGTAAAATACAAATTAACTAATAGTTCAACAAATTAATCAAAAAATTGAACAACACATTATCTACGAGTTTGAGCTACCTAACAAGTATTAACTTGAGTTTGATATTTATTATTTTAAGACATAAATCCCAAATCACTTCTTTATTTTTTATGTATACATGGTTGAGAAATGCCAAACATTTTATAGCCTTAGAAGGATAAAACTGAAGAATTCTAGATACCAAAAAACAGTTACAAAAATCATCTAATATTAGAAAGAAGTAATGGATCCTAATCTAAATGGGATCATTGAATGATCCGTTACTAAACAAATTTTCTATATTTAACATCCTCCCTATAATCTGATTTGTGAGAATAATTGCTCAATCATCCCTTAAATATGATTTGTGATAAAGGTCTCTCATCCCCAAAAGATTCTTCAATTTATTAAAGTCTTCTTCCTTTAATGGCTATGTCAAAATGTCAACCACCTGATCTTTGGACCTGTAATGAGAAAGCTTGATTTCTGTCTTTAACTAGTTGTCTGATGAAGTGAAATATGATATGTATGCGCTTGCTTCTTCCATGAAAATTTGGATTTTTTGAAATTTGAATGACGGATTGATTATCATAGAAAATAGTGATCTCTTCCACGTGGAGCTGCATCAATTCTACAAGCATCCTACGTAACCAAACTACTTGACAACCAGCTAAAGTGGCTGCTACATATTTAGCTTTTCATGTGGATAATGCAACAATAGTTTATTTTTTGATGACCATGAAATTGCCCCTAAACCAATATTAAAAGCATATCCTAAAGTACTTTTCATGTCATCTATGCTTCCTGCCCTGTCAATGTCTGTATAACCAGCTAACTTCAAGGTATCCTTCCTTTCATAAAAATATCGTGATTTTTAGTCTCTTTCATATATCTGTGTATTCTTTTACCTTCTTGGAAATGTGTAGCATGGGAATCCTCCATGAACTTGCTTTCAAGCTGACTGCATACATGATATATAGAATTTTTGTAGTTAAGTACATTAAACTACCAATCAAGCTTTTATACAAAGTAGAATCTACATTTATGTTGTCATCTTCTGTGCTCAACTTCACACCCATAGCAATAGGTGTAATTGTTGGTTTGCAATTGTCCAACCTAAACCTTTTCAATATATCATTGGCATACTTCTCTTGAGAAATAAAAATCCCATCACTATTTTGAGTGACTTCAATACCAAGAAAATAATGCATTAAGCCAATATCAGTAATTTCAAATTTATTTTGTATTGCAACCGAGAATTCTCTAAGCATATTTTCATTATTCCTAGTATAAATCAAATCATCAACATAAATGCAAACCATCATAACATCTCCTTGCTGATTTTGTTTTGTGAATAAGGTGTGCTCATAAGGACATTTTTCAAAAAATATGATTCAATCCTTTCATACCAGACTCTAGGTGTTTGCTTTAAACCATACAAAGCTTTATTTAGTTTGAGCACTTTACCTTTATAACCTTCTTTCTCAAAACAAGGTGTTTTCTCTATGTATATTTCATCCCTTAATACACCATTCAAGAATGTTGATTTGACATCCATCTGAAAGAGTCTCCAACCCTTTTGTGCTAAAAGAGCTAAAATCATTCGAATAGTATCCATTCTAGCAACAAGTGCAAATACTTCATGATAATCAATACCAAATTTTTTCTTGAAGCCCTTCACTACCAACCTGGCCTTGTATTTATTCACTTCTCCTTGCTCATTGTACTTGGTTTTATAGATCCACTTTACTCCAATTGGATTTTTATGCTTTGGGAGGTCTATCAGTTCCCAAGTTTGATTATTTTCTATGGCTGCAATTTCTTCATCCATAGCTTTAATCCATTTATCATCTTGTACTTCTTCTTCAAATATAATGGGATCACAATCAATCCCAAAAAATATAAAATGACAAGCATATTCACTTAACATTGTTGTTTCTTGATATATGTCAGACAAGCTCCTTGTATTTTACCTTCTTTATAAATATTTTGATGTGGGTGATGAAAATCTGCTTCTGGTACTTGGTGAAGAAGGGTTGCTTCTTGGTGTTGATTTGTGGATGCTACTGCTGCTAGATCATTTGTTACCAACTAAATTTTGGTGTGGGCTTATTGTTTCATCTTCAATGTTGACTTGCTAATAGTTGTCTTTCAATTTCCAACACCACTCCTGGTCTTCAAGAAACTTAACATCTCTACTTATCACCAACTTTTTTGTTTTTGGATCGTATAGTCTATATGCTTTTGATATTTCATTGTATCCCACAAAGATGCACCTTTTTAAATTATCATCTAATTTCTTTCTAAGTGCATTTGGAACATGAGAATAAGCAATTCAGCCAAAAACTTTAAAATGATCTACACGGGGTTTGAATTGTCCCCATGCTTATTCTAGTGTCATACCCCAAAATGTCTTTGTAGGGCTCTTATTTAGAATATAAACTGCACAACAAACTACCTTTTCCCAAGAAAATTTAGGTAAATTCTTAGCTTTAAGCATACTCCTCACCATATCTATAATTATTATGTTCGTCCTCTCAACTATACCATTTTGTTGATGAGTATACCTAGTTGTTAACTACCTTTTTATGTCATTCTTAATACAAATATTTTGAAATTCATGTGAGATTTACTCTCCACCTCTATCATTCCTTACAATTCTGATAAATATTTTGTATCAAAAGAAATTAAATTTATTATTGTAACAATGGATATTTGAGGCTCCCCCATATCAATAAAATTATCTCTTTTGTGTAATATTATCTCTTGGTTTCATTTTATTTGTTATCTTTGGTGTATCATTTTTGTATCTACAAATGGCGATCATTGTGGGACCCCCTAAGGGTTTCTCATTTTAATTTACTTTTTTGACTAACTTGTTGTTTTTTGTCTTATCTTGCAGGATTTTCAAAAGCACATATCACATAATTTTCATTGGATTAGGTTTTCTAAATGTTCACAAAAAGTTGCAGAATGTGCGTGAACACCCTATGGTGCTTGAGGGTCATCCAAAATTGCCTAGGTGCATTTCAAAAGTTCCCAGAGGTATTTTATAGGAAGATATAGTTGTTTTATAGGCTTCTCTATAAGTCTACAAAAGAAACCCTAAGATTTTTATTTTTACGTGTTTTCATATTCTTACGTTTTTACACATTTCTGGATTAAAAAGAACATCACTAATAGTCTGGTAAAAATAATCATTATAGTTTGCATTCTAGGCATTAGATTAGTCATTGAATTCATTCACACCTTCCCATTTTCCATTTAAAGTTTTTGGTTTTCTAGTGTATTGCAATTGAAAAATCCTACATTTTGGTTACATGTGAATTATTAAATTGCATAAATTAGACTGCATTGTAGGGTTAAAAATCTCTCCTTTTACTGGTCTAAGTAGGAACATAATTAGTGTATCAGAAGCATCCCTACATTGGGTGATTCCAGGTGGAGTGGATGAACCCCCCACTATTTAGACAGGTATTTAAGTGATGTACTTCACATCCTTTGGATAAATTGATACTCTTAATGTTGGCTTCTGATTTAGACTAGTGAATTTATTGTTTCTAATATTGTATGTGTACCATAGAAAATAGAACCTTAAAAGGAATATCACACACACTTCACATTTCATATCAAATAGTAATGTTTGGATTTCATCACCAACCATTGCTTGAGATGGTGGCTTTCATCTTCATCCACCAATATCTGCCCCTAGACACCTTAGATTACCCCTGAGCAAACTTGCTAGATTTCATCACCAGAAATAATCTCGTTGCCCTAACCAGGCCATAGTATTCATCCATTTCTAATTCATATTAGCATATTGAAACACACGAAATCAAAATCTAAAAGAATGAATTCACAATAAAATGAGATAATCAATGAATGAGGTAAGATACATATGTTGAACAAACTTAGCACTGATTTGTCTTAATTTGATTTTTGTAAAGTTTCAATTATGCATTTCATTTTATTGTACAATTTGTATTTGGTTTAGTTGATTATGGTCTTAACAAGAAATCAACAGAAAGCATTATATCAAATCAATTACATGGAATATTCATCCACCTTCCCCACCACTTTTGTGGTAGATTCTCTAAGTGTGATACAGATAGATTTTATATGGGTCCATCACACACTATACAAACTATTGATATCTCGTACAAGTATACCAACACTTCTCTTCCTAAAACAAAATCATATTTACCATCCATTGACCAGAATATCGTCCACATAGACATGGCCAAAGTAGAGGCTTTTTGAAAATCGAATAACTATATCTTAGAGCCCATTCATAATTCCCCTAGTCAAGATCCTACTTTACAGTAGGAACTTGCTCATTCCCAGCCATCTAGCTTTATCCAAGTGTATACTAACCCTCTTTTTGAGGCATCGGTTGCATCTTCCACTCATGTATCCATTCCCCAATACCCAAGTGCTTCCAGAACTTCTATCCCATATTCATACACATCCACCTATACCAACCCCTTGTATGAAGCACATGTAAATGATGCTTCACAAGTTTTCACCTCCCAAGTTATCATGCCAAATGTAACTTATCCCTTAGCCACATATTCCATGCCATCTATGTCCATACCTTCCACTTTTGATACAGAAATTCATTAAGCATGCGAAATTTTGAACAAATTGCTTGAGCAACATCAAGACACTCAAAAACAAGTGCAAGTGAACTCTAAGCCTCTACAAATTTCTACTCAACCCATCCTAATTAACCAAAGTCCATCATGGGCACCACAATATTATGTTGATTCTATCCCTACTCCTCCACCAAACCATACCAATACCCATTCCATTCCCATAAACTATACCAATTCCATTACCATAGGCCAACCCAACCAAAGTCCCCATGATTTTTCCCCATTCCAACATTCTCCATATCTTCATCATCAATATCATTTTCATAAATTCCCATCAATCTCATTTAATCATCGTCATCAATCCCATCATCATCTAGTTACCTCACAATATTTTTTTACCATTCATTCTCAAAATCATCAGGTGATTCAAGGCTTCAACATCCCTGGGGAAGACCCTAGAATCAAGGCCCTACAACAAAAAATAAATCAGTTGATACAACATACTCTTGGTATGACAAACTAGAATCCAACCCTACATTAGCTGATTAAACAACCCATTCACCCTTCGATACCATCACTACCATATTCGATATATTTTACGATGCTAAAGTTTGATAAATTCAAAGGAACTGAGGACCCAAAAGAGCATGTAAGCACATTTGTACACTCATGCTTTAGAATCCAAAATGACAATGCTCTCATGTTTAGAACATTTCCTCAGACATTAGGTGAAGATGCCATAGAGTGGTACAACCAATTACCTAGTCATAGTATTTATACTTTCAAACAATTGGTTGACTAATTATTTGAGCGCTTTGTCCTTAATGTTAAGAAATAAAGTCTCATTGTTCGATGTTTATGCTTTAAGACAACATGACGATGAGTCTATCTATGATTTTGGTAACCATTGGAGGGTCATTAATACCAAATTGAAATTCACCCTACCAATGGAAGAGCTTATCAAGCTATTTACCAACAGTTGTTTAAAACCCATATTTTGGATGCTTCAATTACAAATGTATCGCTCATTTCAAGAAGATCTAGCATAGGCTAGTTTCATCGAGGATATAAAAATACAAGAGGGTATACTTAATCCTAGGAAAAAGGAATGGCAAAACAAGATCCAATACAAAATCAATTATTTTGGTCAATCAAAATCAACACAGGCCGCTCCGACCAATCAACCTAATCATGTCAGTCAAGTGGTCATGAATCAACTGGTAATGGCTCAACAATAATTAGTGCAACAACCACCATAATAAATTGCCTATTATGCAATGCCCTCAGTATCTCAATCAATGAAAAGCATAGTTCCAACTATGGAGAACCATCCCCAATGACAATCTATCCAATATAATCGCCCCTTATTCGAGTCGTATGCTTTCCTATTTTAAAGGTTGTATGATACAAATAACATGCCTTACCTAAAATCATACCAGATGATCTCGATAAACATGGTAAAAATTATTGGAAACATTTATTTTGTCCTTGCCATAGGCAAAGTGGGCACAACATCAATAATTACCATTAGGGTTATGCATAGTGGTGAATATTCGCAAATTGGATGAATATTAGGATTTTCAAAATTGGAAATTGGTGAATATGAGGACCCTCGACGTTAGCCCATTCGCCTAAAATTTTTAGGACCAATTTTTTCTTAGGGTCAATTCACCACAATATATATCCAAACATAGGCATATTTGTACTCGTTGGAAATATCTTTTCAAGCCTGATCTAACAGTGGTGTTTTTAGAAAGTTATAAGATGATTTAATAGGTAAAAATTGGTCCCAAAGATGAACTTACATTTTAGGGCTTCAAATACCCAAAATTTTGGTATGAAGATGCTCGATTTGATTTTCTTAGGATTCTCCATTATTCACCTTGATTTTGATTATGATTCACCATTTTTTTACAAGTATAATTTGAGTCCAACCCCTTATGCATAATCCTGATTACCATGTATTCAAATACATAATTCAAGACCTTATTGACTTGGGGGCCATCAAGCTTGACAACCTCCTTGCTCTACAAAACCAAAATATTGGTATTTTCCAAATACTACTTCCTCATCATGAGGAGGTGCAACCAGCTATGGGAGGGGCTAACATCAGAACTTCTCCCAATCAAGTTAATCATGTTCAAAAATACCAAGGTTTTGTAGGTTCCATTCATGTGGCAACTAGAGGTCAACAAAATAACCAACAAAATGCAAGGTAACAACCTTAGGCAATTGTGTCACAACCTACCACATCACCTCCCATTCAAATTTCCTCTAATCCTTCCTCACCAATTCATATTCCTAGCCAAACAAATCCTCCAATTCATCCCATCAATCATCCTCCATGACCAGTCATCTCATTGAGTAGTCGGTTAACCACAAGCCTAAATATGGCTTCTGCAAAATTGTCAATATATGAGTTAATTCAACAATCTCCCCCACATCATGAGGCATTAATGGACATTTTGAAATCCATTGAATTACAATCTCAAGATTCTAATTCCTTCAAAAACTTTGTAGGTAGCATTCAAACATGCATGGAGACTTCCATTATATTTTATGACTTTAATATTAAGCCAATCTCATCATAATTAGTAGATCCTCCATTGCACATCATGGTTCTAATTGATAGTAAGTCTTTCAAAAGCATTCTAATTTATATTGGCTCCTTCATTAATATCATCACCATTTTTACCCTTCATCATATTAACCTTCCTTCATATCATATCACCAAGTCATATTTCACCCTAAAAGCATTCAATGATGCTTTATGTTCCACAATTGGCACTATTGTTTTGCCCATTGAAGTGGGGGTCAAAACATTGCACACTATGTTCCACATCTTACAAGTATCCATGGCATACAATGTACTCCTTGTAATACCTTGGATGAGGAATATTAGATGTATCCCCTCCATACTACATCAATGCCTAAAATACATTAATGAGGGACAAGTACATTGCATACCAATGGATGTCAAACCATTTAAGTATGTAATTTTATCTCAAATCCTTATGAATCCATGCTTCCTTCCACTCATATTTTTCTATCACCATTAGCCAATCCATATACTAGTATACTCATTTCTTCATAAAAAGCTCATATTCTTTAGGAGCTCCTTATCACCAATCCCCACCAAGATTCCATGCCCCCATCATCTTCATTATTTACTACATGCACATGTGGTCAAGGTCAATCAACACCATCAACAACACCACCTTCCACAACTTTACCTTCCACATCATCATTATCCATCCAACAACCGTCCCAATCCAATCCATCTTTGTCAGCCAATGTTTCACAAGTCGAGTTGATGGATTGTGATATGTCTTCATCTTCATCATTCCTCGAGCTATTATCCAACCATGATCCTCCCACATCATCCCAAGTCAAGGTCCACCTCACTAATATTGGTATTGGTGAATATATATGGTCTAATACATCATAGTTATACCGCTCATAATTCCAACTACTAAGGATTTCGATCGCCCATGTGACCCACCTTTATCTATAGGAGTAGTATATTGCATGGGTTCAGCTCCCAATAACATAAATTTAACATACAAGGGGAAGTATTCTTCGTCCAATCTAGCTCACTTAGAAAAAACCAAAGAACCAACACCTAATAACATACAAAACATGTCAGGATTTCCATCCTATTATTTTCACATAGTTAATTGGCACGGACATGGTTTAGGATTGCATGAACAGGGAATGCACGATATTATTGATGTTCCATATCGAGAAATGCATGACCATTCAGGCTTAGGTTATACTCCAATTTCCACCACCTCTTCTCTTGAACAAGCTTCCAAAGGCTTAATCTAAATTCAAGAGAAGAATCTCTCCACACCGATGACTGACGATGAAATCTATGAATAATTTGAACACATGTCGATAATTTTTATGAATCTGAAGTGGAATCAAAGCCCATCATTCCCCACATTGAAGATGATGAGTTTTATCTCAGAATTTTCCCTATCCATGAGCCCATATTTCACTTGCTTCTTCCAAAAGAGTGAGCCTCGCCTACTGGTGAACCACCACCTCCATCTCATTAATCTATCTCATAAGCCAAACTTGTAATATATGTACATAACACAAAAAATAAAAACTGTGGTTTTTACCACTACAAAAAAAATAAAAAAATCAAACAAAAATATTTTCTTTTTCTGCATTGCATGTATATAACATTTAGTTAAGTGCATTCATTTGTTTTACTTGTTGCTATCCAGGTTACCAATATCCTAGAATTAGTTCTTAGGCTCTATCCATCCCGCTCATTTCACCTCATCCATTTTACCTATAAGTCAACATGAATCCTGCTGACTTATTCACCCCACTCCATAATCCATATGATTTGGCAAAACCAATTCCAATTGACATGAGTCTTATTGATATAGATTGGATCTCTTCACCTCTATCCTTCTCTGAGTTTGTCTTGTCCAAGGAATTGTTAAGGGCTTCAGCCAACTACATTCCTCCATCCCCTCCATATTCATCTTTACCTTCACCTTTGGATCTTGAGGTTTTTTAGGTAGATATTTATGAGGATAAGTTAGAATAGTTTGATGACATCTTAGATGACATTCATCTAATCCCTATGCCCCATAAAATTGAGAAATGTTCCCACATGTCCATTGAAGATACCATTAATGTGGACCTTAGTTTAGATAAAGACAATCCCAAATTATCAAGCTTAGTAAAAGCTTATCCAATGATTAACAAGAGCAATTAATTACTCTCCTCAAGAGGAATAAGGGATTGTTCGCATGGTCCTAAAAATACATGCCTGGTCTTGACCTTAACTTGGTGGTCCACAATCTCACCTTACATCCTGATGCTAAGTCGGTCAAACAAAAACATAGGAGGATGCAACATAACATTGCCCTCTTGGTCAAATAAGAGCTCTAAAAGCTATTATATGTGGGTTTCATTGTATCCATTGATTATCCTAAGTGGATATCAAAAATAGTACCCATTTGCAAGCCTAACAGGACAATATGCATTTGTAATGACTTTTGAGATCTTAAAAAAGCATGTTCTAAGGATGACTTTCCTCTTCCAAACATTGATACTATTATCGACACTTGCATTGGCCATGAAATGCTTTCTCTCATGGACGGTTTTTCAAGATACAACAAAATTCAAATAAATTCTGATGATCAACACAAAACAACATTCACTACACCTTGGAGAACTTCATGTTACAAGGTGATGCCCTCTGGCCTTAAAAATACAGGTGCCACTTATCAATATGCCATGACATACATTTTCCATGACTACATGCATAATATTATCGAAGACTATGTGGATGATCTCTTGGAAAAATCCAAAACTTGACAAAAGCACATTGGTGTATTGGAGAAAGTTTTTGACCAACTTCTAGAGCATAATGTAAGGTTGAACCCCAAGAAATGTGTATTTGGTGTTATCTCTAGAAAAATACTAGGGTTCATTGTATCTAAAAGAGGCATTGAGGTGGACCCAAATAAGGTCAAGTCTATCATGGAGATGCCTCCCCCAAAAAATTTAAATAAATTGCGTAGTTTACAAGGAAAGATCCAATCAATCCCTTGTTTTATTGTATAACTTTTTGATAAATATAGGTCATTCAATCACCTGCTACAAAAGGGGGTGCCATTTTCTTGGACATATGAGTGTCAAAAATCCTTTGATGATATTAAGCAATACCTAGCTTCTCCACCAATATTAGCTCCTCCTCATCTAGGGATCCCATTCTATCTTTATGTTTCAACAACAGACTTTGCATTAGGTATAATTCTTGTACAAAAGAATGAATAAAATCGAGAGCAAGTTGTCTATTATATTAGTTGAACATTGGTAAGCTATGAAACTAGATATGCTTATATAGAAAATTTGTGCTTAGCAGTGGTTTTACCACTAAGAAACTTCAATATTACATGCTTAGTCACACAACATATGTCATAGCTAGAGAAAATTCTTTGCGTTATATGATATATTGCACTTACAACAACACCCACACCGCTAAATGGATAATGTTTCTTATTGAATTCGACCTTGAATTCATTAGCCAAAAATCCATTAAAGGTCAGGTCATAGTTGATCAACTTGTGAAAGATCCACTACCTAGTGATCATCCTTTGATTATTGAGCTCCTAGATGATTCAGTATTCACCGTCACTAAAGAAGAAGAAGATGTCATTCCTAAGGAAGACGTCGATATCACACTATTCCTTGATGGTTCTAAGTACAAAAAAGGTCAAGGTGTTGGAGTCATGTTTCATACACCCCAAGGGGTACCTATCCCTTTATTATTCAAACTTGACTTCTAATGCACAAACAACACTGTAGAGTATGAAGCCTTAATATTAGGTCTTCAATCAACTATAGTTATGGGCATAAAGTGTATCAAGATATTTGGTGATTATCATCTTGTTATCAATAAAATCAATGGAGAATACCAATGCAAAGAACCTACCATTAAAATTTACCATGAAGTAGCAATGAAATTGCTCTCTAAGTTTAATTGGTATGAAATCAATAGTTTACCATGTTCAAATAATAGATTTGTAGATGCAATGGCCTCCCATGGATCATTGATCCCAAAATACTCCTTAGGAGAGGCACAACCCCTTATTATTTCAACAATCTCTAAATCTACAATTTTTGATGTTCAATCGAATGATGAAAAGGATGTTTTCTTCATCCACTCAGATCCATATGATCCTTGGTCAAGCTAGATAGTAGCCTTTCTCAAGTTTGTAACACTCCCTAAAAGCACGAGGATACGAAAGAAAATAAAAGGGTAATGTAACGCTAAGTCCTACGAATGAGAATGCATGAAAAGAGGGAAAAAAAATGAACTAAAACGAGATTTAAAGCAAATGTAAAAGTGCAGCCCTTCATTTTATTAATTTTCTTGAGATCATGTTACAATACGTCTCCTCCCTTTTCAGGGGCTAGGAGCGTCGAACATAGTTTCGTTACACCACAAATGATACGTTCTCCTTTGAGGATCTTCCGCGTGCCCACATTGAAAATGGGTGGACCAAAAATCATCACCGTTTGCATGAATGCATCTATAGTTCCTTTTTGCCCCTCCGGTGTCGAGATCCTATGTTCAGAGAAATAGTAAACGATTAGTAGCACCTGCGGATGGAGGGAAACATGAGATCTCCAAGGCCTACAGTTGATGCATGCGTAAAATAATTAAAATGATAACTAAAACATATCAGAATAAGCTAAAAATTTGACAGAAGCAAGAGAAAATTACTAGGAACACACTGCAAAGGCAATAGTCGAGAAATCTACCACAGATTTCTAATCACTCCAGGGTGGGATGATTAGGACTGTCACAAAATGTCAGAAGGTGACCTCCTAAATGTCCCATCCAGGGGCCTCCAAAACACCTGCAAAGTTGGGGTTAGGCAAAACGGGGAATTTTGGAATGACCCAGAAGGTCGGATTTTGCATATTCAGCCTCGATCACCCTATATTTGATGATGATCCCTGTATGTTAGTGAAAGCGAGAAACATTGAAAACACAGTCAAAAATCATCCAAATGACATGAAATTTAAATGACAGCATATATGGATGACCTAGAATCAAATGCAAAAGAAATAGTAGGGAAATCTACTACAGATTTCTAATCGCTCCGGGGTGGGGCGATTAGGACTACAGTAGTGCGGGGGATGCCTGGGGGCAGGATGCCCGCCGTTTGGGGCTCGGTTTAAGCACTAATACACTTGGGATGGGTCAAAAACCTCTTATGGGGTTATGTCAAAAAATTGTGTGGGGTATTGTGGCAAAATTTTTAGGTTTTGGGTCTGAATTGCACTTCCAATAATCACCCAATAACCTCCCTTCCAAAAGAGAGATCAAGGATGTAAGAAGCACAAACGATGGGTGAGGATGTAATTCGACAACACTCCATTGCTCGAAATGCTCCTGCTCTGTTCTTTTTTGGGGTGAGAAGACCCACCATTTTATATACTTGAGGGTATCTTATGAATGAGCATGCAGAGGTGCCACTTGGTCGTCATGCCTTGCCAAGGGGAATAAGATTCCTCCCTGATTAAGGGCTCCATGACTGACTCTTTGAGCTCAAAAATGCTCACTCGCACTCCATGCATTGAAGGAGGAGTTAAGTGGTGGATCTGAGCTACCATTTTTCAAGGTTTGACCTTTTTCCCATCAAACCTGCTATTCATCCCACCCTAGAGCGAATACTGCTAATCATCCCAGGGTGGGACGAATACCAGTTTGTAATCATCTCAAGGTGGAACGAATAGAGAGCAGAGTGCCTGAAAGGTGCCAAATAGACCTTTGACCTTACAAAACTATTTTGGGAGTTGTTAGGACCACTGTTTAACCTTTTGGGGCTACCCTTGGGGTTGTGTATGTCAATTCGGTCAATGCTTGTCATCACATAATCGGATTGGTGTTGTTTTGGTGTCTATAGATGCCCCTTTTTGGGATGCGATGTGCGTGGCATAGTGCTGAGCAAAAATAGATAACCAAAGCACTAATTATTAGGGTTTATTGGTAACCTAACCAAATTTTGATGCCCCAAGTATGGAAAGGGCATGCATTCTTGAATCCTTTCTTCTGACGAGCTAAGGAGCTTAATTCAAGTGTTAACATTTTTTGGTGAGGTGTTACTTGATCTTAGACATTGTTTAGTCATGAATAGGCAAAGGGCGTAACCTTTTGTCTATGGGAACCTTGAGTTCATGATTCATGAATGCCAAGTGTTTGATCAGCTTGTGATTATTGCTTGTTTGCTACCCCAAGCAGGAGCGTGATTGTCTTTGTCAATGATCCTTTGAATGCATGCCATTTCCTTGATTGAGTGTGTATTTGTTGATTGGTAACTAAGTGTGACTACCTCCTCAAGTGACGAATCGATGAGGGAATGACCAACATGAGAAAAGCAACGAGTCGCTTGACCTAAGATGACTTTTGTAAGGGTGCCTTTAGTTTTTTTTCGTTGATCGCTTATGCAGTTTCTGAACAATTTGACCTATTTTTGGTGGGTTTTAACCCTTTTTGTGATGCTTATTGGGGCTAAAATTGTCAAAAATCCATCCTCCCGTGGAGCGGTCCGGATATGGTAGCCTTCTTAGGGAGTAGGATATTGATAATTTGTGGCCCCGACATCAGTTTTTTATGCTAGGAATATCAGGCACAAAGGCACCTTTGTTCAAAAAATTTATTATTATTTTTTGGTGGGTTTTGACCTTTTTGTGACGCCTTTTGGGGATGAAATTGTCGAAAATACGTCCTCCCGTGGAGTGGTCCAGCTATGGTAACCTTCTTAGGGAGTAGGATAGTGAGTATTTGTGACCCAAACATTGGTTTGATTCCATGAATCGCAGGTGCAAATGTGCCTTTGTTCGGCAGTTTTATTATTATTTTTTGGGGGGTTTTGACCCTTTTTGTGACGCCTTTTGGGGATGAAATTGTCAAAATTTTGTCCTCCCATGGAGCAGTCCAGCTATGGTAGCCTTATTAGGGAGTAGAATAGTAACAATTTGTGACCCCACCATCATTTTTTTATGCCAAGAATGTCAGGCGCAAAGGCACCTTTGTTCGGCAAGGTTATTACTATTTTTGGGTGGGTTTGGACCCTTTTTGTGACGTTGTTTTGGGGATGAAATTCTCCAAAAATTCGTCCTCCCATGGAGCGGTCCGGCTATGGTAGCCTTCTTAGGGAGTAGGATAGGGAGTATTTGTGACCCCAACATTGGTTTTTCATGCCAAGAATTTCAGGCACAAAGGCACCTTTTTTCGACAAGGTTATTGTTATTTTTGGTGCATTTTGGATGCAGTTTTTGTTGTTTTTTATTTTCTTGCTCTGTAATCGTCCCAGGGTGGGACGATTACCAGTTTAGTAATTGTCCCAGGGTGGGACGAGCGCTAACTAGAGTGCTCATCCCAGGGTGGAATTATTATAGGCCTAAAAGCCTATTTAAGGGCCAAAACTAGATTTTGGGCTCATTTGCACTTTGTTTTTCTGGCAATTTGGAGCTGTGAGGAGGAGGAGGTCGAGTTCGCGTAGCAAAGCGCTGAAGAAATTTCTCAGACACCATGAGTTCACAGATCGGATCTTCAAGTTGTAGAGCTGAAGTGAGACCGGTGAGTGCTCCTTCTCATTAATTTGTTTGTTTTATTGTACAGTGTAAAACCATAATTTTTATTTCTTTTGTGTTTTGTTTTTCGATTTAAAAATGAAAACCCTAGTTAAAAATGTTTTTTTTGTGTTTGTTGTGATTTGTGCTATGTGTTTCTTTGTAGAAACTAAGATCGAAGCCCTAGTTTTAAATAAAAACCGTGTTTATTTTGTTTTTGTTGTAAACTAAAAAGAAAACCCTAGTTGAAACTAAGATAAAAAACTTAGCTTTAAAAAAATTGTTTTTATTTTGTGTTCACTTTTTTATCAGTTTAGACTAAGGTGAAACCCTAGGTAACTGAATTTTTTTTTTTGTTATTGTTGTTTTTTGTTTTTTTTTTAGTTTTAAACTAAGGTAAAAAAACCCTAGGTTAAGAACTGTGTTTTTATTTGGTTTTTGTTTTGTTTAAACTAGAGTTTAGAAACCCGAGGTAAAAATTTTGTGTTGTTTTTTCTTTTGCAATTTAACTAAGGTTAAAACCCTAGGTTTATTTATCAGTTTGAACTAAAGTGGAAAACCCTAGGTAACTGACAAATTGAATTTGTTTTTTTTTATTTATTTTTTATTTTGTTCACACTTAAGGTTAGAAACCCTAGGTGTGTTATTTTGTTTATGGTTGTACAATTTTATTTGACCATGTTGTACTTTTGTTGTATAGTTGTTTGTCTGTACTTTGTTGTACTTTGTTTGTTAAGTGTTTTAGCTGTACATTTTTTTGTTGTTTTAGCTGTACATTTGTGAAATGTTTTAGCTATACATTTATTAAATGTTTTAGCTGTACATTTATTAAATGTTTTTGTTGTAAGGTTTTTTTCTTTCATGTTTTTAATGTTTTTGTGTTGTTTTTATTTTCAGGTGGTGAAGAGCCGATACCATATGCCGACGGTGTTTTTAGATGCATGGGAGGCATTGACTATGGTGGACTGGGAGTGGCTTGATGCCCTTGGGCTCAAGTAGGTGACTAGGTTAGAGCCTGTGGTGGGGGATAGGGCATATCTGATTGCCCTTATCAACTTGTGGGATCCTCGCACCAATACCTTTCATCTCCCAACAGGGGAGATGACAGTGACTCTTGAGGATGTTTATCAAATTCTATGGATTCTGATAGATGGGATTCCTATTCGGAATACTCCACATGATCAAAATACGATGGTGCTGACACGGTGCTTTAGGCATGGGGTGGATATGGGGGTGGATAGTCCGATGGAGAGGGCAAAGGGGGATTGCCTGATTGGTGGTATTTTGGTGCGATGGTGGCTGGAGAAGGGCATGTTGGGGGTGAGGCATGCATTACTAATGACCCTCATCTCCAACATGTTGTTGCCTGACTCCTCAAGTGTGAGGTTCTCATGGAACCTATTGGAGGTAGTTTTTAGACTGGTTGAGTGTTCGACCTCAGAGCCATTGATTATGAGGTGGGGTCAGACACTACTGGCATAGATCTATGATGAGTTGTACGAGGTACGCTATCAGATGTGGAAGGTAATTAGATGCAGCTACCTATTGCAGTGCTAGGTATGGCAGCACATAGCTATGGAGAGGCCACAAGGTTTGTCATGGACCACTCATGCAAATATGGTGTACAGGGAGATCGGGTATGCGGCACTATGGTGGAGGTTAGAGGAGTAGGGGCAGAGTCGGCAATGGGTAGGTGTCATAGGGCATTATATCGATGTCTTCTTGCATCTTGCTCTAGGGGAGGTGTTCTAGCATCCATAACGGGATTGTCCAGCCTGGCTTGAGGCTAGGGAGTTGCTCTGATAGGTGCACAGGGGGAGATGGCTGATCGAGCAACACAAGATTGAGAAAGAGTATTTCTTGTATATTTCAATGACCCAATAGTTTGGGGTGCACCAAAGATTGCCTAGTGAACCTTTGATCTATCAATGTTGGGGTGACAAGAGGACTCTAGCCTGGCCGATCATTGAGCTTCTGGGTGAGGAGTCAGATGTAGTGATTGATATCCCTAACATGGACAATGTCGAGGCAACTGTAGAGTACGACCAGTGGTGGACGATGCGACGATGGCGGGGTGAGGGGCCTCTAGGAGGTCCGAATGTAGTAGCAACAGGTGGGGAAGATGCAGAGGCATCATGGGAGGGTTTGGGGCTCCAATGGAGGATGAGGACATGGTGGAGGTTGATGATTTTGTGAGGGATGATTTAGGGGTTTTGGAGCAGTCGGATATATAGGACGTTCCTGAGCAGTGGGTGCCGAAGTAGCCTATCATTCCAGAGATGCCCATGCCTCAGGTAGTCTCAAGGGATATGGAGGCTAGGTATCATGCTGAGATAGCACAATTGGAGGATCTACTTCAAATATGGGATGAGGAGCTTGAGGATGATCTACAGGAGAGGGATCTCCTACAGACTCAGTTGGCAAAGTAGAACACATTGGCTATGTACCATCGACGATATGGGGACACCGATGCATCATGGGAGAGGGATCTCCTACGAACACAGTTGGCACAGTGTGATGATGCATTGGCAGTGTACCATCGATAGGAGATGGATTTTGTTTGACATCATATGGAGCTGGAGGCAGAGATTATCCACCTCAATGGGAGGTTACCTGAGCTCCCTAGAGGTGGATCTTCATGTCGAATGAGAGACAATGATACTGAGCAGTTAGCATCCTCTTGTCACAAGTGGTTGGATGAGGGGGGCACTAGTGAGCATGATTTAGGGGCTAGTAGCAGCCGCCCTGAGAGGTCCCATAGGACCCACACCACTGGGGGTAGTTCCTGTCACACCTATCCTACGTGATCATGGTGGCCAATGCCCTAGGCTTGGGGGTTTTTGAGTTTTTTCTTTTTTTGCGAGGTCAGAGGACCGTTTATTGTAGCTTGAGGTCATTTTGATGATATATATACATGACGTTGCTTTTTTTATTATACACTTGTCATGATTTATTGTTATTTTTATGCACATTTATTTACGTATGTATGTTTATTTACATTGATGTATGCATATGTTATGATGAATGTGAATGTTTCTAATTTATATGATATGCATATGGAATGGATGAATTGAGTTGTTGATAACTTGGCGGTGGCACCATAGATTGTATGGGATTTGTTGGCTTTTTGTACTATGTGATTGCTTTATGGAATGACTTTGCATGTGTAATTTTTTGTTTTGTATTTTCTGATGGTGATGTAATAATGGAATGTGCTACAGTTGTGTTAAAATGTAGTTAAGGTTTTTTTGAGACTCAGATGTTTTAACTAACTAGCCAATACTGTACTTTTAGCTTACAAGAATTTTGAACAAGGTATGAATCGGACTTGAGTTTGACCAAGTTATTTCTCCTCCCTGTGTGTGCAATTGAGTTTGTTCATGTGGTATTTGTCAGGATACCGCCAGTGCCAAATAGGTTGTCAACCAAACCTGTACTGAGGATCACCTAATTAGCTCCACTAATTCCTTTGTTGTATTTAGTAAGATTAATCTACGATGCTATCTAGGATACCATAAGCTAGCTCATCCACATGCAAACATTGATCTGTACATAATTTAATGTTATAGATATATCGTCATGTGGGAGGTTTGCCGCCAGTGACCAGCAGGCTATCCACCAAACCGGTATTGAGGATCACCTCATAACCTACCGAATGTTGAGAGTTCTAGGGATTCAAGTTTGACTCCCTTATTTTATTTAATTGTATTGGGATACTTGCTCTTATATAGTGATAAAAATCATTGTTTATTTTTATTTTTTCTTTTGAGCAAGGGATTTACATATTGAGTGATGAGAATCACTATTGCTTGTGATTTTTGGTGTATGCACTTTGAGGGGTTTGGATATCAAACTTTGGAGTTTGTATTTTGACTTTTGCAATTTTTGATGTTTGCAACTTTTTGAGAACTTGGGATTTTTGGGGAATTGGGTAGGGAAGATGCTTGTCCTTTTGCCAACTCTCAGCATTCTTGGGGTCATTCGCACAGGGGGACGAGCGAGATAACCTTTTCACTGTATGGTATCCTAAATTGCTTTGTAGGTTTCATCTTTTGTTTACACAACTTGGGAATTTTTTTATGTGTTTTTAGCTTGTGTTGGGATGTTACGTAACAAGGTGTGATCCAAGTAGAACTCTACCTTTGTAAATTTTTTTTGACTTTGTACAGTTTTTGGCTAGAAATCTAAAGACAATTGAATAGCGAAAACCCTAGATACATTAGAAGACAACTGACTATGATATTGTGAAAAATGTGAATGGCGTTTATTTTTGCTGAATTATTTTCAAAGTGGAAAAATTTGGAGAATGATGAAATTTCCCGTAATTACAATCTATGGCGCTCTATGATCAATGTGGAGAATGATGGAATTGCCTTTATGATCAACAAATGTGAAATGTATGTATGTGATGCCTAATGCAGCTATATTTTTTTTTGTGTTTTGATTTTTTTACGAGTATGCATGGAGGTGAGATGCAATTTTTTTGTTATTTTTGATTATTTATTGTTTTTGAAAATTCTTTATGGTTGGTGTAGCACCCTAAAATTGGCACAGTTAAACCTTAGTAAAAATATAAAAATTCAAATTTTAACCTCAAACCGCTCGTTAACCACCCGTTACCTGCTTTCCTCATTTTTTGTGCCATTTTTAGGATTTGTTTTGACCGTTGGACAATATCGTCGCAGATTAGACGAAATCGTCCCAGATCTGACGAATTCGTCTGGAACAGAACGTCCAGACGATTTCATCCTAAAACTAAATTTTCATAATTAGCTTCTGTTCCAACAACCTCTCTAATCTGGGCAGAAAGCCTGTCTACGTAGTTAGAGTCTCCCCCATTGGAGATATCCTAAATTGGGATGATCTCCAACCTCCTAACGTCTCCCTAATCCTATATAAACTAGGATTTTCTCAGTTTACCCCCTTGACTGAACCCCTGAACCTCCTAGCTAATGGATTTCCCTACAAATTTGGTTCCTTATGCCTTAGAACACCTTCATACTTTTGTTTGCATTTCGTATTTCATGTTTTCTTGTAGGTACTTTATTGTTTTTTAGTCGAAGCTAGCTCGGATCGTCGTAAACGATTCTAGATGATTTCGGACGATCTTGTCGAGGAGTGTAGATGATCTCGTACGATTGGAGATGATATCGACTGTAGTCCAGATTGGGGGCAATCAGAGTATAGATTTTGCATCTCTTTATCACTTTTTTGCATTTATTTATACATTATCTTAGTTATTATGTTTATGCATCTTGGAGTTCACCTCATTTAGCCTAACTGCATGATAAAGTTAAAATCAATCATTAAATCTATTGTATTTCTCTTGTTTGTTATTTCAATCCATTGTTTAGGCATGTTTGCTATTATTGCTATCATTCTCCTTTGCTTCTGTAGTTGCATATTTGGTATTTTGTATCTATTTTTTGTGATTGCAGGTTTCTAATGAATTTGTCTGACGAATTCGTCAGATCTCAGACAATTCTATCTGATCTTAGATGATCGACTGTGATTCGAGACGATTCTATGAAATATTAGATGATTACATACAAGTTGAGACGATTTGGACTCCTACAAAACTCAGAACCGTCATCAAACATCCCGAATCAGGTATGTTTTGTCCCATTTGGCACATTTTCTATGTTTAGCATTTATTTATATTTTTTGTATCCACAAAATCAGCATTGGCATATAGAATAGTTTAGATTCATTTTGACCAAACCTAGGAGTTGAATGATTAAAGTACAAAATGAACACATCAAACTCACTATCAACCTAGGTGTGGAAACTGCCACTCAAAATTTTCCTGGTGAACCCACCATCCGTCAAAAATTCACCTTTATACCCCTCCCTCGAGAGGCGGGACCTTCAAAGGGCCTCTCAGTCCAAGGTATTGTCCCATATTTCTTGCATCCCCTTTCGAGCGCGGATCCTATAACCTGAAGGTAAGGATGCAAAAAATTTGAAGCGATACATTTTGGTGAACTCAACGTGAAAAACTAAAAAAACCTTTTGAAAACAATCCAAAAAAAAAACATAAATGCATTTAGGATCAAAGATTGCATATCATATTTAGATGGTAGATTATAATAAAAGACGAGCTGTCACCATTAATTTTAAAAATCAAATAGCAGCTATATATATTACTTCTATGCTTAGACTATCTCAAACATATAGAGTTCCACCTTTGTGGGACGAACTTAATAGGAGATTGGGTATTATTTCATCTAGATCAACCGAACTTAGGCAAATTAAGAGGTTTGTCCTAGATAGAATCCTAGATCCTGATCAAGTGACCTTATATCATGAACTTCAAAGAGCTTGCCATAGGTGGTTAGCAGATAAAAGAGCCCATGTGTCTTCAAAGCTGTACACCTTTGAGGAATATCTTGAGAATGCAGTTGTAGTACATAAATTTCTATCTCGTTTAGAGGATCAAGATGTCATTCTTATGGATAGAAAAATATGGAATAGAGTTCCTAGAGCTGTGTTGTATCGAGAGTATTACCATGAACTTTATTTCTACTAGTCAGGGTATGAAACAGATAATATCACCATAGCACACTTTATCAAATTTCTAAAAAACCATTTCCAATTTGAAGAGGAGCATTTCATGACTCCCGATGAACTTGATCCTATCAATGATATCTATAAACTATTTATAGAAAACTAAGCTATTATTTTATTATTGTTATTTCTTGCATTCAGTGTGTTGTTTGTTGTCTTTGTAAACATAAAAACAAAATAAAATCAATAAATAAAATAAAACAAAATCATCATTTCAAGTTTGTATGTTTTATATTCAACTCTAAATAGTAGATATTAAAAATTACTTTTAGAAATACTAAAGAAACCATGAGTTTTTATTCAAATCCATATGAGCCCATCAATAATGTTGGAAGAATTCAACCAAATACATTTTTTGATTATGACCAACCTCATCCCTATTCAACATCACCTCCATCACACTTTTCTCATTTTTCATCCTTAACCCAACAGGACAATTCCTTTTCCAATCCTCTTCATAACGATATTATCTATTCTCCCATATATCCATATTATGTCTATCAATCCACATATAACCTTCCTCCATCCCTTCAATATTCTTCTTTCAATACAACACATCCATTTCAACAAGAAAATACTTATTCTTCCAATACTACCATGCACTCACATCATATTTCACAATCTTCCTATCATCATTCTACCCATAAAAAAGAAAAGAGAGGTAAAAAACCATTAGGTCCTTTTATGACTGAACTCCTAAGGCACTTATCAAAAACCTCTCGAAATCCTTCATCATGTACATTTACAAAGCTCAATCAACCAATGGATATAATTCTCAAACATTTACTTGATACAAATAAGATTGAACTCCCTTCCATAAGACAACTTGATACCACATCAGATTGGTTTAAACCTGAGCTACATTGTGAATATCATAGAGTAGATGGACATATGACACAAAATTGTAAAGATTTAAGATTGTGCAATTCAATATTTGATTGATGAGGGTCTTTTTAATATAAAGGAATTACAATCTACAACTGATTATAAATCTCCAGTAAACAATCAAACTCCTACACAACAAATACCAATAATCAATCAAGACATGGATATCTCCCAAGAACCCCTACTCAATTATCAACAACAGGAAACCAATCAAATATTGCATGTTAATGTGTCCCATCATGATGAATTACTAATATTGTAATAGAAACTACAAATGAGAAACCTCAAGTTCAATCAACTCAATATGATATTCAAGATATGGATTCCTCATTTGACCAACCTTCAAAACTATATTTGGCTCTAGATAATGATCCAAAATGGAATGTAAGCATAGAAATCTCATCTTTAGAATCAAAATCTCAATCTGAAATCCACTTTGATAGCCAACAACAAGTGATTAATCCTCAAGCAAAGATATCCCTTTTAAAAGTATTACAAAGTTCTCATAAGGAAACTTTGTTCAAGATACCTAGCCAACAATTTGTTCCTCGTGATATTTTCCTTAAGAACATAATTAATGGTGTAAGCCCTCTTGAGGTTAACCATATTTCATTCTATGACAAGGAGATTCCTTCCTCTATTCCACAAGAAGACTCCTATCTTTACATTACAGAATCTAGTAAAGAAACACCTGTTAAAACTATCATGGTAGATAATGGCTTCTCTCTTAATTTATGCACTTATCAATTATTCCAAAAAATCAAATTAAAGGAAGATCTTAATGAATCAAATGTTATTATAAAATCTTTTAACAATGAAATTCAAGAAGCTCAAGGTACTATAATTCTTCCCCTTAATATTGGATCCAAGATCATGGATACTTTGTTAAAATATTTTATGTAGCATATTGTCCTTCACCTTACAACCTACTTCTCAGAAGTCCTTGGATTCATACGATAAGGGTTGTCCCTTCCACTCTTCACCAATGTTTAAAGTTTGAACTTGCAAGTAAAATTGTTACCATACATAATGACCCAACACCATTTGAAGAATATTTAATGGTTGAAACATCAAGTTCTATACATTCTCCATTGTCACAATTAACTTCTATCCATCACTTTTCTTCATCCATATATGATCATCCTTGTTTACAAAATAACACCCGTGCATATCTTTCACATATACTCCCTCCATATTATCAAGACTTGGAAGATAGTGATAAGAATGAAGAACCTTCTTATCCTTCTGACATTTTATTTTGTAACATGATCAATTTTACACATATAAAAGTAAAATCTTTTGCTACATTATTCTACATTATAACAAAGCTTTTGTTATCACTACCTTTTATTCATCATCTTTTGTTCTTACCTTCAACACAACCAAATTATCCTTCAAAACCTCCTTTGATTTTGAAGCAACCTTAGACATGCTATACTAAAATAACCTTGTATAGTGTATATAGATCATCTTGTATATACCACCAATTTCATCAATCAAAATCAAAATATAAAAACATCAAAATTATCAAAATATTCAAAAACATCTTTTATTTTCACACCTATCAATTCTTAAAGTATTGCAGTTATATTTTCAATTATTTTGGATAAATTAGCATTTCCCGCACTTTCACATTCACATGAATAAATATCTTGATTTTATTTTGTATGATTATTAATCTCTCTTATATCAAAGTCCACAGTTCAGTTAAATAATTTTTTGAGCATAGAGAACTGATCTTGTTATTTACTTGAACCAAGTATATCTTTTCACATTAAAATGATTTCATTGCAAATTCAATATGATGCTACATAGTAAAAGTGGTTTCTTGAGCGAAAAGTTTCCCTTGCTATCCTATCATGCACATGGTCTATAATCTTTGAGAATTGACAAAAGGACAAGCTCACCCCTACCCAGAATAAAAATCCCTTGCTCTATAGCCAATTCGAGCAAGTATCCCTAGCATAGGAAGAAAAGAAAAGTCAAAGAAAATGAGAAAAAGAAAAATATCATTTTGTACCATCACAACAATATTCCAAGCAAAAATACAAAAAAAAAAAGCACAAGCAAAAGCAATAAAATCCCTTTCCCTACCCATTGAAAAGAAAATAAGGGTGAATGAGCTTGAATCCTTGGAATTCTCAATTATTCGAAAACTATGAGGTAAGCCCCATAACAGGTGGTTTGTGCCCAACCCGCTTGGCCTTGGGTAATCCCTAGTGTGGTGATATGTTTGTCACATTAGCGACCTTCTTTTGTACAGACCTATGTCGGCTTATGGATTAGCTAGCTCTTGATAACCTAACTTACACAGTAGTCTGGTACGGTTACATGCATACAAATCATGGTTAATGAACATTCATTTGGTTAATTCAAATTACTTGTATCAAATTATCTTGCTCAAAATTGGTAAATAAACAATACAATTGCACAAACATTGTATTTGAGAGATTCTCTATCATCATGATAAATCAAGATCAGTAATGAACTCACATATGCACATGAGGGTTCCTTACAAATCTACATTTGTCTTTGAGATAATTTAAAATATTTCTACAACTCTTTTGGAATAAATTTTATTCTTATTTCAGAACATCTGTTTAGTATAAAAGTAATTACATACATTGTTTTCACAAATCCAAATTATTTAAAAAAAAACAACCTATTTCAAAATCTAGCAAATAAAGTCATGTTCATATTATTATTTTTTGTTTATCAAAAATCAATCATGCAATAAAACTAAAATATCAATTTCTTCTTTGGATTTCGCGATGATGGTATAAGTCTATATCTCTAATTCTATGCCTAACGCAAACCATTGTTCTAATCTTACTTTCCATTTATTTTAAACAAATTCATCCAAACATATGACTTACATCATTATGTTACACAATTGTGATTTAAAAACGAACGAACACTTATTCTATTTCATGTCATTATGTCAACATTCAATTTTGCAACCATGGTATAATTTCTAAGGAATTGTTCAAAATTTTATCACACTTAGGAATTTATGCCTAGCAAAATCATATTTCTTTTAATATATCATGCATAATATTTTTTATAAAAATCTGAAAACAAATCATCACCATCATCATTTTCATCATCACAACACAAAGTCTTAAGACAGTCTCTTAAGCCTTCTTTTACTTTTAACAATATTTCTATACTGGGATTAGCTTGACGACCGAGCGAGCGGTGACTCCATGAAATGGTCTATAATAGTGACAATGTCCTTTGAAATTATTGTTAGAAGTCCCTTTTATTTTTTCATCAAATCACACCAAAACAACCAATTGTTTACATCAGATTATTTCATTTAAATGTTACAACATGACATAAAATTATAATATTTCTAAAAAGACATAATTTCATGAATCATCAATAATCAATCGAAATTCAACATTAAAGCATTATACAACAAATTCAACAAGTCATATCATCAAAAGACCATATATATATATCAACATATGTACATCATATCAAAACTAGACTGGTATGCCACAATCAATAGCCTGGCGTACTCAATCCTCTCAAAAACAAAAATATATAATAATAAATGCAATCTCTGTGTCGTGAGTGTCTAGTCTTGCAGAGCCCTCGATCTCTCAGCCTCGTCGACAGCCTAAAAACAGCCGTGATGCCCCAAAAAATCAAAATTTAAATAAAAAAATTGCACAAAGTAAAATCAAACCTAATCTACTAGGATTAGATCCTTACCCGTAGCCCGCGTCGGACCTCTGTCGCTCTGAGCACTATATCCACCATTGTTTCTCTCTGTAGAGCTCTGGAACAGTAAAATGAATAGTAACAAATGAATTAGGGTTTTACCCTATTTTTCTAAATTTTATTTAAAAACAACTTTTTTTTTCAATTTTTGCTTTTTCGCGTTTTTACCTCAAACGTGGTAAAAACGTTCGATTTAGGTAAAAACACGGAGGGGGCACCATAGTCAGCAGTCGTACGATTCGACCAAGAATCGTCGTCTAAAAAATTGAGTACATTTTTGCTTTCTCGTAAAACAGGAAGAACTCGTCTTTAACGCATTTTCTTTTGAAAATTCGTTAAAGAGGGGGCAAAATGTAGCACCCTAAAATTGGCACAGTTAAACCCTAGTAAAAAGATAAAAATTAAAATTTTAACCTCAAACCGCTCGTTAACCGCCCGTTACCCGCTTTCCTCATTTTTTGTGCCATTTTTAGGATTTGTTTTGACCGTTGGACAATGTCGTCGCAGATTAGACGAAATCATCCCAGATCTGACGAATTCGTTTGGAACAGAACGTCCAGACAATTTTGTCCCAAAACCAAATTTTCATAATTAGCTTTTGTTCCAACAGCCTCTCTAATCTGGGCAGAAAGCGTGTCTGTGCAGTTAGAGTCTCCCCCATTGGAGATCTCCCAAATTGGGATGATCTCCAACCTCCTAACCTCTCCCTAATCCTATATAAATTGGGATTTTCTCAGTTTACCCCCCTGATTGAACCCTTGAACCTCCTAGCTGATGGATTTCCCTGCAAATTTGGTTCCTTATGCCTTAGAACACCTTCATACTTTTGTTTGCATTTTGTATTTCATGTTTTCTTGCAGGTACTTTACTATTTTTTAGTCGAAGCTAGCTCGGATCATCGCAAATGATTTCGGACGATCTTGTCGAGGAGCGTAGATGATCTCATACGATTGGAGATGATCCCGACTGTAGTCCAGATTGGGGGCAATCAGAGTCTAGAGTTTGCATATTTTTATCACTTTTTTGCATTTCTTTATACATTATCTTAGTTATTATGTTTATGCATCTTGGAGTTCACCTCATTTAGCATAACCACATTATAAAGTTAAAATCAATTATTAAATCTACTGCATTTCTCTTGTTTGTTATTTGAATCCATTGTTTAGGCATGTTTGTTGTTATTGCTATCATTCTCCTTTGCTTCTGTAGTTGCATATTTGGTATTTTGTATCTATTTTTTATGATTGCAGGTTTCTGATGAATTCATCAGATCTCAAACGATTTCGTTTGATCTCAGATGACCGACTGTGATTCGAGATGATTCTATGAAATATCAGATGATTACGTACAAGTTGAGACGATTTGGACTACTAAAAAACTTAGAACCTTCATCAAACATCTCGAATCAGGTATGTTCTATCCCATTTAGCACATTTTTTGTGTTTAGCATTTATTTATATTTTCTGTATCCACAAAATCAGCATTGGCATATAGAATAGTTTAGATTCATTTTGGCCAAACCTAGGAGTTGAATGATTAAAGTACAAAATGAACACATCAAACTCACTATCAACCTAGGTGTGGAAACTACCACTCAAAAGTTTCCTGGTGAACCCACCATCCATCGAAAATTCACCTTTATACCCCTCCCTCGAGAGGCGGGACCTTCAAATGGCCTCTTAGTTCGAGGTATTGTCCCATCCTTCTCACATCCCCCTTCCGAGCATGGATCCTATAGCTTGAAGGTAAGGATGCAAAAAATTTGGAGCGATACAGGTTGGTTTATCCCGAGTGGGTGCGGACCAAGTGATTCTTTCAGATCCTTGGAGGTTTTGACCAAAGGGATTATGGGCACCTTTTGGGGCATTTTGGGGTTGACCAAGCGATTGTGGGAATCCTTGGAGCTTTTGGGTGACCAAGCGGTTATGAGAACCCTTGGGGCTTTTGGTTTGACCAAAGGATTTATGGACACCTTTGGGGAATTTTTGGGGTTGACCAAGCGATTGTGGGAATCCTTGGAGATTTTGGTTTGACCAAGCGATTATGAGAATCCTTGGAGCTTTTGGTTTGACCAAAGGGTTTATGGGCACCTTTGGGGTGTTTTTGGGGTTGACCAAGTGATTATGGGAATCCTTGGAGCTTTTGGTTTGACCAAGAAGTTATGAGAACCATTGGGGCTTTTGGTTTGACCAAAGGATTTATGAACACCTTTGGGGAATTTTTTGGGGTTGACCAAGCGATTGTGGGAATCCTTGGAGATTTTGGTTTGACCAAGCAGTTATGAGAACCCTTGCAGCTTTTGGTTTGACCAAAGGGTTTATGGGCACCTTTGGGGTGTTTTTGGGGTTGACCAAGTGATTATGGGAATCCTTGGAGCTTTTGGTTTGACCAAGAAGTTATGAGAACCCTTGGGGCTTTTGGTTTGACCAAAGGGTTTATGGGCACCTTTGGGGCATTTTTGGGGTTGACCAAGCAATTATGTGAATCCTTGGGGATTTTTTGGTTGGGCTATGACTCTCTTAAATATGGAATGGCCTCAAATGACTGATGTTCAAGGGTTCTAGTTCCTTGATTCCGTCAAGAGAGGCTAGTTGGTATGTCCTAGGTCCTATTTTACTATCAATTATATAAGGACCTAACCAGTTTGCCGCAAACTTGTCCCTTATATGGGGCGGCAAGTTAGAGTTTTGTTGGTTCTCTTTTAAGACCAGGTTACCAACTTGAAAGTCCCTCAAGTGAAATTTCATGTTGTATTCTTTCTTAAGTCGCTCTTGGTAGATACGCAAATGCTCGAGAGCATTGATGCATCGTTCGTCAAGCAACGTAAGTTGGTCTAACCGGGCCTATCGCACAATGTCATCATCGATGAACTCTTGCATTGATATGCGCAGGAAAGGAATTTCCAACTCGAGAGGCATGACTGCCTTGGAGCCATACACCAGCAAAAATGAAGTTGCCCTAGTGGGCATCTGAATGCTAGTGCGATATGCCCACAGAGCAAGTGGTATTTGAATGTGCCAATCCTTATGACTATCGATGACTATATTTTTGAGGATGGCAACTAGCATTTTGTTTGACGCCTCTGCTTTCCCATTTGCCTATGGATAATAAGGTGTAGAAAAACTATGTTGAATTTTGTACTTTGTGGTCAAAGAACGCACGTATTTTTTCTTTAACGACGTCCCATTATCCGAGATGATCTTGAATGGAATACCAAAATGACATATGATGTTATGTAAAATAAACTCTGCAATGCGGGTTCCAGTCGTAGAGGTAAGTGGAATTGCTTCCACCCACTTGGTGAAGTACTCTCTGGTCATTATGATGAATGTGTGATAGCCTGACGACATAGGGGATATCTTTTCGATTAGATCTAAACCCCACTACCAGAACGGTCATGCCAATTGAATTGGCTACAAGGCCTGAGAAGTTACGTGTGTCAAGTTAGTGTGGTGTTGACACTTCATGCACTTCCTTACATAGGCACAACAATCTCGCTCTAAAGATGGCCAATAATAGCCCATGCAAATAATACGCTTTCTGATGGCCATATCGCTGAAGTGGCCATCGCATGTACCATCATGCACTTGGGTGATCGCCCAAGTGGACTCCTATTGGTCCAAGCAATGAAGGAGGATTCCTTCATAGCTTTGATGGTACAAAATGTCTCCTAGCAAGACATGTTTTGTCGCTTTATGTTTTAATGATATTTTCATGGCATATGACAATCCAAGTGGGAGGTTACCTAACTTGAGGTAGTCCCTTATGGGTGTGTACCAATCCTGTTGATCAGAAGCCTCGACGGTATGAACAACCAATCTCTCTTGAAGTTCATCCCTAGAAAAATCTGAGTAGGAAAGAACCTATAAGAATAGCATTGTGTTGCTATTAAGAGGGGTCAGGGAGAACAAGGACCCCCAGTTGGTGTGATTCAGACTATCGCTAATTCGAGAGAAATTATCCTGAGATGGTTCAATATGGATCAGGTGGATTCGTAGTGTTAAGTCAGAGCTTGCACGCTCCATCATGGATTACGATAGTGTTTTGACTTGGATGGTTGTCATATCACAAAAAATATCTTATGGGATTAGTGACCCCCTAATCCCCAAGGAGGCCATAGTGTCCGCAAAACGATTCGATGACCGAGGGAGTGCCTCGATGTCATACCATTCAAGCTTTGACAAGAATTTATCCACAAGGGATTTGTAGGCCTGCAGGGCATTTACATTGGAATACCCCTTTCACTTGGTTGACGATTAACAACAAATCACCAAAGATGTTTAGGCATTTGATGTTCATGGTGATGGTTGTCTAAAGACCTATGAGCAAGGCTTCATATTCTACATTGTTATTGGTGCATGAGAAATCAAGTTTAAATGATAGAGGCATTGGAGCCCCTTGGAGTGTGAAGAATACAATTCCTATGCCACCCCATTGCTCACATTTAGAACCATCAAAAAATAGGGTTATGTCGGCCTGTGACTCAGGCTCATCGGAACTCAGCAATTCTGAGACATGGAAGACCCCATCATCGGGTAGCTCTATGGTCAGAGGTTGATTTTCTTCGAGAGGAGCCTCTTCTAGTTGATCGTCAATGACTTGACCTTTGATGGATTTTTTTCCAATGAATTCGATGTCAAACTTCGTCAACAACATGATCCATTTCACCGTGCGACTACTGTGATAAGTACGACTCATCATGTACCACAATGGTTTCTCCTTAGACACAACATATATTGTGTTGCTCAACATGTAATTGCGTAGCTTTTTGGTAGCAAACACCACTTCCAAGCATAACTTCTCAATGTATGCATAGTTAAGTTCATAACTGACCAGGGTGCGGCTAAGATAGTAAGTAGCCTATTCTTTGTGTAGTTCATTTTTTTGGGCTAGCATGGCACCTAGTGCCACCTCAGTAGCTGAGATGTATAAGTAGAATGACACTCTTGGTCAAGGTGGTGCCAATACTAGTGGCAAAGCCAAGTGTTGTTTTATATCATCAAATACGAACTGGCACTCGTCATCCCAATGAAATGCTACCCCTTTGTGCAATAATTTATTCATGGGTCGGCACTTGTCAGATAGCTACGCTATGAAGAGCTTGATTGACGCGACCTTTCCCTACAGGCTTCTAAGCTACTTGATGGTAGTTGGGAGGAGCATTTCAAGGATGACCTTGAATTTGTGTGGATCCATCTCAATGCCTCATTTTGAGACTATGAAACCCAAGAGTTTTTTAGATGTGATGCCAAATACACACTTCTTAGGGTTTAGTCTAACTTTGTGTTCAATGAGGCGATCGAGGATCTTGCTTAATTCATCGAGATGATCTGGGCACAAAAGATATTTGGACAAAAAATCGTCCATGTAATCTTCCAAAGTTTTATGCATAGGTGGCACCAACATTTTTAAGTCCAAAGAGCATGACATTATAACAAAATGTCCCCCAAGGTGTTGTGAACGCCATTTTTAGTTGGTCCTCGAGATTGATACGAATCTGATTGTATCTCGAGAAACCATCCATGAGGGATAGCATTTTGTGTCCCACTGTAGCATCTACCAATGCATCGATTCTAGGCAAGGGGAAATCATCCTTAGGACTCCCTTTGTTTAGATCTTGAAAATCGGTGCATATGCAAATCCTCTCGTCAAGCTTTTTGATGGGAACCATGTTGGACAACCATGGTGGGTAATCCATGCAGATGAAAAACTATGCATCCAAAAAAATTTGTAATTCATATTTGACCATTAAGACCACTGTTGGGTGCATCTTACGTAGTTTTTTCTTAACTGGCTTGACTGTCATATCAAGCATTAGATTATGCATGACTAGTTGTGGGTCTAGCCCCAACATGTCTTTGTAGGACCATGCAAAAACCTCCTTCTCTTTGATAAGGGCAATGTAGTCGGATTGCTCTTCGGGGGATAGACTTACCCCTAGCTTGATGATCTATGGATTCATTGGATCAGAACCGATGTCTACGTCAGTCATTTCTTCAACTGACATGTGGGACCCATCCTCCAACTGGTGTGGAGTTGGGATAAAGTGGATATCATTTGCTAAATTCATATTTGCATTAGGAACTTCGGGTCCCTCTTCAACATGGAAGATATCCTGAGTTTGTCTTGGGGTGAAATGAAGCATCTCACCGTAATGCCAGTACTCTAATGGGGAGGGTGGTGAATTAACATGATCCCAGTCTATGGCATCTAGATCTAGATACAATGACTATGCTGGATCGGCTGGATTGCGGATGGGAGCGATTAAGTCAATGGAGATCATGTTGATGAAATGATTTTGGTCTCCATTACCACGGGTGTGGTGATTTGAACTTCCTTGATGATTTTTGTGCTCCAGATCTGGCTTTGGGGATATTGGCACAAATGGATTGGCCCTATGTGTAGATAAAAGGACAGGGTCTGCCCTTGGCACTGATAACTCTATAGGGTATCTGGGCGAAAGGTGCTCTCTGTATACCTAAAGTGGCGGATGCAACACTTGGTCCAACTCTGCTGGGTTTAGGTACCACCTATGCCTTGGCCCCATGTTTAATTGTTCAAACATGTCATAAAGATCCATAGGGTATTGTTGCTGCTGCATATGATTGAGATATGTCATCTCAGTTTCATCTTCATACTCGCTATCGGAGATCCACAGGCCTTCGTTGGCTCTAACAAATGTTTGCGACATGCGAGGCTCATCCTGCTCAAGCAAATTGATCTGGTCCCATCGAGGTTATTCCGCTCTCTATGGGCGGACCTAATTTTCCTGAGGTGGCACTTTCTCAATTGGAGCATCCAAAGGGAACATTGCCAAGAGGCTTTCTTGGTAGTAATCCATGTGGGTCACTTGTGAGTGATTGCTATCTGATTTGAAAGGGTCCCATGGTGTTACCTCATATTATGACTCATCTTTCAAATATCCTTCCTGACCTTGTCTATATCCCTCCTGTAAGTGAGTTCTTGAACTTTCTCCTTTCTCAAGCAAAGGGACGGGGTTATCAAGGTCAACAAGGTGTGTTTTCAACAATGGAAGATAATCCCCCAATGTATATGTCATGTTAGGATTGGCATATGGATCTAATGCCAACCCATCCTTGTTGCCTATCCCTAGGCCTTGCATGTTCTCTACCAAGATGTCCAGGGGCAGAGGGTGGTTGAACCCTACTCCTGACTTGTCGTATGACATCTGATATCTTGGTTGGAAAAGAATGTACACTCCTTGCTCATATCTACCCAACCCATATCCATACCAATTGCATTGGCCAAGATATCTCAAAGCAAAGTCTAGGTTGGACAAATAGTTGAAGTCCTCAGCAAAGGGCTTTTCATATTCTTCTTCTTGCATGTAAGGTTCAATGCCATGATCGAGGCCCCCATATAAAATTTTATCTAATTTTTTGGGTAGCCTAGAGTAACAATAGTGCCAATGGGGAGGCGAGGTCTCCCCATGTCCTGCATGGACTCAATTACGGGCATTGCTATAATGTTCCACACCAGGTACTCTCCCAGGCCCGTATTGGCCATCTCAACGATGATCGTTGGTGGTTGAGGGGGAGGGAATGGGAGTTCTTCCTAAGTACACTCCATGTCGGGTGAACTAGGCATCTTGACTTCCATTCAGCTAGGCATCTCCTCGGTAGAGATGGTTCAGACTGATGGCGGTGCCTCTTCCAGGGGTTTCTTCCCATTTTACTTCGATGTGGCCACTGTAGGTGGCGTCATTGGTGAAGGACAAGATCATGAAGATGGACCCAACTGGGGGTTTGATGGACTTAACAATAGGGATGTATGCGGAATTGAACCCTATTTAGATGGATTAAAAATCCAAATGTGTTTATGGAAGAGTCAATTGCAGCATTAGCTATATCGAATTGCAATACTTGAAGGGTTCTAAGTCCACTGGGACTACATGCCTTCCCATTTGAATGTGTACTTTAGGCATTGGTGGGCTATCGAAGGGACACACTTCATGTACCTGATCCAATGCTGGCCCAGCAAGATATTATAGGCCATCTCACCTTCCAAGATGTGGCACAATGTAGAAATAGTCTTTTGTCCCACTTGGATGGGTAGGACAATTGTGCCAACCGTCGAGCATATCGCATCATTGAATGCTCACAAAGTATAGGTGGAGGCCATGATGTGAGATGTTAGCAACTTCAGGTGTTTCAATGCCAATGTTGTAATTATATTACTGGACGAGCCAATGTCCACCAACACCTTCATATGAAATCCCATTGACTCATGTAATGACGTGCAGGGGTGGATCCGCCATGTCACCAGTCACTAATTTCAGTTCGTCTTCTCTAACGGTGATGACTAGCTCGGTGCATCATTTGACATGTCCTACGAAGTAGTTGAAATATTTTGCTTCGTGGGGCTGTAGCTTGATGGCTTTTAGTATCTCCATTAGAGCCTCCCGATGGGGTGATGATTGTTGTATGAGCTCGTAAATGGAGAGCCTAGCCGACATGGTCCTCAAACTTTGGGTAAGTTTGGTATGAATCATGGCCACTAGTCTAGGCGAAGGAGGTTGTGTAGGGTGTTGTTGAGGTTGTGACATTGATGGAACCTCTCCTATAGCTACAGCAGGGGCAGCTGTGCTTGGGTACCTCTTGTTCCTAGTCATGATGCTTATCATCCCTACATACCCCTGCATGGGGCAGTTCTGCGTCACCTCATTGACATGTAGGGTTTTTTCTTGCGCATCATGGGTAGGCAGGGGGTATTTGAAGACCTACATCTATTTGTTTCTTGGTGCCACGGTATTATCCACTGCTAATGTCTTGTCTATTAGGTCTTGCACTAGGATTTTAAATTTCCAACATGCATAAAGATCATGTCCCTTCTGTTGGTGAAACCTACAATACAAGTCTTCCCTATAACCTTTGGGTTTTGCCGCGTTGGGGTCTACATGTCAACTCTATGGCAGGTTTATCAAGTTTGCCACTGACAGACGGTCAAACAAGGATTCTTTAGACTCTGTGAAAGGTGTGAATTATCGCCTAGGGCGACGCTATTGATTTTGCTCTTGTCGATGATTTTCTCTTTCATAACTGTCAATAGGGACTACCTGATAGTTAGCCTTTGGGGGCTGTGTTTCTTGTGCAGGCTTAGGCATATTTATAGCAACCTTATTGACCGTAGCGGGTTTTGGTTACGTGGTCCCTATTTTGGCATTTTTAGGCCACTCTTTCTTTCATGGCTTGGCAATCTCGCCATCCTGTATCTTGATATCCTCAATGATTCTGGCTTGTGCTAGGGCTTCCTCAAGAGTGGCATATTGTTGCAGCTACAATAGCATGGAGATCGACCTCAAATAGCTCTTTGAGAACATTTGGGTCAGGTCAGCCATGGGAGGGAGGTAAGGTAACTTTGACAACAACGTCCTCCACCAATTTCCATAAGTCACCATGGTTTCTTCCACATACTTCCTAAGGCTAGCTAGGTCACTTAGTGACACCTTCTTCTTCATGTTGAAGGTGAAGCATTCGAAGAACGTGTCCACTAGCTGATCCAAGTTACTAATGCTATACTTTGGTAACTGAGTGAACCAATCTGAGGCAGGGCCTGCAAATATGGTTATAAATGTTCTTAGTAGCAAAGCATAATTGTCTTGAATTCCAAATAATTGGCTTAGGAATCTAGTCACGTGCTCTTGGGCATCCTCCTACCCTCTAAACATTGCCAACTGGACCAATTTAAAGTGTTCAGGGTATGGGGGTGCCAGAACTGATGGATGCATAGGGTGACTGCGGAGCTGGCGTAAAGTGGGATTTTGGGGCCCATAAGTCTTGGTCTCCATAGACTTTAAGTGCTCTAGTAGTGCTTTATATGCATCAAAATATTTGATCTCTTCCTCCTTTGTTTGTTCCTGCTGCGAGTTATAGGGAACTTGAGGCCTATGGAGGTGTGGTCGGATAGCACCCCCTCTGCCTTGGTAGGACGTTTCAGCCCACTCTTCTTCTTGCTCATACTCCTCATAGGCTTCTTGAGGAGTTCCTGAGCATGACCTATAAACATGGGTTGGTGCCCACAGAGGATGCCCATCATTGTTCTTGGGAGTGGCCTCTCGCTCAAGTTTAGGAGGTCTCGAAGGCAGCACTTGGGAAGGTCGTGGAGACCTGTCTCGCACCAAGGGGTTGTGCCTATCATATAGTTCTACTCTCTATGTACGAGGGGTTGGAACCCTCTCAAGAATAGGGTTCTAGAGCAGCTCATCTGTTTGACACCAAATGCGCTCTTTGCTAAGGTGATACAGGTGCTCCAACTATTGTTGGTATTGCTCAAGCTGCGTGATTTGTGCTTTGTGGGCGACATGTTTGGAAAAATCCAAGTCGATTTGTTCCACTGTCTTGAGTCTAGGAGGCCTAGATGCCTCTCCTACATATTTATCTCAATCGTAATGATCCAAGATCTCTATAGGTCACTTTCCTCTATCGAGGTTGGCAACGTTCACCCGAGGCTCTGGCCTTAGTAGGTGATCCTGATAAATAGTAGGTGCAGAGGCGCATTGCTCTCGTGTTATGTATTTCTCTTGAGTAATGTAATGGTCTTCCTTGTGCTCCCTTTTGTATATGTGAAAGGTACGGACAGAGTTGGCTCACCCTGTCTGAAGAGCCTTGTGCTTCAGATTTGGCCTATTGTTTCTGACAGTAATAAGGGGTAGAGGAGGGATGATGTAATCATGTGGTTCCTCCTTATGGACCCTGTGCTATTCTAGCACTTCATTGCACGATGGCCACTCATAATGAGCATCTAAGAGAGCCTTCCCATTTATGTTGAGTGCCATGTGTAAGGACTCCTCCTGAAAGGGTCTATGCTGAATGGGAGTGCCCCTCAAAGGGGTGCCTCTATAGTCCCATTCTAAAATGGCATGATTTGGACTATCTTGTGGGTCAGTCTGCCAAGGTGGTATGACCAAGTACTTAGGACTGTAGCAAAGGTGACTTGTGCCACCTTGTACACTCTCTGCAGCTTCTGCCTGTGATTGGGCTTGGCTACGGGTGTACACCATGGTGGTGTCTCTCTACAAGCTATGTAGGTTTTTATCTTCTTTATGATTTTTTTATTCTACACTAAACACAGGGAACCACACAATCAAAGAAGTGATTATCTAATTTATAGATTAAAGGTGTGCTCTAAATTTGGTTTAGTGTGTTTTGATTTTTGTTTTGAAAGCTTTGTAAATAACATGTTGTTGTACATGCAATATGATGGATCTTATGTCTCCCAGAATGGTCGCCTCTTCAATATACCACTACCAGGTCGTTATACCAAACCTCTCAATATACCCTCCCTTACGTGAGGGAAACTATTGGTACGCGAGAGCATAATGGTACATGGAACATAGGCAGTATGAAAGGGGAATCACCCTATTTTTGACACCTACCATAGAAGACTTATCCTCATGCACTAGGAATCACCCCAGATACACTTGTTCAACTTTCATCAGGATTTACGTCTAGCAATAGTAGCGATCGGGGTTATGTATGCAAAAATTCAAGCCAAGGTGGTGATGAAATCCACTGTTGGTCTTGATCAAGGGTTGGGGTTTTACGACCAACTCCTTGGTGTTTAAATTACCATGTGGTGCATGGGGTTATTTTTATTTGTGCAAAGAAAGAAAAAAATGCAGCAAAACTCTTCTATGCAAGCAAAGAAACATGAAATGATAGAAAAAAAAACAAAAAATGATAGAGGATGCTCAGAACCCCTACCTCTTCTTTGCCCAAACTGGATGCCTCTGAGTTTCTACTCTGAAATGGCATAGAGAGCTAATCATCCTGGGATGGGATGAATATCAAAACTGTATTCGTCATAGGGTGGGATGAATGCCCATTCGTCCCTAGGTGACACGAATTCCAACTCTGTACTTGTCACATGCTGAAATGAGTAGCAGTACAACGCTTGAAATATTAACACCTGCAATAAAAAACACACAACTTTTGATCAAAAATTTGATCTCAAAATTAGGAGACAGCATCCCACTGTGATCACCACTAAAATCACGAGGATACGGAAGTAAACAAAAGGGAAATGTAACGCTAAGTCCTACGAATGAGAATGCATGAAAAGAGGGAAAACAAACGAACTGAAATGAGATTTAAAGTAAATGTAAAAGTGCAGACCTTAATTTAATTAATTTTCTTGAGATCGGGTTACAATACGTCTCCTCCATTTTTAGGGGCTAGGAGCGTCGGATATAGTTTCGTTACACCATAAATGATACGTTCCCCTTTGAGTATCTTTCGCGTGCCCACATTGAAAATGGGCAGACCAAACGTCATCGTCGCTTGCATGAATGCATCTATAGTTCCTTACTACCCCTTTGGTGTCGAGATCCTACGTTTAGAGAAATAGTAAACGATTAGTAGCACCTGAGGATGGAAGGAAACATGCGATCCTCAAGGCCTACGGTTGATGCATGCGTAAAATAATTAACTAAAACATATCAGAATAAGCTAAAAATTTATAGAAGCAAGATAACATTACCAAGAACACACTGCAAAAGGAACAATCAAGAAATTTACCATAGATTTCTAATCGCTCCGGGGTGGGACGATTAGGACTGTCACAAAATGTCAGAAGGTGACCTCCTAAATGTCCCATCTAGGGGCCTCCAAAACACCTGCAAAGTTGGTGTTAGGCAAAACATGGCATTTTGGAACGACCCAAAAGGTCGTATTTTGCATATTCAGCCTCGATCACCATGTATCCGATGATGCTCCTTGTATGTTAGTGAAAGCGAGAAACATTGAAAGCACAATCAAAACTCATCCAAATGACATGAAATTTAAATGAAAGCATATATGGATGACCTAGAATCAAATGCAAAAGAAATAGTAGGGAAATCTACCACAAATTTCAAATCACTTTGGGGTGGGGCGATTAGGACTATAGCAATGCGGGGGGCACCTGGGGGCAGGATGCCCACCGTTTAGGGCTCGATTTTGACACCAATCCACTTGGGATGGATCCAAAACCTCTTATGGGGTTGTTTCAACAAATTGGGTAGGGTATTGTGGCCAAATGTTTAGGTTTTGGGTCTGAATTGCACTTCCAATAATCACCCAATAACCTCCCAATAACCTCCCTTCCAAATGAGAGATCAAGGATGTAAGAAGCACAAATGATGGGTGAAGATGTAATTCGACAGCACTCCATTGATCCAAATTCTCCTACTCTATTATTTTTTTGGGTGAGAAGACCCACCATTTTATAGACCTGAGGGTCTCTTATGAATGAGCATGCAGAGGCGCCACTTGGACGTCATGCCTTTCCAGGGGGAAGAAGATTACTCCCTCATTAAGGGCTCCATGAATGCCCCTATGACTGCCTCTTTGAGCTCAAAAATGCTCACTCGCACTTCATGCATTGAAGGAGTTAAGTGGTGGATATGATCTGCCATTTGTCAAGGTTTGACCTTTTGCCCATCAAACCTGCTATTCACCCCACTCTGGAGATAATACTGCTAATCGTCCTAGGGTGGGATGAATACTAGTTTGTAATCATCCCAGGGTGGAACGAATAGAGATCAGAGTGCCTGAAATTTTCCAAATTGACCTTTGACCTTCCAAAACTATTATGGGAGTGGTTAGGACCACTGTTTAACCTCTAGGGGCTGCCTTGGGGGCTATGTATGCCAATTTGGTCAGTGCTTGTCGTCACATAATCGGATTGGTGCTTTTTTGGTGTCTACACTCCCATATGACATATAAAACTAAAAAATGCACTTTCAATCAAAAAGTAGCTCGTTTTGTTCTCTTTGGGGACGTTTTGTGTAAGCATGATTATGATGAAGTCTTCCTTTGTTGTCGTAAGTCTAGTGAAGCATAAAGAGCCATAACTGAAGCGTATGATGGTACTTTTGATGGTTATTTTAGTGGGATAACCATTGTAAAGTGTATTCTATACATGGTTTATTATTGGAACACCATGGAATGTGACTGCTGCACATATATCAAACATTGTAAGCAATGTCAAGAACATGCTAATTTAACTCATATGCCATCACAAGCTTTATTGCCTATTCAAAGCCTTTGGCCCTTTTCACAATGGGGTCTATATTTAATTGGAAAAATCTCTCCTCCTTCCCCAGGACAACATACATTCATCATCATAGCCACTAAATACTTAACAATGTGGGTTGAGGCAATTCCTTTAACTAGTATAACAAGACCTAGAATTATGGAGTTTATACTTCATCATATTATTTGTCATTTTGGTATTCCCTCAAAAATAATCTTTGATATTGGTAAGTATTTCAATAACAATGATGTTTGAGCACTTTGCGATAAATACAACATCCAACACAGTTTCTTGACTCCTTATTAACGACAAGTAAATGGACGAGCTGAGGCTACCAACAAGACCTTAATTTCTATTCTGAAGAAATTGGTCAACGAAAATCATAGAGATTGGTATACCAAAATTCCCTTGGCATTATGGGATTCTCGAACAAGCATCCTCATGCCTACTGGTGAAACACCATTTTCATTGGTCTATGGAGTCGAAGCAATCACACCTCTTGATCTTGAGACCCTCTCCTTACGAATTTCTTTGTAGGAATTCATAGATGATGAAACTTCTATACAAGCATGTCTTGACCAACTCACACTCCTTGATGATATGTGAATCAATTCTTTAGAGAATTTATGAGTCTATCAAGACTGTATAAAGAGTGCTTATAAAGCCAAAGTTCATCGACATGAATTCCAAGTAGGAGATCTTGTCCTTAAATAAAATTAGCAAAATACCAATGCCTTATCGTATCTTCCTGATAAATTCACAACTAATTGGTTGGGTGCATACATTATCACTCAAAAAATAGGAAAAGGTACTTATAGGATTGCCAGTCTAGAGGGAGAGGAAGAAACTAAAAAACTTAATGTTATACACTTGAGAGAATTCTATGCATAATGTGATATATATATATATATATATATATATATTATTATATATATATATATACATGGCTAATACAAAAAAAAATATTGCATTGCATTAGCACACATTTCATTTAAAAATATTGCATTTCATTTGCACAAATTTCATAAAAAACAATTGTATACATACACTCCATTTTACAAAATGGTATTTCATACATTCCATCAACATTTCACATCTCATATTAGGGATCATTTATTAATTTCAAGGTCTTAATTTGTCCAATAAAGTCATGTTGCCTTAATCAGGGGCACCTTCACAACATCATCCACAAAATTCCACCAAACCAAATCATCATTTTCCTCCATATGTCCATAATTTCTAGGTGTTTTCGGTTACTCAACCACTCTTAGTATTTTAAGCAAACCACAACAACATATCAAGTTCTTTTTAGGACCATTACACATCTTCACTAAGAAAATATTGATTTTTGGGAATTAATTTCAAAATATTCTTGAACCAACCACAATTTCACATCTTAAAAACATCTTGTGTCAAATAGGGATAACACCATACCTATTTTGAACATTTAAATAAAAATGGTAATCCTTGGTTGTCCCATCATGCAACATAGTCCACAAAAATAGTGGTTTTCACAACTATCACAATTCAAAAATAAAATAAAGAGTAGGGAAAAATACCTAACAAAAATTTTAAATCTTTTACATCACACACCACTAATCATTGGGTTGTAAGGATCATACTACATTTCCAGTTAGACAATTAGGTAGTCATCCCCAAAAATTGAGAGATCAAAATCCTTGGACTATGGATTTAGCCTCCGTCGAAGCTATAGATGTTTGACTAGCAGTGAAGTACACTCATGCGTGACAACACATCTCTTTCAAAGATACCTTTGACCGCACATATGAACAAGGTAGCTTCTTGGTTTCATCCATAACATGTCACACCCAATTGATCGAGGTACACAATTACAGAGAAGAAAAAAAAATAGTTATGATTTATTGAATATACATGAGAGAATTACTCTTACAGTAGAATTTACTAAAATCGTAGAGAGTTGCACTTTATAGAATATTCTCAATTTTGAAATTACAAAAATATATTATCTTTCATGAAATTTTCCAGCCCTTGTGCATGCCTCTGTTCTCCTTTTTAAAGGTTCTCAGGTGACGCTTCATTTCCAAACTGGTGGCCCTTCGTTTCCTCTTCCAGAACCTTTCGTTTCGTCTTCCCGTGCCGCTTCGTTGTCCTGGTATTCGAAACGTCTGCCTTTCCGACTCTTCGTCTTTGGCTTTCCCTTCGGGCACGAAAATATGACAGGTCACGATATCGTGACACCTTTCGGTCTCTGGCCCCTTCTCTGTCCTTGCACCGCGAAAATACGACATGTCGCGATATCGCGACAGTTCCGCTCCTTCGCTCCATCTTCCTGCTTTCGGGTCGCAAAATCGTGACATGTCACGAAATCATGACATCTTTGTCTTTCGTATGCTCTTTTGCTTTTAGGTCACGAAATCATGACATCTTTGCCTTCCTTGCCTCTCCTATGAAACCTGTCGCGATATCGCGACAGTTTCCCTGCTAGCGTCTTTCTTCATTTTTGTGTCGCGATATCGCGACACCTTTTATGTCGCGATATCGTGACATCTTTTCCTGCTGACTTCTTCCTTCATTTTGTGTCGCGATATCGCGACACCTTTTATGTCGCGATATCGCGACATCTTTTCCGCCCACGTCCTTTGTCTTGTTTCGATCGCGATATCGCGACACCTTTTATGTCGCGATATCGCGACATCTTTTTCGCCAACGTCCTTTGTTAAAAACATGTCGCGATATCGCGACACTTTTTATGTCGCGATATCGCGACACTTTTCAACACTTAAACATTTTTGTTTTTTTTTTTTTTTGTTGATGCAAGATTGCAGTGCTGCCCTGGATGCTCCCTGCATCAGACACCCGAGGTTGATTTGAGAAGTGATCCTCACTTCTGAACTATTAGAGGAAGACCCAAGCGATCCACCTCCATTTTTGTCAGCCAAGTTGCATCTTCTGTCGGTCTGCCCTTCCACTTGACCAAATATTCAAAATACTGTCTGTTTTTGGTACTTCTGCCTTCTCTTGTGTCCAGTATTTCCTCTATCTCATCTGTGGTTGGAGTAGATGCTGGAATACTCCACAACTCTGCACTTGGTGTCTCACTACTATCCCCTTCATGGTATTTCACCAAATCTAAAATATTAAACACGGGTGATATGTTTAACCCACTTGGCAATTCTACTTCATACGCATTGCCTGAATCCCGTTTTGCTAGGATTTCGCACGGTCCAAACTTCTTCATCTTTAGTTTGTTATAGGTTTTAGCAAGAAATCTTTCTTTTCTCAGATGGACCATCACTTCATCTCCCACTTTGAATTCCTTAAACCGCCGCTTCTGGTCTGCTTTCATCTTATATTGCGTATTCATTTTAGCAATATGCTTCTTCACTTCTTCATGCAGGTTCTTCAGATGCTCTGCAAAATCCTCAGCCTCGGCACTGCACTTTTCCCCTGTATTCAGCTTCCTTAACTCAGAAACATTTCTTGGACTGCTTCCATATATTATCTGAAATGGAGATTTGTTGGTACTCCTGTTGACAGAATTGTTATATGCAAACTCCGCCTATGGCAAAATCAGATCCCATCCTTTGGGCTTATCTCCTATCAAGCACCTCAATAGGTTACCCAAACTTCTGTTTACCACCTCTGTTTGCCCATCCGTCTGTGGGTGGTATGCTGAACCAAATTTCAAATCTGTCTTTAGTTTCTTCCATAGGGTTCTCCAGAAATACCCAACAAACTTGGTATCTCTGTCGAAAATGATACTCTTCGGTAGACCATGCAGTCGTACCACCTCTTTGAAAAACAAACCTGCAATATGAACTGCATCATTAGTTTTCTGACAAGGGATAAAATGTGCCATCTTTGAAAACCTGTCAACTACCACAAATATGGAATCATTTCCCCTTTGTGTCCTTGGTAGACCAAGAACGAAATCCATGCTGACATCTTCCCATGGTTTCTCTGGTATAGGTAACGGCTGATATAATCCGGTGTTCTGTCTCACACCTTTCGCCATCTGACAGACTCTACAGCTCTGCACAAATTTTTGCACATCTTGCTATAGTTGCGGCCAATAATAATTCTCGCTCACAAGGGCAATGGTCTTATCTCGACCAAAGTGCCCAGCCAATCCTCCACCGTGTTTTTCTTTGACTAGGTTTTCCCTCATGGAACTTCTTGGAATGCATAATTGGTTTCCTCTGAACAACATTCCATCTTGGATCAGAAAATCCAACCACTTGGTTCTCGTCCAAGGTAATCGGTGCCAAGCAAGCCTTCCAGTGCTTCTGCAAAATCGGGATCTTCATGGTACAAACCCTTCAATTCATCAAATCCCAACACTTCCACCTTCATTTCTGTCAACAAACTCTGCCTTCTACTCAAGGCATCTGCAACTCGTTGGACTTTCCACTCCCGTGCTTCAACACAAAGGAATAACTCTGTAGAAACTCAACCCACTTCAAGTGCCTCTCGTTCAGTTTTCCCTGGCTATTTATATACCGTAAGGCCCGATGATCAGGATATAACACAAACTCTTTTGGCAACAAATAATGTCTCCACTTCTTCAGGGCCCGAACTATAGCATAGAACTCTTGGTCATACACTCGAATACTTCTTCCTGGCCTCATTGAGTTTCTCACTCGAAGTAAGCAATGGGCTTGCCTTCTTGACTCAAAGACAACTCCTATGGCACCGCCACTGGCATCACAGTCCACCTGAAATACCTTGTTAAAATCTGGAAGTGCTAAAATAGGTTGCTCAGTGACCTTCTTCTTCAACATATCAAAGCTCTTGTCTGCTCCTAAGGTCCACTTAAAGTCTTTCCTATCCCCTCTCATTGTTTTCGTAAGGGGTGCACAAATACTGCTAAAATTTCTGATGAATTTCCTGTAAAAACTGGCTAGACCATGAAATGATCTCACTTCAAAAGTGCTTCTTGGAGTAGGCCATTCAATGATAGCCCTCACCTTTTTTGGGTCCATTTTTAGACCTTCAACTGAGATGACAAATCCCATGTATACCAACTCCTTCTTCACAAAATTGCACTTCTTCAAGTTGATCAACAACCTGTTCTTCCCTCACCTTCTCAAAAACCCTCCCGATATGCATCAGGTGCTCTTCTAGGGTTCTCGCTGAATATCAAAATGTCATCCAAATAGACAATAACAAACTTGCCTAAAAACTCCTTCAACACTTCATTCATCAACCGCATGAATGTGCTTGGTGCATTGGTTAGTCCAAATGGCATGACCAACCACTCATACAAACCTTCTCTCGGTTTTGAAAGCAGTTTTCCACTCATCTCCTTCTCTGATCCGAATTTGATGGTAGCCACTCTTCAAGTCAATCTTGGTGAAGTACTTGGCTCCACTCAAACAGTCCATAATATCATCCATCCTTGGCAATGGAAATCTGTATTTGATGGTGATCTTGTTGATAGCTCGGGAGTCTCTACACATCCTCCACTCTCCATCCTTCTTTGGTGCTAGTACTGTAGGTACTGCACATGGACTCAAGCTTTCTCGAATCAGCCCCTTTTTCAACAACTCATGGACTTGCCTGCTCAGCTCCTCACTTTCCACAAGAGTCATTCTGTGGGCTGCCTTGTTGGGTAAACTAGATCCAGGTACCAAATCAATATGGTGACTGATCTTCCTCATCGGTGGTAAACCCTCAGGCACATTGTCTGATATAATGTCTAGAAATTCTTCTAACAGGCGTTCGACCTCTGCTGGAACATCTGTGTACTATTCTTTCTTAACAGTAGGGATTAATGCATAACACATCGAATCCCTCTTCAGGCCATCCAAAAACTGTCTGCCATCCACCAGGCAGATTCTGGCACTACTACAGACTTTCTCATCCACTTCTTTCAGTGGCTTCAATTTGTGACGTACTCCATCCTTTGTCAGAGAGTACGTATTTGCATGCCCATCATGCACTGCACGTCTATCAAATTGCCATGGTCTTCCCAACAGCAAATGGCAAGCATCCATCGGCAAAACATCACACAGGACCTCATCTTGGTAATTCCCAATGTGAAATTTGACCAAACACTGTTCACTGACAAGCGCTCCGTGGTCTTTCTTGCAACCACGCAATCCGATATGGATGCGGGTGCTTCTTCTTCCCCAATTTCAACTTAGTAACCATCTCTTCTGAAACTAAGTTGTCTGTGCTACCATTATCAATGATAACATTGCAGACCTTCCTTGCACATTTGCACCTTGTGCGAAATAGACTCTTCCTCTGTTCTGGTTCTTTTTCGTCATTCAATAGTGCTCTTCTCATCATCAGCACTTCTCCTCCTTCTGCTTCTTTAGAGTGTTCCGAACTCGCACCTTCATCTGCCACAGTAGCTCTGGCATGACCCTCAGGTCTCTTGTCCATCCTTTCTTGGTGTTGAGGACACTCGTATGACCGATGTCCCTCTTCTCCACACTGGAAACAGGTTCCACGAAATACCCCTCTTCCATACCCACGTCCAGGTCTACCTCTTCCTCTCTGGTAGCCATTGTTCTGATCACGCGGGTGGTAGGTATTCTCCTTTTTTTGTTCCTGGGGTTTGCTTGTTTCCCTAGTCTTCTTCTGGTCTCTCGTAATTTCCTCCATCGGTTCTTCCACCACGATCCCTTCCTCTCTCGTTTGCCTTCAAATCTTCGGTTTAGTTTCTCATCAACCTTTAAGGCCAATTGATACGCATCTTCTATGGTGGCTATTTTGATCAAGCCGAGTTCTTCCCGAATGTTCATTCTCAACCCATTGATGTATCTGGCTACTTTCTCCTTATTAGCCCCTGAATGGCCAGTTTTGATGGAGATCTTGTAGAATTCTTCTGTGTATTCTTGGACAGACTTGCTTGACTGTCTCAAACTTTGCATCCTCCTCAACAGATCCAACTCGTAATCTGTGGGAATAAACTGTCTCTTTAGTTTCTCCACCATTCGGTCCCATCTGGTTATCTTTTCTTTTCCATTTTTATTTCTTTCGAGTTGTACTCCTTTCCACCATAAACTAGCATGGCCTTTCAATTTTGCTTTTGCAAATTTTATCCGGTCTGGATCTGCAACCTCCTCATACTCAAAGTATTCCTCCATATCGTTGATCCAATCAATCAACTCTTCCAGGTTGAGATTCCCAAAATAGGTAGAGACATCAAACTTCGGCCTCTTCCCGGCCTGAGATAGGGCTTTCAACAATCTAGCTTCAGAAGGATCCAATGTTTCTTCATCATCTGATGGATCATCAGTTACCTAGGCTTCATCGTCACTCTGGTCTTCTCCTTTTGGCTCAACCCCTCTTCACAACTCTTCTTGCAGGGCTTGCACTTGCCTCTGCAACGCTCTGAAATCTTCTTCAGGCACTACATTTCTCCCATGACCATGGTTCTTTCATGGAGGCATTCTGCTCACTTCTCTCGCAAGTCTGAATCGATCCTGGTGCAAACTGCCTCACGTTCGGTGCTCTGTTTACATGCTTCAGGGACCTTAAACTTCTCTCTTCTCAGAACCCTTCCACAGATCCTAGCGCAAGCTGCCTCACTTTCGACGATCTGCTCACACACTCAGGAACTCCTGCTCTGATACCACTTGATCGAGGTACACAATTACAGAGAAGAAAAAAATAGTTCTGATTTATTCAATATACATGAGAGAATTACAGTTACAGTAGAATTTACAAAAGTCGCAGAGAGTTGCGCTTTACAAAATTTCTTAATTCTAAAATTACAAAAATATATTATCGTTCACAAAATTTTCCAACCCTTGTGCATGCCTCTGTTCTCCTTTTTAAAGGTTCTCAGGTGACGCTTCATTTCCAACTGGTGGCCCTTCGTTTCCTCTTCCAGAACCTTTCATTTCGTCTTCCCGTGCCGCTTCGTTGTCCTGGTATTCAAAACGTCTGCCTTTTTGACTCTTCATCTTCGGCTTTCCCTTTAGGCATGAAAATATGACAGGTCACGATATCGCGACACCTTTCGGTCTCTGGCCCCTTCTCTGTCCTTGCACCACAAAAATACGACATGTCGCGATATCGTGACAGTTTCGCTCCTTCGCTCCATCTTCCTACTTTTGGTCATGAAATCATGACATGTCACAAAATCATGACATCTTTGTCTTTCGTACGCTCTTTCTACTTTTGGGTCATGAAATCGTGACATCTTTGCCTTCCTTGCCTCTCCTATGAAACCTGTCGCGATATCGCGACAGTTTCCCTGCTAGCGTCTTTCTCCGTTTTTGTGTCGCGATATCGCGACACCTTTTATGTCGCGACATCTTTTCCTGCTGACTTCTTCCTTCATTTTGTGTCACGATATCGCGACACCTTTTATGTCACGATATCGTGACATCTTTTCTACCCACATCCTTTGTCTTGTTTCGGTCGCGATATCGCGACACCTTTTATGTCGTGATATCGCGACATCTTTTCCGCCAACGTCCTTTGTTAAAAACATGTCGCGATATCGCGACACTTTTTATGTCGTGATATCGCGACACTTTTCAACACTTAAACATTTTTGTTTTTTTTTTTTTGTTGATGCAAGATTGCAGTGCTGCCCTGGATGCTCCTGCATCACCAATTTACTCAATATGAGATAATTATCTCACTTGCACACACATTGGTTCTTGATTACCTTGAGTCATTACCATGCTCTTGATTTAGTAAATAAATTCATTGCACACACATTTGGTCCTAGAGAAACTAGACAGTTTTAGTGAGTTTGTTTGATACCACTAGCATGTTCGAGTCTGCAAAATAATCAGTTTTCCATATCAACATCCATATCTTCTTCCATATCAACATCCATATTTTCCTCGATATCAACATTCATATATTCTTCTATGTCAACATCTATGGTATTTCATGAGTCATCCACATCATACCACAAAGTTTGGTACCCCTGATTAAACAACAATACTAGAACATGTCCAACCAAAATCTAAACTATAAATGATCATTTGATTTCCATACCTTGCATTAATCATCCATACATTTTTACTTATCATCCATACATTTCCACTTGCATTAATCATCCATAATATATCATATGCATTAATCATCCATATAAACATGCATTCCACAAAAATCATTTACACAAACACATAACACAAAAAGTAAAAGCCATGTATATATATATGTATAAATATCGCATATACAATGAGTGCTAAAGGCTACATACAATGGAGCACCAAGGCTCATATACAAAAATTGCATCTAAGAACTAGTTAAGCCCTCCAAGAGGACCCTTGTGACCTAGAAGGAGCCCTAGATCTAGAGATATTCCTAGATTCACTATGCCTAGCAGCCTCAAATATAGATGAGGTCGAAGGATCAGGAAGTGGAATATGATGCTCCATCAACCTATCCTCTAAAGACTCAATATACCTCTTCTGATATCGAAGCCACACTATGTTAACATTATGATGATGCTCCCTCTCTAGCATCTCTTCCTAGAGCCTCATAATCCTCTCATCTTGAACCATCACCATCGCATCCCGCTCTATCACCTGCTACTCCAACATCACCCAATCCTTCTCACTCTGACCTAGATATCCATTTGAAGTCTCCTTCACATCATCCCTTTCTCTGCCACTCCCTAGAGCTTGACTCACCACACCCTTAGACCTCATCCTTTGATTGTTATATCAAAGGTACTTCTACCACTTAGGAGCCTCATATGTCTCCTTGACCTCAACCTCATCCCCATCTCCATTAGCTACTACTAGATTTGATGCCTATGGTGGCTGTGTAGTGAACCATGCATCATAATCTACAATTGTCTTTACATCATCCACATCGGGGAGATCTATCTCCTCATCATCCTCATAAGTATCTATCCATGCCTCAGTACATGGTAGCCTTGTATCCTCTCGATGTCTCCTATAAATAACTGGCTCATCAGGAACCCCTTACCTCAAGCTGATTACCGAAGTACCTATGAGAACTGAATATACTCAACCTCACTTTGATACCTCCCAACCACCCACCTAGCCTACCTCACCCATCGTAACTTCTCTCCATCACCTATCCACCTGGCACCCCACCATGGCCTCCATATCACTTGTATGGATATCAATCCAGAACACAAATACCTGTACCACTGACTCATCTACATAGGATGACTAGATTGTACCTCCTCCACCATTGTCCATCTTCTACCATATGTTTGATCCCTATCCTAACCTGCAATTGGTAGGCCCTTCGATTGAGCCATATTGAAATGCTCCTATCCCTAATACTATAGTATAAAAATGCACCTCAATCCTTTCCTATTTTGACTCCTCGCCTCATAGAGCTCCCAGTACACCTACACCAATAATATAGGATCCCATGCATACACCTACGGTGTAGCAAGCATATCACTCACCAACATTACTAGGTTCCAAGGGAACCTACAACTACTACTATTCAGGACCATGATGTTTGCCAACATGAACATTAGCAAAGCTTGAAGGGCATCCATTTACTTTTCCACATACATAGATAAGTATGGAATACCCCCACATTCCATCCTCATACTCTACCAGCTATCACAAAATATATTCTTCATCTCTACCCCCGATCGTGTTCAACCATGATACTCATCCCCTCCACCAGTAGATTGAGGATGCAATATACATCCTTAAGTGTAATGGTAACCTCTCCAATAGGGAGCTAAAAGGTCCCCCTCTCTAGATCCCACCTCTCTTCCAAGGTAGATAGGTACCTCTCATCATCCCTCGCCACATCTATTTGGGCTACCTCATTTATCCCCATAGACTTTAGCAAATCCAAATCCTCACTCCACAATGCCTTTATCATCCTCAGGATGAGAGGCAAGAACTGATGCTAAGCCTCCAAAATCCTAAGTTATAGCACAACACAAAACATTTGTTATTAATACATATTAAAAAAAATAACAAAACAATAATTTTTTTTGCACAAAATAAAAAGAGCCTCCAAGTGGGACTTACCTCAAAAAATCATAATCCAATCCCAGCTCTGGCCCCTACATCCACTCCCTCTACTACCATAGATTTCATTCTCATATTTCTTTACCTCACTTCACTCCACCTCACCTCACTCTCCTAGATGCAACTTCATAAATTTAGAAATGCACAAATGAGCTCCATATTCACCTGAAATATATGTATAGCTACTTCAAGTGCCTTGAAATTCCCATGGGTGTTTCCTGGCACATTGAAGCGCCTAGGGGTATTTTCTAGGTGGGCATTTGTGCATACAATAAGCACCAATCAGGGTTTGGCATCAAAAAATGACAAAAAATGCCAAATAAATGTAAAATAGTGGCTTACCCCCATCAAATCACTTAAATTTGCATTCATGCATCCATTTAATCGTATTATCAAGTTTTGTCAAGGTTCAAACCAATTTGGATGTATAATTTTCGTTTACACCCAAAAAGGCATAAAATCACTTATCAAATTCAAAAGCACTCCAAAACGGTCCAAATTTTCACAAAATGTTCATAATAATCATTCTCATCATCAATAATTCACTTTCACATCATTTCCAATCATATATCATGATATTTGCATATTTTCCAAGTTCAAACACCATTAAAGTGAACCTCATATCTAGTAGTTCATTCTACCTACTTGGCGATTACAGCGACTTGCATCTATGCAATTTGATAAGATGAATAAATTACCATATGGACACTTGGACATCTTCATCATCCACTATCTCATTGCTCAAAAACAACATCACATTTGGTACTTTATATTTTGCATGAAACCTTACCAAGAATAATTTGCACAAAAATTATCATTGATGGCCTACTTTGTGGGGCTTAAAACATGGATAAAATCATATTTTGTTATTTCACATCTCCTTGAAATTCATCAAGGTGATTGGCCTTAACTAGGGTGATTGGTTCCAATCATAGAAATTATCTAACAGTCACTAGTTTGCCCTTCAAAGTTGACTATTTTTATCTTTGAATCTTCATATTTGCATATCAATGATGCCCAAAGGTACATTCTTCAACAACATTGAATCACCCCAAGTTGGAGCAACCACATTTGGTTTTGATTTTCCCACAATGGGATACATATTACATGATCATGGCATCTACACTTGATAAAAACCCCTTCATCTATTAGGGAAAAAATAGAATCAATCATTTGCATCTTCCAACAACCCCCTTCCCATGTTTGGGGTAAAAATGACATCACATTTACATCATTCATATCATCCACAATCACACCATTCAATCACACAATCATTTGCACTCATTTATCAATTGTATTATGAGATTCATGTGCAAACTCATTTACCAATTGAACAGGGTAAGCTACACAAATAAAAATTCTTTTATCTCCAAGCTCATGTCCACATCTCAACAAGCTACTTATGCATCAGGCCAAAATAACTTTCTTGTATTTTTACACTGCATTGTGTTTCACACAATGCAGTACAAAAGGGGTATTTGTAGACACCAAAATCTAGCCACTTGTCATCCATCGAGGTATTCCTACTAATTTTACCCATTTTTTTACATATATTTAGGTATGTTTGTTTAATATATATTAAAATATTAATATTTAATATTATATTTTATATATATATATATGTGTGTGTGTGTGTAAATTAATCCCAACCATCCATCTTGTTTTAATCCTAGCCATCCATCCACCTTGATCCATACCACATACCCAGATTTTAATCTCTACCCTCCATCATATTTTAAACTTGATCGCATAATTTGTGTTGTCGAAACCCTAATGTGCCCTAGGTGATATTATAAGTAGGAGCTATTTTGATGGCTCAACCCCGACGAACACAAGCTTATACTGAGAGGGGGGTGAACAGTATAAGAGCACTTTTTACTTTTCTTTTCAAATCAATATTATGCAGTGTATAGATAGCAATATCAATAGAAGTAATCAAAGCAATGCACAAAACACCATACACAATAGAGACACAAATTTAACGTGGTTCACCCAAAGATGGCTACTTCCACGAAGAAAATATTTCTTCTAAATATTTCTCAAATGATCTCTTGGGAATCCTTCCCAATTACAATGTTTATGGACCTCTGTCCAAAGGAGATGTTGATCCCCTAAATCTGGTTTGTGGATCTCTATCCACAGGAGAACTCTTTCTCCTCTGCTCTGGCTGGTGATCCTCTAGAAGACTACTACCTCCACTGCACTAGCTGGTGGATCTCTCTCCACTTGAAGACTCTTGTCCTCCACTCAGAAGACCTATCCTCAATATCCTAGCTGATGGATCTCTATCCACTGGAGACTCTATCCTCTTTACTCTATCACCTCCAAAGCTCTATCTCAATGCTATACTAAACATAGTCCAGTCGATCTAGCACAACTCTACTCAACTCTTGCACTAAACACAATCCAGTCGATCTAGCACAAATCTGCTCAATAGGTCCACTCAGAACCTACTCAAATCTACTCAATAGGTCCACTCAAAACCTACTCAAATATACTCAACAGGTCCACTCAGAACCTATCCAAATCTGCTCAACAAGTCCACAGAACCTATCCAAATCTGCTCAACATGTCCACATAGAACTTGACAAATCTGCTCAATAGGTCCACACAAAACCTGCTCAAATATGCTCAACAGGTCCACACATAACCTATCCAAATATGCTCAACAAGCTCACACAGAACTTATCCAAATATTCTCAACAATCTCACATAGAACTTGTCCAAATATACTCAACAAGCTCACACAGAACTTGTCCAAATCTTCTCAACAAGCTCACATAAAACTTTCCAAATTCTCATACAACTACATAGAACTTGTCCAATCTCATAGAATTGTTAGAGACTCAATATGTTCTATACTCAAAACTCAATCACTTTCTCAACTCAATCTCATAGAAGCATAAAGAGAATTGTTAGAGACTCAATATGTTCTATTCTCAAAAACTCAATCACTTTCTCAACTCAATCTCATAGAAGCATAAAGAGAATTGTTAGAGACTCAATATGTTCTATTCTCACAAACTCAATCTCAACTCAAATTAGAATATAGAATAGTTTATTTTATGGAACTTGAACAATCACTTCATACATCCACTTGACTAGGCTCAATCAACTCTACTCAACCAATCACTTCAAGAAACAACTCTTGCTCACAAACCCTAGTCCAAGCATGTATCATCCAACTCAAAATGTTTCCAACAATGCTCAACAACAAATCTCACATAACAATGATACTCATGATATTTTCAAACCCTAGTTCAAGTTCTTTGCATAACAACTCACTTCAACAACCATGCTCATCAAACAATGTTTTAATCACAACTCTCAATTTTAGAAAACCTTGAAGCATTAACTCAAACACTTCACTCAACCAATGATCTCAACAACAATGCTAATAAAACAAGGTTTTAATCTCAACTCTCAAATCAGAAAACCTTGAAGCAATAACTCAACCACTTTTGAAAAGGAAACCCTAATCAAGTCCTTTTCACTCCAAACTTAATTTTCAATAAAGCCAATCAATCAACTCAACCAAGAAGGAATTTGCCCATACCTTTTGTTTGACAAGTAGTTGGTCTCACAAATATGCCACACTCACAATTACTTCTTTGCCAATCTCAATAAGGGTTAGAGGATAATTTTCTTCAACAAAACATATCACAAATATAATATCAAAATTACACCTTATCACTCCAACTTAAATAATAATCAATATCCTCACAATAGTCACAAAAACCCTTAATTCAAAATAACATACTACCCACAAAGTCTTAACCTTTCAATATTCCTCAATAGCAATTTTAAGACTTTAAATATAAAACATAATTCTCCTTATAACTCCTAAAGATAATTCTCAACTACCACAATTTTATTGCAAAGCAACCTTTCCAAATTTCAACCACTAAACAACCTTATACCTCCAACTTAGGCATTTAATTAAAATTAAAATCAAAATATTACCTTTGCCTTTGGAGAGTTTCGAACTCTCAACGCAGCCCACTCTAACGTCTCAACCGTGGTGCCAACAACCACACGAGCTACATGCTCGTTGGAGATAGGTGAAGCACCACGTGCTTCAAAAACTTTATCCCCTCCTTGTTTCGCAAAATGTGCGCCTCATGATTGGCGCTTTCAACACACCTGCCAAGCGCTTCCATCGAGACTCGAATGCTGGCCTCCTTGCACACAAAACATAAGCCGCAACCCTCTTGCCACTAGGCCAAGGTGCCTAGTTGGCTTCCAACTATTTGACGTTGTCCCTTTTGTTTCTTTCACTGGCAATTCAAACTTAAAATTCGCACATCCGTTTCACGAGCTCTACATTAATTAATTTGTATGCTATCTTTTCAATCGAGCAAGGATAATCTTAATGCCCTTTGGGCATAGGTTTAAATATTAATCTTCCTCCTTTGCTTTAGAACGTCGGTGCTTCAAAATGCAATTAACCCACATGACGTCGGTGAGGATAAACCTTTGTAACATGCTTCGAATATTTAAATTCTAACACCCATCTTTGGGTGTAGTAAAATATTATTATTAATATTTTACTTTGGGCTCTTTTTCACCACCTTACTTAATATTATAATAACTCATATTATAATATTATATCCTTTGATAAAGTACCTTTAATATTTATTTATAAAATTTAAATTCACACTGAATTTAAATAATTTATAAAATAAATATTATAACTCCTTTTTAACTTCTGTCTTTTGCACTTGTTTCACTTGATCTTTGGCCTTCTTCCTGGATATCAAATAACCATTTTTATCCCCTTTATTTCCTACTAAAATATTTGGTATTAATGATGACTTCATCTGGTGACATCAATGACAACTTTAACTTAGGGACTCAAAATGTCCAACAATCTCCCCCTTTGTCATTGATGGCAACCCATATCCTTTTTACTGAAACCTGACCTTTCTTTTTCTTCTGCTCCCCCTGGGACATTGCTCCCCCTGGCTCAATGCTCTCTCAAATATAAATTAAATAATACACAAATCTCTCCCCAATACACAAATCTCTCCCCCTTTGACATCAATGGCAAAGGGTCACCTTTGGGGCTCGGGGCTAAGAATGAGCCTCTTAGCTTAGCCCCTCCCCCACCTCCTCATGAGGTGGTTAATTCTGGGGTGGGAGTATTTCTACTCCCTGAAAGCACTGTTCTTTACCTTTATTCTTTTCCCTTATTTTCTGAGTTTCCTGAATCCTCTGACTGTTTCTATCCAAGTCATCATCCATGTTCCTGTCATCATTCATGTTCCTATCATCATTCTTGTTCTTGTTCATATTCTTGTTCACATCTAGGTTCATGTTCCTATTCCTATTCCTATTCCTATTCTCATCCATGTTCTTGTTCTTGTTCATGTTCCTGTTCATGTTCCTATTCCTGTTCATACCTATTTTTGGAATGTCTGCTCTACACCACTTTGTTGTGTGACCATCATTATTGCACTTATAACACTTAATGTTATTATTCCTTGTAGGTGCAAATATCTTAGGATTTTTCCTAGTGAAGTCATATCCTCTTCTTTCATGAACCCCGCAATTCATTGCCTTGTGACCAAACTGATTACATGAGTAGCAATACCCATGGAAAAACTATCCATTCCCATATTCCTGTCTTTCATGTGTCCTGCATTGTGAAGCCATGTGCCCAAACCTGTGACATGAAAAACATCTTCCATTGAAGCTTCCCTATTTTGACCTCATTGGTCTCCTTGCTATTGTTGTTCCATATGTATCTTCTCTGTGCATTGTTCCTATCTTTGTTGAACTCTCTATTGTCCAATTCTTCCTTTGATGTCTGACTTTCTTTTACATTGTCTTCTTCTGAAGTATCTTCATCTAAAGTTTCCTCTTTAGAACTTGAAGTTGACTCTCCTTCCTGTTTCTTTTGAGTTTGTTCAAAACCAAGACCTATTTTGTTTGTTGACCTTCTTTGTACCTTGACTATCTTATCCATAATATTTGAGCTATTCTTGAATCCTTTCATCTTGATCTTGGAGTCCTCTAAATCTTCTTTTAGTAGTGCCACTTCTTGTGCTAACTTCTCACATTCCAAGATCTTTGCTTCTAACTTATCTTTGAACCTTTTTGCCTTAGCCTTTGATTTTTCTAAATCCTCTATGAGCAATCTTCTCTCTTCATCACATTCTTGAAACTGAATTTCAAGTTTAGAGTGTTGCTTTCTTACCTTCTTTACCATGTCAAGGGCATAGATAAGTTCTCCCTTGAGATCATAACCATTCTTTGTTGAATAATCCTCTATTTGTTTGCCTTTGTCCACATCATTACTTTCTTTTGGCTTGTCTTCTATAGGATCACTTACTTCTTCTTCTAAAGCCATTAGAAGATTTTCATCTGGTCCTTCAAGTGCATTCTCATATTCATCATCACTGAAACTATAACCATCCCTTGTACAATCATCTTCAAGATGTCCAAATTTACCACATCTAAAACACTTGAGAATAACTGGAGTCCTTTTCTTAACTGGTTCTTTTTCCTCAATCATAAATAGGACTTCATCTCTATCATTATCTGAAGAACTAGCATCACTATCATTTGAGTACTTACTTGCATTATCCGCATAGTAGCTCCTCTTTTATCTTTGGAAGAACTTATTTCCTTGTCTTCTTTGTCCATCCTTGCTTTTCTTTTGGTGCTTGTGTCTTTCTGATTCCCTGTACCTGTGATCCTATTTTTCTTCACCATTGTTGTTCTTTGGCTCTTTACAATCTATTGCAAAATATCCATACTTTCCACAATTGAAACACTTAATAGATATTAGATCTATGGGTCTTCTAGAACCTTTATCTCTTCTACCATAATTTGCTTCTTCATCACTGGATGACTCACTACTTGATTTTGACTTCTTACCCTTTATCTTCTTGTTCGCTTTGAAAGTAGCCTCTTTCGAAGGGATAGGATCTTTTGTTCTTATCTCAAAAGTTGTAAGCATGCCAAGTAAAGAATTTCTTGTTAGAATGTCACTATCAATTGATGTTTCTATAGCAGAGACCTTTTCACTGTACCTTTTTGGAAGAGTTCTCAAGATCTTATCACAAGCATCGAATTCATCGACCTTCATTCCAAGACCTCTCATCTCATGTACAAGTTCATCAATCTTACTGAGATAGTCACGAATGTTTTCATCATCCCGCATTCTTAGATTTTCAAATTCTCCTTTGAGATTTTTGATCTTAGCTTTCCTGACACCTTTATATCCTTCATATATGTTATGCGAGATAGTTCTAATCCCACCTTTTTTCTTTTTTATATATGTTGATATTTTTACAATCCATAACCTTCATAGATTCTGATCTACACAATCCTTTTATAATTGCATTCATAGCTCTTGAATTTGCATGCATTAGAAGCTTACCTTCCTTATCTATAGGAGGATTTACTGTTGAATCATATCCAAGTTCCATTGCATCCCAAACTTCATTGCCAAGTGCCATCAAGTGAAACCTCATCAGCATACACCAATACAAGAAGTCACTTCCATCAAATATTGGTACTATATTATTGATGGACCCATCCCTTTGATCCTTTTGATCCATTGTGTTCTTGACCACTTTTCCTTCAAGTTGTCAAACTCTTCTGAAGGAACCCGCTCTGATACCAATTGAAGAACACAAGATTATACTAAGAGAGGGGGTGAATAGTATAAGAGCACTTTTTACTTTTCTTTTCAAATCAATATTATGCAGTGTATAGATAGCAGTATCAATAGCAGTAATCAAAGCAATGCATAAAACACCATACATAATAGAGACACATATTTAACGTGGTTCACCCAAATATGGCTACTTCCACGAAGAAAATATTTCTTCTAAATATTTCTCAAATGATCTCTTGGGAATCCTTCCCAATTACAATGTTTATGGACCTCTTTCCAAAGGAGATGTTGATCCCCTAAATCTGGTTTGTGGATCTCTATCCATAGGAGAACTCTTTCTCCTCTACTCTGGCTGGTGATCCTCTAGAAGACACTACCTCCACTACACTGACTGGTGGATCTCTCTCCACTTGAAGACTCTTATCCTCACTCAAAATACCTATCCTCAATGCCCTGGCTGATGGATCTCTATCCACTGGAGACTCTGTCCTCTCTACTCTATCACCTCCAAAGCTCTGTCTCAATGCTATACTAAACACAGTCCAGTCGGTCTAGCACAACTCTACTCAATCTCTTGCACTAAACATAGTCCAGTCGACAAATTGCTCAATAGGTCCACTCAGAACCTACTCAAATCTTCTCAATAGGTCCACTTAGAACCTACTCAAATATGCTCAATAGGTCCACATAGAACCTATCTAAATCTTCTCAACAAGCTCACATAGAACTTGTCCAAATCTACTCAACAGGTCCACACAGAACCTGCTCAAATCTGCTCAATAGGTCCACACAGAACCTTGCTCAAATCTGCTCAATAGGTCCACACAGAACCTGTCCAAATCTTCTCAACAAGCTCACATAGAACTTGTCCAAATCTGCTCAACAAGTCCACACAGAACTTGTCCAAATCTGCTCAACAAGCTCACACAGAACTTGTCCAAATATGCTTAAAAAGCTCACACAAAACTTGTCCAAATCTGCTCAACAAGCTCACATAGAACTTGTCCAATCTCATAGAAACATAAAGAGAATTGTTAGAGACTCAATATGTTCTATTCTCAAAAACTCAATCACTTTCTCAACTCAATCTCATAGAAGCATAAAGAGAATTGTTAGAGACTCAATATGTTCTATTCTCACAAACTCAATCACTTTCTCAACTCAGAATATAGAATAGTTTATTTTATGGAACTTGAACAATCACTTCATACATCCACTTGACTAGGCTCAATCAACTCTACTCAACCAATCACTTCAAGAAACAACTCTTGCTCACAAACCCTAGTCCAAGCATGTATCATCCAACTCAAAATATTTCCAACAATGCTCAACAACAAATCTCACATAACAATGATACTCATGATCTTTTCAAACCCTAGTTCAAGTTATTTGCATAACAACTCACTTCAACAACCATGCTCATCAAACAATGTTTTAATCACAACTCTCAATTTCAGAAAACCTTGAAGCATTAACTCAAACACTTCACTCAACCAATGATCTCAACAACAATGCTAATAAAACAAGGTTTTAATCTCAACTCTCAAATAAAAAAACCTTGAAGCAATAACTCAACCACTTTTGAAAAGGAAACCCTAATCAAGTCCTTTTCACTCCAAACTTAATTTTCAATAAATCCAATCAATCAACTCAACCAAAAAGGAATTTGCCCATACCTTTTGTTTGACAAGTAGTTGGTCTCACAAATCTGCCACACTCACAATTACTTCTTTGCCAATCTCAATAAGGGTTAGAGGATAATTTTCTTCAACAAAACATATCACAAATATAATATCAAAATTACACCTTATCACTCCAACTTAAATAATAATCAATATCCTCACAATAGTCACAAAAACCCTTAATTCAAAATAACATACTACCCACAAAGTCTTAACCTTTCAATATTCCTCAATAGCAATTTTAAGACTTTAAATATAAAACAGAATTTTCCTTATAACTCCTAAAGATAATTCTCAACTACCACAATTTTATTGCAAAGCAACCTTTCCAAATTTCAACCACTAAACAACCTTATACCTCCAACTTAGGCATTTAATTAAAATTAAAATCAAAATATTACCTTTGCCTTTGGAGAGTTTCAAACTCTCAACATAGCCCACTCTAACATCTCAACCACGATTCCAACAACCACATGAGCTACATGCTCGTTGGAGATAGGTGAAGCACCACGTACTTCAAAAAATTTATCCCCACTTTGTTTCACAAAAAATGAATCTCACGATTGGTGCTTTCAACACACCTACCAAGCGCTTCCGTCGAGACTCGAATGATGGTCTCCTTGCACACAAAACATAAGCCGCATCCCTATTACCACTAGGCCAAGGTGCTCTACATTAATTAATTCATATGCTATCTTTTCAATCAAGAAAGGAAAATCTTAATGCCCTTTGGGCATAGGTTTAAATATTAATATTCCTACTTAGCTTTAGAACATCAGTGCTTCAAAATGCAATTAATCCACATGACGTCGGTGAGGATAAACCTTTGTAACATTCTTCTTATATTTAAATTCTAACACCCATATTTGGGTGTGGTAAAATATTATTATTAATATTTTACTTTGGGCTCTTTTTCACCACCTTACTTAATATTATAATAACTCATATTTTTTTTTTGGTAAGTAGTGTTTGTATTTACAGCGGGTTTTAACAAGGATCCCAAAACCTGATTACATAAGCAATGGGCCTAGGGCATCAATCCCTTGAAACTGAACACCAAAATAGAAATCCCGCCCAGCGGTAACAATAAGCATGAAACAATCCCTCTCAGCGGGAAATAAACAAATAAGAAAGAAAGTAGTTTTGGAGATCCCGCCCAGCGGGGAGTAGCCAAAAACCACCATCGAGAAGATCCCGCCCAGCAGGAAGTAAAGAAAAACCGTTACAATAAAATCCCACCTCGTAGGAAGCAGTCAAAACCACCACAAACAGTCCCGCCTAGCGGGAAGCAACAGGGAAATCCCGCCATCCGGGAAACTAGCAAAAAATAAAGGATCCCGCCTCGCAGGAAAACCGGTGGATTTGGTGGATCCCGCCCTGTGGAGAAACCAACCGCCCATCGGGAAAACATTCCGTTCAGCGAGAGCCATCCTGTAGGAAGTCGACAGCCAGCACAGAGAGGATCCAGCCCATCAGGAAGTGACCAAAGAGTTGTACCACAAGGAACCCGCCCCGGGAAAATAGAAGAGGATCCCAGCAGCAGGGACCAAGAATCCTGTCCAAGCACAGAGCCCGCCGAGGATTCACAAGAAAAAGGGGGAAGCTGTCCAAACCCTAAACCGTCACCTCCACCGCACCGAGAAACGCAGGGGACCAGATCCACGCGAATAACCTACAAAAAACCCCGGGGAAGCCTGAGGGAAAAAGGGAAGGGATCCCCAACCAAACAGGGATCCCTGGGAAGCACCAGTCCGAAAAAACACCCAAGGAAACCCTAGCCGACCGGGAGGGGCGTAGATAGTGGAGAAGGATCTCCCCCGGGAGATCATCTCGCAAACAACCACTCCCGGGAGGGATGACTCGGGTTGAGCCGGGGACCAGGCGAGGAACCAGGAGCCATGGGAGGGGGAGCAGGGGAGGGACCAGAGCCCTCCCCTCTCTACTTTCTTCCCTCTTCCATCAATCATTCTTTCGAACTTTCATAATAACTCATATTTTAATATTATATCCTTTGATAAATTACCTTTAATATTTATTTATAAAATTTAAATCCACACTGAATTTAAATAGTTTATAAAATAAATATTATAACTCCTTTTTAACTTCTATCTTTTGCACTGTTTCACTTGATATTTAGCCTTCTTCCTGGATATTAAATAACCATTTGTATTCCCTTTATTTCTTGCTAAAATATTTGGTATTAATTATGACTTCATCTGGTGACATTAATGACAACTTTAACTTAGGGACTCAAAATGTCCAACAAACCCTTGATTTTTTCTTCCTAAGTCGCTTAAGTTTTATAGATTTCCTCACATCCTTGCCTTAAATTTTGCTCTCCATCACCCTTATATCTTCCACCTCATCCATAACCATAGCCCTCGACTAAAGTATATCTACTTATATAGAATTTACTTCAACCTTTGAACACATCTCTGCTACTCCTGAGTGCTCATCTACTACTATCGAATGCTCATCTACTATTCCCAAGTGCCTCTGGGTACTTTCCACCATCCTCGAGTACCCACAAGCATTTTTTGCTACCACCGAGTGCCCACGGGCATTTTAGACCAGATTTCTACAACCCTACTAACCCTTGGATGTTTCTAGGGCCTTAATGCACCATTTTCCTATAACAACTACTACAGACTAGAGAATAGCAAGTGAACAAGGTAAATCCAACATTGATTTATTTCATTTCATGTATTTTTATATTTTGCTCACTTTATTTATATTGCATAGCTAGGGTTTGTATTAATTCTTAAGGGTCTCACACTGTGGAGCCCTCACAGTTGCTACTGACTTATTTGTTATATTTGTATGTAGATCTAGAGATACTACATCTACATTGTGCAGTTTCTTAAGCTATAGTGGTCTAGTATTGGATAGCATGAAGCCCACTCACCTCTGTTGGGATCAAAAGTGATTTTGAAAACACCACTAACACTGTTCATTAGGGTTTCATAGAACCCTAGTATTATAATATTTTGTATCAAAATAAATCAAATTATTTATTGTAACATTGGAGATTTGAGGCTCTTCCCATATCAATAAAATTATTTATTTTGTGCAATATTGTCTCTTGGTTTCATTTTATCTATTATCTTTGGTGTTTCATTTTTGTATCTAAATATATAACAAAAAATAACCAAATTAAGTGTTACAAACATAATATTTGGTACTTACATGAGGTTTAAATCCTATAAAAGTTTGGTGATCCCACAAGAACATAATTAAAAGACATTCTTAATACAATTTGATCCAACAACTAATATGTGCAATAAGCTAAAGAAATAAGAAGTAGCTTTTAGACCTTTTATTTTTGATAAATTAGATCAGTGGAAAGTATTCACTAAAGATGATTAGATTATAAAGTTTCTAATTCAAGAAGCTCAATAAGATAAAGAAAAAACCGATTATGGAGATGATACAAAAGGAGCTATACATCTAAATACAACTCATCTTCCTAAATGATTCATCATGTTGGAGAGATAATGGAAAAAGTGAAAAATGTAGGTAAAATTCTCTCCTTATAAACCTATTATAATTAATAATGATAAATTTTAATGTTACGTAAGGAGTACATCAAATAGTAAACCACTCTATTTAAGTAGATCTATTCCAAATATAATAACATTATTGCCTAGAGCTATAAATATTTGGAGTTATATGATAGAAAGGTAATTAAACATACCATTGACCTATATTTGGAGCTAGACCATTCAAGTAGAAACAAATAACTACCTATCCAAAAATTAAAGTAGTGATAAAGAAATAATTGCTTAAGTTACTTCATGAACTTATTATATTTATTATTAAATAGTAAAAATGGGATGCAAATTTGGTGCTTGTAAGAAATAAAAATGGTGATATTTTTATTGTGTGTTGAATTCAAAAATCTAAATATAGTGTCACTTAAATATCACTTTCAACTACCCCGAATAGAATAGATATTGTAGTAATTGTCAAAACTAAAATATTATCATTACTCAATGAATTCTCTTGATACAATCAAATTTAGCTTAGATATGAATGTTGATATACAACAATATTTACTAATTAATGGACTACAATTTCTTATCAAAGGATACATTTTGGACTTTCAAAAGAGCCATGTGTATGGTATTTTTAGGGTCAATAGATGATATTATATTGATATATCAATAGATGATACGACAATTACTTTCAAAAGAGCCATGTGTATGGTATTTTTAGGGTCAATAGATGATATTATATTGATATATCTAGATAACCTAACCATACTCTCTAAAGACATGAAGAAACACATGGAACATCATCAAGTAGTATTCAAATGGTGTAGAGAATATGACATCTCCCTAGGAAGTTGATATTTTGTGTATAGAAAGTAAATCTACTAGGTCACATCATCTCAAAATATGGACTTTGTATTGATCTTAATTACATTAAGGTCGTCCAAAAATTTTCATTGTCCTTATCAAAGAAATAAATTTAGTTGTTCATGGATCAAAATCAACTTTTAGCTAAATTCATTGCCATATTTACTTAGATAGAAGAGGATAGTAAATCCTTTCAAAGTATTAAATATGCAAATTGTAAAATACCTATTGGTGGTTATTTCAAAGTAGATGTATTTTTTATTTTAGTGCTCACATAAGAATGATAAATATGAAGAAGACCCAAACTCCTTCATGAGCCAAATATTGCATAATTATAAAAAGTTTTTATTGAGAAGCAATATTTTGCTATGATGAGTGCATTGTGGAGATTCAAATATTTTATCTCTAAAACCAAGACTATTTTATTCATGGTGCACTTAAATGTTGTCTTTCGTATTGCATGGAGACTTTAAAAAAAAGAGTTGTTTAGATAAATAAAATCTAAGATTTTTTTATCAAGAGTAAAACTATAAATATAGTATATGAAATAATGGTATTTAAAAATGGTTGTCCCATACATGTGATCAATTTAGGTTTATTATTGAACTCAAATAGGTATATATGGATGTGATATATCCTAGAATACATGAAAATGTGCACTAATCCATAAGGCCTGACATCGAATAAAAGTAGGTGGCTTCAATAAAAGATGATGGATTATTCACTACTCAATGGAGTAATATTATAAAAAGGGTATGAATGTGTATTTATAAGGTGTGTTGATGAGGAAATAATAAGTGACTTGCTACATGATTATTGTGATAAGGGAAATCCTTATTCCACCTACACAACAACACATAAAATCTTGATAGTGGTTTATCAGTGGCTGGACATCATCTTAAATTCATTTCAACAGGTCAATCGATATAAATCATGTACATATTTATTGGAAAAAAAGAGAAAAGTACCAACACCACTATAACCAATAATTATTTCTAAACCATTTTATATATGGTAATTATACTTCATCAATATTATTAATCCTTTATCAAGTGAATATCATGGTTATATTCTAACAATAACAAATTATTTCAATAGGTGGATAAAAGAAATCCTAGATAATATCACAAATTATAGAGTTGTGATACAATTGCTAGAAGATATATTCACTTGGTTTGGAGTGAAGTCATGATGAATAATACCAAAGTATTTGTAGTTGTAAAATTAACTCAATTCATATTTGAACATGGTTTTATATTGAAAGTGTCTTCAAATTACTATATTCAAGGAAACGGTCTACTAGATTTAACTAACCAGAACATGGTCTAGATTTTAAAGAGAGTGATTATAGAATATCAAAGAGATTAACATGCATTGTTAAAAAGAGCATTGTGTATATATATATTTATTCTAAAACCATCAATAGGAAATTCAACATGCAAATGTTTATTCAAATGAGAAGCAATACTCCCAATCAATATACAACTCCCATCACTCCAAATATTAATAAATGGGATCGAAGATACTATACTATACCAATACAAACTAAGATTGGATGCATTGATGTTTCTTGAAGAAAAAAATGAGAAGAAATTCAAGAGGTTTTCCAATATCAAGCAATGGTCAAATGATGCTTTGACAAGAAGGTAATAAAGGTTGAATTCAAGGAAGGAGATCTTGTTATAATATGGAATGAATATTAGTACAATCCACATAAGCATATAAAATTTGATTCTCTATAGAACAACCTATATCATATCATAAAGTGCAACAAATAATAACCACTTTGGATGGTTGGTTGTTGTCCATTTTAGTGAATGGGTAGCACTTGAGGCATCTTTAAATTTTTAAAGCCTTTGTCAAACTTGTATTTATGTATAAAATATTTTGTATATTTATTTTATTTTTCTAAATTACTCCTAGTTTTGCTTCTATATATTAAAAAACAAAACCCAAGAAAATTAAGAAAATGGAACAAAAAATAAATAAAAAAACCCCATTCTAGCTGGGTGAAAATCTTAAAATGGATCTCTAGATTCCCATATTTCTTCTTCTTACTCCTTTATAGGGAAAATTTTATTTCATTTGAAACCAATAAGACAAGTAGGAAATAAAAACTGCTTGAAATTTTGGCAAATAAAGATTTGAGTGATTTTCCAGTTCTTCAATGATTCATCAAATGTCTAGCTTCCATTGATAGAAAATAAACAATTGCCATAATTTTGGACTGTGACATATCAATTCTTCCTTCCACCTATCTAGGTATGCCCATTTTCCATGGTAAACCTCTTGCAAATGTGTGGAACAACATCTTGGAGAAAATTTTAAAAAATTTGGTTGGGTGGAAAGGTTGTCTCCTCAGCTAGGCAGTGAAAGCAACTCTTATCCAAGATTATTTGCAAGGCATTCCAGTGTATTTCTTATCCATATTTAAAGCTCCAAATTCTATCTAAAATAATATTGAATAGATACAAATGAGATTTCTTTGGTCAGGAAGCAAAAATACCAATATAATTCCCCTGGTTGCTTGGGACTTTATTTGCTTGAAGAAGAATCAGAGAGGGTTGATTTTTAGGAAAGCTAGTAAGATGAATTTTGCTCTCATTGGTAAGCAAGGCTAGAGAATTATCCAAAATTAACAAGCCACCTAGATAAATGTCATAAAGGATAAATTCCTACAACAGTGAGCCTTTCTAAGTAATGAACCGTTTTCTATTGGATTGCATTTTTGGAACTCTGTGATTAATACGAGACCCATCCTAAAATTTGGGTTGAGGTGGTAGCTAGGAAATGGAACATCTATTGAATTTTGGGAGGATATATGGCTCAATAATCATCCTTTTATTAGTGATGCTAGTCTCTCCTGCATAAATTTAGTCACTGATTGTCTATTTGGTTGTAAGGTATGTAATTTATTTTCTAGAAACTGTAACAGAGCCAGATGGAAGCCCTTTCCCTCTATCAACATCAGCATTACCTAGTCCTCTACTTTTTCTATTATTGTTGGTCTACTACACACCACTATCATTCCTAGTAATCCAAATGCTTAAGACTCTTCATTTTGGTGCCTTTGTGAGGATGGGATTTATATTGTTAAGTCTACCTACTATACCCAAACCAGAGAAGTCAACTCCTAGCTTGAATTTAAGACCATCTGGTTGAAAAGTCTAATCCCTAAATTTACCTTTTTTTTTTGGCTTACTTCTTTAAAAAAAATATTGACCATTGACAATCTAATCCATAAAGGCCTAATACTCCCTAATCTTTGTGTCCTCTATAAAAATAGCTAGGAATCTATGATCCATATATTTCTTGAGTGTCCATTCTCTAATGAAGTGATGTCTTCCTTTCTCAAGCTCTCCAACATATCTTGGGTATACCCAAAAACTCTTGTTGATGCCTGCCATCAATGGCCAAATCCATTTTTGAATCCAAAAATCCATGTTTTTTTGTCATATTATTTTCCTCATTTTTTTGTGGCAAGTATGGCTGGAGAGGAACAACAGAATTTTTGGTAATATTGCAAAATATGGAATACAAATCACAATATTGGCATTTTTTAGGATAAGGGCCTTTTTAGGAGGTCCACATTACATATTCCAAGTGGTACTTCAAAAGTATTACTAGCCTTATCAAGGGGACATCATATGACAAAATAATATGGTGCCTATTGTCCTCTCTAATTGTCATGACCGTTGGACATGGTGTGGACCAGGAAAATGGGTTATATTGCACTTCATACAGAGCAACATAGTAGGGTTTATCCCAAGATATTAATTAGGGTTCATCTTAGTTGAGGGCCTCTAGTATTTTGACAAATATTGGTTACTTTATAGGATATGATCTTGGGTGCAATTTTACTAATATAACATCTTGGAGGAAAAGGATTAGAGAAAGAAAAAATAAAAATGGCAAAAAGGAAAAAATCTAAGCTAACAAAGCGACTATATATAAAATATTAAATAAGATCCCTCCTAAAAAACAACTATGGCCATAATGTGTCAATGTGAACATTTCTTATTCTTGACATACCTAAGAACATATTGAAATGCAAACACACATACAAAGGATATGGGTGAAGGTATGACAACCAAATAAATTTAAAACCAAATAGACATATAGGCCTCTAGTATGTGTGTGTAGATTTAATTAGAGTATTACACATATTTATGTGAGAAGTAAAGATTCAGTTACCCGTAAGACCACCCAATGATCCACATATTGTTGTACAAAAGAAAAATGAAAGGAAAGTTATACAAGCTATTGATATACTTGTTATACAACTTGTCAATCCTTTACAAGCCTAAACTAGCTATTATTTATATATTACAATCAAGAAAATAATCCCTCTAAAATTTGTAGGATGAATTGACAGTCTCAACTACTTTCTTATAGCAATTATGAAAATTGAATGGAAACACCTTTCACCATTACCTTTATTAGTCCCAAACTATTTTTTCTACAGGTACCATACCTTTATATTCAATAGACCACCCACATTTTCCCAAATTATTGAATTGAAGTAACCTTGGTAGGTCATCTTTGTCCTCCCTTTGTAATGACACATTATCCTGGTTCATATACTTGTTTTGGAATATTATGCACCATTATCCATGCCTTATGATATGATCTGATTCTTCCTTTTTGTTCCAATACATTATACTTTCTAGATTACTTGGTCGCTTTATAAAAGCTTTCTTCTTATTCTTTTCCTAAACTTTTTTTCTTGTATTATTTTCTTGTTGAAATACTTATTTATTTTCTCCCTTCAGGAATTTTTAAAATTCTCGATTATTTGATATATTTACTACACTTTTTGAAACTTTGCTTGCTATCTTTCAATTTCAAGGTTGCACCATCGAACCTTTCATCTCTTGTGTTAGTTGGATATTTTAAATACTTCTAATCTCCTTTTTTTGCTTGCACGTCCAAAAAATTTATATTTTGCTCTATGAATTTGATTAGTGCAACCTCGATATGACTTGTATTGTCCTTGCACCTTTTACCAACTTTTCCTTTTTAACCAAATGTTTCCTAGTTCCTTTTTAAGGTAATATTATTGGAATTCCCCTTGAGTTGAAAACTATAGATAAAGGATTTTATTCCATGGGGATATGATATAAAGTATATTATATATCTACTACTCTGTTATCATTCAAATCCACTATTCCTATTGGAGGATTCATTAGTGTACAAAAGCTTCACCCGAGTGGCCTTTTAATTGGATGTGGGGAAATGGATCTCTTATGGTATATCTTGGTGGTGAGATCCCATGAGTATTCATCTATTCCTTATAATTATTTATTCTTCCACAATAATCTCTCTCCATTGGATGTTATATTGTGAATGTGGTGGAGAGATGACAAATAAGGTATCAAGGGCCATAGATCCAAATAAATATGGATGATAGATAGACCTGTTAGCTCTTCCATATTCATTATTTGGATTGAATCTCTTCCAATTCTGGGTATATTTTAGTTATTATTAAATAGGCTCATTAGCTACCATCAATAGCAAGGTTTGGTTTAGATATCACCAAAAGAGCTAAGCAAACCTATTGTGGACCCTTGTATGTTATGATTGAGTGATTATCTTGGCCATATAGCATGAGGGTCTTCACACCCATCTTCACCCTTCGTAGATACCCTCTTTGTGATTTTTTAGCATGGAATTTCTAGTAGTCGATAATGATTCGAATGCTGGTGCAAATTCCTTGGGTAGATGGTAGTGAATCTTCACTATAGTTTTAAGTAGTAAGACAATGGGATGTCTAATGGATAATATATGAGGTGTTGATAGGTGCTTTGACCATAAAAATGCTCCACTTATAGTCAAGACATGAGGGTGGTTTTAAATGGAGATCATGTACATATAAAGGGGATTCTCATGGACCAACACAACATCTAGTATAAATGATTACAAAACCTTCTTGGTGATTACTTAGTAAGGGAGAAAGGTTTTTTATTTGCAACCATGTATGTACAACTATTGAAGTAATCACACATTATCCATCAAGGCTTAAAGAAAAGTAGAGGTACCCACATGTTGTAAGTGAGTTGGATAGGGTAGAACAATCCTCCAAGGGAGGTCCTTGGTTCGAATCTCCACCCTATCAAATGCACATCGGGTACCCAAAATCCAATTGATAATGCTGGTGTGGTCAAGGCTAGACGTGACTCTCGAGTGATTTTGATGGTGTAGAACCCCTTGGTCGTGGTTTCTCAGACCAAGACATCCTTGTAAGGGGTTTTTCACTAAATTAAAAAAAAAAGGTAAGCAGAGGTGGTGAATGTGGGTGATTCCACCACTGATTATAAAAGTGGTGATGGTTGTTAATGATAAACATTCTCATGGTTGAAGGGGTGATAAATCCTTCTAAGAGACCTAATTGAGCAATTTCAAATGTAGTTGAGATATCCCATACCCTACTAAACCCTAGATACCTTATTAAAATCCACAAGCACAAGCATAAAAAATTCAACTAGTGGATCTAAAATTTTATTAGGATCCATTTGAATTGGATACAAGGGGAGGATAACAATATTTTTAACTTCAGATTGGACTTTTGAGATCTAAAAAATAAAAAATAATTAAAAAAATTATTTTTTAATCAGAAGCTCTTACTTCAAAATTTGGCAACCAAGGGAGATGATAATCATATCATTCAACATCTACCATATAATCACTATATAAAGGAGTCATTACTACTTGTAGCTTAGAAGGAATGCCTTACTAACTAAATTGTGTGAAGGAGAAAAAACACTATATGAGTGGTCACCAAAATTACTATGGGGTGTAAAGAGAAAGCACCAATTATTAGCCTCAATGAATCTATTATACTATGAGTCATTAGAATCCAAACCTTCATTTCGAACCATAGGACTAAAATCCAAAATCCTTTCAAGTCATTTAGTTTTCAAATCACTAGAGCACTCTAATACAACAAATCATCAAATACAAAAAATAATAAAGGTATTTTTTCTTTTAATTTTAAGGGCCAGTGAATTACCAAACTATAAGGGAATCATCAACCTATCAATGAATTACAAATTAGTTAGCAAAACTATCTAAAATTCTTAGTTGTTGGCATAAGAATTTAAGAATTCAAGATAGATACACAAATAACCATAAGTATTGGTACGGTAGATAATGTTAGACAAGAGGATATTCTAATGGCATTGGTAAATATACCACTAAAAAGGGCATGGATGTTAAGGATAGAACACATATAGGATTTGTCTACCATTCAAAAATACCAAGAAAACCTATCTAAAACTAATATGCCAAAAAAATTAAAGAAAGGGTCTAAAAACTATGTCAATACCTGTATGATAAGGTTAAGGAGGGGAAAACTAAAAAATAATCTAGGAAAGTTAATACACGAAGTGATACATAACCATAACATGAACCAAATTGATTCTTGAATAATTATCCAAACTTAGAATTTTGGTTTGATATTATTCTAATCTAGTGCACATTTGTTCTAGGAAGTACAATAAGTATGCACAATGGATTTTAATAAGATTATATCAAAATAATCACTCCTAAATACTTTAGGTATATAGTATGCATTGTTGAAGTGAATGTTCAATGGATGACATGTCTAACTCAATATCATTATAAGTTCTATAAAATATAAAATAATAATTAAAAGGTCAATTTATTGATGCAAAAGGTGATTTGGGATAAATATGCACAATACTATGAAGTGTCATTAAGAATTGATAAATTCAAGGTAGACCCTCAACATGTACTATTTAAACTAGAATTTATAATTGGTGAAACAATAGATAAGGAGGTCAAGGAAGAATAGATAGCCATGTTGCATGCAATGCAATATTTCCTTTGGTACATACAACACCGAGGTTGTTCCATATACATAACATAATGAATGATTTTTTATCTTTAAAGCTTTGAAAATAGGGATGAGTTCACTTATTTATCTTACTTTGTGTGTTTTATCATGTATGAGAAGAAGGATGAGTTCCCTGCTTTATGGTTGGATTAGACTTTATAGGATGATAAACCTTTTTTTTTAGTGCATAGGCATTCCTTAAATGATCTTAGATAGGTGTGATTATAATTTGTACATGCATATATATATATATATATATATAACCCATTCATGAAAATATGTAAGGGAAAATGTGGAGCTTATCAACTAAAAGTGGGAATTCAATCAGGACAAATTAGAAGGAAAAGGGATATTTCTAGCTAGGGAAAGAGAAATAAATCATTAGGTTATATGTGTTTTCTAAGAATCTCTTTAAGCTTCCATAATTTGTCCCTGACTAAATATTTACATTGGAGCTTGTGTCCCAATTTGATCTTATTTATCAGAAATATGTATAAGGGGTAAAATAAATTTATTTTATTTATAAGCATACAATGATAACAACTATTGAAAGAGAGCATGCTAACTAGCTCAAAAATATGTTGATAAAGTTGTGTTTGAATAGGTTGCATAAAAATATATTCAAGACATAATATTCCTAAGTATCCTAATGGGAAAAAATAATATCTTATCTGTGCACAAAAAAAGAGACAAAGTATAGAAGATAGATAAGATCTTGGAGAGGAAGTTATTGCTAAATTATATCTTAAAAAGTATAGGAACATAAGATTAAATAATTAAAAAAACCATTACCATGGTTTAGTTTTGATAGGAAATAAGTGCAAATAAAGGATGAAATTAACCCAAAAAAGAATCCAAGCCATCAAGTGATCAAATATATAACAAGACATAAATATAAATGAAGCCTTGAAATGATCATGGTGTATAAAATAATGATATATATAACCAAAAATAATATGAAGGTGGTGAAGAGAAAAATTAATTATGAATTCTCCCAAATATGAGATGAACATCATTTGAGCAAAGAGAGAGGAGACAAAAATAATTCCAATAACCTATCTCACATATATGGCCATAAGTGTTAACAAGTTAGATGATTGTGGGTGATTTGAGTGTTGTAATTGTGGCAGTGGTTGCTAAGACATAGAAGAGAGTTATTGATAAGAATTGGTTTATTATGAAAATTATTAACAAAGAGAATAGTAGATATTTCCACCAATACATCAACCTTCCAATGTGATTAAAATGTATAGATGAAATAATAGAAAAACTCTTCTAATATTGAAGAGGAGACAAAAATAGAAATGGAATAATCAATGGAGTTCAAAACTTGAAGGTTATTAGGGTGAAGTATAGGATACATAAATAATCATTGGATAAGGATCTTAGATAGTTGTAATCAACATTGCTAAAGAAGGAAGGAAAATCATTGGAGTTCTTCTAGAGGCTTAAAATAACTTTTATTACTACCCCATTAATCTCATCCACCATGCTTCCATATACATATTATTCCATTCATGCCATTTCTCCTTGACCTTCTACTTTTTATACTCTTGCTTCTTTCACTATCCATACTTATTTTATTATGCACATCCCCCTAAAACAAAGTGTAACCCCATCCTTAATAGTATCAAATATCCCATTTGCATTTTTTCTTGGGTTATAATATGCTATATAATCATCACTATCATTAGCATCCATTCCATGTAGATCCAATTGCATTCCCTATAGTGATTTATAATAATTTATTCCACTATAGGAACCCATAATCCTATAGTCTAATACAACCATAAAGCAAAATCCATCATAATTGCCTTATAGGGTGATTTATTCCATTATACTCTCCATGATTGCAACATCTATCATAATTACCTTATTTTAACCTACATAAATAATAGTATCACATATAATGTCCAACTCTATATCATAAGGGCCAACAACATTTGATTCCATGGACATGATTTAGAATTTTATTATAGACTACTTAATTTAACTAGGCCTACAAATAGCCACAATGATTGGAACCACCATGAGACTATGATACACAAGGATAATAGTTGATTTACTTATAAATATGTTTGATACTTTTACATAAATTCCAATAGAAACCATCACACTCATAGGGTAAAATAGCATGAAAAATACATATATCCACCTAAAACATGTAAAATATCAGATAACATAAATCTTTGTAGAAAAATTTACATTATCTTCATTGAACCTAACACCTCTAAAAATGTACTTAGGAAAAAAGAGATAAAAAAATGCTTCTTATTGAGACTATTCAAATAAATCCTAATCAAATAGTTATGTTATATTTTATTATCTTACAAGGTTGACTTGACTAGACCTAAATATAGTTGGACCTTATGGCAAAACATAATTTACTAACTAAGCCAACTTAGTAGTAGCCATAAAATATTTACAAGCACATAGAAAGGCATATGTATATAGGAAGCAAGTCCAAGAACTAACTACAACCTTGGAGAGAATACCAAATTAATCAACTCTAGAATGATCTAGAAACCACCTAGAAATAGAAATAGGATCTTAGACAATAGTTGCAATAAGAAAATAAAAACTTATAAAAGCTATTAGTGGAGGAAAATAAGGTCTTAAAATAATAGTTGGAACTTAGTGAACAACAAGGGAGTAGCTAAGGCAATTGTTTGAAAGAAAAAAATAGGATTTCTAGAGCCAAATAGATGAGGATAATAGGTTGTTAAAAAAATTAATAAGATATAAACCTAAAGTAGACAAAGAAAATCCTAAATAAGAAGATGGAGATGATGAAAATGTAGGTATCAATGATGGATATTATAAATTCCTTGGGACCATATATGCACAAAAGAAAACAATTTAGGAAAATATGTGACATAAATCAAATAATATGAGGAATTGCTTGGGAGGGTATTACAACAATAGAAAACATATAAGAAGAGCTAAGTGTCAAGTCAAGTCATGTCTATTTATTGAGGCAAATATATAAGGCATGAAAGTAATAGCTTCAAAAACAAATCATTAGAAATAAAAAGGGAATGCAAGTATTAGTGTGATCAGGGTATAAAGAGGAACCATAAGGAGGATCTCCAAGTACTTGTCCCTTTTTGCTAAATCACACTCGATATTAGGAGATATTTGTGGAGGCTTATCGATTAGTTTGATGAGTATTTCTTAAAAAGCACCAAAGTTTTCATGGGAAGCAAAAGCCTCCCTCTATGATCCTATATTTCTAGAACTAAAATCTGATTTTATCTAAGATGCACATACAATAAATACAAGCATACATAAACCTAGATTAAATGAATGCTTTTGATTTAAATGATGACAAGAACAAGCAATTTTATTTTTATTTTTTGAGTAGGGGTGCAAGGAGGAATTGCAACATTCTATCTTTGGGCTATGTTTATTCAGATCCTTAGCTCCTCCCTCATGCATGGAATACCTGTACCTACACACAAGATATTAAAATATGTTAATAGCATATGTTTTTTGTGATGAAAACTATGAAAAGTATACATCTATGAATATAAAAATTATTTATGACTATTCTAAACAACTCCAAATGACTTAAAATTTTAGTATGATATTTAATAGGTGATTTTGGAAGGATCTGAGAAAAAATCAAAGTGAAATTGTTAGCAGAACCTATGGTCATTCCTTGGAGGAACAACTAACATTGCAATCATAAAAATGTTAATCAACCTATCAAATCTACTAAAAACTTAACCAAATTTGGATATGATGCTAATATAATGCTATAGAAATGAACTACATAGAAATTAGATCAAAATTGTGGGCCAATTCATGGTCATCCCTAGGAGTTCCAACAAGATCTACTAACCGTCCCAAGGGGTATGTCCCAAAAATAGGGTGGTTTTTGCCACTAATTCCACTTGGATCTAGTCAATAATCCTCCTAGGGTTATTATCATCGAATTTAGGAAACTAACTCTCGAAATTGATTGGTTTTGGAACAAATGAGCGTCTCCTATAACACCTTGAAAATACCTTCAATTAAAGAGATTTCCAAGGCAAATATGTGGGCAAAGGTTGAGGTCAAATGTTAGCAGCACTTCGTGGTCAATAATTGCAAAGTCCTTTTTTGAATTGGGTGAAAACACCTCAATTTATAGCCCAAGAGGGCATAGGGGGAAAATAGGCAAGTTTTGGCATGCAAGGCAAGTGCCACCACTTGGAAATGCCTTTGCCATGGATAGGGGATAATAGGCCTTCCATTTGGGCCTCCAATTTGCAAGACCCAATTTCCATGACAACCTCCCAATCTATTATTATTGATTCGATGGGATAAATTGTAGAAATCGATTTCCATTTATCTCATCCTTTGACTTTTGAGGGGTCTGGAACATGGTCGTTCCACCCAGGGATAGTTGCATGTGACCATCCCTAGGTGGGACAACCATGAACTATGGTCGTCCCTAGGTGGGACATCATGGCTACATGCCCCAAAACCCTCCAAAAGTGGGGTAAACCTTCCTAAAAGTGGTTGGGAGCCCTAATTAACCCATGAGGGTTGCCCAATGGGGCCATATGATGTTAATAAGAGTGTTGCATTAGCAATCTTATCCGATTTACATGATTTTAGTGTCTATAGATGCCCCTTTTTGAGATGCGTTGGCCAAAAATAGATGACTAAATTATTAAATAATTGAGGTTATTCAGTAACCTAACCAAATTTTGATGCCTCCGTTGTGGAAAGAGCATATATTATTGGAATCCTTACTTTTGATATAGTTGAAGGATTGATTTTGGTATACCTTTCAACCATGCTTACCATAGCATTTTTGGGGCTTAGGGTATACTTGGTCTTGGTTTCTTGTTTTCTTGTAAGCCTTTGTGTGGGTATATTCCTAAGGATTCAAGGAGGCCAAGACTTTTTTTTTATTGCATTTGCTGATTGTTTGCCCCAGCCTGGGCTTGCAAATTTATATTTGGAAAATATTCTTTTGAATGTATGAAAATTGCACTTTTGAGTGTTTAAGTGTTGATTTTGATTGTGATTTTTTTATTATGACTACCCCCTCAAGTGATGATTCAATGAGGGCATGACCAATGATAAAACAATTATTCACTTGACTAATATGACTTAATTGTGATAACCGTCAATTTTACCCATTATAAGATGTATCAATTTTGCTAGGATTTTGATCATTTTGATGATATTTCATGGAAGCAAATGATTAATTATCCTGTTCCTGCAGAGTGGTCCAGACATAATGGCCTTCTTGGGTATTGAAGTAGAAATTTTTCAGAGCATCCATAAATCCTTTGAATTCAATATTGATACTTTGTTAATTTTTTCAAATTTGACTTGTTTTTGGTGGGTTTTAGGCCTTTTTTGTGAACTTTTTAAGCTATTTTTATAGGATTTTTTGGTGGTTGTACCTTAGTGGGATGACTGCATATTTTATGGCCATACCATGGTGGGACGGTTGGCCAATTATATGACCATCCCACCTAGGTACAACCATGCTTATTGCATTGCTATTTAAGCCCAAAATGGGGTAAATGACCTCATTTTTGCATTCTATATTTGGAAACTTGAGAGGTGAAGAGGAGGGAGTTGATTTTTTAAAGTGGAGTGCTACTAAGAGTACCCCACAATCAGTATGAGCCAGCCATAGAACTCATCAAGCGGCAGAGCCAGTGCGAGACGGGTAAGGGTTGCATTTCCTCCTATTCTTTATTAAATTTGAAATTGTAATGAATTATGCTTTTTCCCATAAAACTACACTAAATATCAGTTAAATAACCTCATTAGTGGTTAAATATAGGAAATTAGCTTTATTTGTGTTTTAAATGTATTTTTTTACCATTTTTTGTTGTTGTTTTATTTCATTTTTATAGTTATTTTAGGGGTCAAAATGACCCAATTTTACTCAATATTGGGGGTCGTCCCTTGGTGGGACGACCACTAGTGGCCATCCTTAGGTGGAATGGCTGCCAAATTGGAGGATATCCCTAGGTAGGATGGTCACAAAACAAGGGAAAAAATGTCTCTTTTTAGTCATTTTATGGTATTTTTGATGCATTTTTAGTGCATTTTGGTTAACTTGCTTAACTCTGTCAGGTGGTGAAGAGTCAATATCAATGTCTGAATTTTTTTTAGACCACCAGGGATATAATAATAGAAGAGGACTGAAAATGGCTTGATACCATCGATCTTAATCATGTGACATGGTTGGAGCTCATGGTGGGTGACCGAGCTTATTTGATTGTCTTAATAAACCTATGGGATCCTCGCACCAACACCATGCACCTTCCTATGGGTGAGATGATGGTGACTCTAGAGGATATCTATCAGATATTGTGCATTCCGATAGAGGGGTGACCTATTGTATCCACACACCAAGATTAGAGAGATGTGGTTATGGAGAGATACTTTGAGGGAGACTGGGAGGAGGTAGTACATGACCTACCTAGTAGAGGGATACTAGTGGAGTTATGGTATGAGGCTAACATATTGACCACTATATATGTTTTATTGATGATTCTGATCTCCAACATTCTACTAATAGAATCTTTAGGTGTCAGGTTGCCATGGAACCTTTTGAGATTGGTTTTCACATTGGTGGAGTGCACCGTAGAGCAACCGCTATTGAGAGTGCACCATGGAGTGCATTGAAGAAGCGAGAACAACAACTATGCATAATAGATTGAATTGAAATGCAATCTAATATACTTATTGAATGAAATCATGCATAAGAAAGACTAAAAAGTAATCTACTAAATTGAAAAATGTGTTAATTAAAAGGGGTTTCTCCTTGTATTCATTAATTTATCAATTCAACGGTTACAATACATCCCCTTGAGGGCTTTTCAATGTGATACATTTCAATTTACAAAACTTGAGGAATCAAATCCCTCCATGGGCTTAATGGTATGTTTCCATGTGTTCTTCTTGCAACCCACAATATAGAGATATCTTTGGGCTATGTTTATTCATCTCCTTAGCTCCTCCCTTATGCATGGAGTACGTGTACCTACACATAAGAGATTGAAAGATGTTAATAACATATGTGTTTGATGACAAAAACTATGAAAAGTATGCAATAATGAATATAAAATTTATTTGCGACTATTCTAAACAACTCCAAATGACTTGAAATTTTAGTATGATGTTTAATAGGTGATTTAGTAAAGGTTTGAGTATAAATAAAAGTAAAAATTTTAGCAAAACCCGTGGTCATTCCTGGGAGGGAAAACTAGCGCTGCAATCACAAAAACATCAATAGACCTATCAAATATACTCAAAATTCATCCAATTTGGATATGATGCTAATCTAATGCTATAGAAATGAACTACACCTAAATTAGATTAAAATTTTGGGCCAATTTATGGTCGTCACTAAGAGTTCCAACAAGACATACTAACCATCCCAAGGGGGACGACCACAAAACAAGGTGGTTTTTACCACCAATTCCACTTGGATTTGGTCAATAATCCTCCTAGGGGTCTTGTCATCAAATTTGGAAAACTAAATCTCAAAATTTATTGGTTTTGGAACAAATGAACGTCTCCTAGAACACCTTGAAAATACCTTCAATTAAAGAGGTTTCCAAGGCAAATAGGTGGGCAAATATTGAGGGTAAATTTTGGCAGCACTTTGTGATCAATAATTGCAAAGTCCTATATTTTTGAATTAGGTGAAAAACCTTAATTTATAGCCCAATAAGGCCTAGGGGGAAAATGGGCAAGCTCTAGCATGCAAGGCAAGTACCGACACTTGGAAATGCCTTTGCCATGCATAGGGGGGAAGAGGCCTTCCATTTGGACCTTCAATTTGCAGGTCCTAATGGCCATGAAAACCTCTCAATATATCATGATTGATAAGGTGGGATAAATGGCAGACATTTATTGTCATTTTTCCTTCCCTTTGATTTTTTAGGGGCCTGTAATATGGCCATTTCACTGAGGGATGGTTGCATGTGGCTATCCTTGGGTGGGATGACCATGAACTGTGGTCATATCTGGGTGGGATGATCATGGATACATGCCCCAAAACCCTCCAAAAGTGGGGTAAACATTTCTAAAAGTGGTTGGGAGCTCTAATTAACCCCTAAGGTTTTCCCAATGGAGCCATATGATGTTGATAAGAGTGGCACATTAGTAGTCTTATTATATTTACATGATTTTAGTATCTATATATACTCCTTTCTAAGACGCGCTATTGGCAATAGAGAACTGAGAAAAAATAGATGACTAAATAGTCAAATGATTGAGGTTATATAGTAACCTAACCAAATTTAGATGTCTGCATTGTGGAAAGAGCATACATTCTTGGAACCCTTGCTTTCGACATAGTTGAAGGATTGATTTTGGTATACCTTTCAACCACGCTTTTAATAGCATTTTTGGGGCTTAGGGTATACTTGGTCTTGGTTCCTTCTTTCCTTGTAAGCATTTGTGTGGGTAAATTCCCAAGGCTTCAAGGAGGCCAAGAATTTTATTTTTTTGCATTTGCTGATTTTTTGCCCTAGCATGGGCTTGCAAATTTGTATTTGGCAAAGATTTTTTTGAATGTATGAAAATTGCACTTTTGAGTGTTTAAGTGTTGATTTTGATTATGAATTCATTATTATGACTACCTCATCAAGTGATTAGTTGCTTGACTCATATGACTTAATTGGGAGTGAAGTAGAGATTTTTCAGAGCATCCAGGAAGCCTTTGAATTCAATGTTGATCCTTTGTTAATTTTGTCAAATATGACTTGTTTTTGGTGGGTTTTAGGCCCTTTTTGTAAAAAATTTTAGCTTTTTTTTTTTTTTTGTGTTTGTCCCTAGGTGGGATGGCTACATATTTTATGGCCATCATAGGATGGGATGGTTGGCCAATTGGCCAACCGTACCACCTAGGGACAACCATGTTTATTGCATTGCTATTTAAGCCCAAAATGGGGCAAATGACCTAATTTTGCAACTTGAGAGGTGAAGAGGAGGGAGTTATTTTTTTGAAGTGGAGAACTTCTAAGAGTACCCCACAATTAGTATGATCCAGCCATAGGAATCATCGAGCGACAGAGCTAGTGCGAGACAGGTAAGGGCTGCATTTCCTCCTATTCTTTATTAAATTTAAAATTGTAATGAATTATGTTTTTCCCCATAAAAATACACTAAATATTTGTTAAAGAACCTAATTAATGGTTAAATGTAGGAATTTTAGATTCATTTGTGTTTTAAATGCATTGTTTTACTTTTTTTTGTTGTTTTTTTAATTTTTAGAGCTATTTTAGGGGTCAAAAATGACCCAAATTTACTCAATTTTAGGGGGTTATGTCTTGGGGTCTTACATTATTGGCACACTTATATGATGAGTTGTATGATATTAACTCATGTGGGTGGAAGGGATTAGGGTGCAATTTTCTACTACAGGTTTGGGGATGACAACATATTACTGTGGACTACAGGGACTGTTGTGGACGACACAAGCACAACAGGCAGGCAAGGAGATAGGATACAAGATTCTATGGCAATGAGCCCAGGAGGTAGGTCAAAGACATAAATTTGTATGTGATATTGAGAACTACATAGAGTCCTTTGCATGAATCAGGGTAGAGGATGTGACTTGGAGACCTTACAGGGATTGTCCAGTGTGGCATGATACTGAGGCACAACTTCTTCAGGTGAGGCAAGGGAGATGGTTGGTTTGGCAACATGGGATGGAGTGGGAGTAATTTCCTTATGCTCAATTCCTAAGGTAGTTTGGGCTACATTAGGGGTTGCCTATTGAGCCAATGATCTACCAACATTACGAGGATGAGAGGACATTTCAGTGGCATACATTTGAGGTTTTGGGAGAGGAGTCAGATCCTATAGTGGATATTTTGGATCTAGATGATGTCAGTACTACAATGGAGTATGACTTTTTGTGGATGATGCACTAGTGGTAGGAAGAGGGGCCACCAGGGGTTGATGTAACTATGGTGGTAGAGGAGGCTAAAAGTATGTTGCAAAGGAGGAGGATCATGATGATTCTTCACATGATGAGGAGTCATATGCAAGTGAGTGACATGTACATCATCGAGTAGCAGATGAGAGGATGGACCTCTTGGATTTAGAGAGTTTACGAGATGACTTTGGTGAGGATGAATTTGATTATCAAGGAGTGCAGGCTCAGTTGGTAGTATGAGATGCAACTATTACTAATCTATTGGGTGATACTTTTAGATGTAGACAAGAGCACATAGAGGAGATAGCTCTCCTATAGGAACAGGTATCGAGTGCATAGACAGATATATCTACTCTTTGGGCACAATTTGGAGCATAAATCCCTAGCCATGGGGGATCTAGTAGTGGTGAGACAGCTAGACCATGAGAGGAGGTGATACAGCTCTAAGCTTTAGTGAGGGACCTCTAGGCTCATTATCATGAGGAGAGAGCATTCACCCATGTTTTGGAGGATGATATAGTGTGCCTTAGGGGGCATATACCAACATGTCCTTCTAGTAGGTCACACCAGAGTCATAGGAGTGGTACAGGATAGTATTTTGTGAGGATATGGACTCCTAGCATCACACAAAGGGTAGATAGGTTAGGGAGAAGTAGATCTAGGAGTTCTCATCGAACATCGACTGAGGGTGGGGGTGAGAGTCATAGTGTCGGCCCTATGTGACCATGGATTTTGAGACTCTATGGCTCTTTTTGATATTTTGGGATTTATGAGGTCTGAGGACCCACTTTATTGTAGCCTATAGGTAGTTTATGGATGATGATGTAGCTTTGGATTTCACACACAACACACACACACACATATATATATATATATATATATATATATATATAAATTTTTTATTATCATCATGTGTTTCTTTACTACTTTATGAGATGTATGCAATGCTTATATTTTATTTATGATGTTATGATGGATTATGCTTACTAGTTGACACACTAGATGCTAGCACCATAGATTGTACACAATTTATCTCATCATTTTAATGTGATCATGACACTATGTAATAGCTTGTGTGATGTAATGTAATAAAACATGTGATAGTATGATATGAAATGAAATGAATAATATAATGTTATATGATGTGTTTGGGATTTTTAGGAGACTCAAACACTCTAGTTACCTAATCAAAAGTTGTATAGTAACCATGCAAGATTTTTTGGCAAAGTATAAATCTGCTAAGATGACCAAGATATTCAATATCCCTATGTGTGCATGTGAGTTCATTACTATGATAACACATAAAGTTACCCTAGTGCCAAATAGGATTGATTCAGCCCATCTATACTAGAGATCACCCTATGAGTATCATTATCCTAAGTTTTGTACATAGTTGGATTAGACCACTAGGCAATATAGGCTACCAAAAGCTAGCTCATCCGCATGCAAACATTGGTCTGTTCCAAAAGCAAGTTGCTTATGTGATAGACATATCATCATGCGTAAGGATACCACCATTTCCAGGTGGGCTTGATGCCACCCAACCTATAATGAGGATCACCTTATGGTTCTCTAATGCTGAGAATTCTAGGGATTCAAGTTCAGTACTCCCTTCTTTTCTTTTATCTTTGAATTGTGTTAGGGAGTTGCTCATTTTTTTTATGGTGAGCAATGGATTTTGGTAGTGGTGAGAACCATTGTTTATTTTACTTTTTACTAATGGTGAAAACCACTTTTTCTTTTGCATATTGTTAAGTGATAACAACCACTATTTATTTTTCATTTTGGATACTTGCCCTAATTTGGTGTGAGGCAAGGGATTTTGATTTTTTTGGGTAAGGAGGAACTTGTCCTTTTGTCAATTCTTAGCATCTTTGAACCATTCACATAGGGGGATGAGTGAGATAAAATTTTCACTTAAGGTAACCTAGACCACTTTGTAGGTTTCATCTTTCCTTGTGCTAAACTTGGATTTATTAATGTGAAAATGTGTTGGGATTTTGACATATACAAGGTACAATCTAAGCAGGATTCTACCTTCTAAAAATCATGATATCTTTCTACAAAATCTGAAAAGAAAACTAGAGACGGTTGAGTGATCGAAAACCCTAAAGACACCTTTATGAACAATGGCTAAGTGAAGGGAAACAAACACACAATATGGAATGTATATGTAAATGGTAAATATAATGTAAATAGGTGTTAAAACTGACCTTTTGACAACATTGATTGTGATAGATGCCTAGTGTACATACTTGGTGCTAGACATGTATGATCAACTTCTAACAATGCACAATGCAATGATGAGGATGCCTAATGCAAGTGATGTTGTAATGCAATGATATGAGATTTAATGTAATGCAATATTTTTGTGTTTTTGATATTTTAATGATGTTTTTGTATTTTTGATATATATATGTATATACAGTTTGACCAATGGGCTTAGTGAATGCCATTAGGGCTTTTGGGGTGACCAAAGGGCTTATAGATGCCTTTGGGGATTTTTAGGGTGACCTAAATGGTCATAGACTGCCTAGGGGTATTTTAGGGTGACCTAGATGGTTGTAGACTACCTAGGAGAATTTTAGGGTGACCTAAATAATCATAGACAACCTAAGGGTATTTTAGGTTGACCTAGATGGTCGTAGACCACCTAGGGAAATTTTAGGTTGACCTAGATGATCGTAGACTACCTAGGGATGTTTTAGGTTGACCTAGATGATTATAGACCACCTAGGGGTATTTTAGGTTGACCTAGATGGTCTTAGACCACCTAGGGGTATTTTAGGTTGACCTAGATGGTCGTAGACTACCTAGGAGTATTTTAGGTTGACCTAGATGGTCATAGACTGCCTAGGGGTATTTTAGGTTGACCTAGATGGTTGTAGACTATCTAGGGGTATTTTAGGTTGACCTAGATGGTCATAGACCACCTAGGGGTATTTTAGGTTGACCTAGATGGTCTTACATCTCATAGGATCATTTTAGGGTGACTTAGATGATCGTAGACCACCTAGGAGTATTTTAGGCTCCCTATCTATGGACCCTCTATCTATGGGTTATTGCTAGACTCACTAGGGTGGTTGTGGTGGATTATGAGCTTGCTCTTCAAGTGGTAAAATTTATCACCAAATAGGATGTTGCAATGGGAACATACAAAGATAAAAATATTCTTCATCATCCAATGGGATGACTTGCTCATATTCCTCATCTAAACTTGGATAATTTATGGGAGCTATGCCATAGTATGATTCATCATCTATTGTCCATTCATGAGGAGGACCTTGATCCTCTTCCTCACTATCATATTGAAGGGTGTGCAAACTCTCTCCCACTTCGTGAGGTTGAGCGAAATCACTGGATAACCCTTGATCTATCATGTTTATGGGAAAATAATCTCCCAATGAGTGGACATGATTTGGATTGGCATAGGGATCGTGTGCAAGCTCATCCCTGTAATTCAGACCTAGGTATTCTAGACTCTCTATGAGGACATCTAAAGGTACTAGCTTGTTGTGTCCCAACCCAGATTTATCATATGGTAACTGATATTATGGTTGGTAGGGAACACGAGTACCTTATTCATATAACCCTAGACCAAAACCATGCCAATTGTAGTGATGTAGATATCACATGGCATAGTTAGGATTTGACATGTAATTTATATCCTCAGAGAAAGGTTCATCATCTTCTTCTTATTGAGGAACTGATAACGTTCCATACTCGATACCCCCATATATAAAATTCATTTGATTGGGTGGTATACCTAGAGGCACAATGCTACCTATGGGGAGATGAGGTCATCCCATATCTTGCACTATCTTGATGGATGGAACTATTGTGATGTTCCTGACTAAGTACTCTCCTAACCCTGTACTAGCCATCTGGATTGTAACCTGGGATGATGAAGGTGGAGGAGATGGAAGCGAGGCTTGAGATGACTCAATGTGTACCTCCTGAGATGGTTCCTCATATGCTAGACTAGGAATATCTTTCATAGATATGGTGGAAATGATGGGAGGGATCTCATCGATTGGCCTCTTTGACATATTCCTCTATGGAGGATCTAGATGATGATGAAGGTTTTTTTGATGTTTCCAATGATGATGATGGTATGGATGAAGATGGTATTGGTGTAATGGAAGGTGATGGAGAGGGAAGTGGACCCTAAATGGATGTGTTCAGTTGGAAGTCCACATGAGTCAATGGTAACGTCGACTCAGGGAATTGTTGCACCATGTTGCAATACTTAAAGGGCTCAAGGTCTATAGAGACTACATGTACCTGCCCTTCATAAGTATACTTTAGACATTGATGAGCAATGGAAGGGACACACTTCATATCCTGAATCTAAGGTCTACCTAGCAATATGTTGTAGGCCATTGCACCCTCTAAAACATGACACAAGGTTGGTATAGTTTTGCATCCCACCTGAATGGGTAGGACTATAGTACCGACTGTGGAGAAAATCATATCATTGAATGCTCATAGGGTGTATGTGGATGCAACAACATGAGATGTCAGTAGTCCTAGGTGTTTAAGAGCACTAGTGGTTATTATGTTTCTTGATGAACCAGTGTCTATTAAAACTCTCTTATATGGTATTTCATTCACACATGCAATGATGTGTAAAGGAGGGTCCACCACATCACTTGCTATGGGTTTGAGTTCATGCTCATGGAACGTGATCACTGGTTCCTTACATTGTTGCACATGCCCCACAAAATTGATGGAGTTAGACTCCTGGGGCTACAACTCTATCGACTTAAGAATATCCATTAGAGCTTCTCTATGAGGTGTAGATTGTTGAATGAGCTCGTATATGGATAATCTAGCCGATGTTGTTCTTAAGCTTTGTGCAAGCTTACTTTTTATTGTCACTACTAGCCTAGGTGGAAGGCTCTATATTGGAGGTGGGGGAGGTTGTGACGTTGATGGAACATCACTTGAAGTTGTAGGTGGTGCAACTTGACTTGGGTAGCATCTATTCCTAGTCACAATACTAATCATCTCAACGTACCCTTGTAGAGGGGGTGTCATCTTGACCTCATTCATTTGTTTGGTAGGAGTTGCCTGTACCTCATGAGTAGGTAATGGGTCTTTGAAAACCCCCATCTGTTGATTATTTGGGGTGAGAGGATTATCCACTTGGAGCTCGTTCCTCTCAATCATATCTTGCACTATGTTTTTGAAACCATAGCACGTAGGCAAGTCATGGCCATTCTATCGATGATATCTACAAAATAGCTCTTCTCAACATCCCATAGGCTTTGGTTTACCTATATTCGGGTCTATAGGCTTGATTTCTAGTAAAGTAATCATTTTGGCAGCCCACAGATGATCGAATAGGGAGTCCATTGACTCAAAGAAGGGTGTAAACTATCACCTAGGGTGACATTGCTGATTTTGGCCCTAATTCGCTTGAGTATTATTATTATAACTCGTAGGAGGAGGTTGGGCCTGATAATTTACCTTTTGAGGAGGCATCATTTGTGCAAGCCCTGGGACATTAATGGCCACTTGATTGACCATTGCCGACTTTGATGGCACCGGATTGCTCTTTGGATTTTTAGTCCACTCCTTATTATGAGGTTTTGCTATCTCCCCCTCTTGGATTTTGATCTCTTCTATGGTTCTAGACTGTGCTAGAGCATCCTCAAGAGTGGGATATTGCTGGAGTTGCAAAAATAAAGATATTGGTTTTAGATAACTCTTTGAAAACATCTAATTCAACTCAGGCACTAGCAATAGATAGGGTAGCTTAGCTAAGAGAGTTTACCACCTATTTCCATAGTCAGTGATAGACTCATCATCATATTGTTTTAACCTCGTAAGGTCAGTTAGGGTCACATTTCTCTTGGTATTGAAGGTGAAACATTCCAAGAATGCATCTGCAAACTATTCAAAGGTATAGATGCTATGCCTTGGAAGTTGATTAAACCACTCAATGGTTGGGCCAGAGAGGGTAATTAAAAATATTCTCAGGAGTAATGCATCATTCTCCTGTATGTTGAAGCACTGGTTCATGAACCTGGTGATGTGCTCTTGAGCATCTTCTTCCCCTTTAAATTTATCCAATTTGGGCATTTTAAAATGCTCAAGGTATGTAGGGGAAGGTATAGATGGATGCAGTGGTTGATTGTGCAACTGGTGCAAGGTGGGATTTTGAAGCCCATTCCTAGCTATCTTACTCTCTATAGTTTCTAAGCGTTCAAGCAATGCTTGATATACATCAGAGGATTTAATCTCCTCTTCTTTATTTTGGACCCACGTAGGGGGACGAGGAATGTTAAGCATATGTTGAGGTGGTTGATTGTCATCACCCATTCCTCCAAAAGGTGCTTCTAGGTATTCCTCATTTTGTTCCAAATCATCATAAGCCCCATAAGGTGTTTCTAGAATGGGCCTACAAGGAGGAACTAACACCTACTGAAGGTGATCTATATTAGGCCTATTAGGTAAGTTCTGATCAGGCCTAGGAGGTCGAGGTGGTAGCATTTTATTAGGTCTAGGAGACCTATCTTGATGGAAAGTGGGTTGCCTCTACTGAGCCTCCTGTCTATGCATGCTTGGAGTAGGAACTCCATTACACAAAGTCTCTTGAATCTATTATTCAAGTATTTGTCTTTCTAATTGTTGTCACTACTCTAGGAGATCCAAGCATTGTTTATTAGACCAAAGTTGATTAAACTTAGCTTGATGATCAACATACCTCTTGACTAGTTGATTAATTTGATCAATTGTGTTAGGCCTATGTGCCTTAGCATTATTGCCCTAATACCTATCCTATTCAGGAGGATTTGTGAGGTCTATTATGACTTTCCCTCGATTGAGAGAAGTCACATTTACTTGAGGCTCACTCCTAAACATATGTTCTTGGTATTCTACTGGTGCAGAGGCACATCGTGCTTGCATGGAATGATGTGATCAAGGATAATTAGGATCCTCCTTAGGTCTTCCCTCATAAATGAGGAAGGGTAGGGCAAAATTGACTCACCCACTATGATGAGTATCATACTCATCTAGGTTTTGGTACCTTGGGGAAGGGTGATTTGAAAGCATAAGATGATCATTTAACCCTACCCTAGGTGTATAGTCTTGATCCTGCACACAAGTGTGTAGAGTAGACTGAGCAGGCACATGAATGCATGGTATTGCTCTTTGTGTAGGCACCTCATTGCATGGTTGCCTTTCTTGAAAGAAGGCATTGGAAGTATCCATACTTGGAAAATAATTTCCCATATTGGGACTGTGACCTGTAGGGGTACCCCATGTAGGAGTCCCTTGTAGGCTAGGTCCCTTCTCTGACCTTCTAGGACTTGGGAGAGTAGGTGGCCACCAAGGAGGTATAACCATGTCCTTGGGATCAAATCAAAGATGGTCTATGTCTTCTTGCCTACTCCCCATAGCATCCACCCTTAAGTGGGCTTGGCTACGGGTATATACCATGACTACTTTTTACCAACCTCTATGTGATTATCTCCTTTACAAGTTTTATAGATTTAAACACACAAAAATAGAAACACACAAGAATACAAATGATTATCTCTTTTAAATATTATGTGTTCCTAAACTTTTTGATGTGTTTCAGATTTGTTGCTTTTGTAAAGAATCTCTTTCACGTGTTTTGAATGTTTGTTGATGTAACTCTCAATTGTTAAAGGGATTTCACCTATACACTCATAGCTCGACAACCGAAAATGAAATTCTGGTCACGTGAACCAACCAAAGTATGGAGATGAATCCCATACCCGATCAGGGAGCATAGGTCCTACCAGTCCTCACCCATATTGACCATGGGTAGAGATACACCCTTCGAAGAGGAGTGCATGCAATTTTCCATGGCTAAGATGGTTCTTGGAGTTGGCCTTGGCCAAAAATAGGGTTCATAGGATTTGATCCAACATATGGAGATGAAACCCACCATCGTTGAACTCTATCAGTGGTTGGGGATGAATTCCAACTCACTAACATTAAAAAGATAAGTGGTGTGTGTGGTTCCTTTTAAAATGATTGAAAGTAAACAAGATAGCATTCAATGAATTTTCACTAAATGCAATAAATAGCATTTTACTTTCAGAATCATATGCATATATAAAGAAGGAACCTACAAAATTTTTTACCTATATGAAAACCTAACCCTTAGGCAGGTCATACGCAGGTAAACCAAACAAATGCATGTCTAAAGTTGTTCTTTTTCAGTTTTTCTTCAATTTGTTAATGCAGAATTTAGAAAAGGGAAATCTAACTTTCAACCACACATAAAAGACATGAAAAACTAAAATTTAACCTTTTTTAAACAACCTAGCTACAAATTGATGGTTTAGGAACTTACCTTGCCTATTCTGGAAACAATTGTTTCTAGAAATTTTTGCAGAAAATCCTTGGTTTTGTGGTCATCCCTAGGTGGGACAACTACAAATTTTAGGGCCATACCTTGGTGGGATTATTGCTATGGTCATCCCTGGCAGTTCCAATTAGGAATTCAGTGGCATTTTCAGCCCAGAACGACCAAAACATGCAAAATCCAAAACACAAAAATGGCAAAAATTAAAAAACAAAGACAAGGGACTAGGTCCCACCATGATCACCACTAAAGAAGTGAGAAAAATGGCTACGCCTAATAGATTGAATTGAAATGCAATCTAATGTAATTATTGAATTAAAGCATGCATAAGAAAGACTACAAAGTAAGCTACTAAATTGACAAATGTGTTAAGTAAAAAGGGGGGTTCTCCTTGTATTCATTAATTTATCAATTCAATGGTTACAATACATCCCCTTGAGGGCTTTTCAATGTGATACATTTCAATTTACAAAACTTGAGGAATCAAATCCCTCCATGAGCTTAATGGCATGTTTCCAGGTGTTCTTCTCGCAACCCACAATATAGAGCTATCTTTGGGCTACATTTATTCAGCTCCTTAGCTCCTCCCTCATGCATGGAATACCTGTACCTACACACAAGAGATTGAAATATGTTAATAGCATATGCGTTTGATGATAAAAACTATGAAAAGTATGCAATAATGAATATAAAATTTATTTGTGACTATTCTAAACAACTCCAAATGACTTGAAATTTTAGTATGATGTTTAATAGGTGATTTAGGAAGGATCTGAGCAGAAATCAAAGTGAAATTGTTAGCAGAACTTGTGGCCATTCCTAGGAGGGACAACTAGCATTGTAATCACAAAAACATCAATAGACCTATCAAATCTACTCAAAACTTCACCAAATTTGGATATGATGCTAATCTAATGCTATAGAAATGAACTATATAAAAATTAGATCAAAATTGTGGGCCAATTCATGGCCATCCCTAGGAGTTCCAACAAGACCTGCTAACCATTCAAGGGGATGATGACCACAAAATAGGGTGGTTTTTACCACCAATTCCACTTGGATCTAGTCAATAATCCTCCTAGGGGTCTTGTCATAGAATTTGGGAAACTAACTCTCAAAATTGATTGGTTTTGGAACAAATGAACATCTCCTAGAACACCCTAAAAACACCTTTGATTGAAGAGGTTTCCAAGGAAAATAGGTGGGCAAAGGTTGAGGGCAAATATTGGTAGCACTTCATGGTCAATAATTGCAAAGTCCTCATTTTTTTGAATTGGGTGAAAACACCTCAATTTATAGCCCAAGAGGGCATAGGGGGTAAAGGGGCAATTTATGGCATGCAAGGCAAGTGCCACCACTTGGCAATGCCTTTGCCATGCATAGGGGGAAGAGGCCTTCCATTTGGGCCTCCAATTTGTAGGCCCTAATGGCCATGATAGCCTCCCAATCTGTCATGATTGATTGGGTGGGATAAATGGTAGAAATTGATTGCCATTTGTCCCACCCTTTGACTTTTGAGGGGTCTAGAACATGGCCATTCCACCCAGGGATGGTTGCATGTGGCCGTCCTTGGGTGGGATGACCATGAACTATGGTCATCCCTAGGTGGGACGATCATGGCTACATGCCCCAAAACCCTTCAAAAGTGGGGTAAACCTTCCCAAAAGTGGTTGGGAGCCCTAATTAACCCTTGAGGGTTGCCCAATGGGGCCATATGATGTCGATAAGAGTGGCGCATTAGCAGTCTTATCCGATTTACATGATTTTAGTGTCTACAACAAGCAATACAGATTATAGTGTAGTTATATGCAGTTCAAATTGCATGCGTAATATAGAAAATAACACTTTGATTTATCCTGTTTGTGCTTAAAAATTAAAATAGATTCCTTATTACTATTTTTTTTAAATAATCTACAAAAATAGAAAAAAAATTGTAAAATAGTTAAAACAAGTAAATCTAAGATCCTAAAATAGAAATAGACAAGTTTTAGAAATTGCAAAACCTGATTTCCCATAAAAGTAGAAGCACTGCACTACTGTAAAAGTGTCACTAGTCCTCTTGATTCCTTTTGGTACTTTTGATAGGACCTGTAAGAGACCAAAAATCTATTGTTTCTATAGAAAAAAGAGTGCCACTATACTGGTAGAAATGTGACAAGCTCTATTGTTCCCTTTTGGTGCTTTTGACTAGACTTGCAAAAGCTTAAACACCTACAAAATAAAACAAAATAAAAAATTGCATCAGTGTAGAAGGATTTTTCTAGCCTCAGTAGGGTAGTACACTTATGATAATTAGATATTTTTTTTAATGTTACTGCATTTTATTATTTTATACATTATATATCCTAGCACTTAGGATAAGATTTCTTAGATAGGTGTTTAATTATTTATATCTCATTGATGCCATGTGTCACGATCTCTCATATTGCATTGACTTTCATATTCCTCACACACATGTGTCATGATCTCTCATATGTTGACTTTTTCATTGCTCACACACGTGTCATGCTCTCTCACTTGTAGACGTGTGTTATGATCTCTCACATTGTGTTGAATTTTTTCACTCATTCCTTGTTGGGATTTTACTATAAATATACATATTATGCTTACACTTGAGCATGGAAGAATAGGAGAATGAATGAAGCTTTTAGTTATAATTCTACATATTTTTACCTTTTATAATATAATAAATTTATTATTGCTTAAGTAACTTGCTTCCTCCACCTAGATCTTAGATATTGTATTTTTTTCTCAATATATAGATGAATATCACATGGTGCCAGAGCTTGATGAAGAGAAGGATCTTGTTTATTTATATTTGGTTCATTACAGGCTTCAAGGATTAATTTCTCTTTGGAAACATCATTCAATTTTTTGGAGTCTATTGTTTTTCCAAAAATGATTTTTTGTAGACTTGGACGTAGTCCACATTGCACACTTCCTAGTTGCAAACTCTCAAAACCATCTCAAATATCGAGGTCATCCTAGATATTGTATCCATCTCAGATATTAAGACCATATCAAATATTATGGTTATATCATATCTCAATGTCATCTCAAATATCATGGTGATATGAGATCTTAAAGTCATCTTAGATCTCAAGACCGTCATAGATCTTAAGGTTATCTTAGATCTCATGACTATATTATATCTATAGGCCATATTAGGCCTCATGGGTAGCTCATATCTTGAGGCCATCTCAAATATCAAGGTCATATTAGATCTTGAGGCCATCTTAAATCTCACGATCATCTCAGATATCATGACCATATTTTGTGGCCTAACCCTACAAAACCCCACACCCAACTTATAAGCCCTACAACCTCCATTGTTGCAGACCAAAGTGGCCATTAAAACCACCCAAAAACCCTTGTTTAAAAAAGTTTTTTATATTATATTTTTTTTACAATTTATTTTAGAATAACAGTGATTATATTTGTTTCCTTATTGTAGTTATTCTATCAGACTAATAATTTTAGGTACATCCATTTGTTGAAAATTTGGTCATAAATTGTAATCATACTATTTATAAAGTACCAAATATGTTTGCTGGGGGGGTTTCTTTATTGATTAATATAGATGGGTTCTATATTATATTGTTACTTCTATAGTATTATGTTATTTCCTTCTTTTTGCTATGGATAAACCAAATATTCCTCTTCTTACTCATAATTACACTATGTGAAAACAATTAATCTATAATTACTTAAGGTGTATAATTGTACAAAGCATGTATTAGAAACTGAACCTAAACCTATTAATACAAAGGAAAGGGAGTGGATTGATAATCATGAGAAAGCACTTGGTGTAATTTGTACATTTTTTTCCTTTGATCTTCTTTTTCATGCTTAAAATTGTACAACATCTAAATATTATTGATATACATATGCTAAGTTGTATTCTCAAATTGATGAAATTAGGGGTTACCAAATAGACAATGAGTTGATGAATCTTGATCCAAATACTTTTGATAATATACAATATTATATCACCAAAATTAATTAGTTCAAAACATAACTCAAAGAATGTGGCATAGATAAAAAGGATACTCAACTAGTTTTGAATGTGTTGTCTAAAATAGGTCCTAAGTATTCCATATTTGTATCTAGTTTTTGTTGACAATTTTGTCACATTGCATAGAGGGGTAGAAAAAAATCAAAATTTTATTTTTGTAAAGTGTTTCTTTTGTTATTTTTGAAAATATTTGTAAGTGTTGCAGCAATTTTGGCTTTCAATGCCACCCCCTTGTACATAAAATGAAGAAGAAAAAGTTTCGCTGCCAAACAAGCCAAAGAAGATAGCTTCACCGAAAGAAGGAAAAAGTGTTGCGATATCACGACATGTTGCATTTTCACGGCTGAGAGCGATAAGAGGGAGAAAGAAAGAAAGAGTGTCACGATATCGCGACATGTTATATTTTTGTGGCCGAAAGCAAGGAGAAGGAGCAAGAAAGAAAAAGTGTCGCGATATTGCGACATGTTGCATTTTCGTGGCCGAAAGCAAGGAGAAGGAGCAAGAAATAAAAAGTGTCACGATATCGCGACATGTTGCATTTTTGTGGCTCAAAGCAAGGAGAAAGAGCAAGAAGGAAAAGGTGTCGCGATATCGCGACATGTTGCATTTTCGCGGCTCAAAGCAAGGAGAAAGAGCAAGAAGGAAAAAGTGTCACGATATCGCGACATGTTGCATTCTCATGACCAAAAGAGGAAAAGTGTCATGATATTGCGACATGTTGCATTCTCGCGACCAAAAGAGGAAAAGCGTCACGATATCGTGAAATGTTGCATTATCATGACCAAAAGAGGAAAAGCATCACGATATCGCGACATGTTGCATTCTCGCGACCAAAAGAGGAAAAGTGTTACAATATTGCGACATGTTGCATTCTTGCGACCAAAAGAGGAAAATTGTTGCGATATCGCGACATGTTGCATTCTCGCGATCAAAAGAGAAAAAGCGTCGTGATATCGTGACATGTTGCATTCTCGCGACCAAAAGAGGAAAAGTGTCGTGATATCGTGACATGTTGCATTTTTGTGGCCAAAAGCAACAAAAGAGGACAAAGACATAGAAATGTCACAATTTTGTGACATGTCATATTTTTGTGATGCAAGAAGAACCAAGCTGAAGACATAGAAATGTCATGATATCGTGACATGTTGCTTTTTCGTGACTCAAAGGGGGCACGTGCTCCAAGCCGAGTATTTTCTCGAGATGATCAAGTGCATCATAAATGCATTTTTACTTTCTTGGTAAGCTCGCTGCTCATTTTTGGTAATTGGAAGCGAAGTATCAGTCTTTGAAGGAGAGCCCGAAAAGCATGGTGGCCACTCGAGCATTGCAACCAGAAACCAAGGACACTCAGACGGCTCATCAATGCATGTTTCCACGATTGACTCGATCACAGTTGCCAGTTATGATAATGGATTTGACAGCTTAGTCACGAGGGCCGTGAGGAGCCGACTTCTTAGATATCAAGAGTATACTTCGCCATTCTGTGTAATAATGACTCAGAGGGTCGGGTCCTCTATAAAAACCCAGGCATTGTAATGTAAGAAGCGGGGGGAACTTTCTTCTAGAAAGTTGTTCTAGCTTGATGTCCTACGATTAATACTAAAGAGCTTTGGCCTCAATTTCTCTCTTGTATGCTGCCTTCTATGTTTATTTCTTTTGTATTTCTTCATTTGTATACTGTAACTCTGAATCCTAAATTCGGTGTGTGATTAGGGACTGTACCCTAAAATTTTCCTAAAGGATACATAGGATAGGAAAAACGCTATATTGATTTTCTTTTATGCTGCCTAGTGGGTTGTGGTTTCTGTTATATTCACTTGTCCTAATCATCGTTACTATGAACCCTAAATTTTGATGAAAGGGAGAAGGAGAATCTTGGAGCTCACCCAGAGGATACATAGGAAGGTTAATGTGGCATTTCTTTTGTTTATTCTTGGTGTTCTTTGTTGCTATTCAAGTTGTTAGTTAGTGATCGTGCTTCATGTTCTCTCCCACTTTAAATTATCGATCTCTCTTCCCTTACCCCTTTTTTATTTCTTTCTCTAACCCTAACTCTTTTTATCTCTTTCTTGCACCCTTACTCTGTTTATATTTTTCCTACATCCCTTATCTCAAAACACCAAAGTAGTTTAGCATAGGAGCCGGCATTTCTCCTAATATTGGCACGAGGGGCATCTATTCCCTTCGGCCTTTCAATGTTGGTCCAGGTCTAGGGTGCATACACTTACCCAAATCCTTTCCTGGGAAGATTTGATGACCAACAATTTTTGGCACGCCCGATGGGACCAAGGTCCCATATTTTAAGAACATGAATCTCTAACCCGTCTCCACCGGGGCCAACAGTTTCTGGCATGCCCAGTGGGACCAATAGTCCCCATGTTTTAAGGAAGTCTAAGTTTGGTGAATCTCTGGCTTGCCTTCATCTGGAAAAATCACCTAGCAACTCTGACTAAGCTAAAGATCTAGATTTCTTGATTGTAGGCACCTTTTAAAGCTGAAAGAAGAACATCCCGAAGGAATCAAGGTTCGATGAGCAGCCTTGACCTCACAAGCAAAGAAAATAATGTTCACCTGGAGACTTCGACTTAGTGGTAAGAACCGTGATTTCTATAGGCCACTGCTATAATGGAGAGGGTATGCTATCCCAGTTGGGATGATCATGGCCCTTTGAATCTTCAAAGTTACCATGAGATTCCCAAAAGCACCTTGAAAACCTTAAAAAAATACAATGGCACTAAGGGAATGGCCCAAGATTACCTTCAAGATGTTTCTGCTTTAGCGACCCTCCATGACATAATCTACGAAGATGTCATGATCAGACTTTTGGTTCTATCTTTGGAAGGAATGGCGTTGTAGTGGTACAAACTGCTCGGGCATAAAAGCATCTGTGCATGGGATGACTTAGTGGGAGTGCTAATCAAAACATTTGATGGCTCTTAGGATCCCTTCCAACTTTTGATGTACCTCTTCACCATCATGAAAGCACCTCTGGAGAGCATCATAGACTTTAATGTTTGATTCTGCAAAAGTTGGAAGAGAATTCTAGCGGAGATCCAACCGACGCCTGCCCAAGCCCACCTCTTCTATGTTTGGGCCTTTCACCTAGACATGAGCCTCATCTTACTACAATCAGGTGAATGAAGATTCCCTCAAATATTTGAGGAAGCAGTATGAGCAAAACAACTTCTACTGCTATCGAGAAAGTGGATGTGGGGAGAAACCCCATCACCTTATCCGATAATTGATGCTCCTATCTATCCAACGCAGTATTCATCATGGTAGACTCCTCATACTGAGTAGAGGCTTGAAATGTAGTCGTGTGGAGCTCAAGAGGTAGATCTCATCCAAGTTCGATGATGGGAATATGCAAGATTTACCCTGACAATGAACAATATGGTTGCTTGCAGTATCCATCAGATGATGGGCCAAGGACAAGATCAGGCCCAAGTGGTAGAGCCTAAGAATGAAGAGAGCACATTTTTGCACCCTTTTTGTATCCTAAGGGATGGCCCGTGAGTGTTCAGTCAAAATCCATTAAGCATGTCTCATCAAGTTGAACCTGAAGAGATCCTGGAAGATTACTCTTTGCTGGAGGAGCCCTATTAACACATCAGGAGGATGGAAGAACCTGTACCCAGCCCACAGTTAGTAGATTATTTGGTATTTTGGTATTAGTTCTAGCACCCACTATGACCAGTACCCCAAGAGGCCCCTCATGTGGTGAACTTCTTTGCCACATCTTTCATCAACAATATGGGTACTGGCAAGAGCGACAACTCACTGAGTTGCTTCCTGTTTGCAACATGGAAAACTTTGGGAAGAGGCCAGCTGAACTTCAAAGATCAACTGAAGTTCAATCATATCTAGTCTAGACATTGCAGGTTCATCGGATAGGCACTCAAAGCTGGGTTTATGGTGGCGGCATGCCAATCATGTCACAAATTTTTTTGTAAATACTATAAATAGCTCGGCTAGTAAATAAGTGCCGAAGGCACTAAGTGTTGCTTAGGAGCTTAGGCACAAACAAAAAAAAAAGAAAAAAGAAAAAATGTCGTCAGTGGATAGTCAGAGAAGAGGACAATGGGAATGACTCTGTTGCCCAATGGATAAATGCCTGGGATCTCTGCATTCAAATGAGCTAAATGCCCTGCGAGCCACCAAGAATGTTGAAAATTTTGTCACATTGCATAGAGGGGTAGAAAAAAATCAAAATTTTCTTTTTGTAAAGTGTTTCTTTTGTTATTTTTGAAAATATTTGTAAGTGTTGCAGCAATTTTGGCTTTCAATGCCACCCCCTTGTACATAAAATTAAGAATAAAAAGCTTCGCTGCCAAACAAGCCAAAGAAAGAAAAAGTCTCATGATATCGCGACATGTTGCATTTTCACGATCGAAAGCAAGGAGAAGGAGCAAGAAAGAAAAAGTGTCACAATATCGTGACATGTTGCATTTTTGTGGCTAAAAGCAAGGAGAAGGAGCAAGAAAGAAAAAGTGTCGTGATATCGCGACATGTTGCATTTTCGTGGCTCAAAGAAAGGAGAAAGAGCAAGAAGGAAAAGGTGTCACGATATCACGACATGTTACATTTTCATGGCTCAAAGCAAGGAGAAAGAGCAAGAAGGAAAAAGTGTCGTGATATCACGACATGTTGCATTCTCGTGACCAAAAGAGGAAAAGTGTCATGATATCATGACATGTTGCATTCTCGCGACCAAAAGAGGAAAAGTGTCATGATATCGCGACATGTTGCATTCTCACGACCAAAAGAGGAAAAGTGTCATGATATCGTGACATGTTGCATTCTCGTGACCAAAAGAGGAAAAGTGTCACAATATCGCGACATGTTGCATTCTCACGACCAAAAGAGGAAAAGTGTCACAATATCACGACATGTTGCATTCTAGCAATCAAAATAGGAAAAGCATTATGATATTACATTCTCGCGACCAAAAGAGAAAAAGTGTTGCGATATCGCGACATGTTGCATTTTTATGGACAAAAGCAACAAAAGAGGACAAAGACATAGAAATGTCGTGATTTCACAACATGTCATATTTTCACGATGCAAGAAGAAGAACCAAGCTGAAGACATAGAAATGTCATGATATCATGACATGTTTCTTTTTTATGACTCAAAGGGGGCACGCGCTCCAAGCAAGGTATTTTCTTGAGATGATCAAGTGAATCATAAATGCATTTTTACTTGCCCAGTAAGCTCGCTGCTCATTTTTGGCAATTGGAAGCAAAGTATCAGTCTCTAAATGAGAGCCCGACAAGCATGGCGGCCACTTGAGCATTGCACCTAGAAACCAAGAACACTCAGATGGCTCATCAATGCATGTTTCCATGGTTGACTAGGTCATAGTTACCAGTTTTGGTAATGGATTTGAGAGCTCAGTCACGAGGGCTGTGAGGAGCCGACTTCTCAGATCTCAAGAGTATACTTCACCAATCTATGTAATAATAACTTAGAGGGTCGGGCCCTCTATAAAAACCTAGGCATTGTAATATAAGAAGCGGGGGGAACTTTCTGCTAGAAAGTTGTTGTAGCTTGATGTCCTACAATTAATACTAAAGATCTTTGGGCTCAATTTATCTCTTGTATGTTGCCTTCTATGTTTATTTCTTTTTTCTTTCTTCATTTGCATACTGTAACTCTGAATCCTAAATTCGGTGTGCGATTGGGGACTGTACCCTAAAATTTTCTCGAAGGATACATAGGAGAGGAAAAATGCTATATTGATTTTCTTTTATGCTACCTGGTGGGTTGTGGTTTCTGTTATATTCGCTTGTCCTAATAATCGTTACTCTGAACCTTGAATTTCGATGAAAGGAAGAAGAAGAATCTTGGAGCTCGCCCAGAGGATACATAGGAAGTTTAATGTGGTGTTTCTTTAATTTATTCTTGGTGTTCTTTACTACTATTCAAGTTGTTAGTTAGTGATCGTGCTTCTTGTTCTCTCCCACTTTAAATTATCGATCTCTCTTCCCTTACCCTTTTTTTATTTCTTTCTCTAACCCTAACTCTTTTTATTTGTTTCCTACACCCTTACTTTGTTTTTCTCTTTCCTGCATCCCTTATCTCAAAACACCAAAGTAGTTTAGCATAGGATCATGCCTTTCTCCAGATATTGGCACGAGGGGCATCTCTTCCCTTCGGCCTTTCAATGTTGGTCCAGGTCTAGGGCGCATACACTTACCCAAATCCTTTCCTGGGAAGATTTGATGACCAATAGTTTCCATATACAATGACTTATTATATGTTCTACATGGACAATGCAATCACTTGACTCATTTTGTGAACTTCTCATTCAAGGAAATAAAAATTGATTCAAATGGACCTCTTGAAAGTCTTCAAGTCACATGCACTTATGGCTAATCAAGCTAGTGGACATAGAAAAAGCTACAAAAGAAATCAAAGAAGACATAATCAAAGGGAACATAATATTTTCTAAGGTAAATAAACAATCCTCTAAAGAGGATTCATAGAAGAACAAAAAACCCACTTGTACATATTGTAAAAGGTTGGATCATGAGGAACATTAGTGTCATACAAAATAGATAGATGGGTTGAAGAATATTCTACAGAAGAACATGATTTATCTGCAATCATATATGTCACCAAGCCCATCTTCTTCTTCAAATTTTGTAAAATGGAAAGGAAATTCTCTAGCTACAACAATTGAATACTCCAAACCATGGATACTTAACTCGGGTGCTTCACACCACATATATCCTAATAAAAATAATTTCATATTTTATGAGTCCCTTGCATGGGCACGTGTTCTTTCAAAAAAATGCAAGGTAATGGAACCTCAAATCCAACCTTGTATCTTCAGTGGCTCTCATGATGGTGTTAAAGAGTATTTATTTCTACATCCATAAAATCATTAGCTCTTAATTGAGAGTAATGTACAGTTCAAGGAAAACTCTCCTAACTTGGGCTACCACACTTCATCTTTACTTACATATGATTCTAATGATAGTGATTCATACAAAGCTTCTCAAGATTCACCACCTTCATATCTAATTCAGTATTCAGAGGTTTCATCCTCTTCCACTTCAATGCCTCTTTGGCCCTACAAGACTCTTCATGAATCAAGTACTTTTTTTGGAGATCCTGCTAACTCTAGGAGGACTTAATCACAACAAAAATACCTTCTTCATGTTTATGTTACATTTACTTTTGATCTATACTAATTTCAAGAAGCATTTGGTATTGTTGAGTGGGATTAATCCATGGTAGAAGAATACAATTATCCGATAAGGAATCATACATGGGACTTAATCCCCTTCCTAAGGGAAGGAAACTAATTCAATGCAAGTGGATCTATCGAACAAAATTTGTTGTAAATGGAATTGTTAATAATCTCAAAGCATGACTTGTGGAAAAAGGTTTTTCATAGGTGTTTGGTATTGAATATACTAAGATATTTTCCCTAATTGTAAAAATGAACTCCATTCACTTGAATCTTCTTGTTGTTGTAGCTCATGGTTAGGTTGTACATCAGATGGATGTGGAGAATGCATTTCTTCATGGTGATCTTTAGGAGGAGATATGCATGGAGCAACCATAAGAGTTCATTTAGTATTTATCATTTGTGTAATTGTGAAAGTCTATCCATGGCCTCAAACAGGTTCCTCAAGCTTAGTATGGTAATATGGACACCTTTCTTCTCTCTGATAGATTTACAATATGCCATTCAGATCCCAATGTCTATATTTTAAGGCAATATGATGCACTACTTCTGGTTATCTATGTTGATGACCTAATCATTATAAGGGATTCCTCATATAGTATTAGCAGAGTCAAATCTACTCTACAAGAAATATTTACTATGATGGACTTGGAAAATATCCTTCTAAGATTACTCTTGCACACCCCAAGTATGCTCTTGATTTACTTCATAGATTTCATATGACTGACTGTAAGTATTCCCTATCTCTCTTTTTTTCTAGATTCAAACTAAGGAAATAATGTTCCACTCCACATGTTAATTCCATTGTATCATCAACTTTTCAATAGCCTTATTTATTTGGTTCATACCCATCCTGACATATCCTATGTAATTGGTATGGTTTCACACTTTATGCAAGAATTCCATGAGCTTTATTAGAAACTACCACATGTATCCTTCACTATGTTTGGGGTACTTACAATTTTATGATTCACTATTCTGCAACTACTACTTTTGCCTTGCTTGTCTACATAGATGTTTATTGGATAGACGATCTTGATGATCATAAGTCTATGTATGGCTATAATTTTCACCTTGTTTTTGGACCTATTTGTTGGTAAAGTAAAATATAACATGCTATGTAGGCACAAAGTAAAATATAAAATATAGAGGTTGAGTATCGAGGAGATATGAATGCTACCACTCAGGTTGTATGGATTTACAATATCATTACTAAGTTTGACATACCTTTTTATAAACCCATAGTCATATTTTATGATAATCAAAGTGATATTCAAATATCAAAGAATCTAGTCCATAATCAAAGGACCAAACACATTGAGATTCATATGCACTATATCATAGAGCTCATCCAGGAGCAGGTTATTGATTTGCAATATTGTCCTACGTTAGAGAAAGTCATAAATATTTTTACCAAACCCTTCAAAGAAATAAAGTTTCTCCATTTATGAGATTATTAGGGGTGCAAGATACTCTTCCATTGAGAATGACCCTTTAGTATTGTTTTCTCTTTTGGGAGGGAGTTTTATTTCTATGGGTTTTCTCCTTTTTCCCACTTATGAAATATCATTTTTTACATGGGTACCTAAGATGTCTACACATATATTGGGACCCATATATCCATACCCACCTAAGTTGTGCTTATAGGGGGGTGTTAGTGAATTTTAATATTTTATGCATTAGTTATCCTAGCCCTTAGGATAAACTTTCTTAGGCAGGTGTTTACTTATTTTTCTCTCATAGATGCCATGAGTCATGATCTCTCACATTATGTTAAATTTTTTGTCCCTCGCACACATAGTGAACTTATTCATAGTAAAAATTGTTTAATCATAGAAGGATAAATAAATACTAAAAAGAATGCATAGAAAATATAAGATGCAAGCAAAATAAACACAAAAAGACAAATATTAAATAGATGAAAAATATGGACAATAGCCACAACCTAAGACAATGAGTGACCTATTTTTATGAAGACTTGTTATTGGAATGGTGATGGCTTGATTGTGTGTTGAAAGTGGATCCAAGATTTAGGAGCTAATATGCTTGATGAGAAACCTCTAATTCTATGTACAATGCATGCAAAATATGAGGATCTAAATGCATAAAATCCAAGAGTATTTGGACAGTGTGTAGGAAGGCAAGAGAAGCTTTCTAGGGTGATTTTAGAAGAATTTAAATATAGAGAATTTTTTTTTTTGAGAGGACTCCCTAACCAAGCCCTTTGTGGAATCCATGAGGGATTTTTGATGAGATTAGAAAGTTGTAAATGTGTCAAGTTGGATAGCAATATTGGAGGTGATGGATAAAAAGCAAGGGTTGAAGGACATGCAACTATCCATCAAATATATCCAACTATCAATCAAGGAAATTCTAAGATTGTTTTTGTAGTTAGAATTAGATTGGGTGCACTAAGCTAGCAAATTACATTTGTGAGGTAAGATCTGATGTTAATGGGTAAGGTTATGGAGTTAAAATTTAGGAATATTGGGTTTTGGTAGAGATAAGGTAAAATCACTAGGAGGTAGAAGCATTGCGAGTGCTACTAAGGTAGTTCTAATTCCATGTGATAATTGGAGATAATAAATTAGATGGTAAAGAAAAAATAGATAGATTTTGCAAAAGTGTTGTCAAGAAGAAGCATTGCTAGTCCTATTGTTCTTTTGGCACTGAACATAGTGGAAAATGAGCGTGATGTCTATAAATATATGTATGCTCATAAAGGGTTACAGGATATTTTCCTTTTTTTATAAATTTACCTTAGAAGGCTACAAAGTGGGATTTCATGAGATGAAAGTCCCTTTTCTTTCAATAAACAAGTTGACAACGCCCTGAATCGGTCTTCCAAAGATCCTCAAATTGGGTGGGCTTAATGTTAGTGTGCCATTTTTGATAAAACATATCCTCAAGAAATGTATGACCTACAAAAAGTGTTAGAACATTTGGAGGCCTATCATGGATCAAGCCTCATATTGATGAAGGAGAAAGACACAAGAAACTAATCTGATGTGTAATAAAATTTGTTGGAAATGCCTATAAATGTTAGAAAATCAATAAAAGTTACATGTCTAAAGGCTTTTATGGCATACTATCACCTGTGATCGGAATATGGCCAGAGTTGCACCCTAGGGTATGATCGAATTTGGGTCACGGGGTACCCTGTAACTCTTCTTGTAACAGTTTTTTTCTAATTCTGGTAGAAAATAATGTTGTTTAGCGACTATAGCAACTCCTAGTCAGATCCCGATCCACTTTTGTACCTGTAAAAACCTATCAAAATAGTACACAAAAGAGGATAAAAGGAATTTTTATCATGGTGATTTATGGATGATAGTCTAACTAGATTTTGGTAAATTTTTGTTGTGTAAAATGAGGTGGATGGATTTTAGAAGAAAAGGACTACTATTTATAGACCTTTGGAGAGGGTAGGGGAGTGAGGTATCCTCTCTAATGTGTCTCTTGTGAGGTGGCACATGTGAAATTTGGATCATGATGGGTTTTTGTGTGAAGGAATCCTTCACCCATGTGGAGGATGAGGTGGAATATGACTCACCTCTTCCCATGCTTTGAGAGAGGATATTTTAAATATCCATTTGGATGAGTTGTGCACACATGTGTGAGCAACAAATATCCATTAGGATTATGGGTGCACACATGTGTGAGCAAGGATTAGTATTAAACTTGATTAGGTTGACCATAGGTTATACCAAGATCAAGGGAATGAGGTGGACGGATTAGAGCTTAATTAATATTAATACTAATTAAACATGAGTTTAGCCTTTTAAGTGCACTTTAATGATAAAGTGACTTTTATTCATAAAGTAACTTTTGTCCAAGGTAAATGTTTACCAAGGTTAAGCCTTTGATGGTGGTCACATGAGGACCATGGTTAAGCATAGGAAAGGGCTTAAGTGGTCCAAGGAGCTTATGAATAACACTTTTAATAAATGCAAGGTGCTTTAAGGTTAATTAATGCAATTTTATGGCTTTTTGCAATTTAATCAACCATGGAGATGGGGTAAGTGACAATGTATGATTTTTAGGTGTCTACACTTACCCCTTTTTATACTATAGTGTGTAAAGACATGAGGAAGTGCAAAAATTTATGACACCAGGTGATGATTTGATTTTGAGAAAGAAGAATCGATGATGGATGATTACGGATGATGATGATATTTTTCATACCATGGTAATTATTGGGAGAGTAGACATAACATTGTCTTACTATCGTGATCAATGTAAAATACCCCAATTGTGAAAGGAGTGCATGTCTTTAAAACTTTACCTTTGATGCTTTGTTAATATTGATTTGATTTGAAAAGCAATTCAACCCTGAATAGGTCTTGATTAGGTGCTTCATTCATGAGTGGTCTTACGACTACCATTTTGAAGAAGGAAATCCATGATTAACCTACAAGCTCAGGTATTGGGTCCATCAAATATTCATTTGAATTGAATTTTTGATGAGAAGAGAAATTCTACTTTTGAGTTGCCCCAATAAAGGAGGGCTTAAGATAATCTCTAGAAAAGGTTCTTGGATAAACATAATTTTAAATATTGAGTGATTGGTTATTGATCATGTGTAAAGCAGCTTAATTGAGATGTCTACCCCCTCATCCGATGAGGCAATGAGAGGTGAAAATGAAGGAGTCACGAAATGCTTGAAAAAATGGTTGATGAGGTAAAATTGCAAGAATATAGAAGAAAGTGAGGAGTGTGCATGATAGAAAGATGAAAAATAGTATGTGGAGCCAAGAGGTAAGTTTTGGAGTGTATTGGGGTCGATTGCATGGTACCATGCAGTTGTACTATGTCGCAAGAAACCCTACGATCATGTGGAGTTGCATGGTACCCTAAGATCATGTGATACAACCATAAAATGTAATTGTATGGCACATGCATCATTTATGCACCTACGTATTGCAAGAGAGGAGAGAGAGGGGAGATATTGAAATTAAGTGCTATCAAATTTTAATCACAGAGGATGAGATTTCTAGAAATGTGGCTAAAGGTCTCGATGGAGGGTGAGTGGTACAAGTAAGTAGACTTCAAAACCCATGTAATCTAAATTTCAAAAAATTAAAAAGAACCCTAGGGTCTTTTTAGAAATGCATAAGACAAATGAAAAAGTGTAGATGTAGAAATGTATGCATGGGAAAATGAAAGTGCATCGATGTGTGTGCATGTATACAATATTTTTATTTTTATTTTTGTTTGGAAAACACACATTTTTCAAGATGGATATGTGTGAATGTGTTTGTGTTATTTTGTGTGCTTGTAAGTTTTTTTGTGAAAAGTGTTGTCAGTATGGGTGAATTAGCCAAATGGGTATCAAAAAACACCAATTATTTATGGTTGTGTTGTTGCACATTTTTTGGTGTGCATGTATGAGTGTGAGTTGACACATGTGGGGAGGGAATGTGTGAAAAATATTTCCATGGGGGGAAAATGAGGAAATGGGTATCCAAAAATACCCAAATCTATACAGTCACAAGGTACCCTGCGACCATGTATGGTCATGGGGTACCTTACTACTGTATATTTTTTTTGGATGCCACTAGGAAGGCACAAAATGAATTTTATGGATGCATGGATGGAGTGTGTGTGATTTTGTTTTATGTACTAATTAAAGTATTTTGTGACACATGTACTAGAGATCAATTTGAGGCATCAATTTCATCCTTTGTTGGAGGATCTGAAGGACATGTTGGATGTTGGTGATCGATAGTGGTTGCAAGATATGGGGTTGTATGAAGTGGTGGAGATGAATACTATATATTACAATCATGCCTATATAGACGTCCTATGCGAGTGATGGGATCTAGATCATAATACCTTTCATCTCCCAATGGGGGAGATGACGATCACATTAGAGGATGTATTCTAAGTCTACAAATTTCCAGTAAAGGGATTGATAGTGATAGTTGTAGGATGAGATCAGCGAAATACCATGCTATAGTAGCTACTAAGAGATATATTGGAGGAGGTGAGAGTGAGTAGAAAAGGCATAGATTATGAGGATTATTGGTATGATATGATGATCGCATTCAAACACTTTGTGGCTATGACAATGATAACCAATGATATGGTGTTGGATGTGTTAGGATGTCAATTTTCTTGGATACTTATGGGGTGATTTGTGATGTAATGGATCATGGACATCGGTTTGCATAAGTACACACTTTATTTTTTAAGACCTATAGAGAGTTGAAAAAATTGCGATAGGTAGGATGAAAAATTATGGAAGTAGGTTTGCTCCCCTAGATATGGGGATGGAAGCATATTGCCATGGAGTGATTAGAGGGTCTACCATATAAGGAACATGTTTTTATGGGAACATATGTACCCTATGTGTTGTGGTGGTGGATAGATATAGAGGCACAATGGCATAGGCCACATTAGGGGTAGGGTCTTTATTATAGAGATGCATTCAGTCCACTAGGGCCATAGGATATTATTTGATGACCATAGAGGGGAGTGCCAGATTGGGATGATATGAGATGAGAGTTATATCGAGTGAGGTAGGGATGGTGGGTGATTGGATGGGAGGTCATCTAGATAGAGTGGTTTCTATTCAGTCGTGTGTTATGATAGTTTGGATTACAAAAAAAGATATCTAAGGCACCCATCATGATTTTGTGGGTGAAGGGAGATCATGGGTGATGATCAGAGGTGGAGCTGCTAGATCCCATAGTGGATGCAACCATAGATATCTTGGATGTGGTGGATGCAGGCACCACCCTCGAATATGATGCATGGAGGGCTACTGAGGGTTGGGAGCCAAGAGTAGGTGTGATTGATAGATACACAGAGGCTATGATGGTTGGAGTAGGTGGGAGGTAGAGTAGGGAGTCTGAGTATACCTACTAATATAGGAGTGAGTAGTCCTCCTCAGGTCACTATGGGATTAGATGATGTGTAAGGTATCAAGGTGAGTAACCCCCATCAGGAAACTATGAGGTCTAATGATATGGTAGAGGAGGACAAGGAGGAGGATATTGATTCTAAGGTGTTACAATGGGTAAAATAATGTGTTGAGATGGGTTAGTTCCCTATGGAAGGATGGGAGGATCCAATGGTAGTACTTGATGGGAGTGATGATCCATCCATGACCAATATGAATTTGAGTATCTATCTATACAACATGATGTATGCTTGTAAGGATAAGTATATTTTGTAGGATAAAGTGCAATAGGTAGAGGCTCAAATGACCCAATGAGATATGGCTTGGATGCATGAGAGAGCTACATTGATAGTGGATAGAGACAAAGTTGCATTAGTGTGACTAGAGGTAGAGAGGGAGATAGAGATGGTGAAGGATCATGCAGAGGCCATGGAGGCCAATGTAGCGTGATTGCAAAAGGAGGTAACATAGGAGAGATGCTAGAGAGAGACTATGGTAGTGGAGATGGCTCAACTTCAAGAGGAGGCTACCCATGAGAGGGACAAAATGGAGGCTATGGTGGTTTATATGGATGGTATGCACCAGGTGAAGGATTTATTGGAGGGTTTATTCTATAAGAAGGGGAGGAAGGTACATCAACTATAGGTGTAGTTGGTGATTCATGGAATTAGAGTCCTAGAATAATCAAAGTATGGATAGTGATCCCATTAGAGTAGGAGTATGTTGTCAATAATATAGCCATAGATGAGCAAGGTTAGTCCAGGCTAGAGCATTTGAGGAGGATCAAGGAGAGTTGAGGAGCCTCCTACCTTGTGAAAGGGGAATGAAGAGACTCATGATGAGGCATAAGGCTGATATATCTTGCATCATATTGTATCGTGTTTTTATTTTTGATGTGGTGAGAGTGCCACTAATTTTGTACCTTATAGCCTAGTGAGGTGATGTATGGTATAGTGGATATGCTATGTAGCCTATGGCAAGGTGATTATGTACATTGTATTAATTTTTGATATGATATATATACAGATGATTTTGTGCTATTATTTGTAATGTGTATTGTAGACACCCAAAATTCACACATGTCTACTTCTACATACTTGTAGATCTATCCAGACACTTTTAGGCTACATAGACCATCCTAGACCCCTCTAGGCTATTGTAGACTAGCATAGACCATTGTAGCTATTGTAGACTTGTAGGTTCCTAGACCTTCAAAACTAGGTACAATCCAGCTCCTAAACACCTCCTATCCATTAGGAGGTCACCTATCAGCCCCCTAAGGCAACCTAAGCCCTTTCCTACACCTAATTAGGACCCCCATGGGACCATATTCCTTCCCAAAATCCCTAATTAAGTTAATTGAATTTCTAATTGTAAAGTCACTTTTCACTTAAGTGTACTTTATGACTTAAAAAGGTTTAATTAGGATCCTAAACCCAAATTAGTCCTAATTATTCCCTCACACATGTGTGCACCATTAGGTTAGGTTAGGATATTTCCTAGAAATCCTAACTAAACCCTAATCTAACCTAGGAGTTAGCTAACCCTAGTTAACCCTAATCTCTCCTCACACATGTGTGAGGATGAGATATTTCCTTAGGGAATGTGGGTATGACACCTCCCCAAACCCTAACCTAACCTAGCATGGAATAGACTCTAGGGTTTGGTCTACCTAACCACCCCCTGACCTTAGCTTTTCCTATAAATAGAGGGTCCCCCCTCTCATTATATCTCTCTCTCCCTCTTAGCTAACTTACAGAAACTCTACCAAAATCCTGCCAGAATCCCTTCTTTTGATTGTGGATCGTACAAACAACATCCAAGCATCCCAGGAGCCCATCCGGACAAAGGATCTCCATCAGAAGGCACCTGTAGTTGGATTCACCCCCTGACCTATGAATCTGGGTTCCAGATCACCCCCTACCCTATGAGTTGGTCGTACAATTGATCTACAATAGCAAAAACTTTAGGTAACCTTCATTTCATGTTTTTATAGCATTTACACTTCATTTCAGGCTTTGTTTCATGTTTTTAATGTCTTTTTGTCTTCATCAATATGGGGCCTGATCCATGACAGGCCCCCAAATGAACTAACACCATTTTGTAGGCCCTCCAATAGCAGCAAACATACATCACAATAGCAAACACAACAACAACAACAACAACACATAGTGGTGGCACACACGCATCAAAGCCCACCTACATTCGAGGGGCCCCAAGAGAAACCATCAAAGTGTTTCGCATATTGTTGAGAAAGAAAAGGAGATTCACCCTATAATCTTGTATCAAATTCTTAATAAAATGAGTTGAAAACACTTCTAAGCATTTTGATTTGTTATAGTTAACTTGCTTGATCAAATGGTAGCCTTTGGTATGCTTCATTCTGGCATGCCTAGTGGGACCACCCACAATAGGTTATATTAGGTTATCTTACTATGAATCTGATATAATTTTGGTTTTCTATGATTGTTATAGGATCCCTAAAACCCTGAGACACCTCTCAAGTCATCAGAATAGGAGTTTCAGGCTCCTAAACATAATTCACCCCCAACCTATGAATCTAGGGTCAAATCACCCCTCGACCTATGATTTCTAAAAAAATTGCTCTATAGACCCCAAGATAGCAAGGTGTCATAGCAGAGGACTCAGAAAAGTCAAATTTCACTTTAGAACATAGGTATTCTCCTTAGAACCATCTGTGATGTCATTTATTTGCAAGACTAGTTCTCTAGCAAATGTATTGTGTTAGTATATCAAAATCCTAATTCAAACACAACAAATTAGGGTTTCAAATTGATATAAACATAGTTAGAATAGTTCATTTTCAGAATTACTTTTAGACATAATTAGATTAGAATTTTTGTAAATCGCTTGATGTCTTTCTTAATCACTTTTCAAATTTCCTTTCAAATACATTTAGAGTAAGCTTTTCTTTGCATCTACATGTAAGATTAGATTTCAGGTTTTATCCTAATTCAAATTGGAAAATCACATTTCACATTATTCAAAAATTTCTCTTCAAATTTGCATCTAGGGTTAGATTCAAAATCTATTCACTTCACCTTGCAAATTTTCTTTTCTTCAAAAAGGCATTTCCAATTTCCTTCTCCTTTCAAACATTGCATCTAACATAGAATTGTTAAATTCTTCTTGCATCACTTGCATCTCACAACACATCTAGGTTAAGAAATTATTTTCTTTCACTTTCCAAATCCTCAGGGTAACTTGCATTGTCTTTACTCAAACATCTAAAGTAGAACTTGTGATTCTTTCTAATACATGTGGATAGGTCATCTTCCTTCTCATGTGTTTTAGTTTGCCTATTTCCATGCTTTCCTAGATCAGTTTTCTTTTCAGAAAGGCATCTAATATTAGATTCTCTTTTTCAAAAAGGCAATTAGACACTTAGTTTCTTTTCAAAAGATGCATCTAGGCCTAGATTTATTTTCGGAAAGGCACTTAATTAGTTGCACTTTACTTTCACATCATCGCTAAACAACTTAAACCCACACACTCACGTGGTACATACAATGGTGAGATTGGATTTCATCCCCAATCCATCACTCGAGACTAGTGAGGTAGGAGTTTTACCCTCCACCAGCTCACCCCCTAGACACCTAGTAGCCCCACAGGAGTGGTTTTCTAGACTTCATCACCAGAAAATCCCCCACTTTTGAGATTGGTATTCTAAAATTCATCATCAAAAGGAGCCTTCAGAGTGGGATAGGATTAGATACCTTCATTCACAAGGCTTACATAATTAGTGAACATGGTAACTATCATTCTTGACTAATCCTACCCGAGGGTGAAGCGAAAGCATGGGTATGCTAGTAGCAGGTCTTAGACAGTACCACCTCTTCTCGTGAGAGGATACAGTGAACTCATTTCAGCATTTTGAGTTCTCCCCTTCTAGCATCCTTTTTGTTGTACCTTTACATTAGGTCACCATTCGCCTATTGAAGCATTGTTCTATTATATGCATATTTGGGTGTTGTAGGAGGTTCTATGTTTACAACATTCCTATTTTATCTAGAAGTTCACCTCACTACCCATGATACTTCCTAGGAGATTCTAACATCAAAACACACAAAATGAAGCAACACTTTTAATTTTTTACATTTAGAACTGACTCTAGTTATACATTATTTGCATGCTCACACAAACTAGTTTCAACACATTCACCTATTGGCAGCCCACCTAGGGACTATTTATAGCCTATCATTTTTAGTTTTGTGTCTTTTTCACACTCACAGTCCAATTCACCCCCTACCCTATAAATTCACTATTCAGATCACCCCCAACCTATGATTTTAGTTTTTAGACACAGAAACCTCACAGATCTTACTAAGTTGCATAAAAACCCCATACAGATCATACCTAGAACACCATATTTCCATTTTTATACAGTTCTGAGCACCAATCCTTGATAGACGACACCATACCTATTATCACCCATAACCAAGCATATGAGCAAGCACACCTTGGGGAAGAAGTGACTAGCACTCCTCCCAACCAGTCCATCCTTCCCCCTTCAACCATGAAGGGTAAGTCTACGCTCACAATAGACCTCTTCACAGGACTAGACCCATTCGGTACTATGTCTCAGGGTGAGACCTCTACATCCGAAGATGCTTTTGCCACATCATTTGAGGAGGATCATCCACTCCTTTCCCATCCACCATCACCTCATCCTTCTACCACATTTTGTGATCACATTATCTATATGACACCAGGACATCCACCTCCTTCCCTCATTGTCGATGAGGAGGTTCATCCCACATCCCCTACCTTTGCTCATCCCTTTTTCCAAAACCTAGCTCAATCCCTTTTTGAGAGTGATTCTTCATTACTCAATCACACCCATCCAGAGATTGTGTCATTCACCCCTACTATAGGGATGATTTTAGACCCATCGATCTCTATCATGGATGCACATACATCCCCATCACAACAACCTCCACTACAACAACAATAGGCCCCACCCACTTCAACACATCAATACATAGAGGAAGCAACACCATGACCCCTTCCTCAATAATCCTTTTTCTCATTGTTCGAGGCTACATCACAACCACCTCTACAATCCCAACAAACACAATATCCACAATGTCAACAAACTTTCTCTTCTCAAGCCGGTGTGAATACACTTACCACACCACCTCCCTAGGTTCCTACCATGGAGACCTATGTCCCATCCCCATCATCACTACCACCTACATCTCATCCATAAAGATTGTATAGTGCACCCTCTCCCAATCCATCCTCATCTACACCTCCCTTTAAACTACCTCCACCTCCTCCATTTTAGATTCTAACTTTGAGCTACCTACCCATGTTCAAGCCTCGACATCCTTCATAGCCTACGTATCCAACATCCCAAACTTACCAACCAATATTTTTCCAACAATTCTTCCTAGCTAGACATAGACATCATCCTTAGATACCTCATCCTATCCACAAGTCACACAACCCATTCAAACATCTTCACATCCACCTATCTCTATTGGACCCACATTTTTCACACCACCTCCTTCTTGGTCATCACCTCCCATGGCACAACCATTGCAGTAGGTTCCTCTCCAACAAACCCCCATACAACAACCTCAGACCATGCACCCACAATACTATTATCCTCAACAACCACCTACTCTACAACAGACTATACCAATTGCTTCGACATCTTATCCTATGCAGCAATAGTATCCCTAAGATCTATTGCAATATGTTCCTCCTCCACATTGGGAAGAACAAAAATTTCAATACCCCCCATATTTGCAAGCTTCACCCCCAGTAGCACCATCTCCTACACCATTAACACCTAAACTTCAACTCTTACAAGATGAAGTTAAGATGTTAAACCTTTGCACCACCAGTTATGGGCCACAGAAACCCACGTACGATGAGCTCTGCAATGAGCCAGTACATCCCTTAGTTCCCATTCCTCCTTACCCATATCACTTCGAGATGCCAAAGTTTGATAAGTTTAAAAGCAAGGAGGACCCACATGAACATGTCAGTAACTACCACTCAGCTTGCTACTAGCTTCATAGTAGCAATCCTCTCATGTTACGTACCTTCTCCCTTTCACTTGGGGGACAAGCCCTAGACTAGTACAACATGCTCCCATGCCATAACCTCTACACTTTTGAGTAGCTAGCCAATTTTTTCCTCGAGCACTTTTCCATCAACATCAAAAAGAAGACAAATTTCTCTGACGTCTATGCTTTATGATAGGATGATGATGAACCAATCACAAAATTTATCTCTAGATGGAGAGCGGTCATACATGACCTCACTCATAACCTCCCATCTATGGAGTTGGTTACACTCTTCTCAAAGAGTTGCCATAAACACATCTCCACCTCCCTACAACTTCACCAAAGTCGCACCTTTGAGGAAGCCATTGCTCAAGAAAAAGTCATTGAGGACATCAAAGTCCAATCTGGAAAAATCAAACTAAGACAAAAGCCTTCATACAACTCCAACTTTTACTTTAATAGAAATACGCCCAACCAACCTTTCCCATGACCACCACAAGCCAACCAAGTGGTAGCAGCTTATTCAGTCCCGACACCGGTCCCATAACCTCCTCCTCCACAACAACAACTATTTCAAACCAATGCACCCCTTCCACCTAGACCATAGTAGGCTCGAGGACCTCATCCCCCACCTCCATAACATAACTTAACACCACTTTATGAGCCTCTCCCAACCTTATTCTAGAGGTTATATGAGGTAGGTCACATCACCCTACCAAACATTTGACCTCTCGATCCAAATGCACCTAAGCCTCGAGGTTACATCGAGCAAGCCTTCTATGGATACCATAGACAACATGACCATGATATCAAATCATGTCATTATTTTCATGGTATGGTCCAAGATCTCATCGATCAAGGAACCATTCAAGTTTCAAACCCTCTCACACCATAGAACCAAAACCTAGGGATATATCAAAATCCCTTACCTAAACACCAAGGGACTAATCCCAAAACACCTCAAAATAACCCCTCAAGGCCACCAAGACAAGTCAACAATATCCACCATGACCCTCCTTCATGTGGCGTAGTGGGCATGATCAACCTTACCACTCAAAATCAATATTATCCTTCATATCAGCCTACATCAGTAGCCTCTACACCAGCACCATTCATTTCCCCACAAGCACCTACAACTCCTCAAGCTCCACCTCATCCCCCATAGAATATCATTACCATTCATGGTAGCCTTACGCATCAGCTACATAATGCCCCTACCAGATTATCTATTTTTGACCTCCTACAACAATATCAACCCCATCATGAGGCATTAAATGATATCCTTCACTCTATCAACCTTGAGACCCATGATACCAATGTGTTTGTCAACTTTGTGGGTAATATCCCATATTACCTTCAGCCATATATCAGTTTCCATGACCATGAGATCACATAACTCATAGGTGAAGGAGCGGATCCTCCCCTTCACATTCAAGCAACCATCAATGACATCACTTACAAATATGTTCTCATTGATACCGGTTCCTCAATCAACATTATTTCCACCATGGCTCTGCATCACCTACACATTTTGCCTACTCACTTCTCCACACCCTCACTAGACCTTCATGCATTTGATGGTTCAATGTGACCTATAGTAGGATCCATTATCCTACCCATTTGTGTAGGTGTACATACTATTATGATTCTATTCCATGTTATTCAAGGTGAAATGTAGTATAATATCTTGCTTGGACATCCATGGATTAGAGATATGCAGTGTGTGCCATCTACATTACACCATTGTCTTAAATACATCTACAATGGGCTTGTCCATTGTGTTCCTACCGATGGGGACCCTTTCAAATTTTGCAACATCATAGATCTCCCACCTGGACCTTCTTCATCTATGACATAGGTCCTTCCCATATCTAATCCTCACCCACCAGGAGCATTCATACCTCCTCCCTCATCAGTGCCTTCACCACAACCTTCATCCGGGACATGTATGCACTCACAACCAACAATGTCCATACCACCATCATCATCCAGTATAGCACCCTATCCTACTATCATACCCTTTTCACCACCTTCTTCATGGCCCCCACCACCTTCACAACCCTCATCATCTATAGATCCACCACCCATATCGACAACATGCTTGTCATATTCATCATGGCCAGCCCCCACCTCGCATCCATATTCCTCTATGAAACCTCCTCTCTTACCTACACCACAAATACCACCACTCCCTTTTCACCCATGACCTCGATCATTCACATATCCTCATAGGTCACCACCAACACTTACTCCTCCTACCTCATAGTTCCCACATGCTTACCAACCCATCCCATCTATGACTATCGAATGTCACAATTGGGAGAAATGAGCTACCCACCTTGATGACCAACTATTTCAATCATCTATGACCACCATTCAAGATTCCCAACTTGCATCATCATCATCTAATTTAGACTCACCACCTCATTCACCCATGTGTACGTCACCCCAAGTTTCTATCTTCATGACAAACATTAGTCTTGGTGACTACAACATCCATGATGCTCATTTGTATTCACCTCCAATCCAGTCTACTCATGACTTTGGTCACCCATCCACTTTGGTACTTACCATTGGTATAATCATGCAGTTAGGTTCCCAAAAAATTATACCAACTTTGTGTACATAGGCATTGATTCTTCACTCCCGACTATCGTCCCTCCACCACCATAGTCCAACTTTTGTGGTACCTTAGATCACATGTCCAACCCCCAATTCACATTACATTATCTTTGATACTTTCATTGGCATATATTTGGGCTAGGATATTATGAACAAGGGTTACATACACCTATAAATCCTCATGTCCAACTACCCATAAACAAATCAGGTTTAGGATACCAGTCCACAACTATCCATACACTCGAGGATGAACTACAAGATATTTCCTTGCATCCCACACCACCTCCTATGCACACCTTAGAAGAATATGTTGATATGGACCTCTTCGATGAGAACTCATCTCCCCACTCTATGATCATAGTTCCCTCAGACTTCTTTCATGAAGTCCCTTCCCTAGATGACATGTCCTCATGCTGCATCGATGAACTAGTTAATCAATTCATCGCATTGTCCCTCACACCTAAAGCCCCATAGTGCAACATCACACTTCCTCATTTGTTATTGATGTATCTAGCTAGACCCTCACACATGTGTCACCAACTTTGAAAATCCATAACATGACCTCGATCACCACCCATTGTCTTGCATCCACCATTACACCTTTCTCGATGCTCACGAACTCATGAATCTTCATCATAAGATTCATCACTATCAGATTCTTCCATCACTTATGTTAACATGGTTGATGTGGACCTCTTCATACCACTTTAATACACATCTCACACAAATCAGGACAACATCCCCAACCCAAATTTCATTGACCTAACTCACATTTCATCAATACCTTCTCCACAAGACTTCCTATTATCACCACACATCCTACATGCAACAAATGCTCCTTCATCATCAAATCCACCTCACATTCCATGCATCCATCACACGGACATATATTTAGATGATGAATATGACATACCTGAGGTCATCGATGACCTCCACCTCATTCCAATTCTAGAGCAACTTCGTGATGGTTCCCACATGTTGATAGAAGAAACCATCGATGTTGATATTGGTGATGATCCTGACAACCCTCATATCATCAAACTCATTGTTAACCTCTCACCTAAATAACATATGTTATTCACTACCTTCCTTAAATAATACATCAAGGTATTCACCTGGTCCTACAAATACACGCTAGGTCTTGACCCATCCTTAGTGGTTCATAATCTTACATTGGACAAAGATGCTAAGCCTGTCCAACAAAAACTATGATGTATGCACCCTACGATTGCTTTGTTAGTTAAATATGAGCTACAAAATCTCCTTGACGTAGATTTTATTCAACCCATCGACTATCCCAAATGGGTATCTAACATGGTGCTAGTGCCCAAACCTTCAGGTGAGGTTCGAGTCTACACTGACTTTCATGATCTAAACAAAGCTTGTCCCAAAGATAATTTTCTATTGCCAAACATTGACTCACTTGTTGATTCCATCATCGACCATGAAATGATATCCCTCATGGATGGATTTTTTGGTTACAACCAAATTAAGATCAATCCTACCGATCAACACAAAATATCCTTCACAACCCCTTAGGGGACCTTCTATTACAAGGTCATGCCATTCGACCTCAAAAATATTGGGGCAACCTACCAACGTGCAATGACATATATCTTTCATGATTACATGCATAAAATCATGGAATATTACATAGATGACCTCATCACAAAGTCTAAAGAATGCTCACAACATCTAGCCGATTTACGTAAAATATTTGATCACCTCCTAGAGCACAATGTGCGCCTCAACCCAAAGAAGTGCATCTTTGGTGTTACATCGAGAAAAATATTAGGGTTCATCATCTCTCAATGAGGCATCAAAGTTGACCCTAACAAATTCAAGGCCATCATCGAGATGCCTCCTCCCACCAACCTTAAACAATTACGTAGCTTGTAGGGTAAAATCACATCAATCCGATGGTTCATCACCCAATTATCAAAAAAATGTAAGTCATTCAATCACCTTTTGCAAAAAAGTGTCTCTTTCAAATGGGATGACAAATGTCAACAAGATTTTGACTCAATCAAAGCCTATCTCACCTCCTCACCAGTACTATCTCCTCCACACCCACAACTACCTTTTATTATATACATCACCACTATAGACTTCACACTTGGTACATTGTTAGCACAAAATAATGTGCTCAATCATGAGCAAGCCATATATTACATTAGTCACACCCTAGTTAGCTATGAGATACATTACGCATATATGGAAAAGCTATGCCTAGCTATAGTTTTTGCCACCCAAAAACTATGCCATTACATGTTGAACCATACCACCTTTGTTATCGCTCATGACAACCCACTTTGATACATGATGAACAAGAGTTATCATAACTCTCGCACAGCCAAATGGATCATGCTTCTTACTGAATTTGATCTAGAATTCATTTCACAAAAATCCATAAAAGGATAGGTCATCATAGACCAATTGGTTGAAGCTCCATTGCATGATGACCAACCACTTCTCATCCAACTCCCTGATGACTCCATATTCCATGTCACAGAAGTCAAAGAATATGTTGAACCTAAAATGCTAATGGATTTAACACTTTTTTTGATGGCTCCCACTGCACTCACATCGAGGGTGCAAACATCATTTTATTTACACCAGATGGGGAACCACTCCCATTTTCCTTCAAATTAGGCTTCCCATGCACTAACAATAATATAGAATATGAGGCCTTAATCTTGGGATTGAAACAAGCTCACTCCATGCACATTCGATGCCTTCACATCATAGGTGATTCCCTCCTAATTGTTAATCAGGTCTAGGAGATCTGGCAATGTCATTGCCTAGTTCTCTAGCAATACAAACAAATTTCCCAACAACTTCTCACCCAGTTTGAGTGGTATGTTATCGAAGCTACCCCATACTCATCAAACTATTTTATAGATACCATGGCTTCATTGGGATCACTCATACCCCAAAATCCCCTTTTTGACACCACACGTGTCTGTTCACACCCTAAATCAATATACCATCACAGATGATGAGGGCATTCACATTGTCCAAACCAAACCTCATGATCCTTGGTTTTTGTAAATCAAGGACTATATTAAACTAGGTTTCTTACCATATGATTTACCACATGCTCATCATCGAGCATTCAAACAAAGGGTAATCTATTATACATTACTAGGGGACATCCTCTATCATCATAGTTATGATGGCATCCTCTTGCACTACCTAGAACCATATGAATCCCAATGAGTAGTGCAAGAAACTCATGATGGTACCTATGGTGGCCACTTCAATGGCATGGCCATCACAAAGTGTATCCTACGCATGGGCTACTATTGGCCCAAAATGGAACATGATTATTGTGAGTATGTAAAATGATGCATCAAGTGTCAACAACATGCAAATCTCATGCATCTCCCTTCGCAAGCGCTCCAGCCTATCCAGTCCATGTGGCCCTTCTCCTAGTGGGACCTTGACCTTATTGGACAAATCACACCTACTTCATCAAGCAATCATAATTTCATCATAACCACCATAGAATACTTCACAAAGTGGGTCGAAGCAATCCCACTTGTCCAAACCACGGGGTTCAAAATCATGGTATTCATTACTGATCACATCATATGCCACTTTGGGATCCCATCCCAAATCATCTCAAACAATGGTAAATCCTTCAAGAACAAAACTATCCATGCTCTCTACACCAAATTCCACATCCACCATAGCTTTTCTACCCCATATTACCCTCAAGGTAATGGTCAAGTGGAAGCCACCAACAAAACTATATGTTCTATCCTACGTAAGATAGTCATAGAGTCACACCATGATTGGCACAACCAAATACCATTGGCTTTGTGGGCTTACCGCACAAGCATTCATACTCCCATCGGGGCAACCCCATTCTCATTAGTTTATGGAGCTGAGGCCATCATGCCCCTCGAGCTCGAAATACCCTCTTTACGAGTGTCCATGAAAGACTTCATTGATGATGACACTGCCCATCAAGCCTACCTTGATCAGTTAACACTCCTAGATGAGTGGTGTATCCATGCCATCGAACACACGCATGTTTATCAGGATCACCTTCATCATACCTACAATAGTAAGGTACATCAACACAAATTTCAAATTGGTGACCTGGTACTCAAGGAAAATCAGCAAATCATGAGTCAACCCCACCAGCAATGAGACAAGTTCACTCCCAACTAGCTTGGCCCATACATTATTACACACAGATTTAGTTTTAGTGCCTATCGATTGGTAAATTTGGAAGGACACGCTAAACCTGAACCTATAAACATCATCCACCTACATGCATTCAATGCCTAGCCTACCTAGGTTTGTGACATCATAGGTTATGTACACTATCATTAAAATTACAATTTAGACAAATCACACACAACACCTCACATACAATGTTTCACTTTCTATTTCACAGTAGGAATATTTTGCTTCTTTTTGCATCATTTATATACTATTGGTATTTATATGTTTTTGTAGGTTTTTGCATCATCGACTACCACATCATCAATAGATATACACTATTCCATGCATACACCCACAACATCTCCAAATCTCACCATGCAGGACCTCTCAGTATTACCCCTAGTTCCAATCACTCCATCCGATCTTACATGACCGCCTACCTTGACTCATGCTCAACAATCCTCACCATCTTCCCACTTAGATCATCACCCATCACCTCGATACCATTCACCTATTCATAGAGACTCCTCCTACTCACCCCGATCAGGTGATAGTCAGATCTCATTATCCTCATTTGATGACAAGGAGGACCACTCACATCCTCACCCATGAGGATCTCCACCCCCTCCATCTCATGATGAGAGGGACCCTTACATACCACCTTCTTTGGTCCATCATCCCCCTTTAGGTTACTACCCACCTAATAGGGGGTCTACCTTTCACCCAACATGCCTTCCATATTTACCTCCACCCCTCTCAAGTGGTATGTCCCCATATGCTCAATCCCTCCATGCACATGCTTCCCAAGTCACCTCCACGCAACCTATCCCAACTCATCATCGATGCTATCTCAAGCCATATCCCACTCCTCCCATTCTATAGACACCACCATCCGCACTACGTGGTCTTCCATTTTAGCCTACCTCATCATCAATGGCACAGTTCCACTCTCCTTCCTCTTCACCTAGATCTTCATAGTTATACCACACTCTAACATATTCACCAGAATCTCAATCCCTGCCACCCTCGATTCTATCACCCTCTTCACTTGATATCCAACACATTCTTTCCCACCTCGACAATCTTGAACTCCATTTAAGTCATTGTCATTATTGTACTTCTTCTCACCAACCTGCCATGGCCCAAATCTCCACACCTCATCCTAGGCCGACCACTAGACCTAGGATTCGACCATCACCAAATTCTTGATCTACCTCCCAAACACTCACCTCCACTCCACCCCTTCCCCACTCGACACCACCCAAACCTTATATTTACCCCATGCCAATCCAATCTGCACCACTAGCACAAATGTTCCATCAGTTACTACACTAGGGCCTCATTGCCCTACCCAAAATCTATCCTATGGACCCACTACACCCCAAGCCATGAAACTTTCATGAGAATCAATTTTACATTTACCATCACCAATCGAGGCATGACATCAACATGTGTCATACCTTTGAAACCCTAGTAAATGATATGTTATTTGAAGAACCAATCCAATCACCCAAAGATACCCCTTCATCCATCCAGCTTCAAAGCCCTCCACATCCTAGTATCTCACCCATTGCCACCCCATGAATCCAACACAACAACATCACACCAATTCCAATGGCTAGCCAACTATACAAATCAACAACACCCTAGTCACCTTGTCACGTCACCAACCTGATCACGATCTGACCCTCACAATTTCTAAAATCTCTAGGTTATTTTCACCTTTCTTCTCTTCTTCTCCTCTTTCTTCTTCCTCTATTTATCAAGCATAGTTGTATGGTCATGCTTCGAGTGGCTACATACCTATGCTACTTCTATCATCTTCCTACTCTTCCTCTACTTTTCTCGTATTTCTAATATTCTCCTATTTCCTCTTGTATTTTTTTCCTTTGTCACCTTTTCAGTTAGCATTTTTTTGGTCATTCTCATCACATACATCATTTATACACTGGGGCAACCTCATCACATCTTGTGATTCTCATCACCATCATTACACATGATCATCTATAAATATGAATTTCAAAATGTTCATCTAGCTTCATTACATACAAATTCCTCTTGTAAGAAAATCTTCCTCTTACATCACATCTTTCATTGCATATATCCATCGCTTCTTCTATCATAATTTTATTCAGGTTTGTATATTCTCCTTCTAAAAATGTGCTCATAACAAGAAATAACATACACACTTGTTAGCATCACCACATGGATGTCCACACCTTTCACTCAGGATCATAGATTATAGGGTATTGTGTAAGTTTTGACCATCTGATAGTTACAACCAATCAAGTGTCACCTCCAGATGATAGGTTATTACACTCCTTATAGCTTTCCATTGTTGATTCAACTTCTTTCAAGGACCATTCACACATGGCATAAATTTAAAGCACCTTTTGAGTCTAGGGAAGATAACACCTTGCGTAGATATCACCATCTAGAGAATGGTTTCCCCTGCTCATCCTATCATTTGCATGATCAACATACGACCTAGGGATAAACAAAGGGATAAGCATAACAAAGAATCACAAATACGGGTAGAAAACAAAAGCCAACGCCCATACAAAAAAAAAAAGAAAAAAAAGAAAAGAGCACCACAAACGAGACACAAGCAATAATCGAGGGGCAAAAAACAAAAGGAAAAGCCTCCAAGAAACACAAGTGTTATGCTTCATCACCTTTGGTCCTTAGGTTTAACATAACATCATGGGATGATTTCCATCACCAACTATAGGCCCTAAGCACCTGCCTACCAGTGGAATAGTCTTACAAGTGGTGACACATCTGTCACATTAGCGACCTTCTTTTGTACAGATCACTGAGCACTTGTGGATGAGCTAGCTACCTTGGCTATGTTTACAATGGGTTCATCCTACCTCCCTCAAAATGGATAAATGAACATCACTCATTTGCACACACTAGTCCATGATAGACTTTGACCTAGCCAGGTTAGTCATAAGTTGTCAATAAAAACCTAGTTTGGTTATTCAAGATGTTTGATTGCAATAACTATGTTAGTCAAGAGTCTTACACATACCCCTATACCATATTATATCCATGATATTACAGTATGGATCACATCCACATAGGTTTATGTTATGATACAAGTGTTTCCTTGATGCATTTTAAATTTCAAGATACATGCAACATCACATCTATCAAACATACATGTTATCTACATTGCATTACATATCAACATCTCAATCTCCATCATGCAACATTACATCTCTCCAACATGCATTCATCAGTGTCACATCACTAAGCAGTGTTGTCTACATTACAATGATCTAATTTTCCTATGTGTTACCCCATACACATAAATTCATCTATCACACAGGTACATACCAAAATTCTACATTACACATCCATACATCACCACAATCATACACAAAAGCAACATAAAATACAAATAAAAAATTTACACACACATATAAGAGCCGCAACAAAAGTTATATCTATATATATAATCATCAAAATACCCTCAAGCTACAAAATAAGATAATTTCCACTATCTATCCTCAAAAATACCTAATGGCTACAATAGGGATCAATACCCATACATATAAACATCACCCCTGCTGATCACGAGGAGTCTCTCCACTCCCCTCATGAAGCCCCACCTGCCTTCTCTCCCCGTGCATTGCTTTCATCCTGCCCAACTCAGCAACTACCCTAGCCACCTCAGTGCCTACAACTACTACAACTCCCTCTAATCCTAGAGCACCACCACCCACCTGCACCACTAGTAGCCTACCCATACCCACCTCTCTCCATCCTATGGAAGCAACACTCCGATGACTCTGCTTAGACTGAGTCCATGCTCACGATCATGATCTCGACCTCGATCATGACCTATCATAATATAGTAGTGCAATCCCTTAGACCATCAAGGCTATCTCACAATCATACCTCATCAAAGCCTCATCTCTTAACTTATCCACTAGATCCTCATTCCCCTTTCTCAATCACTCTATCTCAACCTGAAGAGTAGCCTCATCTACAGGAACCCTCACCTCTCCCAGCTCTTTCCATAACCGCTCCACCTTAGCATGTAAATCAATCACCTTGACCACATGAGCAGCACGCTCAACCTCCATAGATGCTCCCACCTACTCCAACCTAACCACCTCCATATTGAACTTATCTATAATCACTACATCTACCATGAGAGTACGCAAACTCTCAACTGACTCAACATGCCTCCTCTCCTCCATAGCAAGTCTACCTCATAGCTCCACACACTACAACTCTAGACCCCTCTTCACCTCAACACTCACTATATTTGATGCTACCAACCTCTCTCATAGCTCTACACACTGAAGCTCTAGATCTCTCTTCTCCATAGTACTCATCATATCAACTACTATCAATCGCTCCTCACAATCATGCAACTCTCCCTCTAAATGTTGTACTCGATCACACAACATCATCAACTCCTCCTCCGAATATCTCCTCTCCTACTCCTCCAATGGGATATCTCCCATATCCCCAAAATCAATCATGTCCTCAACCTCCACATCTACACCTATATCCTCCATCACCACATCCTCCTACTATGAGCTGCTCACTAGCTACCACATCCTGTGCAACCCCACCCATATCACTAGGTGCACTAGACTCCCCTCTCTGAAGTCACCTCGACCATCAAAGAGATGTCTCAACCCTCACCCCTGATCCACCTAGTGCCTCTCCCTCTCATGAAGGCACCCCACCAACTGGTGCCATCACATGCTCGATAACACTAGTACCTACCTCCCAATCCTACCTAGCCCACTAGGCATCATACTCAAGAGTGGTACCCACATCAGCTACATCAAGAATCACCATCAGTAGATCCCTCTCACCATCCCAAGGAGGTACCATAGGATGCATCCCCCTATCACCTCTATCCTATAGATCACGATAGGTACATCTGGCATACCCTATCACAATCCAAACTACCTCATCACCCTACTGAAGGGGAAGAACTCAACCTAATGGGTATATCATCCTAAAACCCATCACCCCTATATTATAGCCCTAAGCTACTCATCATCCTTCTCCCACACCACTCCCCCCTCTAGGGCCTCCAGTGAATATCTTTTGGCTCCAATTATCCAAAAGTCCTCCTCTAAAACAAGTAATCACCCTCATGTGGTCTCTTCATGCCCTTCTCCTCATCCTTCCACCACCTTAGTGTGTAGGATAAAGTCTTACTCTTCTTCTCATGCACCAAGTATAGAAATAGTTTTGGTTGCTCCATTGCTATGTGTTCCCACACCCAAACTTGTAGTAAAGGGACCCAATTTAGTCCCTTTCACCCTATCCTCACCACATCGTGTAGCTCCCTATATACCTAGGCTAGTAGCATAGGTGCCCATGCAAACACAACCTTATGCTCCACCATATCACACACTACGTCCAACATGTTCCAAGTGAACTTCACCTTAGAAGCATCAGGAAGCGCCCATGTCAAAATCATCAACATCATCACACAATGGTGATTAGACATCTTCTGATACCAATAGTATTCATAGTCAATGCCCTTCTTGGTATCTACCTCCCTCCACCTCTCACCAAATGTACGTTGTAGCATTGCATCATGCCTACCATCATCTGCCACCCTCATAGGAGCACCCTCAACTGGTAACTTGTAAATCCTATAGATATCCTCTAGGGTGATCATCATCTCACCCATCGAAAAATGGAAGGTGTTCCTATCAAGATCCCACCTCTCACATAGAGTTGATATATAGGCCCGGTTAGCATGAATGCTAACACACTCCCACACTCCTCTCAACCATACTGAATCCAACCACTCCAAATCAACATCACTCCACTCCTTCACTAACATCGCCTTCATCATTCACACGCGATGATGAGGCTCAATCATCTTCACATATTTCATTCACAAACATCACAATAAAATTTGTGTTAATATCAAAATACACAATTTTACTCCTATGACTACAATACAATCATCATACAACTACATTCTATGTAAAAAAAACATCTTCACGCATTTCGAGACACTACAAATGCACAACCTTAACCGTACCTCAACATGCGAAAAATAAATAGCACTTTTGAATACCCATTTCTCCCTTTCATGGCTAAAGGGTGAACAAAATTAAAAAATAATACATAATCGACACAAAATAGAATAATTCACATGCATTCATACCCCCATCATGGCACGTAATTCAAAATATTACCAAATCACATCATGCCATGATAACAGTCACATTTTTGGACACCCATTTCCCCATTTCATGGTGAATGTTCAAACACATTGGGAAAATAGTACACCATTTCCCCAAAACATCCAACAATATATCAAACAACAATGAATTACATCACCTAATTCAAAACAATTACCAGATAAAATCAAAATAAAATAACAGTCATATTTTTGAATACCCATTTCCCCATTTCATGGTAAAAGTTCAAAAACATTCAAAAAATAGTACACCGTTTACCCAAAAATAGCTACATCCACATATATCATTTGCATCGTACAACATGTAAAATCCAAAACATCATCAAATCAAGTCAAATCAAAACAATAATCATAATTTTGGACACCCATTTCACTATTTCATGGTGAAAGTTCAAAAATATTTTGCAAACAACACACGGTTTGGCATGAAAATCAAGGTCAAACAAAATTCATTTCTAACCCAAATCACACAGTCAAATAATCTCCAAAATAGGTCAAAATGAAAAAAGGACAATCATTCCAAATACCCATTTGGCTTGTTTAACACTTTGTGTTTAAATTTTAAACAAATTAAATAGGCACATCACATAAAAACGCAAAATGCTATCCTACCACATTCAAATTCACTCACGATTCCCAAAATTCAAATACAAAGGGTTAGAACACTTACCCGTGGCTCCCCGTGATGACTACCAACACTAGTTTGACCCCTCACCATAGTCAAGTCCAATCAAAAATTTGCAAGCACTCCACATCAAAATTCTTCACTCACACCTCACTCCTCCACTCATGCATCACAAAAATGACCCCACACATGTGCACCAAAAGGCTTTTATATGCCTCAAAACCCTAAATCGCATGCCACCCTATGATTTCAACCCAAATCGTAGGTCACCCTATGAATTCAACCCTAAATCGTAGGTCACCCTACGATTTGAACCAAACAACACAAAATTCAAAATTTCTTCATTCCAAAAGATTCTTCCCCTCCATCTTCATGCTATTTTGCAAATTTTCCATCTTTTGCAAACCATTTTCTTCTATCAATCAACTCATCATCATTTCACCATATTTCATTCACCTCATTGTTGATTCCTCGTTTGAGGGGGTATTCATATACAAAAGTCAGCTTCACCTGCAACCAAACAATCAAACATCCAAATCATGGATATCGCATTTGTCTACACAAATTTTTGTTGAAGATTATCTCAAGATAATAGTAAAACCAACCAACCAGATATTTGTTAGATCACGAGAGTTATGCACAACAATGGAGATGTCACTCTGGCGTTCATGATTTATAATGAATGACATGTTTGAATAATCCATGCACAACATCGGAGATGTCACTCTGGTGTTCATGATACATAATGAATGACATGTTTGAATAATCCATGTCACCTAGCTCAAATGGTTTGACACATGTCACCATGCACTCATCAATCAATCAACAGAAAAAATTTGAATAGGCATTTGTTCTATTCGTACTTTGGACCATCTTGCATTGGTCACAAAAGCAAAGCAGTCATAAGTTGCCCTCACAAGCAACTAGTATGACATTGCAAAATATCATACAGAATCAACAAAATCATCGCATTGCATCCGCAATCACCCATTTGCATTCATCATCAACATTTTCCATTTTCTCTCTTTTCTCTCCCTTTTCTTCTTTCCTCCCCTTCCTTTATTTCTCTTCTTCTTCTTTCTTCTTTCCCTTTCTCTTTCTCCTTTCTTCCTCTCTTCTCTCCTCAAATTCCCGATCAATGTTGTATGGTCACGCTTCGAGTGGCTACATACCTTTGGTTGGATTCCTATTCCTCTCTTCTCTCCCTGGTTTTTGGTCAATGTTGTATGGTCATGCTTTGAGTGGCTACATACCTTTGATTAGATTCTATTCTCCCCTTTCTTCCTTCATCTTCTACTTTCTCCCATCATATTTTTGTACTAAACTATGTTTCACACAGTATAGTACAAAAAGGGGCAAATGTAGACACCCAAAAGTCACACATGTCTACTTCTACGTACTTGTAGATCTATCCAGATACTTGTAGGCTGCATAGACCATCATAGACCCCTCTAGGCTATTGTAGACTAGCGTAGACCATTGTAGGCTATTGTAGTCTTTTGTAGGTTCCTAAACCTACAAAACTAGGTAAAACCCCTCCAAAATACCTCCTGCTCATTAGGAGACCACCTATCAGCCCCCTAAGGTAACTTAAGCCCTCCCCTACACCTAATTAGCCCCCATGGGACCTTATCCCTTTCCAAAATCCTAATTAGGTTGATTAGTGATCTAATTCATCATTCACATTTCACTAAAATGTACTTTTTTCACTTAAGTAGGATTAATTAGGGTTCTAAACCCAAATTAGCCCTAATTATTCCTCCACACATATGTGCACCCACTTAGTTAGGATATTTATGAAAACCCTAACCTAACCTAGGATCTAACTAACCCTAGTTAATCCTATCTCTTCCTCACACATGTGTGAGGAAGAAGATATTTCCCTAATGCATGTGGGTTTGACACCTACCCAAACCCTAACCTAACCTAGCATGGAATAGACTCTATTAGAATTAAAGTGCACTATGCATCTGTTTTGACACTTTTCAGTTTATCATATTGACCTTCTGCCTATATATGTAACTCATTTAATGTATAATATAATCTCATCAGTTCTATTCCTAACATTTGGTATCAAAGCAGGTTCCCTCTCCTACCTGTGAAACCCTTGAGGGGGATTTCCCTCATGGAAATCCTCCCTCCCCCTCATTTTTTTTCTCCATTTTATTTTCAAACTAGGGAATATGCTCTCCATCATTGATGGATTAGAAACCAAAAGTTTGCAAAAGAATAATGGCTGAAAAATCCTCCCTTATTTTTTTTCCTCTCAAGTAACAGTTGAATCCTGCTAGTAGCAACAAAACGAGGAGGAGAAGGCTTGAAATATTTCTATTTTTGGTGCTTGTAATAAAGTTGCAGACCATGATGAAGTCCTAGATATGCTATCGCATTCATTTAATGCTACTACCTCATGTTTTTTTCTAAAATCTATTTATGGCTTGGTTTGGTTTCAAGGCTGGCACGGAGCTATTTCTCCTGCTCTACTGTCTCCTCCAAACATCTCTCACTCTATGTGCCAAGTTACCAACATAAATTGAAAGGAGATTTTTTTTTTATGAGTCTAAAGATTGATTGCAACTCTTGCATCACTCTGAAGATTGTTTAAAATGTGTTGAAGCCTATTACCCAAGAGGGGAAATGATGATAATTGCCTTGAATGTCTAACAACAGATCCAACCTGATTAAGGAGATTTCTCCAAGCCATTTCTGCAAAATGCCCTGTCGAATTTTCTTCTGTGATTTTTTCACAGACCCAAAAAACTTAACCAACACGTATAGAATTTGAACACGGCGATTTGATTGTTTTACCATAAATTGAAATAAAATTGATTGGAGGAATAGATTTGCCAAAAGGAATATGGGGAGGCAGTCACTATTCCAGAAATTGATGTGGAAGATAGAGATGTTGACAATCACCACTTCGATATCTGGGCATTTGAAGGTGATCATGGCCATCGTCGGCTTGCCAACATAGCCCGCGTCGATGTAGCAGAACTTCACCATTTTAGCTTGGTAATTTATGGTAGAGGGGATTCACCTCTGGTAGTGTCCCCTGATCTACAGAATGAAGTTAGTCCCTCTATTTTAGAATGCAGTTTTTCAGCAAAACTATCGAGCGCATTTTTTTCATGGAGGAGGTGGAAGCCGACACCGTGATCGTTTCGACAGGGGCTGTTGCCAGGCGTCTGGATTTTCCCAGCATCAACGATGATGGGTACTGAAACAAGGGCATCTCTTCCTACAAGTGATGTCTATGATGGGGCTGCGATTGTCTCCTTCTGTGCCTGTGGCTTCCTGTGACTCAAAATCATGACCCAAAAAGAAGGACAAATCATCGCATCCTCTCTCCATGAAATATTTCCATCACCGTTGGCGTAAATTTTTTTGAAAACATCATAAGTTCCTTGATAAGTTCGCTGGATGTCGCATGTGAGTCGCTGCTATTGGGATTCGATATGGTGTCACATAGAAAATACACCGACAGCGATCGTGGGATTCCTTTCGTCAAAATGTCTTTCTACAGGGATCGTCGAGGGCTAAAGATATTCTTAGTTAAATAAAGCTTGGTAGGCTATTGAGAGGAGAACGGAGAATTTGGTTGTGACCGTGTTTGCCTCAGCTGCTTCAATAACCATAGCAACCCAATTTTTCCATGACACTAGAGGTACCCCGATGGAGCCATTGAGAAGATGCCCCTATCGGATGTTGTTCCAGTCAATGCTGACAAAGTCGATGAAATTCTTGCCCTTCATCAGCTACTGCCTCGAGAATGAGGCATCACAGCACTGTAAAATGGGGGAGCAGTTGCTATGATAGTGTGGGAATATTTTAATGAAATATAGTGAGTGGGGGGCACTTAATTTATTTCATAAGAAGTGTAAGGGGTATTTTTTTAAAAGTGGAGGACCACTTTATAATTTTTCAAATTGTATGAAGATTTTATTGGCAGTTCCCTTTGAATTTTTTTGGTGATGGCCTAGATGGCCCATGTAATTCCCCTGCGAGGGAAATTTTAATGCTATTTTTTCCACCTAAGAACGATGTCGCTTTTAAGTGATGTTGTCTATTTACTGCCTAGATAGGCATGGTATTGTTTTCCAAATGTTGAAGGCACCATTCACATACAAGTATGGGGGTATTTATAGTCGTTAGAAATAGTTTTCCACGACGGACACAACGGTGGTGTCATATTGTAATTTTGAGGCTATTTCAATTGAGTTTTTTAGCCTCAAATTTTTTCTACCTTGGAGTGCACTCTCGGTTGTACCCGACACTCCCAAGGCACTTGTAAGTGAACCTAGTATCTAGTATTCTCCTCTTTCTACTTGGAGGATGCAGTGGCTGGTTACCCATGCATTCCGGTAAGATGATGTGACTACCAAAAGGACACTTATTCTAGGGACTACAGAAATAGACACCCTAGACTCTATCCGAGTTTTTTCTAGATCTACTTTTGAAGACTACAGACAAAGACACTTCAGAAGATTCTCTTCTATTCTTCTTTCTTCTCCTCCATATTTGGCTTCTATGGCTCATTTTATTGTATTTCATTGTTTTTTTTTTCTTATGTATTAAGGTGCATTTTTGGTAGATACCGACACATTCTAGATTGAGTTCACCATGAGGAGAGATTTGATATTCATGGTGGATCTAGTCAGTGACCTACAAGAGGCAACATCCTCTGAGGATGACCTGCAGAGGCAACAAACCTAGAAGTGGCTGACCCTGAGGCACCCATGATGACCCTGAGGCACTTAGATGGCTGACCCAGTGGCAATAGACCCATGGAAGTGGCTGACCCTGAGGCAACAGACCGAGATGTATACACAGTGAATCTAGCATTATTCACAGTTGGAGAGCCAAGCGCAAAGAGCACGAGCCTAGACCAAATCAGCAATAAAGGAGGATGTAGATTTTTTAGAGAATGATAGGTTGCTTTTATAGAAGTCAACATTAAGGGGGAATGTTACCTAATGTTGACTTGTTTTTTTTCTTTAGTTAGGATAGTGCACTTTAATGGGGAATGTTAGAATTAAAGTGCACTATGCCTCTATTTTGACACTTGTCAGTTTATATTGACACTTGTCAGTTTATCATATAGGCCTTCTGCCTATATATGTAACTCATTTCATGTATAATATAATCTCATTAGTTCTATTCCTAACAGACTCTAGGGTTTGGTCTACCTAACCACTCCCCTGACCTTGACTTTTACTATAAATAGAGGCCCTCTCTCATTATCTCTATCTCATTCTTAGATAACTTACAAAAACTCTACCAAAATCGTTCTATAATCTCTTCTTTTGATTGTGGATTGTACAAACAATATCCAAGCATCCCAAGAGCCCATCCAAAAAAAGGATCTCCATCAGAAGGCACCTGTAGTTGGATTCACCCCTTGACCTATGAATTCGAGTTCCATATCACCCATACCCTATGAGTTGGCTGTATAGTTGATCTATAGCAGCAAAAAATTTAGGTAACCTTTATTTCATGTTTTATAGAATTTACACTTTATTTCTAACTTTATTTCATGTTTTTAATGTTTTTTTGTCTTCATCAATATGGGGCCTAATCCATGATAGGCCCCTAAATGAACTAACACCATTTTGTAGGCCCTCTAGTAGCAGTAAATATACATAACATCAACAAACACAACAACAACAACAACACACAGTGGTGGCACACACGCATCAAAGCCCATCTACATTCAAGGAGTCCCAAGAGAAACCATCAGAGTGTTTCGTATCTTGTTGAGAAAGAAAATGAGATTCACCCTGTAATCTTATATCAAATTATTAATAAAATGAGTTGGAAGCACTTTTGAGCATTTTAATTTGTTATAGTTAACTTGCTTGATCAAATGGTAGCCTTTGGTATACTTCATGTATAATGAATGTGATATGATTAATGTGTATGTATGTGAATGATGTATGTATCGTAATTTTTGTTAATGATGTATGCATGTGAATTGAAACACACAAGATTATGTAGTGATGGTATGATTTGATACATGATGAATAATAGGTAAAAATAAACTTATTTGATCATGAATATGCACAAATGGAGATGTATAAATGTAATATGTGATAACATGTGTACATGTGGGACACAAAAATGTAGTAAGGTAAATAGAAATTTGCCTTGTGTCTAGACTATCTCAAGTGCGATGATTAATAAAAAACAATTGAATAATCACATTACCTAATGACCATGATAGAAAATACGCAAACAATAAGTGTAAAAATAGATGATAATGTACAAGACATACATAGTGAAAATTGAAAGGATGGGTGAAATATGTAGTGAATGAGAGTATACAAATGTGATGAAGAGACACTTTTTATAGGTAAAATTAGTGGTGATGTTGTTCACCCCTAATTCTCAAGCATGGTGGATGTTTAAAAGAGTTTCTAGACACTCAAACAACATAGTTTGAAGAATCAAACGTATCTAGTAGTCATGCAATATCCTCTAGAAATTTTGACAATCCTAACTAAGATTAAGTCTATCATGGAACTATGTGTACACATGATGTTCATTTATCCATTTTGATGGAGGTTATATTAACCCATTGTAAACCTAGTCAAATTAGCTAGCTCATCCACAAGTGTATAATGATATGCATAAGATAAAGTCACTAATGTGATAGATGTGTCACCACTTGTAAGGCTTGCTCCATTGCAAGTCAGGCTCTTGGAGCCTATTTTTGGTGATGGAAATTGCACTGTGATGTTATTTTGGACTTGAGGACCTCCAAGATTCAATCGTTTGATAGTAATCTTGAGGATTTTTATTTTGTTTTCTACCCCTTTATTGTTTTTTCCTCTTTTTTGTGGTGCTTTTTTTGTACTAATTCTCTCTCTATTTTTTTTTTTTATCGTGGACATTGGATTTTATTTTCTGCCCATTTTGTTTTTGCTTTTGCTTGTCCCTTTGTTTATTTCTAGGTTTATTTTAATCATGCAAATGATAAGATGAGAAAGAGAAATTGTTCTCTAAATGAAAAGGCCTACACAAGGTATTATTCTCTCTAAACTCAAAATTTGCTTAAGATGTGAAATATGTGAGTGGTCCATGAATAAACCCAATTCAACTAGGGGTAGCCTTGAAATCTTGTATAATTTTATGGCATTCAATACATATTTATTAGACTGATTATGAATGGTTGAGCAATAGAAAATATTCCCATTACCATGCAACTAAGAATAGGAATAGACACCATGGTACTTATGTGAACAAATGCATTTTGAACTCCTTAAAGTGGTACTATATACAAGTGATGTATTCTCTGTATCGCTCCAAATTTTTCGCATCCCTACCTTCAGGCTATTGGATCCGCGCCCGAAAGGAGGATGGGAAAATGATGATGCGGTACCTCGGACGAGAGGACTTTGCGAAGGTCCCGCCTCTCAAGGGAGGTGCATTTTGGTGATTTGTCGACGGATGGTGGGTTCACCGGGGAAACATTTGGCGGCAGTTTCCACGCCTAGGTTTTGGGAATGTGTTTTAATGGGTTCGTTTTATCCTTAAACATTCATCCTAGGTTTGGCCGAATGATTCTAACTTAAACTACATGAAAATGCAATTTAAATGAATACAATAAATAAACTGAAAGCAAAAAAATAGAGAATTTGCGGGAGGCTAATGGAGATTACCGATCCGGGATGTACGATGAAGTTTCGATGCTTGAAGTAGTACGGATCGTGCGGGATTCGACAAAATCGCCTAGCAATCTGTCGAGAATCGTACGGAATCCGACGGGATCGTACGAGACAGATAGAATCGTATCAGATCTGACGAATTCGTCAAACGAATTCGTCGAAACCTACAAAACAGAGAACAGATGCAAAATACAAGCAATTCTACTATGCAAAATAGAGGCAAAATATGCTAAAGAACAAGGTGAATACTAAGCAATAATTTAAAACAGAAAGTAAAACAGATCACTGCATTATGATGGCAAATCATGAATTTAATGTGCAATCTAAACTAGATGGGTGAACTCCAGATGCAAAGTAGAATAAAAACTAAATAAATGATCTGATTTATAGCATAAAATGACGAGAGAGAAAAGAGAGAAGAGCAAACTTCGAGGCACTGATTGCCTCGATGTATCTTGCGATCGAGATCGTCTCGCATCGATGCGAGATCGTCCCTAATTTGACGGGATCGCCTCCGATCTTGACGGGTTAAGTCGGCTGCGATAGGTGCTGGCTCCGGCTGAAAACCGGTGATATACACTGCAATAAAATTACTATAGGAATAGTGCAAAAAGCAAATTTGAGAAGTTCTAGCACATAGGGAGTCGATTTGCATAAAAATTCAGCCCGGGGTTGGGGAGGGAAAAGTCTTAGAGTTAAATAGGCTTAGGGAAAGTTGTTGGGAGGTTGGAGATCTTCCCAATTTGGGAGATCTCCAACGGGGAAGGGTCCCAACGGCGCGGACACGCTTACGCCGGATTGGAGACCCGTTGGAACAGAGTCTATCTATGAAAATTCGGTTTTGCGACAAAATCGTACGGACGTTCTAGTCCGAGACGAAATCGTCAAATGCGGGGCGATATCGTACGATCGGCGACGATATCGTCCAACGGTCAAAACAACTCCTAAAAATGGCACGAAAAAAGGGGAAACGGGTTTCTCGGCGGTTAACGGGCGGTTTGGGAGGTTAAATTTGAATTTAAATTTATTTACTAAGGTGAATGTAATTATTCCAATTTGATTGCGCCAATTTTAGGGTGCTACATTTTGCCCCCTCTTTAGCGAATTTTCCGAAGAAAATGCGTTAAAGATGAGTTCTTCTCGATCTACGAGAAAGCAAAAAATTATTCCCATTTTTAGGCGACGATTCTTGGTCGAATCGTACGACGACTTACTATGGTGCCCCCCTCTGTGTTTTTACCCAAATCGAACGTTTGAGGTAAAAACGCGGAAAAGCAAAAATTATTTGTGAATTATTTTGAATAAAATTAAGAAAAATAGGGTAAAACCCTAATTCATTGTTACTATTCATTTTACTATTTTTAGAGCTCTGGAGCAAAAATGGTAGAGACAGCGCACAGATCTGCAGAGGTCCGCCGCGGTCTACGGGTAAGGGTTTAAACTCAATTTAGATTGATTTAATTTGAATTTTACATGCTTTGTAGATAGATTTTAGGATGAATTTTGAGCATCGCGGCCGTTTTTGGCCGTCGACGTCGTCCGGACGAAATCGTCCCTAGTTCGACGAAATCGTCTCAAGTTCGTCAATTTCGCCCAAGGGCGAAATCGGCGAAAAAGGGACGATTTCGTCAAATTAGAGACGATTTCGACACGCGAAATCGGAGACGATTTTGCTCAAATTTGGGACGATATCGTCCAATAGTGGGCGATATCATCAATTGCAAAAATTTGATCTTTAAGTTGTATTTTTGATTACTGAAATTGTTATTAATGATTGTTTGTTGTTTTGTTGTTTATGTTTGTAGAGAGGACTACTAAAGAGCGAGAGAGTGGAAATACGGCGGGGTGAGAGACGACTTGGCCGCTCTCACCCGAGCGGAGCGGGATCTGCTGGCATGGGCCGGCTTGCAGCATGTGGCAAAGATGCCTCAGGTTTCTATTGACATGGGGCTACTGACGACCCTAGCAGAGAGGTGGTACCGGGGCTCTTCATGCTTTCGGTTACCGACAGGGGAGATGACTCCCACACTAGAGGATGTATGGAGGATTCTTAGAATCCCCATACAAGGGAGGATGATCACACCTACGGCCAATCAGGGCCACGCGATGGGACGACTCTGCGGTGACCCGAGCTTCGCCCTGGAGAAGGGCGGAGTGAACATCGAGGCACTACGCCAGATGCCTAGGGCATCTACACTGACACGAGTTTTGGCTGGGGTGGTTGGTGGACTTCTATTGTGCCACCAGAGCGGATGCAGGGTGCCGTGGATGCTCGCAGATGTGATCTGCGATATGCGTGACCATGGCTACAGATTTTCTTGGGGCAGCTTTGTTCTATGCCGGCTGTACAGGATCCTTTACGGGGTCGTGTACAAGGGCGGGCGGTGTCTGGTCATGACATCGCTCCTACAGGTTTAGTGGTGGGAGCACATTCTGGTGCGGAGGCCGGTAGGGCTTCCACTGATAGGGGTTGATGGGGAGAGGCCCCGAGTCTTCTACTGGTGGCTCCGGAGAGGGGCACAGCGACGGATCGACCTGCCGGTGTCCCGGAGACTATTGGATGACTTGGTCCCAGACCAGATCACCTGGAGGCCATGGAGGCAGCATCCAGGGTGGGCAGAGGATGCACGGGAGGCTGGCTCGCATCAGGCGAGTCTGCTGGCTGAGGATGGAGAGGGGAGAGGTGGAGCTCCACCGCTACGACCGGGTTTTACGATAGTTCGGTCTGTAGCAAGGGATCCCATCTTTGAGGGATTACGATTTTTCTCAGACTATCCGAGATAACACCACAATTAGCGGGGCTCCAGGACATGCGGCGATTCCAGAGTCGGGACGCGGACGATGCCCCCATCCGGCCGGTGGATGGGGACGACGTAGGAGTAGCCGATGGCTACGATGCACGTACGCGGGCATCCGCCCTCCTCAGATGATGAGGGCACAGGGTCCGATCCATGCAGTTGTGCGTCGGATAGGGAGGCGGCGCCGGGCGGTGATAGAGGCGGCCCGGGGTCACGGCGGGGAGAGAGGAGAGGAGGCCACGAGGCACGGGAGCGGCCGCGAGAGAGGGAGAGGGAGAGGAGGGAGGCGAGACCCCCATCTCCACGAGAGGCCACCATCGCCCGATAAGGGCAAGGGCGTGGATACGGGAGAGAGTAGCGAGATGGCTACTCTTCGGGGAGAGAGGGATCATCTCGAGGCTCGGGTGCGGACACTACGGGATGCGGCTGCACGGCACCGGGCGAGGTGTCGCAGGCTGCGAGACGAGAATGCACGTCTCGGGGCACGGGGCGGAGGGTGAGCACTCGGGGAGCTGCTGCGGTCGGTTTCTCGAGACCGCATTCTATCAGGCGCTATACTACCAGACGGTGCCAGAGGGCCAGAGGATACAGGTGCCAGCTACCATAGCCGATCTGATCAGGACAGGGTCGACGAGGATCTCATCCCGATCGATGACGAGGACTCGCAGTACCACACATACTGCGATGGGACCACCTCGTCCTCCGCGGGGGCGGGGGAGGAGATGAGGCTGAGAGATCTAGAGGCTCTCGAGGCTAGAGGGCGGGATATTGCTACTGATATTGTATTATACTTGTATTGATAGAGGATTGAGTATGCCGAGGTACAGATTGTGGCATACCAATCCAGTTTTGATGATGTATATATTCTGTTGATATATATAGATGAGATATTTTTGAGTATATGACTTGTCTTATGTGATACTTATGATGCTTTTTATGTTTGATGTAATTGATTGATTTGATTGATGTAATGATTTTATTGATGATTCATGTAATTATGTCGTTTTGGAAAATATTATAACTTGGATGTCATGCTATAAATATTTTAAATGAAATAATCTGATGTAACAAATTGATTGGTTGTAATGAAATGTAAAAATAAAAAGAGATTTCTAACAATAATTTCAAAGGACATTGTCGCTATTATAGACCATTTCATGGAGTCGCTTGCTCACTCGGTCGTCAAGCTAGTCCCATTTATAGAAATATTGTTAAAAAGGAAAAGAGTGCTTAAGAGACTGTCTTAAGACTTTGTTGTGATAATGCAAATGATGATGATGATGGTTTGCTTTCAGATTTCCATGAAAATATTATGCATGAAATATTGTAAAATAATTTTTGCTAGGCATAAATTCCTAAGTGTGATAAAATTGTTGAATAATTCCTTAGGAATTATACCATCATTGCAAAATGTAAAGTTGACATAATGACATAACATAGTGAAAATGTATTTGCTTTCGAAAAAGCATAATTTGTGTAAAATGAAGTCATATGTTTTGTATGATTTTTGATAAATTGGGAAAAAAAATTGTTACAATGGTTTGCGCTAGGCATAGAATATGTAGGTATAGACTTATACCATCATCGCGAAAATCCAAAAAAGGATAGTTTTATTGCATGATTGATTTTTGATGAACAGAAAATATGATAATGAGGACTTGCGCTAGGCATAAAATTCCAATTTTGGTTTTGAAACTATACCATCGTTGCGAAAGTCAATCAGATATGTATATTTTTAATTGTATATGAAAGAAATTTTTGATTTTTGCTATTATATAGTTGTCTTTGTGGAAAACAACTGTATTTGATTTATTCCAAACAAGTTGCAAAAATAATATTTCAAAGTATTTTGAAGACAAAAGTTAGATTTATAAGGAATCCCATGTGCATATGTGAATTCATTTCCCATCTTGATTTATCATAATGATAGACAAAATCTCTCAAATACAAATGTGTGTGCAATTGCATTGTTCATTTACCAGAGTTGAGCAAGATACTATGATACAAGTGATTTGAAGAAACCAAATAAGTGTTCATTAACCATGATGTAGATGCATATAACCATACTAGGCTACTATGTAGATCGGATTATCAAGAGCTAGCTAATCCATAGGTCTGTACAAAAGAAGGTCGCTAATGTGACGGACATATCGCCACGCTAGGAGTTACCCAAGGCCAAGCGGGTTGGGCACAAACCACTGTTATGGGGCTTACCTCACGATTTTCGAATAATTGAGAATTCCAGGGATTCAAGCTCATCAACCCTTCTTTTCTTTTCAAAGGGTAGGGAAAGGGATTTTATTGCTTTCTTGCTTTCTTTTGAATTTTGCTTATTTTTTCTTGTTTGTATTTCTTTTGCTTGATAATGCTTGGAACATTGTTGAAATAACATTTTTCTTTTCTCTTTTTTTTTTCTTGAATTTTTTTTTCTTTTTCTAGGGATACTTGCTCGGATTAGCTGTAGAGCAAGGGATTTTTATTCTGGGTAGGGGTGAGCTTGTCCTTTTGCCAATTCTCAAAGATTCTAGACCGTGTGCATGATAGGATAGCGGGGAAACTTTTCACTCAAGAAATCAGTTCTACTATGTAGCAAAACATGGAAATTACAAATATAATCATTTTATTGTGAAAGGATGTGCTTGGTTTAAGTAAATAACAAGATCAATTCTCTATGCTCAAACTTTCTTTAATTGAATTTTGTGAACTTTGATATAAGAGAGATTAGTAATCATGCCAGATAAAATCAAGATATTTATTGTTGTGATTGTGCAAGTGAGGGATGCTAAATAAATGCTAATTTTATCCAAAATAAGTTGAAACATATAATTGCAATAATTGTAAGAAAATAATGATTTTGAGAAAGTTTTGAGAATGTTGACTCTCTCTTTCTTATGTATATTGTTTTGGTTTCGAAAGAGTCAAGCATATAGCTGTTTTTGGATTTTTATGTTGATTTTTGTTTTGAGCAAAAGGAACTTTACAAGTGCTTTAAATAAATGCAATAAATATTTTTGAAGATTTTTGAAGATTTTATGAATGTTTTTGAGGTTTTTGAATAAATTGAAAGAAATACAAGATAATGATTTTGAACAAATATATACATGGATGAAATGACCAAATTTATGCATAATAACGTTTGAGATGTAAAATATTCATGGGTTCTTTAAGTTCTTTACCATCTAAGGTAGATAATTTATACGCTCCTGATTCAAATTTTGCAGTAATGATGTACGGTCCGAGCCAGTTGGGCTCAAATTTACCTTTAAGTTCTTTGGTTGCATTTGTATTTTTTTGATTTTCTTTTAGAACAAGGTCGCCAATCTCAAAGGATCGATGACGAACTTTCTTATTATATGCTCTTTTAAGCTTGTTTTGGTATGCACGGAGATGCTCTAAAGCATTGATGCGTTTTTCATCTAGGAGTTCAGCTGACTGAGTCTGCCAGTGCGATATTCATCTCCTACTTCAGTATCTTGAAGTAGCAGGGCCAAAGAAGGAACTTCCAATTCAAATGGAAAAATGCTTCGGCACCATATACCAAAACAAATGGTGAAGTGCCTGTGGGGGTTCGAACACTAGTTCGATAGGCCCACAAGGCTGGATATAATTGAATATGCCAGTCACGGCCAGTTTTATTGACTAGTCTTTTGAGAATTTTGATTAAAGTTTTGTTAGAAGCTTCGCTTGACCATTACCCTGAGGATAATAGGGAGTGGACCAGCGATGTTGAATCTTGTATTTTTGACATAATTTTTTGACATCTTTATTTTTGAACGGAGTTCCATTGTCAGAGATGAGATTCGCAGGAATTCCGAACCTGCAGATGATTTGATTAAAAATGAATTTAGAGACCTGTGAACCGGTGCAAGAAGCTAAAGGCATAGCTTCAACCCACTTCGTGAAATACTCAGTGGCAGTTATGATGAACTTGTGTCCATCAGAAGACACAGGATTAATTTTACCAATAATATCCAAGCCCCATTTAGAAAAGGGCCAAGGAGATGAAATAGCCTGCAGCTCTTGTGCAGGCGCATGGACAAGGTCGGCATGTTTTTGACACTTGTCGCAATGACGCACATACTCATGTGCATCCGTTTCCATGGTAGGCCAAAAGTATCCTATCCGAAGGAGCTTTTTAGCAATGACGCTACCACTAAAGTGTCCTCCACAAGATCCATTGTGGACTTCACTCAAGGCTGATTTAGACTCTTCTAAATTTAGACATCTTAATAGGATACCTTCAAAAGATCTCCTATACAAAGTATTGCCAATGATTACAAATCGACTTGCTCGTCGACGTAATAATCGACGTTGGTTTCTATTAGAATTAGCAGGGAAATTCCCATTTTGGAGGAAATCAAATATGTCTGTATACCAGGGTTCAGGAGTAGTTTCATTGATTAGAAACACATCCAAAGGCTCTAAGCATGACTTATTTGAAGCGGGTTCCTGGAGTCGACGAATGATGATAGTGGCATATTCGTCATCTAACTCCAAGGGCAAGAGAGATGCAGCGGCGGCCATAGCATCAGTTGCACGGTTGCTAGTTCGAGGAATGGCTTCCAAAGTAACTTGATCAAACAAGGCCATTAGTTGTAAAACATAGGCCTTGTATGGGCGAAGTTTATCATCTCTAGTCTGATAAACTTCATTAATTTGGTTTATAACCAATTGGGAATCACCAAAAACTAAGAGGTTTTTAATTTTCAGTGCTAAAGCAGCTCGTAATCCAAGGATTAGAGCTTCATACTCAGCAATATTATTGGTGCAAACAAAGGTTATTTTGAAGGACGAGAGGAATAATATGTTTTTGCGGAGATATTAAAATAATACCCGCACCAGCCCCACTCATGCATCGGGCTCCATCAAAGTATAAGGACCATTGTTCAACAAGGTCCGCCTCTAATTGAAGGCATTCATCAGGAAACTCGATAATGAGGGGATGAGTAGACTCTAAGGGTGCGGCGACTAATTGATCTGCTATGATTTGACCCTTAACAGACTTTTGTCCTATGAAGGTGAGATCAAACTCACTTAGAGCAAGAACCCACTTGGCTGTGCGACCCGATAAATAAGGTCGACTCATGAGATACCTTAAGGGATCATATTTGGCAATGACATACGTTTTTTGGCTAAGCATGTAATGTCGTAATTTTTGCGTAGCAAACACGACTGCTAGACATAACTTTTCTAACGCTGTATAGCGAGTTTCATAACTGACGAAAGTTTGGCTAATATAATAATTAGCGCGTTCTCATTTTTCATCATCAAGTTGAGCTAACATGGCTCCTAAGGCAGAATCTGAAGCAGAAATATATAGAAGGAATGGGCGATCAGATTTAGGCGGTGAAAGCACCGGTGGGTTAATGAGATATTGCTTGAGAAGTTCAAAAGCTTCTCTACATTATGTGTCCCAATTAAAAGGGACGTCCTTCTTAAGAAGTTTGAGAAAGGGACCAGTTTTGTCCGCCAGCTTATCAATAAAGCGACGGATAGCTTGAAGTTTACCTTGTAAACTTCGTAATTTAGATATATTAGTGGGTGCGGGCATATCAGTGATAGCCGCAATTTTAAGAGGGTCAATTTTGATACCACGTAAAGAAACTAAAACCCCTAATAGTTTGCCGGATTTAACTCCGAATATGCATTTTTTTGGATTTAATCGAATGAGATATTCTCTTAATCGATTAAAAACTTTTCTCAAATCATCTAAATGATGATCTTCAATAAGAGAGCGAGCTATAATATCATCCACATAATCATGGAGGATATCATGCATCAGATCATGAAAAATGTAGGTCATAGCTCGTTGATAAGTTGCACCGGCGTTCTTTAGGCCAAATGGCATCACTTTCCGGCAAAAGGTACCCCGGGGGGTAATAAAGGCTATTTTAGCTCTGGTCTTCAGGAGCTATCCTGATCTGATTATAGCCGGAGAATCCGTCCATTAAGGACATCATCCCACTTTCGACAGTAAAGTCGATAATTTGGTCCATATTCGGAAGAGGAAAGTCATCTTTAGGGCATGCAGCGTTAATATCTCTGAAATCTGTGCAAACCCTAACTTTGGTAGCTTCTTTCTTGGTGATTGGAACTACATTTGAGATCCATTCAGCATAATCAATAGCTTGTATGAAGATAACATTCAGGAGTTTTTCTAACTCCCCTTTGACTAAGCGAGCCACTTTGGGATGCATTTTTCTAAGTTTTTGTTTAACAGGTTTAGCATCCGGATGGACCACTAGATGGTGCATGACTACAGAAGGGTCTAGACCGGGCATATCTTCATATGTCCACGCGAAGACATCTTCATACTCTTTAAGAAATGCTATGTATTGTTCTTGTTTTTCTTGACTTAGTTCTGCTCCAATATTGATTATGTGAGGGTTGTCCTCAGTTCCAATGTTAATTTTAATGACATTTTCTACCTCCATGTGTAGATCTCTTTCAAAATTAGGTGGGGCGGGTGAAACACCCAATTCTTGTAATTCTTGTAAAGTTAATTTAGATAATTCATTTTGAGGATCAGTGGCCTCAAGCTGAGCTATGGTTGGTATAGAACCATCAAAATAAAACCCGTTGTGCAACATCTCTTCAACAGAGACATCATGGAAAATATCTCCTTCCAATTCTTCATCGGGGTCAGCAATCATTTCAGGGTATGCTATGGATAGCATGTTGCATGAAAATGACTGATTTCTAAGAGGCAAATCAACATGCCTATCCAAATAATCTTGGTAGCATATGAGATGATCATCATCCTCAAAAGGAAATGGTTGTCCCTTACTAGGAAATAGGCCCACACCACAGCGGGCAGGCCACGGTTCTACCTCGAAAGGTTCTTTCATGCCATTTTGGAAAGGTCCTAAGCCTTTCCCTTTATATCCCATTTTAAACATCATGGGTTTAGCTTTAATATAATCATTGGTAAAATAGCACCGAGCATATCCCTCATGATGGGTTTTGATATTCCGAGGGATTCTTCCCCAGTCATATCCTTTGTAAATGAAGGCGCAACTCCCGACTTGGTAAGTACTTCCCATAGGTTGTGGGAGGCCCAAAGTACGAGGAGATGGCGGCAAATTATTTAAAAGGTTTGAATCTTGCATGAAAGCATTCATTTTTTTGATATTAAGGTTGTAGTTAAATCTGGTAAAAGATCATCAGAGAGGGCATAAGATGTAGAAGGCTTATTACCTATGTCTTGAGATGTAGAAGGTGTGATAGACGTGTCTGAAGGTTTTGAATTTATGGGATTAGAACTTGAAGAATTGGTTGTAGTTTTAAGAGCTTTTTGAAGTTCTACAGTAATTTGTTTAGAAGGTGGTTGATCTATATGGGAAGATGAAGTTAATGGAGGAGGAATAGATGAAGTGATGGGTTTATATTTCACAGTTTTAGATGAAGAAGAACTAGGATATGTGGATGACAAGAGCGAGGGCAAAATTGCACTCCAAGCTGGTTACTGCCAATGCACACATATCAAAAGGTCTAGGGTCACCATGAATAGTGACCAACTGATTTTTAAACTCAAACTTAACACATTGGTGTAAAGTTGATGGGACTGCTCGCATGGCGTTAATCCAAGGGCGACCCAAAAGTATATTGTACGATGCTGGGCAATGTACAATAAACACAGTTGTCTCAAGGGTTCTAGGACCAACTTGTAAGGGGAGGGTAATGACTCCACAAGTTTCTTGTGTTTCGTCATTAAAGGCTTTGATAATCATATCAGTCTTCTTCATTTCGTCACTTCTAAAACCAAATCGTTGGTAGAAGTCAAAGGTACAAATGTTTAGAGATGAGCCATTATCAATCAGAACTCGTTTGATGACTACATCCCCAATTAAAGCCGTAATATACAAGGGATTATCCTTGTGTAAACTGTGTTGTGGGATATCTTTATCCCGAAAGTCAATACAATCAATCTCTCGCGTGATGATAGTATTGGCCATAGCTTCGAGTTGGATGTTTTGAGGTACCATCATTTGGCTCAAAGTAAGCATCAACTCATCCCTATGGGTGGGAGAGGATCTTAATAAATCTAAAAGGGAGATTATGGCGGTGGTATTAGACAATTGCTCATTAATGTTGTAAGGGGGTTTAGGTTGAACAATAGGAGCATGATTTCCTTTATTGGGATTTTTCAGAACGAATGGAGCTGATCCATCGTTCTGGTTTGGTTCTTGTTGGGAATTGTGAGCTTGTTGTCGGGTGACGACTCCGATGGTACCTACAATGTTATAGTGACGACGTTGAAACGGTCTCGGTTGAGAGTTTATGGCTTGTTCATAAGGAAGGACTACATTAGAAGAAGGTCGAGTAGTGACTCTTATGGGAAATGGTTCTTCTGGAACATTAGCATCTGTGATAGGTTGAATAGGATCTGATTCGTTTTCAGAACTATTCGATTGAATGGTGTCTACTTCACTTTCACTATCTGACTCTATATCGCTAGAATCAGAAGTTTGAAAATTATGTAAGGGCCTGGTTGTAACCAAGGATAAGGTTGTGTCAAAGGTTTGAGAATCCTGAACAGGTAATTGTCCGCTAATGGTTCCTACATATCGGGTAGGAGGGGGAACATTGTGATGTTCAATTTGATTGGCTACCTCCTTACCGTGTCTTGGTAAAGGGTGTTGAAATATGTCTAAAGTTTGATTGGCATTCTGATTTTGATTTTGGGGAACAGTCTTTTGGGTATTATTAGGAGGGTTTTGTTTAGGTTGGAAGGCTTGCACTTCCATTTCATTATTGTCAATCAAATCTTGTATTTTATGTTTCAATCTCTTACAAGCGTTGGTAGAATGTCCAGGACCTCTATGAAAATCACGGTGCAAATCGGCTCTATATCCGGGTATGCTTGGGTCGGGTTCCCGGATAGGCTGGCAATTGGATTAAACCTCTTTCAAGAAGTTGAGGTAAAATAGTTGATAAAGGTTGGTTTAATCTAGTGAACTCTCGAGGAGGCTTATCAGGAGGTTTCAAGATGAATTTTTCTGTTGTTTTTGTTGCATTGACATTAGCAACATTTCTGCTGTCAGTGACTCCATCACCGACAACTTTGTTTGTTTTTATATTGATTTCTAGATGTTTTCTCATCATCCTTCTTTCTAAGTTGGCCTCTCCTAATGAGGGCATCTTCTACTCTTCGAGCTAAGTCTATAGCTTGATCGAAGGTAGTCAAAGTAGCTGTTGATAGCTCATAAGAAAGTTGTTCTTGTAAATTGTTAATGAAAATGTCTAGCATTTCCCTATAGGGTAGCACAAAGTGCAGTTTTCCTGTCAATTGTCTCCATCTAGCCAAGAAATCAGCAAAACATTCGTCTTTATCTTGTTTTAAGTTGTATAGATCTTTAATAGTTACATGCCTCTCGATGTAGGCACTAAATTGATGAACAAATGACTCGATTGTTTCTTCAAAGTTTCTTAAGGAGTGAGTGGGCAATTGGTAGTACCACTCTAACGCCATTCCACCTAAACTTTTAGGGAACATTTTTAGTAATAGCAAGTCGTCATGCGATATGTCATGACATGCTATCCTAAACATGCGAAGATGTTCTATGGGATCTTCGGTTCCTTTATAGATAGGCAGGACGGGCATGGGAAAATGCTTAGGGTATGGTTGAGCTACCACTATGGGATCCAATGGTTGGCTACAAATCTCTCGATAATTGTACGAGGGACGGTAGGGATCTATCTGGTCCATACGTGAAGCCAATTGTTTCACCATAGCTTCCAGATTACTAGTTTGCCCCCCATATTGATTCGGTGGGGCATTGACATGAGTTTTATGGGCATATGATGGAGGAACATGCATATTAGATGCCATGTTACTATTGTGTAAAACATTGGTAGGAAAAATATTATGGAGAAATTTTGAAGTTGGATTAGGTTGTATTGCAGATTGTTGAAAATTTGTATTTGGCTTTGTTTTATGTTTCTGTTTATTTAAAGCATTTTGCTCAATAGTTTGGAGGAACGAAGTAGTGAAGGGAATTTTCTTTTGTGCGGGAGTGATTTTAGGTTGAGTAATAGGTTCCTTAGGAGGTTGGGTGACCTGTTGTTTGGTCATGGCTTGGGCTATAGTGACCATATTCGCATTGGATGGTCCACCCTTATCACTTTCTTGATCAATGAAAGACAAGGGATTAGTTTGCATATCAAGCGCCCGTTCTAAGGCTGCTTGAGCATCACTAATTTCCCCTTTATCAATACGGACTGCCACATTAAGGACGTCGATATGTTGATTAAGAAATTTTTGAAAATGTTCTGCGTTGTCAAAAGTGATGCCTCCATTGGGAGCTATTCTAGGGGATGAGGATTCTTTAACACTTCCTTCTTGTTCCTTATCTTCCCCTAAGTCTTCATCCGATTGTCCTAGAGTTTCACCTTCCGTATTTGTATCTCCAAGAAGGACATTTGGGTTTTCAGTTGTATTTTGTAGCCAATCTTCTCCTTCTCCTAAAATTTCTTTACCATTCCTAAGTCTAGTCATGGTGCTAAGTTTTGATTTCAGCAATTATTTTATATATATATATATATATATATATATATATATATATATGCAACAAATTAAAAGGTATATATTTATATATACCTAATGCAATATTGTAAATGAAATGTTTAAGTTTTTTACTATGTTTTTCTTTGAAACAATATAATAAAGACAACAAATGAAACAATAAATGCAAGCAATAATAATAATAAGACTGAAAGCAAATGAACTAATCTTCTATGAATAACTTATGAATATCATTAATAGGTTCAAGTTGTTCAGGGGTCATGAAATGTTCTTCTTCAAATTGAAAGTTTTCTTTTAAGAATTTGATGAAAAGGGCTATGGTGATATTATCTATTTGGGATGTTGGTTGATAAAAGTAAAGCTCATGGCAATACTCTCGATATAGCACAGCTCGCGGAACTCTGTTCCATATTTCCCTATCTGTAAGAACAACTTCTTGGTCTTCTACAAGGCCTAAGAATCGGTGTACAATGTCTGCGTTCTCGAGGTATTCCTCGAAGCTAAACAACTCTGAAGATACTAAAGCTCTCCTATAGGCTAGCCATCTATGGCAGGCTCTCTGAAGTTCATGGTAGAAAACTAATTGATGAGGATCCAGGATTCTATCCAAGACTAGCCTCTTAATCTGTTTAAGTTGTGTGGCCCTAGATGAGATGAGACTAAGTCTCCTAATAAGTTCGTCCCACAAGGATTGATTTCTACTTGTTTCAGGGATACTAAGGACAGAATTAACTTCTATGGCTGCCAATTGGTTTACTACGTTTATAGTGCTTGCTAACCTCTTTTTAGGAGCTACCATCTAAACATGATTTTGAACCTTAAATGTTTTAAAATGCATCTAAGTTTTAGTTGTTCTAATTTTTTTTTTTTTGTTTTGTTTTTGTTTTCAAAAGGTTATGATGCATTCACGTCGGGTTCACCAAAATGTATCGCTCCAAATTTTTCGCATCCCTACCTTCAGGCTATTGGATCCGCGCCCGGAAGGAGGATGGGAAAAGGATGATGCGGTACCTCGGACGAGAGGACTTTGCGAAGGTCCCGCCTCTCAAGGGAGGTGCATTTTGGTGATTTGTCGACGGATGGTGGGTTCACCGGGAAACATTTGGCGGTAGTTTCCACGCCTAGGTTTTGGGAATGTGTTTTAATGGGTTCGTTTTATCCTTAAACATTCATCCTAGGTTTGGCCGAATGATTCTAACTTAAACTACATGAAAATGCAATTTAAATGAATACGATAAACAGGTGAAAGCAGAAAAATAGAGAATTTGCGGGAGGCTAATGGAGATTACACGATCCGGGATGTACGATGAAGTTTCGATGCTTGAAGTAGTCCGGATCATGCGGGATTCGACAAAATCGCCTGCAATCTGTCAGAATCGTCTGGAAAACGACAGGATCGTCTGAGACAGACAGAATCGTCTCAGATCTGACGAATTCGTCAAACGAATTCGTCAGAAACCTACAAAACAGAGAACAGATGCAAAATACAAGCAATTCTACTATGCAAAACAGAGGCAAAATATGCTAAAGAACAAGGTGAATACTAAGCAATAATTTAAAATAGAAAGTAAAACAGATCACTTCATTATGATGGCAAATCATGAATTTAATGTGCAATCTAAACTAGATGGGTGAACTCCGGATGCAAAGTAGAATAAAAACTAAATAAATGATCTGATTTATAGCATAAAATGACGAGAGAGAAAAGAGAGAAGAGCAAACTTCGAGGCACGATTGCCTCGATGTATGCTTGCGATCGAGATCGTCTCGCATCGATGCGAGATCGTCCCTAATTTGACGAGGATCGCCTCCGATCTTGACGGGTTAAGTCGAGCTGCGATAGGTGTTGGCTCCGGCTGAAAACCAGTGATATACCTGCAATAAAATTACTATAGGAATAGTGCAAAAAGCAAATTTGAGAAGTTCTAGCACATAGGGAGTCGATTTGCATAAAAATTCAGCCGGGGGTTGGGGAGGGAAAAGTCTTAGAGTTAAATAGGCTTAGGGAAAGTTGTTGGGAGGTTGGAGATCTTCCCAATTTGGGAGATCTCCAACGGGGGAGGGTCCCAACGGCGCAGACACGCTTCTGCCCGGATTGGAGACCCGTTGGAACAGAGTCTATCTATGAAAATTCAGTTTTGCGACAAAATCGTATGGACGTTCTAGTCCAGACGAAATCGTCAAATCTAGGGCGATATCGTACGATCGGCGACGATATCGTCCAACGGTCAAAACAACTCCTAAAAATGGCACGAAAAAAGGGGAAACGGGTTTCTCGGCGGTTAACGGGCGGTTTGGGAGGTTAAATTTGAATTTAAATTTATTTACTAAGGTGAATGTAATTATTCCAATTTGATTGCGCCAATTTTAGGGTGCTACAATTACCTATGTAGAAGAAATGTATGAACATGACTACTAAAAATGCATATAAGATGATATGCACAAGAGGATATGACACATTAAAATGCCTAAAAATACATGGTATTATGGGACTAACTTATTTTTGAGAAAAACAAAGCAAGTGAAATAGACAAACACAAGGTGATGTATCGTTATGTGGTTCCCTATTTCTTGGACCAAATCTAAAAGATGAAGATGGATGCATATGCTGAGTAAAATGAATACCTATGTTTGGTAGTATGAATCATGAGTGATTCATGTGAATGTGTGTGAAACAGTGATGTAATACCGAGTGGATAAATAATAAATATGAATAGGAGGCCCTTAAGCTAAGGTTGGTGAAGAAGCTAGGAAATGGAGAATGATGAAGAAAGAAAAAGAAGACAAGGTGGAAGAAATGGAAGAGGAAGAAAGTAGGATAGTAAGAAGAAAGAAAAGGGAAGAAGAAAAATTTTCAAACTGAATCAAAGGTATGTATTCAGTCATAGTATGACCATGCAAAATTGACATGGTTCTAGAGGAAAATATAGAGAATAGATGAAATGAGGATAGAATATGGAAAGCTCTCCCGATTGTGAAAGAGGTTGTAGGGAATGAAGTTCATAGTCTATGGAAGATGTGATAGAGGGAGATGAAAACTTCCCCTAGTTTTGGAAGATGTAGTTAGGAGGAGATAAAACTCCCCCAAGTGTGAAATATGGGTTGGGAGAAAAGGGGAACACCCCTCCCCCAATCATACGATTGGTGTGAAGGTGTAGAAATAATTATAGAAAGAAAGTGGTAGAAAAGAGGAAGAGAAATAGAATAAGTGAAAGGAAAGAGAGGAGAATAATATTGAATCAATTCAAGGTATGTAGCCACTCGTAGCATGACCATACAATAGCCACATAGTTCTTTATAAGGGAAAGGAAAGAGAAAGGAATAAAATCATACCAAATCAAAAGTGTGTAGGTGCTCATAGAATGACCATACCACTTTGACAATTTTTTAGAAGAAAAGGTAGAAAAGAGAAGAAATTTAGACCAAATCAAAGGTGTGTAGCCGCTTGTAGCATGACCATACAACATTGATCAAGTTATAGAATAAAAAGGTAGAAAAGAGAATAAATTTAGATCAAATTGAAGATATGTATCCACTTGTAGCATGACCATAAAATATTGATAAGGTTCTAGAAGAAAAAGGTAGAAAAGAGAAGAAATTCAGACCAAATCAAAGGTATGTAGCCACTCGTAGCATGACCATACAACATTGATAAGGTTCTAGAAGAAAAAGTTAGAAAAGAGAATATATTTAGACCAAATCAAAGGCATGTAGCTACTCGTAGCATAACCATACAAAATTGATAAGGTTTTAGAAGAACAAGGTGGAAAAAAGAATAAATTCAGAGTAAAACAAAGGTATGTAGTCATTCGTAGCATGACCATACAACATTGATAAGTTTCTAAAATAAAAAGTTATAAAAGAGAAGAAATACAAACCAAATCAAATGTATGTAGCTGCTCATAGCATGATCATACAACATTGATAAGATTATACAAGAAGAAAGTAGAAAAGAGAAGAAATTTAGACCAAATAAAAGGTATGTAGCCACCCATAACATGACCATATAACATTGATAATATTCTAGAAGAAAAGGTAGATAAGGAGGAAAGAATATGGGACAAAAACAAATGTTGAAAGTAACATGTAAAATGTGGAGGGGATAGGAGGAGATGAAACTCCCCCTAGTTTTGTACAATGTAGTTAGAGGGAGATAAAAATCCCCCAAGTGCGTAAGATGTGTTGGAATAGAATGAAAATCCCTCCCCCAAATCATACAACTAGTGCAAAGATATAGAAGGATGATGAAAATCAGGTGTATGGAAAAATGATGAGGAAGATAAGACGGGATGGTAAGTGTAATAAAGCATACAAAAGTACTAAGTTGGTGGAGGATGTTGTCATAGAGCCCGTGAAAGGCTAGTCGCTAGATCAATGCGACTACTACCTTGATAAGACATGTGGTTGTGGACTTGATGAACTTAGAAAAATTTGGATGAAGATGATGAAATAACAACATATGATTGTGGATGCATGGTGTGGGACAATTGATTTGGAGATGTACCCTGATTATTAGTGAAAGAAGAAGAATGATTAGTATGTTGTATTTCTTCCTCATTCATCATGTTGTGGAATATATATTTGAAAATATGATAGGTTTTGATATCATACCCTTGATGGTGATGATAAACATAGAATTTATTTTCATTATACCCTTTTGGTTTTAGGTGGTGTGGATCGATCAGTTTGATCTTAGGTAAAACTAGGATCCTTGCATGATACAATTGTTGAAAAGTGTGAGATAGAGACTCAAAGAGAATCAATGTAGGATGAGGATAATGCACAAGATACGATGATCAAGTGAGAGATGGACTAGGTAGGTAAGGACTGAGTGCCTTCCTAGGTTGTATAGGACCTTGCTCTCAAGGATGAGGGATTTATGGAGATGAAGGCATGGGAGAATATGTAATGCATGGATGATAGGTGGATATATGACATATACAGTGGCTCAGGTGCAACTCAAGGTTGTCAAGATATGCCAATATGGGTTTCAATTCAATGGAAGGATGTGGTGGTGGTGTAGAAATGATATGGGTATGAATGCCAGTTGTGATGGGTGCTGATTGATATAAAGGTGAATCTGAAGATGGATAAAAGGAAGGTTGTGGCGGCATGACCATAGGCTAAGTGATGTGAAATAGAAAGTGAGGTGGAGAAAGCAGAGGTGGATCCAATGATGTTTGGGGAAAGTGGTGGCAATATGATGGATATGGGAATGGAGAAGATATGATGGTGCTTACATGAGAGCTTGGAGGAGGAACAATGCGACTAGCCTGATGCCTAAGATCTCAATCATAGGATGAAATTTAATTATCTAACCAATAAGCCAAGCTTAAGGTATGAGGAGAGATGGATGAATTTTTATTACCAACATGAGAGGAGATAGATGGATGTTTGTTTTCAATATGAGAAGATGCAGATGGATTTTTCTTGATTGAATGAGAAGAAATGGATAGAATATCATCATAAAAATGAGATAAAACTGATGGATCTTGGTTGTGGGGATAATAGGAAATAAATGAATTACTATTATCGAACTAATAATACATAGATGAATATCGAGAATGGGTAGATGTGGTTTTCTCTAAATGCCCTGGTGAATTGGTTGGGGAAGGAAGTAGCATGGGAAAAGCCTCCATGGCTAGAAATGTATATGCACAAGATTCAATCATGGGTAGGGGCCATGATCAAAAGGTAATAGACTAGAAAATCTTAGTTTCTACAAAATTTGATGTGATTTCCAATCAGAATGATGTTCTTTAAGTAACCAGACCTTTCTATAAAACATAAATTCGAGTCGCAAGGAAGGGTGTGACTAGTCTAGTTCGCAGGGTACCCTATGACTATTTCTAAAACTGATGACAAAAATAGAAAAGTTCTAGACCTGTATCCAGAGAAGTGTGAGACCTATTTTTATGGGTTCTAAAACCTATTTTTGAGTGTTTTGTAATAAAAATCAAATCATACAACAAGAAACAAGCATGAACAACTAAAATTTTACAAAAGTGTGTTTTGATGTTAGAATAACCCTAAAACTAAAATAAAACAGGGTGTGGTGGGTGTATTCTAAAAAAGGTGTGTTTCTTACTCTAAAAAAATAGGAAATTCCATTTTGAAAGTAAAATTCCTTTGGAGGAGTAAGAGAAATACAATAACAACACAAGAAGTGCAAAGAGAATGATGTCAATTACTTTTTTATGAAGCAAACATTTACAAGTTATGGAACATGTAAAAAAAAAAGATAACCTATAGAACTACTTAGCTATCTAAGGTGCATGAAATACAAGCATACATATGTAGATGTGTGAACCAAATAATCTCTAATTCTTTTGTAAGCCACTACCAAATTTTGTAAGAAAACCTAAAGTGATTTTGAGGTCTTTTGTGAAAGTAAAAAGATGGTAAAACTTAAATGTAAACTTGTTATTTTTGGAACCAAACTGACATGTTTTTATAGACTTACCTATATTCTCTAGGTTCTATAAGTCTTTGAGAATGAAATTTAAAGGTTTAAGTGCACTACAACTTCAATCGCACCCTACCATGCGACTAATCAGGGTCACACTCTACCATGTGACTTTAGTGAAAAGATGAATTTAGGCTAAATTTGAGCTTTTTGATAGTAAATTTTTTTGTGGGAAAGTACCTGCAACTACAAAGAATAGTATATCTCTTCTTGTGAATAAAATAAATGCCTAAGAAGGCAAGATGTGAACAAGATGGTGTGGTATCGAATTTTGCAAATACAAAGAGAACAATAAACTATAAATGTGGTACTGATTTTTGCCAAAGCTGAAAAACACAAGAACCCAATAATATGGTGGAGTACCGAGTTTTGTAGGAGTTCAAGAAACAACAAAATCTTAGCAATATGGTGTGGTATTGAGTTTTACCAAAACTAAAAAGCAATAACCTAGCAAGATGGTGTGGTAACGAGTTTTACCAAAGCTCAAAATTAATAGAGAAGGGTTGATTATACCTTTAGGGATGCCAGTTTATTTAGGCAGTTTTTGGCCTACGAAGGGTATATTTGGCAAGGGGGTAGCAATCTCATATAAGGGTAAATCAGTCACCCAAACTTACATGCAACTCGGTGGTTGTTGTTGACTTTTTAAGAGCTAGTTACTTAACCATTTCTTGGAGTGCTTGGTTGGGTTGCAGGGTACCCTGCAACTTAGTGTGGGTCGCACCCTACCATGTGACTCTAGCTCGTAGACTAGAAAGAAATTTTTCTTATATATGAGTTATCTTTTCAAGGTTTTTATAGGGTTTTGGATGGTTTTGTATCACCTGTAACACAAAAAAATAGTAAAAATCAGCCAACTACTTGAATGGGTTAACTAATAAGAATAAAAAAAGTGGGGGTCCCACCGAGCATGCCAAAATGAAAAAAGTGGAAAAAAGAAGTAATATCTATCAATATAGGTATGCTCAAAATGGGTTACATGATATTCTCCTTTTTTATATGAATTCGCCTTAAAAATGCTACAAAGTGGGATTTCATGAGATGAAAGTCACTTTTATTTTAGTAAACAAGTCGACAACACCCTGAATCGGTCTTCCAAAGATCCTCAAATTGGGTGGGCTTAATGCTAGTGTGCCACTATTGATCAAACCTATCCTCAAGACCTATATGACCTACAAAATGGGGTAGAATGTTTGGGGACCTATCATGGATCAAGTCCCATATTGATGAAGATAAAAGACACAAGAGAAACTAATCTGATGCATAATAAAAGTTGCTAGAAATAATTATATGTCAGGAAATTAGTAAAATTTACCTATCTAAAGGGTTTTGTGGCCTATTATCACCTGTGATCGGATATGGGTCATGGGGCACCTTGTGATTCTACCTATAATAGTTATTTTTTTATTATAGTAGAAAAAAATGATGTTCTATGACTGTAGCAACTCCTGGTTAGTCTTGAATCTACTTTCATACCTGTCAAAACCTATCAAAATAGTACATAAAAGAGTATAAAGGGAATTTTTGTCATGGTGATTTATGTATGATTGATTGATGATGGTTTGATTGGATTTTTTAGAGTATTTTTGTGTAAAATGAGATGGATGGATTTTAGAAGAAAGGGACTACAATTTATAGAACTTTGGAGAGGCTATGGGGGATGAGGTGTCCCTGTGATTTTGCCCATGTGCAATGTTGCTCATGACGGGTTTTTGTGTGAAGGAATCCTTCATCCATGTGGAGGATCATGTCGAATACTACTCACCTCTTTTCATGCTTTGAGAGAGGATATTTTAAATATCCATTTGGATGAGTTGTGCACACATGTGTGAGCAACAAATATCCATTAGGATTATGGGTGCACACATGTGTGAGCAAGGATTAGTGTTAACCCTGATTAGGTTGACCATAGGTTAGACCAAGGTCAAGGGGATGAGGTGGAAGGATTAGAGATTAATTAGGATTAATGCTAATTACACATGAGTTTAGCCTTTTAAGTGCACTTTAATGATAATGTGATTTTTATTCATAAAGTAATTTTTATCCAAGTTAAAGGTTTACCAAGGTTAAGCCTTTGATGGTGGTCATGTGAGGACCATGGTTAAGTGTAGGAAAGGGCTTAAGTGGTCCAAGGAGCTTATGAATAGAACTTTTAATAAATACAAGGTGCTTTATGGTTAATTAATTCAATTTTATGGATTTTTACAATTTAATCTACTGTGGAGATAGGGTAAGTGACAATGTGAGATTTTTAGGTCTCTACAGGTACTATCACTTTTGTAATAGCATTGCTAAACATTATTTTCATACAATTAAAGGCATCGATTGCTATAGGAATATATGCTTGTATACAGTTGTTCGAAATCTCTTATCAAGCTATTTCTAATGGAATTATTTATTTATAGATTTGTGAAGATTTCAAATGGATATTAATTCCCTAAATATGTTACTTAATTTTTAGTTTTTAAGAGGTGACAACTACCTAATGCTATTATGGAGCAACAAATGCTCCAAATTTGGGCATGATAAATATTGATTTAATTTGAATTATTAGAATTTCATTGATGAAGAGAATGGTTGCATAGATGATTAGCCCTATGTAAAATGGGTGTCTAAATTTTTCTCTTTTTTATATATTTATTGTAGAACGAACGCATCAAAATTAAAATAGGTGTCCCAATATTAGAATAGGTAGAATATGAATGATGTTGATATGAAGGTTAAATTAGAAGTGAAGGTAAGGAATTATGTTTTTATACAATATTAAAATGTTACCTTGCCCTAGTTTCCCCCTTGAGTTTTGGAGGGTCAAACAAGTTGAACCGAGGAAACTCTACTTGTCTATGATACACATGAGAGTAGTGATGATAGGTGAGGATAGATGTTGGATGAAAGGTATTAAGAGATTCATGAGTACTGATAAGGAAATATATGCAAGAGATGATGAAATAGGGAAGCCAAAACACTGCTAATGCTTTTTTTTTTTAAATGTATAATATGTACAAAGATTTATACAAAGATATACCTTCACCTAAAGGACCTATGTTGCAAGTAGTCAACAAAAGACATTTGGAGCCTAAACCAATAAGTGCCTACTTATTGGTTTTTGTTTTGATTACCTTTACGTAGGGGCCTAAAGGATATTTTTTATTTTTTATTACCTTTAGACAAGGGCTTAAAATGTATTTGTGATTTTGATTATCTTAAAGCACTTCCTTAAATTGTACTTTTGATTGCTTAATTGAAGGATATTCTTGACTTGATTAATTACCATTAAGCATTTTCTTGAAGGAAATTTTTGATATAATTGATTACCTTTGAGGGTTTGCTTAAGGGATATTTTTATGATTTGGATTACCTTTAAGCACCTCCTTAAAGTACCTTTTTTATTAAGTGTTTACTTAAATGATATTTTTGATGAGGTTAGATTACATTTAAGTGCCCTACTTAAAGGAAATTTTTTATAACTCGATTTAGATTTACCCCTTAACCTTAGGGTATTTTGGATAGTATATTATCCCATTAGACTTGGGTCATTGTGATTTAATCTAATGTGGATCATATAGAAGTGTTATAGAGGACTTATGATTGATTAGCATAACAATGAATGATTCCCCTAGTTGGGAATATATATTTCTAACTAATTACCCCTACCTATAAATCATTAGGTGGGAAAGCATATCATGAGATTTACTTTGAGATAAACACCTATGGATTCATGTGATGCAAATCACGTGGCCACTAATGAGGTAGAAGACAATAATTTGATAAGATTTTAACATCAGTATTTATTGGTTTCTCAGTGTTTATTTTGCAGTATGAGAATTAGTAGAGATTAAATTATGTGATGTATCATTTTTGGTGTTTTATAAACCCATGAATAAGTGGGATATATAGGTCCATAACCTATTGGTTCTATAAGGCATCTAATAAAGAATTGATATAATGAGAAAGATATGAGGATATTGTGCCATCTGTAATTACAAAGAAGCATAGTAGTCATCACATGTCAAGAAAGTTGTAGTTTAAAAGAATGTATAGATATAATTGGGAGATAAATAAGATTGGATTAATGTGCTTCTTATATCCTTTTAGTAAAGAAGTAGGGGGATGAATACAACCAATAAACACTAAAATGGTGTACAAAATTGCTATAGAAATCATAATAAAAAAATAGATAAGATATGGATAGGTATAAATTAATAATTGAGAACAATGGATAGAGATGGTTGTCTGATTAGGTTCATAAAAGTAGGATTGGGAGGATCTACTAGCATCAATAACCTAGTGTAAATGTAATGTAATACAAAATAAAATATCTTGACCAGTATCATCATTTGCATCATCATGGATTACTAACTCGATATGCAATAGGTAGTCTAGACATAGACAAGCATGTGTAAGTAAGCATATATAAAGTCAAACATAATGTAAGTAGGAAATATGCATACAAGTAGCCAATGCAAAATCTGATTTTGTATCTTTTAAGGTGCATTATATTGATGGGATCCTTGAGTTATTTTCCATCAAGTATGTTTAGGATGTAAGCTCTTGAACTAAAATTAGTGATTGTTATGAATGGAACTAGCCAATTATGCTCAAACTTTCCTTTGATCTTGGCTTTGTAATTAGTATTATTTTGATTCTCCTTGAGAATGAGATTACCAGCCTTGAAGGAGTGGGTTCATACCATTTTCATAGCCTCACTTACACCTTTAATTGTAGATCCATAGGTTTTCTAAGGCATGGATCTACTTTCCATCAAGTAGTTCCAAATAGAAAATATAGGCAAGACAATATTCATCTACTACGAAGAAGTCCTACAACATAATGCATGAGGAAGTCAACTCAAGATTAAAATGAAAGAAGTTTTCAATCCCATATACCAAATTATAGGTAATCACACCAATGAGATTTTGAACACTAGTGTGATAGGCTCACAAGGTAAGATGAATTTGGAGATGCCAATCTCAACCAGTTTTGTTGATAAACTTCTTAAGGATATTGAATAGGGTATTGTTGGAAGTCTCAACTTAGCCATTGCCATGGGGATAGTAAGGTATTGACCATTTGTACTAGATTTTATTCTTACCACAAATTTTCTAAACACATCTATTTTTGAATGGTGACCCATTATCAAATATTAGCATGGAAGGGATACAATACTGACAAAGGATCTGGTTTAGGATCAACTTGGAGACTTGCACTTTAGTGACTAAATATATAGACATGTATTTGACCCATTTGGTGAATTACATGGTAGCCAAAATGATGAAATTATATCCATTAGAAAATACCAAATTTATCTTCCTAATGATGCCTAAACACTACATGGAAAAGGGCCAAGGAAAGTTTAAATGCTATAGAGCTTGGGATGGAGCGTGGATGATATTGTCATGTTTTTGACACTGATCACACTTCTTAACATAGTAATAATATTCCTTGTCCATATAGGGCTAATAATAACCCATCCATAGGATTTTTTTGGCAATGGTGACTTTGCTAAAGTGACCATTACATAATCCATCATGGACATATTTAATGATTACTTGGGATTCAGTTGAGGAAAGGCATCAAAGAAGGATGCCATCAAAGGAATGATGATATAAGATATTATTTATGATGACATAGTGATAAGAACACTACTTGAAAGTTCTTACACTCATTGTGATTTAGACCATCAAGAAGTGTTCCAGACCTAAGGAAAGCAAAGATATATTTATACCAAGTATCAAGAGGTGAGGAATACATCTATGGAGAAGATATTCAAATGAAGCTAGCTAGATTCTAGGGTTGCATGTTACTTAATATTTTGATTGACAACCATGATTTTTTTTCCATCCAAATCTAAGGGTATAAGAGACACAATTGTAGCCATAACATTAACATAGAAATTACTGTTGACAATTTTGTCACATTGCACAATGGGGTAGAAAAATTGAATTTTTTGTAAAGTATTTCTTTTAATCTCATGAATTTGTTCCCTTGCTTTTTTTAGAAACAACATTTTCAAGCATTGCAGCAATTTTGGCTTTCCCCTGCCACCCCCTTGTACATAAAAGGAAGAAGAAAGAGCTTCGCTGCCGAACAAGCTAAGGAAGATAGCTTCACCGAAAGAAATCGCTAAGGATGAAAACTACTTCGGGCCCGAAGTCCCTCAAACAACTACTTCGGGTGAAAACCTTGCGAAGCGGCGTTGCCGAAGAAGGAATTCAAAGAAGGCGTAAAAAAGAGCTTCGCACCCGAAGCATTTCCAGCAACTACTTCGAGAAAAGTTTTGCGAAGCGGAATTCAAGCGACATTTCAAAAGAACAGCTTCACCGAAGGAAAATCGCGGTCCGAATTGGCTAAGGCAAGAAAACTACTTCGGGCCCGAAGTCCCTCAAACAGTTACTTCGGGCGAAAGTTTTGCGAAGCGGTGTTGCCGAAGCAAAATGCAAAGGAAGAAGAATGAAAACTACTTCGGACCCGAAGCACTTCAAAAGGCTACTTCGGGCAAGAAACTTGCGAAGCGGGATTTGAAGGAGCGCAACGTTGAAAACACTTCATCGAAAAACCGTGGAAGCACCCACTTTGGGCCTCCCCACCAGTGAACCATTTCTACTTCGCTGAAAGTCATTGCGAAGCATCTGCTTCGGCAAACCTTCGTGCGAAGTACTTTCCCCGAAGTGGAAGCAGTCAAAGCATTTTTGAAGGTAAGAATGCGCTTCGGCAAAAATCCTCCCGAACCACAATTTTGAAGGAAGATCACGACGAAGCATTTTAACAGTTCATCGGTGAAGTAGTTTTGGCACATCTTCCAATGAAGCAGTAATGAAGAGCCCATCTTGCGAAGGAGATCTGCTTCGGCCCTCATCACCCCCGAAGCTGTTTTGTGAAGCTCCACCATGCGAAGTGCAAATCAAGGAGAATATGCTTCGGCACAAGTCCATTGCGAAGCGAAGTTGCGAACGAAGAACTAGCGAAGCACTTCAAGGGCACGTGCTCCAAGCCGGGTATTTTCTCGAGGTGATCAAGTGCCTCATAAATGCATTTTTACGTGCCCAAAAAACTAGCTGCGCATTTTTGGCAATTGGAAATGAAGTATCAGTCTCTGAAGAAGAGCCCGACAAGCATGGCGGCCACTCGAGTATTGCACCCAGAAGCCAAGGACGCTCAGACGACTCATTAATGCAAGTTTCCACGGCTGACCCGGTCATAGTTTCTAGTTTTGGTAACAGATTTGAGAGCTCAGTCACGAGGGCCGCGAGGAGCCGACTTCTCAGGTTTTGAGGGTGTACTCCTCCATTTTGTGCAATTATGGCTCAGAGGGTCGGGTCCTCTATAAAAACCCAGGCATTGTAATGTAAAAGGGGGGGAACTTTCTGCTAGAAAGCTGTTGTAACTTACATTCCTGCGATTAATACTAAAGAGCTTTGGACTCTACTTCTCTCTTTTATGCTGCCTTCTGCGATTATTTCTTTTATCTTTTCTTCATTTGCATACTGTAATTCTGAACTCTGGATTTAGGTGTGTGATTGGAGTGGAACCCTGAGATTTTCTCGAAGGATACATAGGAGAGGAAAATGTTGTGTTGGCTTTCTTTTATGCTGCCTATGGATAGTGTTTATGTTATATTCACTTTTCCTAATCGTCGTTACTCTGAACTCTAAATTTCTGCGAAAGGGAAAGGAGAATCCTGGAACTCGTCCAGAGGATACATAGGAGGGTTAATACTGTGTTCATTTCATTTATTCTTGGTGTTCTTTGCTACTCTTTTAAGCTATTGGCCAGCAATCGTGCTTCTGGTTCTTTCCCACCATTAAACTACTAAGATTTCTTCCCTACTCTTTTATTTCTTTCCTGCATCCTTACTCTGTTTATCTCTTTCCTGCACCCTTATCTTAAACACCAAAGTAGTTTAGTATAGGAGCCGGCCTTTCTCCGGAGATTGGCACGAGGGGCATCTCTTCCCTTCGGCCTTTCAATGTTGGTCCAGGTCTAGGGTGCATACACTTACCCAAATCCTTTCCTGGGTAGATTTGATGACCAACAATTTTGGCACGCCCGGTGGGACCCGATCAGTCTCACCTTGTGAGTGGTAGTGAGAACCGATGCTCTCATTACCAAAAGACTCTTAGCATCTGGTGACTCTGTCTTACCCGAGAATATTTAAGTCGTAAATACCGGTACCAAAGTCTGTGTCTTCATGCAAACAAGATGGAGAGTTAGGAATAGAGGAGAGGAAACTGAGTTCTTTGAGCTAGATATTGATGCCTTTGGGGAGCGATCTAGGTTGGTTACCCCTGAGTCTTTGTTACGTGGAACATCCTCGCAAGAGGTTGCTGTTGATGAACAAGGCCTAACTTTTGATAGCACAGCGGCTAGCTTTCCTCCTAATCCTCCCAACTCACCGAAGCATCCTAGTGCCTCCATTCCTATTGGTCATCCTGTTAGCAATCAAGGAGGAGCTTCAGGAATTCCTGTTTCTCAAAATCCAAGAGTAAATATGGCATAGCAACAACAACAAAAAATGCAGCAGCAACCATCGCCTAGATTATTCCCAGCATGGAATTCTTTGGGACCGCTAAATCTAGCGGGACAAGGGCAAGTGTCGCCTACTGCTATAAAGAAGATCCCAACGTTCGATGGAACTGGGAAGACTACTCTGGAGCACATCCAGGATATAGTTTCTCTGGCGGTGATCCATGACATCACAGAAGAGCGAGTTATGGTAAAGCTTCTGGTTCTATCTCTTAGAGGAAAACTCCTCTACTGGTATAGATCTTTACCACCCGGTACCATTACGGGATGGGACCAGTTAGCTAGGCAGTTGATGCGAAGCTTCAATGAGTCCGCCGATCCGACCTCTCTCCTGCATCAGTTCACAATGATCCAGAGACATCCATAAGAAGAGATCATCGACTTCAATGTTAGGTTCGCTCGAACCTAGCAAAGAATACCAGTTGGACTTCGGCCATCTGATGAAGCTGCAACATACTATTTTCTTTGGGCTTTCAATCCTGATATCAGTGTGATGGTGAGGTATTCGAATATCAATACCTTCCCAGAGTTATATGAGTTGGCCCAAAAAGCGGAAATGGATCTAATAGCTATGGGTAAGCTTCCCCAAAGGATGTCGATGCCCATACTTCTCGATTTCTATCAATCCCAGTATGCAAGCGCAACCGCTTCATAGATCTCTGCAACCCTTGCACTCCCGATCTCATCTTGGAACCCGAATCCCATTGTATCTCAAATCATTGCTCCACAAATTCATTTTCCCACTTTTTCGACTTCACAGCCCATGGTCACTTCGGCATTCCCTGCCCTGCCTCCAATACCAACAATGGCTCCATTGCCACCGATTCCCAAAGTCGATGACATGCAAGCCAAAATACTGCAAGAAGTTCAATCCCTGAACTCCACAGTGCAGACCCTGTCTAACGACATGACCATTATGAAGAAGAAGCAAGCGCAACAAGAGTTTCTACCAAGAAGATCTTATCCTACACCTGCGCTTACTAAAGATCAAGCGGCCCAACAAGGAAGAGCTTCGACAAGAAATGCTGCAATAGACGAAGCCCCGAGCACTTTCGATTATATACATTGGTGCTCCACGTGTAATGACCCTCATGAAGAGAATACCTGCATGCTGCACCAACACTATGTACAAACGCTGGTGAGCAGTAGTCATGGCGGTCAAGTCAATGTCATTAGACAGATGAATCACAACTTGGTGATTGGTGAAGAAGAGCCAGTTGCGGTCCTTACCAGAGGAGGAAAGAGGTCGATAGAGGTGGATGCTACTCAAATGGCTCCCTTAAAGGTACATGCTCATCATGAGAAAGGACAGCAACCTCCTCCGACCTCGAATGAAGCTCGACAGCCTACACCAGTCAAAGAGAAGGTCCAACAGGCCCCTGCAAATCCTCCATAGGTGGAAACTAAGGAACAAGCTAGAGAGAAACTCAAGCTTCCTTCGCTGACTAAGCGGCAAAGGGTCGAAGCTACGAAATAGTATCACACCAGATATGAACCAAGAAAAGAACCTGAGGTGCCCAATTCCCTGGCGTACAACATTGTAGATGAGCTGAAGAGGATTCCAGCCAAAATTAGTCTATACGACGCACTGCAATTACCTGGACAAGTGGACCTGTTGCAAGAATCATTGAAGATAACCAAAGCAAGAAAGGCAGCACCGCTTGCCCTAGTGCAGACCCTTTCCACATCCATTACGGGGAAGAATCGGCCACCACCATTCTACATGTCTCTATAGATGGAAGGGTATGTTGTACATAACTGTATGATTGACTCTGGGGCCATGATGACAGTCATGCCGAAGGCGGTGTGCGAAGAGATAGGGATGGAATACACGCGAAGCAGTCATGGCATACTCCAGTTGGATGGTACCCCCATGAAGACTATAGGGGTGATCAAGGATATTCCTATTCGGCTACACAAGATGCCTCAAATCACAGTTATACAAGAGGTAGTGGTCATTGACCTTGAGCCCTACTTCAGCATGTGCTTGTCGAGAGAATTTACGATGAAGCTGGGCGGATATCTATCTATGGATTACTCACACTTGGAGATTCCATTCAAAGGGAAGAAGATTAAAATTTACAATGAGAAGCCTTCTACCTTCCTCGTAGAGAAGATGTCCGAAGGAGAAAGCAGCGATCCTGTGCATGCGATAGTGGAAAGAATAGAGCAGGTGGATCTGGTTGAGGAGTCTCTCACACAGTTAAGTTGTGAAGATGAGTTTTCATTGGCAGACTTTAATGCCATGATAGAAATCGAGATGGGATGTTATGCCATCGCCAAGCCTGAGAAACACATCAAATCAGAAGATAAGGTCTTCGCCGAAGGATTATGGAAATTATTCTTCGATGGTGCCCGATGCAAAAATGGCGTCGGGGTGGGGATTCTTCTAATATCACCTTCTGGAGAGCAGAAGGAATATTGCTATCGGTTGGTGTGGAGTTGCACCAACAATGCAGCAGAATATGAAGCATTATGCCTAGGACTCAAGAAAGCAGAAAAGTTAGGCATAAAGCATCTCCAAATCTTTGGAGATTCCAAATTGGTATGCAATCAAGTCACAAACAAGTGCACTTCAAAGAAGCACTATCTCAAGTCATACCGAAATAGGGTATGGGACTTGCTCGACTAGTTCGAATCTCTCAATCTGCAGTCTATTCCAAGAGAAAAGAACCGACATGCCGATGTTCTAGCATCCATCGCAGCCAAGTATTCTCCAGCAGAAGACATGGTGCATAAGCCCAAAGCTGTGAGGATGATTTACAGGCCCTCTGTCCCAGACAGAGATCTGCATTGGCAGGTTTTTGATAGTGATGAGCAGATTGTGAATTTCATGATTCAAGAAGTAGCCACAGTTGAGAGCAGAAGCCCTGATGAAGAAGAATATGAAGGGCTAGTTCAATTAAAGAATAATCATGTGCCTAAGGGATTAATTACTCTTGAAAGCCTCTTTGATCAGAATGATCGAGCAGTTTCTCACAGGATCAAAGTTAATGCAAAGCAGTATCAAGATTTAGAACTTGAACCTGGGAAAGCAATAAAAGTTGGAACATATTGCACTTCGAAAGAGCTAGAGCAGATCCGATCTCTGTGCAAAAAGTATCCCGACATAGTGGCTTGGTCTTATCAAGATCTAAAGGGATATGATCGACAACTGATCCAACATACAATTGAGTTGCAGGAAGGGATCAAACCTTTTCGACAAAAGCAAAGGCCTATCAATCCAAAGATCGAAGTCTTGATGAAGGCCGAACTCCTAAAAATGCTCGAGGTGAAGATAATTTATCCCATCAAACATTCTTCTTGGGTAGCGAATCTAGTCCCAGTCAGAAAGAAGAATGGAGATATATGATTGTGCATGGACTTTCGCAACCTGAACCAGGCTTCTCTCAGAGATCACTACCCTCTCCCGTAGATCGATCAGATCTTGCATTCGATGGCTGGGGCTCAACGCTTCTCCCTACTCGATGGTTTCTCCGGATATAATCAAATCTGGGTCAGGGACGAAGACCAGCACAAAACCGCATTCACTACCAAGTGGGGAACATTTGCTTACCAGCGAATGCCCTTCGGCCTTTCGAATGCGGGTGCCACTTTTTAGAGGGCAATGGATCTAGCTTTTGGTGAGCTCTTGAATAAGGTTATTGTTATCTATCTAGATGACATGACCGTCTTCTCCCGAAGAAGGGAGGATCACCCATTACACTTACAACAGATTTTCGAAAAATGCCAAGAATTTGGCATTTCAATCAATCCGAAGAAGTCCATATTCGCAGTCAGCGAAGGGAAGTTGTTGGGACATGCGATATCAGAGAAGGGTCTTGTTGTAGATCCTGACAGAGCTGAGGCTCTAATGAAGCTCCCACTCCCAGTAGACAAGAAAGGTCTTCAATCCTTCTTCGGCCAGATTAACTTCGTGAGGAAGTTTGTCCCAGATTTTGCCCAGGTCATCAAGCCGATGTTCGAACTTTTGAAGAAGGGTGCAGAATTCATCTGGACGAAGGAGAGGAAAGAAGCATTCAAAGAAATAAAAGCCCAAATTGCTCAAGCACCGGTCCTGACCAACCCTGACTACAATCGGGACTTCATCCTATATGCTATAGGAGAACCCGAGAGCTATGTTGCAGTCCTGACACAAAAGGGGGAAGATGGCGAAGAGCGCCCCATCGCGTTTCTAAGCCAAGTGATAAACCCTCATGAAGAAAAATATAATTTCATAGAAAGGCAGGTGCATGCAGTAATGAAGTCTCTTAGGAAGTTCAAGCAATTCATCTCCCAAAGTCGGGTTACAGTCTTCGTCATCCACCCCGATGTGCGTAATTTCATCATCCAAGGAGAATTGGGTAGTAAAAGAGCCGGTTGGGTCAGCAAGATACAAGAGTTCGACATCGAGATCAAACCCACAAAACTGGTTCACGGTCGTGCATTGTGTCAAGAACTGGCGAAGAGCGTAGCGGCCGAAGCTACAGAATCTCAGTGGGATGACTCGCCAGTAGAAGAATGCTTCGCAAATCAAGAAGAGGACGAGAAATACTGGGTCAGTGAAATAGTCGAATACTTCAACACTGGAAGATGTCCTTCACATCTAAATGCTTCACAGCGAAGGCACTTCAGGATGCGGTCCTCCCGATATACCTTGCACCCCGAAGGCCTATTTTTTAGAAACATTGATGGCGTCCTTCTCAGGTGTATAAAAGATGATGATAAAAGGAGAGTCCTGGGAGAATTCCATTCAAGATTATCTGGAGGTCACTTCGTAGGGAGAACAATGGCATTAAAAATCATCAAGGCGGGTTATTATTGGCCCACACTCTTCGCTGATGCCTTCACAGTCTGTCGTAAATGCGAGCAGTGTCAGAAGTTCATCGGTCGAAGCAGAAATGCTTTGATGCCTCTCCGACCGATACAAGTAGAAACTCCCTTTCAACAATGGGGGTTGGATTTCATAGGGGTCATATCGCCGAACTCCTCCGTTGGGCATAAGTTCATCTTGACCATGACTGATTACTTTACCAGATGGACCAAAGCAGTTCCCATGAAGAATGCAGATCAGGAGACCGTCATCGCTTTCCTAAAGGGATTGATTACACGGTTCGACATTCCAGAAGCAATCATCACGGACAATGGTCCTAGCTTCATAGGCGCCAAAATCAATGAATTCTTCTACCGATATGGGATATATCATAAAGTATCCTCCAATTACTATCCACAGGGCAACGGATTGGTAGAATCCACCAACAAGACCTTGTTGAGGGTGTTAAGAAAGCTCATAGAGACGAACAAAAGAACTTGGCATCTTCTTCTAGATCGGGCCTTGTGGGCCGATCGAATTTCTATCAAGAAGTCGATCAAGACTTCACCTTACGCCCTGGTCTACGGTAAGGAGGCCATCCTACCTACCCATATAGAGATCCCTGCATTGCAGTTGTTAGAAGGAGAAGGAGTCAATCCTATGGAAAACCGGTTGGCTCAGCTACTACAGTTGGAGGAAGATCACGAGAAGGCTTACCAGAGCTTCGCTAAACATGCTCAAGTCACCCGAGATTGGTTCAAGAAAAAATCATCCGATCGCACATTCAAAGTGGGAGATCTGGTATGGAAGTGGGACTCCTGGAAGGCCAAGCCTGGAAATCATGACAAGCTGGATGCTTTCTGGGACGGACCATTCGAAATCATGAAGGTGAATTCGGCCAACTCTTTCATCCTCAAAGATGCAGATGGCCAGGTATTACCAATTTCTGTTAATGGTCTTCATCTGAAGACTTTTCATCGCTGAGGTGAAACACAAAAAAAAAAAAAATGTGTATGTACTTTTGTATATAATTTTTCATTTGTGTATATACATCCTGTTTCGAGATTGCAAAAGCTAAGTGTTATACTCCAGAATCTCCTTCGGGGACTTTTGATGCGAAGTAGCGGTTGCAAGGAGGTTCGCAGTGAAGCACTTTACCCTCAAAAGGTTAAACAAAAATCAAAACTAAGGCATGAAAAATGCTTCGCAAAAGGAGTATGAGCGAAGCAGTTTTCAAAGAAAATCCAGCGAACCGTTTTCCAAGAGGAACAAACTTCGACAAATTTTAGTGCGAAGCAACTGACGCAAGATGCTTCGCAACGAAGCACTTTGGCTTTCAAAAGGTCCTCGAAAGACCGAAGGCGTTACCAAAGGGAAAAGTAGGAATGAAAAGAGCTTCGCACCCGAAGCGTTTCAAGCAGCTACTTCGGGCAAAAATTTTGCGAAGTATTTTCCAAGAAGACGAGCTTCGGGGGTTCAGTATTCCACGAAGAAAAAAAGTGACGCGGCAAGAAAGAACTACTTCGGGCCCGAAGCGTTGAAAAATAGCCCACACCAAAGGTTCGTCGTGAAGCATTTTCAATGTTGATTTCAACTTCGCCGAATCGGGAGCATTTAAAACGTGTCTTGGGGGACACGCCGACGACAACCTAGGGGAGTTCGAAGCGGATGAATTTAATGCAAAGGTGGTGGAGTGCATCCCGAGGCGATTCGGTTAAGAGAAAATCTCATGCCCAGGTACGAGGTGGCAGCAGGTTGCATCTCCAATGCAAGGCATAATCATCAAAGCATGTGGCCCCGCGTACTACGCCGCTGCAGAGCCAATCAAAGAGCACGACAATCTCCTCCATCCGAAGCGTAAGTTTAATTATGGTAGGTGCCATAAATTTAGGTAGTTGCCTTTTAAGGCTATAAAATGTGAGGCCCTAGCAGGGAGAAGGTTATTCATCCATCAGTTCATGCAAGACTAAGAACCTTCACTGTTAATCTGCAAGTCTTACGCCCCTTGCATTGAAATTCTTGGTGCCAAAGTCCCCTGCACTGTAAACCCTGCTTCTGTCATAAGACGTCCAACATGGGGAAGAAAAACTCCAAAGAGAAAGGAAAGGAACCAGAAGTAGCAGGCCCCAAAAAAACAAAGAAGGGCAAGGAAGAGAAAAAGCATACACCTAAGAAGATCAATCTCACCCCTCGCCCAAAAAAGCAGTCGATGGAAGAAGGAGACGACTCTGAAGAGGAACAACTTGAAGAACCACCAATTGATGGGTGGGAGAAAATTAGAGACACAGAGCTCTCTAAGGGTGTGTCCGACCTCCGATGCACTATTGAGTTTATGACGAGCAGACTCACCCCAGAGAATAAGAGAGTTGCTGCATATTACTCTCAGATTTACTGGTATTTGACCCCGCCTGCTCACCACTGTCCAGAGTTAATCTGTGCTATCGCACAGAACTACCAGCCTGCATCCAGGCAAGTGTTGGATGCTTCGGGTCATAAATTGTTTTCCATTTTGAAAGAAGATGTGCAAGCAGCTTTCATGCCACAATAGGGTCCGCCCAAGGGCTATTCCGTTCGCAACGTCATCCTGAGCGAACAAATGGAGAGGTTCACCTCCAACAACTACATATTGAAATTTTTGCACGAGAACCTCAAAAGTGGGCTCCCTTCAGGCAAGCTGCCCCAAATGCCCTTACCCTTGGCGGCCTTCAAGAACATCGATATTTTCTCTATCATTGCATGGGTGGCAGGCCTATCTACAGATGCTTCGGTGCAACCCTGGCAGGTGTCCTTGGCCGAATGTATTTCGAGAGGGGAATTCTATGCCCTTGATGCTTCAAGACCAAACACCAACCTAGTTTTCTTTGATTGGGCAGAATGGGTGGCCCGAACCTTGCATACGCGGCTCACCAGCATGAAGAATTCGGCGACGGGCCAGTACTTCGCACCCTGTTCTTTCCTGGTTTGGTTGTTTTTCTACCATGTACATAAGCAATTCCCCCACATTGCCATTTCTTCGAGTGGCAAGGATGGAAATCCTCTGCCTGTGTACCAATGGACTCCCCTCCTATTGAGGACAGAGTCTTATTATTCTTTTAATCAACAGTTCTTGGGACCTGCTATGCATTTGTTGAAGGGCTCTTGCCCTCGGGTGCCCCTCAGTTTGAGGGATAGAGTGGTAATGGAGAAGAAGGGAGATGTTTTTTAGTTAACACAGGGACTGGTGATTCACCTATTCGGCTTCATAGGTAAGCCCTTCCTGCTGCCTGTTTTCCCCTTCGAGTACCAATTCTCATTGGAGGTCGCTCGGCAGAGCGATATAACAAACGTCGTCTACGACCACGGTCGAAAATGGGCACATACCTGTGACTTCCCCTTCAATATGGGGGTAATTGAAGTATTTGCCTTGAAGCAGAACGTATTCCTGGAGGAAAAGCTTGCCAAATTTGGCCTACTCCAAATTCCTCAACAATGGCTTTATGATCCCTTGGGAGTGATGAGGGATCACCTAAAATTCAAGAACTTTCATATCTGCCCCCACCCTGAAATTGTGGAGCAAAGAAATAATCCCAATGGGAAGGATCTGGAGTGGCATTTAGAGAGGATGAGGACATTGCCTCCCTGGCATGAATTTTACCCAATGGAGGTCGAGTTTGACCCTGACCAGCATCCCTTCCTAGCTCCAGACTCCACGTTTTGGAGAAAGGCGAAGGACGATTTGAAGGAGGAATTGAAGAACTGGGGCGAGGAACAACTAAGAGAGTGGTGGATGATGAGAGTCCATCGCCAAAAGATGAATTCCTATGGACTCTTAACAATGGATAAGGACTTCACAGTTGTTTACAAAGCCAATGTTGGGACTTGGAAGCCCATATCTTTCACCGACTTTGTTCCTCCAGCTACCCCAGGATCGGGCAAAAGCCCAAGAGGAGCTGACGATGCTTCGGAGTAGGAAGAAGAGGAAGAAGTCGAAGCTACACCAGAGGCACTACCACAAAGCCATGACACAAGTGCCGAAGAGTCAGAGCAACCATTGGAGAGGAAGAAAAGAAAGAGGCAAGAGCAAATTCAAGTGCCTCCGAGCCATCCAAAGTGACCCCGCACGAAGCTCCCAAGTACTCCTGCTGGACAACCTGCATCAGGCCCGGCCGAAACAAATGTTGATGCTGCGGGGCCACCAAGTGCCGAGACAGTCCCAGACATAGACGTCATTGATGTGGAGGAACTCCTCCAACAAGAGGGAGACCCCGAAGTAGAAGTCGTGGAAGTCGGGAGTGCCAAAGTCCAAAAAGAGCAGGAGCCTATTACACAAGAAGTCACCACGGCCACTCTGCCAGAAGGGCACGTAGGTACGCACTCTCCACCATTTGCCTTGGTCTCTCACATGTCCACTGTGGTCCCGACCAAAGATTCTCATCAGTCTCTCCCTCCCTCACAAAGTCAATCACCTCTTCGCGCGTTGCCCCTTACCACCGATCCCGTTAGCCCCACTCCACTCGAGTCACCAGGCCGGGACAAGTCTGTTGCTACCACTTCACCTTCCCATGCCACCGATCCTTTGGACCTTAGCCAGGGCGAAGGCAGTGCCCCAACGTCGAACCTCGTTCTTCATTCCCCTGCCTCACATGGCATTGTTGCACTCGTCGAAACTCCTAGTACACCTATCGCCGAACCTTCTGGTGAGGCATCCCCCATTCATTCTTTATATTTGTTTACCCCTTCGGCTGGAGATCCAGCCTTATTTGAATCAGAATTGTCCTTGATTAAGGAACGCCCCCTAGCTGAAAAGCTACTCCTAGCTCGACAAAATATAGAAAAAATGCTAAAGGAGGCGAGGAAGAAGAGAGGGCGCTCCGTAGCCCAGGTGGAAAAGTGCGTTGTCTTCGATTTGAAGGCCGGAAAGTTGCATAAAGTAAAAAATATCCCCAAGGTCCAGAAGCCCCTGGATGAAATGACTCCAGTGGACTATGACTACCAAGACAAATCCAAGGACCTGGAGCATTTGAATGTTGATAATGAATCTGAATCCATGCACGTCAGGATCGAAACTTTTCGAGCGCATGCAAACATCGCTAATCAGCGCAGGTTTGAAGCAGAAAGTGCCAACATCAAGTTGGAAGAAGAGCTAGCTAGAATCCGCTCCAAGCTGGAGGATTCAGAGGAGCAGTGTAAGCTGATGAAAAAGGAAACACACGCCCTAAAATAGCAAATACTACAACTGCAGTGTACAACTGAGAACCAAGCACAGAGACAGGCCGAGAATGACCTGAAGGCCAAGGAAATTGAAAGCAAGATCTTGCAGTTGCAGCAGCAGTTGCACGAAAAAGAAAGCTTGGAGTTGTTTGACAGAGGCAGGATCAAAGAAATCCGCTCGCACTTGCTAAAAAATTTTAGATCTCGGGCCTCCAGTGCCCTATCAATTTTGACCTACATTACTGAAGCACAGCGTGCCGCTGTCGAAGGAGGGCCAATCATAGATGAGGTCACTCAGAAAGCTAGAGGCCGACTCAAATTAGCCTTTGATGTCCAAAGCACGAAATATCAGGACTTGCAGGTTGCTGCAATGAGTCGGACGGCTAGGGATTGGTCCACGGCCCAAGCCACAGTTCGTGCCTTCTTTTCCAAGGTGAGGAAGGCACAAAAAGTGAAGGACCTCCTGGACGTGTTTGAGAATGAACAGCGCGCATCGCTAGGCTATTTCTAGGATCTCTCTTCCTTAGGTTTCCCGAGCTTCACGGATGATGATGGGAACCTTCTGACCAAGGAAGAGCTTAAGCCAGCATGGCTTCATTTTGAAGGTGACGTCTCAGAGATAGACGAATGGGCGGAGCCGATAACAGAAGGGCAGGTCACAAATTTCATTCTGAGACACTGCAAGATTGCAGCCTACCTGAATGATCTGTACACCAGAGCCAAACATGCTGATATCGGGCAGATTGATCGGTTCCACATTTTGGTGAAGGCATTGCAAGATCAAGAGTCTTTCTCGAAGGGTGCCTGGGCTCATGTCCATCGAACCATGAAGCGCATCCGCGATCGCCTTGCCCCATCGCAGTAAAGAAGAAGAAGAAGAAGAAGAAGAACAAGCCGTGGAAGCGCCCCAGGAGATTGAAAAGGGAGAAGGGTCTGGAGGTAACTCTGGCCCAACGGATCAAGGCTGAGGGTTCTCCCACCGAGACGAGCTCGTTGCCCCATGAGCCACCAAGAATGTTGACAATTTTGTCACATTGCACAATGGGGTAGAAAAATTGAATTTTTTGTAAAGTATTTCTTTTAATCTCATGAATTTGTTCCCTTGTTTTTTTTAGAAACAACATTTTCAAGCATTGCAGCAATTTTGGCTTTCCCTGCCACCCCCTTGTACATAAAAGGAAGAAGAAAGAGCTTCGCTGCCGAACAAGCTAAGGAAGATAGCTTCATCGAAAGAAATCGCTAAGGATGAAAACTACTTCGGGCCCGAAGTCCCTCAAACAACTACTTCGGGCGAAAACCTTGCGAAGCGGCGTTGCCGAAGAAGGAATTCAAAGAAGGCGTAAAAAAGAGCTTCGCACCCGAAGCATTTCCAGCAGCTACTTCAGGATGAAAGTTTTGCGAAGCGGCATTTCAAAAGAACAGCTTCACCGAAGGAAAATCGCGGTCCGAATTGGCTAAGGCAAGAAAACTACTTCGGGCCCGAAGTCCCTCAAACAGTTACTTCGGGGAAAGTTTTGCGAAGCGGTGTTGCCGAAGCAAAATGCAAAGGAAGAAGAATGAAAACTACTTCGGGCCCGAAGCACTTCAAAAGGCTACTTCGGGCAAGAAACTTGCGAAGCGGGATTTGAAGGAGCGCAACGTTGAAAACACTTCACCGAAAAACCGCCGAAGCACCCACTTCGGGCCTCCCCGCCAGTGAACCATTTCTACTTCGCTGAAAGTCGTTGTGAAGCATCTGCTTTGGCAAACCTTCGTGCGAAGTACTTTCCCCGAAGTGGAAGCAGTCAAAGCATTTTTGAAGGTAAGAATGCGCTTCGGCCAAAATCCTCCCGAACCACAATTTTGAAGGAAGATCGCGGTGAAGCATTTTAACAGTTCATCGGCGAAGTAGTTTTGGCACATCTTCCAGTGAAGCGGTAATAAAGAGCCCATCTTGCGAAGGAGATCCGCTTCGGCCCTCATCACCCCCGAAGCTATTTTGCGAAGCTCCACCATGCGAAGTGCAAATCAAGGAGAATCTGCTTCGGCACAAGTCCATTGCGAAGCGAAGTTGCGAACGAAGAACTAGCGAAGCACTTCAAGGGCACGCGCTCCAAGCCGGGTATTTTCTCGAGGCGATCAAGTGCCTCATAAATGCATTTTTACGTGCCCAAAAAACTAGCTACGCATTTTTGGCAATTGGAAACGAAGTATCAGTCTCTAAAGAAGAGCCCGACAAGCATGGCGGCCACTCGAGTATTGCACCCAGAAGCCAAGGACGCTCAGACGGCTCATTAATGCAAGTTTCCATGGCTGACCCGGTCGTAGTTTCCAGTTTTGGTAACAGATTTGAGAGCTCAGTCACGAGGGCCGCGAGGAGCCGACTTCTCAGGTTTCGAGGGTGTACTCCTCCATTTTGTGCAATTATGGCTCAGAGGGTCGGGTCCTCTATAAAAACCCAGGCATTGTAATGTAAAAGGGGGGGAAATTTCTGCTAGAAAGCTGTTGTAACTTACATTCCTGCGATTAATACTAAAGAGCTTTGGACTCTACTTCTCTCTTTTATGTTGCCTTCTGCGATTATTTCTTTTATCTTTTCTTCATTTGCATACTGTAATTCTGAACTCTGGATTTAGGTGTGTGATTGGAGTGGAACCTTGAGATTTTCCCGAAGGATACATAGGAGAGGAAAACGTTGTGTTGGCTTTCTTTTATGCTGCCTGTGGATAGTGTTTTTGTTATATTCACTTTTCCTAATCGCCGTTACTCTGAACTCTGAATTTCTGCGAAAGGGAAAGGAGAATCCTGGAACTCATCCAGAGGATACATAGGAGGGTTAATACTGTGTTCATTTCATTTATTCTTGGTGTTCTTTGCTGCTCTTTTAAGCTATTGGCCAACAATCGTGCTTCTGGTTCTTTCCCACCATTAAACTACTGAGATTTCTTCCCTACTCTTTTATTTCTTTCCTGCATCCTTACTCTGTTTATCTCTTTCCTGCACCCTTATCTTAAACACCAAAGTAGTTTAGTATAGGAGCCGGCCTTTCTCCGGAGATTGGCACGAGGGGCATCTCTTCCCTTCGGCCTTTCAAATGAAGCTAGCTAGATTCTAGGGTTGCATGTTACTTAATATTTTGATTGACAACCATGCTTTTTTTTTCATCCAAATATAAGGGTATAAGAGATACAATTGTAGCCATAACATTGACATAGCAATTACTAGACCTTGGGATAGCATCAAAAGTGACCATAAAAGCAATATGTTGGAAATATTGAGTATATTGGTTGTCATTGATGTCAAAGGATTCATGAGGTAGAAATAATGTGATGTCAAAGGATACATGAGGCATAAATAATATGGTAGTCAAGCATATTCTACATGGATTTGATAGCAAGCTATGGACAAATTTCAAGGTAAGGTATATCTCCCAAGAAAGGAAATTATTAAAAGAAAAGGGTTTATAATATTTATTTTTTAAATATTATTACAAGGAGGACAAAAGTTTTAAGAGTGGGTTTAGAAGGTAAATTTTAAAAAAGGAGGTCCAAAGGTTTAAATAAAAGTCTCTTGGGCAAATAGTTTGAAGGCAAAGGTTCAAAAGGAAATATTATAATATTTATTAATATTATAATATAAGGTTATAAACCCTAGGCACCAAAATGCACATGGAGAAAATAAATTTGAATTTCATATACACCGATGTCTTGGAAGAAGGAATCCATATAAATATGGATTAAAAATCATTCACTTTGGTGTGGCTTTCGATCAATGCAAAAATCGATTTCCCTCATGCGCAAGTGTGAGAAATAGAGATAAGGGAAGAAGACAACTTTGAAAAGACAATGATAGAAAATTTGAAATATATTTTTGGTTGCGAAGGTTGTTCTTAGTTGGATGGCTAGCCCAAGTGGTATCCTAGCCTACACTAGGGCATGGGCGCACAAGAGGTTATGAGGTCGATTCATGGAGGTGACCCTTTTGCATTGGAGACTGGGCAAAAAGGAAAGGAATAAAAGGTGTTTTGCGTGCCTTACTATTGTGTGGATGGCTAGCCCAGTTGGTAGTCAAAGTAGCACTTAGACATGGGCAGATAGGAGGTTTCGGGTTTGAGTCACAATGGTAGTCATTTTTGGTTAGCACATTGGGCAGAAGATAAAGGGATAAAACCCTTTTGGTGCGCCTTTGTTTCCATTGGGTGGGCCAACCTAGATGGAACTCTAGCTCATGCTAGAGCATGGGCTACGTGAGATCTTGCGTTCGATTCCCAATGGCGGAAGAAATTGGTAAGGGCAAAATAAATTTTATTTTTTAAATTTAAAATTAAGATAGGGAGTCATAAGGTTTGTTGTGTGGATCTTAAGTTGATATTTCTAGAAATTATAAGGTTGGAACATAAGGTAATATTTTTAGAAATTAAAAGGGCAGAAAGTATTTATTTTAGTGAAAGAGAATTGAGGAAATATTGTTGTGTTTTCAAAGTATTATTTTGTAAGCAATAAGAAGGAGTTATAAGGTGTTATTGTGGTTTAATTATTTTGTTGAAATTTGTGTATGGTGAAAAGTAAGTTTGAGGGGTTTTGATGATTGTTAATGTCCTATATTTTGAGAAGAAAAGAAGAGCATTGTACATCATTTTCATATTTTATTGTGAACATATTTTTTGAGAAGAAATGTTATCATGTGGATGGTTTGAAAGAGAAATATACTAACTCAGTTTTGAAGTGGCACTTTGAAGATGGAAATAATATTTTGAGATAAGGTTTTGAGGGCACATTTTCATCAAAGCAAGTTAAGAGGTATGGTGACAGTATTCCTTCTCTAAGGTGTTTGGTTGAGCAAATATTTCAGAATAATTAAGGTGGAGAAATAAGGATTGTTTGAGTGTGCATTGTTGGAAATATGTGAGCTAGGTGAGAAAAATTGTGCTCGAGGTGTGCTAGGATTTTTAAGAACAAATTGTGCATTCTTGTTGAAATAATTTGTGAAGAATTTGGGCATTGATGTGAGTGACATTGAATGTGAATGGGAAAGTGTTAGAGACCAGTTTTGTGAAGCAATTTGTGCATTATTGTGTTTGATCTTTGAGAGTAAATTTGCAAGGAATATAAACTAGTTTTGTGAAGCAAAGTTATACACTAGTTTGATTTGAATTGAAAGGGATTTGCAAGAAGTAGAGATCTGATTTGATGAATGAAAGATATGTGAATGTGAAGAACATATTGGGTATTTGATAGTACATATCATTCTCTATATGTTCAAGAGGTTAAACGAATTCTAGGTAGAATATGTCTGAACTACCTAGTTAAAGAAAGCATTTTTGAAAGAGATATAAGCATTATTTTGAACATAATTTGTGTGCAAGATTTGGGATTTGTTGAGCATGTATTAGAGTATATTAGAGTAGAGTTATTTGTAGCATATTCAAGAAAGTATTGTAAGAAGACTTGAATCAGGTTTGAGGTAGATTTGAGCAAGTCTTGTGAGAAGACTTGAAGTAGGTTTGAGGTAGATTTGAGCAAGTCTTGTAAGAAGACTTGAAGTAGATTTGAAGATAGATTTGTGCATGTAATATGTACAGATTTGGGATAGTGTTGAGAGTAAATTTGTAAGAAGACTTGAAATAGGTTTTGGATAGATTTATGAGAAGACTTGAGTAAGCCTCGTGAGTAGGCTTGGAGTAGATTCAAAGAAGAGGTGTGTACCATATTTGGAAGGGGCCAGAGCAGAGAGGAGAGAAGTCTCCTATGGATAGAGTTCCATGAACTAGACAAACAAGGGGATAAAGTTCTCTTATGGATAGAGTTCCATAGAAAAGGGGATAGAGTTCTTCTATGGATAGAGTTCCATGAACTAGAGCAAAGGAGAGGAGTCTCCTGTGGATAGAGTTCCATGAACCAGACCAACAAGGGGATAGAGTTCTCTTGTGGATAGAGTTCCATAAACCAACACAAAGGGGATAGAGTTCTCCTATGGATAGAGATCCACAAATTAGAGCAATGGGGATAGAGGTCTCCTATGGATAGAGGTCCACGAACTTGAGCATTGGGGATTGAGATCTCCTTTGGAAAGAGGTCCATAAATATTGTAATAGGGAATTGGTTCCCAAGAGATCTGTTGAGAAAATTTATAAGAAATATTTTCTTTGTGGATGTAACCCATATTGGGTGAACCACATTAAATCTGTGTCTCTCATGTGTGTGATGATTTGTGCATTGTTTTGTTACTTCTATTGATATTACAATTGATAATATTGGATAATATTATTTGGGAAAGAAAAGTAAAATTTTACCTTATACTTTTCACCCCACCTCTCAGTATAATCTTGTGTTCTTCAATTGGTATTAGAGTGGGTTCCTTCAAAAAAAGTCTAACAACTTGAAGGAAGATATTACAAGAACACAGATGGCATCTCAGAATGGATCTTCAATAAATAAGGCTCCATTATTTGATGGGAACAATTATGCTTTTTGGAGTATGAGGATGAAGACTTATTTGATGGCACAAGGATATGAAACATGGCAATCTGTTGAGGATGGGTTCACACCTACAGCTACTCCTCCCATAGATAAGGATGATAAGCAATTACATGTGAATAATGCCAAGGCTATGAATGGAATCTTAAGTGGATTATGTGAATCAATAATTTGTGAAAGTTATGCAATGCAAATCAGAAAAATAAATATGGGATAAATTGAAGCAAACATATGAAGGAGATATCAAGGTTAAGTTGGCAAAACTTCAAACTCACAGGAGAAGGTTTGAAGAGTTGAAGATGGAAGATGAGGAAGATATTGCTAAATACTTACTTCGTATTGATGAAGTTGTTAATACCATGTGTGGACTTGGATTCAAAATTGAGGACTCCAATGTTGCTCAGAAAGTATTAAGATCACTCCCTATAAGGTATGATGCAAAGATTTCAGCTATAGAAGAGATGAAGGATATCGATAAGTTGACTATGGATGAGTTACATGGAATTATCATAGCTTATGAGATGAGAACATAAAAATATCACAATTCCAAGAAAGAGGTAACTTTCAAAGCTTCAAATAAGACAAAATATAAGAAACCAGAATCAAGTGATGAGTCAAGCAGTAATGAAGAAGCTAACTATGTGAGAAGAAATAAGGACTCAAGAAAACACAAAGATATAAATACTATAAAATGTTTTAATTATGGTGACTTTGGTCACTATGCATCTAATTGTCCATAAGCTGGAAGCAATAGCAATGAAGAGAAACAGGATTATAAGAAAAAGGAAGAAAGAAAATTCAGGCATGAAAAGAAAAATAGGTATGGTCAAGGTAAGCATGAAAAGAAGTTCTTTCAAAGGCACAAGAAGAGTTTCTATGTTAAAAGAGGAAAGAAGTGCTTCAAGTGATAGTGATGAAAGAATCTCAGATAGTGAAGAAGAAGAGATTCTATTTTTGGAAATAGAAGAGGAAGAAAACACTCCTATTGAAGACCAAGTAGAAGATGCTCCTATAATTGAAGACCTAGAGAAAGGTTTAGAAAAAGAAGAAGGCACAATTGATCTAGAAGAAGAACTTATTGTTGCTCTCAGAGATTTGAAAAGAGTTAGAAATTAGAATTCAAGACTGAAGGCTCAAGTTCAAGAAGATGAGGAAATAAAAGAAAAGCTTCTACAAGATCTCAAAAACTCAAAAGCTAAGGCAAGGATATTTAAAGAAGTCATGGTTGAAAAGTTAGAGGTAAAAGAGTTAGAATGTGAAAGATTAGAACATGAAGTGGTTTCTCTAAGGATGGAAGTAAAATATTCTAAGGATAAGTTGCACAGGTTTGGGAAAAGTTCAAAAGCTTTGGATAACATTATCAATGCACAAAGATCTTCATTTATCAAAACAGGACTTGGTTTTGAAGAAGGACAAGGGAAACAAGAAGAAGGGTCAAGCTCAAGCTCAAAATAAAAGGAAGTTTTAGAGGAAGATATTGAAGAAGAAACTAAGACCTATGCTGATAAGTTGAAGAATGGAAGCTTCACTAAGAAAGAAAACAATGCACAAAAAAGAAATAGGGACCATCACAGAGAAGGCAAATAAAGGACTAAGAGACCAGATATTTCAAGACAAGATGAATATTTCTTCAAAGGGTATTGTTTTTCATGTAATCATTTTGGTCACAAAGCTATGCATTGTAGGGTTCATGGAAAGGAGTATGGCTTCACTAAGAGGAACTTCAACTCATTCGAAGATGGATATTTCTTTCAAGGTTATTGCTACTCATGTAATCGCTTTGGTCATAAAGTTATCCACTATAGGGTTCATGACAAAAATTATTATGGCTTCACCAAGAGGAACTTCAAGTCATTTGCACCTTCCAAGAACTACAACATCAGGTGTTACAATTGCAATAATCTTGGGCATAAGGCAAAGTGGTGTAGAACATAGTTTTTGGAACTTCCAGAGTCAAGCAAGAACAAGGACACTCAAAAGGATCAAAAGGGTATGATTACAAAGGTGTTGAAAAAGAAGGTTGAAAAGGAAAAAGAGCATTGTATGTTGGGAGTAGATTTACTCCCACCCCAAAATTAATCACCTCAAAGTGATGAGGTGGTGAGGGGGCTGAGCTAAGAGTCTTATTTTTTAGCCCCAAAGGAGTCCCTTTTCCATTGATGTCAAAGGGGGAGATTTTCAGTAAGGGGGAGAGAAATCAGTAAGGAGGAGCAACTTCTCAGGGGGAGCAGATTTGGAATTCAGTGGTTGGAAAAGAAAGTTTTAGAAAGGGCTACCATCAATGACAAAGGGGGAGATTGTTGGAAATATTGAGTATATTGGTTGTCATTGATGTCAAAGGATTCATGAGGCAGAAATAATGTGATGTCAAAGGATACATGAGGTAGAAATAACATGGTAGTCAAGCATATTCTACATGGGTTTGATAGCAAGCTATGGATAAATTTCAAGGTAAGGTATATCTCCCAAGAAAGGAAATTATTAAAATAAAAGGGTTTATAATATTTATTTTTAAATATTATTACAAGGAGGACAAAAGGTTTAAGAGTGGGTTTAGAAGGTAAAGTTTAAAAACAAGAGGGCCAAAGGTTTAAATAAAAGTCTCTTGGGAAAATAGTTTGAAGGCAAAGGTTCAAAAGGAAATATTATAATATTTATTAATATTATAATATAAGGTTATAAACCCTAGGCACCAAAATGCACATGGAGAAAATAAATTTGAATTTCATATACGTCGACATCTTGGAAGAAGAAGGAATCCATATAAATATGGATTAAAAATAATTCACTTGGTGTTGCTTTTCGATCAATGCAAAAAATTGATTTCCCTCATGTACAAGTGTGAGAAATAGAGATAAGGGAAGAAGACAACTTTGAAAAGGCAATGATAGAATATTTAAAATATATTTTTGGTTGCGAAGGTTGTTCTTAGTTGGATGGCTAGCCCAAGTGGTAGCCTAGCCTACGCTAGGGCATGGGCGGACAAGAGGTTCTGAGGTTGATTCGTGATGGTGACCCTTTTGCATTGGAGACTAGGCAGAAAGGAAAGAAATAAAAGGTGTTTTATGCGCCTTACTACCCATGCAAATGGCTAGCCTAGTTGGTAGTCTAAGTGGTGCTTAGACGTGGGTAGATAGGAGGTTTCGGGTTTGAGTCACAATGGCAATCATTTTTGGTTAGCACATTGGGCAGAAGATAAAGGGATAAAACCCTTTTGGTGCACCTTTGTTTCCATTGGGTGGGCCAGTCTAGATGGAACTCTAGTTCACACTAGAGCATGGGCTGCGTGAGGTCTTGTGTTCAATTCCTAGCGGTGGCAGAAATTGGTAAGGGCAAAATAAATTTTTTTTTTAAATTTAAATTAAGATAGGGAGTCAAGGTTTGTTGTGTGGATTGATATTTTTGGAAATTATAAGGTTGGAACATAAGGTAATATTTTTGGAAATTAAAAGGGCAGAAAGTATTTATTTTAGTGAAAGAGAATTGAGGAAATATTGTTGTGTTTTCAAAGTATTATTTTGTAAGCAATAAGGAGTTATAAGGTGTTATTGTGGTTTGATTTTTGGTTGAAATTTGTGTATGGTGAAAAGTAATGTTAAGGGGTTTTGATGATTGTTAATGTACTATATTTTGAGAACAAAATAAGAGTCATTGAACATCATTTTTATATTTCATTGAGCACATTTTTTTGAGTGATCAGTTTGAAAGTTAATGTTGATGGTTTGAAAGATAAATCTACTAATCAGTTTTGAAGTGGCACTTTGTAGAGGAAATTATTTTGAGATAGGCTTTTAAGGGCTCATCTTCATCAAAGCAAGCTAAGAGGTATGGTGACATTATTCCTTCTCTAAGGTGTTTGGTTGAGCGAATATTTCAGAATCATAAGGTGGAGATAAAAGGGTTGATTAGTGTGTATTGTTGGAAATATTTGAGCTAGGGTTTAAGAACAAATTGTGCATTCTTGTTGAAAGAATTTGTGAAGCATTTGGGCATTGATGTGAGTGACATTAAATGTGAATGGGAAAGTGTTAGAGATAAGTTTTGTGAAGCAATTTATGCATTATTGTGTTTGATCTTTGAGAGTAAATTTGCAAGGAATATAAACCAATTTTGTGAAGCAAAGTTATACACTAGTTTGATTTGAATTGAAAGGGATTTGCAAGAAGTAGAGATCTGATTTGATGAATGCAAGATATGTGAATGTGAAGAACATATTGGGTATTTGATAGTACATATAATTCTCTATATGTTCAAGAGGTTAAATGAATTCTAGGTAGAATATGTCTGAACTGCCTAGTTAAAGAAAGCATTTCTGAAAGAGATATAAGCATTATTTTGAACATCATTTGTGTGCAAGATTTGGGATTGGTTGAGCATGTTCTATGAGTTATTTTGAGCATGTATTAGAGAAAAGAAAAGCAGAATTATTTGTGGTAGATTTGAGCAAGTCTTGTGAGAAGACTTGAAGCAAGTTTGAGGTAAATTTGAGCAAGTCTTTTAAGAAGACTTGAAGCAGGTTTGAGGTAGATTTGAGCAAGTCTTGTGAGAAGACATGAAGAAAAATTTGAAGATAGATTTATGCAAGTAATGTGTGCATATTTGGGATGGTGTTGAGAGCAGATTTATAAGAAGACTTGAAATAGGTTTTGGATATATTTTTGAGTAAAACTTAGTAAGCCTCATGAGTAGGCTTGGAGCAGAGTCAAAGTAGAGGTGTGTACCATCTTTGGAAGTGACCAGATTAGAGAGGAGAGGAGTATCCTGTGGATAGAGTTCCATGAACTAGACCAACAAGGGGATAGAGTTATCCTATGGATAGAGTTCCACAAACCAAAGCGAAGGGGATAGAGTTCTCCTATGGATAGAGTTCCACGAACCAGAGCAAAGGAGAGGAGTTCTCCTATGGATAGAGTTCCATGAACCAGACCAACAAGGGGATAGAGTTCTCCTATGGATAGAGTTCCACGAACTAGAGCATAGAGAAGAGGTGTCTCCTATGGATAGAGTTCCACAAACCAGCACAAAGGGGATAGAGTTCTCCCATGGATAGAGATCCACAAATCATAGTAGTGGGGACAGAGGTCTCTTATGGATAGAGGTCCACGAACCTGAGCATTGGGGATTGAGATCTCCTTTGGATAGAGGTCCATAAACATTGTAATAGAGAATTTGTTCCCAAGATATCTATTGAGAAAATTTATAAGAAATATTTTCTTCGTGGATGTAATCCACATTGGGTGAACCACGTTAAATTTATGTCTCTCATGTTTGTGATGATTTGTGCATTATTTTTTTATTGCTATTGATATTGCAATTGATAACATTGGATAATATTATTTAGGAAATAAAAGTAAAAATTTATCTTATACTGTTCACCCCCCTCTCAGTATAAGCTTATGTTCTTCACAATCATTAGTTTGGTAATGATGTCCTTGTATGGTTTGATCTTCCTGTATTTTATTTCATATACCCCATTGACCTGGTTGACCATAAGTTAGGAATATCCAAAGATAAAACAGGCACTAACCTATACATTTAGAGTTGTGCAAAGTCCTAAGATAAGAACCTCATACTATGTAGTGTTGTCGGTACAAGAGAACCTAAGCTTAAAGGGTAGTGGTTAAGTTGCTACTAAGAAGTGACCAAAATGACTCTTTCCCCGACTATTTCTACACATTGAGCACCCTTGAAGTATAGTATCCACAAATCACGTTAATATACCTTAAGGTTAAGGATTGACTCATCTATAATGTATATGACTAGAGGATACTTAGATTTTAGAGGTGTAGTTGCTAATTGGTCGGTAATGACCTAACCTTTCAAAAAATTTTGACTACCAAAATCAAGATCAAATTCACTAAGGGTGATGATCCACTTAGTGTTTCATTGCGAGAGGTGATGTTTTGACATGAGATATCGCAAGGGATCGATCCTTATGATGGCAAAGATATTATGGCTAAGCATGTGGTGTTGGATATTTTGGAAAGCAAACATTATGGCTAGGCAAAGCTTCTCTAGAAAGGTGTAGTAGAGTTTGTAATTGCCTAAAGTCCTACTAATGTAATAGATGGATCACTCTCTATTCTAGTCATCATATTGCACCAACATAGCACCTTAGGTATGGTTAGTTGCTAAAATGTATAATAGTAAAGGCTTGGATGGATTACAATGATAAAAGGGAACAAGAGGTAGGACTTAAAAGCATTAAAGGTTGCTTGATAGTTAGTGTCCCACTTGAAAATTGCATCCTTTCTCAAGAGTTTAGAAAAGGAATGATACTTAATGATTTGGAAAATGAATCTATGAGTGACCTAAATATTTCCTTGGATACTTTGAATCTAGGTTAAGATTCAATGGGGTGGTATGTTGATGATAGCTAATACTTTGTTAGAATAAACTTCAATATTGTGTCAAAATACAATAAATTCTAATAATTTTCATTGCATCATCCTAAAGATGCACTTTTAAGGCTTGAGATATACCTTGTACTCCCTTAGCTATTCAAAAATATAGATCTTAAAAATGATCTTCTTGGTTTACAAACCAACCAAGGAGATTGTTTATATGGCCTTACATGATTTCATGTATCATGTCAAGAAAGATATTTGTCATAGCTCTTTTTTAGGATGCCCTTGCATTTTTCAAGCCAAAAGGCATGACTTGGTAATAGAAGGTCACCCATAAGGTAATGAACATAATTTTGGGGTGATCCTTAAGGGAAATTCTAAACTGGTTGTATCCTAAGAATATTTCTATTAGAGATAGTATTCCACATCTAGTAGTGAACTCAAGAATCATGTACATATTGAGCAAGGGAAAATCATCCTGGGACATGCTTTGTTGATGACTTGAAAGTCAATGCAAACCCTAACACTACACTCTTTATTGGTAATAAGTACAACATTAGAAATCAATTTAGAATAGTAAATTTATTTAATGAATATGATGTCCAAGATATTTTGGAGATCCTTCTTGAGAACCAAGGCAACTTTAGAATGATTCTTTGTAGATTATGCTTAATGGGATTGGTATCTAGTCTGATGACTAAGTAGTGGAAAACTATAGAGGGGTCAAGTCTATGAATATTTACATAGGATAAATAAAATATGTCACTAAACACTTTCAAGATATTAGTATATGATTAACATTTTGTTGGGATCAATACCTTACCAAGTCTAAGGATTTTAGGATTATCATTGGTCTAAATATTAACATTCATAGTTTTCTCAATTAGAATATGAGACTTGTCTTCAAATTAAGGGGGAATAGGAAACACTCACAATTTATCTAGATAAATAGTATCAAGGGATGGTTGATCATGATAAATTGCCTATGAGATAGTTATATTTCCAATTTGGGTAAAATTTTCACCAAAATGGAAGTCCTTTTAAATAGAATAGTTCGAGGGATCACCTTGAGGAGGATCATGGAGGACATCCATAATATCACAATAACATGAATAAATGATTAATTTAGGATAGATTAACATTAAGAAATTCACACTATAAAAACATGTGAATCAAAAGGAGCTAGGACTTGGGAGGATCAAGATATTTTTATTTCTCTTGTCCCAATCCAACCTGTTTATATGAATGGTGTCATCATGGTATTGTTGAAAGAAATGATTGGATTCATCATCATTGCCATATAAACATAAATCCGGTAAAGGATCACTACATTTGGGGATATACCCTATCCTATAGCGTCCTAGTTAGGATTCAACATCCAAGGGCTCTTTGATGCACTATTCGTGCAAGCCTAATCCTTTTCATTGGTACCTCATGTTGCAAAGGATTTTTTTTGGTATAGGATACAAATATGACAAGGAGTATGAGGTATATTATCATTCAACTAGGAGAGGATCACTGCCATGGATTGGTTTGTTATTAGCAATACTGGCACAAATGAAGGAGAAAATTCCTAGTTGTACCATGTTACCCTTTATAAAGGGAAAGACAACAATATAGGGATATGGAGGGAGCTTTTCTAGGTCCAATAAATATTGATTGTTGTCTTGATTATTATAATTTAAATTAGTTGAATTATCAGTTTGAAATTTGGGTTTATTGTTGTTAGCATGAATTCTTAAGGTTAATGACCTTACTGTATCTATGACTGGGATATTAAAAGAAGAAGAAGGTGAAGAAGATGGATTTAGATAAGGGCAAAGATAAAATTTTGGATTCTCAGCCTTGACCACTTAACAATAAGTGAAGAGCTCAAGGTCATATATGATGTGGATTATCTTGTCCTAACAATTATACTTGAGGCACTAATGAAAATTTGATAGAATGACATACATCACATGGATCCATGGCCTTCCTAGAAGAATGTTGTAAAATAATTCATAAGACATGACATAAAATAGGGTGTTGAGAATAGAGGGTCCAACTTTAATAAAAATACTATAGTGTTTCTAGCATCACACTTCTCATTCTTGAACATCCTAATGAAATCATCAAACTCTTCCAAGTCCTATTGAGTTAGCCCAAAATTGCTAATAAATTTTATGTTGCATACATTGAGAGCTAAGCCATTATCAATAAGGATTTGATTAATAAAGGTTTCACAAATATATCCTATAACATAGAGAAAAATTTCTCTAACTATAGAGGTAGATGGACTATCATATTCATAAAATGCTATTATTGTATACTTTACCCTAATGGAATCCACTATAGAAGTGAGATCAATAAGGTTTAAGTCTTGAGGAACAACCTATTTATTCAAAGGATTGAGAGTATGTCCCTATGTGTCAAAGAGGTCCTCAGGAGCTCAAGGAGAGAAATTTTGGCTAGGGAACCCTCAAGTTGTTGGAACAAACCAAAATTAATGTTTTCTTTGTTACTTTCTTGTATGATCAATGGTGGCCCTCTAGAGGAAGAAGTTATTTTAAAATAAAGGACTAAATAAGGTTGAGAGGGTTGATTAGATGACTAATTCTTGTGTTGCTACTTTGTGATAACACAAATAGAGGAGGAATGACTAAGAGAACATATTGTTCCCATAATATTCTCATTTGGAAGTGGAAAATATCTATATTGGATATTAATGGTTGCCCTTTGGTCATGGTTTAGGAGAAGATCTTGAATAGAAGAGGATTGGACATTGGAAATGCTAAAGCCAACTTGAAAATTGTCTATGAGGTCTTGGATAATGTTTCTAAAAGTACCACACTTGTTGGTTGAATGACCATTGATGGAATGAAAAGCATAGTGCTTCTTAGGGTGGAACTAAGGAGAATTCTCCATTTTAAGATCTAAGGGTTTGGTGAGTGGAAGGTCCACTATTTTAGCTTAAAGATATTGGTTAGTGATGGTTGTTGAAGGTTGGTCTTAGGGTTATGCGTAAGGGGTCGGACCCAAAATATATTTATAAAAATTTGGTATATTAGTTTTGAAATCTAGGTGAATAGTATCCAAATGCATGTAGAAGGTTCACTATTATTAGGGGCAATGTTGGAAATTTAAAATTAAAATGGTAAAATTATTATAAAATTGGGGTAAATCGACCCAAAAAAAATTTACACCCAGAAATTTTTGGCTAATGGGCCCTAGTCAAGGATCCCAAATATTAGCCAAATCCAAATTTTAAAAATCCTAATTTTAGCCAATTTGGCAATAAATAGTCGTTATGTATAACCCTAGTTGGTCTAGTCAGGTAAACATCTTATTAGATTTTGACTATTTGGTCTTCCCTATAACAAGCTTTGAAAGAACCTTTATCATATTCATATTGTCGACTTAGAATGAGTAAGTAAATCTATCATCTATAATTTATTTATTCTTATATTTCCCATTTGAGTGTAAGGAAGCCTTATCCTCCATTTGGGATTTGTATTTCATATGCCCTCTTTGGAGGATGGCAAATTATACTCTCTTGGCCATTTCTATAACATCTCTAAAAGAAGACACATTGGTTGTCTCTAGGTAGAACGTCAATTGTTCATAGAGATTACCTATGAAGATATCTAAGAGGTCTCTTTGTATGGGTCATATTGAAGTCTCATCACTAAGGCCCTACACCTAGTTGGTAAGTTTGTAAATATGTCATTTTACTTTTTTAAACCCTATATGGGTCATTAATTGTGACCTCTTAAATATAAACTAAGAATTTTTGGATGAATATCTTGACAAGGTCCTTAAATGTCTTAAGAGTATGCCTTGGTATTTGGTAATACCACTCCAAGGCAAGACCATTAAGGCTCTTAGGAAATATTTTGAGCAACAATATTTCATCATATGCAATGTCGCTAAGGTTATTAATAGGATCTTCCTTTGCTTTGTACATTTGAAACATAGGCATTTCAAAATTAGAAAGGGATATAAATAACTTTAATAGGATCTAAATTATGGTTACACAAGCCCCCATAGGAGTACTTATGACTAGATTAAGACCCCTATATTGACGCAATTTGTTTTTTAGTTGATCCAATTATGAAGTTAAGGTTTGAATTTTATAAGAGGATTTGATAAGATATGAGGTATGTTTTGTGGGATCAGAGGACTTTAATAGCTAATGAAATAATAAAATTATGATATTGGGGCATATGAAATCAAAGTGGATATCTTACAACTCATATCCAAATCATTTGAGACAAAAAGATTTGAGGATGCATGATGAGAGATTATAAGAATAAGGTTTTGAGTAGAACCTACAATTGCACATGGTATTACAGGAAGGTTGGTGGCACAAGGATGATAAGGTGGACCACTAAGAAGTATATCTAAATTAGGAACATAAAATATGCTTACTTGTTGAGAAAGAGGGAAAATCACATTGACCTCTAAAATCTCCCCAAGAGGAGTCATGGATGAATGATACCTCAAGCATGATGGGGGATTTTGTGCCCTACCATCTATGGAAGTGGTGATGATTGATGAATTAGGTTTAGTACAATCAGAGTTAGATGCATAAAGATTTATGTTTAAGGACCCAAAGGATGGGTCCATTTTATTAGAGGCTAAATGGTTTGAGTTTGGTTGCTAGGAGTGATCTAAGAACGAATATTCCATAGTAGAGAAACCTAATTTATCATTAGCATCTTAATAATAGTAATATGACAACTTTATATCTCTACAAGAATTGAGCCATGTGATTAAGGGATTGGAAAATTTCTCATCCATCATCATCATGAAAGAGAGATAGAGAACTTGAGGGAGAAGGTTCCTCATCTTCCTATTTTAAGGTTGGATTCTTAAATTTAGCTTGGACCTTAGGACCATCAACCAAAGGATCTTGGATAAGGTCCAATTTATGAGCAATGCTATGATTGATGTAACTTTTCTTAGCCATGGATTTGTGGTAAAGGGAGTTCAATTATTAATTTTTTTTTTATAGTGTTTATTAAAGAAGAATAGAGAATTTATAAATCATTCTTATATACCTTAGGGCATTTGTATATAACTTAATATCCTTATATTACTAACCAATCTCTATATACCCGTCAATATGTGATACATGGGATATCAATAATATATGGAAATGACCTATGGGTGTTTAGCCCAAGATGGTACATGAAGGGTAATGTTATCCCTCATGAATACCACTAGTCCACTATGTTATACTCCTCAATATCCTTGAGTGTATGAGATCCTACATGAGATGTTTTCATCCTAGACTCATAATATACTCAATATAGCCTAGATATTTGTATTGTAGTTATTTAGGGGACCATAAATTATCCCCTCGAGAACTACCATTTGGTTATGTTATTTTTATCTATTTTTAATGTGAGTTAACTACACAAATAGATTTAATGATCTTAATTATGGTTTAGGATATTTTTATCTTAATTAAGTTTTAGGGTAGGAAAGAAGGTATTTTTGGGAACCATTGTCATGTTCATGTCAAGTTCACAAAAAATGTGATCAAGGCAAATAGGGTAACCATGAAGGGGATCTCCAAGGACCAGTTCCCTTTTCCTTGATCACACTCAAGATTAGGGGATATTTGTGAATGCCTATAAACTAGTTTGATAAGTATTTTTTAACAAAAACCTAGGTTTAGGAGTAAGAAAAATCCTCCCTCTAACATGCTATATTCCTAGCATTAAAACTTTATTTGATCTAAGATACATGTACAAGAAATGTAAGCATACAAAGGCCTAGACTAAATGGATGTTTTTTATTTGAATGATGACAAGAATAAGTAATTTTATTTACCTTTCTTGATCAAAGGTGCAATTATGAAATGTAGAAAATAATCTAGCCTATAATGCAACTACATGCAATTCAAAATTTCATGCCTAATATAGAAAATAATACTTGTATTTATCCCCTTTATGCTTTGAAATAAAAACAGATCTTTGTTCCCTTTTTGTAAAAATAATCTACAAACATAGAAATAAAATATGGAAAATAGTCATAACAAGCAAATTTGAGACCCCAAGACATAAATTGAGAAGACCTAGGGACTGCAAAACCCGATTTCACATAAAAGTATAAGTTCCACACTACTACAAAAGTTCTACACTATTGTAGAAGTGCACCCAGTGCTATTTATCACTTTTAGCACTTTTGACAAGACCTATAGGAGGCTAGAAACCTACTCTTCTATAATAGAAAAACTGTCACCATATTTGAAGAAGCACTACCAATTGTATTACTCACTTCAGGCACTTTCGCCTAGATATGTAGAACCCTAAAATACTATAAAATAGACCAAAAAATATATTGGATTAATGTAGAGGGTTTTATATGATCTCAACTAGGTTAGTATGCTTATTTGATTAATGCTTCATTTCTTATGATAATTAGACCCATATTTTTAATATAAAAAATCAAAATAATGCTAATCATAAAATAATAAATAAATAATAAAAACAATTGCATTCAAAAGCCAAGTTGCAGGTAAAATAAAAGAAAGAAAGTCAAAAGTTGAATAGATGTGAAAAGGGAAGAATAACCATGACCTAAGGCAATGAGTTACCCCTTTCAATGAAGACTTGCTAAGAGATGATTGTTGATTTCTTGCTAATGGATATATGATGAATTTATTGCATTGTGAAGGAGGATCCAACATTAAAGTGATAATATTCTTGATGAGAACTCTCTAATGTTGTGTATAATGCATGAAAAAGAAGAGGACCTAAATGCGTAAAATCTAAGAGTATTTTAGTGGCATGTAGAAAGGTAGGAGAATCTTTCTAGGGTTATAACAACAAAAAATCAATGTAGATAAAATTCCCTATTTTGAGAGGCCTCCTCAAAGGGTGGATTCATAGGTAACCCAAGCCTTTCAGAGAATCCATGAGGGATTTTTGGTGAGATTGGAAATTTGTATATGTGGCAAGTTGCATGGCAATATTGGAGGTGATCGAGGAAAAGGAGGGGATTAAGGACATGCATCTATACATAAAAGTTATGTAACTTCCAATCAGGGTGGATCCATGATTATATTGGTAGTTAGGACTAGATTGGGCATGTTGAGTTGGTGGATTGTGTTTACGAGGTAATATTTGACATTAATGGGTGGTGATAGGGAGTTAAGAGTTGAGAATATCAAATCCTCTAGGAAAACATCATTTCATACCTTGGATCCATCCATATGAACTCCCATATTTTCCATAACATCAACCACAACATTACCTTCCTTGTAGATGTGCTAGATCACAAATGACTCCATGCCTAATAGTATATTCATTGCATCCTGAATAATAATTTCAATGCTCCAGCTAGTAGTTTTCTTGGCATTCAAACTGTTAATGATATTCATAGAATCCCCTTCCACTATAATATTCTTAACATTCATCTTTTTTGCAAGTCTTACTCTTGTAATCATGGCTCTCACCTCTACTACATGGTTTGATGTATGGCCAAAGTTCACCACGTAACAAGATATCACTACCCTTGAGCTAGATCTCAGAACCCCTCCCCCTCTAGCCTTCCCTGGATTACCTTTAGAGGCTCCATAAAAATTTAGTTTTACCCACTCTAGGGGGAGGAGTCCATCTCACCTTTCTCTTTGGCCAGCTAATCTGATTCCTCTCAACAATCCCTAGTCCACTGCTATTTCTTCCTCCAACTCATTTTCATAGATTTGGTTGTCCATATTAACAATCGTATTTTCAGCAATGGTATCTTTGATACTCCTGATAATGACCTCTACACTATTAGCCTTATTTTGGAACACTCATTTATTCCTCTCCCTCCATATCTACCAAATGAAGTGAGGTAAGACAAAGATCCAAATTTTCTTCAATCGGGGGCTATGATAAGGGTTAACCCAGATTTCCCATAAGGCCTCCAAATACTTTGTTGTCACCCATTGAATTTTAAGCGACTGAAGAAGTGCATGCCAAACCTCCAAATAAAGGGGGCAATGGACAAAAATATGATCAACTATCTCCTCATCCCCACAACATAAATAACACCTATTAGGAATGATCATCCCTCTTCTTCTAAGATTATCCATCATCAATATCTGATTTTGCAATGCCAACCAAAGAAAGAAAGACACCTTTGGTAGGAGATCTTTAATCCAAACTCTATGTGAGGGAAAATTTTGATTCTCCTTATCCCTTTCAAAGGAAAAAGATGAGTTAATAGTAAATATTCCTTTAGGATTAGGACCCCAAAATAACCTATCCTCTCCTATATTGAGCTACAAATAGTAATGTTGTAAACTAATATTGAGAGAATTAAGCCTACTTTGCATAATTGCATCAACTCCTTCCAACTATAGCATGTGCCACACTCTACAATTATCTTCCTCCTTGATGTACTCCTAAACCATGTTTCCATATTTTTGCTTTAAAGGCTAAATGATGCACTTCTAGTAATCATTAAAAATTAAAGGCCTCTCCGTGACCCATGCATCCTCCCAAAAGCATATCTTATCACCTCTTCCCACCTACCATCTTAAACCTTTCCATAAGAGATTTCTTGTTTTGATCAACTCATTCCACAAAGATGATCCTAAAGGTGGATTTAAGCTATAAGCAAAGGGGATTATATTCTCAAGATATTTTGTAGAGAGGATCTGAGCCCAACATTGATCATGTTCAATCATTTGCCACCACCCCACTTTGGCCATTAAATCCCTATTCATCTGCTTCACTTTTTTGATGCCTAAACTACCTTCTCGCTTAGGCCTGTAAACTTTCTCCCATGCCACCAAACTAATCCTCTATTTCTCTTCTACACCAGTCCAAAGAAATTTCCTCTACATTTGCTCCAATTTCTCAGCCATCGATGCTAGGATTTTAAATAAAGACATCATGAAAATGGGTAAGTTTTGGAGGGTTTCCCTCAATAGCTGTAATTTCCTTGCTTGAGTAAGGGAAGAGCCTTTCCATCCTATAAGCTTTCTATTGAATCTCTCAAGCACTAAATTCCAGTATTCTCCTTTCATTCTACCTACAAAAAGGGGCATTCCCAAATATACAATGGGGAAGTTGTCCACTCTACAACCAAAAGTTCTTGCAATTTTATTCTATCTAAGTTGGGGAGTGTTAACAAAGAATAACCTACTTTTCAAGAAATTAATTTTTTGACCTGAAGTTATTTCATAGGTTTTGAGAATTTGCCTGATATTCTCAGCTTCCACAACTGATGACTCTAATAATATTATGGTATCATCAACAAATTGCTAATGAGTAATTATATCTGAAGATGATGCTGGCCAAATTCCTTTAATCAAGGTTGCATATTTTACTATAGTTAAGCTCCTTCCTAGAGCCTCAACCACTATTATGAATATATAAGGTAATATAGGATCACCTTGTCTCAGCCCTCTTTTACCTGGAAAGAAACCTATTGGTTCTCCATTTACTATCATTGAATATCGAGGAGTGGAGATGCAAACCATGATCCAAAGCCTCCAATTTTCCCCAAAACCAAAAAACTATAACACTTTATCCAAAAACTCCCAAGAGACTCTATCATAGGCTTTATTCATATCCAACTTCAACAACATGCCTTCTAATCCTCTCATCCTCATAGAGTGTAGAGCCTCATGAACAATGATTATCCCATCCAAGATCTACCTTTTTTTAACAAAACCACTCTATTAGGGGAGATAATCTTAGGTAAAATACTCTTCAGTCTATTGGCTAGAACCTTTATCAAAATTTTATAAATGGAATTGCATAGGCTGATTGGGAAAAAATATTTTAGCATGTCTGCTCCTTGCTTTTTTGAAATCAAAACCAAGAATGTAGAATTCCATTCCTTGAGAATTATTTTTCTCATTGAAATTCCACAAAGCCTCTAACATATCATTCTTAATAATATCCTAATAAGTCTGAAAGAAACCATTTGGGAAACCATCCAACCTAGGGCTTTATCCTTCTACATGCTAAAAATTACCCTACACACCTCCTCCTTTGAGAAAGGACTATCCAAAAAAATGATTTATTTCACTATTCACCACTTGGGGAATATTCTTCAACAATTTGTTAACTGATTCAACATTTGTTACATCTTCCATGTTGAGGAGATTTTGAAAAAAAGAAATTGCTTCCTTTTTAATATCCTCTTCCTCTTTTATTTCCTTGCCCTCTTCTATCTTCAATATTCTTATTCTATTATATGCCCTATATCTAATAGTTGTGAGATGAAAAACTGGGTGTTTCGATCTCCTTCTTTGAGCCATAAAGCCCTAGATTTTTGTCTCCAATGGACTTCTTCCTGGGCTAATAAAGTGTGGAGATCAGACAAAAGCACCTTTTATTTTCTATCTAATTCCTCCATGCACCTCCAATTCTGAATTTTCTCTTCCACCTCTTCCAAGCTAGCATTTAGATTACTTTTTCTCTCTTTTAAATGACCAAAAACCTCCTTGTTCCAAACCTTTACATTTTTCTTAACATTTTTTAGCTTCTGAGAGACTTGGAATATTTTGGATCCCCTAATATCAATGTTCCACCATTCTAAAATATTTTGAGCTAAAGAAGGATGTGACATCCACATTAACTCAAATTTGAAGGGTCTACCTTTAACTCTTCTCCCCTCCAACACTTCCAAAAGTAGTGGTGAATGATTAGAGGTAATATTTGGGAGGGCTTTGAGAGAATAGTTATCATAGTGAGTTAACCAAGACTGGGATGCTAATACTCTATCCAATATAATTTGAATGTAGTTGCTTTCTAACCTCCTATTAGACTAGGTGTATTTAGCCCCTTTCAGATCCAAATCCATCAATTCACATTTAGAGATAAAATCATTAAATTCCTCCATACTATTAGAATAACCCAAACTACCTCCCTTCTTATCACTAGGATACAAGGGTGTGTTAAAATCCCTAGAAACTATCCATGGCCATTGAGACACCTCATGAAGATTACTAAGGAGCTCCCAAACCCTTTTTCTTCCTTCCCTAGTGTTTGGGGCATACACATTGGAAACAACCCAAGAAAATTTTGTAATTTTACAAGTCAAGAGGACAGACACGCACCTTTCATTTCTTTGAATACATTGACCATCAAATATTCTAGGGTCCCATAGAGTCCATACACCTCCAGAGGCTCCCACCATTGAACTTCCCACCATATTCGCTTCCTTCCAAATAGCATTTTTAACCGATTGAAAATTTTGCTCATCAATCTTAGTCTCTTGAATCAAGAAGATACCGGGTTTATATTATTTTCTCATCTCCTAAAGTACCCAATGTTTTGCAGGGGTATTCATACCCCTGATGTTCCAAGATAAAAAATTCATTTCTTATATTTTGGTGGGTTCTTCCCCCCACCCAAATCTAAAACCTTCTAAGTACCATCTACAACTTGTTTTGCTGCCTCTCTAGATCTAACCACTCTAGTTTTTTTACCTTCCTCTAGACACAAAAGAGCCCACATCCACTTTTTTCTTGGTATGCTTTAAGAGAGTCAATAACTTCAAATTCTCTTTAGATTTTTCTATATTTGTATCCTTTGAAGACTCCCACTCCTCTATATCCATTTCTTCTCTAGTCATTATGTATTTTTCTCTTTTATTTAGGTGTTTCCCCTAGAGAACTCTCATCCTTGTTATCAGATTTCTCCCTCTGATGCCTGACCATATTTTCTTGATTAGTTTCCTTACTCTAGATGTCATAATCTACTTCAACCATTAGATTTTGAATACTTGCAAAGGATTTCTAGTTCACGAATTCAACTTTGTCATAAGAGGGTTCCTAGGTTTGAAAATTTTCTTTCTCAATGATAGAGGGATTTTGATCTATGAGGTTCACCTGAATTACTTCTTCTAGAATTTTCCCTTCCTCCATCATCTAGGTCTCTGAGTCTTCGATAGGGGTTTCTTGGACATCAACCTTATTTTATTTCTTCTCCATTGGAATGACTGGGTCTCCCACCTATTTGGATCTCGAATCTGAAGCCTCCTTCCTTTTCCATACTTTTCGAGGGTTGCTCTCCTTCTTCCTATTAGGGCATAAATTTCTTGAATGCCCTAGTTTCTTGCAAGAATCACATCTTGAGGGACTATTCTCATATTTAATAGACTACACCCAACTTCCATGTTTAGAAATGAGTTCTATTGAGTTGGGGAGTTCATTTTTTAGGTCGATATTCACACATATCCTAGCATACACCAACCTTGACTTTGCTAACATTGTAGGATTGATCGCAACTAGACTACCAACCTCTTTAGCAATACCTATCAACACTTCCTCATACCAAAATTGGAAGGGTAAACTTGACAATCTAACCCAAATAGGAGCTTGATGAATGCTCTACTTATTTGGGTCAAAGTCGAGACCTCCATTTCATAGAAATAAACCTTGACGTCCAAAAAACCATGGGCCACCCCATAATATGTGATCTGCATCCTCTTCGTAGTTCAGTTTGATCATGAAGAACCCTTTAGGCAATATTGCTATCTCCATGTGCCCTAGGGGGCACCATTTCATCAAATCCCATTTTCTTATAGTGTCCAAATCTGGTTGAGCTTCAATAAACTTTCCCACTAAGTTCATTGCTCCTTGGGCCATCGTTAGGTCTACTAGGATGTCTGGAATGATGAGTTTTCCTTACTCTAAGATTAAATCAAACTACTTCTCCACTCCTTTGAGCTTTTCTTTCACCACATTTAACCATGAATGACCCCTGGGTCAAAAAGCCTATTCTATAGATTCCCTAGGACCTATGCACCATTGAAATTACCTTCCTCAGAGTTTCCCACTTGAACTTCCTCAAGCTCAACTTGAAAAACTCTATTTAACACAATGTTATTTGAATATTTTTGACCTCCGTGACACTTCTAACTATACAATAAACTATTTTCAATTTATGGTTTTTAATATATCTTCATCACTAAAGACTATCAAAATATAAGACACATTTAATATTTCAGTCAATTCAAATAATTGTGATACTAATCCTTGGTGGAATATTGACTATAGGACTTCTAGAAAGAATGTCTAAATTATTGTAAGCAAGACAAAAATATCTTAAATTAGACATGAAGAGAAGTGATCATTTGTTAAAAGCAAGATAAAGTCTCATAATTTTTATAATTTGACAAAGCTGTAAAATTTAATATTGTTCATTAGAAGTAATATTTTTTTAATTTCTCTCCACATACATTATATGTTATAAGTTATAAATAATTATAAACATATACTAATAACCATATTTTGTTATTCATAGATTTATTTCAAATTCTTATATTTGAGAATGTCGACCATTTTTGCACTCTCATTCTTCAACAAAAAGATAAATATTATTCTATATCTATACATGGATTGAGAATGATAACACTCTAATAATATATCTAAAACAAATTTGATTATATGTATGTGTGTATTACTATGCATTATATGTACGTGTGTGTAAATTCAACTATGACTACATAATATTATTTTCAAAGAAATAAACATGTTTTATCAAATTCTATATAAAAACTAATCTATAGTCGTTGAGGAAGACCATCATTCAACCTAATAGTTTTATACGTTTCTTAGAAACCACATTAAAAATATATATTATTATAAAATAATAATGTTATGTAATAGCCATGAACTAGTCATGTGTAGTGAATTAGAAATATACGCTAAAATCCTAAAGGTTTACTAGTATCCACGCTAATGATCATAGTATTGTAGGTTATATTATTAGTTCATATCCATTTATCAACAAAATAGAATAATTTTATATTATAGTTAACTACAAATGTAACACTAAATAAAGATCTATGTTAATATAACAAATTATTTTTAAGTAATTCAAAACAATATAAACCATATTTAACCTAATGGTGTTTAAATATTTTTGAAGTGACATTCATGACACATCTAGCTCTAAAAAAGTATTTTTGCTTGTTTTTTAAAATATCTTCATTATTAGAGACTATCAAAATATACAATTAGGAGTACCCAATAAAAATATACATGCATATATTATGAAACAACAACTATATATTATATATTATATATTATAAAAATTAAAATGTATGTTATTTCTAAAATCTAGGCCAGTCCTATCAAAATATCAAAACAAATTACATTTTCTATAAGTCAGTTAAACCATGTCCAACTTTACTTTTTATCAACTTTCTCCCTGATATTCTTTTTTAATTAAAAGATAAAATCTCCCCCAAACAATTAATTTTAAAAATTTAAAAATTTTCCAGAGAAATAACAATACCATTATTAGATTAATTATTTTCTACTCTATTTACTTCTATAAAACTTTTTCAAAATTTCCAAAATACTATCTCGAACAATTATTGAGGAACATAAAAATAATGCTCATGTTGATCTAATACTCACATCCTTTTTCTTAACAATATAAATAATAATGTGTTAGGAGCTAGGGTTTGAGGTACCATTTCTTTGAAGGTGGAAATTACTCGTGTGTGAAGTAATTTATGTGGTTGAAGGTAGATATCCCCATGAAGGTAAGTTCAGGTCGATATACCTATGCATGAAGAAAGCTAGATGTAGAAAAATGTCCCAGGCTCTACTAAGGTTTTGTTACCAAAAAGGTAATTAAAAAATTGCTTATTCTCCATGTTTTTATTTTTAGAGTAGTTCTATGTGAGTGTAAATAGGGTTGGTATGATAGAATATGGTTTGTCACATATTACATCAAACTCATCCCTTGGGACTATCGTAACCATAATGACTATATATTTATTCAAGAACATTGGAAATAAGATCATTTTCATTGTTCTATCAACCACATTTGTTTGATGACCAAAGTCCTAAATGTATGAAGGACCACAATAGACCCAAAAAAGCACCAAAAACACCTTTGTTCCCAAACTAGATGAAGCACTAGTATTCGAGACTAGAGTTCATACGAAGTCTGATACTCACACAAATAGAGAAATCACTTACATGCAAATTCATGAGAATTTATCTGAACCCATAGTCATACGAAAGTGGATGCCTCTACATGGGGATCAAAAATCTCATGTTATGATACAATGATGGCAAGTAGAGGATACTTCATAGTCATCTTCTCAACTATAGAGGAAAGGAATGTAATATTTCATGGAGGCCCTTGGTTTCTTAGATTGAGTCCTTTGTACATGACCCCTTGGTCAAAAATATTTAATCCATAAATAAAATAACTAGAAGAGGTCTCAATATGGATAAGATAACTATTTTTACCACTGCACCTTTGGAAAAATCCAGCTTTAAAGATAATAAGAAATTCTATTGGCACATTTGTTGAATGGCCTCCCCTAAAAGGCAACAATGCAATATGTGCTAGAATGTTTGTTTAAGCCAACTTTAATAAAGGACTCCCTAGAAGTATAGGTATCAAAATCCTAGATTGGATCCACACCCAACCATTGGACTATGAACATATATCTTTAAAATGCATTACTTTTCATCAACACAAATATTTTTCAAGAAATTATCCCTCTAAAGTACAAGAGAATAAAGGGAAAGACCAAGAGTTTTATACAATAAGAAGAAAACAATAGAGAATATAAAGAATTAGAAGAAGGAGACCACAACATCCTAAAAAATAGACCAATAAAAAGTTTTTATCTTAATTGAAGCTAAATAAGAGGCTCTCCTAGAAGCCTCTTCCAAAAACGAAAAAGAACCATTGAAACTAAAAATAAAAGTGGAGGGAACACATGTTAGTAAAGACGTTTCTACTCAATAGAAGAGAAAAGAATAAATTAAAGAAACTCAAATCGTAGTTGTTGTCCTCCCATGGGTACTCTCACCACTAGATCCAATACAAGAGGGAGAAAAACCAACCAAGAAGCAAGGATAGAGCAAGCCTATCTAGAAATATAGAAGAAATTATAAATAGTCTTAGAATTTAACAAGCCTAAGAAGTTAGTAAGTAAATGAAGCCTATATCCTAGAATGGAAGGGGATTAGGTGGTTCTCTACAGAAAACTATGTAAGTAACTTAATATATTAATAAAATCCAAATGTAGTTTGCATATAAGAGATAAAATTATCATAGTAGATAGTAAAATTATATTGGAATAAAATACACAAACACTCAAAACTAGAAGCAAGAAATTCATTAGGAGCCTCTAGTGCACTCGTTATAGCCTGGGACCCATCAGCCATGACATGAACCAACATAATCATACATACCAACTAAATAATTGTTTCACTCAAATCTCTAGAAGGTCATACTGGGACCATAGTTAATTTTTATGGTCCAACATAGTATTAAAACAAGAGGTATTGAAGAATCTACATCAATGAATAAGGTAGGAAAGACCTCTCAATATAATGATAATAGGGGACCTATATGTTATATTAGCACAATGGAAAAAAAGGAAGGCAACATCAAAATATCCTGTAAAAGAATATGTAATGTATATCATAGGTGAGCAACTATAGGAAATAATCCCCAAAACATGAACAAACAAGAGAGCTAGAATTAAATAGATAGCAAAAATATTAGACAAATTTTTGATACAATAGGATATACTAACCATGTTCCACTTAGTCAAAGTGACGTAATCCAAAGCTCGATATCAAAACTAAAACCCATCTCATTAGAAACTAGAGATAATACCCTTTGGAAGATAAAGATATTTTTTAAGTACAATTCAAATTGGATGGAGTATGAAGACTTTGGTCTATTAGTAAAAAGCACCTGGAAGTGACACATCACTTCAAAAAGCACCCAAGAGATATGGAAAATAAAAATTTATGATCTCAAGAAAGCCATTAGAGATTGGATTTCAAAAAATCCAAGAATTCAATATAGGATAAACATTTTGATACAAAAAATGGGAGAAGTAGAGATAGAGATAGTGATCATCCTCCAACACCACAACAATAAAATAGAAGAGCACAATTGAACCAAGAAATTGACCAGAGCTATACAAAAGAAGAGGTACATTACCAAAAAAGAAAATAAGAACACCAAATATTTCCATCTAAAAATAATGCAACAATATGAAAATAAAAATTATTATAGAAATATAAAAAGGAGTAATATATATTGACCAATCATCTATAAAAAAGATAATAAATGCACTACTCAAAGGTACAAGAAAACGAATAGGTACAAACCACTCTCTTTAATAATATTTCTATATTGCTAAGAGGATTTACACAGGTATTTAAACTTAATATTCTAGTGTGAGAGTCATGATCTTGACTTAGCTTGAATGCATTACCATTATTCTTTTATGTCTTACTTACAAGTCCATCAATTGGATTATACACCCATCAAATAAATCATTCTTTCAATTCTTAAGGGAACATCTAACAAATGAATTATTATAGTTCCATAAAATCATACCAAGTTAAAATGATATAAATTTATGATAATAAAAAATATTACAATGAATTAAATGGCATCAATCAGATTAGAACAAAGAATATTCCATACAGTTCCCTAATAACTATTAATAAAAAATTGGAGCAGCTCATTTGCACCCCAATTTAGTATAGGTGTTTGAATTGTAGTGTCATTGAATCTTATATTTATTATTGTACAAAATATTTTTATATTTTTTAATATAAGAAGGTGATAGGTGCAACTATATTGTATTACTCATCAATAATAATAATTATTGAATTTTTATAATTATTATTAGATCAAACAATAAATTTTATAATTGGTATAAGAGCTAGACTTTAAGCTATGATACCCTACCATTAACAATGGTTCAAAAGAGATTTTGGAAAACACACAACTCGATGTTGGAAAAATTCCACACATGAACCATAAGATAATTCAGGGAATAAATACTAACAAGGTGGTCCTAGATTCAAGCATTATCTAGTGCTATGATGCAAAATCATCCATGTGAGAAATTGGAAGGGCAATCATTTGATGACCGTTATGAATTGGTCTAGTGGTAGTTAGAAAATAATTGATTATAAAGTATTTAAAAAGGGGTTTGAGTGGTGAAGGGAAAGGGAAGATCAAGAGGACAATGGAAAGAGAGGAGAAGAGAGGATAAAGAGAGATAAGAGAAGAGGAATAGGGAATGACATGGGAGTGAAATAAAGGGTGTAAAGGCATCTCGAAGAAGGGGAAAATAGATATACAAATTAGATGTACAACCCTTTGGCAATTTAATAATATCATAGCCATTCACCTTAGGTTATATTTTGAGATCATGTTTAAATGGTATCTACTTTGTATTATTTGAGTTATATGTTTTAGATTGCATGGTCTAGAGTATGCAGGTTTGTAGGTGAGTACAAGATTTTATAGGAGTTTAAAGGAAGACTTGTTCATGGGAAACTAGCTAGCCATTTCAAAAGAAGGGAAATTGTAATCTAATTGTTTCCTTTAATAAATGAGCCATCCAAGGGTAAAAATATAATTAAAGAAATAGATGCATCATTTTTATCTTAAAGTTATTTTTTCAATTCTCATCATGTGGAACGTTGTCATAGGTGTGTACCTTCTAGAAAATATTATCTTGGCAAGAACGTACCAACATGGAAGCATGTTGCCTTTTACCCTTACCTTCTAATGTTTATCATCTCAAGGAAATTATAATCTAGGGAAACTAACTCAACTATTATCATCATGGAACGTGTGTCATCATGGAAGTGTCGTCTTCCTAGATGTCATCATGAATCCATCATCTAGGGAAGTTGTCCTAAATAATATCATCTAAGGGAACTTTACACTAAGATCATTGTTGTCGACCTCTATTGCTTGAAAGAAATCCAACCATTTTTGTTGCATCATGCTACCTTTAACATGGTATGAGAGTTGATATTATAAGTTTTAAAGAGAATGCAACAACATGAATAATTTCCAAAAGAGAAATGATGGACCACCAAACCATTTAGAGATATGAAAACATGAAGCAAGAATTATATATTGCAATGAAGAATGAATTAAGTAGTTATTTAAACTTAATGTTCTGGTGTGAGAGTAATCATCTTGACTCAACTTGCATTACTAGTATTAAATATTAACAATTATATTTTTAGTAGATTTCTTTTAGTCATTCCTTATGTCAATAATTATCTATTATTCTACTATATATAGTGTGTAATAAATGAATGTTATTTTAGGAGAGTACGAGTAATTGTTACTTGGTTATATAGGTTTATGTTGTGTAAGGGGATTGCAAGAGGTATACAACATGGATGTGCTTTATATCAATTCTAAATAAATAAAAGTTGAATAAACTTTATGCTTCAATGTTTAAAAAATTAGACTACATGGTAACTTATATAGTAAGCTAGTTACCTGAATAATAAGTTGCTTAATTTATATTTTATAAGATATTGGGCTACTATATTCTTGAAGATATCTCCCCTATCTCTAAATATGGCTTTCTATGTAAGAAGTGTTATTAGAGCTAAGGAAATTTAACCATAATCAAGGAAGAAATTAAAGATCCATAAGAGGTATATTTGCAACATTTACCAACACTTATATATATGCAATATCCAATAACAACTATTACCTTGCTCAACCTAAAATCCTTCAGCTTAAGGGAAAGAAATATAATATTTGGATTCTTAAGATGAAGACTCTTTTTTGATCTCAAGATTTACAGGTGTTGGTTGAAAATGGTTACCTAGAACCAACAAAACATATTACTTTCAACCAATGGACATAGGTTTAGAAGGATCAAATTAAGAAAAATAATAAAAATAAATCCAAATCACTCTCCTTCCTCTAACAAGCTATGGATGAGTACATCTTCCCAAGAATACACAAAGTGTATATCTATTGTAACAACCCTCCAAAAACCTATTTCATTATACGTCTAATTTGTCTGTAAGGATGAGATACTACTAATGTATCTGTGGACGTAGGAGAAAAGTATTGTTACTAGCAGGGCAATGAAAAGGAAGGAGATCTCTTTAATGGACAAAAATATTATTCTGGTACAAGGTAATTCAAGGGAAATGATGAGCGGTGGTGTATTCGCCAATGGATAGGGCAAAGAACCCTATAGGCAATACATTCGCCAATGGTCCATGTAGAAGCATATCATGTAGCTGCATTTGTAGGAATGCTTGATGTTTTTCCAATTGTAAATTTATGATATTTGGTTGGCAATGAAAATGCTTAAATGCATGGGAGCCATAGTTTAAATTGTTGGTTGGCAATGAAAATGCTTAAATGCATGGGAGCCATAGTTTTAAATAAAAGGATAAATGTGGAATAATGATATGGTTTTTATTAAAAAAACAAAAGAAAAACTAAAAGGGATGGTCAAGAGATAAAGTAAAGATAATTAGCAATTATATGCTTATATAAAAATATTAATGTGTGCTTGGAGGAATTTATTTATTTAAAAATAATATATATTACATATAATTATATATAAATGTATGTAGTAAAACTAAATAATGGTTTTTTGTTTAATAATAAGGTAAATATAATATTATAAATAACAATAATATATAAATAAATTAATATATAAATAAATTAATATATAATAATAATATCATGAATGTTCAAGAGTCATGGCATTGTATTATTTAAAGGATGAAAATTTTGGTTGTAGGTAATTGCTTTGGGAAACTTATTAGCTAAGCTAAGTTTATTTATGGAGGAGTATGGTTTCCATCTGGTATGCCTTGGATAGAAGATTCTAAAAAAAATAACAGTAGTTGCGAATGGGAAAAGTGGAACCATATTTTAGATTGGAAAAAAAAAGGAGGTGAATAAGGGGTATACGGGAACAGACAGTGCATAGTGTACATAGTGTGTGGTCTGCATGGTTTTGGCAAGGGAAGGAGAGCGACAAAGTGAGAGAGAGGCATTGGAAGCAAGGAGAGAACCCGTAAGTCTGATCTGACAAAATTTCTAAGAAAAATTAAATGGAAAAATATGAATGAATAGCTCAAATATATTATGATGTATACTGCTCTATGTGAGAATGCAGAATATCAATTACATTGTAGGAAAATTAAAATCTTTTCTGTGTGATATGGAAATTTTTGTGATGCATGCGTTCGAAGGATTTGTTAGAAACATTATGCATTAATGTTTTGTTGTAAGTCTGGTTGGTTGTGAACCTATGACCAATTTATCCTTCCTAAAATTAATTGATATTGCATGTTGTGCTAAAAGACATTGGGATATCTGTATGACGTGTTGGGAAACTTTGAAAATCTCTGCATGTTGTATTGAGTATGAAAAAGTTGTATGCATATTAGGTTTAGCTGCATGTCATTGTAGTACGACCATTCTAACCCTTGGGAAAACACATGAAGAAAAATCTCTAATGAACATTGTAAACTATATTGCATGCTACCTAATTGTGGTTTTGTCTGCATTTAGGCGTCAAAGAACTGTATCTAGCAAAAAAAGAATTTATTACATATTTTGTGGAACTTGGAAATATTACTCAGGGGTATGTTGGAGCCTGAGTCATTAAAGAATATAGTCAAATCCGATAACATGCATTTGTAATTGAATATGTAGCTCCTGGGAAAAGTGCAGGGTAGAGTTTGAAAATTATGTATTGATATTAGAAAACATAGCTTGGGGAACATGCATGATAAAATTATGGAAATAAGGTGTAACTTGCATTTTCATATGTATGTTCTGCAACTTTCCTTCATAGTATATCCACTTGATGTGGAGTTTAATTTGTATTATTTTTAAAAGCTATTACTTGGTGTATAATTCCTTAGCAATACAAAGAGCGATTACTTCATATGTTTTAATGTTAAGCATGTTTGCAATAGCGTTGAGAGTAATCCGATATGGACTATAATATCTTGAAAACATAATACTAGTAATTTTTTTAAGGAAACTTTGTTTCGTAGGATGAGTTTTTCATAACGTGGATCAGTAGCTATGTGGTGAATGTTCTAATTAATAGGAAACCCTTCTATTTAAGATACAAACTTATTACCTATTACAAACTTGAAATCCTTTATTAGTGTACAGTGATTATTGTCTCATTCAATTTCTCATTCAGAACGTATCTTACCTAGAGTTGATGCTTTAAAACATCTAGTTTTAGATCATACCAATACTGTATGGATTTAAAAAAATTTAGCTTGAATACACTAAATAAATTAAAAACACCACGGTGGATTGAGGAAACCAACCATTCACGGTGTATAAAATCGACCTGATTATGATATTCTATATGATATTTTAATATGTTTGTCTTAAATATTTATACAAAGCTTATATTAAGGGTATATGCATTGGAAAATGTGGAAACAACAAGTAGAGAAGCTATATTCTATAAGGCAATGATAGCATTATTTTCAGATCAAGGAATATTCAACTTAAACCAAGGCCAGTTCCGAAATACATAGGAGAATAGTTACCATTAATTTCACTACGTAAACTTGAAAAGAGACAGTTGAAGAATATTTCTACGAGAACTACTTTTGTATGTTAGTTGTATTTCATCATTGTATTAAATTATTATGCAAGACAACAAAGGTGTTTTAGTGTAAGGTTGCTTTACAAGAATTACCGAGTGGTGTTACTTTTCTTATTTGAAACCAGAATGAGTTAAACTTCTTTTAAAAGTTCATTTAGTTTAAACATTAAATTTTAAATGACAATAGAACCGTCACCACCATACTTAATATGATATAAGTAGACCACTCTGATTCTTGTTTATGTAGTAAAAATTTTATAGAATAATATAAGAAAATTAGGTATTTTTTTTAATTAAATATTATAAGTAGCATCTAATCCTCTAAATAAAAGAATAAGAAGGAATCATAAAATAAAATAATATTGCAGGTTTAAGATTCTTTAGTTTGATTGTAATGTTTTCAAAGTCATTTGTTATCTATTTAGCATTAGTGATAAACATATAAATAGAGAGATGGAAATTAGTCATCTTATGTTATATAATAAAATCTCAAAACCCATTAGGAAATGGTGTTTGTTTACAAACCTTTGCTTAGTCAAACTCCTTTAGACAATTCAAACTATAGTTAAGTTTGTGATAAGGGATTCCAAGATTGTGGGATAGACAATCTTAATATGTAACCTAAGGTTGAGGGTAGGAAAACCTTGACAATAATTCAATATTGTGGGAAGGAAAATCTTGTGAAGACAAATATTAATGGTGTTTGCAGGTAGACAATCATCATAGAATAGGGCTCTAACTATACTTCTGACTAAAAAAGGTCAAAACAGGAGATAACGAGGGTTGTATGGGTATCTCTCCTAGGATATTCTTGCTAGTGATGAGTGGTGAATTATGCTTTACTAGGTATTACTGATAAAACGATGGTATGGGATATTGTGTTGGTTAATCAACACAATACGCCGGGTGGTTACTAGGGCATTGGTAAGACCCTAGATGATGCTCTATGGAGGTTGGTTGATCATCTAGATTGAGCATGTATGCGCTAAGTCTTACATGACATAAATATAAGATATAAGTTTCATGAATTCATGTTAAGACATGGGAAAGTTATGCATCACATATCTAAGTGTTATGGGCCATAGAGGAAAAGAAACCACTGCATGAACTTGGGATCTCGGGTGGAGAGTGAAGTTCAAAATGGGAAACTATATGGAATTTGGCTAATCTTGATCTCATGAGTATTTCAACTGCAGTGGAATGACACTCATGAAGATGGATTTAACATGCTCATACTAGAAAATGAATTAGAAAAGAATAAAATAAAGAAAAAATTTCTCATATTGAAACCTCTAATATTAGAAAACCAAGTGGAAAGACTTGTTGTGATTGGACAACCAAGTGGGAAGACTTGGGGTGTTAAATATATGTACATATAAAATAAAACTTGTTAGACTTCAAATGTTAAGGCAATAATTTGAGGATTTATCGATGAAATATTTAAAATATATAGTTGAATTTTCACCCATGCTATAGAGATTATAAACCAAGTTCCATGACAAGATATTGCAAAATCAAAAAGCTATTAAAAATATTTTGAGAGGTTTACTTGCAAATATGATCCTATTATGGTTGTTTTGAAGAATCTAAGGATCTAATGACATTATCAATTGAAAGTATGTGAGATCACTTCAAACTAGTGAGAAAAGATTAAAAAGGCCAATTAAAAATTCCCTTTCATAAGCTTTCCACTAAAAATATTATATCAGTGAAGCAAAAGGTAAAGGTAAATTGATGGTGTACTTATGTGTATATGACTTGATTTATACTGTAAATAATAATTTGATGTTGGACGAGTTTAAAAAAAACCATGATAATAGAGCTTGAAATGGGAAACTTGGGACCAATGCATTATTTCCTTGGTATTGAGGTTATACAATTGCATGATGGTATCTTTTTTTCAATAGTATGTATGTGATTTGTTTAAAATGTTCAAGATAGAAAATTATGAAAAAGTCAACACATCTTTGGCTTTGGGTAAAAATCTAATTAAAGATTATAGGTAGCAACAATGTAAATGTTATTATTTATAAGAGGATAGGGTATAGTCTCATATATCTCACTGCCACTAATATCAAATGTAATATGTGCAATGATTCTAATGTCAATGTTTATGTAAAACCCAATGGTGACAAATTTTCATGCAACAAATAAAAATAATGAGGTATGTTAATGGGACAAATAACTTTAGTGTTTAGTACAACTCTTCTAATATTTTTGGTTTGGTCATTTATATAGGCAGTGATTGGGCAAGATCTCTTGATAATCATAAAAACGCTTTTTAATATATTGTTAAGATGAGATCAGGTGCTTTTTTATGGTCTTTAAAGAAGTAATTAGTTATTTTTTATCCTCGATAGAAGCAAGATACATCATAGAAATTTAAGCTTCATGCCAAGCAATATGGTTGAGAAGAGTATTATCAAATCTAAGACAAGAACAAGCTATGGCCTCTATTATTTATTATCATAACATCTCTACAATTATAATGATGAAGAATATTATTTTCCATAGTTGTACTAAACACGTTGAAGTATACCATCACTTTATTAGAGATCTAATTGACAATAACCAAATTGCATTGAATATTTGTTGATCCAAGGATCAACTTCCAAATGTGTATACAAAAGTATTATCAAGGGAACACTTTGAAAGGATTAGACAAATATTTAAAGTAATCACATTGGAATCTAGGAAGAATGTAAGAGTCACAATCTTGAAATAACCTAGATTACCAATATTAAATATTAGTCAATACATTTTTAGTAGATTCCGTTAGTCATTTCTTGTGTCAGTTGTTATCTACTATTCTAGTGCATACAATGTGTAATAAACGGATGCTATTTTAGGAGAGTATAGGTAATTCCTGCATGGTTATTTGGGTTTATGTTTTGCAAGAGTTTAAGAGCTATGCAACATGGATGTGATTTGTATAAATTTTCAATAGAGAAAATATTGAATAAAATTTATGTTTTAGTGTGTAGAAATTTATAATACATGGCAGCATTTATAGTAAGCTAGTTACTTTGATATGTGAAAAATAAATTATTTAATTTGTATTCTACAAGATACTAAGATTCCTTCTTAAACAAAGCTTTCTATATAAGATCAAGAAACCTTCATCCATTCTATTGTACTTTGCATTTGCAACAACTAGTTTGTAGTCTAGTAGGATGAGTGAGCAACCTAGGGTGATTGAGTAACCATAAGCATGCATCTAGTTGGGTTATCAATTTGAAGAATATGAAAAATCTATTGCATAGAGTACATATGAGTGATGCTTATATCTAGTAATTAAATGGGTTTTAAAATTTTCTAGAGGTGTGTTTATAGTCCAAGTAGTTGGAAATGCTTTATTTAAAAATTTACAAAGGTATGTGTGCAATAGTTCAACAAATATTTCAACATGGGTTTACCTTGGTCAAAAACTTTGACAAGTCTAAGTATTAAAATGACTGTAGAGAAGCATTTTTAGACTAATCATAGATTAAGAAATATTATTTAAATCAAGAATATTTGTAGAAAAATATTATATATGGATAATGACACATGAAAACTCAAAATTTATCACCTTAAAATTAATGATACCAATGTTAGAATATCATTCCTCCACTAAAGATGAATTCAATATTAATACAATACTAATCTTTTTACAGTCTCATTTACTATATAGTTCAATTTTGATTTAGGGATGGTAGGATGGTGAACCTACATTTTATATAGCCTTAGCATTATTGCTTCTATTATTGGCCAATTGTAAACAATATATATTTATAGAAGAATTGTAGAATTTTCTTTTTAGCTCTATCCCCTCTTTCTCCCCAAAATAATAGATCTGTAATTTTGAACTAAAACATCTAATAAAAGTATACTAGATGAATATATTATTAAATTATTATTATTTCTTTACTAAGATGTCTTTTAATATTAGTAAGTGTACCAACTATACTATTAGATGCTTGAATTCAATTTCCTTTTAGTAAGTAGATATTAAAGGATAGTAGATATTCAATCAAGTTTAGGTATAAAGCTTTTTAAAAATTAAGACATTTTATTCCTAAGTATTTTCCTTGGAAGAATATTCGTTACCTAAACCCTTCCATAAGGCCTTGGATTCCTTTGGTTGGCAATTCAAAAAATATTCTTACCAATGAGTTTGTATAAAGGACGATATCATGAGCATTTTAGGTATGCTTTGCTTGAACAAGAGGTAGAAATATTAGATGATCCAATTCTTTTTATTTTACATTTTTCTTATATTATTTATATTACCTTTTAAATATTACTTGGGTTATTCATTTGATATTGGAAGAGTTTATACATATGGGAAGCACCATAGAAGGGGTGCAGAAAAAAATATGGTAGTATCCATGTTACATGATTTGAATATACATGAAAGGATAATCTACAAAAATGTAGTTTGCACAAAGTATCTACAATAATCTATAGTAAAATAGAAATATCTAGAAAACATTAATTTTGATGGTATTTCAAGAGGAAACCCTTATAAGACTAGTATGTTTTTAGAATATTAAAAGTAAAATTCTCCTCACTTAATTTGGATCATATTAAACTTCAAGGATGCTAGGGCACTTTTTTTTATATAAGTAACTAGAATTTTATATACAAATTGGGTTTTTTAAGAGGATCTCAAAACCTTATAACAAAAAGGGTCGTAGTACCGAGATTTAAAGAGATTCCTTAGTACATGAAAATAAACACAAACTATAAGAGAAAGGGCCAAAAACAACCCTTGAACCAGTAGAAAGACCAGATTCTAGTACCAACTAGTGAGGCTCACTTCACAAAAATTTCATCCTCCCATTACTGGCAGTCTAGGATCCTCCCAAGGATGGATACAACAGTATGGGATCCTCCTAGGGATGGATACAACAGTTTGGGATCCTCCCAGGGGTGGATACAGCGCACTGGACCAGACCTGCATAGGAAGAGCGAGAAGGCCAAAAATAGCCTGTAACCAAAAATCCTACTCGAAATTCAAAAGCAGGGAATTATAAGAAAATTGGAGAGGATCCTCGCCTAGGGATGGCTCGGGATGCAACCCAGGGTGTAGCGGGGCAGCAAGTAGCTACGTGAGCAAAGCAGCAAGCAGCTACGTGAGCAAAGCAGGGATCAGTAGTGGGATAGCCTGGGAAATGGCTTCAAGGTCCTCAAAGAAAAAAATGGGAAGCCTTCGCATGAGCCTAAAAAGTGGAACAACACTACTGGGGATATCTACAGGCCAAGATATCCTTGTGCACAATGAGAAATACGAGGAAGCCGGAAGGATCCAGGAAAAATAGCAACAGACACAAAGACAGGATCTCGAAAGCCAAAATAGGAGGAAGGAGGGGTCACATCTGCAAACACACTGATATCCCCCCAGAACAGAGAATACAGAAGGAAGCCCCCACCACTCCAGCAGAAAGAACCAAGAACCACCATCCTTGCTCACGAACAGATCCAAGGAACTCGGACCAAGAGCCCCTGAACAGGAGCTGAAATGAACAACCTGAGGATCCTAGGCGAGAAGCGACAATAGGCACAAATATGGGATCCTCGGAAGCCTAACCTAGGGGAACCAGGGTCTGCATGCACTGATCATGGGTCCCCCCAAGATCCAGACATGCAACAGAAACCCTGGGAACCCCAAAAGAAGGGACCAAGATCCCCCATCCATGCTCATGGACAACTTTAAGAAATTGGGACTGGGACTGGGAACAACCCAAGCAGAGGAAGAGGCCCACCCCGAAGGCCAACCAATGCCCTGGGTGTCCACAAAATCGTAGATCCAACAAGAAGAAGCCTCCGAACAGGAAATTGAAAAGGGCCCTACCCAACGGGACGGGACCAACAACAACCACAGGCATCCTAGAGAGGATTCACTAGCAAAAGAGGAAACTGGCCCCCCCAAACCAACCCCAAAGTAGAGAGGACCTCACATGATGCACCAAGAAGCAGTTGAACTCCCAACTTGCCACCACCACTGACCGAGGAAGCCCTAGGAACTGGATCCACGAAAAAAACCTGCAAAAAAACCCCAAGGGAAAGTCTAAGGGAGAACGGGTAAGGGATCTCGAAAACATGCAGGAAACCTAGGAGACCCCTAGGATGCACCAGACCACGAGCTCAGACAGGGAAACCCTGAAAATGTTGGGAAAGGAGCAAAAAGTGGAGAAAGATCTCCCCCAAGGAAGATCATCTGCTACAAAGCATTCCCAGAGCGAGACCCGAGATGAACCAGGGACTTGACAAGAACCAAGAAACGATGCTAGGGCACTTTATACATGAATAAGATTACTATTAAAATAAGATAAGTTGATATTTCAATTGATAGAATTCATGGATTAATATTAATATTATTAAAAATGGATTTCAAAAACTAAATCAACAATAAAATTATTTCTAATGTACATCAACTATTCATAAAAATATTTAATTGAAAATACAAAAACTAATAATAAAAGATAATATTGATGACAAATTTGTTTTATAAAAAACAAACCATTAAATCTGAACTAATTAACTTACAAGTAAATAATATATTTTGACATTTAAAAAAATATTCCAATAAAAATCATAACCATATATAATATGTTGATTCATATAAACACATACAAATACATTACGATCCATCTGACATCTATTATATAATATTTAATTCTTAGAACATTTAATGTATTGTATATTAATTTGTATAATATATTTATTTACATATATAAATACAAGTACTCCTCTGAGCACATTCCTTAAGACACTGAAGGACTTGGGTTTTCTTTAGAATGCCCGCATTTTTTTTTTTCGACTTAATGTCAAGACACAAATAAATGAAGTTGATACCACACCTATTGAGGGCATCTCCTCCTAATTGGCCGGTTATGTATCATAACCTGTAACAACCTCCCACTGTTACAAAATAATAAGCATGGATATGTAAGTCATTTGGATATGTTCGAAAATTTATATACCTTAACTGTAAGGAAATCTCGTTGTCATGATCAGTTCCTTCTTTGATGAATGCTGTTATTTGCCTCTGGGAATCATGAATCAACTTTTATTAAGCACAAGAAAACATTAACATAAATTGAGATTGAAATAAGTCCTCGTACCTGCCGAGCACGCACTTTACTATTTTCCTCTGATTGTTCCATTTCCTGGCCACAGCTAAGTTAAAGTCAGTCTAAACGTCTTAACTCTTGGTCTCTCTCCAGACTCGCTCCACTCTCTCTAGAGTCTCTATATCATTCTTGATCTATATGACCTAATCATTGAAAAGAAGGAAAGCCGTTAGGTTAATAACCTTTTGGGTGTTCTCATCCATTTGCATCAAAAGCATTTCATCCTGCAAAAGAAAGGCATCACATATTCTATCCTAAATGAGAATAATGATACGCCAACTGTGATCTTTAAATTAAAAATATTTAACGTTTTGCTTTTTGAACTTTAAAGAACAACATATTTTGGCCATTACAAATTTATATTAAAAAAACAAACTTATATGTTTTTGCCTTTCTTGATCTGATGAGTTTGAGTCCTCGTTTTAGTCCATCTTCTAGCCCTTCTAGCTCTTTCAACTCTATGTCTTCCAACTCTTTACCATTCATTTGTCTGAAGATGAAAACAATTGGATTAGAATGTTAAAGTAAACATGTTGTACTTTATTTATTTATTTTTTCCTTCGACAAAAATAGGCTATCAAATCGCTTATTACCTGGATAGACGACTCAGGTTTTCGTAGCGCTCGTTCATCTTTACCAACTCGATGTTATTAATCTGACAGACAATAATCATCTCTCTTTCAGAACCCACATTTCTATGATAAAATTTCTCTCTAGCTTAAAACATATAATAAAACATTATGTTTAGAAACATAGTTCAAATTAGTATTTCTAACCCAGTGTGTTGGGTGCACAACTATCTCATAAGGTTATTCTGCACATTGAAAAAAGGAATAAGTAGAGCATCTTAAGGTTACGAAGAGACGTAGGTCTATATTTATTTAATGAATAGATCAATTATATATTTTTTAATTATAAAATTTCAATATAATAAGTTTATAAAAGTAAGTTGAATGTGATCTTAAATAATTTTATTTAAGTTATATTTTTAATTATTTTATGCCAGATTAACTTTCATAGTTTTATATTTATACCTTCTTAAAATATTTAGTTTTTTAAATCTTTAATTTTAGACTTGCCATTCAAATAAGCTTAAAATAATGTGCCTTGCCATTCAATTAAGCTTAAAATAGCCTCTTCTACATTCCTGAGTGATAATTTAAAATATTTTTTTAGTCTGCTTATATCAAGCAATCAATTTAGATAGTTACGTATTCTTTTCACTGTTGTGATTCCTATTAAGTATTTGTTGTCAACTGGTATACCCAGTTGAAACCATATCTTATGTTTGGCCTGCTCCAAACGCCATAAGACTCCAAGATGAAAAAAACCAATCTGACATGGTATTTTTCTGATGAGTTATTTTTCTGTAGTGCAATGCGGCCAGGCTTTTTAAAAGATCCTAGTTCTTCAGTAACTCGCTTGAATGTTTATAACTTTATTTTATTTTAAATTTTTGACTCGCACTGCTATGCACAGATTTCTAGCCTGACTGCTCCATTTTTCTTGTAAGCTTGAAGTTCCCAGTTGTGAGCAATTCATAATCAACAAAATCATGTTCCTAAGACATGGCAGATTTTTATGTCCCCTACACATTGTTAGGTCTCCTTAGCTCCTATTTTACGCTCAAGGCAATTTTTTGAATTAGAGTCACTATCTTTTAAGGGCTATATCGTTGCATGCAACAAAGATAATGTTTAATGTGAAAAATTATTATATAAAGTTCTCGACAGAAAAAGAAACACATAAAATATTATATAAAGTTCTTACATAAAGTTCTTGAGAGAAAAGAAATACAATGTCTTACTTCTAAGTCCACCGATTGAATTATACGCCCATAAAATTAATCAGGGATCAACCAACAATTGCATTATTTACAGTTCCATCCAATCATATCAAGTTGAATGATAGGAATCTGTGATAGTGAAAAAAATATTATATTAAATTAAATGGCATTAATCTTTATCATAACAAAAAAAAATCATACAGTTTCTTAACAATTAATAATGAAAAATTGAAACGACTCATTTGCACCCGGTTTAGCACTGGCGTTTGTTTGAATTGTAGTGTCATTGAATCTTATATTTATTATTGTACACAACATTTCTTGTATCTTTAAATATAAGAAGATGTTAGGTGCGACTAATTTATATGTATTGCTTATCAATGATAATTATTTTTATAATTATTATTAGATTAAACAATAAATTTTATAATTGGTATAAGAGCCATACTCTAGGTTATAAAATTTATGTTATGTAAGAAGATTATAAGAGGTATGCAACATGTATATGCTTTGTATCAATACACGGCAAATAAAAGTCAAACAAAATTTATGCTTTCATGTATAAAAATTTACAGTACATGGTAACTTCTGTAGTAAGCTAGTTATTTGAAGAATAAATTGTTTAATTTGTATTTTATTGGATATTGAGCTCCTCTATTCTTGAAGAGATCTCCCATGTCTCCGAACATGGATTTCTATGTAAAAAGTGTTATCAAAGTCTAAGGCAATATATTCAGAATCAAGGAAAAATTAAGGATCCGTAAGAGGCATATTTGCAGCATTTCCCAGCAATTAGAAATATGAAATGCCCAACAATAACTATAGCTTTGTTCAGCCCCTAATCCTTGGGAAGAAATATGATTTTTGGATTATTAAGATGATGACTCTTTTCCGTTCTTAAGATTTGTTGGTGTTAATGGTACCTAGAACCAACAAATCAAGCTTCTTTCCGTCAATGGACATAGGCTTAGAAGGACCAACTTAAGAAAAATGACTCCAAAGCACTTTCCAACAAACTATGGATGAGTCCATCTTCCGAAGAATCAGCAGAGTGCATATCTGGGTACATGTTAAATAAAACTTGTTAAACTTTAGACATTAAATATCTTTCCATGAATTGAACTTGGAGCTCCGTTAGAAGAGCCAATACCATTTGTTATTACTGTGTCCACGAGGAAACTATTAGATTTTTGAAGCAATTTGAAAAGTTATCAATGAAATATTTAAACCAAGTCAAGTCCCATGAGGAGATATAATGCAGAGGAAGTGGGGATGGAACCAATTAAAAAATATATATATTCACACAACACTATTACAGATGTTATCTTTTAACCAAACAAAAGATCATTGACATGCACAAGCCAACTTTGAAATTCCATAATGTTTTTTTTTTAATTTCATCAGTAAGTCTGTAGTTTTTTTTTTTTTTTAACATAGCAAGGTTAATATAAGCTAGCAGATCTCCGGTCCTTTTGCTACTTCGCCAACTATCATTTTTCGACTTTGGCAATTTTCATTTTTATAAAAGGCATGCATACATGTCACTTCAACTAATTGGATATTTACTTTGGAATTTGATTGTTTTCTTAGACGAGAAAATTCTTCCTCCGTAATCCATTTATCCTCTAATGGGCCTCTTCCTTTCCAGAGAATAAGGTATTCCTTGTACTCCGGTCGTCACGTTTTTCTTTCAACTCTCGCCTAACTTTGTCCAATTTCCTCTCGTTTCTTATCCAGTATGTGTTCTGCCCAATCAGCGATCTTTGTTTCTTGAGGCACGATCTCTTCTGGTTCATTATCACCCTTATAGGGATGAAGATTCTTTACATTAAATATTGGAGAAATATCCATGCCCACAGGAAGTTCCACTTCATACGCATTATCAAAAAAAATTCTGAAAATTTTACACGGCCCAATTTTCTTATATTTTAATTTATTATAGGTACCTTTCGAAAATCTCTCCTTCCGCAAGTAAACCATAACTTTCTCTCCGATTTTAAATGACTCGCGTTTCCTCATCTTATCTGTGTGCTCCTTATAATTCTGATTGCTACTTTTAATTCTTCCACTCGACACAACCTTTATTAAATTTGTGACTTCCTTGGGCGATCTCCCGTACACAATTTGAAATGGTAATGCTCCTGTAGATCGATTTATTGAGTTATTAAATGCAAACTCCACCTAGGCTAAAATACTATCTCATTGCTTCGGCCTATCTCCAGCTAAACTCCTCAGCAAATTACCCAAACTCCGATTCACCACTTTCGTCTGCCCATCAGTCTGCGGATGATATGCAGAACTGAAATCCAAATTTGTACCTAATCTCTGCCATAGCATTTTTCAGAAATGACCTATAAACTTCGTATCTCTATCCGTTGTAATTCTCAAAATCCATGCAGCCTAACCACTTCTTGAAAAAAAACTTTTGCAATCTAAGATGCATCATTTATCTTTTTGCAAGGAATAAAATGAGTCATATTCGAAAATTTATCTACAACAATAAATATGTTGTCATTACCTTGTGTTCTCGGTAATCCCAGGATAAAATCCATGTTGATATCCTCCCAAGGTCCATTTGGTACCAGAAATGGCTGATACAACCCGGTATTCCTCTTCGTCCCCTAAAGCTAGCTAACAAGTTTTACACCGAGACACGAATTTCTCCACATCCCTTGGCATACATGGCCAATAATATTTCTCTTGCAGTTGTAGCAATGTTTTATCTCTCCCAAAATGTCCTCCCAGACCTCCACCATGGGTTTCCTTAATCAAGTTCTCCCTTAGTGATCCATGCGGGATACACAACTGCTGATTCCGGAAGAGAAATTCCTCTTGAATGAAATACTCCTTCCATACGTGGTGGTCTCGACACTTTTTCCAAATATCAAAAAAATGTGGATCATCTTTATACTGCTCCTTCATCTGGTTCAACCCAACAACTTCTACCTCCATGGTCTTCAGCAGCAAACTCCTCCGGCTCAATGCATCTGCTACCTTATTTTCCACTTCAGCCTTATGTTTCAGAACAAAGGTATAGCTTTGCAAGTAGTCCACCCATTTGGTCAACTTAGCACTCAGCTTCTCTTGGTTGTTAATATATTTCAAAGCTTGGTGGTCAGTTTACAACACAAACTCCTTGGGCAGCAGGTAGTGCCTCCAATACTTTAGTGCCTGCACAATTGCCTACATCTCTTGCTCATAAACAAAATATTTCTATTTTGCTTCACTCAGCTTTTGGCTAAAATAAGTCACTGGTATCCCTTATTGAATCAACACAACACCTATAGCTTTGCTACTGGCATCATAGTCAACTTGAAAAACTTTTTTAAAATATGGTGCCACCAATATTGGCTGATCACTCATCTTCTTATTTAGTAGCTTAAAAATTTCCTTGCCTCTGGTGTCCACTTAAATACACATTTTTTTATGCAAGAGGTCAATCGGACACATACCTCACTGAAATTCCTAATAAAATTTCGATAAAAACTAGCCAGACCATGAAAAATCCTGACTTCAGTCACATTCTTGGGTGTTGGCCACTCTTTGATGGCAATAACTTTAGCAGGATCCATTTTCAGACCATCTTTGGATATTACAAAACCCAAATATATTAGTTCCTGCTTCATGAAAGAACATTTCTTTAAATTTATCATCAAATTTTCTTCTCTCAACCTCTCTAAAACTTGCCCCACATGTTTCAAATGCTCTTCCCTGATTTTTGCTATAAATCAAAATATCATCCAAATAAATAATTACAAATTTTCTGAGAAAAGGCTTCAACACTTCACTCATCAACCTCATGAAAATACTAGAGGCATTAGTTAGCCCAAATGGCATTACCAGTCATTCATACAATCCATATTTAGTTCTAAAGGCATTCTTCCATTCATCCCCCTCTCTTATCCTAATATGATGATAACCACTTTTCATATCTACTTCTGAAAAATACTTCAAACCACTTAAACAATCCAATAAATAATCTATACGAGGAATGAAAAATCTGTACCTGATAGTAATCTTGTTGATTGCTCTGGAATCGGTGCACATCCTCCACTCTCCATATTTCTTTGGTGTTAGCACAATAGGTACTGCACACGGACTCAGACTCTCCCGGATTAATCCCTTTTCTAACAGCTCCTGCACTTGCTTGTTCAACTCCGCCATCATCTTTGGATCCATGTGGTATGGTGCTTTGTTTGGCAGGCTTGCTCCAGGGATTAAATCAATCTGATGGGAAATCCTCCTCATAGATGGCAACCCTTTTGGTAGCTCATCTGAGACTATCTCCGCACAGTCTCTTAAAATTGTTTTTACTTCTTCCTCTTTTTGTTCCTCCCTAGGAACAATAACATAACAAATAGAGGATTCTTTTTCTTCCTTAAGGAACTCCTTTTCCATAGCAACACTAAACCAATTCTAGCCTCATTCTCCTTTGGTTTAAGAGGATTTAACTTTGTCCTTACTCCATATTTTTCCACACTTACAGTATTCAGCCTTCCATCATATAGAATATTTCTATGGAATTATCAGGTTCTACCCAACAATATATGATAGGCGTCCAAGTGGATAACATCATATAGAACCTTATCCTTGTAAGGCCCAATCTCGACTTCATATTGCCTACTAACCAGCACTTCGTGTCCTTTCTGCAGCCAAGACACTTTGTACGGACAAGGGTGCTTAGAAGTTCTAAGTTTCATATTTTCTACCATATTTTTGAAAATAAAATTATCAATGTTGCCTCCATCAACAATTACATTGAATACCTTACCTCCAGATATACATCTGGTTCTAAAAATGCTTCTCCGTTGCCATGGCTCCTCAGTATTTCTAGCAAATAGAGTTCTTATCACCATCAACTGCTATCCTTCACTGGTAGACTTTGCTGGTGAAGCATATTCTTCAGCTTTCCCCTCAGTCTCAACTATATTCACTCAATTATCTGCTCAGAAGTTTCCCTTTCGAGGCTCCTTGCACTCATAAGCCCTGTGGCCTTCTTCTCCACAATTGTAACAGGTTCCCATGAACCTTTTACCGCCTTGTCCTCACCCATGAGGTGCATCATCATGATTTTGATATGGCTAGTGTCGTCCTTTAAGAGCATTGCTTGAACTAGACCCTTCTTTCTTCTCAGTCCTCTCCTTTCTGGTGAAAGGTTTTCCATGACCCTTGCCTCTATTGCTAGATTGTGCAAATTTTTTGTCGAGCTTATCCTCTGCTTTCACAGCATACTAGTAGGCATCTTCCATAGTTTTAACATTCAACAAGTCAATCTCATCATGAATGGATAACCTCAAACCATTCACATACCTTGCAATGGTAGCATTTGTGGTTTTCGATTATGCTGCCCTAATGGACAACCTTTGAAACTCCTCCATATAATATTTCATGCTCATCTCCTTATGGTGAAGATTCTGCATCTTATTAAATAATATTTGCTCATAATCCTTCGGTATGAACTGTTTCCTCAACTTGTTTGCCATTCCCTTCCAAGTTTTGATCTTCTACTTGCCATCCTGAACCCTTTTTCGCTGCACTTGATCCCACCATAACGAAGCATGACCCTTCAACTTGGTCACCGCCAACTTTACCTTCTTTTCCTCTTCTACATTTTCTAAATCAAAATACTTCTCCATTTTTGAAATCTAGTCTATAAGCTCATCTGGATTCAGTCTACTAGAGTAATTCGGTAAATCTGGCTTGGGCTTACTTACATGCTTGGTGAAGCTTCTAGCGAGGTGCTCCTCAAGGGTCTCTTCATCTTCATCCTCAGAACTGGACTCATCCTCTACTGGGTCAGTTTTACTCTCTACCGATTCCCTCTTGTCCTATCTCTGGTTACGTTCTTCTACCGCACCCAATATCGCATGCAGCTCTCTAATCTCCTCTTGCAATGTGATTTCTCGGATATTATGGGTATTCTTCCTCCTTCCTCAAACCCTTCCTTATCCTCGCTCCTCTACTTCATCGCCTTCATCCTCGGCTCTAATATTTACCATTACTTACTCCCAATACTTGCTTTGCTTCCTCCAGAAACAACCTTCCGCTATGATACCAACTAACGCAAAGGAAGTCCAAATACAACCAATTCCAAAAAAACAATATTCACACAACACTATTATAGATATTTTCTTTTAACCAAACAAAAGATTATCGACATGCACATGCCAACTCTGAATTTTTTTATATTTCATCAATAAGTCCTTAGATTTTGTTTTTTACATAATAATGGTTAATATAAGTTAGCAGATCCAATTCTTTACCTCCAATGCTTCCGGTCCTTTGGTGACTTCTCCAACTACCATTTTTGGACTTTGATGACTTTTATTTTTATAAACGACATGCAGAGATGCCACATCAACTTGATCTCAAAATCTCTCGAGCAGTTTCTTCCCCACAACCATAGTGGATAATTAGTGGATAATTGTATATTTACTTTAGAATAAAATAAAGCCAATATTAATACCATACAACGTTTATCAAAATCCCTTGCGTCAAGATACTACAAGATTAAAAAGTTATTAAAAATATTTTTAGAAGTTTACCTGCAAATATGATCCTATTGTTGTTTTTTTTTTAATTTACATGGTGGAATCGGTAACCATGAATCCAGGCAGATTATCCGGTTTTTTATGGCAACCACAGTATTCTGCATTGTCCGCATGCCACAAAATTTTTTGCTAGTTCGCCCCTATAACCACCATACCACAATCATTTTAAACATTTTACGTCATCGAAAGCACTAGGAAAGGGACAAACGTTTAGTCCGGCGAGGCCCGAGATTTGAACCTTGGACCTCCGTCCCCCTTACGGGATTTGGGGGAACCAATTGGTCTACACCTTGAACCTTAATAGATTTTTTTATTAGTAATACTTCTTATACACATCCACTATGGGGATTGAATCCGAGTCACATCACCGATAATGCAAGTGGTATCCTTGCCGGTAGACCACGCTCATGGGGAATAATTTTTTGATTAACAATTATATACACCCACCCCCTTACACACTCGCCCCCTTGAACCATGGATCTTTCGAAGAAGAGCCAAAGTCGAAATCATTGTGCTCCAACATCAGTTTTTTGAATAATATTTCTTATAAACATTCGTCATGGGATTAAAGTTTTGTTGATCCAACAAGGATTAACTTGCAAATGTGTATACAAAAACATTATCAAGAGAACACTGTGAAAGGATTAGACAAATATTCAAAGTAATCACATTGGTATCTAGGAAGAAAACCATTATAATTCAAGCTTAGGGGAGGATGTAAGAGTCACAATCTTGACACAGGACATATAGCCATTATTAAATATTAGCATTACATTTTTAGTAGTTTTTTTAGTCATTTTTGTATCATTGTATATTATTCTAGTACATACAAATGGATGTTATTTTAGGAGAGTATGGGTACTTACTACTTGGTTACCTGGGTTTATGTTTTGTAAGAATGTAAGAGGTATGCAACATGGATGTGCTTTATATAAATTTTTAAAAGATAATTGTTAAATATAATTTATGTTTCAAGTTGTAAAAATTTAGAGTGCATGGTTGTTTCTGTAATAAGCTCCTTACATTGATATGCAAAAAATAAAATATTTGATGTATTCTATAGGATATTAGCCTCCCTATACTTGAACAGAGCTTTCTATATCAAAACAAGAATCCTTTGTCACTCTATTGTACCTCGCATTTACAACAACTAGTTTGTAGTCTAGTAGGATGATTGAGTAACCTAGGATGACTGAGTAACCATAAGCATACTTCTAGTTGAGTTATAATTTTGAATAATATGAATAACATAGTGCATATTGTGTATATGAGTGATGCTTATATCTAATAATCAAATAAATTTTAAAAAAAATTAAAAATTAAAAACAAATTTACCAGAAAAATTTTATAGTCCAAGAAGTTGGACATATTTTATTTAAAATTTAACAAAGGCATGTGTACAATAGTTCAACAAATATTTCAATATGGATTTACCTTAATCAAATACTTTGACAAATTTAAGTATCAAACACTTATAAATATTAAAATGATTATAGAGAATAATTTTTAGACTAAACATAGATTAAGAAATGTTATTTAAATCAAGAATTTATATATAAAAAAAAAATTATATGGAAAACTCATACATGAAAACTCATAATTCATCGCCTTAACAATAAGGTTACCAATGTTATAATATCATTCCTCCACTAAATATGTATTGAATTAATACAAAACTAATTTTTTTACTCGTTTACTATATGGTTCAATTTTGATTTAGGATGATAGAATGGTCAACCTACATTTTATATGGCCTTAAAATTATTGCTTCTATTATTGGCCAATTGTAAACAATATATATTTATGGAAGAATTGTAGAATTTTATTCTTAGCTCTATCCCTCTTGTCACGACCCTTCCTGGCAGGATTAATCGTTGATGTGAATTTGATACTGATATTTGGTTTTGCAATGTTTAATATTAGATGTATTGTGACGCACCATGTTGGCAGGGTGCATGCATTCCCACCCGCAGCATGCGTAGGTGTGCGGTTCTATGAACGGTACAGCTGGGCCGAATCTTAGGCCAAGCCAAACCTTATGGCCAGTCGGGATTCGGTCGAATCCCAAGCTAAGCCAAACCCTGTGGCCAGTTGGAGTTCGGTCAAATACCAGGCCAAGCCAAACCCTGTGGTCAGTGCCAAAACCCAATCCAGTTTGAGCATTAACATTTTTGCACATCCATAGGTATTAATATTTTTACACATCCATTGCCGATAATGAATCGTACCAGTACCAACAGTACAAACACCGTGCAACTCTTTGTTACCCTGGGGTATCTTTATATTTTGATCGTCTGCTACTTGAAAAAATACAAATATTCTCCTACCCATATGAATCTAGAGCAGTATATTTAGATACGCCAAATATCTAACGTCATTCAACAGTTTTGTTATTTGGGCCTAGGCTTAAGTTAGGTTTCTAAATACATAAAAAATTCCTTGAAATTTCTACGGAATGTTGAGTGGATGTTTGTTTTGAAGAGGGCTTAAATCCTTTTTATATTTTAAAAATTCTCTTGTAATCTCATGTTCTTTGTGTTGTTTGCATAGCATGTTAAAAAAATCCACTCAAGTGCACTACAAAGGTATGGAAATCCAACTCTAGCATTGGTGAAGGTGTTGTCTTTCTATGCAAATGAAACAATAGGATCGCACTTTTATACAGACATGCCTGGTGCATACCCTTGTGTAAATTAGGCCCAAACTCCCAAGCATTCCAAAGATGTTGGCATTTATGTTCCGTATTGTGGTACATATAGACAGGATTCGGTTTAAATTTATTTAGTAGTTGTTACGAGGCAAACAGAAAGGCATAATATGGAGAAGATATATCGATGATACTTTGATACTTTAGATCTCGATCGATGATACTTTGATACTTTAGATCTCGAGGTGGTCTGTTTGTCCTTCAAAGTTAAACTTTCGACCGTGTCTATCTTCACATGTTAAATAGGTTACAAACTTTTTGGAGTAATTTTTACAGCAACCAAAACTTCTAGTACAAGCGCCAAGCTATGTTATGACTTAAAGTTTTTATAAATTTAAACTTTAAACTTTATAATAAGTTTATAAATTGGCTTCCACATGGATAATAATAAAAGGACATACTATTAAAAAAATATTTTAATTTTTTTAAAAGTTAAAAGTTTTAAACATTTAAGTAACACCCACATGATTAACCCTATTTTTGACGGGGGACACCTGCACCCGCACCTCATAACCTTGATTGTAATTAATTGTATTTAATTTTGAATATGATACTGTCGATGGTATGTATATTTGCAAGATCAGGTACTCTCGTAGGTGGGATGAGAAAGTCTATATTTGCATGATCAAGTACTCTCATAGGTGGGATGAGAAAGTCTAACTACCAGAGACCAGATAAAGGAAAATGGTGTTCAGGCTATATAGTCTACAACAACTCTAGGGTAGGATATACCCTCATGTAGTTGCATCTTCTATGCAGGAGTATCTTGACAACATCCTAAAGTTGAAAATTTGTGGAAGTGAAAAGCCAACAGTTTACCTGTTAGGAAATTGCTTTTCAAAATTATAAATTAGATGTTTTTATCTAAGATTCAGTTGGTGAAGAGAGAAAATGGAGGTCTCAACTTGGCTTTGTAATTCCAACAAAATAAATAAATGCTATTTTATCCATTAAACCTTGTGATATTTGTTGTTGTGATTTGTGTATTTGGTGTTGCATTTGCTCTATTGCTTCTATTTGTGCAGGTTATTGCTTCTATATGTGCAGGTTCTTGAGAATCATTGAGTGCGTTGCAAACTGGTAAAGAAGAATTGTGGTGGTGGCGTTAGAGCCTGAGAAGCCATTTGGATGAGAGGAATATGAATCATAGTGAAGACAAATACTAGTAATAAAATATAACTGAGCCATTGAAATACATTCCCGTGGGTAAGAATATCATTTGAAGTACCGAACATGATTAGGATATTGAGAATTTGATTTCAAACAATAGTGTTAAAAATTTTGTAACGTGAGGAGTTGATGCTCACTATGGATCCAAACTAGGAATGAAAGAGGTTGGGTGCAAGAAGTTACAGAATAAGTAATTTTATCACAATTAAAGAACAAAGATTCAATTTCAATTACATTTGTACAATTGTGGATCACTAGGAGTTGCATTGAACGGAAGGCCAAAATGGGAAGATTACATCCGAACTATAATGAAGGAAGCATAAAATATTAATCTGGAGTGCAGAAAACACTACCATAAAAAAATGAAACCGTACAATTACATGAAAGAGACATGTAGTTAGGGTTAGATAAAAAAAACTGCATCAACTGAGAAGTGATTGTAGGAGTGAACGATTGAATCATTTGATTACATGGTTACCAAGTCATTGTATGATTTCATGGGTCATACGATTGCCTAGGTTGTAGGATTGCTGCTCAGATTGAATTGTTTCTTGGATCATATGGTTGTCTATATTGAATGGTTCCTTGGATTGTACGATAACCTCAATTAAATGATTGTTTCTTGATCTGTACATTTGTCAATCTATTGTAAGATTATGGAGTTGAACAAATCGAAAATCTATTGTATGGTTACTAATTGAACAATTTACTAAATTAAATGATTTCTCATTTGATTGTACAATTGTGATTTGAATGATAAGAAATAACGGTTGTTAACTACCAGATTATAGAAGGAAATATTAGTTTGGTTTGAGTCTTCTTGGGGAGGTGTTGTGTTTTTTATTGCATCATTTGGTATCAGAGCCAAAAGATATTTGAGGAGCAAGGAGTGATACATAACTAAGGAGATATGGCACAATGAAGAAGTGGGAGATCATGAGGCTCTCAAGCTGCGGATGTGGTGGAGATGATGATAGGGATCATTGCTCGGTTGGATGCATTGGAGACCACCCAAATAAGGCACATCCAAGTTGAAGATGTAAGTGATAGTGAAGAGGAGGGAGCGGAAAAAATAGAAGTTCATCATGAAGAAGAAGGGGACTCGAAGGGAAGGTTACTCCTAAAAATTGCTAACATGGGAAGGAAGCCAAAGTCATCAATCCCATCATATGATGGAATTTTAAACCTTCAAGAACTCATTGATTGGATTGGAGATATGGAAAAGTATTTTGATTTTGAATTAATTGTAGACCCTTAGTTAGTGAAATTCGCTTGTACAAAGTTCAAAGGGCATGCGTACTTGTGGTGGGACCATGTTCAAACTAAAATATAAATAAATGGAAAAGAGAATATTATGACATGGGAGAAAATGGTCACCATATTGAACACTAAATTCCTCCTGTCATATTATCAATTGGGTGTTTTTAGAAAGCTGCAAAACTTAAGATAAAAGGAAATTACTGTGAAAGGTTACACCCAAGAATTCTATAGGCTCACCATTCGAGCCGATCATGTGGAAGACAAAGAGAAGGTTTCAAAGTATATCAATAGACTATGATTGTTCATACAGGATGAAGTTAGCATGATAAGGATAAGGATGGTAGAGGAAGCCTACCAATATGCCTTGAAGGCTGAAGAGAAGTTGTGAAGATAAAAATAATCAAAGAGGAAGAGGATGGTCCTCATGAGGATGAGGATAAGCAAGCAGTAAAAGAAAACAACAAAAATACAAAGAAGAAGCTAGTACTTCTCAAAATGACTTTAGTCTGAATACCAAAGGAGGGAGAGACTTTTCAAAAGAAAGAGGTAACTTTGGTAGAGGAAGGAATAGAGGATTCTCTAGAAGGTGTTATAGATGCGGAGAGGATGGTCATCAAGCATTTGAATGTTCGAATGCACAACAAAGTCATAGTAAATAAAAGGAGATTAAAAACCATATTGCGGTAGCGGATAAATGAAGTGTTGCTTCCTCGAGATACATAAAGGATCCAGAACAAGAAGAATCTATCATGATGAAGAGAGCTCTACTAAAACCAAAAAAGAGAGAATGTTAACCTCCTCAAAGGAGAATTTTTTAGAACAATATGAAAATCAAGGGACAAATATTGCAAGGTTATTATAGATAGTGGGAGTATATATAATCTCGTATCCAATGAAAAAGTAGAGAAACTAGGGTTGAGTCCGATAAAGCACCCCAATCCATACAAAGTCTCTTGGCTACAAAAGGAAAACCAAATTTTAGTCAATGAATAGTATCTCATAAAATTCCTAATTGGATCTTACATGGATTGTGAAATGAATTCACATACAACATATATTATTGCTCAGAATTGACTTACAACTTATAGAGCTTGATCTAACAGACCATAGCTCACAATGCATGAAAATACATAACAAAACCTAAATTAAGACTTTTTCTAACATTTCTTCTATAATCTCTCTTAACAAGAAAGATCCTAACCTATGCTACATAATATCACCAATGCATTCACACTAGGAGTAATTCCAACATTCTCCCCCTTGATGCTAAAGACACTCATGCAAGAGTTCTTTAAGCATCACAAATTTGAAAGAAAATATTTCTCTTACGTTTCCTCCAATTTTGAATCAAGAAATTAAAATTTGTAAAATACTTGTGGTGGCACTCCTTCCACTCTTCATGTGGAATTTCCTGCAAATGCTTGAGTGCCTTATTTTGTTGATTAGCTCCCCCTTCAACAAACGTATCTCATCTTGTGGTGTTCAACAACCACTCTCTTACATATTTATGATTATGGTCTTTAAACCATGCTCTCACATTTTGATCTTCTTTTACATCTTCAACACTAAACAATACTCCACATGAGTATTTACAATTAATCATCTCACATAGATGATTATACCATACAACTCTTTCACATATTTCCACAAAAAATATCACCAAAAATATGGCCATATAAATACCAACTACATATGCAACATAAAGTTGCTCCTCACACAAATATTCTCTCAAAACAATGACTTTACAATAATCCTTCTCCCAAGGAATTTTGGACAAATCATTTTGATCCATGTGACCCAAGTTCTCCATCACTGTCTTCTCTCCAAGAAGACTCTTCATCAAAGTTGTCTCAATGAGACAATCGCCTCTCAATAATGCCTTTGGAAGACATTCTCCTTTCTTTTCATTCCTGCTCACAAAAAACAAATCATTAATCATAAAAACATTACCTTTAGTATGAGTAGATTTGGTGCTTCCAATAAAGCTATTTTGTAGCAGTTCTCCTTCATTGTATGGTGCTTCAATATCAATCATCAACTCTTCACTAAGAGTTCTCCTCCTCTTTTCAATCCATGTTGGTGTGTTGAAACACGATTCATTCAAGCAATCATACATTGTTGCCTTTTCAAGACAACTCTATTTCTGCAATGTAGTCACTCCAAGTGAGTGATCTTCATCCACAATTGCTTCTTCAAGAAAATTCTCAATCTCCTTTGATGATGCCTCCAATACATCATGAAGTCCATTAATGACTATCTCACTATTTTCTATCTCCTCCTTGAGATAGTCTTCCTCATCATTATCTTTTTCTTTCATTATCTCATCCATGATATAAGCTTCATCATGGAGCATGAAAATTATGCCCTTTATCTCTTCTTCCTCTTCTACACTTGGAAAATCATCCCACATAACTTCATTTGCTCTTTCAAGAGAGCACACATCCATTCCAAGTGAATGGTCTTCAATATAAGTGAGCCAATGGTCTTCCATGAACATGGCTTCTCCATCATCATCCCATAAAACTTCTTTATTCTCCTCCATGAGAATTGTAGGTGCATTATCCAAAATACACTCTCCATTTGTCTCCTCCATGAGACATTTTTCATCATACACCACCTCATCTAGGTGATTTATAAGCAAGGAACACTTCAATGTGAGTGTTTCTCTTCCTTCTTCTGGGATTGGTTCTTCAAGCAAGCCATCATCCACTTTGGAGTAGTTTTCACAAGAAACATCATTCCCATAGAATGATCTTTCAACAATTGTCTCTTCAATGAGACATTCATCCTCTTTTTCATCAATACAATTTTGTTTTTCATCATCATATTCTCCCTCTAAAGGAAATTATTGACAATTTTCATCATATTCTACTTCTAAAAAAGAGAATTGATACAAGTTTCCATATCTTCACAAGTAATGTCTTCATCAATGAGAGTCTCCCATGGTTGCTCAAAACAATCTTCAGATGAGTCTTCATAAGACTCTCCAAAAGGTTCCCTCTTGAAACAATCTTCATCATAACTCTCTTCAATGAGAATTGTACATGGCTCCTCCTCTTCTCCATGAAGGGATTATTTACTCTCTTTCACACAAGGCTCTTCTTCAAATATGTCTTCCTCTTCAAGAAAGAATTCTCCATTACAAAGCATGTCTTCATATGAGTCTTTACAAGACTTTACAAGACTCTTCAAAAACTCCTTCAAAAGGATCTAATTCATAAACTTCTTCAAGGAAGCAAGGCTCCTCCTTGCTTAAACAATCTTCATGATTGTCACACATGGCTTTATCGGTGTCCTAATCAAACCGATAAGCATCTTTCAACACTTGCCATGCCATTGTAGTTGATCTACAATTGGCTATGAGAGGTAAAATACTCTTTTCTATTCCTCTCAACTCCATAAGGGCTAAGAAATTTTCATATTGTTTCTCTTTCATCTCTTTTCTCTCATATTCTTGTAGTTTGTTCCAAGTGGGTTCATCATATCCTTCTTCTACAATGCTCCAGAGGTCTTTGGCCATCAAGAAGGTTTTCATCCTTATGCTCCAATAAGCATAATCTTCTCCATTGAAACTTGGCACCTTCATGTTTTCCATCACAAGACTTAGCTCTACAAAATTCTAGCTCAACAAATCTTTTATTCTTTAAGAACGTTCAACTCCACAAACAAGGCAAGATGCATATAAACAAAGAAAATTACAGATTTAGATCGAACCACATGTTGTCAATTCTCTCATGTAGATCTTGCTCTTCTTCCATAGGATCACCTATTTCCTCAATGGTAAAATTATCAGCTACAGAATCACTGTCATCACTAACAATTATGATTTCAGGTGAATGTGGTTCTGGTTCCACTTGCTCAACAGAATCACTATCACTAAGACAAATGATTTCAGGTACACTATCACTATCACTTGAAGTACGTCCACTATCAAAAGAGTTATCTTTGAAATCTCCATCGTAACCAGCGTCAGGTACTCTCTGGTTCGTAATTATAGAATTTTGAAGCTGATTAAAGATGATATTGAGACCATACAAATGCATTCTTTCATCAAATGCTTCAGGGGTCTCTCTGTCTAGAAGAGAATGAAGCGCAAGGTAACATCCATGTGACCTTATCATAATACTTCTACACTTTGTCTTCTCACTAGCAACAAAAACAGTATATCTCTCTATTTTCACAACATATACCCCTCTCAAAAATCAAATTTAGACCCCTGAACAGGGTTCCAAGGGCCAACGCGTCGGAAGACTCCCATCGTCCCTTCACTGCAAAATCTCCTAAAGCCTTTTGGCACCTTAGTTCAGAAAATTGGTACCTATAAACCCTTTTGGGCTTGTTACAAATATTGTCTCTTAGGCAATTGTGCAAGTCCTCTTATTGCAAAAATAAAATTCTTATCAAAGGTTTAATTAATAATAAAATTTATTTTAACTAAAAACCATTAAATTTAAAAAAAATACTTAAATGATTTTTTAATTAAATTAATATTAAATTATTAAAAAAAAATTGATAAAATTTTAATAATAGATGCAAAAAAAATTTAACTAGATCCCTCGACCTCTTTTTCCACTACACCTTAGCGCACGGGCTGCTACCAGTGTGACTATCCTTGCCGGTAGAACTTAAACAGCACAAGGAGCACCTTATCCTCCACCGTGGCTCTTCTCCCTCCAGGCTTTAGCTCCACCAAACACAGGAGCTCACGTACGTCGCAACTCCTCGGTTTACCATCTGCACATATGATCAACTCACGACACAACAGCACACAACTTACGTCTGCAGGTGTTTAATAATGTATAAAACTTCTTCTTTGGGAGCGTCAAATAATGTGCAGAACATCACCAATCGTAGAACGTTTCAAACAAATCTTACAGTAAATCAAATCACTCAGCAATCTGTGATTCTCCTCACGTGATTCGTTGTATATCTTTCTTTTAACACAACAAATAACATCTTCCACATCTAGCATCTCACGCCCAAATCTTCTTCAACGTGCAAAGCGGACGTTGTTTCGCAGCAAAGTGATTTTCGTCCTCACAGGCTTGAAGGGCGTTATTTTTTTTTAAAAACGCACAGTCACGATTTGACCTCTCCACACATAGAATTATCACTCGCACCAGGGCAGCAAATATTTTATGTGAGACGTCATTCGTTCGTCTACGCGCAGATCAAAATAACTATAGATCAATTTACGCGATGGTCATCGCTTGCGTCGTCCTTTGTGGTGTTCCGCAGCATCCACCACACGAGCTTCTCCACGTGAGCTGCTCTCAACGCAGGCTCCTAGGACGTCAATCACGACATCCATCTCCAGCGTAGGTTACTCAGATTGTAGCCTCATCCAACGAAACCAATAAACCTGAAGACGAGCTTAAGATTATAGATAGAGAGCTCTCCTCTCTGTTTAAAAGGTAAAGGTAAAAGGTCTCTTTTCTTTGATGGTTCTAGGTGTGCAAAAGGTGTAGGGGTAGGGATTATCCTTATTACCTCAAAACATCTTTCACCTGCGATTCAACATCGCTCGTCCTCCTTCAACGCTTAAACAACGCAGAATTTTATGATCCACACGCGGATTACTTCTTCAGTCGCCAGCCACGGATCACGTCTGTTCCTCTCAAAAAATGTCACAACGTTCTCCAAATACGTCTCTCAAAACAATGTGTGAACAATGCCTGCACTATTCGTCTCGTCTCTTCGAGATTTTAATTCGTCGATAGCAACTCCCGATCATCTCTTCCAGGAGCTAGAAATTCCAGTAAGGTCCACGAGCTGCATGTTCTTCTCTCCAGATCTGTTTTCTTCAGCAAATTAGACGTGCCACACGTCCTTCATAATACCCAGGAATCAAATCATTTGCCCTCTCTTCAAGCTGCTTCACGTTGTGCTCTCCAGCGTGCTTGACGTCCACCTCCAGCATCAAGGACATCTCCTTCGTTTTTTTTTAATATTTTGACAATCACACGATCGTCGGCGCAGCAAAAGACCCCTTTTTTTTATCCAATCGCTCTTAGCGCATCTTCTCACGTAGTTCGTATTATAGCATACAACACGTCTTTTATGAATTGTCACGTCTAGTAAAAAAAAATCAACAACGTGAGCTTCTCGCGATTTCCTTCAGCGCGGACTGCTCCCAGACACAACGCGAAAGTCTTCCAAATAAGCACTACTACAAATACGTAATTTTACATTCACACTGCATCACTTCGTCACCTTCAAAGCACACTGGCATACGTGTCTTTGTTTGCTTTAGACCGTCTCACGCAAAACTGCTCTACGATCTCCAATTTCACTACGGTGAGAAATGTCAATCGGTCACCGACTTGCTCAACGTATATGAGCTCTCCATGATTCTTCTCAGCTCATAATTTCTAGATCAAACAACACTTTCAAACGTAGAAGATCTGAACTCACACCTTTGCTCTTTATGAACCAGATCTTTCCATAAACTCCTCGTAGACTGAACTCACATTAGTTGTGAATTCCCTACAACTCTGATACCATATGTGAAATGAATTCACATACAACATATATTATTGCTCAGAATTGACTTACAACTTATAGAGCTTGATCTAACAGACCATAGCTCACAATGCATGAAAATACGTAACAAAACCTAAATTAAGACTTTTTCTAACCTTTCTTCTATAATCTCTCTTAACAAGAAATATCCTAACCTATGCTACGTAATATCACCAATGCATTCACACTAGGATTAATTCCAACATGGATGAGGTCAGGTGTAATATTATGCTTATGGATGCTTTCCATGTCTTGTTGGGAAGTCTTTGGCAATTTGATAGAAAGGTTGTACATAATAGTAGGGAAAACATCTAAACGATTATGAAGGATGGCAAGAAGTATGTATTGAGTCCAATGAAGGACAAGGTATGTTTGATTTTTGGAAAACAAATTTTAAAGGAAATGACAAGGAAGAAGGTGTATTTTGCATTGATTTCCAAACCCACAGAGGGTGGGACAATAAACCAAAAGGATGAGGTTCCAAGTGAAGTCAAGGAGTTGTTAGAAGAATATGCATAAATTTTATCAAAATAATTATCGGATGGATTACCACCAATAAGGAGTGTTAGCCACCACATCGATTTGATTCCATAATCAAGTTTACCTAATAAGGCAGCATATAGACTGACACCAATGGAGAATGAGGAAATAAATAGACAAGTACAAGAGATATTAGATAAGGGGTTTATCAGGGAGAGTTTGAGCTCGTATGCAGTACTAGTTGTCTTTACACCAAAGAAAGGTAGAGAATGGAAAATGCGTACAAATTCGAAGAACTATCAATAAGATAACCATAAATTATAGATTTCTATTTTCATGCATGGATGATTTGATGGACTGCTTGAGTGGAGTAAAGTACTTCACGAAGATAGATTTGAAGAGTGGTTATCCTCAAATCCATATTAGGGAAGGAGATGAGTGGAAAACCGCATTCAAGACAAAGGGCAGATTGTATGAGTGGTTGGTTATGCCATTTGGATTGACAAATGTACCCCATAACTTTATACGGTTAATGAAATAAGTGCTTAAGCCATTTCTTGGCAAGTTTGTAGTTGTCTATTTGAACAATATTTTGATATTCAGTAGGAGCAAAGAAGAGCATTTGACACATTTGATATTGGTCTTGCAAAGACTAAAGGAAGATAAGTTGTTGGTCAAATTGAAAATATGTAGTTTCATGAAGGAAGAATTGGTGTACTTAGGTTTGGTGGTTTCACGAGAAGGATTGTGGATGGATCCCTAGAAGGTTAAGGCCATTATGAATTGGCCATCACCAATAAGTAAGTTTGAGGCAAGGAGTTTCCATGGTCTAGCAAGTTTCTATAGGAATTTTATCAAAAAATTTAGTGGGATTTGTACATCGATTACAAAGACCCTAAAAGAAGGAAAGCATGAATTGGGTGGACAAGTGCAGTAAAAAGGAGTTTTTGAGTCCTGAAGGAAAAGATAATAGAGCACCCAGTTCTACTCTTACCAGATTTCAATAATATTTTCCAGGTGGATTGTGTTTCAAGTGGAACATCAATAGGAGGAGTTTTAAGGCATGAAGGTAAGTCAATTGCCTATCTCAGCGAGAAGCTAAATTAAGCAAAGAGGAAATACTTAGTTTTTAACCAAGTGTTTTATGCTATCATTCAAACCCTGAAAAAGTAGAGGCATTTGCTACCAAAAGAATTTGTCTTATTCATAGATAATCACACTTTGTAGTTTATTATTAATCAGAGTACATTAAATCAAAGGCATATGAAGTGGGTAGTATTCTTGCAAGGATATTCATTTATCTTGAAGAATAGAAGTGGTAAATCAAATTGAGTAGTTGATGCCTTGAGTAGGCAAAATTTGTTGGTGAATATGATGAGGGTAGAAGTTGTTGGTTTTGATGCCATGAAGGAGATTTATAATGATGATGAAGATTTCAAGGAAGCTTGGCTAGCATGTAGTTATCCTACTACAAGAGATAGGACTCCATGGCTTGAGTATATTATCCAAGAATGGATGTTATTCAAGTGGCATTGACTATGCATACCACGAAGTTCAATGAGAGAAAATATGATAAGGGAAATTACATAGTGGAGGACTTGCAGGATATTTTGAGATGGATAAAACATTGAAGCAACTTGAAGAATGTTACTATTGGTCCAAAATGAATACAGATGTAAGAAAATTTGTGTAAGGTTGTCAAGTATGCCAATATGCAAAAGGGAAGAGTCAAAATATCGGATTATATCAGCCATTACCAATCCTAGAAATACCGTGGGAGGATATAAACATGGATTTTATTCTTTGATTGTCGAGGATACAAAAGGAAAATGACTCTGTTTTTGTTGTGGTTGATAGATTCTCGAAGATGGCATATTTCATACCTTGCAAGAAGATGAATGATGTGACTCATATTGCTACTTTATTCTTTATAAAATGGTGATATTACACTGGTTGCCAAAGAGTATTGTTTTATATAGGGTTAGCAAATTTGTGGATCATTTTTGGAGAAAATTGTGGAAAAAATTGGGTACCATGTTGACGTTTAGTTCGGCTTATCATCCACAAACCGATGGATAAACTGAGTTTGTGAATATGAGTCTTGGAAATTTGCTGAGATGTTTGGTCAGCAAGAAGATGAAGCTTTGGGATACTTTTTTGGCACAAGCAGAGTTTGCATACAATAATTCAATGAAATGAAGCACAAGTAAAATTTCATATACAAGTACATCCACGGGGAGTAGATGAGTTACGAAAGACAACTGATTTGCAAAGAACAAGTGCTATTGTGGAGGATTTTGCTGATTATATTGATGTTTTACATCAGGAGGTACAAAGTGATTTAGAAAAGAGTGCCATGAAGTATAAACAACATGTTGATCATAAATGAAGAGTGCTAGAATTCTAAGTTGGAGATTTGGTTCCAGCATATTTGCAAAAGGAGTAATTCACAAAAGGTACTTACAATAAGTTAAACTGGAAAAATATTGGACCTTGTAAGGTCTTGAGGAATTTTACCGCCAATGATTATGAAATAGAACTACCTAAAGGAATGGTTATATCACCCATCTTCAATGTAGCAGATCTGTATCCTTACCATGAAGATAAAATTTTGAACAAGAGGATGCAATTTCAAAAATTTCAAAGATTGATTGGATACAACAGTTTCCAGAAAAGGAAAGTGATGAAATTGAGACGATCATAGATTCCAGGGTAGCCACAAAGACAAGAGGTAAGAAATATCATGTATACTTGATCAAATGGAAGAATCGGGTACCTGAGGATACCACATGGATGAATGCATCTGAGATTGAGAAATATGGAGTTCAAATTGAAGAATCATTGAATATCCATGAATCATTTCTTTTACCCAAGAAGTATCATGTGGGAGCATCCTGATAACATCCGTAAGTTGAATAGTTGTGGAAGTGAAAAACCAATAATTTGCTTGTTAGAAAATTGTTTTTTGAAATTATAAATTAGATGTTTTTATCTACGAGTCGGCTAGCAAAGAGAGGAAAGGGAGGTCTCAACTTGGCTTTGTAATTCCAATAAAATAAATAAATGCTATTTTATCCATTAACCCTTGTGATATTTGTTGTTGTGAATTGTGTATTCGGTGTTGTGTGTTATGCTGCTTCTATTTGTGCAGGTTCCTAAGAATCACTTGGTGTGTTGCAAATCAACAAAGAAGAATTGTGGTGGTGTTGGAGCCTGAGAAGCCATTCAAACGAGAGGACGATGGATCATAGTGAAGATAATTACTAGTAATAAAAGATAGTAGAGCCATTGAAATACATTCTCATGGGTAAGAATATCATTCTAAGTACCGAATGTGATTAGGAAATTGAAAATTTACTTTCAAATAGCAGTGTAAGAAATTTTATAATGCAAGGATTTGATGGTCACCTTGGAGCCAGACTGAGAATGAAGTTTGGATGCAAGAAGTTACAAAATCACTATTTTTCTCACAATTGAAATACCAAGAATCAATTTTGATTGACATAGTGTGCAAGAGGCAAATCGTACAATTGTGGGTCACTAGGAGTTGCATTGAACTGACGGTTGAAATGAGAAAATTACATCCAAATGATGTAAAAGACTAGAATAAAGGAAGAAATAAATATCAAACAAGAGTGCAACAAACCCTACCATACAAAAATAAAATCGTACAATTGCATGAAATAGAAACATGGAGTTAGGGTTAGATAAAAAAAAAACTGCACCAAAAGAGAAGTGACCTACGAGTGAACGATTGAATCATTTGATTGCATTGTTGCCTAGGTTGAATGGTTACCAAGTTATTGTAGAGTTTTATGGGTCGTGCGGTTGCTTGGATTAAATGGTTGTCTGAGTTGTACGATTGCTGCTTAGATTGAACAATTGCCTGACTGAACGGTTGTCTGGGTTGTACGATTGCTACTTGGATTGAACGGTTGCCTAAATTATATGGTTGCCTGAATTGAATAGTTTCTTGGATCGTATGGTTGTTGCTTGAATTGTACAATTATCAAGTTTTTATATGATTATTGAGTTGAACAGAGAAAATATATTTTACGGTTACTAATATAATGATTTGCTGAATTGAACGATTGCTCATTTGATTATATAATTGTGGTTTGAATGACAAGAATGAACAATTGTTAACTACCAAATTGTAGAAGAAGGAAATATTAGTTTTGTTTGAGTCTTCTTGGGGAGGTGTTGTATTTGTTACTGCATCATTACCTTATAAATGATAAGGGGTGTTATAAACTTTATAATTATAAAGGGATATTTTAAATTAAAAGAATAAAATTCATTGTTTTATTAAATTAATTTAACTTGGGAAGTTACAAGTTCGATGCGGGGAAGACAATCTTTTTATTCTTTAAAAATAAGAAAAGGATCTCGTAACAGGGAGAGAGGGCATAGAGGGCTTGTAAAAATGTAGTGTGGAGAAGAATAAGGCAAGTTGAGCTTGGAAAATTGCAAACCAAGGAAGGAAGCCGTCATCGTTTATGGTTCCTTAATAGCAAATTTAAAATAGAGAGGTATGTTTTATATTGGCTATAACGTAAATTTACTTATATGAAATATGCTTTGTAGTGGATAGGTAGATAATATTGTTGAACTGATATGAATGCTTGAATTAAATTATTCTTTAATTTTCTCCAAGTTTGAGAGGGCATAGAGGGCTTGGAAAAATGTAGTGTGGAGAAGAATAAGGCAAGTTGAGCCTGGAAAATTGCAAACCAAGGAAGGAAGCCGTCATCGTTTCTGGTTCCTTAATAGCAAATTTAAAATAGAGAGGTATGTTTTATATTGGCTATAACGTAAATTTACTTATATGAAATATGCTTTGTAGTGGATAGGTAGGTAATATTGTTGAACTGATATGAATGCTTGAATTAAATTATTCTTTAATTTTCTCCAAGTTTGAGATGTTGTAGTGACGCCTACCTTTGTGTTCTATTAAAATAAATAGTCGTATACGGTTCCTCCTTTTGATTTATGGTTTCTTTTGATTATTGCTCTTTGTGTTCTATCTATGTCTTGTGTAACCATTATCTGGAATAGTAAATTGCCTTAGCAATGTTAATCTAAAATGTGTTGTTTGGACGATGTCAATTTCTAGACCTCCCAAATGTAACCTGTTCTACGCGTTGGTTATCCTTGAGAAGGTCTAACCTTATTGTTTTAGATAAATAAAAAACCTTGGATTGTGTTTTATCTATATTTTCCTTCTTGTTGAATAGATAAACATAAATCCTACATACTCTATACAACTACGTATTGCAAACGTTTTAAATCTAGGCCCTTTTAATTTATTAAATTAGTTGGCCTTTAGGGTATGTATCATATGGTTAATTATTGGCTTTTATGGGTTTTTTCATATGGTTTAATAAGATGCTTGGACTTAACATGTGTTGAATTATAATCCAAGGTTTAATAAATAAATAAAAAATATGGTTGATCTTTTTGACCTAATGGGTAATTAGTTCCTTTGAGAAGTCCATGTTATTAGTTATAATAGGAAAGAAATTATTTTATTGGAAAATTACAAGATGATGCTTTATTTAATTTGATGAAATAAAATGGTTTTTGTATTTTGGTTGATTTCTTGTGAGGTGAATTCTTTAAGATCAAAAAGGAAAGATCCATTTATTTAACCAGTATGAGTGTTAAAAGAGCGTTTTAATTTAGGATATGAATTTGGATATTTATATTTTATTTAATTTGAATATTAAGGTAATGGGTATGGAGTCCATTTATGGTGAAGATATTATGGGTTTCCTCACACGTTCTTTTAAAGTGGGCATGCAGTCCATTTCTGATGAGGAGATTATGGGGTTTTTCATATGTTTTTTATAAAGAAAGTAGAATTAAAAATGTATTTGGTCATTTATAAATGAATCTTTTTGATGCATTAGATATTATTAAAAGAGCATTTAGGAATACATTTTTCATAAGGATGAGTTGTATTGATCCCTTACTCCAAGCACTTTACCATGAAGATCAAGGAAGTCAGTAATTGAGGATGTGGATAGAATATTTCTATCATGTTTTTATCAAAATTATGTAATATTTATGAAAATGTTCTAATCATGGATCTATTGAAGAAAGAGGATGTAATATAAGAAAAATTATAAGGATTAGTTATGAGACTTACTTTAATAATGAAGGATGAATGTTTAAATATTATTTAAGGAAGGAATTGTTTAAGGAAGTTTTCTTTATATCAATGGATATTATAGTTTATGTTTAAATAATTGATATTTTATACTTTCAATTCGTTATGAAAGAAGGAGATTATAATTGTTATTAATAAATATATAAAGTTATTTTAAACAAATTGGAAGCGGACAATAATGTAGTACTTATATTTTTTATGAGATTTTTCATGCTTACACGATAAGTGTATTTTTAATGAGATGTTTAATGCTTTTGAGAGATGAATTAGGGATGATCTATTCATTTCTAAATAAGCAATGTAGGCATGATTTACTTTTGATTAAGAGAGAGATATGATAATTGTTTTACTATGTTTTACGTTTTTTAATTATGAAGGATTTTGGGGGTGTGATTTTAGTAGCCATGTTAGAACCCTTCAATAAGATTTTTTCCAAGGACTTGGCTAGTTGCGGGGAGGCAACAGTTAGGTCAGTTGCAATGATTACATCTAGAGCGATGAGGCTCAGATGTATTCCCAAAAGCGTCAAGCTTTTGAGTAAGGTTCTCAAGCATGGAGCTTGAATCATAAGTCCTACTGTGGAGGTTAGAAAATCATTCGTAACATGAGCAAGTGATGGCACTTTGATCAAAAAGGATCAGGTGGCCATGTGTAATATCATGTGGAGTGATATTACTCTTAATTATCCCACCGCGGAGGTGTGGTAATTAATCCCTATGGAGTAGTTTATCTCATTGCGAAGATGCGATAACTAGACTTTAAGGTATTATGCCAGATAGCACCTACATAGACTTAATTATGTATGGTGAGGGAAATAGCATCCTCTTTTTATGAACTAAAAGGAATAATCTCCTAAATTGTGGTTAAATTGCCTTATACTCGGAGAGAGGATAAGGAATGTGGAGAAATCATTGAAGGTATCTTTTCTAACTACGGAGGTTTAGAAACGTTAACCCCATAGAAAGCTACAGGATGTTGAAATGTCATGTACACATAAGCCTCGTTGGTAGCAAAAAGAACTCAAATATGGTTATGCCTTAATTATGCAAAACAAAAAAGTATGGGAATATATTTGTTGTGAATCTTACTTGTAAACCTATATATAAAAGAAAAATTACTCTCTTAGGATGGTTAGAAATAGGTTGTTACACCTCTTTATCCTCCCCCAAATGATGGATTTGTAAGTGTGAGTTGAAACATCTAATCAAAGTATATTAGTTGAATATATTATCATAAATAATTTTTCATTTTCTCTTTCTTAAGATATATTTTCATATTACTAAGGGCACCAAATATAACATTAAATGCTTGTAATTTACTTCAATTTCCTTTAATTAGTAAGTAATTTCTTCATAACCTATTACAATTACATTGGGTCGTAAAATTTAAATAACATACATTTCTGACTTATGTTCAAGATAAGATCAATGCCTAAGTTCATAAATATTTTCATTATATAATATACACAATCTCTAGGATTAAAAAAAAAATTGACACATTATTTTAACATAGGATATACTACAAATTTGCTTGTATGAAATAAGCTTATTATACAACTTAATCATATAATCACCAAAATCTAGGCAGGATTTAAATTACCTCCACCTATTATAGGTTCTAATTAGCATAGTTTGAAAACAAGTATGAATTTTAACAAAGACCAATAAAAATTAGTTAGAATGATCTCCTAGCAATTGAGTCATAGAGTACTTATTTTCTTCTTTTTTCATTGTGTTCACCATTTCCAATATAAACTACATTGGTAAGCTTAATTAAGCACTTGGAGCAAGGGAGTGCTCTCCTCCCAATTTACTTGATCATCAAATTTCATAATCATAAGTTATAGCTCATCCAACTGCGATGTTATTTTTGCAAAGACGTATATAGACTAGGATCCTCCTCACTTGATATATTTTCATTCAACAATCACTATCTCCCATGTAAGGATAATTATCTCTCACAAGATTTATTTCAACAACCACTTCTTAGCCTTACCATGCTTGTGTAAATTCAATCCATCTAATAAAACTTCTGAGTCTGACTCAATAATAACATCTACAATATTCCTCTTTATAGCCTTAATAACAACTTAAAATCATTACCTCTATGAAAATATTTGTATTTTTCTGTAGTGTCCACATCAAATTCGAAGGTAAACTCAATTTTATGGCCCATATATATCTTTTTTTTTTCCAATTGGTTTTGGGGTCTTCCCATGTAACTCCATCAATATTATTTTTAACCATGCCTTATCTAAGTACAATCCACAAAGTTTTACCAAATGCACTTTAACTACCCAAAATTATAATTTTCTATTATCAGATCATAAGAGACGAAACTAGTGATATCCCTAATCTATTTAAAATACTAAATTCTCCCCACCATAGGTTAAAGATTTTATAAACACCCTTGATAGTATTCTTTCTAATTTTCTATTATATGATCCCATCTTTGGCTAAGAATCACTTGAGAGACTTAGAAAATCTGATGAGTAGATTCTAAATAGGCATTATAGACAATTAAGGGCAAAACCCAATTTAGGTAGTAGTATTTGGCCCTTAACTTTGTCACTTGGGAGAACCTAAACAACCATAAATTTTGAAATTTAATTTTGAATAACTAGGTGCATCAAAGCATATGCCAAAGCTTCCATAAAGTAGTTATAAGGGGACATAAAAGTAACATGTGATTTCATATTTCTTCATGTATTTGACATAAGACACACATATTTGTTCCTATTAAAGAATGCTTCCTAAAGTTAACTTGAGATCAGAAGTTATCAAGTATAGCCACCAAGAGAAAGCATTAACTTTAGGCCATTTTTTGGATACCACACTTCCACTCATAAATTTGTATTCCCTTTCTCAAGTTGATCTCTAAGAAGGAGCTTGTATCATGCTTTTAAATAGTATCTACGTGAGCCCTTAAATTCTCAATATAACTAGGCAAAGTATCCAACCTAATATACATGCCAACCAATGAGGAATCTATGAAGGAGATTCATTCTTTGTATTACATGTTGTCATAGTCAATATAGTACTTTTGCTTCCACCTCCATAGTGTAAAATATCCTTCCATATTATACTATTGATAGTCCTCCACTTTAGTACTTCCACCGTCAATAAGATAATGCTTCAAATTTGGGAAGTCATTCTATATGGACCCTTTTTCTCCCAAAAGTCCTAAAATAGTGTACAATTACCAACACTCATAGTCGAAGAGAGGTTAATTTTAATTACACTACTTCTATGATTAATGTTATCCCAGATGGGTGATTTTTATCATTCAATGGATAGAAGACATAAAATGTTAATATTAGATATGGAAATATTTTTTGTACATGATTTATCTTAACAAAAGAGTACCATGACTACACCAATGGTAATATAACTTTGCTTCTAGGGATATATTATTTGGTAAGGATTCCCTTAAACCAAAGCCTCCATGGGCCTTAGAATACCAGATTGTATCCTAGCTAGAAAAGTACCACTTTCAACCATTCTTTTAGTAGAACATTAAAACTTCCTATGAATCCCATCCAAGTCCTCCAAAATATAGGTGCAACCAATGTAGTAAATTTATAAATAAAGAGAGCTAGTAATATAGCTTTAATCAAAACTAATTGACTAACAATGACCAAATATTTATTGATTCAAACAATACCAGTTTATAAGTTCTCTATCCTATCCTTGCGGATTTGATTGGAATCCTGAGGGATTTGGATGCACTCATATGAAAATCCCTTTGGGATGACCCAAGGATGGGTAAGCAATGGGCTTTAGTAAGTTGTGATAAAATCTTCAGCCTAAAGCAGGTGGAGAATTAGAAATTTAAAAAGCAACACTGAATAACAAAGCTCTAGTAGACAAGCTTTATTTGATAGGGATCTCTAATCAGGAAACATTGTTTAGTAAAGTTATTACAAGTAAATATTTGGGTAACATTCCCCATGAGGAAGCAGGTTGCATCCCTATGAGTGACCAAGGTTTTGTTATTTGGAAAGTGCTAAAATTAGGAGAGAAAGTGGTAAAACCAAGACTATTTTGGAAAGTGGGTAGAGGGAATAAAGAAAATTTTTGGATCGATTCTTGGGACCAATAGCCCCCCTTGATTTTAGAATTTCTAGAGCTGCACCCCTTCGATAGAACCTAGATTCTAGAGGTTGGATCAAGATATCATGCTATCTACATACAAGGTAATTGGGACCTTCTCTCCCATGCAACTAAAATAGTGGAAAGAGTGGCCAGTCCTAATCTCTCAAAATGTGTTACTAATTTTAGAGAGGATATTGAAGCAACACCACCTTACAGGAAATGAGGAATAGGATAAGATGTTCCATGGGATAGATTATGGTTGGAAAAGGGTTAGCCAAAAATCTATTTTATTGCTTGGTAGGTTATGCATCAAAGCTTCCCCACCTATGATAACTTACAAAGAGGAGTTTTTATGACCCCTCTAAATGTATCATGTGCAATACCCATGAGAAGACAATAGATCATTTCCTCTTCTAGTGTGACTTTACCCTAAAGTTATGGAGTCAATGGGTTGATCTTTTCAAGGGCCATCTCAACCAATAATTAACACATAGTAATATATGGGAGGTCTAGAAATGAATAAGATTAAAAATAAATCAGTTCAGTTAGATTGGTCTTTGGGTCCAAGCTTTATCTAGTGGCACATATGGCTAGAAAGAAATACCAAAATTTTCAAAGAGGAATACACTCCGATAGAGCTAGTTTGACAAAAAATATTAAACAAGGTTATAGAAATAGTAAAATCTCATGTGGGGGAGCATAAAAACCAAAAGGAGATAATATTATCATGAGGCAAACTCATGGGTCTTGGAAACCCCCATCCCTAGGTTGGGAAAAAATCAACATGGATGGAGTAGTCAAGAATAACCCAGGGGCAACAGACATTGGTTTCCTTAGAAGAGACTATAAGGGGAAGGTTCTTCATTGGGAATTGGAAGGCCTATAAGTAATAAAAAAATAGTGAAGCGAAGTCTTTAGAAATTAGATAAAGCTCTCTCAATACTTGGGAGAATGAAGTTTGAAAGATCATAGTGGAGTCTAACTCCCAACTTTTTATGGGGTTTCTAGATGAGATTAGGAATTTCAAACCAAGTGTGTGGTAAATCAGGAACATAGTGAGTCAAATTAAATCCATTTGACAGCAATTTGAGGATATCATTCCAATTTATGTAGGTAAAGGAAAGAATGCAACGACTGAATTTTTGAATAAAAAGGGAAGTGAGCATGTTGCTAGATACCAGTTGATATCTGATCAAAATATGGATACTCTAGATTGGATGGAGGTAAACAAATAAGTTTTAGTACTATCCAACAATGATTTAGATCATGAAGTGTGTGGGACCACGATATATGTTTATAATTATTAGCCTTTGGTATGGAATCACATTGTTGCTTGTAGTATTCTTAGTCCTAATTTAGGATAGCCCCCAAAGTCATGGCAAGAGAGAAGCTAATCCGGTTTCTCTAGAATAGTATTAATAAAAATTATAATCAGGATAGGAGTTTATGTTCTTTGGATCACACTAAGAAATTTGTGGTCCAAGGAGATGTTAGAGTTAGTTTTATTAGGATCTTGGGATTGGTCAAAAGTGGTAGGCCAATTATTATAACTTTGAATTTATCTTCTTAATACAATTTTCACCTTTTTTAAAAAAAAATTATGAGTTTATTGATTCACTTTTTATTTTATTGAATTTAAATTCTCTTTCCATTCGTTTAAAGACTTTATGGATATTAAAAAATCTAAATAAATCAAAGGTGGGGAGGCAATTTGAGATTGTAAAACTTCTACTATTCTCCTTTGAATTACTTGTCAAAATAAAAAAATAAAAAATATGATTTATTTGTATTCAATAGAAGGCATAAGGTTGCACTATATGTGTTCAACCATGATTTTATCACCATAACCTCTATAAATATAGACTTTTCTAATAAGGATATTTCATCTACAAACTAAGTCAAGGAAATACATATTCTTTACCACATTTAATCCCTGTAAAATCCCTTTTTCTTTTAGCATCTTCATGTACCTTACCAGAACATTTTCTTATATAATAAAAGGTATGTTTATATGGGGTTTCTCGAGGTCTCTCCTTGCATGATGTACGAATAATAAAGCTTCAACTATTAGAAAAAAATAAATCAAGAAATGTGAATCATATTGAGATGACCTATTCACTTATTTTTAAAACCAAAAACCTCCAAAATGTCATGTAGAAATCAATAGCTGACATGATCATAGGCTTTGGATATATGTAACTGTTGACAATTTTGTCACATTGCCTAGAGGGGTAGTAAAAATAAAAAATTTTGTGAAGTGTTTCTTTTTATGAATTTGTTCCCTTGTTTATAGAAAAACATTTTTTAAGCATTGCAGCAATTTTGGCTTTCATTGCCATCCCCCTTGTACATAGAATAGGATATACAAGAGCTTCGCTACTGAGCAAGCTAAGTTTAGGAGCTTCGCAGAAAAAGAAAGACAGCTTCGCCAAGAGAAGGAAAGCAAGGAAGTCTAGATCGCGGTCCAAGGTCGCTAAGGCATGAAAAGAGCTTCGCACGCGAAGCAGCCCAAACAGTTGCTTCGGGCGAAAACTTTGCGAAGCGGGATTCAAAAAAGTTCAAGCATTGGAAAACCGCTTCGCTAAGAAATCAGCGAAGCATCCACTTCGGGCCTCCCTACTGGCGAACCATTTCTACTTCGCCCAAAGTTGTCGCGAAGCATCTACTTCGGATAACTTTCGTGCGAAGCGCTTTCACCCGAAGCAGTAGTGGCCCGTAAAAAAGCAGAAGATTTTTCCAAGGCAAAATTGCACTTCGGCCGAAAAACCCCCGAACCACGGCTTTGAAGAAGGTTCGCGGCGAAGCATTTTGACAACTCATCAGCGAAGCATCCACTTCGGGCAGGGAACCTCGCGAAGCAGCCTTTGACACGCCTTTCCAGTGAAGCAACAAAAGATTGAAAGCCCCGTCTTGAGAAGGGATATCTGCTTCGGCATTTAACATCTGCGAAGCCATTTTGAGAAGCTCCTTCGCGCGAAGTGCATGACCGAGGAAGATGGATCTGCTTCGGCTTATATCCATTGCGAAGCAGGGTCGCGAACTGGAAATTGGCGAAGCACTTTAGGGGCACGCACTCCAAGCCCGGGTATTTTTCCGAGGCAATCAAGTGCCTCATAAATGAATTTTTACGTGCCCGGAAGACTCGGGGCTCATTTTTGGCAATCTGAAAGGAGGTATCAGTCTCAGAAGGAGAGCCCGGCGGACATGGCGGCCACTCGAGCTCCGCACCCGGAGGAGCCTAGGACGAGTCAGGCGGCTCATAAATGCGAATTTCCCCGGCTGACCCGGTCGCAGCTGCTAGTTATAGAAAAGGATTTGAGAGCTCAGTCACGGGAGCAGCGGGAGCCGACTTCTCAGGTTTTCGAGGATGTACTCCTCAATTTTGTGCATTGATGGCTCAGAGGGTCGGGTCCTCTATAAAAACCCAGGCATTGTAATGAAAAAGGGGGGGGAACTTTCTGCTAGAAAGCTGCTGTAACTTGATTTCCTGCAATTAATACTAAAGAGCTTCGGGCCTCATTTCTCTCTTGTATGCTGCCTTCTGTGATTATTTCTGTTATCTCGTTTCTTCATTTGCATACTGTAATTCTGAATTCTGGATTTAGGTGTGTGATTGGGGATAGAACCCTGGAATTTTCCCGAAGGATACATAGGGGAGAGAACGCTGTAATAGTTTTCTTGTATGCTGCCTGTGGATAGTGTTTATGCTATATTCACTCATTTCCTAACCGCCGTAATTCTGAATTCTGGATTTCGACGTAAGGGGAAGGGTAATCCTGGAACTCGTCCAGAGGATACATAGGAGGGCTAGTACTGTGTTCATTTTATTTTATTCTTGGTATTTATTGCTGCTATTTCAAGTTGTTAGCCAGTAATCGTGCTGCTGGTTCTTTCCCTCTTAAATCCATCGATATTTCTTCCCTTACTCTGTTTATTTCTTTCTATTCTTTCTGCACCCTTACTATTTTTATCTCTTTCCTGCACTCTTAGCTCAAAACACCAAGTAGTTTAGTAAAGGAGCCGGCCTTTCTCCGGAGATTGGCACGGGGGGCATCTCTTCCCCTCGGCCTTTCAATGTTGGTCCAGGTCTAGGGCGCGTACACTTCCCAAAATCCTTTCCTGTGGCAGATTTGATGACCAACAGTTTTTGGCACGCCCGGTGGGACCCGGTCAGTCTCACCTTGTGAGTGGTAGTGAGAATCGATGCTTGTCTCATTGCCAAAAGACTCTAGCATCTGGCGACTCTGTTCAACCTGAGAATCTTAAAGTCGTAAGAGACCGGTACTTAAGTATCTGTGCCTTCATGCAAACAAGATGGAGAGTTAGGAATAGTGGAGAGGAGACTGAGTTCTTTGAACTCGATATTGACGCCTTCGGGGAACGCTCCAGGTTGGTCACCCCTGAGTCACTATTACGTGGAACATCCTCGCAAGAGGCTGCTTTTGACGAACAAGGACTGACTTCGGATAGCACAGCAGCTAGCCTTCCTCCCAATCCTCCCAACTCGCCAAATCATCCAAGTGCCTCCGTTCCAATTAGTCATTCGGTTAGCAATCAACGAGGAACTTCGGGAATTCCTGTTTCTCGGAATCCAGGCGTGAACATGGCACAGCAACAACAACAACAACAAATGCAACAGCAACCGCCGCCCAGAATGTTCCCGGCGTGGAATTCTTCCGGACCATTAAATCTAGCGGGACAAGGGCAAGTTCCGCCTGCTGCTATGAAGAAAATCCCAACGTTCGATGGAACGGGGAAGACCGCTCTGGAGCATATCCAGGACATTGTTTCTCTGGCGGCGATTCATGACATCACAGAGGAGAGAGTTATGGTAAAGCTTCTGGTTCTATCTCTTAGAGGGAAGCTCCTCTACTGGTATAGATCCTTACCACCCGGTACTATAACGGGATGGGACCAGTTAGCCGGACAGTTAATGAGAAGTTTCAACGAGTCCGCCGATCCATCCTCTCTTTTGCATCAGTTCACAACGATCCAGAGACATCCGCAAGAAGAGATCGCTGATTTCAATGTTAGGTTCGCTCGAACCTGGCAAAGGATACCAGTTGGACTCCGGCCAACTAGCGAAGCTGCAGCGTACTATTACCTTAGGGCTTTCAACCCTGATATCAGTGTAATGGTAAGGTATTCGAATATCAATACCTTCCCCGAGCTGTATGAATTAGCCCAGAAAGCGGAGATGGATCTAATAGCCGTGGGTAAACTTCCCCAAAGGATGCCGATGCCCATACTTCCAGATTTCCCTCAATCCCAGTATACGAGTGCAGCCGCTTCGCAAATCTCCGCAACCCCTGCGTATCCGATTTCATCTTGGAACTCGAATCCCATTGTGTCTCAGATCACTACCCCACAAATACATTTTCCCACATTCTCAGCATCACAGCCCACTGTCCCTTCGGCATTTCCTGTATTGCCAGCGCCACCTCAACACCCCGCCCTACCTCCAATACCAACGATGGCTCCATTGCCACCTATTCCCAAAGCCGAGGATATGCAAGCCAAAATACTACAGGAAGTTCAGTCCCTGAACTCCACAGTACAAACCTTGTCTAATGACATGACCATCATGAAAAAGAAGCAGGCGCAACAAGAGTTTCTACCAAGAAGGTCTTATCCTACACCAGCGCTTACTAAAGATCAAGCGGTACAGCAAGGGAGATCATTGGCAAGAAATGTCGTGATTGACGAAGCTCCAAGCACTTCCGACTACATACATTGGTGCTCCACGTGTAATGACCCTCACGAAGAGAATACCTGCATGCTGCACCAACACTATGTACAAACGCTGGCGGGTAGTAGTCACGGTGGTCAAGTCAACATTATCAGGCAAATGGATCAGAACCTGGTAATTGGCGAAGAAGAGCAAGTTTCAGTCCTTACCAGAGAAGGAAAAAGGCCAATGGAGGTAGATGTTGTTCAAATGGCCCCCTTAAAGGTGTATGCTCGCCGCGAGAAGGGACAACAACCTTCCCAGGCCCCAAGCGAAGCTCCTCACCCTGCACCAGTAAAAGAGAAGGCCCAACAGGCCCCTGCAAATCCACCTCAGGTGGAAACCAAAGAACAAGCTAGGGAGAAGCTTAAGCTTCCTTCGCTGACCAAGCGACAAAGGGTCGAAGCCACGGAGCAGTATCGCACCAGGTATGAGGCGAAAAGGGAACCTGAGGTGCACAACTCCCTAGTTTACAACATCGTAGATGAGCTGAAGAAAACTCCGGCCAAAATCAGTTTGTATGACGCATTGCAGCTACCCGGACAAGTGGACTTGCTGCAGGAATCTTTGAAGACAACTAAGGCGAGAAAGTCAGCACCGCTTGCCCTAGTGCAAACCCTATCCACGTCCATTACGGGGAAGAACAGGCCACCGCCATTCTACCTGTCTCTACAAATGGAAGGGTATGTTGTACACAACTGTATGATCGATTCCGGGGCCGCGACGACAGTCATGCCCAAAGCAGTGTGCGAGGAAATAGGAATGGAGTACACGCGAAGCAGCCACGGCGTGCTCCAACTGGATGGTACTCCTGTGAAGACTGTAGGTGTAATTAAAGATATACCTATCCGACTGCACAAAATGCCTCAGATCACGGTTATACAAGAGGTGGTAGTCGTCGACCTAGAGCCATATTTTAGCATGTGCCTGTCGAGGGAATTTACAGCGAAGTTGGGAGGATACCTATCCATGGATTACTCGCATTTAGAGATTCCATTCAAAGGAAAGAAGGTAAAAATCTACAATGAGAAACCTTCCACATTCCTCGTACAGAAGATGTCTGAAGAAGAGAGCAGTGATCCCGTACATGCGATAGTGGAAGGGATAGAGCAGGTGGACCTGGTCGAAGAATCCCTTGCACAGTTGAATTGTGAAGATGAGTTTTCATTGGCAGATTTCAATGCCATGATAGAAACGGAAATGGGATGCTATGCCATCACCAAACCAGAGAAACACACCAAGCCAGAAGGTAAAATATGTGCCCAAGAAGAACTATGGAAATTGTTCTTCGATGGCGCCCGATGCAGGAATGGCGTTGGGGCAGGAATACTTTTAGTATCACCATCAGGGGAGCAAAAGGAATATTGCTACCGGTTGGTTTGGAGCTGCACCAACAACGCAGCAGAATACGAAGCTTTATGCCTGGGACTGAAGAAAGCAGAAAAGTTAGGCATAAAACATCTCCAAGTCTTCGGAGATTCAGAATTGGTATGCAATCAGGTCACCAACAAGTGCATTTCAAAGAAGCACTATCTCAAAGCATACCGTAACAGGGTATGGGACTTGTTTGACCAATTCGAATCGCTTAATCTGCAGTCCATTCCACGCGAGAAGAACAGACATGCCGATGTCTTGGCATCCATTGCAGCTAGATATTCTCCAGCAGACGACATGGTGCATAAACCCAAAGCTGTGAGGATGATTTACAGGCCCTCTGTACCAGACAGAGATATGCATTGGCAAATTTTTGATAATGATGAACAGATTGTGAATTTTTTGATCCAAGAAGCAGCCACGGTCGAAAGAAGAAGCCCGGATGATGAGGAATATGAAGGGCTAGTTCAGTTGAAGAACAACCACGTCCCAAAGGGGTTAATTACTCTGGAAAGCCTCTTCGATCAAAATGATCGAGCAGTTTCCCATAGGATCAAAGTCAACGCGAAGCAGTATCAGGATTTGGAGCTCGAATCTGGAAAGTGATAAAAGTCGGAACAGATTGCACTTCGGAAGAGCTAGAACAGATCCGGTCTTTGTGCAAAAGGTATCCTGACATAGTGGCATGGTCTTATCAAGACCTAAAAGGATACGATCGGCAATTGATCCAGCATACAATTGAGTTGCAGGAGGGGATCAAACCTTTCCAGCAGAAGCAAAGGCCTGTTAACCCAAAGATCGAAGTCCTGATGAAAGCCGAGCTCCTGAAGATGCTTGAGGCGAAGATAATTTACCCCATAAAGCATTCCTCTTGGGTAGCGAATCTAGTCCCTGTTAGGAAGAAGAATGGAGATATACGACTATGCGTAGATTTTCGCAACTTAAATCAGGCTTCGCTCAAAGATCATTACCCTCTCCCGCAGATTGATCAAATCTTGCACTCAGTGGCTGGGGCTCAACGCTTCTCCCTACTTGATGGCTTCTCAGGATATAACCAGATCTGGGTTAGGGATGAAGATCAGCACAAAACGGCATTCACTACCAAGTGGGGAACATTTGCTTATCAGCGAATGCCATTCGGCCTTTCGAATGCAGGAGCCACTTTTCAGAGGGCTATGGATTTAGCTTTCGGTGAACTGTTGAATAAGGTCATTGTCATCTATTTGGACGACATGACCGTCTTCTCCCGAAGAAGGGAGGATCATCCTTTACATTTGCAGCAGATATTCGAAAAATGCCGAGAGTTTGGCATTTCAATCAACCCAAAGAAGTCCATATTCGCAATCAATGAGGGAAAATTACTGGGACATGTGATATCAGAGAAGGGTCTCGCCGTAGATCCTGACAGAGCTGAGGCTCTCTTGAAGCTCCCACTCCCGGTGAATAAGAAGGGACTTCAATATTTTTTCGGCCAGATCAACTTCGTAAGGAAGTTTGTTCCAGATTTCGCCCAAGTCATTAAGCCAATGTCTGAACTCTTGAAGAAGGGCGCTGAATTCATCTGGACAGATGAAAGGAAAGAGGCATTTGAAGAGATTAAGGCCCGAATCGCTCAGGCGCCAGTCCTGACTAACCCTGACTACAATCGAGATTTCATCCTATATGCTATAGGAGAACCCGAAAGCTACGCTGCAGTCCTGACACAGAAGGGGGAAGATGGCGAAGAGCGCCCCATCGCGTTCCTAAGTCAAGTAATACACCCCCATGAAGAGAAATACAACTTCATAGAAAGACAGGTGCATGCCGTAATGAAATCCCTGAGGAAATTCAAGCACTTCATTTCTCAAAGTCGGGTTACAGTATTCGTCATTCATCCCGATGTGCGCAACTTCGTTATCCAAGGAGAGTTGGGTAGCAAAAGAGCTGGTTGGGTCAGCAAAATACAGGAGTTTGACATCGAGATTAGACCCACAAAATTGGTTCGCGGTCGCGCGCTATGTCAGGAGCTTGCGAAGAGCGTAGCGGCCGAAGTGACAGCTTGTCAGTGGGATGACTTGGCAGCGGAAGGGTGCTTCGCAAATCAAGAAGAAGATGAGAAGGACTGGGTCAGTGAGATAGTTGAATATTTCAACACCGGGAGATGTCCTCCACATTTGAATGCTTCGCAGCGAAGACACTTCAGGATGCGGTCCCTCCGATACACATTACGTCCCGAAGGCCTATTCTTCAGGAATATTGATGGCGTTCTTCTTAGGTGCATAAAAGAAGATGATAAGAAAAGAGTCCTGGGCGAATTCCATTCGGGGTTATCCGGGGGCCACTTCGCAGGAAGAACAACGACATTAAAGATAATTAAGGCGGGTTATTATTGGCCTACACTCTTCGCCGATGCCTTTGCAGTCTGTCGCAGATGCGAGCAATGTCAGAAGTTCGTCGGCCGAAGCAGAAGTGCTCCTATGCCCCTCCGACCGATACAAGTAGAAACGCCCTTCCAACAATGGGGGTTGGATTTCATAGGAGTTATATCGCCGAACTCCTCCGCAGGACATAAGTTCATCCTGACTGCAACCGACTATTTCACTAGATGGGCCGAAGCAGTACCCACGAAGCATGCCGACCAGGAAACCGTCATTGCATTCCTAGAAGGTTTGATCACCCGGTTCGGCATCCCGGAAGCAATAGTAACGGACAATGGTCCTGGGTTCACAGGCGCCAAGATCAACGAGTTCATCTACAAATATGGGATGTATCACAAGGTCTCTTCCAATTACTATCCACAGGGTAACGGATTGGCAGAATCAACTAATAAGACTCTGTTAAGGGTGCTGAGGAAGCTCATAGAGAAGAACAAAAGAACTTGGCACCTCTTCCTAGATCGGGCCTTGTGGGCTGATCGGATTTCTGTCAAAAAGTCAATTAAAACGTCGCCTTACGCCCTGGTGTATGGCAAGGAGGCTATCTTACCAACCCATATAGAGATTCCTGCATTGCAGCTATTGGATGAGGAAGAAGAATTTAGTCCTATGGAGAACAGGCTAGCTCAGCTACTGCAGCTGGAGGAAGATCGTGATAAGGCCTACCAGAGCTTCGCTAAGCATGCCCAGATCACCCGAGACTGGTTCAAGAAAAGGTCCTCCGACCGCACATTCAGAGTGGGAGACTTAGTATGGAAGTGGGACTCTTGGAAGGCCAAGCCTGGGAATCATGATAAATTGGACGCTTTCTGGGACGGACCATTCGAGATTGTGAAGGTGAATTCAGCCAACTCCTTCATCCTCAAGGATACAGCTGGCCAGATCTTGCCGATTTCTGTCAACGGCCTTCATTTGAAGGCTTTTCATCGCTGAAACAAAACGAAACAAAAAAAAAAAAATTTCAAGTTTTTACTTTTGTATGTAAGATTTTTTATCTTTGTATTTTTGTATATACCCTATTTCAAGACTGCCAAGGAGTTAAGCTTCACACTACCACAGCGACAAGCACCGGCTCCGCTGAGCTTAGCAAGAATCTCCTTCGGGAACTTTATGTGCGAAGTGACTGATGCAAGATGGTTCGCAGCGAAGCACTTTGGCCTAGAAAGAGTCCTCGAAGGACCAAACGACATCAGAATGAAGGCGTGAGAAGTACTTCGCAAAAGGGAGATCGAGCGAAGTAGTTTCCGAAGGGATTTAGCGAACCATTTTTCAAAAGGAACAAGCTTCGGAGGTTAACCCTCCGCGAAGCAAGCAGTGACGCGGCAAGGTAAAAACACTTCGGGCCCGAAGTGTAAAAAATCAGTTCGCACTAGAGGTTCGCCGCGAAGTGTCTTTAGCGCCGGCTTCAACTTCGCCAAAACAATGAGGCGCAAGGCGGGGAGCATTTAAAACGTGTCTTGAAAGACGTGCCGACGGCAACCTAGGGAAACGTTCGGGGCAGGCGATTTTAATGCAAAGGTGGCGGGGCACATCCCGAGAGAATTCAGTTATGAGAAAAGCTCGCGCCCAGGTACGAGGTCGCAGAAGGTTAGGTTTCCAATGCTGGGCAAAATCCTCGAAGCGCATGGGCCCGCGTACAACGCCGCCGTGAAACCAATCAAAAGGCAAAACGACCTCCTCCGTCCGAGTTGTGAATTTAATTTTGGCAGGCGCCATAAATAGAGGTAGTTGCCTTTTAGAGCTATAAAACTCAAGCCTTAGCAGTAAAAGGGGTGTTCGCCTGCTGATTAATGCAATTTTAAGAGCCCTAGCCGATAGCCTGCATTTCTCCCGTTCTTCGCGTCGAAACTCTCTGCGTCAAAAGACTCTGCTGTCGTCAAAATTCAGAATGGGGAAGAAGAATTCTAAGGAGAAGAGGAAAGAGCCTGAGGTAGCAGGCCCAGAGAAAACAAAGAAGGGCAAAGAAGAGAAAAAGCACAGACCTAAGAGGGTCGACCTCAACCTCCGCCCCGAAAAGCAAGCCGTAGAGGAAAGGGAGGATTCAGAAGAAGAGCAGCTTGCAGAACCACCAATTGATGGGTGGGAGAAAATAAGGGACACCGAACTTTCAAAAAGCGTGGCTGAGCTCCGATACACTATCGAGTTCATGAAAAGCCGACTCTCCGCGGAGAACAAGAGAGCCGCTGCTTATTATTCGCAGATATACTGGTATCTGACCCCGCCCGCGCACCATTGTCCCGAATTGATCTGTGCCATCGCGCAAAACTACCAGCCATCCACCAGACAAGTGTTGGACGCCGCGGGCAATAAATTGTTTACAATTTTAAAAGAGGATGTACAAGGAGCTTTCGCGCCACAACAAGGGCCGCCCAAGGGCTATTCCGTTCGCAATGTCATCCTGAGCGAACAAATGGAGAGGTTCACTACCTCCAGCTATATTATAAAATTTCTGAGCGAGAACCTCAAGGACGGACTTCCTTCAGGCAGGCTACCCCAAATGCCTCTCCCCCTGAGGGATTTCAAGAGCACGGACATCTTCTCTATCATTGCGTGGGTCGCGGGCCTGTCTACCGATGCTTCGGTGCACCCCTGGCAAGTGTCACTGGCCGAATGTATTTCACGAGGGGAGTTTTATGCCCCAGATGCGTCAAGGCCGAACACTAACCCGGTCTTCTTCGACTGGGCGGAATGGGTGGCCCGGACCTTGCATACGCGGCTAGTCAGCATGAAGAATGCTGGGACGGGTCAGTATTTTGGACCTTGCTCTTTCCTGGTTTGGCTCTTCTTCTATCATGTCCACAAGCATTTCCCCCATATCGCCATTACTTCAAGCGGCAAGGACGGAACTCCTCTGCCGGTGTATCAGTGGACTCCCCTCCTGGCGAGGACGGAGTCATATTACGTTTTCAATCAGCAGTTTCTAGGACCTGTTATTCAGTTGTTGCAGGGTTCTTGCCCTCGGGTGCCCATCAGCCTAAGGGACAAGGTGGTTAAGGAGGAAAAGGGAGACGTTTTTCAATTGACGCAAGGGCTTGTGGTTCGCCTGTTCGGATTCACAGGGAAGCCCTTCCTACTGCCCGTTTACCCCTCTGAATACCAGTTCGCGTTGGAGGTCGCTCGGCAGAGCGACGCGACAAATGTTATTTATGGCCACGGCCGAAAATGGGCACCCACATGCGACTTCCCTTTCAAAATGGGAGTAATTGAGGTGTTTGCCCTGAAGCAACATGTATTCTTGGAGGAGAAGCTTGCCGACTTCGGTTTGCTGCAGATTCCTCAACGGTGGTGTTACGACCCCTTGGGAGTGATGAGGGATCACCTCCGATTCAAAAATTTTCATGTCTGCCCTCACCCGGAGATAGTAGAACAAAGGAACAACCCCAATGGGAGAGATTTGGAGTGGCACTTGGAAAGAATGAAGACCTTACCTCCCTGGCATGAGTTTTACCCCATGGAGGTCGAGTATGATCCAGTTCGGCACCCCTTCCCGGGTCCAGACTCCACCTTTTGGAAGAAAATGAAGGATGATTTGAGGGAAGAATTGAAGAGTTGGGGCGAAGAACAATTGAAGGAGTGGTGGATAATGAGAGTCCATCGCCAGAAGCAGAAATCATACGGACTCTTGGAGACAGATAGAGACTTCGCAATTTTCTACGAAGCCAACGCTGGGTCTTGGAAGCCCATCTCCTTCGCCGACTTCGTTCCCCCCAGTGCCCCAGGTTCGGGCGAAAGCCCAAAGAGAGCTGACGATGCTTCTGAACAAGAGGAAGAAGAGGAGGCAGCGGCGACACCACAAGAGTTGCCTCAGGAGCCCGTTGGAGGTCATGACACGAGTGCCGCGGGGTCGGCGCAGCAATTAGAGAAGGGGGAGAAAAGAAAAAGAAAGAAACTGGAGCAAGTCCAAGTGCCTCCGACTCATCCGAAGCGACCACGTACCAAACCTCCAGGTGTGTCTGGCGAACAGCCTGTAACAGGCTCAGCCGAGGTGAATGTTGAAGGGACAACGTCGCAAAGGGCCGAGGTAGTTGCGGAAGTAGACGTCATCGATGTGGAGGAACTCCTCCAACAGGAAGGGGGCCTTGAAGAAGAAATCATGGAGGTCGGAAGTACCAAAGTTGAAAAGGAACAAGAGCCGACCACGCAGGAAGCTACCACTTCTGCTCTATTGAGAGAGCACGCAGGTACGCATTCCTCACCCTTTACCTTGGTTTCCCAAGTCATGTCCACTACGGTCCCGGCCGAAGGTCCCCATCAGTCTCTCCCTCTCTCGGATAAATCTCCCCTGGAAATTCAGTCACCCCATCGCATGGTGCCCCTCGCCACCACGAGTTTGCCTCGCGATCCCGCCAGCCTCACAAGCATATCCACCCCCTTCGAGTCGTCAGGCCGGGACAGGTCCATGGATACCACTTCGCTCTCCCACGCCACCATCCCCTTGGTATTTAGTCAGGGCGAAGGTAGTACTCCAACTCCGAACCCCGACTCCCGCTCCCCCGTCACACACGGCGTTGTTTCTCTCGCCGAAACTCCCACCACACCCGTCGCCGAACCTACTGGTGAGGCATCCCCTGTACATTCATTATATTTGTTCACCCCCTTGGCTGGAGACCCAGCCTCATTTGAAACAGAGTTGGCTATGATCAAGGAACGTCCTCTGGCAGAAAAGCTGCTCCAAGCCCGGCAGAACACTGACAAGATGCTGAAGGAGGCAAGGAAAAAGAGAGGGCGCTCTCTAGCAAGAGTAGAAAAGTGCGCTGTATTCGACCTAAAAGGCGGAAAGTTGCATAAAGTAAAGAAGGTTCCTAAGGTCCAAAAGCCCCTGGACGAGATGACCCCAGCGGATTACGACTATCAGGAGAAGTCCAAGGACCTGGAGCACTTGGATGTAGATAATGAATCTGCATCTATGCATGTGAGAATAGAAACATTCCGCGCACATGCTAATATCGCCAATCAGCGCCGGTATGAAGCAGAGAGCGCCAACATTAAGTTGGAGGAGGATCTAGCCAGGACCCGCTCTAAGCTAGAAGACGCGGAGAAGCAGTGCGAACAGATGAGAAAAGAAGTAGACGCCTTGAAACAACAAGTAGAACAACTGCAGGGTTCAACTGAAAATCAGAGCAAGATACAGGCCGAAGCTGAGCTAAAGGCCAAAGAGTTTGAAAGCAGGATCTTGCAGATGCAGCAGCAGTTGTATGAGAAGGAGAGCCTAGAGCTGTTTGATAGAGGCAGAATAAAAGAAATCCGCTCGCACCTGCTTAAGAACTTCAGATCTCGGGCCTCCAGTGCCCTGTCAATTTTGACTTATATCACCGAAGCCCAGTATGCCGCTGCCCAAGAGGGACCAATAGTGGATGAGATTATACAAAAAATTAGAAGCCGACTCAAACTGGCTTTTGAGGTTCAAAGTATCAAATATCAGGACTTGCAGGTCGCCGCTATGAGTCGGACAGCCAGAGATTGGTCCACAGCCCAAGCTACAGTCCGCGCCTTCTTCTCCAAAGTGAGGAAAGCACAGAAGGCGAAGGACCTCATGGATGTATTTGAACACGAGCAACGCACATCACTGGGGTATTTTCAAGATCTCTCTGCATTAGGTTTCCCAAGTTTCACTGATGATGATGGGAACCTTTTGACTAAGGAAGAACTCAAGCCGGCTTGGCTCCTCTTTGAGAGTGACGTCTCAGAGATAGACGAGTGGGAGGAGCCAATCACAGAAGGGCAAGTCACGGATTTTATTCTGAGACATTGCAAAATCGCGGCCTGCCTAAATGATCTGAGCACAAGAGCCAAACATGCCGACATAGGGCAAATTGATCGGTTCCATGTTCTGGTCAAAGCGCTACAAGACCGAGAGCCATTTCAGAAAGGTGCCTGGGCTCATGTTCGCCGAACCATGGAACGCATCCGCGATCGCCTTCCCCCACCGCCGCAACAAGAGACCACGCCGGAAGAGGAAGAAGAGGAAGAAGAAGAAGAAGAGGTAGTTGTGGAAGCACCCCCAGAAAGACAAAGAGGAGAAGGGTCTGGAGGCAACTCTGGCCCAACGGATTAAGGCTGAGGGTTCTTGCACCGAGGCGAGCTCGTTGCCCCGCGAGCCGCCAAGAATGTTGACAATTTTGTCACATTGCCTAGAGGGGTAGTAAAAATCAAAAATTTTGTGAAGTGTTTCTTTTTATGAATTTGTTCCCTTGTTTATAGAAAAACATTTTTTAAGCATTGCAGCAATTTTGGCTTTCATTGCCATCCCCCTTGTACATAGAATAGGATATACAAGAGCTTCGCTACTGAGCAAGCTAAGTTTAGGAGCTTCGCAGAAAAAGAAAGACAGCTTCGCCAAGAGAAGGAAAGCAAGGAAGTCTAGATCGCGGTCCAAGGTCGCTAAGGCATGAAAAGAGCTTCGCACGCGAAGCAGCCCAAACAGTTGCTTCGGGCGAAAACTTTGCGAAGCGGGATTCAAAAAAGTTCAAGCATTGGAAAACTGCTTCGCTAAGAAATCAGCGAAGCATCCACTTCGGGCCTCCCTACTGGCGAACCATTTCTACTTCGCCCAAAGTTGTCGCGAAGCATCTACTTCGGATAACTTTCGTGCGAAGCGCTTTCACCCGAAGCAGTAGTGGCCCGTAAAAAAGCAGAAGATTTTTCCAAGGCAAAATTGCACTTCGGCCGAAAAACCCCCGAACCACGGCTTTGAAGAAGGTTCGCGGCGAAGCATTTTGACAACTCATCAGCGAAGCATCCACTTCGGGCAGGGAACCTCGCGAAGCAGCCTTTGACACGCCTTTCCAGCGAAGCAGCAAAAGATTGAAAGCCCCGTCTTGAGAAGGGATATCTGCTTCGGCATTTAACATCTGCGAAGCCATTTTGAGAAGCTCCTTCGCGCGAAGTGCATGACCGAGGAAGATGGATCTGCTTCGGCTTATATCCATTGCGAAGCAGGGTCGCGAACTAGAAATTGGCGAAGCACTTTAGGGGCACGCACTCCAAGCCCGGGTATTTTTCCGAGGCAATCAAGTGCCTCATAAATGAATTTTTACGTGCCCGGAAGACTCGGGGCTCATTTTTGGCAATCTGAAAGGAGGTATCAGTCTCAGAAGGAGAGCCCGGCGGACATGGCGGCCACTCGAGCTCCGCACCCGGAGGAGCCTAGGACGAGTCAGGCGGCTCATAAATGCGAATTTCCCCGGTTGACCCGGTCGCAGCTGCTAGTTATAGAAAAGGATTTGAGAGCTCAATCACGGGAGCAGCAGGAGCCGACTTCTCAGGTTTTCGAGGATGTACTCCTCAATTTTGTGCATTGATGGCTTAGAGGGTCGGGTCCTCTATAAAAACCCAGGCATTGTAATGAAAAAGGGGGGAGGAACTTTCTGCTAGAAAGCTGCTGTAACTTGATTTTCCTGCAATTAATACTAAAGAGCTTCGGGCCTCATTTCTCTCTTGTATGCTGCCTTCTGTGATTATTTCTGTTATCTCCTTTCTTCATTTGCATACTGTAATTCTGTATTCTGGATTTAGGTGTGCGATTGGGGATAGAACCCTGGAATTTTCCCGAAGGATACATAGGGGAGAAAACGCTGTAATAGTTTTCTTGTATGCTGCCTGTGGATAGTGTTTCTGCTATATTCACTCATTTCCTAACCGCCGTAATTCTGAAGTCTGGATTTCGACGTAAGGGGAAGGGTAATCCTGGAACTCGTCCAGAGGATACATAGGAAGGCTAGTACTGTGTTCATTTCATTTTATTCTTGGTATTCATTGCTGCTATTTCGAGCTGTAGCCAGTAATCGTGCTGTTGGTTCTTTCCCTCTTAAATCCATCAATATTTCTTCCCTTACTCTGTTTATTTCTTTCCTGCACCCTTACTATTTTTATCTCTTTCCTGCACTCTTAGCTCAAAACACCAAGTAGTTTAGTAAAGGAGCCGGCCTTTCTCCGGAGATTGGCACGGGGGGCATCTCTTCCCCTCGGCCTTTCAATGTTGGTCCAGGTCTAGGGCGCGTACACTTCCCAAAATCCTTTCCTGTGGCAGATTTGATGACCAACAAGTAACTTAAGAATTATAACTTTTTTCTTCATAATATATTTAATTGATAGACTCTTGAAGGACTATGACCCCATCAAATATCTATTTACTAGCCACAAATACTCCCTACTTCCATAAGATAACATGGGTAAAACCTCCTTTAGAAGCTCAATCATAAGATTTGAGAAGATTTTGCAGAGCTCATTGCACATATCAATTGGCCTAAAATCAACCATATCTTTTACACAAGTCATTTATAGAATAAGACTTAGATAAGTATTATTTATGGTTGTTAACATCTATTTATTAGTTCTCAATTCCTATGTCATCTTATGGATATCGCCCAATGTCTATAGAGTTTATAATGGTTTTGAAAGTATTACATTGTGTCTCTTCCTTATGCTCATTTACACTCACATATAGACCTATACATATAATGGAATGTGACTCTTCATATGGAGTATTCTTGGCCTTCATTCTTCTTGAGACTCTTCACTTTCCTATTCTATGGAATCATGTCCACATGGACTATTATGTACATTTACATCATTAAATACTTTGCACACTCTAATAATACTTGTGCATTTAATACATTGCATAAAGTAAATACTCACACTCTAATCTAAGACACACTCCTAATCTAAAGATGTACTCAAGGTGATACATTAGCATGTGCCAAATAATGTAATATATTCCAACACCCCCTTATATTACATTATTTGGTTATTGAAGACTTTAAGTCTTCAATATGGATCTTCATGTTTCATAAGTCCTTCAACTTGATCATGTTCCTATTCTTATTATTTAATTTGTATATGATCAAGAAAGGGTTTCAACGGTTTTTTTATGAAAAAATTAGTATTTCCAGCATTGACAATATTTTCCTAGATTTAGACAAAATGACCATTAAGATCAACATTTTTATGGTATTCGGTGAGAGAGGCCACAATAGTGAAAACACTTCTCATGACTACCCCAAAATAGGGTTTCACAAGACATATGGAAGAGACACATATGGTTATTGTTGATTAGGGTTTTGTGAGACATCATTTGTTTATTGTCGAGCAGGAGTTTTAACACAGTTTTGGGTTGAGGAAAGGGTTACAGTGGCAAATATAGAGCATTTTTGTGCAAATATCCCATTGATAGGGTTTATTAGTTTTTGGCCAAAAAAAATCTAGAGTGGAAATTCCTCCGTTGTTTCTCTATTCAACCTCAGATTGCTAATTCAACGAGGACAATCATAAATTCAAGGTGCACATGCTAAGTAGGTATTTTTGGATAATCGTGAAGAGGATACTGGCTCTAAGTTTTGGCTTCTCATGACTACCCCAAGATTAGGGTTTCACTTCTAAGGATGGATGAGCAAGTTGGCAGTCTAGCCGGGAAGGGCGAGTAGGTTGGGGGTCATGGTCAAGACAGGAAGGATGAGTAGGCTGAAGGGGGTGGTCAGTTTCGAGATTTGGGTGGCAGTCCAAACTAAAAGTTCATCAAGTTAATAAGTTAGATTTTTTTGGCATACTTGGTTTGAATTTGGTGTTCATTGGTGCTCTAGGTTAGGTTTTGCCTTCCTGAGGGCATCGTTGGTTCTTCTACCATTACAAGGTACCATAGGTTATCACTTATCGTGAGCTCTAGGGACCCACATCTAGGGTCCAAACCATTTGCTCAAGGTGGTTCATCTTACGTGGTAGTTGTATCAAGTGGTTCGAGACTTCAGAAGTCTAAAGTTTTATTCAACTTATCTTTAAAGCATAATAAGCCTCTCATCCCCGATGGTCTAGTGAAACTTACTATGACCAGGGAGCACTAAATCTGGTGGGTAAGTTTTTAGGATCAAGGCTAGAGCTGGATGTAGTGAGAAGATGGGCTATTGCTAAATGGAGGCCCTTGGGTTAGCTTGAGGTTGTGGCCATTCCAAAGGTCTTCTTCTTGTTCAAGTTAAACTATGAGGAAAACTTGAGGCGTATTCTGGGCAGTGGTCCTTGATTTTTTGAGAAGAGTGGTATCTTCCTTCGTCGATGGAATCTAGATTTCAACCTAGATCTCTAGAATATTAATTTTTCTCTCCTATGGATCGGGAACCCAGGTCTACCGATCCAATATTGGCATGATGATGTTCTATAAGGGATAGCAAAAGTAGTGGGGGACCTCGTCTCAATTCACCCGACTACGATATCTAAGTCCAGAATAATTTTTGCATGTATGTGTATTAATGCAGACTTGAAAGCATTTTTACCATCATCTATCTAGCTTTTCTCGAGTTTAAACTCTTGGAATCAATCCAATATATGAAAATCAACCAACGTTTTGCAACAACTATAAAATATCAGGGCATATCCCTGAGAATTGCCCTACAAAGAAGTTATTAAAAATATTGGACTAAGATTATCCCCAAAGTCAAGAAGACCCTTTTAGAGAAGGGGGCTAGACCCTCGGCTCAAGAAGAAGAGGTTGTTGGATCTTTGGTATTGGCTCCTCCTTCTAGCAACTCAGTTGCATTGGAGCGGGGAGGCGTCTATTCTGACTCTTTTGAACATGGTTTGAGAATACCTGTCGATGGAATATTGTGGTTTGTCTCATCCCCTGGTAAGTTATCTCTCTTAATTACCCTATTGAAGGTGCATAACCCTTTTGATTGCTTGGGCTCAGATGTTGATTTCTAAATTGATTCAGGAACGCTAGTAACTTCTAGTTTGGAGATTCCTCTTTTAGAGTTGGTGGTGGCGATAAAGGTGTTCTAAGGTTGGAGAAGGGTTCCCCAGGCCCAAAAACTCATAGTCATAATAAAAATGTGGTCGATGTGGGGGTGGAGCAAAATTTTGGGAAATCGTTTAATAGGGAACTCAGGAAGGAGACACAATCGAAAATAGCAGATGGAACTTAGGTCCTCCTAGTCTTGAAAGAAGGAAAAGGGGCTAGTAAAAAACAATTTAATATCACCTCCTTTGGATCGCTCTCCCTCCATCAGAATGGGGTAGGAAGAAAACCCTTCACCAAATCGCGTAAATGAAACTCCTGTCCTAGAATGTAAGGGGTCTGAATGGCCTTACAAAGCAGCGAGTGGTGGCATCATTGAGAAAATATTTTTTACCTAATATTTTTTTGCTTCAAAAAATGATATTGGAGGAGGGGAGGATCAATTCAGTCAAAAGAACTATTTGGAGGAGTGCACCTTTTATGGCCAACTCGAGTCAAGGGGCTTACATGAGGCTTTTGTGTCTTTGGGATGGGGATAAACTGATAGGCTTAGTGTTATCATCCTTAGACAAAGTTATTAAAATTATTTTTTATTGTGAGGATTCCAATCGTCGGTGGGTCCTTTCTAATATCTATGCTTCAAACTCATATACTAATAGGAGCCTACATTTATACTCGTTGAGCACTATGAGAGAAACCTTCAAAGGGGAAAGCTATATTTTTGTTGGAGATTTCAACTCTCCACTCTTCCAATTTGACAAGAAAGGTGGAACTACGGGCATTTCGAGAGGTATGGAAAACTTTACTTTGTTTGTGAATCAAAATGAACTAATGGATCTTGAGCTTAAAGGCAGTAAATATACATGGAGTAACAGGAGAATTGGGGACCAACTCATTCAAATAAGGTTAGATAGAATCATGAATTCTAAGGAAACCTTACCCATTTTTGGAGATGCTTCTCTGTGCTCTTTATATAAAGTGGGATCGGATCATAACCCTCTGTTGATGTGTTTGGATCAGCCTTCCAAGAGATTTCCAAGGCCCTTTATATTTGAGGTAATGTGGTGCCAACACCCTAATATGGAAGAAAGTATTAAGGGTTGGTAGTCACAGTTTTTCTATGGCCCCTTAATTTCTCAAATAGCTTCTAATATTAGGTGGGTATAGTCAAACATTAAAATCTATTATAAGGTTATCTTTGATCAGATCTCCCAAAGAAAGGATGGGACCAGTCTAGGGATATTACAGATAGAGAGAAAGGGGTGCTCGGTTGAGCTCCATAATACTCTGACTGAGGAGGAGATTATTTGGAAACAAAAGTTGAGGAAATTTTGGCTCAAAGTGGGAAACCAAAATACAAAATTTTTCCATGTGTCTACTTTGAGGCGTAGAGACTCTAATAGAATTAGAGAAATTTTGAAGGCTGATGCATTTAAAACATATGATATTTAGGAAATCAGGCTCAAGGCTATTAGTTTTTTTGAATCCTTGTTTTACGAAATGGAGGACATTGACCCCCAAGCTGAGGATCTCTTACTGCAAAATATCTCAAAACTTAATTCAGAAGACATGAACTTATTCTTGTTGAGCCCCTTTAAGGATGAGAAAATAAAAAATATATTTTTTGAAATGGGCAGTTTGAAAGCCCTTGGTCCAAATGGATTTTTCCTAATCTTCTTCCAAAAATTCTGGGACATTGTGGGGAAAGATATAGGATATGCCTTGAAAGATATTTAGAGGTTTGGTACCATTCCTAGGGATGTAAAGTCCATATTCCTGGTCCTTGTTCCAAAATTCCAAAGAGCTAAGGTCATTAGGGACTTTAGACCTATTAGGCTTTGTAATACCATCTACAATTTTTTAACAAAAATTTTAGCTAACAAGATCAATATATTTCTCCCCAAAATTATTAATCCAGCTCAGAGTGGGTTTGTGAAAGGAAAGCAGATTCTAGATGGAATTATTTTAGTTCATGAACTCATTAATTCTGTGGACAAGAGTGGGAAAGTTGGGCTTTTTATCAAACTCAATATGAACAAAGCGTATGATGGGGTTTTGTGGAGTTTCCTCTTGAAAGTGCTGAACAAATTTGGATTTCATCAAAGATGGATAAGCTTGATCAATGCTTGTATCTTGTCAAGCTTCTTATTAGTTATCATCAATGGTTTGATTATGGGATACTTTAAAAGTTGCAGGAGCCTGTGCTAGGATGACCCCCTTTCACCCATTCCCTTTATTGTTATGGCTAAAGCATTGGGTATATCTATAAAAGTGGAACCAACCATAGTAGGTATAAAACCAGCTCTTTCAATGGATTTGTTATCCCATTAACAGTTTGTTGATGATACACTTATAGCCACCTCAGCTTATATTATGCAAGCAATGAAGATTAAGGAGATTCTGACATCCTTTGAAAGGGTTGTGAGCCAAAAGATCATCTTTTTTAAAAAGTTTAATATTCTTCCTTAACATCTCCCTAGGAGATAAAGAGTGATCTCCGAGATTTTTGGTTGTGGGATGGATGAATTTTTCTCTACCCACCTTGGGATACCCTTATTTAAGGGGATATTGAAAGAGAAATATTGGGACCCGATCATTGAAAGGATGCAAAGGAAATTGGCTGGTTGGAAGGGGGATCAAATCCCAATTGGTTAAATCCACCCTTCAAATCATTCCTTTATTCTTTCTATCACTTTTCAAAACCCTAGCTAAAGTTATTCAAAGAATTGAACTCATCCAAAAGTCTTTTCTTTGGTCTAGAAATGAGGAGAAGAAAACTTTTCACCTAGTCTCCTAGAAATATGTATGCACTAGAAAATAATTTGGTGGCCTTGGCCTTAGAATATTTAAGAGCATGAACATCGACTTACTGGCCAAGCAATGGTAGAAGTCATTCAAGAACGAGAATGTTGATTAGGTCCACATTTTGTTAGCCAAATATCTTTCTCAAAACAAAGACTTGTTGGTTGATCTACCCCTCTCCAGGATTACTTTTTTGGCATGGTATCACTAAGATTCATCATATCATTTCAAAGGCCCATATATGGAAGTTGGAAAAAGGTAGATAAATTTATTTTTAGGAAGATATTTGGGTGGGTGATGCTCCTTTAGCTCACATTCCTGAGGTAGCAATTGTGATTGGATCTAAAGTTGTAAGCTTCATTAAGGTACGTAATGGGATGAAATCCTAGTAGAATCTCAATTTTCCAAACTTAAATTAGGAGAAAATAAATACTATGGATAATCTCAATCACATTCTAAGCTTACAGGTCATTATATCTTCTGATGTTGAATATTTTATTCTATAGAAGGGGGAGAAGGACAACTCCTTTTCAGTGAAGTGTACTTATTTTCTCTCTCAAGTTGATCCTATGGACCTGCTTCCTTTCAAAAAGATCTGTTATAAATTTCTTGCTCCTAAAGTCAACTGTTTTTTGTGGTTTTCTATCGAAAACAAGATTCTCACTAATAAAATCAAAAAAATAGGTATGACCATCCCTAATAGGTGTCACCTTTGTAGATGTGATGTTGAATCTACTAACCACCTTTTCTTCCTTTGTCCCTTTTTGCTTGAGGTCCTCTATCTCCTTCTAAATACACTAGGGATTTGTTGGGTTGTCCCAAACCAGTTTTCTAATGACTTTGATTAATTGTTTCCCCCTTTGCTAGCCCAAGGTTGCGTGCCTTTTTGTCATTTAGTCTTCCTCACCTGGTCTGGGGTATCTAGAAGAAGAGAAACAACAGGGTGTTTATGGAAGTTTTTAGAGATGTCGCTTCCATCTGGGCTAAAGTCTTTTTAAAAATGGTTGAGAATGTGTTTATCCTATCTCTGGATGATTCCAGTTGCCCAGAGATTGAAGCTCTCATTGAATATAATCTTGGTTTACAAAAATCTAGAAGAGGAATTGTTTAGAACATAGGAAATACTAGAGCTTTAACCAAGTGGATCCCGCCCCCCTGAATGGATTAAGTTTAACTTTGACAATACCTCTAAAGAAAACCCCCGAAAATATGGTGTAGGTGTATTTCGAAATCACAATGGAGATATCATTTTAGCCTTTGATGAAAATATTGGAACTTAGACCTGCCACTTTGTGAAATCTAGAGCATTATTCCAAGAGGCGGTACTTCTCTCTTTGATTGGTTGCAGAAAAATTATTATCAAAGGTAACTCATTAAATGTTATCAATATGATCTCTAGATTGCAAGTCCCTGAGTGGAATATTTCCAATATGATTGAGGAAGCTAATTGGATTCTTTATGGCATAGAAAGTATTCAGGTGAGACATACATATAGGGAAGGTAACAAGAAGACTGAATTCTTCACCAACCTAGGGTTGCGCCAATCTGAGCTATCCATTTGGAGGGATAATATCCCACAGGGCCTAATCTAGATCGATGAATGATGGCTAAACTGTCAGTATCCCTTATGGCTTTGGCATAGGTTGCTTGCGTTCGTGCTAGCTAGTTGTTTCTTTACTCGCTTGGGTTTTGCTTTCTAATTGGTTGTGAGAGTTGTAGGAGGAATATTTTTTCTCTTTAGTTTTTCGTGGAATCCATTCTACAAGTTTTTGTTTATCCATTTATTAATTAATTGAGCAGGTCCGATGTGGCATCCTTTTGCCACCCAGATAATTAGTTGAATGGTCTCTCTTATAAGACAAAATAGTGATGTTCCAAGTGGTTCTCAATCTGAGATTTTCAGTAGGTTTGTATCATAAGTTGGTTGACACTAATATATTTTTAGATATTTTGGGATATTGAGGAGCTAAAGGTTATCTTAGACTGGGACCAGAAAGAGGTCATAATGTCTGATCTATGTAAGTTGCCTGAGGGAGGTGAAAATCTATTCTATCCCCCTCCCTGATTGATTTCTCTTTGTTCTTCTAAAGTCGTAGGCTGTTGTTGGAATTTCCGGGTTGGACGGGTGTTTTTTAGGATCTCATTTATGTCCTCTTCTCTTGTGGTTGTTTGGTTTAGTTTCAGTTAATGGTAGGACCTTGTGTTGGGGTAGTGGTATGTTGTCTTTTTTCAATTTCTTTTAGCTGTAGCAGTTTTCCCTTTGTAAAATTGTAAAATTTTGGGGGTCCTTTCAAAGCCCCTTCTTCAACTAATCGAGAAAAAAAAAACAAAGAGCTATCCATACTCTTATAAAAAATATTATCTAAATTCAAGACCCATAAAATAAGAAAATCAACACTGACATCAACATCATCATATTTGAATTGAAGAGTCCAAGACACCATACAAAGAAAATCATCATATCAATTTTTAAAGAATCCTAATAATTTGAATAGATACAATAAATTAAAATTAAGTTAATTATGGGTATTGATTATCTATAATATCATAGGTCATAGGGATCTCTACCCCTAATAAAAACATATAATAACTTTATATAATAAACTAGATTATATATCATTTTCTTGATGATGGGCAAACTGTCTAAACTAAATATAATTTTTGTTAGTATCATAATTTTTCATAATTTATCCTGAAGAAAAATTTACCAAAAAAGGTAATTGGTTCTTTGAACATTGTCCAATTAATCTATATAATTTAAAATAACTTGATTATGTCTTATTAATTAAAAAAAAATCATTTACATATGCACTGGTTTATAACAATGCCAATATATATAAAAATAATGTTGTTCTCCATAACATCTCAATTTAGAATTTAGATTACTACTATAATGAGATTTGTTTGTATTATACACTAATATTTTTTATATTTAGAATTTGTAGATGTATTTTCATATTAAAATAAAAATCTAAACATTTTTGTGTGGAGTCTAGACTTTTGAAATATATTTTTTATATTTTATAAGATTTTAATTCAAAATACTTGTCTATAATGCCATAGCATTTTAAATACTTCTATATAATTAATACCTCTTAAAAAAATCTTGTCCTCTTTGACGATATCTTAATATAAAGAATCTCATTAATCCAGGTACAAAAACATAGGAAACAACTTCAAGCAATTGGTAAAGAGTGAAAATCATACCATATGCTTCTATATGAATCACATCAATTTACTAATAAAGCATGTCACTAAAACAAGTCCTTATTGTCTTAATATTTCATGTTTAAGCGTGTTGTATTCATATTGATATCTAAATTATAATTATAAAACTAGTGATATCATAAAAATATGTGTGATGTGGTTTACCGGCAAGAACGCCCCAGGTTCAACCCCATGGTGGATATGTATATGTATAAGAAGTATTTCCTCAATAAAAAAAAATCATGTAACTAATTTTAAATAATTCAATAACCATATCTTCTATCATTTGTATAGGTGCCATAAGAAAATTTATGAACATCACTAAGGCCAAAACAAGAATTACAGTATAATATAAATAACTCTTAAAAAATATTATTTTGTCATGTTAAATGATCTTATAGAGAGTCACAAAATTAAAAAGTCAAAAAATATATATGAAGAATTACAGTATAATATAAATAACTCTAAAAAATATTATTTTGTCATGTTAAATGATCTTATAGATAGTCACAAAATTAAAAAGGCAAAAATATATATGAGTATATTAAAAATAAATAAAAAGCTAAGTTTTTAAAGCTATAAGTTTTTATTAACCAAAAATAATAATTATTTAAGTTTTGAATTGCAAGAGAAAAATAAAAAACTTAATAATATTAAATATGCATTTTTATAAATCCTTATTACTATCTTCTATTTTTTATTTCTTGGTAATTTTTATTCACATAAAAAGAGGTAGGAAATTAGTCTTACATCAGTACGTTGTATAGAAGAGATGAAAGAATTAAGTTCCTCTGGATACATCAAATACCTCTTGATAATCATCTGCATGCTACATAAGTAATACACAAGTAAATAACACAATTATAATAGTTGATATTCAAATACATTAACCATATCCAACAATAAATATAATCTTAAATGAAAATATACATTTTCTTATATAAATATTAAAAAACAATTTTATATACACAAACCATATTTGTAATCTCCTAGGACATATTATATATTTTCAAATCAATCATTAGATCCAAAATATTCAACCCCATCCAAATTTAAGTGTGATCTTCAAATAAATTCAAATTTTTGCCATGCAGCAAATTAAACCAAGTCTCCTTTAAAGGAGCACATCATAAGAAGTGGAGATTATATTTTGTTGAGGCTATTTTATTTTAGAGTAAGTCATTAATACTTGTTAAATTATAGAGGGTCATATTGTATATAGGTAGTCTTAACTTATCATTTGAACTCATGCTCCTGCACCAATAAAGTTTAACCAAAATTACTCATTATAAGTTTATTAGATGAAGATTTTAAAATATTTAAGATTAGATATTTTTACTAATTAAAATTTAATTTAAATTATTTTTAATAATATGTGGTTTATATATGACTTAAAAGGGCCTAACATAGATATTAAGAGAATGTTTTTTTTCAATTAATAGAGGTTTAACATGGCATATATAGTGATAATCAAATAAAGTTGCTACCAACGATATTTTATCAAAGATAAAGGCTGGTAAAATATGGAATTTACAACTCCAGTTTTTTAACCATTTATAGATTATTTTTAATAGTTGTTCTATGTAAATTGATAAGTATTTGAAGAAAAAAAGGAAAAATATTGGGTTGTTCAAAATTATACTTAGATTATCTTAATTTATTTTTTAATCCAATTATTGTAATAAGAAAGATTATATAGAGTAAATTTGATCCAACCATTACTAAAGGGTATGTCTATCATCAATAAATCCCACTTTTTGAGACATTGTATGTGAGCAATCATAAACCATGAGTTTATTAATTACTATAGTGGTCCATGAGAGCTCATGGCTCAAGAATAGCAAAGGTCACTTAGTCCTCATGACCATAGTGATCATCAATAATTCCAATACAAATAAGACAGAAATAAATTTTATATATGAGAAAATGCTATATCATGGTGCCAATTAATACAAAATCCTTCTACAACATGAAGTGTCACATGTAAGTCTTACACCAACCCATCCAAGTGGTATTCCACTACTATGTTTTTATGCTCTAGCATTATTATTGCGATGGGCTAACACCACTATTCAAATTTTGAAGTTTTTTAATGAGATAAGAATCTTATAATGTTGTAGTGCCATGCTATTCATCAAATTATGTTAGTAGTTCTAAAATGGTAACACACACACACACACATATATATATATATGGACGAAGAGGTTTTAAAAGGTGCCCCAAACCTTTTACAAAGGTGGATCAAGCAATCAACTAGATACAAGGAATATAGAGATCAACATAGCAAACTAAAAAAGATCCATGAAACAGACAAAAAACAAAGCTACATAATAGTCGAGCAAAATAAACCCAAACTAAAACCATCAATACACTAGAGCTTTTACTATCAACATCTAGAACCCCAAAAAAGACACCATATCTCATGCAAGAGACTATACCTATTGGAAAAAAACATAGTCAAGCAAAAACCCCCAGAAAGGACGTCCAACAACAATAAATATTTATGGCGTGAATTCTTCTATAATTCAAATTTGAAATTCAACCACTGTTTAGGTAAAGACTCTTGTGTTCAACAAATTTTCCCAAGGGATCTCTACTACCATAGATTAGAGTCGTTTGAAAACACAAATTATCTCCTTGATATTTTATTGTCTATTTAATTTAATCCATCTGGTAAATACTCCTACCAAATTGTGCATATTTCCTGTAGAAGTCCCAAGTTTGCTAAAACAATACGTCGATCTATTTTCCTCTCTGTAAACATGCTTAATCACAACCGCTTCGAGGGTTAAAACCCGTATTTGGATTTTAGCAAGTTTATTTGCGATCATTCAAGAATAAGGGACCTGAACACCTTTGATCATATTAATGATATTGAGGAAATTCTCTTCAATAATTACCTTCCTGCCATTCAAATTTTCCAGTTGACAAACCCCTTGAAAGAGAGCTCACATCTTTGCAAAATGACTGGTATGACGATCTAAATTTTGGATATTAGAGTGATGCTACTATATCACTAGTGTAATATCATTCATTAGCATTTATTTTCTAATGCCATGTTGATGCTACAATGTTGTTAAAACAATGCTAGGGAGCACTAGTTTAGTCCCTAAAAGGTTTTAAAAAATGATCGAATTATTTAGAAGGAAATTCAAAGTTCAAATTCCAATTATGAGGGGATATAAAATTCAAATTTTTATATGAAAAGAATTTAAAATTGAAATTTTGATTCAAAGGGAATCCAAAGTTCAATTTTTTTGAAGAAGAAATATAAAATTTAAGTTTAAAAATTTTCTATAATGCAAAGGGAATTTCTTTAGAATTTTTTCTTTTCTAGAAATTTTAGAATATTTAAAAGACCTATATAAAATAATTTTAACATATAATGATAGCTTCCAATACAACAATTTAAGAGAAAATCTTGCTTCGTGTAGATCCTATATTATAGGTAAACTTATTTTTCTAAGCATGTTACTAAAATTGTGCTTGCTTCTTGTATTGAATGTTTTTACTATTTATATATCCAAGGATCACAATTAGAAAAGAAGACTTAGGAGCAAATTTGAAGAATCCTATAATTCAACATAGACTTCACCTAAAATTTGTATAATTTCTTCCCTCATATCTTTATTCTCCTATATGTTGTTTATCTATCTTGCATGTTTTGAATATAAAGAATGATGCAAATAAGAGAAGGGTATTTTACTATGGATGGCCTTCTCAAGAAACACGAGTTTTATTTTTCTCCACAATTTCAAGACACACAGTAATCACATGTGTAATCTATTAGGTTTAAGATAACTTTAAAATCTTTTACAATTCCTTGTATGACTTTTCTTTGTTGTACTGTCTCATTCATTGTATGTTCACTTGAACCAACGTTCAAGAGTATGACAAAGGTAATGTTCAATTGTATAACAAAGCCATGTTCAATTGTACGATTAATAAATTTACTATTTTTGGATTATATGATAATACCTTGACCAGCAAATCTTTCCTAAATTGAACGGTGTGTTTGTTTATTTTGAATGACACCTGCTTTCCTCTTCATCAGTAAGACTCCTACAACTCCCTTCGAATAGTGATTTAATCTTATGTGAATGGTAATCACACATTCTCTATCCAATACGAAAACACTATTTCCCTCTAGTTGTCGTTTATCGAATCTTCCATCAACCATCTCATCCTCTCTTGCATTGCTTATCATGTAACTACATTCGAAATCTATAGTCCCGCACATTGGAGACTTCCACGTATAATTTTACTAATCTAACCATAATTAGTCATTCAAACAAAATGATGTAATCTATTTTATTAACATGATGTACAAACAAAAAGTAACAAAAGGTTTTTCCTCAATGAAGCATGCACGAGGCTCTATATTTTCTATTGTCTTTTTCGAGCTTAGTGTTAGGTCTACACTTTCCCTCTTCTTCTCCGACGTCTTATCTCCTTTCACAAACGTCTACTTTTTCTTTTGTTCTAGTTCTCTTTTATTTTCTTCCGTTTGTTCCTATGTCTATTCCTATTCCACTTCCCATTATTATTTCTTTTCCTTCTGGGTTGTCTCATCCCTCAATATTTTCTAATTGTGGTGTCCTTTTATTTTTCCTTCTACCCTAGTATTTGTTCATTTCTTCTCTTATTTTTGATGGTTTTTAGAAATAGTTCATCAACCATTTCCAAATGGTCCAATTCCCCACATCATACTCACCGAGTAAGATGATATGTTTTGTGAGCTTCAGCTCATGAACATGAATTGTTCTTCCAAGATATTACCATTTTAGTTTGGTTGTCTTCACAAAGTCAACTTTGTTATATTGTCCTAGCATTCTAATGAGAACCAAACCTCCACTTATAGAATGCACTCAACAATTATTTCACTTTATCACATTCCATAACTTCCATTCAACCACAATCAACATGTATTTTATTAGCTACTTTCTCTTAGCACCAACACCTTACTTTAGAGTGACTATATCCTCCACATCTCTCACAATAATGTAAGTTCCACCACCTAGTCGCTACATGTCCATATTCTCCATGTTGATTGCAACAACCCATCCTAGGACCTTCACCCTTGCACTAATCTCTCTTCTCACAAATTTAGTCTCATTGCTTCCTATTTGACTTATATATCCAAGGCCTTCATTCATTGGGTTTATATGAATAATTCCATACCTTACCATATCTTCCCAATACCTTGCCGTCATATCCCATTCTTCTAATTAATTTAGAACCAATACTTTTGTTATACCTTTCAAAGCATCCAAATTCATCATCGCCACTCTAATATCTATAATCACTATCAAAATATCCTTTACAATACTTTGAAGTACCACTATTACTACCAACTTGAGTAACATGGACTTTGTCATGACCAACACAACACTCAATGAAATCATGGTATTTATCTTCCTTTCCTATCTCTTTTACCATTTTTCATCTTTCTCTTTATCTACAATAGGAATTGCTACACCATCATCTTCATCGTCACTAATACTAGTGACCTATGTTATCTGCCTCTTTCTCACCTTTATTATCTTGTTTATATTTTCCTCCTCATTCTCCATTGGTGTCATCCTATGAGTTAGCTTATCACAAAGCTTGATCTAGGACTAAAATCTATGTGATGACTAATGCTCCTTAGGGTGGCAACCCATATTTTAAAATAATTTCTACATATTCTTCCAAAAAATCCTTTACTTCCACTATCCCTTCTTTTATAGGTTTGGCGATGAAAACAAAACATGTTTCTTTCTTCTTCATTCCCTTCAAGGATTATTTTTTCGTACCCAACCACACTCTAGGATCGTTGTTCATCTCTTCTCCTTTGTATTTCAATGGATTTAATGTGTACGTCTTGTCATCATTCTCAATATTGTAGGTGTTCACTAGACTCTACCATCATGCACTACTTTTCTATCAAACTGCCATGGTCTACCCAACAAGACATAACAAACATCCATAGGCACAACATCACACAATATATCATTCTTGTAAGAACCAATTTAAAAGTCTACAATACATTTTTCAATTACTAAATTTTAGTGCTCCCTTTGCAACCATGAGACTATGTACACATTTGGGTGTTCAATCTTCTTCAACCCAAGATTTTCTACCATATTTATAGACACTAGATTATTTATACTCCCACTATCTACAGTCACCTTACAACACTTTCTCCCTGATTTGTAAATCATCCTAAACATGTTCCTCCTTTTGCTCAGGTTTATGCACCTCCTTTTCTAGTTTTAACAATACCCTTTTCATCACAAGGGATTCTCCTTGTTTCAGTTCCTCTATATACTTTGGTGAAGCAATATTCTCTCCATATAATTGTACAACTTGGTTACATGCTTCCTTTCCTCACCCACTAGTCTATTGTGCTTGAGGACACGCATATGCTCTATGTCATTCCAAGCACCTATAACATTTTTTAGTAAAACCACATCCTCTACCTTACCAAATCACCCTTGTCCTCTTAACGATTCACATTTTTCTTGGGTACTTTATCTAAAATCACTTTGATAAGTACTATATTCTCCTTCTTGCATATGCTTCCCTCTATCACTATTTTATTGTTCTCTTCCTCTAGAATTATTTTGTTGCTTATAGGCCAACTTTTCTTCCACCTTGAGTGCATATTGATATGCTTCTTCAACTATCCTAATTTGAAGAAAACCGATTTTGTCTTGTATGGACAACCTTATTCCATATATATATCTTGCCACCTCATCGTCTTCAATATCACTAGCCCTTATGGTCAATTTATAGGATTCCTCTATATACTCTTTCACTCTCAACTCCTTTTTCTTGAGGTTTTAAAGTCTTCTGAACAATCCTGTTTGGTCATTCAATGGGAGGATTTTGACTTTCAATTTGGTAACCATTTTCTCCTATGTCTTAATCGTTTTTTCCTTTTCTTTATATTTATATTTGTACATGATCCTACCACAAGGTGCATACCCCTTCAATTTCATACAAGTAAATTTCACCTTTATGGGGTCTTCTATTGATTAAAAATCAAAATATTTCTCCATCTTCGTAATCCAATCAATGAGTTCCTCAGGGTTTAAACTTCGATTATATGATGGGGTTTCTAACTTTGGTTTCCTATCCCTGTTAGAAATTTTCCAAATTAATTGGTCCTCTAGTCCTTCCTCTCGCTCTTCATCATGAGCTTCTTGTTGACCAACTTCTTCTTCTTAATGATCACTCATATCTTCTACTTGAATGCCCCTCCTTTGGAGAGTTTTGATTGCATCAAGTCAAACGATAATTTCTCTTAGTATTTCCACTATCCAAGGGTCGAATCCACGTGAAATTCCTCTTTCTCTTTGTATCATTCTTCCTTGAATACATATCACAAGTTCATGCTCTGATACAAATCTATGCAGATAAGAGAAGGGTATCCTCCTATGGATGGCCTTCTAAAGCAACACAAGTTTTATTTTCCTCTACAACCTCAAGATGTACAAAGAAGTTATGTTCAATAGTACGGTTAATAAATTTATTATTGTTGGATTGTATGGTAATGCCTTGACCAATAAATCTTTTATAAATTGAATGGTGTACTTTTTTATCTTGAATAACACATACTTTCCTCTTCATCAACAAGACTCCTACAACTCCTTTTGAATAATTATTTCATCTGATGTGAACAATAATCATAAGTTTACTATCCAATATGATAACACTATTTCCCTCTGGTTGCCTTTACCCAATATTCCATCAACCACCTCACCCTTTTGTCTTGCTTATCCTGCAACTATATCTATAACTTGCAATCCTATACACAAGACTTCGATGCACAATTTTATTGATCTAAAAGTAATTAGTCACTCAAACTTGAGATAAATAGGAAATTAAGAATTATAATTTATTTTATTAAGATGTACAAACATAATGTCACAAAAGGTTTTTCTGGAATGAAGCATGTAGAGGGTTCTATATTTTCTCTTACTCTTTCTAAGCTTAGTGTCAGGTTTACATTTTCTCTTTTCTTCTCTGACATATTCTCTCCTTTCATTAACATCTTCTTTTTCTCTCATTCTAGTTCTCTTTTATTTTCTTTCATGTGTTTTTTCCTCTTCCACTTCTCACTATTCTTTCTTTTCCTTCTAGTTTGCTCTGTCCCTCGATCTTATTCTTGAGATGTGATGTCCTTTTAATATTCATTCCACCCTAGCATTTATTAATTTCTTCTTTTCTTTTCAATGGTTTTTGGAAATAATTGAACCATTTTAGAACGGTCCAATGCCCCGCATTAGAGGACCATTTTACCTTTATAGGCATTAATTCAAGTTGAAACATTTGAACATAGAAGTAATTATAATATTTTGCAATGCATTGGCAATAACTCAAACATTAATAAGAATAATGGATAAAATCATTGTATTATTACATAGTTTTTTGCACTTATTAGACAATAGTTTATTTAAAAAAATAGTATGGTCCATGTCACCAAGGAAAAATTGCTACTTTGGTTAACAATTAGAGAAAGGTGTAAATTGAAAAAAAAAGATGTATAGAATAGGAATATAATTCTTGTTTTCAAAAGTTAAAAATATATCTATATTAAAATCCTTACTTTATTAGCTTTTCTCACACAACAAAGTGAGCAAGAGTGATTGATAATTCCATATAATATGAGTATTTTGAGAAACCTTCTATAAATGTCTTATATACAAATAGATGAAGGTGAGATAAAATATTTTTTTATTAAGGTTAAAAAAAAGGGTTTTGAAAGGAACCTCAAACCTTTTACAATCAAAACAAATAAATATACAAGAGAGGACCAGAAGAGAAGTAAAAGAAACAACCCAACAGTAATAGGGTAAACCCAAAATCTACATTAAGGTTACCACAAGCTCAATTTAACCTCAAAATATGATGAGGCACAAGGACAGACCTGGGGAGGCGCTTAGTTAGAAACATGGGTAGAGGATAGTCAACAAGCTCCTCTTCCCTATACTTTTTTAAATTTAAAATTAAGGTCCCCAAGATCCACAAATACACCATTCTGCAAGCTTTGGATCTGCCACGTAAGCTAAGCTGATAGTAAAATCTTCCATCACCCAAAGCAACGAAGTTTGGGCCAAAATACTTGCGATATTTGAATCTTAGTGGAATAGAAAGGAAGGAATAACTATTACTTGAGCACCATCATTAAATCTGATGAACTTGTCACTAAAAGAGGAGTTAGGCCACCATATTTTTATGAAAATATTATTTGGGCCTAAAAGACCACCATCCCGGTTGGAATCCAACCTACCACTATAGATAAGGATGCAATTCCGACAACACAAAAGCCAAAGAGCTAGGGATGGAGCCAATGGTGAAGATATAATTACCATAATGTTGTTGTTACTATTTTAATTCTTATTAATTTTCAAGTCAAAAAGTACAATTTTTTTTATAAATTTTCATGAGTAAGCCTGTTGGTACAACAAATATTGACAAAATTTTCTAAAGAATGAAAATAGATAAATATATCTAGTGCATAGATATGACTTATAATTTTTTATGTGTTTTAAAATTTGTATACTTACCCAAATATAAGAGTTTATTTTTGCTTTTAACTTTAAGAAATACCTTTATTTATTAATATAATAAAAACATGTAACTATAACAAAACAAAATGAAAATTTTATGCTTTGATTTGTATTTCAATACCTATCTACACATTTCATTACTAAAATAATATAGTTTAACCCACATGAGACCTCCAAAATTTTATTAGTGACCCGTTCAACAAAAAAATTTGACATAAAATAATATATATAAATATGTATTTATAATAAAACAAAAAAAAATTATGTTAAGATTTACATTCCAATACCTACCACTCTGCCAAGTTTCATTACAAAATGATATGAATTACCTTTAAATAAGGTTTTCAAAGTCATGTAAGTAACATGTCAACAATAAACCTAGATGTTGTTAAAGTTTGTTAGAACATGATGCTTTTACCCCAATCAAATACCATTAGGATTAACTAAAATAACATGAAAACTACCAAAAGTAAATTTATAATCTCTTGTACATCTAAATAATTAGGTATTTTTTTAACTTTATATTCGAATGGGGAACTCTCCTAATGCTACATCAATGCTAATCTCTAGTTCCAGTTTTACATAATACCAAATTCTATATTTAGCTTTTATGCTGGAGTTTAATACATGCCCTACACTAATGCAGAAAAAGTGCATAATTGTGTTGTTGTAGTGCTACGATAGCATAATAATAATTGGAAAGAAAATGTATGATTTTATATGCTACAACAACGCTTTGGGTAGTGCTTTAAGCATGAAATAGAGTATTTATTCAAATGATAAACACTAGGACCAATATCAACATCTAATATCTCGTTCTAAATATTGCTCGTGAATATGAGGTCCTTATCACACAAAAAAAGTCTTTAGGCATACAACACAGTTTGAAATTTTAATCCAAAATTACATTGACTACCTTGCTTGTTGAAATAGGATGTTTCAATACGCAAATATAAATATGCATAAAGGTAATCCACCACCACAAAAATCATTTTTAATTTAGAAGACCTTCAATGAAATCCATGAAAATATGTTAGTATTGCTTTTTTGAAATAAAAAATATTTACAATAATCCTAGGGCTTTCATAACTTTTCCTTCCATTCTTTTTACACACTTCACATTCTACTACAAACTATTTTATAACTTTTATTACTTGAGAATTGTTTATTCACCCTTTGATTTTTTTTTATAAACCCTAAATATCATACCAATGAAGATGCATATATTTCTTGGTGGATTTTTCCTTTTTCTTTAAATGATTTGATCAAAGGTTCTTTTAGTATTCCTCAACATGAATCTTATCAATGATAAATCTTGGTTCAATGATTAGCTTTAAGCCTTTGAATAATGTAACAAGTCTCAACACTAGTCATACATTTCTCCCCAGCCTGCTCAATCCATATTAGTATATACGAGATAACATGAATAGTGGTATAATCTTCATATTTCTTAAAGAAATCATTTGACAATTTTCTTTTTTTTTAATTTTAACCTCAAAAGCATACTACCCCATTAATTAATTAACACTCCATTAATTAATTAACAACCATTTATTTTATTTTATGTAATAAGATTGTTTCTCCAAATATATTTAAGGTTGGTATGATTAATTTTTATTTTAAAAAATCTATCAAACAAATAAGGTTATTTTTCCCTTGGAAAGAAAGTAGTAATTTTATATTAAGCAGAGATTACATTCTTTAGATGTCTCTCTAATATTTTTTTAAAACTTCAATAGTGACCTAAAAATCAGGTGGCTTATACATCATAGCTAGCTATCTCCAACAAACTAAGTTCTATCTTTAAGCACATTTTCATATATATATATTTTTTTTTACATGGTGGAATCGGTAGCCGCCACAAATCCGGGCAGGTTATTCAACTTTTTATGGCCGCCACAGTATTCTGCGTTGTCCGCCCTGGAAGCCGCCACAAATATCTTCGTGCAGTTCACCCCTATAACCACCATGCCATGATCATTTTACCGCTGAAAGCACCAAGAAGGGACAAGCGTTCAGTCCGACGAGGCCCGAGATTTGAACCTTGGATCTCCACCCCCTTACGGGGTTTGGGGGAACCAATTGGTCTACACCTCGGACCTACCTTTTCATATTGTCAATTGATATCTTTTAAAACATTGACTTCTAAGATTTTAGAAAGTTTCTTTACCTGTCCATGTTAAGAAATTTTTGAACATGCCAAACTAGAAAATATTTCATTACTAGCACACAGTTATCTATTATGTATATGGAATTTGGACCTACATATTTTGGCTGGAGTGGACTAATCCCCTTAGGTAGAAATATGAACCAGCTACTGTGAATAGTCCTCTCTAAATCCTATACTAAGCACACACTTGGTTCAATCAATAGCCCCTCATTTGAAAGTTCACCTGCTTCCCTATTCAAATATTGATAAATATGCCTGAATGTAAAATCTTCATGTTGATCTACAACTTATTTTGTTTGAGAGAATATGGGTTTTAGAGCCATATTTTCCATCCTAAAAATACCAAGCATCCAATTTATCACCACATGTGAGTCTCTATAAATTTGGAATTTTTGTATTCCTTTTGATTCTACCAATTAAACCAATAATTTATGTTCCATTATTTCAGCATAATTTTTGAAACCCTCTCCCAATCCAACCTTGAATTTCAAGTAAAATTAGAGTCAATAATATATAGTAATCCTCTCGCCCCACAAACTCTATGGACCTCTTGACTAGTCCCAACAAAAAATCCATAGGCCCTTAATTTATCAACCTTTTTGAGGGATGATTTGCCTGATTACCTTCGTTGTTTCCAAGACCTTATAGTTACTAAAACTTCCAATGATTTGGGAGGAGACTTACTAGGTAGACTTCTCTTGATCCTGAAATATTTCTTCGTTCCTTGATATCCACACTCCCCAAGACACAAAAAATAGGAGAGCTATAAAACCTTTGTATGACCTGTTTTCAATCCAATATTTCAAACACTCTCCTAGGGAGTCTTCCTGCCATCCTACAAGAAGCTTTAACTACACAATAACCTCCCTAAAAAGAAGATAAAAAAAAATTGTCAATATATAGAATTTTATTCATTGCCTTGCAATACAATATTTTTCAAATCATCTTGATATTTCAAACCTTATTTTTTGATGTGGCAATACAGTATTTTTCAATTTATCTTGATATTTTAAACCTTGTTTCTTGATTCTTTCTTGATGTTGTTGCACCGCTCTAAAAACTATAGTAATGAAATATATATTTTTGAATTCAACTATGCATATGTTTGATGATCCACCCAAGTGAGGATGGATAGTTCAGTTGGTGGGGAATACACCTATATAGAATTATTACAATGCTAATAATAACCTCTCCAATTTCAAAGATCAGGTCGTGCTCATTATTGCTGCATGCATATTGTATTCCCTTGCAAAATATAAATGGTAATATATTCCTTGAGGTATTGTATTCAACCTAAAATAGAGAAAGATAAATATAGAATATTAAATGTTATGGAATGTATTCAACCTAAAATAGAGAAAGATAAATATAGAATATTAAATGTTATGGAATTTATGATCACTAAAAAATCTGGGCACGTTAGTAATTTTATCTTTCATCTGTTACCATCTCGACATTAAGCATGAACTTCTTCACTTTCCACCTTAATGCTTAATGTTTCAATCTTTAATTTCTTAAATAAAACTTTCTCTTCAATTTGCAATTGCACATACACTTCCACTATAATGCATTAACATAATTTGAACCACCTAATAGTGATTTTATTTCTTTTATTTTTAATATGGATTTGATCCCATGATTCAATCAAAAGTGTCCTTATGGTAACCTTCTCATCCTACTGGATTGCATAGATAACTAGTCGTTGCAATCACCACTGCTTAAGATATTGACTATATTGTTTCCACATCAAACATTCACTTTTTTTCTCATATGTGGACCTTGCTTCTACCACATTACCTTCATCATTCCCCTTTTCTCCTTTGGGGATACTCTTGTTTCTGCTCTTTCCCTTTCAGCGTAGCTTCTACTTCTACTTATATTTTTTAATTTGATTACTTTAGCTCTCATACCCTATTAAAGGTATGAACCAACTAGGACTCGAATCTAGGACCTCCATCTATTGAGGTTGCTCTCCTATGAGCTTCTGGCTCCTCCTTTAACCAGCCTGCCATTCGAATGTAGGAGTATTACTCATTGCTTCAATATTCCCCCTAAGTCAATCTATAAGTGCTTGGGACTTCTAGCTTCAACACCAAAACTAAAATTTAACACCTGATATGATACCAAAAGTTGAATTGAAGAGCAAGAAAAAATTGTGTAAAATAATACACATAATAAAAAAATAGGGACACAAATTGCTACTGCAATATATAGAATTTTATTCATTGATTCACTGCCTTGCAATACAATATTTTTCAATTTATCTTGATATTTGAAACCTTGATTCTGGATGCGACAATACAATATTTTTCAATTCATCTTGATATTTTAAACCTTACTTTTTGATGCTTTCTTGTTGTTGTTGCACCGCTTGGAAACCATAGTGATGAAATTTATACGATCTAATCTAACTATTCATAGGTTGGATTATCCACCCAAATGAACCCAAATGGGAATGGATGGATAGTTCAATTGTTGGTGAACACATCAATATATAAAATTATTACAATTCTAATAATCACTTCTCCAAGACCAAATATTACACTGTACTCATTATGTCTACATGCATATTGTATTCCCTTGCAAAATACAAATGACACTATATTCCTTGAGGTATTACAATCAATCTAAAATGGAGCAAGATAAATATAGAATATTAAATATTGTGGAATTTATAAGCATTGGAAAATCTAGGCACAATGCTAATTTTATCTTTTATTTATTATCCTACAAACATTAAACATTAACTTCTTCAACTTGTCTATTAAAAGAGCAAGCTACCAGAAAACGATCAATTATTTTGTTGATTGAATTACATAAATTACACCTTCTTAGATAATTCTAACTCCTTATAATAACTTCCATGTCAGAACCTTACTTTTCATGGTAAACCATAGAAATAGTCTTATCTTCAACAAGGTTTTTTTCTTCCAAAGTGACTTCCACCACCATGTTGAATCGCCACTCCTATCTTCCAATAGATTCTTATACCCCAACTTTAGAGTGTACTCCCTTGTAGCTCCATTCTTTGTCTAGACCAATTGATCAACTTCCTCTCGCAACTTGATATATCCAACTTTAAGCCTCTCTACGTATTCTTCCTATTGGTGTGTTTCTTGACCTTGAAGCCCTAACTCTGTTTCTTCCTTCCATCCTTTTCTCCACTTTGTAGATAATTTTGGATCAGATACTTGGGCAAGAGTTTTAATTCCATGAGCTCTTAAGATATTAATTACATTATTTGGTAGTATGCATACCTCCACAACCTATCCAAGGATCTATTCCCAGTCTTATTCTTTATCCATACCCTATTTTCCAAGTAAGTCAATCTTCTACAAGATAAAAGGCTTGGACCATTACCTTTCAGTAGATTGAAGCATTATGGGTTTGCTTCACAGGGTCCCTTATCCACTCCTCGAATGTGGGTGGCTTTAAATTTTTTCTAAAAAATGTTATTCCATAAGCCTACCTTTGATATTATCTTCTAAACACACTTGGCTACTAGAGCCTTGCCAAATAGTTGGATGTTCTTAAGTTCCCATCCTCCATTTTCCTTGGGCTTGGCTAAGGATTGTCATTTAACTAGAAGAATACTTCCCTTTTCCTTGTCCATAAAACTTGTAGCTTAATTGTCTAAATTTTTCAAATACTCCTTTTTGGTATGTGAGCCAAAGGTTGTCAATATACTGGTATCGCCTCCAGCATAGATTTAACCAAAGTCAATCCCCCCTCAAAGATATCCATATGTTATACAATATATTAATTCTTCTTTCCACCTTCTTTAAGAACCAACTCCAATCTTGTTTTAGAGTAGTTATTGGGTTTCAAAAAGAACCCTAGATATTTAAACCCCTATTGAAGATCAATTCTATTAAAGGAAAAGAGCTGACCTATTAATAGAGTCCAATCCTAATCCACATGGTTAAAGGAAATGCATTAATTTTGTACATTAATTTTCATATCTATTGTCAAGAAAAAAGATCCACAAATTGTTTTAACTTCTCTACTATTTTTATTGTTCCATCCGTAAAAAGAAGAATATCATCTACAAAATGTATATGAGTGGCTTCCATTGTTCTACCTATTCTAATTCCCTGTATTTTTCCTACTCTCTTGGATTCTAAAATACATATACTTAATCCCTTAGCTACCAAAAGATATAATAATTGTGACAAGGGATAACCTTGTCTTATCCCCCAAGAAGCTTTGAAGAACTAAGAAGTTGACCCATTAACCAATACTGCAAAAGAAATAGAACACAAACATCCCATAATCCAATTCACCATCTACATAGAACCTAATTTGAGTAAAAACTAGTCTTATATAGCCAATTTCATCTATCAAATACCTTGGAGAGATCAAGCTTTATCGTCATTGCTAACATTTTCTTTAATTTTATGGAATGAAGACTTTCTTGAGCAGCACCAATTACCTCATACTTTTGTCTATCATGCAAGAACATGGTTTGCTCAATATAAATAGAAACAAAGAGGAACCTTTTATTCTTGATGCGATTAATTTTACTATGATTTTGTATACACAGTTACACAAAGACATAGGCCCAAGATCATTAAAGGAAGAAGTATTATTCTTTCTTGTAATTAGGGAAATGAAAGTAAAGTTTAAGACTACATTTACCATTCTTGACTATCTATATTCCTCCACAACCTTGAGCAAGTCAGACTCCATAAAATCATAGAACCCAAGGAAGAATTCCATAATCTAGTCAAGCCTTGGACCCTAATATTTTTGGAAGGAGGTTTAAACTACTTTAAGCTCCTTCTTTGAGACTTCCTATATCAACTCACCATTGGCTTTCTCATCTAAAAATCTGGAAAGGAGAGAATTTTTGACTATTTTTGACTATTTCATCTATATTTAATTGACTAGGATCCTTGTATAGTTGTCCAAAATGCCTTACACCCATTTCTGTTATTTCTGTAAAGGAGGAGACTTTACTTTCATCCTGACCTTGTAACTCTCATATTATGTTTTATTGTTTTATATAATTTGTAAAGCAATGGAAAAATTTATTGTTCTAGTTCTCATTTGCAATCTAGAGAGCTCTACTTTTGAGCCTCCACCATGCTTCTCTCTTTTCCAACAAGCTTCTCTTCTCTTGTACCAAAATTTTATAGATTTAATTCCTCATCCAAATATCTTTTAAAGTTATCTGCTAGATACACTACAAGCCCATCCTCAATCTCCCTCAGTTTTTGCTCATCCTTCAATCTCTTTTTATAGGCTCACTAAGCCACTATTGCCTTAACTCTTTGATATTTGATAAAAATTAGATACTAATATAATTTCTCCGACTGGGATCAAACTTCACCCATTATGATTTAATAATAATTACAAAGTTGTCCTCTTTCAACCACTCAAAATTGAACTAAAAAGGAAAAGGTGGTATTTTCTCCTCTTTAGCTATAAGGAGCATGATGGAAGAGCAATCAAAGTCTCCTCTAGTCTCAAGTCATGACTTTAGTCTATAATTATCATTTCTCAAACTCTCAACAACTAAGAATCTATCCAACCTCTTAGAAATTCTATCAACTCCTACCTCTTATTTCTCCAATTTGGGACCAACTTTATAGGTGCTAGGTCTACTAGAACCTTAATTTCAAATATTTGAATGAAATAATTCATTGATAGATCAATTTTAGTAGCAATACCACACACTTCAATCCTAGAAAAAGTTAAGTTTAAATAAGCTCCTAAAATTATATTATCATCTTCTAGGAATTGTTGATCCATTAGCTTATGCCAAAACTACTTCATGTTTATATAGGGACCATAAATGTTTATGACTATCACTATTTCCTCAAGCTCCACTGAAAGGATTTTGGTCTCTACTCCTGAGTCAAGCATTTTAGAGTTGATTAGTCTAATCTAATTAGCCTTCCACCTTGTGACCACTCCTTCGAAATCCCATACAACATCAATGGCCACAAAATCCCATCCTTTAAGGAATTTACGAATATATTCATCACTTTCTTAGCTAACACTTGTATCTTTTGAATTAGCAGGATCTTCTGATTATGAACTTCTACAAGCCTATCCAAAGAAGCCTTTTTTTCCAAGCTTTCCATCCCCCAAATATTAAAGAAAATAAATTTCATTGGTTAACTGTGTCTTTGCTCTAATAATACCCTTCAAAGTAGTTTTCTTGCCTTGTTGAACTTCACAAAGAACTTTATTCTTAGCCAACAAAAGAAGAGATATTTTACCCTTTCCAGTTGAGAGACTCCTTGCCCCTACATCTAAATTGAGGTCTATCCCAAATCCTCCTTCCCTTAGTCCTATTCTTCCTTTTAGGGATTATAAGGGGTACTTATGGGTTTCTAAGGACATAGAAGCTTCCTGACCACAAGAAAAATAAGGTGGGAAGCAAACTCAAAGTGGTTTACTTGTGGAACAATTCTAATAAACTTGACTGAGTCTAAACCAAGGTAGGGATCCATCACCACTAAGAAATAATAAATCAAGGCTCATCCTTGCACCTCAACTCCACCCTTATCCCTTTCTAGGGGAGCATTTTATAGACTGATAAGTCTAGCCATTAGTTAGTTGATAGACCTAGATGAGAATTACCTATGATGCCAAACTAGAAAATATATTTGGTAATATTTTCACTTAGTAAGCTTGTATCTAGGTCCAAGAACATGACTTCCAACTTTCGCTCCAATATTCCAAGCCTTGCTTCAAACTAATATGGTTCTGAATGCATCACTCGATCTAGCATAAAAAGTTTTACCTCATACATCTCCTATTATTTTCCTCAATTCCTCTAGCTTCTTACTCACTCTTTCAATTTTATATCAATTCTATGAGTCATGTTCCAGAACAAAATTTTACATCTCATTCTCATACTTAAAGACCCATCCCTTACGATGCCAAACATTCCTCAAAAAAACAAGAGAATAGTCCCTCGCAATATGCCCATAGTTATGACAACACACACGCAACATGTGTCCATTTATTTTATTTTAACACAATTTTCCCCATCAATCTTCCTCTCCAATATATATCAACAAGTATCCTAGCCACTATTCTCATGCATAAGGATTGATATATCTCATCTACCTCCAAGAAAAAAACAATGCAATTGCCTATGGCTTGGAAAACATCTCTAGATCAAAAATCTAGCGGTAAACCTGGTAACTTTACCCATACAGGGTGATCAGGTTAGTCTTAGGATCAAACTAGAGCTTCCAAAATTTTAGGATTAACAAAGCTAACCCCCAAAACCATTTCTCAAACAAGATCTTCACCACATCTTTCTTATTCCTCTTACTAGCATCAAGAAACTAGGCACATACCCTAGAACTTTCATCCATTTCTTGGTCATCTAGTCTAACAAGGAATTTCTAGAAATCTCATGCCCATAGAATCTCCCAATAAGTATTTTCTTTGTGAGTTTTATAACTTCCCCCATTTTCACATCTTATCCTATGATAATGTTTGCTCGATTACTCTTCCTTTGAATGCACTTGATCATATTTTTATGTGTTTCCAATATATTATTCTTTCATTTTTTCTCTCGCTAAATTCTTCTACGGTGCCAACCAGGGTTCCTTACATTTTTTTTGTCCCTCATAATACTGTTCAAAAAATTGTGGCCTATTCTAAAAATATTTCTCTAAAAAAGTCGAATCTCAATCTCTACTCTTACCCAAAATTTTTAAGTCCTCCAAAATCGACATCAGCTCAGACCCATTCTTAAATCCTTTGAAAGGTGACCCCTCTTCTAAGCTCCCTTCCATTATCAAAGGAGAACCCCTCATGAGGATCCATGAAATAATCCATTGCTCCTTCAAACCCTTGTTCCAAGAAATCCTTAGACCTTTCTTCCCTCTCATCATCCTCTATTTTGAGGTTTTGTCTCTCCTTGATGGTCATTTTATTTTTTATTTTTGAACTTAAAAGAAAATATCATCTCTAAAATTTTATCAATCCATCATCCAAATAGATGGGCTAAAAAATCTCCATTTTCAGTAGAGGTAACAAAAACACAATAAAAATTTTCCCTTATGTAATCTTCACTCTAGAACCAATAAAACCCTCATGGATAAAAAATATCATAAAAACTTTAGATTAGAGAAAAAAGGTCGTTGACCTGAAACCTAGCTTGAAATCTTATACAATCTCCATCACCAGCTGCTCTAGACCTAAAACCTCCCATAAAAATTATCTCTTCATACAACACCACTACTATGGAGCTCTAGAAACCACAAATCTATCTTAAAATCTTGAACAATCTCCTTCACCAACCACTAGAAAAGTTCAATCCATTATCTCAATATATAAGCCAACCAATTTGAAACCTACCACCAAGAAATAACCTTGGGCTAATCCAAAATTATCGTCTCTTGCAATAGATCCACTATAGAGCTCTTAAACCAATGATCTATCCTGAAACCTTGGGCAATATCCCTCATCAGCTGCTAGAAATGGTAAATCTATTATCTTAATAGATGAGCCAACAAACCTGAAACTTGCCATCCAAAAATATCCCTGGGCTACTCCAAAACTATCACCTCCTACAACGCCTCCACTATGGAGCTCTAGAACGACAAACTTGTCTTAAAATCTTGCACAATTTCCCTCACCAGCTGCTCCAGACATGAGAACTTAAGAACCTAACATTGGTTTATTTTCTTAATTGAAGCACTAAAAAACTTCATGTCTTTTCTATCTAGGTAAATTCATACTTATTTGAAAGTATTGTTAGAGGCACTACATGTTTTTTATAATTCTTCACAAACTTATTATAGTATTTGATGAGACCATAAACTCTCTGAGGACTCTTAAAACATTTTTAGAAATGGTCAATCCTGCATTTTATAAAATTTCTCGAGATTTAAGCTCACACCTACCCTAGTTATATTGTCACCCAAGTACTCCACTTCAAAAACTTTAAAGAAGCATTGGTACTTCTTGATAAATAACCATTCCTTATCTAGTATTTAAAATAGGTGTTTCTTATGTTGTGAATAATTTTTCCAATATTTGTTATAGATTAGAGCAGTGTTCCACAAGGACATATCTCCCACCCCTGGGAACGTATCCCCATCCCCATTTTATCCCTAGTATGGGAGGATATCAAAGGGGATGTTTCCCCACCATCCCCTGTTGGAGGGATAGGAAGGGCATCCCCAGGATGTCAGCATGCATTGGAGGACCATCAAAGATACCCTTGCTATGAGGGGACATCATGGAGATGATTGGCCATCCCAAGGACAACCGAGGGCTAGGCGTCCATATAACAATAAAAAAATCTCAACTTTTTAACTTTTAAAACTTAGACATGAAGGGGGTGGGACCCATGAAAGTCTCCATCCCCTAAATACTAAAAAGTCTTTAACACACTCATTACAAGAATTTAAAAAATACACTACCCACCAAAAAAATATAGTAAGATATCAGCAAAAGAGTAGCAAAGAGGAAAAAAAAGTCACAAGATAGATATTAGCAAGAGAAGGGAGGATGATGGTAACTATATGGGGATGATACATCTAACTTGCAGTATTTTTCAATTACGCGTATTTTCCATTTTGCTAGTTCCTCTGCTGCTAAGAGGAATTGATCCATATATAACTTCCTCCACAACGTGAGGAGGAACGGGCTTACCTCTCACAGAGCACAGAACCTAGTTGTAGTGCATAGCTCTCCTTTCCTTTGTAAGAGAGTTAAGCTAGAGTACAGGTAATCTCTAGCTACACGATGGGATGTTGATCCAGAGGATGCGAGACAAATTGATGTGGATGAGGATTAGGAGGGGTTGGTTTGAGTTCCATTGGAGGCTCTTTATTTGGATGATGAGGTTATCTCATCAGATACAAATATTGATAACCCAAAAAAAGGTACACTATCGCATGAAAATTTCTAGAAGTTTCAATACTATTATTCTTGTCATCCCCCATTCGTTTCCCAAAACCAGCTTGTCATCCCCTAGACATTTTCTAAAATCAGCTTGTTGTCCCCCACCATCCCCAAAAATTATTTTTCCATCCTTCTATCCCCCCATCATCGATACTTCTCTAACCTTGAATTAGAGTGTCATAAAAAATACCAAGAAAAAACTTCTTAAAGTGTCCTAAATGCTAAATTTCTAAAGATCTAAGATGTGGATTGGGAATTAGTAAGAGAAGATAGCATAACCAAAAACTCATAATTATATTTGTGAGTTCATAAATGTATTTTAGAGTATTTTTTCTTTGAGCATTACTTGATAAAATTCTTATCTCAAATCTAACATAGTAAAAATTTGAGACAAATGTAAATATATAATAAATTATCAATAGACATATGAAATTTATCTTTTAGGGTAAGCTTATTAAGGGTAGCATATCCTTAATTGCTCATCCTCTTGCTTGACCATTAGTATTGGTAATGAATAAAGACTGGTGTTAGGTCTCTTAATCCCTTGTTGTAGATGTTATGTACCAATTTATCTATTTCAATTTATATGGTTGTGGGTATATATCAACATTGCATTAGGTGGATCATTATATGGAATTAAATGTATAACATGGTCATTCATTATTTCACAAGGGAGTTCCTTAGCTTCTTTAAAGACCTCATATTACCCGTGGCTATTTTACATATTGGGAGGTAGACCCCCTTATAGATACACTGATTTGGACTACAGTTATTAACATATGTATACACTATAAAAAGGAAGAGATGATAGGCTGAAAAACTTAGATGACTTTTGTTAGTATCAATACATATTAACATCATCCAAAGAATGGTTTGATAAGTATCTTATACATTTTTGTTATGTGGTATGCTTTGTTGATTTTGTGACATATATGGATCACAATTTTTAAGCTTCTAGATTCGGAAATTGCATACACCATAAGTGAAAGATAAATGCATAGAACTTTGTTATTGAATCAATTGATATACAAAAATTGAGGTCAAGAATGAAATACATGTATGATGAATCTACTTTGTATGGAACCTCAAATGAATTCTCTTATGGAAGTTTCAATGCTTATAGAAGATGATGCCTAGATATTAGGAAGCTTGTTATGATGATAGGTAAGTGCATTAGGGATATGCATTCTAGTGTTGCTAATCCTAGATTTTATAAGTATCAACCATGGATATACAAGTATTTTAGTTTAAATATTTTTCTGCCATATGTACTAGCAAGAAGAACTAAGTGTTGGATAGTAAACCAAACTTTAAATAAATTTATTTAATTGAAATAAGAATTTCTTTAGGTGGTTTCAAATACTTCCTTGCCCCCTGACTGGGAAAAAGATTTGACTATTGTTCTTGACTTTAATCTTGATTTGTGGTCTTGAATATATATCCAGATTTTGATTGCTAAGAATGATATCTACCTGCATTCTAGTGTTGCTATTCCTAGATTTTATAAGCATCAACCATGGATATACAAGTATTTTAGTTTAAATATTTGTGTTACCATATGTACTAGCAAGAAGAACTAAGTGTTGGATAGTAAACCAAACTTTAAATAAATTATTCAGTTGAAATAATAAGTACTTTAGGTGGTTTCAAATACCTGCTTACCCTTGACTGGGAAAAATATTTGATCATTGTTCTTGACTTTAATATTGATTTGTGGTCTTGAATATATATCCAGATTTTGATTGCTAAGAATGATATCTACCTGTATTCTAGTGTTGCTAATCCTAGATTTTATAAGCATCAACCATGGATATACAAGTGTTTTAGTTTAAATTTTTTTATTGTCATATGTACTAGCAAGAAGAACTAAGTGTTAGATAGTAAACCAAACTTTAAATAAATTTATTCAGTTGAAATAATAATTGCTTTAGGTGGTTTCAAATACTTGCTTGTCCCCTAACTGGAAAAATATTTGATAATTGTTATTGACTTTAATCTGGATTTGTGGTCTTGAATATATATCCAGATTTTGATTGCTAAGAATGATATCTACTTGCATAAAAAATGATAAATGCTTTGCAGTATGCTGTTATGTTGACCACTATTGCATTTGATATAGAAGGTATGCTATGTTGAGTGTGGTGAATGTTCCTTTCTGTCTATTGAAGATACGTTTAAATGGAATAAAATTATGTTGTGGTTCCTTTTATCAAGTTGTTGTTATAATAACTAAATGAATCCTAAAATCTAGGTAAAATGGCTAGTTGTTATTGAAATGACTGAATGCATCCCCAATTTGGGTGAAAGGGCTACTTATTTTTATTACATTAACCAAATGCATCCTAATTCTAGGTCAAAGAGTTAGTTAACATATTTTTTTAAGTAATACTTGAATACATCACCAGATTTGAATAAGTGGACTAGTCTACTATTGAGTGTTTAAATGTTGTAAGCGATATCCAAGTTGAATGTATATGCCTAGTTACATGTGGTATGACTATGGAACTAGAAAAAAATCATATTAGATACATAGCGGTATTAATTTGCTATGGACAAAGTATCATTTAAGAAAGTATGTTGTGTATATAGGCCTATGTGAATGAATATAAGAAAATACATATTCAATATTGGTAAAAGTAATGCTTAATATGAAAAGGCTTATGCAAAAATTTTCATGGAGGAAAAAAAATTATAAAATAAAAATAAAAATTTCTTGGAATATAAAAGGTCACTGTAAAAATAAAAGAGTAATTATAAAAAGAAAACATCATTACTTGATGGTTGAGAAAATTTATTACTAATATTGTAATAATTCTATATAATCATGTATTTTGATTCATCCATCCATCACTCAAGAGGGTCATCCAACATGTCCATCATCCACAATTAGATTATATTGTAAGAAGTGAATAAATATGACATTAAAGCCTTGCTGTAGTGAAGAATACTGCTTGGAGAAAATAGGATAGCAGTAAATCTATCACAATGATTGTTGATTTAATGTTATAATTGAGCACTCCACTTGTACCTAGATCAAGCATATGATTTTGTACTGTGTAAATATTTTTATATGCTTGTGATTTAAACTAATGGAATGATGAATATTGAGATAATTTATATGTTTCTGCAGTCTTTGGTTTCAAAGGAATTTGAGTATGAGAGTATTGATATTTTGTATCAAAGCCAATGTTAAATCTAGGAGCTATAGTTGAAAGTAGGATGCACAAGCACCAATAATGGGACTTAAGGAGAGTGTTGGAGTTGAAAAAGAAATTAAAAATACAATGGTAGAACAATCTTTAAGTAGGAGAGTTTCAAGTTTGAATCCTAGCTAGTTCATATTTTTAACATGGTATAAGAGCCAATGTAATGAAATTGAAGAAGATAAGTAGTAGCAAGAATAGCCCCAAAATAGAAATATCAATAGCTAGTGTATCTCCAAAAGAGAAAATAGAAGTGATGAGAACAATTGAATGGAAGTTATGTATGGTAGGAGTAAGGGTCCATACATGACATAAGAGATAGATATACGAGACAGTAAAGAGATAGAAGAAGGATGAGTATTTGGAGTAGCACAAATATCTACAAAGAGAGAAGAGAAATTATCAAATCTCTTCTAAGAGATGAAGATATAGAGCAACAAAAATTATGTTGTAGGAAATAAGAGAGTGAAAATCGTAAGCAGTAATCTAATCCATTACACTTAGTGATTGTAGTAACTTATCATCCATAGTCCAATAGGATGGGAAGAGTACCATAAGGACACTTCTGGTTGAGTCACTGGATCACACTCATGTTGAAGAAGGAAGGAAGTCTGCAATTAGATATGTAATCAACCAAAATTTTCAACAAAGGAGGATGAGAAGAAGTGTGAATGTGTTTAAGCAGTGAAAGTGTGTGTAGCAAAATATTAATGAGAAAGTATGTTGATGAGAAATTTTTATTCAAGAAATTGAAAATTAGAAGATTAGGTATTGGAGAGAAGAATGTTAGTATAAGTAATGCTTAATGTGAAAAAGTACATGCATGAGTTTTCTTTGAGAAAAATAAAATAATTTGAAAAAAGTATTCTTAAGAATTAAAAATATTATTGTAAAAGTAGAAAGTAGTTATAAAAATAAAACATCATTAATTGGTGGTGAACAAAAGTTACTTGTGTTGTAATAATTTTATATATTCATGTATTCACTAACATTTGATACATCCATTTGTCCCTCGGGTGGATTGTCCAACATGTGTACCATCCACATTTGGATTAGATTGCATAGAGTGAAAAAAGATACAACAAAGCCTTGGTGTAGTGAATAATATTACATGGAGAAAGTTGGGTGGTCAAAAATCTTTCACAATGATTATTAATTCAATGGAATAATTAACTTGTAGACTTGCACCTAGATTACTTATATTATTTTATATTGTGCAAGATTTTATGTGTTGTGATTTGAATTAATAATATGATGAGTTTTGAGATAATTTAAGTGATCATGTAGTCTTTGGTTTCAAAGCAATTTAAGTATCAGATTATTAGATCCTAACATATATATTCTAATACATGTGGTGCAAGGTTGCTTTCAACAAGGGATGTTAGTAGCACACTAGTGTGTATCAAGTACAGATAAAAGCTTATGATATGCACAATTGTTACATTTTCATAGATACAAATTTGATCATTGTACATAAAACTTTAAGTAAAGTGTGATTGTGTAATCTTAATATTTATTATTTTGATTAAATTGCATGAAGATGGAATTACACTCATTTGTTTATCTCTTTGTCTAACTGGTTTTAGTTATTTGTACCTTCATTGGATGTTCAAAACTTTCATGAAGGACCTTGAGATAGGGAATATTTTCTTTAGGCAACTAAATGCCTCTATGATACTCTTCCTTCTAAATAACAATAACAGTTATGATTGATTTATAAGAATGTTAAAATTTATCTAACATATCAAGTGATGTAGCATTTGAAGAATGCACTTTATATAGTAGGAAATTTTTAGTACTTATCTAAATGTATGCTTGTATAAAATTGATGTATACTTGACATAAAATAAGTGCTTGTATAGAATTGGTGTATACTTGACAACATGAATTAAATTTTTATACAATACTATTGTATAATTGACAACACAAATTGAATATGTGTATGGCATTGATGTATACATGAAAATATGAATTAAATGTGTGTCTGGTATTGTTGTATACTTGACAGCAGAAATAAATGCTTGTGTGGCAATGTTGTATACTTGATAGCACAAAATAAATGCTTATGTGACAGTGTTGTATACTTGTCAACATGAAATTAATGCTTATATGATATTTTTGTATACTTCACAATAGGAATTAAGTGTACACATGATATTATTATATACTTACAACATGCAATGAATGATTGATTGACATTGTTGTATACATGATAACATGGAGTGAAATAAATGTTTATTTGGTATGGTTGTAAACTTGTTGATATTGAGTGTTTGTATTCTTGAACCACATGGTCTAAATAATAATAGTATCAGTTGCATACATGACTATTTATAGTGAATGGCTTTGAAACTTGACTAAGACTAAATTGAATGAATATGCATAAAATAATGGTCATAATTGAAGCAAGAATTGATATACAAATAAAAAATGATAATGTTATACTTATGAGAATGAGAATGATTGTAAAAATGATTTAGAATTGTATCATGCCTTAGAAAAGATGCATCATTTGTAAGGACTCTATTTTACTTTGTGCATTAGTAGTTTTGATGCTTGTAAAACAAATTTAGAATTGTATCATACCTTAGAAAAGATGCATCATTTGTAAGGACTGGCTATTTTACTTTGTGCATTAGTAGATTTGATAATGTCTTCTTATAAAAACTAATTTTATACGTAGGCAAAAATATTTTAGAGTTCATCACTTTTAGTGAATAAGGATGAGGTTTTGATATCCTTTATGACAGTGTGTCTATCCTATAAAACAAAAATAATTTATACCATTAGAGCACAGAGTTGTATATGCTCTTATAAACTGAAGACTTTTCTTTCTTGCAACTTTGATGTTATTTACTTTTATATCAAAAAAATTTAAGTAGTATTGCTTGGTTGATGCTAATCTAAATTCTGTAGTATGCTAGTTATAGCATTAAGAGCACTTGTGAATGTTGTTTGTGAGTAAAGCTATTTTTTATCTTAAAAATAACGCTATAATATATGAAGTGAGAATTACTCTTATCCTTATAGAAGGGCATATTATGTTCAAAGTAGTAAATAACTCTAGTGGAAGTGATTCAAAGAAAAATCATATAAAAATGATCACTACAGATTGGGAATAATCCCTTATAATGAGAAGTAATTATGGTTACATGATATCAACATGTGATGAATACTTTAAAGTAAGTAGGAAATATATTTAGAGATTAATGTTCTTAGGATATCAATATATTGTATTCAGGTTTGATACAATTCAAACAATAATAGTACGCTATTGTTATCTATAAAAATGAGTTTTAAGAAAATAATCATGTCATTTCTAAAAATACCAAACATGGAAGTCTTACATCATCTCTTTCTATTCTCAGACTTCTAAACTACTAATTTTAACCCTAATGCTTAAATATCAAACTTGACCTACAAGCCCAAGCCAATTAAACAAAATATAATTGATGTGGCTATAGGGGGAATTATAGTAGGTTCAAATAAAAAATGTCAATATAACATGAAGAACATACATAAAAATTATGGGCCTTCTTGAAACTTTTTTTATTATTTTGTATTTGTAAATATCATAATAAAGTAACCTTATGGGTAGAGACCCTAACTTCATATGAACCATGAGTGTTTCAATCTCTTAGAAGCCACTATTATTCATCCTTGAGGGATAGTTTAGCCATCAAGAATTTATAGATTAAAGTCTTTAGAGTCAATTTATCTATTTTTTAGCCTGTTTTTTCCTATCACACTTCCAAATTGGACTACTTTCAATTATTTTCATGTATGTTATTTTTTTTTAAATATCTGATGCCTCCTATTGTATTAATTTTGATATCCATCTATATTTTTATATATTTTATTTCTATATCCTACTATGCATCTCTAAACAAATAATTTTAAAAAGTAAATCATCTATATATTTTTATATTTCTAGATTTTAAAAAATAAAAAGTAAATCTAGACTAAATATTTTTCAAAAGAAAGCAAAAGTAAATCAAAGATCACATTTATAAATATTTACTAGATGCAAAAACATGATAGAGCTATTTTCTCCTCTCCTATTTTCATTTAGATTGTTTAATTTCTCTTATTTATTTTTATTAAAAAGGATATCTTGAAACTCTTAATTAGTTTTAGTTTTCTACATGATTTTCTTTACTGCTTGCAAATAATACTAATAACCATTACATCATAGGTCCCTAAAAATTAATAATAATTATTATAAGATTGTATGATGCAGGAGCATCCAGTGACATCTGATGCAGAGGCATCCAGTTGCGGGAAAGCCACTTCAGAAGAGTCGGCTAAGGAAGAAAAAGTTGAAGAAAGCCTAAGAGCAGAAACCGTCGCAATATCGTGATAGGAATTGTGTCGCAATATCACGACACAAGTGGCGGAGGAAGGCCTGATGGCAAAAACTGTCACGATATCACGACAGAATTTGCGTCACGATATCGTGACACAAGGGGCGTGGAAGACTTGGCAAAACGGAGGGTCGTGAAATCACGACCCAGACGAGAAGCAGAAAGAGCAGAGGACAGACCGTCACGAAATCATGATGTAAAGCGGAGCAAGGGACTCGGAGGAGAAACGGTCGCGATATCGCGACAAGAAACAACGCGGATGACTCGGAGGAGAAACGGTCGCGATGTCGCGACGTCACGATATCGCGACATAAAGGAGAGCGGAGGAGTGAGTAGCAGAACGGTCGCGATATCGCGACGTTACGATATCGTGACGTCATGATATCGCGACATAAACAAAAGCAAGGGGCTTTCGGTAGGATTGGTCGTGATATCGCGACATGTCGTGATATCGCGACCAAAAATGCAAAGGAGCGCAGGGAGGCTGAAACGTCGCGATATCGCGACATGTCGCGATATCACGACGGAGAGAGAAGAAGACGAAGAAGAAGAAAGAGATGGCGGGAACCGCGACAGGCGGTATTTTCAAGGGGTGTTACGGATGACACGTGGCACAAGGTGCAGTAAAAGCGGGTGATTACCCAGGAGCGCGGGAGACGAAAAGGATGGGCGCGCAGAGTTTTCTGACGGATTCAGTGGTGACAGGGACCGTGCGGAGTGGGGTCTTAAATCGGGTTGGTGTCCCGATTAATGCTTGAGTTGATGCTTCAGAGGGTCGGGGCCTCTATAAAAACCCAGTTTATTGTAATAGTCGGGGTGGTGGATCAGAGATTGCACGCAAAGTGTGGAAGTGTGAAGACCAAGCCGAGCGTTGGTCATTGTAAATCCTGCGGGCTGTTATGTATGCATTTTTAGATTAATAGATGAGATTTTTTGGATTTGCATGAGTGTTTTTAACGTGTGATTTTCGGTCCCCCGTCAGTGGTATCAGAGCTAATGTTCCTGAGTGTGTAACAGATCACCGGATGTGAGGTAGTTACACCAGGATCTGTGGTAGGGTTCTGAGAGAGAAGAGTGAGTTAGGGTCTCGGAGTGCGCAAGCAGATTCGCCGAACGTGAGGCAGTTTACGCCAGGACCCGATAAAAAAAAAAAAAAAATGCATCCCCAAAGAAGCCGGGACAACAAGGAAGATATGGTGCCAGAAGAAGAGTTCTTGGCATTGCAGCGGCAATTTCAAGCCCTGCAGGAGGAGTGGCTCAGCATAAAATTGCGGGAGCAAGAGGAGCGACGCAGAAGGCGTGAAGAAAGACAGAAAAAGAAAGATGCAGGAGTGCATCAGAAGCTAAAGCTGAAGAAGGCTGCATGCAAAGAAGAGTGCAGCAGTGCCGGGATCTGCCTGGAAGAAGGCAAAAAATTTTTTGGGAAAGAGGAGGAGTTGAAGCAGGCTGCAGAAGAAGTATGCAGCAGTAAAATCTATCTGGAGGAAGACAGAAGTTATGTGGACCAGGAGAAGGGTTTGGAGCAGTCTGCAGAGGCAGAGGAATGTTTGGAGGTGTTGCAGGAGGCAGCAACCAGACCATGCAGAAGTGAAGATCACTTCTCCACTAACCTCGGGTGTCTGATGCAGGAGCATCTAGTGACATCTGATGCAGAGGCATCCAGTTGCGGGAAAGCCACTTCAGAAGAGTCGGCTAAGGAAGAAAAAGTTGAAGAAAGCCTGAGAGCAGAAACCGTCGCGATATCGCGACAGGAATTGTGTCGCGATATCGCGACACAAGTTGCGGAGGAAGGCCTGATGGCCAAAACTGTCGCGATATCGCGACAGAATTTGCGTCACGATATCGCGACACAAGGGGCGCGGAAGACTTGGCAAAACGGAGGGTCACGAAATCGTGACCCAGATGAGAAGCAGAAAGAGCAGAGGACGGACCGTCACGAAATCACGACGTAAAGCGGAGCAAGGGACTCAGAGGAGAAATGATCGCGACGTCGCGATATCGCGATAAGAAATAGCGCGGAGGACTCGAAGGAGAAACGGTCGCGATATCGCGATAAGAAACAGCACGGAGGACTCGAAGGAGAAACGGTCGCGATATCATGACATAAAGGAGAGCGGAGGAGTGAGCGGCAGAACGGTCGCGATATCGCGACGTCGCGATATCGCGACATAAACAAAAGCAAGGGGCTTTCGACGGGATTGGTCGCTACCAAAACTGCAAAGGAGCGCAGGGAGGCTGAAACGTCACGATATTGCGACATGTCGCGATATCACGGCGGAGAGAGAAGAAGATGAAGAAGAAGAAAGAGATGGCGGGAACCGCGACAGGCGGTATTTTCAAAGGGTTGTACGGATGACAGGTGGCACAAGGTGCAGTAAAAGAGGGTGATTACCCAGGAGCGCGGGAGACGAAAAGGATGGGCGCGCAGAGTTTTCTGATGGATTCAATGGTGACAAGGACCGTGCGGAGTGGGGTCTTAAATCGGGTTGGTGTCCCGATTAATGCGTGAGTTGATGCTTCAGAGGGTCGGGGCCTCTATAAAAACCCAGTTTATTGTAATAGTTGGGGTGGTGGATCGGAGATTGCACACAGAGTGTGGAAGTGTGAAGACCAAGCCGAGCGTTGGTCATTGAAAGCCTACGGGCTGTTATGTATGCATTTTTAGATTAATAGATGAGATTTTCTGGATTTGCGTGAGTGTTTTTAACGTGTGATTTTCGGTCCCCCGTCATTGTAGAGGGACAGATCTTCAAATTCTTATTAGGTTTTGGTTTTCCACATAATTTTTGTACTGCATTTAAAAATTCTAGTGGGACCATCAGATGATAAGTCACTATAGAAGTTCTTTAAAAAATTATCAGATGATAAGTCACTATAGAAGTTCTTTAAAAAATTATTGTGGACAGATCTCAAGACAAGCTTCATAGGGGCAACATTTTCAAGGTATAACTTGACCACCAAAACTTTGATTAGCTTCAGTGTTATACCTATACTCATAGGACATTATTTGCCCAAGAATGAGATTAAGTAATGCTAAACTATGATTGCTAAATCTTAATCCTTCTATAGCACCTTCAAAAGCCTCAAAAATACAAAATAATAATATCATCCAAATATCAGGTCAAACACATTTCCAATGGTGTTAGCTCATCAACAAGAATTTTACAAAATAAAAAAGCTTTAATAAGGCACAATTGCATATCAAACACTAGATTTTTTTAAGCATCCTATTTTCATTGGGGAGATTTTGAATCTAAAACATTAGACTAATTTAGATGATCATAGATCTACATATTGAACCTATTTAGCCTTTGGGCAAGGGCCCTGTAAAGAATAATTTTAAAAACCAACCTACACTATCCACCATAGAAATTGAGTATCATGGTGGTTTAATAGGTTAACAAGGGCCATATCCATAGAAAAAGCAAAAATTAGTGACACTTTGCTATTATAATAAAAAATTTACAATTGACAAATCTAAGCATAACAAATAATTTCTATAGCAAAGGTGATCACATTGTTGATATGTTCACCAAGTGATTACTAAAAATAACAAATAATTTCTATAGTAAGGGTGACCAAATTGTTTTTTTTATAATACTTCTTATATGCATCCGCCCTGGGGATTAAATGGGGTCACATCACCCATAAATGAAACTAACATCAAAGTAATGAAAGATAAGTTATCTGGTAGAATAAAAATTTGTTATAAACATGACTTCTTTTAAAAACTATTTTAGGTTCATTTGTAGGTCATTTACATTCCAGGAAGTGTTGTCTTCTATTGTCTTTATATTTTATTTTCTTATTTTACAGATAGCTAATTTATTAAAAAAAAAAAAACATTTCTTTTTAATAAATTATTTAGACTTCTACAAATATCATAAACTTAATACAATATCTTTTGAATCAATCTTTTTAAAATAATTAAAAAATTAAGACAATATAAATTACAAACCATTTGAAACAAATTCCATTCATGCCTTTAATATCCATTTATCATGCCTTTAGTTGAATCTAAAATACCCCGGTACACACAGGGTTTAAACTAACTGGGAAGAGGTTTCAAGCAGGTGAGTACTTACTTGGAGCTCGAGTATTCGTACAGTTTTCCTGTAGAGGAGGAGATAATGAGAGCAACAGTGGCATCGCATAAGGTTGATAATTCCTTCGCCTTCTTCAACAACCCTGCTCGTCTCTTCGAGAATGTGACCTGCCTGCTGGTTGCGTCCGCTATTTTCTTTATTTCTCGCTTCCTCTGCCCCATCTGCTAAACGCAACAACATTATTAGAGCAGCAGAAGGAAGGAACCATCGTATTATTAATCTTCTCTATAATCCTATTTTTTTAGGTTTTATTTATAATTTTAACCATTGAACTTAATTTATAAGTACTATCATCAACTTTCATGTGAAGCATGCGACAGACGGCATTCGTATACCAACACAAATATAGCACTGTTACTTACAAAAATTTAAAATCCAAGGTACCTTTGAGAATGAGAAACGTGCCTTCCTGCCTTTTTCTGGAAATAAACCGTTCATTGCTCAGAACTCAAACCCGTTTTAACAAAGCCCGACTTCCTTGAAACTACCAACAATTTGGTGTGGTCCCGAAAAGGGCAGATATATGATGGAATCAATAGATATATGCAAAGCAGAAAGCAGAGATTGGTACCTGTCTCCAATACTTTGACGGTGAACTCGGCGGCAATTTATGGCTATGGTCATACGGTGCATAAACGCTATTGTCAGAGTTGGTACAGACGCATTCATTTAGGGAAGAGCTAACTAGAGAAGGGCGGACCAGATAAGAAAAGGGAAAGAAGTGGGAAGTGATGGGACTAGGGTACTATTTTATATGGCAAATGGTCCGGTAAGCATTTAATTAATTTTTTTAATATTAGTAGAGTAATATTATATACATTTATGATTGATGTCACATCATTCATGGAATAATTTTTTTTTAATTTTTTTAAAAAGGTTTTATTTTTTTTTATAATATTAAATTATCTACTGGATTTTAACGTGGGTTTATTCGCCAAATCCAAGAAGAAATATTTGTTTTAACAAAAAAATATTTTAAATTTTTTAATTATAATGTTAATATGTTTGAAATCAGAAAATACAAAAATTATAACTTAAACACATTAACAATAATAACTTAAATATTTATAATTAAAAATATTAATAATAACATGAATATTTAAAATTAATTGATGTTAATAACTGTTGATAAAACTACCTTAAAGTTTACTCCATGTTCAATCAATTTTGAAATGATTTCATGATGTATACCTAATCCATCAATGCATTCTAAACTTTGAAACTCTACAATAGAATTTTAGAGTTCAAATCTGAAAAAAAATAAGCTTTGAAATACATAATAAACAACATCGTCTTTAAAAACCTATAGGTTAAAAAAAATACAATACTTTACTCTTTTTTATTACCTATATATATATCATTTCCCTGAACAAATTTTCAAACATCTGCGGAAAGGAACCGTGTTCTCTTTTCGTCATCATCCGATTGAATTCCATGAACAGGAAAGTACTTTGTTTTTCTTTCTAAGTCTATTATAATAGTAAGTTTACCCAATACGTTCATCAATGATTGACACTAATTCTCTCTCACGTGTACAATGTTGCTCCATTTCTCTTTGTATGAGTGGTCGACATTGATACGATGATGTCAATATGTATAAGAAAGTTAAATAAGGAAAGTGAAAATCTAGACCGAAAACCTCCAACACGCAGGCTCATTTTATTAGGAAAGTGAAAATCTAGACCGAAAACCTCCAACACGCAGGCTCATTTTATTAGGAAAGTGAAAATCTAGACCGAAAACCTCCAACACGCAGGCTCATTTTATTTTGTGTTTGCTTGGTTAGTCACGCAAAGGTACACCTATGTAAAAAACTAGTAAAAATAAATACGAAATTTATTGTGTTATTGTACTTATTGCACTATATGACATTAAATATTAAACAATTAACACTAACTAAAAACAACTTATGAATCATTAAATAATTTTATAATTTTGTTTGTCAATACTCTTAACTTATAAATACACATGTTATCAATTAACACTAACTAAAAGCAACTTATAAACTTGTCACTTGAATGAATTGATGGTACATGTGTTTAAACTTATTAAAAAAAAAATTTAAAGGTATAATCTTTTTATAAAATTAAATTTCATTTATTTTAATTAAATGTTAAAGTTTAATTATAAGATTGGTGCCTTCTTTTATAATTTAAAATTTTTAGCTTCCATTGGCTTGTCTCAAATTCTATAAACAAAATGTTAAGGTTTATCACAAGGATTGAACTTAAATTACATGCTTGCGCCAAACCCAATAAACATAAATAATAATATTACTTTAATTTAAATATTTAATTTAATTTAAATGGTTTTAATATAAATACTTCAATATTTTTTTTTTTTAATATTTTTTTAATTGAACATTTAGCCTTTATAGAATTATAGGCATGTATATCTTGAGGCACTTTCATGTTAAGGTCTATGTATGGAAGGCTTGGAGACAATATAATATGGTTTCTATTTAATAAAATTTAGTTATTTTTACTATATATATAATCTTAATTAAAAATGAAATTAATTTAATTTACTTTTTAAATATTTGTTGATTAGAAAATCACAACGACATGTGAAAAGTTTTTTAATCTATCCATAATAGTCATTTATGTTAACTTAGGTGGTCCATTTATAACAATTTTAATATAAAAATTAGCCTACATATTTTATTTTGATTTAGCATTACATATTTGTGTAAGTAATCTAAATATCAAAGAGAGAAGGCAAAGGAAATAAATTTGAAAAGAGAGACAAAAGATTTTATGAAATTAGATCTATTTCTAATTTTTAAAATGAGAAAGAAAGATAATCATGGAGAAGAAAATGGGAAAGTGAAAAATAAATAGAATACAAATATAAGAAAATGAAATAGAAAGGGTCCCAAAAGATAGATCAATTAGTTGTGGTAGAGTGCTTGCTAATAAGTATCCTCAGTTTGATTCACTTGGGGATCGTGGTCCACCTCACAACACTTAAATAAAATAGTCATCAACCTTTGAGTATTAGGATTAGGGTTAATATTGATTTAGACTATAAATAAAGAGAGTTATATTGTTGGAGTAATTTTTCATATTCAAATATTAGTCATCTCTTTTGCACACATGATACTTAGCTCTCTTCAAGTGGCTAAGAGATCTTGCACTCTCTAAATTATTATTATTCATATTTATTTGAATCTAAAATCTAATTACTTGTATTTTTTAATTTTTGCCATTGAATCTAAATTTATTGTTCTTAGTGGATGTTTATTATTGTACATTATTGAATTGCTACTACAATTATTATATTTCTTGAATTTTTTTCTTTGTAATTGTACCAAAGCATCCATCATGCTCTCTGTAGTAGTGTGACAATACCACAAAAGGGCAAATAATCGTTGCAAAATTGCTATCGAATAGTTCTACTTCTTGTTATCTATTAATTTTTCATCAAAATATTTTGTCTCATATTTCGATGCATTTTTATTTTATAATATTGTGAGTTTGATGTTGTTAATTCCTTTTTCTAAACTTGAGTAAAAAAAGGAGCATTTGGTGTGATGGGACTCTTGTTGGAGACATATCTTATTGTGATTGTCTCTTAAAGCTCTTCAAAATAAAAGATATTTTTAGTAACACTTTTTGAGAAATTGGGTGTGTCGAGACCCTTGTAAGAGACCTATCTCATTATGATTGCTTCTTTAAGTTGATCAAAGTAGGGTTATTTTTTATAATAATTTATCAAAAGTTATCCAAAGGATTCCTTTAGGGTTTGCATATTTCCCTAGTGTATGAACAATCCTATTGCTCTTATTGGTTAGTTATAAATCAATGGTTAATCTGGTAGGTCTGGTATTTAGAGCACTTTTTAAAAATATTTAGCTTATAGTTCACAAGATCTTAGCTTTCACCAAGAAGAGTTATACTTGATATTCTAAGACTACAGTAAAGATGGAAATATTCCTATATTTTGAACTCAATATTTTGAATATGCCAAAACTTTTATTCAAGAATATAACAAAGCACAATTTTTAGTAGCTTGACTTAAAGTGAGCAATGGGCAGAGTTCCTTTCAACTTATTTAAATGATGCTACTCTGAGATAGTACGAAATACAAAAGGATCAAATTAAGAATTTATGGGATGAGTTTAGTAAGAAGGCAAACAAGGAGTACAACCCATGTCAAAAATACTGTAATTTTATGAAGAAGATAATGAAGTTGATCCAATGACCTAAAGAGAAATTTTGTGACTACTATGGACATGCATAGGAACTTGGAAGGAAAGAGAAGGCCCAATTACATAAGGAGAACTTACCCAATTACATCATGAAGGGTGTGGATTACATATATTATAAGCATATTATTACAATATAAGGACATAAATTATGTCAAGGGTTAAGTATGAGCAACCTGCCACTACCCAACATACATATAAGGTTGCAAAGCAACAAGAGGAGAGTCTATAGGAGGATATAGTTCTGCCAACACCAATTATTCTAGTAGCTTATGGTCAAGTTTCACAACTAGCAACAATAGAATATGATCTAGTTAAAAAAAGGGGACAACATGCAATATTTTTGGAAGGATATTTAAACAGCTTTAAGCTCCTCCTTCGATACTTCCTATATCAATTTAGCATTGGCTTCCTCATCTACAAATATGGGAAGGAGATAATTTTTGACTATTTCACCTATATTGAATTGACTAAGATCCTTGTATAGTTATCCAAAATACCTTACACATATGTTTGTTATTTCTTTAAAGGAGGAAACTTTACTTCCGTCTTGACCTTGAAACTCCCATATAATGTTTTGTTGTTTTCTATAATTTGTAAATCTATGGAAACATTTATTGTTCTAGTTACTATTTGCAATCCAAATAACTCTACTTTTGAGCCTCCACCATGCTTCTCTCTTTGCCAATAAGCTTATCTTGTCTTGTACCAAACTTTTATACTTTAGATTTAATTCCCCATCCAAATATTTTTCAAATTTATCTTCTATATATACTACAAGCTCCTCCTTGATATCCCTTAGTTTTTGTTCATCCATCAATCTCTTTTTATAGGCTCACTAAGCCACTACTGCCTTTACCCTTTTGAGATTTGCTACAAATTGGATACTCGTAGAATTTCTTCAACTAGGATCAAACTTCACCCATTATGATTTAACAATAATTATAAAGTTATCCTCTTTCAGCCACTTAGAACTGAACTAAAAATTAAAACATCAATTTTCCTCTTCTTTAGCTATAAGGAGCATGATGGGGGAGCAATCAAAGTCTCCTCCAGTCTCAACCCATGAATTTAGTCTCTAATTACCATTTGCCAAACTCTCAACAACTAAGAATCTATCCAACCTCTTAGAAATTCTATCAACTCATGTCCACTTGTTTCTCCAAGTTGGTACCAACCTTATAGGTGTCAGGTCTACTATCCCCTTAACTTCAGACTATTGGATGAAATAATCAGCTTATGGATCAATTCTAGTAGCAATACCCCACAATTCAATCCTAGATAGAGTTAAGTTTAAATCACCTCCTAAAATTGAATTATCAACATCTAAGAATTTTTGATCCATTAGCTTATGCCAATACTACTTCATGTCTTTATAGGGACCGTAAATGTTTACGACTATCACTATTTCCTCAAGCTCCATTGAAAGGAATTCAATCCCTACTCCTGAGTCAAGCATTGCAAAGTTGATTAGTCTAATATTATTGTAACCACTCCTTTGAAATCCCCTATAGCATCAATGGGCACAAAATCCCATTGTTTAAGGAATTTACTAAGATATTTCATCACTTTCTTAGCTAACCTTTTTATCTCTTGAATTAGCAGGATAACCTGATTATGAATTTCTACCAGCCTATTCAAAGAAGTCTTTTTGCCAAGCTTCTCATCCCCAAATATTAAAAAAAAAATTATTGGTTAACTTTGTCTGGGATCTTTCTTGCTCTAAGGATACCCTATAAAGTAGTTTGCTTGCCTTGTTGAACTTCACAAAGGAATTTATTATTAGCAAATGAAATAAGAGGTCTTTTGCCCTTTCCACTTGAGATATTCCCTTCCCCCACATATAAAAATGAGGGCTCCCCCAACTACTCCTTCCATTATTCATATTATTTCTTTTAGAGATTGTAGAGGGTACTTATGGATTTTTGAGGACACATAACCTTCCTGACCACAAGAAAAATGAGGTGGAAAGCAAAATCAAAGTGGTTTACTTGTGGAGCAATTCTAATAAACTTAACTGAGTCTAAACCAAGGTCTGGATACATCACCACTAAAGAAGAATAATTCAAGGGTCCTCCTTACATCTCAACTCCACATTTATTCCTTTCTATGGAAACTTAGTTTTATAGACTGATAATTCTAGCCATTAGTAATTTGATAGACCTAGATGAGAATGACCTATGATGCCAAACGAGAAATGAGATTTGATACTAGTTTCACTGGTAAGCTTGTATCTGGGTCCAAGAACATGACATCCAACTTATGCTCTGATATTCCTAGATTTACTTCAAACTGATATGGTTCTAAATCCATCGCTTGATCTAGCATAAAACATTTCCTCCTACATCTCCTATTCTTTCCCCTGATTTCTCCAACTTGTGATCCTTACTCACTCTTTCAATTTTATATTGAGTCTATGAATCATGTGCCAAAACAAAACTTTGCATCTCATTCTCACACTTAAAGACCCTCCATCTACCTTACGATGCCAAATATTCCTAAAAAAAATAAGTGAATAGTCCCTCACAATATTCCCATAGTTATGACAATACATACACCTAAATCATACTCTAGTGTAGTCTAGAGTTTCAACATGTGTCCTTTTGTTATATTTCAACATAATTTACCCCACCAATATACCTCTCCAATCCACATCAACAAGTATCCTAGACACTATTTTCATGTATAAGGATTGATACCTCTTATCCAACTCCAAGAAAAACCAATGCAATTGCTTATGGCTTGAAAAAAATCTCTAGACCAAATTCTAGTGGTAAACCTAGTAAATTTACCCATATATGGTGATCAGGTATACCATTGGTCTTAGTATCAAAATAGAGCTCCCACAATTTGAATATTAACAAATCTAACCCCAAAAACCATTTCTCGAACAAGATCTTGTCTACATCTTTCTTATTCCTCTTACCAGCATCAAGAAACTAGGCATATACCCTAGAACTTTCATCTATTTCTTTGCCATCTAGTCTACTAAGGAATTTCTAGAAATCTTATACCCATAGAATCTCCCAGTAAGTGTTTTATTTGAGATTTTGATAACTTTCTCTATTTTCACATATTATCCTAGGAAAAAAATTTCTCGGTTACTCTTCCTTCAAATGCACTTGGTCTCCTTTTTATGTATTTTCAATAGATTTTTCTTTGATTTGTTCTCTCCCTAAATTCTTCTATGATGCCAACCATATTTACTTACATTTCTTTCGTCGCTCATAACACTATTAAAAAAATTATGACATGTTCCAATAATCTTGCTTTAAATTAATCAAAAATCAATCTCCACTCTTACCTAAAAGTTGCAAGTCTTCCAAAATTGACAACTCAGACCCATTCTTGAATCCTTCAAAAGGTGACCCCTCTTCCAAGCTCCCTTCGACTACTAAAGAAGGAGAACCCCTCACGAGGATCCATCGAGTAATACACTACTCCTTCAGAACCTTGTTCTAGTAAATACTTACACCTTTCTTTCCTCTCATTGTCCTTCATTTTGATGTTTTGTCTCTGCTTGATGGTATTTTTTTTATTTTTTTAACTTAAAAAAATATTATCTCTAAAATTTGCTCAATCCATCATCTAAATAGATAAGCCAAAAAATCTCCATTTCTAGTAGAGGTAACAAACACACAATAAAAAATTCCCTCATGTAATATTCACCCTCAAATAAATAAAACCCTCATGGATAAAAAATATCATAAAAACTATAGATTATAGAGAAAAGGACATTAACCTAAAAACTACCTTGAAATCATGTGCAATCTCCATCACCAACTACTCTAGATCAAAAACCTCCAACCAAAATTATTTCTTCATGCAATACCGCTACTATGGAGCTATATAACCACAAATCTATCTTAAATCCTAAACAATCCCCTTCACCAACCACTATAAAATGTCAATACATTATCTCAATATATTAGCTTATAAATTTGAAACCTACCACCAAGAAATAGCCCTCGACTACTCCAAAACTATCATCTTTTGCAGTACCTCCACTATAGATCTCTTAAACCACTAATCTATCTTGAAATCTTGAGCAATCTCCCTTACAAGTTGATAGAAATGGTCAATTTATTATATTAATAGACAAGCCAAAAAATCTGAAACCTGCCATCCAAAAATAGCCTTGGGCTACTCCAAAATTGTCACCTCTTGCCACGCATCCACTATGGAGCTCTAGAATTACATATTTGTCTTAAAATATTGCACAATATCCTTCACTAGTTGCTCTACACTTGAGAACCTACGAACCTAACATTGGTTTATTTTTTCAATTGAATACAAAGCACTAAAAAGCTTCATGTATTTTCTATCTAGGTAAATGCATATTTCTTTGTAAGTATTTTTAGAGGTACTACAAGTTTTTTATAATTCTTCACAAACTTCGTATAGTATTTGATGAGATCCAAAACTTCCTAAAGACTTAAAATATTTTAAGAAATGGTCAATATTGCATTTTATAAAATTCCTTGGGATTTAAGCTCACACCTACCGTAGTTAAATTATGACCCAAGTACTCCACTTCAAAAAATTTAAAGAAGCATTGGTACTTCTTTACAAATAACCATTCCTTATCCAGTATTTAAAATAGTTGATCCTTATGCTGTAAATATTTTTTTCAATACTTGTTATAAATTAGAGCAGTGTTCCAGGAGGACATGTCCTCCACCCTTGGGAATGTGTTCCTATCTCCCTTTCATCCCTAGTACATGGGGGTGTCAAATGGGATATTTCCCCATCATCCCCTTATTGGTAGGGATAGGTGGGACATCCCCAAGATACCGCCAGGTCATGGAGGACTATCCTCGATACCATTGCTATGAGGGGACATCGTAGGGGATGGTTAGCTATCCTCGAGGATAACTAGGGGTTGGGCATCCATATAACATTAAAAAAAAACTCAGATTTTTTTATTTTAAAACTTAGACATGAGGGGGGTGGGACCAATGAAAGTCTCCATCATCCAAACCCTAAAAAAAGTATTTAACACGCTTATTACAAGCATTTAAAAAAACATATTACCCACCAAAAAAACACAGTAGTGAAGAGAGGAGCAAGGGGGAGAAAAAAAGTCATAAAATAGAGATCAACAAGAGAAAGGAGGATGATGGTAGCTATATTGGGATGCTACAACTAACTTGTGATGTTTTACAATTAATTTTATTTCGCAGGTTGCTAGTTCCTCTACTATTGAGAGGAATTGGTCCATATACAACTTTATCTACAATGTGAGGAGGAACATGATTACCTTTGATAGAGTAGAGAAGCTAGTTGCAGTGCATAGTTCTATTCACCTTTGTAAGGGAGTTAAACCAGAGTACAGATCATCTCCAGCTATACGATGGGATGTTGATCCAGAGGATGCGAGATATATTGATGAGGATGAGGATCAGGAGGGGTTGGTTGGAGTTCCATTGGAGGATCTTCACTTGGATGATGAGGGAAACTCATCAAATACCAATAGCCCAATAGAATGCACACTACTGCATGAAAATTTCTAAAAAATTTAATACTATTATACTTGTCATCCCCTAATTATTTCCTAAAATTATCTTACCTTCCCCCAGTCATTTCCCAAAATTGTCTTGTCATCCCCTATCATCCTCGAAACCCGTTTCCCCATCCTCCTACCCCCTCATCCCTAATACTTTTGTAACCTTGGATTAAAGTGTCATAAAAAATACCAAGAAAAAACTTCTTAAAGTGTCTTAAATACTAAATTTCTAAAGATCTAAGATATGGATTGGGCATTAGTAAGAACATATAGCATAAAAAAAATCTCATAATTACCTTTGTGAGTTCTTAAATGTATTTTTAATTATTTTCTCTTTGAGCATTACTTGATAAAATCCTTATCTCAAATCTAACATAGTAAAAATTTGAGACAAATGTAAAATATATAATAAATTGTCAATAAAAATATTAAATTTATCTTTTAGGGTAAGCTTATTAAGGTTAGCACATCCTCCAGCTCATCCTCTTACTTGACCATTAGCATTGGTAATGAATAAGGGTCTGTGTTGGATATCATGATCCCTTGTTGTAGATGTCATGTACCAATTTGTCTATTTAAATTTATATAGTTGTGGGTATCTATCAGTATTGCATTGGGTGGATCATTATATGGAAATAAATGTATAGCATGATCATTCATTCTATCATGAGGAAGTCCCTTAGCTTCTTTAAAGACCTAATATTCCCTTAGGCTATTTACATATTGGGAGGTAGACCCCCTTAAATGCAATTATTTAGACTATAGCTATTTACATATGTATACACTATAAAAATGAAGAGATGATAGGCTGAAAAGCTTGGACGACTATTATTAATATCAATACATGTTAACATCGTCCAAAGAATGGTTTGATAAGTATCTTAGACATTTATGTTTTGTGGCATGCTTTGTTGATTTTGTGACCTATATGAATCACAATTCTTAAGATTTTAGATTCAGCAATTGCATACATCATAAGTGAAAGATAAATGCATAGACTATTGTTATTGAATCAATTGATATACAACAACTAAGGTCAAGAATAAAACACATGTATGATGAATCTACTTTGTAAGGACCCTCAAGCGAATTCTCTTATGGAAGTTTCAATGCGTATAGAAGATGGTGCCTAGATATTAGAAAGCTTGTTATGATGAAAGGAAAGTGCATTAGGTGTTTGCATTCTAGTGTTGCTAATCCTAGATTTTATAAGCATCAACTATGGATATACAAGTATTTTGGTTTTAAAAAAAAAATTGTCATATGTACTATAAAGAACTAAGTTTTGGATAGTAAACCAAACTTTAAATAAAATTATTCAGTTGAAATAAGAATTTCTTTAGGTGGTTTCAAATACTTGCCTGCCCCCTGACTGGGAAAAAGATTTGATAATTGTTCTTGAATTTAATCTTTATTTGTGGTCTTGAATATATACCCATATTTTGATTGCTAAGAATGATATCTACTTGCATTCCAGTGTTGCTAATCCTATATTTTATAAGTATCAACTATGGATATACAAGTATTTTAGCTTTAAAATATTTGTTGTCATATGCACTAGCAAGAAGAACTAAGTGTTGGATAGTAAACCAAACTTTAAATAAATAATTAAGTGTTGCAAGAAGAACTAAGTGTTGGATATCCATTTGTATTTTTAATATTTTTCATTTCTACATCCTACTATGCATCTCTAAACAAATAATTTTAGAAAGCAAATCATCTAAATATTTTTACATTTCTATATTTTAAAAAGAGAAAAGTAAATCTAGACTAGATATTTTTCAAAAGAAATCAAAAGTAAATCAAAGATCATATTCATAAATCTTTATTAGATGAAAATATGTGACAAAGCTCTTTTCTCCTCTCCTATTTACATTTAGATTGTTTAATTTCTCCTATTTATTTTTATTAAAAAGGAGATCTTGAAACTATTAATTAGTTTTAGTTTTCTACATGATTTTCTTTACTGCTTGCAAATAATACTAATAACCATTACATCGTAGGTCCCTAAATAATAATAATAATAATCAAAATATTGTAGGGAGATAGATCTTCAAATTCTTATTATGTTTTGGTTTTCCACATGATTTTATTTACTGCATTTAAAAATGTTGTTGGAGCCATCAGACGATAAGTCACTATAGAAGTTCTTTAAAAAAAAATGGTGGGCAGATCCCAAGACAAGTTTCATAGGGTTAACCTTTTCAGGGTATAACTTGGCCACTAGAACTTTGATTGACCTTGGTGTTATACCTATACCCATAGAATATTATTTTCCCAAGAATGAGATTAAGTAATGCTAAACTATGATAGCTAAAATTTGATCCTTCTATAGCACCTTCAAAAGCCTCAAAAACACAAAATAATAATATCATCCAAAAATAAGTTATAGGTCAAAACACATTTCCAATGGTGTTAGCTCATCAACAAGAGTTTTACAAAATAAAAAAGCATTACATATCAAAAACTAGCTTTTTTAAGTATCCTAAAAAAAATGGAGAGATTTTGAATCTAAAATATTAGACTAATTTAAATGATCATACATCTATATTGTACCTATTTAGCCTTGGGGTAGGGCCATGTAAAAAAACTTTTAAAAACCAACCTATACTATCCACCATAGAAACTTAGTATCATGGTGGTTTAATATGTCAACAAGGGCCATATCCATAGAAAAAGCAAAACCTAGTGATAATTTGCTATTATAATAAAATTTTGCAGGAGGTTTTTGATCATTTCATTAGGCAGTTAGTTTGGATGGGTTCTACCATTCTACCTTGGAATATCTGGAATGAAAGGAACAACCAGATTTTCAATCAAGAAAGAAAGGATATTTATTATAGTTGGTAAAAGACCATTGTCAACTTAGTTGAATCACTCCAAAAACTCCGTAATCACCCCCAAAACTCCCACCAAAGATGGGATCAAGTGATGCAAATATTGAAGATTAACTCTTCTAAGGGCAACTGGATTAAAGGGAATGTGAGTAATTACAAGATGGAAAGAACAAGGAATTGGCAACCTCCTCCTAAGGATTATGGAAAAGTCAATACCGATGGAGCTTCTAGGGGGAACCCTAGAAAAGCTAGTGCAGGAGGAATTGGTAGGCTTTCTGATGGTTCTGTGGTTTTCAATTTTGCTGAGAAGTTGGGTATCCTTTCCAATAACCGTGTTGAGGGGTATGGTATCCTAAGAGGCCTTCAAGAGGCTGCTAAGGTTGGATGGGAAAAGGTGTTGGTTGAATCGACTCTCAACTCATGATTAATCTTCTAAAGACTCCTTCTAAGAATCATAAGGTTGATTGGATGATAAAAAAAAAATTGTTGAGAAGATTCAATTAATCCAGATGGGCTTTTTGAAAGTTGATTACAATCATGTGGTCAGAGAAAAGAACATAAGTGATGATGCTTTAGCTAATTAGACATTAGACAAAGGTGATCTTACTTGCTACGACCACCCTCCTAGATGGTGGTCTTCACAAATAAGGGAAGCCTTTCTTTTTATCCTTTCTTTGAATGGCTCCAGTACTATAGTTACCTATTTTCTTTTTGCTTTGATTTTGCTTCTCTTTGGTTCGATCAGGGTATTTTAGTTCCCTAGCTCACTCATTTCTATCTTATGTTTTCTCTATTGATTATTGCCTTAAATGTTTTTTGGCCTAGAAAGGTCGTAGTTGTGTTTTGTTTTTTTTTTTTTTCTTTTTTTTTTAGTTTTTCGAGGGGTGTGTTTTTTTGTGTTGTTTTGTTTTTGTTGTTTTTTATGTTTTTGTATTTTTTTCTTTTTTTTGTGTTTTTGTTGTTTTTCATGTTTTTTTTTTTTTGTGTTTTTTTTTTTTTTAAGTGTTTGTGTGTTGTTTTTATGGTTTTCTTATGTGTTTTGTTGTTATTTTTTATTTTTATTTATTTATTTATTTATTTATTTATTTTTGAGTTGTTTGTTGTTTTTATGCTTTTATATTTTTTTGTGTGGTTTTTTTTGTTTGTCTTTGTTTTTTATGTTGTTGTTTTTTGTGGTTGTTTATTTATTTTTTGTTGTTTTATACATGCTCGTTGAGTGTGTCAAAGGGGGCAAGCCAAATGTGAGACCTGGGTGTTTTTGGCGAAATAGATACCCCTGCCTCCTTGAGACTTACCCAAAAATGGTATACCATTTAGAATGTTTTCCACAAAAAATAAAATAAAATAAAATAAAAAGTTTGCAATTGAAAAATCTAAACACAACACAGAATTTCCATAGCATGAGTGATCACATTGTTGATATGTTCACCAAGTGATTCCTAAAAATAGATGAAACTAGCCTTAAAGTAATCAAAGATAATGTTTTGTTCTTGTCCTTTAGAATTTGGCTTAGGGAATATTAGAATAAAAATTTGTTAAAAAAATGACTTCTATAAGAACTATTTAAGATTTATTTGTGAATCATTTTGTCTTTAAATCTTTATTTTCTTCTTTTACAGATACCTTATTTTTAAAATAAGATTTAATTTCTTTTTTAATAAAATTAATATATTTATTAATATTTTATTTAACAATAGATTCGAGGGTTTGGTCCAGTGGTAAAACGTTCTTATGGGAGTGTGGAGGCCATTGTTTATGTTAAAAAGTTTACTCCACACAACTAGAGGTTAAAAAGTTTACGCCACGCAACTAGAGGTTATACTAATAACAAGGAACAACATTCATTCGAACCCACTTTAACTATGTTAAAAAGTTTACCGAAACGAACAACTAAAGATTATAGTAACAACAAAAAATAATATTTAAACCCACAAAAAAATGTAAACAAAATTATTACACTTATATTTATATATTACAATTATAAATATTTTTAAATTACATAATAAAATTACAATATCATAAACTTATATAATATCTTTTAAATCAATCTTTTAAAATAATAAAAAGATTAAGACAATATAAATTATAAACAGTTTGAAACAAATTACATTAATGCCTGTAGGTGAATCTAAAATACCCCAGTACACACATGGTTTAAACTAATTGTGAAGAGGCTTCGAGCAGGTGAATACATACTTGGAGCTCGAGTATTCGTACAGGTTTGTAGAGGAGAAGATAATGAGAGCAACAGTGGCATCGCATAAGGTTGATAATTCCTTCTCCTTCTTCAACAACCCTGCTTGTCTCTTCGAGAAGGTGACCTGGTTCCGTCCGCTATTTTCTTCATTTATCGCTTCCTTTGCCCTATCTGAGCAGCAGAAGGAAGGACCCATCTTATTATTGATTTTCTTTTTGATCCCTATTTTTTTATGTTTTATTTAAAATTTTAATTATTGAACTTAATTTATAAGTACTATCCTCACCTTTCATCATGTGAAGCACGACAGACAGACGGCATTCGTATACCAACTCAAACATAACACTGTTACTAAAAAAATTTAAAATCCAAGGTTATTAGTTCCTTGGAGAATAAGAAACGTACCTTCCTGCCTTTTTCTAGAAAATAACCCGTTCATAGCTCAGAACTCAAACCCGTTTTAACAAAGGCCTATTTCCTTGGGACTACCAACAATTTGGTGAGGTCCCGAAAAGGGCAGAATCATGATGGAATCAATGGAACTACCAACAATTTGGTGTGGTCCTGGTCCGGAAAAGGCAGATATATGATGGAATCAATGGAACTACCAACAATTTGGTGTGGTCCCGAAAAGGGCAGATATATGATGGAATCAATAGATCTATGCAAAGCAGAAAGCAGAGATTGGTACCTGTCTCCAACACTTTGACGGTGAACTCGGCTGCAATTGATGGCTATGGTCATACGGTACATAAACGCTATTGTCAGAGTTGGTACAAACACATTAGTCCAAAGGGTTAGCAGATTGGTAAGTGCTAATTTAGCTGGACACTTATTAAGAGGAAACCTAGGTTAAAACTTTGGTGGTGCCTGTATGCAAAGGTAGTAGTCTATTTTGAATACTTTGAGTGCGTATGATGGTACAAACCCCTCGTAGATTTGTTGGATGCAGTCCATGTGATTTGAACCCTTCGCTGACCAGTTACTAAAAATAGTCCAGTTATTAAAAATAGTAAATGTTACCAACTCTCCTATATAACCAAAAATAAAATTAAAAAAAACATTCATTTAGGGAAGAGCAGATAAAAAAATGGGAAAGAGGTAGGAATTTTAAAACAAAAAAATACATATCAACATAAATTTTTACAAGTTATGATTTGTTTAATAACCTTAAAATTTTATTTGTCTTTGAGTTTTGTTGCTTTCAACAGAAAGTTCATGTTTGTATTCGTTAAAATGTTAACGTAACATTTATACAATAAAAGTTCATGTTTGTAACATAATAAATGTACAAAAGTATGGAAATAAATTATTAAATTAAAATTACAAAGTAGTAGTTGTAATATTTTTATAGGGTCACAATATACTATGAATGAATTATTTCAAAGTCATATAATGAACAACTCCTAAATATTTTATAATCACATCACTCTAAAAAGTTTTTCAATATTAAACAAAACAAACCATTCTAAACAATACTCAAAATAATATATATACAATAATTTATAATTTATTTATCTATGACATTTTATAATTGTTTTAGAAAAACCATTCTAAACAATACCCAAAATAATATATATACAATAATTTATAATTTATTTATCTATGGCATTTTATATTTGTTTTAGTTTTCAATTATCATACCCAAATCTTTTATCTTCGCTCCATTTAGAACCTTTTCACCATTTTCTTTATAAAAAAGACCATAACTAGTTATTTAAAGATTTTATAATTAAAAATAAAGAAACAAATGATCACAGATTGGAAAAATAAAAGACGAGAACATAACTAATACATGATAATATTTTAGAAGTATACATAGTTGGTATTAGTGTTGGCTAATTCTTTCAGCTTATTCTATAAGCTTTTTTTAGCACTTTAATTTATTTATGGTAGATTTTCATCTACTTTTGGAGATTCAAAATAGAAATAATAAATTCAGCAGTGAGAAGATTGTATATTCAACTTTTGGTAGTGAAAGATTTAAATCGGACTGGAATACGGAATGGACACATGATTCTGGAATGGCACAAGCTTCAATCCAGAACTATAACAATTTATCTCGAAGTGAAATTGCGATCGGGAAAATGTGTTAGAAATATTAAACCATATTTCACGCCTCCTGAATAAGTGTTTCACTCCGAAGTAACATAAACATGCCCCCTGAAGATGCTTCGCCGTGAAGTAACTTAAATCTGGCAGTTCGCATTTAAAATTGGCGAAGCAGTAACCAGGCGTGGGAATCAAGGGTCTGACATCGCACATGCGGGTAGTTGGGGTTGCTCGACGATTGGATAGAAAGCCTCTTTGGCATTTATTTTTGTCAGTCGGTTGGTGAATTTTTTCCGCCCCTTGTCCTCTTTCTTCGTCTATAAATACCGGACCATTCGTTGTTTTGAAGCAACCACAGCAGTTATGGTTTCGAGTGCAGAACGAAGCAGCAACAGCAGGACTTCAGACTGCCAGAGTAGGGAGCAGTAGCCTCCTAGAAATCTCATCTTGTGTTTACCCTACAAAATTCAATTTGCAGATGTTTGTAATAGCTTCACTACAAGAAGCCTTTGTAATTCGTTCTTCATCCAATAAATATGAAATCTCCATTTGAAATATGTGAGTGTGTCTCTTCGTTCTTTTATTTCACTTTATTGCCCTAACGAGAGATCGATGTTTATTTTCTTGGAACACAAGGTTCGCGCATTGTTGGGCAGAAGACTAGCTTCGAAGTTTTTCCACCCGAAGTCTAGCTTAAGGGGCCATATTTTCCTTTAAAGTTGTGCTTCGCCATCATTTCCTTCGAAGCCGTCGTTTTGGTAACTAAGCCAGCGAAGCTCTTGTCACTTTACTGCCCTGAAGTGGCAGTTTGGAGTCACTTCACCTGAAATACAAAACTGGCAGTTTGTTTGTTCTAAGTATCCATCTGGCGGTGCTTCGTATAGCTTTGCCCATAGTTACTACTTCGCCAGATTTTGACCCAAAGTTGCTGCTTCGCCAAGAAATCCAACGAAGCACCCACTTCATTGTTAAATATAGCAAAGCTCCTCTTCCACTCAGATTCGTGCAAATTTTGTTCCACTACGACTTTATTTAATTCCTTCAAATCAGTATCAGAACAATTGTGCCAGGACGCAGAAGATTGAAGCATGGCTTCTGAAAATAATTCCCTGTAGTTGCAGATCTCGTAATTTAACGACAAGAAATACGATTACTGGAGCATCCAGTTGAAGATCCTCTTTAGGTCTCAGGAGTTATGGGACTTGGTTGAGAACGGGTACCCAAAACCAGCAGATGCAGCAGCACTTGTCACCCTCTCTCAAGCTGACAATGATTTATTGAAAGAGAACACAAAGAAGGACCAGAAGGTCCTCTTCTACATCATGCAAGCGGTCAAGGAGACCATATTCTCACGGATTGCATCAGCCACCGAGGCCAAGCAGGCCTGAGAAATTTTAGCCAGTTCCTATCAAGGCACCAACAAAGTGAAGTTGGTAAAACTGTAGATGCTCAGGAGGGAGTTTGAGAACTTGCAGATGAGTGAGTCAGAAACCATGAGCAATTTTTTCACCCGAACGATAGATGTCATCAACCAGATGCGATTGAATGGTGAAATTATGTAGAATCAAAGGATTGTGGAGAAAATTCTGAGAAGTCTGCCAGCAAAATTTGATTCTATGGTAATTGCAATAGAGGAATCGAGGGATTTGACAACCCTCTTAGTGGATGAGCTCATGAGTTCCTTGCAGACACATGAGCAGAGGCTGAGCCATTCAACTCAGTCTTCTTTAGAGCAAGCCTTCAAGGCGCAAGTCTCATTTTGAGACAGCGGTAGACAAGATTCCCACCATGGCACCTCTAGTTCTCAAGGTGGAAGAGGCAGAGGCAGCGTGGGAGAGGAAACAAGCAAGGAGGTAGGTCAAACCCTAGCGAGGGAGAGACCAATTGCAACTTCCATCAACAAGGAAGAAGAGGCACTAGTAAAAATCATCAAGGTGGATCTTATCGAAAAAAGGACAAATCTAAGGTCCAATGCTATTACTGTAAAAATTTTGACCATTATATATCACAGTGCAGAAAGAGGATGGCCAACGAGAATTAGCAGCATGCCCATTATATGGATGAAGCCATAAATACGGTAGGAGGAAATGTGCTACTGACTTGCAGTATTGAGGAGGAGAGCAAAAAAAATATTTGGTATCTTGACAGTGGGTGCAGCAACCACATGACAGGGAACAAGGAGATTTTCTCTCAACTGGATGAAATAGTCCAGTCTAAAGTCAAGATGGGGAACAACAACAAGGTTATCGTTATGGGGAAAGGAAAAATCCTCATCTACACCCAGCATGGCGAAAGAAAGCAAATTTGTGATGTATACTATGTGCTTGGGTTGAAACATAACATGTTGAGTGTTGGAAAACTTGTGTAGAAGGGACACACTATGCAGTTCAAAGACGGTGTTTGTACCATCAGATACAAAGTGCATGGGGAAATCGCAATTGTGTCCATGACAAAAAACAAAATGTTTTCGCTACAGATTCAGAATGAATCATTAATGTCTCTAAGTGTAGTTGTGAAATATGCTACCTAGTTGTGGCATCTCAGATTCGGTCACTTAAGCTTCAGTGGCCTGAATTTGCTGCACAAGAAGCAGATGGTGAAGGATTTACACCTTATTGAGCAACCAAACCAAGTTTATGAAGGTTTCCTGGTCGATAAGCAGAACATGGATGCATTACCTATAGGACAGTCTTGGAGAGCATCACAACCATTGGATCTGGTGGACTCAAACATTTGCGGTCCCATGCAGACCAACTCATATACCGACAACAAATATTTCTTGACTTTCATTGATGACTTCAACCGGAAGACCTAGATTTATCCCATCAAGATGAAGTCAAAAGCATTTGCAAAATTTAAGGAGTTCAAGGCTCTGGTTGAGAAATAGAGCAGGTATTCTGTGAAAACTCTTAGGACAGACGGTGGAGGTGAATACATCTCCAAAAAATTCCACAACTTTTGCAAGCAGCATGGAATTCAAAACTAGTTGACTCCCAAATACACACCATAATAGAATGGTGTAGCTGAGAGGAATAACAGAAGATGGCACGGAGCATGCTGAAGACGAAAAGTTTGACACATGAGTTTTGGGCAGAAGTTGTGTCATGTGCAGTTTATCTGCTGAATCGATGTCCCACCAAGAGTGTGAAGGACAAAATTTTGGAGAAATCCTGGAGCAATCTGAAGCCAAGTGTGGCTCATTTGCGAGTTTTCGGGTGCATTGCATATGAACATGTTCCATATGAGAAAAGGCAGGAGCTATATGACAAAGATAAAAAATGCATTTTCACAAGGTATAGCGAACAAGCAAAGGCATACAGGCTGTACAATCTGGTGACAAAGAAACTTGTCATCAGTCACGATGTGAAGTTCTTGGAGAATGAAGCCTGGAACTAGAATTCAAAGACTGGTCAGCCTGAACTAACCATCATTGAACCTGTGAACTTGGAGGAAGATAGTGGGCAGCCACCTGTACCTCAAAGCAGCAGCAGTGGTGCCAGTAGTAGCACAGCTTCCTCATCCCGGTCACCTCCACTTGCAAGCAGAATTCCAAACTTGAGGACACCTACGAAGACTCGAAGCTTGCAAGATATTTATGAGGTAACCCATAATTAGATAGATGAAGAATATTCTAACTTTGCTTTATTTACTGAGTGTGAGCCAGTTTCATTAGAAGAAGTAAGTCAGAATCGCAAATGGGTGAATGCGATGGATGAGGAGATAGTAGCCATTGAGAAGAATGAGACATGGCATTTGGCTGATCTTCCAACAGGGAAAAAGACCATTAGGGTCAAGTGGGTGTATAAAATGAAGTTCAATGCCCAAGGAGAAGTTGACAGGCATAAGGCCAAATTAGTGGTGAAAGGCTACAAGTAGAAGTTCGGCATTGACTATCATGAGGTGTACACACCTATAGCCATACTTGACACAGTTAGAATGATTTTGGCATTGGCAGCTCAAGTCTGCCAATGTGTACCAGATGGATGTCAAGTCTACTTTCTTGAACGGAGTGTTGGAAGAAGAGGTCTACATAGACCAGCCACCCGATTCTGAAGCTGAAGAAGACCCTGTATGGGTTGAAACAAGCACCCTAGGCATGGTACAACCAGATTGATGACTATTTTTAAGAGAATGGGTTTCAAAAATACCCATATGAGCACACCCTATACATAAAAATAAACGAAGCAGCAACCTATTTGAGGAGTTCAGAATAACCATGAAGACCGAGTTTGAAATGATAGACATGGGGCTGATGAAATTCTTTCTTGGCATTGAAGTTGACAAATCAACAGATGGCATCTTCATTTCTCAGGGCAAGTATGCTAAGGATGTCCTAAAGCGTTTCAAGATGGAGGACAGCAAACATACCATCACCTCGGTTACCACTAGCTTGAAGTTGAGCAATACTGACAACAACAGAAGCATTGATCCAACTCTCTATAAAATGTTAGTTGGAAGCCTGATGTTCTTGACCGCAACCAGGCCAGATCTAATGTTTACTATGAGTTTAATGAGTAGGTTTATGGAGTCACCCAAAGACACTCACTGGCAAGTAGGCAAGAGAATTCTACGGTATGTCAATGGCACAAGAAACCATGGACTCCACTATGCTAGACAAGACCAACTTGAATTGATTGGATACACTGATAGCGATTGGACTGGTAGCATAGATGACCGAAAGAGCACTTCTGGATATGCCTTCTATTTTGGATCCAAATTTGTCTCTTGGTCCTTGAAAATGTAGCCAATTGTAGCTTTATCTATAGCAGAGGCAGAGTATGTTGCTGCCACCTCAGCCGCCTGCCAGGTAGTCTGGCTGAGAAGAGGTATGAGTGAACTATATCAGCCGTCAAAAGTAGCAACAATAATATTTTGTGACAATAATTCTGCCATCGCCCTCTCGAAGGACCCTGTCTTCCACGACTGGACGAAGCACATAGACATCCGGTATCATTTCATTAGAGAGCTGGTTAAACTCGACGAAGTACAATTGTAGTTTTGTAGGTCCAAGGAGCAGGTAGCTGACATATTCACAAAACCTTTGAAGGAGGACTTCGCCAGGCTGCGAGAATTGTTGGGCGTTAAAGACTTTGTGAAATCTAGTTTAAAGGAGGGTGTTATAAATATTAAACCATATTTCACGCCTCCCAAATAAGTGCTTCACTTCGAAGTAACATAAACATGCCCCCTGAAGATGCTTCACCGTGAAGTAACTTAAATTCGACAGTTCACATTTAAAATTGGCAAAGCAGTAACCAAGAATGGGAATCAAGGGTCTGACATCGCACATGCGAGTAGTTGGGGTTGCTCGGCGATTGGATAGAAACCCTCTTCGACATTTATTTTTGTCAGTTGGTTGGTGAAGTTTTCTCGCCCCTTGTCCTCTTTCTTTGTCTATAAATACCAGACCATTCGTAATTTTGAAGCAGCCACAATAGTTAGGGTTTCGAGTGCAGAACGACGTAGCAGTAGCAGGACTTCAAACTGCCAGAGTAGGGAGCAGCAGCCTCCTGGAAATCTCATCTTGTGTTTACCCTACAAAATTCAATTTGCAGATGTTTGTAATAGCTTTACTACAAGAAGCCTTTGTAATCCGTTCTTCATCCAATAAATAAAATCTCCATTTGAAATATGTGTGTGTGGCTCTTCATTCTTTTATTTCACTTTATTGCCCTAACGAGAGATCGACGTTTATTTTCTTGGAACACAAGGGTCGCGACATTGTTGGGCAGAAGACTAGCTTCGAATTTTTTCCACCCGAAGTCTAGCTTAAGGGGCCATATTTTCCTTTAAAGTTGTGCTTCGCCATCATTTTCTCCGAAGCCGTCGTTTTGGTAACTAAGCCAACGAAGCTCTTGTCACTTTACTGCCCCGAAGTGGGAGTTTGGAGTCTCTTCGCCCGAAATACAAAATTGGTGGTTTTTTTGTTCTAAGTATCCATCTGGCAGTGCTTCGTAGATCTTTGCCCATAGTTACTGCTTCGCCAGATTTTGACCTGAAGTTGTTGCTTTGCCAAGAAATCCAATGAAGCACCCACTTCATTGTTAAATCTAGCGAAGCTCCTCTTCCACTCAGAGTTGTGCGAAGTTTGTTCCTCTGCAACATTATTTAAGTACTTCAAAATGAAGGTTCAATTTCGCTATCTATAATGAAGAGGAAAGAACGAAATCCGATTCGAAAGACGAACACTCTAATTCAGAGTATATAATGCATACCAGAGCTATTGGAAGGCAATCCATAGCGAAATCACATACACATCAAGTCCATGGTAAATACTGGTTAAATGACAATGAAATAGTGGTCGCTTCTAATTCAGAACGTGGAGGCAGTAATCCGCTGTAAAATGAAGGGGCAATGGCAGAATACGTTCTGCCACAATTAGCACTAAGGAAGGTCCAGATTGCTAATCCAAAGAATATTAATACATGATGTCACCTATGCCAAACAAATGGGCAGAATAGTAATCCGCTAATATATAGGCCAAAATGGAGCGAAATGAAAATAAAGTCACCGGGTTTTCATTAAGTTTAAAAGTCCATGAAATATTTCAAATGAAGTGCACGAAATAGAGAATGTCTAATCTGAAAAGAATACAAGGGTTTTTAGTCTGGAATGGAATATCACCTTGTGCAGAAGTGGACTTGAAATATATCAAGGAAAATGTTGGGAAATAATGAGGAGAAATGAGCAGAAGGGAGTCACATTCTTCAACAACACATTTTACAAGGGAGTTCTTTCGGATTGGAATAAATAACAGTAAATTAAAAGGTAACTTTGTTAAGTTAGAATTATGTTCAACCAAACAACATACAGAATGGATAACGAAGCATGTAACTGCAAATATTATATATTACTTAGCTTTGAAAATACATCCACTAGGCTACAAATATGCAGTGTACAATCAAAAAGAGTTTCTAAAGACTTTGGCTTCAACTCAGGATACAATTTTCTACTTCTGCTCTGCTCTTGGCTTCTCTGGCCTTCTGTCGCTCTACACTTCCACGCTGATGTGCTCTCTAATTTTCTCCAACAACACAAAATGAACCTGCAACACAAATATATGCTAGGGATTCACATATGAGGCGGGAAAGCTCCACCAACTTCTCTAACTTGCAGTTAATACAAAATTAGGGTCTCCTTCCAATCGTAGAACTAATTGATAGTTTCTACTGCCAGTAATTCATCCGAATGAACCAGGATCCAGCGAATGGTGTAGTGAGTCAATTTTTTAGAGGTGTCAAATCTGGTTTAATTTTCTAACACCCTCCTTTAAACTAGATTTCATTAAAAATTTAACATCGAGCATCTCCATCAACATGTTGAAGTCTTCCTCCTTCAAAGGTTTTGTGAATATATGTGCTATTTGCTCTTTGGACCTGCAAAATAGTAACTCAATATCATTAAATTTCACCATCTCTCTGATGAAATGATACGGGATGTCAATGTGCTTCGTCCTGCTATAAAATACTAGATCCTTTGACAATGCTATGATAGAATTATTGTCACAAAAAATGGTTGTTGTTACTTTCGATGGAAGATTCAATTCACTAAGAACTCTTCTCAACCAAGCTGTCTGGCATGCGGTTGAGGTGGTGGTAACATACTCTGCCTCCGCTATAGATAGTGCAACAATGGGTTGCTTCTTCGAGTACCATGAAACTACTCCGAATCCAAGATGTAAGGTGTATCCATAAGTGCTCTTTCGATCATCTATGCTGACAGCCCAATCACTATCTATGTAGCCAATCAGTTTAGTTGGTCTTGTCTGGCATAGTGGATTCCATGTTTCCTCGTTCCATTGATATATCGCAAAATCCTTTTGCTTGCTTGCCAATGAGTGTCCTTGGGTGACTCCATAAACCTACTAATTAAACTCACTACAAACATCAAATCTGGCCTAGTTGCAGTCAAATACATTAGGCTTCCAACTAACCTTTTATAGAGATTTGGATCAACATTTTTGTTGCTATCATATTTGCTCAACTTCAGTCCTGTGGCAACTGGGGTGATGGCAAGTTTTATTTCCTCCATATTAAACCTCTTTAGGACATCCTTTGCATACTTGCCCTGATAAATGAAGATGCCATTCGTAGATTGGTCAACTTCAATTTCAAGAAAATACTTCATCAGCCTCAATTCCATCATCTTGAACTCCTTCATGGTTGTTCTGAACTGGTGAAACATCATATTATTGTTTTCAATATATATTATATCATCTACATACAAGCAGGCGATTACCATTTAACCCTCTACATTTATCTTCATATACAGAGTGTGCTCATATGGGCATTTGATGAACCCATTCTCTTGAAAGTAAGCATCAATTTTGTTGTACCAAGCTCTGGGTGCTTGTTTCAACCCATACAAAGCTTTCTTTAATTTCAGGACATGCCCTTATTGTCCTTATAGTTCATAACTAGGTGGTTGGTCTATGTAGACCTCTTCTTCTAGTATTCCATTCAAGAAGGCAAACTTGACATCCATCTCGTAAACATTCCAACCCTTCTGAGTTGTCAATGCCAAGATCATTTTGATTATGTCAAGTCGGGTTACTGGTGCGTACACCTCATGATAGTCAATCCCTGACTTCTGCTTGTATCATTTTGCCACCAGTATGACCTTATGCCTATCCACTTCACCTTGGGCATTAAAATTCATTTTATACATCCATTTGACCCCAATGGTCTTCTTACCTTTTGGGAGATCCATTAGCTCCTAGGTCTGAGTTTTCTCTATTGTTGCTATCTCATAATCCATAACATTCACCCATTTTATATTCTGAATTGTTTCTTCAAAAGTAATTGGATCACACTAGAAAATAAAGCAAAATCGTAATGTTCTTCATCAGTTTCAATTATGGTTACCTCATAAATATCTTGCAAACTCCTTGTCTTTTATGGTGTCTTCAAGTTGGAGATCCTAGTTGTAAGTGGAGATGATCGGGATGATGAGGTTGTGCTGCTACTGACACCATTGTTACTGCTTGAAGCTACAAGAGTAGGCACTCTATCTTACTCCAAGTCTTCATACTCCATAACTATTGGCTCTTGTTGACTAGTCTTTGACTTCCAGTTCCATTCTTCATCCTATAGGAACTTCACATCTCTATTAATTATAAGTTTCTTAGTTACAGGATTATACAACCTGTAAGCTTTTGCTTGTTCACTGTACACTTTAAAGATACACTTCTATGTTTTGTCATCCATATTCTTCCTCTTCTCATCTAGAATGTGTGCATATGTTGTGCACCCAAAAACTCTTAAATGAGCAACATTTATCTTTTGGTTGCTCCAAGCCTCTTGAAGATTTTTGTCCTTCACATTTTTGGTGGGACATTTGTTCAGCAGATAAACTGCACAGTTTACAACTTTTACCCAAAAATCATGTGGCAAATTATTTTCCTTTAGCATACTCCTTGCCATCTCCATAATGGTTCTATTATTCCTCTCTACAACACCATTCTGTTGTGGTGTATATTTAGAAGTGAACTGCCTATGAATTCCATTTTCTTTACAAAAATTGTGAAATTTGGAGATATACTCACCTCCTTCATCTATCCTGAGAGTCATCACAAAATAGTTGCTTTGTTTCTTAATCGAAGCCTTGAACTCTTTAAATTTACCGAAAGCTTCTGAATTTTGCTTGATGGGATAAATCCATGTCCTCCGACTGAAGTCATCATTGAAGGTCAAAAAATATTTATTTCCAAAAAATATGTTGGTCTGCATTGAACCACATATATCTGAGTCCACCAACTCCAATGGTGGTGAAGCTCTCCAAGACTGTCCTATAGGGAACGCATCCCTATGCTTCTTGCCAATCAGGCAACCTTCATAAACTTGACTGGGTTGCTCAATAAAGGGTAAACCCTTCACCATCTGCTTCTTGTGCGACAAGTTAAGGCCACTGAAGCTCAAGTGACAAAATAGGAGATGCCACATCGAGGTAGTATCCTTAACTACTACACTCAATGACATCCACAATTCATTTTGAATCTACAAAGGGAACATTTTGTTCTTTGTCATGGACATAGTTGCAACGAGCCCATTTTCCTTGTCTTCGATGATACGCGATTCATTCTTAAATTGAATAGTGTGCCCCTTTTGCACAAATTGTCCAAAACTCAACAAGTTATGTTTCAATCCAGGCACATAATACACATCTTGTATTTACTTCCTTTCACCTTGTTTGGTGCAGATAATGATATTTTCTTTTCCCATGACAGGTACCTTGTTGTTGTTCCCCATTTTCACTTTGAATTGGACTGTTTCATCCAACTGTGAGAACATTTCTCTACTCCCAGACATATGGTTGCTACACCCACTATCCAAATACTAGGTGTTCTTCTGAATCTCCTCCTTAGTACTACAAGTTAACAACACATTTCCACAAGTATCTCTACACTTCACATTTCTAGCTTTATTTGTGTAGTGGGCTTTTTGTTTGTTATCTTTGGCTATCTTCTTTCTACACTTAGAAATATAATAACCAAATTTCTTGTAGTAGTAACACTGGATATTTAACTTGTCAAACCTTTGATTAGACCCAGCTTGTTGATTTCAGCCATTGCCTCTTCCTCCTGCTTGATGGAAGTTACAACTATTCTCTCCTTCATAGCAGTTTGACCTTCCTCCTTTCTTGTTACCTCTTCCATGCTTGCCTTGATTGCTCTGTCCTCTTCCTCCTTGATAACTGGAGGCACCCTGGTGGTATTCTTATATTTTGTTGTTGTTTCGAAATGAGACCTGCGTCTTGAACACTTACTTCAGAGTGAACTGAAATGATCAACTCAACCTCTACTCATGTGTTTGCAGAGAACCCATGAGTTCATCCATCGATAGGGTTTTCAAGTCCCTCTATTCTTAAATCACTATCATAACTGAGTCGAACCTTGCTGGTAGGCTCCTCAGTATCTTCTTCACTATCCTCTGGTTGTCCATAATCTCCCATTCAACCTCATCTGGTTGATGACATCCAATGTTCGGGTGAATAAATCACTCATGGACTCCAACACACTCATCTGCAGGTTCTCGAACCCTCTTCTCAACATCTATAGCTTCACCAACTTCACCTTGTTGGTGCCTTGATAAAAAATGACAAGTATTTCCCAATCTTTCTTTGCTTTGGTTGCTGCTGCAATCCGCGGGAAGATGGTATCGTCAATCACTTGCATTATATAAAATAATTTCTTTTGGTATTTATTTTGATTCTCCTTCAGCAAATCTGAATACGCTTGGGATAGTACGACCAATGCTGCTGCATCCGTTGGTTCTGTATAACCATTCTCGACCAAGTCCCATAGCTTCTGAGACCCAAATTTTTTTTTCATTTGAATGCTCCAGTAATCATAATTTTTACCACTAAATTGTGGGATCTGTAACTACAAGGAGTTGTTTTCGAAATTCATTGCTTCTATCTTCCACATGTAGGCTCAAGCTTTGATACCAATTTGAAATATTTAAATTGGAGCAAAATCTAAAATGGACACATGATTCTAGAATGGCACACACTCCAATCCATAACTATAACATTTTATCTCGAAGTGAAATCGTGATCCAGCAAATGAAGGTTCAATTTCGCTACCTATAATGAAGAGGAAAGAGCAGAATCTGACCCGAACAGTGAACACTCCAATCTGAAGTATATACTGCAAACTAGAGCTAATAGAAAGCAATCTGCAAAAAAATCACATACACATCAAGTCCAGGGTAGATACAGTTTAAATGACAATGAAATAGTGGTCACTTCTAATCTGAAACACGGAGGTGAAAATCTACTGTCAAATGAAGGGGCAATGGCGGAATACGTTCTACTGCAATTTGTACTAAGGAAGGTCCGGATTGCTAATCCGAAGAATATTAATACATGATGTCACCTATGCCAAACAAATGGACGGAATAGTAATCCACTAGGATATAGACCAAAAGGAAGTGGAATGAAAATAAAGTCAATGGGTTTTCATTAAGTTAAAAAGTCCATGAAATATTTCAAAGGAAGTGCACAAAATAATAGAATGTATAATCCAAAAAGAATACAAGGGTTTTTAGTCTGAAATGGAATATCACCTTATGGAGGAGCGAACTTGAAATATATCAAGGAAAATGTTGTGGAATAATGAGGATAAATGAGAGGAAGGGAGTCACATTCTTCAACAACACAGTTTACAAGGGGGTTCTTCCGAGTTGGAATAAATAGAAATAAATTAAAAGGAACCTTTGCTAAGTTAGAATTATGTTCAACCAAACAACATACAGAATGGAGAAAGGAGCATTTAACTTCAAATATTATATATTACTTAGCTTTGGAAATACATCCACAGAGAGAACTTGGAAATACATCCATTGGGTTGCAAATATGCAATGTAAAATCAAAAAGAGTTTTTCATATTCAACGGTTCAAAATTGAAAGAAGAAAGGAAATTTGAGAGTAGAATTAAAGACCATAACTAAAAGCATGAGGATACCGAAACAAAAAGGAAAAACCCGGATGTGATGCGAACGAAACAAAAGATAACGCTAAATCCTATGAATTGAAAGTGCATGAAAAGAAAGAAGCATAAATGAATCGAAACCAAATGGAAATCCAATATGGAAGACAGCCCTTTTCATTAATAAGCTTCAAAACTCGGTTACAATTTGCCTCCTCCATTTTTAGGGGCTAGGAGCGTTAAATGTGTTCTTGTCACATCAATGGATGCTATTCCTTCTTTCGCATGCCCACATGTAAAGTGGGTGGACCAAACGTCCTCGTCGCTTGCGTTGATGAGTCTTGAATCCTTAATACTCCTCTGATGTTGAGACCCTATGTTCAAAGAAACAAGAAATAGTCAGTAGCACCTGTAGATAAAGTAAAACATGCAATCCCCACGCCTTCAATTAGTACATGCAAAATATAAATAAAACGACAACTGAAATAGATCCAAATAAACTGAAAACTTGACGGGGGCATAAAAAAATCATTGGGAAGGCACTTCAAATGGAACAGTCCGAAAATTCGCCACAAATTCGTATTCGCTTTGGGGCAGGACAAATAGACCTGCAACAAAACGTCAGATAACACTGTCCCAAATGTCACATCCGGGAAGATCCAAATCACCTGCAAAGTTGGGGGTTAGCTAAATGGAGGTATTTTGGGAAGACCCAGAAGGTAATATTTTCCCAATTTGGCCTCTATCACCGGGAATTTGATGATGCTACCTACATGTTAGTAAAGGCGAGAAATGATAAAAACATGATCAAAAACGCTCAAAACGATGTGAAATTTGAATGACAACCTATTTAAGTAGCATAGAATCAGATGCAAAAATAAAAGAAACGAAATATATTTTTAAGTATTTTCTCTTTGAGCATTACTTGATAAAATCCTTATCTCAAATCTAACATAGTAAAAATTTGAGACAAATGTAAAATATATAATAAATTGTCAATAAAAATATGAAATTTATCTTTTAGGGTAAGCTTATTAATGTTAGAACATCCTCCACAACTCATCCTCTTACTTGACCATTAGCATTGGTAATGAATAAGGGTCTGTGTTGGATCTCATGATCCCTTGTTGTAGATGTCATGTACCAATTTGTCTATTTAAATTTATATAGTTGTGGGTATCTATCAGTATTGCATTGGGTGGATCATTATATGGAAATAAATGTATAGCATGATCATTCATTCTTTCATGAGGAAGTCCCTTAGCTTCTTTAAAGACCTAATATTCCCTTAGGCTATTTACATATTGGGAGGTAGACCCCCTTAAATGAAATTATTTAGACTATAGCTATTTACATATGTATACACTATAAAAATGAAGAGATGATAGGCTAAAAAGCTTGGACGACTATTGTTAATATCAATACATGTTAACATCATCAAAAGAATGGTTTGATAAGTATCTTAGACATTTATGTTGTGTGGTATGCTTTGTTGATTTTGTGACCTATATGAATCACAGTTCTTAAGATTTTAGATTTGGCAATTGCATACATCATAAGTGAAAGATAAATGCATAGACTATTGTTATTGAATCAATTGATATACAACAACTAAGGTCAAGAATAAAACACATGTATGATAAATCTACTTTGTAAGGACCCTCAAGCGAATTCTCTTTTGGAGGTTTCAATGCATATAGAAGATGGTGCCTAGATATTAGAAAGCTTGTTATGATGAAAGGTAAGTGCATTAGGGGTTTGCATTCTAGTGTTGCTAATCCTAGATTTTATAAGCATCAACTATGGATATACAAGTATTTTGGTTTAAAAAAAATTATTGTCATATGTACTAGCAAGAAATAAGTTTTGGATAGTAAACCAAACTTTAAATAAAATTATTCAGTTGAAATAAGAATTTCTTTAGGTGGTTTCAAATACTTGCCTGCCCCCTGATTGGGAAAAAGATTTGATAATTGTTCTTGAATTTAATCTTGATTTGTGGTCTTGAATATATACCCAGATTTTGATTGCTAAGAATGATATCTACCTGCATTCGAGTGTTGCTAATCCTATATTTTATAAGTATCAACTATGGATATACAAGTATTTTGGCTTTAAAATTTTTGTTGTCATATGCACTAGCAAGAAGAACTAAGTGCTGGATAGTAAACCAAACTTTAAATAAATAATTAATTGTTGCAAGAAGAACTAAGTGTTGGATATCCATTTGTATTTTTAATATTTTTCATTTCTACATCCTACTATGCATCTCTAAACAAATAATTTTAGAAAGCAAATCATCTAAATATTTTTACATTTTTATATTTTAAAAAGAGAAAAGTAAATCTAGACTAGATATTTTTCAAAAGCAATCAAAAGTAAATCAAAGATCATATTCATAAATCTTTACTAGATGAAAATATGTGACAAAGCTCTTTTCTCCTCTCCTATTTACATTTAGATTATTTAATTTCTCCTATTTATTTTTATTAAAAAGGAGTTCTTGAAACTCTTAATTAGTTTTAGTTTTCTACATGATTTTCTTTACTGCTTGCAAATAAACTAATAACCATTATATCATAGGTCCCTAAATAATAATAATAATAATCAAAATATTGTAGGGAGATATATCTTCAAATTCTTATTAGGTTTTGGTTTTCCACATGATTTTCTTTACTGCATTTAAAAATGTTGGTGGAGCCATCAAACGAGAAGTCACTATAGAAGTTATTCAAAAAAAAATTGTGGGCAGATCCCAAGACAAGTTTCATAGGGGTAACCTTTTCAGGGTATAACTTGGCCACTAGAACTTTGATTGACTTTGGTGTTATACCTATACCAATAGAATATTATTTTCCCAAAAATGAGATTAAGTAATGCTAAACTATGATAGCTAAAATTTGATCCTTCTATAGCACCTTCAAAAGCCTCAAAAACACAAAATAATAATATCATCCAAAAATCAGTTATAGGTCAAAACACATTTCCAATGGTGTTAGCTCATCAACAAGAGTTTTACAAAATAAAAAAGCATTACATATCAAAAACTAGCATTTTTAAGTATCCTAAAAAAATGGAAATATTTTGAATCTAAAATATTAGACTAATTTAAATGATCATACATCTATATTGTACCTATTTAGCCTTGGGGTAGGGCCATGTAAAGAAACTTTTAAAACCCAACCTATGCTATCCACCATAGAAACTTAGTATCATGGTGGTTTAATATGTCAACAAGGGCCATATCCATAGAAAAAGCAAAACCTAGTGATAATTTGCTATTATAATAAAAAGTTTGTAGGAGGTTTTTGATCATTTCATTAGGCAGTTAGTTTGGAGGGGTTCTACCATTCTACCTTGGAATATCTGGAATGAAAGGAACAACCAGATTTTCAATCAAGAAAGAAAGGATATTTATTATAGTTGGTAAAAGACCATTGTCAACTTAGTTGAATCAATCCAAAAAATCCGTAATCACCCCAAAAACAACCATCAAATATGGGATCAAGTGATGCAAATATTGAAGTTTAACTCTTCTAAGGGCAACTGGATTAAAGGGAATGTGAGTAATTACAAGATGGAAAGAACAAGGAAATGGCAACATCCTCCTAAGGATTATGGAAAAGTCATTACCGATGGAGCTTCTAGGGGGAACCCTAGAAAATCTAGTGCAAGAGGAATTGGTAGGATTTCTGATGGTTCCTGTGGTTTTCGATTTTGCTGAGAAGTTGGGTATCATTTCCAATAACCTTGTTGAGGGGTATGGTATCCTAATAGGCATTCAAGAGGCCACTAAGGTTGTATGGGAAAAGGTGTTGGTTGAATATGACTCTCAACTCATGATTAATCTTCTAAAGACTCCTTCTAAGAATCATAAGGTTGATTGGATGATAAAAAAAAATTGTTGAGAAGATTCAATTATTCCGGATGGGCTTTTTGAAAGTTGATTACAATCATGTGGTCGAGAAAAGAACAGAAGTGATGATGCTTTAGCTAATTAGACATTAGACAAAGGTGATCTTACTTGCTACGACCACCTTCCCAGATGGTGGGCTTCACAAATAAGGGAAGCTTTTCTTTTTATCCTTTCTTTGAATGGCTCCAGTACTATAGTTACCTATTTTCTTTTTGCTTTGATTTTGCTTCTCTTTGGTTTTGTCAGGGTATTTTAGTTCCCTAGCTCACTCATTTCTATCTTATGTTTTCTCTATTGATTATTGCCTTAAATGTTTTTTGGCCTAGAAAGGTCGTAGTTGTGTTTTGTTATTTTTGTTTTTTTTAGTTTTTCGAGGGATGTGTGTTTTTTTGTGCTGTTTTGTTTTTGTTGTTTTTTAGGTTTTTGTATTTTTTTCTTTTTTTTTGTGTTTTTGTTGTTTTTCATGTTTTTTTTTTGTGTTTTTCATTTTTTTAAGTGTTTGTGTGTTGTTTTTATGGTTTTCTTATGTGTTTTGTTGTTATTTTTTATTTTTATTTATTTATTTATTTATTTTTGAGTTGTATGTTGTTTTTATGCTTTTATATTTTTTTGTGTGGTTTTTTTTGTTTGTTTGATTGTTTTTTGTTTGTCTTTGTTTTTGATGTTGTTGTTTTTTATGGTTGTTTATTTATTTTTTGTTGTTTTAGACATGCTCGTTGAGTGTGTCGAAGGGGGCAAGCCAAGTGTGAGACCTGGGTATTTTTGGCGGAATAGATACCTCTGCCTCCTTGAGACTTATCCAAAAGTGGTATCCCATTTAAAATGTTTTCCAAAAAAAATAAAATAAAAAGTTTGCAATTGAAAAATCTAAACACAACAAAGAATTTCTATAGCATGAGTGATCACATTGTTGATATGTTCACCAAGTGATTCCTAAAAATAGATTAAACTAGCCTTAAAGTAATCAAAGATAATGTTTTGTTCTTGTACTTTAGAATTTGGCTTAGGGAATGTTAGAATAAAAATTTGTTAAAAACATGACTTCTATAAGGACTATTTAAGATTTATTTGTGGGTCATTTTATCTTTAAATCTTGAATTTTCTTTTTAACAAATACCTTATTTTTTAAATAAGATTTAATTTCTTTTTTAATAAAATTAATATATTTATTAATATTTTTTTTAACAATAGGTTCAAGGGTTTGGTCCAGTGGTAAAAACGTTCTTGTGGGAGTGTGGAGGCCATGGTTCGAATGTTGGCTATGTTAAAAAGTTTATGCCACACAACTAGAGGTTATACTGATAACAAGGAACAACATTCATTCGAACCCACTTTAACTATGTTAAAAAGTTTACCGAGACGAACAACTAAAGATTATAGTAACAACAAAAAATAATATTTAAACCCACAAAGAAATGTAAAAAAAATTTATTACACTTATATTTATATATTACAATTATAAATATTTTTAAATTACAACTCAAACATAACACTGTTACTAAAAAAATTTAAAATCCAAGGTTATTAGTTCCTTGGAGAATAAGAAACGTACCTTCCTGCCTTTTTCTAGAAAATAACCCGTTCATAGCTCAGAACTCAAACCCGTTTTAACAAAGGCCTCTTTCCTTGGGACTACCAACAATTTGGTGAGGTCTCGAAAAGGGCAAAATCATGATGGAATCAATGGAACTACCAACAATTTGGTGTGGTCCTGGTCCGGAAAAGGCAGATATATGATGGAATCAATGGAACTTCCAACAATTTGGTGTGGTCCCGAAAAGGGCAGATATATGATGGAATCAATAGATCTATGCAAAGCAGAAAGCAGAGATTGGTACCTGTCTCCAACACTTTGACGGTGAACTCGGCTGCAATTGATGGCTATGGTCATACGATACATAAACGCTATTGTCAGAGTTGGTACAAACACATTAGTCCGATTAAGGGTCTGACATCGCACATGCGGGTAGTTGGGGTTGCTCGACGATTGGACAAAAACCCTCTTTGGCATTTATTTTTGTTAGTCGGTTGGTGAAGTTTTCTCGCCCCTTGTCCTCTTTCTTCGTCTATAAATACCGGACCATTCGTCGTTTTGAAGCAACCACAACAGTTATGGTTTCGAGTGCAGAATGACGCAGCAACAGTAGGACTTCAGACTGCCAGAGTAGGAAGCAATAGCCTCCTAGAAATCTCATCTTGTGTTTACCCTGCAAAATTCAATTTGTAGATGTTTGTAATAGCTTCACTACAAGAAGCCTTTGTAATCCGTTCTTCATCCAATAAATATAAAATCTCCATTTGAAATATGTGTGTGTGGCTCTTCGTTCTTTTATTTCACTTTATTGCCCTAACGAGAGATCGACGTTTATTTTCTTGGAACACAAGTTTCGCGGCATTGTTGGGCAGAAGACTAGCTTCAAAGTTTTTCCACCCGAACTCTAGCTTAAGGGGCCATATTTTCCTTTAAAGTTGTGCTTCGCCATCATTTCCTCCGAAGCCGTCGTTTTGGTAACTAAGCTAGCGAAGCTCTTGTCACTTTACTGCCTTGAAGTGGCAGTTTGGAGTCACTTCACCTGAAATACTAAACTGGAAGTTTGTTGTTCTAAGTATCCATCTGGCGGTGCTTCGTAGAGCTTTGCCCATAGTTACTACTTCGCCAAATTTTGACCCGAAGCTGCTGCTTCACCAAGAAATCCAACGAAGCACCCACTTCATTGTTAAATCTAGCGAAGCTCCTCTTCCACTTAGATTCGTGCAAATTTTATTCCACTGTGAATTTATTTAATTCCTTCAAATTGGTATCAGAACAGTTGTGCCGTGACGCGGAAGATTGAAGCATGGCTTCTGAAAATAATTCCCTGTAGTTGCAGATCTCGTAATTTAACGGCAAGAACTACGATTACTGGAGCATCCAGTTGAAGATCCTTTTCAGGTCTCAAGAGTTGTGGGACTTGGTTGAGAATGGGTACCCAAAATCGGCAGATGCAGCAGCACTTGTCACCCTCTCTCAAGCTGACAAGTATTTATTGAAAGAGAACACGAAGAAGGACCAGAAGGTCATTTTCTACATCATGCAAGCGATCAAGGAGACCATATTCCCACGGATTGCATCAGCCACCGAGGCCAAGCAGGCCTAAGAAATTTTAGCCAGTTCCTATCAAGGCACAAACAAAGTGAAGTTGGTAAAACTGCAGATGCTTAGAAGGGAGTTCAAGAACTTGCAGATGAGTGAGTCAGAAACCATGAGCGATTTTTTCACCCGAACGACAAATGTCATCAACCAGATGCGATTGAATGGTGAAATTATGTAGAATCAAAGGATTGTGGAGAAAATTTTGTGAAGTCTGCCAGCAAAATTTGATTCTATGGTAATTGCAATAGAGGAATCGAGGGATTTGACAACCCTCTCGGTGGATGAGCTCATGGGTTCCTTGTAGACACATGAGCAGAGGCTGAGCCGTTCAACTCAGTCTTCTTTGGAGCAAGCCTTCAAGGTGCAAGTCTCATTTTGAGACAACGGCAGACAAGATTCCCACCATGGCGCCTCTAGTTCTCAAGGTGGAAGAGGCAGAGGTAGCGTGGGAGAGGAAACAAGCAAGGAGGTAGGTCAAACCCTAGCGAGGAAGAGACCAATTGCAACTTCCATCAACAAGGAAGAAGAGGCACTGGTAAAAATTGGTAAGGTGGATCTTATCAAAAAAAGGACAAATCTAAGGTCCAATTCTTTTACTGTAAAAGTTCACCCATTATATCTCACAATGCAGAAAGAGGATGGCCAACGAGAATCATCAACATGCCCATTATATGGATGAAGCCAAAAATACAGTAGGAGGAAATGTGCTGCTGACTTGCAGTATTGAGGAGGAGAGCAGAAAAAATATTTGGTATCTTGACAGTGGGTGCAGCAACCACATGACAGGGAACAAGGAGATGTTCTCACAACTGGATGAAATAGTCCAGTCTGAAGTCAAGATGGGGAACAACAACAAGGTTCTCGTTATGGGGAAAGGAAAAATCCTCATCCGCACTCGGCATGGCGAAAGAAAGCAAATTTGTGATGTATACTATGTGCCTAGGTTGAAACATAACCTGTTGAGTGTTGGACAACTTGTGCAGAAGGGACACACTATGCAGTTCAAAGACGGTGTTTGTACCATTAGATACAAAGTGCATGGGCAAATCGCAATTATGTCCATGACAAAAAACAAAATGTTTTCGCTACAGATTCAGAATGAATCATTAATGTCTCTAAGTGTAGTTGTGAAATATGCTACCTAGTTGTGGCATCTCAGATTCGGTCACTTAAGCTTCAGTGGCCTGAATTTGCTACACAAGAAGCATATGGTGAAGGGTTTACCCCTTATTGAGCAACCGAACCAAGTTTATGAAGGTTTCTTGGTTGGTAAGTAGAACATGGATGCATTCCCTATAGGATAGTCTTGGAGAGCATCACAGCCATTAGATCTGGTGCACTCAGACATTTGCGGTCCCATTCAGACCAGCTCATATACCGAAAACAAATATTTCTTGACTTTAATTGATGACTTCAGCCGAAAGACCTAAATTTATCCCATCAAGCTGAAGTCAGAAGCATTTGCAAAATTTAAGGAGTTCAAGGATCTGGTTGAGAAACAGAGCAGGTATTCTATGAAAACTCTTAGGACAGACGGTGGAGGTGAATACATCTCCAACGAATTCCACAACTTTTGCAAGCAACATGGAATTCAAAAGTAGTTGACTCCCAAATACATACCGCAATATAATGGTGTAGCTGAGATGAATAACAGAAGATGGCACGGAGCATGCTGAAGATGAAAAGTCTGACACATGAGTTATGGGCAAAAGTTGTGTCATGTGCAGTTTATCTGTTGAATCGATGTCCCACCAAGAGTGTGAAGGACAAAATTTTGGAGGAATCCTGGAGCAATCTGAAGCCAAGTGTGGCTCATTTGCGAGTTTTCGGGTGCATTGCATATGAACATGTTCCAGATGAGAAAAGGCAGGAGCTATATGACAAAGTTGAAAAATGCATTTTCACAAGGTATAGCGAACAAGCAAAGGCATACAGGCTATACAATCTGGTGACAAAGAAACTTGTTATCAGTCACGATGTGAAGTTCTTGGAGAATGAAGCCTGGAACTGGAATTCAAAGACTGGTCAGCCTGAACTAACCATCATTGAAACTGTGAACTTGGAGGAAGATAGTGGGCAGCCACCTGTACCTTAAAGCAGCAACAGTGGTGCCAGTAGTAGCACAGCTTCCTCATCCCGGTCACCTCCACTTACAAGCAGAATTCCAAACTTGAGGACACTTGCGAAGACTCGAAGCTTGCAAGATATTTATGAGGTAACCCATAATCAGATAGATGAAGAATATTCTAACTTTGCTTTATTTACTAAGTATGATCCAGTTTCATTTGAAGAAGTAAGTCAGAATCGTAAATGGGTGAATGCGATGGATGAGGAGATAGCAACCATTGAGAAGAATGAGACATGGCAGCTGGCTGATCTTCCAGCAAGGAAAAAGACCATTGGGGTCAAGTGGGTGTATAAAATGAAGTTCAACGCCCAAGGAGAAGTTGACAGGCATAAGGCCAAATTAGTGGTGAAAGGCTACAAGTAGAAGTCCGGCATTGACTATCATGATGTGTACGCACCTATAGCCATACTTGACACAGTTAGAATGATTCTGGCGTTGGCAGCTCATAAAGGCTAGAGTGTGTACCAGATGAATGTCAAGTCTGCTTTCCTGAACGGAGGTTGGAAGAAGAGGTCTACATAGACCAGCCACCCGATTATGAACTGCAAGGGCAAGAGGGCAAGGTTCTGAAGCTGAAGAAGGCCCTGTATGGGTTGAAACAAGCACCTCGGGCATGGTACAACTAGATTGACGACTATTTTTAGGAGAATGGGTTTCAAAAATACCCATATGAGCACACCCTGTACATAAAAATAAATGAAGCAGGGGAGATGATAATCGTCTGCTTGTACGTGGACGATCTGATATATACTGACAATAGCAGCAACCTATTTGAGGAGTTCAGAATAACCATGAAGACCGAGTTTGAAATGATAGACATGGGGCTAATGAAATTCTTTCTTGGCATTGAAGTTGACCAATCAGCAGATGACATCTTCATTTCTCAGGGCAAATATGCTAAGGATGTCCTAAAACGTTTCAAGATGGAGGACAGCAAACATACCATCACCCTGGTTGCCACTAGCTTGAAGTTGAGCAATACTGAAAACAACAGAAGCATTGATCCAACTCTCTATAAAAGGTTAGTTGGAAATCTGATGTGCTTGACCACAACCAGGCCAGATTTAATGTTTACTATGAGTTTAATCAGTAGGTTTATGTTGTCACCCAAAGACACTCACTGGCAAGTAGGCAAGAGAATTCTACGGTATGTCAATAGCACAAGAAACCATGAACTCCACTATGCCAGACAAGACCAGCTTGAACTGATTGGATACACTGATAGCGATTGGGCTGGTAGCATAGATGACCGAAATAGAACTTCTGGATATGCCTTCCATTTTGGATCCGGAGTAGTCTCTTGGTCCTTGAAAATACAGCCAATTGTAGCTTTATCTACAGCAGAGGCAGAGTATGTTGCTGCCACCTCAACCACCTGCCAGGCAGTCTGGCTGAGAAGAGTTTTGAGTGAACTACATCAGTCATCGGAAGTAGCAACAATAATATTTTGTGACAATAATTCTGCCATTGCCCTCTCGAAGGACCCTGTCTTTCACGACCGGACGAAGCACATAAACATCCGGTATCATTTCATAAGAGAGCTGGTTAAACTCGACGAAGTACAATTGCAGTTTTGCAGGTCCAAGGAGCAGGTAGTTGACATATTCACGAAACCTTTGAAGGAGGACTTCGCCAGGCTACGGGAATTGTTGGGCGTTAAAGACTTTGTGAAATCAGGTTTAAAGGAGGGTGTTATAAATATTAAACCATATTTCACGCCTCCCGAATAAGTGCTTCACTTCGAAGTAACATAAACATGCCCCCTGAAGATGCTTCACCGCGAAGTAACTTAAATCTAACAGTTTACATTTAAAATTGGCAAAGCAGTAACTAGGCACGGGAATCAAGGGTCTGACATCGCACATGCGAGTAGTTGGGGTTGCTCGACGATTGGATAGAAACCCTCTTAGACATTTATTTTTTCCAATTGGTTGGTGATGTTTTCCCACCCCTTGTCCTATTTCTTCATCTATAAATACCGGACCATTCGTAATATTGAAGTAGCCACAGTAGTTAGGGTTTCGAGTGCAGAACGACGCAGTAGTAGCAGGACTTCAAACTGCCAGAGTAGGGAGCAGCAACCTCTTGGAAATCTCATCTTGTGTTTACCCTACAAAATTCAATTTGCATATGTTTGTAATAGCTTCACTACAAGAAGCCTTTGTAATATGTTCTTCATCTGATAAATAAAATATCCATTTGAAATATGTGTGTGTGGCTCTTCGTTCTTTTATTTCACTTTATTGCCCTAACCAGAGATCGATGTTTATTTTCTTAGAACACAAGGTTCGCGGCATTGTTGGGCAGAAGACTAGCTTCGAATTTTTTCCACCCGAAGTCTAGCTTAAGAGGCCATATTTTCCTTTAAAGTTGTTCTTCGCTATCATTTCCTTCGAAGTCGTCGTTTCGGTAACTAAGCCAACGAAGCTCTTGTCACTTTACTGCCCCAAAGTGGGAGTTTGGAGTCTCTTCGCCCGAAATACAAAATTGGCGGTTTGTTTGTTCTAAGTATCCATCTAGCAGTGCTTCGTAGATCTTTGCCCATAGTTACTGCTTCGCCAGATTTTGACCTGAAGTTGCTGCTTCGCCAAGAAATCCAATGAAGCACCCACTTCATTGTTAAATCTAGCGAAGCTCCTCTTCCACTCAGAGTTGTGCGAAGTTTTTTCCGCTGCAACTATATTTAGTTACTTCAAAATGAAGATTCAATTTCGCTATCTATATTGAAGAGGAAAGAGCGGAATCCGATTCGAACGACGAACACTCTAATTCAGAGTATATACTGCATACCGAAGCTATTAGAAGGCAATCCGTAGCGGAATCACATACACATCAAGTCCATGGTAAATACCGGTTAAACGATAGTGAAATAGTGGTCGCTTCTAATCCGAAATGTGGAGGCAGTAATCCGCTGTAAAATAAAGGGGCAATGGTAGAATACGTTCTGCCACAATTAGCACTAAGGAAGGTCCAGATTGCTAATCCAAAGAATATTAATACATGATGTCACCTATGCCAAACAAATGGGCAGAATAGTAATCCGCTAATATATAGGCCAAAATGGAGCGGAATGAAAATAAAGTCACCGGGTTTTCATTAAGTTTAAAAGTCCATCAAATATTTCAAATGCAGTGCACGAAATAGAGAATGTCTAATCTGAAAAGAATACAAGGGTTTTTAGTCTGGAATGGAATATCACCTTGTGCAGAAGTGGACTTGAAATATATCAAGTAAAATATTGGGAAATAATGAGGGGAAATGAGCAGAAGGGAGTCACATTCTTCAACAACACATTTTACAAGGGAGTTCTTCTGAATTGAAATAAATAAAAGTAAATTAAAAGGTAACTTTGTTAAGTTAGAATTATGTTCAACCAAACAACATACATAATGGATAAAGGAGCATTTAACTGCAAATATTATATATTACTTAGCTTTGAAAATACATCCACTAGGCTACAAATATGTAGTGTACAATCAAAAAGATTTTCTGAAGACTTTGCTTCAACTCAGGATATAATTTTCTACTTCTGCTCTGCTCTTGGCTTCTCTGGCCTTCTGTCGCTCTACACTTCCACGCTGATGTGCTCTCTGATTTTCTCCAACAACACAAAATGAACCTACAACACAAATATATGCTAGGGATTCACATATAATGCGGGAAAGCTCCACCAACTTCTCTGACTTGTAGTTAATACAAAATTAGGGTCTCCTTCCAATCGTAGAACTAATTGATAGTTTCTACTACCAGTAATTCATCCGAATGAACCAGGATCCAGCGAATGGTGTAGTGGGTCAATTTTTTAGAGGTGTCAAATCTGGTTTAATTTTCTAACACCCTCCTTTAAACTAGATTTCATTAAAAATTTAACATCGAGCATCTCCATCAACATGTTGAAGTCTTCCTCCTTCAAAGGTTTTGTGAATATATGTGCTATTTTCTCTTTGGACCTGCAAAATAGTAACTCAATCTAATTAAATTTCACCATCTCTCTGATGAAATGATACAGGATGTCAATGTGCTTTGTCCTGTTATAAAATACTAGATCCTTTGACAGTGCTATGATAGAATTATAGTCACAAAAAATGGTTGTTGTTGCTTTCGATGGAAGATTCAGTTCACTCAGAACTCTTCTCAACAAAGCTGCCTAGCATGCGGTTGAGGTGGTGGTAACATACTCTGCCTCTGCTATAGATAGTGCAACAATGGGTTGCTTCTTCGAGGACCATGAAACTACTCTAGATCCAAGATGTAAGGTGTATCCAGAAGTGCTCTTTTGATCATCTATGCTGACAGCCCAATCACTATCTATGTAGCCAATCAGTTTAAGTTGGTCTTGTCTGGCATAGTGAATTCCATGTTTCCTCGTTCCATTGATATACCACAAAATCCTTTTGCTTGCTTTCCAATGAGTTTCCTTGGGTGACTTCATAAACCTACTGATTAAACTCACTACAAACATCAAATCTGGCCTAGTTGCAGTCAAATACATTAGGCTTCCAACTAACCTTTTATAGAGAGTTGGATCAACATTTTTGTTGCTATCATATTTGCTCAACTTCAGTCCTGTGGCAACTGGGGTGATGGCAGGTTTTATTTCCTCCATATTAAACCTCTTTAGGACATCCTTTGCATACTTGCCTTGATAAATGAAGATGACATTCGTAGATTGGTCAACTTCAATTTCAAGAAAATACTTCATCAGCCTTAATTCCATCATCTTGAACTCCTTCATGGTTGTTCTGAATTGGTAAAACATCATATTATTGTTTTCAGTATATATTATATCATCTACATACAAGCAGGCGATTACCATTTCCCCATCTACATTTATCTTCATATACAGAGTGTGCTCATATGGGCATTTGATGAACCCATTCTCCTGAAAGTAAGCATCAATTCTGTTGGACCAAGCTCTGGGTGCTTGTTTCAACCCATACAAAGCTTTCTTTAATTTTAGGACCTTCCCTTATTGTCCTTATAGTTCATAACTAGGTGGTTGGTCTATGTAGACCTCTTCTTCTAGTATTCCATTCAAGAAGGCAAACTTGACATCCATCTCGTAAACATTCCAACCCTTCTGAGTTGTCAATGCCAAGATCATTTTGATTATGTCAAGTCGGGCTACTGGTGCGTACACCTCATGATAGTCAATCCCTGACTTCTGCTTGTATCCTTTTGCCACTAGTATGACCTTATGCCCATCCACTTCACCTTGGGCATTAAAATTCATTTTATACATCCATTTGACCCCAATGGTCTTCTTACCTTTTGGGAGATCCATTAGCTCCCAAGTCTGAGTTTTCTCTATTGTTGCTATCTCATCATCCATAACATTCACCCATTTTCTATTCTAAATTTTTTCTTCAAAAGTAATTGGATCACACTAGAAAATAAAGCAAAATCATAATGTTCTTCATCAGTTTCAATTATGGTTACCTCATAAATATCTTGCAAACTCCTTGTCTTTTATGGTGTCTTCAAGTTGGAGATCCTTGTTGTAAGTGGAGGTGATCGGGATGATGAGGTTGTGCTGCTACTGACACCATTGTTACTGCTTGAAGCTACAAGAGTAGGCACTCTATCTTACTCCAAGTCTTCATACTCCATAACTACTGGCTCTTGTTGACTAGTCTTTGACTTCCAGTTCCATTCTTCATCCTATAGGAACTTCACATCTCTGTTAATTATAATTTTCGTAGTTACAGGATTATACAACCTGTAAGCTTTTGCTTGTTCACTGTACACTTTAAAGATACACTTCTATGTTTTGTCATCCATATTCTTCCTCTTCTCATCTGGAATGTGTGCATATGTTGTGCACCCAAAAACTCTTAAATGAGCAACATTTATCTTCTGGTTGCTCCAAGCCTCTTTAGGATTTTTGTCCTTCACATTTTTGGTGGGACATTTGTTCAGCAGATAAAATACACAGTATACAACTTTTACCCAAAAATCATGTGGCAAATTATTTGCCTTTAGCATACTCCTTGCCATCTCCATAATGGTTCTATTATTCCTCTCTACAACACCATTCTGTTGTGGTGTATATTTAGAAGTGAACTGCCTACGAATTCCATTTTCTTTACAAAAATTGTGAAATTTGGAGATATACTCACCTCCTTCATCTATCCTGAGATTCATCACAAAATAGTTGCTCTATTTCTTAATCGAAGCCTTGAACTCTTTAAATTTACCGAAAGCTTCTAACTTTTGCTTGATGGGATAAATCCATGTCCTCCGACTGAAGTCATCATTGAAGGTCAAAAAATATTTATTTCCAAAAAATATGTTGGTCTGCATTGAACCACACATATCTGAGTGCACCAACTCCAATGGTGGTGAAGCTCTCCAAGACTGTCCTACAAGGAACGCATCCCTATGCTTCTTGCTAATCAGGCAACCTTCATAAACTTGATTGGGTTGCTCAGAAAAGGGTAAACCCTTCACCATCTGCTTCTTGTGCGACAAGTTAAGGCCACTGAAGCTCAAGTGACAAAATAGGAGATGCCACATCGAGGTAGCATCCTTAACTACTACACTCAATGACATCCACAATTCATTCTGAATCTACAAAGGGAACATTTTGTTCTTTGTCATGGACATAGTTGCAACGAGCCCAGTTTCCTTGTCTTAGATGATACACGATTCATTCTTAATTCAAATAGTGTGCCCCTTTTGCACAAGTTGTCCAACACTCAACAAGTTATGTTTCAATCCAGGCACATAATACACATCTTGTATTTACTTCCTTTCACCTTGTTTGGTGCAGATAATGATCTTTTCTTTTTCCATGACAGGTACCTTGTTGTTGTTCCCCATTTTCACTTTGGATTGGACTGTTTCATCCAACTATGAGAACATCTCTCTGTTCCCAGACATATGGTTGCTACACCCACTATCCAAATACCAGGTGTTCTTCTGAATCTCCTCCTCAGTACTACAAGTTAACACATTTCCACAAGTATCTCTACACTTCACATTTCTAGCTTTATTTGTGTAGTGGGCTTTCTGTTTGTTATCTTTGGCTATATTCTTTCTACACTTAGAAATATAATAACCAAATTTCTTATAGTAGTAACATTGGATCTTTAACTTGTCAAACCTCTGATTAGACCCAACTTGTTGATTTCAGCCATTGCCTCTTCCTCCTGCTTGATGGAAGTTGTAGCTATTCTCTTCTTCATAGGAGTTTGACCTTCCTCCTTTCTTGTTACCTTTTCCACGCTTGCCTTGATTGCTCTGTCCTCTTCCTCCTTGATAACTAGAGGCACCCTGGTGGTATTTTTATCTTTTGTTGTTGTTTCGAAATGAGACCTGCGTCTTGAACACTTACTTCAGAGTGAACTAAAATTATCAACTTAGCCTTTGCTCATGTGTTTGCAGAGAACCCATGAGTTCATCCATCGATAGGGTTTTCAAGTCCCTCTATTCTTAAATCACTATCACAACTGATTCAAACCTTACTGGTAGGCTCCTCAGTATCTTCTTCACTATCCTCTGGTTGTCCATAATCTCCCATTCAACCTCATTTGGTTGATGACATCCAATGTTCGGGTGAATAAATCACTCATGGACTCCAACACACTCATCTACAGGTTCTCGGACCCTCTTCTCAACATCTGTAGCTTCACCAACTTCACCTTGTTGGTGCCTTGATAAAAAGTGACAAGTATTTCCCAAGCTTTCTTTGCTTTGGTTGCTGCTGCAATCCGCGGGAAGATGGTATTGTCAATCACTTGCATTATATAAAATAATTCCTTTTAGTCTTTATTTCGATTCTCCTTCAGCAAATCTGCATACGCTTGGGATAGTACGGCCAATGCTGTTACATCTGTTGGTTCTGTATAACCATTCTCGAACAAGTCCCATAGCTTTTGAGACCCGAAATTTTTTTCATTTGAATGCTCCAGTAATCATAATTTTTACCACTAAATCGTGGGATCTACAACTACAAGGAGTTGTTTTCAAAATTCATTGCTTCTATCTTCCACATGTAGGCTCAAGCTTTGATACCAATTTGAAATATTTAAATTGGAGCAAAATCTAAAATGGACACACGATTCTAGAATGGCACACGCTCCAATCCATAACTATAACATTTTATCTCGAAGTGAAATCGTGATCCAGCAAATGAAGGTTCAATTCCGCCACCTATAATGAAGAGGAAAGAGCAAAATCTGACCCGAATAGTGAACACTCCAATCTAAAGTATATACTTCAAACTAGAGCTAATAGAAGGTAATCCGCAACAGAATCACATACACATCAAGTCCGGGGTAGATACAGATTAAACGACAACGAAATAGTGGTCGCTTCTAATCTGAAACGTGGAGGTGAAAATCTGCTGTCAAATGAAGGGCAATGGCAGAATACGTTTTGCTGTAATTTGTACTAAGGAAGTTCCGGATTGCTAATCCGAAGAATATTAATACATGATGTCACCTATGCCAAACAAATGGACGGAATAGTAATCCACTAGGATATAGACCAAAAGGAAGAGGAATGAAAATAAAGTCAACGTGTTTTCATTAAGTTAAAAAGTCCATGAAATATTTCAAAGGAAGTGCACGAAATAAGAGAATGTATAATCCAAAAATAATACAAGGGTTTTTAGTCTAAAATGGAATTTCACCTTATGGAGGAGCGAACTTGAAATATATCAAGGAAAATGTTGTGAAATAATGAGGATAAATGAGAGGAAGGGAGTCACATTCTTCAACAACACAGTTTACAAGGGGGTTCTTCCGGGTTGGAATAAATAGCAGTAAATTAAAAGGAACCTTTGCTAAGTTAGAATTATGTTCAACCAAACAACATACAGAATGGAGAAAGGAGCATTTAACTTCAAATATTATATATTACTTAGCTTTGGAAATACATCCACAGAGAGAACTTGGAAATACATCCATTGGGTTGCAAATATGCAATGTAAAATCAAAAAGAGTTTCTGAAGACTTTGGCTTCAACTCAAGACACAACTTTCTACTTCTGCTCTACTCTTAGCTTCTATGGACTTCTACCGCTTTGTACTTCTACACTGTTGCGCTCTTTGATTTTGTCCAACAACACAAAATGAACCCGCAATATGCTAGGGATTCACATATGAGGTGGGAAAGCTCCACCAACTTCTCTGACTTGTATTTAATACAAAATTAGGGTTTCCTTCCAATCGTCAAACTAACTGACAGTTTCAACTACTAGTAATTAATTCAAATGAACCAGGATCCGACGAATGGTGCAGTGGGTCGATTTGTTAGAGGTGTCAAATATGGTTTAATTTTATAGCAAGTAGCGGTTTAGACTTATGTATCTCCAACTTTTGGTAGATTTTGGTTTAAACTTGTGTTCATATCGAGGAGCAAATCTTCCTGCCCTTGTAATGCTTGTGTTTCACATATGACACTCCAATTGCATGGACATGGCCATTGTGAGAGAATTTCTTCAAGTATATAAGTCATCAATGCCATGAGACATTTTATTTCTACTGAGTTCATTAGTTGTATATAAAGTTACCATATCAGAAATATGTGTATGTATGCATGTTCAGTAAGTGCTTGCAATATAAAAGTCAAAAGGTTCATTTTTAAATTTTACCTTGAGTTACAAAGTAACTGTCATAATATCTTTATGAGCTCACAATGTACTATGGATGAACCATTTCAAAGCCATATAACCAATCCGCTACGGAAAAATAAAAAATAAAAAGAAACCCTAGAAAATAAAAAAATATAATGTGAAAAAGAATCGTAAAAGCCCATATGCATAGGCTATTGGACTTTGACATTATGTAGACTTTGATTCTACGAAGCCCATTGTTTCATATTAAACTTTGAAAATGACTTTAAAAATTACAAAGCTATTGGAATTTGATATTATGTAGACTTTGAGTCTACAAAGTCCATTGTTTCATATTAAAATTTGAAAATGATTTTAAAAAATTGCATAGAAACTGTTGTAATATCATTATGGGGTTACAATGTAGTATCGATGAACCATTTTAAAGCCATATAATCAATTAAAAAGAAAATAAAATAAAAAATAAAAATAAAATGAAAAAAAAACCTAAAAACAATGTAAAAATAAATTGTTGGGTAAAAATAGAGAAGTTGTAATACTATTATGGGGTTACAATGTACTATCATAAATAATTTCAAAGCCATATAACCAATTAAAAAAAAAAAAAAAAATAAACATTTAATAACTCGAAGTTAAAATATGTGCACCTCAAATAATTTGGAGCCTTAGAGGTGGATGAGATTTGAAAATTAGTGGACGAATGTCTACTTTTCCTTGCATCTTTCACAATTGAAAGGTGTTTTTCGTATTCAACGGTTGAAAATTGAAAGAAGAAAGGAAATTTGAGAGCAGAATTAAAGACCATAACTAAAAGCACGAGGATACAGAAACAAAAAGGAAAAACCCAGATGTGATGTGAATGAAACAAAAGATAATGCTAAATCCTATGAATTGAAAGTGCATGAAAAGAAAGAAGCATAAATGAATCGAAACCAAATGGAAATCCAATAGGGAAGACAGCCCTTTTCATTAATAAGCTTCAGAACTCGGTTACAATTTGCCTCCTCCATTTTTAGGCGCTAGGAGCGTTAAATGTGTTTTTTTCACATCAATGGATGATATTCCTTCTTTCGTGTGCCCACATGTAAAGTGGGCGGACCAAACGTCATCACTGCTTGCATTGATGAGTCTTGAATCCTTAATTCTCCTTTGATGTTGAGACCCTACGTTCAAAGAAATAGGAAACAGTCAGTGGCACCTGTAGATAAAATAAAACATGCAATCCCCACACCTTCAATTAGTACATGCAAAATATAAATAAAACGATAACTGAAATAGATCCAAATAAACTAAAAACTTGACAAGGGAATAAAAAAATCATCGGGAAGGCACTTCAAATGGAACAGTAAAAAAATTCGCCACAGATTCGTATTCGCTCCGGGGTGGGACGAATAGACCTGCAACAAAACGTCAGATAACACTGTCCCAAATGTCACATCCGGGAAGCTCCAAATCATCTGCAAAGTTGGGGGTTAGCTAAATGGGGGTATTTTTGGAAGACCCAGAAGGTAATATTTTCCCAATTTGGCCTCTATCATCGGGAATTTGATGATGCTACGTACATGTTAGTAAAGGCGGGAAATGATAAAAACATGATCAAAAACGCTCAAAACGATGTGAAATTTGAATGACAACCTATTTAAGTAGCATAGAATTAGATACAAAAATAAAAGAAAGGAAATCTATTTTTAAGTATTTTTCCTTTGAGCATTACTTGATAAAATCCTTATCTCAAATCTAACATAGTAAAAATTTGAGACAATTGTAAAATATATAATAAATTGTCAATAAAAATATGAAATTTATCTTTTAGGGTAAGCTTATTAAGGTTAGAACATCCTCCACGACTCATCCTCTTACTTGACCATTAGAATTGGTAATGAATAAGGGTCTGTGTTGGATCTCATGATCCCTTGTTGTAGATGTCATGTACCAATTTGTCTATTTAAATTTATATAGTTGTGGGTATCTATCAGTATTGCATTAGGTGGATCATTATATGGAAATAAATGTATAGCATGATCATTCATTCTTTCATGAGGAAGTCCCTTAGCTTCTTTAAAGACCTAATATTCCCTTAGGCTATTTACATATTGGGAGGTAGACCCCCTTAAATGAAATTATTTAGACTATAGCTATTTACATATGTATACACTATAAAAATGAAGAGATGATAGGCTGAAAAGCTTGGACGACTGTTGTTAATATCAATACATGTTAACATCGTCCAAAGGGAAGCTTCACAAATAAGGGAAGCTTTTATTTTTATCCTTTCTTTGAATGGCTCCAGTACTATAGTTACCTATTTTCTTTTTGCTTCTTTTTGGTTCGGTCAGGGTATTTTAGTTCCCTAGCTCACTCATTTCTATCTTATGTTTTCTCTATTGATTATTGCCTTAAATGTTTTTTGGCCTAGAAAGGTCATAGTTGTGTTTTGTTACTTTTGTTTTTTTTAGTTTTTCGAGGGATGTGTGTTTTTTTGTGCTGTTTTGTTTTTGTTGTTTTTTATGTTTTTGTATTTTTTTTCTTTTTTTTGTGTTTTTGTTGTTTTTCATGTTTTTGTTTTTTGTGTTTTTTATTTTTTTAAGTGTTTGTGTGTTGTTTTTATGGTTTTCTTATGTGTTTTGTTGTTATTTTTTATTTTTATTTATTTATTTTTGAGTTTTTTGTTGTTTTTATGCTTTTATATTTTTTTGTTTGTTTGTCTTTGTTTTTGATGTTGTTGTTTTTTGTGGTTGTTTATTTATTTTTTGTTGTTTTAGACATGCTCGTTGAGTGTGTCGAAGGGGGCAAGCCAAGTGTGAGACCTGGGTATTTTTGGCGGAATAGATACCTCTGCCTCTTTGAGACTTATCCAAAAGTGGTATCCCATTTAAAATGTTTTCCAAAAAGAAAAAAGTTTGCAATTGAAAAATCTAAACACAACAAAGAATTTCTATAGCATGAGTGATCACATTGTTGATATGTTCACCAAGTGATTCCTAAAAATAGATGAAACTAGCCTTAAAGTAATCAAAGATAATGTTTTGTTCTTGTCCTTTAGAATTTGGCTTAGGGAATGTTAGAATAAAAATTTGTTAAAAACATGACTTCTATAAGGACTATTTAAGATTTATTTGTGGGTCATTTTATCTTTAAATCTTTTTAAATTACATAATAAAATTACAATATCATAAACTTCTATAATATCTTTTAAATCAATCTTTAAAATAATAAAAAGATTAAGACAATATAAATTATAAACAAATTGAAACAAATTACATTAATGCCCTTAGGTGAATCTAAAATACCCCAGTACACACATGGTTTAAACTAATTGTGAAGAGGCTTCGAGCAGGTGAATACATACTTGGAGCTCGAGTATTCGTACAGGTTTGTAGAGGAGAAGATAATGAGAGCAACAGTGGCATCGCATAAGGTTGATAATTCCTTCTCCTTCTTCAACAACCCTGCTTGTCTCTTCGAGAAGGTGACCTGGTTCCGTCCGCTATTTTCTTCATTTATCGCTTCCTTTGCCCTATCTGAGCAGCAGAAGGAAGGACCCATCTTATTATTGATTTTCTTTTTTATCCCTATTTTTTTAAGTTTTATTTAATATTTTAATTATTGAACTTAATTTATAAGTACTATCATCACCTTTCATCATGTGAAGCACGACAGACAGACGGCATTCGTATACCAACTCAAACATAATACTGTTACTTAAAAAATTTAAAATCCAAGGTTATTAGTTCCTTGGAGAATAAGAAACGTACCTTCCTGCCTTTTTCTAGAAAATAACCCGTTCATAGCTCAGAACTCAAACCCGTTTTAACAAAGGCCTATTTCCTTGGGACTACCAACAATTTGGTGAGGTCCCGAAAAGGGCAGAATCATGATGGAATCAATGGAACTACCAACAATTTGGTGTGGTCCTGGTCCGGAAAAGGCAGATATATGATGGAATCAATGGAACTACCAACAATTTGGTGTGGTCCCGAAAAGGGCAGATATATGATGGAATCAATAGATCTATGCAAAGCAGAAAGCAGAGATTGGTACCTGTCTCCAACACTTTGACGGTGAACTCGGCTGAAATTGATGGCTATGGTCATACGGTACATAAACGCTATTGTCAGAGTTGGTACAAACACATTAGTCCGAAGGGTTAGCGGATTGGTAAGTGCTAATTTAGCTGGACACTTATTAAGAGGAAACCTAGGTTAAAACTTTGGTGGTATGCAAAGGTAGTAGTCTATTCTGAATACTTTGAGTGCATACGAGATTAACGATGATGGTACAAACCCCTCGTAGATTTGTTGGATGCAGTCCATGTGATTTGAACCCTTCACTGACCAGTTACTAAAAATAGTCCAGTAGATGTTACCAAGCCTCCTATATAACCAAAAATAAAATAAAATAAACATTCATTTAGGGAAGAGCAGATAAAAAATGGGAAAAAGCTAGGAATTTTAAAACAAAAAATACATATCAACATAAATTTTTACCAAGTTATAATTTGTTTACTAACCTTAAAATTTTATTTGTCTTGAGTTTTGTTGCTTTCAACAGAAAGTTCATGTTTGCATTCGTTAAAATGTTAACGTAACATTTATACAATAAAAAAAGTTCATATGTTTGTAACATAATAAATGTGCTAAAGTATGGAAATAAATTATTAAATTAAAATTACAGAGTAGTAGTTGTAATATTTTTATAGGGTCACAATATACTATGAATGAATTATTTCAAAGTCATATAATGAACAACTCCTAAATATTTTATAATCACATCACTCTAAAAAGTTTTTCCATGTTAAACAGAACAAACCATTCTAAATAATACCCAAAATAATATATATACAATAATTTATAATTTATTTATCTATGACATTTTATAATTGTTTTAGAAAAACCATTCTAAACAATACCCAAAATAATATATATACAATAATTTATAATTTATTTATCTATGACATTTTATATTTGTTTTAGTTTTCAATTATCATACCCAAATCTTTTATCTTCGCTCCATTTAGAACCTTTTCACCATTTTCTTTATAAAAAAGACCATAACTAGTTATTTAAAGATTTTATAATTTAAAATAAAGAAACAAATGATCACAGATTGGAAAAATAAAAGACGAGAACATAACTAATACATGATAATATTTTAGAAGTATACATAGTTGGTATTAGTGTTGGCTAATTCTTTCAGCTTATTCTATAAGATTTTTTTACAAATTTAATTTATTTATGGTAGATTTTCATCTACTTTTGGAGATTCAAAATAGAAATAATAAATTCAGCAGTGAGAAGATTGTATATTCAACTTTTGGTAGTGAAAGATTTAAATCGGACTGGAATACGGAATGGACACACGATTCTGGAATGGCACAAGCTTCAATTCGAAACTATAACAATTTATCTCGAAGTGAAATTGCGATCGAGAAAATGTGTTGGAAATATTAAACCATATTTCACGCCTTCCGAATAAGTGTTTCGCTTCGAAGTAACATAAACATGCCCCCTGAAGATGCTTCGCCGCGAAGTAACTTAAATCTGGCAGTTCGCATTTAAAATTGGCGAAGCAGTAACCAGGCGCGGGAATCAAGGGTCTGACATCGCACATGCGGGTAGTTGGGGTTGCTCGACGATTGGACAGAAACCCTCTTCGGCATTTATTTTTGTCAGTCGTTTGGTGAAGTTTTCCGGCCCCTTGTCCTCTTTCTTCGTCTATAAATACCGGACCATTCGTCGTTTTGAAGCAACCATAGCAGTTATGGTTTCGAGTGCAGAATGACGCAGCAGTAGCAGGACTTCAGACTGCCAGAGTAGGGAGCAATAGCCTCCTAGAAATCTCATCTTGTGTTTACCCTGCAAAATTCAATTTGTAGATGTTTGTAATAGCTTCACTACAAGAAGCCTTTGTAATCCGTTCTTCATCCGATAAATATAAAATCTCCATTTGAAATATGTGTGTGTGGCTCTTCATTCTTTTATTTCACTTTATTGCCCTAAAAGAGATCGACGTTTATTTTCTTGGAACACAAGGTTCGCGGCATTGTTGGGCAGAAGACTAGTTTCGAAGTTTTTCCACCCGAAATCTAGCTTAAGGGGCCATATTTTCCTTTAAAGTTGTGCTTCGCCATCATTTCCTCTGAAGCCGTCATTTTGGTAACTAAGCCAGCGAAGCTCTATTCACTTTATTGCCCTGAAGTGGCAGTTTGGAGTCACTTCACTTGAAATACAAAATTGGCAGTTTGTTTGTTCTAAGTATCCATCTGGCGGTGCTTCGTAGAGCTTTGCCCATAGTTACTACTTCACCAGATTTTGACCCAAAGCTTCTGCTTTGCCAAGAAATCCAACGAAGCACCCACTTCATTGTTAAATCTAGCGTAGCTCCTCTTCCACTCAGATTCGTGCAAATTTTGTTCCACTGCGACTTTATTTAATTCCTTCAAATCGGTATCAGAACAGTTGTGTCGTGACACGAAATATTGAAGCATGGCTTTCGAAAATAATTCCCTGCAGTTGTAGATCTCGTAATTTAACAGCAAGAACTACGATTACTAGAGCATCCAGTTGAAGATCCTCTTTAGGTCTCAGGAGTTGTGGGACTTGGTTGAGAACGGGTACCTAGAATCGGAAGATGCAGCAGCACTTGTCACCCTCTCTCAAGCTGACAAGGATTTATTGAAAGAGAACACGAAGAAGGACCAGAAGGTCCTCTTCTACATCATGCAAGCGGTCGAGGAGACCATATTCCCACAGATTGCATCAGCCACCGAGGCCAAGAAGGCCTACGAAATTTCAGCCAGTTCCTATCAGGGCACCAACAAAGTGAAGTTGGTAAAACTACAAATGCTCAGGAGGGAGTTCGAGAACTTGCAGATGAGTGAGTCAGAAACCATGAGCAATTTTTTCACCCGAACGATAGATGTCATCAACTAGATGCGATTGAATGGTGAAATTGTGTAGTATCAAAGGATTGTGGAGAAAATTCTGAGAAGTGTGCCAACGAAATTTGATTCTATGGTAATTGCAATAGAGGAATCGAGGGATTTGACAACCCTCTTAGTGGATGAGCTCATGGGTTCCTTGCAGACACATGAGCAGAGGCTGAGCCGTTCAACTCAGTCTTCTTTGGATCAAGCCTTCAAGGCACAAGTCTCATTTTGAGATAGCGACAGACAAGATTCCCACCATGGTCCCTCTAGTTCTCAAGGTGGAAGAGGCAGAAGTAACGTGGGAGAGGAAACAAGCAAGGAGGTAGGTCAAACCCTAACGAGGGAGAGACCAATTGTAACTTCCATCAACAAGGAAGAAGAGGCACTGGTAAAAATTGGTAAGATGAATCTTATCAAAAAAAGGACAAATCTAAGGTCCAATGCTATTACTGTAAAAATTTCGGCCATTATATCTCACAGTGCAGAAAGAGGATGGCCAACGAGAATCAGCAGCATGCCCATTATACGGATGAAGCCGAAAATACGGCAGGAGGAAATGTGCTGCTGACTTGTAGTATTGAGGAGGAGAGCAAAAAAAATATTTGGTATCTTGATAGTGGGTGCAGCAACCACATGACAGGGAACAAGGAGATGTTCTCACAACTGGATGAAATAGTCCAGTTTGAAGTCAAGATGGGGAACAACAACAAGGTTCTCATTATGGGGAAAGGAAAAATCCTCATCCGCACCCGGCATGGCGAAAGAAAGCAAATTTGTGATGTATACTATGTGCCTGGGTTGAAACATAACTTGCTGAGTGTTGGACAACTTGTGTAGAAGGGACACTATGCAGTTCAAAGACGGTGTTTGTACCATAAGATACAAAGTGCATGGGCAAATCGCAATTGTGTCCATGACAAAAAACAAAATGTTTTCGCTACAGATTCATAATGAATCATTAATGTCTCTAAGTGTAGTTATGAAATATGCTACCTAGTTGTGGCATCTCAGATTCGGTCACTTAAGCTTCAGTGGCCTGAATTTGCTGCACAAGAAGCAGATGGTGAAGGATTTACACCTTATTGAGCAACCAAACCAAGTTTATGAAGGTTTCCTGGTCGATAAGCAGAACAGGGATGCATTCCCTGTAGGACAGTCTTGGAGAGCATCATAGCCATTGGATCTGGTGCACTCAGACATTTGCGGTCCCATGCATACCAGCTCATATACCGACAACAAATATTTCTTGACTTTCATTGATGACTTCAGCCGAAAGACCTAGATTTATCCCATCAAGCTGAAGTCAGAAGCATTTGCAAAATTTAAGGAGTTCAAGGCTCTGGTTGAGAAATAGAGCAGGTATTCTGTGAAAACTCTTAGGACAGACGGTGGAGGTGAATACATCTCCAACGAATTCCATAACTTTTGCAAGCAGCATGGAATTCAAAAGTAGTTGACTGCAAAATACACACCGTAATAGAATGGTGTAGCTAAGAGGAATAACAGAAGATGGCACGAAGCATGCTGAAGACGAAAAGTATGACACATGAGTTCTGGGCAGTCTGGCTGAGAAGAGTTCTAAGTGAACTACATCAGCCATTGGAAGCAGCAACAATAGTATTTTGTGACAATAATTCTGCCATCGCCCTCTCGAAGGACCCTGTCTTCCACGATCGGACGAAGCACATAGACATCCGATATCATTTCATCAGAGAGCTGGTTAAACTCGGTGAAGTACAATTGCAATTTTGTAGGTCCAAGGAGCAGATAGCTGACATATTCATGAAACCTTTGAAGGAGGACTTCGCCAGGCTGCGGGAATTGTTGGGTGTTAAAGACTTTGTGAAATTTGGTTTAAAGGAGGGTGTTATAAATATTAAACCATATTTCACGCCTCCCGAATAAGTGCTTCACTCCGAAGTAACATAAACATGCCCCCTGAAGATGCTTCACCGCGAAGTAACTTAAATCTGACAGTTCACATTTAAAATTGGCAAAGCAGTAACCAGGCTCGGGAATCAAGGGTCTGACATCGCACATGCGAGTAATTGGGGTTGCTCGATGATTGGATAGAAACCCTCTTCGACATTTATTTTTGTCAGTTGGTTGGTGAATTTTTCTCGCCCCTTGTCCTTTTTATTTGTCTATAAATATCGGACCATTCTTAATTTTGAAGCAGCCACAGTAGTTAGGGTTTCGAGTGCAGAACGACGCAGCAGTAGCAGGAATTCAAACTGCCAGAGTAGGGAGCAGCAGCCTCCTAGAAATCTCATCTTGTGTTTACCCTACAAAATTCAATTTGCAGATGTTTGTAATAGCTTCACTACAAGAAGCCTTTGTAATCCGTTCTTCATCCGATAAATAAAATCTCCATTTGAAATATGTGTGTAGCTCTTCGTTCTTTTATTTCACTTTATTGCCCTAACCAGAGATCGACGTTTATTTTCTTGGAACACAAGGTTCGCGATATTGTTGGGAAGAAGACTAGCTTCAAATTTTTTCCACCCGAAGTCTAGCTTAAGGGGCCATATTTTCCTTTAAAGTTGTGCTTCGCCATCATTTCCTCTGAAGCCATCGTTTTGGTAACTAAGCCAACAAAGCTCTTGTCACTTTACTGCCCTGAAGTGGGAGTTTGGAGTCTCTTCACCCGAAATACAAAATTGGCGATTTGTTTGTTCTAAGTATCCATCTAGCAGTGCTTCGTAGATCTTTGCCCATAGTTACTGCTTCGCCAGATTTTGACCCGAAGCTGTTGCTTCGCCAAGAAATCCAACGAAGCACCCACTTCATTGTTAAATCTAGTGAAGCTCCTCTTCCACTCAAAGTTGTGCGAAGTTTGTTCCTCTGCAACTTTATTTAATTACTTCAAAATGAAGGTTCAATTTCGCTATCTATAACGAAGAGGAAAGAGCAGAATCTGATTTGAACAGCGAACACTTTAATTCAGAGTATATACTGCATACTGAAGCTATTAGAAGGCAATTTGTAGCGAAATCACATACACATCAAGTCCATGGTAAATATCGGTTAAACGATAGCAAAATAGTTGTCGCTTCTAATCCAGAACGTGGAGGCAGTAATCCACAGTAAAATGAAGGGGCAATGGTAGAATACGTTCTGCCACAATTAGCACTAAGGAAGGTCCAGATTGCTAATCCAAAGAATATTAATACATGATGTCACCTATGCAAAACAAATGGGCAGAATAGTAATCCGCTAATATATAGGCCAAAATGGAGCGGAATGAAAATAAAGTCATCGGGTTTTCATTAAGTTTAAAAGTCCATGAAATATTTCAAATGAATTGCATGAAATAGAGAATGTCTAATCTGAAAAGAATACAAGGGTTTTTAGTCTGGAATGGAATATCACCTTGTGCAAAAGTGGACTTGAAATATATCAAGGAAAATGTTGTGAAATAATGAGGAGAAATGAGCAGAAGGGACTCACATTCTTCAACAACACATTTTACAAGGGAGTTCTTTTGGATTGGAATAAATAACAATAAATTAAAAGGTAACTTTGTTAAGTTAGAATTATGTTCAACCAAACAACATACAGAATGGATAACGGAGCATGTAACTGCAAATATTATATATTACTTAGCTTTGAAAATACATCCACTAGGCTACAAATATGCAGTGTACAATCAAAAAGAGTTTTTGAAGACTTTGGCTTCAACTCAGGATACAATTTTCTACTTCTACTCTGCTCTTGGCTTCTTTGGCCTTCTATCGCTCTACACTTCCACGTTGATGTGCTCTTTGATTTTCTCCAACAACACAAAATGAACCTACAACACAAATATATGCTAGGGATTGCCATATGAGGCGAGAAAGCTCCACCAACTTCTCTGACTTGCAGTTAATACAAAATTAGGGTCTCCTTCCAATCGTAGAACTAATTGATAGTTTCTACTACCAGTAATTCATCCGAATGAACCAAGATACAGCGAATGGTGTAGTGGGTCGATTTTTTAGAGGTGTCAAATCTGGTTTAATTTTCTAACACCCTCCTTTAAACTAGATTTCATTAAAAATTTAACGTCGAGCATCTCCATCAACATGTTGAAGTCTTCCTCCTTCAAAGGTTTTGTGAATATATGTGCTATTTGCTCTTTGGACCTGCAAAATAGTAACTCAATATCATTAAATTTCACCATCTCTCTGATGAAATGATATGGGATGTCAATGTGCTTCGTCCTGCTATAAAATAGTAGATCCTTTGACAGTGCTATGATAGAATTATTGTCACAAAAAATGGTTGTTGTTGCTTTCGATGGAAGATTCAATTCACTCATAACTCTTCTCAACCAAGCTGCCTGGCATGTGGTTGAGGTGGTGGTAACATACTCTGCCTCCGCTATAGATAGTGCAACAATGGGTTGCTTCTTCGAGGACCATGAAACTACTCCGGATCCAAGATGTAAGGTGTATCCAGAAGTGCTCTTTCGATCATCTATGCTGACAGCCGAATCACTATCTATGTAGCCAATCAGTTTAAGTTGGTCTTGTCTGGCATAGTGGATTCCATGTTTTCTCGTTCCATTGATATATCGCAAAATCCTTTTGCTTGCTTGCCAATGAGTGTCCTTGGGTGACTCCATAAACCTACTGATTAAACTCACTGCAAACATCAAATCTGGCCTAGTTGCAGTCAAATACATTAGGCTTCCAACTAACCTTTTATAGAGAGTTGGATCAACATTTTTGTTGCTATCATATTTGCTCAATTTCAGTCCTGTGGCAACTGGGGTGATGGCAGGTTTTATTTCCTCCATATTAAACCTCTTTAGGACATCCTTTGCATACTTGCCCTAATAAATGAAGATGCCATTCATAGATTGGTCAACTTCAATTTCAAGAAAATACTCATCAGCCTCAATTCCATCATCTTGAACTCCTCATGGTTGTTCTGAACTGGTGAAAAATCATATTATTGTTTTCAGTATATATTATATCATCTACATACAAGTAGGCGATTACCTTTTCCCCATCTACATTTATCTTCATATACAGAGTGTGCTCATATGGGCATTTGATGAACCCATTCTCCTGAAAGTAAGCATCAATTCTATTGTACCAAGCTTTGGGTGCTTGTTTCAATGCATACAAAGCTTTATTTAATTTTAGGACCTTCCCTTATTGTCCTTATAGTTCATAACTAGGTGGTTGGTCTATGTAGACATCTTCTTCCAGTATTCCATTCAAGAAGGCAAACTTGACATCCTTCTCGTAAACATTCCAACCCTTCTGAGTTGTCAATGCCAAGATCATTTTGATTATGTCAATTCGGGCTACTGGTGCGTACACCTCATGATAGTCAATCCCTGACTTTTGCTTGTATCCTTTTACCACCAGTATGACCTTATGCCTATCCACTTCACCTTGGGCATTAAAATTCATTTTATACATCCATTTGACCCCAATGGTCTTCTTACCTTCTGGGAGATCCATTAGCTCCTAGGTCTGAGTTTTCTCTATTGTTGCTATCTCATCATCCATAACATTCACCCATTTTATATTCTGAATTGTTTCTTCAAAAGTAATTGGATCACACTAGAAAATAAAGCAAAATCATAATGTTCTTCATCAGTTTCAATTATGGTTACTGCATAAATATCTTACAAACTCCTTGTCTTTTATGGTGTCTTCAATTTGGAGATCCTAGTTGTAAGTGGAGGTGATCGGGATGATGAGGTTGTGCTGCTACTGACACCATTGTTACTGCTTGAAGCTACAAGAGTAGGCACTCTATCTTACTCCAAGTCTTCATACTCCATAACTATTGGCTCTTGTTGACTAGTCTTTGACTTCCAGTTCCATTCTTCATCCTATAAGAACTTCACAGCTCTGTTAATTATAAGTTTCTTAGTTATGGGATTATACAACCTGTAAGCTTTTGCTTGTTCACTGTACACTTTAAAGATACACTTCTATGTTTTGTCATCCATATTCTTCCTCTTATCATCTGGAATGTGTGCATATGTTGTGCACCCAAAAACTCTTAAATGAGCAACATTTATCTTCTGGTTGCTCCAAGCCTCTTGAGGATTTTTGTCCTTCACATTTTTTGTGGGACATTTGTTCAGCAAATAAACTGCACAGTATACAACTTTTGCCCAAAACTCATGTGGCAAATTATTTGCCTTTAGCATACTCCTTGCCATCTCCATAATGGTTCTATTATTCCTCTCTACAACACCATTCTGTTGTGGTGTATATTTAGAAGTGAACTACCTACGAATTCCATTTTCTTTACAAAAATTATGAAATTTGGAGATATACTCACCTCCTTCATCTATCCTGAGAGTCATCACAAAATAGTTGCTCTGTTTCTTAATCGAAGCCTTGAAATCTTTAAATTTACCGAAAGCTTCTGACTTTTGCTTGATGGGATAAATCCATGTCCTCCGACTGAAGTCATCATTGAAGGTCAAAAAATATTTATTTCCAAAAAATATGTTGGTCTGCATTGAACCACACATATCTGAGTGCACCAACTCCAATGGTGGTGAAGCTCTCCAAGACTGTCCTATAGGGAACGCATCCCTATGCTTCTTGCCAATCAAGCAACCTTCATAAACTTGATTGGGTTGCTCAATAAAGGGTAAACCCTTCACCATCTGCTTCTTGTGAGACCAGTTAAGGCCACTAAAGCTCAAGTGACAAAATATGAGATGCCACATCGAGGTAGCATCCTTAACTACTACAATCAATGACATCCACAATTCATTCTGAATCTACAAAGGGAACATTTTGTTCTTTGTCATGGACATAGTTGCAACGAGCCCATTTTCCTTGTCTTAGATGATACACGATTCATTCTTAAATTGAATAGTGTGCCCTTTTTGCACAATTTGTCCAACACTCAACAAGTTATGTTTCAATCTAGGCACATAATACACATCTTGTATTTACTTCCTTTCACCTTGTTTGGTGCAGATAATGATCTTTTCTTTTCCCATGACAGGTACCTTGTTGTTGTTCCCCATTTTCACTTTGGATTGGACTGTTTCATCCAACTGTAAGAACATCTCTCTGTTCCCAGACATATGGTTGCTACACCCACTATCCAAAAACCAGGTGTTCTTTTGAATCTCCTCCTCAGTACTACAAGTTAACAACAAATTTCCACAAGTATCTCTACACTTCACATTTCTAGCTTTATTTGTGTAGTGGGCTTTCTTTTTGTTATCTTTGGCTATCTTCTTTCTACACTTAGAAATATAATAACCAATTTTTTTGTAGTAGTAACACTGGATCTTTAACTTGTCAAACCTCTGATTAGACCCATCTTGTTGATTTTAGCCATTGCCTCTTCCTCCTTCTTGATGGAAGTCGCAGCTATTCTCTCCTTCATAGGAGTTTGACCTTCCTCCTTTCTTGTTACCTCTTCCACGCTTGCCTTGATTGCTTTGTCCTCTTCCTCCTTGATAATTGGAGGCACCCTGGTGGTATTCTTATCTTTTGTTGTTGTTTCGAAATGAGACCTGCGTCTTGAACACTTACTTTAGAGTGAACTGAAATGATCAACTCAGCCTCTGCTCATGTGTTTCCAGAGAACCCATGAGTTCATCCATCGATAGGGTTTTCAAGTCCCTCTATTCTTAAATCAATATCACAACTGAGTCGAACCTTGCTGGTAGGCTCCTCAGTTTCTTCTTCACTATCCTTTGGTTGTCCATAATCTCCCATTCAACCTCATATGGTTGATGACATCCAATGTTCAGGTGAATAAATCACTCATGGACTCCAACACACCCATCTACAGGTTATCGAACCCTCTTCTCAACATCTGTAGCTTCACCAACTTCACCTTGTTGGTGCCTTGATAAACACTGACAAGTATTTCCCAATATTTCTTTGCTTTGGTTGCTGCTGCAATCCGTGGGAAGATGGTATTGTCAATCACTTGCATTATATAAAATAATTCCTTTTGGTCTTTATTTCGATTCTCCTTCAGAAAATCTGAATACGCTTGGGATAGTACGGCCAATGCTGCTGCATCCGTTGGTTCTATATAACCATTCTCGACCAAGTCCCATAGCTTCTGAGACCCGAAATATTTTTTCATTTGAATGCTCTAGTAATCATAATTTTTACCACTAAATCATGGGATCTGCAACTACAAGGAGTTGTTTTCGAAATTCATTGCTTCTATCTTCCACATGTAGGCTCAATCTTTGATACCAATTTGAAATATTTAAATTGGAGCAAAATCTAAAATGGACACACGATTCTAGAATGGCACACACTCCAATCCATAACTATAACATTTTATCTCGAAGTGAAATCATGATCCAGCAAATGAAGGTTCAATTTCGCTACCTATAATGAAGAGGAAAGAGCGGAATCTAACCCGAACAGTGAACACTCCAATCTGAAGTATATACTGCAAACTATAGCTAATAGAAGGCAATCCGCAATAGAATCACATACACATCAATTCTGGGGTAGATACAGTTTAAACGACAACGAAATAGTGGTCTCTTCTAATCTGAAACGTGGAGGTGAAAATCTATTGTCAAATGAAGGGGCAATGGCAAAATATTTTATGTTGCAATTTGAAGTAAGGAAGGTCCGGATTGCTAATCCGAAGAATATTTATACATGATGTCACCTATGCCAAACAAATGGACGGAATAGTAATCCACTAGGATATAGACCAAAAGGAAGCGAAATGAAAATAAAGTCAACGGGTTTTCATTAAGTTAAAAAGTCCACAAAATATTTCAAAGGAAGTGCACGAAATAAGAGAATGCATAATCCAAAAAGAAAACAAGGGTTTTTAGTCTGAAATGGAATATCACCTTATGGAGGAGCGAACTTGAAATATATCAAGGAAAATGTTGCGGAATAATGAGAAATGAGAGGAAGGGAGTCACATTCTTCAACAACAAAGTTTACAAGGGGGTTCTTTTGGGTTGGAATAAATAGCAGTAAATTAAAAGGAACCTTTGCTAAGTTAGAATTATGTTCAACCAAACAACATACAGAATGGAGAAAGGAGCATTTAACTTCAAATAGTATATATTACTTAGCTTTGGAAATACATCTACAGAGAGAACTTGGAAATACATCCATTGGGTTGCAAATATGCAATGTAAAATCAAAAAGAGTTTCTGAAGACTTTGGCTTCAACTCAAGACACAACTTTCTACTTCTGCTCTGCTCTTGGCTTCTCTGGACTTCTACCGCTTTGTACTTCCATGCTGTTGTGCTCTCTGATTTTCTCCAACAACACAAAATGAACCCGCAATATGCTAGGGATTCACATATGAGGTGGGAAAGCTCCACCAACTTCTCTGACTTCTATTTAATACAAAATTAGGGTTTCCTTCCAATCGTCGAACTAACTGACAGTTTCAACTACTAGTAATTAATCTGAATGAACCAAGATCCGACGAATGGTGCAGTGGGTCGATTTGTTAGAGGTGTCAAATATGGTTTCATTTTATAGCAAGTAGTGGTTTAGACTTATGTATCTCCAACTTTTGGTAGATTTTGGTTTAAACTTGTGTTCATATTGAGGAGCAAATCTTCCTGCCCTTGTAATGCTTGTGTTTCACATATGACACTCCAATTGCATGGACATGGCCATTGTGAGAGAATTTCTTCAAGTATATAAGTCATCAATGCCATGAGACATTTTATTTCTACTGAGTTCATTAGTTGTATATAAAGTTACCATATCAGAAATATGTGTATGTATGCCTATTCAGTAAGTGCTTGCAATATAAAAGTCAAAAGGTTCATTTTTAAATTTTACCTTGAGTTACAAAGTAACTGTCATAATATCTTTATGAGCTCACAATGTATTATGGATGAACCATTTCAAAGCCATATAACCAATCCGCTACGGAAAAATAAAAAATAAAAATAAAAAATGAAAAGAAACCCTAGAAAATAAAAAAAGATAATGTGAAAAATAATCGTAAAAGTCCATATGCATAGGCTATTGGACTTTGACATTATGTATACTTTGATTCTACGAAGCCCATTGTTTCATATTAAACTTTGAAAATGACTTTAAAAATTACAAAGCTATTGGAATTTGATATTATGTAGACTTTGAGTCTACAAAGTCCATTGTTTCATATTAAAATTTGAAAATGACTTTAAAAATTGCATAGAAACTGTTGTAATATCATTATGGGGTTACAATGTAGTATCGATGAACCATTTTAAAGCCATATAATCAATTAAAAAGAAAATAAAATAAAAAATAAAAATAAAATGAAAAAAAAAACCTAAAAACAATGTAAAAATAAAATGTTGGGTAAAAATAGAGAAGTTGTAATACTATTATGGGGTTACAATGTACTATGATAAATAATTTCAAAGCCATATAACCAATTAAAAAAAATAATAAATAAATAAACCTTTAATAACTCGAAGTTAAAATATGTGCACCTCAAATAATTTGGAGCCTTAGAGGTGGATGAGATTTGAAAATTAGTGGACGAATGTCTACTTTTCCTTGCGTCTTTCACAATTGAAAGGTGTTTTTGATATTCAACGGTTGAAAATTGAAAGAAGAAAGGAAATTTGAGAGCTGAATTAATACCATAACTAAAAGCACGAGGATACAGAAACAAAAAGGAAAAACCCAGATGTGATGTGAACGAAACAAAAGATAACGCTAAATCCTATGAATTGAAAGTGCATGAAAAGAAAGAAGCATAAATGAATCGAAACCAAATGGAAAGCCAATAGGGAAGACAGCCATTTTCATTAATAAGCTTCAGAACTCGGTTATAATTTGCCTCCTCCCTTTTTACGGGCTAGGAGCGTTAAATGTGTTTTTTTCACATCAATGGATGCTATTCCTTCTTTCGCGTGCCCACATGTAAAGTGGGCGGACCAAACATCATCACTGCTTGCATTTATGAGTCTCGAATCCTTAATGCTCCTCTGATGTTGAGACCCTACGTTCAAAGAAACAGGAAATAGTTAGTAGCACCTGTAGATAAAATAAAACATGCAATCCCCATGCCTTCAATTAGTACATGCAAAATATAAATAAAACGATAACTGAAATAGATCCAAATAAACTAAAAACTTGATAGGGGCATTAAAAATCACCAGGAAGGCACTTCAAATGGAACAGTCAAAAAATTTTCCACAGATTCGTATTCGCTCCGGGGCGGGACGAATAGACCTGCAACAAAACGTCAAATAGCACTATCCCAAATGTCACATCCGAGAAGCTCCAAATCACCTGCAAAGTTTGGGGTTAGCTAAATAGGGGTATTTTGGGAAGACCCATAAGGTAATATTTTCCCAATTTGGCCTCTATCACCGGGAATTTGATGATGCTACCTACATGTTAGTAAAGGCGGGAAATGATAAAAACATGATCAAAAACGCTCAAAACAATGTGAAATTTGAATGACAACCTATTTAAGTAGCATAGAATCAGATGCAAAAATAAAAGAAAGGAAATTTATTTTTAAGTATTTTCCCTTTGAGCATTACTTGATAAAATCCTTATCTCAAATCTAACATAGTAAAAATTTGAGACAAATGTAAAATATATAATAAATTGTCAATAAAAATATGAAATTTATATTTTAGTGTAAGATTATTAAGGTTAGAACATCCTCCATGACTCATCCTCTTACTTGACCATTAGCATTGGTAATGAATAAGGGTCTGTGTTGGATCTCATGATCCCTTGTTGTAGATGTCATGTACCAATTTGTCTATTTAAATTTATATAGTTGTGGGTATCTATTAGTATTGCATTGGGTGGATCATTATATGGAAATAAATGTATAGCATGATCATTCATTCTTTCATGAGGAAGTCCCTTAGCTTCTTTAAAGACCTAATATTCCCTTAGGCTATTTACATATTGGGAGGTAGACCCCCTTAAATGAAATTATTTAGACTATAGCTATTTACATGTGTATACACTATAAAAATGAAGAGATGATAGGCTGAAAAGCTTGGACGACTGTTGTTAATATCAATACATGTTAACATCGTCCAAAGAATGGTTTGATAAGTATCTTAGACATTTATGTTGTGTGGTATGCTTTGTTGATTTTGTGACCTATATGAATCACAGTTCTTAAGATTTTAGATTCGGCAATTGCATACATCATAAGTGAAAGATAAATGCATAGACTATTGTTATTGAATCAATTGATATACAACAACTAAGGTCAAGAATAAAACACATGTATGATGAATCTACTTTGTAAGGACCCTCAAGCAAATTCTCTTTTGGAAGTTTCAATGCATATAGAAGATGGTGCCTAGATATTAGAAAGCTTGTTATGATGAAAGGTAAGTGCATTAGGGGTTTGCATTCTAGTGTTGCTAGTCCTAGATTTTATAAGCATCAACTATGGATATACAAGTATTTTGGTTTAAAAAAATTAATGTCATATGTACTAGCAAGAACTAAGTTTTGGATAGTAAACCAAACTTTAAATAAAATTATTCAGTTGAAATAAGAATTTCTTTAGGTGGTTTCAAATACTTGCCTGCCCCCTGATTGGGAAAAAGATTTGATAATTGTTCTTGAATTTAATCTTGATTTGTGGTCTTGAATATATACCCAGATTTTGATTGCTAAGAATGATATCTACCTGCATTCCAGTGTTGCTAATCCTATATTTTATAAGTATCAACTATGGATATAAACAAATCAAGGAATTATGGAGGGAATTAGATAATGTGATTCCAGTATATGTGAGCAGAGATTTAAACAAAGCGGTCGATTTCCTGGCTAAGATGGGTGTTGCGAAAGAGGTAGGAGTGCAGTTGCATAGTGACATACCTATTGAAGATGAGGTGATTAGGCAGTGCCTTGAAAGATCCTTGAGCCAATGATCAATGAAAAAGCTAAGGGTTGTTTTTGTCGCAATTTCGCGACCTGTTACGCCATCGCGGCCATTGGAGGTAAGCTATCGCGATATCGCGACATGTTGTGCCGTCACAGCCGCTGGAGGAAAGCTATCGTGATATCGTGACATGTTGCGTCGTCGCGGCCGCTGGAGGAAAGTTGTCACGATATCGCGACATGTTGCACCGTCGCGGTCGCTGGAGGAAAGTTGTCGCGATATCGCGTCATGTTGCGCCGTCGCGGTTGCTAGAAGAAAGTTTTTGTGATTTCACATGTTGCGTCATCATGGCTGCTGGAGAAAAGTTGTCACGATATCGTGACATGTTGCGCCGTTGCGGCCGCTGTGGGAAAGTTGTCGCGATATCGTGACATGTTGCGCTATCGCGGTCGCTGGAGGAAAGTTGTCGCGATATCGCAACATGTTGCGCCATTGCAGCCACCGAGGGAAAGTTGTCGTGATATCGCGACATGTTGCGCCATCGCGGCCAAAGGAGGAAAGTTGTCGCGATATCGCGACATGTTGCGCCGTCGCGGTCGTCGAGGGAAAGTTGTCGCGATATCATGACATGTTGCGCCGTCGCAGCCAAGGGAGGAAAGTTGTCGCAATATCACGACATGTTGCGCCGTCGCGGCCAAGGGAGGAAAGTTGTCGCGATATCGCAACATGTTACGCTGTCGTGATCGCTGGAGGAAAGATGCGATTTCACGACGTGTTGCGTCGTTGCAGCCGCTGGAGGAAAGTTGTCTCGATATCGCGACATGTTGCTCCGTCGCGGCCAAGGGTGGATTATTGTCGCGATTTCGTGACAGGTTGACTTTTTGCGGTCAAAGGAGTCTTGTGTCACGATTTCGCGACTTGTAGCTTTTTCACGGCCAGAGGTGAAGTTGGTGTTTGCTGCGCGTTTTCGCGATAAGTTTTTGTAACAGATCTATCAGCTCTCTCAGCTAGCTTGGTTTTGGTTCAAGAGATTTGGATCCATTGCAAATCTTCCTCTTCTTTTGTAATCATGTGCTTTCATTGTTTTCGGTTGGGATGTGTCTTCTCCCAATTGTAACTGATCTTTGTTTTAATACAAGTTTTTTTCAAATTTTTCAAAAAAAAAACTATGGATATACAAGTATTTTGGCTTTAAAAATTTTGTTGTCATATGCACTAGCAAGAAGAACTAAGTGTTGGATAGTAAACCAAACTTTAAATAAATAATTAAGTGTTGCAAGAAGAACTAAGTGTTGGATATCCATTTGTATTTTTAATATTTTTCATTTCGACATCCTACTATGCATCTCTAAACAAATAATTTTAGAAAGCAAATCATCTAAATATTTTTACATTTTTATATTTTAAAAAGAGAAAAGTAAATCTAGACTAGATATTTTTCAAAAGAAATCAAAAGTAAATCAAAGATCATATTCATAAATATTTTCTAGATGAAAATATGTGACAAAGCTCTTTTCTCCTCTCCTATTTACATTTAGATTATTTAATTTCTCCTATTTATTTTTATTAAAAAGGAGATCTTGAAACTCTTAATTAGTTTTAGTTTTCTACATGATTTTCTTTACTGCTTGCAAATAATACTAATAACCATTATATCATAGGTCCCTAAATAATAATAATAATAATAATCAAAATATTGTAGGGAGACATATCTTCAAATTCTTGTTAGGTTTTGGTTTTCCACATGATTTTCTTTACTGCATTTAAAAATGTTGGTGGAGCCATAAGACGATAAGTCGCTATAGAAGTTCTTTAAAAAAAATTGTGGGGAGATCCCAAGACAAGTTTCATAGGGGTAACCTTTTCAGGGTATAACTTGGCCACTAGAACTTTGATTGACTTTGGTGTTATACCTATACCCATAGAATATTATTTTCCCAAGAATGAGATTAAGTAATGCTAAACTATGATAGCTAAAATTTGATCCTTCTATAGCACCTTCAAAAGCCTCAAAAACACAAAATAATAATATCATCCAAAAATCAGTTATAGGTCAAAACACATTTCCAATGGTGTTAGCTCATCAACAAGAGTTTTACAAAATAAAAAAGCATTACATATCAAAAACTAGCTTTTTTAAGTATCCTAAAAAAAATGGAAAGATTTTGAATCTAAAATATTAGACTAATTTAAATGATCATACATCTATATTGTACCTATTTAGCCTTGGGGTAGGGCCATGTAAAGAAACTTTTAAAAACCAACCTATGCTATCCACCATAGAAACTTAGTATCATGGTGGTTTAATATGTCAACAAGGGCCATATCCATAGAAATATCAAAACCTAGTGATAATTTGCTATTATAATAAAAAGTTTGCAGGAGGTTTTTGATCATTTCATTAGGCAGTTAGTTTGGAGGGGTTCTACCATTCTACCTTGGAATATCTGGAATGAAAGGAACAACCAGATTTTCAATCAAGAAAGAAAGGATATTTATTATAGTTGGTAAAAGACCATTGTCAACTTAGTTGAATCAATCCAAAAACTCCGTAATCACCCCCATAACTCCCATCAAAGATGGGATCAAGTGATGCAAATATTGAAGTTTAACTCTTCTAATGGCAACTAGATTAAAGGGAATGTGAGTAATTACAAGATGGAAAGAACAAGGAAATGGCAACATCCTCCTAAGGATTATGGAAAAGTCATTACCGATGGAGCTTCTAGGGGGAACCCTAGAAAATCTAGTGCAAGAGGAATTGGTAGGCTTTCTGATGGTTCCTGTGGTTTTCGATTTTGCTGAGAAGTTGGGTATCCTTTCCAATAACCTTGTTGAGGGGTATGGTATCCTAAGAGGCCTTCAAGAGGCTGCTAAGGTTGTATGGGAAAAGGTGTTGGTTGAATATGACTCTCAACTCATGATTAATCTTCTAAAGACTCCTTCTAAGAATCATAAGGTTGATTGGATGATAAAAAAAATTGTTGAGAAGATTCAATTAATCCAGATGGGCTTTTTGAAAGTTGATTACAATCATGTGGTCAGAGAAAAGAACAGAAGTGATGATGCTTTAGCTAATTAGACATTAGACAAAGGTGATCTTACTTTCTACGACCACCTTCCCAAGTGGTGGGCTTCACAAATAAGGGAAGCTTTTCTTTTTATCCTTTCTTTGAATGGCTCCAGTACTATAGTTACCTATTTTCTTTTTGTTTCTCTTTGGTTCGGTCAGGGTATTTTAGTTCCCTAGCTCACTCATTTCTATCTTATGTTTTCTCTATTGATTATTGCCTTAAATGTTTTTTGGCCTAGAAAGGTCGTAGTTGTGTTTTGTTATTTTTGTTTTTTTTAGTTTTTCGAGGGATGTGTGTTTTTTTGTGCTTTTTTGTTTTTGTTGTTTTTTATGTTTTTGTATTTTTTTTTTTTTTTGTGTTTTTGTTGTTTTTCATGTTTTTGTTTTTTGTGTTTTTTATTTTTTTAAGTGTTTATGTGTTGTTTTTATGGTTTTCTTATGTGTTTTGTTGTTATTTTTTATTTTTATTTATTTATTTATTTATTTATTTTTGAGTTGTTTGTTGTTTTTATGCTTTTATATTTTTTTGTTTGTTTGTTTGTTTTTTGTTTGTCTTTGTTTTTTATGTTGTTTTTTATGGTTGTTTATTTATTTTTTGTTGTTTTAGACATGTTCGTTGAGTGTGTCGAAGGGAGCAAGCCAAGTGTGAGACCTGGGTATTTTTGGCGGAATAGATACCTCTGCCTCCTCCTTGAGACTTATCCAAAAGTGGTATCCCATTTAAAATGTTTTCCAAAAAAAATAAAATAAAAAGTTTGCAATTGAAAAATCTAAACACAACAAAGAATTTCTATAGCATGAGTGATCACATTGTTGATATGTTCACCAAGTGATTCCTAAAAATAGATGAAACTAGCCTTAAAGTAATCAAAGATAATGTTTTGTTCTTGTCCTTTAGAATTTGGCTTAAGGAAAGTTAGAATAAAAATTTGTTAAAAACATGATTTCTATAATGACTATTTAAGATTTATTTGTGGGTCATTTTATCTTTAAATCTTTATTTTCTTCTTTAACAGATACCTTATTTTTAAAATAATATTTAATTTCTTTTTTAATAAAATTAATATATTTATTAATATTTTTTTTAACAATAGGTTCGAGGGTTTGGTCCAGTGGTAAAAACGTTCTTGTGGGAGTGTGGAGACCATGGTTCGAATGTTGGCTATGTTAAAAAGTTTATGCCACACAACTAGAGGTTATACTGATAACAAGGAACAACATTCATTCGAACCCACTTTAACTATGTTAAAAAGTTTACCGAAACGAACAACTAAAGATTATAGTAACAACAATAAATAATATTTAAACCCAAAAAGAAATGTAAAAAAAAAATTATTACACTTATATTTATATATTACAATTATAAATATTTTTAAATTACATAATATAATTACAATATCATAAACTTCTATAATATCTTTTAAATCAATCTTTTAAAATAATAAAAAGATTAAGACAATATAAATTATAAACAGTTTGAAACAAATTACATTAATGCCTTTAGGTGAATCTAAAATACCCCAGTACTAATTGTGAAGAGGCTGAAGGAGCAAAAATGCGATTTTTTCTTTTTCCTTCTCGCCGGAGTCTGTCAACACAGACTGCGCAGGGCGCACGTCCAACTCCCGACTTCGGGAGCGAAGTGCGGACGACGCTGCCAAAGCGGCCGAAGTCCGGCACTCACGCGAAGTGCGGACTGCGCAGGCCAAGACGGCCGAAGTGCGCACTTCGGCCGAAGTGCGGACTTCGCACGGGCAAACAGCCGAAGTGCGCACTTCGGCCGAAGTGCGAACTTCGCACGGCCAAACAGCCGAAGTCCGGCACTCGCGCGAAGTGCGTACTTCGCAGCTTTGGACTGCCGAAGTTCGGCACTAGCGCGAAGTGCGTACTTCGCAGCTTTGGACTGCCGAAGTTCTGCAGTCGCGCGGAGTGCGAACTTCGCAGTTTTGAGTTGCCGAAGTGCGACAGTTGCAGCGAACTTTGCTGGGCAAGAAACTTCGCCGTGCTCGTCGACCAACTTCGCTCGGCAACAAACGTCTTTGTTTTCTGTGGCTGCTGCTGGGTTTGCCCGACTTGGCAAGACCCGTATGAGGAGAGAAACGCCGGAACAGAGAACACCAAGGTTAAGACTTAAACAACTGCAAACCCTAAAGATGCCACAGACAAACAGCAAACTTTATTCATATGAACAACTAGGGTTACGTAATTCCTCAACCGAGGAAGTAACAACATCTGCAGGCTACGCTGCAGATAAACCGGACAAGGGAAATGTCGAGTCCGTCGCTCGGACATTTATCACCGAGCCTCACCGCTCACCGAAACACTCGCCCTTCTTTCTCTGCTCACTTTCACGAACTTCTCTCACACCCGCTCTGCTTCCTTCTTCTATGCACTCTCTCGCACTCTAGTTTGTCTGAAGAACCGAACCGCCTTTTATAGCCGCGGGGAGAGAAGGATAAGGGTTATCCTCGGACAGCTTCGGATAAGGGTCATCCTCGGACCGACCCACATCTAGGGTTTCTGACAAACGCCGATCGGGTATTAACACTCGCGGAGATCGGATCCCGCCAGGTGTCAAATCTGTCAGAAGATAAGTGCGACGTCCTGTCACACTTTTGTCGGGATCCCGGATTTGCGGCAGCGCAGTTGGGCACAGGCGTGAAATCTGGGTTTATTTTTCTAACACCCTCCTTTAAACCTGATTTCACAAGCACTTTGACTCCAAGCTGCTCTCGCAATCTTCGAAGTCTTCCTCCTTCAAAGGCTTCGTGAAAATATCTCGCCAATCGCTCCTTGGATCCGCAAAACTGCAGATGAATTTCTCCGGACTTCACCAACTCTCTCGATGAAGTGATAACGAATATCAATGTGCTTCGTCCGGCCATGGAACACGGGATCCTTTGACAGTGCAATGGCCGAATTGTTGTCACAAAAAATTGTTGTCGCGCCTTCCGGAGGATTAAACAGTTCGCTCAGAACTCTTCGCAGCCATACTGCTTGGCATGCGGATGTCGTGGCGGCGACATATTATGCTTCGATTGTGGACAACGCAACAATGGGTTGCTTCTTGGACGCCCATGAGACTGCCCCGATCCGAGATGGAAAGCATACCCGGAGGTGCTCTTCCGATCGTCGCATCGCCAGCCTCAGCCACCGTCTCGTGAAGCCCACTAGCTCCAACCGGTCCCGTCTCGGCGTAAAATAGGCCATGGTTCCGCGTCTCGCTGACATATCACAAGATCCTCTTGCCTCGCTTGCTGCGTGTCCTTCGGAGTCTCCATGAAACGGCCGATCGGGGCCGACTCCGAACATCGGATCCGGCCGAGTTGCAGCCAAGTACATTAGATCGCCAACTAGCCTTTTGAACAAGGTTGGATCTACAGCACCTCCCTCGTATCCAACTTGCTCGCCTTCAAACCCGTGGCTACGTGTGTGATGGCAGGTTTGTTGTCCTCCATCTTGAAGCGCTTCAGGACATCATTCACATACTTGCCCCGAGAAATGAAGATGCCATCTCGCCGATTGGTCAACTTCAATGCCGAGAAAATATTTCATCAGCCCCATGTCGCTCATTTCAAACTCGGACTTCATGGTTGTTCTAAACCGCGCAAATAGGTCGTCGCTATTGCCAGTAAATATCAGATCGTCTACGTACAGGCAGACGATGATGAGCTCACCTGCTGCATTTGACTTCATGTACAGGGAGTGCTCATATGGGCATTTTTGAAACCCATTCTCCTAAAAATAGCTGTCAATCCGGCTGTACCAAGCTCGGGGCGCCTGCTTCAAACCGTACAGGGCCTTCTTCAGCTTCAGGACTTTGCCTTCTTGCCCTAGTATTTCATAACCGGGCGGCTGGTCTATGTAGACCTCTTCTTCCAACACACCGTTGAGGAAGGCAGACTTGACATCCATCTGGAACACGCTCCATCCTTTCTGAGCTGCGAGTGCCAGAATCATTCTGACTGTGTCAAGTCGGGCTACAGGTGCATACACCTCATGATAGTCAACTCCTGACTTCTGCTTGTAGCCTTTCGCCACTAATCTGGCCTTGTGTCTGTCAACCTCTCCTTGGGCATTAAACTTCGTCTTATATACCCACTTGACCCCAATGGTCTTCTTTCGTGCTGGAAGATCTGTTAGCTGCCATGTCTCATTCTTCTCAATGGTCGCTATCTCCTCATCCATCGCATTCACCCATTTGCGATTCTCGACTTGCCTCTTCAAACTCCACCGGATCACATTCAGTAAAGAGAGCAAAATCAGAATAATCTTCATCTAAATGATTACGGGTTACCTCATAGATGTCTTGCAAGCTCCGAGTCTTTGGCAGGAGTCCTCGTGTTCCGTATTCTCGCTTGCAAGTGGAGGTGAGCGGGATGTTGAGGGTGTGTCGTCGCCGGCACCACCGTTGATGCTTGAAGGCACAGGTGGTTGAACTCTGTCTTCCTCCAAGTCTACAGACTCAACAGTTGCTGGTTCAGACTGACCAGTCTTTGACTTCCCGTTCCAGACTTCATCCTCCAAGAACTTCACGTCTCGGCTGATGACAAGTTTCTTTGTCACAGGATTGTACAGCCTGTACGCCTTCGCTGGTTCGCTGTACCCTGTGAAGATGCATTTTTCAGCTTTGTCATCTAGCTTCTTCCTTTTCTCATCTGGAACATGTGCATATGCTATGCACCCGAAAACTCGCAAATGAGCCACACTTGGCTTCAACTTGCTCCACGCTTCCTCTGGAATTTTGTCCCTCACACTCTTGGTGGGACACCGGTTCAACAGATAGACTGCACAACTTACAGCTTTCCGCCCGTAACTCATGTGGCAAACTTTTTGCCTTCAAGCATGCTCCGTGCCATCTCCATGATTGTTCTGTTTCTTCCTCTCGCCTACGCCATTCGTCGTGGCGTGTATCCGGCAATGAACCGCCTCCGAATTCCATGTTGCTTGCGTAAGTTGTGGAATTCGTTGGAGATGTACTCTCCACCTCCATCAGTTCTGAGAGTCTTCACATAGTAACCGCTCTGTTTCTCAACCAGAGCCTTGAACTCCCTAAACCTTGCAAACGCCTCTGACTTCAACTTGATTGGATAAATCCAAGTCTTCCGACTGAAGTCATCAATGAAGGTCAGGAAATACTTATTGCCGGCATATGAGGTGGTCTGCATGGGACCACAGATGTCTGAGTGCACCAGCTCCAAAGGCCGTGATGCTCTCCAAGACTGCCCTACAGGGAATGCATCCCTGTGCTGCTTGCCGACTAGGCAACCTTCACAAACTTGGTTCGGTTGCTCTATAAGGGGTAAACCCTTCACCATCTCGCTTCTTGTGCAGTAGATTCAGGCCACTGAAACTCAGGTGACCGAATCTGAGATGCCACAGCCAGGTAGCATCCTTCTCAACTGCACTCAGAGACAACAAAGATTCATTCTGAATCTGCAGTGGAAACATCTTGTTTTTCGTCATGGACACAGATGCAATTTGTCCATGGACCTTGTCTCTGATGGAACAGACTCCATATTTGAACAGTACAGTGTGCCCCTTCTGCACAAGCTGTCCAACACTAAGCAGATTATGCTTCAACCCAGGCACATAATAAACATCTTGAATTGTTTTTCTATCACCGTGCCGGGTGCGGATGAGGATCTTTCCTTTCCCCATCACAAGAACTTTGATGTTGTTCCCCATCTTGACTTCGGACTGGACTGTTTCATCCAGCTTGTGAGAACATCTCCCTCGTTCCCAGCTCATGTGGTTGCCGCAACCACCGTCAAGATACCGGACGTTTTTCTTGCTCTCCTCTTCAATACTGCAAGTCAGCAACACAATTCCTCCCGCCGCATTTTCGGGTTCCTTCGAATAATGGGCTTGTCGCCGATTCTCGTTCGCCATCTTCTTTCTCGCACCGATGTGGCATAATGGCCGAACTTGCTGCGTAGAGTAGCATTGGACCTTTGACATGTCCTTCTTCTCGCCGAGAGCCACCTTGCTGATTTCTCGCCGTGCCTCTTCCTCCTTGGCTGATGAAAGTTGCAACTTGGCTCGGCTTCCTGAGGGTTTGAGTTCCCTCCTCGCTTGTTCCTTCTCCCACGTCTGCTTCTGCCTCTTCCTCCTTGAGAACTTGAGGCACCGTGCTGGGAGTCTTGTTTGTCGCTGTCTCAGACTGAGACTTGCACTTTGAAGGCTTGCTCCAAAGAAGACCGAGTTGAGCGGCTCGACCTCCGTTCATGGGTCTCGCAGGGAACCCATGAGTTCGTCCGTCGAGAGGGTTGTCAGATCCCTCGACTCTTCGATTGCTATCACAACCGAGTCGAACTTCGCAGAAAGACTTCTGAGAATCTTCTCCACGATTCTCTGGCTCTGGACATTTTCTCCATTCAACCGCATCTGGTTGATAATGTCAGTCGTCCGGGTGAAGAAGTCACTCATCGACTCGGACTCGCTCATCTCGCAGTGTTCTCGAACTCTCTCCCGAGCATCCGCAGCCTTCACCAACTTCACTTTGCTCGGTGCCCCGATACGAACTCGCCAGGGTTTCCCTGTGCCCGCTTGGCCTTGGTGGCCGATGCAATCCGCGGGAAGATGGTCTCCTCAACCGCTTGCATGATGTAGAAGAGGGCCTTCTCGTCCTTCTTCTTGTGCTCTTTCAACGGATCCCCGTCTCGCTTGAGAGAGGGCGGCGGTGCCGCCGCATCCGCCGGTTCCGGGTAGCCGGTCTCGACCAACTCCCATAGCTCCCGAGATCCGAACAGATCCTCATCTGGATGCTCCAGTAATCGTAGTTCTTACCGTTAAATCGCGGGATCTGCAACTGCAACGAGTTTCTCTCGGAAGCCATGCTTCTATCTCCGTGTCACGGTACTATCAGCTCTGATACCAATTTGAAGGAGCAAAAATGCGATTTTTTCTTTTTCCTTCTCGTCGGAGTCTGTCAACACAGACTGCGCAGGGCGCACGTCCAACTCCCGACTTCGGGAGCGAAGTGCGGACGACGCTGCCAAAGCGGCCGAAGTCCGGCACTTACGCGAAGTGCGGACTGCGCAGGCCAAGATGGCCGAAGTGCGCACTTCGGCCGAAGTGCGGACTTCGCACGGCAAACAGCCGAAGTGCGCACTTCGGCCGAAGTGCGAACTTCGCACGGCCAAATAGCCGAAGTCCGGCACTCGCGCGAAGTGCGTACTTCGCAGCTTTGGACTGCCGAAGTTCGGCACTAGCGCGAAGTGCGTACTTCGCAGCTTTGGACTGCCGAAGTTCGGCACTAGCGCGAAGTGCGTACTTCGCAGCTTTGGACTGCCGAAGTTCTGCAGTCGCGCGGAGTGCGAACTTCGCAGTTTTGAGTTGCCGAAGTGCGACAGTTGCAGCGAACTTTGCTGGGCAAGAAACTTCGCCGTGCTCGTCGACCAACTTCGCTCGGCAACAAACGTCTTTGTTTTCTGTGGCTGCTGTTGGGTTTGCCCGACTTGGCAAGACCCGTATGAGGAGAGAAACGCCGGAACAGAGAACACCAAGGTTAAGACTTAAACAACTGCAAACCCTAAAGATGCTACAGACAAACAACAAACTTTATTCATATGAACAACTAGGGTTACAGAATTCCTCAACCGAGGAAGTAACAACATCTGGCAGGCTACGCTGCAGATAAACCGGACAAGGGAAATGTCGAGTCCGCCGCTCGGACATTTATCACCGAGCCTCACCGCTCACCGAAACACTCGCCCTTCTTTCTCTGCTCACTTTCACGAACTTCTCTCACACCCGCTCTGCTTCCTTCTTCTACGCACTCTCTCGCACTAGTTTGTCTGTAGAACCGAACCGTCCTTTTATAGCCGCGGGGAGAGAAGGATAAGGGTTATCCTCTGACAACTCCGGATAAGGGTTATCCTCGGACCGACCCACATCTAGGGTTTCTGACAAACGCCGACTGGGTATTAACACCTGCGGAGATCGGATCTTCCAGGTGTCAAATCTGTTAGAAGATAAGTGCGACGTCCTGTCACACTTTTGTCGGGATCCCGGATTTGCGGCAGCGCAGTTGGGCACAGGCGTGAAATCTGGGTTTATTTTTCTAACAGAGGCTTCGAGCAGGTGAATACATACTTGGAGCTCGAGTATTCGTACAGGTTTGTAGAGGAGAAGATAATGAGAGCAACAGTGGCATCGCATAAGGTTGATAATTCCTTCTCCTTCTTCAACAACCCTGCTTGTCTCTTCGAGAAGGTGACCTGGTTCCGTCGGCTAATTTCTTCATTTATCGCTTCCTTTGCCCTATCTGAGCAGCAGAAGGAAGGACCCATCTTATTATTGATTTTCTTTTTTATCCCTATTTTTTTAAGTTTTATTTAATATTTTAATTATTGAACTTAATTTATAAGTACTATCATCACCTTTCATCTTGTGAAGCACGACAGACAGACGGCATTCGTATACCAACTCAAACATAATACTGTTACTTAAAAAAATTAAAATCCAAGGTTATTAGTTCCTTGGAGAATAAGAAACGTACCTTCCTGCCTTTTTCTAGAAAATAACCCGTTCATAGCTCAGAACTCAAACCCGTTTTAACAAAGGCCTATTTCCTTGGGACTACCAACAATTTGGTGAGGTCCCGAAAAGGGCAGAATCATGATGGAATCAATGGAACTACCAACAATTTGGTGTGGTCCTGGTCCGGAAAAGGCAGATATATGATGGAATCAATGGAACTACCAACAATTTGGTGTGGTCCCGAAAAGGGCAGATATATGATGGAATCAATAGATCTATGCAAAGCAGAAAGCAGAGATTGGTACCTGTCTCCAACACTTTGACGGTGAACTCGGCTGAAATTGATGGCTATGGTCATACGGTACATAAACGCTATTGTCAGAGTTGGTACAAACACATTAGTCCGAAGGGTTAGCGGATTGGTAAGTGCTAATTTAGCTGGACACTTATTAAGAGGAAACCTAGGTTAAAACTTTAGTGGTGCCTGTATGCAAAGGTAGTAGTCTATTCTGAATACTTTGAGTGCGTACGAGATTAACGATGATGATGGTACAAACCCCTCGTAGATTTGTTGGATGCAGTCCATGTGATTTGAACCCTTCGTTGACCAGTTACTAAAAATAATCCAGTAGATGTTACCAACTCTCCTATGTAACCAAAAATAAAATTTAAAAAAACATTCATTTAGGGAAGAGCAGATAAAAAATGGGAAAGAGGTAGGAATTTTAAAACAAAAATACATATCAACATAAATTTTTACCAAGTTATAATTTGTTTACTAACCTTAAAATTTTATTTGTCTTTGAGTTTTGTTGCTTTCAACAGAAAGTTCATGTTTGCATTTAAAATGTTAACGTAACATTTATACAAAATAAAAAGTTCATGTTTGTAACATAATAAATGTACTAAAGTATGGAAATAAATTATTAAATTAAAATTACAGAGTAGTAGTTGTAATATTTTATAGGGTCACAATATACTATGAATGAATTATTTCAAAGTCATATAATGAACAACTCCTAAATATTTTATAATCACATCACTCTAAAAAGTTTTTCCATGTTGAGTATAGTAAAGAAAATCTTATGGAGGGGCCTGAAGGGGAGAGCTAGGGTTTTGACGGCCAAGATGACAGCGGGCGGGAAAGCTTCTGCGAGAGAGCATGGGAACGCCAACAGACTGAACCAAGGGCACAGCGGGGCGAAGGGAGGGCAGTCAGAGATCGGGGGCGCTAAGGAGTCCTCTCCAACCGAAGAGGATGTAGGTCATGACAAGGATCCACCAGACAAATGGGGAGGTGGACCTCAGAAGTCGTACGCTCAGGCAGCGGCTTCAGAAACCCTTAGCGGTCTGCTCTCCAAGGAGTTGTTTTCTGTTGGGGACGAGTTGGACATCCTGGCAGAAATTCTTTCAAGCTTTGTGGAATTCGAAAAATTTACCCTCATCGATAAGTTTATTGGTGATCGTCCCGACATGGAGACCATTCGCAAGTGGGCGGCAGGTAAATGGCGAACCTCTGGTCACATGGAGTTGGCGGCCTTATCCCGGGGTTTTTGCGCGATTAGACTGAATAACAAGGAGGACTACTGTAAAATCCTGGCTAGTGGTCCCTGGTTCCTAGGTCGTAGAAGTCTCTTTCTAAGGAAGTGGGGTATGGACTTCAACCCCGAGACCCAAAATATCAACATTGCTCCAATATGGGTTAGACTCCCGAGTCTCCCCTCTTCTCGTTGGCATGAAAATGTAATCGGAGGAATTACACGCTCCATTGGTGAGTTGGTTACCATTGACCCTCCCACCAAAGCTCGAACCGCATTTGTTCAAGCTCGGTTCCGCATTCCGCGATTTGGAGGCTGACCTTCCATCATCCATCACTCTCCGATCTGGAGATATCATTCTTCACAAGCAAGCCATTGTGTATGAGAACAAACCGGCTTTCTGCCCCCTATGCAGTTCTCAAGGGCACCTCCAGTCCAACTGTCCTCTTCAAAATCCAGGGATGAAGAAACGGGATTCCAGCAACCCCTTGGAACACGGTGAAGGTCAGACAAAGCACCCTGCTGCAAAAGGGCATGATTCTCCGAGCCCCGTCTAGGGACCATCCCGAATCCTCCCACCCGGTGGAAGCAGTCTCCCCCCAAACGGTCTCTGAGCCGTGTGGTGCAAGCCCTCACCTTGGACCACAAGAGGAGAAGGACCAGTCCCTTCCACCAATCACCGCACAGGCAGATTCACCCAAAATCCTGGACCATAACCACCCCGAGTCCCAAAATGTGTTGGAAGATTACCTACTAGGAAGAAGGGGTGAGCAGTGCCTGGTAATATCGACCCTCGTAATATGAGAAGCCGAAAGCAAGGTGTTGATTTTGGTAGCGAAAGGAAGCAAGGTCGTCCCCCCAACAAAGACAGGCGGGACAAGGAGACGGCGGCAGATGTTGCAAATGGTACTCAACGGCTGCTTTTTCAGGATGATTCTGATTCCCAGATGGGTGACTCGTCTATCCCAAAACCTCCCCTCCAGCAAGGAAAGGGAGGTAAGAAGAATATCAAACTGTTGAGATGAAAGTCCTCTCATGGAATGTGAGAGGGCTTAATGCAGCTGCCAAACGGAGATTGGTGGTTGATCTCAGAAAGAGGACGAATCCGTCCATCCTAATTTTGCAAGAGACTAAGACCGATGCTATCTCTTCTGCCAGAGCTGCTAAGGTCATTTGGGCTAAGGCAAAATTCCTCTCCAGTCCTACGGTGGGAACGGCAGGCGGTCTCCTGATTCTTTGGGATCCAGAGATTTTTGAGGGCAGCCTTCTCTCAACTTCCAAGCAGGATTATCAATGTTTTGTTTCATTCCAAAGCCATTAACTTTTCTTGGATCTTGTCTAATGTGTATGCCCCAAACTCTATCTCGGAGAGAGCAGAAATGTGGAAGGCTATTTCCCAGATGAGGGAAACGTTATGTAATTTCCCTTGGGTTCTAGGGGGAGATTTCAACTGTCCTCTTCACCCATCTGAAAAGAAAGGAGGATCGGACCACTCTAGCCACGACCTGGAAGACTTTCGAGATTTTGTTTCTACCAATAACTTGCTTGACATTGACCTCAAGGGGGCATCCTTCACTTGGAGCAACAGGAGGATTGGGAGCAATCTTATTCAAGTCAAGCTTGACAGATTCTTCATATCCCAAGAGGCTATTCCCATACTCGGTGCGGCAACTCTCTCGGCCTTACCGAGGATTGGGTCTGATCACAATCCTATTGTCCTGGAGACGGTTGATGGGCCTGTTTTTAAAACCCCCTTCGGATTTGAGTCCATGTGGATTTCTCACAAGGACTTTAGAGGGTTGGTTATGCACTGGTGGCAGCAGAAGGTAGCAGGTTTTGCTTCCAAGAGGGTGGCCTTAAAACTCAAGTTAATCAAAAGGAATTTGAAAACATGGAACAAGGAGGTGTTCGGCAACATTTTTGAGTCCAAAAGGTCCATTTCTGCGAACCTAAAATTGGTGGAGGAGAGAATGGAGCTCGAAGGTTACACCAATTGCCTCAGGGAGGAGGAAAGGAGGCTCTTGGTGGATTATCATTCTATTCTTGCAAGGGAAGAAACTTTCTCGGCGCCGTAAATCTAGGGACCTCTGGTTGAGAAATGGAGACTCCAATACAAAGTTTTTTCATGCGTCAACTTTGCGACATAGAGGGGCTAACAAAATCAGGGAAGTGGTGTGCAAGGATGGACGCGTTACCAAGGATATTGAGGAAATTCGAAGTGAAGTGGTTGACTTCTTCCAGGATCTGCTCGGTGTTCCTCCCGACAGTGATCTCCAGGTTCAAAAATCTCTGTTGGATAACTTCCCAGTCAAAGTTCCTCCCGAGGTAAGCTCTAAGCTTCTGGAGCCTTTTTCTATGTCTGAGATTAAAGAAGCTTTGTTCTCCATGCAACCAGACAAGGCCCCTGGGCCTGATGGTTTTCCCCCCCATTTTTTTCAAGTTATGTGGGATGTTGTGGGTTCGGATGTATGTGGAGCAATTCAGGAGATTCAAGCCTCCAGATCCATCCATCCAAAACTAAATTCTACCTTTCTTGCTCTCATCCCTAAGTCTTCTGCCTGCAAAAGTTCCTCTGATTATCGTCCCATTAGCCTGTGCAATGTTTTTTATAAAATCTTAACCAAGTCCATAGCCAACCGTCTGAGGTCCCTTCTTCCCTCCTTGGTTGGTCCTTCTCAGGGAAGCACCGTGAAAGGCAGAAACATTCTCGATGGTGTCATCACCATCCATGAAACCCTCCATTCTGCTCACCGCTCCAATAATGCTGCTCTTTTCCTCAAGCTGGACATGAATAAAGCTTTTGACAGAGTTGACAGGAGGTTCCTCTGTGCTGTCCTCTTCAAGTTCGGTTTTCATCCTCAATGGATTGACCTTGTCAGTAGTTGCATATCCACTCCCTCCTTTTCTATTATAATCAACGGATCCCCTGCTGGGTATTTCCAAAGTGCCAGAGGCCTCAGACAAGGTGACCCTCTGTCTCCTATTCTATTCATCCTTTTGGCTGAGGTTCTGAGTTGGTCTTTGAAAGAGTCTCTTCGTCAGAATAAGATCTCTGGCATTTTTCCCACCTCCAGAGTCGATCCTGTCTCTCATCAGCAATTTGTGGATGACACCCTCATCTCCACCGAGGCATCCGTCACTCAAGCCAAATCCATCAAGCGAATCCTCTCTCGTTATGAGAAGGCTGCTGGACAAAAATTCAATTACATCAAAAGCAAAATTTATTTTATTAACACTCCTATGCGAAGGCGACTCCGCATAGCCGGAATTTTGGAATGCACTATTGATTCCCTGCCTGCGTCTTATCTGGGTTTGCCTCTGGCTTGTAATGGCCGAGCCAATGGAAGCTTGTGGGACATGATCCTGGAACGTCTTCATAGAAAGCTGAGCACTTGGAAAGGAAAATTCCTGTTGCAAGCTGGGAAAGCCACCCTTACCAAAGCTTGTCTCCAAGGAATCCCAACTTACTTCATGTCTGTGTTCATGCTGCCTGTTTCTGTCCATTCCAAGATTGAAAAGATTCGGAGGACCTTTCTGTGGTCTGGCAATGAAGAAAAATCTAGAATTCCTCTTGTGGCCTGGGATAAGGTTTGCTTGCGAAAGGACCAAGGTGGCATGGGAATGAGGAGATCAAGACTCATGAACACTGCTTTGATCGCTAAGCACGCTTGGAAGATCCTGACTAATGACCCAGCAGAGTGGGTCAAGCTGGTTAAGAGGAAGTATCTTGGATCGAGTTCTCTTTTTGATGTCGGGATTCCTCCTGAAGCGTCTGCCTTTTGGAAATCTGTGCTTCAAGCCCGCTCTCTGATCAACTCTGGTGCTCGTTGGATTTTGGGTGATGGCAACTCCATTCTCTTCTGGAAGGACAGGTGGGTTACTGATGGAGCTCTCGAGTTGAGAGCGGACCTTGCTGGCCTGAAAGCCCAGGTGGATCCAAATTCCCAACTCAAGGTTGCAGACTTCATTGATCGGAGCTCTCTTCCCCCTCGGTGGAATTTTCCAGTCCTGGACGGCTTTAACAATGAAATGAATTTTTTGTCTAATATTCTTCGGTCTGTTTTAATTCCATCTGTTAGAAGAGATGACAGAATCATCTGGCGTGGCACGGAGGATGGTCTGTTCTCTGTCAAGACCGCCTATGACCTTCTTACTTGCGAGATTGCCATGGATCACCGATGGAAAGTGATTTGGAGGAAGGGTATTATTCCTAAAGTTAATTACTTTGTGTGGATTGCCTTTCATAATAAAGCCTTAACCATCGACAACCTCCATAAGAGGGGTTTTGCTATTCCCAATAGGTGCTTCTTATGCTTTGCTGATTGTGAGACGACAAACCACTTATTTTTGCATTGTCCTTTTTCCCATTCTGTCCTCGACACTATCTTGTCTTCCTTTCAAATCCTTTGGTGCACTCCCCGCTCCCTCAAAGATGCCTTCCACCAATGGCCCAATCCTTTCAAGAATCCTAAACTTCTCTTCCTTCTTGAGGCCTCTTTCCACCACTCCATTTGGCAGATTTGGCTAGAGAGAAATTCCAGAGTCTTCGGCAAGGTCCCTAGAGTACCTCCCCCGTGTCGCTCGGAGAGCCTTATCCTTTGCCATTGAGAATTCTAAAGTTGTTCCTAGTTCCCGTCCCCGCCTTCCCCGGCGAAGCGAGCAATCTTCCAAAGTTTGGGCCTTTTCCCTATTCTTGATGGTGTTTCTAAGTCTCAGCGTGGGGATGTTATTTGGACCAAGCCCCCTGTGGGCTGGATTAAATTAAACTTTGACGGTGCGGCCAAAGGCAATCCTAGCCCTGCTGGTTCTGGTGGTGTGGTTAGAGATCATAACGGGAATCTCATGCTAGCTTATTGTGAAGATTTGGGTGCCCAGACTAATCACTACGTTGAAGCCAGAAGTGTTTTGAAAGGTATCCAGATCCTCTCCGAGGATCCTCGGCCTTTGATAGTCGAAGGTGATTCACTCAATATAGTCAACTATCTGCTAGGCTCTAAAGACCCATCTTGGAGGGTCTACAACATCATTCTTGAGGCTAGGATGCTCCTCTCTCAACGTGACAGGTGGAAGGCATGCCATATTTTCAGGGAAGGAAATCGCATGGCAGACCACATGGCCAACAAAGGGCTTGTGACCACGTGTCCTGTTGTGTGGCGCTCATGCTTCCCATCTGAGGTGGTGAGTTTGGCCAATGCGGATATCCTCTCATGATGTTCTCCTCGCTTCAGAAGGTCATTCGTTTGGTTTGGTTGTTTTTGCTTTCGATGGTCAAATTTCTCCAGCTAGTATTTTTGTTTTCCTTGGTAAAATGTGGTTTGTTTCCAGGATATTCAGACATAAGGGCCCTACTTATAGCCTTCGGGCAATTAGCAGTTTTTGGTTTCTGTCATCGGGTTTATTCCTCCAGCCACAAGGCATGATGCACATTCCAGCCAGGCTGATTTTGTACATAAGGTTTTGGGATCCTCTATAAAAACCCACTGTTAATCTATTAAAATAATTACCAAAAAAAAAAAAGTTTTTCCATGTTAAACAAAACAAACCATTCTAAACAATACCCAAAATAATATATATACAATAATTTATAATTTATTTATCTATGACATTTTATAATTATTTTAGAAAAACCATTTTAAACAGTACCCAAAATAATATATATACAATAATTTATAATTTATTTATCTATGACATTTTATATTTGTTTTAGTTTTCAATTATCATACCCAAATCTTTTATCTTTGCCCCATTTAGAACCTTTTCACCATTTTCTTTATAAAAAAGACCATAACTAGTTATTTAAAGATTTTATAATTTAAAATAAAGAAACAAATGATCAGAGATTGGAAAAATAAAAGACGAGAACATATCTAATACATGATAATATTTTAGAAGTATACATAGTTGGTATTAGAAGTATACATAGTTGGTATTAGTGTTGGCTAATTCTTTCAGCTTATTCTATAAGATTTTTTTAGCAATTTAATTTATTTATGGTAGACTTTCATCTACTTTTGGAGATTCCAAATAGAAATAATAAATTCAGCAGTGAGAAGATTGTATATTCAACTTTTGGTAGTGAAAGATTTAAATCGGACTGGAATACGGAATGGACACACGATTCTGGAATGGCACAAGCTTCAATCCGGAACTATAACAATTTATTTTGAAGTGAAATTGCGATCGGGAAAATGTGTTGGAAATATTAAACCATATTTCACGCCTCCCGCAAGTGCTTCGCTCCGAAGTAACATAAACATGCCCCCTGAAGATGCTTCGCCGCGAAGTAACTTAAATCCGGCAGTTCGCATTTAAAATTGGTGAAGCAGTAACCAGGCACGGGAATCGAGGGTCTGACATCGCACATGCGGGTAGTTGGGGTTGCTCGACGATTGGACAGAAACCCTCTTTGGCATTTATTTTTGTCAGTCGGTTGGTGAAGTTTTCCCGCCCCTTGTCCTCTTTCTTCGTCTATAAATACCGGACCATTCGTCATTTTGAAGCAGTCACAGCAGTTAGGGTTTTGAGTGCGAATGACGCAGCAGACAACAGGACTTCGGACTTGCGGAGTAGGGAGCAGTAGCCTCCTGGAAACCCCATCTTGTGTTTACCCTGCAAAATTCAATTTGCAGATGTTTGTAATAGCTTCACTACAAGAAGCCTTTGTAATCCGTTCTTCATCCGATAAATAAAATCTCCATTTGAAATATGTGTGTGTGGCTCTTCGTTCTTTTATTTCACTTTATTGCCCTAACGAGAGATTGACATTTATTTTCTTGGAACACAAGGTTCGCGACATTGTTGGGCAGAAGACTAGCTTCGAAGATTTTCCACTCGAAGTCTAGCTTAAGGGGCCATATTTTCCTTTAAAGTTGTGCTTCGCCATCATTTCCTCTGAGGCCGTCATTTTGGAAACTAAGCCAGCGAAGCTCTTGTCACTTTACTGCCCTGAAGTTGCAGTTTGGAGTCACTTCACCTGAAATACAAAATTGGCAGTTTGTTTGTTCTAAGTATCCATCTGGCGGTGCTTCGTAGAGCTTTGCCCATAGTTATTACTTCGCCAGATTTTGACCCAAAGCTGTTGCTTCGCCAAGAAATCCAACGAAGCACCCACTTCATTGTTAAATCTAGCGAAGCTCCTCTTCCACTCAGAGTCGTGCAAAGTTTGTTCCGCTGCGACTTTATTTAATTCCTTCAAATTGGTATCAGAGCCGTTGTGTCGTGACGCGAAAGATTGAAGCATGGCTTTCGAAAACAATTCCCTGTAGTTGCAGATCCCGTGATTTAATGGCAAGAACTACGATTACTGGAGCATCCAGATGAAGATCCTCTTTGGGTCTCAGGAGTTGTGGGACTTGGTTGAGAATGGGTACCCGAAACCGGCAGATGCAGCAGCACTGGCCGCCCTCTCCCAAGCTGACAAGGATTTGTTGAAAGAGAACACGAAGAAGGACCAGAAGGCCCTCTTCTACATCATGCAAGCGGTCGAGGAGACCATCTTCCCATGGATTGCATCAGCCACCAAGGCCAAGCAGGCCTGGGAAATTTTGGCCAGTTCCTATCAGGGCACCAACAAAGTGAAGTTGGTGAAACTGCAGATGCTCAGGAGGGAGTTCGAGAACCTGCAGATGAGTGAGTCAGAAACCATGAGCGATTTTTTCACCCGAACGACAGATGTCATCAACCAGATGCGGTTGAATGGTGAAATTATGCAGAATCAAAGGATTGTGGAGAAAATTCTGTGAAGTCTGCCAACAAAATTTGATTCTATGGTAATTGCAATAGAGGAATCGAGGGATTTGACAACCCTCTCAGTGGATGAGCTCATGGGTTCCTTGCAGACACATGAGCAGAGGCTGAGCCGTTCAACTCAGTCTTCTTTGGAGCAAGCCTTCAAGGCGCAAGTCTCATTTCGAGACAACGGCAGACAAGACTCCCACCATGGCGCCTCTAGTTCTCAAGGTGGAAGAGGCAGAGGCAGGCATGGGAGAGGAAACAAGCAAGGAGGGAGGTCAAACCCTAGCGAGGGAGAGACCAATTGCAACTTCCATCAGCAAGGAGGAAGAGGCACTGGCAAAAATCAGCAAAGTGGATCTTATCAGAAGAAAGATAAATCTAAGGTCCAATGCTATTACTGTAAAAAGTTTGGCCATTATATCTCACAGTGCAGAAAGAGGATGGCCAACGAGAATCAACAGCAGGCCCATTATACGGATGAAGCCAAAAATGCGGCAGGAGGAAATGTGCTGCTGACTTGCAGTATTGAGGAGGAGAGCAAAAAAATATTTGGTATCTTGATAGTGGGTGCAGCAACCACATGACTGGGAACAGGGAGATGTTCTCACAACTGGATGAAATAGTCCAGTCTGAAGTCAATATGGGGAACAACAACAAGGTTCCCATGATGGGGAAAGGAAAGATCCTCATTCGCACCCGACACGGTGAAAGAAAACAAATTTGTGATGTGTATTATGTGCCTGGTTTGAAGCACAACTTGCTGAGTGTTGGACAACTTGTGCAGAAGGGACACACTATGCAGTTCAAAGATGGTGTCTGTACCATCAGAGACAAAGTGCATGGGCAAATCGCAACTATGTCCATGACGAAAAACAAAATGTTTTCGCTATAGATTTAGAATGAATCATTAATGTCTCTAAGTGCAGTTGTGAAGGATGCTACCTGGTTGTGGCATCTCAGATTCGGTCACTTGAGTTTCAGTGGCCTGAATTTGCTGCACAAGAAGCAGATGGTGAAGGGTTTACCCCTTATTGAGCAACCGAACCAAGTTTGTGAAGGTTTCCTGGTCGGTAAGCAGCACAGGGATGCATTCCCTGTAGGACAGTCTTGGAGAGCATCACAACCATTGGAGCTGGTGCACTCAGACATTTGCGGTCCCATGCAGACCAGCTCATATGCCGACAACAAATATTTCTTGACTTTCATTGATGACTTCAGCTGAAAGACCTGGATTTATCCCATCAAGCTGAAGTCAGAAGCATTTGCAAAGTTTAAGGAGTTCAAGGCTCTGGTTGAGAAACAGAGCGGGTATTCTATGAAAACTCTCAGGACAGACGGTGGAGGTGAATACATCTCCAACGAATTCCACAACTTCTGCAAGCAACATGGAATTCGAAAGTAGTTGACTGCCAGATACACACCGCAACAGAATGGTGTAGCTGAGAGGAAGAACAGAACTATCATGGAGATGGCACGGAGCATGTTGAAGGCGAAAAGTCTGCCACATGAGTTCTGGGCAGAAGTTGTGTCATGTGCAGTTTATCTGCTGAACCGATGTCCCACCAAGAGTGTGAAGGACAAAATTCTGGAGGAAGCTTGGAGCAATCTGAAGCCAAGTGTGGCTCATTTGCGAGTTTTTGGGTGCATTGCATATGCACATGTTCCAGATGAGAAAAGGCAGAAGCTGGATGACAAAGCTAAAAAATGCATCTTCACAGGGTACAGTGAACAAGCGAAGGCATACAGGTTGTACAATCCGATGACAAAGAAACTTGTCATCAGTCGAGATGTGAAGTTCTTGGAGGATGAAGCCTGGAACTGGAAGTCAAAGACTGGTCAGCCTGAACCAACAATTATTGAACCTGTAAACTTGGAGGAAGATAGTGTGCAGCCACCTGTACCTTCAAGCAGCAACAGTGGTGCCAGCAGCAGCACAACCTCATCATCCCGGTCACCTCCACTTGCAAGCAGAATTCCAAACTTGAGGACACCTACGAAGACTCGGAGCTTGCAAGATATTTATGAGGTAACCCATAATCAGATAGATGAAGAATATTCTGACTTTGCTTTATTTACTGAGTGTGATCCAATGGCATTTGAAGAAGCAAGTCAGAATCACAAATGGGTGAATGCGATGGATGAGGAGATAGCAGCCATTGAGAAGAATGAGACATGGCAATTGGCTGATCTTCCAATAGGGAAAAAGACCATTGGGGTCAAGTGGGTGTATAAAACGAAGTTCAATGCCCAAGGAGAAGTTGACAGGCATAAGGCCAGATTAGTGGCGAAAGGCTACAAGTAGAAGTCCGACATTGACTATCATGAGGTGTATGCACCTGTAGCCAGACTTGACACAGTTAGAATGATTCTGGCATTGGCAGCTCAGAAAGGCTGGAGTGTGTACCAGATGGATGTCAAGTCTGCTTTCCTGAACGGAGTGTTGGAAGAAGAGGTCTACATAGACCAGCCACCCGGATATGAAATGCAAGGGCAAGAAGGCAAGGTCCTGAAGCTGAAGAAGGCCCTGTATGGGTTGAAGCAAGCACCCCGGGCATGGTACAACCGGATTGATGGCTATTTTTAGGAGAATGGGTTTCAAAAATGCCCATATGAGCACACCCTGTACCTGAAAACAAATGAAGTAGGGGAGATGATAATCATCTGCTTGTACGTGGATGATCTGATATATACTGGCAATAGCAGCAACCTATTTGAGGAGTTCAGAACAGCCATGAAGACCGAGTTTGAAATGACAGACATGGGGCTGATGAAATTCTTTCTTGGCATTGAAGTTGACCAATCAGCAGATGGCATCTTCATTTCTCAGGGCAAGTATGCTAAGGATGTCCTGAAGCATTTCAAGATGGAGGACAACAAACATGCCATCACCCCGGTTGCCACTGGCTTGAAGTTGAGCAAGACTGACAACAACAGAAGCGTTGATCCAACTCTCTATAAAAGGTTAGTTGGAAGCCTGATGTACTTGACCGCAACCAGGCTAGATTTAATGTTTACCATGAGTTTAATCAGTAGGTTTATGGAGTCACCCAAAGACACTCACTGGCAAGCAGGCAAGAGAATTCTACGGTATGTCAATGGCACGAGAAACCATGGACTCCACTATGCCAGACAAGACCAACTTGAACTGATTGGCTACACTGATAGCGATTGGGCTGGTAGCATAGATGACCGAAAGAGCACTTCTGGATATGCCTTCCATTTTGGATCCGAAGTTGTCTCTTGGTCCTCGAAGAAGCAGCCAATTGTTGCTTTATCTACAGCAGAGGCAGAGTATGTTGTTGCCACCTCAGCCACCTGCCAGGCAGTCTGGCTGAGAAGAGTTCTGAGTGAACTACATCATCCGTCGAAAGCAGCAACAACAATATTTTGTGACAATAATTCTGCCATCGCCCTCTCGAAGGACCCAGTCTTCCATGGTCGGACGAAGCACATAGATATCCGATATCATTTCATCAGAGAGTTGGTGAAATTCGATGAAGTACAATTGTAGTTTTGCAGGTCCAAGGAGCAGGTAGCTGACATCTTCACAAAACCTTTGAAGGAGGAGGACTTCGCCAGGCTGCGGGAAATGTTGGGCGTCAAAGAATTTGTGAAATCTAGTTTAAAGGAGGGTGTTGGAAATATTAAACCATATTTCATGCCCTCCCACAAGTGCTTCGCTCCGAAATAACATAAACATGCCCCCGAAGATGCTTCGCCGTGAAGTAACATAAATCCGGTAGTTCGCATTTCAAATTGGCGAAGCAGTAACCAGGCACGGGAAACGAGGGTCTAACATCACACATGCGAGTAGTTGGGGTTGCTCGGCGATTGGATAGAAACCCTCTTCGGCATTTATTTTTTGTCAGTCGGTTGGTGAAAGTTTTCCCGCCCCTTGTCCTCATTCTTCGTCTATAAATACCGGACCATTCGTCATTTTGAAGAGGCCACAGTAGTTAGGGTTTCGAGTGCGGAACGACGTAGCGATAGCAGGGACTTCAAACTGCCGGAGTAGGGAGCAACAGCCTCCTAGAAATCCCATCTTGTGTTTACCCTACAAAATTCAATTTGTAGATGTTTGTAATAGCTTTACTACAAGAAGCCTTTGTAATCCGTTCTTCATCCGATAAATAAAATCTCCATTTGAAATATGTGTGTGTGGCTCTTCGTTCTTTTATTTCACTTTATTGCCCTAACGAGAGATCGACGTTTATTTTCTTGGAACACAAGGTTCGCGGCATTGTTGGGCAAAAGACTAGCTTCGAATTTTTTCCACCCGAAGTCTAGCTTAAGGGGCCATATTTTCCTTTAAAGTTGTGCTTCGCCATCATTTCCTTCGAAGTCATCGTTTCGGTAACTAAGCCAACGAAGCTCTTGTCACTTTACTGCCCCGAAGTGGGAGTTTGGAGTCTCTTCGCCCGAAATACAAAATTGGTGGTTTGTTTGTTCTAAGTATCCATCTAGCAATGCTTCGTAGATCTTTGCCCATAGTTACTGCTTCGCCAGATTTTGACCCGAAGCTGTTGCTTCGCCAAGAAATCCAACGAAGCACCCACTTCATTGTTAAATCTAGCAAAGCTCCTCTTCCACTTAGATTTGTGCGAAGTTTGTTCCTCTGCAAATTTATTTAAGTACTTCAAAATGAAGGTTCAATTTCGCTATCTATAATGAAGAGGAAAGAGCGGAATCCGATTCGAATGACGAACACTCTAATTCAGAGTATATACTGCATACCGGAGCTATTAGAAGGCAATTCGTAGCAGAATCACATACACATCAAGTCCATGGTAAATACTGGTTAAACGACAGCAAAATAGTGCACTTCTAATCCGGAACATAGAGGCAGTAATCCGCTGTAAAATGAAGGGGCAATGGCAGAATACGTTCTGCCACAATTAGCACTAAGGAAGGTCCAGATTGCTAATCCAAAGAATATTAATACATGATATCACCTATGCCAAACAAATGGGCAGAATAGTAATCCGCTAATATATAGGCCAAAATGGAGCGGAATGAAAATAAAGTCACCGGGTTTTCATTAAGTTTAAAAGTCCATGAAATATTTCAAATGAAGTGCACGAAATAGAGAATGTCTAATCTGAAAAGAATACAAAGGTTTTTAGTCTGGAATGGAATATCACCTTGTGCAGAAGTGGACTTGAAATATATCAAGGAAATTGTTGCGAAATAATGAGGAGAAATGAGCAGAAGGGAGTCACATTCTTCAACAACACATTTACAAGGGAGTTCTTTCGGATTGGAATAAATAACAGTAAATTAAAAGGTAACTTTGTTAAGTTAGAATTATGTTCAACCAAAAAACATACATAATGGATAACGGAGCATGTAACTGCAAATATTATATATTACTTAGCTTTGAAAATACATCCACTAGGCTACAAATATGCAGTGTACAATCAAAAAGAGTTTTTGAAGACTTTGGCTTCAACTCAGGATACAATTTTCTACTTCTGCTTTGCTCTTGGCTTCTCTGGCCTTTTGTCGCTCTACACTTCCATGCTGATGTGCTCTTTGATTTTCTCCAACACAAAATGAACCTGCAACACAAATATATGCTAGGGATTCACATATGAGGTGAGAAAGCTCCACCAACTTCTCTGACTTGCAGTTAATACAAAATTAGGGTCTCCTTCCAATCGTAGAACTAATTGATAGTTTCTACTACCAGTAATTCATCCGAATGAACCAGGATCCAGCGAATGATGTAGTGGGTCAATTTTTTAGAGGTGTCAAATCTGGTTTAATTTTCTAACACCCTCCTTTAAACTAGATTTCATTAAAAATTTAACATCGAGCATCTCCATCAACATGTTGAAGTCTTCCTCCTTCAAAGGTTTTGTGAATATATGTGCTATTTGCTCTTTGGACCTGCAAAATAGTAACTCAATCTCATTAAATTTCACCATCTCTTTGATGAAATGATATGGGATGTCAATGTGCTTCGTCCTGCTATAAAATACTAGATCCTTTGACAGTGCTATAATAGAATTATTGTCACAAAAAATGGTTGTTGTTGCTTTCGATGGAAGATTCAGTTCACTCAGAACTCTTCTCAACCAAGCTACCTGGCATGTGGTTGAGGTGGTGGTAACATACTCTGCCTCCGCTATAGATAGTGCAACAATGGGTTTATTCTTCGAGGACCATGAAACTACTCCGGATCCAAGATGTAAGGTGTATCCAAAAGTGCTCTTTCGATCATCTATGCTGACAGCCCAATCACTATCTATGTAGCCAATCAGTTTAAGTTGGTCTTGTCTGGCATAGTGGATTCCATGTTTCCTCGTTCCATTGATATATCGCAAAATCCTTTTGCTTGCTTGCCAATGAGTGTCCTTGGGTGACTCCATAAACCTACTGATTAAACTCACTGCAAACATCAAATCTGGCCTAGTTGTAGTCAAATACATTAGGCTTCCAACTAACCTTTTATAGAGAGTTGGATCAACATTTTTTTTGCTATCATATTTGCTCAACTTCAGGCCTGTGGCAACCAGGGTGATGGCAGGTTTTCTTTCCTCCATATTAAACCTCTTTAGGACATCCTTTGCATACTTGCCCTGATAAATGAAGATGCCATTCGTAGATTGGTCAACTTCAATTTCAAGAAAATACTTCATCAGCCTCAATTCCATCATCTTGAACTCCTTCATGGTTGTTCTGAACTAGTGAAACATCATATTATTGTTTTCAGTATATATTATATCATCTACATACAAGAAGGCGATTACCATTTCCCCCTCTACATTTATCTTCATATACAGAGTGTGCTCATATGGGCATTTGATGAACCCATTCTCCTGAAAGTAAGCATCAATTCTGTTGTACCAAGCTCTGGGTGCCTGTTTCAACCCATACAAAAATTTCTTTAATTTCAGGACATTCCCTTATTGTCCTTATAGTTCATAACTAGGTGGTTGGTCTATGTAGACCTCTTCTTCCAGTATTCCATTCAAGAAGGCAAACTTGACATCCATCTCATAAACATTCCAACCCTTCTGAGTTGTCAATGCCAAGATCATTTTGATTATGTCAAGTCGGGCTACTAGTGCGTACACCTCATGATAGTCAATCCATGACTTCTTCTTGTATCCTTTTGCCAACAGTATGACCTTATGCCTATCCACTTCACCTTACGCATTAAAATTCATTTTATACATCCATTTGACCCCAATGGTCTTCTTACCTTCTAGGAGATCCATTAGCTCCCAGGTCTGAGTTTTCTCTATTGTTGCTATCTCATCATCCATAACATTCACCCATTTTATATTCTGAATTGTTTCTTCAAAAGTAATTGGATCACACTAGAAAATAAAGCAAAATCATAATGTTCTTCATCAGTTTCAATTATGGTTACTTCATAAATATCTTGCAAACTCCTTGTCTTTTATGGTGTCTTCAATTTGGAGATCCTAGTTGTAAGTGGAGGTGATCGGGATGATGATGTTGTGATGCTACTGAAACCATTGTTACTGCTTGAAGCTACAAGAGTAGGCACTCTATCTTACTCCAATTCTTCATACTCCATAACTGTTGGCTCTTGTTGACTAGTCTTTGACTTCCAATTCCATTCTTCATCCTATAGGAACTTCACATCTCTGTTAATTATAAGTTTATTAGTTACAGGATTATACAACCTGTAAGCTTTTGCTTGTTCACTATACACTTTAAAGATACACTTCTATGTTTTGTCACCCATATTCTTCCTCTTCTCATCTGGAATGTGTGCATATGTTGTGCACCCAAAAACTCTTAAATGAGCAACATTTATGTTCTGGTTGCTCCAAGCCTCTTGAGGATTTTTGTCCTTCACATTTTTGGTGGGACATTTTTTCAGCAGATAAACTGCACAGTATACATCTTTTGCCCAAAACTCATGTGGCAAATTATTTGCCTTTAGCATACTCCTTGCCATATCCATAATGGTTCTATTATTCCTCTCTACAACACCATTCTATTGTGGTGTATATTTAGAAGTGAACTGCCTACAAATTCCATTTTCTTTACAAAAATTGTGAAATTTGGAGATATACTCACCTCCTTCATCTATCCTGAGAGTCATCACAAAATAGTTGCTCTATTTCTTAATCGAAGCCTTGAACTCTTTAAATTTATCGAAAGCTTCTGACTTTTGCTTGATGGGATAAATCCATGTCCTCTGACTGAAGTCATCATTGAAGGTCAAAAAATATTTATTTCCAAAAAATATGTTGGTCTGCATTGAACCACACATATCTGAGTGCACCAACTCCAATGGTGGTGAAGCTCTCCAAGACTGTCCTACAGGGAACGCATCCCTATGCTTCTTGCCAATCAGGCAACCTTCATAAACTTGATTGGGTTGCTCAATAAAGGGTAAACCCTTCACCATCTGCTTCTTGTGCGACAAGTTAAGGCCATTGAAGCTCAAGTGACAAAATAGGAGATGCCACATCGAGGTAGCATCCTTAACTACTACACTCAATGACATCCACAATTCATTTTGAATCTACAAAGGGAACATTTTGTTCTTTGTCATGGACATAGTTGCAACGAGCCCATTTTCCTTGTCTTAGATGATACATGATTCATTTTTAAATTGAATAGTGTGCCCCTTTTGCACAAGTTGTCCAACACTCAACAAGTTATGTTTCAATCCAGGCACATAATACACATCTTGTATTTACTTCCTTTCACCTTGTTTGGTGCAGATAATGATCTTTTCTTTTCCCATGACAGGTACCTTGTTGTTGTTCCCCATTTTCACTTTGGATTGGACTGTTTCATCCAACTGTGAGAACATCTCTCTGTTCCTAGACATATGGTTGCTACACCCACTATCCAAATACCAGGTGTTCTTTTGAATCTCCTCCTCAGTACTACAAGTTAACAACACATTTCCACAAGTATCTCTACACTTCACATTTCTAGCTTTATTTGTGTAGTGGGCTTTCTATTTGTTATCTTTGGCTATCTTCTTTCTACACTTAGAAATATAATAACCAATTTTTTTGTAGTAGTAACACTGGATCTTTAACTTGTCAAACCTCTGATTAGACCCAGCTTGTTGATTTCAGCCATTGCCTCTTCCTCCTGCTTGATGGAAGTTGCAGCTATTCTCTCCTTCATAGGAGTTTGACCTTCCTCCTTTATTGTTACCTCTTCCACACTTGCCTTGATTGCTCTGTCCTCTTTCTCCTTGATAACTGGAGGCACCCTAGTGGTATTCTTATCTTTTGTTGTTGTTTCAAAATGAGACCTGTGTCTTGAACACTTACTTAAGAGTGAACTGAAATGATCAACTCAGCCTCTGCTCATGTGTTTGTAGAGAACCCATGAGTTCATCCATCGATAGGGTTTTCAAGTCCCTCTATTCTTAAATCACTATCACAACTGAGTCGAACCTTGCTGGTAGGCTCCTCAATATCTTCTTCACTATCCTCTGGTTGTCCATAATATCCCATTCAACCTCATCTGGTTGATGACATCCAATATTTAGGTGAATAAATCACTCATGGACTCCAACACACTCATCTGCAGGTTCTCGAACCCTCTTCTCAACATTTGTAGCTTCACCAACTTCACCTTGTTGGTGCCTTGATAAAAACTTACAAGTATTTCCCAAGCTTTCTTTGCTTTGGTTGTTGCTACAATCTGCGGGAAGATGGTATCGTCAATCACTTGAATTATATAAAATAATTCCTTTTGGTCTTTATTTCGATTCTCCTTCAGCAAATCTAAATACGCTTGGGATAGTACGGCCAATGCTGCTGCATCCGTTGATTCTGTATAACCATTCTCGACAAAGTCCCATAGCTTCTGAGACCCAAATTTTTTTTTCATTTGAATGCTCCAGTAATCATAATTTTTACCACTAAATCATGGGATCTGCAACTACAAGGAGTTGTTTTCAGAATTCATTGCTTCTATCTTCCACATGTAGGCTCAAGCTTTGATACCAATTTGAAATATTTAAATTGGAGCAAAATCTAAAATGGACACACGATTCTAGAATGGCACTTGCTCCAATCCATAACTATAACATTTTATCTCGAAGTGAAATCTTGATCCAGCAAATGAAGGTTAATTTCGCTACCTATAATGAAGAGGAAAGAGCAGAATCTGACCCGAATAGTGAACACTCAAATCTGAAGTATATACTGTAAACTAGAGCTAATAGAAGGCAATCCGCAACAGAATCACATACACATCAAGTCTGGGGTAGATACAGTTTAAACTACAACGAAATAGTGGGCGCTTCTAATCTAAAACGTGGAGGTGAAAATCTGCTATCAAATGAAGGGTCAATGGCGGAATACGTTCTGCTGTAATTTGTACTAAGGAAGGTCTGGATTGCTAATCCGAAGAATATTAATACATGATGTCACCTATGCCAAACAAATGGACGAAATAGTAATCCACTAGGATATAGACCAAAAGGAAGCGAAATGAAAATAAAGTCAACGGGTTTTCATTAAGTTAAAAAGTCCACGAAATATTTCAAAGGAAGTTCATGAAATAAGAGAATGTATAATCCAAAAAGAATACAAGGGCTTTTAGTCTGAAATGGAATATCATCTTATGGAGGAGCGAACTTGAAATATATCAAGGAAAATGTTGCAGAATAATGAGGAGAAATGAGAGGAAGGGAGTCACATTCTTCAACAACACAGTTTACAAGGGGGTTCTTTCGGGTTGGAATAAATAGCAATAAATTAAAAGGAACCTTTGCTAAGTTAGAATTATGTTCAACCAAACAACATACAGAATGGAGAAAGGAGCATTTAACTTCAAATATTATATATTACTTAGCTTTGGAAATACATCCACAAAGAGAACTTGGAAATACATCCATTGGGTTGCAAATATGCAATGTAAAATCAAAAAGAGTTTTTGAAGACTTTGGCTTCAACTCAAGACATAACTTTCTACTTCTGCTCTGCTCTTGGCTTCTCTGGACTTCTATCGCTTTGTACTTCCATGCTGTTGCGCTCTCTGATTTTCTCCAACAACACAAAATGAACCCGCAATATTCTAGGGATTCACATATGAGGTGGGAAAGCTCCACCAACTTCTCTAACTTGTATTTAATACAAAATTAGGGTTTCCTTCCAATCGTCGAACTAACTGATAGTTTCAACTACTAGTAATTAATCTGAATGAACCAGGATCCGACGAATGGTGCAGTGGGTCGATTTGTTAGAGGTGTCAAATATGGTTTAATTTTATAGCAAGTAGCGGTTTAGACTTATGTATCTCCAAATTTTGGTAGATTTTGGTTTAAACTTGTGTTCATATTGAGGAGCAAATTTTCCTGCCCTTGTAATGCTTGTGTTTCACATATGACACTCCAATTGCATGGACATGGCCATTGTGAGAGAATTTCTTCAAGTATATAAGTCATCAATGCCATGAGACATTTTATTTCTACTGAGTTCATTAGTTGTATATAAAGTTACCATATCAGAAATATGTGTATGTATGCATGTTCAGTAAGTGCTTGCAATATAAAAGTCAAAAGGTTCATTTTTAAATTTTACCTTGAGTTACAAAATAACTGCCATAATATCTTTATGAGCTCACAATGTACTATGGATGAACCATTTCAAAGCCATATAACCAATCCGCTACGAAAAAATAAAAAATAAAAATAAAAAATGAAAAGAAACCCTAGAAAATAAAAAAAGATAATGTGAAAAAGAATCGTAAAATCCCATATGCATAGGCTATTGGACTTTGAAATTATGTAGACTTTGATTCTACAAATCCCATTGTTTCATATTAAACTTTGAAAATGACTTTAAAAATTACAAAGCTATTGGAATTTGATATTATGTAGACTTTGAGTCTACAAAGTCCATTGTTTCATATTAAAATTTGAAAATGACTTTAAAAATTGCAGAGAAACTATTGTAATATCATTATGGGGTTACAATGTAGTATGGATGAACCATTTTAAAGCCATATAATCAATTAAAAAGAAAATAAAATAAAAAATAAAAATAAAATGAAAAAAAAACCCTAAAAACAATGTAAAAATAAAATGTTGGGTAAAAATAGAGAAGTTGTAATACTATTATGGGGTTACAATGTACTATGATAAATAATTTCAAAGCCATATAACCAATTAAAAAAAAAAAAAAAAACTAAACCTTTAATAACTCGAAGATAAAATATGTGCACCTCAAATAATTTGGAGCCTTAGAGGTGGATGAGATTTGAAAATTAGTGGACGAATGTCTACTTTTCCTTGTGTCTTTCACAATTGAAAGGTGTTTTTCGTATTCAACGGTTGAAAATTGAAAGAAGAAAGGAAATTTGAGAGCTGAATTAAAGACCATAACTAAAAGCACGAGGATACGGAAACAAAAAGGAAAAACCCAAATGTGATGTGAACGAAACAAAAGATAACGCTAAATCCTATGAATTGAAAGTGCATGAAAAGAAAGAAGCATAAATGAATCGAAACCAAATGGAAATCCAATAGGGAAGACAACCCTTTTCATTAATAAGCTTCAGAACTCGGTTACAATTCGCCTCCTCCCTTTTTATGGGCTAGGAGCGTTAAATGTGTTTTTTTCACATTAATGGATGCTATTCCTTCTTTCGCGTGCCCACATGTAAAGTGGGCGGACCAAACGTCATCACCACTTGTTTTGATGAGTCTTGAATCCTTAATTCTCCTCTAATGTTGAGACCATGCATTCAAAGAAACAGGAAACAGTCAGTAGCACCTGTAGATAAAATAAAACATGCAATCCCCACACCTTCAATTAGTACATGCAAAATATAAATGAAACGATTACTGAAATAGATCCAAATAAACTGAAAACTTGATAGGGGCATAAAAAAATCACCGGGAAGGCACTTCAAATGGAACAGTCGAAAAATTTTCCACAGATTCGTATTCGCTCCGGGGCGGGACGAATAGACCTGCAACAAAACGTCAGATAGCACTGTCCCAAATTTCACATCCAAGAAGCTCCAAATCACCTCCAAGGTTTGGGGTTAGCTAAATGGGGGTATTTTGGGAAGACCCAGAAGGTAATATTTTCCCAATTTGGCCTCTATCACCGGGAATTTGATGATGCTACCTACATGTTAGTAAATGTGGGAAATGATAAAAACATGATCAAAATCGCTCAAAATGATGTGAAATTTGAATGAAAACCTATTTAAGTAGCATAGAATCAGATGAAAAAAATAAAAGAAAGGAAATATATTTTTAAGTATTTTCCCTTTGAGCATTACTTGATAAAATCCTTATCTCAAATCTAACATAGTAAAAATTTGAGACAAATGTAAAATATATAATAAATTGTCAATAAAAATATCAAATTTATCTTTTAGGGTAAGCTTATTAGCTCATCAAAAAGATTTTTACAAAATAAAAAAGCATTACATATCAAAAACTAGCTTTTTAAAGTATCCTAAAAAAAATGGAAAGATTTTGAATCTAAAATATTAGACTAATTTAAATGATCATACATCTATATTGTACCTATTTAGCCTTGGGGTAGGGCCATGTAAAGAAACTTTTAAAAACCAACCTATGCTATCCACCATAGAAACTTAGTATCATGGTGGTTTAATATGTCAACAAGGGCCATATCCATAGAAAAAGCAAAACCTAGTGATAATTTGCTATTATAATAAAAATTTTGCAGGAGGTTTTTGATCATTTCATTAGGCAGTTAGTTTGGAGGGGTTCTACCATTCTACCTTGGAATATCTGGAATGAAAGGAACAACCAGATTTTCAATCAAGAAAGAAAGGATATTTATTATAGCTGGTAAAAGACCATTGTCAACTTAGTTGAATCAATCAAAAAACTCCGTAATCACCCCCAAAACTCCCATCAAAGATGGGATCAAGTGATGCAAATATTGAATTTTAACTCTTCTAAGGGCAACTGGATTAAAGGGAATGTGAGTAATTACAAGATAGAAAGAACAAGGAAATGGCAACATCCTCCTAAGGATTATGGAAAAGTCATTACCGATGGAGCTTCTAGGGGGAACCCTAGAAAATCTAGTGCAAGACGAATTGGTAGGCTTTCTGATGGTTCCTGTGGTTTTCGATTTTCTTTGAGAATTTGGGTATCCTTTCCAATAACCTTGTTGAGGGGTATGGTATCCTTAGAGGCCTTCAAGAGGCCGCTAAGGTTGTATGGTAAAAGGTGTTGGTTGAATATGACTCTCAACTCATGATTAATCTTCTAAAGACTCCTTCTAAGAATCATAAGGTTGATTGGATGATAAAAAAAATTGTTGAGAAGATTCAATTAATCTATATGGGCTTTTTGAAAGTTTATTACAATCATGTGGTCAGAGAAAAGAACAGAAGTGATGATGCTTTAGCTAATTAGACATTAGACAAAGGTGATCTTACTTGCTACGACCACCTTCCCAGATGGTGGGCTTCACAAATAAGGGAAGCTTTTCTTTTTATCCTTTCTTTGAATGGCTCCAGTACTATAGTTACCTATTTTCTTTTTGCTTTGATTTTGCTTCTCTTTGGTTCGGTCAGGGTATTTTAGTTCCCTAGCTCCCTCATTTCTATCTTATGTTTTCTCTATTGATTATTGCCTTAAAAGTTTTTTGGCCTAGAAAGGTCGTAGTTGTGTTTTGTTATTTTTAGTTTTTCGAGGGATGTGTGTTTTTTTGTCTTTGTTTTGTTTTTTATGTTTTTGTATTTTTTTCTTTTTTTTGTGTTTTTGTTGTTTTTCATGTTTTTGTTTTTTGTGTTTTTTATTTTTTTAAGTGTTTGTGTGTTGTTTTTATGGTTTTCTTATGTGTTTTGTTGTTATTTTTTATTTTTATTTATTTATTTATTTATTTTTTACTTGTTTGTTGTTTTTATGCTTTTTTATTTTTTTGTGTGGTTTTTTTGTTTGTTTGTTTGTCTTTGTTTTTGATGTTGTTGTTTTTTGTGGTTGTTTATTTTTTATTTTTTGTTTTAGACATGCTCGTTGAGTGTGTCGAAGGGGGCAAGCCAAGTGTGATACTTGGGTATTTTTGGCGGAATAGATACCTCTGCCTCCTTGAGACTTATCCAAAAGTGGTATCCCATTTAAAATGTTTTCCAAAAAAAATAAAATAAAAAATTTGCAATTGAAAAATCTGAACACAACAAAGAATTTCTATAGCATGAGTGATCACATTGTTGATATGTTCACCAAGTGATTCCTAAAAATAGATGAAACTAGCCTTAAAGTAATCAAAGATAATGTTTTGTTCTTGTCCTTTAGAATTTGGCTTAGGGAATGTTAGAATAAAAATTTGTTAAAAACATGACTTCTATAAGGACTATTTAAGGGTCATTTTATCTTTAAATTTTTATTTTCTTTTTTAACAGATACCTTATTTTTAAAATAAGATTTAATTTCTTTTTTAATAAAATTAATATATTTATTAATATTTTTTTTAACAATAGGTTCGAGGGTTTGGTCCAGTGGTAAAAACTTTCTTGTGGGAGTGTGGAGGCCATGGTTCGAATGTTGGCTATGTTAAAAAGTTTATGCCACACAACTAGAGGTTATACTGATAACAAGGAACAACATTCATTCGAACCCACTTTAACTATGTTAAAAAGTTTACAACAACTAAAGACAACAAAAAATAATATTTAAACCCTCAAAGAAATGTAAAAAAAAATTATTACACTTATATTTATATATTACAATTATAAATATTTTTAAATTACATAATAAAATTACAATATCATAAACTTCTATAATATCTTTTAAATCAATCTTTTAAAATAATAAAAAGATTAAGACAATATAAATTATAAACAGTTTGAAACAAATTACATTAATGCCTTTAGGTGAATCTAAAATACCCCAGTACTAATTGTGAAGAGGCTTCGAGCAGGTGAATACATACTTGGAGCTCGAGTATTCGTACAGGTTTGTAGAGGAGAAGATAATGAGAGCAACAGTGGCATCGCATAAGGTTGATAATTCCTTCTCCTTCAACAACCCTGCTTGTCTCTTCGAGAAGGTGACCTGGTTCCGTCCGCTATTTTCTTCATTTATCGCTTCCTTTGCCCTATCTGAGCAGCAGAAGGAAGGACCCATCTTATTATTGATTTTCTTTTTGATCCCTATTTTTTTATGTTTTATTTAAAATTTTAATTATTGAACTTAATTTATAAGTACTATCATCACCTTTCATCATGTGAAGCACGACAGACAGACGGCATTCGTATACCAACTCAAACATAATACTGTTACTTAAAAAATTTAAAATCCAAGGTTATTAGTTCCTTGGAGAATAAGAAACGTACCTTCCTGCCTTTTTCTAGAAAATAACCCGTTCATAGCTCAGAACTCAAACCCGTTTTAACAAAGGCCTATTTCCTTGGGACTACCAACAATTTGGTGAGGTCCCGAAAAGGGCAGAATCATGATGGAATCAATGGAACTACCAACAATTTGGTGGTGGTCCTGGTCCGGAAAAGGCAGATATATGATGTAATCAATGGAACTACCAACAATTTGGTGTGGTCCCGCAAAGGGCAGATATATGATGGAATCAATAGATCTATGCAAAGCAGAAAGCAGAGATTGGTACCTGTCTCCAACACTTTGACGGTGAACTCGGCTGCAATTGATGGCTATGGTCATACGGTACATAAACGCTATTGTCAGAGTTGGTACAAACACATTAGTCCGAAGGGTTAGCGGATTGGTAAGTGCTAATTTAGTTGGACACTTATTAAGAGGAAACTTTGGTGGTGCCTGTATGCAAAGGTAGTAGTCTATTCTGAATACTTTGAGTGCGTACGAGATTAAAGATGATGGTACAAACCCCTCGTAGATTTGTTGGATGCAGTCCATGTGATCTGAACCCTTCGCTGACCAGTTACTAAAAATAGTCCAGTAGATGTTACCAACTCTCCTATATAACCAAAAATAAAATAAAATAAAACATTCATTTAGGGAAGAGCAGATAAAAAATGGGAAAGAGGTAGGAATTTTAAAACAAAAAATACATATCAACATAAATTTTTACCAAGTTATAATTTGTTTACTAACCTTAAAATTTTATTTGTCTTTGAGTTTTGTTGCTTTCAACAGAAAGTTCATGTTTGCATTCGTTAAAATGTTAACGTAACATTTATACAATAAACAAAGTTTATGTTTGTAACATAATAAATGTACTAAAGTATGGAAATAAATTATTAAATTAAAATTACAGAGTAGTAGTTGTAATATTTTTATAGGGTCACAATATACTATGAATGAATTATTTCAAAGTCATATAATGAACAACTCCTAAATATTTTATAATCACATCACTCTAAAAAGTTCTTCAATGTTAAACAAAACAAACCATTCTAAACAATACCCAAAATAATATATATACAATAATTTATAATTTATTTATCTATGACATTTTATAATTGTTTTAGAAAAACCATTCTAAACAGTACCCAAAATAATATATATACAATAATTTATAATTTATTTATCTATGACATTTTATGCTTGTTTTAGTTTTCTATTATCATACCCAAATCTTTTATCTTCGCCCCATTTAGAACCTTTTCACCATTTTCTTTATAAAAAAGACCATAACTAGTTATTTAAAGATTTTATAATTTAAAATAAAGAAACAAATGATCAGAGATTGGAAAAATAAAAGACGAGAACATATCTAATACATGATAATATTTTAGAAGTATACATAGTTGGTATTAGTGTTGGCTAATTCTTTCAGCTTATTCTATAAGATTTTTTTAGCACTTTAATTTATTTATGGTAGATTTTCATCTACTTTTGGAGATTCAAAATAGAAATAAGAAATTCAGCATTGAGAAGATTGTATATTCAACTTTTGGTAGTGAAAGATTTAAATCGGACTGGAATACGGAATGGACACACGATTCTGGAATGGCACAAGCTTCAATCCGGAACTATAACAATTTATCTCGAAGTGAAATTGCGATCGGGAAAATGTGTTAGAAATATTAAACCATATTTCACGCCTCCCGAATAAGTGTTTCGCTCCGAAGTAACATAAACATGCCCCTTGAAGATGCTTCGCCGCGAAGTAACTTAAATCTGGCAGTTCGCATTTAAAATTGGCGAAGCAGTAACCAGGCGCGCGGGAATCAAGGGTCTGACATCGCACATGCGGGTAGTTGGGGTTGCTCGACGATTGGACATAAACCCTCTTTGGCATTTATTTTTGTCAGTCGGTTGGTGAAGTTTTTCCGCCCCTTGTTCTTTTTCTTCGTCTATAAATACCGGACCATTCGTCGTTTTGAAGCAACCACAGCAGTTATGGTTTCGAGTGCAGAACGACGCAGCAGCAGCAGGACTTCAGACTGCCAAAGTAGGGAGCAGTAGCCTCCTAGAAATCTCATCTTGTGTTTACCCTGCAAAATTCAATTTGCAGATGTTTGTAATAGCTTCACTACAAGAAGCCTTTGTAATCCGTTCTTCATCCGATAAATATAAAATCTCCATTTGAAATATGTGTGTGTGGCTCTTCGTTCTTTTATTTCATTTTATTGCCCTAACGAGAGATCGACGTTTATTTTCTTGGAACACAAGGTTCGCGGCATTGTTGGGCAGAAGACTAGCTTCGAAGTTTTTCCACCCGAAGTCTAGCTTAAGGGGCCATATTTTCCTTTAAAGTTGTGCTTCGCCATCATTTCCTCCGAAGCCGTCGTTTCGGTAACTAAGCCAGCAAAGCTCCTGTCACTTTACTGCCCCGAAGTGGCAGTTTGGAGTCACTTCACCTGAAATACAAAACTGGCAGTTTGTTTGTTCTAAGTATCCATCTGGCGGTGCTTCGTAGAGCTTTGCCCATAGTTACTACTTCGCCAGATTTTGACCCGAAGCTGCTTCTTCGCCAAGAAATCCAAGGAAGCACCCACTTCATTGTTAAATCTAGCAAAGCTCCTCTTCCACTCAGATTCGTGTAAATTTTGTTCCACTGCGACTTTATTTAATTCCTTCAAATCGGTATTAGAACAGTTGTGCCATGACGCGGAAGATTGAAGCATGGCTTCCAAAAATAATTCCCTGCAGTTGCAGATCTCGTAATTTAACGGCAATAACTACGATTACTGGAGCATCCAGTTGAAGATCCTCTTCAGGTCTCAGGAGTTGTGGGACTTGGTTGAGAACGGGTACCCGGAACCGGCAGATGCAACAGCACTTGTCGCCCTCTCTCAAGCTGACAAGGATTTATTGAAAGAGAACACGAAGAAGGACCAGAAGGTTCTCTTCTACATCATGCAAGCGGTCGAGGAGACCATATTCCTACGGATTGCATCAACCACCGAGGCCAAGCAGGCCTAAGAAATTTTAGCCAGTTCCTATCAAGGCACCAACAAAGTGAAGTTGGTAAAACTGTAGATGCTCAGGAGGGAGTTCGAGAACTTGTAGATGAGTGAGTCAGAAACCATGAGCGATTTTTTCACCCGAACGACATATGTCATCAACCAGATGCGATTGAATGGTGAAATTGTGTAGAATCAAAGGATTGTGGAGAAAATTCTGAGAAGTCTGCCAGCGAAATTTGATTCTATGGTAATTGCAATAAAGGAATCAAGGGATTTGACAACCCTCTCAGTGGATGAGCTCATGGGTTCCTTGTAGACACATGAGAGAGGCTGAGCCGTTCACCTCAGTCTTCTTTGGAGCAAGCCTTCAAGGCGCAAGTCTCATTTTGAGACAGCGACAGACAAGATTCCCACCATGGCGCCTCTAGTTCTCAAGGTGGAAGAGGCAGAGGCAGCGTGGGAGAGGAAACAAGCAAGGAGGTAGGTCAAACCCTAGCGAGGGAGAGACCAATTGCAACTTCCATCAACAAGGAAGAAGAGGCACTGGTAAAAATCAGTAAGGTGGATCTTATCAGAAAAAGGACAAATCTAAGGTCCAATGCTATTACTGTAAAAAGTTCGGCCATTATATCTCACAGTGCAGAAAGAGGATGGCCAACGAGAATCAGCAGCATGCCCATTATACGGATGAAGCTGAAAATACGGTAGGAGGGAATGTGCTGCTGACTTGCAGTATTGAGGAGGAGAGCAAAAAAATATTTGGTATCTTGACAGTGGGTGCAGCAACCACATGACGGGGAACAAGGAGATGTTCTCACAACTAGATGAAATAGTCCAATCTGAAGTCAAGATGGGGAACAACAACAAGGTTCTTGTTATGGGGAAAGGAAAAATCCTCATCCGCACCCGGCATGGCGAAAGAAAGCAAATTTGTGATGTATACTATGTGCCTGGGTTGAAACATAACCTGTTGAGTGTTGGACAACTTGGGCCATATTTTCCTTTAAAGTTGTGCTTCGCCATCATTTCCTCCAAAGCCGTCGTTTCGGTAACTAAGCCAACAAAGCTCTTGTCACTTTACTGCCCCGAAGTGGGAGTTTGGAGTCTCTTCGCCCGAAATACAAAATTGGCGGTTTGTTTGTTCTAAGTATCCATCTAGCAGTGCTTTGTAGATATTTGCCCATAGTTACTGCTTCGCCAGATTTTGACCCGAAGCTGTTGCTTCGCCAAGAAATCCAATGAAGCACCCACTTCATTGTTAAATCTAGCGAAGCTCCTCTTCCACTCAAAGTTGTGCGAAGTTTGTTCCGCTGCGACTTTATTTAATTACTTCAAAATGAAGGTTCAATTTCACTATCTATAATGAAGAGGAAAGAGCGGAATCCGATTCGAATAGCGAACACTCTAATTCAAAGTATATACTGCATACCGGAGCTATTAGAAGGCAATCTGTAGAGAAATCACATACACATCAAGTCCATGGTAAATACCGGTTAAACGACAGCGAAATAGTGGTCGCTTCTAATCCAAAACGTGGAGGCAGTAATCCGTTGTAAAATGAAGGGGCAATGGCAGAATACGTTCTGCCATAATTAGCACTAAGGAAGGTCCAGATTGCTAATCCAAAGAATATTAATACATGATGTCACCTATGCCAAAAAAATGGGCAGAATAGTAATCCGCTAATATATAGGCCAAAATGGAGCAGAATGAAAATAAAGTCACCGGGTTTTCATTAAGTTTAAAAGTCCATGAAATATTTCAAATGAAGTGCACAAAATAGAGAATGTCTAATCTGAAAAGAATACAAGGGTTTTTAGTCTGGAATGGAATATCACCTTGTGCAGAAGTGGACTTGAAATATATCAAGGAAAATGTTGCGAAATAATGAGGAGAAATGAGCAGAAGGGAGTCACATTCTTCAACAACACATTTTACAAGGGAGTTCTTTCCTATTGGAATAAATAACAGTAAATTAAAAGGTAACTTTGTTAAGTTAGAATTATGCTCAACCAAACAACATATAGAATGGATAACGGAGCATGTAACTACAAATATTATATATTACTTAGCTTTGAAAATACATCAACTAGGCTACAAATATGCATTGTACAATCAAAAAGAGTTTCTGAAGACTTTGGCTTCAACTCAGGATACAATTTTCTACTTTTGCTCTGCTCTTGGCTTCTTTGGCCTTCTGTCTCTCTACACTTCTACGCTGATGTGCTCTCTGATTTTCTCCAACAACACAAAATGAACCTGCAACACAAATATATGCTAGGGATTCACATATGAGGCGGGAAAGCTCCACCAACTTCTCTGACTTGTAGTTAATACAAAATTAGGGTCTCCTTCCAATCGTAGAACTAATTGATAGTTTCTACTACCAGTAATTCATCCGAATGAACCAGGATCCAGCGAATGGTGTAGTGGGTTGATTTTTTAGAGGTGTCAAATCTGGTTTAATTTTCTAACACCCTCCTTTAAAGTAGATTTCATTAAAAATTTAACATCGACCATCTCCATCAACATGTTGAAGTCTTCCTCCTTCAAAGGTTTTGTGAATATATGTGCTATTTGCTCTTTGGACCTGCAAAATAGTAACTCAATCTCATTAAATTTCACCATCTCTCTGATTAAATGATACGGGATATCAATGTGCTTCGTCCTGCTATAAAATACTAGATCCTTTGACAGTGCTATGATAGAATTATTGTCACAAAAAATGGTTGTTGTTGCTTCCGATGGAAGATTCAGTTCACTCAGAACTCTTCTCAACCAAGCTGCCTGGCATGCGGTTGAGGTGGTGGTAACATACTCTGCCTCCACTATAGATAGTGCAACAATGGGTTGCTTCTTCGAGGACCATGAAACTACTCTGGATTAATATTTATCTAGAAGTGCTCTTTTGATCATCTATGTTGACAGCCCAATCACTATCTATGTAGCCAATCAGTTTATGTTGGTCTTGTCTAGCATAGTGGATTCCATGTTTCCTCATTCCATTGATATACCGCAAAATCCTTTTGCTTTCTTGCCAATGAGTGTCCTTGGGTGACTCCATAAACCTACTGATTAAACTCACTGCAAACATCAAATCTGGCCTAGTTGCAGTCAAATACATTAGGCTTCCAACTAACCTTTTATAGAGAGTTGGATCAACATTTTTGTTGCTATCATATTTGCTCAACTTCAGTCCTGTGGCAACTGGGGTGATGGCAGGTTTTCTTTCCTCCATATTAAACCTCTTTAGGACATCCTTTGCATACTTGCCCTGATAAATGAAGATGCCATTCGTAGATTGGTCAACTTCAATTTCAAGAAAATACTTCATCAGCCTCAATTCCATCATCTTGAACTCCTTCAGGGTTGTTCTGAACTGGTGAAACATCATATTATTGTTTTCAGTATATATTATATCATCTACATACAAGCAGGCAATTACCATTTCCCCCTCTACATTTATCTTCATATACAGAGTGTGCTCATATGGGCATTTGATGAACCCATTCTCCTGAAAGTAAGCATCAATTCTGTTGTACGAAGCTCTGGGTGCTTGTTTCAACCCATACAAAGCTTTCTTTAATTTTTGGACCTTCCCTTATTGTCCTTATAGTTCATAACTAGGTGGTTGGTCTATGTAGACCTCTTCTTCTAGTATTCCATTCAAGAAGGCAAACTTGACATCACCCTTATGAGTTGTCAATGCCAAGATCATTTTGATTATGTCAAGTCGGGCTACTGGTGCATACACCTCATGATAGTCAATCCCTGACTTCTGCTTGTATCCTTTTGCCACCAATATGACCTTATGCCTATCCACTTCACCTTGGGCATTAAAATTCATTTTATACATCCATTTGACCCCAATGGTCTTCTTACCTTATGGGAGATCCATTAGCTCCCAGGTCTGAGTTTTCTCTATTGTTGTTATCTCATCATCCATAACATTCACCCATTTTATATTCTGAATTGTTTCTTCAAAAGTAATTGGATCACACTAGAAAATAAAGCAAAATCATAATGTTCTTCATCAGTTTCAATTATGGTTACCTCATAAATATCTTGCAAACTCCTTGTCTTCTATGGTGTCTTCAAGTTGGAGATCCTAGTTGTAAGTGGAGGTGATCGGGATTATGAGGTTGTGCTGCTAGTGACACCATTGTTACTGCTTGAAGCTACAAGAGTAGGCACTCTATCTTACTCCAAGTCTTCATACTCCATAACTACTGGCTCTTGTTGACTAGTCTTTGACTTCCAGTTCCATTCTTCATCCTATAGGAACTTCACATCTCTGTTAATTATAAGTTTCTTAGTTACAGGATTATACAACCTGTAAGCTTTTGCTTGTTCACTGTACACTTTAAAGATACACTTCTATGTTTTTTCATCCATATTCTTCCTCTTCTCATCTGGAATGTGTGCATATGTTGTGCACCCAAAAACTCTTAAATGAGCAACATTTATCTTCTGGTTGCTCCAAGCCTCTTGAGGATTTTTGTCCTTCACATTTTTGGTAGGACATTTGTTCAGCAGATAAACTGCACAGTATACAACTTTTGCCCAAAACTCATGTGGAAAATTATTTGCCTTTAGCATACTTCTTGCCATCTCCATAATGGTTCTATTATTCCTCTCTACAACACCATTATGTTGTGGTGTATATTTAGAAGTGAACTGCCTACGAATTCCATTTTCTTTACAAAAATTGTGAAATTTGGAGATATACTCACCTCCTTCATCTATCCTGAGAGTCATCACAAAATAGTTGCTTTGTTTCTTAATCGAAGCCTTGAACTCTTTAAATTTACCGAAAGCTTCTGACTTTTGTTTGATGGGATAAATCCATGTCCTCCGACTGAAGTCATCATTGAAGGTCAAAAAATATTTATTTCCAAAAAATATGTTGGTCTGCATTGAACCACACATATCTGAGTGCACCAACTCCAATGGTGGTGAAGCTCTCCAAGACTGTCCTACAGGGAACACATCCCTATGCTTCTTGCCAATCAGGCAACCTTCATAAACTTGATTAGGTTGCTCAATAAAGGGTAAACCCTTCACCATCTGCTTCTTGTGCGACAAGTTAAGGCCACTGAAGCTCAAGTGACAAAATAGGAGATGCCACATCGAGGTAGCATCCTTAACTACTACACTCAATGACATCCACAATTCATTCTGAATCTACAAAGGGAACATTTTGTTCTTTGTCATGGACATAGTTGCAACGAGCCCATTTTCCTTGTCTTAGATGATACAGGATTCATTCTGTTGTGGCTGATCCACAACACACCCCAAAATTGGGGACCCACCTTTTTTGGATGTTTTCAAAGAAAATCTCGATGACCCAGATGCTAAAAATCAAGAAAAAGGAAAAAATGCACAAGTATGAAAAAGTGTCGCGATATCGCGACATGTCGCTCCGTCGTCGCGAGAAAATGAAAAGTGTCGCGATTCACGTGCAAAAAAAAAGTGTCGCGAAATCGCGACATGTTGCTCCGTCGCGGCCAAAACGGAAAAGTGTCGCGAAATCGTGACATGTTGCTCCGTCGCGGCCGAAAGCAGAAAAGTGTCACGAAATCGTGACGTGTTGCGCGGTCACTGTCGAAAATGAAAAAGTGTCACGAAATCGTGACATGTTGCTCCGTCACGGCCGAAAGAGGAGAGAGAAAGGTAAAATGAAAAAGTGTCGCGAAATCGTGACATGTTGCTCCGTCGCGATCGAAAGAGGAGAGAGAAAGGTGAAGTAGAAAGGCGTAGCGAAATCGCGACGTGTCGCAAAATCACGGTCAACGAGCGACAGCAGGTGGGCAGAACCGTCGCAAAATCGCGACGTGTTTGATTTCGGCTTGCGGAAGGATGAAAAATGGTCCGAAATCGCGAAGATCGACCGGAAGGCATGAAGCGCAAAAATGGTCGCGAAATCGTGACAGAATCGACCGGAAGGCATGAAGCGTAAAATGGTCGCGAAATCGTGACAGAAAGCAGCGAAGGGGGGATGAAGCAAAAAAGCGTCGCGAAATCGCGACAGGTCGCGGTTTCGCGGCCCCAAAGCAGCGAAGGAGTGCCGAGGAAAACGTCCGAAATCGCGACGAAGGAGGCGAGTGAAAACGTCGTGAAATCGCGACAAGAAAACGTAAATCGCAAAAGAGAAACGTCGCGAAATCGTGACAAGTTACGGCCGAAAGCATATCAAACGAGAAGCGTAGCGATTTCGCGACAGGTTGCGGCCGAGAGTGTACGGAACAGAAAAGCGTCGCGATTTCGTGACATGTCGCATTTTCGCTGGGCAAGAAGGCAAGAAGGTTGTTGGCCGAAAAACGTCGCGATATCGCGACCTGTTTCATTTTCGCTGTGTTGGCAGAGGAACAAGCTGCATGCATAAAAACGTCGCGATTTACATGGGACCGTTACAGAAGGTGCAGAAAGCGTGAGACACGTGGCATACAGGTGTCAGAGTTGCAGAAGCGTTACATGCAACAGAAGATTTCGAACGTTTCGGCATCGAGCATGAATCAAAAGCAACGAAAAGGCGAGGAATTTGAAAAGACGCATTCTGGAAGGTGAAACGAAGCGACGCAGGGTGAATCGAAGAGCCGCACCAGACAGTATAAAATCAGAAGCGCAGATTGAACAGAGGGTTGGAAATTGCTGCTAGCAGAGTTGCAGAGACAAGGGCTGCAAGCCATTCTGGGCCTGCACTTGGAGCAATTTCCTTCATTTGTTCTGGATTTGTTATACCTGGAACATTCTGTAATTGCAACTGATATACCATTTTAATACAGAAATACAGAGAGTTGGCATCTCATTGATGAGAAAGAAGGAGTCATTTTTGCATGCATGATTTAATGTTTTATCTTTCCCTTTCAGATTTCCAGGCTTTTAGGTGAAGTTTAATGCAAGTGTTCTTGGTTGCTTCATGCGAATGTCTAAATCTGAAATTACATTAAAAAACCCAGAAACCCGCACCTAGCTTATCTGGATTGTGTGAATTTGCAGGTTCAATAGGTTAGGTTGCATGCAGAAACCTCATTATCTTCGGTTTTGTCAATCAGGATGGTCGCACTCTGGACATAGTTTAGCTTCATTTTCATTTTGCATTTCTTTTATTTTCAAACCCTTATTTTATTTTCTACATTTTAATTACTGTCATTCAAATAAATAACTAAAAATCCATCAAAGCTCAGGATCAAAATATATTTGTTTCTTATATTTATTCACTTTGAGTCCATTGCAAATTCAAATTGAAATAAACCACAGTGCCCCTTGTTAATATCCACTTGTAACCCTAAGGTATTCCCAGCATTCAAATTAAAACAACATCATTGATATACAAAGAATTAGCATAACAGGAACCTTGGAGAAATTATCTGTTGTAATTTCTTTGCAAGCAGAGGATTTTGGGACTCGGATCCTATCGGAGAGTGTGCTTTCACAATTGGGTGAAAACACCACTCAACAGATTGGCGCTAGAAGGAGGGCCGAATTGGTTTACTTTATTTTGATTTTCATACATAAGTAATATTTTTTTGATTCGATTTTGAAATTATCTCTTAAATCTCACAAACGGCTAAACTGCAGCATTTGTTTTTCTGTTGCAGGTTTTCTTGGTGATAATCGGGAGTTTCGTCAAGGAGGGCTGAAACGGTTTATTGTGATTTAAGGGCTACAGGAATTGCTATGCACTGTTCTTAACGCTTTGATTGTTCATACAGGAATAATATGATTTGGTTTGATTTAAAAAAATAAAGAATAAAAAATAAATAAATAAATAAAATAATAAAAATAAATAAATAAAAGAAGGGAATTTTTGGATATTAAATTTATATTCTTTAAGACTCACTAATGGCTGTGTTTACACCATGGATGACAGGTAGCCCATTGAATATACCGGGAGTTCAACATTATTTGCCCGTTGGTTTTGAGAGATGTCTTCCTCAATTTTTGTCTAATGGGACAAATACTGTAGAAGAACATATTCAAGCATTCAAATTTGTTGTGAATCACTTAACAAGTTGGTATGATGATGTGGCTTGTAAAATGTTCCTTTACACCTTGGACAAAGTGGCATATGATTGGTTTACAAGTCTGCCTTTAGGGTCTATCACTTCTTGGGCTCAGCTAGAGGCAACATTTCTCAATCAATTCAACAAAAAGCGAGTTGACCCAATCCTCATATACAATCAATTGGTCTATATTAGAAAAGGACCAAGTGAAAATGTGAAGTCATTTTCTGAAAGGTTCTTTGGATTATATACGCAATTAGTGACATTTTATGTTCTTCAAGAAGAAGTGGCTCTCCAAATATACATCAATGCTCTTGACTCACCCATGTCCACATATTTGCGAGGGATGCCTCAAATCTCATCTTTGTCACAAGCCTATACTCAAGCAATGGCAATTGAGCAACAATTGAGTTGTCAAAATTATGGTGTGGGTTTTGGATCATGTAATCTTCAATCATTTAATACCTCCTTTACCCACCCAATGATTTATCCACCTCAACCAAGTTCAAGTGTGAATCAATTTCAGAATCAACAATCATTCCCAAGCTTCAATCAATTTCAAAATCCTCAACCTACTATGCAAGATCAACCATCTTTCTTAAGTATGAATCAACTTCAAAATACTCATCTTGATTCAAAAGATGTTGCTAAAATCAATTTCAATGATTTTCATAAGAATATGATTTTAGGCAAGGGAGGAGTACTAGATCCAACTAGTATGGAAACATGTGACAGATTGGAAACCCTTGACTCCCCAAAAGATGAATTTTATGAGGATGAATCTGATTCGGATGACACATTGGATGACATTGTTGAAAGTAATGGCCTAGGAAATTCACACCTTCCAAATTATGTTGAACATGAATCATGGGTTACACATGTGGATTATGATAACCTTATCAATTTGAATACAAGCAATAACCCAATTTTGGAAGTAATTGAACCATTTAAGGAAGGAGATGATAAATTTGATGAGAAATATATTGATGAATTGAAAGAGGATGTAGAAGTAGTTGAGCATCACAATTTGATTTTGAAAGATGATCATTGTGATTCTTTGGAAGAGTATGCTCACTCCAAACCTTCTGATGAAATTTGTGTGCCTATTGATATGCAGGATAATACAATTGCCCTTTCATATGAGGATATTACAAGTCCTGTACAATCTAAGAATGCTTTGGAAGAAGGGTTGGAATCTCATCAAAGGTTGGAGAAGGATAATGATTCTACTACCATGGATGAAGAAGGAGAATCAATTGTTTTTGTTCCCCTTGGGGGCAAGAAATCGAAAATCTTGATCCACCTATTGTTTCTACAATGTCTATGCCATCTCAAAATGATGAAATTACAAAACCTAAGTGGTGTGGGTTGGATGTTATTGATGATCTTAATAAAAATATGGATTTTGAGGCAACTCAAGCCATTGATCGTGGAAAGGTGTCACATGACACATATCTTGAAAAATTAGGCTCTTGTTTTGAAAAATATGGACGCATGTTTGATTGGGTGCCTAACTTTGGTGTTTTTGAACAGGTATTGGACAATGAAGAAGACAACGAGAAAAAGGAAAAGGCTACTAATACTCATCAAGTTATGATGAATTTTAATCATGATGGGTTGAGTATGGATGACAAGGGGAAATCTTTACCTTTGGTAGTAGCTACAAAAATTTCAAGTGATAGGTTACATGATGTCCCTTTGGATGCTAACATCATTAATGAGGAAATGCCAAATTTTGTTGATGCTTGTCAAGTTTTGAATGATTCTGATTGCTTTAAAATCCTGGAAAATGATTTGAAGTCAAGATTTTTAGAAATAGGCTCTTGTTTGCAACATCTCACATTTGAAAAGGAAAGCCTACTTCTAAATCATGAGTGGAATGATAAAACTTGCACTTTAAAGAATAGACAAGATAAAATTGAATACCAACCATTGTCTAATCAATTTGATTTGAATCTCACCTATGATGTTGGTAATAGAACTAAATCAAAGTGGAATGGTGAGCATGGCAAGTTGAAATTTGTTGCATTGCTTGGTTTGATCTTATTTTTGTTGGATTCCTACAAAGTTTGGCATGTGTATTGTGTCATATGTTTTTTGATATATTCTAATCATGTTTGGGATCCAGGAAAGTAATAGTCCAAGCTTGGCATCATCCTGTACAATAGTGTATATAATTTTTGGTTTTTTGGTGTGGGCTTTCAAGTTTTTGTTTTTGGGATTGTTTTTGGGTTTTGGTTTTGGTTTGTGTTTTTCAAGTTTCATGTTTTTTGGATTCTTAGTTTAACCATGATTTAAATTGTGTGTTTGATTTCAATTGACATGCTTTGTTTGTTTTTATAAAAAAAAAAAAAAAGAGAAAAAATAATAATAATAATAAAAGAATAAAATTGAGATGTCAACTTATGCTTGAGACTAGGAGAATATGAAATATTGGAATTGTCTTGTAAAAGCTCCACAAGTAACACAAACATTTTAAGTTATATCGTTTGAAATTTGTGATGCATGAGGTAGTCAGTTTTGTATGGCAAATATTTCATTTGCAACTCAAGAGATAATGCATTCATGTTACAAGCTCACTTTACATATACATTCCATCCTAGTTGCATATGCATCTTAGGTACAAGTCATTAAAGTGTGTCAAATCCTCTTAGGGTTGTGTTATAACATAAATGTAAGAAAAAATCCTAAGGTTGGAAACTGAGTCTTGAGATATCTAGAACCAAGCACGTCTTATACATTAAAAAGGATCTTGAGCAAAATGATCAAAACCTAACTTGGAAGAAAAGGTTGGGCGAAAGATGTTTTTCATGTCTATCCTATTATGCAACATGATCCTTAAAACAGTGGTTTTGACCACTTCCATAGAGCTTAAAGCCTAAAATCAGAGTAGTAAGGATAGGGTTAAGTCCTCATCGAACTTAGGTTGAGGATCCAATTCCCCAAAGCTTTGATTTGACCTACATGGAGTAGTAAGGATAGGGCATAAATTCTCATCTCGCTTAGGTTGAGAATCTGATTCCCCAAAGCTCTTATGTCTCATTTCATGATAAATCTTGGATTGGAAGGATCGTACTACTTGTCCTCTGCAAAGGATGGGTAGTCATCCCCAAGGTCTAAGTAATAAATTAATATTTTCCATTTTTATCCAAAGCTTGGATTGGAAGGATCGTACTACATGTCCCTAGCAAGGATGGGTAGTCATCCCCAAGGTCCAAGAAGTTAAAAAATTAATTTTTCCCATCTCATATTTATTTTGGATTGGAAGGATCGTACTACTTGTCCTCTGCAAAGGATGGGTAGTCATCCCCAAGGTCCAAAGAAATGAAGATAAGTCTTGGATTATGGGGTTAAGTATGCCCATGCATGGCAACATGTCTTGTCTAAAAAACAAGACCACTGATTGTCCAAAGGGTTAGACTAGCATGACCATTTCTTCCATAATTGGTTAAATTATTTTGCTCAAAGTGAGGTAATGAACTCTAAATCAGAATAGTAAGGATAGGGTTAAACTTCCATCTTGGTTAGGTTGGGAGTCTGATTCCCCAAAGTTCTGATTTCACATTCACTTGCACATGGGTTCAAGATAGTAGGGACTCATAACCAACTTTGGGATATAATAAAGCAATTAATTAGTGGATCCTAAGAGGGTTTGGCAATCTTGAATGTTTGTACATGATACTAGAAGAAAGACTATGCCTTTTATAAAAGCAAAATCTCCTAGCATATTCATTAGGTTACACAAATCATTCACAATCTCACATATGCATTCATATAAAACTGACAATGGAATGTTGATCAATTTCAAACGATAGGGAATGAAATTCATTGCACACACTGAGCTAATACTTGATGATTCTGATGATTCATGTACTTCTGATCTTTGGGCATTTGTTTATATTGCTTATGTGCTAACGCATGTTTTCGAGTTTATATATGTTTCCAAGTTGGGTTCTCACTAAAATGCTCAAGAGCATTTGACAGCAGAGTCGCCATTTGTTGTGGCTGATCCACAACACACCCCAAAATTGGGGACCCACCTTTTTTGGATGTTTTCAAAGAAAATCTCAGTGACCCAGATGCTAAAAATCAAGAAAAAGGAAAAAATGCACAAGTATGAAAAAGTGTCGCGATATCGCGACATGTCGCTCCGTCGCTGCCAGAAAATGAAAAGTGTCACGAAATCGCGACATGTTGCGCCGTCGCGGCCAAAAATGAAAAGTGTCACGAAATCGCGACATGTTGCTCCATTGCGGCCAAAAAAAGCGCAAACGCGACATGTTGCGCGCAAAGAAAAGTGTCGCAAAATCGCGACGTGTTGCGCGGTCGCTGCCGAAAATGAAAAAGTGTCGCGAAATCATGACATGTTGCTCCGTCGAGCCGAAAGAGGAGAGAGAAAGGTAAAATGAAAAAGTGTCACGAAATCGTGACATGTTGCTCCGTCGCGGCCGAAAGAGGAGAGAGAAAGGTGAAGTAGAAAGGCGTAGCGAAATCGCGACGTGTCACAAAATCGCGGTTCAACACGGGAAGCGAAGAAATGCGAAAGCAAGCTAAAATGGTCGCGAAATCGCAAAAAAGGGGATGAAGCGAAAAGTCGCGAAATCCGAAAGAAAAAAAAAAAAAAAAAAAAGAAATCCAAACACGAAGAAAGATAAAATATCAAAGAAGCGAGGAGAGTGTGACGAGGAAAAGCGTCGCGATCTCGACATGTCGGCGTTTCACTGGGCAAGAAGGCAAGAAGGTTGTTGGCCGAAAAACGTCGCGATATCGCGACCTGTCTCATTTTCGCTGTGTTGGCAGAGGAACAAGCTGCATGCATAAAAACGTCACGATTTACATGGGACCATTACAGAAGGTGCAAAAAGCGTGAGACACGTGGCATACAAGTGTCAGAGTTGTAGAAGCGTTACATGCAACAGAAGATTTCGAACGTTTCGGCATCGAGCATGAATCAAAAGCAACGAAAAGGTGAGGAATTTGAAAAGACGCATTCTGGAAGGTGAAACGAAGCGACGCAGGGTGAATCGAAGAGCCGCGCCAGACAGTATAAAATCAGAAGCGCAGATTGAACAAGGGGTTGGAAATTGCTGCTAGCAGAGTTGCAGAGACAAGGGCTGCAAGCCATTCGGGCCTGCACTTGGAGCAATTTCCTTCATTTGTTCTGGATTTGTCATACCTGGAACATTCTGTAATTGCAACTGATATACCATTTTAATACAGAAATACAGAGAGTTGGCATCTCATTGATGAGAAAGAAGGAGTCATTTTTGCATGCATGATTTAATGTTTATCTTTCCCTTTCAGATTTCCAGGCTTTTAGGTGAAGTTTAATGCAAGTGTTCTTGGTTGCTTCATGCGAATGTCTAAATCTGAAATTACATTAAAAAACCCAGAAACCCGCACCTAGCTTATCTGGATTGTGTGAATTTGCAGGTTCAATAGGTTAGGTTGCATGCGGAAACCTCATTATCTTCGGTTTTGTCAATCAGGATGGTCGCACTCTGGACATAGTTTAGCTTCATTTTCATTTTGCATTTATTTTATTTTCAAACCCTTATTTTATTTTCTGCATTTTAATTACTGTCATTCAAATAAATAACTGAAAATCCATCAAAGCTCAGGATCAAAATATATTTATTTCTTAGATTTATTCACTTTGAGTCCATTGCAAATTCAAATTGAAATAAACCACAGTGCCCCTTGTTAATATCCACTTGTAACCCTAAGGTATTCCCAGCATTCAAATTAAAATAGCATCATTGATATACAAAGAATTAGCATAACAAGAACCTTGGAGAAATTATCTGTTGTAATTTCTTTGCAAGCAGAGGATTTTGGGACTCGGATCCTACCGGAGAGTGTGCTTTCACAATTGGGTGAAAACACCACTCAACACATTCTTAAATTGAATAGTGTGCCCCTTTTGCACAAGTTGTCCAACACTCAACAAGTTATGTTTCAATCCAGGCACATAATACACATCTTGTATTTACTTCCTTTCACCTTGTTTGGTGCAGATAATGATCTTTTCTTTTCCCATGACATGTACCTTGTTGTTGTTCCCCATTTTCACTGTGGATTGGACTGTTTCATCCAACTGTGAGAACATCTCTCTGTTCCCAGACATATGGTTGCTACACCCACTATCCAAATACTAGGTGTTCTTCTAAATCTCCTCCTTAGTACTACAATTTAACAACACATTTCCACAAGTATCTCTACACTTCACATTTCTAGCTTTATTTGTGTAGTGGGCTTTCTGTTTGTTATCTTTGGCTATCTTCTTTCTACACTTAGAAATATAATAACCAAATTTCTTGCAATAGTAACACTGGATCTTTAACTTGTCAAACCTCTGATTAGACCCAGCTCGTTGATTTCAGCCATTGCCTCTTCCTCCTGCTTGATGGAAGTTGTAGCTATTCTCTCCTTCATAGGAGTTTGACCTTCCTCCTTTCTTGTTACCTCTTCCATGCTTTCCTTGATTGCTCTATCCTCTTCCTCCTTGATAGCTAGAGGCACCCTGGTGGTATTCTTATCTTTTGTTGTTGTTTCGAAATGAGACCTGCGTCTTGAACACTTACTTCAGAGTGATCTGAAATGATCAACTCAGCCTCTGCTCATGTGTTTGCAGAGAACCCATGAGTTCATCTATCGATAGGGTTTTCAAGTCCCTCTATTCTTAAATCACTATCACAACTGAGTCGAAACTTGCTGGTAGGCTCCTCAGTATCTTCTTCACTATCCTATGGTTGTCCATAATCTCCCATTCAACCTCATCTGGTTGATGACATCCAATGTTCGGGTGAATAAATCACTCATGGACTCCAACACACTCATCTACAGGTTCTCAAACCCTCTTCTCAACATTTGTAGCTTCACCAACTTCACCTTGTTGGTGCCTTGATAAAAACTAACAAGTATTTCCCAAGCTTTCTTTGCTTTGGTTGCTGTTGCAATCCGCGGGAATATGGTATCGTCAATCACTTGCATTATATAAAATAATTGCTTTTGGTCTTTATTTCGATTCTCCTTCAACAAATCTGAATACGTTTGGGATAATACGGCCAATGCTGCTGCATCTGTTGGTTCTGTATAACCATTCTCGACCAAGTCCCATAGCTTCTGAGACCCGACTTTTTTTTTCATTTGAATGCTCCAGTAATCATAATTTTTACCACTAAATCGTGGGATCTGCAAGTACAAGGAGTTGTTTTCGAAATTCATTGCTTCTATCTTCCACATGTAGGCTCAAGCTTTGATACCAATTTGAAATATTTAAATTGGAGCAAAATCTAAAATGGACACACGATTCTAGAATGGCACATGCTCCAATCCATAACTATAACATTTTATCTCGAAGTGAAATCGTGATCCAGCAAATGAAGGTTCAATTCCGCTACCTATAATGAAGAGGAAAGAGCGGAATCTGACCCGAACAGTGAACACTCCAATCTAAAGTATATACTGCAAACTAGAGGTAATAGAAGGCAATCCGCAACAGAATCACATACACATCAAGTTCGGGGTAGATATAGTTTAAACGACAATGAAATAGTGGTCGCTTCTAATCTGAAACGTGGAGGTGAAAATCTGTTGTCAAATGAAGGGGCAATGGCAAAATACGTTCTGCTGCAATTTGTACTAAGGAAGGTCCAGATTGCTAATTCGAAGAATATTAATACATGATGTCACCTATGCCAAACAAATGGATGGAATAGTAATCCACTAGGATATAGACCAAAAGGAAGCAAAATGAAAATAAAGTCAACGGGTTTTCATTAAGTTAAAAAGTCCACGAAATATTTCTATAGACACCAAAACAGCACCAATCCGATTATGTGACTGCAAACACTGATCGCTTTGACACACACAGCCCCCAGGGCAGCCCTCAGAGGTTAAACAATGGTCCTAACCACTTTCATAGCAATTTTGTAAGGTCAAAAGGCAATTTGGCACATTCAAGCACTTTGCTCAGTATTCGTCTCACCCAGGGACGAATACTAACTGGGATTCGTCTCACCCAGGGACGAATTCTAAATTCGTCTTTGGTCAGGACGAATTCTAGGTTTAACGAGCAAAAAGAAGAATGCCGCCAAGTGGCAGCCGAGGACAGTCAATTATTGCCTCCTATCGTGCATGCGCGTGTAGGTGGGTAGGTTGGCAGTTAGAGGACTGTCACAAAGGCAGTCATGGAAGCCCAAGTCAGGGAGGAGTCTCCTCCCTCTTGGGAAGGCATGGCCGCCACATGGCATCCCTGCATGCCCCTCCAAAGAGACCCCTTGGGTCTATAAAATGGTGGACTTTCCCACCCAAATGAGGACAGGTTGGAGGCATTTTCAAGCAACGAAGTGCTGCCAAATTGAACACCCTATTGCACCCTTTTTTGATTCACCCTTTCACATCCATTAATCTCTTTCGCAAGGGAGGTTATTGGGTGGCTTTTGGAAGCATGGATCCAAACCCAAACCCAACATTTGACCACATTGAATCCACCAATTTGCCGACACCCCATCCCAAGAGATTTTGGGCCCATCCCTAGTGGATTGGCGTCAAAATCAAGTTCCAACGGTGGGCGGCCCACTTGGGCACCCCACACTTTTTGTTAGTTTCATTTTAATCTATTCTGTTATCACTTGTTTATCCTACATTACGCTATATGTTGTTTAGATAGTTTACAATCTTGATTTCAGAAGACATTTATCAAATATTATCATGCTTTGTCGATTTTGTGGTCCTCACTAACTTGCAGGTAGCGACGTCAAAATCCTCGGGGATAGAGGCCAAATTGGGAGAATCCGACCATCTGGGTCGTCCCAAAATGGCCCCAATTACTTAACCCCTTTGTTTGCAGGTGTTTTGGAGACCCCGAGGTTCGACATTTAGACGGCATCACTTCGGCTTTCCTAACACAGTCGAATTCGTCCCACCCGGGGACGAATAATAGCAGAATTCGTCCTGCCCAGGGACGAATTATAGTTGAAAGTAGATTGGCCGACTGTTTCAATGGCAGTGGCCCTCTGGTAATGTCTTTTGACCTCTGTAAGATTTGCAAGTCATTTAGGATCATTTCATGCATCATTTTAGTCAGTCTTAGGCATACATCTTTTATTAATTTCAAGGAACAAACTTTTCCTATTTGCAGCAGGTGCTACTAACTCTTTTTGTTGTTTCTTTGAACGTAGGAGGAGCAGCAAAGATCGAAGACCCATCAACACCAGCGGCGACAATGCTTTGGCCCGCCCATTTTGCATGTGGGCACGCGGAAAGAAGATCACTATTCACTTTTGTAATGGAAACATGCTAACTCTCCTAGCCCCTAAAAAGGGAGGAGATGTATTGTAACCGAGTTGGAATCACATTAATAAAAAGGGTTGTGCTCCTGCTTTCTCCTTTTATGTTTGGTTTTGATTCGATTATATCCGCTTTATTTCGTGCATCAAGCTAGTTAGTTTACATTGCAACAATTAGTGTTTCTTTTTATTTTCGAAATCTCATGCTTTCAGTGGCGATCACGGTGGGACTCTGTCCCCTGGTTTTTAAGATCAAGTAACTGATCCATTTTTGTGTTTGGTGCTTGACAGGTACCATTTTTTTAAAGCAGACTATTATTCGTCTCTGACTGCGATGAATACTTTACTGTAATTCGTCTGACCCTGAGACGAATTCAAATTCATCTCAGACAGGGATGAATTATGTTCTGTAATTCGTCTCATAGAGGGACGAATTTTTGTCTGTAAATTTTTAGAGCCGAGGATCAAAAATAGCAAGTCTGGGCAGAGAAAGGTAAGGGTTCCAAAACTGTCTTTGTCATTTTCTGATTTTTTGCTTTCACTTTTTGTCAATTCTTGCGTGCTTAAAGAAAATAGTGGTTGCTTGCATGTTTCAATTTTAAGTAAAATAAACCACACACACATCACGTGGCACATTTTTAACCAAGGAGCTGGTCGTAAGACCCCAGCCCTTGAGCAAGACCAACGGTGGGTTCATCACCACCTTGGCTTGACTTTGCATCCATTTCCCCGATTGTCACTGTTGTTAGGCATAAATCCTGACGAAAGCTGACCGAGTGTCGCTGGGGTGATTCCCATGCGCGCGAGGATAAGTCTTCTATGGTAGGTGTCATTAACAGGACAATCCCCCTTCCGTACCGCCTATGTTCCACGTACCATCTGCTCTCACGTACCTATAGTTTCCCTCTCGTAAGGGCGGGTATATAGAGAGGTTGGTATATCGGTCCGGCAATGGTATATTGAAGGGGCGACCATTTATGGGAGTCATATGAGCCAACATTCTGCATTTAAACGTTCTTCAAAACTTTCAAAAACAAAACAAAACATCAAAATGCACTAAACCAGTTTAGGACACACCATTAATATTTAAAAGAGATAATCACTGTTTGTGTATGTGTGTGTTCATTTCTGCTTAGTGTAACAAAAAAAAAAAATCATCATAAACGAGATAAAAATCTGCTTAGCTAGTAGAAGAGCACCACAATGGTGTACACCCGTAGCCAAGCCCAATCAAGGGCGGATGCTGTGGAAGGTGCACAAAGAGAGGGCGCTGGTCGCCTTCGCTTTAGCCCTGAGGACTTGGCCATACCGCCTTGGCGGTCTGGCCTACAAGAGAGTCCACATCAGGCCACATCAAGAAGGAATTATTGGGACCCCCCTCTGTGGGGTATGCCCATTCAACACAGCCCCTTTCGGGAAGAAGCTTTACATGTAGCACTCAACGTAAATAGAAAACCGCCTTTTGAGGCTAGATCTGAGTGGCCATAGCGCGATGAAGCGCTAGAGAGGCATAGTGTCCATGAGGAGAGACAACATGAATATGACATCTCTCCTTTGCCTCCCATTAGAACTGAAAGACAAAACCCAGAGCGCAGGGCTCTCCACACAGGGCGAGCTAACTCCGCCCGCCCCTTTCACACCCATGAAAGGGAGTACGAGGAAGACCATCGCATTCCTCGAGAACAACATACAACGCGAGAACCTTGCATTTCTGCACCTGCTAGATATCATGGTCACACATCGAGGCCAGAGCCTCAAGTAAATGTCGCCGACCTCGACAGAGGGAAGCGACCCATTGAAATCTTGGATCATCAAGACCGAGGCAAATACATAGGAGAAACATTCAAGCCTCCTGAGCAAAATATGGCGGACCAAATTGACCCGGTAGTCGCCAGACATGCCGCCCGCCAAGCCCGAATCATGTGGCTTGAGCAAGGTCATCAGGAGTTAGAGTACTTATACCGCCTTAATAAAGAGCGCATGCAATGCGAAGCGGATGAGCTGCATTATAAACTACCTGAGAGGGTGCCAACCCCTCGCACCCAAAAAGCAGAACAATATGAGAGGTATAATCCTTTGGTGCAGGACAGGTCTCCACGACCTCGTCAAGCTTTGCCTCCGAGACCTTATAGACCTGAGAGGGAGGCCACTCCTCGAAACAATGATGGGTACCCTCAGCGGGGACTCACTCAGGGTCATAGGCCTCGCCCAGAGACTCCTCAAGAAGTTTATGAGGAACATGAACCAAAAATAGAACGGGCCAAAATGCCCTATCAAGGCGGGAGGGCTGCCATTCGGCCACCCCCCCATAGGCCTCCAGTCTCCCATAACTCACAACGGGAGCAAACAAAAGAGGAAGAAATTAAATCTTCTGATGCATACAAAGTGCTATTAGAGCGTTTGGAGTCTGTGGAGACAAAAGCTTCGGGGCATCAAAAGCCCACGTTACGTCAACTCCGTAGTCATCCAGTGCATCCCTCGGTGCCCACACCTCTTTACCCCGAACATTTCAAGTTGCCTCAATTGGCAGTCTTTAAAGGTGAAGAGGATGCTCAAGAACATGTCACAAGATTCCTGAGCCAATGCTTCGGCATTCAGGATAATGATGCATTGTTGCTTAGGACATTCATAACCACATTCGTAGGCCCTGCCTCGGATTGGTTCACACAGTTACCGAAGCATAGCATAAATAACCTAGATCAATTAGTAGATGCGTTCCTTGAACGCTTTGCCTTCAACACCAAGAAGAAGGCATCATTGAGTGATCTGGCCAGCCTCAAGCAATATGAGGAAGAGACAATGGCAGCATACGGGAATCGATGGAGGGCTCTGCTTTCTAAGCTACCCTACCTTCCCCCTATGTCTGACCTCACACAGATGTTTGCACGAAGTTGCTTGAAATCGATCTCTAGGCTATTGTAGCTGCAGCAATACGCCAGCCTAGAAGAAGCTTTGGCGCAAGCCAGAGTTATAGAAGAGATCAAAATAGGGGAGGGCGCAATCGCCAAGCCTAAAAATAAAGAGTGGAACAAAAACACTAAGACCGGGACTACGCAATCACAACCCGCTGTGGTTAATCAAGTTGTGATAAATGTCCCCAAGCCTATGCAAGAAATACAGCCCCAAAAGGCTAATTATCAGGCAGTGCCTCCTACTTATGAAAGAGAAAATAAAAAATAGGAGCAAAATCAGCAGCGTCGCCCTAGGCGACAATTCACCCCTTATGCGGAGTCTAGGGACTCCCTATTTGACCGCTTGTCAGCGGCAAATTTAGTCACCCTTCTAGAAATCCAAACTGTAGATCCTAATGCTCCCAAGCCTAAGGGATACAGAGAGGAATTATATTGTAGGTTCCATAGGCGAAGGGGACATGACCTGAATGGATGTTGGAAATTCAAGGGATTAATACAAGATTTGATCGATAATAAAACATTGGCCGTGGACAACCCCATAGCACCAAATAATCAACAGATGGGGGTTTTCAAGGACCCTTTGCCTGCCCACGAGGCACAGGCAAAACCTCTTCAGGTCAATGAGGTGCGACAGAATCTTCCCATGCAAGGATTTGTGGGAATGATCAGCATAGTGACCAGGAACAAAAAGTACCCAGGAGTTGCCCCGAGGTAGCTACAAGAGAAGTTCCAACAACGTCGCAACCTCAACAACGCCCTGTGCAGTTGCCTCCGCCTAGACCCGAGGTCACGATACGGACCAAACTCACGCAGATTTTGCGGACCACATCGGCTAGGCTTTCCATTTACGAGCTTATTCAACAGTCAACACCCCATAGGGAAGCTCTCATGGAAATTTTGAAAGCCATCGAGTTACAGCCTCACGAAGCGAATTCCTTCAATAACTTCGTGGGACATGTGAAACGATGTACGGAGCCGGTCATTACCTTCAGAGAGGATGAAGTTAAAACAATATCGAATGACATGGCAGATCCACCCCTGCACGTTATCGCGCGGGTCAACGGGATCCCGTACAAGAGAGTGTTGGTAGATACTGGCTCGTCCAGTAACATCATTACCACTGCAACATTAAAACATCTGAAGCTGCCAGCCTCTCATATCACGGCTTCCACATACACACTGCGAGCATTCAACGATGCAATATGCTCGACAGTCGGCACAATTGTTCTGCCCATCCAGGTAGGACAAAAGATGATACCAACATTGTGCCATGTTTTGGAAGGCGAGATGGCATATAACATACTGCTAGGGCGGCCATGGATCAGGGACATGAAGTGTGTCCCTTCGATCGCTCACCAATGTCTAAAGTATGCATTTGAAGGAGAAGTACATGTAGTCTCGATGGACTTAGAACCCTTCAAATATTGCAATGTGGTGCAATTAATGCCTCAATCGACCCTCCCTTCAACGCATTTGGATTTCCAGTTAAATCCATCTAAACAGGGTCCAATACTGCGGGCACCACTGGTGACTAAATCATCAAAATCCCAGCCAGGTGAGTCTTCATCATCCGCTCCTTCACTACCAATGCCACCTGTCATGGCTAAACAGAAGGACAAAGGAAAATAGATCTTGGAAGAGGCTTCGCCCCTAGAAGAGGCGTTGCCAACAATATCAACTATCTCAACAGAAGAGATATCTAGCACAACGAAAGTCGAGACTCCTAACCCACCAAACATGGAATGGACTCAGGAAGGCCTCCCGTTCCCTCCCTCCCAAGCATCAACAATTACTATTGAAATGGCCAATACGGGCCTGGGGGAGTATCTAGTGCAGAATGTTGTGGCAACGCCCACGCTAGAATCCGTGCAGGACATGGGGAGACCTCGCCTTCCCATAGGGACAGTTGTTCCTCTAGGTTACCCACCAAACCAAACTAATTTTGTGTATGGGGGCCTTGATCATGGTGCTGAACCATGCAAGAAAAAGGACGAGGACGAAGAGCCTTTTGCTGAAAATGTCAATTATCTGTCAAACCCAGACTTTGCTCTGAGATATCTCGGCCAATGCAATTGGCATGGATATGGGCTAGGCAGGTATGAGCAAGGGGTGCGTGTCCTTTGCCAACCAAGATACCAAATGCCGTATGATAAGTCGGGAGTAGAGGTTCAACCACCCCCGCCCTTAGACATCTTGGTGGAAAACATGCAAGGCCTAGGAATAGGCAACAAGGGTGGATTGGCATCAGATCCTTATGCCAACCCAAATACAGAATATACATTGGGAGATTACCTCCCATGGTCAACAAACACCCTTGGTAACATCAATAATCCCTCTCCTTTGCTAGAGAGAGGTGAAAGTTCGGACACTAACTCCCAAGGAGAGCATAAACGGTGTCCAGATATCTTTTTGAAACTGTTCCCTTTAGAGGTTCCAATTGAGCCAATGCAGTGTCAAGAGAATCAGGTCCCTCCACCAAGAGTGGAACAACCACAATGGGATCAGATTAATTTGCTAGAACAAGGTGAACCCTTAATGTCACAAGCAGTTGTGGAAGAAAATGAACATTTTTGGATCTCTGACAGTGATTCGAAAGATGAGACTGAGATGGCTTATCTCAACCACATGCGACAAATGCAACAAAGGCAACAAGTGCAACAACGACATCCCTTAGGGATTGATGACTTATTTGCATAGATGGGCATACTGCCAGGGCATGAGTGGTATGTAGACCCAGTGGGGTGGGACCAAGTGTTGGATCCATGGCTCCAAATTTACGATGAGCACCGTCCACCCCGAGACCCTATAATGACACCAGTGTCGAGGGAAGACCCTGTCTTCCTATCAGCACATAGGGTAGATCCGTTCGTGCCCGTCCTTCTAGACCTAGATCTAGAGCATAGGGAGCATCCAGAATGTTCGAGTTATCATACCCACGGTAATGGAGACAAAATTCATTCCATCCACATGATCTCCATTGATTTGACCGCACCCATCCGCAATCTAGACGATCCAACACGGTCATTGCATCTAGACACAGATGCCATCGATTGGGATCGCGTCAACTCACCTTTATCACCATCAGAGTACTGGCATTTCGGTAAGATGCCTCATTTTACCCCAGGGACAACTCAGGATATTTTTCAAGCTGAAGAGGAACCCGAGGTTCCCAACGCAGACTTAAATTTAGCTGATGATATCCATTTGATCCCGACTCCACATCAGTTGGAGGACGGATCCCACATGTCAGTCGAGGAGACGACTGACGTAGATATCGGATTGGATCCAATGAATCCACAGATTATCAAGCTGGGGGTAAGCTTATCCCCTTAAGAGCAAGCCGACTACATTGCCCTTCTCAAAGAGAAGAAGGAGGTTTTTGCATGGTCATACAAGGATATGCCGGGACTAGACCCGCAGCTAGTCACGCATAATTTAACGCTTGATCTAACAATCAAGCCCGTAAAGCAAAAACTACGTAAGATGCACCCAACAGTGGCCTTGATGGTCAAAGATGAATTGCAAAAGTTGTTGGATGCACAATTTGTCATCTCCATGGATTATTCGCCATGGCTGTCCAACATGGTACCCGTCAAAAAGCCCGATGGGAGGATTCGCATATGCACCGATTTTTAAGATCTAAACAAAGCGAGTCCTAAGGATGATTTCCCCTTGTCGAGCATCGACGCGTTGGTCGACGCTACAGCAGGTCACGAAATGCTCTCCCTCATGGATGGTTTCTCACGATATAATCAGATTAGTATCAATCCTGAAGACCAACTAAAAATGGCATTCACAATGCCTTGGGGGACATTTTGTTATAAGGTCATGCCTTTTGGCATTAAAAATGCTGGTGCCACCTACCAACGTGCCATGACGTACATCTTCCACGACTACATGCATAAAACTTTGGAAGATTACATGGATGATTTGTTAGCCAAGTCTCTTTTGCGTTCAAATCATATCGATGACTTAAGCAAGATCCTCGATCGCCTCATGGAGCATAAATTTAGACTAAATCCCAAGAAGTGCGTATTTGGCGTCACATCTGGAAAACTCTTGGGTTTCATAGTCTCAAAGTGAGGAATCGAGGTGGACCCAAAGAAAGTTAAGGCAATCCTTGAAATGGTTCCCCCAACTACCATTAAGCAGCTCAGAAGTCTGCAGGTAAAGGTCGCATCTATTAAGCGCTTCATAGCACAGCTATCTGACAAGTGCCGACCCATGAAAAAATTATTGCACAAGGGGGTTACATTTGACTGGGATGACGAGTGTCAGTCAGCCTTTGACGACATCAAACAATACTTGGTTTCGTCACCAGTATTGGCACCACCTAGACCAGGAGTGTCGTTCTACTTATACATCTTAGCTACTGAGGTGGCACTGGGGGCCATGCTAGCCCAGAAGAATGAACTTCACAAAGAACAGGCTACTTACTATCTTAGCCGCACCCGGTCGAGTTATGAACTTAACTATGCATACGTTGAGAAACTCTGCTTGGCAGTGGTGTTCGCTACCAAAAAGTTGTGCCACTACATGCTGAGCAACACTACGTATGTTGTGTCTAAGGAGAATCCATTGCGATACATGATGAGTTGTACTTATCATAGTAGTCACACGGCAAAATGGATCATGTTGTTGATGTTAAGATCCTGCTATAAAATAAACTCAAATAACACACTTTCACACAATTGCTTGGAAATAAACTCACATAAACATCATATTAATATAACAAAAATTAGCATAAAGGAACAATCTCACAATAAGACAGAATCGCAGGCCTCTTCGAGGGGGCAACCTCCTTTAATACTTCATTAATTTGCAAAAATATGGTTACATTGGTGCCTTTTCGGGTATTTAAGGAGTTTCCTTCCAAGGTTGGCTTACATGCAAAATGCCACCTGGATTACATGCATAATGCCACCCGAATTACATGCATAGTGCCACTTTGAATTACATGCACAATGCCACTCGAATTACATGCACAATGCCACCTATCTACCATGTGTTACATAAAAAGGGTGCCATTTGTCATAGGCACTACCTAAGCTAAAACTTAGAACATTACAAAATATTAATCATGGGTACTACCCACGTTCACTAGGAATTATTACATCGGGGAAGTTATTACATTAAGGGTTAGGATGAGATCCTAACATGCCCTTCTCCTTGAAGAAGCTTTGTCCTCAAAGCTGAAAAATGAGAAAATTGTTGCTGGAGTTGATGGAGAGACTCCCATGTAGCATCCTCAGGTTGAAGTCCACGCCACTGAACCAGGACCTCTGTAATGGTACGGTTGCGCAAAGTGCGAGTTCGACGATCCAGCAGCTGTTTCGATGCAAGTAAGATGGAGCCTTCTTCATCCAATTCGAGGAGTGTTGATTGAACCTGTACCTTTGTGCCCACAACTTTCTTGAGAAGGGAAACATGAAAAATAGGGTGGCTATTGGAAGTGGGGGGAAGAGCCAATTTGTAAGTTGTTGGACCAATCCGTTGTAGAACCTGATAAGGACCATAGAATTTTGGAGCGAGCTTCTAACACCTGCGGAGTTGTAGGGATGATTGTTTGTATGGCTGTAAGCAAAGGAAGACCATATCACCCACATCAAAACTACGCTTAGAACGATGCTGATCAGCTTGTTGGCGCATCCGATTCTGGGCCATGTTCAAATTTTGCTTGAGTTGGCGGAGGACCTCGATGTGTTGACTCAGAGCATTGTCGACGGCCTAGACCTTGGAGTTGCCCGAAATGTAGGAGGAAGGCATGAGTGGAGGGCGCCCATAAACTACCTCAAACGGTGTGAGTTTGGTGGCGGTATGATAGGAAGTGTTGTACCACCATTCAGCCAAAGAAATCCATTTTGCCCAATGAGTAGGATGATCGGAGGCAAAGTAGCGAAGGTAGGTTTCCAAGCATTTATTAACAACCTCTGTTTGACCATCCGTTTGCGGATGGTAGGCTAAACTCATTTTGAGCTGAGTCCCCTGCAACTTAAACAACTCTTGCCAAAAATTGCTAGTAAAGGTGGGATCACGATCAGATACAATGGAGGTGGGCATGCCATGAAGGCAAAATATGGAGTCAAGAAAAATTTGGGCAATAGTGGATGTCGTGTAAGGATGGGTTAGGGCACAAAAGTGAGCATACTTTGAAAGGCGGTCCACTACCACAAAAATAATAGACTTGCCTCCAGATTTAGGTAGCCCTTCTATGAAGTCCATGGAGATGTCAGTCCACACCTGATCTGGTATCGGCAATGGTTGAAGAGTGCTCGGGGAGCGCACTGTTTCTCCTTTCATCCTTTGACAAGTGTCGCAATCCGCTACAAAAGAGCGAATGTCCTATTTCATACCTTTCCAAAAGAAGGTGCGCTTGAGTCGCTCATAAGTTTTTAGGAACCCTGAATGGCCAGCAGATGGAGTAGCATGTGATTCCTTCATGAGGAGTTCTCAAAGTGGAGACTTAGGAGGAAGAACCAGGCGTTGATGGTAACACAGATCCTGGCCATCCCAACTATATCCTGGTGTAGACTCTGGATCATCCCTAAGTGAAGCAACTAGGTCTTTCAAATATGCATCCTGAAGTATTTCCTGACGTAAGGGCTCAAGCCATTGGGGCAATGGTGCAGAGATGGCACACAACATACTAAGGGTCTTGTTGTGGTTGATCCACAACACACCCCAAAATTGGGGACCCACATTTTTGCAGGCTTGCAGAGAAGAATCTCGGTGACCTAGATGCTAAAATTGAAGAAAAGAGGAAAAAATGCCTAAGTGTTGAAAGGTGTCGCAAAATCGCGACAAATCACCGCGTTGCGCCATCGCCGCGAAACGAGGAAAGTTGTCACGAAATCGCGACATGTAGCTCCATCGCCGCCAAAGAGGAGAGAAAAGAAAATTGAAAGTTGTCGCGAAATCGCGACATGTCGCTGAAGAGAAAAGAAAGGGTGTCGCGAAATCGCGACATGCTGTTGAGAAGAAAATAAATGATGTCGCGAAATCGCGACACGCCGTTGGAAAAGGATGAGAATGGTCGCGATTTCGCGACGTGTTTTGCCGAAGCGTACGGGTGAGGAAATGGTCGCGATTTCGCGACGTGTTTTGGCAAACTGTACGGACGGAGAAAATGGTCGCGATTTCGTGACGTGTTTTGGCAAACTGTACGGACGGAGAAAATGGTCGCGATATCGCGACAGGTTTTGCCAAGGCGTGCGGAACACAAAAATGGTCGCGATTTCGCGACGTGTTTCGGGGAGGCGTACGGAAAGAAAAAGCGGTAGCGATATCGCGACAGAAAGCTGCATGAAGGTCCGAGGGGGAAAAACGTCGCGATATCGCGACAGGTTTTGCCAAGGCGTACGGAAGATAAAAACGGTAGCGAAATCGCGACGTGTCGAAAAATCGCGGTCAACGGCAACAAAACAGAAAAGATGTCGCGAAATCGCGACGAGTTGGCAACAGAAAGGAAAAGATGTCACGAAATCGTGACGGGCATGCAGCAAAGCAGAAAAAGGTGTCGCGAAATCGCGACGGATTGCTAGCAAGTCATAAAAAGATGCAGCGAAATCGCGACGGGTCGGTGGCAACGGAGTCAATAGGTAGCGATTTCGCTACAAAATTCTCAAAAGAGCCCGACGAGGTCAGAGGGTAGCGATATCACTACAATTTTCAGAGATGATACCACAAAGTTTCAAAATGTAGCGATTTCGCTACATTTCTTGAAGACAAAGGCTCAAAGCCAAATGGTAGCGAATCGCTGCCATTTCTTGAAGACAAAGGCTCAAAGCCAAATGGTAGCGAATCGCTGCAAAATTCTCAAAAGAGCCCAACGAAGTCAGAAGGTAGCGATATCGCTACAATTTTTGGGGAAGAAGACTCAAGGTTCAAAGTGGTAGCGATATCGCTACCCTTCGAAGAAGAAGGCCCAAAGCTTTAAAAGAGTAGCGATATCGCTACGAGAAGCGGCCGGAGGTATACAAATGAAAAATGGTCGCGACATCGCTACGGGGAGCTGCTAAAGGCGTACGGCCGGGAAGCATGTAGCGATATCGCGACATGTCGCGATTTCGCGACATGTCGCCATATCGCGGCTAAGAAGATGAACAGGCGGACTTGCAGTTTTGTCATTTTTTTTCGTAGAAAGCGTTACACGAGACGCAGGAAAAGCAGGACACGTGGCGCACAGGTGTCAAACTTGCAGAGGCGTTACATGCAGAGATGAATTTCGAAGCGTTTTCAAATTTGAGCGTGAATCAAAGCGAGAAAAAGCAAGAATTTGAGGGGTCATGTGCAGGAAGGTGAAATGAAGCGACAGAGAAGATCGAAGAGCCGCGTCAAACATTATAAGACCAGAATTGCAAATCGAAGAAGGGGTTGGAAATTGCCGAATACAGAGTTGCAGAGACAAGAGCTTCGTGCTATTCTGGGCCTGTACTTGGGCAATTTCCTTCTTTTTGTTCTGGAATTTTATACCTGGAACATTTTTGAATGTAATCGAAATATTCTTTAATACAAAATACAGAGAGTTGGCATCTTTTGGATGAGAAAGAAGGAGTTACTTCTGCATGCATGATTTAATGTCTATCTTTCCTTTCCAGATTTCTTAGGTTTCTAGGTGAAGTTTAATGCAAGATCTCTTGGTTGCTTCATGCGAATGCCTAGAATCTAGAATTATAGTAGAAACCCTCGAGACCCGCACCTAGCCTATTTGGATTGTGTGAAAGTGCGGGTTCATTAGGTTAGGTTGTATGTAGAAAGCCTCAGTATCTTCGGTTTCATCAGATTAATGACAGATTTCTGACTGTAATCTATTATTATTGTTACTTTTGTTTACTTTTGTCTTTGCTTTTCAAACCCATATTTTATTTTCAGCAGTTTAATTATCGTGTTTGAATAAATCACTAAAAATCCATCAGAATTAAAGATTAAAACAGATTTTATTCATTTTAGAGTCCATTGCACTTTCAGAATTAAATAAACCACAGTGCCCCTTGTTAACATCCACTTGCAAACCCTAAGGTGTTCTTAGCATTTCATTTTAAACAAGCATCCTTGATAATCAATAATTAGCATAATAAGAACCTTGGAGAAATCGTTTTTCTTTGCAAGCAGAGGATTTAGGACTCGGATCCTACAGGAGAGTGTGTTTTCACAATCGGGTTAAAACACCACTCAACATATTGGCGCTAGAAGGAGGGCCCGAATCGGTTTATCTATTTCAATTTTTATATCTGAATATTTTGTTTTTGATTTAATTCTAAAATTATTTACGGCTAAACTGCAACACTGTTTTTGTGTTTGTTGCAGGTTTTCTTCGAACTAGCCGAGGGTTTCCTCGAGCGAGTTGGACCCACCACGCCGTATTGCGACCAGGTCTCAAACAACCGGAGAAACCATTTTTCACGACCTTACTGGTACTCCCAAGGGTAAAGTCAAGCAAGTCGTAAGCACTCCAATAGCAAAAGGCCTATTTTCTCCAGGAACGTCGAGTGGACCTACGCCAGTAATATCCGTTGCCCCTAGTGTGCCTATAGTTTGTAATATTTCTTCTGCTATTGTAGGTCTGTCTACATCAATTCTGAGTCAAATGGCTCAAGCTCCAGCAACTCCTTGGTATGGAGCTAACAATACTCCTTTGAATATTGCTGGGGATATCCATGAAATCCCCAAGAACATTGAAATATTTCTGCCTAAATACAAGCCAGATGGCCTAAGAACAGCAGAAGAACATATCCAAGCCTATAGAGATGTTTTAATTAGGCTGCAAGTTCAAGCATGAAGATGTAGCCTGCAGACTTTTCCCCATGAGCTTGGATCCAATAGCATATGAATGGTATATATGCTTGCCAACTGGTTCAATCACCTCTTGGACACAAATGGAAAATGCATTTGTCAATCAATTTAGGTCGCCCTTAGATCCCGCAACTATTTACAATCAGTTTATTACATGCAAACGGGGCCAAGGGGAACCAATCCGAATGTTTAATCAGAGATTCCAAAAGAACTATAACAGAGCAATTAGACATTTTGCCATCGATCCTGCAGTAGCTTTGCAGATATATTTTGGGGCATTGGACCCCATGACAGCCATGTTTGCAAGGCGTAATCCTCAAGTCACCACGCCGGCTTTGGCCTATAATGAAGCCATGACTATTGAGCAAGAATTGACACCGCAAGGCTACGGGTTTACCCGGATGCCTATGTTGGGACAAGGTGCTCCATATGGTCAAGTTCCCCAAGCAAATCAACTCATGGCACCACAAATGCCAAGTATGAACGCCTTCCCATATCAGCAGTCGTATCCACCAGCACCCGCATATGCACCCATTCCAATCCAACCAATCACAGCCATTCCACCTGTTCCTGCATTTTTGCAGAACAGTCAATCAACTACGCAGGAAACTAGTCAAGTCAATCCTCAAGCCATAGTTCCTGTTCCGAATCCAATCCCAATTCAAGGTATCAATCCATATGGGAATCCAATTCCTCAGAACCCCACCCAAATGTGGAATCAAGACCCCATCAATTATGCAAATCCAATGGGGGTTAACAACAATGTGGTTCCACCGAAGGATGTCTTTTCGGAAGTCGAAGAGCTCAAGAAACTAGTGCATAAACTAAGTAATGACAGGGTTCAACAACAGAAGCATGAGTCCCGTGCCCCTCACCCAAGTCGGAATTTTAACAATAGAGGGAGGCACTGGAACACTAAGCCAAACAATGGGGGAGTTCCTGCTCCCATTGCTAATCAATTAGATGCTTCTGCAGGCCCTAGCCAATCCAATTCTCTTTTGAATCTTTCAGATTTGGCATGGGAAAGAGGGTGCAGGTTACATAACACAAAAGAACACAATGAGAGGAATTGTCCTGAGATTGCTAGATACACTCATTGTCTTCAGGCACAAGTTGATGATTTGGAACCGGTATCAAATGAGGATCCATCGTATCGGCAAGATGAAAATATTATGGTGATGGAAACAATATATCACCAAGAGGGTGAGAGCGAGGAGGAAGAAGACGAAGTTTTGGAACAGGAGGTGCAAGCTTTTCGAGATTTCAGAAAGGGGACTCATGGGTACCATTTGAGGAGTAAGTCTAAAGCCCCTAAAACCTCATCAACACCTCCAAACAGCTCTATTCTTCCTCCGGATACAAAGGCAAGTAACAACCCTCCCCCTCCACTCGGAAGAGAAATGTCTAATGACGTCCGGAAGACAGTCAAATTCGAAAAACCAAATTATGACGTAGTGGAGGATATGAAGAAGTCCAAATCTAGCCTTTCATTCCCTGGACGCAGCTAAATTACCCGGTCAAAAGGAGGCGTTGATAAGAGCTTTGAACTCACCTGATCCGATGTGGAAGGAAAAAAGAGCTGAATCCCATCTGATTTTGCGAAAGGAGAGAAGGGATGTCCCGCCATTCTTATTAACTCTGAGAATTGCGGGTAAGAACTTGCATAACTGTTTGGTAGACACAGGAGCCACGAGCAACCTCATGCCTACGGAGATATGTCAAATGCTGGGTCTACAACCGGTTTCATCCAAATGCACGGTCTTGCAATTGGACCGTTCAGAGGTAAATGTAGTAGGGACCTTATATGATGTCAAGATTCAATTAAATTCTGAACCCAGGGTCCAACAGAGTTGTAGACATTTTGGTGGTTAACATCCCAAGTAGGTATGGAATGTTACTTGCGAGAGATTGGATGAAAACGCTGAATGGCTATTTTGCAACATACTGCTCGCATATGTGGCTGCCATGGAAGGGCATTGCTAACCAAATCAGAGTGGAAAATGAACCGAGGCTTAAGGAGATTATAACAGATTTTAACAAGCCGAATGAGGTTCAGTTTTCTGAGCCAGACCTAGGGGTCTATGCTCTTGATGTTGAGAAAGTCGTTGATGAACTTAAAGAAGAAGTGTGTCATGGTAGTTCTTCTGAGGAAAAGGATTACACGTGGTTGCTCAAGTTTGATGGATCAAAATCTAGACAGGGAGCAGGAGCTGGAGTCGAGCTCATTGGTCCAGGAGGTAAACCATTATTGGCTGCCTACAGACTGCAATTTCCTTGCACAAACAATGTGGCAGAATACGAAGCATTGATCTACGGTTTACGTCTAGCATTGAGCAAACATGTTAAATGCTTGAAGGTTTTGGGAGATTCTCGAGTTGGTTGTCAAGCAAATCAAAGGACAATATACATGCCGCGACAAAAGACTGAGCCTTTATAGGACTAGGGTTATGGACCTCATGGAGGAGTTTGATGCATTCAACATAGCCCTTATTTCTAGGAGAGGAAATCGAATAGCAGACTCTCTTGCAGTCGCCGTGGGCATGTTAAACCCGGTGGATATAAAAAGATGTAAAAAGTTTTCCATTGAGCTGGTTCCTTGTCCATCAATACCTGATAATGTGAAGAATTTCCAGGTTTTTGAGTGTGACAGGCACATCTTCAAGTTTGTCACAAACTCGGGTATTTTTGAAAATCAGGTGATCGATGAGGAACAAAGGTGGCGAGGATGAAACAGAAGAAAGTGAAACTGCGTATCAATCCAACAAAATTCCTAAAGACGTGGTTTCATTAGAAAAGATGTTCGACATGGAATGCAAGAACAAGAAAAGAAAAAGAGTCCCGCTCCCCAAAGATGCATGCGATTCAATTAATCTGGGAAGTGCAGACAATCCAAAGGAGGTGTACATAGCAAAGGCATGTACGAGAGGAAGAAAGGAGCAATATAATACAGGCTTTGAAGCATTACATAGATTGTATTGCTTGGAACTACAATGAGTCAAGACTTACAACCGGAACATTATCACGCATACCATCCCTTTGAAGCCGGACTCCAAGCCTTTTAGGCAAAGACAAGCGAGTTGTTAACCCGCTATTGGAGCCTTTGATCGAAAAGGAGGTTAAAATATTATTGGAAGCGAAAATCATTTTTCCTGTTAGGCACTCAACCCGGGTGGCCAACCTCGTTCCAAGTAAGAAAAAAGAGTGGAGAGATTAGGTTGTGCATAGATTTTCGAAATCTTAATAAAGCCTCTCAAAAAGATAATTATCCATTACCATCAATCGATGAAATCTTGCAAATGGTAAATGGATCTGAAATGATGTCCTTTCTCGATGGATATTCTGGGTACAACCAAGTTCTTATACATCCAGATGACAGGATGAAAACAACCTTCACTACCAAGTGGGGGACATTTGCATATAAGAGAATGTCGTTCGGACTGTTAAACGCTGGTGCAACTTTTCAACGCGCCATGGATTACGCATTCAAAGGACTAATAGGCAAATGCATCATCGTGTATGTGGATGATATCCCAGTTTTCTCGAAGAAGAGAGAGGATCATGTTAAAGATTTGAAGAAAGTGCTTCAAAGATGCAGAGAACATGGAATTTCCTTAAATCCCAAAAAGTGCATTTTTGGAGTAACGGAAGGGAAATTGTTGGGTCACATCATTTCAAAAGAGGGCATATCCATCGACCCAGAAAGGATACAAGCTATCCAAAACCTACCTCTCCCGAGCAATAAAAAAGAACTGAGATCTTTCTTTGGGCAAGTCAATTTTGTGAGGAAGTTTATCTCTAGCTTTGCTGAGATAGCCAAACCTCTGAACCAGATGCTCAAGAAAGATGTGGATGTAAAATGGAACGAGGAAAGTAGAGTGGCTTTCCAGAATATCAAAGATGCCATTTCCAGAGCCCCTGTCCTTATAAGCCCAGATTACTCCAAGCCTTTTTATATTTACGCTTTTGCATCGGAACACTCCTTTGCGAGTGTCTTAACCCAAAAAGGTGAGGATAGTGCCGAAAAGCCCATTGAATTTTTAAGTGCCCCCTCCGAAAGACGCTCAATTAAGGTATTCAATCCTTGATAAGCAAATGTACGCACTTTTTAAAACTCGTGAAAAAATTTAGGCACTACATCGTGCACAACAGAATTATCGCCATCGTGCCCGATTCTGCTGTCAAGACCATGTTTTTACAGAATGAACTAGGTGAGAAGAGAGGAAAATGGATTTCGACCATCCAAGAATTTGATCTCGAAATCCAACCAATGAAACTAGTTCGAGGACAAGGACTGGCAAAGGCGATCGCAGAAAATGATCCGCAAATAACGAGTCAATGCTCAAATACGGAATACATGGCTAAGGACGACCGGTATGTTGATATTGTGCATTTTTTATTGACTCGGTAAGTATCCTTCTAATCTTAATTCAACACAGAGAAGAGCTTTAAGGCTTAAGTCTGTTAACTATCTAATAAAATCTGGTGTGCTTTACAGGAAGAATCATGAAGGCATCTACCTGAGGTGCTTGAACAAAGAAGAAGCTGCCGGGGTGTTGCAAGAATTTCACGGGAAACATGGAACTGGTCATGGTGCAGCCAACGCTACAACACATCAAATCCCCGAGAGCAGGATACTACCGGCCACATATTTTCAAGGATGCGCATACCCATGTACGATCTTGTCACATCCGTCAAGTGGCCGCAAATAGAGAAAGAAATGCAGCCATGCCGTTGCGTACTCGTAGTCGAAATGAGACCGTTTGCGCAGTGGGGACTAGATTTTATTGGGGTTATTAACCCAAATTCTTCCGATTCTCACAAATTCATTTTGACAACTACGGACTATTGTACAAGGTGGACAGAGGCGATTCCTACTAAACATGCCACCACAGATGTTGTGATTAAATTTCTTGAGGATCAAATTATAACAAGATTTGGGATGCCCGACTCTATTGTCAGTGACAATGGTAAAGCTTTTATTTCTACACAATTTGCAGATTGGGCATATGATAACAAAGTGAGCTTAAAGTTTGCATCCAATTACTATCCTCAAGGAAATGGGTTGGCCGAGTCTTCAAATAAGAATTTGTTGAATACTATTAAGAAGTTGCTGGAAAAGAACCCTCGGGACTGGCACAGTCAACTAAAGTTTGCCCTTTGGGCAGATAGGACCAGAGTGAAAGAATCCATAGGGAATACTCCCTATCATTTGGTCTATGGGCAAGACCCGATATTTCCAGCAAATTTGAAGTTGCAGACCTTACATTTCATACAAGAGTACTTGGGGACCGATGATCAAGTTGAAGCCAGAGTTGAGCCGCTTGTTGCACCTTGATGAAAAGAGGGAAGAGGCCATGAATCACATGAATAAACACCAGGACAGTTGTCAAGAGGTGGTTTGACGGAAGGGCCAAAGTTAAATCATTCAGAATTTCAGATTTAGTATTACTATGGGACAAAAGACATGAGGAAAAAGGAAACCATCAAAAGTTTGATTGTCTTTGGTTAGGCCCATATCAGATTTCAGAGATTCTTGGGAAGAATACCTTCAGGCTAAAAACCTTAGAAGGGAAAGATTTCACGCTGCCGGTTAATGGGCAGATTTTAAAACATTATTTTAGCCCTTAGGTTGTGGGACTTTCATATCATTCTTTGATTTTGGTGGGATTTTCAGATCTTGTTTCATTGTTTAGGATTTTCAGATTTTGTTTGATTTAGGATTGTTAGCTTAGCTAGGATTTTGGTTGTGGATTTGATTTCAATTGACATGTTGTTAATTTTGATAAAAAGATGAAAAAAAAAAAAAACAAAACAAAAAGAAATAAATTGAGATGCCAACTTATGCTTAAGGTTAGGAGAATATGAAATATTGGAATTATCTTGTAAAGGCTCCACCAATAACATAAAACATTTTAAGTTATATTGTTTGATTTTGTGATACATGAAAGAATCAGTTTTGCATGACATATCATTTCATTTGCAAAGATAAGGCATTCATATTCCATCTCACCTCACATACATTTCATTTTAGTTACATATGCATCTTATGTACAAGCCATGAAAGTACGTCAAATTCTCTTAGGGTTATGTTATAACATAAATGTAAGTGAATCCTAAGGTTGGAAACTGAGTCTTGAGATATCTAGAACCAAGCACGTCTCATAAATTAAAAAGGATCTTGAGCAAAATGATCAAAACCTAGCTTGGAGGAAAAGGTTGAGCGAAAGTGGTTTTCATGTCTATCCTATTATGCAACATGATCCTAAAAACAGTGGTTTTGACCACTTCCATAGAACTTAAAGCCCACATGGAGTAGTAAGGATAGGGTGTAAATTCTCATCTCGGTTGGTTGAGAATCTGATTCCCCAAAGCTCCTATGTTTTCATTTCATAATTAGTCTTGGATTGTAAGGATCGTACTATTTGTCCTCTGCAAAGGATGGGTAGTCATCCCCAAGGTCTAAGTAATAAAATTAATATTTTCCATTCTCATCAGTCTTGGATTGTAAGGATCGTACTATTTGTCCTCTGCAAAGGATGGGTAGTCATCCCCAAGGTTTAAGCAACAAAATTAATGATTTATATCTAAGGTTTGGATTGTAAGGATCGTACTACTTGTCCCTAACCAGGATGGGTAGTCATCCCCAAGGTCCAAGAAATAAATAAATAAATAAATTTTTCCCATCTCATCTTTATTTTGGATTGTAAGGATCGTACTACTTGTCCTCTAGCAAGGGATGGGTAGTCATCCCCAAGGTCCAAAGAAATGGAGATAAGTTTTGGATTGTGGGGTTAGATATGCCCATGCATGGCATCATGTCTTGCCTAAAAAAACAAGACCACCGATTGTCTAGAGGGTTAGACTAGCATGACCATTTCTTCCATAACTCGTTTAATTATTTTGCTTAAAGTGAGGTAATGAACTCTAAATCAGAATAGTAAGGATAAGGTTAAACTCTCATCTCGGTTGGTTGGGAGTCTGATTCCCCAAAGTTCTGATTTCACATTCACTTGCACATGGGTTCTAGATAGTAGGGACTCATAACCAACTTTGGGATACAATAAGATAATGAACTAGTGGATCCTAAGAGGGTTTGGCAATCTTGAATGCTTGTACATAGTATTAGAAGAAGTACCATGCCCTTTATGGAAGCAAATCTCCTTGCACATTCATTAGGGTACACAAATCATTCACCATCCCATATATGCATTCATGCAAAACAGATAATGGAATGTTGATCAATTTCAAACGATAGGGAATGAAAACACATTGCACACACCGAGCTAATACTTGATGATTCCGATGATTCATGTACTTTTGATCTTTGGGCATTTGTTATTTTGCTTATGTGCTAACATGTATTTGCGAGTTTGTGATATGTTTCAAGTTGGGTTCTTACTAAAATGCTCAAGAGCATTTGACAAGTAGAGTCGCCATTTGTTGTGGTTGATCCACAACACACCCCAAAATTGGGGACCCACCTTTTTGCAAGCTTGCAGAGAAGAATCTCGGTGACCCAGATGCTAAAATTGAAGAAAAGAGGAAAAAATGCCTAAGTGTTGAAAGGTGTCGCGAAATCGCGACATGTCACGAAATCGCGACTGGTTGCGCCATCGCTGCCGGAAACAGGAAAGTTGTCGCGAAATCGCGACATGTAGCTCCATCGCTGCCAAAGAGGAGAGAAAAGAAAATTGAAAGTTGTCGCGAAATCGCGACATGTCGCTGAGGAGAAAAGAAAAGGTGTCGCGAAATCGCGACATGCCGTTGAGAAGAAAATAAATGATGTCGCGAAATCGCGACACGCCGTTGGAAAAGGATGAGAATGGTCGCGATTTCGCGACGTGTTTTGCCGAAGCGTACGGGTGATGAAAATGGTCGCGATTTCGCGACGTGTTTTGGCAAACTGTACGGACGGAGAAAATGGTCGCGATTTCACGACGTGTTTTGGCAAACTGTACGGACGAAGAAAATGGTCGCGATATCGCGACAGGTTTTGCCAAGGCGTACGGAAAAAAATGGTCACGATTTCGTGACGTGTTTCGAGGAGGCGTACGAAAAGAAAAAGCGGTAGCGATATCGCGACAGAAAGCTGCATGAAGGTCCGAGGGGGAAAAACGTCGCGATATCACGACAAGTTTTGCCAAGGCATACGGAAGATAAAAACGGTAGCGAAATCGCGACGTGTCAGAAAATCGTGGTCAACGGCAACAAAACAGAAAAGATGTCGCGAAATCGTGACGAGTTGGCAACAGAAAGGAAAAGATGTCACGAAATCGCGACGGGCATGCAGCAAAGTAGAAAAAGGTGTCGCGAAATCGTGACGGATTGCTAGCAAGTCATAAAAAGATGCAGCGAAATCGCGACGGGTCGGTGGCAACGGAGTCAATAGGTAGCGATTTCGCTACAAAATTCTCAAAAGAGCCCGACGAGGTCAGAGGGTAGCGATATCACTACAATTTTCAGAGATGATACCACAGAGTTTCAAAATGTAGCGATTTCGCTACATTTCTTGAAGACAAAGGCTCAAAGCCAAATGGGAAACAAAAACAAAGCCAAATGGTAGCGAATCGCTGCCATTTCTTGAAGACAAAGGCTCAAAGCCAAATGGTAGCGAATCGCTGCCATTTCTTGAAGACAAAGACTCGAAGCCAAAAGGTAGCGAATCGCTGCCATTTCTTGAAGACAAAGGCTCGAAGCCAAATGGTAGCGAATCGCTGCCATTTCTTGAAGACAAAGACTCGAAGCCAAAAGGTAGCGAATCGCTGCCATTTCTTGAAGACAAAGGCTCAAAGCCAAAAGGTAGCGAATCGCTGCAAAATTCTCAAAAGAGCCCGACGAAGTCAGAAGGTAGCGATATCGCTACAATTTTCGGGGAAGAAGACTCAAGGTTCAAAGTGGTAGCGATATCGCTACCCTTCGAAGAAGAAGGCCCAAAGCTTTAAAAGAGTAGCGATATCGCTACGAGAAGCGGCCGGAGGTATACAAATGAAAAATGGTCGCGACATCGCTACAGGGAGCTGCTAAAGGCGTACGGCCGGGAAGCATGTAGCGATATCGCGACATGTCGCGATTTCGCGACATGTCGCCATATCGCGGCTAAGAAGATGAACAGGCAGACTTGCAGTTTTGTCATTTTTTTTCGCAGTAAGCGTTACACAGGACGCAAGAAAAGCAGGACACGTGGCGCACAAGTGTCAAACTTGCAGAGGCGTTACATGCAGAGATGAATTTCGAAGCATTTTCAAATTTGAGCGTGAATCAAAGCGGGAAAAAGCAGGAATTTGAGGGGTCATGTGCAGGAAGGTGAAATGAAGCGACAGAGAAGATCGAAGAGCCGCGTCAAACATTATAAGACCAGAATTGCAAATCGAAGAGGGGGTTGGAAATTGCCGAATACAGAGTTGCAGAGACAAGAGCTTCGTGCTATTCTGGGCCTGTACTTGGGCAATTTCCTTCTTTTTGTTCTGGAATTTTATACCTGGAACATTTTTGAATGTAATCGAAATATTCTTTAATACAAAATACGGAGAGTTGGCATCTTTTGGATGAGAAAGAAGGAGTTACTTCGGCATGCATGATTTAATGTCTATCTTTCCTTTCCGGATTTCTTAGGTTTCTAGGTGAAGTTTAATGCAAGATCTCTTGGTTGCTTCATGCGAATGCCTGAATCTGGAATTATAGTAGAAACCCTCGAGACCCGCACCTAGCCTATTTGGATTGTGTGAAAGTGCAGGTTCATTAGGTTAGGTTGTATGTAGAAAGCCTCAGTATCTTCGGTTTCATCAGATTAATGACAACTTTCTGACTGTAATCTATTCTTATTGTTACTTTTGTTTACTTTTGTCTTTGCTTTTCAAACCCATATTTTATTTTCAGCAGTTTAATTACTGTGTTTGAATAAATCACTAAAAATCCATCAGAATTAAAGATTAAAACAGATTTTATTCATTTTAGAGTCCATTGCACTTTCAGAATTAAATAAACCACAGTGCCCCTTGTTAACATCCACTTGCAAACCCTAAGGTGTTCTTAGCATTTCATTTTAAACAACATCCTTGATAATCAATAATTAGCATAATAAGAACCTTGGAGAAATCGTTTTTCTTTGCAAGCAGAGGATTTAGGACTCAGATCCTACAGGAGAGTGTGTTTTCACAATCGGGTTAAAACACCACTCAACAGGTCTCAAATTGGCGAGAGAGAGCATCTGCCACAAGATTTTCCTTCCCTTTTTTGTACGTGATGTCATAATCATAGCCCATGAGTTTTGATACCCACTTTTGTTGCTCGAGGGTGGCAACTCATTGTTCTAGAAAGTATTTCAGACTCTGGTGGTCAGTTTTGATGGATAAATGGTGCCCAATGAGGTAAGGCCTCCAATGTAGGATTGCATGCAATATTGCCAACATTTCCTTGGCATATGTGGATTTCCCTAAATTGTGATCAGATAGGGATTTAATGGTAAAAGCCAAAGGGCGTCCTTGCATCAATATCGCCCCAATACCACGACCAGAAGCGTCACTTTCAATGACAAATTTTTTAAGAAGTCTGGCATGGCTAAAACTGGAGTGGTGGTCATGGCATGCTTGAGGTCTAGGAATGCTTGCTCAGTCGGCCCTGTCCAAGTAAAAGAATCCTTCTTCAACATGGAGGTGAGGGGGGCAGCTATCTTTCCATAATTGCAGACAAATTTACGGTAATATCTTGTAAGCCCTAAAAATCCTCGAAGCCCCTTGAGTGTGCGAGGTTTCGGCCATTCTTGGACTGCTTGGATCTTCTTAGGGTCAACCTTGACACCATCCTTTGAGACAATGTGTCCCAGATATTCTACTTCAGTCAAACAAAAGGAGCACTTGGACCTTTTTGCAAATAGTTTATGGTCGGCCAGTAGTTGGAGGGTTTGATCTACATGATTGAGATGCTCTTCCCATGTGTGACTGTAAATCAAGATGTCATCGAAGAACACAAGGATGAAATTCTGCAAAAAAGGGCGAAAGATGTTGTTCATCAGGATTTGGAATGTGGAAGGAGCATTTGTGAGACCAAATGGCATTACCAAGAATTCATAATGACCTTCATGAGTGCGAAAAGCAATTTTAGGAATATCTTCATCCCTGATCCGGATCTGATGGTACCCAGAGCGAAGGTCTAGCTTGGTGAAGTACATGGTCCCATGTAATTATCTAGTAATTCATCAACCACAGGGATAGGAAATTTATCCTTGACATTTATCTTGTTGAGTTCTCGGTAGTCAATACACAATCGCCAAGAGCCATCCTTCTTGAGGACCGGTAAGACCGGTGCAGAGTAGGGACTAGTACTAGGCCGAATGACACCCGCCTTGAGTAATTCCTATATCATCTTCTCAATCTCTGACTTCATGGCATGGGGGTACCTGTACGGTCTGATATTGGGAGGTGTACTATCCGACAATAATGGAATGGCATGGTCGTGAGAGCGATGCGATGGTAGTGTGGTTGGTTTTGAAAAGATGGCCTCATGTTTGTGGAGAATCTGTTGCATGTCTGGTGGGATTTCACCCATTGGAGATGTGGAGGGTTGGATGGAGAATAGTTGTGCAATGACCCCACGTGATGATTTCTTTAGCAATTTCTCCATGCCGTTTGAACTGATAATTTGAGGTGTTCTTGCTGGGGAGACCTTGATGATGTGTGTTTGTCCGTTCTGGGAGAACTGCATCCAAAGTTTAGCAAAGTTCCAACTGATAGTGCCCAACATACTCAACCATTGAGATCCCAAAACAATATCACATCCACCCAACTGGAGGGCAAACATGTCCTACTTGAGTTCATAGTCCCCTATCTTGATTTTAACATTGCGACACTTTCCTTTACAAGGTAAGGTTCCCCCATTGGCTACCATGACCTCAAAGGAATTACAAGTGTGGATATAGCAATTTGCCCACTGAGCAACTCTAGGGTCAATGAAGTTGTGCATGCTTCCCGAATCTAGAAGGATGGAAAGACATTGGCCCTTGAAAAATCCTGTAACCTTCATGGTTTGAGGAGTAGTAATGCCTGCAAGGGCATGGACTATAATTGCTGTCTCAGGTTCCTGTTTCACTTCTTCTTGTGGAGGAGGTGTTTCTGGAGGGTCCTCATCCTTATCACTCTCGTCAGAGGTATCAGGTTCTTCAACATCTATCAGGAACAATTTTTTGTGTGCACACTTATGCCCTTTGAAAAAATTTTCATCACAATTGTAGCATAATCCTTGGGCACGACATGCATCCATCTCTTCGATGGTGAGGTGCTTGGGTGCAGCAAGTTTATTATCAACTAGGTGTTGGGCTCTAGGAGGAAATGAAGGTCTATTTTGCAGAAACTTTGATGGGTGTCTTTGGGCAGAGAGTTTAGATTCGGCCAAACGGGCCAAACTGATAGCTTCCATCATAGTTCGTGGTTTCAACATTTTTACTTTCGCTTGGAGTTCCACCTTCAACCCACTGATATAACAACTCTGGAAGAACCCTTCACTCAATCCTCTTGTCCTATTGGCCAATTTTTCAAATTGAGCTTGGTACTCTTGGACTGACCCTATTTGTTGTAGTTTGGTCAAGGCTCCTGTAAAGTCCTCATACTCACTAGGACCAAATCGAGTGAGTAGTTGGGATTCAAAATCCTCCCAAGAGAGATTTGGGTAGGCAATACACAACCATTGAAACCAGTGTAGAGCCTCAGATTCCAAGTTAAAGGAAGCCATCTGGACTCGATGAAATATGGGTACATTATGAAGCCGAAAGAATTGGTCAACCCGACATAGCCACCCATCAACATCCTTCCCACTAAATTTGGGAAAGTCCAATTTGGGCATTCTAAAGGGTGGATCATGGTCACGATTCCTTGTAGAACTCTTAGCTTGGTATTCTGATTTGGGTGGTTCTCTTCTCAGTTTGTTGTCTACTTCTGTCAGTGCTTCTTCTAAGCGGTTGCTAGTGGCCTCATGCTCTAGGCGAAGACCTTGGACTTCTTCCCTTATGGATTGAAAAGTCGAGTTCAAGTTCTCAATGGCTTTTGTTAGGTATTCCAAGTGTTCTAGTTCTTTTTGGTGTCCACGGGTACCCTGGGCCATTTTTTAGACCTTTTGTGACCAGTTACTAAAAATAGAATTGAATTGTTAGGACTTACTATTTTTAGTAAGTGCCCAAAAAAGTGCTTGGGTGCTATATATCAAAACGATCAGCTGAAGGAGGTGGTCACAATGAGCTATATCTCTCAACACTACTTTTTGGCACCCCAGACTTTTTTTTTTTTTTTTTTAATCTCCTATTTTGCTGAGTCTAACGATGTTTACATGTTCTAATTCTGAGCTACTGAGCAAAAGTTGGGTACTGGAGAACTATCTATAACTGGCCTCGTTTCACACTCAAGATTCTCTGTATTTTGCAGGTGATTGATATGACAGTTTTGTTCTGACCCTGAAGACTGTGAATTCTGCCCTGACTGTGCTGACCTCTCTGACTCGACTGACTTGACTGTGACTGCCACTGTAAATTTTACTGTTATTCTCCAGACTGTCAACTTAAGTGTCACCCTCATGGCTTATCCCGAATGCATGTCCCTTCTGTTATTTTTTTAGTAGAGGACTCCTTTCTCATATGTTCACTTTCGAAATGCAGGTTTACGAACAGGGATGTTTGGATTTTTATTTTTATTTTTATTTTTTTATTTTTTTGTATTTTTTTACAGGTTGAAGTTTTAACAGAACCAAGGAATGCTAAGTATAGGAGTATGTACCACCCATAGGCCCTCTAATATACCAACAGTGATGAACAATAGTGCTCGGACCAATATTTCAGGCCACTACTCAAGGAGGATTCCACACATACCCTTGAGCACACTACCTGCCTCTTTGACAATACGGGAGGGTAATCGTCCAGGATGCTGTGTCCCGTAGACTATGAGTAATACAAGGCCGAAGAGCTTCCTAATGGCTAAAATTTTGTTTAATCCTAGATGGTCTCCCGATATACCCGAAGATACGTGGGAGCTCAAGTCCATGTGCGAGTTCTGTCTGAGGCCTGGGTATTGGAGCCTGATCGCCCCTCACTTCACTAAACACTTTATGGGCTATCTAGCTTAGCCAATAACGATAGATCCTTCGTGATATTTTAAAACCCTCGGCACAGGGTTTCTACCTACTCAACTAAAATTTTTTTTTTTTGTTTTTGGTCTGGAAAAAAAAAGCACTATATTTTTTGGATTTTTTTTTAATAAGGAAAAATAGAAATGGGAAAAACACACAAAATTTATACCTAACAGGCGGATTGGATGGCAATAATCGTTGCAGTTGCAGCAGAACTTGGCCCTGGAAAGCGCTCTGATACCACTTGTTAAGATCTTGCTATAAAATAAACTCAAATAACACACTCTCACATGATTTCTTAGAAATAAACTCACATAAACATCATATTAATATAACAAAAATTAGCATAAAGGAACAATCTCACAATAAGACAGAATCGCAGGCCTCTTCGAGGGGGCAACTTCCTTCAATACTTCATTAATTTGCAAAAAGATGGTTACATTGGTGCCTTTTCGGGTATTTAAGGAGTTTCCTTCCAAGGTTGGCTTACATGCAAAATGCCACCTGGATTACATGCATAATGCCACCCGAATTACATGCATAGTGCCACTTTGAATTACATGCACAATGCCACTCGAATTACATGCATAATGCCACACGAATTACATGCACAATGCCACCTATCTACCATGTGTTACATAAAAGGGTGCCATTTGTCATAGGCACTACCTAAGCTAAAACTTAGAACATTACAAAATATTAATCATGGGTACTACCCACGTTCACTACGAATTATTACATCAGGGAAGTTATTACATTAAGGGTTAGGATGAGATCCTAACAGTTGACAAAATTTGACATAGAGTTTATTGGATAGAAATCTATCAAAGGACAAGTCATAGCCGATCAACTAGTAGAGGCTCCTATCGAAGATGATCAGCCTCTAGTCATAGAACTACCCGATGATGGGGTCTTCCATGTCTCAGAATCGCCAGATTCTGATGAGCCTGAGTCACAGGCCGACATAACCTTATTTTTTGATGGTTCTAAATGTGAGCAAGGTGGTGGTGCGGGAATAGTATTCTTCACACCGCAGGGCACTCCAATGCCCCTGTCATTTAAATTAAACTTCTCGTGCACCAACAATAATGCAGAATATGAAGCCTTGCTCATAGGTCTTCAAGTAGCAATTGCCATGAACATCAAACGACTGAACATCTTTGGTGATTCGCTATTAATTGTCAATCAAGTCAAAGGGGCATATCAATGCAAATGCCCAGTTCTGCAGGCTTATAAATCCCTTGTGGATGAATTCCTTGCAAAACTTGAGTGGTATGACATCGAGGCACTCCCTCGATCATCGAATCGTTTTGCGGACACAATGGCCTCCTTGGGGTCACTAATCCTGCAAGACCTTTTCGATGATATGACAACCATTCAAGTCAAAACCTTATCGCAATCCGTGATGGAGCGTGCAAGCTCAAACTTGACGCCAGGAATCCACATGATCCAGATTGAACCATCCTCGGATAAGTTCTTTCGAATCCATGACCGTTTGAAACATGTTAATTGGGGATCATTTTTTTCCCCTACTCCCATTAATAGCAATACAATGCTATTCTTACAAGTTCTATCCCGTTTAGCATTTGCTAGGGATGAACTTCAAGAGGGATTGGTTGTTCATACCGTCGAAGTTTCTGATCAACAGGATTGGTATTTACCCATTAGAGACTACCTCAAGCTAGGTAATCTCCCGCTTGGATTGATGCATGCCGCAAAACGAGCATTCATGTAGAAAGCAGCTAAGTATGTCTTGATAGGAGAAATTTTGTACCGTCACAGCTATGAAGGAATCCTCCTTCATTGCTTGGACCAGCAAGAGTCCACTTGGGCGATCGCCCAAGTGCATGATGGTACATGTGGTGGCCACTTCAGTGGTATGGCCATCGCAAAGCGCATTCTTCACATGGGCTATTATTGGCCATCTTTAGAGCGAGATTGTTGCACGTATGTCAAGAAGTGCGTGAAGTGTCAACATCATGCCAATTTGATGCACATACCTTCCCAGGCCTTGCAGATGGTCCAGTATGCTTGGCCGTTTTTGTAGTGGGGCTTCGATCTAATTGGAAAGATCTCCCATGCATCGTCAGGCCGTCACACATTTATCATAACGGCCACAGAGTATTTTACCAAGTGGGTGGAAGTAATTCCGCTTACCTCTACGACAGGACCCCGCATTGTGGAGTTCATTTTGCATAACATCATATGTCATTTTGGTATTCCATCCAAAATAGTCTCGGATAATGGGACGCCTTTCAAGAACAAAGACGTGCGTGCTTTGACCACAAAGTACAAAATTCAGCACAGTTTTTCGACACCCTTTTATCCGCAGGCGAATGGGCAAGTAGAGGCATCAAACAAAACGCTAGTTTCCATCCTTAAAAAAATGGTCATAGATAGTCATAAGGATTGGCACATCCAAATCCCACTTGCCCTATGGGCCTATCGCACTAGCATTTGGACGCCCACTGGGGCCACTCTATTTTTGCTAGTGTATGGTTCCAAGGCAGTCATGCCTCTAGAGTTGGAGATTCCTTCCCTGCGCATATCAATGTATGAGTTCATCGATGATGACATTGCACGGCAGGCCCGATTAGACCAGCTTACGTTGCTTGACGAACGACGTGTTAATGCTCTCGAGCATTTACGTATTTATCAAGAGCAACTTAAGAAAGCTTACAACATGAAAGTTCACCTCAGAGACTTTCGGGTTGGTGATTTGGTTTTGAAGGAAAACCAACAGAATTCTAGTTTGCCGTCCCACCTAAGGGACAAGTTCACGACAAATTGGTTAGGTCCATATGTCATTGATAGCAAAATAGGACCCGAGACGTATCGGCTAGCCTCTCTTGACGATATCAAGGAAACAGAACCCTTGAATATCAGTCATTTGCGACCATTCCATATCTAAGAGAGCCAAATCCCAAAATGCTCCAAGGATCCCTAAAATCGCTTGGTCAATCCCAAAACGCTCCAAGGATCTCTAAAATCGCTTGGTCAATTCCAAAAATGCTCCAAGGATCCCTAAAATCGCTTGGTCAATACCAAAATGCTCCAAGGATTCCCATAATCACTTGGTCAAAAATAAGAAATTCAAAATCCAAAAATCATCAAAAACAACAAAAATTTGCATCTCATTTCTAGGCATGTTCAAATTCATCAAAAAGCGCTTCTCACATCTCATCTTCATATTCACAAAAATCAATCCATCAAAAATACAAAAATACATAGCTGCATTAAGCATTGCATCCATACATTGCATATTTGTGGTCGTACAGGTCAAAGGCACCATAGGCTGTAATTGCTCCGCTAGTCCATCTGGTTCCACATTGTTCCATCTTATAAAACAAATAAACAAATGCCATTTACTGCTTTTTACCACACTAGGAGTCAGTGGTCTTCTAATGTATCCAGAGTTTTCGTAATTTAGTCATCATTTTGCTCTTTAGCCACATAATGTACCGAGTCAGACAGATTTTATGAAGGTAGAGTTACACTTGAAATACGCCTTGTTACGTAGCATCCCAACACAAATTAAAACACATAAAAATTCCCAAGTTGTGTGAACGAAAGATGAAACCTGCATAGTAATCTAGGTCACCATAAGCGAAATAGTTATCTTGCTCATCCCCCCGTGCGAATGGTTCTAGAATGCTGAGAATTGATAAAAGGACGAGCTCTTCCCTATCCATTCACCTTAATATACAGTAGTTTTTTACCACTACCAAATCCCAATCATAGTTGGTTCCCAAAGTTGTAAGGATTCGTACTACACGTCCCTGCCAAGGATAGGTAGTCATCCCAAAGACCTAAAAGGATCAACGCCATTCACAAACAAAATTCCAACAAATCATCATTCTAACACTTTCCATTCACCTTTGGTCTCCAAGTCGTAAGGATTCGTACTATCCGCCCCTAACCAGGATGGGTAGTCGTCCCCAAGGCCTAAAATATTAATGCCCTTACTTCATAATCTCCATCATCCCCTTGGTCCCCAACGTCGTAAGGATTCGTACTATCTACCCCTAACCAGGATGGGTAGTCATCCCCAAGGCCACGAGGATCAAAGCCATTCACAAGCTCAAACTCACACCGCTCAAAATACAAAATCAAGTAATAGTGGTTATCACCACTATTCAAAATCCTTGCTCAAAAAGAAAAACAAATAGAAAAATAAACAGTGATTTGCATCACTATATATAGACGAGCAAGTCTCCCAAATCATTCAGCCAATAAATAACCTGAACTTGAATCTTTGAAATTCTCAGCATTCGAAAACCATCTAGGTGATCCTCATTACAGATTTGGTTGACAACCTATCTTGCAATGGTGGTATCCTACCCGCATGACGATATGTCTATCACATTCGCTTTGCGTATATGCAGACCAATGTTTGCATAAGGATGAGCTAGCTTATGGTATCCTAGATAACACCGCAGATTAATCTAACTAAATACAACAAAGGAGTTAGTGGAGCTAGTTAGGTGATCCTCAATACGAGTTCGATTGAAAGCCCATCTGGCATTGGCGGTATCCTGACAAATACCACATAAATGAACTCAATTGCACACACAGGGATGTGAAATAGCTTGGTCAAAAACAAGTTCGATTCATACCTTGTCCAAAAGTCTTGTAAGATAAAGTACAGTCGTGGCTAGTGAGTTAAAACCGTCTGAGTCTCAGAAAACCTTGGCTACATTTCTAAACCAACTACGCTACTTTTCATCTTTGCAAAAACCATCAGAAAATACAAAAAAAGAGAACAACCACATGTATACATACAAAGTCATGCATAATAGCAATCGCCTAAAAACAAAATAACAGAGTTCTAAAAAAGTCTATGGTGCCATAGCCAAACATCACAAATCCCATTCATCCATTTCATTTTTGTATATCACATACAAATCAAAAACATTTGCATTCATCATAGCATATGCATCCATCAAAATAAATAAACATGCATACATCCATATTCATCAACCATAATGCATAATATCAAATCATCACATGTGCATAACCACAATAAATCCGGTATATATATATATATATATATATATCGTCAAAAAAATGCCCGCAGGCTACAAAACTGGTCCTCAGACCCCGCAATCATGTAACAAAACCACCCAGCCTAAGGTGTCGACCACCATGATCACGCAGGATCGGTGCGACGAGAACTACCCCTCGTGGTGTGGGTCCTATGGGACCCATCAGGACGGCTACTGCTAGCCCCCACATCATGCCTACTGCCGCCTCCCTCATCCAATCGCCTGCGACGAGATGATGCTGACTGCTCAGTAGCACTATCCCTCGTTCGACATGAAGATCCACCTCTCGACGGCTCAGGTAGCCACCCACCGAGGCGGATAACCTCCCTCTCCAAATATAGCCGGTGTCGGCACCACTCTGCCTCTCGTCGATGGTAGTAAGCTACTGCATCGTCGCGCTATGCCAAAACCCTATCCTGCTCTGCTAGCTAAGCCCATAGGAGATCCCTCTCCCACAGCGCTTCCCCCAGCTCCTAATCCCACATCCGTAGCAGCTCTGTCAATCATGCATTCTCAACGCGTATCCCGGACTCCATCTCCTCCGTATCGGCCTGAAGCACAGGACTCTCTAGAATAGTAGCCTGCCTTGGCTCCCATTGCTCCGCCATGTCCTGCATGTCCGGCTGATCCGGAGCTCCCAAATCTACATCCTCACCCCCCACCTCAACCATGTCCGCATCCTCCAACAGAGCTCCCCAATCATCCCCTGGTGCCTCAGCACCCTTCGTTGCTACCTCCGTGCCTCCTAGTGGCCCCTCTCCTCGCCATCGTCGCAATACCCACCATGAGTCATACTCAATGGTAGTCCCGACGTCATCCACATCCGGGACATCGATCACTGTGTCTGAATCCTCGCCCAGTGGTGTGATGATCGGTCGGTCTAGAGTCCTCTCATCTCCTCGATGTCGATAGACCATGGGCTCACCAGGAAACCCCTGGCGCACCCCAAACTATCGCGTAACTTGGCTATATGAGAAGAACTCATGCTCGGTCCCATGTTTCCCAATCAACCACCGCTCCCTGCATACCCGTCGGAGCCACTCTCCAGCCTTCGACTAGGTTAGACAATCTCGATAAGGGTGCCAAACCACATCCCCTAGAGTGAGCCAAGAGAAGACATCGGCATAGTGCCCTACGACACCTACCCATCGCCGACTCTACCCCTGCTCTCCGGATCGCCACCACAGAACTGCGTAACCTATCTCCTTATCTTCCATCGCCACCCGAGTCGTCCATGGTAACCCGGTTGGCCTCTCAACTGCTATGTGTTGCCAACCCCATCACTGCAATAGATAACTGCAGCTGACCCCCTTCCGCTATCGATAGCGGACCCCATACAGCTCCCCGTAGAGCTGTGCCAGTAGTGTCTATCCCCATCTCAGGATCAGCGGTGCCTCTATCGGGCACTCTACCAACTGCCACACCAAATCTAGTAGGTTCCATGGGAACCTCGCTCCTGACGAGTCAGGTAATAGCATGTTGGAAATGATGCCCATAAGGAATGCGTGCCTCACTCCTAACACCCCCCTATCCTACCACCATCCAACCAAAATCCTGCCAACCTGGCAGTCCACCTCGACCGTCTCCAATGGGCTCTCTACGCCCAACCGCTCCCCATGCCCGAAGCATCTCGTCAGTACAGCAGTCCGTTGATCACGTGACGATGTCCTGATGGGCAGTTCATCTATCAGAATCCGAAGAAGCTGATAGATATCCTCCAGAGTCACAGTCATCTCCCCTGTTGGGAGATGGAAGGTGTTGGTCCGCGAATCCCAAAGTTTGATCAGGGCCATCAAATAGGCCTGATCCGGGACCACAGGCTCCAGTCAAGCCACCTGCTTGAGCCCAAGGGCATCAAGCCACTCCTATTCAGCCTCAGTCAGTGCCCCCCATGCCTCAGTGAAAGCAGTGGGTACACGGTACCGGCTCCTAACAACCTGCAAAAGAAAACAATTCAACAAAAAAAAATTAAAATCATGGAAAAGAACTGTACAACAAAAACAAGCACAAAAATTCAAACAAAAATCAAATTTTCAATTTCAGGGTTTCTAATACTAACTGATTAATTTACAAACAAAAATTCAAAATTCAAACAATTTTTCAGTTCAAGGGTTCCTAAATCCTAACTGATAAATTTCAAAAATATAAAATGAAACAAAAAAAAAATATATAAATTTTTCAGTCTTAAGGTTGCTAATCTTAACTAATTAATTTAAAAACAGCATAAAAATTTCAAAAACACAAAAATTACATCCTAGGGTTTAGTTGTAAGCAAAAGTCTTTACCTAAGTTTTACGCTACGTTTAGTTGTACACTGAGTCTTAGTTGTCTTCAATTCAGTTTCAGGGTTTAAGTTTTAAAAATTTTGAAAAACATCATCACAAAAATAATCAAATAAAACAATTGCAATTCTAAACAAAAATAAACTCTAGGGAGCACTTACTGGTCTCGCTTTGGCTCCGTCGCTCGATCCAATTTGTGTACTCATGATGGCAGGGAAAATCCTGCAGCGCTTCGCGTCGCAAAATTAACCTCCTCCTCCCTAGAGCTCCAAATCGCAAGAAAAATTAGATGCAAATGAGCCCAAACTCAAGTTTTGGCCCTTAAATAGGCCTTTTGAGCTACAATTCGTCCTTCCCTGGGACGAGCGCTCTGGTTAGCACTCGTCCCACCCAGGGACGAATTCTAAAGCTAGAATTCGTCCCACCCTGGGATGAATTCAGGGCAGAAATTTCAAAAACATAAAAAATTGGACAAAAATGCACTAAAACAGATAATAAATTTGCCCGATGAAAGTGCTATTGCACTTGACATCCCGGGCATACAAAATAGACGTTGGGGTCACAAATTGTCATTATCCTACTCCTTAAGAAGGCTATCTTAGCCGGACCACTCCATGGGAAGACAGATTTTTGCCAATTTTAGCTCCAAAAAGCGTCACAAAAAGGGTTAACACCCACCAAAAACAGGTCTAAATGTTGGAAAAATTGCACATGCTTAATGATAAACCATATAAAGGCACCCTTGCACAAGTCATCTTGGGTCAAGCGACTCGTCGCTTTTCTCACGAAGGTCATTCCCTCATCGATTCGTCGCTTGAGGGGGTAGTCACACTTAGTCACCAATCAACAAACACACACTCAATCAAGGCAATGACATGCATTCAAAGAATCATTGACAAAGACAATTACGCTCCTACTTGGGGTAGAAAACAAGCAACAATCACAAATTGATCAAACACTTGGCATTCCCGAATCATGAACACAAGGTTTCCCCTCGTGGACAAAAGGTTGCGCCCTTTGCCTATTCATGACTGATCAATGTCCAAGCTCAAGTCACACCTCACCAAAACAGGTTAATACTTGAAATCAAATTCCTTAGCTCGTCAGAAGCAAGGATTCAAGAATGCATGCCCTTTCCATGCTTGGGGCATCAAAAGTTGGTTAGGTTACCAAGAAACCCTAATCATTAGTGCTTTGGTTATCTATTTTTGCTCGACGTTGCGCCATGCACAACGACATCCCAAAAAGGGGCATCTGTAAACACCAAAACAGCACCAATCCGATTATGTGACTGCAAACACTGATCGCTTTGACACACACAGCCCCCAGGGCAGCCCTTAGAGGTTAAACAGTGGTCCTAACCACTTTCATAGCAATTTTGTAAGGTCAAAAGGCAATTTGGCACATTCAGGCACTTTGCTCGATATTCGTCTCACCCAGAGACGAATTCTAACCGGGATTCGTCTCACCCAGGGACAAATTCTAAATTCGTCTTTGGTCAGGATGAATTCTAGGTTTAACGGGCAAAAAGAAGAATGCCGCCAAGTGGCAGCCGAAGACAGTCAATTATTGCCTCCTGTCGTGCATGCGCGTGTAGGTGGGTAGATTGGCAGTTAGAGGACTGTCACAAAGGCATTCATGGAAGCCCAAGTCAGGGAGGAGTCTCCTCCCTCTTGGGAAGGCATGGCCACCACATGGCATCCCTACATGCCCCTCCAAAAGAGACCCCCTGGGTCTATAAAATGGTGGACTTTCCCACCCAAATAAAAACAGGTTGGAGGCATTTTCAAGCAACGAAGTGCTACCAAATTGAACACCCTATTGCATCCTTTTCGATTCACCCTTTCACATCCATTAATCTCTTTCGCAAGGGAGGTTATTGGGTGGCTTTTGGGAAGCGTGGATCCAAACCCAAACCCAACATTTGACCACATTGAATCCACCAATTTGCCGACACCCCATCCCAAGAGATTTTGGGCCCATCCCTAGTGGATTTTTGTCAAAATCAAGTTTCAACAGTGGGCGGCCCATTTGGGCACCCCACACTTTTCGTTAGTTTCATTTTAATCTATTTTGTTATCACTTGTTTATCCTACATTACGCTATATGCTATCTAGATAGTTTACAATCTTGATTTCAGAAGACATTTATCAAATATTATCATGCTTTGTCGTCTTTGTTGTCCCACTAACTTGCAGGTAACAACATCAAAATCCTCGATGATGGAGGTCAAATTGGGAGAATCCGACCATCTGGGTCGTCCCAAAATGGCCCCAATTACTTAACCCCTTTGTCTGCAGGTGTTTTGGAGACCCCGAGGTTCGACATTTAGACGGCATCACTTCGGCTTTCCTAACACAGTCGAATTCGTCCCACTTGGGGACGAATAACAACAGAATTCGTCCTGCCCAAGGACGAATTATAGTCGAAAGCAGATTGGCCAACTGTTTCAATGGAAGTGGCCCTCTGGTAATGTCTTCTGACCTCTGTAAGATTTGCAAGTCATTTAGGATCATTTCATGCATCATTTTAGTCAGTCTTAGGCATCCATATTTTATTAATTTCAAGGAACAAACTTTTCCTATTTGCAGCAAGTGCTACTAACTCTTTTTGTTGTTTCTTTGAACGTAGGAGGAGCAGAAAATATCGAAGACCCATCAACACCAGCGACGACAATGCTTTGGCCCGCCCATTTTGCATGTGGGCACGTGAAAAGATCACTAATCACTTTTGTAATGGAAACATGCTAACTCTCCTAGCCCCTAAAAAGGGAGGAGATGTATTGTAACCGAGTTGGAATCACATTAATAAAAAGGGTTGTGCTCTTGCTTTCTCCTTTTACGTTTGTTTTGATTCGATTATATCCGCTTTATTTCGTGCATCAAGCTAGTTAGTTTACATTGCAGCAAATAGTGTTTCTTTTTATTTCTGGAATCTTGTGCTTTCAATTTCAAAGGAAGTGCACGAAATAAGAGAATGTATAATCCAAAAAGAATACAAGGGTTTTTAGTCTAAAATGGAATATCACCTTATGGAGGAGTGAACTTGAAATATATCAAGGAAAATGTTGCGAAATAATGAGGAGAAATGAGAGGAAGGGAGTCACATTCTTCAACAACACAGTTTACAAGGGGGTTCTTCCGGGTTGGAATAAATAGCAGTAAATTAAAAGGAACCTTTGCTAAGTTAGAATTATGTTCAACCAAACAACATATAGAATGGAGAAAGGAGCATTTAACTTCAAATATTATATATTACTTAGCTTTGGAAATACATCCACAGAGAGAACTTGGAAATACATCCATTGGGTTACAAATATGCAATGTAAAATCAAAAAGAGTTTCTGAAGACTTTGGCTTCAACTCAAGACACAACTTTCTACTTCTGCTCTGCTCTTGGCTTCTCTGGACTTCTACCGCTTTGTACTTCCACACTGTTGCACTCTCTGATTTTCTCCAACAACACAAAATGAACCCGCAATATGCTAGGGATTCACATATGAGGTGGGAAAGCTCCACCAACTTCTCTGACTTGTATTTAATACAAAATTAGGGTTTCCTTCCAATCGTCGAACTAACTGACAGTTTCAACTACTAGTAATTAATCCGAATGAACCAGGATCTGACAAATGGTGCAGTGGGTCAATTTTTTAGAGGTGTCAAATATGGTTTAATTTTATAGCAAGTAGTGGTTTATACTTATGTATCTCCAACTTTTGGTAGATTTTGGTTTAAACTTGTGTTCATATTGAGGAGCAAATCTTCCTGCCCTTGTAATTCTTGTGTTTCACATATGACACTCCAATTGCATGGACATGGCCATTGTGAGAGAATTTCTTCAAGTATATAAGTCATCAATGCCATGAGACATTTTATTTCTACTGAGTTCATTCGTTGTATATAAAGTTACCATATCAGAAATATGTGTATGTATGCCTGTTCAGTAAGTGCTTGCAATATAAAATTCAAAAGGTTCATTTTTAAATTTTACCTTGAGTTACAAAGTAATTGTCATAATATATTTATGAGCTCACAATGTACTATGGATGAACCATTTCAAATCCATATAACCAATCCGCTATGGAAAAATAAAAAATAAAAATAAAAAATGAAAAGAAACCCTAGAAAATAAAAAAAGATAATGTGAAAAAGAATCGTAAAAGCCCATATGCATAGGCTATTGGACTTTGACATTATGTATACTTTGATTCTACAAAGCCCATTGTTTCATATTAAACTTTGAAAATGACTTTAAAAATTACAAAGCTATTGGAATTTGATATTATGTAGACTTTGAGTCTACAAAGTCCATTGTTTCATATTAACATTTGAAAATGACTTTAAAAATTGCATAGAAACTATTGTAATATCATTATGGGGTTACAATGTAGTATGGATGAACCATTTTAAAGCCATATAATCAATTAAAAAGAAAATAAAATAAAAAATAAAAATAAAATGAAAAAAAAACCCTAAAAATAATGTAAAAATAAAATGTTGGGTAAAAATAGAGAAGTTGTAATACTATTATGGGGTTACAATGTACTATGATAAATAATTTCAAAGCCATATAACCAATTAAAAAATAAATAAATAAATAAACCTTTAATAACTCGAAGTTAAAATATGTGCACCTCAAATAATTTGGAGCCTTAAAGGTGGATGAGATTTGAAAATTAGTGGACGAATGTCTACTTTTCCTTGCGTCTTTCACAATTGAAAGGTGTTTTTCGTATTCAACGGTTGAAAATTGAAAGAAGAAAGGAAATTTGAGAGCAGAATTAAAGACCATAACTAAGAGCACGAGGATACGGAAAAAAAAAGGAAAAACCCAGATGTGATGTGAATGAAACAAAAGATAACGCTAAATCCTATGAATTGAAAGTGCATGAAAAGAAAGAAGCATAAATGAATCAAAACCAAATGGAAAGCCAATATGGAAGACAACCCTTTTCATTAATAAGCTTCAAAACTCGGTTACAATTTGCCTCCTCCCTTTTTAGGGGCTAGGAGTGTTAAATGTGTTTTTTTCACATTAATGGATGTTATTCCTTCTTTCGCGTGCCCACATGTAAAGTGGGCGGACCAAATGTCATTGCCGCTTGCATTGATGAGTCTTGAATCCTTAATACTCCTCTTATGTTGAGACCCTGCATTCAAAGAAATAGGAAACAATCAGTAGCACCTGTAGATAAAATAAAACATGCAATCCCCACGCCTTCAATTAGTACATGCAAAATATAAATAAAACGATAACTGAAATAGATCCAAATAAACTGAAAACTTGACAGGGGCATAAAAAAATCACCGGGAAGGCACTTCAAATGGAACAGTCAAAAAATTCGCCACAGATTCGTATTCGCTCTGGGGCGGGACGAATAGACCTGCAACAAAATGTCAGATAGCACTGTCCCAAATGTCACATCTGGGAAGCTCCAAATCACCTAAAAATTTGCGAGTTAGCTAAATGGGGGTATTTTAGGAAGACCCATAAGGTAATATTTTCCCAATTTGGCCTCTATCACCGAGAATTTGATGATGCTACCTATATGTTAGTAAAGGCGGGAAATGATAAAAACATGATCAAAAACGCTCAAAACAATGTGAAATTTGAATGACAACCTATTTAAGTAGCATAGAATCAGATGCAAAAGTGCATTGGTAAATAGCAATTGTGTCCATGACAAAAAAAAAAATGTTTTCGCTACAGATTCAGAATGAATCATTAATGTCTCTAAGTGTAGTTGTGAAATATGCTACCTAGTTGTGGCATCTTAGATTCGGTCACTTAAGCTTCAGTGGCCTGAATTTGTTGCACAAGAAGCATATGGTGAAGGGTTTACCCCTTATTGAGCAACCGAACCAAGTTTATGAAGGTTTCCTGGTCGGTAAGTAGAACATGGATGCATTCCCTGTAGGACAGTCTTGTAGAGCATCACAGCCATTGGATCTAGTGCACTCAGAAATTTGCGGTCCCATGCAGACCAGCTCATATACCGACAACAAATATTTCTTGACTTTCATTGATGACTTCAGCTGGAAGACCTAGATTTATCCCATCAAGCTGAATTCAGAAGCATTTGCAAAATTTAAGGAGTTCAAGGCTCTGGCTGAGAAACAAAGCAGGTATTCTGTGAAAACACTTAGGACAGACGGTGGAGGTGAATACATCTCCAATGAATTCCACAAATTTTCCAAGCAGCATGGAATTCAAAAGTAGTTGACTGCCAAATACACACCGCAATAGAATGGTGTAGATGATAGGAATAACAGAAGATGGCACGGAGCATGCTGAAGACGAAAAATCTGACACATGAGTTCTGGGCAGAAGTTGTGTCATGTGCAGTTTATCTGTTGAATCGATGTCCCACCAAGAGTGTGAAGGACAAAATTTTGGAGGAATCCTGGAGCAATCTGAAGCCAAGTGTGGCTCATTTGTGATTTTTCAGGTGCATTGCATATGAACATGTTCCAGATGAGAAAATGCAAGAGCTGTATGACAAAGCTAAAAAATGCATTTTCACAAGGTATAGCGAACAAGCAAAGGCATACAGGCTGTACAATGTGGTGACAAAGAAACTTGTCATCAGTCACGATGTGAAGTTCTTGGAGAATGAAGCCTGGAACTAGAATTCAAAGACTGGTCAGCCTGAACTAACCATCATTGAACCTGTGAACTTGGAGAAAGATAGTGGGCAGCCACCTGTACCTCAAAGCAGCAGTAGTGGTGCCAGTAGTAGCACAACTTCCTCATCCCGGTCACCTCCACTTGCAAGCAGAATTCCAAACTTGAGGACACCTGCGAAGACTCGGAGCTTGCAAGATATTTATGAGGTAACCCGTAATCAGATAGATGAAGAATATTCTAACTTTGCTTTATTTACTAAGTGTGATCCAGTTTCATTTGAAGAAGCAAGTCAAAATCACAAATGGGTGAATGCGATGGATGAGGAGATAGCAACCATTGAGAAGAATGAGACATGGCAGCTGGCTGATCTTCTAATAGGGAAAAAGACCATTGGGGTCAAGTGGGTGTATAAAATGAAGTTCAATGCCCAAGGAGAAGTTGACAGGCATAAGGCCAAATTTGTGGTGAAATGCTACAAGCAGAAGTTCGGCATTGACTATCATGAGGTGTATGCACCTATAGCCATACTTGACATAGTTAGAATTATTATGGCATTGGCAGCTCATAAAGGCTAGAGTGTGTACCATATGGATGTCAAGTCTGCTTTCCTGAACGAAGTGTTGGAAGAAGAGGTCTACATAGACCAGCCACTTGGTTATGAACTACAAGGGCAAGAAGGCAAGGTTCTGAAGCTGAAGAAGGCCTTGTATGGGTTGAAACAAGCACCTCAGGCATGGTACAACTAGATTGATGACTATTTTTAGGATAATGGGTTTCAAAAATACCCATATGAGCACACCCTGTACATAAAAATAAATGAAGCAGGGGAGATGATAATCGTCTGCTTGTACGTGGATGATCTGATATATACTGGCAATAGCAGTAGCCTATTTGAGGAGTTCAAAATAGCCATGAAGACCGAGTTTGAAATGATAGACATGGGGCTGATGAAATTCTTTCTTGGCATTGAAGTTGACCAATCAGCAGATGGCATCTTCATTTCTCAGGGCAAGTATGCTAAGGATGTCCTAAAGCGTTTCAAGATGGAGGACAACAAACATGCCATCACCCCGGTTGCCACTAGCTTGAAGTTGAGCAATACTGACAACAACAGAAGCATTGATCCAACTCTCTATAAAAGGTTAGTTGGAAGCCTGATGTACTTGACCGCAACCAGGCCAGATCTAATGTTTATCGTGAGTTTAATCAGTAGGTTTATGGATTCACCCAAAGACACTCATTGGAAAGTAGGTAAGAGAATTCTACGATATGTCAATAGCACAAGAAACCACGGACTCCACTATGCCAGACAAGACCAACTTGAACTGATTGGATACACTGATAGCGATTGGGCTAGTAGCATAGATGACCGAAAGAGCACTTTTGGATATGCCTTCCGTTTTGGATCCGAAGTTGTCTCTTGGTCCTTGAAAATGTAGCAAATTGTTGCTTTATCTACAACAGAGGCAGAGTATGTTGCTGCCACCTCAGCCGCCTGCCAGGCAGTCTGGCTGAGAAGAGTTCTGAGTGAACTACATCAGCCGTTGAAAGCAGCAACAATAATATTTTGTGACAATAATTCTGCCATCGCCCTCTTGAAGGACCCTGTCTTCCACGATCGGACAAAGCACATAGACATCCGATATCATTTCATCAGAGAGCTGGTTAAACTCGACGAAGTACAATTACAGTTTTGTAGGTCCAAGGAGCAGGTAGCTGACATATTCACGAAACCTTTGAAGGAGGACTTCGCCAGGCTATGGGAATTGTTGAGCGTTAAAGACTTTGTGAAATCCGATTTAAAGGAGGGTGTTATAAATATTAAACCATATTTCATGCCTCCCGAATAAGTGCTTCACTCTGAAGTAACATAAACATGCCCCTTGAATATGCTTCACCGCGAAGTAACTTAAATCCGATAGTTCACATTTAAAATTGGCCAAGCAGTAACCAGGCATGGGAATCAAGGGTCTGACATCACACATGCGAGTAGTTGGGGTTGCTCGACGATTGGATAGAAACCCTCTTCGACATTTATTTTTGTCAGTTGGTTGGTGAAGTTTTCCCGCCCCTTGTCCTCTTTCTTCGTCTATAAATACCGGACCATTCATAATTTTGAAGCAGCCACAGTAGTTAGGGTTTCAAGTGCAGAACGACGCAGTAGTAGCAGGACTTCAAACTGCCAGAGTAGGCAGCAGCAGCCTCCTGGAAATCTCATCTTGTGTTTACCCTACAAAATTCAATTTGCATATGTTTGTAATAGCTTCACTACAAGAAGCCTTTGTAATCCGTTCTTCATCCGATAAATAAAATCTCCATTTGAAATATGTGTATGTGGCTCTTTGTTCTTTTATTTCACTTTATTGCCCTAACGAGAGATCGACATTTATTTTCTTGGAACACAAGGTTCACGGCATTGTTGGGCAAAAGACTAGCTTCAAATTTTTTCCACTCGAAGTCTAGCTTAAGGGGCCATATTTTCCTTTAAAGTTGTGCTTCGCCATCATTTCCTCTGAAGCCGTCGTTTCGGTAACTAAGCCAACGAAGCTCTTGTCACTTTACTGACCTGAAGTGGGAGTTTGGAGTCTCTTCGCCCGAAATACAAAATTGGTGGTTTGTTTGTTCTAAGTATCCATCTAGCAATGCTTCGTAGATCTTTCCCCATAGTTACTGCTTCGCCAGATTTTGACCCGAAGCTATTGCTTCACCAAGAAATCCAATGAAGCACCCACTTCATTGTTAAATATAGCGAAGCTCCTCTTCCACTCAGAGTTGTGCGAAGTTTGTTCCTTTGCAACTTTATTTAATTACTTCAAAATGAAGGTTCAATTTCGCTATCTATAACGAAGAGGAAAGAGCGGAATCCGATTCGAACGGTGAACACTCTAATTTAGAGTATATACTGCATACCAGAGCTATTAGAAGGCAATCCGTAGCAGAATCACATGCACATCAATTCCATTGTAAATACCGGTTAAACGACAGCGAAATAGTGGTTGCTTCTAATCCGGAACGTGGAGGCAGTAATCCGCTGTAAAATGAAGGGGCAATGGCAGAATACATTCTGCCACAATTAGCACTGAGGAAGGTCCAGATTGCTAATCCAAAGAATATTAATACATGATGTCACCTATGCCAAAAAAATGGGCAGAATAGTAATCCGCTAATATATAGGCCAAAATGGAGCGGAATGAAAATAAAGTTATCGAGTTTTCATTAAGTTTAAAAGTCCATGAAATATTTCAAATGAAGTGCACGAAATAGAGAATGTCTAATCTGAAAAGAATACAAGGGTTTTTATTCTGGAATGGAATATCACCTTGTGCAGAAGTGGACTTGAAATATATCAAGGAAAATGTTGCGAAATAATGAGGAGAAATGAGCATAAGGGAGTCACATTCTTCAACAACACATTTTACAAGGGAGTTCTTTCGGATTGGAATAAATAACAGTAAATTAAAAGGTAACTTTGTTAAGTTAGAATTATGTTCAACCAAACAACATACAGAATGGATAACAGATAATGTAACTGCAAATATTATATATTACTTAGCTTTGAAAATACATCCACTAGGCTACAAATATGCAGTGTACAATCAAAAAGAGTTTTTGAAGACTTTGGCTTCAACTCAGGATACAATTTTCTACTTCTGCTCTGCTCTTGGCTTCTCTGGCCTTCTGTTGCTGTACACTTCCACGCTGATGTGCTCTATGATTTTCTCCAACAACACAAAATGAACCTGCAACACAAATATATGCTAGGGATTCACATATGAGGCAAGAAAGCTCCACCAACTTCTCTGACTTGCAGTTAATACAAAATTAGGGTCTCCTTCCAATCGTAGAACTAATTGATAGTTTCTACTACTAGTAATTCATCCGAATGAACCAGGATCCAGCGAATGGTGTAGTGGGTCGATTTTTTAGAGGTGTCAAATCTGGTTTAATTTTCTAACACCCTCCTTTAAACTAGATTTCATTAAAAATTTAACATCGAGCATCTCCATCAACATGTTGAAGTCTTCCTCCTTCAAAGGTTTTGTGAATATATGTGTTATTTTCTCTTTGGACCTGCAAAATAGTAACTCAATATCATTAAATTTCACCATCTCTCTGATGAAATCATACAGGATGTCAATGTGCTTCATCTTGCTATAAAATACTAGATCCTTTGATAGTGCTATGATAGAATTATTGTCACAAAAAATGGTTGTTGTTGCTTCCGATGGAAGATTCAGTTCACTCAGAACTCTTCTCAACCAAGCTGCCTGGCATGCGGTTGAGGTGGTGGTAACATAATCTGCCTCCGCTATAGATAGTGCAACAATGGGTTGCTTCTTCGAGGACCATGAAACTACTCCGGATCCAAGATGTAAGGTGTATCCAAAAGTGCTCTTTCGATCATATATGCTGACAGCCCAATCACTATCTATGTAGCCAATCAGTTTAAGTTGGTCTTGTCTGGCATAGTGGATTCCATGTTTCCTCATTCCATTGATATACCCCAAAATACTTTTGCTTGCTTTCCAATGAGTGTCCTTGTGTGACTCCATAAACCGACTGATTAAACTCACTACAAACATCAAATCTGGCCTGGTTGCAGTCAAATACATTAGGCTTCCAACTAACCTTTTATAGAGAGTTGGATCAACATTTTTGTTGCTATCATATTTGCTCAACTTCAGTCTTGTGGCAACTAGGGTGATGGCAGGTTTTCTTTCCTCCATATTAAACCTCTTTAGGACATCCTTTGCATACTTGCCCTGATAAATGAAGATGCCATTCGTAGATTGGTCAACTTCAATTTCAAGAAAATATTTCATCAGCCTCAATTCCATCATCTTGAACTCCTTCATGGTTGTTCTGAACTGGTGAAACATCATATTATTGTTTTTAGTATATATTATATCATCTACATACAAGCAAGCGATTACCATTTCCCCCTCTACATTTATCTTCATATACAGAGTGTGCTCATATGGGCATTTGATGAACCCATTCTCCTGAAAGTAAGCATCAATTCTATTGTACCAAGCTCTGGGTGCTTGTTTCAACCCATACAAAGCTTTCTTTAATTTCAGGACCTTCCCTTATTGTCCTTATAGTTCATAACTAGGTGGTTGGTCTATGTAGACCTCTTCTTCCAGTATTCCATTCAAGAAGGCAAACTTGACATCCATCTCGTAAACATTCCAACCCTTTTGAGTTGTCAATGCCAAGATCATTTTGATTATGTCAAGTCGGGCTACTGGTGTGTACACCTCATGATAGTCAATCCCTGACTTCTGCTTGTATCCTTTTGCCACCAATATGACCTTATGCCTATCCACTTCACCTTGGGCATTAAAATTCATTTTATACATCCATTTGACCCCAATGGTCTTCTTACCTTATGGGAGATCCATTAGCTCCCAGGTCTGAGTTTTCTCTATTGTTGCTATCTCATCATCCATAACATTCACCCATTTTATATTCTGAATTGTTTCTTCAAAAGTAATTGGATCACACTAGAAAATAAAGCAAAATCATAATGTTCTTCATCAGTTTCAATTATGGTTACCTCATAAATATCTTGCAAACTCCTTGTCTTTTATGGTGTCTTCAAGTTGGAGATCCTAGTTGTAAGTGGAGGTGATCGGGATGATGAGGTTGTGCTGCTAGTGACACCATTGTTACTGCTTGAAGCTACAAGAGTAGGCACTCTATCTTATTCCAAGTCTTCATACTCCATAATTGCTGGCTCTTGTTGACTAGTCTTTGACTTCCAGTTCCATTCTTCATCCTATATGAACTTCACATCTCTGTTAATTATAAGTTTCTTAGTTACAGGATTATACAACCTGTAAGCTTTTGCTTGTTCACTATACACTTTAAAGATACACTTATATGTTTTGTCATCCATATTCTTCCTCTTATCATCTGGAATGTGTGCATATGTTGTGCACCCAAAAAATCTTAAATGAGCAACATTTATCTTCTGGTTGCTCCAAGCCTCTTGAGGATTTTTGTCCTTCACATTTTTGGTGGGACATTGTTCAGCAGATAAACTGAACAATATACAACTTTTGCCCAAAACTCATGTGGCAAATTATTTGCCTTTAGCATACTCCTTGCCATATCCATAATGGTTCTATTATTCCTCTCTACAACACCATTCTGTTGTGGTGTATATTTAGAAGTGAACTGCCTACGAATTCTATTTTCTTTACAAAAATTGTGAAATTTGGAGATATACTCACCTTCTTCATCTATCCTGAGAGTCATCACAAAATAGCTGCTTTGTTTCTTAATCGAAGCCTTGAACTCTTTAAATTTACTGAAAGCTTCTGACTTTTGCTTGATGGGATAAATCCATGTCCTCCGATTGAAGTCATCATTGAAGGTCAAAAAATATTTATTCCAAAAAATATGTTGGTCTGCATTGAACCACACATATCTGAGTGCACCAACTCCAATGGTGGTGAAGCTCTCCAAGACTGTCCTACAGGGAATGCATCCCTATGCTTCTTGCCAATCAGGCAACCTTCATAAACTTGATTGGGTTGCTCAATAAAGGGTAAACCCTCCACCATATGCTTCTTGTGCGACAAGTTAAGGCCACTGAAGCTCAAGTGACAAAATAGGAGATGCCACATCGAGGTAGCATCCTTAACTACTACACTCAATGACATCCACAATTCATTCTGAATCTACAAAGGGAACATTTTGTTCTTTGTCATGGACATAGTTGCAACGAGCCCATTTTCCTTGTCTTAGATGATACAGGATTCATTCTTAAATTGAATAGTGTGCCCATTTTGCACAAGTTGTCCAACACTCAACAAGTTATGTTTCAATCCAGGCACATAATACACATCTTGTATTTACTTCCTTTCACCTTGTTTGGTGCAGATAATGATCTTTTCTTTTCCCATGATAGGTACCTTGTTGTTGTTCCCCATTTTCACTTTGGATTGGACTGTTTCATCCAACTGTGAGAACATCTCTCTGTTCCCAGACATATGGTTGCTACACCCACTATCCAAATACTAGGTGTTCTTCTAAATCTCCTCCTCAGTACTACAAGTTAACAACACATTTCCACAAGTATCTCTACACTTCACATTTCTAGCTTTATTTGTGTAGTGGGCTTTCTGTTTGTTATCTTTGGCTATCTTCTTTCTACACTTAGAAATATAATAACCAAATTTCTTGCAGTAGTAACACTGGATATTTAACTTGTCAAACCTCTGATTAGACCCACCTTGTTGATTTCAGCCATTGCCTCTTCCTCCTACTTGATGGAAGTTACAACTATTCTCTCCTTCATAGCAGTTTGACCTTCCTCCTTTCTTGTTACCTCTTCCACGCTTGCCTTGATTGCTCTGTCCTCTTCCTCCTTGATAACTAGAGGCACCCTGGTGGTATTCTTATCTTTTGTTGTTGTTTTGAAATGAGACCTGCATCTTGAACACTTCCTTCAGAGCGAACTAAAATGATCAACTCAGCCTCTGTTTATGTGTTTACAGAGAACCCATGATTTCATCCATCGATAGGGTTTTCAAGTCCCTCTATTCTTAAATCACTATCACAACTGAGTCGAACCTTACTAGTAGGCTCCTCAACATCTTCTTCACTATCCTCTGGTTGTCCATAATCTCCCATTCAACCTCATCTGGTTGATGACATCCAATGTTCGGGTGAATAAATCACTCATGGACTCCAACACACTCATCTGCAGGTTCTCGAACCCTCTTCTCAACATCTATAGCTTCACCAACTTCACCTTGTTGGTGCCTTGATAAAAACTGACAAGTATTTCCCAAGCTTTCTTTGCTTTGGTTGCTGCTGCAATCCACGGGAAGATGGTATCGTCAATCACTTGCATTATATAAAATAATTCCTTTTGGTCTTTATTTCGATTCTCCTTCAGCAAATTTGAATACGCTTGGGATAGTACGGCCAATGCTGCTGCATCCGTTGGTTTTGTATAACCATTCTCGACCAAGTCCTATAGCTTCTGAGACCCAATTTTTTTTTACATTTGAATGCTCCAGTAATCATAATTTCTACCACTAAATCATGGGATCTGCAACTACAAGGAGTTGTTTTCGAAATTCATTGCTTCTATCTTCCACATGTAGGCTCAAGCTTTGATACCAATTTGAAATATTTAAATTGGAGCAAAATCTAAAATGGACACACGATTCTAGAATGGCACACGCTCCAATCCATAACTATAACATTTTATCTCGAAGTGAAATATTGATCCAGCAAATGAAGGTCAATTTCGCTACCTATAATGAAGAGGAAAGAACGAAATCTGACCCGAACAGTTAACACTCGAATCTGAAGTATATACTGCAAACTAGAGCTAATAGAAGGCAATCTGCAACAGAATCACATACACATCAAGTCCGGGGTACATACAGTTTAAACGACAACGAAATAGTGGTCGCTTCTAATCTAAAATGTCGAGGTGAAAATATGCTGTCAAATGAAAGGGCAATGGTGAAATACGTTTTGCTGCAATTTGTACTAAGGAAGGTCCGGATTGCTAATCCGAAGAATATTAATACATGATGTCACCTATGCCAAACAAATGGACGGAATAGTAATCCACTAGGATATAGACCAAAAGGAAGCGGAATGAAAATAAATTCAACGGGTTTTCATTAAGTTAAAAATTCCACGAAATATTTCAAAGTGCACCAAATAAGAGAATGTATAATCCAAAAAGAATACAAGGGTTTTTAGTCTGAAATGGAATATCACCTTATGGAGGAGCGAACTTGAAATATATCAAGGAAAATGTTGCAGAATAATGAGGAGAAATGAGAGGAAGGAAGTCACATTCTTCAACAACACAGTTTACAAGGGGGTTCTTCCGGGTTGGAATAAATAGCAGTAAATTAAAAGGAACCTTTGCTAAGTTAGAATTATGTTCAACCAAACAACATATAGAATGGAGAAAGGAGCATTTAACTTCAAATATTATATATTACTTAGCTTTGGAAATACATCCACAGAGAGAACTTGGAAATACATCCATTGGGTTGCAAATATGCAATGTAAAATCAAAAAGAGTTTCTTAAGACTTTGGCTTCAACTCAAGAAACAACTTTCTACTTCTGCTCTGTTCTTGGCTTCTCTGGACTTCTACCGCTTTGTACTTCCACGCTGTTGCGCTCTCTGATTTTCTCCAACAACACAAAATGAACCCGCAATATGCTAGGGATTCACATATGAGGTGAGAAAGCTCCACCAACTTCTCTGACTTGTATTTAATACAAAATTAGGGTTTCCTTCCAATCATCGAACTAACTGACAGTTTCAACTACTAGTAATTAATCTGAATGAACTAGGATCCGACGAATGGTGCAGTGGGTCGATTTGTTAGAGGTGTCAAATATGGTTTAATTTTATAGCAAGTAGCAGTTTAGACTTATGTATCTCCAACTTTTGGTAGATTTTGGTTTAAACTTGTGTTCATATTGAGGAGCAAATCTTCCTGCCCTTGTAATGCTTGTGTTTCACATATGACACTCCAATTGCATGGACATGACCATTGTGAGAGAATTTCTTCAAGTATATAAGTCATCAATGCCATGAGACATTTTATTTCTACTGAGTTCATTAGTTGTATATAAAGTTACCATATCAGAAATATGTGTATGTATGCCTGTTCAGTAAGTGCTTGTAATATAAAAGTCAAAAGGTTCATTTTTAAATTTTACCTTGAGTTACAAAGTAACTGCCATAATATCTTTATGAGCTCACAATGTACTATGGATGAACCATTTCAAAGCCATATAACCAATCCGCTACGGAAAAATAAAAAATAAAAATAAAAATGAAAAGAAACCCTAGAAAATAAAAAAAGATAATGTGAAAAAGAATCGTAAAAGCCCATATGCATAGGCTATTGGACTTTGAAATTATGTAGACTTTGATTCTACAAAGCCCATTGTTTCATATTAAACTTTGAAAATGACTTTAAAAATTACAAAGCTATTGGAATTTGATATTATGTAGACTTTGAGTCTACAAAGTCCATTGTTTCATATTAAAATTTGAAAATGACTTTAAAAATTGCATAGAAACTGTTGTAATATCATTATGGGGTTACAATGTAGTATGGATGAACCATTTTAAAGCCATATAATCAATTAAAAAGAAAATAAAATAAAAAATAAAAATAAAATGAAAAAAAAACCCTAAAAACAATGTAAAAATAAAATGTTGGGTAAAAATAGAGAAGTTGTAATACTATTATGGGGTTACAATGTACTATGATAAATAATTTCAAAACCATATAACCAATTAAAAAATAAATAAATAAATAAACCTTTAATAACTCGAAGTTAAAATATGTGCACCTCAAATAATTTGGAGCCTTAGAGGTGGATGAGATTTGAAAATTAGTGGATATTCGTCTACTTTTCCTTGCGTCTTTCACAATTGAAAGGTGTTTTTCGTATTCAATGGTTGAAAATTGAAAGAAGAAAGGAAATTTGAGATCAGAATTAAAGACCATAACTAAAAGCACGAGGATACGAAAACAAAAAGGAAAAACCCAGATGTGATGCGAACGAAACAAAAGTTAACGCTAAATCCTATGAATTGAAAGTGCATGAAAAAAAGAAGCATAAATGAATCAAAACCAAATGGAAAGCCAATAGGGAAGACAACCCTTTTCATTAATAAGCTTCAGAACTCGGTTACAATTCACCTCCTCCCTTTTTAGGGGCTAGGAGCATTAAATGTGTTTTATTCACATCAATGGATGCTATTCCTTCTTTCGCGTGCCCACATGTAAAGTGGGCGGACCAAACGTCATCGTCGCTTGTGTTGATGAGTCTGAAATAGATAAAATGATAATTGAAATAGATCCAAATAAACTAAAAACTAGACAGGGGCATAAAAAAATCACCGGGAAGGCTCTTCAAATGGAACAGTCGAAAAATTTGCCACAAATTCGTATTCGCTCCGAGGCGGGACGAATAGACCTGCAACAAAACGTCAGATAGCACTGTCCCAAATGTCACATCCGAGAAGCTCCAAATCACCTGCAAAGTTGGGGATTAGCTAAATTGGGGTATTTTGGGAAGACCCAGAAGGTAATATTTTCCCAATTTGGCCTTTATCACCGAGAATTTGATGATGCTACCTACATGTTAGTAAAGGTGGGAAATGATAAAAACATGATCAAAATTGCTCAAAACGATGTGAAATTTGAATGAAAACCTATTTAAGTAGCATAGAATCAGATGCAAAAATAAAATAAAGGAAATCTATTTTTAAGTATTTTCCCTTTGAGCATTACTTGATAAAATCCTTATCTCAAATCTAACATAGTAAAAATTTGAGACAAATGTAAAATATATAATAAATTGTCAATAAAAATATGAAATTTATCTTTTAGGGTAAGCTTATTAAGGTTAGAACATCCTCTTACTTGACCATTAGCATTGGTAATGAATAAGGTTCTGTGTTGGATCTCATGATCCCTTGTTGTAGATGTCATGTACCAATTTGTCTATTTAAATTTATATAGTTGTGGGTATCTATCAGTATTGCATTGGGTGGATCATTATATGGAAATAAATGTATAGCATGATCATTCATTCTTTCATGAGTAAGTCCCTTAGTTTCTTTAAAGACCTAATATTCCCTTAGGCTATTTACATATTGGGAGGTAGACCCCCTTAAATGAAATTATTTAGACTATAGCTATTTACATATGTATACACTATAAAAATGAAGAGATGATAGGCTGAAAAGCTTGGACGACTGTTGTTAATATCAATACATGTTAACATCGTCCAAAGAATGGTTTGATAAGTATATTAGACATTTATGTTGTGTGGTATGCTTTGTTGATTTTGTGACCTATATGAATCACAGTTCTTAAGATTTTAGATTCGGAAATTGCATACATCATAAGTGAAAGATAAATGCATAGACTATTGTTATTGAATCAATTTATATACAACAACTAAGGTCAAGAATAAAACACATGTACGATGAATCTACTTTGTAAGGACCCTCAAGCGAATTCTCTTTTGGAAGTTTCAATGCATATAGAAGATGGTGCCTAGATATTAGAAAGCTTGTTATGATGAAAGGTAAGTGCATTAGGGGTTTGCATTCTAGTGTTGCTAATCCTAGATTTTATAAGCATCAACTATGGATATACAAGTATTTTGGTTTAAAAAAAATTATTGTCATATGTACTAGCAAGAACTAAGTTTTGGATAGTAAACCAAACTTTAAATAAAATTATTCAGTTGAAATAAGAATTTCTTTAGGTGGTTTCAAATACTTGCCTGCCCCCTGACTGGGAAAAAGATTTGATAATTGTTCTTGAATTTAATCTTGATTTGTGGTCTTGAATATATACCCAGATTTTGATTTCTAAGAATGATATCTACCTGCATTCCAGTGTTGCTAATCCTATATTTTATAAGTATCAACTATGGATATACAAGTATTTTGGCTTTAAAAAATTTGTTGTCATATGCACTAGCAAGAAGAACTAATTGTTGGATAGTAAACCAAACTTTAAATAAATAATTAAGTGTTGCAAGAAGAACTAAGTGTTGGATATCCATTTGTATTTTTAATATTTTTCATTTCTACATCCTACTATGCATCTCTAAACAAATAATTTTAGAAAGCAAATCATCTAAATATTTTTACATTTTTATATTTTAAAAAGAGAAAAGTAAATCTAGACTAGATATTTTTCAAAAGAAATCAAAAGTAAATCAAAGATCATATTCATAAATCTTTACTAGATGAAAATATGTGACAAAGCTCTTTTCTCCTCTCCTATTTACATTTAGATTATTTAATTTCTCCTATTTATTTTTATTAAAAAGGAGATCTTGAAACTCTTAATTAGTTTTAGTTTTCTACATGATTTTCTTTACTGCTTGCAAATAATACTAATAACCATTATATCATAGGTCCCTAAATAATAATAATAATAATCAAAATATTGGAGGGAGACATATCTTCAAATTCTTATTAGGTTTTGGTTTTCCACATGATTTTCTTTACTGCATTTAAAAATGTTGGTGGAGCCATAAGACGATAAGTCACTATAGAAGTTCTTTAAAAAAAAATTGTGGGCAGATCCCAAGACAAGTTTCATAGGTGTAACCTTTTCAGGGTATAACTTGGCCACTAGAACTTTGATTGACTTTGGTGTTATACCTATACCCATAGAATATTATTTTCCCAAGAATGAGATTAAGTAATGCTAAACTATGATAGCTAAAATTTGATCCTTCTATAGCACCTTCAAAAGCCTCAAAAACACAAAATAATAATATCATCCAAAAATCAGTTATAGGTCAAAACACATTTCCAATGGTGTTAGCTCATCAACAAGAGTTTTACAAAATAAAAAAGCATTACATATCAAAAACTAGCTTTTTTAAGTATCCTAAAAAAAAGGAAAGATTTTGAATCTAAAATATTAGACTAATTTAAATGATCATACATCTATATTGTACCTATTTAGCCTTGGGGTAGGGCCATGTAAAGAAACTTTTAAAAACCAACCTATGCTATCCACCATAGAAACTTAGTATCATGGTGGTTTAATATGTCAACAAGGGCCATATCCATAGAAAAAGCAAAACCTAGTGATAATTTGCTATTATAATAAAAAGTTTGCAGGAGGTTTTTTATCATTTCATTAGGCAGTTAGTTTGGAGGGGTTCTACCATTCTACCTTGGAATATCTGGAATGAAAGGAACAACCAGATTTTCAATCAAGAAAGAAAGGATATTTATTATATTTGGTAAAAGACCATTGTCAACTTAGTTGAATCAATCCAAAAACTCCGTAATCATCCCCAAAAATCCCATCAAAGATGGGATCAAGTGATGCAAATATTGAAGTTTAACTCTTCTAAGGGCAACTGGATTAAAGGGAATGTGAGTAATTACAAGATGGAAAGAACAAGGAAATGGCAACATCCTCCTAAGGATTATGGAAAAGTCATTACCGATGGAGCTTCTAGGGGGAACCCTAGAAAATCTAGTGCAAGAGGAATTGGTAGGCTTTCCGATGGTTCCTGTGGTTTTCGATTTTGCTTGAGAATTTGGGTATCCTTTCCAATAACCTTGTTGAGGGGTATGGTATCCTAAGAGGCCTTCAAGAGGCTGCTAAGGTTGTATGGGAAAAGGTGTTGGTTGAATATGACTCTCAACTCATGATTAATCTTCTAAAGACTCCTTCTAAGAATCATAAGGTTGATTGGATGATAAAAAAAATTGTTGAGAAGATTCAATTAATCCAGATGGGCTTTTTGAAAGTTGATTACAATCATGTGGTCATAGAAAAGAACAGAAGTGATGATGCTTTAGCTAATTAGACATTAGACAAAGGTGATCTTACTTGCTACGACCACCTTCCCAGATGGTGGGCTTCACAAATAAGGGAAACTTTTCTTTTTATCCTTTCTTTGAATGGCTCCAGTACTATAGTTACTATTTTCTTTTTGCTTTGATTTTGCTTCTCTTTGGTTCGGTCAGGGTATTTTAGTTCCCTAGCTCACTCATTTCTATCTTATGTTTTCTCTATTGATTATTGCCTTAAATGTTTTTTGGCCTAGAAAGGTCGTAGTTGTGTTTTGTTATTTTCTTTTTTTTTAGTTTTTCGAGGGATGTGTGTTTTTTTGTGTTGTTTTGTTTTTGTTGTTTTTGTATTTTTTTTCTTCTTTTTTGTGTTTTTGTTGTTTTTCATGTTTTTGTTTTTTGTGTTTTTAATTTTTTTAAGTGTTTGTGTGTTGTTTTTATGGTTTTCTTATGTGTTTTGTTGTTATTTTTTATTTTTATTTATTTATTTTTGAGTTGTTTGTTGTTTTTATGCTTTTATATTTTTTTGTGTGGTTTTTTTTGTTTGTTTGTTTGTCTTTGTTTTTGATGTTGTTTTTTTTTGTGGTTGTTTATTTATTTTTTGTTGTTTTAGACATGCTCGTTGAGTGTGTCGAAGGGGGCAAGCCAAGTGTGAGACCTGGGTATTTTTGGCGGAATAGATACCTCTGCCTCCTTGAGACTTATCCAAAAGTGGTATCCCATTTAAAATGTTTTCCAAAAAAATAAAAATAAAAAGTTTGCAATTGAAAAATCTAAACACAACAAAGAATTTCTATAGCATGATGATCACATTGTTGATATGTTCACCAAGTGATTCCTAAAAATAGATGAAACTAGCCTTAAAGTAATCAAAGATAATGTTTTGTTCTTGTCCTTTAGAATTTGGCTTAGGGAATGTTAGAATAAAAATTTGTTAAAAACATGACTTCTATAAGGACTATTTAAGATTTATTTGTGGGTCATTTTATCTTTATATCTTTATTTTCTTCTTTAACAGATACCTTATTTTTAAAATAAGATTTAATTTCTTTTTTAATAAAATTAATATATTTATTAATATTTTTTTTAACAATAGGTTCGAGGGTTTGGTCCAGTGGTAAAAACGTTCTTGTGGGAGTGTGGAGGCCATGATTCGAATGTTGGCTATGTTAAAAAGTTTATGCCACACAACTAGAGGTTATACTGATAACAAGGAACAACATTCATTCGAACCCACTTTAACTATGTTAAAAATTTTATCGAGACGAACAACTAAAGATTACAGTAACAACAAAAAATAATATTTAAACCCACAAAGAAATGAAAAAAAAAATTATTACACTTATATTTATATATTACAATTATAAATATTTTTAAATTACATAATAAAATTACAATATCATAAACTTCTATAATATCTTTTAAATCAATCTTTTAAAATAATAAAAAGATTAAGACAATATAAATTATAAATAGTTTGAAATAAATTACATTAATGCCTTTAGGTGAATCTAAAATACCCCAGTACACACATGGTTTAAACTAATTGTGAAGAGGCTTCGAGTAGGTGAATACATACTTGGAGCTCGAGTATTCGTACAGGTTTGTAGAGGAGAAGATAATGAGAGCAACAGTGGCATCGCATAAGGTTGATAATTCCTTCTCCTTCTTCAACAACCCTTCTTGTCTCTTCGAGAAGGTGACCTAGTTCTGTCCGCTATTTTCTTCATTTATCGATTCCTTTGTCCTATCTGAGCAGCAGAAGGAAGGACCCATCTAATTATTGATTTTCTTTTTTATCCCTATTTTTTTAAGTTTTATTTAAAATTTTAATTATTGAACTTAATTTATAAGTACTATCATCACCTTTCATCATGTGAAGCACGACAGACAGATGGTATTCGTATACCAACTCAACCAAACCAAGTTTATGAAGGTTTCCTGGTCAATAAGCAGAACATGGATGCATTCCCTGTAGGACAGTATTGGAGAGCATCACAGCCATTGGATCTAGTGCACTCAAAAACTTGCGGTCCCATGCAGACCAGCTCATATACCGACAACAAATATTTCTTGACTTTCATTGATGACTTCAGCCGGAAGACCTAGATTTATCCCATCAAGCTGAAGTCAGAAGCATTTGCAAAATTTAAGGAGTTCAAGGCTCTGGTTGAGAAACAGAGTAGGTATTCTGTGAAAAATCTTGGGACAGACGATGGAGGTGAATACATCTCCAACGAATTCCATAACTTTTGCAAGCAGTATGGAATTCAAAAGTAGTTGACTGCCAAATACACACCGCAATAGAATGGTGTAGCTCAGAGGAATAACAGAAGATGGCACAGAGCATGTTGAAGATGAAAAGTTTGACACATGAGTTCTGGGCAGAAGTTGTGTCATGTGCAGTTTATCTGTTGAATCGATGTCCCACCAAGAGTGTGAAGGACAAAATTTTGGAGGAATCCTAGAGCAATTTGAAGCCAAGTGTGGCTCATTTGCGAGTTTTTGGGTGCATTGCATATGCACATGTTCTAGATGAGAAAATGCAGGAGCTGTATGACAAAGCTAAAAAATGCATTTTCACAAGGTATAGCGAACAAGCAAAGGCATACAGGCTGTACAATCTGGTGACAAAGAAACTTGTCATCAGTCACGATGTGAAGTTCTTGGAGAATGAAGCCTGGAATTGGAATTCAAAGACTAGTCAGCCTAAACTAACCATCATTGAACCTGTGAACTTGGAGGAAGATAGTGGGCAGCCACCTGTACCTCAAAGCAGCAGTAGTGGTGCCAGTAGTAGCACAACTTCCTCATCCCGGTCACCTCCACTTGCAAGCAGAATTCCAAACTTGATGACACCTACGAAGACTCGAAGCTTGCAAGATATTTATGAGGTAACCCATAATCAGATAGATGAAGAATATTCTAACTTTGCTTTATTTACTGAGTGTGATCCAGTTTCATTTGAAGAAGTAATTTAGAATCGCAAATGGGTGAATGCGATGGATGAGAAGATAGTAGCCATTGAGAAGAATGATACATGGTAGTTGGCTGATCTTCCAGTAGGGAAAAAGACCATTGGGGTCAAGTGGGTGTATAAAATGAAGTTCAACGCCCAAGGAGAAGTTGACAGGCATAAGGCCAAATTAGTGGTGAAAGACTACAAGCAGAATTCTGGCATTGACTATCATGAGGTGTATGCACCTATAGCCATACTTGACACAGTTAGAATGATTCTGGCATTGGCAGCTCATAAAGGCTAGAGTGTGTACCAGATGGATGTCAAGTCTGCTTTCCTGAATGGAGTGTTGGAAGAAGAGGTCTACATAGACCAGCCACCCGGTTATGAACTGCAAGGGCAAGAAGGCAAGGTTTTGAAGCTGAAGAAGGCCCTGTATGGGTTGAAACAAGCACCCTGGGCATGGTACAACCGGATTGACGACTATTTTTAGGAGAATGGGTTTCAAAAATACCCATATGAGCACACCCTGTACCTAAAAATAAATGAAGCAAGGGAGATGATAATCATCTTCTTGTATGTGGACGATATGATATATACTAACAATAGCAACAACCTATTTGAGGAGTTCAAAATAACCATGAAGATCGAGTTTGAAATGATAGACATGGGGCTGATGAAATTCTTTCTTGGCATTGAAGTTGACCAATTAGCAGATGGCATCTTCATTTCTTGTGGCAAGTATGCTAAGGATGTCCTAAAGCGTTTCAAGATGGATGAGAGCAAACATACCATCACCTCGGTTGCCACTAGCTTGAAGTTGAGCAATACTGACAACAACAGAAGCATTGATCCAACTCTCTATAAAAGGTTAGTTGGAAGCCTGATGTGCTTGACTGTAACCAGGCTAGATCTAATGTTTACTATGAGTTTAATCAGTAGGTTTATGGAGTCACCCAAAGACACTCACTGGCAAGTAGGCAAGAGAATTCTATTGTATGTCAATAGCACAAGAAACCATGGACTCCACTATGCCAGACAAGAGCACTCTTGGATATGCCTTCCGTTTTGGATCCGGATTTGTCTCTTGGTCCTTGAAAATGTAGACAATTGTTGCTTTATCTATAGCAAATGCAGAGTATGTTGCTGCCACCTCAGCCACCTGCCAGGCAGTCTGGCTAAGAAGAGTTTTGAGTGAACTACATCAGCCGTCGAAAGCAGCAACAATAATATTTTGTGACAATAATTCTGCCATCGCCCTCTCGAATGACATTGTCTTCCATGACTGGATGAAGCACATAGACATCCGGTATCATTTCATTAGAGAGCTGGTTAAACTCGACGAAGTACAATTATAGTTTTGTAGGTCCAAGGAGCAGGTAGCTGACATATTCACGAAACCTTTGAATGAGGACTTCGCCAAGCTATGGGAATTATTGGGCATTAAAGACTTTGTGAAATTTGGTTTAAAGGAGGGTGTTATAAATATTAAACCATATTTCATGCCTCCCGAATAAGTGCTTCACTCCGAAGTAACATAAACATGCCCCTTGAAGATGCTTCACCACGAAGTAACTTAAATCTGACAGTTCACATTTAAAATTGGCAAAGCAGTAACCAGGCGTGGGAATCAAGGGTTTGACATCGCACATGCGAGTAGTTGGGGTTGCTCGACGATTGGATAGAAACCCTCTTCGACATTTATTTTTGTCAATTGGTTGGTGAAGTTTTCCCGCCCCTTGTCCTCTTTCTTTGTCTATAAATATCGGACCATTCGTAATTTTGAAGCAGCCACAGTAGTTAGGGTTTCGAGTGTAGAACGACTCAGCAGTAGCAGGACATCAAATTGCTAGAGTAGGGAGCAGCAGCCTCCTAGAAATCTCATCTTGTGTTTACCCTACAAAATTCAATTTGCAAATGTTTGTAATAGCTTCACTACAAGAAGCTCTTGTAATCCGTTCTTCATCCAATAAATAAAATCTCCATTTGAAATATGTGTGTGTGGCTCTTCGTTCTTTTATTTCACTTTATTGCCCTAACAAGAGATCGACGTTTATTTTCTTAGAACACAAGGTTCGCGACATTGTTGGGCAGAAGACTAGCTTCAAATTTTTCCCACTTGAAGTCTAGCTTAAGGGGCCATATTTTCCTTTAAAGTTGTGCTTCGCCATCATTTCCTTCGAAGCTGTCGTTTCGATAACTAAGCCAACGAAGCTCTTGTCACTTTACTACCCCGAAGTGGGAGTTTGGAGTCTCTTCGCCCAAAATACAAAATTGGCAGTTTGTTTGTTCTAAGTATCCATCTAGCAGTGCTTCGTAGATCTTTGCCCATAGTTATTGCTTCGCCAGATTTTGACCCGAAGCTGTTGCTTCGCCAAGAAATCCAACGAAGCACCCACTTCTTTGTTAAATCTAGCAAAGGTCCTCTTCCACTCAGAGTTGTGCGAAGTTTGTTTCGCTGCAACTTTATTTAATTACTTCAAAATGAAGGTTCAATTTCGCTATCTATAACGAAGAGGAAAGAGCGGAATCCGTTTTGAACGGTGAACACTCTAATTAAGAGTATATACTGCATACCGGAGCTATTAGAAGGCAATCCGTAGCGAAATCACATACACATCAAGTCCATGGTAAATACCGGTTAAATGACAGTGAAATAGTGGTTGCTTCTAATTCGAAACGTGGAGGCAGTAATCCGCTGTAAAATGAAGGGGCAATGGCAGAATACGTTCTGCCACAATTAGCACTAAGGAAGGTCCAGATTGCTAATCCAAATAATATTAATACATGATGTCACCTATGCCAAAAAAATGGGCAGAATAGTAATCCGCTAATATATAGGCCAAAATGGAGCGGAATGAAAATAAAGTCATCGGGTTTTCATTAAGTTTAAAAGTCCATGAAATATTTCAAATGAAGTGCACGAAATAGAGAATGTCTAATCTGAAAAGAATACAAGGGTTTTTAGTCTGGAATGGAATATCACCTTGTGTAGAAGTGGACTTGAAATATATCAAGGAAAATGTTGTGAAATAATGAGGAAAAAAGAGCAGAAGGAAGTCACATTCTTCAACAACACATTTTACAAGGGAGTTCTTTCGGATTGGAATAAATAACATTAAATTAAAAGGTAAGTTTGTTAAGTTAGAATTATGTTCAACCAAACAACATACAGAATGGATAATGGAGCATGTAACTACAAATATTATATATTACTTAGCTTTGAAAATACATCCACTAGGCTACAAATATGCAGTGTACAATCAAAAAGAGTTTCTGAAGACTTTGGCTTCAACTCAGGATACAATTTTCTACTTATACTCTGCTCTTGGCTTCTTTGGCCTTCTGTCGCTCTACACTTCCATGCTAATGTGCTCTCTGATTTTCTCCAACAACACAAAATGAACCTGCAACACAAATATATGCTAGGGATTCACATATGAGGCGAGAAAGCTCCACCAACTTCTCTGACTTGCAGTTAATACAAAATTAGGGTCTCCTTCCAATCGTAGAACTAATTGATAGTTTCTACTACCAGTAATTCATCCGAATGAACCAGGATCCAGCGAATGGTGTAGTGGGTCAATTTTTTAGAGGTGTCAAACCTGGTTTAATTTTCTAACACCCTCCTTTAAACTAGATTTCATTAAAAATTTAACATCCAACATCTCCATCAACATGTTGAAGTCTTCCTCCTTCAAAGGTTTTGTGAATATATGTGCTATTTGCTCTTTGGACCTGCAAAATAGTAACTCAATCTCATTAAATTTCACCATCTCTCTGATGAAATGATACGGGATGTCAACGTGCTTCGTCCTGCTATAAAATACTAGATCCTTTGATAGTGCTATGATAGAATTATTGTCACAAAAAATGGTTGTTGTTGCTTTCGATGGAAGATTCAGTTCACTCAGAACTCTTCTCAACCAAGATGCCTGGCATGCAGTTGAGGTGGTGGTAACATTCTTTGCCTTCGCTATAGATAGTGCAACAATGGGTTGCTTCTTTGAGGACCATGAAACTACTTCGGATCCAAGATGTAAGGTGTATCCAGAAGTGCTCTTTCGATCATCTATGCTGCATCACTATCTATGTAGCCAATCAGTTTAAGTTGGTCTTGTCTGTCATAGTGGATTCCATGTTTCCTCGTTCCATTGATATACTAAAAAATCCTTTTGCTTGCTTTCCAATGAGTGTCCTTGGGTGACTCCATAAACCTACTGATTAAACTCACTGCAAACATCAAATCTGGCCTAGTTGTAGTCAAATACATTAGGCTTCCAACTAACCTTTTATAAAGAGTTGGATCAGCATTTTTTTTGCTATCATATTTGCTCAACTTCAGTCCTGTGGAAACTAGGGTGATGGTATGTTTTATTTTCTCCATATTAAACCTCTTTAGGACATCCTTTGCATACTTGCCCTGATAAATGAAGATGCCATTCATAGATTGGTCAACTTCAATTTCAAGAAAATACTTCATCAGCCTCAAAACCATCATCTTGAACTCCTTCATGGTTGTTTTGAAATGGTGAAACATCATATTATTGTTTTCAGTATATATTATATCATCTACATACAAGCAGGCGATTACCATTTCCCCCTCTACATTTATCTTCATATACAGAGTGTGCTCATATGGGCATTTGACGAACCCATTCTCCTCAATGTAAGCATCAATTCTATTGTACCAAGCTCTGGGTGCTTGTTTCAACCCATACAAAGCTTTCTTTAATTTTAGGACCTTCCCTTATTGTCCTTATAGTTCATAACTAGGTGGTTGGTCTATGTAGACCTCTTCTTCCAGTATTCCATTCAAGAAGGCAAACTTGACATCCATCTCGTAAACATTCCAACCCTTCTGAGTTGTCAATGCCAAGATCATTTTGATTATGTCAAGTTGGGCTACTGGTGCATACACCTCATGATAGTCAATCCCTGACTTCTGCTTGTATCCTTTTGCCACCAGTATGACATTATGCCTATCCACTTCACCTTGGGCATTAAAATTCATTTTATACATCCATTTGACCCCAATGGTCTTCTTACCTTCTGGGAGATCCATTAGCTTCCAGGTCTGAGTTTTCTCTATTGTTGCTATCTCATCATCCATAAAATTCACCCATTTTATATTCTAAATTGTTTCTTCAAAATTAATTGGATCACACTAGAAAATAAAGCAAAATCATAATGTTCTTCATCAGTTTCAATTATGGTTACCTCATAAATATCTTGCAAACTCCTTGTCTTTTATGGTGTCATCAAGTTGGAGATTCTAGTTGTAAGTGGAGGTGATCGGGATGATGAAGTTGTGCTGCTACTAACACCATTGTTACTGCTTGAAGCTACAAGAGTAGGCACTCTATCTTACTCCAAGTCTTCATACTCCATAATTGCTGGCTCTTGTTGACTAGTCTTTGACTTCCAGTTCCATTCTTCATCCGATAGGAACTTCACATCTCTATTAATTATAAGTTTCTTAGTTACAGGATTATACAACCTATAAGCTTTTGCTTGTTCACTGTACACTTTAAAGATACACTTCTATGTTTTGTCATCCATATTCTTCCTCTTCTCATCTGGAATGTGTGCATATGTTGTGCACCCAAAAACTCTTAAATGAGCAACATTTATGTTCTGGTTGCTCCAATCCTCTTGAGGATTTTTGTCCTTCACATTTTTGGTGGGACATTTGTTCAGCAGATAAACTGCACAGTATACAACTTTTGCCCAAAACTCATGTGGCAAATTATTTGCCTTTAGCATACTCCTTGCCATCTCCATAATGGTTCTATTATTCCTCTCTACAACACCATTCTTTTGTGGTGTATATTTAGAAGTGAACTGCCTACGAATTCCATTTTCTTTACAAAAATTGTGAAATTTGGAGATATACTCACCTCCTTCATCTATCCTGAGAGTCATCACAAAATAGTTGCTCTGTTTCTTAATCGAAGCCTTGAACTCTTTAAATTTACCAAAATCTTCTGACTTTTGCTTGATGGGATAAATCCATTTCCTTCGACTGAAGTCATCATTGAAGGTAAAAAAATATTTATTTCCAAAAAATATGTTGGTCTGCATTGAACCACACATATCTGAGTGCACCAACTCCAATGGTGGTGAAGCTCTCCAAGACTGTCCTACAGGGAACGCATCCCTATGCTTCTTGCCAATCAGGCAACCTTCATAAACTTGATTGGGTTGCTCAATAAAGGGTAAACCCTTCACCATCTGCTTCTTGTGCAACAAGTTAAGGCCACTGAAGCTCAAGTGACAAAATAGGAGATGCCACATCGAGGTAGCATCCTTAACTACTACACTCAATGACATCCACAATTCATTCTGAATCTACAAAGGAAACATTTTGTTCTTTGTCATGGACATAGTTGCAACGAGCCCATTTTCCTTGTCTTAGATGATACAGGATTCATTCTTAAATTGAATAGTGTGCCCATTTTGCACAAGTTTTCCAACACTCAACAAGTTATGTTTCAATCCAGGCACATAACACACATCTTGTATTTACTTCCTTTCACCTTGTTTGGTGCAGATAATGATATTTTCTTTTCCCATGACAGGTACCTTGTTGTTGTTCCCCATTTTCACTTTGGATTGGACTGTTTCATCCAACTGTGAGAACATCTCTCTGTTCCCAGACATATGGTTGCTACACCCACTATCCAAATACTAGGTGTTCTTCTGAATCTCCTCCTCAGTACTACATGTTAACAACACATTTCCACAAGTATCTCTACACTTCACATTTCTAGATTTATTTGTGTAGTGGGCTTTCTGTTTGTTATCTTTGGCTATCTTCTTTCTACACTTAGAAATATAATAACAAAATTTCTTGCAGTAGTAACACTGGATCTTTAACTTGTCAAACCTCTGATTAGACCCAACTTGTTGATTTCAGCCATTACCTCTTCCTCCTGCTTGATGGAAGTTGCAGCTATTCTCTCCTTCATAGGATTTTGACCTTCCTCATTTCTTGTTACCTCTTCCACGCTTGCCTTGATTGCTCTGTCCTCTTCCTCCTTGATAACTGGAGGCACCTTGGTGGTATTCTTATATTTTTTTGTTGTTTCGAAATGAGACTTGCGTCTTGAACACTTACTTCAGAGTGAACTGAAATGATCAACTCAGCCTCTGCTCATGTGTTTGCAGAGAACCCATGAGTTCATCCATCGATAGGGTTTTCAAGTCCCTCTATTCTTAAATCACTATCACAACTGAGTCGAACCTTGCTGGTAGGCTCCTTAGTATCTTCTTCACTATCCTTTGGTTGTCCATAATCTCCCATTCAACCTCATCTGGTTGATGACATCCAATGTTCGGGTGAATAAATCACTCATGGACTCCAACACACTCATCTGCAGGTTCTCGAACCCTCTTCTCAACATCTGTAGCTTCACCAACTTCACCTTGTTGGTGCCTTGATAAAAACTGACAAGTATTTCCCAAGCTTTCTTTGCTTTGGTTGCTGCTGCAATCCGTGGGAAGATGGTATTGTCAATCACTTGCATTATATAAAATAATTCCTTTTGGTCTTTATTTTGATTCTCCTTCATCAAATCTGAATACACTTGGGATAGTACGACCAATGCTACTGCATCCGTTGGTTCTGTATAACCATTCTCAACCAAGTCCCATAGCTTCTGAGACTCGAACTTTTTTTCATTTGAATGCTCCAGTAATCATAATTTTTACCACTAAATCATGGGATCTGCAACTACAAGGAGTTGTTTTCGAAATTCATTGCTTCTATCTTCCACATGTAGGCTCAAGGTTTGATACCAATTTGAAATATTTAAATTGGAGCAAAATCTAAAATGGACACATGATTCTAGAATGGCACACGCTCCAATCCATAACTATAACATTTTATCTCGAAGTGAAATCGTGATCCAACAAATGAAGGTTCAATTTCGCTACCTATAATGAAGAGGAAAGAGCGAAATCTGACCCGAACAGTGAACACTCCAATCTGAAGTATATACTGCAAACTAGAGCTAATAGAAGGCAATCCGCAACAGAATCACATACACATCAAGTCCGGGGTAGATATAGTTTAAACGACAATGAAATAGTGGTCGCTTCTAATCTGAAACGTGGAGGTGAAAATCTGTTGTCAAATGAAGGGGCAATGGCAAAATACATTCTGTTGCAATTTGTACTAAGGAAGGTCCGGATTGCCAATCCGAAGAATATTAATACATGATGTCACCTATGCCAAACAAATGGACAGAATAGTAATCCACTAGGATATAGAACAAAAGGAAGCAAAATGAAAATAAATTCAACGGGTTTTCATTAAGTTAAAAAGTCCACGAAATATTTCAAAGGAAGTGCACGGAATAAAAGAATGTATAATCCAAAAAGAATACAAGGGTTTTTAGTCTGAAATGGAATATCACCTTATGGAGGAGCGAACTTGAAATATATCAAGGAAAATGTTGCGGAATAATGAGGAAAAATGAGAGGAAGGGAGTCACATTCTTCAACAACACAGTTTACAAGGGGGTTCTTCCAGGTTGGAATAAATAGCAGTAAATTAAAAGGAACCTTTGCTAAGTTAGAATTATGTTCAACCAAACAACATACAGAATGGAGAAAGGAGCATTTAACTTCAAATATTATATATTACTTAGCTTTGGAAATACATCCATTGGGTTGCAAATATGCAATGTAAAATCAAAAATAGTTTCTGAAGACTTTGGCTTCAACTCAAGACACAACTTTCTACTTCTGCTCTGCTCTTGGCTTCTCTGGACTTCTATCGCTTTGTACTTCCACGCTGTTGCGCTCTTTGATTTTCTCCAACAACACAAAATGAACCCGTAATATGCTAGGGATTCACATATGAGGTGGGAAAGCTCCACCAACTTCTCTGACTTGTATTTAATACAAAATTAGGGTTTCCTTCCAATCGTCGAACTAACTAACAGTTTCAACTACTAGTAATTAATCTGAATGAACCAGGATCCGACGAATGGTGCAGTGGGTCGATTTGTTAGAGGTGTCAAATATGGTTTAATTTTATAGCAAGTAGCGGTTTAGACTTATGTATCTCCAACTTTTGGTAGATTTTGGTTTAATCTTGTGTTCATATTGAGGAGCAAATCTTCCTGCCCTTGTAATGCTTGTGTTTCACATATGACACTCCAATTGCATGGACATGGCCATTGTGAGAGAATTTCTTCAAGTATATAAGTCATCAATGCCATGAGACATTTTATTTCTACTGATTTCATTAGTTGTATATAAAGTTACCATATCAGAAATATGTGTATGTATGCCTGTTCAGTAAGTGCTCGCAATATAAAAATCAAAAGGTTCATTTTTAAATTTTACCTTGAGTTACAAATTAACTGTCATAATATCTTTATGAGATCACAATGTACTATGGATGAACCATTTCAAAGCCATATAACCAATTCGCTACGAAAAAATAAAAAATAAAAATAAAAAATGAAAAGACTAGAAAATAAAAAAAGATAATGTGAAAAAGAATCGTAAAAGCCCATATGCATAGGCTATTGGACTTTGACATTATGTAGACTTTGATTCTTCAAAGCCCATTGTTTCATATTAAACTTTGAAAATGACTTTAAAAATTACAAAGCTATTGGAATTTGATATTATGTAGACTTTGAGTCTACAAAGTCCATTGTTTCATATTAAAATTTGAAAATGACTTTAAAAATTGCATAGAAACTGTTGTAATATTAATATGGGGTTACAATGTAGTATGGATGAACTATTTTAAAGCCATATAATCAATTAAAAATAAAATAAAATAAAAAATAAAAATAAAATGAAAAAAAACCCTAAAAACAATGTAAAAATAAAATGTTGGGTAAAAATAGAGAAGTTGTAATACTATTATGGGGTTACAATGTACTATGATACATAATTTCAAAGCCATATAACCAATTAAAAAAAAAATAAATAAATAAACCTTTAATAACTCAAAGTTAAAATATGTGCACCTCAAATAATTTGGAGCCTTAGAGGTCGATGAGATTTGAAAATTAGTGGACGAATGTCTACTTTTCCTTGCGTCTTTCACAATTGAAAGGTATTTTTCGTATTCAACGGTTGAAAATTGAAAGAAGAAAGGAAAGTTGAGAGCAAAATTAAAGACAATAACTAAAAGCACGAGGATACAGAAACAAAAAGGAAAAACCCAGATGTGATGTGAACGAAACAAAAGATAACGCTAAATCCTATGAGTTGAAAGTGCATGAAAAGAAAGAAGCATAAATGAATCGAAACCAAATGGAAATCCAATAGGGAAGACAACCCTTTTCATTAATAAGCTTCAGAACTTAGTTACAATTTTCCTCCTCCCTTTTTAGGGGCTAGGAGCGTTAAATCTATTTTTTTCACATCAATTGATGTTATTCCTTCTTTCACGTGCCCACATGTAAAGTGGGCGGACCAAACGTCATCGTCGCTTGCGTTGATGAGTCTTGACTCCTTAATGCTCCTTTGATGTTGAGACCCTGCGTTCAAAGAAACAGGAAACAGTCAGTAGCACCTGTAGATAAAATAAAACATGCAATCCCCATGACTTCAATTAGTACATGCAAAATATAAATAAAACGATAACTGAAATAGATCCAAATAAACTGAAAACTTGACAGGGGCATAAAAAAATCACCGGGAAGGCACTTCAAATGGAACAGTCAGAAAATTCACCACAGATTCATATTCGCTCTGAGGCGGGACGAATAGACCTGCAATAAAATTTCAGATAACATTGTCCCAAATGTCACATCCGGGAAGCTCCAAATCACCTGCAAAGTTGGGGGTTAGCTAAATGGGGGTATTTTGGGAAGACCCAGAAGGTCATATTTTCCCAATTTGGCCTCTATCACCAAGAATTTTATGATGCTACCTACATGTTAGTAAAGGCGGGAAATGATAAAAACATGATAAAAAATGCTCAAAACGATGTGAAATTTGAATGACAACTTATTTAAGTAGCATAGAATACGATGCAAAAATAAAAGAGAGGAAATCTACTATAGATTTCTAATCGCTCCGGGGCGGGGCGATTAGGACTGCAACAGTGTGGGGGGCGCCCGGGGGTAGGACGCCCGCCGTTTGGGGCCCAATTTTGGCACCAATCCACTTGGGATGGGTCCAAAACCTCTTGTGGGGTGTTGTCAAAAAATTTGGTAGGATGTTATGGCAAAATTTCAGGTTTTGGTTCCGGATTTGCGCTTCCAATAACCACCCTATGACCTCCCTTCCAAAAGAGATCAAGGATGTGAAAGGCACAAATCAAAAGATGTGAGGGTGTAAAATGGCAGCACTTCGTTGCTCAAAATGCTACTTCTTTGTATCCTTTTTGGGGTGAGAAGACTCACCATTTTATAGACCTGATGGTCTCTTTGGATGAGCATGCAGAGGCGCCGCTTGGCAATCATGCCTTCCAAGGGGGGAGAAGATTACTCCCTGATTAGGGTTTCCATGACTGCCCTTGTAACTGCCTCTAACACTCGAAAATGCTCACTCACACTCCCATGCAATGAAGGAAGAGTTAAGTGGCGAATCTGAGCTACCATTTGTCAAGATTTGACTTTTTGCTCGTCAAACCTGCTATTCGCCCCACCTTGGAGCAAATACTGCTAATCGTCCCTGGGTGGGGCGAATACCAGTTTGTAATCGTCCCTGGGTGGAACGAATAAGGAGCAGAGTGCCTGAAGGTGACAAATTGACCTCTGACCTTCTAAAAATGCTGTGAGAGTGGTTAGGACCATGGTTTAACCTCTAGGGGCTGCCTTGGGGGCTATGTGTGTCAATGCGATCAGTGTTTGCAGTCACATAATCGAATTGGTGTTGTTTTGGTGTCTACAGATGCCCCTTTTTGGGATGTGCTATGCGTGGCACAGTGCTGAGCAAAAATAGATAACCAAAGCACTAATGATTAGGGTTTCTCAGTAACCTAACCAAATTTTGATGCCCCAAGTATGGAAAGGGCATGCATTCTTGAATCTTTACTTCTAACGAGCTAAGGAACTCAATTCAAGTGTTAACATTTTTCGATGAGGTGTTACTTGATCTTGGACATTGATCAGTCATGAATAGGCAAAGGGCACAACCTTTTGTCTATGGGAACCTTGATTTCATGATTCACGAATGCCAAGTGTTTGATCAACTTGTGATTATTGCTTGTTTGCTGCCCCAAGCAGGGGCATGATTGTCTTTGTCAATGATTCTTTGAATGCATGCCATTTCCTTGGTTGGGTGTGTATTTGTTGATTGGTGACTAAGTGTGACTACCCCCTCAATCGACGAATCGATGAGGGAATGACCGACATGAGAAAATCGATGAGTCGCTTGATCCAAGATGACTTGTGTAAGGGTGCCTTTCAAATGTTTATCTTTGAATGTGTGTGAATTTTTCTGACATTTAGACCTGTTTTTGGTGGGTGTTAACCCTTTTTGTGACGCTTTTTGGAGCTAAAATTGTCAAAAATCCATCTTCCCGTGGAGTGGTCCAGCTATGGTAGCCTTCTTAGGGAGTAGGATAGTGACAATTTTTTACCCCAACATTGGTTTTGTATGCCAATAATGTCGGACGCAAAGGCGCCTTTGTTCGGCAATGTTATTGCTATTTTTGGGTGGGTTTGGACCCTTTTTGGGATGCCATTTTGGGATGAAATTCTCGGCAATCCGTCCTCCCGTGGAGCGGTTTGGCTATGGTAGACTTCTTAGGAAATAGGATAGTGAGGATTTGTGACCTTGGTGTCGGTTTTGGATGTCCGGAATGTCAAGTGCAAAAGCACTTTTATTGGACAATTTTATTGCTTATTTTTGGTCATTTTGGTGCAGTTTTTGTTGTTTTTGAAATTTTTGCTCTATAATCATCCCTGGGTGGGGCGAATACTAGTTTAGTAATCGTCCTAGGGTAGGACGAGCGCTAACTAGAGTGCTCATCCCAGGGAGGAATGATTACAGGCCTAAAAGCCTATTTAAGGTCCAAAACTAGGGTTTGGGCTCATTTGCATTCGATTTTTCTGGCGATTTGGAGCTCCAAGGAGGAGGAGGTCAATTCTGCGAAGCGAAGCGCTGCCAAATTTTTCTCGCCACCATGAGTTCACGAACCGGATCGAGCAGCGGAGCCGAAGTGAGATCGGTAAGTGCTCTTCCTCTTTATTTTGTTGTTTTATTTTATAGTTTAAAGCCGCAATATGTCTCTTTTTTATTTTGTTTTTCGAGTTTTGTTTAGAAATGAAACCCTAAATAAAAGAATTTGTTTTGTTTTGTGTGAATTTGTGTTTTGTATGGCTTCATTAGAACTTAGGTTGAAACCCTAGTGGAAACCATGTTTATCATTTTGCATTTGTAAATGAAAAGAAACCCTAGTTTAACAAAGATCAAAACTGAACTTAAAAAACTTAGTTTAAAACTTAGCTTAAAAACTTAGCTTAACCCTAGGTTAATTGAAAAATGTTTTTGGTTGTTTTGTTTTTTTTGTTGTTATTTGTCAGTTTAGACTAAGGGTAAACCCTAGGTTAACTGAAAATTGTTTTTGGTTGTTTTGTTTTTTTTTGTTTTTATTTGTCAGTTTAGACTAAGGGTAAACCCTAGGTTAATTGAAAATTATTTTTGGTTGTTTTTTTTTTTTTATTTGTCAGTTTAGACTAAGGGTAAACCCTAGGTTAATTGAAAATTGTTTTTGGTTTTGTTTTTTGAAATTATCAGTTTGAACTAGAATAGAAGACCCTAGGAACTGAAAAATTATCTTTGACTATTTTTGAATTTTGTTTTTGTTTATCAGTTTAAACGTAGAGTTAGAAACCCTAGGTACTGACAAACTGTTATTTTTGAAGTTTTTGGATTTTGTTTATCAGTTTAAACGTAGAGTTAGAAACCCTAGGTACTGACAAACAATTTTTTATTTTTATTTTTATTTTTTGAACGTTTTAAATTTTGTTGTTTGTTATTTGTCTGTTTTGAACTATACATTGTTTTATGCATTGTTGTATATTTATGTTATTGCTGTATAGTTTATCATGTTTTTTTTAAATGTTTTTATCTTTTTTTTTTCTTTGCAGGTTGTGAAGATCCAGTACCGTGTGCCTACGATTTTCTCAGAATCACGGGAGGTGCTGACTTTGGCTGACTAGGAGTGGTTTTATGCCCTTGGGCTCAAGCAGGTGACTCAACTGGAGCCTGTGGTCGGGGATCGGGCCTATCTGATGACCCTGATCAACTTGTGGGATCCCCGAACCAACACCTTCCATCTCCCAATAGGGGAGATGACAGTGGCCTTGGAGGACGTCTATCGGATTATACGGATTTTGATAGACGGATTACCGATCAGGACGACATCACGAGATCAGCAGACAGTAGTGCTAACATGCTACTTTGGGCATGGGGAGGAGGTGGGTGTGGATAGCCTAGTGGAGAGGGCAGAGGGCGACTGCCAGATTGGTGGCATTATTGTACGATGGTGGCTAGAGAAGGGCGTGTTGGGAGTGAGGCACGTAGTACTGATGGACCTCATTTCCAACATGCTGCTACCCGACTCTTCGGGTGCGAGGTTCCCATAGAACCTGTTGGATGTGGTCTTTCGACTGGTGGATTGTCCGATGCATGAGCCCTTGATTATGATGTGGGGGCAGACACTACTGGCATAGCTCTATGATGAGTTGTATGAGGTTCGCTGCCAGAGGCGAAAGGGGATTGGCTACAACTATCTGTTGTAGAGCTGGGCTTGGCAGCACATAGCAATGGAGAGGTCGATGGGGTTTTCGTGGACTACTCGGGAAGAGATGGTGGACAGAGATATAGGATATGCGGCTCTGTGGCGGCGGTCTAAGGAGCAGGGGTAGATTCAGCGGTGGGAAGGTGTCGTAGGGCACTATACTGATGCCTTCGCTTGGCTTACTCCAGGGGAGGTGTTCTAGCGCCCATACCTGGACTGTCTAGCCTGGCCTGAGGCTGGAGAGTAGCTCTGATGGGTATGCAGGGGGAGATGGTTGATCAGGCGACATAGGACCGAGCAAGAGTACTTCCTGTATGTTTGAGTGACACGACAGTTTAGGGTGCGCCAGGGGTTGCTTAGTGAGCCCTTGATCTATCGTCGTTGGGGGGACGAGAGGACCTTGGCCTGATCGATCATCGAGCCATTGGGGGAGGAGGAAGATATAGTTATTGATGTGCCTGACGTGGATGACGTCGGGGTGATGGATGAGTATGAGCAGTGGTGGACACTACGGCGATGGCGGGGAGAGGGACCACTAGGAGGTGCAGAGGCAGCAGCAGCAGGCGGGGAGGGTGGAGAGGCATCAGGAGATGATTAGGGAGCTCCGCTCAAGGATGCAAATATGGTGGAGGTGGATGATGTGGGTGTGGATTTTGGGGTTTTGGATCAGCTGGATATGCAAGATGTTTCAGAGCAGTGGGAGCCTGAGTAGCCCGCAGTCCAAGATTTGCCTATGCACCAGGCAGTCCCAGAGGGTGTGGAGACAAGGCATCGCGCTAAGATAGCATGATTTGAGGACCTACTACGGAGGCGAGATGAGAAGCTAGGGAGGCTCTGCAGGAGAGGGATCTCCTACGAACTCAGTTGGCTGAGCGAGAGAATGCATTTGCTGTGTACCACCGGTGGGATGGGGACACGGATGCTGCTTTGGAGAGGGATCTTCTATGGACGTAGCTGGCGGAGTGGGAGAAGGCATTGGCACAGTGCGACGATGTAGTAGCTTTGTATCATGGATGAGAGGCAGAGTGGTTTTGGTACTGAATGGATTTGGAGGGAGAGATTATCCGCCTTGGGGGGTAGTTACCTGAGCCCTCTAGAGGTGGGTCTTCGCATTGGATGAGGGGCAATGATACTGAGCAGTCAACATCATCCTGTCACAGGTGATTGGATGAGGGGGGGGCTAGCGGTCGTGATGCAGGGGTGAGCAACAGTCGCCCTGAGAGGTCCCATAGGACCCACACCACGAGGGGCAATTCTCATCGCACCGATCCTACGTGAACATGGTGGCCGATGCCCTAGGCTTGGGGGTTTTTGAGTTTTTGCTTGTTTTTTGCAAGGTCAGAGGACCAGTTATTGTAGCCTGCGAGCATTTTTTATGATATATATATATATATATATAGATGACTTTATTTTATTTATGCATGTGTCGTGATTTGATGTTTATGCACAATGATTGATGAATGTGTATGCATGTTAATTTATATTGATGGATGCATATGTTATGATGAATGCAAACGTTTTTAATTTATATTATATGCAAATGGAATGGATGAATTGAGTTTATGATTTGTGGCGGTGGCACCATAGATTGTTTAGAACTTATGGCTTTTTGTCCTAGGCGTTTGTTGTGGTAAATGACTTTTTATGTATACATGTTATTTTTTGTATTCTCTGATTATAATGTGAGGATGAAAGATAGCACAGTTGGTTTATAATGTGGTTAAGGTTTTCTGAGACTCAAATGTTTTAACTAACTAGCCACGACTGTATTTTTATCTTACAAGACTTTTGGACAAGGTATGACTCAGACTTGTATTTGACCAAGTTATTTCACATCCCTGTGTGTGAAATTGAGTTCATTTATGTGGTATTTGTCAGGATACCACCAGTGCTAGATAGGCTGTCAACCAAACCTGTACTGAGGATCACCTAATTAGCTCCACTAACTCCTTTGTTGGATTTAGTCAAATTAATCTGTAGTGCTATCTAGGATACCATAAGCTAGCTCATCCACATGCAAATATTGATCTGCACACAAGTTAATGTGACAGATATATCGTCATGTGGGAGGTTTGCCACCAGTGACCGATAGGTTATCCACAAAACCAGATCTTGAGGTTTACCTCATGACCTTCGAATCGTCGAGAGTTTCACGGATTCAAGTTTGACTCCCTTCTTTTCTTCATTTGTATTGGGATACTTGCTCTTCTATAGTGATAAAAATCACTGTTTATTTTTGTTTTTTTCTTTTGAGCAAGGGATTTGAATGTTGAGTGATGAGAATCACTATTGTTTGTGCCTTTTGATGTATGCCCTTTGTGGGATTTGATGTCAAACTTTGGAGTTATGATTCTTGCAAATTTTTAATTTTTTGCAACTTTTTGAGAACTTGGGATTCTGGGGGAATTGGATAGGGAAGATGCTTGTCCTTTTGCCAAATCTCAGCATTCTTGGGGTCATTCGCACAGGGGGATGAGCAAGATAACTGTTTTGCTTATGGTATCTTGGATTGCTTTGCAGGTTTCATATTTCGTTCACACAACTTGGGAATTTTTTTTTATGTGTTTTAACTTGTTTTGGGATGCTACGTAACAAGGTGTGATCCAAGTAGAACTCTACCTTTGTAAAATCTGTCTGACTTTGTATAGTATGTGGCAAGAAAGCTAATGACATCTGAATGACGAAAACTCTTGATACATTTAGAAGACAACCGACTATGATATGGCGAAAAATATGTGAATGGTGTTTATTTTTGATGGACTATTTATAGAATGGAGAAATGTGGAAAATGATGGTTTTGCCAAGTAATTACAATCTATGGTGCCTTGACCTGTATTACCACAAATATGCAATGTATGGATGTGATGCCTAATGTAGCTATATATTTTTGTGTTTTTGATGGATTGATTTTTGTGAGTATGGAGATGAGATGCAAAAAGAGCTCTTTATTGTTGTAATGATTTTGAGCATGCATGGAAATGAGATGCAAATTTTTGTTATTTTTTGATGATTTTATTGTTTTTGAATTTTCTTATTTTTGACCAAGCGATTGTGGGAATCCTTGGAGCTTTTTGGTTTGACCAAAGGGGTAATGAGCACCTTTGGGGCATTTGGAATTGACCAAGCGATTATGGGAATCCTTGGAGCTTTTGGGGGTTGACCAAAGGGATGATGGGTACCTTTGGGGCATTTGGGGATTGACCAAGCGATTATGGGAATCCTTGGAGCTTTTGGGGTTGACCAAGCGATTATGAGAATCCTTGGAGCTTTTGGGTTTTACCAAGCGATTATGAGAATCCTTGGAGCTTTTGGTTTGACCAAGCGATTATGAGAATCCTTGGAGCTTTTGGTTTGACCAAGCGATTATGAGAATCCTTGGAGCTTTTGGTTTGACCAAGCGATTATGAGAATCCTTGGAGCTTTTGGTTTGGGCTATGGCTCTTTTAAATATGGAATGGCCTCAAATGACTAATGTTCAAGGGTTCAAGTTCCTTGATTCCATCAAGAGAAGCGAGCCGGTATGTTCTAGGTCCTATTTTATTGTGGATGACATAAGGACCTAACCAGTTTTCTGCAAACTTGTTCCTTAGATGGGGCGAAAAGTTAGAATTTTGCTTGTTCTCTTTTAAGACCAAGTCACCAACCTGAAAGTCCCTTAGGTGAACCTTTATGTTGTATGCCTTCTTAAGTCGCTCTTGATAGATACGTAAATGCTCGAGGGCATTAACGCATCATTTGTCGAGCAACGTGAGCTGGTCTAACTAGGCCTGTCGTGTAGTATCATCATCGATGAACTCTTGCATTGATATGCGCAAGGAAGGAATTTCCAACTCGAGAGGCATGATAGCCTTGGATCCATATACGAGAGAAAATGGAGTTGTCCTAATGGGCGTCTGAATGCTAGTGCAATAAGCCCACAGGGCAAGTGGGATCTGAATGTGCCAATCCTTATGACTGTCTGCGACTATCTTTTTGAGGATGGTAACTAGCGTTTTGTTTGACGCCTTTGCTTGCCCATTTGTCTGTGGATAATAGGGTGTCGAAAAACTATGCTAAATTTTGTACTTTGTGGTCAGAGCACGCACGTCTTTGTTCTTGAATGACATCCCATTATCCGAGATTATCTTGGATGGAATACCAAAATGACATATGATATTATGTAAAATGAACTCCAAAATGCGGGTTCCAGTCGTAGAGGTAAGTGGAATTGCTTCCACCCATTTGGTGAAGTACTCTGTGGCCGTTATGATAAACGTGTGATGACCTAACGACGTAGGGGAGATCTTTTCGATTAGATCTAAGCCCCACTGCAAAAATGACCAAGCTGATTGGATCGGTTGCAAGGCCTGAGAAGGTACGTGTGTCAAATTTGCATGGTGTTGACACTGCATGGACTTCATTACATATGTGCAACAATCTCACTCTAAAGATGGCCAATAATAGCCCATGCGAAGAATGCGCTTTGTGATGGCCATACCGTTGAAGTGACCACCGCATGTACCATCGTGCGCTTGGGTAATTGCCCAAGTGGACTCCTGTTGGTCCAAGCAACGAAGGAGGATTCCTTCATAGCTACGATGGTACAAAATGTCTCCTAACAAGACATGCTTTTCCGCTTTTTGTTTGAATGATTATTTTGTGGCATGCGTCAATCCAAGTGGGAGGTTACCTAACTTGAGGTAGTCCCTTATGGGTGTATACCAATCCTATTGATCGAAAACCTCGACGGTATGAATAGCCAATCCCTCTTGAAGTTCATCCCTAGCAAAATCTGAGCGGGAAAGAACTTGTAAGAATAGAATATGTTGCTATTAAGGGGAGTAGGGGAGAACAAGGACCCTTATTTTGCGTGATTCAGACAATCGTGGATTCGAGAGAACTTGTCTGGGGACGGTTCAATCTGGATCAAGTGGATTCCTGGCATTAAGTCAGAGCTTGCATGCTCCATCGCTGATTGTGATAGTGTTTTGACTTGAATGGTTGTCATATCATAAAAAATGTCTTGTGGGATTAGTGACCCCAAGGAGGCCATAGTTTCAGCAAAACGATTCGATGATCGAGAGAGTGCCTCGATGTCGTACCATTCAAGCTTTTCCAGGAATTTGTCCACAAGGGCTTTGTAGGCCTACAGAACTGGGCATTTACATTGGAATACCCCTTTAACTTGGTTGACAATTAACAGCAAATCACCAAAGATGTTTAATCATTTTATGTTCATGGTGATTGTTGTCTGAAGACCTATGAGCAAGGCTTCGGCATTCAGGACAATGATGCTTTGTTGTTAAGAACATTCATCACACGTTCACAAGCCCTGCCTCAGATTGGTTCACTCAATTGCCAAAGCACAACATTAGTAACTTAGATCAGCTAGTGGATTAACAGCAAATCACCAAAGATGTTTAATCATTTTATGTTCATGGTGATTGTTGTCTGAAGACCTATGAGCAAGGCTTCGTATGCTCAGGAATCTAGACACGTGCTCTTGGGCATCCTCCTCACCTCTAAAGACTGCCAGTTGAGACAGTTTAAAGTGTTCAGGGTAAGGGGGTGCTGGCACTAACGGATGCACAGGATGGCTGCGGAGTTGGCGTTAAGTGGGCTTTTGGGGCCCAAAAGTCTTGGTCTCCATAGACTCCAAGCACTCTAGCAACACTTTATATGCATCGGAAGATTTAATCTCTTCCTCCTTAGTTAGCTCCCGTTGTGGATTGGGGGGAACTTGAGGCCTATAGAGGGGTGGTCGAATAGCAGCCCCTCTGCCTTGGTAAGGTGTTTCAGGCCGCTCTTCTTCTTGCTCATACTCCTCATAGGCTTCTTGAGGAGTCTCTAGACGAGACCTATGACCATGGGTGGGTCCTCGCGGAGGGTGCCCATCAATGTTCCTGGGAGTGGTCTCCCCCTCAGGTCTAGGAGGTCTCGGAGGTAGCACTTGGTAAGTTCGTGGAGACCTGTCTCTACCAAGGGGTTACGCCTCTCATACGGTTTTGCTCTTTGGGTGCGAGGGGTTGGAACCCTCTCAGGCACAGGGTTATGGAGCAACTCATTTGTTTGGCGTTGAATGCGCTCTTTGCTAAGGCAGTATAAATGCTCTAGCTGCTATTGGTCTTTCTCAAGTTATGTGATCTGCGCTTGGCGAGCGGCATGTCTGGCGACTGCCAGGTCAATTTGTTCAGCCATCTTGAGTCTAGGAGGCCTAGATGCCTCTCCTATGCATTTATGTCGGTCGCGATGATCCGAGATATCTATAGGTCGCTTCCCTCTATCAAGGTTAGCGGCATTCACTCGAGGCTCTGGCCTCAGTAGGTGATTCTGGTAGATAGCAGGTGCGGTGGCGCATTGCTCTTGCACTGTGTATTGCTCTTGAGGAATGTAATGGTCTTCCTCGTGCTCCCTTTTGTATATGTGAAAGGGGCGGGCAGAGTTGGCTCGCCCTGTTTGAAGAGCCTTGTGCTCTGGATTTTGCCTATTGTTTCTAACAGTGATGGGGGGTAAATGAGGGATGGCATACTCACATGGCCTCTCCTCATGGACCCTATGCTGTTCTAGTGCTTCATCACGCGATGGCCACTCATATCGAGCTTCTAAGGGAGCTTTCCCATTTATATTGAGTACCACGTGTAAGGACTCCTCCTGAAAGGGTCTATGTTGGACGGGAGTGCCCCTCGAAGGGGTTCCTCTATAGTCCCATTCTAAAATGGCACGATGTGGACTCTCTTGTGGGTCGGGCCGCCAAGGTGGTATGACCAAGTCCTTGGGGCTATATTGGAGGCGACTTGTGCCCCCTTGTACACTATCCGTAGCTCCTGCCCGTGATTGGGCTTGGCTACGGGTGTACACCATGGTGGTGTTTTCCTACAAGATGCATAGATTTTTATTTCTTTTTATGATTTTTATGCTACACTAAACAAAAAATATCACACACACAAAGCAATAATTATCTCTTTTAAAGATTAAAGGTGTGCCCTAAACCTAGTTTAGTGTGATTTGATTTCGTTTTGAAAACTCTTGTAAAGAACGTTTAAATGCAATATGATGACTCTTATGACTCCCAAAAATGTTTGCCCCTTCGATATACCATTGTCAGGCCGATATACCATCTCTATATACCCGCCCTTACACGAGGGAAACTATTGGTACGTGAGAGCAGATGGTACATGAAATGTACATGATACGGAAGGGGAATCGCCTTGCTTTTGACACCTACCATAGAAGATTTATCCTCATGCGCTGGGAATCACCCCAGGTACACTTGGTCAACTTTTGTTAGGATTTACGTCTAGCAACAGTAGCGATCGAGGTTATGAATGCAAAAATTCAAGCTAAGGTGGTGATGAAATCCACCGTTGGTCTTGATCAAGGGCTGGGGTTTTACGACCAACTCCTTGGTGTTTAAATTGCCACGTGGTGTGTGGGGTTCTTTTTATTTTGCATAAAAGGAAGAAAGCATGTAGTAAAAAAACCTTTCCCTAAGCAAGCAAATAACCAAAAAACAGAAAGCAGAAAATGACAAAAGGTTTTTTGGACCCCTACCTCCTCTTTGCCCAAATCTGTTGGTTCTGAGTTTCTATCCTAAAATTGCACAGATAGCTATTCATCCCTGGGTGGGACGAATAATAGAACTGTATTTATCACAAGGTGGGGCAAATGCCCATTCGTCCCTACGTAAGATGAATTCCAGCTCTGTATTCGCCACAGGCTGGAACGAACAGCAGTCCAACATTTGAAAACTTGGTACCTGCAAGCAGAAACAATCAAGTTTTGATCAAATTTATGATCTTAAAAATAGAGGACAAAGGTCCCACCGTGATCGCCACTGAAAGCACGAGGATACGAAAACAAAAAGGAAAAACCCAGATGCGATGTGAACGAAACAAAAGATAACGCTAAATCCTATGAATTGAAAGTGCATGAAAATAAATAAGCATAAATGAATCGAAACCAAATGGAAAGCCAATATGGAAGACATCCCTTTTCATTAATAAGCTTCAGAACTCGATTACAATTCACCTCCTCCATTTTTAAGGGCTAGGAGCGTTAAATGTGTTTTTGTCACATCAATGGATGCTATTCCATCTTTCGCGTGCCCACATGTAAAGTGGGCGGACCAAATGTTGCCACCACTTGCATTGATGAGTATTGACTTCTTACTGCTCCTCTGATGTTGATACCCTACGTTCAAGAAAACAGGAAACAATAAGTAGCACCTGTAGATAAAATAAAACATGCAATCCCCACGCCTTCAATTAGTACATGCAAAATATAAATAAAATGATAACTGAAATAGATCCAAATGAACTAAAAACTTGACAGGGGCATCAAAACATCACCGGGAAGGCATTGCAAATGGAACAATCGAAAAATTTGCCACAGATTCGTATTCACTCAGGGACGAGACGAATAGACCTACAACAAAACGTCAGATAGCACTGTCCCAAACGTCACATTCGGGAAGCTCCAAATCACCTGCAAAGTTGGGGGTTAGCTAAATGGGAGTATTTTGGGAAGACCCAGAAGGTCAGATTTTCCCAATTTGGCCTCTATCACCAAGAATTTGATGATGCTACCTACATGTTAGTAAAGGCGGGAAATGATAAAAACATGATAAAAATGCTCAAAACGATGTGAAATTTGAATGACAACCTATCTAAGCAACATAGAATCGGATGCAAAAATAACATAAAGGAAATCTGCTACAGATTTCTAATCGCTTCGGGATGGGGCGATTAGGACTATAGCAGTGTGGGGGGCGCCCGGGGGCAGGGCGCCCGCCGTTTGGGGCCTGGTTTCGGCACCAATCCACTTGGGATGGGTCCAAAACCTCTTGTGGGGTGTTGTTGAAAAAATTGGTAGGATGTTATGGCCAAATGTTGGGTTTTGTTTTCGGATTTGCGCTTCCAATAACCACCCTATGACCTCCCTTCCAAAAGAGATCAAGGATGTGAAGGGCACAAATCAAAAGATGTGAGGGTGTAAAATGGCAGCACTTCATTGCTCAAAATGCTCCTTCTCTGTATCCTTTTTGGGGTGAGAAGACTCACCATTTTATAGACCCGACGGTCTCTTTGGATGAGCATGCAGAGGCGCCACTTGGCAATCATGCCTTCCAAGAGGGGAGAAGATTCCTCCCCGATTAGGGGTTCCATGACCGCCTCAGTAATCGCCTCTAACGCTCGAAAACGCTCACTCACACTCCCATGCAATGAAGGAAGAGTTAAGTGGCGGATCTGAGTTGCCATTTGTCAAGATTTGACTTTTTGCCCGTCAAACCTGCTATTCGCCCCACCTTAGAGCGAATACTGCTAATCGTCCCTGGGTGGGGCGAATACCAGTTTGTAATCGTCCCTGGGTGGAACGAATAAGGATCAAAGTGCCTGAAGGTGCCAACTTGACCTTTGACCTTCTAAAACTGCTGTGAGAGTGGTTAGGACCACTGTTTAACCTCTGGGGGCTGCCCTGGAGGCTGTGTGTGTCAATGCGATCAGTGTTTACAGTCACATAATCGAATTGGTGCTATTTTGGTGTCTACAATAACGATGCCAAATTTCAATATTAATATTAATATTTTTATTTCTATTTACGTCCAAGAAACTGCACCTACTATCATTGCCAAATTTCAATATTAATATTTTTTTTTTATTTACTAATAAATTGCACTACCATCTAGTGTAATTAATCAGCCTTGGAAAAAGCCATTATAATATTAGCATTATTAGAAGTGGATAGAATGGAAACCGTGTAGCCTTGATTACCGTCTAAGATGGTATTGGTTCGAAGTCAAACTTTGGAGCTACCGTCTGTAGATGGTAAAAGTCAAACTTTGGAGCTAACCTTTTATCTTTCTTTGGTGAACCAAATCGAGTTGAAGGGATGGGTAGACAACTTTGATGGCAACTTTGCACTAATTGGGCCTTGTTCACATACTCTAATTTAATGCTCTCTTGCATTAGCATTTCATATTAGTATTTCATATTCGAGCAACACACTAAACTAAAAATAAAATAACATCTAATTTATTCATATATTTTTATCACATCTAATATATATTTATACATATAAATATTATACTTTTAAATATCACATAAAAAATTTACGATTTTAAAATATATTTATCTCTAAAATTTATGGTTTATAAATAAAATATAAAATTTAAACGGTAATTTGAAACCGTATTTGAGATATAAAAATAAAAATTTCAGGCAGATACCCAATTAGCCCTTGGGGTGTCATGGAATGCTAATACCCTTAGGGGTGTCATGGAATGCTAATATTATAATGGCTCTGAGGCTGATTAATTACGGTGGCCCTTGGGGTGTCATTTTTGAGGCTGATTAATTACGGTGGTTGACTTTTTTTTTTTTTTTTTTAGGAAGTGTTGACTCTGGATTTTAGAGGCACTGCACTCAACTCTTGCATCTCATTGAATTTTTTCTTTTAAATTTTAAGCACGGTAGGAAACACAAGTAAAAGTGTTACTGGACATCTCATCCACCTCCAAGGCTCCAAGTTATTACATGTGCGTATAGTTTAACTTGCAGTTATTAGAGGTTTTATTTTATTTTATTTTTTTCTTTTTCTTTTAATTGGTTATATGGCTTTGAAATGGTTTATTTATGGTACATTGTAAATTTGTGACCTCATAGTGGTATTACAACAACTTCTCTGTAATTTTTACTTAACACTTTATTTTCACACTGTCTTTCTTTGTTTTCTAAGATTTTTTTCAATTTATTTTTTATTTTTAATTGTTTATATGGCTTTGAAATGGTTCATCCTTAGTATATTGTGATCTCATAAAGGTATTACAACAACTTCTATGTAATTTTTAAGGTCCATGATTTTTAACAGCTTATTTTCGAAGTTTAATATGAAACAATGGATTTTAGTATACTTAAAGTCCACGTAATGTCAAATTCCAATATCTTATTGGCTTTTAAGGTTCTTTTTCACAAATGTTTTTTTTTTTTTAGGTTTCTTTTCATTTCATTTTTTATTTTTATTTTTCTTTTTAATTGATATATGACTTTGAAAGGATTCATCCATAGTGCAATATGGTTCATTCATAATATAGTCAAGCACACTTTAGGCAGAGGATTATTTCTAAAGTTAAAAAATTATTACAATTTTTGCAAATGGACATTTATTTGTCACTACTTGCAGTAGTTTATATCATGTTTAGGAATGACTTATCTAGGTTCTTTTAAGTTGAGGTCCATATGAATTCACTAGAGGATTGCGAATGCAGGATCCATATAATGTCTTTTCAAATTAGAACCCTTACGATGAAGTTCCCTACAAGTGGAACATAGTGTGTTGTGTAGACGAAAATTGAGTATACTGTGTAAACTGAAATGCCATATCCCTACAAGTTGAATAAGAATATTTAATATCTAAAAATATTATTTGTATATTTAATATTTGATTATTATTTGTAACATAGTTACAATCTCATCATTGATTTCATTTTGTAATTTAATGCTATCAAGTTTTGGTTTCTAAGAATTCCCGTTGCACATATCCATGTTTTGATACATCAATTATGCTTGGTAAATAAAAGCAAAGTTTAAAAGGTGATTTTTATTTATAGATCCAAAAGCAAACATCATCAAGTTTGGGGAATCTCAACGACTACACCAAGTTGGTCTATTTCAAAATTTACAATAGTTATTTTCTTAGAAGCCCAAGTGTGTCCTTATAGAAAGCCCATCAAGCTCTTTTGATGTTTTATAGATACTCATCTTTAAAAATTCACCAATTTATTTAATAGAAGGTGTCATGTATTTTAACAAAATTGAATCCTTTAGTAAAAACTCTTGGATCTTGTTTACAACATCTTGTAAATTTTATCTTTGATTATGTCCCTTCAAAGAAAAGGTCGATGAATTCCATAAACTTTATGGAATGAGTTTTCAATCCAAAAAATGTTGTGCTTGCTAAGAACAAAAATTAAAAGATAAATAAAATTTTAAACCTTAACCTAAAAGTCAATAAAATAATTTAACCCAGGTAATTTTTTTTTAAATTCCAACTGTACAATGTGTACCCTTTTTTAAATTATTTTTTAAATAATCGTTTTTTAAAAGAGTTGTCTTTTTAACATCAATTTATTTATATTAAAATATTTGACCCTCTTAAGATTTAAATTTCGGTGTGGATTATATCAACTATTTATATCGACTTGAATAAAAAACCATTAATATAATTACTAATAAAAAATAAATAGTAAAAATTATAATTTAAATAATTATAATTATTTTCCATTGACTTTAATGACTGTCCTAAAAGTTATTTTGTACAATATTTGGTCAATTTTATCGCAATAAATGGTTGACATTGGTAAGTCAATATCTTACTATGGTGCTCCCAATACTTTGTATGAGTGGTCCACATTGATATGATGATGTCAATATCTTTAAATAATAATAAAATAAAATTAAAAACTGCGGATATGATTGGGTTGGACTTTTGGATATAACTTAAAATTAAAATTTATAATCTTTTTAATGTATTAGTGGTTGGATAGATCATTCAAATTTGTTGGTATCTAGAGTTTATTTTCTTTGTTCATATTGTTGGGTATCTTTTGATCAGGTGTTTGGTGGGTTTAGGGTCTCTTTGGTGATTTTGGGGTCTCTTTCTTCTTACCCTCGTAAGAGTTATTATTTTAAGATTGAAAATTTCTTATATGTTTTTATTTATTCAATAATTTTTACACCATCAAAAATTTATATTAATTTATTTTTAAAAGTGGTGCACAATAGGAATACCTATCCTAAGGAACCTGTTTTTTATTTTTTAAATAAGATATAACCATATAGGAGACGGGACTGGTCTTGCAGGTGGGCCATTTCTAGAAAGAATTGACGTTAAGAGATTAGAAAGTGTTCATTTGTTTTTTTTGTCGGTGTGTATAAAGTTAAATAAGGAAAGTGAGAATCTAAACAGAAAACTTCCAAAATGCAAGCTCATTTTATAGGTTCATTTTATTTTGTGTTACCTTGGTTTGTCACGCCAAGGTACAACTATGTAAAAAACTGTAAAAAGAAAACACGTTAAACAATTAACACTGACTAAAAGCAACTTATGAATTATTAAATAATTTTATAATTTTGTTTTTCAATACTCTGACTTTTAAATACACATGTTATCAATTAACACTAACTAAAAGCAACTTATGAATTATTAAATAATTTTATAATTTTGTTTTTCATGCTCGGACTTTTAAATACACATGTTATCAATTAACACTAACTAAAAGCAACTTATGAATTACTAAATAATTTTATAATTTTGTTTTTCATGCTCGGACTTTTAAATACACATGTTATCAATTAACACTAACTAAAACAACTTATGAAACAACTTAATTCTTTGGTTAGAAGTGTCACCTAAGCGGAGGCATTGTACATGTGTTTAAACTTATTAAATAATGTTTTAAGGGTATACTTTTTTTAAAATTAAACCTTAAGTATTAAAGTTCACCTAGTCGTAGTTTATAATTTAAAATTTTTAGCTCCCAATCGCTTCTCTAAAATCCCAAACTTGTATTGCATGCTTGGCTCAAAGCCAATAAACATAAATAATAATGTTTATTTAATTTCCTATTAAAACATGAACGAAATAATGGACGAGATGCATAGAGGAGGACGATAGTCGTCGTTTGCTTGTATTTGTTGTGCTCCGATTGAGAATTGAACTCAAGACCTCCCGCTTACTAAACGGGTGCTCTAACCAACTGAGCTATCGGAGCTTATGAAAAAAAAATGTTTAATTTAATTATTTTTAATATAAAAATAATAATTATTTAATTTAGTTTTTAAATATTTGTTGATTAGCAAATCACAACTAAATGTGGAAAGTTTTTTAATCTATCTATAACAGTTATTTATTTTAATTTATGTTCCATTTATAACTATATATATATATATATATATATATATATATATATATTTGATAGGTTAAATGTATATTTAAATGAGTTTTTATCAAGGGACCCAAAACCTAATTACAACAACAAGTTGAAAAACCTTAAGGATACAACACAAATCTTTTTTTGAAGAATACAAACTACATAAATCCTAAAAACTGCTCATACAACAAGTGAGACCAACACAAACAAGGAAAATAAGAAGGGTCAACCTGCCCAAAACAGTCTACGCAAAGCACAACATGAGAAAAAAATTCAACCTGAAACAGGGTCATCCCGCCTAGGCCATCCTTACACATGAAGGATGGAGAAGAGGATCAAGGTCATCCTGCCTAGGGCATCCTTACGACACGAAGGGTGGAGAAGCCGATCAGGGCCATCTCGCCCAAACAAAACGTGCAAATAAAATTAAAGCAGGGTTGACCTACCCAAAATTATTTGAAAAATAAAACACGAGATACAAAAGCACTTAAAGCGAGAAAAAAAAACAAAACAATCCCGCCTAAAGGATGGAACGATTAAAACAGGGCCATCCCGCCCTCCACTAAAATTTAAAATTTAAATTAAAATTGAATTTTTTCGGTCGAGGACATCCTGGGACATAGTAGAAGGATGTAGACCAGGAAGCAACAACAAGGATGCAACAACGCGATCCGAAAACCAGCAAAAACCCATAGAAGTCACAACACCAAGCCAGGAAATCCTGATGCAACAAGGATAACTACCTAGAAGCCAAAGGAGACAGATAGAAAATCAATGCAGAACCACGAGCCATGAGAAAGAGGTGGGGTGGTCCCATAAAACCTCAAAAATATACTTTATTTTGATTTAGCAATACATATTTTTTTAATAAGTAATGTAAAAATCAAAGAGAAGGAAAATAATAGAAATTGAAAGCCTAAAGAGAAAATAGAAAATAAAAAGAAGAGGATAAAGAAGGAAAAAAGTTAAGTAATAATAAAGAAGATTGATGACGACGGTGCAACCCCTGTGCGTCCGGCGGTCCCCATCTCACGCCGGGTTACCATGTACCGAGACGGTGGAAGTCCTGGGAGCCTTCGTAGATAGTTTGAACCCTACCAACTGTGCTGGTAGTTACTAAAAATCGTGATTGTAACCATTGCTTCTATATACCAAAAAAAAAAAAAAAAAATAAAGAAGATTAAAAAAATAAAATGTAATCAAATGGGAGTAACTTAATTTGTTGATTATAATCCTCAACTTTCAAAGAAGAGACCCATGTTCGAATCTTAATAAGTGATACATGCATAATTTTTAAATTGCTATAATACTATTATGTGGTCATGATGTAATATAGGTGGAGCAAATTTTAGTCCTATATAAAAAAATAAAATAAATAAATAAAAAGGAACAAAATGATATAAGAGAAAAATAAAATAAAAAGAACATAAAAAAATATGAAAAAACAAAGTAGAAAAAGAAAGGAAACAAATTAAATAAGAGAGAAAAAATGATTTCATGAAATTAAATTTATTTCTAATTTTAACGAGAAAGAGATAAATAATTATGGAGAAGTAAACGAGGAAGTAAAAAAGAAATGGAATACAAAGATAAGAAAATGGAATAGAAATGTCCTAAGAGATAGGTCAATAGGTTGTGGTAAAGTGCTTGCTATTAAAAAACCTTAGTTTGATTTCCTTGGGGGTCGTGGTCCACCTCACACAACTTAGATCAAATAGTCACCATGTATTTATTAAGAATGGCTAGGGTCTATGTAACAACTCCAATGTAGTTGCATAGATTATATTTACTTTTATTAGCTTAGTTCCTAGGTTAATATAGTCAACCCTTGAGTATCACGATTAGGATTAGGGTTAATGTTGATTTAGACTATAAATAGAGTTATGTTGTTCAAATAATTTTTCATATTCACATCTTAGTCATTTATTTTGCACACATGATACTTAGCTCTCTCCAAGTGGTTAAGAGACTTTGGACTCTCTAAATGGTTAGGATTTATATTTATTTGAATCTAGAATCTGATTACTTGCATTTTTAACTTTTTGACATTGAATCTAAATTTATTGTTCTTAGAGGATGTTTATTGTTGTGCATTATTGAATTGCTACAATAATTATTGTATTTCTTGGATTTGTTTTATTATAGTGGTACTAAAGCATACATCATGGCTCCCTATAACAATGTGACAATACGATAGAAGGGAAAACAACTATTGCAAAATCGTTATCAAATAGTTCTACTTCTTGTTGCCTGTTAATTTTTATCAAAATATTTTGTCTTGTCTTCCAATGTATTTTTCTTTTATAATATTGTGAGTTTGATGTTGTTAATTCCTTTTTCTCGAACTTGATTTAAAAAGGAGTATCTGAGATGATGAGACCCTTAATGGAGACATATCTGATTATGATTACCTCTTTGAGATCTTCAAAATAAAGGGTATTTTTAGCAACATTTTTTGAGAAATTGGGTGTGTGGAGACCCATGTAGGAGACCTATCTCATTAAGATTGCTTCTTTAAGTTGATCAAAATAGGGTATTTTTTGTAATACTTTATCAAAGGTTCTCTAAAGGATTAGGGTTTGCATTTTCCCGTAGTGTATGAACAAACCTACCACTCCTATTGGTTGGATACAAATCAATGGTTAATTATGTAGGTTTGGTATTTAGAGTACTTTGTAGAAATATTTAGCTTATAGTTCATAAGACCTTATCTTTTTCACCAAGAAGATTTATACTTGGGATTCTAAGTGAACAATTGGAAAACGGGGTTATTGTCTATTAATATATACGTGGTAAAAAAATGTTACAAGGGATATTTTTTTTTACGATTTTTTTAATCTTAAAATGCTACAAAGAGGGATTCTACGAGGTGAAAATTCCTTTTCTTCAATAAACGAGCCAATAACTCCAAAATCGGTCTTCCAAGGATCCTCAAATTTGGTGGGCTTAATGCTAGTATGTCACTGTTGATCAAACCTATCCTCAAGACCTGTATGACCTGCATAAATGGGTTAGAACATTTGGGGACATACCATTAATCATATCCCATGTTGATAAAGACAAAAGACACAAATGAAACTAATCTAATGCATGATGAAAGTTGTCGAAAAATGACTGTAAATGCTAAAATATAGTAAAATTTACATGTTTGAAGGATTTTTACTTGTTGTTTGAAGTCGGACTCTGGGCCAAGTCGCACCCTAGGGTGTGGTTGCCTGTGGGTCACGAGGTACCCTGCGTTTTTGACTATGATTGCTCTTTTTCGATTATGGTAGAAGATGATGTTATTTTGTAACTATTGTAACTCCTGGTCGGTATCGAATCAGCTTTAGTACCTATCAAACCTATCACAATAGAGAACAAAAAGGGTGTAAAGAGAGGGCTTATGATACCTCTGATGTTTTATGGCAAGTGAGGGTTTAAGTGACCTCTAGATTGATTTTGGGAGAGTTTGGGTATGCCAAAATGGTTCCTCTCCAAGATAGAAGAAATGGCCCTCTATGTATAGAATTTGAAAATGTTAGAGGTAGGGAATGAGGTGTCCCTTGTGAGGTTTCATGGCTCATGACTTCTTTTATGTGAAGGAATCCTTCATCCATGTGGAGGATGAGGTGGAAGGTGACTCATCACTTCCCATGCCTTGAAAGAGAATATTTTAAATATCCATTTGGATGAGTAGTGCATACATATATGATCAATAAATATCCATTAAAATTATGGTACACACATGTGTGAGCAAGGATTAGTGTTAACCATGATTAGGTTGACCATAGGTTAGACCAAGGTCAAGGGGATGAGGTGGAAGGCTAGAGCTTAATTATGATTAATGCTAATTAAACATGAGTTTAGCCTTTTAAGTGTACTTTAATGATAAAGTGACTTTTTGCTCATAAAGTAACTTTTGTCCAAGGTAAAGGTTTACCAAGGTTAAGCCTTTGATGATGGTCACATGAGGACCATGATTAAGTGTAGAAAAGGGTTTAAGTGGCCCAAGGAGCTTATGAATAGTACTTTTAATAAATACAAGGTGTTTTAAGGCTAATTAATGTAATTTTGTGATTTTTGTGATTTAATCAACCGTGAAGATGGGGTAAGTGACGATGTGTGATTTTCAGGTGTCTACATTTACCCCTTTTTGTACTACAATATGTGAAGACATGGGGCAATGCAAAAATTCATGAAACCAGGTGATGATTTAATTTTGAGAAAGAAGAATTGATGATGGATGATTGTGGATGATGATGACCTTCATCATGCCATGGTAATTGTTGGAAGAGTAGACATAATATTGCCTTACTATCATGATCAATGTAAAATACCCCAATTGTGAAAGGGGCAAATATCTTTGAATTTTTCCTTTGATGCTTTGTTAAGTTGATTTGATTTGATAAGTCGTTCACCCCTTGGTAGGTTTTTATCAAATTCTTCATTAATGAGTGGTCTTATGGCTGTCACTTTGAAGAATGAGATCCACAATTAGCCTAGAGACTCAGGTATTTGGGCCATCAAATGTTCATTTGAATTGGAGTTTTGATGAGAAGAGAATTTTAGCTTTTTAAGTTGTCCTAACAAAGGTCTTAATATGATCTCTCACAAAGGTTCTTGGACAAACATGATTTTTGGTATTGAGTGTTTGATTATTGATCATGCGTAAAGAAAATTTATTGAGATGTCTACCCCCTCAAGCGATGAGGTGATGAGAGGTGAAAAGTCGAAGTAATGATAAATGCTTGACAATGAAAGATGATTGGATGAATATGTAGTGGTTAAGGGATGATGAAGATTATGAGTGATTATGGTTGGTTATGAAATCTATATTGAGCCATGATAACTGCTTTGAAGTGGGAGATGCATGATTGTATTGCTATCATGATCAATGTAAAATACCCTAATTATTGAAGGGGTGTATGTTTTTGAAACTTTACCTCTTGAAAAACTTTTGAGTTTGATTGAATGTGATATATTGAACAACCAAATGTAGGTGTCCTCGTGAGGCTTCGATCAATTTTTAGTCGACTTGACTTGCCACCTCAATGAAGTAAATTTAGGAGTAATCATACATACATTTGAGGAGAGCATATCACATTTAATTGAGAGTTTGATTTGTGTTTGCCCCAACAAAATATGGCTTCTAAATGGTCTTAGGCAAAGTTCTTGGATAAACATAATTTTCAAGATTGAGTGTTTGATTTCCAATCATGTACGAGGTAGTTTTTATGTATATCTACCTCAAGAAATGAGGTGATGAGAGGAGAAAACATGAGGCAGTGGAAAAATGCTTGATAAAGTAGTTTATGAGGTGAAATAATGGATGAAATAGCAAGCTATGGAAGAAAGATGAAAATTTGTTATGATATGAAGGTGAAAGACACCGTGGGGTACCTAGAGGTAAGTTTTTGTGAATATTGGGCTTGGTTGCATAGTACCATGTGACTCTCCAAGATCGTAGGGTATCGTGCGATCGTGCAATGCAACCATAAAAGGCACAGTCATAGGGTGTGCATGTCATTTGCATGTTTGCAAATTATGATAAAGGATACAAATTGTAATGAAGTGCTACCAAAATTTATTCGTGGAGGATGATATGGTTAGAAATGCTACACATGGGCTCAATGGTGAAGGTGTAGTACTAGTAAGTGGACCTCGAAATCCATGCATTTCGAATTGAGAAAAGTAGGATCTTTTTAGATATGCATAATACAAATGGAAAATTTAAATGTAGAAATGTATGCATGGAAAAGTGAAAGTGTATTGATGTTTGTGCATGTGTGCAATTTTTTTTAGAATGTAGGTATTACGATTTGTCTTGGAATGCATGCATGTGTGTATGTATTATATGATTTTGAGTGTTTTGTGATGAGTGGAAAAGAGGTTTATCCATGAGGGATAAAATTTATAAATGGGTATCTAAAAATATCCAGATTCGTGCGATCACGGGGTACCCCACGACCATACAATCGAATTGGATTTTGCTTGTTTGTTTTTGTGCATGGGATACCACTAGGGGGGCATAAAATGAATTTGAATGAATGCATGGATGATTTGTTTATGATTTTATAACTAACAAAAAGTGTTATGTAAAATAGGTGTAAGATATTGATTTGAGGTATCGCTTTTGTCCTTTATTGGAGGATCTAAAGGATATGTTGGGTGGTGGTGATCGACAGTGATTGCAAGAAACATGATTGCATGGGGTGGTCGAGATGAAGAGTATTCACTATGACCATGCATATATGGAGGCATTGTGTGAGCAATGGAATCTAGATCATAACATCTTCCATATACCAATAGGGAAGATGACTATTACGTTGGAGGATATCTTTCAAATTACAAATTGCTCACGGAGGAGCTGACGGTGATTGTTGTAGAGTGGGGTCAATAAAAGGTGATGTTGTAGAAATTGTTAGGTGATATATGGGAGGAGGTGAGAGTACGTAGTGAAGGGATGTATTATGAGGACTGCTGGTATGATAGGATGAAGAACACAAGCTTATACTGAGAGGGGGGGTGAACAGTATAAGATCTCTTTTTATTTTTTCCTTTATACTTCTAACAATAAAGCAATATACCCAAAGCAATATCAAAGTAATGCACAATATCATCCAAAAAGTGACACCAATTTTAACTTGGTTCACCCAAAATGGCTAGGCTACATCCATAAAACTTTTCTCTAAAAGTTATCTCAAAGTTCTTTGGGAATCCTTCCCAATTACAATGTTTATGAGCCTCGGCCCAAAGGAGATACCTTCCCCTAATCAGAATTTATGAGCCTCTGCTCAAAGGAGATACCTTCCCCTCTGCTCTAGAAATGATCCCTCGAATATCAACTGCCTCTACCTCTTGCCAGCACGTGGAACTCCTTTCCACCGAAGACCTCCTATCCTCAATGCTTAGCCTAAGAGACCTCTGCCTTCTATGATCACATCCACAACAACTCAACAATCTGTACCAAACACAGTCAGTCAGTCTAGTACAAGTATTCCTCTATCTATTAGATCTGTCCAACACTTGAACAAATCAATCCTCTGCACACAAGCCTTCTCAAAGACTTGCCAAATTTGTCCTCAGGTTCTTCTCAAAGAACCAGTGCACCTCTGTCCTCAAGTTCTCTGATAGAACTATCAAACTCAGCTCACAAGTCCTCTGCTAGGACCTGTCCAAATCTGCTCATAAGTCCCCATCGAAACTTGTCCAAAACTGCTCACAAGTCCCCACCGAAACCTATCCAAGACTGCTCACAAGTCCCCATCGGAACCTATCCAAAAACTCAGCAAGATCACCAAGAAAAAAAAACTTTCTTAGTAGGAAATCACAAGGTGAATTGTTAGAGACCCAATGTGATTTTTCAAACTCATAAAAGCATAAAGATAATTGTTAGAGACTCAATATGTTCTATACTCAACTCCCAATCTCAAAACTCAACTCAAATCAACTCAGCTCAAACTCAATCTCAAATCTAAAAACTCAACTCAATATCTGAAATGGATAGGATAGCAACAATTACCAACTATGCAAAGAATCACATAACAATGATACTCATGTTCTTTTCACCATCAATTAGGGCTTCAACAACAATGCTCATCAACCAAGGTTCAATCAACACCATTCAACTCAAAACACAACCTTGAAGCATTTCACAATCAACATCGGAAAAGGAAACAAGTAGAACTCCTTTTCTCTCCAATATTGTTTGAACAAAAAGCATCCACCAACTCAAATCACAAAGCACAAAACAACTTTTCAAATCATCAACAAAGGAGTAAGCCCAACACTTTAACCAAGTAAATAATAGCTTGATTATTACCAATTTAATGAAAGCAAATGTCAATCTCAAAGCTGCCCACTTAAGGTTTCACAACTTCACACAAGAAGCAATTTTAACCTTAAAACATCATGCTTTCATTTCCATAATCAACCAAAAGCACTCTCAACATTACAAGAAAAATGTATCCCTTATACACATTATTTCTCTCTTATAGTCTTATCAAAAATAAAATTTATTTCTCATAAGAATGCAATAAGATATTTCAAACAACACCTTCAAAAGAATCTTTTATCAAAATAAAACAAGCTTTAAACTCCTTATAACTCCTAAGCTGTTTTGCCCTCTAATAAACTTCCTCCATCCGTAAAATACACTTAGCAAAAATTAATTTCGAAAATACCTTGGCCAACATAAAAAATCGCGCTATGGAGAAATTGCGCACGAATTCTAACACCACCCGCTACGTCCACTTCACGATGAAAAACCCTTTCGCATTATTTGAACGCGAAACCTCCCGTTCGGGTAGCACACCAACAGCCTAGCCGCTATCGGTGTGCCAAAGGCACCCGGTGAGGTTTAAACCTCATGCTGTTAGCCTTGTTCCTTCTATGCCAGGGATTAAATAAAACAATAGTGCCTCCCTTTCTTTTGACGCGAACACGAAGATGAAAACCTTACGACGGATTTACGACAAACGACGAGTACAAAAAAAATGAACAACGGATTCACAAAAACGACGAAGACACAGTCGAACAACAGATCACAAAATCATAGCGAGCAACTCTTTTCAAAATACGGATGGGATAATTCTTGATTTTCATTGAGGGAGATTTATATGCATTTTTACCAGAAGCTCTTGACGTCGGTGAAGAGTTTAACACATCGGCGGAGGTCTTGGCTAGCGCCCACAATCTTAAAAAATAGCGCCATGGGTTAGGAGAACCCATTGCAAACAATAATTTAATATTTATTTAAAAATAATTAAAGGGAACCTTAACAAGGTTTTTAATTATTTAAATAAATACTTCCTCCTGGACCCAAATGCATTAAACTAATGCATCCACCTATAATCTTTAAACCTGCCAACTTGGGGTTTACAAAATACCTTTGAAACTGTCATGCCGTAACCTTCATCAAAACAAATTATTTGACATCAAATAAAATTCCTTCAAGAGCTTCTTGACATCAATGACAACTTATACACTTGAGCAAAGGCAATGTACCCAAAGTACCCAAAATTGCCAACATAGGATTATCACATTGAGACACCATGTGGTGATGACGATGATAGCCAACCATGTGTTGCATGATGCATCAGGTGGTTGATTCCCATGGCAGTTGATGGAGATATTTGTGACATGGTAGAGCATGGTCATCGATTTGCATGGGCACTCACCTAATTGACATATAGCTATAAATATTTGCATGGAGTGCAACAGGTAGGGTGGCAGACAATGAGAGTTCTGGTGATCTAGATATAGGGATGAGCGCATATTACGGTAGCGAGGCCAGAGAGCCTTCCCTATACGGAACATGAGCTTATGGGACTGGATGTGCCCTACATCTTGTGATGTAGGATGGACATGGAGGTGTGAGTACATAGGTCGCACGAGGGGTAAAATCTCCATTATAGATAGGCATTAAGCAGATTGAGATGGTAGGATATTCTCTTGTGGCCATAGAGAGGGGTGCCAGATTGGGATGAGAAGAGACATGAGCTCGACCAAGTGAGGAAAGGATGATGGATGACTAGTCGAGAGGCAACCTAGATTGAGTGGTTTCCATTCAACCAAGTGTTATGGTAGTTTGGGTTATGACAAGAGGTACTTGAGGCACCCATTTTGATCTATCAAGTGAAGGGATATTCTGGGTGATGGCTAGAGATGGAGCCTCTTAATCCTATAGTGGATATAGCAATAGATATCCTAGATGTGGATTATGTAGGGAACATGCCAGGATATGTCGCATGGTGGGCTACTTAAAGTTGGGAGCCAAAAGTAGATGTGGTAGATAAATATATAGAGGCTACTGTGGTTGGGGTAGGTGAGGGTTTGGGGTGGATCGGTGGAGATGCAATGGATGGAGTAGGGATTCTTGATGTACCTACTGATAAAGGAGTGAGTAGCCCTCATCAGGTTAATATGAGGTTGAGCATTGTGATGGATGAGGGGGGTAGTGAGGAGGAGAGTGATGTAGAGGTGCTACATTAGGTACAATAGTGTGTGGAGAGGAGAGGAGCTCCTATAGAAGTATGGGAGGAGTTGATGATGATCTCAAAGGGTAGTGGGATCCAGTTACAGGTGAGATAGATTTGACTATCTATCTGTGCAACATGATGCATACGTATGAGGATATGCACATGTTGCAAGATAGAGTATGTCAATTGGAGACTCAAATGATGCAATGGGAGATGGCATGGACTTAAGAGAAATCCATGTTGATAGTAGAGAGAAATGGAGCTATAGTGGGCCAGTTAGATGTAGATCGAGATAATGTAAAGATTTAGGGCTCATGTGGAGACCTTTGAGGTCAATGTAATGCAATTACAAGGGGAGGTTTCACAAGAGAGAGGCCAGAGAGATACTATGGCAGTGGTGATGGATCGACTTTGATAGTAGACTACCCATGAGAGGGCCTATAGGGATGCCATGATAGTTGATATGGATGGGATACACAAGGAAAAGGATAACCTAGAGGGATTGTACTATATGGAGGGGTGAAAGGTACATAGACTATGAGCACATTTTGTAATTCATGGAACTAATATTCTAAAATATTCAGAGTCTGGATCCCAATCCCATTAGAGTAGGAGTGCATAGTCATCGATATGACCATCAATGAGAATGTTACCCCAGGCCAAAGTAGCAGAGGAGGATCAAGGAGAGTTGAGGAGCCTCCTACCCCACGAGAGAGGAGTGGGAGACTTATGGTGAGGTATAGAGCTGCGATAGCCTGCATTAAATTGTATTGTGTTTTTGATGTGGTGAGAGAGCCACCTATTGTGTATATGAAAATGTAGTGAGGCAATGTATAACATAGTGGATATACTTTGTAGCCTACATGCTTTGTGATTATGGATATCATTTTCCTTTTTAATATGATATATATACATGATGATTTTGTACAATTATTTGCAATGCGTATAATAAATATGATATGATTAATGTGTATGTATGTGAATGATGTGTGTGTAATTTTAAACACATGTGATCATGTATTGATGATGTGATTTGATACATGATGAATGATAGGTAAAATGAACCTAACTGATTGTGAATATGCACAAATGGAGATGTACAAATGTAATATGTGATAACATGTGTACATGTGGGACATAAAAATGTAGCAATATGGATAACAATCCACCTTGTATCTATATTGTCTCAAGTGCGATGATTAATAAAAAAAAAATGAATAATCGTATTACCTAATGACCATGATATGCAACAAATAAACATGAAGTGTACAAATGGATGATAATGTACAAGATATACATAGTGAAAATATAAAATATGGGTGAAATATGTAATGAATGAGATTATACAAATGTGATTAAGAGACACTTGCTATAGGCAAAATCAACGACAATGTTTTTTTCCCCTAATTATTCAAGCATGGTGGATGTTTAAAAGAGTCTCTAGACACTCAAACAACATAGTTCAAAGAATCAAACTTATCTAGTGGATAAGATATCTTGAATATCCTGACTAAGGTTAAGTCTATCATGTACTTGTCTGTGCACATGATGTTCATTTATCCATTTTGAGGAAGGTTGGACTAACCTATTATAAACCTATCCAATTTGGCTAGCTCATCCACAAGCGTGTAGTGATATGTACAAGAGAAGGTTGCTAATGAGATAGATGTTTCACCACTTGTAAGGCTATTCCACTGCCAGGCAGACTCTTGGAGCTTATTTTTGGTGATGGTATTCATTCCATGATGTTATTTTAGGCTTGAGGACCTCCAGGATTCAAGCTTTTGATAGTACTCTTGAGGCTTTTGCTTTTATTTTATGCCCCTTTTCCTTTTGATTCTCTCTTTTTTGTGTTGCTTTTTATGGGTGCTTGCTTTTGTTTTCTACCCATTTCTTTATTTTCTTTTGCTTGTCTCTTTGTTTATCCCCAAGTTTATTTTGATCATGCAAATGATAGGATGAGCAAGGGAAACCGTTCGCTTTACGGTAAAGCCTACGCAAGGTGTTGTCTTTCCTATACTAAAATTTTCTTAAGATGTGAAATGTATGAGTGGTCCATGAATGAACTCAATTCAACTAGGGGTAGTCTTGAAATTCTATACAATTTGATGACGTTCTATACAGGTTTATTAGACTGACTATGAATGGTTGAGAAACATAAAAGCTTCCCATTGCCATGTAAGTAAGAGTAGGACTAGGCACCATGATAGTCATGCTAACAAATGTGTGTTTAACTCTTCAAAGTGGTGCTATATACACACGATGTATGGCCTATGTACAAGAAATATATGGATATGACTACAAATAATGCATGTAATATGATATGCACAAGAGGACATGACATAACAAAATATCTAAAAATACATGGTAGTATACGATCAACTTGTTTTTTAGCAAAGCCAAGCAAGTGAGACAAATAAATGTAAGGTAGTGTATCCCCATATGGTTTACAATGTACTGGACCACATCCAAAATATGTAGGTGGATGCATTGATTTTTGAACGTGTAAAACTTTGAGATGAAGCCAAAGAAATTTGATGCCTTTGGAATGGATGTGACTGTGGGATCAAGCCAAAGGAAGTTAATGCCTTTGGAATGGAAATAATGGTGAGGTGAATACAAAGGAAATTGATGCCTTTGGAATGGGTGTAAAAAGAATGTTTCAAATGGCTTGAGATTTTTGGATAAACCTTTCTAAATTGTTGCTGAGGTTTTTGGAGAAACCTTTCCAAATTTTTACTTAGGTTTTTAGAGAAACCTGGTTCCGAAGAGATTGTTTTAAAAAAGAATATGCCAATATTTTGCTGAGTATTTTGGAGAAACCTTTCCAAAATTTTGCTTAATTTTTTTGAGAAACTTGGTTCTTAAGAGATTTTTTAAAAAGAATATTCCAAATATCTTGAGGTTTTTGGAGAAACCTTGCTCCTGAGAGACTTTTAAAGAGAATATTCCAAATACCTTGAGGTTTTTGGAGAAACCTTGCTCCTGAGAGACTTTTAAAGAGAATATTCCAAATACCTTGAGGTTTTTGGAGAAACCTTACTCTTGAGATATTTTTAAAGAGAATATTCCAAATACCTTTACGTTTTTGGAGAAAACTTAATCCGGAGAGACTTTTAAAAAGAATATTCCAAATACCTTGAGGTTTTTGGAGAAATCTTGCTCCTGAGAGACTTTTAAAGAGAACATTCTAAATACCTTGAGGTTTTTGAATAAGTCTTGCTTCAGAGAGACTTTTAAAGTGAATATTCCAAATGCCTTGATGTTTTTGGATAAACCTTACTCCTGAGAGATTTTTAAAGAGAATATTCCAAATACCTTAAGAGTTTTGGAGAAACCTTGCTCCTGAGAGACTTTTAAAGAGAATATTCCAAAGACCTTGAGGTTTTTGGTGAAACCTTACTCCTAAATGACTTTTAAAGAGAATATTCCAAATACCTTGAGGTTTTTGGGAAAACCTTACTTCGAAGAGATTTTTTAAAGAGAATTTTCTAATGCCTTGAGGTTTTTAGAGAAATATTTTTTTGGAGAGAATTTTTAAAAAGAATATTCCAAATACCTTGAGGTTTTTGGAGAATCCTTGCTCTTGAGAGACTTTTAAAAAGAATATTCCAAATATCTTGAGGATTTTGGAGAAACCTGTGTGTTGAAGGTAAGAAAAAGGGTGCAACCTTTGACAAAAGAACACAACATTTTGAACCTGGGGATTTATTTTTGATGGTGAGGCAAAGGGTGTAACCTTTAACAAAAGAATATAACCTTTTGAACCTGGTGATTGATTATGGTTGATGGTGATTTATTTGTGATTGCAGTGTTGGGTGACACCATCATGAGTAGATGAGATGTGGTAGAGTTTGAATGTGGAAGGATAATTAACTCCTCAAAAGAGAAATATGGTTGTAAAGAGGGGAGATCCTCCTCCTAATCATATATGTGGTTTAAAAATAAAATGGAATTTATTGATCGTAAAATTATTTAGAAGTGGTAGGATAAAAACTCCCCTAGTAATGAGTAATTAGTTGAAATGATATGAATTTCCTTAGTTGTGAACAATGGAATGAAATGAGATGAAACTCCCCCAATTATGAAAAAGGAGTGGGAAGAAGGTGAAGCTCCACTAAATGTGGAAGATGTGTTGGAAGGAGATGAAACTACCCCAATTTTTGGAAGGTGTTTTGGGGAGGAGATGAAACTCCCCCAATTTTGAAAAATTAAGTTTGGAAGGAGGTGAAGTGCCGCTAAATGTGGAGGACGTGTTGGAAGGAGATGAAACTTCCCCAATTTTTGGAATGTGTGTTGGGGAGGAGATGAAACTCCATCAATTGTGAAAAATATGTTGGAAGGACATGAACACCTCCCCAATCATATGATTGGTGTGAATATGTAGAAATGATGAAAAAAGTATATGAATGGAAACATGAGAAGAAAGAGAAAAGGGAGGATATTATGGAAGAGAAGAAAGGGGGAGAAGAGAATAAGAGAGGAGAAAAAGAACCAATCATAGGTACGTAGTAGCTCAAAGCATGATCATACAATAATGACATAAAACTTTATGGAAGAACGAGTGGGAGGAATGAGGAAGAAGGAAGAGGTAGAGTAGATTCAAGGAGTAGAGAGAGAAAGGAGGGTTTTGATTAGGGGATGATGAGGAGATTATCAACTTTGATGACTCCTTGATTGATCAGATCTTGAACTTGATGCTTAAAGGTGTGATAATAGTTGATTCCATGCCCCTGCTACCTATGATAATCATAGAATGTATGTTACTTGTTACCCTTTGGTTTTGGGTGATTTGGATTTTTTGTTTTAATGTTAGGTAAGACAATATATCCAACAACATACAATTCTTAAAATAAATTAGATAAGGTTTCAAACAATGCAGTCCAATTATGATATGGAGGTGAAATATGTTGCAAGTGAGCGAGTGGTTGACTAGGTGGTGAGGGGGTGATTGCTAGCCTATGTTATGGATATTTCCATCATTTAGGGTGCAAAATTGTGGAAGTGGAGGTATGGTAGGACCTCTCATGGATGTATCATGAGTGGGTGTATGAAACCTACAGTTGCTCAGTTGCAACTCAATATTGTTGAGGCACATTAAGACATGTTGCATGTTTATGAAAGAAGGACCAATGGTGTGAGAATGGGATTGACATGGATGCCACTTATGGTGGGTGTGGATTGATATGGGTAAGAATGTGCATATGGATGAGGTGTAGAAGGTGGAAATGGAGGACCCAAAGGTTATGGTATGCCAATTGGTTAGGTGATGTGAAATGGAAATCGAGGTGAGGGAAGAAGAGGTGGGGTAGTTGGTATTGAAAAGGGTGTCAATGATGTGATAGAGATTGATGTAGAGAGGAGAGAGTAGTTCTTGCATGAAATTGTGGGGGGAGAGAAATACGACTAGCCCGATGCCTAAGGTCATGATCATAGTATGAGATCCTATTTACTAACGTATAATATGGGGATGGGGAATGGGAGAAAATAAATTAGATTTTGAGAATGGGTAGAGGTAGTTTCTTCTAAATGCCCTAATGAATTTATTGGCGAAGAAGGAAGCATGGAAGAAACCCTCATAGCTAGGAGTGTTTGTGTTCAAGATTTAGCCTTAGGTAAGGATAATTATCAAAGGGTAATACGATAAAATACCTTAGTTTTTTTTACCAAATCTAAGGTGAAAGAATAATTAGAATGATGTTCTAGCAGTAACCAGACCTTTCTGTAAGATAGAAGTTTGAGTCATAGGGTAGGGTGCGACTGGTCTCGATCATTGGGTACCCTATGAATTTTTTGAAACTGATGTCAAAGACATAATTATTGAACCTGTGTTGAGAGAAGTGTGAGACCTATTTTTGGTATGTTTTAGAACCTTTTTTGAGTGTTTTGTAACATAAATCAAATCATACAACAAGAAACAAGCATGAACAACTAAAATTTTATAAAAGTGTGTTTTGATGTTAGAATAACCCTAAAACTAAAATGAAACAGGGTGTGGTGGGTGTATTCTAAAAGGTGTGTTTGTGGATAATCTCCTATTATGCCCAAAGGCATGCAAGGGGTAATTGTATACAAATGGGTGAATGGATTCTAATGGAGGTAATGGCTCAAGGTACAACCTAAGGAAGTAAATAACCCCTGAAGAGGCCACACTGTCTAATGTTCTGCTACCGATACAATCATGCATTTGCTTGACCTTCACGTTTAAGGCGTGAACAAGAATGATAGTTGCATCCACTAATTATTTGAAAAGCCCTGTGGTAAAGGGGCTTGCTAATACTTCCTACTCTAAGGGTCTCTCAAGAGTAGGGGATTTTCTAGTGGTGAAGTCTAGAAAACCACTTGCGAGGGCTACTATGGTGTGTAGGGGATGACCTTATGGAAGGATATGAAATTCAACATCACCAGTCTTGAGTGGATATCTATGATGAAATCTAATATTACCATTGTTTAAAAGAAACATGAAGTGCATGTCCTACTCTAATAAAATATGAAATACCATTTTGAAAGTAAAATACCTTTGGAGGAATAAGAGAAATGCAAGAGCAACACAAGAAGTGCAAAGAGAATGATGCCAATTACATTTTTATAAAGCAAAAATTTACAAGTTATGCAACATGCAAAAGGAAAAGACAACCTATAGAACTACTTAGCTCTCTAAGGTGCATGAAATGCAAGCCTACATATGTAGATGTGTGAACCAAACAATCTTGAATCCTTTTGTAAGTCACTACCAACTTTTGTAAAAAAACCTAAAGTGATTTTGAGGCCTTTTGTGAAAGTAAAAAGATGGTAAAACTTAAATGTAAACTTGTTGTTTTCGAAACTAAATAAACAGGTTTTTACTAGCTTACCTATATTATCTAGCTCTTATAAGTCTTTGAGAATGAAATTCAGAGGTTGAAGTTTACTTCAGCTATAGTTGCACCCTACCATACGACTAATCAGGGTCACACCCTACCTTGCGACTTTAGTGAAAAGATGAATTTAGGCTAAATTTGAGCTTTTGATAGTAATTTGTTTTGTGGGTAAGTACCTGCAACTAAAAATAATAATATATCTCTTATTTTGAACAAAATAAATGTCGAAGAAGATGAGAAGTGAAATAAACATAAGTTTGCAAGATGGTGCAGTACCGAGTTTTGCAAAAACAAAAGAGAACAACCTAGAAATATGGTGAGCTACCAAGTTTTGCAAAAGCTAAAAAATAAGAACCTAGCAATATGGTGCAGTATTGAGTTTTGAAGGAGTTCTAAAAACAAAATAAAAAATTAACAAGATGGTGCGGTACCGAGTTTTGACAAAGCTAAAAAATAAGAACCTAGTAATATGGTGCAATACCGAGTTTTTCCAAAGCTCAAAATTAGTATATAGGGGTCGATTATACATTTGGATATGCTAGTTTCTTTAGGTAGTTTTGGCCTATAAAGGCTATCTTTGGCAAGGGGGATAGCAATCCCATATGAGGGCAAATCAGTCCCCCATACTTACCTACAACTTAGGGATTATTGTTGGCTATGTAAGAGCTATTTTTTAACCATTTCTTGAGTGCTTGGCTAGGTTGCAGGGTACCCTCCAACATAATGTAGGTGCACCCTACCATGCAAATCTGGCTTGTAGACCAAAAAGGTAGTTGTATCAGACTAGATTTATGTTTTCAAGGTTTTTGTAGGGCTCTATATGGTTTTGTATCAATTGTGACATAGAAAGATAGTAAAAATTAACCAACTATTTGAATGGGTTAACTAATAAGAATAAACAAAGTGGAGGTCCTATAGGGCATGCTAGAATGAATACATTGTAAAATGGGGTTGTCTATTAATATACTTGTGGTATAAAATGGTTACAAGCGATGCTCCTTTTTATGATTTTTTTTCTTTAGAAGGATACAGAGAGGGATTCTATGAGTTGAAAATCCCTTTTCTTCAATAAATGAGCCAACAAATCCGAAATCGGTCTTCCAAGGATACTCAAATTGGGTGGGCTTAATACTAGTGTGCCCCTATTGATCAAACCTATACTCAAGACCTGTATGACCTGCATAAATGGGTTAGAACATTTAGGGACTTGTCATTGATCATATCCCATGTCGGTGAAGACAAAAGACAAATGAAACTAACTTGATGCATGATGAAAGTTATTGGAAAATGATTATAAATTATGAAATACAGTAAAAGTTACCTATCTAAAGGGTTTTGGTGGCTTGTTGTTTAAATTTGGAGTTTGGGTCGAGTTGCACCCTAGTGTGTAGTTACTTGTGGGTCATAGGGTACCTTGTGTTTCTTATTGTGATTGCTCTTTTCTGATTCTAGTAGAAGATAACACTTCAGTACCTATCAAGCCTATCATAATAGAGAAGAAAAGGGATGCAAAGAGAGGGCTTATGATACCTCTATGATGGTTGATGGCAAGTGAGGGCTTAAGTGGCCTCTAGATTTATTTTGGTAGAGTTTGGGTATGCCAAAATGGTTGATATTCAAGATAGAAGAAATGGACCTCTATTTATAGAATTTGGAGAGGTTAGGGGTAGGGGATGAGGTGTCCCCTATGAGGTATCCCTTGTGAGGTGTCATGGCTCATGAGTGCATTTGTGTGAAGGAATCATTCACCCATGTGGAGGATGAGGTGTAAGGTGACTATTCTCTTCCCATACCTTGAAAGAGGATATTTTAAATATCCATTTGGATGAGTAGTGCACACATGTGTGAGCAACAAATATCCATTAGGATTATGGGTGCACACATGTGTGAGCAAGGATTAATGTTAACCCTGATTAGGTTGACCATATGTTAGACCAAGGTCAAGGGGATGAGGTGGAAGGCTAGAGATTAATTATGATTAATGCTAATTAAACATGAGTTTAGCCTTTTAAGTGCACTTTAATGATAAAGTGAATTTTTGCTCATAAAGTAACTTTTATCCAAGGTAAAGGTTTACCAAGGTTAAGCCTTTGATGGTGGTCACATGAGGACCATGGTTAAGTGTAGGAAAGGGCTTAAGTGGCACAAGGAGATTATGAATAGTACTTTTAATAAATTTAAGGTGTTTTAAGGCTAATTAATGCAATTTTGTAATTTTTGTGATTTAATAAACCGTGAAGACGAGGCAAGTGATGATGTGTTATTTTTAGGTGTCTACACTAATACTATAGTAAATATGAAAAAAAATTATCTTTTCAACTTAATATTTTTAATATGCCAAAAAATTTATTTAAGAATATAATAAAGCACAATTTGTAGTAGCTTGACTTAAAGGGAGCAATAGGAAAAGTTCCTTTCAAGTGATTTAAATGATGCTACTCTACGATGGTATGAAATGCAAGAGGATCAAATTAAGAATTCATAGGATGCGTTTAGTAAGAAGGTAATCAAGGAGTACAAACCATACCAAAAATACTCTAATTTGATGAAGAAGATAATGAAGTTGGTCCAATGACCTAAAGAGAAAGTTTGTGACTACTATGCACAAGAATATAATATTTGAATAAAATTGGAGGCCCAATTAAAAAAGAACATTATGAAGGGTATGTATTACATACATTATAAGCATTTTATTATAGTATAAACACACCAATTATGTCAAGAGTTATGTATGAGCAACTTGCCACTACCTAACATACATATAAGATTACAAAGAAACAAGAGGAGAGTATAGAGGAGGATATAGTTCCGCCAACACCAATTATTCCAAACATTTATGGTCAAGTTTCAAAACCAAAAATAGTAGGAGAAGATCTAGTTAAAAATATGGTACAACATGCAATCATTTTATTGTAAGCTAAGGACGCATGAATGCAAAAAGTCCAATATTGGTATGAAATCAAAATAATCTTATATTTGCATTGAAATGAAGTGCTTAAATAGGCACAAATTACAACCACATTCCCTTCCAAATAGCAATAGAATTCTAAATTTGGAATATATGCCTTTATCTAATTTCTATTTTGAAGGATTATCTATTATCAATCCAACTTAGCAACATCCCTCTAGAAGATATTTCCAAACCAAGTCCAAAAATACTAAATCCAACATGAGAAACTAATCCTCATGTTTGATAATTTATTATAAAATTTAAAATAAGACTAAGCCACTAACAATACTAAGTCCCTAAATTCATAATAAGCCTAAGTTTAAAAATCCTAGAAACATAAACCTATGTCTATCAAATGATATCCTCATCATACCTCCCCACAATAGAAGCATTGGAATCCAATGTTTTTACAAAAAAAGTGGGCTTATTTAGAAGAACTCGAGCTAGATGAGGTGAAAGCTGTAAATCAGGTATTAGATGGGCATAAGTATTGATGATGTATATGAGGCAAAGATGTTCCTTATCTAGAAGACAATGCTTGGTAATTATTTTATTGCCAATTTAAAAAGGAATTTTATGAAGTTGTTAATGACCATTGGCCTACTTCTGAGTCTACACAGTTTGCTTCAAAATAAGAACCTACCAAACTAAAGATGGTTGTCAAGAGAAGGGTTGTTGAGTAGCTAAAGAAGTAACAAGAGGAGTTGTTATAGTAGTAAGAGGAGGTACTGATGAAGGAGGAATCATCTCATTGTATGGATAAGTTGGTACAGTTGGTTTTGGTGTGTCCTATGGCCTATTGAAGATCAATATAATATTTTGTGGTTGAGTGGAGTGGAGCAAGAGTGTGGTATTATTGTTGTAATGAATGAGAAATATATTATTCTCATGATGAAAGGTATATGTATTGTTAAAAGAATCATATTGAGTCCTCTTGTAATACTGGTAGGGCTTCCTAAGAATTATACCACACCAATCTATTGGAGTCATATTGCAAGTGATTCTATCTAGAAAATACAAGTCAAATATAAAGGACATTGTGCAAGTTTATATGATGTGATATGTGGAACTATTTTCTTTCTGTAGTGAGTATGGAAAATGATGTGGTTCCATAGGTAACTTCAACCTGTCAATGAAGGATCTCAGAATTAGGTTCTTTTACAAGTCATCATCAATTGTACAATTGATAGAAAAATTATAATTGAGGTGGATTTTCATGATAAACAAATTATCACAAACACCTTCATGCAAATTTTATGTCATCAAGGTAGTATTTTTGAGCTTATCCTTGAGCTCATCATACTCTTTATCTTCTCCTATAATCTCAATAGGACCATCTTGTGGTTCCTTAGGTTGAGATTTTACAACAAGATTCTTCCTCTTTCTAAAGCACTTAGATTCCACATGTCCTCTTCTTTTATAATAATTACAAAATTTCATGCTATTAAAATAAAAATAAGAAGAGGAAGAAAAATAATGAGAAGGAGGAAAGTAAGAAAAATTCTTCTTCAATTGTTGCTAATGTTATTGTTGATTGGGTGCTTCGGATGTGCCTGAAGATCAAGATCCACTTGATTGAGCGATAAGTTTCTCCTCCATAAGTTATGCTTTATTATACAATGCATTCAAGGTGGTGATGGGCATATAATTCAATTCCCTAAAAATTTCGTCTTGCAATCCACTATTGAATTTTATTATGAGTGCTTTTACTGAGTCCAGTATACCATTTAAAATCCTTAGTTTTTTAAACTAGAAAATGTACTCTTGGATACTCATTTTGTATCCTTGATTCAAATGAATCCATTTATAAGTAAGATATTTAGCATGATTTGAAGGATACAAGGTATCCTTCAATTCTTTCACCAAATCATCCCAAGTGTCGATGGGATTCTAATTTCCTTGGTAGTTCATTATCAAAACTTTGGCTACACTATAAATTTTTAATTTAGCAAATGTAACTTGCTCATTTTTTGTAGGTAAAAAACACTCATGTAGAGGATCCAACTATTTAGGACCTCAGGATCATAGGATCCATCATAAATTTTGACCTCACGTTTTGCTTGTGGATGAAGGTTGAGGGTTTTTACTTCACTAGGACCACTAGGGGTTGCAATATTATTCATGTTATTAGCCAAGAGACTTTCTACTAATTCTAAAGCGACCATTTGCTCTATTAAATTGGAAGACATTTGATACCATATGTAAGTTAGTAGTACCATTACAAAAAGGACCTAATTGATACGTAAAGGGGTTATAAATATATGTGTGCCTTTTGCCCAAATTATTATAAAAACAAAAATGTTTAATCCAATTTTACAATGCTTGGAACGGCAAAATTTAAAAGCACAAAAAAAATTAAAAAAAAAAAAAAAATTTAAAACATTCCCCTTTTTGCAAAATAAAAATTTACTCCTTTTTGTAAAAAAAAAATGACCCCCATTTTTGACAAAATATTTTGTGCTTTATATAGCACTAGGTCAACTGGTCAACTATACACAAAAGGTAGAAAGGCACCATAAGGATCAATGGTGAAGATTAACTGAGTGGAGTGTCATTCGAATAACCACTAGCCAATGTTGGATGGCTTCTTCTTACCTCTGTAGGAAATATTTTAAAGGGTTTTGATGCTTTTTCCCATAATAATGTTGGATAAAATAATAGCTTCAAATCCATGAAATCAAAAACTGATAGATGTGTACCACATGTCACTATGAAAATTATTTGATCTATCCAAGAGATGTGTGCCAAGTGTCAAAGATCTACTATGAGGAATGTGATTGGTTGACCAAGATTCATGATCTTCCAATCAAAGTTTGCTTCAAAATTTGTGTGATATAAAATTTGTTTTGGCCAATGAGGGTTTTTCATCCATAATTTGAGGTCTTTATTGGGATTTGTGGTATTGAAGTGGGAGGATTGCATTGGCCTATTTTGGGCTTCATTCCAAGACTTTTCTATAGCAGGACTTGGGTTCAATACAACTACAAGAAGGTAGATTGACCACCTGTTGTCCTTGGTCAAGCTGACGACCACCTATCATCTGTCACTATTGGACCCACATTGATGTCTATAATGCCAAAAATCATGGGATTATCTCACGTAAAATTAGCAATGTCAAAAATATGTGTGCTATTTTATGTCAATATTATGATGTCGAGGAAGCACGAGGTTCCTCGTTGATGTGTGCAACACCAATAAAGCATAGGATCAAGGCTCGCATTGGCATCTATAATGATAGGAAGAAGTGGGTGTTGATGGTACATTGACATCATCGAGTGACATGAAAGTCATCGAGAAGGTGAATTTCCTTTTTATTCTTCCTAGGCGATGAGGTAGTCATTGAAAGACATCTACTGTTTTTTTTTTTAATTTGCTTTGTTCTTTTTTTATAGTAACAATAAAACAACAAGATTTTTTTAATAACAAAAATAGATCAAAATTAAATCAAAATGCTTTAATGGCCTACAAGAAAAATTGTCAAGCAAGAAACAAAAATCAAATGCAAAAAATAACAACAATTTGATAGTAAAGGGCAGTAAGGGGCAACAAGAACTATTATGATCTTCTAATAGTAGATCATAAGTCCAATTTAAGGGAGCTTGGGTTCATAAATGCTAACTACTATTTGGAATAGAGAGCTTCAAAATATGTAAAATTAGGATCTAGTTGGTCGAAATTTACCTAAAGCCAAAACAAGCAGCATAAGGTCAAAAATATCCCAAAACCTTTGCAATCCCTACACTTTAATACAACTTATGTGGAATCAAAAGAATCTAAGATTTGTATTAACATGGTGTGCTTAAATAGGTACATATTACAACCACATTTCCTTCCAAATAACAACATAATTCAAAATTTGGAAGATATGCCTTTATCTAATTGTTATTTTGAAGGATTTTCTATTATCAATCCAAATTAGTAATACCCCTCTAGAACATATTTGCAAACTAAGTCTAAAAATAATAAAAATAATATGAGAAACTAATCCTCATGTTTTACAATTTATTATAAAATTTAAAATATGACTAAGTCCAATAAGCCTAAGTTTAAGAAGCCTAGAAACATAAACCTATGTCTATCAAATGATTTCCTCATCAAATATGGATATAAAAGTGTCAAGAGAAATATCTCTAAAGTAGTCTACTATGAGTGAAAGAGAAAAAGAATCACAAAACTAATTTCTCTAATAAGGCATATACTTCAATAAGAAAGGGTAATGAGAAAAGAAAGGCTCCAATTAATATTGTTGATCTTATTCAAGATAATGAAGAAGAAGTTGATATCATAGAAACAAAATGAGCTTAAGATGAGAATCATAAAGAAAGAAAAAAATACTAAAATGAAGAAATAAGATCCCAAAATGAGAAGGAAATAATTGGGAATTTAAGACTTTTTAATCTCAACAAGCCAAGCACTATGCTCAATAATGGAGAATTTATTAAAGCAAAATGACAACATCATGTTTGGCTAGGTACTGGAATTATAATCAAAAAAGAAAAAGGGATTACTCTTATGAATATTTATTCTCATAAACATAATTTTTTTCTCTAATACCACTTGTTATAAAAATTTATTCTCATAAACATAAATCATTCACCATTATGCAAAAATATCAAATTATGCATCCATAAATTATTATCCCCAATAAAAATCAACACAATGATATAGAGATAGATAATACCCTTAGGGTAGGGAAACACTTATAATAATCCTTAAGGATGGAATAACTTCACAAGATATCACAATATGAGTGCCACTTAGAGAGGGCAAAGTCTCGTAAACCACTTTGTAAGAAAAGGTGATTACAAGTAATACTCAACATAAGTGATGATTCTTGTAATGAAAACATACCTTCTTTATATACCCATCCTTTATTGCTACTTTGGATAGGGTATAACCCTAACCCTAGCTGACTCCTAAACCCTTATCATGATTCTTATTATAATATATTATTTGTAAGAAATGAAGATACACCCAAACAATAGAAGAAATCAATAAGCAATAAGCAATCAATAAAAATGCTCTTTATATTGAACTTTTTGGGAGCCTTGATCTATTTTTTTTATAATGGCAATTTACCCCAAATTTACAAGGGTCTTATTAAAACATTATCTCTCTTGCTTGTCTTTGGATTACAATAAGCACAAAGGAGTGAAACCCCTTTGGCAAATCCAACTGAACAGTGGGTGTAAATGCTCCCCATTGCTCCAATCAGATTTGTTTCTAATTTACTGATTTGTATTTGTTTTTTGTTGCAGGTTTTTGAAGCTCTAACACAAGAAAAGTCATAAATCAAAGTTGAGAGTTTTATAGCATGTTCAGGCTATCCCTGTACCAATGCAAATGCATATCTACATAAGGAGGTTGGAGGAAGAAAAGGTAAGGCTTCTAGGTAAGCCATTTTTGAAACCCTAGCTTAGATTTTATTAAAAAAAAAAAAAAAAAAAAAATGTTTTATATATTTATTTTTAAAACCCTATCTTAGATTTTATTTTAGTTAAAAAAAAGAGAAAACTTTTGTTTTCTGTATTTGTTTTTAAAACCCTAGCTCAAATTTTATTTAAAAAAAAAAAGAGAAAGAAAAAATTTCCATTTTCTTGTTTCTATTTTCATCATAGGCATTAGATTAAGTGCTTTTGTAGGCATTTAAAAAAATCAATCAAATCTAAGTTGCATTTGAGGGAATACCTTTGTAAAAAAGCATAGTAGCTGCATCTAGGGTTAGTTTACATACTAAAGTATATTTTAGGCTATATTAGGGCTTAAGGATTTCCCTGCTCTATTTTTGACACAGTCAGAAATGTAAATCTACATTTCATTAGTCTCAAATGCACCCTTGCATTTGGTTCTATGTTTTAGAAGCATCTTAGGGCCTATGTGAACCCTATTTGCTACATTTAATTTAGGATTTTTTTTTGATTTACTATTATTCCGGTGTCAGGTCCGAGGTGTAGACCAATTGGTTCATCCAAACCCCATAAGGGGGCAGAGGTCCAAGGTTCAAATCTTGGGCCTCATCGGGCTGAACGCTTATCCCTTTATTTGTGCTTTCAGTGACATAAAGGTTTAAAATGATTGTGGTATGGTTGTTATAAGGGTGGACTGCGCGAAGATCTATGTGGCAGCTTTTTAGGCGGACAACGCAGAATACTGTGGCGGCCATAAAAGCCGGACAACCTGCCCAGATTCGTGATGGCTACCGATTCCACCATGTAAATTAAAAAAAAAAAAACTATTCTTTCGGTGTCTAAGTAAATTTTACTATAGTTATAGACATTGCAATCAAAAATTGCATGGTATATGTGCATCTTAGGATAATTTTACACTTTTTTTTTGTAAAACCCTAAACTGAAATAAAAACATCACACACTTTGCATTAATTTTCATTTTGCACCGCTACATGACAAGTACGATGAAAACCTCCTAAATGAGTTGTATTTCATCACCAACTGTTAGAGATACCTTAGTTCAGCCATAGTTAATTACGATAGTTTCTTGGACTTCATCACCAAGAAACTAGTTGCTCTTGAGGATAGCTCAGGGTAGCGAAGGCTAGATGCACTTCATTTTGAGGGCTTAATAATTATAGAATCATAGCTATAATTTATGTCCAAGCTCAAATAAGAGGGTGAATTGAAAGTCCAAGTGGACCAGTAACAAGGCACTAGACAGTGTGGCCTCTTCCAGAGGTATTTTGTTCCCTTAGGTTACACCCATCACCAAGCCTCATTTAAGAAGCTATATCACCTTTTTGTGATTCATCCTTCATCATAGGGGTGGGTTCAAACACACCTTTTTAGATTCATTCCACCACCCACCTTGCATAGTTTTCTAGGCATAGGATCTACATAAAATACACAAAAACCAAAAATAAAAATAAAAATAAAAAATCTTCAAAAAAATTAAAAAAATAAAAGAAAATTAAAAGAATCAAATCAACAACAAAATTGTAAAAATAAAAGAGATATAGAAAACATTTTTTTGATTGTGTGTTTTGTATATTTTTAATTTGCATCATACTTACACATACATACCTACATATTCACTACCCCATCTCACCCCTAGCTTATGGTAATGATCCGGAGTCAAGCTAGAGTTTTAACCAACACCCAAATCCAAACCCATTCATCCATGGAGTCATATGCTCACAATTCCCATACTTCTATTGAGCATATATAACATATCATACCTCGCTCCATCGTGATACCCTTCATCACCTATCCTCCACTAATACCCACACATATTGTCATCACACATCATGTTCAATATTTTATTCCTTATTCAACCATTTTTCCTACCTCTAAAATTGATATCAAGCAAGCTTTACAACATCTACAATAGTTGCTTTCTAGTAGCATTAATCAAGGTATCAACCCATATCATAACACCAATCATTGGTGGTAAACTTCAAACATCCCCTAACATCGACATAAAATACCTTTTCTATGCAAGATCCATCATGGGTATTGTGGCCATCCACCATGACCATACCTACACCACCACTTCAAAAAGATGCTACTGCATCAACACATGTCACCATTCCTCCATATCCTCATCAACAATCCCCACCTTATCGATAACCATCATTCCACAAGAAATATCATTAGAACATCACACACCATCAAATTCTAACACACACCAATCCACTCACCAATCAACACCTCATCTCATCCATCCAATTCATCACACAATAAACATATTCAACACACACAAAAAACACAAATCAGGTTATCAAGCACCATTTGAAGGCCCAAAATTTCAATTTTTGCAAAAAAAATTGATAGCCTAGCTATGACATATCAAAAGTACACTTTAAGGCAAATGATAAATCGCCCTATTCATCCTTCGGTACTCTCACCACCATATCCTACTAATTTAAAAATACTAAATATGGATAAATTCATAGGGGAAGAGGACCTCCACGAGCATGTAAGCACATTCATCCATACATGTTTTCTAATTCAAAACATTGACCCATTGATGCTCTGAACCTTTTCCCAAATCCAAGGGGGAGATGACTTTGATTGATACCACCACTTGCTTAACCATATCATATTTACTTTCAACCAATTGGCCAATATTTTCTTAGAATATTTTTCTTTTAATATCAAGCATCAAACCACTCTAACTAATCTCTACCATCTTCACCAATTTGAAGATGATCTTATCTTGGAGTATGGTAAATGATGGAGAGTCGTGTTAACCAAACTACCCTTTAGTCTCCCCGATATAGAGCTCAATCGAATGCTCATAAGGAGTTATTTGAAATACAAATATTTACTATTATAACTCTAACATTATTGCATACTCAGGAAAGCTTTAGCACAATCCCAAATCATTAAAGATATCAAAATCCAAGAAGGATAAATTAGACTTCAAAATAAGTAGTGGACCAAAAATGATGTCAAAGGCCATGCCAATAACCAATCCAAGCCCTCTCCAGTCAACCAAATCATATTCACCACCTCTACCACTCATAATCTGCAACCTCATCATCCACCCCCACAAAAACCATCACCACAATATCCACAACCACAATAATAGGTGCACATCTAGGCACCTCCTAAACAAATTGTCCTCACAGGACCACCACAACAATAGGGGCACAACCAAGCACCTCCTAAACAAGTTGTTCTCCAAGAACCACCAAAATAACAAGAGGACAACCAAGCACCTCCTAAATATGTAGTTCTCCAAGATCCATCACAACAATAGGGGTACGCCTCGATAACTCTTAAGAAAATTATCCTTAAAGGACAACCACAACAATTGGTGTACACCCAACCATCCCATCGATAAATGATCATCAAAGGACTACCATAACAAGGGTACACCCAACAACCTATTCAACAAGGGTCCATCTAAGCACAACTTAATCAAATGCACTAACAAAAATTTCTAGACCATGATTGGTATCCTTAAACATCCTAACAACACACACAAACTCTCATGCCCATACACGTTTCAAATCATGAAGGGTACAAAAATGTATCCCAATAACAAGAGCACACTCAAGTATCATTTCATGAGGTACATGAAAAAACTTATTATCAAAAATCCATTCCTACCTCAAGGTCTTCAATACCACCAACGTGCCCAGACACCCAACTTGTCTTGGTTCTCATGACTAATTCAATCTTAGTGGATTCTATCGTGCACAATACATATCTCCTCTCCCAACATCTAAATAATTAAATCTAGAATCGGCATGGCTTTGCACCAGAAACCCAACACAAACATAGCTCCACACCAACAACTTAGCCTAAACAAGGTTTAGTGCCACCAGTCTAGCACAAACACCGCTCCAAAATCCCCTAAATATACTATCAACATTCCTCTATACTTCTTCCAGGACTTTATTATCCACTTGGAGTCCCTTGAAACTTCTAAATATTAAATCAAACAATAATTGGACAATCTCTTAGTGAATTTTGATAACTTTGAAGATGTGTCATTCCTCATCATTCCCATCATTGAACAACCTACCAAAGACCTTGACTACCTTTACCTATTCCTAATTTTGCTACCCATTCTTCCTATCCTCCTCCTAGAGGAGCACCCACAACCCCCACCACCTCGACTTGTTCATCCCCCTCCAATTCTATGCCCACCCTTACCATAACCACAATTCACCCTTTCTTGTATATTATATAATATAACAAAAACCACAAAAAACTAAATCATTCAAAATATAAAAACATCAAAGTCAACTCAAAAATACAAAAACATCAAAATCAACTCACAAATACAAAAACAATAATAAAAAAACAATCAAAATACAAAAATATATAAAAAAATTATAAAACAACAATAAATAATTTCATTCACATTGCATTTCATGCATCCATTCATACATTCATAAGTCATATATTCCACTTACACTACATTCACACATTTGTATCATTTGCATCCATTGATGTCACCTGCCATACTAGTTGTCATTCGCTCAGTTTGGATAATTGTTAGTCCAACAAGTCTTATTACCTTAATCAGGGACACATTCAATCTAGCATTAGTCCCATTTCACAATCCAAAACTCATGCACCTCTAAGTGTTTTTTGATCACTCAACCACTCCTAGTGTTTCAAGCAACCTCCATTGAACGTCAAGTTTTCTCTTGGACCAAAAGCACACTTTTTCACTAAGAAAATCTTGAGTTTTGGGAGTTGAATCTACCATTCTTGAACCAAATATATACCACACTTATTAATAATATCTTGTGTTAGAGAGGGATGATGCCATGATCTGGGTTGAACCTTGAGGTAAAAAGTTCTTCTCGCTTGTCCCATTATGTACATAGTCTGAAATAACAATGAAAACACAAGATAGAGTAGTAAGGATAAGTATAACATTCTCGTTAGGACTCGATTCGAGTGGTCAAGAATATGATTCCCCAAAGCTCTAATTCTTATCACAACAAAAATACCATATTAGCATTAGTAGTAAGGATAGGGTTAAATCCTCATAAAAACTTGTTTAGAGTGGTTGAGGATCCAATTCCCCAAAGCTCTAATTCAAATTTTAAACACATAATAACAACTAGACTTAAAATAGTAAGGATAGGATTTCATTCTCATAAGGACTTGATTCAAGTGGTTGAGAATCTGACTCCCCAAAGCTTGGATATCCTTACATTGGACTATGCTCATGCATCGTTACATGTGTCTCTTGAAGAGACCTCTGAATGCACATAAGGACAAGCTAGATTTATGGTTCTCTCTATGTATGGTTTAATATCACCTTACTCAATATGGGTAAATTAACTCATTTGTATACATAGTGGTTCTTGATTGGCTTGAGTTATTACTGTTCTCATGATTGGTAAATGAGCATCCATTGCACACATAATTGGTCCTTGAGAAATTTGACTCTGCTTTGCCAGATTAATAGATGATTTTGTTTGAAATCACTAGGATGTTTGAGTATGAGTAAAACAATTCGAGATTCTTTATCCTTAGGTAAAAAAAGTCATAAGTGAGCTTCCATTCCATATCATAGTCCATTATCAGCTAGAAATTATAAACCACTTTACCTTCTAAGCATTAGATGTTGGTGCCCTGATTAAGAAATAAAGGTAAAGTTTGCTAAATAATGGTCCATAACCTCCTTGAATGACATACATCATCATCAATTGCATTCATTCATAATACATTTATTTCATCACATACATACCAAAATTTAAAAAGGCTCGAAAGGAACAAAACTTCTTTGGTGACCTCCAAAATTCAAAAGGGTCCAAAGGAACCAAACTCCTTTGGTCATCTCCAAAATTAAAAAGGGTCCAAAGGAACCAAACTCCTTTGGTCATCTCCAAAATTCAAAAGGTTCCAAAGGAACCAAACTTATTTGGTCATTTTAAATCCAAAAGGCTCCAAAGTAAACACTCCTTTGGTCAATTCAATTAAAAAGGCTCAAAAGGAAATACTCCTTTGGTCAATTCAATTCAAAGGGCTCTAAATAATATACCCCTCTGGTCAATTTAGTTCAAAGGCTCCAAAGGAGACACCCCTTTGGTCAATTCAGTTCAAAATGCTCCAAAGGAATAAAACCCCTTTGGTCACTTTTAATCCAAAATGCTCCAAAGGAGGTACACTCCTTTGGTCAAATTAGTCCAAAATTCTCCAAAGGAGACACTCTTCTTTGGTCACTTTTAGTTCAAAATGCTCCAGAGGCACCAAACCCCTATGTTCAACACCTAGAATAACTTTTTCTTTCCTGTAATAGCTTAAAATTTGCTTTTTAGTCATAGATTAGCTATCCTAGATCCTCGAGTGAACCTTGTATCTAGTAATTTACTCTAGCCACCTAGTGGTTGCATCAATTGGTTATCCATGCAATCCGGTAGGATGGGTAAGTCACCATAAGGACACTTGTGCAAAAATGAAAAAAAAACACCCCAAACCACTCCAAAAATCTCTACAAATTTTACAAAACCATCAAATCAACTCATCTATGCATCCAACATGTCATCCCATTTCATATTGTCCCAAATCAGATCAATTTGGTAACTCAATTTTGGAATGCGACTGCATTTAATAAAATTTGTTCAAGGTAATCATTAAAAACAAAAAATAAAACAACAAAATTTCAAAAAAAAAAATTCAAAACCAAAAACAACAACAAAACAAAAAAATGTATTTGTCAACAAAATACAAAAATGGTTTTTCTCAAAAAAAAAACTTGTCAACAACAACAAAAATGTCAAAAAAAAAAAAAAACCAAAAAAATTGTCAACAAAATTGACAACCAAAATATTATGGATCTAATTGTATTTGTAGCATTGAATCAGAATCACATCCTAGTTTTGCATTTTGGTGAAATTATACTAGATTTACATTAAAAAATCTTCTTAAAAAAACCAAAACAAAAACAAAAGAATATACCTTTTTGCACACACTTTTGCACGATCTATATTCTATACTTTTGGCATATATACAATGCAAGGAAGACCTCTTGAACATGTTGGATTCCTCGCTAGCCATTAGTCAAGCCCTAGACAAGCCATACTTAGCACACATAGCCTCTTGGACTTCATCACTGAGAGATTGGTTACCCTTATGATTAGCTCAAGGTAATTTATTAGGTTAGATTCCCTTTAACCACTTGGATAAATAATTAGTGGAGTGCAACTACCATTTTTGTTAAAGGCCACCCAAGGGTGAAGCGAAAGTTGCATTTCGACCGGTAGTAGGACTTAGATAGTGCGACCTTTCTTAGGAGGTAATTTTGATCCTTAGGATACACCCATTACCAAGCCTTTATCTAGGAAGCCTAATTAGCCATTTGCAACTTATCCTTCGATAAAGGGATGGGTATGGACACACCTTTTTAGAATCCACTTTATCACCTGTTGTTCATAGTTTTTAGGTCTAGGTAACATACAACACACAAAAACTCCAAAAAAAAAATATTCAAAACTTCAAAATGCAAAAAAAAAAAAAAACAAAACAAGTTGCAAGACAAAAAGAAAGAAACAACAGAAAAATATTTGTTTGATTGTGTGTTTTCTTGTAGTGTAGACTACGCATTCACCACATTCACCACATTCACCACATTCACCACACACATAACTTACATATTTTTCATTCCATGGAATCCTATGCTCAAAATTCCCATACTCCTACTGAGTATATGCAACATATCATATCTCACTTTTCATGATACCCTTTGCCCCATATCATCCATCGACATCCACCCATGTTGCTGTCACACATCATATTCAATATTTCTCTCCTCATTCGACCATTTTTTCTACCTCTAAAATATCTATCCAACAAGTTGTACAACATCTATAGTAGTTGCTTCGTAGTAGTGGTAATCAAGGTATTCACTCCATCACACAACACTAATCACAGGTGGTAAATATCAAACATCCCCCAAACATCAATACAAAACATCTCCATGAAAGATCCATCATGGACATCATGATCACCCACCATAAGTATACCTACACCACCATTTCAAAATCTGTATGCTACTTCATCGATACAACATACCATCATTACTCCATCCCCTCATTAATAATCCTCATCTCACCAACCATAATCATTTCACAACCAATATCAATAGAACATCATACACCATTAAATTCCAACACATCAATCCACTCGCCAACCAACACCTCATCTCATCCACCTAATTCATCACACAACAAACACATCCAACACACACACATAACACAAATAAGGGTTTTCAAGTAGCATTTGAAGACCTAAAATTTTATTTTTTACAAAAATAGATTGAAAACCTAGCCTCAATATATCAAATGTCCACTTTAAGGCAACTAATCAATCACCCTATTCATACTTTGATACCCTTACTGTCATATCCTACTGATTTCAAAATATCGAAGATGGACAAATTCAAAGGGGAGATGGACCCCCGCGAGCATGTAAGCGCATTCATCCATGCATGTTTCAAAATTTAAAACACTGAACCATTGATGCTCCAAATATTTCCCCAAACCCTAGGGGGAGATGCCTTGGATTGGTACCACCACTTGCCTAACCATAGCATCTTTACTTTTGAACAATTGGCCAATATTTTCTTAGAATATTTTGATTTTAATATCAAGAAGTAAACCACTATAATTGATCTTTACCATCTTCACCAATTTGAAGATGAGCCTACCTTGGAGTATGGAAAATTATGGAGAGCTATGTTAACCAAACTACTCTTTACTCTCCCTGCTCTAGAGCTCACTCAAAATTTCATAAAGATTTTTTCGAAACACATATATTTACTATTACAACTCCAAAATTATCACACACTCAAGGAAGCTTTAGCACAAGCCCAAATCATCAAAGATATTAAAATCCAAGAAGGAGAAATCAAGCTTTAGAAGAAATATTGGCCCAAAAACAATGCCAAAGGCCATATCAATAACTAATCCAAACCCTCTCTAGTCAACCAAATCGTATTCACCACCTCTACCCCTCATAATTTTCAACCTCATCATCCACTCCCACAACAACCACCACCACACTATCCACAACCACAACAACAAGAGCACATCCAAGAACCTCCTCAAAAAATTATCCTCAATAGACAACCACAGCCACAGGTGCACATCCATGCACCTCCTAAACAAATTTTCCTCATAGAACCACCACAACAATAGGGGCACAAGCACCTCCTAAACATGTGGTTCTCCAAGGACCATCACAACAATAGGGATACACCCTGAAACCTCCTCAAAAAATTATTCTTAAAGAACAACCACAACACTTAGTGTATGCCCAACCATCCATTCAACAAGTGGTCATCAAAGGACTACCACAACAAGGGTACACCTAACCACCTATTCAAAAAGGGTCCATCTAAGCACCACTTAATCAAACACACCAACAAAAGTGCTAGACAATGATTGGTACCCTTAGGCACCCCAACAACATGCACACACTCTCATACCTATACACATGCCAAATCATGAAGGGTACAACCATGTGCTCTAAAAATAAGAGCACACCCAGGTATCATCTTACGAGGCACATGATCAAACATCTTATCAAGAATCCATTCCTGCATCGAGGTCTCCAATACCACCAACATGTCCAGACATCTCACTTGTCTTGGTTCTCATGAATAATTCAATCTTGGAGGATTTTTTCATGTACAACGCACATATATCCTCTCCCAACATCCAAGAAAATCAACCTAGCATCAACATGGATTCGTGCTAACAACCCAACACAAACATGGCTCTGCACCAACAACTTTTCCTAGATAAGTATCAATGCCACCAAACTAGCACAAACACCACTACATAATCCCCTCAATCCACCATCGACATTCCTCCATACTTCTTCTAGGACTCCATGATCCACTTGGAGTCCCTTGACACTTCTAAAGATTAGCTCAAACAACAATTGGATAATATCTTAGTCAATTTTGATAGCTCTAAAGATGTGTCATTCCCCATTGTTCCCATTATTGAAAAGCCTACCAAAGACCTTTACTACCTTTACTTACTCCTTATTCTACTACCCATTCTTCCTATCCTCCTAGAGGAGCACCCAAAACCCCTGCCATCCAAAATTTTTCATCTCCCTCCAATTCTATGCCCACCCTTATCATAACCACAACTCACCCATTCTTGTACATTCTATAACAAAAACAAAAAAAACATTCAAAATACAAAAACATAAAAATAAACTCCAAAATACAAAAAAAACAATCAAAATACATAAACATAAAAAAAATCATAAAACAACAATAAAAAATTTCATTCAAATTGCATTTCATGCATCAATTCATACACTCATAACTCATATATTCCACTTACATTGCATTCATGCATTCATATAATTTGCATCCATTCATGTCACCTACCATACTAGTTGTCATTCACTCAATTTGGATAATTGTTAGTCCAACAAGTCTTGTCACCTTAATCAGGGGTACCTTTGATCTAGCATTAGTCCCATTTCACAATCCGAAACTCATGCACCTCTTAATATATTTTTTGGTCACTCAACCACTCCTAGTGTTTCAAGCAACCTTCATTGAACGTCAAGTTTTCTCTTGGACCAAAAGTAGACTTTTTTACTAAGAAAATATTGAGTTCTAGGAGTTGACTCTACCATTATTGAACCAAACACATACCACACTTATTTATAACATCTTGTATTAGAGAGGAATGATGCCATGATCTAGGTTGAACCTTGAGGTAAAATGTTCTTCTTGCCTGTCCTATTTTGTACATAGTCCAAAATAACAATGAAATCAATGATCTTCACCACTTAAAAAACTTTACAAAAACACAAGATAAAGTAGTAAGGATAAGGGTAACATTCTCATAAGGACTCAATTTGAGTGGTTGAGAATCAGATTCCCCAAAGGTCTAATTTTTATCACAACAAAAATACCATAATAGCATGAGTAGTAAGGATAGGATTAAATCCTCATCAGGATTCGATTCAAGTGGTTGAGGATCTGATTCCTAAAAGCTCTTATTCAATTTGTAAACACATAATAATAACTGGGATTTAAGTAGTAAGGATAGAGTTTCATTCTCATCAGGACTCAATTCGAGTGGTTGAGAATCTAATTTCTCAAAACTTGAAAACCCTAATATTAGACTATGCTCATGCATGGTGACACGTCTCTCTTGAAGAGACCTATGAATGCGCATAAATACAAGCTAGATTTATGGTTCTCTCCATATCTAGTTTAATATCACCTTACTCAAGATGGGTAAATGAATTAATTTGCACACATAGTGATTCTTAATTGTATCGATTCATTACTATACTTGTGATTGGTAAATAAACATCCATTACACACATAATTGGTCCTTGAGAAATTTGACTCCACTTTTCCAGATTAATAGATGAGTTTGTTTGAATATAATTGGATGTTTGAGTCTTTGCAAAACAATTCTAGATTCGTTATCCTTAAAGTAAACAAAGTCATAAGAAATCATCCATTCCATATCACAGTCCATTATCAACTAGATATTATAATCCACTTCACCTTCTAAGCATTAGATTATGGTGCCCCTGATTATGCAATAAATAAAAAGTTTAATAAATAGTGGTCCATAACCTCTTTGAACGATAATTAATGAGGTAACATCATTCAACCATTTACACACATTATCACCAATTGCATTCATTCACACTACGTTAATTTCATCACATGTATACCAAAATTTAGAAAGGCTCTAAAGAAACCAAACTCCTATGGTCACCTCCAAAATTCAAAAGGCTTCAAAGGAACCAAACTCATTTGGTCACTTTCAATCCAAAATGCTCCAAAGGATATGCTCCTTTGGTCACTTTTAATCCAAAATGCTCCAAAGGAGACACCCTTTTGGTTAATTCAATTCAAAAGACTCCAAATAAGACACCCCTTTGCTCAATTCAGTTCAAAAGGCTCCAAAGGAGACACCCCGTTTGTCAATTCAGTTCAAAATGCTCCAAAGGAAAAAAACCCCTTTGGTTACTTTAAATCCAAAATGCTCCAAAGGAGGTACATCCCTTTGGTCAAATCAGTTCAAAATGCTCCAAAGGACACACCCCTCTTTGGTCACTTTTAGTTCAAAAATCTCCAAAGGCACCAAACCCCTCTGGTCAACACCTAGAATAGCTTGTTATTTTTTGCAATAGGTTAAAATTTGATTTTTCGGTCATAGATTAGCTAGCATGGATATTTGAGTAAACCTTGTATCTAGGAATTTACTTTAGCCACCTAGTGGTTGCAGCGGTTGGTTATCCATACAAGCTGATAGGATGGGTAAATCACCATAAGGACACTTGTGCACAAAAATAAAAATTAAAATTAAAGTAAAAATAAAAGGAATGCCCCAAACCATCCCAAAACTCTCCAAAAATATCACAAAACCATAAAATCAACTCATCCATGCATCCAACACATCATCCCATTTCATCTTGTCCCAAATAAGATCAATTTGGTAACTCAATTTTGGAATGCTACTGCATTCAAGAAAATTTTCTCAAGGTAATCATAAAACCCTCTTTGTGGGGTTTCGTAAAAGCAAAAATCTCTCTCAAGTTACAAATTGGTATGCACCATGCCACAAAATTTGTCTGACATATGGTGAAAGATCCCAGTATCACACGCATACCCATGTTGTTTGGTCCATCTACCACCCCTAAATCGTACATCAATTAAGCAAACTTTCAACAAAGCAACCCATTCCAAACTTGGGGTAATCAACTTGATATTGATTTTCAATATTTTCATCCATCACATCCACCCCTTTTAATCATCTACATCTGGTCAACTAACTAGTGGGTTTCATTCTTAACCCATTCGTCAATTGAGGGGGTAAGCTAAAATAAAAAAATTAGAATAATTCTTCTTGCGCTTTGAGGAAAGAATCCATTTATTCATACAATAAAACTAGGTGATTGTGTTTTACACAACACAATACAAAAGGGGTATCTGTAGACACCAAATCCTAGCCATTTGTTATTTATATATATAGACAAATCCTAGCTGCTAATCATACTTTAATCCTAGCTTACCACTTGGCAACGCTACTTGGCCACTTCCAAACCCTAACCCTAACCTTCTAAAAAGTTATAAAACATCATTCATTTTGGTGAATGAAGGAGAGGCAATAAAAAAAGAAGTAAGAGGGAGAGCGAAGAAGAGCACACGATATTTTCAGCCTTGAAAGAACACAGATCGAGTCAGGTTATAGCAAGGTAGTTTTTATTTCATTATTTATGTTTCCTGCATTTCATTTTATAATTCACAAAAATTAAGGTTTTGATTACTGATAGCTTTATTTCATTTGTATCAATAGGTGCTACTAACCTTGTGTGTTTGCAAATTAATATGTGTAGGTTAGAGTTTATTGGATGATTCTAGAGCAACAAATGGTCTGTAAGAATAGCTAAAGCCCATCCAAAAAATCTAATTGGAGCAACAAAGAGCATTTATACCCACCATTCAGCTGTATTTTCCATAGGGGCTTCACCCCTATGTGATTATTGTATTCTAAATACAAGCAATCAAGATTCTATTGTAATAATAACCCTATAAATTTAGGGTAAATTACCATTGTAAAAATAGGATATCAAGGCTCCCAAAAAGTTAATACAAAGAGCATTTTTATTCATTGCAAATCGCTTGTTTATTTCTTGCATTATTTGTGTGTATCTTGATTTCTTACATAACTATTAATACAATCAACCTTCGATTATGTGTGGTCCATGCCAACTATCAATAATACCAATATATAATATAATATCATATCCCTAGGTATGATAGTAGTTGCATAGTTTATTCAATGCTCGATGAAGGAATAAGGTCAAAGTCATTATGTTTGACATAGATATTGAACCATATGCTCCACAAGTTGAAGTCTTGTGTAAAGGTATCTCTATTCCTAATATCATGATAGATGGTAGAGAAAATACCAATATAATAACAAAGTCTACTTTGAATATATTAGAATAAGAGATAGAACACAAATCCAACTTAAAATAAGATCCTTAAGTAAAGGAAAAATAAAAACAATAGGAGTAACATATTATATAACATTTTTAGTCATGTAAGTCACCTGTGTGGTAGATTTTCAAGTCATGAAAGATGATTTAGTATCCTATCCAATGTTGTTAGGAAGACCATGGTTACAAAAATTCCATACTCACAATTACTGGTATGAAAAGTGCATGACCATTGATCATGGTCCTAAGTGAGTAAAGATAAATTTAGTACATGAATCTTATACATTGAGGATAATAGAAATAAAGGAATAAAGTTAGTGGACAACCTTAGATTATACTAGTACAAGCAAGGTGGATACTAAAGATAAATAAGAAAGTAGGATGAACATATCATAATATGACATCCTTTATTATGCTCTAGTCAATTACCCATATCATTTTTATAAGGAAAAGGTGGAGAATTAGCTACAAAAGTTGCACTTTGGGGATGCAATAGAAGAGCATAAAAAAATGATTACTTTTGGTTCTTATGTAGGTATGTTTGTTTGTTCACTTTTTATAATAAAGAGTTATGACAAGTGGATTGGGTGAAGGATCACATGGAATTGGCAAATGATGATAAACATATGAAGCAAATGTCATATCATATGAATCCAATTTTTCTAAGTCTATCAAGGAAGAGATACACAAGTTGTTAGATATAGGCTTCATTTTTATAGTAGACAACTTAGAGTGGGAGTATCTAATCATGATTGTAAGGAAGAAGAATTGGAATTTGAGGGTTTGTGATGATCATCAAAATTTGAATAAGGCTGCAAACAAAGACCATTACCTACTCCCCTTATATAAAATTTTGGATGAAGTTGCAAGGCAAGAGTTATATAGCTTTATGGATGGCTATAGTGGCTATAATCAGGTTCACATTACAAAAAAAGACTAGTTGAAGAGAACCTTCACTATTTCGTGAGGGAAATTTTCTTATTGAGTGATGCCATTTGGGTTGTACAATGCACTTGCATATTTCTAGCAATTGATGAATAAGGTATTTGAACCTTATATTGGAAAATTTATCAATTTTTTTCTAGATTATTTTTGTATTTATTGGAAGAATATGGTCCATCAAGATTCTCTTGAGAAGGCATTTCTATGTTTGGATGAGGCCAAGAAATTAGTTAATCCTTGAAAATACATATTTGAATGCATGAAAGGTGTATTGTTAGGGCATGTGGTCTTCGAACAAGAGATCACAACTAATCCTGTAAAGGTTGTAAAAATTAAGGAGCTATCATTTTATACAAATAATAGTAAGTTGTGATCATTATTAGACCATGTGAGATATTATAGGAGTTTTATCAATAATTGATCAAGGATTGCACTTCCATTAACAAATATCATTAAGAAGAATATTCCTTATGAAATAGGAAAAGAAGCAGAGGATGGATTTAAGGAACTAAAATAAGCCTTGGCATTGTTTCAATGTTGACGAATCCATACTACAATAAGCCATTTATTATCTATATAGATTTATTTGAGATAATAGTAGAAGTGCATCGAGTCAGAAATATAGAAGTGGCTATGATCATCCTATCTACTTTAGAAGAATACAAATGAGTAGTGCTAAGGTAACTTATAAAGTTATAGAGAAGGAAGCCCTATCCATCATATTTACTCTTAAGAATTTTATAAGCTATCTTCAAGGATAAAATTTTATTATTATTACAACCATGATTCCCTAAAGTATATTGTTAATAAGCCCAATATATCGGGATGAGTAGCCATATGGTCCTTTTACAAGAATATGGCATAACATTGTTGATTGGGTAATAAACATATCAACACAAACTCTCTTTTAAGAGCATATGAGTGAATTGGCTTTGAATGTGAAGATGGCAAGTTTTCTAATGTAATATTGTTGGCATTAAAAGTCATTCTAGAGGAATATGTATATAAGGTGATACTTAGTCAACGTTAGGTTTCCAAATGGTGTAGTGCTAAAACTGAAGATGAAAGTTACTTAGGCTAGTCAGCCTTATTTAATAATATAAGGAGTTTATAAAATTCTATATAAAAACTAATCTATAGTTCTTGAGGAATACCATCAGTCAACCTAATAGTTTAATAGGTTTCTTAAAAACCACATCAAAAATAAATATTATTAGAAAATAATCATGTTATGCAATAGCTACGAACTAGTCATGTGTAGTGAATTGGAAATATAATTCAAAATCCTAAAGCTTTACTAGTATCCATGCTAATGATAGTAGTGTTGTAGGTTATATTATTAGTCATCTCCATCTATCAATGAAATAGAACAATTATATATTATAGTTAAATACAAATGTAAAACTAAATAAAGATCTATGTTAAAATAATAAATTATTTTTAACAAATCCAAAACTATATAAACCATATTTAACCTAATGTTGTTTAAATATTTTTGAAGTGACATTCATGACACATCTAACTATACAAAAAAGCAGTTTTATGTAATTTTTAAAATATATTCCTCATTAGAGACTATTAAAATATACAATTAGGAGTCCCCAATAAAAATATACATGCATATATTATGAAACAACAACTTTATATTATATATTATAAAAATTAAAATGTATGTTATTTTTAAAAGCTATCTAAGGCCACTCCTATCAAAATATCAAAACAAATTACATTTGCTATTAATTGAGTTAAACAATGTTCAAATTGCTTTTTTATCAATTTCATCTTCCTCAAACTATAATGTTTTCTCTATCAACTCCTTTATATTGTTTTATTAAAAGAAAAAAATCTCCCTTTGACAATTAATTTCTAAAATTTAAAAAAATTCAAGAGAAATACCAATACCATGATTAGTTGAATTATTTTCTATTCTATATCCTCCTATATAAATATGTCAAAATTTCCAAAATACTACCTCTAACAATTATTGACTAACATAAAAAATAGTGCCATGTTGATCTAATAATCACATCCTTTTTCTTAACAACAGGACCTATAGAAACTAAGGTTTTGTTACCAAAAAACGTAATTAAAAAAATTATTTGTTCTTCATGTTTTTGTTTCTAGAGTAGTTATATGTAAGGAGCAGAAATAAGGGTGGTATGATAGAATATGGTTTGTCACATATTGAATCAAACTTGGCCTTTGGACCTATAGCAACTATAAAAACTATATAACTATTCAAGACCATTGGAAATGAATCATTTTCATTGTTCTCTCAACCACCTTTGTTTGATGACCAAAGTCCTAAATGTATGAAGGGCCACAAAAATACCAAAAAAACACCAAAAGCACCTTTTATGAAGCACTAGTGGTCAATATCGGACTTCATATGGTGTCTAATAGGGTTATGCATAACGAATATCTATCACCAAATTAGCTAAAATTAGGATTTTCAAAATTTAGAATTGGCTATATTGGGACCCTTGACCCTGGCCCATTAGCCAAAACTTTTTGGGTGTAAATTTTTTTGGGTCGATTTGTCCCAATTTTATAATAATCTGACAATTTTAAGTTTAAATTTCCAAAACTGCCCCTAATAATAGTGAACCTTCTACATGCGTTTAGACACTATTCACCTAGATTTCGAAACTGATTCGCCAAATTTTTATAAATAAAAATTGGGGCCGACCCCTTACGCATAACCCTAGTGTCCAATTCTCACACTAACAAGAAAAGCACTTACATGCAAATTCATGATAATTTGTCCCAATCCATAGCCATACAAAAGTGGATAGTCTCTACATGGGGATAAAAAATCTCTAGTTATGAGACAATGATGGCAAGTAGACGATAATTCATAGTCATCTTCTCATCTATCGAAGAAAGGAATGTAATCTCTCATGGAGGTCTTTGGTTCATTATATTGAGTCCTTTGTACATGACCCCTTGGTCAACAAGCTTTAATCTATAATCGTAAGAATGAGAAGATGTATTAATATGGATAAGACTATCATTTTTACCACTGCACCTTTGAAGCAAGAAAACTTTAGAGATAATAGAAAATTTTATTGGCACATTTTTTGATTGGGCTCCTCCAAAAGCCAAAAATGCAATATGTGCTAGAATGTAAGTTTAAGTCAACTTGAAGAAAGGAATCCCTAAAGCATAGGTATCAAAATCCTATATTAGATCCACACCCAACCATTGGACCATGAGAATATGCCTTTCAAATGCATTACTTGTCATCAACACATTTTTTTTGTAAGAAATTATTCCTCTAAAGTACAACAAGAGAACAAAGGGAAAGACCAATATTTTTAGACAATAAGAAGAAAATAACAGATAAGATCAAGGAGTGGAATAAGTAGGCCACAATGTTCAAAAAAATAGACCAATAAAAAACTTTTTTATCTTACCTTAAGTTGAATAAGAGGCTCTCCTAGAACCTCTAAAAAGGGAAAATAATCATTGGAACTGGAAATAGAAGTAAATAAAACACATGTTAGTAAAGACACTTCTACTAAATATGAGAGCAAAGAAGAAATAAAAACTCAAATAGTAGTAGTTATCCTCCCATAGGATACTCCCACCACTAGATACACTACAAGGGGGAGAAAACCAACCAAGAAGCAAGGATAAAGCAAGTCTATCTAGAAATATAGAAGAAAACCCATATAGTCTTAGACTTTAACAAGGCTAAAAAGTTATCAAGTAAATGAAGGCTATATCCTATAATGGAAGGGGATTAGGTAGCTCTCTAAAGAAAAACTACATAAGTAACTTAATAGATCAACAATAGCCAAGGTAGTTTGCATACAAGAGACAAAATTGTTAGAGTAGATAGTAAAATTATAATAGAATAAAATATGGAGACACTCAAAACTATAATCAATAAATTCATCAAGAGCATCTAGTGGACTCATTATATCTTGGGACCCATAAACCATGACATGCACCAACATAATCATACATACCAACTAAATAATCGTTTCACTCAATTCTCTAGAAGGTCGGATTGAGACCATAGTTAACTTTGATGACCCAAACAATATATTATTAAAACAAGATGTATGGAAGAATCTATATCAATGGATAATATAGAAAAGACCTCCCAATATAATCATAATATGGGATCTAGATGTTACATTAGCACAATAGAAAAAGGGAGGCAACATCAAAATATCAAATAAAATAATAGGTAATGCAGATCATAGCTCAGCAGCTACAAGACATAATCCTAAAAACATGGAAATACAAAAGAGCTAGGATTAAATACATAACAAAAATATTAGATAATTTTTTTTATACAAGAGGATATACTAACCAGTTTCTTTTTAGTCAAAGTGATATAATCCAAAGCTTGATATCAAAACAAAAACCCATTTCATTAGAAAGTAGAGATAATACCATTTGAAAGAGAAATATTTATTTTAAATGCAATTCATATTGGATGTAGCATGAAGACTTTGGTCTATTAGTAAAAAGCACCTGGAAGTGACACATAACTTCAAAAAGTACCTAAGATATATGAAAAATAATTATTTCCAATCTGAAGAAAGCAAAATTTAAAAAATCCAAGAAATCAATCTATACAAAAAGTTGAGAGTAACTTTTGATGAGAGCTATACAAAAGAAGAGGTACATTGGAGACTCCACTCAAGATGACATGGCTCAAAAAGGGAAATCAAAATATTTCCATCTAAAAATAATGCAACATTACCAAAATAATACTATTAGAGAAGTACAAAGAGGAGGAGTAATATATATTGACCAATCATCTATAAAAGAGACAAGAAATGAACTTCTCATCATTACTCACAAAGGTACTAACAAACCAACAGGTACAAAACACTCTCTTGAATAATATTCCTACACTGCTAAAAGGATTTAAGTAGGTATTTAAATTTAATATTCCAGTATGAGAGTCATGATCTTGACTTAGCTTGCATTACCACTATTATTATATGTCTTACTTATATGTCCACCAATTGAATTATACACCCATCAAATGAATTATTCATTCATTTTTTTAGGGATCATCTAACAATTGCATTATTTATAGTCCCATAAAATCATATCAAGTTAAATGATAGGAATTTATGATAATAAAAAAATAATATATTGAATTAAATGACATCAATCATTATAATAACAAAGAATATTCCATACATCCGCTCATGTAGAGGATTTGGAGATCAAGTGGGTAGTTAAAACTCTCCAGTTGAAATCGAGAGGCCCAGGTTCAAATCTCTCCCCTCACATGTTAGGGATATGTTATGTAACAGGTTATATCGTGACTACATAAATAATATTTACCCCTTAAAACAAAGAATATTCCATACAGTTCCCTAACAACTATTAATAAAAAATTGGAGTGGCTCATTTGCACCAAGATTTAGTATAGATGTTTGAATTGTAGTGTCATTGAATCTTATCTTTATTATTGTACACAATATTTCTTATATTTTTAAATATAAGAAGGTGATAGATGCAATTAATTTATATTTTTATTCATCAATAATAATAATTATTGAATTTTTATAATTATTATTAGACCTAACAATAAATTTTATAATTGGTATAAGAGCTAGACTTTAAGCTATGAGTATTTACCATTAACAATGGTTCAAAAGAGATTTTGGAAAACATACAACTCAATATTGGGGAAATCCCATAAATGAACCATAGGATAATCCAAGGAAGCAATATCAATAAGATGGTCCTAGATTCAAGCATTTCTATGAAGGTGGACATTACCCATGTGTGAATAAATTTATGTGGTTGAAGGTAGACATCCCCGTGAATGAAAGTTTAGGTTGACATACATATGGATGATGAAAGATAGATGCAAGAAAATTTACTAGGTTCTACTAAGGTTTTGTTACCAAAAAACGTGATTAAAAAAATTGTTTGTTCTCCATGTTTTTATTTCTAGAGTAGTTCTATGTAAGGAGAAAAAATAGGATTGGTACGATAGAATACGATTTATTACATATTGCATCAAACTTGGCCCTTGGACCTATAGCAAATATGACAACTGTATAACTATTCAAGAACATTGGAAATTGATCCATTTCATTGTTCTCTCAACCACCCTTGTTTGATGACCAAAGTCCTAAATGTATGAAGGACTACAACAATCCCAAAAAAGCACCAAAAGCACAATTGTTCCCAAATTGGATGAATCACTAGTGGTCGATACCGGACTTCATATGGTGTCTAATTATTACACTAACAAGAAAAGCACTTACATGTAAATTCATGGGAATTCAGCCCAACCCATAGCCATACAAAAGTGGATAGTCTCTACATGGGGATAAAAAATGTCTAGATATGAGACAATGATGGCAAGTAGAGGATACTTTATAGTCATCTTCTCATCTATAGAAGAAAGTACTATAATCTCTCATGGAGGTCCTTGGTTCCTTAGATTGAGTCCTTTGTACATGACCTCTTGGTAAACAAGCTTTAATCCATAATATTAAGAGCTAGAAGAGGTCTCAATATAGATAAGACTACCATTTTTATCACTTCACCTTTGAAATAAGCCAATTTTAGAGATAATAGATAATTTTATTGGCACATTTGTTGATTGGGCTCCTTCAAAAGCCAACAATGCAGTATATTCTAGAATGTTTGTTTAAGTCAAATTGAAGAAAGGAATCCCTAATGTATAAGTATTAAAATCCTAGATTGGATCCACACCCAACCATTTGACTATGAGAATATGCCTTTCAAATGCATTACTTATCATCAACACAAATATTTTTCAAGAAATTGTTCCTCTAAAGTACAACAAGAGAACAAATGGAAAGACCAAGAGTTTTAGAAAATAATAAGAAAATAACAAAGAAGATCAAGAATTAGAATAAGGATGCCACAACGTCCTAAAAATAGACCAATAACAAGTTTTTTTATCTTATCTGAAGTTGAAGAAGAGGCTCTCCTAGAACCCTCCTCTAAAAAGGGAAAAAAATCATTGGAACTAGAAATAAAATAAGTGGATAAAACACATGCTAGTAAAGACACTTCTACTAAAGAGGAGACCAAATAAGAAATAAATTAAAATCAAATAGTAGTAGTTGTCCTCCCATGGGATACTCCCACCATCGTATTTACTACAAGGGGGAGAAAACCAACCAAGAAGCAAGGATAGAGCAAGCTTACTAGAAATATAGAAGAAAACCCATATAGTCTTAGACTTTAACAAGGCTAAGAAGTTAGCAAATAAATGAAGGCTATATCCTAGAATGGAAGGGGATTAGGTAGATTTCTATAAAAAAACTATGTAACTTAATAGATCATCAAAAGCCAAAGGTAGTTCGCATACAAGAGATAAAATTGTTAGAGTAGATAGTAAAATTAGAATGGAATAAAATATGGAGGCACTCAAAATTAGAAGCGATAAATTCATCAAGAGCCTCTAGTGTACTCATTATAGCCTAGGATCCATCAACCATGATATGCACCAACATAATCATACATACCAACTAAATAATTGTTTCACTCAACTCTCTAGAAGGTCATATTGGAACCATAGTTAACTTTTATGGCCCAAGCAACATAGTATTAAAACAAGAGGTATGGAATAATATACATCAATGGATAAGGTAGGAAAGACCTCCCAATATAATCATAATATGTGACCTAGATGTTACATTAGCACAATATAAAAAAGGGAGGCAACATCAAAATATCCTACAAAATAATAGGTAATACAAATCATAGTTGAGGAGCTACAGGATATAATCCCCAAAACATGGAAAAACTTAAGAGCTAGGATTAAATACATAACAAAAATATTCAACAATTTTTTTATAAAAGAGGATATACTAACCAAAATCCTTTTAGTCAAAGTGATATAATCCAAAGCTTGATATCAAAATAAAAACCCATCTCATTAGAAACTAGAGATAATACCATTTGGAAGAGAAATATTTCTTTTAAATGAAATTTAGATTGGATGGAGCATGAAGACTTTGGTCTATTAGTAAAAAGCACCTAGAAGTTATACATAACTTCAAAAATTACTCAAGAGATATGAAAAATAAAAAATTCCAATTTCAAGAAAGCCAAATTTAAAAAATCCAAGAAATCAATCTAGGATAAAAATTATGATACAACAAATGGAAGAAGTAGATATAGAGATAGTGATCATCCTCCAACACCACAACAAGAAAATATAAGAGCATACCTAAACCAAGAAGTTTATGAGAGCTATACAAAAGAAGAGGTACATTGGAGACTTCACTCAAGAATAACATGGCTCAAATAGAGAAATTGAAACACAAAATATTTCCATCTAAAAACAATGCAATATTACCAAAATAATACTATTAGAGAAGTAAAAAAAGTAGGAGTAATATATTGACCAATCATCTATAAAAGACATAAGAAATGCACTACTTATCATTACTCACAAAGGTACCAATAAACCAACAAGTACAAACCACTCTCTTGAATAATAATTCTACGTTGCTAAAAGGATTTAAGTATGTATTTATTTAATATTCCAGTGTGAGATTCATGATATTGAATTAGATTGCATTACCACTATTATTATATGTCCTACTTATAAGTCCACCAATTGAATTATACACCCATAAAGTGAATCATTCATTCATTTCTTAACGAATCATCTAATAATTGCATTATTTATAGTTCCATAAAATCATATCAAGTTAAATGATAGGAATTTATGATAATAAACAAATATCATAGTGAATTAAATAACATAAATCATTATCGGAACAAATAATATTCCATACAATTCCCTAACAACTATTAATAAAAAATTGGAGCAACTCATTTGCACCCAGATTTAGTATAGGTGTTTGAATTGTAGTGTCATTGAATCTATATTTTTTATTATACACAATATTTCTTATAGTTTTAAATATAAGAAGGTGGTAGATGCAACTATTTTATATGTAATATTCATCAATAATAATAATTATTGAATTTTTATAATTATTATTAGATCGAACAATAAATTTTATAATTGGTATAAGAGCTAGACTTTAAGCTATGAGCCTCTACCATTAACAATGGCTCAAAAGAGATTTTGGAAAACACACAACTCAATATTGGAAAAATCCCACACATGAACCATAGGATAATCCAAGGAAGCGATACCAAGAAGGTGGTCCTCGATTCAAGCATTACCTAGTGCTATGATTCAGGTGCATCCACGTGAGAAATTGGAAGGCCAATCATTTGATGATCGTTATGAATCCGTCCAGTGGTAGTTAGAAAGTAATTGATTCTCAAGCCTTAAAAAAGGGATTGGAGAGGTGAAGGTGAAGGGAAGAGGAAGAGGACAAGGGAAAGAGAGTAGAAGAGAGGATAAATAGAGGTAAGAGAAGAGGAATAGGGAACAACATGAGAGTGAAATAAAAGGGTGCAAAAGCATATAAAAGAAGGGGAAAATGGATACAAAATTTAGATGTACAACCCTTTGGAAATTTAATAATAACATTTCCATTCACCTTGAGTTATATTTTGAGAGCATGTTTAAATGGTACCTACTTTGTATTATTTGAGTTGTATGTTGTAGATTTCATGGTATAGAGTATGTAGGTTTGTAGGTAAGTACAAGAATTTGTAGGAGTTTAAAGGAAGAATTGTTCATGGAGAACTAGTGAACCATTTCGAAAGAAAAGCAATTGTCATATAAGTGTTTCCTTTAACCTAAGAGTTATCCAAGGGGAAAATCTAACTAAATAAGTAGCTACATCATTTTTATCTTAAATTTATTGCCAGTTCCCATCATATGGAACATTCTCATAGGTGTGTACCTTCTAGGAAAAACCATATTGGCAAGAACGTACCGACATGGAAGTATTTTGTCTTTTGCTCTTACTGTATAATGTGTGTCATATCAGGGAAATTGTTATCTAGGGCAACTAACTCAGCTATTATCATCATGGAGCATGTGTCATCATGGAAAGTGTCATCTAGAATTTTGTCATCTTAGTAGATGTCATCATAAACTTGTCATATAGGGAAGTTTCCCTGAATAATATCATCTAAGGGAACTTTTGCACTAAGACAATTGTTGTCCACCTCTATTGTTTAAAACAAATCCAACCCCTTTAGATGCATCATGCTACCTTTAACATGGTATGAGAGTTGATATTATAAGTTTGAAATATAAAGCAAACAAAATTAATAATGTCCAAAAGAGAAATGATGGACCACAAAACCATTTAGAGAGATAAAAATCATGAAGCAAGAAGGATATATTGCAATCAAGAACGAATTAAGTAGTTATTTAAACTTAATATTCTAGTGTAAGAGTCATAATATTGACTCAACTTGCATTACTAGTATTAAATATTAATAGTTACATTTTCAACAGATTCCTTTGTCATTCCTTATGTCAATAATTATATATTAATCTACTATGTATAGTATGTAAAAAATGCTATTTTAGGAGAGTATGAGTACTTGTTATTTGGTTTTCTAGGTTTATGTTCTATAAGAGGATTGCAAGAGGTATGCAACATGGATGTGCTTTATATCAATTCTCAGTAAATAAAAGTTGAATAAAATCTATGCTTCAACATTTAAAAATTTAGACTACATGGTAACTTCTGTAGTAAGCTAGTTACTTGAATAATAAGTTGTTTAATTTATATTTTATAGGATATTGAGCTCCCTTATTCTTGAAGAGATATCCCTATCTCTAAACATAGATTTATATGTAAGAAGTGTTATCAGAGATAAGGCAATATAACCATAATAAAGGAATAAATTAAAGATCCATAAGAGGTATATTTACAACATTTTCCAATACTTAGATATATGCAATATCCAACAACAACTATTTCCTTGCTCAGCCGAAAATCCTTCAGCTTAAGGGAAATAATTATAATTTTTGGATTATTAAGATGAAGACTTTTTTTTATTCTCAAGATTTATGGGTGTCGTTTTAAAAAAGGCATCTAGAACCAAAAAATCATGTTGCTTTCAATAATTGGACATAGCTTTATAAGGATTAGCTTAAGGAAAATAATAAAAATGACTCCAAAGCACTCTCCTTCCTCTAAAAAGCTATGGATAAGTTCATCTTCCCAAAAAATTTTAAAGTGCATATCTAGGTACATATAAAAAAACTTGTTAGAATTCAAATGTTAAGTAGGAAATTTAAGAATTTACTGATGAAAGTTTTAAAATATATAGATGAATTTTAATCCATGATGTAGAGACTATAAACCGAGTCCCATTGCGAGATACTGCAAGATCAAAAAGTTATTAAAAATATTTTGAGAGGTTTACCTACAAATATGATCCTATTATGGTTATTATTGAGGAATATAAGGATATAACAACAATATCAATTGAAAAGCACGTGAGGTCACTTAAAAATCATGAGAAAATATTAAAAAGGATAATTAAAAAATTCCCTTTGATAAGCTTTCCAATAAAAAAGTTACATCAATGAAGCAAAAGGTAAAGGTAATTTGATGGTGTACTTATGTGTATATGACTTGATTTATACTGTAAATAATAATTTGATGTTGGATGAGTTTAAAAAAGTTGTGATAAGAGAGCTTGAAATGGAAAACTTGGGGCTAATACATTATTTACTTGGTATTGAGGTTATACAATTGCATTATGGTATCTTCTTTTCAATAGTATGTATGCTATTTGCTTAAAATTTTCAATATGGAAAATTATGAAAAAACCAACACCTCTTTGGCTTTGGGTAAAAATCTAGTCACAGATGATAGGTAGCAAGAAGGTAAATACCATAGTTTATAAGAGGATAGGGGGTAGTATCATATATCTCACTATCACTAAGATAATATATAATATGTGCAATGATTCTAGTGTTAATGTTTATGCAAACCCAATGGTGACTCATTTTTATGCAACAAATAAAAATAGTGAGGTATGTTAATGGGACAAATAACTTTAGTGTTTGGTATTACTCTTCTTATATTTTTGTTTGGTCATATATATAGGTAATGATTGGGCATGATATCTTGATAATCATAAAAACACTTTTGGATATATTTTTAACATGGGATCAAGTGTTTTTTCATGGTCTTTAAAGAAGTAATTAGTTTTTTTATCCTCAATAGGAGCAGGATACATCACAAAAAAATTAAGCTTCATACCAAGCAATATGGTTGAGAAGAGTATTAATATATCTAAGATAAGAACAAGGTATATCATCTACTATTTATTGTGATCAAATCTCTACAATTATAATGATGAAGAATCATATTTTCCATAGTCGTAGTAAACACATTGAGATATATCATCGCTTTATTAGAGATCTAATTAATAATAACCAAATTGCATTGAATATTTGTTGATCCAAGGATCAACTTCCAAATTTGTATACACAAGAATTATCAAGGGAACACTTTGAAAGTTTTAGATAAATATTTTAAAGTAATCACATTGGCATCCAGGAAGAAAACCATTGTTATTAAAGCTTAAGGAAGAATGTAAGAGTCACACTCTTGACACAACCTAGATTGCCAATATTAAATATTAGTCATTGCATTTTTAGTAGATTTCTTTTAGTCATTTCTTGTGTCAGTTGTTATCTATTATTCTAGTGCATACAATGTGTAATAAATGAATTTTATTTTAGGAGAGTATGGGTAATTTATACATAGTTATTTGGGTTTATTTTTTGTAAGAGTGTAAGATCTATGCAACATGGATGTGATTTGTATGAATTATCAAGAGAGAAATGTTGAATAAAGTTTATGTTTTAGTGTGTAAAAATTTAGAATACATGGTAGCTTTTGTAGTAAGCTACTTACTTTCATATGTGAAAAATAAATTATTTGATTTGTATTCTACAAGATACTAAGATTCCCTTTTCTTGATCAAAGCTTTCTAAATAATATCAAGAATCCTTCGTCCACTCTTTTGTACCTCATATTTGCAACAACTAGTTTGTAGTCTAGTAGGATGAGTGAGTAACCTAGGATTATTGAGTAACCTAGGATGATTGAGTAACCATAAGAATGCATCTAGTTGGATTACAAGTTTGAATAATATAAAAAATCTATTGCATAGAGTACATATGAGTGAATCTTATATCTAGTAATCAAATGAGTTTTAAAATTTTCTAAAGGTGTGCTTATAGTCCAAGCAGTTGGACATGATTTATTTAAAAATTTATAAAGGCATGTGTGTAATAGTTCAAAAAAACATTTCAACATGGGTTTACCTTAGTCAAACACTTTGGAAAATCTAAGTATCAAACACCTATAAATATTAAAATGAATGTAGAGAAGCATTTTTAGACTAAGCATAGATTAAGAAATGTTATTTAAATCAATAATTTTTATAGAAAAATATTATATATGGATAGTGACTAAATTATAATTCATACATGAAAACTCATAATTTATCACCTTAACAATAATGTTACCAATGTTAGAATATCATTCATCCACTAAATATGAATTCAATATTAATACAATAATAATATTTTTACAATCTCATTTACTATATGGTTCAATTTTGATTTAGGGATGATAGGATGGTCAACCTATATTTTATAAGCCTTAGCATTATTACTTCTATTATTGGCAAATTGTAACAATATATATTTAAAAAAATAATTTTAGAATTTTCTTTTTAGTTCTATCCCCTCCTCCTCCCCCAAATAATAGATCTATAAGTTTAAACTAAAACATCTAATCAAAGTATATTAGTTGAATATCTTATCAAATTATTATTTTTTATTTATTTAGATATATTTTCATATTATTAAGTGCACCAACTATACCATTATATGCTTCAAATTTACTTTGGTTTCCTTTTAGTAAGTAGTTATTTCATAAGATATTACAATTACTTTGGACTGTAATGTTTAAATAACATACCTTTTTGACCTATGTTCAAGATAATAGAAATGCCTACGTGTGGGTAGAATTACTCAGCCACATTCATGTCCTTTGAAGAGGAGGAATTTTACCAATCAATTTATTTTCCATTTTGCTAAGGCAGCCTCAAAAACTCAGTCAGATACCTAAAACAATTGTTAGATCAAAAGGAAGGTAGCTAGGCATGAGCCACATCATAATGCTAAATTTTTCTAAGTTTATGAAGTTGTCAAAATTTTTGCAATGATGATATTAGCAACAAGCATGAAAAAATGACATCCAACAACCTAAGGTAGAAGAGTCCTTATTTTGGTTTCCACACCAGACTCAAATTTTGACTAAGTATGAGACACAACCAAAAAATATAAAATATTGATATCAACAAAGGCTTGATAAAAGCCTGACATCTAGTAGATCATGGAAGAGCATCTGACATATTGTGAGGTATTTTTTAGCTAATTATGAATAATAATATGGCATCCAAAATTGCAACAAAGCATGGTAGGTATAACAAATTTTAGGCTATGTAGTAAAGAGTGTGGGATTTTTTTGGATGCTAACATCAGCAGGGGTAGCAAGAAAACCCAAAAACAAAAGAGAGGTTGAATAGAAAATATTTGAAGGCATGAAACTTGACACACTGAGCAATATAAATTTAATCCAACATCTAATGTTTGACAAAGTGGCTCAACTCATGAGATAAAAGTCAAAGAGCATCAAACATTTCAAATATTAACATCAGCAAGAGGTACATATAAGTCCAACAGATATGGAATGATACCAAATGAAGAATTAATGAAAAGTAGAACCCAAAAAATAAGCAACCAAATTTCGACCTACAAATTCATACATAAGGATGCACCAAAGAAAAATGGGTGAATGGATTCCAAAAATGCTGATGTTATCAAGAGAAGATAAAAATCCTGACATCCAACAAAAAGGGTTGATATAAGTATGTAAAAGCAATAGAAATAGATTGAAGCTGAAGGCATCATATGGATTAAATTTAGCTAAAATTTCTAGGCATGCTAATCATGATTTGTTGTTAAAAAATATCAATATCCAATATCTTTCCTAACTCACACTTGTACAAGTATAGCTAAAGTAGTCATGAGACAACTAAAATCAGAATATTTTTTTTGGAGGATCTATTGCATCAGATGAAATCACTTCAACCACCACTCTCTTAGATGAAATACAATTAAGCCACATCAACATCATGGTGCCAATTTAGTTACAACATAATGATCTGGAAAGGGATGCACACGTGCTACAACAACCTAGAAGACTTGCAATCCACTCTTAGAGCAATGATGCTAAGTTAGTAGAATGCATTGTAAAACTATAAATAGTTGAATATAACCCATTCAAAGGTTTGAATCTTTAGCGTTTATAATTGCATAATTTAATGATGACTGTGTTATATACCTTTTGAATAAATATTGAATTGCTATTTGGCCTCTTTCTCAACTTATTGTAGAACATGTATGTGTCAACTGAGGCATTAAGCATTTTTATTAAAGCTATATAAATGGTTTATTTTATTACAGTTATTCTATTTTCTGGATTTCACCTTGGATTTGCTATTCATAGTTCCTACAATGCTTGATAATACTTAGTTTTTATTTTGATTAAATGCTTTGTAATAAGAAAGTAAGTTGGTCTGTTAAGAAGACTAGTTTAGTTATGAGTGTGATTCTCATACTTTTTTTCTCTTGATGTTGCTAAATCTGTGCTATTTTTAGCTTAGATTCTAACTTTACGCATCCCTTAATTTATTCTACAACCCTCCATTTTAGTTAGTTTAGCTAATATCATAGGAATCGACCCGCTTCAAAGGTTGACTCAAAAATCCATATTTTTGTCATCCAATATTGGTTGAGGTCTTGAGGATGCAACTCATCCACTTAGGTAGATTTTAGACCAAGAGTTTTTGGCATACCTGATGGGATCCAAATCTCACCTACTTTATTGAGTAGAACTCTACTGATATTCTACTCTAATAGATAAAAACCTAATCACCTAGAAACTCTACTAAAATGATATTATAAAGAAACCCAACCACCATTTAACTTGCAAGCATATGCTCATAAGAGCAATAACTAAAAAGCTAGAGGAGCTAGTACTATTTATAGAATTACCTCAATTAACATTAAAAAGAGGTAGATCCTTATAATATCCTACTTCACCATCCTCTAAAAGCCCTACAAAAATTCAAGGATCTACACATTTCACTTATTTGCCATTAGTCCATTGAGCTAGATTTGATCAAATGGCTCAAATCCTACCTCCATAGAAATTTCCCACCTAGAATAACACAAGGCCACTTAACTTGGTAAACTAGAACCCCATTCTTCTAGCAGCAATAAAGGCTTTGCCACCATATGATGGTATTAGAAAAAAATCCTATGAGCATTTTCAAGATATAGTCTCCTTAGCCATAATCTATAATATTCAATATGAGGATGTTATGGTAATATTTTTGATAATATCATTGAAAGGAAATGTAGTATATTGGTACTGGATCCTTCAAGATGGTTGCATTAATTCATGGGCACAACTTGCTAGTAGATTGGTGGAAGAATTTAAGGAATAAGCAGATCCATTCTCACTACTAACCTAGTTCACCACTATACAAAGGTATCCTTAGGAAGACATAATGGACTTTAACATCAGATTCAATAGAACATGGAAAAGAGTGCCATAATAAATTAATCCAATGAATGTCCAAGTATTATACCATTACCTTTCATACTTTCAACTTAGACCTAGGCTTGATGATATGATAATCTAATGTGTTGATGTTACCAAAAATTTACCAAAAAACTATAGTAGTAGAAAATACTCTAATATCTATAGGTAGACTTCCTCCCAAGAATGTAATGTCATTCTTTCCAAAAATCTCATAACCTAGACATGAAAAAAAACACTAGTTACAATCACTCATTTGTCAAATGTAGCTCCAATCCATTAACCCAAATTTCTAACATTACCAACTCCAATATTATTGGCACCTCTTGTTATACATGTATTGTCAGCTTTTGAGCCTCAAAAAACTAACATGAATGAGATATTGACAACATTGAAAAATATGACAAACGAGATCAACACCATGAAAAGGAGAGAAGTTGAAAAATTTTCCATCCTAAGATATTTTGATACATAGGAAAATATAAGGGAGCTTCTTATAGTAATGTCAGTAGAATACCTAATGCAGTTTATAATAATTAGGAATATGATCCTTCTACTTCAGCATCAGAAGTAGATTATTGGTGCTCAACTTGTAATGATCCACATGACAAAAAGACTTGTATACTTCATCAACATTAGATGCAAAAAATAACAGTTGAAAAGGAAAAAAGAGCTCAAAAAAGCCAAGTTTAATATGCTATGGTAAGTATATCATAATTTGATGGTGCAAGAATATGAGGCAATTGTAGTATTGACCTAATATAGGAATAAGCCATTGCAAGTAGATCCTAAGAAACTGTTGGTCCGGCTTTCATGCACACCCCGGGAAAAAGGATGAAGGCAAGGAAAGCTCCGGAGACACCCACGGGACTGATCCCACTCATCTTTAGGATCTAGCTGGTTATCCAAGGTGCGAGTTACGGAGTTGGGTCGAATGGCAATTCACTCTTTTCCACTTCCCCGGAATAGATTTCAATATGGACTGCTCCGTTACCTTACAGGGGGTTCCTGAACTTGTTCAGCAGTTGCAAAAGTTGTTGACAATCAGATTTGACTTGAATTCTTTGATCTAGCTCTCATGGGTCAGCAGATTTAAATAAAAGGCAAATAAAGAAAATAAAAATGGATCATTCACGGAAAGCAAAGAGAGGGTAGGGTAGGGCAGAAAAGAGAAGTTTATCAAACATCAATTGTAAAACCCAAACTGTCAATTTTATCTATGCTATCAGCTTCACAACAGTAACAAATCCCTGAAGAAAGTGTCCAATCAGCCTAAGATCACTTTCAACTAAGAGCACAAGGCAGAGTGAAACGGATCTAGCGATAAAATCATAAATCCAAGGGCAACTGGTTAAAATCGGTATCTTTCACCGACAGACTTAGCTCGCACAGAGGAAGACAGAGCAATTAGAACAAACTTACACCTGAAATCTGTAATTTCCCCTAGCAGATAATAGAACAACTGAAGCCTAACAGCATATTTAATCTTGACAATGGCAGATTTACAGCATATATCTAACAAACTTTAAATGGAACGGATAACAAAAGAAAATACACTTATCACACTCGCAAAAGATTAGGCTCCCGGCCATGCTATCACGTAAAAGCTAAAGCACATCAACTCCAAGTCCGAAAACAAAGGATTTCACAAAATTTGCAAGAAATTGCTTATAAGCCTTTATTTCTAAGTCTCCGCCTCCCGCGATTACATTTAGAATTTGTATTTATAGACTCAGGACAGACCTTGATCTTTTCCAAAATATCTTGCTCAAACCCTAAATCTTATCGCACTTAAACCCTAGGACCCGGGTTTTACAATAAAAATCCATTTAAAAATCAAAGTCCGGATAGAACTTAACCCTTCGGCAAATCAGGTACAGTCAGCTGCCATAAATGGAGAAGATAAAATCAAATGCAACTTGCATTCATTCGCAGCCGCAAATAAATGCTTTCATTAATTCTGCTGGTGAGCCGGATGAGTCACCACTTCTCCATCAATTCGATCTCCGCAAATCCATCCCGAAGTTGAAATGGTCTCCATGCTATCAAGTCTGCAATAAATTTGCTATTGAATGCTTTACCGGCTTCTTCTCTTCTAGCATGGCGGTCCTTGACTAAATCCGCACTTTATCTTCGCCTTTATGGTCTTTCCCGGTTGTCCCGTAAGTGCCGGTGGAATCCCGCATGAAAGACAAAAAGATGCATTAGATTAGCATTTTAATTAAATCGAAGCTTAAAACATTAAAAACAGATTAAAATCCGCAAAATAAGCTTGCATGTCGGCTTCGGTTTGTCCCATTCACGCTTTGACACGTGTCGCTACCCCGTGAAGCCTTCGTTTCCTCGCCGGAATGCACTTTCAGGTCAACTATGACTTTCTCTCTCCTACCGCGATTCTGCGACATGTCGCGATTTCGCGACATGTCGCGAAATCGCGACCCTGCCAGCGCATCGGCAACTTCCTCCCTCGTCGGTCGCGAAAACGCGACATGTCGCGATTTCGCGACATGTCGCGAAATCGCGACCCTTCCTGGCCTCCGTACGCTTCTTGATTTTCAGCCGCGATTCTAGAACACGTCGCGATATCGCGACAGTTCCGTACCTGCATGCGTTGACCGCGATTTTGGAACATGTTTGCGACTTAGCCGATTTTTCATCCTGCAGCCCACTTTCTCTCTCCTACCGCGAAAATACGACATGTCGCGATTTCGCGACATGTCGCAAAATCGCGCCCTCCGTACAGCTTGCTTCTCTCTCCCAAAACTCGTCGCGATTTTGCGACATGTCGCGAAATCGCGACCTTCCTGGCACTTAGCCGCATTTTGACTTACCCGTCGCGATATCGCGACATTTCGAATGGAAGTGTCGCGATATCGCGACACTACCAAAAATGGAAAGTTTGATTTTTCAATGAATTATGCAACTCGTTTTCCGGATTTTCTCGGTACCGGTGCAAGATTTTGCTTGTGCATGAATGATTCTAGCATGTAAAAAGTGAATTCTTGGATAACACAACTAGAATGCAAGAAAAAGCACAACTTTAAAAAGGAGGCAAGCAAATTTGGATTTAAAACCTGAAAAGACCAAGAGGGTCCCTGCTGCAAAAATGGAAGTTCATAATTTTCTAAGGATGGAATCTCATTTTTCAGAGGGGGTGTGTTGCTTATCAACAAATGGCGATATCTCATGGGTAAAATAGTAGCACTATTTTAGAACCCAAGACTCGGGTTTCAAAACAAAAAGACCATGCATCATGCCTTGCCACAGTCATTCTTCACAATAAATTGACTGCTAACTCGCCAACCGTTAAAATTTCCCAAGGACATACTAGGTCTGGATTACTTCAAGGAAGATTTCTGATGTGCAATTACAAAGGTATAGAACTTTCTTCAAGGATGACTGAATTGAATGATAAACTTGGATTAATCAACTTTTCTAGATTGTAAAAGGGGAAACCGAGTAGAGCTCTGTTTACTAGTTTAGCTTTTTACAGCCTAGACAGAGTTACCCTTTAGATTTACACGACCCAATTTACAACTGTAGGGCAGAATCTAATATTGGCTGCCTCTTTTGATCATATAACTCTTTTTTTTTTTTTTTCTTATCTCTCTTCTTTTTGAAATATATCACTATCTGGAAGACCTTAGAGAAATTACAATTTTCTTTTAATATTTGATCAATCCTGAACCTGTTTCAGCCTAGGCATTGATAGCCTCCGGTGACACCCAAATAATTGCATGAACCATAGTCCCCTCTTATAACCAGACTTTTCTTGGATTCCCCGGGAGTTCCTCCAACTAAACAAAGATAACAGTTTTTCTATCATTAAAACAACTGTGGCAAGTAAGACACAAGATCCAATCATCTCTCTACCTTCATCCTGGATAACAAAATAGTTCCACGCTTTAGTGCAAGCAGACTATCTCAATTAGAATAATGAGCAGAATGGGGAGGCACTGGATTGAGGATTTATCAACTAGGAATAAAACAATTTTCAGCAAGGCTGACTTTTCATTGATTGCTCAGGCAGAGGTTAAAGGATAGAAATTTTAGAAGCCAAAGGACTTTGTACAGACTTCCAAGGACAGGCACAGTTTTAAAGCAAAACAAAATAAAACCGCAAAAGGAACAGGGAAAACAAAAACTAAAACAAACAGACAAGAAAGAAAAGGAAAAGCGGAAGAAAATAAAAACAGTACAGCAATAAAAGAAATAAACTAAAAGAATCTAAGCAAATAAAAACGCAAATCGAAATAAATTAAATCGCAAATCGTACAGACAGCAAAGAAAAAGAAATGCAATAAAGAAAAGACTGCATGTACTAAAATAAAAGCAAGCTAAAATAAAAAGACAAGGAAAGGAAATAAAAAGCACTGACAAAGAAATAAACTGCACAAGCTAAAACTGAAAAACAACTAAAGAAAACTAAAAACCGCAATCGTACGTACATTTAAAAATAAAACCGCACCGACAAAGAAATAAACCGAAAAACAAATAAATTAAAATCGCAGAGCATTAAAATTAAATCGAAACAGATTAAAACCGCACATACATTGAAATAAAAACCGCACCGACAAAGAAATAAAACTGAAAAACTTCAAAGCTTATTTACAATGCATACATATGTTACAACTTCCCTTCATACTCAAAAAATGCAGCAGTTGGGAAAGCAGAGAAATGGTGCTTTAAAAAATTTTGACCATGCAAGTAATTTAAAAAAAAATTACCTTTCGAGTCCTCGTTGACGAAATGCACTCCGCACCGTGCTTCAAAAATTTGCTATCCTGGGAAAGACTTGGGTTTATCTGTCTTCCCCGTCCCATTTGAAAAACAAATCGCAACTCCTTCAAATTAAACAAATCATATAATAACAAATCATATGATAACATGTTTATGCTTCTAATTAAAGGGTTTGCAGAGTTCTTTCAAAAGGACTGAATGTAAAAAACCCCCAGGATCAAATACTTTAAAACCTTGACAGACCTAGACCACCACATTTTCAAAATGATGTGACAACTGAAAGAAATCATGTTTTATCTCGTATGCCCCGGTTCTTAACAACTTGAACATTTTGTGGTTGCCGCACTGCTTCAATATCCAGGACTTCAATTTTTATCCCTCTAGCAGTATGCTTACAATTTTCCTTTTCACCCGAGCCTTGCTTAGACTTAACCTCATCAATGTGCAATGTCCAAACATCATTGTTGTTATTGATTAGGGCTATAATTGTTCTCACCTTTTCGCTTGCCAAATCATAAACTCCAATATCTCGCATCAACACGCTTTATAGCCTCCTCTTTGACATTATGTTCAGAAGTTGCAGGCTTATGTTGAGACAGCTCATCAATTCCAAGTTGGCTGACCACATTCATATTTACCATCTTTTCCTCCTTTTCTTGAAATTCAACAGGTGGTCCAAAGTAAGCCTCAATCAAGTTAATGTTTTGTCCAACAATCTGAGGCAGTTCATAGAGGGTGATGTCAGCTTTAAGTTCCCTCATATCCTCAATGATGCTATCCTCCTCGCCATTACTTCGCATAGTGAGATTGAATCTCACTTTCATCATCCTCTGATGAGGAAGGATCATTATTAAGTTCTGGACTCTCACATTTCAAGTCATAACTCGTCCATTTTGAACTCGTTGAAAATCTTGCATTTCATCCACAGAGTCCGTACAAGACTTTCTCGTCTCTTCGGGAAAAGTGACAGAATCGAAACCCCGGTTGTACTATTTTTGGGTGAACTAGAAATATCAATATTTCTTTGATCTCTAGGAAAATTTAACTCACCAGGAAAAACTTCGGATTTGGGTGGTGCCGGATCACAACCGTTCGGCTCAAGCACCCGCACTTTGAATTTGTCGGAACTTTTCTCTCGTATTTTGCACATGCCGAGTGGATGTCACAGCTAACGGAGTCTCCTTGGGTAGAGCATGACATGTTGGCACTAACTCATGATGTGGAATGGGGTCTCGGAACAGTGCATGTTCTCGTGTAACATAGGATATCAAAGGACCGCTCAAAATTTGAGGCCCTAACTCGTCTTTCAAGAATTAAGGCTTCTTTATAAGCCCCCGCCGGGGTTGTGATATTAATGTCTCTCTTGAGGAAAATAGAGGTCACCGAATCCAATGCATTCTTGTAGATTTCTAAGGCCGGATTTGCATTTGGGATGTAATGGCCAGTCATTCTACCGTAAGCTCTTTGGAACCTCATATTGAAAGACCCCGACAGCTTTCTCCCGACTCTCTCTTGATGCTGGAAAATTGCTGATATAAAATGTCGGGATCTATCACTTCACCGAACTCGTGATATAAAAGCTTTCTCTAGATCATCCCAACTAGTAATGGAATTGCCGGTGAGGTTTAAAAACCAACCATAAGCTCCCTCCTCGGAGAGTGAACGGGAACAATCTCGCAAGCAACATCTTCATGTCAGTATATTCAACAATCTTAAAGCATTTTTGAAAGCTAGCAGATGTTCTTCTACAGTTCTTGTCCCATCATGTTTGTACCTAGGGAGATACCTTTCCTGGACTTCTCAGGCAAGTCATGGGCTATACCCGGAATGTTCAAAGCTGTGGAGCCCAACCAATTTGCCATTAATACTTGGCTGACAGTGATGTTCTGATTTGTAATTGGATAACTGCAAGTGATGATAGAACTGTTCTTAACAAACCACTGAACTTAAGGCCTTCTCTCGGCAATTTCAAAACCGCACCGACAACTTTCAAAAACTGCACCGACAATTTATGAAACCGAGCCGACAAATTTAAAATCATTAAAAACCGCATCGACAATTTTAAAATACTTTAAATTTAAAAACCGTACCGACAATTTATAAAACTACCGACAATTTATAAAACCGTCCGGAGTTCACCGTGGGTCCTTCAAATGTTGTCGTTATGCCCTTACAATACTTGAACCGAGTTCATGCTCCTCCTTCTAGCGCACAATTAGATGTTTGCCGAGGAGGAGGGAGAAAATTTGCTACCAATAATGGAAAATTTCTCAACTCAAGTGCACTAAGAACAGATGTTCTTGGCCCTCCTTCTAGCGCCAATTAGGTGTTGGTCCGGCTTTCATGCACACCCCGGGAAAAAGGATGAAGGCAAGGAAAGCTCCGGAGACACCCACGGGACCGATCCCACTCATCTTTAGGATCTAGCTGGTTATCCAAGGTGCGAGTTACGGAGTTGGGTCGAATGGCAATTCACTCTTTTCCACTTCCGGAATAGATTTCAATATGGATCGCTCTCGTTACCTTACAGGGGGTTCCCGAACTTGTTCAGCAGTTGCAAAAGTTGTTGAAAATCAGATTTGACTTGAATTCTTTGATCTAGCTCTCATGGGTCAACAGATTTAAATAAAAGGCAAATAAAGAAAATAAAAATGGATCATTCACGGTAAGCAAAGAGAGGGTAGGGTAGGGCAGAAAAAAGAGAAGTTTATCAAACATCAACTGTAAACCCAAACTGTCAATCTTATCTATGCTATCAGCCTTCACAACGTAACAAATCCCGTAAGAAAGTGTCCAATCACCTAAGATCACTTTCAACTAAGAGCACAAGGCAGAGTGAAACGGATCTAGCAGAAAATTATAAATCCAAGGGCAACTGGTTAAAATCGGTATCTTTCACCGGCAGACTTAGCTCGCACAAAGGAAGACAGAGCAATTAGAACAAACTTACACCTCAAATCAGTAATTTCCCCTAGCAGCATAATAGAACAACCGAAGCCTAACAAAGATATTTAATCTTGACAATGGCAGATTTACAAAGATATATCTAACAAACTTTAAATGGAACGGATAACAAAAGAAAATACACTTATCACACTCGCAAAAGATTAGGCTCCCCGGCCATGCTATCACGTAAAAGCTAAAGCACATCAACTCCAAGTCCGAAAACAAAGGATTTCACAAAATTTGCAAGAAATTGCTTATAAGCCTTTATTTCTAAGTCTCCGCCTCCCGCGATTACATTTAGAATTTGTATTTATAGACTCGTGACGGACCTCGATCTTTTCCAAAATATCTTGCTCAAACCCTAAATCTTATCGCACTTAAACCCTAGGACCCGGGTTTTACAATAAAAATCCATTTAAAAATCAAAGTCCGGATAGAACTTAACCCTTCGGCAAATCAGTGCAATCACCGCCATAAATGGAGAAGATAAAATAAAATGCAACTTGCATTCATTCGCATCCGCAAATAAATGCTTCCATTAATTCTCGCCGGTGAGCCGGATGAGTCACCACTTCTCCATCAATTCGATCTCCGCAAATCCATCTCTGAGTTGAAATGGTCTTCATGCTATCAAGTCTGCAATAAATCTCCATTAAATGCATTTACCGGCTTCTTCTCCTCTAGCATGGCGGTCCTTGACTAAATCCGCACTTTATCTTTGCCTTTATGGTCTTTCCCGGTTGTCCCGTAAGTGCCAGGTGGAATCCCGCATGAAAGACAAAAAGATGCATTAGATTAGCATTTTAATTAACATTAAATCGAAGCTTAAAACATTAAAAACAGATTAAAATCCGCAAAATAAGCTTGCATGTCGGCTTCTGTTTGTCCCATTCACGCTTTGACACGTGTCGCTACCCCAGGAAGCCTTCTGTTTCCCGCCGGAATGCACTTTCAGGTCAACTATGACTTTCTCTCTCCTACCGCGATTCTACGACATGTCGCGATTTCGCGACATGTCGCGAAATCGCGACCCTGCCAGCGCATCGGCAACTTCCTCCCTCGTCGGCCGCGAAAACGCGACATGTCGCGATTTCGCGACATGTCGCGAAATCGCGACCCTTCCTGGCCTCCGTACGCTTCTTGATTTTCAGCCGCGATTCTAGAACACGTCGCGATATCGCGACAGTTCCGTACCTGCATGCGTTGACCGCGTTGACCGCGATTTTGGAACATGTTTGCGACTTAGCCGATTTTTCATCCTGCAGCCCACTTTCTCTCTCCTACCGCGAAAATGCGACATGTCGCGATTTCGCGACATGTCGCAAAATCGCGCCCTCCGTACAGCTTGCTTCTCTCCCAAAATCGTCGCGATTTCGCGACATGTCGCGAAATCGCGACCTTCTCGGCACTTAGCCGCATTTTGACTTACCCGTCGCGATATCGCGACATTTCGAAATGGAAGTGTCGCGATATCGCGACACTACCAAAAATGGAAAGTTTGATTTTTCAATGAATTATGCAACTGTTTTCTGGATTTTCTCAGTACCGGTGCAAGATTTTGCTTGTGCATGAATGATTCTAGCATGTAAAAAGTGAATTCTTGGATAACACAACTAGAATGCAAGAAAAAGCACAACTTTAAAAAGGAGGCAAGCAAATTTGGATTTAAAACCTGAAAAGATCAAGAGGGTCCCTGCTGCAAAAAATGGAAGTTCATAATTTTCTAAGGATGGAATCTCATTTTTCAGTGGGGGTGTGTTGCTTATCAACAAATGGCGATATCTATGGGTAAAATAGTAGCACTATTTTAGAACCCAAGACTCGGGTTTCAAAACAAAAAGACCATGCATCATGCCTTGCCACGGACATTCTTCACAATAAATTGACTGCTAACCGCCAACCGTTAAAATTTCCCAAGGACATACTAGGTCGGATTACTTCAAGGAAGATTTCGATGTGCAATTACAAAGGGTATAGAACTTTCTTCAAGGATGACCGAATTGAATGATAAACTTGGATTAATCAACTTTTCTAGATTGTAAAAGGGGAAACCGAGTAGAGCTCTGTTTACTAGTTTAGCTTTTTACAGCCTAGACAGAGTTACCCTTTAGATTTACACGACCCAATTTACAACTGTAGGGCAGAATCTAATATTGGCTGCCTCTTTTGATCATATAACTCTTTTTTTTTTCTTTTCTTATCTCTCTTTTTTTTATCTCTCTTCTTTTGAAATATATCACTATCTGGAAGACCTTAGAGAAATTACAATTTTCTTTTAATATTTGATCAACCGGAACTGCTTCAGCCTAGGCATTGATAGCCTCCGGTGACACCCAAATAATTGCATGAACCATAGTCCCCTCTTATAACCAAACTTTTCTTGGATTCCCCGGAGTTCCTCCAACTAAACAAAGATAACACTTTTTCTATCATTAAAACAATCGTGGCAAGTAAGACACAAGATCCAATCATCTCTCTACCTTCATCCCGGATAACAAAATAGTTCCACAGCTTAGTGCAAGGGACTATCTCAATTAGAATAATGAGCATAATGGGGAGGCATTGGATTGAGGATTTATCACCTAGAATAAAACAATTTTTAGCAGCTGACTTTTCATTGATTGCTCAGCAAAGGCAAAGGACATAAAATTTTAGAAGCCAAAGGACTTTGTACAGGCTTCCAAGGACAGGCACAGGCTTTAAAGCAAAACAGAATCAAAACTGCACAGACTGCAAATAAAATAAACTAAACACTGAAAACTGCACACTGTACAGACAAAGGAATAAAACAACCGCAAGCTATTTACAAAGGATGCAAAGCAACAAAGAATTAAGACTAAAACAAAATAAGAAAGAAAGGAAAAGGAAGAAAATAAAAACCTGACATGCAATAAAAGAAATAAACTAAAAGAACTCAAGCAAATAAAAATCGCAATCGAAATAAATTAAACCGCAAATCGTACATACAAAGAAAGAAAAAGAAATGCAATAAAGAAAAGACTGTACATACTAAAATAAAAGCAAGCTAAAATAAAAAGACAAGGAAAGGAAATAAACCGCACTGACAAAGAAATAAACTGCACAAGCTAAAACTGAAAAATAACTAAAGAAAACTAAAAACTGCAACTGTACAGACATTTAAAAATAAAACCGCACCGACAAAGAAATAAATCGAAAAACAAATAAATTAAAATCGCAGAGCATTAAAATTAAACTGAAACAGATTAAAACTGCACAGACATTGAAATAAAAACTGCACTGACAAAGAAATAAAATTGAAAAACTTCAAAGCTTATTTACAATGCATACATATGTTACAACTTCCCTTCATACTCAAAAAATGCAGCAGTTGGGAAAGCAGAGAAATGGTGCTTTAAAAAATTTTGACCATGCAAGTAATTTAAAAAAAATTACCTTTCGAGTCCCGTTGACGAAATGCACTCCGCACCGTGCTTCAAAAATTTGCTATCCGGGGAAAGACTTGGGTTTATCGTCTTCCCCGTCCCATTTGAAAACAAATCCGCAACTCCTTCAAATTAAACAAATCATATAATAACAAATCATATGATAACATGTTTATGCTTCTAATTAAAGGGTTTGCAGAGTTCTTTCAAAAGGACTGAATGTAAAAAACCCCAGGATCAAATACTTTAAAACCTTGACAGCACCTGCACCACCACATTTTCAAAATGATGTGACAACCGAAAGAAATCATGTTTTATCTCGTATGCCCTGGTTCTTAACAACTTGAACATTTTGTGGTTGCTGCACTGCTTCAATATCCAGGACTTCAATTTTTATCCCTCTAGCAGAGTGCTTACAATTTTCCTTTTCACCTGAGCCTTGCTTAGACTTAACCTCATCAATGTGCAATGTCCAAACATCATTGTTGTGATTGATTAGGGCTGTAATTGTTCTCACCTTTTCAGTTGCCAAATCATAAACTCCAATATCTCGCATCAACACGCTTTATAGCCTCCTCTTTGACATTATGTTCGAAGTTGCAGTGCTTATGTTGAGACAGCTCATCAATTCCAAGTTGGTCGACCACATTCATATTTACTATCTTTTCCTCCTTTTCTTGAAATTCAACAGTTGGTCCAAAGTAAGCCTCAATCAAGTTAATGTTTTGTCCAACAATCCGAGGCAGCTCATAGAGGGTGATGTCAGCTTTAAGTTCCCTCATATCCTCAATGATGCTATCCTCCTCGCCATTTCTCGCATAGTGAGATTGAATCTCACTTTCATCATCCTCTCATGAGGAAGGATCATTATTAAGTTCGGACTCTCACATTTCAAGTCATAACTCGTCCATTTTGAACTCGTTGAAAATCTTGCATTTCATCCACGTAAGTCTCGTACAAGACTTTCTCGTCTCTTCGGGAAAAGTGACAGAATCGAAACCCCGGTTGTACTATTTTTGGGTGAACTAGAAATATCAATATTTCTTTGATCTCTAGGAAAATTTAACTCACCAGGAAAAACTTCGGATTTGGGTGGTGCCGTATCACAACCGCTCGGCCTCAAGCACCTGCACTTTGAACTTGTCAGAACTTTTCTCTCGTATTTTGCACATGCTGAGTGGATGTGACAGTTAACGGAGTCTCCTTGGGTAGAGCATGACATGTTGGCACTAACTCATGATGTGGAATGGGGTCTGGAACAGGCATGTTCTGTGTAACATAGGATATCAAAGGACTGCTCAGAATTTGAGGCCCTAACCGTCTTTCAAGAATTAAGGCTTCTTTATAAGCCCCCGCCGGGGTTGTGATATTAATGTCTCTCTTGAGGAAAATAGAGGTCACCGAATCCAATGCATTCTTGTAGATTTCTAAGGCCGGATTTGCATTTGGGATGTAATGGCCGGTCATTCTACCGTAAGCTCTTTGGAACCTCATATTGAAAGACCCGACAGTTTCTCCCGACTCTCTCTTGATGCTCGGAAAATTGCCGATATAAAATGTCGGGATCTATCACTTCACCGAACCGTGATATAAAAGCTTTCTCTAGATCATCCCAACTAGTAATGGAATTGCCGGTGAGGTTTAAAAACCAGCCATAAGCTCCCTCCCGGAGAGTGAACGGGAACAATCTCGCAGTGCAACATCTTCATGCCGTATATTCAACAATCTTAAAGCATTTTTAAAAGCTAGCGGATGTTCTTCTCAGCTTCTTGTCCCATCATGTTTGTACCTGGGGAGATACCTTTCTGGACTTCTGGGCAGGTCATGGGCTATACCCGGAATGTTCAAAGCGGTGGAGCCCAACCAATTTGCCATTATTACTTGGCTGACAATGATGTTCTCGATTTGTAATTGGATAACTACAAGTGATGATAGAACTGCTTCTTAACAAACCACCGAACTTAAGGCCTTCTCTCGGCAATTTCAAAAACCGCACCGACAACTTTCAAAAACCGCACCGACAATTTATAAAACCGACCGACAATTTAAAATGCATTTAATTAAACCTACCGACAATTTATAAAACTGTCTGGAGTTCACTGTGGGTCCTTCAAATGTTGTTGTTATGCCCTTACAATACTTGAACTGAGTTCATGCCCTCCTTCTAGCACCAATTAGATGTTGCCGAGGAGGAGGGGAAAATTGGCACTACGTGGATAAAAAAAAAAACTTATATAGCCCACATACAAATGGATTTCTCAACTCAAGTGCACTAAGAACAGATGTTCCTGGCCCTCCTTCTAGCGCCAATTAGGTGTTGGTCCGGCTTTCATGCACACCCCGGAAAAAGGGATGAAGGCAAGGAAAGCTCCGGAGACACCCACGGGACTCGATCCCACTCATCTTTAGGATCTAGCCGGTTATCCAAGGTGCGAGTTACGGAGTTGGGTCGAATGGCAATTCACTCTTTTCCACTTCCGGAATAGATTTCAATATGGACTCGCTCTCGTTACCTTACAGGGGGTTCCCGAACTTGTTCAGCAGTTGCAAAAGTTGTTGACAATCGGATTTGACTTGAATTCTTTGATCTAGCTCTCATGGGTCAGCAGATTTAAATAAAAGGCAAATAAAGAAAATAAAAATGGATCATTCACGGTAAGCAAAGAGAGGGTAGGGTAGGGCAGAAAAGAGAAGTTTATCAAACATCAATTGTAAACCCAAACTGTCAATCTTATCTATGCTATCAGCTTCACAATACAACAAATCCCGTAAGAAAGTGTCCAATCAGCCTAAGATCACTTTCAACTAAGAGCACAAGGCAGAGTGAAACAGATCTAGCAGTAAAATCATAAATCCAAGGGCAGACTGGTTAAAATCGGTATCTTTCACCGACAGACCTAGCTCGCACAAAGGAAGACAGAGCAATTAGAACAAACTTACACCTCAAATCAGTAATTTCCCTAGCGTATAATAGAACAACCGAAGCCTAACAAAGATATTTAATCTTGACAATGGCAGATTTACAAAGATATATCTAACAAACTTTAAATGGAACGGATAACAAAAGAAAATACACTTATCACACTCGCAAAAGATTAGGCTCCCCGGCCATGCTATCACGTAAAAGCTAAAGCACATCAACTCCAAGTCCGAAAACAAAGGATTTCACAAAATTTGCAAGAAATTGCTTATAAGCCTTTATTTCTAAGTCTCCGCCTCCCGCGATTACATTTAGAATTTGTATTTATAGACTCGTGACGGACCCCGATCTTTTCCAAAATATCTTGCTCAAACCCTAAATCTTATCGCACTTAAACCCTAGGACCCGGGTTTTACAATAAAAATCCATTTAAAAATCAAAGTCCGGATAGAACTTAACCCTTCGGCAAATCTGTGCAGTCAGCAGCCATAAATGGAGAAGATAAAATAAAATGCAACTTGCATTCATTCGCAGCCGCAAATAAATGCCTTCATTAATTCTCGCTGGTGAGCCGGATGAGTCACCACTTCTCCATCAATTTGATCCCGCAAATCCATCCCTGGTTGAAATTATCTCCATGCTATCAAGTCTGCAATAAATCTGTCATTGAATGCTTTTACGGCTTCTTCTCCTCTAGCATGGCGGTCCTTGACTAAATCCGCACTTTAACTTTGCCTTTATGGTCTTTCCCCGTTGTCCCGTAAGTGCCGGTGGAATCCCGCATGAAAGACAAAAAGATGCATTAGATTAGCATTTTAATTAAATCGAAGCTTAAAACATTAAAAACAGATTAAAAACCGCAAAATAAGCTTGCATGTCGGCTTCTGTTTGTCCCATTCACGCTTTGACACGTGTCGCTACCCCAGGAAGCCTTCTCGTTTCCCGTCGGAATGCACTTTCAGGTCAACTATGACTTTCTCTCTCCGTCGCGATTCTCGCGACATGTCGCGATTTCGCGACATGTCGCGAAATCGCGACTCCGCAGCACGCATCGGCAACTTCCTCCCTCGTCGGCCGCGAAACGCGACATGTCGCGATTTCGCGACATGTCGCGAAATCGCGACCCTTCCCGGCCTCCGTACGCTTCCTGATTTTCAGCCGCGATTCTAGAACACGTCGCGATATCGCGACGCTCCCTTACCTGCATGCGTTGACCGCGTTGACCGCGATTTTGGAACATGTTTTTGACTTAGCCGATTTTTCATCCTGCAGCCCACTTTCTCTCTCCTGCCGCGAAAATGCGACATGTCGCGATTTCGCGACATGTCGCAAAATCGCGCCCTCCGTACAGCCTGCTTCTCTCTCCCAAAAACTGTCGCGATTTCGCGACATGTCGCGAAATCGCGACCTTTTCGGCACTTAGCCGCATTTTGACTTACCCGTCGCGATATCGCGACATTTCCGAAATGGAAGTGTCGCGATATCGCGACACTACCAAAAATGGAAAGTTTGATTTTTCAATGAATTATGCAACTGTTTTCTGGATTTTCTCGGTACCGGTGCAAGATTTTGCTTGTGCATGAATGATTCTAGCATGTAAAAAGTGAATTCTTGGATAACACAAACTAGAATGCAAGAAAAAGCAAGACTTTAAAAAGGAGGCAAACAAATTTGGATTTAAAACCTGAAAAGATCAAGAGGGTCCCTGCTGCAAAAAAATGAAAGTTCAGAATTTTCTAAGGATGGAATCTCATTTTTCAGTGGGGGTGTGTTGCTTATCAACAGAAACTAGACCCATTCAAAGTTCCATCTCAACATATAAAATAGCTAGAAAAGGAAGCACCTCAACCTACATAGAAGACAAATCAACTTCCAGTAGATCTTCCAAAAGAACAATATAAATTGATGCAAGCAAAAGAAGCTAAGACTCAAGAATAGGCTAGAAACAAGCTTTGATATCCTTTCATCACTAAGCGACCAAGTATTAAGGCAACACAAGAATATTAAAAAAAATTAATTTACCATAAAAGGGAGAAAAGAACCAATCATAATACTCTAAGTTCAACATCATGGATGAGCTAAATAAAACACCATCCAAATCAAGTATGTATGATGCTTTGATGATTTTTGGGAAAATCGACCTACTCTAGGCATCACTGAAATCCATTATTTCTAACAACCAGTATCAACCAAAATTTAATCTAGTAGAACATAGACCTACTCCAGGAGTAGGTAAAAATAGGTTGCCCCTATTCTACATGTCCCTACATATGGAATGATAGATCATACATAGTCTAGACACTAAAATCATGTAAATTTGATTAGGCGACCAAGGAATTATCTAATTTGACACTATATGGTCCTCTTGGGCAACCCTTAGAGGTTACATAGTGGTTCTAACTACTTTTGGGAGGTTTTACCTCACTTTTGGGAAGTTTTGGGCCATGTAGGCATGGCCATACCACCATGGGATGACCATAGTTCATGGCCATACCACCTAGGGATGAACACTAATGGTCATCCATGGATGATATGGCCATGGTATTTGACCCCCAAAAAGTAAAAATTGGGAAAAAAGACATCCAAAAACTGCCATTATCTCACCTACTCAAGCATGCTAGTGAGAGGGTGCGTAACTCTCATGACACATTGCATATTGGAGGCAAAAAATGGATATTCATTACCCCTCAAATGCATGGTAACCTTTGGGACAAATGGTGATGCTTACCTCGCATGGCCTCACATGCCCATTTGCCCATATACCCTCTTGGGATACCCAATTTAAAAAGAGGAGTCTTTACATATTTCACCATGGAGTGCTGCCGATATTTTCCCCCACCTTATTGTGCGTTTTTCTTTGAGATCTCTACCTAGCGAAGGAGGTTTTCAAGTAACTAAAAAATGTGCAATTTATTTATGAAACCTATCAATTTGAGTACATCCCATCCCTAAATTTGTTGAAAATACCCCTGAGAGTATTTTGGACCAATTCCTAAAGGAATTGGTGGCAGAAAACTAGCATATTTGGTGGTCGTCCCACCCAGGATGACCTCCAAATTATGATAGTCCTAACCATCACACCCTATGATAGCCACACATTATAACATGATTTTGTTACTATTTTTGCATAGGTCTATTCTAGATTAGATTATATACTTGTTCAAATTTGAATCAATTTGGAGTTGTATTGCTCTTGTTATTATGTTTTTGTGAGTTGTACGTTTAAGTTCCATACCCCAGGATGACCAAAAATCTAGGCATAATTTCCTCAATATTTTTGATTAGATCAGTCATAGAGCACATGATATGCCTAGATCTCACTTTTGGTAGAATTTGGATAAATTTTGAATATTATATTGCACTTTTCTTATTTCAAGCTTTTTGATGCATGCACCTTTTTAATCGATTGTAACTTCTTGTGTGCAGGATCAGGTATCACAGTGCATGAGGAAGGACCATCAAGCTAGAACACCAATAGAACACCTTGCAATAGTATCGAGAGCCTGCTCACCTCAATTGTGAGTGCGAGGAAGACATTGGAAGAATGCCCTGGATTCTTTGAAGGATTTGATCCTTTGGTTATTGTAATGAATGTATCAATTGAGATCCCTCAAGGGGACACTTTGTAACTACTTATTTGACATTTATATCAATATAAGTAGAATCTCCCATTTCTTTCATATATGTGTCATTTTATGCTTGTTTGAAGTGTCACTTTCTTAGTGCTTAGATCAAGTAGAAAAATAGATGCATCTCATCTTACCTTGCTAGGTGTGCCATTTTTCCACTCTATAATGGTGATCATGGTGGGACCTCCTGTCCCATTTCATTTTGTATTTTTTTGACCTTGTTTTTATGCTTTGGATGTTATAGGTACTGGTCGTTCTAGCCTAAAATGACCCTTGATTCCTTATTTGTGACACCCAAGGACAACCATAGTATCCGTCCCAAGTAGGGATGACCCCCAAATTTGTAGTCGTCACACCCCAAGACAACCATAAAATAGAATTTTTTCTGCTTAGAATTCCAAAAACAACAGGATCTTAGGCCATCAAGGTAAGTGCCTAAACCTTCAGTTTGCATTTTTACTGTTCATATTTTATTAAATTTGGGTTTTCTTGCTTCCCTTGTTTGCTTTAAATGTAGAAAGGTAGATTTGACTTTTCCATAATCACAAAAACAATAAAAAAAGAAGAAAAACAAAAATGAACTAAGTAGAAATGCATTTGTATGGCTTACTTTTTTGCAGCTTACCTAATGGGTAGGTTATCATTTAGGACATGCATTTTGTAGGTTTACCTTTTATCTAAAATTTTTGAGAGTGAAACATCATTTTTATGCATTTAGTGGAGATTCATTGAGTGCTCTATGGTTTTACTTTCATTAAGCATGAAAGCAACCACACACACCACGTTCCATCTAAAAATTAGTGAGTTGGATTTCATCACCAACCACTAATAAAGACCAACGACGATGGGTTTCATCTCCATATGTTGGTTCAAATCCTACAAACCGTATTTTTGGCCAAGATTGACTCTAATATTTGTCATAGCCCATGGGATATAGCACATATTTCTATTCAAAGAGGTATATCACTGACTATGGGTGAACTGGGTGAGGAATGGTAGGACTTGTGCTCCCTGATCGGGTATGGGCTTCATATCCATACTTTGGTGGGTTTACGTGACTAAAATTTCATTGCTAGTTATCAATATGTGAGTATACAGGTGAAATACATTTAACAAAAGAATGTCATCCAATAATATCAAAACATGTGACACAAGGTCTTCTTTGCAAAAAACACATAAAAATACACAAAACAGCTTTAGGGAACACACATAAATCTTTAAAAGAGATAAATACTTGTCTTATTACGTGTTTTCATTCTGTATGCTACTTTACTAAAATTTGTAAAGGATATAATCATCTAGGGTTCTATAGGGATTAGCAATGGTGTGCACCCATAGCTAAGCCCACTCAAGGGCATACATTATGGAGAGTAGACAAGGAGACATGAGTCATCTTTGATTTAGCCCTAAGGACATGGTCATACTTACTTTGTAGCCTCCTACTCACCTAAGTCCTAGAATAGCCAATAAAGAACTTCACCTACAAGGGAGACCTATGCGGGACACCCCTACAGGTTTTGATTCAAATCCAAGAACATACTCCCAGCACTTAGACACTTCACATGCCTTCTTTCAAGAATGGAAACTGTGTACTGAGGTGCTATTAGATAGAGCAATAACATGCATTCACATGCCTGCTAGGTCTACCATGCCCACCTATGGGCAAGAGCAAGAGTACACACACTGGGCAGGGCCAAATGATCAAAATTCTCCCTTACACCACCCTAATAGGTTGTTGTAGCCTAGATACTAGGATGAGTATGATACTCATTGCTCAGGGTGAGCAAACTCAGTCCCTCCCTTCCTCATAAATGAAGGAAGGCATGAGGAAGTCCTTGATTATCCTCAAGACAATTATTCTATGCAAGCATGATGTGCCTCTACACCATATGAGTATAAATATCACTTGTCAAGGCCTGAACCTCAAGTGAACATGACTACCCTCGATTCAGGTAAGCTCATGATTAATATTTTAGATCATCTTGAACTAGATAGGCCTCAGGGTGATGCTACTAGGGCCCTTATGTCTTGCACAATAGAATAAATAAATCAAGCAGTCATAAGATATGTTGAATGTCAAGCACAATTCAAGCAGCTTCAGCGAGAAAAAGAGCACTTGGAATGCTTACATCAATTAGAGAAATAAAGGATTGAATGATAAACCAATGAGCTATTTCAAAAAACCTTTCATGAGAGGGTTCCTACCTTAAGTACCCATAGATAGGAGGTCCATAAGAGGCAACCCACTTTCAACCAAGATAGGCTCCTTGGACTATCCCAATGTTACCTCCTAGACCTCCTAGGATGAATTGGGACTTGCCTCCCAGGGCAAATATAGAGTGCCTTTCGCAGACAGTTACCCCTCTTTATAGGCAGGCTCAAGAGATGCCTTATAGGGCCTACACTAAGGATGAGCTAAAAGTGGAATATCTTGAGGCACCTTATAGAGGCAAGATGGATGAAATTCAACCGCCATGCAATAGGCTTGATGTTCCTCACCCTCCCCCGTAGGGTTGAAGCAAAGAAGAGGAAATCAAATACTCTAATGCATATAGGGCATTGCTAGAACACTGAAAATCGATAGAGAACAAGACCTCTAGGTCTGGGGATTAGAATCCCATTCTACTTCAGATTCATAGTCAACTTCTTCACCCATTAGTAGCGTCCCATCCCTATCTAGAGCATTTCAATATGCCTAAGCTAGATACATTTAAAAGGGAATAATATGCACAAGATCACATCACTATATTCTTGAATCACTTGTTTTGCATCCAAGAAAGTGATGATTTACTTTTTAGGATATTTCTACTTACCCTCTCTAGCCCTACCATAGAATGGTACAACCAACTCCCAAAGTATAGCATCTACATTTTTGAGCAATTTGCGGATGCAATCCTGGAGCGCTTCGCCTTTAACACAAAGTGAAAGGTGACTCTAAATGACCTCACAGGGTTAAAATAGTTTGATGATGAATCAATAACAAACTATGGTAATAGGTAGTGAGCACTACTTGCCATGCTGCCATACTTACTCCCCATGACAGAGTTGACTCAAATGTTTACTAAGAGCTACTTGAATCCAATATCCTTGTTGCAACTCCAATAGTATACGACTCTTGAAGATGCTCTAGTGCAAGCTAGAATAATCGAAGGCATCAAAATTTAAGAGGAAGAAATTGTGAAGCCATGCAAGAAGTAGTGGACTAAGAATACCAAAAACAACCCGACATAACCAAAATGGGTATAAGTAAATCAAGTTTCCATTAGTATTCCAAGGCTTACACAACCAGAACCACCTTAGAAGCCTAATTATCAGACCATCCCTAGAAATTATAACAAGGACAATCAAGCAAACCAAGGGTAGAATCAACAACGTCACCCTAAGTGACACTTTATGCCCATTATAGAGTCCATGGACTATTTATTTGAGCACCTCTATGCAACTAAGGCAATTAATCTACTTGAGAGTCAACCTAATGATCCAAATTCACCAAATTCCAAAGGATACTATGAAGACCTATATTGTAAGTATCATAGAAAAAATGGGCATGACATGTAGATGTGCTACAGGTTCAATTCCTAGTACAAGATATGATTGATAGGAATGACCTTCAGGTCGATAACCCTATTGTCTCAAACAATCATCAAATGGGTGTTTTAAAGACCTATTGCCTACCTATGAGGAATAGGTAAAGCCAATACCACAAGTGAATGAGATCCATTAGATACCCCCTAAATAAGGGTTCATCAGTATTGTCATCATTGTGACTAGGAACAAGTGGTACCCAAGTCCAATCACACCACCTATGACTCCAAGTGACATTCCTTCAACATCATAGCCTTTTCCACCTTCGGTGTAAAACCTTCCACCTAGATAATTGGTCATGATAAAGAGTAAGCTTGATCAGAGCCTAAAAGAAACATCAGCTTGAATTTCTATCTATGACCTTATTTAGCAATCACCACCTCATCGAGAAGCTCTAATGAAGATCCTCAAGTCCATAAAACTACAAACCTAGGAGTCTAACTTCTTTAACAATTTTTGTGGGGCATGTTCAGAAAATTATGAAATTAGTGATCACTTTTTGTGAGGCTAAACTCAAGCCAGTACCAAATGACATGGTGGATCCTCCCTTGCACATCATCACATGTGTAAACGAAACATCCTATAAGAGAGTTTTGATCGATATTGGTTCCTCCAGCAATATCATCACTACAACTGCTCTCAAACATCTAGGGCTTCCAACATCCCATATTTTTGCATCTACCTATACCCTTTGAGCATTTAATGATGCAATATGCTCAACAATTGGTACCATAGTCTTACTTATTCAGATGGAACATAATACCATACCAACACTATGCCACATATTGGAGGGTGAAATGACCTACAACATCTTGTTGGGTAGACCTTGGATTAGGGATATGAAGTGTGTACCCTCCATCACTCACCAATGTCTAAAGTACACCTATGAATGGCAAGTACATGTCATATTTGCAGACCTTGAGACCTTCAAAAATTACAACTTGGTGCATCAAATCCCTAAGTCAACCTTGCCATCAACCCATCTAGATTTTCAATCGAACAAATCCATCCAAGGTTTGACTCCTTCACCATCACCTTCAATAAATCCATTACAATCTTTTGCCATAACATCCTCATCATAGGCATATCTAGATATACCTTCATCATTATTGAATCCTCCATAGAGTAATATGGGTAAAATACCTATTAACGAGATCCCTCCAACCATATACACCATATCCATAAAAGAGATTCCTAGTCTAGTGGACAAGGAACCACCGTGTGAGGCAAACATCGAATCAACTCAAGACTCACTATCGTCTCCTCCTTCTCTGTCACCATAATTCATAGTTCATCTAGCTACCACTGGTTTGGGAGAATACCTAGTTAGAAACATCACAATGACTCTTGCTATCAATACAGTGTAAAATATGGGTTGATCTCATCTTCCCATAGGCACTATCGTGCCACTAGGCTTACCATTGAATCAAACAAATTTTATTTATGGTGGTATCAACTATGGAATAGAACCCTATCAACAATAGGAAGAGGATGAAGATCCCTTTTTTGATAATATTAATTACATGTACAATATTGATTTCACCATGAGATATATTCATCTTTGCAACTGGTATGGCTATGGTTTATGAAGAACACAAACTTATATTGGGGGGGTGAATAGTATAAGACCACTTTTTACTTTTATTTCCCAATCAATATTATGCAATTTATCAATATAAATATCAACAATAGTATACAAAGCAATGCACAAATCACCACACACAATAGAGACACAAATTTAACGTGGTTCACCCAACGTACGCTACTCCACAGAGAAAATATTTCACTAAATTTTTTTGAACAAATCTCTTGAGAATTATTTCCCTATTAAAAAGTTTATGGACCTCTATACAAAGGAGATACCAATCCCCTAATCAAGTTCATGGATATCTATCCATAGGATAACTCCTCATCTGCTCTGGCTGGTGATCTTCTAGAAGAACTGCTACCTCCACTACACTGGCTTAATGGATATCTATCCACTGAAGACTCTTGTCCTCACTCATAAGACCTATCCTCACTACCCTAGGTAATGGATCTCTATCCACTGGAGACTGACGTCCTCTATACTCTGTCACCTCCAAAGCTTGCTCTCAGCTCTATCTCAAATCTATACTAAACATAGTCCTTCAGTCCAGCACAAATCTGCTCAATCTCTATCTCTGGTTTGGCACAAACCTATCCTTAAATATACACCAATATCTGTCCTCAAATCTGTACTAAACATAGTTCTTCGGTCTAGCACAAATCTACTCAATCTCTATCTCTGGCCTGACACAAACCTGTCCTCAAATATTCACCAAAATATGCCTTAATTATGCACTAAACATAGTCCTTCAATCTAGCATAATTTTTTCCTCAATCTCTATCCTCAATCCTTAACACAAATCTTGATTTAATCACAAATCAACTCTGCTAGATCTGCCCCAAACCTTAACCCAAGGTTTGAACAAATCAATCAATTTTGCTCTCAAGTCTTCTCAAAGACTTACCTCAACTCTGTCCACAAGTCCTCTCAAGGACTTATTCAATATTCTCTCAATATTTATCTTCAAATTTGTATTGTAAGCTTCCACAAAAGCTCACACCAATCTGTCCACAAGTCTTCTCAAATACTTGTCTCAAATCTGCTCAACAAGTTCTCACTAGAACTTGTCCAATTTTCTCAACAAGTCTTCATAAAGACTTACCATAAATATTCTCAATAATTCCTCACTAGAACTTGCCCAATATCATAGAAATATATAGAGAATTGTTAGATACTCAATATGCTTCACACTCACCACAATGCTCAATCACTTTCAATCTCTCTTTTTATCACAGAAACATATAGAGAATTGTTAGAGACTCAATATGTTTCACACTCACAAACACTCAACCTCTTTCTCAAATCAATTTAGAATATGGAACAATTTGTTTCACAGAACTAGAACTATCACTTCAACACTTCCATTTGACTAGGTTTAATCAACTCTACTCAACCAATCACTCAATGAAACAATCCTTGCTCACAAACCCTAGTCCAAGCATATGAACACTCACTCAATTATTTCCAATCAATGCTTATCAAACAATCTCACATAACAATGATACTCATGTTCTTTTACAAACCCTAGTCCAAGCATATGAACTCTCACTCAATTATTTCCAACAATGCTTATCAACCAATCTCACATAACAATGATACTCATGTTCTTTTTACAAACCCTAGTCCAATATTCAAACTCAACAACAAGGGATCTCAATCACCCAACAATGAAGTATGCATTCACTCACTCAAAATCTTCAACAATGCTCATCAAATAAATTTTATAGCATTTACTTCCATTTCAAAAAACTCATCAACTCAACAAACCAACGAAGGAAAACTTAACCAAGTCCTTTTCTCTCCAATATTGTTTTTAGAAAATATCAACCTATCAATTACTTCAACCAAGGAAGAATGTGCCCATACCTTTTGTTTAATGAAGAATTATCTTCAAAACCTATATTAACCACAATCAACCTCTTTTCCAAACTCAAATGCTAGATGACAAAAATACTTCTTCAAAATATTTCTCAATAAAAAAACAATAGCACTCAAATAAACCTTATTGCTCCATATTTGAAATTAGCAATCATCAAATCATACATAAAAATAATTACTCAATTACACCCTATAATCTCCAACTTTAATTAACGACCTCCAAAAACAAAACCCTTAAAAATAATGGAGCCTATCCTTTTATCTCCCTTAAATGCTCAATGACAAAAAATTAATAATGCAAAAAATTATTTTATAAAGCTCCAAAATTTTTATTTAAATCCAACCTTAGAAAATTCTAGTTATCACATGCAACCTTGGCAAATTGAGCACATACCTTATAAATTTCATGCAAAAGGGCCTCGATGGGTTTCTACCTTGAGACCACTCCCTAGTCGATCACCTTAGTGAGACGCTAGCCCACCACATGGGCTATGTGCCTCAATACAAATGAAAATGCTTACACCTTTCCTTTGTATTGCTCCCAATGTGTGGTGCTTAAAAAATGAAACACCTCCCACCTTGCAAAAATGCAACCCATGAGACTTGATCCCTACACCTCATGCAAGCAATGACTTGGTTCCTCCATCGCTTCCAGCTGCGCTACCGAGTGCTTCGAGGTAGAAACCAACACCCCCTTCCCTTTGTCTTCTTCCTTGCACACCTTTCGAAAAGCATGTGATCTCACTTTATACCATGTGCATGAAAATATCAACAAAAGCATAGATCACATATGAATTTTTAAAGCCTTAGGGATTCCCTCCTTTATATGCATTGGAAAGAGTCTTCGACGACATCGACGAGAATAATTCAAAATTTTAAATTATTAATTTTATAACCTTTATAACCCTAGATTTAGGGTTAGGTTAATTAAATTATAAATTAACTTATAATTAAATCATAATTAATTTATAATTAATTTAATAACTTAAAAAGTTAATTAAATTAATTTATAAATTAAATTATAATAAAACTATTATAATTAATTTATAATAAATTAACTCTTTGCACTTTTAATATTATAATAAAATATTATAATATTATTTTGCTTGGGCCTCCTTATAGCTCTTTAGACTTCATCTGACCACCTGGAACTAGATTTCCTTTTACACTGATTGCGAAACCTGAAACTGATGTTGCCCACTGAAACTAACACTGACTGGTGCTAAAAGCTTGACATCAATGACAACAAAACTTGCTCAAATTTCTAACAGTTTAGTCTTGTATGAGCAAGGCACTCGCATTACTTACCAGTCGTAGTACCAAATGTCGTATGATAAGTCTAGTTTAGGACATAACAAGCCTATTCCTCTTGAGGTCCTCACTGATAGTTTAGAGTGCATGAGCCTAAACTATAGGGATGAGCTTGTGTGTGATCCCTATGCCAACCATAGTCGAGCCTATTTTTTTGTGGACTACTTCCCTACACCCATGAGATATCAAGAGATATCTCACGATGTCACCCTATCCTACAATAGTGAGGAAGAAGAGCAATGGTCTCCCTATGAATGGACATCTTAAGATGAGTCAGATTACAAAGTGGCATCTATCGACTCTTCTAGTGCACATGTCGAATATGTGAGGATTATCCTATTGGATGATGAACATGAGGGCTATCTACGTATGTTCCCGCTACACCACCCTATCTAGTGATAGTTTCTACCCGAAGAGGAACAAGCTCACCCATAGTCGTAATGACCACATTTGGTCATTTTTCTACCACCACAACCACCTCCACAAGTCTTGTGACAACTTGATGTCAATAGACCCCCTCAAAAACCTAGATATAATCATCCCTCCATAAACATGATTTCCATAGACCTTTTTGCACCCCTGCGAGATACGAATAACCCATCAAAGCCACTACACCTCAAATTGGGGGCAATCGAATTTGATCGGGGAGATTCTTTCTCATCACTTTTTGAGTATTGGCCTTGTGATGAGATGTTACAGTCGTTCCATTTCTCTCCAAGGCCTACTCAATATGTCTTTCATGTTGAGGTTGAACCAAAAGTTCCAATGGATGACATAAACCTAGCTGACGACATTCATATGATCCCTACTTCGTACCAATTGGAAGGGGGATCACATATATCAATTGAATCAACAATTAACAAAGATATCAGCTCAGATCCCAAGAATCCTTAATGTATCAAGTTAGGGTAAAACTTATCCCCTCTGATAAAGTTGATTACATAACCATTCTCACAAAGATGGAAGCTTTTGTATGGTCTTATAAAGACATGCAAGGACTGGATCCAAATCTAGTCACACATAATATGATCCTTGACACAAATGCCAATACAGTTAAGAAAAATCTATAAAAATACATCCAAAAATAGCCTTAATGGTGAAATATGAGCTACAAAATTTATTGGATGCCAAGTTTATCATATCAGTGGACTATCCGCCATGGTTGTCCAACATGGTTCCTATCAAGAAGCTCGATGGGAGGATTCACATTTGCACTGACTTTCAATATATAAAAAAAGCAAGTCCTAAGGATGAGTTCTTTTTATCGAACATCGATGCCCTAGTAGATGCCAAAATGGGCCACAAAATATTATCCGTTATGGAATATTTCTTTGGATACAACCAAATTTGTATCAATCTAGAGGACCAATTCAAAATGGTGTTCACAATGCCTTGGGGGATATTTTCCCATAATGTCATGCCTTTTGGTCTCAAAAACACTAGTGCTACCTACCAATGCACCATGACATATATATTCCATGACTACATGAATACATTTTTGAAATGTTACATCGATGACTTATTGGCCAAATATTTATTACGCCATGAGCATATCGATGTCTTGTGCAAAGTCCTCGATCACCTTATTAAGCACAACATGAAATTGAATCCCAAGAAGTGTGTCTTTGATGTCACATCTAAAAAAATCTTGGGATTCATAGTCTCTAAAAGAGGCATCAAAGTGGACCCCAAAAAAGTCAAGGTAATCCTTGATATGCCTCCCCTAACTACCATCAAGCAATTGCAAAGTTTGTAGGGTAAGATCACATCCATAAAGTGCTTCATAGCACAGTTATCTGACAAGTTTCAACCCATGAACAAACTATTACACAAGGAGGTCACATTCCATTGGGATAACAAGTATTAGACTACCTTTGATGAGATCAAACAATATCTAGCTTTTCCACTAGTATTGGCTCTGCCCAGACTAGGAGTGTCATTCCACTTATATATCTTAGCTACTAATATTGCATTGGGCATCATGCTAGCCCAGAAGAATGAATTGCATAAGGGGTAGGCTACTTACTACCTTAGTCACACCTTGGTCAGTTATGAAATCAAATATACATACATTGAGAAACTATGCTTAGCGATGGTTTTCACCACCAAAAACCTATGCCATTACATGCTTAATCATACAATATATGCAGTATCTAAAGAGAATCCATTGTGATACATGATGAGTTGTACTTATCATAACAGTCACACGGTGAAATGGATCATGTTGTTGATGTAATTTGACCTCAAATTCATCAAAACAAAATCAATTAAATGTTATGTCATTACCGACAACTCATAAAGGCCCCTCTCCAGGATTATTGACCTCTTAATGTAGAGCTTCTCAATCATGGAGTCTTTCAAATATCAAAATCAACTAACTTTTAAGAGCTCGAATCATAGGCCGATATGAATCTATTTTTTGATGGCTCCAAGTGTGAGCAAGGGGATGGCATAGGAATTGTATTTTTCACACCTCAAAGAGCTCCAATACCCTTGTCATTCAAACTTGATTTCCCATGCACCAACAACAATGCTGAGTATGAAGCCTTATTCATAGGCCTTCAAACACTAGTCACCATGAAAATAACCAAGCTCACTATTTTTAGCGATTACTTGCTCATCGTGAACCAAGTCAAAGGGATTTACCAATGCAAATGTCCAGTATTGCAAGCCTACAAAGTCCTTGTGGATAAATTTCTAGCAAAATTTGAGTGGTACGATATTGAGGTGCTCCCTCAATCATCTAATTGTTTTGTAGATACAATGAAATATTTGGGGTCCTTAATCCCACATAACCCTACTGATGATATGACAACCATTCAGGTCAAAATGTTGTTGTAATCCATGATTGAGCATGGGAACATTCAATCCATGCCAAAAGTCCTCATTCAAGAACATGTGCTTATACTGAGAGGGGGGGTGAACAGTATAAGATAAAACTTTTTGCTTTTTAATCCAAATAATAGCATCAGCATTACTAAAGTAGTAAACATCACATAAAGCATCACACACATGAGAGACATGATTTTTACGTGGTTCACCCAAATATGGCTACTTCCACGGAGAAAATATTTCTTATAAATTTTTCTCAAATAAGTTCTCTTGGGAATCCTTTCCCTACAATGTTTATGGACCTCTATCCAAAGGAGATACTGATCCCCTAAATCAAGTTCATGGATCTCTATCCACAGGAGAACTCCTTCTCCTCTACTCTGGTTGGTGATCCTCTAGAAGACTACTGCCTCCACTACACTCACTTGTGGATATCTCTCCACTGAAGACTCTTATCCCCACTCAGAAGACCTATCCTCACTGCCCTGGTTGATGGATCTCTATCCACTGGAGACCATTGTCCTCTCTGCTCTATCACCTCCAAATCTCTATCTCAAATCTGCACTAAACACAGTCCTTCAATCTAGCACAAATCTGCTCAATATCTATCTCTGGTCTGGCATAAACCTATCCTCAAATATACACCAAACTCTACTCCACAAGTCCACTCAGAACTTGCTCAATCTGCTCAACAAGTCCACTCAGAACTTGCTAAAATCTGCTCAACAAGTCCACTCAGAACTTGCTCAAATCTTCTCAACAAGTCCACTAAGAACTTGTCCAATCTGCTCAATAAGTCCTCTCAAGAACTTATCCAAATCTGCTCTCAATATGTATTGTAAGCTTCCACAAAAGCTTACTCAAATCTATCCACAAGTCCTCTCAAAGACTTGCCTCAAATATTTTCAACAAGTCCACACTAGAACTTGTCCAATCTCATAGAAACATAAAGAGAATTTTTAGAGACCCAATATGTTCTATACTCAATGCCCAATCACTTTCTCAACTCAAATCAGAATATAGAATAGTTTGTTTTATGGAACTTGAACAATCACTTCACACACTCACTTGACTAGGCTCAACCAACTCTACTCAACCAATCACTCAAAGAAACAACCCTTGCTCACAAACCCTAGTCCAAGCATGTAAACATCAACTCAAAATATTTCCAACAATGCTCAACAACAATCCTCACATAACAATGATACTCATGTTCTTTTAGTTCAAGTTCTTTTCTCAACAACTCACTTCAACAACAATGCTCATAAAACAATCTTATTTATTCCAGAAAACCTTGTAGCAATCACTCAAACACAATCAAGTCCTTTTCACTCCAAACTTATTTTCCAGAAAACAACCAATCAACTTAAACTTAGAAAAAATATGCCCATACATTTTTCTTGATAAAGATGACCTTCAAGAATATGCCACAATAACACAATATTCCTTTGCCAATCTCAAGAGGATTAGATGACAATACAATGCATATATTAATTCATGAGTATACCTTATTGCTCCAATCTCAAAATAATATCCAACATCAAACTATTTTGAATATTCACCTCTCAAGCATAAGTCACTTTTGTTTTTCAAAACCCAAAGCTATTTCTACTTATAACTCCCTAAACTTATTATTGCATTAAAGATAATTCTTTTAATAAGATAATGCAATTTATATTTCCCTTTTCTAAGGTAAAAGTATTTTACCCACAAGTAAATCTTTTCACCTCAATACTTTATAAAAACTACTCCCTTTTAATTTAGGCATTCATCAAATTAATTACAACCTTATTTCTCCTTTATTCAACCTTAGCCTAAATTAAAATTAAAGATCACAAAAATGTTACTAGTTTTATTAATGCCTGAAGCGCTTCTTCTTCCAAGCGCCTTCCTCTTGGCTGTCACCACCATGGAGCTGCGTTCTCCCTTGGAGCCTCCACACCTTACGCCTTCACTTGCTTCAGGCCACGCCTTGCTACATTCGCTACCTCAAGCCACACCTTGGCTACGTTTGCTACCTTGAGCCACACCTTGGCTATGCTCGCTACCTTGCGCCACTCCTTGGCTACGTCTACTGTCTCTAGCCACACCTTGGCTATGTTCACTACCTTGCACCACTCCTTGGCTATATTTGTTGTCTCTAGCCACACCTTGGCTACATTCGCTACCTTGCGCCACTCCTTGGCTATGATTATTGTCTCTCACCACACCTTGGCTACATTCGTTGGTGCATAAACAATATTTTCATTGCTCTTTCTTCCTTACATACTTAAACACAATTGCACGTTTTTATCATCAAGAAAAAGGATAAATTGAAATACCTCCAAGGCATTAGATTTTATACTAAATATCTTCCTCCATGCATGACGTCGACGCTCGATTTATTCTCAACATCAGAGCTCGATTTTCCTTTGAAACTTTATTAATTTATAAAATATTTAAATTCTTTTGAATTTAAATTTTATAAATTAATTCTTTAAACCCTATGGTTTTAAATAAAAACCTTTTATTTTTTCCACCATTGGTTTTAAAGAAAAAAAAAAAATATAATGTTTTAAAGAAAAACCTTTTATTTTTGCCACCATTGGTTTTAAAGAAAAACCTTTTATTTTTGCCACCATTGGTTTTAAAGAAAAACCTTTTAACTTATGCTTCCACATAATATTTAAAAAATATTATGGAGCCCTTTACCTTTAACTTTTGCATTGTTCCTTTCGATCTTGACTTTATTAGAAGCTTCTTCCAGAATATCAATGACAACTTTGATAACTTATTTCTTGACAAATTCCTTGATATTTAATGATGACTTCATTTCTTGACATCAATGACAACTTTAACTTTAAGGACTCAAAATGTCCAACAATCTCCCCCTTTGTCATTGATGGTAACCCAAAAACTTTTTACCGAAAACTTGACTTCTTTTTCTGTGCTGCTCTCCCCGGGACATTGCTCCCCCTAGCTCAATGCTTTCTTCAAATACCAAGTCTCTCCCCTTACTCAAATCTCTCCCCCTTTGACATCAATGGCAAAGGGTCACCTTTGGGGCTTGGGGCTAAGAATGAGCCTCTTAGCTTAGCCCCTCCCCCACCTCCTCTTGAGGTGGTTAATTCTGGGGTGGGAGTCTCACTCCCAATTTTCCTTGAAGATACTCAAAAGTTTCCTTTGAAAGTGGCTTAGTGAAAATGTCTGCTATATGTTCCTTTGTAGTGACATATTCCAATCTGACATGTTTTTCTATCACCTGTTCTCTCAAAAAATGGTACTTAATCGGAATGTGCTTTGTCCTGGAGTGCATTACTAGATTTTTTGAGATACTTATGGCACTAGTATTATCACATAGTATAGGAATGGGATGATCATGCTTTATTTTGAAATCTTCTAGAGTTTTCTTCATCCATAACACCTGTGTACAACTAGCTACTGCTGCAATGTATTCTGCTTCTACTGTAGATAAAGATACTGAAACCTGCTTCTTGCTAAACCAAGAGACTAAACATTCTCCAAGAAAGAATGCTCCTCCACTTGTGCTTTTTCTATCATCAATGCTGTCAGCCCAATATGCATCTGTATATGTTGTTAGTGTGAAACTATCACTTTTGGGATACCAAAGCCCAAAGTCCATAGTCCCTTTTAGATACCTAAAAATTCTTTTTACTGCTGCCACGTGTGTTTCCTTAGGTGCCACCTGAAACCTTGCCACTAATCCCACTGACTGTACTATGTCTGGTCTTGTAGCTGTAACATACAATAAGTTGCCAATCATAGATCTGTATAATTTATGATCTGCCTCTGGAGATTCATCATCCTTACTCAACTTGCATCCTATAACCATGGGAGTACTTACAGGTTTACAATCTTCTAACCTGAATTTCTTTAACATTTCTTTTATATACTTGGCTTGTGAGAGAAACACTCCCCTTTCCCGATTGTGAAATCTGAAGTCCAAGAAAGAAAGACAATTCACCAAGCATAGACATCTCAAATTTATTTTGCATGTTCTTAGCAAATTCTTTACACATCTTATCATTGTTTCCCCCAAATATTATATCATCAACATAAACAACCACTATTAATAAATTACTCCCTTCATTCTTGATATATAAATTAGTGTTTGCTATTCCTATCCTGAAGCCCTGTTCCTGAAGATACTTATCCAATCTTGAGTACCATGCTCTCGGAGCCTGCTTTAAACCATACAATACCTTTTTCAATCTGCATACCTGATTTGGTTTATCTTCCAGTATGAATCCCTCTGGTTGTTCAATATAAACCTCTTCTTCTAGAACCCCATTTAGAAATGTTGATTTGACATCCATATGATATACCTTGAAGTTCTTGAAACTTGAGAAGGCAAAAAACATCCTTATAGCTTCAAGTCGTGCAACTAGAGCAAAAGTCTCATCAAATTCAATTCCTTCTACCTATGCATAACCTTTGCATACTAACCTTGCTTTATTTTTGACCACTTGTCCATCTTCATTTAATTTGTTTCTGAAAACCCATTTTGTGCCAATCACATTTTTGTCCTTTGGTCGTGGAACAAGTTCCCAGGTTTTGCTCTTCTCTATCTGATCCAATTCCTCATTCATTGCCTTAATCCAAAATTCATCCTCACTTGCCTGAGTGAAGTCTTTTGGTTCAATCTTAGATAATAAAGAAAAATTTGCTTGTTGAGATGGTTTTATTATTCTTCTCCTTGTCTGTATTTCATCTGGATTCCCGATGATCTGCTCTTTTGGATGATGTTTTTGTACATATCTGGATGGAGTTTTGGGAAGAAGTCTTCGAGTTTCTTCTTCTTCTTTATCTGATTCCTCATAAAATTCTTCTTGACAACATCCATCTTCTTGATACACACTTTGTTGAACTGGTTCACTTGAATCTATCTTCTCATCAATTGTTACATTTATACTTTCCACCATAGTGTGTGTTCTTTTGTTGAAGCATCTGTAGGCTTTACTCCTTGTGGAATAACCAAGAAAAATTCCCTCATCACATCTTGGATCAAACTTGCCTAAGTTTTGGTCTTCCCATCTTATGTAACATTTGCTTCCAAAAATTCTGAAGTGTTTTACAATGGCAGGTCTTCCTTTCCAAAGCTCATATGGAGTCTTGTGATGATTTACCCTCATTTGAGCCCTAGTGATTATGTATACTGTTGTGTTTACAACTTCTCTCCAAAAACCATCTGATAACTTAGATTCATTTAACATAGCTCTAGCCATGTTTTCAATAGTCCTATTTTTCCTTTCAACTACCCCATTTTGTTGAGGAGTTCTTGCTACTGAGTACTCTCTCTTGATTCCATGTTGTTCACAAAATTCTACAAATTCATTTGAGGTAAATTATCCTCCTCTATCAGATCTCAGACACTTAATCCTTTTTCCAGTTTCATTTTCAACCAATTCCTTGAATGCTTTGAATTTTTCAAAGGCCTCTGACTTCTCTTTTAGGAAAGTTACCCAAACCATTATGGAATAATCATCTATAAACAACATAAAGTAGCTCTCACCCTGAATGCTTTGTGTTCTGGTAGGACCACACAAATCAGTATGTATTAGGCTCAAAGGCTCAGATGACATATATCCTTTTGACTTAAAGGTTGTCCTAGTTTGCTTTCCATGTTGACAGGGTGCACAAATTGTGTTTTGAGGTCTCCTTATTTTGGGTAAATCTTTGATTGCCTATTTATTGCTTATGTTGACTATGTTGTCAAAATTCAAGTGACCCAATATTCTATGCCATAACCAACTCTCATCTTCTTGTGATAGAAAACACTTTTCCCCTTTGATCTCATTGAGCATGTATAAGTTGTTTGGGGTTCTTCTTGCATTGGCAATGATTTTTCCAGTTTCTATTTTTCTTATCTCACATCTATCTGGATAGAAAGTAACCATGTATCCTTGATCACAAAGTTGACTTATACTCAATAGATTGTGTTTTAACCCTTTAACATACAATACATTCTCTATTTTTGTTTTCCCATTATCTAAACTTAGAGTTCCTCTTCCTCCAATCCTTGCTGATCCATTATCACCGAAGCTTACTGATCCTCTATTTGTTTCTTTTAGTACAATGAATTTGTCTTTGTCTCCTGTCATGTGACTAGAACAACCACTATCAAGATACCATTGTTCTTATTTATCTTGAGCATGAAGAGCTATTTGAACTAACATTGATCTAGCCTTAACATTTTCCCTTTCATTTTTCCTAGTTGTTGAAATTGTTTTTCTAGGCTCAGGAAGTATCATTTTACACCATCTAGCCTTGTGCCCAAAATTATTGCATTTGTAACATATAACATCATCATCCATGAGCGGTGCAAAGGAATTGAAATTTCTATTGTATCTTGCATGATGAATACAGTGTACAACTCTATGACCATATTTATTACAAGAAAAGCAATGACCATGGAAGAAATTATGTAACCTATTTGGATGTCTTGAATTTTGTGGAGAAGTCATCTTCCTTTTGTGATTAACTCTTATCTAGGGTTCTTCTTTGCTTTCTTCCTTTCTGATATCCTTTGCTTGCTTATCCTTGTCTGAGGTTTCTGCTTTCTGAAGACTTGATTCCTCTTTGTGTTTCTCATAATCTACATCTTGTAGTACCTTGGTCCTTTTAACTTCATTCCTTAGGTGAACAATTTTTGCTTCCAATATTTCACATTCTGTTTCCCTGGCTCTCAATAGATCTGTCATGTCTTGCTCAATATTCTTTCCTTCTTCCACTCTAATCTTGAGTTCTATGAGATTTTGTATAAGTTCCATCCTTGCTTCTTCATCTTCTTGAACTTGTTCCTTCAAGCTTGAATTCTTCTCTCTAAGTCTTTCCAATTTTTTGAGGGTAGCAAAGAATTCTTATTTTATGTCAAACATAGTCTCTTCTTCATTTTCTAAAGTCATGTGTGTTACTGATGGATCCTCCTCCAAGTTGTTAGTCTTTTCATGGAGAGACCCGCTTTGATACCAATTGAAGAACATGTGCTTATACTGAGAGGGGGGTGAACAGTATAAGATAAAACTTTTTGCTTTTTAATCCAAATAATAGCATCAACATTACTAAAGTAGTAAACATCACATAAAGCATCACACACATGAGAGACATGATTTTTACGTGGTTCACCCAAAGATGGCTACTTCCATAGAGAAAATATTTCTTATAAATTTTTCTCAAATAAGTTCTCTTGGGAATCCTTTCCCTACAATGTTTATGGACCTCTATCCAAAGGAGATACTAATCCCCTAAATCAAGTTCATGGATCTCTATCCATAGGAGAACTCCTTCTCCTCTACTCTGGCTGGTGATCCTCTAGAAGACTACTACCTCCACTGCACTAGCTTGTGGATCTCTCTCCACTGAAGACTCTTGTCCCCACTTAGAAGACATGTCCTCACTACCCTGGCTGATGGATCTCTATCCACTAGAGACCATTGTCCTCTCTGCTCTGTCACCTCCAAAGCTCTATCTCAAATATGCACTAAACACAGTCCTTCAGTCTAGCACAAATCTGCTCAATATCTCTATCTCTGGTCTAGCACAAACCTGTCCTCAAATCTACACCAAACTATGCTCCACAAGTCCACTCAAAACTTGCTCAATCTGCTCAACAAGTCCACTCATAACTTGCTCAAATATGCTCAACAAGTCCACTCAGAACTTGCTCAATCTGCTCAACAAGTCCACTCAAAACTTGTCCAATCTGCTCAATAAGTCCTCTCAAGAACTTATCCAAATCTGCTCTCAATATATATTGTAAGCTTCCACAAAAGCTTACTCAAATCTATCCACAAGTCCTCTCAAAGACTTGCCTCAAATATTTTCAACAAGTCCACACTAGAACTTGTCCAATCTCATAGAAACATAAAGAGAATTTTTAGAGACCCAATATGTTCTATACTCAATTCCCAATCACTTTCTCAACTCAAATCAGAATATAGAATAGTTTATTTTATGGAACTTGAACAATCACTTCACACACTCACTTGACTAGGCTCAACCAACTCTACTCAACCAATCACTCAAAGAAACAACCCTTGCTCACAAACCCTAGTCCAAGCATGTAAACATCAACTCAAAATATTTCCAATAATGCTCAACAACAATCCTCACATAACAATGATACTCATGTTATTTTAGTTCAAGTTATTTGCTCAACAACTCACTTCAACAACAATGCTCATAAAACAATCTTCTTTATTCCAGAAAACCTTGTAGCAATCACTCAAACACACTTAAAAGGAAACCCTAATCAAGTCCTTTTCACTCCAAACTTATTTTCCAGAAAACAACCAATCAACTTAAACTTAGAAAAAATATGCCCATACCTTTTTCTTGATAAATATGACCTTCAAGAATCTGCCACAATAACACAATATTCCTTTGCCAATCTCAAGAGGATTAGATGACAATACAATGCATATATTAATTCATGAGTATACCTTATTGCTCCAATCTCAAAATAATATCCAACATCAAACTATTTTGAATATTCACCTCTCAAGCATAAGTCACTTTTGTTTTTCAAAACCCAAAGCTATTTCTACTTATAACTCCCTAAACTTATTATTGCATTAAAGATAATTCTTTTAATAAGATAATGCAATTTATCTTTCCCTTTTCTAAGGTAAAAGTATTTTACCCACAAGTAAATCTTTTCACCTCAATACTTTATAAAAACTACTCCCTTTTAATTTAGGCATTCATCAAATTAATTACAACCTTATTTCTCCTTTATTCAACCTTAGCCTAAATTAAAATTAAAGATCACAAAAATGTTACCAGTTTTATTAACGCCTGAAGCGCTTCTTCTTCCAAGCGCCTTCCTCTTGGTTGTCACCACCGTGGAGCTGCGTTCTCCCTTGGAGCCTCCACACCTTACGCCTTCGCCTACTTCAGGCCACGCCTTGCTACGTTTGCTTCCTCAAGCCACACCTTGGCTACGTTTGCTACCTTGAGCCACACCTTGGCTACGCTCGTTGCCTTGCACCACTCCTTGGCTACGTCTGTTGTCTCTAGCCACACCTTGGCTACGTTCATTGCCTTGCACCACTCCTTGGCTACATTTGCTATCTCTAGCCACACCTTGGCTACGTTCGCTACCTTGCGCCACTCCTTGGCTATGATTACTATCTCTCACCACACCTTGGCTATGTTCACTGGTGCATAAACAAGATTTTCGTTGCTCTTTCTTCCTTACAGACTTAAACACAATTGCACATTTTTATCATCGAGCAAAAGGATAAATTGAAATACCTCCAAGGCATTAGCTTTTATACTAAATCTCTTCCTCCATGCATGACGTCGACGCTCGATTTATTCTCAACGTTGGCGCTCAATTTTCCTTTGAAACTTTATTAATTTATAAAATATTTAAATTCTTTTGAATTTAAATTTTATAAATTAATTCTTTAAACCCTATGGTTTTAAAGAAAAACCTTTTATTTTTGCCACCATTGGTTTTAAAGAAAAACCTTTTAATTTTTCCACCATTGGTTTTAAAGAAAAACCTTTTTCCACATTGGTTTTAGAAAAACCTTTTATTTTTGCCACCATTGGTTTTAAAGAAAAACCTTTTATTTTTGCCACCATTGGTTTTAAAGAAAAACCTTTTAACTTATGCTTCCACATAATATTTAAAAAATATTATGGAGCCCTTTGCCTTTAACTTTTGCATTGTTCCTTTTGATCTTGACTTTATTAGAAGCTTCTTCCAGAATATCAATGACAACTTTGATAACTTGTTTCTTGACAAATTCCTTGATATTTAATGATGACTTCATTTCTTGACATCAATGACAACTTTAACTTTAAGGACTCAAAATGTCCAACAATCTCCCCCTTTGTCATTGATGGTAACCCAAAAATTTTTTACCAAAAACTTGACTTCTTCTTCTATGTTGCTCCCCCTGGGACATTGCTCCCCCTGGCTCAATGCTTTATTTAAATACCAAGTCTCTCCCCCTTACTCAAATATCTCCCCCTTTGAAATCAATGGAAAGGGTCACCTTTGGGGATTTGGGATAAGAATGAGCCTCTTATCTTAGCCCCTCCCCCACCTCCTATTGAGGTGGTTAATTCTGGGGTGGGAGTCTCACTCCCAATTTTCCTCCAAGATACTCAAAAGTTTCCTTTGAAAGTGGCTTAGTGAAAATGTCTGCTATCTATTCCTTTGTAGTGACATATTCCAATTTGACTTGTTTTTTTATCACCTATTCTCTTAGAAAATGGTACTTAATCAGAATGTGTTTTGTCCTGGAGTGCATTACTAGAATTTTCGAGATACTTATGGCACTAGTATTATCACATATTATAGGAATGGGATGATCATGCTTTATTTTGAAATATTCTAGAGTTTTCTTCATCCATAACACCTGTGTACACATGGATACTACTACAATGTATTTTGCTTCTACTGTAGATAAAGATACTAAAACTTGTTTCTTGCAAAACCAAGAGACTAAACATTCTCCAATAAAGAATGCTCCTCCACTTGTGCTTTTTATTTCATCAATGTTGTTAGCCCAATCTGCATATGTATATGCTATTAGTATGAAACTGTCACTTTTGGGATACCAAATCCTAAATTCCATAGTCCCTTTTAGATACCTAAAAATTATTTTTACTGCTGCCACGTGTGTTTTCTTAGGTGCCACCTGAAACCATACCACTAATCCCATTGACTGTACTATGTCTAGTCTTGTAGTTGTAACATACAATAAGCTACCAATCATAGATCTGTATAATTTTTGATCTGCCTCTAGAGATTCATCATCCTTACTCAACTTGCATCCTATAAAAATGGGAGTACTTACAGGTTTACAATATTCTAACTTGAATTTCTTTAACATTTCTTTTATATACTTGGCTTGTGAGAGAAACACTCCCCTTTTTGATTGTGAAATCTGAAGTCCAAGAAAGAAAGACAATTCACCAAGCATAGACATCTCAAATTCATTTTGCATGTTATTAGAAAATTATTCACACATATTATCATTTTTCCCCCCAAAAATTATGACATCAACATAAACAACCATTATTAATAATCCAAATAATAGCATCAACATTACTAAAATAATAGGATTACCAATTGAAGAACATGTGTTTATACTGAGATGGAGGGTGAACAATATAAGATAAAACTTTTTGCTTTTTAATCGAAATAATAGCATCAGCATTACTAAAGCAGTAAACATAACATAAAGCATCACACACATGAGAGACATGATTTTTACATGGTTCACCCAAATATGGCTACTTCCATAGAGAAAATATTTCTTATAATTTTTTCTCAAATAAGTTCTCTTGGGAATCCTTTCCCTACAATGTTTATGGACCTCTGTCCGAAGGATATACTGATCCTATAAATCAAGTTTGTGGATCTCTATCCACAGGAGAACTCCTTCTCCTCTGATCTGGCTGGTGATCCTCTAGAAGACTACTACCTCCACTGCACTGGCTTATGGATCTCTCTCCACTAAATACTCTTGTCCCCACTTAGAAGACCTGTCCTCAATGCCCTGGTTGATGGATCTCTATCCACTAGAGACCACTATCCTCTCTGCTTTGTTACCTCCAAAGATCTATCTCAAATCTACACTAAATACAGTCCTTCAGCCTAGCACAAATCTACTAAATCTCTATCTTTGGTATATGCACCAAAATATTCTCCACAAGTCCACTCATAACTTGCTCAATCTACTCAAAAATCCAATCAAAACTTGCTAAAATATACTCAACAAGTCCACTCAGAACTTGCTCAATATGCTTAACAAGTCAACTCAGAACTTGTCCAATATTCTCAATATTTCCTCTCAAGAACTTATCCAAATCTTATCTCAATCTGTATTATAAGCTTCCACAAAAGCTTACTCAAATTTTCCACAAGTTCTCTTAAAGACTTAACTCAAATATTTTCAACAAGTCCACACTAGAACTTGTCGAATCTCATAGAAACATAAAGAGAATTGTTAGATACCCAATATGTTCTATACTCAATGCCCAATCACTTTCTCAACTCAAATTAGAATATAGAATATTTTTTTTATGGAACTTGAATAATCACTTCACACACTCACTTGACTAGGCTCAACCAACTATACTCAATCAATCACTCAAAGAAACAACCCTTGCTCACAAACCCTAGTCCAAGCATGTAAACATCAACTCAAAATGTTTCCAACAATGCTCAACAACAATCCTCACATAACAATGATACTCATGTTCTTTTAGTTCAAGTTCTTTGCTCAACAACTCACTTCAACAACAATGCTCATAAAACAATTTTCTTTATTCTAGAAAACCTTGTAGAAATCACTCAAACACACTTAAAAGAAAACCCTAATCAATTCCTTTTCAATATAAAATTATTTTCCAGAAAATAACCAATCAACTTAAACTTAGAAAAAATATGCCCATACATTTTTCTTGATAAAGATGACCTTCAAGAATCTGCTACAATAACACAATATTCCTTTGCCAATCTCAAGAGGATTAGATGACAATACAATGTATATATTAATTCATGAGCATACCTTATTGCTCCAATATCAAAATAATATCCAACATCAAACTATTTGGATATTCACCTCTCAAGCATAAGTCACTTTTGTTTTTCAAAACCCAAAGCTAATTCTACTTATAACTCCCTAAACTTATTATTGCATTAAAGATAATTCTTTTAATAAGATAATGCAATTTATCTTTTCCTTTTCTAAGGTAAAAGTATTTTATCCACAAGTAAATATTTTCACCTCAATACTTTATAAAAACTACTCCCTTTTAATTTAGGCATTTATAAAATTAATTACAAATTTATTTCTACTTTATTCAACCTTAGCCTAAATTAAAATTAAAGATCACAAAAATGTTACTAGTTTTATTAACGCTTGAAGCGCTTCTTATTCTAAGCGCCTTCCTCTTGGCTACCACCACCATGGATTTTCATTCTCCCTTGGACACCTTCGCCTGCTTCAAGCCAAGCCTTGCTACGTTTGCTATCTCAAGCCACACCTTGGCTACGTTTACTACCTTGATCTACACCTTGGCTACGCTCACTACCTTGCGTCACTCCTTGGCTACATCTACTATCTCTAGCCACACCTTGGCTACATTCGTTGCCTTTCACCACTCCTTGGCTATATTTGTTGTCTCTAGCCACACCTTGGCTACATTCTCTACTTTGCACCACTCCTTGTCTATGATTATTGTCTCTCACCACACCTTGGCTATGTTTGCTAGTGCATAAACAAGATTTTTGCTGCTCTTTCTTCCTTACAAAATTAAACACAATTGCACATTTTTATCATCAAGAAAAAGGATAAATTAAAACACCTCTAAGGCATTAGATTTTATACTAAATCTCTTCCTCCATGCATGATGTGGACGCTCAATTTATTCTCAATGTTGGCGCTCGATTTTACTTTGAAACTTTATTAATTTATAAAATATTTAAATTCTTTTGAATTTAAATTTTATAAATTAATTCTTTAAACCCTATGGTTTTAAAGAAAAAACTTTTATTTTTACCACCATTGGTTTTAAAGAAAAACCTTTTAATTTTTACCACAATTGGTTTTAAAGAAAAACCATTTATTTTTGCCACCATTGGTTTTAAAGAAAAACCTTTTATTTTTGCGACAATTGGTTTAAAAAAAAAAAAATTATTTTTGCCATCATTGGTTTTAAAGAAAAACCTTTTAACTTATGCTTCCACATAATAGTTAAAAAATATTATGGAGCCTTTTGCCTTTAACTTTTGCATTGTTCCTTTTGATCTTTACTTTATTAGAAGCTTATTCCAGAATATCAATGACAACTTTGATAACTTATTTCATGACAAATTCCTTGATATTTAATGATGACTTCATTTCTTGACATCAATGAAAACATTAACTTTAAGGACTCAAAATGTCCAACACACAAGATTCAAATTGAACCTTCTCATGAATGGTTCTCACAAATTCACAATCACTTGAATCATACCACTTGGGAGAATTTATTCCTTCAAAATCCTTTTAACATCAGAACAATGCTATATTTACAAGCTCTCTCCCAATCATCATTTTCTCGGGAAGAACTTCAAAAGGATCAGGAAATTCATGTGATTTAGGCTTCCTCAAATCAGGATTGGTCTACTCAAATCAAATATTACCTTAATCTTGGTAATATCCCTTCTGGGTTGTCGCATACCACCAAATGAACTTTAAAAAAAAAAGCAGAAAAGTATGTCTTACTGGGAGACATTTTGTATCATCAAAGCTATGAGTGCATCCTCCTTCGTTGCTTAGAGCATCAAGACTCAGTTTGGGTAATCGCCCAAGAACACAATGATACATGTTGTGGTAATTTTAGTAGCATGGCTATCCCAAAGCACATTATTTGCATGGGCTATTATTGGCCAACCTTATAATGATATTGTTGCACTTATGTTAAGAAGGGCACCAAGTTTCAACACCACACTAACTTAACAAACACACCTTCACAGGCCTTACAATAGATTCAATCGGTTTGGTTGTTTTTGCAATGGGGGTTTGATTTAATTGGGAAACTCTCACCCTCATCCTTAGGCCATCATATGTTCATCATTGTGACCACCGAGTATTTCAAAAAATAGGTGGAAGAAATTACCCTTACCACTACAAAAGGACATCGCATCATGGAGTTCATATTACATAATAGTATTTGTCATTTTGGTATTCCATCCAGGATAATTTTAGATAATGGGCTACATTTCAAGAATGAATATTTATGAGATTTAACAACAAAGTATAACATTTAGCACAAATTTTTGATGCCCTATTATCCACAAGCAAATGGGAAAGCTGAGGCATCAAACAAAATTATGATTTCTATTCTAAAGAAAATGTCAAAGATAATCACAAAGATTGGCATATGTAATTACCCCTTGCTCTATGGGCCTACCGCACTAGTATTTGAATACCCACTGTGGTAGCTCCATTTTCACTAGTGTATGGTGCTAAGGCAATCATGCCTCTAGATTTGGAAATCCCATCATTGCACATATCCATGCAGGAGGTCATCAATGATGACACTGCATGGTAGGCTCACCTAGATAAACTTATGTTGCTTGATGAACAACATGTCAATGCTCTTGAGCACTTACACATTTATAAAGAGTGGCTTAAGAGAGCATATAATATGAAAGTCCATCCTAGAGACTTTCAGGTTGGTGACCTTGTTCTGAAATATAACCACCAAAATTCTAACTTGCCACCCCATCTATGAGATAAGTTTACGGTAAATTGGTTAGGTCCATTTTTCATCACTAGTCAGATTGGATCTGAAACTTACCACCTAGCCTCCCTTGAAGGAATCAAGGAATGTAAACTCTTGAATATCCTTCATCTGTGGTCTTTCCATGCTTAAAGTACCACAACCCCAAAAATGCCCCAACAGTATCCATAAACCCTTTGGTCAACCCAAAATGCTCCAAAGGTGTCTAAAAACCCTTTGGTCAACCCAAAATGCTCCAAAGGTGTCTACGAACCCTTTGGTAAACCCAAAATGCTCCAAAGGTGTCTACGAACCCTTTGGTCAACCCAAAATGCTCCAAAGGTATCTACGAACCCTTTGGTCAACCCAAAATGCTCCAAAGGTATCCATAAACCCTTTGGTCAACCCAAAAAGCCCCAAAGGTATCCATAAACCCTTTGGTCACCCAAAAAGCCCCAAAGGTACCCATAAACCCTTTGGTCACCCAAAATACCCCAATGGCATCCCATAAGCCCATTGGTCAAAATGTATATACATATATATCAATCAAAAATTCAAAAACATCATCAAAACAACAAAAATACAAAAATATTGCATTGCATCACATTGCATACCATTGCATTATACAATCAATTGCATTAGGCATACTCATCATTGCACTTTGCATTTTAGAGTTGCTCATACATGTCTAGCACCAAGATTGTACACTAGTCATCATTCAAAATCAATTTTGTCAAAGTCATCATTCACATCATTCCATATTACACTTATCATTTCCACCTACATTTCCCACCTTTCATATTTGTGTTTGTTTCCCTTCACCTAGTCATTTGTTTAGAAGGTGTCTTTAGGGTTTTTGGTCACTCAACCATCTCTAGTTTTATTTTTATATTTTGTAGAAAGCTAGCCTAATTTTTAGGAGGTAGAGTCTTGCTTTGATTGTACCTTGTATACATCAAAATCCCAACACATTTTCACACTAATAAATCCAAGTTTTGCACAAGGAAATATGAAACCTACAAAGTGGTCTAGGTTACCTTAAGTGAAAATTTTACCTTGCTCATCCCCCTGTGCGAATGGTTCAAAAATATTGAGAATTGACAAAAGGACAAGCTCCTCCCTACCCAATTCCCCAAAATAAACAGTGGTTTTCACCACTATCAATAAGAAAAATCCCAAAAAGCAAAAATCAAAAGCAAAATAAACAGTGATTTTCATCACTAAACAAATCCCTTGCTCAAAGAAAACAAAATATAAAATAAACAATGATTTTCATCACTAAGTATGAGCAAGTATCCCAAATCAAATAAAATAAAATAAGGGAGTACTGAACTTGAATCCCTAGAATTCTTAGCATTTGACAAACCATGAGGTGATCCTCATTATAGGTTAGGTGGCATCAAGCCTGCCTGGCAATGGTGGTATCCTTATGCATGATGATATGTCTATCACATTAGCATCTTGCTTTTGTACAGACCAATGTTTGCATGTGGATGAGCTAGCTTTTGGTAGCCTGTACTACCTAGTGGTCTAATCCAACTACATACAAAACCTAGGATCATGATACTCATAGGGTGATCTTCAGTACATATGGGCTGCATCAATCCTGTTTGGCATTGGGGTAACTTTATGCATTATCATAGCAATGAACTCACTTGCACACACAAGGATATTGAGTATCTTGGTCATCCTAGCAGATTCATACCTTGTCAAAAAGTCTTGCATGGTTAGTATATAATTTTTGACCAGTCAACTAGAGTGTTTGAGTCTCATGAAAACCTCAAAGACATCCTATAACATCCTATTATTCATTCCATTTTATCACATGTATGTCAGTTTACATTTTCACAAATCCATTACATAGTCTCATGACAACATTACACATGAATCGATGAATTCTATACAGTCTATGGTGCTAACATAGTATGTCATATAGTATTCATATTTCATCATACATATCAACAAATCATCCATCTCATTATGCATATACACACATACATATCCTCAAATAACATCATAGTACAACACATGCATCCATTAATGCATCCATAAATCATAACACATAATGCGCCTAACGGTCCAAAATCTCAAAATTGAAAATCGAGCAAACATTTTTAAACATCAACTGGGGCATTATTGGTATCATACCTCCCCTAATCAGCAATCAAACAATTAAGCAATCAACCCCAAAAACCCCAAAGGCATTTATAAACCCTTTGGTCACCCAAAATGCTCCAAAGGAACATACAAAATTCTTTGGTCACCCAAAAAGCCCCAAAGGTATCCATAAACCCTTTGGTCACCCAAAAACCCCAAAGGTATCCATAAACCCTTTGGTCACCCAAAAATCCCCAAAGGTATCCATAAACCCTTTGGTCAACTCCCAAAAAGCCCCAAAGGTATCCATAAACCCTTTGGTCACCCAAAAAGCCCCAAAGGTATTCATAAACCCTTTGGTCAACCCCAAAAATCCCCAAAGGTATCCATAAACCCTTTGGTCAACCCAAAATCCCCAAAGGTATCCATAAACCCTTTGGTCAACCCAAAAAGCCCCAAAGGTATCCATAAACCCTTTGGTCACCCAAAAAGCCCCAAAGGTATCCATAAACCCTTTGGTCATCCAAAAAGCCCCAAAGGTATCCATAAACCCTTTGGTCACTCAAAATGCCCCAATGGCATCCAATAAGCCCATTGGTCAAATATATATACATGTATATTAATAAAAAACCAAAAAACATCACAAAAACAACCCAAAAAGCACCAAAAAGGGTCCAAAACCCACCAAAAATAGGTCAAATTTGGTCAAAATTCACTCTAGATCAAGATGAACTCAAATTGCTCATGGATGAATGGAAATGTCTCTACTTAAATCCCTAAGAAGTCCATTGTGGCTGGACCACCCCATGGGAATGAGGTTTTCAATTCCTTTCTTCCATGAAACATCAACAAAATCATCAAAATCCTCACAAAAATGCTTAATTTCACAATGGGTAAAACTAAAGGAAACCCAACCAAGTCATATGGGTCAAGCGACTCATCACTTTTATCACTGGTCATTCCCTCATTGACTCATCGCTTGAGGGGGTAGTCATACTTAACAAATTCATAATCAAAATCAACAATCAAACACTCAATCATGCAAATTGTGTTCATCCAATGAATCATTGACAAAGACAATCACACCCCTGCTTGGGGCAGACAACAAGAAAATATTTCAACTAAGCACATAATAGGGCATACGAAACTGCCTATTCTTGGTATTCTCTAACGCCTAGGGTTATAAGTCCCTCAAGCATACCTGGAAGCTGAAGAGAAACCAAGACCAATTTCTTTACTAAGTTAGAAGCAAGGATTCAAGAACGCATGCTCTTTCCATGATTGGGGCATCTAAAGTTGGTTAGGTTATTGAATAACCTTAATCATTTGATATTTTAGTTATCTATTTTTTCTCAACGTTGTGCTGCACACAATGCATCCCAAAAAGGGGTATCTGTAGACACTAAAATCATGTCAATCCGATTAGGCGACCAAGGCATTGTCTAATTTGACACCATATGGCCCCCTTGGGCAACCCTCAGAGGTTACATAGTGGTCCTAACCACTTTTGGGAGGTTTTACCCCACTTTTGGGAAGTTTTGGGCCATGTAGGCATGGTCGTCCCACCCAGGGATGGCCACCAACGATCGTCCCTGGGTGGGATGGCCATGGTATTTGACCCTAAAAAGTCAAAATTGGGATAAATGGCACCCAAAAACTACCATTTATCCTACCTATTCAAGCATGCTAGTGAGAGGGCACATAACTCTCATGACACATTGCATATTGGAGGTCAAAAAGGGAGATTCCTTCCCCCTCCAATGCATGGCGACCTTTGGGACAAATGGTGACCCTTGCCTCGCATGGCCTTGCATGCCCATTTGACCATATGCCCTCTTGGGCTATAAAGTGGATCAATTTTCCACCCAATTTCAAGAGAGGAGTCTTTGCATATTTCACCATGGAGTGTTGCCAAGATTTTCCCCCACCTTATTGTGCATTTTCCCTTGAGATATCTACCTAGCGAAGGAGGTTTTCAAGTGACTACAAAATGCGCAATCTATTTACAAAACCTATCCATTTGAGTGAATCCCATCCCTAAATTTGTTGACAATACCCCTGAGAGTGTTTTGGACCAATTCCCAGAGGAATTGGTGGTAGAAAACCAACAAATTTGGTGGTCGTCCCACCCTAGGATGGCCCCCAAATTGTGATAGTCCTAACCGTCACACCCTGTGATGGCCACAAATTGGGACATGATTTTGTTACTATTTTTGCATAGGTCTATTCTAGATTAGATTATATGCTTGTTGTTCAAATTTGGTCCAATTTGGAGTTGTTTTGAATTAGATATCATGATTTTGGTGTTTTGTAGTCCTAAATGCCTCACCCTATGATGGCCACAAATTGGAGTGCAATTTCTTTACTATTTTTGCATAGATAGTTTCTAGACTAGATTATATGCTCTTTGTTCAAATTTGGTGCAATTTGGAGTTGTATTGCTCCTGTTATTGTGTTTTTGTGAGTTGCAGGTCTAAATGCCACACCCCGGGATGACCACAAATCTAGGCATAATTTCTTTACTATTTTTTATTAGATCATTCATAGAGCACATAATATGCCTAGATCTCACTTTTGGTAGCATTTGGAGTAATTTTGAATATTCTATTACACTTTTCCTCTTTCAAGATTATTGATGCATGCACCTTCATGGTTTCATCTTAATCCGCACATGCTTTTAATCAATTTATAGTTTCTTGTGTGTAGACTTAGGTATCATAGCGCATGAGGAAGGACCATCAAGATAGAACAACAATAGAATACCTTGCGGTGGCATCGAGAGCCCACTCACCTCAATTGTGAGTGTGAGGAAGACATTGGAAGCACGCCTTGGATTCTTGGAAGGATTTGATCCTTTGATTATTGTATTGAGTGTATCAATTGAGAGCCCTCAAGGGGACACTTTGTAACCGCTTATTTGACATTTATATCAATATAAGGAGAACCACCCATTTCTTTCATATATGTGTCATTTTATGCTTGTTTGAAGTGTCACTTTCATAGTGCTTAGATCAAGTAGAACAATAGATGCATCTCATTTTCCCTTGCTAGGCATACCATTTTTCTACTCTACACACAGTTTCATGGTGGATTTTGGGGCAACAATAATAATTATGCCAAAATCTATATGCTAAGCAATGGGTATGTAATATGTATATTTCAATCTAGAGTGTTGTAGCTATATGGAACTCCAATAAATACTATTGGAGTGATTAAGGACATACCCATGGTATTATATAGGATGCCTCAGATAATAGTCATACAAGAAGTGGTAATAGTATACCTAGAACATTACTTTAGTATGTGCCTTTCCCATGAATTTATATTCAAATTGGGTGGATATTTGTCCTTGGATTATTTACACATGAAAATTCCTCACAAGGCTAGTTAGGTAAAAATGTTTGCTAAAAAGCCATCCACCTACCATATAGGAAAAAATTAAAAATAATAGAATAATACTGACATGATTAGCGAGGAAATTGATCAGTAGAAGATATCATAGATGAGATATAGACTAAAGATCAGTTCTCACTAAAATATTTCAATGTTTCGACTGAAACAAGAATCAATACTTATTCTATTTCAAATACATATAAGAAATAAATCCAACCATCATAAATAAAGATCTCTAGAAATTTGAGATATGGAAACTCTACTTTGATGGAGCCAGGTGTAAAAATGATGTTAAAGCAAGGATAGTGCTGAATCCGCCATCTAAAGAAACTAAAATATTATCATATCTGTTATCCTGGAGTTGCACCAATAATGCAGTATAGTATGAGACACTACGTATTGGACTCAAAGAAGCAAAGAATATGGGAATCAAGTTATTAATTATTTATGAATATTTTGAGTTAGTGGTATATCAATTCATAAAAAAATGTAGCCTCAAGCAATATTATCTAAAATCTTATTGAAATAGGGTTTGGGATTTGTTTGAAAAATTTGATGTAATGAATATAAAAGCAATCCCTAGAGAGCAGAATGTGCAAGTTGGTGCATTGGCTTCCCATGGAGCCAACTTCTATCTAGACTCTAATTTAATAAAAGGCTCAAGATATATTAAACTAGCATATAGGCCATCTGTGTTGGATAAGGATTCTTTCTAGCAAGTATTTGATAATGATAAACAAATAGTGGATTTATTAATTCAAGAAATAGATTATACAAATGCAACTAATGGCATGCTAGAGAATGTAAACAAGGATAAAGTAATTCAGCTATAAAATTATCATATTACGAAGGTCTTGATCACCCTTAAAAAAATGTTCGATAGCAATGATTGAAAAATTGAATAAAAGGTGAAAATCAATGAACATGAGTTTAGAGAATTAAATGGAAACCCAAAAATAATTTTACGATTGGTGTACAATACTCTAAAGAAGAAGTTCAACAACTTCTAGTTTTGTGCAAAGAATTTAGTGACATTATTGCATGAAGCTACGATTATTTAAAGTTCTATAGTAAAGAGACCATTCAACAAACTATAGAATTGCTACCCAATGCTAAGGAATTTCAACAAAATATGAGACCAAGAAATATGAAAAAAAGCACTGATAAAATGAGAATTTCTAAAGCTACTAACTGCAAAGATCATTTACCTGATAAAACAGTCCACATGGGAAGATAATTTGGTATCGATCAAAAAAAGAATGAAGATATCCACCTCTGTGTGGATTTAAAAAATCTGAACAAAGCATCATTAAAGGATCACTATCATTCACCTTCGATTGATCATATCTTGCATTTCATTTTTGGGGTAGAAAAATTTTCCTTACTCGATGGATTTTCAAGTTTTAATCAAGTATGGGTTCGAGATGAGGATCAATATAAGATTGTATTCACAAAAAAGTGGGGAACATTTGCCTATCAAAGAATTCCTTTCATCGTATCAAATGTCAAAGATACCTTTAAAAGGGCTATAGATCTAGCTTTTGATGAACTTGTAAATAAAGTCATATTGATCTATCTAGATGATATGATAGTCTTTTCTCATCAAAAGGAAAAGCATTTTTATCGTATCAGGCTAGTTTTTTTTAAATATAGAGAATTCGGGGTATCACTCAACCTGAGAAAGTCAATATTTTCCATCCATGAAGGGAATTTCCTAGGTCATGTGGTATCAAAAAAGGGTTTTGGATAAAATTAATTTATCCGAAGAATGATTGTAATCCTTTTTGTTGTAAGAGTGAAACAGAGGGAAGTTTCTGGGTCATGTGGTATCACTATTTTGGTCAAACCAAAGTATCCAAGATTCTAAGATCTAGGTATTATTGACCCACATTATTCACTGATGCTTTTAAAGTTGCTAATGCTTGTGATAAATGTTAGAGATTTGTTGGAAAAAGTAAAAATTCGATAATGCCTCTCCAACCAATTATTGTAGAAGAACCCTTTCAAAATAGGGGTTAGATTTCATTAGGATGATTAATCCAAATTCTTTTTTTGGGAATAAAATTAATTTAACAACAGTAGATTATTTCACTAAAAGGTCTAAATCAGAAGCAACCACATATGGAAATCAAGACACTATCATAGAATTTTTGGAAAGATTGATCACCATATTTGGGATCTATGCTACAATAGTATCTAGTAATATCATAGCATTCATAGGGGCTAAGACCATTGACTTTGCAAGGAAATACGACATATATTCGAAGGGTTCATCCAATTTATTGGAAATATGAGCAAGTTTTGTTGTCATTGATGTCAAGGAAGATGAGGACCAAGTTTATTGTCATCCAGGTGTTTATGTCCGAGGTTTGATTGGCAAGGTTGATGTTCGAGTTTCATTAATATCCTCTGGTGGTTTTTCCAAAAAGGCAAAGAAGAAGGTTTAATATTATAATATTTAAGAATACTTGGTTGGTTTATGAAAAATAAATGCAAGGAGTTGTCGCATTATAAAGCACCTAAAAAACCCATATGGCAGATTGAGTGGTTAAAGGTTTAATTATTTAATTTTAAATAATTTAACCTTAAGGTTAAAATTTAAAATTAAATAATAATGATTTAAAGGCCCTAAGTTTTTAAATTATAAATTCAAATTTTAAAAATTCGAATGTCCTCATCGACGTTGGAGAAAAAACATTGAAATGCATATAAATAATGCCAAAAATATTTGGCATTAATCATCCTTGTGAATATATGTTAATGCAAAAGAGTTCGAGCGCCATAAGAGAGCATTCACATGTGTTTGAGTTCATTGGGCGGAGAAGAGAGAATAAGCATGAGTGGAGCACAAAAGACATTTCGAAGTAGCCTATAGCACAGTTGGTAGCCAGGGGCTACGATAAGGCATTCGAGGAACGCGAGGTCAGGGTTCGAATCATGTGGATACCATTTTGTTGAAGAGGAGGAAGTGTTTTGGTTTTTGCATCATAGAAGGCAAGAGGATAAAGGTGTCGAGGTGCACCTTTAGTTCACGTGAGGGCACGTAGCCCAAATGGTGAATTTCTAAGTGCTAAGGTACTTGGTGGAGGATAGGTGGGAGTTCGAAACCCATCGAGGACATTTTGCAAAGCAAAAAGGTATGCAAATCGCTTTATAATTTTTATTAAGGTTTTTGCTAGGTGAAAATTATGGAACGTGCGCTAGGGGATTATATTTAGTGCTAAGGTGGTTGGAAAGGAAATAAAGAGGGAGATATAAGGTTTTGGTTAAGTTAAAAATTAAATTATCCTTTTAGGAGTAATAAGGGGATAAGAGGAGTTATATTTTATTTTAAATATAAAGGTGTTAAATAATTAAGAGGAGTAATAAGGTGATTAATGAAAAGTTATTGTTGAAGTGATTTACTTGGTTTTTGTTAATATTTTAAAGTGTGGAGTTTATAAGGTGTAATTGAGATCTTATGCTATGTATGGTGAAATATTTTGAGGAATCATTTAAGTGAATTTTTGAGTGAAGATTTTGTTACCTAACCTTTGAGATTGGCAAAGAGTTGATTGTGATTGAGATAGGTTTTGAGGTCAAAACTTCTTCAAAAAAAAGGTATGGGCATATCTTCCTTGTGAGTGAAATATTGTTGGATGTTATGAATGCTAAGTTGGAGTGAAAAGGATTGTTTGATAAGCATTGTTGAGTTTGGTTTTGAGAACTATCCAATATTGATTGATGAATATTTTCTAGAATGAAAGTTGATACTAGAAACCTTGTTTGATAAGCATTGTTGGAAATATTTGAGTGAGTCTTCATGTGCATGATTAGGGTTTGTGAAAGATCATGAGTATCATTGTTATGTGAATTTGAGAACAATCTTGAACTAGGGTTTGTGAAAGATCATGAGTATCATTGTTATGTGAGGTTTGTTTGATAAGCATTGTTGAATAAGCTTTCATTGAGTGATTGGTTGAGTGGAGTTGATTGAGCTTAGTTGATTGGAAGTGTTGGAGTGATAGTTCAAGTTATATGAAATAAATTGTTCTTTATTTTTGGATTGAGTTGAAGGAGAGATTGAAAGTGATTGAGTATTGTTGTGAGTGTGAAACATATTGAGTCTCTAACCATTCTCTATATGTTTCTATGAGATTAAAACAAGATTTTGTGTGATTGAAGAATTTTCTATGATAGATTGAGTTGAGTTGAATAAGCTTTTGTGAAAGCTTGTGAGCTGATTTGAGTAAGTCCTAGAGTGGACTTAAGGATAGATTGAGTAAGATTTTGTGGAAGCTTACAATAGATAAGTGAGATTGAAAGCAAATTGAGGTAAGTCTTGGTGAAGACTTGTAGAGAATAGGCAAGTTCTAGTGAGGACTTGTAGAGCAGATTTGAGGTAAGTCTTGGTGAAGACTTGTTAAGTAGATTATGGACAAATTTGAGGTAAGTCTTTGAGAAGACTTGTGAGTAGAGTTGATTGATTGATTTGTTCAAACCTTGAGTTAAGGTTTGGGGTAGATCTAGTAGAGTTGATTTGTGATTGAGTCAAGCTTTGTGTTAAGGCTTGAGGATAAATTTGAGGATAGAGTTTGGTGTAGATTTAAGGATAGTTTTGTAAAAAAAAAAAATTTTGCAAAGACTATGCTAGACAAAAAAAAAAGTTAGATAGAAAATAAATTTGTGCTAGATCGAAGGACTATGTTTAGTGTAGATTTGAGATAGAGCTAAGAGTAAGCTTTGGAGGTGATAGAGTAGAGGATAATAGTCTCCAGTGGATAGAGATCCATTAGCTAGGGTAGAGAGGACATAGGTCTTCAGTGGAGAGAGATCCACAAGCCAGAGTAGTGGAGGTAGTAGTCTTCTAGAGGATCACCAACCAGAGTAGAGGAGAAGGAGTTCTCCTATGGATAGAGATCCATGAACTAGCTGAGGGGATTGGTGTCTCCTATGGATAGATATCCATGAACTTGATTAGGGGATTGGTGTCTCCTTTGGATAGAGGTCCATAAACATTGTAATAGGGAAAGGATTCCCAAGAGATTTATTGAGAAAATTTTAGTGAAATATTTTCTTCATGGAGTAGCCCACATTGGGTGAACCACGTTAAATTGGTGTCTCTATTGTGTGTGGTGATTTATGCATTGATTTGATTACTATTATTGATATTGCCATTGATATATTGCATAATATTATTTGGGAAAGAAAAGTAAAAAGTGGTCTTATACTGTTCACCCCCTCTCAGTATAAGCTTGTGTTCTTCAATTGGTATCAGAGTGGGTTCCTTCGAAAGAGTTTAACAACTTGAAGGAAAATCTTACAAGAACACAGATGGATTCTAAGGATGGATCTTCAGGGAATTCAACACCATTGTTTGATGGGAACAATTATGTACTTTGGAGTATGAGAATGAAGATTCACCTAATGGCACTTGGAAATGAGGTATGGGAAGTAGTTGAGAATGGATACATACCACCAGCTACTCCACCTACAGATAAATATGGTAAGCTTCTACATCATTACAATTCAAGAGCAATGAATGGAATTTTGAAAGGTTTGCATGAAATAGAGTTTATAAAGGTTATGCACTGCAAATCAGCAAAGGAAATTTGGGATAAGTTGCAAGGCATATATGAAGGAGATAAAAAGGTCAAAAGGGTAAAGTTGTGAAATTACAAGGGAATATTTGAAGACCTAAAGATGAAGGATGAAGAAAACATTGTTGCATATCTACTTCATGTAGACGAGGTTGTTAACTCCATGCAAGGACTTGGGCTTGAAGTTCAAGAATCTGATGTTTGTGATAAGATTTTAAGGTCACTCCCAAAAAGGTTTAGTGAAAATATTTCAGCTATAGAAGAGTCAAAAGATATTGATATTTTGACAAGGGATGAATTACATGGCATTCTCACAACTTTTGAGATGAGAATAAAAGAGGAACCTATTCCCCAGAAGGAAGCAACCTTCAAAGTTACTAAGAAGACAAAGGGTAAGAAGTCAGATTCAAGCAATGAGTTATCCAATGATGAAGAAGAAAATTATGGTAGAAGGAACAAGGACTCAAGAAATTATAAAGGTACAAAATCAGTTAGATGTTTTAATTGTGGAAAATATGGTCACTATGCATCTAATTGTCTAGAAGCTAGAAATAGCAATGATGAAGAAAAATAGGATCATAAGAACAAGGAAACAAGAAAACACAGGTACCAAAAGAAAAGTAGGGATGGACAAGGCAAGCAAGGAAAGAAGTTTTTCCAAAGGTATAAGAAGAGTTTCTATGCAGACAAGGTAGGTAAGAGCTCAAGTGATAGTGATGAAATTTCCTCAGATGATGATAAATATGAAGTACTATTTCTAGCAAAAGAAAAGGATGATGTTAGAAAAAGGGCACCAATGATTCTCAAGTGTTTTAGATGTGGTAACTTTGGTCATCTTGAAGATAGTTGTACAAGGAATGGATTCAGTTTTAGTGATGATGAATATGAAGATACACTTGAAGGACCAGAAGAAAATATTCTTATGGAAATAGAAGAAGAAGGAAGTACTTCTAGTGGAAATAAATCAGAAAGGAATGAAGATAATCCCAAAGGCAAACAAATAGAGGAAGAATAAGAGAAAGGAGAAGTTGATCTTGAAGGTGAAATTATTTATGCCCTTGATGCACTAAGGGAGGTAAGAAAGCAAAACTCAAAACTCAAGCTTAAATTTCAAGAATGTGATGAAGAGAAAGGAAAGCTTATAGAGGATCTAACCAACTCAATAGCTAAGACAAGGAGGTTTAAAGAGAAGTTAGAAGCTAAGGTTTTAGAATGTGAAAGGTTAGAGCAAGAAGTAGCTTCACTAAGGAAGGAAGTAAAAGAGTCTAAAGATAAGTTACACAAGTTTGGGAGAAGCTCAAAAACCATAGATAAGATTATCAAGGTACAAAGATCTTCATCAAACAAAACAGGACTTGGATTTGAACAGGTACAAAGAAAACAAGGAGAGGAGTCAATCTCAAGCTCCGAAGAAGAAGAAGCTTCAGAAGAAGAGAGTGTAAGAGAAAGTGAGACTTCTGAGGATGAGTTGGACAATAAAGAGTTCAACAGGAAAAGGAACAATGCACAAATGAGGAACAGATGGAACATGAAGCAACACAGGGTAAAAGAGACTAAGAGACCAATGGGGTCAAGGCAAGGTAGTTTCAATGGATGATGCTTCTCATGTCATAGGTTTGGGCACAAGGCTTCACAGTGCAGGACACATGGAAGACAGGAATATGGGAATTTCAGAAACAAGAATCTTTTTCAAGGGTATTGCTACTCTTGTAATCAGTTTGGTCACAAGGCAATAAATTGTAGGGTTCATGACAGAAATGGATATGGCTTCACCAGAAGAAACTTCAAGATAGTTGCACCTCCAAGGAATAACAACATTAAGTGTTATAAGTGCAATAATTATGGGCATACAACAAAGTGGTGTAGAGAAAAAATTCCAGAGACAAGCAGGAACAGGAATAGTCAGAGGAATCAAAAGGATCAATTGAGGAAGAAAGTGGACAAAGGTAAATATCAATGCTTGTTGGGAGTAGAAATACTCCCACCCTAGAATTAACCACCTCAAGAGGAGGTGGGGGAGGGGCTAAGCTAAGAGTCTCATTCTTAGCCCCGAGCCCCAAAGGTGACCCTTTGCCATTGATGTCAAAGGGGGAGAGATTTGAGTTAGGGGAGAGCATTCAATCAGGGGGAGCAGTTTCTCAGGGGAGCAAAGCAGAAAAAGGTAAAAGAAATGGTAAAAGGAAAATGGGTTGCCATCAATGACAAAGGGGGATATTGTTGGAAATATGAGCAAGTTTTGTTGTCATTGATGTCAAGGAAGATGAGGACCAAGTTTATTGTCATCCAGGTGTTTATGTCCGAGGTTTGATAGGCAAGGTTGATGTTCGAGTTTCATTAATATCCTCTGGTGGTTTTTCCAAAAAGGCAAAGAAGAAGGTTTAATATTATAATATTTAAGAATCCAGGGTTGGTTTATGAAAAATAAATGCAAGGAGTTGTCGCATTATAAAGCACCTAAAAAACCCATATGGCAGATTGAGTGATTAAAGGTTTAATTATTTAATTTTAAATAATTTAACCTTAAGGTTAAAATTTAAAATTAAATAATAATGATTTAAAGGCCCTAAGTTTTTAAATTATAAATTCAAATTTTAAAAATTTGAATGTCCTCGCCGACGTTGGAGAAAAAGCATTGAAATGCATATAAATAATGCCAAAAATATTTGGCATTAATCATCCTTGTGAATAGATGTTAATGCAAAGAGTTCGTGCGCCATAAGAGAGCATTCACATGTGTTTGGAGTTCATTGGGTGCAGAAGAGAGAATAAGCATGAGTGGAGCACAAAAGATATCTCGAAGTAGCCTGTAGCATAGTTGGTAGCCAGGGGCTATGATAAGATATTCAAGGAATGCGAGGCCAGGGTTCGAATCATGTGGATGCCATTTTGTTGAAGAGGAGGAAGTGTTTTGGTTTTTGCATTATGGAAGGCAAGAGGATAAAGGTATCGGGGTGCACCTTTAGTTCACGTGAGGGCACGTAGCCCAAATGGTGAACGTCTAAGCGCTAAGGTGCTTGGTGGAGGATAGGTGGGAGTTCGAAACCCACTGAGGACATTTTGCTAAGCAAAAAGGTATGCAAATTAGTTTTTAATTTTTATTAAGGTTTTTGCTAGGCAGAATTTGTGGAACGTGCACTAGGGGATTATATTTAGTGCTAAGGTGGTTGGCAAGGAAATAAAGAGGGAGATATAAGGTTTTGGTTAAGTTAAAAATTAAATTATCCTTTTAGAAGGAGTAATAAGGGGATAAGAGGAGTTATATTTTATTTTAAATATAAAGGTGTTAATTAATTAAGAGGAGTAATAAGGTGATTAATGAAAAGTTATTGTTGAAGTGATTTACTTGGTTTTTGCTAATATTTTAAAGTGTGGAGTTTATAAGGTGTAATTGAGATCTTATGCTATGTATGGTGAAATATTTTGAGGAATCATTTAAGTGAATTTTTGAGTGAAGATTTTGTTACCTAACCTTTGAGATTGGCAAAGAGTTGATTGTGATTGAGATAGGTTTTGAGGTCAAAACTTCATCAAACAAAAGGTATGGGCATATCTTCCTTGTGAGTGAAATATTGTTGGATGTTATGAATGCTAAGTTGGAGTGAAAAGGATTGTTTGATAAGCATTGTTGAGTTTGGTTTTGAACTATCCAATATTGATTGATGAAGATTTTTTGGAATGAAAGTTGATGCTAGAAACCTTGTTTGATAAGCATTGTTGGAAATATTTGAGTGAGCCTTCATATGCATGATTAGGGTTTGTGAAAGATCATGAGTATCATTGTTATGTGAAGTTGAGAACTATATTGAACTAGGGTTTGTGAAAGATCATGAGTATCATTGTTATGTGAGGTTTTTTTGATAAGCATTGTTGAATAAGCTTTCATTGAGTGATTGGTTGAGTGGAGTTGATTGAGCTTAGTTGATTGGAAGTGTTGGAGTGATAGTTCAAGTTATGTGAAACAAATTGTTCTTTATTTTTGGATTGAGTTGAAGAAAATATTGAAAGTGATTGAGCATTGTTGTGAGTGAAACATATTGAGTCTCTAACCATTCTCTATATGTTTCTATGAGATTAAACAAGATTCTATGTGAAGCTTGTTTGTGTGATTGAAGAAGTTTTCTATGATAGATTGAGTTGAGTTGAATAAGATTTTGTGAAAGCTTGTGAGCTGATTTGAGTAAGTCCTAGAGTGGACTTAAGGACAAATTTGAGTAAGCTTTTGTGGAAGCTTACAATAATATTTGAGATAAGTCTTAGTGAAGACTTGTTGAGCAGATTGAGGTAAGTTCTAGTGAGGACTTGTAGAGAAGATTTGAGGTAAGTCTTGGTGAAGACTTGTAGAGCAGATTTGAGGCAAGTTCTAGTGAGGACTTGTAGAGAAGATTTGAGGTAAGTCTTGGTGAAGACTTGTAGAGCAGATTTGAGGTAAGTCTTGGTGAAGACTTGTGGACAGATTAGTGTGAGATTTTGTGGAAGATTACAATGTATATTTGAGGTAAGTCTTTGAGAAGACTTGTGAGCTGAGTTGATTGATTGATTTGTTCAAACCTTGAGTTAAGATTTGGGGTAGATCTTGAAGAACACAAGCTTATACTGAGAGGGGGGGGGACAATATAAGACCTCTTTTTACTTTTTCCTTTATACTTCAAAATAGTAAAGCAATATACCCAAAGCAATATCAAAGCAATGCACAATATCATCCACAAAGTGACACCAATTTTAACGTGGTTCACCCAGAATGGTTGGGCTACGTCCACAAAACTTTTCTCTAAAAGTTATCTCAAAGTTCTTTGGGAATCCTTCCCAATTACAATGTTTATGAGCCTCGGCCCAAAGGAGATACCTTCCCCCAATAAGAATTTATGAGCCTCTGCTCAAAGGAGATACCTTCCCCTCTAGTCTGAGATTTATGAGCCTCTGCTCAAAGGAGATACCTTCCCCTCTGCTCGAGAAATGATCCCTCAGAAGATCAACTGCCTCTACCTCTTGCCAGACACGTGGAACTCCTTTCCACCGAAGACCTCCTATCCTCAATGCTTAGCCTAAGAGACCTCTGCCTTCTATGATCACGTCCACAGCAGCTCAACAACCTGTACCAAACACAGTCGGTCGGTCTAGTACAAGTCTTCCTCTATCTGTCAGATCTGTCCAACACTTGAACAAATCAATCCTCTGCACACAAGCCTTCTCAAAGACTTGCCAAATCTGTCCTTAGGTTCTTCTCAAAGAACCAGTGCACCTCTGTCCTCATACAGCAGCACTCCGTGTTCGTCTTTGCCCTTTGTGCTCTCTATGCCCTCTGCTCTCTGTGCACTCATAGTCGCACTTGGTCGAACTTCAACCTTTGCACTGTCTATGCAATCATAGCGGCACTTAGAACAATTCACCATGACTCTTCGCTCACTCTGCACACTTCGATCAAATTTTGCACTCTGCTCTCGACGATCGAACTTCTCACTCTATGCTCTATCTACGAACGTCACAACTAACAACACCACCAACTCTTCAAAAAAGCCTGCCTTTTATAATAACACTTTCAAGATCAAAACCTTAATCTTAGTCGATTGTAACCCTGATCTTTAGTTGGTTGCACAACCCTAAACTTCATTGGTTGCAAACCCTAATCTTCGTCGGCTCACATTTAACTTTGTCGGCTTCAACTGCCTCTCGTAACTCTTCTCGTAGCTTTTGTCGCGAAACTACAACATGTCACGATATCGTGACACCTTTGCAACCGTATACTTTCTTTTGGCTTTTGTCGTGATATCATGACACTTCAGCCTTTGTCGACTTCAACTAAGCTCTTGTCGTGATATCGTGACACTTCTGTCTTTGTCAGCATCAACTTTGCTTTTGTCGTGATATCGCGACACTTCTCCCTTCGTCGACCTCCTTTCTGCTTTTGTCATGAAATCGTGACACTTTTGCCTCTGTAGACTTCGTCTTCACTTCTATCGCGATATCGTGACACTTCTGTCTTCATGACCTTCCTCTCTACTTTTGTCGCGAAATCGTGACACTTCTCCTATAGAAGACCTGCTTTCAGTTTTTGTCATGAAATCGTGACACTTCTGCTTCCGTCTGCTTTCTTTTTTGCCTGTCGTGAAATCGTGACACTTTCTGCATCCGTACGCATTCTTTGCAACCCGTCATGAAATCGTGACGCTTTCAGCTTTCGTACGCTTTCCTTGTAACCCGTCATGAAATCGCGACGCTATCAACTTTTCGTACATTTTCTTTGCAACCTGTCATGAAATCGTGACGCTTTCAGCTTTCGTACGTTTTCTTTGCTCTTTGAGTCATGAAATTGTGACATGTCGCGATATCGTGACACTTTTCTAACTTGCTTTCTCTCTCCTGCTTAAGTCGTGAAAATGCGACATGTCGCGATATCGCGACACTTTTCTAACTTGCTTTCTCTCTCCTGCTTAAGTCGCGAAAATGCGACATGTCGCGATATCGCGACACTTTTCCTCCTTAGCTCTTTTCTGTTCTTCGGGTCATGAAAACCCGACATGTCGCGATATCGCGACACTTTTTCACTGCGAGCTCTTTCTCTCGAACCTGTCAGCTTGGGGTTTGCAAAAGACCTTTGAAACTGTCATGCCGTAACCTTCATCAAAACAAATTATTTGACATCAAATCAAATTCCTTCAAAAGCTTCTTGACATCAATGACAACTTATATACTTGAGCAAAGGCAATGTACCCAAAGTACCCAAAATTGCCAACAATCTCCCCCTTTGTCATTGATGGCAAACCTTTACTGAAAACACTTCTCAAGAGCCAAAACTGAAACCAACTGTGCTAACAACTTAGAATCTTCCTTTGAAGTTTTGCTCCCCCTGACTTGAAGCTTTCCTCTTCACTTTGAAGCTCTCCCCCTTACTCATATCTCTCCCCCTTTGTCATCAATGGCAAAGGGTCACCATTGGGGCTCGGGACTAAGAATGAGCCTCTTAGCTTAGTCCCTCCCCCACCTCCTGATGAGGTGATTAATTTTGGGGTGGGAGTAAAACTCCCATTAGGCAATGATCATCATCAGTGTCTATAACTTCCTTGTCGGGCCTTCTCTTGAACTCTTTGTCCATATTCCTGTTCCTGTCACTTGTTCTTGTTCTTGTTCTCATCCCTGTTCTTGTCCATGCCTTGATCCTTGGACCTGATCATGCCACTGTTCCTGTTCCTGTATTCTAGAATTTTAGCTCTACACTGTCTGATTGTGTGACCTTCATTGTTGCACTTGAAACACTTGACGATGTTGTTTCTCTGAGGTAAACCTGATCTTTGAATCCACCGGTTCTAACCAAACCTGTTCTGACCAAACCTGTTCTGGCCAAACCTGTTCTGACCAAACCTGTTTTGGCCAAACCTGTTCTGACCAAACCTGTTCCTGTTATGTGCCTTGCAATAAACTGCCTTGTGCCCAAACTGTTGACAAGAGTAGCAATACCCTTGAAAGAAACTAGCACTTCTAAAATTGTCGTTTACCTTCTTTACTTGAGCCATGCAATGTGAAGCCATGTGACCAAACTTATGACAAGCAAAACATCTGCCTTGAAATTTTCCTTTATTTGACCTCTTGGGTCCTGAAAACTTCTTCTTCTCATTCTGAATTCTGTTTTCTATTTCTGTGCATCTATCATTCAAGGACTCATGATCTGAAATACTTTCCTCATAAGAACTCTCTTCCTTTTGGAGTCTCTTACTAGACTCTCCAACTTGTTCCTTGTGTGGCTTAACAAAACCAAGGCCTGTTTTATCTGTTGTCTTTCTTTGACCTTTGATGAGTGACTTAACCTTTTTGGAGCTATCTTGAAACCTGTAAAGCTTATCCTTGTACTCTTTAGTTTCCTCTTTCAAAGAAGCCATTTTCTGTTCTAACTCACTATACTCAAGAACCTTAGACTCTAACTCATCCTTGAGTTCTTGTGTCTTAGCTATAGAGAAATCAAGATTTTCTATAAGATCATCTCTCTCCATACAACATTCATCTAACTTATCCTTGAGTCTAGCATTCTTCTTTCTTTCCTTTTTCAAAGCACTAAGAGCATTAATAAGTTCACTTTCAAGATCCTTTATTTGTTTGCTTTCTGAATCATCAAACCCTTTTTCAGATTTCTTATCACTAGAGGTGCTACCTTTTTCAAAAACCATACAAGCATCTTCCTTATAGTTTTCTGAAGCATCCTCATACATACTGGAAACCAAATCATTATTTGTACAATCATCCTCAAGGTGACCAAAATTTCCACATCTAAGACATTTCATGATAATGAATCTATGTTTCGGTTCTTCCTCTTTTTCGATATGAACAACATCTCATTTTCATTATCACTTGAAGAACTTTCACTATCACTACTAGAACACTTACTTGCTTTGTCTAGATAGAAACTCTTCTTGTGCTTGTGAGAATACCTCTTTCCTTGATTGTTGTGCTCATCTTTGTTCTTTCTGTGATGCTTATGCTTTTCAGAAACCTTGCTCATAGAATCCTGTTTATCTTCATCACTTTCATTCTTGGGAACAGTACAGTCAGTAGCATAATGACCAAACTTTCCACAATTGAAACATCTTATATTTTTCATGCTTTTGTGCTTTCTAGAGAACTTGCCTTTCTTGTTGTAATATGCCTCTTCATCACTAGAAGACTCATCACTATCTTGAAGTTGTTTACCCTTGGATTTCTTGGTAGCCTTGAAAGTTGCCTCTTTCTTGACATCAACCTTCACTTGAGTTCTCAACTCAAATGCTGCAAGTATACTATGGAGCTCATCCTTTTTCAACTTATCCAAATCTTTAGCTTCCTCAATAGCAGAAATATTTTCACTAAATCTATTAGGAAGAGATCTTAAAATCTTATCACAAACATCATTTTCAGCAAGCTCAAGACCTAAGTCTTTCATGGAGTTAACAACCTCATCCATACGAAGCATGTAGTCACTAATATTTTCATCATCATTCATCTGGAGTTGTTCAAACATACCTTTGAAGTGTCTCAACTTGGCCTTTCTGACATTTGTATCACCTGTATGAACCACCTTCAACTGTTTCCACATTTCACTAGTTGTCTTGCAGTGAATCACTTTGGTGAGATCTGCTTTCTGTAAGCCTTTCGGGATTGCATTCATTGCTTTTGAATTGTTGTGATGTAGGAGCCTTTCTTCTTTAGTATTAGGACCATGTACGGGAATAGTGTACTCATCTTCAATCACTTCCCATACCTCATTACCAAGTGCCATTAGATGAACCTTCATCCTTGCACTCCAAAGACCAAAATCTGACCCATCAAGAATAGGTGTTGCATTGCTACTTGAATGATCCATTGTGTTCTTTACTAGCTTTTCCTTCAAGTTGTTAAACTTTTCGAAGGCACCTGCTCTGATACCAATTGAAGAACACAAGCTTATACTGAGAGGGGGGTGAACAAGTATAAGACCTCTTTTTACTTTTTCCTTTATACTTCAAAATAGTAAAGCAATATACCCAAAGCAATATCAAAGCAATGCACAATATCATCCACAAAGTGACACCAATTTTAACGTGGTTCACCCAGAATGGTTGGGCTACGTCCACAAAACTTTTCTCTAAAAGTTATCTCAAAGTTCTTTGGGAATCCTTCCCAATTACAATGTTTATGAGCCTCGGCCCAAAGGAGATACCTTCCCCCAAATCAGAATTTATGAGCCTCTGCTCAAAGGAGATACCTTCCCCTCCCAGCCTCAAAGGACCTTCCCCTCTGCTCTGGAAATGATCCCTCGGAAGATCAACTACCTCTACCTCTTGCCAGCACGTGGAACTCCTTTCCATCGAAGACCTCCTGTCCTCAATGCTTAGCCTAAGAGACCTCGCCTTCTATGATCACGTCCACAGCAGCTCAACAACTCTGTACCAAACACAGTCGGTCGGTCTAGTACAAGTCTTCCTCTGTCTGTCAGATCTGTCCAACACTTGAACAAATCAATCCTCTGCACACAAGCCTTCTCAAAGACTTGCCAAATCTGTCCTTAGGTTCTTCTCAAAGAACCAGTGCACCTCTGTCCTCATACAGCAGCACTCCGCGTTCGTCTTTGCCCTTTGTGCTCTCTACGCCCTCTGCTCTTTCTGTGCACTCACAGCCGCACTTGGTCGAACTTCAACCTTTGCACTGTCTACGCAATCACAACGGCACTTAGAACAATTCACCATGACTCTTCGCTCACTCTGCACACTTCGATCAAATTTTGCACTCTGCTCTCGATGATCGAACTTCTCACTCTGTGCTCTATCTACGAACGTCACAACCAACAACACCACCAACTCTTCAAAATAGCCTGCCTTTTATAATAACACTTTCAAGATCAAAACCTTAATCTTAGTCGGTTGTAACCCTGATCTTTAGTCGGTTGCACAACCCTAAACTTCATCGGCTGCAAACCCTAATCTTCGTCGGCTCACATTTAACTTTGTCAGCTTCAACTGCCTCTGTAACTCTTCTGTAGCTTTTGCCGTGAAACTACAACATGTCGTGATATCATGACACCTTTGCAACCGTATACTTTCTTTTGGCTTTTGTCATGATATCGTGACACTTCAGCCTTTGTCGACTTCAACTAAGCTCTTGTCGTGATATCGTGACACTTCTGTCTTTGTCAGCATCAACTTTGCTTTTGTCGCGATATCGCGACACTTCTCCCTTCGTCGACCTCCTTTCTGCTTTTGTCATGAAATCGTGACACTTCTGCCTCTGCAGACTTCGTCTTCACTTCTGTCGTGATATCGTGACACTTCTGTCTTCATAACCTTCCTCTCTGCTTTTGTCGCGAAATCGTGACACTTCTCCTATAGAAGACCTGCTTTCAGTTTCTGTCATGAAATCGTGACACTTTTGCTTCCGTCTACTTTCTTTTCTTCCTGTCATGAAATCGTGACACTTTCTGCATCCGTACGCATTCTTTGCAACCCATCGTGAAATCGTGACGCTTTCAGCTTCCGTACGCTTTCCTTGTAACCCGTCGTGAAATCGCGACGCTATCAACTTTTCGTATGTTTTCTTTGCAACCTATCGTGAAATCGTGATGCTTTCAGCTTTCGTACGTTTTCTTTGCTCTTTGAGTCGTGAAATTGTGACATGTCGTGATATCGCGACACTTTTCTAACTTGCTTTCTCTCTCCTACTTAAGTCATGAAAATGCGACATGTCGCGATATCGCGACACTTTTCTAACTTGCTTTCTCTCTCCTACTTAAGTCACGAAAATGTGACATGTCGCGATATCGTGACACTTTTCCTCCTTAGCTCTTTTCTGTTCTTCGGGTCACGAAAACCCGACATGTCGTGATATCGCGACACTTTTTCACTGCGAGCTCTTTCTCTCGAACCTGTCAGCTTGGGGTTTGCAAAAGACCTTTGAAACTGTCATGTCGTAACCTTCATCAAAACAAATTATTTGACATCAAATCAAATTCCTTCAAAAGCTTCTTGACATCAATGACAACTTATATACTTGAGCAAAGGCAATGTACCCAAAGTACCCAAAATTGCCAACAGATCTAGCAGAGTTGATTTGTGATTGAGTCAAGCTTTGTGTTAAGGCTTGAGGACAGATTTTGGTGTATATTTAAGGACAGGTTTATGCCAGACCAAGGACATAGATTGAACGGATTTGTGCTAGACTGAAGGACTATGTTTAGTACATATTTGAGACAGAGATTGAGTAGATTTGTGCTAGAATGGAGGACTATGTTTAGTATATATTTGAGATAGTTATTGAGAAAAATTGTGGTAGATCGAAGGACTATGTTTAGTGCATATTTGAGACATATATTGAGTATATTTGTGCTAGACCTAAGGACTATGTTTAGTGCAAATTTGAAACATATATTGAGTATATTTGTGCTATACTTAAGGACTATTTTTAGTGCAGATTTGAGATAGAGATTTAGTAGATTTATGCTATACTGAAGGACTATGTTTAGTGCATATTTGAGATAGAGTTGAGAGAAAGCTTTGGAGGTGACAGTGAAGAGGATAGTAGTCTCTAGTGGATAGAGATCCATTAGCCAGGATAGAGAGGACAAAGGTCTTCAGTGGAGAGATATCCACATACTAGAGTAGTGGAGGTAGGAATCTTCTATAGGATCACCAACCAGAACAAAGGAGAAGAAGTTCTCTTGTGGATAGATATCCATGAACCAACTTAGGTCTCTTGTGGATAGAGATCCATGAACTTGATTAGGGGATGTATCCTTTGGATAGAGGTCCATAAACATTGTAATATGGAAAGGTTTCCCAAGATATTTGTTGAGAAAATTTTAGTAAAATATTTTCTCCATGGTGTATCCCACGTTGGGTGAACCACATTAAATCGGTGTCTCTATTGTGTGTGGTGATTTTTATATTTCTTTTATTACTGCTATTGATATTGCCATTGATATATTGTATAATATTATTTTGGAAAGAAAAGTAAAAAGTGATCTTATACTGTTCACCCCCCTTCTCAGTATAAGTTTGTGTTCTTCACAATTATTGCCCATAGGGGAATATACTAACAAAGTTCATAAATGAAAATTTAATGAAAATAATTAAGATGAATATTGACGAAAACCAAAGGAGTTGGTATTTAATGCTAAATCAAGCATTATGGGAAGATAGAATAACTACCAGCAAGGCTCTAAATACCATGCCCTATGTTTATTTGTATGGAAAAGAAGTTGTGTTGCCGATTAATATCCAGTTGTTTTCCTTGAAGTTCATAAACTAGTCAGAATTATGTTGGAAATTTTGAGCGCATTTAGTTGTCATTGATGTCAAGGTGAGAAGTTGTCATTGATTTCAAGTGAACACATGAAGCTATAATTAACACCATGAGGTACACCATCATTAAAGCCAAGATAAATGCAAAGGTTAAGTAAAAGTTGTCAAAATATTATTTTATAAGGGTTTTTATTAAAAACCATGGTGGCAAAATTATTTTCATCAAATCAGTGAAGAACAAATGAAGGTTTAAATTTTACCTAAAGGAGGCTTTAATTTTTATTAAAGTCAAAGGTTTATAAATATAATTTATAAAATTTAAATTCTTTTAGAATTTAAATAATTTATAAATTATAAAGGTTGTAAGAAGCATCGACGTCATTGAATATTATGGAGCGTCGATGTCTAAGAAACATGGTAAAATTATGTATAAATAATATGCCAAAGGGGCATTCAAAGTTACCCCTATTTGATTTAATTTTTATGCAACCAAGCTAAAAGTAATCCATACAATCATTGATCATTGAGGAAGAAGACAAAGAGTTCATTTATCTTTTAGCACCAAGAAGAAGACAAAAAGGGAGAGCGTAAGGTCTGACCCACATTAGACAAAGTGGTCCATTGGCATTGCACATTTTGTGAAAGTGTTGGAAGTGGAATATTCCATGATCGATTCACATGGAGTTGGCATGTTTGTCTTGAGCACCAAGGGGAAAGGTTTTTGGCATGCACTCGTTTTGAGCACCAGAATTAGGAGAAAGAGCACGAAGTGATCTTAAGGTTTCAAAAATATGTCTAGCGCACATGGTGGGCAAGCTCGTGGCTAGGGCGCACGAGGAGGCAGTGATTGGGAGTTTGAATCCCATAAGTGGCAAAGGTATTTTTGATTAAAAGAAATTTTATTTGCCTAATTTTTTTCCTAAAGTATTATTTGGAGTTATAAGGGTATGTGAAAGGTTGTTTGCTTGGTTCATGTTGTTGGAGTCATAAGGAAAGTAAATTTAATTTTTATCAAAGTCCTTCTTGCCATTAAATTTAATTAAAGAGGTTTTGAGTTAATTTTTGGTGGATGATAAATTTATTTTATTTGGGAGATTATAAGGTGTTATTGAAAAATATTTTATGTATGATGATGGTTGTTTTTATAGTTGGAGTGATAAGGTGTAATTGAGTTTTTGTATTACATTGTGAGAAATATTTATCCTCTAACCTCTTTGAGATTGGCATAGAAGTTTTTGTGGTTGTGGCAAATTTATGAGATCCTTTCATCATCAAGAAAAAGGTATGAGCACATTATTCCATAGTTGAGTTGATTGATTGGTTTTTTGGAAAATAAGTTTGGAGTGAAAAGGACTTGATTAGGGTTTTCCTATTGAGTGTGTTGAGTTAATGCTTCAAGGTTTTCTGGAATAAAGTATTGTTATTAAAACCTTGTTTTGAGAGCATTTTTGTTGAAGCCATTGGTTGTGTGAATAACTTGAACTAGGGTTTGAGTATCATTGCTATGTGAGGATTGTTTTACAAGCATTGTTTTTGAAGTGAGTTGTTGAGAAAAGAACTTGAACTAGGGCTTGAAGAAAACATGAGTATCATTGTTATGTGAGATTTGTTGTTGAGAATTTTTGGAAATATTTTGAGTTGGTGTGCTTGGACTAGGGTTTGGGAGAGAATTATTTCATTGAATGATTGGTTGTGTAGAGTTGGTTGAGCCTAGTCAAGTGGATGTGTGAAGTGATTGTTCAAGTTCCATAAAAAAACTATTCTATATTCTAAATTGAGTTGAGAAAGTGATTGAGAATTGAGTTGAATTTGAAACATATTGAGTCTCTAACAATTCTCTTTATGTTTCTATAAGATTGGACAAGTTCTATGTGGACTTGTTGAGCAGATTTGAGGCAAGTCTTTGAGGAGACTTATGGACTGATTTTATGTGAGCTTTTGTGAAAGCTTACAATGTAGATTTGGATAATTTATTGAGAGGACTTGTAGAGCAGATTGAGCAAGCTCTAGAGAGAACTTGTAGAGCAGATTGAGCAAGTTCTAGAGAGGACTTATAGAGAAAATTTGAGCAAGTTCTAGAGAGGACTTGTAGAGAAGTTTTGGACAAGTTTTAGAGAGAACTTGTGGAAAGATTTTGGTGTAAATTTGAGGATAGGTTTACGCCAGATCAGAGACAGGGATTGAGCAAAATTATACTAAACCAAAGGACTATGTTTAGTGTAGATTTAAGACAAATCTTTGGAGGTGATAGATCAAAGAGTACAATAGTCTCCAGTGGATAGAGATCCATCAGCCAGAGTAGAGAGGACAAGCATTCTTAGTGGGGACAAGAGTCTTCAATGGAGAGAGATCCACAAGCTAGTGCGGTGGAGGTAGTAGTCTTCTAGAGGATCACCAGGCAGTGTAGAGGAGAAGTATTTCTCCTATGGATAGAGATACACAAACTTGATTTAGGGTATTGGTGTCTTCTTTGGACAAAGGTCCATAAATATTTTAGGGAAAGGATTCCCAAGAGAATTTATTTGAGAAAAATTTATAAGAAATATTTTCTTCATGGAAGTAGCCATCTTTGGGTGAACCACATAAAATCATGTCTCTCATGTGTGTGATGCTTTGTATTATTTTTACTGCTTTAATAATACTTATGCTATTATTTGGATTAAAAAGCAAAAAGTTCTATTATATACTGTTCACCCCCCCTCTCAGTATAAGCACATGTTCTTCAATTGGTATCATAGTGGGTCTCTCCATGAAAAGACTAACAACTTGGAGGAGGATCCATCAGTAGCACACATGAATTCAAAAAATGAATAAGAGACTATGTTTGACATAAAATAGGAATTATTTGTTGCTCTAAAAAAGTTGGAAAGACTTAGAGAGAATAATTAAAGCTTGAAGAAACATGTTCAAGAAGATGAAGAAGCAAGGATGGAACTTATACAAAATCTCACAGAACTCAAGATTAGAGTGGAATAAGGAGAGAAAATTAAGCAGGACATGATAGATATGTTGATATCCAAGGAAACATAATCTAAAATATTGTAAGCAAAAATTTTCCACCTAAGGAATGAAGTTGAAAGGACCAAGGCACTACAATATGTAGAATATGAGAAACAGAAAGAGGAATCAAGTCTTCAAAAAGTAGAAACCTCAAAAAAGGATAAGTAAGCAAAGAAAGAAAGCAAAGGAGAACCCTGGATAAGAGTTAATCACAAGAGGAATATTACTTCACCACAAACTCCAAGACATCCAAATAGGTTACATAATTTCTTCCATGGTCATTACTTTTCTTGTAATAAATATGGTCATAGAGCTATACACTATACTCATCATGCAAGAAACAATGTAAATAGAAATTTCAATTCCTTTGCACCTCTCATGGATGATGATATTTAATGTTACAAATGCAATAATTTTGGGCACAAGGCTAGATGGTGTAAAATGATACTTCCTAATTCTAGAAAAATAATTTCAACAACTAGAAAATATGGAAGGAAAAATGTTAAGGCTAGATCAATGTTAGTTCAAACAGTCCTTCATTCTCAAGATAAATAAGAACAATGGTATCTTGATAGTGGTTTCTCTAGTCACATGATAGGAGACAAAGACAAATTCATTGTACTAAAAGAAACCAATAGAGGATCAGTAAGTTTTGGTGATAATGGATCAGCAAGGATTGGTGGAAGAGGAACTCTAAGTTTAGATAATGGGAAAACAAAAATAGAAAATGTGTTGTATATTAAATGATTAAAACACAATCTATTAAGTATAAGTTAACTTTGTGATCAAGGGTACATGGTTACTTTCCATACAGATAGGTGTGAGATAAGAAAAATAGAAACTAAAAGAATTATTGCCAATGCAAGAAGAACCCCAAACAATTTATACATGCTCAATGATATCAAAGGAGAAAGTGTTTTCTATCAAAAAAACATGAGAGTTGGTTGTGGCATAGAAAATCGGGTCACTTGAATTTTGACAACATAGTTAACATAAGCAACAAATAGGCGCTCAAATATTTACCCAAAATAAGAAGACGTCAAAGCACAATATGTGCACCCTATCAACATGGAAAGCAAACTAGGAAAACATTTAAATCAAAAGGATATATGTCATCTGAGCTATTGAGTCTAATACATACTGATCTATGTGGCCCTACCATAACACATAGTATTCAGGGTGATAGCTACTTTATACTATTTATAGATGATTACTCGAGAATGGTTTAGGTAGCCTTCCTAAAAGAGAAGTTAGAGGCTTTTGAAAAATTAAAAGCATTTAAGGAATTAGTTGAAAATGAAACTGGCAAAAGGATTAAGTGTCTGAGATCTGACAGAGGAGGATAATTTACTTCAAATGAATTTGTAGATTTTTGTGAACAACATGGAATCAAAATATAATATTTAGCAGCTAGAAATCCTCAACAAAATGGAGTAGTTGAAAGGAAAAATAGGACTATTGAGAATATGGCTAGAGCTATGCTAAATGAGTCTAAGCTATCATATGGATTTTGGAGAGAAGAAGTCAACACAATAGTATACATAATAAATAGGGATCAAACGAGGGTAAATCATCACAAGACAAGAAAATGTTACATAATATGGGAAGATCAAAACTTAGGCAAGTTTGATCCAAGATGTGATGAGGGAATTTTTCTTGGTTATTCTAGAAGGATAAAAGCCTACAGATGTTTCAACAAAAGAATACGCACTATGATGGAGAGTATAAATGTAACAATTGATGAGAATATAGATTCAAGAGAACCAGTTCAACAAATTGTGTATCAAGAATATGGATGTTGTCAAGAGGAATTTTGTGAGGAATCAGATAAATAAGAAGAAGAAACACAAATACTTCTTCCCAAAACTCCATCCAGGTATGTATAGAAGCATCATCCAAAAAATAAAATCATCGAGAATATAGATGAAATACAAACAAGGAGAAGAATAATAAAACCATCTCAACAAGAAAATTTTTCTTTGCTATCTAAAATTGAGCCAAAAGACTTCACTTAGGCAAGTGAGGATAAATTTTAGATTAAGGAAATGGATGAGGAATTAGATTAGATAGATAAAATCAAAACTTGAGAACTTATTCTATGATAAAAGGATAAAAATGTGATCAAAACAAAATGGGTATTCATAAACAAGTTAAATGAAAATGGACAGGTGGTCAGGAATAAAGCAATGTTAGAATGCAAATGTTATGCATAGGTAGAAGGAATTGACTTTGATGAAACATTTGCTTCAGTTGCATGGATTGAAGCCATAAGAATGTTTTTAGCCTTTTCAAGTTTCAAATAATTCAAGGTATATCAGATGGATGTTGAGTCAACATTTCTAAATGGAGTTCTAGAAGAAGTCTATATTGAAAAGTCAGAGGGATTCATATTAGAAGATAAACCAGGTCATGTATGCATATTGAAAAAGTCGTTGTATGGTTTGAAGCAGGCTTCGATAGCATGGTACTCCAGATTGGATAAGTATCTTCAAGAATAGGGGTTAAGAAAAGGAATAGCAGATAGCAATGTGTACATCAAAAATTAAGGAAATTATCTATTAATCGTGGTTGTCTATGTTGATGACATCATTTTTGGGGAAAACAATGATAATATGTGTAAATAATTTGCTAAGAACATGCAAAATGAATTTGAGATATCTATTCTTGGTGAATTGTCCTTTCTTGGACTTTAGATTTCACAATCAGAGAAAGGGGTATTGCTCTCACAATCCAAGTATATAAAAGAAATGTTAAAGAAATTCAGGTTAGAGGATTGTAAATCACTAAGTACCACCATGGTCATAGGATACAAGTTAAGTAAGGATGATGAATCTCTAGAAGCAGATCAGGGATTATATAGATCCATTATTGGCAACTTATTGTATGTTACAACTACAAGACCAGACATAGTACAATCAGTAGGATTAGTGGTAAGATTTCAGGCAGCACCTAAGGAAACACATGTGCCAGTGGTAACAAGAATTTTTAGGTATCTAAAAGGGACTATGGATTTTAGGCTCTGGTATCCCAAAAGTGACAGTTTCACACTGACAGCATATACAGATGTAGATTGGGTTGGCAACATTGATGATAGAAAAAGCACAAGTGGAGGAGTATTCTTTCTTTGAGACTGTTTAGTCTCTTGGCTAAGTAAGAAGTAGGTTTCAGTATCCTTATCTACAACAGAAGAAGAATGCATTGTAGTAGTAGACAGTTGGACTCTAGAAGATTTCAAGATAAAACATGATCATCCTATTCCCATAGTATTTAAAGCATTATGCATAGAAGAGTGTGTCATTGATGTGTACATATATAAATAGCAAAACATGTAAATAATTTTGTAGTGGCAGTAATGGCCGTAGCATTTTGTAAATAGTAGAAGCTAATTGGCTAAGAATTACACCTGATAGCCATTAGATATTGAATTTCTAGTAGTATCATTGGCTAAAAGTGTGGCAATCTTGAAAAGAGACATGCGTTGCAAATGTTTACACAAAATTTTAGTTCCAAGAAAATATTTTTTTATAAAAGCTAAGCATAGAGCATTTAGCAATCAAATGAGTGAAATAATGTAGAATTGTTGAAATACTCTATGTAAGAAGAAAAGTTGCATAATTTTCTGTTCCTAGGTATATAAAAGAAATTTACTAGTGCAAAATAGTTCCAGGTAAGAGAGGGAAGAAAGTATAGAAGACTAATAAGGAGCTACAAGACACACTGGCTGAAATCCATGATCCTATCATCACAATAAATTAAAGTTGAAGAGCTTCAGAGGAGGGTTGAAGGTAAAAGAAACAAGAATGGAATCTAGCAATCTTGAGGCTATTCCTTGGAATTTACTCTTATCTAGATACATTCCTAGGTTTTTCCACCCCTACCTTGAGGTTGTCAAAGCAATTGCTAACAATTATGACCCAAAAATAGTGACTGTATATGACACAAAAGGAGGAGACTTTGCCATCACAAGATGATCTAAATTAGAAGTAGAAAAAGATTAGAGAATGGTGGATCTCATGTTGTAAACATGATAAGCAAAAAAATGGTTTCTCCAATACCTCTGATAAGCTATTTGAAAAGGAATTTGAAGCCAAATACAAAAATGCATGGAAGATTACCTGAGATAAATATATCTAAAATTATTGATACTAAATAATCAGGAGGAAGAACCATATGAAGAAGAAGAAAAAGTACCTCAACAAAATCCCACTTGATCATATTTCTTGATTGGCTATGAATATTCGAAGGAAGATGTAAACTCAAAGGACCTACCTCTACAGAGAATATGAAGAACCCAAGCTGAGAAAGTTGGTATGCTTGAAACTGTTAAAATAATTGATATTGACTCAGAATCTAGTGAAGGAGAGCTAGTTGGGCATGTTACAAAATCTGAAGTAGCTCAGGAAGTAGCATTCATAAGAAATGCAACCACTGTATCAAGCTCAAAAAAGGCCAATTTCTAGCTAGAAGCTCGATAATATATTCAATACAAGATGTCTATTGATAGAGCAAAACAAAAAGTCATCCAAGCATTGGGTAGAAGGAGACAACAAGATAAGACAAAAGGTAGCAACTAGAGTTGGAAGTGCTAAGGACTAAAATGCAGATTGAAAGATTTGACAAAACAATCTAAGAGCTAAAAAAAAAGTGAGATGATCAAGTATGTATCCCTTCCCTTCCTCTTTTGTTTAAATTGCTCCACAACATGTACAACCTCCACTTGAGCAGCCGCTCCCACCATTTTTCCTTGTTGATGAGGCTTCTCCCATATATAATCTAGCATAAAAAATAATTACCACCTCCTATGTATAGGAAACCCAAACAACCTTGAAATATGTATATATAAACCCCTATAAGTATAACCATTGTATCATTAAATCCCCCATTCATGATTTTCCCACCTTTCCAATCCACCTTCACTTCTCCCTTTGCTTCTAAGCATCCATTACTAGAAGAATTCTCTATGATTTAGAAATTTGAGATATATATTCAAAATTGTTAAGGCAATAAGAACCACAAGATAGCACAAAGAAAGAAACAACCCAGACATATGATGGAGTGGATCCAATTATTGTAAAATGGGTCAAGATGGTTGTATATTAGTCAGGAAGGCGATTACAAAAATGACAGTGGAGGATTGCCATATCATGATGCAAAGGTACAATATTTCAAATATCCTCAAGTTTGATATACTCTAGGCCCTTTGCACCAAAGTAGACACATTGTTCCTCCAAATAAATCAAACAAACGTAAAGATTATGATTGCAAAGAAAAAGATTGAAGCTCTAGATAGGAAGCTAAATAAATAAAATATAGAAAATGATAGTCTAAAAATGAGATTCAAGATCTCAAATGCATAATATATAAGTCTCCTACTAAAGAAAAACTATAGTAGATGGATGAGAAGATCCATAGTTTGGAATAATAGTTGCAACAAGGAAAAAATAGGATGCAAGCACAAGAGAAAGAGTTGCAAGAATTTAAGTCAAAGCTACAAATACAAGAAGATATTTTGGCAATAATTTAACCAAAGGTGAAGAAGGATAGAGAAAAACCCCATGGCTAGATAATCTCCAAAGATGCATGAAAAAAATTCAAAGGCCAGTATTAGATCAAGATCAAGAGTGTTTCAATGAGATTTTCTTTTTTGGAAAAGGATAACAAAATTTACAAAGTTGATCCAAGAAGCAAAGGTATAATTCGGTATAGAAAGATATGAGATGATGAGTAAAGTGTAGAAAGTAAAGTCCACACACCATATGCTAAGAAATAAAGGAGAATACCCTAAGCTGGTAAAGTGCTCAAAGAGATACCTGGGTGAGTTCAAATTTCACTCAAATCAGGTGATACATGGAAGTTAACTGATTATAGGAGGAGAAATAATTAGTGCCTTAGAAAAAAGTATTGGTAAAATAAATTTGGTAGTCCAAGAGGTCATGAATCTCAAATTCCCAATCTTTTGGGATATAAATGGATAATTTTATAATGAAAAACAACTCATCCAATGATTGGATTAACAACTCAATAATGGAAGTGAGATTGATGCATTGTTTGAGTCTCTATCAATAGAGCAAATTATTGCATGCTTTCATAGACTCTTTACTCTACTATAAAAATCTAAAGAGTTGGCACAAATATATAAGGACCCATCTTATGACTGCTACTTTGAGATGTAAGAAGTCCTTTGCAAATTCAAAGCAATACATGTCCCCTCTCAAAAGGCATGGGATAAAATGTGTAGGTTATTTTAGCTAATAGTAACTCCTTTAGTGACTCAAGCGGCTAGTCAACAGGGTAAAATGTCTAGAGTAGCTATGAATAAGGTATGGAAAAATCTAGTGGCATTGATGAGACCTAAAAATTAGAAAAAATATAAAAGGCCAACCCCTGTATAGGTAAATTTTGACTTCATTTTGTCTTTTTGTTTCACTATGTCTCCACTACCCAATAGGATAAGGTTATACGGGTTCTATGCTTATGCAAGTAGAAATACCCTACTAGGTGCCAATAATATGGGTAAAATTACTTTTCCAAATCCATCTCCTCAGAAGGAGAGGAATTTTGCTAATAAAATATTCTGCCATTTTACTACGATAACCTCAAAAAATTAGCCAGACACCTGAAATAGTTGTTGGATTAAAAGGAAGACAGGCTAGGCATAATCAAAATGATAATGCTAAATTTTGTAAGTGTTGGAAAATATCAAATTTTTTGTGATGATGATATTAGCAACAAGCATGAAAGCATTTGGAATCTAAAAATCTAAGGCAGAAGAGTCCTTATTTTGGTTTCCAGGCAATACTCAAATTTTGACTAAGTATGAGACAACCAAAAATATAAAATGCTAATGTCATAAAAGGATTGATAAAAGCCTAACATTTGGTAGATCATGGAAGAGTATTTGAAACATTATGAGATACTTTTTAGCTAAGTATGAATAATAATATGATATTCGATGTTGCAGCAAATCCTGTTAGGTATAACAAAGTTTAGGCTACCCAACAGAGAGTTGGATATTTTTGGATGTTGATGTAAGTAGGGGTAGCAAGAAAACCTAACACAACAAAATATATTGAATATAAAATATTATAATGTATGGAACCTAGCACACCAAGTAGCATAAAGTTAATCCAACATCGGGTGTCTAACAAAGTGCTTCACTCCATCAACTAAAGGTCAAAGAGCATTGGATATGTCAAATGTTGACAACATCAGGAGGCACATATAAGTCTGATAGATATGGAATAATGTTGAATTAATAATTGATGAAGATCAAATCCTGACAAATAACTATCCTAATTTTAACATATAGATTCATATATAAGGATGTGGTAAAGCAAAAAGAGAGGGTGAGTTATCAAGAGAAGATAAGAAACCCGTCATCCAGAAAAAAGGGTTGATATAAGTATGTGAAAGCATTATAAAGAGGTTGAAGTTGAAGGTATAATATGGATTGAATTTAGCTAAAATGCTTAGGCATGCTCTCGACTATCATGATTTGCTATAAAAAAATCTCAACATCCAATAGCTTTCTTGATCGACACCTATACTGATACAGCTAAAGCATATTGGAGCAACTAAAAGTAGAATAAAGTTATCATAGGATCTAGTGAACTAGATGAAAACACTTCAACTACCACTCTCAGATGAAATAAATGTAAGCCACATCATCCTCATGGTGTAAATTCAATTATAATAGGGTGTGTTGGAAAAGGATGCACACGTGGTGTAGCAACTGGTAAACTTGCAATCCACTCTTAGAGCAATGATGCTAAGCTAAACAAATGCATTGTAAAACTATAAATACTTGAATTTAACCCATTCAAAGGGTCAAATATTTAGTATTTATAATTGCATAATTGTATGATGACTGTGCTATATACCTTTTGAATAAAGACTAGATTGTTGTTTGGTCTCTTTCTCAACTTATTGTAGAACATGTATGTATGTCAACTAAGTCATTAAGCATTTCTATTAAAGCAATATGAATGGTTTATTATATTATAGTTATTCTAATTTTTTTATTTCTCCTTGGATTGTCTATTCATTAGTTCCTTAAATTATTGATAATGCTTAGTGTTTATTATGATTAAATGCTTTGTAATAAGAAAGTAAGTTGGTGTGTTAGGAAATCTAGTTCAGTTTTGTGTGCAAGACTCTCATACTTTGTGTCTCTTGAGATTTCTAATTATATGTTATATTTATATTAGCTTCTAACTTTATTCATCCCTTAATTTAGTCTGCAACCCCCCATTTTAGTTATTTTAGCTAGGATCATAAGAACTAGCCTACTCTAGAGGTTGACTTGAAAACCCATATTTCTGGGTCATCCAATATTTTTTGAGGTCTCGAGGGTGTACCTCATCCACTTAGGCAGATTTCAGACCAAGAATAATTTCATAAATCTCTTCATTATATAGAATATACAATCTCTAGGGGCACAAAAATATTTCCACTTTATTTTAACATAGGATATACTACAGATTTACCTTTATAAAATAAGCTTATTGTACAAAATAATCATATAATAACAAAAATATAGATAGGCTTTATATTACCTTCACCTATTACAAGTTATTAGTTGCATAGTATGAAAACAAGGATTAAGTTCAATAAATACCAATCAAAATAAGTTAGAATGATATTCTAGAAATGGAGGTATACAATACATATTTTATTCCCTTTTCTTTGTGTTCATCCTTGACAACATAAACCACATTGGTAAGCTTCATTTATCACTTGGATCAAGGGAGTGCTCTCCTCTCAATTTAATTGATCATCAAATTCTCAATCAAAAATTATGGCTAATCCAATTGAGATGCCATTTTTGTAAAGAAATGTATAGACTAAAATCCGGCTCACTAACAATCATAGTCTCTCATGTGAGGACAATTATCTCTCACAAGAGTTCTATCAACAACCACTATGTAATATTATAGTTCTTATGTAAATTCAATCCATCTATTAAAATTCTAGAGTCTGATTCAATAACAACAATTACAATCTTCCTCTTTCTAGCCTTATAACAACTCCTCATGATCACTACAAAAATATTTGTATTTTTCTCCAATGTTCACAACAAATTAGAAGACAAACTAAATTTTATGGCCCATATATATCCCTTCCTTTCCAATTGGGTTAGGGTATTCTCATGTAGCTCAATATTATTTAAATTTTTAAACATGTGTTATGTAGGCACAATCCACTTTGTTTTATCAAACTCACTTTATCTACCCATAATTATATATTTTCTACTATCATATCATGAGAGAAAAAAATAATGATATCCCTATTCTATTCAAAATATTAAACTCTCCCAAAGAGTATTGAACCATGACGATCGACTGTATCCACTGTGCAGGTGGGAATTGAAACATTCAAAATTATGAGGGTGAGAAGGCCCAAGTTCAAAATTTTAGGACCCAGACCAGCCTCAAAAGCCGTTAGACTATTGGGGATCTTGAGGATGGTGATGTTCATGATGTTATCCTTGTAAAACCTATCAGGATTTGGTGTGATGAACCCCCTAACAAAGGAAATACCCATGGGCCCCCTCCTCTTGAGGGCCCTTGTTATGAAAAGGCATCCCTTGCCAGAGTTATGGGTGGAGGATCACAATGCTTTGTTGATCCTCCATACCAACTGGAACCTATTGGGACAAAAGTTAAAGATCTTGATATTTTGATTAAAAAATATATGTATTTGGAATCCTTTTCCCTGGTTGGTAAACTGATTGGAGGTTGTCCTAATCTTGAAATCATTCGAAGGTGGGCTCACTCCAAGTGGAAAACTGTTGGGTCGATGGAGATTTTTGGCCTTTCTCAAGTTTTTTTGGCATTTACCTTAGCAATCACGATGATGCCAGTAGAATCCTTACAGGAGGACCATGGTTTCTGGGTCATCGTAGTATTTTTCTATGCAAGTGGGATGCCAATTTTGACCTTGAAACTCATAATATCAATTTTGCTCCTATCTGGGTTTGGCTTCCTAATCTTCCCTAGCAGTTTTAGCACCAGGATATCCTCTCTGCTATTGCTAAGACTATTGGTACTCTGGTGGCCATTGACCATGCAACCCTAGCTAGGACAAGGATGACCATCGCTAGAATTTGTGTCAATGTGAACCTTGATTTGGAGCTTCCAACCTTCATTGAGTTGGAATACAGTTCTTACTACCACAAGCAAGCCATTGAGTATGAAAATTAGCCAAAATTATGTGTGGAGTTCCACACTCAATGAAATATTTGAATCCAATGTCCTTATCCAAAGGCTAAACCTGTGGAAGAACCTATCAAAGAGTTTGAAGGTCCCAGATGTAATGCTCAAGGGTGGAAGAAAGTAGGGCCAAAAGTTCCAAATCATAATTCACAAGGATAGAAGAATGTAGGCCCTAAAAAAGGATTCAAACAGCCTAGGTAGGGGCAACATCAAGCCAATAAAGGAATCATGATACGTGAACCTGAGGAAAGGCAAGCTCCACAAGCTCCCATGCAGTCAGTAGAAAAGGGTAAACATGTCATTACATCTCCATCTCCTTCTCCAGAAGTCAATGAAGAGGTATGTCCCATTACCGATATCCCAAATAAATATTCAGTTCTTTTTGACCCAAATCTGTTTGAGCAAGAGAATGAAAAAATTATCCAAAGTATGGAGCTTCAACTTCCTCAAAACCTTGACTCTCCTGCAAGGTTTGGACCTTCTCATCCTCCTCCTGAGACCTTCAGTCCCACAAAAATCTCAAATATCATAATGTCTTCTAGCCCTGTAATCGAACAAATACTTCCTTCAAAATTTAGTCCCAAGCAAACTCGTAGCTCTATGAAGTCCCCTATTGACTATGGGAGTGATAAAAAGTGGGGAAGAACTTCTGCAAGTGATCATTGGAAAAACAAAGTTCAGGATGACATTGCTAATGGCATCCAAAAAAATTATTTCCCCTTGTTATTACTCAAATCCAAGATGAAACAAAAAGTACCAAACCTCCCCAAACCACTAGTAAGGGAGGTAGGAAATCCTCCAAAGTTCCCAAATGAAGATCCTCTCATGGAATGTGAGAGGCCTTAATGGGCTAACCAAGCAGAGGGTTGTTAGCTCATTGAGAAGAGAACTAAAACCAACAATTTTCATTATGCAAGAAACCAAACTTGATCATCATAACTCTACCTTTGCTACTAAAAAAATTTGGAGTAAAGGAGAATTTATTTTCAATCAAGCAAGAGGTTCATCAGGAGGTCTCATCTGTTTATGGGATCCAAGAAAGCTAGAAGGAAAATTGATTCAATCCAGTGAAAGAATCTCAAGTGTTATGTTTCAAGATAGAGATAACAATTCCTCATGGATTCTATCCAACATCTATGCACCAAAATCTTTATCATAAAGGGCTCATTTCTGGGAAACCCTTGGCAGTCTTAAAGAATATTTCAATAATATCCCCTGGATTGTTGTAGGAGATTTCAATTCTCCTCTTTATCCTTCAGAAAAATTTGGAGGTTTTGGATTTCCTGAAAAAAGTATGGAATATTTTCATGAGTTTTTCAATTCTAATAATCTCATGGATGTCAAACTTAAAAATACCAAATATACTTGGAGCAATAGAAGATCGAGAAATCAGCTTATTCAAGTGAAACTGGATAGATTTTTCCTATCCCAAGAAGTAGTTCAATTATTTGGGGATGCTAATCTCCAATCCCTTCCCAAAGTTGGATCTGATCACAGTCCCCTCCTCTTGGATATCCTAAAGGACAATCCTTTCAGAAGGCCATTTAGATTTGAGGTGATGTGGATCTAGCATTTTGACCTCAGTGATAGAATTTCGCAATGGTGGCAATAGGTTGGCCAAGGCTACCCTTCATTCCGTCTTGCCCAAAAATTAAAACATGTTAAAGAAAATCTTAAAATTTGGAACAAAGAAGTTTTTGGGAACCTATTTGAAATCAAACAATCTATTGAGGATAGGCTTCTCTCCATTGAGAAAAAAATTCAGGTAGGACAATGTAATGAGCAAATATGGTCTGAGGAAAGAAGTATCCTAGAAGAATACCATAACATTTTGGCTTGCGAAGAAACCTTTTGGAAGTAGAAATCCAGAGCTTTGTGGCTCAAAGAAGGAGATTTAAATACTAAGTTCTTCCATGCCTCAACTATGAGAAATAGAAGTCACAACAAAATCAAGGAGCTTGCTAAAAATGATGGATCCACCACTTCTTACATTTTGGAAATTAGATAGGATGCAAATTCTTATTTTACTAATCTTCTTGGTGAAAGCATGCCATCCTCTGACATTGCCCTGAATTCTATGCTCTATCACATCCCTTAGTCGATTTTAGAAATTGCAAATTCCAAGCTCCTGGCTCCTTTTTCTGATGAGGAAATTTATCAGGCTTTATTTTCCATGCATCTTGACAAGGCCCCTGGCCCTGATGGTTTTCCTCATTTTTTTCAAAATTTTTGGGATATAGTTGGTCCTGATGTTTGCTCCATAGTCAGAGATTTTTAGTCATCAAAATCTATTCCTCGTGGCTTCAATTCTACTTTCATTGCTCTCATTCCTAAAAGCCCCACTACCAAATCCATGACTGACTTTAGGCCTATAAGTTGTGTAATGTGGTTTACAAAATTCTCACTAAGGCCATTGCTTCCAGAATGAGGGATATCCTCCCCACCATTATTTATTCCAGCCAAGGAAGTTCTGTCCAAGGTAGGTCCATCCTTGATGGAGTTATTACCATTCATGAAGCCCTTCATTCTGCTCATCTAGCTAAAAAATATGCCTTTGTGTTGAAGTTGGATATGAATAAGGCTTATGATAGACTCAATTGGGATTTCCTAGTTGCCATCCTTCTAAAGTTTGGTTTCCATCCTGAATGGGTTGAGTTGATCAAGGGGTGCATTTCCACTTTGTGGTTCTTAGTGCTTGTTAATGGATCCACTATAGGTTACTTTCCAAGTAGTAGAGGCCTTCGTCAAGGAGATCCCATATCTCCATTGCTTTTCATAATAGTTGTTGAAGCCTTAGGTAGAACTATCAAAGCAACCTGTAGTCTCAACCTCATTTTGGGCATCAAAGCTACTTCTCAAACATGACCAGTTTCTCATCAACAATTTGTGGATGACACAATTATCTCCATGGCTATGTATGTATTCGAGGCCAAGGTTATCAAACATATTTTGCTCCTATATGAAGAGGCAGTTGGGAAAAAAATAAATTTCCACAAAAGCAAGATATATTTTCTCAATACTCCTATCCAAAGGTAGATTAAGATATCCACTATCCTTGAATACCCTATGTCATCCTTCCCTGCTACCTATTTGGGACTCCCTTTGTTCACAGGTAATCCTAATGCTTCAATGTGGAACAATGTAATTGAGATATTGCAAAAGAAACTTGTTGGCTGGAAAGGAAATATTCTATCTCAAGCTGGTAAGGTTACCCTTACCCAAGCTTCACTCCAAAGCATTCCTATCTATTTCATGTCTATCTTCAAAGTCCCAACAAGATTTTATCATAATATTGAGCAAATTCAAAAGAACTTCCTATGGTCTAGGTCTAAAAACAAACATTATTTCCACCTTGTTGCTTGGGATAAAGTTTTCCAGCCCAAATATTCTGGAGGGCTTGGACTTAGGAGGCTCCACCTCCTAAATTTAGCTCTTTTAGCTAAGTAGGCATGGTGCTTAATTACAAACATGGAGTCTGAATGGGCCCTCATTTTCAACCATAAATACCTATAGGGTACAAATTTTTCAATGCTGCACTTCCTTCCAGAGGATCTACCTTTTGGAAATTGATCTTGCAATCCAGGTTCCTTGTGGAAAGAGGTCTCAGGTGGAGATTAGGTGATGGGCAACAAATCAATTTTTGGAATGACAAATGGTTATCAGGAGAACCTCTAATAAATAATCCTAATTTTTTTGTCCTCAAAGGTTACACTGACATCAATTTTGGTCAAAAAGTTTCTAATTTCATCAGTACTCAGCATAATAAGAAAAGGTGGAAAATCATCAGCAGTCCAACACATCCTGAAGAATCTAGAGAACTACAATTCCTTCTAAACACCACAGTCATTCCTTTAGGGAGTCCTCCAAATCAGATCTTCTAGGAATTCACTAATAGCGGGGATTTATCTATCAAGTCAGCTTACCAACTTCTTATGATCCATGAAGAGCTGCTTATCCCTTTCAATCTTATTTGGATGAAATACCTAATTCCCAAAATAGCCCTTTTTTCTTGGGTGGCCATTCAGGAAAATATTCTTACTATTGACAACCTTCTCAAAAGAGGTCTACCCATCCCTAATAGGTGTTTTCTCTTCTTGTCGGACTAGGAATCCCCCCACCACATTTTTCTTGCTTGTCCTTTCTCATCTTCCATCCTTAATAAGCTTTTTGACTTCTTCCACATCCTTTGGGTTGAACCTTGCTCTATTGTTGACCTCTTCGCCCAATGGCTGAACCCTTTTTGTAACCTTCGTCTCAAGCTACTGTGGCAATTTTGTCTTCATCATTTTCTCTGGCAAGTCTGGCTGGAAAGAAACCATAGAGCTTTCTCTAATATCATGCTAAGCCCAGACTATGTTTTGAATAAAATTCTTTCCTTTGCTACAAAAAATGCTTCCCTTTATCCTCTTCCATCCCATCTTGCTTCCCTCTTCGAGGTTTCCTTAGGCCTCTCCCTCAATTTTCCTATTGTGGACAGTCATCCGATTCCTCCCTCAAACCTCAGGGCTCATTCTAAATGGACTCCCCTCCTTCAAGTTGGCTCAAGTTAAAATTTGATGGTGCTACCAAGGGCAACCCTAGATTAGCTGGAGCTGGGGGTATCCTTAGAGATAATAGTGGTAGGGTCATCCTTGCATTTGTAAAATTTTTGGGAAATCAAATGAATCAGGTTGCTGAAGCTAGAGCCTTGTGGTGTGGCATTATTTTAGCTAAAGAATATTATGAAAAACTCATGGTCGAAGGGGATTCTCTAACTATTATCAATTACTTAAATAATTCCAAAAATCCCTCATGGAGGATAAGGAACTGCATTGATGAAGTTAGGTCTATCAGTCAAACCTTTCAAGAAATAATTTTTCAGCATGCTTTTAGGGAAAGCAATAAGGCCACTGACAAACTTGCTAACGTGGAGCAAGTCAGCCATTCTAAAAATAGGATAAATTTTCATTGAATTTATTTCCTTTTTCATTGATTCTCATGCAACCTCAATTCATGGTTTAACCAATTTTATTGGGTTTTTCAACCTTAATCCTCTACCCACCACTTTTCAATATTTTTCTAATTGTAGGTTTTCCATGTCCGTTCACATTGTCATCCATTCCTACCATGTTGGCCTCCACTTTCTCATCATCCACTCCCTCCTATTCCCCTTTGCCATCATGTCCTACTGCCCCATTATCACCATGTCTCCCAATTCTCTCATTGACCCTTTTACACACCCTCCATCTTCCCTCCACATTTTTCCCTCCCCTCATGTCTTACCCATTGTTTTCTCCCCCATGTTCACCTTTTCCATCATGTGGGAGATTGGGATGGATTACCACATGCTTCATATTCATGTTGTTTCATGCATTTTTTATGGTCACCTTGATGCGTATAAATTTTCCTATCCCCGATTCACTTGGCACCCTTGTCGAGATGGTGGTTGTCTTGATTCCACTTTTGAACCCATGGATGATTCCTTTTATAGCTGTCCTATTTCAATTATTTTCCATATTTGTCCCTTCCATTTGTATTTCTAGAGCCATTGTCTTTCTGTAGATAATAATTTCATCGATCCTTCCTGTGTCATTATGGACTCAATTGTGGAAGGTATCCCTTCATTCAAGGGTCTCCTTCCATTTTTCTAGAAATTTAAAGGGGAGTATTCCAAAATCACTGCTACATTCCTTGGCTCTTGAGATAATGGTAGAGTGAAAATTTGTGATAGGACATATGATGTTGATATAAAAACTCTGGTCAAAATCACTGGGTAGAATGCCAAAAGTATATCAATACACCATGAAAAACATAATTGGGATGCCAAAATTAAGGAGATTAAATATAAGGAATTGTGCAGAAAATACCAAATGAGAATACATCAGGAGGAGCTACCCTTCTTGTGGAATAGCATCATGAAGCCTATCATGGAGTTCATCACTGTGGCCAACCTTAATAAAGTCTTATGCAACTTTCACTTTGTGTTCTTCAACCACTTTCATGATGTAAATATGGTGAATGTTCCTCAGTTTATTTTTAACTCCATTAGTTACACTATTGAACATAGCGTAAAAAAATGCTCTGAATTGCCTGCTCATCAAGGTTTGTTCAAAGTCATGTATAGTCATTGGATGATCCACTGCCCTCAGGGTGTCATCCCACCTCCTACTCCTAAAGCCAAACCCAACCCTATAAAGCCTAGTTCATCTCAAACCACTCCTCAATCCTCTGGCACTCCCATGATTTCTGCTAAAAAGAGAGTGGTGGTCGAAATGGTCCGTTTGCTGAGGAAAAGAGCCAAGATCAAATCCCATGAGCCAGAGCCGAAAAGTGTTCTCTCCTCTATTCATTTGAAGAATTTGGACCAAAAAATGGAATCCTGATCATTGATTTTTAGGATGAAGAGAAGGATATCCCAGACCAGTGCATGCAACAATTTATAATTAATTCCATCTCCAATTGTATGTCTCAAATGGTCGACCTACGTAATGCACTGAATTTATTTTTCTTTAGGAAGTATTTCTCTGAGGATGGTGTTAAAGCCCCTAGATCTCAAGATCACTGCTGCTCCTATGGATGAAAAATGAGAGTACAAGGACGTCATCATGGACACGTCGAATGATGATCTCCAGGAGGTTGGAGCGGAACCGAATAAAGAAGCTTAAGGATGTCCTTTCTTGCGAGGTTTTATTAAAGATATCCTCTTTTTTGCTGACTGCATATTTTTTTTTCTATGTCTATTTTCTTCTTGAGGGCTTCCTCTATTTTTTCCTAATTTTTTTTGGTTGTGGCTCATGGATAGCCTTAGTGGTATTTCAATTTTGAAGGACTGCATCCTGTTCTACTTTGTTTTGGGTTCTTGGCTTTTCTAGCCTGTTTCTCTAGTTTGTAATCAGGTTTTGGGTCCCTGTTAAAACCCATGTTTAATATAAAATATTTAACTGATAAAAAAAAATATTAAACTCTCCCCAAGATATATTAAATTTTTTGTAGATACCCTTAATAATATTCTTTTCAATTTTCTATTATATGATCACACATTTGGGTAAGCATTAGTTGAGAGACATAGAAAATCCTCTGAGTAGATTCCAACTAGGTATTATACCAAAAGGACGTGCATAATTCACATAGTAGTATTTGGTACTTAATTTATCACTTGAAAGAACCTAAGAAACCATACATTTTGAAATTTTATTTTAAATAACTAGGTGCACCAAAAAAATACCAAATGTTACATAAAGTAGTTATAAGGGGATATAAAAGTAACATGTAAATTTATGTTTTTTTATCTATTTGACATAAGACACATATATTGTTCCTAAAAAAAAACTCTTCCTAAAGGTAAATTTAGATAAAAATTTATCTAGTATACTCACCAATAGAAAGCAATAACTTTAGGTAATTTTTTTAGATACCACACTTTAACTCATAAATTTGCATTCCCTTTCTCAAGTTGATCTCTAAGAAGGATCTTATATCATGATTTTAAAAAGTATCTACATGAGCCCTTAAGTTCTCAATATATCTAGGTAAGGTGTCCAACCTAAGATACATAACATCCTATAAGGATACTATGAAGGAGATTCATCTCTTGTATTAGATGTTGTCCTAGACAAGAGAGTGATTTTGCTTCCACATTCATTTTGGCAAATCTCCTTCCATAATATACTATTGATAGCCTCCACTTTAGTCCATCCATCCTCAGTAAAATAATGCTTCAAATGTGAGAAGTCACTCTATATGGATAATCTTTTATCTTAAGAATATCCTAAAATAATGCACACTTACCAACACTCATAATTAAAGAGAGGTTAATTTTGATTACACTACATCTATGTTTAATGCTATCCCAAATAGGCATTTTTATAATTTGGTGGATAGAAGGAATAACATATTAAGATTAGATATGTGAACATTTTTTGTAGAAGATTTATCCTCACAAAGAGTACCATGAGTACACCAATGATCATAAAAATTTTATTCTAGGGATATATTATTTGGATAGGGTTTCCTTAAATAAAATCCTCTATGATCCTTAAAATTCTAGATTTTAGTAGTTGACCAAGTGTCACTTTCAATCATTCTTTTTGGTAGAACATAAAAAATTCCTAATAATCCCATCCAAATCCATAAAAAATATTGATGCAACCAATGTAAGAAATTTATAAATAAATAGAGCTATTAATATAGCTTTAATAAAAACTTATTGACTAGCAATGACCAAATAATGACGAGTTTAATGATTAACTTTTGATTTCATTGAATTTAAATTCTCTCTCCATTTGTTTATAGAATTAATGAATTTTAGAATTTCTAAATAAATAAAAGGTGGAGAGGCAATTTGAGATAGTAAGACTTCTATAATTCTCCTTTGAATTACTTGTCAATATTAAGAAAAAAACTATGATTTATTGTCATTCAATAGTAGCCATAAGGTTGCAAGATATATGTTCAACCTTGAATTTATCACCATAATATCTATAAATATGGCCTTATTTAATAAGGAAATGTCATCTAAAAACTAAGTCAATAGTAGACATATTCTTTGCCACCTTCCCTATAAAATCTTTTTTTCTTTTAGCATTTTCATATACCTTACCAAAACATTTTCCTATATGATAAAAATGTATGTTTAGATGGGATTGCTTGTGATATCTCCTTGCATGAAATAAGAATGATGAAGCTTCATCTATCAATAAGAAATAGCCACGCAATATAAATCATATTGAGACAACTTATTCACTTATTTTTAAAACCAAAAACCTTTAAAATGTCATGTAGAAATCACTAGTTGACCTAATCATAGGCTTTGGAGATATGTAACAAATTATAGATTTCTTCTTCATAATATATATTTAAGAGATAGACTCTTGAAGGACTATGATCCCATAAAGCATCTATCTACCAATTATAATTCTTCCTTACTTACATCAGATAACATGGGTATCACTTCCTTTAGAAGCTCAACCATAATGTTTGAGATGATTTTGTAGAGCGCATTTCACATATCAATTAGCCTAAAATAAACCATCTCTTTTACCCAAGATATTTATTGAATAAGAGTTAGAAAAGTATTATTAATAGTTGTTAGCATCTATTTATTAGTTCTCAATTCCTATGTTATCTTATGGATATCTCCCTTTACAGTATCGTAAAAAACTTAAGATAATTAGAAAGGGAATCCACATGGGCTAGAGTCTTTATCCTTCTTTATTTCCATAATTCTTTCTCCACTTACTTCAAAGTTGATGACTTTATCTAGATTTTTATTCATATTTAGTGTTGTCACTCTATAGAAATCAACTACATGGGCTTGTATTATATTACCATCCTCCCCAATTTCTTGTAAACATATATTTATTGAGAAATCATTGAATTTTAAAATAAATTATATTTCTATCTCTTCTTTACAACCAACTAGATTTACGTTTAATATTTGTAAATCTAAAATTATGTTTGTAAAAAACCTAAAAACAGTCTTCACACAATCCTCATTGATATTCATTCTCTTACAAAATTCCAATTCTATAGGTACCTAGGCATTGAATTTAATAACTACATAAAATAAAAATATTAGCTTGAAAAAAATCTCTGCAAGTTGTAAGGACTTCTATTCCCTAGAAAACAAGTTAAAATTTTAAACTTTGAGATTGAAAAACCTAAAAGGGCCTTATTCTATAGCTCGACGATAATTTATCATCTTATATCATTGTGATTTATGGGAAGGTAGTCTATCTCAATAATCTTGGAATAAAATTAGAAAATACATAATTAAATTATCATAAATTATTTTATGCTTAAGAACCCAACGTCCTATACTCTCTTTCTAATGGATGTAGGATTTACTACAGTTAAAGATAAATCCTTAAAGTGTTATTTACTATATAAATATAAAATATTTAATAATACTTGAGAAGAATTCATGTCATAACACACAAAGCTTGTTCAAATCATATATTATTGAGGAAAATATGGTAAAATAATTGTATAAATAACTTGGTTACTTGAAAACTAAAGAAGAATTATTACTTGAAAAATAAAAAATCAAGTTAATAAACTTTAAAATAATGTTATTATAAGAAAAGAATAATAGTACTACTACAAACACAATAGTCACCCTCCATCCTACAAATCCTAGCAATGTGGTTGTGGCTAATGTTGAAAAGAAAGTTAAAATTTGTAACCTAAGGGACAACTCACGTGATTTATATAACTAAATTGATATATGGGCATACCTTAATTAAGACCAATTAGAAATAAGAAATACATAACTCAACTAAAATAAAATATAAATAACCCAATTTCTTATCTTATTTATTTGATGATGATATTAAATATAACTCTACAAAAATTTTAATTCTTCATATTTATTTTGAATCAAAACGACCAAATCAAACTTGGAAAATTTATAAAGAAACTCAACATGCATAGAAAATATTTTCTAATAAGTACAAGTAGATATATGACATTGTAGACACCAAAAAAACACCAATCTGATTATGTGACTGCAAACACTGATTGCATTGACACACATAGCCCCAAGGGCAGCCCCCAGAGGTTAAAAAGTGGTCCTAACCACTCGTACAATAGTTTTGGAAGGTCAAAGATCAATTTGGCACCTTCAGGCACTTTGCTCAATATCTGTTCCACCCAAGGATGATTTCAAATAGGGATTTGCCCCACCTAGGGACGAATGTCAAATTCGCTCCAGGGTGGGGCAAATTGCAGGTTTTACGGGCAAAAAGTCAAATCTTGACAAATGGCAGCTCAGATCTACCACTTAATGCTTCCTTCATTGCATGGGAGTGTGGGTGAGTGTTTTCGAGTGTTAGAGGCAATTACAAGGGCAGTCATGAAGTCCCTAATCAGGGAGGAATCTCCTCCCCCCTGGGAAGGCATGATTGCCAAGTGGCGCCTCTGCATGCGCAATTCAAGAGACCTCCAGGTCTATAAATTGGTGAGTTTCCTCACCCCAATATATACAAAGAAGGAGCATTTTGGAGCAACGAAGTGCTATCATTTTACTTTCACACCCACACCCTTTTGAGTTGTGTCTTTCACATCCTTGATCTCTTTTGGAAAGGAGGTCATAGGGTGGTTATTGGAAGCACAAATATGGAACCAAAACCTGACATTTGGCCACAATATCCCACCAAATTTTCCAAAAATACCCCACAAGAGGTTTTGGACCCATCCCAAGTGGATTGGTGCCGAAATCGGGCCCCAAATGGCGGGCGACTAGCCCCCGGGCGCCCCTCCCCGCATTGCTACAGTCCTAATCGTCCCTCTTCAGAGTGATTGGAAATATGTGGCAGATTTTCTATATTTCATTCTTGCATTTTATTCTATGATTCTTAGATAGGTTGTCGTTTAAATTCCATCTCGTTTTGAACGATTTTGATCATGTTTCTATCTTCGTTTGCCTTTACTAACTTGCAGGTAGCCCCATAAAATTCTCATTGATGGAGGCCAAATTGGGAAAATCTGACCATCTGGGTCTTCCCAAAATACCCCCAATTAGCTAACCCCAACTTTGTAGGTCTTTTGGAGCTTCCTAGGTAGGACATTTGGGACAATACCTTTTCAACATTTTGTTGCAGGTATATTCGTCCCGCCCTAGAGCGAATTCAAATAGGTGAGGAATTTCCCAACTGTTCTTTTTGTGATGCCCTTATGGTGATGTTCCCATGCCTCTATGAATTTTTTAGCTCATTTGGATTTATTTTAGTCATCATTTTATTCATTTTCCTCATTCATTTATCATAGGCTTGGGGATTTCATGCTTTATTTTATCTACAGGTGCTACTGACTATTTCTTTTTCCTTTGAACATAGGTTATAGACATCAAAGGAGCAGCAAGGAGTCAAGATTCACCAACGCAAGTGGCGGTGATGTTTGGTCCACCCATTTTTACATGTGGGCATGCAGAAGAAGGAAGGGCATCCATGGATGTAACAAGAATGCATACTTAAACGCTCCTAGCCCTTGGAAGGGAAGGAGGTGCATTGTAATCGAGTTTTGAAATATATCAATAAAAAGGGCTGTCCTCTTTATTTGCCTTCATTTCATTTTGATTCGTTCATGCTTTACCTCTTTTCATGCACTTTCAATTCCTAGGATTTAGCATTAGGTTTGGTTCAGTTCGCATCGCATATTTGCTTTCATTTTTTGCTTTCGTATCCTTGTGATTTTAGTGGCGATCACAGTGGGACCTTGTCCTCTATTTTTAAGATCAGATATCTCATCAAATCTTGGTTTTTTTTTCTTGTAGGTACCAAGTTTTCATACGCTGACTGCTGTTTGTTCCATCCCGAGGCAGATACAGAGCTGGAATTCATCTTACCCAGGGATGAATGGGAATCTACCCCACCCTGTGATGAATACAGTCCTATAATTCATTCCTCCCCAGGACGAATCTCTGACTGTGTAATTTTAGGACAAAAAATCAGAACCAGTATATTTGGGCAGAGAAAAGGTAGGGATTCTAAACTTTTCTTGTCATTTTCTACTTTTAGTTTTTTTTGTTTTTAGGTTACTTGTTTGCTTAGGGAAAGTTTTTCTTTTACTGCTTGCTTGTTTCCATTTTGCAAAATAAAAATAACCCCACACATCATGTGGCAACTTAAACACCAAGGATCTTGTCATAAAACCCCAACCCTTGATCAAGACCAACGATGGATTTCATCACCACCTTGGCTTGAATTTTGCATTCATAAACCCCGATCGCTACTGTTGCTAGACGTAAATCCTGACAAAAACTGACCAAGTGTAACTGGGGTGATTCCCAGAGCATGAGGATAAGTCTTTTATGGTAGGTGTCAAAAATAAGGCGATCCCCCTTCCGTACCACCTACGTTCCACGTACCATTTGCTCTCACGTACCTATAGTTTCCCTCATGTAAGGGCGGGTATATAGAGAGGTTGGTATATCGGCCTGGAAATGGTATATCAAAGGGGCGACCATTTTTGGGAGCCATAAGAACCTTCATATTGCATTTAAACATTATTTACAAAAGCTTTCAAACCAAAATCAAAACACACTAAAACAGATTTAAGGCACACCTTTAATATTTAAACGAGATAATCACTACTTTGCGTGTGTGATATTTTCTGTTTAGTGTAGCATAAAAATCCTAAAAATAATAAAAATATACGCATCTTGTAGGAGAACACCACCATGGTGTACACCCATAGCCAAGCCCAAGCAAGGGTAGAATCTACGAAGAGTGTACAAGGGGGCACAAGTCACCTCCGCTATAGTCCCAAGGACTTGGTCATTCCACCTTTGCGGTCGGGCCCACAAGAGAGTCCACATCGTGCCATTTCAGAATGGGACTATAGGGGCACCCCTTCGAGGGGCACTCCCATTCAGCATAGGCCCTTTCAAGAGGAGTCCTTACACGTGGCACTCAAAACAAATGGGAAAGATCCACTAGAAGCTTGATACGAGTGGCCACCGTGTGATGAAGCACTAGAACATAGGGTCCATGAGGAGAGGCCACAGGATTATGTCATCCCTCTGTTGCCCCCTCTCATTGTTAGAAACAACAAAAAAAATCTGGAGCACAAGGCTCCTCTGGTAGGGTGAGCCAACTCCACCTACCCCTTTCACACTTATAAAATGGAAAATGAGGAAGACTACTACATTCCTCAAGAGAAACATATAGCATGGGAGCAATGCACCTCTGCACTTGCTATTTACCAAAACCATATTTTGAGGCTAGAGCCTCGAGTGAATGCTGCCAACCTCGACAAGGGGAAGTGATCTATAGAGATCTTGGATCATCGTGATCGATAAAAATGTGTAGGAGAGGCATATAGGCCTCCTAGGCTCAATATGGTGAAACAGATCGACCTAGCAGTTTCCAGATATGCTGCCCACCAAGCATAGATTACGTAGCTTGAGCAAGACCAGTAGCAGCTAGAGCATCTATATCGCCTTAGAAAAGAGCACAGTCGGTGCCAAACAGATGAGCTACTTCATAACACTATGTCTGAGAGGGTCCCAACCCCTCGCACCCAAAGGGCAAAACCATATGAGAGGCACAACCCCTTGGTACGAGATAGGTCCCCATGACCTTACCAAGTGCTACCTCCAAGACCTCCTAGACCTAAACAGGAGGCTACTCCCTGGAACAACGATGGGCTCCCTCCACATGGACCCACCCATGGTCATAGGTCTCACCCATAATCTCCTCAAGAAGCCTATGAGGAGTATGAACAAGAAGAGGAGTGGGCTAAAACACCCTATCAAGGTGGAGGGGCTGCTATCCGACCACCCCTCCATAGGCCTCAAGTTTCCCTTAACCCACAAGGGGAGCAAACTAAAGAGGAAGAGATTAAATATTTTGATGCATATAAAGTGCTTCTAGAGCATTTGGAGTCTGTGGAAACCAAAACTTCTGGGCCCCAAAAGCCCACATTATGCCAATTTTGCAGTCATCCTGTGCATCCATAAGTGCCTGCACCCCCTTACCCTGAACACTTTAAGCTGCCTCAGTTGGCAATATTTAAGGGTGAGGAGGATGCTCAAGAGCATGTGACCAAATTCCTGAGCCAATGCTTCGGCATTTAGGACAATGATGCATTATTGCTAAGGACATTTATAACCACATTCACGAGCCCTACCTCATATTGGTTCACTCAATTACTGAAGCATAGCATCAGTAACTTGGATCAACTAGTGGATGCATTCCTTGAATGCTTCACCTTCAACACCAATAAGGCATCACTAAGTGACCTGGCCAACCTTATGCAGTATGAGGAAGAAACCATGGTGGCCTACGGGAATCGATGGAGGACTCTGCTATCCAAGCTACCCTACCTCCCTCCTATGTTTGACCTTACACAAATGTTCTCAAGAAGCTATTTGAGAATGATCTTTGTGCTATTGCAGCTGCAACAATATGGCACCTTAGAGGAAGCTTTAGCACAAGCCAGAATCATCAAAGAGATCAAGATACAGGATGGCGATATTGCCAAGCCTAAGAAGAAAGAATGGAACAAGAACACAAAACAGGGACTACGCAATAAAAACCCGCTGTAGTCAATCAAGTTGCCATAAATGTCCCTAAGCCTACACATGAAGTACAACCTCAAAATGCTAACTATCAGGCGGTGCCTCCTAAAAATTATGAAAGAGAAAACTAGAAGCAGGGATAAAATCAGCAACGTCACCCTAGGCGACAACTTACACCCTACACAGAGTCTAGAGATTCCCTATTTGACCTTTTTTCAATGAAAAACTTGATCAACCATCTGGAGATTCAAACCATAGATCCCAATGCACCGAAGCCTAAAGGGTACTGAGAGGAATTGTATTGTAGGTTCCACAGGCAAAGGGGACATGACCTAAATGCATGTTGGAAGTTCAAAGGTTTGAGACAAGACCTAATTGACAACAAGACATTGGCAGTGGACAACCCCGTAGCACCAAACAACCAGCATATGGGAGTCTTTAGAGACCCCTTGACTACCCATGAGGTGCAGGAAAAACCCCTTCAAGTCAATGAGGTGCAACATAATTGCACCATGCAAGGGTATGTAGGGATGATAAGCATAGTGACTAGGAACAAGAGGTACCCAGGAGCTACCCCCGCGATAGCCATAAGAGAGGTTCCATCGATGTCACAACCTCAACAGCACCCTACGCAACTTCCTCTGCCTAGACCCATGACCATGATTCAGACCAAACTCATGCAGAGCTTGAGGACCACGTCGGCTAGGATCTCCATATACGAGCTTATACAACAATCAATGCCCCATCGGGAGGCTCTAATGGAGATATTGAAAGCCATCGAGTTGCAGCCCCATGAAGCGAATTCCTTCAACAACTTCATGGGACATATCAAGCGATACATGGAGCCAGTCATCACCTTTCAAGAAGATGAGGTGAAATCAGTATCTGATGACATGGCAGATCCACCCCTGGATGTTATCATGTGGGTCAACAGGATCCCGTATAAGAGGGTTTTGGTAGACATTGGCTCATATAGCAACATCATTACCACAACGACATTGAAACATCTGAAGTTGCCAGCCTCTCACATCATGACTTCCACCTATACACTGCGAGCATTCAATGATGCGATATGCTCAATAGTTGGCACAATCATCCTACCCATTCAAGTAGGACAAAATACGATACCTACATTGTGCCATATTTTGGAGGGTGAGATGGCCTATAACATCTTGCTAGGGCGGCCATGGATCAGGGACATGAAGTGTGTCCCTTCGATAGCTCATCAGTGTTTGAAGTATATGTTTGAATGGGAGGTACATGTAGTCCTGATGGACTTGGAACCCTTCATCTATTGCAATGCGGTGCAACTGATGTCGCAATCGACCCTTCCATCGACGCACTTAGATTTTTAGCTAAATCCATATAGATAGGGTCTGACTCTGCAAGCATCCTCGATGACAAATCCACCAAAACCCTAGCCAGGTACATCTTCATCATCTAGTCCTTCACCAATGATGCCACCTATCGTGGAAAAATAGAAGGACAAAGGGAAGAAACCCCTGGAGGAGGTGTAACCTCTAGAAAAGACACTGCCAATAGTAATGACCATCTCTACTGAAGAGATGTCTAGTAGAATGGAATGTGAGGTTCTTGATTCACCCAACATGGAGTGGATTCAGGAAGATCTTCCATTCCCTCCCCCTCAATTGCCAACAATCACTATTGAAATGGCCAACATGGGCCTAGGGGAGTATCTGGTGCAAAATGTCATAGCAACGCCCACACTAGAGTCCATGCAAGACATGGGGAGACCTCGCCTCCCAATCGGTACTATGAAGAACACAAGCTTATACTGAGAGGGGGGGTAAATAGTATAAGACCTCTTTTTACTTTTTCCTTTATACTTCAAAATAGTAAAGCAATATACCCAAAGCAATATCAAAACAATGCACAAAATCATCCACAAAGTGACACCAATTTTAACATGGTTCACCCAGAATGCCTAGGCTATGTCCACAAAAATTTTCTCTAAAAGTTATCTCAAAGTTAATTGGGAAACCTTCCCAATTACAATGTTTATGAGCCTCGGCTCAAAGGAGATACCTTCCCCCAATCTGAATTTATGAGCCTCTGCTCAAAGGAGATACCTTCTCCCAATCTGAATTTATGTGCCTCTGCCCAAAGGAGAAACCTTCCCCCAATTTAAATTTATGAGCCTCTGCTCAAAGGAGATACCTTCCCCTCTACTCTGGATATGATCCCTCAGAAGATCAACTGTCTCTACCTCTTTCCAGCATGTGGAACTCCTTTCCACCGAAGACCTCCTGTCCTCAATGCTTAGCCTAAGAGACCTCCGCCTTCTATGATCATGTCCACGATGGCTCAAACAACCTATACCAAACACGATCGGTCGGTCTAGTACAAGTCTTCCTCTATCTATCAGATCTATCCAACTTTTGAAAAAATCAATCCTCTGTCCACAAGCCTTCTCAAAGACTTGCCAAATCTGTCCTCAGGTTCTCTGATAGAACCAATGTACCTCTGTCCTCAAGTTATCTGATAGAACTATCAATCTCAGCTCACAAGTCCTCTGCTAGGACCTGTCCAAATCTGCTCACAAGTCCCCATCGGAACCTATCCAAAACCTGCTCATAAGTCCCCAACAGAACCTGTCCAAAACCTGCTCACAAGTCCCCAATGAAACCTGTCCAAAATAGCTCACAAGTTCACCAAGAAAAAACTTGCTTAGCATGAACCCACAAAGAGAATTGTTAGAGACCCAATGTGATTCATCAACCTCATAGAAGGATAAAGAGAATTGTTAGAGACTCAATATGTTCTATACTTAACTCCCAATATCAATCTCAAATCTCATAGAAACATAAAGAGAATTGTTAGAGACTCAATATGTTCTATATTTAACTCTCAATATCAATCTTCAACTCAATCTCAAATCTCATAGAAACATAAAGAGAATTGTTAGAGACTTGATATGATCTATACTTGACTCTCAATATCAATATCAACTCAATCTCAATCTCAAAAGAATAAGATAGATGTAGTATGCTTTTCTCAAGAACATGAAACACAATCCAACAATTGCCAAACATGCAATATCTTATATAATAATGCTACTCATGTTCTTTCCACAACCAATATATTTTCTCAACCAATTAGGGCTTTAACAACAATGCTTATAGACAAGGTTTAACCAACATCATTCAATTCAACATTAACCTTGAAGCATTCAACCAATCATCACAAGAAAAGGAAACAAGTAGAAATCCTTTTCCCTCCAAAGATATTTGAACAAAACAACCACCAACACAATATCACCAAATGCAAAGAATAACTTGCTCAAATCAACTCAATGGAGTAAGCCCAATATCATGAATCAAGTAAAGCAATAACTTGATCAAACAACCTCTATGGAAGCAACTCAACCATCAAACTCAAAATAGCCAACCAAGGGTTCCACCAACTCAATGCAAGTAGCTTGACTCACAAATACAAACCCTAGTGCACAAAGCTTCCACTATCTCAAACAAAAAATTATGCATTCATCAAAAACTCTCCTTAAGGATAACAATGCATAAGTAGTCTTCAACAAACTAGAAAAATAGGATTTACACTCAATCAAATAAAACCTAGTTGAAAACCTTTTCACTCCAACCTTATTTCGAAAAACATACACCAATCATACTCATAAGAAGAATGTGCCCATACCTTATTGGAGTAGAAGAAAATTGATCCTTAAAGCTATCACCACACACAACCCTCAAACTTCCAACCAAGTTAGGGTTAGAACCAAGATAAATGAGCATATATAAAAAATTTCCTTAGTACACCTTTTAGCTTCTCTTCTTTTGAAAACAACCACCAAAGAAGCCAAAAACACAACCAAAACTTACACCTTATATCTCCATTTTAAACTTTAGCATAGCAAAAGACTAATCTCAAAAATACAACCAAAGAAATATCCCCTTATTTCTCCTATGTCTTTTAAAAAATGCTAAACAATGCTAAAAATTATATCAAGAAATTAATCACATCTTAGAATGGCTGCCCTTGAAGAATCCAAAAATTGCGGAATGGCTGCCCTTGACGAATCCGAAAATTACGGCACAAAATACGTTTTAACAAAAACATGACTTAATCCATGCACAACTCCCTCCACGGGAATCAAAATGCAGACCTCCACCTACGCAAAGCCCAAATGCAGCCTATGCTGCCACTAGCCCACAAGGGGATAATGAAGTCTAAGACAGACTTCCTACCACTTCAACGAACAAGCACTTCGTAAGTTTTTCAAACGCGAGCTCTCTTCTTCCGCGACGTCAACAGAGCATCGATCGCAGCCAAAAATTAATGCATTCAAAATTCTCAAGGGGAGTTAAACCTTAGGATCCTTCCCATATTTATAGTCCAATCGTGGACTTTAGAACACGTCGACGACAAAGAAACATAATTTCAAATTTAATCGAAATTGCTTTCTAAAGGGTTTAAAAACCCTTAATTAATTTTAATAAATTAAGAATAAAAAAGGTTTAAAAATCTTTAAGTATTTTTAATAAATTAAAAATAATTTCTCCCTTAATTAATTAAATAATTAATTAATTAAAACCTTGAAGGGTTTTAAATAATAATTAAATAATAAAGAGAACCTCCATTGGTTTTAATAAAAACCATTTAACTTGGTTTTAATAAAAACCTTATCCAATGGAATCTCTCCGGATTCTCTTAAAAATATTCTCTTGGAATCTTTCACCTTTGAAGCCAACACATCCTCTTAACATTAATGCCATTTCCTTTTGACATCAATGACAACTCATAGACAAGGAGCTAGGATCTCAAACCCAAAATTGCCAACATACTATTGTTCCTTTAGGCTACTCACCAACCAGACAAACTTTGTGTATGGGGGCCTTGATCATGGTACTGAGCCATGCATACAAGAGGACGAAGATGAAGAGCCCTTTGCAGAAGATGTCAACTATTTTTCCAACCCGAACTTCGCTCTGAAATATCTTGGCCAATGCAATTGGCATGGATATGGGTTAGGCAGGTATGAGCAAGAAGTGCATGTCCTTTGCCAACCAAGATACCAAATGCCTTACGACAAGTCGAGCGTGGGGTTCAACCACCCCCTACCCTTAGACATCTTGGTAGAGAATATGCAAGGCCTAGGGATAGGCAACAAGGGTGGATTGGCATTAGACCCCTATGCCAAATAGAATACAACGTATACATTGGGGATTATCTCCCATGGTCGACAACCACCCTTGTTAACCTCAATAACCCTTTCCCTTCGCTAGAGAGAGGCAAAAGTTTGGGGACTCAATTTCAAGGAGGGTATAGACAGTGTCAAGAGGGATCTTCAGAGGATGAGTCAGAGTATGAACCAGCATCATATCACCCCTTCGAATCAGATAGTGATCATTCATAAGTGGTCCCCATGGATGATCACCAAGAAAGCCTCTTGGCGATGTTCCCTCTGGCGGCTCCCATCGATCAAGTACCACTACAAGGAAATCAGGCCCCCCCACAGAGAGTAGAACAACCACAATGGGTCCAAATTAATTTGCTCGAGTAGGAAGAGCCTGTAATGCCTCAAATAGTTGTCAGAGCCAACGAGGGCTTTTGGATCTCCGATAGTGATTATGAAGACGAAAAAAAAATGACATATCTTAATCACATGCGATAGATGAAGCAACCATACCCCTTGGAGATTAACGACATATTTGAACAGCTGAACATAGTGCCAGGGCATGAGTGGTACGTAGACCCAACGGTGTGGGACCAAGTGTTGGATCTGCCACTCTAGGTATATGAAGAGCCCCTTCCACCCTGAGACCCTAGAGTGATATCAGTGTCGAGGGCAGACCTTGTCCTCCAATCAGCACATAGTGCTGATCCATTCATGCCAATACCTCCAGAGCTAGATCCGAAGCACAAGAATCATCTATAATGTCCAAATCACCACACCCACGGTAATGGAGACCAAAATCATTTCATCAACATGATCTCGACTGACTTAATTGCCCCCATCCATAACCCAGCCGATCCAGCATAGTCATTGCATCTAGACATAGATTCCATAGACTGGGATCACATCAATTCACCTCCATCCCCATCAAAGTATTGGAATTTTGGTAAAATGCTTCATGTTACCCCAGGGTCAACTCAGGATATCTTCCATGCTGAAGAGGTACTCGAGGTTCCCAACGCAGACTTAAACTCAGCAAATGATATCCATTTGAGCCCAACTCCACACCAGTTGGAGGAGGGATCCCACATGTCGATCGAGGAGATGACTGACGTAGACATCGACTTAGATCCAATGAATCCATGAAATATCAAGTTGGGGGTAAGTTTATCCCCCGAAGAGCAAGCCAACTACATTACCCTTCTCAAAGAGAAGAAGGAGGTTTTTGCATGGTCCTACAGAGATATGCTAGGACTAGATCCACAGCTAGTCACGCATAACCTAACGCTTGATTCGACAGTCAAGCCAGTTAAGTAAAAACTATGTAAGATGCACCCAATAGTGGCCTTAATGGTCAAAGATGAATTGTAAAAGTTGTTGGATGCACAGTTTATCATCTACGTGGATTATCTTCCATGGCTGTCCAACATGGTGCCCATCAAAAAGCCCGACGGGAGGATTCACATATGCACTAATTTTTGAGATCTAAACAAAGCGAGTCATAAGGATGATTTTCCCTTGCCTAGCATCGATGCATTGGTAGACGCTACAGCGGGCCATGAAATGCTTTCCCTCATGGATGGTTTCTCGGCATACTATCAGATTCGTATCAATCCTGAGGACCAACTAAAAATGGCGTTCACTATGCCTTGGGGGACATTTTGCTATAAGGTCATGCCTTTTGGCCTTAAAAATGTTGGTGCCACCTACCAACGCGCCATGATGTACATCTTCCACGATTACATGCATAAAACTTTGGAAGATTACATGGATGATTTGTTGGCCAAATCTCTTTTGCACCCAGATCATATCGATGACTTAAGCAAGATCCTCGACCGCCTCATGGAACATAAATTTAGACTGAATCCCAAGAAGTGCGTATTTGGCATCACATTTGGAAAACTCTTGGGTTTCATAGTCTCAAAGCGAGGAATCGAGGTGGACCCAAACAAAGTCAAGGCAATCCTTGAAATGCTTCCCCCAACTACCATCAAGCGACTCAGAAGCCTATAGGGAAATGTCACGTCAATCAAGCACTTCATAGCACAGCTATCTGACAAGTGTCGACCCATGAATAAATTATTGCACAAGGGGGTAGCATTTCACTGGGATGACGAGTGCTAGTTAGCCTTCGACGATATTAAACAATACTTGGCTTCACCACTAGTATTGACACCACCTAGACCAGGAGTGTCATTCTACTTATACATCTCAGCTATTGAGGTGGCACTGGGCACCATGCTAGCCCAAAAAAATGAACTTCACAAAGAACAGGCTACTTACTATCTTAGCCACACCCTGGTTAGTTATGAACTTAACTATGCATACATTGAGAAACTCTACTTGGCAATGGTGTTTGCTACCAAAAAGCTACGCCACTACATGCTGAGAAAAATGATGTATGTTGTGTCTAAGGAGAATCCATTGCGGTACATGATAAGTCATACTTATCATAGTAGCCGCACAATGAAATGGATCATCTTTGTTGACGAAATTTGATAGAGTTTATTGGACAAAAATCCATCAAAGGATAAGTCATAGCTGATCAGCTAACAGAGGCTCCTCTTGAAAACGATCAACCTTTGGTCATAGAACTACCTAATGATGGGGTCTTCCATGTCTTCGAATTGCCAAATTTTGATGAGCCTGAGTCACATGCTGACATAACCCTATTTTTTGATGGTTCTAAATGTGAGCAAGGAGGTGGCACTAGAATTGTGTTCTTCACACCGCAAGGGGCTCCAATGCCTCTATCATTTAAATTAGACTTCTTGTGCACCAACAATAATGTCAAATATGAAGCCTTGCTCATAGGTCTTCAGACAACAATCACCATGAACATCAAATGATTGAACATCTTTGGTGATTCACTGCTAATTGTCAACCAAGTCAAAGGGGTATTCCAATGTAAATGCCCAGTTCTGTAGGCCTACAAAGCCCTTGTGGAAAAATTCTTGGAAAATCTTGAATGGTATGACATCGAGGCACTCCCTCGGTCATCAAATCATTTTACAGACACTATGGTCTCCTTGGGGTCACTAATCTCGCAAGATATTTCTGGTGATATGACAACCATTCAAGTCAAAAAACTATCGCAATCCATGATGGAGCGTGCAAGCTCTGACTTAACGCTAGGAATCCACATGATCCAAATTGAACCACCTCAGGATAAGTTCTCTCGAATCCACGATTGTCTGAAACATGCCAACTGGGGGTCCTTGTTCTCCCCTACTCCCCTTAATAGCAACACAACACTATTCTTACAAGTTCTTTCCCACTCAGCATTTGCTAGGGATGAACTTCAAGAGGGATTGACTGTTCATACCATCGAGGCTTCTGATCAGCAGGATTGGTATTCACCCATAAGGGACTACCTCAAGTTAGGTAACCTCCCACTTGGATTGACGCATGCCACAAAATGAGCATTCAAGAAGAAAGCAACAAAGCATGTCTTGTTAGGAGATATTTTGTACCATCATAGCTACGAAGGAATCCTCCTTCGATGCTTGGACCATCAAGAGTCCACTTGGGCGATCGCCCAAGCGCACGATGGTACGTGCGATGGCCACTTCAGTGGTATGGCCATCGCAAAGTGCATTCTTTACATGGGCTATTATTGGCCATCTTTAGAGTGAGATTGTTGTGCATATGTAAGGAAGTGCATGAAGTGTCAACATCATGCTAATTTGACACATGTACCTTCCCAGGCCTTGCAGCCGATCTAGTTAGCTTGGCCATTTTCATAGTAGGGCTTAGATCTAATCGAAAAGATCTCCCCTGCGTCATCAGGTCATCACACATTTATCATAACTGCCACAGAGTACTTCACCAAGTGGGTGGAAGCAGTCCTTATTACCTTTACGACTGGAGCACGCATTGCGGAGTTCATTTTGTATAACATCATATGTCATTTTGGTATTCCATCCAAGATAATCTCGGATAATGGGACATCATTCAAGAACAAATATATGCATGCTTTGACCACAAAGTACAAAATTTAGCATAGTTTTTCGACACCCTATTATCCGTAAGCAAATGGGCAAGCAGAGGTGTCAAACAAAATGCTAGTTGCCATCCTCAAAAAGACAGTTGCAGACAATCATAAGGATTGGCACATTCAGATCCCACTTGCCCTGTGGGCTTATCGCACTAGCATTCGGACACCCATCGGGGCAACTCCATTTTCACTCGTGTATGGCTCTGAGGTTGTCATGCCTCTTGAGTTGGAAATTCCTTCCCTACGCATATCAATGCAAGAGTTCATCGATGATGACACTACGTGATAGTCCCGATTAGACCAGCTTACGTTGATCGATGAACAACACGTTAATGCTCTCGAGCATTTACGTATCTATCAAGAGCGACTGAAGAAATCATACAACATGAAAGTTCACTTGAGGGACTTTCAGGTTGGTGACTTGGTCTTAAAAGAGAACCAACAGAACTCTAGCTTGCCGTCCCATCTAAGGGACAAGTTCGTAGCAAACTGGTTAGGTCCTGTTGAGTGGTATTTTCACCCGATTGTGAAAACACACTCTCCGATAGGATTTGGGTTCCAAATCCCCTCTTGCAAAGAAATTAAACAAGTAACTTCTCCAAGGTCTCCGCTATGTTAGCATTTTGCACCAATAATATTGTTCAATTTGAATGCTTGGAATACCTTAGTGATTGCAAGTAACTGTAAACAAGGGGCACAATTGGTTTATTTTATTTGAATGACTGTAATTAAAATAAAATTAAATTTTTGGAAATAAAAGCACATAAAAGATAAAAATAAAATGTAAAGAGAAATGAAACTAAAATACATTCAGGAGCTGCAATCCTATTCGACAAAACCGAAGATAATGAGGTTTTATGCATACAACCTAACCTATTGAACCTGCAAACATGCACAATCTAGATAAGCTAAGTGCTAGTTTCTAGGGTTTTAACTACAGTTTCTAGATTTAGACATTCGCATGAAGCAACAAAGACAACTTGCATTAAACTCCATCTATAAGCCTAAAACTGGAAAGGGGAAAGATAAACATTCAATCTTGCATGCAGAGAATGACTCCTTCTTTCTTGCCAATGAGATGCAACTCTCTGTAATTTATGTATTAAAAATATGTCAATTTACAAGAACAAAACCAGAAAAAGGGGAAGAAAAACACTCTAAAGCATGCCCAGAATGGCTATCTCGCCTTCAGCTCTGCAACTCTACTCGCAGTGGTTTCCCCCTTGTACCAATCTATGCTTCTACTTTTAAACTTTCTAGCAATGCTCTCTATTTTTCCCTATGATGCTTCGCTTCATCTTCCAGATCGCTTCGTTTCATCTTCCCGCCTCTTTAATGTTTTGGCCTTTTGCTCAGGTTTGAAATGTTTGGTCTTCTTTGTGAACTATAACCGTTGGTCCCGAAGCGTTATCATAACCCCTACACCTCTGTGACACGTGCAACACTTCCCTACACATTCTGTAATGACCCTTCATGAATCGCGACAAAAGACAGCATGTCGTGATATCGTGATGTTTTATACCCTGCAGCTTTGTTATTCTTCTTGTATCGCAAAAACGAGACATGTTGCGATATCATGACATTTTTATACCCATAGCTTTATTCGTCTTCAAGCACCGTGAAAATGAGACATGTCGCGATATCAAAACATTTTTTTGTCAGTAGCCTTGTTCGCCTTCATGCATCGTGAAAATGAGACATGTCGCGATATTGTGACGTTTTTCTCCTTCGGGCTGTGTGGATGCAACCTGTCGTGAAATCATGACGTTTTTCTACTTCGCTGTGTTTTGTTGTACTTAGCTACAAAAATGCAACATGTCACAAAATTGCGACACTTTTTCATTCCGTACCATCTCACTGCTTTTTGTCACGAAATCGTGATGCTTCTTCATTTCGTACCATCTCGCTACTTTTTGTCATGAAATCATGACGCTTCTTCATTTCGTACCATCTCACTACTTTTTGTCATGAAATCATGACGCTTTTATCTTACTTAGCTTATCAGTCATTGTGAATCGCAAAAATGAGACATGTCACGATTTCACGACATCTTTCTATCTTTACCTCCTTTATCGCTGATAGATCGTGAAAACGCAACCTGTCATGATTTCGTGACACTTTCTTTCATCTGTTCCTTCCTCACTTTCTTGCTGCGAAAACCTGACATGTCATGATATCACGACGTTTTTTTATCTTTGCCCTATTTTGACTACTTTGACCGTGATTTCATGACATGTCGCGATATCGTGACAATTCTAGCGCCTTATCTTCTCTCTCCTCTATGAACTACGATTTCATGACATGTCGCGATATCGCGACATTTTTCACTTTGTATTTCTTTCTCCTCCATGAACCATGATTTCCTGACATGTTGCGATATCGCGACATTTTCGATCAATACTTCTTCCTGCCTGCTTTAACCGTGATTTCATGACAAGTCGCGAAAACATGACATGTTGCAAAATCACGACAATTTTTGTACTTGGCTGTTTTACACATCAAACATCACGAAAACACAAGATGTCATGATATTGTGACAAATTTGAGTATTCAACTTAATTCTTTGTCTTGCATCACGAACATGAGACATGTCGAGATATCATGACATTTCTGGCATCTTGTTCTGTTTGACCGCTTTGACCACGATTTCACAACACGTCATGAAATTGTGACATTTTCTTATCATGATGCATTCTGTTGCTCCTGGCCGCGAAAACGTGACATGTCACAAAATCGTGACACTTTTTCATTCCACTGTACTTCGCTTGTCTGAGCCACGAAAACGTGACATGTCGCGATATCGCGACAATTTTCATTTTTGGCTGTGATGGAGCAAAATGTCATGATATCGCGACAACTTTTCATTTCTTGCCACGACGGAGCAACATGTTGTGATATCGCGACAACTTTTCATTTCTTGCTGCGACGGAGCAACATGTCACGATATCGCGACAACTTTTCATTTCTTGCCGCGACGGAGCAACATGTCGCGATATCGTGACAACTTTTCATTTCTGGATTTTCTTTGTCTTTTTAACATCTGGGCCACTGCAATATTCTTGGAAAGTGTGCAAAAAATGTGGGTCCCCAATTTTGGGGTGTGTTGTGGAGCAGCCACAACAAATGGTGACTCTGCTGGAAAATGCTCCTGAGCATTTCGGTGAGAACCTAACCTAAAAGAAATACATACTTGAATACAGGCGTTAGCACATAAAACATAAACAAATGTCGATAGATCAGAAATACATGAAACATTAGAATCATTAAGTATCAACTTGATGTGTGCAGTGTGTTCCATTCTTTATCGTTTGAAATTGATCCACATTCCATTGTCAGTTTTACATGAATGCATATGTGAGGTTGTGAATGATTTATGCATCCTGATAAATATGCTTAGAGATGTAGCAATCTGCTTTAAGCTTTCTAGTATCATACACAAACATTTAAGATTATCAAACCCTCTTAGGATCAACTATATGTATAATGAATTGCTTTATTAGATCCCAAAGTTGGTTATGAGTCACTACTATCTTGAACCCATGTGCAAGTGAAAGTGAAATCAGAGCTTTGGGAAATCGGACTCCCAACCTAATCGAGATGGGAGTTTAACCCTATCCTTACTACTCTAATTTGGAATTCATTACCTCACTTTGAGCAAAATAATTTAACCAGTTATGGATGAAATGGTCATGCTAGTCTATCTATTTGAATAGTCAATGGTCTTGTTTTTAGACAAGACATGCTGCCATGCATGGGCATACTTAACCCCATAATCCATGATTTAGCTTCATTTCTTTATTTCTTGGACCTTGGGGATGACTACCCATCCTTTTCAGAGGACATGTAGTACGATCCTTTCAATCCAATATTACGATGAGATGGAAAATATTATTTTTTATTTCTTGGACCTTGGGGATGACTACCCATCCTTACTAGGGACATGTAGTACGATCCTTCCAATCCAAGATTTATGATGAAATGAGACATAGGAGCTTTGGGGAATCAGATTCTCAACCTAGGCGAGATGAGAATTATGCCCTATCCTTACTACTCCATGTAGGTCAAATCAGAGCTTTGGGCAGTTGGACCCTCAACCTAAGCTCGATGAGGATTTAACCCTATCCTTACTACTTTGATTTTAGGCTTTAAGCTTTATGGAAGTGGTAAAAACCACTGTTTTAAGGATCATGTTGCATAATAGGATAGACATGAAATACTTCTTTCGCCTAACCTTTTCTTCCAAGCAAGGTTTTGATCATTTTGCTCAAGATCCTTTTTAATGTGTATAAAATGTGCTTGGTTCTAGATATCTCGGGCCCCAGTTCCCAACCTTAGGATTTTTTTCTTATTTATGTTATAACATAACCCTAAGAGGATTTGACACACTTTAATGATTTGTATCTAAAATGCATATGCAACTAAGATGGCATGTATATGCAAAGTGAGATGTAATATGAATGCATTGCCCTTTGAATTGCAGATGGAGTATTGCCATAAAAATAACTGACAACTTCATGCATCACAAGATTCAAACGATATTATTTAAAATGTTTGTGTTACTTGTGGAGCTTTCTACAACACAATTCCAATGTTTCATATTCTCCTGATCTTAGGCATAAGTTGACATCTCAATTTTTTTTTTTTTTTTAGACCAACCAAACATATCCAGAGGACCAACACACAACTTAAATCCAAACCCAAATAGCAATCCAAAAATGAAAATTTGAAAACACAAACCAAAACCAAAAATCAAAACCTATATACAAATGTACAATATAATACAAGATGATGCAAAGCTTGGATTATCACTTTCCTGGATCCCAAACATGATTAGAACATTTCAACAAAAATATAACGTGATGTGCATGCCAAATGTTGTAGGAATAAAAAAAAAACAATATTATACCACACCATGCAACAACTTTTAACTTCCCTTGCTCACCCCACCAATTAGATTTAATTCCATTAGTACTCTCATAGGTGAGCGTTAAAATACTAAAATGATTAGACAATAAATGATATTCAATTTTATCTTGTCTATTCTTGAAAGTATCCATTTCATAATTCGATTCATGATTTAGAACTAGGCTCTCTTTATCCAAAATGAGACTTTGTAAGCAAGAGCCTATTTCTAAAAATTTTAAAGCCAAATCATTTTCCAAATTTGTAGGCCAATCAAATTTGTGTAACGAATTTGCAAGCATCTAGGATATTTACTAAATTAGGATCATTAACAGTTTTTACCCTAGATTCAATTAGTAATTGTTGATGAATTTGATTTAACAATTCAAATGCATCAACTTCTTTTCCATTCATTAAAACAATGTTATTAAAGGTGTGATTAAAAATTATACCTTGTTTTTCATTCACCTTTAATGACATTTCATCATAAACATAATTCAAATTCAAAATATGGTCATGCACCCAGTTGAAAACATGGCCCTCCTTTTCAACCTTCAAATATTCTTGGTCAAAGTGTATGTCCAATGACTCATCTTGATGATCCTTCATTTGAGTTGTTCCCACTTGATCAATCTCTTTGTTATTTGGTTCTAATTCTTTGTTCACTATCCATGGTATCTCTTCATGTGAGGTAGAAATTTCAATATCTTGCATATCAAGTGCAATATGGGTTTCATCTATAGGGGTGTGAGAAAAGAATGCATTATCATATCTCCCCCAACCATTGTAAAAATTGTCATCCAAATTTGTGATGAAATCCATGATGTTTGTGGCATGATCTTTTGATTCATTCATCAAATATTTTTCTTCTTTGTCCTTGGTAATGGAATCATTGAATATTTCAAAATTTTATGAGACTTGAAACCCTCTTCCAAAACATCCTCAAATTATACAGGAGTTGTGATATCTTCCTTTGAGTAGGAGATTGTGTCATCCTGCATATCAATTGGCACACAAGTTTCATTAGCAGTTTTGGAGTGAGTGTAGTCTTCCCACTTCTTCCAAGCATCATAACAATCATCTTCCAAAATCAAGTGGTGACGTTCAACTACTTCTTCAACATCTTCCAATTCCTCAATGTGTTTCTCATCAAATTCACCTTCACCTTCCTTAGATGGTTCAATTATTTTCAAAAGTGGGTTGTTTCTTGAATTCAAATTTGTAAGGCTATCATCGTCCAAATTAGTAACCCATGATTCAATTTTATCACAATTTGGAGGGTGAATAATTTCTTGATCGTTAATTTTACACATCTCATCAATAGTATCTTTCAAGAACAAGTGGTGAAAATCTATCCTATCTTCAAATTCATTTATTGGTTTTCTTCCAATTTCACTTTCAACCACTTCATTCAATTCTATGGTAGGTTCCGTCCTATCACATATTTCAAACATTGTTGAATTTGGGACCCCTTTATCCGAATAATCATGCATCTCTACATAATCCTCACTAGTGGATGTTGGTTTAGCACTTTGCACCTCCTCTTGGACTACATATAAGGTGGTTGTAACATTTGGATATTCAAATTCATCCCCTTGATCATTTACCTTAGATATCATTGGAGTGGAGGGTGCTATATTTGATGGTTGGTGTAGGTTGGCATCAATATCTTTAGAAGGACAATCTCTCATGTGAACATGTTGTGCCTTTTCTTCTTCAAGACCTTGTCGTTCTACCTCTTCTAGGATCTCATAGATTTTCTCTAGAGACAAGCCACCCATTTTTTCCTCAATGAGTGAAGCAAGTGTGGGGTGTATGGCTCCCAGGTATACTTCCATGGCTTCCTCTTCTAATGTGTTAAAATTTTCCCACATTTGGGAGTGCAACTCACGAAATATTCCATTGAATTGACTCAAGGATTCATTAGGCTCCTTACATATGGAGGTAAATTGATTTTTCAACATCTCTAAGTCAACCTGATTATCAAAATGATAAAGATAGGCTGCTTCTAGTTGTATCCAAGAAGTCCTAACCTCCATGGGTAGTTGGCTGTACCAAAAGAATGGTTTATCATCCAAAATGTATGCGAATAACCTACAAGCTACCTCCTCATAGAAAATCTGGAATTGACATAATGTATCCTGGTAGACATGTAGTTTTTGCAAGTATCCTAGTGGCACCTCTTGATTAAAACATTGTAGAAACTCCAATAACATTTTAGGAATTTGATAGGGTATCACATGTATAGACAAACCCTTATAATGATCCTCCATCATAGATACCATTCTTTCTCTTAGAGACACTATTTCAGCTCTTAGGGATACAATTTTCTCCTCAAATGTTGCCATTAGTGAAACTCAAAATGTAACTTTAGAACCAAAATCTGTTAGTCAAAAAGGAAGGAATCCTGACACATCCGCGTGAAATGACTAGCAAATATCCAACCTGCAACGTATGAAAAATCAAGTTAGCATCAACCAAGATATGTATTCATTAAAATCAAATGAAATGTAATTGCATGGAAACAACACTTCGTTAGTCGAGATTTTTTTTTTAAAATCAAGTCAAAACACATTATTCCTATATGAACAATCAAGAAGCGTTAGAACAATGCATAGCAATTCATGTCCTCCTTTTAACACTACAAGGTTGTATTGTTAAAATAAGGCTGTATAACCAATAGGGCATGAAATATTCAAAATTTAAATCCCTATAGCATTTAAATCACTCTAAAATAAACCCATTCAGGCCCTCCTTCTAGCGCCAATCTGTTGAGTGTTAGAGGACTAAAGATAAAAATCAATATAGCATGAGATATACAAAAATCAGACTAAAATAAACCCGTCATGCCCTCCTTCTAGCGCCAATCTGTTGAGTGGTGTTAGAGGAGGCCGAAGATGCTAATCAAATGGACTTGAAATATTTAGCAATGTAAAGCTCTCAAACAATTATAAACCTATAGCATTTAAAATCATAATGAAATAAACCGTTTCATGCCCTCCTTCTAGCGCCAATCTGTTGAGTGGTATTTTCACTCGATTGTGAAAACACACTCTCCAATAGGATTTGGGTTCCAAATCCCCTCTTGCAAAGAAATTAAACAAGTAACTTCTCCAAGTTTTTCGCTATGTTAGCATTTTGCACCAATAATATTGTTCAATTTGAATGCTTGGAATACCTTAGTGATTGCAAGTAACTGTAAACAAGGGGCACAACTAGTTTATTTTATTTGAATGACTGTAATTAAAATTAAATTAAATTTTTGGAAATAAAAGTGTAGAAAAGATAAAAATAAAATGTAAAGAGAAATGAAACTAAAATACATTCAGGAGCTGCAATCCTATTCGACAAAACCGAAGATATGAGGTTTTCTGCATACAACCTAACCTATTGAACCTGTAAACATGCACAATCTAGATAAGCTAAGTGCTGGTTTCTAGGGTTTTAACTATGGTTTCTAGATTTAGACATTCACATGAAGCAACCAAGAAAACTTGCATTAAACTCCATCTATAAGCCTAAAACCGAAAAGGGGAAAGATAAACATTCAATCTTGCATGCAGAGAATGACTTCTTCTTTCTTGCCAATGAGATGCAACTCTCTGTAATTTTTGTATTAAAAATATGTCAATTTACAAGAACAGAACCAAAAAAAAGGGGAAGAAAAACACTCTAAAGCAAGCCTAGAATGGCTATCTCGCCTTCAGCTCTGCAACTTTGCTCGTAGCGGTTTCCACCCTATACCAATATATGCTTTTGCTTTTAAACTTTCTGGCAATGCTCTCTGTTTCACCCTGTGACACTTCACTTCATCTTCCAGATTGCTTCGTTTCATCTTCCCACCTTTTTGCTATTTTGGCCTTTTGCTTGGGTTTGAAACGTTTGGTCTTCTCTGCAAACTGTAACCGTCGATCCTGAAGCATTATCATAACCCCTATGCCTCTGTGACATGTGCAACACTTCCCTGCACATTCTGTAATGGCCCTTCATGAATCGTGACAAAAGATAGCATGTCGTAATATCGCGACGTTTTATACCCTACATCTTTGTTATTCTTCTTGTACCGTGAAAATGAGACATGTCATGATATCGCGATGTTTTTATACCTGCAGCTTTATTCGTCTTCAAGCATCACAAAAATGAGACATGTTGCAATATCATGATTTTTTTCTATCAGCAGCCTTGTTCACCTTCATGCATCACGAAAATGAGACGTTGCAATATCGGGACGTTTTTCTCCTTTGGGCCGTGTGGATGCAACCTGTCGTGAAATCACAACGTTTTTCTCCTTTACTATGTTTTGTTGTACTTAGCCACAAAAATGTGACATGTCACAAAATCATGACAAGTTTCCATTCCATACCATCTCGCTGCTTTCTGTCGTGAAATCGCGATGCTTCTTCATTCCATACCATCTCACTGCTTTTTATCATGAAATCGCGATGCTTCTTCATTCCGTACCATCTCGCTGCTTTTTGTCATGAAATCATGATGCTTTTCTCTTGCTTAGCTTATCAGTCATTGTGAATCATGAAAATGAGACATGTCATGATTTCACGACATCTTTCTATCTTTACCTCCTTTATCACTGATAGATCACGAAAACGCAACCTATCACGATTTCGTGACACTTTCTTTCATTTGTTCCTTCCTCACTTTCTTGTCGTGAAAACCTGACATGTCACGATATTGCAATGTTTTTTTATCTTTGCCTTGTTTTGACTGCTTTGACCATGATTTCATGACATGTCACGATATCACAAAAATTCTAGCACCTTATCTTCTCTCTCCTCTATGAACCGCGATTTCACGACATGTCGTGATATCGCGACGTTTTTCACTTTGTATTTCTCTCTCCTTCGTGAACCGTGATTTCTTGACATGTCGTGATATCATGACATTTTTGATCAATACTTCTTCCTGCCTGCTTTAACTACGATTTCATGACAAGTCACGAAAACATGACATGTTGCGAAATCGCGACAATTTTTGTACTTGGCTGTTTTACCCATCAAACATCGCGAAAACACAACATGTCGCGATATCGCGACAACTTTGAGTCTTCAACTTAATTCTTTGTCTTGCATCACGAAAATGAGACATGTCGCGATATCGTGACATTTTTGGCATCTTGTTCTATTTGACCGCTTTGACCGCGATTTCACAACACGTCGTGAAATCACGACATTTTCTCATCATGCTGCATTTTGTTGCTCCTAGCCATGAAAACGTGACATGTCATGAAATCGTGACACTTTTTTGTTCCACTGTACTTTGCTTGTCTGAGCCACGAAAACGCGACATGTCACGATATCATGACAATTTTCATTTTTGGCTGCGACGGAGCAAAATGTCACGATATCATGACAACTTTTCATTTCTTGCCATGACAGAGCAACATGTCATGATATCGTGACAACTTTTCATTTATTTTCACTATGGAGCAACATGTCGCGATATCGTGACAACTTTTCATTTCTTGCTGCGACGGAGCAACATGTTGCGATATCGCGACAACTTTTCATTTCTAGCTTTTCTTTGTCTTTTTAACTTCTGGGCCACTACAATATTCTTGGAAAGTGTGCAAAAAAGGTGGGTCCCCAATTTTGGGGTGTGTTGTGGAGTATCCACAATAGGTCCCTATGTAGTTGACAGTAAAATAGGACCTGGAACATACTGGCTAGCCTCTCTTGATGGAATCAAGGAACTAGGACCCTTGAACATCAGTCATTTGCGGTCATTGCATATCTAAAAAAGCCATAGCCTAAACAAAATGCTCCAAGGATTCCCATAATCGCTTGGTCAATCCCCAAAATGCTCCAAGGATTCCCATAATCGCTTGGTCAATCCCCAAAATGCAGGATTCCCATAATTGCTTGGTCAATCCCCAAAATGCTCCAAGGATTCCCATAATCACTTGGTCAATCCCAAAAATGCTCCAAGGATTCCCATAATCGCTTGGTCAATCCCCAAAATGCTCCAAGGATTCCCATAATTGCTTGGTCAATCCCCAAAATGCTCCAAGGATTCCCATAATCACTTGGTCAACCCCAAAATGCTCCAAGGATTCCCATAATCGCTTGGTCAATCCCTAAAATGCTCTAAGGATTCCCATAATCGCTTGGTCAATCTCCAAAATGCTCCAAGGATTCCCATAATCGCTTGGTCAATCCCTAAAATGCTCTAAGGATTCCCATAATCGCTTGGTCAATCTCCAAAATGCTCCAAGGATTCCCATAATTGCTTGGTCAATCCCCAAAATTCTCCAAGGATTCCCATAATCGCTTGGTCAATCCCCAAAATGCTCCAAGGATTCCCATAATCGCTTGGTCAATCCCTAAAATGCTCCAAGGATTCCCCTAATCACTTGGTCAACCCCAAAATGCTCCAAGGTGCCCATTACCCCTTTGGTCAAACCAAATGCTCCAAGGATTCCTACAATCGCTTGGTCAAAAACAAGAAAATTCAAAAACAATAAAATCATCAAAAATAACAAAAATGTGCATCTCATTTCTATGCATACTCATAATCACCAAAAAAATCAAGAGCTCTTTTTGCATCTCATATTCATACTCATAAATATCAATCCATCAAAAACATAAACATATAGTTGCATTAGGCATCACACACATACATTGCATATTTGTGGTCATACAGGTCAGGGCACCATAGACTGGAATTACTTGGCAAATCCATCTTGTTCCATATTTTTCGCTTTATAAAACAGTCCATCACAAATAAACGCCATTCACATATTTTTTCCATATTATAGTCAGTTGACTTTTAATGTATCAAGAGTTTTTGTCATTCAGCTTTCAATAGCTTTTTAGCCAAGTACTATACAAAGTCAGTCAAATTTTACAAAGGTAGAGTTTTACTTGGATCACACATTGTTATGTAGCATCCCAACACAAATTAAAACACATAAAAATTCCCAAGTTGTGTGAACGAAAGATGAAACCTGCAAAGCAATCCAGGTCACCATAAGTGAAATGGTTATCTTGCTCATCCCCCTATGCGAATGACCCTAAGAATGCTGAGAGTTGGCAAAAGGACAAGAATCTTCCCTACCCAATTCCCCAAGAATCCCAAGTTCTCAAACAGTTGCAAACATCTAGAAATTTGCAAAAGTCAAAACTCCAAAAATTTGACATCACAACCAAAGTGCATACATCAAAAAGCACAAACAATAGTGATTCTCATCACTCATTATTCAAATCCCTTGCTCAAAAGACAAAAAATAAAATAAAATAAATAGTGATTTTCATCACTATAAATGAGCAAGTATCCCAATACAATTGAAGAAAAGAAGGGAGTCAAACTTGAATTCTTGGAACTCTTAGCATTCCTATAGGTCATGAGGCAAACCTTAGTACCGGTTTGGTTAATAGCCCATCGATCACTTGTGGTAAACCTCCCGCATGACGATATATCTATCGCATTAATTTGTGTGCAGATCAATGTTTGCATGTGGATGAGCTAGCTTATGGTATCCTAGATCGTACCACAAATTAATATGACTAAATACAACAAAGAAGTTAGTGGGGCTAATTAGGTGATTCTCAGTACAGGTTTGGTTGATAGCCTATCTAGCACTGTCAGTATCCTGACAAACACCACACAAATGAACTCAATTGCACACACAGGGATGTGACATAACTTTGTCAAAGACAAGTCGAATTCATACCTTGTTCAAAAGTCTTGTAAGATAAAATACAGTTTTGGATAGTTAGTTAAAACATCTGAGTCTCAAAAAACCTAACTACATTCTAAAACAACTATGCTATCCTCCATCCTCGCATTGCCATCAAAAAATACAAAAAATAATAGTCATTTACCACAGCAATCGCCTAAGACAAAAAGCCATCAGTTCTAAACAGTCTATGGTGCCACTACCAAAAATCACAAATTCAATTCATTCATTTCCATTTGCATATCATATACATTAAGCAACATTTGCATTCATCATAACACATGCATCCATCAATGTAAATCAACATGCATACATACACATTCATCAATCATTAGGTATAACATCAAATCACGACACATGTGTAACAAAAATAAAATCATCTGTATATATATCATCAAAAATACCTACAAGCTACAATAACCTGTCATCTGACATCGCAAAAAGCCAAAAGCTCAAAAAACCCTAAGCCTAGGGCATCGGCTACCATGATCATGCAGGATCGGTGCGATGGGAACTACCCCCCGTGGTGTGGGTCCTATGGGACCCCTCAGGGTGGCTACTGCTAGCCCCCGCATCACGCCTACTAGATCCCCCCTCATCCAGTCGCCTACATCAAGAGGATGTTGACTACTTAGTATCGCTCCCTCTCGAGTTCCATGACAATCCACCTCTACTAAACGTAGGGACCCACCCACCGAGATGGCTAACCTCTGCCTCCAACTCCAACTGACACTGCACCAAGTCCATCTCCCACTAGCGATACGTCACCAAGTTCTCATCACGCTGTGCCAAATACCTCTCCCTCTCTACCAGCTATGTCCATAGGAGATCCCTCTCCCGTGTAGCATCAATATCCCCATCCTACCGGTGGTAGGTAGCCAATGCATTAGGCATGCACAAGATATCCCTCTCCCGCAATGCATCCCCCAACTCCTCATCCTGCCTCTGCAATAGCCCCTCCAATCACGCATTCTTAGTGTGTAACCTTGAATCCATGTCCTCCAAACCTGCCTACTGCATGGGCATCTCGAGAACAGCAGCCTGCTCTAGCTCCCACTACTCCATGATGTCCTGCATCTTCGGCTGATCTAAAACCCCAAGATCTGCATCCACATCATCTACCTCCACCATGTTCGCATCCTCTAGTGAAGCTCCCCAATCATCTCCTAGTACCTCGACACCCTCCTCGCCTGCTGTTATTGCCTCCATGCCTTCCAATGGCCCCTCTCCCTGCCATCATCATAGTATCCACCACTGGTCATACTCTGCGGTAGTCCTGACATCGTCCATGTCCGAGACATCAATCATCGTGTCTGAATCCTTGCCAAGTGGCACGATGACTGGTCGATCCAGAGTCCTCTCGTCCCCCAGGTGTCGATAGACCATGGGCTCACCAGGCAACCCCTGGCAAACACCAAACTATTGTGTCACTCGACTGTAAGGGAAGAACTCCTGCTTAGTCCCATGCCACCTGATTAGCCATCGCCCCCTACGTACTCGTCGAAGCCACTCTCCAGCGTTAGGCCAGGCTAGACAGTCCTGGTAGGGGTGCCAGAACACGTCCCTTGGAGCAAGCTGAGTGAAGGCATTAGCATAGTGCCCTACCGCACCTTCCCACCATCGACTCAGGCCTTGCTCCTCAAACCATCGCCATAGAGCTGCGTAACCTATATCCTTATCCACCATCTCCACCCAAGTCATCCATGGCAACCCAATCAGCCTCTCCACCGCTATGTGCTACTAAGCCCAACTCTGCAACAGATAGCTACAGCTAATCCCCTTTCGCTTTTGACAACGGACCTTGTACAGCTCACCATAGAGCTATGCTAGCAGCGTCTACCCCCACCTCATGATCAATGGTGTCTCCATCAGGAACTCAACCAACCTGCAAACCACATCCAGTAGGTTCCATGGGAACCTCACACCTGACGAGTCAGGTAAGAGCATGTTGGAAATGAGGCCCATAAGTACTGTGTGCCTCACTCCCAACACCCCCTTCTCCAGCCACCATCGGACCAAAATCTTGCCAATATGGTAGTCGCCCTCTGCCCTCTCCACTGGGATCTCCACACCCACCTCCTCCCCATGCCCGAGGCATCGTATTAGTACAGTTTTCCGCTGATCACGTGGCATCTTCCTGATTGGCAGTCTGTCTATCGAAATCCATAGAATCTGATAAAAATCCTCCAAAGTCACTGTCATCTCCCCTATTGGGAGATGGAAGATGTTGGTCTGGGGATCCCACAGGTTGATCAGGGCCATCAGATAGGCCTGATCCCCAACCACAGGCTCCATCCGAGTCACTTGCTTGAGCCCAAGGGCATCAAGCCACTCCTAGTCAGCCATAGTTAGCGCCTCCCGCGCTTCAATGAAAATAGTAGGCACACGATACCGACTCTTCACAACCTACAAAAGAAAACCACACAAAAACATTAAACTCATGACAAACTATATAACAGTAACATGAATATACAGCATGGTATAAAACAATGTCCAACTTAAAAACAACAAAATTCACAAAAACAATTTAACAAAAACAGTTTGTCAGTCTTGGGGTTTCTGTACTCTAAGTTTAAAACCGACAGACAAAAGCAAAATTCACAAAAACAATTTAACAAAAATAGTTTTTCAGTCTTGGGGTTTCTGTACTCTAAGTTTAAAACCGACAAACAAAATAAAATTCACAAAAACAATTTAACAAAAACAGTTTGTCAGTCTTGGGGTTTCTGTACTCTAAGTTTAAAACCGACAGACAAAATAAAAACACAAAAACAATTTTTCAAATACAGTTGTCAGTCTTAGGGTTTCTGTACTCTAAGTTTAAAACTGACAAAGTCTGCACAAACAAAGCAAAATTAAAATAACAGTTTTTAACCGAGGGTTTTTACCTATGTTTTAAAACTGACAAGTTCAGCCTAAAAAACTAGGGTTTGCGTTCAGTTTATCCTAGGGTTTTAGTTTAACAAAATCGCAAAATACAAAATTTTTCCTAGGGTTTACTTTAGTGTAAAGCAAAAAATAAATTTCAGAGTTCATTGCGTCTTTTCAAAATAAATGTAAATTAGGGTTTCAACTTTAATTTGGAAAACAAAATACAAAAAGAAAAATAAACAACTAACTTGCAGTTTTAAACATACAACAAACAAAAGCCATAACGCCAAGGAGCACTTATTGGTATTTCTTCGGCTCCACCGCTCGATCTGGTCTGTGCACTCATGATTTTGAGATAAGTTTAGCAGCGCTTTGCTTTGTAGAATTAAACTCCTCCTCAGAGTTCCAATCGCTAGAAAATTCGAATGCAAATGAGCCCAAACCCTAGTTTTGGACTTTAAATAGGCTTTTTGAGCTTATATTCGTTCATCCCTAGGACGAGCACTCTGGGTAGTGCTCGTACCTCCTTGGGATGAATACTAAGCTGGTATTCGTCCCACCCAGTAACAAATTAAAGGCAAAAATTTCAAAAACAACAAAAAATGAACAAAAATGCACCAAAATAGCTAATAAACTTGCCCGATGAAAGTGCTTTTGCACTTGACATTCTGGGCATGCAAAATGGATGTCGAGGTCACAAATACTCACTATCATACTCCCTAAGAAGGCTACCATAGCCGAACCGCTCCACGGGAGGATGGATTTTCGAGAATTTCATCCCCAAGCGACATCTCCAAAAGGGGTCAAAACCCAGCCAAAAATAGCAATAACATTGTCGAACGAAGGCGCCTTGGCACCTGACATTCTTGGCATCCAAAATAGATGTTAGGGCCACATATTGTCACTATCCTACTCCCTAATAAGGTTACCATAGCTGGATCGCTCCATGGGAGAATGAATTTTTGTCAATTTTAGCTCCAAAATGCATCGCCAAAAGGGTTAACACCCACCAAAAACAGGTCTAAATGTCGAAAAACTGCACACACATGTAATGCTAAACATCTGAAGGCACCCTTGCACAAGTCATCTTGGTTCAAGCGACTCATCACTTTTCTCATAAAGGTCATTCCCTCATCGATTCTTCGCTTGAGGGGGTAGTCACCAATCAACAAGTACACACCCAATCATGGAAACAACATGCATTCAAAGAATCATTGATAAAGACAATCACGCTCCTGCTTAGGGTAGTAAACAAGAAAAAATCACAAACTGATCAAATCACTTGGAATTTTGTGAATCATGAACTCAAGGTTCCCATAGACAAAAGGTTGCGCCCTTTGCCTATTCATGACTGATCAATGTCCAAGATCAAGTAACACCTCACCGAAAAAGGTTAACACTTGAATTAAGTTCCTTCGCTCGTCAGAAGCAAGGATTCAAGAATGCATGCCCTTTCCATACTTGGGGCATCAAAAGTTGGTTAGGTTACTGAGAAACACTAATCATTAGTGCTTTGGTTATCTATTTTTGCTCGATGTTGTGCCTTGCACGACGCATCCCAAAAAGGGGCATCTATAGACACCAAAACAACACCAATCCGATTATGTGACTGCAAACACTGATCGCATTGACACACACAACCCCAAGGGAAGCCTCCAAAGGTTAAACAGTGGTCCTAACCACTCTCACAATAGTTTTGGAAGGTCAAAGATCAATTTGGCACCTTCAGGAACTTTGCTGTTCCACCCAGGGACGATTTCAAACTGGGATTCGCCCCACCCAGGGACAAATGTCAAATTCACTCCAAGGTGGGGTGAATTGCAGGTTTGACAAGAAAAAAGTCAAATATTGACAAATGGCAACTCAAATATGCCACTTAACGCTTCCTTCATCGCATGGGAGTGTGAGCGTTTTCGAGCGTTAGAGGCAATTACAAGGGCAGTCATGAAGTCCCTAATCAGGGAGGAATCTCCTCCCCTTGGGAAGGCATGATTTCCAAGTGGTGCCTCTGCATGCCCAATTCAAGAGACCTCCAGGTCTATAAATTGGTGAGTTTCCTCACCCCAAGATAGATAGATAAGGAGCATTTTGGAGCAACGAAGTGCTGTCATTTTACTTTCACATCCACACCCTTTTGAGTTGTCTTTCACATCCTTGATCTATTTTGGAAAGGAGGTCATAGGGTGGTTATTGGAAGCACAAATCCAAAACTAAAACCCAAAATTTTGCCACAATATCCCACCAAATTTGCCAAAAATACCCCACAAGAGGTTTTGGACCCATCCCAAGTGGATTGGTACCGAAATCGGGCCCCAAAAGGCGGGCGGCCTGCCCCCGGGTGCCCCCCCTGCACTGCTACAGTCCTATTCGCCCCTCTTCAGAGCGATTGGAAATCTATGGCAAATTTGTTGTCTTTCATTCTTGCATTCTATTCTATGATGCTTAGATAGGTTGTTTAAATTCCATCTCATTTTGAACAATTTTGATCATGTTTCTATCTTCGTTTGCCTTTACTAACTTGCAGGTAGCCCCATAAAATTCTCATTGACGAAGGCCAAATTGGGAAAATCTGACCATCTAGATCTTCCCAAAATACCCCCAATTAGCTAACCCCAAATTTGTAGGTCTTTTGGAGCTTCCTAGGCAGGACATTTGGGACAGTACCTTTTTGGCATTTTGTTGTAGGTATATTTGTCCCACCCCGAAGTGAATTAAAATCGGTGAGGAATTTCTTGACTGTTCTTTTTGAGGTGCCCTCCTGGTGATGTTACCATGCCTTTGTGAAGTTTTTAGGTCATTTGGATTTATTTTAGTCATTGTTTTATCCATTTTCCTCATTCATTTATCGTAGGCTTGGGGATTGCATGCTTTATTTTATCTACAGGTGCTACTGACTATTTCTTTTTCCTTTGAACGTAGGGTTTGGACATCGAAGGAGCAGCAAGGAGTCAAGATTCACCAATGCAAGTTGTGGTGATGTTTGGTCCACCCATTTTTACATGTGGGCACGTGGAAGAAGGAAGGGCATCCATGGATGTAACAAGAATGCATACTTAAATGCTCCTAGCCCTTGGAAGGGAAGGAGGCACATTGTAACCGAGTTTTGAAACATATCAATAAAAAGGGTTGTCTTCTTTATTTTCCTTCGTTTCATTTCGATTCGTTCGTGCTTTACCTCTTTTCATGCACTTTCAATTCCTAGGATTTAGCGTTAGGTTTGGTTCGGTTTGCATCGCATCTTCGCTTTCCTTTTTGCTTTCGTATCCTCGTGCTTTCAGAAATTTTCAAATCGTTTTGGTCTAAATGACATTAAACAATGTTATTAATATCATAGGCATTAATGCAAGCTAAGGAAGTCTCTTTATGGGTTGAAGTAGACTCCAAGGATGTGGAACCAAAAATTTGACAGATCCCATTGAAGTGGCATACCTTTTATTGCATCATCAAGAATGAGTGAGTTGAGGTTTAGCGAGTGCAGTTGGAGTGAGGGTTTGAATTTTCCTAGGTAGGAATCTCAGCCAAGGTGGCAGAGGTAGAGCAGGTACAAAAGGGGTGGGTGGGAACCTCGAGCATGGATAAAGTGAGGATCTAGAGGAAGGCGGTCAGACTACGATACATTTGGAGGCAGGCATCACGCGGGGGCCCAAACCTCCTCAGAAATACCTTGATAAAAAATATATGAAGGACAATGCGGGACCCAAGAAGTGGCTATCTTTTTTACGAGACTCTTAGCGAAAAAAAAGGAGGTTCTCTCTCTTCCACCCATAGTTCCAGTAAATAATAAAATTTTAGCCCCGACAAGTTCCATGAGCCCGTTTCTTTCAATGGAATAATTCTCCCCGATAGGTAATTTTTTGGGAGGTAGGCCAGACATGGAGACTATCAGGGCTTGGATGATGGGTAAATGGTTACCGGTAGGCATCTTGGAGTTAGTATCTCTAACTCGAGGGTTATTCATTATCCGTTTTAACAATATGGAGGATGCTAACTGTATTTTAATATGAGGTCCTTGGTTTTTGGGAAAAAGGAGTCTTTTTATCAGACGATGGGTGAATATTTTGACCCTAAAAAGCAAAATATTAACATTACCCCTATTTGGGTTCATCTCCCAAGTCTACCTACCCAGTTATTCAATGAATATTGGCCATAGGGCATAGCCAGAACTACAGGGGACCTGATCTCCATTGACCATGCGACCTTGGCTAGGACAAGGATGACTCATGCACGAGTCTTCATAAATGCTAATTTGGATAATGAATTACCAAGGTTTATGGAGCTAGAGTATGGAGGATACTATCAAAAATAGTCGGTAGAATACAAGAATAGATTGGAATTCTATGCAGAATGCAAAAATCAAGAACATCTATGCAATCAGTGCCCTAACCTGGCAATGAATAGAGAAAAACGGAAGCAGGGAATGCTAGATAGAGGAAATTTGAGGAGTTTCCCTGGAAGAGGTGATTTCAATCAGGAAAACTATGTCTACCAAAAAAATAAAAGAGAGGGAGTAGGGTCCCAACAAGACAAAGGAAAACAATGGGTTGTTGGCAACCAAAATACCTAGGTAAGTTCCAATCCTCTAGTTTCAAATAAATTTTCAATTCTATCCAATATGGGAGTAGGAGGATTATCGAAAGACATGGAAGCCCAGAACCTTCAGGCTAAAATTTCTAACTCTCTAGAATCCCCATCTAAGTCAGGATCCTCAAACCCTAATGCTAAAATTAATGTAAGCCCCGTGGGCATAACAAAGCCAAACCCTAATGCTTGATCTCTAGAATCCCCATCCAAGTCGGGATCATCAAACCCCAATGCTAAAAATACTTCAAGACCAGTGGGCATCCCAAAGCCAAACCCTAATGCTGAAGAACTTAGGAAGAAAGTTGAGGCATTGGAAAATAAAAAATCTCATTTCCCTAACATCATCACTAGGAGCTAGGTGAATCCTACTGAGTGGCCATCTTGCAGACCAAGGGAATACAGGAAAAAAGGAGAATATTTGGATGTAGGGGTGGAGATATGTGAAACTCTTGAGATTGAGGAATATGGCAATCCAGTTCTACAATAAATTGCCTCCCCTAGTTTAGTCCTAAACAAACAAGGAGCACTGTGAAGTCTCCTATATATTATGGTAGTGAAAAAAGAAGAGGGAGAATATCAAATGCCGAGCATCAAAAAATTAAAATTGATAATGACATTGCCAATGTAAAATAAAGAACCTTGTTTTAACAGGTTATTCCGGGTTTTGAAGACAAAAAATAAGGAAACCCCCTCAAGGGAGGGGGAGAGGAAGAAATCCCAAACAATCTAAATGAAGTTCCTCTCATGGAATGTGAGAGGCCTCAATGGCCTTCCCAAACATAGGGAAGTCAATGCAATAAGAAATCAAGTGAATCCAACTATTATCATGTTGCAAGAAACAAAAATTGGCGAGATTCAGTAAAAAAAAGTAGCAAAAAAAATCTGGAATTAAGGGGAGATGGTTTGCAAATCATCCATAGGAGCGTCTGGAGGCCTTATGACTTTGTGGGATACCTGGATAGTAGAAGGCACCATTATTCAGAAAGATGACAGGGTTCTTAGTGTTTTATTTAAGGAAATAAACAACAACAGGTCATGGATCCTTTCAAATATTTATACCATGACTTCAATTCAAGGTAGAGATCTACTGTGGGAGTACTTAGGCAATTTGAGTGAAATATTCCATAATGTCCCCTGGATTTTGGTTGGGTATTTTAACACTCCTCTTTACCATTCAGACAAAATGGGTGGAAATGGACCACCTATCAGGAGTATGGATGAGTTCAATGACTTTCTAATCTCCAACATGTTGATGGATGTAAAACTTAGAGGAGAAAATTATACCTGGAGCAATCATCGGATAGGATGTCATCTCATTCAAGAAAGGCTTGACAGGTTTTTTCTATCAAAGGAGGCTACAACTCTTTTCGGTGATTCTACCCTGCAAGCCCTTCCTAAAATTACCTCTAATAATAATCCTATTTTGTTGGAGATCCCTAACTATCTATCCCTCAAGAAACCTTTCAGATTTCAATCTATGGATCAAACATTCCAGTATCAGAGATAACTTAATTCAGTGGTGGCAGCAACCTATTACGGATAGTGCAGCTTTTAAACTTGCTGGCAAATTAAAGTTTGTTAAGGAAAAGCTTTAAACTTGGAACAAATATGTCTTTGGTAACCTCTTTGAAAATAAAAAATAGGTTGTTTAAAGTTTGAAGATAATTGATCAAAGGATTCAACATGGTGATGCTGATGAAACTACTAGGCAGGAGGAACGAATAAAACTAGCAGAGTTTCATAACATTTTGGCCTATGAGGAAATCTATTGGAGGTAAAAATCAAGGGCTATTTGGTTGAAATATGGAGATTCAAATTCCAAGTTTTTTCATTTCACCACACTTAGAAACATAATCAATAACAAGATAATTGTTTTTTAAAAAGTAGATGGTTCTATTACTCAGGACTTAACAAAAATCATAAAGGAGGTGGTAACTTATTTCAATTCTATCCTTGGTTAGGAATCACAGTGCAATGAGGAGGCCAAATATATTCTCTTGCAATTCATTCCTAGCATAATAAATGAGGATATAAACCTTAAGCTTCTAGCTCCCTTTTTTGATGAGGAAATTAAGGAAGCCTTGTTTAGCATGGAGCCAGACAAAGCCCCGAGACCCGATGGCTTTCCCCCTCATTTCTATCAAGCTTTTTGGGACATCGTAAGTGAGGATGTAATTTCTGCTATTAGAGAATTCTAAGTAGGCAATGATATCCCAAAAGGTCTCAACTCTACTTTTATTTCTCTAATTCCTAAGAAGCAAACCCTTAAATCTATGGCTGACTTCATGCCAATCAGTCTGTGCAATGTTTCTTACAAGATTTTAACTAAAGCCATTGCAAATAGAATGAGAGATGTTCTACCCTACATCATAGATCCATGCTAGGGAAGCTCTGTCTAGGGCAGGTCAATATTGGATGGAATTTATCACAGTTCATGAAGCTTTGCACTCTGCTCATAAGACTAACAGGTCTATTTTTGCCCTCAAGCTTGATATGAACAAAGCATTTGATAGGCTAAATTGGGACTTTTTGATTCTTGTCCTCCTTAAGTTTGGTTTTCACCACCAATGGGTTAATTTTATCAAAGAATGCATTTCTAAAGCATGGTTCTCGATTCTGGTTAATGGAACAACTACTGGTTACTTTCAAAGTCGTAGAAGAATTCGGTAGGGGGACCTTATCAGCCCCATGTTATTCATCATTGTGGTAGAAGCTTTAGGTAGAACCATAAAAAATACTTGCAATTCAAGGATAATATCAAAAATTAAGGCAACATATCTTACTAGGGTTGTTTCTCACCAAAAATTTGTCGATGATACCCTTCTATTGACTAAGGCATCGGTGGTTGAGGTCAAAAGAATTAAATATATCCTACAACTCTACAAGGATGCTACTAGTCAAAAAGTTAATTTTAGTAAAAACAAGTTATATTTCTTGAACACCCCCATTCAGAGGTAAGGAAGGATTGCAAAAAATTTAGAGTGTGATATAGCAAACCTCCCCACTTTGTATCTTGGTCTTCCTCTTTTCATTGGTTCTTCAAGAGAGTCAATGTGGGATAGGGTTATTGAAAGAATTCAAAAAAAACTTGTTGGATGGAAAGGTCATCTTCTATATCAAGCAGGAAAGCTGACCCTCACTAAGGCCTCTCTTCAGAGCATTCTAGTATATTTCCTCTCCGTTTTCAAAGCCCTTATGAAGGTTTTCCAAAAAATTGAGAAACTCCAAAAAGAATTTTTATGGACTGGATCAAAGGAGAAAAAAATGATACACCTTATAGGATGGACCAAAGTGTGCAGACCCAGGGAAAATGGGGGCTTAGGTCTGAGGAGAATTGCTTATATGAATTTAGCTCTACTAGCTAAGTAGGTGTGGCACCTCATTTCTGGTGAATAAAATGAATGTACAACTATCATCAAACAAAATTATCTTCAAAATATGGAATTTCTAAGTGACACAGTTCCAATCAAAGGTTCTGCTTTTTGGAAAGCAATTCTCAATTGTAAGGAAATCATCAAAAAAGTTTTAAGATGGGTTTTAGGCAATGGTGAGAGGATAAATTGTTGGAATGACAAGTGGGCTAAGGATGAACCACTGACGCAATATCCTAACTTAGCTCAAATCAGAGATATCACGAAAGAACTCATTGGCAAAAAAGTCTTCGATTATATGGTTGAGGATAGAGGCAGAATGAAGTGGAAAAAAATAAGGCTTCAAGGATTTCAAGTGGAATCAAATGATCTTTGTAACATTCTCGGGCAATAGTTTATCCCCATGAGACTCAAGGAATATCAAGTGACCTGGGATCCTACGAAAAATGGGCAGTTCACTGTTAAATTAGCTTACAAGCTTCTACTTGATGATGAGGATTTTGTCCTCCAAAAGGACTTAGTTTGGGTAAAAAATTTAATTCCAAAAATTACAGTCTTTTCATGGATGGTTATCCAAGGAAGAATTCTAACCATTGATAATATGATGCGTAAAGGTATTTGTATCACTAATCGTTGTTATCTGTGTAGGGCTAATTAGGAGACCATTTATCACATTTTCCTTGAGTGCCCTTTTTCCTTGACTGTCCTAAGTGGGGTTTTTTAGGCCTTCAATATTTCTTGGGTTAAACCAGCCATCGTACTTGATTTGTTCATCCAGTGGCCTTACCCCTTTTCAAGCCAAAGACTTAGATACATGTGGAAAATTTGTCTCAATCACTATCTTTGGCAGGTGTGGTTAGAAAGGAACCATAGAGTCTTTAATGAGTCTATCCATGATCATCAAACTATCATTTCTAGGATCCTATCCTTTGCTAATGAGAATTTGAACGTTATCCCTTTTGATAGCCATAAACCTCATCTGTAGGAGACCACGATTGCTCAATATTTAAGCTTAACCTTGTTAGATGAGTTTTTGCCTAGGGTAGTCACCCCAAAGCCAATATTAAATGGTCCCCACCTCCTACGGGTTGGTTTAATATTAATTTTGATGGATCAGTTAGGGAAAATCTTGGCAGAGCAGGTGCTGGTGGTATTGTGTGAGATCATAATGGGAATATGATGCTTGTGTTTTCTAAATATTTGGGAACAAGGATGAACAATGAAGCTGAAGCTAGAGCTATGTGGAGAGGTGTTCAAATGACTCAAGACTTAGAAGGCAATTTGATCATAGAAGGAGACTCTATGCATGTTACAAATATCCTCAATAATTGGAAAACACCTCCTTGGAGGATTAAAACAATTGTTGAAGAGGCTAGGATCCTCTTCCAGGGAATATAGGACAGAAAATTCCAACATGTCTTTTGGGAAGCTAACAAAGTTGTTGACAAGCTGGCCAATTTGGGTGTCGATGGTGACAAAATTTTCAAATGGGAACACGGTGTCCCGAGTGAAGTAGAGGAGCTTATTCAACAATAATTCCAAGAATGATAGTAAAATTTACCAACATGGAAGGCACTATAACTTTGAAGGCTATGAGTATTCCCATCTCTTTTTTGAAATGGACTCATAATAAAAATAATCTGAGCTGTCAGTCTTGGTGGATGCTGCTTGGAAATACCATAAAGACTAATCGGGACAGTTACATGTCAGATAACATGGCTCCTAGTTGTCTTAGTAATTTGAGGTTGGTTGATAATCAAAGGGTAGGAAATAAACAACAATATAAGACTTCAAACCAGAGCCACGTGGACCACAAGATAGCCACCACCATAAATTTAGCCAACAGGTTCACTTCTCCAAGGATGATTGACCAAGATGTGATGTGGTCCCAAAGCATGTCATATATGGAAGAAAGCAATTACCAAAGGATTATTAAGAGTAACTGTCAATGCAGAGGTTGTGGGAGTTCTTTTTAATACTCTGCTATGTGTGTCTACAGCTTTTTGTTTCTCCACTATTTCAAGGAAGGGATCTGTGTCTATTTCTTTTTTTGTAATTATGATGCAGGTGTGTTTTTTTGGGGCATACCCAAAATGTTGTATGGGAAGTTTCTTTTTGATAATAAGCTATGTGCCTTACCAGATGTAATGGCTTTGGTGGCATGTAGATTTTACATATATAGGATCCTTAGTAAGGACATGTTCATCAACAACCTTGGGCTGATTTTTGTAAAAGGTTTTGGGTCAACCTGTAAAACCCGGTATTAATGCTATAGTATCTTATCTACCAAAAAACAATATCATAGGCTCTAGGATATATTAAATAAAAATATCATGGGAATATTGTAATTCCTATTGTTGGTGGTGTTACCCTTTTATCTAAGAATTCTTATATGCTTTTGTTTTTATATTTTGCATTTCTAGTTTTGAAGAGCATGAACTTATTTATCTTATAACCAATTTATGTATTATTCCTAAGGTCTTAGATTAAATTATATCATCATCCTTATAGATTTGCATCATTTGAATCAGCCTTTCACTTTGTAAGCACCAAATAATAGTGGCAAAGATGAAGCACTTAAAGGTTGATAAATTGTTCTATATTAGAGTTATCTCGATAAAAAAAACTAATCATAAAAAGGGACTAGCGAATGATCATCCTAACCTAATCATACATGCTTCATACATCTTAAGATCATTACCTATTAATAAATATAATCTATACAAAAATTTACCTAGAATTCACTAACACAAGAATCATTTTGTAATTATAGGGTCAAGTGCATATTTACCTCTTGCATTTCATTCTAAAATACAAGTAATATATATATATACATGTAGGTCACAATATGAATCTTTTCGGGTATTGATATACATATTGCACTCATTTTGAGTACAAATATAGTCTTTCTTATATAATGTGTTGGATGTCTCTTATGTTTGCATCATAGTCATTCTCATCTCTTTCAATATTTAACACTCTAAAATAAGTCTCTTTTCATATCATATTGAATCGTATATTATTTTTTTAAGAACTTATATGTGACTTGTATATAAGAAATTTACATCAAAATATCAAAACATTGAAGTGACTATCAGGTTAAGTAGACCATATATCAAAACAAGAGTTCCATGAATAATTTCCCACACACTTCTGTTAATTATTGTTTCTAGGCCCCTCTTATTTCTATACCTTAATTCATTACTCTTTCTATTTTGTATCCTTGACATAATTTTCATTCAAAGATAAAATCTTAGTCAATTACCTTATAGAATTAAATTTTTACCAATTCGAAGATCAAGGCTATAATTTTCTAAATTATCTAGCTATCTTCCTTTTATACAAATGTATTAATACTCCCAAGATAATACATTCATCAGTAGTTAATGGATGTTAAGAATAATACTATTATTGATCAAATTTTTTTATTTTTTTTCTTGATGATATTAATAATAACTTATGAATCCCTTTATATATATATTCAATAGTCATATTGATCCCTATAAGAAATTCCCTAGCTTATACATACTTGTTTGCTGAGGTTATAAATGAATTCAATTAGGGAGGTATTTTCCTTATCCTTTCAGAAGATACCACCTTTCCTATCATTCCATGGGGTTCATTTGGAAAGATATTTAATATTAAATTTGATGAATCCAAATATTTGACATTTCTATTTTCCTTTCCATAAATACAAATTTATACTAACTTGATTATCATAGATAATCCTATATATATATATATATATATATATATATATATATATATATATATATAACCAAGAGGCCAAAACAAATTTTCTACACCTAATATTTTCCATAATTAACACAATACATGTAAACATATGTTTCATTGGGACTCCATTTGGAATTTTGGATTCACCTAGAAACATGTCCCATCAACCCAAAAGTGCATCATGTCATCCCAAAACATGTCCTGCCATGCCAAAGATTTATATTGCTATCCCCACCCTATAACTTCATGGAACATAGATTTAAACACTTTGTAGAAGAGGCTAACATATAAATCCATACTTGGATGTGATTTAACACTTATTTTTAAAGATTGTTGTTCCTTTTAGGCTAGAGATTCTAGAAAATAATAGAACAACCAATCCTCCACAATAAAACTAGGCTTCCACATTGGAGAAATTAATCCAATGTTTGATAAATTCTTCCAATTATGATGGAATAATAAAATAGTTTTTTATTTTCTTAAAAATAGACCACAAGAAATGAAAATACAATAAGCAAGTAGATAATCTTGTATTTTTTCTCCTCAGACAAAGCACACCTAAGAGGTTTGTTATACCCATTATTGACACAAAGTATCATATTAATTATATTTAATGTATCTAATTGAACAAATATCATAGGCCTTATGGAGTGCCTTAATCGACCTTAAGGAATATCTGACATCCAAAGGTTGTTAGGTTTATTTTATCCCTTTCCTCCATTACCCACTTCTTAGACCACATAAAATAATCTAATTGGATTTATGGTCTCTTGGCCATCATATTGACCACTTCATCAGATATTCCATAGATCTCCTCTCCATCCCAAGTTAATATGACTCATTCTTAAGGGCCACACTCAAGCTCTTAGATGGACCGAGTTGAAGTGAGTTGTTATAGCATTTGTCTCTCAGTTCTTAGATGTGTAGAAACTACCTAAGAAGGTGTTATTTTAGTTGTTACAACAACAAGGAGTTTAGACACTTCATTTTGACTAGAGTTGGCATCTAGAAGGGAGAGTAGCAAGAGGAAGACTCTTCTACATAATTATTTTGTATAGGGGCTATTTTAGATAATTCTATTTATAGAGTTACCACTAGGACTATTTGTTGATATTGGACCTATGTTTGACCATTCTCTTGATTACTCTAGAATTGAGGTTTGAGATACCCATTAGATAGGGCTTTATAGCCCTGGTTACCTTACTAAAAAGGAGGTCTCAAATTGTTTTTGATAAGGTTACCTTTGGCTATTTTGTTCCCTCCTCATGGCTAATACTTCATTGGCAATTAATGCAAGCAACTTTTACGATGCTTATTTTTCTATATCCTTTGGATTAGGTGGGATTGGGGTATGTGGGGCAATAGTAACCATAGGTGAGACTGAGGTTGACTAAAAAATAATTGGCTAAGCAACCAAAGTAGGTTGGTAAGGGGATTGTATATTAGGGTATAGGGGCATGGGTGGCCTTAGGGCTAGTATTCTAATCTAAATCAATTCTTGTTCAACATGGATAGCTATAACATAAGCATATGGTAGATAATTCCCACCTTAGGATTTAATGATTAACCAAATTTCAAAATCTAAGGCTTTCAAATAGTATATAAATGCCATACTTGGGGGAGTATGGAGCTCTTTAGGTATTCTATGCCATAAAATATGAAGTTTGAGGTTGAAATCCTTTATTTCCTCCATGGGAGCTTTGTTTATGGTTGAAAATTATTCTAGGAGTGACACCTCATATGATTTCTCTATGAATGTTTCAACAAATACATTGTTGAGTTGATCCTAGTTAGCTATTGAACCGGATTGGAGTGTAAGATACCACTCTCTGGAACTTCCCTTGAAAGAGGTTGCTAGCAATATTAGAGATATATTATGCTTTCATATATTATGGATTATGCATAGAATTAACACATGGTTCAAATCCTTAATGCAGGTAGTGAGATCATTCCTAGTGAACTAAGTGAGGGATTTTAAAGTAGACTAAGGTATCTCCTCCCATACTTCATTTGGAGTTAAAGGTGCTAGATGACCTCTATCATTCTAGGTAGGTAATACTCTAAGTGGTGGTGGTGGAGCAACCATATTAAGGATTATGAATCTTCTTCTTCGTGGAATGGTGACAAATAGAGGAAAAAACTCTTGTCAACTTTTTTTTGCAATGTAGAATCTAACAATGTCTTTTATCTAAATATCTTTGGGCTCTTTGTTTGAAGTGGAGTTGCTAAGTGAATACAAAAAATTATCTAAGAGCATTTAGAATGAGGCCTTCACTGTAACTCAATATAAAGTCTTAAAAAAATAATGTTTCTAATGTTTGTTCTAGAGTAGAGTTACCTCATGAGTGAAAAATACTTCAACAAGAAGGGTAGGCATAGACCCTTACCAAGTCTAAGATAAACTTGTTGTTGTGATTATGGGACCAATGATTAATCATTGGGGTCCTACTAGGTGTGCCATTAAACTGTTATTATTTTTTATTGTCTCAATTAGAATAATTGTACCTTACACAAAGTGACACAACAAGGCATCAACCAAGAGCATAGGGTTTAGGTCAATCGGGGGCCTCTAGGAGTTTTTAACAAGATTGGATCCTTATTGAGATGTTATCTTTAGGTCCACTTAAACTCAGGGGGAAAAAGAGATGTGAGAGATAAAATAAAAACAACTAAAAATAATAAAACTTAAGTTACCAAAGTGGTGATGTGCCAAAATATTAAATAAGATCTCCCTACACCATAGGCCTAAACACTATGAGCAAGTGGTGAACACTTCCTCTCCTCAATACAAATAAGCCCAAATGAGATTTATAAGCATACATATGCATAAATAGTTGGTATAGATCATGAGAACCATAAATAGCTACCCAAAAAAATAGACACATAGCCCTCTCATACACACATGCAAGTACAACCCAAAAATCTAGTAAATACTGCAAACATGTACACACATACAAATACGGGTTAGAACATGAGAACCACAAATTTCTACCTATAAAATTAGATATGTATGCCTTTAATATATATATATATATATATATATATATATATATATATATATATATATATATATATATATATATATATATGTATGTATGTATGTATGTATATATGTATGTATGTATGTATGTATACATACATACATACATACATACATACATACATACATACATACATACATACATATATATATATATATATATATATATATATATATATATATATATATATATATATATATGCAAACAACATTACAAATATTGTGCTAGAAGCAAGGGTCCAATTTTCCCACAATCCACTTAGAAGTTGACTGTTATACAAAAATAAATAAAAGGAAATATTACAAAACTTGTAGATGCAAACTTGTCGATCCTTTGCACAACCTAAACTATTGTAGGTGGATTTGACTATTTCAACTATGTCTTCTGGGGATTCTAAAAATTAAATGAAGATATCTATTGAGTGGTTAGTGCAAAGTATCTTCACCTTGGAAACCTTCTTTTGTTGAATGTGGGAAAGTAAATATCCTATAAAATCTCTAGATGTAGAGTTCTAGCTAGATCACATCTCCTTCCCTCATTGCTGACTCCTCTTCATCCATCCATCAATAAGTATTACATTGAAGGCATGGTAGAGGTATGATGTATGAGATACAAGAGGTCATGATACCAAATAAACATAGATGAGAACTAGTTCTGGTAACCCATCCACAACTATTGTTTAGTTTGAACCTCCACTACTTATGGAGCTTCTTTAGTTATCATTTAAAAGGTTCATTAGCTACCATCTAGAGTGGGACTTGGTTCAAATATCATTAAAAGGACTAGAAAAAATAATTGTGGTCCATGGACCATAATATATGATGTTTGAGTGATTGAATTGATGACATAGTGTGAGGGAATTTACACCCGTCTTTACCCTCTAAATATTTTTTTTTCATGATTCTTGACATGGAATTTCTAGAAGTTGGTGTTTATTGAAATGCTTCTATCTTTGCATTATATTTTGGTCTAGTCTAGCTATATTGTAGTGAATATTCACTATATAAATATTGATAAAGAGTGTAATACAAAAATAATAGAGTATGACAAGTCTAAACACAAAAATATTTATAAGCAAAATAATAGGATGACTTTATTTCTCAAAAAATATAGTATAATGCAAGTAATCTCTAAGAAGAGATGTGAGGCTATAATATTCCATTCATTACTTATATTTTATAGTCAAGGATGTATTTCTACAATATATTTGGTGTCTTGAAAATCCATTGTATTGAATAAAGAAGATCACCCACATGGAAATGTGGTGGTGATTCACCTTCAATGAGGTAAAAAGTACATATTAATTAAAATTATATATATATATATATATATATATATATATATAACTTGTCCTTGATGTATTTTGGCTATGAAAATATAAAAATAGAAAATTACTACTTTTAGTAAATATTTATTTTTGCATTTTTGAAGGCCTTCATGTCATTTTTCCACAAAGTTATTATCAACTTGTATATGACAAAGTTGCCTATGGAAATTATTATTCTTTCTCTAATATTTCCAACACTTCTTGAATGGATAAAACTAAAGTCTGAGCACAAAGTTATGCTCCTAACAGTGTGGTTAGGATTAATTTTTTTGAGTATTTTTTGACGTAAAGCCACATCCAAAAGTTCACATGGCTAGATCAATAAGGGCCAACACTATATAATAAAGGGGTTTTCCCTTTCCATATCCTTCATTTTATTTCTCCTATGGTCCCATGCATACTAACATATTCCTAATCCATGTTGATGCAATAAATCTTTGTGCATGCCTTTTCCCACCATCATAGGAATTTTCTAAAAAATATTCTCATTTTTAAAATTGAATTTTTTGAAAAGTGTTGAATTGGTACCCCTGAATTTTCATAAAGAAACCAAAAATACTAACAATTCATATATAATGGTTTTTCCTATACAAAATTTTCTTTTAATAAAAACAAATAGAATATATTCTCATGCCAATATAGCATAAATTTTTTCAAACCATTTTAGAAACTTTTTCAAGTGGGTCAAAGGTCTTTGCTATGCATAGAAGTCTACCCATGACTCCACTATCATCCAGGTTCTGTTAAAAAACACTCAACCTATTCTTTTCCACTTCCATGATGGTCATGTAAATTGTCGTTTTAGATGTGTTTCTATTAGAAAAAAAGAGATTGAAGAGAAAGGATTTTTTTTTTTAAATTTAAAAGATAAATGAGGTTTTCAAAGAATCTTGAAAAACTCAATCCTAAAACTAGGGTATCCATTTGGTTAGAAATCATTAAACAAGAGACTGGATAGAGTGTAAAAAGATGAAAAATAAACTTGTCAATGAATACTTCCCCTAGAGTAAATCCACTAATTTTAGTGAGATAGTCACAATCCAAGTCCACAAATTTTTTACAATAATAAACCTCTTCACAAACTGTCAATGACTCAAGAAAATTCTCCTAGCTACTCCAACTATTACCCTTAGGAGACATCATAAAAGCTAATTTAATGAAGATAAGAGATTGTGTAATAGATATTTACATCCTCTCTGATACCATGTTTGATTTTATAATAGGTTTTAGAAACAAATGGAATCAACACAATACTTAGAAATGTGAGAGTAACTCATAGAAATTAAACAAGTGACATAAGATGGGTGTCATGGATACCTAATCATCTCACTAAAAGAAAATAGAATATACTCCAATTTATAATAAAATTATTGGTATGAGGGGGTATTTCTATCCAATTAAAATATACCTTTAAGTAAAATTTAAGAAATTACCCTTTAGGTTAAGCAAAAATATATATTGGCTTTTCTAAACCATATCCGAGGAAAAAAATAATCAACATTCTCGAGTACATGTTTTGATCGGTGGAAAGACCGGTCCTGAATATCAAAATGTGGATTTCCTCATTCCCCCTTCACCAAGGTATTCACCTTGTCCTTTTTAATCACCTTGTCCTTTTTAATCACATTGTTGCTAAGCAAAATCATAGATCTACTGGCCCTATCGACCCTGCCCTTATGGTGGGTAGTCCTACTAATTTTGGTGGAGAAGCTGGGGGAGATATTCCTATGTCTCCTCCTCCCAACTATAATCTAGGATCTGTGTCCAAAGTGAATGATACCCCTAGTAATCAGAAGTTAGATCCTCAACACTAACCCTCTGAGCCAAGGCTGGGTGCAGCAAACGTAAATCTCCTTTGATTATTGACAAAGTCTCAAATGATTCTTTGTCTTTCTAGATCAAAAAGGATAATCCAACTAAAATATATTTTCCCACAGAGGGTACCTCTACTCAAGCATCGATGCTATTCTCACGAGTGATGAATTATCCCAATCTCTTTGATCGTGGGCATATCTAGGAGATCCAGGACCTCCTCAAATCTCTCATGTGGACGACTAAGACAATATCCTCTCTCTTGACTCAGGTAGATGCTCTCCTAGAGGAATACAAGGACCAATACAAAATTCTTGAGGAGTTCAAAAATTTGGTGGGAGTAGGCACCACAGATAATGGCCAAGGGCCAAATAGTGCAATAACCTAATTGGGCATCCTGGGTGGTTTTTGTTTTTGCTGGTTCTGCCCCTATGTGGGTGTTTATGTTCTTGATGTTTTTTCCCCTATGTGGGTGTTTCCATTTCTTGTGATGTCTTGTTGTGGATTTTCTAGTGTGGTGCTAGAATTTTCCTGGGCTTCCTAGTCAGGGTTGTTGCTCCTGTTCTTTTTGCCTCTATGGAGCTTATTGTAATGGGTTTATTTTTGTAAAAAGGTTATGGGATCCTTTCAAAACCCCTTTTACCAATAAAAAAAAAATATTACAAGTTATTAACTTATACAAGGTGTACATAGGACGGAAGGACATGTACAAAGAATATAATATGAAACTAGTTGTGGCCTCAAGTGAAGGTTAACTGCCATATATTCTAACATATTGAGTTAAGCTCTATTGACTTAGATATTTTATCTTCCATGAAAAATGCCTAAGCTCAATTCTTGATAGACATAGAGGTATTTTACATGAGTCATTCGTTCATGAATTGAGATGCCCTCTATATAACCAATATATATTATTTCTCATTTAAAATTTTACCATTATAATAAAATTGAATTCCACTTCTAACACATAAGTAATTTAGTATATTTTTATATATATAATATTTTTATTTATAACAATAAAATATTATAAAAAATATATTACTACAACATAATTAACTCAAAACGTCTTAAGCCAATATTAGACCAATGTTCCAATAGTAGGGATGAATCTTAACATATTTGGATAGAATAAAATATTGTTTGGCAAGCTAGAGAGGTAAGCCTCCTAACTATAACTAAAAAATTATAACTTATAAAAACTACATAGTAATTTATATCTATATATGTTGCCACTATAAGAATTGCTAGTAAACATAGCATTTGAATTTGATAAATTTATAAGAATTTTTGTTGAAAAAGGATGTGAAAAGAAATTATATTTCTTCTTTATAAGGGGATTAGAGTCTCGAAAAGGAAATAATATTGGAGAGGTATGTTTGAGAAATCATATAAGAAATGAGTTGTTGAAATATTGAATTAATTGTTTCAAAACTAAAGAATTATATACTCTATGCACAATTAGTTCGGTTATTATTTGTTAGAAGCTATGGCTTGGAAGGAATAATATTTAAAATAAATAAATAAATCTCAAACTCATTTGCAAGTTTAAAATCTTACTATTGTCTCTCTTGTAGAATGTTTACATGTGTGGTTTTGATTAGGTGAAGTCTCAAGTGTGGAAAAACAATTACTGCCCTCTTCATTCTAGGATTTTAAAATACATATAAGGGATATATACAAATATAGTTAACATAAATTATATGCATAGATCTATGGTAACATAGAATATCCAAATATTGGGTGCATCATAATTACTTTTGATGTTTATTCTAAAGGGAATGTGATAAAATCTAGTAGAGGTGGCATTTTTTAAATAATAAAAGTAAAATTTTCCTCACATAAAATCATATGGAACTTCAACTATCAACTATATAAAGGCTAGAAAACTTTTTACAGGGATCAAGATTTCCATTTTAAAATAGAGATATATTTCAATTTAATAGGATTCACAAATTATTTTTTTGATAAGATGGACAAAGGGGCTTTGAAAGGTGCCCAAACCTTTTACAAGAGTGGATAAAATAACCAGCTGGAAACAAGGAATAAGGATATAAACATAGAAAACAAAAAAGGATCCATGAAATATACAAATAATAAAGCTACATAATAGTCAAGCAGGAAAAACAACAAATTTTCCCAGGGGATCCCTACTATCTCAAATAAGAGCCATTTGAAAACAAAAATTATCTCTTTGAGATTTCATTATCTATTTGATTTAATCCATCTAGAAAATCCTCTTACCAAATTGTGCATATTCTTGAAAAAATCCCAATTTTGCTAAAAAATATTTTGATCTATTTCCATCCCTATAAACATGCTTAATATCAATCGTTTTGAGGGTTAAAATCCATATTTGGATTTTAGCAAGTTTATTTATGATCATCGAAGAAGGAACCTGAACACATTTGAACAATTTATGATATCGAGGGAATCCCATTCAATAATTACCTTCCTACCATTCAAAATTTCTAGTTGACAAACCCCTTAAAAGAGAGCTCATGCCTCCGCAAAATGATTGGTCTAACAATCTAAATTTTTAGTGAAATCTAATAAAATCCTCCTGTTAGGATCTCTAACCAATCTCCTTGCATTGGTTGGTCTCAGATTCCATTTAGAATCTTCGTCAAAATTTAGCTTCAACCAAACAGGAGGAGGAGGTTCCAAAATAGTAGTATGTCTAGCAGGAGCTTCAAGGTATTTTTTAGGAGAATAATCTCTAAATCCAAGAGTTGACTCCACCACCAAATCACCAATAGAAGTGATCTTATATAAATAAATTTCATCTGCATTCTCAACAATGGCAGAAACAACATGAAGTACCATGAACTCAACCGGATGGGAGATATTTTTAAAGGCTCTAGAATTCCTCTCCTTCCAAATACATCACCAAACATGAGGTAAACCAAAGGACCAAAAAACTTGAAGATGTGAAGATAAAAATGGAGACCTCCATTGAACGATCAAGTTAGATAACAACTTCAAGAAAATCTAAACCACATTAATGGTCCTCAGGAACTGGAAGAAGACAGACTGAGAGAAGGGACAATTAGATAGTAGGTGCATAGGTTATTCTTTAGCACTACCACATAGGTAGCATTTATTTAGGAAAATTAAACTCCTTTTCTAAAAATTATCCAATGTGAGGCTCTTTCCTTGAGCTGCTAATAAAAATAAAATATTAAATTTGGGGGTAAGACCCTTCAGGCAGATATTACTAATGGGAAACCAGGGATCAAAGGGAACATCTAATAGCAGGTAGGTTAACTTAATAGAAAAGCAACCATCCTTCTTAACCCCCCATAACAATCTGTTTGGCCTATCCTAGTTAGGAATAACCATCCACTTTAGGATGTCCATAAAATATTTTAATAGAATTTCTTCTTCTTACGAAATCCCCAAAAAACAAATGGTTTTCAATATTCTCTATCATTAATAGAGAAAATAAATTCACATACCTTCGGCTTGAAATCTTAGCTTGTGATTGGTTCCACTACACTCTAGTGAGGATATGATTCTAACGGTCTATTAGCTACCCATGTGTCTTTACAAAAATTAATGCTCTAACCATTACCTAACATCCATCTTCCATCCTTTATGATATCTGATTGATTGTTAACAATGTTGCACCAGAATGCTAAGCCAAGGGCAAGACTTGGGCCTATGAGAAAATTACTAGTGTTACCTAAATATTTGGTTGCCAATATTTTAATCCAAATAACATTATATTTTTGAACCAATCTCCAACTATGTTTAGCTATTAGTGTTCTTTTTAACATTTTCATTCTTCTTAAGCCCATACCTCCCAGCTCTTTCCTACTGCACACATGATCCCATGCCACAAGTGATAACTTATTCTTCTCCTCAAAACCAAACCAGAGAATGGATCACTAAATTTGTTCAATTTTTTGAATAATATTTCTTGGAATTCAGAAGAGAGAAAAGAATTACATTGGTATGTTCTGCAGAGTAGACTTAACTAGCATAATTTTACCTACTTGGCTCAAAAGCACCCCTTTCCATCTCACCAATTTTCTTTTAACTCTTTCTACAATCGATTCCTATAGAGAAGTCTTAATCCCCATTTGAACATTGAAAATCCTAGATAAACTAAGGGAAGGGAGTCAATCTCACATCCCAAGATCTCAACACTTTTACTTTGCCTACCGAAAGGAGTATTCAGGAAGAACACCTTAATTTTCCTCAAACTCATTTTTTTCCCAGCCACTCTTTCATAGTCCTAGATGATCTCTTTGAATGCTTTTGTCTGAGGTATTGAAGCTAAAAAGGATAATAATATATCATCATAAAATTAGTGGTGTGAGATCGGGTTAATGGCAATTGCAGTTTTGATTCCCACTACTATGGGATTCACCTTCAGAGCTCTTCCCAAAGGCTTAGCCAATAAAAGAAATAGATATAGAGATATAGTATCCCCCTAATAAATACCTCTACAATTGCTACAGTAACCAACCGATGATCCATTAACTAATATTAAGAATTTTGCTAATGATATACAAGCTTTGACCAATCTAATCTAGCAAGATTTGAAATCAAATTTCCCTAGAACTCTAAGTAGAAATCTCCACGAGACCCAATCATATGCTTTATGCATATAAAATTTGAGGAAATTTCTTGGTCTTCTACTTTTATCTACAGAATGAATCAACTCATGCAGTGCAATAACACCATTTATAAATTCATAAATTATTATTAATGTTGTTAAGCAAAAATTATATAGAGGATCAATAATAGCATTATTTTTAGTGGCATATAACTATTATTGGAGGTAAAATCATGGAAAAGTTGCCATACCTATAAATAATGAAATAGTATAATAAATAATTTAGCCAATCACAATGTTGATATTCATTTAGCAAAAATAAAAGTTTACAAAGAAATTAGTCAAGGAAGATTCTCCCTCTAATTTAAAAATGATATGAATAATGTTGTAGTTCAACAAATATGAAATATATATTTGGTAGAAGATAAGTTGGATATGGTCTAGTTGACTTAATAACAAATGTAGTATTTAATGAAATAGGACCCTATTATAAGCCACATATAACTTATTTAAAAATAATAAGTTCTAAACCAACAATTATTCTTAAAAACTAGTAATTATGTAAAATTAAAAATAATACACTAAATCTAATCTAATTCTAATTCTAATTTGGTATTTATCTTAATCACTAATACACCACCACTTAATTAAAGAAACTCAAACTCCTAATTCATGTGATCAAATATTCCTTAAATTGTATAATTGAGTATTGTAAAATACCATTAATACCACATTCATTAAATACATATTTATTTTAATTTAAGAAATCATAAATTTATTATAAATATTGGTTTAATGTTTGGGACATTTATTTTCAATATTTTATAACGATATATTAGATATTTTAAACTTAAAAGTGTAAGTTTTTATGTGTGTTTCACATCTAAATTATCATATAAGATAGATGAAACTCTAATATTTATTATATGCATAAAACAACTAACCTAGTTTAATTTATGAGGAGAAGAAAATAAAATATGACTAAAATTTTCAATGAATATTTAAAATGGTTTAACACTACTTGTATTACAAAAATGTGGTTATCCTAGATGACTACATTGAGAGGAGTAAAACAATGAAAGTAAATCACTTGAAGATAAAATACAAAATGACAAGCCATGTGTATGAAAATTTTACTTAGTATGCACTTTGTAATTATGAAAGGTGAACTACCACATACCCAAATGGGTGACCATCCATATTCAATATGGGTGGATTTCAAACCCACCAAATATAGTATAAAGAGATATGGACCTCTAAGTGCAAAACACATAAGAGATGAAATGTTATAGCCTCATATATTATGTGACAACCCAATCAAATACACACTTATTGTAATGATCTAAAATCACTTGTAGGCTTGACAAATAAGGATAATGGTTTGGGAGAGGTAATTTTTTTTTATCTTTATTTTGCACCTATTTGTAATCACTACATAGCATTGAATACAACTTTTGAGATTATGATCATTTTAGATGGTCTCCCAAATGGAAAACATTTGAAAAATCCTGTGAGAGGTACCTTTACTGATTCTATCCTTCTCACTGTTGGGCTCATCATGAGAACTTAGATTTATGGCTTGGGGTTATCCTCTAGGGCCTAACACCTAGAGAGTGGATGCATAACTCCCCTCCCTTACATGTGGAAAATTGAGTTTACGTTATGCTCATTTTTTCATGATTATCATTTAAGGGTGTTTAGCATAAATTCTATGGTGCTTAATCGATAACCATGCATCTAGATTAATATCTAGCACCATGGGTAATTAAGTTTGTGCCACTCACCTGGCAGTAATCATGGTCTCCTTAACAAAATTACAAATATTATGGTATATACCCCATACCACGCCACCATGAAATATTATATTAGAGTTATATTTCTCTCACCAAGATTCCCTATTTGACAACTTCATACAGGGTCCACCACTGTATTACTTGTACAATGACCTATATGGACATCCCATTTTGCCCATTAGTAGTGGCCATTTACACATCTTCATTGATTGCATGCACACAATGATATTGGGTGTCTTCGTTTGTTTATCCTCTCCGATTATTTAGATAAAGGTGGTCTTTAATATTTTATTCTTTTCGATGATTTAATCAAATATGGGTTTTCCTAATTTTTATCATAAAAGTAAAGACCCTTTAATCTATAAAGATAAACAATTTCATCATTTAAATGATTCTTTTGAATAAAATAAACCATCTATCAAAATAACTCTTTTAAAATAATTTATTTAATAAAAAAATATACAATACTTTTAAAATAAATGATAATACCAATAAAAGAAAGTCACAATTCAGAATATAATTAAATAATCTCACCACTAAAGTTAATAACGTAGTAATATTTTTAATTCAAAAGATAGATGATTCTTCTTTTATTTGAATCTTCTAAAAATCTATTTGAAGAAGTAAATCATCTATAAAATGTTAAACTAGAGCATGAAATAATACCTCTCTTTTACTAAATAGAAGAAACATATCTTATCAAATATTTTAAAGTAAAAGGACTAAAAAGGAAAGAATATTTAACATCAAGTTATTCTTTCAATAAGTGGGACTATATGAAAGTATATTTTAACTAAGGAAATTTTAACTTTCCTTTTGAACTTTTATATCACACATTCAAATTAAAGAGCCTTAAAATATCTTAATGCAACTTTTATATAATAAAATACATTTACTAAAAGAACTTTTATAGACTCCTAATGACATTAAGATTGATAATCAATCAAAATTTCAAAAGGTTATAATATATAGTCCAATTGGTTAATGGCAAGATAACGCCTTTAGTTTTCATTTCAAATCAAGATAGAAATATATTAATAGGGAACAACAACTTCTAATATATAAATGACAAGGAACTTCTTCTCACATTCCTTAAAATAATACATTTTATGTTCTTTTATAAGAACATTCTAGCACCTTCCAAAGTTTCTCCCCTACCCGACACTTGAGCATTCAAAATAATGGTTCAAGCTATGGATGGCTCCCTCCCAGTTCTCAAGGTGATTGTATGATTTTGTATGGGATCAGAATGAATTTTATCATGCAAGTTAAATGTATTTGCAAAAATCTTTTAAATGTGCAGCCAACTTAATAATTATCACATTTGTACCTAGCTATTTGAATGCTTTTATAAATTCTAATTGTATTTGATTTAAAAAATGATTAAATTAACATAGTGCACAATTATTACACTATCTAACATACCATCTTATTGTCGCATTTCAAAGCTAAGAATTTTGATAAGGCTAGTTTTAATTTAAACACAAAATGAATATATGCGACGTACTCAAAAAGCTTCTCCAAGTGCACACAACATACTTAAAAATATTATCAAGAGCTCATGGCAAAGTCTAAACTAAAAAATTTAAATATAAATCAAAAGAAAATATTATTCACACATTATCAAACAAATTAAAAAATATATATAAAATGACAAACCAAAAATCATTAATAGTAATAATAAGTCCCCTCACATGTTGCGGATATGTTGTATATAAAAGGTTCCTCATCAAAAAAAAAAAAAAAATCATTAATAAGGGTGCTAACCAATTCAACGAAAGGCATCTCAGAAAGATAGGTATTCAATGTTGAAAAGCATAGATTTTACCAAAGAAAGTATTTTGCTGAAATCATTATCCAAGTGCACAAGCCAATTCAATGAAAAGTATTTCAATACAATTCATACAGTAGGTTGGTATTCAACATTGAAACTGAATGTAATACTAAGTTGCTCAAATTTGAATAATACGAATATGAAGAGGATCATTTACCATAAATGCGTATTACAAAGTATTTCACCCAATAATTTCAACCAATAAATAATTGAATTCTTAAAAATACTCATAAAAACATTCACAAAAGGGTATTATCAAAAAATATCATAGACAACCAAATAATTAGAGAAATGGACAGACATTCGTGAAACGGGATAGTCACCATTTATACAAAATCATAAAAGGATGGTGCACTATTTTTAAACATAGACAAGGATGAATTATAACAAGTGATAAAAGGATGAAATGAATCCTAGAAACTGATATTTTTGAGTTTTACTTATGCATCAATTATAATTTTCTACCTAAATTTTTAAACACATTGGAAAACCTAGTTTCATTTCTTTAACAAAAGAACTTGAGACAACAATTTCACAACAATTTTTTAGATCAATACTTCTATTCTATATTTTATTTCATCTATAAACATTATATCACTCAGAAAAAATCCAAACAGGAATAATCCAATCTTGTAAGATGATAATGCACTCACGTTGATTCCCTATTTTCTATTTTCGTCTCTTTCGTTCTCATCCTTTCCTTCCTTTTCCCCCTCCCAACAGATTTTTCATTCCATCTTATAGAAGGTCCTAATAAAGGGTGAAGAAAATGTATAAATCCATGCAATCAATTTTCTAATACCTCCACTTTAGCTGTCAAATGGAGGTTAAAAATAAATTTTTACTTACTATATTTAAAAAAAAAATACTTCCTAAAACATTGTATATATTTTAACATTCATGCACTTTATATTTATATAACAAAATTTATTCTATTCTTTTATTATATATTTATATTTATAGATATTTTATTATAATTCAATTTCAAATCTAAAAAAATATACCTTTAATCAAACACATATATATATTTCTCCAACACTTCTTTACAAGCAATATGATGACAATGAAAAGCTACCATCTACTTGTTAAGAATAGCTCTCATGCAACGTGGCACTTTCCTTATTGTTGGAGACTTTTTAAATTCAAACATATGCAAGCAATATTTACTTTCAATCACACAATCATACATGCATAATGCACCTACATGAATGAAGGGATTTCATATACCCTTAAGCCATTGGTGAGTGTTTTACTGCTAGGGTTTTTTTCATCCCTATCAAAGTGAATACCCCATCGTGGTGATAATTAACATTGCCATAATTTATTATTTTATTTCTTGAGAACTTATACTTACAAAATAGGGACCATCAACAACACCATATCCAACAATGATAAAGCATGATAGTAAATAGAGATGCTCAATATAGAAAAATAAAAACATCATGAAATATATTTTTGGGAGGGCCATTACATTTTTTCCCTTAGTTTTTAACATAGACCCATGTGTTTCAAATACATTTAAATAAAAATATGAAAATATTATTTCATAGAATCTACATCCTCTCATGTAGCATTTCTCTCTAAAAATTGGTCCCATCCTTATATTGGTTTATATTTCTATTTCTTAAATACATGGTACGATAAGCTAATATTCGAACTTGATGGACTTCAATGGTTATGGGATCTTCCGTCTATAAATTAGACACATTCCAAACATGTGAAGGGTCAACAACATATTTTTTGAGTAGGGATATATGGACGACATCATAGATCTTTGATATATTAGGTGTAAGGGCAAGTCTATAGGCCACTGGACTGATCTTTTCTATAATTTCAAAAGGACCAACAAATATGGGATAAATTTTAGTCGATTTGATGGATCTCTTGTTAGGTATCACCCTTAGAAAGACTCTATCTCCCACAAAGAATTATCTTGGTGATCATTTCAAAAAAGTATAGCTCTTTTGTTGATCCATGGCTTCTTTGAGCCGTTTATGGATCATTCTCAACTGTTCCTCCATCTCCTTTATAGTATGTGATCCGATCACTACATAATCCTATAGATTATCCCAAGATAGAAGAGTTTTGCATCATCTCCCATATAGAGCCTCAAAATGTGCCATCCCCAAGGAAGCTTGATGGTTATTTATTATAAGCAAAATCTACTAAGTAGAGATATTCCTCCCACTTAGTCTTGCGATCCATGCAAGACATGCGTAGCATGTCCTCAAGGACCTGATTAAATCTTTTTATTTGACCATCTATCTCCGAATGATATGCATAAATGATATTTAATTTTGTACCCAAGGTTTGATGCAAGGTTTGCCAAAATTTTGAGGTAAATTTAGGATCCATATATGAAATTATGACTTCAAGGAATCTATGCATTCACACAATCTTCCTAGCAAATTTTATAGCTATGGTGGGTGCATCATCCTTGACATTTCCTAAAATAAAGTGATCTACCTTGGTTAATTTATCGACCAAAACCAAAATTACATCATGTTGAAACTTGGTTTTGGGTAAACCCACAATGAATTCCATAGACATGACTTACGATTTCTGTTTCATAATGTCATGAGGGTAAAGTTTTCTAGTTGGTTACAACTTTTCAACTTTTACTTTTAGGTATTTGAGATATCTTGCCATAAAATTGTTGATATCTTGTTTCATTCCTGGTCAATAAAAATTTTCCCTCATTTTTCTCTCATTTTAGTCCCTCCACGATGTGCAGAATAAGGAGTGCAATGGGCTTCCTATAAAATAAGGTTTTTAACCCTCCTATTTTAGGAATAACAAGCCTATCTCAGAAGAACAAGATATCCTTAACAATGAAATCCTTGCTTGTCTTAGGTTCTAACTCAACCCAAGCTCAATATTTTCCTTAATAGTTGTCACTCTATTATTGTTCCCTTACCTTATCAAAAAAATCTACATGACATCTGGGTATAGTAGTTATGTGATTTCTTTGACTTGAGATATCAACTATGTTATTTTATTTTCCCTTAATATATTCAATTTCAAAGTCATACTCGACTAGGAATTCTATCCACCGATATTGTCTTGCATTTAAAAGAGGTTGAGTGAAAATGTATTTTAGACTCTGATGATTTATTTTTAATTCAAAGGGTTTCCCCAACAAATAATATCTCCAAATTTTAAGTGCATGAACCACAATTGCTAACTCCAAATCATGAGTAGCATAGTTGAGCTCATGATTTTTAAGCTTTCAATATTAATAGACTATGATTGCTTTGTTTTGAGTCATAATCCCACCCAAACCTTCAAAAGAGGCATCAGTGCAAATTGTAAACTTTTCTAAGGGATCAGGTATTTTCAAAACTAGGGTGGTTATCAACCTTCCTTTAAGTATTTTGAAAGCTTCATCACATTGTTCTATTTTTTTGAAAGCTTTTCCTTTATTTTTCAAATTAGTGATTAGATAGATGATCTTTGAGAAATTCCTTACAAAATATCTATAATATCCTGCCACTCCCATAGAATTACGTACTTCTAACACATTGGTGGATGCAAACCAATTGATTAAGGTTTAATTTTCTTAGGATCGACAATGATTCCATAAGTAAAAATGACATGCCCTGAGTATTAATCTTGTGGGGTGTAAAATTCACATTTAGAAAGCTTTCCATAAAGCTATTTTTACTCAATATTTCAAACACAATTCTCATATATTGAGTAGATCAAGATATCATCTAGAAATATGAGTACAAAGTGATCTAGTTATTCACGAAAGATACTATTCATAAGATTCATAAAATTTGAAGGAATATTTGTTAACCCAAAGAGTAAGACTGTGAACTCATAATTCTCATACCTTGTTCTAAAAGTTGTTTTGTGAGTATGTTCTTCTCTGATCCTTAACTGGTAATAGCTAGATCTGAGATCAATTTTTGAGAAGATAGTATCTCCTTTTAAATGATTGAATATATCATCAATTCTAGGAAAGGAGTATCTATTCTTGATGGTTACCTTATGAGCATTCTGTAATCAATAAATAACCTTAAGGATCCATCCTTCTTCTTCATGAACAACACATGGGCTCCTCAAGGTGATACAATTGGTTTAATCAAACCCTTTTCAAGAAAATCCTAAAGCTATACTTTTAACTCTTGTAATTCAATTGGGATCATTCGATAAGGTGATATAGCAATGGGTTCAACTCTAAGTATGAGTTTCATAGAAAATTCAAACTCTTGTTGTGGAGGAAGTCCAGGTAAGTCTTTAGGAAAAACATCCTTAAAATTTTCCAACATAGGAAACTTCTTAAAAAGTTCCATATTATCTTAATTTTCTTCATGTTTGTTGATATTAACTACATAAACGACCCCATATTTTTTGATTGCTTTTTTAAGTTGTAATGTAGACAGTAGATGTGGTTGAACAGTACCTTGATCACAGTGGATCTTTATTTGTTGATTTGGTTGTTCAGTGAAGTCCATCCACCTCTCTTGGAAATCAAAGAAGGCTCTATGTGCTTTTAGCCTATCCATTCCAAGGATAATATCAAATAAATATAAGGGATCTACATACATATGCCAATATTTTCTACCACTAGGTAGATATATGTGGGTGTCGAAAAGACATTGGTTAAAAAAAAAGGTTTGTATTGAACCATACTCAACCTTACACCCATTTGAAAAAAATCTAGGTCTTACCAGTATATCCCAAGCTAAATTTAAAGAAATAAGACTATCTTTTGCACCATTATCAACCAAAATATTCACATTTTTATCAAATAGTTTACCTTTTAGGAGTAATGGAATAGCTTGGCCATCTAAGATGGAATTACCTATTGTAGCATAAATTCGATGAGGTTGTTCATTAGAGGATTTCTTTCGATCGACTCTTTGAGGAGATTTGTTTGCATAATGCGGTCCTCCACATACAAAACATCCTAATTTAGGAGCCTTGGTATATGATTTATTTTTTACATCCCTATCTTCTGGTGTAGTTTTGACAATTATCTTCTAAAATGTGGGCCTCTGATTATTATTTCTTGGATATCCCCTCCTATCCTTGTTTGTGTAAGTTCTATCATTGTTTTTGTTTTCAATTTTGGGCCTTTCCTTATTTCCCACTTTGAACTTTTTGTTTTGATCCCTATCTCATCTCATAAAACCAACAATACTCTTTCTCTTATTGAGCTTATCATTCTCTTTTTAAGACATATTTTGTATTTAAAGTAAGCCCTCTTTTTTTTTTGATTAGTTTCTTCTTGTCGTGCCAAGTTGTAAGCTTTTTACGTTTTTTTGGATTAAGTAAATTTATGATAGTTATGATTCTGGGATGAACCCCTAAAATGAATTTTTGCACTTTTAATTGTTCATTGTTTTTGTACTCAGGGACATATTTGAGTAACTTAAAAACCTTTGATAATATTTATCGATAGACATAGATACCTGTTGTAGAGTGGAAAATTCTTCAAACTTTTCAACATAGAACTGCTTAGTTAGGAATATCTTCTTAAATTCTTATACAAACTTATCCCATTTTAAATCAAAAGCTTTAATTTTATTTCCCTAATTATAGGTATTCCACCACTCTAAAGCTACATCAACCAGGTGTAAGGTATTCTAAGTAGTTTAGAATTCATATGATAAGCCCTTCATAGAAAAATAAGTCTCTATCTCACTTAACCATCTCTCTGCAACATCCCCATCTTCCTTCCCATAAAATTTTGATATTTTTACATTTTTTATATCTTTGGCCAGTTCTACCCCTACTCGAGTCCTGTTGAACTCTACTTGCATGTTAGGGCTCCTCTCAAGTTTAGTTTTAGTATTTTTATATTTAACATGTTTAAAAAAATTTTCTATCATCTTTTGTTGTTTATTCATTAGTTCTCACTGTTGCTCCATTTCTTCTTTCTATTGTTGCATTTGTTCTTACATCAATTGAACCAAAGTGGTTGGATTTCCTTCCTATCTAATTGGTTTATCTATCTCATTTAATCGTCTTTCCCTTCATGAATGAATGGGAGATTCCTGTTGACTAGAAGATGTAAGTTTCTTAGCGGACCCACCTCAAAGCATTGGAGCCATTTTTTTTGGGTACAAAAGGAGCTATGTTAGTTTTAAAGTTGTAAGGTTTGAGTTCAAGAATTCAAGGTTAGAGTTTATTTCAAAATTTCTTGGGCCCTATGATCTAAGAATATTATAACCTAGGATCTGATACCAGCTACGATAACCTAGTCAAACACATATTGATTGTAATAATTTAAACTTACTTATAGTCTTGACAAATAAGGAGAATGGTTTGGGAGAGGTAAATTTTTTTAGTTTTGATATTTATTTTACACCCATTGGTAATCATTACATAGCATTGAATACCACTTTTGAGATTATAATCATTGCAGACGGTCTCCCAAGTGGACGTGATTGGCTAAATCTCATGAGAGGTGCTTTTAGTGATTCTATCCTTCTCACCCTTGGGCTCTGTTGGTCAAATATCTACATAATCAACAAACACTGCATTCATGCACCCAATATATGGCAAACATTGAAAGGTTGGAGGAAAGAAATGTCCCCCATGCCAATATCTAGAGAGGGTTGGTTCTCGAACTAAATCCTACACTGGTAGAAGACTAGGGATGCAAGAAAGGAATTGGAAAAATGCAAAAAGAAATGGGAAATATGGCCTTAAGCCAAAGTGTAGGATTTAGGGTAGACTAACAGCAAGAAAATCACCAAAGCATGAAATAGCATTTAACAGAGAAAAAAACAATAGAATTTACTTATAAACTTGCAGTAATAACCTTCAGAATAACACTCCAAAATTCACTCCCTCACTAGCAATATTTAAATCCAAATGCAAAATTTAAATCTAACAACAAACAAGAAACATGAATGTAAAATAGAAGTGCACAGTACAGAAGGAAATTGCACACAAGATCACTTGTGAATTCAGAAGCCTGATTCCTTGTATTAATGCAAAGAATTTCGAGATTCTTATCACAAAGTGTCTCACATCCCCCATTTTACAATGGAAATTTGATTAGTATTTATAGAGGATTTCACCTCTTTCATTAAATACACAAGAGAACAAAATGCTCACAGATCAAAAAAAAAAAAAAAAAAATTCCTCCTCAGAATTATTGAAAATCTCTCCCTTAAGGACATCGATCTATCTTTCAGGGAATAATTCCCAAGAAAACCATCAACTCGGGTGTCGGTGCATAGATAATTTGGAAATCATTGAATACTTTGGAAATATTTCTACGCCTTGGAAATCATGAAAATTCCCTTGCTCTTCTCACATAGCTTCTCTTCTACTCGGGATCCATGATTTGAGTTACTTATTGCCACCGTTATTTAATGTTTATAAATATGGTGCCTTTGGAGGCTTTGACAATGATCCATTTCACCCAAGAACTGCGTTCGCCTATTTTTTTTGATCTTATTTTAAGCACTCATGATTTCTTCTTAAAATGTGTTCACCCATGGGAGGGGCGAATAGGATGTTCACCTCTCGACCAGGGTGAACACGACATTATTCTCTTCTCAGGGTATGTTCACCCAAAAGAGGGGAAAATGAGACGTTCACCCCTCCACTAGGGTTAATGTGACGTTGCTTTGTCTTTGAGCGAACACATTTGGATGTTGAAGTGTGTTCGCCCAAAGGAGGATCGAATGGGACATTCACCCCTCAATTGGGGTGAACACGAATAGGTTTTACTGCACCTCTTATTGCTTCTTATTTTTACTATTTAGTTCATCCTAACATGGATTGAATGGGGCGTTTGCCTCTTGTTTAGGGAAAATGCGTTGTCATATCCAAAATAATAAACTTTATTAAATTCTTCATCAAATAATTTATTGTTTTTTGTTATCCCCATAGGCCCAAAAATGACTTTGTTTCCAACATATTCATAACAAGGTGAACTTGCATCCCGAATGAAATTTTACAAAAACACTTAGAACACCAATACAAAAGAGTACCTATGTGAATATACAAGAATTTTTTTTTAACATAAAACTTCCATAGATAAACAAGACTTTATCATGTATACATCAAAATACTCTAGCAAAATACCTAATGTGGCAAAGTGCAAAATTTCCAATATTTTTGGCGACTCACAGGGTATCCAACTCGCATGGATGTAAGTGATCCTAGGCCTTTATTCATTGGGTTATAGAGTCCTTCATCCCAGCTGCTTCGGTTGGCACCTTTGTTGAGGTTGTAAAGGTCTTTCGACATACCTCTTCCTTAGAGCACTCCCTCTTTTCCACTTCCACTGCTACTCTAGCACTTCATCTCGTTCTTATTCCTCTACTGCTTTCTCTATTGTTGCACACTCTGCTACTGCCTGCTCCTCCTACTCTTGGATGGTTTTAGAAATGACTTCATAGGCATGCACTGATTATTACCAAGCGTGAGTAGTGAATAGGCAAGGGACACTGAGGGACTCATAAATGAAATGAAGATTCTAAAAATCCATCAAACTGAGGTGCTTCACTCGTTGGGCCAACTCGTACAAGGATAGTTCTAAGCACGTATACTTTTGTAGTAAGGGAAACACCTATGCTTTGGTGAGAGGCTCCTCCTAGGAATCAATCTCAGAGGTATCTTCATCAAAATTCTTCCCAAGCACTTAGAGCTACCCCATGGGAAGAGGTTCTCCCCAATCATCCACAAAGGTCAAAAATTCCAATTCATCAATGGTCTCAAAATGATACAAAGAAATAATGTGTTCTTGTTCAATAGTGTTTAGGATGGCCCGTCCTTCCCGTGCCAGGTCCATTCGCTAGAAGTAACTACATGGTGTAATTTTTGCCTTAGACTAGGCATATTTCATCTCATTGAGGGGGTGAATGTGCAAATTGGTATTAGTCAAATCCTATATTTTTACAACCATCTCCATAGGGTGACAACATCTCCTCAGTGGTATCAATTAATTTTTGCCCTAACTGTATTTACATCTGTGCCTTCCATAAATAGTGCAACACTTTAACAGCTTGCATGACCAAATTTTTGTAGTTCTAGGCAGAGCGAAGATGGATGCCATTGACATTATCTCATGAAAATCCTATGGCCTGTGCTGCATTCTCAGCTAACTACTTATTCATATCTTCGACTTGTTGTTGAAGATAGTGCATTTCAATCCTGGCAGCATCACGCTCCTTCAAGTGGACTTTGACCTACTAGCGTAAAAAGTCATTCTCGGTGGTCATCTTCTCTTCTTGGGCTCTACTTTTTGCCATGGCATTTTTGAGCTCAATTATTTTGTTCTCATATTCAAAATATTTATCCTTAAAATACTCACCATGTAGGTACACTGAGCTCATATCTACCTAAATTTTATCCATATTTTCCATAGGATCTATCCGTGTGACATCTTCTGTTATAGTCTCAGAAATGAGATCACTCGACAACAACTCTTCTTGAGGCTTCAGAACTAATGACGTGATTATGGTAATATGAGCCTCCTTCGTGATAGGATCGAAAAAAACTTTTTTAATTGGTCGAGCTGGAGCCAAGGCCTATTTGCATCGCATACTCTTCAACCACTATGAAGAGCTCAAGTGTGTCTGGTTAATCTTCTCTACATCAGGCTATTTGTGGGCCACCTACATATCAAGAGATATCTGCAACTCCAAAAATAGGGTGAATGTAACCAAAATATCTAAGCAATTGGGTCTAATAGAAGTGGATGATACGACTACAAGAGGTGGAGAAAAAATAGCAATTTTGGTAGAGGCAACAAGTTTAGCTTTAGTTACGCTTACTCTGGGAGGAGCTTGCGTACTTACAACCTTAATGGTGATGGAGGCAAGAACGAAAAGAGATGGGCACAAAAAGGGATTCTGTCTTGACGTATATGAACTGAAAGAAATGGAAGATGAAGGAATGGGAATAGAGGAGGGAGCAATAGTGACTTTGAGGGTGTGATAAGATGAAAACAAAATGGATGTGGAGGGCATACCAAAGGGTAGAGAAACAGATACCAAGGACTATGAGAGTGGAACAAATGGAAGTCATATATAAATAACTGGTTGCTCCAAAGAAGAATGGGGAAGAAAATACGTACCTTTGAGCGCAAGCACTGTGTGCTACGACAATGGGAACGGTTGCAAAATTGTCTTCTTCCTATACTTTTGCCCTTTTTCTAATGTCCATATTTTCTCCTTCATCCATGACTTCGACATGAGAGCTTTTTGACTACTGATCTTCCTCCTTTCGATGAAATTACTTTGGGCTCTAAGTAGTTTTTATCCTTCCCTAGAGAATTCAAAATTAAGGTCAATACATCACGCTTTTACTTGACTTGGGTGCCTTTGATCTGTTTGAAACTTCATGGTGAATAGCCCTTTTAAAGAAAACTTTATCTACTTTCACTTTTTTTTCAAATATACCTGGAAATCAGATTTTTTCTAAAAATAAAATCAGGCCCTTTTCTTTCTTTTCTTTATTTGCTTTTCCTCGTTTTCCTCTATCTGAGATTTCTGATTTTTTCTTCCTTCAAAAGTGCTCAAAAAAAGCTTTGAATATTTAAAAAGCATGTGCTTTTAATTTTAAAATTATGCAAAAGAAAACCAAATTTTGTCGCCCTTCTTGGCACGTTCATCCATAATAGGGGAAAATGATCCATTCGCCCATCCTTTAGGGTGAACACGATGTTAATATAATGCTTGTTATCATCGAACTTGATGTTCGATTGGTGAATTATGTTTGCCCCTCAACTAAATGAATGACCAAGTTCTAGCTTATTAGGGGCAAACACATTTCACACATAATACATTATGTGTTCCCATGAAGATGTCTTCTTGGGCGAAGGGAAATATTTTGCTCTTCTTTTTTTCTTTTGCTAGCACATATGACCTCCCCATATAGCTTAGTCGCTTCATTCTTAGGGCAAAAATCCCTTTCACGTGTGCTTGGGGCAAATGCACTTTGTTCCTTTTCCTTCTTTTTCTTTTCTTCTTTTTATTTTTATTTTTTAATATTTTTACATAACATCAATGATCAAATAACAACAATACATTAAAAACAATATTTACATATGTACAAAGTGGTGTCTTACCAGAAACTCATGATTGAATATATGCCTTCAAATGAAGACCATTCACTATAATAGGGAGATCATATCCTTCCAGATCACTAAGGTGGTAAGCATTTGCTGAATTCACCACAAAAATTTGGAAAGGGCCCTCCCAAATAGCATTTAACTTATGCTGGTTCCCCGACTTAGCCTTCTTTTCATTTTATTTTAAAACCAAATCTCCCACTTGAAAACTATGGTCAATCATTTTATTTCCAAACCACTTCTTCATTTATCTAGTATGCACAACAAATACCTGATAAGCCTGTTCCCTTTTCTCTTCTAACTGTAGCAACTGTTCCAATCGTGCACACATAGGGTCATAATATTCATCCTCATCCTAGAACAACTACAATGTTTGGAGTACTAGAAGCTCAATATGAGTAGGAAGAACAACTTATTTTCCATAAACCAAGGCATACAGGGAAGTATTGATAGATTTCCTTATCGAGATGCGATCTTCCCAAAGCGCTTGATTCAAAAAAATTATTTCTCTTGTTACTACCCATCATTATTTTTAACATTCATAGCAAATTATTGTTAGTGGACTTGGCCAATCCATTTCCTTGCAGATAATAGTTGGATGATGTCTTCAAATAAATGCCATATTTGCTAGAAAACTCTGTAATTTTAGCCCTGATAAATGGAGTGCCATTGTCAGTTACAATAATGTCTGGTATGCCAAAACGAGTAATGAGACCCTCTAGAAAGGAGATAAAAGTAGCTTGATCAACCTTATTAGTGGAAATGGCCTTTGCCCATTTGGTGAAATAATTAGTCACCATCATATTCTTAATGTCTTCCAAATAGCCCAGAATGAAATTCTTCCAAAATATTCTTCTTTTCAAAAAATTTTACACACCTAAAAAGAACTCCATCTATGTTTTTATGATACAACCCATTGGGTAACAATACATATTTGAGTGCTTGTAGATTGAACCTCCGATGCTGTGAGGCATAGAGGTGAGTTGGACATCCCCTGAAAGTAAAATAGTCAACCAACTCTTCTATCCAATCACAGTCACTCATAGTATGGTTTACACAAATTCTTTCACTAGTGTTCTCCACATGCACCACAACCAATGCCTCAATGATAACACTTTTAGCTAACTCCTAGCATAAAACTCTTCTACAAACTAGCTTTATTAGTCATATATCTACATCGTATTCTTAAATTTTAGAGACCCATCCTGCTCTCTTATCGCCTAATTTTCCTTGTAGTATAAAGTTTTGAACATCAGGATGAATCACATAAACGACCGTATTGCTCTGAGAAACAAAGTGTCAAGAATTTTTCAATGATTTCATCACATCATAAACTTGCTTCTCAATGAAGTTGTACTTATCCTAATGTGGTGCAATAACTTGGCTCAAGAAAGCGATGGGATTTTCTTATTCATATTCTTATTTCTGAGTCAACACTGCAACATAGCTTTCATGCTCACCCACCGTGTAAAGAATGAAGTATTTCGAATAACCAAGATTAATTAAAACTAGATCTTGAGTGGTTCTTTCCTTGATTTCCTAAAAAGTTCATCTCTTGACTTCCATCCACTTAAACTCAACATTTTTTTCAAAATCTTAGTTGTGGGATTCACAACCTAGGAAAAATTACCAATAAACTTGTGGATGAAGTTTATTTGGCTGAAGAAATATTGGAGGTCTTTCTTATTAGTAGGCAGTGACAATTTCATAAGCGCTTTGGCTCTTGCAAGATCTATCACCAATCCTTCTTATGATATTACATGACCCAACAATTTACCTTCTTTGATGACAAAGATCGACTTATTTGGATTGATGGTGATTTTGAACTCATGACACTTCTCAAAAACCTATCTTAGATGAGCAACATGATATTATCTATGATGGGAAAACATAGTCATATCATTGAGATATATCACAATAATTCTATTTAGTAACTCATCGAAGGCAATGCCCATGGTGCTCTGGAAGGTAGCACCGACGTTCGAGATACCAAAGGGCATCCTTTGGTAGGCAAATGTGCCCCAATTGGTAGTGAATGTTATTTTGTATCGATCCTCGCCCTTCACCCATATTTGATTATATCTAGGGAAGCCCTCTAATAGTGAGAATCTCTGTGCACCGGCAACTACATGAATAATTTGATCTATTTGGGGTAGAGGGTAATGATATTTAAGCGATGTCTGGTTCAGGTTGAAAAAATAAACACACAAATGTATGTCTCCATTATTCTTCCTTATGGGGACCCGGTTCACCACCTAGGTCAAGTGCTTAGTCGGATATATAATCTTCACCTCCATCATGTTCAAAAATTCTACCTTCATGAGCTCTTTGATCTTAGGATTGATAGGACACTACTTTTTCAAAAAAAATTTACCTGCTCCTGTAGTTCTATGGTATGTTGGATCACATTATTATCATATCCATTTAAATCCTGGTAAATCCATACCACAATGTTGGGGTACTCGTAGCACAAGTTTTTAATACCTTCAAGTTCATCCGGCACACAATCAATTTCGATCTTGATAACCTTTTTATGTTCCAACTGCAATTCCTTGTACTCCTTGACATACACTTTAATCTTGTGCTTATTAGCTCTATAATTTTGATCAAATAAAATTTCCAATGAGATCAAACATCGAGGAATGTGATTATTTTTAATTGAATCATCCCTTCTTTCTCCTCTTCATCAAGTACTCTGTCATTCGTGCTAGCAGCTTCACTAAGTAGAAAATTAACTATTTGTTCATCATTGTCAAATACTTGCCAATAGATATTCTTGTCAGGAACTGAAGATCTATAGATCACCCTGATAGTCTTGGGATTTCAGACCACTTTCTCCATGGGAGAATAGTTTGCACCAAGAGAAGCTAAAATATTTGCTTGTCTATTCTGCTCCTAAGTTATCGTCTAAATTTTCAAAGCTGTGAAAGCTTCAAACAAGTCCTAAACCCTATTGCGATAAGCTTTCAGGTAATGCTATTTTGATACACACTTATTAGTGGTCTGATTAACGATAAGTTTAGAGTCACCAAAAATCTGTAGCTGTTTAATGCCCAAATTTTTAGCCTTTTTCAATCCAAAGCACAATACCTTATATTCATATGCATTGTTTGTATAAATACAGGTCAACCTATAAGAATAATATTTTTGTATACCTTTGGGAGAGATCAATATGACACCAGATCCCACACCATTCTTACATCTGGTGCCATCAAAAAACAACTTCCATAGTTGATCCGTGTCAAAACCTTAAGAATTAGGGATTTCCTCTTCATTTTGTTCAATATTAGTTATTTAATAACAACCAATATTTGTCCCAATCATTGCATTAAAATATGTAAGTAAAAATTCATCCTCTAGGCGTAGCTCATCCAATGCTTCTCCCACCAATTCAATATCTTCTAGCTCTTTAGTCATCATGTTTACCACACCTGGAGATTGTTCTTCCTCTTCCAAATTTTCAATGTGAAAATGCAAAGGTTTTTCATTATGGATATGAATCTTTTTTCCTTTGAATGGTATCTCCAAATGTGAATAGTCTAAGGGAAGGTATCCATCCAGTTTTACCATGAACTCCCTTGAGAGGTACATACTAAAATATGGCTCCAAGTCAACTACTACCACTTCTTGGATGACCGTGATCTATGACATAGTGTGGAGGACAATAGGGATTTCTTTGATCACTCCCACTATCTTGACTAGAGTCCCATCTAGTTGCTTCTCAGATATTCCATCCCCATCACTTAACATACTGCCTTTGGCATGACAGTAGTTACAGCTCTGAAATCGATCATACAATTATGTACAATCCACCCTTCCATTCTCAGGAATAAATAAAATGGGGAGGTCTATTTTTTCTATCGTAGAATTGGGTAACGCTTGCGCTAGGACTGTTTGGGAAGAAACTTTTTTTTTATCTTTAGTAGTCTTCAAGGATTCTTGCAACAAATAAATTTATCCTCGCAACTATAGCGCGTAATACAAGCTAACCTTAGCTGGAATCCACTTCATTTCCTCTATAATGTTATAGCTTGATACAACTGAAACCTTCTATTTTGGAGCTCATTCATATTTGTCCCAATACTATTGAGTAGATTCTACTCTTTGTCTTTTCATTAAGGATGGGTACTTAAGTCACTTCCTGGACTACTCTTTTGTTTCACTTTGTGTTTGAGTAGCCGCTATAGGTTATGAAACGGATGCTTTATTTTGTACTTTCTCTTGATCCTGCTTAGGCAATAAGTATCTCAACTTGATAAAATATTGTTCCTTAGTTCTCACACCAGGGGCTTTTGTTGGAGGTGGTCATTTTTCATCTTGTACCTTTGGTTCTGATGGCACCTTCAAAGGTTTGAGCTCAGTTGGATCTACAGTTACTAGCTTCTTTCCAAACCTCATAAGGACTAAAACTTACACCAAAGATGGCATCATGAAATTGTGTTTGATTTATCTAATCATATTAACTTATCCTATGGCTAAACTTTCTACTAGCATTTGCACATAATTCATATGTACCATGCAGGTTTCTTCTCCATGAGGATCATTACATGTCGAACACCAGTACACCTTTTTATAGTTGCACTAATCTCCTCATTCACCATCATTATTGGGCTCTTCTCAGGGCATCTACTTGTAGAAGCTTGTTATCTCGTAATAAGTGGGGTCTAAAATATCCTAAACTAGAACTTGACCCCCGCTTGCTTCTTCCTTACTATGGTAAGCTCATTAGTTATTGTCCTTAAGGCTGTGTTATTGGACTTTACTTCCTACAACAACACCGTGAGAGAGTCAAGATTAGACAATGGAGTGGGTGCTAGAAAAGGTAAGGGTGCTTATGGCATAGGTAATGACAAGGGAGTCAGAGGCACTGGCATTATTGAAAAAGGAACAAGTGCTGGCAACTAGGGAACTGCTTGAGTTGGCAACTGATAAAATCCTGAGGCTGGATGTTACAAGATAGGGATTGAAGCAACATGAGGTGGGCTAGAAATCCATGAGGGAACTAGGTACATGGAATGCATAGATTGAAAAAATACACTTGAATACAAATACTATGGAAGGTCAGGGACAATGGGTATAGTCATCTTCGGGGGATGCCTACCTACAATAATAAAATCATATTCGACCTTTTGAGCTTGCATATACAAGTCTAGAAATATAGTCACATTGACCTGTCATAAAACCATACCAATTTTAGTGCTAAATACCCTAAGATTATAGAGTGCAACTTGCTCATGTGTGGGTTGTAACCCATCAAGGACTCTTTGCCAGCTTCGTACGAACCTAACATTGAAGTCGACTATCTCTTCTTGCAAATGTCTTTGAATCATCATAAACTAGTGCAACAAAGAGTATGGATTAGCTTGTTCATGAAAATTTTTAATGAGCAACTTTGCTAGCTGATCCTATGATGTAATAGTACCTAGTTGCAATGATTGGTACCAATAAAGCAATTTTCCTCTCAATGATAATACCAAAAATTTTATCATTACATCCTCATTTGTTATGTCATGGATAATCACCAAAGAAGCCACATATTGGATATGCTCATATGCAATTTTATCGGTACCATCATAGGTCGGAAAATCTTTCAAATAAGCTTGTGGAACTAGATTTTGTGCTTACATGTTCAAAGCTCCTGAGCTATTCCATGTTGGGAACTGTCTTGGCAAAGGATTTTGAGCCATATGGACTGGTATATGGGGTTTAGACTAAGCAACACTAGTGGTTGTATGGGGCAAAGGTTATGGGAAACTTGTGGTGGTACTTACTGGGCTTACAGGAGTGGAACATACACCAGCTAACCGTGAGGATGTAATAGATGGTATGTGGGATATATGGGGTAATAAGGATGTACACCAAAAAGTAGCTAATTGAGGATGTTCCCCCAACCTTTGAATATCAAGTTCGTAGAACTCAATTTGATGATATGGATTTTTGGCCTTTGATCTTGTATTCATAAGACATAGCTTTCGTTGTTCTCACGTTAGGAGATTCTTGGGTGTAATTGAGTCGCTAGATGTTCTAATGTTATAGGATGAAGGCAAACATCAAAACTTAATACTGTTGGAAGTGGAAACTTTGATGTCCCACCATGCATGCCAAAAAATGTTGGTCAAATATCTGCCTAATCAACAAACACTACGTTCATGCATCCTAGATACGACCAACATTGAAAGTTCGAAGGAAAGAAATGTCCCCTGTGCCAATCTCCAGAGAGGGCTAGTTCCCAAACTAAATCCTACACTGGTAGAAGACTATGAATGCAGGAAAGAAATTGGAAAAATACGAAAAGAAATGGGAAATATGGCATCAAGCCGAAGTTCAGGATTTAGGTAGACTAATAGCAGGAAAATCACCAAAGCATGAAATAGCATTTAACAGAGGAAAAATCAACAAAATTTAATTATAAACTTGCAATAATAACCTTTAGAATAACACTCCAACATTCACTCCCTCACTAGCAATATTTAAATCCAAATGCAGAATTTAAATCTAACAGTAAACAAGAAACATGAATGTAAAATAGAAGTGCACAGTACAAAAGAAAATTTCACACAAGATCACTTGCAAATTTAGAATCCTGATGCCTTGTATTAATGTAGATAATTTGGATATTCTTCTTGCAAAGTGTCTCACATCCCCCCTTTTACAATGGAAATTTGATTAGTATTTATAGAGGATTTCACCTCTTTCATTAAATACACAAGAGAATAAAATGCTCATAGATAAAAAAAAAATGAGAAAATTCCTCCTCGAAATCATTGAAAATCTCTCCCTTAAGGACAATGATCCATCTTTCAGGGAATAATTCCCAACAAAACCATCAACTCGGGCATCGGTGCACAGAAAATTTGGAAATTATTGAATACTTTGAAAATGTTTCTATGCCTTGGAAATCATGAAAATGCCCCTTCTCTTCTCACACAACTTCTCTTCTACTCGGGATCAATTATTTGAGTTACTTATTGCCACCATTATTTAATGTTTATAAATATAGGGCCTTTGGAGGCTTTGATTGTGATCCATTTCGCCTAAGAACTGCATTCACCTATTTTTCTCGATCTTCTTTTAAGAACTCATGATTTCTTCTTAAAATGCGTTTGCACAGGGGAGGGGTGAACATGATGTTCACCTCTCAACCAAGGTGAACACGACATTATTATCTTCTTAGGGTACATTCACCCAAAATAGGGGTGAACGGGATGCTCACCCTCCACTAGGGTGAACACGACGTTTCTTTGTCTTCGGGTGAACGCGTTTGGATGTTGAAGTCCATTCACTCAAAGGAGGGGCGAACAAGACATTCATCCCTCAACTGGGGCAAACATGAATAGGTTTTAGTGCACTTATTCTTGCTTCTTATTTTTGCTATTTCATTCACCCTAACATGGGGTTAATGGGGTGTTTGCCTCTTGTTCAGGGTGAATGCACTGTCATCTCAAAAATACTAAACTTTCTTAAATTCTCCATAAAATCATTCATTGTTTGTTTTTATCCCCATAGGCCCAAAAATGCCTTTGTTTCCAATATATTCATAACAAGGCAAACTTGCATCTCAAATGAAATTTTACAAAAACACTTATAACACCAATACAAAAGAGTACCTATGTGAACAAACAAGAAATTATTTTTAACATAAAATCCGCCATAGACAAATAAGATTTTATCATCATATACATCGAAATACTCTAGAAAAATCCCCAATGTGGCAAAGTGCAAAATTATCAATAGGCTCATCATGAGAAATTAGATTCATGACTTGGGTTATCCTCTAGGGCCCATAACACCTAGATGGTGAACTCATAACTTCCCTCCCTTACATGTGGAACCTTGAGTTTAAATTTTTCTCATATGTTCCTGAATATCATGTAAGGATGTTTAGCGTAAATGTTATGGTGCTTAATCAATGACCATGCATATAGATTAATATCTAACACCATGGGTAATTAATGTCATGTCACTCACCTAGCATTGATCATGGTATCCTTATAAAAATTGCAAATATTTTGATGGATGTCCCATACCACACCATCGGGAAACCTTATCTTAGAGTTATATTTCTCTCACCAAAATTTCCTATTTGATAACTTCATACAAGGGTCACCATCGTACTGCTCGTACAATGACCTAGATGGATGTCCCATTTTACCCATCCATAGTGGCCATTCATGAATGTTCATTAATTGCATGTGCATAATTCAATGGTATTGGGTGTCTTTATTTATTCATCCTCTCCAATGATTTATTATTTTTGATGATTTAATCAAATAGGGATTTTCCTAATTTTTCTCATAGAAGTAAAGACCCTTTAATATATGAAGATAAATAATTTCATCGTTTAAATAAATATTTTAAATCAAATAAACCATCTATCAGAATAACTCTTTTAAAATATATCATTTTAATAAATAGAATAAATAATTCTTTTAAAATAAATGATAATACCAATAAAATAAAATCACAATTCAAAAGAGAATTAAATAATCTCACCACTAAAGTTAACAATGCAATATTTTTTTTAGTTCCAAATAGATGATTCATTTAAATGTTTCTTTTATTTAAATCTTCTAAACATCTATTTGACAAAGTAAATCATCTATAAAATGTTAAACTAGGGCATGAAATCATACCTCTCTTTTGTTGAATAAAAAGAATATATCTTATCAAATATTTTAAATTAAAAGGACTATAAAGGAAGGAGTATTTATCATCAAGTTATTCTTTTAATAAGTGGGACTATATAAAGGACTATATGAAATTATATTTTAACTAAGGAACTCTTAACTTTCCTTTTGAACTTTTATATCACACATTCGAATTATAGAGCCTTAAAATCTCTTAATTTAACTTTAATATAATAAAATGCATTTAATAAAAGAACTTCTATAAACTCCTAATGAAATTAAGATTGATAATCAAATAGACGTTCAAAAGGTCATAATATATAATCCAACTGATTAATGGTAAGATAGCACCTTTAGTTTTCATTTCAAATCAAGACATAAATAGATTAATAGGGAATACCACCTTCCAATATATAAATAACAAGGTACCCCTTCTGGTATTTCTTTAAATAATACATTTTGTATTCTTTTCTAAGAATATTTTGGTACCTTCCAAAGGTTCCTCCCCTACCTGATACTCAAGCATTCACAACAATGGTTCAAGATATGGATGGCTCCCTCCCGATTCTCAAGGTGATTGTATGATTTTGTATGGGATTAGAACGAATTTTATCATGCAAGTTAAATGCATTTGTAGCAATATTTTAATTGTGCAACCAACTTAATAATTATCATATTTGTACCCAACTATTTGAATGCATTGATAACATCTAATTGCCTTTGATTTCTAAATTATAAAATCAACATAGTGCACAATTATTACACTATCTGACATACTAGCTTATTGCTAAATTTCAAAGCTAAGAATTTTGATAAGGTTGATTTTAATTTAAACACGTAATGGAGAGGTGTGATGTACTCAAAAATTTTCTCCAAGTGAACAAAACATACTTCAAAACATTATTAAGAGCTCATGGCGAAGTCTAAACTGCAAAAATTAAATATAAATTAAAAGAAAATATTATTTGCATATTATCAAATAATTTTTTAGAAAAATATTTTGGTGAACCAAAAGTCATTAATAAGGGTGCTAACCAATTCAACGAAAGGTATATTAGGCATATAGGTATTCAATGTTGAAAAATAGAGATTAAAATCAAAGAAAGTATTTTTCTGAAATCATTATCCAAGTGCACAAGCCAATTCAACGAAAGGTGTTTCAGGATAATTCATACAACAGGCAGGTATTCAAGGTTGAAACCAAATTTAATACTAAGTTTCTCATATTTGAATAATACAAATATGAATAGGATCATCTTTCTTCAATGCGTATTATGGAGTATTTCGCCCAATAATTTCAACCAATAAATAAAAGAATTCTTTAACATACTCAGGAAAACATTTACGAAAGGAGATTATAAAAAATAACATAGTCAACCAAATAATTAGAGAAATGGGTAGACATTCGTGAAAGGGGATAGCCACCATATATATGAAAAAATAATTAGAGAAAAATCGTAGAAGGATTGTGCACCATTTTTAAACAAAGACAAGGACAAAATATAACAGATTATAAAAGGGTGAAATGAATCCTATAAACTAACATTTCTAAGTTTTACTTATGTATCAATTATAATTTTCTACCTATGTTTTTAAACATAATGGAAACCCCGATTTCATTTCTTTAACAAAAGAACTTGAGACAACAATTTCATAGTAGTTTTTCACATCAATCCTTCTATTTTATAATTTATTTCATCTACAAACATTAGAGCACTCAAATAAAATTCAAACAAGAAGAATCCAACCTCGTAAGATGATATTGCACTCCCACTGGTTCCCTATTTTCTATTTCCTTCTCTTCCATTCTTATCCTTTCCTTCCTTTTTCCCCTCCCAATAAACATGTCATTCCATTTTATAGAAGGTCCTTATAAAGGATGGAGAACACATATAAAGCCTTGAAATTAGCTATCTAATACCTCCACTATAGCTGCCAAATGGAGGTTAAAAATAATTATTTACTTATTATATTTTAACAAAAAAATGCTTCCTAAAATATTGTATATATTTTAACATTCATGCACTTTATATTTTTATAATAAAATTTATTCTATTCTTTTATTATATATTTATATTTATAGATATTTTATTATAATTCAATTTCAAATCTAAAAAATATGCCTTTAATCACACACACACAAATATCCATATATATATATATATATATATATTTTCCAACATTTCTTTACAAGCAATAGTATGATAACGAAAGGATTTCATGTACCCTTAAGTCGTTGGTGAGTGTTTTGGTGCTAGGGTTTTTTTTCATCCTTATAAAATTGAATACCCCACCACGGTGATAATCTACACTACCATCATTTCCCATTTTATTTCTCAAGAACCTGTTCCTGCAAAACAAAGACTATCAGCAACACCATATCCAACAATGATAAAGAATAATAGTAAAAATATATGCTCAATATAGATGAAGCATACCAAAGGCTATCATTTGATCAAGCATATTAACTATAAAAAATCAAAATACTCAGAAGTGCTTTCAACTTATTTTATTAAGAATTTGATACAAGATTACAGGGTGAATCTCCTTTTCTTTCTCATTAATATGTGAAACACTCTGATGGTTTCTCTTGGGGTCCCTCGAATGTAGGTGGGCTTTGATGTTTTTTGTGTTACTTCTTTATTTTTGTTTTTGCTATTGTTGTTTTCTGTTGTGATGATGTTTGTTGTTGTTGGAGGACCTAAAAAATGGTGCTAGTTCACTTGGGAGCCTATCATGGATTAGGAAAAAAGATATTAAAAACATGAAACGAAGCCTGAAATGAAGTGTAAATGCTATAAAAACATGAAATAAAGGTTACCTAAAGTTTTGCTACTGTAAATTAGTTGTACAACCAACTTGCAGGGTAGGGGGCAATCTAGAACCCAGATTCATGGGTCAAGGGGTGAATCCAACTACATGTACTTTCTAGTGGAGATACTTTGTTCAAATGGGCTCCTGGGATGCTTGGATGTTGTTTGTACCATACACAATTGAAAGAAGGGATTCTGGCAGGATTTTGGCAGAGTTTCTATAATTTAGCTAAAAGGTATATATATATATATAATGAAAGGGGGGACCTCTATTTATAGGAAAAGCTAAAGTCAGGGGAGGTGGTTAAGTAGACCAAACCCTAGAGTCTATTCCATGCTAGGTTAGGTTAGGATTTGGGGAGGTGTCATTCTCACATTTCCTAAAGGAATATCTCATCCTCACACATGTGTGAGGAGAGATTAGAGTTAACTAGGATTAGCTAACTCCTAGGTTAGATTAGGGTTTAGTTAGGATTTCTAGGAAATATCCTAACTAACCTAATGTGCACACATGTGTGAGGGAATAATTAAGACTAATTTGGTTTTAGGATCCTAATTAACCTTTTTAAGACATAAAGTACACTTAAGTAAAAAGTGACTTTACAATTAGAAATTCAATTAAATTAATTAGGATTTTTGGGAAGTAATAGTTCTATGGGGTCCTAATTAGGTGTAGGAAAGGGCTTAGGTCACCTTAGGGAGCTGATAAGTAACCTCTTGATAGAGAGGATGTTAGGACATGAATTGTGCAGTTTAGTAGATTTCATGCCTATAGGTCAATGAGATGGTCTACATAGGTCTATGAAGGTCTACGATAGTCTAGAGTGGTCTACGCTGGTCTAGAGTAGTCTACAATGGTTTACAATGGTCTACGCTAGTATACAATAGCCTAGAGGGGTCTAGGATGGTCTATGCAAACCTACAGGTGTTCGGATAGATCTACACATTCTAGAGATAGACATGTGCAACTTTTGGGTGTCTACATTTGCTCCTTCTTTTACTATGTTATGTGAAATACAGTTTAGTACAAAAAAAAAATGTGATGGGAGAAAGTAGAAGATGAAGGATGGAAGAGAAGAATGAAATCTAATCAAAGGTATGTAGCCGATCGAAGCATGACCATACAACATTGATTGGGAATCCAAGGAGAGAAGAGAGGAATAGGAATCCAACCAAAGGTATGTAACTGCTCGAAGCGTGACCATACATAATTGACCAAGAATATAAGGAAAGAAGAGAGGAAAAAGGAGAAATAAAAAGGGAGAGAAGAAAGAAGAAGAAGAGAAAGAAAGGAAGGGGAGAAATAAGAAAAAGAAGGATAAGAGAGAAAAAAATAAGAGAAATAAAATGGAAAGTGTTGGTGATGAATGTAAGTGGATGATTGTGGATGCAATACGATGATTTTGCTAATTCTGTATGACATTTTGCAATGTCATACTAGTTGCTTGCAAAGGCAACTTATGACTACTTTGCTTTTGTGACCAATGCAATATGGTCCAAAGTATGAATAGAACAAAAGCCTATTCAAATTTTTGTTGTTGATTGATTGATGAGTGCATGGTGACATGTGTCAAACCATTTGAGCTAGTTAACATGGATTATTCAAATGTGTCATTTATTGTGTATCATGAATGCCAGAGTGACATCTTTGAATGTTGCACATGGATTATTCAAATGTGTCATTTCATCGACATACATGAACTCTAGAGTGACATCTCAATTGTTGTGCATAGCTCTCATGATCTAATAAATATCTGGTTGGTTGGGTTTATTATTATCTTGAGATAATCTTTAGAAAAAAATTGTGAAGACAAATGCGATATCCATGATTTGGATGTTTGATTGTTTGGTTGCATGCAAAGCTGACTTTTATATATGAATACCTTCTCAAATGAACAATGAGGTGAATGATATGTGGTGAAATGATGATGAGTCGATTGATATAAGAAAATGGGTTGCAAAAGATGGAAAATTTGCAAAATAGCATGAAGATGGAGGGGAAGAAGCTTTGGGAAGGAAGAAAATTTGTATTTTGTGCTATTTGGTTGAAATCGTAGGGTGACCTACGATTTGGTTTGAAATCGCATGATGACCTACGATTTGGGTTGAAATTTTAGGGTGACCTATGATTTAGGATTTGGAGGTATATAAAAGCCTTTTATCGTGTGTTTGGGGCCATTTTCATGGTGTGCGAGTGGAGGAGTGAGGTGCGAGTGAAGAATTTTGATGTGGAGCACTTGCAAATTTTTTATTGGACTTGATTATGGTGAGGGGTCAGACTAGCATTGGTAGTCATTGCAGGGAGCCATAGGTAAGTGTGCTAGCTCTTTGTATTTTGAATTTTGGAGATTGCATAATTGAAAATGAATGTTGTAGGGTAGTGTTTTACTTGTTTTCATTACTTGCATGGTTAATTTGATGAAAATTTAAACACAAAGTGCTAAAAAATCCAAATGGGTATTTGGAATGATTGCCTATTTTTTGTTTTGACCTATTTTGGTGATTATTTGACTGTGTGATTTGAGCAAATAAAAGACCTAGTTTGACCTTGATTTTCATGCCAAACCGTGTATTGTTTACCAAGTATTTTTGAACTTTCATCATGAAATAGCAAAATGGGTGTCCAAAAATGTGATTGTTGTTGTGATTGGACTTGATTTGATGATGTTTTGAATTTACACATTGTACGATGTAAATGATAGATGTGGATGTGGTTGTTTTTGGGCAAATAGTGTACTGTTTTCCAAATTGTTTTTAACTTTTACCATGAAATGATAAAATGGGTATTAAAAAATGTGACTGATATTTTTATTTTTATTTTTTTGGTAATTATTTTGAATTAAGCGATGTAATTCGTTGTTGATTGGTATATCATTGGCTATTTTGGGTAAACAGTGTACTATTTTCCCAATGTGTTTGAACTTTCCCCATGAATTGGGGAAATGGATTTTCAAAAATGTGATTGTTATTTTGTTTTGATTTTTTTTGGTAATTATTTTGAATTAAGTGATGTAATTCATTGTTGATTGGTATATCGTTGGATGTTTTGGGCAAACGGTGTATTGTTTTTCTAATCTGTTTGAACTTTCACCATGAAATGAAAGAAATGGATGTTTAAAAATGTAACTGTTATTTTATTTTGATTTTTTCTAGTAATTGTTTTGAATTGCATGCCACGATGGGGGTATGACTGCATGTGAATTTCTCTATTTTGTGTCGATTGTGCACTATTTTTGAATTTTGTTCACACTTTAGCTATGAAAGGGAAAAATGGATATTCAAAAGCGCTATTTTTTTTCGTGTTGATGTATGGTTGAGGTTATGCCTTTGTAGTGTCTCAAAATACGTGAAGACATATATATATATATATATTGTACATAAAATATAGTTGTATGATGATTGTATTGTAATAATAGAACTAAAATTGTGTATTATGATACTAACACAAATTTTATTGTGATATTTGTGGATGAAACAGGTGAAGATGATTGAGCCTTGTCATCATGTGCGAATGATGAAGATGATGTTGATGAAGGTGTGCAGTGATGTTGATTTGGAGTGATTGGATGTAGTATGGCTGAGAGGAGTATGGGAGTGCATTAGCATTTATGCTAACTGGGCCTATATATCAACTATGTGTGAGAGGTGGTATACTAATAGGTATGCATTCTATTTTCTGATGGGTGATATGACGATCACCCTAGAGGATATATACAAGATTTACAAGTTACCAATTGAGCGTATTTCAATGAGGGTGACAAATGATGGTAGGTGGGATGTAGCACTGTACCATACATTTGGTGAGAGATGGAGGGAAGTAGATACCAAGAAGGACATTGATTATGAGTATTATTAGTATCAAAAAATGTCTAATCACCATTATGTGGTGATGTTGATGATTTTGACATAAGTGCTTCCTGATGCTTCCAAGGTGAAGTTTACCTGGAACATGTTGGATGTAGTGTGTGATATGGTGGAGCACAAGTTTATGTTTGCATGGGCACCTGCGCTACTAGCCTAGGTATACCGAGAGGTATAAGATGTGGTGAGGATAGGGTGAAAGGTATTGAATTGGGTCCCTTTACTATAGTTTTGGGTGTGGGAGCACATATCAATGGAGCGACCAATGCTATTGCCATACTTGGTGTATGAGAAGAAGAATAAGGATTTACCATATGCATTGAGGTGGTAGACGGATGAGGATAAGGGCATGAAGAGACCACATTGATTACTTATTTTAGAGGGGGACTTTCAAATAGTTGGAGCTAAAAGATATTCACTAGAGGCCCTAGAGGGGGGAGTGGTGTAGGATAAGGATGATGAACAACTTAGGGCTATACAACAGGGATTATGGGTTGTAGGACGATATACCCATCAGGTTGAATTATTTTCCTTCAGTCGGGTGATGAGGTAGTTTGGGTTGCGGTAGGGTAAGCTAGATGCACCTATCATGATCTATAGGTGGAGAGGTGATATGAGAATGCATCCTATAGTACCTCCTTGGGATGGTGAGAGAGATCCATTGATGGTGATTCTTGATGTAGCTGATGTAGATACCACTCTTGAGTATGATGCTTGGTGGGATAGGAAGGATTGGAAAGTAGGTACTGGTGTTATTGAGCATGTGATGATTCTAGTTGGTGGGGTGCCTTCATGAGAGGGAGAGGTACCAAGTGGATCAGGAGTGAGGGCTGAGACATCTCTTCAGTTATCGAGGTGACTTCAAAGTGGGGAGTCTAGTGTACCTAGTGAGGTGGGTGGGGTTGCACCTAATGTTGTAGTTGGTGATCAACCTATATAGGGGGATGTGGTGATGGAGGATGTATATGTGTATGTGGAGGTTGATGACATGATTTATTTTGGGGATATGGAAGATATTTCATTGGAGAAGCAGGAGAGGAGAGATTCAAAGGAGGAGTTGATGACGCTACGTGATCGAGTACAACATTTATAGGGAGAGCTACATGATTGTGAGGATTGATTGATGGCAGCTGATACAAAAAGTGTTGTGAATAATATAGATCTAGAGCTACAGTGTATAGAGCTATGAGAGAGGTTGCCAGTATCGAAGATAAGGAGTGTTGAGATGATGAGGGAGCTAGAGCTATAGTGTATGGAGCTTCAAGGTAGAATTGCTATGGAGGAGAGGAAGCATGCTGAGTTGGTTAAGAGTTTGCATGCCCTCATGATAAAGGCTGTAGAAACTATAGAGAAGTTCAAGATGAAGGTGGTTAGGATGGAACATATGGAAGCATCTATGGAGACTAAACGTGATACTCTTGCATATGAGGTGTTTGATTTTTGCACTTAGGTGGAGTGGTTATGGTAGGATCTAGGAGATGCAAGGGTTCATATAGACGTGGATACTCTTTAGGAAAATAAAGAGAGATTGAGCAACGAGAATGAGGATCTAGAAAATAGGTTAAGGGATGAGGGTTTGATGAGGCAAGATTGTGAGATAGCCTTTATGGTTTGATGAATTGCATTACCAACTTATGATAGGTCCTAATTGAGATTGAGATCATGGTTGCGAGCACGAACTCAGTCTAAGAAGATTCATCATAGTGCTACTTCCATAGGATGGATAGATGTGGGTATGAGTAGGCTTCCAGTGGTGCAGTTGGGTGGTAGTGCTTCAGGATTAGATGGAGTTATAGTAGTTGTAGACACTTAGGCATCTAGAGTAGGTGCAAAGTTGAGTAGGGTGACAATAGTATATGGATGGGAGTAGATAGATGGAGCTCACGAGGGGAGTGGAGAGACTCCTGGTGATCTATAGGGGTGATGGTTATATGTATGGGTATTGATCCCTGTTGGATCCATTAGGCATTTGTGAGGATAGATAGTGGGAATTATCTTATTTTTTATCCTGAGGATATTTTGATGATTATATATATACAGATACAAATTTTTGTTACGACTCTTATATGTGTGTGTGAATATTCGATTAGCATTTTGTGTTGCTTTTTTTTGTGATTATTGTGATGTATGGATGTATAATGTAGAATCTTGGTATGTACTTGTATGATAGATGAATTTATATGTGTGGGGTAACATAGGAATATTGGATCATTGTAACATAGATAACATTGGGTAGTGATGTGACACTGATAAATACATGTTGGAGAAATGCAGTATTGCATAATGGAGATTGAGATGTTAATATGTAATGAAATATAAATAACATGTATATTTGATAGATGTGATGTTACATGTATCTTGAGATTTTAAATGCGTCGAGGAAACAATTGTATCATAACATAAACCTATGTGGATGTAATATGTACCGTAATATCATGGATATAAGATGGTATACGGGTATGTGTAAGACTCTTGACTAACATAGTTATTACAATCAAATGTCCTAAATAACTAGATTAGATTTTTATTGATAACTTATGACTAATCTTGCTAGGTCAAAGTCTATCATGGACCAATGTGTGCAAATGATTGATGTTCATTTATCCATTTTGAGGGAGGTAGGATGAAACCATTGTAAACATAGCCAATGTAGCTAGCTCATTCACAAGTGCTCAATGATTTGTACAAAATAAGGTCTCTAATGTGACAAATGTGTCACCACTTGTAAGACTATTCCACTAGCAAACAGGTGCTTAGGGCCTATAGTTGGGTATGGAAATCATCCCATGATGTTATGTTAAACCTAAGGACCAAAGGCGATGAAGCATAAAAATTATGATATCTGGGGCATTTTACTTTTGTTTTTTCCCCTTATTTATTGCTTGTATTTTTGTGGTGTTCTTTTTCTCTATTTTTGGCTCTATTGCTTGTAATTTTTGCTCTTTTTGGATTTTGTTTTCTACCTATATTTGTGATGCTTTGTTATACTTATCCCTTTGTTTATACCTAGATCGTATGTTGATCATGAAAATTATAGGAAAAGTAGGGGAAACTATTTTCTATATGGTGATATCTATGCAAGGTGTTATATTCCCTAGAGTCAAAAGATGCTTTAAATTTATGCCATGTGTGAATGGTCCTTGAAATTTAACAACACAAGCTTATACTGAGAGGGGGGTGAACAGTATAAGACCACTTTTTTACTTTTCTTTCCCAATCAATATTATGCAATGTATCAATAGCAATATCAAAAACAGTAATCAAAGCAATGCACAAATCACCACACACAATAGAGACACCAATTTAACATGGTTCACCCAATGTGGGCTACTCCACGGAGAAAATATTTCACTAAAATTTTCTCAACAAATATCTTGGGAAACCTTTCCCTATTACAATGTTTATGGACCTCTATCCAAAGGAGACACCAATCCCCTAATCAAGTTTGTGGATCTCTATCCATAGGAGACACCAATATCCTCAGCTGGTTCATGGATCTCTATCCATAGGAGAACTCCTTCTCCTCTGCTCTGGATGGTGATCTTCTAGAAGAACTATTACCTCCACTACACTGGCTAATGGATCTCTATCCACTGAAGACTCCTGTCCTCACTCAGAAGACCTGTCCTCACTACCCTGGCTAATGGACCTCTATCCACTAGAGACTATCATCCTCTATACTCTATCACCTCCAAAGCTTGCTCTCAGCTCTATCTCAAATCTGCACTAAACATAGTCCTTCGGTCTAGCACAAATTTGCTCAATATCTATCTCTAGTCTAGCACAAATCTATCCTCAAATCTGCACCAAACTCTATCCTCAAATCTGTACTAAACATAGTCCTTTGATCTAGCACAAATCTGCTCAATCTATGTCCTCAAGCCTTAACACAAAGCTTGACTCAATCACAAATCAACTCTACTAGATCTACTCCAAACCTTAACTCAAGGTTTGAACAAATCAATCAATAAACTATGCTCTCAAGTCTTCTCAAAGACTTATCTCAAATCTGCATTGTAAGCTTCCACAAAATCTCACACTAATCTATCCACAAGTCCTCTCTAGAACTTGTCCAATATGCTCTCAATATCTATCTTCAAATATATATTATAAGCTTCCACAAAAGCTCACACAAATCTATCCACAAGTCTTCTCAAAGACTTACCTCAAATATTCTCAACAAGTTCTCACTAGAACTTGTCCAATATACTCTCAATATCTATCTTCAAATCTGTATTGTAAGCTTCCACAAAGCTCACACCAATCTATCCACAAGTCTTCTCAAAGACTTACCTCAAATCTGCTCAACAATTTCTCACTAGAACTTGTCCAATCTCATAGAAACATATAGAGAATTGTTAGAGACTCAATATGCTTCACACTCACAACAATTCTCAATCACTTTCACTCTCTCTCTCTCTCTTTACCATAGAAACATATAGAGAATTGTTAGAGACTCAATATGCTTCACACTCACAACAATGCTCAATCACTTTCAATCTCTTTCTCAAATCAATTCAGAATATAGAACAATTTGTTTCATAGAATTAGAACTATCACTTCAACACTTCCACTTGAATAGGCTCAACCAACTTCACTCAATCAATCACTCAATGAAATACTTCTTGCTTACAAACCCTAGTCCAAGCATATGAACACTCACTCAATCATTTCCAACAATGCTTATCAAAACAATCTCACATAACAATGATACTCATGAGCTTGCACAAACCCTAGTTCAAGATAGTTCTCAACTTCACATAACAATGATACTCATGTTCTTTCACAAACCCTAGTTCAAGCATATGAAAGCTTACTCAATATTTCCAACAATGCTTATCAAACAAGGTTTTATCATCAACTCTCACTCAGAAAAACCTTTACCAAGCAAACTCAACAATGCTTACCAAACAATCCTTTTCACTCCAACTTAGCATTCACAACATTCAATCCAACAATATTTTTCTCACAAGGAAGATTTACCCATACCTTTTATTTTGATGGAGATATGTCTTCAAAACCTATCTTAACCACAATCAAAATTTTCTTTACCAACACTAGGGTTAGGTTACCACAACCTCTCTCAAGATCTCCACAAAATAATTTCCACAAAGATTATTTTTCATACAAAATAATAAATCCCTTTTGTACACCTTATAATCTCCAAACTCACAATATTCAATTTAATAATTTCACCATAACACTACACTTAACAACAAGTATAGCAAAGTCCTTATACACCTTATAATCTCCAACTTTATAAACTCTAATCACCAAAAATTAAAATCAAATATTTAATTTTTAATCCCCTTATATCTCCCTCAAAAAATTTAATCAACTTTTATTTTCCACAACAAAGCAACCTTTGAAATTACAACCTTAGCAAGAGAAAAATTGATGCATACCTTATTTAACCAGCAAAACACTTTCGACGGGTTTCGAACACCTAACCTCACCACTCCAAGCGCCTTAGCAAGATGTGCACCCACCACATGGGCTACAAGCCCTCATGGAACCAAAGGTGCACAATGTTCACCTTATCCTTTGCTTCCTTCGAATGCACAAACCAACAAAACCTTCTTCACTTTGCAAAACACAAACCGATAGGATTCGATCCCTGCACCTCATGTTCACCAATGACTTGGCACCTCCCTTGCTGCCAATTGTGCTACAAAGCACTTTGGGATGTAAAATGAAAGGCTCTCCTCCTTGTCCTATATGCTGCCATGCTCGATTTTCAAAACACATGATCACTTTCTTTCTCAATGCGCACACAAATTTCTTTTGATCATAGATGGGGATATTTACCAAAGTTTTACCCCCTTTTATATGCATTAGGCTATGTCTTCGATGATGTCAATGATAATTCAAAAAATTGAATTATAAACTTTATAACCCTATATTTAGGGTTTTAATTAATTTATAAATTAACTTATAATTAAATTATAATTAATTTAACTAATTTATAATTAATTTAATAACTTGAAAAGTTAAATTAACTTATAAATTAAATTATAATAAAACTATTATAATTAATTTATAATTAATTAAATCTCTAGGTCTTGCACCTTTAATATTATAATAAATTATTATAATATTATTTTTCTTGGGCCTTCCTTTTGCCCTTTAAACCTCATCTGACCACCTAGGAGAACACTTCCTTTTGCACTTGATTACGAAACTTGAAACTGATGTTGCTCACTAAAACTAATACTTATTAGTGTTGACTTCTTGACATCAATGACAACAAAACCTCGCTCATATTTCCAACAATCTCCCCCTTTGTCATTGATGGCAACCCAATTACCTTTTACCATTTCCTTAACCTTTTTCTTTTTGCTCCCCTTGGGAAACTACTCCCCCTAACTCAATGCTCTCCCCTTAAATCAAATCTCTCCCCCTTACTCAAATCTCTCCCCCTTTGACATCAATGGCAAAGGGTCACCTTTGGGGCTCGGGGCTAAGAATGAAACTCTTAGCTTAGCCCCTCCCCCACCTCCTCTTGAGGTGGTTAATTCTGGGGTGGGAGTATTTCTACTCCTAGCATGCACTGATCTTTACCTTTGTCCACTTTCCTTCTCATCCGGTCCTTCTGATTCCTCTGACTATTCATGTTCTTGCTTGTTTCTAGAATTTTTGCTCTACACCACTTTGTTGTATGTCCATCATTATTGCACTTATAACACTTAATGTTATTATTCCTTGGAGGTGCAAATGTCTTGGGATTTCTTTTGGTGAAGCCATATCTATTCCTATCATGAACCCTGCAATTCATTGCTTTGTGACCAAACTGATTACAAGAGTAGCAATACCCATGAAAAAGCTGCCTATTTCTGAAACTTCCATATTCCTATCTTTCATGTGTCCTACACTGAGAAGCTTTGTGCCCAAACCTATGACATGAGAAGCATCATCCATTGAAATTACCTTGCCTTGACCTCATTGGTCTCTTAGTCTCTTTTACCCTATGTTGGTTCCTATTCCATCTGTTCCTCTTTTGTGCATTGTTCCTTTCCTTGTTGAACTTTCTATTGTCCAACTCATCCTCAGAAGTCTCACTCTCTCTTACACTCTCTTCTTCTGAAGTTTCTTCTTCTTCAGAACTTGAGGTTGACTCCTCTCCTTGTTTCTTTTGTACCTGTTCAAAACCAAGACCTATTTTGTTTGTTGACCATATTTGTACCTTGATCATCTTATCTACGATCTTTGAGCTCTTTCCAAACTTGTGTAACTTGTCCTTAGACTCTTTTATTTCTTCCCTTAGTAGAGCCACTTCATGTTCTAACCTTTCACATTCTAAGACCTTTGCTTCTAACTTATCTTTGAACTTCCTTGTCTTAGCCATTGACTTATTTAGATCCTCTATAAGCTTTCCTTTCTCTTCATCACATTCTTGAAACTGAAGCTTAAGTTGGGAGTTTTGCTTTCTTACCTTATTTAATGCATCAAGGGCATGAATAAGTTCACCTTCAAGATCAACTCCTCCTATTTCTGATTCTTCCTCTATTTTTTTACCTTTGAAAACATCTTCATTCTTTTCTGACTTGTCTTCTATAGGATCACCTCCTTCTTCTTCTAATGCCATTAGAAGATTCTCTTCTGGTCCTTCAAGTGTATCTTCATATTCATCATCACTAAAACTAAAACCACTCTTTGTACAACTATCTTCAAGATGACCAAAGTTACCACATCTAAAACACTTGAGGATTATTGGTGACCTTTTCCTAACCATTTCCTTTTCTTTTGTCAGAAATAGAACTTCATCTTTATCATTATCTCGAGGAACTATTATCACTATCACTTGAGTACTTACTTGCCTTGTCTGCATAGTAACTCTTCTTCTATCTTTGAAAGAACTTCTTTCCTTGCTTGCCTTGACCATCCTTACTTTTCTTTTGGTACCTATATTTTTTTGATTCCCTATTCTTATGATCCTATTTTTCTTCATCATTGCTATTTCTAGCTTCTTGACAATCAGTTGCATAGTGACCATACTTTCCAAAATTGAAACATCTAATAGATTTTGCATCTTTAAATCTTCTTGGATCCTTGTTCCTTCTACCATAATTTGCTTCTTCATCACTGGATGACTCATTGCTTGAATCTGACTTCTTACCCTTTGTCTTCTTAGTAGCTTTGAAGGTGCTTATTCTTTTAGAGATTAGGTTCCTCTTTTGTTCTCATCTCAAAAGTTGTAAGAATACCAAGTAACTCATCCCTAGTCAAAATATCACCATATTTTGATTCCTCTATAGCTGAAATATTTTCACTAAACCTTTTTGGGAGAGATCTTAAGATCTTATCACAAACATCATATTCTTGAACCTCAAGTCCAAGTCCTTGCATGGAGTTAACAACCTCATCTACACGAAGTAGATAAGCACTAATGTTTTCCTCATCCTTCATTCTTAGATCTTCAAATTGTCCTTTGATATTTTACAACTTTACCTTTTTGACCTTTTTATCTCCTTCATATATGCTTTGCAACTTATCCCAAATTTCTTTTGCTGATTTGCAATGCATAACCTTAACAAACTATGTTCTATGCAAACCTCTCAAAATTGCATTCATTGCTCTTGAATTGTAATGATGTAGAAGCTTACCATATTTATCTGTAGGTGGAGTAGCTGGTGGTGTGTATCCATTTTCAACTACTTCCCATATTTCATTGCCAAGTGCCATCAGGTGAATCTTCATTCTCATACTCCAAAATACATAATCGCTTCCATAAAACACTAGTGCTAAATTATCTGAGGATCCACTCTTAGAATCCATTTGTGTTCTTGTAAGATTTTCCTTCAAGTTATTAAACTCTTCCGAAGGAACCCACTTTGATACCAATTGAAGAACACAAGCTTATACTGAGAGGGGGGTGAACAGTATAAGATCACTTTTTACTTTTTCTTTCCCAATCAATATTATGCAATGTATCAATAGCAATATCAATAGAAGTAATCAAAGCAATGCATAAATCACCACACACAATAGAGACACCAATTTAACGTGGTTCACCCAATGTGGGCTACTCCATGGAGAAAATATTTCACTAAAATTTTCTCAACAAATCTCTTGGGAAACCTTTCCCTATTACAATGTTTATGGACCTCTATCCAAAGGAGACACCAATACCCTAATCAAGTTCATGGATCTCTATCCACAGGAGACACCAATATCCTCAGCTAGTTCATGGATCTCTATCCATAGGAGAACTCCTTCTCTTCTATGGCTGGTGATCTTCTAGAAGAACTATTGCCTCCACTACACTGGCTAATGGATCTCTATCCACTAAAGACTCATGTCCTCACTCAGAAGACCTATCCTCACTACCCTGGCTAATGGACCTCTATCCACTAGAGACTATCATCCTCTATACTCTATCACCTCCAAAGCTTACTCTCAGCTCTATCTCAAATCTGCACTAAACATAGTCCTTCGATCTAGCACAAATCTTCTCAATCTCTATCTCTATCCGATATCTATCCTCAAATATGCACCAAACTCTATCCTCAAATATACACTAAACATAGTCCTTCGATCTAGCACAAATCTGCTCAATATCTATCCTCAAGCCTTAACACAAAGCTTGACTCAATCATAAATCAACTCTGCTAGATCTGCTCCAAACCTTAACTCAAGGTTTGAACAAATCACTCAATCAACTCTACTCTCAAGTCTTCTCAAAGACTTGTCTCAAATATACATTGTAAGATTCCACAAAATCTCACACTAATCTATCCACAAGTCCAAACTTAAAACTTCCAATATCTCTCAATCTATCTTCAAATCTATATTGTAAGCTTCCACAAAATCTCACACAAATCTATCCACAAGTCTTCTCAAAGACTTACCTCAAATCTACTCAACAAGTTCTCACTAGAACTTATCCAATCCTCTCAATATTTATCTTCAAATATATATTGTAAGCTTCCACAAAGCTCACACCAATCTATCCACAAGTCTTCTCAAAGACTTACCTCAAATCTGCTCAACAAGTTCTCACCAAGAACTTGCCCAATCTCACAGAAACATATAGAGAATTGTTAGAGACTCAATATGCTTCACACTCACAACAATTCTCAATCACTTTCACTCTCTCTCTCTTTTTACCATAAAAACATATAGAGAATTTTTAGAGACTCAATATGCTTCACACTCACAACAATGCTCAATCACTTTCAATATCTTTCTCAAATCAATTCAGAATATAGAACAATTTATTTCACATAATTAGAACTATCACTTCAACACTTCCACTTGACTAGGCTCAACCAACTTCACTCAATCAATCACTCAATGAAATACTTCTTGCTTACAAACCCTAGTCCAAGCATATGAACACTCACTCAATCATTTCCAACAATGCTTATAAAACAATCTCACATAACAATGATACTCATGATCTTTCACAAACCCTAGTTCAAGATAGTTCTCAACTTCACATAACAATGATACTCATGTTCTTTCACAAACCCTAGTTCAAGCATATGAAAGCTCACTCAATATTTCCAACAATGCTTATCAAACAAGGTTTTATGATCAACTCTCACTCATAAAAACCTTTACCATGCAAACTCAACAATGCTTACCAAACAATCCTTTTCACTCCAACTTAGCATTCACAACATTCAATCCAACAATATTTTTCTCACAAGGAAGATTTACCCATACCTTTTATTTTGATGGAGATATGTCTTCAAAACCTGTCTTGACCACAATCAAAATTTTCTTTACCAACACTAGGGTTAGGTTACCACAACCTCTCTCAAGATGCCCACAAAATAATTTCCACAAAGATTATTTTTCATACAAAATAATAAATCCCTTTTGTACACCTTATAATCTCCAAACTCACAATATTCAATTTAATAATTTCACCATAACACTACACTTAACAACAAGTATAGCAAAGTCCTTATACACCTTATAATCTCCAACTTTATAAACTCTAATCACCAAAAATTAAAATCAAATATTTAATTTTTAATCCCCTTATATCTCCCTCAAAAACTTTAATCAACTTTTATTTTCCACAACAAAGCAACCTCCAAAATTACAACCTTAGCAAGAGAAAAATCGGTGCATACCTTATTTAACCAGAAAAACACTTTCAGTGGGTTTCGAACACCTAACCTCACCACTCCAAGCGCCTTAGCAAGATGTGCACCCACCGCGTGGGCTACAAGCCCTCATGGAACCAAAGGTGCACAACGTTCACCTTATCCTTCACTTCCTCCGAATGTACAAACCAACAAAACCTTCTTTGCTTCACAAAACACAAACCGATAGGATTCGATCCCTGCACCTCACGTTCGCCAATGACTTGGTGCCTCCCTTGCTACCAATTGCGCTACAAAGCACTTTGGGATGTAAAACGAAAGGCTCTCCTCCTTGTCCTATATGCTGCCACGCTCGATTTTCAAAACACACGATCACTTGCTTTCTCAATGCGCACACAAATTTCTTTTGATCATGGATGGGGATATTTACCAAAGTTTTACCCCCTTTTATATGCATTAGGCTATGTCTTCGATGACATCGATGATAATTCAAAAATTTGAATTATAAACTTTATAACCCTATCTTTAGGGTTTTAATTAATTTATAAATTAACTTATAATTAAATTATAATTAATTTAATAACTTGAAAAGTTAATTAAATTAATTTATAAATTAAATTATAATAAAACTATTATAATTAATTTATAATTAATTAAATCTTTGGGTCTTGCACCTTTAATATTATAATAAATTATTATAATATTATTTTTCTTGGGCCTTCCTTTTGCCCTTTAAACCTCATCTGACCACCTGGGAGAACACTTCCTTTTGCACTTGATTACGGAACCTGAAACTGATGTTGCTCACTAAAACTGATGCTTGCTGGTGCTGACTTCTTGACATCAATGACAACAAAACCTGCTCATACTGCTCATATTTCCAATAGAAAGCAGTTGAATCAACAAAGCAAAGCTATAAGGAGTGTAATAGCATGTCAGCTAGAGGTGACGCTTGATTAGTGGTAACTATCATATGGTCAAAAATTACACAATAGCCTATAATTTGTGATCCTGAGTGAAAGGTGTGGACATCCACGTTGTGATGCTAAAAAATGTGTATGTTATTTCTTGTTGTGATCTTATTTTTATAATGAGAATATACAAACCTTAATAAAGTGATGATAGAAGAAGCAATGGATATGTAATGATAGATGGGATGTAAGAGGAAGATTTTCTTACAAGAGAAATTTTTACATAATGAAGTTAGATGAACATTATGAAATTCATATTTATAGATGGTCATGTGTAATGATGGTGATGAGAATCACAAGATGTAGTGAGGTTATCCCTGCATGTGGGGGATGTATCGAACCTAAAGAGATTATGTAGTTGTAGATGATGTATGTGATGAGAATGACAAAATAAATACTAATTGAAAATGTGACAAAGGAAAAGAAAATCATAAGAGGAAATAGGAGAAGATTAGAAATGCGAGAAAAGTAGAGGAAGAGTAAGAAGATGATAGAAGTAGGATAGGTATGTAGCCTCTTGAAGTGTGACCATACAACTATGCTCGATAAACAGAGGAAGAAAAAATAGAATAAGAAGAGAAGAAAGATGAAAATAATATCGAGATTTAAAAATTGTGAGGGTCATATCATGCCCAAGTTAGTGATGTGACAAGGTGACCTGAGTGCTATTGAGTTGTATAGTTGGCCAACCTTTGGAATTGGTGTGATGATGCTATGCTGGATTCATGGGGTGACAATGGGTGATATACCAGATGATGGGTGAGATACCAATATTAGATACATCTATTGCTAATGTGACAGATGTGTCACCACTTGTAAGACTATTCCACTGGCAGATAGGCACTTAGGGCCTATAGCCAAGGATGGAAATCATCCCATGCTTATGTTAAACCTAAGGACCAAAGGTGATGAAGCATAATAATTATGATATCTTGAGGATTTTTGTTTTGTTTTTTACCCCTCATTTATTGCTTGTATTTTTGTGGTGCTCTTTTTCTCTGTTTTTGGCTCTATTGCTTGTTATTTTTTGCTATTTTTGGCTTTTGTTTTCTACCTATATTTGTGATGCTTTGTTATGCTTATCCCTTTTTTAATCCTTATATCGTATGTTGATAATGCAAATGATAGGATGAGTAGGGAAAACTATTCACTAGATGTTATATCTATGCAAGGTGTTATCTTCCCTAGACTCAAAAGGTGCTTTAAATTTATGCCATGTGTGAATGGTCCTTGAAAGTGAATAACACAAGCTTATACTGAGAGGGGGATGAACAATATAAGACCACTTTTTACTTTTTCTTTCCCAATCAATATTATGCAATGTATCAATAGAAATATCAATAGCAGTAATCAAAGCAATGCATAAATCACCACACACAATAGAGACACCAATTTAATGTGGTTCACCCAATGTGGGCTACTCCATGGAGAAAATATTTCACTAAAATTTTCTCAACAAATCTCTTGGGAAACCTTTCCCTATTACAATGTTTATGGACCTCTGTCCAAAGGAGACACCAATCCCCTAATCAAGTTCATGGATCTCTATCCATAGGAGACACCAATCTCCTCAACTGGTTCATGGATCTCTATCCATAGGAGAACTCCTTCTCCTCTACTCTGTATGGTGATCTTCTAGAAGAACTGTTGCCTCCACTGCACTAGCTAATGGATCTCTATCCACTGAAGACTCCTATCCTCACTCAGAAGACCTATCCTCACTACCCTGGCTAATGGACCTCTATCCACTAGAGACTATCATCCTCTATACTCTATCACCTCCAAAGCTTGCTCTCAGCTTTGTCTCAAATCTGCACTAAACATAGTCCTTCGGTCTAGCACAAATCTACTCAATCTCTATCTCTGGTTTGGCACAAATCTATCCTCAAATCTGCACCAAACTCTATCCTCAAATCTGCACTAAACACAGTCCTTTGGTCTAGCACAAATCTGCTCAATATCTATCCTCAAGCCTTAACACAAAGCTTGACTCAATCACAAATCAACTCTGCTAGATCTGCCCCAAACCTTAACTCAAGGTTTGAACAAATCAATCAATCAACTCTGCTCTCAAGTCTTCTCAAAGACTTATCTCAAATTTGCCTTGTAAGCTTCCACAAAAGCTCACACTAATCTATCCACAAGTCCTCTCTAGAACTTGTCCAATCTGCTCTCAATATCTGTCTTCAAATTTGTATTGTAAGCTTCCACAAAAGCTCACACCAATCTATCCACAAGTCTTCTCAAAGACTTACCTCAAATCTGCTCAACAAGTCCTCACTAGAACTTGTCCAATATGCTCTCAATATTGTCTTCAAATATTGTAAGCTTCTACAAAGCTCACACCAATCTATCCACAAGTCTTCTCAAAGACTTACCTCAAATCTACTCAACAAATTCTCACCAAGAACTTGTCCAATATCACAGAAACATATAGAGAATTGTTAGAGACTCAATATGCTTCACACTCACAACAATGCTCAATCACTTTCACTCTCTCTCTCTTTTTACCATAGAAACATATAGAGAATTGTTAGAGACTCAATATGCTTCACACTCACAATAATGCTCAATCACTTTCAATCTCTTTCTCAAATCAATTCAGAATATAGAACAATTTGTTTCATAGAATTAGAACTATCACTTCAACACTTCCACTTGACTAGGCTCAATCAACTTCACTCAATCAATCACTCAATAAAATACTTCCTTGCTTACAAACCCTAGTCCAAGCATATGAATCACTCACTCAATTATTTCCAACAATGCTTATCAAACAATCTCACATAACAATGATACTCATGATCTTTCACAAACCCTAGTTCAAGATAGTTCACAACTTCACATAACAATGATACTCATGTTATTTCACAAACCCTAGTTCAAGCATATGAAAGCTTACTCAATATTTCCAACAATGCTTATCAAACAAGGTTTTATGATCAACTCTCACTCAGAAAAACCTTTAACATGCAAACTCAACAATGCTTACCAAACAATCCTTTTCACTCCAACTTAGCATTCACAACATCCAATCCAACAATATTTTTCTCACAAGGAATATTTACCCATACCTTTTATTTTGATGGAGATATATCTTCAAAACCTGTCTTAACCACAATCAAAATTTTCTTTACCAACACTAGGGTTAGGTTACCACAACCTCTCTCAAGATCTCCACAAAATAATTTCCACAAAGATTATTTTTCATACAAAATAATAAATCCCTTTTGTACACCTTATAATCTCCAAACTCACAATATTCAATTTAATAATTTCACCATAACACTACACTTAACAACAAGTATAGAAAAGTCCTTATACACCTTATAATCTCCAACTTTATAAACTCTAATCAACAAAAAATTAAAATCAAATATTTAATTTTTAATCCCCTTATATCTCCCTCAAAAAATTTAATCAACTTTTATTTTCCACAACAAAGCAACCTCTGAAATTACAACCTTAGCAAGAGTAAAATTGGTGCATACCTTATTTAGCCCAGAAAAACACTTTTGACAGGTTTCGAACACCTAACCTCACCACTCCAAGCGCCTTAGCAAGATGTGCACCCACCACGTGGGCTACAAGCCCTCATGGAACCAAAGGTGCACAACGTTCACCTTATCCTTCGCTTCCTTTGAACGCACAAACCAACAAAACCTTCTCCACTTCACAAAATACAAACCAGTGGGATTCGATCCTTGCACCTCACGTTCACCAATGACTTGGTGCCTCCCTTGCTGCCAATTGCGCTACAAAGCACTTTGGGATATAAAACGAAAGGCTCTCCTCCTTGTCCTATATGTTGCCATGCTCAATTTTCAAAACACACGATCGCTTGCTTTCTCAATGTGCACACAAATTTCTTTTGATCGCGGATGGGGATATTTACCAAAGTTTTACCCCCTTTTATATGCATTAGGCTATGTCTTTGATGACATCGGCGATAATTCAAAAATTTGAATTATAAACTTTATAACCCTATCTTTAGGGTTAGTTTAATTAATTTATAAATTAACTTATAATTAAATTATAATTAATTTAAAATTAACTTAATAACTTTAAAAGTTAATTAAATTAATTTATAAATTAAATTATAATAAAACTATTATAATTAATTTATAATTAATTAAATCTGGGTCTTGCACCTTTAATATTATAATAAATTATTATAATATTATTTTTCTTGGGCCTTCCTTTTGCCCTTTAAACCTCATCTGACCACCTGGGAGAAAACTTCCTTTTGCACTTGATTACGGAACCTGAAACTGATGTTGCTCACTGAAACTGACGCTTACTGGTGTTGACTTCTTGACATCAATGACAACAAAACCTGCTCATATTTCCAACAATATCCCCCTTTGTCATTGATGGCAACCCAATTACCTTTTACCATTTCCTTAACCTTTTTTGTTCTTCTCCCCTGGGAAACTGCTCCCCCTGACTCAATGCTCTCCCCTTAAATCAAATCTCTCCCCCTTACTCAAATCTCTCCCCCTTTGACATCAATGGCAAAGGGTCACCTTTGGGGCTCGGGGCTAAGAATGAAACTCTTAGCTTAGCCCCTCCCCCACCTCCTCTTGAGGTGGTTAATTATGGGGTGGGAGTATTTCTACTCCCAACATGCAATGATATTTACCTTTGTCCACTTTCCTTCTCATCTGGTCCTTCTGATTCCTCTGACTATTCCTGTTCCTGCTTGTCTCTAGAATTTTTGCTCTACACCACTTTGTTGTATGTCCATCATTATTGCACTTATAACACTTAATGTTATTATTCCTTGGAGGTGCAAATGTCTTGGGATTTCTTCTGGTGAAGCCATATCTATTCCTATCATGAACCCTGCAATTCATTGCCTTGTGACCAAACTGATTACAAGAGTAGCAATACCCTTGAAAAAGCTACATATTTTTGAAACTTCCATATTCCTATCTTTCATGTGTCCTGCACTAAGAAGATTTGTGCCCAAACCTGTGACATGAGAAGCATCATCCATTGAAACTACCTTGCCTTGACCTCATTGGTCTCTTAGTCTCTTTTACCCTGTGTTGGTTCCTGTTCCATATGTTCCTATTTTGTGCATTGTTCCTTTCCTTGTTGAACTTTCTATTGTCCAACTCATCCTCAGAAGTCTCACTCTCTCTTACACTCTCTTCTTCTGAAGTTTCTTCTTCTTCAGAACTTGAGGTTGACTCCTCTCCTTGTTTCTTTTGTACCTGTTCAAAACCAAGACCTATTTTGTTTGTTGACCATCTTTGTACCTTGATCATATTATCTACGATCTTTGAGCTCTTTCCAAACTTGTGTAACCTATCCTTAGACTCTTTTATTTCTTCCCTTAGTAGAGCCACTTCATGTTCTAACCTTTCACATTCTAAGACCTTTGCTTCTAACTTATCTTTAAACTTCCTTGTCTTAGCCATTGACTTATTTAGATCCTCTATAAGCTTTCCTTTCTCTTCATCACATTCTTGAACCTGAAGCTTAAGTTGGGAGTTTTGCTTTCTTACCTTCTTTAATGCATCAAGGGCATGAATAAGTTCACCTTCAAGATCAACTCCTCCTATTTCTTATTCTTCCTCTATTTGTTTACCTTTGAAAACATCTTCATTATTTTTTGACTTGTCTTCTATAGGATCACCTCCTTCTTCTTCTAATGCCATTAGAAGATTCTCTTCTGGTCCTTCAAGTGTATCTTCATATTCATCATCACTAAAACTGAAACCACTCTTTGTACAACTATCTTCAAGATGACCAAAGTTACCACATCTAAAACACTTGAGGATTATTGGTGACATTTTCCTAACCATTTCCTTTTCTTTTGTCAGAAATAGAACTTCATATTTATCATTATTTGAGGAACTATTATCACTATCACTTGAGTACTTACTTGCCTTGTCTGCATAGTAACTCTTCTTCTATCTTTGAAAGAACTTCTTTCCTTGCTTGCCTTGTCCATCCTTGCTTTTCTTTTGGTACCTGTATTTTTTTGATTCCCTGTTCTTATGATCCTATTTTTCTTCATCATTGCTATTTCTAGCTTCTTGACAATCAGTTGCATAGTGACCATACTTTCCACAATTGAAACATCTAATAGATTTTGCATATTTAAATCTTCTTGGATCCTTGTTCCTTCTACCATAATTTGCTTCTTCATCACTGGATGACTCATTGCTTGAATCTGACTTCTTACCCTTTGTCTTCTTAGTAGCTTTGAAGGCTGCTTCTTTCCGAAGATTAGGTTCCTCTTTTGTTCTCATCTCAAAAGTTGTAAGAATGCCAAGTAACTCATCCCTTGTCAAAATATCACCATATTTTGATTCCTCTATAGCTGAAATATTTTCACTAAACCTTTTTGGGAGTGATCTTAAGATCTTATCACAAACATCAGATTCTTGAACCTCAAGTCCAAGTCCTTGCATGGAGTTAACAACCTCATCTACACGAAGTAGATAAGCACTAATATTTTCCTCATCCTTCATTTTTAGATCTTCAAATTGTCCCTTGATATTTCACAACTTTACCTTTTTGACCTTTTTATCTCCTTCATATATGCCTTGCAACTTATCCCAAATTTCTTTTGCTGATTTGCAATGCATAACCTTAACAAACTTTATTCTATGCAAACCTCTCAAAATTGCATTCATTGCTCTTGAATTGTAATGATGTAGAAGCTTACCATATTTATCTATAGGTGGAGTAGTTGGTGGTGTGTATCCATTTTCAACTACTTCCCATATTTCATTACCAAGTGCCATCAGGTGAATCTTCATTCTCATACTCCAAAATACATAATCACTTCCATCAAAAATTGGTGTTGAATTATCTGAGGATCCACTCTTAGAATCCATTTGTGTTCTTGTAATATTTTCCTTCAAGTTATTAAACTCTTTCGAAGGAACCCGCTCTGATACCAATTGAAGAACACAAGCTTATACTAGAGAGGGGGTGAACAATATAAGACCACTTTTTACTTTTTCTTTCCCAATCAATATTATGCAATGTATCAATAGCAATATCAATAACAGTAATCAAAGCAATGCACAAATCACCACACACAATAGAGACACCAATTTAACGTGGTTCACCCAATGTGGGCTACTCCACGAAGAAAATATTTCACTAAAATTTTCTCAACAAATCTCTTGGGAAACATTTCCCTATTACAATGTTTATGGACCTCTATCCAAAGGAGACACCAATCCCCTAATCAAGTTCATGGATCTCTATCCACAGGAGACACCAATATCCTCAACTAGTTCATGGATCTCTATCCATAGGAGAACTCCTTCTCCTCTTCTATGGCTGGTGATCTTCTAGAAGAACTGTTACCTCCACTACACTGGCTAATGGATCTCTATCCACTAAAGACTCATGTCCTCACTCAGAAGACCTATCCTCACTACCCTAGCTAATGGACCTCTATCCACTAGATACTATCATCCTCTATACTCTATCACCTCCAAAGCTTACTCTCAGATCTATCTCAAATCTGCACTAAACATAGTCCTTCGATCTAGCACAAATCTACTCAATATATATCTCTGATCTGGCACAAATCTATCCTCAAATATGTACTAAACATAGTCCTTTGATCTAGCACAAATCTGCTCAATCTCTATCCTCAAGCCTTAACACAAAGCTTGACTCAATCACAAATCAACTCTGCTAGATCTGCTCCAAACCTTAACTCAAGGTTTGAACAAATCAATCAATCAACTCTGCTCTCAAGTCTTCTCAAAGACTTATCTCAAATCTACATTGTAAGCTTCCACAAAATCTCACACTAATCTATCCACAAGTCCTCTCTAGAACTTGTCCAATCTACTCTCAATATTTATCTTCAAATATGTATTGTAAGCTTCCACAAAAGCTCACACTAATCTATCCACAAGTCTTCTTAAAGACTTACCTCAAATATCTCAAAATTTCCTAATTGTCAATCTCTCAAATCTTAAATTTATTTAACTTCCACAAAGCTCACACCAATATATCCACAAGTCTTCACAAAGACTTACCTCAAATCTTCTCAACAAGTCCTCACCAATAACTTGTCCAATCTCATAGAAACATATAGAGAATTGTTAGAGACTCAATATGCTTCACACTCACAACAATGCTCAATCACTTTCACTCTCTCTCTTTTTACCACAGAAACATATAGAGAATTGTTAGAGACTCAATATGTTTCACACTCACAACAATGCTCAATCACTTTCAATCTCTTTCTCAAATCAATTCAGAATATAGAATAATTTGTTTCACAGAATTAGAACTATCACTTCAACACTTCCACTTGACTAGGCTCAATCAACTCCACTCAATCAATCACTCAATGAAATACTTCTTTGCTTACAAACCCTAGTCCAAGCATATGAATCACTCACTCAATTATTTCCAAAAATGCTTATCAAAACAATCTCACATAACAATGATACTCATGATCTTGCACAAACCCTAGTTCAAGATAGTTCACAACTTCACATAACAATGATACTCATGTTCTTTCACAAACCCTAGTTCAAGCATATGAAAGCTCACTCAATATTTCCAACAATGCTTATCAAACAAGGTTTTATCATCAACTCTCACTAAGAAAAACCTTTAACATGCAAACTCAACAATGCTTACCAAACAATCCTTTTCACTCCAACTTAGCATTCACAACATTCAATCCAACAATATTTTTCTCACAAGGAAGATTTACCCATACCTTTTATTTTGATGGAGATATGTCTTCAAAACCTATCTTAACCACAATAAAAATTTTCTTTACCAACACTAGGGTTAGGTTACCACAACCTCTCTCAAGATCTCCACAAAATAATTTTCACAAAGATTATTTTTCATACAAAATAATAAATCCCTTTTGTACACCTTATAATCTCCAAACTCACAATATTCAATTTAATAATTTCACCATAACACTACACTTAACAACAAGTATAGCAAAGTCCTTATACACCTTATAATCTCCAACTTCATAAACTCTAATCACCAAAAAATTAAAATCAAATATTTAATTTTTAATACCCTTATATCTCCCTCAAAAAATTTAATCAACCTTTATTTTTCATAGCAAAGCAACCTCCAAAATTACACAACCTTAGCAAGAGAAAAATCGGTGCATACCTTATTTAGCCCAACAAAACACTTTCAGTGGGTTTTGAACACCTAACCTCACCACTCCAAGTACCTTAGCAATATGTGCACCTACCACGTGGGCTACAAGCCCTCATGGAACCAAAGGTGTACAACATTCACGTTATCCTTCACTTTATCCGAACGTACAGACCAACAAAACCTTCTTCACTTCACAAAACATAAACCGATGGGATTTGATCCTTGCACCTCACATTCACCAACAACTTGGTGCCTCCCTTACTGCCAATTGTGCTACAAAGATATTTGGGATGTAAAAGGAAAGGCTCTCCTCCTTTTCCTATATGCTACCATGCTTGATTTTCAAAACACACGATCACTTGCTTTCTCAATGCGCACACAAATTACTTTGATCGTGGATGGGGATATTTACCAAATTTTTACCCCATTTTATATGTATTAGGCTATGTCTTCGATGACATCGATGATAATTCAAAAATTTGAATTATAAACTTTATAACCCTATCTTTAGGGTTAGCTTAATTAATTTATAAATTAACTTATAATTAAATTATAATTAATTTAATAACTTGAAAAGTTAATTAAATTAATTTATAAATTAAATTATAATAAAACTATTATAATTAATTAAATCTTTGGGTCTTGCACCTTTAATATTATAATAAATTATTATAATATTATTTTTCTTGGGCCTTCCTTTTGCCCTTTAAACCTCATCTGACCACCTGGGAAAAAACTTTCTTTTGCACTTGATTACAGAACCTAAAACTGATGTTGCTCACTAAAACTGACGCTTACAGGTGCTGACTTCTTGACATCAATGACAACAAAACCTACTCATACTACTCATATTTCCAATAGAAAGAAGTTTAATCAGAAAAGGAAAGCTATAAGGAGTGTAATAACCTGTCAGCTGGAGGTGACGCTTGATTAGTGGTAACTATCATATGGTCAAAACTTACACAATAGCCTATAATCTATGATCCTGATTGAAAGGTGTGGATATCCATGTGGTGATGCTAAAAAGTTTGTATGTTATTTTCTATTGTGAGTGCATTTTTTGAAGGAGAATATACAAACCTAAATAAAGTGATGATAGAAGAAGAAATGGATATATGCAATGATAGATGGGATGTAAGAGAAAGATTTTATTATAAGAGGAATTTGTACGTAATGAAGTTAGATGAACATTATGAAATTCATATTTATAGACGGTCATGTGTAATGATGGTGATGAGAATCACAAGATGCGATGAGGTTATCCTAGTGTGTGGGGGTTGTATCAAACCTGAAGAGATTATGTAGTTGTAGATGATGTATATGATGAGAATGACCAAAGAAATGCTAACTGAAAAAGGTGATAAAGAAAAAGAAAATCACAGGAGGAAATAAGAGAATATTAGAAATGCGAGAAAATTAGAGGAAGAGTAAGAAGATGATAGAAGTATCATAGGTATGTAGCTGCATGAAGCATGACCACACAACTATGCTCGATAAACAAAAAAAGAAAAAAGAGAAGAAGAAGATAAGAAAGGTGAAAATAGCCTCGAGATTTCAAAAATTGTGAGGGTCATATCATGCCCAAGTTGGTGATGTGACAAGGTGACCTGAGTATTATTGAGTTGTATAGTTACCCAGTCATTAGAATTGGTGTGATGATGCTATGCTGGATTCACGGGGTGACAATAGGTGAGATACCGGGTGATGTGGAGGGCTTTAAAGCCAGATGGATGAAAGGGTATCTTTGGGTGAATAGATTGTTTCTTCAAATAATACCAGGTTTTCAAAGGTACGGTACATGTTGATGTCATGCCACGATTGGCGATGCTAAATGCAAAATTTATTCTTATGAAAGTTTCATGACTTGGGGTGCAGTGGATCCATAGGATGAATTTCAGGTAGGGTAATGAGGCCTTGATGCAGTAACTGATGGAATGTTTGGTCTAGTGGTGCGAATCAGACTAGAAAGGGATAAATATAATTTTTGGGTGGTGCCAAGTGGGGAAGAGAAGGAGTAGAGGTGAGTGTATGGGAGGTGGATCATGAATTTAATAATGGTCAAATCCTAAGTCTAGTGGTCGTCCTAGGATGAGAGGTGGAGATTTGGGCATTACAATAAGGAATTTTTTTGAAATGGAGTTCAATATTATCAAGGCAGGAAAGAATGAGCTGGATATCAAGTGAAGAGGGTTATGGAATCGAGGGTGATGGGGATTGAGGTTTTGATGAATGTGTTAAAGTGTAGTATAACTATAAAGATCTAGGTAAATATGAAGGAGAGTGGAACTACACCACTGATTATGAGGTAGACTGGAATGAAAGATCACATAGTGCAAATGGTGGTGTCTACAGAATGTGAGGAGAAGGATATGGCTCGAGATAGTATCTATGATGAGCTAGGATAGGTTTCTTGATAGTGAATAGGGTAGCATGTGCTTGTAGGGTTTGAGTGTATGGGGACATACCACTTGAGAGGGGTGGAGGTAAACATGGAAGGTGTGCTAGGTAAAAGGTATACCCCCTATTAGATGGGCAGTAACCTAAAGGAGGAGGATGGGCCAAATATGGTGTCATATAAGGGTCCCTCTCATCATGGTATGGAGGGGTTGGAGATCCTTATGATCAAGGATTTGGGTGCTCCTCCTTATCATCAAAGGAGGATAATGAGACTTGACCATCACCTGATCGGGGTGAGTAGGAGGAGCCTATGTGAATAGGTGAATGGTTTCAATATGATGGGAAATGATCTGAGTGGGAAGACAATGAGGATTATCAAACATGAGTTGAGGTAGGTGGTCATGTAAGATCAAATGGAGTGATTGGAACTGGGTGTAATACTGGAGGGTCTTGCATGGTGGGATATGAAGATGCTATGGATGTATGCATGGAATAGTGTATATCTACGGATGATGTGATAGTCAGTGATGTAAAAACCTACAAAAACATATAAATGCCCATAGTATATAAATTATGCAAAAAGAAGCAAAATATTCTTGCTATGAAACAGAAAGTGAAACATCATATGTGAGGTGTTGTGTATGATTTTTTCTAAATTACAATCAATGTATCTAACCTATGATGCCACAAACCCAAGTAGGCTAGGCATTGAATGCACATAGGTGGATGATGTTGATAGGTTTAGTTTTAGCATGTCCTTCCAAATTTACCCGTCGATAGGCACCTAAAACAAATATGTGTGTAATAATATATGGACCAAGCCAGTTAGGAGTAAACTTGTCTCATTTTTTGTGGGGATGACTCATGATTTGTTGATTTTTCTTGAGTACCAGGTCACCAATTTGAAATTTGCATTGATGTACCTTATTTTTGTAGGTACAACGAAGGTGATCTTGATCAATACATGTGTATTCGATGGCATGGATATGCCACTTATCTAGGAGTGTTAACTGATCAAGGTAAGCTTGACGGGTAGTGTTGTCATCAATGAAGTCTTTCATGGACACTCATAAAGAGGGTATTTCAAGCTCAAGGAGCATGATGGCCTCAACTCCATAAACTAATGATAATGGGGCTTCCCCAATGGGAGTACAAATGCTTATGTGGTAGGCCCAAAAATCCAATGGTATTTGGTTGTACCAATCACGGTGTGACTCTACAACTATCTTACGCAAGATAGAACATATAGTTTTGTTGGTTGCTTCTTCTTGACCATTACCTTGAGGGTAATAAGGGGTAGAAAAGCTATGGTGGATGTGAAATTTGGTGCAGAGAGTGCAGATAATTTTATTCTTGAAGTATTTGCCATTATTCGAGATGATTTGGGATGGGATCCCAAAGTGGCATATGATGTGACTAGTAATAAATGTCATGATTTTGGCCCCTGTGGTTTGGACAAGTGGGATTGCTTCAACCCATTTCTTGAAGTACTATATGGAAGTTATGATGATATTATGATTGCTTTATGAAGCTAATGTGATTTTTCCAATAAGGTCAAGGTCCCACTGGGAGAAGAGCCACATGTACTGAATAGGCTAGAGCACTTGTGAAGGGAGATGCATGAGATTTATGTGTTGCTGACACTTGATGAATCATTTTACATATTCACAGCAATCATTTTCCATTTTGAGCCAATAGTATCCCATGCGTAGGATACACTTTGTGATGTCCATTCCGTTGAAGTGGCTTCCACAAGTACCATCGTGAGTTTCTTGCACTACTCATTGGGATTCATATGGTTCTAGGCAGCACAAGAGGATGCCATCATAACTACGATGATAGAGGATGTCTCCTAGAAATGTATAGTGGATTACCATTTGTTTGAATGCTTGATGATGATCATGTGGTAAATCACATGGTAAGAAACCTAGTTTAATATAGTCATTTATTTATGAAAACCAAGGATCATGAGGTTTGGTTTGGACAACGTGAATGCCCTTGTATCTATGGTGGGTAAAGGAAAATGGCAGATTAATTTAGGGTGTGAATAGAAACATGCGTGGTGTTAAAAGTGGATTTTGGGGTATGAGCAATCCTAATGAAGCCATGGTATCCATGAAATAGTTTTATGAGCATGGGATAACATTTATAACATACCACTCAAACTAGACAAGAATTTATTGGGAAATCTATTTGTATTACAAGAGAATTGGATGATGATATTTCCAGATCTCCTGAACCTGATTAACAATTAGGATGGAATCACCTATGATGTGAAGACGTTGAATGTGCATGAAGTGGGCTTGTTTCAATCCTAGGATTAAGACCTCATATTCCACAGTATTGTTAGTACATGGTAATATTAATTTGAAGGAAAAGGGGAGTGGTTCCCCATCTGGTGTAAAGAAAATGATAACTATACCCCCGGTGTGAGTGAAGTGGGAGCCATCATAGAAAAGTGTTAAATCCATTAGCATTTTGGGTTCAACATATTCTTTGGCTTATGTGACATAGAATATGGAGTCATTAAGGAGTTGGATGAGAAGTGGTTGGTTGTCATGCAATGGAGCTTCAGTCAATTAGTCTATGATGACCTATCCTTTTATGGATTTTTTCAAAATGAATTCTAAATAGAATTGAGTAAGAAGCATAATCCATTTGGTTGTGCAAGAATTATGATAACTCTTATTCATCATGTATAGAAGCAGGTTGTTGCGAGCGATAATAAAGGTGGTGTGGTTCAGCATGTAATGGTATAGTTTATGGGTGGTAAAAACTACAGCTAGGTATAGCTTTTCCATATATGTGTAACACATCTCATATCTAACTAGGTTGCAACTAATGTAATAGATGGCTTGCTCATGGTTGAGGGCATTCTTTTATGCTAACAACGTACCCAGTGCAAAGTCTATAGTGATGATGTATAAAATAAAAAGTAGTTGTGGGTGTGGAGGAGATAGTACTGGTGAGGAGGTGAGATATGCCTTGATCGAGTCAAAATCTTGTTGATATTTGTCTTCCCATTTGAAGGAGACTTCTTTTTGCAGAAGGTGATTGAACGTATTATATTTATCCGATAATTGGGTGATGAACTGTCCTATTGATGTTATTTTACCCTATAAGCTACATAATTTTTTAAGGTTGGTGGGAGGAGGTATCTCAATGGTGGCCTTGACTTTGTTAGGGTTGACTTCTATGCCTTGCTAAGAGACAATGAACCCTAAAATTATACTAGATGTAACACCAAAGATGCACTTCTTTGGGTTGAGGTGTACATTGTGCTCCAAGAGGTGATCAAAGATTTTACGTAAATCAGCTAGATGTTGTGAGTATTATTTAGAATTTGTGATGAGGTCTTATATGTAATATTCCATGATTTCATGCATGTAATCATGAAATATATATGTGAGTGCACGTTGGTATGTTGCCCCAATGTTTTTGAGGCTGAATGGCATGACCTTGTAACAAAATGTCCCCAAATGAGTTGTGAAGGATATTTTGTGTTGATCTATATGATTGATATTAATTTGGTTGTAACCAAAAAATCCATGCATGAGGGATATCATTTCATGACTGGTGATGGAATCGACAAGTGAGTCGATATTTGGCAACAAAAAATTGTTTTTGGGATAAGCTTTGTTTAGATCACAGAAGTCAGTGTAGACTTGAAATTCACTTGAAGGTTTGGGCACTGGCACCATGTTAGACACCCATTCGGGATAGTCTATGGGTTGAATAAAATCTATGTCAAGGAGCTTTTGTAGCTCAAATTTAATTAACAAAGCGATGGTAGGGTGCATATATCATAGTTTTTTTGGATAGGCTTAGCATCTTTGTCCAACATTAGATTGTGAACTACTGAATATGGATCCATGCCTGGCATATCTTTATAGGACCAGGTGAATACCTTGATGTATTATTTAAGGAAAGCAATGAATAAAATGTTTTCTTCAGGTGAGAGGCTAGTAGCAAGTTTAAAAATATGAGGGTTTTTAGGATTGTCATCAACATCAACATCGATGGTTTATTCTATCAACATGTGGAAACCATCATGAAGTTGCTATAGGATAGGAATGATGTGGAGGTCATATATGGCATCATGTATGTCGTATTCATCATATAAATATATATTCATGTGATGGATGCATGTAATGTGAGGTGTATTTGATAATGAAGGAGCAATTGTTGCACGTAAGATGTATGGTGATAACTGGAAGTCATGTGGAGAAGGTATTAACGAAATGTGAGTTAGGTCAATGAAATTCGGGTTAGGGATGTTGTCTCGATTTGTGTGAGATTTGTATAGAGTTAGCATGAAGAGTTTCACATCAACCATGTTAACATAAGTGATGGAATAATATGATAGTAATTAATAATATGACAAATATTCATTAGTTCATGAGCATCGAGAAAGGTGTAATGGTGTATGCAAGACAATGGGTGGTGATCAAGACTATGTTATGGATTTTTGGAGCTAGAAATACATGTGCAAGGGTCTAGCTAGATATATCAAAAACAAAGAGGGAAATACGATGTTGCACTATGGAACTTCAAGTGTGAGGTACAATGTGGTGAATTGATTAACTAGTTCATTGATGTAGCATGAGGATGCATCATATGGGGAGAGGACTTTGTGAAATAAATTTGAGGGAACTATGATTGTAGAATGGGGATATGAGTTCTCATCTAAGAGGTCCATATCAAAATATTATTCTAAGGTGTACACAGGAGGTGGTATGGGATGCAAGGAAAGATCTTGCGGTTCATCCTCGAGTGTATGGACAATTGTGGGTTGGTATCCTAAACTTTATTTATCCATGGGTAGTTGGACACAAGGATTTATGGGTGTGTGTAACCCTTGTTCATAACGTCCTAGCTAAAATACATGTCGATGAAACCATTGAAGATAATGCAATGCAAATTGAAGATTGGACATGTGATCTAATGTACTACAAAAGCTAGACTACAATGGTGGAGGGATGATAGGTAAGAGTGGAGAATCAATGCTTACATACACAAAGTTGGTGTAATATTTTAGGTAACCTAACCACATGATCATACCAATGGTAAGTACCAAAGTGAATAAGCAACCAAAGTGATGAGCAGAATGGATTAGAGGTGGATGCAAATGAGCATCATGGATGATGTAGTCACCAGGACTAGTGTTTGTCATGAAGATAGAAATCTAGGATGATGTACACACAGGTGAATGAGGGGGTGAATCTAAATCAGATGACAATGATACAAGCTGGGAATTGTGAATGGTGGATGTAGATGATTAAAATAGTTGGTCATGAATGCAGGTAGCTCATTGCTCCCAATCATGGAATTCGATAGTCATGGATGGGATGGGCTAGTAAGCATGTGGGAACTATGAGGCAAGAGGCGTTAGTGTTGGTGGTGACCTACAAAAGAATGTGAATGATTGAGGTCATGGAAAAAAAATGAGTGGTAGTATTTGCGATGTAGGTAAGAGAGGAGGTTCTGTAGAGGAATATGGATGCAAAGTGGGATTTAGCCCTGATGAATATGACAAGCCTGTTGTTGATACTTGTGGTGGGTTTGTAGATGCTGAGGATTATGAAGGTGGTGGAGGCCATGAAGAATGTGGTGAAAAGGATACAATAGTATGATGGGATGCTATACTATATTATGATGGTGGAATGGACATTATTGGTTATGAGTGCGTAAATGTATCGAATTAAAGTTGTGGTGAAGGCACTAATGAGGGAGGAGGTATGAATAATAATGGTGGGTGAGGATTAGAGATGGAGAGGACCTGTGTCATAGATGAAGAAGGTCTAGGTGGAAGATTTGTGATGTAGAATTTGAAAGGGTCCCCGTTAGCAAGAACACAATGGATAAGCCTATTCTAGATGTATTTAAGACAATGGTGCAATATAGATGGCACACACTGCATATCTATAATCCATAGATGTCCAAGAAAGATATTATATTCTATTTATTACTAAATAACATGGAATAAAATTAGAATAGTACATACACCTACACAAATGGATAGGACAATGGGTCATATTGTAGGTTGCATTGAACTATCAAATGCACGAAGGTCTAGTGAGGGTGTGGATAAGTGGGTAGGTGGAATGTGCAAGTGATGCAGAGCTATGATGGAAATAATGCTGATTGAGAAATTGGTATCAAATATAACATGTTTGTACGTGATGTCATTGATGGTTGATTGAATGTGAATGGGAGGATATGCTCCTTTGCTTATGAGTTTTGTGATCTCATGGTCATGGAAACTAATAAATGGCTTAAGGCAACACAAGATATTATCCATAAAGTTGAAAAACACATTGGTATCATGGGTATTGAGGTTGATTGAGTGAAGGATATCATTTAATGCCTCACAATGATATTGAGATTGTTGTAGGAGGTCAAAGATAGACAATCTAGCTGGTATATTATGCAAATTATGTGTAAGGCTACCATGAATGGTAATGATATTTTGTGGGAGATGAGGTGGAGCTTGAGGAGCCATAGGTGCTTGTGGGGAAACAAATGGTGCTGGTGTAGATGTTACCTATGCAGGTTGAAATGAAGGATAACATTGGTTTTGAGTGGTAAGGTTTATCATGCCCGATACACCGCATGAAGGAGGGTCACGATGGATATTTTTGACTTGTCTTGGTGGCCCTAGGGGGTTATTTTGAGGTGTTTGGTGATTAGTCCCCTGGTTTTTAGGTAAGGGATTCTAATATATCCCTAGGTTTTGATTATGCAATGTGAGAGGATTTAAAACTCTAATGGTTCCTTGATCGATGAGATATTGGACCATACCAAAAAAAGAATGACATAATTCAATATCATGGCCATGTTGTCTATGGTATCGATAGTAGGCTTGCTCAAGATAACCCCAAGGATTAGGTGCATTTGGATCGAGAGGTCAAATATTTGGTAGGGTGATGTGACCTACATCGTATAGCCTCTAGAATAAGGTTGGTAGAGGCTTAGAAAGTGGTTTTAAGTTATGTTGTGGAGGTGGGGGATGAGGTACTCAAATCTATTATGGTCTAGGTGGAAGAGGTGCATTGGTTTGAAATATTTGTTATTGTAGAGGAGGAAGTCATGGGACCAGTGTCAAGGCTAAATAAGTTGTTGCTACTTTATTGGCTTGTGGTGGTTATGGGAAAGGTTTATTGGGTGTATTTCTATTAAAGCAAAAGTTGGAGTTGTATGAAGGCTTTTATCACAATTTTATTTTTCCAGATTGGACTTTGATGTCCTTAATGAATTTTGCTTGAGCAATGACTTCCTCAAAGGTGTGACTTTGGTGAAGCTGTAGGGAGATGGAGATGTGTTTATGGCAACTCTTTGAGAAGAGTGTAACAAAATCCATAGATGGGAGGCTATGAGTGAGGTCATGTATGATCGATATATATCTAGAGATAAATTATATGATTGGTTCATCATCAGCCTATCATAAAGCGTATATGTCATAGAATTTTATCTTATTTTTGATGTTGATGGAAAATTTCTCAAGGAATAAATTATCCAGCTACTCAAAAGTGTAGAGGTTGCGGCACGAGAGCATGTTGTACCAGTCTAAAGCTTGTCCCCCAATTGAAATGGAGAAGGTACGTAACATGAGAGGATTGCTACTATGAAGCTAGTAGCAAGCTAAGTGGTAGTTACTGACATGTTCACGTGTGTCTTTATTGCATTTAAACTTATCAAAAGTTGGCATCTCAAAGCGATATGGATAAGGAGGAATTGGAACTGAGGGATGTACTGGCGTATTGCAAAGATCATCGTACATGCATTTATGTGGTCCATAATTGGTGGTGTGAAGGTTCTACATTTAAAATTCATCTCTTAATAGTTGAATATTAGGTGTTAATAGCATAATAGATGGTGCTACTAGGGGTGAATCCTACAAATATGGGGGGTATTGAAATTGTTGTTTTCCCAATGTGTGGGAGAAACATATTGCAACAGATCATGGGGATACTTTTGCTGCATAGGATAATATGTTGAAGTAATTGATACAATCTATTGTAGAGTAGGTGGTTTCTAGGGATAATAGTATTATGGGTGTGCGTCTAAGGTTGTTGTATAGGATTTTTTTGGAGAGGAACCTACTGCAATGGTTTTGCCATGGGAGGCAATGACCAAGAAGGAGGAGGTGTGAAAAACATGGGTCCAATAGAGATAGGTGGATGTGAATATTTTTGAATGGGTTGTGTGACTTTTGAATAGGACGAGGCATATAAGGATGATATCTACATTTGGCTATGCAAAAATTACAAGAAAAATATTGGTTAGCAATATTGGGATGTTGGATATGTAGGTTGTGAAGGATGTCAAGGCTTGAATGTGGGTAGGTAGCTCAAAGTTGAAATTTGAAATGAAGGAGGTGGAAGCAACTGAAAGGGAGGTGTAGATAAGGATGGACTGGAAGAGGGTGTACCATACACTCCTGATGGATGAGATGTAGGTGGTAGTGATGATGAGTATGGGACATAGGTCTCTATGGTAGGAACCTAGGGAGGTGGTGTGGTAAGTGTATTCACACCGAATTGAGAAGATAAAGTTTTTTAACATTGTGGATATTGTGTTTTTTGGGATAGTGGAGGTGGTTGTGATGTAGCCTTGAACAACTAGAAAAAGTATTATTGAGGAAGGGATCATGGTGCTGCTTCCTCTATGTATTGATGTGTTTACGTGGATGGGACCTTTTGTTATTATAGTGGAGGTTGTTCTTATGGGGATGCACATATGTCCATGATAGATATCGATGGGTCTAAAACCATCCCTACAGTAGGGCAAAATGATACAATCTCTAGATGGGTGTGATTGAGTAATGAAGAATCACTCTCAAAAAGGGAATGAGCTAAGTTTTGGAAAATGGATGAGCGAAGGTAGGGGATGTGGGATATACCTCCTCATCAATAATAAGGGAAGGAGGTAGATTTCCTGGTGTTGTATAGATAACATGATCACAAAAGGTGGTAGAAGGATAAGATGATGGTGGATGGGAAAGGAGTGGATGATCCTCCTTAAACGATGTGGCAAAATCATCTCTGGATGTAGAGGTCTTGCCATAAGATATAGTATCCAATGGATATAGTTTTACAAATAGGTCTACTATGAGAATAGACTTAACCTTCATGGTTGAAGGGGGGAGTATGGACTAGATATGAGTGATAGTCACTTCTTACCCAAGGTATGCTTGCTCACGTGCCTGGATGCGGGTGATAATAGGCATGGTTTCATATATCAAGGATTGGTCCTCAAAAATTGTACAAAAATAGGAATCTGATGTTCTGGGTATGATCTATGTGGGTTTTTTATGCAACCCCATAAGACCTATGAGGTTTCTATGTATAGAAACTAAAATTATAGGCTGAGGGGTGATCTAAATAGTGAATTCATAGGGTAGGGGGTGAATTGGACTGTGAGCATGAAAAAGACATAAAATTGAAAAATGACAGACTGTAAAAAATCCCTAGGTGGGTTGTCAATAGGTGAATGTGCTGAAACTAGTTTGTGTGATCATGCAAATAGCGTATAACTGGAGTCAGTTCTAAATGCAAAAAATTAAAAGTGTTGCTTCATTTTATGTGTTTTGATGTTAGAATCTCCTAGGAAGTATCATGGGTAGTAAGGTGAACTTCTAGATAAAATGGGAATGTTGTAAACATGGAACCTCCTACAACATCCAAAGATGCACATAATAGAATAATGCTTCAATAGGAGAATGGTGACATAATGTAAAGGCACAAAAATAAGGATGCTAGAAGGGGGAGAACTCAAAATGCTGAAATGAGTTCACTGTATCCTCTCATGAGAAGAGGTGGTAATGTTTAAGACTTGCTACTTGCCTAGTCAAGATTTTTCTTCACTCTCGGGTGAGATTAGTCAATAAAAATAATTACCATGTTCACTAATTATGTAAGCCTCATGAATGAAGACATCTAAACCTGTCCCACTTTGAAGGGTCCTTTCGGTGATGAAATATGAAAGACCAATCTCAAAAGTGGGGGATTTTTTGGTGATGAAGTCTAGAAAACTTCTATGGGGAAGCTAGGTGTTTAGGGGGGTGAGCTGGTGGAGGGTAAGACTCCTACCTCACCAGTATCGAGTGATGGATTGGGGATGAAATATAATATCACCACTGTATATACCACATGAGTGTGTGGGTTTAAATTGTTTAGCGATGATGTGAAAATAAAGTGCAACTAATTAAATGCCTTTTCAAAAATAAGTCTAGGTCTAGATGCATATTTTTAAAAGACACTAAACATCTAATTTACTTTTTGAAAAATATAATCTAGTCTTAGATACCTTTCTAAAAAGAAAATTGATCTAGGAAAGTATGAAAATAGGGAAACTAAAATGCATGAGAAGGAAGATGACATATCCACATGTATTAGAAAGAATCACAAGTTCTACTTTACATATTTGAGTAAAGACAATGCAAGTTACCCTGAGGATTTAGAAAGTGAAAGAAAATAATTTCTTAACCTAGATGAGTTGTGATATGCAAGTGATGCAAGAAGAATTTACCAATTCTATGTTAGATACAATGTTTGAAAGGAGAAGGAAATTGGAAATGCCTTTTTGAAGAAAATGAAATTTGTAAGGTGGAGTGAATAGATTTTGAATCTAATCTTAGATGAAAATTTGAAGATAAATTTGTGAATAATGTAAAATATGATTTTCCAATTTGAATTGGGATAAAACCTGAAATCTAATCTTACATGTAGATGTAAAGAAAAGCTTACTCTAAATGTATTTGAAAGGAAACTTGAAAAGAGATTTAAAAAGACATCAATAATTTTCAAAATTATAATCTAATTATATCTTAAAGTAATTCTGAAAATGAATTATTCTAACTGTGTTTATATCAAATTGAAACCCTAATATGTTGTGTTTGAATTACAATTTTGTTATACTAACACAATGCATTTGTTAGAAAACTAGTCTTGCAAATAAATGATACCCAAAGGATTCTAAGGAGAATACCTATGTTCTAAAGTAAAATATGACTTCTTTGAGTCCTATGTTGTGAATTATTGTTGTCTTGGGATTTGTAGAGCAGGTTTTTTAGAAATCACATGTTGGGGGACAATTCAATCCTGTATTTGTAGTTCAAGGGGTGAACCATGTTTAGGAGCTTGAAACTCCTATTCTGATGACTTGAGAGGTGTCTCAATGTTTTAGGGATCCTTTAGAAATAATATAAAACCAAAATTATATAATATTTGTAGTAATATAACCTAATATAACCTATTATGGGTGGTCCCATCGGGTGTGCCAGAATGAAATGTACCAAAGGCTACCATTTGATCAAGAAAATTAACTATAACAAATCAAAATACTCAAAAGTATTTTCAACTCATTTTATTAAGAATTTGATACAAGATTATAGGGTGAATATCCTTTTCTTTTTCAACAATATATGAAACACTTTGATGGTTTCTCTTGGGGCCCCTCGAATGTAGGTGGTCTTTGATGCGTGTGTGCTACTATTGTGTTGTTGTTGCTATTGTTTTTGTTTGCTATTTTGATGATGTTTTTTGTTTTTAGAGGGCCTATAAAATGGTGTTAGTTCACTTGGGAGTCTATCATGGATCATGCCCCATATTGACAAAGAGAAAAAGACATTAAAAACATGAAATAAAACCTGAAATAAAGTGTATATTCTATATAAACATGAAATAAAGGTTACCTAAAGTTTCTACTACTGTAGATCAGCTATATGACCAACTCATATGGAAAGGGGTGATATGGTACCCAGATTTGTAGGTCAGGAGGTGAATCCAACTACAGGTACTTTCTGGTGGAGATCCTTTGTCCATATGGGCTCTTGGGATGCTTGGATGCTATTTGTACCATCCATAATCGAAAGAAGGGATTTTGGTAGGATTTTGGCATAGTTTCTTTAAGTTAGCTAAAAGGGAGAGAGAGAGGGATAATGAGAGGAGGCCCCTCTATTTATAGGAAAAGCTAAGGTCAAGGGGGGTGGTTAGGTAGACCAAACCCTAGAGTCTATTCCATGCTAGGTTAGGTTAGGGTTTGGGGAGGTGTCATTCCCATATTCCCTAAAGGAATATATCATCCTCACACATGTGTGAGGAAATATTAGGTTTAACTAGGATTAGCTAACTCGGTTAGATTAGGGTTTAGTTAGGATTTCTAGGAAATATCCTAACTAACTTAATGTGCACATATGTGTGAGGGAATAATTAGGACTAATTTGGGTTTAGGATCCTAATTAATCTTTTAAAGTCATAAAGTACCCTTAAGTGAAAAGTGAATTTACAATTAGAAATTCTATTAACTTAATTAGGAGTTTTAAAAAGTAATAGTCTCGTGGGGTCCTAATTAGTTGTAGGAAATGGCTTAGGTTACCTAAAGGTTCTGATAAGTGACCTCATGATATATAGAAGGTGGTTAGGACATGAATTGTTTATTTTAGTAGGGTTTCATACCTATAGGCCAATGAGATGGTCTATGTAGGTCTACGAAGGTCTACAATTGTCTAGAGCAGTCTACGCTAGTTTAGAGTAGTCTACAGTGGTATACAATGATCTACGATAGTCTACAATATCCTAGAGGGATCTTGGATGGTCTATGAAAACCTATAGGTGTTCATATATCTACAAGTACGTAGAGGTAGACATGTCAGAATTTTGGGTGTCTACAATAGAAAAATAACAACATCATGAAATATATTTTTGGGATGACCATTACATTTCATCCTCTAGTTTTAAACATAGTCCCATGTTTTTAAAATACATTTAAATAAAAATATGAGGAAATTATTCTTTTATAGAATTTACATCCTCCCATGTAGCATTCCTCTTTTAAAATTGATCCCATTGGACCTTACATTGGTTTATATTTCTATTTCTTAAACACTTGGTACGATAAGCTAATATTTGAACTCAACGAACTTCAATGGTGAGGGAATATTTCCTATATAAATTAGACACATTCCAAATATGTGAAGGGTCAACAACCTATTTTTTGAGTAGGGATATATGGAATATATCATTGATATTTGACATATTAGGTGGAAGGAAAAGTCTATAGGCCACTTGAATGATATTTTCTATACTTTTAAAAGGGTCAATAAATCTGTGATAAATTTTAGTTGATTTTATGGAGCTCTTATTAGATATCACCCTAAGAAAGGCTCAATCTCCCACAAAAAATTCTCTTGGTGATATTTTTAAATCAGCATAACTCTTTTGTCGATCCATGACTTCTTTGAGCCATTGATAAATTATTCTCAAATTTTCCTCTATCTCCTTTATAATATATGATCTGATCACTACTCGATCCTCCAGATTATCCCAAGACATAGGAGTTGTGCATCATCTCCCATATAGAGCCTCAAAAGGTTCCATACAAAGGAAGCATCATGGCTATTTTTATAATAAAATTCTACTAAGTAGAGATATTCCTCCCACTTAGTCTTACGGTCCATGCAATACATGTGTAGCATGTCCTCAAGGATCTGATTAACTCTTTTTGTTTGGCCATCTATCTATGGATGATATGCATAACTGATATTTACTTTTGTATCCAAGGCTCTATACAAGGTTTGCTAAAATTTTGAGGTATATTAGGATCCCTATATGAAATTATGACTTCAAGAAATCCATGCAATTGCACAATCTCCCTAGAAAATTTGATAGCTATGGAGGGTACATCATCCCTAATATTTCTTAGGATAAATTCAACTAACTTAGTTAAATTATCAACCACAACTAGAATTGCATCATGTTGAAACTTGGTTTTAGGTAATCCCACAATGAAGTCTATAGATATGACTTACCATTTCTATTCCAAAATGTCATGAGGTTAAATTCTTCCAATTGGGTGCAAGTGTTCAGATTTTGCTTTTTGGCATTTGATATATCTAGCCGTAAAATTATTGATATCTTGTTTCATTCTTGGCCAATAAAAATTTTCCCTCATGTTTTCCCTTATTTTAGCTCATCTAGGATGTACAGAATAAGTAGTGCAATGGGCTTCCTATAAAATAAGGTATCTTAACCCTCCCATTTCAATAATAACAAGCCTATATCAGAAGAACAATAGGTCATCCTTAACAATGATATCCTTCCCCACCTCAAATTCTAACTCAATCCATGCTCGATATTTGCCACAATAGCTATCACTCTATTGCTATTCCCTGACCTTGTCAAACAAATCTACATGACATATGGGCATATAAGTTATGTGCTTTATTTGAATTAAGATATCAATTATCTTATTTTATTTTCCATTAATATATTCAATTCCAAATTCATACTTGACTAGGAATTCTATCCACCAACATTGTATTGCATTTAAAGGAGGTTGAGTAAAAATGTATTTCAGACTTTGATGATATGTTTTTAATTCAAAGGATTTTACCAACAAATAATGTCTCCATATTTTTAGTGCATGAACCGCAATTTCTAACTCCAAATCATGAGTAGCATAGTTAAGCTCATGATTTTTAAGCTTTCAAGACTCATAGGCTATGATTGCTTCATTTTGAGTTAGAATCCCACCCAAACCTTCAATAGAGGCATCAGTGCAAACTATAAAATTTTATGAGGTATTAGGTATTTTTAAAATTGGGGTGGTTACCAACCTTTTTGTAAGTATTTTGAAAGCCTCTTCACATTGTTCTATCAATTTAAAATCTTTTCATTTCCTTTGTAAATTAGTGATTCAACAGGTAATCTTTGAGAAATTATTTATAAAACATCTATAATATCTTTCCATTCCCATAAAACTACGTACTTTTGACACATTGGTGGGTGTAGGCCAATTGATTATAGCTTCAATTTTCTTAGGATCGATAATGATTCCATCAACATAAATGACATGCCCTATGTATTGGACTTGTGGGGTGTAAAATTCATGTTTAGAAAGTTTTCCATAAAGCTAATTTTTCCTTAGTATTTCAAACATAATTCTCATATGTCGATCATGCTCTTCCTTAGTGCATGAGTAGATCAAGATGTCATCTAGAAATATGAGTAGGAAGTGTTCCAGATGTTCACAAAAGACACTATTCATAATATTATTAAAAGCTATTAGAGTATTTGTTAACCCAAAGGGTAATACTGTGAACTCATAATACCCATACCTTGTTCTAAAAGTTGTTTTATGAGTATCTTATTCTTTGATACTTAACTGGTGATAGCCAAATCTGAGATACATTTTTGAGAAGATAGTCGCTCCTTTTAACTGATTAAATAGATCATCAATTCTAGGTAAGGATTATCTATTCTTGATGGTTACCTTATTTAGCATTATGTAATAAATACATAACCTTAAGGATCCATCCTTCTTATTCATGAACAACACAGGGGCTCCCCAAGGTGATACACTTGGCTTAATCAAACCCTTTTCAAGAAAATTCTAAAGTTGTACTTTTAACTCTTGTAATTCAATTAGGGTCATTCGATAAGGTAATATAACAATAGGTTCAGCTCCAGGTATGAGTTCTATAGAAAAATCAAACTCTCATTGTGGAGGAAGTCTAGGAAATTCTTCAAGAAAAACATCCTTAAACTTTTCCAAAATATAAAACTTCTTAAAAAGTTCCATATTATCTTCATTTTCTTCATGTTTGTTTATTTTAACTACATAAACTACCCCATGTCTTTTGATTTCTTTCTTAAGTTGTAATGTAGATAGTAGATGTGGTCAAAATGTACCTTGATCACAATGGATATTTATCTTCTAATTTGGTTCTTCAGTGAAATCCATCCACCTCTCTTGGAAATCAATGAGGGGTTTACATGCTTTTAGCCAATCCATTCAAAGGATAATATCAAATGAATATAAGGGAGCTACATATAGATGCCAATTTATTCTACCACTAGGTAGAGATAAATAGGCATCAAATAGATATTGGTTAACATAAAAGGTTTGTATTGATCCATACTCAACCTTCCACCCATTTGCTAAAAATTTAGGTTTTACTGGTATATCCCTAGCTTAATTATCAGAACTAAAACTATTTTTTGCACCATTATTATCCAAAATATTCACATTTTTATAAAATAGTTTACATTTTAGGAGTAATGGTGTAGCTTGGCCATCTAATATAGAATTACCTATTTTAGCATAATTTCGGTGAGGCTGTCCATCATAGGTTTTTTTCGATTGACTCTTTGAGGACATTTGTTTGCATAATGTGGTACTCCACATACAAAACATCTTAGTTTAGAAGCCTTAGTTTTTGATTTGCTTTTTGCATCCTTGTTCCATGGTGTAAGTTTGATATTTTTATTCTAAAATGTGGGCCTCTAATTATTATTTGCTAGATGCTCCCTCCTATCCTTGTCTATGTAAGTTCTATCATTTTTGTTTTTAATTTTGGGCCTTTTCTTATTTCCCCCTTTAAACATTTCATTTTTGATCCCTATCTCATCTCATAAAACCAACACTCTTTCTCTTTCTAAGCTAATCCTTCTCTTTTTTAGACATCTTCTGGTAGTTAAAGTAAGCCCTTTTTGTTTTTTGATTAGTTTCTTCTTGCCTTTCCAAGTCATAATATTTTTGTAAATATTTTGGATTAAGTAAATATATGATAGTTCTGATTCTGGGATGAATTCCTAAAATGACTTTTTGCATTATTAATTGTTCATTGTTTTGTAGTCAAGGACATATTTGAGTAACTTAATAAACCTTTGATAATATTTATTGATAGACATAGATTCCTATTATAGAGTGGAAAATTATTCAAAATTCTCAACATAGAACTTCTTAGTTAGGAATATCTTCTTAAATTATTCTAAAAACTTATCCTAATTAAAATCATAAGCTTTAATTTTCTTCCCCTGCTTGTAGGTATTCCACCACTCTAATGTTGTATCAACAAGGTATAAGGTAGCCCAAGCAGTTTGGGATTCAGATGGTAAGTCCATAGAAAAGTTAGTCTCTATCTCACTTAACCATCTCTATAGCATCCCCATCTTCCTTCCCATCAAATTTTGATATTTTGATATTTTTCATATCTTTGGTCAATTCTACCCCTAATTGAGTCTTGCTAAACTCTACTTTCCTGTGAGGGATCCTTTCAAAATTTCTCTTAGGTCTAGTTTTAGGATTTTTACCTTTAACTTGTTTTGCCATAGTTTCTATCATATTTTGTTATTTATTCATTAGTTTTCATTACTGCTCTATTTCTTCTTTCTGTTGTTGCATTTGGTCTTGCATCAATTGAATAAATGTGGTTATATTTCATTCCTATCTAATTGGTTCATCTATCTCATTTAATCATCTTTCCCTTTACGAATGAATATGAGCTTCCTATTGACTAGAAGATGTAAGTTTCTTAGAGGATCCACCTTGAAGCATTGGAGCCATTTTTCTAGGTACAGAAGGAGAAATGTTAGTTTTAAAGTTGTAAGGTTTGAGTTTATGAATACAAGGTTAGATTTCATTTACGTTCTTGGGACCTCTGAACTAAGAATCTTACAACCTAGGTTCTGATAACAACTATGACAACCTAGTCAAATACACATTGATTGTCATGATATAAACTCACTTATAGGCTTGATAAATAAGGAGAATGGTTTGTGAGATGTAGAATTTTTTGTTTTTGATCTTTTTTTTGCACCCATTGGTAATCACTACATAGCATTGAATAGCACTTTTGATATTATGACCACTACATATGGTCTTCGAAGTGGATAATATTGGTAAAATATTATGATAGGTGCTTTTATTGATTCTATCCTTCTCATCCTTGGGCTCATCATGAGAACTTATATTCATGGCTTGGGGTTATCATGTAGGGCCCATAACACCTAGAGGGTGGACACATATTCCCCTCCCTTATATGTGGAACCTTGAGTTTAAATTTTACTCGTCTGTTCTTGAATATCATGTAAGGGTATTTAGCGTAAATTCTATAGTACTTAATCAATGACAATGCATCTAGATTAATATCTAGAACCATAGGAAATTAAGGTCGTTCTAATCACTTGGTGCTTATCATGGTCTCCTTGATAAAATTTCAAATATTATGGTGGATGTCCCATACCACGCCAACATGGGATCTTATCTTAGAGATATTTCTCTCACCATGATTCCCTATTTGAAAACTTCATACAAGGGCCACCACTGTACTGCTTGTACAATGACCTAGATCAACGTCGCATTCTGCCCATCCATAATGGTCATTCACGAATATTCATTGATTGCATGCACATAATTCAATGGTATTGGGTGTCTTTGTTTGTTCATCCTCTCCAATAATTTATATAAAGGTGGTCTTAAAGGTTTTATTCTTTTTGATGATTTGATCAAATAGGGTTTTTCCTAAGTTTTCTCATAAAAGTAAAGACCCTTTAATCTATTAAGATAAATAATTTCATCATTTAAATAATTCTTTTGAATCAAATAAACCATCTATTAGAATAACTTTTTTTAAATAGTTTATTTTAATAAATAGAATAAACAATTCTTGTAAAATAACCCACGTGTTGTAGGTGAGTTGGAGAGGGTAGGGAAATCCTCCAAGGGAGATCCCTAGTTTGAATCTCCATCCTACCAAATGCACATTGGGTACCCAAAATCCAATTGATAATGTCTGGTGCGATCAGGGCCGGTGCAAGTCTCGGGTGATTTTGACGGTGTAGAACCCCCTGGTCATGGTTTCTCAGACCAAGGCATACCTACAAGAATTTTTTTGCTAAATTAAATAATAATAATAATTATTATTTTAAAATAAATTATAATACCAACAAAAGAAAGTCACAATTCATAAGATAATTAAATAATCTCACCACTAAAGTTAAAAATGCAGTAATTTTTTTAGTTCGAAAGATAGATGATTCATTTAAATGTTTCTTTTATTTGAATCTTCTAAACATCTATTTGACGAAGTAAATCATCTATAAAATGTTAAATTAGAGCATGAAATCATACCTTTCTTTTACTGAATAAAAATAAAAAACATATCTTATCAAATATTTTAAAGTAAAAGGACTATAAAGGAAGGAAAGTTTATCATTAAGTTATTGTTTTAATAAGTGGAACTAAATGAAGGACTATATGAAAGTATATTTTAAATAAGGATCTTTTATATCACACATGTGAATTATAGAGCCTTAAAATATCTTAATGTTACTTTTATATAATAAAATACATTTAATAAAAAAACTTTTATAAAATCATAATGACATTAATACCGATAATCAATCATAAGTTCAAAAGGTCATATTATATAATCCAATTGATTAATGATCCAATTGATTAATGGTAAGATAGCACCTTTAGTTTTCATTTCAAATCAAGATAGAAATAGATTAATAAGGAACACCAACTTCTAATATATAAATAACAAAGCACTCCTTCTGGAATTCCTTAAAATAATATATTCTGCATTCTTTTCTAAGAGTATTTTGGTACCTTTCAAAGGTTCTCCCCTACTCAACACTCGACCATTCACAATAAAATTTAAGGCCATGGATGGCTCCCTACCGCTTATCGAGGTGATTGTATAATTTTTATGGGATCAGAACGACTTTTATCATGCAGGTTAAATGCATTTGCAACAATATTTTAAATGTGAAACCAACTTAATAAATATCATATTCATACCCAACTATTCGAATGCATTGAAAACATCTAATTGTATTTGATTTCTAAATTATAAATTCAACATAGTGCACAATTATTACACTATCTGATGTACCAGCTTATTACAGTATTTCAAAGCTAAGAATTTTTAGAAGGTTAGTTTTAATTTAAAAACAGAATGGAGAGGTGCGACATACTCAAAAATTTTCTCCAAGTGCACACAACATACTTAAAAACATTATCAACATTATCAAGATCTCATGGTGAAGTCTAAATTGAAAAATTTAAATATAAAAGAAAATATTACTCGTACATTATCAAACAAATTTTTTAGAAAAATATTTTGGCAAACCAAAAATCATTAATAAGGGTGCTAACCAATTCAACCAAAGGTGTCTTAGGCAGATAGGTATTCAATGTTGAAAAACAAATATTAAAACCCAAGAAAGTATTTTGCTGAAATCATTATCCAAAGCACAATCCAATTCAACGAAAGGTATTTCATGATAATTCATACAACAAGCTTGAAACTGAATTTAATACTAAGTTGCTCAAGTGAATAATCTGAATATCAAGAGGATCATTTACCATAAATACACATTATAAAGTATTTTTCCCAATAATTTCAACCAATAATAATCACCCAATAATTTCAACTAATAAATAAATGAATTCTTGATAATACTCAGGAAAACATTTGTGAAAGGGTATTATCAAAAAATAACACAAGTAGCCAAATAATTAGAGAAAAGGGTAAACATTCACGAAATGGGATAGGTGCCATATATATAAAAAATAATAATAAGAAAAAAATTGTAAAAGGATAGTGCACTATTTTTAAACATAGACAAGGACAAAATATAAAAGGCGATGAAATGAATCCTAGAAACTGACATGTTTGAGTTTTACTTATGCATCAATTATAATTTTCTACCTATGTTTTTAAACATAGTGGAAAACCTAGTTTCATTTCTTTAACAGAATAACTTGAGACAACAATTTCATAGTAGTTTTTTAGATCAATACTCCTATTCTATATATTATTTCATCTACAAACATTATATCATTTATATAAAATTCAAACATGAAGAATCCAACATCATAAAAAAATGCTTCCTAAAATATTGTATATATTTTAAAATTCATGCTCTTTATATTTATATAATAAAATTTATTCTTTTCTTTTATTATATATTTATATTTATAGATATTTTATTATAATTCAATTTCAAATCTAAAAATATATGCCTTTACTCAAACACATATATTTCTCCAACACTTCTTTACAAGCAATAGGATGACAACGAAAAACTACCATCTGCTTGTTAAGAATAGCTCCCATGCAATGTGGCACATTCCTTACCATTGGAGACTTTTTAAATTCAAATAAATACAAAAAATATTTACTTTCAATCATACACAATCATACATGCATAATGCACCTACATGAATGAAGGGCTTTCATGTACCCTTAAGTCTTTAGTGAGTGTTTTGATGTTAGGGCTTTTTCATCTCTATCAAAGCTAATACCCCCATCACGATGACAATTAACACTGCCATAATTTCCCATTTTATTTCTTGAGAACCTATTCTTGCAAAATAGAGACCATCAAGAACACCATATCCAACAATGATAAAGCATAAAAGTAAAAAGAGATGCTCATATAGACAAATAACAACATCATAAAATATGTTTTTGGAAGGGCCATTACATATCATCTTAGAGATTATTTCCGCTACAGTCTATTTGATATGCGAAAAATTATTCTTTTATTTCTTTTGATATATTTTTATGTTATAATTGATTATATTGTTATTTTTTAAATTACATTATTTCTAGATTTTCCTTAACCTGAAACTTTGTGTTTCAAATCAGTGTTATCAAAATGGTCTATCCTTTCATTGTATGTCTCCAAATTTGATATCAAGCTATCAGAAGCTAAGATGTCAAACACAATATCCTTGTTATTACCTCTATAGCAAATTTAGATGATCTCAAATGAAAAATAAAATGGACAACATCAAGACAATTGATTCATTTAAGATGTTGAATGAATGTCTTTTGAAATAGAAGAATGTAATGATGGATCAATTTGCTCAAATTCTTGGTTCTCTACTATAAATTCTACAACCTCATCGTCCACACAACCTCTATTTCCTTAGAAAAATTCAATGCCTGAAAACCTTTTTAAGTGAATGTGAATTTTCATATCCCTATTTTTCAAGGAAAAAATAATATTATATGATAAAAATTTGATATAATCAGTTGACTTTATATTTTATGTAAATAATTTTAGTAACAGTGAAAAACAAATTTTGCACTCATGAAAGCTACATTATCTATTTAAAATTAATGGAAAGCATATTGTAATAGGTTCAAGAAGGAGAATAAATATGATGAAGTAAGTTTTACATGAGATTATTTCACTGATGCTATCAAATATGGATATTATCTCATGATAACCTATGATGGTAAATGCAATAGAAATGATTGCATCAATATAAACATTAGTGTATTCAAGATTATACTAAAACTTTCCATTCCATGGTAATAAAACGTAGTATTCTAAGAGACCAAAAGGGTATTAAATCCTCAAATAATTATAGTGGATTGAAATTATATATTCAAGATGACATGGACCTTTTTCAATTCAAGACCTTGGGAGAGGTATATCAGTTAATCGTCAAGAACAAATAATAATAACATAAATAGAATAGTCCAGCCCAATAAAAGATTGAATGATAACCTAAATAATAAAGACAAAGAAGTTTATCCCTAAGACCAAATTTGAAATTGAAAAAAGAGTCCCAAGATAAGAATTCTTACAAGATGAAAATCAATGTTGGGATTATCATAAGAAAAACAAATATTTAAGGGAGGATTATAGAGTAATTCAATCACTATTTATCAATATGGAACCTTTTACATCCACTACACTATCCCCATACATTCATAGGATAAGGATATAAGGAAGAAAACAATGGAACTTGAACCAAATATGATTATCACCACCAAAGGACTCACAAGAGGAAATTTCCCACACTTACATATGTGGGTGAAGGGTGTTCTATTAATTTTTGTTACTAATTTTAGAAGTCTCAAGAATCTAATTTCTAAAACATGTAAACAATTTGAATTTATCTATCACACAATACCTATAACCATGTAATATTGCATGGTCACAACAATAGAGAGATATTCTTATAACTCAACAATATCTCCTCTTGTATACCATGAAACCCTTTGAATATGAAGTCTTTTACAATATTGTGCACTTGGATATTTGAGATGTGTTTCTAGGCCTACCATTTATATAAAGGAGATATTGTGTGTATAAGTCAAGACCTTAGAGCATCATTATCATTGTCATATACCAATGGTTTAAAATACCAAAAGTATATCCATTCACCACTCTTTCCTAAGTACCAAATAGTATAGGAAGATGAAAGGTAAAATAAGAAAAAAATTCTCTTAATGATGAAGCTACAAAGCATGTGGAGGATTGTTGCTACCACACCATAAATTATAGGATATACATAGCAAACCTTAATAAAATGAATTATAGCATAATATAATTTGTTGAAGTTACCAACTAAGTACTAGTTTATTGTGAGGTAAAATATTTTATTTATTTACTTGATGGTTCTCCTCCACCAAACACACTTGTGTATTATACATAATTTCTTAAAAAATATGAAGTTAGGAGTTTTATCTAAGAATTTACTCAAAAGGAATCTATTCAAAAGCAGTTCATCGTGTGACAATCCAATTTTACTATATTTAAATATATAGAACATGGAGACTATATATTGACTTAAAAATTTGAATAAAATCCACTTCTCATATAGATCACTTGTTAAACGATCTCCATGGTGCAACATTTTTCACCAAGATTGATTTCAAATATGGCTATGATCAAATACCCATTAAAACAATAGATGTATGGAAGGTTGTCATTAAATCCAAGGAGCATCTATTTGAGTGGTCAATTATTTCTTTTTTTGACCAATGCACCCATGAACTTCATGAGGATTATGGATGATATCCTGTGTCCCTATATGAACTCATTTGTAAGATAGGGATAAGCATCTACATATTTGTTGGGACTCTATATTATTTAAAGATATAATTTTCATGCTATCTTGGAAAAACATCCATCTCGTATGAAAAGGATTTGGTACCTTGGTTACACTATTAATAAAGGATTCCATGTTAACCCCAAGAAAATTTAGATAATTAATGAGTGACCTATCCCAAAGACTCTAATAGTGCCTTATATATCTTTTAATCTTGTCAATTTTGAATATTTGTGTTAGGTTTCTCACACATTGCTTGGAAACTACAACCAAGTGATAAAGGGAGGTGCTAGATCCAAGTGTTATCTAGGAGATACACAACTAAGAGCATTTGAGAAGTTGAAAGACCAATTGTGTTATGCTCATAGATACTTTCCCTACTTGATATACAAGAAAAACTTTGAGATAATAACTAATGCATTCAACATACGTTTAGGATTATTCTCATATACTATGGGCATCCCACTATTTGGTATAGTGAAACATTCAATAAAAGAGTTTGAAACATACCCCACCTATGAAAAAGGGATCTATGCCATTATCCAAGTATGTGAATCATGAAAATACTACATCTTAGGTAAGGAAACAAACATCCATACATATCATAGATATCTTGAGTTTGTTAAGACTAAGAATAAGGTAAGAAATGAAAGTCATAAAAATTGGGCAACATATTTGTAGTACAATATTATCTAATCATCAATCATAACAAAGGAAGTGTTATTTAAATAGAAGGCTATTTGTTCCAGCCATCAATTTTTGTACTTATCACCACTCTTGATTATTGTGGGTATAAGACTTCTAATTGGTTCACCTTACATGAAGTTGATTAAGATTTTATAGATATATGTACTAAGAGCTTCATATGGATAAGTATATTATTAATTTCTAGTTATAAAATAATCTACTCTATCACATGGGACATCTATATGCATCATGTAGTGAATACTCAAAGATGATTTGGAAAGCATAATTCAATAGAGTGATAAGTCATTTTGGGATGAAAATATTGGTAATTCACCAAAAGTACTTCTATTATCCCAAGAAAATGAATGATGTTGAGAGATACATCAAATCATGCACATATGATATTACTAAAATAAACAACAAGAAAGGACCATATACATCGCTACCAATGCTAACTAAGGTTTTCTTTTCAATTTACCTACATATAAACATAGTTTTGTAGTAGTTGATTATTTTTCAAAAATGGCTATCATAATTTATTGTAAGAAATCCATTTCATCTTATGGGAATTGCAATCTCTATTTCTCATATATAACTCAACTAAATTTACCAAATTCCATTATTTTATATAGGGATAACATATCATTCAACATTATTTAGTCTATTTTCTAAAGGATGATGGATAGGACTTGTTTCAGCTAAGAGGACTTATAAACTCTATTTCAGTCATGTATGGCTAAATATTTTTTTGTCAAATTCCTTTGTTTTAGAAAGAAATAATATTTTTTATTATCATTATTTAGTCCACCCTATGGAGGATGATGGAGACCAAGTTGAATATGTCCATGGCCTTCCATGTACAAGCTCATGGTCACATCAATGTTTTAATTCAATTAATTGTGCATCTTATCAAATATAAATTTACAAGCATCAATGCACATAGGATTACAACCTACTATAGATTTAACTTGGGTACAATCAAGTTATATATAACTCTACCAAACACATCCTATTTCATGTTTGTTTTGGTTTTAATATTTTGAACCCACTGATGTAGCTCTCCCTAATCAACCCATGGGATACTCCTCATATAGAAAAAAATAAATGAGAAAAGTATGGTTTATGGAATGGATTCAATATATTCAACACGACCACAACATATTAGAGAAGATATATCATAAATATAAGTAATACCATGACCAACATTGGGTCCTTGTTAGTTTAAGGTTAGATATAAAGTACGTTTACATATTCAAAATGAGGGACTTGTATGACACCATATATATATCAAAGCTCTATGCTATGGACCATACACCATTACCAATAATATGGGAGAGTATGTTTTCAAGGTAAATTTTCATTCCTATCTTAGTTGCATCCAATATTCAATGTTGAAATTCTTATGCCTTATTATCCATGTATGTTGAACACTAGTATAGTAACAAAACACTTAGACATTGAAATACTCAATCTATATAATTAATTACTAAGACAGAGGATCAAATTATTGATATATAGACTAAGAAAATTAGAAAATGGTGTATTAGACATACATAGTGGTCAAGCCAATACAACTTGGTCATCAAGGAGAATGACTTATAAAGAATAATATAAAGGAATAATTTATAAAACTGATGGAAAAAGTTAATGAAATTGGGACCATTGGTTTTGAAGGAAAGCAAAACAGTTCAAGGATGTGACTTAACCACCTTGTAGGGCATAACCATATGCATAGGTCTCTGTTTTAACCCACTCAAAATTTGTTAAAAAGGTCAAAAGGAGAGTAACAAATTTTATTAGAAAATTATAGCATAAGACGGTTTCTTGTGACTTTATGAAAAGAAAAAACACTCCTTAGACATTCAAAATATAAAATAAAATAGTTTCTAAAAATAGTAAGCATTTACATTTAGATATTCATATACAAAATACTTCCTTGGCCATGTTGATATATCACTAGAAGAAAAAAATTGAAATGACATATATGCTAAATCAAATATCTTGGGTAGAGAACATGTATATTATTTGAATACTTATTTGTATAATTTTTTTAATATGTAAAAAACACATTTTCAAATAAATTTTGGTTTAATAAAATACTTTCACATTTAGGTATAACCCAAAATTATAAATTTGACATGATTTAAATATTTGATTTTATTAATATTCAGTTAATCAATCAATCAAATCTTGATATTACCAATTAGAATATTAAGGGCCTCACTTCAATGTGAGCGCAATCAATCCTTTGCCAAAGTGCCATATAAAGTGCCAAATATACCTTCTTACAAACAATGTGGTATATTAGAGATGTTGTTTTTGCAAAAAGAGTCTTCAACTCATCACAACTCGACATGACTATTGCACAAAAATAAAACTACTCTGGGTCTTTGTATTGAGCAATTGACATTCACTAAGAGATGTTGAAACATTGTGAGAACCAGATACAATATAAAATTCAATATATACAATACGATGTTATGGATTTTTGGAGCTGGAAATACATGTGCAAGGATCTAGCTAGATATATCAAAAACAAAGAGGGAAATACGATGTTGCACTATGGAACTTCAAGTGTGAGGTACAATGTGGTGAATTGATTAACTAGTTCATCGATGTAGCATGATGATGCATCATATGGGGAGAGGACTTTGTGAAATAAATTTGAGGGAACTATGATTGTAGAATGGGGATATGAGTTCTCATCTAAGAGGTCCATATCAAAATATTATTCTAAGGTGTACACAGGAGGTGGTATGGGATGCAAGGAAAGATCTTGCGGTTCATCCTCGAGTGTATGGACAGTTGTGGGTTGGTATCCTAAACTTTATTTATCCATGGGTAGTTGGACACAAGGATTTATGGGTGTGTGTAACCCTTGTTCATAACGTCCCAGCTAAAATACATGTCGATGAAACCATTGAAGATAATGCAATGCAAATTGAAGATTGGACATGTGATCTAATGTACTACAAAAGCTAGACTACAATGGTGGAGGGATGATAGGTAAGAGTGGAGAATCAATGCTTACATACACAAAGTTGGTGTAATATTTTAGGTAACCTAACCACATGATCGTACCAATGGTAAGTACCAAAGTGAATGAGCAACCAAAGTGATGAGCAGAATGGATAAGAGGTGGATGCAAATGAGCATCGTGGATGATGTAGTCACCAAGACTAGTGTTTTTCATGAAGATAGAAATCTAGGATGACGTACACACAGGTGAATGAGGGGGTGAATCTAAATCAGATGACAATGATACGAGCTGGGAATTATGAATGGTGGATGTAGATGATTAAAATAGTTGGTCATGAATGCAGGTAGCTCATTGCTCCCAATCATGGAATTCGATAGTCATGGATGGGATGGGCTAGTAAGCATGTGGGAACTATGAGGCAAGAGGCGTTAGTGTTGGTGGTGACCTACAAAAGAATATGAATGATTGAGGTCATGGAAAAAAAATGAGTGGTAGTATTTGCAATGTAGGTAAGAGAGGAGGTTCTGTAGAGGAATATGGATGCAAAGTGGGATTTAGCCCTGATGAATATGACAAGCCTGTTGTTGATACTTGTGGTGGGTTTGTAGATGATGAGGATTATGAAGGTGGTGGAGGCCATGAAGAAGGTGGTGAAAAGGATACAATAGTATGATGGGATGCTATATTATATTATTATGTTGGAATGGACATTATTGGTTATGAGTGTGTAAATGTCTCAAATTAAAGTTGTGGTGAAGGCACTAATGAGGGAGGAGGTATGAATAATAATGGTGGGCGAGGATTAGATATGGAGAGGACCTGTGTCATAGATGAAGAAGGTCTAGGTGGAAGATTTGTGATGTAGAATTTGAAAGGGTCCCCGTTAGCAAGAACACAATGGATAAGCCTATTCTAGATGTATTTAAGACAATGGTGCAATATAGATGGCACACACTGCATATCTATAATCCATAGATGTCCAAGAAAGATATTATATTCTATTTCTTACTAAATAACATGGAATAAAATTAGAACAGTACGTACACCTACACAAATGGATAGGACAATGGATCATATTGTAGGTTGCATTGAACTATCAAATGCGCGAAGGTCTAGTGAGGGTGTGGATAAGTGAGTAGGTGGAATGTGCAAGTGATGCAGAGCTATGATGGAAATAATGCTGATTGAGAAATTGGTATCAAATATAACATGTTTGTATGTGATGTCATTGATGGTTGATTGAATGTGAATGGGAGGATATGCTCCTTTGCTTATGAGTTCTGTGATCTCATGGTCATGGAAACTAATAAATGGCTTAAGGCAACACAAGATATTATCCATAAAGTTGAAAAACACATTGGTATCATGGGTATTGAGGTTGATTGAGTGAAGGATATCATTTAATGCCTCACAATGATACTGAGATTGTTGTAGGAGGTCAAAGATAGACAATCTGGCTGGTATATTATGCAAATTATGTGTAAGGCTACCATGAATGGTAATGATATTTTGTGGGAGATGAGGTGGAGCTTGAGGAGCCATAGGTGCTTGTGGGGAAACAAATGGTGCTGGTGTAGATGTTACCTATGCAGATTGACATGAAGGATAACATTGGTTTTGAGTGGTAAGGTTTATCATGCCCAATACACCGCATGAAGGAGGGTCACGATGGATATTTTTGACTTGTCTTGGTGGCCCTAGGGGGTTATTTTGAGGTGTTTGGGGATTAGTCCCCTGGTTTTTAGGTAAGGGATTCTAATATATCCCTAGGTTTTGATTATGCAATGTGAGAGGATTTAAAACTCTAATGGTTCCTTGATCGATGAGATCTTGGACCATACCAAAAAAGAATGACATAATTAAATATCATGGCCATGTTGTCTATGGTATCCATAGTAGGCTTGCTCAAGATAACCCTAAGGATTAGGTGCATTTGGATCGAGAGGTCAAATATTTGGTAGGGTGATGTGACCTACATCGTATAGCCTCTAGAATAAGGTTGGTAGAGGCTTAGAAAGTGGTTTTAAGTTATTTTATGGAGGTGGGGGATGAGGTCCTCAAATCTATTATGGTCTAGGTGGAAGAGGTGCATTGGTTTGAAATAGTTGTTATTGTGGAGGAGGAAGTCATGGGACCAGTGTCAAGGCTAAATAAGTTGTTGCTACTTTATTGGCTTGTGGTGGTTATGGGAAAGGTTTATTGGGTGTGTTTCTATTAAAGCAAAAGTTGGAGTTGTATGAAGGCTTTTATCACAATTTTATTTTTCAAGATTGGACTTTGATGTCCTTAATGACTTTTGCTTGAGAAATGACTTCCTCAAAGGTGTGACTTTGGTGAAGTTGTAGGGATATGGAGATGTGTTTATGGCAACTCTTTGAGAAGAGTGTAACAAAATCCATAGATGGGAGGCTATGAATGAGGTCATGTATGATGGATATATATCTAGAGATAAATTATATGATTGGTTCATCATCAGCCTATCATAAAGCGTATATGTCATAGAATTTTATCTTGTTTTTTATTTTGATGGAAAATTTCTCAAGGAACAAATTGGCCAGCTACTCAAAAGTGTAGAGGTTGCGGCACGAGAGCATGTTGTACTAGTCTAAATCTTGTCCCCCAAGTGAAATGGAGAAGGTACACAACATGAGAGGATTGCTACTATGAAGCTAGTAGCAAGCTAAGTGGTAGTTACTGACATGTTCACATGGGTCCATGATAGATATCGATGGGTCTGAAACCATCCCTACAGTAGGGCAAAATGATACAATATCTAGATGGGTGTGATTGAGTAATGAAGAATCACTCTCAAAAAGGGAATGAGCTAAGTTTTGGAAAAATGGATGAGCGAAGGTAGGGGATGTGGGATATACCTCCTAATCAATAATAAGGGAAGGAGGTAGATTTCCAGGTGCTATATAGATAACATGATCACAAAAGGTGGTAGAAGGATAAGATGATGGTGGATGGGAAAGGAGTGGATGATCCTCCTTAAATGATGTGGCAAAATCATCTCTGGATGTAGAGGTCTTGCCATAAGATATAGTATCCAATGGATATAGTTTTGCAAAGAGGTCTACTATGAGCATAGACTTAGCCTTCATGGTTGAAGGGGGGAGTATGGACTAGATATGAGTGCTAGTCACTTCTTACCCAAGGTATGCTTGCTCACGTGCCTGGATGTGGGTGATAATAGGCATGGTTTCATATATCAAGGATTTGTCCTCAAAAATTGTACAAAAATAGTAATATGATGTTCTGGGTATGATCTATGTGGGTTTTTTATGCAACCCCGTAAGACCTATGAGGTTTCTATGTCTAGAAACTAAAATTATAGGCTGAGGGGTGATCTGAACAGTGAATTCATAGGGTAGGGGACGAATTGTACTGTGAGCATGAAAAAGACATAAAACTAAAAAATGACAGACTGTAAAAAATCCCTAGGTGGGTTGTCAATAGGTGAATGTGCTGAAAATAGTTTGTGTGATCATGCAAATAGCGTATAACTGGAGTCAGTTCTAAATGCAAAAAATTAAAAGTGTTGCTTCATTTTATGAGTTTTGATGTTAGAATCTCCTAGGAAGTATCATGGGTAGTAAGGTGAACTTCTAGATAAAATGGGAATGTTGTAAACATGTAACCTCCTACAACATCCAAAGATGCACATAATAGAATAATGCTTCAATAGGAGAATGGTGACATAATGTAAAGGCACAAAAATAAGGATGCTAGAAGGGGGAGAACTCAAAATGCTGAAATGAGTTCACTGTATCCTCTCATGAGAAGAAGTGGTAATGTTTAATACTTGCTACTTGCCTAGTCAAGATTTTGCTTCACTCTCGGGTGAGCTTAGTCAATGAAAATAATTACCATGTTCACTAATTATGTAAGCCTCATGAATGAAGACATCTAAAACTGTCCCACTTTGAAGGCTCCTTTCGGTGATGAAATATGAAAGACCAATCTCAAAAGTGGGGGATTTTTTGGTGATGAAGTCTAGAAAACTTCTATGGGGAAGCTAGGTGTTTAGGGGGGTGAGCTGGTGGAGGGTAAGACTCCTACATCACCAGTATCGAGTGATGGATTGGGGATGAAATCTAATATCACCACTGTATATACCACATGAGTGTGTGGGTTTAAATTGTTTAGCGATGATGTGAAAATAAAGTGCAACTAATTAAATGCCTTTTCAAAAATAAGTCTAGGTCTAGATGCATATTTTTAAAAGACACTAAACATCTAATTTACTTTTTGAAAAATATAATCTAGTCTTAGATACCTTTCTAAAAAGAAAATTGATCTAGGAAAGTATGAAAATAGGGAAACTAAAATGCATGAGAAGGAAGATGACATATCCACATGTATTAGAAAGAATCACAAGTTCTACTTTACATATATGAGTAAAGACAATGCAAGTTACCCTGAGGATTTAGAAAGTGAAAGAAAATAATTTCTTAACCTAGATGAGTTGTGATATGCAAGTGATGCAAGAAGAATTTACCAATTCTATGTTAGATACAATGTTTGAAAGGAGAAGGAAATTGGAAATGCCTTTTTGAAGAAAATGAAATTTGTAAGGTGGAGTGAATAGATTTTGAATCTAATCTTAGATGAAAATTTGAAGATAAATTTGTGAATAATGTAAAATACGATTTGCCAATTTAAATTGGGATAAAACCTGAAATCTAATCTTACATGTAGATGTAAAGAAAAGCTTACTCTAAATGTATTTGAAAGGAAACTTGAAAAGAGATTTAAAAAGACATCAATAATTTTCAAAATTATAATCTAATTATATCTTAAAGTAATTCTGAAAATGAACTATTCTAACTATGTTTATATCAAATTGAAACCCTAATATGTTGTGTTTGAATTACAATTTTGTTATACTAACACAATGCATTTGTCAAAAAACTAGTCTTGCAAATAAATGATACCCAAAGGATTCTAAGGAGAATACCTATGTTCTAAAGTAAAATATGACTTCTTTGAGTCCTATGTTGTGAATTATTGTTGTCTTGGGATTTGTAGAGCAGGTTTTTTAGAAATCACATGTTGGGGGACGATTCGATCCTGTATTTGTAGTTCAAGGGGTGAACCATGTTTAGGAGCTTGAAACTCCTATTCTGATGACTTGAGAGGTGTCTCAATGTTTTAGGGATCCTTTAGAAATAATATAAAACCAAAATTATATAATATTTGTAGTAATATAACCTAATATAACCTATTATGGGTGGTCCCATCGGGTGTGCCAGAATGAAATGTACCAAAGGCTACCATTTGATCAAGAAAATTAACTATAACAAATCAAAATACTCAAAAGTATTTTCAACTCATTTTATTAAGAATTTGATACAAGATTATAGGGTGAATATCCTTTTCTTTTTCAACAATATATGAAACACTTTGATGGTTTCTCTTGGGGCCCCTCGAATGTAGGTGGTCTTTGATGCGTGTGTGCTACTGTTGTGTTGTTGTTGCTATTGTTTTTGTTTGCTATTTTGATGATGTATTTTGTTTTTGGAGGGCCTATAAAATGGTGTTAGTTCACTTGGGAGTCTATCATGGATCATGCCCCATATTGACAAAGATAAAAAGACATTAAAAACATGAAATAAAACCTGAAATAAAGTGTAAATTCTATATAAACATGAAATAAAGGTTACCTAAAGTTTCTACTACTGTAGATCAGCTGTATGACCAACTCATATGGAAAGGGGTGATCTGGAACCCAGATTTGTAGGTCAGGAGGTGAATCCAACTACAGGTACTTTTTGGTGGAGATCCTTTGTCCATATGGGCTCTTGGGATGCTTGGATGCTATTTGTACCATCCATAATTGAAAGAAGGGATTTTGGTAGGATTTTGGCATAGTTTCTTTAAGTTAGCTAAAAGGGAGAGAGAGAGAGATAATGAGAGGAGGACCCTCTATTTATAGGAAAAGCTAAGGTCAGGGGGGGTGGTTAGGTAGACCAAACCCTAGAGTCTATTCCATGCTAGGTTAGGTTAGGGTTTGGGGAGGTGTCATTCCCACATTCCCTAAAGGAATATATCATCCTCACACATGTGTGAGGAAATATTAGGTTTAACTAGGATTAGCTAACTCGGTTAGATTAGGGTTTAGTTAGGATTTCTAGGAAATATCCTAACTAACTTAATGTGCACATATGTGTGATGGAATAATTAGGACTAATTTGGGTTTAGGATCCTAATTAATCTTTTAAAGTCATAAAGTACCCTTAAGTGAAAAGTGACTTTACAATTAGAAATTCTATTAACTTAATTAGGAGTTTTAAAAAGTAATAGTCTCGTGGGGTCCTAATTAGTTGTAGGAAATGGCTTAGGTTACCTAAAGGTGCTGATAAGTGACCTCATGATATATAGAAGGTGGTTAGGACATGAATTGTTTATTTTAGTAGGGTTTCATACCTATAGGCCAATGAGATGGTCTATGTAGGTCTACGAAGGTCTACGATTGTCTAGAGCAGTCTACACTAGTTTAGAGTAGTCTACAGTGGTATACAATGATCTACGATAGTCTACAATATCCTAGAGGGATCTTGGATGGTCTATGAAAACCTATAGGTGTTCATATATCTACAATTACGTAGAGGTAGACATGTCAGACTTTTGGGTGTCTACAATAGAAAAATAACATCATGAAATATATTTTTGGGATGACCATTACATTTCATCCTCTAGTTTTAAACATAGTCCCATGTTTTTCAAATACATTTAAATAAAAATATGAGGAAATTATTCTTTTATAGAATTTACATCCTCCCATGTAGCATTCCTCTTTTAAAATTGATCCCATTGGACCTTACATTGGTTTATATTTCTATTTCTTAAACACTTGGTACGATAAGCTAATATTTGAACTCAACGAACTTCAATGGTGAGGGAATATTTCCTCTATAAATTAGACACATTCCAAATATGTGAAGGGTCAACAAAATATTTTTTGAGTAGGGATATATGGAATATATCATTGATATTTGACATATTAGGTGGAAGGAAAAGTCTATAGGCCACTTGAATGATATTTTCTATACTTTTAAAAGGGTCAATAAATCTGTGATAAATTTTAGTTGATTTTATGGAGCTCTTATTAGATATCACCCTAAGAAAGGCTCTATCTCCCAAAAAAAATTCTCTTGGTGATATTTTTAAATCAGCATAACTCTTTTGTCGATCCATGACTTCTTTGAGCCATTGATAAATTATTCTCAATTGTTCCTATATCTCCTTTATAATATATGATCTGATCACTACTCGATCCTCCAGATTATCCCAAGACATAGGAGTTGTGCATCATCTCCCATATAGAGCCTCAAAAGGTTCCATAAAAAGGAAGCATCATGGCTATTTTTATAATAAAATTCTACTAAGTAGAGATATTCCTCCCACTTAGTCTTACGGTCCATGCAATACATGTGTAGCATGTCCTCAAGGATCTGATTAACTCTTTATGTTTGGCCATCTATCTATAGATGATATGCATAACTGATATTTAATTTTGTATCCAAGGCTCTATACAAGGTTTGCTAAAATTTTGAGGTAAATTAGGATCCCTATATGAAATTATGACTTCAAGAAATCCATGCAATTGCACAATCTCCCTAGCAAATTTGATAGCTATGGAGGGTACATCATCCCTAATATTTCTTAGGATAAATTCAACTAACTTAGTTAAATTATCAACCACAACTAGAATTGCATCATGTTGAAACTTGGTTTTAGGTAATCCCACAATGAAGTCTATAGATATGACTTACCATTTCTATTCCAAAATGTCATGAGGTTAAATTCTTCCAATTGGGTGCAAGTTTTCAGCTTTTGCTTTTTGGCATTTGATATATCTAGCCATAAAATTATTGATATCTTGTTTCATTCCTGGCCAATAAAAATTTTCCCTCATGTTTTCCCTTATTTTAGCTCATCTAGGATGTACAGAATAAGGACTGCAATGGGCTTCCTATAAAATAAGGTATCTTAACCCTCCCATTTCAATAATAACAAGCCTATATCAGAAGAACAATAGGTCATACTTAACAATGATATCCTTCCCCACCTCAAATTCTAACTCAATCCATGCTCGATATTTGCCACAATAGTTATCACTCTATTGCTATTCCCTGACCTTGTCAAACAAATCTACATGACATATGGGCATATAAGTTATTTGCTTTATTTGAATTAAGATATCAATTATCTTATTTTATTTTCCATTAATATATTCAATTCCAAATTCATACTTGACTAGGAATTCTATCCACCAAAATTGTATTGCATTTAAAGGAGGTTGAGTAAAAATGTATTTCAGACTTTGATGATATGTTTTTAATTCAAAGGATTTTACCAACAAATAATGTCTCCATATTTTTAGTGCATGAACCGCAATTTCTAACTCCAAATCATGAGTAGCGTATTTAAGCTCATGATTTTTAAGATTTCAAGATTCATAGGCTATGATTGCTTCATTTTGAGTCAGAATCCCACCCAAACCTTCAATAGAGGCATCAGTGCAAACTATAAAATTTTATGAGGTATTAGGTATTTTTAAAATTGGGGTGGTTACCAACCTTTTTGTAAGTATTTTGAAAGCCTCTTCACATTGTTCTGTCAATTTAAAATCTTTTCCTTTCCTTTGTAAATTAGTGATTCAACAGGTAATCTTTGAGAAATTATTTATAAAACATCTATAATATCTTTCCATTCCCATAAAACTACGTACTTTTGACACATTGGTGGGTGTAGGCCAATTGATTATAGCTTCAATTTTCTTAGGATCGATAATGATTCCATCAACATAAATGACATGCCCTATGTATTGGACTTGTGGGGTGTAAAATTCATGTTTAGAAAGTTTTCCATAAAGCTAATTTTTCCTTAGTATTTCAAACATAATTCTCATATGTCGATCATGCTCTTCCTTAGTGCATGAGTAGATCAAGATGTCATCTAGAAATATGAGTAGGAAGTGTTCCAGATGTTCACAAAAGACACTATTCATAATATTATTAAAAGCTATTAGAGTATTTGTTAACCCAAAGGGTAAGACTGTGAACTCATAATACCCATACCTTGTTCTAAAAGTTGTTTTATGAGGATCTTATTCTTTGATACTTAACTGGTGATATCCAAATCTAAGATACATTTTTGAGAAGATAGTCGCTCCTTTTAACTGATTAAATAGATCATCAATTCTAGGTAAGGATTATCTATTCTTGATGGTTACCTTATTTAGCATTATGTAATAAATACATAACCTTAAGGATCCATCCTTCTTATTCATGAACAACACAGGGGCTCCCCAAGGTGATACACTTGGCTTAATCAAACCCTTTTCAATAAAATTCTAATGTTGTACTTTTAACTCTTGTAATTCAATTAGGGTCATTCGATAAGGTAATATAACAATAGGTTCAGCTCCAGGTATGAGTTCTATAGAAAAATCAAACTCTCGTTGTGGAGGAAGTCTAGGAAATTCTTCAAGAAAAACATCCTTAAACTTTTCCAAAATATAAAACTTCTTAAAAAGTTCCATATTATCTTCATTTTCTTCATGTTTGTATATTTTAACTACATAAACTACCCCATGTATTTTGATTTCTTTCTTAAGTTGTAATGTAGATAGTAGATGTGGTCAAAATGTACCTTGATCACAATGGATATTTATCTTCTAATTTGGTTCTTCAGTGAAATCCATCCACCTCTCTTGGAAATCAATGAGGGGTTTACATGCTTTTATCCAATCCATTCAAAGGATAATATCAAATGAATATAAGGGAGCTACATATAGATGCCAATTTATTCTACCACTAGGTAGAGATAAATAGGCATCAAATAGATATTGGTTAACATAAAAGGTTTGTATTGATCCATACTCAACCTTCCACCCATTTGCTAAAAATTTAGGTTTTACTGGTATATCCCTAGCTTAATTATCAGAACTAAAACTATTTGTTGCACCATTATTATCCAAAATATTCACATTTTTATAAAATAGTTTACATTTTAGGAGTAATGGTGTAGCTTGGCCATCTAATATAGAATTACCTATTTTAGCATAATTTCGGTGAGGCTGTCCATCAGAGGTTTTTTTTTATTGAATCTTTGAGGACATTTTTTTGCATAATGTGGTACTCCACATACAAAACATCTTAGTTTAGAAGCCTTAGTTTTTGATTTGCTTTTTGCATCCTTGTTCCATGGTGTAAGTTTGATATTTTTATTCTAAAATGTGGGCCTCTAATTATTATTTGCTAGATGCTCCCTCCTATCCTTGTCTATGTAAGTTCTATCATTTTTGTTTTTAATTTTGGGCATTTTCTTATTTCCCCCTTTAAACATTTCATTTTTGATCCCTATCTCATCTCATAAAACCAACACTCTTTCTCTTTCTAAGCTAATCCTTCTCTTTTTTAGACATCTTCTGGTAGTTAAAGTAAGCCTTGTTTGTTTTTTGATTAGTTTCTTCTTGCCTTGCCAAGTCATAATATTTTTGTAAATATTTTGGATTAAGTAAATATATGATAGTTCTGATTCTGGGATGAATTCCTAAAATGACTTTTTGCATTATTAATTGTTCGTTGTTTTGTAGTCGAGGACATATTTGAGTAACTTAATAAACCTTTGAAAATATTTATTGATATACATAGATTCCTATTATAGAGTGGAAAATTATTCAAAATTCTCAACATAGAACTTCTTAGTTAGGAATATCTTCTTAAATTATTCTAAAAACTTATCCTAATTAAAATCATAAGCTTTAATTTTCTTCCCCTGCTTGTAGGTATTCCACCACTCTAATGTTGTATCAACAAGGTATAAGGTAGCCCAAGCAGTTTGGGATTCAGATGGTAAGTCCATAGAAAAGTTAGTGTCTATCTCACTTAACCATCTCTATAGCATCCCCATCTTCCTTCCCATCAAATTTTGATATTTTTATATTTTTCATATCTTTGGTCAATTCTACCCCTAATTGAGTCTTGCTAAACTCTACTTTCCTATGAGGGATCCTTTCAAAACTTCTCTTAGGTCTAGTTTTAGGATTTTTACCTTTAACTTGTTTTGCCATAGTTTCTATCATATTTTGTTATTTATTCATTAGTTTTCATTACTGCTCTATTTCTTCTTTCTGTTGTTGCATTTGGTCTTGCATCAATTGAATAAATGTGGTTATATTTCATTCCTATCTAATTGGTTCATCTATCTCATTTAATCATCTTTCCCTTTACGAATGAATATGAGCTTCCTATTGACTAGAATATGTAAGTTTCTTAGAGGATCCACCTTGAAGCATTGGATCCATTTTTCTAGGTACAGAAGGAGAAATGTTAGTTTTAAAGTTGTAAGGTTTGAGTTTATGAATACAAGGTTAGATTTCATTTACGTTCTTGGGACCTCTGAACTAAGAATCTTACAACCTAGGTTCTGATAACAACTATGACAACCTAGTCAAATACACATTGATTGTCATGATATAAACTCACTTATAGGCTTGATAAATAAGGAGAATGGTTTGTGAGATGTAGAATTTTTTTTTTTTGATCTTTTTTTTGCACCCATTGGTAATCACTACATAGCATTGAATAGCACTTTTGATATTATGACCACTACATATGGTCTTCGAAGTGGATAATATTGGTAAAATATTGTGATAGGTGCTTTTATTGATTCTATCCTTCTCATCCTTGGGCTCATCATGAGAACTTATATTCATGGCTTGGGGTTATCATGTAGGGCCCATAACACCTATAGGGTGGACACATATTCCCCTCCCTTATATGTGGAACCTTGAGTTTAAATTTTACTCGTCTGTTCTTGAATATCATGTAAGGGTATTTAGCGTAAATGCTATAGTACTTAATCAATGACAATGCATCTAGATTAATATCTAGAACCATAGGAAATTAAGGTCGTTCTAATCACTTGGTGCTTATCATGGTCTCCTTGATAAAATTTCAAATATAATGGTGGATGTCCCATACCACGCCAACGTGGGATCTTATCTTAGAGATATTTCTCTCACCATGATTCCCTATTTGAAAACTTCATACAAGGGCCACCACCGTACTGCTTGTACAATGACCTAGATCAACGTCGCATTATGCCCATCCATAATGGTCATTCACGAATATTCATTGATTGCATGCACATAATTCAATGGTATTGGGTGTCTTTGTTTGTTCATCCTCTCCAATAATTTATATAAAGGTGGTCTTAAAGGTTTTATTATTTTTGATGATTTGATCAAATAGGGTTTTTCCTAAGTTTTCTCATAAAAGTAAAGACCCTTTAATCTATTAAGATAAATAATTTCATCATTTAAATAATTCTTTTGAATCAAATAAACCATCTATTAGAATAACTTTTTTTAAATAGTTTATTTTAATAAATAGAATAAACAATTCTTGTAAAATAACCCACGTGTTGTAGGTGAGTTGGAGAGGGTAGGGAAATCCTCCAAGGGAGATCCCTAGTTTGAATCTCCATCCTACCAAATGCACATTGGGTACCCAAAATCCAGTTGATAATGTTGGTGCGATCAGGGCCGGGTGCAAGTCCCGGGTGATTTTGACGGTGTAGAACCCCCTGGTCATGGTTTCTCAGACCAAGGCATCCCTACAAGATTTTTTTGCTAAATTAAATAATAATAATAATAATAATTTTAAAATAAATTATAATACCAACAAAAGAAAGTCACAATTCATAAGATAATTAAATAATCTCACCACTAAAGTTAAAAATGCAGTAATTTTTTTAGTTCGAAAGATAGATGATTCATTTAAATGTTTCTTTTATTTGAATCTTCTAAACATCTATTTGACGAAGTAAATCATCTATAAAATGTTAAATTAGAGCATGAAATCATACCTTTCTTTTACTGAATAAAAATAAAAAACATATCTTATCAAATATTTTAAAGTAAAAGGACTATAAAGGAAGGAAAGTTTATCATTAAGTTATTGTTTTAATAAGTGGAACTAAATGAAGGACTATATGAAAGTATATTTTAAATAAGGATCTTTTATATCACACATGTGAATTATAGAGCCTTAAAATATCTTAATGTTACTTTTATATAATAAAATACATTTAATAAAAAAACTTTTATAAAATAATAATGACATTAATACGATAATCAATCATAAGTTCAAAATGTCATATTATATAATCCAATTGATTAATGATCCAATTGATTAATGGCAAGATAGCACCTTTAGTTTTCATTTCAAATCAAGATAGAAATAGATTAATAAGGAACACCAACTTCTAATATATAAATAACAAAGCACTCCTTCTGGAATTCCTTAAAATAATATATTTTGCATTCTTTTCTAAGAGTATTTTGGTACCTTTCAAAGGTTCTCCCTTACTCAACACTCGACCATTCACAATAAAAGTTAAGGCCATGGATGGCTCCCTCCCGCTTATCGAGGTGATTGTATAATTTTTATGGGATCAGAACGACTTTTATCATGCAGGTTAAATGCATTTGCAACAATATTTTAAATGTGAAACCAACTTAATAAATATCATATTCGTACCCAACTATTCGAATGCATTGAAAACATCTAATTGTATTTGATTTCTAAATTATAAATTCAACATAGTGCACAATTATTACACTATCTGATGTACCAGCTTATTACAGTATTTCAAAGCTAAGAATTTTTAGAAGGTTAGTTTGAATTTAAAAACATAATGGAGAGGTGCGACATACTCAAAAATTTTCTCCAAGTGCACACAACATACTTAAAAACATTATCAACATTATCAAGATCTCATGGTGAAGTCTAAATTGAAAAATTTAAATATAAAAGAAAATATTACTCGTACATTATCAAACAAATTTTTTAGAAAAATATTTTGGCAAACCAAAAATCATTAATAAGGGTGCTAACCAATTCAACCAAAGGTGTCTTAGGCAGATAGGTATTCAATGTTGAAAAACAAATATTAAAACCAAAGAAAGTATTTTGATGAAATCATTATCCAAGTGCACAATCCAATTCAACGAAAGGTATTTCATGATAATTCATACAACAAGCAGATATTCAATGTTGAAACTGAATTTAATACTAAGTTGCTCAAGTGAATAATCTGAATATCAAGAGGATCATTTACCATAAATACACATTATAAAGTATTTTGCCCAATAATTTCAACCAATAATAATCACCCAATAATTTCAACTAATAAATAAATGAATTCTTGATAATACTCAGGAAAACATTTGTGAAAGGGTATTATCAAAAAATAACACAAGTAGCCAAATAATTAGAGAAAAGGGTAAACATTCACGAAATGGGATAGGTGCCATATATATAAAAAATAATAATAAGAAAAAAATTGTAAAAAGATAGTGCACTATTTTTAAACATAGACAAGGACAAAATATAAAAGGCGATGAAATGAATCCTAGAAACTGACATGTTTGAGTTTTACTTATGCATCAATAATAATTTTCTACCTATGTTTTTAAACATAGTGGAAAACCTAGTTTCATTTCTTTAACAGAATAACTTGAGACAACAATTTCATAGTAGTTTTTTGGATCAATAATTCTATTCTATATATTATTTCATCTACAAACATTATATCATTTATATAAAATTCAAACATGAAGAATCCAACATCGTAAAAAAATGCTTCCTAAAATATTGTATATATTTTAAAATTCATGCTCTTTATATTTATATAATAAAATTTATTCTTTTCTTTTATTATATATTTATATTTATAGATATTTTATTATAATTCAATTTCAAATCTAAAAATATATGCCTTTACTCAAACACATATATTTCTCCAACACTTCTTTACAAGCAATAGGATGACAACGAAAAACTACCATCTGCTTGTTAAGAATAGCTCCCATGCAATGTGGCACATTCCTTACCATTGGAGACTTTTTAAATTCAAATAAATACAAAAAATATTTACTTTCAATCATACACAATCATACATGCATAATGCACCTACATGAATGAAGGGCTTTCATGTACCCTTAAGTCTTTAGTGAGTGTTTTGATGTTAGGGCTTTTTCATCTCTATCAAAGCTAATACCCCCATCACGATGACAATTAACACTGCCATAATTTCCCATTTTATTTCTTGAGAACCTATTCTTGCAAAATAGAGACCATCAAGAACACCATATCCAACAATGATAAAGCATAAAAGTAAAAAGAGATGCTCATATAGACAAATAACAACATCATAAAATATGTTTTTGGAAGGGCCATTACATATCATCTTAGAGATTATTTCCGCTACAGTCTATTTGATATGCGAAAAATTATTCTTTTATTTATTTTGATATATTTTTATGTTCTAATTGATTATATTGTTATTTTTTAAATTACATTATTTCTAGATTTTCCTTAACCTGAAACTTTGTGTTTCAAATCAGTGTTATCAAAATGGTCTATCCTTTCATTGTATGTCTCCAAATTTGATATCAAGCTATCAGAAGCTAAGATGTCAAACACAACATCCTTGTTATTACCTCTATAGCAAATTTAGATGATCTCAAATGAAAAATAAAATGGACAACATCAAGACAATTGATTCATTTAAGATGTTGAATGAATGTCTTTTGAAATAGAAGAATGTAATGATGGATCAATTTGCTCAAATTCTTGGTTCTCTACTATAAATTCTACAACCTCATCGTCCACACAACCTCTATTTCCTTAGAAAAATTCAATGCCTAAAAACCTTTTAAAGTGAATGTGAATTTTCATATCCCTATTTTACAAGGAAAAATTAATATTATATGATAAAAATTTGATATAATCAGTTGACTTTATATTTTATGTAAATAATTTTAGTAACAGTGAAAAAAAAATTTTGCACTCATGAAAGCTACATTATCTATTTAAAATTAATGGAAAGCATATTGTAATAGGTTCAAGAAGGAGAATAAATATGATGAAGTAAGGTTTACATGAGATTATTTCACTGATGCTATCAAATATGGATATTATATCATGATAACCTATGATGGTAAATGCAATAGAAATGATTGCATCAATATAAACATTAGTGTATTCAAGATTATACTAAAACTTTCCATTCCATGGTAATAAAACGTAGTATTCTAAGAGACCAAAAGGGTATTAAATCCTCAAATAATTATAGTGGATTGAAATTATATATTCAAGAGGACATGGACCTTTTTCAATTCAAGACCTTGGGAGAGGTATATCAGTTAATTGTCAAGAACAAATAATAATAACATAAATAGAATAGTCCAGCCCAATAAAAGATTGAATGATAACCTAAATAATAAAGACAAAGAAGTTTATCCCTAAGACCAAATTTGAAATTGAAAAAAGAGTCCCAAGATAAGAATTCTTACAAGATGAAAATCAATGTTGGGATTATCATAAGAAAAACCAATATTTAAGGGAGGATTATAGAGTAATTCAATCACTATTTATCAATATGGAACCTTTTACATCCACTACACTATCCCCATACATTCATAGGATAAGGATATAAGGAAGAAAACAATGGAACTTGAACCAAATATGATTATCACCACCAAAGGACTCACAAGAGGAAATTTCCCACACTTACATATGTGGGTGAAGGGTGTGCTATTAATTTTTGTTACTAATTTTAGAAGTCTCAAGAATCTAATTTCTAAAACATGTAAACAATTTGAATTTATCTATCACACAATACCTATAACCATGTAATATTGCATGGTCACAACAATAGAGAGATATTCTTATAACTCAACAATATCTCCTCTTGTATACCATGAAACCCTTTGAATATGAAGTCTTTTACAATATTGTGCACTTGGATATTTGAGATGTGTTTCTAGGCCTACCATTTATATAAAGGAGATATTGTGTGTATAAGTCAAGACCTTAGAGCATCATTATCATTGTCATATACCAATGGTTTAAAATACCAAATGTATATCCATTCACCACTGTTTCCTAAGTACCAAATAGTATAGGAAGATGAAAGGTAAAATAAGAAAAAAATTCTCTTAATGATGAAGCTACAAAGCATGTGGAGGATTGTTGCTACCACACCATAAATTATAGGATATACATAGCAAACCTTAATAAAATGAATTATAGCATAATATAATTTGTTGAAGTTACCAACTAAGTACTAGTTTATTGTGAGGTAAAACATTTTATTTATTTACTTGATGGTTCTCCTCCACCAAACACACTTGTGTATTATACATAATTTCTTAAAAAATATGAAGTTAGGAGTTTTATCTAAGAATTTACTCAAAAGGAACCTATTCAAAAGCAGTTCATCGTGTGACAATCCAATTTTATTATATTTAAATATATAGAACATGGAGACTATATATTGACTTAAAAATTTGAATAAAATCCACTTCTCATATAGATCACTTGTTAAACGATCTCCATGGTGCAACATTTTTCACCAAGATTGATTTCAAATATGGCTATGATCAAATACCCATTAAAACAATAGATGTATGGAAGGTTGTCATTAAATCCAAGGAGCATCTATTTGAGTGGTCAATTATTTCTTTTTTTGACCAATGCACCCATGAACTTCATGAGGATTATGGATGATATCCTGTGTCCCTATATGAACTCATTTGTAAGATAGGGATAAGCATCTACATGTTTTTTGGGACTCTATATTATTTAAAGATATAATTTTCATGCTATCTTGGAAAAACATCCATCTCGTATGAAAAGGATTTGGTACCTTGGTTACACTATTAATAAAGGATTCCATGTTAACCCCAAGAAAATTTAGATAATTAATGAGTGACCTATCCCAAATACTCTAATAGTGCCTTATATATCTTTTAATCTTGTCAATTTTGAATATTTGTGTTAGGTTTCTCACACATTGCTTGGAAACTACAACCAAGTGATAAAGGGAGGTGCTAGATCCAAGTGTTATCTAGGAGATACACAACTAAGAGCATTTGAGAAGTTGAAAGACCAATTGTGTTATGCTCATAGATACTTTCCCTACTTGATATACAAGAAAAACTTTGAGATAATAACTAATGCATTCAACATACGTTTAGGATTATTCTCATATACTATGGGCATCCCACTATTTGGTATAGTGAAACATTCAATAAAAGAGTTTGAAACATACCCCACCTATGAAAAAGGGATCTATGCCATTATCCAAGTATGTGAATCATGAAAATACTACATCTTAGGTAAGGAAACAAACATCCATACATATCATAGATATCTTGAGTTTGTTAAGACTAAGAATAAGGTAAGAAATGAAAGTCATAAAAAGTGGGCAACATATTTGTAGTACAATATTATCTAATCATAAATCATAACAAAGGAAGTGTTATTTAAATATAAGGCTATTTGTTCCAGCCATCAATTTTTGTACTTATCACCACTCTTGATTATTGTGGGTATAAGACTTCTAATTGGTTCACCTTACATGAAGTTTATTAAAATTTTATAGATATATGTACTAAGAACTTCATATGGATAAGTATATTATTAATTTCTAGTTATAAAATAATCTACTCTATCACATGGGACATCTATATGCATCATGTAGTGAATACTCAAAGATGATTTTGAAAGCATAATTCAACAGAATGATAAGTCATTTTGGGATGAAAATATTGGTAACTAACCAAAAGTACTTCTATTATCCCAAGAAGATGAATGATGTTGAGAGATACATCAAATCATGCACATATGATGTTACTAAAATAACCAACAAGAAAGGACCATATACATCGCTACCAATGCTAACTAAGGTTTTCTTTTCAATTTACCTACATATAAGCATAGTTTTGTAGTAGTTGATTATTTTTCAAAAATGGCTATCATAATTTATTGTAAGAAATCCATTTCATCTTGTGGGAATTGCAATCTCTATTTCTCATATATAACTCAACTAAATTTACCAAATTCCATTATTTTATATAGGGATAACATATCATTCAAAATTATTTAGTCTATTTTCTAAAGGATGATGGATAGGACTTGTTTCAGCTAAGAGGACTTATAAACTCTATTTCAGTCATGTATGGCTAAATATTTTTTTGTCAAATTCCTTTGTTTTAGAAAGAAATAATATTTTTTATTATCATTATTTAGTCCACCCTATGGAGGATGATGGAGACCAAGTTGAATATGTCCATGGCCTTCCATGTACAAGCTCATGGTCACATAAATGTTTTAATTCATTTAATTGTGCATCTTATCAAATATAAATTTACAAGCATCAATGCACATAGGATTACAACCTACTATAGATTTAACTTGGGTACAATCAAGTTATATATAACTCTACCAAACACATCCTATTTCATGTTTTTTTTGGTTTTAATATTTTGAACCCACTGATGTAGCTCTCCCTAATCAACCCATGGGATACTCCTCATATAGACAAAAATAAATGAGAAAAGTATGGTTTATTGAATGGATTCAATATATTCAACACGACCACAACATATTAGAGAAGATATATCATAAATATAAGTAATACCATGACCAACATTGGGTCCTTGTTAGTTTAAGGTTAGATATAAAGTACGTTTACATATTCAAAATGAGGGACTTGTATGACACCATATATATATCAAAGCTCTATGCTATGGACCACACACCATTACCAATAATATGGGAGAGTATGTTTTCAAGGCAAATTTTCATTCCTATCTTAGTTGCATCCAATCTTCAATGTTGAAATTCTTATGCCTTATTATCCATGTATGTTGAACACTAGTATAGTAACAAAACACTTAGACATTGAAATACTCAATCTATATAATTAATTACTAAGACAGAGGATCAAATTATTGATATATAGACTAAGAAAATTAGAAAATGGTGTATTAGACATACATAGTGGTCAAGCCAATACAACTTGGTCATCAAGGAGAATGACTTATAAAGAATAATATAAAGGAATAATTTATAAAACTGATGGAAAAAGTTAATGAAATTGGGACCATTGATTTTGAAGGAAAGCAAAACAGTTCAAGGATGTGACTTAACCACCTTGTAGGGCATAACCATATGCATAGGTATCTGTTTTAACCCACTCAAAATTTGTTAAAAAGGTCAAAAGGAGAGTAACAAATTTTATTAGAAAATTATAGCATAAGACGGTTTCTTGTGACTTTATGAAAAGAAAAAACACTCCTTAGACGTTCAAAATATAAAATAAAATAGTTTCTAAAAATAGTAAGCATTTACATTTAGATATTCATATACAAAATACTTCCTTGGCCATGTTGATATATCACTAGAAGATAAAAATTGAAATGACATATATGCTAAATCAAATATATTGGGTAGAGAACATGTATATTATTTGAATACTTATTTGTATAATTTTTTTAATATATAAAAAACACATTTTCAAATAAATTTTGGTTTAATAAAATACTTTCACATTTAGGTGTAACCCAAAATTATAAATTTGACATGATTTAAATATTTGATTTTATTAATATTCAGTTAATCAATCAATCAAATCTTGATATTACCAATTAGAATATTAAGGGCATCACTTCAATGTGAGCGCAATCAATCCTTTGCCAAAGTACCATATAAAGTGCCAAATATACCTTCTTACAAACAATGTGGTATATTAGAGATGTTATTTTTGCAAAAAGAGTCTTCAACTCATCACAACTCGACATGACTATTGCACAAAAATAAAACTACTCTGGGTCTTTGTATTGAGCAATTGACATTCACTAAGAGATGTTGAAACATTGTGAGAACCAGATACAATATAAAATTCAATATATACAATATCCCTTGCATGTGGGATAAATAGATTAAGTGGGATTGAAATAAATATATTCTCAACCAATCAATTTTAAGAAAATTATATTTTTGTTGTCAATTTCTAATTAGATGGTTTCTTTGGTGAAGCATTTGATACAAACACATCAATATAATTGGTCCCCAAGAAAATATAATTTGATCATCTCAAATTATCACGACCACCTCCTCCTATATCCACTACACTATCCTCTTTCGCATATCCATGTTAGCTTTTTATGAATTATGCTATAGGAGATGGCAATCTCTAGATGCAAAAAATATGAAGGAAAGTAATTATGCAATATGACTGAAGTATACTATAAATAGAAATGATGAAAATAATACAATGAAAATATGGAGGAAATAAAAACTCCATGAATATATGCTAAAGGACTACATTGTAATCCACTAATGGATTTTACCTTCTACACTACTACTACCTACTGTGATAATCATATCACTTACTATGAGGTCCTTTATATGGGAAGATGGGTTCGTTGGCGAAAAATCTACCTAGTTGTACAAGGGGACACCTTAAACATTTACAACTTTCACATTGATACTTGTGCATTTATTACATTACTTGAAGTAACAAGCTAACTTCCCCCTAAAGTAATCTCCTATTCTAACTATGTACCAAAGATGGTACATTTACATGACCCAAATTATGTAATATAATCTAACACCCCTTGTATTACATTATTTGAATATTGAAGACTTTAGTATTCAATATGGATCTTCTTCCATTGGATAATGGTCTTGATCAGGTTCTTCTTTAGCTTCTTCAGTATTCATGTTATAGCTTCTTGTATTTTCTAGTCCTCTGTTCTTTGATATCAAATGTCTTTTATGAACTAGTGATCTCATGATTTTTCACGTCTCAAGTGGATCATAATTGACCCATTTTCTCTCCTTTGAATCTCTGTATGACCTATTTCTATAACCTTAATAAGTATTAGCCTTGAGCTCATTGTTAGTAGTTGCTTCTGGAATAATATTTTGAAAGTAACAATCTATTTTGTGTAGCAATCTTTATTCATGGATTTTATAGTACTTGTATTTATAATAGCAAAAGAAATATGAGTGATTTTTCCCTTCATAATATTTACCCGAATGGAAGTTCCAACAATTGATCTTCTCATGACCGCATCGATTACAATAAGTGCATAATAAAGATGTTCTGATTTCTTTGTAGTCTATCTTAGGAATATCATGTTTATCTATATCCTTGACTAGATCCTTAAACCATATGTGCACAATTGAAGCTATTCCATATTTACTTCTTTCTATGATGTCTTCTTGATCTATTTTTTCTACTTCCTTTTGAATGTGATATTTTGTGTTTTCATTGGTATAGTTATTATCAGTTTTATTAGAAGAATCTATTTTTCGTAGCTATTTATTTCAGAACTTGTTTCACATCTTATTGATTCTTCCTTTCCTTTTTCCTGATTGTTATCCATTGTATTATCAATGAGGATTTTAATCCATATTTTTATCATTATCATTCCATATCTAAGTGTATTTCTTAAAGTGCTAGTAGTCATATTTATAGCTCCTTATATTAGAGTATAAAGTGCTTTTAACAGTTCCTGCATCTTATGAGATAGAATATTCTAAGTAGTCTACCTTATAACTCCCTAGTTTAGAGTATATGAACTTGATTTGATAAAACATCATTTAGAACTTAGGTTTTGTAGGCTTCCTTATATCTCCCTAGTGGTTAGAGCATACAATATGGTTGATAAAGTGATTTTTGGAATAGTAGTTCAATCTTGGGTTGATTTTGTAAAGTTTTGTAGATGCAAAAAATCAACTTTTATTACTCCTATTTAACTAAGAACTTTCAAATTTGAAGAAGTTCTCAAATTTGGATTTATTTTACCCCTTTAATGTGTTTATGAGACAAGTATATCAATTGATTCCAACCCCTGATAATATTTAATGAACCTATTTCTATATCCCTTGATATTTAATAATTTAATGTTTCTAAATTTCAATTATTTATTTTGGTGTAGTATTCCTTATAACTCCCTAATTTGGAATATTAGAAAACAATAATATATGTAATAATAGGGTTTTAATTTCCCAAGTAGAAACCCTTACATCCCCTACTTTTTTATTTGTAAATATGTAAATATTCTTGAAGTGGACTTGCTTAATATGTTACTAATGCTTGATGAATGCTTTGCAATAGTAAATAAATTATATCCTTATAACTCCAGTGTCACTTAGAATTAAAGCAAGCAGAATTTATATGAAATTTACCTTAGTAATCCTTGTGGCTCAATGTATCCACTTGCAATTTTTATGGATGATAATTTAATGTTCTCTTTGGATGAAACTAGCGTTGGTTTCCTCCTTGAATGGTGCTTGGACAATGTAAGTATTCTCCAATTGAAGAGTGTTGGAGTTGTTGGTTTATGACAGACCTTTAATGCAAGCTATAATATTGCTTACACTCCTATTGAATTATTCTCAGGCTCCTTTCTTGATTTAGCTTCTCGCTATGAATGTGCTTCCACACCTTTCAATGCTTGATCGTGCTTTGACTTCGGTGTTTCCTCCTCAAAGTTGAGTGCTATAAATAGCATGGATTCCTCTTCAAATTTTGGATAAGTGGTAGTTATAAGTTATAATAAATGTGTACATTGATATTCTTCCAATTCTCATTCCCTTATGTAATGATAGCAAAGATATGTAACCTCCTAATTATTTCATAACCGCTCGAAGGAAGGCATTCAATTATTCTTTTAGCATTGTGAAATGAAATGACGCTTGGTGTGTTCCTGCCAAGTGGTACTTAGATTTTATACATGCACACTTTCCCTCCAATATTTTATATATCATATATTCCTTGCCAACAAGTGCTCTTTATAACACTTTATTTCCAATCCAACACATTTGTTTTATGGGTGGCTCCAACTATGGTGATGATGAACGATCTTATGGCACTACAATGGTGGTCTTATGGAAAACCAAAGGTTGATTTGACTGCTTATTTTGTTAGACATCTTCTCCAAGCTACATATTGGATATATCACATTTTAGCTTTTTTCTTCTATGCTTTCAATATGCTATAATTTCTACTTTTTCCTTGCTTAATAGTGTTTTCCTATTCACATTGATAACTATGTCATAGAAATACAAGTGATAAACACCCTTAATGATGTCTCCTTTTCTCATAGATATTGATCGATAATGGACTTCTTATATTGACCTTAATGTTGCATGTGGATGATTTCTCTAGGTGCTTGATTTGAAATGGAGAAATGATGTCTTTATGCACCTCAAATCATGAGCAATGTGAGCCCTTCAATGGCTCTTTTCTTTTGCTTGAACTCTACCCTTATACCTGCTGAGATGACAACCGTGCTTGTGAACCCTGAACTAACTTCTCTTCTATATTTGTGTTATCTTTTGAGGATATATATAGTGGAGATATCTAATACAAGTCCCAATGAAATATAGGAAATATGAAAGAAAGTGGAACAACAATATGACTGAAATATACTATAAATAGAAGTGATAAAATACAATACAATATGGAGGAAATGATCACTCCATTAATATGAGCTAAAGAGCTAGATTGTACTCCATATAGGAGTACTTGAATGTGAAGATGATAATATGAAGATGCTTGTAATCTACTACTATGAGATCCTTTATATAGGAAGATATATTCCTTGGCCAAAACTCTACCTAGATGTACAAGGGGACACCTTGCACATTACAACTTGCACATTACCACTTGTGCAATTATTACATTGCTTGAAGTAACTAGATAACTTACCCCTAAAGTAATATCCTATCATAACTATGTACCTAAGTTGGTACATTTACATGATCCAAATGATGTAATATACTTCAAATCTAACACCCCTTATATTACATTATTTGGGTATTGAGCATTTCAATCTTCAATATGGATCTTCTTCTTGAGAATAGTCTTCTGCTCTTTGATTTTGACCAATTTGATTTTTGCTTTGGAGTCCTCCTTTATCAGGTTCATCTTCTTCCTTTTTAGCTTTGCCTTTGAATCTGGTCTTTGTGTTCTTGTAGGTGGTAGTATTGTTGCTTGATTCTTGCAAATATGTTTTCCCTTCTTTGTCCTTACTCTATCCAAGAGTTTTTGAATAATCTATCAAGACATTAAGACAAGATCTTGAATTAGTATTTGATGAGCCACAAAAGTGCTCATTTTTTTGTATTATTTTCCCCATAATGTGCAGCATATATTCTTGTAGTTATAAATGTTTATGGAAATTATATATAATTAACAATTTATTTTTCATATTTTCTAACATTTATCTTTAAGTTTAATTTGTGTAGATTTAGTGGAAATTGTTGCATTTTGGCATGTTTTCGTCGAGGTCCCACTTGAACCTGGCACTTGAAATTTAATGAAGGAATTTTTTTTATGAAATATCAATGAAGTGGTATGAAGTTAGGTACCCAAATTCCTTTGAAGCACCTAACTTCTATTTGAAACTTAACTTTTAGGCGCTTGCTTCCCATTAGGTCCATGCTTTCTATTAGGCATTTGCTTCCTATTGTATGCTTCCCATTGTATGACATAAGGTGCCTACTTCATATTATATGATGGAAGGTTCCTACTTCTCGACTTCTACATACAAGGTTCCTGATTCCTAACTTCTTCAACAGCAGTGCCTTATTTCCATTAATATCAAACTTTAGCACAACTCTATGGTCAGCAGAACAAAGTGAATCTTTGGTAACCAGTATGAAGGAATTTCCAAAATTGAAACCAAACATGGGACAATGTCAAAGGTAAGTCATCACCCATATTCCATCTAATACGTAAATCATTTCTGTAAGTCAAGCAAATAAATATCAACGTATTCTGGAAACATAATATGCTGAAATATCATGATATTTTGCTCAATTACTCTAATCAAGCAAATAGTTGTAACAACAAACCATTTTTTTATTCATCCTAAAAATTGTAATAGGGCTAGCTACATACCTTATAAATATGCATGCCACCCCTAAAGAAAACCCCCTAAAATTTCTTGTAATTTTCTTCTGCTACAACTGTTAATAAAATATCTGCATATTTTCCTGTAAAACATCTTCTAAAAGCATCCAGTGATCATTTTACTAAGGGAAAAAATTGCTGGAAGCGTGGGCCCACTTACAACAGAATTCTTCCCTTCTTTCCCCTATTTTATGCATTTATTTTAATAGATTAATTTATTCTTATTCTATTTCCCATGTTTTCTATGATTTCCAGCAAGGTAGTCATTTAGATTTTAAATGTTTTTCAGTCCTATTTTCTTAGACTTAGCATGAGATTATTGGTTTAAACATAAACTCCAACGAACACCAAATACCCCCTAAACCATAATCCAAGGGACTCATCTCTGAAGGAGAAATTACAAGCATAGATTTTTCACGGCTGCTCATAAGACTATGAGCTACCCTAGGTTGACAATTAAATGGAGGTAATTAATTGAACCATAGAAAAACTAACCAATGTTTTTTCCAATATTTTGGTGTAATTTTAAGGGAGGAGCCATTGTAATTTCTTGTTCTGAAGGAAGCATAGTTACAGTAGTTTAGAGTATTTTCTTCATAAACATTTATCTAAAACTTTGTATGAGTCAACCTAAGAACAGGGGACCAAATGGTCATTTTGTCGAAAACAAAGAAGTTATTTATCAAAATCCTTCTACTTAAGTAGAATCTAAACCTGATACTAAAATCTCACCATATCAATATCCACCTATGCATTGGCAAAAATACACACTATTTGCACATGATCCTTCTAAAACAATCCAGTAGAATCTTAGAGCAGAATCAAAGATAAGTAGAGTTTAATCTGATGAAGATCTACTGAATACTGAATGTTAGCAAGCAATATTAGATGGAAATATCTCAAATGTGGACTTATCCATCCTTCTAAAGGATAAAAGAAATGAAATAGAAGCATTGATAGCTACTTTGAATGAATCATGGGTATAAACACCAGTAGTAGGCATAATGACAAAAAATCTAGGGGAAACATCCACTAGTTTTAGTTTTCCAATAGGAGAGGCAGAGGGAGATCACAAGATGAAACACATCTCTCCTACTCAACTTCCAACCTTTAGAGGACTACCAACAGAAGATCTAGACCTATTCTTATTTAAATTTGATGTTTTATGTAGATCTGTGGATTACACCACAAATGCTCATAAACTAAAATTATTCCCTTCCACCCTTGATGATTTAGCTTTGCACTGGTTCATCAGCTTGGGGGATAAACAGATAACTACTTGGGAATAGTTGAAAATTTTCTTAGATTAGTATCAGGATTTTGGCAGAGCAAGAGATGCAATAGAGGAAGTCCTAGACATGACCCAAAAGGAAAGGAAATATATGGAAGAATACTAGGATATGTTTAGCTTCAATTTGCAAAGATCATCCCATTAAAAACTAGGATATAGGTCCCTAAGAAGCATTTTTTTGAAAAGACTGAAAAATGAATCCTTTGAATCTTTAAACATGATCTCTAGGGGAGACATTTACCAACACCAAATGGACGATATTCGGTAGTTGTGTCAAAAATTTTCAAGAAGAAAGGGTAAGTTAACCCCTAGAAATGTGAAGCAGTTAGCCACTATCACTAAAATAAAAATAGGTAACATGTTAGAGGATCTTAAGAGTGAGATGCTATCATATCTAGCTCTTCAAATGGATACCCTTCTGCTTCAGAGAAAGAAGTAGGAGAATGAGGCAGCATTTGCCTACTTCTATCCTAAATATAGAGGCAAACACCCCAAAAATGAGTGCCTAGAAAACAAAGTTCATATATGTGTTGTTTGTAAGAAGGATCATAAAATAAAGCTATATCCACAATTAATGAAATATAAAGAGTAACCTAAAGTAGCAGAGGTATACTTCACGGGTAATATAAGGAACTAGCAACAATATCCTATGGGTAATAATATGCAATTAGGAATGTCATCCTATAGGGGTAGCAATTACCAAAACCAAGGTCAAGCCCAACCACCCAATATGGGTTGGTATGGTCAACAACCTTGGAATCCATTTCCCCAAGGAGCTAATCCTTATAACCCTTACCCTTGGAATAAATACCAATAGCTGGGGTAGTAGTGGAGAAATCAAAATGCTTGGAATCAATATTCACAACATACTGCTCTAGCTCCACCATAGCCAAGCCTACCTACTCTTCCTACTCCAAGGACTCCTTAGTTACTAGCACAACCAACAGTAAACCCAAACAACAAGCAGTAACCATCCTATCATATGGAAAATGAGATATACCCTATATATAATATTAAGGTAGATTATGATCCTATCCAGTTAAGGTTAGAAAAGCAAGTAGGAGTAGAAGTCACTCCTCTTGTAGAAGAAGAGGAACCAATAGAAAGAGAGAAAGGGGAATCACCCCTTATATAAGAGGTAAAAGAAGAATCAACACTTGTACATAAAAAATAAGAGGTCCTACCTTTTACACAAAGGTTGCAGGAATCCAAGAAACCAATACAAATAGAGTTTGATATCCTCTCTAGTTTAAAAAAATTAACAGTCATAATACCTTTCTTTCAAGCCATCAGAGAAATACCTATTTATGGAAAGGCCATAAGAGAGTTGTGCCTCAAGAAACCAGGGAGGAAACTAGCTAAAATAATCATTTTGGTAGGTCAGTTAGCTAACCTCATGTTAGGGAATACCTACAGCTAGAAGTGCATATATCTAGGAAGCCCTGTGATGACTGTAAAAATAGAAGGTTGTGTTTTACCCAACACATTGGTATATTTGGGGGCTTCCATTAATGTCATATCCTAGGAGACCATGCAAAAAATGAAATTGACAAATTTGAAGCCCATTAAAACTATGTTGTAGTTGGCAAAAAAATCTACAGTACTCCCTGAAGGAATACTAGAAGATATTACTATTGTAGTAGATGCATGGGAGTATTCAACAAATTTCTTAGTGTTATAATCTAAGTCTGGACTAGGTGGATACCTATTAATCTTAGGTAGACCTTCTCTGGTAACATTGGATGCTTACATAAGTTGTAGATATGGGAAAATGACCATTTTAGATGGTTAGAATATAAATAAATTGATCATACATACACCTGCACAGTCTTCAAATTTCTTGGGAGAACTTGAGTATGAGAATCAAAATATTGATGGTCTATCAATGATCCAACCTGTGATGACACTTGAGGAGTTGGAATATGAAAGTGATGAGGATAAGATGATCTCTCACTTTTTTCAGGGAGAACCTTCCTATCCTCCTCCTGAGTTGCCATTAGTAGGAGCAAAAAACCACTATATTCAGTAAATATAAATTGCACCTGGTAGAATGCTAAACATAGATAACCAGTTGACAGCTGAAAAATAGACCAAACTAAAACAAACATTGGAAAAACATCAAGATGTATTTACTTGGGAGTATTATGACATGAGAGGAATAGTTCCTGAGACCTGTACTCATAGGATATATCTGGAGGACCAGGTTAGACCAGTAAGACAACCATAGAGAAGAATGAACCCAACTATGAAAGAAATTGTCAAAGCATAATTACAAAAAATTCTCACAGTTGGATTCACCTACCCCATTTTAGATAGTGAGTGGGTATCACCATTGGCAGTGGTTCCCAAGAAGAATGGACAGTGGAGAATTTATGTTGATTATAGGTTGCTGAATAAATAAACCAAGAAGGACCACTTCTCTTTACCCTTTATAGATCAGGTCCTTGACACCTTAGCATGCAAGAAGTACTTTTATTTCTTGGATGGGTTCAGTGGATACAATCAGATCCAAATAGGGGAGGAATATTAAGATAAAACCACCTTCACTTGTCTATGGGGGATATTTGCTTACTGAGTTTTACCATTTAGCATATGCAATGCATCTACCACATTTCAGAGGGCATTTCTTAGCATTTTTTTAGATATGATTGGAGAGATTGTGGAGGTATATATGGATGATTTAACTGTATATGGTGAAAATTTTGAAATTGCCACAAAAAATATAGAAAAGATACTTAAATATTGTGAGGAAACTAACATGTCCTTAAGTAATAAGAAATGCTATATATTGACCCAAGAAGGGATAGTTTTAGGACATCACCTCTCTATATATGGGATCAAAATAGACAGAAAGAAAATTGAAGTCATCCAAACCCTACCTACTCCCAAAAAACAAAAGGATATCTATAGTTTCCTAGGATCAACTTGTTACTATAGGAGGTTTATATCTAGTAGGAACCTAGGGTTCCTAGCACATAAAATGATAAATAAATAATAAATAACCTAAATCTAAAAGAATCACCTTTTGATATTGTCGGGAAGTCCCTTCAATAAATTATATTATATTTTATATTCATGGATGATTGAATGATAAGTTCTTACAATGTTTTATACCCCTCTAGGGTTATAGGTGAAAGGTTGCAATGCTTCCTAACCCTAATCTTATAATAATATAATAAATAATATAATTAATTATTATATTATTTATTATTATATTATTTTATTATTATGACCATAGGATATAATATATTATTATTATTAAGATTATTAATTAATGTTAGGATAGGATCCTAACATTCCACCCCTCTTGAAAATAGCTTTGTCCTCAAAGCTGAAACCCTATTTCTTTTATAATCACCATGTATAAGGCCTTGTCGGAAGAGCTTCGTATGCCTTGTATCACTTGTTAAATGTGATACTCTAGCCAAAACCAACCAATTTAATTTTCATAAAGGTTGATGCCAACATTCTTCAAAAGGAAACTCGAAATTTACTTGTATTCACCCCCACCAAGTTGCATACATCATGAATTTTTAGCATTTGGATACGGCAAGATGCAAAAGTGTTTGGTCATTGGAACACTTGTAGTACATATCCTTAGAAGATGTGACTTCTAACAATATTTTCAAGGGGTGTTATAATACTTTCCTTGGTAGCTTAAAAACAATACCGATTCACCATCGTTATTTAGATTAGAGGCGAGATCAACATATTCCTCTAATAAATACTTCACTAGCTTATCATGCTCTCCTTTGGCTGCTGTATTTTTTTTTTAATACAATCAAGTTTTTAAAATATAAGACGAATGTATTTAGTCACAAGGGTAACAAATAAATTTGAAAGTATATTCCGCCTTCCATCCTTTTTAAGGCTCTATATCCCCATATTCCTCTGTAAAAGAAAAAAAAAATTACACCCTGAAATAAAGTTTCTGGCTGTGTAAAGAGTCAAGAAAATTTACTTTTGGAATAGATCATCCTTGTTTTGGTTTCCACTTTCGTGCCCAACTGTCTTTGAATTCTCTGTCCTCCACACATGCTGATGTCGAGCTCAAGCTGTGGCGAGATGTTCCCCAAGACAAATAACATGACATGAGGAATAGTGGTATCATGGTGGTCATAAACCACATATTGGGCGAACATATTAGGTCTTAGACTTCGGCTTATGAATCTGGTCACATTTCCACTCGCAGATGTTTCTTCATCACATAATGTTGGACCAAGTGTAAAGGATGGATCTTCTGAGCCTCCAGGTCTTTTTTTTTTTTCTAAAATCCACTCTTGGTATGTTTAATAGCTTTGCCATGTAAAAAATGGATTCTTGTAAAATGAGTTACAGTATATGAGAGTTATTTAAATTGTGCAGTGGGCTGACCTAATTTATAGTGGTTGGCACTCATTATTTGTTGACTGAAACTTTAATTCTACCTAGCAGCATTATTTTCACGTACCTCACATGTGTGGAGCAATTGCTCTTGCCAACCATATAGCAGGGACTTTATCACCCATATGAGGCCAGTAAGTTGTTTTTTCTTGTTTTACATTTGTTAGATTGTGCCATGTTGAACGTATTATCTATTTCATTGCTTTATTGAGCTAGTATTACAATCTCTGTGCAGCATCCAGTTCTTCTTGGACATCGGTCATGGACTCAAACCACTTGTTGTCCAGAGTGATGCCAATGCACCCTCTTTGCGTCTCCTTTTTATTCACATAAATACCATGATTGTTACCCTTATTATTTTTAGACATCATTTCTGTTATAAGAGTCTGCATTCTATTCCGTGACCTCATTCTTTCCATCCAACGCAGGGTTCACCAGATCTGAAAGTTGTGTGATAAGGACTACTGCAGTCATAGCAGCAAGGAATATGCAAACTACCGCAAGCAGACCCAACAGTTTCAAGTATGATATTTTTTTGTTATTCAGAGAGACTGTAAAATCAATCTGGGCATTGATTACTAGATGTTGAGCATGTTTATCCCAGATCACATAGATCACTGTCACAAGTTGCTGAGCAATCACAAATTATGTCAAGTATAGTTTAAGGATAAGCCCACGCAGTATATCTTTGCTACTGGATAGGTACTTGGATGAACTAAGAGGAATCATTGTGTACGTAGAATGGGCATAAAGTGTTAAAATACAACAAACTGGTAAGCTAGTTATGTTTTTCTTGTTCTACTGTTCACACTTTGGTAACATAACTTTTGACATTGAGTATATTTGTAATTGAATTTGTGATGTATTTGTGTATTTTTTTACAGGCACTAAGGAAATTTAAATGTCGCATCTGGGGAAGATCTTTCAGGCTTGGGACACAAAAGTGTGTTGTTTTATTTCAAGTAATCAATTGGTTAAATAATAATAATAAAATTAAATCGAAAAAAAAGAGAGGCCAGCTTCAGGAAACATGGGGTGAGATGGGCACTAAGAAAAATGTTTTTTTTTTTGTTTGTAAATACGGAATCTTCTGTTGATAATAATGGGTTTCTTTTGGAATTCCACCTCTGAAAGGCCTGCGACTTCTCCAGGTGTGGAGAAGCAATTGATCACTTGGTAAAAAAAAAATATGAAAATGATTTAATGGGTCCAATTATTAGTCTCATATTTTGTGTGTTCAACTTCCCTTGGTCATGTATGTTTGCAAATATCTGGTGCTTCCTGTACAGCCAGTTGCTGAGAGCAGTTCATCATTTACTGTTGATCGATTCATCCTACTACAGTCATGGTAAAATTTAAGGCCTCTTGAGGTGATTGCTGGAGAATTTCGTAGTAACGCGCTACAAAGGTTCTTGTTGCCATATATGCCAGTGCTTCTTGATCGTTAGCCATTGTAGAACCAGTCAAAAGTGGTGTTTGATCAGATTGAATTTGTTGTGATATTGAAAACCAAATAATGAAAGGAGTTGGAGATTTCGGTTATTTTCAATAATTAACAGTGTTTTTGTGGTCTTAGATTCTTATTGTCTATATGATTTCAAACAGATTGCATACTGCGATGACGTTTGCGCCATATGTGAATCCACTTCTGCTATTTCGGATTTTTATTTTTCACCTAATGGTGGTGGCCATGGGGGCGGTCTCGAAGGAGATAGACGTCCACTAGTAGTGATATCATGTGCTACTGGCAGTATATTTCTTCCCAATGGATCGTATGCTGATTTTGTAAATACACTTACTTCCTTAACATTAATTAAATTATTCCAAAAATCATTGCGAACAGTATTGGAGATATTGGAAAAACTTGTTTGCTGCTTTAGGGTTATATTAGGTTGTTTTCCACATTGATGGTTATGTGCATCACCCATATGCAAATATGTAAAACACTATTTTTTGGAAGCCTTTTTCCTTGATATCCCTTTCTTCTTGGTACACTTCTTTGAAAAAATATTTACATTTTTAGGGTTTTGAATTTTTTCTGGAAGTGCAATATGTATTTCTGAAAGTTCTTTGGTTATGGGCTCATCCAGAGAAACAATTAATTTAGGGTTTGGAGCAATATGTTCAGTTGCATTTTTTTCTTTCTTGGGAAGAGCAATGGGTACCACCTGGGATTCGTCGGCTATGGGTTCTTCCTCCACCTGGGATTCCATGGCTATGGGTTCTTCCTCCTCTACCAGAGATTCCATGGCTAGGGTCTCCTCCTCTTGCATTTCCATTAAATATTGTATAATACGATCAGAACGTTCCATTTGTTTTTTTTGTTTTTGTTCAATCATTCTTCTAATTTTTGCAATGTCATTTTTCATTTCCTTGACCAATATGGTTGGATCCATAAGGCTCTGATACCAGATGGTAGGAACCTAGGGTTCCTAGCACATAAAATGATAAATAAATAATAAATAACCTAAATCTAAAAGAATCGCCTTTTGATATTGTCGGGAAGTCCCTTCAATAAATTATATTATATTTTATATTCATGGATGATTGAATGATAAGTTCTTACAATGTTTTATACCCCTCTAGGGTTATAGGTGAAAGGTTGCAATGCTTCCTAACCCTAATCTTATAATAATATAATAAATAATATAATTATTATTATTTATTATTATATTATTTTATTATTATGACCATAGGATATAATATATTATTATTATTAAGATTATTAATTAATGTTAGGATAGGATCCTAACAATATCAGAATTTAGTAAAATTGCTAAACCTCTTACCACATTGTTAACTAAAGATGTAGAGTTTGTCTGGACTAAAGAATATGAACAAGCATTCAACACCTTAAAGGAAAAACTAATTACTACTCCAGTGCTGAGAGGTCCAAATTGGACCATACCTTTTCACATATATGTTGATGCATCTAACAATGCAATAGGCTCAATACCAGGACATAAATATGGTGATTGTTTTTATGCCATCTATTATGTTAGTAAAACCTCATAGGTTTTTAACTAAATTATACTATCATAGAGAAAGAGTTTCTTGCAGTAATAAATGCTCTTAACAAATTTTGTTATTACATTACATGTTATCAGGTATTTGTACACACTGACCACTCAGTGATCAAATACTTGACAAAAAAACCTGGGATTAGTGGCAGAATTATCAAATGGCTATTGCTCTTGTAGGAATTTTATGTGATAATAGTGGACAAGCCAGGAAAGGACAATGTGGTAGCTAATTTTTTTTCCAGGTTGATACCTCCAAACTATGTAGCTATAGAAGACCAATTTCCAGATGAGCATTTGTTTTCTCTAAATGATCAAATACCTTGGTACACATATATGGCTAATTATTTAGCCACTGGTAAAGTATCCCCTACACTTTTACCTCGGGAAAAATAGACTTTAATTGAGAAAAGTGTAGATTTTTCATGGATTGATGGGTGCTTGTTTAAAATAGGACCTGATCAAATCATGAGAATATGTGTTACTGGGAATGAAATAATTGAAATACTGAAGGTTTGTCATGATGAACCTTGTAGTGGCCATTTTGTAGGAAGAAGTATTACATATAAACTATTACAGCCTGGTTATTACTAGACTTCACTATTAAAGGATGCAACCAAGCATGTAATCCAGTGTGATCAATGTCATAGGATGGGCAAAACTACTCTCAGAGATGAGATGCCACTCCAACCACATGTTCACATTAAACCATTTGATAAATGAAGGATGGAATTTATAGGATCTATTAATCTATAGTCATGAGGTAAGAGGTATATCCTAGTTTGTACTGACTATGTGACAAAGTGGGTTGAAGTACAGGCTTTGTGTGATTCAAAGAAGAAAACTATAGCAGATTTCTTGTATTCATCATTTTTTACAAGATTTGGGGTCCCAAGGGAGATCACAACTAATCAAGGACCTCAGTTTACTTTAGGGATGATCCAATAACTCATGTAAAAATACAAAATTAGGCATAACAAAACCACTCCCTACCATCCATAGGTGAATGGGAAAGTTGAGGTGACCAACAGAGAGTTGTAAAATATCCTAACAAAGATAGTAAAACAACATAGGAAGGATTGGGCTACTATATTACCAAAAGCAATGTGGGCCTACAGGACCACCTGGAATACTACTACTAGTTTTAGACCATTTCAGTTAGTCTATGGAAAAACTACCATGATGCCTATAGAGTTTAAGGTCAAAATACGTAGGGCTCTTGTAGAATTGAATATCAACCTGGATGATGTACAAAAATATAAAATTCAACAACTTAATCAACTGTATGAATACCGTCTTGAGGCTCTACATAAAATAGATATCATTCAAAAACAAAGGGTCAAGTGGCATGACCGCCACACCAAGCCAAAGTAGCTTAAAGTGGAAGAATGTGTATTACTATATGATTCTCAGTTCTAAAAAAGGAAGGGCAAGCTCATGCAACATTGGATGGGGCCATATGAAGTGATTGAAGTCATCAACAATGGGGTTGTAAGGATCAGAACAATATACGATATCAAAATTACCTTAACAGTCAATGGCTAGTTCCTGCGTCCATACCATGTGTCTAAGGAACATATGATTGAGTCTAGTTTAGGCATGGGGAAAATCCCAGTTGATTCTGATTTTAACTTAAGTCATTAATATGTAGATCTAGTCCACATAGTCCCAAAGTCAATTATTTTTTTTTAATTTTTCTTTGTTTTAGTTGTATTTTTATTTTGCAGGAACAATGTCCTTTGTGTAATCCTTAGGTAGCATGGTAAACCTAGGCCTAATTGGAATAGGATCCATGAACCTGTTAATTTTTAGCTTTCTAGAATTAGGATTAGCTCATCCCTTAAAATGGAAATACTAAACCTGAACTTGCACAAGAGTGTTTGGATTGGTCTCTTTGGATAATAAAACACTCAACCGCTGGTTCATGGGCAGATGTTGGAATTGTTCCTATTTTTCAATTAGAAGCACTAAAGGGCTTGATTAACCTTGCAGCACATATACAAGGACAATTCAACACATTTTGAATAAAATAAAAGTGTAATTTTTGCATTTTATGGGAATGCATCTACTTCCCATTATAAGAAAAGGCACCTTATTACCGTTGTACGGTGGAAGGCACCTACTTCCCATTGTATAGTGGAAGGCACCTACTTTCCGCTGTATGATAGAAGGTACTTACTTCCCATTGTATGGCAGAAGGCACCTCCTTCTCGTTGTACAACAAAAGGCTCCTACTTTCTATTATACGGTAGAAGGCACCCACTTCTCATTATATGCTTTATGGTGCCTGACTCCCAATATTTTATGAAGATGGCACTTGTGTCCCATTTTTTGGCAGATCCAGCTTGACTCCCAATTTTTTAGGAGAACAGTTGACTTCTAGTTTTTTAGAAAGTGACACCAATTATTTTTAGCATATGTAAAAAAAAAAGTTTGTATAAAGTTTGTTTTATAAGTACAACACCCAACAATTAGCAAAAAGACACCTGCTTCCCATATTAGGCATAAGTGCCTAATTGCTAAGGTGCTTTCTTCCTATGTTAAGTAGAGTGCCTGATTTCTAAAGGCACCTACTTCCCATGTTAAGCAAAGTGCCTGCATGTGCAAATTCAAATCTACCAGTGGATATAATTAAAAGTTGACAATAATAAACTTCCAAGGAGGGGACGTTTTTCATCCAAAGGGGATACATTTTTCTAACTTTTGTTTTGAATTTTGTAGGGTTTCTTAAATAAGCCACCTTGCAGCTACCAAGAACCAATCACGTCGAAGAAAATTTATTACATGAAAATCATGATCATCATTGTTCATTGCAGTTTTCCCAATCATCAAATGCCATCCAATAGCGACACACCATGAACATATGTGCATATGCACCCATGGAATAAATTTAGGTGCATGTTTAAATTTTTTGTTTCTTGTATATATTATTTTCATGAACATGTGTGTCTATGGAAATGTGCCAGCATAACCCCCCATTATTACCTTAACCACTTGAACAAATCCACTTGGCATGGTGTTGCATGACACACCTCTGATTGGTCAAAATGTTATGGTTATCATCTCTGCACAATCGGACACATGCTCGAAGAAAATTTACTACAAATAACCATAATCACTGTTGATTATGGTAATTAACTGCCTGCATGCATGGACGATATTGTTTTAAAAATATGTTTACCAACTATTGTGAAGCCACCTTCAGTGAGAAAAAATAGAGTAGTGAGACACATTAGTAATTTTAAGGGGTAGTAACATAAATGAGTGAATTATGAACTAAAGGTAAATCATGGGGGGAAATTTGAAGAATCGTGACCTTAAATAGAGTGAGTTGATCGATTGTTCGGGCATTTTTGTAGATGTCCAAACATAGTTGGATGTTGCAGAATGGATTTACTACTATCGAATAGTTAGTAAGGTCCAGGATACGATAGTGGCAAATGAATTTGTGACATTGATGAGAGATGTGGTCGTATGCATGCGGGGGTTGGAGATCCCGGTCACGAAGGAGTACATTACTAGAGTTACAAGCCTCCCTCTTATAGGGGATTACACATACAAAGAGGATAAGCTTACCCTCTATGCATAAAGATTTTTTGGAGAACCAATCGAGTACCTTACATGTGTTGGCTTTCCAAAATGGCACATTCCCAAGCTCTAAAGGGCAATTTTTGAGTAGATCACCCATTTATTCACATGATATAGTAGGTACTCTAATCTGAATGCCAACCACTTATGTTTCCTTAATAACATCCTACATGGAGAAAAAATCAACATCCCCTACTACCTTTCATGTGCCCTAAAAGATGAGGCTAGGTGATACCAGGAAGGCATCACCTCTACCCTGGCTCACCATGTCCTAATTTTGGCCTTGGTGCAATATGCAGAGTCACATAGAAATGTGACAATTGAGGAATATAGGGGTAGGGGCACAAGTAGATGAGGAAGTGACAATTCAAAATAAATATTCGACCTAGGAGGTGATAGAACGAGAATAGATGGTGTCTGCATCCCAGCCTACAGGAACTACAGGGAAAGCATGACAGGCCTCATCCCCTAATTTTCCTTAATTTGAGGAGGAAGCAGGGCAAGCTCTATCTCCTTTTGCACCTCAATTCGAAGATGAGGCAAACCAATATTTTATTCCTAACTCCTCCATTATGTGAAGAAAAATAATTAAGGCATCGAGGGTGGTTTCAATCTCATCCGACAAGGAGATACCAATCGATGAGCTCAACAAGGAGGAATACATGGCACACATTTTATAGGATATTTCTAGTGGGCCAACTCCTTAGTAGGATTTGGCCATGGAAGATGTACCACCAAGAGGCCAACCAAAGGATTTGCAATAATAGCTACAGGTTTTAAGAGAGCAAGATTCCACTTGGGAATCCAAATTTAAAGAAGAACGAGCTCTGTTTGAGGAGTCCTACAAGGAGGTTGTATTGAAAATACACAAATTGTATCAAACAATTTGGCAACTAGAGAGAAATTTGTAGTTGTAGGGAATACCAGGAGGAGTTGAGCAATTGGCCAGAGTTGATGCAGCAGTGCAGATCGATGGGGCAATAGAGGTGCCTCCTACTGATACAAAAATAGAGCAAGGAGATGTTGTTGCAATGGAAGTAGAGCAGCCCTATTCTATGTCCCCCTCTATAGAATAGGTAATTCATGAGGATGAGGTTGAAGTTGAGGAACCTCAAAATGCAGAACAACCTAAAAAGGAGGAAGATGAGGAAAAGAAGGAGATGGAGGTCGAAGAGCCTCAAATTTTAGGCAAAGAGGGAGAGGCAAAGCACTCTTCAATTGATGCAAGGTCGTATAGCCTCAAGAGGAAGAAGCAGTCCTTGTTGTGCAATAAGTTACTATAGAGAAAAAAGAGGCTCAGCATCCTGAATACCCTATACCATGGGAGGTTTAGCAGCCTGAATCCCTTGTGTCCTCGAAAATAGAGGTTGTACCAAAACACTCTGGGGTACAAAAAATTAAGCTGAGATCAAAATAGAAAGTCACAAGGCCATCTCAGTGATGACCCAAAACAAGAGTAAGAGTTTCCAGTTTGAAGGCATTGGGCATCGAATCTAATAAGGAATCATATCTTGATTTTGATGAAGAATGGGAGGCAGCAAAGAATTTGTTTGCTACCCAAAAATAGAAATTTGAGGAGCTTAAGGAGGAAATTAAGGTAGACAAGAAAATATGAACAAGGCCTCCAAGAAAGCCCTCAAGGAATCAGAAAAGGAGGCTAGGAAGCAATATGATAGGCCTCATAGAAAAATTCTAATTGTTCAACCTGATAAATTATAGTATCTGTATGGGTTAGAGGATGGAAAGCATTTAAGGATACAAACATATTTTAAAAGGATGGGATTTCTAGGCCCTATGCAGTAGGAAGATCTGACATCAAGCAGTAGAACTTTCCTTGTGGAAAAGAAAGAGGTCCAAGATGAACCTAATCTTGACCCAATAGGGGCATATTTGCCCACATCCAGGGTTGCTAAGGAATAAAGCATCCTATTTGGTGATAAAGAATCAGTGCATGTGGGTGACAAGTTACCACCTCACCATGAGTACTGGAAAATGGTTGAGCCTGCATTCCAAAAGGATACCACCCATTTATCTAGTTATTACTTGAAAATTGATAAATATAAGGTGGCATGGGCCAGAGAACCATCCTAGAAGAGATCAGGGCCAAGTGAACCACTTTTATGCAGCAAATGATAAAAGCAATAGGGTAAGGAGACAGTCGCTCCCAAGGCATCAAAGGGGTGAAATACCTAGGACAAAGAGAAATCCAAGCCTAGTAAGAAGAAGACACATACCAACAAAGCTTACTAGGATGAAGTGAACAGAATTGGTAATTTCCAGTTCAAGGTGGCATAGGGACATGCCACCCCTTAAGCATGGGAGGATGATGAGCCACATAATTACTCATTTTTTGTACTTTTTTCTCCATAATGTGCGTCATATATTCTTGTAGACATAAATATTTTTATGGAAATTATATATATAATTAACATTTTATTTTGCATGTTTTCTAATATTTATCTTTAAGTGTAATTTGTGTAGATATAGTGGAAATTGTTGCATTTTGGCATGTTTTCTTTGAGGTCCCACTCGGACCTAGCACTTGCAATTTAATGAAGGAAAAACATCTATGAAATATCGATGAAGAGGTGTAAAGTTAGGCACCCAAATTCATTTGAAGTACCTAACTTCTATTTGACACTTAATTGTTAGGTGCTTGCTTCCTGTTAGGTGTCTGCTTTCTGTTAGGTGTCGAAATCCCGTTGTACAGTATAAGGCGTATGCTTCTTGTTGTTCAACAGAAGGTGTCTACCCCATTGTATGACAGAAGGCACCTACTTCCCGTTATATGACGTAAGGTACCTCCTTCCCGACTTCTACATATAAGGTGTCTGCTTCTTGACTTATTCAACTGTGGTGTCTGATTTCCATTAATGCTAAACTTTAGCACGATTTCGTGGTCAACATAACATAGTTAAATTTTGATAACTAGCATGAAGGGATTTTTAGCATTGAAATTGTACATGGGATAATGTTAAAGGTGACTCATCACCCATATTCCAACTGATACGTAAATCATTTTTGTAAGTCAGGAAAATAAATATCAATGTATTATGAAAATAGAATACATTGAAATATCATGATATTTTACCCGATTCCTCTAATCAAGCAAACAATTGTAACAATGAATCATTTTTTGATTCATCCTAAAAATTGGAATAGGGCTGGTCGCATACCTTATAAATATGCAAGCCACCCCTAAAGAAGACCCCCCAAACTTTCTTGTAATTTTCTTCTGCTGCAATTGTTAATAAAATATCTGCATATTTACCTGTAAAACATGTTCTAAAAGCATCCGATGATCATTTTATCATGGGTAGAACCTATTGGAAGCGTGGGCCCACTTACAATAGATTTCTTCCCTATTTCCTCTATTTTCTACATTTATTTTAATAGATTAATTTATTCTTATGCTATTTCCCCTATTTTTTGTGATTTCCAGCAAGGTAGTCATTTAGATTTTAAATATTTTTCAATCCTATTTTCTTAGACTTAACATGAGATTATTGGTTTAAACATAAACTCCAACAAACACCAAATACCCCCTAAACCATAATTCAAGGGACTCATATTCGAAGGAGAAATTACAAGCTTAAATTTTGCACGGTTGCTCAAAAGACTACGAGCTACCCCGGGTTGACAATTAAATAGAGACAATTAATTGAACCACATAAAAACTAACCAATGTTTTGCCCAATAGTAGTTATTTAAGTATCAATATTGCATGAGGATATATTTTCTAAATATGATTCACTTAGTTCTATTTTCCTTTTATAATATTCTATCAATATTTTTAGTTCAACATTTTCATTTTTGCAGCATTTGTATGTAAGTAATGCCAAATATAGTATGCTTACAAAATCTAAGGGAAGTGGAATGTTATCCTTTTCTTTTTCAATTGCTTCTTTGAGTTGAACCTATAGATAATATTCCATGGTGTCAAAATCATCATCTAATGCTTCACTGTGAATCAATTTAGAAGTAAGATCTAAGTATTCTTTACCCTTTATATGTAGAATCATGATTCCATTTTTTATGGCACTTGATTTTTCCTTTGAGGGAGTATTCATGCATTTGATTGTTGTATTATTTGAAGTAGACATTGTTAGAATATTATTATAATGTGCACTATGCCTATAATTGACAGGTTGACATTTGTCTTCTGCCACTTGTCCCTGTCTTTAGTTTGAGTTGGAGTGGTGTCTTCTGAAAGACACTTGGAGTGGATCTTATGACACTTGTCATATCTCCCTCCTAAGCTTGATGCTTATATATTGTAAGATAACTTGTAAATAAGGTAATGCCTTTTGTTCAGTCCCAAAATTTGGTATCAGGGCAGTGAGATCCGCCTGTGAGACCTTAGTTTTTAGGAGTCTGGTTTATGGAGTTAGGGAGTATGCTCTCCACTCGTTGAGTGGATCAGAAACCAGAATCTCCCTATTTGTTTTTTTTGTTTTTTTTAGTTTCTCTAATTTTTAGGACAACCCTCACCATCCGAGGACAAGCCTCAAATAAATTCGGAGCTGCCCTAGGAATGGTTCGTCATCCAGCTTTATGAATATGTCCGCTGCCATCCCTCTCTGGTATGTATCGAAGCTAAAATTTTGTTCCCCCGGCTAACGAACATTTGAATTATTCTTGCGTTAGAGCATGCAAAGATACTCGCTACGGGTTCGTTTCTCAGCCAAGGTTTAAGATTTGTGTGTGCATCACTTTGAATGTCTTACGAAAGAATCAAATTCTTTCTTTCTATGTGAGGACTCAAAAAAAAAATCAAAAAAAAAAAATCCTAGCAAATGCAGATTTATGTTAATGATTTTCGACTGATTGAACTGTTGGAGACTTGTACACTACAGCAACTTTCCCGAGGTCCTGCCACTGCCGTTGCACTCCTCATTTATGCGCCCCGAAGATGCGCTCCAGCTTCCCATGTGAACGTAAGCTAAAACATAAGTGACTACTACAACTCAAAACACACAAAGCCTAGTCTGCGACAAAGCTCTAGGGTTTCGCAGCCATACTTTCAGGATAGCTGTCGTCATATCCATAATCATCATATAAAGGTCGTCTAGGAATTGTTGTAGTAGATCCGCTTGAAGTTTCTGCTTGTCTCTGAAGGTAAAATTCATCTTGTTGTTGTTTGTTAGAGATCAAAGGCTAGAATGAGGGAACGGAGCCGCACACCAATGATTGGAGGCCCAGCAAGGTGAAGAGGCGGCCCACGCTGGTGGCATTCTGAATAAAGGTGCTTGTCTCTGAAGGTAAAATCCATCTTCCTCTTTGTAATCCCTCCTGTAGCTACTTCATAAGTAATTTGGCATAGGAGGTTGCCTATCATACATCCTTTCGGATGATGGAAGATGTCTGGCTCTATCTGGAATGTCTCGAGCATTGTAATATTCTCTCTCACTTTGAAATTTTCTTCCTCCATGAGCATCAAATCGACCACCATATTGAACACTACCACCACGACCACCGATGGTGGTGATCTCATTCCAGTTGAAACTCTTGCCACATGGAAAGCACATGTCATCCATGGCAACAGGTAGTGCAGTTTTTGATTTGGGGGAAATCTTTTTTAAATTTGAAATTTAAACTTAATTATTGCAAGGCGGAAATTCTAATTTAGGTATATGCTTTATGAGATTCTAAGAATTATTTTTTTGTTCTTATATGTACACTTGGAATATTGGTGGAAATTTTTTGTAAAACTCTAAACTTAAGCAATATATTCTAGAGTAGCACTCGTATCGGTGACCACTTGGGAAGTCCCGGAGCTGCACACTTTTTTAAGTGTCATTGTTTTTACCTTTTTTAAGCATCAAATTGTATCTGACTATAGGTGTATTTATAGTCGTTGGAAAGAGAAATTCGAGGCGGATCCATTGGTGCAATTATTTTTCAGTTTTGATATTTTTTACTCAACTAAATTTTGACTTGAATTTGATATTGTAAAATAGAGTGCATTTTCGGTTGCATCTGACACTCTTGGTTGATAATTTGGTAACAGTTGTGAGGGGCTCAATTCTAAATCTTTGGGGGAGACATTATGCCAAGTCATTCATTGAATTTGGCAAGTTTGAAGGTAATCTTATAAAAGGAGGCATTGATATTGTCTCATTTTTTTTGGAGGCACATTTGGGGCTAATTTGTTTTAGCCAAATTTTCAATACAAATCATCAACTTAAGGGGTGATTTAGGACCCCTTGTCCCTTGTCAGTGGATTCATTTTGTGGCACTCTCTTGGCCACTAGGTGTTTGTTTCTTGCATCTTCTATTTGGGCTTTGTATACATTTTATGCTTGTTATCACCCTTGCATGACTTTGGGTTTTATAATTGTAATCAAGTGTAGTTCCAATTCATACACACTTGAAACTAAGCCATATACAAGCAAGCAAACACATACAGGCATTTTCAAAAATAATACATTGGCACATTGATTGTTATAATTCTATAAAAAGCAAGCATCACACTTTTATAACCACCTATGTTCCACGTATCAACTTCTCAAAATACTTATAGTCTCCCTCACGTAAGGGCGGGTATATTGAGTAGTTTGGTATAAAGGTCTAGTAGGTTATTCCCTTTCAGAATTGTCTATGTTCCACGTATCAACTGCTCAAATACTTACAGTCTCCCTCACGTAAGGGTAGGTATATTGAGAAGTTTGGTATAAAGGTCTGAAAAATTCTAATTCTTACTCTCTTTGGATAGAAAAAGGCACTTATGTTCAACTTAACCCTCCCACTGTTGGAATATCTTGAAGATTCAGAGTGGAAAAACTAGGCGAACCCTCCTCTAGATCTTCAATGGTGTACCCTAGATTTTTTTGAGGGATCTAATTTGGCATTTTTCGTTCTTACTTCATCCTTTGTTGAGCTCCCTTTTCTTTTGATCCTTTTCTAAATCATGGCTACTACAAATCTATTAAGTGGACTTACAAAGAAACTTGAAGGAGCACAGACTTTTGCAAATTGGAAGTATGATATGGAGTCAATATTAATGATGAATGACATGTGGGACTTTGTGAGAGATAGACAGGCTAATGAAGACCCACTAACTACACCTACAGACCCTAAATAAAAAGCATAATTTGAGAAGAATTCCAACATAGCTTTAAGTTTAATCAAGCTAGCTACAGGAATTCAATGAAGAGAAACTATAAGAGTTGCAAAAATACCTAAACAAGCATGGGATGCTCTCAATAGATTTTTTGATAGGCCAAGTCAAGATAATATTTTGTATTTCAAACAAAAATTGCACAATCTATGTATGAAAGGCTCACTTATCGATTATCTTATGGAAGTGAAGTCTATCAAAAATGATTTCTTAGCTACTGGTAAAACCCTAGATGATAATGAGTTAATTCCAATAATGTTGCATGGTCTTCCTTAAAAGTTCCACTCCTATGCTACCATGTTAGACTTGAGTGGTAAAACAATGAATTCAACACTTGAGGATATTGAGATCCTACTTAAGAAACATGAGCAAGCCCTAATCAAAGATGAATAAATTGAAGCCCCATTAGTAGCTTTTGCCACCAAGGCAACTTTACAGCCAAAACAAAACAAGGGTCAAAATCAGCATAATCAAAATCAAAGGGGTAGACAACACCAAAGATACACACAGTACCAACAATAGCCAAATCAACAGTACCATTAGCAACCACGTCAAGCAACAGATGCAGCAGCCACAACAGCAGTCATACCAGCAGCAACAAGGATGGTAAACAAGACCTCAAGGGGGTCAAAACAACAATCAACAAGGGTGTGAATATTGTGGAAAATGGAATCATAGTATTGCTAATTGCTATCAAAGGCAAAGAGAACAGGGAGAACCACAAAATAATAATATGAACACATTGTATGCAGCCAACCAAGTTAATGTTGAAGATAAAGAATGTTGGTATATTGATTCTAGAGCAGCAAAGCACATGACAAGAAGGCAATATTGTTTGACCAAGGTTCAGCCCATATCAAATCAATTCATTACTTTTGGTGATGAAAGTTCTCTACCCATTAAAGGTGTTGGGGAGGCACCACTTACTTTGCATGATGGTAATAATGTTCCTGCAATAGATGTTTTGTATGTGCCTGGTCTTAAAAGGAGTCTTATTTCTATTGGACAACTTACAGATAAGGGCTATAATGTCTATTTTGAAAAATAAAAATGCTACATTAAGGAACCCAATGGCAATGTCAAGGCCATGGGAGTGAAAAAGGATGGTGTTTACTACCTCCTTACAAAATTTGTAACACAAAAATATTTGCATACAACAACTACTTTCTCTTTGGAGTACATGTGGCATGAAAGATTGGGACATTTAAATTTTAATAATCTTCAAATGATGGCTGCAAAAGGATTAGTTAAATAACTCCCACATATTAAGGAGTCAAAATGTTTTTGTGAGCCATGTGTAATAGCCAAACACCATAGGCAACCATTTGAAATAGGAAAGGCATGGAGAGCTAATATACCTTTCCAATTGATTCATTCAGACATTTGTGGGCCAATTTCTGTTCAATATTATACATGGGCAAAATACTACATCACTTTCATTGATAATTATAGCAGAAAGGTATGGATCTAACTAATTCAATATAAGTTGCAAGACCTTGATAAGTTCAAAGAATTCATCGCACTTGTTGAAAGAGAAAGTGGCTATCAAATCTCCACCTTAAGATCAGATAATGGTGGAGAACATGTCTCCACTGAATTCTTTAATTTTTGTAAGTATCATGGGATAAGGAGGCAATTCAAAACCTCTTATACCCCGCAACAAAATGGAGTTGCTAAGAGGATGAATCAAACAATCACAAATAGGGCAAAATCAATGTTACATGTTGCTCTATTACCTAACTCATTTTGGGGAGAAGTTGTTCTTACTGCTGCATACTTGACTAATAGGTCATACACAAAGGCATTACATGAAATAACACCTGAAGAAGCATGGAGTGGAAGAACGCCCTATGTGGGCCATTTGAGAATATTTGGATGTGATGCCTATGCTCATATTCCTCATAAGAAAAGGAAGAAGTTTGATGATAAGAGCCAAAAATGCATCTCTGTTGGCTATAGTGATAGTGCCAATGCATATAAATTATATGAGCCTATTTCTAAGAAAGTCATTTTATCTAGGGATGTTATCTTTCATGAGTATCCCCCATCTAATCCTCCTAAATCCCCCACTTTAGAAATAACTAATGAAATATTTGCTCCATTCATGCATACAATATCATCTAGTTCTTCTCCTTCACTCATAAATCAAGAAATTCATCCAAAAGAAGAACTTCCTATAAATAATCCATGTCCTCCATCTCCTCCTCATAATGATCAAGTAACAACATCCAATCCTTTACCCAAGTGGGTTCAAGCCACACTAGATGAAGCCCAAAATCATTTGCCCACCTATACAGGTAAAAGGCCTTCAGCCCTAAGACACCAAGTGAATTATGACCTAATGGCCAAAGTCCTTAGCCAACCTGAACCTTCTAATGTCAAAGAAGAACTTGGTGATCTTAAATGGGTTCATGCCATGGATCAGGAATTGGATTCCATTGAAAGGAATCAAACTTGGGAGTTGGTTGATTTACCCAAAGTAAAATATACCATAGGCACAAAATGGATATACAAAGCAAAATATAAAGCAGATGGCTCACTAGATCGCTACAAGGCTCGCCTAGTAGCTCAAGGATATAAGCAACAAGAGGGAATTGATTATGAGGAGACCTTTGCTCCTGTGGCTAAGATGACTACAATCAAGACAGTTATTGCTATAGCAGCTCAAAAACATTGGCCAATATATCAAATGGATGTCAAAAGTGCATTTCTAAATGGTCATTTGAAGGAGGAAGTGTATGTGAAACAGCCACCAGGGTACATAGTTGAAGGCCAAGACAACAAAGTCCTTAGATTAAAGAAAGCTTTATATGGGTTGAAGCAAGCACCCCGAGCTTGGTATGTAAATATTGACTCCTATTTTCTCAAACTTGGTTTCACTAGATCTGCAGCAAAATCTACTCTCTATGTGAAACATTGGAGGAACCGCACCATTTTGGTTACATTGTATGTGGATGATCTTATCATTACAGGTGATGATATAGAAGGAATAAAGTTGCTCAAGGAGGACTTATGCAAGAACTTTGAGATGACAGATTTAGGCCTCCTCCACTATTGCTTAGGAATAGAGGTATGAAAACAACTTGGTAAGATTTTTATCTCACAATCTAAGTACATTCAGTCTATTTTGGAGAGGTTTCGCATGGAGGAGTGTAAGCCCTCTCTAACTTCCATGGAAACTAGATTGAAATTGCTAAATAATGATGAAGAAGAAAGGGTTGATGGTACACTTTACGGGCAACTAGTTGGAAGTTTGATCTACTTAACTTCAACTAGACCAGATATTTTCTATTCAATTGGCCTTATTTCTAGATTCATGCAAGATCCTAAGAAGAGCCATTGGATAGCAGCTAAGAGGATTGTAAGATTCCTAAATGCCACACCTCATCATGGACTTATGTATAAATCAAGTGATAATTTTTCTTTGATTGGATACATAGATTCAGATTGGGCCAGTTGTCCTAAAACTAGAAGATCTACATCAGGTTATTGCTTTCAATTAGGCCAAGCCTCTATTTCATGGAGCATAAAGAAGCAACACACAGTTTCACTATCTTCAGCAGAATCGAGAATATAGAGCAGCGAGTTGAGGCAACTAAGGAGGCAATATGGTTGAGGCAATTAATTCAGGATATTGGGCTATTCATACATGGTCCAACATATATATATTGTGACAATCAAAGTACCATCAAGATGACCAAGAATCCAGCTTTCCATGCTAGAACAAAGCACATTGAGATCCATCATCACTTCATTAGAGAAATTGTCCAAGAAGACATTATACACATGAAGTATGTACCAACTCAATATCAAGTAGCGAGACATCTTCACCAAGTCACTTGGGAAAGACAAGTTTACTCAGTTTAGCAATTTGCTATATCTATGTAAAAGAAGTCAACATTAAGGGGGAATGTTATCTAATGTTGACTTAATTTTTAGGATAATGCACATTAAGGGGGAATGTTAGAATATTATTATAATGTGCACTATGCTTATAATTGATAGGTTGACATTTATCTTCTGCCACTTGTCTCTGTCTTCAGTTTGAGTTGGAGTGGTGTCTTCTGAAAGATACTCAGAGTGGAGCTTATGACACTTGTCATATCTCCCTCCTAAGCTTGATGCTTATATATTGTAAGATAACTTGTAAATAAGGTAATGCCTTTTGTTCAGTCCCAACAGACATAGCTCTCTAGATTAGAGTATAGAGTGCTTTTATAGAGCTTGTATCTTGTGTGATAGAGTTTCCTACCTTATGACTCCCTAGAAGTATCAGCTTATATTTGATAGAGCCTTTTAGAGATTAGGCTTTGTAGGCTTCTTTATATCTCCGTAGTTAATGAATTAGTAGACTCTTTGTAGATTTTGTAGAGACCTTATGACTCCAAAATGTATTGAGTACTTCAAAATATTTTGATGAATGTTATTGTTATCAAGTTTTGTAGGATACCTTATGTCTCCCTAGTTATTTTGGAAATGTTATATGCTAGATGAAGTGCTTTTGAGAAAAATAGTTCAATTTTGGGTTGATTTTGTAAAGTTTTGTGAATAGAAAAAATCAACTTCGTTTACACCTTATTACTCCTATTAAACTTTAAGCACTTTTTAATTTGATGAGGTTTTAATAGTTGTATTTATTTTATCCCTTTAATGTATTTTGAGACAAGTATACCAATTAATTTCCAACTCTTGATTTTCCTTAATAAACCTCCTTTTATAGCCTTTAATATTTTGATATTTGTGTTTCTAAATTATAATTACCTACTTTGATGTAGTATTCCTTATAACTTCCTTATATGGAATATTAGAAAACAATGAAATTTTCAATAATAGAAATTTTGATTTCTAAGTAGAATTCCTTATTTCTCCTATGTTATAATATTGCAAATATTAGACTATTTAATGTGTGTTTCTCCCTATTATATTTCTTTCAAATATGGTTGATTTCCTTTAGTGTTTCAACCTAATGTTTTACCTTATAACTCCTTGTTAATAAAAGCAAATTTAATAAAGTAGAGACCTTACCTTTGATATTGTATTCTCTACGTATTCACCATAGATTTTGGACATAAATGACAGTCCACTTTAATGCCTTTCCCTTGAGTACTTATGGAGGATGGTGTACATTGATTTTCCCTTGGCTTCAACATTGGACTTCTTTGACCTCCTTGACTAGAGCTTTTAATTCTCTTTCACCTTTCTTCCATGTTGTAATTTGGCCTATGCTATGAGTAAATGTTGGAATATGGAATATGTTGACTTCCTTGGTCTTTGGAGCCTTTTAATAGAAGAGGGTTCTTGTGCTATGTGAAAAGTGTCACGATAGTTATTTCTTGAGCACTTGGAGGGAATAAATATACTTGAAACCACCTGTAGGTAATGTATGGGTGTTAAAACCTTGGAGGAGTGCTTATTTACTTTGAAGACAAGTGTATCCCTTGTTCTAACGTACCACCTTTCTTTATAGTAACATTCCTTTGCTCGAATATGTGAAATATGGGCACCCATGTAAGGAATGTTAGGATTTATTTTCAAATGACAAGTGTCACTTCCTCCTTATGCATGGGATTTTTCTTTAAAACTTCTTTAATGTACCTTTGAAGCACCTTTAAATGTTGTAATATTCTCAAATATTTCTTTGTTTGATGGAGCTTGCTTAAGAGTTGGTTCCAGCTGGAGTGAAGAGCAATACTTTGGTGGAGTTTTGGTGAACCTCCAATAATGGTATAGAATACTCCTTAGACGTACATATAGCTTTGATATTGCTTCAACCTTTTATGCTCTCCATTTTGCAATTGAAAATATTGCTTATTTTTGCCTTATATTGTGCTTTATTTGCTTGTAGATTTGGTTGTCCAATATGTAGAGGATTCGAGCCTTCTATGGGGTTCTTTCGCCTTGCTTGGAGTGTGCAAGTATTAGAGTATCATGGACTGTTATGCCTTGATAATATTATGTCTTTTAGACACTTAAAACTCTACCCTTTTCCCTATGTAAAACATATTAGGATAGTGCAAAATCATGTAATATATTTTATATATAAAAATACCTTTATTGCACTTCTTTTTGCACTCCTTTTGCAGATCTAATTTTTTGATTTGATAGCAATTTTATTTGAAGGCAATGGGGGATATTAAGGTTGTCTTGTAATTAGACATATTTTCCATTTTTTCTTGGATATTTTTCTAATTAACCCAAGCTTGTAACCATGTAGATAGAAGCTTCTTTTTGTATAATTAATTTCTGCACATCTTTTTAAATGGCTTTTAGTGCACTTTGAATCTTGAGACTCACCAAGTCTTGATTTGAAGCTTCTCTTGCTGATTTAATGGTGGCTTTCTTCTCCAATCCTTGGAGGAATATAATCTGATTTTTTTGGCTTCTTTTTGCCACTAAATGTTGCAAGATATGTGCACCAAATAGTATCTCTAGACACTTTGATTAATCTTCTAGTTTTTGTGCTCTTGATCCTTAACAATAAACAAACATAAACTAACCTTTTTGAGAGTAACTAGTTAGAGATCAACTAATATAGTGCCAATACACTTTTTAATGATAGTAATAATTTCACCTTGTTGATCCAGTAAATGAACTCTCAAAATAATTTCAAATGCACTTAATAATATCTACAATTTTTAAGAGTAATTTGTAATGAACCCTTAATAAGTATTCTGCAAATTTTCACTACAAACAAAGTTGTATTATATAATCTTCTTTTCTTTTTCCAAAGTAGATGATAGGTAGTTGATAGATAGTTGCAATTCTTACATATATTCAACTCCAAATTAATATGCAAATGAATCTTAAAAGAACTTTCCTTTTTGCACTTTTGAATACTATAATGCAACATTTTTATTTTTGTAACTTTTAATCCAAATATGATGCTTAATGGAATTTGATAATGAACCCTAATATGAAGTTCAACTACTTGAACCTTAGTTTCTTACCTTTTTGATGGATTATATAGATCTTGGTGTTTTGATTCACCAAGTTGTTTCTTTGTAGTGAATGGATACACAACTTATTAGTTGGTGGTCCCGAATAGCTTCTTGCTTCACCAATCTATTGCATCAAACTTTCTATATTGATCCTTGGATTTGGTGGCTTAATCCTTTTAGTCACCTTCTATATTTCTACTGTAGATTCAGAGAACTCCTTTCTATGAACTATACCTCCTTTTTGTAATAGGTAATCTCTAGATCTCCTATATTTGGTAGACTTCTTCTATCTAAATCTTCCTTCAATCTTATTATCAAATTCTGACTTCAAATAGGATCTTCTTCTTCTCAAGATTTTGATTTTCTTGAGGTCTTCACTAGATTATTATTCTAGGATTTGACACTCCTTGATAAATTCTTCTTCTCATATTTTGCACTCCTTGCCAAATGCATCTTCTCTTAGGCTTCTTGTCATATGGCAATAATTGTCCCAAGTACTTCACTATCAAGGGCTTCTTCTTGGTAGTGTATTTATCTAATGAGTTATCCTAGGAACTCTTTTGATGATTCTTTCACAAGTTCTGCAACAAGGCTCTCCAAGCCTTCTTATTTTTCTTCCTTGAGACATCTCCAAGGTCTTCTATCTTGTAGCTTCTCTGATCTTCTGACTGATACCTTTTCTTCAATCTTCTACTTCTGGAAGTGCTGGTGATAAGATCTTATTCAAGCATATTTGATTCTACTACTTATGGATTTGAACATGACCCTCCTAGTCCTTCTCTATTTTCCCAAAATGGAAGTTCTTTAATGATATCTTCTCCTAATATTTTTAGCTTCTTCTAAGAGAAGTTTTTTAATCAGTAAATGAGATCACCAATCTCCTATTTCTTGGACTCTTCTCTAGAGTCTTCTTCTGAATCAAATTTTTTTTCTCTAAAACATGAATCCTTATTTAAATTTTTTCTTCTAAATTAATGCTTCTATGACCTTCTTCTTGATCAAGGCTATTATGGCCTTTTCTACTTCAAGTCTTCCCTAGCCTATTCATCTTCTAGGCTTCTCTAGCATATTATTCATCTAGGCTTATTTGTCCTATTCTTATTCCAAGCTTCTTTAGCCTTTTATTCTTTTGCACTTTTAAGGTATTAATCTTAAATGAATATCACCAATCTCCTATCTCCTCCTATGACTCAACTTCTAGAGTCTCTTATTCATTGAGTCTGCTATAAGGCTACTGTGTCCTTTTATTTAATTCTACAATTTGCAGGATTGCAACTCTTGTGATATGATATTTCTTGAGGTCTTTGAAAAATTTATTCTTATCCTTATTGTTACAAGTGCTGGAGTAATTCTAGGAAGTTATTCTTCCTAAATATTTTTTAGGAAGCTTCCCAATATTTTTTTGAATATCCTTTTTTGCAATAAATTGTTAGAGATTGGAATGGAAGAACTTATAAATCTAGAGATAATAATCTTCTCTAGTTGATTTTTCAAACTAGTGGCTTGAATTTTGAGTCCTAGTCTTCACGAGTATTTTTCTACAACTCTATGGAAAGACCATAGCTAGATGTAATCTCAGGTTTTCTACAACTAGGATTTATTTCAATCCTCACTTTCCTAATTGTGTTGACTAGTATGGCTTTTTTATATTAATTAATCCTAATGACAACTTTTGCATGCAATGATACTCAATGGTAGATCCAATTTGTAAATATGTAGTTCAATAGTAGTAATGGTGACTCTTCTTATTCCTCTTGATCTACTAGACTTCTCTTATAATGGATGTAGGTCCTCCTATCTTAATTAACTATGGTTCTAATAAAATATAGGAAATATGAAAGAAATTGGAACAACAATATGACTAAAATATACTATAAATAGAAGTGATAAAAATACAATGCAATATGGAGGAAATGGTCACTCCATTAATATGAGCTAAAGATCTACATTGTACTCCATACAAGAGTACTTGATAGATGAATATGACAATATGAAGATGCGTGTAATCTACTACTATGAGGCCCTTTATATAGGAAGATAGATTCCTTGGCCAACACTCTACCTAGATGTACAAGGGGACAACTTGCACATTTATTGAATTAACTAGATAAATTTCCCCTAAAGTAATCTCCTATCCTAACTATGTACCTAAGATGGTACATTTACATGACCAAAATGATGTAACATACACTTAACTATAACACTCTATTGATGTGCAAGAAACGTAGAACACCTATTTTTTTGGTGTCTTGAGACACTCAATACTCTGACCTCTTTTAGAGGTATATGGTGCTCCAATGTATTATGAATAAGAGACCTTATTTTGCACCAAATTTTAGTGTATTCTTTGTCTCTTTTAGATGCTATTTCCTTCTCTATTATGAAGGCTCCTCACTATATAGCTTGAGGACTTATGTAGACTTATTTGATGCTTTCTTCTTGCTTCTTGAATATGGCCTCTACTTGCTCTTATTATTTTGAGAGCAGTGTATTGTTGCCTTTCTTATTATACAACACTAATATCTAACTCTTTTACTTGGATAGTTTAATAAGAATAGATCCAAGCTAATATGCCTTTTTAGAAGTAGAAATTTCTACACTTACACTTTTATTGAAATCCTAAGTGCATCTTGAATATGATATTCACCAAGTCTCAATTTGTAGATTCCTTCAAGGATTTTAATGATGGTTTTATTTCCACTCTTTGATTTGTATCAGTGGTTTATTTTAGCCATGAAATTTTGCAGGTTTTGGGCACCAAATAGTCTCTCTAGACACTTTGATAGTATGTTGGTTTTTGTGCCCTTGATATTAACAATAAAAAACACAAAATAACCCTTTGAGAGTAACTAGTTTAATAAAAAACTAGTATAGTGCAATGAATCAATAATACTTCTAATTTAGTGCACTTTAATTCTCACCTTATTTATCCTATAAATAAGCTCTCAAAGTAGTTTCAAATGCACTTAATAATCTTTGCAACTTTTAAGAGTAATTATAAATAACCCTTAAATAATTTGTAATTCTTCACTACAATTAGTTTGTAGGATGTAGTCTTCTTTCTTTCTATATAGGTAGATGATATATTTATTTCTATCGAAAAACATCCAATTCCTATTTTAATGTGCAAATAAATGTCTTAAAAGAACTATATTTTGTACCTTTTTAAAGACTGTAATATGAGCCCTTATTTTTGCAACTTTAATCCAAATATGATGCTTAATGAAATTTGATAATGAACCCTAATTTAAATTTCAACTAATTGCATCCAAGTTGCTTACCTTTAATGACTTCTATAGATGATGTAGATCTTGGTGTTAAAATTCACCAAGTTGCTATCTTGTGATGAGTGAATTCCATAGCTTCTTGTTGGCTGTTCAAAATAGCTTCTTACTTCAACAAAACATGGTCTCGAATCTTCTATATTGAGCCTAGGGTTTGGTGGATTTATCCTTCAAATGATCTTCTATTTTATATTGTAGATTTGAAAAAATCTTATCTCTAAAATGTGCCTTCTTACCATGAGAGCCAATCTCCAAATATATTTGATTTAGTAGGCTTCTTCTATATGAATAATCCTTCAATATTCTTGTTGAATTTTGAATTCAAATAGGATCTTCTTCTCAATATCTTGAATGTCTTGAGGTCTTCACTAGATTCTTCTAATTTTTGATAACGTGTTTGTCAAACCCTTCTCTCTTGGCCTTGTTGTTAGATGGTGATAATTATCTCAAGTACTTCACTATTAGGAGCTTCTCCTTGGTAGTATATTTATCCAATGAGGTCTTCTAGTAACTCTTTTGGTGATGCTTCTATAAGTTCTACAACAAGGGTCTCCAAGCCATTTATTTATTTATCCTGGAGATATCTCTAAGGTCTTTAGTCTTATAGCTTCTCTGGTCTTCTAAATAAGACATTTTCTTAAATTGTATCCTTGTGGAAGTGTTTATGATGAGATAATCTTCTTGGATCTCTGAGTTTTGCTATTTCTAAAATAAGGAACTAAACTTTGCTAGTCCCTCTTTATCTTTTCTAAGATTGGAAGTTTTCCAAAGATATCTTCTATGGATATCTTCAACTTATTCTAAAAGAATTATTTAATTAGTAAAGGAGATCATCAATCCCCTATTTCATAGATTCTTCTTTAAAGTCTTCTTCTAGATCAGGAACTCTTCTTTGGAGTCTTCTTCTAGATCAAGTACTCTTCTTTGGAGTCTTCTTCATGAAAAAGGCTTTTGTGGTATTTTCTTTTGGATCAAGGCTTCTATGGCATTTTCTTCTGGATGAAGGCTTATGTGGCCTTTTATTATATGAAGATTTCAATATAGAAATGGTGATCTCCAATATCCAAAATTCACCAAGACTCCTCTCCTAGAGTCTTTTTTGCAATGTTTTTTTTTCTGCAATAAAGAACTAATCTCTGCATGAGGAAAACATGTATACTTTCAAGAAACAAAGGTGAAATAATTCTCTATCTATTGTAGAAAGTGTATCAACTTTTGAGAGCATTTTTTGCAACAAAAAACTTTAGACAGTATTTAACATGAAAATATCCATATTTATAATAGTATTCACTAGTTGATTCGTCAATCTAGCGGAATGAATGTTGAGTCCTGGTCTTCACAAGTTTTTTTGTAACTCTATGGAAAGAATCTAGCCAGATGTGATCTTAGTATTTTTAGAACTAAGATTTACTTTAGTACTTATGACTCTCCCTATTCCTATTTGTATTCATCGTGACTCTGATACCACTATTAGATTTTTATGAAGTATGCTATGGGATATGGCAATCTTTAGATGCAAAAAATATGAAGGAAAGTAAGTATGCAATATGAATGAAGTATACTATAATTAGATATGACAAAAATAATACAATGGAGCTATGGAGGAAATGAACAATCCATGAATATATGCTAAAGGAGTACATTGTATCCATCACCAATGGATTTTACCTTATACACTAATAATACCTCCTATGATGTTCATATCACTTAGTATGAGGTCCTTTATATAAGAATATGGGTTTCTTGGAACACCTTGCACGTTTACAACTTTCACATTGACACTTGTGCATTTATTACATTACTTGAAGTAACTATCTAACTTCCACCTAAAGTAATCTCCTAATATAACTATGTACCAAAGGTGGTATATTTACATAAACCAAATGATGTAATATACTCTAAAAATCCTTAAACAAGATACCTAAAACCAATGCACATAATAGAGTCATATATCAATATAACCAATACCCTAGATAAGGGGTATTTATGTCAATACAAAATTGTACAAGCAAAAAATATACATCCCTTACTCTCTTTGATTGCACCCCATATTTACTATAATACCTATGATAATATAGAGTATCCTCCTTACATCTTACAAAGTGATCTTCATCTTCCCTATAAAAAGATAAAAGGTACTTGTCTTTGAGTACCATCCCTTTGCTAGTGCTACCAATAAGGAATGATCAAACTCCACCTTAGGCATATAGGCTATATTATATAGCTCCACTATCGAGTAAATCATAGTCAACCCCATAAAATAAGACCTACATAGTCTATCGTAATTACGATAGCTATGTGCTCCCATGTCTATACTTGAAGGAGCATACAACATACCAAACTACATCCATCTATGTATACTGTATGATGAATAATTTGATACAAATGCATCAGTACAATTGGATCCTTGGAAAATACAATTTGATCATCCCACATCATTGCTACCACCTCCCCACATCTCCACTGCACTGCCCTAAGCAAGATACCCAACATTGATGCATACAATAGAGTCGTATATCGATCTAACTAATACCCTAGGTAAGTGGCATTGATGACAATGCCAAATTGTACAAGCAAACAATTTAGATCTCTTATCAATATTTGAAATTATTATCTTTGATTACACTCCATATTGACTATAGCACCTTTGATAAGTATACAAAGTTTCCTCCATAAATCCTCTAAAGTGTCTGTCATCTCCCTTTGTCATGATCCTCCCTTAGTAGAACTTTATTTGGATGTATTTATGATGTGATATGATATATTTTGTGGTATGAATTATTTTATCATTATTAAGTTCTATTGATATAATATTGTTTTTAAGGGAAATGTTTTGAGTTGGGTGAGAATTTTTTTTTAATTGATAATCTTTTCCTTAATATAATTTCTTTTGATATAACCCTTTTAGGTAGAGTTTTCTTGGTTTAAAAGAATTCCATGAAAGAGGGAATGAATTTTGATGTGTATATTTGCATAAAGTTATATTGTTGCTTGTGTGGTTCTTTTAAAGAAAAAAGAAAAGCAATATCTCCTCTTTGGATTTATGGTGTAAGTAGGGATGAGGAAGACCAATGTCTAGATTCTCGAATCAATAAGGGAAGGTTTCTAGCAAGGGAGTTATGTTCCAACTATCATGGAAAATGCATATATGTTTATATTATATTTTTATAATAATATATATATATATATTGATACCTCCCAATGATGCCTGTTGTTTTAAATGAACTAAGAAACCATGCATTGTGAGTGCATCATAAAAATTGAAATGTAGACGGACTATTGTGAAGTCATAGTGGTGTAGTTAGAAACTTGGGTATGTTGGTACCTAACCGCAGACCATCATATTCCTTGTGTGATGGTCATGGTTTTATAATGCATATTATATGGAGGAAGACATGTGAACATGATGTAATTGCACTCATTCCTTGATGAATGCTTTAAGTAGTGGAGAGATGAGGAACTAAGGGACATCTATCGAAGGAGTTAGGTAGTAATGGGAGAGAGAAGGAAAAGAGAGTGAGAGACAAAGAGTAGAATGGAAGATAGGTGATGGGTGGTCCGTAGGTAAAACATTGCAGAGCTCACCATGTTCAAGGTAATTCAAAACTGAGGTCTCTTTGTTTAATTTTCTAAATTGGTATTGATGTGGCTTAATGCACTTAATGTATCAATAAGAAGTTTGTTGTGTGATGAAATAGCTAAAGATTTTTTATTAGCTTCCTGATAAGAATATATTTAGTTTTAAACTCTAGTTGGCATAGGAAAATCAACCTTGGCTAGTCAAACTTAGTCATGTGAGAAGAGTAAATCTGTTGTGGTTATCGCTATTTTTGTTACCTTTAGAGGATATATTGTATTTAGGTGATATGGATATAATAGAAAATGTAGGGGATGGTTAGTGATTATGTCATATTGAAAAGTTTATTGTGTGACAAACAAGGTCTATTTTTAGTTGTAGTTCAAAGTATGTCTAGCTAAATGATGATAGGTTCATAAAATTGTCTTACTTTTCTCTTGGAGTTGGATTGGTACCTCTTAGGGAAGTGATGTGTAGACTAGATATGAAAGTTAAATCATGCTTCTCCTATGGACATTATGAAATATTGAGCTGGTCAGGAGTTTGGTTTATATTTTGTTTACTTAAGCTTGAGTTTACTAGTTGGATTTCTATTCTAGATAGACAAGGTTTTCGAATGAATAAATTAGAGAAGTCTCCATCATGGATTTCAACAAGCATCTTGAAGGATTGTTGCAAAGAGTTGGAGAGAGACTTAAAAAGTAATTGTGGATGACTAAAGATATTTTCTTCTGTGCTTTTTCATTAGATTAAGGGGTTGGACTTGTTAAATAGGGATATGTTTCTCTATGCTCGTTGTGCAATATTTATATTATATTATTGAATTAAGAAATGTTGTTGCCTTTGAAAGGGAATGAGGAACTAAATTGAATGTGGTATCGTTATCGAGTATGAGTATATTTGTTCTTGTTGTCATCCAATAATTGTTTGTAAAGGAGTATGGTAGGTTGCTCTTTGATGTTGTAGCTTGAACCTTAAAGAAATGTCTAGTCAATATGATTGATATTGATGAGTCAGTGAAACATTTATTTGGAGAAATTTATAAAGGTTTATTCCCTATGAATTGAAATAACTTATATTTAGTGTTATTTGTTTTGGTTAAAAGGGACATGGGATTTCTATGTTCATTGTGTGGATTTATTTTATATTCATGAAATCAAGAATAAATATTATTTTCTAAAAATAATGTGGAGCTCTTGAAATTTAGTATTTGCTACCGAATGTGCATGTGTTCCCTATCATGATGCTTAGATACGGCTTGTAAAGGTGAAAGGTATGGTTTCTTTGTTGGTTGTAGTTAAGTATCTAAAGAAAAGAGCTTAGTTATTCTAACTGCTAGAGAAGAGTCTTTAAGTTGCCTTTTCATTTTTATTGAAAACATTATTTGCAAAGATGGGAAAGAGACCTCATGCAACAGGTTTGTAGTATTTGAGTAGAGAAGAGAATACTGTAGGCAAATTGAACCAATATAGCAGAAAGGGGATTCTTGGTGTCATATTCGATCACATGGAGTAATTGCTCTACGAAATAATCCTTTGACATGTTTGTAGTAGCAACATCACCGATTTCTCTTCAAAGAGGATGTTAGCTGAGAGAATTTGTGCTATTAATGAAACATAGGCAAATATGTGTAACTATCTTGATATAGATGTATCTTTCAATAAATATCTTATAATTTTAAATAATGGAAAAGAGATTATTTTCCTTGGTTAAACGTTGTAGAGTACATCTTTTGGATACTTTAATAAATGTTTGTATATTTATTGAATGGATATATGAATTGAATGGGATATATATAGTAAACTTGTAGCAACGTAAATGTATGTGTATCTTTACATTTTAGAAAGAAATATTTTTAATGTTCTATCTAAGCCACTAAACGTCTTGAAAAATAGGTTGATGTGGACAACTTGGTGGATGTGGAATTCACTTAGAGTTACCATGAAAAGTATTTGGATGGGACAGAGTTACTCACTTACTTTATGTAGGGCAATACTGTATATGAATATCATCATATGAGTTAAAAAATCTCATAAATGGGTTAGCGCTATCAAAGGGAATGGCTAAACTATAATATGTTCTTAAGTAGTATTACAACACTTTATTCCCATAGTTCATTAATAGGAAGACATGATAGTGGAGAGACTAGCTCACTTCCATAGTGTGATGGATAGTCGAACCCCTTACACACATATAACTCATACATAAAAGGATTTATGTAGAGTGTGGATGCACACAATTACCTACATAAAGTGACCTATGAAAATTGGAGTTAGCATACCCTTTTTGATAGACTGAGAAAGGAAATTCAAGTTAGCTCATTCAGATATGATGAGAATGATAGCTTGGCATTGGAAAAAAATTCACCTAGTAATCTTACATAGCCAAAAATATGTAGGATATAGATATGGGTGAGTCTTAGGGAATAAGAGTTAAATGGAATATTGAATAAGTATATATATGCCCTTATAGATAGTTTTAGATACTTGGGAATTGGAGTATCTCTTAGGGATTATAATATATATATGTATATATATATAAATGTTTAGGAATAATTAGGTTGTGACATTTGGTATCAACATGGTTCGTAGTGGAATAGGTTCACTGTGCAAGACTAGTTATAATGCATGATAGAAGAGGAAGAAGAAGCGGTATTAAAGTAAAATTCCAACATAGAAATATGCCACTGGAAATAAACAACTTGTAATGGAAACATCACATGAACTAGTTAGAAAGCAAGAGGGCCAACTACCTCCCACACACATACCACAACTTGATGTTAATAGAGGTGAGAAGTCCCACATAAGTGGGAACAAGGACTTCCACATTTAAGCCTGCTATCCCATTCTCAAAGAATTTGGCAAGTGTTGGGGATCATAGACCACTCAGGTCCCACAATCAAGCTAATGTGGGATTATTACCACACACATACACTAAACTAAGTAGAAGAGGTATTAAAGTGGAAAAAAAATCAAACATAGGAATATACCATTGGAAATAAATAGCTTGTAATGGGAACACCATCACATGAACCATTTAGAAAGCAATAGGGCCAACTACCCCCCACACACATGTCGTGAATCGATGTTAATAGAGGTGAGGAGTCCCACATAAGCAGGACCAAGGGCTTCTATTTTTAAACCTACTACCCCATTGGCAAAGATTTTGGCAAGTTTTGGGCTCATAAACACTCAGGTCCCACAATTAGGTCAATGTGGGATTATTTAGACACACACAAACACACAAAACTAAGTAGAAGAGGTATTAAAGTGGAACGAAATTCTAACATAGGAATATGCCATTGGAATAAAATAGCTTATAATAGGAACTATATCACATGAATTGGTTATAAAGCAAGAGGGTCAACTAACCCCCACACACACATATCATGACTCAATGTTAATAAAGGTGAGGAGTCCCACATAAGCGGTACCAAGGGCTTCCACCTTTAAGCCTACTACCCCATTGGCAAAGAGTTTGGCAAGTTTTGGGGCTCATATACAACTCAGGTCCCACAATCGTGTCAATGTGGGATTATTAACACATGCACACACTAAACTAACTAAGTAGAAGATGTATTAAAGTGGAACGAAATTCCAACATATAAATATACCACTAGAAATAATAAGCTTGCAATGGGAACAACATCACATGAACCGGTTTGAAAGCAAGAGGTCCAACTACCCCACACACATACTGTGACTCGATGTTAATAGAGGTGAGTAGTCCCACATAAGTAGGACCAAGGGCTTCCACCTTTAAGCCTACTATCCCATTGGAAAAGAGTTTGGTAAGTGTTGGGCCTCATAAACCACTTAGGTCCCACAACCAGGTAAATATGGGATTATTAACACACGTACACACTAAACTAACTAATTAGAAGAGGTATTAAAGTAGAATGAAATTCTAACATAATAATATGCCACTAGAAATAAATAGCTTGTAATGGTAACATCACAGGAATCAGTTAGAAAGCAATATGGTCAACTATTCCCACGCTTATATTGGGTAAATATTTAGGTTGTGATATTTGATATTAACATGGTTTGTAGTGAACAACATCACATGAATAATTGGGTTGTGACATTTGGTATCAGCATGGTTTGTAGTGGAATAGGTTCACTTTGCAAGACTAGTTATAATGTGCGATAGAAAATATATTTATGTAGGGTTCAAACCTTGACAAATAGAATAACTATTAAAAGTAAACCCATCTAATAATTTGAGATGATTAACATTTATTAGTAGGTGAAGTAATTCAAAGGATTAATTGCTAACAAAATCCTACTATCTCTTCTGTGTGTGGCCAGGAATAATACCACCAAAGATAAGGAGAGGAAGTGTTGTCCCAATGATGAGGTATACATGACAAACCAATGTACAGAATAGAAACCCAAAAGTAGGTTTCGAGAGTCCTAGTAATGAAAGAGAGGATATCACTGTGATAGTGCCCTTACTATGTCAACAAGTGATAACACATAAATAGTTGTTGGATGCTATATTGAATCGAGAAACATAGGTTGGTAATTCTAGAATGGGATGAGATGAATGAACCCCTTATAGAGGCACAATAGGCCAGGGTCCAACTAGAGGCCGAGTTGGGAAAAGATATGAAACATCTAAAATCTTCCAAGTTCAATGGAGAGGAATATGGTGACAAAGCCAAAGCTTGGCTAAAAGAGATAGAAACCTACTATAATATGAAGAACTATTCCATTTATACTCGAACATCCTATGCCACACTACATCTTCAAGGTGTTGGCTTGGATTGGTGGGAAATATATAGTGAGGAACTAGGAATTGAGGTTGTAGTTGATTTAAAATAGGAGAAATTTGTGAAAGCATTTAAAGAAATATTCCTCACCAAAAACTTCTACACCAATAAATTTGAAGAGTTCACCAAACTTAGACAAGGGACTAGGACTGTGGAGGTGTACTATAAAAAATTTATCAAGCTACTAAAGTATGTGCCTACATATAATGAGAAAATGAAGATACATAAGTTTATACTAGGATAAGATCCTAGAATAGGGTATGAAGTGAATATGCAAGAACCTAGTACTCTTCAAAAGGCCTATGATCTGGCCAGGAAAGTTGAAACTTATCTCAAGCCTTACTTTGATTATGAAGGGGCATCTGAGCAAGACAAAGAGGCACTGAGAAAAATAAATAGTGCAGGATTTATGAAATGGGAAAGTGATCAGGTAAATAAGAGTCCCCCTAGATAGGATAAGAGGAATGACTGAGAGTAAGGAAGTTTTAAGAAGAGGTTCAAAGGGAAGAACCATAATTCTAACAATCGCAACAGTGATGATCGACCATCAGCATAGGGTCAGGCCAATCCCTCATAGGCAGTGAAAATAGAAGATGTACAGAAGTAGAAAACATATCCTAGGACCCAAAGTAGGATGTTATGAATGTGGTGATCCACATTACACCAAAAAATATCCACTTAAAGCATGATCAAGTTTGAAAGGAAAGGAACCAACCTATAAAGAACCTACACACAAGATTTATGCAGCGATAGGGAGTTAGAATATGGAAGGGAAAGCCACTCCACTGCTAATAAAAGGTAAGATATTTGGTAGAAATGTTAAATTTTTGATTGATAGTGGTGCCACAGATAGCTTTATTTCCACTAGCTTAATTAAAGATATACCAAAAAGGCTAGGAATATTGGCACATGGGTGGAAGGTCGAGTATGGATCAAGATAGACCTACTCTGTAGATCAGTGTTACCCTATGACTAAAATTATTTTACCTAGTGGTACTACTGTAGGGTGCCTTTATGTAGCATCACTACATGCTTTTGATGTGGTGCTAGGAATGGATTGGTTGCAAGAACATAAGGTTGTAATCAATTTCCAGGATAGATGGATTGATTACTCGAAAGAGGGTGGGAAAGTACAGAGGGTGTACAACCTGTAGGGGGATTTTTAACCCCATATCCTCTTCACAATGCAACTTAAGAAGGCAATGAAGATAGGAGGGATAATTTAATTTGTGAATTTAAATGAGATAGAAGAGGAGAAGAAGGAAAAAGTGTTTGAGAGACACCCAATCCTTTAGGATTTTAGATATGTATTTCTAGAGGATTTACCTAGATTACCCCCTAAGCGTGAATTCAATTTCACAATTGAACTTCAGCCTGGAACATAACCTATTCATAGAGCTCCTTATATAATGAATCCAATTGAGATGCAAGAACTAAAAGTATAATTGCAAGGATTGTTGGAAAAAGGATTGATTAGACCAAGTGTGTCATCGTGGGGTGCATCGGTATTGTTTTTCAAGAAAAATGATGGTTCCTTGTGACTATGTATAGATTATAGGATGTTAAACAAGGAAACCATTAAAAATAGATATCCTCTACCTAGAATTGAAGACCTCTTTGATCAACTTAAGTATGCCACTATATTTTCAAAGATTGATCTAAAGTTAGGATACCACCAGTTGAGGATTCAAGAAGAGGATACCCATAAGACAACCTTCAAAACTTGATATGGACATTATGAGTTTAGTGTCTTGCATTTTGGTCTATCAAATGATCTAACAACATTCATGAAATTGATGAACAATATTTTTAGGAATCTCCTAGACCGATTCGTTCTTGTATTCTTGGATGATATTTTGATATATTTTTGGAATAAGATTGAGCATGATAGACACCTTGAGATTGTGTTGGAGTTGCTAAGGAAGAATCAATTGTATGGGAATTTGTTGAAATGTGAATTTTATGTGTCAAAAGTAAAATATTTAGGGCATATTATATCAACATAAGGGATTGCGGTAGATCCTAAGAAAATAGAAGCTATACTAAGTTGGCCACCACCAAAAAATGTGATAGAAGTCCAAAGTTTCATGGGTTTGATTAGATATTATAGGTATTATGTGAAGGACTACACCAAGATAACTACTCCAATAACTAACCTTTAGAGGAAGGGAAAAGAATTCAAGTGGATGGATAAATGTGAGGAATATTTTGATCTTCTCAAACAAAGACTCACTACATCTCCCATACTAAAGATACTAGACCCTTAGGGTAGTTTTTTTGTGTGTACAGATGCATCACTAGAAGGTTTGGGAGGAGTGCTCTCTCAATATGAAGTAGTAATAGCTTATGGATCAAGAAAATTGAAGTGACATGAAGTCAATTATGCAACCCATGATATGGAATTGGTAGCAGTAGTTTTTGCTCTCAAAATTTGGTGACACTATTTTATAGGGAGACCCTTTGAGTTGAGAATAGACCATCAAATTTTGAAGTACATATTTACCTAACCTTTTCTAAATGCCAGGAAAAGAAGATGGATGGAATTTCTTTGAATATGATTTTGGTATTGAACACATCAAAGGGAAATAAAATAAGGTTGTTGATGCACTCAGTAGGAGAAGACACATAGTTATCTTGTCTCGCATCCATGTGGACTTGATGGAACAAGTTAGGGAAATGCAACAACAAGATGTGTTTTACAATTAAATCTAGGAAAGAATGGAAAGAAAATCTAATGATAGTAAGGATTTTAGCATCAAGGATGGATTCTTGTGCTTTAAGGATAGGATAGTAGTTTCTGAATATCGATGGGTTTAATGGAAATAATCATGAATGAAGCTCATAGATCTCCATATTCTGCTCATCTAGGAGGGGTAAAAATGAGAGAGAATATGAAGAAAACTTTCTTTTGGCCAAGAATGAAGAGAGACATAACTGAATTTATTGCCCAATGTCTTGAATGTTAGAAAGTAAAGGCAAAAAATAAACATCCTATAGGACTATTATACCCTCATGATGTACCAACTCAAAAAATGGTAGGTGATTTTGATGGATTTTATTGTAGGTTTACCAAAGATCATATTTCAGCATGATGTAATCCTAGTTGTGGTCGATTTACTGACAAAGGTTGTGCACTTTATACCCAAAAATACTAGGTATGATGCCATAGTTGTGGCTAATATATTTGCCAAAGAAATATTGAGGATTCATGGTTTTTTGAAAGTAATCATCTCATATAGGGACTCGAGATTCACATCCAAGTTTTGGTAAGCTTTGCATCGATCCATTAGCACCATATTAAATATCAGTTTTGCATATCACCTAGAAACCGATGGGCAAATTGAAAGGGTAAACTAGGTTTTAGAGGACATGCTACGCATGTATTGTATGGACCAGAAAACCTTATGGGAATATTATCTGCACTTGGTAGAATTTACCTATAACAAAGATCACCATTTGAACTTAGGCATGGAACCATTTGAAGCTCTATATGGCAGGAGGTGTAGAACACCATTATCTTGGGATAATCTAGAAGATAGGGTTGTGCTTGGACCTGATATGGTCAAAGAAATGGAGCAAAAATTAAGGATAATCAGAGAAATGCTTAAAGAAGTTACGGATCGATCAGAAAAGTTATGCCGACCTTAAGAGATCACCAAGAGAATTTTCTATGGGTGACATAGTATTTTTTAGGGTGAGACCAAAGAAGAGTGTGATTAAGTCCACAAAAACTTGAACCATCATTTTGTGGGACCCTTCAAAATTTTAGAGAAGATCAGTCCTATGGCATATCGACTTGCCTTACCACCCAGTCTGTCTAATATTCATGACACCTTTCACATTTATTTTCTTTGAAAGTATATAGCTAATCCTGATCATGTGTGGGACTTTTCTAAATTGCAGATGGCATATTCAAGAGGCTATAGAGGTTCAACCAATAAAAATCCTTGAGTTTCATTCCAAATCAATGAGGAAATGGAATCTAGAGCAATGCAAGGTCCAATGGGATCACTATTCGGAGAGGAATGCTACTTGGGAAAAAGTAGTAGACATGCAAAGATGTTTTCCATTCTTTTTTGAAGATAATATGTAATTGTTATTTAATGTTTGAACCTTAACAAACATAGAGGACTGTGTTAAGCTCAAGGGTAGGGGAATGTCATGACCCTCCCTTGGAAAACCTTTATTTGGATGAATTTATGATGTGCTATGATGTATTTTATGGTACGAATAATTTTATCATGATTAAGTTCTATTGATATAATGTTTCTTTTTAGGGAAATGTTTTGAGTTGGGTGAGAACTTGTTTTAATAGACAATATTTTCCTTAATATAATTTCTTTTGATATAACCCTTTTAGGTAGAGTTTTCTTGGTTTAAAATAATTCCATGAAAGAGGGAATGAATTTTGATGTGTATATTTGCATAAATTTATATTGTTGCTTGTGTGGTTATTTTAAAGAAAAAAAAATTGATGTCTCCTATTTGGCTTTATGGTGTAAGTAGGGATGAGGAAGACCAATGTCTAGATGCTCAAATCAATAAGGGAAGGTTTCCAGCAAGGGATTTATGTTCCAACTATCATGGAAAATGCATATATGTTTATATTATAAAATATATATTGATACATCTTGATGATGCCTATTGTTTTAAATGAACTAAGAAACCATGCATTGTGAGTGCATCATGGAAATCACAAATGTAGATGGACTATTGTGAAGTCATAGTTGTGTAGCTAGAAACTTGGGTATGTTGGTACCTAGTTGTAGGCCATAGAATTCCTTGTGCACTGGTCATGGTTCACCAACGCACCTTATATGGAGGAAGATGTGTGAACATGGTGTAATTGCACTTGTTCCTTGGCAAAAATTTTGGGTAGTGGCAAGATGAGGAATGAAGGGACATCTATCGGAGTAGTTAGGCGATAAGAGGAGAGAGAGAAGGAAAAGAGAGTGAGAGGAAAAGAGTAGAATGGAAGATAGGAAATAGGAGATATGTATATTTAGACATTGTGGAGCTCACCATGTACCAGGTAATTCATTACTGAGGTCTCTTTATTTAATTTTGTAAATCGGTGTTGATGTGGCTTAATGCGCTTAGTGATTCAATAGGAAGTTTATTGTGTGATAAAATGGCTGAAGCTTTTCAAATAGCTTCCTGATAAGAAATATCTTTAGTTTTAAACTCTAGCTGGCATAGGAAAATCAACCTTGGCTAGTCAAACTTAGTTGTGTGAGAAGAGCAAATCCATTGTGGTTATCACTATTTTTGTTACCTTTGGAGGATATACTATATTTAGGAGATAAGGATGTAGTAGAAAATGTAGGGGATGGTTAGTGATTACATTGGCTTGGGTAGTTTTTTGTGTGTCAAATGAGGTCTATTTTTAGTGGTAAAATTCATAGTATGTATAGCCGAATGATGATAGGCTAGTAAAATTATCTTACTTTCTCTTGGATTTGTCTTGGTGCCACTTAGGGAAGCGATGTGTAGATCGAATTCAAAGTTGAAGCATTGCTTATCATGTAGATGTTGTGAAATGATTAGCTAGTAGGGAGTATGGTAATTTTTTGTTTACTTAAACTTGAGTTTACCAATTGAGATTTTGTTCTAGAAATACAAGGTTTCCAAAGGAAAGAATTAGAGAAGTCTTTGTCTTGGATTATAGCAAGCATCTTGAAGGACTGTTGCTAAGAGTTGGAGAGAGACTTCAAAGGTAAGTCTGGATGGCCAAAGATCTTTTATTCTATACTTTTTCATTAGATTAAGAGGCTAGAATTGTTAAATAGGGATATGTTTCTCTGTGCTTGTTGTGCGATATTTATATTATATTGTTGAATTAAAAAATATTACTACCTTTGAAATGGAATGAGAAACTAAATTGAAAATGGTATTGTTATCGAGTATGAGTATATTTATTCTTGTTTTCATCCAAGTACTGTTTTTAAAGGAGTATGGTAGGGTGCTCTTTGATGTTGTAGCTTAAACCTTAAAGAAATGATTAGTCAATATGACTGATATTGAAGAGTCAGTGAATCATTTCTTTGGAGGAATTTATAAAGGTTTGTTCCCTATGAATTGAGATAACTTATATTTAGTGTTATTTGTTTGGTTAAAAGGGACATGGGCTTTCTATGTTCGTTGTGTGGATTTATTTTATATTCATGAAATCAAGAATAATATTATTTTTGAATAAGAATGTGGAGCTCTTGAAATTTAGTATTTGCTATTGAATGTGCATGTGTTCCCCATCATGATGCTTAGATACAACTTGTAAAGGTGAAAGGTATGGTTTAATTTTTGGCTATAGTTAAGTATCTAAAGAAAAGAGTTTAGTTCTTCTAACTACTAGAGAAGAGTCTTTAAGTCACCTTTTCATTTTATTGAAAACATGGTTCGCAAATATGGGAAAGGGGCATCATGCAATAGTTTTGTAGGATTTGAGTAGAGAAGAGAATATTGTAGGTGAATTGAATTGAGATAGTGAAAAAGAGGAATTCCTGACATCATATTCAATCACATGGAGTAATTGCTCTATGTGTTTGTAGTAGAAGCATCGTTGATTTCTCTTCAAAGAGGAAGTTAGATGAGAGAATCTATACTATTAGTGAAACATAGGTATATTTGTTTAACTATCCTGATATAGATGAATATTTTAGTAAAGATCTTGTAATTTCAACTAATGGAATAGAGATTGTATTCCTTGGTTAAACATTGTATAGTACATATTTTGGATACTTTAATAAATATTTATATATTTACTGAATGGTTATATGAATTGAATGGGATGTCTATAGTAGACTTGTAGCAGTGTAAATGTATGTGTATCTTTACATTCTAGAAAGAATTTTTTTTAATGTTCTATCTAAGCCATCAAACATCTTGGAAAACTAGGTTGATGTGGACAACCTGGTGGATGTGGAATTCGATTAGAGTTACCACAAAAAGTACATGGATGATATGGAGTTATTCACTTTCTTTAAGTAGGGCAATACTGTATATGAATATCATCCTATGAGTTAATAGAATCTCATAAATGGGTTTATAGGCTTAGCACTATCAAAGGGAATGGCTAAACTATAATATGTTCTTAAGTAGTATAACTGCACTTTATTCCCATAGCTTGTTAATAGAAAGAGGTGGTAGTGGAGATATTAGCTCACTCCCATAGTGATATGGATAGTCGAACCTCTTACACTCATATTAATCCTACATAAAATGATTTATGTAGAGTGTGGATGCACACAATTACCTATATAAAGAGACCTATGTAGATTGGATTTAGTGTACCCTTTTTGACGGACTAATAAGGGAAATTCAAGTTAGCTCATTCAAAGACGATGAGAAGGATAGCTTGGCATGGAAAGAAAATTCACCTAGTAATCTTACATAGCCAAAAATATGTAGGATATAGATATGGGTGAGCCTTAGGGAATAAGAGTTAAATGGAATCTTGAATAAGTGTATATATGCCCTCATAGATAGTTTTAGATACTTGGGAATTGGAGTAGCTCTTAGGGATTATATATATATATATATATATATATATATATATATATGTTTAGGAATAATTGGGTTGTGAAACCCTTGTACAAAGTCAAAAGGTAATCATCTCTAACTACAATTATTTTTCTAGTGTTTTTAATAAGGCACAATCGAACTCCACCTAAGGTATATGGGCTATATGATATTGCCCCATTATTTCTAGTAAATCATAGTCACCCCTATCCAATAAGCGCTAGATGGTCTATGGAAAATATGGTCATCTCTCTTGGCACTCTAAAAATTTTGGACAATCCTACATCCATAAATAAGAAGAATGTTAGTTCCCATCTACACAAGAAAAATGAGAGATTTTATTCCTGCATGAAAGTACCATACAATGATGTTAGCATTGTATAGAGGTGAAAACTATTGATTATGTCAACATCATACAAAAGCATTATACGATGATGTATCATACAAATGCAAAAGTAACACATGATGACATCAACACTGTCATGACACAAAATAATATGATGGTGTTTGTATTTTATAAAAACACTATATGGATACAAGTGTTGTACATATGCAAAAGCATCATACGACAATAAAAGAATCACATGAATGAAAAATTTATTGTATGAGCACATTTTTCAAAAACATACTTGGGGTATGAGAATTGAACAAAAAGCACATCTATGATCTACTAAATAGTTAAAACCAAACAAAATGTAAGGTTGCATTTTATCTATGATCTACTAAATTCTCACACAAAAAGCAAATCTATGATCTACTAAATAGTTAAAACCAGATAAAATGTAAGGTTGCAATCACTTGTTGGTGCCACTACATCTCCTCCTAGCTTTGTTTCTTGTATAACCTCAAGATCTAGGTCATACTTTTGGAACTATCACCGTAATATTCTACCTCTTACATGCTCTTCATATTTTGCACAATAGAAATGATCCTCCCTCCCTCCCTTTTATTCTTTTATGTATCCCTCTTAGATTTCCCTCCTTTTTTCACTTTTCCCTATTTTAAATTTTCCTCCTTTTCATATATAGACACTAAAATCATGTAAATCGGATAAGACTATGATGATGCCACTCTTATCGACACCATATGGCCCCATTGGGCAACCCTCAGGGGTTAATTAAGGGTCCTAACCACTTTTGGGAAGGTTTACCCCACTTTTGAGAAGTTTTGGGCCATGTAGCCATGGCTGTCCCACCCCAAGATGGCCATAGTTCATGGTCGTCCCACCCAGGGATGGCCACAAGAAACCATCCCTGGGTGGGACAGCCATGGTCTAGACCCCTCAAAAAGTCAAGGGTGGGACAAATGGCAATCAATTTCTACCATTTATCCCACCCAATGACTTATGATAGATTGGGAGACTATCTAGGCCATCACAAACTACAAATTGGAGGCCCAAATTGGAGGTCTCTTCCACCCAATGCATGGCAAGGGCTTTGACAAGTGGTGGCACCTACCTTGCATGCCCCAACTTGCCCCTTTGCCCCTTTGGCCCTCTTGGGCTATAAATTGGAGTGATTCCACTCAATTTCAGAGAGAGGTCTTTGCAAGTATTCACCACGAAGTGCTACTGAGATTCCCTCTCACCTTTTGCCCTCGTATTTGCCCTTGGAATCTTCATCAATCGAAGGATTTTCCAAGGCATCCCCAAATATGTACATCCCTTCCAAAACCCATCCATTCCTATGAATCAAATCACCAAATTTGATGACAACACCCCTAGGAGTATTCTAGACCAGATCCCAGAAGAATTGGTGGTAAAAACCACCCTATTTTGTGGTCATCCCCACCTAGGATGGTTAATAGTCCCAAATGGCTCACCCAGGGATGGCCATGAATTGGCATACAATTTTGAATCAATTTTAGTGTAGATCATTCTTAGAGTAGTTTATATGCATCATACTTGAATTTGGTAAAGTTTGGAGCAGTTTTGGACCTTCAATTAGGGTTTTTGTAATGATAGTCCTAATTGGCCCACCCAGGGATGGCCATAGATTCTGCTCATAATTTCATTTCAATTTATGCATAGATCATTACAAAATTAGATAATATACATCATGTTAAGTTTTGGTATCATTTGGAGTAGTTTTACATTCTCTATTGCACTCTTTGTATCCATTGTTGCATGCATTTCATTGATTTTATCTTAATCCGCACATGCTATTAACCAATTTTAATTTCTTGTGTGTAGGTATAGGTATTCCAGTGCATGAGGAAGGAGCTAAATATTTGAATATGGATATCTCATCATAGCGGTAACAAAAACCCGTGCTTCAATCGTGAGTGCGAGGAAAACACTGAAAGTGCACCATAGGTTTATGAAAGGATTGGATCCTTCAACATTGTAATTGGATTGTATCAATTGAGAGCCCTCAAGGGGACATTTTGTAACCTTATATTTGACAAATTAATCAATATAAAGAGAACCCCCCATTTCTTTCAAATATTTTTCATTTATTGTTTACTTTATTGTCGCTTTTGAATGCTTGAATAGAAAAATAGATGCATTTCATTTCCCTTTTCTAGGTGTACCATTTTTTCCACTCTACAGTGGTGATCATGGTGGGACCCTTGTCCCTTTTCATTTTTGCAACTTTTGACCTTGTTTTTACCCTTTGAATGTTGTAGGTTCTGGCCATTCTGGACTGAAATGACCCTTGAATTCCTAATTGGAACACCCAGGGATGGCCACAACAACCATCCCACCCAGGGATGACCCCCAAATTTGTAGTCGTCCCACCCTAGGACGGCCACAAAATAGGGGGTTTTCAGCCCAAATTTCTAGAAATAGCAACTTCTTAGACTTTCAAGGTAAGTGCCTAAACCTTCAATTTGCATTAATGTTGTTCAAAAAAGTTAAATTCAGCTTTTCATGTCTTTTCCTTGTTGATTGAAAGGTTGATTTTTGCTTTTCCTAAAATTCAAAATAACAAACAAAAGAAAAATAGGAAAAATAACAGTTTAAGTATGCATTTGAATGGTTTGACTGCTTGTGACCTACCTAAGGGTTAGGTTGTCATATAGGATAAGTATTTTGTAGGTTCCTTATTCATGCTAATATTTTTGAAAGTGAAACGTTTCTTATGCATTTAGTGAAGGTTCATTGAATGCTACTTTGTTTTACTTTATTTAAGTATAAAAGGAACCACACACACCACGTCACATTTGAACATTAGTGAGTTGGAATTTCATCCCCAACCACTAATAGAGACCAACAATGGTGGGTTTCATCTCCACCCATTGGCTCACATCCTACGAACCCTATTTTTGGCCAAAGCTGGCTCCAAGAACCATCTTAGCCATGGAAAATAGCACACACTCCTCTTCGGAGGGTGTATCACTACCCATGATCAATATGGGTGAGGACTGGTAGGACCTATGCTCCCTGATCGGGTATGGGCTTCATCTCCATACTTTGGTTGGTTCACGTGACCGAACTTTCATTTTCGGTTGTCGAGCTACGAGTATACAAGTGAAATCCTTTAAACAAATTGAGAATTACATCAACAATATTCAAACACGTGAAAAGATATCTCTTTGCAAACAATAAATCAAAACACACCAAACAACTTAAGGATTCACATTTAAAACTTAAAGGAGATAATCACATTGTTTGCTTGTGTGCTTCTTTGATCGTTTGATTGTGTGTTTCTAAAATTTAAAAGAGATAATCATGTTGTCTACTTTGTGTGTTTCTTTATTGTTTGGGTAATCAACATAAGCTCCTACCATCTAGGACCAAACCCTAAAAAATTAAATTTGCTACTTTTTGATTCTGCATCCAACGAATCAAAAATCATGCAAATCAGAGCTATAACAAAAAAGTTATATTGGTTTTATGATTACTCTATTTTTGAGTGATTTTAAAGCCAAAAATAGGGAAAAACTACACTAAAACAGTCATAAAAAGCCCTAGACAACCCCAAAAACTACCAAATTTATTTTGTTGTCTTAGTTAGCTCCTTGTGCACCTCTCACAAAATTTTTGAGGCTTGGCTCCACATTTTCCCAAAATTTCCTAAAATTGGGCATTTCTCCACGAGCCCCAGTTGGCCAAATATTCCAAAAATACAAATTTTGACTAGGAAGTCATTTTTTGGAGCCCTAGCCCATTGTGATCAGCTCATCACACTGATAATTTTGATATACAACACCCATAACCTTTTTGGAAGTCAAAATTTTCTACTATGGTCGAGGGACCCCCTTTTATGGATTTGGTCCAAATACGGTTGAGAACAAGACCTATAATCACATGGTAACTACACGTGGCCAAGCCCGATCAAGGGCTAGTGTCATAGAAGATTTACAAGGGGGCCCTAAACACCTTTGCTATTCTCTTGAGGATCTCATCATTCCTCCATGATACCCAAAAAGCCATCGTGAGGTCAACCCCTCACATAGAGGACCCGACCACCAAGGTACCTCTACAAAGAGAACACCAATGGATTTTTTACATGATCAAATGGATTATTCGGTTAGCCAACACCAATTTCAAGCTCAAACCAGATATAATCAGCCTACCAAGGGGCCTAGTAGGGAAGTCTACACTCCCTCTACATCGTGGTCTTCACCACCCAGAACTCCCATCCAACAAGTGGTAATAATCCAGAGTAGGCCTATGCGAATTTCGCATACGTCATCAACCAACATGACCATGGGTGAGTTAATACAACAATCCCCCAAGCATCAGGAAACTATCATGGAGGTTTTAAATTCAATCGAGTTACAACCTCATGATCTTGATGCTTTCACCAACTTTGTGGGATACATACAAATGCATAAAGATCCTATTATAACATTTCAAAATCATGAGATCAAACCTGTGTCTACCAATTTACCAGACCCTCATTTGCACATCATCGCGTGCATCAACTAGATCCCCTATAAGTGAGTATTGGCTGACATAGGTTCCATAATAAATATTATTACCACAACTGCACTCAAACATCTCAACCTTCCATATTCATACATTGCAGCATCCACGTTCACCTTACAAGCATTTAATGATGCTTTATCCTCCACTATGGGCATGATAGTCCTACCTATTCAAGTTGGACAAAATACTATACCTACATTATTCTACATCTTGGAAGGTGCAAGACAATATAACATACTGCTAGGAATACCTTGGATGAGAGACATAGAGTGCATCCCCTCCATCATGCATCAATGCATCAAATACATTCATGAAGGCTAGGTCTATGTGGTTCATGCCGACCTAGACCCCTTCAAGTATTACAATAAGGATGATCATCCACAGGAGTCTACTCTTCCATCCACACACTTGGACACTAAACCCAATGATCTTATCTAGAGTCCAGATTCAACCCCATGGTTAATTGTGAAGCTATCTTCACCACCGTTGGTACCATCAGTTTCTACTACCACTCCCCCTTCATCCTTGATTTGTCTAAGTGAGAAAGATTCAAAAATACCAACTGCAAAGGCTCCCATAGCCATCTTCAACACATCAGTAGAAGACCTTCCCAATCCTACAAACAAGGAGGAACCCATAGTTGATATGGATGAATCAGATCATATCATACCATATTCATCCACCACACTTGAGGACACAATTCACTTGACCAATCCTAAACTCGGTGAGTACATAACACACAATGTTACATTCATGCCTATCATTGAGTCGATCAAGGATCTAGGTCATCCTCTTACCAAGTCACTATCCATTGATAGTATTTTTGATTCACCATCTAAACATGAGGGCCAAGCAGACCACCTTGGACAAGTTGATGAGGCATCCATGACTTGTCCAAGTGCAAATGCATTTTCTCATGAGTTTGTGGGAATGATCAATATGATGATAGAGAACCAAAGTCCTCCGAATCCATTTATACCACTTGTGACTCCATCCAACATTCCATCCATACCACAAGTGCTACCATTGTTGGATTTGGTCACACCTACTCCATCTCACTCAACATCTCCATAAAATCAAGAATAGGTGTACCCCCTACACCAAAGTAGGGATAATATAGCTACCACAATTGAACACTCTGAGTTGGAACAAGAGCATGAGCTAAATCAAGAACAAGAGCATGTGGATATACTCACTAGCCACAATCATCATGAACCATCCATATATACTCAAATATTGAGAACTTTTGATCCACATTGCTCAATTGTCTCTTGGCTCCCACACCCAATCCACTCCACTACCTATCTTGTCATCAACTTCATCAAAACATCCAATTCCTCCACTAGTTTCACAACATATATTGGATAGGCTAGCCAATATTGAGTTACAAGTGAGTCACCAACACAATGATTTACAATAGATCTTGAATCGACTCACAAGCATTGAGTTACGGTTGAATCATCCATAATCTCAACCCCCTGATTGTCAGGACCAAACCCCTCCTATGCAGTCCAATGTCAAGTCTCAACAGAAGTAGGGGCAAAGGTAACAACACCATCAACCTCACACTTATACACCATTGCTTCAATCTTTGGTGTCACTCTTTAATCGATTATGCAAGACCAAGGCTATCACATCACCAGATATCCACCCCTTAGATCCCAACAAGTCCAAACCATGGTGGTATCAAGAGGACCAATATTATCCTTATCATCAAGTATATGGTCATGACATTCAGTCATGTATCCCATTCAAGAACAAGGTACAAGATATGCTTGACAAGAATGATCTTCAAATCAACAATCAATAAATTGGTATATTTCAAGATCTATTACCTACATATGGGAGTCAAGAAGAGCAACCTAAATAGGTGACTGAGATGCATACAACCCTTCTACCTCATAAAATGAGGCGATCATGTTCACCTCATTTAAAGCATCAATGTCATACCTGGACTCCATTATCTGAGCCCATGTCAACCATTTTTCACAACCTGCAAGAAACAAAGACAATCATCTTGCCAGACATACCCCTGTTCAACCGAAGATACCTAGATCTAGACGATATAGGGAGGATCATTCTTACCTCTATCATCGAATGAGAGGGCATGACATTAGTGATTGTCATATTTTTAGACACGTGGTCCAAGATCTTATTGATAAGAAAGCTTTATCCACAAATGGGTCACTCATTTTACCCCATCAAGATATTGGCATTACCTAGAATTCCCTACCACAATAGGGGGGTCAATTTCTATCACTCCTCCTAGCCAAGCCAATAACATTACATCAATCACAGTACATACTAGGGGATATCCAAGGTGTCACACCTTCCCCACTAGTTACATCACAAGAAATGAAGCAAATTGAGGATTCTAAAGGTATCACACCTTCCTCTCTTCCATTAATCACCACAAATATTGGGGGTACATAAGGTATCATACCTTCCTCCTAAAATCATAAAATAATAAAAGTTACAAAATGCCCCAAAGGTATCTATAAACCCTTTGGTCAACCCAAAAATCCCCAAAGGTATCCACAAACCCTTTGGTCCCCCAAAAACCCCAAAGGAGAAAAAAAAAACCCCTCTCCCCCAACAAAACAACAAGAAACAAAAAAAACCCTCGTCCAAAAAAACCCCACTAGAACCATAAAATCTTTGGTCACCCAAAAACCCCAATGGCATCCACTAAGTCCATTGGTCATATATATATATATAGTAAAATTAAAAAACATCATCAAATTAGCAAAAATACAAATACAAAAATATTGCATTGCATTACATATTGCATTATACAATAACTTGCATTAAGCATACCCATCATTGCATTTTGCATTCTAGAGTTGCTCATACATGTCTAGCACTAGGTCTGTACACTAGCCATCCTTCAAAATCAACTTTGTCAAAAGTTATTATTAACACTCATCTACATCACAATTATCATGTCCATCTACATATTTCTTGCCTTTCATATGTGTGTCTGTTTCCCTTCACCTAGTCATTTTTTATAAGGTATCATTAGGGTTTTCGGTCACTCAACCATCTCTAGTTTTATTTTTAGATTTTGTAGAAAGCTATCCTGATTTTTAGAAGGTAGAGTCTTACTTTGATTGTACCTTGTATACATCATAATCCCAACACAATATCACATTAATAAATCTGAGTCTTGCACAAGGAAATATGAAAACTATAAAGTGGTCCTTGTTACCCTAAGTGAAAATTGTACCTCGATCATCCCCCTATGCGAATGGTTAAAAAATACTAATAATTCATAAAAGGACAAACTCCTCCTTACCCAAAGCAATAAAAGTCCCTTACCTCATGCCAAATCTAGGTAAGTATCCAAAAATAAACAAATATAAAAGCTAAAATTCCACAAAAGAGAAAGTGGTTTTCACCACTAACAAAAGCAAAAAGTAAAATAAATAGTGGTTATCACCACTACCAAAACCCCTTGCCCACCAAACAAAAATGAGTAAATCCCTAGAGCAATTCAAAAATAAAAGAAAATAAGGGAGTACTGAACTTGAATTCCTGGAATTCTCAGCATTTGACAACCATAAGGTGATCCTCATTATAGGTTGGGTGGCATCAAGCCTACTTGGAAATTGTGGTATCCATATGCATGATGATATATCTATCAAATTAACTAACTACTTTTGTAAAGACCAATGTTTCATTGTGAATGAGCTAGCTTTTGGTAGCTTGTATTACCTAATGGTCTAATCCAACTACGTACAAAACTAAGGATCATGATACTCGTAGGGTGATCTCCAGTACAGATGGTCTTCATAAATCTTGTTTGGCACTGGGGTAACTTTATGCATTATCATAGCAATGAACTCACATGCACACACAGGGATATTGAATATGTTGGACATCTTAGCAGATTTATACCTTGTTAAAAAGTCTTGCATGATCAGTATATGAATTTTGATTAGTTCACTAGAGTGTTTGAGTCTCATGAAAACCTTAAGGATATTTTGCAATATTATTACTATTCATTCCATTCCACACCACTTTATCACATGTTTTTCAGTTTACATTTTTACAATCCACTACATTATCTTATGATGATGTTGAAAATGAAGCGATGAATTTTATATAGTCTATGGTGCTAGCATCTAGTGTGTCAAATAGTATTCATAATTCATCAGTATAGATTAATAAATCATCCATTTTATTATGCATACACACATGTAAATATCATCAACTAATATCATACTACAATACATGCATCCATGATATTGCATCCATAAATGCATAAAAAAAATAATAAGCATACATAAATTCATATATTTGCTCACCAAAAGGAGCTTCATAAAGGATACTTAAGCATATCTACCGATCCAAAATCTTTAAAAATCATAAAATCAACAAAAAAAATCAAATAAAGCAAAATATCAAGTGCACCTCGTACCCAGTTATTTACCCTATACTCTTTGTGGTTGCAATGACTTGTACTCCATGCAATCCGGCCAGATGAGCAAATTACCATAAGGCTACTTGAACCAAATTATTCATCGTCGAACTAAAATGTCTTCACTTCAATCCCAAAGAAGGTCATTGCGGCTGGAATGCTCCATGTGAATGAGGTATTCATTTCCTTTATTCTATGAAAAATCATAAAAAATAAAAAACAATGGAAACACTAAAAAACACCACAAAAATAGAAGAAAAAGTAAAGAAAATGGCCTAAAAACCACCAAAAATAGGTCAAAACTGATAAAATTCACAAAGGATCAAAATTGAATCCAAATTGTTCATTTATGAATTGAAAAGTCTCTACTTCAATCCCCAAGAAGTCCATTGTGGTCAGACCACTCCACGGGAATGAGGTATTCAATTCTTTTCTTCCATGAAATATCAACAAAACTATCAAAATCCTAACAAAAATGATATATTTTACAATGGGTAAAGTTGAAGGAATCCCAATCAAGTCATATTGGTGAAGCGACTCATATCTTTCATCACTAGTCATTCCCTCATAGACTCATCGCTTGATGGGGTAGTCATAATTAACAAATTCATAATCAAAATCAACACTCAAACACTCAAAAGTGCAACTTGCATACATTCAAAAGAATCTTTGCCAAAGATAAATTTCAAGTCCACACTAGGGCAAATTATTTACCACCAATTCAAAAAAACAAAGACTTGGTATCCTTGGAAGCCTCAGGACACGTATTCCAAATTAGGCTTATAGTCTAAATAAGGAACCAAGAGCAAGTATGCCCTAAACCCCAAATATTGTCATTACAGTGTGGTTGAAAGGTATACCAAATTCAAATCATTCAATTATGTCAAAAGCAAGGATTCCAAGAATTTATATTCCTTCCACAACTAGGTCATCTAAAGTTGGTTATGTTAATGAATAACCTTAATCATTTGATAGTTTAGTCATCTATTTTTGCTCCGCACTTTGCTTCACATAATGCATCTAAAAAAATAGTATATGTAGACACTAAAATCATGTCAATCCAATTATACTACAATGATGCATTCTTATAAACATCATATGGCCCCCTTGGACAACCCTCAAGGGTTTAATATTGGTCCTAACAACTTTTGGGAGGGGTTACCCCACTTTTGGGAAGTTTTGGGCCATGTAGCCATGGTTGTCCCACCCAGGGACGACCATCAACAACCATCCCTTGGTGGGATGGCCATGGCCTAGGCCCCTCATAAAGTCAAGTGTGGGAAAAATTACAATCAAATTCTTCCATTATCCCACCCAATGATCTATGACAGATTGAGGGCCTACCAAGTCCATCAAAACCTACAAATTGGAGGTCCAAATTGGAGGCCTCTTCCACCCAATGCATGGCAAGGGTTTTGAAAAGTGGTGGTGCCTACCTCGCATGACCCAAATTGCCCATTTGACCCTATGGTCCTCTTGAACTATAAATTGAAGTCTTGCAATATTTTGAAATGAAGTGTTGTTGAGATTAGCTATCCTTTTCACCTGTGTATTTACCCTTGAGATCTCCATCCATCAAAGGAGTTTTGCAAGTGATTCCAACTACGTAAATCCATTCTAAAACCCATCCATTTCTATGAATTAGATTACCACTTTTGATGACAACACCCCTAGGATTATTTTGAACCAGATCCTAGAGGAATTGGTGGTAAAAACCACCATGTTTGGTGGTCGTCCCCACCAGGGATGGTTAACAGTCCCAATTGGTCAATTTTAGTGTAGATCATTTCTAAATTTATTTATATACATCATATTATAATTTGGTGTATTTTGGATTATTTTTGGACCTTAAATTAGGGTTTTTATTCTAACAATCCTGCTTGAAATACCCAAGGATGGCCATGGAATTTGATAACAATTTCCTTTCAATTTTTACATAGATCATTCGTAAAGTAGATAATATGCATTATGCTAAGTTTTGGTTCAATTTGGTATAGTTTTGCATCATCTATTTTACTTTTTATACTCAATATTGTATGTATTTCTTTGATTTCATATTAATCTGCACATGCTATTAACCACTTTCAATGCAGGTATTCCAACATGCAAGGAAGGAGTTACAAGTTCAAATATGGATAGATCATCGCAGGGGTAGCAAAGTACCACTCTTCAATCGTGAGTGTGAGGAAGACATTGAAATCATACCCTAGATTTTTGAAAGGATTAGATCCTTTGATATTGTAATGAATTGTATCAATTAAGAACCCTCAAGGGGACGTGTTGTAACCATGCATTTGGAAAATAGATTAATATAAAGAGAAACCCCCATTTATTTCAGTTATTTATCATATTCATGCTTACTTTAATTTTGCTTTTGAATGCTTAAATAGGACAATAGATGCATTTTATTTCCTTTTTCTAGGTGTGCCATTTTTTCCACTCTACATCATCTTCTTGCCTCTTCTCTCCAAATCCAATCTTTACAATTTTTACAATAATTTTATTTTTGGTCTTTGTAATCCTTTTAAGCTATTATCACCTCTAACCTTAAGTAAATCAAAGCTCTTTCATGTTTTCTTGAACCAATTTTGATTTTCCCTCCAAAAATTCAGGGGGCATGTTTGGGTATAATTGCATTTCAATTGAACCTAGCCAAAATGATAGGCCTAACATTAGGAAATAGATACTCCTTTTTTGCTAAAAATATATGGTATCTATGATATCTTTTTGATATGTTTATTTTATAATAAATGCATAAAAAATGGGTAAATATAGATACCCAATTTTGTGTGCCAACTAAATGCCAACTACATCATCAATCAATCATCAAGCATAATTGACCCTTTTGTACCCAAAATTGGGGTAAAGATAAACTTAACCTTTAAGAATCATAAAACTACTTTAATTTTTTATATAACCTTACAAAAGTGATACTATTAGAAAGGGATCAAAAAGACCTTTTCAATAGAATAAACATGCATATGGTTTTCCAAGGTTTGATACCAAAAAATGCTCAAAGACAATAGCATCATAACCCTACATAATATCATACAATACTTTTATAACTAACAAAATTCTATATGATGCTTTCATATCATCATAGCAATTGTGTATTTCTATCACCAAAATTGAAGTCCCAATAGTCAAACTACTTGTCAAAGATAGTTCCTCATGAATCTCACCTCACAAACTAGATCTATGCACATTTAAATGGAACCTCAACACATAATTAGACCACTCAAGCTACCAATCACACATATTTAGCAAACTAATTATCTCATTTAACTATTGTTAACTCCTCAATCATATGTTATAAACTTATCTAAAGTTTCTTGTGCATTCTCTTTACACTATATTCCATGAGCTTCTTATTGGGGGGTGGTAGTGACCCCCTTACGCTCCTTAGGCATCATGGCCTCCTACAATTGTAGTATCAATATCTCCTACCACCTTGGCCAAGTGGGTGTATTTTTTATCATGTGCTTCATGAGGGGGTGATAGTCTTGGAAAGTCTGGGAGAGCATGGGATGTGATTCCCATAGGGTGACCTCTAAGATTTTTACCCAAGGTTGGTTTCTTGATTTTGGATATCTTCATTTCCACTCATCATTTTGTTCCTATGCTAGTCTACTCCTAATAAAATTACTTCAAAGGAAAAGGGAGAGAGGAAATAAAACATGTAATATAGTGAAAAGTAAAGTGCAAAAAGAAAACCCTATCTAGCCTATCTAAAGAGGGTGATGCACCAAAGAAGAAGATACAATTTCTCTCTCAACTCAGTGGGATAAAATAAATACTAAACAATGCATGACCAAGAGTGAAAAAATTCTTGAACCAAACACAATTTCACATCTTAAAAACATCTTGTATCAAAGAGATAACACTATACTTGGTTTGCAACTCGAAGTGACAATGCTCATCCTTTCTAGTCCCATCATGCAACATAGTCCACCAAAATAGTGGTTTTCATCACTATCACAAATTCCAAAATAAAATAAAGAGTAGGGGAAAATCCCTAACAAAAACTCTAAATTTTTTATATCACACACCACTAATCATTGGGTTGTAAGGATTGTACTACATTTCTATTCAGACAGTTAGGTAGTCATCCCCAAAACTTAAGAGATCAAAAACCAAATCTTGGACTATGGAGTTAGCCTCCACCAGATCTATAGATTATTGAATAGCAGTGGAGTATGCTCATGTGTGGTGACACATCTCTTTTAAAGAGACCTATGACCACACATACGAACAAGCTAGCTTATTAGTTTCATCCATAATAGGTCATAACAAATTTACTCAAGATGATTTAATGAACTAACTTGCACACACATTGGTTCTTGATTGCCTCGAGTTATTACCATGCTATTGATTCAATAATGAATTTACTGCACACACATTTGGTCTTAAAGAGATTAGATAGTTTTAGTGAGTTTGTTTGATACCACTAGTATGTTTGAGTCTATGTAAAACAATTAGTCTTCCATATATTATTCCATATCAACATCCATATCTTCTTCCATGATAACATCCATGTCAGTTTATGAGCCATTCACCCCAAATACCACCAAGTTTGGTACCCCTAACTAAACAACAATGCTAGAAACATGGCCAAGCAAGATCTAAACTATGAATGATAATTAGCACATTTACATTCCATATCTTGCATTAATCATCCATAATACATTTCCACTTGCATTAATCATCCATATACACTTGCATTCCATAAAAGCACTCACACATAAACATATAACACAAAAAGTAAAAGCCATGTGTATATATGTATAAATATCGCATGTACAATGAGTTCCAAAAGGCTACATATAATGGAGCACCAAGGCTCATATATAAAAAGTACATTTAAGCACTAGATAAGCCCTCCAAGAGGACCCCTATGACCTAGAAGGTGCCCTAGATGTATAGCCATGACTAGACTTGCTATGCCTAGTAGCCTCGAATATAGATGAGGTTGGACGACCAGGAAGTGGAATATGATGCTCCATAAACCTATCTTCTAATGCCTTGATATACCTATGTCAATATCGAAGGTGAACTATGTCAAAATAATGTTGGCACTCCTTCTCTAGTAACTTTATCTAGAGCCTCATTATCTTCACATATTGCTCTGCTACCTAGTGCTCTAGCCTCACTCAATCCTCCTCATTTTGATCTGTAGGACCATCCAAAATATCCTCCACATCGTCCCTATCGCCGCCATATCCTCAACTCTTAGTATCATATCTCATTGCATCCCTAGTCCTCCTCCTTCAACTATCTAATTAAAGGAACCATTTTTGCTTGGGGGCCTCATGGGTCCCCTCATCCTCAATCCCACCCCATATCCATCTACTAGAGTCAATGCCCATGGTGGCTATGTAGCAAACCATGCATCGTACTCTAGAGTACTCATAGAATCATACATATATGAGAGATCTATCTCCTCATCATCCTCATACACCTCCCTCCATGGCTTCACACATGGTAGCCCTATCTCATATCGACGCCTCCTATAGAGCACCAACTCCTCTGAAATCTCCTACCTTAGGTTGAACTATTAGAGTACTCATGAGAACTAAAAATATTCAACCTCACTATGATTTCTCCCAACCATCCACCTAGCCTACCATACCCACCATAGATGCTCTCCATATCTGGTCCACCTACTACTCTATCATGGCCTCCATATCACTTGGGTGGATGTTAGTCCAACCCACAAATCCTGGTACCACTGGCTCATCCACACAAGACAACTTGACTGTACCTCCTCAACCATCACCCATCTCCTAGCATAAGGCTTCTCCCTATCCAAGCCTACCACTGGTAAATCCTATGGTTGAGCCAATAGGAAGTGCTCCCATCCCTAATACTATAGTAACAAGCTACATCCTAACCCCTTCCTCCATCGCCTTCTCACATCATAGAGCTCTCGGTACACTTGCACCAATAAGTTAGAAGCCCATGCATACACCTTGCCACCTAGTGAGCATATCGCTCACTAACCCTATCAGGTTCCAAGGGAACCTGTACCCAGTGTTGTTTGGGGCCACAATGTTGGTCCAAACAAACATATCCAAAGCACGAAGGATGTCCAAATCATTATCCACATACATAGATAAGTAGGGAATACCCCCACTCTCCACCCTCACACCTTCTAGCCATCACCAAACATATTCTTCATATCTACACCTCGATCGTGTCCAACCTCGACGTGCTCCCCCTCCACTGGGACCTTGAGGATGTGATATACATCCTCCAGGGTTAGGATCACCTCTTCTATTGGAAGCTTAAACATCCCCCTATCCGGTTTCCAAATCTTCACCAATGCAAAGAGGTACCCCTCATCCGTTCTCACCATGTCAACCTGGGCTACCTATGCTAACCCCATAGCCTCTAGCACCTTCCACTCCTCCTATGATACCACATTCCTAATCCTAGGAATGTAAGACACGAACCAGTGTTGAGCCTCCAGAATCCTAAGCTACAACACAACACAAAATACTTGTCATTTACAACATTCCAAAAAAAAATCACAAAAACACAAAACTTTTGCACAATACATAGAACAAGATATTACCTCAACAGCCCACACTCCAGCTCTAGTTCTAGCCCCCACTTCTGCTCCTTCCACTACCATAGCTTTCGCACCCAATTCACTTCACCTCACTTCACTCCACTCTCCCAAACACAGCTTCTCAAACTCACAAACACACAAATGAGCTTCATTTCTTATCTTGCCAGCTATTTATAGCTACTTCAAGCACCTTGAGATGCCCATGGGCATTTCTTGGTGCACTGAAGCACACCAGGACATTTGCAAAACACCCAAACACTGGTGAGTATTTTTGCATGCCAAAAGCACCAATAAACATTTGGCATCAATTTTGATAAAAAGACAAAATTTTACAAATTAGTGGCTTATCCCCACCAAATCACTCCATATTGCATCCACACATATGTTTCATCATATTAACAAGTTTTATGAAGGTTCCAAATAATTTGGATGCATAAATTTTGTTTGAGACCACAAATCGTAAATTCACCTAACAAGTTACAAAAGCACTCCAAAATGATCCAAATCTTCACAAAATGACCATAATCATCATAATACATCATTTTCACCAATCAAAATCATTCCACATCATCATTTGCATATTTGCCAAGTTCAAACAATATTCAAGTGAAATTTGTACCTAGTGGGTTATTCTATATACTTAGCGATTATAGCGATTTGCATCCATGCAATTTGGTAAGATGAATAACTTGCCATAAGGACACTTGGTCATTTTCATCATTCCATATCTACTTATTTGAAATCACAATCACATTTGGTACTTCACATTTTACATGAAACCTTTGCAAGAATAATTTGCACAAAAGCTATCATTGATGGCCTAGTTCATGGGGCTTAAAACATGGACAAAATAACATTTCATCATTTTGAATCTCCTTGATAGTCATCATGGAGATTGGCCTTAGCTAGGGTGATTGGTTCCGATCATAGGAATTATCTGACAATCACTAGTTGGCCCTTCGAAGTTGACTACTTTTATTTTTGCATATTCATCCTTGCATATCAATGACGCCAGAAGGCACATTCTTCAGCAACATTGAATCACCCCAAATTTGGGGAAACCACATTTGGTTTTGAATTTCCCACATGATACATATTACAATGTACATGATCATGACATCTACACTTGGAAAAAATCCCTTCATCTATTGGGGCAAAAATAGACACATTTTTCATCACATTTTCCACAAAACCCTTCATCTATTGGGGCAAAAACAAACACATTTTTCATCACATTTTCCATAAAACCCTTCATCTTTTGGGGCAAAAATAGACACATTTTCACAAAATCCTTCATATTTTGAGGCAAAAATAGATGCATTATTTCACATTTTCACCAATCCCCTTCACATCGTTGAGGTAGAAAAGGTATCACATTTACATCATTCATATCATCCATCATTCATTTGCACATATTTTTCAATTGGATTGTGAGATTCATCCGCAAACTCACTCATCAATTGAGATGGTAAGCTACGTAAAAATACAAATTCTTTCATTCTTTTATCTTCAAGATCACATTTCACATCCCAAGAGAAAGTTGCTTCTACACCTAGCCAAAACAAGTGTCTCATGTTTTTGCATTGCATTGTGTTTTACGCAACGCAGTACAAAAAGGGGTATTTGTAGACACCAAAATCTAGCCACTTGTCCTCCATCTATGCTTTCTCACCATTTTCACCCATTATTTATATATTTATATATATTTATTATATATATTTAAATATTAATATTTTATATATTATATTATATTATATATATTTAATAAATATATATTTATATAAATGAATTAATCCCAACCATCTGATTTCACTTAATCCTATCCATTTATCCATATCAATCCATGCCATTTACCCATATTTAATATCCACCCCTATCATACTTTTATCTCGACCACACGATTAGTGTCATTGAAACCCTAGCATGCCCTAGGGTGAGATTATTAATAGGAGCCATTTTAATGGCTCAACCCTCGAAATCTTAAGTTTTCCCTGAGTTCCCTAAGAAATCCTTGAATCCAGAGTATTCAAGTGCTCTCACCTTCCATCCTTTCTTGTCCCAACCTTCGCATCCGTTGTCACCTCCTTCGCTCAACCAAATTTGCTTTTGCAGAATTTCCATTCAACCATCGAATGCCTTCGGGTGCTCCTTGTCATTCTTGAGCACCTTTGAGCACTTCTCCCCCACCACCAAGCACATTTGGGCATCCTTCATTATTCTTGAGCACCCACAGGTGTTTCCTATAGCCACCAAGCACCTGTAGGAATTTTATGCCAGAGTTTTACAACCCTCCTAGCTCTTGGGTGATGCTAGGGCACACCGCACCAATCCCTTGCAATGGATTACATCGGATTAGAGAATGATAAATAAGCAAGGTAAATCAAAATTCATTGTTATATTTTATTATGTTGTTAGCATATGTTCATATTTTGTTATTGCATAGCTAGGGTTTAGTCTTGATTTCTAAGGGTCTCACACTATGGAGCCCTCATTGTTATTACTAACTCATTTGCTATTTTCTTGTGTGCAATTTGGAATGACAATTGCTTAATCTGAAGTGGCCCGACATTGGATAACTATAACCCCACTCACTTCTATTTGGAGTAAGAACACATTCTAAAGACACAACCAACATTGTATGCTAGGGTTTCAAAGAACCCTAGCTATTGTAAAATTTGTATCAAAGGATTCAAAGATCCTTATTGTAAAAATGGAGTTTTGAGGCTCCCCTCATTAATATAAAATCATTCATTGTGCAATATTATATTTTGAGTTCAATTTATATCTTGTTATTTGGTGTTGCATTTTTGTCTCTTCAAAAGCTTTTTAATTAATAGGCTACACCTAACTTACTGTTAAATTTTATTTCATTACATTTTTGTAAATATTGTTTTCTTGATATCTATTCTTGTATTTAAACTATATGCTTATTAATTAGTAAAGTTAACAACCTTTATTTAATTTAATTGAAACAAACTAATTGCTAGAACTAATAGTATTGACTATAAACATTACATAAACCATCTAGGATAAATGTTTTATATTATTTTAAAAAATTTATAATTTTTTTAAATTTAAAAATATTTCATAATTATAAAAATAAAAAATTTTAATCTAAATAATATAATTTTTATATATAATTAGTTTAATATAAATAATTTATCCTAATCTAAGTTAAATAAAAAAAATTATTGTGCAAAAATGTTACTTGACAATTACTTTTATGTGCACGGAGAGTCAAAACTGAAGATATAACAATATATCCATTTTTTCTATGCCCTATTGATCATGAATTTCTCTAAAAATCATTTAAGCTTAAAAGTCTCTTGGAAATGATAAAATAATAATAATATATTAAATCAAAATAAGATTTCAAATATAAAGTACAACAATTAGCGTTATAAGTATATCTAAATTTTGAAAGTATAAAAATATAATTCCGGAGTAGAAATGTATGGAAATTATTTATAAATGCATAAATTAAAGTTTGTATAGGCCTTGCCTAAAACTAAAAGTTTAAGACCTTCCCAATTGTTGGACCAATTGTAAGTACTTTTTGGTTAGAAAGTCCATCCTAGGAGAAAATATCATTTATAGTCCTCCATCTATTGCATTCACTAGTAAAAGCAATCATCGTTGATATATCAAATTAAAATATTTTATTTTTCCATATGGTGAATATCTAGATAACTTCCATAATTAAAAGATATAATTGATGAATTTGTAATAAGGTAAAATAATTTATTCATGGCTATAAAGATATTAGAAACTCTTACTTCTTCCTAAGGTAAGGTTAAAATTTGAAATTCATCAAGGATACCTTCTTACTATCAATTACCTAGATTCCCATTTCTACATAAATTGATGGTCTCAATGATAATTTTGGAATCCAAACTAAATAAGCACCTCAAATATTTAATTTTTTATGGTTCAAAATCCTTGATGTCATTTGCTTTGATGATATCATTTGTGTTAATATCTAGACCTATAGAGAATCTATTATCTAAAAATTTGGTAATTTGAAGGCAAGAATGGATTTTATGAATTTTACATTGAAAATAAAATCCTCAAAAATATGTTATAAGGGATGAATCCCAATGGAAGTACAAATATTATTGGGAATTAAATATTTCTAAAAAAAAAACAATGATATTTATAAGTCTAGTTGTGAGGATAACTCCATAATAAAATGATAATAGAGTTGCTCAATTAAAATATTTTGTTTATAAAAAATCAGAAATAAACATTATTTAATAATTTAATGAAAAGAAAAATAGAAATTATAAATATGTAATAAAAACATTCACATATAAAAATTTTATTGGCATTCACAATAATTCCTTGATTTCAAAAAGAGAAACTTTTAATTATAACTAAAAAAGAAAAGATAACTCTATTCATAAAAATACATAATTCTTTCTAGTAGCAACAACTATTTTAAACATAGATGGTTAGGAGGAACTGCTTGCTATGACAAGAATTACTTAAATAATGACTTTATATATATATATATATATATATATATATATATATATATATATATATATATATATATATATATATATATATATATATATATATATATATATATATATATATAGGGTACCTAGGAATAGATATTTTGGGATATATTATTATATTGTATAAAGGCCAAGGTTGATTATATTATAGTATTATATTATATTATATTATAATATTATATTAATAGTCGGCTCCCCAAAGTAGAATTAGAAATTAGATATATAAAGAAGATATTTGTCATTATAATAATCATCATTGAGGATACAAATTATAATCATTGTCTGTACCCACAAAGTGGCTTACACTTTCATTTGAGAGATCTTGTGGAGTTATTCCTTAAGGAATATTTATTGGTGTTTTCCTACCTTAAGGGTTTTACAAAACAAAGGTTTGTAACTGTAGACACCTAAAACACGTCATGTCGAGGGCGACTACTCATATGGACATGCTACAAAACCATATGGAGGATCTTGGATAGACTCCAAGATAGAGCAGTGGTTCTAACCACTCAATATAGGCATTTTGGCCTAAGCAGTCTGAACTGCAGCCCAGACCTGTGGTCTACAGTCTAAACCATGGTTGACACCTACGGTCTGCAGTATGGACTACAACTATGACTTGCGATCTTAACTAAATTTTTGTTAGGCCTTCCATCCGAACCAAATCGGTTGGAACGGTCGAAAGATCTAGAAGGAGGAAGTTGAAGGATGGAAGATTCCAGAGGCTTCCATCCCAACTATCTCAACCACCCTTTTTGGTCTTGGCTTCTCCATGAAGCCACCCCTAGTCCTAGGGGCATGCTATAAATACCCCCTCCAAATGGGAAGGACATATAGATGATTTGTATAGTGAAGTGTTGGCGAATTATCGAGAGGGAGAGTTAATTGAGAAAAAGAGCAGTGAAGCCCTGTCAAATTGCATACTGAATATGTGCATTTGAGAGACCCTTTTCTATTCATCTAAAGACGAATTAGCCATGGATGCCATAGGTGCCTAGGAGATTCAATAAACACAAATCCAAGTAAAAAAAGGCCCTTCACAATGATTTGACCGCCAAACCTGTTAGAGGACAACAAAGGCAACCCTTGAACATCAATTTGGATAAGGAGGTCAAGCCCACTACCCCTAATTCTGAGGGTAAACCTATTAGAGGTCAAACTGTAGCTATCAACCGTGGTTCACAGTGCAGACCACCCATCATGGATGCGGTTTGCAACATGTGACTGATTACCTTACTTGCTTTGCTTTTGACCACATAAATTAGTTATATGAGTCTTTTCATAGGTTTAATTGCATTTCAGAGAAATTCGGACTGTAGGAATTAGTCAATTCATGCATTGTGTTAAGTAGGATTATATTGAATCTTTTATGCACTTTATTGATCCTAACTTGATATTTGATCCATGCATCATTTGCTTGTTCATGTCCTTCATGTTGTGGTATAATTCTTGATCAAATTAGAATAGTTTAAAGTCTTTCTTTATGTTTTCTTGTTTTACTAGTTTAATGGTATTTACATACATATTTCCTTAAATGGCCTCATCACGAGAGGCTATCAATATTTTTAATCGTGTGTTGTTATTTATTGTTTGCAGGGAGATAGGTGCAAGATGAGATTATGTCATAATCCTTCCACATCGCGAAGAAGGGGGTCAGCTCCACCCCGAGGCAGTTTGTGACTAATCAATAGAGCACTATAAGTGCGCCTACCCTATTGAGGGAATTGGCAATTGTAATATCAGTATCATATTTCAAGTGACCCTAAGAGGGCATTTTTGTAATCAAAGCTCATTCAAAGATTAATACAAGAAACCTTACGTTGTTTTTGTTCAATTTATGTACTTGTGTGAATCTTTATGCTTTTATGATGATATAGATCAATACAGTAGCTAGGTGCATGCTCCGTGGTTAGGTCAGATGGTGATCATGATGGAAATCCATATTTCTAGTCCCTGAGTATTGAAATATTTATTTTTTTCATCTCAGGTGCTAACTGCAGCTTTTAGATATGGTTATTTTTTGGCCCGTGGCTGTAACCTGCGGTCACTATTGCAGCCCGTAGATCGAACCTGCGGTTAACAAAGGAAAGGGCAGACAATAGGAAACTCAATGGGCAACAGAGCAGGAGCTAAGGTAGGCCCCAATTTCACGATCTGTTTGGAATTTTTTGCTATGTTTTTCTAGAAAGCATTGAACTGTTGCAAACTAGGAACTTAAAAAAAAAAGTCAATGAACAAATCTTAGTTTGTTTTCATTTTCCTTTCATTAGAAAGGCGTTGGTGGGAACATCAGATATCTGAGTGTAGTCCGCCCCTAAATACAGTGACCTTGATAGATATTACGTGTCGTTTGCATTCTTGAGGCCCAATTAGTGGCCATGTCATTGTAATTGCATCATCAAAATATCATATAGGACATTAGCATGCATTCTTTCTAAATTTGAAATGTTCCTTTCTTTTCATGCATATCATGTAGGAATGACCATTATGCTATTTTATGAATTTGTCATTTTTGCAAAGTAAAAGGAACCACACACACCACCTGGAACTTAAAGGCTAGTGAGTTGGGCTTGATCTCCAACCACTAGTAGGGTTCAACGATGATGGGCGTAATTTCCATCCGTTGGCCCAAATCCCACGTACCTTGTGATACTAGACCATATCAGGTCCAAGATCCTTTCGTACCCTAAAAAATTTGCATATACTCCTCTTCGAAGGGTATGATTCTAATTGGGGGAAAATGGGTGAGGAACTAGGAGGACCTGTGCCCCCTGACCGTGTGTGGGCTTCACTTCCACACATTATAGGTTGGTTTACATGACTTGGGTTTCATCGCCAAGTTGTCGAGCTACGGGTATACAGGTGAAAGCCAATTTAACTGAGTATAAAATCCAAAAATATTTCAAAACACGCGAGAGTTTCTAACACTAATACAACACATCTAAAAACAACATCAAACAGTTTAGGGCTCACAATAAAAATTTAAAAGGAGATAATCATCATTTGTATACCTTGTTTGCATAACAAGACACATATAGACGTTAGGTACACAAATGGTGAATACATGGGGTGATCGGCAAAGGTCTAGGATCGATGCCCATGATCAACCCCCAACTAGTTCACAGTAGCATGTGTCGAGTCCTCATACACATGAGCGAACCGAATGAAATTCGACGAGCATTAGAGGCGACAACTCGACATGGGGAGATCCCGTTGAGAGTACCCCTGATAGAGGAGCTTCATTACACTCTTCTAGGCACAGGACTGAGTGCGGAGCTTCCTAGCATGAGGATGCTATACTCTAAAGCCATTACTAAGACCGCACTGCACGTGTGTCCACAGGATTGGCCAAGGAATATGTTGTGCAGGGGACCAAGTTGGTTCCCATACGTACTAGGTCCAAAGGAGGTTCTAACCTTCCATAGTCAAAATATAGATAGACCAGAGATCTTCTCATTCAGGGACAAGAGGATACGTTCACTTCCGAGCATAGGTCCACCCATACTCCCATGTGTGGCCCACCATGCAAGATCACAATTAATATATCAAAGGTGGGAGCTAATGGAACACTACTGCATGAGCGATGGAGGTCTAGATAGTTAGATGGTCTAGGTAGTGTTCTTGAGCAACTAGGCTGTAAGCCTACAAGTCTGCCCACTCGTGCTCTAAATGAGCATAGCGACAGTTGTATCAAGATAACTAAAGAGCATGGAGAGTCTTCTAAGCACCCTCATGTCATGCGTCTGCCATAAACATATTTTTTTGACAGGTATAGAACCCATAAGGTAGCTTGCATAGAACATACACACAAAAGGCCTCCCACGATCGACCAGATCGACAGATCACATAGATTGGTTTCTGAGCAAAGATGTCAACTCCTCCAAGATCAATTGGAGGATGCTCGCATAGAGAGGCAACATATTGAAGATGAAAATATTCAAGAACAAAGGCTCCTACGATAGAGATTATATGAGTAGTGCATGCACGAGGAGCGTATTCTAGCTTAGAAGGAGTGCATAGAGCAGGAGGATCGACTAGCCAAGGCTGGCCTATACCCTCCCGAGGAGCATAGAGAGTGTGTGCATAGGAGGGTTGTGTCCCTAGCTGATATGCAATTGCTAGATAGAGGTGCAATTGCCCAATAGAGGGAGCAATTGTCGTCACTCAATGATCTTAGATAGAGGTAGCATGAACATGTAGGTGTATACGAATATGATCAGGAGTATCCTGAGAGTTATCGAGTTGAGGAGGAGGAAGATCTACATCCTCCACCTCCCCTGAAGAAGACATTACCTCCTAGACTGCATCTATGTCAGCTTAGGGAGGAGGATTTTTTGTCTTCTGAGGCGTACAAGGTTTTGGTCAGTAAGGTCAAAGCAATAGAGAGGCAAGGCACGGCTATGCAAAAGCTGACATTGAGGAAGATACACAATGAACCTCTAGACCCCTTGGTGCCTATGCCTCCATATCCCAAGCATTTTGATATGCCTAGGTTAGAAAAATTCAAGGGTGATGAGGATACCCAAGATCATGTTATGAGTTTTCTGGATGCTTGTTTCCAGATAAAGAGTCATGATGCCTTATTCTTGCACACCTTCATTATGACACTCTTTGACTCAGCCCGAGAGTGGTTCAACCAGTTGAAGGAACATAATATTATTGGTTTTGAGTAGTTAGATGATGCATTTCTTGAATGCTATTCATTTAGCGTCAAGAAATAGACCAATCTTTCTGATTTGGCTATGCTAGCTCAGCACGACGACGAGCCCATCGAGCAATATGAAAAAATATGGCATAGAATAATGGCAAAGCTACCATCCCCTATTCTTGCAACCGAACTGACTCGATTGTTTACAAAGAGTTCTGCCAAGCACATCTCGCTACTGTTGCAGCTACAGTAGTATGCTACATTTGGGGAAGCTATGGTGCAAGCCAAGGTGATCGAGGACATAAAGTTGTAAGAAGGCAACTTGAAGCTCAAGACCAGGAAATAAGGATTTAAAAAGAGTACTATGAAGTAACAGGGCAAGCAGGCCCATGTGAATCAAGTAGTACTAAATCTTGGAGGAGAGGACAAGGGACAACAAAAGCCTAATTATCAGGCCCAACCTCCTCCTATGTGTTATGAGACATGCAAAAACAACTATAAGGGCAAAAATAGAGAAGAGCACCCACCTCGCCAGTTCACACCTCTGATGAAATCGATGACTTTGATTTTCCATCAATTGTGTGAGGCCAAGGCCATACGATTGCCTGAGGTCAAATTAATAGATCCGAATGTTTCAAAGTCGAAGTGGCATCAAGATGATCTAATCTGCATATTCCATAGAGCGAAAGGCCATGACATCGAGACATGTTGGTCCTTCAAAAACATTATGCAAAATATGATAGAAAAAGGAGAGCTTGTGGTACCAGATAATCCACAAGCTCCCGACAATAGAAACATAGGGATTTTCAAGAATCCACTACCTAATCACGAGGTACCTCGTAAAAACGTCGGCTAGGTCAATCAAGTGAGAATCAAACCACCTACCCAGGGGTTCATAGGCATGGTCAATTTTTTTACTAGACACGAGAGGTATGATCAAACGAATCAACATCGTGCTCCCATTAGAATACAAGCTACACCGAATCAACGACCAACTTAGAACATTCTAGGCCCACCAACTAGATCGATGGTGACCATAAGGAGCAGGTTAGTTTAGAACTTGAAAACAACTCTTGTGAATTTGTCAATATATGAGTTTATTCAGTAGTCCCCTAGACACAGGGAGACTCTTATGGAAATTCTAAGGTCCATTGAGGTACAGTCCCAAGATGTGCACGCATTTACAAATTTTGTGGGACATGTACAACAGTGTCAGGAACCCACGATACAATTTTATGATCATGAAGTGAAGATGGTTCCTAATATGATGGTTGACCCGTCGTTGCATATTATTGTGTGTACCACATGCCATTCAAAATGGTCTTGATCAACATTGAGTCCTTGATCAATACAATTACAACTAAGGTGTTGAGCCATATCAAGTTACCCAAATCACACATTGTGTCTACCACATTTACATTAAGAGCGTTTAATGATGCACTATGCTCGATGGTTGGTACAATTATTTTACCTATTCAGGTGGGACTCAAGACCATCTCTATGATGTGTCACATGATAGAGGGCACCATGCAGTACAACATTCTGCTCGGAAGGCCTTAGATTTGTGAAATGTGTTGCATCCCCTCGATCTTGCATCAATCATGAAGTACATTCATGAGGGACAAGTTCACGTAGTGTCCTTGGATGAAGAACCATTCAAGTTCGTGAACCTAGCAGATTTGCCTAGGGGTTTTGTACTCCTGTTGACACACTTGGATATCCGACCTGCTTTGCCAGTTAAGATTCCAAGAGGTAAACCAATAGCCTGTGCTCAACCATCGACATCTGTGTCATGCAGATCTAAGCATACAACTGCAAATTCTCTAAAACTGACTGCATCGATAAGAAAAAAAGCTAAAGGTAAAATTGGGTGAGAAAGTAGATCATATGCTTGGACCAATCATCAATGAGACTCCCACTCCCATGGATGTGGAAGAACCTCAAGAAAAATTCAAGGAGGCACCTCAACCTACTTCACCTGCATCTTTAGTAGGGTCATATGCACCATAGGTGACCGTTCATCTAGCTAGCACAGGGTTGGGTGAGTATCTTATACAAAATGTTACTTTTGAACCTATCCTAAAGACTGTACAATATATGGGTCGACCGCACACCCATCAATTTCTAATTAGATCTGTAGTGTCGTTGGGTGAGCCACCCAACCAAACAAACTTCATCTATTTAGGGCTAGATCAAGCGCCCACCAAAATTTTCATAGATGAGGATTATGATGAGCCATTCGATGTGAATGTGTGCTATCTGTCCAACCCAGAATATACCATGCACATTTTTGAGTCATATCATTGGCATGGGCATGACCTTGGTATTTTCAAACAAGGACATAGGACTCTGATCGAACCTCATTATCAGTTAGCTACTGATAGGTTCAGGTTAGGGTTACAGGTATAGTATCATGATGATTTGCTTATCGCATCCTTAGATCACATGTACCTGAGTCTGGGGGACAATATGGATTTTAATCCATATCACCCTAATCCTTCCAGCTATTGGAGGTCTCATTAGACGATATCATTTGTTACCATAGGGCCACCCGATTCATATCATGATTTAGAAGACAATCCTAGAGACAACCTAGGTAACCAAATCTGTAATGATACCGATGACACTAGTATGCAGGGGCATAACCCCACTACTGTAGGCAATCTCGAGTTAAGAGACCTTTGTGATGATGATGGAGAGGAGTCCGCATCCAAAATGAGTGGACCTAGTTATGATGCAGATGATGAGTCCTCGAATGATGATCAATCTGAAGAGGAAAATCAAGCTAACCTTTCTAGTTATAACGTTTATACACCATTTGCTGCCTATAGAACAAGTGGAAGAGATGAATGAGCGCTTCATAGTCGATAGTGAGTATAAATATGAAATAGAGGAGGCCTATTTAAGGCCTCGCCCTGCTAATATCCCATTGTGCATAGACACAATAGAGTGGTCCATCCATGGTAATTACCACAGTGATGTATATGAGAGGACCGATTCTAGGCTCGTGTATCCACAATATCTATTGCCTAGGGAATCGGAGCATGTTACAGAGGAAGTCCCTCCCAAAATTGACCGCTCTGAGGAAGAAGCAGTGCGCTTTATGTGGCTATATCATATAGACGATCATTCTATCAAATTTATTCGAATAGTGATGATAGTGACCGCAGAATCAAATACATGGGGCCACATCTAGTAGATAGTCCCTTAGAAGAGGGGGGAAGTGATGGATTGTATTTGTACAATTATGATGAGGATTCATTGGAGATGGCCTATTTGGGACCTCATTACCTATGTAATAGGCCTCCACCTCGAGGTCCCCCACCCATTACAGTTGCAGGTTTGCGTTGGGAGATCAATCTCCATCATAGATTGAGGGAAAGAAGAGAGCTCGAAGAGAGGTATCAGGAAATATTTCCCCATATACCTATGTACGCAAAGCTCCTTGAGCAGAGAGATCACATTTTGTAGCTAGTGCATTGGGAGGATCTAGTTATACGTGCATCCTACAGAGAGGATATGTTTGTGCTTGTACCATTCGAGCCAGATCTTGGGTACAGAAGCTACGCTTCAGATATAGAGTTTTTTCTATGTGGTTCAGGAGATCAATTCCATTCCATTAGCATGGTCTCCATATATTTGACCACTCCACTCCGTAATCTAGTAGATCCGTCCAAACCGCTACATCTGAACATGGATGCTATTGATTGGGATCGTGCTGACTCACCGGTCTAGCCTAAATATTTATTACCTAATGAAGAAATGTTGCAACCATTTCATTTTGCACCAAGCTGTGCTTATGATGTTTATCATGCTAAGGGTGCTTCCTATGAGGAACATGTGAACTCGGTTGATGACATCCATCTAATTCCTATGCCTCACCAGCTTGAGGAGGGATCACATATGTCAGTGGAGAAAACCTTCGATGTGGATATCATTAAATATCCCACCAATCCAAAGAAGGTTAGATTTGGAGAGAGTCTCACTCCGGATGAGCATGATAGCATCATCCCTCTACTGAAATAGAGACATGATCTCTTTGCTTGGACTTACAAAGACATACCAGATCTAGATCCAAAATTGGTTACTCATAACCTTTCGCTAGATCTATCGAAGAAGCCAATCAAGTAAAAAATCAAAAAAATGCATCCAACAATAGCCTTAATGGTGAAAGATGAGTTGCAAAAGTTGTTGGACATAGATTTCATCATCTCCATCGACTATCCAGAATGGGTGTCCAATATGGTGCCCGTAGGAAAGCCAAATGGAAGGGTTTGTATTTGTATGGATTTTAGAGATCTCAATAAGGCAACACCCAAAGATTCATTTATGTTGCCAAATATCGATGCTCTGGTAGACGCTACTATAGGTCATGAAATGCTCTCCCTTATGGACGATTTTTTTGGATACAATCAGATTCAAATTAAACCTGAAGATTAGCATAAAAACGTGTTTATAATGCCATGGAAGACATTTTTCTACAAAGTTATGCCATTCGGTATTAAAAATGTTGGTGCCACATATTAGCGGGCAATGACATATATCTTTCATGACTACATGCATAAAATCTTAGAAGATTATATCGATGACTTACTAGCTAAGTCGTTATTGTGAGTAGAGCATGCAGAGGTCTTAAGGAAGGTCTTAGATCGCCTGATAGAGCATAATGTCAGGTTGAATCCTAAGAAGTGCGTATTTGGCGTAACTTTAGGTAAAATCTTGGGATTCATCATTTTTAAACAAGGCATCGAGGTAGACCTATCAAAGGTCAAGGCTATTCTAGAGATGTGTCCTCCCACTAATATCAAAAAACTAAGAAGCCTTCGGGGCAAAGTAGCATCCATAAAGTGATTCATTGCTCAATTATCAGATAAATGTCAACCCATGAATCGAATGCTACACAAGGGGTCCCATTTGATTGGGACGAGGACTGCCAAGTAGCCTTTACTGAGATTAAGAAATACCTAGCAACGTCTCTAGTACTAGCTCCACCAAGGCCAAATGTGCCTTTTCTGCTATATACATCGACAACCAACTTTGCATTAGGGACCATGTTTGCCCAAAAGAATGTGCAAGGTAAATAGCAAGCCATATATTACATCAGTCGCACCTTGGTGAGTTATGAGTTTGGATATGCATGATGCAGGAGCATCCGACGGCAACAGAGCAACCCCGCATCAACCGAAAATTTTTAGAAGTTGAAAAAAATTTAAGTTTTGTAAAGCAAGTTGAAGTTCTTTACTATGGCAAAAGTTGGAGAGGGGGTCGCGAAATCGTGACATGTCGCGATTTCATGACATGTTGCGAAATCGCGACCCCAAGAGGCGCGGCAAGGCAAAGGCAGGTTTTGTCACGATATCGCGACGTTTCTGGAGGAGAAGGCACGAAGTTGGTTTCCGTCGCGATGTCGCGACGTTGCAATATCGCGATGATTTTGAAGGCAGAGGTATGGAGGGGATTTCTATCGCGATATAGCGACATCGCGATATCGCGACATCGTGATATCATGACATCGTTAAAAGCAAATATGGAGTTGGCAAAGACAAGGCGAAGAAATGTGAAGGCAAGAGGCAGAAATGGTCGCGATATCACGACCATTTCTCGTGGCAAGAGGCAGAGGCAGAAATGGTCACGATATCACGACCATTTCTCACGACAGGAGGCTGAGGCAAAAATGGTCACGATATCACGACCAGTGGGAAGCTGCCACATGGCAGGAGTTTGAGACAACAACAAAAGCCAAAGCAAAGTGGAGGACAAGGCAAGGGGGCAAGGGGGAGCCATGAAATCATGACATGTCATGATTTTGTGACATGTCACGAAATCGCGGCTCCCGAAGGCGAAGATTGAAAGCGAGGGCTGGGGAGCCGTGAAATCGTGACATGTCATGAAATCGTGGCTCCTAAGGCGTAGACGGATGGCGGGGGTAGGGGGAGCCACGAAATCATGACATGTCATGATTTCGTGACATGTCGCAAAATCATGGCTCCCGAAGGCAAGAAAGTGCTTAAGGCATGGGGGGGTCGCGATACCGCGACATGTCATGATATCGCGACCAATAGAAGGTTGCCACATGGATCCAAGATTCGGTGCCAAAAGGAAGATAGGCCGAATTGGACATGGGGCTGTGTGTGTAAAAGCGACGCGACCGATTGAAGACAAAGGCCAAAAATAGACATGCGGGCAGCCACGTGTTCTAAAATAAAGATGACAGCCACGTGTATTAAAGAGGAATAACCATCGCAAGGACGTATTCTAACAAAGTGACAGTTGCAGACCATAGTCAGTATGGGATGAGACAGTAGTGCAGATCGGGTAGTTGCCCATTTATGGCAGTCAAATTTGAAATCTCGATCGGGGGAAAACAAATTTGAAATTTTGTTAGGTGGGGGCATTAATTGCCTAGAGGATCGAGGCCTCGATAAAAACTCGTTGGAATGTTTTATTTGGGGGTGGTGGACCGGAGAAGGGGAAGTAGTACAGTTAGGGAGACCGAAGCCGAGCTTGGTCTTTGTAGAGCCTGCGGGCTGTTTTATTTTCATGTGTGTATAATTTTTTGAAGATTTTAATGAAAAGCATGTATATTTTGAATGTGTGAATTCCCGGTCCCCATCAGTGGTATCAGAGCCAGTAGTTCTTGAGCGTACAGCAGACCACCGAAGGAGAGGCAGTTGTACCAAGACTTGTGGGAGGGCTTGAGATCGGGTGAACAGAATGCCTCCAAGGAGAAACCCCGTTGGCGGGAGAGGCATGGCAGCAGGAGATTTTTGGGCTTTGCAGTGGCAAGTTCAGGCCCTGCAAGAAGAACTGCACAGAGGACATGAACCGAGGAGAGATGCAGACAGTGAGGATGAAGCGAATGAAGAAGAAAATCAGTTTGAAGAAGAAGAAGAAGAAGTTGTGGATCCGGCACAAGCCAGACTGTACAAGGCCATATCCCAGATCGGGAAGAGGCCGAAGATAGAAGTTTCCACGTATTCCGGGAACTTGAATCCGGAAGAATTGATTGACTGGATAAATGACTTAGAAGAATATTTTGAATATGAAGAGGTTGAAGATCCCGAGCGGGTCAGATTTTCCAAAACTAAATTAAAAGGTCATGCCAGCATATGGTGGAAGGGAGTACAGCTAGAACGAAATAGAAGAGGAAAATAATGGATAACTAGATGGGACAGAATGGTAGAAAAATTAAAAAGACAATTCATTCCCGTAGATTATGAACTGGATCTGCTAAGAAAAATGCAGAGTTTGAGACAGATGAATAAAACTGTCCAAGAATATACGGAGGAATTTTATAAAATCTCCATCAGAACCGGTCATTTAGAAGCAAGCAAGGAAAAGGTGGCCCATTATATTAATGGGTTAAGACCTAGTATTCAAGAAGAATTGAGCTTAGTTCGGGTGAGCACCATTGAAGATGCTTACCAGTTTGCTCTGAAGGTTGAAGAAAAACTGAACAGAAGGTTTGAGAGCAAGCAAAAAGGAAGAGGGCCTGGAGGAAGGACCGATGGAAGAAAGGAGGAGGGAAAGGAAGAGAAGAAAGAAGAGGTTAGCAGCAGTCGAAATCAGAAAGAAGATGAAGAACCCAAACCGCAAGTTCAGAACAATGGCTACCCAAGAGGAAGAGGTAGATCTAGACGTGGGTATGGAAGAGGAGTGTTTCGAGGAACATGTTTCCACTACGAAGAAGAGGGACATCGGGCATATGAGTGCCCCCAGCACCCTGAGAGAGTAAACAAGAAACAAGTGGGTCCTACCAGAGCTGTTGTGGCAGTTGAAGATGCTGACTCAGAACATTCTGAAGAAGCTGAGAAAGGAGAAGCAATGATAGTGAGGAGAACCATGCTGATTGAGGAAGACAAACCAGAGCAGAGGAGAAGCCTGTTTTGCACATGATGCAAAAGTGTAGGCAAAGTCTGTAATGTTATTATAGACAATGGGAGTATAGATAACTTAGTCTCCGAGGAGATGGTTTCTAAGTTACAGCTGGAGAGGAGGAGGCACCCGCATCCATATCGGATTGCGTGGTTGCATAAGGACCACAAAGCATGGGTCCGTGAACAGTGCTTAGTCACGTTCAATATTGGGAAGTACCAAGATGAGGTCCTGTGTGATGTTTTCCCCATGGATGCTTGCCATTTGCTATTAGGGAGGCCATGGAAATTTGATCGGAATGCAGTGCATGATGGTCATGCAAATACTTACTCCTTGGTGAAAGACGGAGTGCGCCACAAATTAAAGCCATTACAGACAGTGGATGAGAAGGTGTGCAGTAATGCCAGAATTTGTCTGGTAGAGAGCAAAAAATTTTGCCAGGAGACGAGATTTGAGCAGGTTGCAAAAGCAGATGAGTGTTTGGAGGCATTACAGAAGATGCAGGCTGAACAACACAGAAGTGAAGGTCACTTCTCCATTTACCCCGGGTGTCTGATGTAGGAGCATCCAGCGGCAATAGAGCAACCCCGCATCAACCGAAAATTTTTAGAAGTTGAAAAAAATTTAAGTTTTGTAAAGCAAGTTGAAGTTCTTTACTATGGCAAAAGTTGGAGAGGGGGTCACGAAATCGTGACATGTCACGATTTCACGACATGTTGCGAAATCGTGACCCCAAGAGGCGCGGTAAGGCAAAGGCAGGTTTTGTCGCAATATCACGACGTCGCGATATTGCGACGTTTCTGGAGGAGAAGGCACGAAGTTGGTTTTCGTCACGATGTCGCGACGTCGTGATATCGCGACGGTTTTGAAGGTAGAGGTACGAAGGGGATTTCCGTCGTGATATCGTGACATCGCGATATCGCGACACCGTGATATCACGACGTCCTTAAAAGCAAAGATGGAGTTGGCAAAGACAAGGCGAAGAAAGGTGAAGGCAAGAGGCAGAAATGGTCGCGATATCATGACCATTTCTCGTGGCAAGAGGCAGAGGCAGAAATGGTCACGATATCGTGACCATTTCTCACGGCAGGAGGCTGAGGCAGAAATGGTCGCGATATCGTGACCAGTGGGAAGCTGCCACGTGGCAGGAGTTCGAGACAACAACAAAAGCCAAAGCAAAGTGGAGGACAAGGCAAGGGGGCGAGGGGGAGCCATGAAATCATGACATGTCATGATTTCGCGACATGTCACGAAATCGTGGCTCCCAAAGGCGAAGATTGAAAGTGAGGGCTGGGGAGCCGTGAAATCGTGACATGTCATGATTTCATGACATGTCATGAAATCATGGCTCCTAAGGCGTAGACGGATGGCGGGGGCAGGGGGAGCCACAAAATCGTGGCTCCCGAAGGCAAGAAAGTGCTTAAGGCATGGGGGGTCATGATACCATGACATGTCACGATATCACGACATGTCACGATATCGTGACCAATAGAAGGTTGCCACGTGGATCCAAGATTCGGTGCCAAAAGGAAGATAGGCTGAATTGGACATGGGGCTGTGTGTTTAAAAGCGACGTGACCGATTGAAGACAAAGGCCAAAAATAGACATGCGGGCAGCCACATGTTCTAAAATAAAGATGACAGCCGCATGTATTAAAGAGGAATAACCATTGCAAGGACATATTCTGACAAAGTGACAGTTGCAGACCATAGTCAGTATGGGATGAGATAGCAGTGCAGATCGGGTAGTTGCCCATTTATGGCAGTCAAATTTGAAATCTTGGTCAAGGGAAAATGAATTTGAAATTTTGTTAGGTGGGGGCATTAATTGCCTAGAGGATCGAGGCCTCGATAAAAACTCATTGGAATGTTTTATTTGGGGGTGGTGGACCGGAGAAGGGGAAGTAGTACAGTTAGGGAGATCGAATCCGAGCTTGGTCTTTGTAGAGCCTGCGGGCTATTTTATTTTCATGTGTGTATAATTTTCCGAAGATTTTAATGAAAAGCATGTATATTTTGAATGTGTGAATTCTCGGTCCCCATCAATGCATATGTTGAGAAGCTTTGTTTAGTAGTGGTATTCGCTACCAAGAAATTACGGCATTACATGCTAAGTCATACAACATATGTTATATCAAAATAGAATCCTTTGCAGTATATGATGAGCAAAACATATCATAACACATGTACTACAAAGTGGATCATGCTATTGATAGAATTTGATTTGCAATTCATCAGCCAAAAGTCCATCAAAGGACAAGTCATAGCTGATCAATTTGCTGAGGCACCACTGTCCAACAGTAGTGTTGGTCACAAATCTGCCACAGGAAAGGATTTTATACGTATATGCGCCCTAGACTTGGCCAACATTGAAAGGCCAAGAGAAAGAGATGTCTCCTAGGCCAATCTCCAGAGAGGGTTGGCTCCCAAACTAATCTAAACTTGTTTCAAGATAAGAGTGCGGGAAAGAAATGGGAAAATGCAAAAAGAAAGGGAAATAACGGAAAGAGATGAAATGTGAAAAGAAAGGGAAATAACGAAAAGGGATGTAAATATGGCCGAAGCCGATCATTGATGGGGAGAACAACCTCGAACAACAGATAACCTCAACTAGATCCTAAAGCTAAACAACAACTGACTCTTAGAATACATATACAAAAATTAGATCACGTATTAGCCATGAGTTCACTTCCAATTGTACTCCAAACACTCAAATGCAAATACAGCCAAATCCAAAATAGCAAAATTTGACTTATATTAACACTGGACTAACAGAAGTGACTTAGACAGAAAGCAAAACATGCACAAAAATTTAGATCACCAACTCCAGAAGACACTAAGAATAGAAACAAATGCATCTAGGATTTATGTTTTAATTTTTGCAAAAAGATCCTCCTCCTTTTGCTTGAGTTTTACATTGGTATTTATAGAGGTCCGTCCTCTTCCTTTCGTATTACAACATTTAATACATGAAATAAATTTTAAGAGGAGCGATCCACAAAATCTGTACTTGAAAAGAGAAATTATTGCCCTCAATCTACCTCGGAGAAATGACATTATCAGGCAAGCCAAAAGTTGTTAAGAGATCATGAATAGGAGCTTTTAATATTGGAGGCGTCTTTGATTTTGGTGGTGTTGAAAACTGCTTCATGTTCTTTCATCTTGCGCACATCGATAATCAGCAACATTTAATCCTTGAGCCTCTTTGACCATGATCTCAAAATTAGTTGGAGAGATTTTATTTGATCTTTATCTTCTTCGCACGTTCTCCTATGCCATTCTGAAAGAAAATGCAAACTAAACTATATCGGGCCTTTGTTATTGCTTCTATCACAAAAATGAGACAGGTCGCAAAAATGTGACATGTCGCGATATCGTGACACTTTTACCTTACTGCCTTCTCTCTCCACCACCAGTCACGAAAATGCGACATGTCGCGATATCGTGACATCTTTTTCTCTTTTGCTTTGTCTCTATGATATGTCACGAAATCGTGACATTCTCCTCTGCTTTGGCTTCTTCGTTGCTCCTTATCGTGAAAATGAAACATGTCACAAAATCGTGACATCTTTCTCTTATGTTGTCTTTCCCGCCTTCTTACCCACGAAAACACGACAGGTCCCGAAAAGGTGGGATGTCACGAAATCATGACACTTTCTCGCTACCTTGTACTTCTCAGCTTTCATCTCTTGAAAATGCGACAGGTCACAAAAATGCGACATGTCACGATATCATGAAGTTTTTTCCATTTGGTTCTTTCATCTTCAACAAGTCATAAAATCGCGACATGTTTCTGTCTTCCTCTATCTTGATGCTATTCGGCCGTGAAAACGTGACATGTCATGAAATCACGACATTCCATACAATATGGCTACCTCTGTGCTTTCTCCTCACGAAAATGGAACATGTCATGAAATTGTGACATGTTTCTCCATTTGGATTTTTCTCCACAATATGTCGCAAAATCATGACATTTTCTGTATTCTTTCACTCTGATGCTTGTAGGCCGCAAAAATTTGACATGTCATGAAATCACGATGTTCCGTACAATCTAGCTGCCTCCTCGCTTCCTCCTCGCAAAAACGTGATATCATGAAAGTTCTTTGTGCTTTGCCCTTCCTGTCCAATATGTCGTGAAATCATGACAATTTCTTGCCTTCATCATTGTCGCTTCATGTCGCGATATCACGACGTCTTCCTCTTGCTTGGCCTCATCTTCAAAAATGTCACGAAATCGTGACATCTTTCATGCCTTGGCTTATCTGTCAGTCCTTCCCATGATAACGTGACATGTCATGATATCATGACATTCTTTACCATTTTCTCCTTGCTTGCTTTTCTATCGTGATATCATGACATTTTTCATTGACATTGCCCTTTGCTGCTTTATGTCACGATATCGCGACATTTTCTATCACACTGCTCCATGGCCACCACAAGTCATGATTTTGCGACATGTTGCGATATCGTGACATTTTCATTTTAGTGCTTTCGTTGACTACGTTGACCGTGAAACTCCAACATGTGATATCACGGTAGTTTTACCCCCTTGCTGTCGTTGACTGTTTTGACCGTGAAAACATGACAAGTCACAAAAATGTGACATGTCGCGATATCGCGACAATTTTCATACTTAGCTGATTTCTGCATTTGATGCCGTGAAACTACGACATGTCGTGATATCATGACAGTTACATTTTCTTTGCTCTAACACAAAACTTATAGAGACTTTTACATTTCCATTTCAAAATGCATGGAGGGACAAACAGAAGAATTAGTATCTCTACAATTTGTGCACTCTTTTACATTAACAGTAACAACAAAACAATGTGGCAAAAATGCCAACATTCTTGGCGGCTCGCGGGGTATACAGTTTTGCTGTATGCATGAACCTCAGGCCTTTATCCATTGGGAAACAGAGTTAAGAATCTGGAGGAGTAGAGAGTGAATGTTGGTTGATGCTAGACGTGTCTCTACGGACTGCTGCAACAATCTCTTGCTGGTACTCGACACTCAAAATAGGACCTTCAACAAAAATTTATGGGAGAGCAAAACTTCCTTTATTTTTGAATGACTACATTTTGCCTAGCTTGGTTGAGCTAGGTAATCACCAGGTGCTGTGCAAGGATCTCCATGGTAGTAGTGAAAAATAACCTATGTTACAAAATGAAAATGAATGGAGGGATGACCTACGGATGTGCAGGCCATGGAACGGGAATGAGGAATGATGGGATGTTGAAAGATGAAGGAGTGGAAATGGTAGATACAGCAACAAGGTGCTACTGTGCTACCAACTGCAGGATTTTGCTAAAAATAGATAATGAAATGGAAGTGGATGGAATGGAGGATGTGGGGTAGGAACTATGGAAAAGTGCTCAAAAACTTAGAAGAAAGGGAAGTGAAGAAAAGGGAACATCAGAAAGGGGAATAGAAACAATAGTAGTGGCTTGATTATTTGTAGAAGAAGAAGGAGAGGGAGAAGAAGGGAATGAAGTAAGGAAGTGGAAGAAATAAGTAGAAGAAAGCCACTATCTATTGGGAAGGAAAAGAAAAAGGAAAAGAAATAAGCGTACCTGCGGGCTCGCATGCAAAAAGAGCCGGAGTTAACGAAATTTTTTTTTTCTCTTTTGTCTTTTTTTTTTTATGATATGTACAAGGTAACCCCCGAGCTTAGCTATGAACTCTCTCGAGAGGTACGTACCCAAACATGACTCTATGATCTCCTGGATCCCAGACCTTGGATAGACACTCAGTAGACTCTTGATTGATAATCAACTCGGAGTCACCAAAGATTTGCAACTGTCATGCTCCAAGTGTCTCAACCTTCGTGGGACCTAGGCATAAAGCCTCATCTTCTGTTGTATTGTCTATGTAGCTCCAGGTTAACTGGTATGAAGAAGAATATTGAATTCTAGAATGTGACATTAGAACAGTCCCAATGCTAGTGCCATTTTTGCATTGTGCCCCATCGAAATGGAGCTGATCTTGACTTCCATCATTCTATTCTGGAGCCTATTTAGTCTTGAGAATAGAATAACAACCAATCTCAGTTTCCATCATGGCATTAAAATCAAACATTGAAAACTCATCCTCCAAGCAAAGCTCATCCAAGACTTCACCCATCAAATTAGGATCTTCCAATTCCTCAATTATCATATTGACAGAATGGGTGGATCTTTCCTCTTCTTCCATCTTCTCTACATGAAAAGTAGAAGGCTTCTGATTGTCAATACGGACTCTTCTTCCTTTGAATAGAATCTCCAAGTGAGAATAATCCAGAGAAATGTAGCCTCCCAGCTTAGCAATGAATTCTCTTGATAAACACATATTGAAATATGATTCCAAATCAACCACAACTATCTCCTGAATTACTGTAATATGAGGCATACTATGTGAGCAATAGGAACATCCTTGATTACACCCACTATTTTCATTGGAGTCCCATCCAACTGCAAGAAACCAGGGCTACTTCTTGTATACTCCATATCCATGGCTTCACAAACTGCCTTTGGCATGACAGTTGTTGCAACACCAGAGTCAATCAGGAAGTTGTGCACTATCCAACCCTCCATCCTGAGTGATAAGTAAAATGGGGGTGGTATATTCTTTCCAGTGGATAAAGAAGTTAACATTTGAGACATAACTATCTAGTATGGAGCCTTTCCATTACTCTGTATGGTCTTTAGGGATTCCTGTAAGAGATTTACCTCTCCAGGTAGCTGCAAGGTGTCATACAGACTTACCTTAGCTGGTGTCCATTTGAGTTCTTCAACTATGTTGTACTCCATTGAGATCTGCTCTTTCCCTCCACTGGCAAATTCAAATTTGTTTTTGTACTACTAGGTGGCCTCCACTCATTGTCTTTTAGTCAATGATGGATACCGTAGTGTCTCTCTAGCTTGTTCCTTTGTTTTTGCTTGCGGCTGGGAAGTAGAAGCTTTTTCCTTCTCTTTTGCTTGTGGTGGAAGTGGATCCTTCGACAAAATAGGTGATTTTTGTGGAGCTGGAGGATCATGAGCCTTTATAGGTATTTGCTACTTTGTTGCTTGTACAGGAGGCACTTTCAATGGCTCCATCTTAGCCGGATCTACCAACATTGGTTTCTTGTCGCTGCGTGTCAGGACTGCTATGTGTTCCTCAAGAGACTTCACAGAATTAAGATCTACCTCTCGAATCATGTTTACATGGCTCCCTACAAGAACTTGCAAATAATTTTGGTGGACCATGCAAGTGGACTCATCATGTGGGTCATTGCATGTAGAGCACCAATATGTTCCTTCTGCAAGGCCAGCTTCTTCATTCGTCAACACAGTCAGGTTATTTTCTGGCACTTTGCTTGTTGAGGTCACTTGTTCTCTAGTGATTGGTGAAGGTTGAAATCTCTTGGGTTGGAAATCTCTCTCAACCTGCTTTCTTTCAATAATTGTGATTTTATTTCCCATCGCTCTTATATCTGAGTTAGCAGATTGTACCTCTTGTAATAGGATTGTGAAGGGATCAGGATTTGAGGGCGTAGGAGGTGCCAGTAGAGGTAGAGGTGCTAGCGGTGCATGTAATGCTAGGAATGAAGTGGGAGCTGGTAATTGTAGAATGATTGGTGTAGGCAACTGTGGAATAGTTGGAGCAGGGAGCTGGGGAATTGGAATGGATGCGGTCTGAGGTGCACTTGAGCTCCATGATGGAATAGGATACATGGGAGGCATAGGCTATGAAAATAAACTAGAATATAAATGCTTAGGAATATCAGGTAAGATAGGCATTGTTACCTTTGGAGGAAGCCTACCTATGGCAATCAATCCAACTTCTACCTTTTGCACTTGTTCGAACAACTCTAGAAATGTAGTCACATTGGACTTCCGGAAAGCCCAGCCGATGTCTGTGTTGAAAGGTCTAAGATAATAGAATGTAGCTAGCTCATGAGTGGGTCGAAGACCATCAGGAATTATCTGCCAGCTTCTGGTAAATATGAGATTGAAATCAGCTATCTCCTCCTAGGGGTGCCTTTGAATCACATTAAATTGATGCAACAAGGAGTATGGATCAGCTTGTTCATGAAAATTTTTGACTAGTAGCTCTCCTAATTGATCCCATGATGCAATGGTGCCTGGTTGCAATGTTCGGTACCAATACAACAATTTACCTCTCAATGACAACACCAACAACTTTACCATCACATCCTCGTATGATTATGTCATGGATAGCCGCCAAAGAGGCTACATCATTAATATGCTCATAAGCGGTTTTACCAACACCATCATAGGTCGGCAAAGCTTTCAAAGCAGCTTGAGGGACTTGATTCTATGCTGGTAAATTCAAGGCTCCCGAATCATTCCATGCTGAGAACTTCCTTGGTGGAGGATGTTGGGCCATTTGAACTACTAGATCTGGATGTAGCAAGCTTGTAGCAAGATCTGGATGGAGTCGAGGAATGGCACAAACACGACCAACTACTTGTGATGATATAACAAATGATGGGTTCACAAGACTTACCAATCTTGAGCGCTCCCTCCAGTTCTGAACATCAATCTTGAAGAATTCGACTGGATCTTTCGAATATTTGGCACTTGATCTCATGATCATGAAGCAATGATGCAAAAATTTCCATCGACTTTAGGATTGGAAATTTCTAGGTACTATACAGTCACCTTCAACAGAGTCACCAGGTCAAGACAGTTCATCAAAATCTTGATTCCTCCGGGTATCAAAAAATGGAACTTGTGTGTCCCACTGGGCGTGCCAAAAATTGTTGGCATCGATGGGTTTATCAATTTGGAATAACACTTGTCCCATCGATTATGGATTCTTCTAAGACAGAGATAATCTGTCCCATCGGGCATGCCAAAAACTATTGGCACCGGTGGGTTTATCAATTTGGAATAACACTTGTCCCACCAATTATGGATTCTTCTAAGACAGAGATAATCTATCCCATCGGGCATGCCAAAAATTGTTGGTCACAAATCTGCCATAGGAAAGGATTTTATATGTATATGCGCCCTAGACTTGGCCAAAATTGAAAGGCCGAGAGAAAGAGATGTCTCTCGGGCCAATCTCTAGAGAGGGCTGGCTCCCAAACTAATCTAAACTTGTTTCAAGATAAGAGTGCGAGAAAGAAATGGGAAAATGCGGAAAGAAAGGGAAATAACGGAAAGAGATGAAATGCGAAAAGAAAGGGAAATAATGGAAAGGGATGTAAATATGGCCAAAGCTGATCGTTGATGGGGAGAACAACCTCAAATAGCAAATAACCTCAACTAGATCCTAAAGCTAAATAGCAACTGACTCTTAGAATACATATACAGAAATTAGATCACGTATTAGCCATGAGTTCACTTCCAATTGTACTCCAAACGCTCAAATGCAAATACAACCAAATCCAAAACAACAGAATTTAACTTATATTAACACTGGACTAACAGAAGTGACTTAGACAGAAAGCAAAATATGCACAACAATTTAGATCACCAACTCCAAAAGACACTAAGAATAGAAACAAATGCATCTAGGATTTATGTTTTAATTTATGCAAAAAGATCCTCCTCATTTTGCTTGAGTTTTACATTGGTATTTATAGAGGTCCGTCCTCTTCCTTTCGTATTACAACATTTAATACATGAAATAGATTTTAAGAGGAGCGATCCACAAAATCTATACTTGAAAAGAGAAATTATTGCCCTCAATCTACCTTAGAGAAATGACATTATCAGGGCAAGCCGAAAGTTGTTAAGAGATCACGAACAGGAGCTTTTAATATTGGAGGCATCTTTGATTTTGGTGGCGTTGAAAACTGCTTCATGTTCTTTCATCTTGTGCACATCGGTAATCAACAACATTTAATCCTTGAGCCTCTTTGACCACGATCTCAAAATTAGTTGGAGAGCTTTTATTTGATCTTTATCTTCTTCGCATGTTCTCCTATGCCATTCTGAAAGAAAATGCAAACTAAACTATATCGGGCCTTTGTTATTGCTTCTATCACGAAAATGAGATAGGTCATGAAAATGCGACATGTCACGATATCATGACACTTTTACCTTACTACCTTCTCTCTTCACCACCAGTCATGAAAATACGACATGTCATGATATCACGACATCTTTTTCTCTTTTGCTTTGTCTCTATGATATGTCGCGAAATCGTGACATTCTCCTCTGCTTTGGCTTCTTCACTGCTCCTTATCACGAAAATGAAACATGTCATGAAATCGTGACATCTTTCTCTTACGATGTCTTTACCTCCTTCTTACCCGCGAAAACGTGACAGGTCACAAAAATGCGATATGTCACAAAATCATGACACTTTCTCGCTGCCTTGTACTTCTCAGCTTTCATCTCGCGAAAATGCGACAAGTCACAAAAATGCGACATGTCGCGATATCGTGACGTTTTTTCCATTTGGTTCTTTCATCTTCAACAAGTCATGAAATCGTGACATGTTTCTGTCTTCCTCTATCTTGATGTTGTTCGGCCACGAAAATGCGACATGTCATGAAATCGTGACATTCCGTACAATATGGCTACCTCTGTGCTTTCTCCTCACAAAAACGGAACATGTTGCGAAATCACGACATGTTTCTCCATTTGGATTTTTCTCCACAATATGTCGCAAAATCACGATATTTTCTATCTTCTTTCACTCTGATGCTTGTAGGCCACAAAAATTTGACGTCACAAAATCGCGATGTTTCGTACAATCTAGCTGCCTCCTCGCTTCCTCCTCGTGAAAATGTGACATGTCGCGATATCACGATAGTTCTCTGCGCTTTGCCCTTCTTGTCCAATATGTCATGAAATCATGACAATTTCTTGCCTTCTTCATCATTGTCACTTCATGTCACGATATCGCGACGTCTTCCTCTTGCTTGGCCTCATCTTCAAAAATGTCACAAAATCATGACATCTTTCATGCCTTGGCTTATCTGTCAGTCCTTCTCGTGATAACGTGACATGTCACGATATCGTGACATTTTTTTACCATTTTCTCCTTCTCTGCTTTTCTGTCGTGATATCGCGACAAGTTTCATTGACATTGCCCTTTGTTGCTTTATGTCATGATATCACGACATTTTCTATCACACTGCTCCATGGCCACCGCAAGTCACGATTTTGCGACATGTCGTGATATCGCGACATTTTCATTTTAGTGCTTTCGTTGACTGCGTTGATCGCGAAACTCCAACATGTCGCGATATCATGACAGTTTTACCCCCTTGCTGTCGTTGACTATTTTGATCGCAAAAATGCGATAGGTCGCAAAAATGCGACATGTTGCGATATCGCGACAATTTTCATACTTAGCTGATTTTTGCATTTGACGTCGCGAAACTGCGACATGTCGCGATATCGCAACAGTTACATTTTCTTTGCTCTAACACAAAACTTATAGAGACTTTTACATTTCCCTTTCAAAATGCATGGAGGGACAAACAGAAGAATTAGTATCTCTACAATTTGTGCACTCTTTTACATTAACAGTAACAACAAAACAATGTGGCAAAAATGCCAACAAGTAGGCATCTAACCATTGAGCTTATAGATGATGCAGTCTTCGTAATATCTGAAGCTCTCAAACCCGAAGAACCAGAGAATAATGTTGATATGACATTGTTCTTCGACAGTTTGAAGTGTGAGCAAGGAGGTGGTGCAAAAATAGTGTTTTTCATGCCATAAGGAGCTCTAATGCCCTTGTCGTTCAAGTTAGACTTTTCGTGCACCAATAGTAATGTTGAGTACGACGCCCTACTTTTGGGCCTCCACGCAGCCATCGCCATGGGTATTAAAATATTGAACATTTTTGGTGATTCTCTGCTTATAGTCACCATGGCATCTTTCAGTGTCGATGTCTCGTACTAAAAGCCCATAAAGATATTTTTGCAACTTATCTGGCTAAATTTTAATGGTATGACATCGAGGCAATCCCTCAATCATCAAATAGGTTTGTAGACACCATGGCATCTTTGGGATTCTTGATCCCAAAGAATCCATCCACTGATTTTACTACCATCCATGTTAGAACACTCTTGCACCCAGCAGCGGAGCGTGCAACCTTTGATAACAAAGAGTCAGTCAACATGATTGTCATTGAACCAACAACTGATTGTTTCCGTAGAGAAGAAGACTTTCTTAAGTAGGAACCCTAGGAGTCATTGACTTTTTAGAGTCCTACGGGGAGTGGTACTACCATTCACCATAAGGTTTTTTCTCAGTCTGCATTTTCAAAGTTAAATACGTAGGGGGAGCAAGTCGTCTTAGCAGTCAAAGCTGAGGCTTGTCAAAGCTGGATGTTGCAAACTTCCTAAAACTTGGTATGATCGTAGAGGGATTGTTGTGTGCCGCAAGATGCACATTAAAATAGAAAGTGACTAAGTATGTCTTCATAGGAGACATTTTGTACCGACGCATCTACGAAGGAGTTCTCCTTCGATGTCTTGAACCCCAAGAGTCATCTTGGGAAATTTTAGAAGCTCACGATGGTACATGCGATGGCCATTTCAGCAGCATGGCTGTCGTCAAATGCATTCTTTGCATGGGTTATTATTGGCCTACTATGGAGAAGGATTGTAATGTGTATGTTAAGAAATGCATTAAATGTCAGCATCATGCTAATCTTATGCACTTGCCATCACAGGCCTTACAACCCATTCATGCGGCTTGGCAATTTTCCAGTGGGGACTAGATCTTATTGGCAATATTTCTCCTCCATCGTCAGGTTGACATACATTCATTATCATGGCTATTAAGTATTTTACAAAGTGGGTGGAAGCCATTCCCCTTACAACGACCACTAGATCTCGCATCGTAGAATTTATTTTCAAGAATATCATGTCATTTTGGGATACCATCCAAAATAATTTCGGATAATGGAACTTCTTTTAAGAATAAAACTATGCAGGCTTTAACATCTAAATATTGCATTAAACACATTTTTGCAACTCCATACTATCCGTAAGCAAACGGGCAAGCTGAGGCCTCAAACAAGACTATGGTAGCCATCTTGAAAAAGACAGTGCAAGAACACCACAAGGATTGGCATATACAATTTCCCCTTGCATTATGGGCTTACAGGACTAGCATTCGAACGCCCATTGGGGAAACACCATTTTCACTAGTATATGGTGTTGAGGCCATTATGCCCTTAGAGTTGGAAATTCCAATGCTACGCATCGCATTGAAAGAGTTCATCGATGACGACACCGCGCGGCAAGCTCACCTTGATCAATTGATGTTGCTCGATGAACGTCACATGAATGCCCTTAAGCATCTCTGTGTTTATCAGGAGTGATTAAAATAAGCTTACAATGTCAAATTCCACCATAGAGACTTTGAAGTTGGGGATCTTGTGCTGAAAGAGAACCAAAAGAACTTGAATATACCGCCTGATATGCGAGACAAATTTATGACTAATTGGCTAGGACCTTACATCATATCTAAAAATATTGGTCCATGTACCTATCGCCTAACATCGCTAGAGGGTGTGGAAGAGCTTGAGCCTCTCAATATCATCCATCTTAAGGTGTTCTATGCTTGAGAGTGTAGTAAATGCACCAAAGGCATATGTAAGCCCTTTGGTCAACCCAAAAGCTTCGAGGGTTTGTCCACAACCGCACGATCATCTCAAAAGGCTCTGAGTGCTCAAATTAAGAAGCTTTGTCAATTAAAGGCACCAAAGGCATCTATAAGCCCTTTTGTCAACCCAAAATCTCCTAGGGTTTTGTCTCAACCGCTCGATCATACCAAAATACCCCAAGCTCTCTATTGAGTAGCTTGGTCAAGTAAAAACTCCAAAGGCGGTTCCTCGCCGTTTGGTCATCCTTAAAATCTCCAAGGACATATACTCGTCGTTTGGTCAAATATGAAAGCTCAAAAATATATAAATATTTGAAAATATATAAAATTCCAAATCGAATTCTTAAATCTTAAAATAAAAAAATAGTTGCTTTCGCAGTTTGCATTTTCATATATGCATTCACATCATCATATTGCATTTAGGCATTTTTCATCCGTTGCATTCCACAGTAGAGCATAATGTGTATATCAAAATCTTACAAATGATCACACATTTGTGTTTCAATCATGCACCCTTGCATTTATCATAATTCATTGCATTCATACATGATACCTGTTACGGAGAAATATGCATGTATATTAAGTTTTCAAGTCAGTCAGCCATACCTAGTGGGTCCTTAAGGTATTGTAGAAAGCTTGCTTTGTTGTTATAGACAAGGTCATTAGTTGGGATAGTGCTTCAACATATCATAATCCCGTCACTAAGCAAAACAATATAAAATCCTGTTAAGACAAGAGAGGATGAAAGCTATGAAAGCAGTCTTAGGTATCTAGAGAGATGGGTTTCACGACCTACTTATCTTGCAAATAGTTGGTCTAGAAAGGTGTACTTTGGAAAAAGGACAAGAATTTCCCCTATAAACCCTAAATTCACAAAGTTTAAATCCCAAGTTACAAAGTGCAAAAGTACAAATTTCAAGTTCAAAATGTAAAGTGACATAGTGAATCAAAAGTACTATAAAAATCTCTTGCTCACAGAAAGCAGTAACACGTGGACTAACAGTGATTTTTATCACTACATATGAGCAAGTAAGAAGGGTGAGAACTTGAATCCCTGTATTATCCACATTTTGAAAGCCATAGAGTAATCCTCGATTACAACAATGGGTTGGAAGATTCCTGCCTGCAATCGGAGGGGTAGTTCTATTGGGTGATCCCCAAACATAGCAATGGGTTGAAAGAGTCCCGCCTACATTTTGAGGGGTAGCCCTAATCAATTTGCAAGATGAGATAGCTCTAGGTACCTAGGATTATCTAGTTGTATAAGTCTAATCAAATCTAAAACAAGGATGGTACGATCGTATGAGGAACCCTATCTCACATATGGGTTGAAAGAGTCCCAACTAACATACATGGTATGCTTATGATCTATCTAAAAATACTCACATGCACACACAAGGATAATGAATAGTTGAGTCTGTCATGGCAAAAGCCTTGTCCAATATAAGCCTTGTACAGTTAGTATGTGATTTTTGGAGAAGTCTACTAGGGTGTTTGAGTCTCAAGGAAAACCCAAAAAAAAAGTTCTCCAATAGCAACAAGATACCAAATATAATTAAACTTCAGAAATGCGAGTCATTCATTCATTAGAATGCATTTTACAAAGCACAATTAAACATATATGATAGATACCGCATGAATATTAGAAATGATGTTTAGACGACCACTGACTGTATAGTGCAACAACAAAGAAATACACAAAATGACATATTCATTCATTAGAATTATACCAATCCATTTCACTACATTTCATACATGGGTGATTAATTGATTAAGTTCTTGTAATGAGAATTATCAATTATTTTGCATGATTGTTATACATTCTGTGGTGTCATATTTTAAAAATTGATATACACAGTTTACATTCATTCCTTATGTTTTAAGTGATTAAAGCATACACGTTCATTTCTATTAGATAATGATTATGTACATAAATGCATTACCATACATTGCATATCATACCATAAACTGCATAAAATAAACACATGCCCACAAAGAAAAAATAAATATGCATTTAAAAATAAACATCGCATCCATATGCATATATCATATCTCGCACATCTAATCATCTAGATCACTGCATATCATCATCATAAAGTAAAATAGCTATCTAGTGCATGTCATACATACATCACATCATATAAACATAGCATTTACATAAGCCTTGCATCCATGTGCATCAAATAAACATAAAATAAAAAACTAATAAATAAACATGTACACATAATGAGCCATAAAATATCAAATCATATATATATGTGTCCAAAAGAGTACACAGGGAGTACAAAGTGCCCGTAGGCTACAACTATGTAGGTCCTCGACCTTACACATAAAATGATATATCAAAAATGTAGTCGACAACTACTATAACTTAGATCTAGGCTGCTCCCCCTGTACTGGAGCTCTCACCACCTCCCTTAGCACTCTGTTCTAGAGCCTACTCTCTTGGCTGACCTAGCACCTGTGGTGGATCCTATTGTGGATTTTGCCTACCTCCAAAGCCTAAAGCACCCAAAACATGGGAAAATGGTAATTGTAGTAGGATAGTCCTCTGACTGGAGGTCCTTGATGTCTGCCCTGGATCTCTAGTCCTAGCCTGCGATCTTATTGTGTGTGTGCTAGAGGACCTATGCATCCTCTTAGTCCTGTGAGTCCTATGAATTGAGCTCGTTGTCGACTGCCCTGAGGTCCTAGACCTGGTACACTCGACTCTAAGGAGAAAGGATCCTTTGGAACCTATAGCCCATGCATCTCAATGTACTTGACTAGCTGATCAATGTGAGCAAGTTGGGCTACGTGCATATCATTTGTCCTCATGACCATACCACGCAGTCACTCTACCTCAGTTGTTAGATCCTGTGCAATTGTTGTACCTACTACTGGTGTTGTAGGAGGTCCCATAGTCACTTGAGGAGGAGGCATAGCCCCCCGTGATTCTTGAGCAAGATCCCACTCTGCATCTACTATAGTCCAATGTTCCTGTGCTAACTTCAAGGTAGTTTACAGTCTTTGCACCTGGGCCTCTACATCTATGGCCCAATTTGTGAGCCCCTGAACCTGGTCCTGTGCCTCAGTCAGGTTCTACTCCTTGTCAGCCACCTTCTCCTCTAGAGTGGTGATGGTGGTGTCTCTCTCGAGTAGTTGTGTGTGAAACTGCCCGAGATGACTCTACAAGTCAGCCACCTAAGCTAGCAGCCATCCCTCTATGTTATCAAGAGGGACCTCACCCTCCTCTGGAATATCCTCGTTAGGTTCAATATTTGAAATATCCTTTGTGGTGGCCTCTGTGCCCCAATCATCCTTTACATGCTAGCACACCCTACGACCATCAAGATCTACCTCTTCCTCTACTTATGTCAGCTCTTGACCTAGAGGCCCTATCCCATGCCATTTGAATAAGGACCACCACCCATCATAGTCTGGCATGGTCCCATATGTCTCAACCCTTGACTCCTAGAATTTTTTGGGTGCATCTCCTAGTGGTGGAGGAACTATCAATGGGAGGTCCCTCTCTAGAGCCAGTTGTCTATACCTCAGTGGCATCTCTGGTATGTCCTGCACCATGCTAAATTATCATAGGACATGAGAAAAAAATTGATACTCTTAGACCTCTAGCTTACGTTAGATAATCCATATATCTTGGAGGGCCCATCGTAGCCATTCCCGTCTCAGGCCATGTAAGGAAATCCATGTAGGGGCGCCAGATAATGTTCCATGGCCCAAATGATACAAACTGAATGATGTAGTGCTTAGTATTCCCAACATGAGCTCGACTATGGATACCCTCCTCAAAACGAGGCCATCATGAGGCGTAACACTAATTCTCGACATCTATGGTGGTGATGCATAGTGGTAGCTTTGCAGGACGCTCGATCCGAATGTGCTGCCACCCCCATATCTATAACAATAGACTGTAGCTGATGCCCTTACAACTACACTCTGTGATCTGGTACAACTCCCTATAGAGCTAGCATAATAAGGTGCTCCCCTATGCTAATTATAGTGGCTCCTATATAGAGCTCTGAAGCACCCTCCAAGTAGCGGCTAACATGTTCTAAGGAATCCTCACACCCGAGGAGTCTAGAAGGACAATCTGCACAATGAGATGCATGAAGAGGGCCTCTCGTATAGAAAAGACATCATCACGATACTAGTCACCGATGTGCACCCCTTTGTGGTCAGCATCATCCTGTGCATCGGTGCTCTGGTCATCGAATGGGGTGGCGAAGATAGCATCCTTTGCCATGGAGGCAGAGGAGACGATAGCCTCACCATCGATCGGGATCCTGCAGATCCTGTAGACATCCTCTAGAGGGATAGTCATCTCATCGGGATGAATATGGAAGGTGTTGGTCCATGCATTCTAGCACCAGGCCAATGCAGTAAGATAGGCTTGATCTACCCTAATGGTGGGTAGATCCATGATGAAACTAAACTCGACAACTCAAAACCAAGCTCAGTCATCATCAGACAGAGCCTCACGAAGAGTCTTCATAAGGTCAGGCTCCCGCACTCTAGAAGTTAACTTTTAAAATCAAAAGCATAATGTAAGCTAAATCTAGCTAAGAAAAGCTAAATAAAATTAAAAATTTTAATTAAACAACCTAGAAAAAGAAAAATAAAAATAGCAATAGCAAACTACAGTTGAAACTTGCGGTCCCCAATTTGAAAATTGGGAACCGCAACTGAAACCTGTGTTTCCCAATTTGCCAACTAGGAACCGCAGGTACCAGCTATGGTTTAGGAGCGGAACCCATTTTGGGTACCCTCCTAGACCACTAGGGCATCAAATTAAATCCTACAGCTAGACTAAACTAATGGGGTTCATTACCAGCAGTTTATTGAGTTGCATTTTTTTGCATTACTTAATGTAGTTCATTTTACTGGTATTGAGTGCGTGGTCTCAGTTTCAAGTTACCTTACCCGCACCCTGGCCCCAGCTAGTAGATGGATGATCAGGGTCTGCCATCGAGGTAGATGAGTATAATTATGGTAGAGTTTGGCAGCGTTACAGATCGAGGAATGTTCTCTCTCTCAGAGCTCCCAAATTGCTAGTAGTTGCAAAAAAATAATGAAAATTTTAAATGGAAATTCAATTTATAGGTCCTCCTAGTCTCTGCGGACCACAACTGACACCTACGGTTCTAAAACTAGGGTTTTTCACTCGTAGGTCTGACCCTCGGTTCCCAAATTTTGGAAATGTAAACTTTAGATCATACCCGTGGTCCGTAGCTAGCAATAAATGCCCTCAAAACCCACCGTGGGAAGGTCTAAAAAGACAAATTACTAACTTCCACCAAAAAAAAATCCAAATCAATGATCAAAATTATAAATTTGGTGATGTTAAAAGTGCTAGGATCAATCAAATAAATGCAAAATTAAACAAAAAAATCAAATAATGAAAAGCCAAATGCGCCTCGTATTTAGTGATTTATCCTATAAAATTGGCGATTGCAACGACTTGTGATCCATGCAATCCAGCAAGATGAGTAAATCACCATAAGGACATTTGGGGTAAACTTGTCATTTCTTTTATAATATCTTTCAGCAAATCATCGACAATATGATTCAACACAAGTCTAATTGCATTTGTATTATTTTTATTCCCTAAGATGGCTATCGTAGCTTGATTGCTCCATGGGATAGAGATGTGCAAGTACTACTAAGAGTTGCAATCATAAGCTGAACCAGGCCTAGCCAAGGCATTAAAAGGCTCAAATCTAAAGTTGTTCAGGATCATTCATTATGGTCAAGTGATTTTGTCACTTCATGCATTGTAAATACCCTCATTGACTTGTCGCTTGAGGGGGTTGTCATAATTTCATGTCATAATCAAAATCAACAGAAGATTCGAGAGATCGTAGATCCCTTGATCTTGTCAAAATTGTGCTCGTTCTTGCAAATCATTGCTAACAGCTATCATAAGCTTCCCCCTTTTCTTGGGGTAAATAGCAAATATGAAATTTTATTTGTAGCTCTCATCCTTCGGTTATATAGGCCTAACTCCTATTGTAGCACCAAAGCTACCCGAATGTCTGATGGTGAGTGCAGACTTTTCAAATGTAAACCTTTCCAAGTTGGAAGCAATGATTCTAGGATGCGTGTCCTTTTGCTGGGTCTGGGGAATCTAATGTTGATCAAACTAATGATCAACATAGAACCTTCGACATCATTTTAGGATGTATATTTTTGCTCAACATTGTTCAATCTCACAACGCATCTCAAAAGGGACATCTATAGACACCTAAAACACGTCATGTCAAGGGTGACTACTCATATGGACATGCTATAAAACCATATGGAGGATCTTGGACAAACTCCAAGATAGAGCAGTGGTTCTAACCACTCAATTTAGGCATTTTGGCCTAAGCAGTCTGAATTGCAAACCAGACCTACGGTCTATAATCTAAACTGTGGTTGACACCTATAGTCTACAGTCTGGACTGCAACTGTGACCTGGGGTCTTAACTGAAATTCAGTTAGGCCTTACATCCGATCCAAATTGGTTGGAATGACCGAAATATCTAGAAGGAGGTAGTTGAAGGATAAAATATTCCAAAGGCTTCCATCCCAACTATCCCAACCACCCTTCTTGGTCTTGGCTTCTCCATGAAGCCACCCCTAGACCTAGGGATATGTTATAAATACCCCCCTCCAAATGGGGAGGACATATAGATGATTTATATAGCAAAGTGCTGGCAAATTATCGAGAGGGAGAGTTAATTGAGAAAGAGAGTAGTGAAGCCCTATCAAATTGCATATTGAATCTATGCATTTGAGATCCCCTTTGCTATTCATCTAAATACCAATTAGCCATGGATGCCCTAGGTGCCTAAGATATTCAAGAAAAACAAATCTAGGCAAACGAAGGCCCTTCACAGTGATTTGACCACCAAACCTGTCAGAAGACAACAAAGGCGACCCTTTAACATCAATTTGGATAAGGAGGTCAAGCCCATTGTCCCTAATTCTGAGGGCAAACCTATTAGAGGTCAAACCATGACTGTCAGCCGTAGTTCACAATGTAGACCGCCCATCATGGCTACGGTTTGCAACAGGTGACTTATTACCTTACTTGCTTTGTTTTTGACCACATATATTAGTTATATTAGTCTTTTCATAGGTTTAATTGCATTTTAGAGAAATTTTGACCGTAGAAATTAGTCATTTCATGCATTGTGTTAAGTAGGATTATATTGGATCTTTTATGCACTTTATTGCTCCTAACTTGATATTTTATCTATGCATCATTTGCATGTTAATGTTCTTCATGTTGTAGTATAATTCTTGATCAAATTAGAATAGTTTAAAGTTTTTCTTTATGTTTTCTTGTTTTACTAGTTTAATGGTATTTACATACATATTTACTTAAAGGGCCTCATCACGAGAGGCTATCAATATTTTTAATCATGTGCTATTGTTTCTTGTTCATAGGGAGACAGGTGCAAGAGGAGCTTATGTCATAATCCTTCCACATTGCGCAGAAGGTGGTCAGCTCCACCCCAAGGCAGTTTGTGACTAATCAATAGAGCACTATAAGTGCGCCTACCCTATTGAGGGCATTGGTAATTGTAATATTAGTATCATATTTCAAGTGACCCTAAGAGGGCATTTTTGTAATCAAAGCTCATTCAAATATTAATACAAGAAACCTTAATTACGTTGTTTTTGTTCAATGTATGTACTTGTGTGAATTTTTGTGTTTTTATGATGATATAGATCAATATAGTAGATAGGTGCGCGCTCCGTGGTTAGGTCAATAACAAGTGGTTTCACAGTACTCGTACACACTAGCCATACTTGGTGAAAAATGACCATCAAAATTTAAAAAACACCATTAGCAACCACTGCAACCAAATTTTAACCGTTTGAATTTGAATCCATAACTGTTGCAAACCAATTTTTTGATTTTTAACCGTGGGAGATATCCAAAATTTTAAATTCAAATTTAATCCAGCAAATGACCATGGGTGAATTTTGCATTCAAATTTGATGAAATATGGTACTCCAAAATTATTCTGAATAATATGATATTGATGTTAGGGATTGGTGGTAAAATTTTAAATCCTTGTATCATCGTAATCCTCTTTGGAAATGTATGCTTTCTTATTGTCTTAGAGGAGGAAATTAAAAGAGAGCAGGAATTTCTTAAGAAACAGAATGAAGACTGAAAATAAAATAAAATTACTCAAGGATGAAAAAGAGGAAAAGATCAAGGAAGATAATGAGAGGAACTCAGAAGACACATTTGGATCTACAAAAGCAAGAGCAGAATAAAAAAGGTTTAAATTCAACTAAAAGTTCTATTTTACTGTTGGACATTTTGAGTAATTGAGTTGTCATTGATGTCAAGAGTCAGTTTCAGTGAGCAATGCAAGAAGAAGCGGTTCCAAAATCAGTGCAAAGGAAAATCCATGCCCAATTGATCAGATCCGGTTCCAGGTGGTCAGATGAGGTTCAAAGAGAAATAAAGAGGCCCAAGCAAAATAATATTATAATATTTTATTATAATATTAAAAGGGGAGATTTAAATTAATTATAAATTAATTTAAATAATTTCATTATAAATTAATTTATTAATTAATTTAATTAACTTCTAAAGTTATTAAGTTAATTATTAATTAATTATAATTTAATTATAAAATTAATTTATGTTAATTAAAATAATCCTAAAGTTAGGATTATAAAATTTATTTTATAATTCGAATTCAAAAATTTGAATTATCCATCGACGTTTTCAAAGCTTGGTCTATGCATATAAAAAGGGGGCAAAGACTTTATCAAAACCCATCCATACCATTCGTATGTGCTAAGCTCTAAAAGATCGTGCACAAGGGAAAAAATAATTCACGTTTTTCAAAGCTTTCGGTGGTAGACAAAAGGACAAAGGGGAGCGAAGTCCCTTCTCCATCGCACAATGTGGTGTAGCGCAACTGGCAATCATGGGAGGCGCTAAGTGTGGTAGGCTCGTGGTGCAAGGTTTGAAACCCACCGGCTTTAGTTTTTGCAAAGCGGGGGTGAGTTGTTTTGTTGAGTGTTGCACCATCGAGGAAGACACAAAGGGAAAGCGCTAGCTTTTCCCTTTGTGGGAAGGCACGTAGCCCACGTGGTGGGCTAGCACCTTGCTAAGGCGCTCGGTTGGAGAGGTTCCATGTTCGAAACCCATCGAGGCCATTTTTGCATAGAGAGAGGTATGCGCTCATGATTTGCCAAGGTTAATTGCTATTTTGGATTTGCTAAAGGTTGAATAAAATAAATATTTTGAGGGTTATAAAGTTTATTTTTTAAAGTTTGATTATTGAGAATTTGAGGGAGATAAAAGGATAGGAAGCATTAATTTTTGAGGGTTTGATTTTGGAGATTGTTAATTAAAATATTGGAGATTATAAGGAGTAATTGAGTAATTAATTTTTGTATGCTTTGATGATTGCTAATTTCAAAGGAGTAATAAGGTGTATTTGAGTTTGATTATTTTTGTGATTGAGAAATATTTTTGAAGAGAGTTAGTGTGATATTTTTATCATCTAACCATTGAAATTGGAAAAGAAGAAAATTGTGTTTAAGACAGGTTTTGAGGTCATTTTCTTCATCAAACAAAAAGGTATGGGCACATCTTCCTAGTGAGTGATTGTTGAATGTTGTGAATGCTAAGTTGGAGTGAAAAGGGTTGTTTGATAAGCATTGTTGAGTTTGGTTTTTTTGAGTGAGAGTTGATGATAAAAACCTTATTTTATAAGCATTGTTGGAAATATTGAGTAAAGCTTTCATATGCTTGAACTAGGGTTTGTGCAAAGAACATGAGTATCATTGTTATGTGAAGTGGTGAACTATCTTGAACTAGGGTTTGCAAAGATCATGAGTATCATTGTTATGTGAGGATTACTTGATAAGCATTGTTGTTGAAGTGATTGGTTGAGTGAAGAACTTGAACTAGGGTTTGCAAAGATCATGAGTATCATTGTTATGTGAGGATTACTTGATAAGCATTGTTGTTGAAGTGATTGAGCTTAGTTGAGTGGATGTGTTGAAGTGATAGTTCAAGTTATGTGAAACAAATTGTTCCATATTCTAAATTGATTTGAGAAAGAGGTTGAGTGTTTGTAAGTGTGAAACATATTGAGTCTCTAACAATTCTCTATATGTTTCTATGGTAAAAGAGAGATTGAAAGTAATTGAGCATTGTTGTGAATGTGAAGCATATTGAGTCTCTAACAATTCTCTATATGTTTCTATGAGATTGGACAAGTTCTAGTGAGGACTTGTTGAGCAGATTTGAGGTAAGTCTTAGAGAAGACTTGTGGATAGATTTGTGTGAGATTTTGTGGAAGCTTACAATACAAAGATTTGAAGATAGATATTATTGAGAATATTGGACAAGTTCTAGTGAGGACTTGTTGAGCAGATTTGAGGTAAGTCTTAGAGAAGACTTGTGGATAGATTAGTGTGAGCTTTTATGGAAGCTTACAAGGTAGATTTGAGACAAGTCTTTGAGAAGACTTGTGAGCAGAGTTGATTGATTGATTTGTTCAAACATTGAGTTAAGGTTTGGGGTAGATCCAATAGAGTTGATTTGTGATTAATTCAAGCTTTGTGTTAAGGCTTGAGGATAGATATTGAGGATAGATTTGTGCTAGAATGAAGGACTATGTTTAGTGTAGATTAGAGGAAAGATATTAAGGATAGATTTTTGCTAGATCGAAGGACTATGTTTAGTATAGATTTGAGGATAGATTTTGGTGTAGATTTGAGGATAGGTTTGTGCTAGACCAGAGATAGATATTGAGTATATTTGTGCTAGACCGAAGGACTATGTTTAGTACAGATTTGAGATAGAGCTAAGAGTAAGCTTTGGAGGTGACAGAGTATAGAGGATGATAGTCTCTAGTGGATAGAGATCCATTAGCCAGGGTAGTGAGGATAGGTCTTCTGAGTGAGGATAGGAGTCTTCAGTGGATAGAGATCCATTAGTCAGTGTAGTGGAGGTAACAGTTCTTCTAGAAGATCACCAGCTAGAGTTGAGGAGAAAGGAGTTCTCCTATGGATAGAGATCCATGAACTTGATTAGGGGATTGGTGTCTCCTTTGGATAGAGGTCCATAAACATTGTAATAGGGAAAGGATTCCCAAGATATTGATTGAGAAAATTTTAGTGAAATATTTTCTTCGTGGAGTAGCCCACATTGGGTGAACCATGTTAAATTGGTGTCTCTATTATGTGTGGTGATTTATGCATTACTTTGATTACTATTGTTGATATTGCTATCTATACATTGCATAATATTGATTGGAAAGAAAAGTAAAAAGTGGTCTTATACTATTCACCCCCCTCTCAGTATAAGCTTGTGTTCTTCAATTGGTATCAGAGTGGGTTCCTTCGAAAGAGTTTAATAACTTGAAGGAAAAGCTTACAAGAACACAATGGATTCTAAGAATGGGTCCTCAGATAATTCAACACCAGTATTTTATGGAAGTGATTATGTATTTTGGAGTATGAGAATGAAGATTCACATGATGGCACTTGGCAATGAAATATGGGAAGCAGTTGAAAATGGATACACACCACCAACTACTCCACCTACAGATAAATATGGTAAGCTTCTACATCATTACAATTCAAAAGCAATGAATGCAATTTTGAGAGGTTTGCATAGAACAAAGTTCATAAAAGTTATGCATTGCAAATCAGCAAAAGGAATTTGGGATAAGTTGCAAAGCATATATGAAGGAGATAAAAGTGTCAAAAAGGTAAAGATACGAAATCTCAAAGGACAATTTGAAGAATTAAGAATGAAGGATGAGGAAAACATTAGTACTTATCTACTTCATGTAGATGAGGTTGTTAATGCCATGCAAGGACTTGGACTTGAGATTGAAGAATCTGATGTTTGTGATAAGATCTTAAGATCTCTCCCAAAAAGGTTTAGTGAAAAGATCTCTAATATAGAGGAATCAAAATATGGTGATATTTTGACAAGAGATGTATTACTTGGTATTCTTACAACTTTTGAGATGAGAACAAAAGAAGAACCTAATCTCTAGAAGGAAGCAACCTTCAAAGCTACTAAGAAGACAAAGGGCAAGAAGTCAGATTCAAGCAATGAGTCATCCAGTGATGAAGAAGCAAATTATGGCAGAAGGAATAAGGATCCAAGAAGATTTAAAGATGCAAAATCTGTTAGATGTTTCAATTGTGGAAAGTATGGTCATTATGCAACTGATTGTCAAGAAGCTATAAATAGCAATGATGAAGAAAAATAAGATCATAAGAACAAGGAATCAGAAAAATATAGGTACCAAAAGAAAGGCAAGGATGGACAAGGCAAACAAGGAAAGAAGTTCTTTCAAAGATAGAAGAGGAGTTACTATGCAGACAAGGCAAGTAAGTACTCAAGTGATAGTGAAAATAGTTTCTCAGATAATGATAAAGATGAAGTTCTATTTTTGATAGAGGAAAAGGAAGAAGTTAAGAAAAGGTCACCAATAATTCTCAAGTGTTTTAGATGTGGTAATTTTGGACATCTTGAAGATAGTTGTACAAAGAATGGTTTCAGTTTCAGTGATGATGAATATGAAGATACACTTGAAGGACCAGAAGAGAATATTCTAATGGCACTAGAAGAAGAAGGAGGTGATCCTATAGAAGACAAGTCAGAAGAGAATGAAGATGTTTTCAAAGGCAAACAAATAGAGGAAGAATCAGAGAAAGGAGAAGTTGATCTTGAGGGAGAGCTTATTTATGCTCTTAACACATTAAAGAAGGTAAGAAAGCAAAACTCCCAACTTAAGCTTCAGTTTCAAGAATGTGATGAAGAGAGAGGAAAGCTTATAGAGGATCTAAATAAGTCAATGGCTAAGACTAAGAAGTTCAAGGATAAGTTAGAAGCAAAGGTCTTAGAATGTGAAATATTAGAACAAGAAGTAGCTCTACTAAGGGAAGAAGTAGAAAAGTCTAAGGATAAGCTACACAAGTTTGGAAAGAGCTCAAATATTATAGATAAGATGATCAAGGTACAAATATGACAAACAAATAAAATAGGTCTTGGTTTTGAACAAGTACAAAAGAAACAAGAAGAGGAGTCAACCTCAAGTTCTGAAGAAGAAGAAACTTCAGAAGAAGATAGTGTGAGAGAAAGTGAGACTTCTGAGGATGAGTTGGACAATAGAAAGTTCAACAAGGAAAAGAACAATGCACAAAAGAGGAACAGATGGAACAGGAACCAACATAGGGTAAAAGAGACTAAGAGACCAATGAGGTCAAGGCAAGGAAATTTCAATGGATGATGTTTCTCATGTCACAGATTTGGGCACAAGGCTTCACAGTGTAGGACACATGAAAGATAGGAATATGGGAACTTCAGAAATACAAGCATATTTTTCATGGGTATTGCTACTCATGTAATCAATTTGGTCACAAGGCAATGAATTACAGGGTCCATGATAGGAATAGATATGGCTTCACCAGAAGAAATCCCAAGATATTTGCACCTTCAAGGAATAACAATATTAAGTGTTACAAGTGCAATAATGATGGACATACAACAAAGTGGTGTAGAGAAAAAATTCTAGAGACAAGCAGGAACAAGAATAGTCAGAGGAATCAGAAGGATCAGATGAGAAGGAAAGTGGACAAAGGTAAAGATCAGTGCATGCTGGGAGTAGAAATACTCCCACCCCAGAATTAACCACCTCAAGAGGAGGTGGGGGAGGGGCTAAGCTAAGAGTCTCATTCTTAGCCCCGAGCCCCAAAGGTGACCCTTTGCCATTGATGTCAAAGGGGGAGATATTTGAGTAAGGGGGGGAGAGATTTGATTTAAAGAAGAGAGCATTGAGTCAGGGGGAGCAGTTTCCTAGGGGGAGCAAGATAGAAAAGGTCAAGGAAATGATAAAAGGTAATTGGGTTGCCATCAATGACAAAGGGGGAGATTGTTGGACATTTTGAGTAATTGAGTTGTCATTGATGTCAAGAGTCAGTTTTAGTGAGCAATGCAAGAAGAAGCGGTTCCAAAATTAGTGCAAAGGAAAATCCATGCCCAGTTGGTCAGATCTGGTTCCAGGTGGTCAGATGAGGTTCAAAGAGAAATAAAGAGGCCCAAGAAAAATAATATTATAATATTTTATTATAATATTAAAAGGGGAGATTTAAATTAATTATAAATTAATTTAAATAATTTCATTATAAATTAATTTATTAATTAATTTAATTAACTTCTAAAGTTATTAAGTTAATTATTAATTAATTATAATTTAATTATAAAATTAATTTATGTTAATTAAAATAATCCTAAAGTTAGGATTATAAAATTTATTTTATAATTCGAATTCAAAAATTTGAATTATCCATCGATATTTTCAAATTTTGGTCTATGCATATAAAAAGGGGGCAAAGACTTTATCAAAATCTATCCATACCATTCATATGTGCTAAGCTCTAAAATATCATGCACAAGGGAAAAGATAATTCACATTTTTCAAAGCTTTCGATGGTAGGCAAAAGGACAAAGGGGAGCGGAGTCCCTTCTCCATCGCACAATGTGGTGTAGCATAGTTGGCAATCATGGGAGGTGCTAAGTGTGGCAGGCTCGTGGTGCAAGGTTTGAAACCCATCGACTTCGATTTTTGCAAAGTGGGGGTGATTTGTTTTTTTGAGCGTTGCACCATTGGAGAAGACACAAAGGGAAAGTGCTAGCTTTTCCCTTTGTGGGAAGGCACGTAGCCCACGTGGTGGGCTAGCACCTTGCTAAGGTGCTCAGCTGGAGAGGTTCCATGTTTGAAACCCGTCGAGGCCCTTTTTGCATAGAGAGAGGTATGCGCTCATGATTTGCCAAGGTTAATTGCAATTTTTGGATTTTCTAAAGGTTGAATAAAATAAATATTTTTGAGGGTTATAAAGTTTATTTTTTAAAAGTTTGATTATTGAGAATTTGAGGGAGATAAAAGGATAGGAAGCATTAATTTTTGAGGGTTTGATTTTGGAGATTGTTAATTAAAATATTGGAGATTATAAGGAGTAATTGAGTAATTAATTTTTGTATGCTTTGATGATTGCTAATTTCAAAGGAGTAATAAGGTGTATTTGAGTTTGATTATTTTTGTGATTGAGAAATATTTCTGAAGAGAGTTAGTGTGATATTTTTATCATCTAACCATTGAAATTGGCAAAGAAGAAAATTGTGTTTAAGATAGGTTTTGAGGTCATTTTCTTCATCAAACAAAAAGGTATGGGCACATCTTCCTAGTGAGTGATTATTGAATGTTGTGAATGCTAAGTTGGAGTGAAAAGGGTTGTTTGATAAGCATTGTTGAGTTTGGTTTTTCTGAGTGAGAGTTGATGATAAAAACCTTGTTTTATAAGCATTGTTGGAAATATTGAGTAAAGCTTTCATATGCTTGAACTAGGGTTTGTGCAAAGAACATGAGTATCATTGTTATGTGAAGTTGTGAAAGAACATGAGTATCATTGTTATGTGAAGTGGTGAACTATCTTGAACTAGGGTTTGCAAAGATCATGAGTATCATTGTTATGTGAGGATTACTTGATAAGCATTGTTGTTGAAGTGATTGGTTGAGTGAAGAACTTGAACTAGGGTTTGCAAAGATCATGAGTATCATTGTTATGTGAGGATTACTTGATAAGCATTGTTGTTGAAGTGATTGAGCTTAGTTGAGTGGATGTGTTGAAGTGATAGTTCAAGTTCTATGAAACAAATTGTTCCATATTCTAAATTGATTTGAGAAAGAGGTTGAGTGTTTGTAAGTGTGAAACATATTGAGTCTCTAAAAATTCTCTATATGTTTCTATGGTAAAAGAGAGATTGAAAGTAATTGAGCATTGTTGTGAATGTGAAGCATATTGAGTCTCTAACAATTCTCTATATGTTTCTATGAGATTGGACAAGTTCTAGTGAGGACTTGTTGAGCAGATTTGAGGTAAGTCTTAGAGAAGACTTGTGGATAGATTTGTGTGAGCTTTTGTGGAAGCTTACAATACAGATATTTGAAGATAGATATTATTGAGAAGATTGGACAAGTTCTAGTGAGGACTTGTTGAGTAGATTTGAGGTAAGTCTTAGAGAAGACTTGTGGATAGATTAGAGTGAGATTTTGTGGAAGCTTACAAGGCATATTTGAGATAAGTCTTTGAGAAGACTTGTGAGCAGAGTTGATTGATTGATTTGTTCAAACCTTGAGTTAAGGTTTGGGGTAGATCCAACAGAGTTGATTTGTGATTAAGTCAAGCTTTGTGTTAAGGCTTGAGGATAGATATTGAGGATAGATTTATGCTAGACCGAAGGACTATGTTTAGTGTAGATCAGAGGATAGATATTGAGGATAGATTTGTGCTAGACCGAAGGACTATGTTTAGTACAGATTTGAGGATAGAGTTTGGTGTAGATTTGAGGACAGGTTTGTGCTAGACTAGAGATAGAGATTGAGCAGATTTGTGCTAGATCGAAGGACTATGTTTAGTATAGATTTGAGATAGAGCTAAGAGCAAGCTTTGGAGGTGACAGAGTATAGAGGATGATAGTCTCCAGTGGATAGAGATCCATTAGCTAGGGCAGTGAGGATAGGTCTTCTGAGTGAGGACAAGAGTCTTTAGTGGATAGAGATCCATTAGCTAGTGTAGTGGAGGCAATAGTTCTTCTAGAAGATCACCAACTGAGATCGAGGAGAAAGGAGTTCTCCTATGGATAGAGATCCATGAACTTGATTAGGGGATTGGTGTCTCCTTTGGATAGAGGTCCATAAACATTGTAATAGGGAAAGGATTCCCAAGATATTGATTGAGAAAATTTTAGTGAAATATTTTCTCCGTGGAGTAGCCCACATTGGGTGAACCATGTTAAATTGGTGTCTCTATTGTGTGTGGTGATTTGTGCATTGCTTTGATTACTATTGTTGATATTGCTATCTATACATTGCATAATATTGATTGGGAAAGAAAAGTAAAAAGTGGTCTTATACTGTTCACCCCCCTCTCAGTATAAGCTTGTGTTCTTCATTTGCAGGTTCATGGAAGCATTCAAAAGAAACAGGTTATTATTTCCATTGACCCTAGTAGGAAATATAATTTTATTAATATTGATTTGGCTAAGAAGTTGCAAGTTTAAGAAACAAAAATTAATGACATACAACTAGAGGGTGAGCATGTTCAAACTTTTGAAGATTTGAATCTTACCATGGATAAATATGTCACATTCAGAATTTCATGCTATGGAGATGGATGATAGGGATATTGTTCTTGGTTATTCTTGGCTAGATTCCTTTGGGACTATTAAAATTAATGTGCAAAAGAAGTTTATGAAGTTATGATACAAGAAAAATAAGATAACATTGGAGGATATTTCCCATATTAAGGAACAAGGATCCAAGTAAAAACAAGAAGCGATTGCAAAAAAATACATTGCAAAACAAATAGAAGAACCTGAAATAGAATCCATGAAGGCAATAGTAGCAACTAAGTCCATGGTAGAAGAAATAGAGTCCATGAAAGAAGCAACAACAACTAAATCCATGGAAATAACAATAGTAGAGTCCAAGGAAGAATTTATAGAAGAGCATAAGGACACACCAAATGAAGGTAATATGAAAGAGCAATGTGTAGAAAAATTTAAAACAATGGAGCCAAATTTTGAGGAGTTAAAGAAGGTAGAACATCAAGTTAAGGTTACTCCATATCACCATCCACACCACCATGAGCAATAACAATCTAGGAGGCATGGCTTAAGACAACAATATTATGGTTCTAAAGGGAACCATAAGGTCACCAACTATGGCAGTATTTGGAAGAGAAAACATAGTAATCCTGATCTTAAGATTATTTCATCAACATCAAGGAACAAGGAGAACCACCATTCAAATTATCAAAATTCAGTAAAAAAAGTGTGGAGCCAAAAAAGCAAGTTTGGATACTCAAGTAACAAAATGGCATACCAGCATCAACATGTTTCGTTTTGGATGGTTGAATGATCAAGATTGGTATCAGTTGCTAATATTGCTTAGCAAATCATATTACTTGTCTTCTTCATATATTTCAAGGATGAAACATTTGTAGTAAGGGTGGCATGATAGGGTACCTAAGAATAGATATTTAGGGATATATTATTATATTGTATAAGGCCAAGGTTGATTATATTATAATATTATATTAATAGTCGGCTCCCCAAAGTAGAATTAAAAATTAGATATATAAAGAAGATATTTGTCATTGTAATAATCATCATTGAGTATAAAAATAATAATCATCATTTGTGCCCATGAAGTGGCTTACACTCTCATCTGAGAGATATTGTGGAGTTATTCCTTCCTTAAGGAATATTTATTGGTGTTTTCCTACCTTAAGGGTTTTAGATAACAAAGGTCTGTAGAATATTGTGTGTGTGTGTGTGTGTGTGTGTGTGTGTGTGTGTGTGTGTGTGTTGATTAGGTGGAAGAAGGGATTTTAAAAGGGTCCAAGAGAATCTAAAGCAAAACATAAATATGATTTATCCCCCTAGGGGAAAAGAAACCAAACACTCGAACACACCACACCAAGATAAAAAGAATCTAGGATTCGATAGAACCAAGAGATCCAGAAAGGAAGATCCTGCCAAAAGCAAGAACACACCAAAGAGAAATTTGAAAAATAGGATTAGGGACCCACCCAAACTAAACCAAGAAAATTCAAATTAAATTTCAAAAGACAAAAATTCTTACCTAGAAAAAATCTTGTTTTTGGATTTGATCTCATAGGTTCAATCCTAACAAGTTCTACCCAACAATTTTTAAAGAGTATGCTTGCACCAGACCGGGACCTCAATCCCATAGATCTTCCCTAACTAGATCTGAGATAAAAGGTACACTATACCAAGAGATCTAGAAGGCATGAATATAATCCTCTAGGTTGGTCCTAGAATCCATCTAGTCTTCCACCAAGAGTATGCTTGCACTAGACTAGGACCTCGAGCCCATAGATTTTCCCCAACTACGTTGTGCCAAGAGCTGTAGAAGGCATGAACATAATCCTCTGGGATGGTCCTATAATCCACCCATTCTTCCTCCCAACATCTTAGCACACCAATAGAAATATCATTGAAATCACAACTGAGTAGCCATACCTGTAACCTCACGAGGATAACACCCCAAATGGTAGGATCTGCCCAAAAATCAAAAAATACTCCTATGAGGTTCTCACATAAAATTGGTTCACAATTCAAAAATAAAAATTTCCCGTCCCAACAAAAAATCAAATATTTGGAACCACTTTAGATATTAAAGTCCTACAACAAATGTTCAAGGTGGAAAAACCAAAACAAAGCTTAGATTTTCTCACCCAATAGTACGATAAGATCCAGAAGCACTAAGCACCCAAACATTTGAACAAAGAAATCTCTTGGCTCAATAATCACATCATGAAATCCTTAGGGAACAAAGCTTGTAAGGACTTGAGAAAACTCACTAACACAAGATCCTTTGTTACGTGTCAAACATAGCTAGGACTAGAGAGAAAACATTGAGTTTGAATTATGTTTACATCAATAATCAAATCCAGGATAGTATCCTGACTAGGACTAGGATCACATCGAAGTCTGATGGCTCCAATACAAAATTTTACACAAACCTCTCTAGATCCACTCATAGACCTAGGAATAACATACACAACCAAAGAAATCCCAAAGACAAACCTACCTAGGCTAGGTTTTCTCTCCAAGAAAATAAAAAAGAGAAACCTCAAGAAATAGGGTACACCAAAAGCAGAAACAATGATAGGGCCAGAGCACTACTACAGGGTATGGTATCTCCCAAAGAAGAAGAAACCCTTCCACTACAACATAGCCAACCACACCCATCCAAACAAACGTGGCATCTCACCTAACCTCTACCTCTCAGCATATTGTAGCAACTTTACCTTTTGATCGCCCACCACAACAAAAACCAAAGGATTCAGGGGATCTAGATCAAACCCAACTTATGCATGATCTAAAAATAAATATTTTCAATCATACATAAGTTGAATCACTTGTGATTATTACTTTTTATAACCACTGATATATTTGGATACAATTGAAAAGAAGAATATAATATTATTGTCTAATTATTCTTTTTCACATAGAAATTCATCATTCTAAAGAAACATGAATTGATAATGACATCACTCTAATAATATATTTAAAATTAACTATATGTAAATGTGTGTTACTATGTATATATATGTATGTGTAAGTTCAATTATGACTATGTAAATTCAACTATAGGTTTTTAATACCCAAAAATCAAAGACATAAATTATTTTTTAAAAGTATCCATGGTAGCAATAGTGGTTTTAAGGTTATTTTTGCATTTTAATTCTACTAATTATCAGAATGGAAGAGTTCTATATTAGAATTAACCACAAAACTAACATTAAATATAGATATATGTTACAATAACAAATCCTCTTTAAGCAATCCTAAACTACCAAAATCATATTTAACCTAATGTTCTTTGAATATTTTTAAAGTGACCTTCATGACACATAAATATACAAAAAAATTATTTCAACTTGTTGAATTTTAAAGCATCTTCATCATTGGAGACTATCAAAATATGTAAAAAGATACTTCTTGTGGTCATTGCACAACTACCCCCAAGACTTGGGGACCCACCTTTTCATTTTGAAGTTTTGAGTATTTTTGTGGTTTGTTTTGAGTGATGATTTTGATAGGCCCATGCCAAGGAAGTCATTGTGTAGGTTTGTAGGTGCTTTGGTTTAGTCTTTCAATTTCTTTTAGTTGGTCTTCGTTTGAGTGTAAATGTTTGATTAATTTCAATCCTCTAGATTAACTTAATTCAAGTGGTGAAATTAATTAAATCAAATTTAAAATAAAAATAAAACAAGAAAAATAAATAAATAAATAAACAAACAAAAGAAAACAAATAAATATTTAATAAATAAAACATTTAAAATGATATATTAATATATATACATATATATTAATAAATAAATCAAAATAAAAGAAAAAATTAAAAAAATAAAGAAAAAGAAAAAATTATATATATATATATATATATATATATATATATATATATATATATATATACATACATACTTTTCCACAATCGTTGAAAAATTCTTTTAATGTTTAACTTTAAAGTTTTAGAATTTAATAGCGTGTGGTTTGTAATTTTTATTTTTTATTTTTTTAAATGTTAGTTTTTAAAAGGCTAATTCACGTGTTTTTATATGCAAGTAAGGTTAATGCCCAAGTGGATAAAAAAAAGAATGGTCCAAAATCTATTATTAATGGGCCACGAAATGAGTGTTGGTGGTGAAGTAAGACAAACAGACCATTCGAAATCCGCGTGCAAGAAAATGAATAATTGGAAAACAAAAGTGAGGTCGTTTGAAAGAGATGAAACGGAAGGACTGCCATATCAAAAACAACGAAGGCAAAAACCAAACAAAGGGTAAGCGAGAAATGAAACAAAGAGACCTACTAATTGAAACCTGCATTTGGAAGCTAGATGGAAAAGTATGAATTTAGAAATATTAAATATCCGATCGAAGGAGGATGCAAGGGCTAGATCTTTTGGGTGGGGAGCCAAACCGTTGGATTGGCTTTCACCACTTGATGCCAATTTTAGGCATGGATTCTACACTGTAGTTGAACATTGAATATCTTTTTGTAATTTATTGGAGATGTTTTCAAGTTTTAATGCATTTTTATGGTTGACTTGATTTCGTTTTCAGTATATTACACCATTTCCTTAAAAGATTTCATCGTGTTAGTTGTTTGATTGCATTAAGTTAGGTCACACTAATACTGGTTTTTGTGCAGAATACTAATTCTTGAAGGGTTTGTGGTAAACTTATGGGTTGCAACAATTTATTTGATTTCGTTTATTTTCTTCTTCTTTTTTTAATTTTATTTTTCTAACCCTTCTTTTTACAATTTTTTAAATTTCGGTGATTAAAATAAAAATTGAAAAAAATTCAAAATCCAAAAATAAATACATGGGTGTAAAGAATGAGTTTATTTCGATTTTATAAAAATTATTAAAAATTATTGTTTTATAAGGGTTTTATAATATTGGAATTTTCATATTTTTGCATTTTGAAGGTAAATCAATTCTATAGCTTTGCATTTATGTTCACAAGCAAGAAATAAACTTCCCTTTATGAAAATTTCAATTTCATTAAAGGGGGGTAATTTTTACGGCATTTCATAGGCCATCATTTTAGAGCAATAAATTGCATTTTCTTTATGAAAATTCTGATTTCATTAAAGAGAGGTAATCTATTATTATATCAAAGGCTATTGTTTTCAAAGCATTAAATTATTTCTTATTTATGAAAATTATTTCATTAAAGAGGGATAATTATAATGACATTTTAAGACCCTTACATTTCATGGTTATTCATGCATATTTATTTCCTTTTATTTTATTCATCAAGGCAAATTAAAAGGAATCCAATCTTCATTTCACATTCATATTTAGAGAGATTTTAATCTTCTATTTTAATATTCAAAGTAGGGTTTAAAGAAGCTAAAAACTTGTTTAAATCTACTTAATAAAGGAAGATAAAATCTACCTAAAATACTCCAAGATAAAATGAACTAAGGCTTACATCGTGGTCATATGAGGGCCAATTTACATTTTCATTTATTTTAATTTTCATGAAAAATTATTAGCATATCGTAATAAAATAAACCAACACAGATCCCTTGTTAACAATTACTTGCAAATCACTAAGGTATTCCTAGCACTGACTTGATATATGTTCACAAGATTATAAGCACTGACTTGTTAGCAATTAGAGAAATTTCATATTTCTTTGCAAGAGAGGGTTTTGTGATCAAAATCCTAAGTGTGATGGTTGTTTTGCAATTGGAAAAAATTACCACTCAACAATACTTATATTTGATCTCATTCAATTAAAATTATTGTGACATTAACCCTTGATGGGATCTTGATTGTATAAATTCTAGAAAGAAAATCTGGATTATTGTAAGCAAGATGAAAAGGAGAAGATTATAAAATAGATATGAAAGAAAGTGACCAATTTTAAAGCAAGATGAACTCTCATATCTTCTACAATTTATCAAGGCTTTGAAAACTAACATTGTTTTTTAGAAGTAGCATTTTCAAAACTTTGTCTCTCCATATATGTTAGATGTGATTAGAAGTAGCATTTTCAAAACTTTATCTCTACACATACATTAAATGTTATAATTTATAAATTGTTACAAAAATATAGCTTATAACCTTATTTTTTTATTTTTTCATAAATTTAATTCAAAATCTTATATTTTAGAAAGCCAACCATTTTTGCACTCCCATGCTTCAACAAAAGATAAATATCAATGTCATTCTATATCTATACATTGATTGACAATGATATCACTCTAATAGTATATATAAAACAATATTAATTATATGTATGTGTGTGTTACTATGTATATGTTTATGTATATTTAAGTTCAATTATAACTATAAAATCATTTAGTTTTGGGTATATAATACCCAAAAATCAAAGAAATAATTTTTTTTTATCAAATTCAACCTAAAAACTAATCTACTATCCTTGAAGAGGACCATGAATCAAACTAATAGTTTTATAGATTTCTTATAAACATATTCGAACTATATATTTTAGAGAATAAAAATATCATGTAACCACCATGAACTAGTCATGTGCAATGAATTGCAAATATAATCCAAAATCTTAAATATTTACTTGTATCCATGGTAATGATAGGAGTACTGTAGCTATTTTATCAATTCAATTCTACTTATCAACTAGACAAAATAATTCTATATTAGATTTTTTTTTTTTTTTGTAATTAAGGGTCATTTCATTAATACCGGGTTTTAAAGGTTAACCCAAAACCTATTACAAAATATAGCCTTAAGTTGATATGGATCCTTAACTTGTTAAGGACTACCTGTTCTTTACTATTCCTTGCCTTTCTAAGCCCTAGAAATGAGTGGGCTCGATACCCCTTACCCATACTAATAGCCCAAATATCAAGCTGACAACATACCATAATAACACTATAGAACCCCAAACATCTTTCAAGACAATCTATAGAGCTATTAAAAATGATATCCCCATGAAGGACCCTTTCCTCAGTACAAACAAAAAACCAAAATTTGTCATGGATTAGAACAGAATAGGGCTGACAAGCCAAAATTCCTCTGTATCGGGTGGTTGGATGGAGGAAGCTAAGTTTCCTCATCATCATCCTCGAGCTCCTCGAGCTCCTCATCCTCCTCATCCTCCTTGTCTTCATCCGAGTCCTCGATAAGTTCAACCGACTTTCCACCCTGATATCCTTCATTAAAAAATAGATTGGTGAGGGCTCCATAGAGCTCATTCATGTGCTAAACTATGTTGCCCATAGTGTCCTCACCTCATACTTTATTGGCGGTCATTTTGTATTGCTTCTTCCATGTCACTGGGGACCCCTTCCTCCCACGTGACAAGTCCATCAGCATCCACCCCTAAGTTGTCCAGCTTATCCATTGTTTTATTGCCTTCTCGGAGCACGTGTTGTGTCAGCCTATCATTCTTAGCTTCAAAAATTATCCTTGCCTCTTCTATGAAAAATTTGATCCACCATGAAATTTTTTTCCCATTGGTTAGGAGGTTTATAATATTCATTAATTCCCCTTCAACTATTAGTTTGCCTTCGGTCTCCTAGGACATCTGCAACCCTCTCCATAGGGCTCTTGCTTTCGCCTCATTGTTGGTATTTCTTCCAACCTGTTCATAAAACACCAGCACCAAGTTTCCTTGGTGGTCACGAACCACTCCTCCAACACCTGCTCTTCCAGGATTATCCTTAGTTGTGTCGTCCAAATTGAGCTTGAACCAACCAACTAGGGGTAGGGTCCACTTCACACCTATTCTGGGATTGTGCTTACTGACCAAGGGTTCCTCTTCCAAGGTAATATGTAGGGATTAAGGAAGTTATTTTTCCCAGGGATGGTTATACTGAGCTTCATAGGGGATGATACTGATATTTTTATGAGCAAAGGCAAGGATCTTGTTGGTAATGGTTACGGGATCATGGCAATAACCCTTAAAGGCTCTATGGTTTCTTTCTAACTAGACCTACCATAGGAAATGGTGAAGGGAAATATTCCACATGAACCTAAGCCTAAGGTTAGTAAAGGGGTTAGGCCATTGCTGGAAGAGGTCAATGATGGAGGCCAGTTTGACCCACAAAATTCTAAAATCTTCGAAAATCCCACCTAGAATATCATCTGCAACCAAAAATTCAAGGAAGATATGGAGGGTGGATTCCCAATTAGCCCTACATAGCTAACAATGATTATAAATTATCATACCTTTCCTTAACATATTATCAATGGTGAGTATCCTCCCTTGGATCACCAACCATGAAAAAAAGGAGATTTTGGGGATGAGATTTTTGACCCACACCAACTGGGTCTAGAGGATGGGATCCTCAGGATCAATCATAAGCTTATAGGTGGATTTGACAGTGAAATACCCACTCTCGATTGTAGCCCACATTACATGGTCCTCTCCACTTCTCATGGGAATGAATTGTTGGTGTAGGATATTTTGGATCTCTTCTAACTCGACTTCAAATCCCAGTATCCTTATTTATTTCCATCTAAACCTTCCCCTATTATGCATCATAAAATCAGCCACTTTCCTTCCTATGAACTGATCAATATAATCCTTGACCCTGTCTAGGTGTGGCAATTGAGAGAGAGCCTCATCCCTAGGCCACCTATCATCCCAAAAGCTAATATTTTACCTGTTTCCTAAGATCCATATCAACCCTTTATTGATGACATTTATGCTGGTTAATATTGCATTCCAAAAAGCCGATCCTCTATTTAGGATATTGTCCTTTAGAAAATCAATGCCTTTGTGATATTTTATTTTAATAATGGAAATCCATTAGTTCTCCTTGTTGGTTATGAGATACCATGATTTCTTAGCTAGCAGTGTTGTGTTCAATTGATATACTCTTCTTAGGACTAACTCCCCATTCTCCTTAGGTCTACATACCTTACTCCATCCAAATAGGTGTATTCTCTGTTTCTCCTCTGATCCTGACCAGTTGGAGCTGTTCAATATTTTGGTATACCTTAGTTGGGGCCTTAAAAATAGAAAAAAAGTACATGGGGATGCTCTGAAGGGAGGCCATAGTGAGGGTAGATTTACCTTCCTGATACAGAAAGAGCCCTTTCCAACCAGCCAGTTTCTTTTGAATTCTTTCTACCACATTGTCCCGCATTGATTTTCTCAGGGAGCCTATAAACTGGAGAAGACCTAGGTAAGAAGTAGGGAGAGCAATAAATGAACATCCCAAAATCCTAGCTATCCTAACCTACCTTGGAATGGGGGTGTTGAGGAAGTAAATTTTGCTCTTGAAGAAATTCATCTTCTGCCCAACCACCTCCTCATAAAGCTTTAGAATGAGCTTTATCCTTCTAGATTCAACTACTGACGCCTGGGTCAACATAAGGGCATCATCAAAAAACTATTGGTGGGATACGATATTGGCAAGGGAGGTGGATTTAATCCTAGAGATCAGACCTACGTTGCAGGCCACTTTGATTGTTCTTCCTAGAGCCTCCACCACAATAATGAACAACATTGGACTGATCGAATTCCCTTGTTTGATGCCTCTAAGGCTTTGTAAATACCCTGTTGTCATACCATTTACAAGGATAGATAACCAAGGCTTGAGAATACATCCTTTGATAAGTCTTACCCATTGAGGATGGAAACCAAATTTTAGAAGAACTGCAATCAAGAAATCCTAGTTGATGTAGTCAAAGGCTTTATTCATGTCAAGATTTAGGGCAAAGGTTGCTTTCTTAGTTTGGCTTGCAATGTGAAGGCCTTCATGGACTATAATCACCCCATCAAGAATTGATATTCCTTGAACCGAGATCCCTTGACAAGGATCAATCATAATGGGTAATATTCCTTTCATCCTATTAGCTATGGCTTTAGTAAGAATTTTATAAGATACATTGCATAAACAGATTGGTCTAAAATTTACCATCATTTCGGAGGTCAAGACCTTAGGAATAAATGCAATGAAAGTAGAATTAAACCCTCTAGGGATATTTTTTGAAGACTGTAACTCCTTGACCATCGATATTACATCCTCCCTAGCAATATCCCAAAAAAATTGGTAGAAATGAGGAGGGAATCCATCAGGACCTGGGGCCTTATCAGGTTCCATGCTAAACAAAGTATTTCTTATTTCCTCCTATGTGAAGGGAGCTAGAAGTTTGGCATTAGTGGCACCATATATGACACTAGGTATGAATTGGATGAGACTCTCCTTGGCTTCCTCTTGGGATTGGGTTTCATCCCTGAGGAGGAAGCTGAAATAACTAATAGCTTCTCTGATCTCAATTAATTCCTGAGTTTTGGATCCATCAACTCTAGTTAGCTCTCTGATCTTATTATTACTTCTATTTCTTAGGGTAGTGATACAAAAAAAAATTGAATTTGAGTCACCATCCTTCAATCATAAAGCCCTATATTTCTACCTCTAATAGGTTTTCTCACAGGACAGAATATTATGATATTCCAAAAGCTTAATTTGTTCCTCTATTCTTATTGTTTCATCATAAGTACCATTTTTAATCCTATTTTAAATAGCCTTAAAACTTTCTCCCACTTGTTTCTTGTTCTCAAACAGGTTCCCAAAAACATCCTTATTCCAGATTCTCAGGTTTTCCTTCACTGATTTCAACTTTTGGGCTAACTTAAAAGTTGAGCTGCCCTAAATGGGTTGTTGCCACCAACTTTTGATTCTTTTCTTCAGGTCTGGATGTTTGATCTAAATTGACTAAAATCGGAAGATTTTCTTAAAGTAGTTAGCTTGTGGGACCTCCAATAAAATGGCATTATGATCTTATGTAATTTTTGGAAGAGCTTGCAGAGTGGAGTCTCCAAAAATTGTGACAAATTCTTTTGATAGAAAGAACCTGTCTAACATTTCCTAAATAATTTGGCTTCCTATCCTACGGTTGCTCCAAGTAAACTTAGTCCCTCTTAGCCTCACATCCATCAACTCATTAGAATTGAAAAACTCATTAAATTATTCCATGCTCCTTGTTGGAAGCCCAGCCCCACCCTTTTTGTTTGAAGGGTATAAGGGAGTATTGAAATATCTTGCTACCATCCAGGGAATATCATGAAATACTGCTTTCAAGTGGCTTAGATATTTCCAAAATGAGGTTCTTTCTTGAACTGAATTGGGTGCATACACATTTGATACAAGATATGATCTATTCTTGTCAATGTCATGAAAAAACATACTTAACACCCTGTCATCATCCTGAATAATGTTGCCTTCCACACTCCTAGAATCCCATAGCACCATGAGTCCTCCTAAAGCTCCTCTTGCCTTCTTGAAAACAAAATATTCTTGACTCCATATTTTTTTGTTGCTATTTTTAACTGGGCTTCATCTATTTTTGTTTCTTGTAAGAGAATAATGGTTGGGTTATATTGCCTTCTTATTGAACAGACCACCCTGTGGGTCGGTGGGCCATTTAGCCCTATCACATTCCATGAGAGTACCTTCATTTAGACTGTTTGGGATTTTTCCCCTCCCCCTTCCTTGGGGAGGTTTGCCTAATTTTTTATCATCTTGACCTGGATAACCTGTTGTATCAGTGTTTTTTGTTTTCCACTTGCCACTTAGTTGTCAGTCGTCAATCTATTATGTTCAGCATTAGACATCCTTCCCCTATTTTTCTCACTACCATAATCAATTGGGGATTTTATTGTACTTATGGTCTATTTTGGGCTAAAATGAGGAGGTACAATCTATTTAAGGACTAGACTGGAACACTCTTCTGGCTTGTTTGTTCCTACCATTTCAATAATTGATTCTAACTCTTCCGTCCTTATCCTATATTCTCCACAATCCTATTGTGAACCTTCCTAAAAGTTTGTAGGGCTTTTGGTTATGATATTGGAAGGACCTGATTCCTTTGATCCTATCTCCTCCATCCTTTTCCTATATTCCTTAGGGTTGTGCTTTAATCCTTCCTGATGGTTTGGTAGTCTTTTAGTTTTGATGTTGTAAGGACCCGATATGGACAGGTATTCTAAAGTTTTTGGTAATTCAACCTGAAGGATTTCGTCCTCACCCATATCTCCTTCTACCATTAGGTCAGTAAGAACTTTGAACTTATTTGAACTCAGGATTATAGGGCTTACCTAATTTTCCTACTTGTTGGTGATTTGTTGCTTTTCTTTCTCCTAGGGTTGAGCCTGGTTGTCTTGCTCTTGGTAGATATTGTTGTTCTTGGCCATCCTTAACCCTCCTCTACCTGTTGGTCCTCCCGTGGATTGGTTCTTGGGGAATGCTTTACCATTTGTACTTTTGCATTTTGTCCTCTGAGCTTCTCTGCTAGCTGCTAGACTTGGACATTGATTTCATAGGTGACATTGAGTTTTATATTCTATGCAAAATGTTAGCTTATTTTCATATTCCACCAGCTATTTTCTTAGATAATCTCCATAGCCTAGTTCTAAAAAGGTTGGTAGTTTAGAATCTAAGTCTGTGTTGACACAGATCCTTGCATGCGTCATCCATGTCCTTTCCAAGGTTGAATGATCAATGGCAACCGACTTCCCAATGGCTCTGGCAGTCCCTTGTAACCAGTACTCATTAAAAAAATGAGCAGGAAGGTTTGGCAGGTAGACCCAAATGGAAGCTATATTAATATTTTATTTTTCGGGATCAAAGTCCTCTCCCTATTTTTTGAGAAATAAGTTACGTTTTCCTAAAAACCACGGTCCACCTATTATAATGCAATTTGCATCCTCCTTGTTATTGAATCTTAAGATGACAAAGCCCCTGGACAAAGCAACAATCTCTAGGTTCCCAACTGTTCTCCATTTGGATAGCGCCCAGGAGCGTATAGTTTCTATATCCAACCTTTCACCCAAAAAATTACCTACTAGTGAAAAATCCTCCAGGGATAAAAATAGACCCATAGCATTTGCAGGTGCCATAATCCAGTTGTTCTCAGGTATGAGGGGTGGGAGTGAATGAAAATCACTCTTTTTGCCTTTTATGGTTTCTACAAAGGATAGACCTCTTCTGGGACCCACAGTACTTAGCTGGGTCCATTTGTTTAGGTCTTTGTTAGGGGGTTTTGGTCCTTGTACCTTGTCAAATTGCTCGTGGACAGGCCCCTATCCCCTTCCAGAGACAGTTGACATGCCTGCCTCTAGATGCTCACCTGCTTCCTGCTCGAGGTTCTCACCCGAAACCTTTGAACTTCCTTCTCTACCTTCACTATTCCTACTGCTCCGCTCAATGCTCTTTGAATATTTTTAAATTTTCCTTCATGATACATCTAAGTATATAAAATATATATATTTAGTTGATGATTATTAAAATATCTTCATCATTGGACACTATCAAAATATGTCCAAATATACATCCTTTACCTTAGTCAATTCAAATCATTGTGATACTAAATGTTGGTAGTATCTTGAGTGTAAAACATCTAGAAAGAATAAGAAAGACAAAAAGAAGTTGATTATTTATTAGAGATGAAAATAAGTGATCATTTGTTGAAAGTAAGAAAAATCTCATAACTTTTATAATTTGATAAAACTTTGAAAATTAACATAGTTGATTAGAAGTAGTATGTTTAAAACTTTTTCTTTTCATATACATTAGAGGTTATGAGTTGTAAACAATCACAAGCATATACCAATAACCACATCTTTCTATTTTTCATTAGGTTTCTTCAAAACCTTCTATTTAGAAATTCAACTATTTATGAACTCCCATGCTTCAACAAGAAGATAAATATCCATATTATTTTACATCTATACATGGATTGATAATTATATCACTCTAATGATATATCTAAAGCAATATTAATTATATGTATGTATGGCACTATTTATATACGAATAAATTTAATCATGACTATGTGAAACAATTTAGCTATGCATTTTTAATACTAAAAATGAAAGAAATCATTTTTTTAAAATCAATTTCAACCTAAAATCTAATCTACTATCCTTGAGGAAGACCTTGAATCAACCCAATAGTATTATAGGTTTCTTAAAATCACACTTAAAAAAATATTATTTTAGAAAATAATAATGATATATAACCACCATGATATAATCCAAAATCTTAAAAGTCTACTTATATCCATGGTAATTATAGGAGTTTTGTAGGTTTCACTTTTAATTCTACTTACTAAGCAAATAGAGTAACTCTATATTATAATTGACTATAAATTTAACACTAAATATAGATCTATGCTAAAATAACAAGTCTTCTTTAAGCAATCATAATCTAGAAAACCTTTGTTTAACACAATGCTCTTTGAATATTTTGTAACCTTCATGACACATCTAACTATACAATAAACCATTTTTGGTTGATGATTTCTAAAATATCTTCATCACTAAAGACTATCAAAATATGTCAAGAGACACATATTTAATTTATAAGTCAATTCAAGTCATTGTGATACTAACCCTTGGTGGAATATTGAAAATAGAACTTCTAGAAAGAATATCTAGATTATTGTAAGCAAGAAAAAAAGATCATAAATTATACGTGAAAAGAAGTGATCATTTGTTAAAATCAAGATAAAGTCTCATAACTCTGGCATCTAGCTCCCAATTATTGAATGTGCATAAGTTGCATAATAAGGCATTATTTCAGTTGTTATAGTAACAAGGAGCTAAGACACTTTATTTTGACTAGAGTGGACATCTAGAAGGGGACAGTACCAAGAGGAAAACTTCTATATAATTTTCCTAAATAGGAGCTATTTTCTTGGTATGATTAGAGAAGTTTTTGTAGAGGAGTTACTACTAGGATGCTTTACTGATTTTAGATATAGGTTTGACCATATTGTCTATTACTCTAGAATTGAGGTATGAGATACCCATTATATAGGGCTTTATAGCCATAGTTCCTTTGTGGGAAAAAAATCTAAGATTATTCTGATAAGGGTACCTTTGGGTATTTCATTCCCTCCTCATGGCCAATACTTTATAGGTTTGTTGGTAATTAATACAAGCAAATTTTGTGATGCTTCTTTACCTGGATCCTTTAGAGTAGATTTTGATTAGGGTCTATGGGGTAACAATAAATAAAGGTGAGACTGAGGTTGACTAGAAAGTCATTGGCTAAGCAACTAGAGTAGGTTGGTAAGGGGATTGCATATTGGGGTATAGGGACATGAGAGGCCTAAGGGTTAGTCTTACAATCATAATCAACTCATGTTTAGTTTATATATCTATACCATAATCATATGGTAGAGAATTCCCACATTAGACTTTAATATTTAATAAGATTTTAGAATCCAAGGCTTTCAAATAGTATATAAATACATATTTAGGGAAGGACAAAGCTCTGAGGTTTACAATTTTTCCAGGAGTGACACTCCATTTTTTTTCTCTCAAATATTTCGAGAAATACATTGTTGAGTTGATCCCAATTGGCTATCCAACTGAATTGAAGTGTAAGATACCACTCTTTGGCCATTTCCCTAAAAGAGGTTGCTAGTAGTCTTAGAGTCATATTATGCTCTAATATATTATAGATTGTGCACAAACTTAACACATGGTTCAAATTCTCAATGGGAGTAGTGAGATCCTCCCTAGTGAAGTAAGTGAGGGATTTTAGAGTAGATTGAGGTATCTCCTCCCATACTTCATTTGGAAACGAAGGTGCCAAAGGACCTCTATAATTATAGGTAGGGAATAATCTGTGTGGTAGTGGTGGAGCAACCATATTATATATTGTGGTTCTTCTTCATAGAATGGTGGTGAATGGAGGCAACAACTCTTGAAACCTTTTTTTTGTAGTGAAAAAATTGATATTAGGTCTTTTATCTAGATATCTATGGGCTCTTTGTTTTAAGTGAAGTCACTAGGTGAATGCTTCTTATGATATAAAAGCATATAGACTAAGGCCTTCATCATAACATTAATATAATATCTTCAAACAATGACTTCTTCTAATGTTTGTTATCGAGAAGAATCACTAGGTGAGTGAAAAGGCCCTTCAATAAGCAGGGGTAGACATAGACCCTCATCAAGTCTAATCCTAACTTGTTGTTACAATTATGGGACCAATGATATGTCACTTGGGTCCTACTATGCATACCATTAAACTATTATCATCTTTGATTGTCCTAGTTAGAACAATTATACCTCACATAATGTACAATAAGGCCTCAATTGAGAGCACAAGGTTTGGCTCAATCAAGGGCCTCTAATATTTTTCACAAGGCTTACTTCTTGTTTAGATGTTATCTTTAGGTGCACTTGAACTCAAGGGGAAAAATGGGATGTGAGAGATAAACTAAAAACAATGGAAAAAAATAAAAATATAAGCTACCAAAGTGGTGATGCGTCAAAAGATAAAATAAAATCTCCTTGCACCATAAGTCTAAATGCTATGTGCCAGTGGTTAAAACTTGATATCCTTGACACATATAAGTCCAAATAAGAGTTATATGTATACATAAACATAAAGAGATAGGTTAGAGAATGAAAACCATAAATGGATACCCAAAAACAATTAAAAACATACACATAAAGAGAGAGGTTAGATAATGAGAACCATAGATGGATACCCAAAAAAATTAAACACATACACATAAAGAGACAGGTTATATAATGAGAACCATAGATGGATACCCAAAAAAATTAGACACGTAGGCCTCCCATATACACATATGTAAGTAAAACCCAAAAATCTAGTAAATACTGCAAACACATACACAAATATAGAGATAGGTTAGAGTATGAGAACCATAGAGGGATACCTAGAAAAATTACATACATAGGCATCTAATATGTGTGTATTTGTGTGCAAGCAGTATTACAAAGATCCTGCCAAAATTGGGGGTTCAATTTTCCCACAAGCCATTCAAGAGATTACTACTATACAAAAAAAATAAAAGGAAAGCTTACAAAGCTTGTAGATGCAAACTTGTCAATCTGTTGCATAGCCTAAACTATTGCTATTTTAGATTACAATGGGGAGAATTTTCCTCCAAAAATTACAAGTGGCTTTGAATATTTCAACTACGTCTTCTAGGGATTCTAAAAATTAAATGATGTCTACCACCATTAATTTTTTTAACCTTGAAATGATATTGTTGCAGGTGCCATTTCTTCATCTTTAATATTTCACCTACCTCTTCTTGGATTTCTAAGTTGAGATGACCTATATTTTATTAGTAACGACATGTTATTTAAGGTCATCTACTTTGTCTAGGAATTCATGCACCATTACTTATCTTCTCATTTTTAATTCAATATGCTTTATTTTGTTAAAGCACTTATTTGCATTTTTGGAACTTTTCCTTTCCTTATTTTGGAAGTCTTATTCAATACCATATTATAATTAAAAATTTTATTTATTTTGTTTGCTCGAAACTTCAAAAATACTAGATGAGTAGCTCCATTAGACTTTTATATTCTACTTTGGCTGGTTATCCTTCGATTTTTTCTTTCTATCTGGACCTCTAGATTTTTGCCTTAACCAGATTTTTTAGGAATATTTGATGTAGATCTCTTTCTCCTTATTTAAACCAAATTTTCCTTTTAATTAGATGCTTGTTAAATCCCCCTTTTAAGGTGAGGTCACTTGAATTCCCATATGTGAACTATATAACATGACATTTAATTTGTAAGACACTTTACCTAGGAAATTTCCATGTTTACCACTTTGTTGACATCTTGATTCGCTCTTCCTATTGGATGAGTGATTAGTGCAGAGGAGCTTCATCATAGTGTCCTAATTTTACTAAATATGGGGAAGTAAATGTCTTAGAAAATATCTAGATGTAGAGTTATAGCTAGATCACATCTCCTTCTCCCATTGCTAACTCTTCAGCCATCCCTCACCAATAAGTTTTACTTTGAAGGTGTGGTAGAGAGATGATGGATGAAATGAAAGAGGTTGTGAATCCAAGTAAATATAGATAAGAGCTAGTTTTGGTAACCCATACACAACCATTATTTGGGTTGAATCTTCGCTTCTGATGGAGTTTCTTTAGTCATCATCAAAAAGGTTTATTAACCATCTAGAGTAGGGTTTGATTTAGATATCACAAAAAGGACTAGAAAAAATAATTGTGAGACATCATCTACGATGTCTTGGTGATTGAAATGACTACATATTGTTATGGCCTTTACACTCGTATTTACCCTTTGAATACATCTTCTTAGTGATTCTTGAAATGGAATTATTGGAAGTTGGTGTTGATTGAAATGCTCCTATATTTGTATTATCTTCTTATGTAATCTAGTAATGAATATTCAGTACAAGAATATTGAGAAAGAGTGCAATACAAAAATAATACAATATAAAATATCTAAACACATAAATATTTATAAGCAAAATAATAGGATGACTTTATTTATAAAAAATAGAGTATAATGAAAACAATATCTAAGAAGAGATGTGAGGCTATAACATTATATTTATTACTCATATTTTACAATCAGGGACACATCTCTCTTTCTACAATATTTTTGGTGTATTTGCAGATCACCCATAAGTAAATGTGGTGGTGATTCACCTTCAATGAGTTACAAGGTGCATATTATTTAAAATTATATATGTAACTTGTCCTTGATTTATTTTGGCTATGAAAATCTAAAAGTAGAAATTACTATTTTGTAAATATTTAGTTTTGCATTTTTGAAAGCCTTCGTAAAATTTTCCGTAAAGTTATTATCAACTTGTCTATGACAAAGTTGCCTATGCAAATTCTTATTCTCCTTCTAATATTTCCAGTAGTTCTTGAATGGACCAAAATGAAGTTTGAGCACAAAGTTATGGCCATAATACTTTTGAGTATTTTTGGACATAAAGGCATACCCAAAAGTTATCAACAAATAATTTTGAGTATTTTTGGACATAAAGGCATACCCAAAAAGTTATCAACAAATAATTTTGAGTATTTTTGGACATAAAGGCATATCCAAAAAGTTCACATACCTAGATCAATAAAGGTAGACACTATATAATAAATGGTTTTTCCTTTCCATCTTCTTTATTTTATTTCTCCTACGAACGCATGCATACTAACACATTCCTACAAAATATTGATGCAATAAACCTTTGTGCATGCCTTTTTATATCATCACAAGAATTTTCTAAAAAATATTCTCATTTTAAAAATTTGATTTTTTTGAAAAGTGTTGAACTGGGACCCCTAAAATTTCATAAAGAACCCAAAAATACTAGCAATTCATATATCATGGTTTTTCCTATAAAACATTTTCTTTTAATAAAACCAAATAGGACATCCTCTCATGCCAATGCAACATAAAAGTTGTCAAACCATTTTAGCAACTTCTTCAAGTGGATCAAAGATCTTTGCTATGCATGGAAGTCTATGCATGACTTCACTATCATCTAGGTTCTGTTAAAAATATTCAACCTTTTATTTTTTTCTTTCATGGTGGTCATGCAAATTGTCCTCTTATATTTGTTGCTATTAAAAAAAGTGCTTGAAGAGAAAAGAAAATAGATTTTTGTTTACAAGTTTAAAAACTAATGAGGTTTTCAAAGGATCTTAAAAAAATCCTACTTAAAACTATACATCCATATGGTTAGAAATAAATAAGCAAGAGATTGGATAAAGTGTCAAAAGATAAATAAGAAACTTGTCAATGAATAATTTTCCTAGAGAAAATCCACTAAATCTAGTGATATAGTCACAATCCAAGTCCACCTAGATTTTTTTAATAATAAACCTCTTCACAAACTATCAATGACTCAAGAAAATTCTCCTAGCTACTCCAACAACTATTACCCTTAGGAGACATCATAGAAGATTATTTATCATAGACAAGGAATAGATTCACATCCTATTTGATACCATGTTTGATTTATAATAGGTTTCAAAAATGAATAGAATCAACATATTACTTAGAAATGTTGAGAGTAACTCATAGAAAGTAAACAAGTGATATAATATGGTTTTCGTGGACACAAAATCATCTCATTAAAATAAAATAGAATACACTCCGATCAATAAAAAAATGGTTGGTATAAGGGGGCTTTTATATCTAATTACAATAGACCTTTAAGTTAAGGTTAAGAAATCAACCTTTAAGTTAAGCAATAAAATATTACAAATTATTTACTTAAATAAGATTTACATGGGACCAAAGGACATATACAAAGAATTTAATATGAAATTGGTTGCGGCCTCAAGTTAAGGTTAACCACCACATATTCCAATATATTGAGTTAAGATCTATCGACTTAGATATATCACCTTCTATAAAAAATGCTTGAGCTCAAGTCTTGACAAGCATGAAGGTTTTTCTACATGATTCCTTGGTGCTTAAGCCCCAAGTGAATTGAGATACCCTCACTATAACCAAAATATGTGGTTTCACATTGAAAATATCACCATTATAATAAAATTGAATTCCACTTCTAACACATAATTAATTTAGTATATTTTATAAGTATAATATTTTTATTTATAACAATAAAATATTATGAAAACTATATTATTACAACATAATTAACTTAAAACGTCTTAAGACAATATTAGACCAATGTTCCAATACCAGGGGGAATCTTAACATCTTTGGATAGAATGAAATGTTGTTTGGCAAGTTAGAAAAGTAATTTTCCTAACTATAACAAAAAAATTATAACTATAAAAACTAGATTGTAATCCATATCTTTATATGATGCAACTTTAAGAATTGTTAGTACATATAGCATTTGAATTTGATAAAATTTTAAGAATTTTTATCAAGAAAGGATGTGAGAAGAAATTAGATTTCTTATTTATAAGTGGATTAGGGTCTCCAAAGTAAAGAATATTGGAGAGTTACTTTTGAAAAATTATACAATAGATGAATTATTAAAATATTGAATTAATAATTTCAAAACTAAAGCATTATATACTCTATGCACAATTAGTGAGGTTATTATTTTTTGGAAGCTATGGCTTGGAAGGAATAATATTTAAAATAAATAAATGCTAAACCCATGTGCAACATTAAAATCTTATTATTGTCTCTCTTGTAGAATGTTTACATGTGTGGTTCTGATTAGGTAAAGTCTCTTATGTGGAAAGCAATTACTACCCTCTTTATTATATGATTTGAAAATACATACAAGGGAGATCTACCAATGGAGTTATCATAAATGACATGCATCGATCTATCGTAGCATAGAATATCCAAAACTCCGGTTCATTATAATTACTTTTGATGTTTCTTCCAAAGGAAAAATGATAAAAGCTAGTAGAGGTGGTAGTTTTTAAATAATAAAAGTAAAATTGTCCTCACCTAAATCATATGGAATTTCAACTAGCAACTATATAAAGGAAGGATAAGACACTTCTTTCAGGGATCAATATTTCTATTATAAAAATGGAGATATATTTCAATTGAATAGGATTCACAAATTGTTATTAATTTTGTTAAGGAATAATTATAGAGAGATTGAATCAATAATAACATTAGTGTAAATAAACTATTGTTGTTGGCATGGCATCCAAGATGGGCATTGACTTATGGTTTATTAAATTTTAGAAGACTGAGGAGTGAGTGCAATCGGGAGTGAGTGTGAGCATAGTTGAGAGTGAGTACCATCAGAAATAAGAGTGTGAGTGTAATTTGAGAGTGAAGGCAATCGAAAGTGATTTCGAACACAATTCAAAAGTGAGTGCAGCCAAGCACAAGTGCGAGCATGAGTCGAGAGTGAATGTAGCCAAAAATAAGAGTGTGAGTGCAAGCCAAATATGTTGGGGGTGAGTGCAACCAAGATCTGGGGGTGAGTGCATCCAAAAAAAAGAGTATGAGTCCAAGTCAGGAGTGACTGCAGCCGATAGCGAGTGCAAGCACAAGCCATGAGTGAGTGAAGCCAAAAATAAGTGCGAGCACAAGTTGAAAGTGAGTGTAGTCAAAAGCGAGTACAAGCACAATTTGGGAGTGAGGAGGAAGTGTGAGTAGGAAAGCAAAAAGTAAAAATCAAAGTATGATCAAGTAACAAGTGCCACTCTTGTTCCAAATATTAGGAGAATTGAAAGAATTTATTTAAAAAAAATCTAGGTAGCATGGAAAGAAAGTCATTTATGGAAGTTCTTACTAAAAGTATGAATGGCCAAGTTGAAATTTTGGATGCCCTAGATAGAAATAATAGGAAGATAGTATCTATGTCAAACCCATTCCAAGTAGAATATTCTACAAAATAAGTGATTATCAAGGATGAGATGATTGAGAAAGATATATTGATTCTTTAATCCAGAGGGTTAATTTGTAAGTTTCTTGAATATTGGCCAGTTTTTTCTAATATTCAAAATCTTATTAAGTGGAAGTGGGGATTGAATTCAAATTATTCCATGACATTTTTTCCAAAAGGATTTTTCCTCAATATTTTATCCAGTTCAAAAATAAGGGATAAAATAATGGATGGAGGCCCGTGCTTTAGGGGTAAAGATGAATTATATTTAAGACCTTGGAGTGAGAATTTTTTTTGTGGATACAAAAACTAGTAAAAGGATTTAGGTATGGATTAGGTATTTTGGACTTTCTTATCAACTCATAAATAAGGAGGTTTTGAAGAATATTGGTAATACTCTAGGTGAATTCATCTAGGAGGGACCAACTACTAAGGAGAGAAGACATGTTGTATACACTCAAATATGTGTTGCCATGGATATTTCTAAACCTTTATTATAGTCATTTAGGAATAAATATAAATCAAGAGAATTGTATCAGCAAGTGGATTATGAAAATATTACATTTTAACATCGCAAATATCATGAAATTGGGTACATGCCAAGAGATTGCAAAGTTAAAATGGAGGAAGAGATGGATTTTTTTGGGGCATGAATTTAGCTTCAATTTGAAACAATGAGACCATATCATAGGAGAAGCTAGGTAAAATAAAGGATTTTCCACTCCTAAGAAAGTGGTTGGAAAAATTATTCTACATCATTAAATGACAAAGGCCATTACAATTCACTTGAACTAGTCATTAGAAGAAAAAAATGATATGGGGGATGAGGAAGTACAATGTGCAAGTTCAAATATAGGAGCTAAAGGTGAAAAGGAAGAGGGGAAGACAAATTTTAATAAAAAGGAAGATGAGGAGATGAATTTTAAGGAAAATAAGGTGAAGGAGGTCAAACTTAATCTAAGTAAATCACCTTTATTATCTTCAAGTAGCTTAAAGTATTCTCATTACAATAAAAATAAAAGTAGTATGGAGTGTATTCCTTGCACTTTGGGTTTTCAAGAGTAGTACAGTAGAGAAAATATTATGGAGGATATCCAAAGAAATTTAGGATTTTCAAGCCAACATAAGAAAGTGATGACTATGGAGTATCATCTATGCAGTTTATAGTTTTCAAGGCAACATAAAGAAGAAAATACTAATGAGGCTATTCCTTGCACTTTCAACTCTTTAGAGCAACATAAATATTTAGAAGATAAGTCTCATTTTGAACAATATGAAAAAATATAAGATATTTATGAAGATGAGAGTATTGGATGGAATGGAAGAAGGAGAGGAAGGCCATAAAAACAAGAACTAAGAGAAAAAGAAACTCAAAAGGTTTTTTATTTGGTAAGCCAAATAAAAATATCATAGGTGTTAACAAGAAGTGGGACTAAGCCCACATATAAAAGTAAAAAAATTTCGATGATGAAAATGATATGATGGAATATTAGAGGTATGAATAAAACCCCTTAAAAAAGAGTTATTAAGGAATTAATAAGTTTTTATAGCTCTAATTTTATTTTAATACAAGAAATAAAATTACGGAGTGAGGAATGTAAGGATGTTTTTAAGAATATTTGGAAGACAGGTGATTGTTTAGCAGTTTCTTCTACAGGAGCTTCAAGCGGTATTACAATAATATGGGACAAATGCAAATGGGATGGAAAACTATTAGAAGAAAAAAGTAATTGGGTTGTTGGACTATTTTTTAGGAAAGAGGAAAACATCAAAGTTGGGGTTATAAATGTTTATGCTCCAACTATAATTACTCCTCGTGAAATATGATGGAAGAACCTTAGTATATTTTTGTGATCTATAGATTATTGGGGGTGATTTTAATACTGTTATATCTCCTTTAGAAAATAAGGATGGCATTCTAGGATGGTCTAAATCAATACAAAATTTTTCTTCATTTGTAAATTCAAATGATATTTAGAATGTTAGTCCTCAAGCTTTCAATACACATGGGATAACAGACACATTGGGAAAAATCATATAGCAAAAAGAATGGATAGATTATTGTTATCCAATAAATGGTTACAAACAAAGTATATAATCTCTTCAAATATTTTATTGTGAGCAGGATCACATCACAAACAAATTCTTTTGACTTGTGAGTCACCTAACAATGGTCATCCAAAGCCATTTCTCTTCTAGTCTATGTGGCTCCAAGACCCTATTTTTTTAGATGGTTATGTTATGGTGGGATGAATCAAAATTTGAAGGATCATGTATGTACAGGTTTGTTCAAAAGTTTAAAAATTTAAAGGAACAAATGAAGATGTGGAATGCCATATATTTTGGTAACATTTTTAAAGAAAATAAAAATAAAAATTGAATCCAAGCTCAAAATATTAAAAGAGATAGTAGAATTTAATGGAATGGACTAAGATTCTTATGTGAAAGAAAAAAAATTACTTTTGGATTATCATAATACATTGAAAAAGGAGGAGTCGTATTGGTTTTAAAAAACTAGAGAGAAATGGCTCAATGAATGATATAGAAATACAAATTATTTCATGCTACAACAAAAACATTTTTTTTTGTTTGTCATATAAAAAATATTATAACTTTAGATAGAAGAAATATTTATGATGAAGAAGATTTACGGAAGGAAGCAATAAATTATTTCAAAAATATTTTATCAGATTCTAGGCAAGATAAGGAGACACAAGAAAACCTTCTACAAAATATTCCATCAATTATCACTTAAGGACAAAATGAAAGCTTGATGAAAAAGATATCTATGGAGGAGATCTATGAAGTTGTTTTCTCTTTCCATCCTAACCAGGGACCTGGCCCTAATGGATTTCTTACAATTTTCTTTCAAAAAACTTGGGATTTTTTTAAGAGTGATATGTTAGATGCGTTTGAAGAGGCCCAAAAAAGGAAGGCTATAATAAGTGAGATCAATGTTACTTTTATTACCTTTGTTCCAAAGAAAGGTGATAGAAAATATTTTGATAATTTTCGTCCAATAAGCCTTTGTAATATAATTTATAAGATCATTTCGAAAATTATGGCAAACAGGTTGAAGGACATTCTAGGGTGTCTTATCTCAAAAGAACAAGGTGAATTTTTTCAAGGTAAACAAATTCTTGATGATATAATTATTGCTCAATAGGCCATACATTCTCTTGATTCCATGAAAAAAACAAGCATGCTTATTAAATTAGATATGAACAAAGCATATGATAGGGTTTCCTGGAATTTTCTAAATGCTATTCTCAAAAAGTTTGGCTTTGATTATAATTGGTGTGAGTGGATTAAATTTTGTTATAGCACTGCAAAATTATCTATTTTGATCAATGGTTCTCTTGTTGGGTACTTCAAGTCATCTTCGTCAAGGTGATCCTCTTTCTCGTTATCTATTCATTATTCTGGAAGAAGAATTAGAGAGAGCATTTTCAAAGGAAATGATGCAGGAGCATCCAATGGTGTAAAAGTGATCTTGCATCACCTAAAAAATATTGTAATTGTTTAATTTTGTAAAACTAGTAAAAACTAGTAAAACTAGTTTTTCTTGCAGGAGATTTTTAAAGGTCTTAGAGGTCGAATTTGAGGATTTTCGGCTAGACATGAGCCTTGGCACAAAGAGCCAAGGCTCATGTCACTTAGCTCGTTTCATGCCATTTTCGAAAATATGTTGTAATAGTCAATCGGGTCAACGAGCGCGAAGTTATGACCTCCGCAAGTTGCCCCAAATTTCAAATTTGAAATTTCAAGTTTTAGGTGGGAAAAAAGGGGAAAATAGGGCATAAGTAGGAATTTTCAAAATTGTAAAAGGGCTCTTCTTTTGGGATCCTCATTTTTAGCATGAAAGTAATGGAAAGCTTTGGCTCCTTTTAGCATTTCTGGTTTTCAGTGGATTGTATGTGTTTTTTTTATGCAACTCTGCTTCAAGTGGTATCAGAGCGAGAGTTCCTGAGTGTGTAAATAGAGCGTCGAACGTGAGGCAGTTTACACCAGGATCTATGGTTAGGGTTTGTGGGAGAAGTGAGCAGAATGCCTCCATGAAGAAACCATGGTGGTGGGAGAAATATGGTGCCAGAAGAAGATTTTAGATCTTTGCAGAGGCAAGTTCAAGCTCTGCAAGAGGAGCTGCGTAGAGGGTTTGAGCCAAGGAGAGAAGAAGGGAGTGAAGATGAAGTTGAAGAAGAAGAGGCCCATTAAGAAGAAGAAGAAGAAGAAGAGGCAGTAGATCCTGCACAAGCCAGATTGTATAAGGCCATATCACAGATTGGAAAGAGACCAAAGTTTGATGTCTCCACATATTCTAGAAATCTCAACCCAGAAGAGTTGATCGACTGGATCAATGACATGGAGGAATACTTCGAGTATGAGGAGGTAGAAGATCCCGAGAGGGTCAAGTTTGCTAAGACCAAGCTGAAGGGTCATGCTAGCATATGGTGGAAGGGAGTGCAGCTAGACAGAAACAAAAGAGGAAAAGAAAGGATAACAAGGTGGGAGCGGATGGTGGAGAAGTTGAAGAGACAATTTATTCTAGCTGATTACGAGTTGGATCTGCTCAAGAAAATGTAGGGTTTGAGACAATCGAGTAAGTCTATCAAAGAATATACAGAGGAGTTCTATAAGATCCTGATTAGAATAGGCCATTCTGAGGCCAACAAGGAGAAGGTAGCCCATTATATTAATGGGTTAAGAGCAAGTATTCAAGAAGAGTTGAGTTTGGTCAGGATGACCACCATTGAAGATGCTTACCAGTTTGCCTTGAAGGTAGAAGAGAAGTTGAACAAGAGGTTTGAAAGAAAACAGAGAGGAAGAGGTCATGGTGGAAGAACTGGTGGGAGAACAAATGGAGGATGGAATGAGGACCAAAAGAAAACTAGGGATACAAGCAATAGTCAAGACCAGAAGGGAGAAAATGCTTACCATCCCCGTGAGCAGAATAATAACTACCAAAATAATGGTTACCAGAGAGGAAGAGGAAGGTCTGGACGAGGGTTTGGAAGAGGAGGATTTCATGGAACCTGTTTCCACTATGGAGAAGAAGGACATCGAGCATACGAGTGTCCACAACACCAAGGAGGAACAAATAGGAGGCCTGAAGGTAATGCCCGAGCTGCTATTGTTGATGAAGGTGTTGAATCTGAGCACTCTGAAGAAGCAGAAAGAGGAGAAGTACTGATAACAAGGAGAGCCTTGCTGAATGAGGAGAAAGATCCAGATCAGAGGAAGAGCTTATTTTGCACAAGGTGTAAATGTGCAGGTAAGGTCTATAATGTTATCATAGATAATGGTAGCATGGATAACCTAGTTGCAGAAGGAATGGTTACCAAACTATAGTTAGAGAGGAAGAGACACCCGCATCCATATCGGATTGCATGGTTGCAGAAGGACCATAGGGCTTTGGTCAATGAGCAGTGCTTGGTAAAATTTAATATTGGGAATTACTGTGATGAGGTCCTGTGTGACATCCTGCCTATGGATGCTTGCCATTTGCTATTGGGAAGGTCATGGCAGTTTGATCGATGTGCAATGCATGATGGGCATGCCAACACTTACTCCCTGACAAAGAATGGAGTGCGCCATAAGCTGAAGCCCCTAAAGGAGGTGGACGAAAAGGTATGTAGTAGTGCCAGAATCTATTTAGTTGAAGGTAGAAGGTTTTTGGATGGTTTGAAACATGAGCATATGTGCTATGCATTAATTCCTAGAGTTAGGGAAGAAGAATGCAAAGATACCCCAGTAGAAGTCTCAGGTCTGTTAGAAGAATTTCTAGATATTATATCAGATAATGTACCAGAGGGTTTGCCACCAGTGAGGAAGATCAGTCACCATATAGATTTGGTACCAAGATCTAGTTTACCCAATAAGGCAGCCCATAGAATGACTCCTGTAGAAAGTGAGGAGCTAAACAGACAAGTCCAAGAGTTGCTAAAAAAGGGACTGATTCGGGAGAGCCTGAGTCCATGTGCAGTACCTGCAGTACTAGCACCAAAGAAATATGGAGAGTGGAGAATGTGTACAGACTCCCGAGCTATTAACAAGATCACCATAAAATATAGGTTCCCATTGCCAAGGATGGATGACATTATGGACTGTTTGAGTGGAGCCAAGTACTTCACAAAGATTGACCTGAAGAGTGGGTACCATCAAATTCATGTCAGAGAAGGGGATGAGTGGAAGACAACCTTCAAGACCAGAGAGGGTTTGTATGAGTGGTTGGTCATGCCATTTGGGCTAACCAATGCACCAAGCACATTCATGCGGCTGATGAATGAGGTATTGAAGGAGTTTTTAGGAAAATTCATCATTGTCTATTTGGATGACATTTTAATATTTAGCAAGACCCTGGAAGAGCATCTGATGCATATCAGAAGAGTTTTTGAGAAGTTGAAGGAGGAGCAATTGCTGATTAATTTGAAGAAGTGCAGTTTTGTGAAGAAGGAGTTAGTGTATCTGGGATTTGTTATCTCAGCTGAAGGTCTAAAAATGGACCCAAAAAAGGTGAGGGCTATCATTGAATGGCCTACTCCAAGGAGCATAACTGAGGTAAGATCATTTCATGGTCTAGCAAGTTTTTACAAAAAATTTATTAGAAATTTCAACAGTATTTGTGCACCCCTAACAGAAACAATGAGAGGGGATAAGAAAGAATTTAAGTGGACCTTAGGAGCAGATAAGAGCTTTGATATGTTGAAAAAGAAGGTCATAGAACAACCTATTTTAGCACTTCCAGATTTCAATAAGGTATTTCAGGTAGACTGTGATGCTAGTGGTAGTGCCATAGGAGTTGTGTTGAGTCAAGAAAGTAAACCTGTTGCTTATTTTAGTGAGAAACTCAATGATGCTAGGAAGAAGTATTATGTATATGATCAGGAGTTTTATGCTATAGTTCAGGCTCTAAAGAAGTGGAGGCATTATTTGTTGCCAAAAGAGTTTGTTCTATATACTGATCATCAGGCCTTACAGTATATTAATAGCCAAGGGAAGCTAAATTAGAGGCACTTAAAGTGGGTTGAGTTTCTACAGAGTTATACCTTTGTGTTGAAGCATAGGAGTGGGAAGTCAAATAGAGTTGCAGATGCCTTAAGTAGAAGGTAGTGTTTGTTGATAGAAATGAAGGTGGAAGTTGTAGGGTTTGATGAACTTAAGGGTTTGTACCCTGAAGATCCTGATTTTGTAGAGGCTTGGAGGGCTTGCTTAGCACCTATTACTTTAGACAGGACTAAGTGGTTGGATTTTCTAATCCAAGATGGGATGTTGTTCAGAGGAAATCAATTATGCATTCCAAGGAGTTCAATGAGGGAGAATCTGGTCAAGGAGAAGCACAATGGAGGGTTGGTTGGACACTTTGGTCGAGATAAGACCATTGCCCTCGTTAGTGAGAACTACTATTGGCCACAGTTGCAGCAAGATGTGAAGAAGTTTGTACAGAGTTGTAGAGTATGCCAGATGGCCAAGGGTGTGAGATAGAACACTAGATTATATCAGTCATTACCTATACCAGATAGGCCATGGGAGGACATCAACATGGATTTTGTTCTTGGCTTACCAAGGACACAGAGGAGGAATGACTCCATATTTGTGGTGGTTGATAGGTTTTCGAAGATGGCACATTTTATTCCCTGCCAGAAAACTAATGATGCAGTTCATGTTGCAGGGTTGTTTTTCAAAGAGGTGGTACGCCTACATGGTCTACCAAAGAGTATCATTTTTGATAGGGATACCAAGTTTGTTGGGTATTTCTAGAGGACCCTATGGAAGAAATTGAAGACAGACCTAAAATTTAGTTCTGCATACCACCCATAGACTGACGGACAGACAGAGGTGGTGAACAGAAGTTTGGGCAATCTACTGAGGTGCTTGGTAGGAGATAAGCCCAAGGGATGGGATTTGGTTTTGCCATAGGCAGAATTTGCATACAATAATTCTGTCAATAGGAGTACTAATAAATCCCCATTCCATATTGTGTATGGGAGCAGCCCAAGGAATGCTTCCGAGTTGAGAAATATGGACAGAGGGGAAAAGAGCAGTGCTGAGGCTGAGGACTTTGTAGAGCACCTGAAGAGCCTGCATGATGAAGTGAAGCAACATATCAACAAGATGAACACTCAGTACAAGACAAGAGCAGACCAGAAGCGACGACTTAAGGAGTTCCAAGTGGGAGATCAAGTTATGGTTCACTTGAGAAAGGAAATATTTCCTGCTAAAACCTACAACAAGTTAAAAATGAAGAATTTTGGACCATGCAGAGTCATAGGGAAATGGGATTCAGGGAATGCCTATGAGGTAGAATTGCCAAGTGGGCTGAATATATCACCTGTGTTCAACATTTCAGATTTGGTAGAATATCATGAAGGTGACAATAATGGCGGACCAGTCGCAGAATTGTGGAGTATTCCCACATCTACTCCAGAGATAGAAGAGATAGAAGAGGTCCTAGATACCCATGTAGGCAAAAGCACAAGAAATAGGTAGTATGCAGAATATCTGGTTAAGTGGAAGGGCAGGCTTGTTGAAGATTCATCTTGGTTGTCGAAGGCTGAGGTTGAACGCCTTGGTTTTCTTCCAACAACAAAGAAGTGAAGGTCACTTCTCAATTTACCCCGGGTGTCTGATGCAGGAGCATCCAATGGTGTAAAAGTGATCTTGCATCACCCAAAAAATATTGTAATTGTTTAATTTTGTAAAAACTAGTAAAACTAGTTTTTCTTGCAGGAGATTTTTAAAGGTCTTAGAGGTCGAATTTGAGGATTTTTGGCTAGACACGAGCCTTGGCGCAAAGATCCAAGGTTCACCTCGCTTAGCTCGTTTCATGCCATTTTCGAAAATATGTTGTAATAGTCAATCGGGTCAACGAGCGCGAAGTTATGACCTCCGCAAGTTGCCCCAAATTTCAAATTTGAAATTTCAAGTTTTAGGTGGGAAAAAAGGGGAAAATAGGGCATAAGTAGGAATTTTCGAAATTGTAAAAGGGCTCTTCTTTTGGGATCCTCATTTTTAGCATGAAAGTAATGGAAAGCTTTGGCTCCTTTTAGCATTTCTGGTTTTCAGTGGATTGTATGTGTTTTTTTTATGCAACTCTGCTTCAAGAAAAAATGGAAGGAAAAATCAAGGGTATTCAAGTTGCAAACAATTGTCCCTTTGAATCTCATCTCCAATTTGTTGATGATAATTTTCTTTTGGGCTTAGTGAGGTCATGGAGTTTAAATCAATATTATCATGTTATGAGAAGGCTACTGGACAGTTGGTAAATACTTAAAAATCTAGGATTTTCATAAATCTACCCTAGATTCACAATATTGTGAATATTTTAGGGTTTAAAATTGAAATATTTTCATCAACCTACTTGGGTATTCCTTTATCTGGTAAAGAAAATAAAAAGGAGCTTTGGATCTCTTTTTTGGATAGAATGAAAGCTTGCTTGGCAGGTTGGAAAGGTAAGGTGTTAACCATGGTAGGAATACTACAGCTCGTAGACTACTTTGCAATCCATTCATATTTATATGATGTCACTTTCAAGACTGCCAACAGGCATTACATCAAAAATTGATAAAATTCAAAGACTTTCTATGGAAAAGTTGTGAGGAAAAAATTAGGTTTCCTCTTTATAAGTGGGATAGAGTTTGCAAAGAAAATAATATTGGAGGAGTAGGCTTGCAAAATTGACAACTTATAAACTTAACATTAGGAGAAAATCTTGGGTGGAGATTATTTAGAGATCAAGGAAATAATTGGGCAAAAATATTACTTTAAAAATATATAGGTTCTCTTGATGCAATTAAATTGTTTAGGAAAAGAACTCTACCCAAAGGATCATCAACATGGAACTTCATATCAAAGATTTTACAATTGATAAATAAATATATTAGATGGTCAATCAATAAGGGGTGTTATACAAATTTTATTTTGATGCTTAGTTGAAGCCTTATCCTCTTATCAGGGTTATGCATAAGGGATCAGCTCCAAAACCTATTTATAAAATCAAGGTAAATTATCTTGAAATCTTGGTGAATCATGTCCAAGGAGACATGGTGAATTGCATTCATTTTTCACCAAAAAAATTCAAACTATGGCAAATTTTTTGTGTTGGGGGCTATGAATATTGGTTACCAAATTCTAGCACTATACAAAAAACTTAAAGGCTTTATATCGTCAGGAAAAGCTATGTCGATAAGACTATACCTACAGAACAATATCATTAGAAAAAAACTATGTCGATTAGTCTGAGATGATTTGTTGCAGATATGATGGTCAAAAATATCGATCAGTTGCAAATATGACAATAAAAAATGACGAACGATTGCAGATATACTGATGTGTTGCAGCAATGTTGATTGGTTGCAGCAATGTCGATCGGTTGTAGCAATGTCAATCAGTTGTAGACATGACAGTTGAAAAATTATGATCGATTGCAGATATGCTGATGAGTTGCAGCAATGTCGATCGGTTGTAGAAACATCTATTGTTGCAGACATGATGGCTGAAAAATGATGATCGGTTGTACATATATCGATGATTTATAGCAATACTGATTGGTTGCAAAGTCGATCAATTGTAGAAATATCAATCGATTGTAGCAAATTCAATCAGTTGCAGCAATGTCGATTGGTTGTAGCAATGCTGATGTGTTGCAGCTATGATGATCAATTGCAAAAAATTTGATGGGGTACATTAATATCGATTGAATGTAGCAAAGTCGATCAAAAGCAGCAATGTCAATTGGTTGCAGTAATATTGATCAGTTGTAGCAATGCCAATATGTTTTAGGTATGACAATCAATTGCAACAATGTTGATGCATTGCATTAATGTTGATCGAATGCAGCAAAGTTGATTGGAAGTAAAAATGTTGATCAATTGTACCAATATAGATCAGTTGTAGAAAAGCCAATTGGTTGTAGCAAATTTTATCGGATGCATCCAAGTCAATAAATTACACAATGTTGATTGGATGTAGTAGAGCCTATTGGTTGCAACAAAGCCAATTGGTTGTAGCACACCCAATCAGTTGTAGCACACTCGCTCGGTTGTAGCACACCCGATCGGTTGCATTGATGATGCGTTGCATCTAAGCCATGTGTCAATCATCCATTAAATTATTGCATGTAGATGCCACATGTTGATTATTTATTCAAATGTTTCATTTAGAAAAGTTTATATAAAGGCATAAACATTCATTTTTCACCTTTTCTAACGTATTTTTTACCCTTCAAGTTTTAACCCTTCAATTTTTAATGCCATCAAGTTTCCAATACCTTCCACCCTACCTCCTAATACATATTTCCTCGTAGTATTGTACACAATGAAATAATCCAATGGCGTCCCCTATAACCCCTAGAATTTCAAAAATTAATTTCAAAAACCTTGTTTTCCCCCTAATTTTTGAAATATTATCAACATCGGGTTATGACATATCATGGGTCCAAGACTCTGGTCTTTGCGGTCTAGTTTCTATGCCATAGTTTGAAACAGATATTAAACTGCTGGAGAAGATAATTGTAGGTTACGACACTTATTCAAGTAAGGTAAATATTTTTCATTGACAACAAAAACATCGTATTTTATTTCACAACCTTTGACGTCACCAGATTGACAGCATTGCCTCACACCGTTTGTGATCTAATCACATTGAAATTCACATTAACTGATGATGACAAACTCTACCTAGAGATCATATTTAATGTTAAGCCAAAATATTTTCAAGGACAAGGGTCTATAATTACTGATTTGCTTTTTTTAGTTATGGCTATCAATTCTAGAAAGGGTCTGACTATACTAGCTATTTAGGATAACTTTCTTTGGGCATGTTGCGAATTCTTCCTAGCCAAACTTATTTTGCAAGGAAGACCAGTAGAAATTTCATTGTGGATATTAGCATATTTGGTTTGTTGTATTTCAGATAAATAATTTTATTGGTCCACCTATGTCTCACATCAGATCAGAATGGATATCCAAAATGTGATAACCCATGCTTCACCTTTGCCAAAATAATCACATGCAACTACATTCTTGTTTTTTTATGAATATTATTATAATTTGCAAAACACTCCAATATCAACTTCTTGGCACTCAGCCCTAGCCAATGCAGCCATGTTAGAACAACAAGTTCAGGTAATTTTTAGTTAATATTAAAGTAATAATTTTTTATTTTTCATATGTTTATCATTTTTATAATTTTCATATTTTATACAAAACATAAAAAAGGGTATCCTCTTCCTCTTCAAAGTGAGATGTTATTTTCAGAGGTTATAATCCAGAGGAATCAGGAGACTTCGAAACACCTATGGAGGAAACAATGCCATCACTAAGAAAAAGATCAACAAGGAAATATGTAAGATCTAGTTCTCTTAATCCTTGAAAACCTCCACATGCACATCCACTGCCAATGGGCATAGTTGCGCAAGAGGTCTCATATTCGAGAAGTAAGTTTTACAGTGTGCCTTCACAAAATTTGTTACCAAATTTTACTAATATTTATTAAATTTTATATTGTGTTTTTAGATGTATAGCGCACCCACATTCCATTTGTATTTGTGGCTACACAAGAGGTCTCTTCTTCTATCGATAAGTGTTATAACCAATTTTGTAACCAATTTTTATAATCTACCTTCACAAATTTTGTAACCAATTTTTTATTTTGATGTTTTAAGTACCTATACAAGAATTGTATCATCAAAATCAACCGTCGATGCCACTCCCTCCTCCATCATGCCAACCTCGGATGCGAGTTCAATGCTTCCTGGGTGGAAAACACATTCTTCCATATAGGCCATAAAGAGAAGCAACAAAGCAATTTTTAGGATTCAGACCTATGTTGGGTTGGATAATGTTACACTTGATCAAGATTTATTTTTACAAGGCAACATACCCACTATTTTTCAAGTAATAGATCTGCTTAGAGATCCTCAAAATGAAGGAGCAGAATGTTCAAGAAAATATCCTCCTAGGGAAACTAGCACCCCTCAGGCTCATCCTCTACAAGAGGATGTAAAAGTAAAATTTTCTAAAAAAATTAATAAGTTTCTAATAAATTTGAAGCAATCATTAAAGATTCTCTAGTTCCAGATATAAAAGAAATGAGAAAATGTGGGTATCGAACCAAATTTTTGATAAAGAAAATGTTAGAATAAATATTTGTTCTCTTAAGTTCTACTAGGATAGTCTTACTTGAGTTACCACTCTTCCATGAGTTAGTGAACTCTTAGTTTAGACTAGTTCATATTTGTTGAGTTGTAATCCAATGACTCACATTGATCAAATTTGCTATTTATACAAAGATGATCCCATGGAATAATCAATCAATATTTTGAGCTTCACTACACTCTTGTGATTTTTTGCACACTATATTTTTCATTTGAATAGAATATTGTCTTCAATAATTCTATCATGGTACCAAATCTAGGATAGTTCTTTCTTACATTTAAGTTTTTTTGAAGTTATTTGTTCAAATTTGGTTCATTGCTTGAGGCTGATCTCTTTAATGGTGTTTTCTAGATAATCACTAACAAGATTTTATGCTTGTCCATCCAGCTCCAACCATTACTTGGCCACCTACTTAATTTGTTATTGGTGCCTCACTATAGTTTGGATCTTATTCTAGACTCATTTTTTTCTTTCAAAAAATGAAGCACCTCTATTTTTTTTTATCTTTTTGAGGCTAATACTCTGTGTTATCTCTTTCCTCTTAAATATTTGTCTGGATTTTAACTCCAGAATTTTTTTTTTCAAAAACAAAGAAAGGGCCCATATGCAGTGCTTTGTCTAACTGGTTTGACTCCAAATATTTTTTTTTTCAAAAAAAATATTTCAATGCTATAGATATTCTAAGTCCTCTCAATGGCACCTGCTGGTTACCTTGGACACTATTGAAGAGTGTCGTTGCTCACCTTGCTTGAACCTTGGTCATTGATCATTGGCACACTTCTTCCACATGGCCATCTCTTTTGGCACAATCATTCATGGGTATTTCAAGCTCCCAGCGCAAGATGAACATAAATCTCTTTTTTATTAAAGAGATATCCACCACTCCAAGAACACTTTACATTCACCTCATAACGTTAAATGAACAAGAACATTTCATAACGTTCATTTCAATTAAAGCACCACTCCAATACTCTTGCACGCCAAACTAAATCCTTGGCAGATTCACTTGGTGCAATCCAAGTCAAAATTATTTAAGAGCTTCATTTCTAATGAGTGTACCTCATTCCTAATGTTTTATTGTACATTGCTGGTCCATAACAGTGCTAAGATTGCTTCGTTTGAATAAGTGCTATACAAAGAAGGAGCTCGATTCAAAAAATTACTTATTTAAGTGGAGGTGCAAGAGAGAAGTTTGTTGTTCTTGGATCGTGCTTCATGGCTGGTTCAAGAAGTTCATGGTTCACTGTTCCTATCTCACTAGTTCATTGTTCGTGGCTCATGGTTCAAAGTTCACTGTTCATAGATCATGCTTTGTGGCTGGTTCATTGTTCAAAGAGTTCATGTGCTTGTTCATGGCTCCTAGTTCACTATTCATGGCTCGTGGCTTGTGGTTGCAGGTTTGAGGTGTTTGTAGTTTATTGTTCATGGATGGTTCGTTGTTCATGGCATTCATGGATCATTTTTCAAGGCTACCTGGTCCTGCGTTTGTGATAAGCACTCCTTCATTTTAGAAGCATCTTCAAATTTCGCAGGACTTTCTCCTTGTCAAATGCTGCAAATTTTTTTAAAGGGTAATATATTTCTTGTCCATCTATTGATGAGACAAATAATTATAATACTTTTGGCATGAACATGATTAAATTGAAATATAACGTGCTTTATTCTTCTAAAAAGGATTGCGAGGTTTTATTTAGAAAAATTTCATTTCTATAAGAGTTTTGTTTCAAAATAAGGGGTAATAACATATTGTAACAGAATCCTCATTCAGATTCTGAAATTACCCCTTCTAGCCTCTTTAAAATGCTCTCCCTTACTATTGTCAAAAAAAATAATATAAATATTTTTTTGGGGGGTCTCTGGGTGCTGATTTTTTGCACCACACTATTCCATTTGAAGGGAAAGGGGTGCACACTTGTTTTCTCAAACCCACTATTGCTGGTTTTTTATTGGGCACTTCTAAGGGGGGGATTTTTGGGTAACTAGGTGCATGCTGCTTCCATATTCTTACTTGAACATGCTATGATTGCTACTACCCTTGCATATCTTGGGTCTTCTATATTGTAATCAAGTGATATTCCATACATACACACTTGAAAATACATTCATACAAGCAAGCAAAATAATCAAGAATCTTCTCATAAAACTCTTCAACATTTAGCCAAGTAATAACCTATGTTCCACATATCGCTCTTCTCATTTACCTATAGTCTCCCTCATGTTAGGGCGGGTCATTGAGAAGATTTGGTATAAAGGTCAGGCAGGTTATTCTTGTTCCAAATTGCCTATGTTCCACGTATCACTCTCATCATTTAATTATAGTTTCCCTCATGTAAGGGTGGGCAATTGATGAGTTCGGTATAAAGGTCTGGCTTCTGCTGCCTTATATCAACAAAGGGTTTCTGCTACTGCTAATTTCTTGCACCAAACTATTCTCATTGAAGGAAGGGTGCATAATTGTCTTCACTCAATTCCTTGCACTTAAAGGTGGGGAATATTGGTTCACTGTAGGTTTCTTCTTTGACAATGAATACAATTAATCCACTCATCCCTCATAACTATCACACATGGAAACAAAAAATTTTAAATCTCATTTCTCAAAAAGGGCTCACACACTTGGTATAAAAGAAGTAGCCTAAATTTGAAAAGGAACATGAAATACTTGTTCATAAAGGGAATATATATGAAACAATGGGTATTATAAGAACAAATGTAAATGAAAGTTTATGGTTTCACATTTTAGAATGTAAAACTCCATTTGAGAGTTGGCAAAAACTAAAGAACATTTTTGGTAAAGTGGATCAAATAAGGTTAATGCAGCTAGAGGCAGAGTTAACAACATTATCTCTAGAAGACTTCAAAAAATATTGTTGACTTTCTCACCAAATTTAAAGAAGTCCTCACTCAATTTAAGGGCAATGGCAAGATTAAAACAGAAGAAGAATGCATCTATCTTATTCTTTCTAACTTAAATGGAGTATTTCAAATTTTTACAACCACTTTTTTGTCTACAAAATATGCACTTGGTACAAGTTTTAAAATGCCCTCTTTAGAGGATTTTTGTGATAGGCTAACTACAGAGGAAACACAAATTAAAAAATATGATATCTCTCCCTCTTCCTAAAAATCTTTAGTGGCATCCACCTCCACTAAAGAAAAATTCAAAAAGAAAGAAAGAGGACCTATAACTTGTACACATTACAAAAAGTATGGTATTTCTGTGAACAAATGTTGGAAGAGACTACAACAACTAGAGGCTGCAATGAAGGATCACAAAATAGACATTAAGAAGCAGGTAGGAAAAACCTTAAATGTTCAAAGCAAATCTATAAACACTTCATCAAAATACTGGGTTCTATATTCAGGGGCAACTCATCATATGACTTCTTCATGTGATTCATTGACTTCAATTTCCTCAAGCTCAACTTCTAGCATAGAATTTTATGAATCATCCTTTATCCCATTCAAAGGAATAGGTGACATATCCATTGATGGTGGTTATATCAATAATGTTCTCTATGTGCCAAATATAGCTATAAATATTCTCTCCATCTATCAGATTTGTACTTCTGTAAAGGGAAAATAGTTCTAATTTCACCAACAAGGGTTGAGATAAGAGACTTTCAAGAACCACACTCTCTCATAGCAAAAGGATATATTGATCATAATGCTCACCTATTTCACTTGAATGGATTCAAAAACTCATATAGGGTCTCCTGTTTTGTTGCACATGGAGATCTAGAGAGTAAAATTTTGCATGAAATATTTGGACATCTCAGTTATAGCTATCTAAAGAATTTGAATACTCATGAAATGGTAATAGGGTTACCAAAAGTCTCTTATATTGATGGAGTATGTCTTGGATGTGCTCTTGGAAAACAACATCAAGATCATTTTCACCCAAGTCATTGTCAAAGAGACTCATCCTCTCTAGAATTAATTCATAGTGACTTAATGGTCTTCCCAAAGCCTTCTTTCAAAGGAGAAAAATATGCCTTAACCTTCATTGATGATTTTTCAAGAAGAACTTGGGTCTACTTTCTAAAATATAAAAGTGATGTTCTATCCCACTTCAAAATATTCAAGGCCTTAGTTGAAAATCAAGCCACTTGTAAAATCAAATAAATTCATATAGATAATGGGGGAGAATACTTTAGTAATGAATTCTCCATATTTCTATCAACTCATGGCATAATTCATCAATATTCAGTCTCTCATAATCCACAACAAAATTGTATTATAGAAAGAAAAAATAGAATCTTAAAAGAAATGGTAAACTGTATGCTCCACTCAAGAGATCTTCCACCAGTTTTTTTGGGTTGAGGTAATTAATTGTGCAAACTATATTCAAAACCGCACCATAAAGCTCTTGGCCACTTGACTTCAGAAGAAGCATGGACTGAATCAAAACCTGATGTCTCTTTTTTCAAAGTTTTTGGGTGTATTTCTTGGGTAAACATACCAAAGAAAAAGAGGAAGGCTCTAGACAAAAAGAGCAAGCAACTTATTTTTGTTGGTTATTATGAAGAAATAAAATCCTATAGGCTCCTTGATCCCATAACTCATGAGGTCTTTTCTCACAAAAATATTCAATTTGATGAAAAAATTCCCTCATAAAGATCCTCAATCATCTTCTACCAACATTAATTCTCTTGAGCCATCTCCAATATTTGAACCACAATATAATGAAGATCCCATCCTTGAGTTAGATGACCAAAATGAGGAACCTATACTTCAAAATACAACTCAAAATCCTGCCACACCCATTACTCCTTCCACAATGCCAAAATGGGCCCGCACCATAGTTCAAGATGCCACTCCTTACATACAAAACCTTCCATCATCCAAAATAAGCAACTCCATGGGTTCTGGTCTTGTTTATCAATCCATTTCCACAGATCCTCAATCCTTAAAAGAAACAACTAGTATAAAAGAATGGGATGATGCCATGGAGAATGAATTTTCTTCCTTAATCAAAAACAAAACTTGGGATCTAGTCCCTCTACCTAAAGGAAGGAAATTGGTTTGTTGTAAATGGATTTACAGAACTAAGTATGGACATGATGGAGGAATTGGCAAACACAAAACTCGCTTGGTAGCTAAATATTTTTCACAAATTGAAGGTATTTATTATTTTGAAACCTTTGCACAAGTTGCAAAAATGGATTCTGTTAGGCTGGTTCTTGCACTTGTTGCTTCCCAAAAATGGCCAATTTTTTAAATGGATGTTAAAAGTGCTTTCTTGCTCGATGACTTAAAGGAAGAAATATTCATGGAATAACCTAATGGGTTTATTAAATACTCCTCCCTTGTTTGTAGACTAAGGAAATATCTCTATGGTCTCAAACAAGCTCCTAGAGCTTGGTATGAAAAAATGGACTCCTTCCTTCTATCCTCAGGGTTTTCTCATTGTGAGTCTGATGCAACAGTCTAAACCGTCGCGATATCGCGACGCGTTGGATTTTCGCGGTCAAACCAGTCAACGGAGGGTAGAGCGACAAAGTTGTAGCGAAATCGTGACATGTCGCATTTTCGCGACTCGCGATGGCCAGGAAGCATAAGGTTAGAAATTGTCACGAAATCGCGACATAACTGAGCGACAGGCGATGAGACTCGAGAGTGTAGCGAAATCACGACACAATATGGCACACAACGCGAAAAGCAAAAGACGTCGCGAAATCACGACGCATCGCGTTTTCGTGGCATGGGTGGACAGAAAGGCTTAAGACATAAAATGGTCATGATTTCGCGACATTTGTAGGATGAAGCCAAGCAAAGCAAAGGATGTAGCGAAATCGCTACGTGTTGTTTGGTCGCGGTTCAGGTGGATAAAAGAGTCTAAGGCACGAATGGCGTCGCGATTTCGCGACACCTTTTGAGAATGAGTCCAAGCAAGAAGCAGACATCGCGAAATCACGACATGAAGTGGGAACAGTGGAGAATGCAGGCAAACGTAGCGATTTCGCGACATTTGCAAGATGGAGCTGATCAAGACAGAACTTGTCACGATTTCGTGACATTGTTGAGGCTAAAGGCAAGCAAGAAGTTGGCGTCACGATTTTGTGACATTCATGAAGATAAAGGCTAGCAGCAAGAAAATGGTAGCGATTTCGTGACACATTGTTGAAGAAAGACTAAGTGCAGAGAATTGTAGCGAAATCGTGCAGTGTCACATTTTTGCGGTTGACGAACAACAAGGTCCAAGGAAACAGAACTTGTAGCGAAATCGCGACATGGTGGAAGTTGAAGAAGCACAGAGGCAAGAGTGTCGTGTTTTCATGATTTGAAGCAGCGAAGAGAACAAAAGATGAAGAATGTAGCGAAATCGCGCATTGTCACATTTTTGCGGCAACAGGGCAGAGAAAGAGCATAATTGTACGGACGTCACGAAATCGCGTAGCGTCACGTTTTCGCGGTTCAAGGTTGCGAAGGAGATATGGAAGCCAAATACGTCGTGATTTCGTGACATGGTTGATTTTCGCGGTCGAAAGTAAGGAAAGCGTACGGAGCAGGGATATGTCATGATTTCGCGACATGTCACGTTTTCGCGACCTGTTACAGTTTCGTGCCAGAATGCAGTTCAAACGGTCCGATGCAGTTTTGCGATTTCCGAGAATTAAAAGCGCTCCAGAATTAAATGTGTTGTTGCTTTCCGATGCGGTCAAGGTAGAAGAATGCACCCAAGCTACCAGAATTGAAGATTTCCATTATCCGAAGCTGTTTAAGGATATCATTTCCTTGTTTCTATTGCATAATTTGTAGATCTCGAGGAGGTCCGTTTCATATTTTTAATGCTGCAAAGAGGCAAGACCTCTATATAAAGCAATGTAGATCTCAGAAAAAGGGTCGGGAGTTTGAGAGACAGATTGCGTGAAAGCTTTCAAGTTGTCTTGCATGAATGAAAGAGATTTGGCCACTGATTTTAAAATGTCTTTCTATGTAATTTCCTTCTATTCCATGTATTTCTAAGTTATGCTTGTCTTTCTGATCTGCTGTTAGATTTAAATTCTGCATTTGAATTTAAATACTGCTTGTAAGAAAGTAAGTTCTGGAATGCAATTCTGGAGGTAGTTTGTGCAAGGTCGTAGATGAATTATGTTGTTTTTTGTTATTACATGTTGTTCATACACTTGAAGGTCCATCTTGCTGAGTTTCTTTTCCCCGATCTAACAAATTCAGGCCTACGGCCATATTTCCCATCTCTTTTCGTAATTTCTTGTTTCTTTCTGCGTATTTTACATCTCTTTCCTACAACTTTAATCTAAAATCAAGCTTAGAAGTAGTAAGGGAACCAGCCCTCTCTGGAGATTGGTCTGGGAGACATCTCTTTCTCCCAGCCTTTCAATGTTGGCCGGGTCTAGGGTGCATAGTTTTAGAAAATCCTTTCCTGTGGCAGATTCGTGACCAACAATTTTTGGCATGCCCGGTGGGACAGACTTCTTCTGTCTCAGAAAGATCCCATAGTGTTGAAGGTTTAATGTTCACCTTCATGCCGTAAAGTTAGAGCATTTGGTGACTCTGCAGTACTCAAAAATCTTTGAACGTGGATGCAGTGAAAGTTGTACTTCATGATCACGAGATCACAGTCTAAAAAAGTTGGAGATCTTGTCGAGTTTTTTGAACTTGATAGCACAAGAAGTGGTGAGCATTCTAGGTTGGTTTCCCCATCGCTTGCATCATCTGCCATATCCACACAAATCCTTGGTATTGTTACTAGTTTTCCATCTTCTTAGTTACATACGCTAGTTCCAATGGCCCAGTATCCTCCACCCCGATAGTTTTCAGCATGGAACAGCTCAGGTGCCTTGAATTTGCAGGCTCAAAATCCAGTTCCCCAGGCAGCTTTGAAAGCATTGCCAACTTATGATGGTACAGGAAAGACTGCATACGAACATATTCATGATGTAGCTTCTCTGGCAGCCATTCACGATATAACAGATGAAGATGTAATGGTGAAGTTACTAGTGTTATCCTTGAGAGGAAAATTGTTGTATTGGTATAGATCTCTGCAACCAGGCACCATTGCGTCCTGGGATCAGCTAGGAGAATTGTTAGTTAAGAATTTTCATGAACAGGCTGACCCATTTTCATTGTTGCACCAGTTTAATGCAATCCAGAGGCACCCCCATAAGGCAATAGCAGATTTTAATGTTCATTTCACCAGGAGCTGGTAGCGAGTGCCTGAAGGACTTTGCCCTACCCCTGAGCAAGCTACGTTTTACTACCTCTGAGCGTTCAATACAGATATAGGCTTGGCGATCAAGCAGTCCAATGTGATGACTTTCTCGAAACTATTCGAGCAAGCACAAAAGGCGGAGGCAGACTTGATTGCAATCGACAGGCTTCCCCCAAAGGTAGCAATGCCCATTCTTCCTGATATTCCACAGCATTTATATCCTAGTTCTTTTTTGCAATCTATGTCTTCTATGTACCCTGTCCCATCATGGAATTCCAGTGCTCCTCAAATTGCACCCATCCTAGTTCCTCAGCTATCTACTTCAACAAATCTCCAGTTGCCTGCACCCAGCATTCTGCCATTCCCTGCTTCCACTTCATTCCCAGCATTACCGGCACCACCAGCACCTTTGCCCTTACCAGCACCTCCTGCACCTGTAAATCCTGATCCTTATACAACACTCCTGCAAGAGGTAAAATCTGCCAATTTTGCAATAAGAGCAATGGGTAATAAGATCACGCTTATTGAAAGGAAGCAAGTTGAGCGAGATTTCCAGCCTAGGAGATTTCAACCCCCGCCTATTACTAGAGAACAAGCTGCTTCAACAAGCAAAGCACCCGAGAAGAACTTGACTATTTTGGCAAATGAAGATGCAGTCCTTGCTGAAAGAACATATTGGTGTTCGACATGCAATGATCCCCATGGAGAAGACACTGCATGGTTCATTTGAATTATGTGCAGACATTGGCTGCTAGTTCTTCGGGAGGGCAAGTCAATATGATCTCTGAGGTAGGCCATAGCTTAATGACTCCACTGGAAGAGCAAGTTTCGGTTCTCACAAGGACTGGAAAGAAGCCTGTTACAGTAGATCCTACTGAGTTAGAACCGTTAAAAGTGCCAACTGATTTGAAGAAGCCAGTGAAAGCTCCTGTGCCAGTTTCAAAGCCTGATGTGCCTGTTTTGCCGAAAGATCCTGTTTCCCATAGAGTTCAAGAAAAGGCTGCACCTGCACAGACAAGATCAAAAGTATAAGAGCAAGCTAGAGAAAAGTTGAAGTATCCTTCATTGACAAAGAGGCTGAGAGTGGAAGCTACTCAGCAGTATCGGAGCAGATATGAACATCCTATTGAAAAGAAGGAATCTACTGCGGTTGCATACAACATTGTCGAAGAACTGAAGAAGACCCCAGCTAAGGTTAGTCTTTATGATGCATTGCAATTGCACAGGCAGGTAGATTTATTACAAGAATATTTAAAATCTGTGAAGGATAGTGAGAAAGGTCCTACTCAGACAATTTATGCTCAAGCCTTAACCACTTCTGTCACTGGTAAAAATAGACCACCCCTGTTTTATTTATCACTGCAAATAGAGGGTTGGATCGTGCATAACTGCATGATCGACTCTGGAGCCGCTACAACTGTCATGCCAAAGGCAGTTTGCAAAGTTATGGGTATGGAATACACACGAAGTAGCCCTGGAGTTTTGTAGTTAGATGGCACTCCTATGAAAATGATGGGTGTAATCAAGGATGTCCCGATTGTTTTGCATACTATGCCTTAGATTACAGTCATTCAAGAGATTGTTGTGGTAGATTTAGAACCCTATTTTAGTATGTGCTTATCCAGAGAGTTTACTGCAAAGTTGGGAGGTTACCTGGCACTGGATTATTCCCACTTGGAGATCCCTTTCAAAGGTAAAAGACTTAGGATCCAAAATGAAAAACCTTCCTCTTTTCATATAGAGAAGCTGGAAGAAGCAGGAAAAAACATGCAGTCTGTTAACATGCTAACCGAAGAGTTAGAGGGTTCTGATTTGATGCATGAGGTTTTAGATGAGCTCCAGTTGGACGATCAGTTTTCCATGCTTGATTTCAATGCCATGCTGGAGACCGAAATCGGCTGTTATTCTATCCAAAAACCAGAGGGTGGCACAAGGCAGGTATTTTCTAACCAAGATGATCAGAGTTCTGTTACAGATCAACTATGGAAATTATATTTCGATGGGGCAAGATGCAAAAACGGTGCAGGAGCAGGTATTGTTTTGATTTCTCCTTCTAGTTTACAAAGAACATATTCATACCGTCTTACTTGGAATTGTACTAACAATGCTTCCGAGTACGAAGCATTATGCTTAGGCTTGAAAAAGGCAAGGAAGTTGGGAATCGAACAACTATAGATTTTTGGTGATTCTGAGCTGATTGTAAACCAGGTAACAAACAGGTGTATTTCCAAGCAGCATTATCTCAAAGCATACCGCAACCAAGTTTGGGACCTGTTTGAGTTTTTCATAGCTCTGAATATTTAGGCCATTTCTCGAGAGCTGAATAAGCATGCAGATCTCTTAGCATCCCTTGGAGCAAATTTTTCTCCCATTGAGCAGGTAGTCAAGAGACCAAAGATAGTAAGGATGGTGTACAGGCCTAGTGTCCCGGATAAAGATACTTTCTGGTAGGTCTTCGAGAGTGATGAGCAAATTGTTAACTTTTTGATTCAAGAAGCTGCCACCATCGAAGGAAGAACCTTGGAGCACGAAGAAGCTGAAGGTCTAATTCAGTTATAGAATAATCATATTCCAAAGGGTCTTATTACTCTAGAAAGTTTGTTTGATCAGCATGATCGATCCAAAAAACATCGGATTGAGATTGACAAGAAAGAGTACATGGAGATGCAATTAGAACCCAATAAGGTTATTAAGATTGGGACTGATTCTACTCCTGATGAACTGCAAGAAATCAGGCAACTGTGTCAAGAATTTTTTGATATTGTGGCCTGGAGTTATGAAGATCTGAAGGGATATAATAAATAGATTGTTCAGCATACTATTGAGTTGGAAGAAGGTGTCAGACCCTTCAGGCAAAAACAGCGACCAGTAAATCCAAAAATTGAGACTCTAATGAGGGCCGAACTTGTGAAAATGCTATAGGCCAAGATTATATACCCGGTTAAGCACTCGACTTGGGTTGCTAATCTGGTCCCGATTCGAAAGAAGAATGGAGACATACGACTGTGTGTAGATTTTCAAAATCTGAACCGTGCATCTCTGAAAGATCATTATCCCTTGCCTCGTATAGATCAGATACTGCATGTGGTGGCTGGGGCTCAACGTTTCTCATTGCTGGATGGATTCTCAGGATATAACCAGATTTGGGTTAGGGATGAGGACCAGTACAAGACAACATTCACAACTAAGTGGGGCACTTTTGCTTATCAGCGAATGCCTTTTGGATTATCAAAATTTGGGGCTACGTTCCAGAGAGCCATGGACATTGCATTCGAGGAACTCTTGAACAAGATTATTGTTATTTATCTTGATGATATGACTGTATTTTCACATAGACGGGAAGATCACGGTTCGCATCTGAGGCAAATTTTTGGAAAATGCAGAGAATTTGGTATTTCCATTAATCCAAAGAAGTCAGTGTTTGCAGTGAAGGAAGGTAAACTCTTGGGGCATGTGATTTCAGAAGATGGTTTGGCAATTGATCCATCTCGAGTCGAAGCATTGAAGAAACTTTCACTCCCTGCCAACAAGAAAGAGCTGCAGTCTTTCTTTGGATAGATTAATTTTATCAGGAAGTTCATTTCTGATTTTGCCCAGGTTGTCAAGCCCATGACTGAGTTGTTAAAGAAGGATGCAGAATTTAAATGGACGACTCAGAGGAAGGAGGCATTCCAGGAAATCAAGGACAGAATAGCATAGGCTCCTGTATTAGTTAATCCAGATTATTCAAAAGATTTCATTCTGTATGCAGTTGGTGAAGATGAAAGCTATGCCGCAGTGCTCACACAGAAAGGGGATGATGGGAATGAAAGACCCATTGCTTTCCTTAGTCAGGTTATTTTACCTCATGAGGCAAAGTATAATTTCATTGAAAAATAGGTGTATGCTGTCATGAAGTCTCTTAAAAAATTCAAGCATTTCATTTCTTAGAGTAGGACAGTCATATATGTTATTCATCCAGATGTAAGAAATTTCATCATTCAAGGTGAGATGGGTGATAAACGCACTGGTTGGGTCACCAAGATTCAAGAATTTGATGTTGAGATTCATCCGGCTAAGCTAGTGCGGGGTAAAGCCTTATGCCAGCATTTAGCAAAGACTGCAGCATCTGAAATAGTTGATTATCAAGCAGATGATTCTGCTAGAGATAACAGTCTGATGAACCTTTTAGTACAGGAACAGGATTGGGCAAATGACCTCATTAATTACTTCACAACTGGTAAATGCCCTTCACAGTTAAATGCCTCACAACGGAGAAGGTTTCGTCTGCAAGCTCTCAGGTATGTATTGCTGCCTGAAGGATTGTTTTTTAAGAACATTGATGGCGTTCTTTTGAGATGTGTCAAGGAATCAGAGAAGGCTAGACTCCTGGAGGAGTTTCATTCTGGCATATCAGGAGGACACTATGCAGGTAGACCAATGGCTTTAAAAATCATTCGGGCTGGGTATTATTGGCCAACCTTGTTCACAGATGCTTTCAGGATTGCCCAAGCATGTGACAAATGTCAGAGGTATACAGGAAGGGTTAGAAATGCATCATTGCCCCTGCATCCAATTCAGGTTGAAGCACCTTTTCAGCAGTGGGGATTAGACTTTATTGGGATTATTGATCCGAATTCTTCAGCTGGACATAGGTATATTTTGACAGCTACAGATTATTTTACGAGGTGGTCTGAAGCTATTCCAACCAAGGTTGCAAATCAGAGTGTGGTGATTTCTTTCATTGAAGGGCTGATTACACGTTTTGGCATTCCTGATGCTATTATTATAGACAATGGAACTCCGTTCATTGGAGCTGAGCTAGCTGAGTTTGCAAATAAATATGGTGTTTTTCTGAAGACATCCTCTAACTATTATCCTCAGGGAAATGGCTTGGCAGAGTCCACAAATAAAAATTTGCTCCGGATTTTAAAGAGGTCTTTGGGAGACAACAAGAGATCATGGCACCTTCTACTGAATCAAGCTTTATGGGCAGATAGGATTTCAATCAAGAAGTCTATCAAGACTTCACCATATGCCCTGGTTTATGGAAAAGAGGCAAGGTTGCCTGTTCATCTAGAGTTGCCGATATTGCGACAGTTGTAGGAATTTCAGGATGATGAAACAACTGTAGATTCCATGGATATGCGGTTGGCTCAGTTGTTACAGTTGGAAGAGCAACGTTCTTTGGCCTATGAGGAGTTTGCTAAGCACACACAGGTTATTTCAAAGTGGTTCCATAAAAATTCTGCAGATCGTCCATTCAAGGTGGGTGATTTGGTCCTAAAATGGAATGAAAACAAAGCCAAGCCTGGGAATCACAAGAAGTTTGATGCTCTGTGGGAGGGTCCCTTCCGCATTGTCAGTCTTTGGTGCAGCAAATTCGTTTCATCTGGAAGATTTGGATGGCAGCCCACTTCCTATTTCAGTGAACGGCTTTCATCTGAAAGCCTACACTTCATGAACTGTCAGTCCAGTATCACCTTGTATATAGCAAAACAAAAAAAAAAAGAAAAAAAAAAGAAAAAGAGAAAAAAAAAGTATTGTTTTCATTTGTCTGCTTCGGCTCTTTTTGCATGCGAGCCCGCAGGTACGTGTTTCTTTCTTTTTCTTCTTCTTTCCCAGCAGTTAGTGGCTTCCTATCAATTTCTTCCTTCCCCTTCCTTTTTCTTCTCTTCCCTTCTTTCTTCCCTTCTTCTCCTACTCCTTTTTCTTCTGCAGTACAAAAGCCACTGCTGTTGTTTCTTTTCCCCTTTTCTAATATTCCCGGTTCTTCTTTTCCTTTTCCTCTAATTGCATTGTCATTTTAAGCATTTATCCACAGTTCATTTCCCCATTCCATTCTCATTCCACAGCCTACACATTCATTGATCATCATTCTATTTATTCCATTCACCTCCATTTCCCTTTCATAGCAGCTGGTAGCACAGAAGCACTCTGTTACTGTCTACCGCATCATTCTTCCCCCATTCCATTATTCCATCATTCATCATTTCCATTCCATGATCAGTTCAGCCAAATACAGAATTCCTTGAAGTTTTAGTCATTCAACAAGAGTTGTTGCAATAGTCTGCCGAGATGTACCCCATCAGCCAGCTCTCTATTTTTAGTTTTTCTTGACTCTATTGCCCAATGGATTCAAGCCTAGGATTCTTGCATACAGTAGAACTGTATACCCCACGAGCCGCCAAGAATGTTGGCATTTTTGCCACATTTATTTGATTGTTGTTTATTCATGCATAAGTTTTGAAATTCTAACCCCTCCTGGTTTGGGAAACCCCCCCCCCGGGGCCCCCAAAAAAGAGGGGGGGGGGGTTCCCCCCCCCCGGGCCCGCGCGCGCGCGGGGGGGGGGGGGGGGGGGGGGAAAAAAAGCGGGGCGGGGGCGGCGGGCGGGGCCGCGGGGCGCGGGGGGGGGGCCGCGGCGGCCGGGGCGGGCCCCGGGGGGGGGGGGGGGGGGGGGGGGGGGGGCGCCCCGCCCCCCGGGGGGTGGGGGGGGGGGGGGGATGCAGTTTTTGTGGCATGGGTGGACAGAAAGGCTTAAGACATAAAATGGTCATGATTTCACAACATTTGTAGGATGAAGCCAAGCAAAGCAAAGGATGTAGCGAAATCGCTACGTGTTGTTTGGTCGCGGTTCAGGTGGATAAAAGAGTCTAAGGCACGAATGGCATCGCGATTTCATGACACCTTTTGAGAATGAGTCCAAGCAAGAAGCAGACATCGTGAAATCGTGACATGAAGTGGGAACAGTGGAGAATGCAGGCAAACATAGCGATTTCGCGACATTTGCAAGATGGAGCTGATCAAGACAGAACTTGTCACGATTTCGTGACATTGTTGAGGCTAAAGGCAAGAAAGAAGTTGGCGTCATGATTTTGTGACATTCATGAAGATAAAGGCTAGCAGCAAGAAAATGGTAGCAATTTCACGACACATTGTTGAAGAAAGACTAAGTGCAGAGAATTGTAGCGAAATCGTGCAGTGTCACATTTTCGCGGTTGACGAACAACAAGGTCCAAGGAAACAGAACTTGTAGCGAAATCGCGACATGGTGGAAGTTGAAGAAGCACAGAGGCAAGAGTGTCACGTTTTCGTGATTTGAAGCAGCGAAGAGAACAAAAGATGAAGATGTAGCGAAATCGCGCATTGTCACATTTTCGCGGCAACAGGGCAGAGAAAGAGCATAATTGTACGGACGTCGCGAAATCATGCAACGTCACGTTTTCGCGGTTCAAGGTTGCGAAGGAGATATGGAAGCCGAATACGTCACGATTTCATGACATGGATGATTTTCATGGTCGAAAGTAAGGAAAGCGTACGGAGCAGGGATATGTCACGATTTCGTGACATGTCGCGTTTTCGCGACCTGTTACAGTTTTGCGCCAGAATGCAGTTCAAACGGTCCGATGCAGTTTTGCGATTTTTGATGATTAAAAGCACTCCAGAATTAAATGTGTTGCTGCTTTCCGATGCGGTCAAGGTAGAAGAACGTGCCCAAGCTACTAGAATTGAAGATTTCCATTATTCGAAGCTGCTGTTCATGATTTTTCCAACGGTTTCAAGCATATTTTCAAGAACAACAATTTAATGAAGATGACCGACTCCTCCTTATGGCATTTAATTTCTGGTTTCTCCGAGGCTATTTAAGGATATCATTTCCTTGTTTTCGTTGCATAATTTGTAGATCTCGAGGAGGTCCGTTTCATATTTTTAATGCTGCAAAGAGGCAAGACCTCTATATAAAGCAATGTAGATCTCAAAAAAAGGGTCGGGAGTTTGAGAGACAGATTGCGTGAAAGCTTTCAAGTTGTCTTGCATGAATGAAAGAGATTTGGCCACTGATTTTAAAACGTCTTTCTGTGTAATTTCCTTCTATTCCATGTATTTCTAAGTTATGCTTGTCTTTCTGATCTGCTGTTAGATTTAAATTCTGCATTTGAATTTAAATACTGCTTGTAAGAAAGTAAGTTTTGGAATGCAATTTTGGAGGTAGTTTGCGCAAGGTCGTAGATGAATTATGTTGTTTTCTGTTATTACATGTTGTTCATACACTTGAAGGTCCATCTTGTTGAGTTTCTTTTCCCCGATCTAACAAATTCAGGCCTACGACCATATTTCCCATCTCTTTTCGTAATTTCTTGTTTCTTTCTACGTATTTTACATCTCTTTCCTGCAACTTTAATCTAAAATCAAGCTTAGAAGTAGTAAGGGAACCAGCCCTCTCTGGAGATTGGTCTGGGAGACATCTCTTTCTCCCAGCCTTTCAATGTTGGTCGGGTCTAGGGTGCATAGTTTTTAGAAAATCCTTTCCTGTGGCAGATTCGTGACCAACATGACCATATTCGATGGGTGAAATTTTAGAAGGTTGGTCATTTTGCCCCTAGCACATTCTGTCGACTTAGTAGGAGAACCCATGTTCACCGAGCATGGAAATCTGAAGGTGTCCATAATCTAGCTGGTGATGACATTGGAGGAGTTGACAGAAGAAGACAAATATGGTTCTATTGTGGAGTTTATCCATAGAGAGCCCTCCATATCTACACCTCGATCACCGTTGACTGGCACCCAATATCACCACATTCAGCAGATACACATTGGGCCAAGAAGAACATTAAATGTTAGCAGTAGGTTGATGCCCACACAACTGACAAAATTAGAAGAGCTCCTGGTAAGGCACCAACAAGCATTTGCATGGGATTACTCAGATATGTAGGGCATCAACCTAGACATATGTACCCATCAGATTTATCTAGATGACCATGCAACTCCAAGCTGGTAGCCACAGAGAAGAATGAACCCAGCAATGAAAGACATTGTCAAGGAAAAACTACACAAACTCTTGGCTTTTGGATTCATATATCCATTTTTTGACAGTGAGTGGGTATCACCATTAGTGGTGGTCCCTAAAAAGAACAGGAAGTGGCAAATCTATGTGTAATACAGAGCATTGAACAAAGCAACCAAGAAAGACCACTTATCGCTCTTGTTCATTGATCAGGTCTTGGAAACACTCTCGAGGAGGAAGTACTTCTCATTTATGGATGGATTCAGTGGATACAACCACATCCAGATAGGAGAAGAAGATCAGGATAAGACAACGTTCACCTACCCATGGGGAACATTTGCCTATAGGGTATTTCCTTTCAGACTGTGCAACACACCTGCCACCTTTCAAAGGGCGATGCTTAGCATATTCTCAGACATGATGGGAGACGGGGTCGAGGTATACATGGATGACTTCATCGTATATGGAGAAACCTTCGAGGAGGCAATGATGAATTTGGAAAGAGTGCTCGATAGAAGCAAAAATAATAATTTGTCCCTAAGTAATGAAAAATTCTTTATGATGATGCAATAAGGCATCGTACTGGGGCACAACCTCTTTGCAAAAGGAATAAAAGTTGATAAAAGGCATATTGAGGTCATCAGATACCTACCCAGCCCTAGAACATAGAAATAGGTAAGGAGTTTTCTTGGATCAGCCAGGTACTATCGATGATTTATCGCCAAATTTAGCAAAATTGCCAAACCACTACACACTCTATTATCTAAGGATGTGGAGTTCAATTGGATGGAAGACTACGAAGAAGTGTTCCAATTGCTTAAGGAGAAACTAATATCTGCACCAGTTTTAAGAGGACCAAATTGGGCCATACCATTCCATATCTACTATGATGCATCCAACAATGTGATTGGAGCAGTCTTAGGGCAAAAAGATGGCAAATAATTTTACACCATTTATTATGTCAGTAAAAACTTGGCAGGAGCAAAGCTCAACTACACAATGATAGAGAAGGAGTTCCTCGTAGTTTTCCATGCTATAAACAAATTCTGCCACTATATCATCGGATACAAGGTATTTGTCCATACAGACCATGCAGCCATCAGATACCTAATAAGCAAGTCGACCATTGGTAGAAGAATTATTAGATGGCTGTTGCTACTGTAGGAATTTGACATCACCATAGTCGACAAACCAGGCAATGATAACGTCATGGCAGATTTTATGTCTAGATTGATACCAGCAAACCATCAAGCAATGGAAGACTAGTTTTCAGATGAACATTTGTTCACTATTAGTGAGCAAACCCCATGGTATGCAGATATAGCCAATTACTTGGCCATCGGAAGGACCTCATCTACTCTCTCTTATCAAGAAAACCAGGTGATCATAGATAAAAGTTCATCATTCCTATGGATGGATGGTCTCCTATTTAAAATAGGACATGTCCAAATTATAAGAAGATGCATAGCAGAACAGGAGTTCTAAGAAGTACTCAAAGCATGTCACGATGAACCATGCAGAGGACACTTTGTAGGGAAATGAACTGCCTATAAAATCCTACAAGTTGGGTACTTTTGGCCCACTTTGTTTAAGGATGTGGTCGCATACACAAACAAGTGTGATGAATGCCAAAGGATGGTTAGACCAACCCATCGAGATCAAATGCCCCTCCAGCCTCAAGTACACCTGGAACCTTTCAATAAGTGGGGCAATGACTTCATGGGACCGTTTAATCCAGCTTCAATGGGGAGGAGGTTTATTTTGGTCTATATGGATTATGTTACCAAATGGGTTGAATTTCAGGCATTGAGGGATTCAAAGGAAATAACGGTCACCGATTTCTTATTTTCCCATATTTTTACATGATTTTTGGTCCCTAGGGAGATAACAACAGACCAAGGGCCTCAATTTACCTCCAAGTTGATCGAGGAGCTGATGGAGCAATACAAAGTTTGGCACAATAAAACTACGCCCTACCATTCATAGGAAAATGGGCAAGTGGAAGTGACAAATAGAGAAATAGAGAACATCCTGACGAAGACCATGCAACAACACAAGAAATATTGGGCTACATGGTTGTTAGAGGCAGTTTGGGCATATAACACCACATGGAAATCCACCATAGGTTTTACACCTTTCCAACTGGTCTATGGGAAAAATGCGATGATGCCCATCGAATTTGAAATTAAGATGCTGAGAACGGCTTCAGAATTGAACTTGAGCTTGGATGAAGCTCAAAAACAAAGGATTCGGCTGCTAGATCAGCTGGATGAAATCTGACTAGATGCTTTGCAGAGGACAAAAATTATACAGAAACAAAGAAAGCGATGGCATGATAGCCACATTAAGCTGAAGCAGTTCCAAGAAGGGGAATGGGTATTGTTGTACAATTCTTGATTCCAGGAGAGGAAAGGCAAATTAATGCAGATATGGATGGGGTCGTATGAGGTGGTAGAGATCATCAAGAATGGGGTAGTGCACATTAAGACAATTGACGACAACAACATCGCGTTCATAATCAATGGCCACCGACTACACCCCTATAATACATCTAAAACATTATAGGTAGAATCCATAATAGACGTGGGAGAGATCCCATCTTGCTATATCTAGACCGAACTTTCATAGGTGAAATGGTGGGAATGGAAGTACTCACCCAAAATTAGTTAATGTAGTTTTTTAATATAGTGTGTTTTTACAGGGATGACACCCACATGCAAGATGCAAGCATCCTAATCCAAGGCCTAATAGGCATAGAATGCGTCTAACTGCATTTATTTTAATTTTTTTTGGTTTCTTTTTATAGGTGGAGGACCTGACAGTACGGGGAATAGGTATCCGGGAAACCAGGCCTGATTTGGCTTAGCATTCTGACACTGGCTCATAGGTAGAAGCTGAGGCAGCATGAAGCAATACTGGGAAGGCTTAATCACCCTTTCCCAGTCAATCACAACATGATTTCCGAGAATAAGGTGCCTTCCTTATAAATAAGGCATCCATCCAGAAGAAGGTGCCTTCCACATCCAAAAGGCACCCATCCAGAAGAAGGCGCCTTCCACATCTAGAAGGCACCCAGCCAGAAGAAGGCACCTTCCACATCCATAAGGCTCCCAGCCAGAATAAGGCATATTCCTTATAAATAAGGCGCTCAGCCAGAATAAGGTGCATTCCTTATAAAGAAGGCACCCAACTAGAAGAAGGCACCTTCCACATCTAGAAGGCGCCCAGTCAAAAGAAGGCACCTTCCTTATAGAGAAGGTACCCCACCAAGGGAAGACGTATTCCTTATAAAGAAGGCACCTAGCCTAGTAAGAGTAAAAAAAAAAAGCCAAGGCGCCTTCCACATCAGGAAGGTGCATCCAGCTAGAGGTGCCTTCCACATCGGGAAGGCACATGTAGACCGAGGTGCATTCCACATCAGGAAGGTGCATGTAGACCGAGGTGCCTTCCACATCGGGAAGGCGCATGTAGACCAAGGTGCCTTCCACATCGGAAAGGCACACCCAATCAGGAGCACCTTCCATAGCAAGAAGGCACCATCATCAAGAATGCACCTTCCACCATCAAACGACACATGCAATCAGAGATGCCTTCCACCATCGAAAGGTGCATCCATTCAGAGAGCACCGACAACATCAAGAAGGCACCACATCAGCACCTTCCATATGGGGAAGGTACCAAAGAATGCCTTTTGTGTATAGCCAGTACTCACGCCTCATGGATGCCTCGAGCGAAATGAATCATCACATGAATGAGCAGCACCAGATGACCATACCCCTCCCTTGTGTCACAAATCAGCAAATCAGTGGCCTTCATAATGCCTAAAACATCAAATCAGGTACACGCATGTTAATTCAAATTTTTATATAATTATTTATAAAATATGCAGTACCAAAAAATATACCGTCGTCATAAAGATCATATCCCCCCATAGTCAAAACCGTGTACCAATGATATGGTGCCTTCCATAACTGCTAGGGTTAGGCACCTTCCCTATAAGAAGGTGACTTCCTAAGGAAGGAAGGACAAAAAAAATAGCAGTAGCAATGGAAGGCGCCATGGGAGGAAGGTCTAAGAATCACGTAGTGAAGAAGAATGAACTGGGTGATACAGATGGAATCAAAGGAGCGGTGAAGACACAGTTCAAGGCCGAGGGATGGCTCAAATACTATACCTTGGTCATTTAATGCTAGGACATGAAGGCAGCAAAAGAGTTTGTTTCCTCCTTGAGGGGTGATGTGGCCCAAGTACGAGGGGTAGAAATTCCAGTCACCCCTGATTTCATCTCATAGGCAACTGGATTGCCCCTCACAGGGGAATGTGTATACAAATGTGGACTATTGAAGTCGTACATCAAGGTGCTACTTCCAGGAGAGAATGTGCAAATAGACAAGGAGGGGTTACCCAAAAATAGCCTCCCCATGAATCTGTAAAAGATATTCGAGTAGGTTGCTCGATTCTTCACATGCATCAAGAAATATACCCATTTACATGCTAATCATGTATAGTTTCTCAATCACTTGGTGCATGGAAGGAAGTTGAACGTGCCCTTCTACTTGGTGAATTCTCTGAAGGATGAAGCGACTTGATACCAGAAAGGGGAACCATCTGCCTTAGCCCACCATGGGTTGATATCGGCACTGGCCCACCATGCAGAAGCATAGAGCTAGAACCTCGACACAGAGGGAGATGGTGGCCAAGAAAGGCGACACGGTATTTTTCCTAAAGTAGGGCAAGAGGAGATATGCCCTGTAGAAGAAATAGCGAGTATCGAGAAATTGGCATTGCTCTATTACATAGAGGAAATAGAGTAGTCACCAATGCCCAAGAACAGGAAGGAAAGAGGGCATTCTCCAATGCCTGAGCATGAGGAAGAAGGAGCGTCGCTTGTTAGCGACGAGGATGAGTTTTCAACTAACAAAACCAGTCCCCTGGAGGAAACGTCTGCGATGGCTCCTCTCGATATAGGAAGAATAGAGTGACCTAGAAGTAGACATTGCAGCCCAAACCCTCTAGGAATTGATGAATCGGAGCCCACAAGATGTAGGGACTTTCGAGAACAATGACTAGGTCGATGCGGCCTTGGATGAGGTGCTCGAATGGCAAACTAATTGCTAGATGACCCAGCAAATTCTAGAGGACTTCTAGAACAAGCATGCAGGGGAGTTGAAGGAATGAGATAGATGGATCACCCAACTCGAGGAGCCGGTCTGGAAGTTGCAAGAGGAGAACCAATTGCTTTAGGATAGGGGAACAAAAATAAGGGATGCATACACTCAAAATAATTGGGCAAAATAAGTCCCAACTAATTCTCCCACATCTGTTGAACGAGTATTCTCTTTGGGAGAAATTCGATCGAACGCTCAACAAAGCAGCCTAGAGGCAAGGGAGAATTTCTCTATTTTTGGGAGTGAAAGGGAGAGAAGTCCCACAATACCCCCTATCATTGTCCTAAGTAATATAGAGTAGGACAAGGACCTCTAGTAGTAGACAATACCAGAGGATAAGGAGGAACTCCCCAGACCTAAATAAGGAGAAGAGCCTGAGGGGTCAACACCGGATAGACAGGAGAATGAAGAATCACCCCAGAGACAACATCACAGAATGAAGAGAATGCTCCAGAGTAGGCCCCTCAGATTGAGGAGACATCTTCCAGGGAGAAAGATAGGACCCCTATTTGATCTGCCACATTTTTTGTATAAGCTAGAGGAAAAATGCCCAGTATGGCTTGAAAGAAGGTGAATGTGACCTTCGTCGAGCTAGAAGAGGATGAGTGGGATATGCAACCAGTCATTGAAAGGCAAAAATAGTTTGAAATACTGCTCAAGGAGATGAAATTAGCCAAAGATGCTAGGAAGGCAGCCTTGAGGATGCGAGGAGACTCTAGCATCTACGTCAATCCGGCAGAGGACAACCAGTTCTGGGATATTTACGGTTCATCCCGGGGATGACCCTCCATGATGAGGAGGTATTTGGAATGATGGGGGGTATATGGGCCCCAATTGGAGGTTGATGCCATTGAAAAGGAGAATGCAGGGCTTGCTCCTGAAATGGCTAGATTATACAAGGCCCAAGTAGTACCTTCCAAGAAGGATAATTCAGATATCCCTTTGGCAGTGGTCAGACATCTAGAATCTGACCTCTGGCAAGCTGTCGAAGCTACATTCTAGTCAGCAAAAATGACGATGGCCAAACCACCGCCAGTAGTAGCCAAAATAATAAAAGGACAGTCAACAACCGTACCCTTAGTTCTACGTAGGAAAATGCAAACCACACCTTTAGATGCCAGTGCGCAGAAGAGACAGACTCGGACCGTAGGTGTAGTCGAATCCTCCAAGAAATGACAACAATGAAGGGTCAACAGGGCTACCTACAGTCTTGATGCCACGATGGCATGGCATATGTTAGGCATGGGGGAATGATGAGCACTAGAAATGCTCATATTTTGTAAACATTTTCTTGATCATTATGCGACTGTATAATAAGGATTACGTACTTTTATAAATGATTATATAGATATTTGATGAAATTATGTGTGTTATCTAATTTGTGTGTTTTCAGTGTGTTTTGTGGAATGGCAGTTGGTTTAGTTAGATTTGGATCAATTGAGGTCTTTTTGATGGACCTAGCACTTTGTTTCTTTGGGGATCAATGCAGAGAACATAGGCGCATTCCTCTTCCAAGAAGGTGCCAAGAAAAAGTAGGCGCCTTCCTCTTCCAGGAAGGCACCAAGAGAATGTAGGCACCTTCCTCTTCCAGGAAGGCACCAAGGAAATAAAAGTGCCTTCCTCCTCTAGGAAGGTGCCAAAGGGAAGGAAGTGCCTTTCTCTCATAAGGAAGGCACTGATGGAAAGGTGCCACGACAAGCAAAGCATCTTCCTCCCATAAGGAACGCACCACTAGAAGACGCGCCCTTCTCACAGAAGATGAGTGCCTTCCTCCCATAAGGAAGGCATCGATAGAAGGTAAGCGCCTTCCTCTTCTAGGAAGGTGTCACGATAGTAAGATACCTTCCATATAGGGAAGGTGCCCAATATGCTTAGGTGCCTTCCTCATAGGGAAGGCACCTCTGTTCTTCACCCGTTGACCAAATTTGCATGACGTGGATAGCAGTGGCTGGTGTAGTTCCAACTCTACATAATGTAGAGCTAAATTGGATATCGTACCAACATATTAAAACATCTTACAAATTCCAAGAAAAGCATGAACAAATCAATGAACATGCCATCATTAGAACCAAATGCTAGTTTTAAGAAAACAACGATTGCATTCACCAAACTGTATTAATTTAGTCTGGGATGAATCAACTATTATAACCTCTTTGTAACAGAAGTTCTACGAGTGTGTTATATAAACATGCGTAGACCGCTCTGAGATATATAGATTCATATAGAGATACAGAGACAGATAGATATTGTAAAACTTTGATAAATATATTACAGTTCTAATAGTTCTAAGCATGTGTTTAGCTGGGAGGAAGCTGCTAGATCCTGGGCCCACTCCAAGCCAGTATTTCTTCCCCACCTTTCTTCTATTTTCTAGATTATTTTATTGCTTTTGTAAGGTCATTTACCACATTGCTATTTCCAGTATTTACAGTAGATTCATTTTTAGGAATGTGTGAATGTTTTATTTTCGTAGATTTAATTATTTTCTTCTTACGTAAATTATTGAGGAGTGCATGAATGATTGACAACCATTTTGAAAACACCCCCAATAGTAGGATTAGCGGATTCATCTCAAGTGGTATTGTAATCAATCTTATTCAGACCCTTTACAAGTTTACAAAGCTCCCTGGGTTGATAATTAAATGCACTGACAAAAGTAGGAAAAATTTAACTTTGTTTGGCCTGCAACAATCATCCACAATCATCCAACATCAATTTTTCTTTTTCAAAATCAAATCATCGCCTGATGTCATAAAGATTTGCACTACCCCATGTCTTCACACACTACAGTACAAAAAGGGATAAATGTAGACACCCAAAAATTGCACATGGTCACCTGCTTCTTCTTTACGGTTGATTAAATCACAAAAATTACAAAATTGCATTAATTAGTCTTAAAACACCTTTTATTTATTAAAAATGCTATTCATAAGCTCCTTGGACCACTTAATCCCTTTCATATGGTTAACCATGGTCCTCATGTGACCACCATAAAATGCTTAACCTTGATAAACCTTTACCTTGGACAAAAATTACTTTATGAGCAAAAAGTCACTTTATCATTAAAGTGCATTTAAAAGGCTAAACTCATGTTTAATTAGCATTAATCATAATTAAACTCTAATAATTCCACCTCATCTCCATGACCTTGGTCTAACCTATGGTAAACCTAATTAGTATTAACACTAATTCTTTCTCACACATGTGTGCACCCATAATCCTAATGGATATTTTTTGCTCACACATGTGTGCACAACTCATCCAAATGGATATTTAAAATATCCTCTCTCAAAGCATGGGAAGAGGTGAGTCACCTTCCACCTCATCCTCCACATGGGTGAAGGATTCCTTCACACAAAAATCCATCATGAGCCACATTGCACATGGGCCACCTCATAGAGGACACCTCATGAGGGACACCTCATAGGGGACACCTCACCCCCTAGCCTCTCCAAAGTTCTATAAATAGTAGTCCTTTTCTTCTAAAATCCATCCACCCTCATTTTACATAACAAAACTCTACCAAAATCACATCAGACCATCATCCATAAATCATCATGACAAACATTCCCTTTGTCCTCTTTTGTGTACTATTATGTCAGGTTTCAATAGGTAAAAAAATGGATCTGATGCCCACCATAAGTTTCAAGTATTGTAGAACAATGTCATCATCTGCTAGAATAAAAAAATAACAGTTACAAGTAGAGTCATAGGGTACCCTACGACCCATAGTCGATCACACCCTAGGGTAAGACTCTGGCCAAATTTTGATCACAAGTGACAATAGGCCACAAAACCCTTTAGAATAGGTAACCTACGCTCATTTTTCAATGTTTATAGTCATTTTCAGTAACTTTCATTATGCATTAGATTAGCTTCTTTTGTGTCTTTTATCTTCATCAATACGATGCTTGATTCATGACAGATATCCAAATACACTAACCCCTTTTTATAGGTCATATAGATCTTAAGGATATATTTTATAAATAATGGCACACTAGCATTAAACCCACCAAATTTGAGGATCTTTGAAAGACCAATTTAGAATGTTGTTGACTTATTTATTGAAGAAAAGGAAATTTCATCCCATGAAACCCCTCTTTGTAGCCTTATAAGGTAAACCCATAAAGAAAATATAACCTATTGTAACCTCTTTTTGATCATATATATTTAATAAAAAACCACCCATTTTCCATTGTGTATAGCTAGGAAGACCCAAGGAACATCAAAGGGTTTCAAAGCCTTCTCTAAAAAATTTCTAGTAAAGGAACATTCAAGAAAAATATGATGAACTAACTCCAAATTTTGTTCACATAAATAACTGTAGACACCAAAACATAACCAATCCAATTATGTGACTGCAAAAACTAATTGCATTGACACACACAGCCCCCAGGGCAGCCCCTAGAGGTTAAACAGTGGTCCTAACCACTCACACAATAGTTTTGGAAGGTCAAAGGTCAATTTGGCACCTTTTAGGCACTCTGCTCTCTACTCGTTCCACCCAGGGATGATTACAAACTGGTATTCGTCCCACCCTGGGATGATTAGCAGTATTCACTCCAGGGTGGGGCGAATAGCAGGTTTGACGGGAAAAACTTCAAATCTTGACAAATTGTAGCTTAGATCCGCCACTTAACTCTTCCTTCATTGCATGGGAGTATGAGTGAGCGTTTGTGAGTGTTAGAGGCAGTTACAGGGGCAGTCATAGAGCCCATAATCAGGGAGGAATCTTCTCCCCCCTAGGAAGGCATGATTACCAAGTGGTGCCTCTGCATGCTCATCCAAAGATACCATCAAGCCTATAAAATGGTGAGTCTTCTCACCCCAAAAATAGATAGATAAGGAGCATTTTGAGCAATGAAGTTCTGTCGTTTTACACCCTCACACCTTTTGATTTGTGCCTTTCACATCCTTGATCTCTTTTGGAAGGGAGGTCATAGGGTGGTTATTGGAAGCGCAAATCCGGAACCAAAACCCAACATTTGGCCATAACATCCTACCAAATTTGTTGACAACACCCCACAAGAGGTTTTGGACCCATCCCAAGTGGATTGGTGCCAAAATCGGGCCCCAAATGGCGGGCGTCCTGCCCCCGGGCACCCCCCACACTACTGCAGTCCTAATCGCCCTGTCTCGGAGTGATTAGAAATCTATAGCAGATTTCCTTTCTATTATTTTTGCATCTGATTCTATGTTTCTTAGATAGGTTTGCATTCAAATTTCATGTAATTCTGAGCAGTATTGATCATGTTTTTGTTATTTCTCGCTTTCGCTAACATGCAGGTAGCATCATCAAATTTCTGGCGATAGAGGCCGAATTGGCAAAATCTGACCTTCTGGGTCTTTCCAAAATACCCCATTTTATTTAACCCCCAACTTTGCAAGTGATTTGGAGCCTCCCGAATGGGAAATTTGGGACTATGCTTTTTGACATTTTATTGCAGGTCTAATCATCCCACCCCGGGGCAAATTTTTTGACTGTTCCATTTGCAGTGCCCTCCTGGTAATGTCCTCATGCCTTTGTTAAATTTTTAGATCATTATGATGTTATTTAGTTATTTTTTTATTAATTTTTTGCATGCACTAATTGTAGGCTTGGGGATGGCATGTTTCATTTTATCTACAAGTGCTACTGACTATTTTTTGTTCCCTTGAATGCAGGATCTTGACATTAGAGGAGCAGCAAGGAGTCAAGACTCATCAACGCAAGCGGCGATGATGTTTGGTCCGCACATTCTACATGTGGGCATGCAAAAGAAGGAATACCATATGTTGATGTGATAAGAACATATTTAATGCTCCTAGCCCCTGAAAAGGAAGGATACGAATTGTAACTGGGTTCTAAAGCATATTAATAAAAAGGGTTGTACTCCATATTCGCTTTTATACCTTGTTTCAACGCGTTTATCTTTCTCTCCCTTCATGCATTTCAATTCGTAGGATTTAGCATTAAGTTTAGTTTCATTTGCATCTCACCTTGATGTTTCCTTTTTGTTTCTGTATCCTTGTGCTTTCAGTGGCGATCATGGTGGGACCTTGTCCTCTATTTTTGAGATCAGAAATATGATCAAAACTTGATTGTTTTTGCTTATAGGTACCAAGTTTTCAAACACTGGACTGTTGTTCGTTCCAGTCTGTGACCAATACAGAAGATAGAATTTGTCTTACCCAGGGATGAATGGGCATTCGCCCCACCCTATGACGAATATAGTTCTGTTATTCATCCCACCCAAGGACGAATAGATCTTTGTGCAATTTTAGGGTAGAAACTCAGAGCCATCCAATTTGGGCATAGAAGGGTAGGGGTCCTAAACACCTTCTATCATTTTATGTTTTCTATTTTCTATTTTTTGGTTATTTGCTTGCTTAGGGAAAGTTTTTACTACATGTTTTCTTCATTTATGCAAATTAAAAATAACCCCACACATCACATGGAAATTTAAACACCAAGGAGTTGGTCATAAAATCCCAACCCTTGATCAAGACCAACGGTGGATTTCAGTACCGCCTATGTTCCATGTACCATTCTGCTCTCACGTACTAATAGTTTCCCTCACGTAAGGGCGGGTATATAGAGAGGTTTGGTATAACAGCCTGGAAATGGTATATCGAAGGGGCGGCCATTTTTGGGAGTCATAAGAGCCATCATATTGCATTTGCTACAAAACATTCTTTACAAAACTGTCAAAATAAAAATCAAAACACACTAAACTAGGTTTAGGGCACACCTTTAATCTGTAAATGAGATAATCATTATTTTGTGTGTGTGTGATATTTTCTATTTAGTATAGCATAAAAATCATAAAAAGAAATAAAAATCTTTGCATCTTGTAGGGAAACACCACCATGGTGCACACCCGTAGCCAAGCCCAATCATGGGTAGGAGCTGCAGAGAGTGTACAAGGGGGCACAAGTCACCTCCGCTATAGCCACAAGGACTTGGTCATACCACCTTGGTGGCCTGAACCACAAGATAGTCCACATTGTGCCATTTCAGAATGGTACTATAAAGGCACCCCTTCGAGGGGCACTCCCATCCAACATAGAACCTTTCAAGAGGACTCCCTATACGTGGCACTCAATATAAATGGGAAGGCTCCCTTAGAAGCTCGGTATGAGTGGCCACCATGCGATGAAGCACTAGAACATAGGGTCCATGAGGAGAGGCCACATGAGTATGTCATCCCTCCTTTACCCCCCATCACTGTTAGGAATAATAAGCCAAATCCAGAGCACAAGGATCTTCAAATAGGACAAGCCAACTCTGCCCACCCCTTTCACATATACAAAAGGGAGCACGAGAAAGACCATTACATTCCTCAAGAGTAATACACAGTGTGGGAGAAATGCACCTTTGCACTTGCTATCTACCAAAATCACCTACTGAGGCCAGAGCCTAGAGTGAGTGCCACCAACCTCAATAGAGGGAAGTGACCTATAGAGATCTCATATGATTGTGACCGAGATAAATGTGTAGGAGAGGCATCTAGGCCTCCTAGAATCAATATGGTAGAACAAATCAACCTGGTAGTCACCAAACTTACAGCCCGCCAAGCGCAGATCATGCAGCTTGAGCAAGACCAGCAGCTAGAGCATCTATATCGCCTTAGCAAAGAGCGCATTCGACACCAAACAGATGAGCTGCTCCATAACACTATGCCTAAGAGGGTTCCAACCCCTCGCACCCAAATAGCAGAACCGTATGATAGGTGCAACCCCTTGGTACAAGACAAGTCTCCACGACCTTACCAAGTGCTACCTTCGAGACATCCTAGACCTGAGCGAGAGGCCACTCCTAGGAACAACGATGGGCACCTCCGTGGGGACCCACCCATGGTTATAGGTCTCATTCAAAAACTCCTCAAGAAGCCTATGATGGGTATGAGCAAGAATAAGATCAGGCTAAAATGCCCTACCAAGGCAGAGTGGGTGCTATCCAGCCACCCCTCCATAGGCCTCAAGTTTCCCACAACCCACAACAAGAACTAACTAAGGAAGAAGAGATCAAATTTTTTGATGCATATAAAGTGCTACTAGAGCGCTTAGAGTCTATGGAGACCAAGACTTCTGGGCCCTAAAAGCCCACTTTACGCCAACTCTATAGTCACCTAGTGCATCTGTCAGTGCTAGCACCCCTTTACCCTAAACACTTTAAGCTACTCCAGTTGACAATCTTTAGAGGTGAGGAGGATGCCCAAGAACACATGACTATATTCTTGAGCCAATGCTTTGGAATTCAAGACAATGATGCTTTGCTACTAAGAACATTCATCACCACATTCGTCGACCCTACCTCACATTGGTCCACTCAATTGCCAAAGCATAGCATTAGTAACTTAGATCAACTAGTGGATGTGTTCCTCGAACGCTTTGCCTTCAACACCAAGAAGAAGGCATCACTAAGTGACCTAGCCAACCTCAAGCACTATGAGGAAGAAACCATGGTGTCCTATGGGAACCGATGGAGGACTTTGCTTTCAAAGCTGCCCTACCTCCCTCCTATGTTTGACCTCACCCAAATGTTCTCAAAGAGCTGTTTGAGATCGATCTCCATGCTATTGCAGTTGCAACAATATGTAACTTTAGAGGAAGCTCTGGCACAATCCAGAATCATTGAGGAGATCAAGATTTAGGATGGTGAGATAGCCAAGCCAAATAAGAAATAATGGTCTAAGAACACCAAAATAGGGACCACGCAATAGAAACCTGTTGCAGTAAATCAAGCTGCTATCAATGTCCCTAAGCCTGCACAAGAAACACAGCCCCAAAAGGCTAACTATCAGGTGGTGCCTCTTAATAGTTATGACAAAGAAAATTAGAGGCAATAAAAAAATTAGTAGCATTGCCCTAGGTGACAATTCACACCTTACACGGAGTCCAGAGACTCCCTGTTTGATCGCTTGTCAGTGGCAAACATGATCAACCTGCCCGACAGTCAACCCATAGACCCCAATGCACAAAAACCTAAGGGATACATGGAAGACTTGTACTGTAGGTTCCATAGATAGAAGGGACATGACCTTAATGCATGTTGGAAGTTTAAAGGCTTGGTGCAAGACTTAATAGATAACAAGACATTAGCGGTGGATAATCCCGTGGCACCAAGAAACCAACAAATGGAGGTCTTTAAGGACCCCTTCCCTTACCATGATGTGCAAGAAAAGACCCTACAAATCAATGAGGTAACACATAACTGCCCCATGCAGGGGTACTCCCATCCAACATAGACCCTTTCAGGAGGAATCCCTACACGTGGCACTCAATATAAACGGGAAGGCTCCATTAGAAGCTCAGTATGAGTGGCCACCATGCGATGAAGTACTAGAACAACATAGGGTCCATGAGGAGAGGCCACATGAGTATGTCATCCCTCATTTACCCCCCATCACTGTTAGGAATAATAAGCCAGATCTAGAGCACAAGGCTCTTCAAATAGGGTGAGCCAACTCTGCCCGCCCCTTTCACATATACGAAATGGAGCATGAGAAAGACCATTACATTCCTCAAGAGAAATACACAGCGTGGGACCAATACACCTCCGCACCTATTATATACCAAAATCACATACTGAGGCCAGAGCCTCGAGTGAATGCCACCAACCTTGATAGGGGGAAGTGACCTATAGAGATCTCAGATCATCGTGACAGAGATAAATGCGTAGGAGAGGCATATAGGCCTCTTAGACTCAATATGGCAGAACAATTTGACCTGGAAGTTGCCAAACATGTCGTCCACCAAGCGTAGATCACGCAGCTTGAGCAAGATCAACAACAACTAGAGCATCTATATCGCATTAGCAAAGAGTGCATTCGGTGCCAAACAGATGAGCTACTCCATAACACTGTGCCTGAGAGGGTTCCAACCCCTCGCACCCAAAGAGCATAACCGTATGATAGGTGCAACCCCTTGGTACAAGATAGGTCTCCATGACCTTATCAAGTGTTGCCTCCAAGACCTCCTAGACCTGAGCGGGAGGCCACTCCCAAGAACAAAGATGGGCACCCTCCGCAGGGACCCACCCATGGTTATAGGTCTCATAAAAAAACTCCTCAATAAGCCTATGAGGGGTATGAGCAAGAAGAATAGCAAGCTAAAATGCCCTACCAAGGCAGAGGGGGTACTATTCGGCCACCCATCCATAGGCCTCAATTTTCCCACAACCCACAACAAGAACTAACCAAGGAGGAAGAGATCAAATATTTCAATGCATATAAAGCACTGCTAGAGTGCTTAGAGTCTTTGGAGACCAAGACTTTTGGGCCCCAAAATCCCACTTTATGCCAACTCTGTAGTCACCCAGTGCATCTTTCAGTGCCAGCACCCCCTTACCCTAAACACTTTAAGTTGTCCCAATTGGAAATTTTTAGAGGTGAGGAAGATTCCCAAGAACACGTGACTAGATTATTGAGCCAATGCTTTGGAATTCAAGACAATGATTCTTTGCTACTAAGAACATTCATCACCACGTTCATAGGCCCTACCTCATATTGGTTCACTCAATTGCCAAAGCACAACATTAGTAACTTAGATCAGCTAGTGGATGCATTCCTTGAACGCTTCGCCTTCAACACCAAGAAGAAGGCATCACTAAGTGACCTAGCCAGCCTTAGGTAGTATGAGGAAGAAACCATGGTGGCCTATGGGAACCGGTGGAGGACTTTACTTTCAAAGTTGCCCTACCTCCCTCCTATGTCTAACCTCACCCAAATATTCTCAAAGAACTATTTAAGATCGATCTCCATGCTATTGTAGCTACAGTAATATGCAACTTTAGAGGAAGATTTGGCGCAAGCCAGAATCATTGAGGAGATCAATATTTAGGATGGCAAGATAGCCAAGCCAAAGAAGAAAGAATGGTCTAAGAACACCAAAAAAATGACCATGCAACAGAAACCCACTGTAGTCAATCAAGTTGCTATCAACGTCCCTAAGCTTGCACAAGCAACACAGCCCCAAAAGGCTGACTATTAGGTGGTGCTTCTTAATATTTATGACAGATAAAATTAGATGCAGGAACAAAATTAGCAGCGTCACCCTAGGCAAAAATTCACACCTTACACGGAGTCTAGAGACTCCCTGTTTAATCGCTTTTCAGTGGAAAACTTGATCAACCTACCTGAGAGTCAACCCATAGACCCCAATTTTCCAAAACCTAATGGCTACATGGAAGACTTGTACTACAGGTTCCACATACGGAAGGGACATGACCTTAATGCATATTGGAAGTTTAAAGGCTTGGTGTAAGACTTAATAGATAACAAGACATTAACGGTGGATAATCCCATGGCACCAAGCAACAAACAAATGGAGGTTTTTAAGGACCCCTTGCCTACCTATGTTATGCAGGCAAAGACCCTACAAGTCAATGAGGTAACATAGAACTACACCATGCACGGGTATGTAGGGATGATCAGTATAGTGACTAAGAACAAGAGGTACCCGAGCACAACTGCCCTCGTGACAGCTATAGGAGAGGTGCCAACAACGTCACAACCACAATAACACCTTACGCAACCTGCTCTGCCTAGACTAGTGGCCATGATTCAAACCAAAATCACCTAGAGTTTGAGGACCACATCGGCTAGGCTCTCCATATACGAGCTCATACAACAATCATCGCCCCAACGAGAGGCTCTAATGGAGATACTAAAATCCATCAAGTTGTAGCCCCACAAAGAAAAATCCTTCAATAACTTCGTGGGACATGTCAAACGATGCATCAAGCCAGTCATCACCTTTCGAGAGGACAAATTGAAATTAGTGGCTGGTGACATGGGGGATCCACCCCTGCACGTCATCGCATGGGTCAATGGGATTCTATACAAGAGGGTGTTGGTGGACACTGGCTCATCCAGTAATATCATTACAATAGTGGCCTTGAAGCACCTAAAGTTTCCCACATCTCACATAGTGGCCTCCACTTATACACTGCGAGCATTCAATGATGCCATATGCTCGATAGTTGGCACAATTGTCCTACCCATCCAAGTGGGACAAAAGACTATACCTACATTGTGCCACATCTGGAGGGTGAGATGGCCTATAACATCTTGCTGGGTCAGCCATGGATCAAGGACATGAAGTGTGTCCCTTCGATAGCTCATCAGTGCTTAAAGTATACATTTGAAGGGCAAGTTCATGTAGTCTCGACGGACTTGGAGCCCTTCAAGTATTGCAATATGGTGTAGCTAATGTCGTAATTGACCCTTCCATCAATGCATTTAGATTTTTAGTTGAATCCATCTAAACAGGGTCTGATTTTGCAATCATCCCCATTGACAAGTCCATAAAATCCCCAGTCGGGTCCATCTTCATCATCTGGTCCTTCACCAACGATGCCACCTATGGTGGCCACATCGAATAACAAAGGGAAGAAACCCCTGGAAGAGGCACCGCCCTCAGTCTCAACCATCTCTACTGAGGAGATGCCTAGCAGAATGGAAGTCGAGGCTCTTAGTTCACCCGACATGGAGTGGACTTAGGAATAACTTTCGTTTCCTCCCCCTCAATCACCAACAATCACCATTGAAATGTCCAATACGGGCCTCAGGGAGTATCTGGTGCAGAATATTGTAGCAACACCCACATTGGAGTCCATGCAGGACATGGGGAGACCTCGCCTCCCCATCGGTACTATTGTTCCTCTAGGCTACCCATCGAACCAGAAAAACTTTGTATATGGGGGCCTGGATAATGGCATTGAACCTCACATGCAAGAGGATGAATATGAAGAGCCCTTTGCTAAAGATGTCAACTATTTGTCCAACCCAGATTTCGCTTTGAGATATCTTGGACAATGCAATTGGCATGGATATGGGTTAGGCAAATATGAGCAAGGAGTGCGAGTTCTTTTCCAACCAAGATATCAGATGCCATACGACAAGTCAGGAGTAGGTTTCAACCACCCTCTACCCTTGGAAATATTTTTAGAGAACATGTAAGGCCTAGGGATAGGCAAAAAGGATGGGTTGGCATTAGATCCATATGCCAATCCTAACACAACATATACACTGAGGGACTATCTCCCATTGTTGACAACCGACCTTGTTGGCCTCAACAACCCCTTCCCTTTAATTTAGAAGGAGAAAGTTTGAGAACTCACCTACAAGAGAACTATAGACAACGTCAAGAAGGATCTTCAGAAGACGAGTCAAAATATGAAGTAGCACCATGGGACCCCTTTGAATTAGATAGCAATCACTCACAAGTGACCCCCATGGATGGTTATCAAGAAAGCATATTGGTAATGTTCCCTTTGGATGCTCCAATCTAGCAAGTGCCACCTCAAGAAAATCAGGGCCCCCCATAGAGGGCCAGATCAATTTTCTCGAGCAAGATGAGCCTCTAATGTCTCAAACCATTATCGGAACCAACGAGGGCCTTTGGATATTTGACAGTGATTATGAAGATGAAACTGATATGGCATATTTCAATCACATGCAGCAAATGCAACAACAATACCCTCTCGATATTGATGACATATTTGAACAATTAAACATAAGGCCAGGGCATGAGTGGCACCTAAAAATAGCGCATTGGGACTAAGTGTTGAATTCACTACTTTGGGCGTATAAAGAACACCTACCACCCAGAGAACCTATAGAGATATCAGTGCTAAGGGAAGACCCTATCCTCCTCCCCGTACATAGGGATGATCCATTTGTGCCAATACCTCCAGAGCTAGATCCGGAGCAAAAAGATCATTCAAGATATCCAAGTAACCACACCCACGGTAATGGAGACCAAAATCATTTCATCAACATGATCTCCATTAACTTAACTGCCCCCATCCATAATCTGACCGATCTAGCACAATCATTGTATCTAGAAATAGATGCCATAGACTGGGATCACGTAAATTCATGACCATCCCCATCAGAGTACTGGCCTTGCGGTGAGATGCTTCATTTCACCCTAAGACCAACTCAGGATATCTTCCATGTTGAAGAGGGACCAGAAGTTCCTAACGATAATCTAAATTTAGCAAATGATATCCACTTGATCCCAACTCCACACTAGTTTGAGGACGGGTCCCAAATGTCAGTCGAGAAGACGACTAACGTAGACATCAGCTCTGATCCAATGAATCCACATATTATCAAGCTAGGGGTAAGTCTATCTCCTTAAGAGCAAGCCGACTACATTGCCCTTCTCAAAGCGAAGAAGGAGGTTTTTGCATGGTCCTACAAAGACATGCCGGGGCTAGACCCACAGCTAGTCACGCATAATCTAACGCTTGATCCGATAGTCAAGCTAGTTAAGCAAAAACTACATAAGATGCACCCAATAGTGGCATTAATGGTCAAAGACAAATTGCAAAAGCTATTGGATGCACAGTTTGTCATCTGTGTGGATTACCCACCATGGCTGTCCAACATGGTGCCCGTCAAAAATCCTGAAGGGAGGATTCGCATATGCACTAATTTTTTAGATCTAAACAAAGCGAGTCCTAAGGATGATTTTCCCTTGCCTAGCATTGACGCATTGGTAGACGCTACAGTAGGCCATGAAATGCTATCCCTCATGGATGGTTTCTCAGGATACAATAAGATTTGTATCAATCCCGATGACCAACTAAAAACGGCATTCATAATGCCTTGGGGGACATTTTGTTATAATGTCATGCACTTTGGCCTTAAAAATGCTGGTGCCACCTACCAACATGCCATGACATACATCTTCCATGATCACATGCATAAAACTTTGGAAGATTACATTGATGATTTGTTGGCAAAATATCTTTTGTTCTCAAATCATCTCAATGACTTAAGCAACATCTCCCCTACGTCGTCAGGTCATCACACATTTATCATAATGGCCACAGAGTACTTCACCAAGTGGGTGGAAGCAATTTCTATTACCTCTACGACTAGAACCCGCATTTCAGAGTTCATTTTGTATAACATCATATATTGTTTTGGTATTCCATCCAAGATAATCTCAAATAATGGGACGTCATTCAAGAACAAATATGTGCATGCTTTGACCACAAAGTACAAAATTCAGCATAGTCATAAGGATTGGCACATTCAGATCCCACTTGCCATCCTAAAAAAGACAGTCGTAGATAGTCATAAGGATTGGCACATTCAGATCCCACTTGCCCTATGGGCTTATCGCACTAGCATTCATATGCCCACTAGGGCAACTCTGTTTTCGCTCGTGTATGGCTCTGAGGTTGTCATGCCTCTCGAGTTGGAAATTCCTTCCCTGCGCATATCAATGCAAGAGTTCATCGATGATGATATTGCACGGCAGGACCGGTTAGACCAGCTTACGTTGCTCGATGAATGACGCATTAATGCTCTCGAGCATTTACGCATCTACCAAGAGCGACTTAAGAAAGCATACAACATGAAGGTTCACCTGAGGGACTTTTAGGTTGGTGACTTGGTCTTAAAAGAGAACCAACATAACTCTAACTTGTCGCCCCATCTAAGGGACAAGTTCACGTCAAACTGGTTAGGTCCTTATGTCATCAACAGTAAAATAGGACCTAGAACATACCGACTCGCTTCTCTTGATGAAATAAAGGAACTCAAACCCTTGAAAATCAGTCATTTGTGGTCATTCCATATTTAAATGAGCCATAGCCCAAACCAAAAACTCCAAGGATTCTCATAATCTCTTGGTCAAACCAAAAGCTCCAAGGATTCCCATAGTCACTTGGTCAACCCCAAAATGCCCCAAAGGTGCCCATAAACCATTTGGTCAAACCAAAAGCTCCAAGGATTCTAATAATTGCTTGGTCAACCCCAAAACGCCCCAAAGGTGCCCATTACCCCTTTGGTCAAACCAAAAAGCTCCAAGGATTCCCACAATCGCTTGGTCAAACCCTAAAAGCTCCAAGGATTCTCATAATCGCTTGGTCAAACCAAAAGCTCCAAGGATTCCCGTAGTCACTTGGTCAACCCCAAAATGCCCCAAAGGTACCCATCATCCCTTTGGTCAAACCAAAATCTCCAAGGGCTCCCACAATCGCTTGGTCAAAAATAAGAAAAGTCAAAAACAATAAAATCATCAAGAATAAAAAAATTGCATCTCATTTACATGCATATTCAAAATCATCACAACAATAAATAACTCTTTTTGAATCTCATCCTCACACTCACAAAAATCAATCCATAGAAAACACAAAAATAATAGCTACATTAAGCATAACATCCATACATTGCATATTTGTTGGTCATACAGGTCAAAGGCACCATAGACTGTAATTATTCGGCAAATCCATTTTTTTTCCACATTTCTCCACTCTATCAACATTCCATCAAAAATAAACACCATTCACATATTTTCACCATATCATAGTCAATTGTATTTTAATGTATTTAGATTTTTCATCATTTAGTTGTCTTTAGATTTCTAGTCAAATATTGTACAAAGTCTAACAGATTTTACGAAGGTAGAGTTCTATTTGGATCACCCCTTGTTACGTAGCATCCTAATATAAGCTAAAACACACATAAAAATTCCCAAGTTGTGTGAACAAAATATGAAACCTGCAAAGCAATGCAGGATACCATCTAGTGAAAAGGTTATCTTTCTCATCCCCCTGTGCGAATGACCCCAATAATACTGAGAGTTGGCAAAAGGACAAGCATCTTCCCTACCCAATTCCCCAAGAATCCCAAGTTCTCAAAAATGTTGCAAACATCAAAAAATTTGCAAAAGTCAAAACTCCAAAGTTTGACATCAAATCCCACAAAGTGCATACATCAAAAGGCACATACAATAGTGATTTTCATCACTCAATATTCAAATCCCTTGCTCAAAAGAAAAAAAAAATAAATAGTGATTTTTATCACTATAGAAGAGCAAGTATCCCAATACAATTGAAGAAAAGAAGGGAGTCGAACTTGAATCCCTGGAACTCTCAGCATTCAGAAGGTCATGAGGTAAACCTTAGTATGGGTTTGGTGGATAACCTATCAGTCACTAGTGGAAAACCTCCCGTATGATGATATATTTGTCACGTTAACTTGTGTGCATATCAATTTTTGCATGTGGATGAGATAGCTTATGGTATCCTAGATAGCACCGCAGATTAATCTGACTAAACACAACAAAGGAGTTAGTGGAGCTAATTAGGTGATCCTTAGTACAGGTTTGGTTGAAAACCTATCTGGCACTGGTAGTATCCTGACAAATACCACCTAAAACTCAATTGCACACACAGGGATGTGAAATAACTTGGTCAAAGACAAGTCAGATTCATACCTTGTTCAACAGTCTTGTAAGATAAAAGTGCAGTCTTGGCTAGTTAGTTAAAACATCTGAGTCTCAGAAAACCTTAACTACATTCTAAACCAACTGTGATATCTTTCATCCTTGCATCGCCATCAGAAAATACAAAAAATAACATGTATACATAAAAAAGTCATTTACCAAAGCAATCGCCTAGGACAAAAGCCATAAGCAGTCTATGGTGCCATCGCCAACAATCACAATTTCAATTCATCCATTCCATTTGCATATCATATAAATTAGAAACTTTAGCATTCATCACAACATATACATACATAATGTAAATTAACATGCATCCATCAAACATCAATCACTATGCATAAAATCAAATCACAACACGTGTATAAACAAAAGAAAGTCATCTATATATATATATATATATATATATATATATATATATATATATATATATATATATATATATATATATATATATATATATCATAAAAAATGCTTGCAGGCTACAATAAACCGGTCCTCTAACCTCGCAAAAATGCAAAAGCTCAAAAACCCCCAAGCCTAGGGCATTGGCCACCATGATCATGCAATATCGGTGCGATAGGAACTACCCCTCGTGGTGTGGGTCCTATGGGACCCCTCAGGGCAGCTGCTGCTAGCCCCTACATCATGCCTACTAGTGCCTCCCTCATCCAATCACCTACGATGAGACGATGTTGACTGCTTAGTATCGTTGTCTCTCATCCGACGTGAAGACCCACCTCCAGAGAGCTCAGGTAACCACCCCCCAAGGTGGATAATCTCTCCCTCCAAATCCATCTGATGCTAAAACCACTTTGCCTCCCACCGTCAGTATGTAGCCACTACGTCATCATGTTGTGCTAATGCCTTCTCCCCCTTTGCTAGCTACATCTACAGGATATCCATCTCCCGTGCAGCATCTGTGTCCCCATCCCATCGATGATATGCAACAAATGTGTTCTCTCGCTTAGAAAACTGAGTTCATAGGATATCCATCTCCTACAAAGCCTCCCCCAACTCCTTTTCTCACCTTCGAAGCAGATCCTCCAATCGTGCTATCTCAGCATGATCCCTCCCCTCTGCACCCTCCAAGACAGTATGGTGCATAGGCGTATATGGGACTGTGGGCTGCTCTAGCTCCCACTACTCTAGAACATCTTTGGCTACTTTGAAACCCCAAAATCATCCACCTCTACCATGTCCGCATCCTCCAAAAAAACCCCCCAACCCTCTCCTGGTGCCTCTGCACCCCCATCACCTACTGCTACTACCTCTACACCCCCTAGAGGCCCCTCGCCTCACCATCGTCGCAAAGTCCACCACTGGTCGTACTCTATGGTAGCCCCGACATCGTCCATGTTTGGGATGTAAATAACTATTTCTGAATCCTCACCAAGTGGCACAATGATTGGCTAGGCTAGAATCCTCTCATCACCCCGATGCTGATAGATCAAAGGCTCACCCGGAAACCCTTGGTGCACCCCAAAATATCATGTCACTTGGATGTACAAGAAGTAATCATGCTCAATCCTGTGTCATCTGACAAGCCATCTCCCCTGGTGCACCCATCGAAGCCACTCTCCAGCCTCAGGATAGGCTGGAAAATCCCGATATGGGCGCTAGAACACCTCCCCTAGAGCAAGCCGAGTGAAGGCATCAGCATAGTGCCCTACGGTACCTACCCACCATCGACTCTATCCCTACTCCTCAGACCGCCACCATAGTACCCCATACTCGATCTCTCTATCTACCATCTCCACCCGAGTCATCCACGGTAACCCCATCGACCTCTCCACAGCTATGTACTGCCAAGCCCAGCACTGCAATAGATAACTGCATCCAATACCCTTTTGCCTCCGATAGTGGACCTCGTATAGCTCATCGTAGAGCTATGCCAGCAGTGTCTGACCCCATATCATAATCAAGGGCTCTATGGTCGAACACTCCACCAACCTGAAGACCACCTCTAGTAGGTTCCAAGGGAACCTCACACCTAATGAGTCGAGAAATAACATGTTGGAAATGAGGGTCATCAATAATGCATGCCTCACTCCCAACATGCCCCTCTTCATCCACCACCACACCAAAATGATGCCAATTTGGCAGTCGCCCTCTGCCCTCTCCACTGGGATGTCCACACCCAACTCCTCCCCATGCCCGAAGCATCGCGTCAGTACAGTTGTCCACTGATCACGCAACGTTGTCCTAATTGGTAGCCTGTCTATCAAAATCCTTAGAATTTGATAGATGTCCTCAAAGGTCACTGTCATCTCCCCTATTGGGATATGGAAGTTATTTGTCCAGGGATCCCACAAGTTGATTAGGGCCATCAGATAGGTCCGATACCCAACCATAGGCTCCAACCGAGTCACTTGCTTGAGCCCAAGGGCATCAAGCCACTCCCAATCAGCCAAAGTCAACGCCTCTCGTGCTTTAGAGAAAACCGTAGGCACACGATACCGACTCTTCACAACCTGCAAAAGAAAACAAACAAAAACATTAAAAACATGATAAACTGTATAGTAATAACATGAATCTACATTAATGCATAAAAAAATGTATAGCTAAAAATAGACAAATAACAAGCAACAAAATTAAAAAATAATTCAAAAAATAGTTTGTCAGTACCTTTCAACTCTACATTTAAACTGATAACTAAAAAAACAAAAATAGTTTGTCAGTACCTAGGGTTTTTAACACTACGTTTAAACTGATAAATACAAACAAAACTAATCAAAATCGCAATAACAGTTTTTCGATAACCTCGGGTGTATAACTGAATTTTACAAATTAAAATTTAGAATAAAAACAATTTTTCTAAAGCTAGGGTTTCTCTCTAATTTTAACCTAGGGTTTTAGTTTAAAAACAAAATAACAAAAAGAATGCATTTGAATCTAGGGTTTTTAAATGAAAATACAAAAATGCAAATTAAAACATTTTCTTCTAAATTAGGGTTTTGCTCTCAGATTAACCTAGGGTTTTAATTTTAAAACAATAAAAAACATCGCATTTAAACCTAGGGTTTCTTGTAACCTTAACAAAAATACAAACAAAAAATAAAAAACATTTCTTTTTAGCCTAGGGTTTTACCTTAGCTTAAACGGAAAAATAAATTCAAAACAAATTGTGATTTTAAAACTGTAACATAAAGCATAAGCTAACTAAACAAAGAGGAGCACTTACTAGTCTTGCTTCGGCTCCGCCGCTCAATCCGGTTCGTGAACTCATGGCATCAAGAAAATTCGGCAGTGCTTCGCTTCGCAGAATTGATCTCCTCCTCCTTGGAGCTCCAAATCGCTAGAAAAATCAAATGCAAATGAGCCCAAATCCTAGTTTTGGCCATTAAATAGGCTTTTAGGCCTGTAATAGTTCCTCCCTGGGATGAGTGCTCTAGTTAGCACTCATCCCACCCTGGGATGATTACTAAACTAGTATTCGCCCCACCCAAGGATGATTACAGAGCACAAATTTCAAACATAGCAAAAACTGCACAAAATGCACCAAAAACAAGCAATAAAATTGTCCATAAGAGTGCTTTTGCACTTGAAATTTCGAGCATGCAAAACATATGTCGGGGTCACAAATCCTCACTATCCTATTCCCTAAGAAGGCTACCATAGCCGGTAGTCACACTTAGTCACCAATCAACAAATACACACCCAATTAAGGAAATGGCATGCATTCAAAGAATCATTGACAAAGACAATCACGCTCCTGCTTGGGGCAGTAAACAAGCAATATTCACAAGCTGATCAAACACTTGGCATTCATGAATCATGAACTCAAGGTTCCAACAGACAAAAGGTTGTGCCCTTTGCCTATTCATTACTGATCAAATGTCCAAGATCAAGTAACACCTCACCGAAAAAGGTTAACACTTGAATTAAGTTCCTTCGCTCGTCAGAAGCAAGGATTCAAGAATGCATACCCTTTCCATACTTGGGGCATCAAAATTTGGTTAGGTTACTGAGAAACCCTAATAATTAGTGCTTTGGTTATCTATTTTTGCTTAGCACTGCACCATGCATAGCGCATCCCAAAAAGGGGCATTTGTAGACACCAAAACAACACCAATCCGATTATGTGAATGCAAACACTAATCGCATTGACATACACAGCCCCCAGGGCAGCCCCCAAAGGTTAAACAATGGCCCTAACCACTCACACAGTAGTTTTGGAAGGTCAAAGATCAATTTGGCACCTTTCAGGCACTCTCCTCTCTACTCGTTCCACCCAGGGATGATTACAAACTGGTATTTGTCCCACCCTGGGATGATTAGCAGTATTCGCTCCAAGGTGGGGCGAATAGCAGGTTTGACGGTCAAAAATTCAAATCTTGACAAATGGTAGCTAAGATCCACCACTTAACTCTTCCTTCATTGCATGGGAGTATGAATGAGTGTTTGTGAGCATTAGAGGCAGTTACATGGGCAGTCATAGAGCCCCTAATCATGGAGGAATCTTCTCCCCCTTAGGAAGGCATGATTGCCAAGTGGCACCTCTGCATGCTCATCCAAAGAGACCGTCAGGTCTATAAAATATAACCTATTGTAACCTCTTTTTGATCATATATATTTAATAAAAAACCACCCATTTTCCATTGTGTGTAGCTAGGAAGACCCAAGGAACATCAAAGAGTTTCAAAGCCTTCTCTAAAAATTTTCTAGTAAAGGAACACTCGAGAAAAATATGATGAACTGACTCCAAATTATGTTCACATAAATAACATCTATTTACAATAGGCATACCTCTTTTGTGTAAGTTATCAATAGTTAGTATTCTATTTTGAGCCACCAACCATAAGAAGAAACCTATTTTAGGGATGAGCCCTTTAATCCATATTTTTTTCATTGGAAACTAGCTTCTACCTTTTGTCTAAAGCAAATGGTATCCAAAATTAATAGAGTATTTTCCATTATGTTACTCCTTAAAAATAGTCAAATAACTAAAATGGGATAATAGAGAATACAAATAAAGCCATATTTTTAGATTTTTAATATGGCTAGCCAAGTTTGGGTCTAAATTTGGAGTAGACAAATATTTCTATATTTTTTCACTATTTTTGGTTGTAATATAATCAACAACTTTGATACCAAAATGGAGGGAAAGAGAAGGTTCCAATGCACGTACATTTGGAACCTCTGAGAGGGAAATGTTATTCAACCAATGACCTTTCTAAAATTTCACCTAATTACCATCTCTAATATGCAAGCTAAGCCCTATACATAATAAATGTCTAATATCCACAAGATTGTTCCAAAAGGAAGATCCAACTGGCAAGTCATTGGAGTATAATTTTTTTTTTCCATTTTGTAAATACTTAGCTTTGAGGATATTATCCCAATCAAGATGATGATTTTTTAAAAAATTTCATCCCATCTTTCCCATCAAGGCTTCATTCATTTGTTTTACCCTTATCAAGCCCAACCCTCCTACATATTTAGAAGAACATATTTGATCCCAAGCAAAAATGGCAAATCATCTTCTATCTTTTGATCCATACCAAAGTAAGGATATTTGAATTTTCTCCATTTTAATCCTTATTTTAGCTGGAATCTTGAAAAGAGACATAAAATAAATTGGAATACTCTATAAAGAAGACTTCAAAAGCTGAGCTTAACCTGCTTGGCTTATAATACTTCTTCTTCAACATGTTAAATTGTTTTCTAGTCTATCTAGAATTGGATTCCAAATATGTGACTCCATCCTACCTTTGAACATATACATACCAAAATATGTGGTTGGGAGTTCTCCAATATCACACCCAAAGATCCTTGTGATATTTATTTTCCTTCCAACTGGGGTGTTGATAAAATAAACTTTACTTTTTAAGTTCACTTTTTGACCAACAACTTCTTCATAAGATATAAAAATAATATTTAACTCAGCTTGAGGGAAAGAGGAGCAATATCAAAAAAGTATCATCAATAAAATATTGATGAGAAAAAGGTCTGATGTCGATATTGGTTTGAAATCATCTACTCACCCAATTTCTAAAGCCTTTAAAATGTATCTTTCCAATGCTTCATCAAGAGTAATAAAAATATATGGTGATAACAAATCCTCTTGATGGAGACCACACCTAATTTTGAAGTAGCCATTAGGGACTGCATTTAACAAGACTTAAAATATAGCAGATGAAAAACACTTTTTAACCAATCCCACCCATTTAATTTGAAAGCTAAATTTCAATAGGACTTTGATCAAGAAGTTCCAAGAAACCTGATCATAAGCTTTGTTCATATCTAAATTTAGAAGTATACAAAACCTCTTACTATTTTCCATAGAATTAATAACCTCATGAATGGTAACTATTTTATCCAAAAAAAATCGATCTTTGACAAAACCACCTTGTTGAAGTGCCACAATAAAAGGTAGAACCCTATTTACCCTATTGGCAATAGTTTTGGATAAAATTTTATAGATTGTGTTGCACAAACTGATAGGCCTAAAAAAATTTAAAATGTCTTGCTCCTTGAAAATTTGGTATCAAAGCCAAAAAAGTAGAATTGACATCCTAGGCAGGTACTGCGTTTGATGGATCCTTGATAGCCTCAGTAACATTTGATCCTACAATATTCTATAAACTCTAAAAGAAAGCAACTGGGAAACCATTTGGTCCTGGAGCCTTTTCCCCATCCAAACTAAATATGGCCATTCAAATTTCATCATCTATAAAGGGAACCATAAGAGAAGAATTCATCTAATCAATCACTAATTTTGGAATATTAGAAAGGATTTTTCTTTCAGCTTCACCATTCACTCCCATAGGTTCTCCTCGGAGGCCTAAAAAATAATTGACAACTTTTGACCTGACATCCCCTGGTTTTTCTACCACTGAGCCATCATCCCTAACTAACTCATTAATATTATTACTGCCTTTATGTCTTAGGGTAGACACATGAAATAATCTAGTGTTTATATCACCATATTTAAGATAAATTAGCCTTGATTTTTCTTTCCAAAATACTTCCTCACAAGAATGATGATTATGATAATCATCTAAGATCTGGCATTCAGTCCTTCTACAGTGATGATGTAGACCAACTTGGTTCAAATACTTTTCAATATTTTCAAGCTTCAACTTTAGATCCTTCTTTTGGGTAAATAGATGCCCGAAGATTCTTCTATTTATTTATTTAATATTGGATTTAATCCACCTCAATTTACAAGAAATTTGAATTATTTTAGGGCCCCTAAAAACCTCTTGCCTCCAATATTATATATTGTCTTTTAAATTTTCATGATTAATCCACATCAACTCAAATCGAAAGGGGCTCTTATGTACTTTCTTCCACTTTTTATTTCCTAAATAATAGGGTTATGATCGGATCCAATATTGGAGAGGGATGTAAGAGTAGTGTCTCCAAATATTGTTAGACCTTCTTGAAAAACTAAAAATTGATCTAGCCTTATATGAATCAGTTGGTCACCCAATCTCCAATTACTTCATGCATACTTAAACTGCCTAAGATCAATATATATTAACTCATCACTCAAAAAATTCCAAAAGTATTTTATTCCCTCTAACATAATTGGAGAGCCTTCCTTCTTATCGTATGGGTAAAGTAGTGTATTGAAATCAACACCCAAGGAATATATTTGAATGCTTTCCTAAGATAGCTCTGATCTCTCCACAAAGATCATCTTCCATTCACTAAATTAAGGGCATACATGTTCATTAAAATCCAATTTTAGTTATATTATATACTATGATACAAAATTGAAATGAAACTACTATTATTTACAATAACTCGGCCTTCAATATTCTCCTTATTCCATAAACACATAAGCCCTCTAAAGGCTCCATTGGATGGCTTAATCAGAAAATCTACTTCTCTCCATAAAATCTACTTTACACTTTGATCCTTTTGTACATCCATTTTGGTTTCCTAAATCATTAACATATATAATTATTTTTCCTTCCTTAGCATCATAATATCTCGGTGTTTTGAAGGGGCATTCAATCCCTTAATATTCTAGGAAAGAGATTTTATTTTATATTTTTTTATGGGAGAATTTTCCTCCCCAAAGTCCAAAACTCTTTGAGATCCATTTGCCACTTACATGGTCATTTCCTTCTTTCGCATTTTAGACTTTTATGGCCAACCCATTTAGGCCTTAGAACCAACATCAACCTTTCCTTATTTTTTTTACTTTTAATGATTTGGTTAGTAATACTAAGTCCCTCACTCTAAATTAAGGTAATATTCACATCTTTCCCAAGGGCATAATTATTAGGATCACAAAAACCAGATTCATCCAATAAATGTACTACAATAGACTTAAACTTGTCTACTTGCTTGAACACTTTACAATACTTTGTTGTAGTTTTAACACAATCTAAAACTTGAAGACAATCAAAGGTATTCCTAAATTTAACACCAACATCACAAATAGAGGTAATAACCAATGGAATATTTACCTCTAAAAACTTTCCATAAAATTCATCTATGACAAGGCCTTCAACTGCACCAATATCCAATATTTTAGTGGGAAATTTAATAAACTCCTCAAGAGCACCATGAACACTTTTCCTATATACCCCTAACTTAGATGCCAAAAAACTTGGATTTAGAAACTACTTCCTTTCCCATATATTTTCCCTTTATTAGCTTTTTGAGACAGAGCACAAGTGAAGCTAGGATGACCAAACTTCTTGCATACTGAGTATTTTCTAGCTATGTTATTGTATTCCAAAGTATGGGTCCAAACTCCAAACTTAGACTTAATTTCAACTGACTATTGAAGGTCCTTATCAAGAATAACATTAACACAAAATATAGTAAACAAAACCTAGATCTAGCAATGGTAACAAGATATATCATCATCATCTCTCTTATTTCACTTGTGATTTTAGCTAGGATCTTCTCATACCAAAGATATAAAGGAAGGCCAAGAAGGTAAACTGAAAGCTTGGTCAATGCATTAAGAATTAGAGTTATAATCAGGTACCCACTTCCTTAGAAACAACCCTCTATGCCCAAATAACCATGGATTACTTTGAAGAATCCTATTACAGTGCTCCAAAACACTGAGTCTAACTAGGAAAAACCCCTTAGGTAATGCAAAAATCTTCAAAGAACCCTTAGGATGTCATTTTAACTGAGCCCACTTTCTAATAGCATCCAGATTTGGACGTACCCCCACAAATTTTCCAACAAGAGAAAAATACCTATGGGAAGCAACCATATATGCAAGAGGGTCTAGAACCATAAGTTTTCCTAAAAAATAAAGGTTATTTAACCCTAGGCTTGTTGATTTTTGCTTTCCATTAAGTAGACTATCCCAATATCGGGCCCTTGAGATAAAAGGCTGATAAAATAGCATATGATCCTTTTTATGACTATCATTTTTGAACATAGCCAGATCCAAAATATTTTCTTTGTCCTAACAAACACCACTTCCCAAAGCCTGAGGTCTTCACAAAATAACCCTTACCCCCAACACTTCCTATGATTTTACTTTTATAGCTCTCCTCACCATCTCCACCACAAATCTCCACACTTTGACCTCTATCACTCCCCACATATTGACCTCCACTTATTCCACCTTGCCCACCAATTAAATCCTATAAATCACCCTTGCCTTCTTGAATCAAGTTCTCCATTGACTAACTCAATTGTGGATTACAAACCCTCCAAAGTCATTGCCACCTAACTTAGTTAAATATTATAAAACTTCTAGATCCACTACCTCTTGGATCGGTTGTGAATTAAAAACCATCCAAAGCCACCGTTGCTTGGCTTCAAATCCTCTAGAGCCATTGTCACCTAACTTAGCTATGACTAAGCCAGAAAATTTTTTTGATATAGGAAGAACTTTTAGATAATATCAATGTGAAATTTATACAACAAGAAAGAGTGATAATAGCACCATGTATATAAAAATTAAGAAATATGTGAAACCAATAGAAAATATGATATCAATTGAATTAATAGCAAGAGCAATGTTAAGACACAATTTATATCCTCAAGTAATAATGTTGAATGAAATAGCATCATGATCATTTATAAGAAAAATACCAAAAAAGAAGTTCTAGATAGTATAAATGTAAAATTTATAGAAGGAGAAAGCAATAGTAGAGAGCAAATATTTGAATCTACATAAATACTATCATAACCACATCATGGAAATAATACATAATCTATTTTCAAAGGAAGAACCTATTGTAATCACAAGTTGGAATGCGTAAATTCACTATTCATTAATGCATTTTACTGTTTTAACTTCCAATATTCTCCCCCTTAAAGTTAAGAGGTCTGATTATACAGTCTCTCAGCTTTATATATTAAGATTTAGCCATGCCTTTGGTGAATATATTTGCCATGTTGTCCAAAGTGTTGTAATATTTAAGCTCAACTATCTGTTGCTCCACCATGTCTCGGATGAAGTTATACTTCATATCAAAATGCTTTGATCTGCTATGGTGGATTGGATTGTATGCCAAACGAATGACACTTATGTTATCACAATACAATCGAGTTGGACCACTTTGAATTTCTCCAAATTCTTCAAGGACTTTTCTCAACCATAGGGATTGAGTACTAGCATGTGTAATGGCTATATACTCAGCCTCAGTAGATGATAATGCTACAATAGTTTGCTTCTTGGAACTCCATGTGATTAGTCCTTATCCTAGACTAAAAAATTTCCCTGATGTAGATTTCCTAAAGCCAACTAATTTCAAAGAATTACATTTGTGGTAATGGATTCCAAAATCCAATGTACCTTTTACATATCTTAAGATTATTTTAGTTGCTTGTAGATGTAGCTCAGATGGACTTGCCATAAACCTTGAAACTAGAGAAACAACATATTGAATATCGAGCCTTGTGTTGGTGAGAAACATCAGACTCCCAACCATGCTCCTGTAAGTGGTCATGTCAACCTTTGATGCTCTGTCATCCTTGCTCAATTGGATCCCATGTCCAGTTGGAGTTGCAACTATTTTACACTGCTCCATGGAAAATTTCTTGATCATATCTCGAGCATACTTATTTTGACATATGAAGATCCCATTATTTGATTTATGCACTTCCATGCCTAGGAAGTAGCGCATTAAATCGTGATCTTTCATCTCAAACTGCTTCATCATGGAGTTTTTGAACTCCATATTCATTTTAGTGTTACTACCCATAACTATTAGATCATACACATACAAACAAACTATGAGAATTTCTACTCCATGCTTTAGGTAGTACATATTTGGTTCACTTTTTCTTCTAGTGAACCCATACTCGCTAAAATAGTCGTCAATGCATGAGTACCAAGCTCTTGGTGCTTGCTTGAGGCCATAAAGTGCTTTTTTCAATTTATAAATAAGGTTCTCTTTTCCTTGTTCTTGAAAGCCTTGAAGTTGTTGAACATAAAACTCCTTAGTCAAGTATCTGTTTAGGAAAGCACTTTTCACATGCATGTGTTGAATGTTCCATCCTTTGTGGTCAGCTAAGGAAATAATTGATCTGATAGTCTCTTGTCGTGCAACAGGAGCAAAAGTTTCCCCATAGTCAATGCCAAATTTCTTAGTAAAACATTTTGCTACTAATATTTCCTTGTGCCTCTCAATGCTTCCATCAGCATTGTATTTGGTCTTGTAGACTCATTTACATCCAACACACTTTTTTCCTTTGGGTAGCTTTACTAGCTCTCATGTATCATTATTTTTTATAGAGGTTATTTCCTCTTCCATGGCTTCTTGCCATACATTTTGAGTACAAGACTTCTCATAGCTAGTTGGTTCTAGCTGTGCACTAGCCAATAAATCATAATTGACTACATCTCCCTTAGGATCTTGGGAGTTATCATCCCCATACAATTGCAAATTTTCAAGTTGTTGCAAAATTGTATTCATTTCACTAGCTTGGCTTCTAGTGAATCTTCTCTGGAAATTTTGATCCAACATTTGAAAGGATGGATGATGTTGTAAAGTTATTTTGCCTCTTGATGGAGAGTCACTATCAATATCCATCGGTGAAGAACTTACTGATCTCTATGGAGAAGGACTTGGAGTGGCGGTTGAAGCACTTGATGTAGTACTCTTTCTTGGGATTGAAGGGGGTGGTGTGCCTTTGCTTTTCTTGTGAGACACCTACTGTACCTATTGTACCTATGAAGAATTTACATCTTGGGACTCATCATCAACAAAAATTCTTTGATGACCCCATTCTCCCCCTTCATCAAAAATTACATACCTGGAGAGTACAATTTTATGAGTCTTGGGATTGTAGAGTCTATATGCTTTGGTAGACTCACAATACCCTAGAAATATACAAGCTTGACTTTTGGGATCAAGCTTCTTCCTTTTATCATCAAGAATGTGTGCATATGCTAAAGAACCAAAAACTTTGAAATGCTTTACATTGGGTTTCTTTCCATACCACCCCTCATAAGGAGTGATTCCATCTAAACTAGAAGTTGGACTTCTATTTAGAATATATACACTGGTTCTTATAGCATCGACCTAGTACATATTAGATAGATCCTTAGTATGAAGCATCATTCTCATCATCTCGACTATGGTGTGGTTCTTTCTCTCGGCCACATGATTTTTTTGTAGGGTATAGGCAATAGTGAATTGCCTTTTGATCCCACTTGCTTTACAATATTTCAAGAATTATTTTGAGGAGTACTCACCTCCTCGATCTGTCCTAAGACATTTTACAAAATACTCACTTTGTTTCTCTACATTGTTTCTGAAATATATGAAGCAATCAAAAGCTTCATCTTTATGTTTCAAGAAATAAATCCAGCACATTCTAGAGAAATCATATATGAAATTGAGAAAATAGGAATTATTTCTGATACTCTTTGTTTGCATTGGGCCAAAAATGTCCGAATGTACTAATTGAAGTGGATAGCTGGCTCTCCATGCTTGACCTTTCAAAAAATTCAACCTTGAGTGCTTTCCCAAAGCACATCCTTGATAGACCTCCTTTTATTCATTGATTTTAGGAAGTCCTGTCACCATAGCTTGAGAAATTAACAGTTTCAAGCTAGCTGAATTAAGGTGACCATATCGCAAGTGTCAAAGCACACTTGGATTAGCTATAGCTACATTTGCAAGTTGAGCTCCCCCTGAATCTCCAAAATTAAGGGGAAACAATATATTTTTGGTCATTGATACCTGTGTGATGACACGATTACAATTGTTTTTATCAAGAATGATACATTTTCCTTCATCAAAAACAAGTTTTTAATTTTTCCCCATCATTTACCCAATGCTTAGCAGATTGTGTTGAAGCTTTGGAGTGTAGTAGATGTCATTCACTTTCTTTATGCCTTCCTTCATTGGAACCTCCATGGCTCCAATGCCTTCGACTTGCAAAGCCTTATCATCCTCTAACTTGATGTGGGATTTATAAGTGGAATCTAGTGTAGAAAAGAGATTTTCTTTTCCACTCATATGGTTGGAGCAACCAGTATCCAAAATCCATGTGTCATTTAGATTTTGTTCTGATTGTCCATATGAAAGAAAAATATTAGAGGTATCATCTTCTTCACCATAATTTCCATATTGACTGCTGCTACCTTGAGAATATTTTGACCAACAGTCACGAGTAAAGTGACATGGTTTACCACAGTTAAAACAAGCTATTTTGGACTTGTCACTTCCTCGCCCTTGATTTCCACTTCATCTTGGATTTCCTCCTCAATTTTGGTTTCCACCTCTTTTGTGATTGCCTCCTCTGTTGGAGTTGCCTCCTCTATTCTGATTGCCTCCTCTGTAGTTGCTTCTACCTCTACCTCTTCGTTGGACTCTGCTTTAACCTCTTCCACATACTCTTCTAGTATTTTTATTGGATGTGAAGGATTTATCATTGCCTCCATAGCTGGTTGAAGGCAATTCATGTAATCTCTCTTCATGAGAAATTAACGACCCAATTAATGCATCAAATGTTAAAGTGGAAATATCTTTTGACTCTTCTATGATTATGGCTATGTGATTCCATATTTGAAGAAGTGTTCGTAACACTTTCTTTACAATTGTTTTAGGCTTAATTTCTTCATCAAGAGTAACCATTTTATCAACTACTGCTTTCACTCTGATGCAGTAGTCACCAAATTTTTTGTCTTATTTAATTTTGAGATTTTTAAAATCTTGTTTTAGTGTTTGAAGCCTCACTTGTTTCACTTGATCACTTCCCTAGAATCCGTCTTTCAAATATTTCCACGCATCTTGTGCAATTATACAAGCGGCTATTCTAGGGAATATACTCTTATCCAATGTTGCTTGGAGATGATAAAGAGCAGAGGAGTTGCTCTTTTTCGCTTCTTTCTTTGTTTTCTTATCTGCGGTACTTAATGTTGTTCATTCTGTGGGATCGGTGTAATGCTCTTCCACTATGTCCCACAAACCTTTCCCTATGAGTAAGGTCTTCTTTTTGATATACCAATACTCGTAATCATATCTGTTGAATTCTGGAATAGGTAGATTATTATGTGAGTCCATAGTTGTTATAAACTAAAACACTCTATTTCTCGGTTACAATAAAGCACTCTGCTTTTTAAAAGGAATAAAGAAGAAGAAAGAAGATATTACAAATTCAAGTCAAATTTGACTTGATTCACTCTTTCATTGATTTCTTGTTCCTCTTGTTGTGGTGTTGCTATTTCTTGATTCATGAAATTGTCTGCTACTTTTTCTTCATCGTCACTGATCAATATTATCTCTGGTGATTATGGTTCTAAAATTTCTACTGAATTACTGTAATGAGTATATTCAAATTCTTGTGGTGCAACTTATATGGATTTGGATTGCTCAAGTTGACTCCCAAAGGAGTTATCTTCAAAGTCTGCCTCGTACCCTGAGTTTGGATGCCTCTGGTGTACTATTACTGCATTCTGCAACTGACTAAACACAATAGGTAGCCCATAAGCTCTCACTTTTTTATCAAAAATTTTAGTGTTTTCTCTCACCAAAAGTGCACATAGGGCATGATAAAAACCACTTGGTCTTATCATTAATACCACTTTACAAATTTCAGTTTGATCTTTTGTCTCTCTTACAAGGAAAAAACACTAAGCCTCTCAGACTTGTTATACAAAATTTCCAGTTTGTATAGCCTTCTAGACTATCACAGTATGCTTTTAAACTACAATTTTTGATTCCTCGAATCAAGTGAAAAGCCCCTTCTTTTACAATAAATTACCTCTTAGGCAATGTACAAAAAAAAATTTATATAGTCAATTATAATTTTTAAAAATTATATTTTTTAAGTTAAACAATATAAAAAATATTGATTTTTCTAAAAAAAAAAAAATTAAAAAACAATATATTTAATATTATTATTATGCTTATATAAAAAAACTTTTAAAAATTATAAAAAATTAAAAACTATATATATAAACAAAAATTATCTCTATATTTTTTTAAAACCTTATAAAATATCATTCCGATCGATCTCATGCCAATCCAAATTCGATTGACCTCATGCCAAAAGAGAAATTGCAGTGCTAGGTTTCAAACCCGTGACATCCTCCCTGCCAAGTAGTGCACTCACCAAGTGTGCTACAAGCAACTTTGGAATTCGAAGACGCATTTGCAATATAAGAAGACTACGGGTATTGATTTTAAATAAAAAAATTAAATTTATTTATCCCACACGCAACAGAATTTGGGCTGCAAAGGGATTTAAAATCTCAAAGGCACACAAAGCTCTTATATTGCCTTCGAGAAATCGGACCTTACCCTTTTACCTTTATTGGGTGAATGCCATTTTGCCACATCACGTCACATCCGCTTGCCACATCACTATGTCGACCATATCACTTCTTACTGTGTCTGCCATGTCACTACTTACTGTGTTCACCACTTGTCTTCCTCGATGTCTGCTTGCCACATGTATGCATATAGTTTACTCATCACGTGTCTGCCTCAGGTCTATGTTCTGCTAATTTGCATGTCAGTCACCTAGGGAATCATGCTTGGTGTACAATGATCAACTGGTCAACCTCGAACCACGTGCTCTCTGTGGGCCTCCTCTCGACATCGCCTTAGTTCACGTTCTGCAGGCCCTCTCGACCTCCTTGGGATCTATGCCTCTTATGGGCTCGCTCATATGGGCCTCCTCAACCTCCTCGAGATTCATGCCTCACTTGTGGGCCTCCTCGGGATCCATGCCTAGCTTGTGGTTAAACTCTAGACACCCTCCGCTCTTATACCAGATATTGTAATCACAAGTTGGAATGCAAAAAATCACTATTCATTAATCCATTTTACCGTTTTAACTTCCAACAACACCTAAAAATGTTGTTAACATTTTGAATAAAGGTTCACAAAGCTTTAGAAGTATTTTTTTGTTAAAAATTTGAATATATTAAGAGAGACTTAAGAATATATTACAAATCTAATAAACTCTAGCCTTTTGCCTGCTAGCCATGAAGTAGACCAATAAAAACTACAAATTCAAACTATATTACCTACTCAAAAAACCATCCAACCTGCCAATGGAGCTTAAGACTATTGATACAAGATCCTCTAACAACCTCTATCAAGGATAGAAATGAAAAACTACACTAAAACAGAGAAGAACAATCTACACTAAAAATTTCAATAGATTTATATAAAACTTCAGTCACAATGAGGATCTAAAAAGTCATAGGGAATTAATGAGCATTGTTAGATTTTTGATCCTTAAAGGAAATCAATTTACAAGTATTGAAATAAGCATGCAATATTATAACTATGATAAAGGAAACTTAACATGAAGAAAATATGGTAGAAAACTTCATACAATGCTCTAGAAATGCTCATACAAGAAAGCTCATGAAAATTACAATGCTCCTCTCATGGAGTTTACATATACTCTATGATAACAAAATGGAGCTACATTGTGACTACTACTATTACTCTAACCTATGAACTCCAAAATCCTCTACCTCAACACTCACAATGAGGCCTTTATATAGAAAGATAGATTCCTTACCTCTTACTCAACCCTAAGACTAATGCATATTAGGACTACATGCATATTTACATCATTACACATTCTAACACTTGTGCATTTATTAAATTACTTCTAATAAACTATTTAGCTCCTAATATTATCCTAATCTAAATATGTATCCATAAAGGTACATTAGTAAAGAACTAAATGATGTAATATATTCCAACACCCCCCTATATTACATAATTTGGTTTTGAATACTTTAGTCTTCAATATGGATCTTTGATTATTTTATAGTCTTCATCTTGATGAGGTTCTTATTTGTTTGGTTTAGTATTCAATTTATTCTTAGAGCTCATGTGACTTTTCTCCTTTCTCCAACCTGCTACCTTCTTGTATGCTTGATCAAATGAATGGTTCGTATAGTTCAATATTTGAGGTTTTAAGATTACAAGTTTCTTGAGATCAAAGGATTATCCTTTTCCCTTTGTTTCTAGAATTGTGTTTTTCTTGTATCCATAATTTCTTTGACTTTGATAGTTCTAATCCTTTGAAGTTGATTTCCTTATGGATCTCTAGTTTTGATTATGTGAACTAGCTTGATAAAATCTCTCTAATATTTAGGTTTTCGTAGGATCCTTTGTCTCCCAAATTTGGAATATTAGAAAATTATAATATTGTGATGACTATCCTCGCATGGTTAATGAAAAAGAATAAAATATGTTAGTAATTACCTTTTATTGTGAGACAAGGTATTTTTGATGGCTTCTTTGAGTGCAGGTTAGTCGAAGAAAGGTAATGAAGAGAAGCAAGTTAGTGGAAAATATAAAAAATGGGAAATGATGATTCGACTCATGAGCAGATGGAAACTCGCGTTTGCATATAATTTAGGTGCATTATTACGTGATTTAATTTGAATTGAATAGTGCATGCTAGAAATGAATGAGAAATATTTTGAGGTGGTGATGATGATGGGAGCCACTATATTGAATGGTCATGTGATTGTGTGCTATTGATGCATGAATGTGTATGACTAATTTATGAAATGCTCTATTGTTAGCTTGAATTATTAAAAGTAGTAAAGAAGATGTTTTAGTCTTGGAAAACTTATATTTAATTTGTTTTGAGTAAAATTTATCCTTCTATTGTCATTACTTTAGGGAAAGGTGATTTTTATAAAGAAAAATAATTACTTTATTCCTTACCTTTCAAAAAAAGAAATATTAAGCAAAGTGTGTTGGATGTGTTGTTTTGTTTGCATCTTTATTTATAAATACTTATAAGGGTGTGGAAAAATTATGGATAAAGGGAAGTGAAACTCCATGCAAGGCATTGATGGTGGATAGTATGGGTAGTTGGAAGAGTTATTTTTCCTCCACAAAGTTAGTAGTATTGTTCCAAAAATATGCTTAGTGGGAAGAACTTTGTACTAGCAGGGAGTACGTGATAGTTTTTTTTCATGAATAGAAATTGGAGTGCAAAAACATGGGGGGGAAGCCATAATGTTTGATTAAAGGTACTGATTTGAGAGGTGATAGGGGGAAGGAGAAAAAAAAAAGGAGAACGATGGAGGATTGAGTGCATTCAGTTGGCTTACATAAATAGAAAGTGGATGTGATCTTCAGAGTAGGGAAGCGAACTTACATGTCGGTAAAATTACTTTTTTGTATATGCAAACATCTTATATTTATTTTGTGGAAGAAAAATAAAGCCACTGATATGAGAAACGAAGCCTTGGTTGAAAATGGAAATTTATTGGTAGTGTGAAGTGTTCCATGTATGACGAACTGTGTTCATATGATGTGTGGACATAGAATAGTTGCTAAGTTCACTATTATGAATACCAAAATATGAAGGTAATGAAAAATAAAATATGGTTTTACTATTTCAAAAAACTTAACTATTGGATAACATAATGTTTGCTTGTATATACTTTGGTAGTGCTATGGATAGCCAGTGTGGGCTAGATTGTAGCAGCAAAAATAAAGTATTTTATTTAAAATAATTGTTGTAGATGTTGTTATGACACCACCATGTAGATTGTAGCAAAAGGGATATAAATGTCTAACTTGTTTAGAGTAAATTGAATATATGGATTGACTTTGTTATATTTTTTAGAAAAATGGAGAAGGCTTTTGTGATATATGGTGTGAGAAAATTTAGGAAACCCAATACATTATTGTATGCGTATTTTGGTTAAATATTAGATTGCATGTTAGTTGCATGTTTACATTAAGCCGTATCTAATCCCTGATGGATAGCTCAAACTTTGGTGAGAGTTCTGAACAACATAGAATGGTGGGCATCATGGAGAAAATTCATGTGCAAATTGGTAGTGGAAACTTACATTGAGGATTTAATAAAATTTTGAGGCTCACACTTAATTCATTTCCTGTTTGGATGGTAAAAATAATCATGTTTTATAGAAGTCCACCGGGTAGAAAATTATATAGTTGTTTTGCACTGCAACAATAGATTTCATTTGTGAAACAAGGCTTGTTGTAGAAAAAATATGTAAACTAAGAATTTCTATTAGTGTTTATTGAAAGTAACTGAGTGTTGAGGTCTTTAATTTTTTAATGGATATTAAAATATCATGTATTGTAGAAATCATGACTATTAAAGAATACTTGATGAATTTTGTATATGCGCCAAAATGAATTTCTTTGTGCATTGAGTAATTTGTTAAATTGCTATTGAAAATGTATTATTTAATATTTAATATTTCTTTGTTATGCTTCATTTATGTTATGGAGAAAACCATGTTAAACAGTTGGTTATAAATTCTAATATTTTCTTTAAAAAGTCGATAAGGCAAGGAGCGCCCAAAAAGGGTTGTAGATGTTTGATCTACCAAGTAGATAGCTGGTGGTGATTAAAAAGGGTGTTTACCTAGCTTTGGTCTAGCTCAAAGATATACCTTTGTAAAGCCCATGAAAGTTCTCAAAAAATGAAAAGCATCAATTTAATATTTTCAACCTCATAGCAAGAAATAATATTGCTAGTGTTGGTAGCAATCTGTATTTGAATATGCTTTAATTTAAGAAAGGCTAAGACAAAAATGGATATGGAACAACCGTGGACAACCAAATTGATTAAATGTTCTAGAAAAATGATTTTAGGGATTAAATGGTAAATTTATACCTTATAAGAATAGTAGATCCTTGTGTTAAGGAAACCTTAGATGGTGTTATTTTAATAGACCTCTTTAGAAAAGATATTCACCATGTTTTAATAAAGTGAAGTTGTTTCTAGAGAAGGTAGTACCACCGCTAGTTGACTTGGATACTCTCTAGAACATGAATGAGTTGAGTTCAAATAAAGTTAAACTTAAACTTTAAACAAATATTCATCTAGGTAAAATTTGGGGTGTGGCAGACACAGATAATTTTGGACCTCGATGTTATACCATTCGAATTATGCTAGGAACTTATCCACAAGGTCTTTATAGGCTTGAATAACTGGGCATTTGCATTGGTATATCCCCTTGACCTAGTTAACAATGAGCAAGGAGTCACCGAAAATGTTGAACTTTGTTATTTTCATGGTGACAGTCATATGAAGACCTATGAGTAGGGCCTCGTACTCAACATTATTATTAGTGCACGGGAAATCGAGTTTAAATGATAAGGGTATGGGAACCCCATACGGTGTGAAAAGGCTCCTGAAACTCATCATCCTAATGGAATGCGACCCCCTTGTGCAACAACTTGTTCATGGGGTGACACTTGTCCGATAATTGCGCTATGAAGCATTTGATGGACGTGATCTTGCCTTGCAAAATTTGAAGTTGCTTGATCGTGGTTGGGGGAGGCATATCGAGGATGACCTTAACCTTATTGGGGTCAACTTAGAGATGATAAATCCCAAGAGCTTTCCAGATGTGACATCGAAGATGCACTTCTTGGGGTTCAATCTCACATTATGTTCAATGAGGCGGTCTAACACATTGCTCAAGACCTCAAGATGCTCATGGTGTAATAATTATTTAGCCAATAAGTCATCCATGTAATATTCCAAAATTCTATGCATGTAGTCATGGAAGATGTATGTCATGGCATGTTGGTAGGTGGCGTAGGTATTTTTAAGGCCGAAAGGCATGACCTTGTAATAAAATGTCATCCAGGGCATTGTGAACACCATTTTGAGTTGGTCCTCTAGGTTAATATAGATATGATTATACCTAGAGAAACCATCCATAAGGGATAACATTTCATGGCCTTAGCATCTACCAGGGTGTCAATGCTTAGAAAAGAGAAATCATCCTTAGGACTTGCTTTGTTTAGGTCTCAAAAATTGGTGCAAATGTGAATCCTCCTGTTTGGCTTATTGACAAGAACCGTGTTGGACAACCATGGTGGATAGTCTAAAAAAATGACAAAATGGGCATCCAACAACTTCTATAGCTCGTATTTGACCATCAAGGCCATTTTTGGATGCATCTTTCTTAGATTTTTCTTGACAGGCTTGGACTTCGGGTCAAGCGTCAGATTGTGGGTGACTAGATTTGGATCTAGCCCCGGGATGTTTTTATAGGATCATGCAAAAGCTTCCTTCTTCTTGGTGAGAAGGGCTATGTAATCAGCTTGCTCTTCAAGTGATAAACTTTCCCTAGCATGATACATTGTGGATTCTCTGGATCTAAGCTGATATCTTTGTCAATCGTAGGCTCGATTGACATATGCGACTCCTCCTCTAGCTGGTGGAGCTAGGGATAAAATGGATATCATCCGATGGATTTAGATCATCAATGGGAACCTCAAGTTCCTCTTATTCATGGAAGACATCATGATCTAGCCCTGGGGAGAAGTGAAATGGCTGTAGCATCTCGTTGCAAGACCAATACTCAGAAGGTGATGCGATGAATCTTCCTGATCAAATTCAATTACCCCCAAGTTGAGGTGCAATGACTTTTATGAGTTATTTAGATCTTGCAAGGGCTCGAATAGATCTATGTAAATAATATTTATGGATGGATGATTTCCCCTAGGTGGGTGGTGGTGACCATGGACCTCCGGATACAACATGACCTGAGGAGGTGGTTGTGGAGGTGATGGAATGATAGGTGGTGGTTGATGTGGCTACAGGTGAACTTGCTCTTCATGAGGTATAATTTGTCACTAGATGGGATCTTTCAATGGGAAAATGTGTAGATAGTACTCATCATCTTCATCCCAAGAGATGACCTGCATGTATTATCCATCAGAACTATAAGATTCAATCGGTGCGACCCCATAGTCTAACTCATCATCTGATGTCCACTCATAAGGGGACCCTAGATCTTCCTCACCATCATGGGTAAGAGTGCAAGAATATTCACCTCTCTCATAGGATTGGATACCATATCGAGCTAGTTTATCATATTCTAAGGGCATAGGGAAATAGTCCCCCAACGAGTAGACGCGATTAGGGTTGACAAAGGGATCTTGAGCCAACTCATATCTATAGTTGAGGTATAGGCGCTTCATGACATTAGTGAGAATATCCAAGGGCAAGGGGTTATTATGTCCCAAGCCTGATTTATCATATGGCATCTAGTACTAGGGTTGAAATGGAACCCGCATGCCTTGCTCATACAAGCCTAACCCATAACCATGCCAATTGTATAGGTCAAGATACTTCAGGGTGAAGTTAAGGTTAGACAAGTAGTGGATGTATTTTCTAAAGGGCTCCTCATCCTCCTATTATTGGTAGGGTTTGATTCCATAGTCTAGTCCCCATAGATGAAATTCATTTGCTTAGGGGGGATGCCTAGGGGCACAATAGTGTCTATGGGAAGATGAGGTCGACCCATGTCTTGCACCAACTATATAACAAGGGTATTTGTGACCTCACTAACCATGTATTCTCCTAATATGGTAGAAGCCAAGTGCACTCTCACCTGAGGATGCAGATAGAAGAGTGATGAGAGTGAGATCTGATATGATTCATCGTATATCACTTGTGATAGCTCTTCATCATCTAGGCTAGGTATCTCCTATGTGGAGATGGTGGATATGGTTGGTTGTACCTCATCAATGGGCTTCTTCCCTAGGTTCCTCAATAATGGTTATGCCAGCCCGGTGGGCATCGGAGGAGGTGTCGATGATAAGGGGGTCAAACCTTGGTTGTATTTATTTGGTTGGAAATCTAGATGTGTCAATGGTAAGGTTAAATCAGGGATATGCTACACCACATTATAGTATTTTTAGAGCTCTAGGTCAATAGGGATGACATGAACTTACCTTTCATGAGTGTACTTGATGCACTAGTGATCAATGGAAGGGACACACTTCATGTCCCTAATCCATGGTCTGCCTAATAGGATATTGTACGCCATCTCACCCTCCAGTATGTGGCATAACATCGAGATGGTCTTTTATCCTACCTAAATAGGCAGGATGATCATACCAACTGTTGAGAATATGGCATCATTAAATGCTCAGAGGGTGTATGTAGATGTGAAAATATGGGATACCGAGAGCTTCAAGTGCTTGAGAGTAGTTGTAGTGATGATATTTCTAGAAGACCCTGTGTCTATCAACACTCTCTTGTATGGTGTCCCATTTACGCATGTGACGATGTGCAAGGGAGGGTCCACCATATCATTTGGGACCAGTTTAAGTTCATCCTCTTAAAAGGTGATCACCAGTTTGGTGCACTGTCTGACATACCCCACAAAATTATTGAAGTTGGACTCCTGGGATGAAGCTCTATGGCATTAAGGATATCCATCAAAGCCTCTCTATGAGGTTATGATTGCTGAATCAACTCGTAGATGGAGAGCTGGGTAGACATTGTTATCAAGATTTGAGTGAGCTTACTCTTGAGGGTGGCCACAGGCCTAGGTGGAAGGATCGATAGAGGAGGGAGTGGTTGTTGTGATGTCGAAGGGACATCACTCTAAGCCGTAGGTGGTGCGACTAGAATTGGGTACCACCCGTTCCTTGTGATAATGTTGATCATGTTGACATACCCCTACTAAGGAGGGGTATGGTGAACCTCATTCACTTGGGGTACTAGTTTGGCCTGATCCCCATGGGCAGGCAAGGGATATTTAAATATATCCATCTCTTGGTTATTTGACACGATAAGGTTGTCTACCTAAAGGTACTTCCTATCGATCATGTCCTATATCAAGTTTTAAAATTGTAGCACATGTTCACATCATGCCCATTTTGCCTATGAAATTTGCAATATAGGTCTTCTCTGTACCCTTTTTTCTTGAGAGTATTCAGGTCGATAGGCTAGCTCTCAGGCAGATTGATCAAATTTACCACTAAGAGGCACTCAAACAATGAGTCCATGGACTCTGCAAGGGGCATAAACTATCGCTTTGGGTGGCACTATTGATTCTACCCTTGACTATTCTGATTATCCTTAGTATAGTCCTGGTGCGTGGCATAATAATTAGGATTTTGGGATGGCGCAACTTGTGCTACCCTCAGGATGCTAATGGCAACCTGATTCATTACTACTGATTTAGACTTCACTGGGGTGCTCTTATTTTTCTTGCTCCACTACTTCTTGCGAGGCTTTGCAATTTCTCCCTCTTGAATCTTCATTTCTTTGATGGTCCTAGCCTATGCTAGGGTATCTTCAATAGTTGGATATTGTTTCAGTTGCAACAACAAGGAGATTGGCTTCAGGTAGCTCTTGGAGAACATATGAATCAGCTTTGACATGGGGAGGAGATAAGGTAGTTTGGCAAGTAAGGTTTGCCATCTATTTTCATAAATTGTTATTGACTCATCATCATACTATTTTAACCCATGTATGTCAGCCAGTGTCTGCTTCCTCTTGGTATTGAAGGTGAAGCATTATAGGAACACATCTACAAGTTGATCCAAAGTATGGATGCTATGCTTAAGGAGCTGGTAAAACCATTCCATGATGGGTGTTCGAAAGGGTAGCCATGAACATTCGTAAAATCAAAGCATCATCATCGTGAATGCTGAAGCACTGGCCCAAAAATCTGGTGACATGCTCCTACACATCCTCCTCTCCCTTAAACTTAGCTAACTATGGCAACTTATACTGCTTTGGATAGGGAGGTGTAGGCACCAAAGGATGGATGGGCTGACTGTGCAACTAGTGCATAGTGGGCTTCTAAGATCCAAACCAGAGGTCTTGTGCTCCACTTAATCTAGACACTCTAGAAGCTCTTTGTATGGATCCGAGGACTTGATTTTGTCATTCTTGTTTACATCTTGCGATGGATGTCTAGGATCCTCCAACCTATTGTGGGGTGGTGGCCTGTCACCCCCCTACCTTAATAAGGCATCTCCAAATACTCTACTTTCGGCTCATGCTCATTGTAGGCCCCATAGGATGTCTCTCGAACTAGTCTATAAAGAGGTGTATCTGCCCACTATGGGCACCCTATATATGGCCTATGAGGTAAGTCCTGGTTTGACCTAGGATGTCATGGAGGAAATGTTGGATAAGGCCTAGGAGACCTATCTTGAATGATTGTGGGTTGCCTTGAGGGGACTTCCTGCCTATGGGTCTTGGGGGTGGGGACCCTCTCCCGCATATTCTATTGAAACAATTGATTGGTCTGCCACTCAATCCTCTCTTTCTCAAGATGATGCAAGAGGTCTAGTTGCTTTTTGTCGCACCGAAGATACTTGAACTGAGCATGGAGTTACACATATTTTGCAACTCCTTACTTGATTTGTTCTGTCGTGTGAGGCCTAGGGGGTCTAAGGGCCTTGACTTGGGGCTGACCTCATTCAAGATAATCTGTGATATCTATTGGGTGCTTACCTATTTTGAGGTTCACCACATTGACTTGAGGTTCTAGCTAAAACATCTGCTCATTATACTCAATAGGTGCAAAGGCACATCGGGCATGCACGAAATACTACTCCTGAGGAAAATCTAGGATTTTGTCATACCTTCCTTCATGGATGAGGAAGGGTAGGGTGGAATTGGCCCACATAGAGTGACAAGTGTTATTCCTATTGGGTTGCATGAGTTGATGTATCCTATCAAGGTGACATGGAGGTAAATTTGTATCAACTTGTTCTGGCAGATGTGTGAATTCATGCTTTGTCAGCCCTAATGGGTAGGTATATGTGTGGCACCACTCTATCTATTATCACCTTAGCGCGTTGTTGTCTTTCATCAAGGAAGACCTATGATTCATCTACATACTGGGAAAACTCTCCCAAGTAATGTCCATCATCCCTCAGGGTGTTCCACAGAGGGTCCCTTCAGAGTTGAGGCTCATGCCCTGCTGTCTTGGGGCTAGGTGAAGTAGAATCTCACCAGGGAGTTAGAACCAAGTCCCTAGGGCTATATCAGATATGATTCATATCTCCTAATCCACTCTCCATAGCTTTCACCCATGTTTGGGCTTGGTTGTGGGTGCACACCATTGCACTCCTCTATCAAAACCCCAAGTGATTATCTTATTTACAAATTTTTAATGAAACATCAAATAAGAAATAAAACACTCAATAAGACAAATTATTATCTCATTTAATTTTATATGTGAATCCCTAAAATATTTTGTGTGTTTTAGATGTGTTGCTTGTAAAGAATGACCTTGTATCACTTATTTGAAATATTGTTGGATGATGCACTCAAAATTTTCAAGGATTTCACCTATATACTCGCACAAGCTGAATATGGTGATGAAATCCATATCCAACGAGGTAGCATAGTTACTACCAACCCTCACATAGCACCCCATGCACAATGATACACCCATCCGAAAAGGAATGCATGCTATTTCGCACAGTTAGGACAGATCTTGGGTTGGCCTTGGCCACAGACGAGTCTCGATGATACTCTTCCACATGAGCCAATAAAGTGGTAATGACATCCACTGTTGGTCTCGATCGATGTGTTGGATGTGAGAGCCCAACGTTGCTGATGTTAAAATGAAACATGATGTGTGGGGTTCCTTTTAACTTTAAGAAAGCAAGCAAAGAAGCATTCAATGATCATTCACTAAATGCATGTGTAAGGTGTGTTTTACTTTCAAAAAGGTTAGTATAAAAAGGAACTCACAAATGTATCTAGAAATGAAAAACCCTAAATGTTAGCCTACCCATTGGGTAGGCTACAAGCACGCAAACCATAGATATGCATTCCTACTCTGAATTTGTTTTGATTTTTTTGCTTTTATGTGTTTTTGTTATTTTGCATTTAAGAAAAGGAAACTAAATTTTAACCTTTATAAACAAACAAATATGTGATAAAAACCAAATAATCTAAAAAATAAATAGTTTCTTTAAATGCAAAACAAAGATGAAAGATTCAAGGACCTGCCTCATCACTACCAAAACTTGCTATTTTTGCAATTATGCTCTGAAAGCTCTTTGTTTTCTATTCACTCCAGGTTGTGACAAATATTAGGTATATATTTTTTATAGGGTGGGACGAACTCGCGTTCATCACAGGGTGGCACGAATAGCAGGTCAAGGTTCATTTTCGGCCAGAACGAATAGCACCTACAACATAAAAAGATGAAAAATGAGATCCAAATTTCACCTAAATAAAAAGGGACTAGGTCCCACCATGATCACCACTGAAGTAGGGAAAAATTGTGCACCAAATTAATACAAACAATACGTGTATCTATGCCCTATTTCTAATGAGCGCCAAAAAGAAGCATGCAAGTAAAATGGAAAGGTGACGACTAACAAGTAAAGTAAAACAAATAGATATTTTATTAATTGAAATGATAAAGATTATAGGTTACAATACATACCATTGAGGGCTAAAAATGGGTGATACAAATTTTTACAAATCGGGTGCCCAAGGGTCAAATATCTCAAGGAATTCGGGTGCACATCCAATGTCTTTCCTCGTACCCACAATCTAAGCGGGCAGGCCAAGGTTATAGTTGCTTGTGTATTTGATCTATGATGTCTTAGGATGCCTACCAGTGCACTGTAATGACCTACACCTACATGCAAGGAAACCATAATTGTCAAATAACGAGTGCGTATGATAAAAAGCATGCAATCCCCATAGGGGCAAAATGGCTAATAATGAGAAAACATACCAAATAAATCCCAAATTACATGAAATTGCATAGGGATGTAAAATAGAAGGTTTTGGTAAGATATAATTAGAAATTACACCAAAATTGCATCTGATGGGGCTTCAAAACTCGAATGACTGTTCGTAACCTACAAAACCCAAAGTAAGAAAATTTTGACCCTAAGCATATACAAAATGTATTAAAATTGGAAATAATATATGAAATACTATTATAAGAAAACCCATTTTATTATATTTTTTATATCGATCACATTTTTGGTGTTCTCGTAGATGACCACCGGATACCCGTAAGAGACCCTACAAAACACTAAAAATGCAATATCTCAGCCAATATAGCTCAAAATGACATGAAATTTGAACTGAAAAATAATATAAGAATGTTTAAAATATATAATTAAAAATAGTCAAGAAATAATACACAAATATCTATTCATCATAGGGTAGGACGAATAGGACTGTCATAGATTGGGGGCACCCAGGGGTGGGACACCCACATAATCTGCCTAAATTTTACCACAAATTCCACTTAGGAATGGTGCAAAACCCTATGGGATGTGTTTTCATCAAATTTTGTGAGGGAATTAACTCAATTGGTTTGGTTTTTGTAACAAATTGTGCCTCCTAATTCACTTTCAAACCTCCTTTGCTAGGTAGATATTTCGAGGGAAAATGGGCACAAAAGGGTGGAAAGAAATATTGGTAGCACTCTGTTACTTTGTACTAAAAATATCCCCTCCATTTGTGTGGAAAATGTATGCACTTTATAGCCCAAGGAGGCTTCATGGGTCAAAATGCATGTGAGGGCATGCAAGGCAAGGGGCGTGACTTGGCCATCAAGGTGACATGCAATGGAGGGAGAAGATAATATCCCAATTTGGCCTCCCTCATGTGATGGAGCATTAATATGATGCGTACACTAACTTTATGGCCATTAGGAACCAAAAAGTAACCGTTGGTAGTCGCCATTTGTCCAGATTTGAATTTGTGCCATTCAAACTTGCTATTCACTCCACCCTAGAATGAATGCTACTATTCACCCTAGGGTGGGATGAATAGGCTCTATATTCATCCTAGGGTGGAATGAATAGCATCAGGGTGTCCAAAAGGTACCAAAAGTGGCCTAGAACTTTTCAAAACCATGTTCCAAGTGGTTCGAACCATTGTATACCTCTTGAGGGCTGCCCTAGAGGCTCTAGTGTGTCATGAAGCCACTATTTATGGTAGCACAATCAGATTGACCAGATTTTAGTGTGTACACTATAAATCGCATCCAACTATCTAGCCTATCCTAACTATCCTTCTTATTGACTTTGATGAGGGCATTGTTTAAGGATTTAATGGCTTTGTTGACACCAAATTTTACTTCAAGATTTAATGGTGCTTTTTCTAAAAAATGAGCATGATTTTCCTATGATCTCCTAAGCTCTTTAGCAATGATATTTCTTAGCAATTTTGTGCCTCTCATTGTGTGAATTATCTATAATTAAATCCTGATGAATGATGGTGTCAATATTGTTGCATCATGCACTGAATTTACTGACTGTTCTAATTTTGTTGTAGAAGACTGTGATGCTTACTGTATTGCTTCTTAGAATGGATAATGAGTGCTGAATTTCCTTGAATGGTGCTTGAATCCCTTGCTAGTTTATGATAGTGGATTATCCCATAATATCCTTTAACTCTTTGGCGTTCTTGGAATATGTTCTCTTCTTCAATGCACCTTGGAATTTGCTTCTCCATCTCTCTTCAGCTTGGAATGTGCTTCCCTTTGTATAACACTTGTCCATGTAACACATAGTTATGGTCTTCTTGGTGAGCGTTGAAAGTCTTCACATGCTTGGATAATTATGGAAGGTATTTCATAAATTTGATGCCTTTATTAAGCTATGAATATGAGAGGGCAAATATCCCCTTTATGCCAAGTGGTAAAGTGTAAATTGCATGCTCTTCCTTCTTCAATGTATCATAAATGAACATTATATCCTCCGTAGTGCTTATTAATTCCAACCATCTACTAGCTAGCCTGATGTTTTGGACAACAAGCAAAATTTTGCAATCTATGTTTGATGAGGATGATGGTTGGCTCCAACTGTAGCAATCCAAGTATGTTTGAGAGGAGGTTATATGGATCTTGAATGGAGGAATGTGGAGCTTCCACTTGGCTAGAGTATGATGTATTGAATATATATTTTTCCTCTATACTTTGCTTTGCTTATACACTGTCCCTTATTTATTTTTCTTTGTAGATGTTGATAACTCTTTTAGATAGATATTTCAAGCTATTTAGTAAATCCTTTACATAGGTATTTTTATGTAATTTCCTCTACCTATATCCCTTGCTTGGATGTAGATTTTATTGTGTCTCGATAGCTTTCTTACGTAGGTATTTTTAGCAAGTGTAAGTTGTAATATGTGCTAGATAAGGAACTTAAATAATGGTGTCTTTAGACACCCAAAAACTTGTTTTGTTATCCCTCTGTTGGCTCTTCCATTTGCTCCTCAAATGGCCACTTGGAAACTGCACCTTGTTATCTATAATGATGTCATTTTTGGACACTATTCCTTGTCTTGTAATGTTGTATTTGAAGGACAAAATCTAGTGCTATTCCAATGTAAAAACCTACAATAGAATGGAGTCAAATTCATCCTTTTGCACCAAATTAAAAGTCTCCTCTTGAAGCTCTCCTAGCTTCTTGGATATGACGACTTAATGCAATGTATAGTTATCCATTTTCTTAGACAATCACCAACCTCTAACTTGGATAATTTTAACACCAATTAATACAAGCTTTTAACTATGCTATTAGAGGTTTTAAATTTGCACTGATATTCACTTTAACCAAAATACTTTTAGTGAACTCTAAATAACTACTATAGTACAATGATAATCTCCCTTATAACTCTCATAGATGAATCCTTCAAAGAAACTTGCAATATGTGCTAATGAGATACAAACTAATTTTACTACAATTATAATACTTAGTGCACTTTTCAATAATTTTAAAAAATCAATATCGTGCAAATCCAATTCTACTTATAACTCCTTAAAGATAACTTGTAAAGTATACTAATGATAAATCTTTAAAGCAATTAGTATAGTGCAATATTGAAATCATATTATCACTCTTTCAAATGGATCTAAAATCATGCACTAACTCTTTAAAGGAAATTATAATCTCTACAACTCAATGTAGTCCTCTCTGTTCTAAATCCTTTTCCAATGTATAGGTATATAATCCTTAAAATAAACTTTCTTCTACAATATTTTGAGGACTTAAAATGAATACTATTCTATGCAACCTTTGAAACTTTATAACTAGTGCTTTATAAGTTTGATAAAATCCAAATATAAAAAGCTCAACTAATGAACTTTTGCACATTTTATTGCATACATTTTTTTTCTTGTAGATGATGATGATGATAATGAATTTGGTCACTTAAATTTTCTGCCTTTTGTAGATGTTATTGCATCTCTTCTAGGATTTCCAAAACAACTCTCTTGTTCACTTTCTTGCAACTTCAATACTTGACTAATATGTTTCCCAATATTGTAACTTGGTGGCTTAAATGCTCTTTCCGGATGTACCTCTGAAATCTGATTTTTAGCAGTCACTAACGCTGCCCAAAATACTGCCTTTTTCTATCCTCAAATCTGAAAATTTTCATATTGTAAAGTAGTCAATACCTTCACTGAAATGTTGTTCTTGAATCCCAAAAATTTGGTAGGATCCTCCTCCAAATCACAGCTGAGATGTTCACTCAAGAACCCTTCAATGATGGCCCCTAAATCTCTCATATTTTGTGCTTTTTCTATCTCATTTCTCTTGCAAAATTCTAACTTCAAACTAGATTTCCTCCTCAAACAATCTGATAATCTTGAGATCTATTCCAAATTACCTTAAAATTTGGTAATCTTCTTGCCAAACCTTCTCCTTTGAGCTTGTTTTAAAATGGTGATAATTGTCCCAATTTCTTAGCTATCTCGAGATTCTCCATTGGTACTAATTTCTCTAGTGATTTCTTCTAGGAACTCCTTCAATGAGGCTCACCAAGCCATATTCTTGTTTCTCCTTGATACCTCTTCAAGGTCCTCAAACTTGTAGCTTCAAAACATTCAATGAGACCTTCCTTGACCTCTTAAATCTTCATCTATGGAAGTTACATAGTGAGATCTTCTTATAGGATCTTTTGAATCTACTGCTACTAAAATATACAATAGAAATTTTGTTAGTCCTTCTAAATGCTCAATATTACACTATGTAAGTTCTTCAATAGGTCCTTCAATGGACCTCCTCTTCAATGTGAAGTTTTCAATTTTTCAATGGAGATCACCAATCTCCAATATTTGTTAGGACTCTTCTCCTTGAGTCTCTTCAATCTTCAATGGGGTTTTCATTCTAGGACTTCCTTCCTAGATTTATAATCTTTAATGTGTCTTCCTTGGACACTAGATCTCTCCTTAATATTTCAACTAGGATTATTCAATCTAAAAATATCTCAATGTGACCTTTCTCCTTAGGCCTCCAAATCTACAATCCTTATTTTTCTACAATAAAGAATTAATCCCTGCATGAGGAAAGTAGCAATGACCTTCAGGTAATGAATATGGAGTTCTTATCTATCTATTGTAAGAATCTTCCCAACTTCTGAGAGTTAATTTTCTACAATAATAAAAACTTAGATGATAGTAACCCATGGTTTTCCTAAAAAACTTATTTTCTATTGCAATGAAATATTAGATATAATAAAAAATTTCTAAGACTATAGAAAATAATCTTCACTGGTTGGATTGCCAATCTAGTGGATTCAATGTTGACTTCTAGTCTTCACAAGTTTTTGCAACTATGTGGAAAAACTCTAGCCAAATAAATCATGTGGATTTCTCTACTTTCTATTATTCTACCTAGAGCTACTTCTATCAAAAAATTTATTGTGATGGTATTTGCATGCAACGGTGCACAATGGCTGATTCGGTTTGTAAATACTCAACAATAAAAATGGTGATCACTATGTGATTTCTTTTGATCCACCATAGCTCTGATACCACTGTTAGCTTTTGGAGCCTTAAAATTAAAGGAAATCCATTCACAAGTATTGAAATAATCATTCAATATTATAACTATGATAAATGAAACTTAACATGCATAAAAATATGATAGAAAAATTCATACAATGCTCTAGAAATGCTCATATAAGAAAGCTCACAAAAAATACAATGCACCTATCATGGAGTTTACATCTACTCCATGATAAAAAAATGGAGTTACATTGTGACTACTACTACTCTAACCTATGCACTCCAAAATCCTCTACTTCAACACTCACAATGATACCTTTATATAGAAATATTCCTTACCTCTTACTCAACCCTAAGACTAATGTACATGTCGACTACATGCACATTTACATCATTGCACATTTTAACACCTATGCATTTATTAAATTACTTCTAATACACTATTTATCTCCTAATATAAATATGCACCCATAAAGACACATTAGTAAAGAACCAAATGATGTAATATATTACAACAAGCATTAGGTCTTCAATTATCGAATACTTCTCTTTGAAGTCTTCAATTACTAAATCAAGTTAGCCATAGCTTCCAGCATTACCATCAAGAGACTAAAAAAGGAGAATATCATTCCTAGTTTGGTCTAGCCACCACCTAGGAGGGAAACCATAACAACTAATATCTCCTTTGTCAAGAGTCCAATTTGCCATAGTATTTGCCACTCTATTATGTTCTCTAGGCACATGATTGAAAACAACCTCTTGAAAACTAGTTGCTATTAACCTAATCTTATCTATGATCCTTTGAATTCTCCAGTCTACCTTCTAAGGACTTGAAGTTGATTTTAGGTAATTTATGATTATCAAGAATTATTTCCTAAATACTACAATGACATAAAAGGAATCAACAAGAAAATTGATTTTAGGTAACTGATGATTATCAAGACTTGTTTTCGAAAGACTACAATGACATAAAAGAAATCAACAAGAAAAGTGGCATCATGCATATAATAATTAAGTAATACACTAAAATAATAATAAATATGATACCATTTAAATAAATGACAATATTAAGGTCAAAAACATAATGGAAAGAATGTTAGACACAAGTATTATATCCCCAAATAATAAAATTGAAAGAATTAACATGATGGTCTTTTAGTATACAAATATAGAATAAAAATGAAGTTATATAGATTCTATACACCTGGATATCACCTACCATATATATCCCTTCCTAACTTTTATCAAAGAAGTATTGGAAACCATAGTAAGAAGATAAGTATGAAGTATACTCATTTATATATTTTTTAAGATATCATCTTGAATTAAGATAGCTAAGAAGGATTGACCAAAAACTGCTTTTCCAATAGAGTGGGGATCTATATGTATGCTATTATCTATTTTGGCTTGAAGAAAGAATAAAAAACAATTCCCACGAGTATGATGAATGCACTTAATAATCTTAATCGTTTCTTAGATATTTACATAGATGTCTTGACTATATATAGTCTATTAGAGAATTATATTCAATAATCTAAGGCTTATATTTTGGGTATAAGCTAGTTATGTATATCATTATATCATTAAATAAGAAGAAGCATTTCTTCTTAATGTCATATTTTGTCCTGCTAAGACACATAATTTGCAAGGATGACTTGATGGCGGATCTTGGTAAATTACTATAATTATCAACTAATCACCTCCTAAAACTCAAATAAAGTAATAAAATTATTAAGGATGATGAAGTATTACTATAAATTCATTATAAACTACTCCAAGTTATAGTGACTATCAAATAATTGCTAATGAACACAACCATGAGATGGTCACTTGCTTGTGGTAATTCCCTAGAAGAATTTAAAAAGAATTGATAAGGACTCCAACTCTTATATTTCTAGAGTAGAATTAGTAGTTTTATGTACATGTTGATGCTACAAGAATTGATGCAGTATTTGTATTAACCCTAACGTATAGTGTTAGAGACTATTTTTTTGTTCTTATGTTAGTGGACTTATATAAATAATTGTTATGCTTATTTATGGAAATCATATACAAAGTAGGAATGGGATGAAGGTAATGGTACACCGAGGTGTGGTGAAGGAGTTGCAGAACCAACAATGAGGAATTGTCTCCATGCTCACCCGATCTAAGGTGTGTGGTAGGTAAAGAAATTTGTATGCATAGAAGGACACAATAAAGGCCTAAAGTTGCTCCTAGTGCATGCCCCTCCATCCTAGCGTAGGTATCATATTTCAGCCCCGAACACAAGGAGAAGAGGATTTTATCCACAAGGACTCTACAACAAGAAATTTTAATGGTGGGTATTTTATAGTGAGGAAAGTGAGCATTTGTAGTTCCAAGGAGTAGTAGAGTCTTTAATATTTTTGCATTCCAAACCTAGTTTGACGGATAAAGCAGCACTGTGTAGTACAAGTAACTTATCATATTGTGATATTCCCTTAACCTTTTGAGTCTTTGGTCATTATTTGATGGATGACTTGAGGTAAATTTCTAGCTAAGTGGTAGTGAAGAGTAGCATATGGAACTATGTGATGATGACAAATAAGCCCACGATGATAACTATTTATTGTATGGGCAACTTTACCAGTCCTTTCGACAACAATCTCTTCATCACATATGCTTTTGCTTATAACCTTAATGTTATTCTTTCTTCATTTTGATCAACATTTCATCACATTTATTAGAAAATTAGTATTTACATGAAACACTAGGTTCAAATGTCTTTTAGTATTTTTGTAGCACCATAATGATCACTTTATTGAAGTTTTTATCTTATTTTTTAAGTCTATTTAGTTTAAAAGTGAAGCCCTACATATGTCAATAATGTTTGGATTTTAAAATTTATGTGAGCAATTAACCCTTGTTGAATCTTAGCACCTATTTTATAAACAAGAAAACACCATATAGGCAATATGGCTATCTACTCTTGCAAGGAGATGTACTTTAGGTCATAACATGAGCAAGGGGACAACTCTTAGAGAGGAGTTTACCAACTTTTTTTCAAGGTAAAATGTGAATGGTTGGTTTGGCATGAGACTACGGATGGCCGTAAATTGTTTATCAAAAGGTATGGATGATATTTAGAGGTGTCCAATTACAAGATTAGCAGGGTATTTGGAAATTGGGTGAGTAGAGAAATGGTGGGTGATGTATGACTCCAAGCGTGATCAAAATAAATTATAATAGAAAATAGTTTCACAGGAAGGCACAAATTAGTTGAGGGGAGGATGTTCACTTTTTGTGTGATGAATTTATGGAAAGACATGTAAGGACAAGGAATGCAATGAGTTTAGGGTTGGATCAAAGTGATCAGTGGGGATTTTTTACAAAGCTGGTCAAGTCTAGAAAAATATTCAATGCTTTCACTTTATCAGTTTTATGAGAGAATGTATAGGTGTAGAGGTTTTTATTATGGGTTAGAAAATCCAAGCCTGTGACTATGAAAATAGGGACTAATTTAGAGGAGTTTGTGGGAATTTTATTTATCACAATGTATGCAATATTTGGGATTCTAAATGTATGTAAAGTATGGTGATATTCATATCCAAGTAATAGAATCAAAGAAACTACTTACTATGAGACTGGAACTTTTATCAAGGGCACCTGCAGTTTAAAATAATACTATTAAATATTTAATTCCGATAAATTCAAAGTGTGAGTGCAAAGTGTTGACCAAGGAGAGGAGAAATAAAGGAATCAGTCCATAAGATTTGCAAAGCATATTAGTTTAAACACTTCAAGTTCCATCATACCTACCAACCCTTCTATGTAGGAGGATTTACTCCAATCCATACACCCTAAGGGTATATTTGGTTTCTATTTCTTTGCGTGGACTTAGTAAAGCCCTTTTGGTTTGACACACCATTATTGTTGATCCTCTGCTCATTGATATTCATGTCTTTGATCCAAAGCAATGAACTATTTGTTTGTAATTGAAATTTGTTGTTGTAAGCAGTTTACCAAGATCAACTTATTTCCTAGCACCAAGATCTTAAAGAAAATAGATAACATATTTAGTGGCCACATTACCAATAGCACTTTTGGCATATAGGAATCCTCCAAGTCCATATACAAATGAGTTAAAAGCACTCACTCCCATCTATAAAATTAAGTAAAAGGTAACAAGGAGAAGATATTTTATAGTTAGTTACACAACAACCAGTAGTGTTAAAATATGCAAGAGAAAACTAGTAAGATATAGAAAACAATGAGAATTCTCAATAAACATATTGACAATTAATAACCATTGGTAGCTGGCTTCTCAGTGGTAAAGAGTCAAGGGGATAATATGATTGATCAAGTTGACTACTCATTAGATCTAGTGGAAGAAATATTTGTTTTCCCTATGAAAGATTTTTTGAAAAATAAGTGGTAGTTGAAGAGGAGGTACAATATTTCTATTGAAGACCTCCCTATTTAGAATGTAGAGAGAAAGAGTACAGAGGAAATTTTATTTATTGAGACCACTTCACAAAATAATGCATCTTCAATTTATTATCTTGTAAAATTTTTTAATGCAGACCATCCATTTAGTTCATATACATTAGTGGACAGACCATATGGGGAGAGTATCTAGTCAGAGATCTTTCTCTTCAGATTTAAATTTATACTCTAATAATATACCCACAGATTTATTACCACACCCTATGGATATGTGCTTTGCTAATGGGGATACAAGATTTATGGAATTGAGGTCCTTGGAGGTTTATACAAAGAGAAGTTCTTAGGAGCATGCTAGAGGAGAGTCAGGATTTTTTGTTGGTACAATATTCTATGAAGAGAATATGGAAAGAGGGGGGTTGTTAGGTTTTAGCAAGGTGAATAACATAACCTCCATGAAGAAAAGAAAAAAAAGTGTGTTAATATCAAAGAGGGATGATTAAATTTGATCTTAGGTGAAGATATCCTGTTGGACAAAGTTTTGTAAATGAAAGGTAAAATACTAACTAGAAGGTTCTATGGTAGATTATTTTCAGATAAATCGCTTACTTAGTGGTTGGAGAGGGTATGGATCCTGATATTGGGATATTCTCCTACTTTTCATGTATTAGTTAGAGGATGGTTAGCCTTCTCCTTTAGATCGGTGGAGGATTTAGATAAAATACTACATAGCAGGTGGTTTTGGGATTCTTATGATCTATCAATGAAATGGTGGTCTCCATATTTTGATTACTATTAATGACCTTCTCACAACAATTTATCCACTCAAGTAGTGACCAACCGACGCTGAATAATTACACATACAAATAAGGCAGTATCCTTACCATCATACAATCAAATGCTTTGTACGACCAATTTTAATTGTATGACAACATTCATCTTATGACAACATATATTGTACGACCAATTTTAATTGTATGACAATATTCACCTTATGACAACATGCCTTGTACAATATTTTACAATCATGGTACAAAATCAAACAATTATACAACATTCCCATTCATATGGTGCTTTCCTTCATATTATGATTCCACTTATACAATTATCCTTATACAATATTTTTCTATACGATAACTAGATTTTATGGTAATATTAACAATCGTTTAGCTTAAGATGATAGTGTCTCACAACGACATAAGATAAAATGATAAAATATTATGAATGACACTTTGTTTGTGTTGCTCAAAATACAACTCTTTTTGCTTGAACACCACTTCTATCTCCATCAGAGCAATAATTCTTCATGTGAACGATATTAGTTCTTACAACAATATCCCTTCCTTGATCCTTCCATGGTATAGCAAAAAATGATTAAATATCACAAATTAATAACAATCCTTTCATTTGAATGGTAATAATTAATTTGAATGTCATGATCAACACTTTATTTGCTGGAAAGTGGAACAATGAAAGATTTCGCTAGAGCTCCACATGTAACTCACATACATTAAATGGTATTTCTAGAATTATGAAGTATGAAGCTATCTTGATTTGCAACCCTAGGTGAAAATATAACACACTCTACTTGTAGGTTGCCTAACCCCATGATGCTTCAAGTTTTTCAAGGTTTTTCTTTTGAAAAAAACAAGCATTGGAAAGTTTGATCAAATCAGTCACAAGATCTAGATAAACTCTACCAAGGCTATGGATGCCTAAACGACAACAGGGCTTTATCTAGATATATCTCGGGTAAAAGGAAAGGCTTTGTAAAGCGTTAAGTAAACACAAGGGTGAGTTATATAAACCCCATAGGGGCTATAGACCCTTGACTAGTAGTGGGGATCTATCTATAGTCATTTCATTATGAGCGATACTTCATAGCCTAATGCAGAAAGGGATGATGGAATCTAGAGGATTTTCAGAGATGCAAGAATGAATCACTTTTTTACACACTGAGCAAAGGCAGATGGATTAGTTGTTTTTATTCGAAGTTGTTTACACCCACCTTCTCGGGACATCACTAAATAATTATTATTTCACTGATATTGTGTGTTCTCATTTCATATTCGGTTCTTACCGAAATGCTCAGGACCATTTCCTAGTAGAGTCACCATTTATTGTGGCTGCTCTACAACTAGCCCCAAAACTTGGGGACCCACCTTAAAATTTGTGTTTTGAGAATTTCAGTATCCTTGGAGCGATGGTTTGGATAGGTTTTGTCCTTGATATTTGCATTCCTGTTTCCAAGGTTCCTGGTTGTGTAGTGTCTTTTGTTTTCCGTTGTCCTCTTTTGGAGTGTTGATAGGCTTGCGTGTGTTTGGGTTGCCTTCTTAGTTTCATTTGATCTTAGTTGTTAAGGTTGTCTTCTTATGGAGTGTTCGTAGTCTTGTGTGTGTTCGTGTTTCTTTTTTATTTTCATTAAGGATGATTTAGCTAGATTTATTGTCTTAATAGATTAGTTTTGATGTTTTAAAGCTAAATCCATCCAGCTTTTGAAAGTGAATCTAAGGTATGTCTATATGGGCTATGTATCAAAATTAAGTAAGAATCAAACACTATATATATATTATTAAAGAAATGCAAATGAACAACATACATTTATTATATATATATATATATATATATATATATATATATATATAAAATGATGTGCTTCGTTTACTTTGTGTTTCATGTTAGTGGTGTTTTAAAAGTTATTAGACATTAGATTTTATTTTAATTTTTATGTAAATTTTGTTTGTTTTAGCTTATGTATTATTGTGGTAGGTTTGTTAGATCTCATATTTATTCATTTATATTCATTGTTGTATGGTTTATTTAAGAGTGTGTTTCAGCGTGTATTTAGGATCGTTTCAATAATGGTTGTGTTATTTGACAGATGACCAGGGCTACGAACGCTACATGGATCGGTTACATGGATGGGGAACAGGACGTGCAGGAAAGCTACGCAGACAACAATCACGGCATAGGTGGATTCCTTGTGGTTGACATGGTAGTATAGTGAAGGGAATGTAGCCGTAGAACCTACTACAGCGGACCCCACCCGGATGAACGTTCACGTTGGAGAAGAGATGATGTGGTGAGTGTGGCGGTGCAAATGCATACCTGGAAAGGCACCAACGTGGCAAGTCTTGGTTTCAGAGTGACCAATCGGACGGGGAGAGAAGGGGACCTACCAACGGGTATCACTCTTGACCACGACTTCAACACAGGATAGCCAACATAGGTGGAAGCTTGTCACCAGCCAAAAGGGCTTTTGTCAGAGCAGAGGTGAATTCAAGAATGGTGGCATGGATGCACATAGAGGATGGAAAAAACATATTACTATTTCAGACATCGAATGTGCAGAGGTGACGGTAACTAGAACCGGATTCACCAGACAACCCAACATAAATTTGGCATGTGGTAAGAAATAACAGGAACTATGCGAGGGGTCGACGTAGAAGTAGTTGGAGGCAGGATTGTGAATGCGAGGATTTGATCAACGTGGTCGTGGTCGCTTGGGGTAGTGGACCCCATGTTGAGGAGAATAGTGAAATTGCAGTGGACGAACCGAGCCACCGATTTCCATTGATACGGTAGGGCATTCGAAGCACGAAATCCAGAATTGCAGTGGACAGCGAAGGACGTTCTGTGGTACTCTCGAATTGTGAAGTCGACAGTCAAGGACAACAAAATAAGGCATTACCCTTGGTGTTGGTTTTAAAATAATATGATAATTCTGCAGTGGCAGTATGGTAAACGAATAACATAAACCCCAGTCTTAATACAACAGCGAATACGAATTCATGGATAACACTGAAGCCAAGATAGAAATAAGCGACATCACAAAATATTCTCTTGGTCAAGCTAAAAAAAGCCATCGTATGTTATCGTCGCCATCGTTCGGGAGTAAACGGGGAACACTTCACCCAACTATCCAACCTTCACAGTTGTCGTCGAGGATGGGATTTTCGGCGATATATAGACTACAACTGGTTTTATGTACAGGGTTGCATGCTGACGTATGTGTAACATGAGCTTATCGGATTCGACCTGACCAGAATACTGTGACCTAAGGTAATCTGCACAAAGGAAATGTACACCTGGTATGGAGGATTAAACTAACAATACGGGTAAGACAGACTTCATTGTTCAGGTGTTCGAGCAACTGGGTCAAGTGTTTCATCGCATAGAGACAGTATGGAGCAGCGTCTCGAGTGGTGGTCGACGGGGGCTTCCATGGCAGAAAGTGGTGTTTCACACAAGCGGGGACCGAAGTCTGCTGTTCGAGTCACCGTGGTTCTAAGTGAATAGAGTTGTTGGTAGATTACCAACGAGATCTCACAAGGCGATCGAGCATTTTGTAGTGTTGTTTTAAAAAGGAACGTTGACGCACAAGATGAGACATAGCGAAGTGGAAGGAAGATGAACTAGTGCAGACGATGAAGCAAGTTTGAAATGTAGCCGAAGACCATGGACAAGTGTGGATTGGATGGTCCATAATAGCGAAGCCCTAGATGCATATGGACACACCGGATAATGTGAGGACTCACGTGGTGCAGGACCAGTATATGAGTGAGGCAAGCCAGTGTCTGTTAAATTGAAGGTCTGGTTAATAACCCAACAGGTTTTGGCGAACGATCACCCACGTAGTGACAAACACCCATCATGGACTATTCAGACGTTATCAATGGAAACACCAGGGAGAACCAAAGTATTTGACAAAGAATAAAAATGAGAGCCTACGACCACGTATGCACAGAAAATATGTTACGGCATACACCGGCGGTAATAAACCTGCAAACTATGAAAACCTGACAGAGGTTTTCGTAGTCAGTGAAGATCATTACCGTACGTCGGTTACAAGTGGAAAGGGCGTTTTTTTTTAATAAAATAAAAGGCAGCTTAGGTTATAAAGTGCACTACAATAAAAAAAGTATTGGTTACAATAACAAAAAGAGAGGCGTTATGTTTAATGCGAAGAAAACCAAACTTAAAAGAAGGAAAACCAATCGAAGCCAACCCCGCGTAGGAGGGAAGTAGAAAAATGGACGGTTTCAAAAAGACAAATGGGGAAATCGAAATGAATGGTCAGGGAGGAAAATTTTAAAAACCAAACGAATGCATGTACAGGGGCTGGATCTTTTGGGATTTTTCCAGGAGAGAAAAGCACACAGCTGGACTGTTTTCACCACTAGATGCAAATTTTTGGGCATGATTTTTTGCACTATAGTTGAACATTGAATATTTTTTTGCTGCAATACATATTGGAAATGTTTCAGGTTTTATGCATGTTAATGGTTGGCTTGTTGTCATTTTCAGTATATTGCATTTATTCTTTTGGAGCTTGCACCGTGTTAGAGGTTTGATTGCATTAAGTCGGGTCACTCTAATACTGGTTTTTATGCAGAAAATCAATGCTTGCAGGGTTTGTGGAGAAATTCGGGGTTGCAACATTTCTGTTATTTCATTTTTCTTATTTTTTTATTTTTCTAACTTTCATTTTGCATATTTTTTTTAATTTTCAGAAATTAAAATAAAAATCGAAAAAAATTTAAAATCCAAAAATAATTACATGGCTGCGTAGAATGAACTTCAAAATTTCATTTTGCACATTTACGTTTTCATTCCGAAGCTATTTCAAATTTATAAAAATGATTTAAAATTGCTGTTTTATGCAGATTTTTATAATTTCGAAATTTTATTTTTTTTATATTTTGGAGTCAAATCAGATTTTTTTATCTTTATATTTTAATTTGTAAGCATAAATGAACTTCCCTTTATGAAAATTTCGATTTCATTAAAGGGAGGTAAATTTTTATGGTAATCCATAAGCTATCATTTTTGGAACAATAAGTTTACCTTCTTTATGAAAATTCTGATTTTATTAAAGAGAGGTAATTTATAAATTACATCAAAGGCTATCGTTTTAAAGCATAAAATTATTTCCTCTTTATGAAAATGGTGATTTCATTAAAGAGGGACAATTTATGATAACATTTTAAGGCCATTATTTGAAGGCAATAAATTGTCCTATCTTTATGAAAATTAATTTTATACAAAAAGAATAATTTATTTTCTATATTAAAGGCTATCTTTATCCTCATGATAGAAGCTACATTCAAGGAATAATTTCATAATTCAAATTCATTTTTAGGGATAGGTTTTAGTCTTCTATTTCATGCTTAAAGTAGGATTTAATGCAAGATAAAAAAAACTTGTTTAAAATCTACTTAATCCAAAGAAGATAAAAGCTATCTAAAATCATTCAAGATAAAAATAATTAAGGCTTTACATCGTGGTCATATGAGGGCCAATTCACATTTGCTTTTCTTAAGTTTTATGAACAATCATTAATATAGCATGGTAAAATAACCCAACACACATCCCTTGTTAACAGTTACTTGTAATCACTAAGGTGTTCCTAGCATTCATTTGATATATTTTTATTGAGATTACTAATACACATGTGCAATGCTAATATAGCGGAGACCTTGGAGAAGTTGTTTTGTTTTAACTTACTTGCAAAAGAGGGTTTTGGGATCAAAATCCTAAGGGAGAGTGTGATTTTACAATTGGGCAAAATTACCACTCAACAGATATTTAGATGATATCTCCTCAGACTACATGACTCACTCACCCAAACTACATTTTCTTTGATAATACCATTACCGTTATATACTTCCTACACAATACAAGCTTACACAACATGCAATTCAAGCACAATATATTCACATTTACACAATATGTCAAAAGGATATATTTTTATTATTCATCACTCAAAGAGCCCATTATAGTTACATGGCATGCAAATTAGAAAATATTAGACCACCAATTTTACCACCTGCTATTCTTGCTTATCCCATACAAGCAATTTTCTCTTTAGTTTCTCTCTTATCTATGTGTTTTTCCTTCTCTTTATCATTTTCTTTTTTTCTCTCTTCCTTTGCTTCATCTTCCCCTTTCCTCATCATTTTTTTATCCGCCATTTTACCTCCTGTTGCTTCATCTTCTCTCTTTCCTTCATATCATTCTTTTCTCTGTTCTTCCAAGCCCATAATTTCTTCTCCTTGTCCTCTTGTTTTCTCCCCCATTCAATGGTTTATGAAACCGTTTGCCAACCACTTCCAAAAATGTTTAATGCCCCTACATCCAATATCTTCTTATCACCATTATATATAATTTAAAACAAATTATTGTAAAGATTTTAAGTTAAAAAGTTATATATTATGATAAAACATATCCAAGTATTCTCTTGTCTATAAAAGAAAGCATCATTAGACCTAATATTGAATACCATGAGATCTTAATTGGTTGAGTGAATGAGAACGTTGTTTCGCTATGACTAAAATACTACAAGACATAAAAGCTACATCGTAATCTATCTTTACTTATGATATCACTTTCAAGATTTCCAATATGTATAACTTTTAAATTTGATAAAATTAAAAGTTTTTTTTTCAAAAATCGTGTGAGGATGAAACATTGAAAGATATAATCTTATAAAATCATAATTTATAATTTTAGCAACAAGGAAAAAACATGGTAAAATATTATTCAAAGATCACCTAAATACTTGAATAAAATGCTACTTCAAAAAATATAATATTTATGAACATGATAAAATTGTTGAGGAAACAAATCTTGCCCAAGATATAATATTATGAAACTTTGTAATAGAACGTTTATAATGAATAAAAAAATAAATATTAAATGACCTCTAATAATAAGAGTTCTATAATTTTTTAAGTTAAAGCTTAGTTAAGAATTATTTGTAGAGGAGAAAGTAGAAAAAGTATGAGAATTCATCATAAGATTTAATAACAAAAGATTATTGGGTCACACTTTTTAGAAATCAAGAGTAGAGGACTCTCGAAAATTTGAATTTTCTAAGGGTTGGAAATCATGTAGACTACTAGGCAGAAAACCTGGAGGGGTTGAGATGGTGGACCTCCAATTGATGAGAAGGATCTCAGTGACATAGAAGATGCTAAAAATCTAGATGGGGACTTGGAAACCTTTGAGGTTGGGAGAAAACCCCCATCAAACCCTCCTTGGAATTCTCCTTCTGGTTCCTTTGTGGATAAAGTTCAATTTGATTTAGGACCATCCATACCCATCAATCAAGACTCAATCCCTCTCACAATTTTTGGTAGAGAGGTCATCATTCCACCTGAGGTAATGGCACCTTTGATTTTCAAGAATCTTTATCTTTGGTCGAGAAGTTTGTTGACGCGCATCTAGACATCAAGTTTGTTCGAAAATGAACTTTTACGAAATGGTGGTCCAATGGCAATCTAGATTTTGCTGATCTTCCTAGAGGTTTTTTCATGATCAGGTTAAATAACCCTTAGGATACAGGTCGAATCCTCACTGACGAGCCTTGGTTCTTTGGTTGAAGAAGTTTCTTCTTGAGAAGGTGGGGAGAGTATTTTGATCCTAAGACATAGAACGGAAATATGGCACCACTTTGGATCAGACTTCCTGGTCTACCAGCTCAGTTTTTGCACACTAATATTCTTAAAGGCACAACTCAAACCATTGGAGAACTAGTTCCCATAGATTCGGCTACTAAAGCAAGAACTCGACTAATTTATACTCGCATTTGTGTCACTACAAATCTGGACTCAAATCTCCCCACCTACATTGATCTCACTTTAGGGTCCTATCGCAGGCGATAAGCAGTGGAGTATGAGAATAAACCAACATTTTGCATTGAATGCCAAAAACAAGGGTACCTCAAAACTCAATGCCCATATTTGAGGAAATAAATAAAAAAGGATGGACTCCATGATAGAAAAGACCTAGAAAGTGGTCAAACTATGTAACATTTCCAAAGAAAGAACTAGATTGATAAGGGCAAAGCAAGCATCCACTCAGCCTCGGGTGCATTCTCATACTAAGGACATTCCCAATCAAGTATACCCCTTAATTGAGAGTCCTATTCCATTCTTACCTCTAGGTGACCAAGTCACCAAAACCACTGTTGCAAGTTTTTCTAGAGCTCCTGATCCCCCGAGTATCCCTACTAAAGACTCAAACCAAATTTGTGATGCCCCTCCATCCCCCATTAGATTTGGTCCCTCATGTCCCTAATCGAACACTAGGAGTTAGGAAAAATCTGAGTCTGATGTGGGTAACAATAAAAAGGTCGGCACTCCCATGGCCCTGGATAAATTGTGAATAGGACAAAAGCTTCCACTGATCCTAATCAAGTCTCTTGTCTTATGAATGAGGAGTCTCTTCCTATTGAGGCTTTGTCCCTCGTCGTTCCTTGCTATCCGAGACTTTGTATTTTGAGCCACTTCAAAAGAAATGCTCAGCTAACGTTAGCAATGTTAAGAAGAAAGGATGCTTACCCAAAAAGGGTCAGAGTTCTAATGGATCTGGGTGGAAGACCCTGTTTGAAAGATGACTGGATCCAAGATGCAAATACCCAAATTGCAAGGTATCAACTCATCAGGTAGAGGCGATAATGGTGAGTGGGTTTTCTCAAAAATTTGATGATGAACCCTCCCTGGTTTGTGAACTCCTTGCTTCAATGAAGAAAAATTTAAGACAAGGCAAAAAGTCATAAAGTGAGTTTCTTGTTCCTTTATTCTATTGTTTAGGAGAATTGTTTCCTGAGGCTTGTTGTGTTGGTTTCTTGAAACTTGTTGTTTTTCAATTTTGGGTCTGGATACCCTTTCATTTTACAGTCTATGATGTTTCCAGCTTCGGGTCTGTGTACCCTATCTTTCTCTTGCTCTTCCTGATTCGTGTCTCTTGTTTAGTTCGATGTTGCTCTCCATATGTTGTTGATCACTGTCCTTTGTTTTTTATTTTTTTCTTTGTAAAAGGTTCAAGGACCCTTTCAAAACCTCTTTTGCCAATCAAAAAACAAATATCCTTTTATTTTTTTATCCCAAATGTAGCCATTGAGAAATACCTCTTAGTTCATATTTGTTTTTGGTATTGATAAAAAAGGAGTTGAAGATCACACAAATGCAAGATAGCCCTATCTTATTAAAATAAACAAACCTGGACTAAACCTAATGATGGAGAAGCTGAAATAATATCCCTCTCGTTATCCTTCTATTTGACGTGGCTTATGCAGTGCTCAATGCTTTACATAACTGATAAAAAAACTACTGACAACAATGTAATTTAGTGTACTCAAATCCTTCATCGCATGATCCCAATAAATATTATGCTTTGCTTTGCCCTCTTTATCTGCTAGTTTCATTATCAATTCTTATAATCTCTTCCAATTTCATGGGGGTGTATGACCAAACCTTAAAATTCTCAGATCTAACTATCATATTCACCATTTTATCAAAAACTTTGTTTCCCTCTATAAATATGTTTAACTTGAATTTCTTCTAGGTTAACCAAAATAGTCCTCGCATATGTAATTATTTAGACAAAACTGACATATGTAATTATTTAGACAAAACTAGAATTATTTAACTCCCTTTTTTTCAAGGGAAGTTATAATATTCTTGACATACCCCTTAAGCACAATTCTTCTAAAATCCAAATTAACTCCAATTTGAAGGCCTGTAACTTGCTTCAGCTTGATGATTTGTGGTAATTCTTAAATCCTCCATTACCTGTAATTTATGGTAATTCCTAGATCTTCAACATATACAACCACTACCTACCTATATTATTCCTAATAAGCCTCACCAATATGACCTGGGTTACCTATGCAACAATGATAGATTTTAAATCTCCACCAAAAATCTCGTCTAAGAAAAGACCTGAAGGTGCTTCCAAAGTTCCATTTAATTGGATTGAAATATATCAAAACATGGTAAATAATCAAGTTGAGATATAAACTTTAGCACAATATTATATTTTATCCTCAAGCATTTCCTTAGAAAGAATATTTGTACTACTCGAATCCTTCCCTAACGCCTAATAGTTCAAAGTTCAAGCAATTTTATCTTACTAATACAAACGAAAAAAAAATGGATATCACGCAATTTTTTTGCCGTACTTTTTATAAACCAAGGAAACATTCGAGCAGATGAATTTAACCATCGTGCTGTTAAACTCTGTTTTCGTGAAATTTTCCTCTTAAAAATAATTTGCAAACAAAGACCATTTTTTTCTTGAATGAAAAAAAAAGCTGAAAGGTGCCTTACAAATGCTAGAAAATATATTTAAATAAAAAACTCTTTAATAATGTTTCATCAAAATATTTCGATACGAGTGATTCGAATAAAATCCGTATATGTATACGGGCAAGTGCGCCATTTGAGAACATCTTTTAATATTTTGTTGTGTCAGGTCCTCAGCAACCAATGAAAAATGACCATTGATTCTCCTTTTCTTCCTTCCAGGCAAGCGTCCACTAATTGTTTTATTGCTATGTAATGTCAGGATGGAAATAAATGAAGTTGATATGCATCAATGCAGATTTACATGTGAATGCATTGCATAAACATGTCTATCACTTCACCAAAATAGATTACACCATTCCTTGGAGGAACTATGCTTTGTGAATTTTTCCTTCATGTGAGGGGCTAGACCAAGACAAGATGGGCCACTGCAAACGTCACAACCTGTAAGAACATACCAGTCTGTTATAAAAGCAAGCAAGCAATGAGCTTGGATATATATATATATATATATATATATATATATATATATATATATAAAATCATTGGGATAGATTTAAAAATATATACCCTAACAATAAAGAAGGCTCGTCGTCTTGACCAGCTCCTCCTTCTCTGATGAATGTAGTTACTTGTGTCTGGAAATCATACAACTTGGGTTAGACACAATAACACATTACCATAATTTGAGAATGAAATAAGTACATCCGCAACTTGCTATTTTCTTCTAATAGTTTACTATCTTCTTGTAATAGACGCATTTCCTGGCCACAGCCAAGTTAGAGTCAGTTCTAACTTCTTCAAGTTTGAGACAGTATTTCTCTCTTGGCTTGCACTTCTCTGTGCTACAAAGTATAATTAGCATGCAGTTGTTAACGTATACTAGGAAAGCAGAAAATGAGGAATGGTCTGTGGGTAATAACTTTTTGGGTGCCCTCGTCTATTTGCATCATAAGCATATCATTCTGCCAAGGAAGACATCACACATTAGATATATGAAATCATAATGATTGTATCTAATTAAAAAACCTTTATAATTTAGAGTAATTGATAAAAGTTTCAGCTCTTAAACTAAAATTTAATTTAAAAAATATTTAATTTAAATCTTGCAACAAATTTATACTACTCATTAAAACAAAAATAATTGTTTTTCAAAAATAATTTTTTTTTTAACCTTTCTTGATCTAATGCGTTTGAGGCCTTGCTCTAGTCCATCTTCTAGCTCGTCTATTTTCCTCGAGTCTAGGCCCTCCAATTCTTTACCCATCATTTGTCTGAGATATTTTAAAAAGAAAAAGGATTACTATGAATGCATGTAACCTTTGCTTTAATTCAAATTTTTTTTTTCTTTTCCTTTTATAATTCAAATTGTTTGTTTGTTACCTGCATAGACGACTCAGGTTTTCGTAACGCTCGTTCATCTTTACCAACTCGATATTCTCAACCTGACAGACAATTAACATCTCTTTTTCTGAGCCCAAATTGCTCTCATAAATCATGTATCTACTTAAACACGAGAATGTTCTAAACATTCATTTAATATTTTAAGATTTAGGTTCGGCTGAATAAGGATAAACTGTTCCCTTGCTTCTATCTTCACAAAGGAAAAGAAAACATTCACTTAATATTTTAAGATTTAGGTTGGGCTGAATACGGATGAACTGTTCCCTTGCTTCTATCTTCACAAAGGAAAAGAAAACAAAATCGGTATACCGAAGTGTTTATGAAGGAGGGCAGTAAGATAAATATAGCATTGTGTTTTAAGAGAGCATTTAATTTGAGTATGTGTAACCCACTGTTCTCATGCAAAATTTATTTTTTATTAATTAAATAAATAAATTTATGTAAATTTTTTATTAGTTTTAAAATATAAATAATATTTTTTTTATTATTTTTTATTAAAATTAAATTTTTAATTAAAAATTATTAAAACTTTATGTATAAATAAACAAAAAAAGTTGCTTTTAGCATACTTTTGTTTGTATAACCAAACCCCATATTATAAGAGGGCCGGTCTGAAACGCTTGTACCTTTTTCCTGGTGCTTAAAAGATTTTAAATGATTGTGGCATGGTGGTTATAGGGGCAGATTGGGTGAAAATCTAGGTCTGTATGATGGCTTCCAAGGTGGAGAATAATGTGGTTGTGACGGCCATAAAAAGCAGACAGCCTACCCATACCCATACCCATATTAGTGGCTACCAATGTAAATTCAAAAAAAAATCAAACTTTTGACTATGGTTTCCAAACATTCTGTAACAGTAAAATTTAATTAAAAATAATAATCATTCCTTCAAAAACTAGTTTGTATCCCTCTCGAAACAAGATGGCAGGAAATTATATGATCATGGTAAAATATGGTTAACTAACCCTTCAAAATAATATTCTTCTTTTGATAGCTTTCTTAGCAGTGTATTCTTCATGATATTATTAACACACGCTTAATTTAGTTTGGTTTGAAATATTACTTGCATACCATAGTCTTTCTATTATAATTGAGACGTAAAATCATATCTATAATAATTTTAAAAATATACTCTGTTATTTTATATATATCAATATAAAATCAATAAAGCCAGTTTTTGTTTTCTCCATAGATCTCCTTAGCTAGTATTTATTGGTGTTATTTTCTTTTTCAAATTAATAAGCTTTTTATGAAGTCTCACTCTGTTCTGTAGCTGTAGCTGTAGCTGTTAAGAAATATAATGTTCAACCTGAAAAGTATTTTAGGTAATTTTTTTTAATATAATAAAATTTAAAAATTACAAAATATAATTAGATTTAAATGGTTAAAAAAAATATTATTAATTGTGAGGATTTTATATGTGAGTTAATCTCTCATCAATTAAATTATATCTCCAGCAAATGGATGATCTTTAGTGGATTGTCTAACAAATCTATTATCTATGGAGCTGGATGATAATAGTTTGTATGGAGTTGGATGGCAGACGTCTTTGTCATCACAAAGAACATTGCATACAGACGTCTTTGTCATCACAAAGAACATTGCATACAGTTCAATATTCATCATGATGATTATGGTGATCGTTGTAATGAATTTACATAAATGTAAGTTTAAATATTAAAATTTATAAATAAACATATTAGTAAATAATAGATTTTTTCAAAGAGTTTTTATATTGAGTGAGATTTAAACTTTGAACCTCTAAAAAAAATTAAAGTCCTTACCACTGCAATAAACTTACAACTTTAACAAATAATAAATTTTACAATTAATATCATTACCAAAATTAAAACTTGAATCAAGAGGAATGTTAGAAAAATCATCTCAGTGAAAAGAAATAAAATTTACAGTGACCTGCTCAACCACCTCATGTTTAGGCCATTGACATTCAACAAATGAATCACATGTTAAGATAACTTAGAATCTTAGGCTTCTTTACTTTTATTGTAAAAATGACTTATAAAACCTATGAAATGCGAAACAGTTCAATTTCATCAAAGATTAATTAACAAATTTATTTATATTTTTTCTATTAAATATCTTTCTAAATTATTAAACATGCTATTAACAATATAAAATTTGTTCCCTATTTCCTGTTGAATGTATCTTTCTAAATTATTAAAACATAATTAGATTATATCATCACTATTAGCGATTATAAAATTTGTTCCTTAACTTTTTTTCCATTAAACCTGACTTTATAAAGTATTAAACATATAGCAGCATATATTAGCAGTATAAAAAGCAGTACAGCATTGTCAGAATCAAAGGCTGCTACTCCCATGCACAAACCACCTGCTAACAAACACATTACGATCATCGATGCAATCTTTGGAAAATAATAATAATAATAAAGAATTACGTTTCATCCTGTGAAAGCCCCATGCATCAGTATCAAATACAATAAACTAGAATGTGTATCACGGCCACAAAAGCTTTGGCGTAACGAGGATCACCAGGGCAGAGACCAAGATCCTCTGATGTGGTTGGCTGGTCTAGTCACCAGCAAGAATATCTTCACCAGTTGTAACACATATAGTAAAACAAATTGAAAAATTTTATTACTCTACCCAATAAAGGATCCATATCTGCCATTTGAAAAAAAAAAACAACAAAAAACAAAACATTTGATATTGTTTATCTGGCAAACAACCAATGGGCCATTTATTGTGTTCATGACCATGGCACTTACGAAGAACCTCATACTGCAAGGTGCATTACCTACAAGGCTAAAACTGTTATAAATGTTAATATGTATTTGAAAAGGCAAAGTAAACATAACATAAGCTTCTGTTATGTTTTAAAAAACTGTGAAGGTTTTCGTATCATACAAAAGATGTGCATCAAACAACAAAACATCGAAGTTATTTGAACTAAGACACCTTGACCAAAGCCAAGCCATCGTGGATCAAAATGGAAGAACGTCATAGAGAAAGCATGTTGAACGAAATCCTACAAATTCTTCTAGTTCCGGTGGCATTTGATAGTTTGAAAAGCTTTTCTTAAATGTCTAACAGATGAACCCTTAATCGTAAAGAAGGAGTGGCGGAGAAAAATGGGGCATTTAGTCCAAAACCGTAACAATATTGTTTTAGCATAAGGGACCTCAATGAGATTACGAACAAGGACCTTTAAGATTTACATCCATCATTATAAATACAAACAATATAAATACAAACAATATATTTTCCAAAGAGCATTATGTGTTTCGGTTTATTTAAAGTCTTAAACATAACATTAGCTTCTGCTATGTTTTAAAAAATTGTGAAGGTTTTCATATCATACAAAAGAGTGCATCACACAAAAAACAAAACATCCAAGTTATTTGAACCAAGACACTTTGACCAAAGCCAAGCCAAGGTGGATCAAAATGGAAGAACGCCATAGAGAAAGCATGCTGAAAGAAATCCTAAAATATAGATTGAAAAGCTTTTCTAAAACGTCTAACAGATGAACCCTTAATCATAAAGAGGGAGTGGCGGAGAAAAACGGGGCATGTAATCCAAAACCATAACAATATTATTTTACCATAAGGGACCTCAATGAGATGACGAACAAGGACCTTTAAGATTTACATCCATCCTTATAAATACAAACAATCTATTTTGCAAAGAGCATTATGTGTTTCAGCTTATTAAAGGTCTATGAACCCTACAACTTCCCCTACAACTTTCTTTTCTTTGGGTAAATAAAATGTATTCAAAGCAACCTTGTGAAAGCCTTTGTACACTGTACATGGGACCTAGAAATTAAACTAAATTTCATATATGATAAATCTTTGACAGATTTTATCTTTTAAATCTGATCATAGTTTTTATCGACAGTTGCAGTTGTCCAGCCATTGGATGGAAACCTTAGTTTTAAATTTAATGCGTGTCAGAAGGCTGGTAATTCTTTCCCTCCTTTATCAGGATATATAAGTCGATGTCATCTCGCAAGCAAGTAGTGGAGAGCATAAGAGTAGAAGAATAAAGAAGAGAAGCCGAGAGCAAAACAGCGCAACAGAAGCGTGTAGTACGAGTTGAAGTCGTAGCCTTCTGAAACTTCTCTATGATTGTAATCAGCAAAATCTCCAAGTTGGTGATTTTTGTAGATGTATTTCCAGTTTATGTTTGTGGATGTATTGCCAAGTTTATGCAATATTATATATTATTTTTGTGTATATTTGCTTTCTGCGTATTACTTGGTTGATTATAAAACTAACTTAGCAAAGTTAGATTTTATATTATTTGCTATTCGTGTTCCATCCCGTTGGAGATCCTTTGTAAATTCTCGCGGTTGAGAACATGCTCCATTCCGCTCAATAAGCTTTGTATATCCTAGCAGCGTAGAACAAGCATGTTCTAGCCCGCTCATAAGTTGACATAGTAAAGCATGCCAAAGATTTAGGTCAGCGGCGTAAGACACTTTATTCATGATATAGCCTGCGTTATGTGATTTGCTACCTTCTGCGGACTTCTAAGCCTTTTAATTCCATGGAAAGCATATTTTATTTATTGATGAGCCTCACAGACTTATCACGTATTCAAGTCCACGGTATTTCTCCACTTGCCATATGTTTTAGCCCGCAACATTTTTCACATAGTGCCCAACGGTATGTAGCCCATGCTCCACCCCGCTCCCGCAAAGCATCAGTGTGTGTGCACATAAATTGAAAATAGTAGCACACAACACTTGTTTCAATCAGGGCGTCCTTTCATGTATTCTCTAGCAACATACAACATCCACTCTGTCCTATGGCTATTCCAGCCCGCTAGAGTTTTCGTGTTGTAGCCAGTGGCTTGCAACACCCTGTGTGCGCTATCCCGTTGAGCGTACTGTGAGAATAAACTTTCAAATTGGTATCAGAGCTAGCGCCAAATTCGTGGAAGATAAGAAGCAATGGCTTCTAGAGGTAACTCATTGCAGTTGCAGATCCCACATTTCAATGGCAAGAACTATGATTAATTGGAGCATCTAGATGAAGATCCTATTTGGGTCTCAGGAGCTATGGGACCTGGTGGAGAATGGTTATCCAGAACCAGTAGATGTAGTAGCATTGAGCGCTCTCTCCCAAGCGGAGTTAGATCTATTGAAGGAGAACCGAGAAGGTATTATTCTACATAATGCAGGCAGTCAAGAAAATAATTTTCTCGAGAATTGCAATAGCAACCAAATCGAAGGAGGCATGGGAAATTCTAGCCAGCTCCTTCCAGGGCACCAACAAAGTGAAGTTGGTGAGGTTGCAGATGTTGAGAAGGGAGTTTGAAAATATGCAGATGAGTGAGTCAGAGTCCATGAGCGACTTCTTTACCCGGACAATGGGTATCATCAACCAGATGAGGTTGAATGGTGAGAATGTGGAGAACCAGAGAATTGTGGAGAAGATACTGAGGAGCCTACCAGCAAGGTTCGACTCAGTGGTGATTGCAATTGAAGAATCGAGGGATTTGACAACCCTCTCTATAGATGAGCTCATGGGTTCTCTGCAAACACATGAGCAGAGGCTGAGCCGATCATCTCAATCCTCATTAGAGCAAGCATTTAAGATGCAGGTCTCATTTCGAGACAATAGTAGAAGAGAAGAATCCCACCAAAGTACCTCCAATTCTCAAGGAGGAAGAGGACAGAGCAATAGAGGTAAGCATGGAAGAGGTCATAAGCGAGGAGGAAGGTCAAACTCCAGTGAAGGAGAGACTAGCTGCAACTTCCATCAAGCAGGAGGAAGAGGTAATGGTAGAAATCAGCAAGGAGGATCAAATCAGAGGTATGATAAATCAAATATCCAATGTTATTACTACAAGAAATTTGGTCATTATAGCTATGAGTGTAGAAATAAGTTGGCCAAGGATAATAAACAACAAGCCCACTACACAAATGAAAATAAAAATGTAGAGTGTAGAGATGCATGTGGGAATTTGTTGTTAACTTGCAATACTGAGGAGGAGAGCCAGAAGAATACCTGGTATCTCGATAGTGGGTGCAGTAACCACATGTCTGGGAATAGAGAGATGTTCTCACAGTTGGATGAAACCATCCAATCCGAGGTGAATATGGGGAACAACAGTAAGGTACCTATCATGGGTAAAGGGAAAATCATTATCTACACCAGGCAAGGTGAAAGGAAGCACATCACGGATGTGTATTATGTGCCTAGGTTGAAACATAACTTGTTGAGCGTTGGACAACTTGTGCAGAAGGGGCACACTATGCAATTTAAAAATGGAGCATGTATCATTCGAGACAAAGAGAATGGGCTCGTAGCAACTGTGTCCATGACAAAGAACAAGATGTTTCCCTTGCAGATTCAAAATGAATTGTTGCTTTCATTTAGTGCAGTGGTGAATGATGCTACATGGTTGTGGCATCTCAGATTCGGTCACCTGAGTTTCAATGGCTTGAACCTATTGTACAAGAAACAGATGGTGAAGGGTTTACCCCTCATAGAGCAACCCAATCAAGCATGTGAAGGTTGTCTAGTCGGTAAGCAGCATAGGGATGCATTCCCTATAGGACAGTCATGGAGAGCTTCACAACCATTGGAGCTGGTGCATTCAGATATTTACGATCCTATGCAAACCAACACATTTACTAGTAACAAGTACTTCCTAACTTTTATAGATGACTTCAATCGGAGGACATGGGTATATCCCATCAAGCAAAAGTTAGAAGCTTTTGGTAAATTCAAGGAGTTCAAGGCTCTAGTTGAAAAATAGAGCGACTATTATGTGAAGACTCTCAGAACAGATGGAGGAGGTGAATACATCTCCAATGAATTCCATAATTTCTGCAAAGAAAATGGAATTCGAAGGCAGTTCACAGCCAGATACACACCACAGCAGAATGGTGTTGTAGAGAGGAAGAACATAACCATAATGGAGATGGCATGAAGTATGCTGAAGGCAAAGGGATTGCCACATGAGTTCTAGGTAGAAGTTGTAGTTTGTGCAGTTTATCTACTAAATAGATGTCCCACAAAGAGTGTGAAGGACAAGATTCCTCAAGAGGCATGGAGCAACCAGAAGCCAAGTGTTGCTCATTTAAGAGTTTTTGGGTGCATAGCATATGCACACATCCCAGATGAGAAGAGAAAGAAGTTAGATGACAAGGAGGAGAAATGCATCTTCACTGGTTATAGTGAAGAATCGAAGGCTTACAGGTTGTATAATCCTGTAACAAAGAAGTTGATCATCAGCCGAGATGTGAAGTTCATGGAAGATGAAGCTTGGAATTGGAAATCCAAGACTGGTCAGCAAGAGCCAACAATTATTGAGTCTGAGGACTTGGAGGAAAATAGAGTGCATCCACCTGTAGCTTCAAGTAGTAACAATGGTGCCAACAACAACACTACCTCATCATCATGGTCACCTCCACTTGCAAGAAGGATCTCCAACTTGAAGACACCATCAAAGATAAGGAGCTTGCAAGATATATGAGGTAACTAGAAATGAAATTGACGAAGCAGAACATTTTGATTTTGCTTTATTTTTTGAGTGTGATCCAATTTCATTTGAAGATGCAATTAAGAATAGAAAATGGGTGAAAGCTATGGATGATGAGATAGAAGCCATAGAGAAAAATCAGACCTGGAAGTTAATGGATCTTCCAGCAGGGAAGAAGACCATTGGAGTCAAATGGGTATATAAAACCAAGTTTAATGCCCAAGGTGAAGTTGATAGGCATAAGGCCAGATTGGTGGTAAAAGGCTACAAGCAGAAGTTAGGGATTGACTATCATGAGGTATATGCACCTGTAGCGAGACTTGACACAGTCAGAATGATCCTGGCATTGGCAGCCCAGAAGGGTTGGAATGTTTACCAGATGGATGTCAAGTCTACCTTCCTCAATGGAGTGTTGGAAGAAGAGGTCTACATAGACCAACCACCCGACTATGAGTTGGAAGGGCAAGAAGGCAAGGTCCTAAAATTGAAGAAGGCCTTGTATGGGTTGAAGCAAGCACCCAGGGCTTGGTATAGCCGCATTGATGCTTATTTTTAGGAGAATGGGTTCATCAAATACCCATATGAGCACACTCTCTACATGAAGATAAATGCAGAGGGGGAGATGATCATAGTCTGCTTGTATGTAGATGATCTGATTTATACTAGCAATAGCAATATGTTATTTGAGCAGTTTAGATATGCCATGAAGAAGGAGTTCGAGATGATAGACTTAGGCCTGATGAAATATTTTCTTGGCATTGAAGTTAACCAATCTATGGATGGTATCTTCATCTCTCAAGGTAAGTATGCAGTAGATGTCTTGAAGAGGTTCAGAATGGAGGACAACAAACCAATGATCACACCGGTTGCAACAGGCCTAAAATTGAGCAAGAAAGATTGCAACAACAATATTGATCCAACTTTCTACAAAAGGTTAGTTGGAAGTCTCATGTACTTGATAGCAACTAGACCAGATTTGATGTTTACAATGAGTCTGATTAGCATATTTATGGAAGCACCGAAGAACACTCACTTGCAAGTAGGGAAGAGAATTCTATGTTATGTCAATGGGACCAGGAACCATGGAATTTTTTATGCAAGAAAAGACCAACTTGAGCTTGTTGGCTACACAAATAGCGATTGGGTTGGCAATATAGATGATAGGAAGAGCACTTTCGATTATGCATTCCATCTTGGATCGGGTGCAGTTTCATGGTCATCAAAGAAGCAACCAATTGTTGCATTATCTACTATTGAGGCAGAGTATGTTATCGCCACTTCAGTCGCATGCCAGGTAGTATGGCTACGAAGAATTTTGGGTGAGCTCAATCATCACCAAGAAGGGGCAACAACAATTTTCTGTGACAATAATTCCGCCATAGCACTATCAAAGGATCCAGTGTTTCATGGTAGGAGCAAGCACATCGATATCCGCTACCACTTCATCAAGGAGCTAGTAAAATTTAATGAAGTTGTATTATTGTTTTGCAGGTCCAAAGACCAAGTTGTGGATATCTTCACAAAACCTTTGAAGGAGGAAGATTTTAAAAGTTAAGGGAAATGCTAGGTGTCAAAGTCTTTGTGAAATCTCGTTTAAAGGAGGATGTTAGAAATTAAACCAGATTTCACACCTGATAGATCTTTGATAGATCTTATCTTCCAAATTCGATCATCGTATTTTAAAGTGTGCATAGTTATTACCGATAGTTGCAGTTGTTCGATGATTGGATAGAAACCCTAGTTTTGAATTTAATGCATGTCAGAAGGCTGGTAAGCCTTTCCCTCCTTTATCTGACTATATAAGTCGATGTCATCTCGCAAGCAAGTAGGAGAAAGCGTAAGAGCAGAAGAACAGAGCAAAGAAGCCTAAAGCAAAGTAGCACAACATACGCATGTAGTAGGAGTTGAAGTCATAGCCTTATGAAACTCCACTGTGATTGTAATCAGCAAAATCTTCAAGTTGATGATTTATGTGGATGTATTTCCAGTTTATGTATGTGGATGTATTTCCATGTTTATGCAATATATATTCTTTCTGTGTATATTTACCTTCTACATATTACTTGGTTGAATATAAAACTAACTTAGCAAAGTTAGCTTTTATCTTATTTGTTGTTCGTTTTCCATCCCGTTGGAGATCCTTTGTAAATTCTCGTGGTTGAGGATATGCTCCATTCCGCTCAATAAGGTTTGTATCTCCTAACGACGTAGAACAAGCATGTTCTAGCCCGCTCATAATTTGGTATAGTAAAGTGTGCCGAAGATTTAGGTCAGCGGTGTAGGACACTTTATTCATGATATAGCCCGCGTCATGTGATTTGTTACCTTCCACGAACTTCTAAACCTTTTAATTCCATGATAAGCATATTTTATTTATTGAAGAGCCACGTGGACTTATCACGTGTTCACGTCCATGATATTTCTCAACCCGCCATGTGTTTTAGCCCATTGCATTTTTCACATAGTGTTCAACGACATATAGCCCATGCTCCACCACACTCCCATAAAGCATCTGTGTGTGTACCCATAAATTAAAAATAGTGGTACATAACACTTGTTTCAATCCACGCGTCCCTCAGTGTATTCTCCTACGGCATACAACATCCGCTTTATCCCTATTCCAGCCCGCTAGAGTTTCCATGTTATAGCCAGCGACTTGCAACACCCCACATGCGCTATCCCGCTAAAAGTACAGTGAGAATAAACTTTCAGGGACTAGAGAATATTTCTTAATAAGTTTTAGGTTAATTTTACCATGGGTTATCTTGAAAGGCACTAGCAAACAAAAATAAAAATAAATAAATAAAATGAATGATAAAAAAATAAAAAATTGGACAATAAAAAATATTGTTTTAAATTTTTAATATTTTTTTTCTTATAACATTGAATCACATTGTCAAAGATTGAAATACAACAAAAACAAAAAAAAATTAAAACAAATATGGAGCATGTAAACTTTGATGAATTATTTTATTATTTTATATTAGCATTATCTCCATAAGAAAACTAATCAAGAGGTAAGGTAGTGAATGAGCATCCCAATTTAATCATGCATGGTATATACATCTTAAGATTGTTGTACATATCTATTAGTAAATGTATGCTATATACTAATTTCCAGAGTTTATTTAAATAAGAATTATCTTGTAATCATAAGGGAAAGTGTCTTTTTACCTATAGCCATTCATTATGAAATACAAATTAAAATTATAAACATGTAGATCAGAATGTGAAAGCTTTTGGTCAATGATAGGATAATTGCACTCATTTTGAGTGAAAATATTTTCTCTCTTACATAAGTATTGGAATTATTAGAATGTTTTGTTTACATTATTCTCATCCCTTTCATATCCAAGATACCATCTAAAATTCTATTCAATATTTAGCACTCTAAGAGAAGTCCATTTTTCTATCATATTGAATTCTAGATATTTTTTTCATTAACTTATTTGTGGATTCTATATATAATAATTTGCATAGAACTTCTAAAACATTACATCTACTATTAGGTAAAAGAAATTATATCCTAAAAGAATTTCGATCAAATATTTTCCATGACTTTCAATTAAATATTTTGCCTAGCTTCCTCTTCTACCTACTACCGGTGTCATTACTTTTCCTATTTTAAATCCTTAATATAATTTCATTCAAGGATAGAATATCCCTTAGTCATTTACCCTAATTTTAGAGATTCAATGATCAACACTACAATTAACTAAAATATTTACCTATTTATTCCTTCTCTATAAATGTGTTAAAACTTGCAAGAGCAATTGGTTAACACAAGAAAAAAATTATTTTGAGCAAATCTTTATATCTATTTCTCTTTATAACATTAAAAGTAATATATGAGTCTTCTTAATCAAAATATATATCAATCCATTTTTCTATGGTAATCTTGATCCTCTCTAATGATTTCAATAGCTTGTACATAGTTGTTCATTAAAATTCCATATGATTCTAAGTAGATGAGAAATTTTACTCTATCAAATTTAGAAAACATCACATCTACTATCATTCCATGGGTTTCGTTTGGAAAAGCCATTAAAATTTTGTTTGACAAATACTATGTTTTGAAATTTCTACTTTACTATCATTCAACACAAATTTTTACTAACTTCATTATCATAGATTTTCCCTGCATGTATTATGTAACTAGAAATTTCAACACATTTTCCACACCCAAGACCTCCCGTCATGAGCATGATATATGTAGAAATTTTGTAAATGAGACAATAATGCAAAGCTAAACTTGAATATGATTTTGATATTTCTTTCGAATACCATAATTTTCCTTTAAACCTTAAGATTGTACTTAATACTAAAATAATAAAATCCAAGATTGTATCAATTATTCCAATTTTCATGGAGTGACCCAATAGGTTTATATTTTCTTATAAATCAATCCCAAACACCAAAAGAAAGAGAGCAATAAACAAGTACTTAATATGATATTTCTTGCTCCTCAAACAAAGCATGCCTAAAATGTTCATTATACTTGCTTATTGAAGCAAACTATCATTGTAAGAATTGTGATTTGAAATACTAATTGAGGATTTTTAAGCCTTCGAGAGGAACTCAAGTGAGAAAATCCTCTCCTAATACAAATCCTTACAAGCAAGGAATTTGATTGCTCCAAAGCCTCATATGCCAATTTAACGAAGTATCCACATCTCTTGATAGATTCTAAACAATCTCATCCTTACGTGAAAATAGACGAACATGTAACAACCCTCCTCACACAACCATTGATTGCAGATGAATTGATAAATAATACTTGCCTTTTATCCTAGAATGTGGTACTAATGATGGTTGTTGTGCATGCAAGACCGGGTATATTCCTTCGATGAATAAAAGAAGACTTACGAAAAAAGGTATGTGGGATATGATGGCGGTGTGTAACAACACCATGATTTGTGAGTACATGGAAGCTAATGCATTGCATTTCATTTAGGAGCATCATAAATGATTTGCATGTATGTGTATCTTATTTTCAGAATATGTTTGTTGTTTTATGAAAATGATGCTCACAAACAACCTTCTAAGGCAATGAAAGTACCAATGAGAGCCATCCTTTATAAAGTTATTTGGTGAATTAAAAATTGTTGTAGGCTTATTATTTTGTTTATAAAGTAAAATAGGATTAAGAAAATAAATAGTAATAAATATTAGATAATAATAATATCAAAATCTAGTAGAAATAGCTTTTATATTGCTTAAGGGTTCTCTAATAAGAAGTTTACGGTCATTGCCAAGAAGCTAGGATGTTGTAAAGCGGAATAAAACTAAACCATTTTTATGTTATGTTATGGTGGCTTTAGACGTGCATGGTCCCATTATTGTAACCCCATCACTACTAGCAAACTGTATGTAAACCGCGTGAGAAGTGGTTCTGGGGAATTCTTAAGAAGGAAAAATGGGGAAACTAAATGAGAAAGGGAAGAATACATAAGGATTATGTTATGCTAGTATTTTTCGCTACGACCTGCTATGAGACTGCGGGAAAACAAAAGAAAGAAGGGACTTGTTTGCACTAACTCAGTTCTCAGGTCAGATTTTTGTATTTTACTGTATGTGTAATGTTTGCTCTAAAAAGAAAAATATGAATGCTTTTTATTTTGCTATGTTATAAAAGAAAATGATAAATCTCGTAGCCTGTGCTTTCCTATTTCTTTGGTGTGAACATGAATGATTAAAAATAATTTATTTGTCTACTAATAATTGTGATGTGTTCAAAAAAGCAAAATCAGTTTAGAGAAAATAACTATGATTGTTATCAATCTCTTCAATTAAATCGTGTTGTATTTTTTTAGAAAAACTAAGCTGTGTACCGCATGGTCATGGTAGTTTTCTGCTTGCATGTTATAGAGCATATGCATTATAGAAAATATAAAATGCATGCATTCAAATAGCAAGAACCATCTGATCCCTATCTTACAAGAAAAGAAGAACTCGAGTCTTGGCTGGACAAGAATTGATTGTTGTGCTGTGAGAACGATTTTAGTTGGGAAGCCATGATAAAATCTGGGTTGAAGTTAAAATTGGAAGTTAACATGTTGATGCTATAAAATCAGTGTTGTTACATGGAGACTGCGGTCGCCTAATAATTGTCGTCGGGTCTAGAAGTAACAATCTGAGGATATTGTAAATGTATGAAATTGTTGTTTGGAGTAGAAACTAGAACCAAGTACCTCCTGTATGAATTTTATTATGTTAATGATTGATGTGCTATTTTGTTTACTTGAAATGTAGCCTGTGTCATATAGGCATATTGTTAATGCATTCAAATAAATATTATTGTAATTTAATATTGGAATATTAAACTGAATGAATGAAGACATATTGTACTTATAAATGTGTATCTTTAATTTATTTGAATTTTGGGTAAATCTTGTTTTCGTTGAAAATGATAATTCTCTTCTAATTTACTTTCGGTTTTAGACGTAAGAAATAATTTACAGCATAGCCACTATATTACTTGAAGAAATTCTTCTATAAATTCGTTCATGGCCACCTAAGTTACTTTTGTAGAAGCTTTAGAGTGAGCCATTGCTTTAGCAAATAGAGAAAAGAATTATTATTGAAGAGGATTTCAAACTTCCCAAGAAGATTAACAATAGTGAAAATTATGCTAAGGAATGGGTGAGGATTAATCAAGTCAGGGACTATGATTTTTATAGTTTTAGGAAAATTGTGACCTGAAATAATGAATATTATTCCCATATATGTTTTAGGTATATTTGATTTATTATGGAGAAAGGAATCCAAAATATGGTCATTTTCCTTCAAAATGTACAATGGATTTCGTATATTGATTTGATTAAAGTTATGCTTTGTGTTATTTCAAAGATTTAATAATAGGCCCTTGGGAAGATAAACAAAAGTATAGGAAATACACCTATTCAGTTATTCAATTAATTCTTTAAAAGTATTATCAATGATAAAGTACTATGGTTTCAACAAACAACATTATAGTGAAACAAAATTCCTTATTAGCGCTTCCTTTTCTGAAATGAGTCTCGGTTATAAGAATTGGGTCTCATTATATAAGAGATTTAAACAATTAAGAGAACACCTGTTGGCATATTTACCACGTTCAAATATTTTGGAAAACTTTGCTTAAGTTCTCAAAGCTGCTTTTTTCTCCTTCTTAAAATTCCTGCTGCCCTCTCTTTTATGTAAGAAATTATGTCTAAGTTTTCATTTCATCCAAGTAAAATAAATAAAATGATCATTTCCACTAGGCATGCAAGCAAATTATCTGGTTTATATTTTATCATGTTGATGCTACAAAGACCAGGTTTTACCAAGCCTTCGTAGCAAGAGTTCTTTTACACAAAAAATATGTTCAAAACCTCTTGTACGCATGAACGCGTTGAGGCCACGAGCACAAAAAAGTATGCATGAACGCCCGAGGCAAGGCGTTTCATGCCCACAAAGGTCTTTTTACGGCTGCAAAAGATCATTTCAAGCAATATGAGGAGCGAAAATACTTTTCAGGTTATGAGTTAGGCGAAAGAGAAACGAAGCGCGTGGTAGGCCCCACTAATGGAAAATGTTGTTTCGGGCAGGAGGCGCTCTGAAAAGCCCTTCAGGGATTGCAAATAAGTGAAACTCACGTGGGACCAGTCTCCTTCGCGTCCGTTATGAAGCGAAACTCCTCCTCGCTGCAAGAAGGGGCGAAAAGCCAAAAATAATCTTTTAATCGTTTAAAGTCATGCACTAGTCCGCCACACTACCTTGGCAATAAAGCATGGTCAAAGTGAATGTAATCCACGTGGTACCAATGGATTCACCCCAAAAAAAAGTCGTTTATGGGATTTCCTCCACCGAAAGCCCCTTTTGGGTTACCTTTTGAATGCAACGCACGTGAGGTCCAGTATTCTAAATTTATGTTTCGCTCGAAAGAGGTGGCAAGACTCTCTTTCGTACCTCTTTTGGGTGAAACTCCCCTTTCACCTCTCCCTTCAGCGAAACTACCCCAAAGCACTTTTTCAGCAATGAAATCGAATTTAGAGGGTGCACTTTCATCTGTTTAATGGCGGTGGGTGATCAAAATTTAACTCCAAGAGATTTTAGGATCCAATCTTTGCCATTAAGGCAGTACTGACAGGCAGGGAGATATCATCAAAGGTAAATCTTACAAACTATATTGATGAGATACGATGTTTCCATCAATAGAGTTAGACTTTTCCATACCTCATAACTCTTGAAGTGCTACCAAATCAAATATTTCCTGCCACAACAATGGATTGCAGTTGAGCATTAATATTTTAGAGGCAGAATCCTCTATAAAAACTAGCAAATTCAATGTTTTAAGTATGGATAATTTGCTTGAAATATTTATAAACTCAAGCTCTGCTATGAGTGCAAGGAATTCTTGACTCTGATTCTAATTCACTTCTATGTGCAGATTTTCTATCATTTAATTTTGTTAAACTCATTTTATTATTGAAAAGTTTAAATTATATTCTTGGATTTAGTTGTCGATAAAGGATGAATGTTGGAATATCCTTGGAAACTGCATGTTTAAGGAATTTTGGGTTCGATTTTTGTTTGGTTCTTTGTGTAAAATATTGTTGGTTTTAGATGAATTTGTTGATCTTGCTACCTTTTCATCAACCCTTATCAATCAGCTTACAACCCCTTTTCCCATTCCTTTCAATCATTTCACATTCCTTTCTTGCTCTCTAAATATGCAAACCAAAAGTAGTTAGTAAGGGAACCAACCCTCTTTGGATATTGGTATGGGAGACATTTTTTCTTTTGGCCTTTCAATGTTGGCTGGGTCTAGAGCACATAGATGAAACATTCTATAACTAAGACGGATTCTTGACCAACAGTTTATGGCACACCCGGTGGGACACAAAAGTTCCACCTCCAAGAGTATTAAGATTTGTTGTTCGTCTTTTTATTGGTTAAATCAGAACATCTGGTGATTCAGTTGAACCCAACAGCCTTTGAATCTTAAATCTAGTTAAAATCCCCCCTTCATGATCACAAGGTTGAAGGCTAGAGATCCAGAAGATACAGTTGAGTTCTTTGAGCTTAACATCGACGCTCTGGGAGAACATCCTAGAGTAGTTCCCTCGACTATCCCGTTAGTCGAGATATACTCACAAGTAGCCGGTATATTTTCACAAACTTCAAATCCTTCCAGCACCGCAGCTAGCTTACCCCCTTAGCCAAGCACTCCGATATAGATGGCACAAAATCTTCCCAGGAAGTTTCTAGCCTAGAACCATTCAAGCCCACTGAATCTGCAGGCTTAGAACCAGATCCCAATCGCGGTGTTAAAGGCTCTGCCCACATATGATGGTACTAGGAAAATAACTTACAAGCACGTTCAAGATGTGGCTTCTCTAGCAACTATTCATAGCATCACAAATTAAGATGTTATAGTGAGATTATTAGTATTCTCACTCAGAGGCAAAATCCTCTACTAGTACCGATCCTTGCCACCTATTACCATTTACACATGGGACCAGTTGGTCGAGCAGCTGATAAAATATTTTAATGAGCAAGCAGACCCCTTTTCGCTATTGCATCAGTTCACCACTATTCAATGACATCCATAGGAGGAGATAGCTGATTTTAATTTCAGGTTCACTCGAACTTGATAGAGAGTTACTGAAAACCTTCAGACCACCTCGGAGCAAGTGATATTTTATTACCTGAGATCTTTCCATTATGACATCAGCATGAGCTTCCGATATGCTAATGTTGACATATTACCAGCCTTGTATGCCTAGGAACAGAAGGTCGAGGCTGACTTAGTTACTATTGGTAAGTTACCTCCAAAAATGACAATGCCAATTTTTTCAGATTTACCCCAACATTTGTATCCTAGTGCATCCTCTCAGTCATCGCCCACATCCCAAATGTACCTTATTCTATCATAGAACCCTAGTTATTCTCAGAACTAAACGGTACCCATACCGCAGTTGACCACACCTGCTGTTCCACAACTTCCATCTTTTATCCCATAGCTGGCATTACCTGCACCGTTAGCACCATTACCATTGCCCACACCTTCAGCACCTGTAAATTCGGACCAGGTCAAAGAAATACAGGAAATACGATCCGTGATGAGGGCAATAGCGAATGAGATCGTTGCCCTAAAAAGTCTTATTGGAGCTTCCAGCCGAAGGGATTCGCCTCTCCTCCCGTGATTACTAGAGAACAAGTTGTTTACACTAGTAGAGCTCCCGAAAGAAATGTAGTTGTGTTAAATAATGAATAAGTTGGTCCATCTAACAGATCTTATTAGTGCTCTACCTACAATGACCGATACGATGAGGAGACCTACATGGTCCATTTGAACTATGTACAAACCCTAGCAGACAGCGTACCTAGTAGATAAGTGAACATGATAAGAGAGGTGGACAACAACTTTATGATCCCCCCTATCGAACAAGTTTCGGTCCTTATGAGAGCAGGTAAAAAACCAATTGAAGTTTATTTGGTTCAAATGGATTCGTTAAAAGTACCTGTTAGTTACAAGATGTTAAGCGAGAAGACGCTACTGCCAGTACAAGATCCTACCCAAGTGTCGTAGCCAGAGGGACCCATCTTGTTGAAGGATCTCTCACCTCCAAGAGCTAGGAAGAGAGTTCCTCAACCACAGGCTTCGACCTTCCAAACCCAAACTGAAACGAGATCAGGCAAAAGAAAGGCTCAGGTACCCCTCAGTGACCAACCATCAGAGGGTAGAAGCAACACAACAATATCAAAATAGATACGAGAATACGAAGGAGGAAGGTGAGTCTGGTGTAGGGGCATATAGTATCTTTGAAGAACTAAAAAGCTACAGTTAAGGCAAGCCTCTTTGATGTGCTTCAACTACCCGACCAAGTCGATATCTTACAAAATCACTGAAGTTTGCTAAAGGTAAGGAAAATCCAACTCAGACTGTCTTGACTCAGACATTAACTACCTCGACCACCAGGAAGAATAGACCACCACCATTTTATTTGTCCCTCAGGATGGAGGGATGGGTTGTGCATAATTGTATGATTGACTCTGGCACTGCAACTACTGTGATGCCCAAGGTTGTTTGTGAGATTATGGGTATGGAGTACACGAGGAGTAGTTTTGACTATTCCAACTAGATGGAACTCCAATGAAGATAGTAGGGGTGATCAAGGATATTATGATCATGTTGCATAAGATGCCGCAAACCACTTTGATACAAGAAGTTGTGGTGGTGGATTTAGAGCCGTATTTCAATATGTGCCTATCGAGGGTATTCACCGCCAACCTAGGGGGCTATTTGTCCCTGGATTATTTGCATCTAGAAATTTCCTTCAAAGGAAAGAGGATTAAAATTTTTAATGAAAAATCCTCTACCTTTCATATCGAAAGGATTCAAGATGTGGAGAAGCAGGTGGATTCAGTCAGTCTAATTGAGGAAGTTGAGGAAGTAGAAGAAGTAGAACTGATGGATGAAGCCCTGGATGAGCTTCTCATAGAAGATGAATTTTCCATGCACTATTTCAATGCCATGATCAAAATAGGAATAGGGTGCTACTCAATCACTGGGCCTAAAAATGTTGAAGTACTAAGTGATGAAGACCCAATTTCCAATCAACTGTGGAAGCTCTTCTTTAACGACATGTAAAAGTGATGTCGAAGCAAGGGTTGTCCTTATCTCTCCTGCAAAAAAGCAGAATACCTATTCTTACAGACTTACTTGCATTTGTACTAATAATGCAGCTGAATATGAAGCCCTGTGTCTAGGGCTGAGGAAGGCAAAGAAGCTATGAATCAAACAGTTACAGATCTACGGAGATTCAGAGCTGATCTACAATCAAATTACCAACCAATGTGTTTCAAAATAAAATTACCTAAAATCCTACCGTAACAAAGTGTGGGACCTCTTTGAGTCCTTCATAGCACTGAACGTCCAATCAATATTATGAGAACAAAACAAGCATGCCGACCTCTTGGCATCCATTAGCGCCAGATTTTCTTCGACTGATAATATGATGTAAAATCCTAAAATAGTGAGGTTATTTTACAGGTATTCAGTACCTGACAAAAATATCCACTGGTAAGTTTTTGATAATGATGAGCAGATCATCACCTTCCTGATAAACGAAGCCAACACCATCGAGAAGAGAACCCTGGATGCGGAAGAGCGCAAGAGATTGATTCAACTGAAAAATAATCACATCCTAAAGGGGTTGATTACATTCGAAAATCTATTCGATCAAAATGATAGGTCGGTTACCCATAAGATAAAAGTAGATAAGAGACAGTATAAAAGCTTGGAGCTAGAACACGGTAAAGTGACCAAGGTTGGAGCCGATTACACCCATGAAGAGCTCGGGTAAATCAGGGCTTTGTGCAAGGAATATACGAATATCATTGCCTGGTGCTACCAAGATCCAAAGGGATATGTTAAAAGCATAATAAAACACATAATAGAGTTGCAAGAAGGGGTCAAATCGTTCTGGCAGAAACAAAGGCCCATTAACCCGAATATTGAGGCACTAATGAAGGCTGAGCTCTTGAAGATGCTCAAAGCAAAAATCATAAACCCAATTAAACATTCTTCCTGGGTGGCCAATTTGGTACCTATGCAAAAGAAAAATGGAGACATCTACTTGTGTGTTGACTTTCAAAACTTGAACCAGGCATCGCTAAAATACCATTACCCAGTACCTCAAATTTATTAGATTCTTCACGTAGTGGCGGGAGCACAGTGGTTTTCTCTCCTTGATGGTTTCTCTGGATATAACCAGATTTGGGTCAAATACGAAGACCAATACAAAATGACGTTCACCACTAAATGGGGCATATTCGCTTATCAGTGAATGCTCTTTGGTCTCTCAAATGCTGGAGCCACCTTCTAGAGAGCCATGGACCTAGCGTTTGGCGAGTTGTTGAATCGCGTCATTGTGATCTACTTGGACGACATGACCATCTTATCACATAATATGAAAGAGCATGTTTTACATCTACGTCAAGTGTTTGGAAAATGTCGAGAGTTTGGGATATCCATTAACCCGAATAAATCCATCTTTTCGCTAAACGGGGGTAAGCTTTTGGGTCATGTGATTTCAGAAAAGGGGCTAGTTGTTGATCTTGACAGAGCTAAAGCCCTTCTCAAGCTTCTACTACCAGTGAATAAGAAAGGTCTGTAATCCTTTTTTAGGTAGATCAATTTCATTAGAAAGTTCATCTCTGACTTCGCCCAAGTAGTCAAGCCAATGACTGAACTCCTAAAAAAGGATTCTGAATTCAAATGGATGGAGAAGAGGAAGCAGGCGTTTGAGGAAATCAAGGTGAGGATCGCCCAAGCTTCAGTTTTGGTAAATCTGGATTACTCCAAGGATTTTATCCTTTACGTAGTTGGAGAACCAGATAGCTATGTGACAGTTCTCACGTAGAAAGGTGAAGACGAGGATGAGCGTCCAATAGCGTTTCTCATCCAAGTAATCCAACCACATGAGGAGAGGTACAATTTCATAGAAAGACAAGTATATACAATTATGAGTTCACTAAAAAATTTTAGATATTTTGTTTCCTAGAGAAGGACAATAGTGTATGTTGTGCATCCATATGTCAGAAATTTTATCATTCAGGGAGAAATGGGAGACAAAAGAGCTGGTTGGGTCTCTAAGATCTATAAATTTAACATTGAAGTTAGACCTACCAAACTGATCTGTGGTTGGTCATTGTACCGAGAACTTGCCAAGAGCGTCACCTCTAAAGTAATTGCATACTAGTGGGAAGACACAGTGCTGGAAAGTAGCCTTGTGAATCGCTCTATAACAATAGGGACTTAGACAGAGGACCTTGTCGAATACTTTTAAAACTAACTATAGACAGAAAAAAGAATAATTATCAAAAATAAATTAAAGGTACTTTTAAAACTAACTTGATATGGTACTGAAAGGTATGATTCTCGCCTCAATGCTTCGTAGAGGAGAAGGTTCAGGCTTCAAGACTACATGTATGTGTTGTTGTCAAATGGTTTGTTTCACAAGAACATTGATGGGGTTGTCCTAAGGTGTGTTAGGGGGACAGAGAAACAAAGGATCCTTGATGAATTCCATTTTGGAATATCATGAGGATATTTTGCAGAAAGGCCTATGGCCTTAAAAATCATTAAAGTGAGATAATATTGGCCCACCATTTTTTTTGATGCCTTCGAAGTCAGCCAAAAGTGCGACAAGTGCCAAAGATACGTCGACCGAAGCAAAAATGCTTCTTTGCCCTTGCACACAATTCAAGTTGAAGCTCCGTTCCAACAATGGGGCTTAGGTTTCACTGGGGTAATAAATCCTAACTCTTCTGCAGGGCATAAATATATTCTAACAACTATAAATTACTTTACCTGGTGGGCGAAAGCAATGCCAACTAAGCAAGCTAACCATGAGATGGGTATTGCATTCTTTGAGGGATTAATAACTTGCTCTAGAATACCATATGCAATTGTGACAGATAAGGACACCACCTTCACCAGTGCTAGGATCTATGAATTTGCAAGTAAGTACGAAATTTACTTGAAAACTTCATCTAACTATTACTCATAGGGGAACGGTTTGGGAAAGTCCACGAACAAGAACATACTAAGGATCATGAAGAGAACCTTGGAAAAAAACAAACGGAGCTGGCACCTACTCTTGGACCAAGCCCTATGGACCGACTGCATCTTAATTAAAGAATCAATCAAGACATCATCGTATTCTTTGGTGTACGGGAAGGAGGCAATTCTGCCTACACACATTGAGTTACCCGCATTGCAAACTCTCTAGTTTCTTGATGATAAAAATGGAGATTTTGATCCTATGAGTGCCAGATTGGATCAATTGCTGCAATTAGAAGAAAAAAGAAAAAAATCTTATAAATCTTTTTTGAAGCATACGCAAACCACAAAAAATTGTTTTGGCAAAAGGACCTCTGACTGTACCTTCCAGGTTGGAGACTTGGTATTGAAATGGAAAAAGAGAAAATCTAAACCAGGGAATCATGACAAGTTCGACACATTCTGGGAGGGTCCATTTAGAATCTTCTATGTTAATCAGGTAAACTCTTTCATTTTACAAGATTTGGAGGGTTTCACTTTCCCTATATCAATCAATGGCCTTAATCTAAAGGCATATTACAAGTGAGAAGTAGGAAAAGTTTTTCAATTGTGTACATATTCGATTTCCTTGTATAAATGTATGTATATATATATTCTCTTAAATAATAAGTGTCTTCCCTTCCTTTGGCGCAACTCATTTGGTCAGCATCGACCAAGCTCTGTACCAAGGTACGGAGTCGAGTTGGCATGAAAATACAACAGGAAAAAATTAAACCAGCCTTTCAAAAAATTTAAGTTGTTTGTTTTCTAACATCATAAATGGAAAAGAGTGGTTTCGGGTGCTAAAATTGGTGAAAAGCTTTTTTGGTCTCCTCTTGAGTGAAATAGGGATTTTCACTCCTTTAAGTGCACCTCCATGTTGAGCAAGAAAAGAGGCAAGCTGCCCTCCATCGAAAAGTCATTTTTGCATCTCAAAGATAAATTAAGATAGTTGCGCTCTGCCATGGAAGCGAAACTATGTTTTGATATCCTAAGAAGCAAAAGATATGGCTGAGGTGGGGCTACCAAGACGTTTTTGATCCCAAAGGTTCCGAAATGAAGTTTCACTCCCTTTTTCAACGAAATCCCCTATAGTCAAAGTCAAGCGCGTGCTCTCTCACCCATGCAGATGTTCAAAAAAGATAAAGCTTGCATTGAGCGCCACTTGTTAGAAAATAAAGGAGGAAACACTTTCATTAAAAGGACCGCTTTTTCGTAGCTCGTGTTTTAAGCATCTAAATTATTTTTTGACCTCAAAGATTGGGCAAGGGCCATTTCGGATGCTCCATTGAGCGAAAAGCGCTTTCGCTCCCCTTTTGAACGAGATGCAAGTCGAGGCCCACCAAAACTTCCTTAAAAGTATTTTTTTTTGCGCAAATACCATGTGGCAAGGAGTTAAAAGGAAGGTTTTTATTCCAAAGGAAGAGTATAATGGGCATCTCTCCTAGTTAGCAAAATCTTGCATGTTTTTTTTTCTAAGCTTACTTTTTCGAGGATTTTGTATTCTCAAAAGGAAGCTTCGCTCCTGCAAGAGAAGTTAGTTGCCATTTCAGGTAGAAGGTGAGTTACGAGAAATATTGTGGTGCATGCTTAAATTCATCATTAAAGGAAAGTGATCCACTATGTATGAGAGCAAATAGGAGGTCTTTGATATCATGCACAATATCCAGATGCATTTATTCCTCCCATGAGAAATTTAGGTGGTAGATATGGTTGCTATTCTATAAGAAGGCCTTCCCGTAGTCAAAACAAAGATACTTTTCAAAGGACTTGACTGCTGCATAGAAAATTGTGAGTGTGGAGAGTGTACGAGGAATTGCTAGTGAAGCGTTGTGTGCTAGGTGCTAAGGAAGTTTTTGTTCTGTCCATGAGTGAGCACTTGAGTTATTTTGCTAATTAAAAGTAAAGGTCATCTAAAATTGGTAAGAAGAGCACCGAATCCAGAAAGAAGAAGACTCATAAAAATCCAGCCGCAGCAAAGCAAGGAGAAAGTACAAAGAGCTAGAAGAAGAAAGCATAGAAAAAGCAAGTGGTGTTTGTACCGCACATTGACAAACTTAGTAAAATGAGAGATTGCATGCTTACAAAAAAATATGTGGAGACGCTATGCCAGACCATCGATACCATGCTCAAAAATATTTTTTCCCAAAGTAAGCAGACTGCAGCCTATTTTTATCACCTGTATTGGTACTTGTGTACGCCACTACATACATATCCAGAACTGCTGTGTGGAGTCGCTAAATTTTACGACCCTCATACCAGAACAGTCAGAAACGCCAAGGGAGATAAGTTTTTCCAAATTTCTACCAAAAGCATCAGAGAGGCCTTTGCATGTGGTGAGCAGCATCCAACGGACTTCACTATCAGGAGAATAAATATAACAGAGCAGAATGACAGATACAAGTCTACAGCGTCGATGCGACAGTTTATGGAGAAAATATTGTTGGAGAAACCATTGATTGGGGAGATGCCCAAGATGCCTAGACCCTTAAGAGAGTTTAAGTATCCTGATCTGTACTCCTTGTTGGCATGGATTATGGTTCTTTTCAGGGATGCGACAGTTTACAAGTGGCAGAATTTCTCTCGCAGAGTGCATTTTGCATGGTGAATTTTACTCCCCTACTGCTATGAGACCAAAAACACAACCCATTTTCTTTGACTAGACGAAATGGATGATGCAACAAATCCACTTATAGTTGAGAAATGTGCAAAGCGACAAAGCTATGTCATTTAGGCACTACTCTTTTCTTTCTTGGTACTTTTTATACCACATACGAGATCGTTTTGCTTTCATCACCAAGAATCAGACAAATGAGAAGGGCGAAGTGCTACCGATATACCAGTGGACTCAGGTCTTGTCAAAAAGGGAGTCTTATTATAACTTCAACATAATTTTTCTAGGTCCTGCACTCAAGCTCCTTTATGGTGTCTATGCCCGAGTATCGAAAGAGGTGAGAAATAAAGTAATAGAAAAATTTAAGAGCGATGTCTTCCAGCTTACATAGGGCCTTGTTATCCGGATGTATGGTTTTACTGGAAAATATTTTCTTCTGCCTTACTACACCACAAAGTACCTCTTCGCACTGGATATCACTAGGCAATACGATTTCATAAATGATACATATGGGCATGGAAGGAGGAGGCCACACACGTGTCTCATGCCATTCAAGTTCAGCCACATTGAGGTAAAATTGACTGAGCAAAACTGATTCATTGTAGTGATATTGTATGACTACAGGTTAGTCGAGATTCCCCAGCACTAGAGGTATGACCTGTTGGATATTTTCAAACCAATTATTGATACAAAAATCTTTCATTCTTGCCCTCGTCTGGACATGGTAGCTCAGTGGATTAACCCTACCGAACATGATTTGGAATGGCATGTGGAGGAAATGATGGCACTTTCCCTTGGCATGATTTCTACATGTTGGAAGTCGAGTATGACCCTACGCACAACCCGGAGCATGTCCCTCCCAAGGATACGTTGCAAAAAATGAAAGACAAATTACCCAATTGGTCTGATGACAAAATTGCAAATTGGTGGCTCATGAGGGTCCATAATGTGAAGCCATCATTTGAATACCCAATGATGTTAGAGAAAAATTTCTTTGTAATTTAAGATGCCAACATTGGCATGTACCAGCCTATTTCTTTTTCTAGTGTTGTTCCTCAGGGTACTTTGAGCCCTATCCAAACTGAGGACGTGACATCATAAAGGTACGAACTGACTACAGAAGATCCACCTGTCAAAGAGAAAGGTGAACAACTACTTCTGGATGAGCAAGGTACACTAATGAAGATAAGTGCTAGCACAGTGCTCTTGCCTTCTCATGTTTCCAAAAATCCTAGGACCAACACATCAAGGCTCCCCAATATGAACATTTCTATAGCACTGACAACCACGGAGGTGTATGTTCCTGAAGTACTTATTTCAGAGCAAAAAAAGTAGCCAAACCAGGAGATAGAGTTGATCGATATTGAGACAAGAGATTTAGAAGAAGGAGAAGGAAGGGCAAGCCCAATCACACAATAGTTTACCTCTTCGGCTCTAGTGGTATTTGAACCCTCATGTATGTGTTTTCTGATCCCTTCCCTTGCAACTGAGCAATTGGTGCCTGTTTCATCAAATTTTGAAACCCCTATTGCTAGTCTACCCCTATTCGACATCCTTGTGTCTTTAACTTTATCTCCAGTCTGTCATGTTCTGGTTACCAGTTCTCTGGTTCCCCATTCCATCCCCTCTACTTCCTTGATGTTTTGCTCTTTTGCATCTGTCACCAATGCATTTACGTTTCTTGGACCCTTTGCTAGCCCCTCTTCTTCTGTCGCAATGTCTACTGCCATCCTTGATGCTATTCGACCTTCTCCCTCATCAACCTCCATTGCAGTGACATCTGTTGATATTCCACTACCTAGTCCTACGCACTCAGTCACTACTATCCAGACCCTAGCATCTTCTAAAGTAAGCATAGTTTCCACCTCGTCAACTTTCGTCCCATGCATCGAAATCCAGCCTCAGCATGCTCTTTCCACTATGTAGTATTTTTTGGAGTGCAGGAGCCACTAGAAACAGAGTTGGAAGTCCTCCAAGTGCACCCGATTATGGAGACCATACACTGAGCGCAGAAAAGTTCCTCGAGCTGGCTGAAGGGCCAAAAAATAAAAGGTGTGCTAGCTCCTGCTGAGGTAGAAAAAAGGGTCATATTCGACCCAGAGAGGATGGAGGTCCACACGGTGTAAAAGTACCTAATGTCCAGAAGCCGCTAGGGGAGATGGTGCCCACAGATTATTCTTACCACACAGTTATGGAGGACCTGAGGATGATCAACACAACAAAGAATATGGGCAACATCGAGATAGAAATGTGCTCCATCTACTTTCATGGAGAAAATTATAACGAGCGCTTATTCAAAGTCAAAGCTAAGAATTTAGAGCTAGAGGAAGCTCTAGCGCAAACGAGAGCCCAACTGGAGATGGCCCAATCTGAATCTGCACAATGGCAGCAAAACGCAGCCAATTTGGAGGAAGAGGTGGTAAACTATAAAGACGCAGTTGAACAGAACCTCGAGGTGCGTCTATAGGTGGAGAGCCAGGTGTAGGTTTTGAATACCCAGATTCAAGAACTACAGGCCAAATTGATAGAAAAAGAAACGTAAGTGGTTATCTTTACTAACGAACACATCAAAGAGATTCGCTACAACTTCCTGACCTATTTCTAGGATAGGGCTTCAAAGGTAGTCACAGTCTTGATATTCATATGGGAAGTACAAAATGCAGTTGCCCTTGGTAGGCCAGTTGTTGAAGCCGTCGAGGAATACATGGACTACTGGCTAGATATTTCCATGCAGATCAAAAAATTGGAGAAGATAGAACTCCATGTTACTCCCATGACCCCATTGGCTTGATCATGGGCTACTGAAAAAGCTACTCTACAATATTATTTCACAAAGCTTGATTTGATCAAAGAAACTCAAAAATTGTGATATGCATTCGAGCAGGAGAGGGTTACTTCATTGCTCCATTTTGAGGCCCTAACGCAAATGGAATTTCGTAACTTCACTGACGATGAGGGTAATATTTTGCTCCATGGGGAGTTAAAGGAGATATAGGCTGCCTTCGCCAATGACACCTCCGAGATCGATGGTTGGGGAGATCCCATTGTAGAAAAACAAGTAATACCCCTGATGAAAAAGTATATATGGATAGAGATATCTTTATTGGAGCTTATCCAAAGAGCTACCTTTGTAAGCATAGACCAAGTTATAACTTTTTTATATTTGATCAAAGAACTCGAAAACCATCCACCATTACTTCTAGATGCTTGGATCGAGGTACATGCAATTTATGAATATGTTTACAAGCGCCCTCTGATATTGACGCACCTCAAGCAACCAAAGGAAGGACACAAAGAAGAAAATGGCAGCGACCAAGGTGAATCTGATAGAGAGGAGGAAGGAGACCCTTAAGAGCAGCAAGATAATAAAGAAGAGAGAGAGAGGTTGAAGGAAGAAGTAGGTACCGGGAGCAAGCACTCTGAAGAAGCAGAAAGTAGCGATGAATCTGAGCCTGAAGGATAAAGGCTTGGGATCATTGCATTGAGGCGAGCTCAATTTCCTGCTAGCCACTAGAAATATTGGCATCTTTGCCACATTCAACTTTTTTGTAAAATTTTGTTTATGTTCTCAAAACTGCTTTTTTCTCCTTCTTCGAACCTTATTGTAAAAATTCATGCTGCCCTCTTTCTTGTGTAAGAACTTCTACCCAATTTTTCATTTCATCCAAGTCAAAGAATGATCATTTCCACTTAGCATGCAAGCAAATTTTCTGGTTTATATTTTATCATGTTGATGCTGTGAAGACTAGGTTTTGCCAAGCCTTCACAGTAAGAGTTCTTTTATGCAAAAAATATGTTCAAAACTCCTTGTGCCAAGTGCATGGATGAAAGCGTTGATACCATGAGCAAAAACAAGTATGATTGAACACGCAAGATGAGGCGTTTTGTGCCCACATTTCAGCAAAGGCCTCTTTACGACCCCAAAAGATCGTTTCGGGTAATATGAGGAGTGAAAACCCTTTTCAAGCTATGAGTTAGGCGAAAGAGAAACGAAGCGCATGGTAGGAACCACTAATGGAAAAGGTTGTTTCAGGCAGGAGGCACTCCGAAAAGCCCTTTCAGGCTTGCAATCAGGTGAAACTCACATGGGATCCAGTCTCTTTCGCGTCCGTTATAAATCAAAAATCCTCACTACAAGAAGGGGTGAAAATCCAAAAATAATCTTTTAATTGTTCAAAGTCATGCAATGGCCCGCCATGCCACCCTGGAAACAAAGCATGGTCAAAGTCAATGCAATCCACATGGTATCAATGGATTCATCCCAACAAAAATCCATTTCAAGGATTTCCTCCCCCGAAAGTCCCTTTCGGGTTACGTTTTGAGTGCAATGCATGTGGGGCCCAGTATTCTAAATTTATGTTTCACTCGAAAGAGGTGGTGAGACTCTCTTTCATGTCTCTTTTGGGCGAAACTCCCTTTCACCTCTCCCTTCAGCAAAACCACCCCAAAGCACTTTTTCAGCAATGAAATCGAATTTAGAGGGCACGCTTTCATCTGTTTAATGGTGGTGGGTGTGAGGGTGATCAAAATTTAACGCCCAAATATTTTAGGATCCGATATTTTCCATTGAGGCGGTCTCAGTAGGTAGGAAGATATCATCAAAGGTAAATCTTACTAGCTATATTGATGAGATACTATGATTCCATCAATAGAGTCAGCCATACCTCATAACTCTTGAAGTGCCGCCAAATCAAATCTTCCTGCCACAACAATGGCTTGCAGTTGAGCATTAATGTCTTAGAGGCAGAATCCTCTATAAAAACTAGCAAATTTAATGTTTTAAGGATGGAAAATTAGCTTGAAAGCTTTGTAAACTGAAGCTCTGCTATGAATGCAAGAGATTATTGACTCTAATCCTAATCCACTTCTATGTGCAGATTTTCTGTCATTTATTTCTGTTAAACTCATTTCATTATTGGAAAGTTTAAATTATATTCCTGGATTTAGCTGTCGATAAAGGGTGAATGTTGGAATATATCTAGAAACTGCATGTTTAAGAAATTTTGGGTCCGGTTTCTTTTTGGTTCTTTGTGTAAAATACTGCTGGTTTGAGGTGAATTTATTGATCTTACTACTTGTTCATCACCCCTTCTTAATCAGCTTACAACTCTTTTTCCCATTTCTTTCAGTCATTTCCCATTCCTTTCTTGCTCTCTAAATTTGCAAACCAAAAGTAGTTAGTAAGGGAACCAACCCTCTATGAAGATTGGCACAGAATAAATTTCTTCCTTTCGATATTTCAATGTTGGCTGAGTTTAGGATGCATAGATGAAACATTCTATACCTAAGGCAGATTTTTAACCAATAACACCTTCCACGGTGGTGATGCTATTAGCTGAAGAGGTTTATCTTCGTCTCAAGACTAATTAAAATCATCATTAGAAAAATATCTTTATAAATTAATCTCTACCAAACACCAAGTTGTAACAACCCACCTCACACAATGATTGGTTGTAAAACAAAATTGATAAATCTTCATTTTGTTGTGAATGTGGTACTTCTGATAGTTATTGTGGATGCAAGACCAGGTTCAAATATTGCCGAAAAATGAAAGCAAGTCGACAAGAAAAGGTAAGGGGGAAGTGATGATTCCACTCATGAGTACATGGACGCTCGCACACTTTGCATACCATATAGAACATATGAATGTTTGGTTATTTTATGATTATTTGAAGGTTTTTTGTTGAGTGATTGCATATTAAAATGTGGTGATGATGATGGGAGTCACTTTCCTTTGTTTATGCATATAATTAAATATTGAAATTAAATATAGACAAAATAAATTATGATGGATGGTGAATCCATGTGGGCATGGTACGAGAAAAATAAGGGAAGTGAATTATTATTATCTTTTTGCTTGCAAGTTTCATTTAGTATGCGTAAAAACAATATTTGAATGTTTTTGCTCGAATGATTTAGATTATGTTAGGAGCAAAAATATGAATTTAGGGAATAAGCTTATGTTTGGTTGAGTTGAGAGTATGTTGGATTTCAGCTTAACTATATATGTGCTAAATGTATGGTGCAATGATGGCTTAAAAACTCCCTCCATAACTCTTGACCGAAAGATAAGAGGAGGTATAATTGTTTTTACTCGGAGAGTGGGGTATTGGTTTTGGACACAGCGATGAGAGTGAAAACAAGGAAGGTGAATTATTGTAGAGGGGTCTTGGTGTTTTTAAAAAAAAAAAGAGCATTGGTGAAATCTCAAAGAAGGGAAGTTTTTGTTGGAAGCGTTGATGAACACTCTGGTGGGAGTAGCATTGCAGGGTAGACCAGATAGATTGCTTCTAATTTTGATTAGTATTGTTCAATTAAATGAAGTGTGTATGAACATGTTCTAGACATGCATTGAAAGAAAGGAAAAATCCTATGAATGTAAAAATGATAATGTTCTCTATGCGCCTACGTATTGTCTTTGTGATAAATGTTGGGATGTTTTACTTGCCTTTATGTTTGCTTTGCCTAAGAAGCTAGATGTCTTGTCAAATGTGGGTGGCATATATGATTTTCATGCATGTGTATCCTCAGAGTATTATGTGAAAACTGTGAGTAGTGGTTGCATGATGAAATTTTATCCTTATATTTAGAATTGCATTTACATTCTAAGGAGCTGATATCTGATCCTATTTGGAAAGAAAAACCCAAGATACCAACTTTGGAGCAGCACCCAGGTCGTTTAAAGTGGAGTCTTGCCAAGTTTACAAGCAACCAAACAAAGCCCTATAATATCCGCAAAGGGAATCAAATTGTGTTAGTTAAATGTTCATTCTCATGGATACCTGATAGCAGAACTATGTGGTAAAGGATGAAATTCTATTACATAGACCAGGGATGCTTTTGTTGTGTTTCAGGAGGATAGGTTTGGAGAGGAAACCAAAACTTATGAGTTTGTTGGTAAGCATAAGTATTTAGGATAAATTATGGTCCTTTTAGTATGTTTGAGTTAAGAAACTTCTATAGCATTGAAACCTATTAGAGTTGTTTTCGGATCAATGCAATGTATTATGGAAAAATTCTATAGAATTTATGACATCAACTATTTAGATGTTAGAGCAGAAAATGGTTTGGTTGTGTTGAAACGTTTATTCAATAGTGTGTATTTTTGTAATGGTGTTATGGTGGTTCACTAAAGAAAATTTCTTGAATGCATGCTATTAATTATTCCCTAAACTTTCATTGAAGGAATTATGTCTAGGAAAGCAATTCAAATGTTATGCTTTGTAAAAGGATGAATTGTCTGGTTTGTATCCCTGAGAACAATGTAATATGAAAACCCACAAACTATATTTTAAAATAAAAATGAATGGTATGCCAGGCTAGCACTGCTGGAGCAGCGAAGGCCGATTTGGCACCTCTCACTCTTCACCTAGACTATAATTTTTAGAACGATGAATAGAGGAGAACATTATTTGATTTTAAAAGTTAATAAAATTAAAAGAGTAGCCCCAAGTGTTTATTTTTATTTTGGTAAATATAAAAGGTAAGGGTATGTTGGTTTAAATTATAGATTCAAATAGGTACCACCAGATAAGGATTTATGATAATTTTGGTGCAAAAACCCTCTTATTGATTGCCCAAATCTTCTCGGGCGAAGTCATTAATTGATTAAAAAATGTATAAAAATTAAGAATGGCCTGCACTATGGTTTATTGTCACTAAAACTTGGACACGTATCTGAATAGAATTTTAGCTTGCTAAAAACATAAGTGAAGGATAACCCGGGATGTACTCAATTCCGTAAAACTTAAGTCTTGGTAGGAATGTATGTACCAAAATGGTAGAAGCATACCCTTAAAGTATACACGTATTCTATCATGAGCAAAGTTACAGTCAACTTGAGTAAGATTGAATGTTTAATATCTAGAAACATCATTTCCAGGGTGTGATGTTGTCACCATGTATTGCTTATAATATGTTTAACCTTGCAAGACCTTCCTTTGAACGCTTATAGTTATTCAAGGAAATCAGGAACCCTTGTGGTAAATATTTACTGTAAGAATTAGAATTTGATGAGAATATGTTTTGATGAAATAATCTTTTATTTTGGCAAAGGAAAATAGTGAAAGTATTTTACATGTTTATACTGTTAAACGCATTATATATGATGATGTATTATTTCTAATCTACCTATTATAAAAGGGGTGAGAAATTATTTATAATTACCAATAGATGGCATGATTTAAAAAAAAGTAATGACATTTTTTAAAACATAGGTTTACTTAAATGAAACATTTCAAGCGAATACTTCTTAGTGGAAAACTTTAAGGCTAGATCTAGAAGTTAAATTTTGAATAACACATAGAAATGAAACGCTGAAGCTTAGAAAATAAGCAATTCGAAATAATAAGTAAACATTTAGTTTAACATGACATTTAGCATCGGGAATGAAGGATGCTCGTTAAACACCCAAAGGCGTTGAGGTGCGGGTATGCACACAACATATTTTGAGTACAATTGAATGTTGATGGAATAGGTAGGAAAATAATGTGACTCAATCAGTATTGGTACGAGGAGCGGTATGGGATGTCATCTCTATATTCCTACTCAAATAGTACTATGATAAGTCCCATGTCCTTTTAGCTTAGTTGGTTAAGCCACGGAGTTTGGTATGGGATAAATATACGTGAGTTAAAATAAAATGCATGATGAAGTTTAAGTTCAAGTAATTGACATGGCACTAACTGACTTCGGGTAAGGAAACAATCAACTAGTCACGAAGGCATATGTATGCTAATTCCTTCATGCAAGTAGAAGAACAAGTCGACTAGGTAGTCAAAGGTTCAGTATGAAAGGAATAGGGAAGCAAGTGTCCACCCTCTAGGTGTTATGGGTCCTAGATTATAACCCTTGTCATGGAATGACCCTCGTGCCAGTAATTCGAAGGCATGAATGGGATGAATCATTTCCACAAAATAGCACTAACTATGGGATGTGGCCTATTTCATCCACTTGGGTGGCTGTCTACAGTAGCCATAGATCCAAAAGTGGTTTTATATACCTGTACTAACTCTAGAAAAGATAAATAAATTTTGGGTGTGAACTTTTTGCTATGAACCTGAAAGATATCATATGAACAATAGTTGTGGGATGAAAATAAATAAAAATATTGTGAAAATATTTTGCTTTTCTAATGGTACAACCAAGTGATTATATTGGGATTGTTACATATGGTATCACAACAAAAGTGGTTCTAGGTTGTAGACTCTAAAAATGAATCTCGGTTGATGTAATGCAAAAGCTAATTATAGTTTACCTCTTTCACCTACAGGTCAAATGACACGATTTCTACGAGGTGGATCCTCAGGAAATATTGCGAGAGGTAGAGAGGAAGAAACCATTGAAGGACCTAATATGGGATCAAGGTCTAGTTTAAGACGATAAGGTCCTCAACATGAAATAAGTATGAAACAACTAAACAAACCACCTCCCAATAAACCTATCATAAAGGAACAAATTCGTGCAAAAGTTGTTCAATTGCTGCAAGCATGCATGGAACAACAAAGAGAAGAGATGGCCCAACAACAAGAACTTATTGTTTAACAACAATAGGTCATAGAAGACTTGGCTAGTGGAAGAGAAACTAGATCATGCAAGGCACAGAATGTGCCAAGGGAACATGAGGGATCTAGTACAAGAAGGGTTAGGGTGAGTAAAGAGTTAGATAGGAACCTAAAAAAGGTTGTAATATCCAAGTTTAATGGAAAGGGTGATGGAGAATTAGCTGAAAATTGGTTAAGTGAATTAGAGTCCTACTTCTCTCTAGTGGTTTTATCCCATGAATCTAAGACTACTTTGGCAGATATGAATATAACTGAAGTAGACCTATATTGGTGGAAATATTATAAGAAAGGCCATAAAGTAGAAGCTGCTGATCTCAAGTGGGAGGAGTTTTTAAAGGAATTTAGAGATAGATTCTTGACAAGGTAATATTACATAGAAAAATTTAGGGAATTCTCAAATTTACGACAAGAATTATGGCAGTATGTGATTACCACCAAAATTTTATTCAATTATTAAAATATGCATCCCAATATGAAAGCAATGAAGAAATGAAAACTCGTAAATTCATTCTCGGATTACATCCTAGAATCATGATAGTGGTAAATATGCACAATCCTATCAATCTGCATACTGCATTTGATTTGGAAAGAAAAGAGGAAGCTAATCAGGAGATGAGAAAGATATTAATTATCAAAAGCTTTTCGATAAGGAAAAAAATAAACTTTGAAAGCGAAAAAGTGTTGGATTTGTGAAATGGGAGAAATATCAAAACAAGAAACCTAAAAGAGGAGATCAGAATAAGAATGATGACAAAAATAAACCTAATTATCAAGGTGGTAGGTTCAAGAGAGATGTTAAGGAGTTTCTTAAAAGACAGGACCAGAAACTAGCAGGTCAAGATAGGACTAGGTGTTGTGGTTCATCCACAACACACCCCAAAAGTGGGGACCCACCTTTGTTTTTGCAGGTTTTAGGGAAGATCTCAAAGACCCGGATGCTAAAAATGAAGAAAAGAAGAAAAATGCCTAAGTGTTGAAAGGGTCGCGAAATCGCGACCTGTCTCTCCATCGCTGCGAAAAATTGAAATCGCGACGCGTTTTTTGGAAGCGTACGGAAAGTTGAGAATGGTAGCGATTTCGCTACAAGTTGCCGAGAGGAAGCACAAGGTTGAAAGTGGTAATCATTTCACTACTTTTTCGTGAAGCGGAGGCTCGAAAGAAAAGTGGTAGCGAATCGCTACCACTTCGTGAAGCGGAGGCTCGAAAGAAAGGTGGTAGCGAATCGCTACCACTTCGTGAAGCGGAGGCTCGAAAGAAAAGTGGTAGCAAATCGCTACCACTTCGTGAAGCAAAGGCGTGAAAGAAGAGTGGTAGCGATATCGCTACCACTTTACAAAGCAAAAGGCGTGAAAGCAAGGTGGTAGCGATATCGCTACCACTTTGCGAAACAAAGGCTCGAGACCAAAGTGGTAGCGATATCGCTACCACTTCATCGAAGGAAGGCTCGGAACCAAAGTGGTAGCGATATCGCTACCACTTCATCGAAGGAAGGCTCGGAACCAAAGTGGTAGCGATATCGCTACCACTTTTTGAAAAGAAGGCAAAGCAAAGTCGGTAGCGATATCGCTACAACGAGCTACTGCGGGCGTACGGACCAAGAACATGTCGCGATATCGCGACATGTCACGACGGGACATGTCGCGTTATCGCGGCTAGGAAACGGAAGAGGCCAAATGCAAATTCTGTCGGGATTTCCGCGGGAAAGCGTTACGAAAGGTGCAGGAGACGCAGGACACGTGGCGGAAATGACAGAACCAGAGTAACGTTTCATAACAACAGTTACTGGCCACAGAGATCGAGCGTTACGAATGCACGCAAAGGTTAGAATACCAAAAGGCGGGAATTGAAGCGAAGGGTCCCGGGAGTCGAAACGAAGCGTCATGGAACAGCCGAGAACGCGCGACAGAAAGGTTAAATAGCAGAAATGTAGATGGATACGGGGCTAGAGACTGTAACAAAAAAGCATTACTTATTGAAATAAAGGATTTTTCTTTGGTAACACGACTTTTGTGTGTAAAATCAAAAGGAGATCGAAGCCAAAACTATTGTTTTACTGTCAATCTTTTCGTTGCATCATTTTGTCTTGTATCTATTTCGTTTACGCCATGGGATGGGTTACGATAGGTGAATGGTAGAATGATGCAGTTATATTCTTTTCCTTAGAGTCTTGCATCTGATCTGATTAGATTGTGTGTTAGTACGGATCTGATCGGTTGGGTTGTTTTGGGGACTTCATCTCTTAACTTGGGATTTTGCAGGGAGGAGATCGTGAACCATTTTAATATCCTTCATTATTTTCCAGCTGATTCAAAATAATAGTTTCTGTTTTATTCCTTGATATGCTTAATTTCATGTCAGAGACTAACATTGAAATAACAGAACTATTGAATAGAGATAAAACGAACAGGTTAACCTTAGAATAAATTGTGAATATTAGAACATCAAAAGGATTTTTGTTTATTTTTTATTAATCAAACAAGTCAAGATTATAAAGTTCATTGAGAATCAACAAAGGCCCCTTGTTAAAAGATATCAGTAGGATTTGAGTTATTCCAGGATATATCAGTTGTATGTATTAAATTGAAATTCACTTTTATATACGTAAAAGTTGTTTCACAAAGAAGCTTGGAGAAATAATAAAAGGAAGGAAAATAAAATAAATTATTTCTTTGCAAGAAAGAGTCTTTTGTTCGAGACTCTAAGTTGCGTGTTATTATTTGTAATATGACAAATTAACACTCAACATTTTGGCGCTAGAAGGAGGGCCTTCTGTATTGCTTTGCAATTTTGATTTGTTCTAACAATTAACGTGGGTAGTTTTGTTTCCACCTATTGTGTGCAGGTTGGACATTTAGGCGGTGGTGTTCCTTTGATTTCCTTTTCATTGCCTTAAAAAAAAAAAAAAAGGGAATAAAAGCTTGATGTTGAACGCATGCCTAAGATTGGGAGAATATGAAACATTGGAATCATGTTGTAAAAGCTCCACATGTAATACAAACAGTTAATTTAGATCATTTGAAGCTTGTGATGCATGAAAAAGTCGGTTTTGCATGACAAATCATCTCATTTGCAATTCAAGAAATAATGCATTCATGTTCCATCTCACTTTTCATACATTTCACCGTAGTGGCATATGCATCTTAGGTGCAATTCATTTGAGTATGTTGAATCCTCTTAGGGTTATGTTATAACATAAATCTAAGTAAATCCTAAGGTTGGAAGCTGAGTCTTGAAGTATCTAGGACCAAGCACGTTTCATACATTAAAAGGGATCTTGAGAAAAATGATCAAAACCTAACTTGGAGGAAAAGGTTGGGCGAAAATGGTTTTCATGTCTATCCTATTATGCAACATGATCCTAAAAAGAGTGTTTTTGACCACTTCCATAGAGCTTAAAGCCTAAAATCAGAGTAGTAAGGATAGGGTTAAATTCTCATCTCGGTTGGTTGAGAATCTAATTCCCCAAAGCTTTGATTGGACCCACATGGAGTAGTAAGGATAGGGCATAAATTCTCATCTCGGTTGGTTGAGAATCGATTCCCCAAAGCTCTTATGTTTCATTTCGTATTAAGTCTTAGATTGTAAGGATCGTACTATTTGTCCTCTCGCAAAGGATGGGTAGTCATCCCCAAGGTCTAAGTAACAAGATTAATATTTTCCATTTACATTTAAAATCTTGGGTTGTAAGGATCGTACTATTTGTCCCTAACCGGGATGGGTAGTCATCCCCAAGGTCCAAGAAGTAAAATAAATAAATTTTTCCCATCTCATCCTTATATTGGATTGTAAGGATCGTACTACTTGTCCTCTGCAAGGGATGGGTAGTCATCCCCAAGGTCCAAAGAAATGAAGATAAGTTTTGGATTATGGGGTTAGATAGGCCCATGCATGGCATCATGTCTTGCCTAAAAAATAAGACCACCGATTGTCTAGAGGGTTAGACTAGCCTGACCATTTCTTCCATAATTGGTTTAGTTATTTTGCTCAAAGTGAGGTAAAGAATTCTAAATCAGAATAGTAAGGATAGGGTTAAACTCTCATCTCGGTTGGTTGGGAGTCTGATTCCCCAAAGTTCCGATTTCACATCCACTTGCACATGGGTTCAAGATAGTAGGGACTCATAACCAACTTTGGGATATAATGAACCGTTCACTAGTGGATCCTAAGAGGGTTTGGCGAGTCTTGAATGTTTGCACATAATACTACAAGAGTGACTATGCATTTTCTCATGGCATATTCAGTAGGATACACAAATCATTCACAATTTCGCATATGCATTCATGCAAAACCGATGATGGAATGTGGATCAAATTCAAATGATAAGGAAAGGAATTCATTGCACACACCGAGCTAGTACTTGATGATTTTGATAATTCATGTACTTCTGATTTTGGGCATTAGTTATATTGATTATGGGCTAACCCATGTTTTCAAATTTGTGATTTGTGTTAGGTTGGGTTCTTACTAAAATGCTCAAGAGCATTTGATCAGTGAGTCGCCATTTGTTGTGGTTCATCCACAACACACCCCAAAAGTGGGGACCCACCTTTGTTTTTGTAGGTTTTAGGGAAGATCTCAAAGACCCGGATGCTAAAAATGAAGAAAAGAAGAAAAATGCCTAAGTGTTGAAAGGGTCGCGAAATCGCGACATGTCGCGAAATCGTGACCTGTCTCTCCATCGCTGCGAAAAATTGAAATCGCGACGCGTTTTTTGGAAGCGTACGAAAAGTTGAGAATGGTAGCGATTTCGCTACAAGTTGCCGAGAGGAAGCACAAGGTTGAAAGTGGTAATCATTTCACTACTTTTTCGTGAAGCGAAGGCTCGAAAGAAAGGTGGTAGCGAATCGCTACCACTTCGTGAAGCGGAGGCTCGAAAGAAAGGTGGTAGCGAATCGCTACCACTTCGTGAAGCGGAGGCTCGAAAGAAAAGTGGTAGCGAATCGCTACCACTTCGTGAAGCAAAGGCGTGAAAGAAGAGTGGTAGCGATATCGCTACCACTTTACAAAGCAAAGGCGTGAAAGCAAGGTGGTAGCGATATCGCTACCACTTTGCGAAACAAAGGCTCGAGACCAAAGTGGTAGCGATATCGCTACCACTTCATCGAAGGAAGGCTCGGAACCAAAGTGGTAGCGATATCGCTACCACTTCATCGAAGGAAGGCTCGGAACCAAAGTGGTAGCGATATCGCTACCACTTTTTGAAAAAGAAGGCAAAGCAAAGTCGGTAGCGATATCGCTACAACGAGCTACTGCGGGCGTACGGACCAAGAACATGTCGCGATATCGCGACATGTCGCGATATCGCGACATGTCGCGTTATCGCGGCTAGGAAACGGAAGAGGCCAAATGCAAATTCTGTCGGGATTTCCGCGGGAAAGCGTTACGAAAGGTGCAGGAGACGCAGGACATGTGGCGGAAATGACGAGAACCGAGTAACGTTTCATAACAACAGTTACTGGCTGCAGAGATCGAGCGTTACGAATGCACGCAAAGGTTAGAATACCAAAAGGCGGGAATTGAAGCGAAGGGTCCCGGGAGTCGAAACGAAGCGTCATGGAACAGCCGAGAACGCGCGACAAAAAGGTTAAATAGCAGAAATGTAGATGGATACGGGGCTGGATCTTGTAACAAAAAAGCATTACTTATTGAAATAAAGGATTTTTCTTTGGTAACATGACTTTTGTGTGTAAAATCAAAAGGAGATCGAAGCCAAAACTATTGTTTTACTTTCAATCTTTCCGTTGCATCATTTTGTCTTGTATCTATTTCGTTTACGCCATGGGATGGGTTACGATAGGTGAATGGTAGAATGATGCAATTATATTCTTTTCCTTAGAGTCTTGCATCTGATCTGATTAGATTGTGTGTTAGTACGAGATCCGATCGGTTGGGTTGTTTTGGGGACTTCATCTCTTAACTTGGGATTTTGCGGGGAGGAGATCGTGAACCATTTTAATATCCTTCATTATTTTCTAGTCGATTCAAAAATAACGATTTCTGTTTTATTCCTTGATATGCTTAATTTCATGTCGGAGACTAACATTGAAATAACGAGAACTATTGAATAGAGATAAAACGAACAGGGTTAACCTTAGAATAAATTGTGAATATTAGAACATCAAAAGGATTTTTGTTTATTTTTGATTAATCAAACAAGTCAAGATTATAAAGTTCATTGAGAATCAACAAAGGCCCCTTGTTGACAGCTATCTGCAGGATTTGAGTTATTTTGGGATATATCAGTTGTATGTATTAAATTGAAATTCATTTTTATATACGTAAAAGCTGTTTCACAAAGAAGCTTGGAGAAATAATAAAAGGAAGGAAAATAAAATAAATTATTTCTTTGCAAGAAAGAGTCTTTTGTTCGAGACTCTAAGTTGCGTGTTATTATTTGTAATGTGACAAATTAACACTCAACACTAGGGAAACTATGCCTTTGAAAAGAAATGATAATATCAACAAGGGAAATAGACCTCCACCAAATGGTTTCTACATATGTCAAGGATCTCATTATGCCAATATATGCCCCTCAAAGCTGATCAACCTCTGAAGGCCCCAGAAGAAGCTAGCCACATGATCTTTGCAGCCACAGGTAGTTTTGAACTCAATGGCCAAATTACTCCTTTCTTAATGAATGGATTTTTTTTGACAAAAATGTTCAAATTTTGATTGATAGTGGGTCAACTGATAGCTTTATCTCATCTATATTAGTGAGGGATTTACTTGTTAGACCTGGATTTTTAACCAATGGATGGAAGGTAGAGTATGGATCACGGTAAACCTATCATGTTAACCAATGCCTGTTTGACCCTCATATTACATTGTCACAAGGGAAGACTAGTTAGCATCTATATGTGGTACCCTTGCATTCATTTGATATTATTTTAGGAGTTGATTGGTTAAAGATGCATAAGGATTTTCTGAATTTTGAAGAGAGATGGGTGGAATTCATGGATGAATCCAATCAAAGAATTAGGATTTTTTGTGGTCGGGGTGAAGTTAAACCACATTTATTGTTTGCGATGCAAATAAAGAAAGTGATTAAGGAGATAGAAATTATATTCATAGTTAATAAGAATAAGAAAGAGAAACCTAAAAATGAAATTGACCTATTTCAAAAACATTATGTGTTGGGAGAATTCACGGTTGTGTTTCTGGAGGACCTTCTAGGATTACCTCTCTAGAGAGAATTTGATTTTTCTATTGAGTTACTGCCTGAAGTAACACCTATTGCAAGAGGACCATATAGAATGGATTTTATAGAGCTACAAGAGCTTGAAATATAACTTCAATTTTTTTTTGGAAAAAGGGCTAATCAATCCAAGTGTGTCACCTTAGGGAGATCCTATTTTGTTTGTCAAAAAGAAAGATGGTACCTTGAGGATGTGTATAATTTATCGGATGTTGAACAAAGTTACTATCAAAATAGATATTCGTTACCAAGAATTGATGATTTATTTGATCAATTAAAAGGAGCAAGCATTTTTTCAAAGATTGACTTAAAATATGGTTATCATCATTTGAGGATAAGAGAGGAAGACACTTCTAAAATAACATTCAGAACAAGATATGGATATTTTGAATTTATTAGTTTTACCTTTTGGGCTAACCTATGCCCCAACCGCATTCATGAATTCATGAATAACATTTTTAGAGAGCAGTTGGATCGATTTGTGCTCGTATTTTTGGATGACATACTGATCTATTCCAAGAATAAGGTGGAACATGATCAACATATGAGAACAATGCTTGAGATTTTGAGAAGGAATCGACTATATGGAAAACTATCCAAGGGTGAGTTTTATACTCCACAAGTATAATATATGGGACATATTATTTTTGTTGAGGGGATTGCAGTAGATCCCAATAAAATAGAAGCAATTATGGGTTGGCCAACACCTACTAATGTAACATATGTGTGAATATTTATGGGGATTACAGGATATTATAGACGATTGGTCAGAGGGTTTTCAATAATTACCCAATCCATTACAAACCTTAAAAGGAAAGGAAAAGACTTCAAATGGATAGAGCAAAGTGAAGAGGCTTTTCTGGTTTTGAAATAAAGGTTGAAAACTGTACCAATCCTACAATTGCCTGATCCTAATAAGCAGTTTACAGTTTGTACAGATGCATAAATTGAAGGGTTAGGTTGGGTTTTGACCCAAGGCGATGTGATTATTTCTTATGAGTCCAGGAAACTTAAGCAACATGATGTTAAATACGCTACTCATAATTTAGAGTTGGAAACGGTGGTGCATGCTCTAAAAATTTAGTGATATTATTTATTGGGAAAATCATTTGAGTTAAAGACAGACCACTAGAGTCTAAGGTATATATTTACCCAACCCTTATTGAATGCCAGGCAACAACGGTGGATATAATTTTTAGCGGAGTATGATTTTAGTATTGATTATATTAAGGGTAAGGATAATAAGGTTGTCGATGCTCTGAGTAGGAGAGGGCATATTACTGCAATGGTAAAATGCCAATATGATCTGTTAGATCAAATCAGAATATGGTAAGAAAAAGATGAATTTTGTCAATATTGTATTGAAAAGGTTGGGTAGAAACCTGAAGGGGATGCAAAATATGTTTTCAGGGATGACATATTATTTTTAATAATAGGTTGGTATTCCCTAAGTTAGGAGGATTGAGAGAAAAAATCCTTAGAGAGGCACACAATACTCCCTATTCTACGCACCTAGGAGGGGCAAAAATGCACGAAAATATGAAGAAAGCCTATTTATGGTCAGGAATGAAAAAAGATATCACCAGGGTCAAATGTTTGAAGTGCCAAAGAGTGAAAACCAAACATTTGGATCCAGATGGAAATATGTACCCACATGAGATACCTTCACAAAAGTGACAAGTCGTATCAATGGATTTTATAGTGGGATTGCCTAAAACAAGATTCAAACATGATGTAATTTTAGTAATTATGGATAAATTAACCAAATTTGCACATTTTATACTAGGCAATGTGCAATATGACGCACCTACAGTAGCAAGTAAGTTTTCCAGGGAAGTGGTAAGGTTACACGGTTTTCCAAAAGTTATCATATCTAATAGAGATTCTCAATTTACTTTTGAATTTTGGCAAGTATTGCATCAAGTATTAGGGACCAAACTGAATATCAGTACTACTTATCACCCTGATACAGATGGACAGGCTAAGAGGGTGAATCAAGTGCTTGAGGATATGTTAAGAATGTACTGCATGGATCAACACACAAAGTGGGAAGACTACTTATACCTAGTGAAATTTACATATAACAATTGTTACCATGCATCACTAGGTATGGCACCTTTCGAAGTCCTATATGGGAGATGGTGTAGAACTCCCATGTCTTGGGATAATCTGGAATATCGGGTAGTGATCGGACAAAAAATGGAAGAACAATTAAAAAGAATTCAACAGAAGCCGAAATAGGCCACAAATCTCTAGAAGAGCTACGCGAACCTCAAAAGAACATCGAGGGAGTATTCTGTGGGAGACAGAGTATTCTTAAGGGTGAATCCAACTAAAATTTCCATAAAATCTTCCAATATTGACTCTAGATATGTGGGTCCATTTGATATTGTAGCTAAGATAAGCCCTATTGTGTACATACTAGCTCTATCGCTAAGCTTATTCATAATCCATAATGTCTTCCTTGTGCCCCTCTTTAGAAAATATATTTCTGATCCTACTCGTGTTTTAGATGTTTCCAGTTTGCATACAACCGATCCATTAAGGATTGAAGTTTGATCTGTTCACATACTTGGTTTTAGGGCCAAGAATCTAAGACAAGCATAGAGCAATGCTAGATCCAATGGGATCTCTAATTAGATAAATTTTTTGGAAAATATGCAGTAATAGTTTCCTTATTTGTTTGAGTAGATATAGACCTTTTCATAAAACTTTTGTTTGAAATGATAATATATGTATATATGCAAATGAATATGAGATCAGACATGGAGTGGAGCAGATTTTATATGTTTGAGTTCCTAAGTAGAGTAGCTAGAATATGCTTTGTATTTTTGAGTAAAGTAGTTTTAAACATATGTTGAAATATGTTTTGATTTACTCATGGACATCTGATTAAATGAAAGATGACACATTTTGTGATTTGGTTCTATGTCCAAATCTAAGTAATTGTGAATCTATGATAATTGGAATATTTTATGAAAATGGAAACAATAAATTTTTTGACTGCTTGATAGCTATAGAAAACTTTGTTTGCTATGTAATTAAACACGGAGACTATGTTTGTACGAAGTGGGAGAGGATGTAAAAACCCACCTCACACAATGATTAGTTGTACTACAAACTTGGTAAATCTTCCTTTTCTTGTGAAATTTGGTACTATTGATAGCTATTGTGGATGCAGGACCAGGTTCAAAGATTACCAAAAAATGAAAGCAAGTCAACAAGAAAAGGTAAGGGGGAAGTGATGATTCGGCTCACGAGTATATGGATGCTCGCATACTTTGCATATCGTATAGAACATATGAATGTTTGGTTGTTGTACGATTGTCTGAAGGTTATTTTTTGAGTGATTGCATATTAAAATGTGGCGATGATGATGGGACCCACTTTCCTTTGTTTATGCATATAATTAAATATTGGCATTAAATATAGACAAAATAAATTATTATGGATGGTGAATCCATGAGGGCAAGGTACAAGAAAAGTAAGGGAAGTGAATTCTTATTATCTTGTTGCTTGCAAGTTTCATTTAATATGCGTAAAAAAAATATTTGAAATTTTTTGCTTGAATGATTTAAATTATGTTAGGAGCAAAAAATGTGAATTTAGAGAATAAGCTTATGTTTGGTTGAGTTGAGAGTATGTTGGATTTTGTCTTAACTGTATACGTGCTAAACGTATGGTGCAATGATGGCTTAAAAACTCCCTCCATAACTCTTGACCAAGAGGCAAGGGGAGGAATAATTGTTTTTACTCGGAGAGTGGGGTGCTGGTTTTGGACACCGCGAGGAGAGTGAAAATAAGGAGGGTGAATTGTTGTAGAGGGAGCTCACTGTTTTTCAAGAAAAAAGGAAGCGTTGGTGAAATCTGAAAAATGGGAGTTTTTTTTGGAAGTGATGGTGAACACTCCGGTGGGAGTAGGATTGTCGGGCAGACCAGGTAGATTGTTTCTAATTTGATTAGTATTGTTCAATTAAATGAAGTGAGTATGAACGAGTTCTAGACATCCATTGAAATAATATAAAAAACTTGTGAATGTAAAAAGGATAATGTTCTCTTTGTACCTGCATATTGTCTTTGTGATAAATGTTTGGATGTTTTAATTGCCTTTATATTTGCTTTGGCTGAGAAGCTATCTTATCAAATGTGGGTGGCATATATTATTTTCATGCATATGTATTCTCAGAGTATTATGTGAAAAAATTGAGTAGTGTTTGCATGATGAAATATTATCCTTGCATTTAGAATTGCATTTGTATTCTATGGATCTGATATCTGATACTATTTGGAAAGAAAAACCCAAGATACCAGATTTGGAGCAATGTCGAGGTCATTTACAATGGAGTCTTGCCGAGTTTGTGAGAAACCAAACAAAGCCCTGTGATATTCGCAAAGGGAAATGAAATTCTATTACATAGACCATATATTGTGTGGTAAAGGATGAAATTCTATTACATAGACCATGGATGCTTTTGCTGTGTTTCAAGAGGATAGATTTGGAGAGCAAACCAAACTTCTGAGTTTGTTGGTAAGCATAAGTATTCAGGAGAAACTGTGGTCCTTCTAGTATGTCTGAGTTAAGAAGCTTGTATAGCATTGAAACCTATTAGAGTTATTTTTGTATTGACGCAATGTATTATGGAAAAAATTTATAGAATTTATGACATCAACTATTTAGATGTTAGTGCAAAAAATGGTTTGGTTGTGTTGAAACGTTTATTCAATAGTATGTATTTTTGTAATAGTGTTATGGTGGTTCACCAAAGGAAATATCTTGAATGCATGCTATTAATTATTCCCTAAACATTCATTGAAGGGATTATGTCTAGGAAAGCAATTCAAATATTATGCTTCGTAAAAGAATGAATTGTTTGGTTTGTATCCCTGAGAACAATGTAATCCGAAAACCCAAAAACCCAAAAACCCAAAAACTATATTTTAAAACAAAAGTGAATGGTATGCCAAGCTAGCGCTGGTGGAGCAGCGAAGGCAAATTTGATACCTCTCAATATTTACCTACACTGTAATTTTTATAACGAAGCATATAGTTATGGTGAATAGAGGAGAACACTATTAGATTTTAAAAGTTAATAAAATTAAAAGAGTAGCCCCAGGTGTTTATTTTCATTTTGGTAAATATAAAATGCAAGGGTATGCTGGTTTAAATAATAGATTCAAATACGTACCACCAAATAAGGATTTATGATAATTCTAGTGCAAAACCCCTCTTGTTGATTACCCAAATATTCTTGGGTGAGGTCATTAATTGACAAAAAATGTATAAAAATTAAGAATGTCCTGCACTATGGTTTATTATCGCTAAAACTTGGACACCTATCACAACAGAGTTTTAGCTTGCTAAAAACGTAAGTAAAGGATAATCCGGGGTGTACTCAACTTCGTAAAACTTAAGTCTTGTTAGGATATGTTATAATTACCTATATTATTTCATTATTCTCCTAATGTAAGTCTAACAATATTATTGTTAGACCTAAGCTATTGTTAGTGGCGAATATATTTATTCGTCAATTGTTAGATTTATTAGGGTTTATTCGATCCTATTTCTATGGGCTACTTTTAGCCTAATATTGTATTATTTAAAAGCTCTTGATTAATACAATGTTGACGTACTTTGTAACATGGTATCAGAGCTGGACTCGGGATGCAAACTGACCCAGGCACGATTCCCGAGGTCAACTACTGTGAGCACCTCGGCACATTTACCGAGGTGACGACTCCAGATTGGTCCAAATTTCTAGACTGACTCGCGGTGGATGACCCTAGACCTAATCGGTGACCAGACAACATAACAGACTATGGGTGGACACTCTTGAGTGGACGAAATCAAAAGGCCAAGCGGGAGGATTGACCACCGTAAGGTGGTCATTAAGGTTAGTAAGTGTTTTTTTTTTAAAACTCCTTACGTTGTTCGACTTGCGCATTTGGGATATTTCATCCCTATGAAATCATTTCCATCGCAAATATTTGGCCTGACGCTGCATACATCGAAAGCGATCTAGATTGTAGCGTGTGCCCTACTGGATGGTTCCAGCAGATCGTGCAGGTGTTTCATCTCTGCTCAACTCGACGCTTCCTCAGATACCGTTTCGACCTTCATCTGGACGCCATCTCAGGAATTCACCATTATTCTGAAGTATTTCGTGGCGTGAAGGATCGAGTGGAGGTTTTTCATCGGTGCGCAGGCCACATTGAGGTTGACAGCCATCGAGAAGTGCTCTGACAGTGTTTTTTTTTTAGCACTGACAAGCACTCTCGCAGATGGGATACGATCTACAAAAATGATTTGATCCAAAGAGTGGAGAGTGGACGTCAAATGATTTCTTCACGTCGGTAATGCCGTAATCTCATTGTCGTAATCGTGATTTTGAGTGATCCTGTAACAACAAATCGCATTCTTGAAAAAAAAATCAATTTTTTTTATATACTGTCGTCCGCCACCCGAACGCAGCCCGAGCGCCGCTCAGCGCCGCCGCCCGAGCGCCACCCGAGCCGCGGCCGAGGTGGAGGCACGGCCGGGTCGAGCTTTGGGCTCGTGGCTCCTCTATAAGGAGGAGGGCACCCCCTGATCCAAGCGGATCAGCCCGCTAGCTCACGTGGTAGTGAGCTGAGCGGTAGGGCTCAGGGAGCCCTGAGGTCACGGGTTCAAATCCCGCCGACCCCCCCCCCACCAAGGTATAAAATTTTTTTTCCTTTTTTTTTTTAAGTTTTTTTTTTTAATTTTTTTTTCTAAAGTTAAAAATTATATCATTTTTTTATAGTTTAAAGTTATTTTTTTTTAAATAATTTTCTACTATATGAAATAGTTTATTTTTTTTAACTATTAAAAAAATGTTTAAAAAAAAAGGGGAGAAATTTTTTTAAAGGGGGGGGAGTATTTTTTTTCCAAAATCAAGGGGGGATAGAGAGTAATTTTTGAAAAGGCAATTTTTGGCATTATTGTAAAGGTGCATTTTTGGCAGTGCCCGACACCTAGTGGTTTATTTCTGTGGGCACTTTTATGTTGTATGTTGCATTTTTTCATGTTTTGCACTACTTCATTAAAAGTTAAAATCAAGTACACTCCCTAAGTCCCCGAAATAATTAAAACCCATCCGTGCAATTTATTGCACTGCAGCGTTCGGTATTTGTGATACCTCTGGCCAGCACTTATAGGTAAAGTTGTCGTGATTGCGCTACTGTATCCGCCGCCTAATATAGCTGCCACAATGACGTCTGAGCTTGTTCTCTATAAATCGTCGGGGAGATATAAGTTTGCCATTTTGCTATTTTTTTACTCCATTCCACTACCCTAATCGTTCTTGTGTTTAGGCGTAAATCCTGACGAATGTTCTGAAATCCAAAGTGTTTTGGGGAAATTACACCCCACGCATGAGGGTTGACGACTTTCTATGGTAGGTGCCATCAACAAGACGATTCCCTTTCAGTACCGCCTAAGTTCCACGTATCGTATAATCTTTAAAATTACCTACAGTCTCCCTCACGTAAGGGCGGGTAATTTTTCTGATTTTTCAAAATACCTATAGTCTCCCTCACGTAAGGGCGGGTATTTTGTATGGTATAAAGGCCTGGCATTAAGGTATATAGAAAGGGGGACCAATTGGTGATATAAGGAACCCTCACTATGGCTTCTTCTGCAAAGTTAATGACTGATGCTCATCAGTTATTGAAAGGTCCTAATTATACACCATGGAAAAACAAGATGAAGGCAATCCTAGTCATGGAAGATTTATGGGATGTTGTTTCTGGAGCAACAACACGACCTTCACCAGTAGCTGGATCCATAGCTGCTACACCTCCAACTGCTGATCAGATAGCATTTGACAAGAAAGACAATCGAGCAAAGGTGCTCATTTTGTTTGCTATCTCAGATGAAGTTCAACCTCATATAGCTGAGAAAGAGCACGGTAAAGAGGCATGGGATGCCCTTAAAACCATTTATGAGGGAAATAATGATTCCACCATTCTTCATCTTCAAAAACAACTTCACAATCTGAGTTTGAAACAGGGTGAGACAGTTGAACTCTTTCTTTGCAGAGTATCTGAATTGAAAGGCAAATTGAATTCTTTGGGAGATCCAGTAGACGACAAGCTTCTCACTTCAGTAGTGATGAGAGCTTTTCCTGATTCCTTTGATACGTTGATCACCTCAATTCAGGTGTCACAATGAACAATTACCTTTATTGAGTTGGTCAATCTGCTTCAACAATAGGAGGCACGCCAACTTCACAGGGATGATTCTTCTAATACAACCCTATACTCCAACAGATAGGGTTCTAAGAAGAAAGGTAATTTTTAGAAAGGAGGCAATTCTCAACAAGATTCAAAAGGGAAAGGGAAACAACCTCAACAAAAGAAGAGATATTGCAAAATTTGTGATAAAGACAACCATGACACAAACAGGTGTTGGCATAAGAATAAGCAAAAAGGCCAGAACAAACCACAAAACAAGAACAAGCAACCCAAGGTGAATGTTGTTGTTGAAGAATATGACTCAGATTCTGAATGGGCACACAAGGTGCTCATGACTACCACAACCTCCAAAGAGAGGGATCCTATATGGTATGTCGATTCTGGCGCTAGTAAGCATATGACTGGCGACAAATCATGGTTTGAATCATTTGTGGCCAAAGAGGGCAGACCTGTCACTATTGTTGATGACAAAACCTACAAGGTTTAGGGAGAGGGTATAGTTTTAGTCACTCTTCCTGATGGCAAGTGTCAGATTGACAAAGTCCTCTATGTTCCAAGATTGGCTAACAATTTTTTGTCGATCACACAAATCCTGGATAAAGATATGGTTGTCAACTTTCATGTTGAGAATGGCAAGAAGTGTTGTTCTATTACCAGGCAGGGTAAGAAGATTGCAACAGCTTCATATAAGCATGGCTTATTTGCCTTAGATGCTATCTCTACTCCCCATGTTGCCATGACAGTCTCTACCAAGGAGGCAACTTCCCTATGGCACAAGAGATATGGGCATCTTAGTTCTGGCTACTTACTTGAGCTTAGTAAGTATGAGATGGTAAAGGGTCTTCCTTCCCTTTCTTCCACATTGCCAGTGTGCTCTGATTGCTTGGCAGGAAAGCAGCATAGAGTACCTTTTGAGAAGAGCTCAACAAGAGCACATAAACCTCTGGAGTTGATTCACACCGATCTGTGTGGTCCTTTCACACCCAACAGTTGTGGGGGGAAGAGGTATTTTTAGTTATTTGTAGATGACTACTCATGAAAGATGTGGGTTTTCTTTCTCCGACTAAAATCTGAGGCTTTTGATTTCTTCCAGCAATTCAAGAAATCTGTTGAGGAGTCAGGGACTTCTATTAAAACCCTCCCTCAGATCGAGGGGGGATTTTACCTCTAAAGAATTTTCTGCATTCTTAACTGAGCATGGAATCTCGAGACAATTAACAACTGCCTACACTCCTCAGCAAAATGGAGTTGTTGAAAGAAGGAACCATTCTATTATGGAAATGGTTCGTTGTATGCTCACAGGAGCTACTCTTGGGCAACAATATTGGGCAGAAGCTGTCACCACTTTAGTATATCTGTTGAATAGGGCACCCACAAAGGCCCTAAAAGGAATGACTCCATAGGAAGCATGGAGTGGTCGTAAACCCTCCATATCTCATCTTCGTATTTTTGGATGTCAAGCTTTCATGCACATACCGAAAGAGAAAAGGAAGAAGCTAGATGAGAAGACATTGAGATGCATTTTTCTTGGCTATGATGAGCACTCTAAAGGTTATCGTTTGATAGATCCTTTGACCAAGAAAATTCATGTCAGTAGAGATGTTGTTTTTGATGAAGCTTTCACATCACAAAGCACATCTAATGTATACCTAGATCTTGTGGAATCTAAGGAAGAGAAGTTCCCTTCGTCAACACAGACAGGAGGTCCTTCCACCTCTTCTTCATCACCACAAAAGAAGAATCCAAAATGGTATACAAGTACAATCAGGGATGCAAAATTATCCACTCCACCAGATTTGACTTTGGATAGACCTCGTACTCGCAGTATGGCTCAAAGGGAAAGAGCAGCAACAGAGACTAGTGAGGTTGATGATCTTTGTCAATATTTTGAAAGTCTTTCTATAGATCCACATGGAGAAACAGAGGATATGGATATAGATGATGACAGGGTGTTTATGTCTTCAATGAATGAACATGAACCTATTTCTGTACAAGATGCTCTTAGCAAGCCACAATGGAAGGATGCTATGGATGCTGAGTACAAGTCTCTGAAAAAGAACAAAACTTGGGAGCTTGTCGATCTGCCACAAGGAAAGAAGCCCATTGGCTGCAAATGGGTGTATAAAGTCAAGTACAAGGCAGATGGGACAATTGATAAGCATAAGGCCCATCTTGTTGCAAAGGGCTATGCGCAAAAGGAAGGCATTGACTATGAGGAAACTTTTGCACCTACTTCTCGGATGACCACAATTCGAGTTATTTGTGCTATGGCAGCACAATATGGGTGGAAAGTTCACCAGATGGATGTCAAGAGTGCTTTTCTAAATGGTGATCTCCAAGAAGAAGTATACATGACTCAGCCTAAAGGATTTGTAGAGGAAGGCCAAAAGCAAAAAGTGTGCAAATTGGTCAAATCCTTATATGGCTTGAAACAAGCTCCTCGAGCTTGGTATATAAAAATGGATAATCACCTCCTACAACATGGATTTAAGAGATGTCCGTCAGATGCAAACCTCTATTTCAAGAAACAAGGTTCTGAAATAGTGTTGCTTGTACTCTATGTTGATGATCTGCTCATTACGGGGAGTTCAAAAACTATGATCTCTATTGTCAAAAGAGACTTGTGTCAATATTTTGAGATGTCAGATCTCGGACTTCTCCATTATTGTCTTGGTCTGGAAGTCAGCCAGAAGGAGCACTACATCAAAGTGTCTCAGAAAAAATATGCCAAGACACTATTGGAAAAATATCGCATGACTGATTGCAAGCCAATGGCAACTTCGATGGAAACAGGAATTCAGTTATCATGATATGATGATTCACCTCAGGTAGATGGTACTCTCTATCGACAGTTGATCGGGAGTCTCATATATCTGACCAATACTAGGCCAGATATCGTATTTGTTGTTAACTATCTTTCGAGGTTCATGCAGGAGCCTAAGACCACTCATTGGAAAGCAGCAAAGCGTGTTCTTCACTATGTCCGTGGTACTATGGAATATGGCTTAGAATACAAGAAGAATAACAAATTCTTCTTGCAAGGATACACGGACTCTGACTATGCCGGATCATATGATGATCGTAAGTCAACATCAAGATATATATTTCATCTTGGATCCGGTCCTGTCTCTTGGCACAACAAGAAGCAACAGGTGGTTGCTCTCTCATCAATAGAGGCAGAATATCATGCCGCACGTGAAGCTATGTGCGAAGTGATATGGTTGCGTCGCATTCTGACAAATATGGGTCATCCATAAAAATCTCCAATTCATTTGTTCTATGACAACCAGGGTGTTTTGAACCTTGTTAAGAACCCAATGCATCATGAGAAAACCAAGCACATTGACACACAATGTCATTTCATTCGAGACGAAGTTCCCAAGCACCGAATTCAGCTTCAGTACATTCCCACCGATGCTCAAGTTGCAGACATTTTCACTAAGGCACTTGCACGTGTCAAATTTGAATTGTTTCGCAACTCTCTTTGTATTGCCAAATGATGTAATCAAGGGGGATGTTAGTATAGCTAGTAGTTATTGCTTTACCCAAATAATGTAATAAGGGGGGATGTTAGGATAGGTTATAATTACCTATATTATTTCATTATTCTCCTAATGTAAGTCTAACAATATTATTGTTAGACCTAAGCTATTGTTAGTGGCGAATATATTTATTCGTTAGTTGTTAGCTTTATTAGGGTTTATTCGATCCTATTTCTATGGGCTACTTTTAGCCTAATATTGTATTATTTAAAAGCTCTTGATTAATACAATGTTGATGTACTTCGTAACAAGTCTTGGTAGGAATGTATGAACCAAAATGGTAGAAGCATGTCCTTAAAGTATACACGTATTTTATCATGAATAAAGCTACAGTCAACTTGAGTAAGATTGAATATTTAATATCTAGAAACATCATGTATTGCTTATAATCCGTTTAACCTTGCAATACCTTCCTTTGAACGCTTATAGATATTCAAGGAAATTTGGAACCCATGTGGGTAATATTGATTGTAAACTTTGGAATATGAATAAGCTTTGGAATCAAAGTATTTTACATGTTTGTAATGTTAAACGCATTATATATAATGTTTTATTGCTAATCTACCTCTTATAAAAGGGGTGAGAAATGATTTATTAATTACCAATAGATGGTATGATTTATATGAGGAAAAGAAAAGTAATGACATGTTTTTAAAACATAGGTCTACTTAAACAAACCTTTCAAGGGAATTCTTCTAAGTGGAAAGATTTAAGGCTAGATCTAGAAGTTAAATTTTAAATAACACATAGAAATGAAACCCTAAAGCTTAGAAAATAAGAAATTTGAAATAATGAGTAAACATTTAGTTTATCATAACATTTAGCATCGGCAATGAAGGATGCTCGTTAAATACTCAAAGGCGTTAAGGTGCGGGTATGCATACAATAAATTTTGAGTGCAACTGAATATTGACGAAATAGGTCAAAAAATAATGTGACTCAATCAGTATGGGTACGAGGGAAGGTATGGGATACCATATCGAAGTAGCTACTAAAATAGTATTGTGATAAGTCCCATGTCCTTTTAGCTTAGTTGGTTAAGCCACAGAGTTTGGTATGGGACAAATATTCGTGAGTTAAAAGAACATGCATGATGAAGTCCAAGGTTAGGGAATTGACATGACACTAATTGACTTTAGGTAAGGAAACAATCATTTAGCCATGAAGGCATATGTATGCTAATTCCTTCATGCAAGCAAAATAACAAGTCGACTAGATAGTCAAAGGTTTAGTATAAAAGTAATAGAGAAGCAAGCGTCCACCCTCTAGGTGTTATGTGCCCTAGAGGATAACCCTTGTCGTGGAATTACCCTCATGTCAGGAATTCAAAGGCACGAATTTGATAAATCATTTCTACATAATGGCACTGACTAGGAGATGTGTCCTATATCATCCACTTGGGTGGTTGTCTATAGTAGCCATAGATCCAAAAGTGGTTTTATATGCCTTTACTAACTCTAGGAAAGATAAATAAATTTTGGGTGTGAACTATTTGCTATGAACCTGAAAGCTCTCATCTAAACAAAAATTGTAGGATGAAAATAAAAAAATACTATGAAAATGTATGCTTTTTTTAATGGTACAACCAAGAGAGTATATTGGGGTTGTTACACAAGTTGACATCTGAGAGTAGACATAGACATAAATTATTGGCTAGGAGTAGTTCATTTATGTGAAAGAGTAGAAATTTATTATATTTCCTTTATTTGAAGATATATGGCTGAGTTATTCTTTGTTCATACAAAATATGGAATCTTTATTCGTGATTAAGTGGGAGGTACCTTTTAATATAAAAAAGCATAAGGTTTACATTCGTGTAATCATTATACTTTGACCATAATTTGATATATTAGAGAAAGAGTTGATTTGTTCCCTTGAACATGTAACTTTTGGTTACTCAACTTGAAGTAACACCATTGTTAACTTACCAGAGTAGTAGTAATTATATATATTCCCTTTATCAAGTAAACATTATGTTGAATAAGTGCAATTAGCCGAAATGTAATGACCCTCCTCGCACGACCCTTGATTAGCAATTAAATTGATGATTTAAACTTACCTTTTTATTTAGAATGTGGTACTGCTAATGGTTTTATATCAGTGTTATGCATAGTGGTAAATATTCACAATTTTAGGAAAATATTAGGATTTCCAAAATTGGAAATTGGTGAATACGAGTACCTTCAATGTCGGCCCATTTGCTTGAAATTTTTGCGACCAATTTTTTCTTAGGGTCAACTCACCACAATATATATCCAAACATAGACTATTTGTACTCGTTGGAAAGCTCTTTTCGAGCTTGATCTAATGGTTGTGTTTTTATGAAGTTATAAGATTATTTAATAGGTCAAAATTTTCTCCAAATATGACCTTACTTTTTAGGGCTTCAAATACCCCAAATTTTGGTGTGAAGATGATTGATTTGATTTGCTTAGGATTCGCCATTTTTTACAAATACATTTCAAGTACAACCCCTTATGCATAACCTTATTTTCTATATCCAAGACCAAGGACATTCCTTCGATAGATAGGAAAATTTAATGAAAAAAGGTAAGTGGAGAAGTGATGATTTGGCTCATGAGTACATGGAAGCTCACGTAGGTGAGTTCTATATAGGTGCATTGGGAGTGAAATTTATTATCCGCATATTTTTTTTAAATATATGATGGTTGTTTGTTAAAATATATATGTATTTATATATTTTAGTGTGGCAATGAAAGTGCCAAAGGCATGGGAGCCTTCCTTCATTGAGTATTGAGAAAACAAATATTGCTTGTGTGTATTTATCAATAAATTTGATAAATAGGGATAGTTAAATTTATATTGGGTATTCTGTTTCTGAATATTCAGAACCGTCATAATCGCATATGACATACGTTTCTCTACCCCAATCCTCCCAATCTTCTTTCCATTCGGGGAATTGAAATAATAATGGACGAACAATATTTTTCGTTATTATGAACAAGGGTATTATGAAATATTTTCTGATATACATCATAGTCACCAAGCTCAAACTTCTTGCAAATTGGATGAAATCCTCGTCCATCCAAGTCAATTCCTCAAGGCGATTGTCTTCTGCTTTAGTGAAAGATAGTTTATACATATCACGAAAACGACGACGAGAATGTTTTTCCCAATTCGCTTTTGCATAAAACTTTCCTTTTATTTTTTCTTTTTTTTTGCTTTTTCTTCTTATTTCTTCGCTTTTTACTTTCATTTCGGAGTATCTCACAAAGAAAGAGGAACGGACCTGTGTGTCCATTAACATCCATGAGTTAAGGTTACGTCTTTGAGCACGTATGGCTCCTTTGACCATGTCTCGATCATCATCTGTCTCCCAGATCCAACTTACTAGGTCGTCTTCTCTCCCGTCATCCAGAATTAATGCACTTCGAACTTCTGGTGCAGCAATGTCGAAGTCACCTTCCTCGCCATAATCATCATATAAGCCATGACTAAGGTTGGTACCCCAAAAAGGCGCATCTCTCTTAATCTCTGAAAGTTTCAATTCGTTCAAAAAAATTTTCTTGAAAAGAGCATAAATATTAAGATCTAAGGCCTTTTCAGTTTTTCCTTTAGAAATAACCAAATTTTCCAGCTTTTCTCCGACCTTTCTTCTTTGAAGTAGATCGAATAGAGGGAGCCACCTTTTTAAAATAGATTTCACTTTTTTATTTTCTGGAAAGAATAAAATATGAGCAGAGCTCTCTTTTTCAAAATCCTCGTCCTCTTTTTGATCAGAGATCTGTTCGTTCTTCTCTGATTCGAAGAGGGACCATAACCTCTTATCAATGAAGAAAAAGAACCTATTCATCAGCCTAGGAAAGACCTCGTTCCATGAACGGTGCTCCTCTCTGAGCTTACCAATGACATCCTCGTTCTGTGTTTCCTTTTTAAAAAATAAGGCGAACTCATCAATTATTGAGTTCGATACCATCTCAATCTCAGATACCTCGTGGAACAACCGATCTGAGGGGGTTAAGCCAACCGAATAAAAGGAACACATAAATTTATTTAGTTTCTTCGTGAAAAAATTAAAAACAGAAGACACTTCTATTGCTTCAATACATTTTGGCATTCTGTCTTTAAGTTCCTTTTCTTTCTTCAGAGATCCTAGTATAGTGGTGAGTTCCTCAATAGAAAGTTTTTTAAGTTGCTTAGTAGTAAATTTTTTAAGCAACTTAGTGAATTCCTCAGGAGTAAATTCCATTTCAGTAATAAGTATCCTCCTCGTATTAGGGAGCTCCGTCTCTTCTTCTTCTTCTTCTTCTTCTTCTTCTTCTTCTTTAGAAGGAAGTTCTGTCTCTTCTTCTTCTTTAGAAGTAAATTCTGTCTCTTCTTCTTCTTTAGAAGTAAATTCTGTCTCTTCTTCTTCTTTATAAGTAAATTCTGTCTCTTCTTCTTCTTTATAAGTAAATTCTGTCTCTTCTTCTTCTTTAGAAGGAAATTCTGTCTCTTCTTCTTCTTTATAAGTAAATTCTGTCTCTTCTTCTTCTTTAGAAGTAAATTCTGTCTCTTCTTCTTCTTTATAAGTAAATTCTGTCTCTTCTTCTTTTGGAGCAGAAGCCCTTTTCTGAAGCTGTTCAGCCATCTCTTGAGCTAATCTATCCTTCTTTTTCTGAAGCTCTTTAGATATCTCTTGAGCTAATTTATCCTCAAAAGATAAAGGTGTAGGTGGTAGTAATATCTTCTTAGATATACATAAAGGGATCCATGCGGATCTCAATTGCTGCATTATTCCCCGAAAAGGCCCACTTAGGAAAGGATCTTCTATTTCAGGAAGGCACATTCCACTTTCCGTGCAGAATTTAACTCTTTTGTCTATCACATCTAGAATAGGGGATCCTTTGCTTAGAGCTTTTACTCGGTGTTCGAGCTCTCTGCCTAAGTAATCCCTTCTTATTTTTTTTGCCACAATCCATTTAGAAAATTGATCTTGATTAGAAGAATAAATTTCTGATCCTGAAACTGATCCTGAACGCCTGACGAAAAACGCCAATTTTTGGCGAATCATTTCGGCAGATAAAAATCTGCCCGGGGTGGATGTGTAAGAAAGTCGCTCTCTTCCATCGCTGATGCAAGTATCAAAAAAATAATCAGATACCTCTGTCTTGATAGGGCCAAAAAAATCACCCTGAACAGGACATTCAGGGTCTACCTGAATATATTCGAATGGCCAATTCCATCTGCGATAATCATAAAACAGATTGGGCCACGTTTTTCCAATCCATGGGGATATGACAAACTCAGCACTGTAGGGTTTGCTTTCTTCGTCGTCATTTCTGTCTTCTTCTTCTTCGTCTAATTCGGACGTTTTGGCATCGATTGCATCTTCACTGTACATCGTCAAGATACTGGTTTTTTTATTTTTTTTGTTTTCTTTCCAAGTGGAAGTTTTTTTAGAAGTTTTTTTGGCATTATATTTTGCCAATAATCTTGCTCTTTTGTTCCCCCCTTGTGTTTCCCCCCCCAATTCTTGAATGGCTTCTTCAACCAATTCAAAAGGTTGTATGAGTACGTCTTTTTCAAAAATTTCTTCGTTGAACCTTTTAGAGAATATAGGATTTGGAGTGTTCCCACCAAAACAAAATAGAAAAAAGTACCCAAAGAAAAGAATCTTGAAAGTTTCTCTTATATATTTTTTTGATGCGGTATATTTGCTTCCCAATAATGATGAATCACGTTCTATGCGCAAGCAAAAAAATTTTGCCAACTTTATGAAGAAAATCTGTCCACTTAACCAACCAACGAAAAGACTTATGAGAAATACGAAATTCTCGGTGTATCTAAACCATAATAAATTGATTAATCTTGTAAAGACAGAGTCTATATAAATGAAATATGCATATATAACTATTGAATAAATGTGTTGGAAAATATATTGTACATACCTACATGCATTATAAACTAAAACCAAAGGGAATAAGGGCATAGCCTCCGTTGCCCACAATCTAACTGATGGAGTGGAAAAAGATAGTGGAGTAATCTACAAAATAATTATTGATGGTAATGATTGCTTAAGAAAACTACTTCATATTTTTTCGGGTGTTAGAAAGAAGGTGGCTGAAAAAATAATAAAATAACATTCAGCATGGGGATTCAGATATTAGAAGTTTATATTGAATTCTGGGTTGCAATCTTGCATCGACTTAGCTGGGGTTTGGATGGAAGAATTGGAAGAGAGCATTGGATATTAAAAATTAAAAACAATTTCCAGGTTGGAGCGTTGCTTTACTTATCTTTGAATCTGTATGAACAATATGTTTGCCTTCGTTTTCGAGATATTTGATGTGAAATGAATTTGTTTCACTATGATATTTGTATGAGCTTTCGTGCAACCGTAGAAGCTTGTTATGAAATTGGAAATGATTTCACGTTGCACTTTCGATTGTTATTATAACTTGGAATTGAAATTGTTACACTGCGTGAATTTTGTATCAGCTTTTGTGCAACCAAGGAAGCTTGTTATGAAATTGGAAATGATTTCGTGATACACAGTTAATTATTATAATTTTTGTTTCTTGGAAATCATGAACGATAGTGAAACTATATGTTTTTGGCTTGCTTAGAATTAGGGAAATAATTGGTTATTGTTGTGAGTTTTAGTATATGTGTTACATGTTAAAATCACTACAATATTTATAATTGCATACATGAAAGATCCAAATTTGATCTCCTTTTTACTACAAACTCCAATGGTGGTAACTCTAGTAACAGTAAAAAATTGCATGCAGCAATGGTAGAGAATTTCCACTTCTCTGTTATCAAGCTACGTTATGTAAAGGACGTGTGAAGCAAAATATGCATTTGGATTTGTAGTAACCACTTATAATTTGGTATACCCAGTCGAGATAGAGACTTAACTCCAAATTAGAGCAATTTTTGTGTCAATTACCTTTCGAGATTGGATTGCATAATTTTAAATTGATAGCTAGCCATCTGGTGATAATAGACAAAAAAAGTTACAAGTATATGTAATACCTCTTATTTGAGAAATGATGGAGAACTAATATTATTGAAGGAATAGCCATATTTATATATGGGATTTCAGTCTTAATGAAACTTAGTTTTCTTTTATGTAACAATATTGTTGGCTTTAGCAACATTCAATCATGATAAGAGATAGATATCAAAGCAATAGAACATCTTATTATATGAAAATAAAGCGATACATCGAATAGAGATGTGAGGCTCTTTGTATAGTAAAATAGATTCCTTAGCCAACACACTATCTAGCTATATGAAGGAAAACTTGCACATTGACACTTGTGCATTTGTTACATTGCATGTGGTAATAAGATAACTTCCTCCTAAAGTAAACTAGTATAAGCCAAATGATGTAATATATTCTAACACCCCCTTGCATTACATTATTTGGTATGAAGTTCTCTTGAATCATATAGGTGATCTCTGAATGTTTTAAACTTGAATTTCCCAAGTGCCTTTGTGAAGATGTCTTCTAACTGATCTTATGTAGGAACATACTTAAGAATGATATGCTTGTTTTAATAATGTTCCATGATAAAATGACATTGTGCTTCAATGTGATTTGTTCTTTCATGTATATTGGAATTCTTGATCATATTCAGTACTCCTTGATTATCACAAAATAACATAGTGGGAGTTTTTTTAATCCCCATGTCAGACAATATATATTGTAACCATAGAGCTTCACAGGTTGTGTCTCTTGTTGCACGATACTCTACTTTCATTGATGATTGTGCTATTGTATGTTGTTTCTTGTTGTGCCAGGATATAGGACCTGATCTGAGATAGAAGACATAGCCTAAGGTAGATTTCCTATCATCAATAGATCCTACATAATCTGAGTTTGAGTATCCTTGTAGAAAAAATTATTTAACATCACTCATATAAGTCAACCCATAGTCTGTAGTCTTTTTTATATATTGTAATATTCTCTTTGTAGCTTTCGAGTGACTTTCCCTTGGTTCTTGGATGCACCGTGAAAGATAATTTACTGCAAAAGTTATGTCTGGTCGACTGTTTGTTAAATTTAGAAGACTTAAAATTAACTGATGATACATTGTAGATGAAACCAATGGTGTTTTATCATTTTTGGATAGTTGCATTCCTTGTTCCATTGGTGTATATTTAGGCTTACACTCTGTCATTCTGTACTTTTCAATGAGAGCTTTTACATATTTTGATTAAGAGATAACTATCTTGTTTTTTCCTTGACAAATTTCTAAACCAAGACAACAGTTCATTAATCCAAGATATGTTATTTCAAATGCTTTTTATAGATCCTTTTTTATAGCACTTATTAATATTTTTGAACTTCCAGTAATCATTATATCATCAACATATACTATGAGGATTAAGACATCGTTTCTAATTTTCTTTGTATATAGACTGGAATCTGACGAGATCCTTTTGAAATCATGATGCAGTAGATGATTATTGATCTTTATATTCCATGCTCTGGGGGCTTGTTTCAAACCATAAAGAGACAAATTCAATTTGCATACCTTGTTTTCTTATCCTTGAATAATAAAGCCTATAAGTTGTGTCATATAAACTTCTTCTTCTAAGTCCCCATTAAGAAATGCACTTTTCATATCCATTTGATGAAGTTTCCACCCTGGATGTGCAACTAGTACACTGACTATTCAGATAGTAGTCATTCGAGCTATTGGTGTGAATGTTTATTTATAATAAATCTCCTCTGTCTGAGTATATCCTTTTTCTACTAGTCGAGATTTATATTTATCAAGTGTCCCATCTGCTTTGTATTTAATCTTGTAAACCCATTTCCATCCTACTACTTTCTTTGTTGTAGGTAGATTTACTAGATTCCATGTCTTATTATTTTTGAGTGATGCATATTCAGATTCTATAGCTACTTTCCAATGCGGATCTTTTAGTGTCTGAGAAGTTGATGTAGGTTCAACTGAGTTACTTAACATTCCTTTGTTTATTCTAGTCATGCTGCAAGTTTAAGGTCTTGTAGAAGTAATATCTGGAATTCTTTCTAGATTTTATTCTTTGAGAGTGTCTTTGAGCTATATTGGTTCTTTTCTGGGTAGTGTTGTTGATGCTTTTGTATCTTGTTCTTGAGATTATGATTATGACCCTATACTCGTTGTGTCTTCTTCAGATAGATCTATGATAACTTCTGAGTCACTATTGGAATTATTTGCATCGATCTTGTCTTTTTTATCAAAGACCGTGTATCTGGTGATATAGGCTTTATTTGTAGATGGATCTAGAATTCTATATCCTGTAGATTCATTGTCATACCCAACAAATATTCTTGCCATAGTTTTATCATCCAACTTAGTCCTATTTTGTTTTGGAACATGCATGTAGGCTTTGCATTTGAAGACATTTAGCTTTTCTATGTTTGGCTTTTGTCTTGACCATGCTTCTTCTGGTGTAATATTTTTGACTACCCTTGTTGGAATTCTATTCTATATGTATACTATTGTTTTTTTAGCTTTGGACCAATATGTGTGATCAAGATGTGCTTCTTTTAGCATACATCTTACCATCTCCATAATTGATCTATTTCTTATTTCTGCAATTCCATTATATTGAGGTGCATATGTTGTGGTAAGTTATTTCCTTATTCCATTTTTCTTCAAAAAATGAGTCAAATCCTTTGGAAATAAATTCTCCTCCTCTATCTGAACGAAGTGCTTTTATGGTCTTCCCTGATTCTTTTTCCACCTAGAGTTTGAACTGTTTAAGTGACTAAAGGTAATTGAATTTTTTTTTTTTTAAAGCGAAAAACCCCTTGCGGGGCCGCCTTGGTCTGATAGACCATGAACAGGGGGTTCTACACCATCAAAGTCACCCGGGAGTTGCACCCGATCCTGCCCACACTAACATTATCAATTGGATTTTGAATACCCAATTCAGCTTTTTGGTAGGATGGAGATTTGATCCTGGGACCTCTCTTGGAGGATTTCCTTCTCCTCTCCAACTCACCTACAATACCTGTATGACTAAAGGTAATTAACTTGTACTTCATGAAAGATACCCATATTTATTTGGTGTGATCATCAACAAATAATTAAAAATATTTATGTCCTCCAATACTATCAACTTTCATCAGTCCACATAGATCTGTATATATTATTTCTAGAGGTTGTTGAGCTTTGTGTTGACAAATTTCAAAAGGGTCTCTTTGTTGCTTTCTGGCTAAATATTCCGGACATACAGTAGTTTCTGGAGATAAGTTGGGTATACCTTCTACCATTTGATATATGGATAATTCTCTCATTGATGTTTTACTGGTATGTCCTAGGTGTTTGTACCAAAGTTTTTGAAGTATTCGTGGAAAGAGCTGAGTAAATTGCAGTGTCTAGAATAAATAGATCATTTTTATATGATCATGTTGTTATTATTTTTCCTTTTCTAGAAATTTGACATTGTTTTCTTCTTGCAAGAACCTTGAACTCAACGGTTAGACCTTGATATATAAGTTGAGAAACAAAAATAATATTTATGGTTAATCCTAGAACAAACAAGACATATTTGATCATACATTTTCCATACTTATGTTTCATTGGAATATCTCTAATTACTTTTACTTGATAAGTTTTGCTATTTGCTACGACAACTGGTTTTTCATTTATTTTTTTCAAATATTTGAACCAATGTATGTTCCCTATGATATGCTTCCTTGCACTTGAATCTATATATCAATAGCCCATGATACTGTTTTGCCTTTTGTCTCCCTAGTATGTTGTAGTGCTTTTGTAAATTATAGTTCAATATTTGATTGATTTTGTAAAGGTTTTGTAGCTGCCAAAATCAAATTTTATTAGCCCTTATTACTCCCATTGAACTAAGTACTGATCCCAAATTTTAAAGAGGTAATAGTTTTGGACCTTTTGTCTCCTTTTGATAGATTTGAGATAATAATAATATGTATATCCAACCTTTGAAAAAACTTTGATAAACCTCTCTTTATAAATAACCTATTGGGAATTAGGTTTAGTGTATCTAATTTTACAATTAATTAATTTGATGTAGTAGCCCTTATGACTCCCTAATCTTTGGATAAATTAGATCACAATAATATTTGCAAATAATTATTATTCATTCAAGTAGAAATCCTTATTACTCCTAGTATTTATATTGCAAATATTATTTTTATAAGATAAAGTTTTCCCTCTAATAAATTGCTTTCAACTAATTAAATTCCTTTAATTACAACCTTATGACTCCCAAGGAAATAAAGCATATAAAAATGGGAATTAAACTTTACCTTTCACCAAGCAATATACGACGTTGTTCTTTTTGAGAATCTAGGGTTGCATACAATTTACGTAGATGTTTGCACCCTCCAATGAAATCACTTAGAGCTATATGCGTTCCAAAATCAGTGTTGCTTGGACTCTTACTTTGAACTCGCTTGGGTGTTGAAGACTCTAAAGCCTTTTATCCACACTGTAATTATGCCCTATGCGCACACATGACAAAATGACAAATGCTAAAATGAGAGTTTACTTACTTTCAATCGTTGATGTACTTAATACCAAGAGGTGCCAAGTGGCACGTCTGCTTGAGAGGAGTTTGGTACAAATGATGCTTTCATCTTCCTTCTTGTAACGTCTTGACATTAAACTCTTAGCAAAATGTTCAATATTCCAAGGAACAAGTGTATCCCATACACTCAATGCACCAACCTGTTTTTGTAACTCCTTTCTTGAGGATGAACGCTCTTTTGACTTGAGCATTAGAGTTCTCCTTTGGTGACAAGTGTCACATTCTTCTCTGCATGGATGTCCTCCCATTTACTGGTTCAAATAGACCTTTATAGAGATCCTTTAAGCTTCAATAATCCCCAACTCCTCTTTCGTTCACATGCACTTGCTTTCAGCTGGGATATGGAGCAATAATATGAAGGTTTCAAGCACCTATTCCTGCCAATGATCATGGAGTAAGTGATACTTCAATGGTGCTTTGTTTTCATTTCTTCCATGCTTTCTTATGTCCTCCTTCCGCAGATGCTATTGCTATTGATTAATGTTGATCTCCCTTTGTTTTGCACATTGTATCTTACAGGTTCAGCAGTCTTGAATGCGAGGAGTATGAGCCTATTGATTGGCTCCTTGAGATGAGCTTGATTGCTTCTAGCGTACGATCGCTTTTTCATGATTTTACAACAAGTGTAGTGCCTCTAGAGAACCCTTAAATCTGTCGTTTTCTCCTTGTATAACCAGATTATTATTTGTGCAACATAATGTAAAATAGGTTTACATAAAATATTCTTATTGCACCTTCATTTTGCACTCTTCTTTTCACATCTAATTTTTTGGTTTTGAGGCAGAATATTTGAGTGCAATAGGGGTTTTGAGGTTGTCCTTTGGAATAGAAACCTCCCCATTTTAGCTTGGACGTTTTTTATGAAAATTTCTAAGCTTGTAACCATATGATGGAAGTTTTATTTTGTTGTATTTTTTCTGCACTATTATTGTGTCTTGATCTTGAGACTCACCAAGTCTCGTTCAATGCTTCCTTTGATGTTCTTTTTGGTGGTTAGTTTCTTCTCCAAAAACATGGAGGATAGAGCTTATTTTGTGGCCTCCTCAGGCCACCCAAATTTACATATCTCTGTGCACTAATAGTTTCTTTAGACACTTTGATTAATTTTTTTTATGCCCTTCTCAAGAACACAAGCAATAATCTTTTTGAGAGTAATCTCATAGTGCAAATCTACTAATAATATCACCTTATTACTCCAATTAACTCTCAAAAAACTATTGCACTTAATCAATCTACTGCAACTAATCAAGAATAATCTAAAATGAATCTTCAATAATTATTCTGAAATTTCTTTAACAGAAAGGTAATAGGAGCTAGTCCTCACTTTTTTTTCCAAAGTAGATAATAGGTAGTTGATAGATAGTTTAAGATTTCTGAAATCTAATCAACTTCTAAAGTGCAAATTAACATTAAATAATCCTTTCTTTTTGCACTGTGAAGACTCTAATTTAGTTCTCCTTTTTGCAACTTCAATCTAGTTAAGGTGCTTAAACAAATCTGATAAGTAGTCCACTTAATGAATTTACATGCACCAATAGTTGCTTACCTTTTTCTGAAAGCTCTTTTCACAATTTTTATAGAGGATATAGATCTTGGTGTCTATGATCACCAAGTTGATGTATTATATGAGATCTTACAGCTCTTTCTATAGGCTTCCTTGAACAACTTCATCTTCAAAAAATATGGTCTCCCTTTCACAAGCCTGGAATTTTTGGTGGCTTATTCTCCTCTTGTAGTCTCCTCCTTTTTGTTGTAGATGTGAAGAGACCTTTGATTCTGAAGTGATGCCTTCTTTCTGTGAGAGGTAATATCCAGGTCTCCTGGATTTGATAGGTTTCTTCTCAATATTCTATATGTCTTGAGGTCTTCTAATATTTGGTACTCATTGCCAAATTCTTCTTCTTGGGCTTGTTGTTGGATGACAACAATTGTCCCAAATATTTTGCTAATCAAAAATTTCTCTGATATCCTTATTCTTTCCAAGATCTTCACACAATCTTAAATGGAATTTGCAAATGGTAGGTCTGAAGGCACGTCTATTTTGTAAACACCAGTAGCAATGATTCCCTATCTAGGAGTGACTGTAACTTTGATACCACTATTGGCTTTAGCAGCATTCAATCATGATAAAAGACAGAGATTAAATTAATAAAACATCTTATTATATGAAAATAAAGTGATACATCGAATAGATATGTGAGGCTCTTTATATAGGAAAATAGATTCCTTAGCCAACACTCTATCTAGCTGTACGAAGAACAACTTGCACATATACAACTTACACATTGACACTTGTGCATTTGTTACATTGCATGTGGTAACAAGATAACTTCCTATTGAAGTAATCTAGTATAAGCCAAATTATGTAATATATTCTAACAAGTATTACCTTTTGTTTCATGTAATGAAGAAATTTGGACGTAATTTAATATTATGGTCTTACTTAATTTTATGTGTAAGTTTAATGAAACTCCAGTTGAGGTATTCTTGTCTAGGTAGCCAATACAAAGGAAGATTATATGGTTGAAAAAATATGTCTATGAGGTTATCTTTGTCTATTGAAGGTAGTTAGTTAGCGCAAGTGCTCAACAAAATACTTTGCTATTAAATTTAATATTTCCTATAAGTTTCTATCAATTGTATCAACGAGCTCCAACTGTTATCTTTTGATTAATGATTAGATTGTTATGCTTATGTTGGTCCGTAGTTGAAAGTAGGCTTATTTAAACTTTAATTCTGGGAATAACTCTTTCACTTGAAAGGACTCTAGAAGCTCGAATGTGATACGTCCTATCGATACGTCGTTAAGCAAGCTTAACTGGAATATATGAACTTATTTTTTATATGCTATGATTAGGGTCACCAATTTAAAAGTGTTAACTATGCAGACCTTGCCTTGCAATTTGCCTCTGAGTAAAACCGAGAAGGTTGGATCTATATAAATTGTAGAGCACTATTATGAGTAGGTTTTAGTGTTTTTGTATTGATTTGGGTGAGTGCAAACCCTCACCGTGTAAAGTCTCAACAAATATTGTTTGGCAAATATTTTTACCCTTTTATATAGTAATCCTTGGGTAGAACGTAAAGGGAATGTATTAATATTTATATTGTTGTCTTTAGTTATTTTATTACGGCTTCTGAGAAATAGAGAAGAGTCGGTTGTAGTAAGTGAATAGTTCCAGTAAATTCAAATTAGAGAATATGGCCAGTCACAAGTTTACTTGGGATTAGTAAAGTAAATATTTTTCTTAGGCATCATGCTCAATGGGTAAAAGCGAATTGTTGTAACATTGCCAAAATTTATAACTCATTTGGGATGCTTTGTTGGTAAATATATCACTAGGTATAAATGTAAAATAAAAGTGTGCTTTATTATTAAATAAAACAGGTTAAGTATATTTTATTTATGATGTTGACTTTTGTTAGAGAATGGAGACTGCAATAAAGCTTATCTTCAAGAATTAACATTCCAATTTATTCTTTTAGTTGGGTATGGTAGAGTTATGTAGCAATGTACATGCTAGAATTTATCTTTTATCTCCCTATAGTTGTTTTAAAGTGCATGTAGAACAGTGAAACCTTATGAAAATATATGCTTTTTTAAAGGGATAAACTTAGTAACCTTTGTAAACCTTAACTAATCGAATTGTTGGAAAGTATAACTTGTATATGAAACCTAAGCATTTCATTGCAAGGAATGAAAGCCTTGAACACCCAATGTTTTTGAGATACAGGTATGCATACAACATGACTCGAATGACTATAGTCTGACTGAATAAGTTAGAACCAGTGACCTAGTCAATACTAGTAATGAGAGATAGTATGGGATGTCTTCTCTAGGTCGCCACATGGGAGTACAATGATATATCTATGCATCACAATGGTTTAAGAGAGCTAGCATGATAACAAAAGCTAGTTCTACCATAATGTTTGGTATGGGATAAATAGATGTGAATCAAAGTGGGCATTTGAGGCTAAGTCCGATGTTAGAGTATTGATATAGCTCTAGCTGACTCCGAGTAGTTGTACAATCATCTAGACACTAGGTATATGTACACTAACTCCCTTGCATATTAAAATTAGAACAAGCTAATAGGTTAGATCAAGGTTCAATATGTATAGAGATAGGAAGATTTTGCATCCACTCTTTAGGTGTTATGGGCCCCAAAGGACAAACCCTACCATGGTTTGACCCTCATTTTAGAACAAGATAATAATAAATGAGACAAGTCGAATCCACAAAATGGTACCTTTCATGGGATTTGACCAATCTTGTCCACTTGGGTGGTTGTCTGCAGTAGTATTGATATCCAAAAGTGATGGGATTCATTGCATGAAATATAATTGTTGTGAATACAAAGATACTTTTAGTTTTATAAATTTACCCTATATAATTGCTTGTCTAGTTTTTTGGTACAACTAGGTGAGTAGACTTGAGTTACACAAAAATTATAATAATATTTGAATAACCATGTAGTGAGGCTAGGAATAGTAAAATAACTTTGGTAGGAATGTCATATTAAGTTGGCTATCTGGTTAGCAAGATCAAAGGAAAAGAGATTATTATTTTATCTCTCTCTTATGTTAAAGAATGATTTTAAAGAAATAAATTGATTTTACCTTGCCCTATTTATAGTTTTTTTTTTAGTATTTCTTTCTAGAGTTAGGCATTGTGTTAAAATTTATTTATTCTATTGTGAAATGAAAACTCTAGTGTATGTGAGGGAATACCTTAGGAATTGTGATTAGAATAGAGTGGGTAGAAATCTGAAAACTCTCCAATAAACCATTCATAAAACCTAATCACATGGAAGATGATTAGTTAACATAAGTTGTGAACTCTACTAGTAAAACCTTAAACTTATTCATCAAGAAAGATGATATTTAGACATGTTTTACTTAATCATCATGAAGAATGGATGATATAAGTACACCCAATACCATTGAGATATGGGTAAGCATACAACATGATTCAAGAACGATCATTTTCTGATAGAATGGGTCATAAAAAGTGTCAGAATGGGTCGAAACAAGTGACCTTGTCAAAACTAGTAACGAGGGGTGGTATGGATCGTCTCCTCTTGGTCGTTTCCCAAGAGTATAGTGATAGGTCCATGTTTTGTTCTGACTATAAGTGGACTAGTATGCCCAAGAGAACTAGTCCAACCATGATATTTGGTATGGGATAAATTATCATGAGTCATGAATGGTCAATGGTACTAAGTCTAGTATTAGGGTAATGACATAGTCCTAGCTAACTCTAGTGGAGTGGATAATCAGATAGGCACTAAGAATATATACACTAACCCCTTGCATATCAAGTTTAGAACAAGTTGATTGAGTTAGATCAGGGTTCATCATGCTAAGGTATGGGAAGAGTATGCATCCACCCTCTAGGTATTATGGGCCCTAAAGGATAACCCTAGCCGTGTATTGACACCCATGCCGAGATAATAGGATGACAAATGAGAAAGTTGGATCCACAAAATGGCACCTTCTATGGGGTTTGGCCAATCTCGTCCACTTGGGAGACTGCAAGTAGCAATCTTGGTTTCCAAAAGTAGTGTCCTATACCTTGTACTTAAAAGTGATCTTGATTTAGGTGAATACCAAACCAATTACCTTAAACCTTAACTATAGGGTGAGCCATGTTGTGAGTAAAAAAAATTAAATACTAATGAGCTAGAATGAATGGTACAACTAGGTGAGTAGACTTGGATTGTTACATGTGGTATTAGAGTAGAAAAGATCCTTATGTTGTAGGACTATATGACATTGTATTTAATTAAACTTAAACCAAACAATTAATCTACTTCCTTTGCCTACAGGTCAGATGGCACAATTATTGTGAGGTGGATCTTCAAGGAACCCCATAGAAACTAGGCAGGAAGAGACCACCATAAGACATTAAAAGGGACCACGTACAAGGGCTAGAAAAGAAGGTCCCCAAAGGGAAATACGAATGAAGCAACTAAATGAGCCTCTATTAAATACATCTAATAGGGAGGGTGGAAGTCTGGCAAAGGTATTTCAATTGTTACAAACCCTTATGGAACAACAAAAAGAGGAAATGGCACAACAGAAAGCACACATGGCCCAACAACAAGAGTTAATAGTCCAACAACAAAATTTGATAGAGGACTTAACTAGGGATAGGGAACTTGAAGGTAGACCAGAGGAAGCACCTATTGAGTTTGCAAAAAATAGTAGGGTCCGAGTGGGAGTTGAGTTGGCCAAAAACATGAAAAAGGTTATGATTTCAAAGTTTGATGGTAGAGATGATGGAGACACATCAAAAAATTGGCTGAATGAGGTCGAGTCATATGTTTCCATGACACCCTTGTCATCTGATTCCAAACCTACATGGGTTGTATTGCATTTGGTAGGAGAAGCTTTAGATTGGTGGAAAACCTATAAGAAAGGAAAGGGCATTGAAGTCGTGGACCTCGAGTGGGAAGACTTTGTGAAATAATTTCAAAAATATTTTTGTCTAAGCAATATTATGTAGAAACATTTGCTAAATTTTCAACCCTACAACTAGAGATAATGATTGTTCGAGCATATCATCAAAATTTCATCCAACTACTGAATTATGCACCCCAGTATGAGAATAATGAGGAAATAAAGGTTCAAAAGTTTATTTTGGGACTTCACCCCAAGATCAAAACTGTAGTTAATTTTATTAACCTTGAAGATCTTCCAAAATCTTTTGATTTAGCCCGACAAGAAGAAGCAAATCAAGAAGCAAAAAGGGTATATTTCAACTATCAGAAGTTATCTAAAAAATATAAGGATGAACTTAGAAAACAAAAAGTGGAAGATTCATGAAATGGGAAAAAGAACATAACAAAAGGGCTAAAGGAGGGGATCAAACTAAGTTGGTGAACAAAAACCAAAATAATTTTTAGGATAATAAGTTCAGAAGGGATGGTAAAGGATATCCAAGAAGAAATGAACAAAGACCATCATATAATGAGAATGCTAGGAGGTTGTACCGCATAACATGAATGAAAATTATAACAAGAATAGTAGAACCCCTCCAGTCGGTTTCTATGTTTGCGAAGACCCCCACTTTGCAAACAAGTGTCCTGAGAGAGTGAATCATAAGAAGGCACCAGAGGATACTACCCACCAAATCTTCGCAGCAATAGGTAGTCGTACACTTGATGGGCAAGTTACTCTTTTTTCGTTAAATGGTAAAATTTGTGATAGAAATGTACACATCCTAATTGATATTGAAGCTACTAATAGTTTCATTTCTACTAGTTTATTGAGGGACATACTGGAAAAGCCTAGATTTTGGCTAACGGTTGGAAAGTAGAGTATGGGTCAGGGTAGACCTACTTAGTTAACCAATGTTTATTTGACCCTCACATTACCTTACCTCAAGGTAAAACTAGTTGGCACTTGTATGTGGTTCCTTTACATACCTTTGATATCATTCTTGGTGTATATTGGATAGAAGCCCATAAAGCCCTCATGAATTTTGAAGATAGATGGATAGAATTCACAAATGAATCTAGTCAGATAATTAGAATTCATTGTGACCGTGGTTCTGTTAAACCACATATTTTGTTAGCAATGCAAGTGAAGAAGGCAATAAATAAGAGAGGAATGCTTTTTGTGATCAAGATGAATAAAACGAAAGAAACTGAAGTTGAATCAAACCTCTTATAAAAGTATTCTATCCTGAGTGAATTCAAGGATGTTTTTCTTGAGGACCTACCAAGACTACCTCCTCAAAGAGAATTTGACTTTTCATTTAAAATTTTGCTTGGAGTTGTGCCAATCGCTAGGGCACCATATAGGATGAAACCTATTGAGTTACAAGAGCTCAAAATATAGCTTCAGATTCTATTAGAGAAGGGGATTATCAAGCTTAGTGTGTCACCATAGGGTGCTCCTATTCTTTTTGTTAAGAAGAAAGTTAAATCCTTAAGGTTGTGCATAGACTATCGAATGATCAACAAGATCACTATCAAGAATAGGTATTCATTGCCAAGGATAGATGATATTTTTGATCAGTTAAAAAGAGCTACCATCTTCTCGAAAATTGATCTTAGGTCAAGTTATCATCAACTAAGGATTCGGTAAGAAGACACACATAAAACTACTTTTAGAACAAGGTATGGATACTATGAGTTTACAATCCTACCTTTTGGGTTGACTAACACCCCAAATGCATTTATGAATCTCATGAACAATGTTTTTAGAGAGCAACTAGATCACTTTGTGCTCATGTTCCTTGATGACATATTGATCTATTTTAGGAATAAGAATTGTACTTGAATTTATTAGGAGAAATCGATTTTAAGGGAAGCTATCAAAATGTGAATTTTACACTCCTCTAATACAATATTTGGGGCACATAATGTCTACTGAAGGGATTATTGTCAATCCCAAGAAAATTGTAGCTATTTTTAACTAGTATACACCAACTAGAGAGCAGCTAGATCACTTTGTGCTCATGTTCCTTGATGACATATTGATCTATTCCAGGAATAAGAATTGTACTTGAATTTATTAGGAGAAATCGATTTTAAGGGAAGCTATCAAAATGTGAATTTTACACTCCTCTAATACAATATTTGGGGCACATAATGTCTGCTAAAAGGATTATTGTCAATCCCAAGAAAATTGTAGCTATTTTTAACTAGTATACACCCACTAGAGAGCAGCTAGATCACTTTGTGCTCATGTTCCTTGATGACATATTGATCTATTCCAGGAATAAGAATTGTACTTGAATTTATTAGGAGAAATCGATTTTAAGGGAAGCTATCAAAATGTGAATTTTACACTCCTCTAATACAATATTTGGGGCACATAATGTCTGTTGAAGGGATTATTGTCAATCCCAAGAAAATTGTAGCTATTTTTAACTAGTATACACCCACTAATGTGACTAAGGTACGTAGTTTTATTGGATTGGTAAACTATTACAAATTATTTGTCAAGGATTTCTCAAAAATTGCTCAACCTATCACTAATCACCAAAGAAATGGAAAGGCTTTTAAGTGGATAGATAAGTGTGAGGAAGTATTTCAAACTTTGAAGTAAAGGTTAATGAGCGCACCAATTTTACAATTATCTGATCCTTCCAAGATATTTACAGTGTGCATCGATGCATCTATCGAGGGATTAGGATGAGTTCTTACCTAATATGAAGCGGTCATTACCTTCAAATTGAGAAAACTTAAGAGACATGAGGTAAACTATGCCACTCATGACTTGGACTTGGAGGTATTATTTGCTTGGGAAACCTTTTGAACTCAAGACAGATCATCAAAGTTTAAAGTATATTTTTACTCAACCCTTGTTGAATGCCAAACAATGTTGGTGGATGGAGTTTCTGGTAGAGTATGATTTTGGCATCGAATATATCAAGGGTAAGGAGAACAAGATTGCAAATACCTTGAGTAGGAGAGGGCATATCGCATTAATGACACAATGCCATTATGATTTGGTAGATCATATTAAGGAATTGTAATAGAATGATGATTTTTGTAGAAAATACCAAAGATCATATTGAGCAAAAATATGAAAGGAACACATGTTTTGTACATAGATATGTTTTGTTGTAATTTAAAAATAGATTAGTTGTTCCAAATTTGGGTGGATTAAGAGAAACTATTCTAAAGGAGGCACACAATACTCCTTATTCCATGCATCTTGGTGGGGCGAAGATGGGAGAGATCCTCAGAAAGGCCTATTATTGACCAAGAATGAAAAAAAACATTAATGATTTTGTGGCCAGGTGTTTGAAGTGTCAAAAAGTTAAAGCAAAATATTTGCACCCCAGGTCGTTTGTACCCTGAAGATATTGCTACTCAAAAATGGCAAGTGGTGTCGATGGATTTTGTGGTCGAATTGCCTAAGACTAGATTTAGGCATGATGCAATATTGGTTTTTGTGGATAAATTAACCAAGGTTTCTCAATTCATACATGGGAATGTACAGGACAATGCACCTACCATAGTAAGTAAGTTTCTAAGGAGATAGTGTGATTACATGGATTTCCAAAGTTATATATGGAGAATAAGAGGGTGAGTTGGGTCCTTGAGGATATATTGAGAATGTATTGTATGGACAAACACACTAAATGGGAATATTATTTGTACCTAGTTGAATTTGCTTACAATAACAACTATTGTGCTTTACTAAGTATAGTCCTATTTGAAGCCTTGTATAGGAGAAGGTGCAGGACTCCTTTATTTTAGGATAATATGGAAGATTGGATAGTAGTCAATCCAGATACTATAAAATAAATAGAAGAACAATTAAAAGGAAATGGATAAAAGCTCAATGAGGTCGTAGATCGCCAAAAGAGCTACGCAAACCTAAAGAACACCGAGGGAATTCTCTATTGGTGATAGAGTCTTCTTGAGGGTGAAACCTACAAAGAGTTCCATTAAATCTTCTAAACTTAATCCTAGATATGTGGATCCATTTGAAATTATAGGTAAAATAAGCCTTGTTGCCTACAAAATTGCTCTACCACTGAACTTATTAAAAATACATGATGCCTTCCATGTAACCCTTCTTAGGAAGTACATTGTTGACCCTACTCACATTTGGGATATTTCCAATTTGTAGATGTCAGACCCACTAAAAATTGAAGTTTGTCTAGTTAGAATACTTGGTTTTAGGACCAAGAGCTTGAGGAGAAGAAACATTGACCAATGTCGGGTCAAACAGAAATGCCACATGGGAGAATATGGATGATATGCAAAAATAGTTTCCTTTTCTGTTTGAGTGAACTTGGACATTTTAAAAATTACTATGTGGATTTATGGTTATTTATGTAATTATGTGTGGATGTATATCTAGACTACTAAGCAGAGTTGTTTTGAGTATGTTTTGATTTTATGTATGGATATATGGTTGAATGCAAAATGAAACACTATGTGGAGTGGATTATGTAAACATGTTTGAATTATTGAATGAATTATGTGTGGACATATATGTATATTGATGGATTTTTTAATGTATATGTATACGTTTTGACTTGTTTAAACCCGTATTAAAACATGGGGACTGTGTTTATTTCTAATATGGGAGGATGTAACAACCCTCCTCACATGACGACTGATTGTAGATGAACTGATAAATCATAATTACATTTTATTCTAAAATGTGATAATGTTGATGGTTATTGTGCATGAAAGACCAAGTATAGTCTTTCAATGGACAGAAGGAGGTCGGCGGAAAAAGGTAAGTGGGATATGATGGAGGTGTGTAATAACACTATAGCTCGTGAGTATATGGAAGCTCACGTATTGCATTTCATGTAGGAGCATCATAAATGATTTGCATGTATGTGTGTCTTGTTATCAGAATATGCTTGTTGTTTGATGAAAATGATGCATACAAATAACCTTCTAAGGCAATGAAAGTGCCAAGAGCATGGGAGCCATCCTTTATAATGTCATTTGGTAAATTGAAAATTATTTTATGCTTATAATTTTGTTTATAAAGTAAAATAGGATTAAGAAAATAAATAGTAATAAATATTAGATAATAATAATATCAAAACTTAACTTAGTAGAAATAGCTTTTATATTGCTTAAGGGTTCTCAAATAAAAAGTTTACCGTCATTGCCAAGAAGCTAGGATGTTGTAAAGCGGAATAGAATAAAACTAAACCATTTTTGTGTTATGTTATGATGGCTTTAGACGTGCATGGTCTGATTTGTTGTAACCCAATCACTACCTGGCAAAATGCATATAAATCGCTTGATATGTTGCTCCTAGGAATTCCTGAGAAGGGAAAAAGGGGAAACTAAATGGGAAATGCAATAATACATGAGGATTATATTAAGATGGTATTTTACTTTCGCTATGACTTCTTGTGATACTACGAAATAAAGAAGGAACTTGTTTGCAGTAACTCAGTTCTCAGGTCAAGTTTTTGTATTTTACTGTATGTGTGATGTCTGCTCTTAAAAAAAGATGAATGCTTTTTGGGTTGTTGTGTTACAAAATAAAATGATAACATGAATTCTTGGAAGTGATTTATTTTTATCCTAATAATAATGATGTGTTCACAAAAATAAAACCGATTTAGAGAAAAGAACAACTATGATTGTTATCAATCTCTTCAATTAAACAGTGTTGTTATGTTTTTATAGAAAAGCTAATTTGTGTACTGCGTGGCCATGGTAATATTCCGCTTGCATGTTATAGAGAATATGCATTATAGCAAATAGAAAATGCATGCATTCAAATAGCAAGAGCATTATAGCAAATAGAAAATGCATGCATTCAAATAGCAAGAGCATTATAGCAAATAGAAAATGTATGCATTCAAATAGCAAGAGCCATATGATCCTATCTTATAATAAAAAAAGAACTTGTTGGTTAGCAAGAGCCATATGATCCTATCTTATAATAAAAAAAGAACTTGTTGGTTGGACAAGAATGGATTGTTGTGCTGGGAGAACGATTTAGTCTGGAAGCCATGATAAAATATAGGTTGAATTCAAACTTAGAATTTAACATGTTGATGTTATGAAATCAGTGTTGTTACATGGAGATTGCAGCCACCTAATAATGGTCGCTGGGTCTGGAAGTAACAATTTGAAAATATTGTAAATGTATGAAATTGTTGTTTGGAGTAGAAATTGGAACCAAGCACTTCCAGTATGAATTTTATTATGTTAATAATTGTTGTACTAGCTTGTTTACCAGAAATGGAGCCTGCGTCATATAGGTATGAAATTTATTATGTTAATAATTGTTGTACTAGCTTGTTTACCAGCAATGGAGCCTGCGTCATATAGGTAGACTGTTAATGCATTCAAATAAATATTATTGTAATTTAATATTGAAATATTAAACTGAATGAATGAAGGCATATTGTACTTACAAATTTGTATCTTTGTTTTATTTGAATGTTGGGTAAATCTTATTTTCATTGAAAATGATGATTCTCTTCTAATTTACTTCCGGCATTGGACGTAAGTGATAATTTACAGCATAGCCACTATATTACTTGAAGAAATTCTTCTATATATTCATTGATGGCCACTTAAGTTACTTTTGTAGAAGCTTTAGAGTGAGTCATTGCTTTAGCAAATAGACGAAAGAATTATTATTGAACATGATTTCAAACTTCATAAACGAAAGAATTATTATTGAACATGATTTCAAACTTCATAAGAAAATTGTCAATAGTGAAAATTATGTTAAGAAATGCGTGAGGCTTAATCAAGTCGGAGGCTATGATTTCTATAGTTTCAGTCTATAACAAAATTGTTACCTAGAATAATTAATATTCTCCCGATATGTGCTTAGGTATTTTTGATTTATTATGGAGAAAGGAATCCAAACTACGGTCCTTTTCCTTCAAAGCATACGATGGATTTCATATGTTGATTTCGATTAAAGTTATGCTTTGTGTTATCTCACCGATCCTTGGGAAGATAAACAAAAGCATAGGAAATGTACCTGTTCAGTTATTCAATTAATTCTTTCAAAGTATTACCAATTATAAAGTGCTATAGTTTCAACAAACAATATTATAGTGAAAAATAATTCCTTATTAGCGCTTTCTATTATGAAAGGAGTCTCAGTTATAAGAAACAGGTCTTGTTATATAAGATATTTAAACAATTACGAGAACACCTTCCACCTGTTAGCCGGAGAGGTTTATCTTCGTCTCAAAACTTATTAATATCATCGTTAGAAAGTATCTTGTTAGAAAATATCTTTATAAATTAATCTCTGGCAAACACCATGTTGATGTCTGAGAGTAGACGTAGACATAAATTATTAGCTGGGAATAGTTCATTGATGTGAAACAGCAGAAATATATTATCTTTCCTTTTTTTAAGATATATGGCTGAGTCATTCTTTGTTCGTGCAAAATATGGAATCTTTATTCGTGATTAAGTAAGTGATAGGTACCTTTTAATATAAAAAAATATAAGATTTACATTCGTGTAATCATTATACTTTAGCGATAATTTGATATATTATACAAATAGTTCATTTGTTCCCTTGAACATGTAACTTTTAGTTAATCAACTCTAAATAACACCATTATTAATTTATAGGAGTAGCAGTAATTAGATATCTTGCTCTTCTCAAGTGAAACCTATGTTGAATAAGTGCAATTAGTCAAAAATTATAATAATATCTAAATAACCATGCACTAAGGCTAGGACTAGTAAAATAACTTTGGTAGGAAGGTCACATTAAGTTGGCTACCTGGTTAGAAATATCAAAGGAAAAGAGCTTATTATTTTATATCTCTTATGTTAAAGAATGATTTTAAAGAAATAAGTTGATTTTACCTTACCCTATTTATAGTTTTATTTGAATATTTTTTTAGAGTTGGACACTATTATTTAAAATTTATTTGTTTTATTGTGAAATGAAAATTCGAGTGTATTTGAGGGAATACCTTAGGAGTTGTGATTAGAATAGACTGGATAGAAATATGAGAACTCTCCAATAAACCATTCATAAAACCTAATCATATGGAAGATGATTAGTTAACATAAGTTGTAAATTCTACTAGTAAAACCTTAAACGTATTCATCAGGAAAGATAATATTTAGACATGTTTTTCTTAATCATCGTGAAGAACGGATAATCTAACTACACCCAATACCATTGATATACGGGTAAGCATGCAACGTGATTCGAAAATGACCATTTTTTGACAGAATGGGTCGGAATAAGTGACCTTGTCAAAACTAGTCACAAGGGTGATAGGTCCATGCTCTATTCTAACTATAAGTGGACTAGTATACCCAAGAGAACTAGTCCAGCCATAATATTTGGTATGGGATAAATTGTTGTGTGCCACGAATGGTCAATGGTACTGATTCTAGTGTTAGGGTAATGACATGGCCCTAATTGACTCCAGTAGAGTAATCAAATAGGTACTAGGTATATATACACTAACCCCTTGCATACCAAGTTTAGAACAAGTCGATCAAGTTAGATCGAGTTTCATCATGCTAAGATATGGGAAGAGTATGCATCCACCCTCTAGGTGTTATGGGCCCTAGAGGATAACCCCAATTGTGATCAACACCTATGACAGGATAAGAGGACGATAAATAATAAAGTTGTTTCCACAAAATGGCACCTTCTACGGGATTTGACCAATCTCATCCACTTAGGAGGTTAGCTGCAGTAGTCCTGGTTCCCAAAAGTGTTGTGATATACCTTGTACTTAAAAGTGATCTTGATTTGGGTGAATACTAAACTAGTTACCTTAAAACTTAATCGTAGGGTGAGTCATATTGTGAGTAAAATAAAAATAAATTGAGCACTAATGAGCTAGAATTAATGGTACAACCAACTGAGTAGACTTGGGTCGTTATAGAACAAAATTTTAGCAACATATTTTGGAGCTCTTCGTCTTGTTCCTCAAGTAAAAAGCCAATGCAAATTCAACATCTGGAATTATTGTCTTAATATAATTTTGACCACTAGATCTCTAAAATTTATAGAGAATTAAAACTTTGACCATTGGATCTCTATAATTATAGAGTCTTGGGACAATAATTTCTATCTTGCATAAAAATTAAGAGGATAGGGATCCAACCTAGTATCAAATTATTCATTTAAAGACCACCTAATATATTTCTTAGTTAGTCAAAGTTTATTTTTTAAGCAATTTTTCAAATATAGAGCCTATGTATTATTGACAGAAAGTTTTCCTCCAACACTTTCCATGATGTTTAAACTATAACAACCAAGTTTTTGTTTTTCTTAATGAAATTTTTTAAAGTATACAATATATAAAGCTTGTCCCTCCCATATTATGTGTTATACAATCCCTATTATATTTGTAAAATAGAACATGAAATTTTTCTTCACCTTATTTTCAAAGAAAGAGTCTTTGAATTCTATCTATACAAAGGCCATACTTGCTGGCAATGGAAAAAGTAACATCATATATACAAATATAAATTGGAATGAAGTCTTATACATTGGAGTATTTCATCTAAGATTAATAACTCATCATTTTGTCTAGCCAAATAATATCCTATTCTATCTAAAATTGCATTCTAAAGCTCATTTTTAATCATACAGGGAATACCTAGATACATTAATGGAACTTCTCCTAATTTAAATTCTAAAATATCTAAATGAACTCATAAAATGTGTTAGTGTTGATTAAAAATTTGAATAATTTTGAATAGTGGGACAGCCTAGGGGATCCTTTAATCAAAATTGAATAATTTGGTATGCTATAACAATAGCTAATACATTCACAATAAGCAGTGATCAAAAATAATTTTTCTAACATATGCTTCATTTATGCTCAATTTCATAGGCATACATGGTTTCCATAGACTGGAAGAAATATACAACCTCTCAATCAATGACTATACCCTCAAGCATTTGCTTTGCATGAAGATACCACCATGTTCCTTCAAGATAAAAACATATATAGAGCTCTTAAATCTATTTGCCATGATTTTAGAATCATCTTATAAATTGGATACAATAAATATATAGATGTAAATTGTCAAAATATTTTGTTTCATGTTTCTTATAAAGCATACACAATAAATGATTCATTGATGTCATTTACCTTAGCCTTATTTTCTCAAATAACATCTTACTCTTTAAAATATAAATATTTTTGTAGAAAATATTGGAAATCTATTAGGACTAGTTTTCGTGTCATAATTAAATGAAAAATCACCTTGTGTAATCCCTTCATCTAAATATTTCTCATCAAGATTTCATTTTGTCTCTATATAGTATAGAACATCCAATCTTAATTTCAATCAAAAAGATATTAATAAGAGATATTTCCCACCCTCCTTGATTAATATTTCTCAATATAAGGGAATATCAATTTTGAGTTCGATAGCAAAGCCTTGAAGTTCATAACTCATAACCAGCCTATAGGACCTCTTTCCCATGACTAAGATACCTAAGTTAGAATCACATAATCCATCATCACATGGCCATATATAATATTACAAAATCCTTAAAAGATACCTCAAAGTCAATTCATAGCCATCATTTCATTAGAAAATTATATTATTACAAATGCATTAATGTGATTGACCAATGTGTCAGTCCCTAAGAAGGTGGTACTCATATTAATTACAGTGGCACCCTTGATGAAATCACAATAAACTCATAATTGATTCTATAGCCAACTTTGTCTCATCTAATCATACCATCCCCTAACTAGTTGTCATTAATATATTCACAACCAATTACAACTCCCCATATCATTTGATGTCCTTGTCAAAATAAACTTAGATAACCTAATAAATAGGATATCATTTAGGTCATTTTTAATCAAATTTCAAGCATCAATTTGATTAAGAGCAAATAGAAGACATGTTATATGTGAATGCTTCTTCTTCATCAAGTCCTCTTCTTATTAGTCAAAATTCATTTATCACCACTTGTAAATCTGTCCAAATATATTAAAGATACTAAGCAAGGAAATATGAAACCCACTCACTTTTACTTAGACAATCAAAGAAGGAAACAAACACCTTTCACCTTAAGTTAGTAATCATGTTAGGATCCCAAATCCTAAAAAATATTTATTATTATTAATAGTATAATTAATTATTATATTGGCTTATATTGTGAAACATCATATTGTAATTGACGTAGGGTTAGGATAGTTAGGCTATAATAATGTGTACGAGTAAAAGAAATCGAATAATCAAGAAGAATAATATTTTATTATATAATATTTTAGGAGGAAGCCCCCTCAAAGTGGTCTGTGATTCTTGATCATTTTATTTATTAAATTTATATTAAAACCTCAAGGTTTTAACATTTGGTATCAGATCAAAGCTTCTAGAAAGTAGGACTGCCATCATTTCACATTATCAGACAATATTACAATTTGTATCCATCTTGGGCAAAAGACAACATGACGAGTTCCAGTCTGGATAGTCTGTGGTACCTGAGTTCTTTTGTCTATGAGAAATATTTATTCTTGTGAGGTACCTGAGTTCATTATACAAAGATTTCGCTAATAAGGCTTGAAGCAAAAATTCCTTCACAAAAGTTCTGGAGCAACATCAGATAAAGAACACATTTCGTGTAGGAGGTCAGAATAGAGAACGCATAGTCAAAAACATAAAGAACCCTAAAATTTAAATTAAATTGCAAAGTGTTTCGGCTAGTAGTAGTGACAACTCTACGCAGGAGGTAAAATATGCCTTGAAAGTCGTTCGCTCTGAAGGTCCAAGGATAAAATTTCAAATAAAACATATTTCAAACCCTAAATTTTCCGAACTCCGAAACATCCATGTGGCAATCGAATCCGCATAAGACCTATTTCCTATTTTTGGAGGTTACCACAATATGATGACATTTTCTAATAAGGATGGGTATTTTAAATATTTTTTTTGTGGATCATTTATCCCATATTTGCTACTCGTGGGCTCTCGAATAAGTTTATAATCATCGATCTACATATTGTATTTCGACCAGATTTTACTGGTCAATCCATCACACGCCCGTTGTCTCATCTGTTGTCCCGCTCACGCATTGCCAAGGTCTCCAGTTCACTGTCACATCAAAATTTTGTTCGTCCTTTGTGTCTTGCACTCAAGTCTCGTCCTCTGTGCATTTTTTGTGTCAATCTGGTCCTTCTGTGTCTGTGCTAATCTTGTCACCTCTTCGTTTGTGTCTTCATAAGTCCATTTCCCAGTCTTCCATGTCATAGTCATGTCCCCTGTCAGCATTCATGTCACACTAGCCATTGGATCAACATTCAAGAATTAAAATTTTATTGTTAGTAACAAAAAATCAGACCATTGGTGACTACAAAACCAATTTTTTACAACACCAACAAAAGTTTTTTGGGCGATCAACAATTTTTTTTGGCATCCCTTTCCAAAAATATTACAAAAATGGCTAAGGGAAGATCTCAAGATCTCAGTTTAGAGAAACTGGATCATGATATCCGACAAATCAAGGACTTGCTTTTATAAGTTAATCTCAAGCACACTTTTCAAGAATTAGAGGTAAGTATGGTTGGATTAAATGCTTTATGACTCTTTGAATCAAAATATGGTACAAGTACAATAAATCATGCAATCAATTGTAGCTAATCAGTCTCAAAACACACAAGGTTTAGGTTCCCCATAGTCTTTAGGACAAACTGGAGGATCAACACATCATACGCTTATTGGGGGTCAACAAATATCTATCCTTTCAAGAATAACTAAGTTAGATTTTCCCAAATTGAGGGAGGATATCCCACTAGCTGGATCTATCGGGCGGAATAATACTTCTCATTGAACCAAATTATTGAGGTGCAAAAAGTTTGTATTGCATCATTCCACCTTGAGCATGATGCTATCCAATGGTACCAATGGTACGAAAAGACTAATGGAACTCCTACTTGGGGGACTTTAAAAAGAATTTGTTGGTCCAGTTCGGGCCAAGTAATTTCAAAGACTTCATAGGAGCTCTCACAAAATTATGTTAAATCACTTCAGTGCATGAGTATCAAGCTCAATTTGAGAAGCTCACCAATCACACAATAGGGATGGATGCATCATTTTCAAAAGTTGCTTCATAAGTGGGTTGAGAGAAGAAATTAGGGTGGAGGTGAATATAATAGCCAAGTTATCTGAAGATAAATTCAATGCTTAGCATTGACAAGGGAAGCAACCTATTGAAAAATCACAAGTCATGTACATTACCCCAGAATATAACCAACCTTTGCAGGTTAAGTGGCTCAACTAGGAGTAAATGAAAGAACAACGGGTGAAAGGCCTATGATATAATTGTGATGCAAAATATGGGTTAAATCATAGATGCACTACATAGAAGTTGTATTTATTGAAATTCGTTGATCCTTGTCACTCCGCAAAAGAAAAATATAAGGTAGAAGTGGAAAAAGTGACAAATGCACCTGATAATAGCAATGATGATATCCCCGATATTTCTTTCAATGTGCTCACATTATTTTCTTCTCCTCAAACTATTAAAGATTGAGGGCACTTCAAACGACAAAATTTCATTGTGCTCATTGATTTTGAAAGTACACAGAATATTATTGACCCAAGTGTGGCAAAATAGGCTAATTTTTATATACAACCTTGCAATACCTTTGAGGTGATGATTGGTACTCGGGGATGGATTTTATGTGAATGGAAGTGTCAAAATTGCAAGCTCACCTTGGGCAAATAGAACATGAAAAGTGACATGTATGCACTTCCCTTAGGAAGATGTGAAGTTGTCCTAGGGGCTCAATGGTTGCGAACACTCGAGCCAATACTTAGGGATTTTGCAACATTATGGATGCAATTCATAGTTGATGCACAAAAATACACTCTAAAAGGACTACAAGCAGGTTCCTCATAGATAGTGAGTTCTCACCACATGGAAAAGCTTGTTCAAAAAGGAGGTAAAGGTATGATTGCACAATTATTTTCCATTCAATCAATAGGGGAGGAAGAACTAAAAGGGTTACCCCCCATCGTAGTCAATATCATGCTATACAACTTCTTCCAGGAAATCAACCACCAAATATTCGGCCTTACCGATACCCCTGCTTACAAAAAAGTGAAATTGCAAAATTTGTGCAAGCACTCTCTTCACTAGTACCGAGGATGGATCCATTATGGTCAAACTTGAAGTATTCTTGGCACGACGCGCCCATCATCTTTGCTATCACATTATCACAAAATTATTTATTTTGTGGTAGGTATTGGCACCTAAGGATGCTCTTTGGGATATAATTCATCAGTTTCCACAATGATTTCCTCAGTTCCAACTTTGAGGATAATTTTTTTAGGAAGGGTGGCATGTTAGAACCCATATCCTAACATTTATTTATTATTATTACTAGTACAATTAATTATTATATTGACTTACATTGTGAACCATCATATTTTAATCGACGTAAAGTTAGGATAGTTAGGCTATAATAATGTGTACGACTAGAAGAAATAAAGTAATCAAGAAGAATAATATTTTATTATATAATATTTCAGGAGGAAGCCGTCTCGAAGTGGCTTGTGATTCTTGATCATTTTATTTAGTAAATTTATATTAAAACCATAAGGTTTTAACAAATCCTCTTGCAATACACCTTACCTCAAGGTCTCGAAGAACAAGCACCCTTAACCAAGGAAGGCTTGGAAGGCATATCATCAAGGAACATCATCATAAGAAACAGGAGAAATACAAGATTGAGAAGAAGATCCAATTTAATATCTTCAATTATGTATCTATCAATCTCCTTCAACAATCAAGGTATATTCATCCCATGGTTAGTACGTCCCTTCTTCACTTCTCTCATCTTCTTCATGATTATAGGTATATTGGGTCAATTGTTATCAGTTGCTTTACTCTATTTTGCTATGGTGTATTACTTTATATATAAGTCTAATTTTGTGTGCATGTGTGTGATCTCTACCTATCCCCATACCTTCTACTTTCTTAATTTGAATAGATCATCCTTATAGGAATATCTATATACCATAGTTTTGACTAAATCATCACCAATCATAAACTTGTAATTACACCTCTTTGGATATTTTCTTAGGCTTGCCTTTATTTAATTGCAAGGAAAACATGATCATGAACTCGATGTAAACCATTCCGTGTGAGTGAAAATATTTAACACTTGTCCATCCTTAGGTCAGACTTAGAAAATCCTAACATAGTTACCATTGACAACCAACATGGGGGTAAGGATTTTTATAGGCTCAACATTGACACTCTTCTAGGGACCTTCATGAACTTGTAAGGAGAATATATAACCAAGCCGATTATAATGAAGAAGCCTTACTTTAGGTTCTTAACAAAGGATTAACAAATATGATGCCAAGTTAGTGTTTATATTTTATGCTATAAACTTAAAGGAAATGCAACCACAATTAGTAAAATAAGTATACAATGTTATATCTATGATAATGGCAATATAATAAGAAAGTAAATAGCATGAGAAACTTCTAAAATAACTTATGAAATAGCCATTAATGAAAGCTCATGAAAAATTAAAATTGATACAATATATGGAGATCTCAATGCTCCATGCTTCATACAAGTTCTACATTGTATCTACTATCTCTCTTACTACTTCTCATTCTTCTTACTTGTTCTACCTTGTACTACCTTGTACCTTCAACTCATCTACCAAAGGCCTATATATAATGAGACATGACTCTTGGTCTTCCATCTTCCTATGACTCTTCATATTCCTATTCTAAGGACTCATGTACATGTGGACACCATGCACATTTACATCATTGCACATTCTAATAATACTTGTGCATTTATTACATTACATAAAGTAAATACTGAAGCCTTAATCTAAGACCAGCATTATGCACAATGGTAAATATTCACAAATTGGATGAATATTAGGATTTTCAAAATTGAAAATTGGCAAATATAAGGACCCTCGATGCTAGTCCATTCGTCTAAAATTTTTGGGACCAAGTTTTTCTAAAGGTCAATTTGCCACAATATATATCTACACATAGGCATATTTGTACTCGTTGGAAATCTCTTTTTGATCCTGATTTAATGGTGGTGTTTTTATGATGTTATAAGGTGATTTAATAGGTCAAAATTGGCCCCAAAGATGATATTAATTTTTAGGGCTTCAAATGCCCCAAATTTTGGTGTGAAGATGATTGATTTGATTTGCTTAGGATTCGCCTTGATTTCGATTAGGATTCACCATTTTTTTACAAGTACATTTCAAGTCCAACCCCTTATGCATAACCCTATCTAAGACACTCTCCTAATCTAATGATGTACCCAAGATGGTACATTAACATATACCAAATAATGTAATATATTCCAATACCCCCTATATTACATTATTTGGTTATTGAAGACTTTAGTCTTCAATATGGGTCTTCATCTTATCTTCAATTTACTTTGCACTATATGCCTCCTTTGTCAAGTTCCTCTTCTTCTTCTTCTTTATCTTCTTTATTAGAGTTAGTGTTGGTCAAATATCTGCCTAAAATACAAATATACGTTTGTGCGCCCTAGACACGACCAACATTGAAAGGCCGGAGGAAAGAAATGTCCTCCGTGCCAATCTCTAGAGAGGGCTGGCTCCCTTACTAATCCTACACTGGTTTAAGACTAGAGTTGCAGGAAAGAAATTGAAAATAATGGAAAGAAATTGAAAATAATGGAAAGAAATGGGAAATATAGCCACAGGACAAAGATGTAGGATTGGGGACAGACTAGCAATAGGAATTCCAACCAAGTGTTATAGCAACATAAAATAGAAATGAGGTAAGAGAATTCACTTACAATTCCTTAGAGACAACTTCCAGAATCGCATTCAATACTTACACTTACACCAGCAATGCCCAAATCCAAGTGCAGAATTTGAACATATCAGCAGATAGAAAACATGAAAATAAAATAGAAATGCTTGAACATAAAGAAATCACACAAAAATACTACTTGCAAAATAAGAAGCCACAACTTCTATTTACGTAGAAAACTTTAATAGTTTTTCTACAAAGTGTCTATCCTCCCTTTACAATGGAAAATTAGTATTTATAGAGGAATTTCACCTCTATCATTTAATGCACATATGACAAAATGTTTATAGATCAGGAACCTCTGTGAGGAAACTCCTCAAATTCCTTGAAAATCTTCCTCCTAAGATAATGATCCAATTTCTAAGATGAAATCTCCAAGAAATCAGTACATTTGGGTGTCGGTGCATGGAAAATTGCAAAGTTGGTCGTTGACTTGATGCACCCATTGCTCCTTGGAAATTTACACCTAAAAAGGATGTCTTGGAATTCATGAAAATCGTCTTGTGATTTTAATATTGCAACTCTCTTAGCTTGAAATCCACAATTTCAGCTACTCTTCGCCCCAATCATTAAATTATCTTCATTCACCCGACCTAAGAGCCTTTGAAAACCTTTGTTGACATCAAAAGTAGAATTCACCCGAAATCGAGCAATGAGCGAACACACCTTTAATTTTTAGTATTTATTCCTTATTTGTCCTCCTTGGTGAAGAGGGTGCCCACAACAACATTTATAATTTCGTTTGAGTTACAATGTGAAATCGTGCCTTTCTTCAAACAATAAATGCTTCATTCAACCATTTGATCACCTCTTGTAATTATTTCATTATTGCATTCCACGTACAACCCCTTACTTCACTCAAATTACCACTATTTGTATTGCATTCATCTCCTTGTCATAGCAGTAGTTAGGGTAAAAATTTGATTTTACAATTGATACTTTGAACCAGCTTCGCATCATTTTGACAAAGAGCTTCAGTTTCCTCTCAGGACGAAAGCGCCTCATATAAGACATCTTCCTTCTTGAGATCATATGTTCCTCCCCAAAAGAGGCAAAAGATACTGTCGCCCTTCACCTTGGGTGAACGCAGTTTTGACTTTTCAACACTCATTCTTTTAATATCTACCCAAAGCAAAAACCTTTTGCGCAAATCATGGACCCTCTTTATGTAGTTTCACCCCATAGAGGGGTGAATGGGACTTTCACCCCTCCCAAGGGGCGAAGGCGCTTCCACCTTTATTACTCCCAATACGCACCGAGATGGGGTCCACATTATCATACTTTGTATACGTTCACCCGAAGGGAGGGTGAATAGTATGCTTGCCCCTCTCTCAGGGTGAGTGCAACGTTGACTTCTCAAAGTGTTGATCGGGCGCGTCCTTTTGAAACTTTGAGGACGTTCTCCCCAAAGTGAGGCGAATGAGGCTTTCACCTCAACTTGGGGTGAATGTATTTAGTTTAAATCGTTGTCGCATTTCAACTTCGGGTGCACTCCCAACTTAATTACTTAAATGCCTTTTCACCCCAAAGTGGGGATAAAGGGACTTTCACTCCTCATTTGTGGTTAAAGCATCCTTGCCCAAACTTAACACTTTATCTTTTGTTTAGAAAGTCACATTCTCCCAGGAGTGGGGTGAATGCGTCAGTTGCCCCACTTTAGGGGTGAATGCGTTAGTTGCCCCACTTTAGGTTTACCATTCCTCTTTCTCAATGATTAGATCGTTGAATAAAAACATCTTCGACTCGAGGAAGGGCGTTGGGTTTTCATTTTTTGTTTGGGAGAAAATACTGCCATGGCCCCTTGAATTTTGAAGTGCTGTTTTCCTTGTCACCATTAGGTGAAATTCACTGAATTTTCATACCATTCTCCACAAATAGTTTACTTGTAGCACCCATTATTCCCAAACATGAAATATATAAAAATTAAAAATAAGATTAACACACAAAAAATACTGCAACATATTATACTAGCCAAAACTGCAACATAGTATTAATATATTTTACCACTCTTACAATCAATAAAATTTTATCAAAATTTTAATGTGGCATGGTGCAAAACTACCAATATTTCTGGTGGCTCTTGGGGTATCTAGCTCGCATGGATGCAAATGATCCCAGGCCTTTATCCATTGGGCTCTTCAGTGGTCCTTCTTACCAGTTGCCTTGGCTAGCACTTCTCATTTGGATCCTCTTTTTGGCATCTATTGTTTTTTTGCCTTTTTAGACGCCTATGCCTCTATGACTATGTGTGTTGCTTCTGCTTGCTCTGCTGCTTCCTGTTTAGCCGCGACATGCTCCTCCTGCTCCTTCAAACTTTCATAGGTGATCTCATAAACTATAATTGCCTCTGCCCAAGCATGCATGGTAAACACGAAGGGAACACTAAGTGATTCGTAGATATACCTCAAGTGTTTGGCATCCCCCAGGCTAAGATGCTTAGCTCATTGGACCAACTCAAACAAGGTCAGCTCCATACGTGTGAACTTCTTCATAAGCGACAACACCTATTCCTCTATAATAGGCTCCTCACACTTGTCAATTTTGGACATGTCCTCCACAAAAATTTTCTGTGTCGCTTCTAACTATTCCTTTGGTAGAGGCTCGCCCCATTCATTGGTAAAATATAAAAATCCCATATAAGCGAGAGCATCAAAATGAAATATTGAAACAGTATGCTCCCACTCTATTGTGTTGAGAAGCTTCCTATCTTCTCTTACCGTATCCAACCTTTGAAAATGACTACGCAGCATGAATTTGGTGGTTGACCAAGCTCAGTCCATCTCACTCATGGGGTGAATACGCATATTAGACTGAGCCAGGGCTTGGATTTTCATAGCCATCTCTAGATGAGGCTCTAGAATCTCCTCAATATTATGTATTGTTTGCTGGCTCAACTGAATTTGAATCTGAGCCTCATAGAGATACTACAGAACCTGAACTACTTTGGCTGCCAACTTTTCACAACTTTAAGCCAACCGAAGGCGAGCCTCCTTAACTATTTTTTGAGAGAAGCCTACATCTTGTGTGGCCTTCTCCGCCAGCTGATTCTATATAGATTCCAGTTGCGCCTTCAATGAATACACCTGCTGCTCCACTGTATCATTTTTCTTTTGATGTACCCCTTCTTGTTGATGTCATTGCTCACCATCTTCTCCTGTTGTGCTCTACTTGCTGCCAGGGCATATTCTAGTTTAGCAATTTTTATTTCCGTGTCAATATCTTTGCTTATAATATTTGCCATGCAAATAGACCGAGCTCATATCAACCTGGATATTTCCCATTTTCTCAGTTAGATAAATCCTCATCAAGTCCTCTGTTACAGTATCACAAGCGTAATCACTTGGCATCATTTCTTCTAATGGTTTTTTGATCAAGGGAATTATCTTAGTAGTGTAAAACTCCATAGCAATTGGAACGAAGGTGACTTTCTTGAGCGGCCTAGCTGGAACGAGTACCTCTTTTCTTCTGTGGCTCTTCAGCCACTATGACGAACTGAGGTGCGTTGTATTACTTTTACCACATCAGGTTGCTTGGGCATCACCTCGATTTCGAGCAGTGCCTGCATCTCCAAAAATGGTGTGAAAGGAATCAAGGTTTGTGCACTGGTTGGCTAAAAGAAATAATAGGAGACAAATATAAGAGGGAGGATCAAAATGGTAGAGTGAATAGAGGAACTAGGCTCAACTACAGTTACGCTCACTCTTGGAGGAGCTTGTGTACTTACAGCGATAGTGGAAGTGGTGGCAGCAATGGAAGGGGAAGGACGTGAAAAAAGATTTGAACCTGATGCAAATGAACTAAAAGAAAGGGAGGCCAAAGAGAGGGGAAGAGAAGGAGCAGTAGTGACTTGTGGATAAGAGGAAGGGAAAAAAATAGACATGAAAAGCATACCAAATGAAGGAGAAAAAAAAGTAGGGACTGATGGAAATGAACTAACAACCACTACTTGCTCCTGATTAGAAGAAAAGGGAAAGGGATACGTACATGTGTCCTAGTGATGGAAGTGACTATGCAATGGGTTCTTGATGTTGCTCCTCCACTTCCACTTCAAGTTTAACAATTTCCACCTGTTGGTCCATCGGCTGCTCATGAATTAATGGAAACATTTGGGCAACGCTAACCAGAGCAACCAACACAAGTAAAGGCGGATTAACAGTTGTTGCAGCAACTGTAACTATAGAAACTGCAACAGCTAAACCTCCAATAGTAGATGAAGAAATAGTACCAGTTCTTGGCCTCTTTGCAGCTTTCAGAAAGGAAGTGCCTCTTCAATAGTTTTCTTCTCCAACAGAGGCACCTCGTCTATATTTCGCTTCACCCATTGGGATCTTCATTGAAACACGTACTGCTGCTGTTCTTCCTTAGGTGTCTCTTCCTCAGCTATTGGGTGACCTTCTCTCACCACGCTTTCTCCGCTATAATATTTTTAAAAAATTTGAGGTACAACTTTGGTGAAAGCGATGGGTTGATAAACGTTAACAAATTCATCATAAGTCTCCAAAAATTTCCCATCCATCTTCAACCCGAAACCGGATGTAATTTTCCCTCTATGGACCCGTATAATCCACCAATTCATATTTTTTTCTTCGGTCCATGTGGGCAACTATTCCTTCATTTGTCCAAATAGCCCTAGTGGAAGAATGTGATCTCTATGCACTGTCGGGTTGTATTCAGCCTCCTGCTTGTAAAAGTCGTGCTACGGAGAAAGCAACATCATATCTTCAACATGCCACTCTAAATCATGCCCATCAAAATTGTTACAATTTGCCTGGATATTGGGTCATGGAAAACAATGAAAACTCTTGGCCTTAACTATTTCTAAAGTTTTTCCCAATGGGTCATATCTCCACCGTTGCTGTAGTTCTATCAGACCCAAGTCTTGAAGTGCCTCTGTGAGTAGCCTGTTCTGCCTGACTTGGTTCACCTCTATACTGCAAAACTTGAATGGTATGGTGCAAGTCATTCTCTTGCTACATCCTGCTCCATACACATCATTCGTGTAGTCAGTATGGCGTACCACATCCATGGTGAAAACATGTTCAGTGGCAAAATATGGAAGCAGAAATGGCTTTCTCGTGAAGCCATAAATTCTTACAACCACACCTTGAGTCAAAAAAAATATCACCTTCTCAACTGTGACAACCGCCTCCTTCATATCATACAGTATTCTCTCACTCTTGCTAAATCAGCTCAATTACGGGTCCCAAAAATAAGTGGTTAAAAAATATAGAACGAATCCCTCCTTGACAGAGCGAAATTCCACATCTAAACTAGCATGAGCTCATCCTTTTCATCAACTTGTTTTACTGCTATAAACAAAAAATGTTGGTGTAAGTGAAAGAAGAAATACCAAACAAGGAAGGAGGTATGCTTGAATGAAGTATATTCTTTGGTATTCAACTTCTCTAGCAGAATATGCATTTTATGATATATGAAATCGGTCCAATCAAAATAAATAATATTTATGCTCTTTCTCATGGTCATTGGAGCGTAAAAATCCACTTGTGATATACATTGCACCAGCACCGCCTACCACTTGTGAATTGTAGACTATACCAAAATACCAGCAACCCACACCAGCATCGAAAATAAGTATGGGCTCTTAAATTTTGACAAAGGCTAAGGCATATTTGGCAACTGCCCTAGTTGTGTCTCCTAAATCAATTGCATTTCCATAAACTGGTGCATCATCACCATAGACACATCTATCTTCTTGCTCATTGATATGTAACTTCTTCAAATTCATGTCATAAGGGGGTTTTAGCCTGTAGGAAAATGCTTCCCTTACTTCTTTGGTAAGGGTGTATGGGCGTGTTTTAGTCATGTCACTTTTCGAACTGCCCTGGTAACTGGATTATAAAATCTGACAATTAATTTTACCAATTTCGGGTAAGGGTGTATGGGCGTGTTAGCTTATAGTTTAGCCTATAGTTTATTTATTAAAATATTTATCGACATTTTGTTGGTAGGGATGTAGGGATATTTTTCTAGCATCTTTATTGTTGCGCTATTTCTGAATTGGTTAAGCTTACCGACAAGCTATTGTGTATCACAAGCTTACCGTCAAGGATATTTTATCCTAAGGCTACATTGTCATCTATTTAAACCTCACAATTATCAATGGAATGTTAATTTTGGGTCTATTCATTTTCATGGTATCAGAGCATATTGTGAGAGGCTCGATTTTTTGAAGTCTTATCTAGACGACTTGGGCATGTTTCCCGAGGCAAGACTGGACCTCAACTCAAGCACACATCATGATGTGCAAGAAATGATACTGGACAATTGACATAGGCCAAAGACAATACTGAAATGAAGCTCGAGGATGAGGTGTTGACTAGATAGTGGACACGTAGATCAAGGATCTGCTAACCATACTTAGACCGGATCAAACACGTGGCAGATAGCCACTGGCCTGAAGGTCGACGCAGACTATACAGACGGACAGAGCCACGCGATGCAATATAGAAGGACGAAAGTTCTAGGGGGGTCAATAGTTCATGTGAGAGACAAAAGGGTTTAGGGGTCAACCTGACTACCCGAAGGTAGTCATTTACATTATTGACATCCTTTTTTTTATATACACCGTCATCTCTGCTATGTCCCTGATGTGGGACTAACTGCAAAAGTTTTTTTTAACTTTCCTACTATGATCCACGATCCTCCATCATGGTGGTATTCAAGTGAAGGTTCTTTTGTGCTGGAGGCTTCAAATCGATGCGTAGTAGGAAGTGATTCAAATATCACAATCAGTTGTGGAAATAACGCTAATTTGTAGATGACGACGCTTTTATTTTTGGCCTGGGTTTATTGCAAACAAATGGAGGATTTATTTCATTATCGCATCGACAGGAGGCGTTGGAGCTTCACAATGGAAGACGATTGCGTAGGTGCAAGATAAATCGCACTCCATAATCTCGCAACGAGTCCAGTGGAAGCACCACCTCATCAAGAGGAGAAAGCCATCGCTCCCAAAAAAAAAAAAAATAACTCACCGTCGCTGTGCCGACAAAGGGACGTCGCTGCTGGTGGAGCAGAGAGGCGGAGCAGCGGAGGAGCCCACTAGAGGCACAAATTCACCATATAGCAGGGATCATTCCCCTCCATACCCGGCTAGTTAGCTAGCATAGCCGGTTGGAGGCCCCCCTCTCGCTAAGGCGCACAGGCGACAGGTCGGGGGTTCAAATCCCACCGACCTGCCCAAGGTATAACATTTTTCAAAAAAAAAATTGCTTAGCTTATATATTTTTTAATGGTTATTTTTTTTTAAATAAAAAACAATTTCTTATTTTATATATATATCAATTTATTAAGAAATTTATGTTTTTAGTTAAAATTAAATATTTTGCTTTCAAAATTAATTTTTTTAAATACCTTTGGAGCACTCAAGTTTTTCATCCTACATATTGCAAAACAAAGGGGGGAATTTTTTTTTTTGCTATATGATTGCAAATTTATCAAAAAAGGATGAAAAGGGGGTATAGAGAGTGATTTTTCAAAGATTGAAAAGGCAATTTGGCATTGTAATTAGGTGTATTTTTTGGCGCGACCGACACCTAAAAATTTCATTTTTTATGGGCACTTTATGTTGTATGTTGCATTTCCATTTCTATTTTTGCACTACAACATTAAAAAAAATCAAGCACAATTAAGTCCCCAAAAATTGAATCCATCAATGCAATTTATTTGCACTACAGTGTTCGGTATTTACGACACCTCTAGCCCACACAGGTAATATTATCGTGCTTTGGGCTACTGTATTTTTCACCTAACATAGCTGCAACAATGACATCTGAGCTTGTTCTCTATAAATCATTGGGGAGATATAAGTTTGTCATTTTGCTATTTCTTTACTCCATTCCACTACCCTAATCGTTATTGTTGTTAGACGTAAATCCTGACGAAATGCTTTCCAAAGTGTTTATGGGAAGTTACGCCTCATGCATGAGGAAATAACTTCTATGGTATGTGTCATAAACAAGACAATTCCCTTTCAGTACCACCTATGTTCCACGTATCATTCTTATCTCATGTACTTATAGTCTCCCTCACGTAAGGGCGGGTATATAGAGAGGTTCGGCATAACGACCTGACAAAGGTATAAAGAAGGCTATTCTACAAAAATGGAAGAATTATGGGATATAGTCTCAAGCAGTGAAACACGTCCTTCACCATTAGCAACATCAACTCAACCAACACGCCAATTGCAGAGATTTTTAAATTTGACAAGAAATATAGTAAGGCCAGAGTGCTCATTTTGCTAGTTGTGTTAGATGAAATTCAACCTCACATTGCTGATAAAGAACATGGTCATGAGGCATGGTATGCCCTTAAGACCATTTATGAGGGTACAAATGATTCCACCATTCTTAACCTTCGAACTCAACTCCATAATTTGAGTATGAAGCATGGTGAGACAATTGACATCTTTCTATGTCGTGTGGTCGAGTTAAAAATAAAATTGAATTCTATGGGAGAGAATGTAGAGGATAAGCTCCTCACTTCAGTTATTCTAAGAGCTTTTCCAGCTTCATACAGAACATTTATCACTACCCTTCAAGTCTCTCAAATAATAGTTACCTTTGTGGAGTTAATCAATCAACTTCAAACTGAGGAGGCAATCTAATTTCAAAATGATGATGCTTCTAATACCACCCTCTACTCCAACAAGAAGGGCTCCAAAATGAAAGATAATTTTCAGAAGGGAGGATCCTCTTCCAAGGATAAGGGAAAACAAATACAACCTCAACAACAAAAGTGCTATTGCAAGATTTTTGATAAGGACACCCATGGCACCAATCAGTGTTGGTATAAGAATAAGCAACCAAAGAATAAGGGCAAAAATAATCCCTAGAACAAGAACAAGCAACCAAAGGTGAATGTTGTTGTTGAAGAATCTGACTTGGATTCTAAGTGGGCACACAAGGTTATCATGACTACCATGACCTCCAAGTCAAAGAATACATTGTGGTATATTGATTTTGGTTCTAGTAAGCACATGACTGGCGACAAGTCATGGTTTACGACATATGAAGCCAAGGAAGGAAAACCCATCATTGTTGATGACAAAACCTACAAGGTTCAGGGTGAGGGTACAGTTTCAGTCAACCTTCTATATGGTAAGTGTTAGACTGAAAGAGTCCTTTATGTTCTAGGATTGGAAAACAATTTGTTATCAGTCCCACAAATCCTAGATAAGGAGATGGTTGTTGAATTTCGTGTTGAGGATGGTCAGAAGTGTTGCTTTATCACCAAGAGGGATAAAAATATTGCAACTGCTTCATATGAGCATGGATTGTTTGCATTGGATGCTTTCTCCACCCCTCATGTAGCCATGATAGTCTCTACAATGGAGGCAACTTCACTTTGGCACAGGAGATACGGGCATCTCAGTTTGGATATTTACTTGAGCTAAGTAAATATGATATGGTAAAGGGCCTTCCCTCAATTTCCTCTACATTGTCAGTGTGCTCTGATTGCTTGCTTGGTAGGGAATCAACATAGAGTACCTTTTGAAAAGAGCTCTACACAAGAAAATAAATCTCTGGAGTTAATTCACATCGATCTATGCGGTCCTTTCACCCCAAACAGTTTTTGGGGCAAGAGATATTTTTAGTTGTTTGTAGATGACTACTCATGAAAAATATGGATTTTCTTTCTTCATTTGAAATCATAAGCTTTCAAATACTTCCAAAAATTCAATAAATTTGTTGAGAAGGATTTGGGGACTTCAATCAAGACCCGTATAATCCACCAATTCATAATTTTTTCTTCGGTCCATGTGGGCAACTATTCCTTCATTTGTCCAAATAGCCCTAGTGGAAGAATGTGATCTCTATGCACTGTCGGGTTGTATTCAGCCTCCTGCTCGTAAAAGTCATGCTACGGAGGAAGCAACATCATATCTTCAACATGCCACTCTAAATCATGCCCATCAAAATTGTTACAATTTGCCTAGATATTGGGTCATGGACAACAATGAAAAGTCTTGGCCTTAATTATTTCTAAAGTTTTTCCCAATGGGTCATATCTCCACCGTTGCGGTAGTTCTATCAGACCCAGGTCTTGAAGTGCCTCTGTGAGTAGCCTGTTCTGCCTGAACTGGTTCACCTCTATACTACAAAACTTGAACGGTATGGTGCAAGTCATTCTCTTGCCGCATCCTGCTCCATACACATCATTCATGTAGTCAGTCTGGTGTATCACCTCCATGGTGAAAACATGTTCAGTGGCAAAATATGGAAGCAAGAATGGCTTTCACGGGCTTTCTCGTGAAGCCATAAATTCTTACAACCACACCTTGAGTCAAAAAAAATATCACCTTCTCAACTGTGACAACCGCCTCCTTTATCTCATACAGTATTCTCTCACTCTTGCTAAATCAGCTCAATTACAGGTCCCAAAAATAAGTGGTTAAAAAATATAGAACGAATCCCTCCTTGACAAAGTGAAAGTCCACATATAAACTGGCATGAGCTCATCCTTTTCATCAACTTTTTTTACTGCTATAAACAAAAAATGTTGGTCTAAGTGAAAGAAGAAGTACCAGACAAGGAAGGAGGTATGCTTGAATGAAGTATATTCTTTGGTATTCAACTTCTCCAGCAGAATATGCATTTTATGATATATGAAATCGGTCCAATAAAAATAAATAATATTTATGCTCTTTCTCATGGTCATTGGAGTGTAAAAATCCACTTGTGATATACATTGCACCAGCACCGCCTACCACTTGTGAACTGTAGAATCTACCAAAAGACCAACAACCCACACCAGCATCTAAAATAAGTATGGGCTCTTAAATTTTGACAAAGGCCTAGGCAGATTTTGCAAGTGCCCTAGTTGTGGCTCCTAAATCAATTGCATTTCCATAAACTGGTGCATCATCACCATAGACACATATCTCTCTTCCTGCTCATTGATATGTAACTTCTTCAAAGTCATGTCATAAGGGGGTTTTAGCCCGTAGGAAAATGCTTCCCTTACTTATTTGGTGGAGATAGAGAAAAGAACCTCCCCATTCACTTTTCGAACCACCCTGGTAACTGGATTATAAAATCTGACAATTAATTTTACCAATTCCAGGTAAGGGTGTATGGGCGTGTTAGCTTATAGTTTAGCCTATAGTTTATTTATTAAATTATTTATCGACATTTTGTTGTTAGGGATGTAGGGATATTTTTCTAGCATCTTTATTGTTGCGCTATTTTTGAATTGGTTAAGCTTACCGACAAGCTATTGTGTATCACAAGCTTACCATCAAGGATATTTTATCCTAAGGCTACATTGTCATCTATTTAAACCTCACAATTATCAATGGAATGTTAATTTTGGGTCTATTCATTTTCATGGTAACAGAGCATATCATGAGAGGTTCGATTTTTTTGAAGTCTTATCTAAATGACCTGGGAATGTTTCCCGAGGCAAGGATGGACCTCAACTTAGGCACACATATCGAGGTTCCGAAAATGATATTGGAAAATCGACACAGGTCGAGGACGATACTGAAACAAAGCTCAAGGATGAGGGCGTTGACTAGATAGTGGACACGTAGATCAAGGATCTACTAACCATACTCAGACCAGATCATACACATGGTAGATAGCCATTGGCCTGAAGGTTGACATAGACTAGACAGACGAACAGTGCCACGCGATGCAATATAGAAGAACAAAAGTTCGATGGGTGTCAAAAGTTTGCACAAGAGACAAAAGGGTTTGGGGGTCAACCTGACTACTCGAAGGTAGTCATTTACATTATTGACATACTTTTGTTTATATACCTCGTCATCTCTGCTATGTCCCTGATGTGGGACTAATTGCAAAAGTTTTTTTTTAACTTTTCTATTGTGATCCATGATCCTCCATCATGGTGGTATTCAAGCGAAGGTTCTTTGGTGCTGGAGGCTTCAAATCAATGCATAGTAGGCAGTGATTCAAGTATCACAATCTGTTGTGGAAATAATGCTAATTTGTAGACGACGACGCTTTTATTTTTGGCTTGGATTTATTGCAAATAAATGGAGGATGTGTTGCATTATCGCATCGGCAGGAGGCATTGGAGCTTCACGACGGAAGACGATTGCATAGGTGCAAGATAAATCGTAGTCCAGAAGCTCGCAACGAGTCCAGTGGAAGCACCACCTCATCAAGAGGAGAAAGCCATCGCTCCCAAAAACAAAACAAAAATAACTCACCGTCGCTGTGCCAACAAAGGGACGTCACCATTGGTGGAGTGGAGAGGCGAAGAGGCAAAGCAGCGAAGGAGCCCACTAGAGGCACATATTCACCATATAGCAGGGATCCTTCCCCTCCATACTCGACCAGTGAGCTAGCGTAGCTGGTTGGAGGCCCCCCTCTCGCTAAGGCACACAGGCGAAAGGTCGAGGGTTCAAATCCCATCGACCTGCCCAAGGTATAACATTTTTCAAAAAAAAAATTGCTTTGCTTATATTTATTTTTAATGGTTATTTTTTTTTTAATTAAAAATCAATTTCTTAATTTTTATATATATAAATTTGTTAAGAAATTGATTTTTAGTTAAATTTAAATTTTATCATTAAAATTAAATATTTTGCTTTCAAAATTAAATTTTTTAAATACCTTTGGAGCACTCAAGTTTTTCATCCTACATATTGCAAAACAAAGGGGTAAATTTTTCTTTTTGCTATATAATTACAAATTTATCAAAATAGGATGAAAAGGGGGTATAGAGAGTGATTTTTCAAATATTGAAAAGGCAATTTGGCATTGTAATTAGGTGTATTTTCGAGAGCGACCAACACCTAAAAAATTCATTTTCTATGGGCACTTTATGTTGTATGTTGCATTTCCATTTCTGTTTTTGCATTACAACATTAAATAAAATCAAGCACAATTAAGTCCCCAAAAATTGAACCCATTCGTGCAATTTATTTGCACTGCAGTGTTCGGTGTTTACGACACCTCTAGCCCACACTTACAGGTAATATTGTCATGCTTTTGGGTACTGTATTTTTTGCCTAACATAGCTGCAACAACGACATCTGAGCTTGTTCTCTATCAATCATTGGGGAGATATAAGTTTGTCATTTTGCTATTTTTTTACTCCATTCCACTACCCTAATCGTTATTGTTGTTAGACGTAAATCCTGACGAAGTGCTTTCCAAAGTGTTTAGGGGAAGTTATGCCTCACGCATGAGGAAATAACTTCTATGGTAGGTGTCATAAACAAGACAATTCCCTTTCAGTACCGCCTATGTTCCACGTATCGTTCTTATCTCATGTACTTATAGTCTCCCTCACGTAAGGGCAGGTATATAGAGAGGTTCGGTATAACGACTTGGCAAAGGTATAAAGAAGGCTATTATACAAAAATGGAAGAATTATGATATATAGTTTCAAGCAGTGAAACACGTCCTTCACCATCAGCAACATCAACTCAACCAACACGCCCAATTATAGATATTATTAAATTTGACAAGAAATATAGTAAGGCCAGAGTGCTCATTTTGCTAGTTGTGTTAGATGAAATTCAACCTCACATTGCTAATAAATAACATGGTCATGAGGCATGGTATGCCCTTAAGACCATTTATGAGGGTACGAATGATTGCACCATTCTTAACCTTCGAACTTAACTCCATAATTTGAGTATGAAGCATGGTGAGACAATTGACATATTTCTATGTCGTGTGGCCGAGTTAAAGATAAAATTGAATTCTATGGGAGATATTGTAGAGGATAAGCTCCTCACTTCAGTTATTCTCAGAGCTTTTCTAGCTTCATACATAACATTGATCACTACCCTTCAAGTCTCTCAAATAAAAGTTACCTTTGTGGAGTTAATCAATCAACTTCAAACTGAGGAGGCAATCTAATTTCAAAATGATGATGCTTCTAATACCGCCCTCTACTCCAACAAGAAGGGCTCCAAAAAGAAATATAATTTTCAGAAGGGAGGATCCTCTTCCAAGGATAAGGGAAAACAAATACGAAAACCTCAAAAATAGAAGTGCTATTTCAAGATTTGTGATAAGGATACCCATGGCACCAATCAGTGTTGGTATAAGAATAAGCAACCAAATAATAAGGGCAAAAATAATCCCCAGAACAAGAACAAGCAACCAAAGGTGAATGTTGTTGTTGAAGAATCTGACTTGGATTCTAAGTGGGCACACAAGGTTCTCATGACTACCACGACCTCCAAGTCAAAGAATACTTTATGGTATATTGATTCTGGTTATAGTAAGCACATGACTGGCGACAAGTCATGGTTTACGACATATGAAGCCAAGGAAGGAAAACCCATCATTATTGATGACTAAACCTACAAGGTTCAGGGTGAGGGTACAGTTTTAGTCAACCTTCTATATGGTAAGTGTTAGACTGAAAGAGTCCTTTATGTTCTAGGATTGGAAAACAATTTGTTATCAGTACCACAAATCCTAGATAAGGAGATGGTTGTTGAATTTCGTGTTGAGGATGGTCAGAAGTGTTGCTTTATCACCAAGAGGGGTAAAAAACATTACAACTGCTTCATACAAGCATGGATTGTTTGCATTGGATGCTCTCCACCCCTCATATAGCCATGAAAGTCTCTACAATAGAGGCAACTTCACTTTGGCACAGGAGATACAGGCATCTCAGTTCTGGATATTTACTTGAGCTAAATAAATATGATATGGTAAAGGGCCTTCCCTCAATTTCCTCTACATTGTCGGTGTGCTCTGATTGCTTGCTTGGCAGGGAATCAACATAGAGTACCTTTTGAAAAGAGCTCTACACAAGCAAAGAAACCTCTAGAGTTAATTCACATTGATTTGTGCGATCCCTTCACCCCAAACAGTTTTTGTGGCAAGAGGTATTTTCAGTTTTTTGTAGATGACTACTCACGAAAAATGTGGGTTGTCTTTCTTCATTTGAAATCATAAGCTTTCAGTTACTTCCAAAAATTCAAGAAATTTGTTGAGAAGGATTCAGGGACTTCAATCAGGACCCTCCACTCAGATCAAGGTGGGAGTTCACCTCTAAATATTTTTTTACATATTTCACCACACATGGGATCAAGAAACAAATCACTACTGCTTATACTCAGCAAAATGGAGTTGTTGAGCGAAGGAACCATTCCATCATGGAAATGGTTCATTGTATGCTCAGAGGAGCACATCTATAGCAACTTTTTTTGGTAGAAGCTATCACCACAACAGTGTACTTGCTGAATAAGGCATCCACCATGGCCCTAAAGGGAATAACTCCATAGGAACCATGGAGTGGTTGGAAACCCTCCATATTTCATCTACGTGTTTTTGGATGTAAAGCTTTTATGTACATACCCAAAGAGAAAAGGAAGAAGCTAGATGAGAAGACCTTGCAATGTGTTCTTCTTGGATATGATGAGTATTCAAAGGGTTATCACTTTATTGATACTTTAACCAAGAAGATTCATACCAACAGAGATGTTGTTTTTGATGAGGCTTTCACATAACAAAACACATCAGATATATACTTAGATTTTGTGGAATCTAAGGAAGGGAAGTCTCCTTATTCTTTACAGAAGGGAAGATCTCCTTCTTCTCCACAGAAAAATATTTCTAAATGATATAAAAGTACTATTAGAGACTCAAAGATATCCACTCCACCAAATATAACTCTGAATAGACCTCGTACTCGCAGTATGGCTCGTCAAGAGAAATCTGTAGCAGAGACTACTGAGGTTGATGAACTTTGTCAATATTTTGAGGAAATTTCTATTGAACCTGAAGATATGGATGTGGACGATGAAAGGGTGTTTATGTCTTCATAAGATGAACATGAACCCACAACAGTACAAGATGCCCTTGGTAAGCCACAATTGAAGGCTACTATGGACATAGAGTACAAGTCTCTGAAGAAAAATCAGACATAGAAGTTTGTTTATCTGCCACATGGAAAGAGACCATTGGCTACAAATGTGTGTACAAAGTCAAGTACAAGGCAGATGGAATAATTGATAAGCATAAGTCCTGCCTTGTGGCAAAGGGCTATGCACAAAAGGAAGGCATTGACTACAAGGAAACTTTTGAACCTACTGCTCAGATGACAACCATTCGAGTTCTTTGTGCTATGGCGACACAATTTGGATGGAAATTCCATCAGATGGATGTCAAGAGTGCATTCCTGAATGGTGATCTTAAATAAGAGGTCTATATGGCCCAACCTAAAGGATTTGAAGTGGAAGGCCAAGAATAGAAAGTTTGTAAATTGGTCAAATCCTTGTATGGTTTGAAATAAGCTCCTAGAGCTTGGTATATTAATATGGACGATCACCTTCTACAACATGGATTTAAGAGAAGTCCGACAGATGCAAATATCTATTCAAAGAAATAATATTATGAAATAGTGCTCCTTGTATTGTATGTGGATGATCTGATTATCACAGGCAACTCCAAATTTTTTATAGCTACCATTACAAGTGACTTGTGCAAATATTTTAATATGACAGATCTCAGACTTCTCCCTATTATCTTTGCCTAGAAGTGAACCAAAAAAAGCATCACATCAAGGTGACCCAACAAAAGTATGCCAAGATATTGTTAGAAAAATATTGTATGACTGATTGCAAACCAATGGCAACTTCGATGGATTCAGGACTTCAGTTATCACGGTATGATGATTCACCTCATATAGATGGTAATCTCTACCGACAACTGATCGGGAGTCTCATATATATGACAAAATCTAGGTCAGATTTTATGTTTGTTGTTAACTATCTTTTGAGGTTCATGCAGGAGCCTAAGACCACTCATTGGAAATCAGTAAAACATGTTCTTAGCTATTTTCGTGGTATTATTGAGTATGGCCTAAAATATAAGAATAATGATAAATTATTCTTGCAAGAACACACAGACTTTGACTATACCGGATCATATGATGATCGCAAGTTAACTTCAGGATATATCTTTCATCTTGGATCTGGCCCTATCTCTTGGCACAGCAAGAAGCAACAAGTGGTTGCTATCTCATCTACAGAGAGAGTATTGCACCACACGAGAAGCAGTGTGTGAAGTGATATGGTTATGTCGCATCTTGACAAGTATGGGTTGTCTATCCAAATCACCAATTCACTTATTCTGTGACAACCAAGGTGTTCTCAACCTAGTCAAGAATCCAATGCATCATGAATGAACCAAGAACATAGATACAAAATGTCAATTCATTTGAGACGAGGTTCCATGGCATCGAATTTAGATTCAATACATTCCCACTAGTGATCAAGTTGAGGATATCTTCACCAAGGCCCTTGCATGCATCAAGTTTGAGTTCTTGCGCAACTCACTTTGTATTGAAAAATAATGTAATAAGGGGGGATGTTAGCTTATAGTTTAGCCTATAGTTTATTTATTAAATTATTTAACAAATATTTTATTGTTAGGGATGTAGGGATATTTTTCTAGCATCTTTATCGTTGCACTATTTTTGAATTGGTTACGCTTGCCGATAAGCTATTGTTTATCACAAGCTTGTCATCAAGGATATTTTATCCTAAGGCTACATTATAATCTACTTAAACCTCACAATTGTCAATGGAATATTAATTTTGGGTCTATTCATTTTCAGGCTGTACATAAATACCAAAATAATTGTGCATAAAATTACACAGTCAGAGGGCTCTCCATCGTCAATCCTTGATTTACAAAAAATTCCACATCTTATCGAAGCTTCACCATGCCCTTGTTGGTGATCATGCAATCTCCGACCTCTGCCATGGTGTCAGAGTATGGGTCCAAATCTACATTTTAGAAAAAGTGGGCCTTCTTGGACTTTGATCCACCTTCTGCCTACTTGTTGGATTGCTTGGGCTCTGAAGCTTCTTTCACCTCTTTGATTTTATTACCCATTATATAAACCCTGGAAACTCTGAAAGCACTCTACAGTTTCTGCAATAAAAAACTTGAAAACGCACCAACAGAATATTTTTTTTTAATTTCAATTTTTGGATAAGTTTACATGTTCTATTTATAGAACGTGCCATAGCTACCATAGTAAATGCGATAATCTTTCCTTGTGCATTCAAAATGAGTTGCGCTTTGTTTCCATTCACGGGAATTATTCCCAATACTGCAATAGCGATTGATTTTTAATTCACTACAAAATACTTCTAAAAAATGTGCCCTTCTACCATGTAAAACTTTGAACAACATGCACTAGCTGCTAAAACTGCCTCGAAAAAATAAATTCGCCACCTGGGGACCAATGAGCGCTTCTACTTTCAACGTTGTGAAATTTTGGCTCCCAAGGAGGCCAAAACGTCTCCCAATGCACACCAAGTGCACATTTTAAATTAAATGCTTTGAAAATGCGCCATAACATCCATGAACACCTCCCAAAATCTGCCAAGTACGAGTGAGCAAAATCGCTTTGAGAAGACGCTCTAAAAATTTGATTGCACTTGAAAAATCGTCATACGTGCGAAAAAGCAATGAAGGGGCGAAAACACTTCTGAGGTGCATGTGGTCCCTTCTCCTTTCGCTCTAAAAATGTCTTCAACCTGCTTGGTTTAATTTCATGACGAATGTTTTCCTTTTAAAATAATTTTAAGCTTTTCTTTTTCACCCCATATTTAGAAAAAGCACCCCTTAAAGCTTTTTAAACTAGAGCTTTTTGATTTTCTCTTTCTTTTTCTTTTTATTAGATTTTCACACCATATTAAGAAAAGAAAATCGAATTTTGTTTTAAAATTTAATCTTGCCTTTTCCAAAAAGCTTAAAATAAAACTCTTGCTTCTTCCCTTTTACTTCATTCCACTTCTAAAACGTAGAGCTTCTAGCTCTTGGAACATTTTTGTCGCTTTGCCTTTATGAGGAGCTTCCAGGTTGACTAATATTCTATTTAATTGACAATGCATTCATTATTACCAACCGTATTCTCTTCGACGAAAAGCACATAACTCAAAGCGAAAAACCTTTTAAAACATTTTCTGTAAAGTGAATAGTGCGGGCTCTAAAATTTCCTTTTAGTATTTTCACTCCAACGAGTGGCAAATGGGGGTTTCACCCCTCATTTGGGGCGAAATACCTTTTTACTACTTTCATTATGTTGACCTTGCACTTTCATACTTCCTTTTCTTCTACAACATAAGTTCACCTCCATTGGGAGGCAAATGGGATTTTTGCCCCTTCGTCTGGCGAAAGCTCTTTCACTTACCACACTTTACAATTCTAAAATCGGTCCCCACATACTTTTTCATATTGCACTTAGATTTTTAAACTAAGATAATTACTTGTCAGTGCCAATACTTTTGCCAGGTGTTTCTAAATGTCTTCTCTGGAACATTTTCCATTTTAACTTGGAGATAAAGCAACCTTTTAACTTCGGAGCTTTTCAAACCTGTTCAAAATTTTTAGTGCAACCAGTAATTCTGCCCAAATATTAAAATGTCCTTATGGAAATATTTGAGGCAAAATTGTTTTTCTCAAGAAGCAATTTTCAAAGCAAAGTTTTCAAGGAAATCATGGCATCTTCAGTAGAGTCCACACCATACTTCCATTTTTTTTTAAATATTTAAAAAGCAATAAATATTGGTAAATGAAACCTATACATATTTACACACTTGTACCTCTTGATCACATCATTGGAAATAGGCCTTCAGATGAAGACCGTTAAATGGAATCGGTAGATCCCAACCATACATATCTTGAAAATGATATGCATTCACCGAATTCACTTCAGAAACCTAAAATGGACCTGTTGGTTACGAATCTGCCACTAGGATAGGATTTAGTGTAATGCGCCTTAGATTCGCCAAGCATATTGAAAGGCCGAAAGGAAGGAATGCCTTTCGTGCCAATCTTCGAAGGAGGCTAGCTTCCTATGTTTTCTCAGTTGTTTATCAGCTCAAAGTGCAGGAAAGAAATTATAAATGCAGAAAGAAATATAAATGTATTTGTATTGGGTGGGGAGGATAAGCAGCACATCAACTATCAATCACCACTTCTAATAGTAATTAAACACAGAATACGTTGCAGAAAATATCAATGTCATTCATCCTATGTATCCTCTAACTTTGCATTCCAGGAATACTTAACTATCAAATACCGATATCCAGATAGCAGAATAGCAGTAAGCAATAACATAAGCAACATGAGGCAGAAATGCTAAATAAAGGCAGCATATAGAAAAAGAACAATCAATAGAGCCAAGTGTATTTTGTATTCAGAAGCAAACGCACAGCTACAATGGTTCCCTAGCAATATATCCCCCTTCCACCCCTTTTACAATGATATTTCTGAGCTATTTATAGCGCAAATTTCCCCCCATTACATCATTGGGCACAGGATCCCAGACCTGACAATTAACCAAAGAAGCTGACAAATGCAACCAAAAGTGGCTGATGTTGACCTCTGCCGACATGGAATGTGCTTGCAGTAAGGTCCACCTGAAGGATTGGTAGCTATGTGGTGGTGAGGGGATGATGCTCTGAGTCAGATTGACTGAGGGCAGCTTAAGTACAATAATCGAATTCATGCTCGCACACCACCCGTCACATCTCTGACTCAAATCCCAAGGCTGGACACCTATCAAAATCTAATAAGGGATAAATTTGCCTTGGGATCTCATATCTCTTTCTTGCCCGAATTCACCTAGATTTGGAGCGCAATCAGATAGCGCAAGGGGGAAATAGCGTAGTAGGGTAGGCCTCCGTGCCTTAGAAAATTTTTGGGTCGGCTTCAACATTCTACTCAGGTGCGCACAAGTGGGCGCAGCCCGACTTCCCTGTGAAGTTGGGTTGCGCACCCAACACTTAGCCACTTTTTAGCCACATCATCCTGACTGTGCATGAACTTGAGGGCGTAGCCCGACTTTGCTGTGAATTCAGGTTGCGCACTCAACACTTAGAAATTTCATGGCTCCACTGATGCCCAAGTGCGCACAAAAATGAGAGCGCACCCTGACTTCGCATCCCGACTGTGCATGAACTTGAGGGCGCAACCCGACTTTGCTGTGAATTCGGGTTGCACACTCAACACTTAGAAATTTCATGGCTCCACTGATGCCCAAGTGCACACAAAAATGATAGCGTACCCCGACTTCGCTGCGAAGTTGGGGTTCGCTCTTATACTTGGCAAATTTATGACCATCTCTCCGCACTTTGGCTCCCCAAGTGCACTCAAACTCAAGGGCACAGCCCGACTTCACTGCGAAGTCAGGTTGCGCAATACCAATACTTAGAATTTTTTAGGGGCCTTTTACTCTCTTGGATAAATTGAAAAGAAAAAGGAAAGGAGAAAATGGGGGGGGAATGAAGGAAATAAAACTGATGGAAGGGATGAAAGGGGATAGTGTAGAAAGGGAAAGAATGAAGAGGGAAGGGAGAGCAACATCCTTATAATAAAAATGAAGACATGGCACCCCGTACAAAATGTGGCAACATTCCTGGTGGCTCGCGATGTGTCGTGCTCACCTCGATGCAAAGGACCAAGTCTTTATCCATTGAGCACAAAGGAACTCCCTTTCCCTGCATCCCGCTACTCCTACTGCTGCTAAGTCCCCTTTTTGGGTAACTATTATTCTTCGGACTCACTCTCAGTAGTTTCTTCTTCTGATTCTCCTCCTCCTCTTTCTAAATCTGAATGCTCACCACTCTCGCCCTCTCGCTCGGCAGGTTGCTCCCGCTCGCGGACATGATTGTATGCAGTCTTGGCCTGGTCCCAAGCTGCTGCCTAGAAGGGCTCTAAATCACTGACATATTTTAGCACTGCTCTAAATGCCACGACCATGTGTACATAAATGGTGTCATATCTTTCTCCCAACTCCTCGAGGGAGGTGTTAATCTTGCAAAACCTTGACACCATTTGGGTTACCTACGTCTCCTGGACTGGCTCGGCCCAGCCATCAATTTCTGATGTATCTGCCTCGAAATACAGTCAATCCAACTTCACTTGTTCAAGGGGCAGAAACTCCCCATCCTTGACGAATCTCGGGCATCTGAGCTCAGAAATAGTGTTGAAGGGGGCTAGGCAGATATTCATTTCATGGTTCAATGCATCCAACATCTTCCTGGCAGCCCTAGTTTTTTTCATTTTTTCAAAGTAATTATGCAAGGTTACCCTTGCATCCAACCAATCTAGGGCAATCCAGGACATGGGGGGAAATCGTAGGGTCCTTGCACGCGAACTCTTCAAGATTTATTGCCAAGTCTAGCCATTGCTTCGCTTGGCGTTAGGCCTCCTCTACCATAGGCTTTCCTTGGGCAGATACTTCTTGGATCCTGGATGCGAAATCCAGGATGGATAGGGACCTGACCACATTAGCCTTGCATCCTTGGAGCAAACCATCCTGCATATCCTTGATCTTGTTTTTCAAAAAGGTAGCCGCTTGGGACGCCTTCTCCTTCAGCTAAGATTGGGCCTGCCTCAACAAATCCTGTAGCTGGGATACATGTTCCAGTTCTGCCTTCTTCTCTTCCGACAGCTATTCGATCGTCTTCCTTTGTGTCGTAGCCTCCTACTAGGACACAACAAGCTGAGCTTTCAAGGCCTCATTCTCATTCTGGGAAGACTCTAGTCGCGTGGTGGCCTTGGCCAGATCTTCCTCCAGCTGTCTGGAGTTATTCTGAAGCTAAAATAGCTTCTCTTGATTCTCGAGTCAATTAACAAGGAGATTGTTAGTCCTGCGATGAATACCGTTGATTTCATATTTTTTGCTTATGTCATCAAAATTATTCTCCTTGATCTGGTGTTCATAGTCAACCTCAGTCATTTCTCAAAGAGGCTTCTTTACTTTAGGGATCAATTTCTCGGTTCGTAGCACTCTCCTGTCCAAGTCGAACTTGGTGCGCTTCACCGGGGCGGCTATCTCCTCGGCTCTTCTTCGTTTGATGCCCTAGAGGAAAGAGGCGGAACACCCTAGGGCCTTCGCTACTAGAGTTTGATAGTCTGTAATCTACAGCTGCTCCCCCATGAAGTCAAGTTCTACCAGCATAGGATATGCCGAGGCTAAATCCTGCTGCGGCATCCTTCCTGTAAACAATGAAGCAGGAGATATTCAAGAAGGTGAGGTCGCTTTCAAGGGCGACTAGGTCCTAGGAGAAACGGGTGGCTGAGTAGGAGGTGAAGGCGGGGTCTTGAATAATGAAGGTGAGCAACGCGGTGATGTAGGTACAGCTTCAGCACTAGCCACGGATGAGGTGTCTAGGGTTTGACCCAGGGTTTAGAAAACGTTTAGGTCCTGGGTAAACTGTTCAAAAGAATGGTGACTATGGAATGACTAGGAGATAGGTGATAAGGAATATGTGACTAAGGCTTTCCCTAATATAGAGGAGGACGGTGTCACGGCAAGTCCAACTAGGATTTGGGGAACCTAGGAAGAGGACGTACCTGCGGGCTTCGCCTGAGCCGCTGATTGGAGGACGCTTGCTGCCCAGACTTCTGCTTCTTTCCCTAAGCTGTCTAGAGAGATTATTTTTATGCACGGCTACCTTTGTTGATGCCGTAGTCATCTGCTACGTAGACTCCTTCGGTCGCTTGGTCTTTTTGCTTCTTTTTCTCTTCTTTTCTCTCGGAGTTACAGTTTTATCGAAGGAGGTGGAGGCAGTTGGTGCGGTTGGCAACGGTGTTCCCACGATGAATTTATACTTGGGCTTTGACGGAGGGACGCCTATTGCTGATGGCCCACCGGTTGACCCTTCTGGCACCTTTTCTTTTTGAGGCACCGCTTTACTGGTTGACTTTTCTAGCTCCTGTTATTTTTGCGACGACGCTTCGAGAGCTGGAGACAACATCAGGCCCACCTGACTGCTTGTTGGCATCCTTCTGGGAGGTTTTTGAATGGGTAATTACTGACGTGGGGGATTCCTTTTATATCTTTTTTTGGCACCTATGGGAATGCAATCTCGAAACACGAACAACTCCCATTTGTCGGTGTATTTATCATAGAAGGCCGAAAACTCATCATTTACAACCAATGTCTTTCGGTTAGACTTATCATGTTGCATGTGACACCTCATCTTCCAGCATTCAATGATTTTGTCTTTTTTCTAGGTGAGGGGCATCACCTTTGAGAGGAATTTTTTGAAGCCCGCTGAGTCTAACCTGTGATCTGGATTGCGCTCCATATCATATTCCACCTCCTCACAGTAAAAGTCCTGCTATGGTGGCAATGACTACATCCACTCGATGTGTCATTCTAGATCTACGCCTGTTTTATTGCACCTCTCCTCCATGATTTCTTCTTGGGGGTAAATATGTACAAATTTTCCCCTAACCCCAATCGGGTCATATTTCCAGCACTGTGGTAGCTATTCCAAGCCCATGTTGAGGAGTTCCTGTTCGAGGTAGATGTGCTACCTAATATCATGCACTTGAATGTTTGCCCAAGTAATAAGATACTTGAAAATATGGCCCCTCTTCTTTCCCTGGCCAAATTCCTCTTCTACATAGTCCATTTGGCGCGATGTCTACATACCGAACTGATGCTTAGTGCAAAAATAGTGTAGCAAGAATGGCTTCCCTTTGAATCCGTAGATTCTGATAACAATGCCCTGAGTCAACTGGAAGGTATCTCCTCATTTGTACTTCCTCAGGTAGTTTGTCATGGCCAGTGGAGGGTGAGATGCTTTGCCGTTGAACAGCCCCAGGGTCATACCTAAAAATTTTAAGTTGAAGTCATAGTAAGACCCTCTCTTATACAGGGCTTTCGTCCACTCGTACACAGGCAGCGGCGCTCCCTTCTCATTTACCTTTTTTAGATCAAGCACTTTAATTCGATAGTGCATATGGTAAAGGCACAACCATGTGAGGAATGAGCAGTGTTGAAACTCAGTTGTCTGCTTATGCTGTATCCTGACCAAATTTGAATGTATGGCATATGCCACCCAATCTGCCCAATCAAAGAAAATCGGGTGTCTTCCGCTCCTTTGTGCAGTGGAGTTATAAAACTCTCCATGCAAGATACATTCCACGAGCGCCAGAAGATACGGGTGCACCATTTTGTCAGTGCCGCAGTCGAGTACCCATGCAAGGATAATATAAATATATTTGTTTTCAAACCTCTCTAGGGGTATGGGGCCTGATGGCCACTGTCCTGCTGGCAGCGGGGACTTCAGTTCTGAATTGAGAAACTCTATCATCCTTATGCTCTGAACTAATCTGCCCACCTGCTCATCCAAGTTGATCCTTCTGAAAATGGCATTGGGGTCGTACTGGAGTCCCGGGGCGAAGGCTGGCTAGACGCTTTATTTGAAGAGGGTGAACAACACACTTCCTTGGTTGTCACAGACTTGCTGGGTAGTTGGTTTGTAATATGTCATAATAGAATCAACCAGCTCCGAATAGTGGTGGATTGGAGGGCACAAGAACCAGTACAGGTTCAACTTATATGCAGCTCCGACATGGTGCGAGGGCGAGACTTTGCCTGCCCACTTTGTAATATTTGGCTGCAGCTTGGTGAGGCTAATGGAGTACTCGCCATCCTTATACCCGGCCATGCGATTGACAGGCAACGATAGAGGACCTTGCCCTTTGCTTTTCTTCGACCTGGATTTCCTTGTCTGCTCTTGCGACACTTTGCTCTCATGAGTGCTGGACTCTATGCGTTCCTCAACCTCCTATTTTGTATCGCTAGACTACAACTGCATTGACGCCTTTTCCTTGTCCATTTTCTATTTTTTGCTCGTGGTGGCAGAGACGGGAATTCTAGTCACCATTATTTAATTCTACACCTTTCATCCTCTTAAACGCGTAGCTCGAATTTAGCTTGATAATTCGAATGTTTTGAGTATGCCAGGGCCCTTTTCTAGGAATGAAAACGTAGCATTAATGGTGCGAGGAGGGGTTTAAAGTGATTTGCCCGAAGTAGGTAGAAAGCGTCGTTATTCCTTGGCGGTCGTGTGTGGGATTTTTCCTTGGAAGGCACACCTTGTACACGGTTGGTTGTAATGCGCTTGCTTATTTAATATCATCTACTTCGAAATCCGTGCAATCATTCCTTAAAAATTTTGAACCTCATGCTTCCAATGACGTCATAGCCACTGCTTGGGCACACACTTCAAGGGAGACTTTGGCCCAGGGCTTAATAAGGGCAGCCTAACTTCGTGCTATACACATTGCGCCACCTAGGCCCACACTTCAAAATTTTGTCACTATGCCCCTTGTTCTCCCTAACAGGTCGTTCGTAGTGCACCCGATTTCAAGAGCATAATCGGACTTTGCTAAAAAAATGTGCGCAATCCGACTTCATCTGGAAAATATTGCGCATTAGGGATTCCACACTTAGCCGATTTTTGCTTCCTCTACTGCCCGACTGCACTCCCAAGATGGTGCGTAGCCCGACTTCGCTGCGAAGTCAGGTTGCACACCCAACACTTAGAACTTTTTTGAGGCTTTTTGTTTGCTCTTTTCTCTCAAACTCTCGACATCTCACAATTCATGAAGCGATGCCCGACTTCACTGTGAATCCGAGGTTTGCTCTATGCTTGGTCATACTTTTAAGTAACGCAAATTTTGCTCCTTTTCTCACTTAGCCCATTTCGGTTTTGAAAATTGAAAACTGAATAACTGAAAGAAATATTTACAGTTTGACATAAACTAAAATGTAGGAAAAAATATGTACAAGGAAGGACCTCTCGGGCACCTTTAGTGGTGATAGGCCTTTAGGTGGAAACTATTGACAGAAATAGGGAGAACTTGTCCCTTCATGTCCCTAAGCACGAACGCGTTGAATTGGTTTACCCGAGCGATCTGATAGGGGCCTTCCCAAAGGGCATCAAATTTATCATGGTTGCCCGGTTTCACTTTGAGTGAGTCCCACTTGAACACTAGGTCCCCGATTTTGAAAACCCAGGTGGTTGTCCCTTTTGTAAACCAGCTCTGGGTTACCTCAATATGTTTGGTAAATTCCTAGTATGCCTTCTCCCTTTCCTCTTCTAACTGCAATAGTTGACAAAGTCTGGCATCCAATGGATCCCCGTCGCCTTTTTCTTCATCTAACAACCAAAGTATATGCATTTCTATGTGTGTATGCAGCTCCTTGCAATATACAAGCGCGTAGGGGGATGTTTTGATATATTTCTTGCAAGATATGCAATCCACCCATAACGCCCGGTTCAGAAGTAGGTGTCACGTCCTCTTGTTCCTTTCTACTATTTTTTTACAATCTTCAGCAGATTCTTGTTAGTGGATTCGGCTAGGCCATTCCCCTACGGGTAGCAGTTTGAGGAAATCTTGTGATAGATGCCATATTTGTTGGTGAACTCCGTGAGTACAACACTTGCAAACCCCAGACTGTTATCTGTAACTATTGCCTCTGGGACCCCGAAACGGGTGATGAGGCTCTCAAGGAACCCAATGACCGTTTCCTGGTCTACATGCTTAGCGGGGATCACCTCAACCCATCGAGAGAAATAATCAGTGGCTGTAAGGATGAACTTATGTCCTGCTGCAGAGTTAGGCGTGATGGTCCCAAAGAAGTCCAGACCCCACTGCTGAAATGGAGTCTTGGCTTGAATTGGCTGGAGGGGCAAGGGTGCCTTCCTATTCCTATTGGTGAACATCTAGCATTTTTCATATTTTACACAGACCGCATGTGTGTCTGTGAAGAGGGTGGGCCAATAATACCCAGCTCTGATAATATTTAAGACCGTAGGCCTTCCTAAATGATGTCCTCCAAGCATCCCAGAGTGGAACTCTTCGAGGACCTTTAGTTTGTCTGATTCTCTGATGCACCACAATAGGATGTCGTCAATATTTTTAAAATACAGCCCCTCGGGGTGCAGTACATATCTCAAGGCATTCAACCTAAACCTCCTTCTTTGTGAGGCATTGAGATGATCTGTACATCTCCCTGTGCTAAAATACCACACCAGGTCATTCGTCCAGTCACTCTCCTCTGATAAGGAGTTGGCAAGGTTAATTTATGCCATTGGATCCTCTCACTGGCAGGCAGAGATTTCAGCTACAGCACTTCGGGCCAACTCTTGGCACAGGGCCCGACCTTTGATCAGCTTTGTTGGTCATACCTCTATGTCGAATTCTTGGATTTTAGCTATCCATCTTGCCCTCTTGTGACTTGGCTCCCCTTGTACAATGAAATTCCTGACGTCCGGATGTATCACAAAGGTAGTTATCCAGCTCTAGGAGACAAAGTGCTTGAACTTCCTGAGAGATCTCATGACTGCATGCACATGTCACTCAATAAAGTTGTATTTTTCTTCATGAGGCTGAATCACCTGGCTTAGGAATGCTATGGAGCGCTCTTCACCATCATCTCCCTTCTGAGTCAGGACTGCAGCGTAGCTCTTGGGCTCTCCCACTGTGTACAAGATGAAATCCTTGGAATAAGATAGATTTATCAATACTGGAGCTTGCACGATTCTGGCCTTGATATCTTCGAAGGCTTTCTTCCTTTCGTCAGTCCACAAGAATTTAGCATTCTTTTTTAGGAGTTCGGCCATGGGCTTGATTACTTATGCGAAGTCCGGTATGAACTTCCTCACGAAGTTGATTTAGCCAAAAAATGATTGTAGCCCTTTCTTGTCAACTGGGATGGATAAGCGAAGAAGAGCTTCTGCTCAGTCAGGATCCACTACAAGGCCCTTCTTAGAAATGACATGTCCTAGCAGCTTGCCTTCCTTTACCACAAAAAATGACTTCTTCGGGTTGATGGAAATGTTGAACTCACGACATCTCTCAAATATTTTCTGCAAGTGGGAGGTATGGTCTTGTCTCTTATGTGAAAATACGATTATATCGTCCAAATAGATGACAATGACCTTGTTAAGCAGCTCTCGAAACGCCAAGTCCATAGCTCTTTGAAATGTAGCATCGGCGTTAGACAGGCCGAAGGGTATGCAATGATATGCAAACGTTCCCCATTTGGTGGTGAACGTAGTCTTGTGTTGATCTTCGTCCTTTACCCATATTTGGTTGTATCCATAGAATCTGTCCAAGAGAGAGAACCTCTATTCTCTAGCAACTACGTGGAGGATTTGATCAAATTGGGGGAGTGGATAATGATCCTTCAGTGAAGCCTGATTGAGGTTTTTGAAATCCATGCAGAGGCGGATGTCTCCATTATTTTTTCTCATAGGGACCAGATTCGCGACCCAAGATGAGTGCTTAATGCGGTAGATGATTTTGGCCTCCAGCATCTTCAAGAGCTCTGTTTTTATCATGGCTTCAATTTTTGGGTTCACTGCCCTTTGCTTCTGCTGAAAAGGTCTTGCATTATCTTCCAACAATAGATGATTTTGGCCTCTTCTTCTGGGACTGCAAAGTTGCCTTCATCGTCCAGGATCATGTATGCTTCATCCTCCATGGTGCTGCCTGCAAGGGTCTGAAGATAATGCTAATGCAGCATGCAACTCTCCTCTCCATGTGGATCGTTGCATGTGGAGCACCAGTTAACCTGGTCAAAAGTGTCAGGTTGAACCTCATTGGCAGCATTCCTTTTTGGGGGCCTTTGTGCTTGCGCAGCTTGATCTTTTGTTAGCGCTGGGGGAGGATATGGTCTCCTTGGAAGGAACTCCATCTGGGATTGCTTCTTCTTCATTATTTTCATATTGTTGGAAATAGTATGATAAACAGAGGCCAGAGCTCATACCTCCTGAAGGATTTTATTTTGAATGTCATTATCAACAAGTACCGACCGGGCCGACGGAGGTATTGTAGCTAATGGTGGAGGTGCAGAATACGCCACGTAATGAGGGGGTGCTGGGAGTGCAGGATACTGCAGAGGTGGAGGTGGCGGATTATGATAATGGATCTGAGGCTGACAATAGGGGTTTATAATCGGTGCTGTATTCCATGGCTGCTGGGGGTACTAATTTGATGAGGATGGCATTACACCAGACGTCGATGGGTATTAGGACTGAGGGAAATCAGAATAGATTTGAGGATGCATTCTATGCGAACGTCTGCCTATATAGATTATGTCTAATTTTGCTTGTTGGGTAGCTTCGTATAGGGCAATGAAAGTGTCGACCCGGGCTATCTTGAGAAGTAGGCAAATATCTGAATTGAAAGACCTTAGGTAATAGTGTGCAGATTGACCCGTCGGAGGTCACAGTTCGTGAGGTACTCTCTTCCAAGATCTTGCAAACCTTATGTTGAAGTTTGATATCTCCTCTTGCAGGTGGCATTGGATACTCTGAAACTGATGCAACAATGAAGAGGGGTTGGAAGACTCGTTGCATCCCTTTACGAGTCTGCCTGCCAACTGGGGCCACCCCGTGATAGCTCCTTTTGGCAAAGATCTCCACCAGTAGAGAAGCTTCCCTCTCAGAAAAAGAGCCAATAGACGGGTCTTAACACTCTCACTCGTAATAGAGTGCAGTGCAACCAAGGCCAAAATGTCTTGGATGTGCTCATATGTCATTTTCTCGGAGCCATCGTAAGTAGGGATGGATTTCAAGGCAGCAGGGGACACAACCTCTTGTCCAACTAGAGCTAAGGGCCCTGTGGAATCAACTACTGGGAAGAGGTCATCATCATTTTGTTGGGCAGTTGTCCGAAGTTGTAGGTTGCTCTTCAATTTTGGCTTCTTCAAATTCAGATTCTTTGATATCGACTTCGAATTCGTCTATGTGAGCTTGGTAGTCAGCCAGCCTTACCCGCTCTCCAAGAGCGTTGATGTCAATTTCATAGAGATTAGGTTGGTTTCTTGAATTCCTTGCTCTCCACCTTCTTGTATGCATGAAGGTGCTTGGACCAGTCTGACGGACTCACAGGATATTTAGGTACTTGCAGAGTCGCCAGGTGTTCTGATTTAATAGCAATGAAGCGAACACCAATGCTTCGATTTTGTTTTGGGTGGGAAACTCCCGTGTCCCACTGGGCATGCCAGAGAAACTATTGGTTACGAATCTGCCACTAGGATAGGATTTAGTGTAATGCACCCTATATTTTCTCTGGAGAAGACCAGAAGGAAGGAATGCCTTTCGTGCCAATCTTTGGAGAAGACCAACTTCCTATGTTTTCTCAGTTGTTTATTAGCTCAGAGTGCAAAAAAGAAATTATAAATACAGAAAGAAATATTAATGTATTTGTATTGGGTGGGGAGGATAAGCAACACAGCAAATATCAATCACCACTACTAACAGAAATTAAATACATAATACGTTGCAAAAACTATCAATGTCATTCATCATATGTATCCTCTAACTTTGCATTCTAGGAATACTTAACTATCAAATACCGATATCCAGGTAGCAAAATAGCTGTAAGCAATAACATAAGCAACATGAGGCAAAAATGCTAAATAAAGACAACATATAGAACAATAACAGTCAATAGAGCCAAGTGTATTTTGTATTCAGAAGCAAACGCATAGCTACAATGGTTCCCTAGCAATATATCTCCCTTCCACACCTTTTACAATGATATTGCCGATCTATTTATAGCGCAAATTTCCCCCCATTACATCATTGGGCATAGGATCCCAGACCTGAAAATTAACCGAAGAAGCTGAAAAAGCTGACAAAAGTGGCAAAAAGTGGCTGATGTTGACCTCTGTTGGCATGGAATGTGCTTGCGGTAAGGTCCACCTGAAGGATTGGCAGCTACGTGGCGGTGAGGTGATGATGCTCCGAGTCAGTTTGACTAAGGGCAGCTTAAGTACAATAATCCAATTCACATTCACACACCACCCGTCACATCTCTGACTCGAATCCTGAGGCTGGACACTTGTCAGAATCTGATAAGTGACAAATCTGCCTTAGGATCTCATCTCTCTTTCTTGTCCGATTTCACCCGAAATTGGACAGCAATCAGACAACGCAAGGGGGAAGTAGCGCAGTTGGGGAGGCCTCCGTGCCTTAGAAAATTCTTGCGTCGGCTTCAACATTCTGCACGGATGCGCACAAGTAAGTGGGCGCAGCCCGACATCGCTACGAAGTTGGGTTGCGTACCCAACACTTAGTCACTTTTTAGCCACATCACCCTGACTACACATGAACTTGAGGGCATAGCCCGAATTCACTGCAAAGTTGGTTTGCGCACTCAACACTTAGAAATTTTAGGGCTCCACTAATGCCTAGGTGCACACAGAAATGAGAGTGCACCCTGACTTTGCTGCGAATTCAGAGTTCGCTCTTATACTTGGAAAAAATTTTGACCATCTCTTCGCACTTCGGATTCCCAAGTGCACTCAAATTCAAGGGCGCAGCCCGACTTCGCTGCGAAGTCAGGTTGCGCAATACCAATACTTAGAATTTTCTATGGGTCTTTTGCTCTCTTGGAGAAATTGACAGGAAAAAGGAAAGGAGAAAAGGGGGGAATGAAGGAAATGAAACTGATGGAAGGGAAGAAAGGGGATAGTGGAGAAAGGGAAAGAAGGAAGAGGGAAGGGAGAGCAGCATCCTTACAAGAAAAATGAAGACATGGCACCCCGTGCAAAATGTGGCAACAAGACCTTCCCAGATAGCATCGAACTTGTGGTGCTTCCCTGGATTGGATTTGTTCTCGTTCCATTTGAGGACTAGATCCCCCACCTGAAACTTGTGTTTTTTTTTCTTCTTGCCAAACCACTTTTTGTGTCACTTTAGCATATTCGGTGAAAGCCTCATATGTATTTTCTCTCTATTATTGTAGCTGCAGCAATTGAACCAACCTTGCACTCATTGGATCAAACTCGTCATCTTCATATTTGAACAACTATAATGTTTGGAGGATAGGAAGCTCAATGTGAGTGGGTAGAATTGTCTCTTTCCCATACACCAAAGAGTAAGGAGAGGCTTTAATAGACTTCTTCACTGATATCTGATCTTCCCATAGAGCCTAATTCAACAATAGGTGTCAGCTCCTTTTATTGCTCTCCAGTGTCCTTTTCAAGATTCATAGCAAGTTTTTGTTGGTGGATTTAGCCAAGTCGTTTCCTTACGGATAATAATTGGAAGATATCTTGAGGTAAATCTCATATCTACTTGCAAATTCGATGATATTTGCCCCAATAAATAGAGTCATGTTATCTATTATAATGGCATCTGGAACACCAAAATGGGTGATCAGTCCCTCAAGAAAGGAGATAATTGTAGCCCGATCTACTTTCTTAGTTGAAATGGCCTCTGCCCACCTAGTAAAATAATCAGTCACTGTCAAGATATATCGATGGAAGAATGAGGATCGATGACTCCAATGAAATCCAGGCCCCACTGCTGAAATGGTGCTTCCACCTAAATTGGATGCAGGGGTAGAGATGCTTTCTTATTCCTACCAACATACCACTGACAGTTATCACAAATTTGGCTCACCTTGTGTGCATCTACGAAAAGAGTAGGCCATAAATACCTAGCTTGGATGATCTTCAAGACCATAGGCCTTCCTGCATAATGTCCACCGGATAAGCTAGAGTGGAACTCCTCCAAGATTTTTTCTTTTTCTACATCTTTCACGCATTTGAGGAGTACTTCGTCTATATTCTTATGGAACAGCCCGCTTGGCAATAGGACATACTTAAGCACTTGCAGTTTGAATATTCGATGCTGTGAAGCATCAAGATGTGATTGATATTTCCTGGAGGTGAAATTTTTGATAAGGTCCTTTGTCCAATCATGATCAATAGTAGCTCGATTTGCACAAACGCTTTCACTGATTACCTCATCCTATAATAAAGTCAGTGATTCAGAAGTTATGCTTTTGGCCAATTCTTGGCAGAGAGCTCGTCCACGAACTAACTTAGTCGGTTGGATCTCCACATCGTATTCCTGGATTTTTGAGACCCAACCTGCTCTCTTGTCGCCTAATTCTCCTTGAAGAATGAAATTTATGACATCAGGATGAATGACGTAGACAATTGTCTTACTCCGTGAAACAAAGTGCTAGAATTTCTTCAAGAATTTCATAACCGCATATACTTGTTTTTTGATGAAATTATACTTCTCTTGGTGTGGCGATATGACTCAACTCAAGAAGGTAAATCAATTTTTCATCTCCATATTCTTACTCCTAGGTGAGAACGACAGCATAACTCTCCTACTCGCCTACTGCATAAAGGATGAAGTCCTTCGAATAATCTGGATTAATCAATACTGGTGCTTGGGTGATTCTCTCCTTGATTTCCCAAAATACCTATCTTCATGCTTTTGTCCACTTAAAGTCTGCATTCTTCTTCAGAAGTTCGGTCATTGGCTTCACCACCTGAGAAAAATCAGCAATGAACTTCCAAATGAAATTGATCTGGCCAAATAATGATTGCAGATCCTTCTTGTTAACTGGAAGTGGTAATTTCAAGAGAGCCTCAGCTCTCGTAAGATCAATTGCCAGTCCTTCTTGCGAAATCACATGTCCCAAAAGTTTCCCTTCTTTGACAGTGAAAATGGACTTCTTTGGATTAATGGAAATTCCAAATTCTTAGTATTTTTCAAACACTTGTCTCAGATGAGAGACATGCTCTTCCCTACGGTGTGAGAAAACAGTCATGTCGTCAAGGTAAATCACAATAACTCTATTTAACAACTCACCGAAAGTAACATCCATAGCTCTCTAAAAGGTGGCGCCAACATTTGAAAGATCAAATGGCATTCTTTGATAGGTGAAAGTGCCCCACTTTGTAGTAAATGTCATCTTGTGTTGGTCTTCATCCTTCACCCATATCTGGTTATAGCCCGAAAAACCATCCAACAATGAAAATATTTGTGCTCTAGCGACCACATGGAGAATTTGATCAATTTGCAATAGGGGGTAGTGATATTTTAAGGACACTTGGTTCAGATTCCGAAAGTCCACGCACAGGCAAATATCTCCATTTTTCTTTTGAACTGGAACCAAGTTTGCCACCCATATTGAGTGCTTGAATAGATAAATTATTTTTGCCTCCAACATTTTTAGCAACTTTGCCTTCATGAGCACTTCAATCTTTGGGTTGATAGGTCGTTGTTTCTGTCGAAAAGGCTTGACCCCCTCCTATAGTTCAATAGTATGTTGGATTACATTCTTATCATATCCTTTTAAATCATGATAGCTCCATGCAACGATGTCGGGGAACTCATAACACAAATTTTTAATATCTTCAAGTTCTTTTGCCATACAGTCTGTTTCGACTTTTATAATATTCTCACACTCCAATTGCATTTCCTTGTATTCCTTCGCATCCACATTAATTTTGTGTTTCTTCGCTCTGTCGTTTTGATCAAATAAACTTTCAAGTGAAATCAGTCCCCTAGGAATGTGATTTTTCTTTAGTTGAATCATTCCTTCCATTTCCTCCTTAGCCAATGTTCTATCTTCTGCACTTGCAGCTTCCTTAATCAAAAAATTGATTATTTTTTCATCATTGTCGAACACTTGCCAATAAATATTTTTATCAAGGACCGAGGGTCTATAAATCACCCTCATAGTTTTGGTTTTCCTGACTACTTGCTCCATGAGAGAGAAATTAGCACCAAGGGAAGCTAGAATATCTGCATGTTTATTCTGCTCCCATGAAATCGCCTTGAATTTTCAATGCCATAAAGGACTCAAACAAATCCCATACCTTGTTACGGTAGGCCTTCAAGTAGTGTTGCTTTGACACACATTTATTTGTAGTTTGGTTAACGATGAGCTCGCAATCTCCAAATATTTGCAATTACTTTATGCCCAACTTTTCTGCTTTCTTTAAACCAAGGCACAATGCTTCATATTCGGCGGTATTATTTGTGTAACTCCAAGTTAACCGATATGAATAGGTTTTTTGCAATCCTATAGGAGAAACAAGAACAATACCATCCCCTGCACCATTCTTGCACCTTGCACCATCAAAATACAGCTTCCATAGCTGATCAGAGAGAGGGTCTGGGGAATCAAAGACTTCTTCTTCAGTTTGCTCAGGTTTAGTTATGGTATAACAACCAATGTCAGTTTCAACCATCGCGTTGAAATCCATTAATGAAAACTCATCCTCAAGGTGGAGCTCACCAAGAGCTTCCTCCATCAAGTCCACTTCTTGTACTTCCTCTGTCATCATGTTGACTGCACTAGTGGACTTTTCTTCTTCCTCCAATTTTTCTATATGAAAAGTGGATGGCTTTTCATTATAGATGTGGATTCTTCTTCCCTTGAATGGGATATCCAAATGTGAATAATCCAAGGAAAGATATCCTCCTAGTTTTGTTGTGAACTCCCTTGAAAGATACATGCTAAAGTATGGTTCCAAGTCAACCACCACTACTTCTTGAATGATAGTGATTTATGACATGTTGTGCAGAACGATAGGAATATCCTTGATTACTACCACCATTTTGACCAGGATCCCATCCAACTATAATACTCCTGGACTGCTTCTTGTGTACTCCATCCCCATTACTTCACATACTGCCTTTGGCATGACAGTAGTCGCAGCACCGGATTCAATCATACAATTATGCACGATCCACCCTTCCATTCTGAGAGACAAATAGAATGGAGGTGGTCGGTTCTTACTAGTGGTAGAAGTTGGCAGTGTCTGTGCTAACACTATTTGGGAATGACTTTTCTTTTGATCTTTTGTGGACTTGAGAGACTCTTGCAATAGGTTAACTTGTCCAGGTAACTGTAGTGCATCATATAGACTTACTTTTGCAGGAATCTTCTTCATTTCCTCCACAATATTATAATTAGAAGTACCAGGAACCTTTTCTTCTATAACCTGCTCATACTTATTCCAATACTATTGAGTAGCTTCCATCCATTGCCGCTTAGTCAATGATGGGTATTTGAGGCACTCTTTGGCTTGCTCTTTTACCTCAATTTGCACTTGAGTGGCTACGGTCTGTGAAGTTGATGCCTTCATCTGCAACTTCTCTTGAGCTTGCTTGGGCAATAGATCCTTCAACAAGACAAAATATTGATGCTTTATTGTTGTGCTAGGTGCTTTCACTTGTGGTTGCACTTTTTCATTTTGTATCTTTTGTTCAACAGGAACTTTCAGAGGCTCCATTTCTGCTGGATCAATAGTCACCGACTTCTTTCCAACCCTCGTAAGGACTGAAACTTGCTCCAAATAAGGGACCATAAAATTATGATCAACTTCCATTATCATATTGACTTGTCCACTAGTAGAACTTTCTGCTAATATCTATACATAGTTCAAATGAACCATGCATGTGTCTTCTCCATGAGGATCATTGCAGGTGGAGCACCAATATGCTCTCTTCGATGTACTAGTTTCTTCATTTGCCAACACAGTTGTGTTCCTCTCAGGGCCCTTGCTAGTAGTTGGTTTCTCCCTAGTAATTGGTGGTGTTTGAAACCTCCTTGACCAAAAATTAGCTTCAACTTGTTTCTTCTTAACTACAGTGATTTCGTTCAACATTGTCCTTACGATCGAATTAACAGATTGCATTTCTTGTAACAATTTCATGTAAGGATCAAGATTTGAGGGCATAGGAGGTGTTGGTAAAGGTAGGGGTACTGATGGAGCAGGCAACGACAGTGGAATAGGTGGCACTGGTAGCACTGGGAAAGGAACTAGTGCTAGCAACTATGATACAACTGGTGCATGGTAATTGTGGAATACTTGGAGTGGGGAGTTGTGGAACCGAGACTAGAGTAATTTGAGGTGGACCCGAGCTCCATGAGGGAATGGGGTACATAGAAGACATAGGCTATGAAAATGCACTTGAGTACAAATGTTGTGGAAGATCGGGAAGGATGGGCATGGTTACCTTTGGAGGCAACTTACCTATGGTGATCAAATATGCTTCGACCTTTTGCGCTTGCGTATATAGATTAGGAAAAGTATTTACATTGGCTTGTCGAACTACCATACCAATATCTGAGTTAAAGGCTCTAAGGTAGTAAAATGCAGCTTGCTCATGCGTGGGTCGAAGGCCATCAAGAACTCTCTACCAGCTTTAGGTGAACCTGATTTTGAATTCTATTATCTCCTCCTACAAATGTCTTTGGATATTCGTGAATTGACGCAGCAAGTAGAAATGATCATCTTACTCATGGGAGTTCTTGATTAGCAGTTTTGCCAATTGATCCCATGTTGTAATCATGGCGGGTGGTAAGGACCAATACCAATATAGCAACTTCCCTCTAAGTGACAACACCAATAATCTTACCATAATATCTTCGTCTATGATGTCATGGATTATCGCTAGAGAGGCCACATCTTGAATATGCTCATAAGAAGTTTTACCAGTACCATCATAGGTAGGCAAAGCCTTCAATGCTACTTGAGGGACTAGATTTTACATTTGCAAATTCAAAGCTCCTGAGCTATTCCATGTTGGGAATTGCCTTGGTGGTTTTGGTTGCTGTGGTGGTGGGTTTTGAGCCATATGTATTGGTGTGTGTGGTTGAGGAGGTAGGAATGCTAGTAGTAGTACTAGTTGGACTTGAAGGAATGGAAAATACACCAGCTAACTGTGAAGATGTTGTGATTGACGTATGATGTAGAGGAACTAACCTAGGGTGTTCTCCTAATTTTTGGGTATCAAGTTCGTAGAACTCGATGGGATCTTTAGAATTTTTGGCCTTCAATCTTGTGAGTATGAAGTAAAGCTTTTGTTGCCTTCACATTCGGGGGCTTCTAGGTATAGCTGAGTCACCAGATGTTCTAACCGTAAAACACAAAGGTAAACATCAAATCTCAATATGGTTAAAACTGGAACTTTTGAAATTCTCGCTAAGCATGCCAAAAACTGTTGACACATGTGGTTTTGTCAACTTGAGATAATATTTGTTCCACCGACTATGGATCCTACTGGGATAGAGCCTGTCATTCCCTCTGGGCGTGCCAAAAATAGTTGGTCAAATATCTACCTAAAATAAAAACATACATTTGTGCACCCTAGACACGGCCAACATTGAAAGGCCGGAGGAAAGAAATGTCCTCCGTGCCAATCTCCAAAGAGGGTTGGCTCCCTTACTAATCCTACACTAGTTTAAGACTAGAGTTGCAGGAAAGAAATTGGAAATAACAAAAAGAAATGGGAAATATAGCCACAGGCCAAATATGTAGGATTGGGGATATACTAGCAGCAAGAATTCCAACCAAGTGTTATAGAAGCATAAAATAGAAAGGAGGCAAGAGAATCCACTTACAATTCCTTGGAGACAACTTCCAGAATCGCATTCCAGTACTCACACTTACACCAACAATGCCCAAATCCAGGTGCAGAATTTGAACTTAATAGCAGATAGCAAACATGAATATAAAATAGAAATGCTTGAAAGAAAGAAATCACACAAAGAGACTGCTTGCAAAATCATAAGCCACAACTTCTATTTACGTAGAAAACTTGAATAGTTTTTCTGCAGAATGTCTATCCTCCCTTTACAATGGAAAATGAGTAGTATTTATAGAGGAATTTCACCTCTATTATTTAATGCACATATGACAAAATATTTACAAACCAGGAGCCTCTATGAGGAAACTTCTCCTAAACGTCCTTGAAAATATTCCTCCTAAGACATTGATCTCGTTTCTGAAATCTCTAGGAAATCAACATATTTGGGTGTCGATGCATGGAAAATTGCAAATTTGGTCATTGACCTGATGATCCCATTTGTCCTTGGAAATTTGCCCATGTACAGGATGTCTTGGAATTCATGAAAATCATCTTATGATTTTAATATTGCAGCTCTTTTAGCTTGAAATCCACAACTTCGGTTACTTCTCGCCCCAATCATTAAATTCTCTTCATTCACCCGACCTGAGAGCCTTTGAAAATCTCTGTTGATGTTGAAATCAGAATTCACCCGAAGCCGAGCAATGAGTGAACCTGCCTCCTTTAATTTTTAGCATTTATTCCTTACTTGCACTCCCTGGTGGAGAAGGCACCCATAGAAAAATTTCTAATTTCATTTGAGTTACAACGTGGAATCGCGCCTTTATTCAAACGAGAAATGCTTCATTCAACCATTTTATCACCTCTTGAAATTATTTTATTATTGCATTCCATGTACAACCCCTTACTTCACTCAAATTGCCACTCTTTGTATTGCATTCATCTCTTTGTCGTAGCAGTAGTCAGGGCAAAAATTTGATTTTACAATTGATACTTTGAACCAGCTTCGCATCATTTTGACAAGCAGCTTCAGTTTCCTCTTAGGGTGAAAGCGCCTCATATAAGACGTCTTCCTTCTTGAGAGCATACGTTTACCCCAAAAGAGGCACTATCGCCCTTCACCTTGGGCGAACGCGGTTTTGACTTTTCAACACTCATTCTTTTAATATCCGCCTGAAGAAAAAACCTTTGGAGCAACTTGCGGACCCTCTTTATGTAGTTTCGTCCCATAGAGGGGCGAATGGGACTTTCGCCCCTCCCAGGGAGCGAAGGAGCTTCCACATTTATTACTCCCAATGCGCACCAAGGTGGGGTCCACATTCTTATATTTTGTATACATTCACCCGAAGGGAGGGCGAATGGTATGTTCGCCCCTCTCTCAGGGCGAATGTAATGGTGACTTCTCAATGCGTTGACCAACCGCGTCCTTTTGAAACTTTGAGGACATTCACCCCAAAGTGGTGCGAATGAGGATTTCATCACAAATTGGGGTGAACGTATTTCGTTTAAATTGTCGTTGCACTTCAACTTCAGGTGCACTTCCAACTTAATTACTTAAATGCCTTTTCACCCCCAAAGTGGGGTGAAAGGGACTTTCGCTCTTCATTTGGGGTGAAAGTACCCTTACCCAAACTTAACACTTTTTATTTTGTTTAAAAAGTCACATTCACCCAGGAGTGGGGAGAATGCGTCAGTCGCCCCACTTTAGGCGTGAATGTCCTTTTGCCACTCCTTTTTCTCAATGATCAAAGTTTTGAATAAAAATATCTTCACCCCGAGGAAGGGTGTTGGGTTTTCGTTCTTTGTTTGGGCAAAAAGACTGCCATGGCCCCTTGAATTTTAAAGTGATGTTTTCCTTGTCACCATTAGGTGACATTCACTAAATTTTCACACCATTATCCACTAATAGTTTGTCTTGCAGCACTAATTATTCCCAAGCATGAAATATATAAAAATTAGAAAGAAGATCAACACACAAAAAAATATTACAACATATTATACTGGTCAAAACTGCAACATATTATACTGGTCAAAACTACAACATAGTATTAATATATTTTTCCGCTCTTACAATCAATAAAATTTTATCAAAATTTTAATGTGGCATGGTGTAAAACTGCCAACAGTTAGTCTTTGTGCTTTCATGAGTTGTCATGCTATTATCAGATTCGTAAAAAAAAATTTTCTATTTCCCTTTGTTATTCTCATTACAATTCTTCTTTAGTACATAATATTATGAACAATAACTTAAAGCATCATGATAAGATCTTGAGTTAGAAGAACTTGAAGTATCAATATTGCATGAGGATTGAAATATCTTTTCTAAGAAGGATTCATCTACTTTTATTTTCTCTTTAAGTGATTCAATCAATTCCTTTTGCTCTACATTCTCTTCTTTGTAAAATTTTAATGTAAGTAATGCCATATATAATATACTACCAATGACTAAAATAATTTGAATATCGTCCTTTTCATTATCAATTGCTTAAGTGATTCTAACATGTAGATAATATTTCGAAATTTTAAAGTTTTCTTCTAAGGGTTCACTATAGATCACTTTTGAAGTAAGATCTTGGTTTCCTTCAGACTTTATAAGTAAATTCTTGATTCTAATTTTTATGATGTTTAACCTTTCCTTTCTAGTGATGTTTTCCATAGAATTATTCATTGTATTCTTTAAAGTAGATATCCTTTTTTCTCCTTAGAATTTGATATTGAGAATAGTTTTATAGACTCTTTTATCTTTCAGAAAACTGTTGATGTTGACTACCTTATAACTCCCTAGTGTTTTGAGTATATTATTACATACTATCTTTCAATTCTTCAACTTTGAGGTATTCTTTGTAGTCTTTCATATCTCTATATGGTATTTCTTTTAACTCCCAGGTATTTTAGTAAAAGATCAAGTTTGATAAGATCTTTTCAATTCTTCAAGTTTTGTAAAATACTTTCCACCTTGCAAGTGTTTTGAATGTACTATGATCTTGATAGTATGCTTAGCTTTCTTAGTTGTTCTTGAGTTGAATTCCTTTTATGCCCATAATGTTCAAATTCTATTCTTCACCTTGTTTCTCCCTATAAAAGAATAAATAGAAAGTTAAAGATAATTTATATGCACCTTCAAGTTTTTGATAAGGTTTATTTATTTTCAAGACCTTTAAGTTCAATTCCTTATGTCTCATAAACTAAAGCAAAAGACTAATTCAAAATGTAATTTCTAACTTTCTATCAATGCCATATTAAGATTCTTTCAAATCTGAAAAATATAATTTATATATTTCAATAATCTAAGTTGGTGTAGAACTCCTTCTATCTCCCTTATTGGAAAATTAGAAATTATGGATATTTAATGTTTTAATTTCTATGTAGAATTTATTTTTCCTCCAAATGCGTTATTTGCAAATATTTCTTATTCTTGAATCAAGTAATTCAAATTATTTTAATTAAACCTTCCTTGCTTCAAAAATGCTTATAAATATTTTAATAAAACCTCTAAGGTTGTACTATATCAAAGCAATTCCTTATATCTCCAATTATCTAATTAGTCTCAAGTATTGAAGATTAACTAGTTTTAACCATAGTAATAATGTTCCTTATTCCTCATTTACTTTATAAAAATGCACTTTGATTTAAATAAATTCAACACCTTCTTTAACTTCGGTGTGCGCTGAGTTTGAAGTCTTCCTCTCTTTAACTTCCTCTAAAGTTGCACTTGTCTTAAGGTGCTATTCAATTCTCCTTCAATTTTTATGACAACATTAATTTCACTTGCTTTTGATGCCTTCAAAACTTGTTAACTCTCTTCAATGTATTCTTCAACTACACTTGTTGGTTACATTATCCTTCATTGTGCACTTGGTCTTACTCCACTTCGCTCTTAAACTTTACTTCACTGTCCTACTCTACGTACTCCTAGAATGCCTTCGTATTGCATGTTTAAGTGTGAGATTTGTCACTCATAAAATACAAGTGTTTGCTCTTCCTTTGGAGTTTTATTTAGCACTTTGACACTTGGCATCAATGACTCTTCACCTTATTTAACCTTCTAAGTGCTTGCACTTCCTTGTAACATTCTTTCTCTACATTGTTTTCTTCCATTTGGCATTAACTCCTTTGTGTTTGGTATAGTACTAGATTATCTCTAAGTGGTGTTGTTTTTGCTATATAACGTTCTTAAAGTTGGCACTATTCTTTGTGGAACTTCTTCCAAGTGGAATTGTTCTTACTATGTAACGTCCTTAAAGGTGGCACTATTCTTTATGATACTCTTTCTAAGTGGCGCTAAGACTTGTAACTCCTTTTTCATGCACTATCGTTTACGTAGCGCTCTCTTGGTGTTGTGACTTTTCAATTTGTATTCTTTAATGATGAGGCTTTCTTTGCAATGTTTTTTCCTCGTTCAATGCTCAATAACGTATGACATTGCACCTTTCCTTCTTTTATTGCATTCTTAGACCTTCAATGTAGAATACCTTGGTTCTTGCACTTGTTTTTATCACTAATGGTGTTGTTCTACGTAGCTTAATAAAATTTCTTGCCCTCCTATGCTATCAATATTCACCTTTACTTTTTGAGATGGTGGTTTCTCCTCTTGAATGTGGTGGTGGCACCTCTTCTTTTTGTAAGATGTGGTAATGGTGGTTTCTACATTGCCTTCTCCTCCTTGGAAACTCTTCTACTCCATATCCTTTCTGGATCAATGTTTGGTGATCTTTATTATGGTGAATTTAAGCTTATTAAATATGCCAATAATTTGCCTTTTTGGATAGCTTGGTATATCCAATTTTTATTTATAATAATATCTTCTTTGCTATACAATATCCAATGTTAGCTTTCAATAGATAGTAAGAAGTTGATATTTTCTTTCCTTGATAATATATCTAACTTCTCCTTCTTTTGTGTGTTAGCTTTTGATAATGTAGGATATGGGGGAAAGCAATCACAAGATGTAAAATATGCAAAAAAGTAAGATAATGGAATTCTACAATAAGACTAAAATATGCTATTAATGGAAAGTTGTAAAAATAGTCCAATGCAATGTAATGGAGGAAATGAACACTCTAGAACTCTAATGGAAACTACATTGTACCTACTCACTACTCAATAGTAGTATCACTTATGCTACACACTTTACTATTCACTATGGGGTCTATATATAAGAAGATAGGTTACTTGGCCCTTTCTCTTCCTAACTACTTTTCCTATGACTCATGTACAAGTGGAATCCTTGTAGATTTACATCATTGCCCATTAAAACTTATGCATTATTACTTATTCTTCAAGTAAACTAAGATAAACTCCTAATATAACAATGTACCCAAGGTGGTACACTGACATGTACCTAAATAATGTAATATACTCTTACACCCCCTGTATTACATTGTTTGGGTATTGAAGACTTTAGTATTCAATATGGATCTTCCTCTTGATCTTCAGATGTTATTCAAATTGATATGGTCCTTTGTATTATCTTTGATTCACGTTGCATTGTATGCCTCCTTGATCATGTTTCTCTTCTTCTTATTCTTCTTTATTCTTGTCTTCAGATACAGTTTTTACACTTTTATAAGTGTTCGTATTGTTACCTAATTCATGTAAAAGTATTTTTCCTTTTTCTTTGTCCTCCTAATTATTGTTCTTGTTGTGTACAGTGGCTTCTAAGAAGACACTCACGATATCATGATAAGATCTTGAGCTAGTAGAACTTGAAGTACCAATATTGCATGACGATTGAAATATCTTTTCTAAGTATGATTCATTCAACTCTGTTTTCTTTTAAAGAGATTTTGTCAATCCTTTTTGTTTTACATTCTCATATAATGCCATATACAATATGCTTACAAAGTATAAAGGAAGTAGAATGTCACTTTTCTCATTATCAATTACTTTAGTTAGTCGAGCATGAAGATAATATTCCATAGTATCAAAGTTATATTTTAAGGCTTCACTATGAATAACCTTTGAAGTAAGATCTAAAATTCCTTCAAACTTTATAAGTAAGTTCATGATTATAATATTTAAAACACTTGCCCTTTCTTTTCTAATAGTGTAGTTTATATCATTGTTAGTTGTATTCTTTGAGGTAGACATTCTTATAGCTCCCTATATAAGAGTATATGAACTAATTTAATAAAACCTTTCTTGGATTTAGGTTATGTAGGATTCCTTATATCTCCCAAGTAATTTAGAATATGCTACAAGCTTTAGCAGTAATTAGTTCACCTTTTGAGTTGATTTTGTAATTTTTTGAGAATAATAATCAACTTTCAATATTACCTTCTCTCCTAATGAAGTATGCTCTAATGAAGTTCTTATAGTTTGATTTATTTTTGTCTCCTTAGTATGAGTATGAGATAAGTGTTACCAATTATTTTTAACTCTATATGTAAGCAATAGATTTGCTTCTCTATTAAATAATTTAATTTTCTAATTTTCAAGTATTTATAGTTCGGTGTAGTATGCATTATAACTCCCTACTTTTAGAAATTTTAGAAAATAATTGTATTTGCAAATTGATATTGATTTTGCCAAGGCTGATAGCCTTATATCTCCTACTTGGTTATTTGTAAATATTATAATATTATAATGTACTTAAATTATAATGCTTCGAAATGGACTTGCTTTGTAACTTATTAATGATCGGTTATTCCAATACAGTAGTAAATAACTCCAATATTTGTTAGGAAATGAAGTCATTATATAGTTTTCACCAGCAGATACTGCTGCTAGACGTCTAGGCAGCAATACTAGACATCTAGCCAACATACATCTAGGCTACTAGACGTCTAGGTAGTAGCACTAGACGTCTAGGCTGCTATACATCTAGGCAGCACTACCAGATATCTAGGTAGCAGTACTAGACATCTAGGGAGAAGTACTAGATGTCTAGGCAACTAGACATATAGGAAGCACTGCCAGATGTCTAGGCAGTAGTACTAGATGTCCAGGTTTCTAGATGTCTAGGCTACCAGACCTCTAGGTAGCATTGCTAGACATATAGGCTGCTAGACGTCTAGGTAGCGTTGCTATATGTCTATGCAGCAGACATCTAGGACATACGTCTAAATGTGAAAGACGAATAGGTTCAGCCACCTTCCTTGGGAGTGGAAACGAACAGTTTTTAGAGGCTTCCATCGGGAGAGGAAATTAATAGTTTGATTCTTCCTTCTACTCTATAAAAGGGGTGTGATCCCTTGCATATGTGAGGTTGTTGATAATGTTGAGAAACGTGAATGTAAACTTTGCTGAAAATAATAAAAGAAGAATTTGTCATTGCCCCATGGTTTTTCCTGCACATTGCAGGTTTCCACGTAAATATCTTTTTCACTTGTGTTGTTGTTTGTATTTTTTTATTATTGTGTTTCCTCTTGCACGTGTAAAAGTTAAGTTTTTTCTTAACATCTGGTATCATAGATCAATATTTTGTGCAAGTGGGAGCTGCAACAATGACAGGAGGTGTAACCAAGTTTCAGATTGAGAAATTTGATGGTAGGAACTTCGCTCTATGGAATATGAAGGTGGAGGATTTGTTGGTTCAGAATGCCCAAGCTCAAGCCTTGAAAGGGGTCGCAAGTAAACCGAAAAACATAAAATATGAGGAATCGAAAACACTTGATAGGAAGGTGGTTTCTACAATTCGTCTCTGCCTAGCAGACTTTGTCTTGTTCAATGTAGCTAAAGAGAAGACCATGGAAGCCCTTTGGCAAAAGCTTGAAAATTTATACGAAACAAAATCAGTAACTAATTAATTTTTTCTAAAAAAGCAACTTTATAGCTTGAGGATGAAGGAAATTTCATCCGTGGTAGATCATTTGAATGGGTTTAATACTCTTATCAGTAAATTGGTTTCATTTAATATGAATATGGAGGATGAAGATAGAGCTATCACCCTATGTTTTTCCCTCCCGAACACTTGGGATCATATGGTGATGACCAACAATAATTCATCATCAGGAACTCTAAAATTTGATGATGTGATAACCACTTTGTTGGAAGAAGAGTTGAAGCGAAAAACATATCTAGAACCCTCAACCAATGAAGCCCTATCTGTGAGAGGTTGATCTTTCAAGGGGAGTAAACAAGGTATAAAATAGTCTAGATCTAAGTCTAAAGAATGTAAGCAGAAAGAGAAGTGCTGGCATTGTGGGAAGCCAGGACACTCAAAGAAGGACTGTTGGCAATTAAAGAGTGGTGAAAAGCAAAATCAACCATCATCTGAGACCAATGCAGTAGATTAAGGAGAGATGAAAACATGTGAAGCCTTCTGTATCAGTAACAGTAGATCTATTTTATATACCTGGGTTTTGGACTCAGGTGTATCTTTCCACATGTTTCCCCATAGAGACTAGTTTAACAAATATCAACCATCCTATGGTGGAAATGTCTATTTGGATGATGATCACCCTTTAGAAATTGTGGAAAGAGGGGATATAAGGATCAGGCTGGACAATGGTAGAGAAATGATGGTATGTGATGTACGACATGTGCCCGATTTGAGGAAGAATTTACTCTCAATCAAAATGATGGATAAGCTAGGGTATTCTATCACTTTTAGTAACAACTACTACAATATTACTAGAGGATATCTTGCAGTAGCAAAGAGAGAATATTATGGGACCTTATACTGTTTATGCGGTGATACGGTGATAAACTATGCAACAACAAAAACTTTTGTTCAAGATGCAGTAATGTTATGGCATTAATGCCTAGGCCATATGAGTGAAAAAGACCTAAAAATTCTACATGACAAAGTATGCTTTCTGGGATTAAGTCTTATAACTTAGACTTATGTGAGCACTGTATTTTTGGTAAACAGAAGAAGGTTCGGTTTACTGCAAGTCTTGGTAAGAGTTCTAAATTTTTGCAACTTATACATTTGGATATATTTGGACCAATCTCCACTAAAAACTTGAATGGTGCCATCTATTTTCTAAATTTTATAGATGATTATTCTAGGAGAGTGTGGGTTTATTTACTGAAGAAGAAGTCGGAAGCTTTGCAGAAATTTAAAGTGTTAAGAGCACGAGTAGAGAAGAGTTTGGGTAAGTCAATTTTATGTCTTAGGTCAGATAATGGGGGTGAATATTGCTCCAAGGAATTTGATAAATTTTGTGTGCAAGAAGGTATTAAGAACCATAAGACTGTACCATATACTCCATAGAAAAATGGGGTGGCTGAGCAGATGAATCACACAATCATGGAACGTGCAAGAAGCATGCTAAGCACAACCATGTTGGAGATAAATTTTTGGGTAGAGGCTGTTAATACAACTATTTATCTTATTAACAGGTCACCTACAACTGTGTTGGATGGACAGATTCCAAAGGAGGTTTGGTTTTGTAAGACAGTTGAATACTCTCATTTGCGTACCTTTTGTTGTGACGTGTTTGTCCATGTACCCAAAGAAAAAAGGTCCAAGCTTGACCTGAAGTCAAGAAAATATGTTTTTCTTGGCTACGGAGATATAGTGAAGGGGTATAGACTATGGGATATTATTGCCCACAAGGTAATTATCAATCGGGATATAATTGTTGATGAAAAATCCATGCAAAGGAGGTACAGCAACATCCTAATGTTGTACCTAGTGAAGTAGAATTGAGTGAAGATGAACATGATGAAGTTTTTGATCAGCATACAGAACAACAAGTAGAGCAACCACAATGGTCACAAGACCAAGAGCCACAATCAATAGATCATTGGGTTAGAAGATCTACACGTCCACATAAGTATCCAAAAAGTTATTATCATGTGTATCAGTCCTCTTTTGCTTTGTTAACTGATGACGGTGAACCTAGTTCATTTCAGGAAGCTAGAGAGTCTGAAAATGTAGAGAAGTGGAGGAAATCCATGGAGGAGTAAATTGATGTACTTCACAAGAATAAAACGTGGGAACTTGTGGATCTCCCACCTGGAAGAAATACTGTTGGAAACAAGTGGGTGTACAAAGTGAAGAAGAACATCGATGGGTTGTTGGAATGCTATAAACCTCGCTCGGTGGCAAAATGCTATGTGCAAAATTCAAGTGTTGACTTTAATGAAATTTTCTCTCCAGTCATGAAGATGACAACTATTAGAGTTCTACTTGCACTTGTAGATGCACATGATTTATAATTGAAGCAGGTTGATGTAAAGACTGTTTTCTTGTATGGTGATCTCAAGGAAGAGATATATATGGATCAACCTGAGGGCTATGAAAAAGGAGGCAAAGAGCATTTGGTTTGTAGACAGAAGAAAAAACTGTACGAGTTGAAACGGACACCAAGGATGTGGTACAAGAAATTTGACACCTTCATGAAGAGCCAAGGTTTCAACAAGAGTGAAGCTGACCATTTTGCATACTATAGGAGGTTTGATGATGGTAGTTTTATGATTTTAATGTTGTATGTTGATGATATGCTGGTTGCAGGCCCCAACATGAATAAAATCATTGATCTTAAGGCTCAGTTGGCTAGGATATTTGAAATGAAGGATTTAGGAGTAGCAAACCAAATTTTAGGGATGAAGATACACAGGGACATAAAAGGAAGAAAGATGTGGTTAAGTCAAAAGTCATATGTGGAAAATATTATGTAGTGCTTCAATATGCAGAATGCTAAACCAGTTAGTACTCCACTTCTTCCACACTTAAAGTTGTCTTCCAACCAGTTTCCTAGAATGTAACCAGAGAATACAAGCATGTCTCATGTACCGTATTCATAGGCAGTAGGAAGCCTCATGTATGCCATGGTGAGCACTAGACCATATATTACCCAAGCAATGGGAGTAGTTAGCCGGTACATGGTAAATCTTGGCAAAGAGCATTTGAATGCAGTGAAGTGGATATTCAGATATTTAAGAGCCACTTCAAATGTTGCCATTTACTTTGTATCGGCATATTTGCAAGTTACAGGTTTTCTAGATTCTGATTATGGTGGAGATAGAGATGGATGAAAATCCACTATACGATATACCTTCACTCTTGCTGGAGGAGCGGTGAGTTGGGATTCTAAGTTATAGTCTATTATGACTTTATCAACCACTAAAGCAGAATACATTGCAACAACTCATACCAGTAAAGAGGGAATTTGGCTAGAGCGATTATTGGGTGACTTCAAGGTAATGCAAAAGAAAATTATGTTGCATTGTGATAGCCAGAGTGTTATTCAGCTAGTGAATAATTCAATATTCCATGATCGCAAGAAACACATTTATGTCAAGTACCACTTTATCATAAATGTGGTGGAAGAAGGTAGGATCATGTTGCAGAAAATCGACACTGAAGTGAATCCTGTAGATATGCTTACAAATCCAGTCAAGGTAGAGAAGTTTGAGTGGTGTAGAACTTCTCTAGGCTTGCTGAAAAAGTAACAAGGGTAGCATTGGGCAATTGGCACTGGATGAAAATATTTGGCAGAAGAATTACTGAATACTGTCTTCAAGTGGGAGAATGTTAGGAAATGAAGTCATTATACAGTTTTCACCAGCAGAGACTGTTGCTAGACGTCTAGGCAGCAGTACTAGATGTCTATGTTGCTAGATGTCTAGGAAGTAACACTAAACATCTAGGAAGTGCTTCCAGACATCTAGGTATCAGTACTAGATGTCTAGACACTGCTACCTAGACGTATGGCAGCGCTGCCTAGATATCTAGTAGCCTAGACATCTACTGCATAGACGTCTGACAGTGCTGCCTAGACGTCTAGCAGCCTGGATGATATCTAGAACAGACGTATAAATTTGGAAGACGAGCAGGTTTAGGTGCCTTCCTTGGGAGTGGAAACAAATAGTTTTTGGAGGCTTCCATCGGGAGAGGAAACAAACAGTTTGAGTCTTCCTTCTGCTCTATAAAATAGGTGTGATCCCTTGCATATGTGATGTTGTTGAAAACATTGAGAAACATGAATGTAAACTTTGCTAAAAATAATAAAAGGAGAAGTTGCCATTACCCCATGGTTTTTCCTACATATTGCAGGTTTCCACGTAAATATTTGTGTCACTTGTGTTGTTGTTTGTATTTTTTGTTATTGTGTTTCCTCTTGCAGGTGTAAAAGTTAAGTTTTTTCTTAACAATGTTACTTTACTTAAAGCGAGTAAATTTTATATCAAAATTACCTTAGTAATGCAGTACATCGGATTTCTTAAGACTTCACTCTTCTCAACGACTCTCTGAGTGTTGTGTTCATTGTATGATGATGAGCATTCAACACCTTGAACTCTGAATGGTTGATGGATGCTGGAATCACTTGAAACACATTGTATCCTCTCGATGGTTTATGATAGTCTTTAATGGACATTCTTAATTGCACCTTTGACTCCTTGGCTTCAAGATTTGTATATGTTCTCTACTAAATGTGCCTTTACTTTAATGTTGGCTACAATTTCTCTTATATTTCCTATGGAATTCGCTTACACTTTGCTTGGACTTTGCTATGTTTTTCTTGGATGTCATTGTGTTTTCCCTTGGTAGATTGGGCACTTATGTAGCTTTTGTTCTCCTTGGAGTTGCACCTACGTGTCACTAAAAACTTAAGAGGTATTACTATGATGAGTAATGCTTCAGTCTTGAGTAACACTTCTTTCTTCTTCAACCGATGATCTATGATAAATACGCTTTGAATGTTACCTTTAAACGTTCGAGACTTAGACGTTACCTTAAGCGTTTCTTTTGTGAATGTTATGGAATATAGGGTGCTCTATTGATTGTGACAAGTGGTAACCTTCACAATTGTATGTATAGTCTCTTACAACATCTATCAAACCTTATAAACTCCTTTACCAGTGAATACACAGTTGTTTTCTTACTCTCAATGCTTCCTTCAGGTGAAATAATGTGCTCTCCTTCACAAGGTGTTGGCTCTAGTTTGATGAAGATGGTTCTATGGTGCTACTCTTGGCTGGAAGTTCTTCCATAACAATGGACCTTTTATACTAGCTAAAGCTCCCTTCTCTTCACTGTAATGAGTTGTAATATAGTAGATAATAACTACCATGATATGTTATCCTTACATTGGCTTTGATAGTTGTAGATATTCGTTGTTGTAGACAATCGATGTGGTGGATGATAAGGTGTCTTTGGACACCTCAATACGAGCTATATTCTGAGCCTTAGGATGGCTCTTTGCTCTACCACCAATAGTGGGTATCAAGCCCTTCATTGGCTTGTCTCTTATGCACTCTTAACCGAGTGCTTGCTATTCACAAGCGACATATGTTGATCCCCTTTAAAATAGCACAATCTAGTTATTTTGGAGGATAGTTGTAGATAGGATCAAGAGCTATGTAAAGTGTCCTTATGACACTTAATCTCTCCCTTTGATGTAATAGTAGGAGGTGATTTTGGTGCTCAAATACCAACCTGTAATAATCTCTATTTGTACCTTAAATCCGAGACACTCCAAGTCATGTTTTTGACATCCTTTCTTTGATTTTAATGGTTGCCTTCTTCTTCTACACTATTTGAAGGGATTTCAATCTAGTTAGTGGATTCTTTAGGCCACAATAAATTGTAGGTTTTATGCACCGAATAGTTATTTATACATTTTGATATATGCAGATTTTGTGCCCTTTGGTTTTCACCTTAAGTTAACAACCAATACACTTAATGATATTTAAGAGTAATAAGTTAATAAATATAGAATAGTGCAATAGTATTCTCACCTTATTTCTCCTTCAATGCACTAATAATAACTCTTAAAGAATGTACCAATAATCTCTGCAACTTTAAACTAATAATAATGTCTTCTTTATAAAGAACTTTTTAAAAGCAATCTAAAACTTGCACTACAATCAATGTTTTAGGATGTAGTATTCTTTAGCTTTTATATAGACAATAGATATATGATATTTTTATTTTTTTCGAAATATATCTAAATCCTAAATTTAATATACAGGTAGTAACCCTTAACAAAAACTATCTTTTGCACTTCCCTTGAAGACTTTAAAATGCAACCTTCTTCTTGCAACTTTTAGATTCTAATAAGGTGCTTCATGAAGCTAAGTAATGAACTTAATATAAGTGTTCAAGTAATGAACCCTTTGCACCTAATTTGCATACCTTTAATGATATTTGAAGATGATGTAGATCTTGGTGTTTTGATTCACCAAGTTGTTGTCTAGAATGGTAGTAGATGACTTCAACTTCTCCTTCAGGATGTACCCTAGAAATCTGAAGTGTTGTAGTTGGGATTCTCCTCCAAGAGCCCTTCAAGTAATTTACTATAGATTCAACAAACCCATATCTCCGAAATGTTCCTTCTTAGCTATGATAAAACAACCTCTAAATCTCTTGGATTTGGTAGGCTTCTTCTATTTTTATTCTCCTTCAACCTCCTTGTTGAATTATGGCTTCAATCTAAGCCTTCTTCTCAAGAATTTATAAGTCTTGAGGTATTCATTGGTCTCCTCCAAAATTTGGCAAACTACTTTCCAAATCCTTCTCTCTTGGGCTTGTTGTCGTATGGTGATAATTGTCCCAATTTCTTCACTATCAGGAGCTTCTCCTTGGTAGTGAATTTATCCAATGAGTTCTTCTAGGAACTCCTTTAATGGCACCTTCAAACTCTAAAATAAGGATCTCCAAGCCTTTTACTTGTTTCTCCTTGAGACCTCTCCAAGGTCTCCAATCTCGTAACTTCTTTGGTCTTCTCATTGAGACCTTTCCTTCAACCTTCTAATATGGAAGTGTTGGCAATGAGATCTCTTGGATCTCTAGAATCTGCTAATTCTGGAATTTGCTAATTATGGAATCTAGAATAAGACCTTACTTGTCCTTCTTCACTTCTATAATCTATAGGATTCAATGGAGATCACCAACCTCCAATATTCTAGAAATATGAGTTCTTTAATGGGATATTTTATGGGTCTCTTCAACTTATTTAGGTTGATGTCTTTAATTTGTAGTTTGTAGTTGTCCATGGAGATCACCAATCTTCTACAATGTGCAGGTTTGCAATAGGACTTCCCATAGGTTCCTTGGAATCTTCTTTTCTTCTGTTTGTTGCTTTTGGAGTTGTATTGATTCTGAATATGATATTATTCCTAGCTCTCTATAGGAGGCTTCCCAAATTTCTTTGAATATCATTTTTCTTGCAAGAAAGTATTACGACTATAATGGAAGAAATTCTAAGTGATGAATATTTACTAGTTGATTTTCCAATCTAGTGGAATGAATGTTGAGTCCTAATCTTCACGCGTTTTTTTGCAACTCTATGGAAAGACTCTAGCCAAATGCAATCTCATAAATTTTAGAATTGAGATTTGCTTCTCCTCTTAATCTCTCTTGTGGATATCCCTATTCCTACTTGATCTACAATAGCTCTGATACCACTGTTAGCTTTTGATAATGTAGGATATGAAGGAAAGCAATCACAAGATATAAAATATGTAGAAAAGTAAGATAATGGAATTTTGCAATAAGACTGAAATATTCTATTAATGGAAAGTTGCAAAAATAGTACAATGCAATGTAATGGAGGAAATGAGCACTCTAGAACTCTAATAGAAATTGCATTATACCTACTCACTATCAATAGTAGTCTCACTTTTGCTACACACTTTACTATTCACTATGGGACCTATATATAAGAAGATAGGTTACTTCACCCTTACTCTTCCTAACTACCTTTCCTATGACTCATGTACAAATGGACTCCTTGTACATTTACATAATTGCACATTGACACTTGTGTATTTATTACTTATTCCTCAATTAACCTAAGATAAACTCCTAATCTAACAATGTACCCAAGATGGTACATTGACATGTACCTAAATAATGTAATATACTCTAACATTGTGCAAGTTTTAATTCCTTGAAAATGCTATCTTCTGCACCCTTGAAGACATAAACTTGAAATCTTTCCTCTTGCAACTTTAAACCTCAAATTTGGTGCTTTTAAAAACTTAATAATAAGATAAATATGAATGTTCAATTAATGAACTTTTGCACCAATGTTGCATACCTTTTGGTCTCTGTTTATAGCTTGATTTATTGGTGATTTAACTCACCTATTTTTTGCTCCGAGTTTGATAAATTTGCATCTTCAATTCTTGATGCTTTGTTGTCCTGAACTTATCTATTTTTTAGCTCTTCTTGCTATCTAAATCAGCTTCTAAACTCTTTCAACTTGTAGATATTAATTCCACCCAAATTGTTGTCCTAAACTTTAAAAATTTCAGATTCTAATGCAACCAATTTCTCCTTCAATATGTTGTCTAATGTGCTGCCTTTAACCTCTAAAATGGTAGGAAAATCCCCCAATTTGCAGCTATCTTCACCTCTTCAATTTTTGATGTAAAAAACAAAAATATCCTTTTCTGCAAATCAGCCTTCCAACCTTCAAAGGTAATCTTTGAACCTCTCAAATCTATCTCCTCTTCTAGCTCCTTTCTTCTTCAACCTCCTTGTCGAATTCTGACTTCAATCTTGGCCTCTTTATTGGCCTTCTCAAAAAATTGAATGTCTTGAGGTCTTCAATAATCTCTTTTCAAATTTGGCAAACTTCTTACCAAATCCTTCTTCCTTTTGGGCTTGTTGTCGGATGGTGACAATTAGCCCAAATTCCTCTTTTATGAAACTTCTCCTTTCTAGCAATCTTCTCCCTTGACTTCTCTTCAAATCTCCTCCAATGGCCTTCTTGAAATTCTTCAATGAGGCTTTCCTAGCCTTCTACTTATTTCTCCTTTCAAGTATGTCTAAGGCTTTCTTCTCTTGGACCTTCAAATTTTGTAGCTCCTAAAATCTCCAAACTTCTACAATGAAAGTTTTTCAATGAGACTCTTTCTTGGATCTCCAAATTCTGCTACTTCTAAAATATATAATAGGATCTTTTCTAGTCCTTCTCTATCTTCAATCTTCCAAATCTAGAAGTTCTTCAATGGGACCTCCTTTGGGTATTCTCTTCAATCTTCAATGGAGATCTCTTTCTTGAGTCTCCTCTATCTTCTATCTTTAAATATGCAAAACTTGCAATGGGACCTTTTCATTAGGCCTCCAAAATATTCAATATTCAACTTGTTGCTTCAAATACTGGATTGATTTCAAAGAAGATATTTTTCCTAGCTCTTGTAGGAAGCTTCTCAAATTTCTTTGAATCTCCTCTTCTTTGCAACAAAGTATTAGAAAATGATAATAGAAATTTCTTTGAATCTAAATAAAATGAACTTCACTAGTTGATTTATCAATCTAGTGGAATCAATGTTAGAGTCCTAGTCTTCACAAGTTTTTCTAAAACTTTGTTGAAAGACTCTAGCCAAATAGAAATTTCAAAAATTCTGAAAATGAGATTTCCTATCTCCTCTCAATATCTCTTATAGCTCTCTCTATCTCCTATCAATCAACCTAGTGCTATGATATCATTGCTAGATTTTGATGCTATAAACTTAAAGGAAATGCAACCATAGTTAGTAAAATAAGCATGCACTGTTATATATATGATATTGGAAATATAATAAGCAAGTAAATAGCATGAGAAACTTATGAAATAAATAAAGAAATAGTCATAAATTTAAGCTCACAAAAATTTGAACTTGATACAATTTATGGAGATCTCAATGCTCCATGCTTCATACAAGTTCTACATTGAAATGCAAGCAAAAGTAGTAAATTAAGCATGCAACGTTATATCTATGATAATGATAATATAATAAGCAAGTAATATTCTACCTTGTAGTACCTTGTACCTTTAAGTAGTATGTTCTACCTTGTAGTACCTTGTACCTTTAGCTCGTCTACCAAATACCTATATATAATGAGATATAACTCTTGATATTTCATCTTCCTATGACTCTTCCTCTTAATATTCTAAGGAATCATGTGCTTGTGGACACCATGCATATTTACATCATTGCAAATTCTAATAATACTTGTGTATTTATTACATTACATAAATTAAATACTCAAGCCTTAATCTAAGACACTCTCCTAATATAATGATGTACCCAAGATGGTACATTAGCATGTACCAAATAATGTAATATATTCCAACACCCCCCTATATTACATTATTTGGTTATTTAAGACTTTAGTCTTCAATATGGGTCTTCATCTTGTCTTCAATTTACTTTGCATTGTATGCCTCCTTTGTCATGTTCCTCTTCTTATTTATCTTCTTTATTAGAGTCAGTATTTGTGCTTTGAAGAGTTTTCATGCTATTAAAATATTCTTGAAAAAATATTTTCTCTTTGCCTTTGTCCTTCTCATCACAATTCTTCTTTAGTACATAATATTCTGAATAATAACTTAAAGCATCATGATAAAACCTTGAGTTAGAAGATCTTGAAGTATCAATACTGCATGAGGATTGAAATATCTTTTCTAAGAAGGATTCATCTACTTTTATTTTCTCTTTAAGTGATTCAATTAATTCCTTTTGCTCTACATTCTCTTCTTTGTAACATTTGAATGTAAGTAATACCATATATAATATGCTACCAATGTCTAAAGTAATTTTAATATCATCCTTTTCATTATCAATAACTTTAGTGATTCTTTTAAAGTTTTCTTCTAAGGCTTCACTATAGATCACTTTTGAAGTAAGATCTAAGTTTTCTTCAGACTTTATAAGTAAATTCTTGATTCCAATTTTTATGATATTTACACTTTTATTTCTAATGATGTTTTCCATATCATTATTCATTGTATTCCTTGAAGTAGACATCCTTTTTTCTCCTTAGAATTTGATATTGAGAATAGTTTGATAGACTCTTTTATCTTTTAGGAAACTGTTGATGTTGACTACCTTATGACTCCCTAGTATTTTGAGTATATGATTAAATACTATCTTTCAATTCTTCAACTTTTGTAGTATTCTTTGTAGTCTTTCAAATCTCTAGGTAGTATTCCTTTTAACTCCCAAGTATTTTAGTAAAAGATCAAGTTTGATAAGATTCAATTCTTCAAGTTTTGTAAAATACTTTCTACCTTGCAAGTGTTTTAAATATACTATGATCTTGATAGTATGCTTAGCTTTCTTAGTTTTTCTTGAGTTGCATCCCTTTTATCTCCCTAATGTTCAAATTCTATTCTTCACCTTATTTCTCCCTATTAAAGAATAAATAGAAAGTTAAAATAATTTATGATGCACCTTCATGTTTTTGATAAGGTTCTTTATTTTCAAGACCTTTAAGTTTGATTCCTTATATCTCATAAATTAGAGCAAGAGACTAATTCAAAATGCAATTTCCAACTTTCTATCAATGCTATATTAAGCTTCTTTCAAATCTCAAAAATATAATTTCTAAATTTCAATAATCTAAGTTGGTGTAGAACTCCTTATATCTCCCTAATAGGAAATTAATAATTTATGAATATTTGTAAATTTAATGTTTTAATTTCTATGTAGAATTCCTTTTTCCTCCAAATGAGTTATTTGCAAATATTTTCTATGCTTGAATAAAGTAGTTCAAATTATTTTAATTAAACCTTCCCTACTTCAAAAATACTTTCAAATATTTTAATAAAGTATCTAAGGTTGGACTATATCAAAATAATTCCTTATACCTCCAATTTTCTAATTAATCTCAAGAATTAAATATTAAGTAGTTTTAACCTTAGTAATAATGTTACTTATTCCTCCTTTACTTTATAAAAGTGCACTTTGATTTAAATAAATTCAATACCTTATTTAACTTTGGTGTGCACTGAGTTTGAAGTATTCCTCTCTTAGACATCCCTGCAAGTTGCACTTGTCTTGAGGCGCTATTCAATTATCCTTCTTTAATGCTTATGACAACATTAATTGCACTTTCTTTTGGCGCATTCAAAATTGTTGACTCTCTTCAATGTAATCTTCAATTATACTTACTGGTTACATTATCCTTCAATATGCACTTGGTTTTACTCCACTTTGCTCTTGGACTTTACTTCACTGTCCTTCTCTACGTACTCCTAGAATGCCTTCTTATTGCATGGGTAAGTGTGAGACTTGTCACTCATAAAAGACAAGCATTTGCTCTTCCTTTGGATTTATCTTTAACAAATTGACACTTGGAACCAATGACTCTTCATATTATTTCACCTTCTAAGTGCTTGCACTTCCTTGTAACATTATTTCTCTACGTTGTTTTCTTTCCAAGTGGCATTAACTCCTTTGTGTCTATTATAGCGCTAGCTTGTCTCCAAGTGGTGTTGGTATTGCTATGTAATGTTCTTAAAGGTGGCACTATTCTTTATGACACTTCTTTCAAGTGGTGATCTTCTTGCTATGTAACATTCTTAAAGACGGTGCTATTCTTTATGACACTGCTTCCAAGTGGTGCTAAGACTTGTAACTCCTTTTTCATGCACTATATTTTATGTAGCGCTCCCATTTGCAATGTAACACTATATATAGATGTCGTGACTCTTCAATGTGGCTTCTTTAATGATGAGGTATTATTTGCAACATTATTTTATTCCTTCAACGCTCAATAGCATATGAAATTGCACATATCCTTCTTTTGCTACGTTCTCAGACCTTCAATGGCAGAATACCTTATTTCTTGCACCTGTTTTTCTCACTAATGATGTTGTTCTATGTAGCTTAATGAAATGCTTGCCCCCCTATACTGTCAATCTTCACCTTCACTTTATGATATGGTGTTTTCTCCTCTTGAAAGTGGTGGTGGCACCTCTCCTTTTTGCAAGACGTCATAATCATGGTTTCTACGTTGCTTTCTCCTCCTTGGAAACTCTTCTACTCCATATCCTTGTTGGCTCAATGCTTGGTGATATTTCTTATGGTGACTTCAAGCTTCTTAAACATACCAATACTTTACCTTTTTAGATAGTTTAGTATATCCAAATTTTGCTTTATAATAATATCTTCTTTTTTATAAAATATCCATTGTTAGCTTTCAATAGATAGTAAGAAGTTGATATTTTCTTTCCTTGATAATATATCTAACTTATCCTTTTGTGCAGGTTTTAATTCCTTGAAAATGCTATCTTCTACACCCTTGAAGACATAAACTTGAAACCTTTCCTCTTGCAACTTTAAACCTCAAATATTGTGCTTTTTAAAAAATATAATAATAAGATAAATATGAATGTTCAATTAATGAAATTTTGCATCAATGTTGCATATCTTTTGGTCTTCATTTGTTGCATGATTTCTTGGTTATTTAACTCACCTATTTGATGCTCTGAGTTTGATAAATTTTCATCTTAAATTATTTCTTATTTTCTATGCTAAACTTGTCTATGTTGCAGCTTTTCTTATTATCCAAATGAGATTCTAAACTCTTTCAAATTGCAGATATTTATGCTGCCAATATTGCTGCCCTCTTGCTATCCTAAACTCTAAAATTTTCAGATTCTAACACAACCCGTTTCTACTCCAATATGTTGTCTAATGTGTTACCTTTAACCTCTGACCTCCAATTTGCAGCTATCTTTACCTCTTCAATTTTTGCTATAAAAAATAGCAATCTCCTTTTCTACAAATCACCCTTTAAACCTTCAAAGGTAATATTTAAATCTCTTAAATATGTTTCCTCTTCGAGCTCCTTTTTCCTTCAACCTCCTTGTCAAATTTTGAATTCAATATTGACCTCTTTGTTGGCCTTATTCTCAAGAATCTGAATGTCTTGAGGTCTTCAATAATCTCTTCCAAAATTTGGCAAACTTCTTGCCAAATCCTTCTTCCTTTTGGGTTTGTTGTCGGATGGCGATAATTGTCCCAAATTCTTCTTTTTTGAAACTTCTCCTTGCTAGCAATCTTCTCCCTTGAGTTCTCTTCAAATCTCCTCCAATGGCCTTCTTCAAATTCTTCAATGAGGTTTTCCTAGCCTTCTCCTTCTTTCTCCTTTCAAGTATGCTTGAGGCCTTCTTCTCTTGGGCCTTCAAATTTTGCAACTCATCAAATCTCCAACCTTCTACAATGGAATTTTTGTAGTGAGATCTCTTTCTTGGATCTCCAAATTCTACTACTTCTAAAATCTGTAATAGGACCTTTTATAGTCCTTCTTTATCTTCAATATTCCAAATCTAAAAGTTCTTTAATGGGGCCTCCTTTGGGTATTCTCTTCAATATTCAATGGAGATCTACTTCTTGAGTATCCTCTATATTTTATCTTCAAATCTACAAAATTTGCAATGGGACCTTTTTATTAGGCCTCCAAAATATTCAATCTTCAACTTGTTGCTTCAAGTATTGGATTGATTCCAAAGAAGATGTTTTTACTGGCTCTTTTAAAAAGCTTCTCAACTTTCTTTAAATATCCTCTTATCTACAACAAAGTATTAGAAAATTATAATATAAATTTATTTGAATATAAATAAAATAAACTTCAGTAGTTGATTTATAAATGTAGTGGAATCAATGTTGAGTCCTAGTCTTCACACAAGTTTTTCTGCAACTCTGTGAAAAGACTCTAGCCAAATAGCAATTTCAAAAATTCTCAAAATGAGATTTCCTATCTCCTCTCAATATATCTTGTGGCTCTCTCTATCTCCTATTAATCAACCTAGTGCTCTGATACCACTGTTAAATTTTGATGCTATAAACTTAATGGAAATGCAACCACAAGTCGTAAAATAAGCATGTAATGTTATATCTATGATAATGGTAATATAATAAGAAATTAAATAGCATGAGAAACATATGAAATGACTCATGAAGTAGCCATTAATGAAAGCTCACGAAAATTTAAACTTGATACAATATATGGAGATATCAATGCTCCATGCTTCATACAAGTTCTACATTGTATCTACTATCTCTCTTACTATTACTCATTCTTCTCACTTGTTCTAGATTGTACTACCATGTACCTTCAACTCATCTTCCAAATGCCTATATATAATGGGATGTGACTCTTGGTGTTCCATATTCCTATGATTCTTCATCTTCCTATTCTAATGACTCATGTAGACATGGACAACATACACATTTATATCATTGCACATTCTAATAATACTTGTGATATTATTACATTACATAAAGTAAATACTAAAGCCTTAATCTAAGACACTCTCCTAATTTAATAATGTATCCAAGATGGTACATTAGCATGTACCAAATAATATAATATATTCCAACAATTAGTCACACAAAAAACTTTCTCAATAAGCAAAAATAACATTTATTAAATTAATGAACAAGAACTTGAATAAATTATTCAAGTCAATCCCAGTTTATCTGTAAACTCTATAGAAACACAAATATCACTTAGGATTTTAATACAATACAAGTCTTCAATTTCCATCACAATGGAATATCTTCTCAAAGAAATTATTATCACAACTAATTTCTCCAAAGACTCTCAAGAAAAGCTTCTTTTGAAAATGCTAAAACAACAACCTATTTCCAATTATCCCAAAAAATTCCTTCTCCTCTCTCTTTCCTTCCATAATAAAATATCTATGAACATATGATTTAAAAGGTGGCTCAATAAATGCAAAATCTTAAGACTTAACCAACCCATAATCAAATCAATCATATGAGCGATTTTTTTATCAATCATTGATGATACTTTTGCCTATTACACAAACTTCACTTACTCTTCCACCTTCACACATTGTTCATGGACATGACTATGATACTTGTCATCAACTCAATAAACTCTTCAACTTAAACTTTAGTCCCAACTTTGACTTCAATGTAGATATCTTCTATATCAAGGATATCAAAGAGGCCCAATATATGAATGTTAATTTTATTGCTAGAAGTGGTCTCAAATACCATAGTTTTCTTCTTGATAAAGATAAAACTAAGAATTCTAATACAAAGAATAGTCAATCCAAAATCAAGAGTCCAAAAAAGCCTCAAAGTAGCACCATCCATGTTTCTTAATATAACCAAGGTCCTCATTCATTCAAACTTCATCTAATAAAGCTTCCCAAGATCATCCCTCACTAGCTCAATCTTAACAAGCCAACAATACCACTCAATCTCAACCTTCTTAATCTGCTTCTCAAGCTCTAGCCTATAAGCCTACCACTTCCAACCAACTTTTTAGAGTCATCCCATGGGATATGATCAAATAATTAGCCTTCTCATGAGAATATCTCATTTTACTAGATAATGAAATGGATTGTTCACCTCCACCATAAGAGGTGGAAGTTACAACTATTCCCACTTGTATTCAAGAATAAGAGAGAGCCTATGCTATTTACACAATTGTATTTGATCTCTCTATTATTTAAGAGTAAATTCATTTATTTCCTTTAAAAGACATTATACACGCTTGATACTTATACTGAAATGAAGGCCCTCCTCTCTTTCTTCAATTAAACATTACTCATTAAGAAGTCAAAAGATACCTAGTAGATGAAGTGGAATCAGCATGTGTTGCCTCATTATCTTTCAAACAAGAACTTGAATATTGAAAAAATAACCAAAAACCTACAAGGGCTAGTTGTCATGGTTATAACTCATCACTCTCTTATCCTATTAGTTGTATATGGTTACCAATTACATGTAATCCTAAGAGCCTTTGTTTCAACATTCTAGTCTTCAAATGGGAAGCTTTTTACAACATACTTTTAGGACATCCTTGGACACATAGAATAATATTTATCGTCACTTTAGAATATCAAATGATTAAATTACTTACCAACTCACTAATCACCATTATAGGAGAACTTGATCCTTTGAGATTTATTGTTGGATTAAAAAATGCTCCCTCATACATACCTTTAATTGAGACTAATACTCTTATATATGAGAAAGAATAATTATACATACATCTCACCAAGTTATACTACATATCATACTCACCTTAGGCCTCCAAAGAACACTATCCATGGGTGTGATTCCAATCACGATGTCAGCCAAGTTGATCCACATGACCATGAGAATTCATCCAATAATAGAAGAAAGTTCATTTACCAACGAAAGCTCTCATAATATTAAGAGACTAAAAACACTCTTAAGAAATTCAAAGAGCAAAAATATCAATCTACATAATATTATTTTTATTAGATAAACTCTATGAGATTGAAGCTACCAATATTAGGAAATACATCAAAATGAGACTTAAGATAAAACCATCAAGTGAAATCAATATTATTGATATCACACACGTTGAGTATATAAATCAAATAAATAGCATAAAGGAGCACCTACCAAGATTTCTAAGATCGATGTTTCCATCCCCCATAAGTAAATGAATATATCCTCTCTAATGGGACAATTATTTTCCAAGGATGATATTACTATTGATAATTATGTTGACATTATCATCGGGTTAGCTCAAAAACCAACATCACTTAAGATAAATACCAAAAATGTAAGCATAGATTATTCTATTAAAGAAAACCCATAGAAACCTCACCAATTTATAAAATAAAAAGATAAAATACAATTGAATATTCATAATTAATTTTTAAGCATGAAAAATATGAATATCGAGTCAAGAATGAGCGACTAAAATAATACCATGATATTTTGCAAGGTATTTTCCAATCCTTGGAGTCCTTTTCTATCAAACATAGGCCTAGACTAGATAACCAAGTTGTTGATTCCATAGCTTCATGTGCCATTTTAATTTGATACTCGGAAAGACCTTCATGACACCAAAAGATTTTACATTAACTTTATCCATAAGTCTATCATCCATAATCCCCAACTTGATAGAGACATTATCCACATGATTGAAATTAACACCATTGACACCCATATGCTTCCCCATGGTACAAATACATCATCTAATATCTTGATTTCTTAATTTAGCCCAAAGTAACTAAGGCCAAGTAAAGAACTCACATTAATAAAAAAAAGGCTATTTAGCATGTTATCGTAGGAGATACACTATATTATTGGAATCATGATGGTACCTTGCTCAAATACCTAATTAAAGATGAAGTACCTAAAGTGTTTCATGAATCCCATTCCCAAGATTATGGGTGACAATTTAGTGGATATTCTACTTCTCGCAATGATCTTAGAATGAGGAATCATTCAACTATAATAGAAAATGATTCCCATAACTTTACGTTAAACTATGAGTCTTGCCAATAAATGCAAAACTTATAAATGCTCCTACACAAGAAATAAGCTCATAAATGCAACTTGGTTTTTTCGTACAAGGACTTGAATTTGTTGGAAAAATTTCACCCTTATCATCTGATGGTCACAAATTTATTATTAATGCGACTAAGTATTTACTAGATGGGTTGAAGCAATGCCCGTCTCTAGATTAATATCTTATCATATCAATTATTAAATTGAGTCTATAAAAAATATTGTAGCAGCATACAAAAATAAAGTCAAATAAAGAGAATTTTAAGTTGGTTACCAATTACTAAGATTAGACAACACCCATGACATAAAAAACACGTTTATAAATAAGTGGTAAGGTCCTTACTTCATGAACATAAGGATACATATTTTTTAGGCTCTAAACACCCAGTGCAAAGTAACTACATGATCCCATCAACTCTATGTTCCTCAAATGATTTTATGCGTAGTCATACATGTGGAGTCATCCCCACCCCTCCCCCCTATAAAGGGTCAACATAGTGGGAACTCTATATATCATCTATTACATTAATCATTTTATTTTGACTGTTTTTTCATCATCATATTGAGTTTCTAAGACAAAGTATAAAGTGTTCTTTATTATAAACAAATTGTCAAGTGGTTTTTACCCAATCATTACACCGTGCAAATACTCTCCCTTCCATACATAGTTTTTTCTAATACCATACTTTAGGCACTATTAGAAAGAGTTGCTAAGGTGAAAGATGAACATATGAAGTCTCTCCTTTGCTTTGCTTTCCAAATATATTTAACTATAAAATCAAATAAAATTCAAGAAAAATATTGAAAACCAAAAGCCAATGCCTTAAAATTCAAAATTTTTCCATACACATACCATCATCATCTCATATTTTGCATAATCAAAATATTTTCTTCACACATATTGGTATTATTTATTATATGTCTCTTTGCTACAAAAATAATCTATAAAAAATGATCTTACTATCATCCAAAATGACTACATTTCTCCCATAGCAACTCTGGAACTAGTTCCAAAGGTTGGTAGTGCAACTCTAGTAGGATTACTACTATGACTAGGATAAGTTTTCAAGCCAATTGCACCACTCCCATAATGGTTATAGAGCTAACCTACTGGGTTGACGATGCAACTTTGTTAGGAACTTTGACAAAAAATGATAAAAGAAACAACAATATTTCCTATTCAAAAAACATAGAGCAAAAATAACATATGGCAAAAGGAATTAGAAAAAATCCCATGTGAGTAGGCAACATACAACTACTTGCATCATATATACATGGTATCATGCAAAATATTGCTCTTATATAAAAAATAGTGCATCCCTTTACATCATGTCAAAGATCGCTCTTATATAAAGGATATGTCTCTTTCCTAAAACAAATCTATAAAAAATGATCTTACTATCATCCAAAATGACTACATTGCCCCCATAGAAGCTATGGAACTAGTTTCAAAGGTTGGTAGTGCAACTCTATTAGGATTACTGTTATGACTAGGATAAGTTTTCAAACCAATTGCACCACTCCCATAATGGTTATAGAGCTAACCTACGAGGTCGACGTGCAAATTTGTTAGGAACTTTGGCCAAAAAATGACAAAAGAAACAATGATATTTCCTATTCAAAAAAACATAGAGAAAAAATAATATATGGCAAAAGGAATTAGAAAAAATCCCATGTGAGTAGGCAACATACAACTACTTGCATCATATAAAATCCCATGTGAGTAGGCAACATACAACTACTTGCATTATATATACATGGTAGTATGCCAAATATCACTCTTATATAAAGTATAGTGCATCCCTTTACATTACCTTATATATGGCCCTAAATCTAAGGGGTCGTCATCATCCTACATACACATGCGGTTCATAATCTAAGGATTCAACATCATTTTATATAAATATCATGCATTGTTCATCCTGTATGGAGCTATTTGAGAATTCTTATATATATGAACATCCTACTTGGATTATTAGAGCATTTACACTAGGACATTCTTTATATTTGGCATTATGGCAAAAATCTTGTATGGCTTATCAAAAAAAAAAGTAACAAAGGAAGTCTATATAAGGTATTTCCAAACCAAAGTACTCTCTTAGGCGCCTTTATACTTACGTCTCATTTATTTCCATATCTATTTTGATTTTATCACAAAAATGGATCCAAAGCTATGCAATTCACTCAAAATACGTGATATTTTTAACCTACAAACTTGACTTTATTTTCATTTTCATGTGCTTTGTTTTTCTATTTTATTCTCTACTGATAAGATCCTATCTCCAACTTTCATCTAGATCAAATAAGGGGCTTGAAAAAGGTAAGCTTTAGATCCATTGATAATAACTTTTTTGTTCTTCACATTATTTTTTCCACTTCATGGCTAATACACACCTCAAGGGAGCAAGATGTATCATAAAAAAGTTCAAACCCAATTTCAAATAAGATGTATTGAAAAATAAGATTTTTCATTCTATATTATTTACCCCATGTACATATATAAATTGATGTATTAATTTTGTATCCCCTTAATTTTTCATCAATATATATTATTTACCACATGTATTATTGTTATTATTCCTTTGGACCTAACAGTAAAACTTTAGAACTTTGAATAAGAGGTTAAGGTTCAATTCCAATGGAGGTAGTATTGTACACCATATTTAGGAAACTGAAGCTTGGTTGAATAAACATATATTTGGTAAACAACATCCTCTATGAAGGTCACCTTATATGGCCTATGGTCTCATGGAAACTAATTTACCTTTAGGTTATTAAAAAATCCTTGTTATAAATCCCATGATAAGGTATTATCTAGCTAATGAATTTTTCATGATTAGACCCCAAGCATTCTATAGGCCTCTCCAATATGGTTTCTAATACTTCAATTATATCCAATTTTTCTATTGTAGAAGACCATAAAGAAGAATGTAAAATGAACTAAGCACATGATCCTAAAATAAAATAATGGTTCAATTTATTTAGTATTATGAATAAATGTTCTTATTTATATGACAATAATAACATCATATTTGCATTGAATAATCTAACATTGCAAATAAAGATCATAATATTCAAATCAAAATTGGTAAATTCATTGAATAATAATTTGAATAGATATGATGGATTAAAATTAAGTTAATTATGGGTATTGAATATATCATGTGGGTTGGATGAAGTGGGAATTCTATTTAGTTTCATGGGAGCAGATTTACCTAAATAAGAAAGAGAAAGGTTTGAATTTGTAACATGTGGCTCAGAGGAATAAGGCCCTAGTGTCCAAATTAGGATGGCAGGTGGCATCCAGTGTTGATTTCCAATGGATTGAGATCCTGAAAGCTAAATATAACTTTAATAATTTTCTATCTAATTTTCTTCCCAGTGGTGGAAAAGAGCTTTGGTAAAGTTTAGTCAAAACCAAGAGATTTTAAGAGGTAATAGCAAATGCATGATAGGCAATGGAAAATATGTTGACTTCTAGAATGACTTCTAGTTGAGGGATCGACCACTTTCAGTTGTTCAACGTTTCAGATATCTGATCCCAATCACCAAAGATCGTGTTATGGTCAAGGTAGCAGATTTCATTTCGGTTCAAAATGGCATAAAGATTTGGTTTAATATTCCACCTTTAGCGGTGGATGGGTTTATTCAACAATCCTAGAGTGTTAGGTAGGAGGAAGTAAAATATAGGCTAGTTTGGACTGGGAACAGTGAAGGATCTTACTTTGTGAAATCAACTTACGAGTTGTTGGGCCCTGTGGTTAATTTTCGATTCCTATTAGGAAAGATTTGGTTGAAAAAATTAACTCCAAAAGTTAATATCTTTTTTTGGTTGGCAATGCAAAATAAAATTTTGACTATGGAAAATTTGATGAAGAGAGGCTTTAATTTAGTCAATAGGTGCTTTCTTTGTGAAGCGGATTGGGAGTCAACGTTTCACTTGCTCCTCAAATGCCAGGTTTTTCAGGAGGTGTGTTCGTTCATTTTCAATTTTCTTGGAGTCCATTGGGTGTTGCATAATTCGATGGCGGAATGTGTTATTCAGTGGTCTTCTCAATTTACTTCCCCTGGTTCAAGTTATTTTGGAAATTTTTGCTCCCGCATATGCTCTGGGGCATTTGGAAGGAATGAAATGCGAGAGTTTTACAAAATAAAAATATATATATTTTAAAGGAGTGAGCTCTAGGATAATTTGGAAGGTGGTGGAGAATGTTTCAAGATACCTGGTAATTCTAGGTTTTTCTATCATCCAAATGAGAAGCGACTTGAGGATCTTAACCCGAGAAGATTGATGAAGTGGAACCCTCCCCCTAGTGGTTGGCTCAAATTAAATTTTTATGGCATGTCTAAGGGTAATCTTGGAATGGTCGGTGTCGATGTGATAAGAGATAATAATGGGGAGTTAATTTTGGAGTTCACTAAGAATATGGGTTCCCAAGCCTCTTAGTGTGCGGAAGCTATGACAACTTTCCAAGGAATTTTACTTCTAAAATATCTTGGGATCCATAATGCCGTCGTCATCGAGGGATATTCTTTAAATGTGATTAAAATGCTCAATGGCTCAGTTCAATCTAGTTGGAGGATGTCAAATCTAATGGAAGAGGCAAAGTGGAACATTTGATCCTTGAACCAAGTTTTAATTTATCAGGTGCTGAGGGAGGGTAATTCTGTAGCAGATATTATGGTAAATCTCGATGTATCATGCCCAAGATTTATGTCTCCAATAGGTATTTTCTAGTAGATGTGCTGCAACATTTCAATGATGAGAAACCTTAAGGATTGTCAGGAGGTAGTTCGGATTTTGAATTTTTGGAACAAGACCTTACGTTTGTGGGTTAAAGTAGTTGAGTTCGAGATTATGGCAGGAGGTACAAAGGCCTCGAAGAGTTGTCCAGATCAGGTGGGGATATTCCTAGCTCTTTTTTATTTCAAAATTCAAATTTCTTGTGTCAAAACCCTGCTCAATGTTCTTATTCCTTGAGAGTCGCATTAAATTGGTGTTTGGGGATTTTTGTGGTCGGGTTTACAATGGTCATTATTTGGGTTTACAATGGAGATTCCGAGGATTGTCAAGAGGTAGTTTTTTGAATTTTTGGAGCAAGACCTTACTTTTGTGGGGGTAAAGTAGTTGAGTTCGAGACTATGGAAGGTGGTATGAAGGCCTTGAAGAGTTGTCCAGATCAGGTGAGGAGATTCCGAGCTCTTTGGGGATTTTTGTGGTTGAAACCCTGCTCAATGTTCTTATTCCTTGAGAGTCGCATTAAATTGGTGTTTGGGGATTTTTGTGGTCGGGTTTACAATGGTCATTATTTGGTTGGCGTTGTCAGATTTCCAAAAAGTCTCTAAACTCATTATTTCTTTGATTTTTCTAAAGCTTCGATGGAAGGATGATATATTTTCATTTGTTTCTTTCTCCTGGATCACGGACTTGAGGTGGTTGGTTGGTGGACCAGTTTTTTGTTTTTATTACTCAACAAAAAAATACTTTTTATACACATCCACCATGGAAATTGAACTTGGGTCACATCATCGATAATGCAAGTGGCCAATATACTAGTTGTTGCTCCGTGGTTTTTATTCCTAAATTCGAATTCTTTGTGTCAAAACACAATCCAATGCTTTAATAGAATTGCTTTGAATTTTTGTACGGGAAAGCTGATGTTCGGGTTTACAATGGTCCGTGCCCAGCTGGCGTTGTCAGATCCCTGTAGAGGCTCCATGTTCTTTTTGTCTTGGAATTTTACGAAGGTTGGGTGGAAGGTTATTAATTTTTTGATTGTATATATCCCTTGGCTTGTGGACCTGAGTAGATTGCATTAGGTTTGGCAGGCCCTACCTTTTGATTTTGCACCAATTTTTGGTTTCATCGTGTTTTTTCGAAGCTCTGTGGGGAGTGGAGGGCCTTCTCAAAGTTTCCATTCATGTCTCACGTGTCTCCTTCTCAGTTTTGTGAGTGGGTGTCTCTCAAAAGGTGGTCTCTTTGAGATGTGGCGGGTGTTGTGATGGGTGATTGAGATGGTCTCTTTGAGATGTGGCGGGTGTTGTGATGGGTGATGGAGTCTTTACTTAGAGGGATGGGATATGTTTTGGTGTTATCGGATGAGGCTATCAAGCGGAAGAACTCAGTGATTCATAATATAAAGATGATGGAGATCAAACAGCATCTAATTTAGAGCTTGTTGAAGATAGCAATTGACTAGTCAGTGGAAGTATCCAGGTTGGCGTTTCTCTCTTTTAGTTTACTTTTCTGTGTTTGATAGTATCTTTGGACCCTCTTCATTGGTAGGGGTGGTTTCTAGTTGATTTAGGTTTGCTTCTGGTGTTGCTCCAGCTTTCTTGGAGGTTTTGTTAAAGGTTGGGTCCTTTTCAAAACCCTCATTTTTTAATAATATAAAAAAATATATATCATGTGATAAATCATTGAAATCTCTACCTCTAAATCAAAATATATAATGAATTAATTTAAATAGAAAACTATAATGTGAGTATTTTTGTCATTTATATTAATATTTACAATGGATCAAGAAGTCTAGTCTAAATATTGTTTTTCTTTAGTGTCATAGTTTTTCCTAAATATAAGCTTACCAAAGGTGTTTAATTCATTTTACATTGTTATATTAATATATAATTTATTAGAACTTGATTATATCCTTAATGAAAAGAACCATTCAATTGCATATCCACTAGTTCACAACTATAATGCAAATTAGTATATATATTAAAAAACTTTAATATTGTTTTACATGGATGTATTTATATATTAGTATGAGAATCTAAATAGTTTTATAGGATGAAAGATAATGTAACCTAAAACCTAGAATTTTTAAATATATTGTATATGTTTTATAAGATCTTAATTTGAAAGATTCTTGTTCAGGATATCATATCATTCCAAATACTTTACATAGAACAAGATGAATGTAGAAGATATTAGGCCATTTTCAAAAATAAAAAAATCTTCCAAGTCTTTGATAATATTTTAATAAATATTTCTCATTAAATCAGAAACAATAAAATAAAAGAGAACATGCAATTTGTGAAGTGTGAACAATAGAAAGTAAATTAAAAGAATCACATTAGTTTACAAATAACAATATGCCACTCAAACATTTATGTATCTAGCTCAATATTTCATGTTTGAGTTGTCAATTGTGTTGTGTCTATTTTTATATCTATGACATTCCAAATATATTACATACAAGATGAATGTAGAATATGTTAGGCCCTTTTCAAAAATAAAAAATTTTCCATGTCTTTTATATTATTTTAATAAAAAATTCTCATTAAATCAAACACAATAAAATAAGGAAAACATGCAATTTTTGAAGTGTGAACAATAGAAAGTAAATTAAAAGAATTATATTAGTTACAAATAACAATATGTCACTCAAACATTTACGTATCCAGCTGAATATTTCAAATAAGGGAGAACATGCAATTTTTGAAGTGTGAACAATAGAAAGTAAATTAAAAGAATTATATTAGTTACAAATAACAATATGTCACTCAAACATTTACGTATCCAGCTGAATATTTCATGTTTGAGTTGTCAAGTGTGTTGTGTTTATTTTTATATCCCTGATACAAGTACAAAACTAGTGATATCATAAAGATCAGAAAACTAATTATAAACACTATAACAACCATATATAATCTGTATCAGCACCCATAATAAAATGTCTTAAGTTTCATTGAAGAACAAATAATAACTATACTATAATTACACTAACTCTGTCATACAATTAAAAAGTCAAAGAAATAGATATATAAGAAAAAAAAAAGTTAATTTTTAAAATTTATAGGTTATCATTAATAAAAAATAATAATTATTTAAAATTTAAATTTAGAAAAGAAAAATCATAATAATATAAAAAATGTATGTGTTATAGTCCTCGATACAATCTCCTTGTTTTATTTTTTAATAATTTTTAATTATATGAAAAGAGATAGGAAGTTGATCTTACATTTAAATTTTGTATAGTAGAGATAAAAGAATTAAGTTCCACCGGATACCTCAAATACCTCTCTATAATCATCTGCATGCTATATCAAATGACACACAAATAAATACCACAATTATGATATTTGATGTTTAAAAAAATAGATATTTTCAAAATAGATGTCATCTTTGAAGAAAATGTGCATATTTTTTTACCAATATTTAGAACCATCTATATAAATAAAAAATATATTTTAAATCTCTTTGGACACTTATCTATTTTAAAATCAACCTTCAAATCCAAAAATCTAACCCCATTCAAACACAGGGTGGAATTCCAAATCAATTCAAAATTTTCCAAAGTAGCATATTAATCCAAGTATCACATGATTAAGTATGTCATGAGAGGTGGAGATGATAATGCCCCATAATATTTTATTTTAGACTAAGAAATTATGCTTATAAAATTGTAGAAGGTTATATTTACATTGATAAGTAATCTTAAGTTATCATTTAAGTTCAAGTTCCTAAAATTTTCATTAAAATCAGTCATAAAGAGTTTACTAGATCAAGATTTCATTTTAATTTTTTAATAAGCTTTGTTTTGAGACCATTCCCATAAAAAAAAAATAGAATTTTCTATATGATGTTAAATCAATTAGACTATGTTTAGCTTGATTTTCTATCAAAGGTGTTGGAGTTTGACTGATTTCTATTATTAGTGTGTTTTTCTATTTTCATGAGGCAATATTCTCTGTGAATATCTCTAGTTGTAATAGGTAATATTTAAGTGGTTTGGTGTGATTCTTATGTATCTGTCTTTTACCCACTTGGGAGATTCATCTGTTACATATTCTCATGTATCTATTTTTTACCCACTAGGGAGATTCGTTAGTTACATTCCCAACCTATATATTGTAATGACTTATCATGAATAAATCAATTCAGACTAATTCTGGTTCACATGTGGTATCAGATTCAGGTTTGAGAGAAACCTTGCTAATTTTTTGTTTAAATTTTTTGTTGTTGTTTCAGGATGGCAACGGCGCCGTCCTCCACTCCCTCCACTAGGATTTCCACTGCCGCCTCCATTACCGACGATTTTGAATCTTCTAGGGTTTCTTCAGTGGCATGCTTGACTGGAAACTATCGACAGTGTAGTGTGACCAATTTTCTTCATTTGACAAAGAATGGCTAGATGTCAAGGCTTTCACTATGTGAATTCCTAAGTCCCTCGTTTCAAGTCATCCACAGGTAAAGAGTTGTTGAAGAACGTTCGAAGCAGCCATGGCTTTCAATTTTCCATGGCAGGATTCTTTTGACTTGCTTTTACGTTGTCTGCTACATTTGAAGAACAATCATTGGGATTGAAAGTCCACCAACGAGTAAAGAAGGAGCTGCACCATTGATTTGTAAAAATGGCAAATGGAAACATTAATGTCCCAGTCCCAGAATTTAGAGGAGACAACTATGACTACTGGTCAATCAAGATGAGGCACTTGCTCATTAGCAAAGGTGCTTGGGGGATTGTGGAGGATGGCTACATAGAGCCAACCGATTGGAGTATTGTTCTAGCTGTCGATAGACAAGCAACAAGAGAGTCACAAAAGAAGAATAGTCTTGCAATATTCTACTTGCAAATAGCCTTGGATGAGAGCATTTTCCCAAGGATTGCAAGTTGTGCATCAACCAAAGATGCATGGCAAGCTCTAAAAGAGAGCTATGAAGGCAACACTCAAGTCAAGCAAGTGATATTGCAAACTCTAAAAATGGAGTTTGAAAATCTCAATATGAAGGAAAATGAAAAGGTTGGAGACTATTGCATGAGAGCCAAAGCATGTGTTGACAAAATGAAGACTCTTTGTGAAGAAGTGAATAATGAAGTCATTGTAAAGAAAGTGTTGAGGACACTTTTACCCAAATGGAGCCAAGTATCCATTGTCATTGAGGAGAGTAAGGAATTGACTACTCTCACATATGATCAGCTCATGGGTTCCTTAATGTCCCATGAGGAGAGATTCTCTTCAACTCCAAATGTTGGGGGAATGGAAGAAAAAATATTTTCATCCAAAGAATGTGAATCTAGTTCAAGAGGAAGAGGCCAAGGAAGAGGCCAATGGAGAGGAAGAGGTAGATCGTATTCAAGAGGTAGAGGTAGTTTTTCTCCAAGAGGAGGAAGAGGTGGCTTCCAAGAAAGAAGAAGTGGTGGCTATCAAGGAATAAGTAACAAGCAATGTTACTATTGTAACAAATATGGGTACTTTGAAAAAGATTGTAGATTAAAAGCATCACATGGAGGAAGAAGAAATAATGCACACTATGGTGAGGAGGAGGACTCATCAATTTTGTTTTTGTCATATAGCAAATCTGATCAAAATATGAATGAGACATGGATTCTTGATACCAGATGTTCCAATAAAATGACCGACAAGGAGGAGTTGCTATCTACAATTGACAATTCCTACAAGTCCAAGATCAATCTTGGAGATGATAAAGCACTGCAATTTGAAGGTAAAGGAACCATGGAGGTAAAAACTAATGAAGGTAAGAAGAAAGTGACTGATATTTACTACACTCATATAAAATAATTTTAAGCTTGTGTTTGAAAACAATAAGTGTGAGATTTTTTATAATAATCATGGGCATAGGCACGTCACTACTATTCCCATGACCAATAATAGATTGTTTCCTCTAAAATTTGAAGAAGAAAAGAATGATTTTGCATGTGCATCCATTGATACCAAAAGTTGACAATGGCACTTAAGATTTGGCCATGTAAATTTTCCTAGTTTGAGGAAAATGGTTTCTCAAGATATGGTATATGGGCTACCTAAAATTGATGATCAAAAAGGTGTGTGTGAAGGATGTGCTTTGGGCAAGCACTCAAGGATGAATTTTCCAAAATGCAAAGCATGGAGAGCCACTTATCCCCTTAAATTGGTGCATTCTGATATTTGTGGGCCAATGCAGACTCAAAGTATTGGTAAGAATCATACTTTCTCACCTTCATAGATGATTTTTCAAGAATGTGTTGGGTTTATATTTTGAAGACAAAGGATGAGGCATTTGATTGTTTTAAATATTTTAAAAATCATGTTGAAAATAAAAGTGGGCACTATGTCAAATGTTGAAGGACTGATAGGGGAGGATAATTTTGTTCAAATAAATTTCTTCAATTTTGTAAAGATTATGGTGTTAGAAGGTAACTCACAACTGCTTACACACCACAACAAAATGGTGTGGCTGAGCATAAAAATAGAACAGTGGTAAATATGGCAAGAAGCATGCTACAAACAAAGACGTTAACTAATATGTATTGGGCTGATACGGTAAGGACTTCCATTTATATTTTGAATAGGAGTCCTACTTCTATCTTGGATGACATCACTCCATATGAGGCATGGTATGGAATGAAACCAACTGTAAGTCATTTCAAAGTATTTGGTTGCTTGGCTTATGCACATGTTCCTGATTAAAAAGGAAATAAGTTAGATTCCAAAAGTGAAGCATGCATATTCCTTGGATATTGTGAAAATACAAAAGCATATAGGCTCTTTAATCCAAAGACACACAAGGTTGTCGTGCCTCGAGATGTGATTTTTGATGAAGGGGGAGTTTATGGTCATCAAAAAGACCATATTGAGAAGTCAAAATCTGTTTTGATTGGTGGTATTATTGATGATGATGAGCAGCCCACTAATGTTTTAGTTCCAAGTGCTACTAATCCACCAAACAGCCCCTCATCTAGCTCTCCAACAAGAATCCCTTAATCTAGTTCTCCACCAAGCAGCCCCTCATCTAGTTCTTCAGTTTCAAGTGCAAGTTCAAGTCCACCAAGGAAGGTAAGAAGCTTAAGTGACATTTATCGAAGAAGTACTATTCAAACAAATGAATATTTCACACTATTGAGTGAAGATTATCCAAGTAATGTGTTGAAAAGTAAAAAGCTCCAACAAATTTATCCATCCTCTCAAATGATAGATACAAATTTTCAAAGAGTTACAATAAGTTAAGCACAAGAGGTAGATCAAGTGGTGAAAAGACTTGAAAACTTACATATGTATGGTGATGAAAATGATGGTAAGCCCAAAGGTGATGTTGTGAATTATTCCTTAATGTCTCCTGTTGATTTAGAACCATCTTGTTATGAACAAGCATGTAATAATGATGTATGGATGAAGGCAATGAAAGAAGAAATGAACTCCATCAAGAATAATGATACTTGAGAGCTAGTTGAGCTTCCAAAAGGCAAGAAAGTTCTGGGCTCTAAATGGCTCTAAAAAACAAAGTATAATTTTGATGGAAGTGTGGAGAGACACAAAGCAAGACTTGTGGCCAAGGGGTTCACACAAAGGTATGGCATTGATTATGAGGAGACTTTTGCTCCAGTTGCAAGACAAGAAACAGTGAGGATGGTTCTTTCTATTACTGCTCATAAAAGCTGGAATGTACATCACCTGGATGTAAAAAGTGCTTTTTTGAATGGATTATTGGATGAGGAGGTTTATGTGCAACAACCTCAAGGATTTGTAGTTCAACTATTCAAGGTAAGAAGAATCTTGTGTACAGGTTGAAGAAGCCCTTGTATGGTCTTAAGCAAGCTCCAAGAGCTTGGTATTCAAGAATTGATGGGTACTTCTATCAATATGGTTTTGTGAGAAGCAAGAGTGAGCCAACTTTATACTATAAGAAATAAGGTAATGACATTCTCCTTGTTTGTTTATATGTGGATGACTTGACTTAGATAGTAATCCTAAGTTGAATGATGACTTCAAGAATGCCATGATGCAAAAAATTTGAGATGAAATATCTAGGCTTGTTGCACTATTTTCTTGGTATGGAGGTGTATCAAAGTGATAGTGAAATTTTCATTTGTCAAAACAAATATGGCAATGATATGTTTAAAAAATTTGGGATGGAAAATTGTAAACCTCTTGCAACACCAATAGCTCATGGTGAGTTGTTGAGTAAGGATGATGAAACTGAAAAAGTTGATGTGAGCACATATAGAATTATGGTTGGGAGTTTGATGTTTCTCACCAACACTAGACTAGACATTGCATGTGTTGTATCACTTGTATCAAGGTATATGAGTGACCCTTCTGAATTACACATGAAATCTGCAAAAATAATACTGAGATATGTAAAAGTTACAATGGATTTTGGCATCCATTATTATAAAAATGAAGATGTAAAATTATTTGGTTTTAGTGATTCATATTGGGGGAGTAATATAGATGACAGGAAGTCTACATCAGGTAATTGTTTTAGCCTTGGGTCTGGTTTAATCACTTGGAGCTCAAATAAACAAACTACAATTGCTCTCTCTTCCACCGACGCAGAATACATTGCAATCACAAGTGCTAGTTCTTAAGCATTGTGGTTGAGGAAAGTCCTTGAAGAAATTGGAGAGCAATATTGTCCTACTACATTGTATTGTGATAACATGAGTGTTGTTCAGCTAGCATATAATCCAATTCATCACAGCAGGTCAAAGCATTTTGATATGAAGTATCACTTCATCCGAGACATGGTCAAGAAGAAGGTGATTGAATTGCAACATTGCAGCACTGAAGACAACATTGCAAATTTGTTCACCAAGGGAGTTGTCAAAGCTCAATTTTTGAAGTTGAGGAACTTCCTTATAAGTCCCCTCAACTTCAAGGGGGAGTATGTTGGATCTTGACTGATTTCTATTATTAGTGTGTTTTTCTATTTTCATGAGGCAATATTCCCTATGAATATCTCCAGTTGTAATAGGTAATATTTAGGTGGTTTGGTGTGATTCTCATGTATCTGTCTTTTACCCACATGGTAGATTCACCTGTTACATATTCTCATGTATCTGTCTTTTACCCACTTGGGAGATTCATCAGTTACATTTCCAAACTATATATTGTAATGACTTATCATGAATAAATCAATTCAAACTAATTCTGGATCACAAAAGGCACTTCTATCTTCCTTTCTATCAAATATATTCTTCATCTTCCTAAAAATTCTATGTTTACTCTCTGATATCATTTTAATTAAGAGAAAAAACCTCCCTTGGCTAGATGTCTTTTAAAATTTCAGTTTCACATAGACAAACATTAAGGCTATGATTAGCTAAATTATATACTATCTTATTTCCTTATTTATAGATATGCTAACATTTCCAAGATACTACCTCCAATAAAAGCTAGATATAAAAAATAATAAACACAAAATAAAAGTTGGATATCAAAATAATTTTGAAACACAATGTAAATGTTTCAGCCTAACTTCAAGAAGCCTTATCAGATAAAAAAAATAGATAAAATTATTCTCAATAAAGAAATAACAAGACCCTTCAGGGACCCTTTCAAAACCTCTTCTTATACCTACTCAAAAAATAAAAATAAAAAATAACATAACCATAAAACAAAAAATATATATTTAATATTTATTAATGACACAAATTACTAAAACATGATAAGCCCTAACTCATGATTTTAGAAATAAAATAAATTTTCAAAAAAGCAATCATAAAATTTAAAAGTAAATCAAAGTCTAGAATAATTAAAGTGCTCATAAAATATAGTTTATCAACGTTGTAGATTAAAATTCTTAGGATGAAATGGAAGGTTTTTGCAAGAGGAAGTTACAAGTTGAAGACAATGGTTTTTGCAGGATTTCATTTACGTGTTGAAGACTATGGTTTCTGTAGGATTTGAAAGTGAAAAACATTTACAAACTGAAGACTAGGATTTTGCAAGGAGGAAGTTTTAGTTTAAAATATTGGATAAAAGTTTTACAGTGAACAACAAGAGGAAGTTGTAGATGAAAAGTCTTAGGATGAAATGGAAGGTTTTTGCAGGAGGAAGTTATTGGTTGAAGACTATGAAGGATTTCATTTATAATTTGAAGACTAGGGTTTATGCAATATTTCAGAGTAAACAAAATTTACAGGCTTAAGACCAGGGTTTTGCAAGGCTTTACAGTGAATAATAGGAGGAAGTTGCAGGTTGAAGAATAGGGCTTTGGAGGATTTCATTTTTGGGTTGAAGACTAGGTTTTTGTAGGATTTCATTTACGGGTTGAAGACTAAGATTTTTAAGGAGGAAGTTACAAGTTAAATACTAGGGTTTTTGCAATATTTCATTTATAGATTGAAGACTAGGGTTTCTGCAAGATTTCATAGTGAAAATGAAATAACATGAGCGTGGGCGGGAAGGTGAGTGTGCAGGGTGGCCGATGGCCAGGTGTCTGAGAGCAAGACAAAGGGTGGCTTGGAGGGTGGCCTACGAAATCCGATTTATGATGGTACTGATCAGGGTGGCAGTCTCAGTGGTGGTTGCGTTGGTGGTCTTAGTGTTGATGCACAAGAGGATGGGGTGCTTGGGAAAGTTGGCAGTCAAGATGACGGTTTGGCAGTAATGGGGGTGATTTGCAAGCGAGTGGTGAGCTTGAAAAATATGGTAGTTAATAGAAGCAAGTGGTCCTTGGGGAGGCCTCCCATGGGATTTCTAGAGTTGCGGAGTCAATGGGTTTGGAAGTGTCCTATGGTGAACCCATGAAGGGGTCCCCAAGAAGAGGTAATCCAATTGACCCAGGTGAGTCTTCTTTCACTACGGTTACCACTAGGAGGTTTCTCATCGTCGTATTTTTTCGATGCGGTTACCACTAGGAGGTTTCTCATCATCGTCTTCTTTCATTGCGGTTACCACTAGGAGGTTTCTCATCATCGTCTTCTTTCGCTGCGGTTACCACTAGGAGGTTTCTCATCGACAAAAGTTAGTTTTTGTTAAGACTACCCTTGTCGCGGTAGATATTGTTGATGATAAGAGGAACACTGGTACAAAATTTGGGATAGAAAATAATTTAGGTTTTAAATCTTCTCTTCCTTCGGTCCCGAGAATCCATCACCCATTAAGAGCAGATACTGTTTGGTAACCGCCCCGTCCTAGATGGATAAAATTAAAATTTTATGGTATATCTAAGGGTAATCCGAGTCAAACTAGAGTAGGTGGTATCATTAGGGATGTAGAGGGGAAAATTTTGTTGGCATTTGCTGAAAAAATTGGAACCCAAACTAGCCATTCAGCTAAGGCTAGAGCTCTCTTTCAAGGAGTCTTGCAATTAAAATATATGGGCTTTAAAAAAGCCATAATTAAAGGTGACTTGCTCAATATCATTAATATGGTTAGAGGGTTGCAGACTCCAACTTGGACAATTTCAAAACTATTGGAGGAAGTGCATAATTTGGCCTAAACATTTGAAATTGTCCAATACCAACATGTTTTTGGGGAGGGTAACAATTCGGCTGACTTTTTGTCTAACTTGTGTACCTCTCAAAATGACATCACAGTTTGGAACAAGGAGTTTCGAAAAGGCTTAATACAACTAGCTAATGATTTTAGAAGAAGGTAATTTACTTGCTGCTTATTTGGTGGTCAGAGATTTAGGTTCTATTCAAGGGGGGTTTGGTGGTCCTTTTTAAATTTTAGGAATCATATTTTTTTAATTCAAACAAGAGGAGATATTGGTCGTGATGGGAATAGTGGGAACCAAAAGAACGAAGACTAGGTTTTTGCAATATTTCATTTACAGGTTGAAGATATGGTTTCCAAGGGAATAGTGGGAACCAAAGGATGAAGAGCTGGAGAAGGAAGTTGACCCAATGGAACCAAGAACTAGGTTCAGGTTCTGGGTGGTTTGTTGGGAATGTTTTTTGTCCTGTCCTCGGTTAGGACATTTACTCTCCTCTACGTGGGATTGAGTTGTCGAGTTGTCTTAAGCTGTCTCCGAATTTTTGGAGTATGTATGGAACTGATTTAGTAGCTTTGTTTGAGTTTGATCATATTGGATCTTTAGATCCTGGTTTCTCTTTTGGTGGCCTATGGCCCTCCCTTAATCTCCAGATCCATTTTGTAAAAGGTTTGGGATTCCTTTCAAAACCCTTTCTTCTATTAAATCAAAAAAAAAATGCTCATAACAATTTTAAAAAATAATAACATAAATAAAACAATGATAAGGAAAAGAAAAATTAAATTAAAATTTAAAAGATAAACTAAATAATTGTTGATACAAAACTAATCAAAATAACAATAATTAACAAAATAATTAACAATAAAATATAACAAAACATACAATTATTAAATTCATAATGTAAGGAAGAAAATCCTAATAATTATTAAAATATAATTAAAACCAAATCCTATAAAAATAACAGAAATAATACTTAAAAAATAATAATAATTAAACGACAATAAAAGAACGTCCCCAAACAAAATTAAATTTAACTATTAAATGATGACTGATAAGGTTTCCAAGATTACGAAAGAAAACGGTTTCAATATTGGCTCATCTCCTCTTCAAACATTTAAGAAGTAAACTTCAATCAATAAAAGACCACAGAGATGCAATGAAACAGCGTGTAGTATATGTTGTACCTTATACAGATGGTTTGGCCAACATAGGTAAGGTTCGGAAAGACAATTGAAACAAAAATCACAGAAAGTTGTGTTGCTCTCTTCCATAATTGTATAATCAGCCTTAACAGAACATCCCTATACAACTACATACCACATTTGTACCGAAAATACAGAGCTTATAGCAAAGGTAGATAAATGTTTTGAACATTGTTTGAGGGAAGCTACTGAGATAGAAAAGTATAAGCATAATCTTAATGGTGTGAAGCTAAGAAGAGCATTGGGGACCTTTACTTTGGAGAATTATAAATTAAAAAAATAATTTTTTTGGTAGGTAAAAATGATTAAATGAGGGGTTTAAATGTACCACAAAACCAAATGCATTTAGTTAAATCAATAGCATAAGACAAAAATAATAATTTTATTATTTAATATTTATTTTGATTTTGTTAATATTTTTTATATTTTTTGTTTTATAATTTCTTTTTCTTAATTATTTGTTGAAATTTATTTTACTCTTATTTATTTATTATTTAGGTTAAGCTTTAAATTTAGTTTACCTTTGATATGAACATTATTGCCATTTTATTTTATGTTTTTTACTTTTAATTAAATAATTTGTGTATTATATAGTTTTTCATTTTAATAATTGTGTAGATTAGTTGGTGAAAATCTTAAATAATTTGTGTATCATATAGTTTTTTCTATTTTTCATGTGTCCATCTTATAGATACAAGGTGCAGCTAAAAATGTCCTATGTATTGGTAGAGACTAATACAACTTCATGCTCCTTGTATCTACCTTATTAATATCCAAATGGTTGTGTGTTATTCTCTTATTGACAAGTGTAGTTCTCGGTATTTACAAGGATCATGGTTGGGAGGGGATTGCTCAATCCTATACCTTGGTCTAGGGGTTTATCACACTAACTATAATTTTTAGTCCCACGGGAATAGAGCAACAACTTTGGCTCTTCCTGGGGAGGTCCAATTTTCAAACCACGACAGGCGAGTGTGTGAGGAGGTGGTTGTGTGGTGGTTGTGTGTAAAATTTCCTATTGACAAGCATAACGATAACTTTAGGATAACTTTTAGGAGGGGATATGGTTGGGAGGAGCTGCTCAGCCCTAGATTTCTGACCCTAACCAAATTAAAAAAATTAATATAATTGATTTTGGTGCGTAAATTATGCATTTTATTTCTTTAATTTGTTTTTGTTATTCAATTTCTCTTATATTATTGGTAGTTGTGTTTCTAATTTAATTTTTCTTATGAATCTTATTAGTTCTATCGTTATTATTAATAATTTCATTTATTTTTTACTAGGCCATTTTTATTATTTTTGAATCTAAGTTATTTTTTTTATTGAGTAAATACTTCTTATACATATACATTGCCCTGGGGATTGAACCTTGTATTCTTTAAATTTTTAAGGTTTATTTTCTAACTCAGTGTTAATTATTAAATTTTATTATACTCTTTGCCTATAAAAATTTTTATCTACCTCTTGAATATCAGCATTCCCTCCCCTTGTTTCCTACTTATATTATTTTTTATTGTTCTAAATGACTTTTGAATTTAAATTTTTTTATATTCATTATCTTTAAATATCTGTCTTTTTTTGAAAATTTCCAAAATCTGATATTTTAACTTGGCCAAAGTTTTTAGCTCCTCCATTTTTAAGAGAGAGGGTGGAGAGAATCCACCCATATACACACACATATATATATATATATATATATATATATATGACTGTTTGGGTTTTCTTTCTACTTATTTGTATTACCAGAAGTTTTTATCCCAAAAATGTTATATAACCCTGGTTTTTTCTTCTTTTGCAAATTTAATATTGTTAATTGGGATGAATTTTTTAAGACTTTCTCCTTCATGAAACCAATATGTTATTTTTTATCCAATCCTTTCATTTAATATTCTTGATTGCATTAATAGTAATTTTATAATCCCCTAAATTAAGATATATTTCTATCATTTTTAAGGATAACCTTGATCCCTATAGGAATTGCCTTAGGAACCACAAAATTGTTAGCTAAAATTTCCTTATGGTTTCATCAAACACCACCTCTAGTAGTTTTTCTCGAATTTCCTTTGGAAGAACCCTCAAAATTAATTTTGATTAACCCAACATTTTATTATATCATAGATTGATGTAGATCCCTTTTGTTAACTCCATTGTAATTGATGAACCTTTATCTATATATTTAAATTTTATAAATTAGCACCTCTTTTCCACAATCAAGACATCTCATGATGAGCACCATGCTGGTAAATATTCCACAAGAGAGGCAATAATATGATTCTAATATTCGACCTATTTCTAAGACCTATTTTAAAATAGATATTACTCCTTTTAAGCCATATGTTCTAATAAATAATTGAAGGAGCAACTCTCCATATAATGCATAATGCTTTAACCTTGAAATAATTAGTCCAATATTAAAAGAGATAGAGCTACCCAAACAAATGTTCTAATGTTTATAGATCTTTCATACACAATGCTTAACTAAAATTTCCATGATATCCTCTTATTTATATACTGTCGCCTATAAGGATTTTACTTTGGACTATTAACCAAAGAAAATTTGTAGCCTTAGGTAGGGCCTCAAGTAACCAAATATTCTTACAAGATAAATTCGTGAGATAAGAAAAGTTTGATTACTATAAAAGTTTTACATCCCAACTTATGAGAGTATCCACCATATTTTGACATTCAAATCAACTCACCCTTCCATATAAAATGGGAATATAGAACTCTTAACATATAATTTGAAGCCTAATGCTATTTACTTGAGTTTCTCTCCTTCAATTGAGTAACGAGTTGCTAATAAAAATCTGTGATCTAGAATCTAGCTTATACTAATATAATTTTTACGATGAAAAATCTACAAGCTAAACATGATCATACTAGCATTTTTCATATTTTATTAGAAATAAAAACATAAAATGTCAACGAAGCATAAAACTAAATTTTTTTACACCCCATCATTTATTGATCACCTAATATATTCATTAATCAATTGCAAACTCTGCAATATGAAATTCCTTGTTTCTAATCCACTATGTAGGGTTGAATTTTCTAATTAATTTTATTTCATCAACAAAACCTATATATTGTGGAAGAAATATTTGTTCCAACTATTTCTTGGACTTTGTTAATCTTCAACCAAGATTTACCCCTAATACCAAACTCATAAGATTAAAATTTTGCAAGAATTTCCCTCAACTATTACTTTATTTCTAACCCTGTCCCACTTACCAATAGAAAACCTAAACTTTATTAAACATCATTTCTAAATTTTATTTCATATTTTATAAAATTTTGATGCTACACCTGTTTGAAATCTTGAGGATTTCATGATATAAATATTAATTCATAGTGCAATTTAGACTTTAAAAGTGTTAGCCTTCAAAGTTACCAAATAATACCTGATCCTATTCTCACATATCCTTATTCTTTCCTTAATTAAAAATATATATAAATATGTTGAATGTTATTTTCAACTATAAACCCTAAAATCTCCACAATAATCCATTAGAAATCTAAGGAAGCACTAATAAAAAGATCTTATTTTTGTAGTATTAACCAATTGTCTAATAACCTTTGCATACCATGGTAATATTAATTTAAGCTCCGTGGTATTAAATTAGGGATGACCCAAAAGAAAAGTGTTTTTACAATTTTTATTTCATTTTTTCCTTTGAACAACTTTCCAAATGCCTCAACAAGAATAATAAAAAGATAAGGAGATAGTAGGCCACCCTAGTGCAGTCCACAATATGATATTATCTAGCAAGGGATACATTAATAAAAGTATAATATTTTAGAGTGCTATAACAACATTTAATCCATTCACACCAACCTTGAATAAAATCTATTTCTGTTTTCAACTCTATATGTGAAAAAACTCCAATAAACCTTATCATACTTTGTCACGTCTAATTGTTTTCATGGAGTGAATAAAATGTATAGCCTCTTGTGCAATATTATAGATCAACAATTTGTATATAACAAATAAAACAAAACCACCTTGTTCCTCCGAGATAGCATAATTAAGAATGTTATTTGATCTATTTGACACAATTCTTAAAATTATCTTATAAACCACATTACAAAGTCTTGTTGGACAAAACTTGTTAAAATATTTTACCTTTCCATTCTTGGAAACCAATGCAGTAAAGGTGATATTTATCTCACTCATTGTAGCCTTATTTATCCTTACCTCTTCAACCACATCTAATATATCGCTCCTTAATAAATACCAGATATTTGAAATAAAAATCTAGAAAATCCGGGCAGGTGCCTTATTATGGTAAAAAGAGAAAACTACCTCTTATAGATATTTTGAAGAGACATTCCTTATCAAGCTTGTATTTTGTCGTTGTTCTATAATTGATAGAGTGTTTTACACATGCTTATCATAAGCCTCTTTATATTTCCATCATCTTTAAAATAACTTTAAAATAATTAGATTTTTCTTTCTAACATCTTGTTTCCTCGATACCACTTCCATCTAGAGTTGAACTAGTTTTGACTCAAAAATATACAAATTTGAATTGGTTGCAGCATAATTTTTTTATGTTTCTATTTTATTTCTTAAGACATATCTCCTTAGATGTTTGGTCCCAATATGACTCTTTGATTTGTATTACATAGTGATAATTAGAAAGTAATTAATTCTTGTTGGAGAAAATTCTACCTCGACAACTTGCTCAAGATGATTGTGATGCAATAATTGTATGGATAATTGTGTTCACCATTATAGCATAATGGTTGTATAGATATAATTATTGTATAAAATGAATATGACAAAAATGTAAAGGTTATAAAAAGTGAAAATAAATAGTAAAGGTTCATAATAAAAGTATTCCTATCATGGTAAATTATCTTTGTCAAAATATCATAGTATATTGTCTTCATCACAAGGTCAAAGTATCATGAGAAATGTTGTAAATAATATCTTATAAAATCTATAGAAAATCTAGCATGTAATATCATGAGAAGGGTCCAAGTAAAGAATATCTACATGCATATGATAATTTGACTTTATCATGTAATTATAAATTATCATAAGCATACAAGGAGGATATGTTGAAGCATGTGATAGTTTGAGTATTTATTGCATTTATAATTTATCACGAGAAAAGCCCAAGGAAAGGTGTCATGAATACCTTGAGAGTATGGAAAGAGTATAAAAGGAAATATCTATAAAATATTGTTGTTTATCTATTTGAAGTTCACCCATTTCATATATAACTTCTATGAATCTATACATATTAAGAGATTCCCCACGGAAAGTAAGTTGAGTATTATAAGCTAACATGTATAAGTAATAGATATTATTAGATGAACTCATTAGATGAGTCCATAGGGATATAAGCTAAAGCAGAGGTTTGAATCCACTCATTGAAGATAGTTTGGTGAGTATTATATATTTTGTTTATTGTGTATGAGTAATAAAATAGTTGTACTTATTGTGTACTTCTATTAGTGTTATATTACCTTCGTTTATCCTTTTTAATTTAATAAGTATTTTGATTCTCATTTAATTTTTGTCATTGTTTAACTTTGTTCTTGTCTGTATACATTCATTTGGTGTTTGAGTGTTATATTTCAGCATACCATCACCTTACAAGTATGTGTAATGAGAGAAAGGCCATAGCAAGAGGAGTCATTAAGAAGATACTTTATTCTTATGATGGATTTTCAAGTTCATTCCATTAATTTACACTATTAAGGTTGAATTTAAGTTGATATTTTATGTAAATATGTATTGAAAATTTTCACATTCTAAATATTCATTTATCCATTGAAATATTTTTGAATAAAATGTTAATTTAAAATACAATTAAAAGTTGCTTAGAAATTTAATAATCATATTTTATAATGATGGTTTATCTAATAGTTAAAATATCATATAGACAATCTTGAAAGCTATTGTGTTTATCAAAAGTTGATAGGAAGAATATTACACCTAATTCAAGAAAGAGAATGTAATAGTGGACAAAGTCAATGAGCAAAAATACCTAGGTGGATTTTTAGATACTATCTAGGATTAATACTATCTTTTAATTATTATTTTTACATGGTGGAATTTGTAGCCGCTACGATGATCTGGGTAGGATGTCTATCTTTTATGGCCACCATCGTATTCTGCGTTGTCTGCCCTGGAATCCACCTCATAATACTCCATGCGGTCCACCCTTATCACCCTTATAACCACCATGCCACAATCATTTTAAACATTTTACGCTATTGAAACCACCAAAAAAGGGATAAGTGTACAGTTCAATAAGGCTCGAGAATTGAACCCCCGATGTCAGCCCCTCTTACGGGCTTTGATTGAACCAATTGGTCTACACCTCTTACCTAAGGATTTATGGTAAACTAGTGTGATTTGAACCGGAGTTGCATGGATCTACACAGTACAAATCATGTTCCTCAACTAGCCGTCTTACACCAACTCAACTACACACAGTTAAAATTTTAATTAATTAATATTTTTTCAATGAGTTTACACAAGTTTCTATGAGGGGTCCTAGTCCCCTTGTACTAAGAGGGGTTTGAACTTTGAACCTCTCAAAGAGAGGCTACAACCCTTACCATTAAGCTTGCAACTACATTAATACTATATTTTAAACAAAAATGATCAATAATATATTATGTAGTAAAAACTACACTAGAGGAAAACTACTTAATATAAAATATATGAAAAGGTACAAAAATATTCACATTGCATATAAAATTTTCCTAATACATTCCAATATATATATCACAATATTTAGTGAGGCTCGCATGAATATGATTAAGAAAGAATAAAAAATAAGCATAAAGCTTGTAAAACAAAGATAACCAATTATATAAATTTTAATAGAAGATTGATTAAATAGGTCTAAATATTAAAATGTCAAACAATAGGTGTAAACAATAATATGATCAACCTAATAATCCAACCTAGATAAAAACCACTACCAATAAGGGATCACCAAAGAAATGAACAAACAAGTGGTTACATGTAATATTTATAATCGTTTTGTAAAAGAATATATATATATTTTTTTATTGGTTGGAAGAAGGGGTTTTGAGAGGGTCCCCAAACCTTTTACAAAGAGATAAAGCCCAAAAAGAGGGGTTGCCAAAAGAACAAGAAACCAAACTGATACAAGTTCCATAAAGGATTCAAATTTGAAGTTTCCCGCCCAAGCAAGGGTGTCGCTCAAACAAGAAATTCAAAATGAAAAACTCCCACCAAGGTATGGGAATCCAGCTCAAACTATCATTTTGAAAATTTGAAACCCCCTCAAGGGGTCTCTCTAAGATCGGTAAAACAAGGAAAAATTCTCAAGACCCGATGACAAATAAGCATCCTAGAGCAATACAGACCTAACAACACATTGAAAAATGTCCAAAGGATGCTCTCCCAGGAAGGTGATCACATATCACCGAAATAATATAGGGGACCCACCTGGCCCCTAGTAAAACAAGCTCTCTGAGAGAGTGCATGCCCATAGGATGCCCTCCCAAAAAGGGAAAGCCATCATAGACCATCGAATAAAAAATAAGGGGCCCACGTGGTCTTCGAGAGAGCTTGCATCCATATGATTCTCTCCTAGAAAGGGAAAACCATTGTAAATCGTTGAAGAAAAAATTGGGCACCCTCCTGAACCTTCGTAAAATAGTTCTCTGAGAGAGCACACATCCACATGATGCTCTCCCAGGAAGAGAAATTTGTCACAGACGATCAAAGGAAAACCTAGGCACCCTCCTAATCCCTAGTAAAACAACTCTCTAAGAGAGCTTACGTCCACAATATTCTCTCCTAGGAAATGAAAGACATCGTAGACCATCGAAGAAAAATTTGGACACCCTGGTATCCCCTGGTAAAACAGCTCTCTAAGAGAGTACACGTCCATAGGATGCTCTCCTAGCAAAGGAAAGTCATCATATACCGCAAAAGAAAAAACTAGGGGTCTTCCTGGCCCTTGGTAAAATAACTCTTTTAGAGAGCATGCATCCATAGGATGCTTTCCCAAGAAGGGAAAGCCACTATAGACCATCGAAAGAAAAACTAGGGCCCTCTTGGTCCGTGGTAAAACAACTCTCTTAAGAGAGCACGCGTCCACATGATGATCTCCCAAGAAGGAGAAGCCATCGTAGACTATCGGAGGAAAAAATAGGGGCCCTCCTAACCCCTGGTAAAATAGCTCTTAGAGAAAGCATGCATCCAGATGACGCTCTTCCAGGAAGAGGAAGCTATCGTAGAGCGTTAAAATAAAAATTGGTGGCCCTCTTAGTCCCTAATAAAATAGCTCTTCGAAAGAGCATGCATCCATAGGATGCTCTCCCAAGAAGGGAAAGCCACAACAAGCCATCGAAGGAAAACCTAGGGGTCCTTCTGGCCCTTGGTAAAATAGCTCTCTGAGAGAGCATGCATGGGGTCCCTCCTAGCCCCTGATAAAACAGCTCTCCGAAAGAGCACACATCCACTAAAAGTTAAAATATCATATTTATACTCCCGTAAGTTGTTATTTTTTATCAAATATTACTCAGAATCATGTTTCACCTCATTGAAGGGTGAGGATATAGATGTGAATATAATCAATGAAGAAACCTCCTAGGTGGATTTATTAATGCTATCATGGAGGAGTGTTATCATTTTGGATATAATGATTAACAATTTTTGAATTAGCAATAACTACATTAGGGGGTAAACTACATAATGGAGTTATTTAATTCATATTATTTTATATTGATAAAAATCAATATAGAAGATACGAAAGGATATAAAATATTTATATATACCATTGTGGTTTGAATTAGAAAATTCCAATCAAAATGGAATTTCTAGGTATCATAACAATAAGATAATCTATAAGTATGTGATCTGGTTGAAGAAAATATCATGCACAAAGCTAGTAAAAAGGATAAATATTAATCCAAAAATGATAAGATTAGTCTAAATTTAACATGGTACACAATAAGCGTCAATAATAACAAAATGAAGCAAATTATTCAACCTTCTAGAAAATCATTGTCTATAAGGGACCACAAAATAAATAAAAATAAAGTGACTAGGGATCATCAAAAATAGGTGACCTAAGGACTATACGAAATCGTTTATTACCATTATATGAGTTACAATATTTTCATTTTTAATGGTACTTATCGTTTCCTAGGGACAAGAAGATATGTTTTCCAAATGTATAAGGATCCTATATGGTTGACTACATAATAGAACAATAAATAGTTATTACATAGAGTATTTTGGTATTATAAATATGTAGCCAATTCAGTACCAATCAATAGTGATTCAATCTATCTCAAAACTATATTATATGAGCTAAAGTAAATACATTAAGTTTTACATAGTGAAGAAATATCCTAAATAAATGGAAAAACCTTTAATAGAAGTATACATTAATTATTTCATCTCATGGACATAACAAATATAAGAATCTATGACTCCAAATATTGAACAATGCAAAAATAAGAATACCATTATTTTACATAGAATCTAAACTATTATATCATGATCTTCAATATAGCGATGATCATTTATTGCATAAATTAAATAGGCTCATTTAATGTCTATCAATATAGGTATAGAATCATGTGGTCTTAAGTTGTTGATCACTTATTCCATTGTGGATTCTCATGCATGAGGTTTATCTCATCCCAAATTACGCCTCTATTTCTTGGTACATATACTCTTTAAGGTATATTATGGCATGGAGGATGTTGACTCTATTAATTCAACATAGCATTTCATTGACTTAGGGTTTAGTCTCTACATGGAATATTTATAAGGACCTTGATGGATGGTCCTCTATACTAAACTCCATTTGGTCCTATTTATCAGTTCCACTAGTGAACATGATTCTACAACAATATTACTCTAGTGTGACTAATGCTATTGTTAGGATGAATATGCTTTGAATTAGAAACCATGGATCCCACATAATTGAAATATTATATTTAACCACTTAAACTTGGGTGTCATACCCTCTTTGGTGAATTTTTATACCATAATTGTCAAATCTACTACAATATTCATGGTCCACAATCAATGCATACTCAAATTATTTTAAGTTGTTCTACAATGCCAATGATAAATTGATTGACCTTAATCTAGCCAACCTAAAAATAACCAATGTGTTTAAGGAGACCTAAGAAGCTATTAATATATCCATCACCTATCACATCACTCTAACAAAGATCATGAAACTCATCAATCTCTATTCTTAGAATAATTATTGATATGAATTGATCCTAAAAGTATACCTCAAATATCACATAAGTTATACCTTCAATGGATAGACTCAAGGATTTGTTTCTTAAGGTCCTAGTAATAAATTATTTTCTTCTTTATAAAATCAATGGTTGTGTGGGCCTTCTTATTATTACTCACTCCTTGCAAGGAAAAATGTTAAATACTACATAACCACACCTTTGATGTTGCATCATCCACCAAACAAAAAACATTGAGAGGATTAAATTTCACAAGATCGTGAAGAAACCTCTTTGAAATATAGATATTTTAATGATACTCCTTATCTACTATTATTGGGGAGGATGGGGTCCTATTTTATGATAAATATTCTTGTCAAAACTCCTCCTGGACATCTCCTGATTGATATGATATCTATCAAGCACCCTTATCCTATATTGATGGTAAGCGATCACAAATACTTATCAAAATTAGACCATACACTATAATATTTGAATGATCTAGTCCATGGGATTCACATGCATCCAAGGTGGATTTGATAAGTTAGATTCAACTTGTGACCTTTTCTAGTCCTTGTTCAATATAGTTGAATCTCAATATTGAGTCAATCTTTTCTCAAAGCCATCATATAGGTTTATAGACAAAGAAATAATTGTCTAAAATATTATTTAATTTAAATAGCTAAATATTCATATATTATAAAAAATAATATAAAAGAAGTTAAAAATTATATACAACATAATTCTCTTGAATATCTAATGAAAATAAATTTGAGCTCTTATATGCATATTACAATTTAAATGACTTAAAGAAATGCTACAAGCAATTAGAGAGTTTTATATACTTAAAAAATAATCCTAGGAAATAATATTTTTAGAGAAATATTATACTCTAGCAATAGACAATTCATTCATTTATGCAAATGTATATTTTTTAATTTACATGGTGGAATTGGTAGCGGCCATGAATCCGGGCAAGCTTTTTGGCTTTTATGGCCACCACAGTATTCTGCATTATCCACCCTGAAAGCTGCCACATAGTTCACCCCTATAACCACCATGCCACAATAATTTTAAACCTTTTACGCTACTGAAAGCACCAAAAAATAGGCAAGCGTTCAGTCCGACGATGCCCTAGATTTGAACCTTAGACATCCGTCCCCCTTACGGGGTTTGGTCGAACTAATTGGTCTACACCTCGGACCCCATTTATGCAAATATTATTTTAATGAAATAGAAAATTCAAAGTTTGTTATCTAGTCAAAGTTCTTTTTATTTACATATTTCAATTTGTAAACAAAATGTGCATAATAGTCTAGCTTATCAAAATATATAATGACAACTTTAAATAAGTAAGATAAATATCCTTTTATTAAGTCAAATCTCCTTACTCTCCAAAGGTAGAGACCAATGTTACAAAAGTTGACATATTTTTGAAAAAATTACTAAGGTGGAGCCCAAGTCAACCCAAATGAGTCATTTGGGATTGACTCAAGAGTTTTTCTAAAACCATGAAAGGGATGCATGATCATGTACAATGGATGCACCAATGGGAAGAAGAAGAAGAAATTGATCATTTTTTTGTTACTTCTATAGGAGGAATGGTGTTCCTCAAATCATTGAATGCATCAACATATGTTAAATATCATAATTTTTGTTGGGTTGATGGATCATTCAGCTAACGAGGAAGTTCATTAATAACAAACACCTTGTACCACCTGGAGTTATAAGATTCACCATAAACTTCATCATATTGTAAAGCCTTTTTATTGAGGAACACAAGCTTATACTGAGAGGAGGGGTGAACAGTATAAGACCACTTTTTACTTTTCTTTCCCAAAAAGTATTAATCAATATAATCAATGGCAATATCAATAGCAATAACCAAAGCAATGCACCAATCATCACACACAATAAAGACACAGATTTTAACGTGGTTCACCCAGTGTGGGCTACCTCCACAGAGAAAATATTTCTTCTAAATATTTCTCAAATAATCTCTTAGGAATATTTCCCAAATTACAATGTTTATGGACTTCTGTCCAAAGGAGATGTTGATCCCCTAATATCAAGTTCGTGGATCTCTTCCACAGGAGAACTCTTTCCCCTTCTGCTCTGGCTAGTGATCTTCTAGAAGACTCTATCTCTCTACTGCACTAACTTGTGGATCTCTCTCCACTTGAAGACTCCTCACTCAGATCTATCTTCAATTATCCTGGCTGTTGGATCTCTATCCACTAAGACTATGTCCTCTATACTCTATCGCCTCCAAAGCTCTATCTCAATACTGTACCAAACATATTTCAGTCGATCTAGCACAGTTCTGCTCAATCTCTTACACTAAACAAAGTACAGTTGGTCTAGTACAATTCTTCTCAATAGGTTCACTTAGAACCTACTCAAATCTACTCAACAAGTTCACACAAAAACTGTCCAAATCTGCTCAACAAGTTCACACAAAACCTGTCCAAATCTGCTCAACAAGTTCACACAAAACCTGTCCAAATCTGCTCAACAAGTTCACATAGAACTTGTCCAAATATGCTCAACAAGTTCACACAGAACTTGTCCAAATCTGCTCAACAAATCCTCTCTAGGACTTGCTCAAATCTGCTCAATAAGTCCTCTATAGGACTTGCTCAAATCTGCATAGCAAGCTTTCACAAAATATTAACTCAAAACAGTCCACAAGTCTTCTCAAAGACTTGTCTCAATCACATAGAATCATAAAGAGAATTGTTAGAGACTCAATATGTTCTAAGCTCAATGTACAATCAATATCTCAAATCAATCTCATAGAAGCATAAAGAGAATTGTTAGAGACTCTATATGTTCTATACTCAAATCCCAATCTCAACTAAAATCAACCTCAATCTCAACTCAAATCAGAATATTGAATAGTTTGTTTCTAGGAACTTGAACAACCACATGCATCCACTTGACTAGGCTTAATCAACTCAACTCAATCAATCACCTCAAGGAACAATCATTTTTCACAAACCCTAGTCCAAGCATGTATTAACCAACTCAAAATGTTTCCAACAATGCTCAAGCACAAGTCTCACATAGCAATGATACTCATGTTCTTTTCTAACTCAAGTTCAAGTTCATTTCATCATCAATGGGCTTCAACAACAATGCTAATAAAACAAGGTTTAAATACAACTCACAAACCAGAAAACCTTGAAGCATTCAACCAATCATTTTCTCAAAGGAAACCACAATCAATCCTTTTCTCTCCAATGATATTTCAGAAATCAACCACCATAAACAATCAATAGGAGAATGTGCCCATACCTTTTTGATGCCAATAAGTTATCCACAAAATCTGCCACACTTAAACACAACTTTCCTTTCCAATCTAAATAAGGGTTAATGGACTTCAAATAATCACAAAATAAAGCATTACTCAAATTACACCCTTTTTACTCCAAGTTAATAAACACATCCACCAAAGTCCCTTTTATTAAAACCCTTATCAAAAATAATAAACCTCTCAAAATTGCTTTTAAAAAACAACTCCTTATTTCTCCTAAAATTAATTCTCCATAACCATCAAATAAATCATAAACCAATTATGCTTTGCAATAATAATCACAACCCTAATAACAAACTTTAATTTCCATTAACTACCTTATAACTCCAAACTTTAGGGCTAATAAAAATTATTTAAATGCAAAACATAATTACCTCCTCAAGGGGATTCGAACCCTCGACTTGCCACACCGCGAGCGTCTTAGCCGCGACTAAGATTCCACACAAGCTAGGCGCTCGTTGGAAAGGCAAAGGCCCAAAGTGCCTTAAACCTTCCTCCACCTTCCACAAAAGACAAAGTGCCAAAGCACTTTCCACACGCCTTTCGAAATGTCGTCCAAGGGATTCGATCCCTGGTGTTTCGCTGCCTTGTCCCTTAGCCAAAACGATTTGCCAATGCACCACGCTTCCCACCACATTTTTACTTTCCAAGCATTGTCATTTTCTTTGTTGCTTCTCTTCTCAAAATTCACACGAGCTCATAGACTTATTCGAATGCCAAACATTTATCACAAGAGCAAGGATAAAACTTTGATTTATTTACCACCCCTTTATATAGTGTTTAAAACACTTCGAAGACGTCGACGGAAATATGAATTTATGTTTGCTTGATGACGTCAATGGGAAAATTTGCTTTTAAATTTAAATTTGAATTTAAATTTTAAATAATTAAAATTTAAACCAAATATTAAAACTCAAATAACTCCATCATCGGGGCACCTTTTTAGATGAAACGAAATCCCAACTTGGGTTTTAAGAAAAACCTAGATCAAATCTATTTTCCATGGTTTTAAATAAAACCTTTTATTTTTCTTGCCTTGGTTTTCACAAAAACCCTTCATAGATCCTTTTGACATTAAATACTCTTTTGACATCAATGACAACATTTTAGCTTAGGGACTCAAAATATCCAACAATCTCCCCCTTTTTCATTGATGGCAACCCAAATCCTTTTACTAAATTATGACCTTCTTTTCTGCTCCCCCTGGCTCAATGCTCTCTCAGATATCAAATCTCTCCTCATATCCAAAAACTCTCCCCATAATACACAAATATCTCCCCCTTTGACATCAATGGCAAAGGGTCACCTTTGGGGCTCGAGGCTAAGAATTAAGCCTCTTAGCTTAGCCCCTCCCCCACCTCCACATGAGGTGGTTAATTCTAGGGTGGGAGTATTTCTACTCCCCGAAAGCACTGTTCTCTGCCTTTGTCTTTTTCTCTTTCTTTTTGCTAAATCCTCTCATTGTTTCTTTCCAAGTCATCATCCCTGTTCCTATTCTTGTTATTGTTCTCATCCATGTTTCTATTCTTGTACCTATTCTTGTTCTCATTATTCTATGAGTATCTTTTCTTTTTTGAGTCTCTATTCTTGTTCATCTTCTTGTTTCTGTTCATGTTCATGTTCTTGTTCTTGTTCATATTCTTGTTCATGTTCATGTTCATGTTCCTATTCCTGTTCATGCTTGTTTCTGGAATATTTGCTCTACACCATCTTGCTATGTGACCATAATTATTGCACTTATAACACTTAATGTTATTATTCCTTGGATGTGCAACAGTCTTAGGATTTCTCCTAGTGAAGCCATATCCTCTTCTGTCATGAATTTTGCAATTCATTGCCTTGTGACCAAACTCATTACATGAATAGCAATATCCTTAGAAAATTTGTTCTCTTCCATATACCTGTCTTTCATGTGATCTACATTGTGAAGCCATATGCCCAAACCTTTGACATGAGAAGCATCTCCCATTGAATCTTCTTTGCCTAGACCTCATTGGTCTCCTATTCTGATTTTTGTTCCATCTGTATCTTCTTTGCCCATTGTCCCTGTTGGACTCACTGCAATCTGACTCATCCTTAGAAGTTTCACTTTCACTTGCATATGAGAATCCCTCTTTTGAAGTATCTTCTTCTAATGTTGTTTCTTCTTGAAGACTTGAAGTAGACTTTGCTTTTTCCTATTTCTTTCCAAAACCAAGACCTATTGAACATGATGTTCTCTGTTGTCCACAAATGAACTTATCCAAGTTCTTAGAGCTATTTGTGAAACTCTTCATCTTGATCTTGGAGTCCTATAAATATTTCTTTAGAGTAGCCACTTCTTGTGCTAACTTCTCACATTCCAAAATCTTTGCTTCTAACTTATCCTTGAACTTACTTGCCTTAGCCTTTGACTTTTCTAAGTCCTCTATGAGCAATAATCTTTCTTCATCACATTCTTGAAACTGACTTTCAAGCTTAGAGTGTTGCTTTCTTACCTTCTTTACTTTGTCAAGAGCATAGATAAGTTCTCCCTTGAGATCATAACCATTCTCTATTGAATAGTCCTCTATTTGTTTTCCTTTGTCCATATCATTCCTTTCTTTTGACTTATCTTCTATAGGATCACTCACTTCTTCTTCTTCTAATGCCATTAGAATATTCTCATCCGGTTTACCAAGTGCATCTTCAAAATCATCATCATTGAAACTATAACCATCCCTAGTGCAATCATCTTCAAGATGTCCAAATTTACCACATCTAAAACACTTGAGAATAACTAGAGTATTTTTCTTATCTGGATCTTTTTTTTCAACCATAAACAAGACTTCATCTCTATCATTGTATGAAAAACTAGCATCACTATAAATTGAGTACTTACTTGCATTATCCACATAGTATCTTGGCTCTCCTTTTTATGCTTCTTGTCTCCCTTGTTCTTCTTTAGAACTAAGTCCTGTTATGGTGACTGATGATCTTTATGCATTGAAAGTCCTTTCCAAGGTCCTTGAATTTTCCTCAGACTTGTGTAGCTTATCCTTAGAGCCTTTTACTTCCATCCTTAGTGAAACTATCTCATGCTCTAATATTTCACACTCTAGATATTTTATCTTTAATTTTTCAACCATACCTTCTTCAATTTTCCTTGTCTCTTCAACTTTGATTTTGAAGTTGGTGAGTTCCTGTAAAAACCTTGCTTTTGCTTTTTCATCTTCTTGAGCTTGGACCCTTAATCCCGAGTTCTCCCTTTTTAATTCTTCAAGAGTAACCATAAGCCTTTCACATTCTATCTCTTTTACCTTTGACTATTCAACCATACCTTTTTCAACTCTTCTTACCTTTTCAACCTTATCTCTCAAGTCAGATATATCCTGTAGAAGCTTTGTCTTACATTTCTCATCTTCTTGTATTTGAGCCTTCAATTATGAATTTTCTCTTTTCAATTCAACAAGTTCCTTAAGAGTGGCTTCCTCCTTTTATTTATCTGAATCTTCCTCTTCTTCAATTTCTTCTATTGTCCAAAGTGGAGTTTCTTCTTGATACCTACTTCGACTATTCTTGTTATCCTTTTCTAACTCATTCTTTAGAACTTCAAATATAAGAGAATCATATTCATCTTCACTGCTATCAAACCCATTGCAATAACTTACATCATGACCGAGTTGACCACAAATAAAATATTCTTCACCTTCTTGTGAACAATAAGTTACATGATGACCTGTATTTCCACAACTGGTACAAAACTTTATCAGTCTGGATATTTCTCCATTACTTGATTCATCTCTTGAATCTATTTCCATGTGTCCTCCCAACACAACAATATTAAACTCATCTTCCTTTTCTTTCATGACCATAGGTGTTCTTTTCTTCTTGTGTCTCATGTTTTTACTCTTGCCTTTCTTTGCCATTTGTGTTCTTGCAAGATCTTCCTTCAAGTTGTTAAACCCTTTCTGAAGGAACCAACTTTGATACCAATTGAAGAACACAAGATTATACTGAGAGGGGGGTGAACAGTATAAGACCACTTTTTACTTTTCTTTCCCAATCAGTATTAATCGATATAATCAATGGTAATATCAATAGCAATAACCAAAGCAATGCACCAATCATCACACACAATAAAGATATATTTTAACGTGGTTCACCTAGTGTGGGCTACCTCCATAAATAAAATATTTCTTCTAAATATTTCTCAAATAATATCTTGGGAATATTTCCCAAATTACAATGTTTATGGACTTCTGTGCAAAGGAGATGTCGATCGCCTAATATCAAGTTCATGGACTCTTTCACAGGAGAACTCTTTCCCCTTCTGCTCTGGCTAGTGATCTTCTAGAAGACTTTGTCTCTCTGCTGCACTGACTTGTGGATATCTCTCCACTTGAAGACTCCTCACTCAGATCTATCTTCAATTGTCCTGGCTACTGGATCTCTATCCATTGAGACTTTGTCCTCTATACTCTGTCACCTCCAAAGCTCTATCTCAATATTGTACCAAACACAGTTCAATCGGTCTAGCACATTTCTGCTCAATATCTTGCACTAAACACAGTACAGTCGGTCTAGTACAATTCTACTCAATAGGTTCACTTAGAACCTGCTCAAATTTTCTCAACAGGTTCACACAAAAACTATCCAAATCTGCTTAACAGGTTCACACAAAACCTGTCCAAATCTGCTCAATAGGTTCACACAAAACTTATCCAAATCTGCTCAACAGGTTCACACAAAACCTATCCAAATATGCTCAACAAGTTCACACAGAACTTATCCAAATATGCTCAACAAGTTCACACAGAACTTGTCCAAATCTTCTCAACAAATCCTCTCTAGGACTTGCTCAACAAGTTCACACAGAACTTGTCCAAATATGCTCAACAAGTTCACACAGAACTTGTCCAAATCTGCTCAACAAATCCTATCTACGACTTGCTCAAATCTGCTCAATAAGTCCTCTATAGGACTTGCTCAAATATACTCAATAAGTCCTCTATAGGACTTGATCAAATATGCATAGCAAGCTTTCACAAAAGCTTAACTTAAAACAGTCCACAAGTCTTCTCAAAGACTTGTCTCAATCACATAGAATCATAAAGAGAATAGTTAAAGACTCGATATGTTCTAAGCTCAATGTACAATCAATATCTCAAATCAATCTCATAGAAGCATAAAGATAATTGTTAGAGACTCTATATGTTCTATACTCAAATCCCAATCTCAAATCAAATCAACCTCAATCTCAACTCAAATCAGAATATTGAATAGTTTATTTCTAGGAACTTGAACAACCACATGAATTCACTTGACTAGGCTTAATCAACTCAACTCAATCAATCACCTCAAAGAACAATCCTTTTTTCACAAACCCTAGTCCAAGCATGTATTAACCAACTCTAAATGTTTTCATCAATGCTCAAGCACAAGTCTCACATAGCAATGATACTCATTTTCTTTTCTAACTCAAGTTCATGTTCATTTCATCATCAATGGGCTTCAACAACAATGCTAATAAAATAAGTTTTAAATACAACTCACAAACCAGAAAACCTTGAAGCATTCAACCAATCATTTTCTCAAAGGAAACCACAATAAATCCTTTTCTCTCCAATGATATTTCAGAAACCAACCACCATAAACAATCAATAGGAGAATGTGCCCATATCTTTTTGATGCCAATAAGTTGTCCACAAAATCTGCCACACTTAAACACAACTTTCCTTTCTAATATAAACAAGGGTTAATGGACTTAAAATAATCACAAAATAAAGCATTACTCAAATTACACCCTTTTTACTCCAAGTTAATAAACACATCCACCAAAGTCCCTTTTATTAAAACCCTTATAAAAAATAATAAACCTCTCAAAATTACTTTATAAAAAAAAACTCCTTATAGGTCCGAGGTGTAGACCAATTGGTTCATCCAAACCCCATAAGGGGGTGGAGGTCCAAGGTTCAAATCTCGGGCCTCGTCGGACTGAACGTTTGTCCCTTTCTTGGTGCTTTCAACGGCGTAAAAGGTTTAAAATGATTGTGGCATGGTGGTTATAGGGGCGGACTGTGCGAAGATCTGTGTGGCGGCTTTTGGGGCGGACATCACAGAATACTGTGGTGGCCATAAAAATCTGGACAGCCTGCCGGATTCATGGTGGCTACCGATTCCACCATGTAAATTAAAAAAAAACAATTATGCTTTGCAATAATAATCACAGCCCTAATAACAAACTTTAATTTCTATTAACTACCTTATAACTCCAAACTTTAGGGCTAATAAAAATTATTTAAATGCAAAACATAATTACCTCCTCAAGGGGATTCGAACCCCCGACTTGCCACACCCCAAGCGTCTTAGCCGCGGCTAAGATTCCACACGAGCGAGGCGCTCATTGGAAATGTAAAGGCCCAAAGTTCCGTAAACCTTCCTCCCCCTTCCGTAAAAGATAAAGCGCCAAAGCGCTTTCCACACGCCTTCCAAATGTCGTCCAAGGGTTTCGATCCCTAGTGTTTGCGCTGCCTTGTCCCTTAGCCAAAATGATTTGCCAATGCGCCACGCTTCCCACCACATTTTGACTTTCCAAGCGCTGGCATTTTCTTTGTTGCTTCTCTTATCAAAATTCGTACGAGCTAAGAATTATTCGAATGCCAAACATTTATCACAAGAGCAAGGATAAAACTTTGATTTATTTACCACCCCTTTATATAGTGTTTAAAACACTTCGAAGATGTCGATGGAAATATGAATTTATGTTTGCTTGATGACAACGGGAAACTTTGCATTTAAATTTAAATTTGAATTTAAATTTTAAATAATTAAAATTTAAACCAAATATTAAAACTCAAATAACTCCATCACCGAGGCACCTTTTTCGATGAAACGAAAGCCCAACTTGGGTTTTAAGAAAAACCCAGATCAAATCTGTTGTCCATGGTTTTAAATAAAACCTTTTACTTTTCCTGCCTTGGTTTTCACAAAAGCCCTTCATAGATCCTTTTGACATTAAATGCTCTTTTGACATCAATGACAACATTTTAGCTTAGGGACTCAAAATGTCCAACATTTATAGGAAATGGTGCATCAAAGAAGATGTCTATATATTAAAATATCAAAATATTTTTTGGATTGATGGATTATTTAGCTGACGAGAAAGTTTGTTAATAACACATAGCTTGTATGACCTGGAGATAAGATTTACCATAAATATCATCATATTATAAATCCTTTTATATAAAATGGAGCATTAAACATGATTTTTGTGAGTGAGGAATAGACAAATGAAGTTGGTAAAAAATACTGATGCAACATTATGGGTAAAATACGGTTGACTATGTGTTGAGTACCCATTATGGATGGCTATACTCCAGATAATAAAGGTATAAGTTTATTTTTACTTTTTTCATTTATACATTTTAGATCCCAATTGATACATGAGTATCTAGGTGAATGGATAATATTGCATCACTCGAAAAGAAAAAAAATATAGAACAAAAGAAAAGAAAAAAATGGTGGTAGTTTTAATAAAAATAAAAGAAGCAATAAAGCAGTTCATTAAAAAAAAGTAATAAAGCAACTTATTTTAGATAGGCATTAGTATTTAAATAAAATGAGAGTTGTATAAAGCAACAAAGGAGGCAGCTAAAGAAAGCATAGGTATGAATTTCATAGTGCAAGGCGTGTGAGGGAGGTGTGAAAAAAGTGGTTGATACCACAAGTTTGAGAGGGTTGTTTTTATGTAATTGTTGTTATTTTTCTGAAAAATTCAGCTTACACATAAGAGTAACTACATTTTCCATCGTTTGTGTTTATTGTATTTTTGTGACTATCAATTTGCAACATGAGTGGGATCTTTCGCAAAGAATGTGAGCAAGTTAGATTGGCTAGAGGTGCAATCTTAACTGGTTGCCATGTACATGACTACATCAATAATCTAAATTAGAAATAGCTTTTAAAAATTAAAACCTTTTATCCCACTTCAAGTGGTATACATTTGGTGATAGTTCTGTCTAGTTGATGGAGAAAAATCACCAAAGAGGTAATTATTTCATTTTATAAGTATGAGAAGTATAAATACATGCCATTAAAAAATAATTGATTTTTGATGGACTTATTATCTCCATTAGCCACTAAATGAAATGAGATACTATCTCAACCTCAAATTATTTTATAGTCATTCATTTGACACTAATTGTGAGGTGACAACAGGCCTTAGTAATGCCTTACTAGGATTGTGCCTAATAAAGGCATCCATAATCTAATAATGGACAAGTTGCAGAGCTAAAATTTCTTGAAGGGCTACTTTTTTAAGACCCTACAACACATTAAAATAGAATAAATTCAAGGCTAGTTAACCTGTATAAATCAACTTAAAAAATCAATTATATATTATAATTTAATTTACATAATATTGGGTCATGTTTTATAGATGTATGGTGGGAGGATTTTGGCCCATAAACACTCAATATCTAGTTCTTAACCATCAAAACAAAGTTCTATGTTTATCCATGCAACACTTCATGTTTAAGCATAATTAGAGTATGTTTAAGCATATTCACTCCATAAAATGCAATGGAAATATCCATCAAAAGTTTAATGAACTTGTGTTTATCCACTATAACCATTTTTAACATCATAAAGAAATAATGGGATCATATTTTATAATTAATACAGATAATATCAATCCATCATCTAATTGGATCACAAAGCCAAAGTAGCAGGAGAAGAATATCTTTATATGAGATGAGTTTGAACAACTAGAGTGATAGGTAGTAAAAAAGATATAGGAACATGAATATGCACAAAGAGAGAAGACCAGCTCTAAGGGGAAGGTAAAATCCATTGCTAGATCCTAGTTAGATGAGTTGTAGTGGGCTAATGAGGTATTTTGAGACATTTTATAAATTTTTGAAATGATATTCAATATAAAATTATTACTTGGCATAAAATTTCCTTAAATTAATGTGTTTCATGTGTATTTTATTGCTTTATGGTCTAGATAGCTAATTTTAAATGTGTATAATGTTAATTAATTGTGGCATATGTGAAAAATCTATTCTTCAATAAAATATATATTTTTTATTTTCTTTTTCTAGGTTTTTTCAAGTTCAAGTCTTGCATCAAAATTGGGCTTACCGCATATATGGTGAGTCCATTTTTCATCTATGGTAGAGATACATATCTACCATTTCCTCATTTATTGATGAGAATACCTAATCGAACTTGCTAACATAATGAATATGATGAAATGAGAAACTCTCTCATTTGACATTTATTTGTGAACATGGGTAGAGTAGAAGGAAGTGAAGTTAGAAGATTCAAGAAAAGACCACAAAAACCATGGAAGGAATGGATGATCTCCACCAAGATCTAGATTCCTCTTCATATTCTCACATCATTATATTTCACAATAAGTATTTCATGGACACAAGAGATATATTTAGACTCACTTAAGGGTTTCAATTTATAGCACAAATTTGGTAGTTTTTTCTTGGATTCTGAAATATCTAAATAAAATTGAGTTGAGACAGAGTTGTTTTTAGATTTTAACTTACTCTAGGTATTTTATCCATTTTCTTGTATAGATTCTATCTCACTTTGCTAATTCTAATTTCATTAACAAAGTGATTCTCTATTATAGTTGTATACAAGGAAATCCTGACAATACAATTATCATGTAAGTATTACCTTCTAACCCTTTTGTTGTTGTTGAGATCTTGTGAAATGAGAAGGAAAGCCTTGAGGTTCAAACACCGTAGTTAGATACCCACAAATGTGACCAATACATTGCCTAGCATAGGATACATATATGTCTTGCCCTTAGGCTATCATATACTCTCCATGTAGTGGCCTTAACCATAGGTTCAATTTGATTATCTATGGCCTAGAAAGCATCCTAAAACTTGATGAAGACTAGAAGCCTAAGTTCCTAAAAATTGGCTAAGTGCTTGAAAAATTCTAACCCTGTCAAAGTCTAATTTATTCATTATAGATCCTATGATTGAAATAACTCTCAAACATCCTAGATACATATATAATATATATTAAAGTAAATGTTTCTATCATTTACTTAACTTTTATTATCAATGTATACTAAACCAAAGTCCTTAATTTTTATTGGATTTTGGAAAGAGTGTTGCTTTGTCATGGTAACAATACCATCCAAAAGTGTCACCACCTTCAAAAGAGTATCTAGGTAGGTGATCTCAAAATTTTCATCACATAAAGTCAAATAGATATTAAATTTTACCCTTTTTTATCCAAATTAAAATTTTACTATATTATTACCTTCTAGTTTGGCCTAGCTGATGAGAGTGTTATAAATAGAACATATATAAGATAATTAAAATAATTTTACTATATTATTACCTTCTAGTTTGGCCTATATTATTAAAATATTAAATTGCTATAAATAGAACATATATAAGATAATTTTAAAATAAATTATGACATGATTCCAAGTAAATTATATTTGTATTAGGTTGAATTTTAGATAAGAAGGTATAAAGTGTCTTCTCCTCCCAGACTTCCACTTAGCACCCATGTGCTTTATTAGCCTTCAAGTCTTCTTCTAATTTACCTTATAAGGAGTCATCTAGCATTCGTATTCTATCATTATCATAAGAAGAGAATATTTGTATTCTTCCTAAGATTAGGTCTTCTCCTTCTAATGTAGTCCTTACTATAAGGTCATTGGTTGGGTTCTTATAAAAAAATAAATATTCCTTGATCAAGCCTTAGTGGTATCTCCTATGATTTTGAAACCACTCTCAAAAATCCTGGATAATTTTATAATATAGATTAAAGTGAATATTTTCATCATTTACTTAGCTTTTATTATGAATGTACACTAAACCAAATCCATTCATTATTATTGGATTTTGGAAAGAGCACTACTTTGTCATGTCAACAATACCACCCAAGAGTGTCACCACCTCAACAAGAGCACCTAGGTAAGTGATCTCAAAATTTGCATCATAAAATTTCAAATAGACATTAAATTTTACCTTTTCTGATCTAAATTAAGATCTTGTTACCTACTATACTGGTCTAACCAATGAGAGTGCCTATTTTGGTCGATGCTCTTTATTAAAATAGTAAATTGTTATAAATTAAACATACAAAGATCATATTGAAATAAATCTTGACATTATTCCAAGTGAATTCTATTTGTATTAGGTTGAATTTCAGATAAAAATAGTATACTGTGTCTTCTCCCCACAATCTTCCACTTAGCATCACGTGCTTTATTATCCTTCAAATCTATTTCTAACTTCCCTTATAAGGAGTCCTCCAGCATCCATATTTTATCATTATCATAAGAAGAGAATGCTTTTATTCTCCCTAAGATTAGGTCTTCTCCTTCTTATGTAGCCATTACTATACGATCATTGGTTGGGTTCTTATAAACCAAGAAATGTGCTTTTGATCAAGCCTTATTATCGTCTCCTTAGTAATGAATAAAGGAAGGATATTAAAGCATCCAAAGAAATTCATTATAAAGGCAAGCATCTTCATAAAATGGCATTAATGGTTAGTACCCTCCAAGGTAGCTCTCTCTCTTTCTATATATATATATAGATAGATAGATAGATAGATAGATATTCATTCATTATATTGGTCATATTGCTTCCAAGTACTTGCTCTATATTTGCTTTTATTAGTTAGAATATACCAGTACTTGTCCATAATATTACTATACATGTATTCATAACATCAATTAGAATCTAATAACTGACAATAAATGTTAGGTGGTTCTCTACTACAACATCAATTAGAATCTAATAATGCTACTGATAGTCCTCCTCTAGCATGCAATGCCTTTGTAGGTTGTATTAAGGGATGAAACTATTAATAGGAATTACTATAGATTTGATATTTGTTAGGTTGGATAGACAAATTCTTCTATAACTTGGTTGTCTCCTTTTCACCAATCGATACTATTGCTAACCATCACTTAGTCATAGGATGGTGATTTCACCTTTTGTAGGCACTATTTTTATTAGAAGTATGATAAGAAATTGCTATTGTATATTTTTCATTTTGAAGGGAGAGAGGTTCGCTACCTAGATTTAAGACTCCTCATGGATCCCACTAAGACATATTTATTTGAAAGAAAGGGACTCATCTATATTATAACCACCTCTTTATTTACCAATGATGACATCCCAATAGCTTGTTTGATGTGATAAAAGGATACATAGGCATTTAATGAGGCTAAGACTAACCCTAACCTTCCATTGTAATTCATGTCAACGTTAATCTAACCCATATAAGAGATGACTCCTACACTGAATTCTCTAACAAGTAGTTAAAAAAAGAGGCCTACAATGACAAATCCCTTAGACCTATCTAGCCATGTCAAGTGTAGCTTTAACAAATAAGAACAATAGTATCCAACCATGCTACGTTCCTTGACCTAGGGAAATACATTGAGAGTGCCTATTACAGGATAATGATAGTCCTACTATTGGTGATGTTTTTGTTAACATTGTTCAAATGGACTCGTTGTGAGGGAGCACTTATATTCATAGGAAACACTATCATATTCAAGATATTTTTGGCTATAATTGAGTGGTAGAAAAGGTAAGGTTAGGTTTATAAGCCTTCCTATGGGTATCAAACACCTCTTCTAATATTATTGTTTATATTGAGTTTCTTGCAATACAAATTTCCCAAAAATATTTATCACCAAGGATTTTTTTAAATATTATTTTTAATTTAAATTCATCTACACTTTAGCTATAAAAGTAAAAACTATTTTTTATAAATATACATTGGGTACCTTTGAATTTCATCTACTCAAGATACAACATTCATATTCATATTTCATTAACATTTATTCCCAACACATTAGAACTCCAAGAATATTCTCCATATAAGTTATATCTTGGATATAAAAAATTTTGAGGTTTAAATGTAGGTTTATGGCAATAAAATCTTCTAGCTCATAGTGAATTTCAATACATAAAGAAACTCTATTCTCATTCACCTTAATCAGGTTACACAATTCCTAGGTTTAAATTCCATTAGCATATAAAACAAGGGTTAACATTTCAATCTTAGAGGAATTATAAATATATAATAAACTTTATATATGTAGAATATTTTAGTATGCATTTTATACAAATGTTTACACTTTTATTCAAAGTTAAATCAACATAAGAAACATAGGCATAGGCATTATAATTCACAAACCTTAAACTATGATTCCATATTTGTAGTGTCCCTAGATAATCCCCAACAAAATCATCCTTAAGGATTTGTTGGTCAAATATCTGCCTAATCAACAAAAACTACGTTTGTGCGCCCTAGATACGACCAACATTGAAAGGCCGGAGGAAAGAAATGTCCTCCGTGCCAATCTCCAGAGAGGGCTGGTTCCCTTACTAATCCTAAAACTGGTTGAAGACTAGAGATGCAGGAAAGAAATTAGAAAATAACAGAAAGAAAGGGAAATATGGCCACAGGCCGGAATGTAGGATTTGGGGTAGACTAATAGCAAGAATTCTACCAAGTTTTATGACAACATGTAACAGAGGGAAAGCAACAGAATTTCACTCACACCTTAGCAGAGACAACCTCCAGATTGCATTCCAAAACTAACTCACTAACCAACAATGTTTTAAATCTAGAAATAGAATTTTAAACTTAACAACAGGAACATGAGCATAAACAGAAATGCTTAAAAATAGAAGGAAATCCCACACATAAGAATGCTTGCAAATTTTAGAAGCCAAGTCTCTTCTATTGATGCAGAGAACTTAGAAAGTTTTCTTGTAGAATGTCCAACCTCCTTTACAATAGAAATTTGATTAGTATTTATAGAGGTTTTCACCTCTTTCATTAAATGCACATGAGAACAAAATGATCGCAGATCGGGAACAAGAGTGAGGAAATTCCTCCTTGGAATCACTTAAAATCCATCCATTTGGGGCAGTGATCCATATTTCAGGGGAAAATTTCCTAGGAAATCAGCAACTTAGGCATCGGTGCACAGAGAATTAGGAGATATTCAATATCTTGGAAACACACTCCTACCTTGAAAATCATGAAAATACTCCCTACGCTTCTATGAAACTTCTTTCTTCACTCGGGATTCACAATTCAAATTACTTATTGCCACCATTATTTAATGCTTGCAAATCTGGCATCCTTTGAAGTTTTGACCATAATCCTTTTCACCCAAAAATTACATCCACCCTTTGACCAAAAATTAGCTTCGCCCGATCATGTCGTAACTTTCATTTAAGCATGTACATGCAATCACTTTACTTAAGAATGTTCACCCATGGGAGGGGCGAACAGGATGTTCACCCCTCAACCAGGGCGAACGCAATCATGTTTTACTCCCAAGGTACGTTCGCCCATGGGAGGGGTGAATGGGATGTTCACCCCTCAACCGGGGTGAACGTAATTACACTTTGTCTTCGGGTGAACGCAATAGCATTTGGGTATTGGAGTGCATTCGCCCATGGGAGGGGCAAACGGGATGTTCACCCCTCAACCGAGGTGAACGTGAATGCATTTTGCCACACCCATTCTTTGAATTTTTGAACTTCCTTTTATCTCCCCTTAATATTTCATTCACCCCAACATGAGGTGAATGGGGTGTTCACCCTACCTTTGGGGCGAACGTGCCGACACTTCCAAAAATTTTAAGCCCTTCAAAATTTTCAACTTGATCTTTCATTGTTTTTTTGTTTTTACAAGCTTACAGACGCCTTCATTTTTAATGTATTCAAGGTATGGCGAACCCGAATCTTGAATGAAGTTTACAAAACACTTATAACGCCAATGCAAAAAGAATACATATGTAAACAAATCAGGAACATATGAAATTATCTTCGAAATAAAAGTCGCCATATACAATCAAAATATTGCATCAAAATACTCCAACAAAATTGTCCCAATGTGGCAAGGTGCAAAATTGCCAATATTTTTGGTGACTCACGGGGTATCCAGCTCGCATGGATGCAAGTGATCCCAAGCCTTTATTCATTGGGCTATAGAGTCTTTTCTCCCAGCCACCTTGGTTGGCATCTTCGCTGATGTCATAGATGCCTTTTGGCATGCCTCCTCTTCAGCATGCTCTTGTTCTTCCACTGCAGCTGCTACCTTTAGCACCTCGGCTCATTCTCACTTCCTGCACTGCCTTCGCTGCTGCCACGCACTCTACCACTGCATGCTCCTCCTATTCCTTGAGGCTCTCAATCATAACTTCATAAACTATCATAACCTCCTTCCAGGCATGAGTTGTAAATAAGCATGGGACACTGAGAGATTCATAAATGAAGTGAAGGTTCTGAACATCTATTAAACTGAGACGTTTCGCTCATTGAGCCAACTCATACAAGGATAGCTCCAGGCGCGTGTATTTTTGCATTAGGGGCAACACCTATGCTTCCATGAGAGGCTCTTCCCATGCATCAATCTTGGAGGTATCTTCAACAAACTTCTTCCAGAGCACCTCCAGTTGTTCCATTGGCAAGGGCTCACCCCACTCATCTATGAAGGTCAGAAATCCCAACTCATCAATAGTCTCAAAATGAGACATGGAAATAGTATGCTCATGTTCGATAGTGTTGAGAATTTCTCATCCTTCCCTTACTAGGTCCATTCGCTGAAAATAACTGCATAGAGTGACTTTGGCTTTGGACCAGGCGTGATCCATTTCATTGAGTGGGTGAATATTCAAATTGGTATTAGCTAGGGCTTGGATCTTTACTACCATTTCCATGTGTGGTGATAGCATCTCTTCTATGGTGTCGATCAGCTACTACCCTAATTGTATCTGTATATGTGCCTCCCACAAATAGTGCAACACCTTAATGGCTTGCGCAACCAACTTCTCATAATTTTATGCGGAGCGAAGACGTGTTCCCTTGACACTATCCGATGAAAAACCAGTAGCCTGTACTACTTTCTCAGCTAACTACTTCTTCATATCCTCAAGCTATTACTGAAGCTTGTGCATTTCGATCCTAGTAGCATCATGCTCCTTCAAGTGCACTTTGACCTATTGGTGCAAATACTCATTTTTAGTGGTAGTCTTCTCCTCTTGCACTCTGCTTTTTGCTAGGGCAGTCTCGAGCTCAATAATTTTATTTTCATTTTCAAAATACTTTTCTTTATAATGCTCACCATGCAAATATACTGAGCTCATATCCACCTATATGTTGCCCATATTTTCTATTGGATTTATCCTGGTGAGGTCCTCTATGATAGTCTCACTGACATAGTCACTTGGCAACATTTCTCCCTATGGCTTCTGAACCAAGGGTGTGAGCTTAGTGTGGTGGGCTTCCATGGCAACAGGATCAAAGGTGACCTTCTTGATTGGTCGAGCTGGAGCTAGGGCCTCCTTATGCCTCATGCTCTTCAACCACTACGAAGAGCTCATGTGTGCCCGGTTAATCTTCTCCACATCGGGCTGCTTACGGGCCACCTGTACATCAGGCACTATCTACAATTCCAAAAATGGGGTGAATGAGACCAAAACATCTGAGCGACTAGGCTCAGTAGAAGCGGATGATACAACCAAAAGGGGTGGAATGGAAATGATGGGTAGAATGGAAATGGTGGACTTGATGGAGGAAGTAGGTTCAACTGTAGTTACGCTTACTCTAGGAGGAGCTTGCATGCTCATAGCTTCAATGGTAGTGGTGGCGGCAATGGAAGGGGAAGGATGCAAAAAGGGGTTGGGTTTTGATGCATACGAACTAAAAGAAATGGAGGATGAAGAAATGGGAATAGAAGAAGGAGTAGTAGTGACCTCGAGAGTGGAAAAATATGGAAGTGAAATGGATGTGGATGGCATACCAAATGGTGGAGAAATGGAGACTGATGACGATGGAAGTGAAACAGAGGAAAGTGGAACAGAAATCGTTGCGTGCTCCGAAGAAGAAGAGGGAAGAGAGAGCGTACCTTCGGGCATGGGCACCGTGTGATGTGGAGATGGAGGTGGCTATGAAATTATTTCCTCTTGCTATGCTTCCACCCTCTCTTCAATGTTTACATTCTCTTCGCCATCCATGACCTCCACGTGAGAGCTTTTCGACTGATGCTCTTCCTCCTGTTCTTGAATCATTGGAAACACCTACGCAACTTTGGTCGGGAGCTCTACCATGGGTGAAGGATCAATAACCACCAGCACATTAGTAACCGTAGGAACTGCTACAACTGGAATGGTAGAAACTATGGCAACCGAAACCATAGGAGCTGCAGCAACTGAGACCTCGATGGTAGAAGTAACAACTGCACTAGTCCTCGGTCTTTTGACCGCCTTTGGAAATGGAGGCGCCTTCGGCATATTTTGCTTTTCTAGCATAGGTGCTTCTTCTACCTATCACTTTGTTCATTGAGATCTCCATTTAAACACATATTGTTGTTCTTCTTCCTCTGGAGTCTCATCTTCGACCATTGGATGATCTTGTTCGGTTTTGCCTTCACCGTTGTCGGAGTGCTGGAAGCTTTGTGGAAAAATATTGGTGAAGGCAATGGGCTGGTATGAGTCTACATACTCATCATAAGTATCTAAAAATTGCTCATCCAATTTCAGCCCGTAAGGAGTAGTCGGCTTCCCGTGGTGAATTCGCATTATCCACCAATTCATTATCTTCTCTTCGGTCCAGGTGGGTTCACTTTCTTGGACAGAACTGAATAAACCCGATGGAGGAATTTGGGTCTTATATTTAGCTAGATTGTATTCTACCTCTTGCTCATAATAATCATGCCATGGTGGGAGTGATGTCATCTTCTCAATGTGCCAGTTCATGTCCGACCCATCAAAATTATTTCTATTCCTCTGAATATCTGGTCACTGGACAACAATGAAAAGATTTAGCTTTTACAATAGCTATAAATTTACCTAGAGGATCATATCTCCAACATTGCGATAGTTCTATCAAGCCCAAATCTTGCAGCGCCACTATCAAGAGCTGATTCTATCCTACTTGGCTCACCTCTAGACTACCAAATTTGAATGGCATATTGCATGTGGTCTTCTTTCCATGCCCAACTCCATATACATCGTTTACGTAATCTGTCTGGCGCACAACTTCCATGGCGAACACATGCTCTATGGCAAAGTACGACAACAAAAATGGCTTACCCGTGAAACCAAAAATTCTCACAACTACGCCCTGGGTAAGCAGAAAAATATCACCCCTTCCCTATGCCACAACTGCATCTCTTAAATTCTGTGGCACTCTCTCACAGGTACCGCAAAGCAATTCTATCATCGGTCCCAAAAACCAACTATTAAAGCTGTAAAATGACTCCCTTCTTGACAAAATGGGAGTCCACATATAAACTGGCAGAGGTTCATTTTTCTTGCCCACCTACGTTACTGCAATGAAAGAGAAGCACCACTACAGTTGAAAGAAGAAAAACCATACCAAAAATGACATGTGCTTAAATGACCCTGACTCCCCAGTCTGCATTTTCTCCAGCTGAAAGTTCAACCTCCGAGAAATAAAGTCAGCCCAATCAAATAAAATGGGGTTGTTGCCTTACCTCATTGCTATGGGAGAATAAAATTCAACCTTACAAATACATTGTGCCAGGGCCGCCTGCCATTTATGCATTGTTCCATCCGAAGGCAACCCAACGACCCATGCCAACATTGAATATATGTCCAAACTCTTAAAATCTGACAACGGCTTCAGCAAATTGGGAAGCTGCCCCATCGATGGCTCTTTAATTAACTAGGTCTCCATAAACTAGTGCATTGTCACCATGGAGACATATCTATCTTCTTGTTCATCAGTATGCAACTTCTTATTAACTACATAAGAAGGGGGCTTCAGTCCACAAGCAAAAGCTTCCCGAACCTCATCCGGAGTGATGGTGAACAAAATTTCCCTTCTTGCATTTCTGATAGCCCTGGTAAATGGATCATAAAACTGGGCAATAAGCTGCACCAGCTCAGGGCATGGATGAACCGACGGACACAAATACCAGAATAACTATGAATTATAAGGCACTGTCAGCCAGCTGTTCGAGGATACTCCTTGGCTCACCGTCACCTCTACATCTTGCCTTAATCTCTCCACTCCTTTATGAGTGATAAGGCAGTCTCCAATTTCTGCCATAGAGTCCTCATATGGGTCCAAATCGACATAGTCATTTTTTTGAGCCCTTTTCGCTCTAGAGCCTCCTTCCTTTTTCTTTGACTTCTTGGGCTCTATAGCCTCTATGACGTCTTTGGGCTCCTTGCTCCATTTTCCCATTTTTCTTTTTCTCTAAATCTGACAAAAATTCTGAGCACTCTCTGAACTCCTCTACAGCTACAATGCGAAATACAACAGTAATTTTTTAAAAAGAACACAAACTGTGGGCTTTTACCTCATCATTTATATAGAGCCATCCTACAACTACCACAATAAATGTTGCATTAATAGTTTACACCTTCGAGAGCAAGAGAGTATCGATTCGCTAGTCCGACACCATTCCCTATGCTTCAACGGTTTCTCCTTTGGTTCACCGCCAGATCTTCCTAGAAAAGCGTGCCTTCTTCGCTACATAATTTCATTGTAGATCGTGCCCTAGCACCTGAAGCTTGCTGGGAAAGCTAAATCGGCCGCTCAACAACCAATAATAAATACTTACCATTCCTTGGAAAAATAAACCTTCGACACAACACACATTTTAAATTTAATGCCCTTTTACCTGTATCCCAGCTCTCCGATTATCGCCACTTAACCAAGAGCGCAATATGTTTTACAACGTGCTTCCGAAACTGATGCGGCTATTCTCTTTTCTTGGCAAAATTACTTTTAAGCACTAAGCAATTTTATCCCTTTTCCTGGTGACTTCGAAACTCAGAGCAACATGTCATACTTTTCCTCATTTTAGGGCACCTTCGAATTGCTTGGAAATTCCATGGTGAATAGCCTTCTTAAAAAAACATTGCCTGCTTTGCTTTTTCACCCATATTTAGAAAATCAGATTTTCTAAAAATAACTTAAGGCTTTTTCTTTTTTTTTTCTTCTTTGTGATTTTTTCCCTTCAAAGCGCTCATAAATCATAAGGCTTCAAAACAAAGTACATGAGCTTTCTTCCTTTCTCCTTTTTTTTAAAAAATACAAATCTCCATCGCCCTCTTGACGCGTTCGCCCAAAACAAAGGTGAACGACACGTTCGCCCATCATCCGGGGCGAACGCGAAGCCAATCTCATGCTTATTTTTATGAACGCGATATTCAACCTTGATGATTGAGTTTACCCCAATCAAAAGGTGAACGGGCATATTGTACTTTATCGAGGTGAATACAATTCCAAACATATTCTTTTTATATCTGCATTGCTCCTTTATTCTTGAAATGCGACATCAATGCTGCTAATGAATTTAACTCTTCCTTTTGTCACATTGCTCAGTCGCCTCATCCTTAGGGTGAATGGCCCTCTCGCCCCTACTTGGGGCGAACGCATTTTGTACACGATGTATTGCTTGTTCTTTCCCGAAACATAGACATTGCCTTTCTCTTTTTCTTATTTATATATATATATATATATATATGCTAAAAAAGCATCAACAATTTTAAAACAACAACATATCAAAAAGAATATTTACATATGTACAAAGTGGTACCTTACCAGAATATCATCATTGAATATAGGCCTTCAAATGAAGACCATTTACTGGAATGGGGAGATCACAACCCTCCAGATCATGAAGGTGGTAAGCGTTTTCCGAATTCACCACAAAAATTTGAAAAGGGCCTTCCCAGATAGCATCAAACTTATGGTGTTTCCCTGGCTTGGCCTTCTTTTCATTCCATTTTAAAACTAAATCTCCCACCTGGAAACTGCGTTCAGTTGTTTTCTTTCCAAACCACTTCTTCATCTCTTTAGTGTGCTCAAAAAATGCTTGATAAGACTGCTCCCTATCCTCCTCTAACTACAACAATTGTGCCAACCTTGCACTCATAGGATCATATTCTTCATCTTCATCCTGGAACAACTGCAATGTTTGGAGTACTAGCAACTCAATATGAGTGGGAAGAATAGCCTCTTTCCCATAAACCAAGGCATACGGGGAGGTTTTGATAGATTTCTTCACTGAAATATGATCCGCCCAAAGCGCTTGATTCAACAACAAATGCCAGCTTCTCTTGTTACTGCCCATCATCCTTTTTAGGATTCGTAGCAAATTTTTATTGGTAGATTCGGCCAACCCATTCCCTTGTGGATAATAGTTGGATGATGTCTTCAAATAAATGCCATATTTGCTAGAAAACTCTATGATTTTGGCCCCAATGAAAGGGGTGCCATTATCAGTTACGATCGAATCCGAGATGCCAAAATGAGTAATAAGCCCTTCTAGGAAAGAGATAATAGTAGCTTGATCGACCTTCTTGGTGGGAATAGCCTCCGCCCATCTAGTGAAATAATCAGTCACCGTCAAGATGTACTTGTGCTCCGTGGAAGAATGTGGATCAATAACTCCAATGAAGTCAAGTCCCCACTGTTGAAAAGGTGCTTCCACTTGGATTGGGCGTAGGGGCAAAGCTCCTTTCCTAGTTCTGCCAACATATCGCTGACAACTGTCGCACTGTTGACTTACTCTATGAGCATCGAAGAACAGAGTGGGCCAGAAATAACCTGCTCGAATAATATTTAAAGCCATGGGCCTACCTGCATAATGACCTCCAGAGAGTCCAAAATGAAATTCCTCTAATATTTTCTCCTTCTCGAAAGTTTTCACACACCTGAGAAGAACTCCATCAATATTCTTGTGATACAATCCATTTGGCAATAGAACGTACTTGAGCGCTTGCAACTTGAACCTTCGACGTTGTGAAGCATCAAGATGAGTTGGACATCTCCCAAAAGTAAAATAGTCTACCAGCTCTTTTGTCCAGTCCTGGTCATCCACAGTATGATTTGCGTAAATTCTTTCACCAATGTCCTCCTCATGCGTTGCATCCAACATCTCCAGTGTAGCACTTTTGGCTAACTCCTGACATAGAGCTCACCCATGAACTAGCTTTGTTGGTCGGATCTCCACATCATATTCTTGAATTTTTGAGACCCAACCTGCCCTTTTATCACCTAGTTCTCCTTGGAGTATAAAATTTTGAACATCAGGATGAATAACGTAAACAATAATTTTGCTCTGAGAAACAAAGTGTCGAAATTTCTTCAATGATTTCATCACCGCGTACACTTGCTTCTCGATAAAATTGTACTTCTCCTGATGCGGTGCAATAACTTGGCTCAAGAAGGCAATTGGCTTCTCTTCTCCATCTTCTTGTTTCTATGTCAAGACCACAACATAGCTCTCTTGCTCACCCACTGAATAGAGAATAAAATATTTTGAATAATCAAGATTAATTAAAACTAGAGCCTGTGTAATTCTTTCTTTGATTTGCTGAAAAGCTCACCTCCTGGCTTCTATCCACTTAAATTCAATATTATTTTTTAAAAGCTCAGTCATGGGCTTCACAACCTGAGCGAAGTCGGCAATAAATTTGTGGATGAAATTGATTTGATCGAAGAAATATTGTAGGTCCTTCTTATTGGAAAGCGGTAGTTTCATGAGTGCTTCAGCTCTTGCAGGATCAATTGCCAATCCTTCCTATGAGATCACATGACCCAACAACTTTCCTTCTTTAACAACAAAGATCGACTTCTTGGGATTGATGGAGATCCCGAACTCGTGGCACTTTTCAAACACCTGCCTCAAATGCGCAATATGGTCTTCTCTTCGATGCGAAAACATAGTCATGTCATCAAGATATATCATAATAATTCTATTTAGTAACTCATCGAAGGTGACATCCATGGCTCTCTGGAAGGTAGCACCGACATTTGAGAGTCCAAAGGGCATCCGTTGGTAGGCAAATGTGCCCCACTTGGTGGTGAATGTTATTTTATATTGGTCTTCATCCTTCACCCAGATTTGATTATATCCGGAGAAGCCATCTAATAGTGAGAACCTCTATGCACCAACAACCACATGAAGAATTTGATCAATTTGTGATAGGGGATAATGATATTTTAATGATGCCTGATTCAGGTTGCAAAAATCGACACACAACCGAATATCTCCATTCTTCTTCCGAACTGGGACTAGATTCGCCACCCATGTTGAGTGCTTGATCGGGTAAATTATCTTCGCTTCCAACATTTTTAGTAATTTCGCCTTCATGAGCACTTCGATTTTGGGATTAACAGGGCGCTATTTTTACTGAAAAGGCTTTACCCCCTCCTACAGTTCTATGGTATGTTGGATCACGTTCTTATCATATCCCTTTAAATCCTGATAGCTCCATGCCACGATGTTAGGGTATTCATAGCACAAATCCTTAATGCCTTCCAATTCATCTAACATACAATCAGTTCCAATTTTGATAACTTTCTCAGGTTCCAACTGTAATTCTTTGTATTCCCTGGCATCTACCTTAATCCTGTGCTTGTCAGCTCTATCATTTTGATCAAATAAAATTTCCAATGAGATTAAACCTCTGGGAATGTGATTATTCTTCAATTGAATCATCCCCTCTTTCTCTTCTTCAACAAGCACTCTATCATCTACGCTAGCAGCTTCTCTAAGTAAGAAATTAACTATTTGTTCATCATTGTCAAATACTTGCCAATGAAGATTCTTATCCAGAACCGAAGGTCTATAGATCACTCTAACAGTCTTGGGCTTCCGAACCACTTGCTCCGTGGGAGAATAATTTGCACCAAGAGAGGCTAAAATATCTGCATGTTTATTCTGCTCCCTAGAAATTGCTTAAATGTTCAAAGTGGTGAAGGCTTCAAATAAATCCCAGACTCTATTGCGATAGGCTTTCAGGTAGTGCTGCTTGGACACACACCTATTAGTGGTCTGATTGACAATAAGCTCAGAATCACCAAAAATCTGTAGTTGTTTAATGCCCAACTTTTTAGCTTTCTTCAACCCAAGGCATAATGCCTCATATTCAGCTGCATTATTTGTGCAACTCCAAGTCAACCTATAAGAATAAGTTTTTTGTAACCCTTTGGGAGAGATCAACATGACACCAGCCCCTACGCCATTCTTACATCTGGCACCATCAAAATACAATTTCTATAACTGATCCGTGTCAGACTCCTGAGAATCAAGGACTTCTTCTTCGGTTTGCTCAGGCTTAGTTATTGTATAACAACCAATATCTATCCCGATCATTGCATTAAAATCGGTGAGCAAAAACTCATCTTCGAGGTGAAGCTCACCCAATGCTTCTTCCATCAAATCGACCTCTTCTAGCTCCTCAGTCATCATATTAACCGCACCTGGAGCTTCTTCTTCTTCCAACTTTTCAATGTGAAAAGGTGAAGGCTTTTCATTATGGATACGAATCCTTTTTCCTTTGAATGGTATCTCCAAATGTGAGTAATATAATGAGAGGTATCCTCCTAGCTTAGCCATGAACTCCCTCGAGAGGCACATGCTAAAGTATGGCTCCAGGTCCACCACTACCACTTCTTGGATGACTATGATTTGTGGCATACTATGAAGGACAATGGGAATGTCTTTGATCACTCCCACTATCTTGACCGGAGTCCCATCCAGCTGCAACACTCTTGGGCTACTCCTTGTATATTCCATCCCCATCACTTCACATACTACCTTTGGCATAACAGTAGTTGCAGCTCCAGAGTCGATCATACAGTTGTGTACAATCCACCCTTCCATTCTAAGTGACAAATAAAATGGGGCGGTCTATTCTTTCCTATCGCTGAAGTTGGTAGCGCTTGTGCTAAGACTATTTGAGAAGGATCCTCCTTCTGATATTTTGTAGTTTTCAAAGATTCTTGCAACAAGTCAATTTGCCCTGGCAGTTGTAGTGCATCATACAAGCTCACTTTTGCAGGTATCTTCTTCATCTCTTCCATAATGTTGTAACTTGAGATGCCCGAAACCTTCTCTTCTGTAGCCCATTCATACTTTTCTCGATACTACTGAGTAGCTTCTACTCTTTGTCTCTTTGTTAATGATGGGTACTTGAGCCGCTCTTTGGCCTGCTCTTTTGTCTCATTCAGTGTTTGAGCAGCTGCTACGGGTTGCGAAGTTGATGCCTTAGCTTGCGCCCTTTCTTGAGCTTGCTTAGGCAATAAATCTCTTAACTTGACACAATCCTCCCCCTTAGTCCTTACACCAGACGCTTTCGTTGGAGCTTGTCGTTTTTCCTCCTGCACCTTTGGCTCTGCAGGCACCTTCAAAGGTTCGAGCTCAGCTGGATCTACCATTACTGGCTTCTTCCTAGATCTCGTAAGAACCAAAACTTGCTCCAAAGAAGGCATCATAAGATTGTGATCAGCTTCCCTGATCATATTGACTTGTCCGCCAGCTGAACTCTCTGCTAGCATTTGTACATAATTCATATGCACCATGCAGGTCTCTTCCCCATGAGGATCGTTGCATGTTGAGCACCAATACACATTTTCTATTGTGCTAGTTTCCTCATTTGCTAGCACTGTCATGCTTTTCTCAGGGCCTCTACTAGCAGAAGCTTGTTCCCTCATAATTGGTGGAGTTTGAAATCTTCGTGACCAAAAATTAGCCTCGACTTGCTTCTTCCTCACCATCGTAAGCTCATTTGATATCGTCCTTAGGGCCGAGTTATTAGATTTTACTTCTTGCAATAAAGTCATAAGGGGATCAGGATTAGAAGATGTGGTCGATGTTGGCAAGGGTAAAGGTGCTTGCGGTGCAAGGTAGCGGCAACTAGGTACTAATTGATTGGGCAACTATAGAAAACTTGGAGCTGGGCATTGTGGGGTAGGGATCGAAGCCATGTGAGGTGGGCTAGAACTCCATGAGGGAACTGGGTACATGGAAGGCATGGGTTGCAAAAATGCACTGGAATACAAATACTATGGGAGATCAAGAAGAATGGGCATAGTCATTTTCGGAGGAAGCCTACCGACTGTGATCATATCAGATTCAGCCTTCTGGGCTTGTGTGTACAAATCTGGGAATGTAGTTACATTGGCTTGTCGTACGACCATACCAATTTCAGTGCTAAATACCCTGAGATAGTAGAATGCAACTTGCTCATGTGTGGGCCACAAACCATCAGGAATTCTCTGCCAGCTTCATGTGAACCTGATGTTGAAGTCAACTATCTCCTCTTGTGGATGCCTTTGAATTGTTGTAAACTGATGCAGCAAGGAGTATGGGTCGGCTTGTTCATGAAAATTTTTAATCAACAACTCCGCCAACTGATCCCATGAGGTAATAGTGCCCGGTTGTAGCGATCGGTACCAATACAACAATTTTCCTCTTAGCGACAATACCAACAACTTTATCATTACATATTCGTCTGTTATGTCATGGATGGTCGCAAGAGATGCCACATATTGAATATGTTCATAGGTTGTTTTACCAGTACCATCATAAGTCGGCAATGCCTTCAAAGCTGCTTGAGGCACTGGATTTTGTGCTTGCAGGTTCAAAGCCCCTGAGCTATTCCATGCTGGGAACTGCTTGGGTGGAGGATTCTGAGCCATATGGACTGGTATATGAGGTGTAGTGTGAGGAAGACTTGTGGTCGTGTGAGGTGGAGGTTGAGGAAAACTCGTGGTAGTACTCACTGGACTTACAAGAGCAGAGAATACACCAACTAATCTTGAGGATGTGACAAATGGTATATGAGATATGTGGGGTAATGAGGATGTACATCGAAAAGTAGCTAATTGAGGATGTTCCCCTAGCCTTTGAATATCAAGCTCGTAGAACTCAATTTGATGATCTAGATTTTTGGCCTTCGATCTTGTATTCATGAGACACAACTTTCGTTGTACTCATATTTGGAGATTTTTGGGTAAATTCGAGTCGCCAGATGTTCTAATTTCACAGCACAAAGGTGAACATCAAACCTTAATACTATCGAAAATGAAACTTTTCAGTCCCACCGGGCGTGCCAAAAACTGTTGGTCAAATATCTGCCTAATCAACAAAAACTACGTTTGTGCGCCCTAGATACGACCAACATTGAAAGGCTCGGAGGAAAGGAATGTCCTCCGTGCCAATCTCCAGAGAGGGCTGGTTCCCTTACTAATCCTAAACCGGTTGAAGACTAGAGATGCAGGAAAGAAATCAGAAAATAACAGAAAGAAAGGGAAATATGGCCATAGGCCGAATGTAGGATTTGGGGTAGACTAATAGCAAGAATTCTACCAAGTTTTATGACAACATGTAACAGAGGGAAAGCAGCAGAATTTCACTCACACCTTAGCAGAGACAACCTCCAGATTGCATTCCAAAACAAACTCACTAACCAACAATGTTTTAAATCCAGAAATAGAATTTTAAACTTAACAACAGGAACATGAGCATAAACAGAAATGCTAAAAATAGAAGGAAATCACACACATAAGAATGCTTGCAAATTTTAGAAGCCAAGTCTCTTCTATTGATGCAGAAGACTTAGAAAGTTTTCTTGCAGAATGTCCAACCTCCCTTTACAATAGAAATTTGATTAGTATTTATAGAGGTTTTCGCCTCTTTCATTAAATGCACATGAGAACAAAATGATCGCAGATCAGGAACAAGAGTGAGGAAATTCCTCCTTGGAATCACTAAAAATCCAACCATTTGGGGCAGCGATCCATATTTCAGGGGAATATTCCTAGGAAATCAACAACTTAGGCATCGGTGCACAGAGAATTAGGAGATATTCAATATCTTGGAAACACACTCCTGCCTTGAAAATCATGAAAATACTCCCTGCGCTTCTATGAAACTTCTTTCTTCACTCGGGATTCACAATTCGAATTACTTATTGCCACCATTATTTAATGCTTGTAAATCCAGTGTTCTTTGAAATTTTGACCATAATCCTTTTCACCCAAAAATTACATTCACCCTTTGACCAAAAATTAGCTTCGCCCGATCATGCGCGTACGAATTTCCTTTAAGAACGTGTTCGCCCATGGGAGGGGCGAACGGGATGTTCACCCCTCAACCGGGGTGAATGTGAATGCACTTTACTTCCAAGGCATGTTCCCCATGGGAGGGGAACCAAATCATTTCTCCCAAGGCACGTTCGCCCATGGGAGGGGCGAACGGGATGTTCACCCCTCAACCGGGGCGAACGTAATTACACCTTTATCTTCGGGTGAACGCAATCGCGTTCGAGTATTGGAGCGCGTTCGCCCATGGGAGGGGCGAACGGGATGTTCGCCCCTCAACCGGGGCGAACGCGAATGCATTTTGCCGTGCCTATTTTCTGAACTTTTGAACTTCCTTTTGTCTCCCCTTGATATTTTGTTCACCCCAACATGAGGCGACCAGGACGTTCGCCCGACATAATAGAGAAATCAAAAAACTTTGTCCCAATTGTATAATAACAAGAAAGGTATGGCCAAATATCCTAAAAAAAAAACCTTAAAAATGGATCAAGGCTACATATAATCAATCCAATATTCCATGATAATTTACATTCAAGCCATATAAATCTTAAAATATAAAAATAATTTGATATTACTAAATAGGCCTTTCTTTTCTAGGCCAATCCTTAACTATATTTCAATAATTCTCTCATTTAAATTGAAAAAATTCCAACATTATATGCAGCCATGAAAAAACATTTCCATTAATAAAAAAGCCCTAGTAAGGTTTCTTTGATCCTTGCGAAATGTAACTAAATAACCATATATCGATTTACATAAGGTGTGTTAAATCATAATAATAACTAGATAGTTTCCTCCTAAAGTTAAAAAAAAACTTCCTAATTATAAACAAATTTTTTGGCTTAAAATAATATTATTTTATAATTAAATCTAAACTAGGTTAAATATATAAAAAATATATATTCATGAGTTATCAATCTCGAGGCGCAGTAAATAATATTAGAAATTTTGGGCACCATTTTAGTTTAAATAAATATATATTTTTTAAATATTTTAAATCCACCCTAACCCTAGCGGATAATTTTCTTAATGTCGGGATTTTTTAATAAAATATTAATATTGTTTACGATGTGGCTGACCTTCCTCTCTGACCTTCCTCGCTGCCATTGTAGGACGCCTATCGATGTAATAAAAAATGGTAGTTTTGTATCCTTAAATATAAAATAATAATAAAATAGCATTCTCACACATACTTTCCTCAGAATATTAGATAGGAAAAAAAAATCAGCAAGCACTCCTAAGAGCTTAACCAAAAAACATACAAGACGAGGGTTACCTATAAAAAAATTCTCAAATATGAAAAGGGTTGGTGATGAAAGCAAAACACCTCCCTTCTTCTCCCTCTCTTCGCTTTCCTTACAACTCCTTTACCACAAAGAATATAGATTTTAACATTTATAAGGTCATATGTTATATGAGATATTATGTTTTATTATATAAATGTTTATTCAATCAAGTTTGGGTTAACAAGATATGGTCTACCTCCATTAAATTTGAACCTTAAATCTACTATTTGAAGTTTTTATAATCTTAACCATTAAGTTAAAAAATATTAGAAAATGAATTATGATTGATTGATACTATCGCTTTGATGATAATGTTCATGTTTCAAAAGCAATACTGACTTACCTATCCCAGTGAGTGTGGTTTATAGACAAGGATGCCACTTGCACTACAGGTGATGTGACCCAGGTTCAATCCCCATGGTGGATGTGCATAAAAAGTATTACTAAAAAAAAATACCGACTTACTGTATTCATTCATATCAATTATTAATCGAATTTAAAAAAAATACTGACTTACCTTACTCATTCATATAAGTTATTAATCGAATTTAATAAATCTCATCCATGTGAACCAATACTACTAAATGGATCATAATAAAACCTTATTTTTTTAAACCTAAAATCATCTTATCATATTTTTACATTATAGAGTATATTATAAAAATAATAGTAATACCATAAATCTTGATCATCTATCTTATATTATTGGATCCACCCCATAGGCTATATGCATAATATCCAAAGGAAACATCCCTATAAAAAGCATAGTCATGCTAGATAATACATTATATTCATTAAGTGTCTAAAAGCCTCATACAACCGTAGTAAAATAAAAATTTGTCCACATTTATCAAAATGTCAATGTAAAATATATCAAATCTTAGTAAGTAAAGTCTATGTTTATAGTTCACTACTTAAAATATGGTATGAAACACAGGCATAAAATGATGAAATTTCGATGAGATAATTCCTTCTAAAGATTACCTAATTTAACTAGTGTATCAATATTATTTGTTGTTGCACATCCAAATCCTACCTAACGGAAGCAACCTCAAATTAGAGGAAGAGATGTTAAATTTAGTCAAGCAGACCAATCATCTTAGAAAACACTTTGCAGCAAAGGTCCCTTGAATATATCTCACTTAGATTCTTTGAGCCAATACTCACAAAATTTGTTGAATAGGTTATTTCTAGTATAAAATGAAGCATGATAGTATCCAAATTTTTCTTTTAATATAACGATTTAATCCTAGATTTTTATTTCTAATAGAATTCTTTATTTTTTATAAAGTTCTATAATTGTTCATTTACCTTTATTTTCCTATTATGAGTTCTCTTTTGTGATTGTTAAAGCTTGAATTTCCTATTTAATCTTTTATATTTCTTTTCTAATTGAAAATATTCTCAAAAATTTATTTGTTTCAATATCTAGTTTGCTCTTAAAATTCAAAGTTTCTTACCATAAATATGCATATTGGTTTCTTCTTTGTTAGAGTTGTTAATTCCACCTCCCTCCAACTATTTTGTACACTTCTTTTACCTCATATAACATTTTTAAATATATAAAAAAAAATCATCTAGGATAAGAATCCAACTTTAGAGAACTGGTCCATTTTGTTCAAGAATTTGTGATCAAAATACCTAATTTTCCAACCACTAAGATCTACCTATACATCAAGGTAGTCATTTTCAATTAATACATTCCCTTTTCAACAATTTCTATAGGTATAATTAAGTACTAGAGGGAGAAATATTCCATATTTATAACTTTAAAATTTATTTATCTAGGCTATTCCATCCACTCCAAAAGATGGTGATCCATCTATTATTTTGAATGAGCATAAGATCATATTAAAATCTAATCCAGTAATCCATTTCTGTTGAGGATATCATTCTTTCGATTGCTCAAAAGTAGATGTCAAATATATATTGTCTTCACTTAGGGTTTGGTCACCCATATACCTATAATGGAAAAATAGTCGTTTGAGTTAAGAGCTCTTACCTTGCAAGTTTTCCATTTAAGGTCTTATATGCCAACCTATTTAGCTTTCAATAAATTGCAAGGCCTCTAGCTATTTCTACAATTAAAAACCTATATCATATCTACCTCTCCTCAAAATAAGGGAAGTGATAATTTTAAGATATTTATAATTGTCTTATTTTTTTATGAAAGGAATAAATCTTCATCTTGGATTTTGATAACTTTTTTGAGTAATATTCTCTTTGAAGCACTCCACAATCCTGTTATATTTGAAGAAATAAATTTTATCACAAAGGGTAGAATTTTTTTCCTTCATTACAACCTCTTATATTAAATCTTAGACCCCATGGCACTTTTAGTAGAGTTCTTTTGCCAATTGGACATATTTGTTGCTTCTCCTTAATTCTGTATCATTTTAATTTTGGTCTGTATTTTTTTTTTGGATCTTATTCACATGATATACCATTTCCATATGAATAAACTGAATATGGAGCTTATAGTTTTTTAAATATTTGATCTATATTTTTATATACATATGATCCTATGTACAAGGAATATCCTTTATGTTGTATTAGGATAATCTTCCAATATTTTATCTATGACTTATTTGAAGGCATACAAGTTAAAATTAGATTATGTTATGTGATCTTTCTCAAATTTTAATAGTGTTTCCAAAACTACCTCCTCCTCTTTCCAATTCTTAGTGTTTTTTATCTATTCTTATTCTTTATTTATGACTACATAACATTATTATGCAATTTAGGTTTTATTATAGCTTTCTTATATTTCTAAAAACTATCCAACTCTTCTTCTTTATTTGAATTTGATTTCTTTGTTGATTTGACTTTTGAGCCTTATAGATAATCTTTCTATAGGAGATAATATTCATAATAAAATCTATGTCCACATAAAATGTACTTTAAACTCACTTTATGCTTTCAAAAAAATCCTTTATCTCATAGTTATTAATTTGAGTAATGATTGAACCACTTCTAATTGAATACATATCTTTGTCTACTCTTCAATAAATCTAGAATTGGGATTTTTTTGAGTGAAGATAATACCATGGATAGTTTCATATTTTGTATATGAGTAACAGAAAAAAGATATAAAATTAAGAAAACTAATCCATAATGCATCAATAGTTCACAAACTATGTAATATTAATGAGAAATCCACAAGATGATTAATGGCGAATTCAAGCAAATATTGTATAGTTTTATTCTCTCATTGTTGATAACTATAAATAAGAGAAATTTTTTAATAAAGGTTCTTCACATCATTGCACATATTTCAGCTCAATCTTCATCCTTTTAGACATTCATAAGGCCAAAATTAGTTCAGCAAAAAAATTGCATGGAATGGGCTGATTTGGCATTTGCAAGGTGGATTAAAACTTATTTAGAGAAGTTTCAAGAGGAATATTTGTAGGAATAAGTTAATGCATCATCTCCATGTATGATTTTCATTATCAAGAAATACAATTGCACTGCTAAATTTGAAATAGGAAGAGACTAGATGAGACTTACTAGGTCCATGAGAAGAAAGAAGAAGAGGGTTTTAGAGAGATGAATGAAGACAAGGACTTTCTAATATTGAAATATAAATAATACCACTAAGAGACACTATATGAACCTAAAATCAAGGGCATCACGGTTGTACATCACAGTAATGGCCAAGTTGATGGTTACAATCTTGCAATCTCTTTATTTTCCATGGAATAAGAAGCTTGAATGATTCATTTATGGGTTTTTTTCTGAAATTATTTAAATTAAATAACTATATTATATGTTTTTGTGTGCTATTTTCATGAATTTTAGTACTTTACTTGCATTGTATTCATTGGATGGGATGCTAGCAAATTCATATGCTTCCAATGCTTAGAAATTAGCTCAGAAATTAGCTCAATTAATCCAGTAGGAGACAATAACTGGTACAATAGTAATTTGTTGGTTTAGTGTATTTTTTGGTTTATGAGCATTGTATTAATCTCTTTATGGATTATTCCATACTATTATTTTATTATATGAGTGCTTACATGAATTAAAATAATAGTTTTGATGCATGTTTAAATGTTTCACTAGTGACTAGTTTTACTAGAGCTTTAAAAAGACATCCGAATAGCAATTTAATTCCTTGATAAGGTTCTATTAAAGTTTTAACTTACATGAATTATATATTATGTTGATAATAGAGCAGGATTTCTTGGTATTATGGATAGTTGACAATAAGCTGAAAAGTTGACAACTTTCTTCAAGCAGAGAAAGTTAGATTCAAAAATCTTATGCAATTTACATGAATTTATTTTCATTTTAGAATAAAGGTATATTCATTATATTTTAGTAGAAAAAACCTCTATGTATTCCTTTTGGAAATAAAATCAAATTTCCACTATGAATTGGAAGCAAAACATCACCAAGTGTGTCATGAAGACATTCAACTTGAGTGCAGGTTAGAAAAGAAAAGTGTTCTAAAATCAAAATAATAGTGGGTCAGAGTTGGAATAATTTTGAAGTGAAAAAAAGAATTATAAGCATGGAGTTCTCCTTAGTTTAATGAGATAGACCCAAAATACCAAGAAATGCAAGGACCAATTCATGTTAGCAAAGTGGAAGGAAAACATTTGACAAAAGGAAGCTTCACAAGTTAAGCAAATCTAAATTATTCAGCTGGGAAAGTTATAGTGAATAAGATTTTAAGAACCAAAAGCCTTATCATTATGGAGGTATAATCTATATAGACTTATAGAATATCACTTGAGAGCATGAAAATATGATGTCAAGGATGAATTTCCCACGTTAAATCAATTCTATCATTGTTTTGTATGTGTGCTCTCTCAAAATTTTAGTATTTTTTTTGTATTGTCTTCATTCTATGGAATGTTAGCAATAATATGAGCAATGATATGTAGTTTCATTTGTATACACTTTCAATGCATAGAAACTGACTAATTTGAGTCAGTAATGGATATGATTTGGTATAGCAATAATATGTTGTTTGTTTAGTAGTTTTTTTTTAGTTTTATATACATTGCCTCAATAACCTTATGGACTTCTCATACTCTGTTATTTTCTTACATGAATGCTTATGGGCATGATAAAGAGTAGTTTTGATGTATGATTAAGGGTTCCACAAGTTACTAATGACTAATTTTATAAGAGCCTAAATGAGACCAAGCTAAAGACCACTTTAATCCCTTGAAAATAATCTATTTATGGTTCCATTGATGAATACATACTCTTTTTTTGCAGAAATATTTATCCTCAAAGCTAAAATTAATAGTATCTTATGGTTCACATCATAGATGAGCAAATTGGAATGGGTAGTAAATCGGATGGTTTAAAAATCGGTAAAGAATCGAAATCGGCAAAAAATCTAAGAAAAATCGGTAAAAAAATCATTTTTTATTGAAAAAACCGAAGAAAATGTAAGTTTTCATTGAAAAAAAAAAAAATCATGCATATCAAAATTTTTTGGGGAAAAATCGGTAAAAAAATTGGCTAGCCTGTGAAATCAGGATTTTTTTGCAGATTTTCTCAACTATCACATTTCACTTCCTATGGAATATTCTAGCATTTTATTAGTTAGCAGTCCATGCACTTGCATATCCCTAAATTTGGTTCCCATACTTGTAATAATATATTTGTAATACTGCTCTTGGATCTGTATCCACTTGTCCCTTTTTTGTCTAGCTTTGGAAGTTTTAGTATGTATTGCACCTTCTACACTAACACTTGTTTAAAACAAGAAATACAAAAAACAAGGTGTAATTTTTAACTAGGAGGAATATCCAACTTGTATGCAACCCCTCTAACCATAAAAACCATTTCATATGATCCATAAAATTATGGTGATAACTTATTGTATTTTTTTATCTTAAGAGATGCTTACTTTTAAAGTTGAAGCCTCAATAAAACCACATATCCTATATCAAAATATTTCTTCAACATATACTTGATCATGTCATTGCTTCGTGATATTCTAATCTTGAAAACAAATATCCTTGACCATCTTGAGAATCACATATTGCTGCTATAGGAAGATAACCACTTCTGCAACCCTAGAAGAACTTGGAAGGTAACCAATCAAAGATACAAAGTGAGGTACCATAATTTGGCCATAAGAAGCCACATAATCCACTAATAAAGTGAGGTACCATAATTTGGCCATAGGAAGCCACATAATCCACTAATATTGATTATCCTGTAAAGCCCCTCAAGCAAGTCCCTAACCAATTATTTACAATATATTTTTTTCTATTTGATAATAATATATAAAATTCATATTGAGTTTGGTTTCACTCATTATGAATAGACTGTTCTAGAAGCCATTCATGAATATAAGTCTCTATCACTAATAGTAATCATAGGCATACCATGTAGTTTGAAAATTTGATAGAAGATTAGCTTAGCTACGCTGCTCAGTGAAAATTATGCTATGATGTATAGAAATTTGCTTACTTAAAAAGGTGAACCACCACCATAAAAATAATTCTGATTTAGGAATTAGCTTCAATAAAATCCAAAAGAAAAGGTTTGCACTGTTTTTGAAATTAATAATGATAGTAACAATCTTGGAGCATTTACAATTTTCCTTTGATCTTTTTTGTACACTTAATATTCTAATTACAAACCATTTTACATAAAGTTTCATTACATTCAAAGAGAGTGACTATTTCACCTTTTCATATATTTTGAAAAACCCTGAATGCCATGTTGCTGAAGATGAATGGATTCTTGGAAGATTTTATATTTTTCTTTGATGATTTGATAAAAAAAAAGTATATTATTCCTCAACATGGCTTTTGACCATGAAATATTGGTTTGCTTTCTCTAAACCTTTAAACCTTTGAATAATGTAACAAGTCTCAGCATAATTCTTCCATTTCTTCCTAACTTGCTCATGTCATGCTAGAGAACATCAAAAGATGACATGAATAGTTGTTGAATTTGTGTATTCATTGGAAAAAGTATTTGTTGCTTAAATTTATTTTCCCCTTTTATATTCAGTCTCAAATCCTATTCCAATAATTTTGTTAATAAACCATTTTATTCTATGTAATACAATCAATAATCCAAAAAAACAAGTTGTAGGTGGTATGATCGGCTTAAATTTTAGAATATCTATCTAAAAAATAAAGGTTTATTTTCTCAATGGCATATAAAATAGTCATCATTTCCTTCTCATAAGCTGGCTTATCCAATTCTTTCTAGAGAGTTGCTTGCTCTAAAAGTTAGAGGATGACTATGTTGCATCAATAATGTATAAATACCTATTCCTCATGTATCATACTCTACAAAAAAATATTTATTGAAGTATAAAATAATTAAAATACGATTTAAGCACATGGTCTGTTTTAAAGATATAGACGACTTCATTTCTTTTCTATCTAGGTAAATACATATTTCATAATAAGTATTGCTATAATTACTACAAATTTCCTATTATTCTTTAAAAACTTCATATAGTATCCCATAAGACCAAAAATATTTGAAGAATCTCAAGACTTTTTAGAAGTGGTCAATCTTGTATTGTTTGAATTTCCTTGAGATACTCCTTCATGCCTTCTAGAGCTATATTGTGATCCAAGTATTCCACTTCAAATAATTCAAAGGAGCATTAGTTTTTATTGACAAACAACTACTCCTTATCTGCAATCTAAAGAATCCATTTCACATTCTATAAATAGTCTTTCCAACACTTAATGTAGATCAAAATCTTACTTAAATTACCAAGATATATTTTCTTAAAATGGTATGAATCATGAGGATTTAAGATTTAGATGGGGAATTAGTAAGTCCAAATAGCTTAACCAAAAATTCAAAATGACCTTTATAAGTTAAAAAAAGTTGTGTTGAGTTTTTCTTCCTATTTGAAACTTACTTGATTAAATTTTGACCTCAAATCAGACATAGTGAAAATTTGACTCCCATATAATTTATCCCTCAAAATTATGAAATCTTATCTTTTATGATAATCTTGTTAAGGGAATAAAATCCTGAGTACATACTTCATGAATATACTTTTGCTTGACCATTACCACTAGAAATGAGTAAGGGCTAGTACTATGTCTGGAAATACCTTGATACATGTCATGTGCTAACTTATCTCTTTTAACTACATGGTTGTGTATAACTGTAAGGCCTCATATTGGATGGATGGATACTTAGAACCAAATGTATGGCATATTTATTCATTCTCTTTGAAAGGGGACCCTTGGGTTATTTTAAAGCATTATCATATTGCATGAAGATATTTTGCATATTAGGATGGAGATCCACCATATTTAATACTTCTATTTTGACCTCAATAAATAAAAGTTTTCCCCTATGCAAATACCACTTTTATATATAATTCCATTCATTTGATGTGACATTACCTCTTTCGAAAGTGAGAACTATATTCTATTATCTATACATTGTACGTACCTTTTTTGGAGATACTTATTAATGTATCCTAATTGAATCATCCATTAGGAATAAAGGACTGCTTATACAACTCCCCACAATGCCACATCCATTACATACAAGATATCAATCCATGTATAGTTATCCATAATAAGTCTAGCATTGGATCATTGTTCTACATATGTAGTGCTCCCACCAGTAGCAATCAATACATTAAAAAATTTTAGAATGTGCATAAAATCCAAGTCTCTTTCCAAAACCCTTGCTAATAAAATTATCCATGCTACTAGACCCAATTAATATATATTATTTTATTTTTAGTAAATACTTATACACTAATAATTTCAATTTAGATACGTTATTGCAAAGATTGGCAGTCCTAGGTGGTCATAGTCTTGTGTATCTTTAGTGGGATTCATATCTTCATCTTTACTCTTTGCTTTTAGGATGAAATTTTTGGATTGTTATTCCTCTTTCATTTCCAAAGGGAAATATTCACATACTTTATCTCTAAGATCCCTTAAATTCCACTTTGTAGCACAAGAGGTTGGTCTTACACATAGTTGGAGGTATGAGAAATATCAAAAAGAGTAATGCAAAAATACTAATAATAATTCATACATATAAAAATATAGATCACACAAAGAGAATGCATATTATTACCATAAATTAGAATGTATAACACAATTCTTACAATTAGAATAGCAACATAATATCCACAATATAACATATACACAACTATATGAGACGATGATATCATACAAATAATAAAGTAGAAGTTGTGTATATGGCATATTAGTTGAGGCAGGTAGTTGCACAATCGCTTAACTAGCCTCAACTACCCACTCCAAATCATATATACAAAATAAAATTAAATTTGTAATTTAAATAACACTAATATTAACACTACACACTCATACGATGTATTTCTCCCTACAATATGAAACTTGTATAAACGAAACTATTTATATATTTTTCATCCATACACATATGTACATCAAGGAGTAGGTGGCATGTGGGGTCGCAACTTCAAAGTTACATCTTACATCTTCCCTCCCCTCTAGATTGGTTGGCATCCTCATTGACTGCGTTTTAAGATCATGGTTAAAAGATTGATTTTTAGGAATAAAATCTAGTACATGACTAGGAAACAGTGCTTGTAGCCTCTCCACATAAAGAGATTCAACCTTAACACACTTTTATAGGTATTTATTCTTTATTTAATTTGCACACTCAACATATCTAGCACATTGAATACCATGATGTTTCACTTGTTAAGCTTACTTCTTATTTTATTACTCAAGTAGAACAATCCACTCTTATGTTGCTTCTAACATGCTCTTGGCACCATGTTTTTCTAGTCCTTCCTTGACATCTATCATTCACACTCTATCAAGTGATCCTAATACTCCTTGCATATGACCCAAATCCTTTTTTGATAATTTTAGTTTTGGTTTGACTCTCTCATTTAATAATAGTAACTCTTCCTCAAGTAGTTTTATATGAGTTTCCTCCTTGTCTTCCCACACTTTAAATTTGTTTGACAAGTTATGCAATACCTTAGTGCTAAAATTCATCAGTATACTATAAACACCTAATAATTGAGTTCTTGAAATGACACCTCAAGATCATCTATGACCATATGCTTCTTTATAGTGGGATAAAAACGATACCCTTTGGTTTACTCCCTTTTTAAGGAGATGAAAGTATGATAACATAAATCTAGTATTCATGATGATAATTCTAACAACCTAGGCATAAATCATGTTATCCCATTATCCTTCATATCCCATGCTTGTGTCTCTATAAACTTGGCTAGTTGTGTGATTCATATTCCACTATGCAACTAGCTACACAAATTGGAAATCTCACCTGCCAATCCAATTTGACCATATTTTCCGTTGTCCTATTGAGCTCTTAGAAAACTTATCATGAAATTGGTCGAGTAATCCAATCATTTGGTTGAAAAAGTTTCCAACCTTCTCATACATAATCTATCCATCAACTAGTGTCCGCTTTAATATTAGGAACTCAACCATTGTATAATCACTGCAATCATTGCTTAAATCCTTCTTAGTACCCATTTTCTCATCTATATATCCTGTAATAGCCTTTCTCATTTACCTACCCCTCCAAAGTGGTTGTTCCTCAAACTCATCATCATGGGTTGATTCCCTATTAGGACTAGCTTCATCGTAAGGAAGTTCCTCCCAAACTAGCTCCATATGAAGAGATTCCCATATTTCTCTTCTATGATTACACATTCATGATTGAAAGCATACGAGCTTGTAAAGTGGCCTTCTCATCTACATAATACTTCCATGAAGATTCCAACTATTTCAAACCTTCTTTCATCTTTATTTCGTCCTCCGACTTGATGGGTCAAGCATTCATCCATCTGTATGACTTTTATTTGTTGTAGATTCAACCTACATGGTTTGTACTCTAAGTTCAACCATTGTGACTCCCTTTATCTTATGTAGTTTGTACGTAACTCAAATCAAGTCCATTTAGGCCTATATCATGAATAACATCCATGGTATCATCCATTTTCATATCCAATATAATATTTTCCATTTTCATTGTAGAATATGGCTTTTTTACATATATGCATGAACCCAAGGAAAAAAAATGGTGTCTAGAAAATTAGACACAAGAAATACTATTATAAAAGAAGCCATTGCTTTTTTATAGAAGATCACAATGAAGAAAAATAAAATGCTTGAGAGGTTACATTTTAGTTTAATCAAATTTTTCGTACTCTAGTCTTTTTGCTTCCCCAATTCAACTTTTGTATTTCAAGATTAGTAGCCTTATGAACCAATATTTTACAACTAAACAAATCTAACTCGTACCTCCCCAAAGGATAGTTGTACTCAACTTTTTTAAATTAGTAAACTTTTGTAATTTATTTATTTTGTTTCTACGGATTTTGTGCATAACGTATGAAAATATTGTATATTTTTAATTTTGAGTTATTTTTTCTCACATTTCACCTTAAAGACTTCCTTCTTTATTTTATTATTTCGATATAAAACTATACAAAATACAAGGTACTCAATAGATAATACTCTTAATTATTTATACATCTATTTTAAGAATCAGAAATTTACATGACAATATGTAATTGTTAAATTTTCTTCCAAATTATTATCCTAAAGTTGCTAATTGTTCTTCCAATTCATCATCTTCCAAATGATAAGATTTTGAAACTCCAAATAGGAGGTTCAAGGTTCCAATCCAATGAGGTAGAGTTTTACACCATTAAAACTACATTTCAACCATTTATCTTAGTCTATCTGTGAATATTTCTTGGTTGACTATATGTTAAAAATCACTTTTAGATAATGATAACAATTTATTTGTCAACCTTTCTATTTAAATACTTTCTATTGATATATTATATTTCAACATAATTTAATCAATTTTTTGTAAGCATGACTGGCTAAATCAGTTTCTTTTATTTCAATTTGAAAATGTGTATTGGTATCTCATGCATATTCTTCAAGGTTTTGCATTCAATAAATACTAAACTAATTCACATAAACAGAAAAGTATAATATAGTGTATTTAACTTTGAAGTACCCATATCAGGTTTTCTAGTTGAATAAATAAAGAATTACCATCCTGTATAATTGTTCATATTATATTCATAATATTTAAAGTTGATTATCTAATATTTTAGTAATAAAATTTTCATAATATTATTTTAAAAAATTAAAATAACATTTGACCACATAATACGGATTAATATGTAAATAATTATTATTTGAAAAAAATAAACCTTTGATGTTTATATTATGGGAATGATTAAGATATTGCAAAGGATTGTCATGTCACAACAGATTATTAATGCCCAAAACCATTTAGATGTTTGAAAACCAATACACCAAAATGTGCACTTGTGTGTGTATACATATATTTTTTTCCTCGAGTGTGTGTGTATATATATAAAATATTCAAGCATATATCTATATATGTCATCTAAACACCTAGCATCAACTTCTGTATCACTTGTTCATACGATCATAATCATATTAAACCCTCTTGTTCATACTCATCATATTAAACCCTCAATGCATCAAGTAGTCTATGCACCTAATCATTTAAGCATTCAATCATTCATGTGCATATAATAAGGATTGCCTAAACATGGAAAAACTTGTCGAGACATAAAGAAAGAGGATCATTTACACTTGAAGATGCAGATAACCAAAAGTGAAAGTTATATAGGATTATCTAAAAATCAGGTTATTTAAGCTCATCTTGTATAGAGGATTATGTGAAAATCAAGACATTTAAGTTCATCCTCTAATGAGGGTGGTTTAAGAGAGAGAGGGGTTGAGTTATTTGAAAATATGTTTATCAAGAAGAATATAATACAAGGAGGAGGTCTAAGAGACTCAATCAAGGATGAATAGTCAAGTATAATTTTACACCATAAATAGGCCAAATTAATAATTTATTTGGAAATTAAGTTACACTTTAGAATAAATATCCTTTAAAGAACTAAGAGCATTTACACTCAAATAAAAGACCTACAAATAACTAATATTGCAAAAGTAATTCTTTATCCTAAGGATATAAATATTGTAAAGTATAAATGAGTTTACAAGATTAAATATACTACAAAAGAAAACTTGGAGAGATACAAAGGTGGACTTGTTGCAAAATAATTATTACAACTTGAAGAGATTGACTAAGCCAAAAAAATTGCATCAATTGCCAAGATGAACACTATAAAAATCACCCATTCTTTAGCTACCATGCATAGATGTAAAATCTATTAGATTCTGATGAACATCAAGAATATCTTTTTTCAAGTGATTTGCATAAAAAATATCTATTTGGAACAACCATAAAAATTTGATAAATTAAAAAAAAAAAAATCTTTTTAAGGCCTTAAATAAATTCCAAAAGTAATGTATGTGAAAAAATAATAGCTTCTTCCTCAAGAGTGGATTCATGTGTTATGGATATGATGATTTCTTCTTCCAAATGAAGCATTTTTAATTATTATAATAGTTCTTGTAATTTATCCAAAACTATATGCTAGTCATGCATCAAACTTATCAATGATTTAGATTTTCCTAAACGTATGTATATCATTATTTATTTATCTTATAACTGGATCTTGATGTAGATTTTTTTATCAATATGGTTTGAAATTCTTCTTGAATATACAAAAGGTTCATATGAAAAATTTAAACAATATTACTTAATATATCAAATGAACCACTTTTTTAATCAGTCCACTTTGAAAGGGAAGACCTTGAAGCTAAAACACTGAGGTAACTTAGATTATATCAAATGGATATTTTTTCTTACTATCACATTTTCAAAAGAGAGATATCTAAGCTAAACACCACACTAACTTAGATTATGTTGGGATGAGACCATCACACTTTTATATAATTGTACCTATTCAACCATGAAGAAGTGAAGCAAACAAACACTACCCACTATAAAATTTGGATATCATTGTTGTTTAATATGTTTGTATTCGGCATATGGATTCAAAGCTTCTTCAATATCCTCAATTAGCAAAGACTAACAACTATTCATTGCAATAGTAAAAAGTAAAACTATCAAATATCGACAAAGAACATCTACAACAAGAGTGAACACATTGATGTTATGTTCACCAAGTCACTACTAGAAATCATGTTACATCAAAATTTAATCATTGACCAGACTATACGAAATCTAATTTTGAGAATAAGAAGTAAGGTCTCTTTCTTGTCCTCTCCAATTTGACTTAAGAAAGATATTAATATAAATATTTGTTATAAATCCTCTTTCACTGAACCTCTTTAAAATTTATTTATATGTAATTTTTATTTCCTAGATTATTATCTTTTTATCACTACATTTAATCCATAACATAGAGTTTTCTTTATTTTAACGAGTATTAAAGTATTTTTTATAGTTTTTGGGTTATAATCCTTTGTTTTTTTGCGTATAGTTTTTTTCTTCTCCCTTAATAAAATAAGTCAAACACTAACAAATAGTTTTCTTTATTTTAACGAGTATTAAAGTATTTTATGTAGTTTTTTTGGGTTATAATCCTTTGTTTTTTTGCTTATAGTTTTTTTTCTTCTCCCTTAATAAAATAAGTCAAACATTAATAAATATCATAAACTACTACTATTAAATGGAAACTACTACTATTAAATGGAAAGACTATTCATTTTCAAAAGTAAAACACTAACAAATATTATAAACTACTACTGATAAGTGAAAAGACTATTCTTTTCCAATCAATGACAATTTTGAAATAATTTTATTTAATATTTTTATATTATTTAAATATTTAAATGAATTTAAAATACTTTAAAAAAATATTATCTTATTAAATTTAAAATTCTATACATATTGTGCCAACCAAATAAAAGTGAAGAGAGCAACAATCTTCATAATCCAACTCAGGATTAGCTCATACCAACCCGGCGTAAAACAGGTATATGGAAGAGGTTGTAAGCCACAAGGATAAAATATACACATTTTTGTAGATTAGGAGTGAAGAGAGCAACAATCTTTATAATCCAACTCAGGATTAGCTCATACCAACCCGGCGTAAAACAGGTATATGGAAGAGGTTGTAAGGCACAAGGATAAAATATACACATTTTTGTAGATTAGGGGTGGTTGAGACAGATAATTATTGTAAGGAATAAGTACATAAGTATATATGTTCAACCTAGATATGTCCCTATTCTAACATTGACATTGAAATCATTGTAAAACTATAAGTTATATAATGATATATGTTCCAGCGAGATATACCCATACTAAATCAGTGTAAAAATTCTTTCAAAAATAAACAGAGAAAATACAAAATTTAACATTAAAATAAAATTGAACCAGATTTCAAAGTTGATGTTCTCATGCATTATGTAATTCATATCCTGTAAACTAAAATGTTTAAATTCTTTTATTCTATTCTACACATGGTTTAAAAATCCTAGCAAACCTATTTCATCCAGATTAGAAAAATTAAGAGTAATGCATCCCAAATATGTATTTGAGTTGTGTAGATACATTGTTGAAGAATGCAGCTTATGAGAGAGGTTTTAAGAATATGAATACATACTTGGAGCTCGAGTATTCGTAGAATTTTTCTGTGGAAGAGAAGATAATGAGAGCAACAGTGGCATCGCATAAGACTGATAATTCTCTCGCCTTCTTCAACAATCCTGCTCGTCTCTTAGAGAATGTGACCTGCCTGCTGGTTGAGTCCCCAATTTTCTTAATTTCTCGTTTCGCTCGCCCCATCTCCTCTGCACACATCATCACTAGGTTAGAAGAGCGGCATGTAGGAGAGTATGTTGAAGAACAAGGTTTTATCCATTCCTTTGAAAATAACCTACCTTCCTGCCCTTTTCTGGAAATGACCTCACAGCTCGCGACTGGAACTCTGTTTATTTAAACAAAATCGGAATTCTTTGAAACCGCCACAATTTGAGGTAGAGCTGATTGAATGAATAGATCGAGAAAAAGCCTCCAACGATACGTGCACGCTCTGGTTAGAGCTGGTACACACGCATTCATTTAGGGCAGAAAAAGTTGGAGTAGATATTATGGAGGCAGGGCGTACCCGATTAGGAAAGGCAAAGAGGTGGGAAGCGGTCCCCTCTCTGATGCATTTGGTGCATTCCACGTGGATTACTGCCACTTTTGCCGTATATAATTAGCTGTATACCAATATTTGTGCCTAACTAACCGACAAGTTTTAGAGGATTATAAAGGTTAGTGGATTAATAGTTGTTTGTTTGGTTAGATATTTATAAAAAAAATAGACCTTAGGAGTTGTTTGCTTGCAAAATCAAAGGGATACCAAGGTATAAATCTTGAGAGATTGGTAATCCGACAATACGAATCTCAATCTCAAGTGATTCTGGTGGTCCCCTCATAAACGGATGGTTTCTCACTTTAAATCAACAATAACAAAATGCAATAACAAAATGATATAAATTTAATAAAAACAACCCTATAATAATAACTAAAAATAATATAAATGGAACAATTCTATTAAAAAACATAGGAAACGTATTCTTGTTTTTTAAAGGGGAGGGTGGTCTTTGTATACTTCGATTGGCTTACAACATATTTATTTATTCTTGTTTTTTTTACGGGGAGGGGAGGGTGGTCTTTGTATACTTCGATTGGCCAACATATTTTTTGTGGGATGGTCGGGATTTTTTTATTTATTTTCATCTAGTTTTCCGTCGTCTAACTCTAAGGAATAACTTTCTTTTTCATTCTCTTTCCTAAGCCCATCTTCAATGATTAGGATCGTCTGTCTTCGGCCTACACCCACTAATCATTGTCTTCGGCCTACACCCACCCTTCTCACATCCCTAACTTTATTTTTCATTCCCTTTTAGAGAATTACTTTCTTTTTCATTCCCTTTCCTAAGCCCATCTTCAATGATTAGGATCATCTGTCTTCGGCCTACACCCACCCTTCTCACACAGGACGAGAGTGAGGTTCTCATGTAAGTTGAGCGTAGTGAAGTGGTGGATATTAATATAGATATTGTTCTAAGATTTAATATTAATATTTTTAATTAATAATGCTGTTTAATTTTAAATAAATTGTTTTAATCTCAATAAAGATTTATGTTAATTTATGAGGAAAAATTATTTATTAAATAATTATTATATATATTTAATATATGTAGGAAGAAAATATATTCTTTATTTTTTTATTAAACTTTATGATTATAATTTTTTTAATTATAATAAGTTTATTAAGTTTAGTTTTAATTGAGATTAATTGTTTGTTATGTGGAACGTTTTCATGTGTGAGAGATATGAGTATTGATATTGATATTATTATACGATTTCGTAAATCGATTAGTATTATTTTCATTTTATATGGTGGAATTACTAGATCTCAAGTGAGTTGTTCTAAGACCACTATAAATTGAAGTCCATACTAACCCACTAACCCATCACCAAAAACTATCCAAAAAATAATGTTAATTTTCTTTTGGGTTACTTTTAAACATTTTTTTTGTTAAATAGGAAGCTTTATATTGCTGGTAGGGTTTTTAAGGATCCCTTAACCTAATTACAAAAATAGCCATTATAGCTATACCATGATAAAGGATAAACTGAGGACCCTTAACAGGGCTTTGACTGACAGAAGCCATATACGAGGATGCAGCCTCAGGCTTGAAAACCCAAATATTGTAACAGAAACCAAAGAGTGAGGGCGCAACCTCAGGCTTGAGGACTCTAACAAAAAAGGTTAAGAACTTGAAACAAAAAACTACAACTAGATACGTAAGGGCTTCCATGCAGGGAAGGCAAGAAACCAAAAAAGATCATATTATCCGAAACAAAATAGGCTCCATGCAGGGTAGTCGTAGGAACAACAAAACAAGATAAGAGGAAATCAGTCCTCAGTCGAGGTTTTCTCCTCTTCCTTAGTGTCATTCTTCTTGGTGTCCTTGGGCTCATCTTCCTTAGGTTCAATCTTCACAGTAACCTTGTCCACTTCAGAACCTCCATCAACTTCCTGGCTAGTCTGGCCAGCATAGAACAGTTTTTGAAGTCCTTCCCTGATGTCCATGATGGAATTAACCATCGCATTCATCATAGTCATGGTGGAGGAAATGATGAAATCCTTGAGTTGTTTATTTTCATCCTGTATTTCCTCTTCTTCATTCTTGATTTCGATAACGTTGCGCTTGGTGGCCAGGTTTTGAAGCCTAGCCGACTTCCTCACAGGCTCTTCTACACTATCAAAACTTATGCTCTTTCTTGCCCTCAATTTTGTGACGTCCTCCATGGCCTTTTTCTTCTTCTCAGCAAGGGATAGGCGAACCGAGGAGGAACCAGGTTTAGCAGAACTAGCAGTGATAGGGTTAAGTTTGTTAGGATTAGGACTGTTGGCCAAAACATAGGTGTAGATGACCTTAAACATGCCCTGATGGCAGGGAAGGTCATGATTTTTCTTGTCTCTACAGGATGTAATGGACTTGTTTATGGAATTGAGGAAAAATAGGGGGATACTGAGAGGATTAATATCTCTGAAATGGTTTACAAAGGCCAAGTGATAGGTTTTGAGGGCTTTCTCAGGGTTATCAATGGTGATGAACTCCATGATGGGCTTCATCACAGAGTCCCAGGGATAATTGAGGTCACTCCTAAAGATGTCGGGATTCTTAGCTTTTTTTAGGATTTTTTCATTCCCTTTAAACTCAGCCAATTCGACCTCCCAATTGTGCTTGTGCCTATGAATGGAACGACCCTCAGGGTTTTGGCCAGTGATGGAGGCTAAGAGATGGACATCAACTATGAAATTCCTCCCACGCACAGAGACAGACCCATTGTCCCAAGACTCAAGGAAGGCCATCATAATATCAAGCTCATCACCAGAGAACATATGGAGGAAAGGGAAGAAATGTCTGTCCTGGAGGATTTTTTCTATCGTGGAGTCACAGACAACAGAGTTGGGCTCAATGAAATCGCTCGACATGGTGGGGGCGGGAGGGGGACTGGTGATGGGGTGGCTGGGCAGACAGGGAAAGGTGGAAAAGCATAGACAAGGGAAAGTGATCATGTGAAGGAGGGTAGATTGGGATAGGGTGATGGCTATAAAAAGGACAAGGACAAGGGGAAGGAACCAAGAAAGGTGGGGGGTGCTAAAAAACTGAACCGAGCATGGCGGGGATAGGAAAAACTAGGCATGGGAGCAATGGGAAGATGACTCATGGGAAAAAGGAGGCTCACACATGGGAAAGGCCAGCCAACTCATGCGAGGACATGCATCAAGGCAATAGGCGGGCGTTGGAAAAATGCCTTTGTTAGGAAAATCAATGGGGATTTGTCTAGAAAAACTGAAAGGAAAGGGTGCATTTCCCAGCTTTCTTGGGGTAATAAATTTCAAGGATCGTGAATCCAGCTCAACATGACCATTGGCCAAGGTGGACTCCTCCATACTATGCCACGTCTGCATGCTGTAAGAGTGGGTAATAATTTTAGCTTGAGTTTCTATAGTGGGATGGTAGTTGGAAATGTGAGTCCCATAGGAAGTGGGCTTCTGGCACCGGATCTAGTGCAAAGGTTTGAAAATTTGAGGTACTTTGAACATCTTCATGCTTTCAGCATTGAAAACCACATTTCGGGACCTACAGAGGTTGGACAAATAGTGCCAATAAATGACAAAAATGTTAGCGTACATTCCAAAAAAAATGGCCCAATGAGGGAGAACCGAATGGTGGAAGGTGACGAGACTGAGGTGGTGGAAGGATTGAAGGTAGTGGAGGATGACGTGGGCAGACAAGTGGGAGTTCAGGTGGTGGTGAATGGGGGTGATAGAAAAATGTAGGTGGACACTTAGTTGGTGGTCATGAAAAAGGATGTGGAAGGATGCATGGATGATGACATACCAAAAGATGGGGGGAACCTTCCACTTACCATGATGAGTGGGAATGATCACGTGGAGCGTGAAAATTCCTAAAAAACTAGTGACATTAAACATGAGGATAAGGTTGGTCATCCTGGGGAAGGACCTCCTACTGAGGAAGGTTAATTTGATGTCTCTCTTGATCTGCAATGGCCTGAACTTCCTCTGGGATGTCATTATACCAAGTCTGGGAATTCACCATGTTGACCCCAATGTTGGCTAACTTGTCAGCAACCCTATTGGATTCTCTGAAGGTATGCTGAAATATGACTTCTTGTATTTTGAGGACTAAGGTCCTTGCTTCCTCAATATAGTCCCTGACTCTCCAAGAAGATTTGCAATTTCTATTTTTGAGGTAATTGATAATGTTGAGGGAGTCACCTTCAACTATCAGTTTGGTGGTAAGGTTCTTAGAAAGGCAAAAACCTCTCCACATGCTTTTGGCTTCAGCAACATGGTTAGTCTGTTCACCTAGCCCTTCAACAAAGGCAAGGATGATTTCTCCTTGATGATTTCTCAGAACACCTCCAGCCCTAGCCTTTCCTGGATTACCTTTTGCTGCTCCATAAAAATTAAGTTTGTACCATCCCATCGGAGGGGGAGTCCAAAATGACTCAAGACGGATGTTGGAAGGAGGGCAAAAATCCTCTAAGGACAAACCCAACTCTTTGCCAAGATCAGATTCGGACTTGGAGGGAGGCTTGGAAGAGGGGGGAATGAGGAAAGCATTTTCCAAAGCAAAGGCCAAGATTTTAGAAGATATGAGCTTGGGGACCTTAGGCTTAAGGGAGAACACTCTACTATTTCTTTCAAGCCAGACTTGCCAGAGGAAATGGTGGAGGGAAATCTTCCAGAAGAACTTGAGGCGGGGGTCGTGGAAGGGGAAGGCCAATGGATGAAAAGGTCTCCTATGGAGCAGGGTTTAACCCACTGGATATGGAAGGAATGGAAAATGGAGTCAAGAATGGATGAGGAAAAAGGGCAATGGAGGAAGAGGTGAGACGTGGATTCCTAGGCATTATGGTAGAGATAGCATCTATTGGGGATGGGTATGCCTTTTTTGATGAGATTATCAATGGTAAGGATTTTCTCTTGGATGGCAAGCCACGAAAAGAAAGAAATATTAGGGATGAGATGCTTGATCCAAACATGATCAAAGGGAAACAAAAAATCTTCATTATCAAGGAGGAGGAGATAGGCTGATTTGATAGAGAATTCTCCACTTTCAGTATGTTCCCAAATGAGCTGATCAAAAGTATTAGTTGAGGGAATGATAGTAGAAGAAAGGAGGGAGTTCAACAGGTTAGATTCAATAGGAAAGGTAGGACTAGAAATGGAAATCCAATTGGGAACCCTGCTCTGAGTGTTAAGGAAATCAGAAACCTTATGTCCTATCCTGACATCAGTAAAAGGTTTGAGTTTGGATAGAATAGGGTCATTTAGGAGGGGTTCTTGAGTGATCCATTTGTCATTCCAGAAATCAATGTTTCCTCCATCTCCCATTTTCCACCTTATTCCTTTCTTGATGAGGGGCTTAGTGCTAATGATGGAATTCTAGAAAGTTGACCCCCTGTTGGGAATATCCTCACTAAGAAAATTGCCATCTTGGAGATACTTCCTTTTGGCAATGGAAATCCACTCATTGTTATCTCCTGAAACCAATCTCCAAGCTTGCTTGGCAATCAAAGTGGTGTTGAGGGAATGAATCCTTCTTAGTCCTATTCCTCCTTTGTCTTTGGGTTTGCAAACCTTGTCCCAGGCTACAAGATGGATTCTTTGTTTATTTTCAGCTCCAGTCCATAGAAATTTTTTTTGAATTTGCTCTATCCTTAATGAAACTGTAGCTGGAGCCTTGAAGATAGATAAGAAGTAGACAGGGATACTTTGAAGAACAGCAGTAGTTAGAGTACATTTAGCTGCTTGGGACAAAAGGTTTCCTTTCCATCCTGCAAGCCTTTTTTGAATACGCTCTATAACATTGTTCCACATAGAAACTGCAGGTTACCCATAGAAAAGAGGAAGGCCAAGGTAAGTGGTCGGGAGGTCAGCTATAGAGCATTCTAGGATCCTTGCAATCTTGATCTATCTCTGCATGGGAGTATTGAGGAAGTACAATTTGCTTTTATTGAAGTTAACTTTCTGACCAGTAGCTGCTTCATAAATCTGAAGGATGTATTTGATTACTTTAGCTTCAAAAATAGATGCGCTTGTCGACAAGATGGTGTCATCCACAAATTGTTGGTGAGAGACTGGAGTAGTCTGGGAGGAGGCCTTAATCCCTGACAGCAAGCCAGTTCTACATGCAGCCTGAATGGTTCTGCCTAGAGCTTCAACTATGATAATGAATAATAAAGGAGAAATGGGATCTCCCTACCTGAGACCTCTGCTGCTCTTAAAATAACCTATTGGGGAGCCATTAATGAGAATAGAGAACCAAGGGGAGGATATGCAATTTTTGATGAGGTCAACCCATTCAGGATGGAATCCAAACTTGTGCAAGATAGCTAAGAGGAATTTCTAGTTAACTCTATCATAAGCTTTATTCATATCAAGCTTGAGGACACAGGTAGGATTTTTAGTCTTGGAAGCAGTATGGAGGGCTTCATGGATGGAAATGACTCCATCAAGGATAGATCTACCATGAACAGAGCTTCCCTGGAAAGGGTCAATAATGGTGGGCAAAATGGTTTTCATTCTAGTGGCCATGATTTTGGTGAGGACTTTATAGACGACATTGCAAAGGCTAATGGGCCTGTAGTCAGCTAAGGACTTGGCAACTAGATTTTTAGGAATGAGGGCAATGAAGGTGGAGTTGTATCCTCATGGAATCCTTTTGGAGGACTGAAGATATTTGATGGCCATGCAAACATCAGGACCAACGATATCCCAGAAGGTTTGAAAAAAGTGAGGGGGAAAACCATCTGGTCCCGGGGCTTTGTCAGGATTCATGGAAAAAAGGGTAGATTTGATTTCTTCATCCTGAAAAGGGGCAATGAGAGAGGAATTGACCATATCAGGAATGGATTTAGGAGGGATGTGATGAAGTAAAGCATCTTGGGCTGAGGTTGAGCAAGAATTATCATCCTCTAGCATGTTTCTGAAGTAAGAGCTAGCTTCATTCCTGATTTCCTCGAGATCAGCTATGATATTGCCATCACCTTTAGTCAGTTCCTTGATGTGGTTGTTGCTTCTATTTCTTAGGGTGGCCACATGAAAAAATTTAGTATTAGAGTCTCCTTATTTGAGCCAAAGAGCTCTAGATTTCTGATGCCAATAAGTCTCTTCGCAAGCAAGGACATTGTGGTACTCAGCAAGGATCTGTTTCTCTTCATCCTTGATATGGACATCTGCCACCCCATTTTGAATTTTGGACTCAATCTGTTCAAGTATTTCTTTGAGAGATTGTTTGTTGGAAAAAATATTACCAAAAACTTCTTTATTCCAGATTTTCAGGTCTTCTTTGAGGGTTTTAAGCTTCTGAGCCAATTTGAAGGAAGGATGTCCTTGGAAGTCTTGTTTCCAGCAATGAGAAACTCTCTGTCTTAGATCTGGGTGATGTAGCCACATAGCCTCAAATATGAACGACCTTTTGTAGGGGTTAGATTTGTCAATGTCCAGGATGAGAGGATTGTGATCTGATCCAATTTTGGGGAGAGGATATAGAACAACATCACCAAAAACCTGAACAACTTCCTAGGAAAGGAAAACCCTATCTAATTTGACTTGGATATGTTGTGCCCCAACTCTTCTATTGCTCCAAGTATATTTAGCCTTTTTGATATTTAAGTCCATTAGACTATTTGCATTGAAAAAATCATTAAAATCCTCCATGCTTTTAGTTGGGGTCTCAGATCCTCATTTTTTATCTGAGGGATAAAGGGGGGTGTTAAAATATCCTACCACAATCCAGGGAATGTTTTGAAAGGAATATTTCATACTAGTCAGGGTTTCCCACAACTGAGCTCTCCCGGTAATGGTGTTAGGAGCATAGACATTGGTAAGGATCCAGGAAGAGTTGTTGTTGACATCATGAAAGAGAATACTTAAAAGCCTATCACTAGAATGAAGAAGATGCCCTTCAACTTTTTGCTTATCCCATAGGCACATGAGACCTCCAGAAGTTCCTCTAGCATCACTGACAACTACTCCTACATTTTTCCATATTTCTTTAGCTACTAAAGCAGAGCTATTGGCATTAATTTTTGTTTCCTGCATAATGATGATGGAAGGTTTGATATCTTTCCTCATAGACTTTACAAGTCTTTGTTTGGCTGCCCCATTGAGGCCTCTCACATTCCATGAAAGAATCCTCATTTAGAATATTTGGGGGCTTTCCTGCCTCCTCTCCCATTATGGTGAGGGGGTTTGGAGCTTTTACTCTCTTCCTTAAGTTGAGACGTAATATTAGGAAAAAGGGTTTTCTGAATTCCATTTGCAATGTCATCTATTGTTTGGGAATTCCATATTTCCTCTTTGGAAGGCCTCCCTCTTTTCTTTTCACTACCAAAATCAATGGGGGATTTGGTAGTACTTATGGTTTGCTTAGGACTGAACTTATAGGGAATGATTTGTTCCAAAATAGGGCTCTGAGGCCTAATAGCCTGATTTAAGCTGGGAGATATTATTTCCTCCATAGGATTCTTATTGGAGATAGCTGCACTTTCATCCTGAGGGTTGTGAGATGGTCCAGACTTGGATGGGGTATTAACAAAACTGAGGTCGATGTTCAGATCAGGAGGGATTTGAAGATCTAGCTGGGATTTGTGATTAGCTTGGGGTTTCAGGGGAGAGAGGTTTTCCTCTTGCTGATTGGACTTGATGGACATAGGGATTTGAGTATTAGCAGCAACTTCTTTTTGAGAATCCTCAGAAGGATTTTTTAGAGTAGAGGAAATCAGGGCATTTTCTTGTAGAAACTTATCAGATTCATTTAAGATATTAAATCTATTGGAAGTCATGAAAGGGGAACTTACTTGATGCTGCTCTGGGTTCACCATTTCCTTGCCTTTGAGAGATTGAGGCCCTTCTTGAGATTTAGGAAGCTTTTGCTATTGCTGGTGACTTTTCTTTGTCTGACTTTGTTGCTGCCATTTCTTTTGGGTTTTGGGAAAACCACTGTTGAGTGGGTTTTTGCTGCCTCTGTATTGGTCTATGTTGGCCCCACTAGGTTGGGGCACTCCTGCATATTGCTTATGATATTTCTCCAAGTTAGTCTGAGCTTTGAGGATAGGGCACTGGGACCTCAGGTGTCCCTGGGTATGGCATTCCATGCAGAAAGCCGGTTTGTTTTCATACTCCAAGGGCTACTTTTTACAGAAAGACTTATGGATAAGATTGACATAAGTTGGTAATTATGATGCTAGGTTGGCGTTAACATAGATCCTAGCCACATTCATTCGCTTGCGAGCTCTGGTGACCAGATCGATGGCAAGGAGATCTCCTATGACATTTGTGATGGATAGGAGGATATCATCATGCCAACAGTGGAAAGGGAGGTTGGGGATGTGAACCCATATAGGGGCATAGTTTATGTCCTGAGTATCAGGATCAAAATCTAGGTCCCATTTCCTTAGGAATAAGCTTTTACGGCCTAAAAACCAGGGGCCTCTGATGAGGATGCATTTTGTGTCTTCGTCATTACTCAATATGATAGCAAAGAAACCTCTGGACAAGACAACCAGTTCCATGTCTCCTAGGGTTTTCCATTTGGTGACAGCCCACCTACGAATGGTCTCGATATCAGGCCTTCCTCCAATGAACTTCCCAACCAAAGCATAGCATTCCATAGCTAGGTAGTTGTTGGCAATACTATCAGGGATGTTAATATTTTGACCGTCAGGAATGATTGTAGTGCTAGGAGGCTTAAAGGTACCTCGTCCATCATTGGATAGGATATTAGCATAAGATATTGCCTTGGTAATATCACCAGTGGGACCCTTAACGGTTAAGGGAGGGGCCCCAGTGTCGGGAGGTTCATCTCCCCAGAAGATGACTATATCATCTGTATCTCCTTTATCCTCATAACTCTCGTCCTTGTCCTTGTTCGTGTCCTTGGTCCCTGTGTATCGCTCCAAATTTTTTGCATCCTTACCCTCAGGTTATAGGATCCACGCCCGAAATGGGGATGCGAGAAGGATGGGACAATACCTCGGACTGAGAGGCCCTTTGAAGGTCCCGCCTCTTAGGGGAGGAGTATAAAGGTGAATTTTTGACGGATGGTGGGTTCACCAGGAAACTTTTGAGTGGCAGTTTCCACGCCTAGGTTGAGAATGGGTTTAATGTGTTCATTTTGTACTTTAATAATTCAACTCCTAGGTTTGGCCAAGATGAATCTAAACTATTCTATATGCCAATGCTGATTTAAATGGATACAAAAAATAGAAATGAGTGCTAAACACAAAGAATATGCAAATTAGGACAGATCATACCTGATTTTGAATGTCTGATGAAGGTTTTGAGTCTTGTAGCAGTCCAGATCGTCTCAACTTGTACGTAATCATCTGATATTTCAAATAATCATCATAAATCACAGTCGGTCATATGATATTAGATGAAATCATCTAAAATCTGATGAATTCGTTAGACGAATCCGTTAGAAACCTGCAATCACAAAAATAGATACAAAATATCAAATATGCAACTATAGAAGCAACGAAAAATGATAGCAATAATAGTAAATGTGCCTAAATAATGGATTTAAATAACAAACAAGAGAAATGCAATAGATTTAATGTTTTATTTTAACTTTATCATGCGGTTATGCTAAATGAGGTGAACTCCAAGATGCATAATAACTTAAAATAATGCAGAATTACAATGGGAAAATACAGAAACAATTTAGGAAAATACAAACTTCGGGCTCTGATTGCCCCCAATTTGGACTACAATCGGGATCGCCTCCAATCGTACGAGATCTTCTGCGCTCCTTGACAAGATCGTCTGAAATTGTCTGAGATCGCTTGCAATGATCTGAGCTAGCTTCGACTGAAAAACAATAGAGTTCCTGCAAGAAAACACAAAATATAGGATGCAGACAGTAGTGCGAGGATGCTCTAATGTATAAGGAACTAAATCTGTAGGGAAATCCGTCAACTAGGGGGTTTAGGAGAGTCAGGGAAGGGGAGTCAGGGGGATAAACTAGAAAAATCCTAGTTTATATAGGATTAATGGGAGGCTAGGAGGTTGGAGATCATCCCAATCTAGGAGATCTCCAATGGGGGAATCTCCAACTGTGTAGACGCACTTCTGCCAAGGTTGGAGAGGCTGTTGAAACATAATCTAATTATGAATATTCGGTTTTAGGACGAAATCGTCTGGACGCTCTGTTCCAGATGAATTCATCAGATCGGGGACGATTTCGTCTGATATGCGACGATATCATCCAACGGTAAAAAAAATCCTAAAAATGTCACGGAAAAGAAGGGAAGTGGGTAACAAGCAGTTTTGGGGCGATTTTGGGGTTAAAATTTAAATTTTTATCTTTTATATTTTACTAAGGGTTTAACTACGCCAATTTTAGGGTGCTACATTTTGCCCCCTCTTTAGCGAATTTTTTGAAGAAAATGCATTAAAGACGAGTTTTTCTCATTTTACGAGAAAGAAATTTACTCAATTTTTTGGACGACGATTCTTGGTCGAATCGTACGACTGCTGACTATGGTGCCCCCTCTGTGTTTTTACCCAAATCGAACGTTTGAGGTAAAAATGCGGAAAAGCAAAATTAAAATGTTGTTGATTTTGAATAAAATTAAGAAAATAGGAAAAACCCTAATTCATTTTTTACTATTCATTTTTACTATTCCAGAGCTCTACAGAGAGAAACAATGGTGGAGACAGCGCACAGAGCGACAGAGGTCCGACACGGGCTACGGGTAAGGATCTAATCCTAGTAGATTAGGTTTGATTTTACTTTGTGCAATTTTTTTTTTTTTTTTTTTTTGACTGTTTAGGGCATCGTGGCCATTTTTAGGCCGTCGACGACGTCGGGACGTAATCATCCCGATTTCGTTGGAATCGTCCCTAGATCATCGATTTCATTGAATGGCAAAATCAACGAACTAGGGGCGATCCCGTTCAACAAGGGACGATCCCCAAGTTACGAAATCAGAGACGATTTAGTCCTATAAAGGATGATTTTGCCCAATTTGGGATGATATCATCCAATGGTGGACGATATCATCTTTAAGCTTGATTGAAATGTGTTTAATTTGATTGCAATGATTGGTTATTAATGAAATTTTGTTGTTTTATTGTTTGTTTTGCAGAGGGGATTACTAAAAATCCAGGAATGGAAATATGGCAGGCTAAGAGACGACTTGGCCACTCTCGACCAGACAGAGTGTGATCTACTAGCATAGGTCAGGCTACGACATGTGGCAAAGACGCCACAAGTACCGACGGACATAGGGCTTCTGACAACCCTAGTAGAGAGATGGTATCTGGGATCGTCCTGCTTTCGGTTATCGACAGGGGAGATGGCTCCCACGCTAGAGGACGTATGGAGGATCATGAGGATCCCCATATAGGTACGGTTCATGACGCTTGCGACCAATCAGGTCCAAGCGATGATGAGACTGATCGGAGACCCGAGATTCACCCTAGAGAAGGGTGGGGTGAACATTGAGTCTCTACGATAGATGCCTGGGGCATCTAGGTTGACTCGGGTTTTGGCAGGGGTGGTCGGTGGCTTACTACTGTGCCACCAGAGCAGGTGTAGACTATCGTGGGTGCTCTCAGACATGGTTTACGACATGAGAGACCATGGATACATTTTTACATGGGGTAGCTATGTACTATGTCGCTTATATAGGATCCTACATGGGGTTGTATACAAGGGAGGTCGATGTCTGGTCTTGACATTGCTACTATAGATTTGGTGTTGGGAGCACATTACGATGCGAAGGCTGATAGGGCTCCCACTGATAGGGGTTGACTGGGAGAGACCTCGGGTTTACTATTGGTGTCTACAAAGAGAGTCATAGTGGTGGATAGATCTGTCGATGTCATGGAGGTTGTTGGATGACCTCATCCTTGACCAAATCACCTGGAGGCCGTGGCGAGAGCTCCCCGGGTGGGCAGAGGATGGGCAGGAGCTGGCTCGCATCAGGCGAGTCTGCTGGCTAAGGATGGATTGGGGAGAGGTAGAGCTCCATCGCTATGACTGGGTACTATGGCAGTTCAGTCTACAGTAGGGGATCCCTTCTCTCAGGGATTATGAGTACTCTCGAACTATTTGGGATAGTACTACGCTGAGCGGGGCTCTAGACATGCAGTAGTTCTGGAGCCAGGACATTGACGATGACCCCATCTAGCCAGTGGATGGTGACAATGTTGGGGTGACTGATGGATATGATGCCTGGTACACAGGCATTCATCCTCCTTGGATGATGAGGGCACAGGGTCCAATGCATGTCGTGGTGCACCGGATGGGGAGGCGGCGCCAGGCTACCATTGAGGCAGCACGGGGTCATGGTAGGAGAGAGTAGCGATGGTCTCCATAAGAGAGACGCCAGAGGATGGCATGGGCTCCACAGATGTTGTAGGAGACAGGGCAGAGGGAGGAGAGACTCCCTTCACAGCAGGGGGAGAGACCACCATCGCCTGATAAGGGCAAGGGTGTCGATGTAGGGGAGAGCAACGAGACGATGACTCTCCGGGCTGAGGTTGCCCACCTTTGAGCTCAAGTGCAGACGCTATAGGATGAGGCCACATGGCTCAGAGCTCAGGGAAGAGGAGTGAGCACTCAGGATCTTGCATGATTTATTGCTCAGATTGTACTCTACCACGGGCTATACTATCACATGGTTCCAAAGAATCAGAGGGTACCACTGCCAGCCTCGATTGCGGAGCCGATTATGATGGGATCATTGAGGACATCCTCATGATCAACGATGAAGACCCAAGACACAGCCCGGACCTCTATGGGACCACCTCCTCCACATCAGGGTGGGGGAGTAGATGAGGCTGAGAGCTCGAGGGCTTCTCGAGACTAGATGGCTATAGATTGCACAGAGATTGTATAGATTTTTGAGAGGATTGAGTATGCCAGGGTATAGATTGTGGCATACCAATCCAGTTTTGATATGATGTACATAATTTGATATATATATATATATATATATATATATGGTCTTGTTTTTGATGATATGACTTGTGTATATGTTGTAGATGCTTTAATTTGTGATTGAATATTCATGTAATTATGTCATTTTGAAATATTATATTTTTGATATCATGGCATAAAAGATGTAAATAATTTGGTTGTTTTGGTGTAATTTGAAAAAATAAAAAGGACTTCTAACAATAATTTCAAAGGACATTGTCGTTGTTATAGACCATTTCATGGAGTCACCGCTCACTAGGTCATCAAGCTAATCCCAGGATAGAAATATTGTTAAAAGTGAAAGAGTGCTTAAGAGACTGTCTTAAGACTTGATGTTGTGATGATGAAAATGATGATGGTGATGATTTGTTTTCAGATTTTCATAAAAAATATTATGCGTGAGATAAAAAAGAAATATGATTTTTTGCTAGGCATAAATTCCTAAGTGTGATAAAAATTGTGCATAAGTTCCTAGGAACTATACCATCATTGCAAAATTGAATGTGGACATAATGACCTGAAATAAGATAAATGTGCGTTCATTTTAAAGCTTAGTTATGTAACATAATGATGTAAGCCATATGTGTTTTTATTAAAATGAATGGGAAAATAAAATTAGAATAATGGTTTGCGCTAGGCATAGACTTATAGGTATAGACTTATACCATCATTGCGAAATCCAAAGAAGAAATGGATATTTTAGTTTTATTGCAAGATTAATTTTTGACTTTTAATAACAGAAAAATAATAATATGAACATGTTGTTTGAAATCATTTTGTGATTTTGTGAAACAATGTATATAATTGTTTTTATACAAAAATTCTGAAATAAGAAGATAAAACTATTCCGAAAAGAATTACAGAAATATTTTAAATTATCTCAAAGACAAATATAGGTTTATAAGGGATCCTCATGTGCAAATGTGAGTTCATTACTGATCTTGATTTATCATAATGATATAAAATATCTCAAATACAAATGTGTGTGCGATTGTATTGTTCATTTACCAATTTTGAGCAAGATAATTTGATACAAGTAATTTGCCTTAACCAAATGAGTGTTCCTTACCCATGATTTATATGCATGTAACCGTACCGACTACTATGTAAGTTGGGTTATCAAGAGCTAGCTAATCCATAAGATGACATAGGTCTGTACAAAAGAAGGTCGCTAATGTGACAAACATATCACCATGCTAGGAATTACCCAAGGCCAAGCGGGTTGGGCACAAACCACTCGTTATGGGGCTTACCTCACAGTTTTCGAATAATTGAGAATTCCAGTGATTCAAGCTCATTCACCCTTCTTTTCTTTTCAAAGGGTAGGGAAAGGGATTTTATTGCTGTTGCTTTTGCTTTTCTTTCTCTTATTTTTTTTTTTGTATTTTTTGCTTGGAATTGAGATAATGCTGAAATATTGTTGCGATGGTACAAAATAATATTTTTCTTCTTCTCATTTTCTTTGACTTTTCTTTTTCTTGCTATACTAGGGATACTTGCTCGGATTAGCTGTAGAGCAAGGGATTTTTATTTCGGGTAGGGGTGAGCTTGTCCTTTTGTCAATTCTCAAAGTTTCTAGACCATGTGCATGATAGGATAGTAGGGGAAAATTTTCGCTCAGGAAACCACTTCTATTATGTAGCAGCATATCGAATTTGCAATGAAATCATTTTAATGAAAAAAAGATATAATTGGTTCAAGTAAATAACAAGATCAGTTCTCTATGCTCAAAACTTTATTTAATGCCAATGTGGACTTTGATATAAGAGAGATTAATAATCATACCAAATAAAAGCAAGATATTTATGTATATGAGTGTAAAAGTGCGGAATTCCAAATAAATGCTCATTTATCCAAGATAATTGAAAATATAACTATAAACTTCAAGAGTTGACAAGCAAAAAATAAAATATGTTTTTGAAGATTTTGACGATTTTGATGTTTTTATATTTTGATTTTAATTGATGAATTGGTGGTATATACAAGATGATCTATATACACTATACAAGGTTATTTGAGTATAGCATGTCTAAGGTTGCTTCAGAATCAAAGGAGGTTTTGAAGGATAATTTGGTTGTGGTGAAGGTAAGAACAAAAGGTGATGAATAAAAGGTAGTGATAACAAAAGCTTTGTTATAATGTAGAATAATGTAGCAAAAATTTTACTTTTATATGTGTAAAATTGATCATGTTACAAAATAAAATGTCAGAATGATAAGAAGGTTCTTCATTCTTATCACTATATTCCAAGTCTTGATAAGATGGAGGGAGCATATATGAAATATATGCATGGGTGTTATTTGGTAAACAAGGATGATCATATATGGATGAAGAAAAGTTATGGATAGAAGATAATTGTGACAATAGAGAATGTATAGAACTTGATGTTTCAATCATTAAATATTCTTCAAATGGTGTTGGGTCATTATGTATGGTAACAATTTTACTTGCAAGTTCAAACTTTAAAAATTGGTGAAGAGTAGAAGGGACAACCCTCATCATATGAATCCAAGGACTTCTGAGAAGTAGGTTGTAAGGTGAAGGGCAATATGCTACATAAACAAAGTATCCAGGATCTTGGATCCAACATTAAGGGGAAAAATTATAGTACCTTGAGCTTCTTGAATTTCATTGTTAAAAAATTTTAAAATAATATTTGATTCGTTAAGATCTTCTACCTTTAATTTGAGTTTTTGGCATAATTGATAAGTTCATAAATTAAGAGAGGAGTCATTATCTACCATGATAGTTTTTACAGGTGTTTCTTTACTAGATCCTGTAATGTAAAGAGAGGAGTCTTCTTGTGGAGTAGAGGAAGGAATCTCCTCATCATAGAATGAAATATGGTTAACCTCAAGAGGGCTTACACCATCAATTATGTTCTTAGGGAAAATATCATGAGGAACAAATTGTTGGCTAGGTATTTTGAAATTTTTTTCCTTATGAGAACTTTGTAATAATTCTAAAAGGGATATCTTTGCTTGAGGATTAATCACTTGTTGTTGGCTATCAAAGTGGATTTCATATTGAGATTTTGATTCTAAAGATGAGCTTTCTATGCTTACATTCCATTTTGGATCATTCTCTAGAGCCAAATATAGTTTTGAAGGTTGGTCAAATGAGGAATCCATCTCTTGAATATCAGATTGAGTTGATTGAACTTGAGGTTGCTCATTTGTAGTTTCTGTTACAATATTAGTAATATCATCATGATGGGACACATTAACATGCAATATTTGATTGGTTTCCTGTTGTTGATAATTGAATAGGGGTTCTTGGGAGATCCCCATGTCTTGATTGATTATTGGTATTTGTTGTGTAGGAGTTTGATAGTTTACTGGAGATTTATAATCAATTGTAGATTGTAATTTTTTTATATTAAAAAGACCCTCATCAATCAAATCTTGAATTGCACATCTTAAATCTTTACAATTTTGTGTCATATGTCCATCTACTCTATGATATTCACAATGTAGCTTAGGTTTAAACCAATCTGCTATGGCATCAAGTTGTCTTATGGAAGGGAGTTCAATCTTATTGGTATCAAGTAAATGCTTGAGAATTATATCCATTGGTTGATTGAGTTTTGTAAATGTACGTGATGAGGGTTTTCGAGAGGTTTTTGATAAGTGCCTTAGGAGTTTAGTCATAAAAGGACCTAATGGTTTTTTACCTCTCTTTTCTTTATTATGGGTAGAATGATGATAGGAAGATTGTGAAGTATTATGTGAGTGCATGGTAGGATTGGAAGAATAAGTATTTTCTTGTTGAAATGGATGTGTTGTATTGAAAGAAGAATATTGAAAAGGTGGAGGAGGATTGTATGTGGATTGATAGACATAATATGGATATATGGGAGAATAGATAATATCATTATGAAGAGGATTGGAAAAGGGATTGTCCTGTTGGGGTAATGATGAAAAATGAGAAAAGTGTGATGGAGGTGATGTTGAATAGGGATGAGGTTGGTCATAATCAACAAATGTATTTGGCTGAATTCTTCCAACATTACTGATGGGCTCATATTTATTTGGGTAAAAACTCATGGTTTCTTTAGTACTTCTAAAAGTAATATTTAGTATCTACTATTTAGAATTGAATCTAAAACATACAAACTTGAAATGATGATTTTGTTTTTGTTTTTCTTGTATACATATATATATTTTTGTTTTTTATATTTTTGAATCAAAAATATGCCTATGTTATTCACGTCGGGTTCACCAAAATGTATCGCTCCAAATTTTTCACATCCTTACCCTCAGGCTATAGGATCCACGCCCGGAAGGGGGATGCGAGAAGGATGGGACAATACCTCGGACTGAGAGGCCCTTTGAAGGTCCTGCCTCTCGGGGGAGGAGTATAAAGGTGAATTTTTTACGGATGGTGGGTTCACCAGGAAACTTTTGAGTGGCAGTTTCCATGCCTAGGTTGAGAATGGGTTTAATGTGTTCATTTTGAGCTGTAATCATTCAACTCCTAGGTTTGGCCAAGATGAATCTAAACTATTTTATATGCCAATACTGATTTAAATGGATACAAAACACAGAGAATATGCAAATTAGGATAGATCATACCTGATTTCGAATGTCTAATGAAGGTTCTGAGTCTTGTAGCAGTCCAGATCATCTCAACTCGTACGTAATCATCTGATATTTCACATAATCGTCGCAAATCATAGTCGGTAATCTGAGATCATACGGAATCGTCTGAAATCTGACGAATTCGTCAAAAACCTGCAATCACAAAAACAGATACAAAATACCAAATATGCAAATGCAGAAGCAACGAAAAATGATAGCAATAATAGTAAACGTGCCTAAATAATGGATTTAAATAACAAACAAGAGAAATGCAATAGATTTAATGTTTGATTTTAACTTTATCATGCGGTTATGCTAAATGAGGTGAACTCCAAGATGCATAATAACTTAAAATAATGCAGAATTACAATGGGAAAATACAGAAACAGTTTAAGAAAATGCAAACTCGGGCTCTGATTGCCCCCAATCTGGACTACAATCGGGATCACCTCCAATCGTATGAGATCGTCTATGCTCCTCAACAAGATCGTTCGAAATCGTCTAGGATCGCTTGCGACGATCCGAGCTAGCTTCGACTAAAAAATAGTAGAGTTCCTACAAGAAAACATGAAATACAGGATGTAGACAGTAGTGCGAGGATGCTCTAGTGTATAAGGAACTAAATTTGTAGGGAAATTCGTCAGCTAGGGGGTTCAGGAGAGTCAGGGAAGGGGAGTCAGAGGGATAAACTAGAAAAATCCTAGTTTATATAGGATTAAGGAGAGGCTAGGAGGTTGGAGATCATCCCAATCCGGGAGATCTCTAATGGGGGAATCTCCAACTGCATAGACGCACTTCTGCCAAGGTTGGAGAGGCTGTTGAAATATAATCTAATTATGAACATTCAATTTTAGGACGAAATCGTCTAGACGCTCTTTTCCAAACGAATTCGTCAGATCGGGGACGATTTCATCTGATATGCGACGATATCATCCAACGGTAAAAAAAATCCTAAAAATGGCATGAAAAATAATGGAAGTGGGTAACAAGCGGTTTTAGGGTGGTTTTGGGGTTAAAATTTAAATTTTTATCTTTTATATTTTACTAAGGGTTTAATCATGCCAATTTTAGGGTGCTACACCCTGACTTCCTGCCATCCTTACTATTGGTGCCCTCCTTAGTTCCTGTATTCCTGTCATCCTTTCCTGTAGAACCAGTCCAATCCTCCCTCCTTCTCTAGCCTTCTCCATCCTTCTCCAGCTCCACTTAACTATAAGCTTTTTTATCTGGATATTATCTTTATAACTATGGTGACTATGGTTACTTTAAAAAATTTACACAAAGGCAATATACTTTTTTTCTCATCTTCTTACTAGATTTTATGGTTAGTAAATTATTTCATTTTCCTTCCCTTCTATTTTATAATAATTTTACCAAATAAGTTCATCAATTATGTTCAAGGATTGAGACCAATTGTCATTTACATACAAATTTTCATAGATATTGAGTGTGTTTGAGTGGTGGATTGATATCATTATATATTTTGGTACATACATTAGTAGTCATCTCATTTTACCAAGTGAATTTTTCTTACATAATGATGAATTAAAGTCCATACTAACCCAATAACTCATTCACAAGAGAACTATCCAAAAAGTAGTAATACTAACTTTCTTTCTTGTAGCTTCCAAATATGTGCATAAAGGAAATATATGAACATGTTAGGTGATTAAAGCCTTAAGAATATGGCCGCTCTCTCCTTGATAAAAACAAGAATAAAATTTGAGAAAAAATCTAGCCATTGTCAAACTTTGGTCTATTTTTTATTCTACAACTAATTTGGATTCAAAGGAGTATGAGGATTTTTTTGGAGTGAATTGATTTTGTATAATCTATTTCGACATATTTCATCAAAAATTGGGTTTACTGGAAATACCATTGTTCAAAATTAGGAGATGATAAGAAATACATATGGTGCATGGCATGTTGATAGAGCCCTCATTCTAGATGAAAGTATTAGTGATGAAGATGAAAATTTCCATGACCATTAAAATATAGATGTTGATATAAATGAATGGTATTTTCTATCTAGACTAGCTCCCCATCATGGTTTGTAGGCTTTTGAAGGCTTCTAAACTTGCGTTGTTTGGTCGATAAGATTTTAAAATGGGGTATAGTTGGGATATAATATTTTTCTTAGAAGAAAGAACCACATAATTTGTACAATATAATAGATCTACAAAAAATATTTTGCAATATCATTAGCATGAGGTACATTCTTGAAAAATCCTCTCAAAAAGCAACAGTTTGCATTCAATAAAATAAAACAATATTTTTACCATCGAGGCAATGCTCCAACACTTAAGATGATTATTTTAGGGATTGTTAAAACAAATAAACTATATCTCATTAATTATATCATAAATGCATTGGATATCAAAGGCATTAAAAGCAAAAGTCCTCTTCTACTTCTAACTCTTGCAGGTGTTTTAAATTTCAACAAATGAGCAATAACTATGCATAAAGGATTAAAAGATAACGTAGTTTTTAATGTCCATGAGACAATAGGCCATATGAGATTATTCTCATAGAGAATATTATTTTACTCCATATATGTTTATTCAACCATACTTAGGTTATAAAAGTATGGTGTACACAACTCTACCGCACATTGGATTTGAATCTTCAACCTCCTATTCAAAGTCTCAAAGCCTTATCGTTAGGTCCACTCAATTTGTACAAATTATATAGCATTTAAGAGGACAATAATTTACAATTCTCTAAGAAGAAATGAATCATATACAATGCATCCTTTTTAATAAAATTATCTTTTTAGGGATAAATTTGTTCAAAGATATAGATTATAAGTTGCATGGAACATTTATGGAACAAAGGAATGAATACTTTGGAAGTTTATTAATAATTCTTATTAAGGGCCTTGCATAATTGCCTCTCATTTAAGATAAACCATTTTTTATAGGTAAGCAAAACCTTGGTTAAAATTTATTTGATCCTTATAAATTATAGGATATGTGTGAATAGTAAGATTAAAATGTCATGTTTATAGCTTTTCTTGCATCTCTAATGAAATCAATAACACTTATGGGAGGATATTATAAAATACATTCAAAAGTATATATTTTTAGATAATTATTTTACAATAATTTTTGAAGAATCTTGAAAAATATACAAAATATATATTTGAATCTTGAATATTGGGTGGTTATGATGTGGAACAACTGAAGTCTACTCACCTGATTGTACCACAAAATCAAGCCAAGCAATTTCTCAAGGTTTTAATATTTTGTCTAAGTCATTTGTTTTATCCTAAATAGTGCTTTCATGTTCATAGCATTTATGTTTCACCCAATGAATTTTAACATAAAGTTTTAGTTAGTACAAGCATATCAAATCATTTTTGGGTTGAAAGGCTACTGCAAATAGCCACCCAAGTGGAAAATATTGACCAAATCCTGTAAAAGGTTCCATTTTGTGGAATCAACTTGTCTCATTTAACATCCTCTTGTTCTAGCATGAGGGTCAAACCATGGTTGGGGTTATCCTCTAGGACCCATAACACCTAAAGGGTGGATGCATACTTCCCCATCCCTTATCATATTGAACCTTTGACTAACCGATCGACTTGTTACAATAACTTTAAGGGGGTTAGCATACATATTCCTAGTATTTAGTTTTTTATCCATTATCTCTATAACCGACTAGAGCCATGTCAATACCTTAACCTTGGTCTTGATCTCATTATCCATTATGATTAAAGGTGGTTGTCCCATAACAAACATCATGGTAGAATGAGCTTATTTTTCATACTCGTTCCCTATAGCCAAATGGTACAAGGACTTATCACTTGTACTCTCGAGCAACAATCTAAAGGTGGCATCCCATACCGCCCCTTGTTACTATTTTTGACTAGGTCACTTTTTTTGACCTATTTCATCAGAAAAATAATTGCTCTCAAGTCATGTTGTGTGCATACCTACACCTCAACATCATTGGGTGTTCATATTTTGTTATTCTTCACGAGGAATACATTAATCATTCCTCATCATGGTACAAATCAAAGAGTTAATATTCTTTATAAGGGTTCCAACTAACTATTTCAAGTTCTCAAGAAGCCTTTTCACACTCAACAATTTCACTATTTATCAATCAAATTTTCAGAATTAAAACTCACTCATGGTGCAATAGTTTTATTTAAAAACTTCTAGGTTTTTCACACTATATTGCTAGCAAATACTATTCTTACAATTTAGTAATTATTAAACTAAAAAACTTTTACTTCGATCGATTACCTACGAAGTTCACAAAATTCAATAACCAAACATGAATAATTAAATACCACATTTCTAAACCTAGTGTATGATTAGCTATGATTTAATTCCAGTTTCTACTTATTAATAATCATAGTTTTTTAATGGACTGAGTTGCTCATTTCCACAATATTTACATCCATAAGTAGTACATCCTCAACACACATGTTTAAAATATTAGTATATATTTTAATCTACGATAATATAAAATTGTAACCTAGTTTATATTTATATATAGTTTGAAAGAACTGAAACCACGAACCAAAAACATAACCAATCTATCATTCAATACTTTGATTGTGTAGTTTTCCATTTGCTAAAAACTCAAATTTACACTACATTCAACCTTACCACACCACTACTACTCTAAGTGGAACATATTGACAATCATAGATATTTCATATTCTACAAACCAATTCCAACATACAACGTTGATTAAAATCTCACTTCATAAAAATCATATTTATTGTAACTATCTACTATCAAAGTAGCTATTATCCACTTATTCAGATAATATTAATTGATACAAATAAAATTATCTACCATCTAGCTCGAGTTGCGAGTATGGTCTTAACAAATCACTCTATCAAATTTTATATCATCATTTTCTTATAGTGCTATGAAAATAGCATCTATAAACCTTTTGAAAAACTAACCAACAAGGGTTAATACATATTTATATATACTTCGTTCGACATCTAAACATGGCGTTCTTCTTCGACCATCATAATATTTATTTATATGTTATTGTCTATTCTTTTAGATACATTCATTAGACAAAATATAATCTAGTTTTTCCTATTTCTCAGCCAACATCTTGCTTAATAGCTAGAAATTAGATGTATTTATAAATCGAAAGTATTATTAATAAAATACACAAGTCTCTTTATTTCTTTGTCAAGCATCATATACCAGAGTTTCATTCAACCCATAGTGAGCATATAGTAAACTATCATTCACAAATTCATTCATGTTTTGATAGAGCTGGACAATAGTAAAAAAATGTGACCAAGATCCTAATAAGATACAATACGTTACATAGGTGGCATAATACAATATTAATACCTAAAAGAATACATTCAAAAACCATTTATTTGTATACAACTTAGCATTGCAATGCTACAATCAAACTATCTCAGTTCGTTGAATGATGTTGAGAAGTAGCTCTCATAACAATCCTAGCTTTGTCATGACACCTTGGGTTTTATTACCATCTTCTTTTGTTAATAACTTTGTTATTGTAGTTCAGAGAGAAGGAAATTGATGGTCTTTGGTTCAGACCTTCACACCAACCCAGCCACCAACATGTTCTTTTTGGAGTTTAATGGGATCATATACGACCTATATGATATGCATCTAACTAAATGCAACATTTATTCAATCCAACCACGAGTTTTATTTCTAGCTTCTATTTATTGTCATTTATCAACTTCCACAAGTATTTATTACAAGTAAATATCACACTATATCTTTATAATTAAATTTACAAAATAAAACAAAACAATAATAAATAGAAACTGGATTTTGATTAAAACCCAGCTAGATTCACACACATGCATAAAAGTTTCACTGTTAAATTTATCTGAAGGTGTTAATACAACTTTTTAAAGAGAAAACATATCTCAACCAGCCATTCTTACAAGTCTTAGCATTAGTTGTAATAATAACAATGATGTTTTCTTTTTAACATAAGGGCTCACCATTTTGAAACTATATATATATATATATATATAGTTATTAATGTCTGCAGAATTTAGATATCAATTTTACTATCTTTCTTCTAGCAATAGTCATAAACCAAATTTCCTAGATTATGTTTTCCTTTCCAAAAAAATTGCCAAAATCATTCCCAAATTTTGACTGCATGCGTACAAGTTAAAAAAATTAAAAAGAATCGCAACCTTTAATCAACTTGAAGCCAACAATATAGCCAACATGCAGTATAGCACAGACAATTTCAATGTCTTTAATTCAACACTATTATTTTCTTTTAAAAAAAGAGTTTATGAAAAGAGCCGACCTGTATGCACTTCGAACCAGAAATTCAAATTCTCTTTCCAGCTTATTCTTTCCAAAGCATGTAGAAAAACAAGCCACAAGAAAAATTCTTTTCTTAGCAAGAATTAGTTTTGAAAGATAACAATCAAGATCCCATTTTTCAATGATATATTTTATCCACACCCCATTTCCTACTTTTTTGTTCTTTTTCTCTGTGGTAGTTCACTCTTGCAATCATAAAAGGTTACTTAGGAATGTTTTCCCCACTTAATACGTTTGCCATCCAAGTCTCCATTTTTCCTTAAATCACATACAAAAAATTATTATTATATATATATATATATATATATATTATATAAATTTTAATCATGCCAATTATTTATTATGTATTATTTTCTTATATTTCATCTAATTTTGAAATCACAAAGCAAGCATAATATTAGTCTTTTTATCCCTCAAATAATTTAGTAAGATGTGACTCCCATGCATCAAGCACTTTCATCACCAACAAGGTCATGCGAATTCCACATTGTTGTCAAGTAACAAGTATTTTTGTAGAACAACACACAACATGCAATTTATTTCTAATGCATCTAAATTATGGAAAGATGTGAGCTTCCATGTACTCACATAATGAATCATCATTTCTCTATTACTTTTTTTCGACCAACTTTATCCATCGAAGGCATATACCTAGTCCTGCATACACAATGACTATCAATAGTACCACATTCTTTACGAAAAGGCATATATTATTATCATATATTCTATAATTAAAAATTGTGCAAGGAGGGTCATGACATCCTCCCCCACTAGAAATAAACATAGTTCATGTGTTTCATGCATGGTTGATAAAATTTAAAACATACTCATTTACTTATGCATTTGTATAACCATCAATAAAATTTCTTTCACAAACCATACATCATGTGATTATATACATTCATAAATATTTAGTATATCAAACTTGTTTGCATAATCCAATCACATGATGTTTCATAATATATTAAACCACATATTCATGCACAAACTAAAACATACACAAAGATACTCTACTCAGTATTCCAATCACACATCCATATATACATATACATATACATATACATCATCAATCCATAATAAATATTTTTTTAAAGTGTTTATATCTACTCAAATAGATAAGGAAATTATTGTTGTATATTTACCACCTTCTCCCACGTGGTGTTTTTTTCCAAGTAGTGGTCTCATTGGACTCGACATTGCTCTATATTCCTCTTTCTCAAGTTCTTGATCCTAAAACCAAGTATACAAACAGGTCAAACTTCAATTTTTAGCGGATCGATCATTTGCAAGTTGGAAACATCCAAGACATGAGTGGGGTCAGAAATTTACTTCCTAAAGAGGGACACATGGAAGACATTATGGATTTTGGATAAACTTGGTGGTAGAGCAAGTTTGTATGCAATAAATCTTATCTTACCCACAATTTTAAATGGACCCACATCTTGGGTCAAGTTTGAAAGATTTTATAGAACTTTTAGTTGGTTTCACCCTTAAGAATACTCTGTCTCCCACAAAATATTCTCTCGGTGTTCTTTTAAGAGACACATAGCTCTTCTAGCAATTTGCGGCCTCCTTTAACTTCTCTTGAATTCTTTTCAATTAATATTTCATTTCTTTTTTATTTTTTGATCCAATCACTAATTTATCTTCTGGATTAAAGGAGTCATGCATCTTATTCCATACAAGGCTTCAAAAGGTGCCATACCTAGTGATGCATGATAATTGTTATTGTATGTAAACTTGATTAGCTTTAAGTAATCTTCCCATTTAGTATGTTGATCCATGCAATACATTCTCAACATATCCTCTAAAACCTGATTCACCCTCTTAGTCTATCCATATGTTTGAGGGTGATAGGCTGAACTAATATTTAATTTGATACCCAATGCTTCATGTAAATCCTACCAAAATTCAGAGGTAAAGTGAGAGTCTCTAGCAAAGATTATAACTTTTGGAAATTTGTGTAGTTTTACCACTTCCTTGGCAAATTGCTTGCTATTGCAAGTGCATCATATTGTACATTACCAGGTATAAAATATGCAGCCTTGGTTAACTTGCTTAAACCTTATTTTAGGCAAGCCCACTATAAAATACATTAAAACCACCTGATATTTCTGCACAGGTATACCATGTGGGTACATTCTACCTATCGGATACAAATGTTCTACTTTTACTTTCTAATACTCCAAGAACCTGGCCACATAACCAATGATGTCCTTTTTTATACTTGTCCACTAGTAGGTATTTATCAAGATATCTTGCATCTTTATCCCTCTAGGGTGCATTGAATAAGGAGTATTTTTTACCTCCTTAAGGATTGTTTCTCTCAATCCACCCATATTTGGAATAACCAATATATTCTTATAATACAATACATCATATCTATATACAAAACCTGTATCTTTTCTAGGTTTTTTCTCCACCTGAGCATTACAAGATTGACAAAATTTATTTATTTTTGTCATTCTTTAATCTAATATAACAAATTATAATGACATTTTGTCATTGCATCAATGCACCCTCTCCTACTCAGAGCGTCAACAACCTTGTTCTCCTTACCCTTAATATACTCAATGCCAAAATTATACTTAGATAGAAACTCCATCCAACGTCGTTGTCTAGCATTTAGCAAGGGTTGAAATTTGGTGATTTGTCTTCAGTTCAAATGAATTTTCCAATAAATAGTGCCTCCAAATCTTAAGGGCATGTACCATAACTACCAATTCCAAGTCACGAGTGGCATAATTCACCTCACGTCTCTTAATTTTCCTTGATTTAAAGGTAATAATTGCATCATATTGGATCAAAACCCCTCCTAATCCTTTAATTGATGAATCGATACACACTGTAATCTGCTTATTAGGATCAGGTAACTACAAAATTGGTGTGATTATCAGCCTTTCTTTTAGAATTCAAAAAGCCTCTTCAAACTGCTCTATCTTTTTAAAGGCTTTACCTTTTCTTTGAAGGTTTGTAATAAGTTGGGTAATTATCGAGAAACCTTTGATAAATCACCTATAATAGCCTACAATCCCCATAAAATTTTGCATCTCAATCACATTAGTAGGTGCAAGCCAGTAAACAATTACTTCTATTTTCTTGGGATTGACTACAATCCCCTCAACAGAGATAATATACCCCAAATAATGCACTTGTGGAGTATAAAATTCATACTTTGATAGATTTTCATAAAATTTATTCTTTTTAAGGATCTCAAGTACAATTCTCATATTTTGATCATGTTCCTCCTTGTCCTTAGAATAGATCAATATGTCATCAAGAAACATGAGCACAAACAGGTCCAACTACTATCTAAAAATGTTATTCATGAGATTCATGAATGCGGTTGGGGCATTAGTTAACCCAAATGGTATGACTGTAAACTCATAATGTTCGTACCTTGTTCTAAATTTTTTTTGTGAGTGTATTCTTCGCAAATTCTTAACTAATGGTAACTAGATATTAAGTCAATATTCGATAAGATGGTTGCTCATTTCAGCTGATTGAAGAGATCATCAATTCTAGGTAACGAATACCTATTTTTGACAATAACCTTATTCAACATCCGGTAATCTATACACATCCTCAAGGTACCATATTTCTTCTTAACAAACAAGACAGGAGCTCCCCATGGTGACACATTGGGCTTGATTATCCCTTTCTCCAATAAATCCTGAAGTTGTAAATTGAGCTCTTATAGCTCAATATGAGTCATCCTATACAACACCCTTGCAAAGGACACAACTCCAAGTAATAACTCAATAGAAAAATAAAACTCTCTTTGAGGAGGCAACCTTGGAAGGTCCTCCGAAAATACATCTTTGAATTCTCTCAATACAGGATGCTTTTGGAAGAGGTAAGATTCCACTTCACCCCCTTCTTTCCTATTCATTTTAACTACAAAAATCATTCCTATATTTCTAATAGATTTATTTATCTGCATTGCAGACAATAGATGTGGCTTAATCACACCACGATCATAATGAATTCTAATCCTTTGATTAGATTCATCCATAAACTCCATTCATCTTTCCTCAAAATTTAGAAGAATCTTATGGGCTTTTAACCAATCAACACTAAGGATGATGTCAAAGGCATGTAAAGGTGCTACATACAAATAACAATTGGTTTTTCCCTAAGGTAAAATAATATGAGAGTCAAATAGATATCAGTTTACTTGATAAGTTTACCCCAACCCATATTCTGCCTTCTAACCATTGGCCAAAAATCTAGGTCTTTTTGGTATGTCCCTCATTAATCTAGTGGAAATAAAGCTATCAATTGATCCACTATCTATCAAAATACATACATCCTTATCATAAATTTTACCATTTAACAAGAAAGGAGTAACTTGACCATCAAGTATAGGATTATATATCACTGCAAAGATCCTATGAGTGGCTTATTTTGGAGATTTCTAGCGAATATCAGCTCTATGGAGGCACTTGTTGGCATAATGGGCTCCTTGGCATATATAACATCTGCTTGGAGAAGCTCTGCTTTCCCTATTATTATTCTTATTCTTGACTTGAGGTACAATTTCCCTGGTGTTCTCTTGATCTATTGGTATCCTATCATTCATTCTAGGGTACCCCTTGCCATCCTTCTTGAACCTATTACCTTGGAAATGGTTTTTGTTTTTTCTTCCTTGTTTATTATGATCTCCTCCTTTGGGTTTCTTATTATGTTCTTTTCTCCATTTCATATACCTAGTGCTCTTTCATTTCTTTATCTCTTTCAGACTACTTTTTATAGTTAAAGTATACCTTTCTGGTCTCTTGGTTTGCTTCCTCCTTTCAAGCTAAATTAAAAGCAATAGGAAGATCTACATGCTTATGCATATTCACCACTATCTTGATCCTGGGATGTAGTCCCAAAATGATTTTTTGAACTTTCATCTCTTAATTGCTCTCATACTAGGTTGTATATTTTAGTAATTGAACATATTTTTGATAATAATCCTAGACTATCATGGATTCTTGTTGCAGGTTTGTGAATTCTCCAAGTTTTTCTACATAATACTATTTAGTTAGAAATCTATTTCTGAATTCTTTATCAAAAACTTTCCATTTGAAATTTGCAGCTTCAACATGCAACCCTTTCTTAAAGGTTTTCCACTAGTTCAGGGCCACTTCAACCATGTTCATAACAACCAAGGAATATTTATATTCTAATGAAAAAACCACCAAGGAAAAGTATGACTCCAATTTTCTCAGCAATTCTTTGTTGCATCACCTTCACCTTTTCCATTAAATAGAAATTATAACCTTATTTATGTCCTTAACCAACTCCAAACTCGCTTTGGCCCTACCAATGCTATATCTTGCAGGCTTACTAGGTGTTTCTTATGTCCTACCTATAGTTTCCCTACCCTTGGTTAAGTCTTCTATAACCTTATATTGTTGGATTATCATATCCTATTGTTGGGCCATGTGAGTTTTTTTTGGGGCCATTTCTTCTCTTTTTTGATCCATATGAGTTTGTAATAGTTGTACTACTTGTGCTAAGTTTTATTCCTCCCTAACAGGCTCATTTAATGGAGATTCATTCACTTTCTTCATCCTTATTTTTCTTTGAGGACCTTCTCTTTTGTTCCCTATTAGTGGTCCTCTTGGATTTCATCTTATGATATCTTCCTCTTGCCCACCTCCCGTGGGATTCTCGAAAGTTCCACCTCGCATCATATGTGCCATAAGACCTATAGGGAAAAGAGGCAAGTTACTTTTTTAGCTTTAATTTTATCAAAAAAAATATTAATCAGAGTCCTACAACATTAAGATCTCTTATGCTTTGATACTGCATATAACAACCCAAGTCTACTCACCTGGTTGTACCACAAAAGTAAGCCAAGCAATTTTTTAGGGTTTTTTTTGTTTAAGTCTATTATTTTATTCTAAACAGTGCTTTCATGTTCATAGCAAATACTTTCATATTCATAGCATTTATGTTTCACCCAATGAACATAAATTATTAATCAGTACAGGCATATCAAACCACTTTTGGGTTTCATGACTGCTGTAGACAACCACCCAAGTGGACGAGATTAGCCAAATCCTGTAAAGGTGCTATTTTGTGGAATCGATTTATCTCATTTAATGTCCTGTTATTCTAGCATGAGGGTCGAACCACATCTAGGGTTATCCTCTAGGGTCCATAACACCTAGATGGTTTATGTATACTTTCCCATCCCTTATCATACTGAACCTTAGACTAACCGGTTGATTTGTTCTACTAAATGTATGTAATGGGATAGCATACATATGCCTAATTTATAGCTATCTATCCACTATCTCTAAAATTGGCTAGAGCCATATCAATACCCTAACCTTGGTCTTGATCTCATTAGCCATTATGATTCATGATGATTATCCCATACCAAACATCGTGCTAAAACAGGATTATTTGTCATACATATTCCCTATAGACAAATGGTACAAGGACTTATCACTTGTACTCCTAAGCAACAATATAGAGGTGGTGTCCCATACCACCCCTTGTTACTATTTTTGACTAGGTCACTTTTTTTGACCCATTCATTAAGAAAAATAATTGCTCTCAAGTCATGTTGTGTACATACCTACACCTCAATATAATTGGGTGTTCATATTTTATTATTCTTCACAAGGAATACATTAACAATTCCTCATCATGGTACAAATCAAAGAGTTAAGTTTATTTATAAGGGTTTCAACTAAATGTTTCAAGTTCTCAATAAGCCTTTTTGCACTCAAAAATTTCACTATTTATCAATCAAATTTTTAGAATTAAAACTCACTCATAGTGTAATAGTGTAGACATCCAAAAGTAACACATGCTTGCTTCTAGGTATTTGTAGACCACCATAGGCCATCATAGGCCATCATAAGCCACTTTAGTCATCTATAGGCTACCTTAGTCATCCGTAAGCTCCTAAAACTACAAAAACTAGGTAAAACACACCCAGGGTGCTTCCTACCCACTTGGAATCCATCTACTAGCCCCTTAAGGCCACATAAGCCCTTTCCTACACCTAATTAGGACCCCATGGGATCATTCCCAACAAAAAATACTAATTAGGCTAATTAACATTCTAATTCATCGTTGAATTTCACTTACATACGCTTTATCCCTTAAGTGAGTTTAATTAGGGTTCTAAGCCAAATTTGCCCTAAGAGCACTCCCACACATGTGTGCACCATGATATTAGTTAGGATATTTATGAAAACCCTAACTAAACCTTAACCTAACTTAGGACTTAGCTAGCCCTAGCTAACCTTAACTCTTCGTCACACATGTGTGAGAAGGAGATATTTCCTTAGGACATGTGGGCTTGACACATCCTCAAACCCTAACCTAACTCCATTAGGAAGTGACTCTAATATTTGGTTTATCTAATTCCTTCTCCTGAACTTAGCCTCTCCCATAAATAGAGGTTTCCCCCTCTCATTTTACCTCTCTTTCCTCTTTTAGTCACCTTACATAAACTCTTCCAGTATTATACTAGAGCCGCATATGACAATTCTAGACCATACAAACAACATTATAACATCTTGGGAGCCAATCCAAACAAAGGATCTCCACCAAAAATGTCACAATCCAATTCATCCCCTGCCCTACGAATATGGGTTCCAATTTGCATGTCACCCTGCAAATTGACCTTGTAGTGGGTCTGCACCAGTAAAATCAACATGTATCATTTCTTTTATGTTTTAGCAGCATTCCCTTTCAATTTTTATCATTATTTCATACTTATTTTATGTCAAGTATTACTAATCATATTTTGTAGGTCTAAAAATTAGGTGCAAAAGAAAAACCACAGCAACAAAAAATATTGATGGCCCGTGCACATAGAAGCCCACCTTCATTGAGGAGCTCTTAAAGACATCATCAGGATATGTATTTTGTAAAGAAAATAGGAAAATTAATCCTTGTAACCTATAAAGTATTCCTTTATGAAATAAAAATAGTATTTTTGAGTATTTTACATTGTGTTGAATTACTTTATCAAATGAATGTTTCTTTTTGTTAGCTTCATTCTGGCATGCCTGGTGGGACCCCCACAAAAGGTTGCATTAGGATAGTTTTATTCCAAATCTAACACAATCTCTGGTTTTCTATGCTATTGCAGGTACCCACAAGGTAGAACATAACATTCCTAAGCCCTGACAAGCACTTCAGGACAGTAGGAGTTTGAGGTCACCCTGTGAATTCAGTCATACTACTTCACAAAACCCTAACACAATAGGGTATCACAGTAGAAACTTCAAAACACTTATCAGACATCTCAACAGTCAGGTATTCCCCTTGGAATTTGTTGTTTCTATATTTCTTTTTGCATAGCAATTTCACATTCAAAATGCATTGTGCTATTTTGTACCATTGTTCCTTTTGAAACAATAATTAGGTCTATCAAAGTGGTTAGAACTCCTTCAATTTGTTTCAAAGTTATTCGTTGTCATTCGATTCAAAAATTGCATTCCTCTTTTTGCTTTGTTATTTACAATCGTCAAACTAGTTCTTCATTCCTTTATTTTTTTAGGTTGCATTTCATTCCTTTATGTATGTTTGATAGGCATTTCCAATTCCTTTCCAAAACTTGCATTTAGATCAAAAGTTTTTTATTTCTCTTATATTTTGAAAGCATTTAAATTTCATATTTCAAAAATCACATCTAGATTAGGTTTTTAAAATCCCTTTTTGTGTCAAATATTTAAATTCCTTTCTTGCAAAATCAAAGCTCAAATCTCTTTCATGTTTTTAGATTAGGAATTTGATTCCTTTTTGCATCCTTTAGCCTAAGAGTCAAATTTATTTTTGCATAATCAATTTCAAATTTCTTTCAAATCATTTAGATTAGAAATTTTCCATCTCTTTCACAAATCCCCTGGGTAACTTGCATATTTATTTTCATGTCATTAGATTAGGGTTTTCAAATTTCTTTCAAATCATTTAGATTAGAAATTTTCCATCTCTTTCATAAATCCCCTAGGTAACTTGCATATTTCTTTTCATGTCATTAGATTAGGGTTTCAAATTTCTTTTAAATCATTTACATTAGAAGTTTCCCATCTCTTTTCATATATCCCCTAGGTAACTTGCATATTTCTTTTCATGACATTAGATTAGGAGTTTAAAATTTCTTTAAAATCATTTAGATTAGAAATTATCCCCTCGATAACTTGCATATTTCTTTCCATGTCATTAAATTAGGGTTTTCAAATTTCTTTTAAATCATTTAGATTATAAATTTCCCATCTCTTTCACAAATCCCCTGGGTAACTTGCATATTTTTTTCATGTCATTAGATTAGGGTTTTCAAATTTCTTTCAAATCATTTAGATTAGAAATTTCCCATCTCTTTCACAAATCCCTTGGGTAACTTGCATATTTCTTTTCATGTCATTAGATTAGGGTTTTCAAATTTCTTTCAAATCATTTAGATTAGAAATTTTCCATCTCTTTCACAAATCCCCTGGGTAACTTACATATTTCTTTTCATGTCTTTAGATTAGGATTTCCTCTCTTTTTTGCATCTTCTAACATAGGATTTCAATTTCTTTCTACATAGTTTTAAATTTCTTTCATATTTCAAAATTAGGGTTCCAAAATCCCTCTTATCACGTGCTTCACTTTGCTTTTTTACATACTGCATAGAATAGATCCTTATTTATTTTATAAAAAGGCACATAGGACTAGTTTTCATTTTAAAAGTGCATATAAATCTAGTTTTATTTTTAAAAGCGCATCTAGGCCTAGCTTTCATTTTTGAAAAGGCATTTAGATAGTTGTCTTTGCTTTCCCTCAGTGGTAACAAACACACCTACACACACACATACCAAAAACAATAGTGTAAGGATTGGATTTCATAACCAATTCCTCACTTGAGACTGGTGAGGTCAGAGCTCTACCCTCCACTGGCTCACTACCCGTCTAGTCACCATAGTAGCCCCCAAGAGCAGTTTTTAGGACTTCATTACCAAAAAATCCCCTACTTTTGACATTGGTTTTTCAAAATTCATCATCGAAAGGGACCTTCAGAGTGGTATAGGATTAGATGCCTTCATTCATAAGGCTAACATGATTAGTAAACACAGTAACTATCGTTCTTGATTAAGCTTACCCAAGAGTGAAATAAACACCCAACTGGGCTAGTAGCAGGTCTTAGACAGTATTACCTCTTCTCGTGAGAGGTGTAGACACTAAAATGTGGTTAATCCGATTAAGCACCCACAAACAATGATCAAATTGACATCATATGGCCCCTTGGGCAGCCCTCAGGAGGCTCACAGTGGTTCTAGCCACTCCGAAAAGGGTTTTGGAGGCTACCGGCCCAATTTTGGGAGGTTTTGGCCCAAAATTCACCACCATCCCACCCTGGGACGGTGGTAGATTCCCATCATCCCACCCTGGGATGGTGGTGAGCCATCGTCCCAGGGTGGGACGGTGAGCAAGTTTGACCCAAAAAAAGTCAAATATGGGCCAAATGGCACCCAAAAACTACCATTTAGCATGCCATATGGAGCATGCGGGTCAGAGGGCACTGAAGCCTTATGACACACTTCTTAATGGAGGCCCAAAATGGAGATTCTCTTCCCCATCCAGTGCATGCCTCTCCATTTGACAAGTGGCACCTCCTGCCATGCATGCCCTTGCATGCCTTTTTGCACATGAGCCCCTTTGGGCTATAAAATGGGTACAATGTCCACACAAAATACACATATATAGAGAGGAGTTCTAGGATATGCAATGGAGTGCTTCCGAGATTTCCCCTCACCTTATTGCACCTTTTTGCCCTCGGAATCTCCCTTTTGCCAAGGAGGTTACCGGGTGACTTCAAGAAGGTAATCCGAGCATAACTTTTCCATCCGGGTGAATTTCTTCACCAAATTCGATGAAAACACACCTTAGATTGTTTAGGAACATCTTCTAGTGATTTTGTAGCAAAAAGTGGCCGGATTTGGTGGGTATCCCCTCCTAGGGTGCCCCCCAAATAGTTGCAGTCACCATCGCCCCCCGGGACGAGGGTAAATTATTAAACAATTTCATTACTATTTTTAATTATTAATTTTCTATATTATCCCATGATGCTACAGTTAAAATTTCAAGTGATTTGGAGTTAAAATGAAAGAGTTATAGCATTTTTAAGTTTTTGTAGGCTCGTAGGGCCCATCCGGGCACCCCAGTTTGATGCAGGTGGATCCGGGATCCAATTTGAAAATATAATCATATGGGTTGTCTTTAAATGTCAATTTATGCATACTTACCAAATTTCATGAGTTTTGGATATGTTTAGGTTCGGGATTTTCTTGTCTTCCTTTTCGTAGGTTGTAGGCGGGCGACGCTAAATCGAGGGGTCTACGGATGCAATTTCTGATATTTTTTGGGTGATATCCTCCCAAAACATCCTCTTTAACATCTCTAAAAATTTTCAAGTCATTTGGACATGTTTTGATATATTTTTAATATATGCCTATTTTGCCCCTATGGGGATTGCATGTTTTCACCATACACCCTTGCTATTTGACCCCTTTGGCTTCCTTGTGTGTAGGTGCAGGTTCTTAGAAGGCATTGGGAAGGAATATCAGACATCATATAACCTATATACAAGCAGCGATGGCATTGGCTCGCCCACCTCGATTGTGGGTACGCGGAGAAACATTGGATGTGCACCTTGATTCTGTGAAAGACTTGGTCTTTGGGCACCCAATATTGTAACAATTGTATCACATTTTGAGCCCTCAAGGGGACTTCTGTGTAACCTTGGATCTGATCCAACAAATTAATGAGAAGAGACTTGCTTTGATTCATTTCCTTTTGTTTGGTATTCTTTCATTTTCACATGCATGCTTCCTTTTTGATGCTCATGAGCGAGATGGGGTAGATACACATATTTTTTCACATAATTTGGTGCACCATTTTTCCCTAATTCAGTGGTGATCATGGTGGGACCCTTGTCCCTTATGATTTGGGTGAAAATCTGACCTCAATTTTGCAATTTTTGCCCTTTTTGTGTTGCAGGTGCTCCCCTCCCCACCCTGGAATGGTGGCAGAGCCTTTATCTGGCACACCCTGGGATGGTGGCTTCACCGTCCCACCCTGGGATGGTGGTGAGGCTTCTAATCATCCCACCCTGGAGCGGTGGTGAAACAGAGAGATTTTTGCCCAAAAATTCAGAATTTGGAGAGCTCAAAATGGACAAAGTAAGTGCCTAAAACCTCTGTTTTTCTGCTACATTTTTAGAGACTATCAAAAATCAGTTTTCTTGCTTCATTTGCTTGCATAGAAAGGTTAAAAGTTACATTTTTTCTTTTCTTATAACATCACATAGCAAAAGGAAGAAGAAAAATCAAAAGAAATTTGAAGTAGCAATGCATCTTTGTGGCTTGATTGCTTGTGGCTTACCCAATGGGTAAGTTAGCATTTAGGGCTTGCATCTATAAGTGACATTTGTAGGTTCCTTTTATCCTAGATTTTTGAAATTAAAACACACCTATTGCATGCATTTAGTGAATGATCATTGAATGCTTCTTTGCTTACTTTCTTTGGCTTAAAAGGAACCACACACACTTGCACGTTCCACTATAACATTGGTAAGGTTGGATTTCATCACCAACCCCCAATTCAGACTGGTGACGTTGGATTTCACCTCCTTCCACCAGCTTGCCCATATATATCTTAGATAGAATAGGGCACTCTCTCAAGATGGAATAGGTCACTAATGTTCAAACTGCCTCCCACTATTGGAAACATTGTTTCAGAGTGGAAGAGCTAGGTGAACCCCCCACTGGGATTTAAGCGGTGTACCCTAGACTCTTTTGAGAAATCATGTTTGGCACTAGTGTCCCTAGTCACCACTTTGGTTGAGTTCCCTCATTCTAATTCCACAACAAGAGAAAAGAACAACAACAAATCTAAACACACTGAAACCAGTTTAGGACACACATTTAATCAGTAAAAAGATAATCATATTGTATGCTTTGTGTGTTTCTTTGTTATCTGGGACAAAACCCTAACCCTAATTTTTCAAAAAATAGGGTTTCAAAAAAAATCTACTTTTTGATTCTGCATCCAATGCTTCAAGAATCGTGCAAAATGGAGCTATAACGAAAAAGTTATTTTGGTTTTATTTTTACTCTATTTTCAACCCCGAAAATAGCAAAAAACTGCACTAAAATAGTCATAAAGTGGGCTAGACAACTCCGAAAAGTGCCAAATTTGTTTTGTTGTCTTAGTTAGCCCCTAGGGCACCTCTCCTAGAAATTTTGAGTCCTAACTCTTCACGGTTCAAAATTTCCCAAAAAATCCTAAAAGTGGGCATTTCCCCACGGCCCTGGTGAGCCAAATATTTCAAAAATACAAATTTTTGACCCAAAAATCAAATTTTGGAGACCTAGCCCATTATGATCAGCTCGTCGCACTGATCATTTTGATATATAACACTTATAACATTTTTGGGAAAGTCAAAATTTTCTAAAAATGGCCGATGGACCCCCGTTTTACCAATTTGGTCCAAAGGCGGTTGAAAACAAGACCTCCAATTTAGTGAGAGATTCAAGCTCCATAGCCAGTGAATATCTCCAAATAAGTCTAGAGGACATGCCCATACCTGAATGGCATCCTAGGTCCTATCATAACAACAAAATCATCCCTAGGGGGCAAACCTTCGAGATACCCCTACTAGGGAAGCACCCATAGGTCCTCTAGGAAAACTCCCTGATTGGGATACCTTGATAGAATTCTATATAGAAAATAATCTGCCCACTGAGGGGTCTAATAGATCAATATCATGGGTTCACACCCCAACTTACTCTATACATCAATCAGAATATGAACATGAGAGTACACCATGGCCTAGCCTGGATGAGCAAACCACCCCATTTGATCGAGCAAGTCACCCTCATACTCCTCACAGAGAGCACTCAACATCCACACATCATGCTTCTGTGCAGCCTGAATATATAGAGCTTACATCCAAAACTGAATATGAGGCTTTCCTAATAGATGAGGGAGAAGATCCCAACCATCTACCTACTCCTCGTGAAGAGTACTTGGTGCAACCATATGGTGGCTCTACATCATCGGACTATACAGAGCCAATTCATAAATCAGAGTCTCAAGGTAATGTGATCCTTAGGGAGCATGGAAAACAAGCATTAGACCCTACTAGGGGGAAAGACATGATAAACCCATCCATATTTCAAATATGAGGATACACAAACCCCATGCAACGGAGCAACCAGATCATACTCATCAAGAAATTAGGCCAAATATTAATAGGCAACAACATACGGATCAACTCCAGTTGGCTCAACAACAAGTACATCAACAATGGGTGGACTCACAACGAGCACACCTACAAGAGTTGTATCAACGAAAGATACAAGAACAACAAAAGATACAACAAGAGCAATTACATAATGCAGTACCTAAAGTTGTGCTTACACCTAGCACCTATAGGATGCAACAATGGGCAAGACGCCCAATACAATCTCAAAATATTCCCCCTCGGCCATGCCAAACTCGCATTCAACATCAAAGGCCATTATCTAGTTATCATCAAAAGCCTCATACTCCTCAACAGTACCAAGATCAATACGAGGAGGAATCATATGAAGAGTCCCAATGGGAACATCAGGATCAAATAGATGCCTACCCTGAACCCAGTTATGATGAGGTACCTAATGATCATACTTATCATCCACCTCAACATCAAAAGTGACCTCCTTCATCTAATAAAGGGCGACAACAGGATGATCATATTATGTCATCAGGGCCATACAAAGTGCTAGCTGATCGGTTGAAGGCATTAGAAAAGCCAGATCAAATTTTGGGTTATCAAAAACCCACACTAAAGCAGCTTAGTAATCAGCCTGTACATCCATCAGTGTCATCACTGACATACCCATCGAATTTCCAGATGCCCAAGCTTGAAGATTTCAAAGATGATGAAGATGCAGAAGAGCACGTGACAAGCTTCATTCTTAAGTGCTCTCATCTTCAAGATTATGACCCTTTGATGTTGAGAATATTCATTACAACATTATCTGGAGATGCTTTAGAATGGTATAATCATCTACCACGTCATAGCATAAACACCTTTGAGCAATTGGCCGATGCATTTTTGGGATGTTTTGCCTCTAGCGCTAAGAAAAGGATAAACTTGACTGACTTGTCTAGCCTTCATCAACTTGATGATGAGCCAATCATGGAGTATGGTAATAGATGGATAAAGGTGATGTTAAAACTACCTTTCACCCTACCCACAATGGAACTCATCCGAATGTTTACTAGAAGTTGTTCAAAGCAGATTTCACTTCTTTTACAATTACAATGATATCAAACATTCGAGGAGGCCTTAGCACAAGCCCAAATCATTGAGGACATCAAGGTCCAGGAGGGTGATGTACGACTCCACAAAGGGGAACAGCCAAACAAGAACATTAAAGGTGGTAACACGCAGCAAAATGTAGCCCCAATCAATCAAGTGGTTCTAAGCATCCCTGAACCCTTAAACCAAGCTCCCCCACCGCAATTACCAATGCAACCTAATTACCAGGCTCAGCCTCCATTGGCCAAAAACCATCTGCAACAAAAGCAAAGACAATATACTCATTTATCAGAGCCCTTAGCATCAATCTTCAATCGATTGTATGAGGCACGAGCAATCACGCTTCCCGAGATCCATCCATTGAAACCTAACAAACGTAGATCAAAGGCACACAAGAAAGATCTATATTGTGTTTACCATAGACAAAGAGGTCATGACATCCAGACATGTTATCCCTTTAGAGATTTAGTTCAGGATATGATCGAGAGGCGAGAGCTTCCGATGGGCAATCCTCTTGCTCCTAGCAACCAACCGATAGGAGACTTCCAAGACCTCTGGCCCATACACGAAGCAAACACAACATCTGCCAACCACTTTGAGCAACCCAAAGGTAGCATACCTTCCCCACCATCCACATCACAACCAATGAATCATAGTGAGAACTCTAATGATATCACACCTTTCTCACCTTCATTGAGTAGCACACACACTAGGGGTGCCTAAGGTATCGTGCCTTCCCCCTCGCAAAACACTCAAAATTCAAAAACAATTTAAAACACCAAAAATCCAAACAAATCATAAAATGTCAAAATCCATAAACATTCAAAATAATCAAAATTTCAAAAATATTGCAAAACATTAAAACACAAAAACATTTGGCATGTACCCTTGCATACTTTAATTGCTTTGCATTAGGTATTTTTCAGCCATTATACTTGCATTAGGATAGGTCCTGTTTAACATCGCATCAATCATAATAAATGTTGGGGGTATATAAGGTATTGCACCTTCCTCCTAAGAACACAAAGTAAGCAAAGTTACAAAAGGCTCCAAGGGTATCTACATATCGCTTGGTCAACCTAAAAATACTCCTAGACTATCTATGATCATCTAGGTCAACCCTAAAATCCCCAAAGCATCCATACAGCCCTTTGGTCACACTAAATGCCCCTAGGCAGTCGTAGACACTTTTCTAAGTTTTGACCATCTAGGTCACCCAAAAGGCTCCTAGCAGGTTTTCACCATCTAGGTCAAGTAAAAATGCTCCTAGACTATCTACGATCATCTAGGTCAACCCTAAAAGCCCCAAAGGCATCCATAAGCCCTTTGGTCACAACCAAAATACCCCTAGGTAGTCTAGACACTTTTCTAAGTCTCGACCATCTAGGTCACCCAAAAATGCTCCTAGGAGTTTTCACCATCTAGGTCAACTAAAAATGCTCCTAGACTATCTATCGGTCAACCCCAAATGCCCCAATGGCACCCAATAAGCCCGTTGGTCACCTATACATATATATCAATCAAAAATTCAAAAACATCATCAAAACATCAAAATACAAAAACATTGCATCGCATTGCACTTTCATACATATATACCAATCAAAATTTCAAAAAAAAAACATTATCAAAATTTCAAAAATTCAAAAATATTGCATTCACATCAAATTGCATCCCATTGCATTTTATCATCACTTGCATTTAGGCATAATCATCATTTACACTTTATATTTTAGAGTGGCTCATACATGTCTAGCACTAAGATGGTACACTAAGTACAATTCACAATCAATGTTGTCAAGGTCATCATTCACCTCATTCCATAGTTACTTATCATTTCCATCTACATTTCATACATTCCCATAGTCGTGTCCATTCCCTTCACTTAGTCATTTATTTTTAGAATGTCATTAGGGTTTTCGGTCACTTAGCCATATCTAGTTTCTTCTCAGATTTTGTAGAAGGCTAGTGAGATTTTTAGGAGGTAGAGTCTTGCTTAGATTGTGCCTCGTATACATCAAATCCCAACACATTTTCACACTAATAAATCCAAGTTTTATGAAAGGAAAGATGAAACCCACAAAGTGGTCTAGGGTACCTTGAGCGAAAAGTTTATCCTGCTCATCCCCTTGTGCGAATGGTTCAAGAATGCTGAGAATTGGCAAAAGGACAAGCTCTTCCCCACCCAATTCCCCAAAATAAATAATGGTTTTCACCACTATCAAAATTCCCAAACACCCTTGATCCCTAAAGTCGTAAGGATTCATACTACACGTCCCTGAGAAGGATGGGTAGTCATCCCCAAGGCCTAAAATATCAATACCATTCAAAAGAAAAATCCCAAAAGCTTCCCATCAACATTTCCAAACACCTTTGATCCCTAAAGTCGTAAGGATTCGTACTACATGCCCCTGAGAAGGATGGGTAGTCATCCCCAAGGCCTAAAGGATCAATGCCATCCACAAGCCAAAAATCCCACAAGTTCAACTTTGAAATCAAAATCCTCAAAAAGCAACAATAAAAAATAACCTCAAAAAAAAAGAAACAAACTCAAAATAAACAATGATTATAACCACTAAAAAACAAAAATACCTTGTTCAAAAATAAAATACAAAATAAATAGTGATTATAATCACTACATATGAGAGCAAGTATCCCAATAAAATTGAATAAACAAAAGACACTCGAGCTTGAATCCCTGGAATTCTCAGCATTTGAAAAACCATTTAGGTGATCCTCATTACAGGTTTGGTGGATAGCCTACTTGTCAATGGTGGTATCCTAAATGCATGATGATATGTCTACCACATTAGCTTTGCGTGTGTGTAGACCAATGTTTGCATGTGGATGAGCTAGCTTTTGGTCACCTATACTACCTAGTGGTCTAATCCAACTGAGTACAGAACTATGGATTGTGGCATTCATAGAGTGATCCTCATTATAGGTTTGGTGGATAGCCTACTTGTCAATGGCGGTATCTTTATGCATCTCATAGGAATGAACTCACTTGCACACATAGGGATATTGAGTATCTTGGTCATCCTAACAGATTCATACCTTGTCAAAAAGTCTTGCATGGTTAGTATACAACTTTTGATCAGTTGACTAGAGTGTTTGAGTCTCATGAAAACCTCATAGGCCTTCTAGAACATTCATTTTATTCATTCCATTTTATCACATGTATGTCAGTTTCCATTTGCACAAATCCATTACATAGTCTCATGACAATATTCCACATGAATTGATGAATTCTATACAGTCTATGGTGCTAACATAGTATGTCATATAGTGTTCATATTCCATCAATACACATCAATAGATCATCCATTTCATTATGCATACACACATTGCATATCATCAAATAACATCATAGTACAACACATGCATCCATCAATGCATCCATAGATCATAACACATAATGCATCTAACGCTCCAAATTATCATAATTGCAAATCAAGCAAACATTTTTGTAACATCAATTGGGGCATTATTGGTATCATACCTCCCCTAATCAGCAATCAAACAGTTAAGCAATCAACCTCAAAAAGCCCCAAAGGTATCCATAAACCCTTTGGTCACCCAAAAGCTCCAAAGGTATCCATAAACCCTTTGGTCACCCCAAATGCCCCAATGGCATCCACTAAGTCCATTGGTCATAATAACAACATGTTTAATCCAAATCAACAATGGATAACTTAATCAAGTTAATCGTGTTCATCTTGTGAATCATTGCCAAAGACAGTCATGCACCCCCTTTGCTTGGGGAAAATAAGCAAAAGATCAAAAGCAAATTCAAGCAAACTAGTAAGCTTATCTCCTATTGCCATCAAGGCTAGGATTTGATTTAAGCTTATCTCCTATTGCCATCAAGGCTAGGATTTGATTTAAGCTTATCTCCTATTGCCATCAAGGCTAGGATTTGATTTAAGCTTATCTCCTATTGCCATCAAGGCTAGGATTTGATTTAAGCTTATAGGTTTGATTTAAGCTTATCTCCTATTGCCATCAAGGCTAGGATTTGATTTAAGCTTATCTCCTAATTGCCATCAAGGCTAGGCTAAAGCGTAGACTTGAGCTCATCTTCCAACTGCCACCAAGGCTAGGATTAGACTTAAGCTTGTTTGCCAATATGCCAAAGAACACCAAAATCAAGTTCCTTAACTTGTTGAAGGCATTAATTCTGAGAGGCATACCCTTTCCATGGTTGGGGCATCCAATGTTGATGAGGTATTCTTCTATGAAATCTCATCAAAACTCAAAAATTCAAAAACAATTAAAACACAACAAAAACAACACAAAAAGCTAAAGAAAGGATCCAAAACCCACCAAAATTAAGTCAATTGGGTCAAGCGACTCGTCGCTTTTCTCACTAGTCATTCCCTCATCGACTCATCGCTTGAGGGGGTAGTCATACTCAATCCAAATCAGCAAGCACACACTCAATTATGCGAATTGTGTTCATTCAATGAATCTTTGATAAAGACAATCATGCTCCTGCTTGGGGCAGAAAACAAGCACACAATATCACATCATAACGCTTGAAATTACTGGCATCATGAAGTCATGGGCCTTAGCCTTTCATGACGGACAATTTTCAAGCATAAGCACGCTCATTTAATGAGTCAAAAACAAGGATTCAAGAACACACGCCCTTTCCATGATTGGGGCATCTAAAGTTGGTTAGGTTATCGAGTAACCTTAATCATTCAACATTTTGGTCATCTATTTTTGCTCAGCGTTGTGCTGCACACAACGCATCTCAAAAAGGGGCATCTATAGACACTAAAATGTGGTAAATCCGATTAAGCACCCACAAACAATGATCAAATTGGCATCATATGGCCCCTTGGGCAGCCCTCAGGAGGCTCACAGTGGTTCTAGCCACTCCGGAAAGGTTTTTGGAGGCTACCGGCCCAATTTTGGGAGGTTTTGGCCCAAAATTCACCACCATCCCACCCTGGGATGGTGGTAGATTCCCATCATCCCACCCTGGATGGTGGGATGGTGAGCAGGTTTGACCCAAAAAAAGTCAAATCTGGGCCAAATGGCACCCAGAAACTGCCATTTAGCACGCCATATGGAGCATGCGGGTTAGAGGGCACTGAATCCTTATGACACACTTCTTAATGGAGGCCCAAATTGGAGATTCTCTTCCACATCCATTGCATGCCTCCCGTTTGACAAGTGGCACCTCCTGCCATGCATGCCCTTGCATGCCTTTTTGCACATGAGCCCCTTTGGGCTATAAAATGGGTACAATGTCCACACAAAACACACATATAATATAGAGAGGAGTTCTAGGATATGCAATGGAGTGCTGCCGAGATTTCCCCTCACCTTATTGCACCTTTTTGCCCTCGAAATCTCCCTTTTGCCAAGGAGGTTACCGGGTGACTTCAAGAAGGTAATCCGAGCATAACTTTTCCATCCGGGTGAATTTCTTCACCAAATTCGATGAAAACACACCTTAGGTTGTTTAGGAACATCTTCTAGTGGTTTGGTAGCAAAAAGTGGTCGGATTTGGTGGGTATCCCCTCCTAGGGTGCCCCCAAATAGTTGCAGTCACCATCGCCCCCCTGGGACGAGGGTAAATTATTAAACAATTTCTTTACTATATTTTTTTAATTATTTATTTTATATATTATCCCATTATTCCATGTTATCTACAGTAAAGTCATAGATTTTGGAGTTAAAATGACAAAGTTATAGCATTTTTAAGTTTTACGCCTTAAGGCACTAGGAGGGCCAACTTCGGTCGGCAGGCCCCAATTTTAAAATGTAGAGTGGATATGGGACCCAATTTGAAAATATAAACATATGGGTTGTCTTGAAATATCAATTTATGCATACTGACCAAATTTCATGAGTTTTGGATATGTTTAGGTTCGATATTTTGTTGTCTTTCTTTTCGTAGGTTGCAGGCGAGCGACGCAAAATCGAGGGGTCTACGGATGCAATTTCTGATATATTTTTGGTGATATCCTCCCAAAACATCCTCTTTAACATCTCTGCAAATTTTCAAGTCATTTGGACATGTTTTGATATATTTTTAATATATGCGCTATTTTGCCCCTGTGGGGATTGCATGTTTTCACCATACACCCTTGCTATTTGACCCCTTTTTGCTTCCTTGTGTGTAGGTGCAGGTTCTTAGAAGGCATTGGGAAGGAATATCAGACATCAGAGATCCTAGATACAAGTAGCGGTGGCATTGGCTCGCCCACCTCGATTGTGGGTACGCGGAGAAACATTGGATGTGCACCTTGATTCCGTGAAAGACTTGGTCTTTGGGCACCCAATATTGTAAAAATTGTATCACATTTTGAGCCCTCAAGGGGACTGCTGTGTAACCTTGGATCTGATCCAACAAATTAATGAGAAGAGACTTGCTTTGATTCATTTCCTTTTGTTTGGTATTCTTTCCTTTTCACATGCATGCTTCCTTTTTGATGCTCATGAGCGAGATGGGGTAGATACACATATTGTTTTACATCATTTGGTGCACCATTTTTCCCTACTTCAAGAGTATATCAGACTCACTTCAACATTTTGAGTTCCCCCCTTATTGGTTATCATTTTACTGCACCTTCCATACAGGTCACCACTTGCTTGTTGAGACATCGTTCTATTCTATGCACCCTTGGGTATTGCAGGAGGTTGCATGCCTATGATATTCCTGTTCTATTCATAATTTTACCCCACTTACCATATTTATTTTAGTAGCAAGTTCCAACATAAAAATACACAAAATAAACAAACATTTCATTTTTTGCATCTAGAACTGATTCCAGTTAAAAACATTGTTTCCATGCTCACAAGACTGGTTTCAGCACATCCACCGATTAGCAGCACATTCATTGGTTGTCTACAACACGTCACTTCTAATTTTTCTATCAGATTCATGGTCTAAGTTCAATTCACAGGTCAACCTATGAATCAGGTCTCAATTCGCATAGTACCCTATGAATCCTATCTCCAGGCACAAAAACTATCTAAACTTCACAGGGTTACTCAAAAACTCCACACAGATCACACCCAAAACCTCATATTTCCATTTATGAATAGTTCTAAGCATATATTTACCACACACGACAACATGTTTGTTGTCACATGTAGTCAAGCGTGTGAGCAAGTGCACCTCGAGGAGGAGGTATTTTTCATTGCTTCCAACCCATCTACTTCTTTCCCTACTTCTACAGGAGAAGATGCCACACTCATATTAGACCTCCCCATAGATTTGAATTTATCTCACACACACACTATGTCTCATGAGGAGATTCCCATTTCATCTGGTGAAGATGATCCACTTCTTCCGTATTCACGTTCACCTAAACCACCTTCCATGCTTTGTGATCACATCATCTACATTGCTCCAGGACATCCACCTCCTCTCTTTACTGTTGATGAGGAAATCACTCCTACCTCACCTACCTTCGCACATCCTTTCTTTCAAAGTCTCTCTCAATCACTCTTTGAGAATGATTCTTCCCTGATAAATAACACTCGTCTTGATATTTCCTCATTTACCCCTACCATTCGGATGGTCTCATATCCCTCATCTTCCACTCTGAGCATGCAAACATCCTCATCACAAATCCCTCCACTATAGCCTCCTTCGGATCCACAATACGAACCCCTCTCATCATAATATCAGGATGCTTTTCAAGTGTTGCAACCACTGTATTTCTAGAAACCTTCCTTGGCATCCTTTGATGTTACATAACAACCACCTTCCTACTTAAAAAAATTATTATACCAACTACACCAAAAAACCTCATCTCCCTCGTCTAGTGAGACTATTTTCACCACACCACCTCCTCAGGTGCCTACCATTGAAACCCATGGTCCTTCTCCCTCATTACCCCCACCTACATTACACCCACCTGGAATGTATGGTGCATCACCTTCCATTTCACTTTCATATTCATCTTTACCCATATTATGAATCCCTCCACCACCTCCATTTTGAGCTCCAACTCTTAGTTTCTTTCCCACCTAGGATCCATGATCTACGTATTATCCTACAAATATTCTAGTATATCCTAAGTCACCTACCTTTTCTAGCCATCATGCTCCTAGTGAGATACAGGTGCCATATTATGACACCTCATCTCCCCCAACACCAGTGCCACTCATACGAATAACACTACCTCTACCATAGCCTACTGCATCCACATTCTTCACAACACCCCCTTCATGGTCATCACCTCCTATGACCCAAACACTACAGTAGACCCTTCATCCATAGATCCTAATGTAACAACCGTAAGCCCCACCACAAAAATACTACCACCCTCAACAGATACCTACTCTACCATAGGGTATCCCCTTGGCTTTGACCTCCTATGCTATCCAAAAATCCTCATCTACAAGCACCATTGCAATAAGTTCCTCCCCACACTAGGAGGAATAACAAATCTAGTATCCTCCACACTCCCAAGATCCACCTACTCCTACATAATCCTCTACATACTTAACACCCAAGCATCAAATTCTATAAGACAAAGTTAAAATTCTCAAACTCCATAAAACTAGTTATGGGCCACAAAATCCCACATACAATGACCTCTGCAATAAGCCAGTCCATCCTTTAGTTCCTATTCCTCCCTACCCTTATCAATTCAAGATACGAAAGTTAGATAAGTACAAAGGAAAAGAGGATCCTTGTGAACATGTTAGCAATTATCGCTTAGCTTGTTATCAGCTTTATAGTAGCACCTTCTATCCAACGTCACCCATATTCTTCCATTGAACCTCCTCTCCGTCCTACTCCTCACCATCATCACTCCATTTTTGTCCATGATCATGATATTTCACATCTTTGAGTAGCTCAATGCCTACTCCTCCTAGCACAACCATGCAATTCCCACATGTGAACCACCCCATCCTGTCTATCGTAGCTAAATGTCATGATTGGGAACAATGAGCTTCCCACTTAGATGATGAATTACTCCATTCTTATCCTCCCATAATTCATGATTCCTAGCTAGCATTATCCTCTTCGAATTCTGATTTTCCAACTCATTTCGCAACACACGTGACACCTCAAATTTCAATTTTTATGAAAAACACTAGACTTGATTACTACAATATTCAGGATGCTCGTGTGTGACCCTTGATAATCCAATCCACATGGGATTTTGATCGTACTTCAACCTCTATTTTAACCATTGGTACCATTGTGCAACTAGGTATCCTGACAACTATACCAAATTTGTTTATGTTGGCTTTGAATCCTCGCTCCTAGTCGCTATACCTCCACCACTACAATCCAATTTATATGGCACTCTAGACCATATGTCAAACCCCCAATTTGTCCTACATTACCTTCGATATTTCCATTGGCATAAATTTGGATTAGGATGCTATGAACAAGGATTACAAACACCTATCAACCCCTATGTTCAATTGCCAACAGATAAATCTGGTCTAGGCTATCACCCCTCCACTATACACACACTTGAGGATGAGCTTCAATACCTTTCTTTACATCCCATGCCAACACCTACACACACTGGAAGACTACATTAACATGGACATCGTAGATGAGAGTCTATCTCCCCATTATACCATTACTATTCCATGAAATTTCTTCCAAGACATGTCTCTTAATGACACAACTTCTACTTATTGTATCGACATGTTGGTTGATCAATTTGCTACCCTATATCTCATGCCTCCTCATCCAGAGCAGTCCATTTCGCCTACATATTCATCACCTACACATATAGCCACACCAATGCCTACTTTCAGACAACTTCATCGATTCTCAACATGACCTCGCTACCCACCCATGGTTTTACAACCACATTTAAATCTTGGATGATGCTCAAATGTTCTTAAAACCCCATCATCAGATTCATCGTCTTCCACGATCTCTATGGATTCCATCAACATGGTCGATGTGGATCTATTCTCCCCACTTCGATATTCATCTCCCACATGTCATAACAACACACCCAACCCTAATTTCATTGATTTCACCCATATTTCACCAACATCCTCATCGTAAGACTTTTTGCTATCACCTTCTATCTTGCACATGACAGACACACCTTCACCATACACCCCACACCACATTCTATGGGTCCATCATAGCGACATATATATGGATGATGAGTTTGAATTACACGAGGCTATCGATGACCTCCACCTTATCCCAATTCTGAAACAGCTCCAAGATGGCTCCCACATGCGCGTAGAAGAAACCATTGATATTGACGTTGACGACAATCCCACAAATCCACACATTGTCAAAATCACCGTTAGCCTCTCTCTAGAAGAGCATATCTTATTTACCACCTTCCTTAAGGAATGTATCATAGTCTTCACCTGGTCCTACATGGACATACCTGTACTTGATCCTTCTCTAGTAGTGCACAACCTCACTCTCAAAAAAGATGCCAAACTTGTCATGTAGAAATTGTGATGCATGCATCCTACAGTTGCATTACTAGTGAAATCTAAGCTCCAAAAGCTCCTCGATAGAGATTTCATTCAACCTATTGATTACCCTAAATGAGTCTCCAATATGGTACCAATACCTAAGCCTTCAGGTGAGGTTCACGTATCACTAAATTTCATGACTTGAATAAAGTTTATCCCAAGGAAAAATTCCCCCCACCCAACATCAACTCGCTCGTTGACTCCATCACGGGCCACAAAATGATATCTCTCATGGATGGATTTTTTGGCTACAATCAAATAAAAATCAACCTAGCCGACCAACACAAGACTTATTTCACAAATCCCTAGGGGACCTTTGTTGGAAATATGTGCAAGTTTTGTTGTCATTGATGTCAAGAGTCAATTTCAGTGAGCAGTACAAAATGAAGGATGTCAAGAGTCAATATCAGTAAGCAGTGTAAGAGAAAGATTGCTTCTAGGCCTAAGGGAAATAATATTATAATATCTTGTATTATAATATTCAAGGTGGTCAGATAAGGTCTAAAGGAGCAATAGGAAGGCCCAATAAAAATAATATTAAAATATTTTATTATAATATTAAAGGTATAATGTTAAGACCTAAAGTTATTAAATTAATTAAAATATTTTCATTATAAATTAATTTATAATTTAATTTAATTAACCCTAAGGTTAGTGTTATAAGAGCAAAAGGTTTAATTTAAAGCATCGACATCAAATATATTTTCCCCCTCCGTCGATTCCCAAAGGGAGATGGCACAATGGTATAAATACCATGTGCATTTGGTTGACTAAGATCTAACCATCGATCAAATAACATTGAGTGCCTGCGAATTTCTAAGATTTACGTGCAAGAAAAAGATTATTTTTTATTTGTTTTTGATGATCATCGAAGGGATACGAAAGTGGAGGCTTAAAGCCTCATTACCATCTTGGTTATTGGGCTAGCGATAAGCGATTGTGTGTTGAAGCATTGATAGGTGGGAGGTCCTGCGATCGAATCCCAATGGCAGGACTGGGAGTGTTTTGCTAGCATTGTTTTGGTTTTGGTGCCTAGCATAGGCTACAAAGCGCACAAGGCATTTTTTCCTACCAATGTGAGCATCTAGCTAATGTGGTAGTTGGGCTAAGGCTAGGGCATTGGTGGTAGTGCAGTGGGGGATCGAATCCCACCGAGGGCAATAAAGGTTTTTAATTCTTAATTAAATTTGGCTTCTAAGGTTTTTAAAGTGGAATGATTTTTTGAGTTAAAGGGAGGTATAATGTGTTTTATTAAAGTTTATTTTTGCCAATTTAATTTGAGATCTAGGGTTTTGAGTAGTGGTTAAGACTGTGGAGATTATAAGGTGTAATTGAGATTTAATGTTTTGTATGGTAAAATATTTTGAGGGAATATTTGAATGAAATTTTGAGAAGGTTCTTGATACCTAACCTTTGAGATTGCCAAAGAGGTTAATTGTGATTGATACAGGTTTTGAGGTTAATTCTTTATCAAACAAAATATATGGTCATATCATACTTGTCAGTGAAATATTGTTGGGTTAAATGTTGTGAAGTGCAAGTTGGAGTGAAAAGGTTTTGTTTGATAAGCATTGTTGGAAATGATTGAGTGAGTTTTCACATGCATGTTTGGTGAATTTTTGTGAAGACAATTGAGTGTGAGATTGAGAACTATCTTGAACTAGGGTTTGTGAAAGATCATGAGTATCATTGTTATGTGAATTTGGAATCATCTTGATTCAAGGTTGAGTTTCATAGTGAGAGTTGTTGGAAGTATAGTGAAACACTTGGTTAGGATTGTAAACAAGTTGTGTTTAATTGAGTGAATGGTTGAGTGAAGTTATATGAGTATTATTGATTGAGAGTGTTGGAGTGATAGTTCAAGTTCTGTGAAACAAATTGTTCTCAATTCTAAATTGATTTGAAAAATAGTTTGAAAGTGATAGTGTGATTTGTGAGTGTGAAACATATTGAGTCTCTTACCATTCTCTATATGTTTATGTGGTTTAACAAGATTCTGAGTGAAACTTGTTTGAGTGATTGAAAAGGTTTTCTGAAAGAGATTAAGTTGAGTTTTATGAGTGTAATTTGTGAGTGTGAAACATGTTGAGTATCTTACCATTCTCTATATGTTTTTGTGGTTTAACAAGAATCTGAGTGAAACTTGTTTAAGTGATTGAAGAGGTTTTCTTAAATAGATTAAGTTGAGTTTTGTGAGTGTGAAACATATTGAGTCTCTAACCATTCTCTATATGTTTCTAAAGTTAAAAAATATTCTGAGTGAAACTTATTTGAGTAATTGAAGAAATTTTCTAAAAGAGATTGAGTTGAGTTGTGTATGCAAGTATTGCAATTATTTTGAATAAGCTTTGGTAAAAGCTTGTGAGCTTATTTGAGTTAGTCCTAGAGAGGACTTAAGGATAGAGTTGAGTAAGCTTTTGTGAAATCTTAAGGACAGATTTGTGTGAGATTTTGTGGAAGCTTACAATCAAATTGGACAAGTTCTAGTGAGAACTTGTTGAGCAGATTTGAAGTAAGTCTTGGTGAAGACTTGTTGAGCATATTGAGCAAGTTCTTTAGAGGACTTGTGGATAGATTTAAGACAAGTCTTTGAGAAGACTTGAGAGCAGAGTTTATTGATTGATTTATTCAAGCTTTGGCTTGGGGCAGATCTAGCAGAGTTGATTAGTGATTGGATCAAAATTTGTGTTAAGTCTTGAGGACAGATTTGAGGACAAAGTTTGGTGCAGATTTAAGGATAGGTTTGTGCCAGACCAGAGATAGAAATTGAAAAAAAATTTGCTAGACCGAAGGACTGTGTTTAGTGCAGATTTAATTTTGATATTGAGCAGATTTATGCTAGATCAAAGGACCGTGTTTAGTGTAGATCAGAGACAGATATTGAGCATATTTATGCTAGATTGAAGGACTATGTTTAGTGCAGATTTGAGATAGTTATTGAGTAGATTTGTGCTAGATCGAAGGACTATGTTTAGTGCAGATTTGAGATAGATATTGAGTAAATTTGTGATAGATTTAAGGATTGTGTTTATTTCAGATCAAAAATAGAGATTGAGCAAATTTGTGCTATATCGAAGGACTGTGTTTAGTGCAAATTTGAGACTGATCTAAGAGAAATATTTGGAGGTGATACAACAAAGGATAGTAGTATCCAGTGGATAGAGTTATATAAGCAAGGGCAATTATGATAAGTCTTCTGAGTGAGGGAAGAGGTCTTTAGTGGAGAGAGATCCACAATCTAGTGCAGTGGAGGTAGTAGTCTTCTAGAGGATCACCAACCAGAGTAGAGGAGAAGGAGTTCTCCTATGGATAGATATCCATGAACCAACTAAGGGGATCAATGTATCCTATAGATAGAGATCCATAAACTTGATTAGGGGATTGGTGTCTCCTTTGTACAGAGGTCCATAAACATTGTAATAGGGAAGGATTCCCAAGAGATTTGTTGAGAAAATTTTAGTGAAATATTTTCTCTATGGAGTAGCCCACATTGGGCAAATCACATTAAATTGGTGTCTCTATTGTTTTTGGTTATTTGTACATTGCTTTTATTATTGTTATTGATATATTGGATATTATTGTTTGAGAATGAAAAGTAAAAAATGGTCTTATATTATTCACCCCCCCCTCTTAGTATAAGCTTGTGTTCTTCAACCTTTTGCTATAAGATCATGTATTTTGGCCTTAAAAATATTGGGGCAAATTACCAGCATGTAATGACCTACATTTTCCATGATTACATGCATAAAATCATGGAAGACTTTGTCAATGAACTCATCATAAAATCAAAAGAGCGTTTGCAACACCACATTGAAATACGTAAAATATTAGATCACCTCTTGGAACACAATGTTCACCTTAACCCAAATAAGTGTGTCTTTGGTATTACCTCAGGAAAAATCCTAGGGTTCATAATCTATCAATGAGGCATTGAGGTGGATCCTAACAAAGTTAGAACCATCATAGAGATGCCTCCACCCACAAACATCAAATAATTACGTAGTTTGCAAGGCAAAATTCAATCCATATGCCTTATTGCATAACTTTTAGATAAATGCAAGTCATTTAATAACCTCTTATAAAATGGGGTCACCTTCAAATGGGAAGAAAACTGTCAAAAAGCCTTTGATTCAATCAAAGCCTACCTTAACTCTTCACCAATTTTATCTCCTCCACATCTGCAGCTACCATTTACCCTATATATTTTTGCTATAGACTTTGAAATTGGCACACTCTTAGCCCAAAAGAATGAGCTCAATCATGAGCAAGCTATATGCAACATCAGTCGTACACTAGTTAGCTATGGAACCCGCTATGTATACATGGAAAATTTGTGCTTGGTTGTAGTATTTAACATCCAAAAACTACATCATCACTCGTGACAATTCACTTTGATACATGATGAACAAGAGTTATCATAACTCTCGTACTGCTAAATGGATCATACTCCTTACTGAATTCAAACTAGAGTTCGTTTCACAAAAATCCATCAAAGGGAAATTCATAGTAGACCAGCTAGTTGAGGCCCCATTACTTGATAATCGGCCTCTCCTCATCTAACTCCTTGATGATTCCATCTTCAATATTATAGAACCCAAATATTATGTTGAACCAAAGATAACTACTGAATTAACGCTTTTCTTGGATGGTTCCCACTACACACATGCTGGGGGTGCAGGCATTGTATTTTTCACACCAGATAGAGAGCCTCTCTCATTTTCATTCGAACTAGGATTTCCCTACACAAACAATAATGTAAATTATGAAGCTCTCATTATTGACCTAAAACAAATGCATTCGATGCACATTCGGTGCCTTCACATAATTGGATATTCCCTCCTTATCATGAATCAAGTCTAGGAGATATGGTAATATTACTATCTCATCCTCCAAAAATATAAACAAATCACTCAATAACTTCTTACCCAATTTGAGTGGTATGCTATCGAAGCCGCCCCCTGGTCCTCCAATAGTTTCACTGATACAATGGTCTGCTTAGGATCATTAATACCAGAAAATGCCCTCTCAAACATGAAACATGTGTCCATTCATATGCTTACACAATTAGCTATCTCATATTTTCCCAAAACAAATGATGATGACATTTATGTTATCAGCACCGAGCCACATGATCCTTGGTTTTCACAAATCAAGGATTATATCAAATTAGGTTTTCTACCTTACGATCTACCGTATGCTCAATTCTAAGCATTCAAATAATGTGCCATTCACTACACACTGCCGGGGGACATCTTGTATCATCATAGTTATGATGGTATCTGTAGAGTAAAAAATTGGAACACCTATCAAGACAAATTGAAGTGCATCTATTGTTCTAATCAAGCATTCGAAAGCAACAATAAAGTAAACATAAAGATGAAAAATATTTGAAAGGAATGGGGGGTTCTATTTATATTGATAAATTTATCAAATAGATGGTTACAAAATGTCCCCTTGAGGGATCTCAATTGATACAATTAAAATTACAATGTTGAAGGATCCAATCCTTTCACAAATCTATGGTACACTTTCACTGTTCTTCTCGCACTCATGATTGAAGCACGAGTTTTTGTTATCGTTGAATGAGATATCCTTATTCAACTCTTTAGATCCTTCCTCATGCAATGGAATACCTGTACCTACACACAAGAAATTTAAATGGGTTAATAGCACGTGTGGATTATGATAATATCAAAGGAATGCATGCAATATTGAATGTAAAAAGTGCAATCGACAAGGCTAAACTACTCCAAATGCTACCAAAACTTAACATGATGCATATTATCTACTTTTTTAATGATTTGTGTAGAAATTGAACTGAAATTATGAGTATAATTTTTGGTCATCCCAGGGTGGGCCAATTAGGACTATCATTACAAAAACCCTAATTAATAATTCAAAACTGCTCCAAACTTCACCAAATTCAAGTATGATGCTAATATACTACTCTAAAATTGATTTAAAATTTTGGATCAATTTATGGACATCCTAGGGTGAGCCATTTAGGACTTCTAACCGTACCAAGGGGGGTGGACCACAAAACATGGTGGTTTTTACCACCAATTCCAATGGGATCTGGTCTAGAATCCTCCTAGGGGTGTTTTCATAAAATTTGGTAAATTAACTCATAGGAATGGATGGGTTTTGGAAGGTATGTGCGTATTTTGGGATACCTTGAAAACACCTTCTATTGATGAAGTTTCCAAGGGAAAATACAAGGGCAAAAGGTAAGAGGGAATCTTGACAACACTTCGTGACAAATACTTACAAACAACTCTCTCTAAAATTGAGTGGAAACACTCCAATTTATAGCCCAAGAGGGCAAAAGGGGCAAATGGGTAAGTTGGGGCATGAAAGATATATGCCACCACTTTTCAAAGCCCTTGCCATGTATAGGGTGAAAGATATCTCCAATTTGGGCCTCCAATTTGTAGTTCCTAATGGCCTAGATAGTCTCCCAATCTGTCATAAGTCATTGAATGGAATAAATGGTAGAAATTGATTGCCATTTGTCCTACCCTTGACTTTTTGGGGGGTCTAGAACATGGTCATCCCACCCAGGGATAGTTGCTTGTGGTCATCTTTGGGTGGTATGACCATGAACTGTGGTCATCCTGGGGTGGGACGACCATGGCTACATGGCCCAAAAATTCCCAAAAGTGGGGTAAACCTTCCCAAAAGTGGTTAGGACCCCTAATTAACCCCTAAGGGTTGCCCAATGGGGCCATATGGTGTCAATAAGAGTGGCATCATGGCAATATTATCAAATTTACATTATTTTAGTGTCTATAGATACTCCTTTTTGAGATGTGTTATGTGCAATAGAGCATTGAGCAAAAATAGATGACTATATCGTCAAATAATTAAGGTTCTTTAGTAACCTAACCAACTTTAGATGCCTCCATTGTGGAAAAAGCATACATTCTTGGAATCCTTTCTTTTGACATAATTGAAGGATTGATTTTGGTATACCTTTCAGTCACACTGTAATGATAGTTTTAGGGGCTCTAGGGAATACTTGGTCTTGGTTCCTTGTTTTTGCTATTTTGGGACATGTGTCCCTAGGCTTCAAGTATACCAAGAATTTATTTTGAATTTTTTATAAATTATTTACCCCAGCGTGGGTTTGAAATTTATCTTTGGCAATGATTTTTTTGAATGTATGCAAATTGCACTTTTGAGTGTTTAAGTATTGATTTTGATTATAAATTCATTATTATGAATACCCATAAAGTGACGAGTCAATGAGGTCATGACCAATGATGAAAGAAATGAGTTTATTGATCCATATGAATTTATTGGGATTACCTTCAGTTTTATCCATTGTAAGATCTATCAAGTTTAAGAGGATTTTGATAGTTTTGTTGATATTTCATGGCAGAATAGAACAGAATACCTCCCTCCCATGGAGCATTCCAGACATAATGGCCTTCTTAGATATTTAAGTAGAGACTTTTAAATTCATTTATGAATATTTTGAATGCAATCTTGATCCTTTGTGAATTTTATCAATTTTGACCTATTTTTGGTGGTTTTAGGCCATTTTTTTGATCTTTTTTAGTTGTTTTTGTGGGACTTTTTGGTGGCTGTCCTAGGATGGGATGGATGTATAGTTTATGGACATACCAGGGTGGTACAATAAGCCAATTGGATTACCATACCACCCTAGGACGACCATTCTCATATTAGTGCTTTTAAGATCAAAATTGGCCAAATGAGCTTATTTTCATACTTCTAACTTGGCAACTTGAGAGGTGAGGAGTAGGAGAGTGATTTGATAGGATGGAGCACTATTGAAACCATACCACTATCACCATGATACAACCATAGGACTCAACGAGCGAAGGATCCGGTGCAATATGGTTAAGGGCTGCATGTGCCCCTATGATTTATTGAATTTTTTAGAGACTTAATTGTTTTCGTATTTTCCAACCACATACACTATAAATCAGTAAATGAACCATATTAGTGCTATATTTTAGGAATTGTATGCTTTATTTGTGATTTGTATGTAATTTTATTGCATTTTTTATGTGGGATGTAAAATTGCAGAGATACTTCAGAGCGAATTGGCCGGAGACACTTTGAGACTTACCTAGCGAGGGAATCCTAGTGGAGTTATGGTATGAGGTAGAGGTATTGACTATGAGACATACCTTAATGATGATGTTGATCTCCAAAATTTTGTTACCAAACTCGTCAGGAGCCAGGTTCCCTTGGAACCTTTTAGAGTTAGCATTTTCACTTGTGGAGTGCACCATAGAGAGGCAGCTAGTGATGGCTTGGGACACTACTTTACTGGCACAACTATATGATGAATTGTAGGAGATTCTCTCCTATGGATGGAAAGGATTGGGATACAACTTTCTATTACAAGTGTGGAAATTGTAGCACATTGTTGTGGATCAACAGCAGGGACTTCCTTAGATGATACGAGCATAGCTAGAGGATAGAGAGATAGGCTATGGGATCCTATGGTAGTAAGACCAGGAGACGGGTCAGAGTTATCCCTATGTAGGAAAAATTGATCATTATGCATAGTCATTTGCATGGCTCAAGTTAGAGGAGATGACATGGAGATCCTATAGGGATTGTCCTGCATGGCCTGAGGTTGAGGAATAGATTTACTAGGCGAGGAAAGGAATATGGCTAGTTGGTCGATACAAGACTGAGCGAGAGTACTTCCCATTTGCTCAAGTATTGCGGTAGTTTAGGCTATACCAAGGGTTTCCTAGTGAGCAAGTGATCTATCAAAACCATGGAGATGAGGAGACACTTGCTTGGACTACAATTGATATTGTTGGAGACAAGGTAGATCTTGTAGCGAACATCTCTAAGATAGATGATGCAGGGACTACAACAGAGTATGACTCCTGGTGGGTGATGCCCTAATGATGAGGGGATATGTCGCTAGAAGGTGACATAGCTGTAGTGACAGGGAAGGCTCACAGGGATGCTCTAGTTGAGGGACATGACGAGGCTCCAAAAAAGGAGGATCTTGGCCTAGGTGAGTAATATGTGTGTTGTCAAGTAGAGGATGAGTGGATAGATCTCATTGATGTGGGGGATCCACATGATGACTACGGTGAGGATAACTTTGATGAGCAGGGAGTACATACATAGTTGGTAGCACGCAATGCTACTATTACTGAGCTACAAGGCAAGTTGATTAGAGATTAATAGGAGCACATAGAGGAGAGGACTCTCCTACAGGAACAAGTGTAGAGTGTATAGGTTGAGATTGATAGGTAAGTAGTTGTAGACCTAAAATTTTCATGTCCCTTTCTCCCAGGCTAATGGATCCATGCCTGAAGGGGGAGGGAAAATGATGACTTTGCATCTCAGATGAGAAGTGCTTCTGTTGCACTCTTCTTGGTGTTTGTATATGAATGGGGTAGGGTTCACCAGGAAACTCTTGCTATGGTGGTTTCCAAACCTAGGTGAGGTAGTGTTTTGATTTGATTTTTTTGTCTCATATACATCCTAGATTTGGCTAGAATGCAATTTCTACCTAGCTATATGCGATTCAAATTCAAATGAAGATAAGGCACATAAGTCTATCTAAAAAGCATTATAAAATTTAACTATGATGTAAGGTTTCTAAGTTGACATGTTTTATTTTTATATTTTTATGTTTTGTGAAAGATGTAATAAATCTATGTTTTTGGGATTTTTTTATTTTTTGATTGACTACGGATGCTTACAGCTCAAAAAATATAAATTTGACAGTGAAAGAATGAATTGTGAACACTTACCTGACTCGAAAGTTTGATTCTAGATGAAATTTATTGCACTGCACAAAACGAGATGCAAATAGAATGAAACTGGATGTACGATTTCATCTGACAAAAACATATGCATACATTTTTGTTCAAAACCTACAATTTCACAACAACACACTAGATTTGGAATTAGGGATGGGGGATCTACATAGGGCACAGTAGATCATGGTCCATGATAGTCAAATCCACTCGGTTCTTTTAGAAAACCGTAAAGAAAGTAAAAATTTGATTACTCTAATCATAAAATGAAAAATAATGCTAGATCTGTCAATAACAAAAGTTTATAATATGCAATTACAAAAATTAACAGTGTTATGATGCTAGTAATGTAAAATGAAATATCTAGGATGCAAAATTTTACCCCTAGAAGGACATAGGTATGAAATCGTACACTAAGCACCAAACTATACGTAAAACATGAAATCATATGTAGCTAATTTCATGCAACGACTAGTTCTATAAAGCAGAGAACAAAAACAGACGTAATAGTGATGAAATTAGATGCATCTGATTTCATACAACTAGTGAGAAAATGCAATAAATATTAAGTAAAAGCAAGATCTAAGTATACTGAAAGTGATGCCATGGTTGAATGCTCCTTGGGTGAAAATTTGACAGCGATATCTCCTGCTGCAACCTGCAAAAGAACTCCAAACTTATTCTCGTTTCCAAGCTCTTATACAAAAATCATCAACCAGACTGATTACAGTGGATCTAAGGGATTAAAATAGTTATTTTTGTTCAAGGTATTAGGTGAGTGGTGGAAAAAATTAAGTTCTCGAGCCAAATTAGGCCTTGGCTTGATTTAGATGAAATAAAATATATCCATTTTATTGGATTGTCCGATTTCGTCGAGCAGATGGCAACATCCAAATTAGTTTAAAATCCAGTTTGGGTGCCTAAATTAGGTGCATGTGGGATTTGAATGAAATAGGATGCATTCAATTTTATCGGGATCATCCGGTTCTGTCAGAGAAAGTGTAATTAAGCTATTTTTTTCTATTTTTTAGCACAAATATTGAGGCAAGGGTTTTTGAGGGTGATTTACATGTTATTAGGGTAATTAAGATGTTTTAATAGCATTAGTAATTTGGAGGTGTGTCCAAATTTGGCAGCTACATTTTACCCCCTATTTAGTGCATTTATGAACAATAAATGTGTTAAAGAAAAAGTAGTGAAGAGGTAAGATATTTTGCAAAAAAAATTATTTTTTAGTTTCATAACTATTATTAGATATACCCCCTTCGAGTTTTGGAAGAAATCCATGATTTACTGCAAAACTCAAAATTTGAGGTGAAAATAGGGATAAATTAAAAATTAGGGCAAAACCCTAATTCATTTTTATTTCTTGTTTTAGTTGATTTTGCTTTGGAAAAAATGAGAAAAATATCCACTACGGAGCATTGGGCAGACTTGGTTCATGTCAGAAGTGATGGTAGCGGCGGTGCCATACGGGTAAGTGATTCTATCCGATCTGATTTGAATTTTTTTGGTTAAATTTTTAGGATTTTTAGAATTTTTATCACGACCTATTATCGCACGACTATAGTGACGAAATCAGATCATCGCAACAAAATAAAACATCTGGATTAGTTGGAAACTACATATGATTTTGATAAAAACAGACGTAGCGATGAATTTGTACGTACAATTTTGTATGTTTTAGGCCTATTTTGGCAATTTTAGATGTACGATTTTGTTTTCATGCATCTAATTTTACAAATTTGGACATACAATTTTGTCTTCATGCATTCGATTTTGGACATTAAGGTAAATTGAAAATTTTTGTCAATTTTATTATTTTGATTGTGTAATTTTATGACTAATTTGTGCATTATTTTTGTTTCTTTTGTAGGGAGGGACCCTTATGGGTCGCGAGTGGCACCATACCGGTTTTGAGATTCAGGTAGGAGCTCTTAGTGCAGATGAGAGGAGTACTCTCACCGTAGTGGGGCTCAATCATGTGGTAGAGATACCACATATTGAGGTGGATTATAGTCTACTTACAACATTGGCAGAGCGTTGGTATCCGATATCGTCGACATTTCAATTACCTACAAAGGATATGGCTCCTACCTTAGAGGACGTATGGAGTATCTTGAGAGTTCCCATCATAGGGTAATATGTATACCAGTCTTTGGACTAGGGTTAGGCCATGCATAAGTTGATGGGAGACCCATATTTTGTGATCGAGCAAAGCTGAGTGAGCATTGATCGATTGATAGCAACAAAGGAGATTTTTGTGCTGATTGTGGTACTATCAGATATTGTGAGTGGATTGCTACTATACCACCAAAGCGGAGTGTACTTGTCATGGGGGTTAGTTGAGGTTGTGGTTGACATGTGAGACACCCAGATATGGTTTGCATGGGGTCGCTATATTTTATGTTGCTTGTACCATACCCTATTTAGGATCATGTACAAGAAGGGTAGGAGTTTGGTTATGACTTCATTCTTATAGGTGTGGTGAGGAGACCCAAGGGGTTTCCTCTACAAGACATTAAGGATGGGTGACCCACAGTATTTTGATGGGATCCTTTGGTTGGTCAATTATGGAGGAGAAGTGGCCTAGATGAGGCTAGGCGAGTATTGGATGAGTTGACCACAACACGTATTGGTTGGAGATCCTGGAGGGGACACCACAATTGGTAGGATGATCAGGAGGAGTTAGCTCGTGTGAGGCGAGTGTGATGGATTTGAATGTATAAGGGAGAGATAGAGCTTCATAGTGTTGATTAGGTGCTACATCAGTTTGGTGTGGTACAAGGGATTCCAAAGTTTTAGGATTTTACTTATTCCTGAGTAGTACAAGATTTGACCACTACGAGCAGGAGGCCAGATCTCACTCATTTTTTTGAGGTAAATGAGGATGATGCTAATGTAGCCCTAGTAGAGGGTGATGATGTAGGGGTCATGGATGGATATGTTAGGTGGTATGCTACTGTTTGCCCTGCAAGACTCACTCAAGCACAGGGTATGGTTGGGTAGTTGTAGGAGGCATTTCTAGTGGTACATAGACATCACTCTACCAGGTTTGGTGGAGCAGGATAGGGAAAGAGGCCACCACAGAGGGAGGAGCCTCAGACATGGAGAGTTTTATGATCCCATGGGATTCAAACGAGAGGAGGATTACGACCATTAGGATTATGTCAACAACCTCTTATGGTTGAGGAGGAGAGGAGACAACACTAGTAGGAGGGAGGCTCACAATAGGATGTGCCTCCACCAGAGCAGACAATACTCTCTCCTTAGTGAGAGATACCTACAACCCCTCATATAGATTCACCTAGGAAGAGCGTGGTGATAGAGGTAGGAGAGTCAAGCAACGTCAAAGAGGTGGCTACTCTATTGATGGAGAATGATGGTCTGAGGAGTTAGATCACCATTTAGGTGATGCGCATCCAACAGTTGGAGGTGTAACTTTCATAGGCATAGAGCCTTGTGAGCTAGTCTAAGGCTTAGATAGCATAGATGCAGGGACATGGGCAATTATATCCCTCATAGTCATAGTCTTGATATTCACAGAGTGTGACTTTAGGTCACACTTCAAGGAGTAGGTTAGGAGTGGTAGAATTGGTTACGACCACACATCGGGCCTCATTTTATCAATATTTATATTTTCAGCTTGTTCCTGAGGGTCATAGGGCTACTTTACCCTAGGAGTTGATGCCTTCAAGGCCTACGAGGTCGGGGTCTAGGATAACATCTAGAACTACTCCATTTCATGATCCTAGACCACATTTTGGTGATGAGGCCTAGAGTTCTAGGAGTTCTAGGGGATGATACACTGAGCTGGTTTTTGTAGTGTACCCCCTAGTGATTGAGTATACTGATCTTCATGATTATGGTATACCAATCGAGCGATTGATTGTATATTTTGATGACATACATACATACATACATACATACATACATACATATATATATATATATATATATATATATATATATATATATATATATATATATATATATATATATATATATATATATATATATATATACTTATAGTCTATTGATGTGTTTGATGATGTGTGATGTAATTTTAGTTTGTTTTTGGTAATCTACATAATCATGCTTTTAATTCTTGTTTGTATGGTTTTTGATGTTCATTTTCTCATGCTTTAATCAAAATATCATTGTAGTGTAGTAAAGTAGAATTTGAAGTAATTTATGTTTTTTATGTAGTATGATTGAATTATTTGAAAAATAAGGGTAATTATGTTTGGAAATATACTCTTACGATCTTGATCAATTAGCAATAATACCTCGAAGTTGTGTGCTTGTTTATGACTTTTTATGGAGGTTGTTTGCTCACTTTAGTCGTGAAGCAGATCTTGTGTGAGGTTTTGTTATATTGATAACCTCGAAGGGTTATGATCTAAATGTAGTTTGGAATGTAGTTGATTGAAAGTAATATAGTTGATGATAAGTAATGTGTGTGACTTTGAAGATTAATTTTATTTTTAATCTTAAATTAGTTGTTTTAAATAATGACAATAATATTCAAGCATGATAAATTTGGATAAAAGACTTGTGCTAGGCATAAAGATTCCTAAAGAGATTTTTATTAGGGTTGTTTTCATGCTGTCATTGCAAAGTCAATTTGTAATTGTTATATTCCCTTGTGTAAAATCATTTTTAATATGTGTAAGTGATTCTTGGTTCAAAAAGTAGAAAGATCAGTTCCCAAAACTTTAAATTTACTTAGTGAAGAAAATAGTGTTTTTGGTTCAAGAGAGATTTATAATCAATATTGAGAATCAAGATTTTATTAAAATGCGTATTATGTGAGTGGTTCAAGATAATATTTGAATTATATCAGAGTAAACCAAAATTAACTATGAATTTTGACAATATCTGTCAAATAAAAATAAATGGATGCGGCCATATGGCATATGAAATTGAGTTCCCAAAATTTTTTGTTTTTTAGTTTGGATGAGTAGATGTGATAAATGTAACTAATTGATATATGATTTGAAATATAATAATCTTAAAGTAGATGCAAAGTATTTACAAATATGTACAGTGATGAAGTCGTTTCCCATTAATGCTTAATATCATTTTAGGTTCATTATATTCATGGGTTCTTTAAGATATTTTCCATATAAAGTTACCAATCGATATGCACTAGATCCAAATTTTGCAATAATAATAAATGGTCATGTTGTGGCTGCTCCACAACGTACCCCAAAGCTTGGGGACCCACCTTTTAATTTTGGTTTTTGGGGAAGTTTGGTTGTCTTTGATTGTCTTGATTGGTAGTTATATGATTTTACCTTTTTGTTTCATGTAGAGTGTTTCATAATTTTGGTGAGGTTTATAGTGTGGGTTAAATTTGTGGTTGAAGATTAATATTAGTTGTTTTAAGTTCCAACATTTTAATTTAAATTAGGTTGAATTTCAAGTTTTAAACAAAAAAATAATAATGTTTCATATATATATATATATATATATATTATATATATGAAATAAATTAAAACCATATATATATATAAAGTAAAATAATATTAATAAATAATAGTGAATAGTAAAGAAAAATTCATGTTTGCTCCATATTCGTATGTTATATTTGTATGTTCATTTTTTTGAAGTCGTACATTTAAATGGTGTTTTATACACGACTAATGTGGATTGGATTTATTATGTGTAGGTTAGCCCACAAAACGATGATCACAATGGACGATCATTATTGACTCCGATGATGTTGCATAGATGTTGAAGTGAATAGTGGTCAGGACCTACCTGATGACTAGACTAGCTATAGCATGGACATGTACCTGTGAGAAGTCATTGATGTAGTGATTTTGATGATCGTGAAGTGAGATGGCGTATTATAGATCGGTTGGCTTGTGGTGTATTTGTGGTAAACGAAAATACTGTTAGAGAGGAATTGTTTTAAGCATCTACATAGTGTATCAGATGGCAAATGATAGTGATAGGGATGGGCCCACATAGCAATCACACAAATTGAAATTATATGATGTGGAGTACCCATGGTATTGGTAGCTCGACTATTCTGATAATTAAGGGATTGAATGCGGTATCGATAATAATATGGAGTCATATCGGATGTGATAGTGTTTTGGGTGGCTACTGGGCGATGAAGGAGATTTCATCATTGGTCTTGAAGAGTGTCAGTGTGAATGCCTATGTTGTAGATGAATTTACCCATTTCAAAGGAACACACTGGATCACAGAGACCAATTACAAGGAAATGGAAGCTAATGGGGTTAGTTCCTGTTTACAAATGGAAGACCAACGTGTAGGAGAACCATTTGGATAATTAATCCAACTTGATGTAGACATTTGAGAATTGACCCATAGGCCATACGAATCAGACCAGTACTGTGCTCAGATAGTTAGGACGATGTAGACGAGCCTAGATTGAACCATATAGTGATGACACAAAATCAAACGTATACAGAGGATATAGTGGAAACATTTGTATATTTATCATATACAGGTAGTCAAAGGTCACATTAGGCGTTATTATCATTGTTCATGTTGTATAATGATGGACCACAATATATAGTTTGTGGTATATCACGACATGGAGAAGGATCACCCAAATACAATACTATATTAATATCATAACATGGGTAGTTTTGGTGATTGTATTAGGTAAATAAAGCTTTTAATGGCACAAACCCAAATTCTATCAAGTAGTGCAAATATAGTGCATTATGTGGTTATCATCCAGCAAAAGGAAATATTTCAAAACTCTGAAAGTGTGCGCATAGGAGCATATGTGGTGTAGACGTGAAGGCATTGTGAACACTACTCTGCGTAGACAAACCATGTGCGATGAGGTAGTGAACTAGCAGGGTACAACAAAAATGTATAGTTGGGTGGAGCTCTAGAGGGCAAAAGGTGAAATGAAATCTCGGTAGCACTTCGTGGTGAATACTTGCAAAGAACTCTATCTAAAATTGAGTGGAAACACTCTAATTTATATCCCAAGAGGTCAAAAGAGAAAAGAGGCAAGTTGGGGCATGCAAGGCAGGTGTTGCTACTTGTCAAAGCCATTGCCATGCATAGGGTGGAAAAGGTCTCCAAATTGGGCCTCCAATTTGCATTTCTTAATGGCCTCGACAATCTCCCAATCTGTCATAAGTTATTGGGTGGGATAAATGGTAGAAATTGATTGCCATTTATCCCATCCTTGAATTTTTGGGGGTTCTAGACCATGGTCATCCCACCCAAGAATGGTTGCTTGTGGCTATCCATGGGTGGGACGACCATGAACTGTGGCTATATTAGGGTGGGACAACCATGGCTACATGGCCCAAAACTTCCCAAAAGTGGGTTAAACCTTCCCAAAATGGTTAGAACCCCTAATTAACCCTTGAGGGTTGCCCAATGGTGCCATATGGTGTCTATAAGAGTGGCATCATGGCAATATTATATGATTTACATGATTTTAGTGTCTATAGTATCCTTCTGTGTTGCCTCAAACCACATGAATCTTAATGAGTAGTACAAGAAACCCATGATGGTACCTATGTAGACACTAAAATTGCATCAATCCGATTAGACTGCAATGATGCACTCTTATCAACACCATATGGCCCCCTTGGGCAACCCTTAGGGGTTAAATAGTGGTCCTAACCACTTTTGGGAAGGTTTACCCCACTTTTGGGAAGTTTTGGGCCATGTAGCCATGGTCGTCCCACCCCAGGATGGCCACAGTTCATGGTCGTCCCACCTAGGGATGGCCACCAACAACCATCCCTGGGTGGGATGGCCATGGCCTAGGCCCCTCAAAAAGTCAAGGGTGGGACAAATGGTAATCAAATTCTACCATTTATCCTACCCAATGATTTATGATAGATTGAGGGCCTATCAAAGCCATCACAACCTGCAAATTGGAGGCCCAAATTGGAGGCCTCTTCCACCCAATGCATGGCAAGGGTTTTGACAAGTGGTGGCACCTACCTTGCATGCCCCAACTTGCCCATTTGACCCTATGGCCCTCTTGGGCTATAAATTGGAGTCATTCCACCCAATTTAAAAGAGAGGTCTTTGCAATATTTTGCAATGAAGTGCTATCGAGATTCACTCTCCCTTTCACCCATGTATTTGCCCTTGAAATCTCCATCAATCGAAGGAGGTTTGCAAGTGATCCCAAATATGCAAATCCATTCCAAAACCCACCCATTTCTATGAATTAGATCACCAAATTTGATGACAACACCCCTAGGAGTAGTTTGAACTAGATCCCAGAGGAATTGGTGGTAAAAACCACCAAGTTTGGTGGTCATCCCCACCTGGGATGGTTAACAGTCCCAATTGGAACACCTAGGGATGGCCATGAATCTACACATAATTTTGGTTCAATTTTAGTGTAGATCATTTCTAGAGTAGTTTATATACATCATACTAGAATTTGGTGAAATTTGGAGTAATTTTGGACCTTCAATTAGGTTTTTCATTATGATAGTCCCAATTGGAACACCCAGGGATGACCATGGATTTTGCATATAATTTCATTTCAATTTCTACATAGATCATTCCTAAAGTAGATAATATGCATTATACTAAGTTTTGGTACAATTTGGAATAGTTTTGCATCACCTATTTCACCTTTTATATTCAATATTGCATGCATATTTTTGATTTCATGTTAATCCGCACATGCTATTAACCAATTTGAATTCTTTGTGTGTAGATCTAGGTATTTCAATGCACAAGGAAGGAGCTACAAGTTTGAATATGGATAGATCATCACAGTGGTAGCAAAATCCTGCTCTTCAATTTGTGAGTGTGAGGAAGACACTGAAAGCGCACCTTGAGTTTCTGAAAGGATTAGATCCTTTGAACATTGTAATGGATTGTATCAATTAAGAGCCCTCAAGGGGATATTTTGTAATCATGCATTTGGAAAATAGATTAATATAAAGAGAACCCCCATTTCTTTCACTTATTTGTCATCATGCTTACATTAATGTCACTTTTGAATGCTTAAATAAATAGGTGCATTTCATTTCCCTTTGCTAGGTGCACCATTTTTTCACTCTATAATGGTGATCATGGTGGGACCCCTATCCCATTTCATTTTTGCAAGTTTTGACTCTATTTTTATCTTTGAAATGTTGTAGGTTTTGGTCATTCTAGCCTAAAATGACCCCTGATTTCCTAATTGGAACACCCAGGGATGGCCACAACAGTCATCCCACCCAGGGATGACCCCCAAATTTGCAATCATCCCACCCTAGGATGGCCACAAAATAGGGGGTTTGCAGCTCAAATTGATAGAAAACAACATCTTAGGCTTTCAAGATAAGTATCTAAACCTTCACTTTGCATTATTACTATTTAGAGAAGGTTAAATTTAGTTTTTTATGTCTTTTCCTTGTTTTTTGAAGAGTAGATTTTACTTTTTATTAAAAACAACAAAAAGAAAAGAAAAATAGGAAAATAACAACTTAAGCATGCATTTGTGTGGTTTGATTGCTTGCGACCTACCTAACGGTTAGGTTGCCATATAGGGTAAGCATTTTGTAGGTTCCATTATTTATGAAATACTTCTGAAAGTGAAATGTTATTTTGCATTTAGTGAAGGATCATTGAGTGCTATTTTGTTTTACTTTCTTTAAGTATAAAAGGAACCACACACACCACATCACATTTTAACATTAGTGAGTTGGAACTTCATCCCCAACCACTAATAGAGACCAACGATGGTGGGCTTCATCTCCACCCATTGGCTCGCATGATACGAACCCTATTTTTTGGCCAAAGCTAGCTCCAAGAACCATCTTAGCCATGGAAAATAGTATGCATTCCTCTTTAGAGGGTGTATCACTACCCATAGTCAATATGGGTGAGGACTGGTAGGACCTATGCTCCCTGATCGGGTATGGGCTTCATCTCCATACTTTGGTTGGTTTACATGATCGAAATTTCATTATCGATTGTTGAGCTACGAGTATACAGGTGAAATCCTTTAAACAAATTGAGAATTACATCAACAATATTCAAACACATGAAAAGAGATCTCTTTGCAAAACAATAAATAAAAAACACACCAAATAGTTTTAGGGAACACATATAAAATATTTAAAAGAGATAAACACTTGTATTATTGTGTGTTTTCATTTTTGTGTGTTGCATCATTAAAATTTGTAAAGGAGATAATCACGTAGGGTTTGGAACAAAGTAGTTATGGTATGCACCCACAGCCAAGCCCATTCAAGGGTTGACGCTATGGAGAGTAGGCAAGGAGACGTAGACCATCTCTGATTTGACCCTAAGGATATGATTATACCTCCTTGGTGGCCTCCTACTCACCCAAGTCCTAGAATGTCAAATCAGGAACCTAACCTACAAGGGACCCCTACATGGGACACCCCTACAGGTTTTGGTCCTAATCAGGGAACTTACTTTCTAGATATAGACACTTCACATGCCTTCTTTCAAGAATGGCAACCATGCATTGAGGTACAAACAAATAGAGCAATACCATGCATCCATGTGCCTGCTCGGTCTACCTTGCACACCTACATGCAAGATCAAGATTATTCACCATGGGTAGGGCCAAATGATCAAAATACACCCTTAAATCACCCTAATAGGTCTCAATAATATAAGTACCAAGATGAGTATGATACTCATCACCATAGGTGAGAAAATTCAGCCCTTCCCTTCCTCATTTATGAAGGAAGACACGAGGAGAATCTTGATTATCCTTAATTTAATTATTCCATGCAAGCACGATGTGCTTCTACGCCAATTGAGTATAAAGAACATCTATTTAGGAGTGAGCCTCAAGTGAACGTGACCTCTCTCAATCGAGGGAAGCTCATAGTTGACCTTTCAGATCCTCCTAAACAAGATAGGCATCATGGCAATAGTGCTAGGGCTAATAGACCTCATACAACTGATCAGATAAACCAAGTTGTTAAAATATATGTTGACCACCAAGCTCAATTCAATCAACTTCAACTAGATAAACAATGCTTGGATCACCAACATCAGTTAGAAAAACAAAGGATTGAATAACAAACCATGAGTTTCCAAGAGACCTTACGTAATGGGGTCCCTACCCCAAGTACTCATAGACAAGGGGTTCATCAGAGGCAACCTAATTTTAATAAAAATAGGCTTCCTAGGCCTAACCAAATGTTGCCTCCTTGACCTCCTAGGCCTAATCGGGACTTGCCTCCTAGGCCAAACATAGATCACCTTCCATAGGCATTTGTTCCTCCTTGTAGGCCAATTCAGGAAACACCTTACGAAGCCTACGATGATCTAGAACCAGAAGAGGAATATCTAGAAGCACCTTATGGAGGTATGGTTGATGACAATCAACCACCATACCATATTCTTGACATTCCTTACCCTCCCCTATGGGGCCAAAGCAAATAAGAGGAGATCAAATCCTCTGATGCATATAAAGCATTGCTTGAATGCATGGAAACAATAGAAAACAAGACCTCTAGGTCTGGGCTTCAAAAGCCCACTTTGCACCAGCTTCATAGTCAACCACTTCACCCATCAATACCTTCCCCTCCATACCCAGAGCATTTCAAAATGCCCAAGTTGGATAGATTCAAAGGAGAGGAAGATGCATAGGAGCATGTGACTAGGTTCATGAACCAATGCTTCAGTATCCAGGATAATGATGCCTTACTTCTAAGAATATTTTTTATTACCCTCTCTGGCCCAGCCATAGAGTGGTACAATCAACTCCCAAGGCACAACATCCATAGCTTTGAACAATTTGTGGATGCATTCCTAGAATATTTTCACCTTTAACACTAAGTGAAAGGTGACTTTAATAGACCTCACGAGGTTGAAGTAGTATGAAGATGAGTCAATCATAAATTATGGTAATAGGTGGTGAACGCTTCTCGCTAAGCTACCATACCTACTACCAGTGTCTGAGTTGACTCGCATATTTTCCAAGAGTTTTTTAAATCTAATTTCATTATTTCTACAACTCCAACAATACCAAACTCTTGAAGATGCTCTAGCATAGGCTAGAACAATCAAAGAAATCAAAATTCAAGAGGGGGAGATCATAAAACCCATAAAAAGGAGTGGAATAAGAACACAAAGGGCAATCCGACACAACCAAAGCTAGCAGTAGTTAATCAAGTTGCCATTAGCATTCCAGGGCCTGTGCAACCAATACCACCTCAGAAGGTAAACTATCAGGCCCAACCTCCTCCTACAAGTTACAATAACAACACTCAAGAGAATCAAGGGCAAAACTAGCAACATCACCCTAAGCGACAATTTACACCCTTCATTGAGTCTATGGATTCCCTATTCGATCATCTATGTGTGGCCAAAGCAATTACTCTACCTGAGATCTGACCTATAGATCCGAGTATGGGTAAACCAAAGTCTATGGGATGTCGTGAAGACCTATATTGTAAGTACCATAGGTAGAATGGGTATGACATGCAAATGTGCTATGGTTTCAAAAACCTAGTACAAGACATGATTGAGAGGAATGATCTTCAAGTTGATAACCCTCTTGCAATAAATAATCAACAAATGGGTGTCTTTAAAGACCCATTTCCCACTCATGAGGTGTAGGAAAATCAAGAAAAATAGGTAAATGAGGTCCATACGACACCCCCTCAACAAGGGTTCATTAGGATGGTTAGCATCATGACAAGGAATAGGTATTATCCAAATCAAGTTGCACCACCTACAGCTTCAAATGATATTCCCTCCATATCACAACCTCCACCACCTCTAGTGCAAAGCCTTCCACCTCATCTAGTGGTCACCATAAAGAGTAAGCTTGCTCAAAGCTTACGAACAACATCGGCCTGACTCTCTATCTATGAGCTTATCCAATAGTCTCCACCTCATCGAGAAGCTCTTATGGAGATCCTTAAGTCGATTGAACTACAGCCCCAGGAGTCTAACTCCTTTATCAATTTCATGGGGCATGTTCAATAGTGCAAAGAGCCAGTAATCACATTTCATGAACATGAACTCAAACCAATATCAAATGAGGTGGTTGATCCTCCCTTACACATCATTGCATGTGTAAATGGAACACCTTACAAAAGAGTTCTAATTGACATTGGTTCTTCAAGAAATATCATCACCACAAATGCTCTCCAACATCTAGGTCTTCCAACATCCCACATTGTTGCATCCACATATACCCTCAGAGCATTCAACGATACTCTATGCTCAATGGTTGGCACTATAGTCTTACCTATTCAGGTGGGATGCAAAACCATACCAATATTGTGTCACATCTTAGAGGGTGCAATGGCTTATAATATCTTGTTGGGTAGACCCTGGATTAGGGACATGAAGTGTGTGCCATCCATAGCTCACCAATGTTTGAAGTACACTCACGAAGGGCAAGTACATGTTGTCTCCATAGACCTTGAGCCCTTCAAATACTACAACTTGGTGCAACATATCCCCGAGTCGACCTTACCATCAACTCATGTGGACTTCCAACCAAATACATCCATTCAAGGTCTGACTCCTTCACCATCACCTTCCATTGATCCATTACCATCTTCTATACCACCATCATCATTGGCACCTTCAGATACACCTTCATCATCATCAAATCCTCCATAGAGGAACATGTCGAAGAGGCCTATTGATGAGATCCCTCCAATCATCTCTACCATTTCCATGGAAGAGATTCCTAGTCTAGAAGATGAGGAACCACCTCATGAGGTAAGCATTGAGTCATCTCAAGCCTCACTTCCATCTCCTCCATCCTCACCATCATAGGTCATAGTCCATTTAGCTACTACAGGTTTAGGAGAGTACCTAGTGAGGAATATCACAATAGTTCTAACCATTGATACAATACAGAATATGGGATGACCTCATCTTCCCATAGGTACCATCGTACCTCTAGGTATACCTCCCAATCAAATGAACTTCATATATGGGGGTATTGAATATGGCATAGAACCATCTCCTCAACAAGAAGAGGATGAAGAACCCTTTTTTGAGGACATCAATTATATGTCCAATCCTGACTATGCCATGCGATATCTCCATCACTACCATTGGCATGGCTATGGTTTGGGGTTGTACAAACAAGGTACTCACATTCCTTTCCAACCACAATATCAATTGCCATATGATAAATCTAGCTTAGGACACAACAAGCCTGTGCCTCTCGATGTCCTCACAAAAATTTTAGAGCACCTAGGTTTGAACTATAGGGATGAGCTTGCACGTGATCCTTACGCTAATCCTAATCATGTCCACTCTTTGGGGGATTATTTTCTTATAAATATGATAGATCAAGGGATATCTCATGATTTCACCCAATCCTATGAAGAAGGTGAAGGTTCACATACTCTCCCATTCGACAATGAGGAAGAGGATCAAGGTCCTCCTTATGAATGGACAATTGATGATGAATCAGATTACAATGTAGCACCTATTAACTCCCCTAGTTCAGATGAGGAATATGAACATGTCATCCCATTGGATGATGAAGAAGAGTTCTATCTACATATGTTCCCATTACAACATCCCATATAGTGATAACTTTTGCCACTCGAGGAGCAAGCTCACCCCCTTCCACATAGACCACCTTCGATCATTCCACCTCCACCACAACCACCCCCACAAGTCTTGCGACAACCTCTTATCAATAGACCCAATCACCCATCCAATAGATATCATCCATCCATCCAAAGGTATCCATAAATCCTTTATTCACCCAAAAATCCCCAAAGGTACCCATAAACCCTTTGGTCACCCAAAATCCCAAAGGTACCCATAAACCCTTTGGTCACCCAAAAATCTCCAAAGGTACCCATAAATCCTTTGGTCACCCAAAAATCCCCAAAGGTACCCATAAATCCTTTGGTCACCCAAAACCCAAACCCAAACCTTGTACATAACCAAAGGTACCCATAAACCCTTTGGTCACCCAAAAAGCCCCAAAGGTATCCATAAACCCTTTGGTCACCCAAAAAGCCCAAAGGTACCCATAAACCCTTTGGTCACCCAAAAACCCCAAAGGTACCCATAAACCCTTTGGTCACCCAAAAATCCCCAAAGGTACCTATAAACCCTTTGGTCACCCAAAAATCCCCAAAGGTACCCATAAACCCTTTGGTCACCCAAAAAGCCCCAAAGGTACCCATAAACCCTTTGGTCACCCAAAAAGCCCCAAAGGTACCCATAAACCCTTTGGTCACCCAAAAAGCCCCAAAGGTACCTATAAACCCTTTGGTCACCCAAAAAGCCCCAAAGGTACCCATAAACCCTTTGGTCACCCAAAAATCTCCAAAGGTATCTATAAACCCTTTGGTCACCCAAAAAGCCCCAAAGGTACCCATAAACTCTTTGGTCACCCAAAAATCTCCAAAGGTATCCATAAACCCTTTGGTCACCCAAAAGCCCCAAAGGTACCTATAAACCCTTTGGTCACCAAAAAATCCCCAAAGGTATCCATAAATCCTTTGGTCACCCAAAAACTCCAAAGGTACCCATAAACCCTTTAGTCACCCAAAAACCCCAAAGGTACCTATAAACCCTTTGGTCACCCAAAAAGCCCCAAAGGTATCCATAAATCCTTTGGTCACCCAAAAAGCCCCAAAGGTACCTATAAATCCTTTGGTCACCCAAAAAGCCCCAAAGGTACCCATAAACCCTTTGGTCACCCAAAAACCCCAAAGTATCATAAACCCTTTCCAAACCCAGACCAACCCCAAAGGTACTCTATAAACCCTTTGGTCACCCAAAAACTCCCCAAAGGTACCCATAAACCCTTTGGTCACCCAAAAGCCCCAATGGCATCCACTAAGCCCATTGGTCAAACATATTTATATATATATATATATATATATATATATATATATATATATATATATATATATATATATATCAAAATCCAAAAACATCATTAAAATAACAAAAATACAAAAATATTGCATTGCATTACATTTCATATCATTGCATTATACAATCACTTGCATTAAGCATACCCATCATTGCATTTTGCATTCTAGAGTTGATCATACATGTCTAGCACCAGGTCTGTACACTAGCCATCCTTCAAAATCAACTTTGTCAAAAGTCATTATTCACACCCATCTACATTACAATTATCATTTCCATACACATTCCCCACCTTTCATATTTGTGTATGTTTCCCTTCACCTAGTCATTTGTTATAAGGTATCATTAGGATTTTTAATCACTCAACCATCTCTAGTTTTCTTTTCAAATTTTGTAGAAAGCTATCCTAATTTTTAGAAGGTAGAGTCTTGCTTTGATTGTACCTTGTATACGTCATAATCCCAACACATTTTCACACTAATAAATCCAAGTTTTGCACAAGGAAAGATGAAACCTACAAAGTGGTCCATGTTACCTTAAGCAAAAAGTTTACCTTGCTCATCCCCCTATGCGCATGGTTCAAAAATGTTGAGAATTGACAAAAGGAAAAGCTCCTCCCTACCCAAAGCAATCAAAATCCCTTACCCCATACCAAATATAGGCAAGTATCCAAAGAAGCAACAAATACAAGAGCAAAAGAAAAATAAATAGTGGTTTTTACCACTAACAAAAGCAAAAATCCCCAAAAGAAAAAGTGGTTTTCACCACTAACAAAAGCAAAAAGTAAAATAAATAGTGGTTCTCACCACTACCAAAATCCCTTGCTCACCAAAAAAAAAATGAGCAAATCCCTGGAGCAATTCAAAAATAAAAGAAAATAAGGGAGTATTGAACTTGAATCCCTAGAATTCTCAGCATTTGACAACCATAAGGTGATCCTCATTACAGGTTGGGTGGCATCAAGCCTACCTGGAAATGGTGGTATCCTTACGCATGATGATATGTCTATCACATTAGCGACCTTATTTTGTATAGACCAATGTTTGCTTGTGGATGAGCTAGCTTTTGGTAGCCTGTATTGCCTAATGGTCTAATCCAACTACGTACAAAACTTAGGATCATGATACTCATAGGGTGATCTTTAGTACAGATGGGTTGCATAAATCATATTTGGAACTAGGGTAACTTTATGCATTATCATAACAATGAACTCACATGCACACACAGGGATATTGAATATCTTGGTCATCCTAGCATATTTATACCTTGCCAAAAAGTCTTGCATGGTTAATATACAACTTTTGACTAGGTCACTAGAGTGTTTGAGTCTCATGAAAACCTCAAGGACATTCTATAACATCTTACTATTCATTCCATTCCATACCATTTTATCACATGTTTGTCAATTTACATTTTCATAATCCATTACATAGTCTTATGATAACATTAAAAATGAATCGATGAATTTTGTACAGTCTATGGTGCTAGCATCTAGTGTGTCAAATAGTATTCATAATTCATCATACAGATTAACAAATCATCCATTTCATTATGCATACACACATGTACATATCATCAAATAACATCATATTACAATACATGCATCCATGATATTGCATCCATAAATGCATCAACAAACCGATAAGCAGACATAAATGCACATATTTGCTCACCACAAGGAGCTTCATAAAGGACAATTAAGCATATCTACTAGTCCAAAATAAAAAAAATCATAAAATCAACAAAAAATCAAATAAATCAAAATCTCAAGTGTGCCTCGTATTCAGTTATTTACCCTATAAACTTGGTGGTTGCAATGACTTGCGCTCCATGCAATCTGGCAAGATGAGTAAATTACCATAAGGCCATTTGAACCAAATTATTCATCATAGAATTGAAATGTCTTCACTTCAATCCCCAAGAAGGCCATTGTGGTCAGATTTCTCCATAGGAATGAGGTATTCATTTCCTTTCTTCCATGAAATATCATCAAAAACACCAAAAAAATAGAAGAAAAAGCAAAGAAAATGGCCTAAAAACCACCAAAAACATGTCAAAACTGATAAAATTCACAAAGGATCAATATTGAACCAAAATTGTTCATTTATGAATTGAAAAGTCTCTACTTAAATCCCCAAGAAGGCCATTGTGGTCAGACCACTCCATGGGAATGAGGTATTCATTTCCTTTCTTCCATGAAATATCAACAAAACCATCAAAATCCTAACAAAATTGATAAATTTTACAATGGGTAAAACTGAAGGAACCCTAATCAAGTCATATTGGTCAAGTGACTCATCACTTTCATCATTGGTCATGCCCTCATCGACTCATCGCTTGAGGGGGTAGTCATAATTAATGAATTCATAATCAAAATCAACACTCAAACACTCAAAAGTGCAACTTGCATACATTCAAAAGAATTATTGCCAAAGATAAATTTCAAGCCCATGTTGGGGCATATAATTTAGCACCAATTCAACAAAACAAAGTCTTGGTATCCTTGAAGCCTTGGGACACGTATCCCAGAATAGGCTTATAAGCCAAATAAGGAACCAAGACCAAGTATACCCTAAGCCCCTAAGATTACCATTGTAGTGTGGTTGAAAGGTATACCAAAATCAAATCCTTCAAATATGTCAAAAGCAAGGATTCCAAGAATGTATGCTCCTTCCATGATGGAGGCATCTAAAGTTGGTTAGGTTACTGAATAACCTTAATCATTTGATAGTTTAGTCATCTATTTTTTCTCCATGCTCTATTTCACATAATGCATCTCAAAAAGGGGTATCTATAGACACTAAAATCATGTCAATCTGATTAGACTGCAATGATGCACTCTTATCAACACCATATGGCCCCATTGGGCAACCCTCAGGGGTTAAATAGTGGTCCTAACCACTTTTGGGAAGTTTTAGGCCATGTAGCCATGGTCATCCCACCCTAGGATGACCACAGTTCATGGTCATCCCACCCAGGGATGACCACCAGAAACCATCCCTGGGTGGGATGGCCATGGCCTAGGCCCCTCAAAAATTCAAGGGTGGGACAAATGGCAATAAAATTCTACCATTTATCCCACCCAATGATTTATGATAGATTGAGGGCCTATCAAAGCCATCACAACCTGCAAATTGGAGGCCCAAATTGGAGGCCTCTTCCACCCAATGCATGGCAAGGGTTTTGACAAGTGGTGGCACCTACCTTGCATGCCCCAACTTGCCCATTTGACCCTGTGGCCCTCTTGGGCTATAAATTGGAGTCATTCCACCCAATTTAAAAGAGAGGTCTTTGCAATATTTCACAACGAAGTGCTACCGAGATTCACTCTCCCTTTCACCCATGTATTTGCCCTTGAAATATCCATCCATCGAAGGAGGTTTGCAAGTGATCCCAAATATGCAAATCCATTCCAAAACCCACCCATTTCTGTGAATTAGATCACCAAATTTGATGACAACACCCCTAGGAGTAGTTTGAACCAGATCCTAGAGGAATTGGTGGTAAAAACCACCAGGTTTGGTGGTCATCCCCACCTGGGATGGTTAATAGTCCCAATTGGAACACCCAGGGATGGCCATGAATATGCACATAATTTTGGGTCAATTTCAGTGTAGATCATTTCTAGATTAGTTTATATGCATCATACTAGAATTTGGTGAAATTTGGAGTAGTTTTGGACCTTCAATTAGGTTTTTCATTATGACAGTCCCAATTGGAACACCCAGGGATGGCCATGGATTCTGCATATAATTTCATTTCAATTTCTGCATAGATCATTCCTAAAGTAGATAATATGCATTATGCTAAGTTTTGGTACAATTTGGAATAGTTTTGCACCACCTATTTCACCTTTTATATTCAATATTGCATGCATCTTTTTGATTTCATCTCAATCCGCACATGCTATTAACCAATTTGAGTTCTTTGTGTGTAGATCTAGGTATTTCAATGCACAAGGAAGGAGCTACAAGTTCGAATATGGATAGATCATCGCAGTGGTAGCAAAAACCCGCTCTTCAATTCGTGAGTGCGAGGAAGACACTGAAAGCGCACCTTGAGTTTCTGAAAGGATTAGATCCTTTGAACATTGTAATGGATTGTATCAATTAAGAGCCCTCAAGGGGATGTTTTGTAACCATGCATTTGGCAAATAGATTAATATAAAGAGAACCCCCATTTCTTTCACTTATTTGTCATCATGCTTACATTAATGTCACTTTTGAATGCTTAAATAGAAAAATAGATGCATTTCATTTCCCTTTGCTAGGTGCACCATTTTTTTGCTCTACAACCTACGATGGCCATTTTAGTGGCCTGGCTATCATAAAACTTATCATACACATGGGCTACTACTAGCCCAAAATGGATAATGTTTTCTATGAATATGTCAAGCGATGTATCAAATGACAACAACATGCTAACCTCACACACCTTCCTTCACAAGCTCTCCAACCAGTTCAATCCATGTAGCCTTTCTCACAATGGGGCCTAGATATCATTAGAAAAATCACACCTACTTCATCAGGAAATCACAAATTCATCATCAATACCACAAAGTAATTCACAAAGTGGGTCAAAGCCATACCACTTGTCCAAACCATGGGAGCCAAAATCATGATGTTTATCATGATGGTTTTGTTTATTTGCACCCTCTGCACCAAATTCAATATTCACCATAGCTTCTCGACCTCGTAATGCCCACAGGGTAATGGTCAGGCTGAGACCACAAACAAAACCATTTTCTCTGTCCTTCATAAAATAGTTGTAGAGTCCCATCATGATTGGCACAATCAGATACCTCTCGCCTTGTGGGACTATCATACGAGCATCCATACTCCCATTTGGGTAAACCCTTTCTCATTAGTTTATGGCACTAAAGCCATTATGCCTCTCAAACTTGAGATACCTTCCTTTTGAGTCTCCATGAAAGACTTTATTGATGATGACACGTCTTGTCAAGCCTACCTCGACCAATTGAAACTTTTTGGATGAGCGATGCATTCATGCCATAAAGCACACACATGTCTATCAATACTGTCTTCACCATGCCTACAATAGCAAAGTACATCAGCATGAATTTCAAATTGATGACCTGGTACTCAAAGAGAACCAATAGATCATAAGCCAACCCCACCAGTAGTGAGACAAGTTTACTCCTAACTAGTTAGGTCCATACATCATCGCATAAAAATACATTTTTGGAACCTATCGATTGGCAACTCTCGAAGGATTCATAGAACCTGATCCTATCAACATCATTCACCTTCACACATTCAATGCCTACATTGTGTAGGTATGCACCACCATATATTGTACATAGTGTTATTACAACACGGTCCTAATTCATATCACCCACACACCACACGACACTACACATACATTTTTCACTTTTTGTTACACAACATAAATATTTATACTTTTTATGTCATTTAAATGTTGTGGGTATTTTAGCTTTTGCTTGTCCTTCATCATTGTTGAGTGGTTTTTTCACACAGTTGTGAAAGTACACTCTCTTTTAGGATTTGGGTTCCAAATCCCTTCTTGCAAAGAAGTTAAACAATGACTTCTCCAAGGTCTCCGCTGTATTAGCATTTGCATATGTGTATTAGTAATCTTAAATAAAGATATTCAATTTTAAATGCTTGGAACACCTTAGTGATTGCAAGTAACTGTAAACAAGGGGCAATGTTGGTTTATTTTACCGTGAAACTTTAGTGATTGTTCATTGAACCAAAATAAAGCAAATGTGAGTTGGCCTTCATATGACCACGATGTGATGCTCAAAATGGAAATTTGTGAAAATGCCATAAAACATAACTCCTTCAATGAAATTGGAATTTTCATGAAGGGAATGTCATCATAGGCTCATGAGTGCAAAACAAAACTGAAAACATGAAATTCCGGCCCAAAATGGAAACTTTCTATTTTCGGGTTTTTTTAAACTCTGTAATAAAACAACTCTGATGATTTTTTTTTTTTAAATACTAAACAATTTCGAAAATGAAATTTTAAAATGCGTATTGGAAGTCTGAAGTATAACCTACGCAATGGTGAAATTATTTTTGGATTTTGAAAATTTTTAAATGTTTATTTTAATGCCTGAAGATTAAAATAAAGTTAAAATTTTTGGAAAAATAAAATGCAAAAAAATGTTGAAAGAAAATGCAGGAAACTGAAAATAAAATGCATTCAGTATGATGCTATCCTATTGACGGGGCACCAGGAAAATAGACACAGAATCACACTCCTGATTTCCAAATTTTCTCTTTGCATTAATCTGGAAAATCACATTACAAACGGCCCGCAGGCTTACAATCACCGGCCCTCGGCTCGGTTCTCTGCTACTACACTTCTGCCTCTATTTCCCCATCCATCGTCCCGACTAAAATAATAAAATGGGTTTTTATAGAGGCCCCGAACCTCTCAAACAACTTTCAAAAATGGGTTCACCAACCCAAATTAAATTTCCCTCCAATACATTCTTCACGTAAATCGAGACACCAACCCGATTAAATTCCCGCACTCCGCACGGTCCCTGCCACTGCTGACTTGGTCAGTAAACCCTGCATGCCCATTGCTTCTCATCTTCCACGCTCCTAGAATTCCTTGCTTTTACCTCAGCTTCTGCCACGTGTCATTTTGAACGGTTCCCAAAAAATACCGTTCCCGCCATCTCTTTATCTTCCTCCTGATCCATTTCTCTCTCCGTCGTGATATCGCGACGTTTCTGGCTCTCTGCACTTGCTTCTCATTTTGGTCGCGATATCGCAACATGTCGCGATATCGCGACCATTTTTCCTCCTGCCCCTCCGCTGAGAAACTCATCGCGATTTCGCGACGTCGCAATTTCTCTCCCCTTTCTACCTTCTATCTTCGCCTTGCCAAGACGTCGCGATTTCGCGACGTCGCGATTTCGCGACGTCGCGATTTCGTGACACTTTCCTCCTTCTTTGTCCGCTGCGCTTTTCCGTCGTGATTTCACGAAAGTCGTGATTTCACAACATGTCATGAAATTGCGACCTTCCAACTCCTCCGCCTTCGCTTCCGAAATCCGTCGTGATTTCGTGACATGTCGTGAAATCGCGCCCCTTCTGCGCCTTCGTCCCCCTCCTGCAAACTGTCGCGATTTCGTGACATGTCACGAAATCACGGCCCCTTCTGCTGGACTTTCTCCTTGCCAATTTTTGTCGCGATTTCGTGACACGTAGCGAAATCGCGACAGGTATCTTCCTTAGCCGCTTTTTCTTCCTGAGCCGACTCTTCAGCACTATTTTTCCCGCAACTCGATGCTTCTGCTACCGGTGCTATTGGATGCTCCTGCATCAGACACCTGGGGTACGTAGAGAAGTGATATTCACTTCTGCTTGGTTCGATTGCTGCCTCCTGCAGCACCTCCAGACCATCCTCTGCCTCTGCAGACTGCTCTAACCTCGGCTCCCGATCCATACTTCTGTCTTCTATCGAACAAATTTCTCCACTACTACAAACTTCTTCTGTAGCCTGCTGTATTTCCTCCTTTTGCACAGAAAAATCTATGCCTTCTTTCGGGCAGGTCCCGGTACCGCTGTACTCTTCCTCACATGCGATATTTTTCAAATTTTCTTCTTTATTTCTCTTCCTTTCCTTCTTTCTTTCCATTAGTCTTTCCTTCGGGCCCTCTTCCTTTCTGCTTGCCCTCAAAATTCCTGTTCAATTTTTCTTCCACCTTCAGAGCAAACTGGTAAGCATCTTCAATGGTGCTCACCCGAACCAAGCTCAACTCCTCCTGAACACTGGGTCTCAACCCATTAATATAACGGGCCACTTTTTCCTTGCTGGCTTCCAAATGACCGGTTATGATGGAGATTTTATAAAACTCCTTCGTATATTCCTGGACAGTTTTATTCATCTGTCTCAAACTCTGCATTTTACGTAGCAGGTCTAGTTCATAATCTACGGGGATGAATTGTCTTTTTAATTTTTCTACCATTCTGTCCCATCTTGTTATCCGCTCTTTTCCTCTTCGATTTCGTTCCAGCTGTACTCCCTTCCACCATATGTTGGCATGACCCTTTAATTTAGTTTTGGCAAATCTGACCCACTCGGGATCTTCAACCTCTTCATATTCAAAATATTCCTCTAAGTCATTTATCCAATCTATTAATTCCTCCGGATTCAAGTTCCCGAAATATGTAGAAACTTCCATCTTCGGCCTCTTCCCGATCTGGGATATGGCCTTGTACAATCTGGCTTGTGTCGGATCCACAACTTCTTCTTCTTCTTCTTCGAACTGATTTTCTTCATCCGCTTCATCCTCACTGTCTGCATCTCTTCTCGGCTCATGTCCTCTACGCAGTTCTTCTTGTAGGGCCTGAACTTGCCGTTGCAAAGCCCAAAAATCTTTTGTTGCCATGCCTCTGCCACCCACAGGGTTTCTTCTCGGAGGCATCTTCACCTGATCTCAAGCCCTCCCACAAGTCCTGGTACAACTGCCTCTCCTTCGGCGGTCTGTTGTACGCTCAGGAACCACTTGCTCTGATACCACTGACGAGGCACCTGGAAAACAGACACAGACTCACACTCCCGATTTCCAAATTTTCTCTTTGCATTAATCTAGAAAATCACATTACAAATGGCCCGCAGGCTTACAATCACCGGCCCTCGGCTCGGTTCTCCGCTACTACACTTCTGCATCTATTTCCCGATCCACCGTCCCGACTAAAATAATAAAATGGGTTTTTATAGAGGCCCCGACCCTCTCAAACAACTTTCAAAAATGGGTTCACCAACCCAAATTAAATTTCCCTCCAATACATTCTTCACGTAAATCGGGACACCAACCCGATTAAATTCTCGCACTCCGCACGGTCCCTGCCACTGCTGACTTGGTCAGTAAACCCTGCGCGCCCATTGCTTCTCGTCTTTCGTGCTCCTGGAATTCCCCGCTTTTGCCTCAGCTTCTGCCACGTGTCATTCTGAACGGTTCTCGAAAAATACCATTCCCGCCATCTCTTTCTCTTCCTCCCACACCATTTTCTCTCTCCGTCGCGATATCGCGACATGTCGCGATATCGCGACGTTTCTGGCTATCTGCACTTGCTTCTCATTTTGGTCGCGATATCACGACCATTTTGCCTCCTGCCCCTCCGCTGAGAAACTCGTCGCGATATCGCGACGTCGTGATATTGTGACGTCGCGATTTCGCTCCCCTTTCTGCCTTCTGTCTTCGCCTTGCCAAGACGTCGCGATTTCGCTACACTTTCCTCCTTCGCCCGCTGCGCTTTTCCGTCGTGATTTCGCGACAGTCGCGATTTTGCGACATGTCACGAAATCGCGACCTTCCAACTCCTCCGCCTCCGCTTCCAAAATCTGTCATGATTTCGTGACATGTCGCGAAATCGCGCCCACTTCTGCGCCTTCATCCCCCTCCCGCAAACTGTCACGAAATCACGGCCCCTTCTGCTGGACTTTCTCCTTGCCAATTTCTGTCGCGATTTCGCGACACGTTGCGAAATCGCGACAGGTATCTTCCTTAGCCGCTTTTCCTTCCTGAGCCAACTCTTCAGCACTATTTTTTCCGCAACTCGATGTTTTTGCTGTTGGTGCTGTTGGATGCTCCTGCATCACCTATTTTGACAAAATCGAAGATGTGAGGTTTCCATGCATGCAACCTAGCCTATTGGACCTGCAAAACAAGCACGATCCATATAAGCTAAGTGTTGGCTCCTAGGGTTTTAAATGAGGTTTTTAGATTTAGACATTCGCATAAAGCAACCAAGAAACTTGCATAAACTCCATTTACAAGCCTAAAATATGAAAAGGGGAAAATAGGCATTTAATCTTGCATGCAAAAAATGACTCCTTCTTTCTTGTCCATAAGATGCAACTTTCTAAAATTTTTTGTATTAAAAATTTATCTTTTTACAATAACAAAGATTTCTGGTTTTCCCAAACCAGTCTATGGAATAAAAACAGCCCAAACAAGTCCAGAATGGCCCTCTTGCCTTCAAATCTGCAACTCTACTCACGGTAGTTTCCAACCCCTTCTGGCCTCTTTGAATGGCGTATTTAAACTTCTGAAACAATTGTTTCTCCTTCCATGACTGTTCGTTTCATTTTCCAATGGATGTTCGTTTCACCTTCCCTGACTGTTCGTTTCACCTTCCCTGACTATTCGTGCATGTGCTTTGGTTTCCATTTTGTGGCCCTTCGCTGTGAAAATGTAACATGTCGTGATATCGCGACACTTTTGCCTCCTTTCTCTCTTTTGTTGCTTTTAGCCGCGAGAATGTAACATGTCGCGATATTGCAACATTTTTCCCTTTTGGCCATGACAAAGCAACATATCGTGATATCGCGACACTTTTTCCCTTTTGGCCGTGACAAAGCAACATGTCACGATATCGTGACACTTTTTTCTTTTGGCCGCGACAATGCAACATGTCGTGATATCGCGACACTTTTTTTCTTTTGTTCGCGACAATGCAACATGTCATGATATCACGACACTTTTTCTTGCTTGGCCGCAAAAATGCAACATGTCGCGATATCATGACACTTTTTCTTGCTTGGCCACGAAAATGCAACATGTCACGATATCGCGACACTTTTTCTTGCTTGACCGCGATGATGCAACATGTCGCGATATCGCGACACTTTTTCTTTTTTTAGACGCGACGATGCAACATGTCCCGATATCGCGACACTTTTTCTCTTTTGGTCGCGATGATGCAACATGTCGTGATATCATGACACTTTTTCTTTCTTCTGTTCTGGCCGTGAAAATGCAACATGTCGTGATATCGCGACACTTTTTCTTTCTTCTATTATGGTCGTGAAAATGCAACATGTCACGATATCACGACACTTTTTCTCTTTCGGTCGCGACGATGCAACATGTCACGATATTGTGACACTTTTTATCTTTTGGCCGCGATGGTGCAACATGTTGCGATATCGCGACACTTTTTCCTTTTTTGGCCGCGCTGGTGCAACATGTCACGATATCGCAACACTTTTTCCCTTTTGGCCGCAAAAATGCAACATGTCGTGATATCGTGACACTTTTATTTCTTGCTTTTTCTCTTCTCTTTTGGCCGCGAAAATGCAACATGTCGCGATATCGCGACACCTTTTCTTTCTTGTCTTTCTCTTATCTTTTGGACCACGAAAATGCAACATGTCACGATATCGCGACACTTTTTCTTTCTTGTGGTGTTTTGCCTTTTCTTTGATCTTTAGCATATGGGCCACTTCGGTCTTCTTGGAAACATGCAAAAAATGTGGGTCCCCAATTTTGGGGTACGTTGTGGAGCAGCCACAACAAATGGCGACTCTACTGGGAAATGCTCCTAAGAATTTTGATGAGAACTCAACCTGAAAACACACAGACTCAAATACAAGCGTTAGAAAATATCCCAAGAATGAAACTAGACGAGAAATACATGAAGCATTAGAATTATTAAGCATCAGCTTGATGTGTGCAATGTGCTTCATTCCTTATCGTTTGAAACTCGTTCAAATTTCCATTGTCAGTTTCACTTATGATTTGTATGCAAGACTATGAATGATTCCTGTAGGATTTAATGCATGGTGAAGATGCTAGAGATATAACAAGCTTTGCAAAGGCTCAAAATTTCTAGTATCATGAACAAACATATTAAAACTGTCAAACCCTCTTAGGTCCAAATATATGCATACTGAATTAATTTACTAGATCCCAAAGTTGGTTATGTGTCACTACCATATTGAACCCATGTGCAAGTGTAAGTGAAATCAAATATTTGGGGGATCAGATTCCCAACCTAAGCGAGATGGGAATTTAACCCTATCCTTGCTACTCTGATCTGGAGTTCATTACCTCATCTTGAACAAAATGATTTAACTTGTTATGGATGAAATTGTCAGGCTAGCCTCGTCCGTTTGAGTCGCTTAGTGGTCTTGCTTTTAGACAAGACATGTTACCACGCATGAGCATACTCCACTGCCAGTCAAGCGTCTATAGCCCTGGTGGAGATCAACCCCATAATCCAAGATTTGGCTTCACTTTTGATTTCTTGAACCTTGGGGATGACTACCCGTCCTTGCAAGGGACATGTAGTACGATCCTTCCAATCCAATATCAATGATGCAATAATAGTAGAAAGAAAAATATTTGCTTTGGAACTTCAAGTTCTTGAGTGGGAAAGATAGAAGCTTTGGGGAATCGGATTCTCAACCTAAGCGAGATGAGAATTAGACCCTATCCTTACTACTCCATGAAGGTAAATCAGAGCTTTGGGGAATTGGATCCTCAACCTAAGTTCAATGGGGATTTAACCCTATCCTTACTACTCTGATTTTAGGCTTTAAGCACTATGGAAGTGGTAAAAACCACTGTTTTAAGGATTATGTTGCATGATAGGATAGACACGAAATACTCCTTTCGCCTCACCTTTTCTTCCAAGTATGGTTTTGACCATTTTACTCAAGATTATCTTTAATATGTGCAGAACGTGCTTGGTTCAAGATAGTTCGGGCATCAGTTCCCAACTTTAGGATCCTTTTAATACATGTTATGCAATAACCCTAAGAGGATTCGACACCTTTTCAATGATTGCATTTGAAATGTAGATGCAATTGAGATGAAATGTATATGCAATGCAAAATGTAACATGAGATATGGATGAATGCATTGCTCTTTTTGAAATGCGGATGGAGTATATCACCTACTTTGCCATAATTTATAAAACTAACAACTTCATGCATCACAAGTTCCAAACGATATTCTTTAATGTGTTTGCGATACTCGTGGAGCTTTCTGCAATACAATTCCGATGTTTCATATTTTCCTAGTCTTAGTTAACATTCATAAGGACATAAGTTGACATCTCACTTTTTTTTTTTTTTTTCAAGACAAACCAAAAGTGTCCAAAGGACCAACACACAAAACTTAAAACCAAAATGAGATCCAATCCAAAACCAAAACACCCCAACCAACAGTATATACAAATGTACAATATAATACAAGATGGTTCAAATTTTGGATTATCATTTTCTCGGATCCCAAACTTGATTAGAATTCTTTAAGACATATGATGTGATACACATACCCAGTTTGGAAGTAATCAAACAAGAACAAGACTAGACCAAACAATGCAACCAACTTCAACTTTTCCCTCTCACCCCACCAATTAGATTTAGTTCCATTAGTATTCTCATAGGTGAGATTCAAATTACCAAATTTATTAGACAATGGTTTATTTTCAATTCTTTCTTGTCTATTCTTTAAGGTGCAAATTTCATAATTCCATTCATGATTTAGAAGTAGGCTTTCTTTATTCAAAATGAAATTTTGTAAGCAAGAGCCTATTTCTAAAATTTTCAAAGCTAATTCATTTTCCATGTTCTTAGGCCAATTAAAATTGTGCAACAATTTACAAGCCTCTAGGATATTTACTAAATTGGGATCATTAGGAGTTTTTATCCTAGGTTCAAGAATTAATTGTTGATGAATTTGATTTTGCAATTTAAATGCATCAAGCTCCTTTTCATTCATTAAAGTAATGTTATCAAAGGTGTGGTTAGAAATTAATCCTTGTTCTTCATTCACCTTCAAAGGCATTTCATCCTATAGCACTTGTTCTTTCTCCATGATTTGTTTATTAAAGGCACCAAACATAGGTACCCAATTAAACACCTGTCCATCCCTTTCAAACCATAAGTCTTATCTATCTAGGGGTGGGTTAACTAACACATTTCCATGGTCAATCACTTGGGTTTTTTTGGGTAATGTGAGATTTTCAATTGGATCATAAATGACATCAAACCCAAATGATTTAGGTTTTGTAATTTTCTCATTCTGAAATGGCATAATCATTGTAGGACAAGTAAGTGGATCAAGATTTTCAATTTCTTTTCCTTCAAAGGAATCTAAAGCAAATGACTCTCTTTCTTGATTCATGGTTGTAGAATCCTTATCATCTTCCAAGTTCAAGTTATGACGCTCAAGTACTTCTTCATATTCTGATTCATCAGTATGTTTCTCATCCAATTCATCTTCACCTTCCTTAGAAGATTCAATTATTTCCAAAAGTGGGTTATTTATTGAATTCAAATGGGTAAATCTATCATAATCCAAAATTTTAACCCATGATTCAATTTTATCACAATTTGGAAGGTGTGGATCATCTTGGTCATCACTTTCGAGAGCATCATCCAAAGTGTCTTTCGAGAACAAGAGGTGAAATTCGATTATGTCTTCAACTTCATTTGTTGATTTTATTTCAGATTCATTTCCAGTCACTTGTGATGACTTAGGATCTTCTACAATGGGATCAATTTTTGAATTCTATGTCATAAAGCTGCTCCAATCCTTTGCAAGTACCTCTGACCAAATCATATCCACATAAGTTTGTTCATCCAAATCCTCATTTTTGGGTAATGATTCTGGATATTTCTTTTCCAAAACAAGATGGTGATCATTTGATTCCAACTTCTTGTTACCCATCCATAGAATTTCTTCTCCAAACACTTTATGTTCTTCAAGACTTTTCGAATAGGTATTTACTTCAACGTGAGTCACCTCAAAATTTCTTGTATCGCTTGAAGAAGCATAACATGAAATATCATTAAGATCGGCATTATGAATTTTCTTCCTAGGATGATTTGGATGCATACATTGATGTGCTCGTTTTTGCAGTGGAACATGCTTACATACCTTCTTAACCACTTTCTTTTGCTCTTTTACTTTCGATATGAACTCTTTGGGTTGAGTGGTAGAAGTAGTAGGATTAGTTGGATTGATATCCACGGAAAATGCTTGAACATTTGTTGCAATGGTTCCATGAGTGACCACATGATTCTCTAATTGAGGCATAATTGGATGGATGAAAGTACTTGTATAAGCACATGTGGGAGCATAAGTTGGTATGGTAGGATAAAGTTGATTGTAGGGAAAAACATTTGATATCAAATTTTGTTGTGCCCATGCTTGATTTACCATCGAGGTTTGATTGCAAGCCCCTAGTTGTCCTACCATAGTTGATTGCTCCATTCCATAACCTTGTGGCCTCAATTGTTGATCTACAATCATAGCTTCTATGTAGGTCGATGCAAGATCAGTAACCAAGGGATTCATCCTAACAAATATGGCAAACAATGGATCCAATGCTCGAAAGTATATTTTAAGAGCACCACTTTCCTCAATAGTATAGGGAGAAATTAATCTCACATGAAGCTTTCGAAACCTCAAGTTGAAACTTCTCACTGGCTCATTAGGTTCTCTTTTGCAAGAAGCAAATTGTTGAAATATCATGAGAGGATCAATGAACAACCTAAATTGATTGATAAAATCATATTTCAATTGAGTCCAAGATGTAATAGAACCAATGGGTAAATTGATGTACCAATCATATGCCACCTCATCTAGGGTTCCAGGAAACATTCTACATGCCACATCCTCATGTTTGACATTCCATCTAACTAGGATATCCACATAGGCTTGAATATGTTCCTCGGCTAATGTTGGACCATTGTACTTGAATTTGGGCAGATGTTTTTCTACATTCTTGGGTAAATCATGAGAATCTCCACTAATGTTCAAAGGACTAACATGTATCCCATACCACGTTCCTGCAGTTGTAGCCATTAATGAAACTCAAAGAATAACTCCAAAACCAATTTGTTAGTCATGAATAAAAGAAGGAACCATGACAAAGCAATATTCTAAAAATGTAAATTAGTTTCTGATTCACCAGATCGCATATGCGCAAGTTAAGAGCATACTCCTAGTGTTGTAGGCTTTCTGATTCACAAGATCGTATTACACGCAAGTGAAGAGCATAATACCGACAACAAATACATTTTTAGAGAAAAATAATTCCTTACAAATAAGCATGAAATGACTAGCAAATATCAAACTTGTAACGTATGAATAATCATGTTAGCATCAACCAAGAGATGTATCCATTAAAATCAAACGAAAGTAATTGCATGGAGACAACCTCGTTAGTCATGACCAAAATTTTTCAAAATCAAATCAAAACACATTATTCCTGTATGAAAAATAAAAAGCGTTAGAACAATGCATAGCAATTCATGTCCTCCTTTTAACACTACAAGGTTGTATTGTTAAAAGAGGGCTAAAGATAATAATCAATAGGGCATGAAATATTCAAAATTTAAATCCCTATAGCATTTAAATCACACCGAAATAAACCGGTTCAGGCCCTCCTTCTAGTGCCAAAATGTTGAGTGGTTTTTTCACATAGTTGTGAAAGTACACTCTCCTTTAGGATTTTGGTTCCAAATCCCCTCTTGCAAAGAAGTTAAAAAACGACTTCTCCAAGGTCTCCGCTGTATTAGCATTTGCATATGTGTATTAGTAATCTTAAATAAAGATATTCAATTTTAAATGCTTGGAACACCTTAGTGATTGCAAGTAACTGTAAACAAGGGGTAATGTTGGTTTATTTTACCGTGAAACTTTAGTGATTGTTCATTGAACCAAAATAAAGCAAATGTGAGTCGGCCTTCATATGACCACGATGTGATGCTCAAAATGGAAATTTGTGAAAATGCCATAAAACATAACTCCTTCAATGAAATTGGAATTTTCATGAAGGGAATGTCATCATAGGCTCATGAGTGCAAAACAAAACTGAAAACATGAAATTCTGGCCCAAAATGGAAACTTTCCATTTTCGGGTTTTTTTAAACTCTGTAATAAAATAGCAACTCTGATGAATTTTTTTTTTAAATACTAAACAATTTTGAAAATGAAATATTAAAATGCGTATTGGAAGTCTGAAGTATAACCTACGCAATGGTGAAATTATTTTTGGATTTTGAAAATTTTTAAATGTTTATTTTAATGCCTGAAGATTAAAATAAAGTTAAAATTGTTGGAAAAATAAAATGCAGAAAAATGTTGAAAGAAAATGCAGGAAACTGAAAATAAAATGCATTCAGTATGATGCTATCCTATTCCGACAAAACTGAATATGTGAGGTTTCCATGCATGCAACCTAGCCTATTGGACCTGCAAAACAAGCACGATTCGGATAAGCTAAGTGCTGGCTCCTAGGGTTTTAAATGAGGTTTTCAGATTTAGACATTCGCATGAAGCAACCAAGAAACTTGCATAAACTCCATTTACAAGCCTAAAATCTGAAAAGGGGAAAAATAGGCATTTAATATTGCATGCAGAAAATGACTCCTTCTTTCTTGTACATAAGATGTAACTTTTTGAAACTTTCTGTATTAAAAATTTATCATTTTACAATAACAAAGATTTCTAGTTTTCCCAAACTAGTCTATGGAAGAAAAACAGCCCAAACAAGTCCAGAATGGCCCTCTTGCCTTCAAATCTGCAACTCTGCTCGTGACAGTTTCCAACCCCTTCTGGCCTCTTTGAATGGCGTATTTAAAATTTTGAAACAATTGTTTCTCCTTCCATGACAGTTCGTTTCATTTTCTAATGGTTGTTTGTTTCACCTTCCCTGAATGTTCATTTCACCTTCCCTGACTATTCGTGCATGTGCTTTGGTTTCCATTTTGTGGCCCTTCGCCATGAAAATGTGACATGTCACGATATTGAAATGTTGTGAAAGTACACTCTCCTTTAGGATTTGGGTTCCAAATACCCTCTTGCAAAGAAGTTAAACGACTTCTCCAAGGTCTCCACTGTATTAGCATTTGCATATGTGTATTAGTAATCTTAAATAAAGATATTCAATTTTAAATGCTTGGAACACCTTAGTGATTGCAAGTAACTGTAAACAAGGGGCAATGTTGGTTTATTTTACCGTGAAACTTTAGTGATTGTTCATTGAACCAAAATAAAGCAAATGTGAGTTGGCCTTCATATGACCACGATGTGATGCTCAAAATGGAAATTTGTGAAAATGCCATAAAACATAACTCCTTCAATGAAATTGGAATTTTCATGAAGAGAATGTCATCATAGGCTAATGAGTGCAAAACAAAACTGAAAACATGAAATTTCGGCCCAAAATGGAAACTTTCCATTTTCGGGTTTTTTTAAACTCTGTAATAAAACAACAACTCCGATGATTTTTTTTTTAAATACTAAACAATTCTGAAAATGAAATTTTAAAATGCGTATTGGAATTCTGAAGTATAACCTACGCAATGGTGAAATTATTTTTGGATTTTGAAAATTTTTAAATGTTTATTTTAATGCCTGAAGATTAAAATAAAGTTAAAATTTTTGGAAAAATAAAATGCAAAAAAATGTTGAAAGAAAATGCAGGAAACTGAAAATAAAATGCATTTAGTATGATGCTATCCTATTTCGACAAAACCGAAGATGTGAGGTTTCAATGCATACAACCTAGCCTATTGGACCTGCAAAACAAGCACGATCCAGATAAGCTAAGTGCTGGCTCCTAGGGTTTTAAATGAGGTTTTCAAATTTAGACATTCGCATGAAGCAACCAAGAAACTTGCATAAACTCCATTTACAAGCCTAAAATCTAAAAAGGGGAAAAATAGGCATTTAATCTTACATGCAGAAAATGACTCATTTCTTGTCCATAAGATGCAACTTTATGAAATTTTCTGTATTAAAAATTTATCATTTTACAATAACATAGATTTCTGGTTTTCCCAAACCAGTCTATGGAAGAAAAACAACCCAAAAAGGTCCAGAATGGCCCTCTTGCCTTCAAATCTGCAACTCTGCTTGCGACAGTTTCCAACCCCTTCTGGCCTCTTTGAATGGTGTATTTAAACTTTTGAAACAATTTTTTCTCCTTCCATGACTGTTCATTTCATTTTCCAATGGCTGTTCGTTTCACCTCCCCGACTGTTCGTTTCACCTTCCCTGACTGTTCGTGCATGTGCTTTGGTTTCCATTTTGTGGCCCTTCGTCACAAAAATGTAACATGTCGCGATATCGCGACACTTTTGCCTCCTTGCTCTCTTTTGTTGCTTTTAGCTGCGAGAATGTAACATGTCATGATATTGTGACACTTTTTCCCTTTTGGCCGTGACAAAGCAACATGTCACGATATCGCGACACTTTTTCCCTTTTGGCCACGACAAAGCAACATGTCGCGATATCGCAACACTTTTTTTCTTTTGTCCGCGACAATGCAACATGTCGCGATATCGTGACACTTTTTTTCTTTTGGCCATGACAATGCAACATGTCGTGATATTGTGACACTTTTTCTTGCTTGGCCGCGAAAATGCAACATGTCGCGATATCGTGACACTTTTTCTTGCTTGGCCGCGAAAATGCAACATGTCACGATATCGCGACACTTTTTCTTGCTTGACCGTGATGATTCAACATGTCACGATATCGCGACACTTTTTCTTTTTTTGGACGCGACGATGCAACATGTCGCGATATCGCGACACTTTTTCTCTTTTGGCCGCGATGATGCAACATGTCGTGATATCGTGACACTTTTTCTTTCTTCTGTTCTGGCCATGAAAATGCAACATGTCACGATATCGCGACACTTTTTCTTTCTTCTGTTCTGGCCGCGAAAATGCAACATGTCACGATATCGCGACACTTTTTCTCTTTCGACCGTGATGATGCAACATGTCGCGATATCGCGACACTTTTTCTCTTTTGGTCGTGATGGTGCAACATGTCATGATATCGCGACGCTTTTTCCTTTTTTGGTTGCGATGGTGCAACATGTCGCGATATCGCGACACTTTTTCCATTTTGGCCACGAAAATGCAACATGTCACGATATCGTGACACTTTTCTTTCTTACTTTTTCTCTTATCTTTTTGCTGTGAAAATGCAACATGTCACGATATCACGACACCTTTTATTTCTTGTCTTTCTCTTCTCTTTTGGACCGCGAAAATGTAACATGTCGTGATATCGTGACACTTTTTCTAGAAACAGTAGTGATATCTTTTACAGTAAGACCTAATTCTAGAAACACACATTCAACATACCACTCACCTTCATCATGCAGGACCTCCAGATACTACCCCTAGTACCAGTCACCCCAACTGATCTTGCCATGCCACTCGACATAGTCCATGTGCATCAGCACTCCACATCATCACATTCTAACCACCACAATTCACCCCACCTTCGATCACCTCACCATAGGGACTCATCCTATTCACCTTACTCAGGAGATAGCCAAGTCTCCTTATCCTCCTTCATAGATAAGGAGGAACATTCCCATTCGATAGACCCTCATGCATGCAGATCATCCCCACCTCCCATAGGTGACCTGAGAGATCCATATCTACCACCCTCCTTAGTTCATCGACCTTCACTAGCATACTATCCCCCTAATAGGGGAGCTACACCTATTCATGCATCTTCTATAGGACTACCTCCACCCCTATTGACTGGTATGTCACCCTATGACTTATCCCTACACTAGCATACCACCCATGCCACCTCTACTCGCATTCCCCCATCCCACCCACATCACTATTTATAGTCATCACCCATACCACCTATCCTTTAGACACCACCATCCCCACTACGCGGCCTCCTGCTTTATCCTGCCACACCATCAACACAATAGTTCCACTCTCCCCCTTCTTCATCCCATTCACTTCCTACTCCACACCCATATCTCCATTCCATTTACCCACTTGAATCTCGATCCCCACCTTCCTCGATTCCATCACCCCCTCCCATTGACATCCAGCATATCCTCTCCCACCTCGACAACCTCGAGTTACACTTGAGCCATTTTCGCTAACACTCCCCTTCACACCATTCTACCATGGCCCAATCCACATCACATTCTTCCAGACCTACCCTTCACTCTCAAATACAACCTACACCCTATTCCTCTATTTCGACCCGACCAATCACCCCTACCCCACATTCTTCACTCTCATCACCACTCAACCCATATGTCTATCCTATGCTAGTTCGGTCAGCACCACTATCTCAAAATTTTCACTAGCTACTTCACCAGGGTCTCCTTGTACTACCTAAGATTTTCCCTATCGACCCCTTACACCCTAAGCCACGAGATTAAAAAGAAAACTAATTTTATGTCTATCATCGAAAACCAGGGCATGACATCAATGCATGTCATACATTTGAGACCATTTTTTAGGATATACTTTTTGATGACCCTCTTTCACATCCTGAACAAGCTCCCTCACCTAATCGACTCTAGAGCTCTCCACACTAGCTAATACCTTACTCCATCCTATCACGAGATTCATTCATTTCCACACCTCGTTACTTTCAATAGCTATCCAACTATACCAATTACCAAAATCCAAGTCACCTTGTCACTTCACCCACTCGTGACCCGATTCACATCATTTCACTTAGTTTTTTCTTGGTTCCTTGTTGTTGGTTTTCTTCCACTCCATCTCCTCTTCTCCTTCTTCGTTAGCATCATTGAATGGTCATGCTTTGAGTAACTACATTCCTATGTTGATTCTCCCCTCTTCTTCTCCCTTTTATTTTCCTTCTCTTTACACCATTGTTTCATCTTCTCATATTTGTTGCACTTCATCACTTTCATGTTATTCTACATCTCTTATCATGATTCTCTATCCTCACTCATCATTATCACACGTATTCTCCCACTTATATGCTTTTCTCCTATTTTCTACATCTCCCCACACATTGGGGCAACCATTATCATGACTTCCTATTCTCGTCATCATCACCCCATGCACTCATATTTAGATATGGTTTCTAATCTCATCCGATTATATCTCACATATTTCCTCTTGTAGATATTGTTCTCTCATACTACATCTCGCACTACATTCATTGCATATATCCATATTTCTTATATGATTTTATTCATGTTTGTATATTCCATCTATAGAAATGCACCCTTAGCAGGAATAACATACACACTTGTTAGCATTACCACTTGGATGTCCACTCCCTTTCTCGGGATTATAGGGTATATGGTGTCTTGCATTTTCTTGACCATTCACTAGTTTAGTCAATCAAATGTCACCCCTAGATGACAGTTATTACACTCCTCATAGCTTCCTTTGGTTGGGTCAACTTCTTTCAAGGACCACTCACACAGGTCATATTTTATAAACAAATTTTGAGTCTAGGGAAGATAACACCTTGCGTAGATATCACCATCTAGCAAATGGTTTCCCTTACTCATCCTATCATTTGCATGGTCAACATACAACCTAGGGATAAACAAAGGGATAAGCATAAGCAAACATCTGAAAAATGGATAGAAAAAAAACGCAAAAACCCATGCAAAAAAACAAAAAAAAATAGAAAAAAAAAGAGAAAGAAGAAAAGAGCACGACAAAAAGTCATGCAATAAATGAGGGGCATAAAAAAAAGGAAAAGCCTCCAAGAAACACAATTATTATGCTTCATCACCTTTGGTCCTTAGGTTTAACATAACATCATGGGATGATTTCCATCACTAGCTATAGGCCCTAAGTGCCTGCCTGCTAGTGGAATAGTCTTACAAGTGGCGACACATCTGTCACATTAGTGACCTTCTTTTGTATCTATGCACGCTTGTGGATGAGCTAGCTACTTTGGCTATGTTTACAATGGGTTAGTCCTACCTCCCTCAAAATGGAAAAATGAACATCACTTATTTGCACACACTGGTCCTTGATAGATTTTGACCTAGCCAGGTTAGTTATGAGTTGTCGATAAATCTCATTCAATTTTTCATGAGGTTTGATTGCTACAACTATGATTGTCAAAATTATTGCATACACACTATACTATCCTACATCCCTAAGATTATAAAATGGATCACATTACCATTAGTTATGTCATGATACAAGTGCTTCCTCTATGCATTTCAGCTTCCACATACATGCATCATTGCATCTATTTTACATGCATCTATTTACATCACATCATGCATCATTGCATCTATTTTACATACATCTATTTACATCACATCATGCATCATTGCATCTATCTTATATCATACACCATTCTCCTACATACTACCACATCCACATATATTCATCTATCATACTTTTACTTACCAATACTTCACATTACAAAAACATCAAAAGATCACAAACACATTCAAATCAAATCACAACACACATATATAAGAGCCACAACAAAATAGGTATCTATATATATCATGATCAAAAATACCATCAAGCTACAAAATGGGAACAAGTCCACCACCCATCATCACACATGCCCGTAGGCTACAAAACCAACAATACACCATCACAAACCAATCTCAGCCTTACTGATCACCAGGAGTCTCTCCACTCCCCTCATGAGTCACCCTCGCCTACTATACTCCACGTATCACTACCGCCCCACTCAACTCAGCAACTGCCCCTAATGTCTGAGTACCCATAGGCACTACCACCCTATCCAACTCTGGGATAACATCTCCTATCTGTAACACCACAGGTGCCTCTATCCTCACCTCCCTCCTCCCTATAGATGCCATGCTTCGATGACTCTACTGAGAATGCATCTGTGCTCACGATCGTGATCTCGATCTTGAATGCAACCTACCATAATCTGGAAGTGGAATCCCATGCATCAGCAAGATAACCTCACAATCACTCTACATAGCTACCTCCTCCCTCATTCGCTCCACCACATCCTCACTACCCTTCCATAGCTACTCTATCTCTTCCATCAACAAAGCAACCACATCTATAGGGACTTGCTCCATTACCCTTGCCTGCTCCTCGTCCTCTTGTGTCTACTACTATTGCTCTACCTCAGCATACAATTTAGCTATCTATACTAAACGAGCCTCCTGCATAGAATCCCTATCCGCTATCATATGCTACATATTATGCACCTCTACCTTCAAACTCTTCTCTACCTCCATCGTCTCTATGATCAGACAACATAGACTCTCTACCATCTCTACATGCCTCGTCTCCACCACTACAAGTCACCCACATAGCTCTATGCACTGTAGCTCCAACATCCTTCACTTTGTGACAAGTTCCTACTCTTCTACCCCAACCTCTCTATCAAATCTCTTCACTTAGCATCACTCATCATCTCCATAGCTATCAATATCTCCTCCAAATCATGGTTCTCTCCTCTCCATGTCTCCAAGTCAGCCACCCAACCTCTCTTGCTCTCTCAAAGTTGCCCCTCCAACTGACGTACCCTCTCTCACAACATCAATAGCTCCTCATCTACATCCCTCCTCTCCTAGTCCTCAAAGGGTATGTCTCCCATATCCCCCATGTCACCTAAACCACCCAGATAAATCATATCATCAGTACCCATGCCAACCTCGACATCCTCAACCACCTCCTCCATGGTCACGGTCTCCTCCATAGGCTACACCCTATCACTCATTGGTGCCTCCACTACCCTCTCCATAGATGCACTAGATGTACCACCTAGCCATCACCTCGATCAATGAAGAGGTACCTCCACCTCATCTCTCACCCCTCCCTATGGCCTAGACCTTGTACCTCTCGATGCCTATCCCTCTCGTGTAGACACCCCACCACCTGGATGCACCCATCGATCAATCACTCCCCTACCTACCTCCCAACTCTGAGTCACCCACTAGGCATCATACTCTGGCATCATACCTACATCATCCACATCCAAAATAATCATCGATGGATCCCTCTCACCAGTCCATGATAATACTATAGGGTAACTCCCTCTATCACCTTGTTACCTATAAATCATGATAGGCACCTCTAGAACATCCTATCATAAACTAAACTACCACATCACCCTACTGAACTGGAAGAACTTTTCTTGGCAAGTATACCTCCCCACTACCCATTGCCCTCGATGGATAGCTCCCAACTGCTCCTCATCACTCTCCCATACCACCCCACCCCTCCAGGACCTCCACCTAATATCCTTAGCCTCCAACTCTCCAAACTTCACCCTCCAAAATAAATGATCACCCTCATGTGGCCTCTTCATCCCCTTCTCCTCATCTGTCCACCACCTCAATGCATATGGCAAGTGAGTCTTTCCCTCCACATGAGCATGATATGGCAACAACGTCGATCGCTCTATCGCTATATGCTCCCATGCCCACACCTATAGCAATGACGTCCAACTCAATCCTTTCTACCCTATGCACACCACATCATGTAACTCCCTATACACCTAGGCCAACAATGTAGGCACCCATGCAAATACAACATTACACTCTACCATGTCACACACCACATCCAACATATTCCAGGTAAACAATACCTCAAAAGTATCTAGTAGTGCATATGTAGAAATCATCAACATTACCGCACACTCAAGATTTGACAACATGCTCTGATACCACAGATACTCATAATCCATATTCTTGGTATCTACCTCCCTCCACCATGCACCAAATGCATGCTCCAACACCTCCTCCTGCCTATCATCCACTACTGCCCTCACTAGAACACCCTCAATAGGTAACTTGTAGATCCGATACACGTCCTCAAGGGTGATCATCATCTCACCCATCAAAAAGTGAAAAGTATTCCTATCCGGGTCCCATCTCTCACATAGTGTTGATATGTAAGCCCTGCTAGCATGAATTCTTACACACTCCTAAACTCCCCTCAACCACACTACATCCAACCACTCCTCATCTGCATCATTCTTCAAGACCACATCCAACTCAACTTTCATCATCTACACACGATGTCGTGGCTCAATCATCTTCACCTGTTTCATCCACAAACATAAAATTTTGATTAGTCTCCCATACATAGTCATTTTCATCACTTTCCACACATAAAAATTCCATACAACACTCACACAACACTCCTCATGCATCCATACAACAAACTCAAACATTTTGGCTCAATTCGTAGGTCAACTTGCGAATCTAGGTCCAATTCATAGGTCACCATGCGAATTTAGCTAGACAATCATTTTTGGGTATTCTTTCACCTCCCCCATAGCAAACATAACAAAACACGCAAAAATAAGTCCAACCATGCACACTCAACATCCACAAAATGGTCCATTTCATTCATCACACCTTTCGAGATGTTAAACCATATACATTTCATGCAACATAACAAAACAAAAACACAATCACATATTTGGATACCCATTTTGCCATTTCATGGTAAAAGTCCAAATAGATTTGAAAAATAGTACACATTTGGCTCCAAACAACCAATTTCATGCTCACCCACATACACATCGTGGCACAAAATTCAAAAACATACCAAACACAATGACAAACAAAAAAAAAGTACATTTTTGGATACCCATTTCCCATTTTTACAATAAAAGTTTCAACAATTTTCAAAAATAGTATACCAATACCCACACAAATCGTAGTCAAATTCAACAAACTTACACCAAAACAACACGCATCCACATAACACACCAAACAAAAGCAAAACAAAAAAATAGTCACATTTTTGAATACCCATTTCCCACTTTTATGGATAAAATTCAATCACATTTCAAAAACAATACCCCATTTGCCCCAAAAAGCAAAGTCAAATCAATCACCTACAATTCCCGCCATACAGTCAAACTGGCACAAAACTAGGTCAAACCAAAAATCTAATCACACATTTAGATACCCATTTGGTTTGTTTAACACTTTGTGTTCAAATTTTCATCAAAATTTTACATGCACTCACAAAAACATGCAAAAACCTCCCCTACTTCATTTCATATATTTCTAAAAATAAAAATACACTAAAATTAAGTAACAAGTACTTACCGTTGGATCCCCACGTCGACCGCAAGCACTAGTTTGTTCCCTCACCATCTCCACATCTGCTTCTCAATTCCACAAGCTCTCCATATTGCCAAACATCACTCACTCCTCAATCTCCAACTCACTCGTCATGCAAATGACCCCCCACACGCGTCAAAAATGATAAATACACCTAAAAACCCTAATTTGTAGGTCACCCTACGAATTTAGGTCCAATTCGTAGGTCACCATGCAAATTCAGGTCTAATTCGTAGGGCACCCTATGAATTGAAGCTCCTGACCCCAAACTCACACAAATTTCATGCCAACACCTATTTCACCCTTTCTTCTTCTTGTCTGCAAAATTCTCCCTCCCTTTTGTCATCCCTTTTCCTCTATCAATCGATTCATCACCATCATCACCTCATTTCATTTATCTCATTGTTGATTCCTCATTTGAGGGGGTATTCATATACAAATCTGCTTTGCATGCAACCAAACAATCAAACATCCAATCAAGGATATCACATCTATCTACAAAATTTTTTGTTGAAGATTATCTCAAGATAAACCCCATCCCAAATCAGACATTTGTTAAGTCAAGAGAGCCATACACAATATTGGAGATGTCTTGCTTTCATTCATGTATATCGACCCTGACCACATACTGAATGTTACACTTGATTCATCCATGCCACTCAACTCAAATGGTTTGACATGTGTCACCATGCACTCATAAATCAATCAGAAGCAAAAAATTGAATAGGCATTTGTTCTATTCATGTTTGGACCATCTTGCATTGGTCATAAAAGTAAAGTAGTCATAAGTTTCCCTCACAAGCAATCAGTATGATATTGCAAAATATCATACAAAATCAGCAAATCATCACATTGCATCCACAATCATCCATTTGCATTCATCATCCGTATTTTGCATTTTACTCCTCTTCTCTTCTCCCTTCTCTTTTCTTGGCTATCGATCAATATTGTATGGTCACGCTTCGAGCGGCTACATACCTTTGATTGGATCCCATTCTTCCTTCCTTTATCTTCTCCCTTCTCTTCTTGGCTATCGATCAATGTTGTATGGTCACGCTTTGAGTGGCTACATACCTTTTATTGGATCCCATTATTTCCTCTCTTCATCTTCTCTCTTCTCTTATTAGCTATCAATCAATGTTGTAAGATCACGCTTCAAGAAGCTACATACTTTTTATTAGATCCTATTCTTTCCTCTCTTCATATTCTCCCTTCTTTTCTTGGCTATCAATCAATGTTGTATGGTCACGCTTCGAGCGGCTACATACCTTTGATTGGATCCCATTATTTCCTCTCTTCATCTTCTCCCTTCTCTTCTTGGCTATCAATAAATATTGTATGGTCATGCTTCGAGTGGATACATACCTTTGACTTGATCCCATTCTTTCCCTTCCTTTTCTTTCTCATTTCACAAATGCCTCGTCTCCTTCTTCCATCACATATTTTTGCACTAAACTGTATTCCACGCAACATAGTACAAAAAGGGGCAAATGTAGACACCCAAAAGTTGCACATGCTTACTTCTAGGTATTTGTAGGCCACCATAGGCCATCATAGGCCATCATAGGCCACTTTAGTCATCTATAGGCTACCTTAGTCATCTGTAGGCTCCTAAACCTACAAAAACTAGGTAAAACACACCCAGGATGCTTCCTACCCACTTGGAATCCATATACTAGCCCCCTAAGGCCACCTAAGCCCTTTCCTACACCTAATTAGGACCCCATGGGACCATTCCCCACTAAAAATCCTAATTAGGCTAATTAACATTCTAATTCATCATTGACTTTCACTTACATGCACTTTATCCCTTAAGTGAGTTTAATTAGGGTTCTAAGCCAAATTAGCCCTAAGCACACTCCCACACATGTGTGCACCATGATATTAGTTAGGATATTTCTAAAAACCCTAACTAAACCCTAACCTAACCTAGGACTTAGCTAACCCTAGCTAACCTTAACTCTTCCTCACACATGTGTGAGGAGGAGATATTTCTTTAGGACATGTGGGCTTGACACCTCCTCAAACCCTAACCTAACTCCATTAGGAAGTGACTCTAAGGTTTGGTTTATCTAACCCCTTCTCCTGACCTTAGCCTCTCCTATAAATAGAGGGTTCCCCCTCTCATTTTACCTCTCTCTCCCCTTTCAGTCACCTTACAAAAACTCTACCAAAATTATACCAAAGTTGCATCTAATAATTCTAGACCATGCAAACAACATCAGAGCATCTTGGGAGCCCATCCGAACAAAGGATCTCCACCAAAAAATAATCATAGTCCAATTTTCCCCTTGCCCTACGAATCCGGGTTCCAATTTGTAGGTCACCCTACGAATTGACCTTGTAGTGGGTCTACACCAACAAAATCAATAGGTATCATTTCTTTGATGTTTTAGCAGCATTCCCTTTCAGTTTTTATCATTATTTCATGTTATTTTTATGTTGAGTTTATCTTTTATCACTATGGGGCTTGACTGAGGTAGGCCCCCAAACTTACTAATCATCTTTTGTAGGTCTAAAAACCATGTGTAGAAGAAAAACCACACCAGTAGAACATACTGGTGGCGCACGCACACAGAAGCCCACCTTCACTGAGGAGCTCTTAAAGACATCATCAGGATGTGTATTTTGTAAAGAAAATAGGGACATTAATCTTTGTAACCTATAAAGCATTCCTTTATGAAATAAAAGCAGTATTTATGAGTAGTTTACATTGTGTTGAATTACTTGATCAAATGAATGTCTCTTTTTGTCAGCATCAAATAGTATTCTTTAAAAACTTCTAGGTTTTTCATACTATCTTGCTAGCAAAAGCTATTATTACAATATAGTAACTATTAAAATAAAACACTTTTACTCTGGTCTATTACCTAAGGAGTTCACAAAATTTAATAACCAAATGTGAATAATTAAATACCACATTTCTAAACCTAGTATATGATTATCTATGGTTTAATTCCAATTTCCACTTATTAATAATCATAGTTTTCCAATGGATAGAGTTGCTCATTTCCACAATCTTTATATCCATAAGTAGTACATCTCCAACACATACAGGTTTAAAATATCAGTATATCTTTTAATATACGATAATATAAAACTGTAACCTAATATTTATTTATATATATAGTTTGCATGAACTGAAACAACGAACTAAAAAAAAAACCAAGCTATCATTCAATACGTTGGTTGTGTAGTTTTCCATTCACTAAAAACTTGGATTTACACTAAATTCAACCTTACCTCACCACTAATACTATAATTGGAATACATTGACAATTAGATATTTCATAATCTACAAACCCATTCCAACATACAATGTTTTATTAAACTCTTGCTTCATCAAAATCAAATTTACTATAACTATCTACTATCAAAGCAACTATTATCCACTCATTTGGATAATTTTAATGGATACAATAAAATTATCTACCATCTAGATCAATTTGCGAGTATGGTCTTAACACATAACTCTATCAAATTTTATATCATTGTTTTCTTATAATGCTCTGAAAATAACATCTATAAACCTTTTGAACAACTAAAAAGCAAGGGTTAATATATATTTATATATGCTTCGTCTGACATCTAAACATGACATTCTTCTTCGGCCATCATAATATTTAGGTTTATGTTTTTTTCTATTCTTTTAGATACATTCATTGAACCAAATCTAATCTAGTTTTTCTCTATTACTCGACCAACATTTTGCTTAATAGCTAGAAATCAGATGCATTTATAAATTGAAAGTATTATTAATAAAATGCATAAGTCTATTTGTTTCATTTTCAAGCATCATATACCAGAGCGTCATTCAACCCATAGTGAGCATATAGTAAACTATCATTCACAAATTCATTCATGTTTTGATAAAGCTAGATAATAGTAAAAAATATGACCGAGATTCTAATAAGATACAATACGTTACACAAGTGGAATTATACAATATTAATACCTAAAATAAGACATTCAATAACCATTTAATTTATATACAACTTAGCACTACACTGTTACAACCACAATTATCTCCATTTTCTGAATGATATTGAGAAGTAGCTCTCATATCAAACTTGGTGTTATCATGATGCCTTGGATTTATTCCCATCTCTATTTGTTAATAACTTTGTTTTTGTAGTTCAGAGAGAAGGAAATTGATGGTCTTTGGTTCAACCCTTTGCACCAATATAGCCACCAACAGGTTCTTTTTGGAGTTTAATGGGATCATATATGACCTCTATGACATGCATCTAACTAAATCCAATATTTTTTTAATCCACCCACAAATTTTATTTCCATATTCTATTTATTTTCATTTATCAACTTCCACAAGTATTTTTTACAAGGAAATAACACACTGTCTCTTCACAGCCAAATTTCTAAAAAAATAAAACAATAATAAATAGAAACTAGATTTTGATTAACACCCAACTAGATTCACACACATGCACAAATATTTCACTATTTAGTTTATCTGAAGGTGTTAAAAAAACTTTTTAAAGAGAAAAAATATCTCAACTAGGCATTCTTCCTATCCATTCTTCTAAGTCATAGCATTAGTTGTAAGAATAACAATGATGTTTTATTTTTAACATAAGGGATCACCATTTTGAGGCTATTTTTTTTATGTATGCAGAATTTAGATAACAATTTTACTATCATTCTTCTAGCAACAGTCACAACCCAAATTTCCTAGATTATATTCCCCTTTTCAAAATAATCACAAAATTCGTTCCTATATTTTGACTGCATGCGTACAAGGTAAAATAATTTAAAATAATTAAGTCAACAATACAACCAACATGCTAGATAACACAGACAATTTCAATGTCTTCAATGTAACACTATTATTTTCTTTTTAAAAAATAGTTTCAATCTAAAAAGAGCCAACCTGTATTCACTTTGAACCAATAATCCAAATTCTTTTTCCAACTTACTCTTTTCAAGGAATGCAAATAAACAATCCACAAGCATAGTTCTGCAGGGATACAACTTATCCCTGGTTTTCAATCTTTGAATGCAATCTTTAAATATATTAAATTTCACGGATGACAATATAAATATAAACCAAATCAATGAATTAACAAAATATGTAATAGATAAACAATAATTCAAATCTTGCCACTCAAGGAGGGTAGCTCCTCGTCGTATAGGCCGAATGCGAGATCACAGATGAATTAAGAATAAAATATAGATGATTCAAATCAAATAAAATCAAAGCATATAAATATTAAAATGTCTTTTGTTGAGAAACATAGCCGACACTATGTTTGGCCTGTAGCATGACCCCTCCTTGAAAAGCTTTGTCCTCAAAGATAGAAATATTTGGAAAATATGTTAAGGTTCCCATGTAGCATCTTCTTCAGGTAAGTCCTACCATTTTATGATAAATTATTGGATGTGACGAGATCTCAGTGTGCGATTTATGGTTTGTAAAATCGCTTCTCATTGGAGATGTATATGCCCTTCTTCATCCAATACGGGTGATTCTGATTGAGAGTACTTTTTTATCGATCAGCTTCTTGAGACAATAGACGTGAAATACTGGATGTATACGTGATGAAGAAGGCAAATCTAATTGATATGCCACTTCTCCAATACGATGTACAATTTTGTAAGGACCATAAAATTGAGGAGACAACTTAAGATTATACTTGATCTTCAATGACAATTTTTTGTAGGGCTGAAGACGTAGGAATACCCTATCACCAATATCAAATATCCTTTTCAAACAATGCAAGTCTTGTTGCTACTTCATACGATTTTGTGCTTGGACCAAGTTGTCTTTTAGAATAGTGAGCATGGATTGCCGCTGCTGAAACCAATCATCTACTTGGGCCACTTCAGAGGATCTTGGTACATAATATGCTACTGTTGGTGGCTTAGTTCTGTATAATTATTCAAAAGGAGACATATTGATTGAATAATGATAAGAAGTGTTGTACCACCATTCTGCCAATGACAGCCACTGGTTCCATTGATATTGTTTATCCTGAACAAAACATCTTAGGTAGGTACCCAAACATTTGTTAACTACCTTTGTTTGACCATATATTTGTGGATGATATGCATAAGACATATTTAATTTGGTACCACTAATCCAAAATAATTCTCCCCAAAAATTGCTAGTAAAGATGGAATCTCAATCACTTACAATATTTTTGGGTATGCCATGCAATTTTAAAATTGAATTCATAAAAACTTTATCCAGTTTGCTTGCTAAAAATGGATGTTGTAAGGCTTGAAAGTGAGCATATTTGGAAAGGTGATCAACCACCACAAAAATAATTGTTTTAACTTCTGACTTAGGAAGACCTTCAATAAAATTCATGGAAATATGTTCCCATTGACGATCTGGAATAGGTAACGGTTGAAGCAACCCTGATGATTTGATCATTTCTCCCTTGTTGCGTTGGCACACTTCACATTCATCTACCCATTGCTTTACCTCTGCTTTTAACCCTTTCCAAAAAAAGTATTTTTTAAATTATATCCCAACAATTTAGTCAACCACTTGTTTTATTCGGGATAAGAAAACCATTTTTCTAAAAAATGCTTGAGACTACTGTAATATGTTTTTATAATAAAATGACTATTGATTAAGTAGTGTCTCCATTTCTCCACTACGTGCAAAATAGCAAACATTTCTTTTCATATGTGGATCTACCCAAATTCTTCCCTAAAAGTTGTTTACTTTCGAATGCCAAGGAGTGACCTTCCTACATCGGTACTGCCCCAACACCTGTTCTTGATGCATCACATTCGATGACGAAGGGTTTTTGAAAATTCGAAGTTGCCAAAACTGGTGTAGTACACATTGCTTTTTTGAGAGCCTCAAGGGCTTGAGTGGTTGCTTCGAACCAATGAAAAACATCTTTCTTTGTGATTGTTGTGAGAGGAGCTGCAATTTTACCATAGTTATGCATAAATTTACGATAATAGCAAGTGAGACCCAAAAAACCATGAAGTTTCTTGATGGTTTTGGGTAAAGTCCAATCCTGAATTACCTTAATCTTATTGGAATCCACTTTAACACATTCCTGAGATACTATATGACCTAGGTACTCAACTTCTTGAACACCAAAAGAACATTTAGATCATTTGAAAAACAACTTTTCCCTATGTAGGATATGAAGAACTCTTACTAAATGTGATAAATGATCCTTCCATGATTTACTATAGATGAGTATGTCATTGAAGAATACTAGGAGAAATTTGTGAAGGAATGGACGAAACACCTAGTTCATGAGACTTTGGAATGTAGATGGGGTATTAGTGAGAACAAAGGGCATGACCAAGAATTCATAATGACCCTCATGAGTCCGAAAAGTTGTTTTGGGAATATCCTCCTCTCTAAATCTGATTTGGTGAAACCCTGAACGTAAGTCCACCTTGGTAAAGAATTTTGCACCATGTAGTTCATCTAGTAAATCATCAATAACAAGAATAGGAAATTTATCTTTGATGGTGATTTTGTTGAGAGGATGAAAGTCTTGACACATACGCAAGGAATTGTCTTTTCAACGAGCCAAGACGACTGGTGAAGAATAAGGGCTAGTACTATGGCATATGACATCATGTTCTAATAGTTCTTGGACAATCTTCTCAATTTCTATTTTTTGGGGTTGGGGATATCGATAACGACGACCATTAGGTGGAAGACTTCCAGGAACTAGGTGTATGGCATGGTCATGGGATATTTTGGGTGGTAGTCCTTTTGGTTCTTGAAAAACCTCCTCATAGTTGGCAATAATATTTTGGAGATCTTCTGCTTGGATTTCTGGTATATCTTGTTCTAAATTTTCCATGCAATTAATTTGGGCTATGAATCCGTAGACATATTTTCTTAATATATTTTCCATGCTATGTGAACTTACTATTTTTGATGGAGGTGTTGGCATTCCTTGAAGATGAATGGTCTTCCCATTTTCTTTCCATTCCATATAGCGGTGCTTGTGATTAAATCCAACCGTGGTTTCCAATTGTTCCATCCATGCAACACCCAAAATAACCTCTGAAATTCCTAATTCCATGACAAAAAGGGGACCTTGCCAAATGTAACTACCCATTTGTAATGAAATTGAATATGTCTTACCTAGGCATTGAGAAGTTTCTCTGCTTGTAGTTCTAACTTGAAATCTATCTTGACTAGAAGAGTAGATGTGCAAATTTAATGCCCTTGCAAGTTTTGCATCAATAAAGTTGTGAGTACTTCCTGAATCAATTAATATTGTTACCTTATTTTTCTGAATGAATCCTACCACCTTGATTGTATGGTGAGAGGATAACCCCATGAGAGCATGTACTAAAATAGTCATGGTATCATATTCAGCTACAACCTCCTCATGTTCACTTTGGTCTTCGATTGTGGGATCCTCAGGTGAGCTGTGTTCCTCCATTTCCTCATCTTCCTTGTCAGTATATTCTATTTGAAAGCTCTATCTTAGTATACATGCTTGATATTTTGGATGATTATTGTGACATTTATTGTAGAAGTATCTTTATGGTTGATCATTTTTGCAAAAAGAGTTATTGCGGAATTGAGGTCAACCATATGATTCACGTCGTGTGGATGTACCCAATTGCACCTTCGTTTCTGCCAACTTGGCCATCCTTATACACTCATCTAACCTGGATGGGTTTTGTAGGTCCACTTCGACTTTAAAATTTACTTTCAACCCATTTTGAAAAGCTGCTATGACCACCTCTGGCTGTAATTTTACTACATAGTGAAGCATACTAGTAAATTCTAAGATATAGTCCTCTATCGATCCTGTCTATTTGAGTGACAACAACCACACTGTGTAGGAACCTGTGGGATCTTCATCAAATTTGTGAAGAAAGGCATCCCTGAAATTATACCAAAAGAGAGTCTGGTTTTCATTCTCGCGTTTGTACCATGTAAACCATTGATAAGCTTTAGTGCCCAGCCTGGTTACAGCAAAAGAGACTTTTACTGCCTCATGAAATTGATATAATTCTAAAATGCTTTCCATTTTGGCTATCCACCCACGTAGATCATGAACCTCAAATGTGGGCATATCAATGCATGGAAAATTGACTCCAGTAGGACCCCTTTTATGGTAAGCATTGTGCCTATCTTGGTCCTCATTATTTTCCTATCTATAGTTGCAATTTTGGACAGGTCTGCCAAAACCCCTTTGGAGATCAAGGACTTCTACGTTTCCCATATCCTCATTATTTATTTGGCTATTGGGATTTGGGGAATGACCATTGGTACCTTTGTGGTGTGTATAGTATTAGTATTGATGCTCAGTTTTCTAGTGGTTTGGACTAGGAGGGTTTGGTTGGTCTTGTTTGGTGAATAGTTGGTTGAAGGTGGTAGTCATGGTATTAATACTATCTACTAAGTGGAGTAAGGACTCATCAAAGATATTAGGATGTCTTATTTCTACTTGGGTGATGTTCTCCTGTGAGGAGTTTAAGGAGGTATTGGATGCCATTTTTTTAATCAATAGATGACCTCGGTTTTAGATAATAATTCCTATAGGGGAAAAATAATTTTGTGTACCTTTGCTTTGACGAGGTCTTCTTGGTTATTCCAAACTCTGATTGTTTGGATCCTCGAAACTTGATAATCACCCATTTGACCCTTTTTTCCACTTTTTGCTCATGTGCTAATATAGTAATCACCTTTAATTCTACAAAATGCTGATAAATTAGGGCAAAAAATAGAATTGGTCTAATTTCTACTCTTAATGTTGCTCCAACTATGATGCAAATTTGATGGGTCTCCTTGCAATTAATTTGGTTAGAAAATTTTTGATGACTTTTGAACAACTTTTCGATGACTTTTAGCAACTTTTCAACGATTTTTGACAACTTTTTGATGACACTTTTTCTTAGCAATTTTTCTTTTTTGACAATAGTGGGTTAGCACTTTTCACCTTATGATAATTTTTTTTTTGATGTACTAACTCTACGAGGACATGACAACTAGCTACCTGACCATTGACCACTGAAGATGACAATAGAGACTCAACTGGAAACGACAATGAGATGATAGGAGAACTAACAACTAAAGACCCGACACCCAAGAATTGGACATGTGGGATGAAGGACACTGACTGTAAGCTTACGAACACAAGACCATGGGACTGACTCTGATGATGAAGGCTCGATAGGTGGGATACAGGTGGGACGAAGGACAAGTGGGTGGTAAATATGGGACCAACAAACGACATCGAACTAAGATATAGACAACATGCACAAGACAACAACAATACTCATAGAATGAGGACACATAGAAACCAAGGACACATGGATCCACTTATGTGTGAGGAGAAGTAGGGACTGCATGACTATAGTCACAAATAACCTACTAACATTTGCTATTCTTAAACCACTCCAGGGTAACCACACAAGATGTGTAGGATAACTATTTTGTAGATAAATTAAAATTAAAACGTGTACCTTAGCCCAACCTACGATCATATTTTTTTATTTTCTCTATGTTGTGATTGGTCATCGAGGTTTCCTTCCTTCACAGCTGTATTAGCTATTTTTCCATGGATTTACTACGTTCTTTCATGGTTACCAAGGTTCCCTCCTCACGTCTGTTGGTTTGTAACCACACTGCCTTCAGAACTCTTCGTTGGTGACCGTAATTTGCTTGTTTTCCTGAACATGAAACGCCTGTACGTGAGGTGGCGTTTCTTCTCAAACTTCAAATAACCCACACCTGGTTGAGGATACTATTATCGGATGCTTGTGATGCCTCTCCTTGTGAACTCCTACAACAACAAATGACTGGTTGTATGTAAAAAATGACTCCCAAAAAATAAGGAGTGTTCATCAATTGTTTATCAAGGTGAAGTCCTACGTTTTGAATGTCTGGAAGTGGTTACTTGGTTTAACTGGTTTTACTACCCACCGATTTGTGCCATGATCGTTGATCCTGATACCACATGCAGGAATACAACTTATCCTTGGTTTTCAATCTCCGAATGTAGTCTTTAAATATATTAAATCTCATAGATGACAACAAAAATATAAACCAAATCAATGATTAAATGAAATATGCAATAGATAAATAATAATTCAAATCTTTCCACTCAAGGAGGGTAGGTCCCCGTCGTATAGGCCAAATGCGAGATCACAAATGAATTAAGAATAAAAGATAGATGATTCAAATCCAATAAAATTAAAGCATATAAATATTTAAAATGTATTTTGTTTAGAAACATAGCCGACGCTATGTTTGGCCTGTAGCAAGTTCTTTTCTCAGCAAGAATCAATTTTGAATGATAACAATCCAGATTCTATTTTTTGATGATATATTTTATCCACACCCTATATCCTACTTTTTTATTCTTTTTACTGATGGCAATTCACTCTTGCAATCATGAAAGGTTACTTAGGACCATTTTCCCCACTTAAGATGTCCGCCAGCCAAGTCCCTCTTTGTTTAAAAAACATACAAAAAATGATTATCTATATATATATATTTATTTATTTTTATTTTTATATTTTATATTAATTTAATCACATCAATTATTTATTATGTATTATTTTCTTATATTTCATCTAATTTTAAAATCACAAAGTAAGCATAATATTAGTCTTTTATCCCTCAAATAATTTAATAAGATGTGACTCCCATGCATCAAGCACTTTCATCGCCAACAAGGTCATGCAAATTCCACATTGTTTTCAAGTAACAAGTATTTTTGCACAACAACGCACAACATGCAATTTATTTCTAATGCATCTACATGATAGAAAGCACATGAGCTTCCATGTACTCATAGGCCGAATCATCACTTCTCTTTTTTATTTTCCATCGACCAACTTTATCTGTCGAAGGCATATACCTGGTCCTGCATACACAATGACTATCAACAGTACCACATTCTCTAGGAAAAGGTATATATAATCATCATATATTCTATAATAAAAAGTCATGAAAGTAGAGTCGTGATATGATAAAAAATGTAGGACATTGCTTCAATGATAAAGATCATCAATTATTTAACTTATTGACTAATTTATATGCAACTAATCTTCCTGTCAATGTTCATAACAATTGTATGCTCAAGTTATTATCTAGACCAATTGCATTGAGAAGTTTTATTATGCTAAATATGAACCTTAATATATATATATATATATATATATATATATATATATATATATATATAAGAGAGAGAGAGAGAGAGAGAGAGAGAGAGAGAGAGAGAGAGAGAGAGAGAGAGAATATAGTGATTGCAAGTAAGGAACAAACCTCACCTTTTCTTGTTTTAAATATTTGGAGAAGAGTAAGGAGCAAGTATGGGTAGTAAGTGAACCTCACCTATAAATATGAGCAAGGAGCAAGTGCAAGCAAGGAGTGAGATTCACATTTTTCTTGTTTTCAATTTTTATGATACTTTATAAAGTAAAGGATTCTTATTGGTATGAGCTAGGTAGCATGGAAAAAAAGTCATTTATAAAAGACCTAACTAGAAGTACAAGTGCTCTAATTGTATGTATGGATTTCGTAGTGGGGATAAGAGAAAGAGTAGGTCTATGTAATCCTTATCCAAGTAACAAGTTTTACATTAGAAGTGATTATTAATGATGATATGGTCGAGCATGACATAATGGCTCTTAAACATAGAGGACCATTAGCCATGGATTTTAAATAAATATTATTATACTATGAGAACATTGTTGGATACTTCGTTAATACTTTAGAATATGGGCTCTTTTTTATTAACACTACTTTAAGATTATAATAAATTATTCTTGAGATTTTATGATTTAAAGTTAAAAAATTACCATCAACATATCTATATATTCCTTTGTATGATAAAGAAAATGAAAAGGAGCTCAAATATTCTAGATTATATAGAGTAAAATATTGTTTAGCAAGTTGAAAATATAAGTTTTTAACCTTTGATGGAAATCCTACAACTCATAAAGGATATATATAATGTCACTTTCAAGATTTCCAATAGGTATACCATCCAAATTTGATAACATTCAAATAACTTTCTTTGGAAAGGATGTTGCAAAAATTTGGTTTTCTCATTATATTTGAAATAGGGTTTACAAAGGAAAGAATATTAGATGTTTACTTAAGCTTACATTAAATTGTTATGAGTTTGGACTTAGAGGTAAAACTTGGTTGCTTATTATTTAAAAATAAAGGAAAGAGTTGGGTAAATATTTTACTTGAAAACTATATAAGTTGTTTTTTATGTAATAAAATTGTTAAGAAAATGAACCCTACCTAAAAGTCATGGAAATTTATGTTAGATATTTTACAATTGATCAAGAAACATATCAAATGCTCAATCAATAAGGAGTATTTTAATTTTTTTGGGTGTGACACTTATTGAAGCCTTATCCTCTTATTTCTAATCCAAAATGATAATAGTTATCTTTATCATGTTTAGAGTGTAAAAATCCAAAGGTCAAAAATTCTATTACTATGACCAACAATTCTAAAACATGGATTTATTAATAGTGTGATCAAAGAAAATAACCATAAACAAATAGCAAATGGGATTTAGAAGATACTTTAAGAGTTATATTTTCATAATTTTATATGAAAGCATGAGTTAGTTTAGAAACTACCAAAAGATGTTGGATACTTAGTGAGATTGGCATATAAGAATTTATAGCAATAAGAATTTCCCACTCCCAATAATTTTCCTTGGAAGAATATTTGGATACTGGAGGACATCCCTAAGGCCTCAATATTCCTTTGATTGGTAGTCCAAAGCAATATTTTTATAGTGAGAGTCTGTAATGAAAATTTTCTCATGGACTTGTTAGGTGTGCCTTGTGTAAGAAGGATCTAGAAATATAATATCATTTTCTTATTAATTCTCTATTTGCTTACACTATTTGGGACTGCATCAAAAATATGATAATATTTTGGGTAGCTCCATCAACATTAAAATAGTTGATGAAGTGTTAGATTAATTATTTTAGAGCTAAATATTATATACGATAATAATATCACTTAAAACTTATCTTAGGTTACATAAGAGGTTTCAAGATAACTCTATCTTCTCTGAATGATTATACCTCACTTAGACACTATAGGAGAATGATTCTTCCTTTCTATATTATTTCCATAAACAAGCATAATAATTATTTATATAAGTCCACTAACATAAGAATAAAAAAAAATAGTCTCTAACACTATAGGTTGGGGCTAATAAAAAGTCTCTATCAATTCTCTTAGCATCGACATGTACATGAAACTACTAATTGTACTCTAAAGGTATAAGAGTTGGAGTCCTTATCAATTATCTTTTAATTATTCTAGGGAATTGCCACAAGAAAGTGAATATCTCATGGTTGTGTTCTTTAGCAATTATTTGATAGTCACTATAACTTAAGTAGTTTCTAATGAATTTCTAGTAATACTTTATCATCCTTAATAAATCTATTACTTTTTTTGAGTTTTAGAAGGTGATTAGATGATAATTATAGTAATTTTCTATGATCCCCCATCAAGTCATCCTTACAAATTATGTGTCTTAGCAGGATAAAATATGAGATTAAGAAGAAATACTTCTTCTTATTTAATGATATACATAACTAGTTATACATAAAATATAAGCCTTGGTTAATTGAATATAATTCTTTAATAGACTATATATAGTCAAAACATCTATGTAAATATCTAAGAAATGATTAAGATCATTAAGTGCATTCATCATACTCATGGGAATTGTTTTTAATGCTTTCATCAAGTGAAAATATATAATATCATACATATAGATCCCCACTCTATTGGAAAAGCAGTTTTTGGTCAATCCTTCTTAGCTATATTAACTCAATATGATATCTTAAAAAATCTATAAATGAGTATACTTTATACTTCTCTCTTTACTATGGTTTCCAATACTTCTTTAATAAACAACGTGAGGTAGAGATATATATGGTAGGCGATATCGAGGTGTATAGAATCTAAATAACTTCATTTTTTTCTATATTTGTATACTAAAAAACCATCATGTTAATTCTTTCAATTTTATTATTTGAGGATATAATACTTGTGTCTAACATTCTTTCCATTGTATTTTGACCTTGATATTGCCATTGATTTAAATGGTATCATCTTTATTATTAGTTTTTTGTATTACTTAATTTTTATATGAATGATGCTAGTTTTCTTGTTGATTCCTTTTATGTCATTGTAGTCTCTAGGAAACAAGTCTTGATAATCATCGATAATACTTCTAGAGCTTTGTGAACCTTTACTTATTCAAAGTTAACGACATTTTTAGGTGTTTCCTTTGAAATCAGATTATATATTCTTTCTATGAGGTGGTGATGATAGTATTTATGTAGATTCAAATCTTTACTATCTAGAACTTCTTTGTTAGAATTTTTATTCTAAATGATCATCATGCTATTTCATTCAACATTATTACTTGAAGATGTAAATTGCATCTTAACCTTGCTCTTGCTATTGATTCAAATGCTATCATCTTGGTTTGATGTATTTCTTAATTTTTAGATGCATGATGCTATTTATCACTCTTTCTTCTTGTATAACTTTCACATTGATATTATCGAGAACTTCTTCCTATGTTAACGTTTTTATCCGTCTTAGCCAACTAATATTTATTGATAATAATATACAATCTACCAACATTGATATTATTTAGAACTTCTTCCTTTATTAACATTTTTGTCTTACTCTTAACCAACTAATATTTATTAATAACAAGAATGTACAATATTCAACGAGTTCCAAATAATTTATTTTTATTTTTAGGTTTTTTCCTTTATTCTTTTTCGTACAAGATTGCTTTTAGAAATATCATTATCGGGAAACATAAAATCCTTGATGATCTTTAGTGCCACCCATATGTAGATTCGCGTTATGAAAGTCAAAGTTGTTAATGAAGTCATATTCCTGAGATCCTAATTTACGGACAAAGCGCTGCCTTTGGACCTGCTATATAATAAAAACCTCTGCATCCATCTAAAGGGACGACTACACATGCTTTTTATACGATGTGTATATATTTGTGTGCCCAAAGTTTGGTCTTTCCTTCAAACCATTTCGGGTGAGTGAGATATTCTGGCATAACAATCCCCTCGTCATCCGTTATCAGTGAATTTATCTCTTCCCATCAGGATGGTATGTTAAAAAACCCCACCATTAGGTAAGATTCCCTCTGAAAAATGTCTTCTAATGCTTGAATCATTTGCTATTCTTCCTGCAGAATTTTCCCAATATGCTTTAGTTATTCATCTAGTGATCATATCCCATTGAATTAGGTATTACTCAACATAATTTCTACAGCCTTCTAAATCCTAAATTTTATAATATACTTGTTTTATAGGTACATTCAGAAGATAATCCCCTTATTCCAAGTAATTATATAAATTTTTTAAATGGATATTTTTGAATCCTACGAACCACTTCCAGTGTGATGGATATGATCTCTTACAACATGACTTGTTCCGGCTCTCAATCTATACAAATATTTTAATTCTTCTTTTACCTATATCAGAGGTTCCCTGCCAACTTTTTCAACATATGCTATTTGCATCCTTATAAGCATAAGGGTATAAGGGACTTTCCAAAGCAATCTCCTCTTTTTAACTATCTAAGATTTTTTCATTGTTAATAAACGATTCTAGTTTATATTTATACGGTTTCAAGGGTTGTTATCTTGTTTTGAGACATGTAGCTTGTGGATGATGTGTACCTTTGTGCCAAGTTCTATGACCACGTGTTTCATCTTACAACTCGGCATCTATTAATATTAACTTTGTCTTCTATAATTTGAATTTCTTTATTCTTCTCTATTCGGGATTCCATAACTATCTTTGGTATACCCTGCATTGTCTCCTATGATCTTAATCTGTTGGCTTCCAAAGAATCAACAGTCTCATCATTCCAGCATCTGCCGAATTCTTTAGCTTTTTATAATAGTTAAGTACTACAGCAAACAAAAGCCGAGGGGAGACTGCCCTGAGTACGTGAAAGACTATATTTATTTTTATGGCAATGGCTACCAGAGTACCTAATGACATTGGATGTTACGAATTCTGTCATGGGTTGTCAGCATTCTTGGTGTGGGTGGACGACGATGAGAAGAGGAGGACGATCAAGCTGCGGAGTTGGTACACATGCATTCGTTTAGTTCAAATTTTATTTAACTTTCGGATGTGGGGATGTACCAGATTAGGAAAGGGATGGCATGGAGAAGGAAGAAGAGGTCACGAGTGAAGTGCACTTGGCCCATTGGGTCAATCCTCAGTGTTAATGGCATCAATTACTGTCGTATAGGATTAGCTGTATACAGGCATTTTCCGCACAATAACACTAAAGGAGAAAAGTACGTAGGTGCACAAGGCAAGGCGGGCTATCATTACGAAGCCTAAAAATTGTATTGGTAAGAGCTGTCGCAGTCAGCACAATGGGTGTATTATGAGATTACAAGGTTTATTCTTTTTACGAAGGCTGTCGCAGTCAGAACAGGTCTTAGAAAAGCAAATTTCTTTGCCCCTTTATTAGACTATAGAAAAGTGCCCCTTTATTAGACTATAGAAAAACAAATTTTGTTGCCCCTATAGAGAGGTTGGTTACAACTTTTTAGTAAAAACTACAAACCACAGTCTACAGTCACTCGAAATTCATACTCTTATTGTCAGTCACTACTACTATTGCAAATTAAGTCACTACTACTAATATTGCAAATTAACACCCTAAGGTAAATCTCTGGCCAGAAAACCAATTACCAAATCTCTTTGTTACCCCCTTTTACTCCACTATACTTAAGCAAAGGTTTATTTATTAGTTTTAAATGTTTTGGTAGTACAAACCACAAAACCACAGTCCACACTCACTCGTCATTTTCGATCACTATTACCATTGCAAATTGACACCCCCAAGGTTTGAACCCAGTCTCTTCGGGTAAATCTCTGGCCAGAAAAACAATGACCAGATCTGTTTGTTACCCCTTTTACTCAACTATACTTAGGCAAAGGTTTATTAATTAGTTTTAAATGTTTTGGTAGTACAAAGTTATTTAAACAAATATAATCTTGTTTGTAATGTTTATTATTTAAATTTATAAATTTATTATAATTAAAATATTAGTCAATAAAATTTATTTTCTAGGTTATGTCTTTTTCAATTATATTTTGTACTTAATTTTATCTTGTTATAATTATCTTTTATATATATATATATATATATATATATATATATAAATAAATAAAAGTTTTATTGGGTGTAATATTTTATATAAGAATGATTGGTTTGTTATTGTAGTTTCAGAATTATTGAATCTCATCAATATTACTTTTTGTTTAAGGAGACAAGGGTTATAAAAATAACAAAATCATTTACATCAATCTGAAATAGGATATAAAATAAGAAAAAAATATTTTATTTCTATAAGTAAGAATTATTCCACCTTCTTGGATTTTATACAAAGTCACAACTATGGGTAATAACTCTTACTATGCAATCTTTTTTGCTAACTTAAGTTTATTCATTAGTTTAATCTATAAAGAGATTGAGAATATGAAATAATCTTTCAATCTCATCTTCAACTTGTTAATAGTCTTTTTCTTTTAGGTAATCTTTTAGTTAGAAGGGTCATGGAATTCAAAAACAAAAATATATCATGCCATGAGAAGGCTATTAGAGATTTAATTAATACAATAAATTAAAGGATAATTTTTATGAGCATTATCCTTATTTTGCAATAGATTATAACATAGATTTTACAGTTTAAAGTAGATATATTACCATCAACATATCTAGGTATTCTCTTATCTAGTGAAAGCAAGAAGAAGATCCTTTTAGGATCAAATTTTAGTTAGAATCAAATATCATGTAGCTATTGGGAAAGATTAGTTCTTAATCATAGTTGGAAATTTCAAGTTATATGTGTGTGTGTCGATATACTCATATTTTTAATTGTAACAACTCAATTTATTGGGTATATATAATGCTAATTCTTTCACTAGCATGACTACTTCTATCCAATAAATAGACCACAAAACACCTATCAATGCCCATGCAAAAAACACTACGTAGAATACAACAATCAATATTTCTTATTAAGAAAATATGTATAATAAATTTATCAACATTTAAGCAAATCTGAGATGCTTATAATTGTTGGTAAGTAATCATTTCGCTAGGATCTAAAAGTTTGAACATTTACAATATTTTAGTTTTAATTCGTTAATCTGAGATAGGATTAATATGAGATGGGATTAGTTAGTTTATACATTATCTAAGTTTTATTATTGCAAGGTTCAACCATGATGGTACTGAGCTAATTTAACTAGCCTTCTATATATATAATCTATCTAAACACATTTTCTCAAGGATTCTAATTTATGTAAGAACTTTTTTATTTAGTTATGTATTGAAAGTGCTTTGATTACATAAGAAAATTAAATTTTGTCATCCTCATATTATTTGTTAAGTTCAACTATATTGTCTAATGAAGCTTTTTGTACAAGTTTCATTGATTTCAAATCAGATTTAATAATATTTTGCATAAATCCATCTATTTTAGATTGTGTATTAAATATCATGCATTTAGAATATCATTAATGAGCTCATTTCAAATTTAATTCATACAATCAAGTATACAATATTATCAATAAGCACTTTAATTTCATTCAATAGGTCAATCTGCTATTACCAATACCAATACTATCAAGTATAAAACCATTTTGAAGAGCTTTATCAAGTTACAAAACAATTCTAACAGGCATTCAATTTATACTATCATGTATACAAACATGCACCTCCATTTTATTTGGACTCTATCCATAATATCACATATACAAGCAATGACAATGTAACATGGATTTTTTTCATAGGCTATAATACTTGATATACTAATGAATCTAATATATATCAAATACTATCATCTTTTCTCTATATACAATAATAACTTATGGTTCATATCTATTAGTACTACTTGGAAAAGGGGCAAAGATACTTATTCACCTAGCTAATAGAATTCCAATAAGTATTCTTTATCTCAATTTATTTAATGGGAGTTTTTACCCTCCAAAGAAGGTGTGACTGTGTAATACTAATGAGAAAGAGAGAAAAATATGTGAGTATAAATCAATATTCATGCATCTCGTATATGTGTGCAACTCTAAACAATGAACATATACTTACACAATCATAGCCTTAGACAAATATTTTTGTACAATGAATAAATTTGTACCTAAAGTAAATATAACTATTATGCATTCACTATAAGCACCCATCAACATTTAACACATACTAGTATACAATTCAATTAATATTTATCTAATGCAACCATCCATACATGTACCAACTCAACATGCTTATCCCTTATGTTCATTCACATAAGCCTAGATATCTAACTTACTTGCTTAACTAATAATCATAGCCATAGTAGAATTGTTTCAATTAGGAATCTAATAAACATACATATAAGCTTGATTCCCTATCAAGCTATTGTTGTTTACTAATATATAAAAGTTTGAATAAATAACAATAAGCATATTATTCAAATGCATACAAGTATTATACTTAACAACAATATTAGCAATGACACACTCATACTTATTTCTAGTGATGCTTAGAAGTAATAAAATCAACAATGTAGACTTCCTAGTACTAATAAATTAATATTTACCTCAATTCTACCTATTTGTATTAAAATAATATGATAAAATTCATAGCAATAATGTGTCAGCAATAAAATCCATAGCATAGATGCACCAATTCCCATTTAACTCAATACAATAGTCTACATAGTAGCAATGCACTAACACTTTTTTCTTTTTGAAATAGTATTCATGTGCTTAAATAAGCAATAATGATCTACATTACGACATGCTCTAGCCCTTCTAAATGTACTATTTTGATGTTGCATACAAGTATGAATTTAATAGCATCAAAGTACATAGACGTACACTTAAGCACTCGATAAATGTTGTTCTTTCAAAGCATAAAAACCCTTTTGTGATTAATAAAGTTCTTGAAATTTGAACAATATCTTATAAAAAACCATCCTAATGTATAAGCTAGGATAAGATTTCTAAAATTTACCATGCAATCCATTCAATAATTCAATACTTCAACTAGTATTGCATTGAATCCTTTAACATATCTTCTACAAAAATATAGAGTATACATAGGTTACTCCACACCCAAGATTCTAAATTTATTTACTTATAACCTCGTTAGTCCTATGATCCTATATATCATACTTTGAGTTATTAGTTAACCAAAAGTGATACTACTAAACCTACTATAAGTAAGACATCAACTAGAAAACCATATTTAAAATAATAGGACCTAGAAATAATTATAGAAAGACCTTGAAAATATGTCCCATAATTCTATATATACTTTTATTGTAACATGGTTAGGTAATTATTCTAGATAGAAACTTTAGTGAAAGCATAAAAAATACACCTCGATAAGGCTCCAACTTAGAGCTTCACCTTGTTGATAAATGCTTAAGATTATTTATAGCATTATTTATTGGTAGCTAATACAACTTTACATTCTATTCTATCAGGTGTATAAATCCATATAACCTCAACAACCCCCTCAAAATAAGTAGGTACAAATATCTAGTCTAAAATCATAGCCTAGAACTTCTTTCAAAATTTTATAATCAATGGTCAAAGAATTCCTTTAAACCATAAAGCAAAGGTTCATACCATCAAGATTATAAACATGAAATCCTAATTTTGCTTTACTTAATTGATTCATATAGGTTAAATTTATGCATATAAATATTTAGATATGTAGTAGATACCCAAAATAATTTTGAGCAATATTTATGCATAATATCATCCCATGAAACAAAATGCTTTGTAGTCAAAGAAGAAAATTATTTTAACATAAGGAAGAGTATGCGTATGGAAGCCCTAGGTTTGATTTACCAAATTGATAATATGGGTAATGAGGGTTTCACTCTTACCAATAGATAATAAAAAATGCCATAAGAAGTACAAATAATAGAAGAACCTAATCTATCTTTTCCTTTCTTTGAAAATTAGAGTTTTTTCTCACAAAATTGAAATGATGCAATCTACAATAAAAATCAATAATTTTCTTTTTATAATAACTTATACAGGAAGAATTTGTAAAAAAAGGTTTTTTACAATATTTAATGACGATAAATGATTTAGGGTTTAAATAATGCAACCCATTAAAGGCTTTTTTAAATGCATTCAAATTAAATAAGAAGAAACCATTTCACTTCCATCATTTTATCATAGAAATCACAAGCTTACTAATATGCAAAATAAAAATTGGAATGACCAAGTAGTTCCTAAGGAGGCTAAGGTGTCTCCACCTTATTTTACTCAAATTTGAATTAGATTTTATTGGTAGTAAAGAGTATACAAATTGAATCTTGACCAAGTGGTAGCCTCGGGAGTAAAGGCTCAAATCGATGTGCTTTCTTGTTTTCCAAAACACCAAAGTTTTCAATATGAGCTAGAATTTGGAGTAGGATGGAAGGTCTATGTGGCTCTTTGGGAAGATGAGTTGTTTCCACGTGACTCCTTTCCAATTTAGTCTATATTTACTTTGTGGCAATAAGTATTCTAATTGGTCCTTGGCCATCAGGTAGCTTTGATGGAGCAATTTACTTAGAATGTTGTCCTCCCCTATTTCTCATAATTTCTATCATTTCGAGATGACATAGGGTTTTTTAGCCCTCATAGCCTACATGATCATCATTTCTAGGAGTTGGATTTAAGTTTGTGAAATACACTGGAATTATATTTATCCTCCTAGTGGTAATTTAATTGGTATAATGATTGGAAATCATGAAATCCTTTTCATAACTTATCCCTTAAAACCAATCAATCCTAAAAATCATGCTATTGCATCATTATTTCTTGAATAGGAGTAGCCAAGGTTGTGGGTGGTTCTTAGTTTTCTACATTTATATCTATTTTGTTTCTTCTACTTGTTGTGCTCTATTTTTTTCTATAGGATCCCTCCCTTGGGGTCAATCCTGGCCTATATCTATTTAGTTTTTATTTTTTCTTTTTAGGTATTCAATATGTAAAAAGTTTTGGGACCCTTTCAAAACCCCTTCTTCTACTTAATAAAAAAATACAAAATAAAAAGCAAGGCATGACTTAAGAGATTTGGTGTGGAAACTTGAAAAGCCTTGCAATCCTCTTCTACATTTTGTATAGTAAAATATTGTGTTCAAACATAACCCCAATGCCATCATCCACCCCATATTTAAAACCCTAGATAACACACTAAAAGTTTCTTTCATTTCCCCAAAATATCCTAGACCCAAAGATGTTTTAGCAAGGTAATATTAGAAATGCTATATTTATACATGAAATCATTTAAGCACTTCCATGATTTGAATAACAATAATGGATAAGAATCCCAATAAAACAATCTCTTATATCTCTTTCCTCCAAAACCCTACACTTAAATTAAAAAACAGGGGTGTTTAAAAAGACTAAGCTTTATATATATAACAAGTGGATTATGTCAATGGACCCTAAATTAGGCACTTCTTTCCATGTTACCAAGATGAAACAAGAATAGAAACTATATGTTATCCTTTATCTCCTAACACTAGGATATAAGTGAAGTCTCTTTTAAGCTTAAACTTATATCCACCTCACCCCTTGATAAAGAAGTTGATCTCTCCCAAATGCTAAATAATGAAAAGTAAATAAACTTAAATAAGTTGTAATAAATGCTTAATCCATACTACCAAGCTAACTATAAATTTTACAACTATGAATACTATATCAAACTAATTAAATCCAAGCAACCAACATTCTTTATGTAATGTATTATTAAATTATCCCATTTACTATGTAAGTGAAATGCAATTATTCTCATGTTGTATATGTGTGATCTTATTTTATTTCTATTTGTGTCGTTATACATATGCAATCTCCTCCTTGATGGTACTATTCTTCACTCAGTTCAATGGAGAGTAGCTTTGTTAAACACTCAAACTACATGAATGGTAGTTAGTAATTTTTTATAAAATCAGCCTTAAATGATTATTGACATAAATAATTATCATTTTACTACTTTGTATAAAGTATTTTCAACCATTAAGTTATTTCATAAATAAACATGCATGAATCGCCATATTTACTACTTTATCCAATTAAGTTTAATATGTTGATTCATAAGTCTGATGTCATTATTTAATCCATATAAAATAAAAAACAAACAATATAAATCATTCTAAAAAATAATAATGTGACAATAATTGGAAAATAGAAACCATTGGTTAGTTGACTTTTATAGGTTCAAAAGTAAAAAATCATATTGATATGAGCTATAAATTTTACCTTACCATATTGATGTGCACAATAAATTTGGATCTTATATTCTTATTAGCAAATTGGTCGAAGATGGAGACTCAAACAAAAAATGTGTTGCTTCAAGAATATTATTTTCCCATTTTTTGGTGAATGGATGAGTTGGTTTAGAATTTATCAAAATTTAGTGGATACTCTATCAAATTGGAATATAAAGGCCTTAGAAAGATTAGAATCCTCTTGTTCCAAGGATTTTTTTTAAAGCATGTTTTGTTACTTAATGTTTTTTAAGGTGACAATAGTCCTTTAATTAGTGATCCAAAAAAAACTATTATGTGAGAGAAATTATAATTAAAATGGTATCATGGTCCTTTTAGGTGTGCCTTATTTAAGGATACAAACCATCAAATCGTTTGCTTCTTTATTATTCCTTTACTTCAATCAGTGGGAGATAGTATACTTTTTGAAAAATAAGAATCTATTGGGCTATTTGATTGATATTAGAAAAGAAGAAATGTTGAATAAAATGTTCCAATTTTAAAGCATTAAGCATTTTTTGGAGGATTGGTCTTGAATTGGTTTTTAGAATTTATGACATGAAAGGAATAATAAGATCTTTCAAAAATAAATCTCAAAATCACATCCAACTTTGGACTCATATTGTTGGCTATCTTTTAGAATATTTATGGGCATGTGCTCATCATTAGAAAGTATTAGATCTAGAAAATATGTTCTAGATATTTGGTTAAAGTATTTAAAGATACATATAATGCTAATCTAAACCCATGGAATTAATCAATATGAGCTACACTGATTAATGGTAAAGTAAGAACATTTAAAAATAGGTACATAAAACATAATTTTAATGGTACTCCATGTTATCATCTCTGAGTGTATCCATTGAGGGTGGACGGTTGTGCCCATGTCTCACGTAGAGTGAAACAATGGGAATTATCGCAAGATGAAAGGGAATACTCGCATGTGGGGTGACCTCGAGGGTTTTTAATCAAGGCTAGCTTCTCATCAGATTTTTGTTAGCGTACTATTGATTTGTCTTTATTTATTTATTAGACAGACTATTGCTCAGACTGTTGCTCTGTTACAACAGTCCAGTTCAGCTGTTACGCCGGTGTTCTATTCCCGGCTGATGTAACCTTATTTAATCCCTGCTCAATAATGCAAAAGTTAGTTCGCACATTTACATGGCATCAGAGCCGAGTTCGAGGGAGCTGTGAGAAGGCGAAGGCTGGAGTTTAAAAAAAAAAAAAAAAATTTGCCTCTCGTTGAACGGACATCCCCGCGTGCAGTCGGAGAAGCGGCCAGGGTACGCGCACTGATAGACGCAGACGTCTGCCCCTGCGTGCACAACGCGCTGACAGACGCAGACGTCTGTCAGCCCCCCGTGCGCAGAAGGCGCTGACAAACGCAAACGTCTGTCAGCCCCCCGCGCGTAGACGCCATTACCGACACAGGGGCAGATGTCACCCCCCCATGCGCAGAGCGTCCAGGGGATGTGCACACCGATGCAGGGCCAGCTATGAGCCCTCTGCGTGCAAGCGCCGACGTAGGGCCGTGCGACTGTCGCACCACGCGACAGTGCGACAGCGACAGAGCAGCAGGCTCCTGCGCCCCGTGACAGGCTCGATCGCAAGTGGAGCACTCGCGACAGGAGAGGGGAGAAACCCCCCCCCCGCTCGTCGTAGAGCGGGAATTCAAATTCCTGCTCGCACGGGAAATTGGAGGGGGTATAAACCCCCCCTCCCCATGGTGGACTGCGTCCGTTAGACGCAGCCACTCCCCGCACCCCCATTCTCTGGAATAAACACAGCCCCCTCCCGCCCCAATAGACACAGCCCCCTCCCGCCCCAATTTTTTTTTCGATCAAAAAAAAAAAACGAGGTGCTTACGGGGTCCGCTCGCGGACGCAGAGGGGAGGCCCGCAGAGGTGATTCGGTAAAAAAAAAAAGAAATAAGAGTTCCGAACGTCCAAGCGCGCGACCAGGGAAGCGGAGGCCTCAGCGGAGGAGGAGGACCATTTGGGGTTGAAAACAGAGAAGGTCGACTGTTCCTTCCGGATCAGCCCGCTGGCTCACGTGGTCGTGAGCCGTGCGGTAAGGCTCAGGGAGCCTGCAGGTCGGGGGTTCGAATCCCGCCGACGCCCCCCAAGGTATAATTTATTTTTGCAATGTCATTTTTTTAATTATTATTTTTTTAATTAAAATTTTTAATTTTAATTTTTTTTTAATATAGTTTTTTAAACTTTATAAATTAAAATTTTAATTTTAATTTATTTTTTCTAAAGTTTTAAAACTATATAAATTAAAATTATTTATTTTAATTTTAAATTTATAATAATTATTAAAATGCTTTGTTAAAGAAAGCCTTTAAGGGGGGATATTTTTTCAAAAATCAAAGGGGGATAGAGAGTAATTTTTAGAAAAAATAGCAATTTGGCATTGTAAAAGGTGCATTTTCGGCTGTGACCGACACCTTGTGGGTTATTCTTGTGGGCAGTTTTTTTATGTTGTATGTTGCATATTTCATTTTTGCACTATAACATTAAAAACTTAAAAACAAACACTCCCTAAGTCCCCGGAATATAAAACCCATCTGTGCAATTTATTGCACCGCAGCGTTCGGTAAAAACGGTACCTCTGGCCCACACTTACAGGTAAAGCTGTCGTGCTTTGGGCTACTGTATCTATCTCCTAATATAGCTGCAACAACGACGTCTGAGCTTGTTCTCTATAAATCATCGGGGAGGAATAAGTACGCCATTTTTGCATTTTTTTACTCCATCCACTACCCTTTATCGCACTTGTGTTTAGGCATAAATCCTGACGAAGTATTCTTCATAGTGTTTAGGGGAAGTTACGCCCCACGCATGAGAAGAATATTCTATGGTAGGTGCCATCAACAAGGCGATTCCATTTCAGTACCGCTTATGTTCCACGTATCGTATGATCTCTAAAACTCACTTATAGTCTCCCTCAAGTAAGGGCGGGTGATTTTTGTTGATCTTTCTAAATACCTATAGTTTCCCTCACGTAAGGGCGGGTATTTTGTACGGTATATTGGCCTAGCAAAAGGTATATCGAAAGGGGGACCAATTGGTGATATAAGGAACCTTCACTATGGTCGTTGTTGCAAAGTTGATGACTGATCCGCATCAGTTATTAAAAGGTCCAAATTATACACCATGGAAACATAATATGAAGGCTATTCTCCAAATGGAAGATTTGTAGGATATTGTTACTGGAGTAGCAACTAGGCCTTCACCAACAGCAGGATCCATAGGTCCTTCAGCAGATCAGATAGCTTTTGACAAGAAAGACAGTCGAGCAAAGGTGCTCATTTTGTTTGCTATTTTAGATGAAGTGCAACCTCATATAGATGACAAAGCAAGTGGTAAAGAGGCATGGGATGCCCTTAGAACCATCTATGAGGGGAAGAATTAATCCACCATTCTTCATCTTCAACAACAACTTCATAACCTGAGTTTGAGGCAGGGTGAAACAGTTGAACTCTTTCTGTGCAGAGTGTCTGAGTTGAAAGAGAAATTGAGTTCTCTTGGAGATACTGTGGACGAAAAGCTTCTCATTTCACTTGTGATGAGAGCTTTACCTTCTTCATTTGATATGTTGATAACCTCCATCCAGGTGTCTCAACGACAAATTACCTACATCGAGTTGGTCAATCTGCTTCAACAACAGGAGGCATGCCAACTTCACAAGGATGATTCTTCCAATACAGCCCTATACACCAACAGACAGGGTTCTAGGAAGAAAGGTAATGGGCAAAAAGGAGGCAACTTTCAGAAAGGAGGAAATTCTCAATAGGATACGAAAGGAAAATGCAAACAACCTCAACAGAAGAAGAGGTGGTGCAAGATCTGTGAGAAAGACAACCGTGACACCAACAGGTGTTGGCATAAGAACAAGCAGAAAGGCCAAAACAAACCACAAAATAAGAACAAGCAACCCCGGGTGAATGTTTCTGTTGAAGAATATGACTCAGATTCTGAATGGGCACACAAGGTGCTCATGACTACCACAGATTCCACACAGAGGGATCCTATTTGGTATGTCGATTATGGAGCTAGTAAACATATGACTGGCGACAGATCGTGGTTTGAATCATTTGTGGCCAAGGAGGGCAAACCTATCACCATTGCTGATGATAAAACCTACAGGGTTCAGGGAGAGGGTACAGTTTCAGTCACTCTTCCTGATGGTAAGTGTCATATTGACAAAGTCCTCTATGTTTCGGGATTGGCCAACAATTTGTTGTCAGTGACACAAATCCTGGACAGGAATATGGTTGTCAACTTTCATGTTGAGAATGGAAAGGAGTGTTGTACCATTACCAGGAAGGGTAAGCAGATTGCAACAGCTTCATATAAGCACGGCTTATTTGCACTAGATGCTATCTCTACTCCACATGTTGCCATGACTGTCTCTACCAAGGAGACAACTTCCCTATGGCACAAGAGATATGGGCATCTTAGTTACGGCTACTTACTTGAGCTCAGCAAGTATGAGATGGTAAAGGGTCTTCCTTCCCTTTCTGCCACATTGCCAGTGTGCTCTGACTGCTTGGCAGGAAAGCAGCATAGAGTACCATTTGAGAAGAGCTCTACAAGAGCACGAAAACCTCTGGAGCTAATTCACACCGATCTATGCGGTCCTTTCACACCCAACAGTGTTGGAGGGAAGAGGTACTTTCAGTTATTCGTAGATGACTACTCACGAAAGATGTGGGTTTTCTTTCTCAAACTGAAATCTGAAGCTTTCGCATTCTTCCAGCAGTTCAAGAAATCCGTTGAGGAGTCAGGAGCTTCTATTAAAACCCTCCGCTCAGATCGAGGGGGAGAGTTTACCTCTAATGAATTTTCTGCATTCCTAGATAAGCATGGGATCAAGAGACAGTTAACAACTGCCTATACTCCTCAGCAAAATGGAGTTGCTGAGAGAAGGAACCGTTCTATAATGGAAATGGTTCGTTGTATGCTCACAGGTGCAACTCTTGGGCAACAATATTGGGCAGAAGCTGTCACCACTGCAGTGTATCTGTTGAATAGGGCACCCACAAAGGCCCTAAAAGGAATGACTCCACGGGAAGCATGGAGTGGTCGAAAACCCTCCATATCTCATCTATGTATTTTCGGATGTCAAGCTTTCATGCACATACCGAAAGAGAAAAGGAAGAATCTAGATGAGAAAACACTGAGATGTATTTTTCTTGGTTATTTTGAGCACTCTAAAGGATATCGGTTGATAGATCCTTTGACCAAGAAAATTCATATCAACAGAGATGTTGTCTTTGATGAAGCTTTCACATCACATAGCACATCTATAGTACACCAAGATATTGTGGAACCTAAGGAAGAGAAGATTCCTTCGTCAGCACAGACAGGAGGTCCTTCTACATCTTCTTCACCACCATCGAAGAAGAATCCTAAATGGTGTACAAATACAATCAGAGACGCAAATTTATCCACTCCTCCCAATTTGAATTTGGATAGACCTCGTACACGCAGTATGGCTCAAAAGGAAAGAGAAGCCAAAGAAACTGGTGAGGTTGATGATCTTTGTCAATATTTTGAGGAACTTTCTGTGACTCCAAGTACAAAAGTTGAGGATATGGATATTTATGATGACAGGGCATTCATGTCTACCATAGATAGTCTTGAACCTGCATCAGTGCAAGATGCTCTCAGTGAGCCTCAGTGGAAGGCCGCTATGGATACAGAGTATGAGTCTCTGATGAAAAATAAAACTTGGAAGCTTGTTGATCTGCCGCATGGAAAGAAACCTATTGGCTGCAAATGGGTATACAAAGTCAAGTACAAGGCAGATGGAACAATTGATAAGCATAAGGCCCATCTTGTTGCAAAGGGCTATGCTCAAAAGTAAGGCATTGACTATGAGGAAACTTTTGCACCTACTGCTCGGATGACCACAATTCGAGTTATGTGTGCTATGGCAGCACAATATGGGTGGAAAGTTCACCATATGGATGTCAAAAGTGCCTTTCTTAATGGTGATCTCCAAGAAGAAGTCTATATGACTCAGCCTGAAGGATTTGAAGTGGAAGGCCAACAACAAAAAGTTTGCAAATTGGTCAAATCCTTGTATGGTCTGAAACAAGCTCCTCGAGCTTGGTATATAAAAATGGACAATCACCTTATGCAGCATGGATTTAAGAGATGTCCGTCAGATGCAAACCTCTATTTCAAGAAACAGGGTTCTGAGATAGTGTTGCTTGTGCTCTATGTGGATGATCTGCTCATAACAGGGAGTTCAAAAAATATGATCTCTACTGTCAAAAGAAACTTGTGCAAATCTTTTGAGATGATAGATCTCGGACTTCTCCATTACTGTCTTGGTCTGGAATTCAGCCAGAAGGAGCACTCCATCAAAGTGTCTCAAAAAAAGTATGCCAAGACATTGCTGGATAAATATCGCATGACTGACTGCAAGCCAATGGCAACTCCAATGGAGAATGGACTTCAGTTATCACGATATGATGACTCACCTCAGGTAGATGGTACTCTCTATCGATAGTTGATTGGGAGTCTCATATATCTGACCAATACTAGGCTAGATCTCGTATTTGCTGTCAACTATCTTTCGAGGTTCATGCAGGAGCCTAAGACCACTCATTGGAAAGCAACAAAACATGTTCTTCACTATGTCCGTGGTACTATGGAATATGGCCTAGAATACAATAGGAACAACAAATTCTTCTTGCAAGGATACACGGACTCCGACTATGCCGGATCATTTGATGATCGCAAGTCAACTTCTAGATACATTTTTCATCTGGGATCCGGTCCTGTCTCTTGGCATAGCAAGAAGCAACAGGTGGTTGCTATTTCATCAACAGAGGCAAAATATCGTGCCGCACGTGAAGCTGTGTGCGAAGTGATATGGTTACGTCACATTCTAACAAGTATGGGCCATCCATCAAAATCTCCAATACACTTGTTTTGCAACAATCAGGGTGTTCTGAACCTCGTCAAGAATCCAGTTCATCATGAAAGAACAAAGCACATTGACACACAATGTCATTTCATTCGAGATGAAGTTCCAAAGCATAGAATTCAGCTTCAGCACATTCCCACAGATGCTCAAGTTGCAGACATTTTCACTAAGGCACTTGGACGTGTCAAATTTGAATTGTTTCGCAGCTCACTTTGTATTGCAAAATGATGTAAGGGGATGTTAGTAGTCTAGTATAGCTATTAGTTATTACATTACCCAAATAATGTAATAAAGGGGGATTTTAGCATACTATTGATTAGTGTACTATTGATTTGTCTTTATTTATTTATTAGACAGACTGTTGCTCAGACTGTTGCTCTGTTACAACAGTCCAGTTTAGCTGTTACGTTGGTGTTCTATTCCCAGCTGATGTAACCTTATTTAATCCCTGCTCAATAATGTAAAAGTTAGTTCGCACATTTACAATTTTAACTCCTTGATGCATAGTAATCTCCATGAGATTAGGGTGGGGTGTGTGTAGCCAAAGAAGGAATTGCAATGAAAGTAAAAAAGAATAAATTGAATGTTGCAAAAAAGTATAGCCCTAAGCTATGGAGGTGATGTACCAAATAATTAAAAATAACCCCTAATTATTTTACAATAAGTGGTAACTAAACACAAAAAATATCACCTATGGCTTGTTAGAGTATATTACATCATTTGGGTCATGTAAATGTACCACCCTTGGTACATAACTAGAGTGGTAGATTACTTTAGGATATAGTTAGCTAGTTACTTCAAGTAATATAATAAATGCACAAGTGTCTATGTGCAAGTTGTAAATGTGCAAGGTGTCCCCTTGTACAACTAGGTAGAGTGTTGATCAAGCAATCCATATTTCTATATAAAGATCCTCATAGTGAGTGATAAAACATTGTTGTAGGTAGTAGTAGGTATACTGGGTAGATCACCATATAGATTGGTGATGGATACAATGTAGTCCTTTCATATCAATTCTAGAGTGTTCACTTCCTCCATTCTGTATTGTATCAATTTTGTCATTTTCCATTAATAGAAAATTTCAAAATCTTACATTTCTACATATTTTACATCATGTGATTGCATTCTCCCTTAGCATACACCATAAAAATCTAATAGTGGTATCAGAGCCATGGTATATCAATAGGAATAGGGAGAGCCATAGTAGGTCACTAGGAATAGGAAAGTCACAAGAAAGATTGAGAGGAGAAGCAAATATCAGTTCCAAAATTTTTGAGATTACATTTGGCTAGATTATTTCCATAGAGTTGCAGAAAAACTTGTGAAGACTAGGACTTAGTATTCATTCCACTAGATTGACAAATCAACTAGTGAAGATTCATCATTGAAAAGATTTAGAATCAACTTACTAATACTTTCTTGTAGAAAAAGGAAACTGAGGGAAGCCCTATTGCAGACCAACACATTATAGAATAAGAGGTCATAGAAGCCTTGATATAGAATAAAAATCCATGTAAACCTTGATCTAGAAGAAAAGGCCATAGAATCCTTGAACATAAAGAAGACTCCAAAGAAGAGTCTGTGAAATATAGGAGATTGTTGATCTCCTTTGCTGATTGAAGAATTCCTCTAGAGGAAGTTGGAGAGACCCATAAAATTTCTCATTGAAGAACTTCCATACCTTAGAAGAGATAGATAAGGACAATCAAAAGTCTTGTTCCAGAGATCTGTGAAGAAGATCTCATTGTCAACACTTTCGTAGTTGAAGGTTGAAGGAAATATCTCATCAAGAAGACCAGAGAAGCTGCAATACTAAAGACCTTGAAGAGTTCTTAAGGATAAAAAAGGAGAAGGATTTGAGAGCCTCATTTTAGAAATTGGATAATCCATCAAATAAGTTCCTAGAAAAACTCATTGGAGAAATTAACTATAAAAAATGGAATAACCTGGGACAATTGTCGCCATTCGACAACAAGCCTAAAGAAGAAAAATTTGGAAAACAATTTGTCAAACTTCAGGGAGAAGATTCATGATAACCTCAAGACCTTCATATTCTTGAGGATAAAGTCCCATTTGAAGTCAGAACTTAGACCAAAGAAACCTATCAAATCCAAAAATATTTGGTGATTGCCATTTATAGCTAAAGAAGGCATAATTCAAAGATAGGGATTTGTTGAAGGACAACATTTCAGTTAATAGATTAATTTCAAAAGGGCATAAATGAAGATATCATTACTAGCTATAAGAATTTGGAGTTCCAGGCCAGATCTTGAAGGAGAAGTTGAAATCATCTACTACAATTTTAGAGCAGCAGACTAGAAGCATTCATAGTTGTGAGAAACCAACATCCTAGACAATAAATTTGGTGAATCAACTCACCAAGATATTCATCATCAAAGGTAAGCAACTTAGGTGCAAAAGGTTCATTACTTGAACACTTAATTCATATTACTACTTAACTTCATTAAGAACGTTATTAGAAATTAGAAGTTAAAAAATAGAAGGTTGCATTTTAAGTCATTAAAGAAAGTGCAAAAGATATTTTTTGTTAAGGTTCATTACCTGCACATTAATAGGAGTTAGATATATTCTTCCTATTATCTAATTATTGAGAAAAGAACTACATTAAGGAATAAGGTGAGATTATTAAAGTGTATTAAGTTAGAAATATTATTGGTTCATTGCACTATACTAGTTGTTCATTAAACTAGTTACTCTCAAAGGGTTATTTTATGTATTTATTGTTAAGATCAAGGACACAAAAATCTGCAAATATCAAAGTGTCTAAAGACACTATTCATAACTCAATACTTGCAAGATATTATGGCCTAGAGAAGCCACCAAATAGGATCATATTCCTCCAAGGAGTGGAGAAGAAAGCCACCATTAAGATCCTTGAAAAGAAGCCAAAAATCGAGACTTGGTGAATCTCATATTCAAGGTGCACTAAGAGCTCATTACAAGTAAAATATTAGTGTAGAAATTACTCCTTCAAGGGTATATTATCTACATGATTATTATATTGGGTTCATTACTAGATTAACCAAGAGAAGGAGAGAGTTATCTAGAATATAAGACAACATCAATCAACCCTTACCTACAAGAAATAGTACAGAGAAGTTGCCATTAAAACTAGCAAAAGAAGCTTGCAAAAGAGAAGGTGCAAAATCAAGGTATTGTATTACAAATCTATTTACATTATTCTGCACCATAACATATTGTCCTATGTAGGAAAGAGGATAGAATTTGAGTGTCTTAAGGACACATCCTCCACAAGTGAGGAACATCATACCATAGAGGAGCACTATTTGAAGCAAGAGAGAAGAGCTAACAAAGAGCTCTCATTATGGTGTCTAAAAATACCCTTACAACCATGAAAGTAGGCAGTCTCAACAATCAACCTGAAGCACAAGATATCACAAAAGGGTCATTGTCCATCTACATTGGCCATCATCTATTGTACATTGCAAAGGGAGCATTCGAACCAACATATTGAAAGCAAAAGCATAGAGCAAAAGAAGCAATACCCAAGTTCTTGCTTGGAGAAGATGTTCTTTGAGAAGCAATGTTCAAATCAGATATTGGATCATCATATAACCATATATAAGCTCCTAAGACCTCCATTGAATCAAGAGGCAACCTAAAATTTCCTAGAAATAAGCGTTGGAGAACAAGAAACAATTGGATTTACATTGGCAAGGGGAGTATATAGAAGAAGATAAAGCGTTGGAGGGAAAATACATGTAATCTATCACTTATCACCACTAACAAGAAACACTCATCTCATAAGAAAACACCCAAATGTTAGAATATTATGAAGCATATTTGATAGGAAGGAGCATTATAGTAGTTTCACCTATGATCGGAGCTCATAAGCCACTTGGAGAAAGCATTAATTCTAGCCACGAGCATTACTCAAGAAGGCATTGAAACCAACCTCAAGCATTATGTAAAGAAGACCCATACACATTGAATATCAGAAGCTACTTGGATATCTATCAAATAAGAATTAAAAACCATCTCAGATGTTACTCAAGGTGCACATGCCATGTAGCTATATAAGCATTCAACTTCAAGTTAAATAAGTGAAGTGAAATTGGAGCAAAATTATAATGTTTGAGTGAGTAAGAGCATACTGAAATCGGAGGCAAAGGAGGCAACGAGGACTGTCATAAACCAACATTAAATTCTCATGGTGATAAGCACCCATTAAGGAGGATACCAAGCCAAAATAGACATTGTGGAAGTGCAAAGTTCAAAGAAAGAGCACACAGGCCCTTCATTGGACAACAAGGTCAAAGCAACATTAATACAACATTGGAGATACATACCAACCAACCATAAAAGTATGTGGAGCTACTCAAGGATATGTAGAGCATCAAGCCTTACTAAGGTAAAGATTAAATTTACTTTCTTTAATTAAAATCGGAGTTATAAGGTGATATAGACTATTGCATTGGAATAAACTTATCAAGCATTAGTAATTATCAAGCAAGTTTATTTCAAGGTATTGAATATTCATATTTGCAATTAACCAAGTAGGATATATAAGGTTATCAAACTTGATTAAATCATTATGAAATTGCAATACCATTATTTTCTAGTATTCCAAAAGTAGGGAGATATAAGGCATACTACTTCAAACTATATACATATAATTGGAATTTAGAAAATTAATCTATTGGAAAGAGAAGAAAATCAATTGCCTCCATATAGAGTTGGAATTAATTGGTAAAAATTATATCATACTCATTCTAAGGAGACAAAAAAGAAATCCAACCATTAAATCATACTTCATTTGGAAATATAAGGTAAAATAAAAGGTTGATTATTCTCAAAATATTACAAAATCAACTTAGAAGGTGAACTAAGCATATTCTAATTATTAGGGAGATATAAGGAATCCTACAAAACCTAATTCCAAGAAAGGTTTTATCAAATTAGTTCACATCTCTTAACTAAGGAGAAATAAGGGATTCTACAAAAGCTAAGACTTGAATAGTTTTATCAAACTAATTCATATACTCTAATCTAGGGAGCTATAAGGATGTCTACCTCCAAAAATACAACAAACAATAACATGAACAACACTATTAGAAAGGAAAGAGCAAATACCATAAAAATTGGGATCATGAATCTACTTATAAAGTCTGAAGGAATTTTAGATCTTACCTCAAAGGTGATTCATAGTGAAGCCTTAGAAGATAACTTTGATACTATGGAACATTATCTACATGCTTGAATCACTAAAGCAATTGATAATGGAAAAATTAACATTCCACTTTCCTTAGATTTTGTAAGCATATTGTATATGACATTACTTATATACAAATGTTACACAAATGAGAATGAAAAACAAAAAGGATTGATAGAAGCTCTTAAAAAGAAAATATAATTGAGTGAATCATACTTAGAAAAGATATTTCAATCCTCATGCAATATTGGTACTTCAAGTTCTACTAATTCAAGATCTTATCATGATGCTTTGAGTGTTTGTTCAGAAGCCTTTGTACACAACAAGGACAAAGAAGGAAAATTACCTTTATAGGAATCAAATAGTAGTACAACCACTTATGAAAGTACATAAACAGGATCTAAAGCAAAGGCTAAAGAAGAAGAGGAAGAATTAGACCAAGGAGGCATACAATGCAAGCCAAATACTATTCAAGAAAAGAATATCCATATTGAAGACTAAAGTCTTCAATATCCAAATAATGTAATACAAGGAGGTGTTAGAGTATATTACATTATTTGGATCATGTAAATGTACCACCCTTGGACACGTGTTACTAGGGAGTAGCCAAGAAAAAAAGCACTATGTGCAAGTTGTAAATATGCAAGGTGTCCCCTTGTATAGCTAGGTAGAGTGTTGGTCAAGCAATCCATATTTCTATATAAAGGGCCTCATTGCGAGTGATAAGACATCAATTTAGGTGGTAGTAGGTATACTGGGTAGATCACCATATATATTGGTGATGGATTCAATGTAGTCCTTTCATATCAGTTTTGAAGTGTTCGCTTCTTCCATTCTACATTGTATAATTTTCATCACTTTCTATTAATAACATATTTCAACATCTTACATTTCTACATATTCAGCATTTTATGATTGCATTCTCCCTTGGTATACACCATCAAAAGCTAGAATGGCTAATGAACACAACCAAGCAAAACACACCACCAAGAATCGAGAAAAATAAAAGGAAGGAGGACAAAGTGAAACTATTCACAACTTTCATTAACTTGTTGAAATGATTACAAAAAAATGATGCCCAGAGGACTCGATGCTCCCTAGGTATGAGAAAAGGCTTACGCTCCCCTTTTCACAATAGGAAATAAGGGTGAAAGAAAGAGCCTACAAGGTCAACTATTGGGCATAACCTAACAAATTTTGATGACTTTACAATATAAATTATGCCTATTTATAAGATGAGAGGAGGGTGTCTTCCCTTTGAATTTTTATCCATAAGATCTGCAAATATCTTATGTCCCTGCAACCAAGAAATCCTTTTATAACTTGCATAACAATAACTTTGAGGTCTCTATATTTGAGGCCATAAATATCAAGAGCTTTAGGGTATTTGGATAATTTATGTGGATGATTTAGCTCTTTGCTATTGTGTCAGGGTGGATACACCATAACTCTTTTACCACACTTCTTTTAGAATGCATTGTTCTGTTGACATGCCAAACATGGTCTCCTTCACTAGTGTAGGTGGATAAGGTAGGCTCACTTATATGGTGGATAGTGGCCACAACTAACATGTTATTGGTTCTAATAACCTTTAAGCATGAAAGTAAAGTTGTTTGACCATTGGAAGGTGTCCTCTTTAATGCTCTTTTGCCTACCTTTCTTCTTGCACATGTGACTACCATGTGTCCATGGATGGGATGAAACCTCCTTCTTAGAGTTCTAGTTCTTTCCTCTCATAGGATTTTGATTGATCACCATGTATCTTTCTTTGGATATGGTCAAAGCTCCTCTTTTGTTTATGCTCCTTTAGTCAAAAGGATCATGTGGGCCATTATATTGAAAATCTACAATATGCAAGCCTCGGTGCCCTTGTTGGCTTTATTTGGATGATCATAAAGCATTGGTTGTAGATGGAATATTTGATTACTGGTATGGCCTTTAGCTCTCCCACCCTTTCACTGAAGTTTATTTCTTCCAATTGAAGGTGAGAAACACCTTTTGACTAGCAATAGGAAGCACCTTTAGAGAGTGTATCATTGATTGGTATTACTTTTGACTAGTCTATATTGGAGTGAAGTGGGACTATAGGGAAAATTTCCCTACAAATTTAGTGGGTCTTAGGATTCCTCAACCTATTGAAGGAGTGAACCCAAACTCTTGCCTTGTCCATTGGACACAGAGTCAAAATTTGGAAGTTAAAAAATAGGTAAAATGAATAAAAAATTAGGGAAATAAGGCATATACAAAACTTGGCTAAGATGAAGGATCCTTAAGGTGAAATTTTGTGAGAACATCATGACTCCAAATATTTTTATTGTTTTCTGGAGTTCACAACCATAGTTCTTACCCTGATCTGATGAATGTCACCCTATGCCTTTTTATGGGTTGAGATGTTTGAGAACCGACTTGTAGGCAAGGATCCTCATGAAATATTGATTGGTTAGTGCATCTAGCTTTGTCCATTTTGCTCTATATTAATTTTATGCCACTACCATTTTTTGGGTATTCCATTCCTTGAACTGAGCATATTGGATTTTTTTCTTTGGCATCTTGTTGGTGCTTAGTGTAAAATGCACTACAAGTTTAATTGCAACCCAATTACATGCAGAGGTCAACTTGGTTTCCAAATCCACCCCCTAAATTAGGGAGAGTATCTATGGGGTTTTCATTTAGGGTGGGGGTAAGCTTAACTATCACCAAAAAGGCTGAAATTTTTTATTTGCTTACCTCAAGTGATAGCGTTGCTTTATGGCACTATGAGCTTTAAATTTTCCATTATTTTTTGGTGTGGTCCTCTTTCAATCAACCTTCTTAGCATCCTGACAAGGATGATTATTTCATATGTGCAAAGAGTTGAAGGTATTCATGTTCCTCTAGTAGGATAACCTTGTTCAATATCCTCCCCCCATTTTATGCTTCATCGTGATGATTATCCCCTTCGTACGTGTACCATAAAATTTAGTGTAATGATATTCCATAAGAGTTTTGGTACATGTGCATGCCTTGGATATTAAGACTTCTCTTAGTACCTTCCAGGTGTCAGTTAACATGTTTGTGTGACCAACTTCTCTTGATTGTATAGGCACATTTTCTAACGAGGTTTGGATTGTGTGCCATCATGATTGTTAAAGTTTGTTCCTGATGAGGGGGATCTATTACCATATTGTGCCATGTTTCCTTATCTAAAAATGCTATCCTATGATTGGGTGTGTAGTTAAGATTGTTTAGAAGCTCTATATTTGTAAACCTTCAAACCCATAACATCAAAAAAATTCTTTATATTCCCAAAGTTTTATTATATATACATTTTTATAGATAATACCTGGCAAAAAATCACCCCATTCTAGCTAGCTCTAACACTTCATTAGAATTTTGTCTCTATTTCTTGGATGCCAACACTTATAGGTAGTTATTGAGAATGTATGGGTGCATCTCATTAATGAAGTAGTCAGATCTCAAAAATTCTTTTTCTACTAGGTTGGCCTACTCTTCCCCCTCTTCTTGAAAGAGATTTGCTCTATGCGATAAGTATGGAGGGGTTTTGATGAAACATTGAATTGGTACTGCATCTGGTTTGGAGTAGTATTTGGGTTTAGTTAAGCAACATGTTTCCTCCAACATATATCCTCCAATACTAGTGATGAAGTCTCTTAAAAGGCATATTATAAACAAGGTTGGGAGATTGATCATTGCCATGTCTAGACGAACCATCAGGTTTGGGCATGCTTGGAGTGCCAAAGGAAGGCCTCAGGTGAGCCTAAAAACTAGCACTAGAGTGTCATATAACTACACCACCTTGTTGTTGGCATGCTATAGTGGCAAGCCAAGTGCCTTTGCCACATTTCTTGTCATTATAAAAGTATTGGACCTTGATTTAACTATGCAATTGTATATTAATTGATACTCATAGATCAAAGTTAGATAGAATGACATAGGCTTGGGCTTGTTGCACTCTAAAATCTATAATACCGTGGGTGTCACTTGTGTGTTCATCTCTTTTTGCCTCCTCAATACTTCTTCCAAGTTCATATCTTATAGAATAGAGAGGACCTCCCAAGAAGGCATGACCACAATGGACTTCCTTAAGTGCTTCACCACATTGAAGGTTTCGATAAAATGTTCTTTGGGAATGGTTGATATTATCAGGATTCATGTCCTTTCTATCATTCGATGTGGTCTTGATGGAGTTGCAATGGGCTACCTTGGTGGTTCAGGGTAGCTCGTACTACTGTTAAGATTACTCAATTGTTATAGAGATTGGTACAACTTATGTTGAAGGGGTCCTTCGATTGTTCATTTATCTCCTTTGAGGCCCAAATTTGGTGGGGTTAGGTGTTACCTACTCCTCAATGAACATTATCTTGGCCTGTGTATTATACCTTTATCAAAATTATGGATTTTTGTTTGAGGTACCTACCTCATCTAATGTAATTTACACATAATCTTCATCCTAGGTAACAAAAGCCTACTCTAAAGTTGATGAGTTGGAAATTGATGGTATTGTCAAATACTGGGTGATAGGTTCTTGACTCGGTATTAGAAATTTTGACTAAGAAGGATAAGTATCTTTGTGGTTGAAAGAGAATGTATTGAAGTTAGTTATTATTCTAACAAAATAGTTGAAGGGAGGATAGTTAAGAGTAGGATAGTACCAACCATTAGGATCTTCAACATAGCTGTTATGGGTGGTGACCAAGTCCCTAGCTAAGCTTGTAGGTACTTGATGAGTTGGAATCAATATAGGCACTATCTTGGGGATGACCATAATTCTTATTGGCTAAGAATAAGGGTTTATGATATCCAACTAGAAGAGATAAAAATCCAAGTTTCCCTATTAAAAGGAAGGCTTTAGATAACTCTTGTAGGAGACCTTTGGATGTTCGATTACCTTTTGGGGGTTATAACATCATTAGTGAGGGTACTCATAGTTTTAAATATTTTTTCCATATTAGCATCTATGGGAGAGGAATTTTGATTTTGATCTTGGTACCTGGGAGGACGAGTTAGATTTGTGGAAGGTTGTATGGTCGAAGAGTAATGACACTAGTACTAAATGAAGGGAAACAATGGTGGAGGTGGTCTAGGATCTAGTATTCCTATTTGTATTAGGTCTTTTTTAGCTTGGATGGCTATCTCATAGGCCTCTGGTAGTGAATTACCACCCTTAGACTTGACCATCATGGTAATATCAAAATTGAAATATTTTAGAAATTAAATGAATTCCAACCCAGAGGTGGTCATATCTACTCAAGGATCCTTTTCAAGGTTTTTTGCAATCAAACATTAAAATCACCCATTGTCTCTATAGTCACCCTCTTAAGAAATTATGATTTATTCCAAGAGGGATGCTCCATCTACCTTTTCCCTGAATCACTTTACTAGGAGATTTGCCAATTTGTCTAAGCTTTTTATTGATCATGGGCTGAGATTGAGCTACCATTATTGGGATCTCCCTTGAAAAGAGGTAGCCAATAGCCTCAAGGATATGTATTGCTTTTCAATTAAATACACAACACACAAGCTTACCAAGTGTTGTAAATATTCTATCAGAGTGACAACATCTTCTCTTGAGAAGTATGGTAGAGATTTGAGTATCAAGGGAAGAATAGGTTCTCATGTGTTAGGTAGAACTAGAGGAATTAGGGGACCTCTATAATTCCATGCCAAAAATTATTTGGGAGGTTGATGGGCCATGGATTCCATGTTGCATTCCAAGTTCCTCCTTCTTTACCTTTGATCCAAAGGCAATACTAGCTCTAGCAAAGGCTCTAGTAACATGCCTTTCACTCACATAAGTATGGGTTTTTACTCTAAGTATGAAGTTTCTAGATGGGGATGTTTTGCTTTAACAAGTTGATGAGACAAATACCCCCATCAAAATCTCAGTCTATCTTTGGTCAAACAACTTTTAAAAGTTCATCTTTTGAATCTGATTTATTAAGTAGAGTCACCAGGTGAATTTTTTGAGTACTTCTCTTCAAGTAGAAAGAATATGACCTTAATTAGGGTCACAATCAAAATTTATTCAATCTCAGTATGGTGAACATAGAATTTCATCCCATTGAGCATACCAGATAAACTATTGTCATATTTAAGCACATCCATAAAGGGTGGACAATTGTGCCCATGCCTCTTGTAGGGTGAAATGGTAAGAAGCACCATAGGATAAAAGGGAAGAACCGCCTATGAGGTGACATTTTATTTTTTTAATCAAGGTTGGTTCCTCATCGAATTTTAACTCCTTTATGCATAATAACCTCCATGAGTTGAGGTTAAGTTGTGTGTAGCCAAAGAAATAATTACAATGAAAGTAAAAAAGAATAAATTAAATTTTACATAAAATTAAATCCCTAATCTATAGAGGTAATGTGCCAAAGAATAAAAAATAACCCCTAATTTATTACTACAACAAGTGGTAATTGAACATGAAAAAGGTCACCTATGGCTAGTGAATACAACCAAGCAAAACACACTGTTAGAAATCAAGATAAATCAAGGGAAGGAGGACAAATAAAAATTTATCATGGCTTCTATTAACCTATTGAAATGATTACAACACAATAAGGCCCAGAGGGCTTGATTCTCCCTACGCATGAGAAAAGTTTTGGGCTCTCATTGTTATAGTAGGAAATAAGGATGAAAGGAAGAGCCTCTAAGGCTAGGTGTTGGGCTTGAGTTGATAGCTTTTAATGAATTTATAATGGAAAACTATTAGAGTGAATAGGCTATCTTATTATTAAATAATCAAATAATTATAATATGCCTATATTAGTGCATGGAATGTGAAGCTAATCAACTAGATATTCGCTAACAATAGAAGCAACTAACCTAGGAGATATACTCGCTAAAAATAGAAGCTACTAACAATATAATATTCGATAAATAGAAATATTTATCGAATATATAACTAATATACCTAGGAGATTTAACATATTACCAAATAAGGTAATAGTACTCTAACATCCCCCCTTATTACATTATTTGGGTAATACATATAATTTTCCCAATACAGTGAAGAAGAAAAGAAATAAAATATGTTGTCTCAGGCTCTGGATCTGGCTCATGGTTACCATTGGATGAGTACCTTTGGATCTATCTATGGATATGCCTATGAATCTACCTTTGGATCATTGGCTCTAGATATTCTTGTAGATCTACCTCTAGAACGTTATCTCTGGGTCTATTTGTAGGTATGTATCTGGGTCATTGCATTTGGGACTGCCACTCGGTCTGTCACTAGATCTGCCTCTGGGTCTACCATAGGTTTTACCTTTTTTGTAGAAGCCATACAAAATTACTTTCATCTTGGTCCATTGTGTGTGATCTATTCATCTACAATCTATATGAACCTTGTTGATCAATTTAATTTTGTACCAACAATTTGAAGAAGAATGATTTGTACATCCACATGAGTCACAAGGATGTAATTTCCAACACCTAGCTACTACATATCCTGTTCTACCACAATGACTACAACAATGCTTTTTAGGATTTGTAGGATATTTAGGATTTACAAACATGGTTTTGCTGGTACTTGCTTGTCTAGAATAGCCAAGGTCTTCATTCTTTGCCCTGACATTTAGCATTATTAGAGTTTTAATGCCCTGTTCATGTTTACCTAATCTCTCACAATTGAATCCCATATTCTTCATCAGTTTGGATCCAAATCCCTTGATGTGTTTTTCAAAACACCCAATTTTTTCATCTTCATCAATCCTTTTAACAATATGGTATTTGTTACTATTGATGAGATTATGGAGTTCATTTTTAGGACGTTCATTTTTTAAGTAACTACTGTAATAAGCAAAATATGCTACTGTGATGAGATCACTTGTGCTACAACTGATATCTACCATCATAGGCATGATGTTGCCTATATCACAAAAAGCATTTACCATCATGGGCCCAAGGTCACTTGTATCACAACAAGCATTCGCCACAATGGGCTAAAGGTCACTTGTGTCACAACAAGTATCGACCATTAGGGGTTTGACCTTTGTTTCCTCACTAATGTCCCTTTTCACTTTACGTTGAGCAATGTCAAGAGAAACCAATGACATGTATATTGCCCTTATAACGCCAATAGGGATTAGAACACCATTTGTCTGAATGTCTTCACAAGACATAGAATCATCGAGTATGGCATCTATACCTTTGCGTAGTCTGAGAATTATTTCATCCTCATAAAAATCTATCCCATCCATATCTGGTGGAAATTAGGGACGTTCAACTGATTTTGCACATTCAGTTGGTTTTGGGGCATTTTTTCTCTTCGATCTACCCATTTTTAAGTTGTCGGTCTATGCCAAAAATGCACCTATTATAATAAAATTTTGCAAAATAAATGACTAGGGTGGCTAAGGTGTCTGTCGATGCTGAAAATGCACCCTTACAAGTTGTTCCCTCATTTTTGCAAATTTTTTTTTGACATAATGTTGCAAGAAGTGTGACTAAGGTGTCAGTCACTGCCAAAAATGCACACTTTTTAAGTTGTCCTCCCTTTTTAGCAATAATATTCTGTGAGGTGGGAAAGAAATATGGATCCCCCTCTAAGTGCAAAATTTTGAGATGGTGGAGAAAAAATTGAATCCCCCCTTAGTGCAAAAAAATGCAACTATGAAGCCTCTTAGGCTTTTACAAAGCTTGCCTCCTAGGGAAAATTGTGAAGGTGTCCCCCTTTAGTTTTGCAAAGTGGACTTTGGATGGAAAAAATTTATCACCTTTGCTTTAATTTAATTTGCAAACATAAAATTTTAATCAAAAAATTTAATTAATAATAAAATTATTTGATTAAAAAAAAAAAAATTGGAAAAAAATGATTATTAATCAAAATTTAAATTATTAAAAAAAAACTAAATTTTTTCAAGAAACGTTGCAAATAAAATATAATTTTACCTTTCAAATTTGCACCCGAATCTTTTTATATAAATTTTTTTTTTGATATTTTTCGACACCAATAGGAATGCAACACAAGACCTCTCAAGCATTAATGACTTGACGTTCAACCAAGGACCGGCCGTGGTACCACCAGGAGTGAAACTTAAACAAAACAAATTGTAGTTTATTTCCTTGCTATCTGACAATGTTATTGGAGTTACATGCCAAAAGTTAAAGTTCCCCGACGGTGCGGTGCAACTTTGTCTAGGCGGCGCTTTAGTGTCCTAGTGACGGTGACTCTTGTTTGCACAATGCTCCTCCTCACGTTGTGTGGCTATACTTGCAGGTGACGCATCCTCCTTCTACACAATCAAATATTTTTGATGAGTGCATAGGTAGCAAAAATATGTTCTGCAAATAGCATTTCAAAACTCTTCATGAATGAACTTGATTTAACACATTCAGTGATTCACCTTCATCATCTACAAACTGAGCATTAATCTGCTGTAGCCATCGTCATCTATAAATTGAACATTTTTGAAACAATGCAATCACCTATGGAGGGATCAAACTTCTTCGACTGTGATCACCAATTTGCAGTATATGATTTTTTGCTACGATCAGATTTGCAAATCTTGCAAAACAGACAACTATCGTTGCGTTGCTCCGATCTTGCTTCTGCAATCGGGCCAAAAAAATCCAATAAAAATCCATAAATCAGATGGGGGCTGGATGGGTTGGCCATAGAAGATGCGATTAAGTGATGCTATGCTCACTTCAGGGCTGCCGGTCAGCCTCTGCATTCAACCGAAGGAACCCACATAATGTGTAGTTTTCACCAAAAACTGCTGTGAGGATGCAAAATAGGATCGACTTCCATAGGTTGCAAATCATCGTAAATCAATCGTGGTCTTGAGAAGCTCTGGCTACAAATCTACAATACTAGAAATCCTACGTGGATACACTGATTATTGTGATGCCAACAAACACTGGATCAACCCATCATTGCATCAACTACTAGTCTTCGCCGCCAAGGAGGTTCTGCCCATATTAAAATTATCAATCGTAGAAATTTTCTGCATAAGGATACCTATAATTGGACAATAGGTGATCGGGGGCGTATTCCTCATGCTGTGTGATCTGCTATTGTATGTCCACTTTGTTCGATAATTTGACTCCTCCTATAATTGACAAAAGCAGGATTATGATGATCCCAGTCAGGATTACACGTTGCAGTTCGACACACAGCTTTGCAGGGAGCAATTAATTTTTTTTTGCTTTTAATTAGATCAGCATAGAGGGACTCGATATACGGGCAACTATCTGTAGCCACTTTCTTATTGGACAAGAGTGATGACGTCGATTGGGGTCCAACAAGAGAACGAGGTGATTTTGGTCACTGCACTGCATAAATCGGTCTTTGCAAATGAAAAAAAAATAAACTGGGATATTATCCCACATCGGGCCATAGGAAATAAAATCAAATATAAATACCTAAATTTGCATTAAGTTAAATATCCACCAGCTAGTGGGTGACCCTTCTTTAGGTGGTTCTTTTCCCACCGTCCGATCTCCCCGTACATGCCATGTTTAGTTCGTAGTTGCGTTAGGTTAGATCACCCGTGTCTAGGATCCCGTACATGCCATGTTTAGATCGTAGTTGCGTTAGGTTAGATCACCCATGTCTAGATCCTAGCTGCCTTAGGTTAGATCACCCGTGTCCACGTGGCCATGGCCGTTAAGTTAGATCACCCGTGTCTAGATCCCGTGTCCACGTGGCCATGGCCATTAGGTTAGATCACCCGTGTCTAGATCCTAGTTGCCTTAGGATAGATCACCCGTGTCCACGTGGCCATGGCCTGTCATCTTATAATTCCATGAATTACATACATACAAAAAAAAAAAAAAAATAGAGGATCTCTTAGGTGTCCATGAACTAAATACCAAAAATTCCTAGGTGTCTATGAAAAGCATTACATACCAAAATCATATTTCTTAGGTGTCCATGAACTACATACCAAAAATTCCTATGTTTCTATGAAAAGCATTACATACCAAAATCACAATTACATACCAAAAAATAGAGGAACTGTGCCCGCATCTTAGGTGTCCATGAATTAATTACATACCAATTACCAAAATCACTTAACCCATCCTCTAAGGTGTCCATGAACTACATACCAAAAATTCCTAGGTGTCTATGAAAAGCATTACATACCAAAATCACTTAACCCTGTCCATTGTCCATGAATTAATTACATACCAAAAAATAGAGGAACTCTGCCCGCATCTTAGGTGTCCATGAATTAATTACATACCTGTCCGGTGTCCATGAATTAATTACATACCAAAAAATAGAGGAACTGTGCCCGCATATTAGGTGTCCATGAATTAATTACATACCAAAAAATAAAGGATATTAACATACCAAAAATTCCTAACTTTGTCTGCATCTTAGGTTTCCATGAATTAACATACCAAAAATTCCTAAAATTCCTAACTTTGTCCGCATCTTAGGTGTCCATGAATTAACATACCAAAAATTCCTAGTTGTCTATGAAACTTAAGTGATCACAACCCGTGTCCATTAATTACATACCAAAAAATAGAGGAACTGTGTCCGCATCTTAGGTGTCCATGAATAAAAATAGAGGGACACAAATAGAGGAACTGTGTCCGCATCTTAGGTGTCCATGAATTAATTACATACCAAAAATTAGAGGAACTGTGTCCACATCTTAGGTGTCCTTTGAGGAACTGTGTCCGCATCTTAGGTGTCCATGAATTAATTACATACCAAAAAATAGAGGAACTGTGTTCGCATCCCGCATCTTAAGTGTCCATGAATTAATTACATACCAAAAAATAGAGGAATTGTGTCCGCATCCCGCATCTTAGGTGTCCATGAATTAATTACATACCAAAAAATAGAGGAACTGTGTTCGCATCCCGCATCTTAAGTGTCCATGAATTAATTACATACCAAAAAATAGAGGAATTGTGTCCGCATCCCGCATCTTAGGTGTCCATGAATTAATTACATACCAAAAAATAGAGGAACCGTGTTCGCATCTTAGGTGTCCTTTGAGGAACTGTGTTCGCATCTTAGATGTCCATGAATTAATTACATACCAAAAAATAGAGGAAATGTGTCCACATCTTAGGTGTCCATGAATTACATACCAAAAATTCCTAGGTGTCTATGAAACTTAAGTGATCACAACCCGTGTCCATTAATTACATACCAAAAAATAGAGGAACTGTGTCCGCATCTTATGTGTCTATGAATTACATACCAAAAATTTCTAGTTTTTTATGAAACTTAAGTGATCTTATGAAACTTCGAATGCAAGGAGACAAACCAAGGGAAAAACACTTGCAAAGCAATCAAAACAAATATCCTCACCAAGGGAAAAACACTTGCAAAGCAATCAAAACAAATATCCTCACAAGGGAAACAATAAAGATTACATACCAAAAATAGAGGAACTGTGAACATTAAGATTACATACCAAAAATCCAAAAATAGAGGAACTATGTCCGCATCCTAGGTGTCCATGAATTACATACCAATTACATACCAAAAATATCCTAGGTGTCCATGAAACTTAAGATTACATACCAAAAATAGAGGAACTGTGTCCGCATCTTAGGTGTCCATGAATTACATACCAATTACATACCAAAAATATCCTAGGTGTCCATGAAACTTAAGTGATCATAACCCAATTGTTATGAAACTTCGAATGCAAGGAGACAAACCAAGGAAAAACACTTGCAAAGCAATCAAAACAAATATCCTCACAAGGGAAACGTTAAGATTACATACCAAAAATAGAGGAACTGTGAACGTTAAGATTACATACCAAAAATAGAGGAACTGTGTCCGCATCCTAGGTGTCTATGAATTACATACCAAAAATATCCTAGGTGTCCATGAAGTACATACCAAAAAATAGTGGAGAACTTAAGTGATCACAACCCAATTGTTATGAAACTTTGAATGCAAGGAGACAAACCAAGGGAAAAACACTTGCAAAGCAATCAAAACAAATATCCTCACAAGAGAAACATTCTCTTAATAGATGAAAATCAACATAATTTTAGGGCAGTATCAAATAAGGGAGTGTAGACACCAAAACATCACCAATCCGATTATGTGACGACAAGCACTGATCAAATTGACATACATAGCCCCTAGGGCAGCCCCCAGTGGTTAAACAGTGGTGCTAACCACTCCCATAGCAGTTTGGAAGGTCAGAGGTCAATTTGGCACCTTTTTAGCACTTTGCTCCCTACTCGTCCCACCCTGGGACGATTATCAACATTCGTCTCAGGGTGGGACGATTAGAAGGTTTGACTGGCAAAAAAATTCAAACCTCAACATGTCCGCCACTTAACTGCACCTTCAGGGCATGCAATTGCGAGAAACGACTTCAAATCAGAGAGAGAGACTTCAGTCATGCATGTCTTGATTATGGAGGCCTCATGCAAAGAGACTCTAAATCAGGGAAGAATCTTTTCTCCCAAAATAGGACAAGCAAGTCAAGTGGCGCCCTCGCATGCGCATTCAAAGAGAGAGACCCTAAGTCTATAAATTGGTGAGTATTCTCATCCCAAAAAAAGAGGAACAGAGAGGAGCATTCAGAGCAACGAAGTGCTGCCAAATCAAACCCTTACCCTCATTGTGCTTTTACATCCTTGATCTCTCTTTTGGAAGGGAGGTTATTGGATGATTATTGGAAGCGTAATCCGGACCCAAACTCGAATATTTGGCCACAATATCCCACCAAATTTGTCGACACAACCCCATAAGAGGTTTTGGACCCATCCCAAGTGGATTGGTGCTGAAACCGAGTCCCAAACGATGGGCGTCCTGCCCCCGGGCACCCTCGCACTATTGCAGTTCTAATCGCCCCACCCCAGAGTTATTAGAAATCTGTGGTAGATTTCCTTGATTTTTCTTTTGCATTTGATTCTAGGTTACTTACATATGTTGTCATTTAAATTTCATGTGATTCTAACAAGTTTTGATCATGCTTTTGTTATTTCCCGCTTTCACTAACATGCAGGGAGCATCATCATATTCTAGGTGATAGAGGCCGAATTGGAAAAATTCGACCATCTGGGTTGTCCCAAAATACCCTGTTTTACCTGAACCCAACTTTGCAGGTGATTTGGTGGCCTCTAGACTAGACATTTAGGAGGTGGCTTTCAGATAGGTTATGATAGTCCTAATCGTCCCACCCCGGAGCGATTAGAAATCTGGGCAAGATTTCTGAACTGTTCATTTTGCAGTGGCTTCCTGGTAATGTTTTATTGCTTCTATCAAATTTTCATCTCATTCTGATATGTTTTAGTTATCGTTTTGTTTATTTTATGCATGCACTAACCGCAGGTCTTGGGGATCGCATGTTTCTCTCCATCCGCAGGTGCTACTAATCCTTTTATGTTTCTCTGAACATAGGATCTCAACACCAGAGGGGCAACAAGGAACCATAGACATATTCACACAAGCGGCGGCGACATTTGGTCCGCCCATTTTACATGTGGGCATGCAGAAGAAAGCGTATCAATCTGTGGTGTAAGAGTCCTACTTAACGCTCCTAGTCCCCAAAAGGGACGAGACGTATTGTAACCTGATTTTAAAGAAAATTAATAAAAAGGGCTGTACTCGACATTTGTTTTCTATCTTGTTTCAATTCGTTGATGTTTGTCTCCTTTCATGCATTTCAGTTCATAGGACTTAGCGTTACGTTTTGCTTTTGCATACATCGCACTTGGCATTTTCGTTTTGTTTCTGTATCCTCGTGCTTTCAGTGGCGATCACGGTGGGACCACTGTCCCTTGGTTTTGAGATCAAAATTTTAATCAAAAGTTGTGTGTTTTTGCTTACAAGTGTCAATCTTTCAAGCACTGGACTACTGCTCGTTCCACCCTGTGACGAATACAGAGCTGTAATTCGTGTCACCCAGGGATGAATAGGAATTCTTCTCACCCTATGAAAAATACAGATATGTTATTCATCTCACCCCAGGATGAATAGCTCTCTGTGTAGTTTTAGAGTAGAAACTCAGAGGCATCCGGTTTGGGTAGAGAAGAGGTAGGGGTTCTGAGCATCCTCTGTCATTTTCTGTTTTCTGTCTCTGTCATTTCTTGTTTCTTTGCTTGCATAGGAGAGTTTTACTGCATGTTTTTCTTTCTTTTCGCAAGTAAAAAGAACCCCACACACCATGATATAATATGAACATCAAGGTGTTGGTCGTAAAACCCCAACACTTGATCAAGACCAACGATGGATTTCATCACCACCTTGTCTTGAAACTTGCATACATAACCCTAATCGCTATTGTTGCTAGACGTAAATCCTGACGAAAGCTGACCAAGTGTAGCTGGGGTTATTCCCAACGCATGAGGATAAGTCTTCTATGGTAGGTATCAAAATAGGGTGATTCCCCTTTCGTACCGCCTATGTTCCATGTATTGTTATGCTCTCACGTACCAATAGTCTCCCTCACGTAAGGGCGGGTATATAGAGAGGTTCGGTATAATGGCCTGGCAGTGGTATATTGAAGGGGTGACCATTTCGGGAGATATAAGAGCCCTCATATTGCATATACAACAAAAATTTCTTTACAAGGTTTTCAAAACAAACATCAAAACACATTGAACCAAATTTAGGGCACACTTTTAATCCATAAACAAGATAATCATTGCTTTGATTGTGTGTTTCCCTTTTGTTTAGTGTAGCATAAAAAATCGTAAAGAAGATAAAAACATACACTTCTTTAGAAAAACATCACCATGGTGTACACCCATAGCCGAGCCCAATCACGGACAAAAGCTATGAAAAGTGCACAAAGGGGCACAAGTCACCTTTGATATAGTCCCGAGGGCTTGGTCATACCACCTTGGCGGCCTGACCCACAAGATAGTCCACATCATGCCATTATAGAATGGGACTATAGAGGCACCCCTTTGAGGGGCACTCCCACTCAGCATAGACCATTTCAGGAGGAGGCCATACACGTGGCACTCAACATAGATGGAAGAGCTCCCTTAGACGCTCGTTATGAGTGGCGACCATGCGATGAAGCGCTAGAGCAACCTAGGGTCCATAAGGAGGGGCCACATGATTACGTCATCCCTCCTTTACCCCTTATTACTGTCTAAAAAAATAGGCCAAATCCAGAGCACAAGGCTCTCCAGACAGGGCAAGCCAATTCTGCTCGCCCCTTTCACACATACGAAAGGGAGTACAAGGAAGACCACTACATTCCTCAAGAGCAATACACAGCATGGGAGCAATGCGCCTCTGCGCCTGCTATGTATCAAGATCACCCACTGAGGCTAGAACCTCGGGTGAATACCGCTAACCTCGATAGAGGAAAGCAACCCATAGGGATCTCGGATCACCACGACCGAGATAGACATGTAGGAGAGGCATCTAGGCTTCCTAAACATAAGATGGCAAAACAAATTGACTTGGCCTTTGCCAAACATGTCGCCCGCCAAGCGCAAATCATGCAGCTCAGGCAAGACCAACAATAGTTAGAGCACCTGTATTGCCTTAGCAAAGAGCGCATTCGGTGTCAGATAGACGAATTGCTCCAAAACACTATTCTTGAGAGGGTCCCAACCCCTCGCGAGCATAAGATAGAGTTGTATGAGAGGCACAAACCCTTGGTGAGAGACAGGTCTCCGCGACCTTATAAAATATTACCTCCAAGACTTGAGTGGGAGGCCACTCCTCGAAACAACGATGGACACCCTCCGCAGGTGCCCACCCATGTTTATAGGTCTCACCAAGGAACTCCTCAAGAAGCCTATGAGGAGTATGAGCAAGAAGAAGAGCGGGCTGAAACACCCTACCAAGGCAGGGGGATGCTGTCCGGCTACCCCTCCATAGGCCTCAAGCTCCCCGCAACCCACAACGGGAACAAACCAAGGAAGAAGAGATCAAATCCTCTGATGCATATAAAGCGCTGCTAGAGCGCTTAGAGTCTATGAAGACCAAGACTTATGGGCCCCAAAAGCCCACTTTACGCCAGCTTCGCAGTCACCCTATGCATCCGTCAGTGCCAGCACCCTCATACCCTGAACACTTTAAACTGCCCCAGTTGGCACTCTTTAGAGGGGAGGAGGATGCCCAAGAGCACGTGACTAGATTCCTGAGCCAATGCTTTGGCATTCATGACAACGATGCTTTGCTTCTAAGAACATTTATAACCACGTTCGTAGGCCCTACCTTGGATTGGTTCACTCAGTTGCCAAAACATAGCATCAGTAACTTGGATCAGCTAGTGGACACGTTACTCAAACGCTTTGCCTTCAACACTAATAAGGCGTCACTAAGAGACCTAGCTAGCCTCAGGCAGTATGAGGAAGAAACCATGGCAGCCTATGGAAATCGATGGAGGGTGCTTTGAAAGCTGCCCTACCTTCCTCCTATGGCTTGTACTGTAGATTTCATAGGTAGAAAGGACATGACCTTTACGCATGTTGGAAGTTCAAGAGCTTTGTGCAAGACCTAATAGACAAGAAGACGCTGGAAGTGGACAACCTCGTAGCACCAAATAACCAACAGAAGGGAGTCTTCAAAGACCCCCTGCCTGCCCATGATACGTAGGCAAAGACCCTTCAAGTCAATGAGGTGACGCAGAACTGCCCCATGCAGGGGTATGTAGGGATGATAAGCATAGTGACTAGGAACAAGAGGTACCCAGGAGCTGCCCCCGCGACGGCCACGAGAGAGGTTCCATCAACGTCACAACCTCAAGAGCACCCTATAAAACCTCCCCCGCCTAGACCAGTGGCCACGATTCGGACTATACTTACCCAAATTTTAAGGACCACGTCGGCTAGGCTCTCCATCTACGAGCTCATTCAAAAATCATCGCCCCATCGGGAGGCTCTAATGGAGATATTAAAAGCCATCGAGCTGCAGCCCCATGAAGCAAACTCTTTCAACAGATTTGTGGGACATGTAAAACAATGTACAAAACCAGTCATCACCTTTAGAGAAGACGAACTAAAATCGATGATTGGTGATGTGGCAGATCCACCCCTGCACGTCATTGCGCGGGTCAACGAGATTTCGTATAAGAGGGTGTTGGTAGACACTGGATCATCCAGTAATATAATTACAACAACGACATTGAAACACCTGAAGTTGCCAGCATCTCACATCGTGGCCTCCACCTATACTCTTCGAGCATTCAATGATGCGATATGCTCGACGATTGGCACAATTGTCCTACCCATCCAAGTGGGATAGAAGACTATTCATATGTTGTGCCACATCTTGGAAGGTGAGATGGCCTATAATATCTTGCTGGGGCAGCCTTGGATCAGGGACATGAAGTGTGTCTCTTCAATAGCTCATCAGTTCTTAAAGTACACATTTGAAGGGCAGGTGCATGTAGTCCCGATAGACTTAGAGCCCTTCAAGTATTGCAATATGGTGCAACTGATGTCGTAGTCGACCCTTCCATCAACACATTTGGATTTTTAGTTGAATCCATCTAACCAAGGTTCGATTCTGCATGCATCCCCACTGTTAAGTCCATTAAATCCCCAGTTAGGTCCATCTTCATCATCTCGTCCTTCATTAACAATGCCACCTACAATGACCACATCGAAGGACAAGGGGAAGAAACCCCTAGAAGAGGCACCACCCTCAGTCTCAACCATCTCTACCGAAGAGATGCCTAGCCGAATGGAAGTCGAGATGGCTAGTTCACCCTACATGGAGTGGACCCATGAAGAACTATCATTCCTTCCCCCTCCATTGCCAAAGATCACCGTTGAGATGGCCAATACGTGCCTGGGGAGTATCTAGTGCGAAACATTGTAGCAACACCCGCACTTGAGTCCATGTAGGACATGGGGAGACCTCGCATCCCCATTGACATTGTGGTTCCTCTAGGCTACCCACCCAATCAGACAAACTTTGTTTATGGGGGCCTTTATAATGGCATTGAACCTTACATGCAAGAAGAAGAAGATGAAGAGCCCTTTGTTGAGGACATCAACTATTTGTCCAACCCAGACTTCGCTTTGAGATATCTTGACCAATGTAATTAGCATGGATATGGGTTGGTCAGGTATGAGCAAGGAGTGTGCGTTCTTTGCCAACCAAGATATCAAACACCATACGACAAGTCAGAGGTAGGGTTCAACCACCCCCTGCCCCTTGACATATTGGTAGAGAATATGCAAGGCCTAGGGATAGGCAACAAGGATGGGTTGGCATTAGATCCATATGCCAATCCTAACACAACATATACATTGGGGGATTACCTCCCATTGCTAACAACCAACCTTGTTGACCTTAACAACCCTTTCCCTTCAATCGAGAAAGGAGAAAGTTTAAGGACTCACCTACAAGAGGGATATAGACAAGGCCAAGAAGGGTCTTCAGAAGACGAGTCAGAGTATGAGGTAGTTCCTTGGGACCCTTTTGAATCTGATAACAATCATTCACAAGTGATCCCCATAGATGATTATCAGGAGATCTTTATGACAATGTTCCCTTTAAATGCTCCAATCGAGCAAGTGCCACCTCAAGAGAATCAGGTCCCCCCGTAGAGAGTGGAACCTCGATGGGACAACATTAATTTGCTTGAGCAGGATGAGCCACACATGTCGTAAATAGCTGTCGAAGCCAACGAAGGCCTCTAGATCTCTGATAGCGATTATGAAGACGAGACTAAGATGGCATATCTCAATAATATGCGACAACAACAATACCCCATGGACATTGACGACATGTTTGAACAGCTACACATAGGGCCAAGGCATAGGTGGTACCTAAACTAGGCGCAGTTGGACCAACTACTACACCCGCAACTTTAGGTATACAGAGAACATATTCCACCCAAATATCCTATAGAGCCATCAGTGCCAAGGGTAGATCTTGTCATTTTATCCACACATAGGGCCGATCCATTTGTGCCAGTACCCATAGAGATAGATCCAGAGTACAAAGATCACATAGGATGTCGAGTCACCACACCCACGATAATGGAGACCAAAATCATTTCATTAACATGATCTCCATTGACTTAACCGCCCCAATCCATAACCCATCCAACCCAACACGGTCATTGCATCCAGACTTAGATGCTATAGACTAGGATCGCGCTGACACACCACCATCCCCATCAGAGTACTGGCCTTGTGGTGGGATGTTCCATGTCACCCCAGGACAGACTCAGGATGTCTTCCATGCTAAAGAGGAACCCGATGATCCCAAAATAGATCTAAATTCAGCAAATGATATCCACCTGATCCCAACTCCACACCAGTTGGAGGACGAGTCCCACATGTCAGTTGAAGAGACGACTAATGTAGACATCGGCTCTGATCCAATGAATTTGCAAATCATCAAGATGGGGGTAAGTTTATCCCTCGAAGAGCAAGCCGACTATATTGCCCTTCTCAAAGAGAAGGAGGTTTTTGCATGGCCCTACAAAGACATGCCGGGGCTAGACCCGCAACTAGTCATGCATAATCTAATGCTTGACCCTACAGTCAAGCCAGTTAAGAAAATCTTACGTAAGATGCACCCAACAGTGGCCTTAATGGTCAAAGACAAGCTAAAAAAGCTGTTGGATGCACAATTTGTCATATGTGTGGATTACACACCATGGTTGTCTAACATGGTGCCCGTCAAAAATCTCGACGGGAGGATTCACATATGCACCGATTGTTGAGATCTAAAAAAAGTGAGTACTAAGGATGATTTCCCCTTGCCTAGCATCGACGCATTGGTAGACGCTACAGCAGGCCATGAAATGCTATCCCTCATCGATGGTTTCTCGGGATACAATCAGATTCGTATCAATCCCGAAGACCAACTAAAAATTGCGTTCACAATGCCTTGGGGGAAATTTTGTTATAAGGTCATGCCCTTTGGCCTTAAAAATGTTGGTGCCACCTACCAATGTGCCATGACATACATTTTCCATGATCACATGCATAAAACTTTGGAAGATTACATGGATGACTTGTTGGCCAAATCTCTTTTGTACCTAGATCATCTCGATGACTTAAGCAAGATCCTCGATCGCCTCATTGAACATAAAGTCAGATTAAACCCCAAGAAGTGCATATTTGGCATCACATCTAGAAAAATCTTGGGTTTCATAGTCTCCAAATGAGGAATCGAGGTAGATCCAAACAAAGTCAAGGCAATCCTTGAAATGCTTCCCCCAACTACCATCAAGCAGCTCAAAAGCCTATAGGGAAAGGTCGCGTCAATCAAGCGCTTCATAGCGCAACTATCTGACAAGTGTCGACCCATGAATAAATTAATGCACAAGGTGGTAGCATTTCACTGGGATGACGAGTGCCAGTCAACCTTTGATGACATCAAACAATACTTGGCTTCACCGCCAGTATTGGCACCACCTAGACCAGGAGTGTCGTTCTACATATACATCTCAACTACTGAGGTGGCACTGGACGCCATGCTACCTAGAAAAATGAACAACACAAATAATAGGCTACTTACTATCTTAGCCGCACCCTGGTCAGTTATGAACTTAACTATGCATATGTCGAGAAGTTATGCTTGGCAGTGGTGTTTGCTACCAAAAAGCTACGCCACTACATGCTGAGCAATATGACGTATGTTGTGTCTAAGGAGAATCCATTATGGTACATGATGAGTCATACTTATCATAGTAGCCGCATGATGAAATGGATCATGCTGTTGACAGAGTTTGACATCGAATTCATTGGACAGAAGTCCATCAAAGGTCAAGTCATCATCGATCAACTAGCAGAGGCTCCTCTCGAAGACGATCAGCCTCTAACCGTAGAGCTGTCGGATGATGGGGTCTTCCATGTCTCAGAATCGCTAGATTATGATGAGCCTGAGTCACAGGCCGACATAACCCTATTCTTCGATGGTTCTAAATGTGAGCAAGGGGGTGGCACAGGAATCGTATTCTTCACACCGCAAGGGTCTCTAATGCCTCTATCATTTAAATTATATTTCTCGTGCACCAACAACAATTCCGAATACGAAGCCTTGCTCATAGGTCTTCAAACAACAATTACCATGAACATCAAACGCTTGAACATCTTTGGTGATTCGTTGTTAATTATCAACCAAGAAAAGGGGGTATTCCAATGTAAATGCCCAGTTCTGCAGGCTTACAAAGCCCTTGTGGATAAATTCCTAGCACAGCTTGAATGGTACGACATCGAGGCAATCCCTCGATCATCGAATCATTTTGCAGATACTATGGTCTCCTTGGGGTCACTAATCCCGTAAGACCCTTTTGGTGAAATGACAACCATTCAAGCTAAAACATTATCACAATCCATGATGGAGCGTGCAAGCTCTGACCTAATGCTAGGAATCCACCTAATCTAGATTGAACCATCTCAGGATAAGTTCTTTCGAATCCATGATTGTCTGAATCGCATCGACTGGGGGTCCTTGTTCTCCTCGACCCATATTAATAGCAACACAATGCTATTCTTACAAGTTCTTTCCTACTCAGCTTTTACTAGGAATGAACTCCAAGAGGGACTGGTCATTCATACCATCGAGGTTTCTGATCAGTAGGATTGGTACACACCCATAATGGATTACCTCAATCTAGGTAACCTCCCACTTGGATTGACGCATGTCACAAAAATATCATTTAAACAGAAAGTGGCAAGACATGTCTTGTTAGGAGACATTTTGTATCGTCAGAGCTATGAAGGAATCCTCCTTCGTTGCTTGGACCAGCAGGAGTATGCTTGGGCGATCACCCAAGCGCACGATGGTACGTGCGCTTGGCAACTTTAGCGGTATAGCCATTGCAAAGCGCATTCTTTGCATGGGCTATTATTGGCCATCTTTAGAGCGAGATTGTTGTGCATATGTAAAGAAATGCATGAAGTGTCAACACCATGCCAATATGACACATGTACCTTCTTAGGCCTTACAACCGATCCAATCGGCTTGGCTATTTTTGCACTGGGGCTTAGATCTAATCGAAAATATCTCCCTTACATCGTCAGGTCATCACATGTTTATCATAACAACCACAGAGTACTTCACGAAACCTCTACGACTGGACCCTGCATTGCGGAGTTTATTTTACATAATATCATGTCATTTTGGTATTCCATCCAAGATCATATCGAATAATGGGACGTCATTCAAGAATAAATATGTGCATGCTTTGACCACAAAGTACAAAATTCAACACAATTTTTCAACACCCTATTATCCATAGGCAAATGGGTAAGCAGAGGCGTCGAACAAAACACTAGTCGTTATCCTCAAAAATACGGTCACGAATAGTCATAAGGATTGGCACATTCAAATCCTGCTTGCCCTGTGGGCTTATCGCACTAGCATTCGGATGCCCACTGGGGCCACTCCATTTTTGCTGGTGTATGGCTCTGAGGCAGTCATGCCTCTCGAGTTGGAAATACCTTCCCTGCGCATATCAGTACACGAGTTCATCGATGATGGCACTGCATGGCAGACTCGGTTAGACCAACTTACGTTGCTCGATGAACGACATGTCAATGCTCTCGAGCATTTGCGTATCTATCAAGAGCGACTTAAGAAAACATACAATATGAAAGTTCACCTAAGGGACTTTCAGGTTGGTGACTTGGTCTTAAAAGAGAACCAACAAAATTCTAACTTACCGCCCCATCTAAGGGACAAGTTCGTGACAAATTGGTTAGGTCAACACCAAGGATTCTCACAATCGCTTGGTCAACACCAAAACGCCCCAAAGGTATCAATAAACCCTTTGGTCAAACCAAAAGCTCCAAGGATTCTCACAATCGCTTGGTCAACCTAAAATACCACAAAGGTATCAATAATCCCTTTGGTCAAACCAAAAGCTCCAAGGATTCCTACAATCGCTTGGTCAAACCAAAATCTCCAAGGATTCCTACAATCGCTTGGTCAACCGAAAAGCTCCAAGGATTCCTACAATCGCTTGGTCAACCCAAAAGCTCCAAGGATTCCTACAATCGCTTGGTCAACCTAAAAAAAAAAAAACTCCAAGGATTTTCGCAATCGCTTGGTCCACCTAAAATGCCCCAAAGGTATCCATAAACCCTTTGGTCAAACCAAAATCTCCAAGGGTTCCCACAATCGCTTGGTCAAAAACAAATATTCAAAAACAAACAAAAAAATAAAATCATCAAAAATAACAAAACAAATTGCATCTCAATTTCATGAATACTCATAAAAATCAAAAAACAAAAATATAATAAACTGCATTAGGCACCGCATCCATACATGGCATATTTGCTGGTCATACATGTCACAAGCACCATAGACTGTAATTAATCAGTAATTCCATCATTTTCCACTTTCAATCCATTTTATAAACACATCCATCTAGAATAACACCATCCACATTTTAGCATAGTCAGTTGTCTCCTAATGAATTTAGGGTTTTTGCCGTTCAGCTGTCTTTAAATTTCTAGCCAAAAACCATACAAAGTTAGACAGATTTTACAAAGGTAGAGTTTTACTTGGATAACACCTCGTTATGTAACATCCCTACACAAGTTAAAACACATAAAATAACTCCCAAGTTGTGTAAATGCAAGAGAAACCTATAAAGCAGTCTAGTGTACCATTATCGAAAGGTTAGCCTGTTCATCCCCCTGTGCAAATGGTTCAAGAATGCTGAATATTGACAAAAGGACAAGATCTTCCCCATCAATTCCCCTTAATAAATAGTGGTTTTCACCACTAGCAAAAATCCAAATCACCGTTGGTCCCCAAAGTTGTAAGTATTCGTACTACACGCCCCTAACAAGGATGGGTAGTCGTACCCAAGGCCTAAGAGATCAATGCCATTACATAATCATATCACCAAACACCTTTGTCCCCCAAATTCGTAAGGATTCATACTACATGCCCCTGACAAGGATGGGTAGTCATCCCCAAGACCTAAAGGGTCAAGGCACTTACATAATAACATCCGCAATCACCTTTGGTTCCCAAGGTCGTAAGGATTCGTACTACATGTCCCTGAACAGGATGGGTAGTCATCCTAAAGGCCAAAAGGATCAAGGCCATTCATAAGCCAAAACCTTACGAAGCTCAAAATGCAAAATCAAATAACAGTGGTTATCACCACTATTCCAATCCCTTGCTCAAAAAGAAAAACAAAAAGAGAAAACTGAACAGTGATTTTCATCACTATGTATGAGAGCAAGTATCCCAACAAGTTGAGCAAATAAAAGACGCCTGAGCTTGAATCCATGGAATTCTCAGCATTCAAAAAACCATCTAGGTGATCCTCATTACGGGTTTGGTGGACAACCTACTTGACAATGGTGGTATCCTAAACGCATGATGATATGTCTATCACATTAGCTCTGTGTGTGAGCAGACTAATGTTTGCATGTGGATGAGCTAGCTTATGGTACCTCAGATGGTCCCGTAGCTTAATCTTACTAAATACAACAACGAAGTTAGTGGAGCTAATTAGGTGATCCTCAGTACAGGTTTGGTTGACAACCTATCTGGCACTAGCGGTATCCTGACAAATACCACATAAATGAACTCAATTGCACACACAGGGATGTGAAATAATTTGGTCCAACTCAAGTTTGATTCGTACCTTGTTCAAGAGTCTTAGGAGATACATGTACAATATTGGCTAGTTAGTTAAAACATCTGAATCTCAAAAAACCTTAACTACATTTTAAAAACAACTGGTACATTTCATTATTTACATCAACATCTGAAAATACGAAAAGTACCAAAACAAAATTCACACATGCAAAGTCATTCCACAAAGCCATCACATGAGTATAGAAAGCCAATAAATCTTGTACAGTTTATGGTGCCCTTGACAAGTTATCAACAACTCATTTCATTTATTCCATATGCATATATCATATAATTAGAAAAATCGCACTCATTATAACACATGCATACATCATCATGTGCATAAACAGAAAAAATAAATTATGACAAGTGTATAACCAAAAAAAAAAAGTCATGTATATATATATCGTCACAATGCCCGCAGGCTACAATAAGTCAGTCCTTTGAGCTCGCAACAACAAGTAAAAACTCAAAAACCCCCGAGCCTAGGGCATCCGCCACCATGATCATGCAGGATCGATCCGACGGGAACTACCCCCCATGGTGTGGGTCCTATGTGACCTCTTAGGGCGGCTGCTGCTAGCCCCCGCATCACGCCCACAAGCACCCCCCTCCTATAGCCACCTATGACAAGACGATGCTGACTGCTTAGTATCGCTGTCTCTCGTCCGATGCAAAGACCCACCTCCAAGGAGCTCAGGTAACCGCCCATCGAGGCGGATAATCTCTGCCTCCAAATCCATTCAATGTCAAAACCAATCTACCTCCCGTTGATGGTACGTAGCCACTACATCATCGCGCTACGCCAAGTATGTTTGTAGGAGATCCCTCTCTCGCACAACATCTATGTCCCCATCCCATCGATGGTACACAAAAAATGTGTTCTCCCGCTCTACCAATTGAGTCTACAGGAGATCCCTCTCTTGCAATGCATCCCAAATCTCCTCATCCCATCTCCAAAGTAGATCCTCTAATCATGCTATCTCAGTGCGATCCCTCACCTCCAAACCCTTTGGGATAGCCTGGTGCATAGGCATATCCGGGACTATGGGTTGCTCTGGCTCCCACTGCTCTGGGACGTCCTGCATATCTGGCTTCTTTGAAATCCCAACATCATCCCCCCAAAGTTGTCAATCTCCACCGTGTCCGCATCCTTGAGTGGAGACCCCAACCCTCTCCCGATGCCTCTGCACCCTCACCACCTGCTACTGTCACCTCTGGACCCCCTAGAGGTCCCTCGCCTCACCACCGCCGTAATGTCCACCATTGGTTGTACTCAGCGGTTGCCCTGACGTTGTCCACGTCAGGGACATTGATCACAGGATTTGATTCCTCACCAAGTGGCTGGATTATCGGCCAGGCAAGAGTCCTCTTGTCACCCCTATGTCGATAGATCAAGGGCTCACCAGGCAACCCCTAGTGCACCCAAAACTATCATGTCACTTGGACGTATGGGAAGTACTCCTGCTCGGTCCTATGCTGCACAATCAGCCATATCCCCTTGTGCACCTATCGGAGCCACTCTCCAGCCTCAGGCCAGGCTGGACAGTCATGGTATGGGTTCCAAAACACCTCCCCTGGAGCAAGCCAAGCGAAGGCATCAACATAGTGCCATACACCACCTTCCCATCGTCGACTCTGGCTCCTCAGACTGCGACCACAGAGCTGCATACCCTATATCCCTGTCCACCATATCTGCCTGAATAGTCCATGGTAAACCCTGTGGCTGCTCCATAGCTATGTGCTGCCACCCCCAGCACTGCAACAAGTAGCTGCACCCAATCCCTGTGGCTGCTCCATACAAAAAAATAGTTAACCTAGGGTTTTCATCCTAGTCTAGACTGAAAAACAAAAAAAAAAAACAAAATACGAAAAAATAGTTCACCTAGGGTTTTTCATCCTAGTCTAAACTGACACAAAAAAAAAAAAAAAATATATATATATATATATATATATATAACAAAAAACAAAATTAAACAGTTAACCTAAGGTCTGACCTTAGTCTAAACTACTAAACAACAACAAACAAAATAAAAACAAAGCGAAGTTTTTGACCTTCGTTTAAACTAGGGTTTTTTACCTTAGTTTACAAAAAATCAAAATCTAACCTAGGGTTTTTAAATTCTAGTTTAAAACAAAAAAACAAAAAAAAAAAATACAAACAACTCTAGGGTTTCTAACTCTAGTTAAACAAAAATAAAAATTTACCTTAGGGTTTTCATTTTACTGTCACACTAAAAAATACAACACACAATAAAAGTTTTCAGTTCCTAGGGTTTAACATTCGTCTAAAACTGATGAACAACAACATAAACACATTTTTTTACGCTAAGTTGTCAATCTTAGTTTAGACTAGGGTTTTCTTTTTTTAGCTTACAACAAAAAAACAAAAACACGGTTTTAACTAGGGTTTCAATCATAGTTCTAACAGATCACTACAAAACACAAATTCACACAAAAATAACAAACATTTAACTAGGGTTTTCATTTTTTAAATCGAAAAACAAATACAAAAGAAAAAAAATGAATTACGGTTTTAAAACTGTAACACAAACCAAAATACAGAGGATCACTTATCGGTCTCGCTTCGGCTCCAATGCTTGATGATCCGGTCCGTGAACTCATGGTTTCCGAGAAATTTAATAGCACTCCTCTATGCGAACTTGACCACCTCCTCCTCACAGCTCCCAAACGCCAGGAAAAACAAATGCAAATGAGCCCAAAACCTAGTTTTGGCCCTTAAATAGGCTTTTAGGCCTGTAATCGTTCCCCCCTGAGATGAGCATTCTAGTTAGCACTCGTCCCACCCTGGAACGATTACTAAACTGGTATTTGTCCCACCCAGGGATGATTACAGAGCAAGAAATTCAAAAATAGCAAAAACTACACCAAAATGCACAAAAAATAGCAATAAACTTGTCGATCAAAGGGGCCTTTGCGCCTATGATTCTTGGCATACAAAATCGACGTTGGGGTCACAAATACTCACTATCCTACTCCCTAAGAAGGCTATCATAGCCATACCACTCCACAAGAGGATGAATTTTTGAGAATTTCATCCCCAAATGGCGTCCCAAAAAGGGTCAAAACCCAACCAAAAATAGCAATAACATTGCCAAACGAAGGCGCATTTGTGCCTGAAATTCTTGGCATACAAAATAGAAATTGGGGTCACAAATTGTCACTATCATACTCCCTAAGAAGGCTATCATAGCTAGACTGCTCCACGGGAGGATGGATTTTCAAGAATTTCATCCCCAAACGGTGTCCCAAAAAGGGTCAAAACCCAACCAAAAATAACAATAACATTGCCAAACGAAGGTGCATTCTAACATTCTTGGCATACAAAACAGACATTGGGGTCACAAATTGTCACTATCCTACTCCCTAAGAAGGCTACCATAGCCGGACCGCTCCATGGGAGGACAAATTTTTGACAATTTTAGCTCCAAAATGCGTCACAAAAAGGGTTCAAACCCACCAAAAACAGGTCAAAATGTTCGGAAACTGCATAAGAATTCAATGCAAAACAACTGAAGGCACCCTTACCTAAGTCATCTTCGGTCAAGTGACTCATCACTTTTCTCATGTTGGTCATTCCCTCATCGATTCGTCCCTTGAGGGGGTAGTCACACATAGTTACCAATCAACAAAAACATACCCAATCAAGGAAATGGCACGCATTCAAAGGATCATTGGCAAAGACAATCACGCTCCTGCTTGGGGCAACAAACAAGCAATAATCATAAGCTGATCAAACACTTGGCATTCTAGAATCATGAACTCAAGGTTCCCATAGACAAAAGGTTGCGCCCTTTGCCTATTCATGACTGAACAATGTCCAAGATCAAGTAACACCTCACTAAAAAAAGGTTAACACTTGAATTAAGCTCCTTAGCTCGTTAGAAGCAAGGATTCAAGAATGTGTGCCCTTTCCATACTTGGTGCATCAAGAGTTGGTTAGGTTACTAAGAAACCCTAATCATTAGTGCTTTGGTTATTTATTTTTGCTCAATGCTGTGCCTTGCACAACATTTCCCAAAAAGGGGCATCTGTAGACACCAAAACAACACCAATCCGATTATGTGATGACAAGCACTAATCAAATTGACATACATAGCCCCTAGAGCAGCCCCCAGTGGTTAAACAGTGGTCCTAACCACTCCCACAACAGTTTGGAAGGTCAGAGGTCAATTTGGCACCTTTTTACCACTTTTCTCCCTACTCGTCCCACCCTAGGACGATTACAAACTGGTATTCGTCCCACCCTGGGACGATTATCAGCATTTGTCCCAGGGTGGGACGATTAGAAGGTTTGACTGGCAAAAAAAGTCAAACCTCGACATGTCCGCCACTTAACTGTGCCTTTAGGGCATGCAATTGAGAGGAACGACTTCAAATTAGAGATAGAGACTTCAGTAATGCATGTCTTGATTATGGAGTCCTCATGCAAAGAGACTCTAAATCAGGGAAGAATATTTTCTCCCAAAATAGGACAAGCAAGTCAAGTGGCGCTCTCGCATGTGCATTCAAATAGAGAGACCCTAAGTCTATAAATTGGTGAGTCTTCTCACCCCAAAAAAAGAGGAACAGAGAGGAGCATTCGGAGCAACGAAGTGCTGCCAAATCAAACCCTTACCCTTATTGTGCTTTTACATCCTTGATCTCTCTTTTGGAAGGGATGTTATTGGGTGATTATTGAAAGCACAATCCATACCCAAACTCAAAAATTTAGCCACAATATCCCACCAAATTTTTTGACACAACCCCATAAGAGGTTTTGGACCCATCCCAAGTGGATTGGTGATGAAACCGAGTCCCAAACGACGGGCGTCCTGCCCCCGGGCACCTCCGAAACTATTGCAGTTCTAATCGCCCCGCCCCAAAGCGATTAGAAATATATGGTAGATTTCCTTGATTTTTCTTTTGTATTTGATTCTAGGTCACTTACATATGCTATCATTTAAATTTCATGTGATTCTGACAAGTTTTGATCATGCTTTTGTTATTTCCCGCTTTCACTAACATGCAGGGAGCATCATCATATTATGGGTGATAGAGGTCGAATTGGTAAAATCCAACCATTTGGGCTGTCCCAAAATACCTCGTTTTACCTAACCCAACTTTGCAGGTGATTTTGAGGCCTCTGGACCAAACATTTAGGAGGTGGCTTTCAGACAGGTTATGAAACTTAAGTGTCCGCATCTTAGGTGTCCATGAATTAACATACCAAAAATTCCTAGTTGTCTATGAAACTTAAGTGATCACAACCCGTGTCCATTAATTACATACCAAAAAATAGAGGAACTGTGTCCGCATCTTAGGTGTCCATGAATAAAAATAGAGGGACACAAATAGAGGAACTGTGTCCGCATATTAGGTGTCCATGAATTAATTACATACCAAAAATTAAAGGAACTGAGTCCGCATCTTAGGTGTCCATGAATTAATTACATACCAAAAAATAGAGGAATTGTGTCCGCATCCCGCATCTTAAGTGTCCATGAATTAATTACATGCCAAAAAATAGAGGAACTATGTCCGCATCCCGCATCTTAAGTGTCCATGAATTAATTACATACCAAAAAATAAAGGATATTAACATACCAAAAATTCCTAACTTTGTCTGCATCTTAGGTTTCCATGAATTAACATACCAAAAATTCCTAAAATTCCTAACTTTGTCCGCATCTTAGGTGTCCATGAATTAACATACCAAAAATTCCTAGTTGTCTATGAAACTTAAGTGATCACAACCCGTGTCCATTAATTACATACCAAAAAATAGAGGAACTGTGTCCGCATCTTAGGTGTCCATGAATAAAAATAGAGGTACACAAATAGAGGAACTGTGTCCGCATCTTAGGTGTCCATGAATTAATTACATACCAAAAATTAGAGGAACTGTGTCCGCATATTAGGTGTCCTTTGAGGAACTGTGTCCGCATCTTAGGTGTCCATGAATTAATTACATACCAAAAAATAGAGGAACTGTGTCCGCATCCCGCATCTTAAGTGTCCATGAATTAATTACATACCAAAAAATAGAGGAATTGTGTCCACATCCCGCATCTTAGGTGTCCATGAATTAATTACATACCAAAAAATAGAGGAACCGTGTCCACATCTTAGGTGTCCTTTGAGGAACTGTGTTCGCATCTTAGATGTCCATGAATTAATTACATACCAAAAAATAGAGGAACTGTGTCCACATCTTAGGTGTCCATGAATTACATACCAAAAATTCCTAGGTGTCTATGAAACTTAAGTGATCACAACCCGTGTCCATTAATTACATACCAAAAAATAGAGGAACTGTGTCCGCATCTTATGTGTCTATGAATTACATACCAAAAATTTCTAGTTTTTTATGAAACTTAAGTGATCTTATGAAACTCCACATCCCGCATCTTAGGTGTCCATGAATTAAGATTCTTCCCTGATTTAGAGTCTCTTTGCATGAGGCCTCCATAATCAAGACATGCATGACTGAAGTCTCTCTCTCTGATTTGAAGTCGTTTCTCGCAATTGCATGCCCTGAAGGTGCAGTTAAGTGGCGGACATGTTGAGGTTTGAATTTTTTTGGTATGTAATTAATTCATGGACATCTAAGATGCGAACACAGTTCCTCAAAGGACACCTAATATGCGGACACAGTTCCTCTATTTTTTGGTATGTAATTAATTCATGGACACCTAAGATGCGGGATGTGGACACAATTCGAAAAATTCAACCATCTGGGTTGTCCCAAAATACCCTATTTTACCTAACCCCAAATTTTCAGGTGATTTGGAGGCCTATAGACCATAAATTTAGGAGGTGGCTTTCGGATAGGTTATGATAGTCCTAATCGTCCCACCCCGGAGCGATTAGAAATCTGGGCAAGATTTCTGAAATGTTCCTTTTGCAGTGGCTTCTTGGTAATTTTTTATTGCTTCTATCAAATTTTTAGATCATTCTGATATGTTTTAGTTATCGTTTTGTTTATTTTATGCATGCACTAACCACAGGTCTTGGGGATTGCATGTTTCTCTCCATCCGCAGGTGCTACTAATCATTTTATATTTCTCTGAACATATGATATCGACACCAGAGGGGCAACATGGAACCATAGAAATATTCACGCAAGCGGTGGGGACATTTGGTCCACCCATTTTACATGTGGGCATGCGGAAGAAAGCGTATCAATCCGTGGTGTAAGAGTCCTACTTAACGCTCCTAGTCCCCAAAAGGGACGAGACGTATTGTAACCTGATTTTAAAGAAAATTAATAAAAAGGGCTGTAATCGACATTTGTTTTCTATATTTTTTCAATTTGTTGATGTTTGTCTCCTTTCATGCATTTCAGTTCATAGGACTTAGCGTTACGTTTTGCTTTTGCATACATCGCACTTGGCATTTTCGTTTTGTTTCTATATCCTCGTGCTTTGAGTGGCGATCATGGTGGGACCACTGTCCCTTGGTTTTGAGATCAAACTTTTGATCAAAAGTTGTGTGTTTTTGCTTACAAGTGTCAATATTTCAAGCACTGGACTACTGCTCGTTCCACCCTATGACGAATACAGAGCTGCAATTCGTGTCACCCAGGGATGAATAGGAATTCGTCTCACCCTATGACAAATACAGATCTATTATTCATCTCACCCCAGGATGAATAGCTCTCTGTGTAGTTTTAGAGTAGAAACTCAGAGACATCCGGTTTGGGTAGAGAAGAGGTAGGGGTTATGAGCATCCTCTGTCATTTTCTGTTTTCTGTCTCTGTCATTTCTTGTTTCTTTGCTTGCATAGGAGAGTTTTACTGCATGTTTTTCTTTCTTTTCACAAGTAAAAAGAACCCCACACACCATGAGATAATCTGAACATCAAGGTGTTGGTCGTAAAACCCCAACACTTGATCAAGGATTTCATCACCACCTTGTCTTGAAACTTGCATACATAACCCTAATTGCTACTGTTGCTAGACGTAAATCCTGATGAAAGCTGACCAAGTGTATCTGGGGTGATTCCCAGTGCATGAGGATAAGTCTTCTATGGTAGGTATCAAAATAGGGTGATTCCCCTTTTGTACCGCCTATGTTCCATGTATTGTTATGCTCTCACGTACCAATAGTCTCCCTCACGTAAGGGCGGGTATATAGAGAGGTTCGGTATAATGGCCTGGCAGTGGTATATTGAAGGGGTGACCATTTTGGGAGATATAAGAGCCCTCATATTGCATATACAACAAAAATTTCTTTACAAGGTTTTCAAAACAAACATCAAAACACATTGAACCAAATTTAGGGCACACTTTTAATCCATAAACAAGATAATCATTGCTTTGATTGTGTGTTTCCATTTTGTTTAGTGTAGCATAAAAAATCATAAAGAAGATAAAAACATACACTTCTTTAGAAAAACATCACCATGGTGTACACCCGTAGCCGAGCCCAATCACGGACAAAAGCTACGAAAAGTGCACAAAGGGGCACAAGTCACCTTCAATATAGTCCCGAGGACTTGGTCATACCACCTTGGCGGCCTGACCCACAAGATAGTCCACATCATGCCATTATAGAATGGGACTATAGAGGCACCCCTTTGAGGGGCACTCCCACTCAACATAGACCCTTTCAGGAGGAGGCCATACACGTGGCACTCAACATAGATGGGAGATCTCCCTTAGACGCTCGTTATGAGTGGCCACCGTGCGATGAAGTGCTAGAGCAAAATAGGGTCCATAAGGAGGGGCAACATGATTACGTCATCCCTCCTTTACCCCTTATTACTATCTGAAAAAATAGGCCAAATCCAGAGCACAAGGCTCTCCAGACAGGGCAAGCCAATTCTGCCTGCCCCTTTCACACATACGAAAGGGAGTACGAGGAAGACCACTACATTCCTCAAGAGCAATACACAGCATGGGAGCAATGCGCCTCCGTGCCTGCTATGTATCAAGATCACCCACTGAGGCTAGAACCTCGGGTGAATACCGCTAACCTCGACAGAGGAAAGCAACCCATAGGGATCTCGGATCACCACGACCGAGATAGACATGTAGGAGAGGCATCTAGGCTTCCTAAACATAATATGGCAAAACAAATTGACTTGGCCTTTGCCAAACATGCCGCCCGCCAAGCGCAAATCACATAGCTCAGGAAAGACCAACAATAGTTAGAGCACCTGTATTGCCTTAGCAAAGAGCGCATTCGGCGTCAGATAGATGAATTGCTCCAAAACACTATTCTTGAGAGGGTCCCAACCCCTCGCGAGCATAAGATAGAGTTGTATGAGAGGCACAAACCCTTGGTGCGAGACAGGTCTCCGCGACCTTATCAAATATTACCTCCAAGACCTGAGTGGGAGGCCACTCCCTGAAACAATGATGGACACCCTCCGCAGGTGCCCACCCATGTTTATAGGTCTCGCCCAGGAACTCCTCAAGAAGCCTATGAGGAGTATGAGCAAGAAGAAGAGCGGGCTGAAACACCCTACCAAGGCAGGGGGATGCTGTTCGGCTACCCCTCCATAGGCCTCAAGCTCCCCGCAACCCACAACGGGAACAAACCAAGGAAGAAGAGATCAAATCCTCTGATGCATATAAAGTGCTGCTAGAGCGCTTAGAGTCTATGAAGACCAAGACTTATGGGCCCCAAAAGCCCACTTTACGCCAGCTTCGTAGTCACCCTATGCATCCTCGCTGCCAGCACCCTCATACCCTGAACACTTTAAACTGCCCCAGTTGGCACTCTTTAGAGGGGAGGAGGATGCCCAAGAGCACGTGACTAGATTCCTGAGCCAATGCTTTGGCATTCTAGACAACGATGCTTTGCTTCTAAGAACATTTATAACCATGTTCGTAGGCCCTACCTTGGATTGGTTCACTCAGTTGCCAAAAAATAGCATCAGTAACTTGGATCAGCTAGTGGACGCGTTACTCAAACGCTTTGCCTTCAACACTAAGAAGGCGTCACTAAGAGACCTAGCTAGCCTCAGGCAGTATGAGGAAGAAACCATGGCAGCCTATGGAAATCGATGGAGGGTGCTTTGAAAGCTGCCCTACCTTCCTCCTATGGCTTGTACTGTAGATTTCATAGGTAGAAAGGACATGACCTTTACGCATGTTGGAAGTTCAAGAGCTTTGTGCAAGACCTAATAGACAAGAAGACGCTGGCAGTGGACAACCCCGTAGCACCAAATAACCAACAGAAGGGAGTCTTAAAAGACCCCTTGCCTACCCATGATACGTAGGTAAAGACCCTTCAAGTCAATGAGGTGACGTAGAACTGCCCCATGCAGGGGTATGTAGGGATGATAAGCATAGTGACTAGGAACAAGAGGTACCCAGGAGCTGCCCCCGTGGCGGCCACAAGAGAGGTTCCATCAACGTCACAACCTCAATAGCACCCTATACAACCTCCCCCGCCTAGACCAGTGGCCACGATTCGGACTAGACTTACCCAAAGTTTAAGGACCACGTCGGCTAGGCTCTCCATCTACGAGCTCATTCAAAAATCATCACCCCATCGGGAGGCTCTAATGGAGATATTAAAAGCCATCGAGCTGCAGCCCCATGAAGCAAACTCTTTCAACAACTTTGTGGGACATGTAAAACAATGTACAAAACCAGTCATCACCTTTAGAGAAGACGAACTAAAATCGATGACTGGTGATATGGCGGATCCACCCCTGCACGTCATTGCGCGGGTCAACGAGATTTCGTATAAGAGGGTGTTGGTGGACACTTGGATCATCCAAAAATATAATTACAACAACGACATTGAAACACCTCAAGTTTCCAGCATCTCACATCGTGGCCTCCACCTATACTCTTCGAGCATTCAATGATGCGATATGCTCGACGGTTGGCACAATTGTCCTACCCATCCAAGTGGGACAAAAGACTATTCATATGTTGTGCCACATCTTGGAAGGTGAGATGGCCTATAATATCTTGTTGGGGCGGCCTTGGATCAGGGACATGAAGTGTGTCCCTTCAATAGCTCATCAGTTCTTAAAGTACACATTTGAAGGGCAGGTGCATGTAGTCTCTATAGACTTAGGGCCCTTCAAGTATTGCAATACGGTGCAACTGATGCCGTAATCGACCCTTCCATCAACACATTTGGATTTTCAGTTGAATCCATCTAACCAAGGTTCGATTCCGCATGCATCCCCACTGTTAAGTCCATCAAATCCCTAGTTAGGTCCATCTTCATCATCTGGTCCTTCACCAACAATGCCACCTACGATGGCCACATCGAAGGACAAGGGGAAGAAACCCCTAGAAGAGGCACCACCCTCAGTCTCAACCATCTCTATCGAAGAGATGCCTAGCCGAATGGAAGTCGAGACGCCTAGTTCACCCTACATGGAGTGGACCCAGGAAGAACTCCCATTCCCTCCCCCTCCATCACCAACGATCACCGTTGAGATGGCCAATACGGGCCTGGGGGAGTATCTAGTGTGGAACATTGTAGCAACACCTGCACTTGAGTCCATGCAAGACATGGGGAGACCTCGCCTCCCCATCGACACTGTGGTTCCTCTAGGCTACCCACCCAATCAGACAAACTTTGTTTATGGGGGCCTTGATAATGGCATTGAACCTTACATGCAAGAAGAAGAAGATGAAGAGCCCTTTGTTGAGGACGTCAACTATTTGTCCAACCCAGACTTCGCTTTGAGATATCTTGGCCAATGTAATTGGCATGGATATGGGTTGGGCAGGTATGAGCAAGGAGTGCGCGTTCTTTGCCAACCAAGATATCAAATGCCATACGACAAGTCAGAGGTAGGGTTCAACCACCCCTGCCCCTTGACATCTTGGTAGAGAACATGCAAGGCCTAGGGATAGGCAACAAGGATGGGTTGGCATTAGATCCATATGCCAATCCTAACACAACATATACATTGGGGGATTACCTCCCATTGCTAACAACCAACCTTGTTGACCTTAACAACCCTTTCCCTTCGATCGAGAAAGGAGAAAGTTTGAGGACTCACCTACAAGAGGGATATAGACAAGGCCAAGAAGGGTCTTCAGAAGACGAGTCAGAGTATGAGGTAGCGCCTTGGGACCCTTTCGAATCTGATAGCAATCATTCACAAGTGACCCCCATAGATGATTATCAGGAGAGCTTCATGACAATGTTCCCTTTGGATGCTCCAATCGAGCATATGCCACCTCAAGAGAATCAGGTCCCCCGTAGAGAGCGGAACAACCCCGATGGGACCACATCAATTTGCTCGAGCAAGATGAGCCTCACATGTCGCAAACAGCTATCGGAGCCAACGAAGGCCTCTGGATCTCTGATAGCGATTATGAAGACGAGACTAAGATGGCATATCTCAATCATATGCGACAACAACAATACCCCATGGACATAGACGACATGTTTGAGCAACTACACATAGGGCCAAGGCATAGGTGGCACCTAAACCAGGCGCAGTTGGACCAACTACTACACCCACCACTTTAGGTATACAGAGAACATCTTCCACCCGGAGACCCTATAGAGCCATCAGTGCCAAGGGTAGACCCTATCCTTTTATCCGCACATAGGGCCGATCCATTTGTGCCAGTACCCACAGAGCCAGATCCGGAGCACAAAGATCACCTAGGATGTCCGAGTCACCACACCCACGGTAATGGAGACCAAAATCATTTCATTAACATGATCTCCATTGACTTAACCGCCCCCATCCATAACCCAACCGACCCAACATGGTCATTGCATCTAGACCTAGATGCTATAGACTAGGATCGCGCTGACACACCACCATCCCCATCGAGTACTCGGCCTTGTGGTGGGATGTTCCATTTCACCCTAGGACAGACTCAGGATGTCTTCCATGCTGAAGAGGAACCCGACGTTCCCAACGTAGATCTAAATTCAGCAAATGATATCCACCTGATCCCAACTCCACACCAGTTGGAGGACGGGTCCCACATGTCAGTTGAAGAGACGACTGACGTAGACATCGGCTCTGATCCAATGAATTTGCAAATCATCAAGCTGGGGGTAAGTCTATCCCCCGAAGAGCAAGCCGACTACATTGCCCTTCTCAAAGAGAAGAAGGAGGTTTTTGCATGGTCCTACAAAGACATGTCGGGGCTAGACCCGCAGCTAGTCATGCATAATCTAACGCTTGATCCGACAGTCAAGCCAGTTAAGCAAAAACTACGTAAGATGCACCCAACAGTGGCCTTAATGGTCAAAGACGAGCTACAAAAGTTGTTGGATGCACAATTTGTCATCTGCATGGATTACCCACCATGGTTGTCTAACATGGTGCCCATCAAAAATCTCGACGGGAGGATTCGCATATGCACCAATTTTTGAGATCTAAACAAAGCGAGTCCTAAGGATGATTTCCCCTTGCCTAGCATCGATGCATTGGTAGACGCTACAACGGGCCATGAAATGCTATCCCTCATGGATGGTTTCTCGGGATACAATCAAATTCGTATCAATCCCGAGGACCAACTAAAAATGGCGTTCACAACGCCTTGGGGGACATTTTGTTATAAGGTCATGCCCTTTGGCCTTAAAAACGCTGGCGCCACCTACCAACGTGCCATGACATACATCTTCCATGATCACATGCATAAAACTTTGGAAGATTACATGGATGATTTGTTGGCCAAATCTCTTTTGTGCCCAGATCATCTCGATGACTTAAGCAAGATCCTCGATCGCCTCATTGAACATAAAGTCAGATTAAACCCCAAGAAGTGCGTATTTGGCATCACATCTAGAAAGCTCTTGGGTTTCATAGTCTCCAAATGAGGAATCGAGGTAGATCCACACAAAGTCAAGGCAATCCTTGAAATGCTTCCCCCAACTACCATCAAGCAGCTCAGAAGCCTACAGGGAAAGGTCACGTCAATCAAGCGCTTCATAGCGCAACTATCTGACAAGTGTCGACCCATGAATAAATTATTGCACAAGGGGGTAGCATTTCACTGGGATGACGAGTGCCAGTCAGCCTTTGATGACATCAAACAATACTTGGCTTCACCGCCAGTATTGGCACCACCTAGACTAGGAGTGTCATTCTACTTATACATCTCAGCCTATCGAGGTGGCACTCGGGTGCCATGCTAGCCCAAAAAAATGAACTACACAAAGAATAGGCTACTTACTATCTTAGCCGCACCTTGGTCAGTTATGAACTTAACTATGCATACGTCGAGAAGCTATGCTTGGCGGTGGTGTTTGCTACCAAAAAGCTATGCCACTACATGCTGAGAAATATGACGTATGTTGTGTCTAAGGAGAATCCATTGCGGTACATGATGAGTCATACTTATCATAGTAGCCGCACGATGAAATGGATCATGTTGTTGACGGAGTTTGACATCGAATTCATTGGATAGAAGTCCATCAAAGGTCAAGTCATCATCGATCAACTAGCAGAGGCTCCTCTTGAAGACGATCAGCCTCTAACCGTAGAGCTGCCGGATGATGGGGTCTTCCATGTCTCAGAATCGCTAGATTCTGATGAGCCTGAGTCACAGGCCGACATAACCCTATTCTTTGATGGTTCTAAATGTGAGCAAGGGGGTGGCATGGGAATTGTATTCTTCACACCGCAAGGGGCTCCAATGCCTCTATCATTTAAATTAGATTTCCCGTGCACCAACAACAATGCCGAATATGAAGCCTTGCTCATAGGTCTTCAAACAACAATCACCATGAACATCAAATGCTTGAACATCTTTGGTGATTCGTTGTTAATTGTCAACCAAGTAAAAGGGGTATTCCAATGTAAATGCCCAGTTCTGCAGGCCTACAAAGCCCTTGTGGACAAATTCTTGGCAAAGCTTGAATGGTATGACATCGAGGCACTCCCTCGATCATCGAATCATTTTGTGGATACTATGGCCTCCTTGGGGTCACTAATCCCGCAAGACCCTTTCGGTGAAATGACAACCATTCAAGTTAAAACATTATCGCAATCCATGATGGAGCGTGCAAGCTCTGACCTAACGCTAGGAATCCACCTGATCCAGATTGAACCATCTCAAGATAAGTTCTCTCGAATCCATGATTGTCTGAATCACATCGACTAGGGGTCCTTGTTCTCCTCGACCCCTCTTAATAGCAACACAACGCTATTCTTACAAGTTCTTTCCCGCTCAGCTTTTGCTAGGGATGAACTCCAAGAGGGATTGGTCATTCATACCATCGAGGTTTCTGATCAGCAGGATTGGTACACACCCATAAGAGACTACCTCAAGCTAGGTAACCTCCCACTTGGATTGACGCATGCCGTGAAAATATCATTTAAATAGAAAGCGGCAAGACATGTCTTGTTAGGAGACATTTTGTATCGTCAGAGCTATGAAGGAATCCTCCTTCGTTGCTTGGACCAATAGGAGTCCGCTTGGGCGATCACCCAAGCGCACGATGGTACATGCGGTGGCCACTTCAGCGGTATGGCCATCGCAAAGCGCATTCTTCGCATGGGCTATTATTGGCCATCTTTAGAGCGAGATTGTTGCGCATATGTAAAGAAGTGCATGAAGTGTCAACACCATGCCAATTTGACACACGTACCTTCTCAGGCCTTGCAACCGATCCAATCGGCTTGGCCATTTTTGTAGTGGGGCTTAGATCTAATCGAAAAGATCTCCCTTACATCGTCAGGTCGTCACACGTTTATCATAACGGCCACAGAGTACTTCACCAAGTGGGTGGAAGCAATTTCGCTAACCTCTATGACTGAACCTCGCATTGCAGAGTTTATTTTACATAATATCATATGTCATTTTGGTATTCCATCCAAGATCATCTCGGATAATGGGACGTCATTCAAGAATAAATATGTGCATGCTTTGACCACAAAGTACAAAATTCAACACAGTTTTTCAACACCTTATTATCCGCAAGCAAATGGGCAAGCAGAGGCATCAAACAAAATGCTAGTCGCTATCCTCAAAAATATGGTCACAGATAGTCATAAGGATTGGCACATTCAAATCCCGCTTGCCCTGTGGGCTTATCGCACTAGCATTCGGACGCCCACTGGGGCCACTCCATTTTTGTTGGTGTATGGCTCCGAGGCAGTCATGCCTCTCGAGTTGGAAATACCTTCCCTGCGCATATCAATGCACGAGTTCATCGATGATGACACTGCATGGCAGACCTGGTTAGACCAACTTACATTGCTCGATGAACGACACGTCAATGCTCTCGAGCATTTACGTATCTATCAAGAGCGACTTAAGAGAGCATACAACATGAAAGTTCACCTGAGGGACTTTCAAGTTGGTGACTTGGTCTTAAAAGAGAACCAACAAAATTCTAACTTGCCGCCCCATCTAAGGGACAAGTTCATGGCAAATTGGTTAGGTCCCTATGTAATTGATAGTAAAATAGGACCTGGAACATACCGGCTCACCTCTCTTGAAGGAATCAAGGAACTAGAACCCTTGAACATCAGTCATTTGAGGCCATTCCACATTTAGAGAGCCATAGCCCACCCCAAAAGCTCCAAGGATTCTCACAATCGCTTGGTCAACCTAAAAGCCCCAAAGGTATCAATAATCCCTTTGGTCAAACCAAAAGCTCCAAGGATTCTCACAATCGCTTGGTCAACACCAAAACGCCCCAAAGGTATCCATAAACCCTTTGGTCAAACCAAAAGCTCCAAGGATTCCCACAATCGCTTGGTCAACCCCTAAAACCCCCAAAGGTATCAATAATCCCTTTGGTCAAACCAAAAGCTCCAAGGATTCCCACAATCGCTTGGTCAAACCAAAAGCTCCAAGGATTCCAACAATCGCTTGGTCAACCCAAAAGCTCCAAGGATTCCCACAATCGCTTGGTCAACCCAAAAAGCCCCAAAGGTATCAATAATCCCTTTGGTCAAACCAAAAGCTCCAAGGATTCTCACAATCGCTTGGTCCACCTAAAATGCCCCAAAGGTATCCATAAACCCTTTGGTCAAACCAAAAGCTCCAAGGGTTCCCACAATCGCTTGGTCAAAAACAAATATTCAAAAACAAACAAAAAAATAAAATCATCAAAAATAACAAAACAAATTGCATCTCAATTTCATGAATACTCATAAAAATCAAAATACAAAAATATAATAAACTGCATTAGGCATCGCATCCATACATGGCATATTTGTTGGTCATACATGTCACAAGCACCATAGACTGTAATTAATCGGCAATTCCATCATTTTCCACTTTCAATCCATTTTATAAACACATCCATCTAGAATAACACCATCCACATTTTAGCATAGTCAGTTGTCTCCTAATGAATTTAGGGTTTTCGCCATTCAGCTGTCTTTAAATTTCTAGCCAAAAACTATACAAAGTCAGACAGATTTTACAAAGGTAGAGTTTTACTTGGATCACACCTCGTTACGTAACATCCCTACACAAGTTAAAACACATAAAATAATTCCCAAGTTGTGTGAATGCAAGAGAAACCTACAAAGCAGTCTAGGGTACCATAGGCGAAAGGTTAGCCTGTTCATCCCCCTGTGCGAATGGTTCAAGAATGCTGAGAATTGACAAAAGGACAAGCTCTTCCCCATCAATTCCCCATAATAAAAAGTGGTTTTCACCACTAACAAAAATCCCAATCACCTTTGGTCCCCAAAGTCGTAAGGATTCATACTACACGCCCCTGACAAGGATGGGTAGTCGTCCCCAAGGCCTAAAAGGATCAATGCCATTCAAAAGCAAAATCCAAACAATCCATCATCACAAACTTCCAAAACACCTTTGGTCCCCAAAGTCGTAAGGATTCGTACTACACGCCCCTGACAAGGATGGGTAGTCATCCCCAAGACCTAAAGGATCAAGGCACTTACATAATAACATCCCCAATCACCTTTGGTTCCCAAAGTCGTAAGGATTCGTACTACACGTCCCTGAACAGGATGGGTAGTCATCCCCAAGGCCAAAAGGATCAAGGCCATTCATAAGCCAAAACCTTACGAAGCTCAAAATGCAAAATCAAATAACAGTGGTTATCACCACTATTCCAATCCCTTGCTCAAAAAGAAAAACAAAAAGAGAAAAATAAACAGTGATTTTCATCACTATGTATGCGAGCAAGTATCCCAACAAGTTGAGCAACCGAAAGACGCCTGAGCTTGAATCCCTGGAATTCTCAGCATTCAAAAAACCATCTAGGTGATCCTCATTACGGGTTTGGTGGACAGCCTACCTGACAATGGTGGTATCCTAAACGCATGACGATATGTCTATCACATTAGCTTTGCGTGTGAGCAGACCAATGTTTGCATGTGGATGAGCTAGCTTATGGTACCTTAGATTGTCCCATAGATTAATCTTACTAAATACAACAACGGAGTTAGTGGAGCTAATTAGGTGATCCTCAGTACAGGTTTGGTTGACAACCTATCTGGCACTGGCGGTATCCTGACAAATACCACATAAACGAACTCAATTGCACACACAGGGATGTGAAATAACTTGGTCAAACTCAAGTCTGATTCGTACCTTGTTCAAAAAGTCTTGTGAGATACATGTACAATCTTGGCTAGTTAGTTAAAACATCTGAATCTCAGAAAACCTTAACTACATTTTAAAAACAACTGGTACATTTCATTACTTACATCAACATCAAAAAATACGAAAAATACCAAAACAAAATTCACACATGCAAAGTCATTCCACAAAGCCATCACATAAGTACAGAAAGCCAATAAATCTTGTACAGTCTATGGTGCCATCGACAAGTTATCAACAACTCATTTCATTCATTCCATATGCATACATCATATAATTAGAAACATCGCACTCATTATAACACATGCATACATCATCATAAATAAATGTGCATAAACAAAAAAAATAAATCATGACAAGTGTATAACCAAAAAGAAAAGTCATGTATATATATATCATCAACATGCCCGCAGGCTACAGTAAGTCGGTCCTCTGACCTCGCAAAACAACAACAAAAACTCAAAAACCCCCGAGCCTAGGGCATCAGCCACCATGATCATGCAGGATCGGTGCGATGGGAACTACCCCCATGGTGTGGGTCCTATGCGACCTCTCAGGGCGGCTGCTGCTAGCCCCCGCATCATGCCCACTAGCGCCCCCTCCTCTAGCCGCCTATGACGAGACGATGCTGACTGCTCAGTATCGTTGTCTCTCATCCGATGCGAAGACCCACCTCCAGGGAGCTCAGGTAACCGCCCACCGAGGCGGATAATCTCTGCCTCCAAATCCATCCGGTGCCGAAACCAATCCGCCTCCCATCGATGGTACGTAGCCACTACATCATCGCGCTACGCCAACTGAGTTCGTAGGAGATCCCTCTCTCGCACAACATCTGTGTCCCCATCCCATCGATGGTACGCAGCAAATGCGTTCTCCCGCTCTACCAACTGAGTCCGCAGGAGATCCCTCTCCTGCAAAGCCTCCCCAAGCTCCTCATCCCATCTCCAAAGTAGATCCTCCAATCATGCTATCTCAGTGTGATCCCTCACCTCCACACCCTCCGGGATAGCCTGGTGCATAGGCATATCCGAGACTACGGGCTGCTCCGGCTCCCACTACTCCGGGACGTCCTGCATATCCGGCTGCTCCGAAATCCCAACATCATCCCCCCAAAGCTGTCAACCTCCACCATGTTCGCATCCTCGAGTGGAGCCCCCCAACCCTCTCCCGATGCCTCTGCACCCTCACCACCTACTACTGCCACCTCTGGACCCCCTAGAGGCCCCTCGCCTCGCCACCGCCGCAATGTCCACCACTGGTCATACTCAGCGGTTGCCCCGACGTTGTCCACGTCAGGGACATCGATCATAGGATCTGACTCCTCACCAAGTGGCTCGATGATCGGCCAGGCAAGAGTCCTCTCATCACCCCGACGTCGATAGATCAAGGGCTCACCAGGCAACCCCTGGTGCACCCCAAACTATCGCGTCACTCGGACGTACGGGAAGTACTCCTGCTCGGTCCCGTGCCGCCCAATCAGCCATCTCCCCTTGCACACCCATCGGAGCCACTCTCCAGCCTCAAGCCAGGTTGGACAGTCATGGTATGGGCGCCAGAACACCTCCCCTGGAGCAAGCCGAGCGAAGGCATCAGCATAGTGCCCTACGACACCTGCCCATCGTCGACTCCCCTGCTCCTCAGACCGCGACCACAGAGCCGCATACCCTATCTCCCTGTCCACCATCTCTACCCGAGTAGTCCATGGCAAACCCTGTGGCCGCTCCATAGCTATGTGCTGCCACCCCCAACACTGCAACAGGTAGCTGCACCCAATCCCCTTCTACCTTCGACAACGGACCTCGTACAACTCATCATAAAGCTGTGCCAGAAGCGTCTGTCCCCACCTCATAATCAAAGGTGCCTCCATCGGGCACTCGACCAATCTAAACACTACCTCCAGCAGGTTCCATGGGAACCTCGTGCCTGAGGAGTCAGGCAGCAACATGTTGGAGATGAGGGTCATCAGTAATGCATGCCTCACCCCCAACACGCCCCTCTCTAGCCACCACCATACCAGAATGCCACCAATCTGGCAGTCACCCTCTGCCCTCTCCACCGGGCTATCCACACCCACCTCCACCCCATGCCCGAAGCACCGTGTCAGCATAGCCGTCCGCTGATCACGTGGCGTAGTCCGAATCGGCAGCCCGTCTATCAAAATCCATAGAATCCGATAGACATCCTCAAGAGTCATTGTCATCTCCCCTGTTGGGAGATGAAAGGTATTGGTCCGAGGATCCCACAAGTTGATCAGGGCCATCAGATAGGCCCGATCCCCCACCACAGGCTCTAGCCGAGTCACCTGCTTGAGCCCAAGGGCATCAAGCCACTCCCAGTCAGCCACAGTCAGCGCCTCCCATGCTTTAAAAAAAACCATAGGCACACGGTACCGACTCTTCACAACCTGCAAAAGAAAACAAATCAAAAACATTAAAACATGACAAAAACAAAAAACAAAACAAAATTGTACAACACTAAAACAATATACAGTAATGTATACAAATTGTACAGATCAATACAAACTGTACAACAACATTAAAAACACTGTACAAAAAAACACATCACAAACATTTTAACCTAGGGTTTTAACTTTAGTTTAAACTTAAAAAACAAAATACAAAAAAACAGTTAACCTAGGGTTTTCATCCTAGTCTAAACTGACAAACAAAAAAAAAAAACAAAATACAAAAAATAGTTAACCTAGGGTTTTTCATCCTAGTCTAAACTGACAAAAAAATATATAACAAAAACAAAATTAAACAGTTAACCTAAGGTCTAACCTTAGTCTAAACTACTAAACAACAAAAAATAAAATAAAGCAAAGTGAAGTTTTCGACCTTCGTTTAAACTAGGGTTTTTTACCTTAGTTTACAAAAAATCAAAATCTAACCTAGGGTTTTTAATTCTAGTCTAAAACAAAAAAAACAAAAAAAAAAAAACAAACAACCTAGGGTTTCTAACTCTAGTTAAACAAAAATAAAAATTTACCCTAGGGTTTTCATTTTACTGTCACACTAAAAAATACAACACACAATAAAAGTTTTCAGTTCCTAGGGTTTAACATTCGTCTAAAACTGATAAACAACAACAAACAACATAAACACATTTTTTTACGCTAAGTTTTCAATCTTAGTTTAGACTAGGGTTTTCTTTTTTTAGCTTACAACAAAAAAAAAAACAGTTTTAACTAGGGTTTCATAGTTCTAACATATCACTACAAAACACAAATTCACACAAAAATAACAAACATTTAACTAGGGTTTTCATTTTTAAATCGAAAAACAAAATACAAAAGAAAAAAATGAATTATGGTTTTAAAACTGTAACACAAACCAAAATACAGAGGAGGATCACTTACCGGTCTCGCTTCGGCTCCGCCGCTTGATGATCCGGTCCGTGAACTCATGGTGTCCGAGAAATTTGATAGCGCTCCGCTACGCGAACTCGACCTCCTCCTCCTCACAGCTCCCAAACGCCAGGAAAAACAAATGCAAATGAGCCCAAAACCTAGTTTTGGCCCTTAAATAGGCTTTTAGGCCTGTAATCGTTCCCCCTGGGATGAGCGCTCTAGTTAGCGCTCGTCCCACCCTGGGACGATTACTAAACTGGTATTCGTCCCACCCAGGGACGATTACAGAGCAAGAAATTCAAAAACAGCAAAAACTACACCAAAATGCACAAAAAAATAGCAATAAACTTGCCGATCAAAGGGGCCTTTGCGCCTGTGATTCTTGGCATGCAAAACCAACGTTGGGGTCACAAATCCTCACTATCCTACTCCCTAAGAAGGCTATCATAGCCGGACCACTCCACGGGAGGATGGATTTTCGAGAATTTCATCCCCAAACGGCGTCCCAAAAAGGGTCAAAACCCAACCAAAAATAGCAATAACATTGCCAAACGAAGGCGCCTTTGCGCCTATTGCATCAAGGGCACAAATACCAAGAAGGGCCCAGAAATTATACCAGCCTTCTCACATTCTTGGCATACAAAATAGACATTGGGGTCACAAATTTTCACTATCCTACTCCCTAAGAAGGCTACCATAGCCGGACCACTCCATGGGAGGACGAATTTTTGACAATTTCAGCTCCAAAATGCGTCACAAAAAGGGTTCAAACCCACCAAAAATAGGTCAAAATGTTCGGAAAATGCATAAGCATTCAATGCAAAACAACTGAAGGCACCCTTACATAAGTCATCTTGGGTCAAGCGACTCATCACTTTTCTCATTTCGGTCATTCCCTCATCGATTCGTCGCTTGAGGGGGTAGTCACACTTAGTCACCAATCAACAAAAACACACCCAATCAAGGAAATGGCACGCATTCAAAGGATCATTGACAAAGACAATCACGCTCCTGCTTGGGGCAGCAAACAAGCAATAATCACAAGCTGATCAAACACTTGGCATTCTAGAATCATGAACTCAAGGTTCCCATAGACAAAAGGTTGCGCCCTTTGCCTATTCATGACTGAACAATGTCCAAGATCAAGTAACACCTCACTAAAAAAGGTTAACACTTGAATTAAGCTCCTTAGCTCGTTAGAAGCAAGGATTCAAGAATGCGTGCCCTTTCCATACTTGGGGCATCAAAATTTGGTTAGGTTACTAAGAAACCCTAATCATTAGTGCTTTGGTTATCTATTTTTGCTCAACGCTGCGCCATGCACAACACATCCCAAAAAGGGGCATCTGTAGACACCAAAACAACACCAATCCGATTATGTGATGACAAGCACTGATCAAATTGACATACATAGCCCCTAGGGCAGCCCCCAGAGGTTAAAAAGTGGTCCTAACCACTCCCACAGTAGTTTTGGAAGGTCAGAGGTCAATTTGGCACCTTTTTAGCACTTTTCTCCCTACTCGTCCCACCCTAGGACGATTACAAACTGGTATTCATCCCACCCCGGGACGATTATTAGCATTCGTCCCAGGGTGGGATGATTAGCAGGTTTGACTGGAAAAAAGTCAAACCTCGACAGGTCCGCCACTTAACTGCACCTTCAGGGCATGCAATTGCGAGGAACGACTTCAAATCAGAGAGAGAGAGACTTCAGTCATGCATGCCTTGATTTTGGAGGCCTCATGCAAAGAGACTCTAAATCAAGGAAGAATATTTTCTCCCAAAATAGGACAAGCAACTCAAGTGGCGCCCTCGCATGCGCATTCAAAGAGAGAGACCCTAGGTCTATAAATTGGTGAGTCTTCTCACCCCAAAAAAGAGGAACAAGGAGGAGCATTTGGAGCAATGAAGTGCTGCCAAATTACATCCTCACCCATCATTTGTGCTTTTACATCCTTAATCTCTCTTTTGGAAGGGAGGTTATTGGGTGATTATTGGAAGCACAATCCGGACCCAAACCCAAAAATTTGGCCACAATACCCCACCAAATTTTTTGACACAACCCCATAAGAGGTTTTGGACCCATCCCAAGTGGATTGGTGTCGAAACCGAGTCCCAAACGATGGGCGTCCTGCCCCCGGGCACCCCCCGCACTATTGCAGTTCTAATCGCCCCACCCCGGAGTGATTAGAAATATATGGTAGATTTCCATGATTTTTCTTTTGCATTTGATTCTAGGTCACTTACATATGCTGTCATTTAAATTTCATGTGATTCTGACAAGTTTTGATCATGCTTTTGTTATTTCCCGCTTTCACTAACATGCAGGGAGCATCATCATATTCTGGGTGATAGAGGCCGAATTGGAAAAATCCAACCATCTGGGTCGTCCCAAAATACCCCTTTTTACCTAACCCCAACTTTGCAGGTGATTTGGAGGCCTCTGGACCGGACATTTAGGAGGTGGCTTTCTGATAGGTTATGACAGTCCTAATCGTCCCACCCCGGAGCGATTAGAAATATGGGCAAGATTTCTGGACTGTTCCTTTTGTAGTGGCTTCCTGGTAATGTTTTATTGCTTCTGTCAAATTTTTAGCTCATTTTGATATGTTTCAGTTATCGTTTTAATCATTTTATGCATGCACTGACCGCAGGCCTTGGGGATCGCATGTTTCTCTCCATCCGCAGGTGCTACTAATCCTTTTCTATTTCTCTGAACATAGGATCTCGACACCAGAGGGGCAGCAAGGAACCATAGACATATTCATGCAAGCGACGATGACATTTGGTCCGCCCATTTTACATGTGGGCACGCGAAAGAAAGCGTATCAATCCGTGGTGTAATAGAGCCCTACTTAACGCTCCTAGTCCCCAAAAGGGAGGAGACGTATTGTAACCCGATTTTAAAGCAAATTAATAAAAAGGGTTGTACTCAAAATTTGCTTTCTATCTTGTTTCAATTCGTTGATGTTTCTCTCCTTTCATGCATTTCAGTTCGTAGGACTTAGCGTTACGTTTTGCTTTTGCATACATCGCACTTGGCATTTCCATTTTGTTTTCGTATCCTCGTGCTTTTAGGGAGAAACTACCTCATAGTAGTAGGGATTAGAAACTACCTCATAGTAGCAGGGATTACAGTAAGAGTGAATGATTAATCCACATTATCTAAGAAGTTCTAAACAAATGCAAGAGAGCTAAACCTCCAAAGAAAGAAAAGAATAACTTCCCAACCAACACATGGTTCGATGAAGATTGCAAGGAAGCACGAAGATTACTAAAGGAACCAATGGGTAAAACAAGAGAAAATAGAAAAGCATATGAGAAACTGGTAAAGGGCAAAAAAAGAAGAATACACTAGAACAAGGAGGAAAGAACTGATTTACTTAGGGAAGCATGAACCAAAGAAATTTTGGAAGGAGCTAAGCATAAAAAGGATGCAAGCTGAAAATATCATAATGGTTAATCAGTGGTTGGAGTATTTAAAACAATTGTATCAGCGTAGTAACCAAAAGGAGACACCCCCTATTATCACTGTCAAGAAAGAACTTTTCACAAATGAAGACATTATTCAAGGGATAAAAAAGTTAGCAATTGGTAAAGCCCGTGACATAGACAATCTTCAAGCAGAGCATATAAAATGGGGGGTAGATATTCTGGCATCGTAGATCAAAGAAATTTTCAATGAGGTCATACAAAATGGTTTCCCTACCGAGTGGACAACTAGCTTGACCATTCATTTGTTTAAAAGTGGAGATGTAAATAATCCTTCAAAATGTCAAACTATCATGATCAACCCTCTCTTTGCAAAGCTGATTGGGAGTATGATAGAGCGTAGGATCAGTAAATGGGTAGAAGAAAAGGGAAAGAGAGCAAAGAGACAAGCGGGTTTTAGGCCCAAGCACTCAACTATTGATCATTGTATCACACTCAAACACATAGTGGAAAAAATATGGGACAAAAAAGAGGAGGCTTTATGTTGTTTTGTAGACTTCAAAAAGGCATTTGACACAGTGCCAAGAAAAAAATTATGGAGCAGAATGGAAGAGCTAGAGGTTCCAATTCACTACAGGGCAGCAATTCACAAATTATATGAGCATGTAAAAGCTAGAATCATAACACATGAAGGGTTATCTGAATGTTTTGGTAGTGACATAGGTGTCAAACAAGGTTGCCCTCTATCTCCTACCTTATTTGGGTTGTACATTGACAAGTTAGAAGAATGGATAAACAAATTTGGGGGAGAGGGTGTGCACTTAGCAAAATATGTGGTAAAACTCCTCATGTATGTAGACAATGTAATTATTGTGGCCAAAATAGCCAAAGATCTAGGAGATCACCTTCAAGATCTAGAAATCTCTTGTAAGGAAGTTGAGATGCAGGTAAACACAAGCAAAACAAAAATCATGATTTTTTCAACAAAAAATAAGCAGCCACTCAAATTTTAGTTTGTAGGAGAACCACTTGAGGTAGTAGTAGAATAAAAATACCTGGGCATAGACTTTCATGACAAACTCAATTGGAATACATCTAGGATGAAAATAACTCAAAGCAGTTGGATAGCATTGTATGCATTTCAAAATAGGTGTAGGAATGTCGAGTTGTGGGACTAGAAGACCACCAGGGTTTTATTTGGCCTACTTGTTACATCGGTTTTGTTGTATGGTTGCGAGGTGTGGGCTAGTGGCACAAAAAATGCAAAATGGAGGCAAATAGAAAGGATTCAAAAATATCTAATCACAAATTTTCTCAAAATTAAGGCCACAACCCCTTATGAAATTATTCTAGCTGAAACTGGAATGTTTCCTTTAGAAGCAATTGCTATGACCAAGTCGTTATGTTACTTGAAAAAAATAGAAAACATGAAAAATGACAGATGGCCAAGGGCAGTTAAGGACGAAGAGTTGCATCGGCGAAAGAACACATGGATGAAATAAAATCAGAAATGGATGAAACGTTGGGAAAAAAACATAAATGAATGCCCAAATTTCAACAAAGACATCAAAAGTTATGTGAATGAAAAGTTTAGAAGTGGAATATGGAAAATTGCAAGCAGGAAAAGACAATATTTTATTGCAAAGTTTAACCCAACATATGATCAGAAGAAAAAAGCATATATAGGCACTGAAATCAAGTGGAAGGAAAAAATCCTCATTGCTCAGATAAGGACTAGCTTTCATAGGCTTATATGTGAAACAGGGAGATGGACAACACCCAAAGAACAATGGGAAGAAAGGATATGTACTTTATGCAGCACAGGGACATTAGAGACATAGGAACACTTCATCTATAAGTTCTCGAGTTTTTCAGACATCCATGGCAAATACAAAGAAACACCTAGAAACGGGTCTATGATAGACTTATTTGGAGACAGTAAAATAAAAAAAGTTGGGGAATTGTTAACCCAAATCAGCAGGAGAAGGAACAACCTTCTCAAAGATATTAAAGATCATATGATATGATTTGAGCAGTTGTACTTCCATATTTGAGGTCCCATAGACCATATTTGGGTCTCGTGAACGTAATTAAAATATTTCATTTCATTTCTAGGTGTACGTCATCACGTTCACAGTCACCACATCATGTTGTAGCCATCTAGTAGATCCTACCATGTTATGTCCTCGATCATGTTCACATACCATGCCTTGATCCCATGTGTCTACCTAGGGTACACGTTAGATTTGTTAATCTGATCGTAGTTAGATGTAGTCAGATGTCCATGTTGGCTACAGATCCTAAGGATTAGTCCCCAAAAAAAAAAAGTCAGGTTGTTGGTTAGAGGCTCCTCGATATTTTTACTGTGAAACCGACTGTTGTTGGATAGTCTTTTGGTGTGGAATAGGGTGTTCATGCCATGCAATCTTTAGGTGGTCAAGCTTAGTGTCTGCTATTTGCATTTGGTCAAGCTTTCAGGTATGCTAATCCTTTAGTCATCACACCACAAATCGGGGTTGGCCAACTGGTTTCAGATCTAACCAGTCGTCAATTCCAGATTAGGTTCATGTGCTAGATACAAATTGGATGGTCAAGTTTGATCATCGCTAACCACCACCAATGTCCCTCGTAATTTCCATTCTCCCAGCTCAATAGAGCAACAGAGAATAGATTTCGCTCATACTAGTTAGCAAGATGCTTGCCACTGTCCAGATGAGCGAAAAACCATATCTAATACCATATTAGAGTGAATAGGCTATCTTATAATTGAATAATCAAATGATTATATACAAAGTGATATGCCTAGATTAGTCCATGGAATGTGGATCTAATCAACCATATATTCGCTAACAATAGAAGCAACTAACCTAGGAGATATACTCGCTAACAATAGAATCTACTAACAATATAATATTTGATAAATAAAAATATCTATCGAATATCTAACTAATCTACCTTAGGATATTTAACATATTACCAAATAAGGTAATAGTACTCTAACAAAAACCAAGCCTATTTATAAGCCAATAGGAGGGTGTCTTCCCTTCAAATTTTTGTGTAGAAGGTCTACAAATATATTTTATCATTGAAACTAAGAAATCCTTTAGCAACTTGCATGATAATAGCTTCAAGGTCTCTAGATCTAGTGCCAAAAATATTGAAATCTTCAAGTACTTTGGCTAATCAGTGTGAATGATTGAGCTCCTTGTTGTTGCATAGGGGTGGTTGCATCATAAATCTTCTATCATTCTTCTTCTATAATGCATCATTCTTCTAATGCAGTGGACATGGCCTCCCTAACCAGTGTAAGTAGATAGGATAGGCTCATGTGTATTGTGGGTGGTGGCCATGGTTGATGTGTGATTAGATCTAACATGCTTTGGCTATGAAATTCAATATTTACGACCACTAGTGGGTGTCCTTTTTAATGCTCTTTTATCTATATTTTTTCTTTTGCATGTGGCTGCCATGTGCTCTTGGATAGGATGTAACCTTCTTCAGCTAATGGTAGGAATTCTCCTTAGAGTGTTGGTTATTTTCTCTCACATTTTTTCAATTGGTCCCTACATGTCTTGCTTTGGCTTTGGTTGGAGCTCCTCCTCTTTTTTTGATGCTCCTTAAGTTGGAAGGACTGTGCAAACTATCAGATATAAAATCAATGATTCGTGGGCCTTAGTGCCCTTGATGGATTGACTTAGACGATCATGAAGCACTAGTCATATATGGAAGATATAACGACTAGTGCAACCTTTAGATTCCAACCCTTCCTTGAGGTTTTTTTATTTCGATTGAAGGCAGGAAGTGCCTTCTAATTGGAGGTGGAAAGCACCTTCCAATAGCATGTCCTTGGCTGGTCCTACTTCTGGCTGGCCTAGCTTGGAGTGGAGCGGTATTGTAGGGAAAATTTCCCTACACTCCCAAAATAAACTCTATAGGAATTGAAGGAGATGGTGTTTTATGGGATAAAAAAAGTAAAATTCTTGTCACATACTCATAATCATATGTAACATTAAAAAGTATCTATGTAAGGGCTACTGCACCTCTTACATGAATTAATATAGCCATAGAAAATGTCTGGAAGGCATATTGCAATTAAGAGGATTCAAAAACTATTATTAATGATGTATTACAAAAAATAGAAGGATTGGATCAACAATATCATTATTCTAGATGCATATCAATTATTATTATAGGTAATATTTTGGAAATACCAACATATGTGCAAAGAAAGAAATAATATGGTATATTATTTAGATAATCGTGGGGTTGATCTTTCTCCTGGTGAAATTTTAGATTTAGAAAGTAACTAGCAAAGGAATTTTTTATATCATGCAATGTTTCCTTCACATCAGTCAAGATGTCTAAACTTATAATATTATAGTAACAAATTATTGGTGCTGACCACAAATCTAGTCTTGATCCTATTTGATACTAGGAAGAAATTATTTGATACCATGTATGCCTATTTTGTAACCCTTAAACCATCATAATTATGAATACATATATTTTTATTAGTCATGTTTTCTCATGAATGCTAATTATGTTATATAAATCCACTTGTATACACATTAATAATGATAAGAAGTTTCAAATCCTCAAGAATATTAGTGGTCTTTCACTACTACAAATGATTGTGTATGGATTTCCTTTTCATAGAAACATTGGTTCAAGATTAAGTTCATAGCTATGTTGGAATATACTATTCAATGAAGCTACAATTACAACAATCCCTATATAATATGAAGAGGTTTCAATATTTAATCATCTATCTAGTAGTTGTTGCAAATTGAGGTGCCCTTGTTGAAATATCCATCTATGAAATAAAATTGAAAGCCTCTAATCATGCATGATAAAGAAAAATATAAAGTTGGAGGTTAGTGGTGCAACCATCATAATATGTAAGCTCAAGATTCTGTTGATTGTCAATATTAACTAAAATAATTTAGTTATTCAAGATTACCTACAATAATTTAGTTATTAAATCATACATTCCTAGATACACAAACATTTCAAAGAGAGAAAATGAGACAAACACCACATGTTTGAGTACCAATGCTCCTAGGCCTAGTAATGACTCAATTTCAAACACTTTTAAAGAATGTAAGTGCGAGTTTTACATGTATTGGGTTAATGAAAAGTTATTTCACAACTTCATAAAGTATATAATCTAGAAGAACATCATTGCTTAATACACTATGAAGTACCTAAGTTACTAGATTAAAGTATACATTCAACTCTATTTTATCATATATATATAATGAAGAAAAAGAATTAGGATCAAGTATTACTATAGTGTCGAGTTTGGACTAATCCCATGTGTAATATTATCTTGTGTGATGTGGAACCACTAGAGATATATGACATTCTACTTTAAAAGTCTTATGTCTATGATAATAAGGCATAAATATTTTCCAAACTTGATAGGGTGGAGTTGCTAAGCTATCCCAAAGAGTAGGCTAGGATATTTCTAGTATGAATGTCACTCTCATTGTTGGAAGGCATAGTCTTAGAATTTTAAACCTTGGTTTTTCAAGGGCTAACATAAGGTCATGTTTGCTACCTCTAAAACCTTAGCTATGTGATATTTATTATGAGAATTAATTAATGGGAGGGACTAGGACGAGGGATAACATGTGATGTGTATGCTATGTATTTATGTGCGTGAGTGAGACACCTTAAGTTTAGGTATGTTTAACTTTTATAAAGGTATGGGATATAGCAAGTTGAGGAGCCTAGTGTACTTCTAGGATGTTTATGTGTGGTTTGTTACCTCTCTAAGTGAAAATGAGTCTGGTTCTAGAGTCATAATTAAATTGAAGAGAAGACACCATTAGAAGGTAAATGTTGGTAATTGGGATGGATTGCTCACTTTTTATAGGGTGAGTGAGACCATCATGCTCAAAGAAAAATACATAAAAAGGTTTGAATATTCAAAAACTAGTTAGGATATTAGATAAGTCAATGGAAAAGGGATCTATGATCAAGTATAAGCTTATGAGATTAGAGTTTGATGTCATTGAAAATTCAAGGAGAGATGAATTTAAAAAAGTGATAGAAATACCAATTTTTTCATGCTACTAACAAAACAAACTTGGCATTTCATTTGAGAAAAATCACATCAATGTAAAAGAATCATCGAAGAAGAAGAAGAGATCAAGAAGAAAATAATTAATTATTTCAAATATATTTATATCAAATTTTGAGAAATGCAAAGAGGCTCATTGTGAGTTTTTGCAAAATAAAATATGGATTGAAATCTCAATGAGGAATATCTTAATGGAGGATCTATGCTTGTAATTTACATATGGCCTTCTGTTACTTTAATTAAACATGCATATTGAAACATATTATTTCTTTTTTAAGTCTTCACTCTCTAGTTGTAATTGGTTATAGGGGATTGAAAAAAACGCCACTCTTGTTACATCATGACCATATAATAATATTACAACTTGGAAATGATATATTTATTTGTCAAGATTCAAACCTGGATCTCCTTGATAATGGAGGAATTTAATTATTTAACCTAGAACCATCTAGTTTTTAACTATTCACTCTTTCAAATATAAGTTATGTATAATTTATTTGTATATTTAAAATATACTTTTTATTATATTTAATATTTATTTATTCATTAAAATTATTATTGTACATTTAATTTAGGTATGCATTATATATTCAAGGGAAAATTTTAAGTTACCGTTTCCACAAAAATTTAGGAAAACTATTTTATTTTGTGAACGATAATATTTTTAAAGGAGAGATAATGTTTGAATTGTTTGAAAGTTAGAAATTTGATCCATAAAATTCCTAACCTATTCTATCAAAAAAGTATATATTACTATATTGTAAATACTATAAGGGGATTTTAGATTCAATTTTTACCTTTGCATGATTGATATATGAAAAATATGGTATTTTTTTTTTTTTTTTTTTTTGAATTTACATGTTAGAATCGATAGCCGTCACGAATCCGAGCAGGCTGTCCAGCTTTTTATGTCTGCCACAGTATTCTGCGCTGTTTGCCCCAGAAGCCGTCACACAGATCTTCGTGCAGTCCGCCCCTATAACCACCATGCCACAATCATTTTAAACCTTTTACGCCGCTGAAAGCACCAGAAAAGGGACAAGCGTTCAATCCGACGAGGCTCGAGATTTGAACCTTGGACCTCCGCCCCTTATGGGGTTTGGATGAACCAATTGGTCTACACCTCGGACCTAAAAAAATATGGTATTTTTAAGGTCCATCTTTTAACCAATTAAGATATGTTTTTAAAAAAACTTAAAATTTTAATTTGTGTTAAAATTTCAAAATGTTAAACTTTTAAATAATATTGATATATATAAAGTTGGTAATTTCACCAAGTTTTATATTAAATCACATGAATCACCACAAGCTATATGTAAGAGAATAAATAAGTTAAATAGAAAGACCAAGAAGATAAAAGAATAGGGTGAGTGCCTATAGGAACCCCACAATATAATAAATCACTCACTAATAAACTAATACAATGAATCAATGGTTAGGGGTATTTATAGTAGATACCTAATTCCTAAATTAAAATTAAAATTATATTAACTAAGAATGACATAATCTCAAGGTTAAGTTACGTTACTAAACCCTTAGTTAAATATTTAGTTAAGGTTAACCATCAAGGTGGTTTAACAAATCCCACATGGGATGAATTTATAACCATTCAGGGGATTAACCTATTCTACAAGGCATGAATACAACACTATCTCCCATAGTCTTAGATATGATTACCTCATAGACACACATATATTTTGAGAGCTAATAAATAACCTCATTTTTTTTGTTGTACCGTAAATATGCAACTAGAGAAAATGATATAGGCACAAGTTCATATATATGTGTATATAAATACATATATACATACATATATGCATGTGCATATACACATGTAGGAGACGTATGAATTTTTTATATAGATTTTACCTTTTTTAGAAATAATTATTATATTACAACTTCTTTTTAATGGAAAATTCATCTTTCTACTATATCACATATTTTTCATAAATATCTTTAACACACACATAAGTTGAGTCTGGACAATAGTAAAATTTTATAGTAGGATGTATTAACTATGGAGATGAGGATAGTTCAAGGAGAGATTAATCAAATTTTCTTCATGTCTCACTCTTCCACTTCGAGTTGGATATAGACGATAGTTTTTTTATTTAAGTCATTTTATTTTGTGAATGATATTTTTTTTAAAAGGAGAGATAATATTTTACTTATTTGAAAGTTAGAAATTTAATCCATAATATTCCTAATATATTCTAATAAAAGATTATATATCACTATATTGCAAATGGTATAAGGGGATTTTAGATTCAATTTTTACCTTTGCATGATTGAAAAATAAAATATATGATATTTTTAAGGGATATTTTTACTAATTAGGATACACTAAAAAAAAAACTCAAAATTATAATTTGTGTTAAAATTTCAAAATGTGTTTGTCTAACTTTCAAATAATATTTATATAAAGTTAGTAATTTCACCAAATTTTACATTAAATCACATGAAGCACCATACGATATATGCAAGAGAACAAAGAAGTGAAATAGAAAGACCAAGTATACAAAAGAAAAAAAATATGGTGAGTGCTCATAGGCACCACACAATATAATAAATAACTCACTATTAAACTAACACAATGGATCAATGGTTGGGGGTATTTATAGTAGATATATAATCTCTAAATTACAATTACAATTACATTAACCAAGGTTGACATAAGGCTCAAGGTTAATTCAAGTTATTGTATCCTTAGTTAAAGGTTTAGTTAAGGTTAACCATCAAGGTGGTTTAACCAATCCCACAAGGGGTGAATACATAACCATCAAATGAGACTAACCTATCATACAAGGTATAAATGCAATACAATTTCCCATAGGCTTACATGCTATTACCTCATGCACAAATACATATTTGGAGAGCTAATAAATGACCTCATTTTTTGTAGTGCCTTGGAAATAAAACTAGAGAAAATGATGTAAATATAAGTTCATATATATGTGTGTATATACATACATTTATGTATGTATGTATATACGTATACACACATAGGATACATACATGTTTTTTAATATATATTTTACCCTTTTTATCAATAATTATATTATTGCAACCTCTTTTTAATGGAAAAATCATGTTTCTACTTTATATCACATGGTTTTCGTAAATGTATTTTTTATATCTATATATGTATGTGTGTGAAAAGGCAATAATGAAACTTTATAGTATGATGTCTTAACTATGGATATGAGGATAGGTAAAGGGAGATGGATCAAATCCTTTCCTTGTCTCACTTTTTTCACTTTGATTTGGGTATGGAGGATGTATTATGGATCTAAATTTGATGTTTTAATTGAGAAAAGAAATATAGTTTCCTCTAAGATCCTTTCCTAATTCTACATTTCTTAGAAACATCTAAGAATAATAACTCAAAAACTTGACTATTCTTTAAGCTACCAATGCAAGCATACACTAATATAAACAAATAAGATTTTAAGATAGATGATTTTCTTATTTTGATCCAAACAAAAAGAGAGGTTGATTTTATTCAAAGAAATAGTTAAAAGGTATTTGTGCAACAAGCACTATTTTAACCTACATGTAGTTTAATTTTCCTTGAAGATGTAATGACTACTTCTAAATACTTAAGCTAGAGTGACAATATCAATGAAAGAAACTTTCTAGACTATATGAACTCTTTTATTTTCTTAAAAATATGCATATACAAGATAAAAAACCTATGATTTAACTAAATCAATAGATCTAAAGTGAAGAAAAATAGATTTAAGAAAACATGCATATAAAATACAAACAAAACTATGATTGCAACTTGTCAATAGATATGAAATGAAGACAAAACATATTTAATAAAACATACATTTAGAAGTTGACCTAGTCCATATACTTTCTTCATTCCTTACACATGTAGATCTACCCTAATGAAATACATAGTATAAGATAACTTAAGATATAGATCTAACAATGCAACTAGAGTAGATAAACTATAGATCTAATAGTAATGAGGTTAGAAATCATAGAAGCCATACTTTTCTCCAGTTGCTATTAAATGCCCTAATATCACTTAGATTTTTGGTTGCTACTTCATACACATGTTGACCTATACATATGTAAACTTGAAATGTTGTGAGGGATTTTAGTGTTCTGACTTAGTTAGACCCCTGTTCTATAATAAATACAAAAATATTAGAAAACCAAAAAGAAATGAAGATCTTGGGGTTTTTTATCAAACCCATAGTATTTCTACTATTTGGTAGTGCTATCCATAACACCACCAGTGCTAACAATAGTTATACTCTAGTGTAGCACTATTGATTGTGGTTGTTGTAGGTTGAAAATTCAATCCTACAGCCTATGAAATGGATAATAATCTACGATCCTAAATAAAAAAATATTGATAGAGATCCAATACTAACAATATTTGAAATGAAATATTAAAGATAAAAGTAGATAAACAATTGAGACCAATAATGGCTAGATAAACAAGATATGCCATAAAAAATAAGTAAAGTAAATCAAGATCCTAGCTAGAACAAAACATGCTAAGGAATTCAATGTTATAGATGATCCAAATATTTCCATTTGATAAAATATTGCATGCTTTAATATATCAACACTTCATGAAGACTCAAAATTAATATTCAAGATTATGAATATTAAAGATGTAAAGATTCAATATTATCAAATCTGAGATTTTCCCACTCCAAGGATAAGGTAAGATATTATAGAAAATAGCATGATGATAAATATATTAGGAAGTGGATGACTAAATAATCCATTAGAATATTGAATGGAAGATGATTAGTAGTTAACTAGTTTGCATTAGCTTTGATTGACAACCTAATTGAGTTGATTAGATTGGAAAAGAAATTTCAATATAATTATTGATATGATTGCTAGTTATGGTATTTAATTGTCATTGCATGAGGATTCACACATGGTGAAGAAGATAGAAGATCATGTTGATAGGAAGCTAATATCATTTAGCTACTTATTTTTATTTTTTGTTCATGATTAGGTGTTGGCATTAGAATAAAAATCACCATAACACTAATGTTCCTTAATGCTAATATAGAAAATGACCATTGGTGGATCAATTGGGTAAGAAAAAATCACATTTAAAAATTTGAAAAAAGTGTTGCCCCTTAGTCAAAAGCACTATCGATGCTACTACTTTGGGTACAACACTTTTTATTTAGGTTATTAAATGCACCTTTTAATTAATTTTTAGCTTGACCACTTGGTTGTGATGTTTGTCACTCTTGATAAAGTAATGTTATCTTGATTGCATAGTTGACGATATCCTCAAAATTAGGTGTCTATATTTTCTATTTTTTATGTATTCATCAAATGATGAATGTATCAAAAACTAACATGCCTATACCAATTTTAAGAGAAAATATATACTTGGGACATAGATTCAATATTGAGGATGATTAATGATTTTTTTGAGTTAATTGTAAGATGCAATTTTGTTTTATTTATAACAATATTAAGTGTTGTCATTCCCCTTTGTTACCTTTGAGTATTTGAAAAAAACTCACATTGAGTGAGAAAACTCAACCTAACTAACATATACAGAGTCAAACTAATGATAAATGGTGATTGATGAAGGAAATTTGGCTTGGAGGGTTGGAGTTAAATGGATGGAGGTAAAAAAAAATTATTTTTATCTTTATGATAACACAAAATGAGTTATGGATGCATAATTTTACCTCAAATTTTGATTGTTTAGTAGGTGATATTTGTGCATCATAATGATTCGGTATGATATTTGATAGTTGGAGAAGGAAATCGACCTTATATATCACCTGGAACATACCTGAATTTTGTATTTTTTGTCAAAAATGAGGTCCAAAAAAGAAGACATTAGTTTTGTGTAGTGAAATTGCTCTTGTGATGTGCTACTACTTGCTATTGTGCTATTATGACCCTTTTGTGTTAGTCACAATTTTATATAATAATGGTGCTTTCACCAAAGTATGCTACTTTTGCTCAACTTAGGTTTATGATAAAAATTTTAAAATTTTAATATGAATTTGCTAATGTGATTAATGGGTAATATCTATTCTTTCATGAGGTTTTAGAATTTGGAGTATAGTGAGCCTCATATTCATGCCTTGGAGATGATCTTAGCATTCCTAGACTTTGATTACTATGCACTCCTATCAGTAGTTACACTCCTATGCACTCCTATTAGTATACACATTCATAAGTTACCATATTGCAAATTATCATGGTAGTATATATCTATGGCACTTGCATTATAAAGAATATAACGTATCAAATATATTATACGTCAACAAGCAAGATAAACAAATTATTGCAATATTTAAAATACCCAGAAACTTCCCTTACAAGGTTAACCACACTTTATAAGTTTTAGTCTTGTTTTTCCAAGATACATATATTGCTACTATCATACTTTTCTTAGCACAAAGGGAGTGAAATTACTTTAACACTTCAATAGTTTTCTCTCCTATATGGCCCGGTTCACAATACATATCTCTAATGCAAATGTATTTTTCAACAATACCAATTTTACAGTGTGACTAACAATGATACTCCCAATGTTGTCACCTTATTTTGTCTTATAGATGATAATATTTATTGTTTGTTGTGTCCCATATTTGCATAAATGAGGTTACTAGATGAACATCCATATCAAGCTCTTCTTCTCCTCTATTCAAACCAATGACCAAAGTCTTAAGTGGAGTTCATTGGGGATTAGAAAGGCTCACTTCCAAATGAATGCATCTAACTATGTAATCATTATTTAAATTTCATATGTATTCAAACGTCCAGAATCACACAACACTCAATAATATTTCGTGTGCCTTCATTCTATTCATGATATATCCAATGCATATCAATTCTCAAGTGCATTTACTCTACCCAAAAATGCACAACATACAAAAAAAATATCCAAGAACTACATTTCATGTTAACAAAATACTTTATTTAACCGAAACTACACAGGTTTTTAGAATAATGCTAAAACATTTGAAGAACACAATCTTATACTAAGAGGGGGGTGAACTGGTATAAGACCACTTTTTGCTTTTCTTTTCCAAACAATATTATGCAATATATCAATGGAAATATCAAAAGTAGTAATAAAAGCAATGCATAAATCACCACACACAATAGAGACATCAATTTAACATGGTTCACTCAATGTGGGCTACTCCATAGAAAAAATATTTCACTAGAATTTTCTCAACAAATATCTTGGGAATCCTTCCCTATTACAATTTTTATGGACCTTTTTCCAAAGGAGACACCAATCCCCTAATCTAGTTTGTGGGCATAAAACCACATGAGACATCAATCTTCTTTGCTAGTTCATGAATCTCTATCCACAGGAGAAATCCTTCTCCTTTGCTCTTGCTAGTGATCCTCTAGAAGACTATTGCCTCCATTGCACTATCTTGTGGATCTCTATCCACTGAAGGCTCCTATCCTCACTCATAAGACCTTTGTCCTCATTTTCTTGGCTAATGGATATCTATCCACTGGAGACTACTATCCTCTACTCTGTAACCTCCAAAGCTTGATCTCAAATATGCACTAAACACAGTATTTTGGTCTAGCACAAATCTGCTCAATATCTATCTCAAATCTAAAATAAACATAGTCCTTTGATCTAGCACAAATTTGGTCAATATATATCTCAAATATACACTAAACATAGTCCTTCGGTCTACTACAAATATGCTCAATATCTATCTCAAATCTACACTAAACACAATCCTTAGGTCCAACATAAATCTTCTCAATATCTATCTCAATTCTGCACTAAACATAGTCTGTAGGTCTAGCACAAATATTCTCAATCTCTATATTTGGTCTAGCATAAACCTATCCTTAAATTTGCACCAAACTCTATCTTCAAATTTGTCCTCAAACCTTAACACAAATCTTGATCCAATCATAAATCAACTCTGCTAGATTTGTCCCAAACCTTAACTCAAGGTTTGAACAAATCAATCAATCAACTTTGCTCATAAGTATTCTTAAATACTTGCCTCAAATATGTCCATAAGTCCTCTCTAGAACTTGCTCAAACTGCTCTCAAGTCTTCACCAAGACTTGACTTAAATCTGCATTGTAAGCTTCCACAAAGGCTCACACTAATCTATCCACATGTCTTTACCAAGACTTGTCTCAAATCTTCTCAATAAGTTCTCATTAGAACTTGCTCAATCTGCTCAATAAGTCTTCACCAAGACTTACCTCAAATCTGCATTGTAAGCTTTCACAAAAGCTTACTCAAATCAGTCCTTAAGTCCACTCTAGGACTTACATCAAATCTGCTCACAAAATTTCACAAAAGCTTATTCAACTCAACTCAATCTATCATAGAAAACATCTTCAATCACACAAACAAGTTTCACATAGAATCTTATTTAATCTCACATAAACATATAGAGAATGCGCAGATACTCAATATGTTTCACAATAACAACAATACTTAATCACTTTCAAAATCTCCTTCAAATCAATTTAGAATAAAGAACAATTTGTTTCACAAAACTTGACCTATCACTCCAACACTCTTAATCAATAATGCTCATCCAATTCCACTCAACCATTCACTCAATGAAACACAACTTGCTTATGAACCCTAACCAAGTGTTTCATAATAATTTCAACAACTCTCACTATGGAACTCAACCTTTACTCAAGATGATTCTAAATTCACATAACAATGATACTCATGATCTTTCACAAACCCTAGTCAAGCACATGAAAGCTTACTCAAATATTTTAGATAATGCTTATCAAACAATCTCACATAATAATGATACTCATGATCTTGCACAAACCTTAGTTCAAGATAGTTTTCAATTTCACACTCAATTGTCCTCACAAACATTCACCAATCATGCATGTAAAAACTCACTCAATCATTTCCAACAATGCTTATCAGACAAAACCTTTTCACTCCAACTTACACTTCATAATATTCAACAATATTTCACTCACAAAAATGATATGCCCATACCTTTTATTTTGAAGAAGTTTTGACCTCAAGACCTGTCTCAATCACAATCAACATTTTTGACAATCTCAATGGTTAGATGTCAAAAATCTATCCTCAATAATTTCCTTCAAAAATATTTCACCATGCCAAAGTATTAAATCTCAACTATACCTTATTTCTCCTTTCAAAACAATTTTCACAATATGAATTTATTTCAACATATAACATATAACATTCTTTGCATACCTTATTACTCCTTTTATAAACATTAACCACCAATAATTAAAACAAAATATTTCAACTTTAGTTTCCCTTTTATCTCCCTCAAAAGCTCATAAACCCTTTTTAATTTTTCCCACTAGGCAATTTCCAACTTAATAAAACTTTGGGAAAATTAAAAAATAATCTATTAATTTCCACACCACACGATTTTGGATTCACCATAACCTTAGCAAGAATGTGAGCGCATACATTTATTAATCACACCAAAATATCCTTGGCGGGTTTCGAACACCCAATCCCTTCTCTCCAAACGCCTCTGCACAACACGCACCCACCAACTAGGCTACGTGCCCTCACGTAAAAGGAAAGGTGCATGCCTTCCTTTTTTTCCTTGATCGATGATGTAAATCAAATGAGCTTCTAACTTGTAAAATAATTATCATGTGGATCAAACTCGTGACCTGGAACCTTCTAGATTCTTAGCACAACCCCTAAATACCAACTGCACTACTCAGTGCTTAGCACAACCGTTGGTGCTCCCACTTGCTTTTATGTCTTCGTCTGCCCTCCTAAGTCTTAAGCACATGTGAACCTTTCTTTTACAAACACACAACACATGATTTACTTGGGCAATTAATCATTCACATGGATGAAAATTTAAATTAAAACTTGCCTCCTTTTATATGTAATGTGCCATATATCCAAAACATCAACGATCCTTGAAATTTGAATTTAAATTTGTCTTTGGCGCCTTAATTAATTTTAATTTTAATTTTAATCTTAGGGTTAAAATATTTAAATTTAAATAATTTAAACCCGACTTTAAAATCTGTCACATGGGTCTTTTGGAGGAATTAGAATTTTATAATTCCTTGGCCTTCATTTTTCTTCAAACCAAACTATAATACAATGAATTATAATATTAGATATTATAATATTATTAATTCTATTGAACCTGCTTCTTTGCCTTGTTGGAAAAACCACTGGAGGACATTAATAAGACCGAAACTTAGACATCACCCTTTTGACATAAATACATGGATGAAAATGAAACTTGGTCATGATCTTCTTGATATCAATGAAAAAAAAATCTTGCTCATATTTCCAACAATCTCCCACTTTGTCATTGATGGCAACCAATTTTCCTTTTACCATTTATTTTACCTTTTCTGTTCTGCTCCCCCTGATAAACTACTCCTCCTGACTGAATGATCTCCCCCTAACTCGAATATTTCCTCCTTTGACATCAATGGAAAAGGGTCACCTTTGGGGATTGGGTCTAAGAATGAGACTCTTATTTTAGCCCCTCCCTCACCTTCTCTTTTGAGGTTGTTAATTTTGGGGTAGGAGTATTTCTACTCCCAACATAAACTGATCTTGACCTTTGTGCACCTTCTTACTCAACTGATCCTTTTGATTCCTCTGACTATTCCTGCTCTTGCTTGTCTCTAGAATTTCTGCTCTACACCACTTGGCTATATGCCCAACATTATTGCACTTATAACACATAATGTTGTTATTCCTTAAAGGTGTAAATATCTTGAATTTTCTCTTGGTGAAGCCATATCCATTCCTATCATGAAACTTGCAATTAACTGCCTTGTGACCAAACTGATTACAAGATTAGCAATACCCTTGAAAGAGATGCATGTTTATGAAATTTCCATATTTTCGTCTTTCATGTGTCCTGCACTATGTAGTCTTGTGTCCAAACTTGTGATGTGAGAAGAATCATCCATTGAAACTGGCTTGCCTTTAACCCATTGGTCTCTTAGTATCTTTTACCCTTTGCTTATTCTTGTTCCATATTTTCCTCATTTGTGCATTGTTGCTTCTCTTATTGAACTTTCTATTGTCCAAATCATCCTAATAAGTCTCACTTACTCTTAAACTCTCCTCTTCTAAAGCTTCTTCTTATTTGGATCTTGAGATTGACTTTCCTCCTTGTTCTTTTTGTTCCTATTCAAAACCAAGTCCTATCTTGTTTGATGAAGATATTTGTACCTTGATAATCTTATCCAATTTATTTGAGCTTCTCCCAAACCTGTGTAGCTTGTATTTAGACTCTTTTACTTCCTTCCTTAATGAAGCTACTTCATGCTCTAATCTTTAACATTCTAAGACCTTAGCTTCTAACTTCTCTTTAAATCTCCTTGTCTTAGCTATTGAGTTGGTTAGATCCTATATAAGCTTTCCTTTCTCCTCATCACATTCTTGAAATTGAATCTTAAGTTTTGAGTTCTTCTTACTTACCTTCCTTGATGCATCAAGGGAAGAAATAAGCTCACCCTCAAGATCAACTTCTCATTTCTCTTCTTTTTTTGATTCTTCCTCTATTCTTTTATTTTCAAAAACATATTTTTTCTTTTCTAATTTATTTCCACTAGAAGCACTTTCTTCTTCTTCTATTGCCATAAGCAAACTTTCTTCTTCTGGACCTTCACTAGCATATTTATATTCATCATCACTGAAACTGAATTCATTCCTTGTACAACTATTTTCAAGATGACCAAAGTTACCACATCTAAAGCACTTGAGAACTATTGGTGTCCTATTTCTAACCACTTCTTTTTCTTTTGCCAGAAATAGAATTTCATCTTCAACATTACTTGAGGAACTTCCATCACTATCACTTGAACTCTTACTTGCCTTTTCTGTAAAAAACTCTTCTTATGCCTTTCGAAAAACTTCCTTCCTTGCTTGCCTTGTCCATACCTATTTTTCTTTTGGTACCTGTGTTTTCCTGTTTCCCTATTCTTATGATCCTATTTTTCTTCATCATTGCTATTTCTAGCCTTTGGACAATCAGATGCATAGTGACCATATTTTCCACAATTGAAACATCTAACTGATTTTTTACCTTTTATTTTCTTGAGTCTCTGTTCCTTCTGCCATAATGTACTTCTTCTTCACTGGATGAATCATTGTTTGAATCTAACTTCTTACTCTTTGTCTTCTTAGTAGCTTTGAAGGCTACTTATTTTTTGGGAATAGGTTCCTCTTTTATTCTCATCTCAAAAGCTATGAGAATTCCATGTAATTCATCCCTTGTCAAAAGTTCAATATCTTTTGACTCTTCTATAGCTGAAATATTTTTACTATACCTTTTTGGGAGTGACCTTAAAATATTATCACAAACATTTGTTTCTTCAACTTTAATCCCAAGTCCTTGCATGGAGTTAACAACCTCATCCACACGAAGTAGGTATGCAACAATTTTTTCCTCATCCTTCATATTTAGGTCTTCAAGTATTCTCTTGTAATTTTACAACTTTACCCTTTTGACCTTTTTGTACCCCTCATATATACCTTTCAACTTATCCCAATTTTATTTTGCTGATTTGTAATGCATAACCTTTATAAACCTTGTTTCATGCAAACCCTTTAAAATTCTATTCATTGCCTTTGAATTATTTAGATGTGGGAGATTACCATATTTATCTATAGGTGGAGTAGCTGGCGATATGTATCCATTCTCAACTACTTTCTATATTTCATTTTCAAGTGCCATTAGGTGAATCTTCATTCTCATACTTCAAAGTACACAATAGTTCCCATCGAACAATGGTGCTGAATTTTTTGAAGATCCATTCTGAGAATCCAACAATGTTCTTGTGAGCTTTTCCTTTAAGCTGTTAAAATATTTCGAAGGAACCCACTCTGATACCAATTGAAGAACACAAGCTTATACTGAGAGGAGGGGGTGAACAATATAAGACCACTTTTTACTCTTCTTTCCCAAACAATATTATGCAATATATCAATGGCAATATCAAAAACAGTAATCAAAGCAATTCACAAATCACCACACACAATAGAGATACCAATTTAACATGGTTCACCAATTTAATTTTTTGTATGAATTTTATTTAAGTTCAATCTTTTATTCAATGTACCAAAATTTTAATCAAAAATTGCTTCATATATAAACAAGATATTTGATTTATTATATATGTTCCCTTAAAAGTCAAACATTTTAGATAATTTCTTTATAAGTAGAAATACTTTTTCTATTTGACTATAGTTGTATTTGATAATTTTACAATGAGATATACCCCAAACAAATATAAAGTTCTCATCATTCAACCAATCAAACTAATGAAATACAATATAATTTTATGATTCAAGTATGTAATCCATAAATCAATATAGTTTTTTAACATCATCTAATAGATAATGACTACAATTACATTAAAAATAATTGTGTGACATATAATGTGTGGTTCAATATTGAGAAATCATGAGGCTATAACACTTTCATACACAATATCAAGAAATTTTGTATATATAATATCAATAGTATATAATACTTTTGAATCTATAAATAAGCAAGAATATAGTCCTTGCAAAAATAGATAATAAGCTACTATGAGGGCTTGCTAATTAAAAATAAAAATGAACTAAGACAAGCAACCAAGCCATGCATTAATTATGTGATATAATAAAATCTCCATGATTTTTACCATAATTTAAGTGATATAAGAAAAACAAATCTTATATTAATTGAAAGCATCCATTCATATTATTTACTAGGGAGCCAAAGTATTATGAAAGCATTCATTATTATTTTTAAATATGGTATTGAATTATTATTGCAATTATTCATATCATTGGGTAAGAAGCCAAACATATGAAATTATTCATTCATTATTGAAATGTTATATGGTATTTAAATATGTCCCACCTACATTACGTCATGACCACATACTAGTATTACATGTTGGCATTTATGCAAGTATCACTTGGCAAGATTCAAACCTGGTTATCATACTTTAAAATTTAGGAATTTAACAAACATTTGTTCATTGTTTTATATAATATTTGAATTTAAAATACAATAAACCTATAGATAATTAATGAATACTATGCTTATTAAAAATATGTAACATTTCATTTATTATAATAAAAATATATTTTTACTGTATATATATTCTTAAAATATATAAATTACAATTTAAATTCTAAGAATATATAAAAATACAAGTCCATTGGCTTTGGGACAAGATATGAAAAGATATAAATTTCACACAAGTAACCTAGAAGGTTCCATTCTCATGGGAAAAACTTATAATATGTGTATTAAGTTTAGGGCAAGTGGTATGGAGCCTAGAGTTTCACACTATAAACTAAATATTCAATCCTAAGTGCAAATTTTAAATTATTTTAACATTGTAAACAATGGTTATAACTCCATGGGTTAATTTTAACATTTTATCTCTTGAGTTTTGATTAACAATGGGAAAAAAAAAATTTCACATCACAAGCCAAGGTTTTCATCTTTTATAAACATTTTACCATTTTTCACCTTTATCATTTTAGTTCCTAAGAAATGTGAGACATAATATCTCAATTATTTTTATTTTCTAAGCCTTTAAAACTTGTTATTTAACATAGTTTTAGCAATTATGGCATATAGATTGGAAGGCATTCTAGGATGTGTTATGTCATAAGATCAAGTTGATTCTTCTTCATGTGATGATATAACCATCACATAAGAGGTCACATATTTTCTTCAATCCATGGAAATCCTAAGTATGTTTGCAAAGTTGTATATGAACTTTGCTAGATTTTACTATACGATAGTATTAAAAGCATTTTTTTATAAATATTAATGTGAATAGATTAATATGATATAACTCCTAAATAATCTATTCTGATAAACAAATATTTTGCTAGATTCTTTGAATCATATTATGGACTTGGAATCTATAAAGGTGATCCACATATCTTGATCTCCTACTATACTTGTTAACAATTTTGATGGAGCTCTTCCTAAAGCAAAAGTGGAATATATAATAAAAATAATTTAGGTTGCAACAAAAATTCCTTTCAAAACTTATTTTTAATTTATTGATGATGCTTTTATTTTAGATTATCATTTGGTACTTAATGATATGAAATTTAAAAGCAATGCTATCATGATATGATAAGGCTTTTGAATAATATTTCAATACTTAATATCACACAATTTGAGATTGATACATATGAGAGAAGGGAGTCCTCCTATGAATGACCTTCTCACAAAACAATTTAAACACTCAACTAGTGACCAACTAATGCCTGATAATCACACATACAAATATGACAGAGTCCTCCCTATCATACAATCAAATACTTTTTACAACCATACTCATTGTATGCCAACATGTCTTATATGATATTTTGCAATACTAGTACATAATCATTTAATTCTACAATATTCCTATTCATATGGTGCTTTTCTTTGTATAATGCATTCACTTGTATAGTCACCCTTGTACAGTCTCTCTTTCTGTACGATAACTAGATTGTACAAAATTTTCAACAATGATTTAGCTTAAGATGGTACTATCTCAATATGATGTAAGACAAAATGGTGAAATATTATGATAATATCCTTCACAATGATACTTTGCTTGTGTTTCTCATAATTCAACTTTGTTCACTTGAATGTCACTCTTATATTCATCTAAGAAATAATTATTCATATAAATTATATTAGTCCTCATGACAATATCCCTTCCTTGAGCCTTCCATTGTATAGTAACAAATAATTTAATATCACAAATGAATGGCGGTCCTTTCGTTTAAATAGTAATCATTCATTTGAATGGTGACTAACTCAACTAGAATTTCATGATCAACAATCTATTCATAATTGTACAACAAATACCTCTATGATAATAACACATACAACACATTAGCATTTAGATGATGACATCTCATTGGACTGCATGAATCACTCACCCAAACTACGTTTTCTTTGATAATACAATTATCGTCTTACACTTGTTACAAAATACAAGCTTACACAACATGCAATTCGAGCACAATGTATTCACATTTACACAATAGCTCAGAAGGATATGTTTTTATTATCCATTTGTTAAATAGCCCATTACAATTACATGATATGCAAATTACAAAATATTCAACCATTAGTTTTACCTCCCACTATTCCTATTTATCCCATACAGGTATTTCTCCATCCAGTTTCTCTCTTATCTACTTATTTTCCATTGATATACCTTCTCTTTTTCATTTTATTTTTCCTATCCACCTCCACTTCATCTTCTCCTTTCCTATTATTTTTATTGTCTTCTATTTTACCTTCCATTTATTCTTTTTCTCTCTTCCCTTCACTTCGTTCTCTTATCTATTTTCTTAGGTGCTTTCTTTCTTCTCCCCATCCTATCATTTTATCTATTATTTTATAGTCTATGAAATGGTCCTCCAATTATTTCTAAAAAATATTCAATGCCCCTGCATCATACTTGTTGGGTAAGAAGAAATATTCCATGAGCTCTAGTTCATGAATATGAATTGTTATTTCAAGCTATTACCATGTTAGCTTAGTTGTCTCCACAAGGCCACTTTTGTTGTCTTGGCATTCTTATGAGAACTAAACCTCCTTTTATAGAATGCACTCATTATTCATTTCACTTTGTTCCATTCCATAACTACCATCCGACCACAATCAAAAAATATTTTGTTGGCTAATTTCTCTTGGTGTCAACATTTGATTTTGGAGTGATTATATCCTCCACATATCTCATAAGGATGTAGGTTCCAAAAACTAGTTCCAATGTGTCCAAATTTTCTACAGTATTTACAAAAACCCATCCTAGGATCTTCATCCCTTTACTAATCTCTCTCTTCATAAATCTAGTCTCACTACTTCCTGTTTGACCTATGTATCCAAGGAATTCATTCCTGGGACTTATTTATAGCATTATGGGCATTTACACTTGCCCATATTTTCCTAATATTTTTCTAGTATACCCCATTCTTCTCACTCTCTTGGAACCAATACCTTTGGTGTATCTTTCAAAGCACCCAAACTCTTCATCGCCATTCTAATATCTATAATTATTAAAATGTTCACCACAATTTGAAGTACCATTATTACTATAAACTCTGGCAATATGGCCTTTGTCATGGCCAACACAATAATCAATTTTATCATGACATTCATATTCATCTCCTATCTCTTTATTCTTCTTTCTCTCTCTTTATCTTTATCTACAACAGGAACCACTACACTTGTCTTCATCATCACTACTATTGGTAAACTAGATCATCTACCTCTTTTCCCTACTTATTATCTTGAATTTTACTATATTTTCCTCCTCATTATCCACTGGTGTCATCCTATAAGTTGGATTATTATGTAAGGAAGATCCAAGACTAAAATCTATGTGATACCCAATGTTCCTCATAGGTGGCAATCCATATTTTGAAATAATCCTAACATATTATTCCAAAAAATCCTTCACACCATGTTGGATTTCATCCAAATTTCCTACTATTTGTTCTTCTATGGGTTCAATAATGAAATAAAAACATGCTTTCTTCTTCTTTATTCCATTCAAGGATTGTTTTTCCTTACCTTGAAATAATGTAAGACTGTTATCCATTGCTTTCCCTTTGTCCTTAAAAGGAATTAGTGTGTACCTCTTTCCATCTTTATCAATAGTGTAGGTGTTCATCCTTCCATCATGTATTGTCCTTCTATCAAACTATTATGTTCTACCTAACAAGACATGACAAGCATCCATAGGTATAAAATCACATAGTAGTGTAATAACCAATCTAGAAGTCTACCATACATCATTCAATTACCAAAATTTGATGACCATTTTGCAACCATGAGATCTATAGAAAATTGGGTGTTCAATCTTATTCAACCCAAGATTTTATACCATATTTGTGTACAATAGAGTATATGTAATCCCACTATCCACAATCACCTTACAACATTTTCCTCTTGATTTATAAATTATCCTAAATAGGTTCCTTCTTTGCTTAGGTTCACACATCTCCTTTTCTGGTTTCAACAATACTATATCCATAATAAAGGGTTCTCCTTGTTTTGGTTCCTCCATATTATTTGATGAAGCACCATTCTCTTCATTTGCTTTTGTAATTTGATTTTGAGCTTCCTTTCCACATCCGCTAGTCTATTGTGCTTAAGGATTTTCATATGCTCTAAGTCCTTCTTCTAAGCATTTATAACACTTTTCAATAAAAACATGTCCTCTACCTCTACCAAACCAACCTCATCCTCTTGATGATTCACCTTTTTCTTAGGTACATTGAGTAAAATCACTTTGACAAGTACTAGATTCTCCTTGTGTGACATTGCAATATTTTGATTGGTTTGCTTCATCCTCTTTGTTTTCACTTATGTATCCTACTTGAAATCCTCTCATTTGAGTAATTTCAAGTGCATCCAATTCAAAAAATGATTCCTCTCATCATCTTAGCTATATGTGTGGCTCGAGGACCTTGTGGTATTCCTCTTCCTCACTGTGCCATATTTTCTTTGGCACATATCAAGCCTCAAGGATTAACTGGATCTGATACTAAAATGATGTAAAAAATAGAATGGAATTATCCTATGAATGACCTTATCACAACAATTTATTCACTCAACCAGTGATCAACTGATGCTGAATAATCACACATGAAAATATGATAGTATCCTCCCCATAATACAACCAAATGCTTTGTAAGACCACTTTCATTGTATGAAAACATTCATCGTATGAAAACATGCCTTATACAATCTTTTGCAATCATGGTATAATTTCAAACAATTATAGAACATTTCCATTCATATGGTGCTTCCTTCAAATGATGCTTCCTCTTATACAGTTACCCTTGTACGATATTTTTCTATATGAAAACTAGATTGTATGATAATTTCAATAATTTTTTAGCTTAAGACGATAGTGTATCACGATGATGTAAGATAAAATGATAAAATATTATGAATGATACTTTGCTTGTGTTTCTCACAATGCAAATTTGTTCACTTGAAAACCACTCCTATTTTCATCAAAGCAATGATTCTTGATGTGAATGATATTAGTTCTTACAACAATGTCACTTCCTTGACCCTTCCATGGTATAGTAAAAAATGATTTAATATCATGAATGAATGATAATACTTTCATTTGAATGGTAATTATTCATTTTAACAATGACTAACTTGATTTGATAGTCATGATCAACATTTTATTTGGTTTGGTTGTGTTTCTAATAATGCAACTCTGTTCACTTGAACACCACTCCTATCTTCATCGAATCAATGATTCTTAAAATGAACAATATTAGTTCTTATGACAATGTCCCTTCCATGGTATAGCAAAAAATGATTTAATATCATGAATAAATAGTTGTCCTTTCATTTGAATGATCACAAATTTGAATTGAACATCATGATCAACACTTTATTTGCAATTTACAATAGATTCCTCTATGGTAATCACACAAACAACACATTAAAATTTAGATGATATCTCCTCACTACATGACTCACTCACCCAAACTACATTTTCTTTGATAATACCATTATTGTCCTATACTTCCTACACAATACAAGCTTATACAACATGCAATTAGAGCATAATGTATTCACATTTACACAATAAATCAAATGGATATATTTTTTTATTCATAAATAAAATACCCCATTATAGTTACATGGTATGCAAATTACAAAATATTCGACCACCAATTTTGCCACCCGCTATTCTTGCTTATTCCATACAAGCAATTCTCTCTTTAGTTTGTCTCTTATATGTATGTTTTTCACTAATCTATAATTCTATTTCTCATTTTATTTTTTCATGTCTTCCTTTGCTTCATCTTCCCCTTTCCTCTTTATTTTTTGTCTACCACTTTACCTCCCATTACTTGATGTAAATCCAGATACAGATATTCAATAACCATCTAGAACTATGAAATTCTCTATTAACAACAATAACAACCCTTACAATACTCTAGAAATACATGAGAGGGAAATGAGTAGCTTCCCATATTAAAATCTATGCCTGCACCCAAAGTCAAGCAATTTCCACACCTACCGAGAAAAAACATAAATACTTGTGGAAAAATATAAATGCTTGCATGTGCCCACCACTAAACAAAAATATCTTTTATGAGATCATTCTCCTCTAGTTTAGAGGAATGCAACTCTTGCAAGTTCGATTGTTCAAACTCTTACAACTACTGACCATCCAACTAACAAAGCTCCCACTCTGAAATCCATGTGCTATACTCTAACGGTAGTCCTTCCCACTATACTAAGTACCTCTGGTAATTTCCTTACCTAGTGTTAGTCACTTTCATATCCATGACCCGGGAGATCTTTTATTTTTGTTTCCTTGGTGAAGCATAACAATCAACTTCGAATAATTTGTTAAATTCTGGCAACACCAGAACTGGTGCCTCTACTACTTTCTTCTCCAATAACTCAAAGATTTCTATCACTGCTCAAGTCTAGAAAAAATATTGTCCTTTGATGCACTATGTGATTATGATGGGGGACGAAAAATCACACACACAATTCCAAATTTTCTTCTATTAATCTGCAAATCTCGTTTACAGAAATAGCAATAGCCCGTAGGCTTTACAATAACCAGCGCTCGGCTTGGTTTTCTCTACTCTGTCCTCTACGTGCAATCTTCCAATCCACCCCCTTAACCTATTACAATCTCTGATTTTTTATCGAGGTCTCGACCCTCTAGGCCATTAATGACCCACCTGGCAGAATTCATTACAAAAACCTACAAATTCGGCTTCCACGATCGAGTATTCAATTTTCCTTCCATAATTGGCAACTGCCCCGATCCGCCATGAAAGCATGCATTAAAGAGAACCTTGATTTGCAACTGCCATTTTGTCAGACTATTCTTCTAAACTATTGTCTCATCCATATCGCCCATGACTTGCAACTGCAACTTTGTCAGAATGTTCATCTGTGACTGTTACCTCTTTTTCCATGTGTGTGGCCGTCCACGTGTGTATTTCTTATTTGTTTTCTTCCGATTGCGATATCGCGACAAAAATTCCTTACGTCCTCACTTCTGTGTTTGTGTCACGATATCGTGACCTCCCTGCCTTCGAGCCTTGGTTTCATTTTTATGTCCCGATTTCGCGATATCGTGACATCGTGATATCGCAACCTCCCCGCCTTCGAGCCTATGCTTTGTTTTTATGTCGTGATATCGCGATGTCACGATATCGCCACCTCCCTGCCTTTGAGCCTACGCTTTGTTTTTATGTCATGATTTCACGACGTCGCGATATCGCGACCTCCTCGCCTTTGAGCCTTGGTTTTATTTCTATGTCATGATTTTGTGACGTCATGAAATCGTGACGTCGCAATTTCGTGACCAACTTCTGCATTGTTAAAATGACCAACTTCTGCCTGGTTAAAAATAAAACAAAACACTTAGAAATTTTTTTTTGATGCAAGCTTTCTCTGTTGCCATCGGATGCTCCTGCATCAGACACCTAGGGTTGATGGAGAAGTGACCTTCACTTCTGTGCTGTTCGATCACCGTTTTCTACAACATCTCCAAATGTACACCTGCATCTGCAACCCGCTTAAACCCCGTCTCCTAGAAATTTTTTTTTTTGCCTTCTACCAGACAAATTCTAGCATTGCTGCACACCTTCTCGTCCACTGCCTGTAATGGCTTTAACTTATGGTGCACTCCATCTTTCGTCAATGAGTACGTATTTGCACGACCATAATGCACTGCACTTCTATCAAAATGCCATGGCCTTCCTAATAGCAAATGGCAAGCATCCATGGGAAAAACATCACACAGGACCTCGTCCTAGTACTTCCCAATATTGAACGTGACTAAGCACTGTTCACGAACCCATGCTTTTTGGTCCTTCTACAACCACACAATCCAGTATGGATGTGGGTGTCTCCTCTCAAGCTGCAAATTAGTAACCATCTCTTCAGAGACTAAGTTATCAGCACTACCATTGTCTATAATAAAATTATAGACTTTGCCTAAACTTTTGCACCTCATGTGGAACAGGCTTCTCCTTTGTTCTGGTTTCTCCTCCTCATTCAATAAGGCTCTCCTTGCAACCATGACTTCTCCTCTCTCTACCTCCTCAGAATGTTCTGATTCGGTTCTTTCATCTGCTACAGCAGCTCTGGCAGGACCCTCAGGTCTCTTGTTCATCCTTTCTCAATGTTGTGGACACTCAAATGCTCGATGTCCTTCTTTGCCACAGTGGAAATAGGTTCCACGAAATACTCCTCTTCCATACCCACATCCAGATCTACCTCTTCCTCTTGGGTAGCCATTGTTTTGAACTTGGGGTCTGTAATATTCACCTACTTTCTGCTCTTGGCTGCTGCTAGCTTCTTCTTTCTTCTCCTCTTTTCCTTCATATTTTCTTCCACTAGTCCTTCCTCCATGACCTCTTCCTCTTTGCTTGCTCTCAAACCTTATGTTCATTTTCTCTTCAACCTTCAGAGCAAACTGGTAAGCATCCTCAATGGTGCTCACCCAAACTAGGCTCAACTCCTCCTGGATACTGGGTCTCAACCCATTGATATAATGGGCCACCTTCTCCTTGTTTGCCTTTAAATATCCAGTTCTGATAGAGATCTTATAAAACTCCTCTGTGTATTCTTGGACAGTTTTGCTCATCTGTCTCAAAATCTGCATTTTCCTTAGCAGATCCAATTCGTAATCACTTGGGATGAACTGTCTCTTCAGCTTCTCCACCATTCACACCCATTTTGTTATCCGTTCTTTTCATCTTCTATTTTTCTCTAGCTGCACTCCCTTCCACCAGATGCTGGCATGACCCTTCAGCTTGGTCTTAGCAAATCTGACCCGGTTAGGGTCTTCAACCTCCTCATATTCAAAATACTCCTCTAGATCATTTATCCAGTCAATCACCTCTTCTGGATCTAGGCTTCCAGAATATGTAGAAACCTCCATTTTTGGTTTCTTTCCAATTTGGGAGATGGCTCTATACAACCTGGCCTGTGCAGGATCTACAACCTCTTCTTCTTCCTCAAACTGGTCTTCTTCTTCTTCAACTTCGTCTTCACTACCTTCATCTCTTCTTGGCTGCAATCCTCTACGCATCTCTTCTTGCAGGGCTTGCATTTGCCTCTGCAAAGCTCGAACATCTTCTGCTGACGCCATGCCTCTCCCACCAACAGGGTTTCTTCTTGGAGGCATTTTTCTCACTCTCTCACAAGCCCTTCCATAGATCCTGGTGTAACTACCTCACATCCGACGATCTGTTACACACTCAGGAACTTTTGGCTCTGATACCACTGATGGGGGATGGAAAATCGCACTCACACAATTCCAAATTTTCTTCTATTAATCTACAAATCTCGTTTACAGAAACAACAACAGCCCGCAGGCTTTACAATAACCAGCGCTCGGCTTGGTTTTCTCTACTCTATCCTCTACGTGCCATCTTCCAATCCACCCCCTTAACCTATTACAATCTTTGATTTTTTATCGAGGTCTCGACCCTCTAGGCCATTAATGACCCACCTGGCAGAATTCATTACAAAAACTTGCAAATTCGGCTTCCATGGCCGAGTCTTCAATTTTCCTTCCATAATTGGCAACTGCCCCGATCCACCATGAAAGCATGCATTAAAGAGACCCTTGACCTACAACCGCCATTTTGTCAGACTATTCTTCTGAACTGCTATCTCATCCATATTGCCCATGACCTGCAACTGCCGCTTTGTCAGAATGTTCATCTGTGACTGTTGCCTCTTTTTCCATGTGTGTGGCCATCCACGTGTGTATTTCTTATTTGTTTTCTTTCGATCGTGATATCACGACCTATCGCGATATCGTGACAAAAATTCCTTGCGTCCTCGCTTTTGTGTTTGTGTCGCGACATCGCGACGTTGCGATATCACGACCTCCCCGCCTTCGAGCCTTGGTTTCATTTTTATGTCACGATATCGCGACGTCGTGATATCGTGACCTCCTCGCCTTCGAGCCTATGCTTTCTTTTTATGTCACAATTTCATGACGTCGTGATATCGCGACGTCGCGATATCGTGACCTCCCCGCCTTCAATCCTACGCTTTGTTTTTATGTCACGATTTCGCGACATCACGATATCGCGACCTCCCTGCCTTCGAGCCTTGGTTTTATTTGTATGTCATGATTTTGCAACGTCGCAAAATCGTGACGTCGTAATTTCACGACCAACTTCTACCTTGTTAAAATGACCAACTTCTGCCTGGTTAAAAATAAAACAAAACACTTAGAAAAATTTTGGTTGATGCAAGATTGCTCTGTTGCCGTCGGATGCTCCTGCATCAGATTAGTTCAACAATACTACTAAAATTACAAATAAATTTACGGTAAAAGGTTTCAAGGTCATGGAAAATCTTGACCTTTATCATGCTTGTGGAAATGGTCCAATATGAGGTCACCCTTACATTTTCTTGATCCATCTTCACACCGTCTTCAAAAATCATAAACCCTAGAAACACTAAACTCTTTTGCATAAATATGCATTTCTTCAAATTTGCATACAACCTCTCCTTTCTCAATATTTCCAATACCAACTCCAGATGTAACAGGTGCTCAACTTCAATTCTACTATATATCATAATATAATAAAAATAGATAAAAAACTTACCAATATACTCTTGCAACACTTTGTTCATCATCTACATAAATGTGCTTGGTGCATTAAACAACCCAAATGGCATCACAAACCATTCATTCAATCCATATGGCATATTGAAGGTGGTTTTTTACTCATATCCCTTTCAAATACGCACCTAATAATACCAATTCTACAAATCAATCATATTGAAATACTTGGATTCGACCGACACATCCATCATATCATCAAGTCTAGGTATTGGGAACCTATACTTTATTGTAATCTTGTTTATGGCCCTACTATCCACACACATTCACCAAGAGCCATATTTATTTGGTGTCAATAGCGCAAGTGTTGCACAATAATTCATACTCTCTCTTACTAACCCGTTATTTAGCAACTTAACCACTTATCAGTTTAACTCCTTTTTTTTGGATTCGTCCTATAGGCTACCTGATTTGGAAGCACTACACTAGGTATAAAATGAATGTGATGTTGAATATCCCTTTCTGGTGGTAATCCATCAGGTAGTTCATTTGGTATGATATCTATAAAATATCCCAACAACTCTTCTACTACTGGTGGCATATTTATAACCTCACCTGTTACCTTCTTTGCTGTCAAGAGATAACACAACTCTATTTCCTCCATTTCTACCCCAAACTCTTTGGTGGTCAAAAAACTCTCACCCTGTCCTTCCTCTTTAAGAGGTAATAAAACAACCTTAACACCATATTTTAGAAAGGTATAGGTGTTCTTTTCTCCATCATGTATTACCTTCCTATCATACTACCATGGCCTCCCTAACAATATATGGCAGGCATCCATAGGTATAACATCACACCAAATATTATTCTTATAAGTATTACCAATAGAAAATTTAATCAAACACCTCTTATCTACAACCACTTCATTACCCTTTTTAAACCAGGCTATACGATATGGATATGGATGCTTCTCACATTTTAGACTTAGTTTATCTACCATAACATTTGAGACCATATTCTCACAACTTCCACCATCAATAATAAGTTTGCATACCTTTCCTCCAGATGTGCACCATGTCTTGAAAATTCTTGTACGTAGCCATGAGGTACTACCGTTCCTCTCTAGAATTTGATATTTTCTTGGCATGATCATTGTCCTTCTCATTATCAAATTTTCACTCACGTCTACAAAAATTTCTTTATCTTTCAGCACCTCCTCTGCTTTAGCTAAATAGATTCGAGGTTGTTCAGTATGTCTTCATTCTTTTCCTTGATTTTGAGGACACTCATAGGCTCTATGCCATTCTTCACCATAATTATAACACATATGCTCTACAGGGAGTATTCCAAGTCCTCCCTCATCCTCTTTGAAAATCCCTTCCTCTCTAGGGGGTATAGGAACCTTGTTTTGGGTTCTCAACCTTCTATATTTTATTTGAGGATTCTCATTTGATAGGATTAAACCCTTCACATCCTCTTGATTAGGAGGATGATACTCCTCTCTTTCCTCTCAAAATTATTCCTATTCTACTTTTCCTCTAGTTTCAGGGCTAACTAATAAGTATCATGTATAGAATAAGGCTTGAGCATGTTAAGCTCATTTTAAATGCTAAATTTTAGACCATTAATATACTTGGCTATCTTTTGGAGCTCAAATTCCTTATGTGTCACTCTAATGGAGAGAATATAAAATTCATTGGTATAATCTTCCACACTATGTTCTCTTTGCCTTAAATTCTACAATTTCATGAAGAGGGTTTGCTCATAATCTATTGGGAGAAATTTTACCCTCAATTTCTTCTCCATTTTGTTCCAAACCTTGATCTTGTCTTTCCCTTTTTTTGTCTCTCATTTTGGAGGTGATCCCACCAAACCAATGCATGGCCCTTCAGCTTAGTACATGCAATTTTTACATTTTTATCTTCTACCATATTCTTCTATTAAAATAATTTCTCCATATGATTCAACCAATATAACAACTCCTCTATTTGTAACCCTACTTCATACTCGGGAACATAAAACCTCACCCTATCATTCTTACCTTCCAAGGCCCTGATCAAAATTTCCTCAAATGGCCTTTCCTGCAGGGGTTCCTCATCCCCTTCCATGGGTGAAATTTCATCTATTCCACTATCCATATCATTAGGGTTTCTTGATCTCATATGATTAACCACAACTGCAATCTGAGATATTTTCCTCTACAACTCTTGGATATACCTATTCATATGGGCATATCCAGCCCTTCCTCTTCTCATTTTCCTCAAAAATAATATAATAAACACATGTACAAAAATTATATATTCTTAGTCCATGATATCTATAAGATCAAGCCTACTCTGATACTACTTGATGTAAATCCAAAGATAGATCTTCAATAACCATCAAGAATTATGAAATTATCCTTTATCAACAATAACAACCCTTATAGTACTCTCGAAATACATGAGAGGGAAATGAGAAGCTTCCCATATTAAAATATATGCCTACACCCAAAGTCAAGCAATTTCCACACATATCAGGAAAAAACATTAAAGCATGTGGAAAAACATAAATGACTGTAGGTGCCCACCACTAAACAAAAATGTCTTTTATGAAATCATTGCTTCCTCTTCTCTCTTCCCTTCATATCATTCTTTTATTTGTTCTCCCAAGCCCATAGTTTCTTCTTATCATCCTCTTGTTTTCTATCTCATTTAATGGTTGATGAAACCATCTGCCAACCATTTTCAAAAAATATTTGATGCCCCTACATAGAGATATTTTTATCACCATTATATATAATTTAAAACAAATTATTTTAAGGATTTTAAGTTTAAAAGTTATATATTATTGTAACAACTTCAATCTACTCACCTGGTTACACCACAAAGTAAAGGAAGTAAGTTCAGAGTTTTTTTTCAAAACTTTTATCGTTACCATCCTATCAATATTTCAATGTTCTTAGAAATTACATTCATGATCATAGCAATTTATTTTATCCAAATGCATTTTAAACCACTTTTGGGCTCAATACTACTACAAATAGTCACCCAAGTGGACGAGATCAGCCAAATCCTATTATAGGTGCCATTTTGTGGTTAAGATTGCCCTCATTTAATGTCTGCTTACTTTGCCTGAGGATCGATCCACGACGAGGCTTGTCCTATAAGGCCCATAACACCTAGAGGATGGATACTTTCTTCCCCATTCTTTGTCATATCCAACCTTTTGACTATCTAGTCATCTCATTATGAATTGATACGAAGGAAATTAGTGTATAAATGCCTCCTTGACTAACTGGTGATCCCCTTCCCAGGGCTAGTCAATGCCATCTCAATACCTTGACCTTGGAATTCATCACACATACTCATTATAACACACAGTGGTTTATCCCATATCAAAGCCTATGACTATTCTAGCTAAGTTTAATGAGTATGGTACTATCACAATACTAAACGAATCACAATCTAGAGATGGTATCCCATATCACCCTCCCGTTACAAGTTCTGATGTAGTCTCTTACATAGTATAATTCTACCAGACCATAGTTGCTTTAGTAATAGTTGTGTGCATACCTACACCTCAACCTCATTGGATATCATGGTTTATCCTTCTCGATGATATTCACTAAAATGTAAACGGTAAATATATGGTTTACTACATTGCAATTACAATAAAAAAGGTATTTATGTTGTATTATTTTGGTATATGGTCATAGTTTATCCTAGGATTACCATTCCAACTAGCATCTCACTAATTTAATTATGCATAGCAGATTTAAAGTTTAGATTAATGAACTGATAGAGCTAGAGATATTTTATGTTATAACTCCTTCTATCTAGCTCCCGATAGACAATATAAAAGAAAGATATCCCCCTTATTTTTATTTTTTTCCACCCGATCAACTAAACATAAATGTTGGTAGATGCTACACGTCTCTTATTATTTCTCTTTTTCATCGAAAGTAACCAACGGTTCTACCACTTAGTTAATTCGGGTGTCCATTTAAGCTCAAATGAACCTCTAACTCAATTTAAAACAAAGTTATAAGGAAAATGATTACCACAATTTCTCTATCATTAAATAAATTATACAAGAAATACATTTCAATTTATACTTCCTAGGTAAACAACTAGTGATATTCCACATATTAAATTTATAAACATATAATGAGGGTTCACAGTTTCCAAACGTTCCTGACAAGTTTATTAGATAACTGATGACTTATTTCATATACACCATATATTCAAGTGTTTTTTTCCTTCACCATACAAAAAATGGAAAAATCGTTTTAGAATGCAAGATTGTAGAATCACAATATATTATTATTTGGAAATATTATTCTTTTTACTTATAGATTTTTGGTGCTAAACATGTATACTTTTAAGCTCTTCCATGGACATACATTGAGGAGTTACCATATTACACATTAACATGGTAGTATTTATCTATGGTACTTTCATTACAAAGAAGATAACGTATCCATTTAATATATGTCAACAAGCAAGATAAACAAATGATTGCAATATTTAAAATACCAAGAAACTTCCCTTACAAGGTTAACCACTCTTTATAAGTTTAAGTCTTGTTTTTCCAAGATACATGTACTGCTACTATCATACTTTTCTAAGCACAAATAAAGTGAAATTAGTTTAACACTTTAAAAGTTTTCTCTCTTATATGGCCCGGTTCACAATATATATCTCTAATGCAAAGGTATTTTACCACAATACCAATTTTACAATGTGACTAACATAATGATACTCCCAACGTCGTCGCCTTCCTTTGTCTTATAGATGATAATATTTGTTGTTTGTTGCATCCCATATTTGTGTAAAGGAGGTTACCAGATGAACGTCCATATCAAGGTCTTCTTCCCCACGATTCAAACTAGTGATCGAAGTCTTAAGTGGAGTTCATTGGGGATTAGAAAGGTTCACTTCCAAATGAACGCATCTAACTATGTAATCATTATTTAAATTTTCACATGCATTCAAACATCTAGAATCACACAACACTCAATAATATTTTGTGTGCCTTCATTCTATTCAGGATATATCCAATGCATATCAATTCTCAAGTGCATTTACTCTACCTAAAAATGCACAACATATAATAAAAAGTATCCAAGAAAGACATTTCATATTAACAAAATACTATCTTTAACCGAAACTACATAGGTTTTTGGAATAATGCTAAAACATTTAAAGAACACAAGCTTATACTGAGAGGGGGGGTGAATAGTATAAGACCAATTTTTGCTTTTATTTCCCAAACAATAGTATGCAATATATCAATGGCAATATCAACAGTAGTAATCAAAGCAATGCACAAATCACCACACACAATAGAGACACCAATTTAACATGGTTCACTCAATGTGAGCTACTCCATGAAGAAAATATTTCACTAAAATTTTCTCAACACATATCTTGGGAATCCTTCCCTATTACAATGTTTATGGACCTCTATCCAAAGAAGACACCAATCCCCTAATCTGGTTTGTGGGAACCAAACCACGGGAGACATCAATCTCCTTTGTTGGTTCATGGATCTCTATCCACAGGAGAACTCCTCCTCTACTCTGGTTTGTGATCCTTTAAAATACTACTACCTCCATTGCACTAGCTTGTGGATCTCTATCCACTGAAGACTCATATCCTCACTTAGAAGACCTATGTCCTCAATACCATAGCTAGTGGATATCTATACTCTAGAGATTACTATCCTTTGATTTATCACTTCTAGAGCTTGATCTCAAATCTGCACTAAACATAGTCCTTTTGTCTAGCATAAATTTGTTCAATCTCTATCTCAAATCTACACTAAACTTAGTCCTTCAGTCTAGCACAAATTTTCTCAATATCTGTATCAAATCTACACTAAACATAGTCCTTTGGTCTAGCACAAATATTCTCAATCTCTATATTAAATATGCACTAAACACAGTCCTTAGGTCTAGCAAAAATTTGTTCAATATATGTCTCAAATTTGCACTAAACATAGTCCTTAGGTCTAGCACAAATATGTTCAATATCTATCTTCAAATCTGTCTTCAAGCCTTAACACAAAGCTTGATACAAGTCCGTTGGGTTAGATCCTCTATAATCTTTCCTTTCTCTTCATCACATTCTTTAAATTGAATCTTGAGTTTTGAGTTCTTATTTCTTACCTTCCTTGATGCATCAAGGGCAGAAATAATCTCACCCTCAAGATCAACTTCTCCTTCCTCTTCTTTTTCTGATTCTTCCTCTATTCTTTTGTTTTCAAAAACATCTTTTTCTTTTCTGATTTATTTCCACTAGAAGCACTTTCTTCTTCTTCTATTGCCATAAGAAGGCTTTATTATTCTCAACCTTCACTAGCATCTTTTTATTCATCATCACTGAAACTTAATCCATTCCTTGTACAACTATTTTCAATATGACCAAAGTTACCATATCTAAAATACTTGAGAATTATTGGTGTCCAGTTTCTAACCACTTATTTTTCTTCTGCTTGAAATAGAATTTCATATTCATCATTACTTGAGGAACTTCTATCACTATCACTTGAAATCTTACTTGCATTTTTTGCATAAAAAATCTTCTTATGCCTATGGAAAAACTTCTTTCCTTGCTTACCGTGTCCATCCCTATTTTTTTTTGGTACCTCTATTTTCCTGTTTCCCTATTCTTATGATCCTATTTTCATCATCATTGCTATTTCCACCCTTCGGATAATCATATGCATAGTGACCATATTTTCCATAATTGAAACATCTAACTGACTTCAAACCTTTATATTTTCTTGAGTCTTTGTTCCTTCTACCATAATTTGCTTCTTCATCACTGGATGACTCATTGCTTGAATCTAACTTCTTACCCTTTATATTTTTAGTAGCTTTGAAGGCTGCTTACTTTTGGGGAATAGGTTCCTCTTTTATTATCATCTCAAAAGCTATGAGAATTCCATGTAATTCATCCCTTATCACAAGTTCAATATCTTTTGACTCTTCTATAGCTGAAATATTTTCACTATACCTTTTTGGGAGTGACCTTAAAATATTATCACAAACATATGTTTCTTCAACTTTAAGCCCAAGTTCTTGCATGGAGTTAACAACCTCATCCACACGAAGTAGGTATGCAACAATTTTTTCCTCATCCTTCATCTTTAGTTCTTAAAATATTCTCTTGTAATTTTACAACTTTACCCTTTTGACATTTTTGTCTCCCTCATATATACCTTTCAACTTATCCCAAATTTCTTTATGCATTTGTAATGCGTAATATTTATAAACCCTGTTTCACGTAAACCTTTTAAAATTATATTCATTGCCTTTGAATTATTCAAATGTAGGAGATTACAATATTTATCCATAGGTGGAGTAGCTGGCGGTATGTATCCATTCTCAAATGCTTCCCATATTTTATTTCCAAGTGCCATTAGGTGAATCTTCATTCTCATACTCCAAAGTACATAATTATTCCCATCGAACAATGGTGTCAAATTTCCTGAAGATCCATTTTGAGAATCCATCTATGTTCTTGTGAGATTTTCCTTCAAGATGTTAAACTCTTTTGAAGGAACCCACTTTGATACTAATTGAAGAACACAAGATTATATTGAGAGGAGGGGGTGAATAGTATAAGACCACTTTTTACTTTTCTTTCCCAAACAATATTATGCAATATATCAATGGCAATATCAACAATAGTAATAAAAGCAATGCACAAATCACCACACACAATAGAGACACCAATTTAACATGATTCACCAATTTAATTTTTTGTATGAATTTTATTTAAGTTCAATATTTTATTCAATGTACCAAAATTTCAATCAAAAATTGCTTCATATATAAACAAGATATTTGATTTATTATATATGTTCCCTTAAAAGTTTAACATTTTAGATAATTTCTTTATAAGTAGAAATAATTTTTCAATTTGACTATAGTTGTATTTGATAATTTTACAATGAGATATACCCCAAACAAATATAAAGTTCTCATCATTCAACCAATCAAACTAAAGAAATACAATATAATTTTATGATTCAAGTATGTAATCCGTAAATCAATATAGTTTTTTAACATCATCTAATAGATAAGGAATAAAATTACATTAAAAATAATTGTGTGACATATAATGTGTGGTTCAATCTTGAGAAATCGTGAGGCTATAACACTTTCATACACAATATCAAGAGTTTTTGTATATACAATATCAATTGTGTTTAATACTTTAGAATCTATAAATAAGCAAGAATATAGTCCTTGCAAAAATAGATAATAAGTTACTATGAGGGCTTGCTAATTAAAAATAAAAATGAACTAAGACAAGCAACCAAACTATGCATTCAATATGTGATATAATAAAATCTCCATGATTTTTTCAATAATTTAAGTGATATAAGAAAAACAAATCTTATATTAATTGAAAGCATCTATTCATATTATTTTACTAGGGAGCAAAAATATTATGAAAGCATTCATTCATATTTTTAATGGTTATATGGTATTGAAATATTATTGCAATTATTCATATCATTGGGTAAGGAGCCAAACATATTAAATAATACATTCATTATTTAAATGTTATATGGTATTTAAATATGTCCCACCTACATTACGTCATGACCACATACTAGTATTACATGTTGGCAATAATGCAAGTATCACTTGGCAAGATTTAAACCTGGTTATCATACTTTAAAATTGAGGAATTTAGGTCCGAGGTGTAGACCAATTGGTTCATCTAAACCCAATAATGGGGGCAGAGGTCCAAGGTTCAAATCTTGGGCCTCGTCAAACAAAACACTTGTCCCTTTCCTGGTGCTTTCAGCGGCGTAAAAGGTTTAAAATGATTGTGGCATGGTGGTTATAGGGGCGGATTGCATGAATATTTGTGTGGCGGCTTCTAGGGCGGACAACGCAGAATACTGTGGCGGCCATAAAAGCTGGACAGCCTACTCGGATTCGTGGCGATTACCGATTCCACCATGTAAATTCAAAAAAAAAAAAATTGAGGAATTTAACAAACATTTGTTCATTATTTTATATAATATTTGAATTTAAAATACAATAAACATATATAATTAATGAATACTATGCTTATTAAAAATATGTAACATTTCATTTATCATTATAAAATAATATTTTTACTGTATAAATATTCTTAAAATATAAAAATTACAATTTAAAGTCTAATAATATATAAAAATACAAGTCCATTAGGTTTGGGACAAGATATGAAAAACTATAAATTTCACATGAATAACCTAGAAGCTTATTTCACAAGATATAAAAATACAAGTCATTTTTCATACTTTTTCCTCATCCTTCATCTTTAGATCTTTAAATATTCTCTTGTAATTTTACAACTTTACCCTTTTGACATTTTTGTCTCCCTCATATATACCTTTCAATTTATCCCAAATTTATTTTGCTTATTTGTAATGCATAACCTTTATAAACTCTATTTCACATAAACCCTTTAAAATTCTATTCATTACCTTTGAATTATTCAGATGTAGGAGCTTACCATCTTTATCTGTTGGTGGAGTAGCTGGTGGTATGTATCCATTCTCATCTGCTTCCCATATTTCATTTCCAAGTGTCATTAGGTGAATCTTCATTCTCATACTCCAAAGTACATAATTTTTCCCATAAAAAAATGGTGCCAAATTTCTTGAAGATCCATTATGAGAATCCATCTGTGTTCTTGTGACATTTTCCTTCAAGATATTAAACTCTTCCGAAGGAACCCACTCTGATACCAATTGAAGAACACAAGCTTATAATGAGAGGAGGGGTGAATAGTATAAGACCACTTTTTGCTTTTCTTTCCCAAACAATATTATGCAATATATCAATGAAAATATCAAAAACAATAATTAAAGCAATGCACACATCACCAAACACAATAGAGACAACAATTTAACATGGTTCACCCAATGTGGACTAATCCACGGAGAAAATATTTCACTAAAATTTTCTCAATAATTATATTTGGAATCCTTACCTATTACAATGTTTATGGCCCTCTGTCTAAAGGAGACACCAATCCCCTAATCTGGTTTGTGGGCACCAATCTATAGGAGACACCAATATCCTTTGTTGGTTCATGGATCTCTATCCATAGAAGAAATCCTTCTCCTCTGATCTGGTTGGTGATCCTCTAGAAGACTACTACCTCTTATGCACTAGCTTGTGGATCTCTATCCACTGAAGACTCATATCCTCTCTTAGAAGACCTTTGTCCTCACTACCTTGGCTAATGGATCTCTATCCACTGGATACTACTATCCTCTGCTCTGTCACCTCCAAATCTTGATCTCAATTCTGCACTAAACACAGTAATTTGGTCTAGCACAAATATGCTCAATCTCTATCTCAAATATACACTAAATATAGTACTTCGGTCTAGCACAAATATGCTCAATATCTATCTCAAATATGCACTAAACATAGTCAATTGATCTAGCACAAATCTGCTCAATCTCTATCTCAAATTTGCACTAAACATAGTACTTAGGTCTAGCACAAATATGCTCAATATTTATCTCAAATATTAGGTCTAGCACAAATTTAATCAATCTCTGTCTCTTGTCTGGCATAAACCTATCCTTAAATCTACACCAAACTCTGTCTTCAAATATGTCCTCAAGCCTTAACACAAAGCTTGATCCAATCATAAATCAACTCTCCTAGATTTGTCCCAAACCTTAACTCAAGGTTTGAACAAATCAATCAATCAAATATGCTCATAAGTCTTCTTAAAGACTTGCCTCAATTCTGTCCATAAGTTCTCTCTAGAACTTGCTCAAAATGCTCTTAAGTATTCACCAAGACTTACCTCAAATATGCATTGTACGCTTCCAAAAAATATCACACTAATCTGTCCATATATCCAAAACAAAAATGATCGTTGAAATTCAAATTTAAATTTTTCTTTGGCACCTTAATTAATTTAAATTTAAATTTTAACCTTAGGGTTAAAATATTTAAATTTAAATAATTTAAACCTTAGACTTTAAAATCTATCACATGGGTCTTTTGGAGGAATTAGAATTTTATAATTTCTTGGCCTTCATTTTTCTTCAAACCAACCTATAACCCAAAATATTATAATATTAGATATTATAATATTATTAATTCCATTGAACCTACTTCTTTGCCTTGTTGGAAAAACCATTGGAGGACATTAATAACACCGAAACTTGGACATCACCCTTTTGAAATAAATGCATGGATGACAATGAAACTTGATTGTGATCTTCTTGACATGAATGAAAACAAATCTTGCTCATATTTCCAACAATATCCCACTTTTTCATTGATGTCAAACCATTTTCCTTTTACCATTTTCTGTCTGCTCCCCCTGAGAAACTACTCCCCCTGACTGAATGCTCTCTCCAAAAATCAAATATTTCTCCCTTTGAAATCAATGGCAAAGGGTCACCTTTGGGGCTTGGGTCTAAGAGTGAGACTCTTAGTTTAGCCCCTCCACCACCTCCTCTTTTGAGGTGGTTAATTTTGGGATGGGAGTATTTCTACTTTCGGCATACACTGATCTTTACCATTGTCCACCTTCTTCCTCAACTAATCCTTCTGATTCCTCTGACTATTCCTATTCTTACTTGTCTCTAGAATTTTTTCTCTACACCACTTGGATATATGCCCAACATTATTGCACTTATAACACTTAAAGTTGTTATTACTTAAGGTGCAAATATCTTAAATTTTCTCCAGGTGAAGCCATATCCATTCCTATCATGAACCTTGAAATTAACTACCTTGTGACCAAATTGATTACAAGAGTAGCAATAGCCTTGAAAGAGATGTATATTTCTAAAATTTCCATATTTTTGTCTTTCATGTGTCTTGTACTATGTAGTATTGTGTCCAAAAATGTGACATGATAAGCATCATCCATTGAAACTGCCTTGCCTTGACCCCATTGGTCTCTTAGTCTCTTTTACCCTTTGCTAGTTCTTGTTTTATTTTTTCCTCATTTGTGCATTGTTCCTTCTCTTATTGAAATTTATATTGTCCAAATAATCCTCAGAAGTCTCACTTAATCTTAAAATCTCCTCTTCTAAATCTTCGTATTCTTTGGATCTTGATATTGACTTTCCTCCTTGTTCATTTTGTTCCTGTTCAAAACCAGTCCTATCTTGTTTTATGAAGATCTTTGTACCTTGATAATATTATCCATTTTTTTTGAGCTTCTCCTAAACCTGTGTAGCTTGTCTTTAGACTCTTTTACTTCCTTCCTTAATGAAGCTACTTCATGCTCTAACCTTTCACATTCTAAGACCTTAGCTTCTAACTTATCTTTAAATCTCCTTGTCTTAGCTATTGAGTTGGTTAGATCCTCTATAAGATTTCCTTTCTCTTCATCACATTCTTGAAATTTAATCTTGAGTTTTGAGTTCTTCTTTATTACCTTGATGCATCAAGGGAAAAAATAATCTCACCCTCAAGATCAACTTCTCCTTTCTCTTATTTTTTCGATTCTTCCTCTATTCTTTTGTTTTCAAAAATATATTTTTTCTTTTTTTATTTATTTCCACTAGAAGCACTTTCTTCTTATTCTAATGCCATAATAAGACTTTATTCTTCTCGACCTTCACTAGCATATTTATATTCATCATCACTAAAACTAAATCCATTCCTTGTGAAACTATTTTCAAGATGATCAAAGTTACCACATCTAAAACACTTGAGAATTATTGGTGTCTTGTTTCTAACCACTTCTTTTTCTTCTACCGGAAATGGAATTTCATCTTCATCATTACTTGAGGAATTTCCATCACTATCGCTTGAACTCTTAATTACATTTTATGCATAAAAAAATTTCTTATTCCTATGGAAAAAAATTCTTTCCTTGCTTACCGTGTCCATACCTTTTTTTTTTGTACCTGTATTTTCTTGTTTTTCTTCATCATTGCTATTTCCAACATTTGGACAATTAGATGCATAGTTACTATATTTTCCACAATTGAAACATCTAACTTATTTTGTACCTTTATATTTTATTGAGTCTTTGTTCCTTCTACCATAATTTGCTTCTTCATAACTGGATGACTCATTTCTTGAATCTGAATTCTTACACTTTGTATTATTAGTAGCTTTGAAGGCTGCTTCTTTCTAGGGAATAGGTTGCTCTTTTATTCTCATATCAAAAGCTGTGAGAATTCCATGTAATTCATCCCTTATTAAAAGTTCAATATATTTTGACTCTTCTATAGCTGAAATATTTTCACTATACCTTTTTGGGAGTGACCTTAAAATCTTATCACAAACATCTGTTTCTTCAACTTTAAGCCCAAGTTTTTACATGAAGTTAACAACCTCATCCACACGAAGTAGATATGCAATAATTTTTTCCTCATCCTTCATATTTAGGTCTTCAAATATTCTCTTGTAATTTTACAACTTTACCCTTTTGACCTTTTTGTCTCCCTCATATATACCTTTCAACTTATCCCAAATTTCTTTTGCTAATTTGTAATGCATAACCTTTATAAACCTTGTTTCATGTAGACCATTTAAAATTATATTCATTACCTTTGAATTATTCAGATGTAGGAGCTTACCATATTTATCCGTAGGTGGAGTAGTTGGCGGTATGTATCCATTCTCAATTTCTTTTTATATTTCATTTCCAACTTCCATTAGGTGAATCTTCATTCTCATACTCCAAAGTACATAATTGTTACCATCGAACAATGGTGCCGAATTTCTTGAAGATCCATTTTGAGAATCCATATATGTTCTTGTGAGCTTTTTCTTCAAGTTTTTAAACTCTTTCGAAGGAACCCTCTTTGATACCAATTGAAGAATACAAGCTTATATTGAGAGGAGGGGGGTGAACAGTATAAGACCACTTTTTGCTTTTCTTTCCCAAACAATATTATGCAATATATCAATGACAATATCAACAATAGTAATAAAATCAATGCATAAATCACCACACACAATAGAGACACCAATTCAACATGGTTCACCAATTTAATTTTTTGTATGAATTTTATTTAAGTTCAATATTTTATTCAATGTACCAAAATTTCAATCAAAAATTGCTTCATATATAAACAAGATATTTGATTTATTATATATGTTACCTTAAAAGTCAAACATTTTAGATAGTTTATTTATAAGTAGAAATAATTTTTCTATTTGACTATAGTTGTATTTGATAATTTTACAATGAGATATACCCCAAACTAATATAAATTTCTCATCATTCAACCAATCAAACTAAATAAATACAATATAATTTTATGATTCAAGTATGTATTCCATAAATCAATATAGTTTTTTAACATCATCTAAAAGATGAGGACTACAATTATATTAAAAATAATTGTGTGACATATAATGTGGTTCAATCTTGAGAAATCATGATGCTATAAAACTTTCATACACAATATCAAGAGTTTTTGTATATATAATATTAATTATATATAATACTTTAGAATCTATAAATAAGCAAGAATATAGTTCTTGCAAAAACAGAGAATAAGTTACTATGAGGGCTTGCTAATTAAAAATAAAAGTGAACTAATATAAGCAACCAAGCCATGCATTCATTATGTGATAAAATAAAATATCCATGATTTTTTCCATAATTTAAGTGATATAAGAAAAACAAATCTTATATTAATTGAAAGCATCTATTCATATTATTTACTAGGTAGCCAAAATATTATGAAAGCATTCATTTATTTTTTTAATGGTTATATGGTATTGAAATATTATTACAATTATTCATATCATTGGGTAAGGAGCCAAATATATGAAATCATTCATTCATTATTTAAATGTTATATGGTATTTAAGTATGTCCCACCTACATTACGTCATGACAACATACTAGTATTACATATTGGCAATTATGCAAGTATCACTTCGCAAGATTTAAACCTGGTTATCATACTTTAAAATTAAGGAATTTAACAAACATTTGTTCATTGTTTTATATATTATTTGAATTTAAAATACAATAAACCTATAGATAATTAATGAATACTATGCTTATTAAAAATATGTAACATTTCATATCATTATAAAAATATATTTTTAGTGTATATATTCTTAAAATATATAAATTACAATTTAAAGTTTGATAATATATAAAAATACAAGTCCATTGGGTTTGGGACAAGATATGAAAAGCTATAAATTTCACACAAATAACCTAGAAGATTCCATTCTCATGGGAAAAACTTATAATTTGGGTATTAAGTTTAGAGCAAGTGGCATGGAGCCTGGAGTTTCACACTATAAACTAAATATTCAATCCTAAGTGTGAATTTTAAATTATTTTAACATTGTAAACAATGGTTATAACCCCATGGGTTAATTTTAAAATTTTATCTATTGAGTTTTGATTAAGCAATGGGAAAATAAAAGTTTCACATCACAAGCCAAGGTTTTCATATTTTATAAACATTTTAGCATTTTTCACCTTTATCATTTTAGTTCCTAAGAAATGGTTGACATAATATCTCAATTATTTTTATTTGCTAAGCCTTTGAAACCTGTTATATAACATAGTTTTAGAAATAATGGCATATAGATTGGAAGGCATTATAGGATGTGTTATGTCATAATATCAAGTTGATTATTCTTCATGTGATGTTATAACCATCACATGAGAGGCCACGTATTTTCTTCAATCCATAGAAATCCTAATTATGTTTGCAAAGTTGGATATGAAATTTGATAGATTTTACTATATTATAGTATTAAAAGCATTTGTTTCGTAAGTATTAATGTGAATAGATTAATATTATATAACTCCAAAATAATCTATTATGATAAACAAATATTTTTCTAGATTCTTTGAATCATATTATGGACTTGGACTCTATAAAGGTGATCCACATCTCTTGATCTCTTACTATTATTGTTAACAATTTTTATGGAGCTCTTCCTAAAGAAAAAGTGGAAGATATAATAAAAATAATTTAGGTTGCAACAAACAATCCTTTAAAAACTTATTTTTAATTTACTGATGATGCTTTTATTTTAGATTATCCTTTGGTACTTAAGGCTATGAAATTTAAAAGCAATGCTATCATGATATGATAAGGATTTTTAATAATATTTCAATACTTAATATCACACAATTTGAGATTGATACAAATGAGAGAAGGGAGTCCTCCTATGAACAACATTCTCACAAAACAATTTAAACACTCAACCAGTGACCAACTAATGCTCGATAATCACACATTCAAATATGATAGAGTCCTACCTATAATACAATTAAATGCTTTGTACAACCATACTAATTGTATGCCAACATGTCTTATATGCCCTTTTGCAATCCTAGTACATAATCGTATAATTGTACAACATTCCTATTCATATGGTGCTTTCCATTGTATAGTGCATTCACTTGTATAGTCTCTCTTTCTATACGATAACTAGATTGTACAACAATTTCAACAATGATTTAGCTTAATATGGTACTATCTCAATATGATGCAAGACAAAATGGTGAAATCTTATGACAATATCCTTCACAATGATACTTTGCTTGTGTTGCTCATAATGCAACTTTTTTCACTTGAATGTCACTCTTATCTTCATCTGAGCAATAATTATTCATATGGATTATATTAGTCCTCATGACAATATCCCTTCCTTGAGCCTTCCATTGTATAGTAACAAATAATTTAATATCACAAATGAATGGTGGTCCTTTCATTTAAATGGTAATCATTCATTTGAATGGTGACTAACTCAACTTGAATGTCATGATAAACACTCTATTTATAATTGCACAACAAATACCTATATGGTAATCACACATACAACACATTAGCATTTATATTATGACATCTCGTTGGATTGCATGAATCACTCATCCAAACTACGTTTTCTTTGATAATATAATTATCGTCTTACACTTGCTACACAAAACAAGCTTACACAACATGTAATTAGAGCATAATGTATTCAAATTTACACAATAGCTCAGAAGGATATATTTTTATTATCCATTTGTTAAATAGCCCATTACAATTACATGGTACGCAAATTACAAAATATTCAACCACTAGTTTTACCTCCCACTATTCTTGTTTTTCCCTTAAAGGTATTTCTCCACTCAGTTTCTCTCTTATCTACTTATTTTCCCCTAATCTATCTTCTTTTTTTCATTTTATTTTTCCTATCCACATCCACTTCATCTTCTCCTTTACTTTTATTTTTCTTGTCTTCTATTTTACCTTACATTTCTTCCTTTTCTGTCTTCCCTTCACTTTGTTCTCTTCTCTCTTTTCTTAGCTACTTTCTTTCTTCTCTTCGTCCTATAATTTTCTCTATTATTTGACAGTATGTGAAATGGTCCTCCAATTATTTCTAAAAAATATTCAATGCCCCTGCATCATACTTGTTGGGTAAGAAGAAATATTCCATGAGCTCTAGTTCATGAATATGAATTGTTCTTGCAAGCTATTACCATGTTATCTTAGTTGTCTCCACAAGGCCACTTTTTTTGTCTTGGCCTTCTTATGAGAACTAAGCCTCCTTTTATAGGATGCACTAATTATTCATTTCAATTTGTACCATTCCATCACTACCATCCGACCACAATCAAAAAATATTTTGGTGGCTACTTTCTCTTGGTGTCAACATCTGCTTTTGGAGTGATTATATCCTCCACATATCTCATAAGGATGTAGGTTCCAATAACAAGTTGCAATGTATCCAAATATTCTACACTGATTACAACAACCCATCCTAGGACCTTCATCCTTTCTACTAATCTCTCTCTTCATAAATCTAGTCTCACTACTTCTTGTTTGATCTATGTATCCAAGGCATTCATTCCTTGTTCTTATTTATAGCATTATGGGCATTTACACTTGCCCATATTTTCCTAATATTTTTCTAGTATACCCCATTCTTCTCACTCTCTTGGAACCAATACCTTTGGTGTGTCTTTCAAAGCACCCAAAATCTTCATTGCCATTCTAATATCTATAATTATTACAATGTTCACCACACTTTAAAGTACCATTATTACTATAAACTCTGGCAATATGGCCTTTGTCATGGCCAACATAATAATCAATTTTATCATGACATTCATATTCATCTCCTATCTCTTTATTATTCTTTCTCTTTCTTTCTCTTTATCTACAATAGGAACCACTAATCTTGTCTTCATCATCACTACTATTGGTGACTTATATCATATACCTCTTTCCAGTACTTATTCTCTTGAATGTTACTACCTTTTTCTCCTCATTCTCCATTGGTGTCATCCTATAAGTTGGATTATTATGTAAGCTCGATCAAAGACTAAAATCTATGTGATATCCAATGTTCCTCATGGGTGGCAACCCATATTTTGAAAGAATATCAACATATTCTTCCAAAAAATCCTTCACACCATGTGGGATTTCATCCAACTTTACCACTATCCCTTCTTCTATGGGTTCAATAATGAAATCAAAACATGCTTTCTTCTTCTTTATTCCCTTAAAGGATTGTTTTTCCTTACCTTGAAATACTGCAAGACTATTGTCCACTACTTTCCCTTTGTCCTTAAAAGGACTTAATGTGTACCTCTTTTCATCCTTATCAATAGTGTAGGTGTTCACCCTCCCATCATGTATTGCCCTTATATAAAATTATTATGGTCTACCTAATAAGACATGATAAGATTACATAGGCATAACATCACATAGTAGTGTAAGAACCAATCTAGAAGTCTACCATACATAATTCAATTACCAAAATTTGATGACCCTTTTGCGACCATGATATCTATACAAAATTGGGTGTTAAATCTTCTTCTATCCAAGATTTTCTACCATATTTGTTGACAATAGAGTATATGTACTCCCACTATCCATAATCACCTTACAACATTTTCCTCCTGATTTATAAATTGTCCTAAATAGGTTCCTTCTTTACGTAGGTTCATGCATATCCTTTTCTCGTTTCAACAATAGTATGTCCATAATAAATGGTTCTCCTTGTTTTGGTTCCTCCATATTATTTGATGAAGCACCATTCTCTTCATTTTCTTTTGTAATTTGGTTTTGAGCTTCCTTTCCACATCTGCTGGTCTATTGTGCTTGAGGATTTTCATATGCTCTAAGTCCTTCTTATAAGAATTTATAACACATTTCAATAAAAATATGTCCTCTACCTCTACCAAATCAACCTCGTCCTCTTGATGATTCAGCTTTTTCTTAGGTACATTGGCTAAAATCACTTTGACAAGTACTAGATTCTCCTTGTCTGACATTGCAATATTTTGATTAGTTTGCTTCATCCTCTTCGTTGTCACTTATGTATCCTACTTGAAATCCTCTCATTTGAGTAATTTCAAGTGCATCCAATTCAAAAAATGATTCCTCTCATCATCTTAGCTATATGTGTGGCTCGAGGACCTTGTGGTATTCCTCTTCCTCATTGTGCCATATTTCCTTTGGCACATATCAAACCTCAAGGATTAAATAGATCTGATACTAAAATGATGTAAACGACATAAGGGAATTCTCCTATGAATGATATTATCACAACAATTTATTCACTTAACCAGTGACCAACTGATGCTGAATAATCACACATGCAAATATGATAGTATCCTCCCCATCATACAACCAAATTATTTGTACAACCACTTTCATTGTTTGACAACATTCATCGTATGACAACATGACTTATACAATATTTTGAAATCGTGGTACAATGTCAAACAATTATAGAACATTTCCATTCGTATGGTGCTTCCTTCGAATGATGATTCCACTTATATATTTACCCTTGTACGATATTTTTCTATATGACAACTAGATTGTATGGTAATTTTAACAATTGTTTAGCTTAATACGATAGTGTCTCACAATGATGTTAGATAAAATGATAAAATGTTATGAATGATGCTTTGCTTATGTTTCTCACAATGCAACTTTTTTCACTTGAACACCAATCCTATTTTCATCACACCAATGATTCTTCATGTGAATGATATTAGTTCTTACAACAATGTCACTTCCTTGACCCTTCTATGGTATAGCAAAAAATGATTTAATATCATGAATGAATGATAATTATTTCATCTGAATGGTAATTATTCATTTGAATAGTGACTAACTTGATTTGAACGTCATGATCAACACTTTCTTTTCTTTGGTTGTGTTTCTCATAATGCAACTTTGTTCACTTGAACACCACTCCTATATTCATCAAATCAATGATTCTTAAAATGAACAATATTAGTTCTTACGACAATGTCCCTTCCATGGTATAACAAAAAATGATTTAATATCACGAATAAATAGTGGTCCTTTCATTTGAATGGTGACTAAATTAAATTAAACATCATGATAAACACTCTATTTTCAATTGTACAACAGATGCCTCTATGGTAATCACACAAACAACACATTGACATTTAGATTATATCTCCTCATTACATGACTCACTCACCCAAACTACGTTTTCTTTGATAATACATTTATTTTCCTATACTTCCTACACAATACAAGCTTACACATCATGCAATTAGAGCATAATGTATTCACATTTACACAGTAACTCAAATGGATATATATTTTTTATTCATCAATCAAAGACCCCATTATAGTTACATGGTATGCAAATTACAAAATATTCGACCACCAATTTTGCCACCTGCTATTCTTGTTTATCCCATACAAGCAATTATCTATTTATTTTCTCTCTTATATGCATATTTTTCATTGATTTCTCAATCTCTTTCTCATTTTATTTTTTCCTGTCTTCATTTGCTTCATCTTTCTCTTTCCTCTTTATTTTTTGTCTACCATTTTACCTCTCGTTTCTTGATATAAATCCAGAGACAGGTCTTCAATAACCATCCATAACTATGAAATTCTCCATTAACAGTAATAATAGCCCTTACTGTACTCTAGAAATACATGAGAGGGAAATGAGTAGCTTCCCATATTAAAATATATGCCTGCACCCAAAGTCAAGCAATTTCCACACCTACCGATAAAAAACATAAATGCTTGTGGAAAAACATAAATTTCTACATGTGCCCACCACTAAACAAAAATATCTTTTATGACATCATTCTCCTCTGGTTGAGAGGAACGTAACTCTTGCAAGTTCAGTTGTTCAAACTCTTACAACTACTGACCATCCAACTAACAAAGCTCCCACTTTGAAATCCATGTGCTATACTTCGATGGTAGTCCTTCCCACCGTACTAAGTACCTTTGGTAATTTCCTTACCTAGTGTTAGTCACTTTCATATATAGGACCTAGGAGATCTTTTATTTATGTTTCCTTGGTGAAGCATAACAATCAACTTCAAATAATTTGCTAAAATTTGGCCACACCAGAACTGATACCTCTGCTACTTTCTTCTTCAATAACTCAAAGCTTTTTGTCACTGCTCAAGTCTAGATAAAATATTTCCCTTTGGTGCACTCTGTGATTGGTGCAACAATACTACTAAAATTACAAATAAACTTATGGTAAAAGGTTGCAAGGCCATGGAAAATCCTGACCTCTATCATTCTTGTGGGAATGGGTCAATCTAAGATTACCCTTACCTTTTCTTGATCCATCTTCACACCATCTTCAAAAATCACAAACCCCAAAAACACTAAACTCTTCTACATAAATATGCATTTCTTCAAATTTGCATACAACCTCTCCTTTCTCAATATTTCCAATACCAACTTCAGGTGTAATGGGTGCTCAACTTCAGTTCTACTATATATCATAATATCATCAAAATAGACAACAAACTTACCAATATACTCTTGTAACACTCTGTTCATAATCTACATAAATGTGCTTGGTACATTAGACAACCCAAATGACATCACCAACCATTCATTCAATCCATTTGGCATCTTGAAGGTGGTTTTTTATTCATATCCCTTTCAAATACACACCTAATAATACCCATTCTACAAATCAATCTTATTAAAATACTTGGCTTCGACCAACACATCCATATGACATCTTGAAGGTGGTTTTTTATTCATATCCCTTTAAAATACACACCTAATAATGTCCATTCTACAAATAAATCTTATTCAAATACTTGGCTTCGACCAACACATCCATCATATCATTAAGTCTAGGTATTTGGAACCTACACTTCAATGTAATATTGTTTATGGCCCTACTATCCACACACATTCACTAAGAGCCATCTTTATTTGGTGTCAATAGAGAAAGTGTTGCACAAGGATTTATACTCTCTCTTACTAACCCCTTCTTCAGCAACTTAGCCACTTATTAGTTCAAATCTTCATTTTTTTTGGATTCATCCTATAGGCTACCTGATTTGGAAGAAGTACACTAGGTATCAAATCAATGTGATGTTGAATATCCCTTTCTAGAGGTAATCCATCAGGTAGTTCATTTGGTAAGATATTTGTAAAATCTTCTAAAAACTCTTCTACTACTGGTGGCATATTTATAACCTCACCTATTACCTTCTTTGCTGTCAAGACATAACAAAACCTTATTTCCTCCATTTCTACCCCAAACTCTTTGATGGTCAACAAACTCTCACCTTGTCCTTCCTCTTTAAGAGGTAATAAAACAACTTTAACACCATCTTTTAGAAAGGTATAGGTGTCATTTTATCCATCATGTATTACCTTCCTATCATATTGCTATGGCCTCTCTAACAATATATGGTAGACATCCATAGGTATAACATCATGCCAAATATTATTCTTATAAGTATTACTAATATAAAATTTAATAAAACACCTCTTGTCTACAACCACTTCATTACCCTTTTTTAAACTAGGATGTACGATATGGATATGGATGCTTCTCACATTTTAGACTTAGTTTATCTACCATAACATTTGAGAGCATATTCTCACAACTTCCACCATCAATAATAAGTTTATATATATTTCCTCCATATGTGCACCATGTCTTGAAAATGATTGTACGTAGCCACGAGGTACTACCATTCCTCTCTAGAATTTGATATTTTCTTGGCATGATAATTATGCTTCTCATTATAAAATTTACACTCACATCTACAACAATTTCTACATCTTGCTGCACCTTCTCTACTTCAGCTAAATAGGTTTGAGGTTGTTTAGTATCCCTTCATTCTTGTCCTTGATTTTGAGGATACTCATAGGCTCTATATCCTTCTTCAACATACTTATAACACACATATGGTCTACAAGGAGTATTCTAAGTCCTCCCTCTTCCTCTCCGACATCTCCTTCCTCTCTAGGGGGTATATGAACCTTGTTTGGGGTTCTCAGCCTTATTTTTTGTATTTGAGGATTCTCATTTGATAGGATTAAACCCTTCACATCCTCTTGATGAAATAGATGATACTCCTCTCTTTGCTCTCAAAATTATTCCTATTCTAATTTTCCTCTGGTTTCAGGGCTAACTGATAAGTATCATCTATAGAATAAGGCTTGAGCATGCTAAGCTCATTTGAAATGCTAAATTTTAGACCATTAATATACATGGTTATATTTTGGAGCTCATATTCCTTATGCGTCACTCTGATGGAGATATTATAAAATTCATTGGTATAATATTCCACATAATGTTCTCTTTGCCTTAAATTCTACAATTTCATGAAGAGGGTTTGCTCATAATCTATTGGGATAAATTTTACCCTCAATTTATTCTCTATTTTTTCAAAAACTTGATCTTGTCTTTCCCTTTTTTTGTCTCTCATTTTGGAGGTAATCCCTCCAAAGAAATGCGTGGCCCTTCAACTTAGTACATGCAAATTTTACATTTTTATCTTCTGCCATATTCTTATATTCAAAGAATTTCTCCATATGATTCAACCAATATAACCACTCCTTTATTTGTAACCCTCCTCCATACTCGATAACATCAACCTTCACCCTATCATTCTTACCTTCCAAGGCCCTTATCAAACTTTCCTTTGCTCTATGGGTTCCTCATCCCCTTCCACGGGTGAAATTTCATCTAGTTTACTATCCATATCATTAGGGTTTCTTAATCTCAGATGATTCACCACAACTACGATCTGATCTATTTACCTCTACAAATATTGGATCTACCTATTCATATTGGCATATCTAGCCCTTCCTCTTCTCATTTTCCTCCAAATTTGACAATAAACACATACAAAAATTAAATATTCTTAGTCCATGATCTCTACAAGATCAAGCCTACTCTGATACCACTTAATGTAAATCCAAAGATAGATCTTCAATAATCATCAAGAACTATGAAATTCTCCTTTATCAAAAATAAAAACCCTTATAGTACTCTAGAAATACATGAGAGGGAAATGAGCAACTTCCCATATTAAAATCTATGCCTGCACCCAAATTCAAGAAATTTCCACACCTATCGAGAAAAAACGTAAAAGCATGTGGAAAAACATAAATGATTGTAGGTGCCCACCACTAAAAAAAAATGTCTTTTATGACATCATTGCTTCCTCTTCTCTCTTCCCTTCATATATTTCTTTTCTTTGTTCTTCCAAGCCCATCGTTTCTTCTCCTCGTCCTCTTGTTTTCTATCCCATTTAATGGTTTATGAAACCATATAACAACCATTTAAAAAAAAAAATTGATGCCCCTACATCAAAGATATTTTTATCACCATTATATATAATTTAAAACAAATTATTGTAAGGATTTTAAGTTGAAAAATTATATATTATTGTAACAACCCCGATCTACTCACCTGGTTGCACCACAAAGTAAAGAAAGTAAATATTGGAAATTTGAGTTAATTTGAGGTATTTTATGTTGTCATTGATGTCACATGGATCACATTTGGTTTTGGTGGCCAAAATATTTCATAAATAAGCATTTATGATATTTTGGAAAGCATGGCTATTTACAGGGTTTTTATGAAAACCAAGGCAGGCAAAATAAAAGGTTTTATTTAAAACCATGGTGGGCTTATGTGGAAAGGGCTTTTCTTAAAAGCCAAGGTGGAATTTTGTTTCATCGAAAAAGGACCTCCGGTGATGAAGATATTAAAGTTTAAAGTTTAAGTTTAAATTAATGGAGGGCCGACCTATGTGCAATTAATGGAGGTTGGCAATATATATATATGTAAAGGTTTCAATTTATTTTGGAAAGGGGGCATATTATATATCGTCGGAAAGCTTATTTCGAGGGCTATTTGACTAACTTATTTAGAAGGAGAAATAAGGTGTGTGTAAAGAGATATTTCTGATTTTGCAAAGGGGTTCCAAAAGTGAAGTTTGCCTTGTTCTTTTTCAAGAGGATTAATTCTTTCATGAGGTGACAAGGTATGCAATATTGTGATTTATTTTATTTTATGGTATAAGTGGTTTTGGGAGTGAAAAGGTTATGCAATGTTTTGATTTATTTTATTTTATGGTACAAGTGGTTTTAGGAGAGATAAGGAAGTTGTGCAATTAAAGGCCTTGGTGATGATTATTGAAAAGTGGAGTAATGTTGATTATTTTGTGATCTACTAACCCTTGTGAAGATTGGCAAAAGAATTTTGTGATTGTGGCAGATTTACAAAGAGGTTTTTTCATCTTCATAAAAGGTATGGGCACATTCTCCTATTGATTGTTTATGGTGGTTGATTTCTGAAATATCATTGGAGGGAAAAGGATTGTTTGTGGTTTCCTTTTCGAAAGTGGTTGGTTGAATGCTTCAAGGTTTTCTGAATTGAGAGTTGTGTCTAAACCTTGTTTTATAAGCATAGTTGTTGAAGCCCATTGGTTGTGAAAGAACTTGAGTTAGAAAAGAACATGAGTATCATTGTTATGTGAGATTTGTGGTTGAGCATTGTTGGAAACATTTGAGTTGGTTGATACATACTTGGACTAGGGTTGTGTGAGAAAGAGTTGTCCCTTGTGATGATTGGTTGAGTTGAGTTGATTGAGCCTAGTCAAGTGATGTGTGAAGTGATTGTTCAAGTTCTATGAAACAAACTATTCCATCATTCTATGTTGAGTTGAGATTAAGGTTAGAACATATTGAGTCTCTAACAATTCTCTTTATGGTTCTATAAGACTTGAATTGAGTTGAGGTTGATTTGAGTTGAGAGTGAGATTAGAACATATTGAGTCTCTAAAAATTCTCTTTATGCTTCTATGAGTTGAGTTGAGATTGATTTGGGTTGAGAGTGAGATTAGAACATATTGAGTCTCTAAAAATTCTCTTTATGCTTCTATGAAGTTAATTTGAGTTGAGATTGCCATTCATTGTTGAGTTCATTTTGAGTACTACTTGAGCATGATTGATTGAGCCTTTGAGAAGGCCTTTGGGATAGATTTGAGGATAGTGTTGGGACAGATTTGAGGATAGTGTTTGGACAAGTTCTTAGTGAGCTTGTTGGAGCAGATTTGGGCAAGTTCTTGGTGAGCTTGCTAGAGCAGATTTGGGCAAGTTCTTGGTGAGCTTGCTAGAGCAGATTTGGGCAAGTTCTTGGTGAGCTTGCTAGAGCAGATTTGGGCAAGTTCTTGGTGATCTTGCTAGTGATTTGACAAGTTCTATGTGAGCTTGTTAAGCAGGTTCTGTGTGAGCCTATTGAGCAGGTTCTTAGTGAGCCTATTGATAGAGCTTTGGAGGTGATAGAGTACAGAGGATAGAGTCTCAGTGGATAGAGATCTAGCAGCCAACATAGTTGAAGATAGATCTGAGTGAGGAGTCTTCAAGTGGAGAGAGGTCCACCAGTTAGTGTAGTAGAGAGACAAAGTCTTCTAGAAGATCACATAGCCAGAGTAGAAGGGGAAAGAGTTCTCCTATGGAAGAGATCCATGAACTTGAGATTAGGGGATCAACATCTCCTTTGGACAGAGATCCATAAACATTGTAATTGGGAGTGATTCCCAAAGATATTGATTGAGAAAGTTTTAGTAAAATATTTTCTCCGTGGAGTAGCCCACATTGGGTGAACCACGTAAATTGTGGTGTCTCTATTGTGTATGGTTTTTGTGCATTACTTTGATTACTGCTATTGATACTACTATCTTTACACAACATAATATTGAATTGGAAGAAAAAGTAAAAAGTGGTCTTATACTGTTCACCCCCTCTCAGTATAAGCTTGTGTTCTTCAATTGGTATCAGAGTGGGTTCCTTCAAAAAGGCTAACAACTTGAGGGCAGATTCTACAAAGAACACAGATGGCTTCATAGAAAGGATTATCTTCAAATAAGGCTCCATTGTTTGATGGTAACAATTATGCTTTCTGGAGCATGAGGATGAAGAACTACTTGATATCACAAGGATATGAGGTATGGCAGATGGTTGAAAAAGAGTATAAGGTTGAAGGTGATCCCAAGGAAGATAAGACTACCAAGAAATTGGTTGAGATCAATGCAAGAGCAATGAATTGTATTTTGAGTGGGCTACGTGAGATAGATTTTGCAAAGGTCATGGTATGTACTTCAGCTAATGAGATGTGGACCAAGTTGAGGAATACTTATGAAGGAGATTCCAAGGTAAAGTTGGAAAAACTACAAACTCATAGAAAAATATTTGAGGAATTGAAAATGGAAGATTCTGAAGATATTGCAAAGTTCTTACTTCGAGTTGATGAGATTACTAACACTATGAGAGGCCTAGGTTTTGAGATGAAAGAATCAGAAGTTACTCAAAAGGTTTTGAGATCACTTCCCATGAAATATGATGCAAAGGTTTCAACAATAGAAGAAACAATGGATATCAACAAGTTAACAATGGAAGAATTGCAAGGTACTCTCACAACTTATGAGATGAGGGTAAGTAAGCATCAAGCTCCAATAAAAGAGATTGCATTCAAGGCTTCAGAAAAAGAGAAAGGGAAAGTTTCAGAAATAGATAGAGTTTTAGAAAATGATGAGGAAGCTAACTTCATCAAAAGGAATAAGGACTCAAGGAATTTCAGAGATATAAGGAAAGTCAGGTGCTACAAGTGTGGTGATCTTGGTCACTATGCATACAAGTGTCCACATGAAGAAATCAGTGATGATGAAAAATAGGGTCACAGAAGAAAAGAATATGGAAAGCATAAGCATGACAAAGATGACAGATTCAAGCAAAATAGGTATGAGAAGAAGAAATTTTTTTGTAAGGCAAAGAAATCTTACTACATTGTAGAAGCAAGTGATAGCTCAGATCATAATGATAGAGACAATTCAGATGATGAAAAGGAAGAGCATTTATTCCTAGGAATAGAAGGTGAAAGAGAACAATGTTTTGTGTGTGGTCAAAGAGATCACAGATCAGGGTATTGCAATGGTTTCAGTGATAGTGAAGATGAGATGACACATCAAGGAAATAGGCATGGTCAAAGAAATCTTGAGAGTTTGTTTGCTATAGAAGATTATAATGATCTTAGTGATAGTGAAGATGAAGAAGGGTTTTTCTATGGAATAAAAGAAGTAGAAGAAGAACATTCACTCCAAATAGAAGAAGTTAAACAAGAGGATAATGTCTCAGTTGATCTAAAGGAAGACTTCAATGTTATCCATGAGCAACTACAAGAGGTTAAGGAGAATCTAAAAGAATTGAGATGTTCCCTACATGAGAAGTTTGATCCATCACATGACTCAAAAGGTCAAGATATTTGTACTAAGAAGGAAACATGTATTTCAGAGGCTATAGAGATGGATGCCAAGTTGCTACTTGACACAAATGAAGAGAAAGAAGAGGAAGATTCCAAAGCACCAAAGGTCCCATATTTCAGGTTTGGGGAATCACACTCAAAAGGAAAGGAAGTTCTAAAATATGAAAGCAAAGAAGCACCTAAGATTTGTGAGGAAAGTTCCAAAGTTCCTATGGCTCCAAATATTCAGTTTGGTTCTTGTTTTGAGATAGGTGAATCAAGCTCAAAGGGAAAATAAATTCTTGAAGAGAAAGGCAAGGAAGAGGTTTTAGATGCTACAAAGAAGGTTCAAGAATGCAATGCACAAGTTGAAGATGATCATAAGGATAATGGTCAAGAAAGGTATGAAGAACCAAGGCATGAACAAAGGGCTTTTCAAGGATATTGTTTTTCTTGTAATGGATTTGGACACAGGGCTATACATTGCAAGATCCATGGATCAAAGAAGTTTGATTTTGCTAGAAGAAACTTCAAGGGAAGAAGGTATGGTTTTCAGGGACATTGCTTCTCATGCAATAGGATTGGTCATAGAGATTTTCAGTGCAAAGGAAATGAGCAACATGGTTTTGGTTTTAGAGCTACACAATTCAGAAGTCATGGTTATAATGGTCATGAAAATAGAGCTTCACAATACAGGGTTCAAGAAAGGAATGGATATGGAAATTATTTTAAGAATGAATTTAGGATATGGGAACCATCCAAAGGCTACAATATCAAGTGTTTTAATTGCAATAACTTTGGGCATATTGCAAAATGGTGTAGGACTCAATTCCAAATAGGTTCAAGGCAAGAAGGTCAAACAGGTTCAAGGCAAGAAGGTCAAACAGGTTCTAGACAAGAAGATCAAGTAATTCATCAAGAGAAGGATATCAGAAAAACATGGAAGGAAGTTGATAGAGGAAAGAAACAAAGTAATATGGGAGTAAAGATACTCCCACCCCAAAATTAATCACCTCTAGAGAGAAGGGGGTGAGGGGGCTAAGCTTAAGAGTCATATCTTTTAGCCCCATAGGTGTCCCTTTTGCCATTGATGTCAAAGGGGGAGAGATTTGAGTAAGGGGGAGAGCATTGAGTTAGGGGGAGCAGCCTCCAAAGAGAGCATTGAGTTAGGGGGAGCAGCCTCCAAAGAGAGTATTGAGTTAGGGGAGCAGCCTCCAAAGAGAGTATTGAGTTAGGGGAGCAACTTTGATTCTCAGAGATGGTTTTTGAAGTGATTGTGGTGTTTGCATTAGAGGTGTTGCCATCAATGACAAAGGGGGATATTGTTGGAAATTTGAGGTAATTTGAGGCATTTTATGTTGTCATTGATGTCACATGGATCATTGATGATCATATTTGGTTTTGGTGGCCAAAATATTTCATAAATAAGCATTTATGATATTTTGGAAAGCATGGCTATTTATAGGGTTTTTATGAAAACCAAGGCAGGCAAAATAAAAGGTTTTATTTAAAACCATGGTGGGCTTATGTGGAAAGGGATTTTCTTAAAAGCCAAGGTGGAATTTTGTTTCATCGAAAAAGGACCTCCGATGATGAAGATATTAAAGTTTAAAGTTTAAGTTTAAATTAATGGAGGGCCGACCTATGTGCAATTAATGGAGGTTGGCATATATATATATATATGTAAAGGTTTCAATTTATTTTGGAAAGGGGGCATATTATATATCATCGGAAAGATTATTTCGAGGGCTATTTGACTAACTTATTTAGAAGGAGAAATAAGGTGTGTGTAAAGAGATATTTCTGATTTTGCAAAGGGGTTCCAAAAGTGAAGTTTGCCTTGTTCTTTTTCAAGAGGATTAATTCTTTCATGAGGTGACAAGGTATGCAATATTGTGATTTATTTTATTTTATGGTATAAGTGGTTTTGGGAGTGAAAAGGTTATGCAATGTTTTGATTTATTTTATTTTATGGTACAAGTGGTTTTAGGAGAGATAAGGAAGTTGTGCAATTAAAGGCCTTGGTGATGATTATTGAAAAGTGGAGTAATGTTGATTATTTTGTGATCTACTAACCCTTGTGAAGATTGGCAAAAGAATTTTGTGATTGTGGCAGATTTACAAAGAGGTTTTTTCATCTTCATAAAAGGTATGGGCACATTCTCCTATTGATTGTTTATGGTGGTTGATTTCTGAAATATCATTGGAGGGAAAAGGATTGTTTGTGGTTTCCTTTTCGAAAGTGGTTGGTTGAATGCTTCAAGGTTTTCTGAATTGAGAGTTGTGTCTAAACCTTGTTTGATAAGCATAGTTGTTGAAGCCCATTGGTTGTGAAAGAACTTGAGTTAGAAAAGAACATGAGTATCATTGTTATGTGAGATTTGTGGTTGAGCATTGTTGGAAACATTTGAGTTGGTTGATACATACTTGGACTAGGGTTGTGTGAGAAAGAGTTGTTCCTTGTGATGATTGGTTGAGTTGAGTTGATTGAGCCTAGTCAAGTGATGTGTGAAGTGATTGTTCAAGTTCTATGAAACAAACTATTCCATCATTCTATGTTGAGTTGAGATTAAGGTTAGAACATATTGAGTCTCTAACAATTCTCTTTATGGTTCTATAAGACTTGAATTGAGTTGAGGTTGATTTGAGTTGAGAGTGAGATTAGAACATATTGAGTCTCTAACAATTCTCTTTATGCTTCTATGAGTTGAGTTGAGATTGATTTGGGTTGAGAGTGAGATTAGAACATATTGAGTCTCTAACAATTCTCTTTATGCTTCTATGAAGTTAATTTGAGTTGAGATTGCCATTCATTATTGAGTTCATTTTGAGTACTACTTGAGCATGATTGATTGAGCCTTTGAGAAGGCCTTTGGGACAGATTTGAGGATAGTGTTGGGACAGATTTGAGGATAGTGTTTGGACAAGTTCTTAGTGAGCTTGTTAGAGCAGATTTGGGCAAGTTCTTGGTGAGCTTGCTAGAGCAGATTTGGGCAAGTTCTTGGTGAGCTTGCTAGAGCAGATTTGGGCAAGTTCTTGGTGAGCTTGCTAGAGAATATTTGGGCAAGTTCTTGGTGAGCTTGCTAGAGCATATTTGGGCAAGTTCTTGGTGAGCTTGCTAGTGCATATTTGACAAGTTTTGTGTGAGCTTGTTGATGAGCACCAGAAATGCTCATATTTTGTACATATTTCTTTGATCAATATGCAACTGTATAATAAGGATTGCGTACTTTTATGAATGATTATATAGATATTTGATATAATTATGCGTGTTATCTAATTTGTGTGCTTTTAGTATGTTTTGTGGAATTGTAGTTGATTTAGTTATATTTGGAACGGTCGAGGTCCTTTTGATGGACCTGGCACTTTATTTCATCGGGGGTCAATGTAGAGAACATAGGCACCTCCCTGCAACCGAAAGGCACCAAGGGAACAAGCGCCTCCCTACAATCGAAAGGCACCAAACCAAATACGAGCGCCTCCCTATAGTCAAAAGGCACCAACTAAATACAAGCGCCTCCTTGCAATCAGAAAGGTGCCAACTGAATGCGAGCGCCTCCTTGTAGTCGAAAGGCACCAACCGAAGACAAGAACCTCCCTACAGTCGGAAGGTGCCAACTGAAGACGAGCGCCTCCCCTTGCGTCGAAAGGCACCAACTGAATGCGAGCGCCTCCCTACAGTTAGAAGGTGCCAACTAAATGCGAGTGCCTCCCCATAGCCATAAGGCGCTAATAGAAGGCGAGCGCCTCCCTACAACCAGAAGGCACCGCGATGACAAGGTACCTTCCTCATAAGGAAGGCACCACTGATTCTTTGCCCGTTGACCAGATTTGAACGACGTGGATGACAGTGGCTGGTGCAGTTCCAGCTCTGCATCATGTAGAGATAAATTGGAGATAGCACCAATGTATCAAAATGTCTTACTGATGCTAGGCAAAGCACGAACCGAAATGAACATGCCGCCATCAAAATAGAATGCCAGACGTCGATTGCATTCGCTGGACTGTTCTAATTTAGTCTGGGAAGAATCAACTGTTGTAACCACTTCTGTAATAGAAGTTCTATGGGTGTGTTATATAAACACACGCAAATAGTTCTGAGAAATATATAGAAATAATTAATAAAGATCCATTTAGATTTATAGAAGATATATTGTAATACATTGATAAATATATTACAGTTCCAGAAGTTCTAAAGCGCGTGTTCGATCGGGAAGAAGATACTGGAGCCTAGGCCCACTCCAAGCCAGTATTTCTTCCCCATTTCCTTTTTGTTTATTTATTTTAATTAGTTTATTGCTTTCATAAGAGCGTTCATTAGTTTTCTAGTTCCAGTATTTGTAGTAGGTTTATTTTCAAGAATGTGTACATGATTTATTTTTGTAGATTTAATTATGTTCTTCTTACGTAATTTATTGAGGAGTGCGGGAATGATTGACAACCATTTCAAGAACACCCCCCAAACGTAGGATTAGAAGATTCACCTCCAGTGGTATTTTAGTAACCTAATTTCGACTCTTCACAAGTTTACGAAGCTCCCTGGGTTGATAATTAAATGCACGGGCATGTGACAAAAATAGGAAACCATTCACATTGTTTGGCCCGCAACATTTTGGCACCGTTGTCGGGGAAGCATCTTAATTAGATTACTTACAATACCCTAAAACCTTCCATCTGACCTTGTATGAGTTCTTCGAGAAGAAGAGGACCTGACGATCGCTTTATAAGAACTAATCCATTAGGACCTGAGTCAACCGAGCATTTTGGATTTGAGTTAGACTTGCCCGACCTACCAGCAGTCCATTGGAGTGAGGAACCGCACTTTGTGCAAAGTGCCGCCTCATCCCATCAACAAGGGGATGAAAAAATCATCATAAATCCCCTGTTTAATAGGACTCCTCTAGAGGAAGCCCTATTGTGGAAGGCTGTGGAGGATCAGACGATCTCGCCAGACAACCTTAGAGAATTGACTCAAAAAGTTTTAAATGACCGAAAGGCCATAAATGCTGCATTAGAAACCACATTTCCTAAAAAAATGGATAACGATGAAGTCTCATCTGGATTTAGTTTCCCAATAAAGGAGGGAGTAGGAGATACCAAAATGAAAAACCTATCCCCTGCTCACCTCTCCTCCTTCAGAGGACACCCGACTGAGGACCCTGACCTATTTTTATTCAAGTTTGATGTTTTGTGTAGGTCTGTGGATTACAAATCAAACACGCAGAAGTTGAAATTATTTCCTTCTACATTAGACGATGCAGCTCTATGATGGTTCATCGGTCTGGGAGACAAACACATCACCACCTAGGACCAGATGAAGAAGCTATTTCTAGAGCAATATCAAGATTTCGGGAGAGAAAGAGACTCCAGGGAGGAGGTCCTAAGCATGACACAAAGAGAAGATGAGTCTCTCGAGGAGTATTGGGAGAGATTCAGCTTTAATCTTCAACGGTCCCCTCACTCGAAGCTATCTGATAAGTCCCTCAAAAGCATCTTCTTGAGGGGACTTACCAATGAGTCACTGGAGGCTCTCAACATGATCTCTGGAGGTGATGTCTATCAACATGCTATGGATGACATCCGATAATTATGCCGAAACTACTCGAGAAGGCGAGGCAAAATCACCGCCAGGACCATGAAGGCGATTGCTTCAGTCACCAAAAAAAAATAGGCAACATGTTGGAGGATTTGAAGAGCGAAATGCTCTCATCTCTAGCACTGCAGATGGATACGCTACTGTTAGAAAATAAGAAACAAGAAAATGACGCAGCATTAGCCTATTTCTACCCAAAATGTAGAGGAAGGCATGCAAAGAATGCATGCCCAGAAAACAAGGTCAGAGTATGCACAGTTTGTAGGCTGAATCATAAAACTCGATTGTGCCCACAACTGCCCAGTAACCAGGAAGCGGCTAAGAGCACGGAGGCCTACTTCATAGGAAATAGGAAGAGTTGGCCATAGCCCCCCACGGGGAATATACCAACCAGAATGCCATCATATGGGGGAGGGTCATACATGCACCAAGGACCCCCTCAACCACCTAATATGGGGTGGTGGGGACCATCACCCTGGACTAACGCACCCCCAACAACATTCCTGAATCAACAACCATGGATGCCATATCCATATCTTGGGCAACGAGTGGAGAGGCCACAATGCATGGAATCAGACTCCATAGAGTGCGATGCCTGCTCACATCCAATAGAACTTACTAGCATTTCCAACAGTGAGACCTGCAGCTACCAGCACAACCGACAACAAACCCGAATAATAGAGTAAATCAGTCGGCATACAACGTAGAAGGTGAGATGTATCATATGTATAATATTCAACTTAGATCAGGTAGGCAGCTAGGAGTAGAGACATCGCCTCTGGTAGAAGAGGAGGAAGAAATAGTAGAGACACCTCCATTGGTAGAAGAGGAGGAAGAAATAGAGGAGACACCTCTGGTAGAAGAGGGAAAAGCACTTGAGAGAGTGGAGGCTCCATTTCCTAGCTGGCTACAGGAACAAAGAAAAACAACACAGCTGGAATTCGACATCTTGTCGAGCTTGAAGAATCTCACGGTGACAATCCCATTATTTCAAGCAATTCGAGATGTCCCCATTTACACCAAGGAAATTAGAGAAATGTGTCTAAGGAGACCAGGATGAAAAGCTACCCAGACTATCAACATCGTGGGTAAACTGCGAGATCTAATGATGGGTGGAACACGTCATCCGAAGTATGCAGATCTAGGTAGCCCAGTGCTGATCATAAAAATTGGAGGACATTCCCTATCCAACACATTGGTTGACCTCGGGGTAGCCATCAACGTGATGCCTCAAGAGACCATGTAGAGGCTGCAGCTCACAAACTTGAAGCCAACCACGACAATGTTGCAGTTAGTCGATCGATCAACCGTGTCGCCGGAAGGGATGCTGGAAGATGTGATCGTAACAGTCAGTGCATGGGAATATCCAGCAGATTTTTTAGTTTTGCAAACCAAGACCAGGCTGGGCGGTTACCCGCTCATTTTGGGGAGGCCATGGCTGGCAATAGATGATGCTTACATCAGCTATCGGGATGGGCTAATGACCATATCCAATGGGCAAAATGTCAAAAGGCTGACCATTTCACCGCTAGCTCAGTCTATGGACTCGACAGAAGAACCCAGGATCACCGAGCATGGAACTATGGAGTTGTCCATAATCCAATCGGTGATGACCTTGGAGGAGGTGGCAGAAGAGGACGAGGATGGTGCTATCATGGAGTTTCTCCATGGAGAATCGTCCACCCCCACACCTAGATCACCGTTGACTAGCACCCAAGATCAGCACATCCAAAAAATACACGTTGGGCCAGGGAGGATATTAAACATCAACAACAGGTTGACGCCCACACAACTAGAAAAATTGGAAGAGCTTCTGGTAAAACACCAGCAAGCATTTGCATGGGACTACGCAGATATGCACGACATCAGCCCGAAAATATGTACCCATCGAATTTATTTAGATGACCAGGAAACTCCTAGTCGGCAGCCACAGAGAAGGATGAACCCAGCAATGAAAGACATTGTTAGAGAAGAACTGCACAAACTTCTAGCTGTCGAATTCATATATCTAATTTTTGACAGTGAATGGGTATCACCATTAGTGGTGGTCACCAAAAAGAATGGGAAATGGCGGATCTACATGGACTACCGGGCATTGAACAAGGCGACTAAGAAAGACCACTTCCCGCTCTCGCTCATCGATCAGGTCTTGGACACACTCTCAGGAAGAAAATACTTCTCCTTTCTGGATGGTTTCAGTGGTTACAACCAGATCTAGATATGGGAAGAAGATCAAGATAAAACAACGTTCACCTGTCCATGGGGAATGTTTGCCTATAAGGTATTGCCTTTTGGACTGTGCAATGCATCGACCACCTTTCAAAGGGTGGTGCTTAGCATATTCTTTGATATGATAGGAGATGGGGTGGAAGTATACATGGATGACTTCACCACCTATGGAGAAACCTTCGAGGAGGTAATGACAAATCTGGAAAGAGTGCTCGACAAGAGCAAGGAAAATCATTTGTCCCTAAGTAATGAAAAATTTTTTATGATGATGTAGGAAGGCATCATGTTGGGACACCACCTCTCTATAGAAGGAATAAAAGTAGACAAGAGGAAGATCGAGGTCATCAGAGACCTACCTAGCCCTAGAACGCAGAAGGAGGTAAGAAGTTTCCTTGGATCAGCTGGGTACTACCGGTGATTTATCGTCAAATTTAGTAAGATTGCCAAACCACTACACACCCTACTTTCTAAGGACGTAGAGTTCAATTGGATGGGAGATTGTGAAGAAGCATTCCAATTGCTTGAAAGAAAAATTGATATCTGCACTGGTCTTGAGAGGACCGAATTGGGCCATACCATTCCATATTTACTGCGATGCATCTAACGGTGCGATCGGAGCAGTCCTCGGGCAGAAATATGGCAAAGAATTTTACGCCATCTATTATGTCAGTAAAAACTTGGCAAGAGCAGAGCTCAACTATACAATGATAGAAAAATAATTCCTCGTAGTTTTCCATGCAATAAACAAATTCTTCCACTATATAACAGGATATAAGGTCTTCATCCATATGGACCACGTGGCTATCAGGTATCTGATGAGCAAGCTGACCATTGGTGGCAGAATTATCAGATGGTTGTTGCTATTGCAGGAATTTGACATCACTATAGTCGATAAACTGGGCAAGGACAACGTCGTGGTGGATTTTCTCGTCCAGATTGATACCAGCAGATCATCATGCAGTGGAAGATCAACTTTTAGATGAACATCTATTTGCTATTAGTGAACAAACTTCGTGGTATGCAGACATAGCCAATTACTTGGCCACCGGAAGGACCTCACCTGCTCTCTCCTACCGAGAAAAGCAAGCGGTCATAGAGAAGAGCGCATCATTCCTTTGGATGGATGGTCTCCTATTTAAAATAGGATGGGACCAAATTATAAGAAGATGCGTAGCAGAACAAGATTTTTCAGAAGTGCTCAAGGCATGTCACGATGAGCCATGCGGAGGACACTTTGCAGGGAAACAAACTGCCTACAAAATCCTGCAGGCTGGGTGTTTTTGGCCCACTCTGTTCAAGGATGCGGCAGCGTATACCAGTAAGTGTGACGAGTGCCAAAGGATGGGTAGACCAACCCACCGAGATGAAATGCCCCTGCAGCCCAGGTACACCTGGAACCTTTTGATAAATGGGGCATGGACTTCGTGGGACCATTTAATCCACCTTCGATGGGAAGGAGGTTTATTTTGGTCTGCACGGATTACATCACCAAATGGGTGGAAGTGCAGGCATTAAGGGACTCAAAGGAAATAATGATCGTCGATTTCTTATTTGCCCATATTTTCACATGATTTGGGGTTCCTCGGGAGATAACAACAGACCAAGGGCCCCAATTCACCTCCAAATTGATTGAGGAGCTGATGGAGCAGTATAGAGTTTGGCACAATAAAACCATGCCCTACCATCCATAGGCGAATAGGCAAGTAGAAGTGACAAACAGGGAGATAGAAAACATCCTGACCAAAACCATGCAGCAACATAAGAAATATTGGGCCACACGGTTGTCGAAGGTAGTTTGGGCATACAACACCACGTGGAAATCCACCACAGGATGCACACCTTTCCAACTGGTCTATGGAAAAAATGTGATGATGCCCATCGAGTTCAAAATCAAAACTTTGAGGATGGCTTCAGAATTAAATTTGAGCTTGGATGAAGCTCAAAAATAGAGGATTCGCCAGATAGATCATCTGGACGAAATCCGACTGGATGCTTTGCAGAGGATAGAGATTATACAGAAGCAGAGAAAGAAGTGGCATGATAACCACATCAAGCTAAAGAAGTTCTAGGTAGGGGAATGGGTATTGTTGTACGATTCCCGATTCCAAGAAAGGAAGGGAAAACTTATGCAGAGGTGGATGGGGTCGTATGAGGTGGCAGAGCTCATTAGGAATGGGGCGGTGCATGTTAAGACAATTGACGACAGCAACACCATGTTCACAGTCAATGGCCACCGACTATGCCCCTATAATACGTCCGAAATGTTATAGGTGGAATCTAGAGTAGGCGTGGGGGAGACCCCATCTTGCTAGATCTGGACCGAACTCTCATAGGTGAAATGGTGGGCACGAAAGTGCTCACCCAAATTTTTTAGTTAATATAGTTTTTTTTTTGTAATGTGTGTTTTTGCAGGGACGACGCCCGCATGCAAGCTATAGGCATCCTAATCCAGGGCCTAACAGGCACGAAACACGTCTAACTGCCTTTATTTTCCTTTCTTTTTCTATTGATTTTTGTAGGTGGAGGACCTAACAACATGAGGGATAGGTATATGGGAAACCAGGCCTGATTCGGCTCAGCATTCCGACACCGGCTCGTAGGTAGAATCTGGGCAGCGTGAAAAACTAGGAAGGCTTGATCACCCTTTTTCTAGTCAAATCGCCATCTAGAAGAAGGTGCCTTACTACATCCAGAAGGCGCCAAGTCTAGAAGAAGGTGCCTTACTGCATCCAAAGAAGGTGCCAAGTCCAGAAGAAGGTTCCTTACTACACCCGAAAGGCGCCCATCTAGAAGAAGGTGCCTTACTGCACTCAAAAGGTGCCCATCCACAAGAAGGCATCTTACTACACCCGAAAGGCACCCACCCAGAAGAAGGTGCCTTACTGTATCTAAAAGAAGGTGCCAAGTCCACAAGAATGCACCTTACTACACCCGAAAGGCACCCATCCAGATGAAGGCACCTTACTACATCCGAAAGGTGCCAAATCAGAAGACAACGCCTTCCATCCATTCATAATTTCTATTATAAAAAAAAAATCTAGCCGAGACACCTTCCAACATCAAGAAGGTGCATTCATCTAGCCGAGATGCCTTCCAACATCAGGAAGGCGCATTCATCCAGCCGAATACGCCTTCCAACATCAGGAAGGCACATTCATCAAGACGAACACCTTCCAACATCGGGAAGGTGCGAACCAGAAGGAGGCGCCTCCCACATTGGGAAGACGCATGCAGGCAAAAGCATCTCCCACAAATTTGAGGCACCTCGTAGCATCGAAAAGTGCATTCGTTCAAAGAAGAGCACCGACAATGTCGGAAAGGTGCTACAAGGACACCATCCACATGGGAAAGGTACCAAAGAATACCTCCCGTGTACAACATTTACATCTACCGGATGCCTCGAGCGGAACGAAGCATCGCATGAATGAGCAGCATCAAAGGACCATACCCCTCCCTCATGTCACAAGTCAGCAAATCAGTGGCTACCACGACTACTGGAACGACGAATCAGGTACACGCATACTAAATCAAATTGTTTATATAATTATTTATAAATACGCAGTACCAAAAAAGATACCACCGTCATAGAGATCGTATCCCCCCATAGCCGAAATTGCATGCCAATGATAGGGCATCTTCCATAACTGCTAGGGTTAGGTGTATTTTCTATAAGAAGGTGCCTTCCTGAAGAAGGAAGGACAAAAAAATATACAACAGTAGAAGGCACCATGGGAGGAAGGTCCAAGAACCACGCGATCAAGAAGAATGAACCCAGTGATACTGATGGGATCAGAGGGGCGATGAAGACCCAATTCGAAGGCGAGGGGTGGCTCGAATATCGCACCCTGGTCAGTCAGGGCCAGGACGTGGAGGCAGCTAGAGAATTCACCACCTCTTTGAGGGGCGATGCGGCCCAAGTACAAGGGGTGAAAATTCTAGTCACCCCTAAGTTCATCTCACAGGCGACTGGATTGCCTCTCATGGGAGAATGTACATACAAGGGCGAAGTGTTAAAACTATATGCTAAAATACTACTACCAAGAGGAAATGTGTAGATAGAAAGGGAGGGGTTACTCAAAAATAGTCTCCCCATGAATATGCGGAAGATGTTCGAGTAGATTGCTCAATTCTTCACATGCACAGGAAAGTATACCCATTTGCACATTAATCATGTGCACTTCCTCAATCACCTAGTGCATGGGAGGAAGTTAAATATACCTTTCTACCTGGCGAATGCTCTGAAAGATAAAGCGGCTTGATACCAGAAGGGGGCACCGTCCACCTTAGCCCACCATGGGCTGATATTGGCATTGGTCCGCCATGTAAAAGCACAAGGATAGAACCACGACACAGAGGGAGATGGCGGCCAAATAGAGAAACATAATGCGGTTGCCGAATTAGGGCAAGACAAAGCATTCCCTATAGAGGCGATAACAAACATCGAGAAATTGGCGTTGCCCTATTTTCCAGAAGGAGCATAGCAGTCACCAGTGCCCAAAGACATATAGGACAGAGGGCATTCCCTAGTGCCTGAGTATGAGGAGGAAGGAGCACCACCTGTTGGTCATGAGGATGAACCAATCCCTATGAGGAAACATCTGCGACGATTTATCTTGATAGAGGAAGGACAGAGTGACTCAAAGATAGACATTGCCGCCCAAACCCTCCGAGAATTAACGAACCGGAGCCCACGGAATGAAGGAAATTTTGGGAGTAACGACCAGATTGATGCGGCCTTGGAGGAGGTGCTTGAATGGCAAACCGATTGTTGGATGGCACAGTAGATTCTGGAAGATTTCCAGAACCAGCATAAAAGGGAATTGGAGAAAAGGGATAGACGAATCACTCAACTCGAGCAGTTGGTTCGACAGTTGCAGGAGAAAAATAAAATACTTCAGGACAGAGGAATAGCAATACAAGAGGTGGTAACTCAGACTGATTGGGCAGAAGAAGTGCCGATGAACTCTCCCACATCCGTCGAATGAGTATTCTCTTCAGGGGAGATTCGATCGGATGCCCGATAGAGCAACCCGGAGGCAGGGGAGGATTCCTCTATTTTTAGGGGTGAAAAGAAAAGAAGTCCTACCATGCCCCCTATCATTGTCTTGAGTGACACAGAGCAGGACGAAGGTCTCCAGCAATAGATAAGACCAGAGGATAAGGAGGACCTCCCTAGGCCTAAAGAAGGAGAAGAGCCTAAGGGGTCAACACCAGGTAGACAGGAGAACGAAGGATCACCCCCGAAGATATCGCAAGCAGCACCCCAAAGGAGAAAGAAGAGACCCCGGTCCGAGCCACCACATTTTTTGTAGAAGCCAAGGCAAAGAGGCCCAGGACGGCTCGACAAAAGGCGAAAGTGACCTTCGTCAAGTTAGAGGAGGACGAATGGGACATGCAGCTATTCGCCAAAAGGAAAAAATATTTCGAGCAGCAGCGCAACGAAATTAAAGTAGCCAAGGAGGCCAAGAAGGCATCCTCGAGGGTAAAAGGAGATTCTGGCATCTACGTCAATCCGATAGAAGACAGCCAATTTTGGGACATCTATGGTTCATCCCGCGGGTGGCCTTCCATGATGAGGAGGTACTAGGAATGATGGGGAGTATATGGCCCACGATTGGAGGCTGCTACAATTGCAAAGAAGAATGCAGGGCTTACCCTTGAAGCAGCCAGATTATACAAGGCCCAAGTAGTGCCTTCTAGAGGGGATAACTCAGATATCCCTCTGGCAGTGGTCAGACCTCCAGACGTCGACCTCTGGCAAGTTGTCGAAGCTACATTTCAATGGGTAGGAACAACGCTAGCTAGACCACCACTAGTAGCGGCCAGAACAAGAAGAGGACAATTGACAGCCACAGTTTCCCATAGGCAAAGGCGAACCACACCTTCAAATGTCGACACAAAAAGATAGACTTGGGCCACAGGGGCAGCCGAATCCTCCAAGAGATGGTGACGATGAAAATTCAGAGGGCTACCTACAGTTTGGATGCCATGAGGGCATGGCATATGTTAGGCATGGGGGGATGATGAGCACCAGAAATGCTCATATTTTGTACATATTTCTTTGATCAATATGTAGTTGTATAATAAGGATTGCATACTTTTATGAATGATTATATAGATATTTGATATAATTATGCGTGTTATCTAATTTGTGTGCTTTTAGTATGTTTTGTGGAATTGTAGTTGATTTAGTTAGATTTGGAACGGTCGAGGTCCTTTTGATGGACCTGGCACTTTATTTCATCGGGGGTCAATGTAGAGAACATAGACACCTCCTTGCAACCGAAATGTGCCAAGGGAACAAGCGCCTCCCTGCAATCAGAAGGCACCAAACCAAAGACGAGTGCCTCCCTGCAATCGAAAGGTACCAACTGAATACGAGCACCTCCCTGCAATCAGAAGGAGCCAACTGAATGCAAGCGCCTCCTTACAGTCAAAATGCGCCAACTGAATACCAGCGCCTCCCTATAGTCGAAAGGCACCAACTGAATACGAGTGCCTCCCTGCAGTTGAAAGGTGCCAACTGAATGCGAGCACCTCCCTGCAGTCAGAAGGTGCCAACTGAATGCGAGTGCCTCCCTAAAGTCAGAAGGTGCCAACTGAATGCGAGCGCCTCTCTACAACCAGAAGGCACCACGATAACAAGGTACCTTCCTCATAAGGAAGGCACCACTGATTCTTTGCCCGTTGACCAAATTTGAACAACGTGGATGACAGTGGCTGGTGCAGTTCCAGCTCTGCATCATGCAGAGCTAAATTGGAGATAACACCAATGTATCAAAACTTCTTACTGATGCCAGGCAAAGCACGAACCGAAATGAACATGCCACCATCAAAATAGAATGACAGACGTTGATTGCATTCACCAGACTGTAAATGCATGGGCATGTGACAAAAATAGGAAACCATTCACCTTGTTTGGCCCACAACACTTGTTAAGCAGGTTCTGTGTGAGACTATTGAGCAGGTTCTGTGTGAGCCTATTGATAGAGCTTTGGAGGTGACAAAGTACAGAGGAAAGAGTCTCAGTGGATAGAGATCCAGCAGCCAACATAGTTGAAGATAGATCTTAGTGAGGAGGCTTCAAGTGGAGAGAGGTCCACTAGTTAGTGCAGTAGATATATAGAGTCTTCTACAAGATCACATATCCAGAGTAGAAGGGGAAAGAGTTCTCCTGTGGAAGATATCAATGAACTTGAGATTAGGGTATTAGCATATCCTTTAGACAAAGATCCTTAAACATTGTAATTGGGAGTGATTACCAAAGAGATTGATTGATAAAGTTTTAGTAAAATATTTTCTTCGTGGAGTAGCCCACATTGGGTGAACCACATAAATTGTGGTGTCTCTATTGTGTATGGTTTTTGTGCATTGCTTTTATTACTGCTATTGATACTGTTATCTTTACACAACATAATATTGAATTGGAAGAAAAAGTAAAAAGTGGTCTTATACTATTCACCCCCCTTCTCATTATAAGCTTGTGTTCTTTAGTAAATTCAAAGGTTTTTTCAGAACGTTTATCGTTACCATCCTATCAATATTTCAATGTTCTTAGAAATTACGTTCATGATCATAGCAATTTATTTTACCCAAATGCATTTTTAACCACTTTTGGGCTCAAGACTACTGCAAATAGTCACCCAAGTGGATGATATCAGACAAATCCTATTATAGATGCCATTCTGTGGTTACGATTGCCCTCATTTAACGTATGCTTACTTTGCATGAGGATAGATCCACGATAGGGGTTGTCCTCTAGGGCTCATAACACCTAGAGGATGGATACTTGCTTCCCCATTCCTTATCATATCCAACATTTTGACTATCTAGTCATCTCATTCTGAATTTATATGAAGGAAATTAGCATATAAATGCCTCCGTGGCTAACTGGTGATCCCCTTCTAGGAGCTAGTCAATGCCATCTCAATACATTGACCTTGGAATTCATCACACATATTGATTATAAAACATAGTGGTTTATCCCATATCAAAACCTATGATTGTTCTACCTAATTTTAATGAGTATGGTACTATCATAATACTAACCGAATCATAATCTAGGGATGGTATCCCATATCACCCTCCCGTTACAAGTTCTGATGTAGTATCTTACTTAGTCTAATTCTACCATACTACAGTTGTTTTAGTAATAGTTGTGTGCATACCTACATCTCAACCTCATTGGGTATCATGGTTCATCCTTCTCGATGATATTCACTAAAATATAAAAGGTAAATATATGGTTTACTACATTTCAAGTACATGAAAAAAAGGTATTTATGTTGTATTATTTTAGTATACGGTCCTAGTTTATCCTAGGATTACCATTCCAAATAGCATCTCACTAACTTAATTATGCATATCAGATTTAAAGTTTAGATTAATGAACTGATAGAGCTAGAGATTTTTTATGTTATAACTCCCTCTATCTAGCTCCCAATAGACAATATAAAAGAAAGATATCCCCTTTGTTTTTATTTATTTTTCCACCCGATCAACTAAACATAAATGTTGGTAGATGTTACACATGTCTCTTATTATTTCTCTTTTTCATCCAAGGTAACCAATGGTTCTACCACTTAGTTAATTCGGGTGTCCATTTAAGCTCAAATGAACCTCTAACTCAATTTGAAACAAAGTTATAAGGAAAATTATTACCACAATTTCTCTATCATTAAAGAAATTATACAAGAAATGCATTTTCATCTATACTTCCTAGGTTACTAACTAGTGATATTCCACATGTTAATGAGGGTTCACAGTTTCCAAACATTCCTGACAAGTTTATTAGATAACTAATGACTCATTTCATATACAACATAGATTCAAGTATTTTTTTCCTTCACCATACAACAAATGGACAAATCGTTTTAGAATGCAAGATTTTAGAATCACAATAGATCATTATTTGGAAACATTATTCTTTTTACTTATAGATTTTGGGTTCTAAACATGCATACTTTAAGCTCTTCCACGGGCACACATTTAGGAGTTACCATATTGCACATTATCATGGTAGTATTTATCTATGGTACTTGCATTATAAGGAATATAATGTATCAAATATCTTATACGTCAACAAGCAATATAAACAAATGATTGCAATATTTAAAATACCCAAAAAATTCCCTTACAAGGTTAACTACTCTTTATAAGTTTTATTCTTGTTTTTTTAAGATACATATATTGCTACTATCGTACTTTACTGAGCACAAAGGCAGTGAAATTATTTTAACACTTCAATAGTTTTCTCTCCTATATGGCTCGGTTCACAATACATATCTCTAATGCAAATGTATTTTCCAACAATACCAATTTTACAGTGTGAAGATACTCCCAATGCTGTCATCTTCCTTTGTCTTATAGATGATAAGATTTGTTGTCTGTTGTGTCCCATATTTGCATAAAGGAGGTTACCAGATGAACATCCATATCAAGATCTTCTTTCCCGCTATTCAAACCAGCGACTGAAGTCTTAAGTGGAGTTCATTGGGGATTAGAAAGGCTCACTTCCAAATGAATGCATCTAACTATGTAATCATTATTTAAATTTCACATGCATTCAAACATCCAAAATCACACAATACTCATTAATATTTTATGTTCCTTCATTCTATTCATGATATATCCAATGCATATTAATTCTCAAGTGTATTTAATCTACCAAAAAATGCACAACCTACAAAAAAGTATCCAAGAAAGACATTTCATGTTAACAAAATACTTTCTTTAACCAAAACTACATAGGTTTCTAGAATAATGCTAAAACATTTGAAGAACACAAGCTTATACTGAGAGGGGGGTACCCCTTTTTGCTTTTCTTTCCCAAAAAATATTATGCAATATATCAATGGCAATATAAAAAATAGTAATAGAAGTAATGCACAAATCACCACACACAAAAGATACACCAATTTAACGTGGTTCACCCAATGTCGGCTACTCCACGAATAAAATATTTCACTAAAATTTTCTCAATAAATATCTTGAGAATTCTTCCCTATTACAATATTTATGGACCTCTGTCCAAAGGATACACCAATCCCCTAATCTGGTTTGTGGGCACCAAACCACAGGAGACACCAATATCCTTTGTTGGTTCGTGGATCTCTATCCACAGGAGAACTCCTTCTCCTCTGCTCTGGCTAGTGATCCTCTAGAAGACTATTGTCTCCACTACACTAGCTTGTGGATATATATCTACTGAAGACTCCTATTCCCACTCAAAATATATCTGTCCTAACTACCCTGGCTAATGGATATTTATCCACTGGAGACTACTATCCTTACCACACCATGCGATTATTGAATTCACCATAACCTTAGCAAGAATGTGAGTGCATACCTTTATTAATCACACCAAAAGAGACTTGGAAGGTTTTGAACACCTGATCCCTTCTCTCCAAATACCTTTGCACAACGTGCACCCACCATATAGGCTACATTTCCTCACATAAAAGGAAAGGCACATGCCTTCATTTTATTTCTTGATCGATGATGCAAATCAAATGAGCTTTTGCCTTCCAAAACAATGATCACATGGATCGAACCCATGACTTGGCACCTCCTAGCATCTTAGTACAACCCTTGGCTGCCAACTGCGCTACTCAGTGCTTAGCACAACCGTTGGCAATCCCACTTGCTTTTATGTCTTCATCTGCCCTCCTACGTCTTAAGCACATGCGAACCTTTCTTTTACAAACACACAATGTATGATTTACTTGGGAAATTAATCATTTGCATGGATGGAAATTTAAATAAAAAATTGCCTCCTTTTATATGTAATGTACCATATATCCAAAACATTGGTGATCCTTGAAATTCAAATTTAAATTTATCTTTGGCACCTTAATTAATTTAAATTTAAATTTTAACCTTAGGGTTAAAATATTTAAATTTAAATAATTTAAACCTTAGACTTTAAAATTTGTCACATGGGTCTTTTGGAGGAATTAGAATTTTATAATTCCTTGGCCTTAATTTTTCTTCAAACCAACCTATAACCCAAAATATTATAATATTATTAATTCCATTGAACCTGCTTCTTTGCCTTGTTGGAAAAACCACTGGAGGACATTAATAACACCGAAACTTGGACATCACCCTTTTGACATAAATGCATGGATGACAATGAAACTTGGTCATGATATTATTGACATCAATGAAAATAAATATTGCTCATATTTCCAACAATATACCACTTTTTCATTTATGGCAACCCATTTTCCTTTTACCATTTCCTTTACCTTTTTCTGTTCTATTCCCCCTGAGAAACTACTCCCCCTGACTGAATGATCTCCCCCTAACTCAAATATTTCCTCCTTTGACATCAATGGCAAAGGGTCACATTTGGGGATTGGGTCTAAGAGTGAGACTCTTAGTTTAGCCCCTCCCCCACCTCCTCTTTTGAGGTGGTTAATTTTGGGGTAGGAGTATTTCTACTCCCAACATAAACTGATCTTGACCTTTCTGCACCTTCTTCCTCAACTGATCCTTTTGATTCCTCTGACTATTCTTGTTCTTGCTTGTCTCTAGAATTTTTTCTCTACACCACTTGGCTATATGCCCAAAATTATTGCACTTATAACACTTAATGTTGTTATTCCTTAAAGGTGCAAATATATTGAAGATTCTCCTAGTAAAGCCATATCCATTCTTATCATGAACCTTGTAATTAACTGCCTTATGACCAAACTAATTACAAGAGTAGCAATACCCTTGAAAGATATGCTTGTTTCTAAAATTCCCATATTTCTATCTTTCATGTGTCCTACACTATGTAGTCTTGTGTCCAAACCTATGACATGAGAAGCATCGTCCATTGAAACTGCCTTGCCTTGACCCCATTGGTCTCTTAGTCTCTTTTACCGTTTGCTGCTTCTTGTTCCATTTGTTCCTCATTTGTGTATTGTTCCTTCTCTTATTTAACTTTCTATTGTCCAAATCATCCTCAAAAGTCTCACTTACTCTTACACTCTACTCTTCTAAATATTCTTCTTCTTTGGAGCTTGAGATTGAATTTCCTCCTTGTTCCTTTTTTTCCTGTTCAAACCCAAGTCCTGTCTTATTTGATGAAGATTTTTGTACCTTGATAATCTTATCCAATTTGTTTGAGATTCTCCCAAACCCGTGTAGCTTTTATTTAGACTCTTTTAATTCCTTCCTTAATGAAGCTACTGTTGGGACTAAAACTGATGGGGATTATTTTATTGATACAAATGGTTACAATATATAGGCATAAGCCTATATTCAACACATGACACTTGTCAAGAGAAACTGACAAGTGTCAAGGTGAAGGCATAGTGCACTTTAACTCTAAAATTCCCCCTTAAATTGCACTATCCTAACTAAAGAAGAAATAAAAAAAGTCAATATTAGGTAACATTCCCCCTTAATGTTGACTTCTCAAAAATAACCTATCATCCTCTCTTATTGCTGATTTGTTCTAGTCTCATGCTCTTTGCGCTTGGCTCTCCAACTGTGAATAATGCTAGATTCACTGTGTATACATCTCGATCTGTTGCCTCAAGTTCAGCCACTTCCACGGGTCTATTGCCATTGGGTCAGCTGTCTAAGTGCCTCAGGGTCATCATGGGTGCCTTAGGGTCAACCACTTCTGGGTCTGTTGCCTCTGCAGGTCATCCTCATAGGATGTTGCCTCTCATAGGTCACTGACTAGATTCACCATAAATATCAAATCCTTCCTTATGGTGAACTCAATCTAGAAGGTGTCGGTCTTAGCCAAAAATGCACCTTAATACAAATGAAAAACGAGCCATATAAGAGTGTCGGTCTCTACCGAAAATGCACTCAATACAATAAAATGAGCCATAGATGCCAAATATGGAGGAGAAGAAGAGAAGAAGAGAATCTTTTGAAGTGTCTTCGTCTGTAGTCTTCAAAAGTAGATCCGGAAAAACCTCGGATAGAGTCTAGGGTGTCTATGTCTGTAGTCCCTAGAATAAGTGTCCTTATGGTAGTCACCTCATCTTACCGTTATGCATGGGTAACCAGCCGTTGCATCCGCCAAGTAGAAAGAGGTGAATACTAGATACTAGGTTCACTTACAAGCACCTTGGGAGTTTCGAGTACAACCGAAAGTGCACTTCAAGGTAGAAAAAATTTGAGGCTAAAAAACTCAATTGAAACAACCTCAAAATTATAATATGACACCACCATTGTGTCTATCATGGAAAAATGTTTCCAACAACTATAAATACCCCTATGTTCCACCATCAAAGGGGCCTTCATCATGTGGAGAAAACATCATGCCTATCTAAGGCATAAAAAAAGACAACATCTCTCAATGGTGGCATCGCTCTCAAGCGGAAAAAAGATTAAAAATTAACCAATAAGTCCCTATTGTCGGCCAATAAGACTCTCCATACATTTTTTTCAATAAGTCTAACATATGAAATTTTAATTAAATGTTTTGTCGACCATCATTGCTTACTATTTGCTTTAAAAATTAAAGTTCCCTTTAACCACGACACCACTTATTGAAAACCTCCTGAATCCATAAAATATCACAACTTACTTCGCTTTCATTGCAAAAGGGCTGCCACGTTGATTTGTTACTACCAAGCAAGGTATAGTTTGATCGGTTGCACAACACATTAAACTGAGAGCTCAAATGGAGAAGGTGCCATGTGTCTTGCACGAAGATTTTGAGGCAACAAGCAAAAATCCATGTCAACTTCTTGCATCAACAATAGGACTTTCGATGGCAGCAGATCAAGAAATTTTGAATTTTTTTGGGTGGTAAGTGAAAAAACGTGCCAACAGCTAGCACCAACGTCACTCTCGGTGTCACTCCTCCATTAAACACCCCGCAAATGCCGAAAGAGAAAATCCACTACATCTTGATGTTAGGATGAAAGATGACGTTGTCATGGACCTGCTTATGGTGGTCGATGCTGACTAGATCCTGAAGAACGAGTAGGGTTGTGGCACCCATTAGAGGGCCATTTGATGGCGTGTATGTGGGCATAGTTTTTAAGATTATGAAAGGATGGCTTTTTCTTGTCCAAGAACGAAAACTTTGACCCCGCCCACCGGGAAGCAAGGTCGACGACGCCAACCTGACATCCATCACGTTTGCCAACATTATGATACACACGTCTTCGATCGCGATAACAGTTTTATGGCTACTTTATTGTATCTTTTTGCGGGCCCAAAAAAAGCTACGAGAAATCTTCAGGAGGGATACGATCGCTACCTATTTCTCTTCTACTCCTCTGTGCTTTCTTAGGTGACCACGCACCTCCATCTCACAAATCGCCGCCTTCATGTAATGGCCAGAAAATCAAATACAATCATGATTTTTAACAGGAAATGCAGGCATTTTAACATCGCCTCCATATTTCGCCAAATCCGACCGCCTAACGCCTTGATCTGACTTATCAAAGGCGCAAATATTATGGCAGTAACATTTTCTCTTGGAAGCAAACAAACGGGGCAAAACCAGTCCTCAATAGGGGCCACCATCAGCGGTGGCCTCAAGCACTGCATATGCCAAGTGGAGCGCAGTGTGTATCCACGCATACTGAACAACGATACAAAAACAATCTTCGTCATGTCATGTCTCCTCCCTCCAAAAAAAAATTACGATCTGCATATCATCAAAAATTTGCAGTAGGGCAACTTCAACACAATGGGATGCTCAAAATATCTGTTCTGAAAGAATACAAGCATATCCAGCCAGTCATCCCGGAGTTAATATTTCAGAGTTAATGGTTTGTCCACAGAACAACGAAAGAGGCTCACAATGGATTGGATGCAAGAGCTACTAAAATTGTTATGAGAACAGTTCGTAACACCGTTGACACAGGACGAACTGTTGTGTGCACCATTCATCAACCAAGCATCGATATTTTTGAGGCCTACAATTAGTTGGTGCTGATGAAGCATGGAGGGCAGATGATATACGTGGGAGACGAAGGTGACATAAATCAAACAATTACACGGTGGATCTAATCGTCATGGTCCCCTCCAAATTGCACAAATCATGCGAAAGAGGAATTCATTTCAAAAAATTCCTCTGCAAATTTCCATAATGCTACTCTCCTTTCAAGAATTAAAAAAAACAAAAATAACTGTCATTAAAAAAAATAGCCCACAAAACCAGATCATAAATAACATATTTTACCACCATTAATATTTCCTCAAGCTTCTGGTTTCTGATCCATCAAATATGGAGAGCATACTCCCTCGCATGAAGAAACAAATGGGAAAAAAATGAGGGGAGGAGGGAGGATTTCCATGAGGGAAATCCCCCCTCAAGGGTTTCATAGGGCAGGGAAAGCCTGCTCTAATACCAAATGTTGGGACTCAAGTGAAATGAACAAGATGAGATAATTTTATTAATACAAATGGTTACAATATATAGGCATAAGCCTATATGAAATGCATGACACTTGTCAAGTGAAACTGACAAGTGTCAAGGAAGGCATAGTGCACATTACATTAATTCTAACAATGTTGGGACTCAAGTGAAATGAACAAGATGAGATAATTTTATTGATACAAATGGTTACAATATATAGGCATAAGCCTATATGAAATGCATGACACTTGTCAAGTGAAACTGACAAGTGTCAAGGAAGGCATAGTGCACATTACATTAATTCTAACATTCCCCCTTAATGTGCACTATCCTAACTAAAGAAAAAAACAAGTCAAAATTAGGTAACATTCCCCCTTAATGTTGACTTCTCTAAAAGTAACCTATCATCCTCTTTTATTGCATATTTGGTGTAGGCTCGTGCTCTTTGTGATTGGCTCTCCAACTGTGAATAATGCTAGATTCACTGTGTATACATCTCAATCTGTTGCCTCAGGGTTAGCCACTTCCACGGGTCTGTTGCCACTGGGTCAACCGTCTAAGTGCCTCAGGGTCATCATGGGTGCCTTAAGGTTAGCCACTTCTGGGTTTGTTTCCTCTGTAGGTCATCCTCAGAGGATGTTGCCTCTCGTAGGTCACTGACTAGATCCACCATGAATTTCAAATCCCTCATCATGGTGAACTCAATCTAGAAGGTGTCGGTCTCTATCGAAAATGCACCTAATACAAAGGAAAAATGAGCCATATAAGAGTGTCGGTCTTTGCCAAAAATGCACTCAATACAATAAAATGAGCCATAGATCCAAATATGGAGGAGAAGAAGAAGAAATAGAAGAGAATCTTCTGAAGTGTCTTTGTCTGTAGTCTTCAGAAGTAGATCCGAAAAAACCTCGGATAGAGTCTAGGGTGTCTATGTCTATAGTACCTAGAGTAAGTGTCCTTATGGTAGTCACCTCATCTTACCAGAATGCATGGGTAACCAGCCGTTGCATCCGCCAAGTATAAAGAGGAGAATACTAGATACTAGGTTCACTTACAAGTGCCTTGGGAGTGTCGGGTACAACCGAGAGTGCACTCCAAGGTAGAAAAACTTTGAGGCTAAAAAACTCAATTGAAACAGCCTCAAAATTACAAATTGACACCACCAATGTGTCCGTCTCGAAAAAATATTTCCAACGACTATAAACATGGCTATAGTCGGATACAATTTGATGTTTTCAGAAGGCAAAAAACAAAGACCCTCTACAAATGTGTGCAACTCCGGGACTTCCCAAGCGGTCACCCATCCGAGTGCTACTCTTGGATGAATTGCTTAACTTGGGAGTTTTATAAAAAAATGCTGCCAGCAAAGTAGTCTTCAAAGATGGAATTAAAATATCAAATAAGATATTTTAAACATACAAATCGCTTTCTCAACTAACATGCCCCCTCCTTTACAAATTTGATCTTGGCGGCTACATTTTCTTTTCCTGTCTTCTAACAGAACTACAGACTTTGATAGATCGAAACCAAGCGGGGATAAAACCTTGGGGCAGTTTTGAACAACTTCAGACAATGGGCCCCGACTTCACGCATGTTTTCAAATGATGGCCAAAATACCTCAGATCAACGATTGTCAAAACATTATCATTTGGCTGCAAATGCAATTAATACACGTCCTCCCCAAGCGCACGCCGCATCAAGATCGAAGAGAAGGCAATGACACCTCCTACCTGCAAATGTATTCGTTTCAAATGGGCTAGAAATCAAAAAACGTAGTTCTAAATTAGACGTTGTGTCGTGCTCCTCCGACATGGCTTGCAAACAATAAAACTCTGCCTTGTCGATTTCTAGATCTCTCTGGTCCACCGAAATTCTTATGCAGCTGGCACCACCTAAGCTAAAACGTGCAACTAACATCCACCACACGATTCATTTTTCACCCTGCACATGACAAAATTTGTAAAAGAAAAAAACCTCGCTTCACCATCCGGGAAAAATACACAGCAGCAAGGGCATTTGCCACCACCAAGAGGTGGTTTCCAAAAATCAAAAAATCTTTACAACGGTAGATGCATTTTTTCACAGCAAAAGTAATAACAAGTTGACTTCGGCTACACATACATCTTGGCTAATAGGCATTTTACTGGCAGTTTGACAAAGCCAATACAGTGAATCGAGATGCTTATTAAATAGTGGCACATTGTTTATAAGGATCGGCCAGTCATTTGTAGCTGCACACAATAGGTGTCCATTCATAGTTCCATTCTATTTTAGGATGATATCTTCATGGTAATGTTGAATAGGAGGGATGAGAGCCATGTCTCAGGCCCTTATACAGTATGCTGGAGGGTTCAAACTCTCAACTTTACACAACTCAATTTATAGCCCTTTACAAAGATCTAAATTAATCGATATAGAGAATGTTGTTGATGGCCTCTACCTGATAGCCGCAGTGGAATATTTTGTTGGCAGATACATCTAGAAAACTCAAAGTGCAGGCATCTCTTCAGACCACTCAAAAAACTCAAACTCTCATCTCCTCCAGGTGCCTTCGAAAGCACCCTCGCCACCGCCACCAAAGCAGGAGCCACCTTCGTATCCATCGCTATCGCTGCGATCAAAGAACGTATTACATAACTGCCAGTTGTATTCATCCACACCAACATGCAATGAATATCAATTAACATTTTACAGATATCTGCAAATCTCACTAACTCTTACTGCACATCCACTAGCCGTCGTCTCCACCATTTGTCTAACTGCCATGAGTTTCATAGCTTTGCATGACACTCCTACGTCGCACAACCATCCATCGGGGTGAGCAACACACCAAAACACATAGAAATCGTTGCCCATCCAATGTTCGCTACAACCGATATTTTTGATAATTTCAATAGTCATCTAACACAAGATATCTCCGATCCACTGAAAGGCTTCTGCAGCTGGCACTGCCTGAGCTAAAACATGCAACTAACAACCACCACATGTCCACTTGGATCTGGTTTTATCTCCTTTCGATGACAGACCCATGATAGTAAATTAGCAGGTGTGCCAAACAGATGTTGCAGACGTCCACATATCATCATGCAGGAGAAGAGAACTATAGCAAACATAATGACCTCACAAGATGTCTCTATTTCCTCCACGATGGGCAATAAAACATAGTGTCCTTGCTTCCATAAAAATGGTCAGGAGGACCTCACCACACGAACGTATCAGGCTCCAACCATTTTGACTACATCATCTGAATACGCGCCTATCTTTCTACACACAATGTAGATGTCACTGGATTAAACTTCACCAACTCGGATTATTATCCAACTATCAACAGATTTCTATGGATGTATAACTCAAAGATGGGCAACCACGATTCGAATGCATCATTATCATTCCGCTGTGCAGGATGATGTTCAAACACTCATTCCGTTACAAGCACCAGAAAGAGCTCTTCATGGCCGTCGAGGGCATGTACACTGGCCAGTTCGTCTACTGTGGGAAGATGGGGTCATATATCAACAACACAGAGGGCCTGTGAAACCTTTCCAAGGTGGAATACGCCTTTCTGGGACACGCTGGCCATCCAGTTACAACAATGGACCATATTCAACAGGCAATCAATGTGATGCTCATGCAGGTGAGGTGGAAAAAAAATAACGAATTGTAATCAAAGCACCAAACATATGGCATGATTCAACCCGCTTGATCTCCGAGTATGTGGCTATCACGTAAATAAAAGAACAACCGTCGCCCCAAATGGATGCCTCCGTTGTCCAACATCGATCACTTAAAATCCCACTAATAGCAAATCATTTAATCATGCATTAAATCCTATCTGAACACCATTTGTGAACAGTCGATAGACTCTGCCTGTCACAAGCCATTCTTCATCGGTATATTGTAATTGATTGCTGGGTAGGAGCTGAATGAAAAACCCTTAGGTGGAAGGGAGAACTCTTGTTTCTCAAATAGCTCTCAGAGATGAGATGAAACCAAACGGGACTTAGTGGGTGTGTCAAATAGGTGTACTAAAAATTCTTACCATCTGGTTTCTGATCCATCAAATTATGGAGAGCATACTCCCTCGGTAAAATTAAAAAAAAAAAAAATGGGGATAAAAAATTAGGGGGAGGGAGGATTTCCATGAGGGAAATCCCCCCTCAAGCTCATGAGGCCAGAGAAATCCTGGAGCTCTGATATCAAATGTTGGGACTGAAACTGATGGGGATTATTTTATTAATACAAATGGTTACAATATATAGGCATAAGCCTATATTCAACATATGACACTTGTCAAGAGAAACTAACAAGTGTCAAGGTGAAGGCATAGTGCACTTTAACTCTAACAGCTACTTCATGCTCTAACATTTCACATTCTAAGAACTTATCTTCTAACTTCTCTATAAATCTCCTTGTCTTAGCTATTGAGTTGATTAGATCCTCTATAAGCTTTTCTTTATCTTCATCATATTTTTGAAATTGAAGCTTGAGTTTTGAGTTCTTCTTTCTTAACTTCCTTGATGCATAAAGGGAAAAAATAAGCTCACCCTCAATATCAACTTCTCCTTCCTCTTATTTTTTTTATTCTTCCTCTATTCTTTTGTTTTCAAAAACATATTTATTCTTTTCTGATTTATTTCCACTAGAAGCACTTTCTTCTTCTTCAATTGCCATAAGAATACTTTCTTCTTCTGGAACTTCACTAGCATATTTATATTCATCATCACTGAAACTGAATCCATTCCTTGTACAACTATTTTCAAGATGACCAAAGTTACCACATCTAAAACACTTGAGAATTATTGGTGTCTTGTTTCTAACCACTTCTTTTCTTCTACTAGAAATAGAATTTCATCTTCATAATTACTTGAGGAACTTCTATCACTATAAATTGAACTCTTACTTGCCTTTTCTACATAAAAACTCTTCTTATACCTTTGGAAAAAATTATTTCCTTGCTTGCCTTGTCCATCCCTATTTTTATTTTCGTACCTATGTTTTCCTATTTCTCGGTTCTTATGATCATGTTTTTATTCATCATTGCTATTTCTAGGCTTTGGACAATCAGATGTATAGTGATCATATTTTCTACAATTGAAACATCTAACTGATTTCGTACTTTTATATTTTCTTGATAATATTTCCTTCTGCCATAATTTTCTTCTTCATCATTGGATGACTCATTAATTGAATCTAATTTCTTGCCCTTTGTCTTCTTAGTATCTTTGAAGGCTTCTTCTTTCTGGGAAATAGGTTCCTCTTTTATTCTTATCTCAAAAGTTGTGAGAATTCCATGTAATTTATCCCTTGTCAAAAGTTTAATATCTTTGTACTCTTCTATAGTTGAAATATTTTCACTATACCTTTTTGGGAGTGACCTTAAAATATTATCACAAACATCTATTTCTTCAACTTTAAGCCCAAGTCCTTGCATGGAGTTAACAACCTCATCCACATGAAGTAGGTATGCAACAATTTTTTCCTCATCCTTCATCTTTAGGTCTTCAAATATTCTCTTGTAATTTTACAACTTTACCCTTTTGACCTTTTTGTCTCCCTCATATATACCTTTCAAATTATCACAAATTTATTTTGCTTATTTGTAATGCATAACCTTTATAAACCCTATTTCACATAAACCCTTTAAAATTATATTCATTGCATTTGAATTATTCAGATGTAGGAGATTACCATATTTATCTGTAGGTGGAGTAGCTAGCGGTATGTATCCATTCTCAAACGCTTCCCATATTTTATTTCCAAGTGCCATTAGGTGAATCTTCATTCTTATACTCCAAAGTACATAATTGTTCCCATCGAATAATGGTGCCGAATTTTCTGAAGATCCATTCTAAAAATCCATTTGTGTTCTTGTGAGATTTTCCTTCAAGCTGTTAAAATCTTTCGAAGAAACCCACTCTAATACCAATTTAAGAACACAATATTATACTAAGAGGGGGGATGAATAGTATAAGACCACTTTTTGCTTTTTTTTACCAAACAATATTTTACAATATATCAATGACAATATCAACAACATTAATCAAACAATGCACAAATCACCACACACAATAGAGACACCAATTTAACATAATTCATCCAATGTGGACTACTCCACGGAGAAAATATTTCACTAAAAGTTTCTCAAAAAATATCTTTGGAATCCTTCCCTATTACAATGTTTATGTCCCTCTGTCCAAAGGAGACACCAATCCCCTTTGCTGGTTCATGGATCTTTATCCATAGAAGAAATTCTTCTCCTTTGTTGTGGTTGGTGATCCTCTAGAAGACTACTACCTCTACTGTACTGGCTTGTGGATCTCTCTCCATTGAAGACTCTTGTCCTCACTCAGAAGACCTCTATCCTCACTACCCTGGCTAATGGATCTCTATCCACTGGAGACTACTATCCTCTACTTTGTCACCTCAAAATATTGATCTCAAATATGCAATAAACACAATCCTTCAATCTAGCATAAATTTTCTCAATGTCTATCTCAAATATGCACTAAACACAGTCCTTTAGTCTAGCATAAATCTACTCAATATCTATATCAACTATGCACTAAACAAAGTCCTTTTATCTAGCATAAATCTACTCAATCTCTATCTCAAATCTGCACTAAATACAATCCTTAGGTCTAGCCCAAATATCCTCAATCTCTGTCTCAAATCTACACTAAAAATAGTCCTTCAGTCTATCCTCAAATATTTCCTCAAGCCTTAACACAAATATTTATCCAATCATAAATCAACTCTGCTAGATCCATCCTAAATCTTAACTCGAGGTTTGAACAAATCAATCAATCAACTCTGCTCACAACTATTCTTAAAGGCTTACCTCAAATTTATCCACAAGTCCTCTCTAGAACTTGCTCAAACTACTCTCAAGTATTCACCAAGACTTACCTCAAATATATATTGTAGGCTTCCCAAAAATTTCACACTAATCTGTCCACGAGGCTTTACAACTTGCCTCAAATATTGTCAACAAGTTCTCACTAGAACTTGCTCAATAAGTCTTCACCAAGACTTACCTCAAATCTGCATTGTAAGCTTCCATAAAAGCTTACTCAACTCAGTCCTTAAGTCCACTCTAGGACTTACTTCAAATATTCTCACAAGATTTCACAAAAGCTTATTCAACTCAACTCAATCTATCACATAAAACCTCTTCAATCACACAAACAAGTTTCACACAAAATCTTGTTTAATCTCATAGAAACATAAAGAGAATGGTTAGAGACTCAATATGTTTTACACTCACAACAATACTTAATCACTTTTAAACTCTCCTTCAAATGAATTTAGAATAAAGAACAATTTTTTTCACAAAACTTGACCTATCACTCCAACACTCTCAATCAATAATTCTTATCCAATTCCACTCAACGATTCACTCAATGAAACACAACTTGCTTAAAAACCCTAACCAAGTGTTTCATAATACTTTCAACAAATCTCACTATGAAACTCAACCTTGACTCAAGATGATTCCAAATTCACATAACAATGATACTCATGATCTTTCATAAATTCTAGTCAAGCACATGAAAGCTTACTCAAATATTTCCAACAATGCTTATCAAACAATCTCACATAACAATGATACTCATGATCTTGCACAAACCTTAATTCAAGATAGTTCTCGATTTCACACTCAATTTTCCTCACAAACATTCACCAATCATGCATGTGAAAACTCACTCAATAATTTCCAACAATGCTTATCAAACAAAACCTTTTCACTCCAACTTGCACTTCACAACATTCAACAATATTTCACTCACAAGGATGATATGCCCATACCTTTTGTTTTGAAGAAGTTTTGACCTCAAGACCTGTCTCAATCACAATCAACCTTTTGACAATCTCAATGGTTAGATGTCAAAAATCTATCCTCAATAATTTCCATCAAAAATATTTCACCATGCCAAAGTATTAAATCTCAACTATATCTTATTTCTCCTTTCAAAATAATTTTCACAATATGACTTTCTTTCAATATATAATCTATAATATTCTTTGCATACCTTATTACTCCTTTTATAAAATTTAACCACAAAAAAATTAAAAAAAATATTTCAACTTTATTTTCCCTTTTATCTCCCTCAAAATCTCATAAACCCTTTCTAATTTTTCCCACTAGGCAATTTCCAACTTAATAAAACTTTGGGAAAATAAAAAAATAATCTATTAATTTCCACACCGTGTGATTTTTGGATTCACAACAACCTTAGCAAAAATGTGAGCGCATACATTTATTAATCACACCAAAAGAGCCTTGGCGGGTTTTGAACACCCGATCCCTTCTCTCCAAATGCCTCCACACAATGTGTGCCCACCAACTAGGCTACGTGCCCTCACATAAAAGGAAAGGCGCATGCCTTCCTTTTATTCCTTGATTTACGGTGCAAATCAAACAATATTATACCTTGCAAAACAATGATTGCATGGATCAAACCCATGACCTGGCACCTATTGGACATGTTGAGTAGATGAGTTGTCATTGATGTCAAAATTTAGTTTCAATGAGCAGTGCAAGAAGAAGCAGTTCTGCAATCAGTGCAAAAAAGAGAGTCCACTTCCAAATGGTCAGATCTGGTTCCAGGTGGTCAGATGTGGTCCAAAGTGCAAAGAAGATGCCCAAGCAAATAATATTATAATATTAAAAAGGGAAATTTAAATTAATTATAAATTAATTAATATAATTTAATTATAAATTAATTTAATTAACTTCCAAAATTATTTAAGTTAATTATAACTTAATTGTAATTTAATTATAAATTAATTTATATTAATTTAAATAACGCTAAAGTGGGTTATAAGGTTTAAATTAAATTGAATTCGAAATTCGATTTAGCACCAAATTTTTGTGGCATGAGGTCTTTGTGTATAAAAGGAGGGCAAATCCTAAGTCAAAACCCCCAATCCAATTGATTTAATTAATGCCTCCAAGATTTATGCGTAAGGGAAGAAGATTGAGTTTCATGTGTTTTGAGGTTTCAGTGACAACAACGAAGAAAAGTAGGAGCAAGGCTCCTCTTATTTCACACAACATTGTGTAGCGTAGTTGGTGATGACATGTGTTAAGGCGTGTGGTAGGCGAGATAACAAGTTTCAAAACCTACTAAGTGTCATTTTGCGATGGAAGAGAACATTATGTTTATGCATTGTGTCGTTTAGAAGGAAACAAAGGGATGACTTGTGCCTTCCCCTTCACATAGAGGCTCGTAGCCCACGTGGTGGGCTAGCACCTCGGTAAGGCACTCGATAGGAGGAAGCCTCGCATTTGAAACCCATCGAGGACTTTTGTCTAGTGTTAAAGGTATGCACTGATGTTAATTGCCTTGGTCGCTTGATTATTTTAGATGTGCTAAGGTTGGAAAAATAAAATATTTTTGATGGTTTATAAAGTTTATTTTTGCCTAAATTAATTTGGATATTGAGTATTTGAGGGAGATAAAAGGGTAGGCAATATTATTTTGAAAGTTTAATTTTTGGAGGATGTTAATTTAATTTTTGGAGTTATAAGGTGTATTAAGGTCAATTTTCTTGTATGCTATTTTTGGAGGTTGTTAATTAAAGTTGGAGATTATAAGGTGTAATTGAGTAATTATTTTTGTGTATGATTTGATGATTGCTAATTTCAAAGGAGTAATAAGGTGTAATTGAGTGCTATTATTTTTGTATTGAGAAATATCTTTGAGTATTTTTTTCATATAACCCTTGATATTGGCAAAGAGGTTTATTGTGTTTGAGGCAGGTTTTTGAGGTCTACTCTTCATCAAGTAAAAAAGTATGTGCACATCTTCCTAGTGAGTGATTTTTGGATGTTTTGAATGCTAAGTTGGAGTGAAAAGGATTTTTTGATAAGCATTTTTGGAAGTATTTGAGTAAGTGTTAATATGCATGATTAGGGTTTGTGAAAGATCATGAGTACCATTGTTATGTGAAGTTGAGAACTATCTTAAACTAGGGTTTGTGAAAGATCATGAGTACCATTGTTATGTGAATTTGAGAATTATATTGAACTAGGGTTTGTGAAAGATCATGAGTATCATTGTTATGTGAGGTTTGCTTGATAAGAATTATTAAAAAAGATTTCATTGAATGATTGGTTAAGTGGATATGATTGATCCTAGTTGATTGGAAGTATTTGAGTGATAGTTCAAGTTCTATGAAATAAATTATTCTTTATTCCTATTTTATTTGAAGAAAGTTTGGAAGTGATTGAGTGTTGTGTGAGAGTGAAACATATTGAGTCTCTAACCATTCTCCATATGTTTCTATGGTTGAAAAAGAGAGATTAAAAGTGATTGAGCATTATTGTGAGTGTGAAGCATATTGAGTCTCTAACCATTCTCTATATGTTTTTGTAAGTTAAACAAGATTTTGTGTGAAGCTTTTTTGTGTGATTGAAGAGGTTTTATGTGATAGAGTGAGTTGAGTAGAGTAAGCTTTTGTGGAAGCTTATAAATCAGATTTGAGGCAAGTCTTGGTGAAGACTTGTTGAGCAGATTGGACAAGTTCTAGTGAGGACTTGTTGAGAAAAATTGAGGTAAGTCTTGGTGAATACTTGTTGAACAGATTGGACAAGTTCTAGGGAGGACTTTTTGGATATATTTGAGATAATTCTTTGAGAAGACTTGTGAGTAGAGTTGGTTGATTGATTTGTTCAAACCTTGAGTTAAGGTTTGGGGCAGATCTAGCAGATTTGATTTGTGATTGAGTCAAGCTTTGTGTTAAGGCTTGAGGACAAAGTTTAGTGTAGATTTGAGGACAGGTTTGTGCCAGACTAGATATAGATATTGAGAAGATTTATGCTATACCAAAGGACTATGTTTATTGCAGATCAGAGACAGATATTGAGCAGAGTTATTCTAGACCAAAGGAATGTATTTAGTACAAATTTGAGATAGAGCTAAGAGCAAAATTTGGAGGTGACAGAGTAGAGGATAGTAGTATCTAGTGGATAGAGATCCATTAGCTAGGGTAGTGAGGACAGAGATATTATAAGTGAGGACAAAGTATTCAGTGGAGAGAGATCCATAAGACAGTGTAGTGGAGGCAGTAGTCTTCTATAGGATCACCAGCCAGAGCAGAGGAGAAGGAGTTATCCTATGGATAGATATCCACAAACCAAATGAGGGTATTGGTGTCTCCTATGGATAGATATCCATGAAATTGATTAGGGTATTGGTGTCTCCTTTGGATAGTGGTCCATAAAAAATGTAATAGGGAAGGATTCCCAAGAGATTTTTTGAGAAAATATTAGTGAAATATTTTCTCCGTGGAGTAGCCCACATTGGGTGAACCACGCAAAATTGGTGTCTCTATTGTGTGTGATGATTTGTGTATTTATTTTGTTACTGTTGTTAATATTTCCATTGATAATATTGGATATCATTGTTTGGGAAAGAAAAGTAAAAAGTGGTCTTATACTATTCACCCCCCTCTCAGTATAAGCTTGTGTTCTTCAGTGCCTGCAAGCGTCTTAATGCAACCCCTGGCTACCAATTGTGCTACTTAGTGTTTAGCACAACCATTGGTGCTCCCACTTGCTTTTATGTCTTCATCTTCCCTCAAGTCTTAAGAACATGTGAAACTTTACTTTATAAACACACAAATCATGATTTACTTGGGCAATTAATCATTCGCATGGATGAAAATTTAAATTAAAACTTGTGTCCTTTTATATGTAATGTGTCATATATACAAAATGTTGGTGATCCTTGAAATTTGAATTTAAATTTGTCTTTGGCGCTTTAATTAATTTAAATTTAAATTTTAACCTTAGGTTTAAAATATTTAAATTTAAATAATTTAAACCTTAGACTTTAAAATATCTCACATGGATTTTTTGGAGGAATTAAAATTTTATAATTCCTTGGCCTTCGTTTTTCTTCAAACCAACCTGTAACCTGAAATATTATAATATTATTAATTCCATTGAACCTACTTCTTTGCCTTGTTGAAAAAACCACTGGAGGATATTAATAACGCCAAAACTTGGACATAACCCTTTTGACATAAATGCATGGATGACAATGAAACTTGGTCATGTTATTCTTGACATAAATGACAATAAATCTTGCTCATATTTACAACAACATTATATTCTCAACTAATAACTATTAGCATTAAACACTCAGGTTCTATATTATCTTCATATATATATCAATGCTTGTTTACTAAGTTTTGCAGGCTTTTAGTCCGATCATGCATGACTATATTCTAATGCAAAACATCAACAAAAACAATTCAATGTTACAATATCGTTGTTTCTTTCCCTAACAAAGTATTTAGCAAAGTTTTCATCCACTAGAAAGTGAAGCAATTCCATTCCAAAGCCAATTAATCAAACATAAAGCACCACAAGACTTCTTCTATGATAAAATAAATGATAGTAAGGTTTATAAATAATAAACAAATTATAGTAATTTCCAACCTATAACTCGCTTCCACCAATCCAACCTTCTTGTGCAAGACTCAAGCAATATCCAGGTGTTCTTCTTCGTTCACCCTTTTGCAGTTGTTTTCCCAAATAATATGATGATCTCCCTCTCCTCAACTCCTTTTTTACCCCAAATAAAGGAAATGAGTTGTGGTTATAATGAACACTTATGCTGGTTGTTGGTGTTTGCGACATTTTTTAGAGCTCCATGTTGATCGACCTTTACCGATGAAAAGCACACATATATTTTCTTCTAAGACGTGAGCAACATATATTTTACCTTACCTTTATTATCACTTAATTCTAATTTGGTTCTTAAATAAACCTTTTATAATTTCTAATAAGAAAAAAATATTAAATACAAAATAAAAACATAAATTATCTTCTTACGTTCGCGGTGCTTTCCTAGACACCAAACAAGAAAAGCCAACAAAGACAATCATAGAAAATCCAAGATACATTATTTTATTTAAGTCACTCCAAGTACCACGTAAGAGGTCATTTTATATAAAACAAAAAAAAACAAAAAAACCAACCACATTAAAATAGTAAGTAGCTCCCATGCACAGGGCATCTTCATTGCCACCTTATTATGTGCACATATCGTTTTAAATTTAACCAATCAAGCAAAAAATATTTAAACGTAACTCACGCAAAAATTGCAAATATTTTTGCAATGCACCTATATGATGTGCAAAGTGCTAGCATGCATGTACTCGCAAGCCAATCATTATTTCTCCACTTAAATTTTTTCGTTAACCCTTCACTATACATCAAAGGATTCCCCGAGTCATATATACATAAAACCATTAGTAGTACCACTTTTCCAAGAAGGTAAGTATAATCCATTACGTTTATCTATAAGCATATGTTGTGGAAGGAGGGTCATTACATCCTCCCCCACTAGAATCAAACACAATCCTTGTGTTTTTAAACAAGATTATTCAAAAAAAGTATTCTTACATTTGTTTTACAATTGCTAAAAGAAATCAAACAAATTCATTGTTTCCATTTCCTACAAAATTATCCTAATTAGCATAATCATCAAGATTCACAATTGCTCACATTGGGACATATAACCACACCATACAATGTGTCATACTACTTTCAATTGAAACATACATCATCACATACTTAAAAATATTTTACTTTGTAATGCAAACATATACAAGCTACTCTACTCAATAACTTAATCAAATATTAACTACTCTACTCAGTATCAAGTCTCATTTCAGTTTGCATTTATGCACATATATTCAATCCTATGAAAGTTTATTTTTGAAATAAAAAGACCATATCTACTTAAACAGAAAAGGAAAATATTGCTGCATATCTGCCACATCCTCCCACATGGTGTTTATGTCTGATTAGTGGTCCCATTGGACCAAAAATTACTCTATACTTCTCTTCCTCAGATTATTGGTTCTAAAACCAAGTACTTAAATAGGTGAGACTTGAATATTTAGTGAATCTATCATCTACAATTTGGAAATATCCAAAACATGAGTAGGATCCAAAATATATTTTTTGAAGAGGGACACATGGAAGACATTATGAATTTTGGACAAGCTTGGCGGTAGAGCAAGTCTATAAGCAACAAGGCTCATCTTGGCCACAATTTCAAATGGACCCACATATCTAGAGTCAATTTTGGAATATTTTATGGAACTTTTAGTTGGTTTCACCCTTAAGAATACCCTGTCTCCCATAGAATATTCCCTTGACATTCTTCTGAGGTCTGCATAGTTTTTTTGACGATCTGTAGTCTCTTTAAACTTCTTCTGAATTATTTTCAATTTATATTCCATTTCTTTTACCATTTTTAGTCTAATCACTACCTAATACTCTAGATTATCCCATGACAAGGAATTTTTGCATATTCTCTCATATAGGGCTCCAAAAGGTGTCATACCTAGTGATGCATATTATATGAGAATTCCACTAGGTATAAATAGTCTTCCCACTTTGTATGCTAATCCATGCAGTACATTCGTAGTATATCTTCCAATACTTGGTTCACCCTATCAGTTTTTCCATTTGTTTCAAGGTGATAAGCAGTACTAATATTCATTTTGGTCCCTAATACTTCATGCAATGCTTGCCAAAACTCAAAGATAAAGTGAGAATCTCTATCAGAGATTATAATCTCTAAAAACCCATGCAGTCTTACCACTTCCCTGGTAAAATTACCCACCACTATAGGAGCATCATCTTACACATTACTTGGTATGACATGTGCAACCTTAGTTAGCTTATCAACAACTACCAGGATTACATTATGCTTGAACCTTGTTTTAGGTAATCTTACTATAAAATGCATTGACACTATGTTTCATTTTTGCATAGGTATTGCATGTGGGTATAATTTTACAGCTAGATGTAGATGCTTCACCTTCACTCTTTGGTATTCCAAACATCTAACCACATAGTTAGTGATATCCTTTTTTATTCCTGACCAAATATAAGTTTTTATCAAATTCTCGTGCATTGTTCCCCTCCCGGGTGCATTGTATAAGGGGTATTGTGAGCCTCCTCAATGATTGTCTCCCTTAATTCACTAATACATGGAATCACTATCCTATTCCTATAGAACAATAAATCATTTTTATTCACAAAATATGCATCCTTTCGAGGTTCTCGCTCAACCTGGTCATAATAGGACTAACAAAATTCATATTTTCTTTACAATTTTTTAATTCAATCTAAAAGGTCATAATGAAATTTTGTCATTGCAGTATTATGCCCTATTCTACTTAGAGTGAATACAACCTTATTTTCCTTACCCTTAATATACTCAATGCCAAAATCATACTCTACTAGATATTCCATCCAACGTCTTTGCCTAACATTCAGTAAGGGTTGAGTGAATATATACCTTAGACTCTGGTGATATGTTTTCAATTCAAATGGTTTTCCCAATAAATAATATCTCTAAATTTTTAGGGCATGCACAATCGCTGCCAACTCAAAATCATGAGTGGTTTAATTTACCTTGTGTCTCTTAAGTTTTCTAGACTCATAGGCAATGACTGCATCATATTAGGTCAAGATTCTACCTAACCCTTCAATTTATGCATTGGTGCACATCGTAAAATACTTATTAGGGTTAGGCAATTGCAGGATCAGTGTAGTCATAAAAATTTCTTTCAAATCCCAAAAATCCTCATCACATTGCTCAGTCCACTTAAAGGCTTTTCCTTTCCTTTGAATATTTGTTATAGGTTGGGAATTCTTGAAAACCTTATAACAAATCGCCTATAACAAATTTCAATTCCCATAAAGCTTCGCACCTCTATCACATTAATAGGTACTCACCAGTCAACAATTGACTCTTTTTCTTGGGATCTACAACAACCCCTTTAGTAGAGACAATGTGTCTCAAATATTGTACTTGTGATGTGTAAAATTTACATTTTTGATAATTTTTCCATGTAATTGATTCTTTCTAATAATCCCAAGCATGATTCTCAAAGTGTCATATTTATTTTTGATAAACAATAGGAGCTCCCCAATGTGACACACTTCGCTTGATTATCTCATTTTATAGAAAATATTAGAGTTGTGTTTTGAGATCTTGTAACTCAATGGGAGTCATTCTATACGGTGCTCTTGCAATAGGTGCATCTACAGGTAATAAATCCATAGAAAAATCAAATTCCCTCTAAGGATCTAATCCTGGTAGATCCTCAAGAAATACATCCTTGAATTCTCCCAGTACTGGATATTTTTGGAAGGGATCAAATTCCATTTTCGTCACTTCTTGTTTATTCATCTTAATTATGAAAACCATTCCTTCCTTCCTAATGATTTTCTTTATCTGCATTGTAGACAATAAATGTGGTTTGACTTCACTTCAACCACAAAAAATCCTAATCCTTTGATTTATCTCATTTAAAAATTCTACCCATCTCTTTTCAAAATTTAGAAGAGCCTTATGTGCTTTTAACCAATCAACCCCTAGAACGATATCAAATGCATGCAAAGGTGCCACATATAGATGCCAATTAGTTTTTCCTTGTGGCAAAGTGATATGAGGGTCAAACAAGCATTGGTTAACTTGGTAGCTTTGACCTGGCCCATACTCTACCTTCCAACCATTGGCTAAAAATCCAGGTCTATCCCTCACTACTCTAGTAGATTTAAAACTATTAGTTAATCCACTATCTATAAAAAATTGCACATATTTATCAAAAAATTCCTTTTTATTAAGAAAGGTGTAATTTGACCATCAAGTTTAGGACTACCTATAGCTGCATATATCATGTGGGTTGCATCGTCTGGGGCTTTTTGACATCCATCAGCTCTATGGAGATATTTGCTGGCATAATGAGCTCCCTGACATATATAACATCCATTTGGTGGAGCTCTATTTCCCCTGCTATTGCTCTCATTTATGTCTAGAGACTCTGTTTCCCTAGACCTTTCCAAACCTACTGGTTTTTGGTCTCATCTTTTGGGAAGCTCTTTACCAACCCTTTTGGTATTTCCACCTTGATAATTAGGTTTATTTTTGCCATCTTTCCTACTTTGCTCATCCTTTTTGGGTTTATTATTTTGATTTTTCTCCCATATCATAAACCCAACACTGTTACGCTTTCTGAGTTCATATTTTTCCTTCTTAGATAGCTTTTGGTAGTTGAAATATGCCTTTATAGTTTCATAATTCGCTTCCCATTTTCTTTCCAAGTCAAAGGCAACATGCAAATTATCAAGGTTGTGCATATTTATCATCGTCATAACTCTAGGATGCAGTCCTAGAATGAATTTTTGAGCCTTCATTTCTTCATTACTTTCATATTGGGATGCAAATTTCAATAACTAAATGAAATTTTGGTGGTATTGTCACACTGACATGTTTTCTTGATGTAAATTAGAAAACTACCTAAATTTCTCCACATAGTATTGCTTAGTCAAGAATCTATCCTTGAATTATTTGGCAAACTCTCCCATTTGAGGTTTGTAGCTTCAATTTTATGTCCTTTCTTATATGGTTTCCATAAATAAAGGGCTACTTAAGTCATATTCATAATTTCTAAAGTAGTTTTATATTCATAGGATAAAACTACTAGAGAAAAGTATGACTCTAGTTTACTTAATCAGGTTTCCCCTAAATTTCCATTATCCTTTCCATTAAAATTGGAGATTACAACCTTTTTTAGGTTTTTTTCCAACTCCTTACTCACCCTGGCCCTTCCAATTTTGTATCCCTCAGGTTCCCTAGGTTATTCCTTTACCTTGAAAAAACTAGTGTCTCTTCCCCTTGCTAAGTATTCTATGACCCACTATTGTTGGGCAATAAATTCTTTCTGCTAGGTCATATGAGTTTTATGTTGGGTCATCTCTTCCCTTGGTTGTTCCATGTGATTTTACAATAATTGAACAACAATTGTAAGATTTTTCCCCTCTCTAACAGGTTCATTGGGATGTGGTTCAATCAATCATTTCATCCTTATTTCACATTGAGGGTATTCTCATCTTAATATATAACTTGGTCCCTTAGTAGGTCCTTAGGTTGTTTCTTCCTCCCTACCTCTCATGGGATTTCTTGAAGATCCACCTCATAGCATTCATGCCATTGACCTATAGGTGAAAGAGATAATTAGTAGGTTTTCATATTACTTAAACATTTTTATCTATTAGAGTCTACAACTTAGAATCTCTTTTTCTCTAATACCATATATAACAACACTGGTCTACAAAGTAAAGCAAGTAAATTCACATTTTTTTTTTTCAAAACGTTTATCGTTACAACCCTATCAATGTTTCAATGTTCTTAGAAATTGCATTCATGATCATAGCAATTTATTTTACCCAATGCATTTGTTCTCATTTAGAATTATATAGTACAGGCATTTCAAACCACTTTTGGGCTCAAGACTATTGTAGACAATCACCCAAGTGGATGAGATCGACCAAATCCCATTATAAGTGCCATTCTATGGTTATAATTTCCCTCATTTAATGTTTGCATACTCGATATGAGGATCGATTCACGATATGGGTTGTCCTCTAGGGCCCATAACACCTAGAGGATGGATGCTTGCTTCCCCATTTCTTGTCATACCCAACATTTTGACTATCTAGTCATCTCGTTCTTAATTGGTAAGAAGGAAATTAGCATATAAATGCCTCTGTGACTAACTAATGATCCCCTTTTCGGAGCTAGTTAGTGTCATCTCAATACCCTGATCTTGGACTTCATCACACATACTCATTATAACACATAGTATTTTATCCCATACCAAACCCTATGACTACTCTAGCTAAGTTTAAAGAGTATGGTACTATCACAATACTAACCGAATTGTAACCTAGGGATGGTATCCCATATCACCCTCCCATTACAAGTTATGATGTAGTCTCTTACTTAGACCAATTCTACTAGACTGTAGCTGCTTTGGTAATAGTTGTGTGCATACCTACACCTCAACTTCATTGGGTATCATGGTTCATCCTTCTTTATGACATTCACTAAAAATGTACAAGGTAAATATATGGTTTACTACATTGCAATTACAAGAAAGAAGGTATTTATGCTATATTATTTTGGTATATGGTCCTAGTTTATCCTAGGATTACCATTCCAACTAGCATCTCACTAATTTAATTATGCATAGCAGATTTAAAGTTTAGATTAATGAAATGACAAAGCTAGAGCTATTTTGTGTTAGAACTCCCTCTATCTAGCTCCCAATAGACAATATAAAATAAAGATATCCCCTTTGTTTTTATTTTTTTTCCACCTGATAAACTAAATATAAATTATGGTAGATGTTACACATCTCTTATTATTTCTCTTTTTCATCCAAGTTAAACAATGGTTCTACCACTTAGTTAATGTGGGTGTCCATTTAAGATAAAATGAACCTCTAACTCAATTTGAAAAAAAGTTATAAGGAAATATGATTACCATCAATTTCTCTATCATTAAAGAAATTATCCAAGAAATGCATTTTCATCTAGACTTCCTAGGTTACCAACCATCAATATTCCACATGTTAAATTTACAAACATATAATGAGGGTTCACAGTTTCCAAATGTTCTTCATAAGTTTATTAGATAACTAATGGCTCATTTCATATACAACATAGATTCAAGTGTTTTTTTTTTTTTTCCTTCACCATACAACAAATGAAAAAATTATTTTAGAATGCAAGATTGCAGAATCACAATATATCATTATTTGGAAACACTCTTCTTTTTACTTATATATTTTTGGTGCTAAACATGTATACTTTAAGCTCTTCCATGAACACACATTCAAGAGTTACCATATTACACATTATCATGGTATTTGTAGACACCTAAAATTCATACATAGTCGTACATAGTCATGTGTAGTCATACGTAGTCATATGTAGTCACATGTAGTCATGCGTAGTCACACGTAGTCGCATGTAGTCACATGTAGTCATCTGTAGTCATGCATAGTCGTCCATAGTCACAAAACCTATAAAATTACACTAATCACACCCAAAACACCACCTATGCATGAAAGGGCTTTTTATAAACCCCTTTAGGCCATCTAATCCCTTTCCTACACCTAATCATCATCCCCATGAGATCATCTCCTCCAAAAATCCTAATCATGGTAATTCTAATTCTATTTTGATAGTCACTTTACCATTAAAGTGCACTTTTATGGCTTAAACATGCTTAATTAGTGATAAATCAAGATTAACCCTAATTTTATCCTCACACATGCATGCACCCACCACTTAGGATATGTTCAATATGCCTAACCTAACCATAACCTAACCTAGGATCTACCTAATCAGGGTTAACCTCAACCCTTGCTCACACATGTGTGCACATAGGATATTTCTTTAGGGCACATGAAGGAATGACTCACCTTCCACTTCATCCTTTTAACCTCACCATGGTTGGAATATAACCTAGGATTTATGCCACCTCACAAAGGACACCTCACCCCTTAGCCTTGGTCCACTCTATAAATAGATGACCATTTTCACCATGAAACTCTCTCTTACCCTTTTGGTTTACTTACCAAAACTCTGCAAAAATCATTCTAGAACTTCTTTCGTCACTTAAGCATCCATAATACATCAAGAAATAGTGCTAGGAGCTCATATGGAAATAAATCCACAGAATAATCAAATACAACAAGGTTTGTACACCATCATGATAACCCTACATAGAGGGTTCATAGACTACCATGTGAACCTAGTTAGCAGTAACCCTACAACTACAAAACAAGTAAATATCATTTATTTACAGTTGCTACAACTTCATTTCTAGTTTTTATCATGTTTTATTTTATTTCAATATCATTTTTATCTTCATAAATATGGGATCTGATCAATGATAGGTCCCCAAATGTACTAATCCATTTTTGTAGGCCCAAACAGGTATAAAAGACATTTCCAAGCATCCAAGCGGTGGCACACATGCAAAGAATCCCATCTACATTGAGGGCACAAAAAGACATCAGTAAATGCACCATATTCATATTGAGAAAAGAGGGAAATCTTTCTTGAGAGAAAGTCCATTTTGTAACCCCTTTTTGAAATCAATAAAAAGAGCATTTAGCATATATTTCATTAGTTTTGAAATTGGTGACTTCCATGTGTTACAGTAGTATTTATCTATGGTACTTGCATTATAAAGAAGATAACATATCCAATAACTTATATGTCAACAAGAAATATAAACAAACGATTGCAATATTTAAAATACCAAGAAACTTCCCTTACAAGGTTGACCACTCTTTCTAAATTTTAGTATTTTTTTTTCAAGATACATGTATTGCTACTACCATACTTTGCTGAGCATATAGGTAGTGAATTTTATTTAACACTTCAATATTTTTCTCTCCTATATGGCTTGGTTCACAATACATATCTCTAATGCAAATGTATTTTCTAACAACACCAATTTTACAGGGTGACTAACATAATGATACTCCCAACGTTGTTACATTCCTTTGTATTACAGATGATAATATTTATTGTATGTTGTGTCCCACCTTTGCGCAAAGGAGGTTACCAGATGGACGTCCATCTCAAGATCTTCTTCCCTGCTATTCAAAAAGGAGGTTACTAGATGGACGTCCATCTCAAGATCTTCTTCTTAAGTGGAGTTCATTGGGGATTAGAAAGGCTCACTTCCAAATGAATGCATCTAGCTATGTAATCATTATTTAAATTTTCACATTCATTCAAACATCAAGAATCACACATCACTCTATATTTTGTATGCCTTCATTCTATTTAGGATATATCCAATGCATATCAATTCTCAAGTGCATTTACTCTACCTAAAAATGCACAACATACAAAAAATATCCAAGAAAGATGTTTCATGTTAACACAACACTTTATTTTGCTGAAACTACACAAGTTTATGGAATAATGCTAAAACATTATATTCTCAACTAATAACTATTAACATTAAACACTCAGGTTCTATATTATCTTCAGATATATATCAATGTTTTTTTACTAAGTTTTGCAAGCTTGTAGTCATTTGAGCATGCATAACTATCTTCTAATGCAAAACATCAACAATAATAATTCAATGTCACAATATCATTGTTTCTTTTCCTAACAAACGATTTAGCAAAGTTTTTAATCCACTATAAAGTGAAGCAGTGCCATTCCAAATACAATCAATCAAACAACAAGCAACCCATGACTTCTTCTATAATAAAACAAAATATAGTAAGGTTTACAAATAATAAAAAAATTATAGTAATTTCAAAATTGTAACTCGCTTCCACCAATCCAATCTTCTTGTGCAAGACTCAAGCAATATCCAGGTGGTCTTCTCCATTCACCCTTCCGTACTTGTTTTTCCCAAATAAGATGATGATCTCCCTATCCTCCACTCCTTTTTCCTCCCAAATAAAAGAAAATTTTTGCGATAATAATGAACACTTATGTTGGTTGTCATTGTTTTTGGTATTTGTTAGAGCTCCATGTTGATCGACCATTACCAATGAAAAGCACACATTATTTTAAGCTATCTTTTCTTCCAAGACATGAGCAACATCTATTTTACCTTGCCTTTATTATCACTTAATTCTAATTTGGTTCTTAAATAAACCTTTTATAATTTCTAATAAGAAAATAAATATTAAATACAAAATAAAAACATAAATTGTCTTCTTACATTCACGGTGCTTTCTTAGATGCCAAACAAGCAAAGCCAATCATAAAAAAGCCAAGATACATTATTCTATTTAAGTCACTCCAAGCACCACATAAGAGGTCATTTTATATAAAACTAAACAAAACAATACCAACCAAATTAAAATAGTAAGTAGCTCCCATGCACAGGGCATCTTCATTGCCACCTTATTATGTGCATATATCATTTTATCTTTAACCAATCAAGCAACAAACATTTGAACATAACTCACACAAAAAGTGCAAATATTTTTGCAATGCACCTATATTATGTGCAAAGTGCGAGCGTCCATGTACTCGCGAGCCAATCATCCTTTCCCCACTTACCTTTTTTCATGAACCCTTCACTATCCATCGAAGGATTCCTCAAGTCCTGCATACATAAAACCATTAGCAGTACCACTTTTCCAAGAAGAAGGTAAGTATAATCCATTACTTTTATCTATAAGCATATGTTGTGTGAGGAGGGTCATTACATCGTCCATCACTAGAATAAAAAATAATCCTTGTATTTTTAAACAAGATGATTCAAAAGAAGTATTCTTGCATTTATTTTACAATTGCTAAAAGAAGTCAAACAAATTCATTGTTCCTATTTACCATAAAATTATCCCAATTAGCATAATCATCAAGATTCATAATTTCTCACAATTGGACATATAACCACACCATATAATGTGCCATACTGCTTTCAATTGAAACATACATCATCACATACTTAAAACTATTTTACTTAGTAATGCAAACATATGCAAGCTACTCTACTCAGTCACTTAATCAAATATTAACTACTCTACTCAATATCAAGTCTCATTTTAGTTTGCATTTATGAACATATCTTCAATCCTATGAAAGTTTATTTTTTAAATAAAAAGTCCATATCTACTCAAACAAATAAGAAAACTATTGTTACATATCTGCGACGTCCTTCCACATGGCTTTTTTGTATGAGTAGTGGTCCCATTGGAACTGACATTGCTCTATACTTATTTTTATTAAATTATTGGTTCTAAAACCTAGTACTTGAATAGGTCAAACCTCAATATTTAGTGGATCTGTCATCCGTAATTTGGAAACATCCAAAACATGAGTAGGATCAAGAATATATTTTCTAAAGAGGGACACATGAAAGACATTATGAATTTTGGACAGGCTTGGCAGTAGAGAAAGTCTATTCTAGTAACCAAACAGTGTAAGATATTTTTTTAGATAGGATCATATAAGGACAAGGTCATATGTGAAATTATGCCCATGGATGATTGCCATGTGTTGTTGGGAAGATCTTGGAAACTCAACATGAAGGCAGTACATGATGGTAGAGAAAAAACCTACACTATTATGAAATATGGTAAGAAGTTTGTGTTGGGTATATTGAAGGATACAAATGATAGAGAGGACATTGGTCCTAAAATATGTTTGGTCTTAGGAAAGTAATTTTTGAAGGAAATGACAAGGAAGAGGGCATGTTTGGCCCTGATTGTTAAATCCGCAAAGGGTGACATTACAAGTAAGGAGGAGATTCCAAGTGAGGTTATGGATTTGCTACATGAGTATGAAAAATTTTATGAGAAGCATTGCCAAATGGGTTACCGCCAATAAGAATTATTAGCCATCACATAAATTTCATCCCTGGATCGAGTTTACCCAATAAGGTAGCTTATAGGTTGATGCCTATGGAGAATGAAGAAATAAATAATGAAGTTCAAGAGTTGTTGGATAAAGGACTAATACGTGAGATATTGAGCCCATGTGTAGTACCAAGAGTGTTTACACCAAATAATGGAAGGAAATGATGCATGTGTACATATTCTAGGATTATCAATAATATTACCATCAAGTATCGATTCTCATTGCCTCACATGGATGATTTAATGGATTGTTTGAATGGATAAATATACTTTACGAAGATATATTTAAAGAGTGGTTATCATCAGATGCAAATTGGGGAAGGGAATGAGTGGAATATCACATTTAATACAAAGGATGGATTATATGAGTCGCTAGTTATGCCATTTGGATTGATAAATGCACCTAGTACCTTTATACGATTTATGAATGAAGTGTTAAAGCCACTTCATGGCTGTCTACCTGGATGACATCTTGATATTCAATAAGACCGAGGAATACCATTTGGTACATTTTAGATTAGTCTTACATAGATTGAAGGAAAAGGAGTTGCTAGTCAACTTGAACAAATATAGTTTTATGAGGGAAGAATGTTAGTCTTACAATGACACTGAGAGGGGGAGGGGGTGAATCAGTGTAGCTCTTTAAACTTAAATTTACAGCTCTTAATACCGCAACGATTAAAACTTATTACTAGATACAACAAGTATAACAAAATAGCATCACACAACACAAGATTTAATGAGGTTCACCAATGTGGCTACTCCTAAAAAATTGACTGCTTGGACTACCATCCAAATCCAGCCTTTGCAAAGCACCAACTTTACAATCAATTTACCAGCACCCACTATAAGGAGCACCAACCCCTTATTTATTTGCACCAACCCCTTATTTATTTGCACCAACAGAAAGGAGCACCAACCCATTATTTATCTGCACCAACAGAAAGGAGCACCAACCCATGATGCCAAGTTGCAACCTGGACTTCAATTTGAATCTATAAGTTTTACAGTAAGATACCTTTGATTTTGCAAGACCCTGATTGGTCTTCTTCACCTTTGTGTTCTCTGCATACTCTCCTTTCTCTATGCAATCACTTCGCACACTCTATTTCATTATAGTCGAACTTCATGATCATCTTCTCCCTTTTGGGCACTCTACTTTCTTTGCAAATTTTGCACTTAGCACGATTCGACACGACTTGCTCTCTACGCACAACGACCGTATTTCACACACATTCGACATCTCTTCAATTCTCCAAACATCCCTCCTTTTATAACAATATTTTTATGATGAAAACCCTAATCTTAGTCGGCTTTCATAACAACTGTAAACCCTAATTTTAGTCGACTGTCATCGGTCTTCATCGGCTTCAACTCAAGAAGATGTTCGGTTTATCCATCGCTTGATGATTTCATTTTGGATAGACCTTGTAACCGCCATAGTGATGTCGGTCCACTGTCATACTTCTCATTTTAGTTGGGTTCTCCTTCTTGACTTGCGCATTTACGACCTATCGTGAAATCATGACATTTCTACCTCTGTAGCTTCTTTTGTTGATGTTGCCATGAAAATACATGTCGCGATATCATGATACTTTCACCTCCGTACGCTTTCTCTATTCTTTTGTCATGATATCATGAAATTTTTTCCTCTGCAGACTTCATATTTTCTCTTGTCATGATATCATGACATTTCCACCTCCATATACTTCGTCTTTGCTTTTGTCGCGATATCGTGACACTTCTGCTTCCATAGAATTCAACTTTGATTTTGTTGCGATATCGCGACACTTCTGCCTCCGTAGTCTTCAACTTAGTTTTTGTCACGAAATCATGACACTTCTGCTTTTGTACTTAGCTTCTTTGCTTTTGTCGCAAAATCACGACACTTCTACCTTCGAAGTCTTCTTCTCTGCTTTTGTCGCGAAATCGTGACACTTCTGCTTCCATACTTTACTTTGCTTTTGTCACAAAATCATGACACTTCTGCTTTCAAAGTATTGCTTTCTGCTTTTGTCATGAAATTGCGATAGTTCTGCTTCCATACGCTTCCTCTCTTTCTTTTGTCATGAAAATGCAACATGTCGCGATATCACGACACTTTTCAAACTTACTTTCTCTCTCCTATTTTAGTCGCGAAAATGTGACATGTTGCGAAATCGCGACACTTTTCTTACTTGTTCTCTTTCTTCGAACTTGTCATGAAATCGCGACACTTTTTCTTTCTTTCTATTTCTCTTCCAACATGTCGCAAAATTGTGACAATTTTTCCACTTGCTTTTTCCTCTTCCAACATGTCGCGAAATCGCGACAGTTTTTCCTACTTTTTCTCTCTCTTCCAACATGTCGCGAAATCGAGACAATTTTTCCTTCGTTTTCTCTCTCTTCCAACATGTCACGAAATCGAGACAATTTTTCCTGCTTTTTCTCTCTCTTCCAACATGTCACAAAATCGTGATAGTTTTTCCTGATTTTTCTCTCTCTTCCAACATGTTGCGAAATCGTGACAGTTTTTCTTGCCTGTTGTATATGTCGCAATATCGCGACACTTTTCTTGTTTTTTTTTTTTTGTTCTTTTGCATATGGGCCACTTCGGTCTTCTTGGAAAATCATTGTACATACTCTGAATAACCTTTGAACTTCTATATTCTACATCTGAATAGCTTTTGAACTTCCTGTCCACTACATCAACAAATCTATCTGACTATGTTGACAACAATGACAATACTGTTGTTGCACCTTGCTCAACAATCTCCCCCTTTGGAATTTTTGGCAACACGTGCAATTTCCTGTAACTCTTCTCCCCCTTTGACAATAATACCAAAGGGCTACTGCAGACTCCCCCTGAGTCCATGCACAACATTCTTAGACAAAATTTATTACACTTAGCAAAAATCATGAACATGAGCAAAAAGATAATCAAATACTTAAATGCTCCCCTTGAGAATGTGATCCCTGTAGCTAGTCAATTCTTGGGAAGTGTGACCACTCCCAATTTATTGCGAAGGTACTAAAAAAATTCCTTGGGCAATGGTTTTGTGAAGATATCTGCTACTTGCTCTATAGTTGGAACAAAATCCAACTTGACCTCACCTTTCACAACTTTCTCCTTCAAAAAGTGATACCTGATAGCAATGTGTTTTGTGCGTGAATGCATAACCGGATTCTTGGAGATGTTAATGGCATTGGTGTTATCACACTTAACTGATATTGGCTCACTAAAGATAATACCAAGATCTTTTAGGGTTTGTTTCATCCACAATACCTACATACAACATGTTGTCACTGCAATATATTTTGCCTCTACTATCGATAAATAAAATGATTCTTGTTTGTTACTGTGCCATGTGACCAATCTGTCTCCAAGATAAAATGCACCTCCATTGGTACTCTTTCTGTCATCGACACCTCCTGCCCAATCTGCATCTGAATACAAAATAAGGGTGAAGTCTTTACCTTTTGGATACCATAACCCATACTCCATAGTACCCTTGAGGTACCGAAGAATCCTCTTCACTGATGTCACATGAGTCTCCTTGGGATTAGCCTAAAATCGTGCTACCATGCATACTGCCTGCAAAATATTTGGTCTGGTAGTTGTTAGGTACAGTAAGCTCCCAATCATAGATCTGTACATGGTTTGATCAATAGGTGGAGATTTGTCATCCTTGCTCAACTTGCAACCTGTCATCATGGGAGTGCTAACTGGCTTACAATCCTCTATTGTGAACTTTTCTAACATCTCTTTCACATATTTAACTTGAGAAATAAATATGCCCTTCTTATTTTGATTAACTTGCAACCCGAGGAAATATGAAAGTTCACCAATCATTGACATTTCAAATTATTTTTGCATCTTATTTGCTAAATCTTTACATGACTCATCTTTGCTGCTGCCAAATATGATATCATCTACGTATACAACAAGAACAATAAGATGCCCATTTTCTATTTTGACATACAAATTACTATCCACCATACCTTTCTTAAACCTTTGTTGAGTGAGATAGTTGTCTAGCTTTGCATACCATGCTCGAGGTACTTGTTTTAAGCCATATAATGCTTTCTTCAACTTGCAAACCAAGTTGGGATCATCACCAAGTTGGAAACCATCTGGTTGCTCAATATAAACCTCTTCTTCAAGTTTCCCATTCAAAAACATTGATTTCACATCCATTTGATAAACTTTGAAATTCTTGTAGACTGCTAAAGCCAAAAAAAATCTAATTGACTCTAGTCTAGCTACTGGTGCAAAAGTTTCCTCAAAGTCAATGCCTTCAACTTGTGCATAACCCTTACATACCAATCTTGCTTTATTTCTGACTACCTCTCCGTCTTCATTCAATTTGTTTCGAAAAATCCATTTAGTCCCGATTATATTTTTATTTGTAGGTCTAGGTACTAATTCCCAAGTTTCATTTTTCTTGATCTGATCTAATTCTTCATTTATTGCCTTCATCCAACTTTCATCTTTGCTTGCGTCAGCAACATTTTTGGGCTCAATGTTGGATAATAGAGAGTAGTTACTTACTACTCTTCTTCTTGTTTGAACACCAACTTTGGGGTCTCCAATTATTTGCTCTGTAGGATGATTTTTCTGCCAGCTGCCTATTTTGAATTTCTTATTTTCTTCCACTTTTGAATCACAACTTAAATCATCTGAGTCAATTTTCTGTATCTTTTCCATTTCTTTTTCCTCATCTCCTTCAATAAACTCTTCATAAAATGGGTAGTTCTTTTCATAGCTAATTACTCATTCTCTAACTTCATCAAATTTAACATCGGCACTGTCCACAATTTTCTTTAGCCTCTTGTTGTAGCATTTGTAAGCTTTGCTTTTTGATGAATAACCAACAAAAATACCTTCATCCGCTCTATCTTCAAACTTACCAAGATTATCTTTAGTTCTTTTGATGTAGCACTTGTTGCCAAAAACTTTGAGGTATTTTGTTGTTGCCCTTTTACCGAACCATAACTAATAAGGAGTTTTGCTTTCATGTGTTCTCAGCATGTACCTATTTTGGATATACACCGCAGTATGGACTGCTTCTTTCCAAAATCTATCTGCTACTCTACTTTCAGCCAACATCGTCCGTGCCATTTCCTGCACTGTCCTGTTCTTTCTTTCAACCACTCCATTCTGCTGAGGTGTCCTGGCTGCTGAAAACTATCTCCTAATACCGTATTTTTCATAGTACTCTGTAAACTCCTTTGAAATGAATTATCCTCCTCTATATGATCTTAAATATTTGATCCTCTTTCATGTTTCATTCTCAACTTGGTTTTTGAAAGTTTTGAACATTTCAAAAACTTCTGATTTATGCTTCAAGAAAAATATCCATGTCATTCTGGAATAGTCATCAATGCACAACATAAAATATTTGTCACCATTTATGCTTTATGTTCTCATGGGTCCACATAAATCAGTGTGTATTAGTTCCAAATTTTTGCTTGTGTAGTACTCTTTTGTTTTGAATGTGACTCTAGTTTTCTTCCCCTTTTGGCATGAAGAACAAATGTTGTTTGCAGGTTTGCTGATGGTGGGAATATCTCTCACTACCCTTTTTGAGTTGATTTTTACTAGATTATCAAAATTGATTGATCGAGTCTCTTGTGCCACAACCAATTTTCTTCTTCCTATCCAATAAAACAAGCACCTTCGAAGTCTCCGAGAGCGTGTACAAGGTTGCCGGATGTCCTTGATCCAGTTGCTATCAATTTTCCACTGTTTTTTTTTCTGACTTCACAACCCTACTTCTTAAAAACTACTTCATGACATTTATCACAAATCTGACTTACACTCAACAAGTTATGTTTCAAACCATCCACAAACAAGACTTCTTCTGACTTAATTTTTCCGTCACTAATTTTAACTGAACCTTTGCCAACTATCTTAGCTCCATCATTATTTCTAAACTTTACTGAACCACCTTCATATTTCGTAACTTCTCAAATTTATGTTTGTCACCTGTCATATGATTGGAGCATCCACTATCAAGTATCCATGGTACATATTTATTCTGTGCTTTAAATGTTGTTTGTACGATTAAGGATTCCTTTTCTTCCTTAAGTCATTCTTTTTCTTTCCACTCCATTTTGATAGTAGTTTTGGGATCTTGTTTTGCCTTTCCCTTATCAATAGCTTGTGCATGTTTTTAGGGAAGTTTTCTATTTTGTCTTATCCTATTTGGTTGAAATTTTCTTTCCTGAAACTGATTTGATGCAAATGTACTTCTACGGTTTCTTGCAATGTGCCCAAAATTATGACAGTTATAACATTCTACTGTATAATTCATCAAAGGAGAAAAAACATTTCTACTGGTGAAATTCCTTGGTCTTACATTATATTTGCAGTTTGAGATTTTATGTCCATAGCCATTGCATTTAAAATAGAAACCAGAAAAGGGATAATTGAACCTGGGTGATGGTCTTTGCCATGTTGCCGTAAGAGCCATAGGTCTTCTTCTTCTTTGATGTGTGACATTGGTGAATCCATCATTGTCAATTCTCCTTTCGTGCCTGACATTATTGCTTTCTTTTCCATGAGATGTTTTTCCTTGATCAAACTATTTCTTATCTTCATTCTTTATGGATTCTACATTTTTGGCCTTTGATCTATTTGATGATTCTCCTTCGATGAAACCCAGACCAAATTTGATTCCTGTAGGCCTTTGGTCATTTATAATCTTATCCGGCTTCATAGAACTTTCTTCGCATTTGTGATAGCAACTAATTTTGTGATTCATCTCTTCTATCTGGGTCCATAAACCAACATTCTCTTCTTCTAGTTTGCAACAATAATCTATTTTCATGGTAATTTGTACTTCGAGATCTTTAGATATTTTTTTGTATTCTTCTATCTATACTTTCAAACTGGTTATGATTTCATTTGCATCCTCAAGTTTTTTTGAAATTTTCTTATTCTTTTTCCTCTCTATTTTCCACTCTTCAAGTGCAGAGATCAACTCACCTTCTAGATCTACTTCAGCCTCAGGGTTTTCACCACATACTTCAGAGTTCACTCCTTCCTTTTCTAATTTTACTTCTTCAAATGCCATGAAAAGAGCTTCACCTGTTTCCTCTTCATAATCCTCATCGAAGTTGTCTTCTAATGAAATGGCATTCCTGGAGATGAAACTTTTCTTCTTGAAGTTGCCTTTTTTGAAATTTTTTTCTTCTTCCAGTCACTTATTTCTTGGTGCGATCCTTCATCATTTTTGTTCTTCTCATTAAGTGGACATTTAGTCGCAAAATGCCCAATGCCTCCACAGTTGAAACATTTAAACGGTAGCTTTCCTCTGTATTTTTCTTTTCCCCTTTTTAGTTTTCTAACAAAGTTTGCTTCCATTTCATCTGATGTCTCTTCTTCCTCGGACTCTTGTTTTGCATTTTTATTTTTAAGGGCTTTAAAATCCGCTTCTCTGTCTATGGGTTTAGATCTTCCTATCCTCATCTCATATGCAATCAAAGAACCATACATCTCATCTATACTAAAATAATTTAGATTTTTAGCTTCTTCTATTGTTGAGACTTTAGAATCAAACCTTTGAGGAAGAGATCTTAATACATTTTTCACGACGGTAGAGTCTTCGATATCCTCGTCGAGTCCTTTGATCACATTAATGATTCCATTAACTCTCAGAATATATGCCTCAATGTTTTCATTGTCATTCATCTTTAATGCTTCGAACTGAGCTCGATGTGTCTGTAACTTGGCCTCCTTGATCTTATTGTCTCCTTCATGAATACTCCTTAGTTTGTCCCATATTTCTTGTCATTTTATAGCTCATGATCTTTACTATTTCACTGTCTTCTAATCCACATATGATAGCATTCTTTGCTTTTGAGTTATTTTCAAACAATTTTTTTTCGTCAGCCTCTTTTGGACGAGTGATGGGTATTGTGTATCCACTAACTATTGAATCCTAGATGTCGTATCCCAAAGCATAGAGATATGTATACATCTTGATTCTCCAGAATGCGTAATTAGATCCGTCAAACAATGGTGCTTTGTTTGATGAGAAGCCTTCACCACCTGCCATTGTGTTACTTCCAAGATCACCCTAGCCGGTTAAGCTTGTACAAGAACTTAGCTCTGATACCAATTGTTAGTCTTACAATGACATTGAGAGGGGGGTGAATTAGTGTAGCTCTTTAAACTTAAATTTACATCTCTTAATACCGCAGCAATTAAAACTTATTACTAGATATAACAAGTATAACAAAAGAGCATCACACAACACAAGATTTAATGAGGTTCACCAATGTGGCTACTCCTCAAAAATTGACTGCTTGGACTACCATCCAAATCTAGCCTTTGCAAAGCACCAACTTTACAATCAATTTACCAAGACCCACCTGTAAGGAGCACCAACCCCTTATTTATCTATACCAACAGAAAGGAGCACCAACCCCTTATTTATCTGCACCAATAGAAAGGAGCACCAACCCCTTATTTATCTGCACCAACCCCTTATTTATCTGCACCAACAGAAAGGAGCACCAACCCCTGATGCCAAGCTGCAACCTGGACTTCAATTTGAATCTATAATTTTAAAAATAAGATACCTTTGCTTTTGCAAGACCTTGACTGGTCTTCTTCACCTTTGCATTCTCTATGCACTCTACTCTCTTTGCGCAATCACTTTGCACACTCTGCTTCATTACAGTTGAAATTCATGATCTTCTTCTTCATTTTGTGCACTCTGCTCTCTTTGCAAAATTCACACTTAGCATGATTCAAAACGACTTTCTCTCTGCGTACAACGATCGTATTTCACACACATTCGACATCTCTTCAATTCTCCAAACAACCCTCATTTTATAACAATATTTTTATGATGAAAACCCTAATCTTAGTGGACTGTAAATCCTAATCTTAGTTGGCTTTCATAACAACTGTAAACCCTAATTTTAGTCAGCTGTCATCGGTCTTCGTCGGATTCAACTCAAGAAGATGTTCGGTTTATCCATCGCTTGATGATTTCATTCTAGACAGACCCTGTAACCACCATAGTGATGTTAGTCCACTGTCATACTTCTCATTTCAGTTGGATTCTCCTTCTTGACTTGTGCATTTACGACCTGTCACAAAATCATGATATTTTTGTCTTTGTAGCTTCTTTTGTTGTTGTTGCCACGAAAATACATGTCACGATATCGCGACACTTTTGCCTCCGTACGCTTTCTTTTCTTTTGTCATGATATGGCCACGTTTTTGCCTTCATAGACTTCGTCTTTTCTCTTATTGCGATATCACGACATTTTTGCCTCTGTATACTTAGTCTTTTCTTTTGTCGTGATATCACAACACTTATGCTTCCATAGACTTTGACTTTGCTTTTGTCGTGATATCGTGACACTTTTGCCTCCGTAGTCTTCAACTTAGCTTTTATCCTGAAATCATAACACTTTTGCTTCCATACTTAGCTTCTTTGATTTTGTCACAAAATCGTGACACTTTTGCCTTTGAAGTCTTCTCTGCTTTTGTCATGAAATCATGAAACTTCTGCTTTCGTACTTTACTTCTTTGCTTTTGTCGCGAAATCATGACACTTTTGCTTTCGAAGTCTTGCTTTCTGCTTTTGTTGTGAAATCGTGACAGTTCTGCTTCCGTACGCTTCCTCTCTTTCTTTTGTCGTGAAAATGCAACATGTCGCGATATCGTGACACTTTTAAAACTTACTTTCTCTCTCCTATTTTAGTCGTGAAAATGCGACATGTCGCGAAATTGTGACATTTTTCCAACTTATTTTCTCTCTCCTATTTTAGTCGTGAAAATGCGACATGTCGCGAAATCGGGACACTTTTCTTACTTGTTCTCTTTCTTCGAACTTGTCGCGAAATCATGACACTTTTTCCTGCTTTCTCTTTCTCTTCCAACATGTCACAAAATCCTGACAGTTTTTCCACTTGCATTTTTCTCTTCCAACATGTCGCGAAATCATGACAGTTTTTCCTGCTTTTTCTCTCTTCCAACATGTCATGAAATCGTGACAGTTTTTCCTGCTTTTTCTCTTTTCCAACATGTGAAATCACGACAGTTTTTCCTGATTTTTCTCTCTTCCAACATGTCGCGAAATTGCAACAATTTTTCTTGCCTGCTGTATATGTCGCGATATCACGACACTTTTCTTGTTTTTTTTTTTTTTTGATCTTTTGCATATGGGCCACTTCGGTCTTCTTGGAAAATCACTGTACATACTTTGAATAACATTTGAACTCCTGTATTTTACATTTGAATAGCTTTTGAACTTCCTGTCCACTGCATCAATAGATCTATCTGACTGTATTGACAATAATGACAATACTGTTGCTGCACCTTGCTCAATAAAGAATTGGTGTACCTAGGTTTTGTGATCTCCCAGGAAGGGTTACGAATGGATCTTGAAAAGGTCAAAGCCATTGTGAGTTGGACGTCACCAAGAATTATGTTTGAGGCTAGGAGTTTTCATGATCTTACAAGTTTTTATAGGAAATTCATCAAGGACTTCAGTGGAATTTGTGCATCGATTACAAAAACAATGAAAGGAGGAAGGCATAAATTTAAGTGGACAACTATAGTAGAAAGAATATTTCAAATATTGAAGGAGAAGATAATAGAATAACCCGTCCTAGCATTACTAGACTTCAACAAGGTCTTTCAAGTAGATTGTGATGTAAGTAGGAAGGTGATCGAAGGAGTCTTGAGCCAGGAAGACAAACCCATTGTCTATTTCAATGAGAATATAAATGAGGCAAAGAGGAAATACTCGATCTATGAACAAGATTTTTACACCATAGTGCAAGCTTTGAAGAAATGGAGACAATATTTGTTACCAAAAGAGTTTGTCTTGTTCACTGATAATCATGCCCTATAGTTAATCAACAACTAGAGTAAACTAAATCAAAGACATATGAAGTAGGAGGAATTCTTGCAGGGATATTCATTTGTCTGGAAGCATAGAAGTGGTTGGTCAAATCATGTAGTTGATACCTTAAGTAGAAGGAATCTACTGTTAAATACAATGTAAGTTGAATTCGTGGGTTGCAATGCTTTGAAAGAAATTTATGCTGAGGATGTGGACTTCAAGGAAGCATAGATAGCATGCAAAAATCCTACTATAGGGGACAAAAAACCATGGTTGGAGTACTTCATACAAGAAGAACTACTATTTAAGGGATGATAATTGTGCATACCACGAGGTTCGATGAGGGAAAACCTGATAAGAGAAAAACATAGTAGAGGACTAGCAAGACATTTTGGAGTAGATAAAATGATGGGATAACTTTGTGCCAGTTATTATTGGCCTGGAATGAATGTAGATGTCAAAAATTTTATATAGGGTTGTCGATTTTGTTAGCATGTAAAGGATATGAGTTAGAATATTGGGTTGTATCAACCATTACCAGTACCAGAGAGGCCATGGGAGTATGTGAGCATGAATTTTGTCCTCGGGTTGCCAAGGACACAAAGGGGTAATGAATCTATTTTTATTATTGTGGATAGATTCTTGAAGATGGCACATTTCATACATTGTAAGGAAAACAAACAATGCTACCCATATTGTTGATTTGTTCTTTTGTGAAGTGGTGACATAGCATGATTTGTTGAAGAGCATTGTGTCAAAAATGGATGCAAAGTTTTTGGGTCACTTTTGGCATACCCTATGGAAGATATTGGGTACTAAATTGAGCTTTGGTTCAACCTATCACCCTAAAAAAAATGGACAAACTAAAGTAGTGAACAAGAGCCTTGGAAATTTACTATAATATCTAGTTGGTAAGAAGTCAAAGTTGTGGGATGTTGTGATAGCACAAGCAAAATTTGCATACAACAATTCAATAAATAGGTGCATGAAAAAAAGTCCATAGAATGCAAATATTTTTGCAATGCACCTATATGATGTGGAAAGTGTGAGCGTCAATGTACTCGTGAGCCAAACATCCTTTCCCAACTTACCTTTTTTCATGAACCCTTCACTACCCATCGAAGGATTCCTCAGGTCCTACATACATAAAAGCATTAGCAGTACCATATTTCCAAGAAGAATGTAAGTATAATCCATTACTATAAGCATATGCTGTGTGAGGAGGGTCGTTACATCCTCCCTCACTAGAATTAAACACAATCCTTGTGTTTTTAAACAAGATTATTCAAAAGAAGTATTCTTGCATTTGTTTTACAATTGGTAAAAAAAGTCAAACAAATTCATTATTCCTAAAATTATCCCAATTAGCATAATCATCAAGATTCACAATTGCTCACAACGGGACATACATCAATTGAAACATACATCATCACATACTTAAAACTATTTTACTTAGTAGTGCAAACATATGCAAGTTACTCTACTTAGTAACTTAATCAAATATTAACTACTCTACTCAATATCAAGTCTCATTTCAGTTTGCATTTATGCACATATCTTCAATCCTATGAAAGTTTATTTTTGAAATAAAAAGTCCATATCTACTCAAACATATACGAAAACTATTGTTGCATATCTTCCACATCGTCCCACGTGGCTTTTTTGTCTGAGTAGTGGTCCCATTGGACCCGATATTGCTCTATACTTCTCTTTCTTAAATTCTTGGTTCTAAAACCAAGTACTCAAATAGGTCAGACTTCAATCTTTAGTGGATCTGTCATTTGTAATTTGAAAACATCCAAAACATGAGTAGGATTAGGAACATATTTTCTAAAGAGGGACACATGAAAGAAATTATGAATTTTGGATAGTCTTGGTAGTAGAGCAAGTCTATTCTAGTAACCAAACAATGTGAGATAATTTTTTAGATAGGAGCATATAAGGACGAGGTCATATGTGAAATTATTCCCATGGATTCTTGCCATGTGTTGTTGGGAAGATCTTGGAAATTTGAAATGAAGGCAGTACATGATAGTAGAGAAAAAACCTACACTATTATGAAATATGGTAAGAAGTTTGTGTTGGGTCTATTGAAGGACACAAATGACAGAGAGGTCATTGGTCCTAAAATATGTTTGGTCTCAAGAAAGTAATTTTTGAAGTAAATGACAAGGAAGAGGGCATGTTTGGCCCTTATTCTTAAAAACACAAAGGGTGAAATTACAAGTAAGGAGGAGATTTCAAGTGAGGTTATGGATTTGCTAGATGAGTATGAAAACAATTTGTGATAAGCATTGCCAAATGGGTTACCGCCAATAAGAAGTATTAGCCATCACATCAATTTCATCCCTGGATCGAGTTTACCCAATAAGGTAGCTTATAGGTTGATGCCTATGGAGAATGAAGAAATAAATAATGAAGTTCAAGAGTTGTTGACTACCTGGATGACATCTTGATATTCAATAAGACCAAGGAATAACATTTGGTACATTTGAGATTAGTCTTACATAGATTGAAGGAAGAGGAGTTGTTAGTCAACTTGAAGAAATGTAGTTTTATGAGGGAAGAATTGGTGTACCTAGGTTTTGTGATCTCTCAAGAAGTGTTACAAATGGAACTTGAAAAGGTCAAAGCCATTGTGAGTTGGACATCACCAAGAATTATGTTTGAGGCTAAGAGTTTCCATGATCTTACAAGTTTCTATAGGAAATTCATCAATGACTTCAGTGGAATTTACGCATCGATCACATAAACAATGAAATGAGGAAGAAATAAATTTAAGTGGACAACTATAGTAGAAAGAAGATTTCAAATCTTGAAGGAGAAGATAATAGAATAACCCGTCCTCAAATTACTAGACTTCAAAAAGGTATTTCAAGTATATTGTTGTGCAAGTGGGAAGGCGATCGAAGGAGTATTGAGCCAAGAAGGCAAACCCATTGCCTATTTCAACAAGAATCTAAATGAGGCAAAGAGGAAATACTCGATCTATGACCAATATTTTTAAGCCATAGTGCAAGCTTTGAAGAAATGGAGACAATATTTGTTAGCAAAAGAGTTTTTCTTGTTCACAGATAATCATTCCCTATAGTTAATCAATAACTAGAGTAAACTAAATCTATGACATATGAAATAGGAGGAATTCTTGCAGGGATATTCATTTGTCTTGAAGCATAGAAGTGGTTGGTCAAATCATGTATTCGATACCTTAAGGAGAAGGAATCTACTGTTAAATACATTGCATGTTGAATCCATGGGATGCGACACTTTGAAAGAACTTTATGCTGAGGATGTGGACTTCAAGGAAGCATAGATAGCATGCAAAAATCCTACTATAGGGGACAAAAAACCATGGTTGGAGTAATTCATCCAAGAAGGACTACTATTTAAGGGATGATAATTGTGCATACCATGAGGTTCGATGAGAGAAAATTTGATAAGAGAAAAATATAGTAGAGGACTAGCATGATATTTTGGAGTAGATAAAATGATGGAATAAATTTTTTCTAGTTATTATTTGCATGGAATGAATGTAGATGTCAGGAATTTTGTATAGGGTTGTCGAGTTTGTCAGCATGCAAAGGATAGGAGTTGGAATACCGGGTTGTATCAACCATTATCAATACCAGTGAGAGCATAGGAGGATGTGAGCATAGATTTTGTCCTCGCGTTGCCAAGGACACAAAGGGATAATGACTCTATTTTTGTTGTGGATAGATTATTGAAGATGGCACATTTCATAAATTGTAAGGAAAAATAATAATGCTACCCATATTATTGATTTTTTCTTTCATGAAGTGGTGATATTGCATGGTTTGTTGAAGAGCATTGTGTCAAATAAGGATGCAAAGTTTGTGGGTCACTTTTGTCATACCCTATGTAATATATTGGGTGCTGAATTGAGCTTTAGTTCAACCTATCACCCTTAAACGGATGGACAAACTAAAGTAGTGAATAGGAGCCTTGGGAATTTGCTATGATATCTAGTTGGTAAGAAGTCAAAGTTAAGGGATGTTGTGATAGCACAGGCAGAATTTGCATACAATAATTCAATAAATAGGTGCACGACAAAAAGTCCATATAATGCAAATATTTTTGCAATTCACCTATATGATGTGCAAAGTGCAAGCATCAATGTACTCGTGATCCAATCATCCTTTCCCCACTTACCATTTTTCATGAACCCTTCACTACCCATCGAAGGATTCCTTAGGTCCTGAATACATAAAATCATTAGCAATACCACCTTTCCAAGAAGAAGATAAGTATAATCCATTACTTTTATCTATAAGCATATGTTGTGTAAGGAGGGTTGTTACATCCTCCCTCACTAGAATCAAACACAATCCTTGTGTTTTTAAACAAGATTATTCAAAAGAAGTATTCTTGCATTTGTTTTACAATTGCTAAAAGAAGTCAAAAAAATTCATTGTTCCTATTTTCCATAAAATTATTCCAATTAGCATAATCATCAAGATTCACAATTGCTCACAACGGGACATATAACCACACCATATAATGTGCCATACTGCTTTCAATTGAAACACACGTCATCACATACTTATTTTACTTAGTAATACAAACATATGCAAGATACTCTACTCAGTAACTTAATCAAATATTATCTACTTTACTCAATATCAAGTCTCATTTCAATTTGCATTTATGCACATATCTTCAATACTATGAAAGTTTATTTTTGAAATAAAAATTCCATATCTCCTCAAACAGATAAGAAAAATATTGTTGCATATCTGCCATGTCCTTCCACATGGATTTTTTGTCTGAGTATTGGTCCCATTGGACCCGACATTGCTCTATACTTCTCTTTCTTAAATTATTGGTTCTAAAACCAAGTACTCGAATAGGTCAGACCTCAATATTTAGTGGATACATCATCTGTAATTTGGAAATATCCAAAACATGAGTAGGATCAGGAATATATTTTCTAAAGAGGGACACATGAAAGACATTATGAATTTTGGACGGGCTTGGCATTAGAGCAAGTCTATTCTAGTAACAAAACAATGTAAGATAAGTTTTTAGATATGAGCATATAAGGATGAGGTCATATGTGAAATTATACCCATGGATACTTGCCATGTGATGTTGGGAAGATCTTGGAAATTCAACATGAAGGTAGTACATGATGGTAGAGAAAAAAACTACACTATTATGAAATATGGTAAGAATTTTGTATTGGGTCTATTGAAGGACACAAATGATAGAGAGGACATTGGTCCTAAAAATTGTTTGGTCTTAGAAAAGTAAGGAGGAGATTCCAAGTGAGGTTATGGATTTGCTATATGAGTATGAAAAACATTGTGAGAAGCATTGCCAAATGGGTTACCGCCAATAAGAAGTATTATACATCACATAAATTTCATCCCTGGACCGAGTTTACCCAATAAGGTAGCTTATAGGTTGACGCCTATGGAGAATGAAGAAATAAATAATGAAGTTCAAGAGTTGTTGGATAAATGATTGATCCCTTAGAGCTTGAGCCCATGTGTAGTACCAAGAGTGCTTACACCAAAGAAGGGAAGGGAATGATGCATGTGTACAGATTCTAGGATTATCAATAAGATAACCATCAAGTATTGATTCTCATTGCCTCACATGGATGATTTAATGGATTTTTTGAGTGGAGCAAGATACTTCATGAAGATATATTTAAAGAGTGGTTATCATAAGATTCAAATTGTGGGAGGGTATGAGTGGAATATCACATTCAAGACAAAGGATGGATTATACGAATGGCTAGTTATACCATTTGGATTGATAAATGCACCTAGTACCTTTATGAAATTGATGAATGAAGTGTTAAAGTCATTTCTTGGAAAATTTGTGGTTGTCTACCTGGATGACATCTTGATATTCAATAAGACCAAGGAATACCATTTGGTACATTTGAGATTAGTCTTACATAGATTTAAGGAAGAGGAGTTGCTAGTCAACTTGAAGAAATGCAATTTTATGAGGGAAGAATTGGTGTACCTAGGTTTTGTAATCTCCCAATAAGGGTTACGAGTGGAGCTTGAAAAGGTCAAAGCCATTGTGAGTTGGACGTCACCAAGAATTATATGAGGCTTGGAGTTTCCATGATCTTACAAGTTGCTATAGAAAATTCATCATTGACTTCAGTGGAATTTGTGCATCGATCGCATAAACAATGAAAGGAGGAAGGCATAAATTTAAGTGGACAACTATAGTAGAAAGAAGATTTCAAATATTGAAGGAGAAGATAATAGAATAACCCGTCCTAGCATTACTAGACTTCAACAAGGTCTTTCAAGTAGATTATGATGCAAGTAGGAAGGCGATCGAAGGAGTCTTGAGCTAGGAAGACAAATCCATTGCCTATTTCAACTAGAAGCTAAATTAGGCAAAGAGGAAATACTCGATCTATGACCAGGATTTTTACGCCATAGTGCAAGATTTGAAGAAATGGAGACAATATTTGTTACCAAAGGAGTTTGTCTTGTTCACAGATAATCATGCCCTATAGTTCATCAACAACTAGAGTAAACTAAATCAAAGACATATGAAGTGGGTGGAATTATTACAAGGATATTCATTTTTCTTGAATCATAGAAGTGGTTGGTCAAATCATGTAGTCGATACCTTAAACAGAAGGAATCTATTGTTAAATACAATGTAAGTTGAATTTGTGAGTTGCAATGATTTGAAATAACTTTATGCTGAGGATGTGGACTTCAAGAAAGCATAGATAGCATGCAAAAATCCTACTATAGGGGACAAAAAAACATGGTTTAAGTACTTCATCCAAGAAAGACTACTGTTTAAGGGATGATAATTGTGCATACCACAAGGTTCGATGAAGGAAAATCTGATAAGAGAAAAATATAGTAGAGGACTTGCATGACATTTTGGAGTAGATAAAATGATGGGATAACTTTGTGCCAGTTATTATTGGCGTAGAATGAATGTAGATGTCAGGAAGTTTGTATAGGGTTTTCGAGTTTGTCACCATGCAAAGGATACGAGTTAGAATACTGGGTTGTATTAATTATTACCAGTACCAGAGAGGCCATGGAAGGATGTGAGCATGGATTTTGTCATCGAGTTGCCAAGGACACAAAGGGTTAATGACTCTATTTCGTACCTTGTAAGGAAAACAAACAATGCTACCCATATTGTTGATTTGTTCTTTCGTGAAGTGGTGACATTGCATGGTTTGTTGAATAGCATTGTGTCAAACAAGGATGCAAAGTTTGTGGGTCACTTTTGGCATACCCTATGGAAGATACTGAGTACTAAATTGAGTTTTAGTTCAACCTATCACCCTCAAATGGATGGATAAACTAAAGTAGTGAACATGAGCCTTGGAAATTTGCTATGATATCTGGTTGGTAAGAAGTCAAAGTTGTGGGATGTTGCAATAGCACAAGAAGATTTTGCATACAACAATTCAATAAATAGGAGCACGACAAAAAGTCCATTCCAAATTGTGTATGGAACTCATCCTCGAGGAGTAGAAGAGTTGTGGAGCACAACTGAATTACAGAAACCCAATGCTATGGCTGAGGATTTTGCTAAATATATGCAGGAATTACATTATGAAGTGAATTCTGATCTGGAGAGAAATGTCATCTAATACAAGCAACATGTTGACCTCAAGTGCCAGATACAAGAATTCCAAGTTGGAGATTTAGTATTAGCATACCCGCGAAAGGAAAGGTTTTCCAAAGGCACCTACAACAATGTGAACTAGAAGAAGATTGGACCTTGTAAGATACTAAAGAAGTTTACCGCAAATACATATGAAATTGAGCTTCCAAAGGTGTCAACATTTCACCAATATTTAATATCACTGATTTATATCCGCACTATAATACATCTAAGGAAGTGGATGTGGACTAGACAGTGGATGTTTCAACAGAACAATGGATAACACGGTTACCAGAGAAAGAATGAGACAAAATTGAAATGATTCTAGACTCGAGAATATCAAGGAAAATGAGAAGCAAGGTCTACTATGAGTACTTGGTCAAGTGGAAGAAACATCCAACTGAAGAGGCAATGTGGATGAGCGCTACAGAAATAGCTAAGTATGGCATCACGATGGCGAACTTTAAAAATATTCATGAGCTTTGCCCATGAACATTTTTTTCTTACTCTGTGAGTATGATGCGGACATCTGCATGGAAAAGGAAACAATACAACCTGTTTGCATGTGATGAGAGGAAGACCAAATGATCCGAAAGAAAATATAAATAGGCTTTGGTGTGTGTGTAAAGAGGGAGGAACGGTTGGATAAGGAATGAGGCCAATACCGGAGAGGAGTGAATGTGAAAGATATTCCAGGATTGTTTGTAACATGCAAATTTCATCCAAATAAAAATTTCATCTCCTTCTTAGTTCTCCAGCATTGTGCGTCTCACAAAAATCCATATTTGTTGATTGTTTGTGTGTTGTTGTTGTCGAGTGTATGTGTGCAGGTTGAAGGGAAAGGAAGTCGAAGCAATTGAAATTAAGGATAGAAATAGCGAGGAACCTGTCTGAGACGTCTGCTGGTTTATTCGTTTAGTCATCTCGGCTGATGTTGATGTACCCATCAAAAGAAATCATCGTCTGAAGCGACACACACCCGTCTAGAGGAAGTACCCATCGAAGGAGAAGGCACCCGTCTACAGAAACTACCCGTATGAGGTGAAAGCATGCGTCTAAAGAAAATTGAAGGCACCCGTCTACAGAAACTACCCATCTGAGGTGAAAGCATCCGTCTCAAGAAAACTACCCGTCTGAGAAAAAAGGCACCCGTATGAGAAAAAAAGGCACCCGTCCAGAAACTGACAACCCGTCTGAAACTGATCTTATCCGTCTCGGGATTTTACCCGTCACACACTCAAGGGATCCACTCCGTCGCTGCATCACCTTACAAATGCTAACAAATATATTTAATATAAAAATTATTTAATAATGTTTCATCAAAATATTTCGATACGAGTGATTCCAATAAAATCCGTATATGTATGCGGGCTAGTGCGCCATTTGAGCACATCTTCTAATAATAATAAAATTAAAATAATAATAATAATAATAATTTTTGATATGTCAGATCCTCATCAACCAATGATGGAAAAGGACAATTGATTCTTCTTTTCTTGCTATGTAATGTGAGGATGGAAATAAATGAAGTTGATATGCATCAATGCAGATTTACATGTGAATGCATTGCATAAACATGTCTATCAATTCACCAAAATATATTACACCATTTCTTGGGGAACTATGCTTTTGTGAATTTTTCCTTCCTTTATGCACTGCAAATGTCATAACCTGTAACAACATAACAGTCTGTTACAAAAGCAATGAGCTTCAATCAATCATTCATTTTCATAGATTTAAAAATATATACCCTAACTGTAACGAAGTCTCGATGTCTTGATCAGCTCCTCCTCCTCTGATGAATGTAGTTACGTTTGTCTGGAAATCGTACAACTTGGGTTAGACACAATAACACATTACCATAATTTGAGAATGAAATAAGTACCTCCTCGTACATGCCTCACCTGTTCTTGCAACTTGCTATTTTCTTCTAATAGTTTACTATCTTCTTGTAATAGACCCATTTCCTGGCCACAGCTAAGTTAGAGTCAGTTGTAACCTCTTCAAGTTTGAGACAGTATTTCTCTCTTGGCTTGCACTTGTCTGTGCTACACAGTATAATTAGCATGCCGTTGTTAATGTATACTAGAAAAGCATTGAAAATGAGGAATGGTCTGTGAGTAATAACTTTTTGGGTGCACTCGTCTATTTGCATCATAAGCACATCATTCTGCCAAGAAAGACATCACATTAGACACATGAAATCATAACCATACTATCTACCTCTAGTAAAAGTTTTAGCTCTTACACTAAAATTAAATTTAAAAAAAATATTTAATTTAAATCTTGCCAAAAATTTATACTAATAAAAACAAAAAAAACTCTTTTAACCTTTCTTGATCTAATGCGTTTGAGGCCTTGCTTTAGTCCATCTTCTAGCTCTTCTATTTTCCTCGAGTCTAGGCCCTCCAATTCTTTACCCATCATTTGTCTGAGAAATTTTAAAAAGAAAAAGGATTAATAGGAATGCATGTAACCATGCTTTAATTCAATTTTTTTTTTTCTTTTCCTATCGTAATTCAAATTGTTTGATTGTTACCTGCATAGATGACTCAGGTTTTCGTAACGCTCGTTCATCTTTACGAACTCAATATTCTCAACCTGACAGACAATAAACATCTCTTTTTCTGAGCCCAAATTGCTCTCATAAAGCATGTATCTACCTTAAACACAAGCGAATTTTCTAAACATTCATTTAATATTTTAAGATTTAGGTTCGGCTGAATAAGGATAAACTGTTCCCTTGCTTCTATCTTCACGGAGGAAGAGAAAACGAAATGGAAAACAAAATCGGTATACCGAAGTGTTTATGGAAGGAGGGCATAGCATTGTGTTTTAAGAGAGTAGGAGAGCATTTTTTAGTTTTCATTGTTTAGTCTATGAATTTATCTTCTTGTTGGTAATGTTTGCATGTAGTGTTTATGTTTGTCGTTTGTGTTTTTTTTTGAGTGATTGTTTTGCATAGCTTATTTTATGATGTGTATCTTATAAAAAAATTTTAAAATTAAAAAATTCCTTTCAAAAACCTTCCTTTCCTAATATTTTTTTATTATTTTATTAAAATTAAATTTTCAGTTAAATATTAATTAAAACCAAAAATTGCTTTTAACGTAGTTTTGTTTTTAAATTTCTTAATTTGTGTGATATGAGTATGGTTTCCAAATAGTCTGTAACAGAATAATGGTTTTAAATAAAATTTAATTAAATATAATAATCAATCTTTCATTTTACATATATTTTTTAAATTTTTAAAAAACTAGTTTGTAGCACTCTCAAAATAAGATGGCATCAAAATAAGATGGCAGGAAATTATATGATCATGGTAGGAGATGGTTAACTAACCCTTAAAAATTAAATTCCTTAGCATTGTATTCTTCATTATATTATAAACTTACACTTAATTTTGTTTGGTTTAAAATATTATTTGCATACCACAGTCTTCTTATTATAATTGAGACGTAAAATCATATCTATAATAATTTAAAAAATATAATTTAAATTTACATTATTATTTTACATATATCAATATAAAATCAATAAAATTATTTTTTGTTTTTCTCATTTCTGAGCTAGTATTTATTAGTGTTATAGTTTTTTTTTTTTTGAAATTAATGAGCTTTTTATGAAGTCTCACTTTGTTTTGTAGTAGCTATTAAGAAATATAATGTTCAAAATTTTCAGTATTTTATGTATTTTTTTAATTGGAATCAATAATTATATTCAATATAAATAAAAAAGGTTACAATAGAAAAGGATTTGAATAAATCATAGCTTGGGATATAAAGTCACCCAAACAATCAACATTATAAATATGAGGCCAAAGGCCAGAAACAAAACCAATCCTTAAAAGGGCAAATAAACATCATAACTAGGTAAAGGGAGCCGCTCTTAAGGAGACCGGGCCCTACTATGGGTACTCACAAAATGGTCCGAGGTTGGATACATCACTCCCTCGACCTGCTATGTTGAGGCCTCAAAGAAACAAAGGGACCTTGAGGTAGAAGGAGGTTAGGCAAAACCCTGCCAATAGTGCACATAGTCTCACGCTAGTACTTGATAATATTTATCAAATACGCCAATTCATGAGTCAACTTGGAAGCCTATGAATGGATCTGAACAATAACAATAGAAAACATTGTAATATTTTCATGCATAGAAAACTGATTGGAAATTGAATTTCTATAATAGACAATAGCATTCCTAGTTTTCCATAGTTGAAATAAAATAATAACACAAATGAAATTTCAAAGATCAATAATATAAGCAGGCCAACAACTATTATCTCCAAAAAAGTCAATTTCCATCTGAAGAATTCAGGATGAAAGGGTTTGAACAATGCATGAATCTAGGACCAAGTAAACTGAGCATGAGGGCAAAACCAAAAAAAAATGTTTAGAAGTCTCAAAATGACCATAAGTCAAACATTGAGGATTGAGAAGTTCAACCCTACTAAGTCTCTCTCCCATAGGAAGCCCTTGATAAATAAGAGACCAGGGAAAAAAGGTAATCTTGGGTTCAAGCTTCAACTTCTAGATATGGTTTAGACGAGCAATCCAAGTATAGGAGGTAGAGTGAGCCTGCCATCTCTCATTAAGCTTGTAACACCAAGGGAAACAAGACTAAGAAGTTTTTAAAACAAGGAAGAAGAGTAGTTCTTGAAAGGAGTATCCACATTCCAATGTCAATCCCTCCACTAGGCACTCGAGGGTTGAAGGTTGAGGTTATAAAGCATGACATCAGGCTTAAGCTCTTAAATATTAAGAATAGGATGAAGATCTAAATTCTGAAGATTAATTTTACATTTGATATCAGATCAAGAAATCCATCCTCGAGAGTGCACTAAATATTTAATAAAGCAGATGCCCTTGTGAAATAGCCTCAAAGCTTTAATCCCTAACATATCAGCAAGAACAATCGAAGAGTTAGATAAAATAGGAGACCACCATATATTATGAGAATTGAATAAAAGACCATTATGAAAATCATAACCAATCCAATGAAGATGAGGTTTCACCACCTCAAAATCTCATCAAATACTTTAACAAAAAATATCCATGAATCTTAACTGGATAAAAAGTAATGATTAGAGTATGGAGGCCAATATTAGCCCAATATTTGCATCCATAAGGCAGCCTTGAAGAAATACAATGATGAATCAAAACCTTCTAGGCTTTAGGGCCTTCAACAGTTTTAATCACCCACTTTGCACACAAAAAAATGTGTTGCTTATAAATGTCAACAATGTCCATCTCACCCTTATCAGTAGATGTGCAATGGATATCCTAAGAAAATTGTTGAAAACCATGCGAATTCTTCTCCTTGGTCCACAGAAAATGCCTAAGAAGTTTGGCTAACTTATTATAAAAATTCTTAGAAGGTACCCAACAGGAGGAGTAATAAATATGGGTGGAAGCAAGAATTTTAGTGCAAACCTAAAACTTACTGGCAAGAGAAAGGGGATGTGAGGCCCAATAGAAAATATTCTTTTCAATTCTGTCAATGACATACTGCTAAAGTTCATAGGGAGAGCTATCAAAAGCAAAGATAATTCCTAAGAACTTAAAAGGCTCACCCCTTTGGAGCGAATGCCATGAAAAATATCTTAGCAAGGTAGGCAAAGAAGAAGAAGCAAGGCAGAAACAAAGAGACTTAGACTAGTGGATGTTGGATCTTGGGATCAAACAAAAGTGTCCAAACAAATCAAAGTAGTTGAAACTGAAACCTCATACTCATTGATAGTGAGAAAATAATCATCTTCAAAGTGCCCATTAATAACCTGGAGGGACATGTCAGATAAAAGAATATCTTTGATCAATCCCTTAGACCCTTGATTGGCAAGAAGATAACCAAAAGCTTTAGCAACAAGGATGTAAAGCAAGGGGTCAAAGGATAACCCTAGTGAATTGAATGAAACAAGCAAAAATCCTCTAACCTATGTCCATTAATATTAATACAATTTGAAGCATCAACAAACAATATACTGACAACCCTGATAAAAAAAGAGATTAAATTTGAGAGCTTGGAGCATGGCAAGAATGAAAGGCCACAATAAGCTTTCTCAAAGTGTAGTTTAAGGAACATGGGATTTTGACTAGAGAGATGAACCCATTATAAACCTTTCCAGACAGTAATAATATTATACAAGATGTAACACCCTTTAATGAAACTCGTCTGTTTTGATATGATAATTCGTAGGGAGAGTGTTGTGAATACAGAGAGCTAAAGCTTTAGAAAAAATATTGTAAGAGACATTAAGTAGAGTAATAGGTCTCCAACTGGTGATAATCTCAGGATTTTCTACTTTAGGAATAAATTTAATGTTTCCATGATTGATAATATTGCCTAGCAAATTGTTGGTTAACGCTTCATTGTAGACATTGAGCATATCAAGCCCAGTAAACTCCAAGTGGCTTTATAAAATTCATAGGGAATTCATCAAGACTAGGGGACTTGTCATCTGACATAGTCATAAGAGCATTATGAAGCTCAACAAGTGAAAGAGGATCCTCACAAATAAGTTTATCATAAGCAAAAAACTTAGCAGGAACAACATAAAGATATTGTTGGAGTGCCATCTGATGTTCCATAGAATCTTGCTACACTTGAAATATAAGATTATAATGATTCACAAAGGTCAATGCAATATCAGAAAGAGAAGTCATCCTATCATGAGAGACTTGAATAGTCTTGATCTAGATCTCGGCCTGCCTAGAACAAAGAGAGTTGAAAAAGGCTTTGGATGGGCGATCACCAATCCTCAACCAGTGCAGACGATCCCGAATCTAAGCTCCCCTAGATTCATTTCGTTCATGGACTATAAGTTGGTGGTGAAGACCAACAACCCTAGTTTGCAACTATTGATTATACATATCATTTTCTAGCAATAGTAAATTTTATTGATACTCCTTTATAATAGTCAAATGAGCACGCTTTCTGACATGTGCCACCTATTTGCCAAAATATTACATGAAAGAGGTAGTATGGATAATCACCTCATTCCACCAAGAAATCCAACTGATGGACTGATGAGGCATAGGTATTTAAATAAAATTGATTGCACAAAAAATTAAATTGGTGACCAATCCACTCAATCTAAAAAGAAAGCGAGAAATGATTTGAGAACAAAAATTGATCCCATACCGTCACACTCTTATTATTGATGGAGGAGAATAAAAAAAAAAATTACTCTAACCGGATAACTCGATCAAGGCACTTGCAGAATCTATCATTACCTTCTTGAAAATTAGACCACATGAACTAAGGTGGAGGAGTGCAATTATGCTGGCAAAAAGGGGGATTAAAAAAAATCCCATCTGCATTTAAGAAAAAACTAGACCTTACACTCTCCAGCACACCAGCGCATTGGGATATGACCAAATTTATATTTAGTATGCTCAACCATATTTAAATTACCACAAAAAAGTCAACCCTCCATAAGTAAGTTATCATCCAGGTACCACCAAAGGGTAGAGCAAATATGCCCATTACTAGGTGCATAAATGTTGGTAATTCCTAGGATATTTCCATTAATATTCAATAAAATATAAACCACATGATGAGAAGGATCCTTGCCAGAACCAAGGATACATCCTCATGTTTGGATGAGATAGAAATAGAAGCACCACCTCTACCATATTCATGGTGAATAGTGAAATGCATAAATGAACATACAATACAACGAAGAGAAACATCTAATAAAAACTAGAGATCTTAACTTCTTGTAAACTAAAAATATCAACATGGCCAATACTTTGTAGAGAATATCTAGCATAAATTTTTATTGACTCTGTAAGTCCCCGAACATTCCACGAAAGGAAATTCATGGAGGAGGAATATCCATAGAGTCGTCTCCCACAGGGCTGCCCCTACTATCAGCTAGCACCAAAGAACTATTAAATACAAAGGTTTGATAAGGTTGAAATAATTCACCACCAATCGAGGGATTGCCCACACTATTGACCAACACCAAAAACCTATTAAATAAAGAGGTTTGAGAAGGTTGGTCAAAGGATGATGCTTGACCTCCTAGCTTCTCTTCGATGACATCGAGCCATCCCTAGAAATACTATGAAATCTTGGATGGTGGAGGTACTGGCAGTGACTTCCGTTATTATGAGTTTGATTTATGCTCAGGAGGTTTCTCAACAGATAAATCCTGAGGAGCCAAAACAAGATGAACATGAATAATAGGAGGTTGATATGGTGGCTTTACAAACTTATCTCTATTAGAAAGCATTGACTTAGGGTTGGTCAACCCCTTATTAGAAACTATGATCCAATCACCCTCAACAAAGAGTTTAGAAGGTGCAAGCACGCTATGAGGAGCAGGGGCAACCAAAAAATAGTCCTTTATATGATGTGTGGTGGATTGACACCGAAAAAAAGTATTAGGTAAATTAAAGTAAACATTTTTTTTACATAAAATGCTTTGTATCAACCTGAATATCCAAAAATTCTCTAAGATCATGTGTGAGATCAACCTCACCACAAAATATTTTATTAGGTTGTGCTAAGAAGAACCACTCTTCTTCCTGATAAATCACCTGACCAATGGATTTAACAATATCGACAATAAATGCCCATAAAGGCAATGGAAGACTAGGGCATTCAAGCCAAACTGACACTTTCAAGGCAAATTGCTTCGAAACTGTAAAAGGAGTCCAAGGAGAAAGGACCATCAATGTATTGTGAAGAAACCAAAAACTAGACTTAACAACCATAGTTTACACTTATGAGGGTTCTTTAAATAAGAGAAAAAATAAACCTTTAGTAAGATTGTATACACCCGCAACCACAATGCCATAAGCTTCCAATGAAGTTTCAAATAATTTTAAAGATATTCTTGTGGCAGGTTTTGGCCAAAAAAATAAGCTATAAGACAATGATTCTCATACCATTTTACAACTAGAGAAATAGCATCAAGAGAGAGCACAACATCTAGAGAAGAATCATTACCTCGTCCATCACTTTTGAAACAAACTTTCGAGCTCGCTTTGGCACCATGAGTTCCACTATATGTAACAACCATTACAACTACTGAAGGTGAAACCATAAAAAATAGAGTAGTTACCTAATTAACGATAATATTAGTATTCAAAACCAAAGCAATTGAATCTACAAATGATGACAGACCCAAAAACCAAGTAATGTTTTTTAATAAAATGAAATTTAAAAATTATAACATATAATTAGGTTTAGGTGACTAATAAAAAATATTGCTTTCATAAAAATATGATTAGGTTTAGTTTTATATTTAGGTGACTAACTAGGCTTTAATAAGCTTTATAAAAATCCAGTTTAAGAAAAAAAGGCTTTTGACCAGAGAAACGAGCCCATTCTAAACCTTCCCAATCAGCAATAAGATTATCCAAGATGTAACGCCCTTTAATGAAACCTGTCTCCTCCGATAAAATAATCACAGGGAGAATGTTATGAATATAGAGAACTAAAGCTTTAGATAAAATTATGTAAGAGAAATTAAGAAGAGTAATAGGTCTCCAACTGGTGATAAGCTTAGGATTGCCCACTTTGGAAATAATTTTAATGTTTCCACGATTGATAATTTACCTAGAGAATTATTGGTTAACACTTCATTGTAGATATTGAGCAGATCAAGCCCAGTAAATTTCCAAGTGGCTTTATAAAATTTGTAGGAAAAGCCATGAAGACTAGGGGACTTGTCATCCAATATAGTCATAAGAGCACTATGAAGCTCAACAAGTGAAAGAGGAGCCTCAGGAAGAAGTCTGTCATAAGAAAATAACTTAGCAGGAACAATATCAAGACACTGCTAGAGTGCCATATGATGTTCCAAACAATCCTGCTACACTTGAAAGATAATATTATAATGATCCACAAAATCTGATGAAATATAAAGAATATAATTTAGCCTATCATGAGAGACTTGAATAGCCTTGAAGTGGATCCCAACCTACTTGGGACATAAATAGTTGAAAAAGGCCTTGGATGGACAATCACCAACCCTCAACTAATATAGATGAGCCTGAATCTTAACCCCCTTGGCTTCATGTCGTTCAAGGACTATAAGCTGGTGGTGAAGACAAAATAGCCAAATTAGTAAATTTTGTTGACACTCTTTTGTAATAGCCAAATTAGCATACTTTCTAACATGTGCCATCTGTTTGCCAGAATACCGCATGAAAGAGGTAGTATGGACAATCGCATCATTCCACCAAGAAATCCAACTGATAGAGTGGCGAGGCCAGGTTATAAATTTGAGATTATATTAATTGTAGCAATCGTGCTAGGTTGTTGCAATAAAAAAGTAATTAAATAAAATTTATTGCACGAAAAATTAAATTGGCAACCACTCAACTCAATCTGGAAAGAAATCAAAAAATGATCCAATAGCAAGAATTGATCCCATACCATCACAATCTTATTATTGATGGAGGAGAATAAAAATAGTTTTTGCTCTAAAATGATAACTCGATCAAGGAACTTGCAAACTCTATCATTACCCACATGAAAATTAAACCACGTGAACCAAAGTCGATGCATGCAATTGCACTAGAAAAAAAAGGATACAAAATATGCCATTTGTATTTAAAAAACAACCCTCACACTTTCCAACACACCAACGCATCGAGAGGCGATCAACTTTATCTTTAGTATGCTCAACCATATTAAAATCACCACAAAAAAGCCAATACGCCATAGGTAAGTTATTAGTAAAGTACCACCAAAGGGCAGAGTGACTAGGCCCATCATTAGATGAATAAATATTGGTAATGCCCAAGGTGTTACCATTAATATTCAATAAAATATAAACCACATGATGAGAAGGATCCTCACCAAACCCAAGCAAACAATCCTCAAGTTTGGAGGAGATAGAAATAGAAGCACCACCCCGACCATATTCATGGTGAGTAGTGAAATACATAAAATAACCTACAATATAGCTGAGAGAAACATCTAAAAAAAAACTAGAGATCTTAACTTCTCGTGAAAAATAACATCAACCTGGCCAATACTTTGCAGAGTGGATCTAACAAAAAATTTTCTTGAGGACTCTATAAGTCCTCGAACATTCCATGAAAGGAAAATCATGGATGGGGAATATCCATGGAGTCATCTCCTATAGGGTTCCCTTCGTTTTTAGCTAGCACCGAAGAATTATTAAATGCAGAGGTTTGAGAAGGTTGAAATAATTTACCAAAAATCGAGGGATTTCCCACACTGTAGGATAACACTGAAAACCTATTATATAAAGAGGTATAAGAAGGTTGAAATAAGTCACCAACAGTCGAAGGATGATGCTTAGCTTCCTGGATTCCCCTCGATGATGGCAAGCCATACCGATATGGACTACATGAATACCTGGAGGGTGGAGCTACTAGCAGTTAATTCCCTTCTTATGAGGCTGATTTATGCTTAGGAGATTTCTCAGCAAGCAGAGCCTAAGGAACCAAAACAAGACAAACAAAAACAATAGGAGGAACAAGATGAACTTAGGGTTGGTCACCCCCTTCTTATTAGAAATCATGATCCAATCACCCTCAATAGAGGGTTTGGGAGGTGTAGGTGTTGTATAAGGAGTAGGAGCAACCACCGGATTTTTTCGAGCAACCAGTGAATAATATTTGATATGATGCATGGTGGATTGACATCGAAAACAAGTATTAGGTAAATTAAAGTAAAACAATTTTTTGCATAAAATGATTTGTACCAACCTGAATATCCATATTCAGAGATCTTTTGCAAGGTCAACCTCCACACAGACTCATTTATTAGATTGTACTGAGAAGAACCAATATTCTTCCTAATAAATCACCCGACCAATGGGTTTAATAATATTGACAAGCAATATCCATAATGGAAATGGAAGACCAGGGAGTTCAAGCCAAATTGGCACTTTCAAGGCAAATTTCTATGAAACTCGAAAAGGATTCCAAGGAGAAAGGACAATCAAAGTATTGCAAATAAACCAACAACTAGAATTAGCAACCATAATTTGCACTTGCGAGGGTTATTTAAAGGAGAGCAAAAAAACCTTTAGTAAGATTGTGGATACCTACAACCACAATGCCATAAGCTTCCCAATGAAGTTTCAGCTAATTCTGAATATATTATTGCGATAGGATTCAAACAACAAAATAAGTTATAAGACAATTATTCTCATACTATTTTACAACTGGAGAAGTAGCATCAAGGGAGAGCACAAAATCTAGAGAAGAATCATAACCTCATCCACCACTTTTGAAATAAACTTTCGAGCTCGCTTTGGCACCATGAGTTCCACTATCTATAACAATTGTTACATATACGGATGATGAAGCCATAAAAAAGAGAGTAACTGCCTAATTGATGATAATATTAGTATTCAAAATCAAAGCAACCAAATTTACAAGTGACGACAGATAAAAAAACCACGTAATTTTTTTTTGAAAAATAATTTGAAAAAACTTGTATTAAAATAAAGATCATTTACAAGTTGGGATGAGACTTCTCCCAGCCTTAGCCAAAGAGAACACATGTTTACAACAATAAAATAATATTTACATTGGAGTCAAATATCTACCATATTTCTACAATGGTTGTTCACATGTTTACAACTATAAAAGAAGATCTACATTGGAGCACAAATATCCTAAACCATATTTCTAGAATGGTTATCCAAATTAGCTAAACACTGGATTTTCTCAATAACCTACCTAATCATATCATCCTCAATAGCCATATCACTTTGCCATTGAATCCCTACCTCCTTATCAGTTTCCATATTAGCCAAGAAATCTACCACTTTATCTAGATATCTACTCACATAAACTGGAATCACATCATCTAATTCCCTCTATAATTTCCTAATTTAAGTGACAATAATCCTCAACCTCCATGTCTTCAAAGCAAAGTTCCTCATGCAATCTAGAGCTTCAACCATTATTTGAGAATCTGACTCTAGGATTATCCTCCTGTAACCTTATTTCAATAACCAAATAGAAGTGGATTTCATAGCTAAGGCTTCTGCTTCATTGTTTGAGGCTTTTCCCAAACCTTGCAGTTCCCAATAGAGTATTGTTCCAACATGATTTCGACAAACCACTCCAATTCCAGCTCTACTCGAATTGCATTTTGCAGCTCCATTAGTATTAATTTTAATCCAACCTTTTGGGGGTGGTTTCCAACTAGCTCTGTCCTGCCCCTCTTGCACTTCAAATTCCTTCTCCATTGCCCCTATAACAACCTAAGTTTCCTCTTTAGCATAGAATACCACAATTTCTGTGACTTTGCTCCAAATGACCTACCAAACTCCATCTAAAGAAGAAAATGTTTATCTTAAAATTATGGCATTTCTCTTCAACCACACTTGCCACCAAATAAATTTTAATCCAATCTCCCAACCAATACAAAGATCTTTAGATTTAAATCTACTCCTCTTCCATATTTCCCAAATATTAATCTAATTCAAATCACCATTAACTTGAATTTTATAATATAAAAACCATCTCTCCCAGATCTGGCGTGTGAATGGGAACTCAAACATCAAGTGATCAGTTGTTTCCTCACTCTTGTAGTATAAAACACATTGATATGGACCAATGATTCCCCTACATCTGAGATTATCAAAAGTAAGAATTCCATTATGCATGAACTACCAGAAAAAAAAGTTTACTTTTGGCAAACCCTTGGACTGCCAAATATTTCTCCAATCCTCAACTGATATGTATGAGGAGGTGGCTCTGGGAGGATATTATCATATCCATCCTTCATTGTGTAGAAACCAAGGCTCCCATAGCCCCAAGATAATTCATCCTCCTCATCTCTACCTATGAGAAATATTTCTGCCAATATTTTAGTCATGATGGGTGTCAAATCCGGAGGGATTGAAATTGGCCACTCATCCAACTTCTTAAACTACTTAAACTTATAATACCCAAGCTCACTAGTGTTGAAATAACTTTTAATTTGGACCCAACCCCTGGTTTCCATGGCTATTTTCATTGGTTGCAGTTCAATAAATTCAACAATGATAGGTGGGTATTGATCCCACGAATCCGTCCAAAATTATGCCTTCTCTCCTCTCCACACTTTTCAAAATAATCCATATTTTACTACTTGATATTTTAACTTGAGAGTCTACCACACTAAGGATCCATTACCATCCAAAGGGAAACGACCCATCTCATTTGGGTTTACCTGTCCCAAATATTTACTAGTTAAGATTCTACTGAATAAAGAAGTTGGTTGGGAAATCTACCTCCAGTAAAGATTTTTAGTCAAAGCTTTATTATTTAAATTTGATATTCTTAGTCCCAAACCTCCTTTTACCTTGGGTTGGCTTACTTTCTCCCAACATACTAAGGCCCATTTCCTCTCTCCTTTATCCCTCCCCATAAAAATTTTCTAGCCATCTTGTCCAACTCTTTCCATATGGTATGTGGGGTAGCAAGGATAGAAAATTTATAAATTGGCATGGCCTGAATGACTGACTGTAAAAAAGTTAATCCACACCCATAGCTTAACCAATTGTGAGACCAATGATTAATTATTTCCTTGATATAGTCTAAAATATTCTCTAGATATCTATTTTTAGTTTTTTAAAATGCAAAGGGATCCCCAAGTAGACCACTCAAAGAGAAGTCCTTGTGAATCCCAAGATCTCTAAAATTTTGTTCTGAAGCCTTTGATCAAGATTGAAAAAGACCACTTTAGATTGTTTTATCATTGATGACTTGGTTTGTAGCCCTAAGGTAGGAATTAAGTGTATGTCTAATCATTCGTGCTTTCCTGAAGTTGGCCACTCCCACCAATTCTATGTCATCCACAAATAGTAGGTGAGTCAAAACTTTCTCACCCACCTTGATACCTGTTAGCAAACATTGTTGTCTTCTCATCAAGATGATTCTACCCAAGCCTTCAACCAATATGAGAAAAATATAAGGGGAACAAGGATCTCCTTGACAAAGACCTCGAGTAGCTCCAAACAGTTGCGAGGGAAGACCCTTGATTAACATTGAGTATGTCGGAGTAGAAACACAACTCATGACCCATTCTATAGAATCTTGATAGAAACCAAAGGTCGTAATCATCTTTGACAAGAAGCTCCACTCCACCCTATCATAAGTCTTATACATATATAATTTTATGAACACTCCTCTCTTACCAGATGTTTGCATTGAATGGATTACCTCCTGAGCTAGAACCACACCATTCAAGATCTACCTACCCTCTACAAACCCCCTTGCTTTGAGGAGATAATGCTATGTAGAAGAGGTTTTATCCGCTCAAACATTACCTTTGTGATTATTTTATATATGATAATGCATAAGACAATAGGTCTATAATCTGATATATGTACCCCTCCTCCCCTTTTGGAATTAAGGCAATGAAAGTATGAGTTAATGCTTTAAGCATTCTTTTACTACCTTTGGACTCCTCTATAATAGTCATTACATCCTCCTCCAAGTTGTCCCAGAAGGCCTAAAAAACTCAATTGGAAAACCATCTGAACCTGGTGTTTTTTCGGTGCTCATTCCAAAGACTACATTCTTCAGTTCCTCTCTATCGATGGGTTTAAGTAGGGTTTGATTTTCTTCTTCAGATATAACAGAGGATATGACATCAATAACTTCTTTTTGATCCTCTTCATATTGCACCATACATTCCATAAATAGTTTAGAAAAATATTCCATTGAATGGAAATGCATACCTAGAATTGTATCAAAGGAGTGTTTGTTCTCATCTTGAAGAGTTTTGATGTTGTTCATTTGTCTCCTAGCACAGGTAGACCGATGGAAAAAAATGGTATTTTTATCACCTTCTAATAACCAAGTGGTTCTTGCTCTATGTTTCCAGTAGGTCTCATCTTGGTTTTCATTGTTATCAACCGCTTTAGGCAATGCATCATCCTCTTCTTTGAGCTGCTCTGTAATTGTTCCTTTCCTAAAGTATTTTTGAACCACATCCCATCTGGCCACCAATGAAACTCTTTGGACATGGAAGTCTGTCTTGTTAGCTTGCCTCATGTAATTTTTTTTAATATAATGAAATTTAAAAATTACAAAATATGATTAGGTTTAGGTGACTAACATAAAATATTGCTAAAATTATGATGATTTTATATGTGATTTAATCTCTCATCAATTAAATTATATCTCCATCAAATGAATCATCCATTCAATCTTACAATATTTAAGTAGATCGTTTAACAAATATATTATCCATAATTTGGCCAAATCTTATGGAACTGGCTGATAACAGTTTGTGACAATGAAAAAAAAATTATGGGGTTGGATGATAATTGTTTTTGACAATGAAAAATATTGTATGTAGTTGGATGGCATAAGTCTTTGTCATCACAAAGAACATTGCATTCAATTCAATATTTATCATGATATTATGGTGACCATTGTAGTGAATCTACATGTTTTACTTATCAAATCAATAAGTTCAAATATTAAAATTAAAAAAAAAATATACGAGCAAATAATATATATTTTTTATGATTGTTGTAGTGAATCTACATGTTTTACTTATAAATCAATAAGGAATTTTTTTCGAAGAGTTTATTAGGTTTCTCACCAATCCCTTCATATTGAGTGGAGTTTGAACCTTGGACCTCTCAAAAAGAGGCCAAAGTCTTCACTACTGTAGTAAGCTTGCAAATCTAACAAATAATAGATTTTGTAAGTGATATCATTCATAAAATTAAAGCTAGGAACCTTGAATACTAATAACATAGTTGAAAAGAAATGTTAGAAAAATCATCTAAAAAAAATTAATAAATAACATAGTTGAAAAAAAATGTTAGAGAAATAATCCAAAGGGAAAGTAATAAAATTTACAGCTCAACCACCTCATGTTTAGGCCACTGACATTCAACAAATAAATTACATGTAAGATAACTTAGAATCTTATGCTTCCCTACTTTTATTGTAAAAATGACTTATGAAACCTATGTAAAACAATTCAATTTCATCAAAGATTAATTAATTTTTTATTTATTTTTATTATTAAATATCTTTCTAAATTATTAAACATAAAAAAAATACAATCAGCGCTAATAAAAATATAAAATTTGTCCCCTATTTCCTGTTGAATATATCTTTCTAAATTATTAAACATAAATAGATTATATCAACGCTATTAGCAAATATAAAATTTGTTACTTACTTTTTTTTTTCATTAAACATGACTTTCTAATTTGTTTAACATATATCAGCATATATTAGCCATATAAAAAGCAGTACAGCATTGTCAGAATCAAAGGGTGCTACTTCTATTGTAAAAATAACTTATGAAACCTATGTAAAACAATTCAATTTCATCAAAGATTAATTATTATTATTTTTTTTAAATATCTTTCTAAATTATTAAACATAAAAAAATACAATTAACGTTAATAAAAATATAAAATTTGTCCCCTATTTCCTGTTGAATATATCTTTCTAAATTATTAAACATAAATAGATTATATCAACGCTATTAGCAAATATTAAATTTGTTATTTTTTCATTAAACATGACTTAGCCATATAAAAATCAGTACAGCATATATTAGCCATATAAAAAGCAGTACAGCATTGTCAGAATCAAAGGGTGCTACTCCCATGCACAAACCACCAGCTAACAAACACATTACGATCATCGATGCAATCTTTGGAAAAAAAATAATAATAAAGAATTACGTTTCAGCCTGGGCCTGTGAAAGCCCCTGCATCAGTATCAAATACATTAAACTAGAATGTGTATGACAGACACAAAAGCTTTGGCGTAAAGAGGATCACCAGGGCATAGACCAAGATCCCTGCTCTAGTCACCAGCAAAATACCTTTACCAGTAGACCAAAATGAAGAGATTTATTATTTTATTCAATAAAGTTACTTGTATTATTGGTGATATGACCCAAATTTAATCCTATAGTAGATATGAGAAAAAAATATTATTAAAAAAAAATTCCGTTAAAGACAACAAAAGACAATTGATATTGTTTATCTGGGAAACGACCAATGGGCCATTTATTGGGCCATTTATTGTGTTAATGACCATGGCTCTTAGGAAGAACTTCATACTGGAGGGTGCACTACCTACAAGGCTACAACTGTTATAGATGTTAATATGTATTTGAAAAGGCAAAATAAACATAACATAAGTTTATTTTATTTGTATTTGAAAAGTGAAAAATTTATTTTTTGAATATTTTTCACCAGATATAGATCAAAATAGTTAGGATCTTAGGATATTTAATTGTCTCATTTCTTGTTGTTTATTTAGGCTTTTCTTTTTTTGTGGGCACATGGGATGTGGAACCTAGTGATTGAGAGTAGTTAAAAAAAAGTTAACTAGCTGGAAAGGGAACCTTTTGACCCAAGCAAGTAAAGTTATTTTAACCATGGCATGCCTCCAAAGTATCTCAATTTATTTTCTTTTAGTGTTTAAAGCTCTCTCAAAAGTGTATGACAAGATTGAACAAACTCAAAAACAATTCTTATGGACTAGGGCTGAAAACAAAAGTCGTTTCCATCTGGTAGCCTGGGACAATGTTTGCAGATCTAAAGACCGAGGAATTGGATTGAGAAGATTTAAGAACTTAAATCTGACATTAATGGTTAAACAGGAATGGAGATTATTATCGGAAGAGTAAGTGGAGTGGATCACTATAGTCAAGAGGAAGTATTTGCAGGGCATAGAGTTTCTAAATGAGACAACGCCCACAAATGGATCAGCTTTTTTGAAAGGAATAATCCAAACAAAGAGTCTATTGAGGAAATGACTCAAGTGGGAAATGTGGGATGGTAAATCAATAAACTTCTGGTTGGACAGATGTATAGGAAATCAACCACTCATTTAGGCTCAAAACATCAGGATTCTCAAAGACTTTACAGATGCAACCTTTGGATACAAAGTGGCTTATTTCCTTCACAAAACAAATAACATTTGTAGGTGGAAAAGAATTCACAACATCCATCACCCTGAAGAATCAAGGGACTTAGAAAGACTGCTCAATTCCATAATCATCCCCACAGGAGAAGTTAAAGACAACATTATTTGGGCTCCAACAAAAGATGTAAATTTTACAGTCAAATTTGCTTATCAGCTCCTCATTCCCCAAGAAGAAACCAAAATTCCATTCAATTTGGTATGGGTTAAACACCTTACCCCCAAAGTCCCTTTTTTTGCTTGGCTTGCCATTCAAAATAAAATTTTGATAGTTGATAACCTCATTAAAAGAGGGATCATTATCCCAAATAGATTTTTTTATGCTTATCTAACTGGGAATCCTCCCACCACATCTTTCTCAATTGTCCCTATTCCATTTCCATTCTTGACAACCTCTTCCAAAGGTTTCAAATAAGTTGGGTAAAACCTCCTTCAATTATGGAGTTGTTCATTCAACGGTCTTAACATTTCCACCATCCCAAGTTAAGCATAATTTGGAGGTTCTATCTATATAGTTTTCTTTTGCAAATATGGTTAGAATAGAACTAGAGAGTGTTCTTTAATTTTTCCAAGGATATTTCATCTCTAGCCAGTAAAATTATTTCCTTTGCCAAAGAGAACGCTTCCATTATTCCATATGATCCAAGACCTTGTTCCAGGTTTGAAACTGTCATTCTTCATTATCTGAACATTTCTCAAGATACGATTGTATCTCAACCAAATCCTAGAAGCAACATTAAATGGTGTCCTACACCCTAGGGATGGGTCAAATTGAATTTTGATGGAGCAGTAAAAGACAATCCAGACAAAGCAGGAGTAGGAGGCATAATCAGAGATCATAAAGGAAACTCAATTTTAGATTTTGTTGAATATCTTAGTGAACAGTCCAATCATATGGCTGAAGCAAAGGAATTATGGAGAAGTATTGCATTAATCAAACATATCCTAGGCATAATCATCATTGGAGGGGAGTCTCTCAATATTATTAATTACATGAAAAGCTCCAGAAGACCATCTTGGAAAGTTAGAAGCTGCATTGAAGAGGCCAGGAAACTTGCTACTCACCAGTAGGAAGTTATCTTCCAACATGCTTTTAGAGAAGCAAATAAGGTAGCAGATAAACTGGCAAACATTGGGGTTGATGGTCTAGGTTTTTTGACTTGGACAGACACACTACCATAGGAGGTATGTGCATTAGCCACTATTGAAAAATTTGACAATGATTAGCTGGATTACCATATTTTTTATAATTTTCCTCATTATGTGTAAGAGTGTTGAAGTTTCAAAAGGTCCTAGTAGGACAATAGGCACCAAATTTCAAAAATTCAATAAGGTCTTGGTTTTCTGGCCCATCCTTTTGAATAACAAATTCCATCATTTTCATGACCTCTTCTCTTTGTGGAACTGTCAGTTGGATGGTTGTATCATGATCATCTGGACCTGTTTCGAACCCATTCATCTCACGAATCTTAATCTACATCATTTCCATAATAGGCGAGTGTCCTGTCACATAATCCCTAGCATGTCTGGTATCTATGTCCATTGCCACATGATCTGTCCGTTTCTCCAAAAAAATTGTGATTTTTCAATAGCCAGGAGTAATAGTTCATTCCCAAAGCCTACTAACATCTCATACAGAAATTTTGGGAACAAATCAAAGGATTTTTTTTTGAGATATAGTAGGGACATCAACAACGTAAATGGAGATCTCACTCTTTCCAATTTGAGTGATCCTTGCCACGTGGAAAGATCATTGGCACCAAAAAATTTCAGAGATGTTTATTTGAAGACTGGTAAGATTTTCTCTAGGACCGACTGAGACAGGAAATCTGACAATGCTAGGAATCATCATTTTTGAAAAAGCCATAAGTCTTGGAACCATCACCGATTGTGATAGGGTGGGAAAAATTTGCTGCATTGGAAGTAATTCAGAAAATTACTCACTTCTTCCCAAAATTCTTAGACTTTGGGAGGATCTGAGAAGAATCCATAAGCTTCTAGCAAAAATGTGGATGAACAGAAGGAGACCATGGGCAGTCCTGATCAGTATATTGTTGCTCGAATGTTCCTACTGTTTGGTTTGGGTAGTGCCCAATGGACTTCTTTGTTTTTCTTGGATTTGGCTTTCATCTTGTAGTCTTGAAGAATGGATTCTTTTCTATGTGTTTGTTGTAGTGCTTTCTGCCAATGTAATAGGTTTATCTACTTTTTTGAGGGTTTTGTATACTTCCTCTTGAGTTTAGGATGATACTATTGTTCTTGTTAATGTAAAAGATATTTGAAAGCCTAATATAATATCAATTAACTTAAAAAAACATAAGCTCCTTTTAAGGACTTCATATCATACAAAAAATGTGCATCAAACAACAAAAAAAAATCCAAGTTATTTGAACCAAGGCAATTTGACCAAAGACAAGCCATCGTGGATCAAAATGGAAGCACGCCATAGAGAACGCATGTTGAAAGAAATCCTAAAAATTATTCCAGTTCAGGTGGCATTTGATAGTTTGAACAGCTTTTCTTAGTGGCATTTGATAGTTTGAAAAACTTTTCTTAATTGTCTAAGAGATGAACCCTTAATCGTAAAGAGGGAATGGCGGAGAAAAATGGGGCATGTAATCCAAAACTGTAACCATATTGTTTTACCATAAGGGACCTCAATGAGATGACGAACAAGGACCTTTAAGATATACATCCATCCTTATAAATACAAACAATTTATTTCGCAAAGACCTGAAACACAAACAATATATTTCGCAAAGACCATTATGTGTTTCAGTTTATTCAAAGTCTTAAACATAAGATTAGTTTCTGTTATGCTTTAGAAGACCTGAAACACAAACAATATATTTCGCAAAGACCATTATGTGTTTCAGTTTATTCAAAGTCTTAAACATAAGATTAGTTTCTGTTATGCTTTAAAAAATTGTGAAGGTTTATTCAAAGTCTTAAACATAAGATTAGTTTCTGTTATGCTTTAAAAAATTGTGAAGGTTTATTCAAAGTCTTAAACATAAGATTAGTTTCTGTTACGCTTTAAAAGACCTGAAACACAAACAATATATTTCGCAAAGACCATTATGTGTTTCAGTTTATTCAAAGTCTTAAACATAAGATTTTTCTGTTATGCTTTAAAAAATTGTGAAGGTTTTCATATCATACAAAACGATGTGCATCACACCCCAAAAAAACATTAAGTTATTTGAACCAAGGCACTTTGACCAAAGCCAAGCCATTGTGGATCAAAATGGAAGAACGCCATAGAGAAAGCAAGTTGAAAGAAATCCTAAAATTCTTCCAGTTCAGGTGGCATTTGATAGTTTGAAAAGCTTTTCTAAAATGTCTAACAGATGAACCCTTAATCATAAAGAGGAAGTGAAGGAGCTGGTAGGTAAAAATGGGGCATGTAATCCAAAACCATAATAATATAGGGGACCTCACCCCAATGAGAAGAAGGATTTGTTTTTTTACAGAAGTTTATTAATACATCACATTTTACCGTAATTTGAACTTGAATATCTTCAAAAGAAAACGCAAAAAATGTTCAAGAGGACAACAAAAACTTTTAAGATTTACATCCAAGGAATTTATTTCGCAAAGAGCATTATGTGTTTCAGCTTATTAAAGATTTACATCCAAGGAATTTATTTCGCAAAGAGCATTATGTGTTTCAGCTTATTAAAGGTCTATGAACCCTACAACTTCCTTTTCTTTGGGTAAATAAAATGTATTGAAAGCAACCCTGTGCACATGGGACTCGAGAATGTCTTAATAAGTTTTAGGTTAATTTGGCGTGCCTTTCAAGAAAAGGCACTGGGAATTTTTTTAAAATAAATAAATAAAGGAATTATAAATAAATAAAATATGAACAATAAAAATTATTGGTTTAAATTTTTAAAATCAATTTTTTTTTTATAATATTGAATAATACATTGTCGGTGGTTTCCATCTTACTAGATAGTGGGTGTGCTGGTTTCCATCTTACTAAATAATGGGTGTGTTGGAAGCTTTAAGTGATAGTTTGAACCCTGCCAACTGTAATTACTAAAAATTATAATTGTAATTATTTATGTAACCAAAAAAAATACTAAAAAAAAATTAAAATTTGAAAATAAAATTTAAAAAAGACGAAGCTTTTAAACTTTGATGAATTGTTTTATATTAGCATTATTTCAATAAGAAAACTAACCAGGAGACAATGTAGTGAATGGGCATCCCAATCTAATCATGCATGCTATATACATCTTAAGATTGTTGTATATATCTATTAATAAATGTATGCTACATACTAATCTTCCAAAGTTCATTTAAATAAGAATAATTTTTTAATCGCAAGGGAAAGTGCCTCTTTACTTATAGCTATTCATTATGAAATATAAATTAAAATTATAAACATTTAAATCAGAATGTGAATGCTTTGGTCAATGATAGGTAAATTGTACTTATTTTGAGTGAAAACATTTTCTCGTATTGGAATACTTAGAAAAATTTGTTTACATTATACACACTCATCTCTTTCATATCCGAGATTTCATCTAAAATTCTATATGATATTTAGCACTCTAAGAGAAGTCTCTTTTTCTATCGTATTGAATTCTAGATTTTTTTTCTATTAATTTATATGTGGCATATATATATATATGAATATGAATGATAATTTGCATGAAATTTCTAAAACATTACATCTACTATTAGATAAAAGAAATTATATCCTAAAAGAATTTATCAAATATTTTCCATGACATTCAATTGAAGATTTTGCTTACAAAAGGTGTCATTAGTTTTCCTACTTCAAATATTTAATATAATTTCATTCAAGGATAGAATCTCCCTTAGTCATTTACCTACAAAAGGTGTCATTAGTTTTCCTATTTCAAATCCTTAATATAATTTCATTCAAGGATAGAATCTCCCTTAGAATCTCTCTACCTATAATATCTATGAATATATGATTGAAAATGTGTCATTAGTTTTCCTGCTAAAATTAAATATCTATGAATATATGATTGAAAAGGTGGCTCAATAAATTCAAAATATTAAGACTTAACTAACCCATAATCAAATCAATCATATGAGCTATTGTTTTGATAAATCGACCATGATGCCTCTGCCTCTTACACAAAACTGACATACTCTTCCATCTTCGCACATTGTGCCTAGACAAGACTATGCTACTTGTCATCAACTCAAGAAACTCATCAACTTAGACTTTAGTCCCAACATTGACTTCAATGTTGATATCTTCAATATCAAGGATAGCGAAGAGGCCCAATATATGAATGTTAATTTTATTGTTAGAGGTGGTCTCAGATACCATAGTTTTCTTCTTGATAAAGATAACACAAAGGATTCTAATACAAAGAATGGTCAATCCAAAACTAAGAGTCCAAAAAATCCTTAAAATAGCACCATCCATGGCTCTCAATCTAACAAAGGTCCTCATTCATTCAAACTTCATCTAATAAAGCTTCCCAAGGTCATCCCTCACTACCTCAATGTTAACAAACTAAAAATACCACTCAATTTGAACCTTCTCAATCTGCTTCTCAAAATCTAGCCTATAAGCCTACCACTTCCAACCAACTTTTTAGAGTTATCCCATGGGACATGATCAAATAATTAGCCTTCACTTCTATAAATATACATTGGATAGATCTCATGAGAATATCTCCTTTTTCTAGATACTAAAATGGATTGTTCACCTCCACCATAAGAGGGGGAAGTTACAACTATTCCCATTTCTCTTCAAGAACAAGAGAGAGCCTACGCTATTTACACAATTGTATTTGATATTTATATTATTCAAGAGTTTATTCATTCTTTTCCTTTAAAATACATGATACACACTTGATAATTATATTGAAATGAATACTCTCCTCTCTTTCTTGAATTGAAAATTGGTCATTACAAAGTTAAAAGATACCTAGTAGATGAAGTGGAAGCCACATGTGTTGCCTCATTATATTTCATTCAAGAACTTGAATATTGACAAAATAACTGAAAACCTACAAGGGCTAGTTGTCATAGTTATAACTCATCACTCTCTTATCCTATTAGTTGTATATGGTTACCAATTACATGCAATCCTAAAAGCCTTTGTTTCAAAATTCTAGTCTTCAAATGGGAATATTTATACAACATCTTTTTAGGACATCTCTTTAGAATGTTAAATGATTAAATTCCTTACCAACTCATTAATCACCATTATAGGATATGTTGAGGATACTTAGGCTTATCCATTTAAGCCTAAGTTATTATTTATTATTTTATTAATTTTCTATTTCTTGCACTTTGTATTCACGTTGAGGCATATTATACCCATGTTGAAAATATGTTGTTAAGTTGTTTTGGTGTTTAGTTAGTTGTTAAGATATGTCTTGTCTTCTAGCAATTAGTTGTCCCATGCCTTTGATCGCTTGCTGGCTTCGTTCAACAATTGCCTATGAGGGGGATCCTCCTTCTAATGATGAGGTATACTGCAATGGAAATCAACCTCTTGCATCGTGATCTTGTTCATCGGAGAGCACTGTCACTCCTATTGTGTTGCAAGGAATGTAGAACCTGCTACTATTGGGAGGGTACAGGTTACCGGTACAGGGATCTGGTGGTCGATCGACATCGAAGGTTTCATTGGTATCGATGGCTAGCTGACAGATTAGGGGGTCAACCCTATAATGGGCACTAACCAGTGGCCAACATCGACAAGAATAGCCGATTGATGGGTTGGCCACCGGTGTGAAGTCTTCCAATATGGTAGGGAGCTCACCAAATAGGCCGAAAAAGGCCTATTTTAATATTAATATTAATAAAATATTAATATTAAATTTGATTTTTAATGCATGTAATAAGAAAATTTATGCCAATTTCATGCAAAACTAATTTGTTTTTTTTCATGTAAACAAACTCTTTAAACTCTCGGTAAAGGCTCCTTTTGGCCCAATTTTGACCTCAAACATTGGAACCTCTCCTCAAATATCTGCTCTGATCTTCTAATAGTAATTTTTTAGTAATCTCTAAATTACATAATTACCAAATTATTGCTTGCAAATGACAATCTGATTTTCCCTTTGGCCTGCTGTCAGGGGTATTCGGTGCAAGGGTAAATTCTGCCCTCTGCTACCTCAACTTCACCTGATGTTGTGGGTGGCTTCAAGCCAATTTCCACTAGCACCTACCTAGGATCTGATGCACTAGAAAAAAAAATATAACTAGGCACCTAGCAAAGAAGTGGAAACTTGTCCTCCTTTCTTCAAAAAAAAATGAATCCTTGGCTCTGATTACCAATGATGTAGGAACTCAACGTGAAGCTGATTTCTTATTAGCAATAGAAGAATATATAAACAATGCAATGGAATCTCATGTAGGTTAAGTGGTTGCAACAATTTACCAAACATGGCCAACCACTTAACTAATAGATAACTAACTGCTAGAAGACAACATATCCTAATAGTTAACTAAACACCTAAACAACTTAAAAACCTATTTCCAACATGGGCATATTATGCCTCACTTGAATACAAAGTGCAAGAAATAAGAAATCCATAAAAAAATAAATAATAACTTAGGCTTAAATGGATAATCCTAAGTATACTCAACACTCCTCCCAACATGCCGTCACGATTCACAGTTGCAGACAAAGGAGGTAACTCATGTACAGATTGGAGAGAGTAGTGGTGTTCACAGGGGCATCGACACTTTCCCTCGGATTCGCATACAGATCCAACACAGATCGATTGCAGGCGCAGATGGCACATACGAACAATGAATTGCAAGCCAACCAAGAAATTAAAATGCTTTCTAACAGTTTTTACAACCAATCAAATTATAAAATACAAACCCTAAATTTCTTCCCCAATCAGTTGCGAACACGTGGTGGTTTTTTATTGGTTTGATGGGTATTCATGGTGCCAATGTTTGTATTCAGTTTTCCATCAAATTTATGTCAATTTTGGCACGACAGGTTGCAGTTGATGGTGGAACCTCTCGACAGGGTTTGGACTAGGGTTGTGCATAGTGGCAAATATTCATAAATTGGGTGAATATTAGGATTTCCAAAATTGAAAAATTATGAATGGTCCATTTGCCTAAAATTTTTGGGACCAATTTTTCTTTAGTTTCCATCATGGAAACTAATTTAGTTTTAATTTATTAAAAGACCCTTGTTATAAACACGTGATAAGGTATTATCTAGCCAATGAATTTTCCATGATTAGATCCTAAGATTCTATAGACCTCTCCAATATGGTTTCTAATACTTCAATTATATCTTTTTTTTTTTTACAACTTTTCTGTTGTAAAAGACGATAAAGAAGAATATAAAATGAACTAAGCACATGATGATCCTAAAATAAAATAGTGGTTCAATTTATTTAGTATTATGAATAAATTTTCTTATTTATATGACATTAATAACATCATATTTGCATTGAATAGTCTAACACTTCAAACAAATATCATAATATTTAAATCAAAATTTTCAAATTCATTGAAATAGAAAAATAATAATTTCAATAGATATAATGGATTAAAATTAAGTTAATTATAGGTATTGAATATACCATGCGATAAATCATTGAAATATCTACCTCCAAATAAAAATATATAATGAATTAATCTAAATAGGAAACTATAATGTAAGTATTTTTGTCATTTATATTGATATTGACTATGGGTCAATAAGTCTAGTCTAAATATAGTTTTTCTTTAGTGTCATAGTTTTTCCTAAAGATAAGTTTACCAAAGGTTTTTAATTCATTTTACATTGTTATATGAACCTTTCAATTGCATATCCACTAGTTCACAACTACAATGAAAAAAATATATATATATATATATATATATATATATATATATATATATATATGATATACTAAAATACTTTCATGTAGAGGAGTTGGAGAGCAAGTGGGTAGTTAAAACTCTTCAGTTGAAATTGAGAGGCCTTAGGTTCAAATCTCTCCCCTCACATGATGTAGAAATGCTAGAGGGCTTGAGCCTCACCATGACAGAGAGGGTCGGAGCCTCACCATGGCAGAGAGGGTCAGAGCCTCACCATGGTAGAGGAGGCTCGTGAGGGTTTCCTTCATTTGGGATTCCTCCGTGAGGGTTTCTTCCATGAGGGCTTTTGTGAGGGTTTCTTTCATGAGGGCTTCCGTCGTGAGCCAATATTTTTAGAAAATTCCTTGCATCCTAGTGTTCTGAGTGTTGGGTTTTTGATTTGGCCATTGGTACTGCATATGAAAGCGAGTTTTCTCATGGAAGACTGGGGTCAACTGATGGAACCGCAGTGACGGCTAGGTGGAAGGTTGGGCTAGTTGAAAGAACAACAGAGTAAAAGATGTTGATGGGTAGATGGCTAGACGAGTTCATGGCTGGATGCTCGGGATCCAGCTTTGTAGTTCTCCCACTTGTGGGTTGCTATTCTTGTCGAGTTGTACTATGTTCGCTCGGCTCTAGTAGGATGTGGTGTTTTTTACAAGGCTTCTAGTTGTGGTGATAAAATATTTTAAGCCATGGTTTTAATTTATAAGATCCAGCTGATGAGTTTCTATTGGTGAACATTTCGTTCATAGTCATTTGTGTTTTCGTGTTGTGCTTCTCCACTATATCCCTAGATGTGGCAAGCTCTTTGATATGGAAGGACTTTGTGCTTCTCCGCTATATCCCTAGATGTGGCAAGCTCTTTGAGATGGAAGGAATTTGCGCTTCTCTACTATATCCCTAGATGTGGCAAGCTCTTTGAGATGGAAGGACTTTGTGCTTATCCGCTGGCATTTTTCGTGACTTTTTACCTCATGGCTTTTCACCCATCTTCAGGGTGTCCTGTATTCCTGGTTGTTGCTCCTTTATCTCAGATCCCCCCAGGTGATTCATGATATCTTCAATATCTGTGTGTTTGCACTGCTATGAAATATTTTTGGATCATGTGCTTGGATTCTTGTTAGTTGTCATCGCATGATATTGTAAACTAGATAAGTGATACGGCTCTTTTGTAGGACCACATGCTAGGGTTTCCTGTACATTTTCAGGGACTTGAGGTGGAGTTGTATTTTTAATCCTTTTTATTACTCATGTTTCATCTTGTTGTCTAATTTACCACTACTTAGGGTTGTAAATTTGTTATGACAAGCGACTGGTTTCAATTTTATTGTCTGAGTGGGTGATTCAAAGTTCAAATCCTTTTTTTATGCTCAGGTTTGAGTGGTGTTCTTAGGGGAGAATATTTTTTCTACCTCTGTGAGGAGTTGTTGACCCCCTCTTTTGGTTGAGGGGGTGTCTTTGGGCTTAATGGTTGTAAGTCTCTAGTTGGAGCTTGATGTTAAGGTTGTGGGATCCTCTCAAAACCCTCACCTTACAATTAATCCAAAAAAAAAATATTACTATGAGAATCTAAATATTTTTCTCTAGATTAAAAGATAATGTAAAGTAAAACCTAGAATTTTGAAATATATTGTATATGTTTTATAAGACCTCAATTTGAATTGTTTTTTTTCATGATGTCATATCATTTCAAATCTTTTACATAGAACAAGATATGATGAATGTAGAATATATTAGAGCCTTTTCAAAAATATTACATGTCTTTGATATATATATATATATTTAATTTACATGGTGGAATCAATAGCCGCCACAAATCCGGGCAGGTTGTCCAACTTTTATGGCTGCCACAGTATTCTGCGTTGTCCGCCCTAGAAGCCGCCACACAGATCTTCGTGCAGTCTGCCCCTATAACCACCATGCCACAATCATTTTAAACCTTTTACACTACTGAAAGCACCAAGAAAGGGACAAGCATTCAGTCCGGCGAGGCTCGAGATTTGAACCTTAGACCTCCGCCCCCCTTATGGGGTTTGGATTTACCAAAAAATAATGTACATTTTTTTTTTTTTGGTAATATTAAAATATGGAGGTTTTGGCTAGGAATCCCCACACCTGTTACAACAACTCCACCAGGGAGACACACACCCACCCCCTCAACCACGCCACGGTTTGAACCTTGGACCTCCCAAAGAAGAGCCAAAGCCCAAACCGCTGCACTGCACCCCGGTGCATATATATATATATATATATATATATATATATATATATATATATAAAGAGATAAATATTTATTATGTGGTCAATATAACCCTTACATAGCATATCCACAACATGTAAGGGGAGAGTATTGAACTTGGACCTCTCGAGAGTTTTAACTTGATTTTATTTTAATAAAAAAAAATATTAAATGAGACACAATAAAATAGGAGAGAACATGCAATTTGTGAAGTGTGAACAATAAACAGTAAATTAAAATAATCATATTAGTTTATAAATAATAATATCACTCAAACATTTATGTATCCTACTGAATATTTCATGTTTGAATTGTCAATTGTGTTGTCTTTATTTTTATATCCTTAATATAAGTATAAAACTAGTGATATCAGGAACTGATTATAAGCACTATAACAACCATATATAATATGTATCAACACCCATGATAAAATAGGTAAATTTCACTAAAGAAAAAATAATAACTATATTATAACTACACTAACTCTTAGGAGAGTCAACGCAATTAAAAAGTCAAATATATATATTACATAAAGATTAATTTTTAAAATTAAAATATTATCACCAATCAAAATAATAATTATATATTACATATTACATAAAGGTTAATTTTTAAAATTAAAATGTTATCATCAATCAAAATAATAATTATTTAAATTTTAAATTTAGAAAGGAAAAATTATAATAATATAAAAAAATGTATGTGTTATAGTCCTCCATATTATCTCCTAGTTTTTTTCTTAATAATTTCTAGTTATATGAAAAGAGATAGGAAGTTGATCTTACATTTAAATTTTGTATAGTAGAGATAAAAGAATTAACTTCCTCTGGATGCCTGAAATACCTCTTTATAATCATCTGCATGCTACATAAAATGATTCACAAGTAAATACCACAATTATTATATTTGATGTTTAAAAAAATAAATATTTTCTAAATAGATGCCATATTTGAAGAAAATGTGAATATTCTTCTACAATACATAAAACCATCTATATAAATAAAAAAATATATATTTTTAATCACTTTGAACACTTATCTATTTTAAAATAAACCTTTAAATCCAAAAATCTAACCCCATCCAAACATAGGGTAGAATTCCAAATCAATTCAAAATTTTCCAAAGTAGCAAACTAATTCAAGTCTCTCTTGATTAAGAATGTCATGAGAGGTGAGAGGTGGAGATGATAATGTCCCCTAATATTTTATTTTAGACTAAGAAATTATGCTTATAAAATTTTAAAAGGTTATATTTGCATTGATAAGTGATCTTAAGTTATCATTTAACTTCTAGTTCCCAAATTGGTAAAATTTTCATTAAAATAGTCATCAAGAGTTTACTAGATGAATATTTCATTTTAATTTTTTTAATAATTTTTGTGTTGAACTTATGTTAAGGTCATTCCCATAAAAAAAAAATAGAATTTTTTATATGTTGTTAAATCAATTAGACCATGTTTGGCTTGATTTTCTATCAAAGGCACTTCTATCTTCCTTTCTATCAAATATATTATTCATCTTCCTGAAAATTCTATGTTTCTAATTTTATCTCTTTGATGTCATTTTAATTAAGAGATAAAACCTCCATTTACTAGATGACTTTTAAAATTTGAGTTTCATAAATACAAACAATAATACTATGATTAGCTAAATTATCGACTACTTTATTTCCTTCTTTATGTTGAAATTTCCAAAATAATGCCTCCAATAAAAGTTGAATATAAAAAATAATAAACACAATATAAAAGTTGGACATAAAAAATAATAAACACAAAACAGTTTTAAAACACAGTGTATACGTTTCAGCTTAACTTTAGGAAGCCTTATCGGATCAAAAAGAATAGAGAAGTTGACATGCATTTGTCCTAGTGGCTAAATATGGTGGTTGTTTCTTAAGTGGTCTTGTGTTCAAAACCCCTTGAGGGTGGTTGTGGATGTAATTTGTAAACGTTTTTCCTGAAAAATAAAAAAATAAGAAAATAAAAAAATAAAAAAATAGAGAAGAATGAATGTTAAATTGTATAAATAAATAATATTATTTTCAATAAAGAAATAACAAGACCCAAGACTATGAATGTGTATAAAAAGTATCACTCAAAATAAAAATAAATAACGAGGAAAACCCCTTTTTATACCTAATCAAAAAACAAAAATAAAAATTAAACGATACAATAAAATATATATATATATATATATATATATATATATATATATATATATATATATATATATTTATTTAATATTTATTAAAGACAAAGTACTAAAACATAATAAATCTTAATAACTCATAATTTTAAAAATAAAATAAATAAAAAACCAATTATAAAATTTTAAAATAATTCCAAGTCTAGAATAATGAAAGTGCTCATAACAATTTTAAAAACTAAAAACCTATAATCAAAAGAAAAAATTAAAGTAAAATAAAAAAAAGACTTAAATAATTGTTCATGCAAAACTAATAAAAATAACAAAAATTAACAATAGAATATAACGAAACTTAAAATTACTAAGTTTATATATCTAAATAAAATAGAGAATGGTTCTTCTTCGAAAGGTTCAAGGTTTAAGCTATGGAGTGAGTGTGTGAAGGGGTAGTCCCATAAATGTGTGAGGGGTGGATATGTGTTCATAAAAAAAAATACTAATTAAATGATAATAAAAGAACATCCCAAACAAAATTAAATTTAGCTACGAATGATAAGATTTAAAAAAAAATAAAAATGGTTTCAATACCAAATGAAAAATCCCTACAATCTCCTAATCATGATCCTTCCAGACCTAGACTTATCAATAAGTAATTTAGCACATAGCCACCACAATACCCACCTACACCACTATTTGAACCTTTAACTTTTCTAAAAACAAAATCCCAACCATTACATGGACCCAAGACAAATGGTTTCAATATTAACTTCCTTTCAATCAATAAAATACAACAAAGATGCAATGAAACAACGTGCAGTATATGTTATACCTTATTCATATGGTTTGGCCTACATAGTTAAGTTCCGAAAAACAATTGAAACAAAAATAAGAGAAAGTTGTGTTGCTCTCTTCCGTAATTGTATAATCAGCCTTGACAAAACATCCTTATACAACTACATACCACATTTGTACCGAAAATATAGATCTTATAGCAAAGGTAGATAAATGTTTTAAACAGTGTTTGAGGGAAGTTATAGGAAAGGTGGATAAATGTTTTGAACATTGTTTGAGGGAAGTTATTGAGATAGAAAAGAATAAACATAATCTTAATGGTGTGAAGCCAAGAAGGGCATGGGGACCTATACTTTGGAGAATTATAAATAAAAAATTATTTTCGTTATTTAATTTTTATTTTAATATTAGGGATTTGTCGATATTTTCCTTATAATTACATTTTCTAGCCAAGAAGGGCATGGGGACCTATACTTTGGAGAATTATAAATAAAAAAGTATTTTCGTTATTTAATTTTTATTTTAATATTAGGGATTTGTCGATATTTTCCTTATAATTACATTTTCTTTAATTTACCTTTATCTATTTATTATTTAGGTTATGCTTTTGATAAGAAAATTTTTGCAAGATTTCTTTATGTTTTTACTTTTAATTAAACCATTTGTTAATCATATAGTTTTTCATTTTAATAATTTAATATGATTAATTTTGGTGGATTAACTATGTATTATTTTTTTTATTCTTTTTGAATTTAAGGAAAAACTTTTTTGGGTCGTTTTGGTTTGAAAAACCATGATCAAGGGGTTCTACACCGTCAAAATCAACCAGGATTCGTATCTGACTTGGTTTGAGAAACCACGATCAAGGGCTTCTACACCGTCAAAATCAACCAGGAGTCGCACCCGACCCCGACCCCACCAACATATTGGTTAAATTATGTATTTTATTACTTTATTTTGTTTTTAATTTGTTATTCAATTTCTCTTATATTATTGGTAGTTGTGTTAATTTAATTTGTATTATCATTATTATTAGTTTTATTATTATTAATTTCATTTATTTTTTATTACGTTATTTTTATTAGTTTTGAATATAGGTTATTTTTAGTTGTATTTTTTTAAATTTTAAGGTTTATTTTCTAATTCAATGTTAATTATTAAATTTTGTTATACTCGTTGTCTATGAAAATTGTTATCTACCTCTTGAATATCAACATTCCTTTGTTTTCTACTTATATTATTTATGGTTGTTTTAAATGACTTTTAAATTTAAAATTTATTATATTCATCATCTTTAAACATATTTGTAATATAATCATTTTCTTTTTCAAAATTTTCAATATTGCTCTTGTGGCCAAAGTTTTTAGCACTTTCATTTTTTTTTAGAGAGAGGGTGGTGGGAATAAGGGTTATGCATAATGGGTCGGACCCAAAATGTATTTGTAAAAATAGGCGAATCTATTCCAAAATTGTGGTGAATTCATTCCAAAACCGTGGCGAATCTTGACAAACCTCATGTCAGAGGAAATGACGAATTATCTTTAAAAATTTGAAAAAAATGGTGAATTTGATAGTTTTGGCCAAACTCGGTGGAAAACGAGATCCGGCCATGGGTTGGTGCAAAAAATGGTCTAGCCTCAAACCAGGTGTAGAAAATGGTCTAGTATCAGAACATGGTATTGGTTGTGGAGCTTGATTCTCTCTCTAATTTGGAGGTCTTGTTTTTAGTTGCACTTGGACCCACTCCATGAAGGGGGGTGTAGCAAGGGCAACGCCCCCCTACTACATCGTCGGGGGGTCCAGGGGGGTAGCAACATTTATGGAGCCCCCCCGATGGGGGTTTGGTGGTGATGCTCTCGAAACCAAAAATAGATATATTTTTCCCTTTGTAAAATAGGGTCTGGTAGTCCATTTGAATGCAAAATAGGGTTCAAATATCAGCCTAGTGTAGAACAGGGTCTGATATGGTGCAAAATAGGGTTCGAATATTGATTTGGTGTAGAACAAGGTCTAACCTGGTGTAAAAAAGGGTTTTGATATCGGCTTGGTGTAGAACAGGGTCTAACTTGGTGCAAAATAGGGTCCAAATATCATCTTGGTGTAAAATAGGGTCCAGATATCGGTTTGGTGCAGAATTACGTCTGACTTGGTGCAAAACAAGGTCTAAAAATTGACCTGGTGCATAATAGGATTTGAAAATTGGCTTGGTGCAGAATAGGATCTAAAAATTGACCTGGTGCAGAACGGGGTCTTAAAATCAGCCTGGTGCAAAACATGATTTAGCCTGGTGTAGAACAAGGTTCGGATATCAGCTTAGTGTGGAATAGGGCTTGACCTAGTGCAAAACAAGGTCTATCTATTGGCTTAATACATAAAAGGGTCCGACTTGGTACAAAATAGGGTTTAAAAATTGACCTGATGTAAAATAGGGTCTGACCTAGTACAAAGTAGGGTTCAAATATTGGCTTGGTGTGGAATAGGATTCGACTTGGTGCAAAACAAGGTCCAAATATCAGCCTAGTGCAGAACAGGGTCTGTACTAGTGCAAAATAAGGTTTGGATATCAACTTGGTGCAGAATAGGGACCTAGTGGAAAATAGGGTCCAAAATTTGACTTGGTGTAGAATAGGGTCCAAAAATTGACCTAGTGTACAATAGGGTCCAATAGTCGATTCAGATTCAAATTAGGGTCCATATATTGATCTGATGTAGAACAAGGTTTGGTATTCCGTCTAAAAGTATAACAGGGTCCGAATATTGGCTTGGTCTAGAATAGGGTTCGGTCTGGTGCATAACATGATTGGATCTACCCTAAAAATGGATTCGATCTGGTGCATAATAGGGTTCGATCTTATATGGTGCTAAAAAATATCTGGTTTGGTGTAGAACAAATTTTGATCTTTGTCTAGTGTTGAACATGATCCGTTCTGGTGCAGAAATGGGTCTGATATTATACAGAAATGGGTCTAGTTTGGTGTAGAACTAGGTCGGGATATCCATCTAGTGTAGAATAGGAGGAAATAAAAAAGTATCACTGGGGTGTTAATTATATATAGTGGTATACTTGGTGAATTGGGCAAGATAATTTTAAAATTTTAATATTTTATGGCGAAAAAGGTCCTCTATTTAGGCGGGATTGTCGACGAATTTTTAAAAAAATCTGTAATACTATTATCAATGCACAGAAAACTAACATCTAAAAAAAATTCCAAAAATTTTGGGCAAAAGGGTCGACGTCCAAGTCCCCAAAATAGCAAATTAGAATTAAAAAAAAAAGAAAATATTAGCCCAATTAATGAATATTCACCGTTGTGCATAACCCTTGTGGGAATAAAGAAGACAACAATTTATCTAGCAAATATTTTCTTTTTTAAATAAAGCGGTAAAAATTTATTGATAAGAAGACAAGATTACATAGTATAGCGAAGCCCCCAACCAGGACTCAAATAAATAACACAACAGGATAAAACCATAGATAGTGTCAAAAGCTAAAGAAAACAACAAGAACAAACCACATTAAATCTAGATATCCTTGTGGATCAACTCCCAAAGATGATGAGAGTCCCCAGTTGGGAGACTCTACTAGTTATCCATAAGCCAAGGACCCGAAAGCTCATAAGCCCTTTTGGCCAAATAATCAACAACCCCATTCCATTCCCTTGGTATATGCACAAAGGAGATAAATTTGAACTCTTCACTAATTCTGAGAATCAAAATGGCCATAGAGGCTAACTTCTAATTAACATCCTCCAACCTTTTGTTGTTTAAAATATTAACCAAAATTTGAGAGTCGAAATTGCAGATGATCCTACACCAACCAAGAGAAAACCCCCTTTGTAAGGCCTCAAGAATCATAAGAGCTTCCATAAAATTATTGGAGTGAACACCTTTATAAATGGAAAATAAAAATATGACCACACCAACAGAGTCTCTCCCAAAACTACCAATTCTAGCATGTCTAAGATTCCCCTTGGATGACCCATCAGTATTAATTTTTAAAAATCCTCTAGGGGCTAGCCTCCACCTACCATATCTTCTAACTTTCTTGCTAAGCTGGGGAATCCTGCTAGGGCGAGAAGAGTCTGCACAAACCCCAAATATACCAAGTGCCTATTGTACCTTCTCCTCCCTAGATTCCAAAATAGGACCCACATCACATACCAAATACCTACCATACACAATATCCTTTGCTAGATCTGTTAAGCAACCAAATACCTACTCTGATAGATGCAACGATTTTGTTCAAGCCAAATCTGCCAGATGATGCAAGAAGGGCCCAAATTCTAAGCCGCTTGGATGAAGGGGGTATTGGTCGAAGGTTTTCTCATATTACTCCAAAACTCCACTAGGGAGAGCACATGAAAACAAGGATGGTTCCAGGTAGTCCACCAACAGTGCCAAATATCTATGGCAAGGGAGCATTGGAAAAATAAATGAGAAGAGTCATCCTCATTATTACCACAAAGGACACAAAAAGAGGGATGTTGAAATTCCTTCTTCCTCATGTTATCCTAAGTGTGGTATTTATTATGAGCAAATAGACAGAGAAAGAAGTTACATTTAGGCCAAGCAAATTTGTTCCACACCTTTTTACACCATGTGATAGGAAGGCTCCCGAACTTTTGTATATCAAGAATTTGATAACCATAGGCTACAGAGTAGGTTCCCTTGGGATCAGGGTTCCAAGCCAAAATGTCTTTACCCCTCAATGAAGAGCAAGGCCTCCCCTTAAGAATAAAATAAATCACATCTCTATCCTCGGAAAATCCCCCTTGGGACCATTCTTATGGATATTTCCACTTGTACATCTCCAGATTACCAAAAGGATAGATTCTTCTAAAGTCCTCCACATGAGACCAGCCTCCTTCCAAGAAATCGATACTTATGGAATGTAACCTAGGATATTGAGTCAAGATAGGTGGGTGGCCATCCAAATAATTCTCCTAGAAAATATCATATGATCCCTGATTGCAAATCCAGAACAAAATCTGCTTAATTAAATTATCCCCTCTTTTCAGAGTCTACCAGATAACCGAACCTTTCCCAACCAAGTTGACTCTAGGGATATCAGCCTTAAAAATACCTCTCAAGTACTTACAAGATAATATTTTAGCCCAAATATGATCTTGAGAAGTACACCATCTCTAGTAGAGTTTTGTAGCCAAAGCCTGCCCAAAAAGATCCGCTTGTTGCAACCCAAGGCCTCCTTCTTGAACAGGCCTATAAATAGATTCCCACCTAACCAAACTCTTTTTAGATTGAGCAAGTTTTTCAAACCACATAAAAAATATTGACAAATCATCTATGTCCTTGATAAAGCGAGAGGGAGTTATTTGCACAAAATACCTGTAAATGGGTAAAGCTTGAATAACAAATTTTAAAAGCAACACTCTACCTGCAAAGGAGAGCCATATGATGGTCCAGTGATTCACCTTCCCTCTAAATGTATCAAGCATATACTACCAAGAAGATATAGGCAGAGGATGAGATGAAATCAGAATACCAAGATAAATGAAGGGGGGAGTCCCGACCTAGAATTTTATAATTTTAGCAATCCTAGCTTGAATAAGAGGAGTATTGAACAAGAAAATAGAATCTTGTCCTCATTAATCAGCTGCCTAGAAGCACCAAGATATATGTGAAGAGACCATCTAATGTTTCTATCTTCCCAAGTAGTTGCAACTCCCAACAAAGTTGTATCATAAACAAATTGAAGGTGGTAAAGAGGCGACGAATTGCTATCCCATTTCCAACCCTGAATGAGACCATACCTAACCTAAGACTTGAGCAGTATTCCCAACCCTTCCACCATAATGATAAACTAATAAGGAGATAGAGGATCTCCTTACCTGAATCCCCTCGAGGCCTCAAATAACTTCAACAACTCATTATTAACAAGAATAGAGAACGAGGAAGAAGAAACACAAATCATCACCCATCTAATCCATTCCTCCTCAAAGCCAAAAGTAGCAAGAACAATATGAAGAAAGGACCATTTGACATGATCATAGGCTTTGGCCATGTCCAACTTAATGAACATAGATTTCTCCTTAGAAGTTTCCATCGAGTGAATAAATTTCGTAGCAATAACAACCCCATACAAGATTTATCGGCCAGCAACAAACCCACCTTGCTTCTCAAAGATGATTTTTCTCAACCATATCTTCAGTATCTCAGCAATAATTTTTATTATGATCTTATACACAATATTTTAGAGAGAAAAAGACCTGAATATATACAAATAATTCACTCATTTTTTGGGAATAAGTGCCACAAAGGTAGCATTTAGGGCCCTTAGCATATTTTTGTTCTTTAGGAACTCATGGAATACCTCTAGAAGATCAAAATTGATTACTCCTAAATATCCTGATAAAACTCAATTGGGAATCCATCCTTTCCCAGGGCTTTCCTTTTCTTCATATTGAATACAACATTTTCCAACTCCTCAAGGGAAATTGGGCCCATAAAATGCTCATTCATATCTCTAGAAATAATCGAGGGAATATAGTTTAGAATAAGCTTTTCATTTTCGTCGTATGAGAGGGAGTCCTCCTTGAAGAGAGAGGAAAAATACCTCCTAGTCTCTTCTAAAATCTCCTTGAAAGAAGAGATAAGGGCACCCTAAGAATTCACAAGAGAGGAAATCAGGTTACCATTACGATGAGTCTTAACTAAGTTAAAAAAGAAGGTTGTGTTCATGTCCCCTTCCTGAAGCCAATCTACTTGAGTTTTTTATTTTCAAAAAATTTCTTCCCTCATCTCCCATTCAGCTAGTTCTTTTGCAACCTTAGATTCCTCAAAGAGAAGCTCCTCCGTGATTCCATAATATCTAATCTTCCTTGAAGCTTCTTCCACCTTCTTAAGAGTCGCTAACTTAGCCAATGAAGGTTCCCAAAATTTAGACTATTCCACCTCTTTAATTTATTATTAACAAATTGTAGTCGCTTCATAAAGGAATACATAGCGGTGCCATGAGAAGGTTTTCGATTGGTCCACCAGCTTCGCATGAAATCATGAATCTTAGTATCCCGAAGCCACATAAGTTAAAACTTAAAGGAAATATTCTTCTTTAGCCCTAACTCAAGAGCAAAGAGTTTTATAGGCCAATGATCAGATCCCCTACCCTCAAGAACCACAAAACTAGAGCTTCTATTATTACCAATCCAAAAACAAGAGATCAGAAACCTATCCAGCCTCTCTAATATGGACTCTTACCCACATCTTCTATTGTTCTAGGTAAATATCCCATTATCCGACTTGATTTCAACAAAGTTTAGGGCTTGGATATGAGCACTAAAGATAGAAGAAAAAGGCTTGAGGCGATCAACTCCACTACATTTCTCCTCTATACAAGTGATAGATTTGAAATCTCTAGCCAAAATTCATGGGTATAGGGGAATTAGACTTCTCATAAAGCCAATGTGCTCCCACAAATTTACTTTCCCATTGTAATCAATAGGAGCATACACATTTGTAAGTAGGATGGTTTCACCAGATTCATTATCGTGACCAATCATCGAAATAAAACATCTGCTAGAAATCCAAGAGGAGAGATCTTAACCAGATCCCATAAAAAAGCAACACCACCAGCATATCCACATGCATCAATATACAATAATTGACCTCTTCTCCACAACTTGGGAGAAATATTGAATATAATATCAGTAGCCAATTTAGTCTCCTGAATAAACACCATATTCGGAGAATGTACACGAATCAAATCATGAACTTTTTATATGGCGATGTTTTTCAACCCCCTTACATTCCATGAGTATAATATTTTTTTAGGGTTATAAAAATGGGATTCCAATGTTCTCAGCAAGCCTGACTCCACCAAAGTCTCCTCCATTAACTTAAATTTATCTTGGTCTTTCTTTCGATCCACTTTCATATTCTTATCCGAAGCACCTTTTTTAATTGTTTTATGCTGCAATCCCAACACCGTAGGAGTTTTGTAGTCCAAGGATGACTGCATCAGTGCTTGAGTAGGATAGCGAACAACTATATCTATGCCACTTTTCAAAATAGTTTTCTTACTAGGGCTAGAGAAAACCATATCACATGTACTCAGAGCCAAAGTCATATGTTATTTATTTAAATCCACAAGATGTGATTCCTTAGGTTCCACCTAAAAGAAGAGATATCTGATTCAACCATGTTATATATGTATCAGGTAACGACATTTCAGGTAACTCCATTCATTGATCAATATCATATAGTATCTCAAAACAATTGAGAAGACATCTGACTGGCTATCCTTAAGGGATATTTTTACCCTTCTTCCACTATTTTAGGATTTTACAGGAACAAAGCCTTCCTCATCCCAATACCCTTCATTTATCGGGGCCTTTTCTTTATTCAGATTATGTGCAGATCGATAGGGCCTGATATTTAAAGTCATAGGTGGGACAAACTTAGGATATTTTCTTTCTAGGTGGTCGTATCATGATAGATCCGATAATGAAATAGAAAAGCTTCATAGTCAAGTTGTTAAACCCATGTAGACCATCCAAACTGTATTTTAACAAAATCTAGAATAAGATTGTTTAAATAAATTTTGACACAGATACGGGGAACACAAATTACCTTTTTCTCCATCGTATTTTGTGATGGTCCAACCAGCTTCCCAAGAAGAAGGGAAATCATATGCAAGATCTCTTTTCTCTAAAATTTCAATGAGAACCACGGGAGCCGAACCCACACTGGAACCCACGATGGTCACTCCTCTGACAGGTTGAAACCCACATGCCAATATTTAAGAAAGATTCCAACTTGGTTACAGAAATAGGGACCCCCTTCAAATGCTTTGTTACGATCCTCAAGATAATATAAAACCACCATAAAATAGCTATTCACACTCAGCATCACCTCCACATCACCATGAGGGTTCCAAGTCTTCCTAATCCAAGCCTCCACAAAGGGAAGAGAAATTCGGATGTCCATAAATTTACCAATAAGCGTATGCTTGGTTAAATACTCCACATATTTCACCATCGAGTCTGATTAAACCACTAGAACCGGTTTAGCTTCACATCATTTCAAACATCCATTGTTCTTTAACAAACAATTACTGATATGCATTGGAAAATTATGTTCCTTCCAATCATTTTTAGATGAAAAAATATCACTAGCATGCACACTCTATGACGGTCTCGACGCCATCGCAACATTCCTCTAGTCCATCTCAATCAACCCATACTCCTATGCTATATTAAACCCTAGATCATGAATAGATAATCATTCAGGTTAGATGTCTAGTGAATATTCTATTATCTTAAGTTTTTATCCAAAAATAATATATAACCCTGGTTTCTTCTTATTTTGTAAATTTAATATGCTCGAGTTGTGAATTGCGATGATTTTAAAAAATCAAGACTTTATCCTTCATGAAACCAACATGTTAGATTTTATCCAATATCCTCATCTAATATTCTTGATTGCATTAATAGTAATTTGTTAATACCCCTAAATTAAGATATATTTCTATAATTTTTAAGGATATTCTTGATCCCTATAAGAATTGCCTTAGGAACCACATAATTGTTAGCTAAAATTCTCTTATGGTTTCATGAAACACCACCTCTAGTAGATTTTCTCCAATTTCCTTTGGAAGAACCCTAAAAATTAATTTTTATTAACCCAAAATTTTATTATATCATAGATTGGTATAGATCCCTTATGTAAAATCCATTGTAATTGATGAACCTTTGTCCATATATTTAAATTCTGCAACTAAGAGTCTAGCAATGCTTTCCCACAATCAAGACATCTAATGATGAGAACCATGCTTGTAAATATTCCACAAGAGAGGAAATAATATGATTCTAAAGTTCGATTTAATTATAATATCTATTTGAAAAAAATAAAAATCCTTTTAAGCCATAGGTTCCAATAAATAATTGAAGGACCAACCCTCCATAGAATGCATAATTCTTTAACTTTGAAACACTTAGTCCAATATTAAAAGATAGAGCTACCCAAGTAAATGTTCTAATGATTATAAATCTTTCATACACAATGCTTAACTAAAATTCCATGATATTCTCTTATTTATATACTATCACCTATAAGTATTCTACTTTGGACTATCAACCAAAGGAATGTTGAAGCCTTAGGTAGGGACTCAAGTAACCAAATATTCTTACAAGATAAATTTGTGAGACAAGAAAAACCTGATTACTCTAAAAAATTTATATCCCAACTTATTGAGTATCCACCATCTTTTGATATCCAAATAAACTCACCCTTCCATATAAAATGGACAAATAGAACTCTTAGCATATAATTTGAAGCATGTTGCTATTTGCTTGAGTTTCTCCTCTCCTTCAATTGGGTTGCTAATAAAAATCCATGATCTGAAATCTTGATCATACTAATATAATTTTTACGTTGATAACTCTACAAGCTGAACATGACCATGCTTGCATTTACCATTTTTATCAGAAATAAAAGCATAAAATATCAACTAAGCATCAAACTAAAAATTTGTAGACCCCCTCATTGATTGATCACCTAATATATTTATTAATCAATTGCAAACTTTGCAATATAAAATTCCTTGTTTCTAATCCCCTATGTAGGGTTCAATTTTTTAATTAATTTTATTTCATCAACAAAACCTATATATTTTTGAAGAAATATTTTTTCCAACTCTTTCCTTGGACTTTGTTAATCTCCAACCAAGATTTTCCCCTAATACAAAACTCATAAGTTTGCAATTTTGTAAGAATTTCCCTCAACTATTACCTTTTCTAACCCTATCCCACTAACAAATAGAAAATCTAAATTTTCTTAAACATCCTTTCTAAAGATTTTTTTTCATATTTTATCAAATTTGGATTTCATGATATAAATATCAAGTCATAGTGCAATTTAGACTTGACAAGTGTTAGCCTTCTATTCATCACCAAGAACCTAACTTTCCAACTTGTAAAATAAGACCTGATCCTATTCTCATATATCCTTATTCTTTCCTTTATTAAAAAATATCCAGTTATATTGAATGCTACTTTCCAACTATAAAGTCTAAAATCTCCACAACAATCCATTATAAATCTAAGGAAGCACTAATAAAAATATATTAATTTTGTAGCATTAACCAATTGTCTAATAACCCTCTCATACCATGGTAATATTAATTTAAAGTCCATGGTCTCACTATGTGATGATCTAAAAGAAAAGTGTTATCAACTAATTGAAGATTAGATTTAATGGAGTCATCTATTGCATCAAAAATACCTTTAAAACTTTATTCTATTTTTTCCTTTCAAAACCTTCCCCAATGCCTCAATAAGAATAATAAAAAGATAAGGAGGTAGTAGGCCACCCTAGTGGAGCCCTCAATATAATAATTTTATCTATCAAGAGATCCATTAATCAAAGTATAATATTTTTGAGTGCTATAACAACATTTAATCCATTCACACCAACCTTGAATAAAACCTCTTTTTTTTAACTCTATATGTGAAAAAATCCAATAAACCCTATCATAGTTGTTCATTTATAATATTTTTCATGGAGTGAAGGTAATGTATAGCCTCTTGTGCAATGATTTGATATTCTAGATCAACACTTTATATATCACAGATAAAACAAAATCACCTTGTTTCTTCGAGATAACATAATCAAGAATGTTCTTTGGTCTGTTTGACATAATTCTTAAAAGTATATTATAAATCATATTAAAAAGTCTTATTGAACAAAACTTTTTAAAATATTTTACCTTCCCATTCTTGGAAACCAATGTTGTAAAGATGATATTGATATCACTCATTATAGCCTTATTTTCCCTTACCTCTTCAACCACAACTAATATATTGCTCCTTAATAAATACCAGATAATGGAAAGAAAAATCTAGAAAATCGGGGCAGATGCCTTCTTATGGTAAAAAGAGAAAACTACCTCTTATAGCTCTTTCATAGAGACCTTCCTCATCAAGCTTGTATTTTGTCATTGTACTATAATTGATAGAGTGTTTTCTACATGCTTATCATAATCATTTTTATATTTCCCATCTTATTTAAAATAACTTTGAAATAATTAGATTTTTCTTTCTAACATATTTTTCCTCGATATGACTTCCATCTAGAGTTGAACTAATTTTGACTCAACAAATATACATTTTTTTTTTTGTTGTAGTATAAGTTTTTTATATTTCTATTCCATTTCTTAAGTCATATCACCCTAGATGTTTGGTCTCAAAATGACTCTTTACTTTGTAACACAGTGATAATTAGAAAGTAATTAATTCTTGTTGGAGAAGAATCTAGCTCGATAACTTGCTCAAAATTATTACGATGCAATAATTGTAGGGACAACTGTGTTGACCATTATAGCATAATGGTTGAAGAGATATAATGCTTGTATAAAAGGAATACTATATGAATGTGGTGATGGGAATGGGTTACAAAAAGTGAAAAGAAATAGTAAATATTCATAATAAAAGTATTGCTATCATGGTAATTATATTTGTCGAAATATTATAGTATATTATATTCATCACAAGGTCAAAGTATCATGAGATATGTTGTAAATAATATCTTATAAAATCTATAGAAAATCTAGTATGTAATATCATGAGAAGGGTCCAAGTAAAGAATCTCTACATGCATATGATATTTTGACTATATCACATAACTATAAATTATCATAGAAAAAGCATACAAGGAGGATATGTAGAATCATGTGGATACCTTGATTGTATGGGAAGAGTTTAAAATGAAATCTCTATAAAATATTATCATTTATCTATCTGGAGCTCTCCACCCATTTAATATCTAACTTCTATGAATTTATATATATTAAGAGCTCCCCCATGGAAAGTAAGTTGTGTAGACACCAAAACAACACCAATCTGATTATGTGACTGCAAACACTGATCGCTTTGACAAACACAGCCCCCAGGGCAGCCCTCAGAGGTCAAACAGTGGTCCTAACCACTCTCATAGCAATTTTGTAAGGTCAAGAGGCAATTTGGCACATTCAGGCACTTTGCTCAGAATCTGTCTCACCCAGAGACGAATTCAAAATGGAATCTGTCTCACCCAGAGACAAATTCTGAATTCGTCTCTGGTAGGGACGAATTCCAAGTTTAACGGGCAAAAAGAAGAATGGCGCCAAGTGGCAGCCCAAGACAATCAGTTGATGACTCCTGCCTCGCACACGTGTGTGGGTGGATAGATAGGCCATTAGAGGAATGTCACAAGGGCAGTTATGAGAGCCCAAGTCAATGGAGGACTCCCCTCCCTCATGGGAAGACATGACTGCCACATGGCACCTATGACCAACACATGGCAATGGTGCTTCCCTCTCAAAAGAGACCCCATGGGTCTATAAAAGGTGGGACTTTTCTCACCCAAATATGGAGATTGAAGGAGATTTCAAGCAACAAAGTGCTACCGAGTTGAACACCCACTTGCATCCCCTTTGATTCACCTTCTCACATCCACCAATCTCTTTTGCAAGGGAGGTTGTTGGGTGGCTTTTGGAAGCTTGAATCTGACCCAAATCCAACATATGGACACCTGAATCAACCAATTTGCAGACATCCCAATCGTAAGAGGTTTTGGGCCCATCCCTAGTGGATTTGCACCAAGATCAAGTGCCAACGGTGGGAGGCCCACTTGGGCACCCCCGCACTTTCTAAGTTTTATTCCAAAAGCATTCTAGATTATTGTTTCAGGTTGCATCTCATGTTATTCTATTTGGTTAGCTCATAGCTTCAATTTCATAACATTCTGATCAGATTTTGTCATGCCTTTTGTCGCTTTGTTGTCCTACTAACTTGCAGGTGGCGACATCGAATTCCCGAGGATAGAGGCCAAATTGGGAGAATCCGACCATCTGGGTCATCCCAAAATGGCCCCAATTACATAACCCCTCTATTTGCAGGCATTTTGCAGGTCTCGGGATTTGACACTGGAGCAGCATCAGGTCGGATTTTCCAACACAGAAGAATTCGTCCCACCCAGGGACGAATTGCGATCGAATTCGTCCTGCCCAGGGACGAATTCTAGTTGGGGGCAGATTGGTCGACTGTCTCGATGGCGGTGGCCTTCTGGTGATGTTTTCTTTCCTCTGTCAGGTTTTCGGGTCATTTAGAGTCATTTTACTCACTTGTTTTAGACAAATGTTTGCATGCATCTTTTGGCGATTTTAGAGAACAAACACTTCTTATGTGCAGCAGGTGCTACTGACATCTTCGTTGTTTCTTTGTTCGCAGGAGGAGCAGCAGAGGTCAAAGACTCATCGACATCAGTGGCGGCATCATCTTGGCCCGTCCATTTCAAGTGTGGGCATGCGGAAAGAGGAACCTTAAGTCTCGATTGTAGTCAAATTCTTTTAACGCTCCTAGCCCCTGAAAAGGGAGGAGGCGTATTTGTAACAGAGATCAAGAAAGTTTAATGAAAGGGCTGTGTTTTCTCCATTTGCTTGTGTCTCTTCCAATGCGTCTCTTTCATTTCATGCAATTTACATTTCTAGGACTTAAGCGTATTTGATTTTTAATGCATCGCAATTAGTGTTTCCTTCGCCGAAATCTCGTGCTTTCAGTGGCGATCACGGTGGGACTCTGTTCCCTGGTTTTTAAGATCACAAAAACTGATCAATTTTTTGTGTTTTGTGTTTGACAGGTACCTTTTTGGTTTTTGACTGTTATTCGTCCTTGGCTATGGCGATTGCTTTACTGAAATTCGTCTGACCCTGAGACGAATTCAAATTCGTCTCTGGGAGGGACGAATTTCTGTCTGCAACTTTTCAGAGCAGAAATTCAGAAGCAACCGGTCCAGGCAGAGAAGAGGTAGGGATTTTCATGATCTTTGTTAAATTTTTTGTTTCTGTTTCTGTTTCTTTAATTGTTTTCATTTAATCCTGCATTGCATTAGGAAAAGTCATTTATGCTTGTTTCATTTTCGCTAAATAAAATGAATCACACACACATCACGCAACAACTTTAAACCAAGGAGCTGGTCGTAAGACCCCAGCCCTTGAGCAAGACCAACGGTGGGTTCATCACCACCTTGGCTTAGCTTTGCATCCATTTCCCGATTGTCAATTGTTGTTAGGCGTAAATCCTGACGAAAGCTGACCGAGTGTCGCTGGGGTGATTCCCATGCGCGCGAGGATAAGTCTTCTATGGTAGGTGCCATTAACAGGACAATCCCCCTTCCGTACCACCTACGTACCACGTACCTTCTGCTCTCACGTACCTATAGTCTCCCTCTCATAAGGGCGGGTATATAGAGAGGTTGGTATATCGTCCTAGTTGGTATATTGAAGGGGCTACCATTTTGGGAGTTATATGAGCCGTCATAATGCATTTAAATGTTCTTCAAAACCTACAAAAACAAAACAAAACATAAAAATGCACTAAACCAGTTTAGGGCACACCAATAATCCTTAAAAGAGATAATCACGGTTTGTGCATGTGTGTGTTTATTTCTGCTTAGTGTAGACAAAAAGAAAAATCATCATAAACGAGATAAAAATCTACTTAGATAGTATAGAAGCAACGTAATGGTGTACACCCGTAGCCAAGCCCAATCAAGGGCAGAAGCTCCGGAAGGTACACAAGAAGCGTGCACAAGTTGCCTTTGCTTCGATCCTGAGGACTTGGTCATACCGCCTTATCGGTCTGGCCTACAAAAGAATCCGATTCAGAATCCTCGGTGGGGTATGCCCATTCAAAGCAGACCCTTTCGGGAAGACGCCCTACATGTAGACCTTGATGTAAACATAGAATTGCCTTCTGAGGTTAGACATGAGTGGCCACAGCGCGATGGAGCGCTAGAGAGGCACACTATCCATTTGGAGGGACAACGTGGATATGGCATCCTTTCTTTACCTCCAATCAAGATGGAAAGACAAAATTCGAAGCGCAGGGCTCCTTACACAAGGCGAGCTAACTCTGCCTGCCTCGTCCAAACTTGTGAAAGAGAGTACGAGGAAAGCCATTGCATTCCTCGAGGACAAAAAACAGTGCGGGAACCTTGCGTTTCCACACTTGCTAGGTATCATGATCATACATCAAGGCCAGAGCCTCGAGTACATGTCGCCCACCTCGACAGAGGGAAGCGACCCATTGAAACTTTAGATCAGCAAACTCGAGGCAAACACATAGGAGAAACATTCGAACCTCTTGAGCAAAATAGGGTAGACCAAATTGACCCGATAGTTGCTAGATAGGCCACCCGTCAAGCCCAAATCACGCGGCTTAAACAAAGTCATCAGGAGATAGAGTATCGACATCGCTTGGATAGAGAGCGCATGCAACGCGAAGCTGATGAGTTACGCTATGAACTACCTAAGAGGGATCCAACCCCTCGCATCCAAAGGGCCGAACAATATGAGAGGCACAATTCTTTGGTGCAGGACAGGTCTCCACGACCTCGTCAAGCTTTGCCTCTGAGATCTTACAGACCCGAGAGGGAGGCCACTCCCTGAAACAATGATGGGTACCCTCAGCAAGGACTTGATCAAGGTCATAGGTCTCACCCAGAGACTCCTCAAGAACTTTATGAGGAGTACGAACCAGAAATAGAATATGCTGAAACTCCTCATCAAGGCAGGAGGATTGCCATTTGGCCACCCCTCCATAGGCCCCCAGTTTACCATAACTTACAACGAGAGCGAACAAGAGAGGAAGAAATAAAATCTTCCAATGCATACCAAGCGCTATTAGAGCATTTGGAGTCTATGGAGACAAAAGCTGTTGGGCATCAAAAACCCACATTACGTCAACTCTGCAGTAATCCGGTGCATCCCTCAGTGCCTACACCTCTTTACCCCGAACACTTCAAGTTGCCTTGGCAGTTTTTAAAGGTGAATAAAACGCACAAGAACACGTTACAAGATTTCTAAGCCAATGCTTTGGCATCCAAGATAATGACGCATTGTTACTTAGAACATTCATAACCACATTCGCAGGCCCTGCCTCGGATTGGTTCACACAACTACCCAAACACAGCATAAGCAACTTAGATCAATTAGTAGATGCGTTTCTTGAACGCTTTGCCTTCAACACAAGGAATAAGGCATCACTAAGTGATCTGGCAAGCCTCAGGCAATTTGAGGAGGAAACAATGGCAGCATACGGGAATCGATGGAGAGCTTTGCTTTCTAAGTTACCCTACCGTCCCCCTATGTCTGATCTCACACAGATGTTCGCAAAAAGTTGCTTAAAATCAATCTTTGGTCTATTGTTGTTGCGACAATATGACAGCTTAGAAGAAGCTTTGGTGCAATCCAGAGTTATAGAAGAGATTAAGATAGGCGAAGGCGCAATCGCCAAGCCTAAAAAGAAAGAGTGGAATAAAACCACTAAAATCGGGACAACGCAATCACAACACGCTGCAGTCAACCAAGTTGCGATAAATTTTCCCGCGCCTGTGCAAGAAATGCTGCCTCAAAAGGCTAATTACCAGGCAGTGCCTCCTGCTTATGAAGGAGATAATAGAAGACAGGAGCGAGAATCGACGGCGTCGCCCTAGGCGACAATTCACCCCTTACACGGAGTCCAGGGACTCCCTATTTGACCGCTTGTCAGCGGCAAATTTAGTCACTCTGCCAAAAATTCAAAATATAGACCCTAATGCTCCTAAGCCTAGGGGATACAGAGAGGAATTGTATTGTAGATTCCATAGGCGCAGAGGACACGACTTAAATGGATGCTGGAAGTTCAAAGAACTAATCCAAGATTTGATCGACAATAGAACATTGGTCGTGGACAACCCCATAGCGCCAAACAACCAACAAATGGGGGTATTCAAGGACCCTTTGCCTGCCCATGAGGCAGAGGCAAAACCACTCCAGATTAACGAGGTGCGACAAAATCTTCCCATGCAAGGATTTGTGGGAATGATTAGCATAGTGACAAGGAACAGAAGGTACCCAGCAGTTGCCCCCGAGGTAGCTACGAGGGAAGTTCCGACAACATTGCAGCCTCAACAATGCCCAATGCAGTTGCCTCTGCCTAGACCCGAAAATCACGATACGGACCAAAATCACGCAAAGTTTGCGGACCACATCGGCTAGGCTGTCCATTTACGAGCTTATTCAACAGTCAGCACCCCATAGGGAAGCTCTTATGGACATTTTAAAAGCCATCGAATTACAACCTCACGAAGCAAATTCTTTCAACAACTTCGTGGGACATGTGAAACAATGTACGGAGCCGGTCATCACATTCAAAGAAGACGAGGTAAAAACAATATCGAATGACATGGCAGATCCACCCCTGCACATTATCGCGTGGGTCAACGGGATTTCGTACAAAAGAGTGTTGGTAGATACTGGCTCGTCTAGTAACATCATTACCACTGCAGCCTTAAAACATTTGAAGCTTCCAGCCTCTCACATCACAACCTCCACATACACACTGCGAGCTTTCAACGATGCAATATGCTCGACAGTTGGCACAGTTGTTCTGCCTATCCAGGTAGGACAAAAATCAATACCTACACTGTGCCATGTGTTAGAAGGCGAGATGGCTTATAATATACTGCTAGGGCGGCCTTGGATCAGGGACATGAAGTGTGTCCCTTCGATCGCCCACCAGTGCTTAAAGTATGCTTATGAAGGAGAAATACATGTAGTAGGCGTATTTTGTCATGCCTTTTGTCGCTTTGTTGTCCTACTAACTTGCAGGTGGCGACATCGAATTCCCGAGGATAGAGGCCAAATTGGGAGAATCCGACCATCTGGGTCATCCCAAAATGGCCCCAATTACATAACCCCTCTGTTTGCAGGTGTTTTGTAGGTCTCGGGATTCAACATTGGAGCAACATCGGTCGGCTTTTCCAACACAGAAGAATTCGTCCCACCCGGGGATGAATTACGATCGAGTCGTCCCGCCTGGGGACGAATTCCGCTTGGGGGTAGATTGGCCGACTGTCTCAGGTGGCGATGGCCTTCTAGTGATGTTTTCTTTCCTCTGTCGGGTTTTCAGGTCATTTAGAGTCATTTTACTCACTGTTTCAGACAAATGTTTGCATGCATCTTTTGGCAATTTTAGAGAACAAACACTTCTTATGTGCAGCAGGTGCTACTAACATCTTCGTTGTTTCTTTGTTCGTAGGAGGAGCAGCAGAGGTCAAAGACTCATCGACATCAGTGACGACATCATCTTGGCCCGTCCATTTCAAGTGTGGGCACGCGGAAAGAGGAACCTTAAGTCTCGATTGTAGTCAAATTATTTTAACGCTCCTAGCCCCTGAAAAGGGAGGAGGCGTATTTGTAACAGAGATCAAGAAAGTTTAATGAAAGGGCTATGTTTTCTCCATTTGCTTGTGTCTCTTCCAATGAGTCTCTTTCATTTCATGCAATTTACATTTCTAGGACTTAAGCGTATTTGATTTTGAATGCATCGCAATTAGTGTTTCCTTCACCCAGAATCTCGTGCTTTCAGTGGCGATCACGGTGGGACGGGTTGGACTTAGAGCCCTTCAAGTATTGCAATGCAGTACAATTTATACCTCAATCGACCCTCCCTTCAACGCATTTGGATTTCCAGTTAAATCCATCTAAACAGGGTTCGATACCGCAGGCACCACTGGTGACCAACAAAGCAAAATCCCAGCCAGTTGAAACTTCATCATCTGCTCCTTCATCATCAATGCCACCTGTTATGGCCAAACAGAAGGACAAGGGAAAACAAATCATGGAAGAGGATAAGCCTCTAGAAGAGAAGTTGCCCACAATTTCAACGATATCAACAGAAGAAACACCTCGCACAACGGAAGTGGAGACTCCTAAAATGCTGAACATGGAATGGACTCAGGAAGGACTCTCGTTTCCTCCCACCCAATCATCAAAAATCACTGTTGAAATGGCCAGTACGGGCCTGGGGGAATATTTAGTGCAAAATGTTGTGGCGACGCCAGCATTGGAGTCAGTACAAGACATGGGAAGACCTCGCCTTCCCATAGGGACAGTTGTCCCTCTAGGCTACCCTCCAAACTAGACGAATTTCATGTATGGGGGCCTTAATCATGGTCTTGAACCATGCCAACAAAAGGAAGCAGACGAAGAGCCTTTTGTTGAAAACATCAACTATCTGTCAAACCTAGATTTTGCCCTAAAATATCTCGGCCAATGCAATTGGCATGGATACGGGCTAGGCAGATATGAGCAAGGGATGCGAGTCCTTTGCCAACCAAGATATCAGATGCCATATGACAAGTCAGGAGTAGGGTTCAACCACCCCCTGCCCTTAGACATCTTGGTTGAAAATATGCAAGGCCTAGAAATAGGCAACAAGGGGGGATTGGCATTAGATCCTTATGCCAATCCAAATACAGAATACACATTGGGAGATTACCTCCCGTGGCCAACAAACACCCTTGGCAACAACAATAATCCCTCTCCTTTGCTAGAGAGAGGTGAAAGTTCGGACAGTAATCCTCAAAGAGAACATCAACGGCTGCCGGACATCTTTCTGAAACTATTCCCCTTAGAGGTTCTAGATGAAACAACACAGTGTCAAGAGAATCAGGTCCCTCCACCAAGAGTGGAACAACCACAATGGGACCAGATTAACTTGCTGGAACAAGGAGAGCCCTCAACGTCACAAGCAACAGTTGCTGAAGAAGATGAACATTTTTGGGTCCCCGAAAGTGATTCAAAAGATGAGACTGAGATGGACTACCTCAGACATGCACGATGTCATCACCGCCCTTTAACTCATGAAGATCTAATGGGACAGATGGGCATACTGCTAGGGCATGAATGGTGGGTAGACCCTGCAAGGTGGGACCAAGTATTGGATCCATGGCTCCAAATTCAAGATGAGCATCGTCCACCTCGAGATCCTATCATGACATCAGTGCCGAGGGAAGACCCCGCCCTCCTTTTTGCACATAGGGATGAATTCGCACCTAGGGAAGATCCATTCGTGCCCGTTCCCGTAGAGCTAGATCCAGAGTATAGGGAGCATCTAAAAAAATCGAGTTATCACACCCGCGGTTCTGGAGACCAAATTCATTCCATCCACATGATCTCCATTGATTTGACCGCACCCATCCGCAATCCGGCCGATCCATCACAATCATTGCACCTAGACGTAGATGCCATCGACTGGGATCATGTCAATTCACCGTTATCGCCATCAGAGTACTGGCATTTCGGTGAAATGCTTCATTCCACCCCAAGGACAACTCAAGATATTTTTCAAGCTGAAGAGGGACCCGAGGTTCCAAACGTAGATCTAAACTCAGCTAATGATATCCATTTGATCCCAACTCCACATTAGTTGGAGGACGGATCCCACATGTCAGTCGAGGAAACGACTGATGTAGACATTGGCTTAGACCCAATGAGTCCACAAATTATCAAGCTGGGGGTAAGTCTTTCCCTCGAATAGCAAGCCGAATACATCGCCCTTCTCAAAGCGAAGAAGGAGGTTTTCGCATGGTCATACAGAGACATGCCGGGACTAGACCCACAACTAGTCATGCATAATTTAACGCTTGATCCAACAATCAAGCCCGTAAAGAAAAAACTACGAAATATGCACCCAACAGTGGCCTTGATGGTCAAATATGAATTGTAAAAGTTGTTGGATGCACAGTTTGTCATCTGCATGGATTATCCGCCATGGCTGTCCAACATGGTTCCCGTCAAGAAGCCCGATGGGAGGATTCGCATATGCACCGATTTTCGAGATCTAAACAAAGCGAGTCCTAAGGATGATTTCCCCTTGCCAAGCATCGACGCGTTGGTAGACGCTACAACAGGTCATGAAATGCTTTCCCTAATGGATGGTTTCTCAGGATACAATCAAATTCGTATCAATCCTGAGGATCAACTTAAAACGGTGTTCACAATGCCTTGGGGGACATCTTGCTATAAGATCATGCCTTTTGGCCTTAAAAATGCTGGCGCTACATACCAACGTGCCATGACGTACATCTTCCATGACTACATGCACAAAACTTTGGAAGATTACATGGATGATTTGTTAGCAAAGTCTCTTTTGCGCTCAGATCATCTCGGTGACTTGAGCAAGATTCTCGATCGCCTCATAGAACATAAGGTCAGACTGAATCCCAAGAAGTGCATATTCAGCGTCACATCTTGAAAACTCTTGGGTGGGGTATTGTCCTGTTAATGGCACCTACCAAGGCAAAACAAGGCATCGAAGTGGACCCAAAGAAAGTCAAGGCAATCCTTGAAATGGCTCCCCCAACTACCATCAAGTAGCTCAGAAGTCTACAAGGAAAGGTCGCATCGATTAAACGCTTCATAGCGCAATTATCTGACAAATGCCGACCCATGAACAAATTATTGCACAAGGGGGTCACATTTCATTGGGATGACGAGTGCCAGTCAGCCTTTGACAAAATAAAACAATACTTGGCTTCGCCGCCAGTATTGGCACCACCTAGACCAGGAGTTCCATTCTACTTATACATCTCAGCTACTGAGGTGGCACTGGGAGCCATGCTAGCCCAAAAGAATGAACTTCACAAATAACAGGCTACTTACTATCTTATTCGCACCCTGGTCAGTTACGAACTTAACTATGCATACGTTGAGAAACTCCGCTGGCAATGGTGTTTGCTACCAAGAAGCTATGCCACTACATGCTGAGCAACACTACGTATGTTGTGTCTAAGGAGAATCCATTGCGATACATGATGAGTTGTACTTATCATAGTAGTCACACGGCAAAATGGATCATGTTGTTGATGGAATTTGACATTGAGTTTATTGGGCAAAAATCTATCAAAGGACAAGTCATAGCCGATCAACTAGCAGAGGCTCCTCTTGAAGACGATCAACCTCTGGTCATAGAACTACCCGATGATGGGGTCTTCCATGTCTCAGAATCGCCAGATTCTGATGAGCCTGAGTCAAAGGCCGACATAACCCTATTCTTCGATGGTTCTAAGTGTGAGCAAGGTGGTGGCACGAGAATTGTATTATTCACACCGCAGGGCGCTCCAATGCCCCTGTCATTTAAATTAAACTTCCAGTGCACCAATAATAATGCAGAATATGAAGCCTTGCTCCTAGGTCTTCAGACAACAATCGCCATGAACATCAAACGATTGAATATCTTTGGTGATTCGCTATTAATAGTCAATCAAGTCAAATGGGTATACCAATGCAAATGCCCAGTTCTGAAGGCCTATAAAGCCCTCATGGACAAATTCTTGGAAAAACTCGAATGGTACGACATCGAGGCACTCCCTCGATCATCGAATCATTTTGCGGACACAATGGCCTCCTTGGGGTCATTAATCCCACAAGACCTTTCCGGTGACATGACAACCATTCAAGTCAAAACCTTATCGCAATCCGTGATGGAGCGTGCAAGCTCAGACTTGACACTAGGAATCCACATGATCCATATCGAACCATCCTCGGATAAGTTCTTTCGAATCCGAGACCATCTGAAACGTGCCAACTGGGGGTCCTTGTTTTCCCCCACTCCCATTAATAGCAACACAACGCTATTCTTACAAGTTCTATCCCATTCAGCATTTGTTAGGGAAGAACTTCAAAAGGGATTGGCTATTCATACTATCGAGGTTTTCGATCAACAGGACTGGTATTTACCCATCAGAGATTACCTCAAGTTAGGTAATCTTCCCTTTGGATTGACGCACGCCACAAAACAAACATTCAAGCAGAAAGCGGCTAAGTATGTCTTGATAGGAGACATTTTGTATCATCGCAGCTATGACGGGATTCTTCTTCGTTGCTTGGACAAGCAAGAGTCCACTTGGGCAGTCGCCCAAGCGCACGATGGTACATGTGGTGGCCACTTTAGTGGTATGGCCATTGCAAAGCGCATTCTCCGCATGGGCTATTATTGGCCATCTTTAGAGCGATATTGTTGCGAATATGTCAAGAAGTGCGTGAAATGTCAACATCATGCCAATTTGATGCACGTACCTTCCCAGGCCCTACAGATAGTCCAGTCTGCTTGGCCATTTTCGTAGTGGGGCTTCGATCTAATCGAAAATATCTCCCCTGCATCGTCAGGCCGTCACACGTTTATCATAACCACCACAGAGTATTTTACTAAATGGGTGGAAGCAATTCCGTTAACCTCAATGAAAGGACCCCGCATTGTGGAGTTCATATTGCATAACATCATATGTCATTTTGGTATTCCATCCAAAATAATATCGGATAATGGGCCATCATTCAAGAACAAAGACGTGCGTGCTTTGACGACAAAGTACAAAATTTAGCACAGCTTTTCAATGCCCTATTATCCGCAAGCAAACGGGCAAGCGGAAGCATCAACCAAAACACTAGTGGCCATCCTTAAAAATACAGTCACAGACAGTCATAAGGATTGGCACATACAAATCCCACTTGCCCTTTGGGCTTATCGCACTAGAATTTGGACGCCAACTGGGGCAACTCCGTTTTCGCTCATGTATGGCTCAGAGGCAGTAATGCCTCTCGAGTTGGAAATTCCTTCCCTGTGCATATCAATGCAGGAGTTCATTGATGATGACACTGCGCGGCAGACCCGATTAGACCAACTTACGTTGCTTGACAAATGACGTGTGAATGCTCTCGAGCACTTACGTATTTATCAAGAGCGGCTTAAGAAATCTTACAACATGAAAGTTCACCTAAGGGACTTTCGGGTTGGTGATTTGGTTTTGAAGGAAAACCAACAAAACTCTAATTTGCCGTCCCACCTAAGGGACAAGTTCGCGGCAAATTGGTTAGGTCCATATGTCATTGATAGCAAAATAGGACCCGGGACGTATCGGCTAGCTTCTCTTGATGGTATCAAGGAAACAGAACCCTTGAATATCAGTCATTTGCGACCATTTTATATCTAAGAGAGCCATATCCCAAAAATGCTCCAAGGATCCATAAAATCACTTGGTCAAACCCAAAAGCTCCAAGGATTATCGCAATCACTTGGTCAAACCAAAAAGCTCCAAGGATTATCGCAATCACTTGGTCAAAACCAAAAAGCTCCAAGGATTATCGCAATCACTTGGTCAAACCAAAAAGCTCCAAGGATTATCGCAATCACTTGGTCAAAACCAAAAAAAGCTCCAAGGATTATCGCAATCACTTGGTCAAAACCAAAAAAGCTCCAAGGATTATCGCAATCACTTGGTCAAACCAAAAAGCTCCAAGGATTATCGCAATCACTTGGTCAAAACCCCAAAAGCTCCAAGGATTATCGCAATCACTTGGTCAAACCAAAAAGCTCCAAGGATTATCGCAATCACTTGGTCAAACCAAAAAGCTCCAAGGATTATCGCAATCACTTGGTCAAACCAAAAAGCTCCAAGGATTATCGCAATCACTTGGTCATAATATAACCAAAAAGCAAAAAACGTCAAAAAATAAAAAATAATCAAAAACAACAAAAATTTGCATCTCATTTCTAGGCATACTCAAATTCATCAATCGAGAGCTCTTCTCGCACCTCATATTCATATTCACAAAAATCAATCCATCAAAAATACAAAAATATGTAGTCGCATTAACCATTGCATCCATACATTGCATATTTGTGGTCGAACAGGTCAAAGGCACCATAGGTTGTAATTGCTCTACTAGTCCATATTATTCCACATTGTTCCATTGTACAAAAACACCATGCATTGCTTTTACCACACTATAGTCAGTGGTCTGTTAATGTATAAAGAGTTTTCGTGATTCAGTCATCATTTTGCTCTTTAGCCATGTAATGTATCAAGTCAGACAGATTTTACGAAGGTAGAGTCATACTTGAAATAAACCTTGTTACGTAACATCCCAACACATATCAAGACACATAAAACAATTCCCAAGTTGTGTGAACGAAAGATGAAACCTGCAAAGTAATCCAAGTCACCACAAGCGAAACGGTTATCTTGCTCATCCCCCTGTGTGAATGACCCCTAGAATGCTGAGAGTTGGCAAAAGGACAAGCATCCTCCCTACCCAATTCCCTAAGAATCCCTAAAGTTCTCAATAATTGCAAAACATCAAAAAAATTTGCAAAATGTCAAAAACTCAAATATTTGACATCCTACAGTGCACACATCAAAAGGCACAAGCAATAGTGATTTTCGTCACCCCATATCCCCAATCCCTTGCTCAAAAGAAAAACAAATCAAAATAAACAGTGATCTTATCACTACAAACGAGCAAGTATCCCATACAATTGAAGAAAATAAGGGAGTTGAACTTGAATCCCTGGAACTCTCAAGCATTCTAAAAGGTCATAAGGCAAGCCTCGGTACCGATTTGGTTGATAGCCTATCAGTAACTGGCGGTGAACCTCTCGCATGACGATATATCTGTCACATTAACTTGTGTACAGATCAATGTTTGCATGTGGATGAGCTAGCTTATGGCATCTTGGATAACATCGTAGATTAATCTAACTGAATACAACAAAGGAGTTAGTGGAGCTAATTAGGTGATCCTCAGTACAGGTTCGGTTGAAAGCCCATCTAGCACTGGTGGTATCCTGATAAATACCACATAAATGAAGTCAATTGCACACACAGGGATGTGAAATAGCTTGGTCAAAAACAAGTCCGATTCATACCTTGTTCAAAAGTCTTGTAAGATAAAGTACAGTCATGGCTAGTGAGTTAAAAACTGTCTGAGTCTCAGAAAACCATAGATACATTTCTAAACCAACTGCGCTGCTTTTCATCCTTACAATACCATCAAAAAATACAAAATACAAAAAGAGAAAACCACATGTATACATACACGAGCCATACATCATAGCAATCGCCTAAAAACGAATTAAAGAGCGTCTTAAACAGCCTATGGTGCCGTAACCAATCACCACAAATATAATTCATCCATTTCACTTTGCATATCAAAAGGAAATAAAAAACATTTGCATTCATCATAAAATAAGCATTCATAAAAGTAAATAAACATGCATACATCCATAGTCATTAGCCATCAGGCATAACAAAAATCAAATCATCACACGTAAAAAACCACAATAAAACCGGTATATATATATATATCATCAAAAAAATGCCCGCAGGCTACAAAACTGGTCCTCAGACCTCGCAATAATATCCAAAAACCCAACATAAGGCGTCGACCACCATGATCACGTAGGATCGATGTGACGGGAACTACCCTCGTGGTATGGGTCCTATGGGACCCTGCAGGGTGGCTACTGCCAGCCCTCGCATCATGCCTACTACCGCCTCCCTCATATAATCGTCGACAATGAGATGATGCTGACTGCTCAGTCGCACTATCCCTCGTCCACCGTGAAGATCCACTGACCGAGGGCTCAGGTAGCCGCCCACCAAGGTGGATGACCTCCCTCTCCAAGTCTATCCGGTGCCTACACCACTCTGCCTCTCGTCGATGATAGTATGACACTGCATCGTCGCGCTGTGCCAGAACCCTATCCCGCTCTGCCAGCTGAGCCCGCAGGAGATCCCTCTCCCGTAGCGTGTCCCCCAGCTCCCGCCTTGCATCCCCCAACTCCAGATCTCGTATCCACAGTAGCTCTGTTAGTCATGCATTTTCAACACGTATCTCAGACTCCATCTCCTCTGTGTCTGCCTGACGAACAGGACCCTCTGGAATAGCAGCCTGCTTTGGCTCCCACTGCTCCTCCACGTCCTGCATGTCCGGCTGATCCGGAGTGCCCAAGTCTACATCCTCATCCCCCACATCCAACATGTCCGCATCATCCAACGGACCTCCCCAATCATCCCCTGCTGCCTCAGCACCCTCCACTACCACCTTCGCGCCTCCCAGTGGCCCCTCTCCTCTCCATCACCGTAGTACCCACCACGAGTCATACTCAATGGTAGTCCCGACGTCATCTACGTTCGGGACATCATTAACCGCATCTGACTCCTCGCCCAATGGTGCGGTGATCGGTGGATCTAAATCCCTCTCATCTCCCCATCGTCGATAGACCACGAGCTCACTAGGCAACCCCTGGCACACCCCAAACTGTCGTGTAACCTGGCTGTACAAAAATAACTCATGCTCCGTCCCGTGTCTCCCAGTAAACCACCGCTCCCTACGTACCCGACGGAGCCACTCTCTAGCCTCCAGCCAGGTTGGACAGTCCCGATAAGGGCGCCAAAACACCTCCCCTGGAGTGAGCCGAGAAAAGGCATCGATATAGTGCTCTACAGCACCTGCCCATCGCCGAATCTACCCCTGCTCCGCAGACCGCCGCCACAAAACTGCATAGCCTATTTTCGTGTCATCCATCGTTGCCCGAGTCATCCACGGTAACCCGGTCGGCCTCTCCACTACTATGTGCTGCCAACCCCAGCACTGCAACAGATAACTGCAACCGATGCCCTTTCGTTGCCGACAGCGGACCGCATACAGCTCCCCGTAAAGCTGTGCCAACAATGTCTCGTCCCCATCTCAAAATCAGTGGTGCTTCTATCGGGCACTCTACCAACTGCCATACCAAATCCAACAGGTTCCACGGGAACCTCGCGCCTGACGAATCAGGGAGAAGCATGTTAGAAATAAGGCCCATCAAGAATGCGTGCCTCACTCCTAACACCCCCCTCTCCTGCCACCAACCAACCAAAATCCTGCCAGCCTGGCAATCCACATCGACTGTCTCCACTGGGTTTGTTACACCCAGCCGCCCCCCATGCCCAAAGCATCTCGAAAGTACAATAGTCCGCTGATCATGCGGTGATGACCTAATGGGCAGTCCATCTATCGGAATCCAAAGCAACCGATAGACATCCTCCAAAGTCACAGTCATCTGTCGGAAGATGGAACGTGTTGGTCTGCGGATCCCAAAGTTTGATCAAGGCCATCAGATAGGCCTGATCCGGGACCACGAGCTCCGGCCGAGACACCTGCTTGAGCCCAAGGGCATCAAGCCATTCCCAATCATCATCGGCCGGTGCACCCCATGCCTCGGCAAAGGCGGTAGGTACACGGTACCGGCTCCTAACCTGCAAAAGAAAAAAATTCAACAAAAAAAATTAAAAATCATGGAAAATAACTGTACAGCAATAACAAAAGAAAAAAAAAAAAAAAAACAATTAAATAAAACAAGTGCAAATTTAAACAAAAATAAGCTCTAGAAGATACTTACAGGTTTCGCTTCGGCTCCACCGCTCGAACCAGTTTGTGCACTCATGATGGCAGAGAGAATTCCAACAGCGCTTCGCTTCGCAGAATTACCTCCTCCTCCCAGAGCCCCAAAATCGGAAGGAAAAAATGACACAAATGAGCCCAAATACAATATTTGGCCCTTAAATAGGCCTTTTGAACTTGAATTCATCCTTGACTAGGATGAGCGCTCAGGTTAGTGCTCGTCCCACCCAAGGACGAATTCTACAGCTGGAATTCGTCCCACCCAGGGACGAATTCAAACCAGCACTTCAAAAACATCAAAAAATGATAAAAAATGCACTAAAAACAGACAATAAATTTGCCCGATAAGAGTGCTACTGCACCTGACATCCAGGGCATACAAAATAGACATTGGAGTAACAAATTATCACTATCCTACTCCCTAAGAAGGCTACCATAGCCGGACCGCTCCACGGGAGACGGATTTTGGAAAATTTAATCCCCAAATGGTGTCACAAAAAAACAACAAAAACAACAAAAAATGCAACATAAAAACAAAGCAATAAGCATTGCCGGACACAAGTGCTCTCGTACTTAACCTCTGGGCATAGAAAATAGATGTCGAGGTTCAAATTGTCACTCTCCTACTTCCCCAAGAAGGCTATCATAGCCGGACCGCTCCACGGGAAGATGGGTTGTCGACGATTTCACCCCATTATGGCATTACAAATAGGGTTAACACCCACCAAAAATAGGTCCAGATGTTGGAAAAATTGCACATGCTAAACGGTAAACCCTCTAAAGGCACCCTTGCACAAGTCATCTTGGGTCAAGCGACTCGTCGCTTTTCTCATGAAGGTCATTCCCTCATCGATTCGTCGCTTGAGGGGGTAGTCACACTTAGTCACCAATCAACAATCACACACCCAATTAAGGAAAACGACATGCATTCAAAGAATCATTGACAAAGACAATTACGCTCCTGCTTGGGGCAGTAAACAAGCAACAATCAAATCAATCAAACACTTGGCATTTCATGAATCATGAACACAAGGTTCCCTTGAGGATAAAAGGTTGCGCCCTTTGCCTAATCATGACTGATCAATGTCCAAGCTCAAGTCACACCTCACCAAAATAGGTTAACGCTTGAAATCAAACTCCTTAGCTCGTCAGAAGCAAGGATTCAAGAATGCATGCCCTTTCCATGCTTTGGGAATCAAAATTTGGTTAGGTTACCAAGAAACCCTAATCATTAGTGCTTTGGTTATCTATTTTTGCTCAGCGCTGCGCTATGCACAGCGCATCCCAAAAAGGGGCATCTGTAGACACCAAAACAGCCCCAATACGATTATGTGACTGCAAACACTGATCGCGTTGACAAACATAGCCCCCAGGGCAGCCCTCAGAGGTCAAACAGTGGTCTTAACCACGTTCATAGCAATTTTGTAAGGTCAGGAAGCAATTTGGAACATTTAGACACTTTGCTCACTATTCGTCTCACCCAGGGACGAATACTAACTGGAATTCGTCTCACCCAGGGACGAATTCTGAATTCGTCCCTGGGTAGGATGAATTCCAAATTTAACGGGCAAAAAGAAGAATGGCGCCAAGTGGCAGCCCAGGATAGTCAGTTGATGACTCCTGCCTCGCACGCGTGTGTGGGTGGACAGATAGGCCATTAGAAGACTGTCACAAGGGCAATTATGAAAGCTCAAGTCATGGAGGACTCTCTCCCTCATGGGAAGACATAACCGCCACATGGCACCTATGACCAACACATGGCGCTTATGCTTCCCTCTCAAAAGAGACCCCATGGGTCTATAAAAGGTGGGACTTTTCTCACCCAAACATGGATAGATTGAAGGAGATTTCAAGCAACGAAGTGCTGCCGAGTTGAACACCCACTTGCATCCCCTTTGATTCACCTTCTCACATCCACCAATCTCTTTTGCAAGGGAGGTTGTTGGGTGGCTTTTGGAAGCTTGAATCTGACCCAAATCCAACATATGGACACCTGAATCAACCAATTTGCAGACATCCCAATCCTAAGAGGTTTTTGGGCCCATCCCTAGTGGATTGGCGCCAAGATCAAGTGCCAACGGTGGGAGGCCCACTTGGGCACCCCCGCACTTTCTAAGTTTTGTTTCAAAAGCATTCTAGATTATTGTTTCAGGTTGCATATCATGTTATTCTGTTTGGTTAACTCATAGCTTCAATTTCATTACATTCTGATCAGATTTTATCATGCTTTGTGTCGCTTTGTTGTCCCACTAACTTGCAGGTGGTGATATCGAATTCCTGAGGATAGAGGCCAAATTGGGAGAATCCGACCATCTGGGTCATCCCAAAATGGCCCCAATTACATAACCCCTTTGTTTGTAGGTGTTTTGGAGGTCTCAAGATTCGACATTGGAGCAGCATCAGGTCGGCTTTTCCAACACAGAAGAATTCGTCCCACCCAGGGACGAATTGCAGATCGAATTCGTCCCGCCTGGGGACGAATTCCGAGTTTAAGGTAGATTGGACGACTGTCTCAGTGGCAATGGCCTTCTGGTGATGTTTTCTGTCCTCTGTCAAGTTTTCAGGCCATTTGGACTCACTTTACTCACTGTTTCATACAAATGTTTACATGCATCTTTTGGCGATTTTAGAGAACAAACACTTTTTATTTGCAGCAGGTGCTACTGACATCTTTGTTGTTTCTTTGTTCGTAGGAGGAGCAGCAGAGGCTAAGGACTCATCAACATCAGCGGCGGCATCGTCTTGGCCCGCCCATCTCAAGTGTGGGCACGCGGAAAGAGGAACATTAAGTGATTGTAATCAAATTCTTTCAACGCTCCTAGCCCCTGAAAAGGGAGGAGGCGTATTTGTAACAGAGATTAAGAAATTTTAATGAAAGGGCTGTGTTTTCTCCATTTGCTTGTATCTCCTTTATATGCGTCTCTTTCATTTCATGCAATTTACATTTCTAGGACTTAAGCGTATTTTATTTTGAATGCATCGCAATTAGTGTTTCCTTTGCTCAGAATATCGTGCTTTCAAGTTGAGTATTAGAAGCTAACATGCATAAGTAAGAGATATTAGTAGATGCAATAATTAGATGAGTCCATAGGGATCGAAGCTAAAGAGGAGGTTTCAATCCACTCATTGAAGATAGTTTGGTGAGCATTTATATCTTTTTTATTGTGTATGAGTAATTAAATAGTTGTACTTATTGTGTAATTATATTGGTGCTATATTACCTTTGTTTATCTTTGTTAATATAATAAAATTTTTGATTATTATTATATTATCATTTTGTCCTTGTTTACCTTTGTTCTTGCTTGTATACGTTCCAATGGTGTTTGAGTGTTATATATCAGCATACCATCACCATACAAGTATGTATAATGAGATAAAGGCCATAACAAGAGGAGTCATCAAGAAGACACTTTATTCGTGTGATGGATTGTCAAGTCCATTCTATTAATTTCCACTATCTCTTATAAATTATTGAGGTTGGACTTAAGTTGATAATTTATATAAATATGTATTGAAAATTTTCACATTCTAAATATTCATTTACCCATTGAAATATTTTTGAATAAATATTAATTTAAAATACATGTAAAATGTGCTTATAAATTTAATAATTATATTTTATAATGATGGTTTATCTAAAAATTAAAATATCATATTGATACTCTTGTAAGTTATTGTATTTATCAAAAGTTGGTAGGAAGAATATTACACCTAATTCAAAAATGAGAATGTAGCATTGAACATAGTCAATGATAAAAAATACCTAGGTGGAGTTTTAGATACTATCTAGAATTAATACTATATTTTAAGATATGATGATCAATAATATATTAAGTAGCAAAAACTACATTGGAGGAAAACTTCTTAACAAAGGATTATATGAATTCATCTAATATACTATTCATAAATTTGATATAAAATATACAAAAGGTATCAAAATAGTCACATTGCATAGAAAATTGTCCTAATACATTCGAATATACACATCACAATATTTAGTGAGTCTCAAATGTATATGATTAAGACAAAAGAAAAAAATTAGCATAAAGCTGGTAAAAAAAAGATAACCAATTAATTAATTTTTAATAGATGATTGATTAAATAGGTCCAAATTTAAAAATGTCAAATAATAGGTGTAACAAATAACATGATCAACAAAATAATCCAACCTAGATAAAAACCACTACCGATAAGGGATCACCAAAAAAATACACAAACAAGTGGTTACATGTAATATTTATAATTATATTGACAATGAATATATTTTTTATTTTGATTGGTTGGAAGGGATTTTGAAAGGATCCCCAAACCTTTTACAAAGCGATAAAGCTCACAAATAGGGGTTTCCAAAAGAACAAGAAACTAAATTGAGACAAGGTCCACAAAGGATTCAAATTTGAAGTTTCCTGCCCAAGCAAGTGTGTCGCTCAAATAAAAATATCGAAAACGAAAAACTTTGGCTAAGGTATGGGAATCCTGCTTCAACTATCATTTTGAAAATTTGAAAAAAATCCCTCCCCGAGGGGTCTCTCTATGATCGATCAAACAATAAAAACTTCTCGAGACCCAAGGGAAGAGAAGAATTCTAGAGTAATATAGACCTAGAAACACTCATGGGTCGAGAGGATGCTCTCCTAGGAAGGTGGCCGCATACCACATAAAAAAGATAGGGGTCCTCTTAGCCCCTGGTAAAACAAGTTCTCTAGGAGAGCGCATGTCCATAGGATGCTCCCCCAAAAATGGAAAGCCACCATAGACCATAAAATAAAAAATAGAGAGAGATAATGCATCCACAGGATGCTCTCCCATAAAGGAACACTACTATAGGCCATTGAAGGAAAATTTGGGTGCCCTTCTTGGCCCTAGTAAAATAGTTCTTCGAGAGAGAATGCATCTACAAGATGCTCTCCTAGGAAGAGAAAGCTATCCTAGATCATCAAAGGAAAAACTAGGTGCCCTTCTGGCCCCCAGTAATAGCTCTTTGAGAGAGCATGCATCCACAAGATGCTCTTCGAGGAGGGAAATCCATTGTAGACCGTTGAAGGAAAAATTGGGTGCCCTCGTGGCCCTTGGTAAAACATCTCTTCGAGAGAGCACATGTCCACAGGATGCTCTCCCAGCAAGGGAAAGTCATCATAGACTACCAAAGTAAAAATTAGGGGTCTTCTTGACCCATGGTAAAATAACTCTTTTAGAGAGCACACGTCCATAGGATTCTCTCCCAGGAAGGAAAAGCCACCATAGACCATTCAAGAAAAAACTGGGGGCCCCCCTAGCCCCTGGTAAAATAGCTCACCGAGAGAGCACGCATACACAATATGCTCTCCTAGGAAGATAAATCCACCGTAAACCATCAAAGAAAAAACTAGGGGTCCTATTGGCCCATGGTAAAATAGTTCTTCAAGAGAGTACGCATCCATAGGATTTCCTCTCAATAATGGAAATTCATTGTAGATTATTGAAGGAAAAATTGGGGGCCCTCCTAGCCCCTGGTAAAACAGATTTTTGAGAGAGCATGCGTCCATAAGATGCTCTTCAAGGAAGGGAAAGTTGTCGCTGACTACCAAAGGAAAAATTGGAAATCCTCTTGGCCCCTGGTAAAACAACTCTTTGAGAGAGCATGTATACATAGGATGCTCTCCCAAGAAGGGAAAGCCACCGTAGACCATCTAAGGAAAAATTGGGGGCCCTCTTAACCTCTGGTAAAATAGCTCCCCAAGAGAGCACACATGCATTGGAAGTTAAAATGTCAAATTTATACTCTCGTAAGTTGTTATGTTTATCAAATATTACTCAAAATCATATTTCACCTAATTCAAGGGTTAGAATATAGACATGAATATAATCAATGAAGAAATCTCCTAGGTGGATTTCTTGATGCTATCATTGATGAGTACTATCATTTTGAATATAATTATTAAAAAAAATTGAATTAGAAATAACTACATTAGGGGGTAAACTACATAATGAAGTTCTTTAATTCATATTGTTTTCTATTGATAAAAATCAATATAGAAGATACAAAAGGTTACATAATCTTCATATATACCATAATGGTTTGAATTAGAAAATTCCAATCAAAATGGACTTTCTAGGTATCATAACAATAAGAGAATCTGTAAGTATGTGACCTGGTTTGAAGAAAACATCATGCATAAAGCTAATAAAAATGAGATCAATAATTATTTAAATCTTAATCCAAAAATAATAAGACTAGTCCAAATTTTAACATGGTACATTATAGGTGTCCATAATAACAAAATGAAGCAAATAATTCAACCTTCTAGAAAAGCATTGTCGATAAGGGACCACAAAAGAAACAAAAATAAATTTACCAAGGATTCATCAAAAATAGATGACCTATGTACTATAGTAAATCATTTATTACAAAAATAAGAGTTACAATATTTTCATTTTTAATGGGATTTATCATTTCGTAGGGACAAGAAGATATGTTTACCAAATGTATAATGATCCTATATGGTTGACTACATAATAGAACAATATATAGTTATTACATAGACTATTTTGGTATTATAAATATGTAGCCAATTTAGTACCAATCAATAGTGATTCAATCTATCTCAAAAAATTTTACATGAACTAAAGTAAGTACATTAAGTTTTACATAGTGATGAAACATCCTAAATAAATGGGATAACCTTTAATAGAAGTATACATTAATTATTTCATCTCATGGACATAATGACTCTCCAAAAGCCTAAGCACCTATACATAACAAGCATATGCTTTTCCACACTAAAATGTGAAATATAAGAATCTGACTCCAAATATTTAACAATACAAAAATAAGAACACCATTTATTTTACATAATATTTAAACTATTATTTCATGATCTTCAATATAGCTATGATCATTTGTTGCATAAATTCAATAGCCTCATCCAATATCTACCAATATAGGTAAAATAATCATGTGGTCCTTAAGTTGTTGATCACTTCTTCCATTGTGGATTCTCATGCATGAGGTTTATCTCATCCTAAATTACGCCTCTATTTCTTGGTGCATATACTCTTTAAGGTATATTATGGCATGAAGGATGTCGACTCTTTAATTCAACATAGCATTTTATTGACTTAGGGTTAAGTCTCTATATGGAATATTCATAAGGACCTTGATGGATGGTCCTCTAGACTAAACCATATTTTGTCCTATTGATCAGTCCCACTAATGAACATGATTCTACAACAAGATTACTCCAGTGTGACTAATGTTATTGTTAGGATGAACATGCTTTGACTTAGAACCCATGGATCCAACATCATTAAAATATTAGATCTAAACACTTAAAATTGAGTGTCATACCCTCTTTGGCGAATGTTTCTAGGATGCCAATGATAAATTGATTGATAGCCAGCCTAAATATAACCAATGTATTTAAGGAGACCTAAGAATCTATTAATATATTCATCACCTATCACAAGACTCTAACAAAGATCATGAAACTCATCAATCTCCATTCTTATAAAAATTACTGATGTGGATCAATCCTAAAATTACACCTCAAATATCACATATTTTATACCTTCAATGGATAGAATCAAGGATCTGTTTCTCAAGGTCCTAGAAATAAATTATTTTATTCTTTATAAAATCAATGGTTATGTGGGCCTTCTTATTATTACTCACTCCTTGCAAGATAAAATTTTAAATAGTACCTACCCACACCATTGATGTTGCATCATCCACCAAACAAGAAAATTTGAGAGGTTTAAATTTCACGAGATCATGAAGAAAACTCTTTGAAAGCTAGATATTTTAATTATACTCCTTATCTATTCTTATTTGGGGAGGATGAGAGATCCTCTATAAGGAAGGGGTCCTATTTTATGATAAAAAATCTTGTCAAAGCTCCTCCTTGATATCTCCTGATTGATGTGATGTCTATCAAGCACATTTCTCGTATATTATGATAAGCGATCACAAAGACTTATAAACATTTTATCATACCTATAATATTTGAATGATCTAGTCCATGGGATTCACATGCACCCAAGGTGGATTTAATAAATTGGACTCAACTTGTGATCTTCGCTAGTCCTTGTTCAATATTGTTGGATCTCAATATTGAGTAAATGTTTTCTCAAAGCCATCATATAGGTTTATAGACAAGGAAACAATTGTCTAAAATATTATTTAATTTAAATTGCTAAATATTTATATATTGTAAAAATAACATAAGGGAGGTTACAAATGAATTACAACATAATTCTCTTGAATATCTATTGAAAATAAATTTATGCTCTTATATGAATATTACAATTCAAATGAATTTACTCACGTGTTGTAGGTGAGTTGGAGAGGGTAGGGCAATTCTCCATGGGAGGTCCCTATTTCAAATCTCCACCCCACCAAACACATATCGAGTATCCAAAATCAAGTTGATAATGTTGGTGCGGCCATGGCAGGGCATGACTCTCGGGTGATTTTGATGGTGTGGAACCCCCTGTCTGTGGTTTCTCAGACCAAGATAGCATCGCAAGGGGTTTTTCGCTAAATTAAAAAATAAAAGCAACTCAAATGACTTAAAGAAATGCTACAAGAAATTAGAAATTTTTATTTACTTAAAAAATAATCCTAGGAAATTATATTTTTAGAGAAATATTATAATTTAGCAAAACAACACTCCATATGACAATAAATAATTCATTCATTTATGCAAATAATATTTTGATGAAATAGAAAATTCAAAGTTTGTTATCTAGTCAAAGTTCTTTATTTACTTATTTCAATTTGTAAATAAAATGCACATAATAGCCTAGTTTATAAAAATATATTATGACATGATAACTTTAAACAAGTAAGAGAAATATTCTTTTATTAAGTCAAATCTCCTTACTCTCCAAAGGTAGACACCAATGTTACAAAAAGTTGACATATTTTTGAAAAATTTACTATGGTGGAGCCCAAGTCAACCCAAACGGGTCATTTTGGGATTGAATCGAGAGTTTTTCTAAAACCATGGAAGACTTAGTAATAGGGTTATGCATAAGGGGTCAACTCCAAAATATATTTATAAAAATTTGGCGAATCAGTTTCTAAATCCAGACGAATGGTGTCGAAATGCATATAGAAGGTTAACTATTATTAGGGGTAATGTTGGAAATTTAAACTTAAAATGGTCAAATTATTATAAAATTAGGGCGAATCGACCCCCCAAAAAAATTGCACCCATAAATTTTTGGCTAATGGGCCTTGGTCAAGGGTCCCAAATATTAGCCAATTCCAAATTTTGAAAATCCTAATTTTAGCCAATTGGCTATAAATAGCTGCTATGCATAACCACTGCTTAGTAACTCAAGAAAAGTCATGAGGCTCATAAATCCCCACAAGAAAACTTAGTGGCATGGTCATATGTGTAATCTCGTTTTGTTGTTTCCAATGACAAAGAAATTTCAAAGGAGATGAATATAGACACAACAAACACTTATTTATATAGCCAAACAATAAATTTTGTAGTTTTCAAGAGTCGAAAAACCATCTTGCATTTTATTGTGAGGTTAAAAATAAATTTTGAATTATCTATGCTTAAACATTATGGTTGTTTTATGTTTTAAATTTTTAATTACTTCTTGTATTTCTTTAGTAAGTCTTTTGTAATTATTATGAGGATAGGATCACCAACCATGATATCTCATTGCATAAGAAAGTGGAGGATGAATTTTTAACTTTTAAGCAAATGCAATATTTTTATAGAGTATAAGGATAAGACATATTAGACAAAAAGAACTAGCAAAACTATGGCTTCTCCTACTACTCAACGTCCTTCTATGGAGGCTACTATCATAGGCCCTAAGAAATGACATTATGGTATATTTTCAATAGTAACTCCACCAAATGGAATTATGTGCTCTTTAAATTCACGCATACTTCTCTAGGGTTACAACTCTTACTTGAGGGTATAATTGTATGGAATTACAATAAGAACAAGGCTACAAAGAAGGCTTATATAAAATTTAGAATTTTTTTAAAAATATTTCAATATGTATAGGTTTCTATACTATCAGGGAATGTTATATACCCTCATTGTTTATGACCTAATATTAAGGTATCAAATTATGATGATTTTAAGGGCTTCCCCTAAATGAATCCATTGAGGATATATCATTTTTTTCTTGATGAACAATGAAAAATATGAAGAAAGAAGGGATGCATGATCATGTATAATGGATGGGTCAAAGGTAAGAATAAGAAATTAATCATTTTTTTTTTGTTCATTCTATATGAGGAATAGTGTTCCTCAAATCATTGGAAGCACCAACATATGTTAAAATATCAAAGTGTTTGTTGGGTTGATGGATCATTCAACTGACGAGGAATTTCATTAATAACACACACCTTGCACCACCTCGAGTTATAAGATTCACCATAAACTTCATCATATTATAAAACCTTTTTATAGCAAATGGGGCATTAAAGAGGATATCTATATATTAAAATATCAAAATATTTGTTCTATTAATGGTTCCTTTAGCCGATCAGAAAGGTCATTAATAACAAGCAGTAGCTTGTATGACCCAGAGTTATAAGATTTGCCATACATTTCATCATATTATAAATCCTTTTTATAGAAAATAGGGCATTAAATAGGATGTTTGTGAGTGAGTAATAGATAAATGAAGTTGGTGCAAAATATTGATGTACCATTATGGGTAAAATACAGTTGACTATGTGTTGAGGACCCATATGGATGGTTATACTCTAGATAATAAAGGTATAAGTTTATTTTTACTTTTTTCATTTATAAATTTTAGATCCTCATTGATACAGGAGCATCTAGGTGAATGGATAATCTTGCATCACCCAAAAAGAACAAAAATAAAGTACAAAAATAACAGAAAAAAAGAAGGAAATTTTAATAAAAATAAAATAAGCAATGTGTTAGCTTTCGATGTAATGGCCACAAAGAGATAACAATCATGAGATGTAGAATAATATGAAAGAAAGTAAATTTGCTAGATGACCGAGATCAGCATAAATAGAAATGATATAAATAAATTCAATGTAGCTATGGAGGAAATGAACACTCCATTAATAAATCTATTGAACTACATTGCATCCATCACCATTGGATGATGATCTACACAGAACTGTACTATGCTCTAAGCTACTATGTCCTCGAATATCTATATGTCAATTACAATGAGACCTTTCTTATATAGGTAAAATAGATTCCTTGGACAACACTCTACCTAGTTGTGCAAGGGACAACTTGCACATATACATCTTACATATTGACACTTGTGCATTTATTACATTGCATGAAGTAACTATATAACTTCCCCCTAAAGTAATATAATGTTCTAAGTATGTACCTTGGAAGATACATTTACATGACCCAATTTATGTAATATACTCTATTTCTAACACCCCCTGTATTACATTATTTGAATATTGAAGACTTTAGTCTTCAATATGGATCTTCTTATTCATCATCTTGATATTTGTACTCTTCTTTTGCATTCTTCGTATTCAGGTTCAATAGGTAATTTGTGTCTTCATATGATACCGAGTAAGCGGTAGCAGAAGCTTCTTCTTTCAATTGACTTTACATTGTATTCCTCCTTTATCTACTATATCTTCTTCTTCATCATATCTATCTTTGACTTTGATTCTGGTTTTTGTGCTCTCATTGGAGGTCGAGCTACTACTTGGTTCTTGTGAGGAATAGTCTCCTTTCCTATATTTAATCTGTATAGAAGTTTCTGAACAACCACTTAAGGATCCTGATAAGATTTTGAGTTAGTAGAACATGAAGTGTTGATGTTGCATGAGGATTGAAAAAACTCTTATAGATATGATTCATCAAGTTTTGCCTTCTTTTTGAGTAATTCTATCAATCCTTTTTGTTCTTCATTTTCTACCTTGTAGTGTTTGTATGTGAGCAATGCCATATATAATATTCTCACAAAGTCTAATAAAAGTGAAATATCACTTTTTCCATTGTCAATTACTTCATTGATACGGGTTTGAAGATAACATTCCATAGTATTAAAATTATCTTCTAAGGCTTCAATATGAATTAATTTTGAAGCTAGATCTAACCTTCCTTTCGATTTCTTGAGTAGATTCATGATCCCAAGTTTTATGGCATTGGATTTTTCCTTTTTGAAGCACTTATTGGTATTTTTAGAAGTAGACATACTTATAGCTCCCTAGTTTTAGGATATATGATCCCTAATTGAAGTATATACAGTTGATTTAATAAAATCTTTATTAATACTTAGGTTTGTATAATTCCTTATGTCTCCCTAGTAATAAGAGTATGAAAATCTAATTTTAGGTTTTGAAGAAAACTTATATCTTTCCAACTTGATAATATTTTATAGATATTATTATCAAGTTTTGTAGAATGCCTTATGATTCCCTAATGATTTTGGAGTATGATATAGTGCTTTTGTAAAATATAGTTCAATTTATGGTTGATTTTGAACAGTTTTGTAAAGATAAAAAGTCAACTTTTCTAATACATTTTTTACTCCTAAGTGAACCAAGCACTTTTCCAATTTTTAAGAGGTTTTAATGTTGGATTCCTTTTTGTCCCCTTTGAGAAATTTTGAGACAATAAAATTATAAATTTCTAACCTTTAAAAAAATATTTGCAGAAATATTTCTCACAGGTAGATATGAGGAGGATGAATTAGCTTGGGGATATGGGATCCTTGGTATCTACACAGTGAAGGATGGATATGATAAAATCCTTCTAGAGCCTCCTCCTCATACATATCAGGTTGAGGATTGGAGAAATATTTGGCAGTCCAAGGGTTGGCCGAAAGTAAACTTTTTTGCCTGGCAGTTCATGCATAATGGAATTCTTAATTTTGATAATCTCATATGTAGGGGAATAATTGGTCCATCTCAATGTGTTTTATGCTACAAGAATGAGGAAACATCTGATCACTTGATTTTTGAGTGACCATTCATGCACCATATCTAGGAGATATGGTTTTTATATTATAAAATTCAAGTTAATAATGATTTGAATTGGATTAATATTTGGGAAATATGGAAGAGGGATATATTTAAATCTAAAGTTCTTTATATTAGTTGGAAGCTTGGATTACACTTCATTTAGTGGCAAGTGTGGTTGGAGAGAAATGCCAAAATTTTTAGAGAAACCTTTTATTCTTTAGATGGAGTTTGGTAGGTCATTTGGATCAAAGTCACAAAAATTGTGGTAGTCTATTCTAAATAGGAAACTCTGGTTGTTATAGAGGCAATGGAGAAGGAAGTTGAAGTGCAAGAGGGGTAGGAAAAAGCTAGTTGGATACCACCCACATAAGGTTGGATTAAAATTAATACGTATGGAGCTGCAAAAGGCAATCTAGGTAGAGCTCGAATTGGAGTGGTTTTCCAGAATCATGTTGGAACAGTGCTCTATTGGGAACTACAAGGCTTGGAAATAACCACAAACAATGACAGGGAAGCCTTAGCTATCAAATTTGCTTCTGTTTGGGTAGTAAAACAATGTTACAAGAGGATAATCCTAGAATTAGATTCTCAAATAATGGTTGGAGCTCTAGATTACATGAGAAACTTTGCTTTGAAGACATGGAGGTTGAGGATTCTTGTCACTCAAATTAAGGAATTATAGAGGGAATTAGATGATGTGATTCTAGTTTATGTGAGAAGAGATCTAAATAAAGTGGCAGACTTCCTGGATAAGATGGGAACTGAGAAGGAGGTAGGGGTTCAGTGGAATAGTTATATGGCTATTGAGGATGAGATGATAAGACAGGTTGGTGAGCAAATCCAGTGTTTAGCTAATTTGGAAAACCAATCCAGAAATATAGTTTAGGAGATTTGTGCTCCAATGTAGATATTTTTTTACAGTTGTAAATAGATGAACAACCATTGTAGAAATATGGTTTAAGAGATTTGGCTCCAATTCAAATCTTATTTTACTGTTGTAAACATGTGTTCTCTTTGGATAAGGTTGGGAGAATTCTCATCCCAACTTGTAAATGATCTTTGTTTTAATACATGTTTTTTCAAAAAAAAAATTTAATAACCTCTTTTGTAACCCCTAGGATTTTATTCAAATGTTTATAATTTCCAATAACTTAGTTTGATGTTGTAACCCTTATCACTCCCAAATTTGGAAAATTATAAAATTAATAATATTTGCAAAATATTAAAGAATTTAATCCAAGTAGAATTTATTATTTCTCCTAGGTTGTCTTGCAAATATTATTTCAATTTGATAAGTTATCGCTTATATATTTTTCTTTCATCTAAGATTTAACCTTAGCTTATAACAATTATATCTCCAAAAAATAAAGTAATAATAAAATGGGATTAAACCTTACCTTTGGATGCTAAATCTCCTCATTGTTCGATGTTTTTTACGACTGGATATAACAACAATATGAAGGTTACTTTGGTGTTGGAATCAATAAAGATTCATTGTATTCAATTCTAAACATAGGCACTTATGGGATTCAAAATCTCCTTTGACCTGCACTTTATTCTCTCTTGTACGATGCTCCTCCATCTTGAAATGTGTTATCTCCTTCTATATTCAGGTGCTGGTTTATGACAGTGCTTTAAATGCACTTCTTACACCTTTGAATAGTGTATGGATAGAAAATAGTCTTCTACTTCCAAATGAGCTATGTATTTCCTTTCGTATTACTTTTTGACATCCTTGGTGCCTTAAATAGGATGAGTTGCTTGCACTTTGTGACAAGTGTCACCTAAAACATTTTTTATAGATGCCTTCAATGTAAACCTTGCAATGATGAGGTTTGTAACTCCTCTCAAGCATGTGTAACTCCTTCCAAGCATGTGTAACATATTTCAAGCATGTGTAATGTCTTCTTGGTGAGCACTTGAGTCTTCACGTACATTGGAGAGTATAGAGCATCTATGCCAAGTGGCACTTGAGGATTATGCATGTGAGCCTCCTTTGTAACTTTTCTTAGAGCCTTTATATTGCCTTCTATGTAAACTTGCCTTGTTTCTTGAAATGCATGTAATCTCCCATCATCCTTGGTTACTTCTACATATTGGCTCTTGGATATTTGGTGCTCCTCCATGGTGGTCCTATGGTAGCTCCTTGTAGTCTTCAATGATGTACGTTCTCCTTGGGTACCACAGTTCCTTTTCCTTTGTAATATGCTAGTTTATTTTTACAACTGAATGCTTATTTTTTGCTCGATTTCTATAATGCTCCTCTTAAGTAGGTAATTCCTTCCTTGTAGGCTTCCCTTATACATAATATTTGGCTGATTTTGGCTCCTTGTTATGCTTCCAATGCTACAGGTGATGCATGCTCTTCTAGGGGTTGATTTGAAGATTAAAAATCGGTGTTTGTAAACACCTTGACTCCTTGGGCATATGGACACTTCGGTGGCTCCTTTATTTTGCTCAATAAAACGTCCTTATTGCCTCATGTACATAATACTTTTGTCCTTCTAAAGGAACAAAAGTGGTGCTTATGTAATATATAGTTTTTGCACCAAAATTAAGAGTTTTTTACGTGTTTTTTTTTCTTTTTCTTGGATGATAGATGATCCAAGATAATGCTGATTTTGAATAGGAATTCTTGCTTTTTGCACTGAAATGAACCCCTTATAATTTCCTTGAATCTTGAGACTTCTAAGGTCTCAATTTGAGGCTTCCTTTAAGGACTTCAATGGTGGTTTCGTTCTTCACCTTTTGCTCTCAATGGTGGTTTCTATAGGCCACGAAAGTGCTACAGATTTGTTCTAATTTTTATGCTTTCAACAACATAAATTAATTGAGATAACTAGTTAACAAATCAACTAGTATAGTGCTTAAAAAAGAAACTTTTTATGGTAATAATAATATCACCTTATTACTCCACTAATCTCTTAAAATGCACTTACTAATTTCACTGCAACCTTTCAAGAACAATATGGAATGAACCCATGCATATTTCACTACAAACATAGTTGTAGGATCAATTCTTCTTTTTATTTTCCTTTTTAAGTAGAATATAGGTAGTTGATAGATAATTCTGAAATCTAAATGAACCTTAAAACGAATATTCTTTATTTTTGCACTTTTGAAGACTATAATTTTTCTTTCCCTTCTTGCAAATTTAATCTAAATAATGTGCTCAATAAATTTGATTAGTAATCCAAGTAATGATAAATCTAGCACAAATAGTTGCATACCTTTTATAAAAGCTTCTACAGTTCTTTTGCCACTTCTGTAGAGGATGTGGATCTTGGTGTCTAATATCACCAAGTTGCTTTTTTCAGTAGGATCTTGCAGCTTTTTGTAGACTGTCTTGAGTAGCTTCTTCTTCACCAAAAGATGATCTCAAACTTTCTTTCATGAGCCTAATATTTTGTGGCTTGTTATCCTCTTGTGTTCTCCTCCTTCTGATGTATATTTGGAGAAGTATTTGTCTTTGAAGCAATGCCTTCTTGCTGTGAGAGTAATCTTCAAATATCCTAGATTTGGTGAGCTTCTTCTGTCTTCAAGTCTTCTTGTTGAATTCTGACTTCAAGAAGGATATTCTTCTCAAGATTTTGAATGTCTTGAGGTCTTTCACTGGATTCTTCTTCTAGAATTTGGCACTCCTTGCCAAATTCTTCTTCTTGGATTTGGCACTCCTTGCCAAATTCTCCTTCTCTTGGGCTTGTTGTCGGATGGCGATAATTATCCCAAGTTTTTCACTATCAGCGGCTTGTCCTTGGTAGTGGATTTCTCCAATGAGTTCTCCTTTGATAATTTATTCAATAAGGCTCTCCTAGCATTTTACTGGATGGTTGATGAGACCTTCCCAAGGCCTTTAATATTGCAACTTCCGTTGGTATTTCATTGAGACCTCTTCAACCTTCTGCTCTTGGAAGTGTTGGTGGTGAGATATTCTTATGGATCTATGATTCTGTTGCTTCTGTATTTGATCAAGACTCTCCTAGTCCTTCTTCTTCTTCCAAGTCTGTAAGTCTTTCAATGATATCTTCTCCTTATCTCTTTTTCTTCAGGTTTTGAATTGATTCTAAAGGCGATACTCTTCTTGACTTTCATATAGGAAGTTTTAAAACTCATAGAATCTTCTTTTCTTGCAACAAATATATTCGTACTAAAATCTTAATTTACTTCTGAATCAGATATTCTTTTAGAATTCTTCTTCAAGATCAAGGCTTCTAGAGCCTTTTTCAGTATCTAGGCTTTTGTGGCCTTTTCAATATTAAGGCTTTTGTGGTATTTTCAGTATCAAGGCTTATGCGGCCTTTTCAATATCAAGGATTCTATGGCTTTTTTTAGTATCGAGGCTTTTGTGGCCTTTTTAGTTCCATGGCTTATGTGGCCTTTTCAGTATCAAGACTTCTATGTCTTCTTCTTCATGGCTTCTATGACCTTTTTTCAAGATTTTTATGGCCTTTTATTCAAGGATACTATGGAATTTTTGTATCAAGGCTCCTATGACCTGTTATTCAACTTTGAATTTATTCAATCTAGTAATGGATATCTTCAGTATCCTAAATCAACCACGACTCTTCACTAGAAGTCTTCTTCCATCGTGTTCTTCTATTGCACAAGGAACTAATCTCTGCACTATGAGGGCACGTCGACCTTCGAGCAATGAAGTTGGAGTCTCCTAGCTTTATGTTGTAGGAGGATACCAATCCTCTGAGAATTAATTATCTACAACAAAAGAAAATTTGAGTAATAGTTAGCAAGTTTTATATATCCTATATGATCTTCACTAGATGATTTATCAATCTAATGGATTGAATGTTGAGTCCTAGTCTTCATGATTTTTTCATGTAACTCTGTGGAAAGTATCTAGTCAAATGCAATCTCAGTATTTTTGGAAATGAGATTTCTTTTAGTCCTCACTTGTGGCTCCCTAATTCTACCACCTAAATTCTTCTGATATATTTTGATAGTGGCTAGTCCAACAACATGTCAGGTCCATAAAATACTTAGTCTCAATGATAATGGTGGTTTCCCTATTGATCTACACAGGCTAGATCTATCGTGGCTCTAATACCACTGTTAGCTTTTGATGTAATAGCCATAGGGAGACAACAATCATGAGATACAACATAATATGAAAGAAAGTAAATATGCTAGATGACTGAGATATGCATAAATAGAAATGATATAAATGAATACAATGTAGCTATAGATGAAATTAACACTCTATTAATAAAGCTACTAAACTACATTGCACCCATCACAACTGGATGGTGATATACACAGAACTGTACTATGCTCTAATATACTATGTCCTCGACTCTCTATATGTGAATTATAATGAGGCCTTTCTTCTATAGTTAAAATAGATTCCTTGGCCAACACTCTACCTAGCTGTGCAAGGGACAACTTGCACATATACAACTTACACATTGATACTTGTGCATTTATTACAATGCATGAAGTAACTAGATAACTCCTCCCTAAAGTAATATAATGTCCTAAGTATGTACCTTGGAAGTGTTAGCAATTTTGGGTACCTTGGGTACATTGCCTTTGCTCAAGTATAGTAGTTGTCATTGATGTCAAAGAAGTTCTTAAAGTAATTTGATTTGTTGTCAAGGAATTTGTTCTGTTGAAGATTATCCAGAGCATGATCAGTAAGTTTCCAAGAAGTCCTTAGTAGCCCAGTTACAAAAGATCAAGAAAAAGACAAGTAAGAAAAAGTATGCAGGCGGATGGAAAAACTATCGCGATTTCGTGACATGTTTGAGGAAAGAGAGAGTGCTGGCAAAACTGTCACAATTTCGCGACATGTTTGAGGAGAGAGAAAGTTTTGGCAAAACTGTCGCGATTTCGTGACATGTTGGAAGACTGAGACGTAGCTGGAAAAACTGTCGCGATTTCGCGACATGTTGGCAGAGAAGCAGAGTAAAATGGAAAGTGTCGCGATTTCGAGACATGTCGCATTTTCGTGTCTCAAAAAGTGCAAGAGAGCAGAGAAAGAAAAGTGTCGCGATTTCACGACACATTTCCAAGAAAGTTGTTCAGACGAGAAAGTGTCGCAATTTCGTGACATGTTGTAGGAGAGAGAATCCGAAAGGAAAAGTATCACGATTTCGCGACATGCTAAAAAGCTTGAAGAAAGAACTGTCGTGATTTCGTGACATGCAGCAAAAGGAAGAGTCTGAAACAAAAAGTGTCACGATTTCGCGATAGGCTACAAAGAAGTTGTACGGATGTAGAAAGTGTCACGATTTCGCGATAGGTTGAGATGGCAGCAATAAGTTGTAGAAAGTGTCACGATTTCACGACAGGTTGAAGAGAAAGCTTGCGAATGCAGAAAGTGTCATGATTTCGCGACAGGTTGAGTTGGCAGCGTTCAGTTGGAGAAAGTGTCGCGATTTCGTGACAGAAACTAGAAGCAGGTCTTCTATAGGAGAAGTGTCACGATTTCACGACAGAAGCAGAGAGGAAGGCTTTGTAGACAAAAGCATCGTGATTTTGTGACATGTTCCAGTTTCATGGGCATATGGCAAAAAAGAGCTTAAGGCAGCGAAAGCGTCATGATTTCGTGACATGTTCCGTTTTCGCTGGTGCAAGCCGAGAAAAGTTTGAAGAAGGAAAAAGGGTCACGATTTCATGACAGAGTTGCAGATGAAATCAGCAAAAGTCAGATGTGTCATGATTTCACAAGGATAAAGTTAAGGCTGACAAAGGCAAAAAGTGTCGCGATTTCGTGACAACAAGCAATAGGTGTATGGCAGGCAAAGGTGTCGCGATATCGCGACATGTTGAAGTTTCGCGCCAGAAGCTACAGGGAGGCAGTGAAGCCGACAGAGTTAAATCTGGGCTGACGCAGCGTAGGGTTTTGCAACTGACGTGGTTGAAGGGTAAACAGCCGACTAAGACCAAGGTTTTAATCTTGAGATTATGTGTATAAAAGGAGGGCTACTTGAAGAGTTTGGCATCGATCAAGTGTGCGTTCGAAGTGCGATTTCACAGATAGTGTGTGGGGAGAAGTTCGATCGCAGAGGTGCATAAGTGGAAGTCTAATCGACTACTGTGTTTGCATAGAGTGTGCGACGACTATGCTACAGTGTTTGAGCAGAGAGTGCGAAGACTATGCTGCTGTGTTTGCACAGACAGTGAAAAGTTGGTTTTGACCAAGTGCGGCTATAACAGAAAAGAATAGAGGAAGAGGACAGATTTGTGCTAGACCGAAGGACTATGTTTGGTGCAAATTTGAGGAATGGCTTTGCAGTGATAGAGTTGAGGACAGAGATCTCCAGCCAAAGTAGGGAAGATAGGTGTCTTCTATGGATAGAGTTCCACTTGCTAAGGGCAGAGGAGGTAGAGGTCTTCTAGAGGATCACCACTAAGAGCAGAGCTAGGGGAAGGTGTCTCCTTTGGTTTGGTGCCCATAAACTTTGTAATTGGGAAGGTTTCCCAAAGAACTGTGATATAACTTTTAGATAAAAGTTTTATCCGTGGAGTAGCCCACATTGGGTGAACCACGTAAATTGTTGTGTCGCTTTGTGGATGGTGTGTTGTGCATTGCTTTGATTTTTGTTGTTATTACTGCTATCTATACACTGCATTATACTGTTTTGAAAGTTGATTTTAAAGAAAATTGAAAAAGTGGTCTTACACTGTTCACCCCCCTCTCTCAGTATAAGCTTGTGTTCTTCAGGAAGATAACATTTACATGATCCAAATGATGTAATATACTCTATTTATATCATAATGAAGTAGTTCATTAAAAAAACAATAAAGCAACTTCTTTTAGTTATACATTAGTATTTAAATAAAATTAGAGTTGTATAAAGCAGCCAAGGGGGCAGCTAAAGAAATCATAGGTGTGAATTGCATAGTGTAAGGCATGTGAGGGAGGTGTGAGAAAAGTGGTTGAGACTGCAAGTTAAAGAGGGTTGTATTTTTCGTAATTGTTATTTTTGTAAAAAATAAGCTTACACATTAGAGTAACTACATTTTCCATCATTTTTGTTTGTTGTCTTTTTGTGACTCAATTTGCAACATGAGTGGAAGCTTCCGTAAATAATGTGAGCAAGTTAGATTTTCTATAGGTGCAACCTTAACTAGTTTCCATGTACATGACTACATCAATAATCCAATTAAAAAATAGCTTTTAAAAATTGAAAACTTTTGTTTAAATTCAGGTGGTATACATTTGGTGATAGTTCTTTGTCTTGTTGATGGATAAAAATCACCAAAGAGGTAATTATTTCATTTTATAATTATGAGGAGTATAAATACTATACCATTAAAAAATAATTGATTTTTGATAGACTTATTAGCTCCATTAGCCACTAAATTAATTGAGATACTATCTTAACCTTAAATTATTTTATAGCCATTCATTTGACACTAATTGTGAGGTGACAACAGGATTTTAGTAATGCCTTACTAGGATGGTGCCTAATAAAGGCATCCATAATCTAATAATGGATAAGTTGCAGAGTTAAAATTTATTGAAGGGCTACTTTTTTAAGACCCTGCAACACATTTGAGAGTTAACCCGTATGAATCAACTTTAAAAATCAATTATATATTATATTTAATTTACATAATATTTGGTCATGTTTTATAGATGTATGGTGGGAGGATTTTGGCCCATAAATACTCGATCTCTAGTTTTTAACCATCAAAGTTCTATGTTATCCATGCTACATTTCATGTTTGAGCATAACTAGAGTATGTTTGAGCATAGTCACTCCACAAAGTGCAAAGGAATTATACATAAAAAGTTGAATGACATTGTGTTTGTCCACTATAACCTTTGTTGACATCATAAGAAAATAATGAGATCATATTTTATAATTAATATAGATAATCTCGATACATCATCTAACTAGATCACAAATCCAAAGTAGCAGGAGGAGGATAATATATTTATATGGGATGAGTTTAAAACAACTAGAGAGAGAGGTAGTGAGAAAGACATAGGAACATGAATATTCACAAAGAGAGAAGACCATATCTAAGGGGAAGGGAAAATACATTGCTAGATCCTAGTTAGATAAGGTGTAGTGGGCCAATGAGGTATTTTGAGATATTTTATTTATTTTTTATTGGTGGAAGGGATTTTGAAAGGGTCCCCAAACCTTTTACACAGAAAAAAATAAAAACAAAGGACAATGATCAATAATATATGGAAAGCAACATCAAAATAAACAAGAGACACCAACCATGAAGTGTAGACACCAAAACAGCACCAATCCGATTATGTGATTGCAAACACTGATCGCTTTGACAAACACAGCCCCCAGGGCAGCCCTCAGAGGTTAAACAGTGGTCTTAACCACTTTCATAGCAATTTTGTAAGGTCAAGAAGCAATTTGGCACACTTGGACACTTTGCCCGGTACTCGTCTCACCCGGGGACGAATTCAAAATAGAATCCGTCCCACCCAGGGACGAATTCTAAATCCGTCCCTGGGTGGGACGAATTCCAAGCATAACGGGCAAAAAGGCAAATGGTGCCAAGTGGCAGCCCAGAACGATCGGTTAAGGGCTCCTACCTTGCACGCATGTGTAAGTGGACGAGAGGGGCCGTTAGAGGAGCTGTTACAAAAAGCATTTATCAAAGTTCAAGTCAATGGAGGACTCCCCTCCCTCATGGGAAGACAAGGCGCCACATGGCGCCTATGGCCAACACTTGGCTTTTGTGCTTCCCTCCCAAAAGAGACCCCTTGGGTCTATAAAAGGTGGGACTTTTCTCACCCAAAACAGACTGGTTGAAGGAGTGTTCAAGCAACGAAGTTCTACCGAATTGAAGACTCACTTGCATCCCCCTTTGTTCACCTTCCTACATCCATCAATCTCTTTTGCAAGGGAGGTTGTTGGGTGGCCTTTGGAAGCTCGAACCTTACTCAAATCCGACGCATGGACATCCGAACCTACCAATTCGCCGACCCCCAATCCTAAAAGGTTTTGGGCCCATCCTTGGTGGATTGGCTCCAAAATCGAGGGCCAACGGTGGGAGGCCCACTTGGGCACCCCCGCACCTCCCAAGTCCTAATTTTAGTTTTTGAGCACTTTAGATTATTTTTTAGATTGCATTCTATGTTACTAGGTCTGATTAGTCTATAATTGCAATTTTGTAGCTTTTGGTCAGAGTTTAGGGTGTTTTGTATTGCTTTGTCGTTTCGCTAACTTGCAGGTGTCAAGGTCAAATTCCCGAGGGTGGAGGCCAAATTGGGAAAATCCGACCATCTGGGTCGTCCCAAAATGGCCCCAATTACCTAACCCCCTGTTTGCAGGGAGTTTTGCGAGTCCCGGGATCCGACATTGGAGCAGCGACGGGTCGGTTTCTCCTACTCGGAAGAATTCGTCCCACCCAGGGATGAATTACAGTCGAAATTCGTCCTGCCCAGGGACGAATTCCAGTTTAAGGTGGATTGGCCAGCTGCCTCAGTGGCAGTGGCCTTACAGTAACTTTTCTTACCTTCTGTCAGGTTTTGAAGCAATTTGGATTCACTGTTTTCACTGTTTCAGGCAAATATTCGTATGCATATTTTGTTAGTTTTAGAGAGAGAATGCTTTTCATTTGCAGCAGGTGCTACTAACGTCTTGATCATTTCTTTGTTCGCAGGAGAAGCGGCGAGAGGCGAAGAACTCATCGACATCGGCGGCGGCATCATCTTGGCCCGCCCATTGCAATCGTGGGCACGCGGAAGGAGGAATCATTCAGCGATTGTAATCAAACCCTATTTGCGCTCCTAGCCCACGAAAAGGGAGGAGGCATTATTGTAATAGAGATCAAAGGAAATTAATGAAAGGGCTGTGTTTTCTTTATTTGATTGCGTCTCTTCCAATGTGTCTCTTTTCCGTTTCATGCAATTTACATTTCTAGGACTTAAGCGTGCTTAATTTTGAATGCAATCGCACTTGGTGTTTCCTTTGACCGGAATCTCGTGCTTTCAGTGGCGATCACGGTGGGACTCTGTTCCCTGGTTTTTGAAATCATAGAAACTGATCAAAGTTTTGTGTTTGTGCTTGACAGGTACATCTTTTTTTGTTGCAGGTCGCTATTCGTCTCCGACGGGGACGAATCCTTTTCGACAATTCGTCGACCACTGAGACGAATTCAAATTCGTCTGCGGGAGGGACGAATTACGTTACGCAATTCGTCTCCCGGAGGGACGAATTCTGTCTGCGGATTTTCGGAGCAGAAATTCAGAGACAACAGGAGCAGGCAGAGAAGAGGTAGGGATTTTTATTATCTCTGTTAAATTTTTCTGTTTTTGTTTCTGTTTCTTTAATTGTTTTCATTTAATCTTGCATTGCATTAGGAAAAGTCATGTATGCTAGTTTCATTTTGTTGGATAAAACGAATCCCACACACATCACGAAACAATTTTAAACCAAGGAGCTGGTCGTAAGACCCCAACCCTTGATCAAGACCATTGGTGGATTTAATCACCACCTTGGCTTGATTTGCATCCATTTCCCGATTGTCAAGCTGTTGTTAGGCGTAAATCTCGACGAAGACAGACCGAGCGTAGGCTGGGGTGATTCCCATGCGCGCGAGGATAAGTTTTCTATGGTAGGTGCCATTAACGGGACAATCCCCCTTTCGTACCGCCTACGTACCACGTACCTTACTGCTCTCACGTACCTATAGTCTCCCTCTCGTAAGGGCGGGTATATAGAGAGGTTGGTATATCGGCTCTGGTTGGTATATTGAAGGGGCGACCTTTTTGGAGTTATAAGAGCCTACATGATGCATTTAAACGTTCTACAAAACCTACAAAAACAAAACAAAACATCAAAATGCACTAAACCTGTCTAGGGCACACCAAGAATCCTTAAAAGAGATAATCACGGTTTTGTGAATGTGTGTGTTTAATTACGCTTAGTGTAGACAAAAAAAAAATCATCATAAAAAAAAAGATAAAAAAATCTACGCATTTTGTCATTTTCTCCAAAAAGCTCCAAGGATTCCCGTAATCGCTTGGTCACTCCAAAATGCCCCAAAGGTGTCCATGAACCCTTTGGTCAACCCAAAATCACCCCAAATGTGCCCATAAGTGATGCAGGACCATCCAACAAAAAATGGGAAATCTTGTATTTTTCTCTAAATTTTAGTGCATCTTGCCGGGGCCATAACTTCTCAACCGTAGCTCCGTTTGACACGAAATTTTACAGGGAGTTGGTTGGGAGAATTTTAAACAAATATAATTCCTAGAGTTGTATTTCCCCAGAAATCTAGTTTTCGGGGCCAAATTCCATCATCTAGTGCCCCGAAATTAGGTTCTAAAATTGCGTGCCCAATTTTTTGCACTTTTTGAGTTGTTCGGATGTCAATATCTCCTAATGTATTTAGAGTTAGGACTTGAAACTTCATTTTTGTCTTATCTATTATAAGAGGGATGCGCACACCAATTTTGGGCCCCATCTGACTCATTTTCAATTTTAGGGCTTTTTAGAGAGACATCGTCATGGTGCTCACCCGTAGCCAGGCCCAATCACGGGCGGATGCTGTGGGGAATATCCAAGGAGGCACGAGTCACCTCCGTTACAATCCCAAGGATTTGGTCATACCACCTTGGTGACCTAACACACAATGCAGTCCCCTCCACACCTTAAAGGAAAGAGACTACAGGGACACCTCTTCGAGGAGCACTCCTGTTCAACATAGCACTCATCACACACCCTTCCATGAGGGGTACGAGTCATAGGAGAGCTCCCTTAGATGATCGCTATGAGCGGTCACCGCGCGATGAAGCGCTAGGTCAACATAGGGTTCGACGGGAGGAACCACATCATTACACTACCCGTCCTTCACCCCCTCTAGTTGTCAGGACTACAAAGACAAATCCAGAGCACAAGGCTCCTCAGGCGGGGCGGGCCAACTCCACCCGTTCCTTTTTCATTTATGAAAGAGAGCACGAGGAAGACCTCTACCTTCCTCGAGAGCAATATACCGTGCGAGAGCAATATGCCTCCGCACCTGCTATCTATCAGGAACACTCACTGAGGCCAAAGCCTCGAGGGAATGCTGTTACCCCCAATAGAGGGAGGTCGCCTATAGAGATCTTGGATCACTACGACCGAGATAGATATCTAGAAGAGGCATCTAGGCCTTCTAGACATGAAGCAATGAGAGCTCCCTTAGATGCTCGCTATGAGCGGTCATCGCGCGATGAAGTGCTAAGTCAACATAGGGTTCGATGGGAGGAACCACATGATTACATTATCCCTCCTTCACCCCCTCTAGTTGCCAGAACTACAAAGACAAATCCAGAGCACAAGGCTCTTTGGGCAGGGCGAGATAGCTCCGTCCATCCCTTTTTCACTTATGAAAGAGAGCACGAGGAAGACCTCTACCTTCCTCGAGAGCAATATACCGTGCGGGAGCAATACGCCTTCGCACCTGCTATCTATCAGGACCACTCACTGAGGCCAAAGCCCGAGAGAATGCTTGCTACCCCTAACAGAGGGATGTGTCCTATAGAGATCTTGGATCACTACGACCAAGATTTTTATCTAAGAGAGGCGTCTAGGCCTTCTAGACATGAGGCGGTGGGACCAACTATCGTAGAATCTGTCGAATATATCACACATCTCAAGCAACTCACGCAACTTGAGCTCGAACGACTACCGTTAGAGGAACCGTACCATATTAACGAAGAGCACCTTCAGCGCCAGAAGGATGAGCTGTTCCAACACACTATGCAAGAGAAGACTCCAACCCCTCACATGCATAAGACAAAATATTTTGAGTGGCACAACCCATGGGGGGAAGATAGGTCATCGCGACCTCATCAAAAGCTACCCCCAACACCTCCTAGACGGGAGCGGGAAGCTACTCTCCCGATTCTGAAGCACCACCCCCGACACCTCCTAGACATGAATGGGAGGCCGCTCCTATAACCAATGACGGGTGCCTTCCTCAGACATCCACCCTGGCTTATGAGCCACCCTTAGAAATTCATCAAGAAGCCTCTAAGGAATCAGAGCGCGAAGAAGAGCGGGATGAACTGCCCTACCAAGGCATGGGGGGTGCCATCTGGCCACCCCTCCATAAGCCCCAAGTTCCTCAACAAGAACCAACCAAAGAGGAGGAGTTCAAATCTCCCGATACATGCAAAGCACTAGAGCACTTAGAGTTGGTAGAGACCAAGATTTTGGAGCTCCCAAGGCCCAACTTACATAAGGCTCCTTTCGAAGAGGATCAACCTTTAACCATAGGGCTACACGATGATGCGAGTCCTCCATGTCTCGAGAATCTCCAGATTTCGATGAGCTGTACTCACTAGTTCGAAGGTGAGGATGAAACGAGACATAGCCCACAGCAATCACATGCGACAACATCGGCATCCCATAAAATTTGAAGAAGCATGTCAACGAGATAAACATAATACTAGGGCATGAGTGGCGTGTTAACCCACCGCGAGTGGGACCAAGCATTACATCCACAACTTTGGGCACACAAAGAGCAACTTCCACCAAGAGACATCATAGCAACATCGGGTGCCGCGGGCGGACCACTGTCCTCATCTCCGTGCATAGGGCCGATCCATTCATGCCCATACCTCTAGAGCCGGATCCGGAGTGCAAAGACCATCAAGCTGGGGGTACCTCTATCCCCTGAAGAACCATAATCCAAACCCAAAAAGCTCCAAGGATTATCGCAATCACTTGGTCACCCAAAAAGCTCCAAGGATTATCGCAATCACTTGGTCAAACCAAAAAGCTCCAAGGATTATCGCAATCTCTTGGTCAATCCAAAAAGCTCCAAGGATTATCGCAATCTCTTGGTCACCCAAAAAGCTCCAAGGATTATCGCAATCTCTTGGTCACCCCAAAAAGCTCCAAGGATTATCGCAATCTCTTGGTCAACCCAAAAAGCTCCAAGGATTATCGCAATCTCTTGGTCAACCAAAAAGCTCCAAGGATTATCGCAATCTCTTGGTCATCCAAAAAGCTCCAAGGATTATCGCAATCTCTTGGTCATACCTAAAAAGCTCCAAGGATTATCGCAATCTCTTGGTCAACCCAAAAAGCTCCAAGGATTATCGCAATCGCTTGGTCAAAAAAAAATCAAGAAATTCAAAAAAAACAAAACAACAAAAATCATCAAAAACAACAAAGATTTGCATCTCAATTCTAGGCATACTCAAATTCATCACCCCCCCCCCCCAAACAAAAACAACAAAAACACCATGCATAACTTTTACCACACTACGATCGGTGGTCCAGGAATGTACTAAGAGTTTCGATGATTCTGTCATCATTTTCCTATTTAGCCATGTATTGTACCAAGTCGAGCAGATTTTACGAAGGTAGAGTCATACTTGAAATACACCTTGTTACGTAACATCCCAACACAAATCAAAACACTAAAATTCCCAAATTGTGTGAACGAAAGATGAAACACTGCAAAATAATCTAGGTCACCACAAGCGAAACGGTTATCTTGCTCATCCCCCTGTGCGAATGACCCCTAGAATGCTGAGAGTTGGCAAAAGGACAAGCATCCTCCCTACCCAATTCCCTAAGAATCCCTAAAGTTCTCAATAGTTGCAAAACACAAAAAATTTGCAAAAATGTCAAAACTCAAAAATTTGACAAACTATAGTGCACACATCAAAAGGCACAAACAACAGTGATTTTCATCACTCCATATCCCCAATCCCTTGCTCGAAAGAAAAACAAATCAAAATAAACAGTGATCTCATCACTACAATGAGCAAGTATCCCAATACAATTGAAGAAAAGAAGGGAGTTGACCTTGAATCCCTGGAACTCTCGGCATTCTATAGGTCATAAGGCAAGCTTCAGTACCAATTTGGTTGATAGCCTATCGGGAACAGAAGTAAACCTCCCGCATGACGATATATCTGTCACATTAACTTGCGTACAGATCAATGTTTGCATGTGGATGAGCTAGCTTATGGCATCCTGGATTACACCGTAGATTAATCTTAGTACATACAACAAAGGAATTCGTGGAGCTAATTAGGTGATCCTTAGTACAGGTTCGGTTGAAAGCCCATCTGGAACTGGCGGTATCCTAACAAATACCACATAAATGAACTCAATTGCACACACAGGGATGTGAAATAACTTGGTCAAAAACAAGTCCGATTCATACCTTGGTCAAAAGTCTTGTAAGATAAAGTACAGTCATGGCTAGTGAGCTAAAACCGTCTGAGTCTCAGAAAACCTTAGCTACATTTCTAAACCAACTGCGCTACTTTTCATCTTTGCAAATACCATCAAAAAAATACAAAAATAGAAAAACCATGTATACATGTAGAGGCATACATCACAGCAGTCGCCTAAAAACAAAATAACAGAGCTCTAAACAGTCTATGGTGCCATAGCCAAACATCACAAACCCCATTCATCCATTTCATATCTGCATATCACATATAAATCAAAACCATTTGCATTCATCATAGCATATGCATCCATCAAAATAAATCAACATGCATACATCCATATTCATCAACCATCATGCACAAGATCAAAGAAAATCAAAACAACAAAAACAACAAATAAATGCAACACAAAAACAAAAAGCAATAAACATTGCCAGACACAAGTGCTCTTGCACTTAACCTCTTGGCATAGCAAAATTGATGTCGGGGTCTACATTATCACTATCCTACTCCCTAAGAAGGCTACCATAGCCGGACCGCTCCACGGGAAGACGGATTTTAGACAATTTAATCCCAAAAGGCGTCACAAAAAAACAACAAAACAAAAAATGCAACACAAAACAAGCAATAAACATTGCCAGACACAAGTGCTCTTGCACTTAACCTCTTAGCATAGCAAAATTGATGTCGGGGTTTGCATTGTCACTATCCTACTCCCGAAGAAGGCTACCATAGCCGGACCGCTCCACGGGAGGACGGATTGCCGACAATTCAATCACCAAATGGTGTCACAAAAACAACAAAAACAGTACAAAATTCAACAAAAACACAACAAAAACATTGCCGGGCATAAGTGCTCTTGCACTTAACCTCTAGGCAAAGAAAATCGATGTCGAGGTCCAAATTATCGCTCTCCTAGTTCCCCAAGAAGGCTATCATAGCCGGACCGCTCCACGGGAAATAGGTTTTCGATGATTTCACCTCATTATGACATCACCAAAAGGGTTAACACCCACCAAAAATAGGTCCATATGTTGGAAAAATTGCACACGCTTAACGGTAAACCCTCTAAAGGCAACCTTGCACAAGTCATCTTGGGTCAAGCGACTCGTCGCTTCTCTCACGAAGGTCATTCCCTCATCGATTCGTCGCTTGAGGGGGTAGTCACACTTAGTCACCAACCAACAATCACACACCCAATTAAGGAAAACGACATGCATTCAAAGAATCATTGACAAAGACAATCACGCTCCTGCTAGGGGCGATAAACAAGCAACAATCAAATCAATCAAACACTTGGCATTTCGTGAATCATGAACACAAGGTTCCCCACGAGGATAAAAACGCCCTTCACTTGTTCATGGCTGATCAATGTCTAAGTTCAAGTCACACCTCACCAAAACAGGTTAATACTTGAAATCAAATTCCTTAGCTCGTCGGAAGCAAGGATTCAAGAATGCATGCCCTTTCCATACTTGGGGCATCAAAAGTTGGTTAGGTTACCAAGAAACCCTAATCATTAGTGCTTTGGTTATCTATTTTTGCTCAGACCTTGCGTCACCCGCGGCGCTTCCCAAAAAGGGGCATCTGTAGACACCAAAACAGCACCAATCCGATTATGTGATTGCAAACAACGATCGCTTTGACAAACACAGCCCCCAGGGCAGCCCTCAGAGGTTAAACAGTGGTCTTAACCACTTTCATAGCAATTTTGTAAGGTCAAGAAGCAATTTGGCACACTTGGACACTTTGCCCAGTACTCGTCTCACCCAGGGACGAATTCAAAATAGAATCCGTCCCACCCCAGGACGAATTCTGAATCCGTCCCTGGGTGGGACGAATTCCAAGCTTAACGGGAAAAAAGGCAAATGGTGCCAAGTGGCAGCCCAAACGATCGGTTAAGGGCTCCTACCTTGCACGCATGTGTAAGTGGACGAGAGGGCCGTTAGAGGACTGTTACAAAAAGCATTTATCAAAGTTCAAGTCAATGGAGGACTCCCCTCCCTCATGGGAAGACAAGGCGCCACATGGCGCCTATGGCCAACACTTGTCTTTTGTGCTTCCCTCCCAAAAGAGACCCCTTGGGTCTATAAAAGGTGGGACTTTTCTCACCCAAAACATAGAGGTTGAAGGAGTGTTCAAGGAACGAAGTTCTGCCGAATTGAAGACTCTCTTGCATCCCCCTTTGTTCACCTTCCTACATCCATCAATCTCTTTTGCAAGGGAGGTTGTTTGGTGGCCTTTGGAAGCTCGAACCTTACTCAAATCCGACGCATGGACATCCGAACCTACCAATTCGCCGACCCCCAATCCTAAAAGGTTTTGGGCCCATCCTTGGTGGATTGGCTCCAAAATCGAGGGCCAACGGTGGGAGGCCCACTTGGGCACCCCCGCACCTCCCAAGTCCTAATTTTAGTTTTTGAGCACTTTAGATTATTTTTTAGATTGCATTATGTGTTACTAGGTCTGATTAGTCTATAATTGCAATTTTGTAGCTTTTGGTCAGAGTTTAGGGTGTTTTGTATTGCTTTGTCGTTTCGCTAACTTGCAGGTGTCAAGGTCAAATTCCCGAGGGTGGAGGCCAAATTGGGAAAATCCGACCATCTGGGTCGTCCCAAAATGGCCCCAATTACCTAACCCCCTTGTTTGCAGGAGTTTTGCGAGGTCCGGGATCCGACATTGGAGCGACGACGGGTCGGTTTCTCCTACTCAGAAGAATTCGTCCCACCCAGGGACGAATTACGGTCAGAAGTCGTCCTGCCCAGGGACGAATTCCAGTTTAAGGTGGATTGGCCAGCTGCCTCAGTGGCGGTGGCCTTACGGTAACTTTTCTTACCTTCTGTCAGGTTTTGAAGCAATTTGGATTCATTGTTTTCATCTGTTTTGGGCAAATATTCGTATGCATATTTTGTTAGTTTTAGAGAGAGAATGCTTTTCATTTGCGGCGGGTGCTACTAACGTCTTGATCATTTCTTTGTTCGCGGGAGAAGCGGCGAGAGGCGAAGAACTCATCGACATCGGCGGCGGCATCATCTTGGCCCGCCCATTGCAATCGTGGGCACGCGGAAGGAGGAATCATTCGGCGATTGTAATCAAACCCTATTTGCGCTCCTAGCCCACGAAAAGGGAGGAGGCATTATTGTAACGGAGATCGAAGGAAATTAATGAAAGGGCTGTGTTTTCTTTATCCGATTGCGTCTCTTCCAATGTGTCTCTTTTCCGTTTCATGCAATTTATATTTCTAGGACTTAAGCGTGCTTAATTTTGAATGCAATTGCACTTGGTGTTTCCTTTGACCGGAATCTCGTGCTTTCAGTAGTCACACTTAGTCACCAATCAACAATCACACACCCAATTAAGGAAAACGACATGCATTCAAAGAATCATTGACAAAGACAATCACGCTCCTGCTTAGGGCAGTAAACAAGCAACAATCAAATCAATCAAACACTTGGCATTTCGTGAATCATGAACACAAGGTTCCCCTGAGGATAAAAACGCCCTTCACTTGTTCATGACTGATCAATGTCTAAGTTCAAGTCACACCTCACCAAAACAGGTTAATACTTGAAATCAAATTCCTTAGCTCGTCAGAAGCAAGGATTCAAGAATGCATGCCCTTTCCATACTTGGGGCATCAAAAGTTGGTTAGGTTACCAAGAAACCCTAATCATTAGTGCTTTGGTTATCTATTTTTGCTCAGCACTGCGTCACCCGTAGTGCTTCCCAAAAAGGGGCATCTGTAGACACCAAAACAGCACCAATCCGATTATGTGACTGCAAACACTGATCGCTTTGACAAACACAGCCCCCAGGGCAGCCCTCAGAGGTTAAACAGTGGTCTTAACCACTTTCATAGCAATTTTGTAAGGTCAAGAAGCAATTTGGCACACTTGGACACTTTGCCCAGTACTCGTCTCACCCAGGGACGAATTCAAAATAGAATCCGTCCCACCCCAGGACGAATTCTAAATCCGTCCCTGGGTGGGACGAATTCTAAGCTTAACGGGCAAAAAAGGCAAATGGTGCCAAGTGGCAGCCCAAAACAGTCAGTTAAGGGCTCCTACCTTGCACGCATGTGTAAGTGGACAGAGGGGCCGTTAGAGGACTATTACAAAAAGCATTTATCAAAGTTCAAGTCAATGGAGGACTCCCCTCCCTCATGGGAAGACAAGACTGCCACATGGCGCCTATGGCCAACACTTGGCTTTTGTGCTTCCCTCCCAAAAGAGACCCCTTGGGTCTATAAAAGGTGGGACTTTTCTCACCCAAAACATACAGGTTGAAGGAGTTTTCAAGCAACGAAGTGCTGTCGAATCGAAGACTCACTTGCATCCCCCTTTGTTCACCTTCCTACATCCACCAATCTCTTTTGCAAGGGAGGTTGTTGGGTGGCCTTTGGAAGCTCGAACCTTACTCAAATCCGACGCATGGACATCTGAACCTACCAATTCGCCGACCCCCCAATCCTAAAAGGTTTTGGGCCCATCCCTGGTGGATTGGCTCCAAAATCGAGGGCCAACGGTGGGAGGCCCACTTGGGCACCCCCGCACCTCCCAAGTCCTAATTTTAGTTTTTGAGCACTTTAGATTATTTTTTAGATTGCATTCTGTGTTACTAGGTCTGATTAGTCCATAATTGCAATTTTGTAACTTTTGGTCAGATTTTAGGATGTTTTGTATTGCTTTGTCGTTTCGCTAACTTGCAGGTGTCAAGGTCAAATTCCCGAGGGTGGAGGCCAAATTGGGAAAATCCGACCATCTGGGTCGTCCCAAAATGGCCCCAATTACCTAACCCCCCTGTTTGCAGGCGTTTTGCAAGTCCCGGGATCCGACATTGGAGAAGCAACGAGTCGGTTTCTCCAACTCGGAAGAATTCGTCCCACCCGGGGACGAATTACGGTCGAAATTCGTCCCGCCCAGGGACGAATTCCAGTTTAAGGTGGATTTGCCAGCTGCCTCAGTGGCAGTGGCCTTCTGAGAACTTTTCTTACTTTCTGTCAGGTTTTGAAGCAATTTGGATTCACTATTTCAGGCAAATATTCGTATGCATATTTTGTTAGTTTTAGAAAGAGAATGCTTTTCATTTGCAGCAGGTGCTACTAACGTCTTGATCATTTCTTTGTTCGCAGGAGAAGCAGCAGAGGCGAAGAACTCATCGACATCAGCGACGGCATCATCTTGGCCCGCCCATTGCAATCGTGGGCACGCGGAAGGAGGAATCATTCAGCGATTGTAATCAAACCCTATTTGCGCTCCTAGCCCCTGAAAAGGGAGGAGGCATTATTGTAACGGAGATCAAAGGAAATTAATGAAAGGGCTGTGTTTTCTTTATCTGATTGCGTCTCTTCCAATGTGTCTCTTTTCCGTTTCATGCAATTTACATTTCTAGGACTTAAGCGTGCTTAATTTTGAATGCAATCGCACTTGGTGTTTCCTTTGACCGGAATCTCGTGCTTTCGGTAGTCACACTTAGTCACCAATCAGCAATCACACACCCAATTAAGGAAAACGACATGCATTCAAAGAATCATTGACAAAGACAATCACGCTCCTGCTTGGGGCAGTAAACAAGCAACAATCAAATCAATCAAACACTTGGCATTTCATGAATCATGAACACAAGGTTCCCCATGAGGATAAAAATGCCCTTCACTTGTTCATGACTGATCAATGTCTAAGTTCAAGTCACACCTCACCAAAACAGGTTAATACTTGAAATCAAATTCCTTAGCTCGTCAGAAGCAAGGATTCAAGAATGCATGCCCTTTCCATACTTGGGGCATCAAAAGTTGGTTAGGTTACCAAGAAACCCTAATCATTAGTGCTTTGGTTATCTATTTTTGCTCAGCACTGCGTCATCCGCAGCGCTTCCCAAAAAGGGGCATCTGTAGACACCAAAACAGCACCAATCCGATTATGTGACTGCAAACAACGATCGCTTTGACAAACACAGACCCCAGGGCAGCCCTCAGAGGTTAAACAGTGGTCTTAACCACTTTCATAGCAATTTTGTAAGGTCAAGAAGCAATTTGGCACACTTGGACACTTTGCCCGGTATTCGTCTCACCCAGGGACGAATTCAAAATAGAATCCGTCCCACCCCGGGACGAATTCTAAATCCGTCCCTGGGTGGGACGAATTCCAAGCTTAACGGGCAAAAAAGGCAAATGGTGCCAAGTGGCAGCCCGAACAGATCAGTTAAGGGCTCCTGCCTTGCACGCATGTGTAAGTGGACAGAGGGGCCGTTAGAGGACTGTTACAAAAAGCATTTATCAAAGTTCAAGTCAATGGAGGACTCCCCTCCCTCATGGGAAGACAAGACTGCCACATGGCGCCTATGGCCAACACTTGGCTTTTGTGCTTCCCTCCCAAAAGAGACCCCTTGGGTCTATAAAAGGTGGGACTTTTCTCACCCAAAACAGACAGGTTGAAGGAGTTTTCAAGCAACGAAGTCCTGCCGAATCAAAGACTCACGTGCATCCCCCTTTGTTCACCTTCCTACATCCACCAATCTCTTTTGCAAGGGAGGTTGTTGGGTGGCCTTTGGAAGCTCGAACCTTACTCAAATCCGACGCATGGACATCTGAACCTACCAATTCGCCGACCCCCCAATCCTAAAAGGTTTTGGGCCCATCCCCGGTGGATTGGCTCCAAAATCGAGGGCCAACGGTGGGAGGCCCACTTGGGCACCCCCGCACCTCCCAAGTCCTAATTTTAGTTTTTGAGCACTTTAGATTATTTTTTAGATTGCATTATGTGTTACTAGGTCCGATTAGTCCATAATTGCAATTTTGTAACTTTTGGTCAGATTTTAGGATGTTTTGTATTGCTTTGTCGTTTCGCTAACTTGCAGGTGTCAAGGTCAAATTCCCGAGGGTGGAGGCCAAATTGGGAAAATCCGACCATCTGGGTCGTCCCAAAATGGCCCCAATTACCTAACCCCCTGTTTGCAGGCGTTTTGCGAGTCCCGGGATCCGACATTGGAGCAGCGATGAGTCGGTTTCTCCAACTCGGAAGAATTCGTCCCACCCGGGGACGAATTACGATCGAATTCGTCCTGCCTAGGGACGAATTCCAGTTTAAGGTGGATTGGCCAGCTGCCTCAGTGGCAGTGGCCTTTTGGTAACTTTTCTTACCTTCTATCAAGTTTTGAAGCAATTTGGTTTCACTGTTCACTGTTTCAGGAAAATATTCATATGCATATTTCGTTGGTTTTAGAGAGAGAATGCTTTTCATTTGTAGCAGGTGCTACTAACGTCTTGGTCATTTCTTTGTTCGCAGGAGAAGCAGCAGAGGCGAAGAACTCATCGACATCAGCGACGGCATCATCTTGGCCCGCCCATTGCAATCGTGGGCACGCGGAAAGAGGAATCATTCAGCGATTGTAATCAAACCCTATTTGCGCTCCTAGCCCCTGAAAAGGGAGGAGGCATTATTGTAATAGAGATCAAAGGAAATTAATGAAAGGGTTGTGTTTTCTTTATCTGATTGCGTCTCTTCCAATGTGTCTCTTTTCCGTTTCATGCAATTTATATTTCTAGGACTTAAGCGTGCTTAATTTTGAATGCAATCGCACTTGGTGTTTCCTTTGACCGGAATCTCGTGCTTTCAGTAGTCACACTTAGTCACCAATCAACAATCACACACCCAATTAAGGAAAACGACATGCATTCAAAGAATCATTGACAAAGACAATCACGCTCCTGCCAGGGGCGGTAAACAAGCAACAATCAAATCAATCAAACACTTGGCATTTCGTGAATCATGAACACAAGGTTCCCCCTGAGGATAAAAACGCCCTTCACTTGTTCATGACTGATCAATGTCTAAGTTCAAGTCACACCTCACCAAAATAGGTTAATACTTGAAATCAAATTCCTTAGCTCGTCAGAAGCAAGGATTCAAGAATGCATGCCCTTTCCATACTTGGGGCATCAAAAGTTGGTTAGGTTACCAAGAAACCCTAATCATTAGTGCTTTGGTTATCTATTTTTGCTCAGCACTGCGTCACCCGCAACGCTTCCCAAAAAGGGGCATCTGTAGACACCAAAACAGCACCAATCCGATTATGTGACTGCAAACACTGATCGCTTTGACAAACACAGCCCCCAGGGTAGCCCTCAGAGGTTAAACAGTGGTCTTAACCACTTTCATAGCAATTTTGTAAGGTCAAGAAGCAATTTGGCACACTTGGACACTTTGCCCAGTACTCGTCTCACCCTGGGACGAATTCAAAATAGAATCCGTCCCACCCTAGGATGAATTCTAAATCCGTCCCTGGGTGGGATGAATTCCAAGCTTAACGGGCAAAAAAAGGCAAATGGTGCCAAGTGGCAGCCCAGAACAGTCAGTTAAGGGCTCCTGCCTTACACGCATGTGTAAGTGGACAGAGGGGCCGTTAGAGGACTGTTACAAAAAGCATTTATCAAAGTTCAAGTCAATGGAGGACTCCCCTCCATCATGGGAAGACAAGACTGCCACATGGCGCCTATGGCCAACACTTGGCTTTTGTGCTTCCCTCCCAAAAGAGACCCCTTGGGTCTATAAAAGGTGGGACTTTTCTCACCCAAAATAGACAGGTTGAAGGAGTTTTCAAGCAACGAAGTGCTGCCAAATCGAAGACTCACTTGCATCCCCCTTTGTTCACCTTCCTACATCCACCAATATCTTTTGCAAGGGAGGTTGTTGGGTGGCCTTTGGAAGCTCGAACCTTACTCAAATCCGACGCATGGACATCCGAACCTACCAATTCGCCGACCCCCCAATCCTAAAAGGTTTTGGGCCCATCCCCGGTGGATTGGCTCCAAAATCGAGGGCCAATGGTGGGAGGCCCACTTGGGCACCCCCGCACCTCCCAAGTCCTAATTTTAGTTTTTGAGCACTTTAGATTATTTTTTAGATTGCATTATGTGTTACTAGGTCTGATTAGTCCATAATTGAAATTTTGTAACTTTTGGTCAGATTTTAGGATGTTTTGTATTGCTTTGTCGTTTCGCTAACTTGCAGGTGTCAAGGTCAAATTCCCGAGGGTGGAGGCCAAATTGGGAAAATCCGACCATCTGGGTCGTCCCAAAATGGCCCCAATTACCTAACCCCCTGTTTGTAGGCGTTTTACGAGTCCCGGGATCCGACATTGGAGCAGCGACGGGTCATTTTCTCCAACTCGGAAGAATTCGTCCCACCCGAGGGACGAATTACGGTCGAGTTCGTCCTGCCCGAGGACGAATTCCGAGTTTAAGGTGGATTGGCCAGTTGCCTCGGTGGCGATGGCCTTACGGTAACTTTTCTTACCTTCTGTCAAGTTTTGAAGCAATTTGGTTTCACTGTTCACTGTTTCAGGAAAATATTCATATGCATATTTCGTTGGTTTTAGAGAGAGAATGCTTTTCATTTGCAGCAGGTGCTACTAACGTCTTGGCCATTTCTTTGTTCGTAGGAGAAGCAGCAGAGGCGAAGAACTCATTGACATCAGCGACGACATCATCTTGGCCCGCCCATTGCAATCATGGGCACGCGAAAAGAGGAATCATTCAGCGATTGTAATCAAACCCTATTTGCGCTCCTAGCCCCTGAAAAGGGAGGAGGCATTATTGTAACAGAGATCAAAGGAAATTAATGAAAGGGCTGTGTTTTCTTTATCTGATTGCGTCTCTTCCAATGTGTCTCTTTTCGTTTCATGCAATTTATATTTCTATGACTTAAGCGTGCTTAATTTTGAATGCAATCGCACTTGGTGTTTCCTTTGACCGAAATCTCGTGCTTTCATGAAGAGCAAGAGAAATACAAGGTACGTAGACCCGAAGCGAGAAACATCACAAAATCTAAAAGAAAAGGGTACACAAACCCAAAACTGGAAAATAATAAGTTTCAAGAAAATAACACAACAAGCCTTAGGAAGCAATTTTCTTCATCAAAGCAAGGAGTTCACAATCCAGGGAGGATTCATCATCAAATTTTTGAGAACACCCACTCACCATAATCACCTCCACCTGATGAGTTGATACCTTGTAATTTGGGCATTTGCATTCTAGCTCCAACCATATTTCAAACAAGATATACCACTTAGATCCTTTAGAACTCAATATATTTTTGGTTAAGCGTCCATTCTTCTTAACACTACCAACAATAGCCAAGCATTTCTTCTGAAGCGGCTCAAAAACTAGAGTCTCAGACAACAAGGGAACAATGGGATACAAATTTTCAAGAGGAAGATACTCCTCATTCAAAATACAAGAGACTTGATTAGGATCATCAAAAGCTTTTGGACTATTAAAAATATGTCCCTAGCCATGGGAGGGTTGGTCTTTCTTTTTATTGATGCCCACATCAGTCTCATATTTTTATTGACTCCTAATGTTGGACTGGGGAAATGAGGGACCAGATCTGATGAGGGATGGAGGGGAATCATAAATTTTGTTCGAGTATTCAGTAGGGATATTGGGGGGCTCAGGGGCTCCAAAAAAACTTGTAACTATGGTTTTGGTGACTCGGTCAGTTAGAGTTAAGAAAGGATTGAGACTCTCAATTAAGGGGCATACCTGATTGGGAATATCCTCAAAATATGAAGGTGCTCGATGCTGAGTGGTTGCTTGCTTGCACTTATCAATCTGGTTCTTTCTATAGAAATGCTACATAGTCTGACCACTTTCTGGGCCTTTCCTGTCACCAAGTCCATCTTTTTTCATTTCTTTCCTCAAATATGGACATTGAGTTTTGAGGTGCCCCTATTTTTGGTATTCAATGCAAAATATGGTTTATTTTATACTCCATTGCTTGTCGTATCTGATATGACCCTAAAGTGAGATCAACATAGGTGGGGAGCTCTGATTTGAGATTTGAAGTGACACAAATGCAGGTATAAATTAGTTGGGTTCTTTCTTTAGTAGTCGAATCTATGGAAACTAGTTCTCCAATGGTTTGAGTTATGCCTTTAAGAATACCAGTCTGCCAAAACTAAGTTGGTAGACCAAGAAGTCTGATCCAAATTGATACCATATTTATGCTTTGAGTCTCAGGGTCAAAATCCTCTCCCCACTTTCTCAATAAGAGAATTATTCGATCAAATAACTAGGGCCCGTAAATGAGTATTCAACTTGTATCCTAAGGGTTATTTAACTTGATCATGAAAAAACCTCTAAGAAGGGTAACCAAATCCAAATTGCCACTATGTCACCATTTTGTCAAAGCCCACTTTCGAATAGACTCGATGTTTGGACGTGTGCCAACAAACATCCCGACCAAATATAGGGATTCTTAAAAAATCAAAGGTACCATTACCTCAGGTGGAATGATGAACTCTCTGCCAGAAATTGTGAGAGAGATTTATTCTTGATTGATGGGTATGGATGAACCTAAATCTAATTGGACTTTATCCACAAAGGAACCAGAATGGGAATTCCAAGCAGGGTTTAACGAGGAATTCCTCCCAACCTCGAAAGTTTCCAAGTCCCCATCTAGATTTTCAGCATCTTCTCCATTGCCGAGATCCTTGTCATCGATTGAAGGTCCACCATGGTTCTGATGCAGGAGAATCCAGCAGCACCGACAACAGAAGTAGCTAGTTGCGGGAAAGCCACTTCAGAAGAGTTGGCTCAGGAGGCAGAGGAAGAAGAACATTGCGATTTCACGATGTGCCATGAAATCGCGACAAAAAATTGCAAAGCTGGCGCAGTGGGGAAAATGTCATGATTTCGCGACATGTCGCAAAATCGTGACATGTCACAAAATCTCGACATGTCGCGAAATCGCGACAGCAGAGCAGTGGCGCAGCAAGGGCAGTGGAGAGGTCACAATTTTGTGACATGTCGTGAAATCGCGATAGCAGAACAGTAGCAAGGAGGAAGCAGAGAATGGTAGCGAAATCACGACATCACGATTTCGTGATGTCACAAAATCACAACGTCTGAAAGGCAAAGGCGAAGCAGAGGTTCTTGTAGCGAAATCGCGACGTCACGATTTCACGACGTCATGAAATCACGACGTCAACGGAGAAAGCAGGGCAAGGCAGAGGATGGTCATGATATCGTGACGTCGCGATATCGCGATGTCGTGAAATCACAACGAAATTACGAGCAGAGGGTTGAACGACAAAGTTGTCGCGACGTCGCGATGACGTCGCGACAAGAATCAGAGCAGAGGGTCGAGCGAAAAAACGGTCATGATATCACGACAAGAATTGCAAAAGGTGCGAAGGCTGCAAGGTCGCGATATCGTGACATGTCGCAATATCACAATTAAAATGGGCAGAAAGCGCAGAGGAACAGAAATGTCGCGATATCGTGACATGTCGCGATATCGCGATGGAGAGAGAAGAAGGCACGGGAAGAGAAAGAGATTGCGGGAACGACATTTTCGGGGACCATTCAAAGATGACACGTGTCATAAGCTAAAGTTAAAGCGGCGGATTACCCAGAAGTGCAAGGAACGAAGAGGATGGGCACATAGAGAATCTGATAAATTCAGTGGTGACAAGGACCATGCGGAGAGGGGTCTTTATTCGGGTTGGTGTCCCGATTTTTGTGTTAATGTAATTAATCGGGTTGGTGAATCCTTTTATGCATGAGTTGATGCTTCAGAGGGTCGGGGGCCTCTATAAAAACCTAGTTTATTGTATTTGTCGGATGGTGGATCGGGGAATAGACACAGAAGTGTAGAAGCGTAAAGCTAAGCCGGGAGCTAGCTATTGTAAGCCTGCGGGCATTTTGTATATGCATTTTCAAATTTAATAGAAGAAATTTTTTTTTGGATTTGCGGGAGTGTGAGTTTGCGTGTATTTTCCCGTCCCCGTCAGTGGTATCAGAGCTAATGATTTTGAGTGCGTAACAGATCGTCGGACGTGAGGCAGTTACATCAGGATCTATGGTAGGGTTCTGAGAGAGAGAGTGAGTTCTATCTTTAAGTGCATAAGCAGACTCGTCGAGTGTGAGGCAGTTTACGCCAAGACCCGGTAAAAAAAAAAAAAAATGCATTCCTAAAGAAGCCGGGATAGCAAGGAAGATATGGTGACAGAAGAAGAATTCATAGCTTTGCAAAAATAGTTGAAGGCCCTGCAAGAGGAATGGCTCGGGATAAAATTACGAGAGCAAGAGGAGAGGCGTAAAATGCGGGAAGAGAGACAAAGAAAGAGAGATGCCGGAGTGCATCAGAAGTTGAAGTTGAAGAAGGCTGCAGAGATGTGCAGTAGTGTCGGGATCTGCCCGGAAGAAGACACAGGTTTTTCTGTGCAAGAGGAGTTGAAGCAGGCTATAGAAGAAGTTTGTAGCAATGAGAGAATCTGTCTGGAAGAAGACAGAAGTTGTGTGGACCAGGAGACGGGGTTGAAGCAGACTACTGAGGCAGAGAAAAGTCTGGAAGTGCTACAGGAGGCAGTAACCAGATCAAGCAGAAGTGAAGATCACTTCTCCACTTACCCCGGGTGTCTGATGCAGGAGCATCTAGTAGCACCAGCAGCAGAAGCAGCTAGTTGCGGGAAAGCCACTTCAGAAGAGTTAGCTTAGGAGGCAGAGGAAGAAGAACGTCACGATTTCATGACGTGTCACGAAATCGTGACGAAAAATTGCAAAGTTGGCGTAGTGGGGAAAATGTCACGATTTTGTGATATGTCACGAAATCGCGACATGTCACGAAATCACGACAGCGGAGCAGTGGCACAGCAAGGGCAGTGGAGAGGTCACGATTTCATGACATGTCACGAAATCACGATAGCAAAACAGTAGCGAGGAGGAAGCAAAGAATGGTAGCAAAATCACAATTTTGTGATGTCGCGAAATCACGACGTTTGAAAGGCAAAGGCGAAGGCAGAGGTTCTTGTAGCGAAATCGTGACATCGTGATTTCGCGATGTCACAAAATTGCGACGTCAATGGAGAAATCAGGGCAAGCCAAAGGACGGTCACGATATTGCGACGTCGCAATATCGCGACGTCGTGAAATCATGACAAAATTGCGAGCGAAGGGTTGAACGACGGAGCTGTCGCGATATCGCGACGTCGCGACAAGAATCAGAGCAGAGGGTCAAGCGATGAAACGGTCATGATATCGCGACGTCGTGACGTCGCAATATCACGACAAGAATCGGTAGAAAGCATAGAGGAACAGAAACGTCACGATATCGCGACATGTCGTGATATCGCGACGGAGAGAGAAGGCGTGGGAAGAGAAAGAGATGGCGGGAACAACATTTTCGGGGACCGTTCAAAGATGACACATGGCACAAGCTGAAGTTAAAGCGAGGGATTACCTAGAAGCACGGGGAACGAAGAGGATGGGCACATAGAGAATCTGACGGATTCAGTGGTGACAGGGACCGTGCGGAGAGGGGTCTTTAATCGGGTTGGTGTCCCGATTTTTGTGTTAATGTAATTAATCAGGTTGGTGAATCCTTTTATGCATGAGTTGATGCTTCAGAGGGTCGGGGGCCTCTATAAAAACCCAGTTTATTGTATTTATCAGACGATGGATCGGGGAATAGACGCAAAAGTGTAGAAGTGTAAAGCTAAGCCGGGAGCTAGCTATTGTAAGCCTGCGGGCATTTTGTATATGCAATTTCAGATTTAATAGAAGAAAAAAAATTCTGGATTTGCGGGAGTGTGAGTTTGCATGTATTTTCCCGTCCCCATCAGGTTCTTAGCCCCCCATGGTTCTTTATTGAGACATTTTATAATTTTTGGAAATTATATTAAATATTAAAATTATTACTTGGCATTAAATTTTATATAACTAATGTGCTTCATGTGTATTTTATTGCTTTATAACTTCGATAGCTAATTTTAGATGTGTATAATATTAATTAATTGTGGCATATGTTAAAAAGCTATTCTTCAATGAAAAATATATTTTTTATTTTCTTTTTTCAATATTTTTCCAAGTTCAAGTCTTGCATAAAAATTGGGTTTACCACATATATGGTGAGTCCATTTTTTATTTTGATAGAGATAAATAACTATCATTTCATCAACCCTTTTGCTATTGATTGATGAGAATACCTAATCAAACTTGCTTATATAATAAATTTGATGAAATGAGAAACTCTCTCATTTGAAATTTATTTGTGAACATGGGTAGAGTAGAATAAAGTGAAGTCATAAGATTCATCAAAATACCACAAAGACCATGGAAGGAATGGACGATCTCCACAAATATCTAGATTCCTCTTCATTTTCTCACATCATTATATTTTACAATAAGTATTTCATGGAAACAAGAGATATATTTAGATTCACTCAAGGGTTTTACTTTATAGCATAGATTTGATAGTTTTTCTTGGATTCTTAAATATTTAAACAAAATTGAGTTGAGACAAAGTTATTTTATATTTTAGCTTACTCTAGGTATTTTAACCATTTTTCTTGTATAGATTCTATCTCAATTTTCTAATTCTAATTTCATTAAAAAAATTATTCTCTATTATAGTTTTATACAAGGAAAAGTTGACAATACAATTATTATGTAAGTATTACCTTCTAACACTTTTGTTGTTGTTGAGATCTTGTGAAAGGATATGGAAAGCCTTCAGGTTCAAAATCCATAGTTAGATACCCACCCATGTGACCAATTCATAGGCTAGCATAGGATAAATATGTGTCTTACCTTAGGATATCATATAGTACCCATGTAGTGGCCTTAACCATAGGTTCAATTTGATTATATATGGCCTAAAAATCATCCTAAAAATTGATTAATCCTATAAGCCTAAGCTCCTAAAAATTAGCTAAGTGATTGAAAAATACTAAGCATGTCAAAGTCTACTTTCTCCATTTTGCATCCAATGATTTTGAAACAACTCTCAAACATCCTAGATACATTTATAATATAGATTAAAGTAAATATTTTATCTAGAAATTCAAATAGATATTAAATTTTACCTTGTCTGATCCAAATTAATATTTTATTATATTATTACCTTCTAGTTTGGCCTAGCTGATGAGAGTGCCTGTGTTGGTCAATGCTCTTCAATATTTTATTAAAATATTAAATTGCTATAAATAGAACATATATAAGATATTTTTAGGATAAATTCTAACATGATTCCAAGTGAATTCTATTTGTATTAGGTTGAGTTTTAGATAAAAAAAAGAGTATAAAGTGTCTTCTCCTTCCAGACTTCCACTTAGCACCCATGTGCTTTATTAGATTTCGAGTCTTATTCTAATTACCCTTATACGAAGTCCTCTAGAATCCATATTCTATCATTATTATAAGAAGAAATTGATTTTATTCTTCCTAAGACTAGGTCTTCTTCTTCTAATGTAGTCCTTATTATAAGGTTATTTATTGGGTTCTTATCAACCAAGAAATATGCCTTTGATCAAGCCTTAGTGGCATCTCCTATGATTTTGAAACCACTTTCAAATATCCTAGATACTTTTATAATATAGACTAAAGTAAATATTTTCATCATTTACTTGGCTTTTATTATGAATGTACATTAAACCAAACCCATTCATTATTATTAAATTTTGGCAAGAATGCTACTTTGTCATGGCAACAATGCCACCCAAGAGTATCACCACCTCAACAATAGCACCTAGGTAAGTGATCTCAAAATTGTCATCACAAAAAGTCAAATAGACATTAAATTTTACCTTTTATGATCCAAATTAAGATCTTTTTGTATTATTACCTTTTATATTGGTCTAGCTGATGAGAGTGCCTATGTTGGTCGATGCTCTTAAATATTTTATTAAAATATCAAATTGTTATGAATTAAACATGCAAAATATCATCTTGAAATAAATTTTGACATGATTCCAAGTGAATTATATTTGTATTAGGTTGAATTTCAGATAAAAAAGTATAAGATATATTCTCCCCCAATCTTTCACTTAGCGTCATGTGCTTTGTTAGTCTTCAAATATATTTCTAATTTCCCTTATAAGGAGTCCTATAACATCCATATTTTATTATTATCATAATAAGAGAATACTTTTCTTCCCCCTAAGATTAGGTCTTTTCCTTCTTATGTAGTCATTACTATACGATCATGGGTTGGGTTCTTATCAACCAAGAAATGTGCCTTTGATCAATCCTTATTATTGTCTCCTTAGGAATGAATAAAGGAAGTACATTAAAGAATCCAAATAAGGTCATTATAAATACAAGCATCTTCATCAAATGACATGAATGTTTAGTACCCTCCAAGGTAGCCCTCTCTCTCTTTCTTTATATATATATATATATATTGTTAGATTTTGATGCTATATATTTAAGGAAATGCAACCACAAGGTATAAAATGAACATGCAATATTAAATATATGATAATGGTAATATACTAAGCATGTAAAACTCATAATAAACTTCTATAATAACTCATAAAACTACCATTAATGAAAGCTCATGAAAATGGGATATTCATACAAAATGTGGAGATCTCAAATGCTCCATTCTTCATTCATGCTCTACATTGTATCTAACTTGAGCACTACTCTACTCTAATGTGCTCTTGCACTCTCTCTCGCTTTCTCTCTACTAAAAATTCCAATATATAATGGTGTATGACTCTTGGTCTTCTATATTCCTATGACTCACTATATTCCTATTCTATAGACTCATGTACACATGGACAACATACATATTTACATCATTGAAAATTCTAGTAATACTTGTGCATTTATTACATTGCTTAAAGTAAATACTCACACCCTAATCCAATACACTCTCATAATTTAGATATATACCCAAAATGGTACATTAACATGTACTAAATAATGTAATATATTCCAACACCCCCTCGTATTACACTATTTGGTTATTATAGACTTTAGTTCTTCAATATGGTTCTTCATCTTGTCTTAAATTTACTTTGCATTGTATGCCTACTTTGTCATGTTCCTCTTATTATTATTCTTTATCTTCATCATTAGAGTCAGTCTTTGTGCTTTCATAAGTTGTTGGACTATCATCAGATTCCTGTAAAAATATATTGTTTTGCTTTTGTCCTTATCACAAGTCTTATTTTGTATATAATATTTTGATCAATCACTTAAAGCATCATGATAAGATATTGAGTTAGAAGAACTTGATGTATCAATACTGCATGAAGAATGAAATATCTTCTCTAAGAAGGATTCATCTATTTTTGTTTTCTCTTTGAGTGATTCAATAAATTCTTTCTGCTCCATATTTTATTTTATGTAATATTTGAATGTAAGTAATTCCATATATAATATTCTACCAATATCTAAAGGAATTATAATATCATATTTTCTATTATTGATTGCTTCAATGATTCTAGCATGTAGATAATATTCCAAATTTTTAAAGTTTTATTCTAAGGCTTCACTATAGATCAATTTTGAAGTAAGATCTAAGTTTCCTTCAGACTTTGTAAGTAAATTCTTGATTCCAATTTTTATGATATTTACCCTTTCCTTTCTAATAATGTTTTCCATATCATTATTCATTGTATTATTTGAAGTAGCCATCCTTCTTCCTCCTTAGTTTTGATAGACTAAGGTCACTTGTAAACCTTATATCTCCCTATATTTTAACCTTTTAAATTCTATGTTGAATTTGAGTATAAATTCTAACTTTTAATTCTTCAAATCTTGTAGTATACATTTTTTCTTAATATTTGGAGAATGATCAAACAATAGTCAAATCTCTAGGTAGAATTCCTTTTAGCTACCTAGTATTTTTAATGTGAAAGATCAAGTTTGATAATATCTTTTCAATTCTTGAGTTTGGTAGAATACCTAGTATCTCCCAACTATTTTAAATATAGTATGGTTTTGATAAAGTACTTAGCTTTATTTTGAGTTGAATCCCTTTTGTCTCCCTAATGGTCAACTTCTATTCTTCACCTTATTTCTCCCTATTTATGAATAGACAACTAAAGATAATTTTTGATGCAATTTCAATATTGATAAGGTTCACTATTTTCAAAATGTTTAAATTTGGATTTCTTATGTCTCATTAATTTTAGCAAGAGACTAATTCCAATGTGTTTTTTTAACTTTCTAGCAACTCTATGTTTTGCTTCTAGTATCTTTCATTTTTCAATAGTGTAGTTTCTAAATTTCAATAATCTATGTTGGTGTTGAACTCCTTATAACTCCCTAGTTGAAAATTTAGAAACAAAGGTATTTGCAAATATAATATTTCTATTTCAATGTAGAAATCCTTATTACTCCAAGTTAAACTATTTGCAAAATATTTCTATGTAATTTGTATGTGGTAATTTAAAAAAAAAAAAATTAAACTTCTTTCTCAAAAAAAACTTCTAAGGCATTCAATAATGCTTCTAAGGTTGTAAATATATACCTTATTTCTTCTTTTATTAAAAAACCTTGAGTATAATGAATTAATTAACTTGAATTCAATATTATGCCTTGTATCTTTTGCAAAGGTTTTAGATTAGACTAAATATTTCTTACCTCCTTTAATATAGTGCTCCAAATCTTTGTCTTGCTTACTTTATACTGCAACCTACATTGCTATTCTTCCATTGTGATGCATTCAATGTACTCTAATACTCAAAATTCAAATATTTGACTCTCCAAATTATGTCTTTCTCTTCCCTTTATCGTAGCACATATACACTATTATTTTGTGCTTTACTCTCTCCACTTAACTATGTTCTTTGTGTTCACTATGAGCTATACCTTTATTGCATATAGAAGATATTACTTATGTGATGATTGGTGCTTTTCTTCCATCAAGAAACTTGGCATTCACATTGATTCTTATTTTATGGTGCCTGAGTACTCCTTGGTTGTTGACACTTCGTATCCTGGGTGACAAGTATATTTTACACCTATAGCACTTATTGATGAACTTTACATATTCCTACCTCCTTGGTAATGTTTGAGTTATCACCATGCTTGACTTTTTTATTCCCTTTGCAATGATGGTTTCACTTCCTTGGTTCTCAGACTATGATTTAAATATCCTTATGGTCGTTGGATCTCTATGTCTAATGTGCCAAATGGTAAATATCAACCTTATCTCTTCACCTTATATACCATATGATTTCTTTATTATTCAATGCCTTTTATTCTAATGTAATGCTCATTAATGAACAATATTCAATGAATTCTATCACTTTTTCTTCTATATATGTTATGCAAGTGTATTACCTTATTTTTCATTATGTAGCAAGTGTTATATCAAATGATGACTGGCTCTTCATTTTCCTCCTTTCAATAACCTTGTATTGAGTTTGTGCAACCCTAATGGTGTTCACTTAACCTTACCAAAGCTCCTTTGGTGGTGAATCTCTTCCTTAACTATGTTCTTGGTTGAATGGTGGTGGCCCTCTAGATAAACTTATTTTATTATGTTGGTGGCTCCTTTAAATTGATCTGGTGGTTCTTCCACTTCTTTTGGTGGTTGCTCAACTTGGCTTTGATTGATTTTTTTTCTATTGGTGGTTTTCTTACCTCTTTGTTTGGTAGTTCGCTTGCTTGAAAATTTGCTACATAAATAGCACTACTTTTGGGTGCTTATCTTCAATAGAACTTTGTGCTCCTTTTCTATAACGTATTGCCAACTATTGTACATAGCTATAGAGAGACACTAGTTATTTCTTACCCCCCTATACTTTCAGTCCTTCTTAAACTGTTACACTAGCTTTCTTGAAATGGTGGCACCTCTTCTATTTGCCAAGACTTGATAATGGTGGTTTTTATTCCATTGTAGCTTATGCTTGTTAGCTACTCTTCCATGATGACTCCTCCTCTCTATGCTTGGTGGTTTCTTCTTTGGTGACTCCAAGCTTCTAATTTGTGCTAAAATCTATGCCTTTCAAATAGAATAATGCTTCTATTTTCTGATGTAACTTATTTACTTTTCCAAGAGATAGTAAGGATTTGATTCCTTTCCTTATATTATTTCTAACTTCTCCTTTCTTTGTTGTAGGTTTTAATCCCTTGGGAATGATATCTTCTCCAACCTTGATGATATAAACTTGAGATCTTTCCTTTTTCTACTATAGAAACTTAAATATGGTTCTTTTAAAGACTTAATAAAATGCTAATGTGAATTTTCAAATAATGAACTTTTATATCACCAATATTGGATACCTTTGGTCTCCTTTTGTAGCTAGATTTCTTGGTGATTTGGTTCACCTATTTTCTACCTCTTTGTATATTTCTTATTTTATTGTTAATTTTATTTCTGTTTATTTGCTGCCTAATATTGCTTTCTAAAATATTTAACTATCTGAATTATTATCCTTTAGATTGCTGTCCAAAACTCCTTTATTATGCAACTTCTAACACATCCAATTTATTCTTTGTTTCTTTTTCAAAAAACCTTTCTAAATTATCCCAAAATTCTCCAAAATGCAACATTAATATCTTCTATTAATACTACTCCAAGAACTAATTTGTTTACATTTATCTTGTTGTCCAAAAATAGCAATTACTTCCTTCAAATCATTGCCTTATTTTGTTGCAAAATCCTCCTTTAATTTTTTGTTAAATGACATTTCAAAATCTACCCTTCTCTTCTCCAAAAACACAGATTTATGTCACCTCCAATGTTTTGTTCTGTGACTCTTCAACTTCTATGAAAAATATCATTCTTCACATTCATAAATCAACCTTCAAACTCTATATGGTTGTCTTCAAACTTCTCAATTTTATGGCCTATTCTATCTTCTTTCTCCTCCAATTTCCTTATCTAATTATGAATTCAAACTTGGCCTATTTTTTGGCCTCCTTCTCAAGAATATAAATGTCTCGAGGTCTTCTAGAATTCTTTTCAAAATTTGGCAAAATTCTTGTCAAATCCTTTTTTCTTTTGGTTTTGTTGTCAGATGGTGATAATTATCCTAAATTCTTCCTTATCGAGAGCTTCTCCTTGATTTCTTCTTATTTCTTGAGATTTCTTCAAATATTCTCAAGTGGACACTTCTTCAATATCTTCAATAAGGCTTCTCTAGCCTTCTTCTTCTTTCTCATTCCAACTTTTCTTTAGATCTCTTTTCTTGGGTCTTCAAATTCTGTAGCTTCTCAAACATTCAATAGGAATTTTCCTAGTCCTCCTTTATCTTCAATCTTCAATATTCTATCTCCCAAATCTGAAATTTCTTCAATGGGACCTTTCTCATGGGTCTCCTCCTTCTAGAGTTGCTTTCTTCAATCTGTAATCTGTAGTCTTCAATCTTCTATGGGAACCTTCTTCTTAAGTCTCCTCAATATTCAATCTTCAATAGGGCTCCTTTGACCTCTTTCTTCTCTTATCAATCTTCAATATAAAATATTCTATGGAGACTTTCTTCTTGGTTCTCCTCAATATTCAATATCTATTTTTTTACAATAAAGAACTAATCCCTACACGAGGAAAGCACATAGACTTTCAGGCAATCAAAGATAAAATTCTTCTCTATTCGTTGTAGGAAGCTTCTCAACTTTTGAGAACTAATTTTCTGTAGAAAAAAACTTAGATAGTAGTAAGCAAATCCATGCAACTCTCTAGATCTCTATAAATTAATAAACATCACTAGTTATCCTTCAATCTAGTGGAAAAGGGATCTATGTTGAGTCCTATTCTTCACAATTTTTCCTGCAACCTTGTGGAAAGACTCTAGCTAAATAGCAATTCTAAAAATGCTAAAAATGAAATCTCCCTATCTCCTCCCAATATTCTTATGGTTCTCTCCATTTCCTATCAATCTACCTTGTGCTATGATACCATTGTTAGCTTTTGATGCTATATATTTAATGAAATACAACCACAAGGTATAAAATGAGCATGTAATATTAAATATATGATAATGGCAATATAATAAGCATGTAAAAATCATACAAAAATTCTATAAAAACTCATAAAACTACCATTAATGAAAGCTCAAAAAATAGGATCTTCATACAAAATGTGGAGATCTCAAATATTTCATTCTTCATTCATGCTCAACATTGTATCTAAGGTGAGCACTACTATACTCTAATGTGCTCTTGGAATCTCTCCTCCTCTCTCTATCTCTACTACAAAGGACAATATATAATGGATTATGACTCTTGGTATTCCATCTTCCTATAATTCACTATATTCCTATAGAATGATGTGCATGTGGACAACATGCACATTTACATCATTGCACATTCTAATAATACTTGTGCATTTATTACATTGTATAAAGTAAATACTCACACCCTAATCTAAGAAACTCTCCTAATATAGGGATGTACCCAATATGGTACACTAGCATGTACCAAATAATGTAATATATTCTAACACACACACACACACACACACACACACACACACACACACACACATATATATATATATATATATATATATATAGATAGATAGATATTCCGTTGGTCATATTACTTCCACGTAATTTCTCTATATTAACTTTTATTAGTTATAATATACCACTATATTATCAATACTATTACTATACATGTATTCATACTTGGATAATCCATTTAACATACCATACTATTTTCTCTAACCTAAAATTTCTAGTTTTCAAATTTATTATTAGGGATTTTACGTAATTTGGAGTAGTTTTTAGGGTACCTAGTAATAGATATTTGGGAATATATTATTGTATTGTATAAGGGTTAGCATGGGCCACACATAACCCAAGGTTGATTGTGTTATAATATTATATTATATTATAATATTATATTATATTATAATATAATATTATATTAGTAGTACGCTCCCAAAGTAGAAGAAGAAGATGGATATATAAATAAAAGATATTTGTTATTGTAATCATCATGGAGATCAATCATATGTAATCTTATTTGCCCAAGAGGTGGCTTATGGGACTATGCCCTCCTTAAGTGGCTCTATCATATTGGGATATCTTGTGGAGTTATTCCTTCCTTAAGGATAATTATTGGTTTTTCCCTACCTTAAGTGTATTATCTATCTCTCTCATTTATGGATTGTCATTGTGGATAATTATTTGTGGATGAATGATTTGATATTTCTACATATTGATGAATAATTTTAGTTAATAAAAATAAAGTTTTGCAACAAGTGGTATCAGAGCAACGATTTTGGCAAAGTTGGGATTTTTTGTGGAATTGTAGAATTAGGGTAAATTTTTTTGAAAAAAAAATATCTCATCTTTCAAGAGCCATATCTCTGTGAAATTTTATCCAATTTAGGTGATTCTTCGATCCGTTTATGCATAATTTTGAAGAGCTTTAATATGAGTGGTCATATGAAGGAATACGAGCAGTATTGAGGAAGATATGATATTTTGAAGTCAGTCATTTAGAACAAGGATAGTGACAAATATTGCAGAGTTTTTTAGAAAAATATTTCATCTTTCAGGAACCATATCTTTGCAAAAGTTTATCTGATTTAGACGATTATTGGATCAATTTGTGTAGAATTTGGAGAAATTTAAAATTAGTGGTCATATAAAGAAATTTGAGCGGTATTGAGGGAGATACGACCTTCTGAAGTCAACCGTATGGAACAAATATAGTGATGAATTTTCAATTCATAATTTTTTCATAAGATGAAATTTGTGAGTTCGGGTAAGCAAATCAGTTGCAATTTAATTTATTTGGAAGAAGAAATGTAGATCTAATGCTTTATGTGGAATTTTAGCTTCAAATTAGTAGAGATATATATTTTTATAAAACCCTAGTTTGCATTGGGGCATGATATATATTTTCATGAAACCCTAGATTTGCATTATCTTGAGGTGTGAACTTATGGAGCTACAATTATTTTATGGAGAAGATGATATTGATGTTAGAGAGTGGTGGAAACTATTTAGAGACTTGTATTTTTATAAATATGATTTTACTTGGAACCAACTTCTTCCTCGCTATCTTAGAGGAGCAACTCTCTCTTGGTATAATAGTTCTAATAAATCTAACTTCAGTTGGGAGGAAATGAGGCATGCATTCTTTAGTAAATGGGACCCATACAAAAGAATAGCTAGTTTGCAGGTCACCATCAAAGGATATGAAGAAGAAATAAACATGCTTCAAAAAGAACAAAAGGAAGTAAAAAGAGCTAGAAAATTTCAAGTAAGTGGTAGAAGATACAAATATGTCAGTATGCAAAGAGAGGAAACCATACCTTTGGTAGAAGATAAATTAAAAAATTGACAAAATGATTTTTTGGATCCAAAAAGTCTATTTTACAGGTTCATGGAAGCTTTCAAAAGGTACGGGTTATTATTTCCATTGACCATAGTAGCAGATATAATTTTATTAATATTGCTTTGGCTAAGAAGTTGCAAGTTCAAGCAACAAAAATTAAGGACATACAACTAGAGGGTGAGCATGTTCAGATTTTTGAAGATTTAAATATCACCATGGATAAATGTGTTTTACATTAATATTTATATGCTATTGATATGGATTACGAGGATATTATTGGTGGTTATCCTTGGTTAGGTTCTTTGTGTACTATTAACATTAATATGCAAAATAAGTTCATGAAGTTATGGTATAGGAAAAAGAAGATAACATCGTAGGATATTTCTCAGCTTAAGGAGCAAGGATCCAAGGAAAGAATAGAAGTAGATACAAAAAAATTGAAGAATAAAGAGAAAAACCTGAAATAGAATCCAAGAAGGAAGAAGCAACAATAAAGTCCATGGAAATAACAGTAGTAGAGTCCAAGGAAAATTTGTTAGAAGAGCACAAGAACACACCAAATAAAGGGATCATGAAATAATAGTGTGTAGAATAATTTAAAACAATAGAGTCCATTGTTGAGGAGTCAAAGAAGGTAGAACATCAAGTTAAGGTTATATCATATTGCCATCCACACCACCATGAGTTGAAATAATCTTGGAGGTATGACTCAAGGCATCAATATTATGGTTCTACATGGAATCAGAAGGGCACCAACTATGGTAGTGTTTGGTAGAGAAATTATAGTGATCCTTACTTTCAAAGCGGTTCATCAGCATCAAGGAACAAGTGGACCCATCATTCAAGTTATCAAAATACAACAGTAGAAGCGTATAGCCAATGAAGCAGATTTGGATACTCAAGTAACAAAATAACATACTGATATCAACATGTTACAATTGGATGGATGGATGATCGATATTGGTACCAATTGCTAACATTGTTTAGCAGATCATATTATCTTGTTTCTTCACATATTTCAAGGACAAAACATTTGTAAGGAGGGTGGTTAGGGTACCTAGTAATAGATATTTGGGAATATATTATTATTTTGTATAAGGGTTGGCATGGGCTACACATAACCCAAGGTTGATTGTATTATAATATTATATTATAATAAAATATTATATTAGTAGTAGGCTCCCCAAAGTAGAATGAGAATATGGATATATAAAGAAGAGATATTTGTCATTATAATCATCATGGAGATCAATCATATGTAATCATCTTTGCCCACGAAGTGTCTTATGGGACTTTGCCCTCCTTAAGTGGCTTCTCATATTGGGAGATCTTGTGGAGTTATTCATTCCTTAAGGATTATTATTGGTGTTTCCCTACCTTAAGGGTATTATCTATCTCTCTCTCATTTGTGGATTATTATTATGGATAATTATTTATGGATGAATGATTTGATAATTTTGCATATTGGTGAATGATTTATATTTTTAAGAATAATTTTTTGCAACAATAGTACTAGTGTCCCCTTCATCCATGGGATGTAGAATCCAAGGCTCATACAAATAGAGGTAGAACAATAGCTTAAACATAGTTTAAGGTATCTAAATAATTAAAAATGTTAGGTGGATCTCTACTATAACATCAATTAGAATATAATAATGCTACTAATAGCCCTCCTCTAGCATGCAATGCCCTTGTAGGTTGTAATAAAGGATGGTACTATTAATAGAAATTATTATAGCTTTGATATCGCTTTTGATAGGTTAGATAGACAATTTCTTCTATTACCTAGTTACCTGCTTTCCACCAATCGATACTATTTCTAAGCATCACTTAGTCATAGGATGATTATTTCACCTTTTGTAGGAATTATTGTTATTAGAAGTATGAAATAAATCATTAGTGATATCTTAGTAGCTTACATAACCAAGTTCTATAGATATGATTGTTAGCCCTATTAGAATCTATGCTACATAGGGTAAATAATTTTCATTGGGTTATGTGGGATTGAAATGAGCCCCACCCATTACATCATGATCATGCAATGGTATTATAATAGCTTGGAAATTATGCATGTATTATTTGGAAAGATTCAAACATTGGTCTCATCCTTGAATATAAAGGAATCTAACTAGTTGAGCTAATGCCATTTGATATAACATAGGGTTAAGATTTGAATAAATAGTATATTTTTCATTTTGAAGGGAGAGAGGTTCACTAGCTAGATTCAAGAGTCTTCATGGATCCCACTAAGACATGTTTAGTTTAAATAAAGGGACTCGTCTATATTATACCCACCTCTTTATTTATCAATGATGACATCCCAATAGCTTGTTTGATGTGATAAAAGGAGATATGGGTATTTAATGAGGCTAATACTAACCCTAACCTTGGGTAGTAATACCACTCCAATTATTGACTATACAAGATTCTTATGGTATCAACCTACCATTTCATGTCAATACTTATCTAACCCATATAGGATATGACTCCTACACTTAATTTTCTAACAAGTAGTTATAAAATGAGACCTACAACAACAAATCCCTTAGACCTCTCTAGCCATGTCAAATGTAGCTTTAATAAATAAGAACTATAGTATCCAACCATGCTAGGCTCCTTGACCTAGGGAAATACATTGATATTGCCTATTATAGGATAATGATAGTCCTGCTCTTACTGATGTTTTTGTTAACATTGTTCAAATGGACTCATTGCGAGGGAGCACTTGACATTCATAGGAAGCACTATCATATTCAAGATATTTTTGGCTATAATTGAGTGGTAGAAAAAACAAGGTTAGGTTTATAATCCTTCGTATGGGTATCAAATACCTCTTCTAATATTATTGTTTATGTTGAGTTTCTTGCAATACTATTTTCCTAAAAATATTCATAACCGAGGGTTTTTTAAATATTATTTTGAATTTAAATTCATCTACACTTTAGCTATAAAAGTAAAAATTATCATTTTTAAAAATACATTCGACACCTTTGAATTTCATCTACTCAATTTACAACATTCATATTCATATTTCATTAACATTTATTCCCAACACATTAAAACTCCAAGACTATTCTCCATATAAGATATATCTTGGATTCAAAAATTTTGAGGTTTTAATATGGGTTTATGCCGATAAAATCTTCTAGCTCATAGTGAATTTCAATATGTAAAGAAATTCTATTCTCATTCACCTTAACCAGGTCACACAATTCCTAGGTTTAAATTCTATTAGCATATAAAACAACGTTTAACATATCAACCTCAGAGGAAATATAAAGATATAATAAACTTTTACATATGTAAAATTTTTTACAAATATTTACATTTAAATTCAAAGTTAAATCAGCATAAAAAACATAGGCATAGACCTTATAGTTTACAAAACTTTAAGTTCTGAGTTCATTTGTAGTGTCCCTAAGTAATAACCAATAAAATCACCTTTAAGAATTGAATATAAATTACGAGTTGTTTTTTTAACAATATATTCAATATAAAAACTTGATTAAAAATAAATATTGTATATCATTTACTACTCAACAAGAAAAACAAAATGAATGAAACAGCCAAACAATCCAATAAGGTGGATGACCATTTTAAAACCTGTCATCAAGACTCAGCCTAGCCGACTCAACCTAGCCTCCGTTATGCTTTCTATTTGCATATCCCTAGCCTACCTCAATTTCATCTATCAATATGATTAGATAATCTTTGTCCTTTTTCCTAAGGGTGGAATCATTATCAAACATGCACCTTGTGGTATGAGAAATCAGAAAACTTTGTCCCAATTGTATAATTACAAGAAGGATATAACCAAATATAAAAAGAAAAAAACTTTAAATGGATCAAAGCAGTTAGTTCCATGTAACCCTCAATCTTCCATGGTAATTTACTTTCAAGCCATATAAATCTTAATATATAAAGATAAAATAAATATTGTCAATTTTAGCTAATACTTATCTATTTATTTATTTATATTTCAATAATTTTCTTATTTAAATTCTGAATAAATTTTAACATAATAATATGCAACCATAAAAAAACATTTCCATCATGAAAAGGACCTAGTAAGGTTTTCTCGATCCTTGCTAAATGTAACTTAATAACCATCTACCTATTTACAAGGGTGTGTTAAATCATATAATAGCTAAATAGTTTCTTCCCGTATATTTTTCAAAATTATAAAGCCCTCATGAAGTCTAAAAAAGCTTTTTAATTATAAACATTTTTTTATTAAAAAGTATTATTCTGCAGGTTTAGGTAGGGTTAGCTAAATCTAAATAATAAAAGAATGATAATTTTTTATCAGCATTTTTACACATACTTTCCACATTACAATATTGGAAAGAAAAAAAAAAAAAATCAGCAAGCACTCCTAAGAGCTTAACCAAAAAAAAGAACATACAAGACAAGGGTTACCTATAAAAAAATTATAAGGGTTGGGGATCAAAGCAATAAAAAATTATAGGGATTGCGGATGAAAACAATAACAACTCCTTTCTTCTCCCTGGCTTCGCTTTCCTTACAACTTCTATAAAACAATGAATGCAATGTCTTTAATTTTCAACTTTTATTTGACTCCATATTTGAAAAGGTCACTTCAAAGAAAGGCTATGATATGTCCCTTTCTAAAGTATTATCATATAATGTTATGATTTTATATGCGTAAAGTTTAATCAATATTAAATTTATCTTACCAATTTAAAGAGAAGTTCAAATATGATAATAATAGACATCAATAATATAAAGGACCTGGTAAATAAAGTTAGAGCCTTTTTAGAAATAAATTATGATTGCTTAAGTATATTAGTTATTAGAGGCCTCTTTTTAATTATTAATATAATGGATGTATAATACTTATATGACCATGCGATGATTCAAAAGCGGTTCGGGCTGCTATGCATCCTTTTGGAGAGTTTTTTCTCTACAAGGGAAAACTCTACCTAACCTTTTATTTATCAACCAATGTTTAAATCCAAATTTTAATTTGTTGTTATAACTAATATTAAATTAAATTTATTAAAATAAATAACTTGTACACAAGCAATAAAAATAAACATTAACGGTTAATTTATATAATTAAAGTATAATAGATTTTAACATTTACAAGGTTATATGTTTTATAAGATAATGTGTTTTACCACATAATTGTTTATTCAACCAACTTTCGGTTAAGAAGGTATGGTCTACCTCCCATCAGATTTGAACCTTGAAGCTACTATTTAAAGTTTCCATAGTCTTAACCATTAAGTTAAAAAAATATTAAGAAACAAAGTTATTATGAAAATAATAATAATACCATAAATCTTGATCATCTATCGTATATTATTGGATCCACACCATAGGCTATATGCATAATATCCAAAGGAAACACCTCTATCAAAACCATAGTCATGTTAAATAATACATTATATTCACTAAGTGTCTAAAAGCCTCATCCAACAATAGGAAAATAAAAATATGTCCACATTTATCAAAATATCAACTTAAAATATGTCAAATCTTAGTCATAAAAGTCTATGTTTACCCATGGAAACAAGACATAAAATATGGTATGAAACAAGACATAAATGATGACTTTCGTGATGAGATCATCCCTTCCTAAATATTTCATCCATTACCCAATTTAACTAGTGTATCAATATCATTTGTTGTTGCACATTCAAATCCTACTTGATGAAAGCAACCTCAAACTAGAGGAAGAGATTTTAAATTTAGTCAGCTAGACCTATCATCTTAGGAAACACTTTGCACCAAAGGCCCCTTGAATATATCCCACTTATATTCTTTGAGCCAAATCAAGTCATTGAAAATTGTCAATGAGGTAGTAGAGGGGTTAATGGTCACTTTATAGGCCATGTTGCTACTCGCGGAATATGTTGAATAGTTTATTTCTAGTATAAATTGGAGCATGATATTATAAAAAAAAATTCCTTTAACATAACTATTTAATCCTAGATTTTTATTTCTCATAGATTTATTTATTTTTATAAATTTCTATAATTGTTCATTGCCTCTATTTTCCAATTATGAGTTCTCTTTTGTGATTGTTAAATCTTGAATTCCTATTAAATCTTCTAGATTTATTTTTTAATTGAAAATATTCTTAAAAATATCTTTGTTTCATTGTCTAGTTTGCTCTTAAAATTTAAAGTTTCTTACCATAAATAGACATATTCGTTTCTTCCTTGTTAGAGTTGGTAATTCCACCTGCCTCGGACTAATTTGTCCACTTATTTTTCCTCATATGACATTTTTAAATCTAAATGGAATTCATCTAGGATAAGAACCCAAATTTAGAGAACCAATCCATTTTGCTCAAGAATTTATGACCAAAATAACCTAATTTTCCAACCACTAAGATCTACCTATAATTCAAGCTAGTCATTTTTCAGTCAATACATTCCATTTTCAACAATTTCTATAGGTATAAAAAAGTACTAGTAGGAGAAATATTCCATATTTATAACTTTAAAATTTATTTATCTAGGCTATTCCATCCACTCCAAAATATGGTGATCCATCTATTATTTTGAATGAGCATAAGATCATATTAAAATCTAATCCAGTTATCCATTTCTCTTGAGGATATAATCCTTTCAATTGCTCAAAAGGTAGATGCCAAATATCTTTGTCTTCACTTAGGGTTTGGTCACCAATATAACTATAATAAAAAAATAGTCATTTGAGTTAAGAACTTTTACCTTGAAAGTTTTCCATTTAAGGTCTTATATGTTAACCTATTTAGCTTTCAATAAATTGCAAGGCCTCTAGCTATTTCTACAATTAAAAATCTATGTCATATCTACCTCTCCTCAAAATAAGGGAAGTGATAATTGTAAGATATTTATAATTGGCTTAGTTTCTTATGAAAGGAATAAATTTACATCTTGGATTCTGATAACTTGTTTGAGTAATATTCTCTTTGAAGTACTCCTCAATCCTCTTATATTCGAAGAAATAAATTTTATCATAGAGGGTAGAATTTTGTTTCCTTCTCATATATTGAGTCTTAGACCCTATGACACTTTTACTAGAGTTCTTTTTGTAATTGGTCATATTTGGTGCTTATCCTTAATTATGTATCACTTTAATTTTGGTTTGTATATTTTTGGATCTTATTCACATGATATACCATAATTTTTTTTTTTACCTATGAATAAACTACATATGGAGCTTACAATTTTTTAATATTTGATCTATATTTTTATATACATGTGATCTTCTCTAAGGAATATCCTTTATTTTGTATTAGGATAATATTCCAATATTTTATCTATGACTTCTTTGAAGGCATACAAGTTTAAATTAGATTATTTCTTGTGATCGTATTTCTTAAATTTTAATAGTGTTTCCAAAACTACCTCCTTCTCTTCCCAATTCTTAGTGTTTTTAAACTATTCTTATTCTTTATTTATGATTACATAACATTAATATGTAATTTAGGTTTTAATATACTTTTCTTAAGTTTCTATAAACTATCCAACACGTCTTCTTTATTTGATTTTGATTTATTTTTTGACATGACTTTTGAGCCTTATAGAAAATATTTCTATAGGTGATAATAATTATAACAAAATCAATGTCCAAATGGAATGTATTTGAAACCCACTTTTTACTTTCAAAAAAATTCCTTTATCTCAGTTCTTAATTTGAGTAATGACTGAACCACATCTAATTGAATACATATCTTTGTATACTCTTCAATAAATTTAGAACTAGTATTTTTATGAGTGAATATAAGACCATGGATAGTTTTCTATAGATTGGAAAACTTCTTTGACTAGAATTTTCATGTTAAATCATACAAATATATCCATATCAAACCTATAAATAAAATATTTTGTATATGAGTAACAGAAAAAAGTTATAAAATTAAGAAAACTAATCCATAACACTTCAATAGTTCATAAGATATACAATATTAATGATAAATCCACAAGATGATTAATGGTGAATTCAAGCAATCAATATTATATAGTTATATTCTCTCATTATTGATAGCTCTAAACAAGAGATATTTTTTAATAAAGGTTCTTCACATACTTGTACATATGCTTTTGAATGTTTAGCTCAATCTTCATCCATTTAGACATTCAAAATTCCAAAAGTAGTTCAGCCAAAAAATTTCATGGAATGGCCTGATTTGGAATTTGCAAGGTGGCCTAAAACTTATTAAGATAAGTGTCATGACGAATATTTGTAGGAATAAGTATAATGCATCATATCTATGTATGATTTCCACATGGAAGGGCTCTAATTACCAAGAAATATCAATTACACTTCCAAGTTTGAAAGAGGAAGAGGCTAGATGATTTTATATTTTGAGGATGTATATTAAAGGAAATGCAACCACAAGATGTGAAATAAGTAATCTATGACAACTATATGATAATGGCACTATAATATGTAGAAGAATTGCAATAACTCAGTAATATGACATTAATAAAAGCTCACAAAAATACTACAATGCAATATAATGGAGGACTTGAACACTCCAAAATTTTAATGAAGCACATTGTACCTACTCACTACTATAATATACCTCTCTATAGTAACATTGCCTCTCTCTCTCTCTCTCTCTATACCTTAAAGGCCTATATATAGGAAAATATGTACCTTGACCTTTACTCTACCCATGAATCTTCATCTACCTATACTATGACTCATGTACATGTGGACTACATGCACATTTACATCATTGCACATTCTAACACTTGTGCATTTGTTACATTGCATGATGTAACTCAAACCTTACTCTAAATTAGACTCCTACTCTAGTTATGTACCCAAGGGGATACATTATAATGTACCAAATAATGTAATATACTTTAACACCTCTAACAACCCTTTGTATTACATTATTTGGGTATTGAAGACTTTAGTCTTCAATATGGATCTTCGTCGTTCAGATGTTCTTCAACTTGATTTAATCCTTTGTATTATCTTTAATTTAGATTGCATTGTATCTCTTCTTGATATGGTTCCTCTTCTTCTTCGTATTCATTCTTGTATTTGGATCCAGTTTTGCACTTTTATAAGTGATTGTACTCTCACCTTTTTGCACTTTCATAAGTGGTTGTACTATCACCTAATTCCTGCAAAAGTATTTATTCTTTACCTTTGTCCTTATTATTACTATTCATGTTGTGTATAGAGGCTTCTGAAAAAACACTTATAGCATCATGCTAAGATCTTGAGTTAGTAGAACTTGAAGTATCAATACTGCATGAGGGTTGAAATATCTTCTCTAAGACAAATTCATCCATTGTTGTTTTCTTTTTAAGTGATTCAATCTCTCATTTTTGTTCTACAATATTATCCTTGTAATATTTTAAAGTAAGTAATGTCATTTATAATATGCTACCAATATCTAAAGGAATTTGAATATCATTATACCCATTATCAATTGCTTCAGTGCTTCAGTGAGTCGAGCATGTAGAAAATATTTTAGGATTTCAAAGTTTTCTTCTAAAGCTTCACTATGAATCACTTTTTAAGTTAAGTTTCCTTCAAAATTTATAAGTAAATTCTTGATTCCAATTTTTATAATACTTATATTTTTTTCTAATGGTTTTGTTCATATTATTGTTCATTGTGTTCTTTGAGGTTGACATATTTCTTCCTCCTTAGTTCCAATAGACTATTGTCACTTGTATACTTTGTATCTTTCTATATTAATTCTAGGCTAAACAAAATTTTGTAGTGTATGATTAATTAATAGAATTATTTTAGCTCTTTTTTTTATAGATCCTTTGTAGTAGTCTACCTTATGACTCCCTAGTTTTGAGTATATGCTCAACCTTGCTAAGAAATTTTCAATTTTACAAGTTTTGTAAATGTCTTCTATGTTGCAAGTGTTTGAATGCACTATGAGTCTTGAAAGTATGCATAGCTTTATTAGTTTGAGTTGAATCCCTTTTGTTTCCCTAATGTTTAACTTTAATGTATTGCCTTATTTCTCCCTATTTAAGAGTAAGTAGAAAGCTAGATTAATGATGATGCACCTTTAAGTTTTAATACGATTATTTTCCTTCAAGACCTTTTAGTTGGATTAATATCTCAAAAATTAATGTAAGAGACTAAAGTAAAATATAATTTTCAACTTCCAAGCAATTAATGGTTTTGCTCATTTAACCTTCACTTTTCAATGGTTTAATTTTTCTAAATTCCATGTAACTAAAGTTTGATGTAGTATGCCTTATAACTACCTACTTTGGAATTTTAGAAAGTAATAATTTCAAATTAATATTTTACTTTTCCAATTTTGAAAACCTTATATCTCCTAAATAATTATTTGCAAATATTTAATTCTTAAATCTTATGCAATTTGGTAATATCTTCTAAAATATACTCCCTTTGGTAAAATTACCTTATAACTCTTTAAGGTTGATATTTCAATGTATTAATAAATAAATTTCAACCTTATATTAAGAACCTTATAACTTCCTAAACTTAAGGAAAGCAAATATTAAATAATATAAGTCTTTTACCTTCCTTGCAAAGTGTATTGTGCATGTTGATTGATCTATGGAGTGACTCTTCAATCCGAGCATTGTACTTCTTGGTATCTTGTGTATGGAAAATATTATTTAATGCTCATGGATACCTTCTCTTCCTCCTTAATTACACTTTGAATCCACTCTTGCTTCCTGACTATGTTCTTCCAATTTTTTGTGCTTTCCTTCCATGTTGGGTGCTTAAATATGCTTTGATGCTCCTCAAGCCTCTAGCAATGTGTTGCTTTGGGGGTAACATTCTTGATGGGCATTGGTTTAGATACCTTCAACGCTTATATCTCCCTTAAATGATGATCTATGATGATTATTTCTTCTAACCTTCAAATGATGCTTTTCAATGCTCAAAAAATAGGTGTTACTTTCTTATGAATACTTCTTTCCTACGCAGGCGTTAAAGGAATATATGGGCATATTTTTTTATTGTGCCAAGTGGAACAAGCTGCCTTGGCTCTAAATTGCAAGTGGCGCTCCTTTCCCTCACATGTAATACCACATTCAACGTCTCTTATTCTTTGTATATTTCTTACCTATGAATGCATTATGTGTCTTGTCCTCAACACTTTCTCTAAGGCGAATGGTGATACTACTCTTTGTAATGAGCAATGATGATTCTATAGCACTGATATGATGACTCTATGGTACTCCAATGGTGGCTTTAGATACTTTAGATCTCTCTACACTCATTTGGTGGTTCATCCAAGCTATAGATTGGGTAATGCACCTTTGTTTTCAATGAAACTTGCTTCTTTATGCTTGCAATGTATTATCCTTAGCGTTATCATTTTTATGTAGGTTTGCAATGGATCATAGGCTCTTTACATAGACCCTTTGTGCTACATTTTTACATAGATATGTAATGGATGATGGGATCCTTAAGTAGGTTATGATGTTGTAGGTTAATTTTGCTTGTAGATGCTCAATTTAGTGATGAATTTTTTGTCTCTAGACACCTTGAAACTTGGCTAATGTGAGACCTTCATTGCATCTCTTCCTTAGCTGAAGATATGGACACTTTGTATATGTAATAAGCTTGTTGTTTTAGTATCTTTGAGATGCTCTAATTTTATTCCCTTTGCTTCATAGGACAAGAGATATATAGTGCAATAATGTAATGCAAATAGTTAGAATAAAATACTCTAACTTGCATCAAAAGTTTTGAATACTTTATATCTCCTTTTCCCAGCTTTCTCTCTTCCTTGATGAGGCGACTTCTTTCTATATTACTTGGTAGCAAATGGTGACTTTATGTTGTCTTCCTTTTTAGAAAACTATCTCCTTTTCTTGATTAGCTTAGCAATAATGAATCCAATCTCTTAATCATGCAACTAATATACCCTTTTGAATGCACTAATTTTCACCTTAACTTAAATACTTAGTGCACATTTAATAACTAGTATAGTGCAATAACAATTTCTCCTTATTGCTCTAAATAAACTCTTTAAAATAATTTGAATTATGCACTGTAATCTATGTAACTTTTGCTTACGGATAATGTCTTCTTTGCCTTTACTAGAAGGTAGGATGTTGATATTTTTCTTTCTTTCAAAATATATCTAACTCCTTTTTGTGTGCAAGTTATAACCCTTGTAAAAACTATCTTCAACACTCTCTTAAATACTTTAATATGAAACCTTATCCTTGCAAATTTTAATCTCTAATATGGTGCTTAAAGAAACTTAATAATGAACTAAATAATTAAAGTTCAAATAATAAACCTTTTGCACCTAAGTTTCTTACCTTGAATGTCCTTTAAATATGATAACTTGGTGATTGGATTCACCAAAATGCTACCTTGTAATTCATGAAATCACAAATCTTCCTTGCTATCCAAAACCTTCACCTATTTACAGATTTTAAACCCTCTAACTTGCTGCTCGAAAACTATAGTTTGGTGGCTTTAATTTTCCTTCAGAATGCACTCTATAGATCTGAAGTTTCACAACTAGTAATGTTGCCCTAATTTCTGCTCTTACGCAGTCAATTTTTCCTTCAAAATATTTTCCTTGAATATCTTAAATTTGGTAGGAAACTCCCACAAATTGTAATTGAGGTTTATCTCTTAGAGACCTTCAATATTATACTATAAATTCAGCTAACTCCTTTATTTGAATGAGCCTTCTAACCTTCAATGGCAATATTTAAATCTCTTAGATTTTATGGCTTAGCTCCTCTCTCCTTCAATATCCTTATCAAATTTTGACTTCAAAATTGGCTTATTTTTGGATTTCTTCTCAAGATTTTGACTATCTTGAGGTTTTCACTATTCTTCCTCAAAATTGGGCAAACTTCATGTCAAATTCTTCTCTTTTTGGGCTTGTTGTCAAATGGCGATAATTATCCCAAATTATGTTCTATCAATAGCTCCCTGCTGGTAAATTTCTCCAATAAGTTCTCCTTGAAAATTCTTCAATGGCCTCTAAAATTTACTTCAATGGCCTTCTAAAACTTTGTAATAAGGCTTTCCTAGCATTATCCTTATTTATCCTTGAGACCTATTCTCTAGGGTACTCAATCTCATAACTTCTCTGGTATTCTCCTCAAGACTTCAATGAGACCTTCCTTGATCTCTTTAATCTGTTGCTTCTAGAATCTAAAACTAAACTTTTGTTAGTCCTTCTCAATATTCAATATTCTAATACTGGAAATTATTTAATGGGAACTCATATAGGTCTCTTCAAATTCCCAGGTTATTTTCTCCTCTTCCTTTATCTGCAATCTATAATCTTCAATTTCCAATGGAGATCACCAACCCCTAATATTCTCCTAGACTCTTCTCTGGAGTCTCTTCTTCTATGAGGCTACAGTAAGGCTCCTCTGGCATTTTTATCTCTTCCATAATCTGTAGTTCAATAATCTTGTAATGGGACCTTTTCCACAAGATCTCCAAATCTTTGATCTTTCATTTATTGCTTTAGTTATTAGATTGATTTCAAAGAAGGTATTCTTCCTAGCTCTTTGTAGGAAGCTTCTCGACTTTCTTTGAATCTCCTTTTCCCGTAATAAAATATTAGAAACTATAATGGAATAAACTCTAAGTCTAGATATAATCAATCTTCACTAGTTGATTTTTCAATCTAATGAAATTAATATTGAGTCCTAGTCTTCAGGATTTTTTTGCAACCTCGTGGAAAGACTCTAGCCAAATGTATTTTTCAAAAAATTCTAAAAATAAGATATTTTATCTCCTCTCAATCTCTCTTGTGGCTCTCCCTATTTATTATCGATCTACCGTGTGCTCTGATACCACCATTAGCTTTTGAGGATGTATATTAAAGGAAATGCAACCACAATATGCAAAATAAGTAAGCTATTATATCTATATGATAATAGCACTATAATATGTAGAAAATTAATGAGACAAAATTCTACAATAACTCAGTAATATACCATTAATGAAATCTCACAAAAATAGTACAATGTAATATAATGGAGGACTTGAACACTCCAGAATGAAGAACTACATTGTACCTACTCACTACTATAATCTACCTCTCTATAGTAACATATTATCTTTCTCACTTTATACCATAAAGGCCTATATATAGGAAGATATGTGCATTGACGTTTACTCTACCTATGACTCTTCATCTACCTATCTTATGACTCATGTACATGTGAACTACATGCACATTTATATCATTGCACATTCTAACACTTGTGCATTTATTACATTGCATGAATTAACTAAAATATTACTCTAAATTAAACTCCTAATATAGTTATGTACCCAAGGTGGTACATTAGCATGTACCAAATAATATAATATAGTCTAATAGATGAGACTTACTAAGTCCATGACAAGGAAGAAAAGGATTTTTAGAGAGGAATTAAGGTAAGGACTTTCTAATATTAAAATAGAAATAATACCACTAAGAGACCCTATATGAACCTACAAGAAAGGGAATCATGGTTGTACATCTCAGTAATGGCCAAGTTGATGGTGATAATATTGTAGTATTTTTATTTTGAATGGAATAAGAAGCTTGAATGATTTATTTATGGGTTTTTTATTGAAATAATTATTTAAAAAAAAACACTATTATTTTTTGTTGTTGTGTTTTTTTTCATAAATTTTAGTACTTTTACTTGCCTTGTATTCATTGGATGGGATGGTAGCAAATTTATATACTTCCAATGCTTAGAAATTAGCTCAATTGTGCCAGTAGGAGATAATAACTTGTACAATAGTAATTTATTGGTTTAGTATATGTTTTTCTTTATGAGCATTGCATTAGTATCTTTATGGATTATTCCATACTATTATTTTATTATATGAGTGCTTACATGGATCGAAATAGTAGTTTTGATGCATGTTTAAGGGTTTCACTAGTGACTAGTTTTACAAGAGCTTTAAAAAGACTAATCTGAAGAGAAATGTAATTCCTTGAGAAGGTTCTATTTAAGTTTTCACTTAAATGAATTATAGATTATGTTGGTAATAGAGCAGGATTTCTTGGTCTTATGGATAGTTGACAATAAGAGGAAATTTTAACAACCTTCTTCAAGAAGAGAAATTTAGATTCAAAAAGCTTATGCAATTCTCATGAATTTGTTTTCATTTTAGAATAAATGTATATTCATTATATTTAATTATAAAAAACCTTTATGTATTATTTATGGAAATAAAATCAAAGTTCCACTATGCATTGTAAGCAAAACATCATCAAGTATGTCATGAACACATTCAACTTGAGTGCAGGTTAGAAAAGAATAGTGTTCTAAAACCAAAATAATAGTGGGTCAAATTTGGAATAATATTGAAGTGAAAAAAATGATAAGTATGGATTTCTCATTAGTTACATGATATAGAGATAAGACACGAAAAAATGTTACATTTGACAAAAGGAAGATTCACAGGTTAAGCAAATCTAAATGATTCAGTTGGTAAAGGTATAGTGAATAAGATTTTAAGAACCAAAATATTTCATTATGGAGGTATAATCTATATGGACTTATAGAATGTCACTTGAGAGCATGAAAAGATGATGTCAAGGATGAATTTCCTATGTTAAATCATTCTTTTATTTTTTTGTATGTGTGCTCTCTCATAATTTTAGTATTTTTATTTGTATTATCTTTATTCTATGAAATGTTAGCAAAAATATGAGCAATGATATTTAGTTTCATTTGTATATACTTTCAATGTGTAGAGCCAGTAATGGATATAATTTGGTATATCAATAATATGTTGTTTATTTAGTAGTTTTTATTAGTTTTATAAACATTGCCTCAATATCCTTATGGACTTCACATATTATGTTATTTTCTTACACGAATGCTTATGGGCATGGAAAGAGTAGTTTTAATGTATGATTAAGGGTTCCACAAGTTACTAGTGACTAATGTTTTAAGAGCCTAAATGAGACCAATCTAAATACCATTTTAATTCCTTTAAAATAATCTATTTATGATTCCATTGATGAAAATTTTAAGTCACATACATATCATTTTCTTGCAGAAATATTTGTCCTCAAAGCTAAAATTAATCGTATCTTATGGTTCATATTTCACATCTCCCTATGGAAGATCCTAGCATTTGATTAGCAGTCCATGCACTTACATATCCCTAGATTTTTTTCCCATATTTGTAATACTACTCTTGGATCTGTATCCACTTGTCCTTCTTTGCCTAGCTCTAGAAGTTTTAGTATGGATTGCACCTTCTACACTAACACTTGTTTAAAAAAAGAATCACGGAAAACAAGGTGTAATTTTAAATGTGAAATATTCACCTTGTATGCCACCCCTTTAACCATAAAAACCATTTCATATGATCCAAAAAATTATTGTGATATCTTCTTGTATTTTTTACCTTAAAATATGCTTTCTTGTAAAGTTGAAGCCTCAAGAAATCCACATATCCTATATCAAAATATCTCTTCAACATATTCTTGATCATGTCATTGCTTCATGTTATTCTAATCCTAAAAAGAGATATCCTTTAGCATCTTGAGAATCACATATCGCTACTATAGGAAGATAACCACTTATGCAACCCTAGAAGAACTTGGAAGGTAACCAATCAAATATGGGAGTTTTTTACCAAATAATTTCTCAAATGAAGACATCTTAGTTGTGAGGTGATACAAAGTGTGGTACCATAATTTTACCATAGGAAGCCACGTAATCCACTAATATTGATTGTACTATAAATCCCCTCAAGCAAGTCCCTAACCACTTAATTACAATCTCTTTATATCTATTTGATAATAATATGTCAAATTCATATTGATCATGGTTTCACTCATTGTGAATAGACCCTTATAGAATCCATTCATGAATATAGGTCTCTATCACTAATAATAATCACAGGTGTACCATGTAGTTTGAAAATTTGATAGAAGATTAGCTTAGCTACCTTGCTTAGTGAAAAGGATACTACGATGTATAGAAATTTTCTTACTTAGAAAGGTGAACCACCACCATAAAAATAATTCTGATTTAGGAATTATCTTCAATATAATCCAAAAAAAAAGTTTGCATTGTTTTTTTGAAATTAATAATGATAGTAACAATCTTGGAGCATTTACAATTTTTCCTTCGATCATTTTTCTACACTTAATTTTCTAATTACAAACCATTTTACATCGAGCTTCATTACATTTAAAGAGAGTGATTTTTTCACCTTTTCATATATTTTGAGAAGCCCTGAATGTCATGTTGCTAAATATGAATGGATTCTTGGAAGATATTATCATTTTTCTTTGATGATGTGATAAAAAAAATTAGTATATTATTCCTCAATATGGATTTTGACCATGATATATATTGGTTTACTAGCTCTCAACATTTAAAACTTTGAATAATGTAACAAGTCTTAACAGAATTATTTCATTTCTTCCTAACTTGCTCATGCCATGCTAGAGAACATCAAAAGATGACATGAATAATGGTTGAATTTTTGTATTTCTTGGAAAATGTATCTGCTACTTAAATTTATTTTCTCCTTTTATATTCAATCTCAAATCATATTCCAATATTTTTTTAATCACCTATTTTATTCTATGTAATACAATCAATAATAATAAATAAAAAAAATTAGGGCGATATGATTAGCTTAAATTTTAAAATATCTATCCAACAAATAAAGGTTTATTTTCTCAATGGCAATAAAATAGTCATCATTTACTTCTCATAATCTGGCTTATCCAATTCTTTCTAGAGATTAGTTTGCTCTAAAAGTTAGAGGATGACTATGTTTCATCAATAATGTATAAATACCTATTCCTAATGTATCATACTCTACAAAAAAATATTTATTGAAATATGAAATAATTAAAATAATATTTCAGCACATGGTCTCCTTTAAAGATATAAAAGACTTCATATCTTTTATCTCTAGGTAAATACATATTTCCTAATAAGTATTGATATAATTGTTAGATTTTGATGAGTATATGATATAGGAAATGCAACCACAAGGTGCAAGATAAGCAAGCTATGATATCTATATGATAATGGCACTATAATATGTAGGCAAAAAAAGAGATAAAATTCAGCAATAACTCAGAAATATACATTAATGAAAGCTCACAAAAATAGTACAATGCAGTATAATGGAGGACATGAACACTCCATACACTATTTTAAAGGAACTATATTATACCACACTATCAATCTATACTATGCACTCTTTATATTATCTCCTCACTTTATTTCACTCACTATAAGACCTTTATATAGGAAGATAAGTTCCTTGGCCATCACTCTACCTTTAACTCTAGCCTATGATTCATGTACATGTGGACTACATGCACATTTACATCATTGCACATTCTAACACTTGTGCATTTATTACATGTTGAAGTAACTACTTAACTTTACTCAAAAGTAAACTCCTACTCTAGTAATGTACCAAAGGTGGTACATTGATATGTACCCAATAATGTAATATATTCTCTAACACTCACATTAAAAAATAATAATAATAATAAAGGTGAACATGTTAAAATATTGACTATTCCATATAACATTGTGATGGAAAATTATCAAAAAGATACCATACCTTTTGCAAAACCTACAATCATACAAAAATCTATGATGGTGAGGAACTTGAAGTATCTACATCTTTCTTACTATTTCAATTATTTCCATTGTTTGTTCATTTTATATCAATAGCAAAAATATTCCCCATCAATTATGTTGTTCTCTTCACATCTCATTGGAATTGTTCTTTTTATCTAAGGACTTACCTCCTACAAGGGGTGGCATACACATTCAATTTATTACGATAAAACTATCTCCACTTCTTCAAAAGTATCGTAGTTGTGATCTACACATCTTCAATGTACTCAAATGAGTACAAATGTATATTTTACTTTTCTTCTATCCATGGTTGTGTCATAACATGCATGTCACTTCACACATCCACGCATATGTCTTTACACACATTCTTATATTGATTTATCTTCATCATATCTTTTTTACCGCAAATGATTGTTTATCACATCATTTATTATGTGATTCTTTTAGACCTCTGAGTTGGCTATTCTCTTTTTCCATTAATGTCCCCATCGACACAAACTTCATGGATTGTTGATCATTAAATTTGCTTCACTTCAGATGTCACTATGGTCTTCTATCCAAATTTATTATGACAACAAAACCAAATATAGAAAAACGAGTTTGGTATTTTGCATGATTGAAGGTATGATAAATATTAAAAATAAATACAACTATAATAATAACAATCCTTGTATACACATATTAATCACATAAAAAGAATTCATATTACTAGAAATTACAATGTATAATACAATATTTATAATTGGGATATCAACACAAGATCTATAACACAACATGTGCACAACTTATACAAAGTAATATGATGATACATAGATTAAGTACAGGTTGTGTATATAATGTTTTAGTTGAGGAAGGTAGTCACACAATGACTTAACTACCTACTTGAACTCATACATACAAAATAAAATTAAACCCCACAGTTTACATAACACTAATATTAACGTGGCACACTCATGTGATATACATCTACATACAACACAATATGTGTATAGGCCATCCATACACGTGTACATCAATGCTTAGGTGGCACATGAGTTGGTCCCATGTAATAAATACCTCCTACATGCTTGAAATAGTAAAATCTTGTTGTCCCCTCTTCTCTTATTTGATTAAATATGGTCAACTTGTATTACTCTTTCTACATTGGTAACCTTCATACTTTTTTCTATCCTAGCCAGTATTTTTATAACGTAGATTCTACGAAGATCATGTATATTAAGTTAACTTTTGATCTTGATCTTTAAGCCATTAATAATTTTGAAGGACCTATAATTTGATCAAAAACTTAAGTGAAAAAGACTATTGAAGAATTCGCTATAGTATTCTTATACAAATCTATTTTTTTGGTCTAAGGTAGCCATAATATGTATGAAGGTGGTGAACCCTTACAAAACATACATAAAAACATCTTGAATATTTTCCATGAAGAGGTATGATCCTTACATTTTAGTTCCCATATAGTCAAGTTTAAAGCTTGATAACCAAGAAACGATACTATCAAGTATACAATTCTATTTTTAGGAACCCTATACAACCTCAATTAATGTTCCATGTTGAAAACATAACCCCTTAGGTTTTCACCCATGAAATCATACACTTATAATGAGAGGGCCAATAAAGGAGTTCAAATGCTTCTACTACATCCACATCTATAATAAAATCATAACAATAATTATAATTATAATCATCAAACATGATATTATGTCTTATATACCTCACATGATCTATATTTAGAGGATGAATATTAGGTTCATTTTTTGTTATCTCCAACCAAATTTTGGTCACCTACCTTATAACATTTGTCAAGGTTTTCCTCTACTTTTTGGAGTTTAATGTTAGTATCTAACTTATTTACAAGTACGACTACCTATAGAAGTTGTCTGGGTCTACCTATGTATTTTTAAAGCTTATTTAAATATTCATCTAAATTATCCATTTGACATCTTATACCATAAAATATGGTGAATCGTTGTAGACTAATCAGATAAGGCACTCATGATGACTTGATGCTATTCATTGAGGGGATTATAATTGTTAATATTTTTAGGGCATTGTTATACTTCTATTGATTTCTTGGAGGTATTTTCATGATATTATTATACTTTGAATATTTCCTTATTCTCCTCAATATCTCCCTTAAATCCTTTATCAATATTTTATAATGTGTAAATTACATATTCTCTACTTGTGATGACTTACAATTCCTGAATTTTGAATTAGACTTTTCCCAATAATATTTTCTTTATACCTTTTCCAATAATATTTTCTTTTTCTAATTTTATTGATTTCTACTATTGCAAACTATTTATATAAATTCTAATATCATTTAAAAATTTAGAAATAAGAGAACAAAAATGGTAGATTTTATCCTTTTGTATATATAACCATAAAATTATTGGTTATAATTTCATACATCTTTCATTTTCCCTAGCATTTTCCTAAACATTTAGTAAAATTTGTGGCTCTAATGCCACTTATAATCAAACAACATATAAACTAAGAAAAATTAGTCCACATCATTCCATAATTTGTATAATATAAAATACCAATGACATATTCACAAAATGATTAATATCCCTATCTATATCATAAAAGCAATACCATACCACTTAAGGAGGGCAAAGTCACATAGGCAGCTTAGAGAGGGAATATTCTTCTACTCTATAAAAATGGTGACTAAAGAAGGAATATGTGGAGTGTTAATTAACCAGATCTCATCTCGTTGATATTTATGGACTTCTAACCTACTAACCAATACCATAATGCTCAAATATTAACTTAGTATTGAACTAAAAGCTCAAGCCAATCAAATAAAATATAGTCAACATACCTATATTGGGCCTTTATATTAGTTTTAAACTTAATATACCAATACAACATGAAAAACGTCTAGTTATTAAGAATCAAAGGACTCCTTACAATATAATATCATGATCTTTTGTACTTGTAAATATCATAATAAAGTAACCTAGTGGATAAAACCTAATTTTATATGAACCACAAGTGTTCCATATCTTGGAGGTCCACTATTATTAGTCCTTAAGGGATAGTTAAAATTCTCATTAATTGATATATTAGAATCTTTCTAGTCAACTTGCCAATGTTTTTGCCTACTTTTTAGTATCAAGCTTCAAAATTGGACTACTCCAAATATTTTTATTTTTTTTTTAAACTTGTTGCCTTTTATTTTTATTCATTTATATTTTTTATATTTTTTTTCTACCACCTACTATGACATCTTTGATTAATTATTTTGGAGAATAAATTGCCCCTATCTCTTTACATTTCCAGAGACTGTAAAATAGGAAAAATAAATCTAGACTAAATATTTTCTAAGAAGGAAATACTAAATCAAAATCACATGCACAAAATTTAATTAGCTGCAAAACCCTAACAGAGCTCTTTTCCTACTTCACCCTTTCTTTTAATTCGTTTAATTTCCCCTTTACTTTTTTTATTAAAGAGGGATCTTTAAATTATTATTTAGTTTTAGATTTCTACATGATTTTCTTTACTGCTTATAAATAATGCTAATGACAGTTAGATCATAGATAGCTACAAAAATTTTGTAATCAAAGTATTGTGTACAAAAATTTTCTTATCAAAAGATTGTGGGGAAAGTCCTAAGACTGAATTTGACAACAACTTTGACAAGGAAAATTTTTCAAGGTATAACCTGGTCATTGTGCCTTTGATTGAATTTGTTATTGTACCAACAAAAACATATTTCTCAAGCATTGATATCTAATGGTTTCTGTTTGGTAAATTTTAATCCCTTTACAATATCTTATAATGCCTAAAAATGCAAATTAATAATGATGTTTAAAAATCAGCTAAGGCCAAACGGTCAAAATGTATCTCCAACAATGATAGCTCATCAATAATAGTAAAGAAATTAAAATAAAATTGAATAGATTGGACTTGTGCCAAAACAAAAAGTCAACACCTAAAATAAAAAGGCAATATGCTAGGATATCATCTGCCAAAATCATCATATCTATTCTAAATTTTTTTGAAGAAGTTTTTGGGTAGAAAATTAACTTTGTGAAGAGCATAATCTATTTACTAAATACTCCCATCACAAACAACTTAAGATTGTTAGGGTTCTTAGTTGTATTATTTCTCAACTTTCTTCTACTTACCTTGGGCTCCCTCCTTTTCATGGAAATCCTTCAAAAATTTTATGGAGTAATGTCATTGAGCGAATCAACAAGAAGTTGGCAGGGTGGACAAAAAATAATGTTAATCCAAGTGTCTAAGGCTACTCTTGTGCAAGCGTGCCTCCAAAGTATTCCAGTTTTTCATGTCAATATTCAAAGTTCCTATTTTTGTTTACCATAAGATTGAACAAATTCAAAGGAGGTTCCTTTGGGCTAGAAATGAAAATCGGAATAGATTCCCTTTAGTTTCTTGGGACAAAATCTGCAAGAAAAAAGACCAAGGAGGGTTAGGTTTTAGGGAAATCCATAAAATGAATCTAGAACTCATGGCAAAGCAAGCCTGGAGAATTATCACTGAGGATCAATCTACTTGGATTGATATAGTAAAAAAGAAATACCTCCAGCAAACCTCTTTCATGGATAGCCAACCTCTTCCTCAAGGTTCGTGCTTTTGGAATTTTTTCATTCAAAGCAGGGACATCATCAGGAAGGGAATGAGATGGAAACTTGGATACGATAATTTTATTAGGTTCTGAAAATATGTTTGGCTTAAGGATCACCCCCTCATATCTGACCCAAATATGGAAATTATTAAGCCCTTCATGGATCAATCCTTCGAAAGTAGAGTGATTAACTTCATTTCTCAGTATCCTAACCAACGTCTCTGGAAATCCATTCCCACCAATGATTTGAATGTCAATTCCACCTCTACTGCCAGAATCCTTTAAAATTTGTTGCGAGTCTTTATTATTCTGAACTCCAATCAAAATACAACCTCATATGGAAGCTTAGTGAGGATGGTAAGTTCACGATTAAATCTGCTTACTATATTCAAGATACCCCCTCACCTAGTTGGACCCTTGCTAAGTATGTTTGAGTTAAAAAATTGATTCCAAAAATCAACTTCTTTTCCTGGCTTGCTTCTCAAAATCAAATTTTAACTATGGATAATTTAATCATTAAAGGTCTTTTTATCCCCAACTATTGCCCTCTTTGCAAGTCCAATTGGGAATCAACTATCCATATTTTCTTGCAATACCATTTTTCTCTTTCCATTCTGAATTCTTTGTTTTATTTGGTCAACATTGCCTAGGTTCAACCATCTTCCATCATCCTTTTTTTTGAGCAATGGCCTAACCCTTTCTTTAATTCCCAATTAAAAATCCTTGTGGTCCACATGCCTACACCACTTTATTTATACATTTGACTGGAATATAACAACAAAGTTTTCAAAGTAGTTGCCAAATACTCTCAATATGTCTTCCTTCGCATCACCACGTTTACCTCTGAAAATGCCCTTCTTTTCTCATCGAATGGGGCTCCCAAACCTGGTCTCGAATCTCGCCTGTTTGTAAATTTTAATCTAGCAAATTGTGTTGTAGGAATTCTTTGGCCTGTTGTTGAAATTTCAGGCATTATTTGGACCCATCCTCCTATAGGGTGGAGAAATATCAACTTTTATGGAGCGGTTAAAGGAAATCCTAGAAGGACTGAGAGTGGAGGCATAATTATGGACGACAAAGGAAAAATCATTGTAGCTTATGCAGAGAATATTAGATTTCAAAACAACAACTTGGATGAGGTGAGAGCTCTTTATCAAGGCTTGATTTTCCTAGAAGTATTTGGCTCTAGCAACTTAATCGTTGAAGGATATTCCTTGTTGATCATAAATTGTATCAAAGCTTCTCAATCCCCTTTGTGGAGCCTTTCAAATATCATTTACGAATGCAAGAGGCTTGTTATAAAGTACTCTAATGTGATTATCCAGCACGTGCTAAGAGAAGGAAATAAAGTTGTTGACTCACTTGCTAATAGAGGCATTGAGGAAGAGACCCTTCGGGTTTGGCATGCTGATTTCCCTCATAACCTTAGGTCTACCAATAAGGATGATGATATTTGTTTACTCTAAATTTCCTTTCAATCATTTTCCAGTTCTTGGAACTTTTTGCACTTAGATTTATTTGGGTTTGTTTCCTCTTTCTATTTGGTTTGATATGTTATTTTAGTTGCTCCATTTTTGTTTCTTCTTGGGTTAATCTTTGTTGATTTACCCGGTTTAAGAGTCCCTTTCAAAACCCTTTCCCATCAATTAAAAAATGCAATGTGCTAAAAAAAACACAAGGATATATTTAGGAAAATCTAAATTTAACTTCACATTCATGAACAAAAAGAAACAAAAGTATAATATTTATCCTTTTAATATGGTTATCTAAATTTAAGGTGTAGAATATAGCCTTTTCACATATATGTATGAACCCAAGGAAAAACAATGGTGCCTAAAATTAGACATAAGAAATACTATTATAAAAGAAGCCATTGCTTTTTTATAGAAGATCATAGTGAAGAAAAATAAAATTCTTGAGAGGTTACATTTTAGTTTAATCAAATTTATCTTACTTTAGTCTTTTTGCTTCCCAATTCAACTCTTGTATTTCAATATTAGTAGCCTTATGAATCAATAGTTTACAACTAAACAAATATAAACTGTTGTGATTTATTTATTTTATTTGTACTGATTTTGTGCATCACATATGAAAATATTTTAATTAGTAAACTATTTTGATTTACTTATTTTATTTCTATATTTTCTACTAAAGAAATTTGTTAATTAGTAAACTCTTGTGATTTATTTATTTTATTTCTACTAATTTTGTGCATAACATATGAAAATATTGCTTGGAGGTTTCATACACCACCTTAGTTTTGCATATATTTTTAATTTTGGGTTAATTTGTTCTCACATTTCACCTTAAATAATTCCTCCTTTATTTTATTATGTCAATATAAAACTATATAAAATACAAGGTAATCAATAGATAATACTCTTAATTATTTATACATCTATTTTAAGAATAAAAAAATTACATGACAATATGTAATTGTTAAATGTTATTCCAAATTATTATCCTAAAATTGCTAATTATTCTTTCAATTCACCACATTCCAAATGATAAGATTGTGAAACTCCAAATGGGAGGTTCAAGGTTTGAATCCAATGGAGGTAGAGTTTTACACCATTAAAACTATGTTTCAACCATTTATATTAGTCTATCTAGGGATATTTATTGGTTGACTATATGTTAGAAATCACTTTTAGATATGATGACAATTTATTCATCAACATTTATATTTAAATACTTTCTATTCATATATTATGTTTCAACATCATTTAATCATTTTTTTTTGTAAGCTTGACTAGGGTAAATGAGTTTCTTTTATTTCAATTTGAAAATTTGTATTGGTATATCATGTATATTTTTCAAGATTTTACATTCAATAAATACTAAACTATTTCACGTAAAAAGAAAAGGATAATATAGTGCATTTAACTTTGAAGTACCCATATCAAATTTTCTAGTTGAATAAGTAAAGAACTCCCAACCTGAATAATTGTTCATATTATATTAATAATATTTAAACTTGATTATCTAATATTTTCCTAATAATTTTTCATAATATTATTAAAAAAATTTAAAAATAGCATTTGACCATATAATAAGGATTAATATGTAATTAATTATTATTTGAGAAAAAATAAATTTTGATGTTATATTATGGGAATGTAAAAGATATTGCAAAGTATTGTCTTGTCAAAACATATTATTAATTCCCAAAACCATCTAGTTGTTTGAAAACCAATACACCAAAACATGCACTTGTGTGTATATTTATAAACTATTCAAGAATATATCTATATAGGTCATCTAAGCACCTAGCATCAATTGCTAGGTCACTTGTTCATATGATCATCATCATATTAAACCCTCTTGTTCATATTCATCATATTAAACCCTCAATGCATCAAGTAGTCCATGCACCTAATAATTTAAGTGTTCAATAATTCATGTACATATAATAAGGATTTTCTAGGTATGGATAAACTTGTGGGGACATAAAGCAAGAGGATCATTTACACTTAAAGATGTGGATAACCAAAAGTGAAAGTTATATAGGATTATCTAAAAATCAGATCATTTAAGCTCATCCTCTATAGAGGATTATATAAAAATAAATACATTTAAGTTCATCCTCTGATGAGGGTGGTTCAAGAGTAAGAGGACTTGAGTTATTTAAAAATATGTTTATCGAGAAGCATATCATAATACAAGGAGGAGTTATAAGAGACTCAATCAAGGATGAATGGTCAAATATAATTTTGCACCACAAATAGACCAACTTAATAATTTATTTGGAAATTAAGTTGCACTTTAGTATAAAGATCCTTTAAAGAGTTAAGAGCGTTTACACTCAAATACAAGACCTACAAAGAACTAATCTTGCAAAAGTAATTATTTACCCTAAGGATATAAACATTGTAATGTATAAATGAGTTTACAAGATTAAATATACTACAAAAGAAAACCTAGAGAGATACAAAGGTAGGTTTTTTGTAAAATAATTATTACAACTTGAAGATATTGACTAAGCCAAAAAATTTGCATCAATTGCCAAGATGAGCACTATCAAAATCACCCATTCCTTAGCTACCATGCATAGATGTAAAATTTATTATATGAACATCAAGTATATATTTTTTCAAGTGATTTGCATAAAAATATCTATTTGGAACAACCATCAAAATTTGTAAATTAAAAAAAATCTCTTTAAGACCTTAACTAAGTTTCAAAAGTAACTTATGAAATCAATAGCTTCTTCCTCAAGAGTGGATATATGTGTTATGGATATGATAATGTATTCTTCCAAATGAAACATTTTGAATTATTATAATAGTTCTTGTAGTTTATCCAAAACTATATGCTAGTCATGCATCAAACTTATCAATGATTTATGTTTTTCTAAACTTAAGTATATCATTATTTATTTATCTTATAACTAGATCTTGATATATATTTTGTTATCAATATGGTTTGAAATTCTTCTTGAATATACAAGAGGTTCACATGAAAAATTTAAACAATACTACGCAATATATCAAATGGATCACTTTTTTAATCATCCCACTTTGAAAGGGAAGACCTTGAAGCTAAAACACTGAGGTAACTTAGATTATATCAAATGTAATTTTTTCTTACTATCACATTTCTAAAATGATCTCCAAAATAAACACCACATTAACTTAGATTATGTTGGGATACACACGATCACACTTTTATATAATTATACCTATTCAACCTTGAAGAAGTGAAACACACAAACAATATTCACTATAAAAGTTGGATATCATTGTTGTTTAATATTTTTGTATACGCCATATGGATTCAAAGCTTCTTCAATATCTTCAATTAGCAAAGACTAACAACTATTCATTGCAATAGTAAAAAGTAAAACTATCAACTACTAGAAGCCATGTTACATCAAAATTTAATCATTGACCAGACTACACAAAATTAACATTGAGGAGAATAAGAAGTAAGGTCTCCTTATTGTCCTCTCCAATTTGACTTACATAAAATATTAGTATAAATATTTGTTATAAATCCTCTTTCACAAAACCTCTTTAAGATTTATTTATAAGTAATTTTTATTTCTAGATTATTATCTTTTATCACTACATTTATATATACCAATCCATAACATAGAGTTTTCTATACTTTGATGAATATTAAAGTATCGTATGTAGTTTTTTCCACCATTATAATCCCTTGTTTTTCTTCTTATAGTTTTTTTTTCTCCCTTAATAAAATAACTCAAACTTTAACAAATGTCATAAATTACTACTAATAAGTGAAAAGACTATTCACTTTCAATCAATTTTAAAGTCAACAATTTTTAAATCAATCTTATTTAAATAATTAAAATATTAAAACATTTAAATGAATTTAAAATATCTTTCATTCATTAAAACTATGTAAATAAAATAAAATAAAATAAAAAACATTATCTTATTAAATTATGCATATTGTGACAGCCCAACCAATTAAAAGAAGAGAGACAATAACAATCCTCATAGTCCAACTCAGGATTAGCTCATACCAACCCGACGTAAAACAGGCATATGAAAGAGGCTATAAGGAGACACAAGGATAGAACATATACATTTTGCAGGTTAGGATCAGTTGAGACAGGTATATAATAATATTTGAGTTAATTATTTGAGAGGTAAAGATAAAATGTCTAATTATTTCAGAGGTAAGGATAAAATATTTATATGTTAAATATGAAGGATAACTGAAACAAAAATCATTTAATTAAAATGATAAGGTAAATAATAATATATATTCGACTTAGATATGCCCATATTCTAAATCATTGTAAAACTATAAGGTATATAAGGATATATGTACCCATACTCTAACATTGAATCGTTGTAAAAATTCGACAAAATATAAAATTTAACATTAAAAAAAAAAATTTGAATCAGAATTCAAAGGGACTGTTCCCATGCATTATAAAATTCATATCTTATAACATGTTTAAGTTCTTTTATTCTATTCTGCACATGGTTTAAAAATCTTAACTATGCTTTTCACATAAAATATTTTTCTTTTATTCTATTCTACACATGGTTTTAAAATCTTAGCAAACCTATTTCATCCAGATTAGAAAAATTAAGAGTAATGCACCCCCAATATGTCTTTGAGTTGTGTAGATACATTGTTGAAGAATGCAGCTTATCAGAGAGGTTTTAAGCATATGAATACATACTTGGAGCTCGAGTATTCGTAGAATTTTCCTGTAGAAGAGAAGATAATGAGAGCAACAGTGGCATCGCATAAGATTGATAACTCTCTCGCCTTCTTCAACAATCCTGCTCGTCTCTTAGAGAATGTGACCTGCCTGCTGGTTGAGTCCCCAATTTTCTTCATATCTCGTTTCCCTCGCCCCATCTCTGAACACAACAGCACTAGGTTAGAAGAGCGGCATGTAGGAGAGTATGTTTTAGAACAAGGTTTTATCCATTCCTTTGAAATAACCTACCTTCCTGCCCTTTTCCGGAAATGACCTCTTCACAGCTCGTGACTCAAACTCTGTTTATTTAAACAAAATCGGAATTCCTTGAAACCGCCACAATTTGAGGTAGAGCTGATTGAATGAATAGATCGCGGAAAAGCAAAAATTAGTGACGGGAACCTGTCTCAAGCCTCCAACGCTACGTGAACGCTTTTGTTGGAGCCCGTACACAAGCATTCATTTAGGGCAGAAAAAGCTGGACTAGATATTATGGAGACAGGACGTACCCGATTAGGAAAGGGAAGGATGTGAGAAGCGGTCCCCTATCTCTGATGCATTGGGTGCACTCCACGTGGATTACTTCTACTTTTGCCGTTTATGATTAGCTGTATACCGATAGAGGTGGGAAACTGTCCCCTCTCTGATGCATTGGGTGCACTCCACGTGGATTACTGCCACTTTTGCCGTATATGATTAGCTGTATACCGATAGAGGTGGGAAGCGGTCCCCTCTCTGATGCATTGGGTGCACTCCACGTGGATTACTGCCACTTTTGCCGTATATGATTAATTGTATACCGATATTTGTGCGCGCCTAAGGAGCAGACATCCTTTGATGTTGTTTAGAGACTCTCCCTTATAGCTGTTTCGTCATATAGTTTCAAATTTTGGTATATTTGTAAAGGTAGTAGTTTGATATGAATTTTCGAGTGGATCGATGGTAAGAAGAGACTGATGGTCCCTCTCTTGTAGAGTTGTCGAGTGGTAGTCCCCCTCACTTCGAGTTGTCCAGCAATCAGTAGTTCCTCTTACAAGATCAACAATATCAAGGTGGTATAGGCTTTACTGTGTACTTAATAATGACTAGGGTAAATAACAAATAACAAAGTACAATAACAAACAAAAAAATAAAAAATTACAATAGTTTGGTGATTGAGGTTTCTATAATTTAAATTCATAATTATAAAAAAATAATATAATAATAACCAACTCTTATAAAAATAAAAAACAAGACTAAAAAGGTATTTGTACACTCCAAGAAAAGAACATGAAGAAACGTATTTGTATACTTCGATTGGCTTCCAACGTATTCTTATTTTTTTTTTGGGATGGTCCAGATTTATTCTTTTTCTTTTCCTCTCGTTTTCCGTCTTAGCGAATTACTTTATTTTTCATTCACTTTCCGAAGCCCATCTGCGGCCTACACCCACCCACCCTTCTCACACAGGCTGAGAGTGAGGTTCTCATGTAAGTTGAGTGTAGTGAAGGGTGGATAACAATAAGATTTAATATAGAATTTTATATTAATATTTTTAATTAATAATGTTGTTTAATTCGAGTAAATTGTTTTAATTTAATTAAAGTTTTTGTTAATTTATTAAAAAAATATTATTTATTAAATAATATTAATATATATATATTTTTTTTGTCTAGTAAGGTTATTAAGCTTAGTTTTAATTAAGATTAATTGTTTTTCATGTGAAATCTTTTTATGTGTGTGAAATGGACATTTATATTGATATTATTATACAATTTCTTAAATTGATTAATATAGGTTTCATCTTATATGGTGGATTTACTAAATTTCAAGTGAGTTGTTCTAAAACTACTATAAATTGAAGTCCATATTAATCCACTAACCCATTAACCAAAACTATCCAAAAAATAATGTTATTTTCTTTTGGGTTACTTTCAAGCATTTAGACAAAGGTAACATGCTCTTTTTATCATCTTCCTATTAGATTTTATGGTTAAGAAATTATTTCCTTTTCCTTTCCTTATATTTTATAATAAGTTTACTTCATCAATTATTTTCAAGGATTGAGATCAATTGTCTTTACATACAAGGTTTTCATAGAGATTGAGTGTGTTTGAATGGTGGATTGATATTATTGTATAATTTGGTACATATGTTAGTATTAATCTCCTTTTACCAAGTGAAGTTTTTTGACATAACAACAATTTAAAGTCCATACTAACCCACTAACCCATTCATAAGAGAATTATCCAATAAGGAGTATTACTAACTTTTTTTTTTTCATGTTCCATCTAAATATGTGCAAAAAGGAAATATATGAACATATTAGGTGATTGAAGCCTTAATATTATGGGTGCTCTCTCCTTGATAAAAACAACAATAAAATTTGAGAAAAACTCTAGCTATTGTCAAACTTTGATCTATTTTTTATTCTACTACTATTTTTTTTTTTAAATAAAGGGGTAAAAATTTATTGATAAAAATTTTGGATTACAGAGTACAACTGAGCTTCCAACCAGGACTCAAATAAACAACCAAACAAGCTAAAACCACTAGACTAGAATGACACCCGAAAAAGACAACAAGAATAAACCACATTAAGTCTGTACATCCTTATGGATCAACTCCCACATGCGTTGAGAGTTCCTAGACGGGAGACTCTCCCAATTATCGATACTCCAAGGATCTAGCAGCTCAGAAGCCCTTTTGGCCAGGTAATCAGCAACCACATTCCATTCCCTTGGAATGTGCACAAGGGATATAAATTCGAACTCTTCACTCATTCTGAGAATCTGAACGGCCACAGAGGCCAACTGCCAATTAAATTCCTCCACCCTTTTACTGTTTAAAATATTAACCATAATTTGAGAGTCAGACTCACAAATAATCCTATGCCAGCCAAGAGAAAACCCCCTCCGTAAGGCCTCAATAATTGCAAGAGCTTCTATAAAATTGTTGGAGTGAACACCTTTATAAATGGAAAAGAAAAAATTGACACCACCAGTAGAATCTCTCCCAACACCACCAATGCCAGCATGTCCAGTATTACCCTTGGACGATCCATCGATATTAATTTTTAAAACTCCTCTAGGGGGTGGCCTCCACCTACCATCTCTCCTAACCTTCTTGTTGAGTTGAGGAACCCTACTAGGGCTAGAAGAGTTCACACCATCCCTAAAGAGACCAAGGGATTGTTGTACCTTCTCCTCCCTAGAATCCAAAAGAGGGTCCACATCACATTTGCTATGGATGGTTTCTGAACCATATACAGGATCCTTTTCCAGATCCGTTGAACAGCCAAATAACTGCCCTAAAATATGCATCGGTTTCGTTCGAGCCCAATTTGCTAGATGATGCAAGAAGGGCCCAAATTCCAAGCCACCCGAAGGAAGGGGGCCTTGGTCGGATGTCTACCCAGACTACTCCAAAACTCCACCAGGGACAGCACATGAAAACATGGATGGTTCCAAGCGCTCCACCAACGGTGCCAAATGTCTCTGGCAAAGGAGCATTGGAAAAATAAATGAGAAGAGTCATCCTCATTCTTACTGCAAAGGACACAAAAAGAGGGACCTTGAAATCCCCTCTTCCTCACATTATCCCAAGTGAGGCATTTATTATGAGCTACCAACCAGAGAAAGAAGTTACATTTTGGCTAGGCAAATTTGTTCCACACATTTTTCCACCAAGTGATAGGAAGACTCCCATACTTTTGCTTATCAAGAACTTGATAACCATAGGCTATCGAGTAGGTTCCCTTAGGATCAAGGTTCCAAGATAGAATATCTTTACCCCTCAATGAAGAACAAGGCCTCCCCGTAATAATAAGAGCAAGCATCTCTCTGTCCTTGGCCAGTCCCCCCTGGGGCCATTCTTGTGGATATTTCCATCTGTACATCTCCATATTTCCAAAAGACTAGATTTTTTTAAAGTCCTCCATATGAGACCAACCTGCTTCCAAGAAAAAAATGCTTAGCGAACTTAACCTAGGATATTGATTCAAGATAGGAGGGTGGACATCCCAAGAATCCTCCCAAAAAAGAGCATTTGATCCCCGATTGCAAATCCAGAACAAACCCTGCTTGATTAAATTATCTCTTTTTTTTAGAGTGTCCCAGATAACTGAACCTTTCCCAACCAAGGCGACTCTAGGGATTTCAGCCTCAGAAATACCTCTCAAGTATTTACAAAATATTTTAACCCAAATCTGATCTTGAGAGGTACACCATCTCCAATAAAGTTTTGCAGCCAAAGCCTACCCAAAAAGAGTTGTCTGTCACAACCTAAGGCCTCCCTCTTGCATCGGCCTACATATAGAATCCCACCTAACCAAAATCCATTTATATTGATCAAATTTTCTAGACCATAAAAACTATCTTGACAAAGCATCCATGTCCTTGATGAAGTGGGAGGGAGCTATTTGTACAAAACATCTATAAATGGGTAAAGCTTGAACAACAGATTTTAAAAGTAACACTCTACCTGTAGTGGATAGCCATCTGAAAGTCCAATGATATTCTACTACTAATTTAGATTCAAAGGAATGTAAGGATTTTTGTTGGAGTGAATTGATTTTGTATAATCCATTTTGACATATTCTATCAAAAATTGGACTTACTGGAAAGACCATTATTCAAAATTAGGGGATGATAAGAAATACGTATGGTGCATGGCATGTTGATAGAACACTCATTCTAGATGAAAGTATTAGTGATGAAGATGACAATTTCCATGAGCATAAAAATATAGATGTTTATATAAATGAATGGGAGTTTTTATCTGGACAAGCTCCCCATAATGCTTTGTAGGATTTTGAAGGCTTCTAACCTTGAGTTTTTTGTTCGACAAGAGTTTAACATGGGGTATAGTTGGGATCTAATAATTTTATTATAAGAAAGAATCACATAATTTTTACAATATAGTAGATCCACAACAAATATTTTGCAATCCCATTAGAATGAGGCACATTCTTCAAAAATCCTCTAAAAAACCAATAGTTTGAATTAAATAAAATAAAACATTATTTTTACCATCAAGGCAATGATCCAACACTTAAGATGATTATTTTGGGGATTGTTAAAACCAATAAACCATTGGTGCCTTCCTTGATTCAATCTGCGTCCATATTCCAACTCTCTCTAACGCTCCGTTGGCGCCTTCCTCAATCCGTCTTCCAATATGCTGACACTCCGCTTGTGCCTTCCTCCATCTGTCTCCCAAATCTCTACTGATGCCTCCTATCGCAAGTATACTTTAGTATTTTTTTAACTTCTTCTCTGGAAGGTAATGTTATAGATCCTCAAAAGAACTTCAAAGTTCCATTATCTTCATTGATGGTAAACGTTGTTTTTTGCTCAGACATCAAAGCTCCCCTCTCCTATTTATGGCGTCCCCCTTCATCATTCGATTGGCTATATTCTTGTAATTTTTATTATAATTTTGTCTAATATTGTAGCCACCCGACCTCTCCTTGGCTTGAGTTACGAATCATTAATAAAATTTATATTGGGGGGTGTTCGGGTGCATTTTTTAAGCACCGATCACAGTTCGGTGGGGTCTTCTTATCTTTGCGTATTTTACGTCTCATCTCTCTGCCTTTAACTTGTCTTTTTCTTCTTTGCATATAGTCTTAAGGAAAATATTTTTTAATTTCTTTCCTTTCGAATATTTTGAATGCAAAGATCTTAATTTATTTTATAAATTTGCTTGAGATTAAAGGTATTTTAAACTTAAATTTAAATTATAGTTTCTCTTCCTAAAGTTTAAAAATAAAAAATAAAACTTCTATCATTTTGCTCATACATTAAGGGAAATATATTTTTTTAAGTTGTTAAATTCATAAATTTGATTGAGATTTGATGTAAATTTTAAACTTAAATTTAAATTATAATTTCTCTTGCTATAAAGCAAAACTTCTATCATTTTGCTTATGCATTAAGGGAAATATATATTTTTAAGTTGTTTTTTGCAAAATTAAATTCACTTGCTTTAACTTTAAAGCATTTATCTAGGCAAAAACTTATTGCATCACATAAAAAGAATTTTTTAATTGCAAAACTCTTTTAAAAATTCTTTATATACTTTAAGTAGATAACTTTAAAAATAAAAGTAACTCCTTCCTAATTTTGAATTTTTTTCTTAAACAAATATTATATCACCAATCACCCATACTGGTCATTCTATATAACTTATAGTTTCCCTCAAGTAAGGGCGAGTTATCAAGATTACCAATATTGGCCTGGATGATATTAGCCTATGTTCCAAGTATCAAATCTTTCAATACTTATAGTTTCCCTCTCGTAAGGGTGGGTATTTGAGAAGACAATATATATAGGTCTGGCATATTTGTATTCCTTTAATAAAACTTAACATCAAATATCAATAATACTTATAGTTTCCCTCTCGTTAGGGCGGGTATTTTTGTCATTTGGTGCTCCTAAAACTTTGGCCAAATTTTTGTTCTCTTCCCTCATCGATTATCATGTTCCCTCTAATTACTTATAGTTTCCCTCTCGTAAGGGCGAGTAATTTTTTGGAAATTTGGTATTTCTTTGAGGCCTTGAACATATTTGTCCATTGACTTCCATTTTAAAAGTTAAAGGGGGAACTTTGGGTTAACTTTAAAATGAATTCAATTGATCTTCTCACTCCCCATAACTACCATACATGGAAATCCAAAGTTTTAAATCTAATTTCTCAAAAAGGTCTCACTCACCTATTAGAAGAAAAGCAACCTGAGTTTGATAAAGAATATGAAAAATTTGTTCACAAAGGAAAAATGTATGAAACTATGGGTATTATTAGCTCTAATGTTCATGAAAGTTTGTGGTTTCATATTACAGATTGTAAAACTCCTCATGAAAGTTGGGAAAAACTAAAATCTTTGTTTGGAAAAGTAGATCAATTAAGATCAATGCAGCTAGAAGCAGAACTAACATCTTTGTGTCCTGATGATTTTAGCAGTATTATTGACTTCCTTACCAAATTCAAAGAAGTCTTATCTCAATACAAAGGTAGTGGGAAGACTAAGACTGAAGAAGAGTGCATTTATCTAATTCTATCTAAACTAAATGGTGCATTTCATATCTTTGCAACCACTTTTCTATCTACAAAAGATGCTCTTGGTGCAACCTTTAAAATGCCCTCTTTAGAAGAATTTTGTGATAGACTAACTAGGGAAGAAACTAAAATTGCAAGATATGAGTCCTCTTCCTCTTCCTCTTCCTCTAAAGCTTTAGTAGCCTCCACCTCTTCTAAAGAAAAATACAAAAATAAGGAAAGGAATCCCATAACCTGTACTCACTACAAAAAGAATGGTCATTCTGCTAACAAATGCTGGAAAAGGTTGCAACAACTAGAGGCAGCTATGAAGGATCAAAATATAGACAATAAAAATCAAATAGGGAAAGCTCTAAATGTTCAAGGGAAAACCTCCAATTCTTCCTCTGATTATTGGGTCCTAGATTCTGGAGCTACTCATCACATGACTGCTTCAGATGAGTCATTCTCTTCTATCTCCTCTAGTTCTACCTGTAGCATAGAAGTGGGTGACTCTTCCTTTATCCCAGTCAAAGGAAAGGGGGACATAACCATTGATGGTGGCTCTATAAAAAATGTTCTCTATGTTCCAAACATTGCCACAAATCTTCTCTCAGTCTATCAAATTTGTACTTTTGGAAAGGGGAAAATAGTTCTCTTCTCTCCAACAGGAGTTGAGATAAGGGACTTTCAAGATCCTCATTCTCTAATAGCCAAAGGAGATATTGATCACAACACTCACCTTTTTCACTTTAAAGGATTCAAAAATCCTGAAGGGGCATCTTGTTTTGTGGCTCATGGAGATCTTGAAAGTAAGATTTGGCATGAAAGGTTTGGTCATCTTAATTACAACTACCTAAAGGAATTAAGCACCCATAATATGGTAACAGGTTTACCCCAAGTATCTTCTATTGATGGAGTTTGTTCTGGATGTGCTCTTGGAAAGCAACACCAAGATCCTTTTCACCCAAGTAGTTCTCTAAAAGCTTCATCCCCTCTAGAACTAATCCATAGTGACTTGATGTCTTTTCCTGAACCTTCTTTCAAAGGAGCAAAGTATGCTCTAACCTTTATTGATGAATTTTCTAGAAGAACTTGGGTCTACTTCCTAAAATATAAAAGTGATGTTCTATCCCACTTCAAAGTCTTCAAAGCCTTAGTTGAAAATCAGGCCTCTTGCAAAATCAAGAAAATTCGCACAGATAATGGGGGGAATACTACAGTAATGAGTTCTCCATATTTCTTTCAAGTCATGGCATCATTCATCAACATTCTATCTCCCATAATCCTCAAAAAAATGGCATTGCAGAAAGGAAAAACCGGACATTAAAAGAGATGGCAAATTGTATGCTCCATTCAAGAGATCTTCCAAAAGTTTTTTGGGCAGAAGCTATTAACTATGCAAATTATATTCAAAATCGCACACCTCATAAAGTTCTTGACCATTTAACTCCTGAAGAAGCATGGTCTGGATCAAAACCAGATGTTTCCTACTTCAATATTTTTGGGTGTACTGCTTGGGCTCACATCCCAAAGAAGAAAAGGAAGGCTCTAGATAAGAAAAGCAAAAAGCTCATCTTTATTAGTTATTGTGAAGAATTGAAAGCATACAGGCTTCTTGATCCCTCAACTCATGAGGTTTTCTTTCATAGGAATGTCCAATTTGATGAAACATTCCCTCAAAAAGATCCTCAAAACCCCTCTTCCTCCATTGAGCCTTCTCCTATAGTAGAACCTCAATATTATGAAGAGCCAACTCTTGAAGTTAACTTGGTCATTGATAATCAAGATGAGGAACATGAAAACTCCAACTCAATGTCTTTCAAATCCTTCCACTCCTTCCACTATGCCAAAATGGGCCCGCACCATTGTTAAAGAAGCTACTCCTTACATCCAAAATCTTCCATCAACCAGATCATCCAACCCCATAGGCACTGGTCTTGTATGTCAATCTATTTCCTCTGATCCTCAATCCTTCAAAGAAGCCTCAAGTATTAAATAATGGGATGATGCCATGAAGAATGAATTTTCTTCATTAATCAAAAACAAAACTTGGGATTTAGTTCCCTTGCCTAAAGGAAGGAAGTTAGTTCATTGTAAATGGATCTTCAAAACAAAATATGGGCCTAATGGAGAAATAGACAAACACAAAGCTCATCTAGTAGCCAAAGGTTTTTCTCAAATTGAAGGTATTGATTATGCAGAAACCTTTGCTCCAGTTGCTAAAATGGATTCTGTTAGACTGGTTCTTGCTTTGGTTGCTTCCCATAAGTGGCATGTCTATCAAATGGATGTAAAAAGTGCTTTCTTACATGGAGATTTAAAAGAAGAGATATTCATGGAACAACCTATTGGTTTCACTCAAGACTCCTCTCTTGTTTGTAGGCTTAAAAAGTCTCTCTATGGCCTCAAACAAGCCCCTAGAGCTTGGTATGAAAATATGGACTCCTTCCTTCTTTTCGTAGGTTTTTCTCATTGTGAGTCTGATAACACAGTTTACATTTGGAGAAATGAAGGCAATATCACCATTCTTGTTCTATATGTTGATGATCTTCTTCTCACTGGTAGTAACTTGACTCACATTCAGACTATAAAAGACTCCCTCTCTAAAAAATTTGAAATGGTTGATCTAGGTAAAGCTCATTACTTCCTTGGGATCCAAATAAGTCAAACAGATGCAAGAATTTCATTGTGTCAACAAAAGTACACTCTAGATCTTCTTCAAAGATTCAAAATGATAGATTGTAAACCTTCTCCTACACCCTTTCAATCTGGCATTAATCTTAGTACTTCCTGCTCATCCCCTCTATGTGATGCAACTCTATACCGTCAGCTTGTAGGGAGTCTGCTATACCTTACTCATACTCACCTAGATATCTCATATGTTGTTGGCCTCATATCCAGATTCTCTCATCAACCTCATTTCAGTCATTGGCAAGCAGCAAAAAGGATCCTCCATTACTTGCAAGGCACTACTCACTTTGGGCTCTTCTACAAGGGAAAATCCATGGATATCATTGGCTACATAGATTCAGATTGGGCAGGTTCAATAGAAGATAGATGTTCAACCTCAGGCTATGTCTTTTGCCTTGGTTCTTCACCAATAGCCTAGTTATGCAAGAAACAACAAGTAGTAGCATTATCTTCTACAGAGGCAGAATACAGGGCAACAGTTTTAGCTAGTCAGGAAGCTCTTTGGCTTCATCAAATTATAAGAGAATTTGGTTTCACCCATGAAAATCCTATAACTCTTTGGTGTGACAATCAGAGCATAATTCATATTGCATGAAATCCAGTTGAGCATCAATGCACCAAGCACATTGAGATACACATGCACTTCATAAGGCAACATATTCAGAATGGGGATATAAACTTGGAATATATTCCAACTGAGGATCAAATTGCAGATATCTTCACCAAGGCATTTCCTTCTCCACGTTACCTTCAGTTACGAGATAAGCTTGGAGTAATACAACTACATTGATTGGTTTTATGAGGACAATATTTGCCATACAAAGACAAGCCTCTCTTCTTCTCATAGTTGGTTTTTCCCAAAGGGTTTTTTCACCAACTATATATTGTAAATGAGTACCTAATCAGGCCAAGTTGTCGAGACTCATATTTATTTCTTGTATAAAGAGGACAATATTCGCCATACGAAGACAAGCCTCCCTCATAGTTGGTTTTTCCCCATAGGGTTTTTTCACCAACTATATTATGTAAATGAGTACCTAATCAGGCCAAGTTGTCGGGACTCATATTTCTTTATATAAAGAGGACAATCTTCGCCATACGAAGACATGCCTCTCTTCTTCTCATAGTTGGTTTTTCCCCACAGGGGTTTTTTCACCAACTATTTATTGTATTAAGAGGACAATCTTCGCCATACGAAGACAAGCCTCTTACTTCCTTTTGATTGATGGTTTTTTCCCATTGGGTTTTACCATCTCTTCAAAAAGAAGTCATTGTACATGAGTACCTCATCAAGCCTTGTTGCCGGGACTCATTTGTATGAATCACCCCTAGTATCACTTAAGGGGGGTGTTAGAATAAGAGAATATTCTCTTAAGTTCCACTAGGATAGACACACTTGAGTTTCCACTCCTCCATGTGTCAGGAGAACTCTCAGTGGTGTCTTCATCAGGTTTGATGAGTTGTTGTAATCCAACGGCTCTCAATGATCAACTTTGCTATTTATACAAAGTTGATCCTTGGAATAAATCAATCAGTTCTATTTTGCTTCTTCAATCTCTTGTAATGCTTTGCACATCTATTTGGGAAATTCTAACACTCCCCATCATGCTTTGTAGGATTTTGAAGGCTTCTAACCTTGGGTTGTGTGTTCAACAAGATTTTAACATGGGGTATAGTTGGGATCTAATAATTTTCTTAGAAGAAAGAATCACATAATTTTTACAATATAGTAGATCCACAACAAATATTTTGCAATGCCATTAGAATGAGGTACATTCTTCAAAAATCCTCTCAAAAACCAATAGTTTGAATTCAATAAAATAAAACAATAATTTTACCTTCAAGGCAATGCTCCAACTTAAGATGATTATTTTAGGAATTGTTAAAACCAATAAACCATATCTCATCAATTGTATCAAGAATGCATTGGATATCAAAGGCATTGAAATAAAAATTCCTCTTCTACTTCTAACTCTTGCTAGTATTTTATATTTCAACAAATGAGCAATAACTATGCATAAAGGATTAAAATATAATGTAGTTTTTAAAGTCCACGAGACCATAGGCCATATGAAATGACTCTCATAGAGGATATTATTTTACTCCATATATGTTTATCCAACCATACTTTGGTTATAGAAGTATGGTGTACACAACTCTACCCACATTGGATTTGAACCTTGAACCTCCTATTCGAAGTCCCAAAGTCTTATTGTTAGGCCCACTCAAGTTGTACAAAATATATAACATTTAAGAGGAAAAAAAAATTACCATTTTCTAAGAAGAAATGAAGCACATACAATGCATCCTAATTAATAAAATTAGCTTTTTAGAGGTAAATTTGTTCAAATATATAGATTATAATTTGCATGGAACATTCCTGGAACAAAGGAATGAATACTTTGAAAGTTTATTAATCATTCTTATCAAGGGCATTGCATAATTGCCTCTCATTTAAGATAAACCATTATTTACAAGTAAGCAAAACCTTGGTCAAAATTTACTTGATCCTTATAAATTATAGGATATGTGTGAATAGTAATATTAAAATTGCATGTCTATAGCTTTTGTTGCATCTCTAATGCAATAAATAACACTCATGGGAGGATACTATAGAATATATTCAAAAGTATATTTTTTTAGACAATTTATTTACAACAAATATTTGAGGGTCAAATTTTGAATAATCTTGACAAATATACAAAATGTATAATTGAAGCTTGAATATTTTGTAGTTGTCATGAAAAAGGCAGGTAGTTGCTTCAATGATAAAGATCGTCAATTATTTAACTCGTTTACTAATTTCTATGCAACTAATATTCTTGTTCATGTTCACAATAATTGTATGCTCAAGTCATTATCTAGGCCAATTGCTTAAAGAATCTTTGAATATAATATATGGACATAAATTCTTGACACTAAATATGACCAATTGCATCGAGAAGTTTTATTATGCTAAAGATGTTAAAGATATATACAATGAGAATAGAGTGAGTGCAAGTAAGGAACAAGCCTCACATTTTCTCATTTTAAATATTTGAGGAAGAGTAAGGAGCAAATGGATAATAAGCAAGCCTCACCTATAATTACGAGCAAGGAGCAAGTGTGAGCAAGGATAAAGTGTAATTAAGGAGTGAGATTCACATTTATCTTGTTTTTAATTTTTTTAATACTTCATAAAGTAAAGTATTCTTATTGGTATGAGCTAGGTAGCATGGAAGAAAATTCATATATAAAATACCTAACTGGAAGTACAAGTGCCCTAACTATATGTATGGATTTTGTAGTTGGGGATAAGAGAAAGATCAGGTCTATGTAATCCTTATCCAAGCAACATGTGTTAAATTAGAAGTGATTATCAGTGATGAGATGGCCAAGCATGAAATAATGGCTCTTAAACATAGAGGGTCATTAGCCATGAATTTTAAATAAATAATATATTGTTATGAGAACATTTTGGATACTTCGTTAATACTTTAGAATCTAGGCTTTTTTATTAATACTACTATAAAATTACAATGAATTATTCTTGATATTTTAAGATTTAAAGTTAGAAAAATACCATCAATATATCTAGGCATTCCTTTGTATGATGAAGAAAATAAAAATGAGCTCAAATATTCTAGATTAGTTTGGCATGTTGAAAAGGTATGTTTTTATCCTTGGATGGAAATCCTACAACTCATAAAGGATATATATATATATATATATATATATATATATATATATATATATATATATATATATATATATATATATATATATATATATCTAATGCCACTTTCAATATTAGCAATAGGTATACCATCCAAATTTTATAACAAACAAATAACTTTCTTTGGAAAGGATGTTACAAAATTTTTGTTTTCTCATTATATGTGAAATAGGGTTTACAAAGGAAAGAATATTAGATGTTTACTTAAGCTTACATCAAATTGTAATCTTATGAGTTTGGACTTAGAGGTAAAACTTAATTTATTATTATTTAAATATCAAGGAAAGAGTTGGTAAAATATGTTACTTGAAAACTATATAAATTATTTTTAATGCAATAAAATTGTTGAGGAAATGAACCCTACCTAGAAGTCGTGGAACTTTATGTTAGATATTTTATAATTGATCAAGAAATATATTAGATGCTCAATAAATATGAAGTATTTTGAAAAATTTTGGTTTGACACTTGATTGAAGCCTTATCCTCTTACTTCTAATCCAAAATGGTGATAGTTATCTTGATCATGTTTAGAGTGTAAAATTCCAAAGGTCAAAAATTCCATTACTATGACCAACAATTCTAAAACTTGGATTTATTAATAGTGTGGTCAAAGAAAAAAATCATAAAAACATAGCAAATGAGATTTAAAAGATACTTTAAGCATTCTATATTTATATTGAAGCATGAGTTATTTTAGAAACTATCAAAACATGTTGGATACTTATTCAGACTAGCATATAAAAATTTATAGTAATAAGAATTTCCTACTCCAAATAATTTTCCTTGGAAGAATTTTTGATTACCTAATAATCTCCCTAAGGCCTCAATGTTCCTTTGATTGGTAGTCCAAAGCAAGATTTTTATAGTGTGAGTCTGTAATGAAGATTTTCTCATGGACCTTTTAGGTGTGCCTTGTGTAAGAAGGATCTAGAAACACAATATCATTTGCTTCTTTATTCTATATTTTCTTACACTATTTGGGAATACTTCAAAAATATGATAATATTTTAAGTAGCTCCATCAACATTAAAAGAGTTGAAGTGTTAGATTAATTACATTAGAGATAAATATTATATACGATGATAATATCACACAAAACCTATCTTAGGTTACATAAGAGGTGTCAAGATAACTTTATCTTCTCTAAATGATTATACCATACCTCACTTAGACACTATAGGAGAATGATTCCTCCTTTTTATATTTTTTTTCTTGAAAAAAATCATAATTTCTATTTCAAAAGAGAAAATAATATTACAAAGCAAAGTTACCCAAGGTTTACAAAGAGAAAAAAAGACAGTCCTAACTGCCTCATCATAAAGAAAATTTTAAGAATCTAGCACCTTCATCATTAGAGAACCCTACAGAAAAAGTGCCTATTTTATGGGCCAAGAAGCAATTGTCATAAGGCAGAACTCAGCATAAAGAACAGTCAAAATTTTTTTTTTTAATTATTATTTATTATTATACATCATAAATTGAACTTGAAACCTCACAAATATTCACGCCATTCTTAATTACACTCCACTCCCATTTCCCCTGATCCAACAACAATCCTTTGTTTGACATAGCATCAACAAGAGAATTATGTTCTCTATAGATATGTTGGTAAGTGATGAGACTGAAAACACTTGCTATGCGATTCACTTGATCTAAGATAAGCCACAAGGCTACATTCTCCATTATGAACTGATCCTTCATACAATTTATGACCACCAAAGAATCTCCTAAAACTTGGATTTGTTGAACATTATGATCCAACACAGTTTTCAGCAGTAACTTCAAAGCAATTATTTCAACATAGCTATTAGTACCCACCCCCATGCATTCCTTGAAATTTATGAAATGAGAATCATGAAAAAGTAGAATCCCCCTACCCCACACAAAGGGGGAATACTTTGACAAGCCCCATCAAAATATCCCCAAGGAATAGTTTTTTTAGCATTGGCTTCTTTGATCACTCTTGGGTATTTAGGCAAGATTGGTTTCATAAGACCAACAATCAAGGAATGAATCGGGATAGAAACTTGAAAGGTCGGTAGCAATGTATCTTGAAAGATATATGAATTCCTAGCTAACCACACTCCCTATGCCACCATAAAATAAAAATCTCTAAAAGACTTTAGATATCTCTTTTCAAACCACTCCTTCAAACACTCCTCTAAGTGTCCCCTTGCTAAGTACATGTACTTCCAATAATTACCTCTAGTTCCTTCCACACAGTATTAGTAAAAGCACAACCAACCAATAAATGGTTGATATTTTTAGGCTCCACATGATAGAGAGTACACCTCCAGGTCCTTGGGACCCCCTCTTCATTAAAACATCCAATGTTAAGACTCTATTATTAAGAGCTAGCCACATAATGGTTTTAGTTTTTAAAGGTATCCTTACCTTCTAGATTGGTTTCCACAACCATATTTGCTCTCCCTATCTATCTTGAGTCAACATGTCTTTATAACCCATCTTTGTTGTATAACTTGCTTAGGATTTTTAGTCCATACAAATTCATCCTCCTCATCCATTTTTATCCTAACATGATTGGTTATGAATACTCTCACAAATCCATTCTATAACTCCCCATTCCTTCCTTCAAGACTAAGTTGTTGGGTACTTTTCCAACATTATTGCCACAAATAAGAAGCCTCATGGTCCACTACCTAAGAGAGAGTACAAAAACCGATATATTGTATAGATAATATAATATCCTCTAGAAGTCTATACTCATTACCACTTCCAACCTAGGGGTTTGCTCCAATTTTCACCTTAGTACCATTACCAACTTTCCAAGAAAACCAATTACCTATAATTGGAAAGACCTAGACAACTTTCCATGCAATCCAATTACCTATAACTAGAAATACCTAGACAATAACTTTCCAAAATATGGACACCTTATTGATAGACTTGTCTAGTTTCCTTATCCACTCCTCCATTGAAAGAGGTTCAATATATTTATTCGTAATGAATTTGCTCCAAATATTTCCATGTGTTATCAATATCCATAAACTCCTAGCAACCAAAGCTTTATCAAAATGGTGGATATTATTTAAACCCCAACCTCCCTCATCCTTAGGTTTTTCTATAAGCTTCCATTTTGCTAATACTATGCCAACTTTGTTTCTTTTCCAAGTCCAAAGGAATTTAAAATACCTTTTTCTAATTTTTTCCAGCACTCCTAGCATGAATGCCATCCCATGCCAGTAGATGGGAATGGCCTCCAAGATTGATTTTACAAGAGTTAGTATGCCCCCAAATGACAACCACTTTTTGCACCATAAAGAAATCATTTTATCTATCTTATCCACTAGCCAATCTTATTCCCTAATGCCAGAGTCATTTTTCTTCAAGCAGAACCCCATATACGTAATACTTGCATGAATCTCTATCCTAGAAAAGGAAAGTATCCTCTAAAAAATAATTTCCTCTTCAGCCTTGAGACCAAAACAAGACATGGTGGACTTTTCCAAATTAAATTCCATACCAATGGCTAAATAATAATTCCTTAAGATATATTTGAACTTATTAACATACCTTAGAGTTCCATAATAGAACAAAAGCACATTATCCATAAATAAGATACTATACCAAAAAAGGGCTTTAACAATAGCTAAAATAAGATGGTTTTTTACAATGGTAAAAAACTGCCCTAATAGACCCTAAGACGATGGTTTAAAACTACCCTATTAGGAATAAGAGGGTGGTTTAAAACCGCTCTCTTAGGTCACTCTACGATGGTGGTTTTAAATCGCCATCCTAGAATGACCTAAGAGGGCATTTTTAAACCGCCCTCTTAGGTCACTCTAAGACGATGATTTTAAACCATCGTCATAGGGTGACCTAAGAGGGCATTTTTAAATCACCCTCTTAGGGTGAAGCCTTCAAAAAATATCAAAAAGTCTTCGCCCTAAGATGTTTGTTTTAAACCACCCTCCTAGGGTGAAGTATTTAGAAAAAAAAAGGCTTCTCCCTAAGAGGTTGGTTTTAAACCACCCTCTTAAGGCAAACCCATTTAAAAAATAAAAATTTCTCCATCGATCGACCCCACAAAATGTCACAAAGACCTTTTATTTTCACGACCGCACCAAAATTTCTTTTTGCTTATGTTTTATTTTTCCTTTTGGTGGTGTTTTGCTTCTTTGTGTTCTTTGTGAAAACAAGCACAAAATCTTGGGTAAATATTTTGTTTCCCCTTTTTGTGGCCTTTGGCTTCACTGTGTTCTTGAAAACAAGCACAAAACCTTGGGTAAATCATATTTTTCCTCTTTTTATCACCTCTGGCTTCTTTGTGTTCTCCCTGAAAATAAACAAGAGGGATGAGGCCTTCAAGAGGGCATAGAACACAACATTTTTTAATAAAATAGAATAGCATTTGCAGGTTCTCAATCACCCATTTTGCGGATGAAATCATTGTTGGGGTTTAATTAGAGCTATATTTCATAGCAAGGTGGCAAGTGGCATGCTATGAGGATGGTGGGGGAAAACCCCTTTTTACTTCTATAAATCAAATAAAATTATTTTGCCTTCCATTGGGGGTAGAAACTATCGTGCGGTTGATTGAGGTGTCTTGACAGTGCAATATCAAGCGATACTCACAGGTGTGCTCTATTGAGTTTCAGTTTCCTCTTTTGTATTTATGATTATGGTTTATTTATTAGTTTATGGGTTGGCTGAAAATAACTATTAGCTTGAGTAGTAAAGTGTAATATATTTGCTTGCTTAGAATGATTGTTCTGAATTGGAATCTTAAGAAATGGCCTTGATTTTATATGAAATTCTTTCTTGATATATTATTATGAAATAAGTCTGACTGTTTGTGGATGGATTTTTATGAAATAAGCCTATCTAATTGTATAGTGGAAACTAAATTATTTGTACCCAATGTTAATTCATCTAATTGAATGTATTCTAGATGATTATCTAACGTTAGGGTATTCTTTGTTGCTTTTTTGGGTTAGGATTTTGGATGACTCATTGTCGAGGTTTCTTAGGGAATTTTCTACTACTTTTTCTAGGTTAGGGTTTTGGATGACTCATTACTGGGGTTTCGTAGGACATTCTTCACTGCTCATTTTGGGTTAGGGTTTTGGATGACTCATTACCGAGGTTTCATAGGGCATTCTTTGTTGCTTTTTTCATGTTAGAGTTTTGGATGACTCATTACCAATGTTTCATAGGGTATTATCTGTTGCTTTTTTTGGGTTAGGATTTTGGATGACTCATTGTCGAGGTTTTGTAGGGCATTCTCTTTTACTTTTTTTATTAGGATTTTGTATGAGTCATTGTCGTGGTTTTGTAGGATATTCTTTGTTTATTTTGTTGGGTTAGGGTTTTGGATGACTCATTTTTGAGGTTTTGGATGGCTCTTTGTTCGATGCAATAATCCAGGCATAGTCTACCTTATTTTCTTAGGTTAACCAAGAAATATTTCCTTGTGAAGTTTGTTGAACACCATCCACAAGGTTCAATATTGAAGGAAACTTACAACAAGTTCAAAGAATGCTAAAGTCACAACTTGTTGAAACTCACATTTTATATTATATGTGTAGACATCCAAAAGTCGCATATTCTTGCTTCTAGGTATTCATAGGCCATCATAGGATGCTTTAGCCATCTGTAGGCTACCTTGATCACTTGTATACTTCAAACCTACAACAACTAGGTAAAATAAACCTAGGATGCTGCCTACCCACTTGGAATCCATCTACTAGCCCCCTAAGACCACTTAAGCCTTTTCCTACACCTAATTAGGACCCCATGGAACCATTCCCCACTAAAAATCTTGATTAGCCTAATTAACATTCTAATTCATCATTGAATTTCACTTAAATGCACTTTTTTCCTTAAGTGAGTTTAATTAAGGTTCTAAACCAAAATTAGCCCTAAGCACACTCCCACACATGTGTGCACCATGAGATTAGTTAGGATATTTATAAAAGCCCTGGCTAAACCCTACCCTAACCTAGGACTTAGCTAATCCTAGCTAACCCTAACTCTTCATGTGTGAGGAGGAGATATTTCTCTAAGGCATGTGGGCTTGACACCTCCTCAAACCCTAACCTAACTCCAACATGGAGTAACTCTAAGGGTTGGTTTATCTGATCCCCTCTCCTGACCTCAGCCTCTCCTATAAATAGTAGGTCCCCCCTCCCATTTTATCTCTCTCTCTCCCCTTTCAGTCACCTTACACAAACTCTGCCAAAATAATACCAGAGTCACATCTGACAATTCCAAACGATACGAACAACATCAGAGCATCCAGGGAGTCCATACGGAGAGATGATCTCCACCAAAAAGTAGTCACAGTCCAATTCACCCCCTGACATGTGAATCCAAGTTCTAATTCACCCCCTGACATGTGAATCCAAGTTCTAATTCACCCCCTAACCTACGAATTGACCTTGTAGTGGATCTACACCAACAAAATCAATAGGTATCATTTTTTTGATGTTTTAGCAACATCTCTTTGTAGTTTTTATCATTATTGCATGCTATTTTATGTCAAGTTTATCTTTTATCACCATGAATCTTGACTAAGGTAGGCCCCCAAACTTACTAATCATATTTTGCAAGTCTAAAAACCAGGTGCAGAAGAAAACCACACTAGTAGAAACATACAGGTGGCTCGCGCACACATAAGCCCACCTTCATTGAGGAACTCTTAAAGACGTCATCGGGATGTTGTGTATTATAGTGACATTAATCATTGTAACCTATAAAGTATTCCTTTATGAAATAAAAGCAACACTTCTGAGTAGTTTGTATTGTGTTGAATTACTCAATCAAATAAATGCTTCTTTTTGTTCATTTTATTCTAGCACACCCGGTGGGACCCCCACAAAGTGTTGTGTTGGATTAGTATTTTATATGAATTTAACATAATTTTATGGTTTTTGTGTTGTTATAGGTACCATTCCAAAAAAAACAGAGACTCTCTAAACCATGAAAAGCCTCTCAAGTCATCAAAACAAGAGTTCCAAACTCCTAAACCTAATTCGCCCCCCAACCTATGAATTCAAACCCAATTTTCATGCTGCTCTCCAAATTCAACAGAAATGATTCAAAAGTTCTCAAAATTGTAAAGGCCTACAACAGAGGTATAGAACAGTCCATTTGGAGAAAAAGTAACCAAGTATTTTCCTTAGACCTCCCTATTTCTATCATTCATTTACAAGAAAAGTTTCATTAACACATGCATCATGTCATTGTGTGAAATTCCTTTTCAATGCATCCATCATTTTAAGATCATTTAGTTTAGTTTGTTTTAGATTTCCCCTTTATTTACTTGAATCAGAGCTACATTTATTTTTGTTCAAATTATTAGAATAGGTTTCCATTTCATGTCAATATTTTGTGAATCGTCAATTTTCAAAGTCATCTTTCTTGCATTAGATAGGTCTTTCAAATTCCTTTTCAAAAACCTACGTGTAGATCAAAAATTTTAGTTTACTTTATTTCAAGAACATTTTCATTTTATTTTACAAATTGCATGTCAAATAGGTTTTCCATTTCCCTTATGTGTTATTCCATCAATTTTCTCTCAAAGCACATTTCAAATTTCCATTTTAAAAGTCACATTTAGAATTAGGGTTTTTCAAATCTCTTTTCACATCTTTCATCAAAGCAATTTCAAATTCCTTTTCACAAAATCAAATTTCAGATCTCTTTCATGTCATTAGATTAGGATTTCAAATTTCTTTCAAATAATTTAGATTAGAAATTTCCTATCTCTTTCACAAATCCCTTGGGTAACTTGCATATTTCTTTTTATGTCATCATATTAGGATTTCAAAATATCTTTCAAATCATTTAGAGTAGAAATTTCCTATCTCTTTCACAAATCCCCTGGGTAACTTGCATATTTTTGTTTATGTCATCAGATTAGGATTTTAAAATCTCTTTCAAATAATTTAGAGTAGAATTTTTTCTCTCTTTCACAAATCCCCTGGGTAACTTGCATATCTCTCTGTCACGTCTTTAAATTATAATTTCAAAGTCCTTCACATCTTCTAACATAGGAATTCAATTATCTTTTTGCACAATCCTTCTCAAACTTCTTTCATGTTTCAAAATTAGGGTTCCAAAAATCCCTCTTATCACATGCTTCACTTTGCTTGTTTACATGCTACATAGAATAGATCCTTATTTCTTTTACAAAAGGCACATAGGACTAGTTTTCATTTTAAAAGCACATCTAAATCTAGTTTCATTTTGAAAATGCATCTAGGCCTAGCTTTCATTTTTGAAAAGGCATCTAGATAGTCGTATTTGCTTTCCCTCAGCAATAACAAACATAGATACACACACTCATATACCAAATAAAACATTGTAAGGATTGGATTTAATCACCAATTCCCCAATTGAGACTGGTGAGGAAGGAGTTCTACCCTCCACTATCTCACCCCCATAGACACCTTAGCATCCCCTAGGATGAGTTCCATATAGGTCACCACTTACCCGTTGAGACATCATTCTATTCTGTGCATATTTGGGTATTGCAGGAGGTTTCGTGGCTATGACATTCTTGTTCTATTTAGAATTTCACCCCACTTCCCATATTCATTTTCTAGCAACAAGTTCCAACATAAAAACACACAAAAATAACAGAAAAAGAACTAACTCCAGTTATGCGTTGTTTGCATCCTCACAGAACTGGTTTTAGCACATTTACACATTAGCAACACATTCAATGGATTTCCACAACCTATCACTTCTAATTTTTTAGTCATATTCACAATATAAGTCCAATTCATAGTTCAACCTGTGAATCAGGTCCCAATTCACCCCTTGAACTGGGAATCCCGCTTCCAGGTTTAGAAACGGGTTAAACTTTATAGGGTTACTCAAAAACCCCACACAGATCACACCCAAAACCTCATATTTCTAATTTTGAAAATTTATGAGCATAAATTTACCACACACAACATATCTATTGTTACACGTAGCCAAGCACGCGAGCATGCATACCTCGAGGAGGAGGTATATTTTACTGCATTCAACCCATCTATTTCTTCCCCTACATCTATAGGAGAAGATACCACACTCACATTTGACCTCCCCATAGATTCAAATTTACCTCTCACACACATTATATCTCATGATGAGACCCCCACTTCATTTGGTGAAGATAATCTACTTCTTCCCCAATCACCTTCACCTAACCTACCTTCCATGCTTTGTGATTATATCATCTACATTGCTCCAGGACATCCACCTCCTATCTTTACTATTGATGAGGAGATCACCCCTACCTCACTTACCTTCGCACATCCTTTCTTTTAGAGTCTATCTCAATCACTCTTTGAGAATAATTCTTCCCTGATCAATCACATTCACCCTAAGGTCACCTCATTTGCCCCTACCATTGGGATGATCTTAAATCCCTTGTCCTTTACTCTGATAATGCAGGCACCTTCATCACAAATACCTCCATTACAACCTCCTTCAGAGCCACAGTATGAACCCCCCACATCATAATATTAGGATGCTTTCCAAGCACTACAACCACCATATTTCCAACAACCTTCCTTTGCATCCTTTGATGCTACATCACAACCACCTTCCCACTTACAACAATTCTCATATCAGACACATCAACACACATCATCATCCTCATATGGTGAGGCCACTTTCACTACGTTGTCTACTCAAGGCCCCACCATGGAAGCTCCAGTTTCTTCCTCTTCATTTTCTCCACCTACATTTCTTCTTCCTGGGATGTATGGTTTGTCACCTTCCATTCCACTTCCATATTCATCTATACCCATATTATGAATCCCTCCATCACCTCCATTTCAAGCTCTAGCTCCTGGTTTCTTCCCTACCTATGATCCACGACCTATGTCTTATCCTAATAATCCTCCAAGCTATCTAATTTTGCCTAGATTTTCTACTCATCATGCTCCTAGCCAGATGTAGGTACCAAATTTGGACACCTCATCTATCACATCATCAACATAATTTGTCTAGGTACCACTTCCTCCATCGTAGTTTCCTATTCCTATCTTCTTTACGACACCTCCTGATTGGTCATCATCTCCCACAATCCAAACATTACAATAGGATCCTCTCTAGCAGATCCTAGTTCAGCAACCACAAATCCTACAACTGCAATATTACTACCCTTAATAAATATATATTCCACAATAGAGTTTCCCATCAATTTCGTCATCCTATGCTATCCAGCCATCTCACTTGCAGGTACAATAACCATATGTTCACCACCATTTTTGGAGGAACAACAACTTTAGTATCCTCCACATTCTCAGGCTCCACCTGCCCCCACACAGTATTTTGTACCCTTAGAACCCGAGCTTCAACTTATATAAGACGAAGTTAAAATTATCAACCTCTATACGATCGATTATGGGCCACAAAATCCCACATAAAATGAGATGTGTACAAAGCCAATTCAGCCTTCAGTTCTTATCCCTCCTTACCTGTATCACTACAAGATTTTGAATTTCATCAAATACAATGGTAAAGAGGATCCTAGAGAACACATCAACAACTATCGATTTTCATGCTACCAACTTCACACCATTTATCCCCTCATGTTGCATACCTTTTCTCTCTCACTTGGGGGACAATCTCTTGCTTGGTACAACATGCTCTCATGCCATAGCATGTTCACATTCGAGCAGTTGGCCAATTTATTTCTTGAATATTTATCCATCAACATCAAGAAGAAGATGAACTTTTTTTATGTCTAAACCTTACGATAGGCTGACGATAAACCTCTCACATTTTTTTTTCTTGATGGAGATCGGTCATCCATGACCTAGCTCATAGCCTCCCATATGCAGAACTCGTTACACTCTTATACAATATTTATCACAAATATATCTCCATATCTTTATAGCTTCATCAAAGCTACATGTTTGAAGAAGCCATCATCTAAGCCAAGGTCATTGAGGACATCAAGGTCCAATCTAGAAAAATCAAACTTCAATAGAAGCAATCTTATGCTTCAAATTATCGCTTTAATTGTGATACACTGACTCAACACTTCTATGAACCACCACAAACCAATCAAGTAGTGGTAGCCTCTCCATCTTCCTCATCAATCCCATAAGCTCATCCTCCACAATAACAGTTAACTCATACCTGTGTGACCTCGAGAAGCACGTACCACAACTGACCCTACTTGCAATGTTATTATATCAAAGGATAAGGAAGAAATCACACAAGCACATATAATGTGAAAGTAAAGAGCAAAGCAATATTCTTTTATTAACGCTTTCGGATCTTGGTTACATGTACATCCCTTTGAGGGATACTCTTTTTGATACAACATATTACAAGTGGGATAATCGATGAATGTATCCCCCGCAAGGGGACGGTGCACCTTCGCAGACCTCTTTATCTTACACACCAAACTGTTAGAGGGCTTATAGATGCCTCCTCTTGATTTTTTCCTAGAGGTATCTCGTGCTCTGGATGCTTTGAACTGATCCTATGAACTTGTATCTGTAGGCATGGAAACAATAGAGCATAGTAAGTAGAACGGGAAGCCTCCCTAGATGAGGCCTTTTTGTTAGCAAATACAATAACCTAGATAAATAAGAATCATGTGCATTGAAATATAGCAAATCTAAGCAATATGCATATGAAAATCAGAAATATTAATCTAAATGCAATGAAAGATTCAGATCTATGCTAAATCCATGTAAATTAAATAATGATAAATAAATATCTATTACTTAGAATAAAGGAATCGACCATTTTAAAACCTGGCTATGATTATGGGCTACTATAAAAAACAACGACCTTTGAATTAAAGGTTACCTCAGGTCCTATGGGCTGTGATCATCTATATGTTTGCTCAAATTGATGTTCAAGGGTCATTGGATGTGTCTCCTACACTGGTTGGTGGTTTGGAATGGTGGATCTGAATGCTAATGCATGGATGTGGCTCAGCTGAACGGTGCTCCAATGCTCCTCAAAGTGGTATGGATTGACTCTTAATTTTGACAGGGCTCTACTACACACAATTTGAACTCTCTATCTCTTTTTACCTTCTTGGAAGTCTGCATATGTAGCCTTCTAGGTTTCAGATCTAGATCTAGGGCTTGGCTTCCTAGGGAAGCCAAGCTCCAGATCTGCATGCCAATTGATTGTCCCAGAGGGAAGTTTTAGTATTGAATTGGTATGGAAGGGGCAGTCAGGAGAAAATCTCAGAGTTCCTCATTGAGATCCATTCGAAATGCATACAAACTACCGTTATCGCCTGTGATTTGGGTAATCCCTCATGCAGTTCAGTTTTTAGTGCTAGCTACTGTCATTAGCAGCGGCTAGTTGTGGTCGCTCTCAGCTTGAACGACCAGTATTGGCAACCACTCTAGTTGATGGCATCCAAGCCTAAATAGGCTATAACTACCCCTTTTGAGTGGTTAGGACCACTGCTAGCTATTGAAAAGGTCCAATATCAGTCATATGGTCTACGGATGTTCCCATATGAGTAGTATCCTAAACATGATGCATTTTAGGTGTCTATAATGCCAATGTGTCTCCTCCATCCAAATCAAAATGAGATTGTGGTCCTCATCCTCCACTCCAACATCGCAATTAGACTCCACTTTTTGAGCCTCTACCTAATTTATTCTAGAGGTTGTTTGATGTTGGTCATGTCACATTACTGGAAATTCGACCCATAGATCCAACTCAACCCAACCCTCATGGATAAATCGAACATACCTTTTGTTTTTACCATCACCAACATGGCCATGACGTTCATTCTTGTCACACCTTTCGTGACTTAGTCGATGATCTTATTGATCATGGTACTATTCTAGTTTTAAACCCCATCACACTACAAAATCAAAATTTGGGTAATTATCATAACCCATTACCTAAACACGGGGGTCCTAATCCTCATGAGACTCAACCCAATCAACAATCCCAATCAAGGTAGGTCAATCATATCCACTACAATCCTCCTTCCCACAAAGTGGTTGGCATGATTAGCATCACTACTCACAATCAACACTATTCGCCACATCAGGTTATTCCCATTCCTCCACTTCCACCATCATCCACTTCCACTTTTCACCTTCCTCCTACATAGCATTACTTTTTGCTATGTTACATTCACCATTCTTTCTTTCTTCATATATCCTTGTTTATTATTTTTCAATCACATATGCATCATTCCACCATTCATTTTATTATCCTTCTACAATGGTTTTTTCCAATTATTCTACATCCTCCATAACTAAGGATGTTTCTCATCTCCTTCCAATCCATAATTCATGATTTGGATAAGTTTCTCTCTTTCCACAACACTCTCCACATCTAGTGGAGTTTCACTTCCTCCCAATCCATCATTCAAGATTGGGAGGCAATTTCATATTCTCTCAATCCATCATTCAACGTGGGGGTAACTTCACCCTCTTCCCATACATCATTCAACACAAGAGCAACTTCACCCTCTCCCCATACATAATTCCATATTAGGTGTAGCTTCACCCTCTTCCAATCCATCATTCAACATGAGGGAAAATTCACCCTCTCCCAATCCATCATTCAAAATGGGGGTAGCTTCACCATCTTCTCCCCATATATCATTAAAAACAGGGGCAGTGTCACCTTCTTTTCCCCATATATCATTCAAAATAGGGGTAGCTTTACCCTTTCCTCTCCCAAACTTCATTCAAACATTGGGGCAACTTCATCTTCTCCCAATCCATCATTCAAACACTAGGGCAACTTCATCCTCTCCCCCATACATCATTCAACATGGGGGTAACTTTACCTTCTCCCCATATACCATTCAAAACTAGGGCAATTTCATCTGCTTCCAATCCATCATTAAAAATTGGGGTAACTTCATCCTCTTTGTAATTTCAACTTCTTCCAATCCATTATTTAAACACTGGGGGTAATTTTATCTTCTTCCAGGTCATCATTCACAATTTGGGTTTTACCTCCTTCCCCCCCCTCCTAAACGATTTTACAATTCAAGGATTGCATTCCATTTTTAGACTTCTATTCTTGGGAGAGGATTTTTCCTCTTTCCAACCATAGTTTATTTTTACGAAGTTAAACCTCCATACACATTCACACTTCACCATCTCTCATATACTCATGATGGTGCCTCCCAACATTGCACTCACAAATAAATCACCATCAATCACATAACATTTCTAGATCCTAAAAAAAAAAGGCATCCCTTCGTTAAATATTACACCCTTTACCATACATCAATAATTCATTCAACAACAACAGGTTTTTCCACCCTTTACCTTAACCTCATCAAATAAAATCAATTGTCAGATTCAAAATATTGCATCTTTTAAACAAAGGTGGCACCCTTTGCCTTACCCTCATCAAATCAAATCAATCACCAGGTTCAAAGTGTTGCATCCTTTTATCAAATATTGTGTCCTTTGCCTTGCCCTCATCAAATCAAATCAATCGCCAGATTCAAAAGGTTGAATCCTTTTGTCAAATTTTGTGTCCTTTACCTTATCCTTATCAAATCAAATCAATCACCAGGTTCAAAAGGTTGCATCATTTTGTCAAAGGTTATGCCCTTTACCTAGCCATAATCAAATAAAACCAATCACTAGGTTCAAAAGGTTACACCCTTTGCCTTACCTTCATCACAATGGTTTTTCAAAAATCAAGTTTCTCCAAAATCCTCAGTAAAATTTTAGAACATTCTTTTTTAGAATCTCTTAGGAAAAACAAAGGTTTCTCTAAAAACCTCAGCAAAAAAAAAGATCAAAACAAAGGTTTTTTCCAAAAACCTCAACAAAACCATTGATTGGACATAAATCATTAGCCAAAAGGACATCGTTGGAGCACACTAGAATTTCCATAGATGGAGTCAACCTTGTGGAGAATATCATCATCACTCACTAGGAAAACATAGCTTACACTCATTGGTAAGAAGAAGAAAAGTGTTGAAGCCAATAATGAACAGGTTACACCCACTAGGAAAAAGTATTTAAGGTTAAAGAGACGTTGAATACATCCTCACATGTAAGTACCACTTGGCATATTCAAGGAAGGTGTTTCATAATTATTCTAAGAGGGTAGTTTAAAATCGCCCTCTTAGACCTAAGAGGGTGGTTATGAACCACCCTCTTAGGGTCTAAGATAATGATTTATAACCACCCTCTTAGAGTCTAAGACAATGGTTTATAATCGTCATCTTAGATCTTAAGATAGTGGTATTTTGAGGTGCTTTTTAACTCTCTTCGTATGATACAAATGTTTTATGATGCCCTCATAGATGGTGGTTGAATAACCATCATTAAAGGTCTTTAAGGGTGGTTATAAATCATCCTTAATGACTCTTTTTGGTGTAGTGAGGGGTGAGTTAAAAAGAGTGATGTACACATTTTAATCCCTATAATAAACCCCATTATTCTAGCTTTCCTGATAGCCCAACTCAATCCTTCTACCACTAGAAGAAATAAAATAGGAGATAAAGGACAACCTTGTGTGAGACCACACTTTGAGGAAAATAAGCTAGAAGCAGAGCCATTTATAAGTACAACAAAGTACATAGAGGTCACACATCCCATAATCCAATTAATTGCTTGGAGATTGAACCCTATGTGAAGGAGCATGATCCTCAAATACAACCAACTCTTGTTGAGCAAGGTGTTGCAAGAGTTTTGTCATTGTTGTCAACTCAGGCAGTTAGATCTAATAATGCAGTGGACAGGTAGTTCAGAAGTCATTCAATGCAGGCTGACAGATTTTAGGGTTTGCAATTGACCACATTTAGGGTTTGTAGCCGACCATGTTTAGGGTTTGCAGTCGACCAAGATTAGGGTTTGTATTTGCATAATCAGTCGACTACTACAACCGACTACTATTAGGGTTTTCATCTCAAAATCTCAAGTATATAAGTGGGGCTGTTTGGAGATTTAGGAATCCATCGGGTGAATGTTGAAGTGCGAGATGCGACCGTAAAAGCGCATATAGCGTAGAATCGACGAGATGATAGCGAAGTGCATAATGTGAGCTAGTTGTGTCGAGTTGTTCGAAGTGCGATTGTGAATGCGCACAGAGAGAAAAGTGTGGAACGACACAGAGTGTGTGAAGCATGTGAGCAGAGAAAGCAGAATGTGCAGAGAGCGCAAAGGGCAAAGTTGATTGCAAAGTTTGGTTGTAGCAGTGCAGCAGATTGTGTGAAGAGATTGTGCAAGAAAGAGCAGAGTGTGCAGAGATTGCAAAGGTGAAGTAGATCAGTTAGAGTCTTGCAATAACAAAGGTATTTGTCAAACATTTTCATTCAAAATTGAAGTCTAGTTGGTGCTGGAAAATTAGGGGTTGGTGCTCCTTTCTATTGGTGCAGATAAATAAGGGGTTGGTGCTCCTTCCAGTTGGTGCTGGTAAACAAATTGTAAAGTTGGTGCTTTGCAAGAGGCTGGATTTGGATGGTAGTCCAAGCAACTGTTCTTTTTGAGGAGTAGCCATTTTGGTGAACCTCGTTAAAAATCTATGTTGTGTGATGTTCTCTTGTTGTACTTATTATATTTGTTTATAAGTTTTAATTGTTGTGGTTTTTAGAGCTATTAATTCATGTTTTGGAATGCCACACTGATTCACCCCCCCTCTCAGTGCCATACTAAGTACAACAATTGGTATCAGAGCCAAGTTCCCTTTAAAGGCTAAATCAGCTAGGGTTGATCTTGGATTAATACTCTAATGGCAAAGAAAGGCAAGAATGGAACCATGAGACACAAGAAGAAAAGATCACACAGGGTCATAAAAGAAAATAAAGATAAATTCATTATTGTTGTAGATTCAAGAGATGAATCAAACAATGGAGAAAAGGCCAAGAGTCAACTCGATCATAATGCAAGTTCTCAAGGTTCAGAATGTTTTGATCAACTCTAGCATAATGAACGTCAGTGTTATGGGTTTAGTAGCAGTGAAGATGAAGAAGAAATAGAATCATAACAGGAATGTAATAAAGAAGAAATGAATGCAGAAGCAAATTGGAATGAAGATCAAATTACAGCTCCAAGTAAGAAGAATAGAACCTCCTTCAAAAGGACATCTCAGCCAGTTTCAGTTTCTGTGGTAGAGGAAATTGAACCGTAAAAGGCGTAAGGGGTGAACACCGAGCGTATAATAAAAACCTCAATGTCGAAGTAGACTGGGAAGGTGAGTTGATCTCTCGCTCTTGAAGAGTTGAGTATAGAAAAGAAAAAGAACAAAAGACTGTCCAAGAAATTGGAAGAATATGGGGATGAGATTGAAAATCTGTTCTTACAATTCCAACAGACCAAGAAAATAGAAGAAGACTTGAAGTCACAAACTGAATGATAAAGTCAATGTGTGTAACAAACATGAAGAGGATTCTAACAAAGTAGTTAGTAATCTAAAGTTGCAAGTAGAAGAGTCTAAAAGGATTGAGGAAACTCTCAGGTCACAGATCAATGAGAAAGAGATTATTTGCCGCAAACAAGAAGAAGAGATTGTTTCATTGAAGAAACAACTAGAAGAGGCCAATACAAATCTTAAATTCGAGAAGAGCACAAAATTGCTAGATAAAATGATAAGTCATCAGAGAAGCTCCACGATTAAGCATGGTCTTGGATATGAAGCTGAACAACCTGTATCTTCCAATTTTGCAGAGAAGAAGAAGTTCACTGTTGAAGGGTCCGAGCAAGAAAAGGTTAAAGTCGTATCTTCAAAAGAAAGAAAATATCAAAGGAGATTTACAAAGAAAGTAACCACAACAAAAGAGGTTCTACCACTCTCACTTTTTTCATACTAACACTTTTAATGGCTATTGTTTCAGATGTAACCAATATGGTCACAAGGCAACTTATTGTGGATTAAATAATAAATCAAAGAGTTATGCTGGTCGAAATACATCTGCATATCTGAGTGAACACTTTGTACAATGTTTTCAATGCAATGGTCATGGGCACATAGCAAGGTTTTGTCCAAGCGCTTATGTATCAAATCTAAGGCAAAACAAGTAGATTTCATAAGACGCAAAGAACACAACAAAGACAGGAAATAAATCAAGTTCATAGAAGAAAGGAAAATAATCATTCATCATGGATGCATAAGAGACAACCACACCAGAGAGATATTCAAGTTCATGCAATGATGCAAAATAGGGACGCAGGTGAAAAATCCAAGCCCGAGGTCAAGAAAGTCTGGAGAAAGAAAGAAGAGAGGAAATCGTGTCTCCTTGAACTAAAGGAGACTGCTCTTCTACTGCACTAAGCAACTCCGTGTAACACATCCTCAGGGGGAGCATTTTGAAAAAGGTTTTATTTTAATGCTTCTGTATATTTGTCCCGGTATCTCGAGGATGAAAGACCAAGCAGTTGGGCTTTTGTGGTATAATTGTCAAGTGTGTTGGTTGTTCATTTAGTTGTGTGTGGAAGTGCCATGAAGGGTAGTGTTTGCATTGAGAATCTTCACCATTGGTAGTATTGCTTATGTCATTGTTGTTTTGTTGATGGTTCTTACTGCCACTGATTATAGCTATGGATTATAACATTTCAGATTGTTTTTGTTTATTGAAAGAATGCTTGCCCCAGCTATGTATTTGTGTTTCGATAATAGCAGCGTGTTTTTGTTCGATGCTTGATGTGAAGATTGTCAGATCTTTCATTACACCTTGGTGAATATATTTAATTCACAGACAGTTTTTGTTTTAACTTTTAATATAATGCCAATTCAAGGATAAGAAGTTTGAGGCTCGAGTAAGGTGCACTACGGTTGGCCATAAAGTGTTTGACAAAATGTCTTCTTTCGACATGCACAGTTGAAAGTAAGAGTTGGCAGTAAAATTGCAAGTGTCTGGACAAAAATTGGTACAGATGTGAGTCACTTGTCAATTCTGTTGATAGAAGTGAAATCAGCATGTTGAATGGGAAGATTGAAGAAAAAGTTTATAATGTGCAGACGGATGATTTCCACCTGGTGATGAATGTTTGAGGTGCTTTTATAAAGAATTGAGGTAGTCTCATTGGATTCTCACCGTAGAGAAAGACAAACAATTGTCAGTAGGTTCAAGTCTCGTTGAGAATATTCAAGATGTATATGCAGATGTTGTTTGCATTATAGAGCAAAAAGTTGGATAGTTAAACGATCAATGTATGCTTTCACTAAAATCAGTGGACAAGTTTGAGATTGCAGAGCAACAGAGGGTTGAGGCTCGAAGACAACGTGAATTGAAGTGGCCACATATTCCCAAGAATAGTCTAAAATTTGACTAGCCATTGGGATCAAATTCTCAAGGGGGGCATTTGTGCATTTGTTCATCTTATTGATCATATCCATGATTTTTGCTAACTATTTCAATGTGGTTCTGAGAATGGTGTGTATGGACTCAGGGGGAGTCTGCAGCAACCCTTTGGTATTATTGACAAAGGGGGAGAAGAGTTACAGGAATGTACACAGGTGTTGCCAACAATTCCAAAGGGGGAGATTGTTGAGCAAGGTGTTGCAAGAGTTTTGTCATTGTTGTCAACTCAGGAAGTTAGATCTAATAATGCAGTGGACAGGCAGTTCAAAAGTCATTCAATGCAGGCTGACAGATTTTAGGGTTTGTAATTGACCACATTTAGGGTTTGCAACTGACCATGTTTAGGGTTTGCAGCCGACCAAGATTAGGGTTTGCATTTGCATAATCAACCGACTACTATTAGGGTTTTCATCTCAAAATCTCAAGTATATAAGCGGGGCTGTTTGGAGATTTAGGAATCCATCGGGTGAATGTTGAAGTGCGAGATGCGACCGTAAAAGCGCAGATAGCGTAGAATCGGCGAGATGATAGCGAAGTGCATAATGTGAGCTAGTTGTGTCGAGTTGTTCGAAGTGCGATTGTGAATGTGCACAGAGAGCAGAGTGTGGAACGACACAGAGTGTGCGAAGCATGTGAGCAGAGAAAGCAGAATGTGCAAAGAGCGCAAAGGGCAAAGTTGATTGCAAAGTTTGGCTGTAGCAGTGCAACAGATTGTGTGAAGAGATTGCGCAAGAAAGAGCAGAGTGTGCAGAGATTGCAAAGGTGAAGTAGATCAGTTAGAGTCTTGCAATAACAAAGGTATTTGTCAAACATTTTCATTCAAAATTGAAGTCCAGTTGGTGCTGGCAAATTAGGGGTTGGTGCTCCTTTCTGTTGGTGCAGATAAATAAGGGGTTGGTGCTCCTTCTAGTTGGTGCTGGTAAACAAATTGTAAAGTTGGTGCTTTGCAAGAGGCTAGATTTGGATGGTAGTCCAAGCAGCCGTTCTTTTTGAGGAGTAGCCATTTTGGTGAACCTCATTAAAAATCTATGTTGTGTGATGTTCTCTTGCTGTACTTATTATATTTGTTTATAAGTTTTAATTGTTGTGGTTTTTAGAGCTGTTAATTCATGTTTTGGAATGCCACACTGATTCACCCCCCCTCTCAGTGCCATACTAAGTACAACAACTCTGTCATAATATTTGGAAAGGTCTAATTATACAAAAATAGCAGGAAATATCCTTGTATTTATTGTGTGCATACCTTGTTGTGCCACTCCCACAACATCATGTATCTACCTCCCATTAAGAAATCAAAATTACTTACTAGTAATGGAGTCCAAGAAAACTCTTTTAATCCTAGAAGCAATGGCTTTGGCGATAATTTTGTATAGATAATTACAAAAATATATAAATATAAAATCATCATAAGATTTAGGAGTATCCTTATTGGGAATCAAAACAATAAATTTCAAATTGATATCTATTAGAATCTTCCCTTTAGCTTTAGTTTCTTTCACCACTCTTAGTAGATCTTCCCCAATCAGCTCAAATAAAACCAAGAAGAACTCAACCCCCCAACCATCTGGCCTAGGATTTTTATTCTTTTGAAAAGTGGTAAGCACTTTTTAAATTCATCTATGCATGCTTTTTCAAGAAGCATCTCGTTTATAGTGTCATCAACAAAGCTAGGGAAAAAGGAAGTGAATTTTAGAATTTCAGCTAAGTTTAACCTCTTAGGTTCTTGAAATAGATTTTTAATACCTAGAGATGCAAGGTCTGTGAATGACCTAGCTTTTGACACATCACCTTTGGAAATTTCTAAAATGGTGTTTATATTCCTCCTATGATTGACATAATTGTGAAAAAATTTAGTATTTTCATCCCATGAATCCAACCATACAACTTTTCTCTTAAGCCTTCATTGTGCCTCATAATCTAACAAAATATTATTTTTTTCTCTTCCAATGCTCTTAAGACTTATTTGGATTCCTATAAGAAATCATCCTCGTTCCTTGCCTCATATAGATCAATAATTTTCCTCTCTAAAAGAGTAAGTTCTTGCCTTTTTTTTTCTGGACTTATTGTACGCCCATTTTGATGCAACAATTTTTACTTTTCTTAGATTAATTGCAAATTGAAAGCATGTTGAGCTACCCATATTTGCATCAAATGGGATCCACTCTTCTATAACCAATGACTGGAAAACCTTATCCTTCAACCATATTCAATTAAAATTAAAAGGTCTATGAGGTTTTCCATCTGGATTGCCAACTTGAAGAAGGATAGGACAATGGTCTGAAATACCTCCTAAATCCACCCAATATCTAATTCTCTCCTGAACCATTAAAAGAAAACAAAAGACATAAAATTTGTCCAACCTTTTTACCACATAATCCTTTCCCATCCTATTATTATGCCAAGTAGGGACTAGTTTGATAGGCTCCACATCCACCAACTCCACCTATTCAAATTTATGTTTAACAAAACTAGCTTGAGGATCGCATCTAGATGCAGCCCCCCAAACCTCAGATCTGTTCAATGTAAAATTTAAATCTCCCCCAGCTATAATATTCCCCTACTATAGAAAATCATTTGCTAATAATGCATCCCAATATTACCTTTTATTCTCATAAATCCCATAGATGTTGGCTACCACTAAATATTTCTCCAACTCGTACAAGAAAAGTTCACCTCCTAATCTAGAGGTAGAAATAACAAAATTGATAAGCTGAAAAGCCTTCTTTTCTAGCCAAAAACCAATCCTCCTGGTATACCCTTTAAATCCAAAGAGAGAATATCCCACTCTTTTAAAAAGGAATTAAGTAGACCTTCAATTTTTGAACCTATGCCCATAGTCTCTTGAAGAAATAAAATGTTAGGTTGATGTAACTGAACTAGCCTACGAAGGGTAGTCTTTTTAGAGTTACTGCCCAAACCTTGAGTATTAAAAGAAAGGATTAATATTATTTTACCAAAACTAGGATCTGGCATTCTCTAAGTTCCACAACAATAGAATTTTGTTTTTCACTCTTAACCTCCCTGAGAACTTTGTCCTTGACCCATTGGATATTTGATTTCCTTCCCAAAACTGGAATGGAATAACATCCAAGGAAATCCCTCCTACTATATCAGACTCCTCCAGAAATACTGCTGATTTTTTAGATCTAATAAATTATCTATTAGGACCCTTACAACTCACTCCACTATCAAGGAAGGAATATGGAAAAGGTGTAGTCCTTGAAAATGGAGATATTTTAGAAAAATTTGGAGTGTGACTTGAAAGTAACTTTGGAAATACATATGGTATTGTGTCTATTCCCTTCGAGAGGTACTTTTGACTTCATTCCTCTAATGTTGTGGGCTTAGAGGTGGTGATAGTCACTTCCCAAAGAGTTTAATTTAGGTTAGAAGAGTGGTGCAATAGTGTTGTCAAGTAGAGACTTGCATGCACTTTGAGGAAGGAGTACGGACCCACTATCATGATTATGCAAAAAATAAAGAATGACAAAAAAAAATCCAAAAAATTGCATAATATATTTGGAAGAATAGTGATTTCAATTTTAGCCCTGATCAAGGCACTTTAGGGAGATTAATTTATCTATGGGATTCCAATAAATTTGAAGGTAGAATAATCTTCTTTTCAAAGAGAGTTCTAAATATTTTTTTCCACTACAAATACAACAATTATTCATGGGTTTTATCCAATGTTTACGCCCCCAACAATCCAACCAGTAGAAATACCTTATGGGATACCTTGAGACACATGAGGAATGCTTTCAAAAATATTTTGTGGATCCTTGCTAGATATTTTAAATCCCCTCTTTTCCCATCAAATAAGCAAGGGGAAAATATCACTCCATCCAGAAGCATTGAAGATTTTGATAATTTTGTAACTGATAGTGAATTAATGGATATTCAAATTGAAGGAGTAAAATACACATGGAGCAACAGGAGAGTTGGAGATCAACCTATCCAAGTTAAGCTTAATTTTTTTTTTTATTTCTCAAGAGGTTATTCCTATTATGGGTGATGCTAATCTCATTTGTCTCCCGAGAGTTGTCTTTGATCATTATCCCTTTTTTTTTTAAGCTGACAAAGGCTCCAATTTCAATACTCCTTTCATATTCGAAGCCATGTAGACGCAACACCCTAATATTCATAACTAAATATCTGATTGGTGGCAGCAAGATTTTTTTGGGTCTTTAATTACTCAAGTTTCCCATAAACTCAAGGTTGTCAAGAAAAAACTCAAAATCTGGAACAAGGATGTTTTCGGTAATATTTTTGAAAGTAAAAAGTAGATTATGGATAAAATAAAAAGTATTGAACAACAAATACAAAATGGTCAACTAAGTGACCAAATTAGAGTTGAGGAGAAACAACTTTTAGCAGAGTATCATAACATTTTGGGTAAATAAGATATTTTTTAGAGGCAAAAATCCAGATCCCTTTGGCTCAAGGAAGACGATTCCAACACAAATTTTTTCACACTTCCACCCTCAGGCATAGAAGTTTAAAAAAAATTAGGGAATTGACCATAGGTGATGGCTCCATTACCAGGGATATTTTTGAAATTTTAGATGAAGCCTCTTCTTTTTTTGAAGATCTCTTGGGTACCCAACCCCAAAATTTTGATCGAGCCAAGAATCAGTTACTCAATTGCATTCCTACCCTGGTCACTCCAAAAATGAATTCCTCACTCATCAAGCCTCTTTATTCATATGAGATCAAGTAAGCTTTATTCGCTATACAACCTAATAAAGCCTCTAGGCTTGATGGTTTCTCCCTCTAGTTTTTCAAACCTTTTGAGATATTATTGGGCAAGATGTATGCAAGGAAATCACTGAACTCCAACATGAAAAATCCATCCCTAGAGGTATTAATTCTACCTTCATAGCTCTTGTTCCTAAAGGGCTTGTGTGCAAATCTATGGTGGATTTTAGACCCATCCGTTTCTGTAATGTGATTTATAAAATTCTAACCAAAGCTATGGAATCTAGAGTAAAATAATTTCTTTCCCAAATCATAAATCCCTACCAAGGTAGTTCGGTAAAAGGAATATCTTGAAGAACACAAGCTTATATTGAGAGAGGGGGTGAACAGTATAAGACTGCTTTCTACTTTTTCTTTCAAGTCAACTTGCAGTTCAATATTATGCAGTTATAGAAAATAGTATCAAAAGCAATAAAAAAAGCAATGCACAAAAACACAATTCACAAAAGAGACATAGCAATTTACGTGGTTCACCCAATGCGGGCTACTCCATGGATAAAATTTTTCACTAAATTTTATCACCTCAAATTCTGGGAAATCTTTCCCGATTACAAAGTTTATGGGCATCAACCCAAAGGAGATACCTTCCTCTAGCTCTGATCTAACTGGTGATCCTCTAGAAGACCTCTGTCTCTGTTGCCCTTAGAAAGTGGAACTCTATCCATAGAAGTTCCCTGATCTGGCTGGAGACCTCTGTCCTCAACTCTTTCACCTCCAAAGCTGGTCCTCTTATCTGCACCAAACACAGTCCTTCGGTCTGGCACTAATGTCCTCGAAACTTGCACCTCTATGCAATTACAGCACTCGATCAAACATCCACTTATGCACCTCTACGCAAACACAGTAGCACTATCTTCACACACTCTGCTCCTCGACGATCGAACTTCTCCCCGCACTCTGCTTCTGTGAAAGTCGCACTTCAAACACACACTTCGATCAATCATCAAACTCTTCAAACAACCCTCCTTTTATAGCAATACTTTTAAGATCAAAAATTTGATCTTAGTCGACTGTTATGCAAATGCAAACCCTAACTTTGTTGGCTGCATGCCCTAAATTACGTCAGCCCAGATTTAGATTTTTTGGCTCAAAGTTAACTTTGTCCTTCAACCGCCTCTGGAACTCACCTGTAGCTTCTATCGTGAAACTACATGTTGCGATATCACGACATTTTTGCAACCATACACTACCTTATGGATTTTGTCATGATATCGTGACACTTTTGCTTTTGCCTGCCTTGACAACGTCCTTGTCATGAAATCATGACACTTCTATCTTTTGCTGACGTCATCTTCACTCCTGTCGCAAAAATGCGACACTTTAGTCTTCATTGCCTTCTTCTCTGCTTTTGTCATGAAATCGCGACACATCTGCTTCTGCTGACGTCATCTCCAACTTTGTCATGAAATCATGACCCTTATGACTTCATGGCCTTCTTCTTTGCTTGCACTAGTGAAAATAGAACATGTCACGAAATTGTGACGCTTTCACCTTCGAGCTCTTCCTTCTTCAATTCGTCATGAAATCATGATGCTTCTTCTGTTGAAGACTTGCTAACTGTTTCTATCACGAAATCGTGACACTTTCTCCAACTGCAAGCTGCCATCTCAACTTGTCGTGAAATCGTGACACTTTCTACATTCGTACAACTTCTTTGTAGACTGTCGCGAAATCACGACGCTTCTCATTTCAAACTCTTCCTCTTTGCTGTGTGTCGCAAAATCGTGACAGTTCTCTCTTCAATCTTTTTAGCATGTCGCAAAATCATGACAGTCCTCACCTCGACCTCTGCAGCATGTCACAAAAATATGACAGTTCTCACTTGGAACTTTGCATCATGTCATGAAATCACGACAGTTCCTAAATAACTTTCTCTCTCTTCAATCTAGTCACGAAATCACGACAACTCACATTGCGGACTCTCTCTTCTGCATTATGTCGTGAAATCGTGACACTTTCTCATCCATACAACCTTCCTGGAAATGTGTCACAAAATTGTGACACTTTTCCTTTTCTGCCTTCCTACACTTTTCGAGTCACGAAAATGCGACATGTCGCGAAATCACGACACTTTCCATATTGTTCTGCTTCTCTACCAACATGTCGCGAAATTGCAACATTTTTGCTAGCTTCTTCTCTTTCTTCCAGCATGTCACGAAATCGTGACAGTTTTGCCAAAACTTTCTCTCTCCTCAAACATGTCACGAAATCGTGACAGTTTTGCTAACACTTTCTCTCTCCTCAAACATGTCGCAAAATCGTGACAGTTTTTCCAGCCTGCTACAAACTTTTTCTTACTTGTCTTTTTCTTGATCTTTTGCAAAAGGGCTACTGAGAACTTCCTGGAAACTCACTGTCCATGCTCTGAATAATCTTTACCAAAACAAATTCCTTGACATCAAACCAAATTGCTTCAAGAACTTCTTGACATCAATGACAACATCTATACTTGAGCAAAAGCAATGTACCCAAGGTACCCAAAATTGCCAACAATCTCCCCCTTTGTCATTGATGGCAACACTTTACTAAAAACACGTCTCAGGAGCTAAAAATGAAACCAACTAATCCAACAACTGAGAATTTTCCTTTGAAGTTTTTGCTCCCCTTGACTAGAAGCTCTCTTCTTCACTCATATATACCCCTTACTCATATCTCTCCCCCTTTGTCATCAATGGCAAAGAGTCACCTTTGGGGCTTGATACTAAGAATGAAATTCTTAGCTTAGTCCCTCCCCCACCTCCTGATGAGGTGATTAAAATAGGGGTGGGAGTAAAACTCCCATTAGACACTCATCATCATCAGTGTCTACAATTTCCTTGCCAGGCCTTCTCTTGAATTCTTTGTCTGTATTTATGTTCTTGTCATTGTTTTTGTTCTTGTTCTCATTCTTGTTCTTATCCATGCCTTGATCCATGGACCTGTTCATACCACTTTTCATGTTCCTGTACCTTGGCAGTTTAGCTCTGCACTGTCTAGCTATGTGACCTGCATTGTTGCATTTATAACAAGTAACAAAGTTATTTTTGTTCGGCATACCTGTTCTTTGAATCCGCCTGTTATGACTAACCATGTTCCTATAATTAGCCTTGTAGAAAATTGCCTTATGCCCGAACTATTGACAAGAGTAACAATACCCTTGAAAGAAACTAAAACTTCTGAAATTGTTGTTTACCCTCTTCATTTGATCTATGCACTGAGAAGCCGTGTGACCAAACCTATGACATGCAAAACATCTACCGTGAAATATTCTTCTGTTTGACCTCTTGGGTCCCAAAAACTTCTTCTTCGCATTCAAAATTTTGTTTTCTATTTTTGCACATTTATCACTCATGGACTCTTTCTCTGAACCACTCTCTTCATCAGAACTCTCTTCTTTTTGAAATCTTTTACTAGATTCCCCAACTTGTTCCTTGTGTGGTTTAACAAAACCAAGACCTATTTTATCTGTTGTCTTTCTTTGACCTTTGATAAGAGATTTAACCTTTTTGGAGCTTTCTTGAAACCTGTACAGCTTATCCTTGTACTTTTTATTTTCCTCTTTCAAGGAAGCCATTTTCTGTTCTAATTCACTATACTCACGCACCTTAGATTCTAACTCATTCTTGAGTTCTTGTGTCTTAGCCATAGAGATGTCAAGACTTTCTATAAGTTCATCTCTCTCCATACAACATTCATCTAACTTATCCTTGAGTCTAGCATTCTTCTTTCTTTCCTTTTTCAAAACACTAAGAGCATTAGTAAGTTCACTTTCAAGATCCTCTATTTGATTGCATTTTGAATCATCAAGGCCTTTTTTAGATTTCTTATCACTAGAGGTGCTACCCTTTTCAAAAACCATACATGCATCTTCCTTATCATTTTTTGAAGCATCCTTATACATACTAACAACCAATTCATTATTTGTGCAATCATACTCAAGGTACCCAAAATTTCCACATCTAAAACATTTCATGATAATGAATCTATGTTTCAGTTCTTCCTCCTTTTTTGAAATAAACAGCATCTCATTTTCATCATCACTATAACTTTCACTATCACTGCTAGAACACTTACTTGTTTTGTCTAGGTAGAAGCTCTTCTTGTGCTTGTGAGAATGCCTCTTTCCGTGATTGTTGTACTCATCTTTGCTCTTCCTATGATGCTTGTTCTTTTCAGAATCCTTGCTCTTAGAATCCTGTATATCTTCATCACTTTCATTCTTAGAAACAGTACAGTCAGTAGCGTAATGACCAAACTTTCCACAGTTGAAACATCTTATATTTTTCTTGCTTTTGTGTTTTCTAGAGAACTTGCCTTTCTTGCTGTAATATGCCTCTTCATCACTAGAAGACTCATCACTTTCTTGAATCTGTTTACCTTTGGATTTCTTGGTAGCTTTGAAAGCTGCCTCTTTCTTGACATCAACCTTCACTTCAGTTCTCAGCTCAAATGCTGCAAGAATACTATGGACCTCATCCTTTTAAGTGTCTCAACTTGGCCTTTCAAACATTTACATCACCTATGTGAACCACCTGCAGTTGTTTCCACATTTCACTAGCCTTTTTGTAGTGAATCACCTTGGTAAGATCTGCCTTCTGTAAACCCTTCAAAATTGCATTCATTGTTTTTGAATTGCTGTGATGTAGGAGCCTGTCTTATTTAGTATAAGGACCATTTTTAGGGATAGTGTACCCATATTCAATCACTTCCCAAACCTCATTACCAAGAGCCATAAGATAAACCTTCATTCTTGCACTCCATAGACCGAAATTTGATCCATCAAGAATAGGTGTTGCATTGCCACTTGAATAATCCATTCTGTTCTTACCCAGTTCTTCCTTCCAGCTGTTAAACCTTTCCGAAGGAACCCGCTTTGATACCAATTGAAGAACACAAGCTTATATTAAGAGGGGGGTGAACAGTATAAGACCGCTTTCTACTTTTTCTTTCAATTCAACTTGCAGTTCAATATTATGTAGTTATAGAAAGCAGTATCAAAAGTAGTAAACAAAGAAATGCACAAAAACACCATTCACAAAAGAGACACAACAATTTACGTGGTTCACCCAACGCGGGCTACTCCACGGATAAAATTTTTCACTAAATTTTATCACCTCAAATTCTGGGAAATCTTTCCCGATTACAAAGTTTATGGGCATCAACCCAAAGGAGATACCTTCCCCTAGCTCTGCTCTAACTGGTGATCCTCTAGAAGACCTCTATCTTTGCTACCCTTAGCAAGTGGAACTCTATCCATAGAAGACACATGTATTCCCTGCTCTGGCTGGAGACATCTGTCCTCAACTCTTTCATCTCCAAAGCTGGTCTTCTTATCTGCACAAAACATAGTCCTTTGGTCTGGCACTAATGTCCTCGAAACTTGCACCTCTACGCAATTACAACACTCGATCAAACATCCACTTATGCACCTCTGTGCAAACACAACAACACTGTCTTCACACACTCTGCTCCTCGACGATCGAACTTATCCCTGCACTCTGCTTCTATGAAAGTCGCACTTCGAATGCACACTTCGATCAATCATCAAACTCTTCAAATAGCCCTCCTTTTATAGTAATACTTTTAAGATCAAAACTTTGATCTTAGTCGACTGTTATGCAAATGCAAACCCTAACTCTGTCGGCTACATGCCCTAAATTACGTTAACCCAGATTTAACTTTGTCGGCTCAAAGTTAACTCTGTCCTTCAACCGCCTCTGGAACTCACCTGTAGCTTCTGCCATGAAACTACAACATGTCGCGATATCACGATATTTTTGCAACCATACACTACCTTATGGCTTTTATCACGATATCGTGACACTTTTGCTTTTGCTTGCCTTGACAATGTCCTTGTCACAAAATCGCGTCACTTCTGTCTTTTGCTGATGTCATCTTCACTCCTATCGCAAAAACACGACACTTTAGTCTTCATTGCCTTCTTCTCTGCTTTTATCATGAAATCGTGACACATCTGCTTCTGCTGACATCATCTCCAACTCTGTCATGAAATTGTGACCCTTATGACTTCATGGCCTTCTTCTTTGCTTACACTAGCGAAAACGAAACATGTCGCAAAATCGTGACACTTTCGCCTTCGAGCTCTTCCTTCAATTCGTCGCGAAATCGCGATGCTTCTTCTGTTGAAGACTTGCTAACTATTTCTGATACGAAATCATGACATTTTCTCCAACTGCAAGCTGCCATCTCAACCTATCACAAAATCGTGACACTTTCTACATTCGTACAACTTCTTTGTAGCCTGTCGCGAAATTGTGACGCTTCTCATTTCAGACTCTTCCTCTTTGTTGCATGTCGTGAAATCGCGACAGTTCTCTCTTCGAGCTTTTCAGCATGTCACAAAATCATGACAGTCCTCACCTCAACCTCTATAGCATGTCGCAAAAACACGACAGTTCTCACTTGGAACTTTGCATCATGTCACAAAATCACGACAGTTCCTGAATAAATTTCTCTCTTTGATCTAGTCACGAAATCGCGACAACTCACACTGCTGACTCTCTCTTCTGCATTATGTCACGAAATCGTGACACTTTCTCATCCGTACAACCTTCTTGGCAATGTGTCGTGAAATCGCGACACTTTTCCTTTTCTGCCTTCCTGCACTTTTCGAGTCGCAAAAATGCGACATGTCATGAAATCGTGACACTTTCCATCTTGCTCTGCTTCTCTGCCAACATGTCGCGAAATCGCGATAGTTTTGCTAGCTTCTTCTCTTTCTTCCAGCATGTCGCGAAATCATGATAGTTTTGCCAAAAATTTCTCTCTCCTCAAATATTTCGTGAAATCATGACAGTTTTTCCAGCACTTTCTCTCTCCTTAAACATGTCACGAAATCAGGACAGTTTTTCCAGCCTGCTACAAACTTTTTCTCACTTGTCTTTTTCTTGATCTTTTGCAAAAGGGCTACTGAGAACTTCTTGGAAACTCACTGTCCATGCTCTGAATAATCTTTACCAAAACAAATTCCTTGACATCAAACCAAATTGCTTCAAGAACTTCTTGACATCAATGACAACATCTATACTTGAGCAAAAGCAATGTACCCAAGGTACCCAAAATTGCCAACATATCTATAACTTATGGTATCATAACTTTGCATGAAGTCCTCCATTCTATCTCTAGCAAAAAAAAATTTGCCCTGGTCCTTAAAATTGATATTAATAAAGCTTTTGACAAGTTCAATCGAGAGTTCCTGCTTTCTGTCCTTCTCAAGTTTAGTTTCCATAGAGACTGGTTCAAACTTATTCAATGTTGCATTTGTAGCCCCTGGTTCTCAGTGTTAGTCAATGGATTTACAACATGTTACTTCCCAAGCAATAGATGGCTTAGGTAGGGGGATCCCCTATCACATATTCTCTTCATTATTCTTACTGAATCCCTTGGAAGAGCTCTCAAAGCTACTTTCTCGGATGGCACGATATCTGGTACTCAATCTGCTTCTAGCATGGGACTTATTTCTCATCAGCAGTTTGTAGATGACACTATATTAGCTACTCATGCTTCAATTTGAAAAGCAAAGTCAATTAAAGGTATTTTAGATCTCTATGAAGAGGCTACAGGGTAAAATATAAACTATGCCAAGAGTAAAGTTTTCTTTCTCAATACCCCCTATCTAGATAGGTCAATATTGCTTGTATTCTTCAGTGTGTCATATATCAGCTTACCACTATCTATTTAGGGCTTTTCCTATTCACCAGTTACCCCAAAGAGTTTATGTGGAGCAATGTTATTGAAAGAATCAATAAAAATCTTACAAGTTGGAAAGGGACCCTCCCATCCCAAGAAGCCAAAGACACTCTCACTATGGCATGTCTTCAAAGAGTTCATATTTATTTCATGTCAGTTTTCAAAGCCCCATTTTCTGTCTATAACAAAATTGAACAGATTCAGGAGAGATTCCTTTGGGCAGGTTTAGAGGATTAAAAAAGGTTCATCTGGTCATGTGGGAAAAGGTTTGCTTACCAAAAGGTTAGGGAGGGTTGGGTATTAGAATAATTAGTAATATGAACATGGCATTGTTGGCTAAGCATACTTGGAAGGTGTTTACGAATTGCAATCTTGAATGGGTTTCCATCATAAATAAAAAATACACTCACATCTAGAATTTTATGGATGAAAATATTCCTAAAGTTGGGTCCACCTTCTGGAAATCAATCCTCTAGACTAGACCTCTTATTCAAAGGGGAACCAAATGGTATCTTGGAATAGGAAACAAGATAATTTTTTGGTCAAACAGGTGTATCTCCAATCAAATGCTTAGTGATAACAACAAAGTCTCAATGGTGTAGCCTTTGTTGGACACTCTTATAGGCAGAAAGGTGGATGATTTCATAGACTCTTAAATCCAACCCAAATAATAGAAATATCTCCACATTGCAAATACTGATGCCCAAATTTCAAATGCTATCACAAAATTATCAACATTGCTGAGGGAAATTGTAATTCCATCTGGTATATCTCATGATACCCCTTTTTGGAAAGAAACTGACTTTGGTCTTTTTTCTGTCAAATCTACTCATTTGTTGAATTTCACTCCCCAAAATTCTCTCATTCCTTTAAATTTGGTTTGGCTTAAACACCTCATACCTAAAATTGTTATCTTTTCTTGGTTGGCCATCCAAAACAAGATTCTAACTATTGATAATCTCATGAAAAGAGGGATGGTTGTGAAAGCACGAGGATACGAAAGCAAAATGGAACGAAAATGCATGAAAAGGGGAAAACAAGCGAAATGAAACGAGATGTAAAGCAAATGTAAAGTGCAGCCCTTTATTTTATTAATTTTCTCGAGATCAGGTTACAATACGTCTCCTCCCTTTTCAGGGGCTAGGAGCGTTAAACATAGTTTTGTCACACCACGGATGGTACGCTTTCTTTCGCGTGCCCACATGTGAAATGGGCGGGCCAAACGTCATCGCCGCTTGCGTGAATGCATCTGTGCTTCCTTGCTGCCCCTCCGGTGTCGAGATCCTACGTTCAAAAAAATAGCAAACGATTAAAAGCACCTACGGATGGAGGGAAACATGCGATCCCCAAGGCCTCCGGTTAATGCATGCATAAAATAATTAAAACTATAATCAAAACATATCAGAATGAGCTAAAATTTGGACAGAGGCATGAAAACATTACCAAGAACACACTGCAAAAGGAACAGTCGAGAAATCTGCCACAGATTTCTAATCGCTCCGGGGTGGGACGATTAGGACTGTCACAAGACGTCAGAAAGTGACCTCCTAAATGTCCCATCCAGGGGCCTCCAAAACACCTACAAAGTTGGGGTTAGGCAAAACGGGGCATTTTGAGATGACCCAGAAGGTCGGATTTTGCAAATTCTACCTCGATCACCCTATATCCGATGATGCTCCCTATATGTTAATGAAAATGAAAAACATTGAAAACACAGCCAATATTCATCAGAATGACATGAAATTTGAATGGCAGCCTATATGAGTGACCTAAAATGAAATGCAAATGAAATAGTAAAGAAATATGCTATAGATTTCTAATCACTTTGGGGTGGGGCGATTAGGACTACAACAGTGTGGGGGGCACCCAAGGGCAGGACGCCCATCGTTTGGGGCTTGGTTTCGGCACCAATCCACTTGGGATGGGTCCAAAACCTCCTAGGGGGTTGTGTCAAAAAATTGGGTGGGGTATTGTGGCCAAATGTTTAGGTTTTGGGTCCGGATTGTGCTTCCAATGATCACCCAATAACCTCCCTTCCAAAAGAGAGATCAAGGATGTAAGAAGCACAAGCGATGGGTGAGGATGTAATTCGGTAGCACTCCATTGCTCCAAATGCTCTTGCTCTATCCTTTTTGGGGTGAGAAGACTCACCATTTTATAGACCTGAGGGTCTCTTGTGAATGAGCATGCAGAGGCGCCACTTGGCCATCATGCCTTGTAGGGGAGAGAAGATTCCTCCATGATTAAGGGCTCCATGATTGCCTCTTTGAGCTCAAAAATGCTCACTCGCACTCCCATGCATTGAAGGTGGAGTTGAGTGGTGGATCTGAGCTGCCATTTGTCAAGGTTTGACCTTTTTCCCATCAAACCTGCTATTCGCCCCACCCTGGAGCGAATGCTGCTAATCGTCCTGGGGTGGGACGAATACCAGTTTGTAATCATCCCAGGGTGGAACGAGTAGGGAGCAGAGTGCCTGAAAGGTGCCAAATTGACCTCTGACCTTCCAAAACTACTGTGGGAGTGGTTAGGACCACTTTTTAACCTCTGGGGGCTGCCCTAGGGGCTATGTATGTCAATTCGATCAGTGCTTGTCGTCACATAATCGGATTGGTGTTGTTTTGGTGTCTATAGATGCCCCTTTTTGGGATGCGTTGTGCGTGGCGCAGTGCTGAGCAAAAATAGATAACCAAAGCACTAATGATTAGGGTTTCTCAGTAACCTAACCAAATTTTGATGCCCCAAGTATGGAAAGGGCACGCATTCTTGAATCCTTGCTTTTGACGAGCTAAGGAGCTTAATTCAAGTGTTAACCTTTTTCGGTGAGGTGTTACTTGATCTTGGACATTGTTCAGTCATGAATAGGCAAAGGGCGCAACCTTTTGTCTGTGGGAACCTTGAGTTCATGATTCTAGAATGCCAAGTGTTTGATCAGCTTGTGATTATTGCTTGTTTGCTGCCCCAAGCAGGAGCGTGATTGTCTTTGTCAATGATTCTTTGAATGCATGCCATTTCCTTGATTGGGTGTGTATTTGTTGATTGGTGACTAAGTGTGACTACCCCCTCAAGCGACGAATCGATGAGGGAATGACCGACATGAGAAAAGCGACGAGTCGCTTGACCCAAGATGACTTTTGTAAGGGTGCCTTCAGTTGTTTTCCGTTGAATGCTTATGCAGTTTCCGAACAATTTGACCTATTTTTGGTGGGTTTTAACCCTTTTTGTGACGCATTTTGGAGCTAAAATTGTCAAAAATTCGTCCTCCCGTGGAGCGGTCCGGCTATGGTAGCCTTCTTAGGGAGTAGGATATTGATAATTTGTGACCCCAACATCAGTTTTGTATGCCAAGAATGTCAGGCGCAAAGGCACCTTTGTTCGGCAATTTTATTGCTATTTTTGGGTGGGTTTTGACCCTTTTTGTGACGTCATTTGGGGATGAAATTCTCAAAAATCCGTCCTCCCGTGGAGCGGTCCAGCTATGGTAGCCTTCTTAGGGAGTAGGATAGTGAGGATTTGTGACCCCAACATCAGTTTTGCATGCCAAGAATCGCAGGCACAAAGGTGCCTTTGTTCGGCAATTTTATTGCTATTTTTGGTGCATTTTGGATGCAGTTTTGGTTGTTTTTTATTTTCTTGCTCTGTAATCGTCCCAGGGTGGGACGAATACCAATTTAGTAATCATCCTAGGGTGGGACGAGTGCTAACTAGAGCGCTCATCCCAGGGTGGAACGATTACAGGCCTAAAAGCCTATATAAGGGCCAAAACTAGGTTTTGGGCTCATTTGCATTTGTTTTTTCTAGCGATTTGGAGCTGTGAGGAGGAGGAGGTCGAGTTCGCGTAGCGGAGCGCTATCAAATTTTCATGGACACAATGAGTTCACGGACCAGATCATCCAGTGGCGGAGCCGAGGCGAGACCCGTGAGTGCTCCTTCTCTTTATTTTGCTTGTTTTTATTTTCAAAAGCCGTAATTTACTTTTTGTTTGTATGTTTTTTCATTTAAACTAAGATTAAACCCTAGTTTAAATTTTTTTTTTGGTTTTTTATATTATGCATTTTAAACTAAGATAAACCCTAGTTTAAATTTTATTTTTTTTTTTTTTTTTTTTTTTTTTAAACTAAGATAAACCCTAGGTTAAAAATTTTATTTTTTTTTTTTTTTTGTTTAAACTAAGATTAAAAACCCTAGTTAAAATTTTTTATTTTTTTTTTTTTTTTTAACTAAGATTAAAAACCCCAATAGTTTTTTTTTTTTTTTTTAAACTAAGTTAAAACCCTAGTAATTTTTTTTTTTTTTTTTAAACTAAGATTAAGAAACCCTAGTTAAAATTTTGTATTTTGTTTTTTTTTTTTTTTTTAACTAAGATTAAGAAACCCTAGTTCAAAATTTTTTTTTTTTTTTTTTTTTTTTTTATGTTTTGTTTTATTTGTTAAATGTTTTAGCTGTACATTTGTTAAATGTTTTGTTGTACATTTGTTAAATGTTTTTGTACATTTGTTAATTTTTTTTACATTTGTTAAATGTTTTTGCTATACATTTTTTTGGTTGTCATGTTTTTAATGTTTTTGTGTTGTTTTTGTTTTGCAGGTGGTGAAGAGTCGGTACCGTCAGCCGACGGTGTTTTCGGATGCGCGGGAGGCACTGACTATGGTGGACTGGGAGTGGCTTGATGCCCTTGGGCTCAAGCAGGTGACTCGGTTAGAGCCTATGGTGGGGGATCGGGCATATCTGACTGCCTTGATCAATTTGTGGGATCCCCGCACCAACACCTTTCATCTCCCAACAAGGGAGATGACAATGACTCTAGAGGACGTTTATCAGATTCTATGGATTTTGATAGACGGGTTGCCCATTCGGACTACTCCTCGTGATCAGCGGATGGCGATGCTGACATGGTGCTTTGGGCATGGGGTGGAGATGGGGGTGGATAGTCTGATGGAGAGGGCAAAGGGGGACTGCTTGATTGGCAAGATTTTGGTGTGGTGGTGGCTGGAGAAGGGCGTGTTGGGGGTGAGGCATGCACTGCTCATGACCCTCATCTCCAACATGTTGTTGCTCGACTCATCTGGTGCGAGGTTCCCTTGGAACCTACTGGAGGTAGTTTTTAAGACTTGTGGAGTGTCCGATAGAGGCACCCCTGATTATGAGGTGGGGTCAGACACTACTGGCACAACTTTATGATGAGTTGTACGAGGTCCATTATTAGAGGTGAAAGGGGATTGGGTGCAGCTACCTATTGTAGTGTTGGGGGTGGCAGCACATAGCTATGGAGCGGCCATAAGGTTTGCCATGGACCACTCGGGTAGAGATGGTGGATAGGGAGATAGGGTATGCGGCTCTATGGTGGAGGTCAGAGGAGCAGGGGCAGAGTCGATGGTGGGCAGGTGTCATAGGGCACTATGTCGATGCCTTCTCATGTCTTGCTCTAGGGGAGGTGTTCTAGCATCCATACCGGGACTGTCCAGCCTAGCCTGAGGTTGGGGAGTGGCTTCGACGGGCATGCAGGGGGAGGTGGCTGATCGAGTGACATGGGACCGAGTAGGAGTACTTCCCGTACATCCGAGTGACTCGATAGTTTGGGGTGCACCAGGGATTTCCTAGTGAGCCTTTGATCTATCGATATTGGGGCGATGAGAGGACTCTGGCCTAGCCGATCATTGAGCCACTAGGTGAGGAGTCGGATGTAGTGATTGATGTCCCCGACATGGACAATGTCGAGGTGACTATAGAGTATGACCAGTGGTGGATGATGCGATGATGGCGGGGTGAGGGGCCTCTAGGAGGCATGGATGTGGTAGCAGTAGGTGGTGAGGATGTAGAGGCATCAAGGGAGGGTTGGGGAGCTCCGTGATGATGTAGATATGGTGGAGGTTGACGACTTGACTGGGGATGACCTAGGGGTTCTAGAGCAGCCGGATATACAGGACGTTCTAGAGTAGTGGGTGCCAGAGCAGCCCACCATCCCAGAGATGCCCATGCCTCAGGAAGTCCCAAGGGACATGGAGGCTAGGTATCATGCTGAGATAGCATGATTGGAGGATCTACTACAGAGATGAGATGAGGAGCATGGGGAGGTTCTGCAAGAGAGGGATCTCCTATGGACTCAGTTGGTGGAGTGGGAGAACGCATTGGCTACGTACCATCGATGGGATGGGGACACAGATGCTTCATGGGAGAGGGATCTCCTACGGACTCAGTTGGCATAACGTGATGATGCATTGGCTACGTACCATCGATGGGAGATGGATTTGGTCCGACATCGAATGGAGTTGGAGGCAGAGATTATCCACCTCGATGGGCGGTTACCTGAGCTCACTAGAGGTGGATCTTCACGTCGAATGAGAGACAGTGAGACTGAGCAGTCTGCTTCCTCTCATCGTAGGTGGGTGGGTGAGGGTAGCGCTAGTGGGCATGATGCAGGGGCTGGCAGCAGCCACCCTGAGAGGTCCCATAGGACCCACACCACTAGGGGTAGTTTTAGTCGCACCGATCCTACGTGATCATGGTGGCCGACTCCCTAGGCTTGGGGTTTTTGAGTTTTTGATTTGTTTGTGAGGTCAGAGGACCATTTTATTGTAGCTTAAGGGCATTTTGACGATATATATACATGACTTTCTTTGTGTTTATACACTTGTTATGATTTAACTTTATGCACATTTTAGTTATGTTGATGTATGCATGTGTTATTATGAATGTGATGTTTCTAATTATATGATGTATGCATATGGAATGGATGGAATGATTTGTTGATAACTTGTCGGTGGCACCATAGACTATACAGGATTTACTGGCTTTCTGTACTATGTGATGCTTTGTGGAATGACTTTGCATGTGTGAATTTTTTTTTTTTGTATTTTTTGATGGTGATGTAAGAATGGACATGTACAACAGTTGTTCTAGAATGTAGTTAAGGTTTTTCTGAGACTCAGATGTTTTAACTAACTAGCCAAGACTGTACATTTATCTTACAAGACTTTTGAACAAGGTACGAATCAGACTTGAGTTTGACCAAGTTATTTCACATCCCTGTGTGTGCGATTGAATTCGTTTATGTGGTATTTGTCAGGATACCGCCAGTGCCAGGTAGGCTGTCCACCAAACCTGTACTGAGGATCACCTAATTAGCTCCACTAACTCCTTTGTTGTATTTAGTAAGATTAATCCATAGGACAATCTAAGGTACCATAAGCTAGCTCATCCACATGCAAACATTGGTCTGCTCACACGCAAAGCTAATGTGATAGACATATCGTCATGCATTTAGGATACCGCCATTGCCAGGTAGGTTGTCCACCAAACCCGTAATGAGGATCACCTAGATGGTTTTTCGAATGCTGAGAATTCCAGGGATTCAAGCTCAGGCATCTTTCGGTTGCTCAACTTGTTGGGATACTTGCTCTCATACATAGTGATAAAAATCACTATTTATTTTTCTCTTTTGTTTTTCTTTTTGAGCAAGGGGTTTGAATAGTGGTGATAACCACTGTTATTTGATTTTGCATTTTTAGGTTTCAAAGTTGAGCTCGTAGGTTTTTGGCTTGCGAATGGAATTGATCCCTTTTGGCTTTGGGGATGACTACCCATCCTATTTAGGGACGTGTAGTACGAATCCTTATGACTTTGGGGACCAAAGGTGATTGGGGATGTTACTATGTAATGGCATTGATATTTTAGGCCTTGGGGATGACTACCCATCCTTGTCAGGGGCATGTAGTATGAATCCTTATGACTTTGGGGACCAAAGGTGATTGGGGATATGATTATGTAATGGCATTGATATTTTAGGCCTTGGGGATGACTACCCATCCTTGTCAAGGGCGTGTAGTACGAATCCTTATGACTTTGGGGACCAAAGGTGTTTGGGGATTTTTGATAGTGGATTTTAACCACTATTTATTATGGGGAATTGGATGGGGAAGAGCTTGTCCTTTTGTCAATTCTTAGCATTCTCGAACCATTCGCATAGGGGGATGAGCAGGCTAACCTTTCACCTATGGTACCCTAGATTGCTTTGTAGGTTTCTCTTGCATTCACACAACTTGGGAATTTTTTTATGTGTTTTAACTTGTGTGGGGATGCTACGTAACGAGGTGTGATCCAAGTAAAACTCTACCTTTGTAAAATATATCTGACTTTGTACAGTTTTTGGCTAGAAATCTAAAGACAACTGAATGACGAAAACCCTAAATACATTAGGAGACAACTGACTATGATAAAAAAATGTGGATGGTGTTATTCTGGATGGATGTGTTTACAAAATGGACTGAATGTGGAAAATGATGGAATTGCCTAGCAATTACAGTCTATGGTGCTTATGACGTGTATGACCAGCAAATATGCCATGTATGGATGTGATGCCTAATGCAATTTATTATATTTTTGTGTTTTGATTTTTAAGAGTATGCATGGAAGTGAGATGCAATTTTTTTGTTATTTTTTATTATCTTTTGTTTTTGTTTGTTTTTGAATATTTGTTTTTGACCAAGCGATTGTGGGAACCCTTGGAGCTTTTGGTTTGACCAAAGAGTTTATGGATACCTTTGGGGCATTTTAGGTTGACCAAGCGATTGTGGGAATCCTTGGAGCATTTTTGGGTTGACCAAGTGATTGTGGGAATCCTTGGAGCTTTTAGTTTAAACAAAGTTTATGGACCTTTGGGCATTTTGGGTTGACCAAGCGATTGTGGGAATCCTTGGAGCATTTTTGGGTTGACCAAGCGATTATAGAATCCTTGGAGCTTTTGGGTTGACCAAGCGATTTTTGGAATCCTTGGAGCTTTTGGGGTGGGCTATGGCTCTCTAAATGTGGAATGGCCTCAAATGACTGATGTTCAAGGGTTCTAGTTCCTTGATTCCTTCAAGAGAGGCGAGCCGGTATGTTCCAGGTCCTATTTTACTATCAATTACATAGGGACCTAACCAATTTGCATGAACTTGTCCCTTAGATGGGGTGGCAAGTTAGAATTTTGTTGGTTCTCTTTTAAGACCAAGTCACCAACCTGAAAGTCCCTCAGGTGAACTTTCATGTTGTATGCTTTCTTAAGTCGCTCTTGATAGATACGTAAATGCTCGAGAGCATTGATGCGTCATTCATCGAGCAACGTAAGCTGGTCTAACCGGGCCTACCATGTAGTGTCATCATCGATGAACTCTTGCATTGATATGCGTAGGGAAGGTATTTCCAACTCGAGAGGCATGACTGCCTCGGAGCCATACACCAACGAAAATGGAGTTGCCCTAGTGGGCATCCGAATGCTAGTGTGATAAGCCCAAAGAGCAAGTGGGATTTGAATGTGCCAATCCTTATGACTATCTATGACCATATTTTTAAGGATGGCAACTAGCATTTTGTTTGATGCCTCTGCTTGCCCATTTGCCTACGGATAATAAGGTGTCAAAAAACTATGCTGAATTTTGTACTTTGTTGTCAAAGCACGCACATATTTGTTCTTAAATGACGTCCCATTATCCGAGATGATCTTGGATGGAATACCAAAATGACATATGATGTTATGTAAAATAAACTCCGCAATGCGGGTTCCAGTCGTAGAGGTAAGCGGAATTGCTTCCACCCACTTGGTGAAGTACTCTATGGCCGTTATGATAAACGTGTGATGACCTGACGATGCAGGGGAGATCTTTTCGATTAGATCTAAGCCCCACTACAAAAATGGCCAAGCCGATTGGATCGACTGCAAGGCCTGAGAAGGTACGTGTGTCAAATTGGCATGGTGTTGACACTTCATGCACTTCCTTACATACGTGCAACAATCTCGCTCTAAAGATGGCCAATAATAGCCCATGCGAAGAATGCGCTTTGCGATGGCCATACCGCTGAAGTGGCCACCGCATGTACCATCGTGCGCTTGGGTGATCGCCCAAGCGGACTCCTACTGGTCCAAGCAATGGAGGAGGATCCCTTCGTAGCTTCGACGGTACAAAATGTCTCCTAGCAAGACATGTTTTGCCACTTTCTATTTGAATGATCTTTTTGTGGCATGCGTCAATCCAAGTGGGAGGTTACCTAGCTTGAGGTAGTCTCTTATGGGTGTGTACCAATCCTGCTGATCAGAAACCTCGATGGTATGAACTGCCAATCCCTCTTGAAGTTCATCCCTAGCAAAAGTTGAGTGGGAACGGACCTGTAAGAATAGCATTGTGTTGCTATTAAGAGGGGTCGGGGAGAACAAGGACCCCTAGTTGGCATGATTCAGACTATCATGGATTCGAGAGAACTTATCCTGAGATGGTTCAATCTGGATCAGGTGGATTCCTGGCGTTAGGTCAGAGCTTGCATGCTCCATCATGGATTGTGATAATGTTTTGACTTGAATAGTTGTCATCTCACCGGAAGGGTCTTGTGGGATTAGTGACCCCAAGGAGGCCATAGTGTCCGCAAAATGATTCGATGATCGAGGGAGTGCCTCGATGTCGTACCATTCAAGATTTGCCAAGAATTTGTCCACAAGGGCTTTGTAGGCCTACAGAACTGGGCATTTACATTGGAATACCCCTTTTACTTGGTTGAAAATTAACAATGAATCACCAAAGATGTTCAAGCATTTGATGTTCATGGTGATTGTTGTCTGAAGACCTATGAGCAAGGCTTCGTATTCGGCATTGTTGTTGGTGCATGGGAAATCTAGTTTAAATGATAGAGGCATTGGAGCCCCTTGTGGTGTGAAGAATACAATTCCCATGCCACCCCCTTGCTCACATTTAGAACCATCAAAAAATAAGGTTATGTCGGCCTGTGACTCAAGCTCATCAAAATCTAGCGATTCTGAGACATGGAAGACCCCATCATCGGGTAGCTCTATGGTCAGAGGCTGATCATCTTCGAGAGGAGCCTCTGCTAGTTGATCGATGATGACTTGACCTTTGATGGACTTTTGTCCAATGAATTCGATGTCAAACTCCATCAACAACATGATCCATTTTGTCATGCGGCTACTATGATAAGTATGACTCATCATGTACCGCAATGGATTCTCCTTAGACACAACATACGTCGTATTGCTCAACATGTAGTGGCATAGCTTTTTGGTAGCAAATACCACTGCTAAGCATAGCTTCTCGACGTATGCATAGTTAAGTTCATAACTGACCAAGGTGCGGCTAAGATAGTAAGTAGCCTGCTCTTTGTGTAGTTCATTCTTCTGGGCTAGCATGGCGCCCAGTGCCACCTCAGTAGCTGAGATGTATAAGTAGAATGACACTCCTGGTCTAGGTGGTGCCAATACTAGCGGTGAAGCCAAGTATTGTTTGATGTCATCGAAGGCTGACTGGCACTCATCATCCCAGTGAAATGCTACCCCCTTGTGTAATAATTTATTCATGGGTCGGCACTTGTCAGATAGCTGTGCTATGAAGCGCTTGATTGACGTGACCTTTCCCTGTAAGCTTCTAAGTGCTTGATGGTGGTTGGGGGAAGCATTTCAAGGATTGCCTTGACTTTGTTTGGATCTACCTCGATTCCTCATTTTGAGACTATGAAACCCAAGAGTTTTCTAGATGTGATGCCAAATACGCACTTCTTGGGGTTTAGTCTGACTTTATGTTCGATGAGGCGATCGAGGATCTTGCTTAGGTCATCGAGATGATCTGGGCGCAAAAGAGATTTGGCCAACAGATCATCCATATAATCTTCCAAAGTTTTATGCATGTGATCATGGAAGATGTATGTCATAGCGCGTTGGTAGGTGGCGCCAGCATTTTTAAGGCCAAAGGGCATGACCTTATAACAAAATGTCCCCCAAGGCATTGTGAATGCCATTTTTAGTTGATCATCGAGATTGATATGAATCTGATTGTATCCCGAGAAACCATCCATGAGGGAAAGCATTTCATGGCCTACTGTAGCATCTACCAATGCATCGATGCTAGGCAAGGGGAAATCATCCTTGGGACTCGCTTTGTTTAGATCTCAAAAATTGGTGCATATGTGAATCCTCCCATCGAGCTTCTTGATGGGTACCATGTTGGACAACCATGGTGGGTAATCCATGCAGATGACAAACTATGCATCCAACAACTTTTGTAGCTCATCTTTGACCATTAAGGCTACTATTGGGTGCATCTTACATAGTTTTTGCTTGAGTGGCTTGACTGTCGGATCAAGCGTTAGATTATGCATGACTAGCTATGGGTCTAGCCCCGACATGTCTTTGTAGGACCATGCAAAAACCTCCTTCTTCTCTTTGAGAAGGGCAATGTAATCGGCTTGCTCTTCGGGGGATAGACTTACCCCTAGCTTGATGATTTGTGGATTCATTGGATCAGAGCCGATGTCTACGTCAGTCGTCTCTTCGACTGACATGTGGGACCCATCCTCCAACTGGTGTGGAGTTGGGATCAAGTGGATATCATTCGCTGAATTTAGATCTACATTTGGAACGTCGGGTTCCTCTTCAGCGTGGAAGATATCCTGAGTTGGTCCTGGGGTGAAATGAAGCATCTCACCGCAAGGCCAGTACTCTGATGGGGATGGTGGTGAGTCAGCGTGATCCCAGTCTATAGCATCTAAGTCTAGATACAATGGTCATGTTGGATCGGTTGGATTGTGGATGGGGGTGGTTAAGTCAATGGAGATCATGTTGATGAAATGATTTTGGTCTCCATTACCATGGGTGTGGTGACTCGGACTTCCTTGGTGATATTTGTGCTTCGGATCTGGCTCTGGGGGTATTGGCACAAATGGATCAGCCCTATGTGTGGATAATAGGATGGGGTCTACCCTTGGCACTGATGGCTCTATAGGGTCTCTGGGTGGAAGGTGCTCTCTGTATACCTAAAGTGGCGGGTGAAGCAGTTGGTCCAACTGTGCTTGGTTTAGGTGCCACCTATGCCTTGGCCCCATGTTTAGTTGTTCAAACATGTCATCAATGTCCATGGGGTATTGTTGTTACCGCATATGATTGAGATATGCCATCTCAGTCTCATCTTCATAATCACTATCAGAGATCCATAGGCCTTCATTGGCTTCGACAACTATTTATGACATGTGAGGCTCGTCTTGCTCGAGAAAATTGATCTAGTCCCATCGAGGTTGTTCCGCTCTCTATGGGAGGACCTGATTTTCTTGAGGTGGCCCTTGCTCGATTGGAGCATTCAAGGGGAACATTGCCAATAAGCTTTCTTGATAGTCATCCATGGGGGTCACTTGCGAATGATTGCTATCAGATTCGAAAGGGTCCCACGATGCTACCTCATACTCTGACTCATCTTTCGAAGATCCTTCTTGACCTTGTCTATATCCCTCTTGTAGGTGAGTTCTCGAACTTTCTCCTTTCTCGATCAAAGGGAAGGGGTTATCAAGGTCAACAAGGTGTGTTGTTAACAATGGGAGATAATCCCCCAATGTATATGTTGTGTTAGGATTGGCATATGGATCTTGTGCCAACCCATCCTTGTTGCCTATCCCTAGGCCTTGCATGTTCTCCACCAAGATGTCAAGGGGAAAGGGTGGTTGAACCCTACTCCTGATTTGTCGTATGGCATCTGATATCTTGGTTGGCAAAGAACGTGCACTCCTTGTTCATATCTGCCTAACCCATATCCATGCCAATTACATTGGCCAAGATATCTCAAAGTGAAGTCTGGGTTGGACAAATAGTTGACATCCTCAGCAAAGGGCTCTTCATCTTCTTCCTCTTGTAGGTAAGGTTCAATGCCATTATCGAGGCCCCCATATACAAAATTTGTCTGGTTTGGTGGGTAGCCTAGAGGAACAATAGTGTCGATGGGGAGGCGAGGTCTCCCCATGTCCTGCATGGACTCAAGTGCGGGTGTTGCTACAATGTTCCACACTAGGTACTCCCCCAGGCCCGTATTGGCCATCTCAATGGTGATCATTGGTGGTTGAGGGGGAGGGAATGGGAGTTCTTCCTGAGTCCACTCCATGTCGGGTGAACTAGGCATCTCGACTTCCATTCGGCTAGGCATCTCCTCGATAGAGATGGTTGAGACTGATGGTGGTGCCTCTTCCAGGGGTTTCTTCCCATTGTCCTTCGATGTGGCCACCATAGGTGGCATCATTGGTGAAGGACCAGACGATGAAGATGGACCCGACTAGGGATTTGAGGGACTTAACAATGGGGATGCATGCGGAATCGGACCCTGTTTAGATGGATTCAACTAAAAATCCAAATGTGTCGATGGAAGGGTCGATTGTGGCATCAGCTGCACCGCATTGCAATACTTGAAGGGCTCTAAGTCTGTCGGGACTACATGCACCTGCCCTTCGAATGTGTACTTTAGGCACTGATGAGCTATCGAAGGGACACACTTCATGTCCCTGATCCAAGGCCGGCCCAACAAGATATTATAGGCCATCTCACCTTCCAAGATGTGGCACAATGTAGGAATAGTCTTTTGTCCCACTTGGATGGGTAGGACAATTGTGCCAACCATCGAGCATATCGCATCATTGAATGCTCGAAGAGTATAGGTGGAGGCCACAATGTGAGATGCTAGCAACTTGAGGTGTTTCAAAGCCGTTGTTGTGATTATATTATTGGATGAGCCAGTGTCCACCAACACCCTCTTATATGGAATCCCGTTGACCCATGCAATGATGTGCAAGGGTGGATCCGCCATATCACCAGTCATCGATTTTAGCTCATCTTCTCTAAAGGTGATGACTGGTTCGGTGCATCATTTTACATGTCCCACAAAGTTGTTGAAAGAGTTTGCTTCATGGGGCTACAGCTCGATGGCTTTTAATATCTCCATTAGAGCCTCCCGATGGGGCGGTGATTGTTGGATGAGCTCGTAGATGGAGAGCCTAGCCGACGTGGTCCTTAAACTTTGGGTAAGTTTAGTCCGAATCGTGGCCACTGGTCTAGGTGGGGGAGGTTGTGTAGGGTGTTGTTGAGGTTGTGACATTGATGGAACCTCTCCTGTAGCCGCCGTGGGGCAGCTATGCTTGGGTACCTCTTGTTTCGAGTCACTATGCTTATCATCCCTACATACCCCTGCATGGGGCAGTTCTGTGTCACCTCATTGACTTGAAGGGTCTTTGCCTGCACATCATGGGCAGGCAGGGGGTCTTTGAAGACCTCCATCTATTGGTTGTTTGGTGCAATGGGATTATCCACCGCTAGCATCTTGTTGTCTATTAGGTCTTGCACTAAGCTTTTGAACTTCCAACATGCATAAAGGTCATGTCCCTTCTATCGATGAAACCTACAGTACAAGTCTTCCCTATAACCCTTGGGTTTTGGCGCGTTGGGGTCTACGGGTCGACTCTCTGGCAGGTTTATCAAGTTTGCCATGGACAAGCGGTCAAACAAGGAGTCTTTAGACTCTGTGAATGGTGTGAATTGTCGCCTAGGGTGATGCTGCTGATTTTGCTCTTGCCTATGATTTTCTCTTTCATAGTTGTCAAGAGGCACTGCCTGATAATTAGCCTTTTGGGGTTGTGTTGCTTGTGCAGGCTTTGGTGTGTTGATAGCAACCTGATTGACCATAGTGGGTTTCGGTTGCGTGGTCCCTATTTTGGCATTTTTGGGCCACTCTTTCTTGCATGGCTTGGCAATCTCGCCATCCTGTATCTTGATCTCCTCAATGATTCTAGCTTGTGCCAGGGCTTCCTCGAGAGTGGCATATTGCTGTAGCTACAATAGCATGGAGATCGACCTCAAACAACTTTTCGAGAACATTTGGGTCAGGTCGGCCATGGGAGGGAGGTAAGGTAGCTTTGAAAGCAACGTCCTCCACCGATTTCCATAAGCCACCATGGTCTCTTCCTCATACTTCCTGAGGCTAGCTAGGTCACTTAATGATGCCTTCTTCTTGGTATTGAAGGTGAAACATTCGAGGAACGTGTCCACTAGCTGGTCCAGGTTACTGATGCTATGCTTCGGCAACTGGGTAAACCAGTCCGAGGTAGGGCCTACGAACGTGGTTATAAATGTTCTTAGAAGCAAAGCATCATTGTCTTGAATGCCAAAGCATTGGCTCAGGAATCTTGTCACGTGCTCTTGGGCATCCTCCTCCCCTCTAAATATTGCCAATTGAGGCATTTTAAAGTGTTCAGGGTATGGGGGTGCAGGCACTGAAGGATGCACAGGGTGACTACGGAGCTGGCATAAAGTGGGATTTTGGGGCCCAGAAGTCTTGGTCTCCATAGACTCTAAGCGCTCTAGTAGCGCTTTGTATGCATCGAAATATTTGATCTCTTCCTCCTTGGTTTGTTCCCATTGTGAATTATGGGGAACTTGAGGCCTATGGAGGGGTAACCGGATAGCACCCCCTCTGCCTTGGTAGGGCATTTCAGCCCACTCTTCTTCTTGCTCAAATTCCTCATAGGCTTCTTGAGGAGTTCCTAGGCATGACCTATAAACATGGGTGGGTGCCCACGGAGGGTGCCCATCATTGGCTCTAGGGGTGGTCTCCCGCTCAGGTCTAGGAGGTCTTGGAGGCAGCATTTGATAAGGTCATGGAGACCTATCTCGCACCAAGGGGTTGTGCCTCTCATACAACTCTGTCCTATGCATGCGAGGGGTTGGGACCCTCTCAGGCATAGTGTTCTAGAGCAACTCATCTGTTTGACGCCTAATGCGCTCTTTGCTAAGGTGATACAGGTGCTCTAACTATTGTTGATCTTGCTCAAGCTACATGATTTGTGCTTGGTGGGTGGCATGTTTGGCAAATTCCAAGTCGATTTGTTCCATCGTCTTGAGTCTAGGAGGCCTAGATGCCTCCCCTACACATCTATCTCGGTCATGGTGATCCGAGATCTCTATAGGTCACTTCCCTCTATCGAGGTTAGCGGCATTCACCCGAGGCTCTGGCCTTAGTAGGTGATCCTGATAAATAGCAGGTGCGGAAGTGCATTGTTCCCACATTGTGTATTGCTCTTGAGGAATGTAGTGGTCTTCCTCATGCTCCCTTTCGTATATGTGAAAGGGGCGGGCAGAGTTGGCTCGCCCTGTCTGAAGAGCCTTGTGCTCTGGATTTGGCCTATTGTTTTTGATAGTAATAAGGGGCAGAGGAGGGATGATGTAATCATGTGGCCCCTCCTTATGGACCCTATGTTGTTCTAGCACTTCATTGCATGGTGGCCACTCATAACGAGTGTCTAAGGGAGCCTTCCCATTTATGTTGAGTGCCACATGTAAGGACTCTTCCTGAAAGGGTCTATGTTGAATGGGAGTGCCCCTCGAAGGGGTGCCTCTATAGTCCCATTCCGTCATGGTATGATGTGGACTATTTTGTGGGTCAGGCCACCAAGGTGGTATGACCAAGTCCTTGGGGCTATAGCGGAGGTGACTTGTGCCCCCTTGTACACTTTTCGTAGCTTCTGCCCATGATTGGGCTTGGCTACGGGTGTACACCATGGTGGTGTCTCTCTACAAGATACGTAGGTTTTTATCTTCTTTACAATTTTTTTATGCTACACTAAACAAACAAGAGCCACACAAACAAAGAAGTGATTATCTCATTTATAGATTAAAGGTGTGCCCTAAATCTGGTTTAGTGTGTTTTGATTTTTGTTTTGAAAACTTTGTAAAGAAAATTTTGTTGTATATGCAATATGAGGGCTCTTATGTCTCCCAAAATGGTCGCCCCTTCAATATACCACTACCAGGCCATTATACCGAACCTCTCAATATACCCACCCTTACGTGAGGGAAACTATTGGTACGCGAGAGCAGAACAATACGTGGAACATAGGCGGTACGAAAGGGGAATCACTCTATTTTTGACACCTACCATAGAAGACTTATCCTCATGCACTGGGAATCACCCCAACTACACTTGGTCAGCTTTCATCAGGATTTACGTCTAGCAATAGTAGCGATCGGGGTTATGTATGCAAAAATTCAAGCCAAGGTGGTGATGAAATCCACCATTGGTCTTGATCAAGTGTTGGGGTTTTACGACCAACTCCTTGATGTTTAGATTACCACATGGTGTGTGGGGTTATTTTTACTTGCGAAAAGAAAGAAAACATGCAGTAAAACTTTTTTATGCAAGCAAAGAAACTAAAAATTACAGAGACAAAAAACAGAAAATGACAGAGAGTGTTCAGACAACCTACCTCTTCTCTGCCCACACCAGATGCCCCTGAGTTTCTGCTCAAAAATTGCATAGAGAGCTAATCATCCCAGGGTGGGATGAATAGCAGATCTGTATTCATCACAGGGTGGGATGAATGCCTTATTCATCCCGGGGTGGCACGAATTCTAGTATGTATTCGTCACAGGGTGGCACGAGCAACAGTCCAACGCTTGAAGGATTAACACCTGAAAGCAAAAACACACAATTTTGATCAAAAATTTGATCTCAAAATCAAGGGACAGGGTCCCACCATGATCGCCACTGAAAGCATGAGGATACGGAAGCAAAATGGCGTACCGGGTGCGATGCAAACAAAAGCAAAATGTAACGCTAAGTCCTACGAACGAAAATGCATGAAAAGGGGAAAACAAGTGAAATGAAATGAGATGTAAAGCAAATGTAAAGTGCAGCCCTTTATTTTATTAATTTTCTCGAGATCAGGTTACAATACGTCTCCTCCCTTTTCAGGGGCTAGGAGCGTTAAACATAGTTTTGTCACACCACGGATGGTACGCTTTCTTCCGCGTGCCCACATGTGAAATGGGTGGGCCAAACATCACCGCCGCTTGCATGAATGCATCTGTGCTTCCTTGCTACCCCTCCGGTGTTGAGATCCTACATTCAAAAAAATAGCAAATGATTAAAAGCACCTACGGATGGAGGGAAACATGCGATCCCCAAGGCCTCCGGTTAATGCATGCATAAAATAATTAAAACTATAATCAAAACATATCAGAATGAGCTAAAATTTGGATAGAGGCATGAAAACATTACCAAGAACACACTGCAAAAGGAACAGTCGAGAAATCTGCCACATATTTCTAATCGCTCCGGGGTGGGACGATTAGGACTATCACAAGATGTCAGAAAGTGACCTCCTAAATGTCCCATCCAGGGGCCTCCAAAACACCTGCAAAGTTGGGGTTAGGCAAAACGGGGCATTTTGAGATGACCCAGAAGGTCGGATTTTGCAAATTCTGCCTCGATCGCCCTGTATCCGATGATGCTCCCTGTATGTTAATGAAAACGAAAAACACTGAAAACACAACCAATATTCATCAGAATGACATGAAATTTGAATGGCAGCCTATATGAGTGACCTAAAATGAAATGCAAATGAAATAGTAAAGAAATATACTACATATTTCTAATCACTCCGGGGTGGGGCGATTAGGACTGCAGTAGTGCGGGGGGCACCCGAGGGCAGGACGCCCACCGTTTGGGGCTTGGTTTTGGCACCAATCCACTTGGGATGGGTCCAAAACCTCCTAGGGGGTTGTGTCAGAAAATTGGGTGGGGTATTGTGGCCAAATGTTTGGGTTTTGGGTCCGGATTGCGCTTCCAATGATCACCCAATAACCTCCCTTCCAAAAGAGAGATCAAGGATGTAAGAAGCACAAGCGATGGGTGAGGATGTAATTCGGTAGCACTCCATTGCTCCAAATGCTCCTGCTCTATCCTTTTTTGGGGTGAGAAGACTCACCATTTTATAGACCTGAGGGTCTCTTGTGAATGAGCATGCAGAGGCGCCACTTGGCCATCATGCCTTGTCAGGGGAGAGAAGATTCCTCCCTGATTAAGGGCTCCATGACTGCCTCTATGACTGCCTCTTTGAGCTCAAAAATGCTCACTCGCACTCCCATGCATTGAAGGTGGAGTTGAGTGGCGGATCTGAGCTGCCATTTGTCAAGGTTTGACCTTTTTCCCATCAAACCTGCTATTCGCCCCACCCTGGAGCGAATGCTGCTAATCATCCCGGGGTGGGATGAATACCAATTTGTAATCATCCCAGGGTGGAACGAGTAGGGAGCAGAGTGCCCGAAAGGTGCCAAATTGACCTCTGACCTTCCAAAACTATTGTGGGAGTGGTTAGGACCACTGTTTAACCTCTGGGGGCTGCCCTAGGGGCTATGTATGTCAATTCGATCAATGCTTGTCGTCACATAATCGGATTGGTGTTGTTTTGGTGTCTACATGTTGTTCCTAATAGATGTCATCTTTGCTTGGCAGTCTGGAAATTTATAAACCACATTTTACGAAATTTTATTTCTTCCACTCTAACTCTACCATGAATCATCTCATGTCCACCTTTCACATCTATTTGGACTAGCCCAACTCCCTGGCTCTTTTTTCTCCCAGTGGCCCATGCCTTTCAGAAATTCTAAGTTGTCTTCTTTGTGGAAATTTTATTTCCATCATATCTTGTGGCAGATATGGTTCAAAAGAAACAATATAATCTTTTCAAATACCCTCAAGGACTATATCTCTATTAGCAACAAAGTCATCACCTTTTCTATTTTTAATTATAAGCTTTTCCCTTGCACCAAACCACCTGAGTCTACCTTTGAGTCCTCTTTTCTGTTCCCTTAGTATTCCCCACAGTCCCAACTCTACTCCTTCTAATTCCAATCATAGAATTGATGCTCATTAGACTCCTCCTGTAGGACGGCTTAAACTTAACTATAATGGTGCTTCTAAAGTAAATATGGGTGCAGCGGGTGTCGAAGGTCTGGTCAAGGATCACAATGGACAACTCATAGTGGTCTATGCTGAGTTTCTAGGTATCCAAAATAACCACTATGCTAAAGCTCGTGCATTGTGGAGAGGGCTAGAAGTTCTCAGAGATTATAGGGAAAATTTACAAATTGAAGGTGATTCCATGAATGTTACAAACTCTATCATCAATGACAAAATTCCTTCATGGAATGTGCGCACTATTATTCAGGAAGCTAAGGTCTTGATGCAGAATTTTCACAACACTACAACCTGCCATGTGTATCGGGAAGCTAACAAGTCTGCTGATTTTCTCACCAATGTTGGGGTTAGTCACAGGAATATGTCCATCTAGCACCAAAATTTCCCTTAAAATGTTCTTAATGCTACTACTATAGACTTGGAAATGCACAACCAACCCTGAGAGGTATGCTCACCTCAAAAATTTTGATGATGGGAGTGACATAATTTCTTCTCCAATAGCCATCTTCAACTTGGTCCACAACACCATCCTTAGTAGCATCATCAATGGCATGGATAGCATCAGTGCCTCCCTGAAGTTGTTGGTCAAGAACATGGCAAAAAGAGCTTTGTAGCTTAAAATTGTTGATGATTAGAGTTGGTTTATTTTGTCTTTCAAGCTTTGTTCCCCTGTGTGGGAATTTTGGTACTAATATTTTGACCCTTGCGTTGGTACTAGTTTGATTTTGCTTTATTTTCTACTTAGCCCCTGTGTGGGCTCTCTCTTTTGATCTTTGTTTTTTTGCTAAACAACCGCTATTGGGGTCTATTTTTTCTCTAGTCAGGTTCATGGAGTAGCTAGGGTGTAGACACCCTATTTTGTGCTTCTCTATGTAATTTTCATCATATGCTTATGTTTCTATTTTTGGGCACTAGTTAAAACCCATATAATATAATTTCTACCACCTACCAAACAAAAAAAAGAACCAAGAGATAGGATATGTATTAGAGGAGAATTATCATCCCCATGAGTGGGTCCTACCTTCCATATGTGTGTTTATTATGAAAAACCTTCATATTTTCCATTGTTTGAACCCTTACCAACACCCCTGTCATGATCCTTTGATAGGTGTGTATATTCTAAAATTATGTTATGACCTCCCTCCATATCAGGATTGTCTTCCACAGGGTTTCTTGACCCATAATCTTGTTTTCTTTAGTCTCCCTCCACATTACTAACTGATCCACTCATTCTCATCATAGAAGTATGATTTTCATCCCTCTTTATTCTCCACTCCCTTCCTGAGAATTTAATACCACATTCTTCCATCAGATGGTCATAAACATGAGATTGTAAACATCAAAAGGGTATCTTCACATAGTCAAGAATATGAACATAATACCACTTTTCTATATCTATATATATAAGCTCTGGAAGACCCTCTTGTAGATCCATATCCACCCGTATTCTAGCAATAGAATGAGAAGAACCACTCAAGAACGCTTGATCCAAATCCAACCATGTCCCTAAACAATTACCAATTTTCCTCAAAATCCTAGTAGACCATAGCTCCAAAGGCAATCCCAACAGATTGATTTAAATGTGTTGTATTGATTTAGACTTCCTTATTGGATAAAAATATGGAGATCACCATTTGAAGGATAGAGCATAAGAACCCCAATACCACCTACTCTGTAGTATTTTATCTACATCCTCCAATGATTTAAAAGGAGAAGGCAAACCATCCTCTGAACAATACATGAAAAGTAGGAGAATATCCCAATATTAGGCTCCACACCCTCTCCAACCACTAATTAAGTGATTTATCTAAAAATAATCTACCATAGAACCGTCCAGTTAGTGTTTTACCTTCTATTTCCAAAACTTTTTCGATAGGATATCTTCGTCTAAGACCAAATTTACTTGTCCATATTTGATCTTAACACATTTTTTTCCTTTTCTTTGTGGAGGTTATTTTATTCACCTTTCTAACACCTAAAATCTCCCCTCTTTCCATATTACCTTCATAGAATCTTGTACTAGCAAAAAATTTTGACTCTCCTCCAACATGCTCCTAAGAATTTCTCTTTGTATAAACCTCCTATGACCTCACTTCGATAAAGCCTGTATCCCCATTAGCAAAGTATATATCCATAGGGTGTGGTAATAAATCTATGGGCATGTTGTTAGAGTATAAATTTAAATCTAAATATCAAGACCTCTAACCAATTACTCTCCCCATCTGAGTACTATCCACTAATGCATATGAACTAAATGGATTGTTTGCATTAAAGTTTTTGATAGGATAAGCAATTGAAAACAAATTCTGTTGTGAAGTGATCCCAGGAAAGAAAAGTGCATCTATAGTTTTCCTCTCTACATTCTAACTAGAGAGGTCTTCAATAGAAATATTGTACCCCCTCTCCGACTTCCACTTATTTTTCAAAAAATCTTCTATAGGAAAAATAGAGATTTCTTCCACTAGATCTGATGAGTAGTCAACCTGATAAACCATATTCTCCCCTTAACTCTTCACCACTAATAATCCAACTGCCAATGGTTATTAACTATCATGTGTTTATTGAGAACTCTAGTTGTTTTCTATATCTTGTAACTATTCTTCTCCTGCATACTTCAACACTATTGGTTGTTGTGTAACTGACTACAAAATATATTCTCCATGTTACCTTTTACTTAATTTTATATATGGGAGTGAGTGTTGTTGACTCATTTGTATTTGGACTTGGAAGATGTCGATATGCCAAAGCTGCTACTAGTAATGTGGCCACTAAATATGTCATCTATTTTCCTTAAGATCTTGATGTTAGGAAAAAAGTTGATCTTGATAAATTGCTTACAACAACAAATTTCAATTACTAAAAAATAGGTCGTTGCTTTGGATCAAAGGCATGAATATCAATGACCAGGGGACCAATAATAGAGGTGTGTCAAACCAAAAGGGCTTTGCGAAGTCCATGAAAATAAATAAAAACCAAAGATACCTTTAGGGTGTATGGATTGGAGTAAGTCCTCCTACATAGAAGGTCTGGTAGGGATGATGGGACTGACAGTTTCTAAACCAATATGCTTTGTGAATCTTATGGACTGATTCCTTTCTTTCTCCTCTCCTTGGTCAACACTTTATGTTCACAATTTGAATTTATTAGAATTAAATCTTTAATAGTATGATTTTAAACTATAGGTTCCCTTGAGGAAAGTTTTAGTTTCATAGTAAGTAGTTTTTTTTATTTTATTACTCGAATCTGAATCTCACCACATTTTGCATACATTTAGTATCCCAAATGTAGCATACATTATGACAAATGAACTTTTCACAAACCCATTTGCATTAGTATTTATTTTCACAATCATAGGCTTGGATCACTAGCCCACAATAACAACCTCTAGACCTATACATTCTCTCATAAAATTGATAAAGTGAAAGTATTGAACATTGTTTTAGACCTGACCAGCTCTATAAAAAATCCCCTAAAAAACTCCTCATTAATCACTTTGATTCAACCCTACATTCATTGCATTCTCTGTCCTCACATGTCTTTCCATCAATTCATCACACCAAAAATGAACATCCTCTGCTCAACTAATTTATGCCTTGCTGCAAACCTATTTTCCATTACAACTCATTTTGATCATGTCTGTAGCCATACATCACCCACCCTTCTTCTACTCACCCAATTTGCAAATACCCTGCTAATATTGTAATTGGACACCTCTAAAGATCATTCGTGCCTTTTGACAAACAATTGGTGACCATCCGCAGTCTCATGCCAAGCAAACCATTCACATTTTCCCTTGAAAAAAAGTTGGTAACTTCCTCTCTAAGCCTTGTCCCCTTGCTCCTGTTATGCCCTCAAGTAAATATCCTTGTAAGAATAGATAGTCATATTGCATATATGGTGTTTGCTTGTTTATGACATAGGTGCTAAAATTCAACAAGGTTTAATTGCTCACAAAACCTTTGAAATCCAAATATTATTGGCATATGTAGGGCTTCACTTTTGATCGAGATAGACTTGAAAAGTAAGATAAAAACTTCAATAAAGTGATCATTATGGTGCTCCAAAAATACTAAAAGATATTTGAACCTAGGGTTTCATGTAAATACTCATTTTTTAAGAAATGTGGTGAAATATTGACCAAAATGAAGGGAGAATAGTATTAAGATTATGATAAAAAGAATACGTAATGAAGAGATTGTTGTCGAAAGGACTAGTGAAGTTGCCCGTACAGGATAGAGTGACCATCATGGGCTTGTGTGTCACCACCACATAGTTCCAGATGCTCCTCTTCACTACCACTCAGCTAGAAATTTACCTCAAGTTATCCATCAAACAATGACCAAAGACTCAAGAGGTTGAGGGAATGTCACCACAGGATAAGTTACTTGTATCACATAGTACCCCTTTATTTGTTAAACTAGGTTTGGAATGCAAAAATTCCAAATACTTTGGTGCTCCTTGGAACTACATATGCCCCCTTTCTTCCTCATTATAAAATAACCACCATTAAAATTTCTTATTGTAGATTCCCCATGGCTAAAATCCTCTCCTACTTGTGTTTGGGGCTGAAAGATGACACCTCAACCAGGGTGGAGGGACATTCTTTGGGAGCCATTATAGGTATTTCTTATGACCTTATATGCATACAACTTTCTTCACCCATCACAAACCTTGGCTCGGGTGAGCATGGAGGCCATGCCTCACTGTTGGTTCTGTAGCTCCACCACGTCTTGATGCACCATCACCTTCACCCCATTCCTCCTTTGTATATTATTTCCATAAATAAGCATAATAATTATTTATGTAAGTCCAATAACGTAAGAAAAAAAACAAGTCTAACACTACAGGTTGGGGTTAATAAAAAGACTGTATCAATTCTTGTAGCATCAACATGTACATGAAACTACTAATTCTACTCTAGAAATATAAGATTTGGAGTCCTTATCATTTATCTTTTAATTCTTCTAGGGAATTGCCACAAGCAAGTGATCATCTCATGGTTGTGTTCATTAGCAATTATTTGATAGTCATTATAACTTGAAGTAGTTTCTAATGAATTTCTATAATATTTCATCATCCTTAATAAGTCTATTACTTTATTTAAGTTTTAGAAGGTGATTAGTTGATAATTATAGCATCCTTGCAAATTATGTCTTAGCAGGACAAAATATGACATTAAGAACAAATGCTTCTTCTTATCTAATTATATAATGATATACATAACTAGCTTATACCCAAAATATAAGTCTTAGGTTATTGAATATAATTCTCTAATAGACTATTTTTAGTCACGATATAACTAATATCTATGTGAATATCTAAGAAATGATTAATATTATTAAGTGCATTCATCATACTGATGGGAATTGTTTTTATGCTTTCTTCAAGCTAAAAGACATAATATCATACATACAGATCCCCACTATATTGGAAAAGCAGTTTTTGGTCAATCCTTCTTAGCTATCTTAACTCAAGATGATATCTTAAAAAATCTATAAATGAGCATACTTCATACTTCTCTCCTTTGATAAAATTGAAGAAGGGATATATATGGTAGGCGATATCCAAGTGTATAGGATCTATATAATTTCATTTTTCTTCTATATTTGTATACTAAAATACCATCATGTTAATTCTTTCAAATTTATTATTTGAGGATATAATACTTGTGTCTAGCATTCTTTCCATTGTTTTTTTGACCTTGATCTTGTCATTGATTTAAATGGTATCATATTTATTAGTAGTTCAGTGTATTACTTAATTTTTATATGCATGATGGCAGTTTTCTTGTTGATTCCTTTTATGTCATTGTAGTCTCTAGGAAACAAGTCTTGATAATCATCAATTATCTAAAATCAACTTCAATATCTGAGAAGGTATATTAGAGAATTCTAAGGATCATAGATAAGATTAGGTTAATAGCAACTAGTTTTCAAGAGGTTGTTTTCAATCATGTGACTAGAGAACATAACAAAGTGGCAAATACTATGGCAAATTGGGCTCTTGACAACAGAGATATTAGCTACTATGGTTTCCCTTCTAGGTGGTGGCCATACCAAACTAGGACTGATATTCTCCTTGTTCAGTCTCTTGATGGCAATGCTGGAAGCTATGACTGTGAAGTTTTATCTAAATCTATTGAAATTCTTAGTGTAGAATGTTCTTCTCTATTTTAGTGTAGTTTTTCTTTTCTATCCTTGATAGAGGTTGTTAAGGGGTCTTGTCTCAGTAGTCTTAAGATCCATTGGTAGGTTGGATGGTTTGCTAAGTAGGCAATATAGTTTGAATTTGTAGTTTTTATTGGTCTACTTCATGGCTATAGCCAAATGGCTAGAGATTATTAGCTTTGTAATATATTCTTAGGTCTCTCTTAATATATTATTTTTTTTTAACAAAAAAAAATACTTCTAAGCCTTTGTGAACTTTTACTTCTTCAAAATGTTAACAACATTTTTAAAGTGCTTCCTTTGAAATCATATTATGTATTCTTTCTATGATGTGGTTATGATAGTATTTATGTAGATTCAAATATTTTCTCTCTACTATTGCTTTTTATCCTTCTATAACTTTAACATTTATACTAGCTAGAACATTTTTGTTGGTTTTTTTCTTCTAAATGATCATCATGCTATTTCATTCAACATTATTACTTGAGGATATAAATTGTGTCTTGACCTTGCTCTTGCTATTGATTCAAATGCTATCATATTTTCTATTGGTTTGACACATTTCTTAATTTTACATGCATGATGCTATTATCACTCTTTCTTCTTGTATAACTTTCACATTGATATTATCTAGAACTTCTTCCTATGTTAATATTTTTTTCTATCTTATCCAACTAGTATTTTTTAATAATATACACTCTACCAACATTGATATTATTTAGAACTTCTTCCTTTGTTAACTTTCACATTGATATTATCTAGAACTTCTTCCTATGTTAAAATTTTTTTTGATAGGTAAAAATTTCATTAATTTTTTTTTTGTCTTAGCCAATTAGTATTTATTTATAATTATATACACTCTACCAAAATTGATATTATTTAGAACTTCTTCCTTTGTTAATATTTTTGTCTTAGTCTTAACCAGCTAATATTTATTAATAATAAGAATATACAATCTTCAAGGAGTTCCAAATAATTTATTTTTACATTTATGTTTTTCCTTTTTCCTTTATTCTTTTTCGTACAAGATTGCTTTTAGAAATTTCATTATCCAGAAACATAAAATCCCTGATGATCTTTAGTGCCACCCTTATGTAGATTCACATTATGAAAGTCAAAGTTGTTAATCAAGTCATACTCCTGAGATCCTATTTTATGGACTAAGTGCTGCCTTTGGACTTGGTATTTAATAAAACCTCTGCATCCACATAAAAGGCTTGACTACACATGTTTTTTATATTATGTGTATATATTTGTGTATCCAAAGTTTGGTCTTGCCTTCAAACTATTTCGAATGAGTGAGATACTATGGCATAAAAATCCCCCCTGTTATTCGCTATTAGTGAATTTATCTCTCCCCAATAGGATTGTATGTTAAAAAATCCCCACCATTAGGTAAGATTCCCTCTAAAAAATATCTTTTAATGCTTGAATCATTTGCTATTATTCTTGCAGAATTTCCCCTATATGCTTTAGTTATTCATCCAGTGATCACATCCCATTGAATTAGGTATTACTATAACAACCCAAGACTACTCACTTGGTTGCACCACTAAATAGACTAGGTAAACAAGAAGGTCAATTTTTTTTTTATTTTCATCCTTCAAATTGTTTTAAAGAATACCTTCAGGGTACATGGCAAGATTTTATTCAACCATTAAATCATTATCATGAACTTAAATTAGTACAACATATTGCACCATTTTTGGATTCAATACTACTACAAACAATCATCCAAGTGGACGAGATAGACCACATCCTGTCAAGGTGTCATTTAGTGGAGTCTACCTATCTCATTTATCATCCTCATTTTCTAGCATGAGGGTCAACCCACGATAAGGGTTATCCTCTAGGGCCCATAACACCTAGAGGGTGGACGCTTACTTCCCCATTCCTTGTCATTTTTAACCTTCGAGCTTTTCTTTGATCATGTTCTACTATTGAATGTAAGGGATCTAGAATGTATATGTCCCATTTCTATTTGATTGTCCTCTTCCCAGAGTTAGATAGAGCCACGCCAATACCCTGGTCTTGGTATTAATCACACATACTGGTTGCAACTCATGATCGTTTATCCCTTACAAAAGGTTGAGGCTAGTTTAGCTAAGTTACACGGGCATGGGACTTATCATAGTACTATCGAGTAGCAATCTAGAGATGGTGTCCCATACCACCTTCTCGTTAAAAGGTTTGATCGAGTCACATATTCTGACCGATTCTATCAAATCAATGATTGCTCTTGAACTCAATTGTGTGCATACCCACACCTCAACATATTGGGTGATTTTTAAGCATCCTCAAATCTCGATGTTGGATTCTTATGAAAGGTAGGATGTTCTGACCTCTAACTAAGGTTTAAGGTTTTTCAGCATTTCTAAAGTTTTCCCTTAAGAATTTTTACCCTTCTTAAAAGATCTAAATAGAAACTAGCTGAAATTTTAGTTCACAACATAAGTTTTACATCCAATATAAATGCAGCAGAAGTCATTATTCAACAACCAAAGTCTCTTTTTCACAAAATCATTTCAATAATAAAAATATTACTTTATCTAATTTCCTAAGACTTTGAGCTTAACTTTGAAAGCTACACAAATTACTTTTCTAAGCTTTAAACATCCATTTCATAATGTGCTTGCTCGCATAACAAATTAAATAATCTCTTACTTAGATTTATTTACACAACTAAGTAAATGAAACTAGCTACTAAACAAAGCTTTCACAATGAACACATTCTTTTATGAGAAACCAAACATTTGCTGGAATGTTAATTCTTGGTTTACCATTATTACGTGGAAACAACACCTTGCCATGATAAAACTAAGGTTTCATGATTGGTTTTTGATCACAATAGCTAACAATTTGTTTTACTATCTCTCTTTGGCTTCCCTTAGCTCCATAACATAACCCTTGTCTAAGAGCATCGAAAGGTACCGAATGTGCTTAACTAAAATGCAATGCCCATTCACCATTCAGTCAAAAATAAAAAGAATACATATACTTATTTTCTATTGTTAATAACATCAATTCTATTTGTGCCAGCTGATCATTAACGAACTACTGGCTTCTTAGTGGGGTACCAAATGACTTAGCACCATAGAATTAATTATTCTTTAGACAAGGCAGATTCCTTTCTCGAAATCACACTATTTTATAACGTCTCCAAAAATTACCTTGAATAGGAAGAATAGAAAGAGTTCATAAACACACCTATTTAACATTTGTAGAAAACATATAATTTAGCCACAATAGTGAGTACATAATCATTCTTATATACTTATGTAAGATGAATCATTTTTTGATGTTTTCTGGATAACTCAATTAAAACTTGGATAACAAAGCAATTCTTCTAGACTCTCTTTTTGCCTTTACAAGGTAATTTTATAAATATGCTATTTGGTCCTAATTTTCATAGTCTCTGCGAGACCTGATGGAAACCTACACTTATACACTTTTTCCTTAATAACACGCTTACAACATAGAATTTTTATTACATCTTTTGATCGTTGTTACATAGTGATGACTACCCTAAAACATATAAAAGGATATACTTTATAAAATGATAATATTGACTTCAACGTATGACCACCACAGGTTCTTTTTCAGCTACTATCTAGCTCATCCACTTCTAATACCGTCGACCAAAACCGTCATTTGCTAGCTTGTTGAAATTTTGGGTTTGAGACAGTGTGGGATCAGATTCTAGCTCCCATTTTAAATGAATGCATTTCTATATGCAACAACTAGTTTTTTTTGCAAATAAATCATTCCAATGATTCACATTGCATTTCATTAACATATGCATACTTTTCAACATAGGTTGTCCACATTTTCCACACAACGTAAAGCATATATTATCTTTTAACCAGTAATTCAAACAAGCATAGACAGCTATATCATCCTTTCTATTCACACATAGAATTCATATTTTCTTTTCTTTTGCACATAATAAATAGAGAAAATATTTCTATACAAAAGCATAGAGAGTAGATCATTCCTATTCTTTTGCAAACAATAACCAAGGAAAATTTTTGGCACGTACAAATTCATTTCGTTTTAAAGAAAATCATAAGCAAAAATATATGAAAGGAATTCCACTTGGAACTATCGCTTTGCTGAATATTTTCTCGAGTGCTTTCCCCACACCTAAAATTTTTCTTCCCCAGCAAGCCTTCTTTTCTCTTCCCTACCAAAGGTTGTGTGTTTAACCACCATTCAACTTGCACAAGAACATTTTTCCTTTCCCTTTATTTTTTATTGTAAGATATGGAGGGAGTTAAAAGTCATTATAGCACCACTCACCTGGCTCTTGTGTAATTCGGCTGAAACTACTCTATTCCATGCTCACCATTCTTCCCATCAAATATATTTAATGCAGTTTATATATTTGGAGGAAGCTATTTATAATTTCCATGTATAATTCCAATCAAATATTGCTTATATCAAACATGCAAGGACACATTCCAATAATATATTCATATACACATGTGCTAAATAGTCTCACCTTTATATCTCATACTTATATTTATATATATACATATATACCTTTGACTAATGATCATACAAAGAAAATAAAAAGTGGCTCCCATCATCATCACCACACAAGACATAAGCACATCCTACTCTATGCCATCAAATAACAGATAAACCTTCAAAACAAACACACACACTTTTCATTCAATCAAGAGCTCTACATGATATGCAAGTGTGTGAGCGTCCATGTACTTGCGAGCTGAATCATCACTTCCCTTTCTTACCTTTTCCTACTAACTAGCTTCCATTTGTTGACATCTTGCAAGTATCCTGCACTTACAAAGACCGTTATCATAAAAAAAAGGTAACTTCACTATTTCTTTATTTTATTCCATTAATCATGTGAGAAGGGTCGTTACAATTACTCGACATAATTTCTACATCCTTCTAAATTCTAAACTTAGCAATATAGTTGTTTTATAGGTACATTCAAAAGATGATCCCCTTATTCCAAGTAATTTATATAAATTTTTTAAATGGATATTTTTGAATCCAACGAACCACTTATAGTGTAACTTTCTATCAAACATTGGATGGATATGATCTCTTACAACATGACTTGTTCCGACTATCAATCTATACAAATATCTTAATTCTTCGTTTACCTCGATCTGAGTTCTCCTACCAACTTTTTCAACCTATGCTACTTGCATCCTTATGAGCCATAAGGATATGCCGGCCTTTCAAGCCATATCCTCTTCTTAACTAAACCATTCTAGTTCCGTTAGTGCAACACAAAACATGAAATCCTCTGCCATGACAAAAACACTAAAATCCATCAATGTTGCTTACACCTTTTCTCAAATTTTCATTTGGTTTAAAGTTTAAACTATAAAATTTAACTATCGGTCCATATCTTAATTCCTGTTGATATTTATACGGTTTCAAGGGTTGTTATCTTGTTTTGAGACATGTAGCTTGTGGATGATGTGTACCTTTGTGCCAAGTTCTATGACCACGTGTTTCATCTTACAACTGGGCATCTATTAATATTAACTTTGTCTTCTATGATTTCAATTTCTTTATTCTTCTCAATGTAGCTTCTATCTACTCGGGATTCCATAACTATCTTTGGTATATCCTTTATTGTCTCCTATGATATTAATCTGTTGGCTTCCAAAGAATCAACAGTCCCATCATTCTAGCATTTGTCGAATTCTTTAGATTTTATAATAGTTAAGTACAACAACAAACTCTTTAAGCACTTGGATTTCTTTAAGGTTTAACATTGATTTCTTAGTATTCAAAGATGACTTCATCCTTTCTATGTTGCATCCATTATCATCTGGTTTACAATTTCTCTATGGATTTCAGTCGGATGCCTTTGACTGGCTTGAAAAATAGCTGGGATTGCTTTTTCTTGGCACATATACGTTTGTAATCAAGATAGCATTATCGACCACTCCTCCTTTTGTCTTGGTTCAGGTAGATAAATTACATTGCGGACTCTAATTTTTCAGCTAATTCCTTTGTCGCTTTTTTGTCTATATACAGACCCCTTTCTTAGAATCAAATCGATGTTTTCCTAAGCATTTGGCAATGTTTTCTTAAGGTGGTCTGGCCATAGTTTTTAAGGTGGCAAAACTTCCCTTTCTTGTCCTGATGTGCCTCAACAACCTAGACGAGTCCATATAGTTGTGTCTATTAATCTCTTTACAAAGACCATAATGAAATCTCATGTAGAGGATAATCTTTCCTATAATTATCTTAGTTACTGTAGGTCTAACATCTAAATTTATATAACCTCTTACGTAACCATCTCAACCCCATATGCTCCTCATTCATCGTATCGACCCGGTTGTTAACATCGTCTACCCCTTTTTTCTTCCCCTCAAATCTCGACCCCATTGGTAATTTCATCTACCCCTTCTTTCCCTGTGTAGATTGACATACTCTTAGCAGCGTATGCGATAGTGCAAAAATCTATCAATTTGGAATAAACTATGTGGCCAACAGTATAATGCATACCAAAATTTACTATTAGAAGTTGGAGTTCCTTATTATAAAAGCCCATAATAAAATTTATCGTCATCAAAATGGATTTTTCCTTCCCTCTCAAATCTTGACCCCATTGGTAACTTCATCTACCCCTTCTTTCCTTGTGTGGGTTGACATACTGTTAGCAGCGTATGTGACCAAAAATCTATCAATTTGGAATAAACTATGTGGCCAACGGTATAATGCATACCAAAATTCACTATTAGAAGTTGGAGTTCCTTATTATAAAAACCCATATTAAAATTTACGGTCATCAAAATGGATATTGTACACAAACGCAAAATATAACACATAATTGATTGTTTTTCATTTATTCAAATGTTTATATTTATAACACATCTTTAAGGTTTCATCTAATTATCTAGTCACTCTTACTCAAACAATATCACATTATATCTCATTTTTTTATCCATTAAGAAATCAGTGATAATATTGGATGTTGTTTCTATAAACCTATAAATCTTAAGTTTGTTGGGTAAGGGGAAGTTATTTTTTTATACATTAAGAAATTAGTGATAATATTGGATGTTGCTTCTATAAACCTATAAATCTTAAGTTTGTTGGGTAAGGGGAAGTTAACAGGATCCCAATCTTCAAATATCAATCTAAAACAATCAACCAAAAAACACTCAACCTATTTAAACATAACTATTGTTAGAAAATTAGACCAGATTTGACACTTGAAAAGATATTTGATAAATCTTATCACCAAAATCCAGTCGTCGCTTTCTATTGTGTGTGCAGTTATTACTTTTTCAGCAAAAACCCTAAATTCAACGATAAGCCTTATCCCCTGTCAGAAGATAATCCTTATCCTCTCTTTCGCTTGGTTATATAAGGTAGTGCTACCTTTCAGAAAATATATGAGTGCACAATAGTTCAAAGAGTACAGAGAGAACGAAGGAGAGCAGAGGACAAGAGCGAGGAACGACAATGGAAACAGAGCAGAACAGTGTGAGCCGACCAAGGAGTTGAAGCCGCAACATTCAGAATCTCCATGTTTGAGTTAAACCTACAACATCGTTTGTAGATGATTGTAAAGCTTCGATTGGAAGAAGCGTTGTTGTAAGGTTTTTATTTTGCCTTGTAAAACTACAACAACAGCGTGTCTCTATTTTTATTTATATTAAAAATACTTATTTATGCATATTTGAGTCTCTCACGCATTTCTCCTCCAAAAAGTCATTTCGGGTAAATTATACTTCAAAAAAGGCATTTCACCCATTTATCCTCCGAAAGCGTGTTTCACATTTGATATCTTCTAAAATGCGTTTCACGACTTATTTGCTCCAAAAAGGATATTTGTCTTATTGCGCAAAAGACATTTAAAAAGTTATTTTTGTCTTGTTACGTGAAACTAATTTGCACTCCAAAAATTGATTGTGGTCAATTTTCTAATTCACCTTTTATTTTCTTGAAAGGTCATTTCAGGACTTCTTTGTCTCGAAAAGAGGTTTGACCCTACTGACCAGTGAAACCTCCACTCTCATTGGTCATGTTTAGGCATTACGGGACTTGTTTTTCTCGAAAGAGGCTTTCAAGACCTTTTTATCCCGAATATGCATTTCAAATTGGTATTAGAGCTAGCACTTACCCGTGGATGATAAGAAGCAATGGCTTCTGGAAGCAACCTTTTGCAGTTGCAGATCCCATGGTTCAATGGCAAAAATTATGATTACTGGAGCATCCAGATGAAGATCTTGTTTGGGTCTTAGGAGCTATGGGACCTAGTCCAGAATGGCTATGCAAAACCAGTAGATGCAGCAGCCATGAGCGCTCTCTCCTAGGTGGAGTCAGATTTGCTGAAGGAGAATCGAAAGAAGGACTAGAAGGTATTATTTTATATAATGCAGGCGATCGAGGAGACAATCTTCCCATGAATTGTAGCAGCAACCACATCGAAGGCGACCTAGGAAATCTTAGCCAACTCCTTCCAAGGCACCAATAAGGTGAAGTTGGTACGATTGTAGATGCTGAGAAGGGAGTTCGAGAACTTGCAGATGAGCGAGTCAGAGTCCATGAGTGACTTCTTTACCTGGATAATGGGTATCATCAACCAGATGAGGATGAATGGTAAGAATGTGGAGAACCAGAGGATTATGGAGAAGATACTAAGGAGCCTACCAACAAGGTTCAACTTAATGGTGATTGCAATTGAAGAATTGAGGGATTTGACAACCCTCTCTGTGGATGAGCTCATGGGTTCTCTACAAACACATGAGCAGAGGTTGAGTCGATCATCTTAGTCCTCATTAGAGAAAGCGTTCAAGATGTAGGTCTCATTTCGAGATAGTAGCAGAGAAGAATCCCACCAAGGAGCCTCCAATTCTCAAGGAGGAAGAGGCAGAGGCAAGCGTGGAAGAGGTAACAAGCGAGGAGGAAGGTCAAACTCCAATGACGGAGAGACCAATTGCAACTTCCATCAAGTAGGAGGAAGAGGTAATGGAAGAAACCAGCAAGGAGGATCTAATCAGAGGTATGATAAATCGAAGATCCAATGTTATTATTGCAAGAAATTTGGTCATTATAGCTATGAGTGTAGAAAGAAGATGGCCAAGGATAATAAACAACAAGCCCACTACACAAATAAAAATGAAAATGCAGAGTGTAGAGATGCTTGTGGGAATATGTTGTTAACTTGCAGTATTGAGGAGGAGATCCAAAAGAATACCTGGTATCTCGATAGTGGGTGCAACAACCACATGTCTAGGAACAGAGAGATGTTCTCATAGCTTGATGAAACAATCAAGTCTGAAGTGAAGATGGGGAACAACAACAAGGTACCTATCATGGGGAAAGGAAAAATCATTATCCGTACTAGGTAAGGTGAAAGGAAGAAAATACAATATGTATATTATGTGCCTGGGTTGAAGCACAATTTGTTGAGCATTGGACAACTTGTGCAGAAGGGGTACATTGTTCAATTCAAGGATGGAGCCTGTACCATCAAAGACAAAGAGCATGGGCAAATTGCAATTGTGTCCATGACAAAGAACAAGATGTTTCCCCTATAGATTCATAATGAATTACTGCTATCATTTAGTGTAGTTGTGAAAGATGCTACCTGGCTGTGGCATCTCAGATTTGGTCACCTGAGTTTCAGTGGCCTGAACTTATTGCACAAGAAATAGATGGTGAAGGGTTTACCCCTTATAGAGCAATCAAATCAAGTTTGTGAAGGTTTCTTAGTCGGAAAGTAGCACAAGGATGCGTTCCCTACAAGGTAGTCTTGGAGAGCTTCACAGCCATTGGAGTTGGTGCATTCAGATATTTGTGGTCCAATGCAGACCAACACATTTGTCAAAAATAAATACTTCCTAACTTTCATTGATGATTTCAGTCGGAGGACATGGGTATATCCCATCAAAAAAAATTCAGAGGCTTTCGATAAATTTAGGGAGTTCAAGGCTCTGGTTGAGAAATAGAGCGGCTATTATGTGAAGACTCTTAGAACAGATGGAGGAGGTGAGTATATCTCCAATGAATTCCATAATTTTTGCAAGCAAAATGGAATTCATAGGCAGCTCACATCCAGATACACACCACAATAGAATGGTGTTGCAGAGAGGAAGAACAAAACCATTATGGAGATGGCACGAAGTATGTTGAAGGTAAAGAATTTACCACATGAGTTCTAGGTAGAAGTTGTATGTTGTGCAGTTTATCTACTAAATAGATGTCCCACAAAGAGTGTGAAGGATAAGATTCCTTAGGAAGCCTAGAGCAACCAGAAGCTGAGTGTGGCTCATTTAAGAGTTTTTGGGTGCATAGCATATGCACATGTTCTAGATGAGAAGAGAAAGAAGCTGGATGACAAGGCAGAGAAATGCATCTTCACTGGGTATAGTGAAGAGTCGAAGGCATATAGGTTGTATAATCCTGTTACGAAGAAGTTGATTATCATCTGAGATGTGAAGTTCCTAGAGGATGAAGCCTAGAACTAGAAATCAAAGACTAGCCATCCCGAGCTAGCAATTATCGAGTCTGAGGACTTGGAGGAAAATAAAGTGCATCAACCTGTAGCTTCAAGTAGCAATACTGGAGCTAGCAGCAACACTACCTCATCATCACAAATACCTCCACTTGCAAGAAGGATCTCCAACTTGAGGACACCCACAAAGACAAGGAGCTTGCAAGACATTTATGAGGTAACCCAAAATAAAATAGATGAAGAACATTCTGATTTTGCTTTATTTTTTGAGTGTGATCCAATTTCATTTGAAGAAGCAATTCAGAATTAAAAATGGGTGCAAGCTATGGATGATGAGATAGAGGCCATAGAGAAGAATAAGACATGGTAGTTGATGGATCTTCTAGAATACAAGAATACCATTGGAGTCAAGTGGGTATATAAAACAAATTTTAATGCCCAAGGAGAAGTTGACAAGCATAAGGCCAGATTGGTGGTAAAAGGCTACAAGTAGAAGTCAGGGATTGACTATCATGAGGTGTATGCACCTGTAGCAAGACTTGACACAGTCAGGATGATCCTGGCATTAGCAACCCATAAAGGTTGGAATGTGTACCAGATGGATGTCAAGTCTACCTTCCTCAATGGAGTGTTGGAAGAAGAGGTCTACATAGACCAGCCACCAGACTATGAGCTGGAAGGGCAAGAAGGTAAAGTACTAAAATTGAAGAAAGCCCTATATGGGTTGAAGCAAGCACCCAGGGCTTGGTACAATTGGATTGATACCTACTTTCAAGAGAATGGGTTTATCAAATGCCCATATGAGCACACCCTGTACCTGAAGATAAATGCAGAGGGGGAGATGATGATAGTTTGCTTGTATGTAGATGATCTGATTTACACTGGCAATAGCAATGTGCTATTTGACTAGTTTAGAATAACCATGAAGAAGGAGTTCGAAATGACGGACTTAGGCCTGATGAATTACTTTCTAGGCATTGAAGTTGACCAATCTGCGGATGGCATCTTCATTTCTCATGGCAAGTATGTAAAAGATGTCCTGAAGAGGTTTAATATGGAGGATAGCAAACCTGCCATCACACTAGTTGCAATAGGCCTGAAGTTGAGCAAAAATGATTGCGACAACAATGTTGATCCAACATTCTACAAACGACTTGTTGGAAGTCTGATGTACTTGACTGCAACTAGACCAGATCTGATGTTTGTAGTGAGTCTGATTAGTAGGTTTATGGAAGCACCGAAGAACACTCACTTGTAGGTAGGGAAAAGAATACTGTGGTATGTCAATGGGACCAGAAACCATGGAATTTTCTATGCCAAAAAAGACCATCTTGAACTGGTTGGCTACACAGATAGCGATTGGGCTAGCAGTATTAATGATCGAAAGAGCACTTCCAAGTATGCTTTCCATATTAGATCGGGAGCAATTTTGTGGTCCTCAAAGAAGCAACCCATAGTTACATTATCCATTGCAGAGGTAAAGTATGTTATCGCCACTTCAACCGCATGCCAGACAGTTTGGCTAAGGAGAATTTTGGGTGAGCTGAATCATCCACTAGAAGGGGCAACAACTATTTTTTGTGACAACAATTTCGCCATAGCATTGTCGAAGGATCCAGTGTTTCATGGCAGGACCAAGCACATCGATATCCGCTACCATTTCATCAGAGAGCTGGTGAAATCTAACAAAATTGAGTTATTGTTTTGTAGGTCAAAAGAACAGGTTGCAGATATTTTCACAAAACCTTTGAAGGAGGAAGACTTCAACAGATTGAGGGAAATGCTCGATGTCAAAGATTTTATGAAATCTGGTTTAAAGGAGGATGTTAGAAAATTAAACCAGATTTGATGCCTGAAAAGATCTCTGACAGATCTTATCACCAAAATCCGATCATCGTTTTCTATTGTGTGTGCAGTTATTACTATTTCAACGAAAACCCTAAATTTGTTCAACAATAAGCCTTATCCCCTGTTAGAAGATAAGCCTTATCCTCTCTTCCACCCAACTATATAAGGCGGTGTTGCCTTTCAGAAAATATATGAGTGCACAACAATGCAGAGAGTGTAGAGAGAACAAAGGAGAGCAGAGGAGAAGAGTGAAAAACGACAGTGGAAGCAAAGCAGAACAATGTGAGCCAACCAAGGAGCAGAAGCCGCAACATTCAAAATCTTCATGTTTGAGTTAAACCTGTAACATTATTTACAGATGATTGTAAAGCTTCGATTGGAAGAAGCGTTGTTGTAAGGTTTTTATTTTACCTTGTAAAACTGCAACAATAGTGTGTATATGTTTTATTTATATAAAAAATACTTATTTATGCATATTTGAGTCTCTCGCGCATTCGGATAAATTATACTCCGAAAAAGATATTTCGCCCATTTATCCTCTGAAAGCGTGTTTCACATTTTATATCCTGCGAAATGCGTTTTGCAACTTATTTGCTCTGAAAAGGATATTTGTCTTATTGCACGAAAAACAATTTAAAATATTATTTTTGTCTTGTTGCGCGAAATTAAATTGCACTTCAAAAATTGATTGTGGTCAATTTTCTAATTCACCTTTTATTTTCCCGAAAGATCATTTCGAAACTTCTTTATTCCGAAAAGGGGTTTGACCCTGCTAACCAGGAAACCTCCACTTTCATTGGTCACGTTTAAACATTTCGAGACTTGTTTTTCCCGAAAAAGACTTGCGAAACCTTTTTATCCCGAATAAACATTTCAACTACAACAATTTTAATTTAGGCTAACATCTTACTATAAATTTTAAAATTTATAACTCGAATTTACTCTCTAACATCCTACTATGGCTTTATAACTCTAATTTACTCTCTAACATCCTACTATGGCTTTTGAAGTATATACACTCACAATTTTAATTTACTCTAACATTTTACTATAAAATTTAAATTTTATAACTTCTAATTTACCTCTAACATCCTACTATGGCTTTTGAAGTTTATAACCCAGTATATGTCTTTTTGAAGTTTATAATTCCTAATTTACTCTCTAACATCCTACTATGGCCTTTGAAGTTTATAACCTAGTATGTGTCTTTTGTCGATGGAGTTGAGTTGTAGATGCGTTGCGTTAGAACACAGCCAAAAATCTTACTGAACATATTTTAGGTAAACGAATACATACCTGTAGCTGGAGTATCCCAACAGTCGCCTAGTACAAGAGGTGATATCTTAGTACATTGTTTATACCTAACATTTTATTTTCACATTATTTTTCTTTGTTTCTTAAGGATCTTTTTCAATTTTTTTTTTTCTTTTTTTTTTAAATTGGTTATATGGCTGGTTCATCCATAGTACATTGTGACCTATAAGTGTTAGAGTAAATCACTATATAAAATATATTTATATAGAAAAGCAATTATAGTGTTTCAAACTTTAACGGCAGATTTAAAGAAAAATTAGACAAACACACACAGAAGAAGAGAACGATTTTAACGTGGTTCACCCAATGTGGGTTACATCCACCAAGAATTTTCAGTCCTTCATTTTCTCAATCCAAGCAATAGAGGGTTACAACCTACAGCAAACATCTGCTGTAATTTCCTCTCTATATTTCCAAGGAATTAACACAGTAATTTTCTTTGTCATAGTACTCTTTGTTTTTTCCTCACAACTATATATAAGAAAAAAAACAGAAAAAACAAACTGCTTTTCTTAATACATTCCAAGATTAACATTGAGTTCCCAACATCAAATTTTGGGATAAAAACAAAAAAAATTTCTCTGGGTTGTCCTGTTGTAAATCCGAAAACTTTCTCTCGGTAGACTAACAGATCGTAAATCGGAAACTTTCCCCGCCCGTCCTGCAGTAAATCCAGAAACTTTCTCTGTTTAGTCTCCTCATAATTAGGCTCCATTCCTAACAATCTCCCACTTGGAGACTAATTCCATTGCACCAACTGCAACCAAGGACTAAAAAATTCTCATCATGGCCTCTTATTCCTTAAGGCCAACTGAAGTTGAGCAAAAGCTCAACTTTTCTCTTAACACCACTTTTGTAAGCATATCAGCAGGATTTTGTGATGTGTGAACCTTCCCTAATTTCAAAGATCCATGTTCCACTACTGATGTAATGAAATGATACCTAAGTTTGATGTGTTTAGTTTTTGAATGGAATGCCGAATTCTTCGCAAGGTGTATAGCACTCTGGCTATTACTCCATAACCTATTATCCTCTTGCTTCTTCCCCAGTTCTTCCATTAATCTTTGCAACCAAACCATCTCTTTGTTCTTCTCCACCCACCACGACCCGGGCACCAGACACTCATCCGTCAAGAAGTCGCACGACTTGTTCACGAGCGCCACGCTACGATTCACCCGGAGCTCGAAGGGTTTCTCGGGGCCCTCCCACCCGGACACGATGTGCAGCTGCGCCTGCAGGTTGTGCCAGTCGCTCGAATTCTTTGAATCCTGCAGGTACCGCGACTTCCGCGTGTCGATCTCCAGCCTCTCCCCGACATGTTCGTAATGCATGAGCTTGTCGGGGTAGTGAGGGATCACATCAATCACATTCACGATATGCAGCACCCGCAGCTTCGAAAGCGCCTCGAAGCGGTGCTTGAACTCCGCGTTGCCCACGCCTGGGCACCCCACCATGAACGTCGCCACCGACACAGCCGGTCTCCCAGGCACAGATGAGGTCATCCCGTTCGTCACGATGTCGAAGGCGCTGAGCACCGACAGGGCTGTGCCGAGGCTGTGGCCCACCATGGTTATGCTCACCTCCTCGTCCTTGTACATCCATTTATGGGTCAACGCTCTTTTACCTTTGGGTAGCTCAACCAAATCCCAAGTTTGGTTGTGGAATAAAGAGTCCATTTCTTCATTCATTGCAAGCTCCCACTTATTCCTGGTATTCATCTGTAATGCTTCCTAAAAACATTCTCGCTCACCAAAGATCGGTATACAAAACATAATCGGAGAAACGTTGAGGAATTTTACTTATCTTGGTAGAACGTCTAACAGCACTTTCTGGAGATTGAGGTGCATGTTGTTGCTGCTGAACATTTTGATCTTCTACCACCTTTGGAGTTACCTTTTCTATGTGTCCATCAAGGTCTATGTATTCAGCAATTTCCTCTTTCTGTTTCTTTCCCTGCAACCGATCTTTATACAAGTTTTTTTCATTAAATATGACATCCCTACTTCTAATGACTTTTCGGTTATCACAATCCCATAATCTGTAACCCAAGCCATCAATACCATAACCAATAAAATAGCACTTTTGGGCCTTAGCATCTAACTTATTTATGTTCTCTTTGTCTATATGCATAAAAGCCTCACATCCAAATACCTTAAGGAAAGAATAATTTAATCGGTTTACTCGTCCAAAGCTCTTCCGAAATTCCTCCATCCAAGGCACTAGACGGTCCTCTATTAATCGATATATCTGCAAGTATCAACAAGCATGAGCCCATAAAAATAATGGTAAGCCTCCATGTATTCTCATGCTCCTAGCACGCTCCATGATGGTTCTATTCATTCTTTCTGCAACCCCATTTTCTTGAGGTGTTCTTGGAACTACCTTGATTCTTCTAATTCCATTTTTAGAACAAAACACATCAAATTCTCTACTGCAATATTCTCCACCATTATCCGACTTTAGACACTTTAACCTTTTTCCAGTTTCATTTTCAACTAATGCTTTCCAATTCTTAAAGGTATTAAAAATGAGGACATCTAGATGTATACTCTTTAGTGGTATCCATCTTTTATCTTCCTCTTTGAGAGCTTCCCAGTTGGCTAGCTAGATGGCCACCCCATTTACTTCTCTATAGACATGTAGCACTTGAAATTCATCCAATGTATTTAGGTATCTTAGTGTGTTTGTTGCTATGTTTGCTTATCTCCTACTCTCCACTAACCTTTTGTTGAGGTAATTAACAATATTTAATGAGTCCCTCTCAATTATTAATCTCTTAGACCCTAGCTGAATAACCATATTTACTCTTATCAACACTGCTCTAGCTTCAACCTGATGACTAGTCATTATGCTCAAGTATTCACTTATAGCTCCAATCACCATTCCTTGGATATCCCTTAGCACTACTCCAGCTTTCCTTGAATTTCCTTTAAAATCCCTATCAATATTTAGTTTCATCTATCCTTGTATTTGTGGTTACCACTTGGTCAAGCTCCTCAAGCTTCCTTGGGGATTCACATTCCCCTCAACTAGACTTAGTGTAGCACCCTAAAATTGGCGCAGTCAAATTGGAATAATTACATTCACCTTAGTAAATAAATTTAAATTCAAATTTAACCTCCCAAACCGCCCGTTAACCGTCGAGAAACCCGTTTCCCCTTTTTCTGTGCCATTTTTAGGAGTTGTTTTGACCGTTGGACGATATCGTCGCCGATCAGACGATATCGCCTCAGATTTGACGATTTCGTCTGGACTAGGACGTCCAGACGATTTCGTCGCAAAACTGCATTTTCATAATTAGACTCTGTTCCAACGGGTCTCCAATCCGGGCAGAAGCGTGTCTGCGCCGTTGGGACCCTCCCCCGTTGGAGATCTCCCAAATTGGGAAGATCTCCAACCTCCCAACAACTTTCCCTAAGCCTATTTAACTCTAAGACTTTTCCCTCCCCAACCCCTGGGTGAATTTTTATGCAAATCGACTCCCTATGTGCTAGAACTTCTCAAATTTGCTTTTTGCACTATTCCTATAGTAATTTTATTGCAGTGTATATCACCGGTTTTCAGCCGGAGCCAGCACCTATCGCAGCTCGACTGAACCCGTCAAGATCGGAGGCGATCCTCGTCAAATTAGGGACGATCTCGTATCGATGCGAGACGATCTCGATCGCAGCATACATCGAGGCAATCGTGCTCGAAGTTTGCTCTTCTCTCTTTTCTCTCTGTCATTTTATGCTATAAATCAGATCATTTATTTAGTTTTTATTCTACTTTGCATCTGGAGTTCACCCATCTAGTTTAGATTGCACATTAAATTCATGATTTGCCATCATAATGCAGTGATCTGTTTTACTTTCTATTTTGAATTATTGCTTAGTATTCACCTTGTTCTTTAGCATATTTTGCCTCTATTTTGCATAGTAGAATTGCTTGTATTTTGCATCTGTTCTCTGTTTTGCAGGTTTTTGATGAATTCGTTTGACGAATTCGTCAGATCTGAGACGATTCTGTCTGTCTCAGACGATCCTGTCAAATTCCAGATGATTCTGACAGATTGTGGTGATTTTGTCGAATCCCAGATGATCCAGACTACTTCAAGCATCAGAAACTTCATCAGACATCCCGGATCAGGTAATCTCCATTAGCCTCCTGCAAATTCTCTATTTTTCTGCTTTCAGTCTGTTTACTGTATTCATTTAAATTGCATTTTCATGTAGTTTAAGTTAGAATCATTCGGCCAAACCTAGGATGAATGTTTAAAGGATAAAACGAACCCATTAAAACACATTCCCAAAACCTAGGCGTGGAAACTGCCGCCAAATGTTTCCCGGTGAACCCACCATCCGTCGACAAATCACCAAAATGCACCTCCCTTGAGAGGCGGGACCTTCGCAAAGTCCTCTCGTCCGAGGTACCGCATCATCCTTTTCCCATCCTCCTTCCGGGCGCGGATCCAATAGCCTCAAGGTAGGGATGCGAAAAATTTGGAGCGATACATTTTGGTGAACCCGACGTGAATGCATCATAAACCTTTTGAAAACAAAAACAAAAATATATATATGTATACAAGAAAAACAAAAACAAAATCATCATTTCAAGTTTGTATGTTTTAGATTCAATTCTAAATAGTAGATGCTAAATATTACTTTTAGAAGTACTAAAGAAACCATGAGTTTTTACTCAAATCAATATGAGCCCATCAGTAATGTTGGAAGAATTCAGCCAAATACATTTGTTGATTATGACCAACCTCATCCCTATTCAACACCACCTCCATCACACTCTTCTTATTTTTCATCCATACCCCAACAAGACAATCCCTTTGCCAATCCTCTTCATAACGATATTATCTATTCTCCCATATATCCATATTATGTCTATCAATCCACATATAATCCTCCTCCACCTTTTCAATACTCTTCTTTCAATACAACACATCCATTTCAACAAGAAAATACTTATTCTTCCAATTCTACCATGCACTCACCTCCTACATCGCAATCTTCCTGTCATCATTCTACCCATAATAAAGAAAGTAGAGGTGAGAAACCATTAGGTCCTTTTATGACGAAATTCCTAAGGCATTTATCAAAAACCTCTCAAAAACCTTCATCACGTAAATTTACTAAGCTCAATCAACCAATGGATATAATTCTCAAGTATTTACTTGACACAAATAGGATTGAACTCCCTTCCATAAGACAACCTGATACCACAACAGATTGGTTTAAACCCGAGCTACATTGTGAATATCATAGAGTAGATGGACATATGACACAAAATTGTAAAGATTTAAGATGTGCAATTCAAGATTTGATTGATAAGGGTCTTTTTAATATAAAGGAATTACAATCTACAACTGATGATAAATCTCAAGTAAACAATCAAACTCCTACACAACAAATACCAATAATCAATCAAGACATGGGGATCTCCCAAGAACCCCTATTCAATTATCAACAACAAGAAACCAATCAAATATTGCATGTTAATGTGTCCCATCATGATGATATTATTAATATTGTAACAAAAACTACAAATGAGCAACCTCAAGTTCAATCAACTCAATCTGATATTCAAGAGATGGATTCCTCATTTGACCAACCTTCAAAACTATCTTTGGCTCTAGAGAATGATCCAAAATGGAATGTAAGCATAGAAAGCTCATCTTTAGAATCAAAATCTCAATCTGAAATCCACTTTGATAACCAACAACAAGTGATTAATCCTCAAGCAAAGATATCCCTTTTAGAAGTATTACAAATTTCTCACAAGGAAATTTTGTTCAAAATACCTAGCCAACAATTTGTTCCTCATCATATTTTCTCTAAGAACATAATTAATGGTGTAAACCCTCTTGAGGTTAACCATATTTCATTCTATGATGAGGATATTCCTTCCTCTACTCCACAAGAAGACCCCTATATTTACATTATCGGAGCTAGTAAAGAAACACCTGTTAAAGCTATCATGGTAGATAATGACTCCTCTCTTAATTTATGCACTTATCAATTATTCCAAAAGCTCAAAACAAAGGAAGAAGATCTTAATGAATCAAATGTTCTTATAAAATCTTTTAACAATGAAATTCAAGAAGCTCAAGGTACTATAATTCTTCCCTTTAATATTGGATCCAAGATCCTGGATACTTTATTCTATGTAGGATATTGTCCTTCACCTTACAACCTACTTCTCCAGAGTCCTTGGATTCATACGATGAGGGTTGTCCCTTCCACTCTTCACCAATGTTTGAAGTTTGAACTTGCAAATAAAATTGTTACCATACATGGTGACCCAACACCATTTGAAGAATATTTAACGGTTGAAACATCAAGTTCTATACATTCTCTATTATCACAATTATCTTCTATCCATCACTTTTCTTCATCCATATATGATCATCCTTGTTTACCAAATAACACCCATGCATATCTTTCACATATACTTTCTCCATCTTATCAAAACTTGGAATATAATAATAAGAATGAAGAACTTTCTTATCTTTCTGACATTTTATTTTGTAACATGATCAATTTTCCACATATAAAAGTCAAATCTTTTGCTACATTATTCTACATTATAACAAAGCTTTTGTTATCACTACCTTTTATTCATCACCTTTTATTCTTACCTTCACCTCAACCAGATTATCCTTCAAAACCTCCTTTGATTTTGAAGCAACCTTAGACATGCTATACTCAAATAACCTTGTATAGTGTATATAGATCATCTTGTATATACCACCAATTTCAATTCATAAATTAAAATCAAAATACAAAAAAATCAAAATCCTCAAAATCTTCAAAAAAAATACAAATGCAACTAAGGAACTTAAAGGTAAATTTGAGCCCAACTGGCTTGGACCATACATCATTACTGCTAAATTTGAATCAGGAGCATATAAATTATCTACCTTAGATGGTAAAGAACTTAAAGAACCCATGAATATTTTACATCTCAAACGTTATTATGCATAAATTTGGTCATTTCATCCATGTATATATTTGTTCAAAATCATTATCTTGTATTTCTTTCAATTTATTCAAAAACCTCAAAAACATTCATAAAATCTTCAAAAATCTTCAAAAATATTTATTGCATTTATTTAAAGCACTTGTAAAGTTCCTTTTGCTCAAAACAAAAATCAACATAAAAATCCAAAAACAGCTATATGCTTGACTCTTTCGAAACCAAAACAATATACAGAAGAAAGAGAGAGTCAACATTCTCAAAACTTTCTCAAAATCATTATTTTCTTACAATTATTGCAATTATATGTTTCAACTTATTTTGGATAAAATTAGCATTTATTTAGCATCCCTCACTTGCACAATCACAACAATAAATATCTTGATTTTATCTTGGCATGATTACTAATCTCTCTTATATCAAAGTTCACAAAATTCAATTAAAGAAAGTTTGAGCATAGAGAATTGATCTTGTTATTTACTTAAACCAAGCACATCTTTTCACAATAAAATGATTATATTTGTAATTTCCATGTTTTGCTACATAGTAGAACTGATTTCTTGAGTGAAAAGTTTCCCCGCTATCCTATCATGCACACGGTCTAGAATCTTTGAGAATTGGCAAAAGGACAAGCTCACCCCTACCCAGAATAAAAATCCCTTGCTCTACAGCTAATCCGAGCAAGTATCCCTAGAAAAAGAAAAGAAAAATTCAAGAAAAAAGAGAAAAGAAAAATGTTATTTCAGCAATGTTCCAAGCATTATCAAGCAAAAGAAATACAAAAAGAAAAATAAGCAAAGTTCAAAAGAAAGCAAGAAAGCAATAAAATCCCTTTCCCTACCCTTTGAAAAGAAAAGAAGGGTTGATGAGCTTGAATCCCTGGAATCCTCAATTATTCGAAAACTGTGAGGTAAGCCCCATAACAGGTGGTTTGTGCCCAACCTGCTTGGCCTTGGGTAACTCCTAGCGTGGCGATATGTCCGTCACATTAGCGACCTTCTTTTGTACGGACCTATGTCCGCTTATGGATTAGCTAGCTCTTGATAATCCGATCTACATAGTAGTCTAATATGGTTATATGCATCTACATCATGGTTAATGAACACTTATTTGGTTTCTTCAAATCACTTGTATCATAGTATCTTGCTCAAAACTGGTAAATGAACAATGCAATTGCACACACATTTGTATTTGAGAGATTTTGTCTATCATTATGATAAATCAAGATTGGCAATGAATTCACATATGCACATGGGATTCCTTATAAATCTAACTTTTGTCTTCAAAATACTTTGAAATATTATCTTTGCAACTTGTTTGGAATAAATCAAGTACAGTTGTTTTCCACAAAGACAACTATATAATAGCAAAAATCAAAAATTCCTTTCAAAACATATCATATATATATCGTGTCGACTTTCGCAACGATGGTATAGTTTCAAAACCAAAATTGGAATTTTATGCCTAGCGCAAGTCCTCATTATCATATTTTCTGTTCATCAAAAATCAATCATGCAATAAAACTATCTATTTTTCTTTGATTTTCGCGATGATGGTATAAGTCTATACCTACATATTCTATGCCTAGCGCAAACCATTGTAACAATTTTTTTTCCCAATTTATCAAAAATCATACAAAACATATGACTTCATTATTACACAAATTATGCTTTTCAAAAGAATGCACATTTTCATTATTTCATGTCATTATGTCAACCTCCAATTTTGCAATGATGGTATAATTCCTAAGGAATTATTCAACAATTTTATCACACTTAGGAATTTATGCCTAGCAAAAATCATTTTAAAAATATTTCATGCATAATATTTTTCATGGAAATCTGAAAACAAACCAACCATCATCATCATCATTTGCATCATCACAACAAAGTCTTAAGACAATCTCTTAAGCACTCTTTTACTTTTAACAATATTTCTATACTGGGATTAGCTTGACGACCGAGTGAGCAGCGACTCCATGAAATGGTCTATAATAGCGACAATGTCCTTTGAAATTATTGTTAAAAGTCCCTTTTTATTTTTATCAAAATTATTGCATCACAAACAACCAATTTGTTACATCAGATTATTTCATTTAAAATATTTATAGCATGACATTCAAATTATAATATTTCCAACGACATAATTACATGAATCATCAATCAATTATCAAATCAATCAATCAAACATAAAAGCATCATAAACATACACATAACACAAGTCATATGATCAAAAACATATCATATATCAAACATAATTTCATTCAAAAATAATTCAAATTAATTTTGTTTTTCCGCGTTTTTACCTCAAACGTTCGATTTGGGTAAAAACACGGAGGGGGCACCATAGTAAGCTGTCGTACGATTCGACCAAGAATCGTCGCCTAAAAATGGGAATAATTTTTTGCTTTCTCGTAGATCGAGAAGAACTCATCTTTAACGCATTTTCTTCGAAAAATTCGCTAAAGAGGGGGCAAAATGTAGCACCCTAAAATTGGCGCAGTCAAATTGGAATAATTACATTCACCTTAGTAAATAAATTTAAATTCAAATTTAACCTCCCAAACCGCCCGTTAACCGCCGAGAAACCCGTTTCCCCTTTTTCTGCGCCATTTTTAGGAGTTGTTTTGACCGTTGGACGATATCGTCGCCGATCAGACGATATCGCCCTAGATTTGACGATTTCGTCTGGACTAGGACGTCCAGACGATTTTGTCGCAAAACTGCATTTTCATAATTAGACTCTGTTCCAACGGGTCTCCAATCCGGGCAGAAGCGTGTCTGCGCCGTTGGGACCCTCCCCCGTTGGAGATCTCCCAAATTGGGAAGATCTCCAACCTCCCAACAACTTTCCCTAAGCCTATTTAACTCTAAGACTTTTCCCTCCCCAACCCCTGGCTGAATTTTTATGCAAATCGACTCCCTATGTGCTAGAACTTCTCAAATTTGCTTTTTGCACTATTCCTATAGTAATTTTATTGCAGGTATATCACTGGTTTTCAGCCGGAGCCAGCACCTATCGCAGCCGACTGAACCTCGTCAAGATCGGAGGCGATCCTCGTCAAATTAGGGACGATCTCGTATCGATGCGAGACGATCTCGATCGCAGCATACATCGAGGCAATCGCGTGCTCGAAGTTTGCTCTTCTCTCTTTTCTCTCTGTCATTTTATGCTATAAATCAGATCATTTATTTAGTTTTTATTCTACTTTGCATCTGGAGTTCACCCATCTAGTTTAGATTGCACATTAAATTCATGATTTGCCATCATAATGCAGTGATCTGTTTTACTTTCTGTTTTGAATTATTGCTTAGTATTCACCTTGTTCTTTAGCATATTTTGCCTCTATTTTGCATAGTAGAATTGCTTGTATTTTGCATCTGTTCTCTGTTTTGCAGGTTTCTGACGAATTCGTTTGACGAATTCGTCAGATCTGAGACGATTCTGTCTGTCTCAGACGATCCTGTCAGATTCCAGATGATTCTGACAGATTGCAGGCGATTTTGTCGAATCCCAGATGATCCAGACTACTTCAAGCATCAGAAACTTCATCAGACATCCCGGATCAGGTAATCTCCATTAGCCTCCTGCAAATTCTCTATTTTTTTGCTTTCGATCTATTTACTGTATTCATTTAAATTGCATTTTCATGTAGTTTAAGTTAGAATCATTCGGCCAAACCTAGGATGAATGTTTAAGGATAAAACGAACCCATTAAAACACATTCCCAAAACCTAGGCGTGGAAACTGCCGCCAAATGTTTCCTGGTGAACCCACCATCCGTCGACAAATCACCAAAATGCACCTCCCTTGAGAGGCGGGACCTTCGCAAAGTCCTCTCGTCCGAGGTACCGCATCATCCTTTTCCCATCCTCCTTCCGGGCGCGGATCCAATAGCCTGAAGGTAGGGATGCAAAAAATTTGGAGCGATACACTTAGCTTCCTCCAATGACTCTATACTCTCTTGCACTTTCACTACTTTAAGGTTCTCTATTATGACCACTATTATATGTTCCTTATTTAGATCTCTTATCCCCTTTAAAAATCCTTCTATTTCTCTCCAACCAAAATCCCCATGCATAATAAAATATAATCATATTTCAAATTTGATTAAGTCTTGGACTTTTAAAAGGTTTCTCCCACTGTTCTATCCATCTTGCTATTTTATTAGGAATCACCCACACCACCCCATATTATCTATTATATCATACAATATTTTGAGGGAGTAATTATATTCTAAGAATATATGATTCACTAATTCCTCATGATCTTCACAAAGGTAACATTTGTTAGAGAATTGAAAACCCTTTTATGAAGGTTATCTATTGTTTTTTTATCAGGGTAAGAAGAGGTTTTAGGGTCCCCAAAACCATACTTCAAGCTATGTAAGATACAATATGCTGCAACAACTTGAATAAAATACTATCATCCACTTACTACTATGGATGAACCTTAGAACACCAAATATCAACAAAATAACTTCCAAAACATGACAAATTACTAGATCACTTTTAAAATAGAAACTTAAAATAACTATAGCTACCACCTAGTCATAACAAAAATAATAGACCATAATAGAAAATAGCAATAAGTAATAATAGAATTAGCTAAAACATCTCAGTTTTAACAAATGTGGTCCAAGAAATTGACCGTGTCCATCACTTTCTTCATTCCAAGTGTCCACAACTTTCTCTTAGAATCCTCTAGAAATCATCCTTCTCCAAAATTTCTCAACCTGATCAATGTTTATCACCAAATATACTATTTTAATAGGATCTCCTCCTATATTGTTTTCCAAAACATGACAAATTACTAGAACACTTCCAAAAAAAACTTAAAACAATTGTAGCTACCACCCAGTCATGATAAAAATAGTAGACCAAAATTGAACATAGTAGCCGATAATAACATACTTAGCCAAAACAACATCCCGATTTTAACAAACCTAGTTCAGGAAATTGATCATTTCCATCACTTCCTTCATTCCAAGTACCCGCAACTTTATCTTAGAGTCTTATAGAAACCATCCTTCTCAAAAATTTCCTCAACCTCCTCATCAATTTTCATCTTTGATGGTATTTTTTAACTATTTCTCCCCCCATATTGTTCTTCCACTTCAATTTGATCACCCTTTGTATAGCTAAAAACTTGATCAAGGTACTTGCATATAGCTCAACATGACTAAGTTGATATAAAATGGAAAGGGCAACCCTTTCAAAATCCTATTTATTAAATATATATAATATAAAAAATAAAAATTATAAATAAGAGGTAGTATTGATAAAAAAAAAATCTTGGTTTTTATAGTATTAATTGACTATCCAAAAGCCTTCTCATTGCATGATACGACTGATTTTTCATGGACTCACTACCCTAAGGATGACCTAAAAAAGAGTGTCATCCATAAATTTTAAATGATTTTCAAAGGGACCATCTATTGTGACCAACTACTTCTAATTTTATCTTTTACTTGTTCCTTTAAGAAATCTATACCTAAATTCCTTAGCAAGCACAATAAAAAAATAAAGATATTGCAAGCCATCCTAGTTCACATGACAATTCAAAGTACCCAACAAAGGATCCAACCATGAAAATAGAATATCTTAGAATGTTGGGATAATATCTAACAAACCCTATCAAATGTTGCTTATACCTTATTGTTTGCATAAACATACTTGGAATTTCATGGATTGAAATTAATGCATAGCCTCTTATGTAATAATTATACTAGCAAGAATTTGCTTATCATGAGAAAACCCACCTTGATCCCTTGAGATGACATAAAATATAAAATATTTCAATTTATTTATTGTAGTTATTTTTTTTAAAATTTACATGGTAGAATCGGTAGCCGTCACACAGTTCTTTCAATCTAGTCTGCCCCTATAACCACGATGCCATAATAATTTAAAACCTTTTACACCACTGAAAGCACCAAGAAAGGGACAAGCCTTCAGTCTGAGGCTTGAGATTTGAACCATTTATTGTAGTTTTTAAAATTACTTTATAAATTATATTTCAAAGGCTTATCATATGAAAAATATCAAAATATTGTCTCAGATTTCTTGGTTACTAAAGTGATAAAGATAAAAACATTATGGTTCACCTACCAAATGAGAATCGCGGCTTACTATATGAAACTTCTTGTTACCTATCACTTCCTTCAAATTTAATGAATAAAATATTAAGGTTTACATGTGGTTTATAATATTATAAGCTTAATATTGGGATGATGTAATTGAAACTTTAGTTTATAGTGTGAATCTAGATACTCCCCACTACCTAACCTAAATCTAAAAGATAAATGTTAAAATTGATCTACAAGTTTTTAACCTTAGCTTATGTTGTCAAACTCCTTTCCATTGGTTGTGCCAAATATAATGGACATATATTTTTGTAAATACTTTTAAACTTTGTATTATTCTTTGAATAGTTAAAAAGTACAAACATAATAAGACCCATCTTATTACAACATGAAGAATCAAATATCATATATTTTATAATATATCAAATAATATATAAGTTCTATTTTTACTATATATTTGAAATGTAAAACACACATGCATATGAATTCTACACAAAGAATAATATTTATTGATTATATATATAAACTTATTGTATTTTACAACTAATATTGTATCAAATAAGAAGTAGATGCTCTTATAATTTTTCCCCTTGCCAATAATATATTATGTAGCTTGGAGTAAATGTTTTCTATTAACATTGAGAGAATTCTTTATGAATGGATTGGTAGCTTACCTTTAGTCTATTTTATTATTAAATAGCAAGCACTAATAGATATATTATGTAGCTTGGAGTAAATGTTTTCTATTAACATTGAGAGAATTCTTTATGAATGGATTGGTAGCTTACCTTTAGTCTATTTTATTATTAAATAGCAAGCACTAATAGTAGCTCACCGCATATATTTGACCTTTTTATAAGGACTATATATTTTTTTATCTCTAGATTATGAATTATTATATAAAGAAACTTTAATTTAGGGGTATTTATGTAATATATGGAGTTAGGATTCTATGGAGGGAGGGGTTTGTTTAGCAATGATGATTGTTTAGATTTTGTGAAGGTTTTGTACTGCAGTATCTTGGCTGTTATTTTAAGTTCTTTGGTTAAGGGGTAATTTTGTATCTTTTATTTGATAGATGTACTAGGTTTATGCGTGTATTGAAGCTTGTTCTAAAATGGTGGTTTTCTTTTTGGCATTGAGGTGGATTGACAAAAAAAAATTGTTTTTAAATTGGCAATGATTGTACAAATTGAGATTATTACCCAGGAGAATATAGTTTTGAGTATGGCCTCATGACATTGCAAATACTTTTTGGGTGTGTGAATTGGGAAGGATGTTGTTATAATTGGACACCTTGATGGATGTAGATTGCAACTTCGAATTATTTTTTCAAGGATTTGAACTTGTGAGTAAGCTTTTAATTTAATAGTAGTTATGATTCTCACTGGAATAACAACAATGTTGTTTTATGCCTTGACAGTAGCAGTACCACAAACAATATAGGAATTGCAGGTTAATTTGGATCTTGTTATGATATTGGTATTGCATTCTGTTATAAAAGTTCTTTTAAAGATGTAATTATTGCAATGAAGAATTATAGCAACTATATGACGTGTTTTTTTTATGGTTGTGCAAAAATCATACATGAATTATCATTATTGCAAATGAGGATTAAAGCCATTACATAACACAAATTTGTAGGTATCGTCTATAATATAGTAGATGGAATATCATGACTGGAGACTATTTTAGTAGATAAGAAATTGAGAGAAGTTTTAAGATTTGAAAACAAAATCAACATTCTTGGAAAAGCTACAATTTGTGATAAGTAATTTGGGAAGTTATCTGAGGGAAATTTAAATAGAGGATGATGCGAGTACCTATTTAAATAGATTATGAGATGAGTACTAGTTGTCCAAACACATCACCAAAGGTTTCTTCCAGGCACTACTCCAAAGACTTCTTCTACCACTGATCCACTTATCCCACAGGTACCTTGCAATATTTGTATCTTTTTTAATTTATGATTGAGCTTGATTGCATTGTGGCATTTATTGGTCATTTACTTACACCCTTTCCATTTTCAAATAATTTACCATGGTTATTTTTGTTACTAGACATTGATTTGTTTTAATTATCAGAAACACCTATAGTTTTTGGCCTTTCATGATATTTTTGTGTTAGTGCTAATGATGGGGCATGTTATCTACATGTATTACGTCGAATAGATTGCAATTGTTTTTTTGGTTCCTATCATTACAACTTGTATTGTGAACTAATACTGAAATTCAAAGTCAGGGTAGATCTATTATTGAGTAGAACAGTGGTTTCTATCCATGTTGGCTAAAACATTATGCTGGGTTGTTGTCATTCTTGCCGAATTTGAGTTCATGCAATTTAAAAAGCAATCAAAATGGACAACATACTTTAAAATCAAAGTTTTATCACTACCTCAAATGCACGGGTGTGCTATTTACAAGAAAAATGTAGAGCCCACCACACTATTGAATTTTATATTCCAATCATTTTCTTGTACCCAATAATGTGATGCCAAAGTGTTATTCCAAAGACTGCCCTTTAGGATAGTCTTTTATTTCAAATAATCCAATGCTTCTGGTACCTATTCTTCCCTCTTTAAGAACTATATTAACACACCAGATAGGAAGTACTCCAAAAAAAACTTATATAATCAATAATTGACAAACATCTTATCAAATATCATTATCTTAATTGGTTAAATTCCTCAATTTTCAAGGAGGAGATCTAGGTTTAAATCTTGTCAAGCAATACATGCATGATTGATAAGTTGTTGTAATACCACTATGTGATTATGATGTAATATGGGTGGTGCATGTTTCAATCCCATATAACTCATACATTATTTATAAAATAATGGGTAAACATCTTCATCAAGTTTTTTCATCTTTGTAGCAAATCTTGTTTCAATCCCATATAACTCATATATTATTTATAAAAAAATGGGTAAACATCTTCATCAAGTTTTATTCATCTTTGTAGCAAATCTTCTTGGCCATGTGAACAGTGGTTTGCAAACACTGATCTTAATAGTCATTTCCTTCCTGCCTGCATCCACCTATTGGATGTGATGTTGAACCAAGCATTGCCTAGGGTTCTATAATCTTATGATGCTGCTAAAATTTGGACTTTAAGGATGGCAAGTGGTTTTTCGGCAAGACCAAGTTTTACTACCATTAGCCTAAGATGGCTACAAAATCCATGAAAGGAGCAAACTACTAGATCTAGAGCATAATATTAATAATCAAGACCCACTAGTATTTAGGACCATTGAATATCATTCTTGGACAACATCCAAAGACGAGAGACAATCACCTGTTGCAGTTCATCAACAAGGTGTCATTGACCTTGTACCTTAAATCATCGAACTCCACATCTACTATAAAGTGAATCACATATCAATTCTGTAAGCCTATAAAATTTTTTAGTCTAATAAGCTAATGTGTGGTGATTTATAAACTGCCAATAGTAGTAGGATTTACAGATTCCCAATAATAGTGTTTGTTTTACAAGGCAAATTCAATTTATAATTTTTCTACACTTGTTGCATGTTGTTCTTGTATTTTCGTCTTTTTTACATTTCGAAAAACATAAAATATTAAGATTTTCTTCTCATGTGAAATGTTTTTAGAGTCCATATGTGGAGTCACCCCATGGTGCTCAAGCTCCGTTTGTGGACTTTCCAATGCCAGCACCACCTCGAGGGGCCATTCGGCAATCATCTTCAACTACTAAGTAGTAGATTATTTAGTGTGTTATGGTCCTATGGTATTATTGTATCTTTTGATATAATATCAAGTAAATTAGGTGATAGAAAACTTAATTATAGTTTGTAATGTGATTGTTTTTAAGTTAGTTTTTGATCATATTGGATTTTGTATTCATTATTTAAAAGCTCTTTCAAGGATCTAGCTGATTGTGCAGATTTATGTATGGTTAAAATAGATTTAAATTCCAGGTGAAATACCTATTGTATAACATTAAGCTCATTTTGTTTATAAAATAAGTTGTATTCAACAAGTGGTTCCATCTCCATGTAAATCACTTATTTAGGTTCTAGAAATAAATTGACCTTACGACCTTAGGTGATTTCTAACTATTTATATTTTGTGTTCATCATTATGCTTTGATGCATTAGCTAAGTGATCTAGTAGTAGATAGATTTATGGTAGATTCATGAAATGTTGTACACTATGAGAAATGCTCTGATAATATTTGTTGTTGCACTTAAATATTTTTGGTGATCACCTATATACTTTAAGCAGACATTATGCAAAATATGAATAGAATATTTGTGAAACACATTTTTTGGGGTTGCAAGAGCATTATATACTAAAGTAAATTTGTGGAACATGTTTTTTACACAGGTAATCTAGATATAGGTGTGGAAACTAATTTTTTGAAGGAAATCACCATTTTTTCCTAACTGAAGGCTGATAATAAATGGTTTTGTTACTTCAATTTTTGATATTAATGTGTTTTTATTTCCAGGTTTCACACAACCATATTTCTTATAGAGATGGTAGAATATGGAAAAGCTATCACTTCATTCATATGATAGGACATATAATTGAAATATGGGTTTTGATCAGCTTGGCTCATTGTCTTTGTTATTTCTAATACCTTTTGGATTTAGTGCATGTGTTACTTTAAAAAAGTATGTGTTTTTAAATTAACCATTTACAGTAAACTTATGGGATTGAGGATTTGATATTAATCACCCTACCTAAAATGGTGGTTTAAAACCGCCCTCTTAGGGACCTAAGACAATGATTTTAAACTACCCTCTTAGAGATCTAAGACAACAGTTTTAAACTATCCTCTTATGGACCTAATATGATGATTTTAAATTGTTGTCTTAGGGGCCTAAGAGGGTGGTTTAAAATCGTCATCGTAGGCCCCTAAAAGGCAATTTTTTGAGGCAGTTTTTAACCCTCATCGTATGATGTAGACTTTTCACGATGCCCTCATAGAAGATGGCTGAAAAACTACCCTTAAAGGTCTTTAAGGGTGGTTAAAAAACATCCTTAAAGATACTTTTTGATGTAGTGATATCATCTGTACCCAGGGAGGGGATGTTTTGTAGGAGCTTCTCTTCACCCTGTTGGTCCCTATCATCTCTTGAGCATAGGAGGGATTTGAAGAACTCGACCACTTCTTCCCTAATTTCAATAATATCTTTTGTGATTGTACCATTTGATTTCATCACTTCTCTAATTCTATTATTGCTCCTATGCCTTAAGGTAGACGTGTGAAAGAATTTTGTGTTCCTATCACCTTCACGAAGCCATAAGGATCTTGATTTTTGGCACCACAAAATTTCTTCTTCGACTAGCACATTATGCAAGTCTTCTTAGAGTTTTTGTTCCTTGCATATGTCCCCTTTCATCACCTATCCTGACTCCATGGTTATTCAAATTCCTTCAACTGTTTCGCTAACTCCTTTTCCTCAGGTTCATATTTCTAAAAATATACTTGTTCCAAATCTTAAGATTAAGATTAACAAATCTGAGCTTGGAAGCCACTTGAGAAATAAGAGGGCTTGAGAAACCATAAGACCACCATTCCATGATTCTAGATTCTAAGCCCTCATGTTGCAGCTACATTTTCTCGAACTTGAAAGGTCTAGGGAAAGGGATAAAATTCTAGATTTTTCAAACACCAAGGGTTTTTTATTAGAGTCAACTTTGGGAAGGGAGCAAAGGTATACATCATTGAAGGTTGGAAGACCCTCCTTGGAGACTAGCACCCTATCCAACCTAATCTATATATTTTGGTTGCCTAGGCACCTGTTACTCTAGGTATATTTAGACCCCTTCAAGTCCACATAGCTCAGTAAAATTTAAATTATAACATTATAAAATAAATAAATTATATAATAAATAAATTATATAATGTACATTTAGTTTAGAAGTGAATTTTAATTAACTATGTAATAGGATGGGATTGTTTTGGTGCTATATAAATGATTAAAAATTAATTTTTAAATCATATTCCGAGCAATATTGTAAATTCTTATTTTTAACAAATTTTAAATTACTAAAATAAGTTTTAAATAACTTATGTAATATATGATTAGTTTATATGAAAAAAATAAAAATAACTAATGAACCTAATTAATATTCAATTTAATATCAAATGACATGTTCAAGTGGTCAAAACATGGAGCCATAATGTAGAGAAATGAGTTAAAACATTGTTGAATGACATATATATATATATATATATATATATATATATATATATATATATATATATATGCATAATTGGCAATTCTAATAACCACTATGTGGGTGGTTGAAATGGTACAATATGAGTGGAACACTCTTCGATCCCATATAACCAATGAAATTTTATCATTAAATAAATAAATTATTTTAAATAAAGTTGTAAGAAATATTAAGGAGGATACTAAATCTCTATGAAAATGCATTCTAACAAATGATAAACATGGGCAAGAGTAAAGTGTTTTTATAAACACATCAGATAATTGATAGAGATGAATATCAATGGAGCTTGGGTATAGTGTTTCAAATCTCCATTTTATTTACTTGGGCATGAGAATGTTCATTGGGGCATGCAAGAATCAGATGTGGAATATGTTGATTGATAAGATCCATAATAATTTAGATAGATGGAAAGGAAATTTGCTAAGTCAAGCAAGTAAGCTACAACTTTTCAAGAGTACTCTCTAAGCACTCCCTATACATTTGTTATCAGTGTTTTAGATCCTATTCAAAGTAGCTAATACAATAGAAAGTATTCAAAAAAATTCTATGGTTATGAACAAAGGAGAAGAGTATAATTCCATTGGTATCTTGGAAGAAAGTATGCAAGGATAGATCAAGTGGAGGACTTGGGTTTAGAAGAATAAGGGATATGAAAAAGGCCTGAGCAACAAATATGGTGTGGAAGCTAGCGAAAGAGGGACATGCCTTATGGGTAATAGTTCTAATAGATAAATACCTTGACAACCAATAGGAGAGTAGATTTTTAACCACAATAGATCTCTACTAAGGATCTTCATTATGGAACCACATAGTGAAGGGTAGAGAGCTACTATAGAAAGGCACCCAATTAAAGTTAGAGAATGGTAGGTCTATCCACTTTTGGAAAGATGCATGACTAGATAAGTATCCATTAGTGAAGTACGAGGTGTTAGTGAGTATCATAATAGATATAGAAGAAAAATATGGAAAAAATGTGAGTGATTATTTGGCAATAGAATGAGGAGAGGTAATATGGAAAGATATTGAACCCCATAATCAATATAAGGACGAGCTCCAAAAACTAAAAACTAAATTAAGAGTATATTATGTAAGCCCCAGTTCGGTTGAGGATACAATAGTATTGGGAGCTACTGAACAAGGTTCGTTCACTATTATATCAACCTATGATGTGTCACATATGGATCTTAAGGGGGTTTCAATGGTATCAAACATGGAAAAAAAATACATTCCAAAGTTAGCAATTTTTTTTTGGATGATAGCCTAAACAAATATATTAACAATAGATAACCTTCATGAGAGGGATTTTAATTCCCTAACAGATGTTAGCTTTGTGAAGATAATGAGGAATAAATGAATCACATATTCTTAGAATATAATTACTCCCTCAAAATAGTGTATGATATAATAGAGAAGATGACAGTGGTGTGGTTGATGTCTAATAACATGTGAAGATGGATAGACCAGTGGGATAAGCCTTTTAAAAGCCTAAGATTGAATCAAATTTGGAATCCAATTCCCTTTCATTATGCATGGGAATTTTGGTTGGAGAGAAATAGAAGGATTTTTATAGGGGAGAAGAGATATACAACTAGGAATAGAGAATATATCATAGCATCCATAGTGGAGAACCTTCAAGCAGTGAAAGTGTATGAGTATATAGTCATTGGAGGAATCCAAAGTGCAAATTGGAACCTAAGTCCAATTGGGGGGAATGTGAATCCCCTAGGAAGTGTGAGGATCTTGACCAAGTGGTAGCCACCAATACGAGGATGGATGAAACTAAATTTTAATGGGGCTTATAAAGAAAATCTAGAGAAGGTTGAAGGAGGAGAAATGCTAAGGGATAGCCAAGGAATGGTTATTAGAGCTATGAGTGAATACCTAGGCATAATTACAAGTCATTAGGCTAAAGCTAGAGTAGTATTGACAAGAGTAAAGATGGTATTTCAACTAGGGGCTAAGAGATTAATAATTGAGGAAGACTCATTGAATATTGTTAATTACCTCAACAAAAGGTCAATGGAGAGTTGGAGAGAAGAAAACATATTAATAGACACACTAAGATACCTAATGCACTAGATTAATTTCAAGTGGTACATATCTATAGAGAAGGAAATGGGATGGTCGATTGGCTAGCCAACTTGGGATCTCTTAGAGAGGAAGATGAAATATGGATGCCACCATATGGTACACATCCAGATGTCCTCCATATAATTTTCAAGGAGGTAGGATATATATAAATTCAAGCCAAGGGGCAAAATTTCCCATGTTCAAAATATCAATAGTAAATTTAGACATTTGTAGAATTGCATGCTATAGGGCCATTCCCTTTGTTATTGATATTCGTCAGCATGTAGCTATAAGAATTCTAAGATATTTATCTAATGAGGGTTCCTTTTTTTGGAATATCTAGGTATTCATATGGATCCACTTTCTAGAGTTCTATGGATTCACTTTGTGAAGGCTCGTTTTTGAAGAGCTATGGACTTGGTTATGGGCTCCATATTTTGGAGATCTATGGACTTGCCTACTAAAGGTTCAAAAATCAAAATATTTATGGACCTGGCTATTGAGGGACTCATTTTCTAATGTACTGATAGCTTTTTGGAAGCATAATGAGGCCTTGAGAGAGAAGGGTTGCATTTTCTAAAGATCTATGGACATGTCTACCAAGGTTTCCATCTTCTAGATCTTACAAATATAATTATATTGTAGAATCTTTCATTTTTGTGTTCCAAGAATAAACTGAAGATCTAATGTAATGAATGTGCTAAAGTTATGGGAGCTTTGATGTAGCTAGAATAAAAAAGAATAATAGATGTAGGATGTTGTTGTCAAAAAGTATATGAATATTTGTAAAAGGGTTAGGGCCCTTTCAAAAACCTCAATTTTACCCCAATCAATCTATATATATATATATATATATAATACAAATCATACATTATTCTAAATAAAGAGAATAAAATCATATGGGTCTCTTTTCAAATTAAGCAACTTATATATTAAATTTATTTACATTTGTGGTTATGTGGCTATTGAAAATATTATTGTTAATATTAAATAACATTTTTTTGTTAAGTAAAATTTTCATTAAAAAGGGTTTTGAAAGGATCCCGAAACCTTGTTACAAAAATAACATTGAGTCATGTTGGGTGGAGGAAACAGGAAAAGGAAAGGGTAAAATGCCCAAACAAGCAGAAACCCACCATACAACCAAACACCCATATTCCACAGGCTTACAAAAAAACATCCTAAGACCCATCCTAAAGCACATCCCCAAAACCGTCCCCAATGACAACAACTACACTACATCCTTGAAGCCATCCTTGGTTGCATCCTTGCGTCCATGTTTCACCACACTAGCATCCTTAGGTTTGTCAGACATCTTAGGTTATTTTGTAGTAGTACCCATGAACGCCTTACAAAAAAAAGTTTAGGGTGTTACACATCTCCTTCAAAGTAGCCAATAATTTCTTTTATTGGAAGATCATCATGGAAAATGTTTGGATTGCAAGCTTATGGAGAGCCTATGTCATGTGGTCATCACTATCATCATAAAAAACTAAATCCTGGTACAAGTTTTAGCTCCAACACATCTTCTTCTTGAGGTGAATGGATGACTTAGTCATGCTCTTTGATTCCTCGACCTTAACCTTCTTTTCTTTTGAAGCCTCAGCTTCCTTTTTAGAGCCCACAAATTTCCTTTTCTTGGATAGTGGGGTCAAAATAGGGCTTATGGATATGTCATCCTCCAGGATAACATTATGTGGACTGGTATTATCTTGGGGAATATCCTCAGGAGGAGCAGATTTGACTATGGGAATTTTAGGGATATGTTCTAGGATATGGTTGTAGATAATATTAAAAAGGCCTTGGGGGAATGGGAGTTCAACACTCTTTTTCTTCCTGCAATTCTCAATTGAGTAGTTCATTGAACGAAACATAATATAGGGATATTCAAAATATTTATATCTCTGAAGTAATTTATGAAAGCTAGCTGGAATCTACTCAAGGGTTTATCTGGGTCATCAACCGTGAGGAATTGAATGATGGGCTTCATAATATTGTTCCATGGTGATGGAAGGCCAGCCCTATTCATTCTTGTTTTAGCCAACTTAAGCATTTCTACTTTATCGGGGGACTCCTTGAGTTCCACCTCCCAATTGTGTTTCTCCTGCCACGCACACCTCCTTATCATGGGCAACCCAAAAATATCCATCATCAACTTGGTTTTGACAACAAAATTTTTTCTCTTGACGATGATCTGACCTTCATCCCAATTGTTCATAAAAGCAACAGTGATATCGTAGTCATTTCCTAAAAAATTTCTTAGGAGCAGAAGGTATCCTCTCTCTTTGAGGATGGACTCAACAATTGCATCCACCTCTAGAGTATTCGGTTCAATGAAACACATGTTTGGGCAGGAAAAATATTGGAACTAAAACCATAAAATAGAGTGGAAATTTTGAATTTGGTTAATGGGATTAGGCTTGTGAAATAGAGCCTTTGTAGGAAGAATATCCTTATGCTTTGGGATGTGAAAGTATTGGAACTCGAGTTAGAGATTCAAAAATCTCTCCTCAAGAAGGTGATAGAAAGTGAAAGAGTCCTAATCATGGAACTTTCATCAAAATCATAGCTGCAAATGACTTTTGAATGCATGCAAAAACCCTCATCAATAGGAAACAAGCACCTAAGACTTGAGCAACCAAAGGGATGTGAAGGAGACGAGTGTATTATGATGTTTGAAGTAAGAAAAGCAGAGATAATCGATATCATGCAAGGGGGTGATAGGTCCTAAGAGGAGTGATGGCACGATCATGCAAGGAAATGCACGAGGGAGAACGTGGTGAAACAATGCTTTGAAAAAAAGAAAGGATATGGAACTACACTTATGATGGGATTTGGAAACATTCGAGCTTGGGATCAGAGACTGGAAAACAAAAAGTACATCTCTTGTAAATAGAATCAACAAAATAGGGTAAGGCACTGACAAGCCTATACTTGAACCAAGGAATAATAGATAAAAACTTGGGAACTAGACTTGGCATGTTACAATTGCCCATTGCAAATTTGATTGGAAGGTGAATATTAGCTTCATGGGTTAAGAAGGATAGAAGCTTTGTCTGAATTAACCACATTGGATATTTTTTAGGGAAGAGAGTCATACCTCGTGACAAGGCCATCGATGTTGGTACCATGATTGACCAAGATATCTTCCACCTTGTTCACTTTCCTGAAAGATGTTGAATTATGGGATCCCACATATATTCTATGATTTTCTTGGGTTCTTAAATACAATTCTTCACCTTCCAAGAGGGTTTTTTGTAATTCCTCAAATAATTTATGATGTTGAGAGAATCTCCTTTAATGATTACCCTATTGGAATTTGACGGGAGTAAGAACAACCCTCTCCAAAGAGCTTTGGCTTAAGCAATATGATTGGATTGAAAACTGAGACATTCAACAAAGGCCATAACAATATCCCCATTGTGGTCTCTGAGAATGCCACCAACTCCTTCTAAACCTAGATTTCCTTTGGATGCACCATAAAATTTTAATTTCAACCATCCTGCTAGCAGAGGAATCCACTTGGTATGGATCCTGACCTTGGGAGGGGTGGTAGATAAGGTATCCTGAATGGGAACATTTAAGGAAGTCAATAAGGAATCTTCAAAACTAGAGATGGTGGGTTTGGTGGAAGGAGAAAGCTAGGCATTTTATTTCACATAAGAAATATTTCTATTTGTTAAAGAGGTAGGATCCTTGCAAACATTGGAAAACACCCTATTATTTCTTTCAATCCAAACTTACCATAGGAAATGATGGAGGTAAATTTTTTAAATGGACTTGAGTTGGGAATTTAAAAATGGTGATGGCAATTGGGTGAAAAGGTCTAAAATGGACCGTGGTTTGGCCCAAAGAATATGAAATAACTAAACTAAATTGTCAAGGATGGAAGAAGAAAATGAACAACCCAAGAAAATATGATGAATATATTTCTAATTAGATAGGCATAAGTGATAATGATTGGGAATCAAGAGTCTTATTTTGATCAGATTATCGAAGGTGAGAATTCTATCTTGAATGACAAACTAGGTAAAGAAATATATTTTAGGAATAAGATGTTTGGGCTAAATAAGGTGACAGGGAAAAGAAGTTTCAGAGAGTTGCACTTGGAGATGATAGACATAATTTATAGAAAAACCCACTATTAGAATGCTCCCAAATAAGATGATCTGAAGAATTATTGAAAGGGATGACCACATAATTGAGTTGAGAAGCCAGGGACCCAGACTCAGTAGGATAAGATTCACAAGTGAAGAATTTCTAGGATGGCCTGAAATGGGAATGAGTTATAAAATTGGAAACTTTTCATCCCAAAAAAGCATCAATGAGGTTTTTGAGGATAGAAATGCTAGGATATTCAATAAGTAGTACTCCTATGATCCACTTGTCATACCAAAAGTCAATACTCTCATCATTTCCTAGCTTCCATATTAAACCTTTACACAACAAAAGGTCTGGTGTGAATCATGGATTTCCAAAAAGTTGATCCATTGGTTGGAGCCAGCTCATCAAAGAAAGTAGTTTCCTGTAGATACTTCCTCTTGACTATGGTGACCCATTTTGAGTTATCATTATAGATGATTCTCCAATACTATTTACCCATCAAGGCAATATTTAGTCTTTGCATTCTTCTAAACCCAATTCCTCCATGGGCTTTGGCTTTGCAAACTTTGTCCCAGGAAACCAAATGAAATATTTTTTTATTTTTATATCCTGACTAGAGACATTTTTTTTAGATTTTCTCAATTTTAGATTGTATAGAAGCAGGGGATTTAAAAATAGAAAGGAAGTAAACTGAGATTATTTGTAGGTAAGCCATAGTAAGAGTGGCTTTGACCACCTGTGATAGCATATTTTCTTTCCACCTTGGTAATTTCTTTTGAATCCTTCTAATTCCATTATTCCATATTGAATTAGTAGTATTTCCCACAAACAGTGGGAGACATAAATAGGTGGTAGGCAATGTAGAAAGGGTTTTTACATATCCCAATAGTTCCCTTTCCATGTAAGTAATCTACATATCTGAAAGCATTGTAGTATAGCAATAATAATATGCATAAATTCTGCAACAACATTAAATAACAATAGTAATGGCATAAAATACAACAATAATAGTTTACAGTAATTACAGCAGTTTGTATTAATAATTTTAGGTGTGATACAACATTACAGTTTCATCAATACAATCTATAGCCATCATATCCATGGTTATACATAGGACTGGACTGCACTTTGTCATCAATCTACATGAATACCTTGCAATATCTCCTCTAGGTATCCACCATTCAACCCTAGGTTGAACATCCTTCATGTCTGCATATCATGCTAGACTGCATTCTACCCATAGAATTCAATCCTCACACGTACCCATCTGGAGAAACTCTAATGAATGAGGGGGGGTTTATTTATACACCCACCAAGTAGTTACTTTCTCCAACTACCTTGCAACTACCCTCAAATTACATTTTATGTGCATTTACTTTGCATTTACATTTCATTTGCACTACAGGACGAAATAGCTTATTTAACTGACTTACATGATTTAATATGACTTTACATGACTATTATTTACATACAATATTAAATTGCACTTACAACATTAACATATATGCACGGGTGTTTTTTCAAACACTTTGTGTGCATTTACAATAAAACACATAATATCAAAACTAGTTCTGCAATTAAGGATATCTCATTAGACCTGTCTACATCTATCCCCTCCTCTAAACCGGTCGTTGTCCTCAACGACACAAGCTAAACACTAGGAATAGAAGTACTGAGCAATGTAATATGATCTCTTGTCATGCTCCTTCCTCTTGTTCCTATTTCATACATCTTTATCAATAAACTTTACTTGAGGCTACTCACAACATCTGATTCTATGATTGTGCACTTCTATTGCTACAAGTATGTATAGCATCAGCATGATCAACATTCTCTAAATAAACACTTCACTTTTTACAATAAGCCATATCATCAGCATGAGCAATGCCATTAACATCATGAATATAATTGGTAATGCCCTCCACCATCTATGTCGGGGGTCAAGGGGGTAGGAGTCCCCTTGCAGGGTCAAGGGACAACGTCCCTTGTGGGGTCGAGGGGTAGCGCCCTTCACATGCTCCCTATCATGAGACAGGGTGGGGCTGAAGGGCGAAGCCCTCACAAGGTTTGGATAGGAGCCCCAAAACCTCAACAGTAAAACCCTTGAAAGCCTTAATGTCCAAACTAGATTTTTTTTCTCATCAACCATTTGGAAGATTTCCTTCAACTCATTCAAATTGCTTTCTTGATCCAACTGACTACTTATCATCCTCTGACAGACCTCTCTCTTGTCGGATTGTGCTTTTGATAGCAAATACTCTGACTATACTGCCTCAAATGTAAACATTTCTAATGATAATCCTTGACAGCTTAGTCTTTGACGGATTAGACCAGATGGATTGAGAAGTATGATGGGTACAATGTCTAAATGTCTAGGAAAAAGGGTTAGATGGCTCAGACTGATAGACGTATCAAAAAAATTACACACAGGTATATGTCTCATACGAGTCATAATAGACATCGTAATTAGATGGGCTAGATGTCTGGATAGATTGCTAGGCATCTGGGACAAGTGGCCAGACGGATGACAAAACTAACGACCAGATGTCTGGGTCTGATGGCTAGACATCTAGGCTAGATGGCTAGATGTTTGGGTTGAATTACTGCCAGACATCTGGGCTAGATGGCTAGACGTCTGGGCTGACTAGCTATCAGACATTTTATCTGACTATCAGATGTCTAGTCTGACTACCTGGAATTATACTCCTTCAGATGGGTAGATTTCAGACAACTCCACTTCATATGGGTTCTCTTCATATGGCTCCTCCTTCGATAGATGCACTACAGACTTCACCCCATCCATCTCCACCTCAGACGAATCCTATTCAGACATCTACACCTCAGATGTCTTCTTCTCAAATGGCTCTTACTCAAATGTCTATACCTTAGACATCTCCACATTAGACGACTCTTGCTCAGACGTCTACACCTCAAACATATCCTTCATTGCCATCTGACTGCATTCTCTAGTTGTCTGAGTCTCCTTCATTGGTGAGGTTTTTGCATCTCTTTCTCAAGTCAAGGCATAATCCAAAGCCTCTTAGTATGATCTTGGAGGAAATATCTTCATCTTCCTTTCATACACAGGGAGTAGTCCATCTATGAACCACATGGTCTTTAATTCCTCTGAGTGGCCTTTCTACACATAGCCAAACAACCTACTCACCCTTCGATTATAATAACAAACATGCTCCTTCTCATCTTGAATGTTATAATTTTTGTCAGTGTTGAATGATCGAAATTCTTCCACAAATACAACGTAACTCTCCCCATGTCTGGAACTTCACTTGCGGTAAGTATATGTCCCAATCAATTGTAGATTCTCCAAACATTGTAGGAAACCACCTCCTCCAATATTCTTCATTGTTTCGCCCAATCATTTTCCACTCCATACGATAAATTCTCCAATACTTAATTGGGTCTTCCTTCCCTTCTCCTGTTAAAAGTGACAAATTCTCCAATGCTTGGGTGTCTATGTTCTCCATTGGTGGGGTTTCTGTTATGCTGGTCCTCATCGAGTATTCTTCATCTTGACTCTCACCAAACAGTCTTCTTTCAAATTCCTTACTTTGTGACTTCCTTCACTGGGATATCGATTGTGGCCTTGGTCTTCCTTCATGATCCTTCATGTGCTGTTTCTCTGGTGTCTGAATCACATAATTTGTACTCCTCTGAAACCTTCCTACCGCTTGTTCAAGTGTTACCATCCACTCAACATATCTCCACATCAATCAACATTTTTTTTTACTTTTGGTGGTCATTGTACATGTTCTATTGTTCCTTTCAGCAATGTGTTGTTCCACTACAAACTTCTTAGATGGTAGACATCAGGCCTATAGATATCAAGTCTACAAACATCAATAGAAGATGTTAGGCATTTAGACATCAGGCTTACATAAGTCAAGTGTACAGACTTTTGGCCTACAGACGTCTGGCCTATAGACGTCTGGTCTAGAGACGTTTGGCCTGCAGGCATCAGGCCTCAGACATCAGGCCTACAGACATCTGGTCTGGAGACATCTGGACTCATACGTCAGGCCTGCATATGTTAGGTCTGCAAACTTCTATAACTTCCCACCTATAAAATCTTACTCAAAATTTTCCTCTGCTTGGCGTGCACGTCTCTTAATATGCAACCACAAAACAAATTTTGGTACATCTTCTCCTTTGTATTTGCACTGGGTTGATCTTTGTTTGCCCGTCTTCCCAAGGATTTCACTTCTTCAAACCCTATGTCACCAATTTAGACCCAATTTCGTAAAGCAACAGTGCTAGAATATAGAAAGGGTTTTTACATATCCTAATAGTTCCCTTCCCATGTAAGTAATCTACAGATATGCAAGCATTGTAGTATAGCAATAATAATACATAGAAATTTTGCAATGGCATTAAATAACAGCAATAATGGCAGAAAATACAACAATAACATTTAACAGTAATTACAATAGTTTGTATTAATAATGTTAGGTGTGATACAACATTACAGTTTCATCAATACAATCTACAAGCATCATATCCATGTCTATACACAGGACTGGACTACACTTTGCCATCAATCTGCATGAATGCCCTGCAATATCTCCTCTAGGTATCCACCATTCAACCCTAGGTTGAACATCCTTCATGTCTGCATATCATGCTAGACTGCATTCTGCCCATAGACTTCAATCCTCACATGTACCCATCTGGAGCAACTCTAATGAATGAGGGGGGGTTTATTTATACACCCACCAAGTAGTTACTTTCTCCAACTACCTTGAAAATACCCTCAAATTACATTTTTTGTGCATTTGCTTTGCATTTACATTTCATTTGCACTACAGGACGAAATAGCTTATTTAGCCAACTTACATGATTTAATATGACTTTACATGACTTTATTCTTTACGTACAATATTAAATTGCACTTACAACATTAAAATATATGCATGGGCATTTCGTCAAACACTTTACGTGCATTTACAATCAAACACATAATATCAAAACTGGTTCTGCAATTAAGGATATCTCAATATGCCTATATACAGGCAAGGAAGCAACCACATACTCAAGAATTTGTGTTATTTTATCTTAATTTTGATGAGGAGTGTTGATAAAGTATACCTTTCTTTTGTGGAAGTTTATCTTCTAACCTGCAACCTATTCATAAAAGAGTAGTATGTGTTTGATGACTTTACCCTCAAAAACCAAAGCATGAGTTGCCACTAATGTATCATACACAAATTGTTGGTGTGTCACTGGGTTAAGCTACAAAGCCGCTAGACCCATTATGCAAGTCATTTAGATTTATACCAAGATATTCAGATGCAATAATGAAGAGAAGAGGAGATCAAGGATCTCCTTGTCTTAATCCTATAACACTCTAAAAATATCCAGTAGTAGATCCATTGACAAGGACTGAAAACCAATGAGTAGAAATACTTCCTTTTATGAGATCAATCCAATATAGATGAAAACCAAAATTCAAAAGGATAGAAATAAGGAAGTTCTAGTTGACTCTATCATAAGCCTTGTTCATGTCCATTTTGATAATAAAAGCAGGTTTCTTGGTTTGGGATGAAGAATGCAAGATTTCATGGATGGTTATTATTCCATCAAAAATGAATTTGCCTTTGACTGAACTTCCTTGACATGAATCAATTATGCTAGGAATAATGGCCTTCATTATGTTAGCCATAAATTTAGTAAGGATTTTATACACCACGTTGCAAAGGGTTACAGGTTTGAAATTACCCATTGATTTTGAAATGGGTCCTTTTGGAATAAAAGTAATGAAAGTAGAATTAAACCTACGAGGGATGGCTTTGGACTCTTGGAAATCCTTGATAGTTGAATAGACATCAGGACCTACAATGTACCAACAGGTTTGGAAAAATTTTGGTGGGAAACCATCTAATCTAGGAGCTTTATCAGGATGCATGGAGAAAAGGGCTTGCTTGATTTCATCCTCTGAAAAAGGGTAAATTAATCTATAATTGACCTCATGGCCAATATAATTAGGAATGTGTTGAAGGAGGAATTTTTTGGCTAGGGCTGAGAAAGGATTAGGATTACCTAGGGGAGAACTAAAATATGATTCAACCATCGATCTAATTTCAAATATATCCTTAGTGTAATAACCATCATCCTTCTTGAGTTATTTGATTCTGTTTGATCTCCTGTTACGCAAGGTAGAAACATGAAAAAAAATTGTATTGGAATCTCCTTATCTAAGAAAAATTGCTTTGGCTTTCTATCACCAAAAATTTTCCTCGCACTTTAAAAGGTTATGGAAATTAGATAGCATATTTATTTCCTCCTTTGTAGTTTGGTAATCAAACTGCCCATTTTGGAATTTAGCTTCAATTGCTTCCAATATGTCCTTTATAAATTACTTGTTTTTACATAGGTTACCAAAGACTTCCTTGTTACAGATCTTGAGTTTCTCCTTAATGATGTTGAGTTTTTGGCTTAGCTTGAAATAATGAGTTCCTTGAATATCTTGTTGCCACCATTTAGAGATTCAATTTTTGAGTTCAGGATGATAAAGCCACATGCTTTCAATTCTGAATGGGGTTTTGAAAGGATGTTTCCTCTCATATTCAAGGATAAGAGTATTATGATAAAAACCAATTTTGAGTAGGGTCGGGAGGCTTGTGTCCCTAAAAAACATAGCAACTTCCCTAGAAAAGAAAAATCTATCCAGTTGTACTTAGATGAGATGGTGGTCACTTATTCTATTACTCCATTTGAATTTGGTCCCCTTGATATTAACGTCTATGAATTCATTGGAGTTGATTAAGTCATCAAAGTCTTCCATGATTTTGAGGGGGATGCCATTTCCCCCTTTTCTATTATAAGGATAGAAGGGGGTGCTGAAATATCTCGCTAGGATCCAAGGTATATTAGAGAAAAAATTCTTTAATCTGCTTAACATCTCCTAAATATAAGCTCTACCCAAAAGAGTGTTGGGAGCATAAATGTTGGTTAGTATCCATGAAGTGTCAATATCCTTATCATGAAATAGGATGCTTGTTAATATGTCGGTTGAGTGGATCATTCTACCTTCAAGCTTGCTTGGATCCCATATACACATTAGTCCTCCAGATGAGCCTCTAGCATGGTTAAAAAATGCCTCTCATTTTTTCTATACTCTTTGCTACTTTGATAGATTCATTCTCATCAATTTTTGTTTCTTGCATAATGAAAATGGTAGGTTTTAGTTATTTTCTCAATGAACTAGCAAGTCTCCATTTAGCTAGTCCATTAAGTCCTCTCACATTCCACGAGAGAACTTTCATTTGGAAGAATTGGATATTCTTTTGCCTCCTAATCCTTGAGATTGGGGAGGTTTGGTACTTTTACTTTCATCCTTTGACACATTTTTAACTAAAGGAAAGAGGGTTTTTTGAATTCCATTGGTAATATCTTCCTCTATTTCCCTCCTATATTCAGTTGTTTAAGTCCTCCCTCTCTTTTTCTCACTTCCACAATCTATGGGGGACTTCTTGGTGCTTCTAGAACTTATTAGGGATAATCCATTGTATTATAACACTTGAGTTCCCATTGATGTCCTAATGAGAAGTAGGATAGGGAGTTACAGTTTCATTTTCCTTATTGGGATCGACCGTCATATCTTCAGCGGTATGATATGGTACCTATCTTGAGGGGGAGTCCATATTAATAGGGATTTTATGAGAAGGAGGTTCAAATATGGGGGCTGGATATTTTTCCCCATATTCCTCTTGCATAATATTTGTCTTAGAAAGGATACCAAATCTGTTTGGAAAAGCAAAAAGTGAGCTTACCTTTTCCTAGTCAGATGGTGGAGGAGAATTAGCAACTTGTTTTAATTTTTTGAAGTGAGGGTATTTTGGGTTTCCACACCTACACTTTTTTGACGATGTTCTTTCCCTGATTGGTTATACTACTACCTTTTTTGGGTTATCTGAAATACCCCTTGTTCGCATGGTTTTCGTTCCCTTGGTTTCAAAAATTAAGGGCCTATTTCCTGGGGGATCATTTCTTGCCTGCATATTTGGATCAGGATCCTTTCTACTATTATCCTGGAGCATGATAATGGGACACCAGGTTCCTAATATATCCTTGGGTGTGGCATTCCACATAAAATACAGGTTTATTCTCATATTCAAGTGGTTGATATCGACAATATGAGCCATACTTGAGATTAACATATGTGGGGAGTTTAGAATCCAGGTTTTCGTTTATACAAATCCATGCATAAACCATGTATTTTTGATCTAATGTTACTGGGTTGATCACCACCAGTTCACCAACAACTCTATAAATCCCTTGAAATATATCCTCATGCCAAAGGTGAAAATGGAGGTAAGGAATATGCACACAAATAGGAGCAAAATTAGTGCTCTGAGTTTTTGGGTTAAAATCCTCAGCCCACCTGCATATGAATAGGCTTCTTCTACCAAGAAACCATGGTACTCCAGTTAAAATGTGACTAGCATCATCATGGTTACTTAGCCTGATAGAAAAGAATCCTTTGGATAAAGCAACAATCTCCATACTACCAAGGGTCTTCCATTTTGAAAAGGCCCACCTTCGGATGGTTTCCATGTTAGGTCTACCTCCAATAAATTTACCAATGAGCAAATAACATCTCCATTGAAATGTAGTTTGAAACTATGCTATCAGTAATATTTATATCCTTGCCATCGGGAAGGAGGTTCCTACCCACGGTTCCTCCCTCGGATTACCTCTTTGGTAAAGGATATTTCCTTGGGGAATTTAGAAGTGGGTCCCCCTGCCCCCCTTGGTGTGGGGGCCCTTTGTCAGGATGTTTTTCCCACCAAAGGCCTTTAGTCTGATCAAAATCCTTGTCCTTATCGATTTTTCCATCCTATGAATCTATTGGGGCCTTGCCTATACCAAAATCCTCACTCTCATCCTTCTCGCCTCCAAAGATTTGAAAATAAAAAATCTCACCTGCATTGTTCATCCTTTCTATCTCCTTATTACTCGTATTGAACTAAGCACTATTTCATATTAAATAACATATTATATATTTTTTATGAAGATAATATAGGTTTTACAAGGGCCCATTCCTAGTGAAAATGAAAATAGATAAACTACATTAGAAAGGAAAATTATGAATGTAATACACTCTCCCAATCTATAGAAAAAATAAATATTATTACCTAACAAAATAAATGATTCAAAATCATAGATTTAGATTTGTTAACCTTAAAATTTAGCATCAAATGATCATTGAAAGGTTACAACATCATATACTTTCTTTCTAATTTTGTCATTGATTTGAGCTACCAAGGAGACCAGATTTATCAAGGTTAGTGAGTCCTTTAATAATTGGCCAATGGATATAATTTATGTCTACTTATCTACTCAAACCATGCATACCCAAGTTTGTTAAGAAATATTCCATTTTATTCCCTTTTTGAACAATATATTTCTAGGATATGGACTTGAATAATTGTGATAGTTGAAGGCTTTTAAAAGAATGCAGAGTAATTCCCAATATTGGCATGTACCTTTGGGCATTGCTTCAACCACAATTACATATTCTCCTTCAACCACCAAAACATGAACTTCCAATTGAATTATAAGCTTGAGACTTTCCACCACTAAAATTCTTTAGCCTTATTGTTGGTTAGCATGCCAAGTGAGAGAGAGAAAAATCTAATGGAATTTTAATAATGGCAATGGAGGAAAATACATGATCCTATCAAACCAAGATGATTCTTGGATTCTTTATCATATTTTAGTTTCACCATATAGGAAGGAGGTGGTTTCCATAGGGTATGATACCCTATAGCCTTCCTAGTAGGAATTTTCTTAGTGAGTTGGGCAAAGGCAGAATTGAGTGGTCATTTTTATAAGAATTTGTTGTATATAAAATTGTTGGATTTGACATTTATATCTAGTAACAAATAGAAGCAACCCATTTCCTCAAAACTATACAAAAATAAGATAAGAACAAAAAATATAGAATGATAGACACACAAAGGACATGTGTTCTTGAGCATAAAATAATAACTTTACTATTCATAGATAAGGATTATAACAATTCAATATAATGGATGGATTTGATGAGGGGTATTCATACCAATACTAAAACCTCAAATACATAATCATGATAACCTAACTTGACACACAAAATAGTCTTTAGGTTAATTACAAGTTATGAGTTACATGTTTAACTATGACAAGGTTAAACTTGGCCTGTAGGACATACATAAATAGTAATTTAATACATTGTCTACTGATTGCCCATAGTATTACACAAAAGTATATTATATAGTTTCATCCTTGGTTATTATTTCAAATTATAACTTTCAACAAAAACAAGACTAGGAATGAAGAAGCCTTGTGAGAGGTTAGGGTCTTTTCTAAAATAAGATATTTAATCTTGTTACAAACTTGCTCCACAAAGAGATATTGACCTATAAAATTTATGTGGTTCCTCTCTAACCAGAGATCCAAATGAGAATATCTAGGATGCTACTCCATAGAATTTATGCATATTCTAAATATTACAATCAATATTTAAATACTTATCAGATGGTATTGGGCCAAACCTAATAAAGATATAATTTGTATAAAAATTAGTTATTTACTTTGATGTTGATCTTGTAGTTGTGTAGGATGTGATAAAAAGTCTCTACCTCCTCATAGAGGATACATTATGATGGATCATACCAATATCTCTTTTGCAAATTATTAGAGGTAAGAATTTTTCCCTAGATTACAAACCATGAAAAAGTATTTACCTTGGGAAGACAGTGTTTGAGCCAAATCCATTGGAAATGGTTAATATTTGATGTCAAATAAGAGCATATAATATTGTCCATATAAACTTCTTAAATGTTATTTGCATGTGTAATAGTAGATCAATCATGTATATTATATAGTTGAATGGCATATTAGAGAAGATTACATCTTAATAGCTTGTTTGGTATGCTTGTATATAATAGCTTCACTGAGAAGGTAGTGGTGACCATTGAAGAATAATGGTATTACAAATAGAAAATTTATATAGGAGTGCAAAAATAATATTATGATAAGAACAGGTTATGGTAAAGAGTAATAGTAAATAGTAAAAGGAAATAGTAAAAGTGTCATTATCATGGTAAATTATCTTTATCAAGTGTACTTTTTATAAGGAGATATGTCATAAATAGTCTCTTGTAAATCTCTAGAAATATAAGATAATGCAAAGTACTTTTAGAAGTATGAGGTAATTATTGAAATATCATAGGAAATTTCTAAAACAAAATTCTCTAGAATGTAGAAATGCGAACAATATTTCATTGATAAACAATAGATTAAATAATATAGTGAAACCCTAGAATAGCCCGGAGGTTACGGAACCACCCGAGGCATAATTAGGAATTGTTGTAACGAATAACAAATACCATCTATAATGTAATAACAAAGTAGAATATACTAAAGATACGCTAACATCCCCCCTTATTACATTATTTTGGTAATAATATAACTACTACCTAACATCACCCTTTAATACATTATTTTGCAATACATAAAGAGCTGCGAAACAATTCAAATTTGACACGTGCAAGTGCCTTAGTGAAAATATTTGCAACTTGAGCATCGGTGGAGATGTACTAAAGCTGAATTCGGTGCCTTGGAATTTTGTCTCGAATGAAGTTACATTGTGTGTCAATGTGCTTGGTTTTCTCACGATGCACTGGATTCTTAACAAGGTTCAAAAAACCCTGGTTGTCGTAGAACAAGTGTATTGGAGATTTTTATGGATGACCTATACTTGTCAAAATGTGACACAACCATATCACTTCACACACAGCTTCATGTGTGACACGATACTCTACCTTTGTAGATGAGATAGCAACCACCTATTGCTTCTTGTTGTGCAAAGAGACGGGATCGAATCCAAGATGAAATATATATCTTGAAGTTGACTTACGATCATCATATGACCTGGCATAGTCAGAGTTCGTGTATCCTTGAAAGAAGAATTTGTCATTCCTCTTGTATTCTAGGCCATATTCCATTGTGCCACAGACATAGTGAAGAACATGTTTTGCTGCTTTCCAGTGAGTAGACTTAGGTTCCTGCATGAACCTCGAAAGATAGTTGACATCAAACACAATATATGACCTAGTTTTTGTCATATATATGAGACTTCTAATCAGCTATCGATAAAGAGTACCATATACCTGAGGTGAATCATCATATCATGATAACTGAAGATCTAATTCCATCGAAGTTGCCATCGACTTGCAATCAGTCATGTGATATTTTTCTAACAGTGTCTTGGCATATTTTTTTTGAGTCACTTTGATGTAGTGCTCCTTCTGGTTGACTTATAGACCAAGATAATAATGGAGAAGTCTGAGATCTGTCATCTCAAAATATTTACACAAGTCTCTTTTAATAGCAAAGATCATAGTTTCTGAACTCCTTGTAATGAGCAGATCATCAACATAGAGTACAAAAAATACTATCTCAGAACCTTGTTTCTTGAAATAGAGGTTTGCATCTGATGGACATCTCTTAAATCCATGTTGCAGGAGGTGATTATCCATTTTTATATACCAAGCTCGAGGAGCTTGTTTTAAACCATACAAGGATTTGACCAACTTGCACACTTTTTGCTCTTGGCCTTCCACTTCAAATCCTTCAGGTTGTGTCATGTAGACTTCCTCTTGGAGATCACCATTCATAAAAGCACTCTTGACATCCATCTGGTGAAATTTCCACCCATACTGTGCTTCCATAACACAAAGAACTCAAATGGTAGTCATTCGAGCAATATGTGCAAAATTTTCCTCATAGTCAATGCCTTCCTTTTGTGCATAGCCCTTTGCAACAAGATGGGCCTTATGCTTATCAATGTTCCCATATACCTTGTACTTGACTTTGTACACCCATTTGCAGCCAATGGGCTTCTTTCCGTGTGGCATATCGACAAGCTTCCAAGTTTTGTTCTTTTTCAAAGACTTATACTCAACATCCATAGCAACCTTCCATTGTGGCTCACTAAGGGCATCTTGTACTGAAGCAGATTCATGTTCATTCATTGAAGACATAAAAACCCTGTCATCATCTATATCCATATCATTTGTTTCTCTCTCTAGATCAACAAAAAGTTCTTCAAAGGATTGACAAAGGTCATAAACCCCATTAGTCTATGTTGTTGCTCTTTGTTGTCGAGCCATACTGCGAGCACGAGGTCTATCCAAAGTTAAATCTGGAGGAGTGGATAACTTGGAGTCTCTAATTGTACTTGTATACCATTTTGGATTCTTCTTCTGTGGTGATGAAGAAGATGAAGAAGTAGAAGGACCTCCAGTATTTGGTGACGAAGGGTACTTCTCAACTTTGGATTCCACAAGATCCAGGTATACATTAGATGTGCTTTGTGATGTGAAACAGGGTTATGCATAAGGGGTCGGACCCAAAATATATTTATAAAAATTTTGCGAATCGGTTTCAAAATCCAAGTGAATATTTTCGAAACACATGTAGAAGGTTCACTATTATTAGGGGTAATGTTGAAAATTTAAACTTAAAATGGTCAAGTTATTATAAAATTGGGGCGAATCGACCCCCAAAAAAATTTGCACTTAGGAATTTTTTGCGAATGGACCCTAGTCAAGGGTCCTAAATATTAGCCAATTCCAAATTTTAAAAATCCTAATTTTAGACAATTTTGCAAAAATAGCCACTATGCATAACCTTGATGTGAAAGCCTCGTCAAAAAAAACATCTCTACTGATATGAATCTTCTTGGTCAAAGGATCAATAAAACGATAGCCCTTGGAGTGCTCATAATATCCAAGAAGAATACACTTCAATGTATTCTCATCAAGCTTCTTCCTTTTCTCTTTCGGTATGTGCATGAGAGCTTTACATTAAAAAATGCAAATATGAGAGATGGAGGGTTTTCTACCGCTTCATGCTTCCTGTGGAGTCATTCATTTTAGGGCCTTTATGGGTTCCCTATTCAACATATATACTACTGTGGTGACAACTTCTACCCAAAATTGTTGCCCAAGACTAGCTCATGTGAGCATACAATGAACCATTTCCATGATAGGACAGTTCCTCCTCTTAGCAACTCCATTTTTCTGAGGATTATAAGCAGTAGTTAACCGTCTCGTGATCCCATGTGCAATCAAGAATATAAAAAACTCTTTAGAGGTAAACTCCCCCCCTCGATCTGAGTGAAGGGTCTTTATAATAGTCCCTGACTCCTTCTCAATAGATTTCTTGAATTTCTGGAAGAAACTAAAGGCTTCAGATTTAAGTTAAATAAAAAACACCCACATCTTTCATGAGTAGTCATCCACAAACAACTGAATATACTTCTTCCCCCCATAACTGATTGGTGTGAAAGGACCGCACAAATTGGTATGAATCAACTCCATAGGTTTATTTGCTCTTTTAGAGCTCTTCTCAAAAGGCACTCTATGATGCTTACCTTCCAAGCAGTCAGAGCACACTAGCAATGTGGAAGAAATGGAAGGAATACGATTTACCATCTCATACTTACTTAGCTTAAGTAAGTAGCCAGAAATAAGATACCCATATCTCTTGTGCCATAGGGAAGTTGCCTCCTTGGTAGAGACTATCATGGCAACATGGGGAGTAGAGATAGCATATAAGGAAAATAAGCCATGCTTATATGAAGCTATTACAATGTGCTTGCCCCTCCTGGTAATAGAACACCACTTCTTTCCATCCTCAACACGAAAGTTTACAACCATATCCTTATCCAGGATTTGTGTGACTAACAACAAATTGTTCGCCAATCCTGGAACATTGAGGAATTTGTTAATCTGACACTTTCCATCAAGAAGAGTGACTGAAATTGTACCTTCTCCTTGAACCTTATAGGTTTTGTCATCAAAAATAGTGATAGGTTCACCCTCCTTGGACTCAAATTATTCAAACCACGATTTGTCACTAGTCATATGCTTACTTGCACCATAATCGACATACCATACATGATCCTTCTGCTTGGAGGTTGTGGTAGTCATTAGCACCTTGTGTGCCCACTTAAAATCTTAGTCAAATTCTTCAATAGCAACATTCACCTTGGGTTGCTTGTGCTTGTTTTGTGGTTTGTTCTGGTCTGTTTGTTTAGATTGCTTATTCTTGTGCCAACACATGTTGGTGTCATGGTTGTCTTTGTCACAAATTTTACAATATATCTTCGTTTTTTGAGGTTGTTTCCCTTTTGAATATTTTTAAGAATTTTATCCTTTCTAAAAATTACCCTTCTTCTTAAGACTCTTCTTGTTGGTGTATAGGGTTGTATTAGAAGAATCATCTCTTTGAATTTGGTGTGCCTCCTCTTCTTGAAGCAGATTTACCAAATCAACAAAGTTAACTTTTCTTTGTGACACCTGAAGTGAGGTGATCAAAACCCTATAAGAATCATGTAAATATATCAACATAACTTAGGTAAGGAGCTTGTCATCAACAGGTTCTCACAAAGAATTCAATTTTTCTTTCAACTTAGACACTCTGCATAGAAAGAGTTCAACTGTCTCTCCCTACTTCATGCTTAGACTATGTAATTGAGATTGAAGGAAAATAATAGTGGAGTCATTATTTCCCTCATATATAGTTTTAAGGGCATCCCATGCCGCTTTACTATGTGCACAATCAGCAATATGGGGTTGAACTTCATCTGAAACAACAAGCAATATGAGCACTTTTTATTTGCTATCTTTCTTGTCAAATTCTATCTGAGAAACAGATGGAGCTATGGTTGTTTTTGATCCAGCAGCTGGTGAAGGTATTATTGTTGCTCTAGAAACAACATCCCATAAGTCATCCATGACCAGGATTACCTTCATATTGTTTTTCCATGGTGTGTAATTAGGACCTTTCAACAACTGATGAGCATCAGTCCTTAACTTTGCAGACATTGTGAGGGTTCCTTATAACACCAAATGGTCCCCATTTCGATATACCTTTTTCCAAGCCGTTATACAATATAAAATACCCACCCTTATGTGAGGGAGACTATGTATTTTGAAAAATCAAAAAAATTACCCGCCCTTACGTGAGGGAGACTGTAGTAATTTTAGAGATTATACGATATGTGGTACTTAGGCAGTACTAAATGGGAATCGTCTTGTTGATGGCACATACCATAGAAAGTCATCAATCCTCATGCATGGGGCGTAACTTTCCCTAAACACTTCGTATGTCAAAAATTTCATCAAGATTTATGCCTAAACACAAGAACGATTAGGGTAGTGGATGGAGTAAAAAAATGCAAAATGGCATACTTATTCCTCCCCGACGATTGATATAGAACAAGCTCAGATGTCATTCTGGAAACTATATTAGGTGACGGATATAGTAGCTCAATCACAATAGCATATAAGTGCTAGCCAGAGGTATCACAAATACCGAACGCTGCAGTGCAAATAAATAACATAGATTGGTTCAATTATTTTTGGGGACTTAAGGGAGATTGATTTTATTTTTAATGAAGTAGTGCAAATATAAAGGAAAATTGCAACATACATAAAAAAAAATGCCACAAAAATGAACCTAAGGTGTTAGTCACTACCAAAAATGCACCTATTACAATATGCCAAAATGCCTTTTTCAAATGTGAAAAATACTCTCTATCCCCCCTGAATTTTGCAAAAAAATGTGTGGTTGTCTTCTTCAAAGGTTTGTAATTTTAAGTTTGAAAAATAAAATTTTCAAATGAAATAAAACATATAGATTTATTTAAATATAATATTCTCAAAATTATTTTAATGTAAAAAAAATAATTTTAAGAAAAAATATATTTAAATAACCTAAGTTTTAAATCATTTAGAAAATAAATTAATCAAACAAAATTTTTATTTTTTTACCTTTGTTTGTGAGGGTTGGCGGGTGTTGAACCCCCGACCACTCCTTCCGTACCACTGGCCCCTCGACTAACTGGGCTAGCGGGTTGATCTAAAAGGATCAAGAGGCCTCTATAATTTATAGATGACTTTGAGAAGCTCTTTGTCAAGCGACCGCCGCTCCTCCACTCAGTGGATGCTCCGCTCTATGGCCTCACCAGTGGCCATTCCGACTGGTGCATACGCCTAATCTTTTGCATAGGGCCAAAACATGATTGTTGATGTCACTTCTTAGGTCTTTGTGTGAGGCAGTAGCACCTCTGCTACAACGACCACACTCTGAGGAGCTTGATGGTGGGATGTACTTTGTCGGCTCTCCTCCACATCAAGGATACTCAATGGGCTATACTCCATCCATGAAATAGCACAATCGAGAAACAAAAAATGGCATATTATCAGGTATTCTCCTACAATCAAATTTTGGCTCTTGCAGTGATCTCAATCCCACTTGGTCTTCTTCATTGTCGTTGCCCCAAAGTATTTACTTCAACAGTTGTCTGGTTTGTGTTCTCAGCTCTTCACCATTGGCAGAAAACAGTTGATGCTTTTCAGATCATCGATAATCGATTCAAAACATATGATAATCGCAAATTGAAACCTACAACTATGAGCGTTAGAATGCTAAGTTTTTTGATCACATATTTAGTTGGCAAGTGGAAGCAGTTATCCCACATGCATAGCAGGAGGGTTCTCAAAGATCCTTAAAAACAATTAGACGCATAGTGACTAACGTCCACCTCACAGTGGACTATTCCTCCCAATGATCTTTTTTTTTCTTACACTCTACACCCTTGGCTTAGCAATGTCACCCGTCCATGATTGAGCATCCACGTGGATTTACCATGTATATTTTGCACCTCCCGTGCATCTAGGTTATCGACTGTCACGTAGGTCTTCTCCCCGCATGGTCTCCTCCCATTGTAGAGTTACCACTTGTCAGGTTTTAGTATAGTAACACAAGTGTCCACCAATATCAAAATAATAAGTCAACCACTAGTGTCCATTGTGTCCTAGCCAACCCAGATCAATGATCTGTGGTTGGTTGGATTGGTCTCCTCCCAGTGCAGAGTCACCACTTTTTAGGTTTTGATATAGTAACACAAGTGTCCACCATTGTCAAAATAAGCAGTCAACCACTAGTGTTCACCATGTCCTAGCCAACCCAGATAAATGATCTGTTGTTGGTTGGATTCGTCTTGTGTCAATGACAACAATATCCCATTGTTAGTAGATGAGTCAACTACGATATTCCAGTCCACAGAGTCCACAGGGCTGAATTTAGCCAATTCCAACTCGACCTGTGTCAACATCTCCAAATCAATCTAAGCTACCAGAGCTTCAACAAATACACTATGATACCATGTAGAAATACGAACAATATTTCATTGATAAACAATAGATTAAATAATGCAGTGAAACCCTAGAATAGCCCGAAGGTTACGAAACCACCTGAGTCATAATTAGTAATTGTTGTAATGAATAACAAATACCATCTATAATGTAATAACAAAGTAGAAGATACTAAAGATACACTAAAATTGAATCATATGACATTTTAACAATCTCATATAATTAACAAAATATCAACAGAGATATCTAGGATATCTTAATATTATGAAACTAGTCAAAAAAGATCTATAATAAGTGGTCACATGTCCATCTATAATTTTTATGTGTGGAATATCTATATCCCATGATCCTATAAATAGATAAAATCCCCCTTATGAAAGGCAGGTTGATCAAGTGTGAGCTGAAAGAAGTAAGAGAGAGTCTAATGTGAGGGTGATGGTTAGCAAGATAAGCTAGCTAAAAAAGAGTCTCTTTATCTAAGGTGTGTCTAGGATTATTAGAGTGAGTATGGAATATGGTCATTGGGCAATTCCACAAAAGATGGAGGCTTGATAGGAGGTTTGCATACACTCACCAAGGCAATCTAGTAAGAAATCATATATCTTTATGGTTTATACATTTAATAAAACCTATTTTGTTTTTAATGTGCCACCTTGTTTACCATTATCATTTATTGTTTTTCATATTGTTGTTTATGTTTTGTTATGGATGAGAGTTTTTTATTAGCTTATCATCATGAGACAAATATTATGCATTGATAATAAAGACCATAGTGGAAGGAGGGATTGGGGAGATATTGTCTGCATACTATATTTTGTAGTTTTTGGTTTCATTGCCAATATTAGTCCTCTTTTATGGTGATGTTTTCAATTAAGTATAGTTGTACCTCTCTAGTGACTTTGTATTTATACCTTGTTACTTTTACTATAGTAAATATCAAATTTTCCATGTGATAAATTTTTTGTTTGGTATTGTACTAACTCTAATTTAACTAATTATAACTCATTTTTACTATGGTAATTCTAGAACTTATTATATGGTAAATCCTCTTTATTGATATCATTACCATTTCATGCCACTAATAAATATCTTTCTTGTGGAATTTGTTTGTTGTACATATTAGTGCAAGAATCCAATGAAGTGTGGCCAATAAGTGTATGCCTTAATGATATTGTGGATAGTTTATGATTATCCTATCATAGTCTAACATCTAGTTTACCTTATTTTTCTATGTCTCTAAACTTTAGGTATAATATTAAATAATCGGTAGGCAAAATCTAGAAGATTTGGTATTTGGATTACTTTGTAGAAATATTCAATTTCTAATTCACTAGACCTTAGTTTTTTCACCAAGAAGAGTTATACTTAGGATTCTATGATTATAGTGAATATGGAAAAGTTCCTATCTTTTCAACACAATCGCTTGACAATACCAAGACTTTTATACAAAAATATAACAAACCACAAATTAGAATGGCTTGGCTTAGAGGGAGCAATAGATAGAGTTCCTTCCAACATTTTTAAATGGTGCTACTCTAAGATGGTACAAAATGAAAGAGGATTAGATTAATAATTCATGGGATGAATTTAGTATGATAAAAACAAGTACAACTCATGCCAAAAATACTCTAATTTGATGATCAAGATATTGAAGTTGGTCCAATGACCTAAAGAGAAAATTTGATACTATTATGCACAAGTGTAGGAGCTTGGAAGTAAAGCACATTCCCAATTATGAAAGTGGAACTTACCTAATGGACTCATGAAGGATGTGGATTACATATTGTATAAGCATTTTATGACAAGGGAACAATTGAGTTTTTATGGATACCCACTACCTCAGCTACCTAGTTAAGTGTAATGCAATATCCTAACTAAGATCATAACTAGTCATGGTGAATCCCCTGACTCTATCCACAACAAACATTTAAGCATCAAGCATATGAACACAAGCAAATGATTTGGTAATTCGATAAGAAAACAATTCAACTAGTCACATGAGGAATAAAATATGCATATCCAAGCATGGTATATTTTTAAGTGCATTATGTTTATTGGATCATTATGTTATTTACCATCTAAGGAGGCTATGCGATATGCACTTGACCCAAATTTGGCAGTAAATATAAAAGGGCCTAGCCAATTGGGCTCAAACTTGTCCTTTTTATCTTCTTTAGAATTTGTGTTCTTTTAGTTTTATTTAAGTACTAAGCCACCTATTTCGAATGAGTGATATTGCACCCTCTTATCATAGGCTATTTTAAGTCTTATGATAAGCTCATAATTGCTCTAGGGCAAGGATCCACTTTTCATTAAGTAGCTCCAGCTGACTAAGTCATGCATGGAGATACTCCTCACCAATAAATATATCCTTAAGAAAGATTCCAAGAGATATGACTTCCAACTCAAAGGTGAATATAGCCTTAGTTTCATAAACTAAGGCATAGGGCATAACACCAGTTAAAGTCCAAAAACTATTGCAATATGTCCATAAGGTAGTATAGAGTTGTAAATACCAATCCCTACATATTTTACTAATTAGTTTATTTATTATTTTAATTAACATCTTATTTAATGCTTTAACTTGACCATTACCCTATTGATAATATGGTGTCGATCAATAATATTGAATTTTGAACTTAATGCAAATTCAAATTGTCTTTATTTTTAAAGGATTTACCATTTTTTATAGTTATAATGTTAGGGATGCCATACCTTGAAAGTATCTGGTTCAATAAGAATTTTGATACCTGATCTCTAGTATAGGAGGATAAGGGCATAACCTCTACCCACTTGGTGAAGTACTCAATTGTTGTTATGATAAATTTATGTCCATATGAGGACATAGGGTTATTATTTTATATTATATCTAATCCCCAAGTAGATAAGGGCCAAGGGGTGTTATAAATTGTAACTCCTAGCTAAGAACATGGATTAAGTTATCAAGCCTTTGATACTTATCACATTTTTAATAAAATTACGAGCATCATTTTCCATGATCGGCCACTAATATTCCATACAAATGATCTTCTTAGTGATAGCACCTCCATTTAAGTGAACATGACAAGCCCCTTCATGGGCTTCTTGAACTATTACTTTAGCTTTATCAAAATTTAGGAACCTTAGAAGGATGCTATCAAATGTGTGTTTATATAAAATATCTCCAAGTATGACAAATCTACAATCCATTTGCCTTAGGATATTTTATTTATTATGAGTTAGGCCTTTGGTGAAGACTTCATTCTTAATGAATTCATAGATTTCCTTATACCAAGCATCGAGGATAGATGCTTATTCGATAGAAAAAATAACTAAAGGTTCTTGACTATGTTGCAAGGTTGCAAGTTGTATTATTTGGTGAATGATGAGTGTTACTTGTTTATATTATATATCTAAAGGAATGAGTGATGTAGCTACAACCATAATGTTTGCTTGGTGATTTCTAGATTGTGGAACAGTGTTGATAGTAAATTTCTTAAAAGAAGTTATCAACTTATCCATGATATCTTTATAAGTTTTAAGTATATGATAAACTCCACTAACCTAATTAACTATAAGTTGGGAAGCTCCAAATATGGAGAGCGAAGTTACTTTTAGAGCTAGAGTAGATTAAAGCCCAAGGATGAATACCTTATATTCGGTCATGTTATTTGTGTATGAACACTGAATCTTGAAAGACAGTGGGATAACTATTTGTTGAAAGGATATTAACACAATACTCACCCCTACACCTTTGATGCATCTTGCTCCATCAAATAAAATGATCCAAATATATTTTTGTGATACTTCTAAGGTTTTTACAAGTTCATCAGGGTATTCAACTACTAAGGGGTGGCTAGCCTGCAAAGGGGTAGGTGCCAAATGATTGGAAATTACTTGCCCCTTAATTGATTTTTGACATGTAAATTATAAGTCAAATTCATTGAGAGACATCACCCACTTGGTTAATCGACCCAAAAGGTAAGGTTTAGACATGAAATATTTCAATAAGTTTATCTTAGTTATTACATAAGTTTTAACATACAATATCTTAGCTTTTGTGAAGCAAATATTACTGTTAAGCTCAATTTCTCTAAGGGTGTGTATATAGCTTCATAATTGATAAGGGTTTGGCTAATTTAGTAGATCACTCTTTCCCATATTGGCCATCTTATTTTTCCAACATAGCTCCTACGGAAATAACTGTCTTTATGATATATAACAACAATGGTTTAAGGGGATTCGGAGGGATCAAAACTAGTGGAGTTAAAATATATGTATTCAAGGAATTAAAGGAATTTTGGCACTCTTCATCCCATTTAAACCTAATACCTTTCCTTAAAATTTCAGAGAAGGGTTGACACTTGTCCATAAATTGGGATATGAATCTTCTTATTGCTTACAACCTACCTTGCAAGCTATGAAGTTGGGTTAAAGTTTTCAAGGGCAACATCTTTGTTTTTGTAGATATCTTATCTCGATCTACCTCAATGCCATGCCTAGACATGTTGAAGCCTAATATCTTGTCGAATATCACCCTAAATATACATTTGAATGGTTTAGGTGAAATTTATATTCCCTAAGTCTTTCAAAAATTTGCCTTAGTTTTTTAATGTGATCCTCTCTTTTCATGGATTATCCTAAAATATCATCAATGTAGTATTACATGATATCATGCATCATGCCATGAAATATGTAAGTCATGGCACGTTAGTAAGTTGCATCAATATGCTTTAAGTTGTAGGGAATCACTTCATAGTAGATAATATCCCAAGGAGTAATTAAAGTCACTTTAGCCTAATCCTCAAGCATGATCCAAATTTGGTTATAGCTAGAGAACCCATCCATCAAGAAAAGTATTTCATATTCAACCATAAAATATTCTATCATATCTATGGTAGGAAAATATAAAGCATCATCTAATATCATATCTATTTTGGGAAAATATAAACCATCCTTAGGGCATGCTTTGTTAGCGATAAGGACTATGTTCAATATCCATTTGGACTAGTCAATTGCCTTAATGAATTTAACATTTAAAAGGTTTTGGAGTTCTTCCTTTACAAGCAAGGCAAATTTTGGATGCATCTTTCTTGTATTTTCTTTCATTGGCTTGAAATCCAACTAAAAAATTACATGATGAATGAGTAAAGAGGGGTCTAGGCCCAACATATCTTTGTAGGATCATGTGAATATGTCACAAAATTATTTTAATATTTTTATGTATACCTTGCACTCTTCAAGAGTTAGAATTTTTCTAAACTTGATTATCCTTGGGTTATATTTCAATACTATGTTAATATCTATAGTGTCTTCTACAAGTATTTTAGACTCATATTCATATTGAGGAGGAGTAGGTACAACCTCCAAATTTTGAAGCTCATCGATGTCTAGAGTACATTTCTCATCATTGGTTGACTATAAGGGATGTGGAACTGATGAAAGAGGTTCTTCAATAGGAATGCCATCATGAATATTCTTATAAAGGTTGTGGGGAAAATCCTTCACTTCATAGTCATTTATGGCTAGTATTGACAAAGGATATTTTGTTGATTAGGGTTCTATTGGAGGTAGAGTTGACATATCCTCAACATTAAAATATGTTGATGGAACCTTTTTCAACTTCTATGAGTTCAGGATGGATAATACTAAGTGTATTTGTGTGGGCATATTGAGTGAATAAGTAAAAAAAAATAAAGGGGAAGGCTCATCATCATCCTCTTGATTCTAGTATAATTCTTATATTAATGTTATATTTTTTGAAGTTCTATTAAGGAAAGCCATACCTCCTCATCATCATCACTTGTTGAGGAAGCATAAAATATATTTTTATTGGAATTAGGGAGATAACCTAATCCTCAAAATCCAAGCCAAGCTTCTGACTCTAAAGGTTCCTTGATTCCTTGTTCTTGGGGTTCTAAGAATTTGTTTTTATATCCTAAGTTACAAATAATTTGCTTAGGGATTGGGTAAAAATCTGAAAGATAGCAAGAAGAATATTTTTATTTTTTTAGACAAGGATTGTTCCCATAAATTTTTTCTTCATTTGTCATTATTACAAAAATAAAATTATAGCTCCTAATATTTACCAATGTCTCCCTCATGGAAGGTAACCCTAAATTTTGATGGTATTAGGGTAGCCTATCTAAGTATAAGGCTAAAATATTAGACGTATGGTTGAGGTTTATGTCTTGTCCTTCATCTTGTTAATTTTACTTTAGTGAAGCTTGGGCATTTATTCCATCTTCTTGATTTTATTGAGCTTCTCTAGATGGAATTAAATATATAAAATAATTGATAAAAGGGTGATAAGGGTTTAAGGATGGGCATAAGAAAGCCTTAGGATTATCATCTTGGATATTCTGACAATATGTAAAAGGGTCTTTATCACCCTCAATGCTATACACTTTTTCTTGATATTTGAATTTCAAACATTGGTGATATGTTGAAGGGATAATTTGCATAGCACAAATTCAATACCATCCTAAGAGGATATTATAATTTAATTTGTAGAGCAATACATAAAACAAAGTGTTCAAAATACGTGGCCATACTTTGATTGGTAATAGTATAGATCTCGTATATTCTCTCTCTTCATTGTCATAACCTTCTATGATAATGCCATATTTTCCTGTCTTTTATATCAAGTCCCATCATTTGAATAAACTTAAGGTTGCAAACATTAATTATTGAGCTACCATTTATTAAATATATTTTTATACATTGATCATCGATGTAGCAAGTAATGTGTAGCAACAACTCACCTAACATAGAAGGTGGAGGGGGATCATCCTTAAAGAAGCATATCGTGGTATGGTTTACTATTAATGAACCTACCATGTTAGCCAAGTTTGCAAGGCTAACATCTTTGTAGATGGTTTTCTTGATTAGAAGCTTGAATAAGCTTTCCTTATAGCTTGGTGACATCTTTAGAAACTCTAATATGAAGATATTTTTAGGGGTTTCCTCCAAATGTTTTTGGATATTGAAAGCCTTTTTACCTTTATCTTGTGGCTTAAAGACTAAAGGAAGACATTCAAGGGTTGATGCACACCTAGGCCATAAGACTAGAGAGGATTTAGAGGGTTTTGAAGGTTGAACCTTTTCCTTAGCATGTTTCCTAGTTACAATGCTAACTTGGATCATCCCAATTGGATTCTAATTGGGTGGGGGAATGTTCCTATAAGACACAATATTAATGGTATTTTGCTCGTGTTTGGGCAAGGGTCTTGGAATATTCCTAAGTCCTTATTAGGGGAAGTTTTCTTCTTGGATCCTCCTACTACAAGTTGACATTTATCGATAAGGTCATGTACTAAATTTTGAAGTGTTCTATATTTATTAGTGCGATGTCCAATCGTATAATGGTAACCCCATTTTTTGTTTACCTTGAACCAAGAAATATTTTCTCTTTCTGGATCGTGTTACCTAATAGGGCGTAACTCTATAATTTTTACTTCCAAGAGGTGTGGCAAGACAATCCATTAAGATTGATTTCTTCTAGTAAATTTTCTCAAAGGATTTTCTTGAGTTTTCTTTAAGATAAGTTTTTGAAGGGAAGCTATAATGCCCATATGATCAATTTTTACATTATTTATGGGGTAGGAGTTGGTAACCCTATCACCCACCACATGATTATTTTTGTATTGTAATTTAGGGTTGGAAGAAGATGGTTTTCATATTTCTTCTTGGTTTTAATTTGCCACCTACATTGGAGGGCAAGTTCTATCTATTTAGCAAGATCAACATCATCAAAAGACATGACATAGGTCATATCTAGGGTATATAACAAGTGTTCTTGAAGGTTACATATGAAAATACATAAAATCTCTTTAGGTGGTGGATAAAATGAAAGCTTCCTAACCAATGCCCACCACCAGTGTAAAAATTCATTGAGGCATTTATTTTTACCTTGTTTCAATTGATATAGGTAATCAACTATGCACTTTTGTACAATGGAAGCGACAAAATGTTGTATAATTTGAATGATGAGATAGTTGATATAACCATGCTAAAGCCTCACCACCAATACTAGTAGGAAATATTTTTAATAACAACATCTCATCATGTTTGATGTCATGGCATGCAACTTTGAGAAGTTGAAGGTGTTCAATTGGATCACATTCTCCCCTATATATCTAGAATTTTGGTAACAAAAAGCCTGAGGGATGGGGTTTTATTGTTAAGGTGGGATCTACAAGTTCATTACACAAATCCTCGTAAGCATACCTTTTGGTTGTACCTTGTTAGATGAAGGCTATTTGTTTCTTAAACTCAAAGTCTGTTTGACCCAGTTTGGGAAAGGATAAATTTGATGAGGTCTTTCATCTTGAATTTGGGTACAATAAGATGATCGGGTCATCTAAGTCAAATATGTGATGGGTGACATGATGAGTAATTGATCTAGGGAGAACAATTGGGTGTCTACAAATACATTATCATCAATTTTCAATTACATAATTTCTTTATTATTTATGAATATTATCATACAACTATGAATCTACTTTATTTTTTAATGACCAATTACAAATTATTGTGTCTCCCTAAAATAAAACATGTCATGACAAACATTGATAGTCTGATTTAACAAGGTTAGCACTCCAAATTGAATCTTCAAGGAATATTTTGTTAATAGTCCAAGGTAATAAAATCCAAATAATCATTTTGTCATATATATTTAATAACAATACAAATAAATAAATAAATAAATATATATATATATATATATATATATATATATATATATATTTATTTATTTATATATATATTTATTTAAATATGTTGGCACCTCCTTTCAATTTTCAATGGCATGTTATTTGCATTGAATATATCATGCAAAAAAAATTATCCTAATAAACTATAGGTAACAATTTTTTACAAACCTTCAACTAGCAGTACTTCAATAGAAGTTAACTTTTACGCAAGTCATGCATTTATTAGACAAATTCATAGTAGAAAACCCTCATGCATCTTCATATGACCTTGTTGTTAAATAATATGGTCAACATTCATGTTAGATAATATTTTTTTATATCACAATATTAAATTCACCTTAGAAAATAATATTTTTATGATAACTCCATATGACTCTTTTATATGGGAAGTTATGTGACAACACAAATGTCTTCATATTCTAGCTCTCAAAAAGATAGCTCTAGATGACAACTCTAGATTGAAACAAAACTTATTCTCTAGATGATAGCTTTTCTCCAGATGATAACTCTTCTCTGGATGGTAGCTCTAAACAATTCTTCTCTAGATGCCAGCTCTAGATGATATCTCTAGACAATAACTCTAGATAGATCTTCTAAATGGTAACTCTATCCTATATGACAACTTCATATAACTCTTCTAGATGACAACTTAAGAAGACAATATTTTCTAAGTGGTATGATTGAATTACCCACTCACATTATTTTTACGTATCTCTACTCCTATGCATATCTATAGGAACTAGGGCAACAAGATACAAAGACAAGGATCACTAACATATTGAAATTGAAGTGCAATACTTTAAACAATTGATGTTTTAGAGCACATTCCTCCTTCCACCAAATGATAGTAATTTTTGTGATATCAACTCTTTTGACATGAACTATATACTTCTTGGATGGCTCTGTTACTCCTTTGAAATTAATAAATTATTTTAAGACCTTCTTATACAAACAAGAACAACCAAGAATAAATCTCTTCTTCTCAAATAGACAAGTTTTTTTTTTGCTTACTCAAACTTGCTTTTGCTCCATTCTAGATTCTTAGTGGAAAGACACTTTTACAATCTCTACGAGGTGTCTCCTACTCCTTGGTAACTAGATCAACTTCACAAATAAAAGCATTGTTCTTATACCAACTTGCTCAGATACCACATGTTAGACCAACAAGGTACTGGACTATATTATATTGGTCAAAATTATGTATATACAATGAAGGTATAGGTGGTTGGTTTAAATTAAGAATTATCAACCACCTATTAGGGTACAACTCCCAAATACCTAACTCTAACTATATTACATGATGTAATAAATTTCTAAGATATACTTCTAAAATAATATGATATTATTTTATGATTAAGTAAATTATCCATATGTCTATAAGTTTATTTCTTTTTTATTACTACTAATAATAATTGAGGACTAAAATTGCAATAGAAATAGTTGTATGGGAGATTTGGATTCAATCGTTAACATGTGATTTAGTCTTGATAAATCTTAGGTCTCTAAGAAGAAATTAATTTACACTCGTATAAAGTTTTTCTTTATATAATAATTCAGAATCTAGAGATAAATATATATATATATATATATATATATATATATAGTCCTTATAAAAAGGTCAAGTATTTAGTGAGCTACTATTAGCGCTTGCTATTTAATAATAAAATAGACTTAAAAAAGGTACCAATACATTCAATCAGTTCTTGTAAGGAGATGTATATTGGACTTATTCAATACTTCAAGTGGTTTTAAGATAAGGAATTCTCTCAATATTAATGGAAAGCATTTACTAGAAGCTACATAATATATTATTGGCAATGGGAAAAACATTATGAGAGTATCTACTTCTTATTTGATACAATATTAGTTGTGAAATACAATAAGTTTATATATACAATCAATAAATATTATTCTTTATGTGGAATTCATATGCATGTGTGTATTACATTCCAAATATATAGTAAAAATAAAACTTTAATATTTCTTTGATATATTATAAAAGTTATGATATTTGATTCTTCATGTTGTAATAAAATCAATTTTATTATATTTGTACTTTTTAACTATTCAAAGAATAATACAAAGTTTAAAAATATTTACAAAAATATAAGTCCATTAGATTTGGCACAACCAATGGGAAGGAGGAGTTTGACAACATAAGCTAAGGATAGAATATTGTAGATAAATTTTAACATTTGTATTTTGGATTTAGGTTAGGTAGTGAGGAGTATTGATATTCACACTATAAACTAGAGTTTCAATCACATCATCCAACCTAAACATTATAATATTATAAATATGGGTTCTAATACCATGGGTAAACCTTAATATTTTATTCACTATATTTGAAGGAAGTGATAGGGAACAAAAATTTTCATATCATAAACCACAATTATCATCTGGTAGGTGAACCTTAATGTTATTAGCTTTATCACTTTAGTAACCAAGAAATCTAAGACAATATTTCAAAATATTCATATTATGAGCCTTTGAAATATACTTTATAAAGCAATATTAAAAACTACAATAAATGTATTAAAAAATTTTATAGATAATGTTATCTCAAAGGATCAAAGTGGTTTTGTTCATGATCAAAAAATTATTGCTAGTATAATGATTATATAAGAGGCCATGCATTAATTTCAATCCTTAAAATCCCAAGTATGTTTGTTACAAAATAAAGTATAACCAACATTTGATAGGGTTTGCTAGATATTTCCCCAAGATTGTAAGATATTATATTTTCATGATTGGATCCTTTGTTGGGTATTTTAAATTATCATGTGAACTTCCATGGCTTACAATATCTTTATATTTTTTATTGTGCTGCCTAAGAAATTTAGGTATAAATTTATTAAAGGAACAAGTAGAAGATAGAATTAAAAGTACTTGGTTACAATAAATGGTCCTTTTGAAAATCATTTAAAATTTATGGATGAAACTCTTATTTTAGGTCATCATGAGGGTAGTGAGTCCATGAAAAATTTGTCCTATCATGCAATGAGAATTTTATCAATACTACCCCTTATTTATAATATTTATTTTTATTTTTTATTATATATTAATAAATAGGGTTTTGAAAGGGTTGCCCTTTTCATTCTATATCAAATTAGTCATATTGAGCTAGTTGGTGTTGCTGATATTTAAACCTTGTTGTGGGCTACATTAACTATTTGTCCCAACCATTGAACCAAAGCCCCACCCGTTGGCAAAAATGTTAGGGTTAAGAACATAGATTTTTATGAGGGATCCAAGTCCCCTTGTATGGGAGTTTGAACTTGCATCTCCTAGATGAAAACTCAAGCACTTACCCCTATGGTATCCCTCCGAGACTTATTTATTATAAATTATTATGAATATTTAAAAGATTAATTTTTTAAAAATTATCATTAAATATATCTAAATATTATCTTATCTACTAAAAAAAAACTTGGTTGGTTGGCTGGAACAAAAGTTGTTCACCATGATTAAAATACTACATCATTTAAGGTTACATTTTTATATATCCATATTTAGGATATCACTTTCAATATTACTAACAAGTATAACATACAAAGATATTTTATTTGCAAATTATATGAGGAGACATTGAGGTTCTCTCTTTGCAAATAGGATAGGATTTGATAGGAAAGGAGATGAATGTGATAACCTTCTAAATTACAATATTATGAGTTTAGTAACATGGATACAAATTAGTTGGACATTACTCAATATCAAGTATAATATTTTTACATGTGGTAAAAGTATCAAGGAAATGAATACTACCTATAGGATTGAAAATATAAAAATCCATATAAAAGAGTTTATAATTAATCAAAAAACACATTAGTTGGTTTATAAACAAGGGAAATCATGTATATTTTTGGTCTAGTGCTTGGTTGAATCCCTATTCCCTTATTTTTTATTCAAAAGACAACCATTGGTAGGGACTTTTTTGCCTTGTATAGGTTCAAAAGTAGAAAATTATAATGATATGAATAATATTCTAAGATATTTGATTTTCATTATAAATATAATTAAATGACAAGATATCAAATAAATAATAGAAGATATCTAAAATATATGATTTCAATGTTCTATTTTTCCATTTTCATGAATGGATAAGTTGGTTTGAAATACATTGAAAAATAGTTCATATTTGATTAAATTAAGATATAAAGCTTTAAAAAATTAAGATGCTTTTTCGAAGTATTTTTCTCACCTAAAACCTTACTCAAGCATTGACATTCCTTTTGATTAGTAAATCAATACATATTCTTACCAATGATAATTTGTAAAAAAAATGATATCATAAACCTTTTAGGTCTGTTTTTCATTAACAAGAGGTAGAATAATTAGATAATCTATTTCTTTGTTTTTTTTATTCTATTATTTGGGTTATATTTTCAATATTATGAGAATATGTTGGGTAAGTTAATGTTGTAGATACCAAAAAGTTGCACATTCCAAATTCTAGGTATTCGTAGGCCATCATAGGTCGCTTTAGCCATCTGTAGGCTACCTTGGTCACTTGTAGACTTCAAACCTACAAAAACTAGGTAAAATACACCCAGGTTGCTTCCTACCCACTTGGAATCCATATACTAGCTCCCTAAGACCACTTAAGCCCTTTCCTACACTTAATTAGGACCCCATGGGACCATTCCCCCATACCAAAATCCTGATTAGCCTAATTAACATTCTAATTTATCATTGACTTTCACTTAAATGCACTTTTTCCCTTAAGTGAGTTTAATTAGGGTTCTAAACCAAAATTAGCCCTAAGCACACTCCCACACATGTGTGCACCATGAGATTAGTTAGGATATTTCTAAAAGCCCTAACTAAACCCTAACCTAACCTAGGACTTAGCTAACCCTAGCTAACCCTATATATTCCTCACACGTGTCAGAAGGAGATATTTCTCTATGACATGTGGGCTTGACACCTCCTCAAACTCTAACCTAACTCCAACATGGAATAACTCTAAGGGTTGGCTTATCTGACCCCTCTCCTGACCTCAACCTCTTCTATAAATAGAGGGTTCCTCCTCTCATTTTATCTCTCTTCCCATTTCATTAACCTTATAGAAACTCTACCAAAATTATACCAGAGTCGCATTTGACAATTCCAAATCGTACAAATAGCATCTGAGAATCCATGGAGCTCATTCAGATGGAGGATCTCCACCAGAAAGTAGTCATAGTCCAATTCTTCCCCTAACATGTGAATTCAAGTTCCAATTCACCCCTTGACCTACAAATTGATATTGTAGCGGATCTACACTATAAAAATAAATAGGTATCATTTATTTGAAGTTTTATAAGCATTCTAGTTCAGTTTCTATCACTATTATATGTTATTTTTAGGTCGAGTTTGTATTTTATCACTATGGGATTTTATTGAGGCAAGATCCTAAACTTACTAATCATATTTTACAAGTCTGAAAACTAGGTGTAAAATAAAACCACACAAGAAAAACATATCGGTGGCTTGTGCACATAGAACCCCATTTTCATTGAGGAACTCTTAAATACGTCATTAGGATGTCATGTATTTTGTAAAAAAATAGGGACATTCATCATTGTAACCTATAAAGCATTCCTTTATGAAATAAAAGAAACACTTTTGAGTATTTTGCCTGGTGTTGAAAAACTTGATCAAATGAATGTCTCTTGTTGTTAGTTTCATTTTGGCACGCCTGGTGGGACCCCCACAAATATTTGTGTTGGATTAGTATTTTCTACAAATATAACACAATTTTTATGGTTTTATATGTTGTTACAGGTACCATTCTAGATAGAACAAAGATTCTCTAAACCCTGACAAGCCTCTCAGGTCATCAGAATAGGAGTTCCAAACTCCTAAACCTAATTTCCCCCCCAGCCTGTGAATTTAGACCCAATTTGCATGCTGCCCTGTGAATTCAGCATAACTGCTTCAAAAGTCCTCAAAATTGTAGAAGCCTACAACAAAGGTATAGAACAGTCCATCTGGAGCAAAATAAACTAGGTATTTTCCTTAGACCTCCCTATTTCTATCATTTATTTGCAAGAAAAGTTTCATTAACACATGCATCATGTCATTGTGTGAAATTCCTTTTCAATGCATCCATAATTTTACTTGAATCAGAGATACATTTATTTTTGCTCAAATTATTAGAATAGGTTTCCATTTTGTGTCAATATTTTGCGAATCATCAATTTTCAAAGTCATATTTCTTGCATTAGATAGGTCTTTCAAATTCCTTTTCAAAAACCTGCGTGTAGATCAAAAATTTTAGTTTACTTTATTTCAAGAAAATTTTCATTTTCTTTTACAAATCACATGTCAAATAGGTTTTCCATTTCCCTTATGTGTTATTCCATCAATTTTCTCTCAAAGAACATTTTAAATTTATATTTTAAAAGTCACATTTAGAATTAGGGTTTTTCAAATCTCTTTTCGCATCTTTCATCAAAGCAATTTAAAATTTATTTTTGCAAAATAAAATTTAAGATCTCTTTCATGTCATTAGATTAGGGTTTCAAATTTATTTCAAATCATTTAGATCATAAATTTTCCATCTCTTTCACAAATCCCCTGGGTAACTTGCATATTTATTTTCATGTCATTAGATTAGGGTTTCAAAATTCTTTTTACACAATTAGTCTTAAACTTCTTTCATGTTTTAAAATTAGGGTTCCAAAATATCTCTTATCACATGCTTCACTTTGCTTGTTTACATGCTACATAGAGTATATCCTTATTTATTTTCCAAAAGGCACATAGGACTTGTTGGAAATATTTGTGCAAATTGTTGTCATTGATGTCAAAAGAGAGATGTCATTGATGTCAAGGAAAATTCTCAAGGCACAATTATTATTCTAAGTAAGGTCAATAATGAAGGCACAGGTTTATCTCAAGAGAAAGGAAATTTGTTGAGAAAAGCATTATAATATTTATTTTTGAATATTATAATGAAGGACAAAAGGCTTAAGAGTTCTTTGGAACAATGGTTTAAAAATGAAGGCAAGATATTAATATTATTGAAGGCAATAATATTAATTGTGAAGGCAAGGTTCAAAAGGATTAATATTATAATATCTTTATTATAATATAAATATTTCAAGTTATAATATCATTTGAGCACCAAGTAATTGAAGGTAATTCGAATTAATTTCGAATTGAGGTGGCCGACGTCATATGGTGTAAAAAAGACAAGGTGGGCCGACTTTGGACAAAGAGGAAATTAAATCATATTAATACCCCATGCCTAAAGTCATTTTTGAGTTGTTCAAAATTGTGCAAGCAATAATCTCGATATCCGATTCGTTGCACACGACAGAGAAGGAAAGGAAAGGAGAGCGCAGTCTTCTACAATGAACAATGAAGGTTTATGTTTGGATTGGTGCACATCAAATACCATCCAGCCAGCTAGACCAGCTGGTGGCTGAACCTGCGCGAAGGTGTTGTGAGGAGGTTTCGGGTTTCAAACCCATTGCGGACCATTTTTGTTTGGCTGGGTAGAGTTCGCGGTAGGAGGAAGTAAAAGGTGATTGGCACCTTTGTGTTCTCATGGGCTGCGTTAGTGTAGCTGGTCATGGCCCTTTGGTTGGGTACCTTGCCCTCACGAGGTGAGAGGTTCGAGTCACATTGAGGGTAGAATAAAAGAGGTATTTATTTTCTCAATTGTGATTTGATTTTTGTGGGAGTTATAAGGTTGAGTTGTCATTTATTTTTGCTCATTTGATATAGGAGAAATAAGGTGTGAAAAGGGTCTTTTGGTATTGAAATTTAAAATCTATTTAGAAGGAGAAATAAGGTGTGATAAGGATTCTTTCATTGTATGAGTTGATTGTGTGTGTTTTAAAAGTAGGAGTTATAAGGTGTTTTGTGGTTTAATTATTGTGTGTATTTCTGCATGGTGAAAGAAATTTTGAAGGGTTTTGTTCTTTGATTAAAAAGCCTTGTTTTGAGAAATTAAAGGGAATTGTAAAGTAATATTTTTGTGCATATTTTTGAAGAGAGGTTTATCATGTGGATGATTGAAAAGTGCTATGCTAACTAACCCTTGAAAGTGGCATAAGAAAGATAGAATATTTTGAGACAGGTTTTGAGGGCACTTCTTCATCAAAGCAAGTCAAGAGGTATGGTGATATCATTCCTTATTTAAGGTGTTTGGTTGAGAAAATATTTTTGAATCTTAAGGTGAAGAAATAAGGATTGTATATGTGCATTGTTTGGATTATTTGAGCTATGGTTTGTGAAACAAGTTATGCTTCATTGTTTGAATGAATTTGTGAAGCTTTTGGGCATTGGTTTGAGTAATATTGGAAAGAACATATTGAGAAATTATAGTGCATATCATTTTCTATATGTTCTTGAACAAGAAATCTAGGTAGAATATGTCTGAAGTACTTTTATCAAAGCAAGTGTTATGAGCAGTTTTTGAGCATGTGTTAGAGCAGAGTTGAGCAAAGATAGTGAGCATATTAGAGCAGGATTGTGAGCTATTTTGAGTAGGCCTTTTGAGAAGGCTTGTGAGCAGTTCTAAGAAGGACTTGTGAGCAAGTATGAGATAGATCAGTATAGGCAGTTGAGAATATTTGATCAGAGTTGTGGGTAAATTTGATCAGAGTTGTGAGTAGATTTGATTAGAGTTGTGAGCAGATTTGATCAGAGTTGAGCAGAGTTGATAGCTAACTTTGGAGCCTACCAGAGCAAAGGGGATAGAGTTCTCCTATGGATAGAGGTCCACTAGCTAGAGTAGTGGGGACAAAGGTCTCCTATGGATAGAGGTCCACTAGCCAGAGTAGTGGGGATAGAGGTCTCATGTGGATAGAGGTCCACTAGCTAGAGTAGTGGGGACAGAGGTCTCCTGTGGATAGATATCCACTAGCCAGAGTAGTGGGGATAGAGTTCTCCTGTGGATAGAGGTCCACAAACTTGAGCATAGGGGATTGGTGTCTCCTTTGGATAGAGGTCCATAAACATTGTAATAGGGATTTGATTCCCAAGATATTTGTTGAGAAAAGTTATAAGAAATATTTTCTCCATGGATGTAGCCCACATTGGGTGAACCACGTTAAATCCATGTCTCTCATGTGTGTGATGATTTGTGCATTATTTACTACCTTGATATTATTGTTGTTATCATTTGGATTGAAAAGTAAAAAGTTTTATCTTATATTGTTCACCCCCTCTCTCAATATAAGCTTGTGTTCTTCAATTGGTATCAGAGTGGGTTCCTTCAAAAAAAGTCTAACAACTTGAAGGAAGATCCTACAAGAACACACATGACCACAAAAAATGGAGAAAGAGCCATGATTGACATGAAAAAGGAACTTATTGTTGCTCTTGGAAATTTAGAAAGAGTTAGAGAGAAGAATTCAAGTTTGAAGGCTCAAATTAAAAAGGATGAGGAAACAAAGACAAAGCTTCTACAAGATCTCACAGACTTAAAGGTGAAGGTTGAAGAGGCAAAGAAAATTGAAAAAGGTATGGTTGAACAGTTAAAGGCAAAAGAGTTAGAATGTGAAAGATTGGAACTTGAAATTGTCTCTCTAAGAAAGGGAGTTGAAAAGTCTAAGGATAAGTTACAGCAAAATATAAGGTTAGGGAAACAGAAAGAGGAGTCAAGCTCCAAAGGAACAAAGATATCAAAGAAAGAAGAGCCCATGACCTATGTTGATATATTGAAAGGCAAAAGTATCGAGGAGGAAGAAAATAGAGAAACATCATGGACAAAATTAAATTACAAAAATGGCAAAGGAAGAATCATGCGACCATATCATTCAAGGCAATCTAATAGGTTACAAAATTTCTTCCATGGTTATTGCTTTTCATGTAATAAATATGGTCATAGAGTTGTACATTGCATGGTCCATGTGAGAAATAATGTTGATAGAAATTTCAATTCATTTGCACCTCTCATGGATAACAATATCATCTGTTACAAATGTAATAACTTTGGGCACAAGGCCAAATGGTGTAAAACAATATTTCTTGAATCAAGAAAAAAGAAGGAGGATCAAAAGGTTCAAAAGAATACAACCTCAAAAGTTTAGAAAGAGAAAGAGGAACAAGAAAAGGAGAAGTCAATGTTGGTACAGACAACTCTTCATGCACAAGATAAGGGAAATCAGTGGTATGTTGATAGTGGTTGTTCAAGTCATATGATAGGTGAAAAAAGTAAATTTCTTTCACTTAAAGAAATCAATGGAGGATCAGTAAAATTTGGAGATAATGCTTCAACAAAAATTGTTGGAAAAGGGACTTTGAGTTTAGATAATGGAAAATCAAAGATAGAAAATGTATTGTATGTTAAGGGATTGAAGCACAATTTACTAAGTGTAAGTCAGATTTGTGATCAAGGGCACACAGTCACCTTTCACCCAAATAGATGTGAGATCAGGAAATCCAAGACAGGAAAGCTTATTGCAGATGCCAGTAGAACTACAAACAATCTCTACATGTTGAGTGAAATTAAAGGAGAAAAATATTTTCTATCACAAGAGGATGAGAGTTGGTTATGGCATAGAAGAATGGGTCATCTAAACTTTGACAACATTGTGAAAATAAGCAACAAATAAGTAGTCAGATATTTGCCCAGGATAAAAAGACCTCAAAACACAATTTGTGCACAATGTCAGCTTGGTAAGCAAACAAGAACAAGTTTCAAGTCAAAAGAATTTTCTTCATTCAAACCATTGAAACTAGTTCACACTGATTTATGTGGTCCTACAAGGACAAAGAGTTTACAAGGTGAAAGTTACTTCATGCTATTTATAGATGATTTCTCCAGAATGATTTGGGTGGCTTTCTAAAAAAAAAAAAAAAATCTTTAAAAAATAGTCTCTCTAGGCATTCAAAGTTTTAGTAGAAAATGAAATAGGTAAAAAGATAAAGTGTCTAAGATCAGATAGAGGAGGAGAATTTACTTCAAGTGAATTCATAGAATTCTGTGAACAACATGGAATCAAAAGAGAATACTCAGTAGCAAGGACTCCACAACAAAATGGAGTAGTTGAAAGAAAAAATAGAACTATCGAGAATATGGCCAGAGCTATGCTAAGTGAGTCTAAGATTTCAGATGGTTTTTGGAGAGAAGCAGTTCATACAATTGTCTATATCATCAATAGAGCTCAAGTAAGAGTAAATCATCACAAAACCCCATATGATATTTGGAAGGGAAGACCAACTACTGTGAAGTATTTCAGAGTTTTTGGAAGCAAATGCTACATTAGATGAGAGGAGAAAAATTTGGGCAAGTTTGATTCAAGGTGCGATGAGGGTATCTTCCTTGGCTATTCCACTAAGAGCAAAGCCTATAAATGCTATAATAAAAGGACACATACAATTGTGGAAAGTATAAATGTAATAATTGATGAAGAAATAGGGCCAAGAGAACCAACTCAAGAAATTGTATACCAAGAAGGAGAAAGTTGCCAAGAAGAATTAGGTGAAGAATCAGAAGAAGAAGATGAAACACAAAGAACACCACCTAAGACACCATCCAGGTATGTGCAAAAGAATCATCCAAGAGATCTGATTATTGGGAATCCAGATGAAAGACAAACAAGGAGGAAGATAATAGGAATAGGTGAACATGCAAATCTTTCTTTGCTATCTAAAATTGAGCCCAAGAATTTCAATGAGGCAAGAGAAGATAAATTTTGGGTCAAGGCAATGGATGAGGAGTTGGATCAAATAGAAAAAAGTGAGACTTGGGAACTTGTCCCATGACCAAAATACAAGAATATAATTGGCACTAAATGGTTTTACAGAAATAAGTTAAATGAATATGGTCAGGTAGTTAGAAACAAAGCAAGACTTGTATGCAAAGGCTATGCATAAGTTGAAGGGATTGATTTTGATGAAACATTTGCTCCTGTTGCACGACTTGAGGCCATAAGGATGTTTTTAGCTTTCTCAAGCTTCAAAAGATTCAAAGTATATCAAATGGATGTAAAATCAACTTTTCTCAATGGCTTCTTAGAAGAAGAGGTCTACATTGAGCAACCTGAGGGGTTTAGCCTGACTGATAAACCATATTATGTATGCAGAAGAAATCCCCTAGGGCTTGGTATTCAAGGTTGGATAAGTATCTTCAAGAACAAGGGTTCATAAAAGGAATAGCTGACAACAATTTATACATCAAAAATGAAGGAAATGACTTATTTATTGTGGTGGTCTATGTGGATGATATATTTTTTGGAGGCAGTAATGATAAGATGTGTCAAAAATTTGCAAAGTGTATGCAAAATGAATTTGAAATGTCAATGCTTGGTGAGTTGTCTTTCTTCCTTGGATTACAGATTTCACAATTAGAAAAAGGTGTATTTCTCTCACAAACCAAGTATATAAAAGAAATGTTGAAAAAATTCAAATTGGAGGATTGCAAACCAGTGAGTACCCCCATGGTTATAGGATGCAAGTTGAGTAAAGATGATGAATCTCCTGAGGCAAATCATACATTGTATAGATCCATGATTGGTAGCTTACTATATGTCACAACTACAAGACCAGATATAATGCAAATAGTGGGACTAGTGGCAAGATTTCAAGAAGCACCAAAGGAAACACATGTACTGGAAATAAAGAGAATTCTCAGGTATTTAAAAGGAACTATGGAATTTGGACTTTGGTATCCCACAAGTAACAACTTCACTCTCACAGCATATACAGATGCATATTGGGTAGGCAGTATTGATGACAGGAAGAGCACAAGTGGAGGAGCATTCTTTCTGGTGGAGATTGTTTAGTCTCTTGAGAAAAAAACCAGCTAAGCAAGAAAAAAAATATTGTGGGGGGTGCTTGTTGTACACAAGTGTTGTGGAGGGGAAAAATACAAGTTATACATTTTAAAAAGGGAGGACCCAAAATTCATTTTTTGGGGGGGGGGGGGGAAGCAAGGAAAATGATTACTACAAAGGAAGAGGTTGTGGACATATTTACTAAGCCACTTCCAAAGGAAACTTTTGAGTATCTTAGAGGAAAGTTGGGAGTAGTCTTACTCCCATCCCAAACTTGATCACCTCAAGGAGAGGAGGTGGTGAGGGGGCTGAGCTAAGAGTCTTATTTTTAGCCCCAAAGGAGTCCCTTTGCCATTGATGTCAAAGGGGGAGAGTTTCAGTAAGGGGGAAGAAATTAGTAAGGGGGAGCAACTTCTCAAGGGGAGCAGTTTGGAATCCAGTGGTAGCAAAAGGAAGTATTTTAGAAGGGTTGCCATCAATGACAAAGGGGGATATTGTTGGAAATATTTGTGCAAATTGTTGTCATTGATGTCAAAAGAGAGATGTCATTGATGTCAAGGAAAATTCTCAAGGCACAATTATTATTCTAAGTAAGGTCAATAATGAAGGCACAAGTTTATCTCAAGAGAAAGGAAATTTGTTGAGAAAAGCATTATAATATTTATTTTTGAATATTATAATGAAGGACAAAAAGCTTAAGAGTTCTTTGGAACAATGGTTTAAAAATGAAGGTAAGATATTAATATTATTGAAGGCAATAATATTAATTGTGAAGGCAAGGTTCAAAAGGATTAATATTATAATATCTTTATTATAATATAAATATTTCAAGTTATAATATCATTTGAGTGCCAAGTAATTGAAGGTAATTCAAATTAATTTTGAATTGAGGTGGCCGATGTCATATGGTGTAAAAAAAGACAATGTGGGCTGATGGAGAGCCAAATTTTAACACAAAGAAAAGACTCAATTTTATTCAGAAGCATGGAAAGATTTACAGTTCCGAACCATGGAAGATTTTACAAAGTACAGAAAATGCAAAAGAAGCCACAGTCTTCGTCTTTCCAGCCTCCTCAATCCTTCGAGCAACCTCTTTTTATAATGATAGATTCTTGCTATAACCGCCATTCGTAACTGTCCCTGTAACCGCTGCAACGATCCCTTAGAACTGCTGTAACGACTTCGGGTAACTGTCAAAAGTCATTCTGTAACGGTCCACGAAAAAGTAACATGTCACGATATCGCGACATCTCTTCATTCCGCTCTTCTCTCTCCTAGTCGGGTCACAAAAATGTGACACTTTTGCCACTTAGTCCATCTGTCGCGATATCGCGACACTTTTTCGGCTTTTGTCCTTGTTTGCCAATGTGTCGCGATATCGCGACACTTTCCTTTGCTCTCGACTTTTGTTCAAACTTGTCACGATATCGTGACAACTTTCTATGTCACGATATCGTGACACTTTCGTTTTCTTGCACCTTTGTTCAAAATTCGTCACGATATCGCGACAACTTTTATGTCGCGATATCGCGACACCTGCGTTTGCTTGCGCCTTGGTTCAAAATACGTTGTGATATCGCGACAACTTTTATGTCACAATTTTGCGACAACTTTTATGTCGCGATATCGCGACACTTGCATTTGCTTGTGCCTTGGTTCAAAATACGTCGCGATATCGCGACAACTTTTATGTCGCGATATCGCGACACTTACGTTTATGTCGCGATATCGTGACAACTTTTATGTCACGATATCGCGACACATTTCAACACTTAGAGTATTTTTTTTATTTCTTTTGCTGCAAGATTGTTCTGCTACCACTGGATGCTCCTGCATCAGACACCCGGGGTAGATTGAGAAGTGATCCTCACTTTTGGATGGTCAGAGGAAAACCCAGGTGATCAACCTCTGATTTGGACAACCAAGTTGCATCTTCGATAGGTCGGCCCTTCCACTTGACCAAATACTCTGAATATTGTCTATGTCGGGTACTTCTGCCTTCGCGAGTGTCGAGTATGTCTTCGATCTCTTCTGTGTCTGGGGTGGATGCTAGAATTTTCCACAGATCCGGACGGGGTGGCTCGCTGCAACCTCCTTCATGATACTCGACCAAGTCTGAAATATTGAAAATAGGTGAAATATTCAGCTCACTGGGTAGATCGACTTCATAGGCATTTCTTGAATCTCGTTTACCTATGATTCGGCATGGTCCAAACCTCTTCATCTTCAGCTTATTGTAGGTTTTGCTTGGAAAACGTTCCTTGCGCAAGTGAACCATGACTTCATCTCCTATCTGGAATTCCTTGAAACACCGCTTCTGATCTGCTCTGGCTTTGTACATAGCATTCATTTTACTGATATGCTACTGGACCTCTTCATGTAAATTCTTCATGTGTGCTGCAAAGTCTTCAGCTTCAGCACTACGCTTTTCTCCTTTATCCATTGGCCTCAACTCAGAAGCATTTCTCGGGCTGTTCCCATACACTATCTGGAATGGGGATTTACCAGTACTTCGATTGATAGAATTATTGTAAGCAAACTCTGCCTATGGTAAAATTAGATCCCATCCCTTGGGTTTATCGCCTACTAGACATCGTAGAAGATTACCCAAACTTCTGTTGACTACTTCTGTCTGTCCATCAGTCTGCGGGTGGTACGCAGAACTGAACTTCAATTTTGTTTTCAGCTTCTTCCACAGAGTTCTCCAGAAATAACCCACAAATTTGGTATCTCTGTCTGAGACAATGCTTTGGGGTAGACCATGAAGGCGTACGACCTCCCTGAAAAACAAGCCTGCAACATGAACAACATCACTTGTCTTCTGACATGGAATAAAATGGGCCATCTTTGAAAACCTGTCAACGACAACAAAAATGGCATCATTTCCGTGTTGTGTCCTTGGTAGACCAAGAACAAAATCCATACTGATGTCCTCCCATGGTCTCTCTGGTATAGGCAATGGCTGATACATTCCTGTATTTTGGCTTACTCCTTTCGCCATCTGGCACACTCTACAACCCTACACAAATTTTGTCACATCCGGCTGCAACTATGGCCAAAAGTAATTTTCACTAACTAGAGCAATGGTCTTATCTCGACCAAAATGTCCTGCTAGTCCTCCGCTATGTTTCTCTTTGATCAGATTTTCCCTCATGGAACTCCTAGGAATGCACAACTGGTTCTTCCAAAATAGCATCCCATCTTGGATCACAAAATCCAACCACTTAGTGCGATCCACAGTAGTAGGAGACAAACATACCATCCATGCCTCTGCAAAATCTGGATCCACTAGGTATAAACTCTTGAGTTCATCAAACCCAACAACTTGCACTCTCATTTCTATCAACAAATTATGCCTTCTACTCAAGGCATCTGCAACTCTATTAGATTTTCCGCTTCTATGCTTCAGGACAAAGGTATAACTCTACAGGAATTCAACCCACTTCAAATGTCGTTGGTTCAGTTTACCTTGACTATTTATATACTGCAAAGCTTGATGGTCAGTATATAAAACAAATTCCTTGGCTAGCAAATAATGTCTCCATTTCTTAAGAGCCTGAATGATAGCATAGAATTCTTGATCATAAACAGAGTATTTCTTTCTAGCATCATTTAATTTTTCACTAAAGTATGCAACAGGTTTACCTTCTTGGCTCAATACGGCTCCAATGGCACTGCCACTGGCATCACAGTCAACCTGAAACACTTTATTAAAATCTGGAAGTGCCAAAATGGGTTGTTCTATCACTTTCTTTTTCAATATGTCCATACTGGTACCTGCCTTGGCAATCCACTTAAATTCTTTCTTGTCCCCTCTCATAGTTTCTGTTAGGGGTGCACAAATACTGCTAAAGTTTCTAATAAATTTTCTATAGAAACTTGCAAGACCATGAAATGATCTTACCTCTGTTACATTCCTTGGGGTAGGCCATTCAATGATAGCCTTCACCTTCTCTGGGTCCATTTTTAGACCCTCCTCTAAGATGAAAAATCCCAGGTATATCAACTCCTTCTATACAAAACTGCACTTCTTTAAATTTATCAACAACTGCTCTTCTCACAGCTTTTCAAAAACTATTCGAACATGCATCAAATGCTCGTCCAAGTTTTTACTAAAAATTAGAATATCATCCAGATAAACTATCACAAAATTTTCCAGGAAGTCTTGCAATACCTCATTCATCAGCCTCATGAACGTACTGGGTGCATTAGTCAATCCAAATGGCATAACTAACCACTCATACAAACCCTCTTTGGTTTTAAAGGTTGTCTTCCATTCGTCACCCTCTCTGATGCGTATCTGGTGATATCCACTCTTTAAATCAATCTTAGTGAAGTATTTAGCTCCACTCAAACAATCCATTATATCATCCATTCGAGGTAATGGGAATCGATACTTAATGGTAATTTTGTTTATTGCCCTTGAATCAGTGCACATTCTCCATTCTCCACCCTTCTTTGGTGCTAGTACGATAGGTACTGCACAGGGACTTAAACTTGCTCGAATTAATCCCTTCTTCAACAACTCATGAACCTGGCGGTTCAATTCTTCATTCTCGACAGGGGACATTCTATGGGCGGCCTTATTGGGTAAGCTAGATCCTGGCATTAAGTCAATCTGATGACTAATCTTCCTCATTGGCGACAAACCCTCAGGCACATTGTTTGATATAATATCAAGAAATTCTGCTAATAGATGTTCAACTTCTATTGGAATGTCTGTAGTTTCTTCTCTCTTTACAGTAGGAATTAATGCATAACACATTGAATCCCTCTTTAGACCATCCAAAATTTTTTTGCCATCTACTAAACAAATTCTAGCATTATTGCATACCTTTTCCTCAACCTCCTTCAATGGCTTCAGTTTGTGGCGCACTCCATCTTTTGTCAGGGAATAGGTATTTGCATGCCCATCATGCACCGCACATCTATCAAATTGCCATGGTCTTCCTAGCAACAAATGGCAAGCATCCATAGGCAAAATATCACACAGGACCTCATCCTGGTATCTTCCAATCTAAAACTTGACCAAGCATTGTTCACTGACCAATGCCCTATGATCCTTCTGTAACCACGCAATCCGGTATGGATGCGGGTGCTGCCTCCTCTCCAGCCGTAACTTAGTCACCATCTCTTCAGAGACCAAGTTATCTGTACTACCATTATCAATAATAATATTATAGATTTTACCTGAACATTTGCACCTCGTGCAAAACAGGCTTTTTCGCTGGTCTGGTTCCCTCTCTTCGTTCAACAAGGTTCTCCGTGTGACCATCACTTCTCCTTGCTCTGCTTCTTTAGAGTGCTTAGATTCAACACCATCCTCAATGACCGCAGCTCGAGCATTTGCTTCAGGCCTTCTATTTGGTGCCTCTTGGTGTTGGGGACACTCATATGATCGATGCCCCTCTTCCCCGCAATTGAAGCAGGTTCCACGAAATCTTCCTCTTCCATATCCACGTCCACCTCTACCTCTTCCCCTTTGATAATCATTGTTCTGATTACGGGGCCGGTATGCATTCTCCTCCTTCTATTCCTGGTGATTGCTTGTTTCACCAGTCTTCTTCTGGTCATCATATTTACCTCCACTGGTTCTGCCACCAGTTCTTCCACCATGACCTCTTCCTCTCTGTTTACTGTCAAATCTTCGGTTCAGTTTCTCTTCCACCTTCAGAGCAAACTGGTAAGCATCTTCAATGGTGCTCATTCGAACCAAACTCAATTCTTCTTGCACGATGGTTCTCAACCCATTGATGTAATGGGCTACTCTCTCCTTGTTGGCTTCTGTATGACCGATTCTAATTGAAATTTTGTAGAACTCCTCGGTATACTCTTTGATAGTTTTGCTGGACTGTCTTAAACTCTGCATTTTCCTTAGCAGATCCAATTCATAATCTGTTGGGATAAACTATCGCTTTAGCTTTTCGACCATTCGATCCCATATGGTGATCTTCTCCTTTCCTCGTCGATTTCGTTCTAGCTGCACTCCTTTCCACCATATGCCAGCATGGCCTTTCAACTTTGTTCTTGCAAATTTTATCCGATGCGGATCTTCAACTTCTTCATATTCAAAATACTCCTCCATATCGTTGATCCAGTCAATCAACTCTTCTGGATTTAGATTTCCAGAATATGTGGAGACGTCTAACTTCGACCTTTTCCCAATTTGAGAGATGGCTTTAATCATTCGAGATTCCGTAGAACTCATTGCTTCTTCTTCTTCTTCTGACGGGTCATCAACCCCGCAAGCTTCATCATCACTTTGGTCTTCTCCTCTTGGCTCTACTCCTCTTCGCAATTCCTCTTGCAGGGCCTGCACTTGCCTCTGCAATGCTCTGAAGTCTCCTTCAGGAACCATGTTTCTGCCAGCACCATGATTTCTTCGCGGCGGCATTCTTCTTCACTTCTTCTCACAACCCTTAACCCCAGATCCTGGTGCAAGCTGCCTCACGTTCGATGCTTTGCTTACACACTCAGAATCTTCTCGCTCTGATACCACTTGATGGAGAGCCAAATTTTAACACAAAGAAAAGACTCAATTTTATTCAGAAGCATGGAAAGATTTACAGTTTCGAACCATGGAAGATTTTACAAAGTACAAAAAATGCAAAAGAAGCCACAGTCTTCGTCTTTCTAGCCTCCTCAATCCTTCGAGCAACCTCTTTTTATAATGATAGATTCTTGCTGTAACCGTCGTTCATAACTGTCCCTGTAACTGCTGCAACGATCCCCTGGAACTGCTGTAACGACTTTGGGTAACTGTCAAAAGTCATTCTGTAACGGTCCATGAAAAAGTAACATGTCATGATATCGTGACATCTCTTCATTCTGCTCTTCTCTCTCCTAGCCGAGTCGTGAAAACATGACACTTTTGCCACTTAGTCCATCTATCACGATATCGCGACACTTTTTTGGCTTTTGTCCTTGTTTGCCAATGTGTCACGATATCGCGACACTTTTCTTTGCCCACGGATTTTGTTTAAACTTGTCACGATATCGTGACACTTTCTATGTCGCGATATCGCGACACTTTTGTTTGCTCTCACCTTTGTTCACAGTTCATCGTGATATTGTGACACTTGCGTTTGCTTGCGCCTTGGTTCAAAATACATCGCGATATCATGACAAATTTTATGTCATGATATCGTGACACTTGTGTTTGCTTGCGCCTTGGTTCAAAATACGTCACGATATCGTGACAACTTTTATGTCGCGATATCGTGACACTTGCGTTTGCTTGCGCCTTGGTTCAAAATACATCACGATATCGTGACAACTTTTATGTCGTTCAATACCCTATGCCTAAAGTCATTTTTGAGTTGTTCAAAAATTATGCAAGCAATAATCTCGATATCCGATTCGTTACATGTGGCAAAGAAGGAAATTAAAGGAGAGTGTAGTCTGCTACAGAAAACAGTGAAGGTTTATGTTTAGATTGGTGCATATCAAATACCATCCAACCAGTTAGACCATCTAGTGGTTGAGCCTGCATGAAGGTGTTGTGAGAAGGATTTTTCATGTTCGAAACCCATCATGGACCATTTTTGTTTGGTTGGGTAGAGTTTGTGGTAGGAGGAAGTAAAAGGTGATTGGCACCTTTGTGTTCTCACGGGCTATGTTAGCACAGCTGGTCATGGCCCTTTGGTTGGGCATCATGCCATCATGAGGTGAGAGGTTCAAGTCACATTGAGAGTAAAATAAAAGAGGTATTTATTTTCTCAATTACAATTTGATTTTTGTGGGAGTTATAAGGTTGAGTTGTCATTTATTTTTGCTCATTTGATATAGGAGAAATAAGGTGTGAAAAGGGTCTTTTGGTATTGAAATTTAAAATATATTTAGAAGGATAAATAAGGTGTGATAAGGATTCTTTCATTGTATGAGTTGATTGTGTGTGTTTTAAAAGTAGGAGTTATAAGGTGTTTTGTGGTTTAATTATTGTGTGTATTTATGCATGGTGAAATAAAGTTTGAAGGGTTTTTTTCTCTGATTAAAAGTTCTTGTTTTAATAAATTAAATGGAATTGTAAAGTAATATTTTTGTGCACATTTTTGAAGAGATGTTTATCATGTGGATGATTGAAAAGTGCTATGCTAGCTAACCCTTGAAAGTGGCATAAGAAAGACATAATATTTTGAGACAGGTTTTGAGGGCACTTCTTCATCAAAGAAAGTCAAGAGATATGGTGATATTGTTCCTTATTTAAGGTGTTTGGTTGAACAAATATTTCTGAATCTTAAGGTGAAGACATAAGGATTTTATATGTGCATTGTTTGGATTATTTGAGCTATGGTTTGTAAAATAATTTATGTTTCATTATTTGAATGAATTTGTGAAGCTTTTAGGAATTGGTTTGAGTAATATTGAGAAATTATAGTGCATATAATTTTCTATATGTTCTTGAACAAGAAATCTAGGTAGAATATGTCTGAAGAATTTTTATCAAAGCAAGTGTTATGAGCAGTTTTTGAGCATGTGTTAGAGCAGAGTTGAGAAAAGATATTGATCATATTAGAGCATGATTGTGAGATGTTTTGAGCAGGACTTTTGAGAAGGCTTGTGAGCAATTTTAAGCAGGACTTGTGAGCAAGTATGAGACATATCAGTATAGGAATTTGAGCATATTTGATCAAATTTATGGGTAGATTTGATCAGAGTTGTGAGAATATTTTATCAAAGTTTATCAGAGTTGATAGCTGGCTTTGGAGCCTACCAGAGCAAAAGGGATAGAGTTATCCTATGTATAGAGGTCCACTAGCAAGAGGATTTGGGATAGAGGTCTTCTATGGATAGAGTTCCACTATCTAGAGTAGTGGGGATAGAGGTCTTCTATGGATAGAGGTCCACTAGCTAGAGTAGTGGGGATAGAGGTCTCTTGTGGATAGAGTTCCACTATCCAGAGTAGTGGGGATAGAGTTCTCCTATGGATAGAGGTACATGAATTTGAGCATAGGGGATTGGTGTCTCCTTTGGATAAATATCCATAAACATTGTAATAGGGATTTTATTCCCAAGAGATTTGTTGATAAAAGTTATAAGAAATATTTTCTCCATGGACGTAGCCCACATTGGGTGAACCACATTAAATCCATGTCTCTCATGTGTGTGATGATTTGTGCATTATTTACTACCTTGATATTATTTTTTTTATCATTTGGATTGAAAAGTAAAAAGTTTTATCTTATATTGTTCACCCCCCTCTCAGTATAAGCTTATGTTCTTCAAAACTAGTTTCATTCTAAAAGTGCACCTAAATCTAGTTTCATTTTGAAAATGCATCTAAGCCTAGATTTCATTTATGAAAATGCATATATATATTCATATTTTATTTTCACCAGTGGTAACAAACACACCTACACATACTCACATACCAAATAAAATAGTGTAAGGATTGGATTTCATCACCAATTTCCCACTCGATACTGGTGAAGAAGGAGTTCTAAACTCCACCAGATCACCCCCTTAGAAACCTTAGCAGCCCCCAAGGAGTGTTTTTCTAGACTTCATCACCATAAAATCCCCCACTTTTGAGATTGGTTTTCTGAGATTCATCATCGAAAGGGTCCTTCAAAATGGGACAGGACTAGATGCATTCGTTCACAAGGATACATAATTAGTGAACATGGTAAATGCCATTCTTGACTAAGCTCACTCGATAGTGAAGAAAAAACCTGGTTGGCCTAATAACAGGTCTCAAACAATACCACCTCTTCTTGTGAGAGGATATCGAACTCATTTCAGTATTTTGAGTTCTCCCCTATTGGTTATCATTTCATTGCACCTTCCATACAGATCGCCACTTGGCCATCGAGACACCTTTCTATTATGTGTACATTTTGGTGTTACAGGAGGCTCCATGCCTATGACATTCCTATTCTATTTAGAAGTTCACCCCACTTCCCATATTCATTTTCTAGTAGCAAGTTCCAACATCAAAATACATAAAAAAAAAAACAAACAATTTATTTTCTATACTTAGAAATGACTCCAGCTATGTGCTATTTGCATCTTCACAAAACTAGTTTCAACACATTGACACATTAGCAGCACATCCATTGGTTTTCTACAACCTGTCACTTTTGAATTTTTAGTAAGATTCACAATCTGAGTTCAATTTATAGGTCAACCTATGAATTAGGTCCCAATTCACCCCTTGACCTGTGAATCCTACTTCCAGGTTTAGAAACTGGTCAAAACTTATAGGGTTACTCAAAAACCCCATACATATCACACCCAAAACCTCATATTTCCATTTTTGAATAGTTTTAAGCACAAATTTACCACACATGAAAACATGCCTATTGTTACACTTAGCTAAAAGTGTAGCAAGTGCACCTTGAGGAGGAGGTATTTTTTGCTACTTCCAACCCATCTACTTCTTCCCCTACATCTACAGAATATGATGCCACACTCATAGTAGACATCCTCATAGATTTTTCTTTACCTCACAAAAACACTATGTCTCATGATGAGACCTCCACTTCATCAGGTGAAGATGATCCACTTCTTCCCCAATCACCTTCACCTAACATGCCTTCCATGCTTCGTGATCATATCATCTACACAACTCCAAGACATCCACCTCCTATATTTACTATTGATGAGGATATCACCCCTACCTCACCTACCTTCACACATCCTTTATTTCAAATTCTATCTTAATAACTCTTTGAAAATGATTATTCTTTTCTCAATCGCACTCACATTGAGGTCACCTCATTTGCCCCTACCTTTGGGATGATCTCAGATACCTCATCCTCCACTTCGAGCATGTATGCACCCTCATCACAAATCTCTCCACTATAGCCTCATTCATAGCCATAGTTAAAACCCCTCACATCATCATATCAAGATGCTTTCCAGGCGCCACAACCACTATATTTCCAACAACCTTCCTTTGCATCCATTGATGCTACATCATGACCACATTTCCATTTATAAAAATTCTCATATCATATACATCAACACACATTGTCAAAGACCACTTTCACCACACCTTCTCCTCAGGCTTCAATTATGGAAGTCCCAGTTCCCTCTTCTTCATTTCCTCCACTTACATTTCCCCTTCCTGGGGTGTATGGTGCATCACCTTCCATTCCACTTCCATATTCATCCGTACCCATATTTCGAATCCCTCTACCACCTCCATTTCAATATCCAACTCTTGGATTCTTCCCTACCTATGATCCATTACCTATGTCTTATCCTACTAGTCCTTCAAAATATCCAACTCCACTTAGATATTATACTCATCATGCTCCTAGCCAGATGTAGGTACCATCTTTGGACACTTTATCTCGCCCACCATTTGCATCATTTTTCCAAACATCATTTTCTCCACTGTAGCCTCCTACTCCTACCTTCTTTACGACACATACTTGATCATAATCTACCATGATCAAAATATTAAAATAGACTCATCTCCAATAGATCCTAGTTTAGTAGCCACAAATCCTACAATCGCAATATTACTAGTCCCAGTAGATGCATGTTTTACAATAAGGTATCCCATCAGCTTCATCATCCTATGCTATCTAGTAGCCTCACTTACAGGTATAATCACCATATATTCCACCACCACATTGGGAGGCACAACAACTCTAGTATCCTCCATATTCTCAAGCTCCACCTACCCCTACAAAATCCTCTACACCCTTAACACCCAAGCTTCAACTTCTACAATATGAAGTTAAAATGCTCAACCTCTGTATAGCTAGTTATGGGCCACAAAATCCCACATATGATGAGCTATGTAATGATACAGTTCACCCATCAGTCCCCATTCCTCCCTATCCTTATCACTTCAAGATCTCAAAGTTCAATAAGTACAAAGGGAAAGAGGATCCATGTGAACATGTTAGCAATTATCGCTCAACTTGCTATGAGCTTCATAGTAGAAACCCCATCATGTTATGTACCTTATACCTATCACTTGGGGGAAAAGCCCTAGACTAGTAAAACATGCTCCAATGCCACAACCTGTACACCTTTGAGCAATTATCCAACTCATTATTGGAATACTTTTTCATTAACATCAAGAAGAAAACTAACTTCTTCAATGTCTATGCCCTACATTAGGTAGACGATGAACCTATTACTGAGTTTTTTTCTATATGGATATCAGTTATACATGACCTCATTCATTGAAGAACACAAGCTTAAACTTAGAGGGGGGTGAATAGTATAAGATCATATTTTACTTTTTCTTTTCCAATCAATATTATGCAATGTATCAATAGCAATATCAAGAACAGTAATAAAAGCAATGCACAAATCACCACACATAATAGAGACATCAATTTAATGTGGTTCACCCAATGTGGGCTACTCCATAGAGAAAATATTTCACTAAAATTTTCTCAACAAATCTCTTGAGAAACCTTTCCCTATTACAATATTCTTGGACCTTTGTCCAAAGGAGACAAAAATTCCCTAATCAAGCTCATGGATCTCTATCCATAGGAGACACCAATCTCCTCTGCTCTGGCTGGTGATATTATAGAAGAACTATTGCCTCCACTACACTTGCTAATGGATCTCTATCAATTGAATACTCCTATTGTCACTCAAAAGACTTGTTCTTATTTCCCTAGCTAATGGATCTCTATCCATTGGAGACTATCATCCTCTATATTTTGTCACCTCTAAAGCTTACTCTCAGCTCTGTCTCAAATATGCATTAAACATAGTCCTTCAATCTAGCACAAATATTCTCAATCTCTATCTTTGGGCTAACACAAATCTATCCTCAAATCTGCACCAAAATCTGTCCTCAAATCTTCACTAAACACAGTCCTTCTGTCTAGCACAAATATACTCAATATTTTTCCTCAAGCCTTAACACAAAGCTTGACTCAATCACAAATAAATTCTACTAGATCTTCCCTAAACCCCAACTCAAGGTTTGAACAAATCAATCAATCAAATCTACTCACAAGTATTCTCAAAGACTTACCTCAAATCTACATTGTAAGCTTCCATAAAATCTCACACTAATCTATCCACAAGTCCTCTCTAGAACTTTTCCAATCTACTCAACAAGTCTTCACCAAGACTTACCTCAAATATTCTCAACAAGTCCTTACTAGAATTTTTCCAATCTGCTCAACAAGTCTTCATCAAGACTTACCTTAAATCTGCTCAACAAGTCTTCATCAAGACTTACCTCAAATCTACTCAACAAGTACTCACTAGAACTTGTCCAATCTACTCAACAAGTCTTCACCAAGACTTACCTCAAATATGCTCAACAAGTCATCACTAGAACTTGTCCAATATGCTCAACAATTTTCACTCTCTCTCTCTCTCTTTACCACAAAAACATATAGAGAATTGTTAGAGACTCAATATGCTTCACACTCACAATAATGCTCAATCACTTTCACTCTCTCTCATTTTACCATAGAAACATATAGAGAATTGTTAGAAACTCAATATGCATCTTACTCAAAATAATGCTCAATCACTTTCAGACTCTTTCTCAAATCAATTTAGAATATAGAACAATTTGTTTCATAGAACTAGAACTATTGCTTCAACACTTCCACTTGACTAGGCTCAATCAACTCCACTCAAGGTTATGCACAGTGGTGAAAATTCACAAATTGGGTGAATATCAAGATTTCCAAAATTAGAAATTGGCAAATATGAGGACCCTCAACATCGGCCCATTTGCTTTAATTTTTTGGGACCAATTTTTTCTTAGGGTCAATTCACCATAATATATATCCAAACATAGGTATATTTGTACTCGTTGGAAAGATCTTTTTGATCCTGATATAATGGTGGTGTTCTTATGAAGTTATAAGGTGATTTAATAGATCAAGATTTATCTCAAATATGACCTTTATTTTTAGGGCTTCAAATGCCCCAAATGTTTGTGTGAATATTATTGATTTGATTTGCTTAGAATTTACCTTGATTCGCCTTGATTTCAATTAGGATTCACCATTTTTTTACAAGTACATTTTGAGTCCAACCTATTATGCATAACACTAACTCCACTCAATCAATCACTCAATGAAATACTCCTTGCTCACAAACCCTAGTCCAAACATATGAACACTCATTCAATAATTTCCAACAATGTTTATCAAACAATCTCACATAACAATGATACTCATGATCTTTCACAAACCCTAGTTCAAGATAGCTCTCAACTTCACATATCAATGATACTCATGTTCTTGCATAAAACCTAGTTCCAAGATAGTTCTCATACTCATGTTATTGCACAAACCCTAATCATGCATATGAATTTTCATTCAATGTTTTCCAATAATGCTTATCAAACAAGGTTTTTATCAATAACAATTACTCAGAAAACCTTTAACAATAAAACTCAACAATGCTTATCAAACAACCCTTTTCTCTTCAAATTAGCATTCACAACATCCAACAATCACTCATAAGGAAGATGTGCCCATACCTATTGTTTTTTTAATAATTGACCTCAAGACCTATCTTAAACACAATTTTCTTCTTTGCCAATTTCAAAGATTAGATGAAAAAATGTCACACTAACACTCTAAAAAATATTTCTCAATTACAAAAATAATCAAACTCAAACACACCTTATTACTCCTTATTTGAAATAAGCATTCACCAAAATACATAAAAATAAATATTTTATCAAACCTTATAACTCCACTCTTAAACAACTCAAACCACCAAATAATTAAATAAAAAATTATTTAATTTTATCAACCTTATATCTCCCTAAGCTCAGAAATACACCATACAACCTTAGAAGCACAAATCAATTTATACCAAAAATTTTATTACCTCACAAAGTTCTCCCGATGGGATTTGATCCCTCAACATAACGCCTCCAATGCCTTATCCACAACAACTAAGCCATGTGAGCTAAGAACTCATGTGGAAGGTAAAAGCGCTTACAACGCTCTGGCTTCCACCTAGGTGCCAAAATCCAAAAAGGCTTTGGCATCCTTGTCACTCAAAATATTGCACACCAACCTCTGTTATGATTCAAACACGGGGCCTCGCATTCCTAGGCAGTTCCACTTGCCACTAGCCCACTTGGCGAGGTGGTGACATGGCCTTCATACCTTGTCCATTTTCTTCCTTCGCTCGCCTACATAAAGGGTCAAACGTGGACTCTTCCTCCTCTTGCTCAATGAAAACTTTGCACACACAATTTTCTTAGGGAATATTAAAAATCGTGGATACCTTATGCCTTGGGTCTCTTCCTTCCTTTATATGCATAATGTGGTATCTTCGACGATGTCGGCATGATTAATTAAAAAATTCAAATTATACACCTTATAACCCTAACTCTAGGTTTTATTAAATTAAGTTATAAACTAACTTATAATTAAATTATAATTAACTTATAATTAATTTAATAACTCTTTACAATTAACCAAATTAAATTATAAATTAATTTATAATGAAATTATTATAATTAATTTAATATTTAGGTCTCAACCTTAGACCTCTAATATTATAATACAATATTATAATATTATTTTCTTAGGCCTTCTTGTTGCTCTTTAGACCTCATTTGACCACCTTGAATATTATAATTAGGGGCATCATAATATTATTTTCCTTAGGTCTAGAAGAAATATTTTTATTGCATAACTGACTCCTTGACACCCTTATCTTTTTCCTACTCATTGAAACTGACCCTTGACATCAATGACAACAAATCTTGCTCATATTTCCAACTTTCATAGCCTTCCATCTACCAAGTTGGTGATGTTATTCTCAAAGAGTTGTCACAAGCACATCTCAACCTCTTTACAAATTCATCAAAGTCACACCTTTGAGGAAGCTATCATGCAAGCTAAGTTCATTGAGGACATAAAGGTCCAATATGGTAAGATCAAGCTTAGACAAAAATCTTCTTACAATTACAACTTTTGGTTCAACAAGAATACACCCAATCAAACCTATACTAGACCACCATAAACCAATTAGGTGGGCATAGCTTCCCCAACTTCCTCATCCATATCATGATCTCCTCATCCATCGTGGTAGTTGTTTCAGACTAGTGTACCTCCTACACCCCGATCGACACAACCTCATGGTCTTCGTCTACAGATTCCATAATAAAATTTAACCCCATAATTTGAGCCCTTACCAACTCTATTTTAGTGATTGCATGATGCAGGCCACATTACCTTTCCTAATATTCAACTTCTTAATCCTAATCAATCCAAACCTCGAGGATATATCGAGCAGACCTTTTGTGCATAACATCGACAAAACAACCATGATATAGACTCTTGTTATTACTTTTGTGGTCTGGTTTAGGACCTCATTGATCAGGGTACCATTTAGGTCTCAAACCCCCTCACACATCAAAATTAAAACTTGGGCATTTACTAGAACCTATCACCTAAACATCAAGGTACAAATCCCCAAGCATAATATAGATAAGTTAAAAATATCCAACGAGATCCACCCTCACATGGTGTCATTGGCATGATAAACCTCACCACGTGGTCCCAACACTATCCACCTCATCAAGATATGCTAGTGGTTTCACCCCCAACACCATTCCCTTCTCCACAACCCACTCCAATAACACAAGCTTCACCACACCTTCCACAAAATATTATTACCATACGTGGTAGTATTACACACCAGTTACGCAACACCCCAGCTAGGCTATCCATATTTGACCTCTTACAATAATCTCAACCCCATCAAGATGTCTTGAACGATATCATTCAATCCATCGATATCGAAATGCATGACATAAATGTGTTTGTTAACTTCATGGAAAACATACCCCATTTCCTCCAACACTCTATTAGATTTCACGACCATGAGATCACTAAAATAATAGGGGAAGGATAAAATCCACCTCTTTACATCTAGGCAACCATCAATGACATCACCTACAAGCGTGTTCTCATTGATACTGGCTCTTCCAAAAGCATCACCTCTACAATTGCACTCCATCATCTGCACATCCCACCTACTCATTTTTCCACACCTTCACTTGACCTTAGAGAATTTTATGCTTCCATGTGGCCCATGGTAGGCTTTGTTGTCCTACCCATTTGCATTGGTATCCAAACTATCTCCATCTTATTCCATGTCATTCAAGGTAAAATGTAGTAAAATATCTTGCTCAGATGCTTGTGGATCAGAGACATGCAATATATCACTTATACCTTATACCACTATATTAAGTACATCTATGATGACCTTGTCCATTGTGTTTTTTTATGGGGATCCCTTCAAATTTTGCAACATCATAAAGCTTCCCGTGGGACCCTCATCATCCTCCACCCAGATCCTTCCCATCCCTTCTATTCATTCATTAGGAGCATCTACACCTCCTTCAATACAAATCTCATCCCCACAAAAATCATCACCTAGAATGATACTTCCTGCTATTGCCATTCCTTTCTCACCACCTTCCTCATGGCCTCCCCCTTCTTCTCAGCCATATTCTTCTACAAATACTCTTCTTGTACTTCCATAGTTTTCACCACCATCATCATTATCGCCTATTCCATCTCACCCATATTCCTCCATCGAATATTCTCTTCTTCCCACTCCTCAAAGACCACCAATATCTTTTCATCCACGAACATGATATTTCACATATTTGTGTAGCTTGACACCCACTCCTTATACCCTAGCCATGCATTTCTCGTACATAAACCACCACATTCTATATACCGTAGCTAAATTCCATAACTAGGAACAATGAGCTTCCCACTTAGATGATGAATTGATCCATTCTTCTCCTCCCATTATTCTTGATTCTCAGTTGGAATCATCCTCTTTGGATTTTAATTCACCACCTTAGTCCCCAACACACACCACACCTCGAGTGTCAATTTTTATGACAAACTCTAGACCTAGTGACTAAATTATTTGGGACACTCGTGTGTGATACCAGATGATCCGATCCATGTAGGATTTTTGTCATCCTTTAGCTTCGGTCCTAACCATAGGTATCATTGTGTGACTAGGTCCCCCCAACAACTATACCAACTTTATTATATTCTCAAAAATCAAATCCTAGAGGTTTAACAAGGAAAATCAAAATAGGTATGAAGAAAAAACTCTACTTTCAATATTATAAAAAAATACTCCTATTGAAGACCAATTAAAAGAAGAGGAGGATTCAAAAAAAGAAAAAGAGGAAGCCACTCTTAAGGAACTTGTTGAATTGAAAAGGCATAATTTAGAATTGAAGGCTCAAATACAAGAAGATGAGAGATGTAAGATAAAGCTTCTAAAATATTTCTCTGACTTGATAAATAAAGTTGAAAAGGCAAGAAGAGTTGAATAAGGTATGATTGAACAGTCAAAGATAAAAGATATAGAATGTGAAAGAATTATGGTTACTCTTGAATAATTAAAAAGTGAGAACTCAGGATTAAGGTTTCAAGCTCAAGAAGATGAGAAAGCAAAAGTAAAGTTTCTATAGGAACTTACCAACTTCAAAATCAAGGTTGAAGAGGCAAGAAAAATTGAAGAAGGTATGGCCGAAAAATTAAAGATAAAAGATCTAGAGTGTGAAATATTAGAGCATGAGATAGTTTCACTAAGGATGGAGGTAAAATGCTCTAAGGACAAACTACACAAGTTTGAGTAAAATCCAAAGACCTTGGATAGGATTATCAATGCACAAAAGTCATCAGTCACCAAAACAGGACTTAGTTCTAAAGAAGAACAAAGGAAATAGGAAGAAGAAAAAAGAGAGTCAAGCTCAAACACCAAAAATGAAGAAGCATCAAAATAATTAAGTAAAAGAGAGAGTGAGACCTCTAAGTATATGTTGGACAATAGAAAGTTCAACAGGGAAAGGAACAATACACAAGCAAGAAACAGATGGAACAGGAAACATGATAAGGTAGAAGAGACTAAGAGATCAATGGGGTCTAGGCAAATTTTCTTCAATGGATGAGGCTTATCATATCATAGGTTTGGGCACATAGCTTCATAATGTAGGACACATGAAAGACAAGAATATGGGAACAGATAACTTTTCCATGGGTATTGCTACTCATGTAATCAGTTTGGTCACAAGGCAATGAATTGTAGGGTTCATGACAAAAGAGGATATGGCTTCACTAGGAGAAATCCTAAGATATTTGTACCTCCAAGGAATAATAAAATTAAGTGTTATAAGTTAAATAATGATGGTCACACAACAAAGTGGTGTAGAGCAGACATTTCAAAAATAAGTATAAACAAGAACAAGAACAAGAACATGGATATGAACAGGAACAGGAATATGGATATGAACAAGAATAGGAACATGAATATGAATAAGAACAAGAATAGAAACAAGAACAAGAATAGGAACATGGAAATGGAAAGTAACATGGACATTGAAAGAAACATTGAGAGGAACCAGAAGGATCAGATAAGAAGAAAAGAGGATAAAGGTAAAGAACAGTGCTTTCTGGGAGTAGAAATACTCCCACCCCATAAGAGGAGGTGGGGGATGGGCTAAGCTAAGAGGCTCATTCTTAACCCCGATCCCAAATGGTGACCCTTTTACATTGATGTCAAATGGGGAGAGATTTGAGTAAGGGGGAGAGATTTGGTATTTGAGAAAAGAGGAGAGAGCATTGAGCCAGGGGGACCAATGTCCCAGGGGGAGCAAAATAAAGGAAAGGTCATGTTTTTGGTAAAAATAATTTGGGTTGACACTAATGAAAAAGGGGTAGATTGTTGGACATTTTGAGTCCATAAGAGTTGTCATCGATGATAAGATAGAAATATGGCATTATTTATTTATGTCAAAACATGAAGTTGTCATTGATGCCAAGAAGCGAATCACCACTGACACTAAATGGTTGAAAGGTGCAAGTGAAAATACATCATAGCACACCTCGCAATATTATGAATGGTAGATTTGAATGATTTTTATTAAAACAAATGGTGGTAATTTTAATGGTTTTTATTAAAACTAATGGTGGCAATTTTAATGTTTTTTATTAAAACCAATGGTGGTAATTTTAATGGTTTTCATTAAAACCATGTGGGCAAGTTGCAAGGTTTTTCTAAAAACTGAGGATGCCCTAAAGTTTGGTTTAAAAGTAATCAACAAAATAAGGCACTCAAGCATTTGTGTTATGGATAATAAACATCAAAGATGGAGGATATTCCACATGAAGAGTGGAAGGAGTGCCATCACAAGTTTTTTACAACTTTTGATTACTTGATTTAAGATTGGAGGAAATGTAAAAGAAATGTTTTCTTCCAATATTGTGATGCTTAAAGAACTCTTGCATAAGTGTCTTTAGCATCAAGGGGGAGAATGTTGGAATATCTAACATTATCCTAGCTTATGCTATATTTGAAAGTTGTTAGGATTCATTAGCATCAAATCTTCTATTTAGGTAGAAGGAGAGTTTCAGTTGCATTGTATAAGCATCTTCTATTTAGGTAGAAGGAGAGTTTCATTTGCATTGTATAAGCATACAAGAACAAGGTAAGGAAAACCTTGTTTATAAACTGAAAAAAGCACTTTATGGCCTCAAGCAAGCACCAAGAGCATGGTTTAAAGACCATAGTGATAAATATGTAAGAGAGTGGTTGTTGAACACCAAAAGAGAAGATACTTTTATTTAAGGGGGAGTTAACCAACAAAATAAGGCACTCAAGCATTTGTGTTATGGAGAAGCAACATCAAATATGGATGATATTCCACATGAAGAGTGGAAGGAGTGCCATCATAAGTTTTTTTTTAAATCGGGATATCAAAATCCCACATGCATCAGGATGAGGGTGATTCATGTGTTTATAACCCTCATCCCACATATGCATCAACGATTGCCTTTGGGCAATTCTCTTGTCCCTTTTTCCACTGCAAAAACTAATCAAAACATGCCACCTCGGTACCTGTCCCCTTGCACCACGTGTCGAGTCAGTGTCCAGTGGCTGTCCACCACGTGTCAAGTCTGCATCCTCATCAACCAAATTCTAGTCAGCTCTAGCCCATACCATGTGTCGCCTTCCTGGTCTACCACATGTCAGGTCCTCAATCTCCATCTGTGCTCTACCTCGGCATCCATGTCTAGTCTATTATGCTTTTCCTCAGGATTCATGCTCGAATTCGAAGTCCTTGTCCAGTCTAACTGCCTTGGGAACTATGCTTAGGTTTTGATCTGTGACCTCTCCTTGATCTCGAGAGTCATGCCTACCTTGGACCCTCCTCATTGGTCAACTGCCATCACAAGCTTGCTGGCTCTGATACCAAAGTGTGACACTAAAGAATACTTCTTTCAAATTAAAAATTCAAACCATAGCTTATACACTTATATAGTCCAAATTGAAATGAAAATACAAAACGAAAGGCGGAGAAGAAAAGATAAGGAATTTTTGAGAAGGGGGATAAGAATATAGGAAGAAGGAGAAAAAATAGGGATAGGAGAGAATTTGAAACAACTTCCCACCAATGCTGTCGACATCTCCCTGCTAACAATCTTATGGTGAAACTAAACTCTAACAAAAATACCAAAGCCCATTTAATTATTAAATTATAATAATTAAATTCTTAAAAAGAATTTAATTTATTATATTTAATAAATTAAATAAGCTAAATTTTGGGCACTTTAATAAAGTTTGAGTGCATACTATAAATATTGAGTGTTGGGTTATTTGATGCCAAGGTTTGCTCATCTTCCACCGACATCACCGCATTCTCATTGCCGACGTAAAGAAAAAAAGGCACATGGTATATAAATACCATAACCTTCTCAAAGGTTATGCATCCTCTCATCCACCGAAATAATTTATCTTCAAGCTTTGCAAAATTTCTCCTCATGAAACAATAGTTCGTACGAAGACTTAGGGCAGCGTGAGAAAAGAAGCCAAGACGTGGCTTGTGGAAATAAAAGGGTGCAAGGGAGTGGAGTCTCCAAGGGAGCACGTGGCCCCACATCATTGGGAGCCAATGTGAAAGTGCTTAAGGAGAGAAGTAATTCATGCAAAGCCAAAGTGGTAGCATTCTTTTATTTGATATTTGATTTTTGACTTAGGCTAAGGTTAGACTTAGGAGAAATAAGGAGGTAAATGGTTTGATTAATGCCTAAGTTAAAAAGGAGTTTTGTGGGTTTTATAAAAGTGTTAGGTGAAAGTTTAATTGGTGGATAAAAGCTCTTTTACCTTAGAAAATGAAAGATTAGTTATTGCATTATTTATTAAAGGTTTTATCTTTAAAGTGCAATAATAAAATAGGGAGTCATAAGTAGAAAAGTAGATTGATTTTTGAAGAATAAAATTCTGAAGTGGCTTATGAAAAATATGTTTGATTGAGATCAATTTGTGATGTCCTAGGGTTTTGATAAGTGAATATTAAAATTATTGTGGTGTTGGAAATTACTTTAATATTGGAGTAATAAGGTGTATTCATGAATTATTATATGCCTTTTATTGTTAACTAACCTTCTTGATCTTGGCAAGAAGTGTTTTATTGTTGTGGCAGTTTCTTGAAGTTCCTTATCATCAAGAAAAATGTATGGGAATATTATTCCAAATTTACGTTGTGTGATTGGTGTTTTTGAAAATAAGTTTGGAGTGAAAAGGACTTGATTAGGGTTTTCTATTGGGTATGTTGAGTTAATGCTTCAAGGTTTTTTGGAATAAAGAATTACTATTAAAACCTTGTTTGTTCAGTATTGTTGTTGAAGCCATTGGTTGTGTGAAGAACTTGAACTAGGGTTTTAAAAGAGCATGAGTATCATTGCTATGTGAGGATTGTTTTATAAGCATTATTGTTGAAGCCATTGTTTGTGTGAAGAACTTAAACTAGGTTTTGAAAAGAACATGAGTATCATTGCTATGTGAGGATTGTTTTATAAGCATTTTTGTTGAAGTGAGTTATTGAGCAAAGAAATTGAACTAGGGTTTACAAATATCATGAGTATCATTGTTATGTGAGATTGGTTGCTGAGCATTGTTGAAAACATTTTGAGTTGGTGTTCATATTCTTGGACTAGGGTTTATGAGAAAGGGGTGTTTCATTGAGTGATTGGTTGAGTAGAGTTGGTTGAGCCTAGTCAAGTGGATGTGTGAAGTGATTGTTTAAGTTCCATAAAATAAACTATTCTATATTTTGAATTGATTTGAGAAAGTGATTGAGCATTGAGTTAAATTTGAAGCATATTGAGTCTCTAACAATTCTTCTTATGTTTCTAAAAGAGTGATTGAGCATTGTGATGAGTATAGAGCATATTAAGTCTCTAAAAATTCCCTTTATGTTTCTATGATATTGGACAAGTTCTGTGTGGACTTGTTGAGCAGATTTGAGGTAAGTCTTTAAGGAGACTTGTGGACTGATTTTGTGTGAGCTTTTGTGGAATATTACAATACAGATTTGGATAAGTTCTTGAGAGGACTTATTGAGCATATTTGAGCAATTTCTAGAGAGGACTTGTAGAACATATTTGAGAAAGTTCTAGAGAGGACTTGTAGAGTATATTTGAGCAAGTTATAAAGAGGACTTGTGGAGCAAATTTGGACAAGTTCTAAAGAGAACTTGTGGAAATATTAGTGTGAGCTTTTGTGGAAGCTTACAAGGTATATTTGAGACAAGTCTTTGAGAAGACTTGAGAGTAGAGTTGATTGATTTGTTCAAATCTTGAGTTAAGGTTTAGGCCAGATCCAGAAGAGTTGATTCAAAACTTGAGTTAAGGCTTGAGGACAAAGATTGAGGATAGATTTGCTCTAGATCAAAGAAATTTATTTAGTGTAGATTTGAGAATAGAGATTGGTGCAAATTTGAGGACATGTTTGTGCTAAACCAAAGACAAATATTGAGTAGAGTTGTACTAGACCGAAGGACTGTGTTTAGTGTAGATTTGAGACAAAGCTTTGGAGGTGACAGAGAGAAGAGAACAATAGTCTCCAGTGGATATTGATCCATTATCCAAGGAAGTGAGGATAGGTCTTCTGAGTGGGATAATAGTCTTTAGTGGAGAGAAATCCACAAGCCAATGTAGTGGGAGCAATAGTCTTCTAGAGGATCACCAGCCAGAGCAGAGGAGGAGTTCTCCTATGGATAGAGATCCATGAACTTGATTTAAGGGATTTGTATCTCCTTTGGATAGAGGTCCATAAACATTTTAATAGGGAAAGGATTTCGAAGAGATTGATTGATAAAATTTTAGTAAAATATTTTCTTCGTGGAGTAGCCCACATTGGGTGAACCGCGTAAATTATGGTGTCTCTATTGTGTGTGATTATTTGTGCATTGGTTTGGTTACTACTATTGATATTGCTATATTTACATTGAATAATATTGATTGGAAAGAAAAGTAAAAAGTGGTCTTATACTGTTCACCCCCATCTTAGTATAAGCTTGTGTTCTTCATTGTTGATTTGCAATGCATAACCTTAACAAATTTTGTTCTATGCAAGCCTCTCAAAATTGCATTCATTTCTATTGAATTGTAATTATGTAGAAGCTTACCATATTTATCTGTAGGTGGAGTATTTGGCGGTCTGTATCCATTTTCAACTGCTTCTCATATTTCATTGCCAAGTGCCATCGAGTGAATCTTCATTTTCATACTCCAAAATACATAATCGCTTCCATAAAACCCTGGTGTTGAATTATATGAGGGTCCACTCTTAGAATCCATTGTGTTCTTGTAATATTTTCCTTCAAGTTGTTAAAATCTTTCGAAGGAACCCGCTCTGATACCAATTGAAGAACACAAGCTTATACTGAGAGGGGGGGTGAACAATATAAGATAACTTTTTACTTTTTCTTTCCCAATAAATTTCATGTAATGTATTAATAAAAATATCAACAATAGTAATCAAAAAAATGTATAAATCACCACACATAATAGAGACACCAATTTAACTTGGTTCACCCAATGTGGGATACTCCATAGAGAAAATATTTCACTAATATTTTCTCAACAAATATCTTGGAAAACCTTTCCCTATTACAATATTTATGGACCTCTGTCCAAAGGATACACCAATACCCTAATCAAGTTTGTAGATATCTATCCATAAGAGACACCAATATCCTCTGCTTTGGTTGGTTATATTTTATAAGAAATGTTGCCTCCACTACACTGGCTAATGGATCTCTATCCACTGAATACTCTTGTCCTCACTCAGAAGACCTATCCTCACTACCATGCATAACGGATATCTATCCACTAGAGACTATCATACTTTATACTCTGTCACCTCCAAAGCTTACTCTTAGCTCTGTCTCAAATCTACACTAAACACAATCCTTCGGTCTAGCATAAATTTGCTCAATATCTATCTCTGGTCTGGCACAAATATGTCCTCAAATATGCTCCATAATCTATCCTCAAATCTATACAAAACATAGTCCTTCGGTCTAGCACAAATCTGCTCAATATCTGTCCTCAAGCCTTAACACAAAGCTTGACTCAATCACAAATCAATTCTTTTAGATCTACACCAAACCCTAACTCAAGGTTTGAAAAAATCAATCAATCGATTCTACTCACAAGTATTCTAAAATACTTACCTCAAATATGCCTTGTAAGCTTCCATAAAATCTCACACTAATCTATCCACAAGTCCTCTCTAGAACTTGTCCAATATGCTCAACAAGTCTTCACCAAGACTTACCTCCAATATGCTCAACAGGTCCTCACAGAACTTGTCCAATCTGATCAACAAGTCTTCATCAAGACTTGCCTAAAATATGCTCAACAAGTCCTCACTATAACTTGTCCAATCTGCTCAACAAGTCTTCACCAAGACTTACCTCAAATATTCTCAACAAGTCCTCACTAGAACCTTTCCAATCTACTCAACAACTTTCACTCTCTCTTTTTACCACAAAAACATATAAAGAATTGTTAGAGACTCAATATGCTTCACACTCACAATAATTATCAATCACTTTCACTCTCTCTCTCTCTTTTTACCATAAAAACATATAGAGAATTGTTAGAGACTCAATATACTTCTTACTCATAATAATGCTCAATCACTTTCAAACTCTTTTTCAAATCAATTTAGAATATAGAACAATTTGTTTCATAGAATTAGAAATATCACTTCAACACTTCCACTTGACTAGGCTCAATCAAATCCACTCAATCAATCACTCAATGAAATACTCCTTGCTCACAAACCCTAGTCCAAGCATATGAACACTCACTCAATAATTTCCAACAATGCTTATCAAAAAATATCACATAACAATGATACTCATTATTTTACACAAACCCTAGTTCAAGATAGCTCTCAACTTCACATAACAATGATACTCATGTTCTTACATAAACCCTAGTTTCAAGATAGTTTTCAACTTCACATAACAATAATACTCATGTTCTTGCACAAACTCTAATCATGCATATGAAGTTTCATTCAATATTTTCCAACAATGCTTATCAAACAAGGTTTTTATCAACAACTCTTACTCAAAAAACCTTTAACAATCAAAATCAACAATGCTTATCAAACAACCCTTTTCTCTCCAAATTAGCATTCACAACATCCAACAATCACTCACAAGGAAGATGTGCCCATACCTTTTGTTTGTTGAATAATTGACCTCAAAATCTGTCTTAAACACAATTTTATTCTTTGCCAATTTCAAAGGTTAGATGACAAAATATCACACTAAAAATCTCTCAGAAATATTTCCCAATTACAAAAATAATCAAACTTAGATACACCTTATTACTCATACTTTGAAATAAGAATTCACCAAAACACATAAAAATAAATCTTTTATCAAACCTTATAACTCCACTCTTAAAAAAACTCAAACCACCAAATAATTAAATACAAAATTATTTAATTTTATCAACCTTATATCTCCCTAAGCTCATAAATACACCATACAACCTTAGAAGCACAAATCAATTTATACCAAAAAATTTATTACCTCACAAAGTGCTCCTGAAGGGATTTGATTCCTCAATACAGTGCCTTAGCCATGGCAGCCAAACCATGTGATCTAAGCACTCACATGGAAGGCAAAATTTCTTTTAGCGTTCTATCTTCCACCTAGGTGCCAAAAGCCAAAAAGGCTTTGGCATCCTTGAAACTCAAAAGACTACACACCAACCTCCGCTACGGGTCTAACACAGGACCTCTCATTCCTAGGCGCTTCCACTTGCCACTAGGCCACTTGGCTAGGTGGTGACAAGGCCTTCATGCCTTTTCTATCTTCTTCCTTCGCTCGCCTTCCAAAAGGGTCAAACGTGGACTCTTCCTCCTATTTCTCAATGAAAATTTTGCACACACTATTTGCTCAAGGAATAATTAAAAATAACAGATACATTATGCCTTGGGTTTCTTCCTTCCTTTATATGCATAATGTGGTGTCTTCAACGACGTCGACATGATTAATTCAAAAAATCAAATCATAAACCTTATAACCCTAAATCTAGGTTTTATTAAATTAAGTTATAAACTAACTTATAATTAAATTATAATTAATTTATAATGAAATTATTATAATAAATCTTTAATTAATTTAATCTTTAGGTCTCAACCTTAGACCTCTAATATTATAATAAATATTATAATATTATTTTTCTTGGGTCTTCCTATTGCACTTGAGACCTCATATGACCACCTTGAATATTATAATTAGGGGTATCATAATATTATTTTCCTTAGGTCTAGAAGCAATCTTTTTCTTGCATAACTAACTCCTTGACACCCTTCTTTTTGTCCTACTCACTGAAACTAACTCTTGACATCAATGACAACAAATCCTGCTCATATTTCCAACTTTCATAGCCTCCCATCTACCACATTGGTGACGCTATTCTCAAAGATTTATCACAAGCACATCTCAACCTCTTTACAAATTCATCAAATTCACACCTTTTAGGAAGCTATCATGTAAGCTAAGGTCATTGAGGAAACCAAGGTCCAATCTGGTAAGATCAAGATTAGACAAAAATATTCTTACAATTACAACTTTTGGTTCAACAAGAATGCATCCAATAAACCCTATACTAGACCGCCACAAACCAATCAGGTGGTCGTAGCTTCACCAACTTCCTCATCCATATCATGATCTCCTCCTCCATCATAGTAGTTGTTTTAGACTAGCATACCTCCTGCACCCCGATCGATACAACCTCATGGTCTTCGTTTATAACTTCCAAAATGAAATTTGACCCCACTATCTGAGCCCTTACCAACTCTATTTTAGTGATTGTATGATGTAGGCCACATTAACTTACCTATTATTTGCCTTCTTAATCCTAATCAATTCAAACCTTAAAATATATCTATCAGACCTTTTGCGCATACCATCGACAACACGTCCATGATATAGACTCGTTTTTATTCCTTTTGTGGTCTTGTTCATGACCTCATTGATCGGGTTACCATTTAGGTCTCAAACCCCCTCACACCTCAAAATTAAAACTTGGGCATTTGATAGAACACGTTACCAAAACATCAAGGGATAAATCCCTAAGGATCTCAATCTAATCCCAAAGTATAATCTAGATAGGTTAACAATGTCTAACGAGATCCACCTTCACATGGTGTCATTGGCATGATAAATCTCACCACGTGGTCCCAACGATATCCACCTCATCAATATGCACTAGTGGTTTCACCCCTGCCACCATTCCCTTCTCCATAATACACTCTGATAGAACAAGCCTCACCACACCTTCCACAAAATATTATTACCATTCGTGGTAGTATTACGCACCAGTTACGCAACATCCCAGCTAAGCTATCCATATTCAACCTCTTATAATAATATCAACCCCATCGGGAGGTGTTGAATGATATCCTTCGATCCATCGATCTCGAAATGCATGACATAAATGTGTCTGTTAACTTTATGGAAAACATACCCCATTGCCTCCAACAATCCATTAGCTTTCACAACCATGAGATCACCAAAATCATAGGGGAAGGAGCAAATATGCCTATTTACATCTAGGCAACCATCAATGACATCACCTGCAAGTATATTCTCGTTGATACTGGATCTTCCATAAGCATCATATATACAACTATACTCCATCATCTGCACATCCCACCTGCTCATTTTGCAACACCTTCGCTCGATCTTAGAGAATTTTATGGTTCCATGTGACCCATGGTAGGCTCTATTGTCCTACCCAATTGCATTGGTATCTAGACTATATCCATATTATTCTATGTCATTCAAGGTAAAATGTAGTATAATATCTTGCTCATATGTTTGTGGATCAGAGACATGCAATGTGTCCCTTCTACCTTACACCACTATATTAAGTACATCTATGATGACCTTTTCCATTGTATTTGTTTATGGGGATCCCTTAAAATTTTGCAACATCGTAAAGCTTCCCCCATGACCCTCATCATCCTCCACCTAGGTCCTTCCCATCCCTTCTATTCATTCATCAAGAGCATATACACCTCCTTCAATACCAATATCATCCCCACAATAATCATCACCTAGCATGATTCTTCCTGTTATTTCCATTTCTTTCTCACAATCTTCCTCATGGCCTCCCCTTCTTCTCAACCATCTTCTTCCATAAATCCTCTTCCTGTACTTCCACGTTTTTCACCACCATCATCATTACCACCTATTCCATATCACCCATCATCCTCCATCGAATCTCCTCTCCTTACCACTCCTCAAATGCCACCACTCACTTTTCATCCATGACCATGATATTTCACATATTTGTGTAGCTTGACACCCACTCCTCGTACCTAGCAATATAGTTCCCACATGTAAACCACCACATTCCATCTACTGTAGCTAAATTCCACAACTGGGAACAGTGATCTTCCCACTTAGATGATGAATTACTTCATTCTTATCCTTCCATCATTCTTTATTCTTAGTTGGAATCATCCTCTTTGGATTTTGATTTGCCACCTTAGTCCCCAACACACCACACATCGAGTGTCAATTTTTATGACAAACTCTAGATCCAACAAATAAAATATTCGGGACACTCGTGTGTGATCCCAGATGATCCAATCCATGTAGGATTTCGGTCATCCTTCAGCTTCGGTCCTAACCATTGGTAACATTGTGTGACTAGGTCCCCCCAACAACTATACCAACTTTATTTACGCTGGCCTTGAATACTCGCTCATGGCGGCTATACCTCCCCCACCACAATCCAAATTTTATGGTACTCTAGACCACATGTCAAACCCCCAATTCACCCTATGTTACCTTTGATATTTCCATTTGCATGGATTTAGGTTAGGATGCTATGAACAAGGGTTACAAACACCTATCAACTCCTATGTTCAATTGCCAATAAAAAATTTTGGTCTAGGATATCTCCCCTCTGATGTACACACGCTTGAGTATGAGCTTCAATACCTTTCTTTGCATCCTATGCCAACACCCACACACACAATGGAAGACTACATTGACATGGACATCTTGGATGAGAGCCTATATCCCCATTCCATAGTCACCATTCCATGCAATTTATTCCAAGACATATCTCTTAATGACACAACCTTTGCTTATTATATCAACATGTTGGTTGATAAATTTACTACCCTCTCACACCTCCACATCCAAAGTAACCCATTTTACCTCCTTCTTCACCACCTTCACATTCGACAACACCACTGCCCATCCACCGATAACTTCATCGATCCATCAAGCAATCTCGTTCTCCACCCATGGTCTTACACCCACCATTAAACCTCCCATGACAATCCAATGCCTCTCAATTTTTATCATCAAATTCATCATATTCCATGACCTCTATGACTTCCATAAACATGGTTGACATGGATTTATTTTTCTCTATTTGATATTCATCTCTCGTGCATCGTCACAACACACCCAATTCTAATTTCATCGATTTCACCCACATTTCACCAACACCCTCATCGCAAGACTTATTAATATCACCTTCTATCTTGTGCATGAAAAATGCACCTTCACCATCCACTCCACCTCATGTTTCATGGGTCCATTACATCGATGTATATCTTGACGATGAGTTTGAATTACCCGAGGCTATCGATGACCTCCATCTTAACCCAATTTTGAAACAATTCCAAGATGGCTCCCACATGCTCATAGAAGAAACCATTGATGTCGACATTGGTGATGATCCCACAAATCCACACATTTTCAAACTCAGCGCTAGCCTCTCTCCATAATATCGTATCCTCTTAACCACCTTTCTCAAGGAATATATCAAAGTCTTCACCTAGTCCTACAAAGAGATTCTTGGACTCGATCCTTCTCTAGTAGTGCACAACCTCACTCTCGACAAAGATGTAAAATATGTTAGGAAAAAATTGTAACTCATGCATTCTATATTTGCGTTGCTAGTGAAATATGAGCTCCAAAAGCTCCTTGATATAGATTTCATTCAACCCATTGATTACTCTTAATGGGTCTTCAACATGGTACCAGTACCTAAACCTTCAAGTAAAGTTCACATATGCACTGACTTTCATGACTTGAATAAAGCTTATCCCAAGGATAACTTCCCCCTACCAAACATTGAATCACTAGTCGATTCCATCATGAGCCATGAAATGATATCTCTCATGGATGGATTTTTTGGATACAATAAAATCAAAATCAACCCCACCGACCAACAAAAGACTTCTTTCACAACCCCCTCGGGACCTTTTTCTATAAGGTCATGTCTTTTGGCCTTAAAAATTTGGGGTTAACCTATCAACATGCAATGACTTACATTTTTCATGATTACATGCACAAAATCATGGAAGACTACATCGACAATCTCATCGTAAAATAAAAAGAGCATTCACAACACCTTCCTGATCTATGCAAAATATTTGATCACCTCTTAGAACACAACGTTCACCTTAACCCAAATAAATGTATCTTTGGTGTCACTTTAGGCAAAATCCTACGGTTCATCATCTCTCAGTGAGGCATTGAAGTGGGTCCTAACAAAGTTAGAGCCATCATCGAGATGTCTCCACCCATGAACCTCAAACAATTACACAATCTGCAAGGTAAAATTTAGTCCATACACTATTTCATCACACAACTTTCAAATAAATGTAAGACATTTAATCACCTCTTGCAAAAGGGGGTCACCTTAAAATGAGATAAAAACTATCAAAAAGCCTTTGATTCAATCAAATCCTACCTTACCTATGTTAGTCTTACAATGACACTGAGAGGGGGGGTGAATCAGTGTAGCTCTTTAATCTTGAATTTATAGCTCTTAAAACAGCAACAATTAAAACTTATTACAAGATACAACAAGAATAACAAAAGAGCATCACACAACACAAGATTTAACGAGGTTCACCAATGTGGCTACTCCTCAAAAATGACTGCTTGGACTACCATCCAAATCCAGCCTTTGCAAAGCAACAACTTTACAATCACTTTACCAGCACCCACTGGAAGGAGCACCAACCCCTTATTTATCTGCACCAACAGAAAGGAGCACCAACCCCTATTTACCAGCACCTACTAGAAGGAGCACCAACCCATGATGCCAAGCTGCAACCTGGACTTGAATTATGAATCTAGAAGATTAACAGAAAGATACCTTCGCTTTTACAAGACCCCAACTAATCTACTTCACCTTTGCGATCTCTACGCACTCTGCTCTCTCTACGAAATCACTTCGCACAATCTGCTGCATCACAGTCGAACGATCGTCTTCTCCCTTTTTTGCACTTTGCTTCCTCTATGAAATCACTTCACACAATCTGCTGCGTCACAGTCGAACGATCGTCTTCTCCCTTTTGCGCACTCTACTTCCTTTGCAAATTTTACACTTAGCACGATTCGACATGACTTGCACTCTGTGCTCTATGACCGAACTTCGCACACATCAACTCGCATTCAATGATATATTCAACACACTTCAATTCTCCAAACAACCCTCCTTTTATAACAATATTTTCATGAAGAAAAACTCTAATCTTAGTCGGTTGTAAACCCTAATCTTAGTCGGCTACAAACCCTAATCTTAGTCGGCTTACATCGGTCTTCGTCGGCTTCAACTGCCCCTATAACTCTTCTATTGTTGTTGCCACAAAAACACAACATGTCGCGATATCGTGACACTTTCGCCTTCGTACGCTTTCTCTTAGCTTTGGCCCACGAGAATACAACATGTCACGATATCGCGACACTTTTACCTTCTTACTTTCTCTCTCCTCCTTTAGTCACGAAAATGCGACATGTCGCGATATCGTGACACTTTTTCTCCTTAGCGCTTTCTCTTACCTTTGGGTCACGAAAATACGACATGTCGTGATATCGTGACACTTTTTCTCCTTAGCGCTTTATCTTGCCTTTGGGTCATGAAAATGTGACATGTCGCGATATCACGACACTTTTTCTCCTTAGCGCTTTTTCTTGCCTTCGGGTCATGAAAACGTGACATGTCGCGATATCGCGACACTTTTTCTCCTTAGCACTTTTTCTTGCCTTCGGGTCGTGAAAACGCGACATGTCGTGATATCATGACACTTTTTCTCCTTAGCACTTTCTCTTGCCTTCGGGTCACGAAAACGCGACATGTCGCGATATCGTGACACTTTTTCTTTTGGACTCTCTCTCCTGCAATATGTCGTGAAATCGTGACACTTTTTCTTCCGTACAATCTCTCTTGCAATATGTCGTGAAATCGTGACACTTTTTCTACTTGCCTTTTTCTCTTCCAATATGTCACGAAATCGTGACACTTTTTCTTCCGTACTATCTCTCTTGCAATATGTCACGAAATCGTGACACTTTTTCTACTTGCCTTTTTCTCTTCCAACATGTCGTGAAATCGTGACAGTTTTTCAACTTGCCTTTTTCTTTTCCAGCATGTCGCGAAATCGTGACAGTTTTTCAACTTGCCTTTTTCTTTTCCAACATGTCGCGAAATCGACACTTTTTCTACTTGCCTCTTTCTCTTCCAACATGTTGCAAAATCGTGATAGTTTTTCTTGCTTGTACTTTCTTTTCGAACATGTCACGAAATCGTGATAGTTTTTCTTTCTTCTCAACATGTGATATCGCGACACTTTTTCCACTTGCATTTTTTCCTTCCAACATGTCATGAAATCGTGATAGTTTTTCTTTCTTCTTCTCTCTCTTCCAACATGTCGTGAAATCGTGACAGTTTTTCTTTCTTCTTCTCTCTCTTCCAACATGTCGCGAAATCGTGACAGTTTTTCTTGCCTGCTGAATATGTCGCGATATCGCGACACTTTTCTTACTTGTCTTTTTCTTTGATCTTTTGCAAGTGGTCCACTTCGGTCTTCTTGGAAAATCACTGTACATACTCTGAGTAACCTTTGAACTCCTGTCTTCTGCATCTGACTAGCTTTTGAACTTCCTGTCCATTGCATCAATAGATCTATCTTGACTATGTTGACAACAATGACAATACTGTTGTTGTACCTTGCTCAACAATCTCCCCCTTTGGAATTGTTGGCAACACATGTGCAATTTCCTGTAACTCTTCTCCCCCTTTGACAATAATACCAAAGGGCTACTGCAGACTCCCCCTGAGTCCATGCACAACATTCTTAGGCACAATTTATTACACTTAGCAAAAATCATGAACATGAGCAAAAAGATAATCAAATACTTAAATGCTCCCCCTGAGAATGTGATCTCTGTAGCTAGTCAATTCTTGGGAAGTGTGACCACTCCCAATTTATTGCGAAGGTACTCAAAAACTTCCTTGGGCAATGGTTTTGTGAAGATATCTGCTACTTGCTCTGTGGTTGGAACAAAATCCAACTTAACCTCACCTTTCGCAACTTTGTCCTTCAAAAAATGATACCTGATAGCAATGTGTTTTGTGCGTGAATGCATCACCGGATTCTTGGAGATGTTAATGGCACTGGTGTTATCACACTTAACTGATATTGGCTCACTGAAGCTAATACCAAGATCTTTTAGGGTTTGTTTCATCCATAATACCTGCGTACAACATGTTGTTGCTACAATATATTCTGCCTCTACTGTCGATAGAGAAACTGACTCTTGTTTCTTACTGTGCCATGCGACCAATCTGTCTCCAAGATAGAATGCACCTCCACTGGTACTCTTTCTGTCATCTACACATCCTACCCAATCTGCATCTGAATACAAAATAAGGGTGAAGTCTTTACCTTTCGGATACCATAACCCATACTCCATAGTACCTTTGAGGTACCGAAGAATCCTCTTCACTGTTGTCACATGAGTCTCCTTGGGATTAGCCTAAAATCGTGCTACCATGCATACTGCCTACAAAATATCTAGTCTGGTGGCTATCAGATACAGTAAGCTTCCAATCATAGATCTGTACATGGTTTGATCAACAGTTGGAGATTTGTCATCCTTGCTCAACTTGCAACCTGTTGTCATGGGAGTGCTAACTGGCTTACAATCCTCCATTGTGAACTTTTTTAACATCTCTTTTACATATTTAACTTGAGAAATAAATATGCCCTTCTCACTTTGATTAACTTGCAATCCGAGGAAATACGATAGTTCTCCAATCATTGACATTTCAAATTCTTTTTGCATCTTATTTGCTAAATCCTTGCACGACTCATCTTTGTTGCTGCCAAATATGATATCATCTACGTATACAACAAGAATGATAAGATGCCCATTTTCTATTTTGACATACAAATTACTATCCACCATACCTTTCTTAAACCTTTGTTGAGTGAGATAGTTGTCTAGCCTTGCATACCATGCTCGGGGTGCCTGTTTTAAGCCATATAATGCTTTCTTCAACTTACAAACAAATTTGGGATTATCACCAAGTTGGAACCCATCTGGTTGCTCAATATAAACCTCTTCTTCAAGTTTCCCATTCAAAAACGCTGATTTCACATCCATTTGATAAACTTTGAAATTTTTGTAGACTGCTAAAGCCAGAAACATTCTGATTGCCTCTAGTCTAGCTACTGGAGCAAACGTTTCCTCAAAGTCAATGCCTTCAACTTGTGCATACCCCTTGCATACCAATCTTGCTTTATTTCTGACTACCTGTCCGTCTTCATTCAATTTGTTTCGAAAGATCCATTTAGTCCCGATTATATTTTTGTTCGTAGGTCTAGGTACTAACTCCCAAGTTCTATTTTTCTCGATCTGGTCTAATTCTTCATTTATTGCCTTCATCCAACTTTCATCTTTGCTTGCTTCAACAACATTTTTGGGCTCAATGCTGGATAATAGAGAGTAGTTACTTACTACTCTTCTTCTTGTTTGAACACCAACTTTGGGGTCTCCAATTATTTGATCTCTAGGATGATTTTTCTCGCAATTGCCTATTTTGAATTTCTTATTCTCTTCCACTTCTGAATCACAACTTACATCATCTGAGTCAATTTTTTGTATCTTTTCCATTTCGTTTTCCTCATCTCCTTCAATAACCTCTTCATAAATTGGGTAGTTCGTTTCATAGCTAATTACTCGTTCTTTACCTTCATCAAATTTAACATCGACACTGTCCACAATTTTCTTTAGCCTTTTGTTGTAGCATTTGTAAGCTTTGCTTTTAGATGAATAACCAACAAAAATACCTTCATCTGCTCTATCTTCAAACTTACCAAGATTATCTTCAATTCTTTTGATATAGCACTTGCTGCCAAAAACTTTGAGGTATTTTGTTGTTGCCCTTTTACCAAACCATAATTCATAAGGAGTTTTGCTTTCATGTGTTCTCAGCATGTACCTATTTTGGATATACACCACAGTATGGACTGCTTCTTTCCAAAATCTATCTGCTACTCTGCTTTCAACCAACATAGTCCGTGCCATTTCCTGCACTGTCCTATTCTTTCTTTCTACCACTCCATTTTGCTGAGGTGTCCTGGCTGCTGAGAACTGTCTCCTAATACCATAATTTTCACAGTACTCTGCAAACTCTTCTGAAATGAATTCTCCTCCTCTATCTCGATCTTAAACATTTGATCCTTTTCCTGTTTCATTCTCAACCTGGTTTTTGAAAATCTTGAACATATCAAAAGCTTCGATTTATGCTTCAAGAAAAATATCCATGTCATTCTGGAATAGTCATCAATACACAACATAAAATATTTGTCACCATTTATGCTTTGAGTTCTCATGGGACCACATAAATCAGTGTGTATGAGTTCCAACGGTTTGCTTGTGTAGTACTCTTTGGTTTTGAATGTGACTCTAGTTTGCTTCCCCTTTTGGCATGAAGCACAAATGTTGTTTGCAGGTTTGCTGATGGTTGGAATGTCTCTCACTGCCCTTTTTGAGGTGATTTTTACTAGATTATCAAAACTGATATGACCGAGTCTCTTGTGCCACAACCAATTTTCTTCTTCCTATCCAATAAAACAAGTTCCTTTTGAAGTCTCTGAGAGCGTGTACAGGTTACCAGATGTCCTTGATCCTGTTGCTATCAATTTTCCACTATTTGTTTTTCTGACTTCAAAACCCTGCTTCATAAAAACTACTTCATGACCTTTATCACAAATCTGACTTACACTTAATAAGTTATGTTTCAACCCATCCACAAATAGGACTTCTTCTGACTTAATCCTTCCATCACTGATTTTAACTGAGCCTTTGCCGACTATCTTGGCTCCATCATTATTTCCAAATTTTACTGAACCTCCTTCATATTTTTGTAACTTCTCAAATTTCTGTTTGTCACCTGTCATATGATTGGAGCATCCACTATCAAGTATCCATGGTACATATTTATTCTATGCTTTGAATGCAGTTTGTACGATTAAGGATTCCTTTTCTTCCTTCAGTCGCTCTTTTCCTTTCCACACTATTTTGATAGTAGTTTTGGGCTCTTGATTTGCCTTTCCCTTATCAGTAGTTTGAGCATGTTTTTCGGGAAGCTTTCTATTTTGTCTCATCCTGTATGGTTGAAATTTTCTTCCCTGAAACTGATTTGATGTAAATGTATTTCTATAGTTTCTTGCAATGTGCCCAAAATTATGACAGTTATAACATTCTACTGTATAATTCATCAGAGGAGAAAAAACATTTCTACTAGTGAAATTCCTTGGTCTTACATTATATTTGCAGTCTGAGATTTTATGTCCATAGCCATTGCATTTAAAACAGAAACCAGAGAAGGGATAGTTGAACCTGGGTGATGGTCTTTGCCATGTTGCCGTAGGAGCCATAGGTCTTCTTCTTCTTTGTTGTGTGACATTGGTGAATCCATCATTGTCAATTCTCCTTTCGTGCCTGGCATTAATGCTTTCTCTTGCATGAGACATTTTTCCTTGATCAACCTGTCTCTCATCTTCATTCTTTATGGATTCTGCATTTTTGGCCTTTGATCCACTTGATGATTCTCCTTTGATGAAACCCAGACCAAATTTGATGCCTGTAGGTCTTTGGTCATTTATGATCTTATCCAACTTCATAGAAATTTCTTCACGTTTGTGATAACAACTAATTTTCTTATTCATCTCTTCTAGTTGCATTCTTAAACCAACAATCTCTTCTTCTAGCTTGCTGCAATGATCTATTTTCATTGTTATTTGCACTTCGAGATCTTTGGAGATTTTCTTAGATTCTTCTATCTGTACTTTCAAGCTGGTTATGATTTCATTTGCATCCTCAAGCTTTCTTGAAAGTTTCTTATTCTTTTTCTTTTCTATCTTCCACTCTTCAAGTGCAGAGATCAACTCACCTTCTAGATCCACTTCAGCCTCAAGGTTTTCTCCACAAACTTTAGAGGTCACTCCTTTTTTTTATTTAATTTCTTCAAATGCCATGAAAAGAGCTTCATATTTTTCTTCTTCAGACTCTTCACTGGAGCTGTTCTCTGATGAACTGAAATTCTTGGAGATGAAACTTTTCTTCTTGAAATTGCCTTTTCTGAAATTCATTTTCATCTTCCATTCACTTCTTTCTTGGTGCGATCCTTCATCATTTTTGTTCTTCTCTTTAAGTGGACATTTAGTCGCAAAATGCCCAATGCCTCCACAGTTGAAACATTTAAATGGTAGCTTCCCTCTGTATTTTCCTTTTCCCTTTTTCAGTTTTCTAACAAAGTTTGCTTCCATTTCATACGATGTCTCTTCTCCCTCGGACTCTTGTTTTGTGTTTTTATTTTTAAGAGCTTTAAAATATGCTTCTCTGTCTGTGGGTTTAGATCTTCCTATCCTCATCTCATATGCAGTCAAAGAACCATACATCTCATCTATACTAAAATAATTTAGATTTTTAGCTTCTTCTATCACTAAGACTTTGGAATCAAACCTTTGAGGAAGAGATCTTAGTACCTTTTTCACGATGGCAGAGTCTCCAATATCCTCGTCGAGCCCTCTGATCGCATTAATGATTCCATTGACTCTCAGCATATATGCCTCAATGTTTTCATCATCGTTCATTTTCAATGCTTCAAACTGAGCTCGATGTGTCTATAATTTGGCCTCCTTGATCTTATCGTCTCCTTCATGAATACTCCTTAGTTTGTCCCATATCTCTTTTGCAGTATCACAGCTCATGATCTTTACTAGTTCACTGTCTGCTAATCCACACATGATAGCATTCTTTGCTTTTGAGTTACTCTCAAATAGTTTCTTTTCATCAGCCTCTTTTGGAGGAGTGCTGGGTATTGTGTAACCACTAACTACTTGAATCCCAGATGTCATATCCCAAAGCACAGAGATATGTCTACATCCTGATTCTCCAGAATGCGTAATTAGATCCATCAAACAATGGTGCTTTTTTTGATGAGAAACCTTCACCACCTGCCATTGTGTTAGTTCCAAGATCACCCTAGCTGATTAGGCTTGTACAAGAACTTGGCTCTGATACCAATTGTTAGTCTTACAATGACACTAAGAGGGGGGGTGAATCAGTGTAGCTCTTTAATCTTGAATTTATAGCTCTTAAAACAGCAACAATTAAAACTTATTACAAGATACAACAAGAATAACAAAAGAGCATCACACAACACAAGATTTAATGAGGTTCACCAATGTGGCTACTCCTCAAAAATGACTGCTTGGACTACCATCCAAATCTAGCCTTTGCAAAGCAACAACTTTACAATCACTTTACCAGCACCCACTAGAAGGAGCACCAACCCCTTATTTATCTGCACCAACAAAAAGGAGCACCAACCCCTGATTTACTAGCACCTACTAGAAGGAGCACCAACCCCTGATGCCAAGCTGCAACCTGGACTTGAATTATGAATCTAGAAGATTAACAGAAAGATACCTTCACTTTTACAAGACCCCGACTAATCTGCTTCACCTTTGCGATCTCTGCGCACTCTGCTCTCTACGAAATCACTTCGCACAATCTGTTGCGTCATAGTCGAACGATCGTCTTCTCCCTTTTTCGCACTCTGCTTCCTCTACGAAATCACTTCGCATAATCTGCTACGTCACAGTCGAACGATCGTCTTCTCCCTTTTGTGCACTCTGCTTCCTTTGCGAATTTTGCACTTAGCATGATTCGACATGACTTGCACTCTGCGCTCTATGACCGAACTTCACACACATCAACTCGCATTCAACGATATATTCAACACACTTCAATTCTCCAAACAACCCTCCTTTTATAACAATATTTTCATGATGAAAAACTCTAATCTTAGTTGGCTGCAAACCCTAATCTTAGTTAGCTGTAAACCCTAATATTCGTCGGCTTACATCGGTCTTCATCGGCTTTAACTGCCCCTATTAACTCTTCTGTTGTTGTTGTTGCAAAAACACATGTCGCGATATCGTGACACTTTCACCTTCGTACGCTTTCTCTTAGCTTTGGCCCGTGAGAATACAACATGTCGCGATATCATGACACTTTTGCCTTCTTACTTTCTCTCTCCTCCTTTAGTCGCGAAAATGCGACATGTCGCGATATCGTGACACTTTTTCTCCTTAGCGCTTTCTCTTGCCTTTGGGTCATGAAAATGTGACATGTCGCGATATCGTGACACTTTTTCTCCTTAGCGCTTTATCTTGCCTTTGGGTCACGAAAACGCGACATGTCGCGATATTGTGACACTTTTTCTCCTTAGCGCTTTTTCTTGCCTTCGGGTCGTGAAAATGTGACATGTCGCGATATCGCGACACTTTTTCTCCTTAGCGCTTTTTCTTGCCTTCGGGTCATGAAAACCCGACATGTCACGATATCGTGACACTTTTTCTCCTTAGTGCTTTCTCTTGCCTTCGAGTCGTGAAAACGCGACATGTCGCGATATCGTGACACTTTTTCTTTTGGACTCTTTCTCCTGCAATATGTCATGAAATCGTGACACTTTTTCTTCTGTACAATCTCTCTTGCAATATGTCTTGAAATCACGACACTTTTTCTACTTGTCTTTTTCTCTTCCAACATGTCGCGAAATCGTGACACTTTTTCTTTCGTACTATCTCTCTTGCAATATGTCATGAAATCGTGACACTTTTTCTACTTGCCTTTTTCTCTTCCAACATGTCGCGAAATCGCGACAGTTTTTCAACTTGCCTTTTTCTTTTCCAGCATGTCGCGAAATCGTGACAGTTTTTCAACTTGCCTTTTTCTTTTCTAACATGTCGTGAAATCGTGACACTTTTTCTACTTGCCTCTTTCTCTTCCAACATGTCGCGAAATCATGATAGTTTTTCCTGCTTGTACTTTCTTTTCGAACATGTCGTGAAATCGCGACAATTTTTCTTTCTTCTCAACATGTCGTGATATCACGACACTTTTTCCACTTGCATTTTTTTCTTCCAACATGTCATGAAATCGTGACAGTTTTTCTTTCTTCTTCTCTCTCTTCCAACATGTCATGAAATCGCGATAGTTTTTCTTGCCTGCTGAATATGTCGCGATATCGCGACACTTTTCTTACTTGTCTTTTTCTTTGATCTTTTGCAAGTGGTCCACTTCGGTCTTCTTGGAAAATCACTGTACATACTCTGAGTAACCTTTGAACTCCTGTCTTCTGCATCTGACTAGCTTTTGAACTTCCTGTCCACTGCATCAACAAATCTATCTGACTATGTTGACAACAATGACAATACTGTTGTTGTATCTTGTTCAACAACCTCTTCATCGATTTTATCTCCTCCACATCCATAGAGGTCATTTACTACATCATTCACACTTAGCACACTCTCAGCCCAAAATAATAAACTCAATCATGAGCGAGCTATATACTACATCATTCGTACACTAGTTAGTTATGAAAACTACTACGTATACATGGAAAAGTTGTGCTTGGTTGTAGTATTTACAACCCAAAAACTATGCCATTACATACTTAATCACACTACAATTATCATTGCTCATGACAATCTACTTTGATACATGATGAACAAGAGTTATCATAACTCTCGTACTGCTAAATGGATCATGCTCCTTACTGAATTCGATCTAGAATTCATTTTGCAAAAATCCATTAAAGGGTATATCATCGCAAACTAGCTCGTTGAGGCTCCATTACCTGATAATTGGCATCTCATCATCCAACTCCTTGATGATTCAATTTTCAATATTACAAAACTTGAAGAGTGTGTTGAACCATAGATAACTTTTGACTTAACACTTTTCTTTGATGGTTCCCACTACGCATACACTAGAGGTGTAGGCATTGTATTTTTCACACTAGATGGAGAGCCTCTCCTATTTTCATACAAACTAGGATTCTCCTATACAAACAACAATGTGGAATATGAAGCTCTCATTCTTGGCCTAAAGTAGGCACATTCTATGCACATTCTATGCCTTCATATCATTGGAGATTCTCTCCTTATTGTGAATTAAGTCCAGGAGATATGGAAGTGTCACTGTCCCATTCTCCAACAATATAAACAAATTTTCCAACAAATTCTCACCCAATTTGATTGGTATGCTATTGAAGCCACCCCACATTCCTCCAATCTCTTTGCCAACACAATTGCCTCCTTAGGATCATTGATACCACAAAATCACCTCTTTGACATGATACATGTGTCCTTTCATATGGTTACCCAATAATCTATCTCATCTTCACCTCATACAGATGATGATGGTATTAATGTTGTCCACACTAAACCACATGATCCTTAGTTTTTACAAATTAAGGATTACATTAAATTAGGTTTCCTACCTTGCGATCTACTACATGCTCAGCACCAAGCATTCAAACAATGTGCCATTTGTTACACACTAATGGGGGGACAAATTGTATCATTGTAATTATGATTGTATCCTTCTCCATTACCTCGAACCACATGAATCTCAATGGGTAGTACAAGAAACCCATGATAGTACTAGCCTAAATTGTAGCATGATTATTGGACTACTACTTGCCTAAAATGGAGCATGATTACTGTGAATATGTCAAGCGATGTATCAAATTCCAACAACATGCAAACATCACACACCTTCCTTCACAAGATATCCAACCAATTCAATCCATGTGTCCTTTCTCACAATGGGACCTGGATGTTGTCGAATAGATCACACCTGCTTCATCAAGAAATCATAAATTCATCATCACTACTACAAAGTACTTCATAAAGTAGTTCAAAGCAATCCCACTTGTCCAAACCATAGGAGTCAAGATTATGATATTTATCATAGATCACATCATATGTCGCTTTGGCATTCCTTCTCAAATCATTTCTAATAATGGTACACCCTTTAAAAACAAAACTATCCATACCCTCTATGCCAAATTTAATATCCACCATAGCTTCTCAACCTCGTACTACCCATAGGATAACAACCAAATTGAGGGAACTAATAAAAATATTTTCTCCATCATTTGAAAAATAGTTGTAGAATCCCACCCTGATTGGCATAATTAGATACCTCTTTCCTTATGGGCTTATCGTATGAGTATCCATACTCCCACAGGGACAACTCCCTTCTCATTTGTCTATGGCACTGAATCCATTATGCCTTTTGAGCCTGAGATACCTTCATTACGAGTCTCCATGAAAGAATTTTGTAGACACTAAAATTGTGTCAATCTAATTAGACGACCAATACATGTTCTAATCGACACCATATGGCCCCATTTGTCAACCCTCAGGGATTACATAGTGGTCCTAACCACTTTTGGGAGGTTCTACCCCACTTTTGGGAAGTTTTGGGCCATGTAGGCATGGTCATCCCACCTTGGGATGACCACAATTCATGGCCGTCCCACCCAAGTACGACCACCAGCAATCATCCCTAGGTGGGATGACCATGGACTTGGACCCTCAAAAAGACAAATGCGAGACAAATGGCACCTAGAAACTACCATTTATCCCATACATTCAAGCATGCAAGTATGAGGACACATAAATCTCATGCCAAGTTGCAAATTGGAGCCTAAAATGGATATTCCTTTCCCCTCCAATGCATGGCAAGCTTTGGATAAATGACAACACCTACCTCGCATGGCCTTGCATGCCCATTTGACCATATACCCTCTTGGGCTATAAAGTGGATCAATTCCACCCAATTTTAGAGGTGATTCTTTGTAACATTCATAATGAAGTGCTACTAAGATTTATCCCCAATATTTTGTGCTTTTCCCCTTAAGATCTCTACCTAGTGAAGGAGGTTTTCAAGTGATCCAAAAGGTACAATGTTTTTACAAAAATTGACCCATTTGAGTGAATCATATCCCAAAATTTGTTAACAACACCCCTAAGAGTTTTTTGGACAAAATACTAGAGGAATTTGTGGCAGAAACCATCATATTTGGTGGTCATCCCACCCCAGGATTACCCCCAAATTGTGACAGTCCTAATCGTCCCACCCTGGGATGGTCACAAATTGGAGCACCATTTTGTTACTATTTTTATATAGGTCCATTCTAGATTAGATTATATGCTTGTTGTTCAAATTTGGTGTAATTTAGAGTTGTTTTGCTTTGGTTATTATGCTTTTTGTGTTTTTTGCAGGCTTGCATGGCTCACCGTAGGATGGCCATAAATTTGAGTATAATTTCTTTACATATTTTAATTAGATCATTTAAAAAGCACTTAATATGCATGGATATATATTTTGGTAGCATTTGGAGTAATTTTAAATAGTCTATTGCACTTTTCCTATTTCAAGCTTATTAATGCATGCACCTTCAGGATTTCATCTTAATATGCATATGCTATTAATAAATTTTAGTTTCTTGTGTGTAGATCTAGGTATCACAGTGCATGAGGAAGGAGCAAAAAGTTATAATAGCAATAGAACACTTTGCGGTGACATCAGAAGCCCTCTCTCTTCAATTGTGAGTGCAAGGAAGATACTGGAAGCGCACCTTGGATTCTTGAAAGGATTTGATCCTTTGATTTTTGTAATGAGTGTATCAATTGAGAGCCCTCAAGGGAACATTTTGTAACCACAAATTATATATATATATATATATATATATATATTAATTTACATGGTGGAATCGATAGTCACCACGAATTCGGGTAGGCTGTCCGACTTTTATGACCTCCATAATATTCTGTGTTGTCCGCCCTAGAAGCCACTACATAGATCTTCGTGCAGTCTACCCCTATAACCACCATGCCATAATCATTTTAAAACTTTTACGCCATTGAAAGTACCAGGAAAGGGACAAGCATTCAGTTCGATGAGGCCCAATATTTTAACCTTGGACCTCCACCCCCCTATGGGGTTTGGATGAACCAATTGGTCTACACCTTAGACCTTATTTTATATTTATATTAATATAAGGAGACCCACCCATTTCTTTCATATATGTGTCATATTATGCTTTCTTAAACTGTCACTTTTGTAGTGCTTATATCAAGTAGAACAATAGATGCATCTCATGTACCCTTGCTAGGTGCACCATTTTTCCTATCTATAGTGGCAATCATGGTTAGAACCGTGTCCCATTTCATTTTTGCAAGTTTTGACCCTATTTTTGTCCTTTGAATGTTGCAATTTTTGGATCTTTTGGCCTGAAATGGCCCATGATTTTCTAATTGGAACACCTAGGGATGACCACAGAAGCCATCCCACCTAGGGATGGCCCCAAAATTTGTAGTTGTCCCACCCCAGGATGGCCACAAAATAGAGGGTCTGCAACTCAAATTTATAGAAAAAACAAGATCTTAGGCTATCAACGTAAGTTCTAAACCTTCACTTTGCATATTTGCTATTAATAAAAAGCTTAAATTTGGTTTTTCTTGCTCCCTTTGTTTGCTTGAAAGGTATATCTCAATTTTATTTAATCACAAGAACAAAAAAACAAAAAACAAAAAAAAAAAAAAAAACTAAGTAGGAATGCACCTATGTGGTTTGATTGCTTGCGACCTACCTAATGTGTAGGTTGCCATATAGGATATGCATTTTGTAGGTTCCATTTCTATTTAATACTTCTGAAATTGAAATGTTCTTTGTGCATTTAGTGAAGGTTCATTGAGTGCTCTCTTGTTTTACTTTTTTTAAGTATAAAAGGAATGACACACACCACGTTCCATTTAAACATTGGTGAGTTGGACTTCATCCCCAACCACTAATTGAGACTAATTATGGTGGGATTCATCTCCATCCATTGGCTCACATGATTGATCGAACCTTGAAATTCTTTTAACATAAGAACATCATCCAACAACAGAAAAACACATGATAATAAGTCTTTTTATAAAACAACAAAATTAAACACACCAAACAACTTAGGGATTCACATCTAAAATTTAAAGGAGATAATCACATTTTTTTCTTGTGTGCTTCTTTGATTGTTTTATTGTGTATTTCTAAAATTTAAAAGAGATAATCATGTTATCTACTTTGTGTGCTTCTTTATTACTGCTCTTGGAAATTTGGAAAGAGTTAGAGAGAAGAATTCGAGTTTGAGAGCTCAAATTAAAAAGGATGAGGAAACAAAGACAAAGCTTCTACAAGATCTCACAGACTTAAATGTGAAGGCTAAAGAGGTGAAGAAATTGAAAAAGGTATGGTTGAACAGTTAAAGGCAAAAGAGTTAGAATGTGAAATATTGGAACTTGAAATTGTCTCTCTAAGAAAGGGAGTTGAAAAATCTAAGGATAAGTTACAGCAAAATATAAGGTTAGGGAAACATAAAGAGGAGTCAAGCTCCAAAGGAACAAAGATATCAAAGAAAGAAGATTCCATGACCTATGCTAATATATTGAAAGGTAAAAGTATCGAGGAGGAAGAAAACAAAGAAACATCATGGATAAAAGTCAATTACAAAAATGGCAAAGGAAGAATCATGTGAACATATCATTTAAGGAAATCTAATAAGTTACAAAATTTCTTTCATGGTTATTGCTTTTTGTGTAATAAATATGGTGATAGAGATGTACATTGTATGGTCCATGTGAGAAATAATGTTGATAGAAATTTTAATTCATTTGCATCTCTCATGGATAACAATATCATCTATTACAAATGTAATAACTTTGGGCACAAGGCCAAATGGTGTAAAAAAATATTTCCTAAATCAAGAAAAAGGAGGATCAAAAGGTTCGAAATAATACAACCTCAAAAGTTTAGAAATAGAAAGAGGAACAAGAAAATGAGAAGTCAATGTTGGTATAGACAACTCTTCATGCACAAGATAAGGGAAATAAGTGGTATGTTGATAGTGGTTGTTCAAGTCATATGATAGGTGGAAAAAGTAAATTTCTTTCACTTAAAGAAATCAATGGAGGATCAGTAAAATTTGGAGATAATGCTTCAACAAAAATTGTTGGAAAAGGGAATTTGATTTTAGATAATGGAAAATAAAAGATAAAAAATATATTGTATATTAAGGGATTGAAGCACAATTTACTAAGTCTAAGTTAGCTTTGTGATCAAGGGCACACAGTCACCTTTCACCCAAATAGATGTGATATCAGGAAATCCAAGATAGGAAAGCTTATTGCAGATGCCGGTAGAACTACAAAAAATCTCTACATGAGTGAAATTAAAGGAGAAAAATATTTTCTATCACAAGAGGATGAGAGTTGGTTATGGCATAGAAGAATGGGTCATATGAAATTTTGACAACATTGTGAAAATAAGCAACAAATAGGCAGTCAAATATTTACCTAGGATAAAAAGACCTCAAAACATAATTTGTGCACAATGTCAGCTTGGTAAGCAAACAAGAACAAGTTTTAAGTAAAAATAATTTTCTTCATCTGAATCATTGAAACTAGTTCACACTGATTTATGTGGTCCTACAAGGACAAATATTTTACAAGGTGAAAGTTACTTCATTTAGATGATTTCTCCATAATGATTTGGGTGGATTTCTTAAAAGAAATGTCAAAAGCACTTGAGAAGTTCCAGGTATTCAAAGTTTTAGTAGAAAATGAAACAAGTAAAAATATAAAGTGTCTAAGATCAAATAGAGGAAGAGAATTTAATTTAGGTGAATTCATAGAATTTTGTGAACAACATAGAATCAAAAGAGAATACTCAATAGAAAGGACTCCATAATAAAATAGAGTAGCTGAAAGAAAAATAGAACTATCGAGAATATGGTTAGAGCTATGTTAAGTGAGTCTAATATTTTAGATGGTTTTTGGTGAGAAGTAGTTCATACATATGTATATATCATAAATAGAGCTCAAGTAAGAGTAAATATTCACAAAACCCCATATGAGATTTGGAAGGGAAGACCACCTACTATGAAGTATTTCAAAGTTTTTGGAAGCAAAAGCTACATTAAACAAGAGGAGAAAAATTTGGGCAAGTTTGATTCAAGGTGCGATGAGGGTATCTTCCATGGCTATTTTACTAAGATAAAAGCCTATAAATGCTATAATAAAAGGACACATACAATAGTGGAAAGTATAAATATAACAACTAATGAATAAATAGGGCCAAGAGACCTAGCTCAAGAAATTGTATACCAAGAAGGAGAAAGTTCCCAAGAATAATTAGGTGAAGAATTAGAAGAAGAAGATGAAACATAAAGAACACCACCAAAGACACCATCCAGGTATGTGCAAAAGAATCATCTAAAAGATCTGATTATTAGGAATCAATATGAAATACAAACAAGGAGGAAGATAATAGGAATAGGTGAACGTGTAAATCTTTATTTGCTATCTAAAATTGAGCCCAAGAATTTCAATGAGGTAAGAGAAGATAAATTTTGGGTCAATGAAATGGATGAGGAGTTGTATCAAATAGAAAAAAATGAGACTTGGGAACTTGTCTCATGACCAAAATACAAGAATATAATTGGAACTAGATGGGTTTATAGAAATAAGTTAAATGAAGATGGTCAAGTAGTTAGAAACAAAGCAATACTAGTATGCAAAGGCTATGCACAAGTTGAAGTGATTTATTTTTATGAAACATTTTCTCTTGTTGCATGACTTGAGGCCATAAGGATGTTTTTAGCTTTCTCAAGCTTCAAAAACTTTAAAGTATATCAAATGGATGTAAAATCAGATTTTATCAATGGCTTCTTAGAAGAAGAGGTCTACATTGAGCAACCTGAGGGGTTCAATTTGACTGATAAACCAGATTATGTATGCATATTAAATAAGGCTCTTTATGGATTAAAGCAAGACCCTAGAGCTTGGTATTCAATGTTGGATAAGCATCTTCAATAACAAGGGTTCAAAAAATGAATAGTTGACAATAATTTATACATCAAAAATAATGGAAATGACTTATTGATTGTGGTGGTCTATGTGGATGATATCATTTTTGGAGGCAGTAATGATAAGATGTGTTAGAAATTTGCAAAGTGTATGCAAAATGAATTTGAAATGTCAATGCTTTGTGAGTTGTCTTTCTTCCTTGGATTACATATTTCACAATTAGAAAAAGGTGTATTTCTCTCACAAACCAAGTTATAAATGTTGAAAAAATTCAAATTGGAGGATTGCAAACCAGTTAGTACCCCCATGGTTACAGGTTGCAGGTTGAGTGAAGATGATCAATCTATTGAGGCAAATCAAACATTGTATAGATACATGATTGTTAGCTTACTATATGTCACAGCTACAAGACCAGATATAATATAGGCAGTGGGACTAGTGGAAAGATTTCAATGAGCACCAAAGGAAACACATGTACTTGCAATAAAGAGAATTCTTAGGTATTTAAAAGGAACTATGGAATTTGGACTTTGGTATCCCACAAGTAACAACTTCACTCTCATAGAATATACAAATGCAGATTGGGCAGGCAGTATTGATGACAGAAAGAGCACAAGTGGAGAAACATTCTTTATTGGAGATTGTTTAGTCTCTTGGATAAGCAAGAAATAAGCATCAATATCCTTATCCACAATAGAAGTAGAGTACATTGCAGTAGTTGCTTGTTGTACACAAGTTTTATGGATGAAGTAAACTTTAACAAATTTTAAAATAGAGCATGATCATCCCATATCCATACAATGTAATAATACAAGTGCCATAAATATTTCAAAGAATCTAGTGATGCATTCAAGGACCAAGCACATTCCAATAAAATATCACTTTTTGAGAGAGCAGGTGATGGATAAGCAAATCAAATTGGAATATATTACTACAAAGGAACAGATTGCGGACATATTTGGGAGTAGTCTTACTCCTATCCCAAACTTGATGACCTCAAGGAGAGGAGGTGGTGAGAGGGCTGAGCTAAGAGTATTATTTTTAGCCCTAAAGGAGTCCCTTTGCCATTGATGTCAAAGGGGGAGAGTTTCAGTAAGGGGGAGAGAAATCAGTAAGAGGGAGCAAATTCTTAGGGGGAGCAGTTTGGAATCTAGTGGTAGCAAAAGGAAGTATTTTAGAAGGGTTGCCATCAATGACAAAGGGAGAGATTTTCGGAAATATTTGTGCAAATTGTTGTCATTGTTGTTAAAAGAGAGATGTCATTAATGTTAAGGAAAATTATCAAGGAACAATTATTATTCTAAGTAAGTACAATAATGAATGCACAGGTTTATCTCAAGAGAAAGGAAATTTGTTGAGAAAAGCATTATAATATTTATTTTTGAATATTATAATGAAGGACAAAAGGCTTAAGAGTTATTTGGAACAATGGTTTAAAAATGAAGGCAAGATATTAATATTATTGAAGGCAATAATATTAATTGTGAAGGCAAGGTTTAAAAGGATTAATATTATAATATAAAAATTTCAAGTTATAATATCATTTGAGTGTCAAGTAATTGAAGGTAATTCAAATTAATTTCAAATTGAGGTGGTCAATGTCATATGGTATAAAAAAATACAAGGTGGACTGACTTTGGACAAAGAGGAAATTAAATCATATTAATACCCCATGTCTAAAGTCATTTTTGAGTTGTTCAAAATTGTGCAAGCAATAATCTTGATATCCGATTCATTGCACGTGATAGAGAAGGAAATGAAAGGAGAGCACAATATTCTAAAATGAACAGTGAAGGTTTATGTTCATATTGGTGCACATTAAATACCATCCAGCTAGCTAGACCAGATGGTGGTTGAGCCTACACGAAGGTGTTGTGAGAAGGATATTTCAAGTTTGAAACCCATTGTGAACCATTTTTTTTTGGCTGGGCAAAGTTAGAGGTAGAAGGAAGTGTATCGCTCCAAATTTTTCGCATCCTTACCTTCAGGCTATAGGATCCGTGCCCGGAAGGAGGAAGGGAAAAGGATGGCGCGGTACCTCGGACTGAGAGGACTTTGCGAAGGTCCCGCCTCTCAAGGGAGGTGTATTTTGATGATTTTTCGATGGATGGTGGGTTCACCAGGAAACATTTAACGACAACTTCCACGCCTAGGTTTTGGAATGTGTTTAAATGTGTTCGTTTTTAACCTTAAGCATTCATATCCTAGGTTTGGCCGAATGAATCTAGATTAATCTACATGAAAATGCAAATTCCATGAATACAGAAAACAAATTTAAAGACAGAAAACAGAGAGATTACATAATGCAAATGAGGAATACCTGATCCGGATGTCTGAAGAAGATTTTGATGTTGAAGCAGTCTGGATCGTCTGAAATTCGATAGAATCATCTGCAATCAGACAAGATCGTCTGAGATCTGACGAATTCGTCAAAGACCTGCAAAACCGAAAACAGATGCAAAATACAAAAAATACTACAGTGCTAACAGAGGGAAATGATATAAAATGGCAACAATGTTATCAAACTGAAACTTAAACACAGAGACAAAAATGAATCGTGCTAATTAGATGATAATTAGGATTTAATTATGCACTTAATCTAAATGGGTGAACTCCAAATGCAAAATAACATAAAACACTGAATAGACTATCTAATTTGCAGAATAAAACAATGAGAAACAAGGTTGAGAAGTGCAAACTTCAGGCATTGATTGCCTCAATATGGATTGCAGTCGAGATCATCTCGCATCAGTACGAAATCATCTCGAATTCGCCAGGTTCGCCTCCGATCTGAACAGGTTCGTCGACGACGATGTGTGCTGGCTTCGACTGAAAAACAGTGATGTACCTACAACAAAATTGATATGGAACTAGTGCAAATGAAGAATAGGGATGATTTAACGTAAATGGAGTTAACTTGCAGAGAATTTCAACCAGGGGGGTGCTAAAGGGATAGCTTAGGATTAAATAGGCTTAGGGGAGTAGTTAGGAGGTTGGAGATCATCCCAATTTGGGAGATCTCCAATGGGGGAGGGTCCCAACGGCACAGACACGCTTCTGCCCAGATTGGAGACCCGTTGGAATAGAAGCTAACTTTGCAAAATCAGTTTTGCGACAAGATCGTCTGGACGTCCTAGTCCAGATGAAATCATCAAATTTGGGGCGATATCGTCTGATCGGCGACGATATCGTCAAACGGTCAAAACAACCTCTAAAAATGGCGCGAAAAAGGGGGAAACGGATTTCCGACGGTTAACAGGCGGTTTGGGAGGTTAAATTTGAATTTTAAATTATTTACTAAGGTGAATGTAATTATTGTAATTTTATTGCGCCAATTTTAGGGTGCTACATTTTGCCCCCTCTTTAGCGAATTTTCCGAAGAAAATGCGTTAAAGATGAGTTCTTCTCGATCTACGAGAAAGCAAAAAATTATTCCCATTTTTAGGCGACGATTCTTGGTCGAATCGTACGACGACCTACTATGGTGCCCCCTCCGTGTTTTTACCCAAATCGAACGTTTGAGGTAAAAACGCGAAAAAGCAAAAAATTATTTTTGAATAAAATTAAGAAAAATAGGGTAAAACCCTAATTCATTTTTACTGTTCATTTTCTCGGTTTTTGGAGCTCTGAAGCAAAAATGGTGGAGACGACGCACAGATCGACAGAGGTCCGGCGCGGTCTACGGGTAAGAGTCTAGACTTATCTAGGATGCTTTAATTTAACTTTACATGCTTTGTAGGTAATTTTTAGATGATTTTTGAGCATCGTGGCCATTTTTGGGCCGTCGACGTCGTCGGGATGAAATCGTCCCGATTTCGACGAAATCGTCTCAATTTCGGCAATTTCGCCCGAGGGTGAAATCGTCGAAAGGGGGACGATTTCGTCAAATTAGGGACGATTTCGACTTGCAAAATCGGAGACGATTATGCTCAAATTTGGGACGATATCGTCCAATAGTGGGCGATATCATCAATTGCATAAAATTGAATTTTTAACTTGCATTATTATTTACTTGAATTGTTATTAATGATTGTTTGTTGTTTTGTTGTTTATGTTTGTAGAGAGGATTACTAAAGAGCAGGGAATGGAAGTACGGAGGGTTGAGAGATGACTTGGCCGCTCTCACACAGGCAGAGCGGGATCAGCTGGCACAGGCTGGCTTACTGCATGTGGCAGAAATGCCACAGGTGTCTACAGATATGGGGCTACTGACGGCCCTAGCAGAGAGGTGGTATCCGGGCTCTTCATGTTTTCGGCTACCTATAGGGGAGATGACTCCCACTTTGGAGGATGTATGGAGGATTTTGAGAATCCCCATACAAGGACGGCTCATTACTCCTGCGGCCAATCAGGGCCGCGCTATGGGACGACTGTGCGGTGACCCGAGCTTCACCCCGGAGAAGGGCGGAGTTAATATCGAGGCACTGCGCCAGATGCCTGGGGCATCTACACTCACACGGGTTCTAGCTGGAGTAGTTGGTGGACTTCTGCTGTGCCACCAGAGCGGGTGCAGGGTGCCATGGATGCTCGCGGATGTGGTCTGCGACATGAGAGACCACGGCTACAGGTTTGCTTGGGGCAGTTTTGTTTTATGCCGATTGTACAAGATCCTATATGGGGTCGTGTACAAGGGCGGCCGATGTCTGGTTATGACATCGCTACTACAGGTTTGGTGCTGGGAGCACATTGCGGTGCGGAGGCCGGTAGGGCTTCCTCTGATAGGGGTTGACGGGGAGAGGCCCCGAGTCTTCTACTGGTGGCTCCGGAGAGGGGCACAGTGACGGATAGATCTGCCGATGTCCCGGAGGCTACTAGATGACTTAGTCCCGGACCAGATCACCTGGAGGCCATGGAGGGAGCATCCAGGGTGGGCCGAGGACGGACAGGAGTTGGCTCATGTTAGGCGAGTTTGCTGGCTGAGGATGGAGAGGGGAGAGGTGGAGCTCCATAGGTACGATCGAGTTTTGAGATAGTTCGGTCTACAGCAGGGGATCCCATCTCTGAGGGACTACGAGTTTTCCCGGACTGTCCGGGATAACACTACGGTTAGCGGGGCTCCCGACATGCAGCGGTTCTGGAGCCAAGACACGGATGATGCCCCCATCCAGCCAGTGGATGGGGACGACGCAGGAGTAGCCGATGGCTACGATGCCTGGTACGCAAGCATCCACCCTCCTCGGATGACGAGGGCATAGGGTTCGATCCATGCGGTTGTGCGTCGGATAGGGAGGCGGTGCCAGGTAGCGATGGAGGCAGCCCAGGGTCACGGCGGGAGAGAGGTGAGGAGGCCACAAGCATAGGAGCGGCCACGGCAGAGAGAGAGGGAGAGGAGGGAGGCGAGACCCCCATCTCCACAGAGGCCACCATCGCCCGATAAGGGCAAGGGTGTCGACACAAGAGAGAGTAGCGAGATGGCTACTCTTCGGGCGAAGAGAGATCGTCTCCAGGCTCAGGTGCAGACGCTACAGGATGAGGCTGCACGCCATCGGGCTGAGGTGTCACAGCTACGGGATGAGATTGCACGCCTCAGGGCACGGGGCGGAGGGGCGAGCTCTAGGGAGTTGACATGGGCTATTGCCCAGCTGACATTTTATCAGACACTATACTTCCAGCTGGTGCCAGAGGCGGATAGACTACCCCTGCCAGCTAACATCGTAGATCCGATCAGGATCGGGTCATCGAGGACCACGTCCCGGTCGAGGACGAGGACTACATAGACTACGATGGGGCCACCTCGTCCACCTCAGGGTGGGGGAGGAGATGAGGCAGAGAGCTCGAGGGGCTCTCGAGGCTAGAGGGCTGCACTAACATTGTACAGACTGACATTGTTGTATTATTATTTTTATAGAGGATTGAGTATGCCGAGGTACAGATTGTGGCATACCAATCCAGCTTTGATGATGTATATATGTTGTTGATATATATATGATATATAGTTTTGATCATATGACTTGTATTATGTGATGCTTATGATGCTTTTATGTTTGATTGATTGATTTAATAATTGGATGTAATTATGTCATTGGAAATATTATAATTTTGATGTCATGCTGTGATATTTTGAATGAAATAATCTGATGTGACAAATTGGTTGTTTGTGATGAAATGTGGTAAAAGATAAAGAGAGACTTCTAACAATAATTTCAAAGGACATTGTCGCTATTATAGACCATTTCATGGAGTCGCTGGCTCACTCGGTCGTCAAGCTAATCCCAGGATAGAAATATTGTTAAAAGTAAAAGAGTGCTTAAGAGGTTGTCTTAAGACTTTGGTGCAATAGTGCAAATGATGATGATGATGATGGTTTGTTTTCAGATTTTCATGAAAATAGTATGCATGAAATAATGTTCAAATGATTTTTGCTAGGCATAAATTCCTAAGTGTGATAAAATTTTTGGATAATTCGTTAGGAATTATACCATCATTACAAAATTAAAGGTTGACATAATGACATGAAATAATGAAAATGTGTTTGCTTTTGAAAAGCATAATTTGTGTAACGTAATGAATTAAGTCATATGGTTTTCATGATTTTTAATAAATGGGGAATAAAAATTGTTAGAATGGTTTGCGCTAGGCATAGAATATGTAGGTATAGACTTATACCATCATCGCGAAAATCCAAAAAAAAAAAATAGTTTTATTGCATGGTTGATTTTTGATGAACAGAAAATATGAAAATGAGGACTTGCGCTAGGCATAAAATTCCAATTTTGGTTTTGAAACTATACCATCGTCGCGAAAGTCAACCAGATATATATGTTTTGATTGTATATTTTGAAAGAAATTTTTGATTTTTCTATTATATAGTTGTCTTTATGGTAAACAACTCGTACTTGATTTATTCCAAACAAGTTGCAAAAATAATATTTCAAATTATTTTGAAGACAAAAGTTAGATTTATAAGGAATCCCATGTGCATATGTGAATTCATTTCCGATCTTGATTTATCATAATGATACACAAAATCTCTCAAATACAAATGTGTGTGCAATTGCATTGTTCATGTACCAGTTTTGAGCAAGATAATATGATACAAGTGATTTGAAGAAACCAAATAAGTGTTCATTAACCATGATGTAGATGCATATAACCATACTAGACTACTATGTAGGTCGGATTATCAAGAGCTAGCTAATCCATAAGCGGACATAGGTCTATACAAAAGAAGGTCGCTAATGTGACGGACATATCACCATGCTAGGAGTTACCCAAGGCCAAGCGGGTTGGGCACAAACCACCTGTTATGGGGCTTACCTCACAGTTTTCGAATAATTGAGAATTCCAGGGATTCAAGCTCATCAACCCTTCTTTTCTTTTCAAAGGGTAGGGAAGGGATTTTATTGCTTTCTTGCTTTCTTTTGAACTTTGCTTATTTTTCTTTTTGTATTTTTTGCTTGATTTTTGAGATAATGCTTGGAACATTGCTGGAATAAAATAACATTTTTCTTTTCTCTTTTTTCTTTCTTGAACTTTTTTTTTTTTTTTGTGCTAGGGATACTTGCTCGGATTAGCTGTAGAGCAAGGGATTTTTATTCTGGGTAGGGGTGAGCTTGTCCTTTTGCCAATTCTCAAAGATTCTAGACCATGTGCATGATAGGATAGCAGGGGAAACTTTTCGCTCAAGAAATCAGTTCTACTATGTAGCAAAACATGGAAATTACAAATATAATCATTTTATTGTGAAAAGATGTGCTTGGTTTAAGTAAATAACAAGATCAATTCTCTATGCTCAAACTTTATTTAATTGAATTTTGTGAACTTTGATATAAGAGAGATTAGTAATCATGCCAGATAACATCAAGATATTTATTGTTATGAGTGTGCAAGTGAGGGATTCCAAATAAATGCTAATTTATCCCAAAATAATTTGAAACATACAACTGCAATGATTGTAAGAAAATATATATAAATGATTTTTTTTTTGAGAAAGTTTTGAGAATATTGACTCTCTCTTTCTTCTTTATTTTGTTTTGGTTTCGAAAGAGTCAAGCATATAGCTATTATTATATTTTTATCATCATTTGACATAAGTTTTTTGACTAAGCATATAATGTCTTAATTTTTGCGTAGCAAATACGACTGCTAGACATAGTTTTTCCAACGCTGTGTAGCGGGTTTCATAACTGATGAAGGTTCGGCTAATATAATAATTAGCACGTTCTCGCTTTTCATCATCAAGTTGGGCTAACATAGCCCCTAAGGCAGAATCTGAAGCTGAAATATATAGGAGAAATGGGCGATCGGATTTAGGTGGTGAAAGCACAGGTGGATTAAGGAGGTATTGTTTGAGAAGTTCAAAAGCTTCTCTACATTTTGTATCCCAATTAAAGGGGACGTCCTTCTTAAGGAGTTTAAGAAAGGGACCGGTTTTATCCGCCAGCTTATCGATGAAGCGACGGATGGCTTGAAGTTTACCTTGTAAACTTCGTAACTCAAATATATTAGTAGGTGCGGGCATATTAGTGATGGCCGCAATCTTGAGAGGGTCGATTTCAATACCACGTAAAGAAACTAAAACCCCTAATAGTTTTCCGAATTTAACTCCGAATATGCATTTTGTTGGATTTAATCGAATGAGATATTCTCGTAATCGATTAAAGACTTTTCTTAAATCATCTAAATGATTATTTTCAATAATAGAGCGAGCTATAATATCATCCACATAATCATGTAGGATATCATGCATCATATCATGAAAAATGTAGGTCATAGCTCGTTGATAAGTTGCACCGGCGTTCTTTAAGCCAAATGGCATCACTTTCCAGCAAAAGGTACCCCAGGGGGTAATAAAGGCTATTTTAGCCTGGTCTTCAGGAGCTATCCGAATTTGATTATAACCGGAGAATCCATCCATTAAGGACATCATCCCACTTTCGGCAGTGAAGTCAATGATTTGATCCATGTTTGGAAGAGGAAAGTCATCTTTAGGGCATGCAGCGTTAATATCTCTAAAATCTGTGCAAACCCTAACTTTGGTAGCTTCTTTCTTGGTGACTGGAACTACATTTGAGATCCATTCAGCATAATCAATAGCTTGTATAAAGATAACATTCAGGAGTTTTTCTAACTCCCCTTTGACTAGCAGAGCCACTTTGGGATGCATTTTTCTAAGTTTTTGTTTAACAGGTTTGGCATCCGGATGGACCACTAGATGATGCATGACTACAGAAGGGTCTAGACCTGGCATATCTTCATATGTCCAAGCGAAGACATCTTCATACTCTTTAAGGAATGTAATGTATTGTTCTTGTTTTTCTTGGCTTAATTTTGATCCAATATTGATTATGTGAGGATTATCCTCAGTTCCAATATTAATTTTAATGACATTTTCTACCTTCATATGTAGATCTCTTTCAAAATTAGGTGGGGCGGGTGAAACGCCCAATTCTTGTAATTCTTGTAAGGTTAATTTAGATAATTCATTCTGAGGATTAGTGGCCTCAAGTTGGGCTATAGTTGGTATAGAACCATCAAAATAAAATCCATTGTGTAACATCTCTTCAACAGAGACATCATGGAAGATATCTCCTTCCAACTCTTCATCGGGGTCAACAATCATTTTAGGGTATGCTATGGATAGCATGTTGCATGAAAACGACTGATTTTTAAGAGGCAAATCAACATGCCTATCCAAATAATCTTGATAGCATATGAGATGATCATCATCCTCAAAAGGAAAGGGTTGACCCTTACTAGGAAATAGGCCCACACCACAGCGGGTAGGCCACGGTTCTACCTCGAAAGGTTCTTTCATGCCATTTTGGAAAGGTCCCAAGCCTTTCCCTTCATATCCCATTTTAAGCATCATGGGTTTAGCTTTAATATAATCATTGGTAAAATAACACCGAGCGTATCCCTGATGATGAGTTTTGATATTCCGAGGGATTCTTCCCCAATAATATCCTTTATAAATGAAGGCACAACTTCCGACTTGGTAAGTACTTCCCATAGGTTGTGGGAGGCCTAAAGTACGAGGAGATGGCGGCAAGTTATTTAAAAGGTTTGAATCTTGCATGAAAGCATTCATTTTTTCTGATATTAAGGTTGTAGATAAATCTGGTAAGAGTTCATCAGAAAGGGCATAAGATGTAGAAGGCTTATTACCTATATCTTTAGATGTGGAAGGTATGATAGGTGTGTCTATAGGTTTTGAATTTATAGGGATAGAACTTGAAGGATTGGTGGTAGACTTAAGATCTTTTTGAGGTTCGAAAATGATTTGTTTAGAGGGTTGTTGATCTATATAGGAGGATGAAATTAATGGAGGGGAAATAGGTGAAGTTATGGGTGTATGTTTCACAGTTTTAGATGAGAAATAAGAACTAGGATGTGTGGATGACAGAGCAGGGCAAAATTGTACTCCAACGGGTTCTGCCAAAGCACACATATCAAAGGGTCTAGGGTCACCATGAATAGTGACCAACTGATTTTTAAACTCAAATTTAACACATTGGTGTAAAGTTGATGGGACCGCTCGCATGGCGTTGATCCAAGGGTGACCCAAAAGTATATTGTACGATGTTGGGCAATGTACAATAAACACGGTTGTTTCTAGGGTTCTAGGGCCAACTTGCAATGGGAGGGTAATAACTCCACATGTTTCTTGTGTTTCGTCATTAAAAGCTTTGATAATCATATCAGTTTTCTTCATTTCATCACTTCTAAAGCCAAATCGTTGGTAGAAGTCAAAAGTGCAAATGTTTAGAGATGAGCCATTATCAATCAAAACTCTTTTGATGGCTACATCTCCAATTAGAGCAGTAATGTATAAGGGATTGTCCTTATGTAAACCGTGTTGTGGGATATCTTTATCCCGAAAGTCAATACAATCAATCTCTCGAGTGATGATAGTATTGGCCATAGCTTCAGGTTGAATGTTTTGAGGTACCATCATTTGGCTCAATGTAAGCATCAACTCATCCCTATGGGTGGGAGAGGATCTTAATAAATCCAAAAGGGAAATTCTGGCCGTAGTATTGGACAATTGCTCATTAATATTGTAAGGGGGTTTAGATTGAACAGTAGGAACATGATTCCCTTTATTGGGATTTTTCAAAACGAATGGAGCTGATCCATCATTCTGGTTTGGTTCTTGTTGAGAGTTTTGAGCTTGTTGTCGAGTAACGACTCCAATGGTACCTACAATGTTATAGTGAAGACGCTGAACTGGTCTCGGTTGAGCATTAATGGCTTGTTCATTAGAAAGGAATATATTAGAAGAAGGTCGAGTAGTGACTCTTCTAGGAAATGGTTCTTCTGGAACCATAGCATCTGTGACGGGTTGAATAGGATCTGATTCATTTTCAGAACTATTCGATTGATTTGAAGTAATGTCTAGTTCACTTTCACTATCTGATTCTATATCACTAGAATCAGAAGTTTGAAAATTATGTAAGGGCCTGGTCGTAACCGGGGATAAGGTCGTGTCAAATATTTGAGGATCCTGAACAGGTAATTGTCCGCTAATGGTTCCTACATATCGGGTAGGAGGGGGAACATTATGATGTTCGATTTGATTGGCTACCTCTTTACCATGTCTTGGTAAAGGGTGTTGAAATATGTCTAGAGTTTGATTGGCATTTTGATTTTGATTTTGGGGAACGGTCTTTTGAGTATTATTAGGCGGGTTTTGTTTAGGTTGGAAGGCTTGCACTTCCATTTCATTATTGTCAATCAAATCTTGTATTTTATGTTTCAACCTTTTACAAGCGTTGGTAGAATGTCCAGGTCCTCTATGGAAATCACAGTGCAAGTCAGCTCTATATCCGGGTATAGTTGGATCAGGTTCCCGGATGGCTGGTAATTGGATCAAACCTCTTTCGAGCAATTGAGGTAAAATAGTTGATAAGGGTTGGTTTAATCTAGTGAATTCTCGAGGAGGCTTATCAGGAGGTTTCAATATGAATTTTTCTGTTGTCTTCGTTGCATTGATATTAGCAACATTCCTGCTGTCAGTGACTCCATCATCGACAACTTGTTTGTTTTTATATTGATTTTTGGATGTTTTCTCATCATCCTTCTTCCTAAGTTGGCCTCTCCTAATGAGGGCATCTTCTACTCTTCGAGCTAAATCTATAGCTTGATCGAAGGTAGTTAAAGTAGCAGTCGATAGCTCATAAGATATTTGTTCTTGTAAATTGTTGATGAAAATGTCCAACATTTCCCTATAAGGCAGCACAAAGTGCAGTTTTCCTATCAATTGCCTCCATCTAGCTAAGAAATCGGCAAAGCATTCATCCTTGTCTTGTTTTAAATTGTATAGGTCTTTAATAGTTACATGCCTCTCGATGTAGGCACTAAATTGATGGACAAATGATTTCACTGTTTCTTCGAAGTTTCTCAAAGAATGAGTGGGCAATTGATAATACCACTCTAATGCCATTCCACCTAAAATTTTTGGGAACATTTTTAGTAATAGCAAGTCATCATGCGATATGTCGTGACATGCTATCCTAAACATGCGAAGATGCTCTATGGGATCTTCGGTTCCTTTATATATAGGCAGGACGGGCATGGGAAAATGCTTAGGGTATGGTTGAGCTACAACTATGGGATCCAAAGGTTGACTACGGATCTCTCGATAATTATACGAGGGACGGTAGGGATCTATCTCGGTCCATACGTGAAGCTAATTGTTTCACCATGGCTTCCAGATTACTAGTTTGCCCCCCATATTGGTTTGGTAGGGCATTGACATGGGTTTTATGGGCGTAGGATGGAGGAACATGCAGATTAGATGCCATGTTACTCTTGTGTAAAGTATTGGTAGGAAAAGTATTATGGAGGAATTTTGAAGTTGTATTATGTTGTATCCCAGATTGTTGAAAGTTTGTATTTGGCTTTGTTTTAGGTTTTTGTTTACTTGAAGCATATTGCTCAATAGTTTGGCGGAATAAAGTAGTGAAGGAAGGTTTCTTTTGTGTGGGAGTGATTTTAGGTTGAATAACAGGTTCCTTAGGAGGTTGGGTAACTTGTTGTTTTGACATGTTTTGAGCCATAGTGACCATATCCGTATTGGATGGCCCAACCTTGTCACTTTCTTGATCAATGAAAGACAAGGGATTAGTGCGCATATTGCACATATATTCCATGGCTGCTTGAGTGTTACTGATTTGCCCTTTATCAAGACGAATTGCCACATTAAGGTCATCAATGTTATCCATGAGAAATTTCTTGAAATGCTCTGCATTGTCAAAGGCAATAGTTCCATTTGGAGCTACTCTAGGGGATGAGGATCCATCCTCTTTAACACTTCCTTCTTGTTCCTTATCTTCACCTAAGTCTTCATCTGATTGACCTAGAGTTTCTCCTTCCGGATTTATATCTCCAAGAAGGACATTTGGGTCTTTAGTTGTATCTTGAAACCAATCTTCTCCTTCTCCTAAAGTTTCTTTACCATTCCTAAGTTTAGGCATGGTGCTAAGTTTTGATTTCAGCAAATATATATATATATATGCAACAAATTAAGAGGTATATGTTTACTATATACCTACTACAATATTTGAAAATGAAATGTTTAAGTTTTTGCTAAGTTTTTTGATTTTTAGTTTTTAGCTTTTCTTTGTTTTTTTTTTTTTTGAAATAATATAATAAAGACAGCAAATAACACAATAAATGCCGGAAATAATACTGAAGTAATAATTTAGTTTTCTATAAACAATTTATGAATATCATTAATAGGCTCGAGTTGTTCAGGAGTCATGAAGTGTTCTTCTTCAAATTGAAAGTTTTCTTTTAAAAATTTGATGAAAAGAGCTATAGTGATGTTGTCTGTTTTAGATGCTGGTTGATAAAAGTAAAGCTCATGGCAATACTCTCGATATAGCACAGCTCGCGGAACTCTATTCCATATTTCCCTATCTCTAAGAACAACCTCTTGGTCTTCTACACAACCTAGGAAATGGTGCACAATGGCTGCGTTCTCGAGGTATTCCTCGAAGGTGAACAATTCTGAAGATACTAAAGCTCTCCTATAAGCTAACCATCTATGGCAGAGCTCTCTCAAGTTCATGATAAAAAACTAGTTGGTGAGGATCCAGGATTCTATCTAGGACTAGCCTCTTGATTTGCTTAAGTTGTGTGGACCTAGATGAGATGAGACTAAGTCTTCTATCAAGTTCGTTCCACAGGAATTGATTTCTACTTGTTTCAGGCACACTAAGGACAGAATTGACTTCTATGGCTCCCAATTGGTTTTCTACGTTTATAGTAACTGCTAACCTTTTCTTAGGAGCTACCATCTAAACATGATTTTAAACTTTAAGTGTTTTAAAATGCATCTATGTTTTAGTTGTTCTATATATATATATATATATATATATTTATATATATATATTTGTTTTGTTTTGTTTTCAAAAGGTTATGATGCATTCACGTCGGGTTCACCAAAATGTATCGCTCCAAATTTTTCGCATCCTTACCTTCAGGCTATAGGATCCGTGCCCGGAAGGAGGAAGGGAAAAGGATGGCGTGGTACCTCGGACTGAGAGGACTTTGCGAAGGTCCCGCCTCTCAAGGGAGGTGTATTTTGATGATTTTTCGATGGATGGTGGGTTCACCAGGAAACATTTAACGGCAGCTTCCACGCCTAGGTTTTGGAATGTGTTTAAATGTGTTCATTTTTAACCTTAAGCATTCATATCCTAGGTTTGGCCGAATGAATCTAGATTAATCTACATGAAAATGCAAATTCCATGAATACAAAAAACAAATTTAAAGATAGAAAATAGAGAGATTACAGAATGCAAATGAGGAATACCTGATCCGGATGTCTGAAGAAGATTCTGATGTTGAAGCAGTCTGGATCATCTAAAATTCGATAGAATCATCTGCAATCAGACAAGATCATCTGAGATCTGACGAATTCGTCAGACGAATTCATCAGAGACCTGCAAAACCGAAAATAGATGCAAAATACAAAAAATACTACAATGCTAACAGAGGGAAATGATATAAAATGGCAGCAATGTTATCAAACTGAAACTTAAACACAGAGACAAAAATGAATCGTGCTAATTAGATGATAATTAGGATTTAATTATGCACTTAATCTAAATGGGTGAACTCCAAATGCAAAATAACGTAAAACACTGAATAAACTATCTAATTTGCAGAATAAAACAACAAAAACAAGGTTGAGAAGTGCAAACTTCAGGCATTGATTGCCTCAATATGGATTGCAGTCGAGATCGTCTCGCATCAGTATGAAATCATCTCGAATTCACCAGGTTCGCCTCCGATCTGAACAGGTTCATCGACGATGATGTGTGTTGGCTTCGGCTGAAAAACAGTGATGTACCTGCAACAAAATTGATATGGAACTAGTGCAAATGAAGAATAGGGATGATTTAACGTAAATGGAGTTAACTTGCAGAGAATTTCAACCAGGGGGGTGCTAAAGGGATAGCTTAGGATTAAATAGGCTTAGGGGAGTAGTTAGGAGGTTGGAGATCATCCCAATTTGGGAGATCTCCAACGGGGGAGGGTCCCAACGACGCAGACACGCTTCTGCCCAGATTGGAGACCCGTTGGAACAGAAGCTAACTTTGCAAAATCAGTTTTGCGACAAGATCGTCTGGACGTCCTAGTCCAGACGAAATCGTCAAATCTGGGGCGATATCGTCTGATCGGCGACGATATCGTCAAACGGTCAAAACAACCTCTAAAAATGGCACGAAAAAGGGGGAAACGGATTTCCCGACGGTTAACGAGCGGTTTGGGAGGTTAAATTTGAATTTTAAATTATTTACTAAGGTGAATGTAATTATTGTAATTTTACTGCACCAATTTTAGGGTGCTACAAGAAGTAAAAGGTGATTGGCACCTTTGTGTTCTCATGGGCTATGTTAGCATAGCTAGTTGTGGCCCTTTGGTTGGGCACCTTGCCCTCACGAGGTGAGAGGGTTGAGTCATATTGAGGGCAGAATAAAAGAGGTATTTATTTTCTCAATTATGATCTAATTTTTTTGGGAGTTATAAGTTTGAGTTGTCATTTATTTTTGTTCATTTGATATAGGATAAATAAGGTGTCAAAAGGGTCTTTTGGTATTGGAATTTAAAATCTGTTTAGAAGGAGAAATAAGGTGTGATAAGGATTCTTTCATTGTATGATTTGATTGTGTTTGTTTCAAAAGTAGGAGTTATAAGGTGTTTTGTGGTTTAATTATTGTGTTTATTTCTGCATGGTGAAAGAAAGTTTGAAGGATTTTGTTCTTTGATTAAAAATCCTTGTTTTGAGAAATTATAGGGAATTGTAAAGTAATATTTTTGTGCATAGTTTTGAAGAGAGGTTTATCATGTGGATGATTGAATAGTGCTATGCTAACTAACCCTCAAAAGTGACATGAGAAAGAATATTTTGAGACAGGTTTTGAGGGCACTTCTTCATTAAAGAAATTCAAGAGATATGGTGATATCATTCCTTCTTTAAGGTTTTTTGTTGAGCAAATATTTATGAATCTTAAGGTAAAGAAATAAGGATTGTATATGTGCATTATTTGGATTATTTGAGCTACGATTTGTGAAAAAAGTTATGCTTCATTGTTTGAATGAATTTGTGAAGCTTTTGGGTATTGTTTTGAGTAATATTGAAAAGAACATATTGAGAAATTATAGTGCATATCATTTTCTATATGTTATTGAACAAGAAATCTAGGTAGAATATGTCTGAAGTACTTTTATTAAAGCAAGTGTTATGAGCAATTTTTAAGCATATTTTAGAGTAGAGTTGAGCAAATATAGTGAGTATATTAGACCAGGATTGTGAGTTGTTTTGAGTAGGCCTTCTAGGAAGTCTTGTGAGTAGTTCTAAGTAGGACTTGTGAGAAAGTATGAGATAGATCAGCATAGGAAATTGAGCAGATTTGATTAGAGTTGTGGGAATATTTGATCAAAGTTATGAACATATTTGATCAGAATTATGAGAATATTTGATCAGAGTTGAGCAAATTTGATAGATAACTTTGGATTCTACCATATAAAAGGGGACAAAGTTATCCTATGGATAGAGGTCCACTAGCTAGAGTAGTGGGGATATAAGTCTCCTATGGATAAAGGTCCACTAGATAGAGCAGTGGGTATAGAGGTTTCCTATGGATAGAGGTCTACTAGCCAGAGCAGTGGGGATAGATGTCTCCTATGGATAGAGATCCACTATCCAAAGTAGTGGGGATAGATTTCTCCTATGGATAGAGGTCCACAAACTTGAGCATAGGGGTTTATTGTCTCCTTTGGACATAGGTCCATAAATATTGTAATAGGGATTTGATTCCCAAGATATTTGTTGAGAAAAGTTATAAGAAATATTTTCTTCGTGGACATAGCCCATGTTGCGTGAACCACATTAAATCCATGTCTCTCATGTGTGTGATTATTTTTGCATTATCTACTGCCTTGATATTATTGTTGTTATCATTTGGATTGAAAATTAAAAAGTTTTATCTTATACTATTCACCCCCCTCTTAGTATAATCTTGTGTTCTTCAGGACTAGCTTTCATTTTAAAATCACATCTAAATTTAGCTTTATTTTTAAAATGCATCTAGTCCTAGATTTCATTTCTAAAAAGGCATCTAGATAGTCATCTTTGATTTTCCCCATCGATAACAAAAACACCTACACACTCTCACATACGAAAAAAATAGTGTAAGGATTACATTTCATCATCAATTTCCCACACAATACTGGTGAGGAAGAATTTCTACCCTCCACCAGCTCACCTCCTTAGACACCTTAGAATCCCTCCAATAATAGTTTTCTAGACTTCATCACTAGAAAATCCCCCACTTTTGAGATTGCTTTTCTGAAATTCATCACCGAAAGAGACCTTAAGTGTGGGACAAAATTATACGCATTCGTTCACAAGGCTTACATAATTAGTGAACATGGTAACTATCATTCTTGACTAAGCTCACTTGAGAGTGAAGCAAACACCTGGTTGGGCTAGTAGTAGGTCTCAGATAGTACCACCTCTTCTCGTGAGAGGATATCAGACTCACTTCAACATTTTGAGTTCCCCCTATTGGTTATCATTTTACTGCACCTTCCATACAGGTCGCCACTTTCCCATTGAGACATCATTCTATTCTGTGCACCTTTGGGTGTTGTAGGAGGTTCCATGCCTATGACATTCTTATTCTATTTAGAAGTTCACCCCACTTCCCATATTTATTTTCTAGTAGCAAGTTCCAACATCAAAACACACAAAACAAACAAACAATTTATTTTCTGCATTTAGAACTGACTCTAGTTACATGCTATTTGCATCCTCACAGAACTAGTTTTAGCACATTTACACATTAGCAGCACATCCATTGGCTATCTACAGCCTATCACTTCTAATTTTCAGTCAGATTCATAGTCTGAGTTCAATTCGTAGGTCAACCTACGAATCAGGTCCCAATTCACTCCCTGACCTATGAATCCTACTTCTAGGTTCAGAAACTGGTCAAACTTTATAGGGTTACTCAAAAACCCCATACATATCACACCCAAAACCTCATATTTCCATTTCTAAATAGTTCTGAGCATAAATTCACCACACACAACAACATGCCTATTGTTACACGTAGCCAAGCGTGTGAGCAAGTGCACCTCGAGGAGGAGGTATTTTTTAATGCTTCCAACCTGTCTACTTCTTCCCCTACATCTATAGGAGAAGATGCCACACTCACAGTAGACCTCCTCATAGATTTGGCTTTACCTCACACATACACTATGTCTCATGATGAGACCCCCACTTCATCTAGTGAAGATGATCCACTTCTTCCCCATTCACCTTCACCTAACCTACCTTCCATGCTTTGTGATCATATCATCTACACCGCTCTAGGACATCCACCTCCTCTCTTTACTATTGATGAGGAGATCACTCCTACCTCACCTACCTTCGCACATCCTTTCTTTTAGAGTCTATCTCAATCACTCTTTGAGAATGATTCTTCCTTGCTCAATCGCACTCACCCTGAGGTCACCTCATTTACCCCTACCATTGGGATGATCTCAGATCCCTCATCCTCCACTTTGAGCATGTAGGCACCCTCATCACAAATCCCTCCACTACAGCCTCCTTCGGAGCCATAATACGAACCCCTCGCATCATCATATCAGGATGCTTTCCAAGCATCACAACCACCATCTTTCCAACAACCTTCCTTTGCATCCTTTGATGCTACATCACAACCACCTTCCCACTTACAATAATTCTCATATCAGACACATCAACACACACCATCACCCTCATCTGGTGAGACCACTTTCACCATACCTTCTCCTTAGGCTTCCACCATGGAAGCCCTAGTTCCCTCCTCTTCATTTCCTCCACCTACATTTCCCCTTCCTAGGATGTATGGTGCATCACCTTCCATTCCACTTCCATATTCATCCATACCCATATTTTGAATCCCTCTACCACCTCCATTTTGAGCTCTAGCTCCTGGTTTCTTCCCTACCTATGATCCATGACCTATGTCTTATCCTACTAATCCTCCAAGCTATCCAACTTCACCTAGCTCTTCTACTCATCATGCTCCTAGCCAGATGTAGGTACCATATTTGGACACCTCATCTCACCCACCACTGGCATCATTTGTCCAGACACCATTTCCTCCACCGTAGCCTCCTACTCCTACCTTCTTTATGACACCTCCTACTTGGTCATCATCTCCCATGATCCAAACATTACAATAGACTCCTCTCCAATAGATCCTATTTTAACAACCACAAATCCTACAACCACAATATTACTACCCCTAATAGATGCCTATTTCACAATAGGGTGTCCCATCAACTTCATCATCCTACGCTATCTAATAACCTCACTTATAGGTACAATCACCATATGTTCCACCACCACATTGGGAGGAACAACAACTCTAATATCCTCCACATTCTCAGGCTCCACCTACCCCTACACAATCCTCTACACCCTTAACACCCGAGCTTCAACTTCTACAAGATGAAGTTAAAATGCTCAACCTCCATACAACTAGTTATGGGCCACAAAAGCCCACATACGATGAGCTCTATAACGAGCCAGTTCACCCATCAGTCCCCATTCCTCCATACCCTTATCACTTCAAGATCCCAAAGTTTGATAAGTACAAAGGGAAAGAGGATCCCCATAAACATGTTAGCAATTATCACTCAACTTGCTATCAACTTCATAGTAGAAACCCCCTCATGTTATGTACCTTCTCCCTCTCACTTGGGGGACAAGCCCTAGATTGGTACAACATGCTCCCACACCACAACCTGTACACCTTTGAGAAATTAGCCAACTCATTCTTGGAACACTTTTCCATCAACATCAAGAAGAAAACTAACTTCTCAGATGTCTACGCCCTACATCAGGTGGACGATGAACCTATTACCGAGTTTATTTGCTAGATGGATATCGGTTATACATGACCTCGCTCATAGCCTCCCATCCACCGAGTTGGTGATGCTCTTCTCAAAGAGTTATCACAAGCACATCTCCACCTCTTTACAACTTCATCAAAGTCGCACCTTTGAGGAAGCTATCATGCAAGCTAAGGTCATTGAGGACATCAAGGTCCAATCTAGAAAGATCAAGCTTAGACAAAAACCCTCTTACAATTCCAACTTTTGATTCAATAGGAATGCACCAAATCAACCCTATACTAGACTACCACAAACCAACCAGGTGGCCACAGCTTCCCCAACTTCCTCATCCATCTCACGACCTCCTCCTCCATCGTAGTAGTTATTTCAGACTAGCGCACCTCCTGCACCCTAACCAACACAACCTCATGGTCTTCATCCACAGCTTCCACAATAAAATTTGACCCCGCTATCTGAGCCCTTACCAGATCTATTTTAGTGATTGTATGATGCAGGCCACATTACCTTACCTGATATTTGACCTCTTGATCCCAATCAACCCAAACCTCGAGGATATATCGAGTAGGCCTTTTATGCATACCATCGATAGCGTGGCCATGATATAGACTCTTATCATTCCTTCCATGGTCTTGTTTAGGACCTCATTGACTAGGGTACCATTCAGGTCTCAAACCCCCTCACACCTCAAAATAAAAACTTGGGTATTTACCAGAACCCATTACCCGAACATCGAGGGACAAATCCCCAAGGACCTCAATCCAATCCCCAAGGACAATCTAGATAGGTTAACAATATCCAATGAGATCCACCCTCACATGGTGTCATTGGCATGATAAACCTCACCACGTGGGCCCAATGCTATCTACCTCACTAGGATGCACTAGTGGTTTCACCCCTGACACCATTCACTTCTCCACAACCTACTCCAATAGCACAAGCCTCACCACACCTCCCACAAAATATTATTACCATCCATGGTAGTATTACACACTAGTTACGCAATGCCCCAGCTAGGCTATCCATATTCGACCTCTTACAAAAATCTCAACCCCATCATGAGGTGTTGAATGACATCCTTCGATCCATCAATCTTGAAATGCATGACACAAATGCATTTGTTAACTTCATGGGAAACATACCCCATTGCCTCCAACCCTCCATTAGCTTTCATGACCATGAGATCACAGAACTCATAGGGGAAGGAGCAGATCCACCTCTTCACATCTAAGCAACTATCAATGACATCACCTACAAGCATGTTCTCATTGATACTTGACTCTTCCATAAGCATCATCTCTACAACTGCACTACATCATCTGCACATCCCACCTACTCATTTTACCACACCTTCACTTGACCTTAGAGCATTTGATGGTTCCATGTGACCCATGATAGGCTCTATTATCCTACCCATTCACATAAGTATTCAAACTATCTCCATCCTATTTCATATCATTCAAGGTGAAATGTAGTACAACATCTTGCTCGGATACCCATGGATCAGAGACATGTAATGTGTCCCTTCTACCTTACACCACTATCTTAAGTATATCTATGATGGCCTCATCCATTATGTTCCTATCGATGGGGATCCCTTCAAATTCTACAACATCGTAGACCTTCCCCCAGGACCCTCATCATCCTCCACCCAGATCCTTCCCATCCCTTCTATTCATTCATCAAGAGCATCTACACCTCCTTCAATACCAATATCATCCCCATAAAAATCATCACCTAGCATGACACTTCATGCTACTACCATTCCTTTCTCACCACCTTCCTCGTGGCCTCCCCCTCCTTCTCAACTATCTTCTTCCACAAATCCTCTTCCTATACTTCCACATTTTTCACCACCATAATCATCACCACCTATACCATCTCACCCATATTCCTCCACCAAACCTCCTCTCCTTCCCACTCCTCAAATGCCACCACTCCCTTTTCATCCATAACCATGATCTTTCACATCTTTATGTAGCTCGACACCCACTCCTCATACCCCAGCCATGTAGTTCTCGCATGCGAACCACCCCATTCCATCTACCATAGCTGAATGCCACAATTGGGAACAATGAGCTTCCCACTTAGATGATGAATTACTCCATTCTTCTCCTCCCATAATTCATGATTCCCAAATAGCATCATCCTCTTTAGATTCTAATTTACCACCTCAATCCCCAACACACACGACACCTCGAGTGTCAATTTTTATGACAAAATTTAGACCCAATGACTACAATATTTGAGATACTCACATGCGATCCCAAATGATCCAATCCATATAGGATTTTAGTCATCCTTCAGCTTCAATCCTAACCATCGATACCATTGTGCGACTAGGTCCCCCCAATAACTATACCAACTTTTTTACATTGGCCTTGACTCCTCACTCCCGACCACTATACCTCCACCACCACAATCCAATTTTTGTGGCACTCTAGACCACATGTCAAACCCCCAATTCACCCTACATTACCTTTAACATTTCCATTGGCACATATTTGGGTTAGGATGCTATGAACAAGGATTACGAACACCTATCAACCCCCATGTTCAATTGCCAATAGATAAGTCTAGTCTAGGCTATCACCCCTCCATCGTACACATGCTTGAGGATGAGCTTCAAGACCTTTCTTTGCATCCCATGCCAACACCCACACACACACTAGAAGACTACATTGACATGGACATCTTGGATGAGAGCCTATCTCCCCATTCCATAGTTACCATTCCATGCACTTTCTTCCAAGACATATCTCTTAATGACATAACTTCTGCTTATTGTATCGATGCATTGGTTGATCAATTTGCTGCCCTATCTCTCATGCCTCTACATCCAAATTAGCCCATTTCACCTCCTTCTTCACCACCTCCACATTTAGAAACACCACTACCCATCCACTAACAACTTCATCGATCCATCAAGTGATCTCGTTCTCCACCCATGGTCTTATGCCCACCATTAAACCTCCCATGATGATCCAATGCCTCTCAATTTTTATCATCAAATTCATCATCTTCCATGACCTCTATGGCTTCCATCAACATGGTTGATGTGGATTTATTTTCCCCACTTTGATATTCATCTCCCATGCATCGTAACAACACACCCAATCCTAATTTCATTGATTTCACCCACATTTCACCAACACCCTCACCACAAGACTTCTTGCTATCACCTTCTATCTTACGCATGATAAATGCACCTTCACCATCCACCCCACCTCACATTTCATGGGTCCATCACACCGATGTATATCTGGATGATGAGTTTGAATTACCCGAGGCTATCGATGACCTCCACCTTATCCCAATTTTGGAATAGCTCCAAGATGGCTCCCACATGCTCGTAGAAGAAACCATTGATGTCGACATTGGTGATGATCCCACAAATCCACACATTGTCAAACTCATCGCTAGCCTCTCTCCAGAAGAGTGTATCCTATTTACCATCTTTCTCAAGGAATATATCAGAGTCTTCACCTGGTCCTACAAAGACATGCCTAGACTCGATCCTTCTCTAGTAGTGCACAACCTCACTCTCGACAAAGATGCCAAACCTATCAAGCAAAAATTGTGATGCATGCATCCTATAATTGTGTTACTAGTGAAATCTAAGCTCCAAAATCTCCTCAACATAGATTTCATTCAACCTATTGATTACCTTGAATGGGTCTCCAACATGGTACTAGTACCTAAACCTTCAGGTGAGGTTCATGTATGCACTAAATTTTATGACTTGAACAAAGCTTATCCCAAGGACAACTTCCCCCTACCAAACATTGACTCACTAGTCAATTCCATCATGGGCCATGAAATGATATCTCTCATGGATGGATTTTCTAGCTACAATCAAATCAAAATCAACCCCATCGACCAACACAAGACTTCCTTCACAACCCCCTAGGGGACCTTTTGCTATAAGGTCATGCCTTTTGGCCTTAAAAATGTTGGGGCAACCTATCAATGCGTAATGACTTACATTTTCCATGATTACATGCACAAAATCATGGAAGACTACGTCAATGATCTCATCGTAAAATCAAAAGAGTGTTCATAGCACCTCACTGATCTATACAAAATCTTTGATCACCTCTTGGAACACAATGTTCACCTTAACCCAAAGAAATGCATCTTTGGTGTCACTTTAGGAAAAATCCTAGGGTTCATCATCTCTCAACGAGGCATTGAAGTGGATCCTAACAAAGTTAGAGCCATCATCGAGATGCCTCCACCCACGAACCTCAAACAATTACACAGTCTGCAAGGTAAAATTTAGTCCATACATTATTTTATCACACAACTTTTAGATAAATGCAAGCCATTTAATCACCTCTTGCAAAAGGGGGTCACCTTCAAATGGGATGAAAACTATCAAAAAGCCTTTGATTCAATCAAAGCCTACCTTACCTCTTCACCAGTTTTATCTCCTCCACATCCATAGAGGCCATTTACCCTATACATTTTTGCCATAGAATTTGCACTTGGCACACTCTTAGCCCAAAAGAATGAACTCAATCATGAGCGAGCTATATACTACATCATTCGTACGCTAGTTAGTTATGAAACCCGCTACGTATACATGGAAAATTTGTGCTTGGCTGTAGTATTTTCCACCCAAAAACTATGCCATTACATGCTTAATCACACTACATTTGTCATCGCTCATGACAATCCGCTCTGATACATGATGAACAAGAGTTATCATAACTCTCGTACTGCTAAATGGATCATGCTCCTTACTGAATTTGACCTAGAATTCATTTCACAAAAATCCATTAAAGGGCAGGTCATCACAGACCAGCTTGCTGAGGCCCCATTACCCGATAATCGGCCTCTCATCATCCAACTCCCTGATGATTCCATCTTCAATATTACAAAACCCAAAGAGTATGTTGAACCAGAGATAACTACTGACTTAACACTTTTCTTTGATGGTTCCCACTACACACATGCTGGGGGTGCAAGCATTGTATTTTTCACACCAGATGGAGAGCCTCTCCCATTTTCATTCAAATTAGGATTCCCCTACACAAACAACAATGTGGAATATGAAGCTCTCATTCTTGGCCTAAAGTAGGTGCATTCGATGCACATTTGGTGCCTTCACATCATTGGAGATTCTCTCCTTATTGTGAATCAAGTCCAAGAGATATGGCAATATCACTGTCCCATTCTCCAACAATATAAACAAATCACCCAACAACTCCTCGTCCAATTTGAGTGGTATGCTATCGAAGCCACCCCGCATTCCTCCAATCATTTCATCGATACAATGGCCTCCTTAGGATCATTGATACCACAAAATCCCCTCTCCAACATGATACATGTGTCCATTCATATGCTTACCCAATCAGCTATCTCATCTTCACCTCATATAGATGATGATGGCATTCATGTTGTCCACACTGAACCACATGATCCTTGGTTTTCACAAATTAAGGATTATATCAAATTAGGTTTCCTACCTTGCGATCTACCACATGCTCAATGTCGAGCATTCAAACAATGTGCCATTCACTACACACTACTAGGGGACATCTTGTATCACCATAGTTATGATGGTATCCTTTTGCATTACCTCAAATCGCATGAATATCAATGGGTAGTACAAGAAACCCATGATGGTACCTATGGTGGCCACTTTAGTGGCATGGCTATCACAAAATGTATCCTACACATGGGCTACTACTAGCCCAAAATGGAGCATGATTGTTGTGAATATGTCAAGCGATGTATCAAATGCCAACAACATGCTAACCTCACACACCTTCCTTTACAAGCTCTCCAACCAATTCAATCCATGTGGCCTTTCTCACAATGGGGCCTAGATCTCATTAGATAGATCACACCTGCTTCGTCAAGCAATCACAAATTCATCATCACTACCACAAAGTACTTCACAAAGTGGGTCGAAGCCATCCCACTTGTCCAAACCATAGGAGCCAAAATTATGATATTTATCACAGACCACATCATATGTCACTTTGGCATTCCTTCTCAAATCATCTTTGATAATGGTATACCCTTTAAAAACAAAACTATTCATGCCATCTATGCCAAATTTAATATCCACCATAGCTTCTCGACCCCGTACTACCCATAGGGTAATGGCTAGGCTGAGGCAACTAATAAAACCATTTGCTCCATCCTTCAAAAAATGGTTGTAGAATCCCACCATGATTGGCATAATCATATACCTCTTACCTTATGGGCTTATCATACGAGTATCCATACTCCCACTGGGGCAACTCCCTTCTCATTGGTCTATGGCACTGAAGCCATTATGCCTCTTGAGCTTGAGATACCTTCATTATGAGTCTCCATGAAAGATTTATGTAGACACTAAAATTGTGTTAATCCGATTAGACAACCAAGAAATATTCTAATCAACACCATATGGCCCCCTTGGACAACCCTTAAGGGTTACATAGTGGTCCTAACCACTTTTGGGAGGTTCTACCCCACTTTAGGGAAGTTTTGGGCCATATATGCATGGTCGTCCCACCCTAGGATAGCCATAGTTCATGGTCATCCTACCCAGGAATGACCACCAATAGCCATCCTTGGGTGGGACGACCATGGCCTTGGACCCTCAAAAATTCAAATGCAAGACACACCCAAAAACTACCATTTATCCCACCCATTCAAGCATGCAAGTATGAGGGCACATAACTCTCATGCCAAGTTGCAAATTGGAGGTCTAAAATGGAGATTCCTTTCCCCTCCAATGCATGGAAAGCTTTGGAAAAATGGTGGTACCTGCCTCGCATGGCCTCACATGCCCATTTTACCATATGCCCTCTTGGGCTATAAAGTGGATCAATTCCACCCAATTTTAGAGAGGAGTCTTTGCAACATTTGCAATGAAGTGCTGCCAATATTTATCCCCAATATTTTATGTTTTTTCCCTTGAGATATCTACCTAGTGAAGGAGGTTTTCAAGTGATCCAAAAGGTGCAATTTGTTTACAAAACTAACCCATTTGAGTGAATCCTATCCCCAAATTTGATGATAATACCCCTGAGAGTGTTTTGGACCAAATCCCAGAGGAATTGGTGGTAGAAACCATCAGATTTGGTGACCGTCCCACCCCAGGATGACCCCCAAATTATGACAGTCCTAACCGTACCACCCTGGGATAGCCACAAATTGGAGCACCATTTTGTTATTGTTTTTGTATAGGTCCATTTTATATTAGATTATATGCTTGCTATTCAAATTTTGTGCAATTTGGAGTTGTTTTGCTTCGGTTATTATGCTTTTTGTATTTTGTAGGCCTGCATGGCTCACCTTAGGATGACCACAAATCTGAGCATAATTTCTTTACTCTTTTCAATTAGATCATTACAGAGCACTTAATATGCATGGATCTATGTTTTGGTAGCATTTGGAGAAATTTTCAATAGTCTATTGCACTTTTCCTATTTCAAGCTTATTGATGCATGCACCTTCATGATTTCATCTTAATCCATATATGCTATTACTAAATTTCAATTTATTGTGTATAGATCCAAGTATCATAGCACATGAGGAAGGAGCAACAAGTTAGAACAGTGATATAACACTTTGCAATGACATCGGAAGCCCACTCTCTTCAATTATGAGTGCAAGGAAGACACTAGAAGTGCACCTTGGATTATTGAAAGGATTTGATCCTTTGATTTTTGTAATGAGTGTATCAATTGAAAGCCCTAAAGAGGAAATTTTATAAATGCATATTTAACATTTATATTAATATAAGGAGATCCACCCATTTCTTTCATATATGTGTCATATTATTCTTACTTAAAGTGTCACTTTCGTAGTGCTTAGATCAAGTAGAACAATAGATGCATCTCATGTACCCTTTCTAGGTGCACCATTTTTCTGCTCTACAACTTCATCGATAATGACACTACTCATCAAACCTGTCTTAACCAATTAACACTCTTGGATTAAATTCACATCCATGCCATAGAGCACACATGTGTCTATCAAGACTGCATTCACCATACCTACAATAGTAAGGTACATCAATGCGCATTTCAAATTGGTGACCTGGTTCTCAAGGAAAATCAATATATCACAAGCCAATCCCATCAGTAGAATGACAAATTTGCTCCTAACTAGTTAGGTCGATACATCATCACACAAAAATAGGGTTCTGGAACCTATTGATTGGCAACTCTTGAAGGACTCACTGAGCCTGAGACTATCAACATCATCCACCTTCGCACATTTAATGCCTAGTCTATGTAGGCATGCATCACCACATATTGTACATAGTATCACCATAACATTGTCCTAATTCACATCTCCCACATAATACACATCGTATTACACACATAATTTTCACTTTCTATTACACAACATAAATATTTGTACTTTTTGTCTTTTACAGGTTGTGGATAATTTGGTTTTTGTAGGTCTTTCATCGCCAATAGCAACATATTTAGTAGTAATACTTTGTCCTAGGCACACAAGTTCAGCATATCACTCACCTTCATCATGTAGGACCTCTCGATATTACCTTTGATACCAATCACTCTAGTTGATCTGGCTAGGCCACCCGATATGGTTCATACATGTCACATTTCCATATCATCACACTCTGATCACCATACTTCCCCTCATCATCATTCACCCCATCGTAGGCATTCTTCTTATTCACCCCACTCAAGAGATAGCTAGGTCTTCTTATCCTCCTTTACATATGAGGAGGAAAATTACCATCCTATATACCCTCACGTACGTATACCATCCCCACCTCCCATATGTGACCCTCGAGATCTATATCTACCACCCTCCTTAGTTTGTCGGCCTTCACCAGCATATTTTCCCCCTAACTAAAGAATTACACCCATTCATGCATCTTATGCAAGACTACCTCTACCCCTACCAATCGGTATGTCACCCTATGACTTATCCCTATGCCTGTATGCTACTCATACCACCTCCACATGCATTCCCCCATCCTGTATACATCACTACCTGTAGCCATCATCCATACCACCTATCCTTCATACACTACCATATCCATTTCTTAGCCTCTCGCTTTAGCCTACCACACCACTAGCACATCAGTTCCACTCTCCCTCTTCTTACTTCCATTCACTCCCTTCCCCACATCTATATCTCCAGTTCATCTACCCGCATGAATCTTGGTTTCCACCTTCCTCGATTCCATCACCCCCTTAATTGACATTTAGCATATCCTTTCCCACCTTGAACACCTCAAGTTACTCTTGATCCATTAACGTTGCCATTCCTCTTCATGTTGTTCTATCGTGGCCCAAACCACATCACCTTCTTCCAGGCCTACCCTTCACCTTAGATTTTATCTACACCCAATTATCATATTCTTACCCAACCACCCATTCCTATACCACCTCCTTCATTTTCATTACCACCTAACCCATATGTCTATCCTATGCCAGTTTGTTCAGTGCCACTGTCCTAAATATTTTACTAGCTCCTTCACCAGTGCCTCCTTTTACTACCCAAGATTCGCTCTATTGACCCCTTGCACCCTAAGCCGTGAGATTACAAAGAAAACCAATTTTGTGTCTATCATCGTTAGCTAGAGTACGACATCAATGTGTTTCATACATTTGAAACCATTGTTCAAGATATGCTTTTCAACAACACTCATTCACATCCTAAACAAGATTCCTCACCTACTCGACTTAAGATACCTCCACACTGGCTAGTACATTGTTCCACCTCATTGCAGGATTCATTGAATTCTACACCATGCTACTTCTAATAGCTATCCAACTATTCCAACTACCAAAATCCAAGTTGTCTTTTCACTTCATCCAGTCACTCTTGACCTGATTTGCATCATTTCACATAGATTTTTCTTGCCTCCTTGTCTATTTTCTTCCATTCCATCTACTCATATCTTTTTTAATTAGCACTGTTGAATGGTCATGCTTCGAGTGGCTACATTCCCATGTTGATTCTCCCCTCTTCTTTTCCCTTTTATTTCCTTCTACTCACACTGTTGCTTCATCTCTTCATATTTGTTGTACTTTGACACTTTCATGTTATTCTACATCTCTCATCAGGATTCTCTATCTGTGCTCATTAGTACCACACGTACTTTCTTGCTTATTTGATTTTTATCTTGTTTGCTACATCTTCCCACATGTTGGGGCAACCATTATCATGACTCTCTATTCTCGTTATTTTCACCCCATGCATTCATTTGTAGATACGGTTACTAACCTCATCTAGTTACATCACACATATTTCTTCTTGTAGATTTATTCTCTTATACTACATCTCACACTACACTTATTGCATATACCCATACTTATTATAGGGTTTCATTCATGTTTGTATATTCCATATATAGAAATATGTCCCTAGTAGGAATAACATACGCCCTTGTTAGCATTACCACTTGGATGTGCACTACCTTTCTCGAGATTACAAGGTATATGATGCCATGCATTTTATTGACTATTCACTAGTTCAATCAATCAAATGTCACCTCTAGCTGATAGGTTATTACACTCCCTATAGTTTTCTTTGGCTAGTTCAACTTCTCTCAAGGACCATTCATATAGGTCACATTTTAAACAAATTTTGAGTCTAGGGAAGATAACACCTTGTGTAGATATTGTCATCTAGATAACAGTTTCCCCTGCTCATCCTATCATTTGCATGATCAACATACAACCTAGGGATAAAAAAATGGATAAGCATAAGCAAAAATAATAAAAAGGGTGAAAAAAAAAGCCAATGCCCATACAAAAATAAAAAGAGTACCACAAAAATACAAGCAATAAATGAGGGGTAGAAAACAAAATGAAAAGCCTCCAAGAAACACAATTTTTATGCTTCATAGCCTTTGGTCCTTAGGTTTAACATAACATCATGGGATGATTTCCATCATCAGATATAGGCCCTAAGAACCTGCCTACTAGTGGAATAGTCTTACAAGTGGTGACACATCTACCACATTAGTGACCTTTTGTATAGATGATTGCACGCTTGTGGATGACCTAGCTACTTTGGCTATGTTTACAACGGGTTAGTCCTACCTCCCTCAAAATGGACAAATGAACATCACTTATTTGCACATACTGGTCCTTGATAGAATTTGAATCATATAGGTTAGTTAAGATTTGTCGATAAATCTCACTTAGGTTTTCATGAGGTTTTATTGCTACAACTATGATTATCAAAATTGTTGCATACACACTACACTATCCTCCATCCTTGATATTACGAAATGTATCACATTACCATCGGTTATGCTATGATACAAGTGTTTCCCCTACACATTTTAGCTTTCACATACATACATCCTTGCATCTAATTTACATGCACTTATTTACATAACATCACCCATTATCACATCTATCTTAGATCATGCATCATTACATCTATCTACATTTATTTCCACTGCATCACCTTATTGTATATCTACACTACAATGATATCATTTTATTACACACTACCATATGCGTAGCATAGGGGTGTAGTATTCCTAGTGGGGAGGTGGTTTTCAAGGGCTTAGAATGATCAATTTTCTATTCCCAATCGATGGACCAAATCGTACAATCATACAGTCTTTACAACTATCAATTTGCGACAACAAAACAACTTGTACGGAACCCAAATCATACCACTATACGATCCCAAATCGTACAGTGATGGAGCTTGTACGATTTCACACTCAACCAATCCTTCAGATTCGGTTTTGCAAGCTATCGTACATAGTTTTGTAACTAAACTGTTCGATTTCCCAATGCTGCCAAATCGGGTAAGTTTTCCTCAATCGCATAAACTGCCAAATCGGGTAAGTTTCTTCTGTACGATTTGTAAGAGCTCTAGTGTACGATTTGTATGAAATAAAAGTACAAAAAAGTGCCAAATTGGATATTCTTCTAGACCAATCTCTCTCAACTAAGTTTTGTAAAGGTTTAACATGGCAATTAATCCATTTCTACCAACATGCAAGTTACATCATCAGGGTTTGAGAGAGTTCTATCTCCAATGGCAACATCCAAAAATCATACAACAACCTTCAATACATCTTTCTTGATATCATCCTCATCACAGATCATTCATCAGGTTCACACCAGTGTTGGTTTAATCCAATTCTTCCATAGCAATGCATTAAGTATCAATAACAACAAAAAAGAAGTACATGCAATAAAGATAAACTACAAAATATTATTCTACCATTCTAGGATCGTACAGTACGTGAGAGAAAACTATGAATTGTGATTCTTCTTCATTACTTGTCAAAAATGTCATACAATCACTAAAAGGTAATCAACAATCATAGGTATGCATCAATACTTCACACCAGAACATAGCCAAAACTCACAAGCATTCACCAGACTAACCAGACTATCAAAATTGAAAAGGGGGCCTTATATAACATTGCCTAAGCCATTCCAAAGTGGTTCCTGAGGCAATTCATTATTCACAACTACCCATGCATAACGGAATGCATAATTATGACTTTTACTAAGTCTAAACACATCATTTATCAAATTCATGCGCAATTACAACTCAAATTGCATTTCCCTTGCATTTCATTTCATTTCATTGCACATTGTATGGTTTTCCCTTCAGTTTGTATGGTTTTCTCCTACTTGTATGATTTACCAAAACTTGTCAAAATTGTCAAACTGGGCAAATCCTCTTGTCACTTCTTTTAGGAGGTGGATTTGCTGCCTACATCTGCCCTCCCCTTTACTTTGGTCGGTGTCCTCATTGACTCATATTTCTATTTTAGTTGTACCTCATAATCTTTGACTACAACTTCTAGGTCTTCCACCTAGGTGTGAAGAATTACGTGTTGATTCTTCAACTTGGCTGCGTAGTTGCCCATTTCTACTACTTTCATCCCATGCTGATTGGCTTTCTCTTCGGTAGTCTTCAGGAGTTCCCTCAATTTTTTTCATGCTCAGTGGCACTCTTCTTCAACTTCTCCTACAAATGTGCTTCTGTTCGAGCTGCTACTTGTAACTCTTCATTCTTATCTATAATGGTCTGCAGATGGTGATTAATATCTACCTCCAAAGCATGAACAATCTCTTCCTTAGCATTCAATTGCACTTGCTTATCCAGGACCATATCATTATATCATTTATTGTCCTATGTGAGCTCTTCTATCTTCTTAGCCTGCATTGCCAGTTGCTCATCTTTCTTGGCCAACTATATTTTCAGTTGTTCATCCTTTGCTCTGAGTTGAGCTTCCAACTCCTTGATCTTATCTTCTACCATTTGTGAGACCTATCACTTCTCCTCTTCAAGCGAACTAATTCTGGCCTCAAAATCAGCCCTGTTACTTAGCAGTTCTTCTTCCAATTTCTTTAATTTCTCTTCTACCATAACCTTACTCTTCTACAATTCTTCCTCCATTGCAACCATTTCCTTTTGAGTGGCCTCTATCTCCTCTTTCTAAGCTTCCTTGAGCTGATAGATCTGCTCCAATCCTATGCTCAACCACTCTATCCAATGTGTTAGGAAGTTCAACTTCCTTAGAGTGATAGCCAATCCTGCAGTGACCCTCTTATGTTCCAACTCCATTATATTCATGGGACAAGTTGGATAATTGGCTCTATCCAGGTACAACCTCGGATGCTACCTGTAATTGGTTCTCACTCCATCTAGCAAGTCATCTCTTCCCAACATCATTGTTACCTCTTCCCTGGGTAACTTCCATGGGTGTTGTACATGAATATCTACAATTTTCCTTGTACGCTCCTCATTGCTCACCCATTCTATTATCTTCTCCAACTCGATAAACACTTGTTCTTCCCATAGCTTCAACTCTCCCATGCATCCAATACAAAACTATAATTTGGTGCTAGCCATGGCATTGCCTATCTGAGAGAAGAAATGTTCCACCTGGTCTTCTACCCTTTTTGCATCCTCCTCAATTTCAAATTTTGTGAATTACGGTACCTCCAAGAGGTAACTTGTTTGCATCCTCCATAGTTCTTCATCTGTAGGAGTTTGTTCTTCCTCTTCTTCCAAGTGGTGACCAGAGCTTCCCCCAAGCTCTATTAGTGCTCTCTCTATGTTTATCTTTTCTTGTGGTGGAGTCTATTCCACAGTCCTCTCCACCTCCACATCTTCTTCCACATTCACAATCTCTTGATGAGATTGTTGTTATCCTATAGATTCCTAGGCTTCTTTTTGTTCAGTTAAGCCCACCTGTTGTTCTTCTATCACCTACTCTTCTTCCTGATTCTGTTGGGTTTCCATTGTTGTGACTTTTTCAACAATAGGATCTTCTTGTTCTTGTGATGCCTTCATATCTTCTTGTGCATCACTTTGATTATTTTGATTTGTACCTCCTCCCATCACGAATTTGAAGTGAGGCTTCTTCTTTTCTCTAGACTCTTCCTCTGAGGCTTCCACTCTCACCTTAACTTTCTCTTTTTCCTCCTGAGTAGTGGCTACTACTTCCTATGCTATTTGCCTCACTTATGTATCATCCAAAATTTTTGAAGAGTCCAAAATTTCAAATTCATCATGCTAGAAAATCTATGGGGATTCCAACATCTCCTCTGCTCCTATCCAATTCCAATCATGCAAATCCAGCTTCTCCGAGTCTGACTATTCTTCTTCTTATTGATTCTTCTATACAGGCTCAACTTATTTTTTTGGAATGGGATTATTTGCCATTCTTTCCCATTGTCTTCTTGTTCTTACTCATACTAGGCTGGATTGCCTCCCCATAATTTCCTCCCTTTCCTGAACTGATGGTTGCTCCTACTACCATTGTTGAAGTGCTTGTTGTTCCAGTTCAGGTTCCAACTGCCTAGGCCTTTTCCTTTGAGGGTGTACATCCTCCTTCAAAGAAGTATCCTCATGTACTCTAGTGGCCTACTATGCTTTCTTTGTTCGAGACTTATCTAGAGTCTCCTTCTAAATCGGTACTAACTTTACCCACCTCAAAATGGTTGGCTATCCTACCTCAATATTCCTAGGTTCTATCAAACCTGGAAAGTGGATTCCCATCTCCATAACAACATTTAATAACAATCCAATAGCATGGAAAGTCATCCCAAAATTCTTAGACCTCTTTGTCAGTACTTCATGCATATTTTTCTCTAGATAGGTACCCCAATCATACCAGATTCCTTTGGTGATACCCTCCACATACTGAGCCATCCAGATTGGCATCTCCATGGCTCGTGTTTCCCCTGATAGTTGAGCCATCACAATATTCATGGCACATGGCCAATATTTCCCTCTCAGCTAGCTCTATTTAATTCCTCGAGTCCCTGCACCCGAGATCTTTGCTTCGATCGATGATTTCACATTGGTGAGTGAAGTGATGATGCGATGTGTCTCAATCGGATCAAGCAACTTCTTCACTACCTTAGTGCCATATGCTAGCAACCCAAATATTTTCCTGAATGCCTCTGCTATGACTTCTATCTTCACCGACCACTTGCCCACATTGACATAGGTAAGTCTGGTTGTAGGATTATACGCCTAAACCATATGCAATAGATAATTATAGAAGAAGGTCTTTTGGTGTGGTGGCACTTGTGCTATTATAGCTACACCAACCTTCTCAAACTATTTCCTCCATGGGTGGTTCTTGTTTTCTTCATTACTCCACCACTTCCTGCATGTATCTCCTCCATGTTGTATGAATGATATACTCATTATCTCAACCTAGCTCTCCTCAGGTTCACTGCTCAGATCCTCCTCTAGATCTGGGTAATGGACTTCACTACTCAACTCCCTCCTCGGGATTCTTTCCTGTGCCATTTCCTCCTCTCAAAATCTTGGTGGTGTCCTTCTTCGATCAGCCCTCCAATACCTCTACCCTCTCCATGGCATGTATCCTCCTCTCCTCCAAGGATGAGTACCATACCAACCATAGGACTAAAACTATCACCCTTGGTATTGCCATAGATGTGACTCTCTCTCGTGTAGGGGTCCTGGTGACCGTTCCACTCTATTGGCTACAATTCTTCTTAACCGGTATCCGAACTCTTTGGCTGAAATCATTTTCCTACCATTCCTCTGATTAGCTTGCTACTTGGACATCACCTATTCTACAATTAGAAGTGCCCTAAAAATCATACAGTCTACTATAAATCATACAATACACCCTTCAACTTGCTCCTATACGGTTTCCAAATCAACAACCACCTCTAGATCGTACAATCTCCTTAACTACTTCAAATTATTCAATCTTCTACAAATCGTACATCTACTACACCAAAATGTATAGGGCCTATACCAATCCATACAATGTCCCTATCTAGCTACTCCCCTTCACTAAATCTATACACTTTCATATGATTTCATATGATTTTCTCAAAAAGCTTAAAACAACCCCAAAATTGCTTGAAATCGCATAATATTTTCCTCGAGATCATACAATCTACCCTCCAAATCATACAATACATCCTTTGAAACCCTTGTTCACCTAAAACTCATATTTTTCACTTCTCCTCCATGATTTCTCATCGACCCAATTGCCGAAATATCCCGATCTATCTTTTCAATGCCATTTCGGAGCAATTCTTCAATTTTTCATCACTTGGCACAATTTACCCCCAAAAATAAAATTTTTTGGCTATAATGTAGGGTTGTACAATCTTCTCCTTCCTTCCCTCTACCTTCTCCAATTTATTTTTGGCTACTTTTATCAGATTAGGGCTTGTAATCTCCTTTCTCCTACAATTTCTTTACTTTAGCTCCAATCCACAACTTCCTCGAACCTTGGTGTACATTTTTCCACAATCTAGTTCATGCTTGGATGCCTTCTACTACAAACCCTCATTTTCCTTCAATTAAACTCAAAATCTACTTTTAATGGAGTCGAAACCCTTGCTTTTCTTCTCCGATTTGATTTTCTTGAATGCGAAAAGTCTCCCTGGTGCAAATTTAGAAATGGGTCATGCAATATTGTAGTTCACTGATGAATTTTAATGCCCATGCAGTAGATTCCATTTAGTTGCATGCTTTTCACCTTCGTTCTCCTAAAAATTTTGAATTCCTCCTTGTACGATTTGTAAAATTGCTAAAGTTAGCCCTGTATTTAAATTGTTATCAAACCCTAACCACTCAAATTTTAAAATTGCACCACTTTGCATGTCTTTTCATCTTCCTTGCCTAGATGATTGACAACTCATCACTTTCCTCATGTGATTTTATCTTTTTCCACTCTTTTTCAACAACACATCATTCCACACATGCGAACATTAAATGCGATGGTTGAAAATCATACAACTACACCTAAAATCATACATTGTACGATCTAAATCATACAACATGCTTCCTTGTATGATTTTGCATGTACTTTTTCCATTTTTTCTTGTACGATCTCCCACTTATGCTTTTTCAGCTTTAAAATTGACTTGTACGATCTATCACTTAGAGAAATTTTTCTATTTTCTCTCTCTTGAAGAGGTCATCATTTTCGGTTTTCAACCCACTTCCTTCTTAATTGCATCCCATCTAAGGCACTTTATTTTTTATTTTTTCTCTTTTTTTTTTTTTTAATTTTTATTTTTCATTTCCTAACCTATTTACACTTACCATCATGGGAATCGCATAGTGACATTCACTTGTATGATCCCATCTGATTCTTCTCTTGGAGGTTCGACCATGACATTTCGAGTGATTGTGTCATCTAGTGCCACTTGCTCTCTAGGGTGATTCATCTCCACTTGTGATGTTACCGAGTTCCCTGGCCTTCCACTACCATGTGTACAATTTGGGATTGTACAATTGCAAGTTGGAGTATCTTCACCTGGTGTCCCTTCCTCTTGTCATGTAGGTGATTGATCCCTTGGTAGTGGTGTCCTTACTACTCTACTATCATTCAAGTGACTTCTTTGCCTATCTCCTCGGATCAATTCTAGCTCTAGACTTGGTGATCGGATCCTTTGTTGTCCTTGGTTTCTTTCATCTACAAAATGCACTCTTCCTCTACCAGCAAGGCCTCTACCATATGAGTGTCTTCCCCATCCTATTCCTCTTGACATCGGGCTTCTCTATGCTAGTGGTGATTCCTCCCTTTCTTGGAGTAATCCTCTACCACCTACCACTCTTCGAGGTCCTCATCGGATTAGGGGTGGTCATCCCAATGGATACTACCTTATGGGGTTTGGTAAGATCCCTCTCATCCTTGGTATACCTTATAGATTCCTTGTCTAGTTCAAACATGCTAAGGGTGCATCTCTCGACCATCTAGGAGTAGGGGGTCAGAACCTTCCTCGTCCTCTTCCTCCTCTAACTGTAACATCACCTTGTCCTCATTCATTCCATGGTTGAATACCTCCTCCCCTTCCTGGATGAAGCCTTAAGGGTCCTTGTCTATTCCTTCCTCCCATTGCTTGGTTATCAAGAGTTATCTCTACCAACTCAATGTTGGCTAGTGGACTTCTACTTCATCTTACACTTGGTGACAATTATTGTAGTGCTCTGATTCTATGATCTACATGTACTAAGTGACATCTCCATATTCTTTCCTTGAAGCATCTTTGTGGAGATGAGGTTGCCAAGATCTCTCTATATGCATCGAAAAAATCTATCTCAGAACTTGAGTCATTTTGATTATCTTCTCTTTGTTCCACCCAATCTATTGGTAAATTCATCAATCTCTCCAATCTCCTTACTTCTCTCCTTTGTCTTCTTAATTGTCGATGGGCTATTGTATATGCTTGCGGATCAAGGTTGGTTTGATGCTCCTGTGATCTCCCTAGTTGTCGATGTGTTGTTGTACATGTTGGGGGATCATGGTCATCTTGAGGATTCTGGGGTCTCCCTAGGCAATCATCATCATCACTACTTTCTGTGCTAGGTTCCCTTACTAGCCAAGGCATTCCTTCATCACTAGAGTCACTCAAATCCACCCATGCATTACCTTGTGATTCAGGTGATGTGGTTGCTTCCTCAATGTCTCACCAAAGCATCTCTGCATCTTCATTCATCATTGGTGGATCACTTGGTGGTACTTGTGAACTTGTGCTTGCACCATCATTTCTTATACCACTCCTTGGAGTTATCCCCTCATTATCCTCAGCTTCCCCTTCTAGTTCCTATAGCCTAGCTATTCTTTGTTCATCCAACCTTCGTATTGTGCTATCCAATTCCTGGATGGTTTGTTCTCTCAACCTTGCATTATGACCTCGCAACATCTGATATTCCTCCTATAGTTGTTGTGTCTATAGTCGCATTCTCTATTGTAATAGCCCTATCTAAGCTAATGGAGTAAGTCCAACCAATTCTTCATCAATGGTCTCATTCCTATTCTCTTCTAGAACTTCCATTTCAAAAGTGTCCACTCTATCCTCATATCGTACTATTAATCGTATCCTTCTTCATCCTTCAGCTTGTTGGGGTAGTTCTCTATGCTCCACCCAAGGATACATCATATTCCTATTTACTTGGGGTGCTTCTTCTTGCCTTCCCCTATTTTTGGGTAATAGTACTATCTCCTGATATCCTCTTTCATTTGGAGGAATCCACTCTTCATCTTCCTCTATTACTCGTTCGGTCCCATCCACAAATCTGACATGCACCCACAATCTTCTTCTTTCTCCGGGTCGAGGTGCCAACTCCTACTATTCTATGGTTGGTCTTGTCTCCTCCCCTTCTATGAATAAGTGTGTGAGTCCCATGTCAGGCTCTTCCTATGATGGACCTTGCTCACCTTGAGTCCTCCGTTGAGCTTCTGCTCATCTTCTTCATTCGATCTCTTCTGAAGAAATGAATAAGCACTGTACTTTGTAAGGCTTCAACTTTGAGCCATTTACAGTGTCGGGTACCTCAGTCCCATTCAAGTTTTACAACTTGACTACTCCATTATTCATTACTTCTACCACTTTGTAGGGACCAAGCCATAAAGTCTTCAACTTACCGGGCTTGATTTCCTACTTTCCATTAAACTTTAGAACCAAGTCACCCGGACTAAGTTCTAACTTCCTCAAGTGTTTGTCATGCCATAACTTCCTTATTTTTTGGGCTACCTCAATTGCCCATTGTGCCATGACTCTTCTTTCATCTAACTTGATCAGTGTTGTCAGTCGCTCTTCCAAACTTTCTTGATCACCCAAGCGATGCTCCACTATGACTCTCAAACTTGGTATCAAGAATTCAACTGGCACCACTACCTCTTGTCCATACATCAACTGGAAAGGTGTATGCTCTATTGTTGGTTTAAAAGTTGTTCTATATACCCACAAAATAGATGGTAACCTTTCCTCCCAATCTGCTCCTTCTATTCCATAGGTTTTATACAAAGTAGATACTAGGACTTTGTTTGTTGCTTCCACTTGCCCATTCGCTCTGGGATAGTACGGACTAGACAATGAATGCAAAATCCTAAATTCTATTGTCAGCATCTTGATGATTTCATTGATAAAGTGTCCTCCTCGATCACTCATTATCTGTAGTGGAATGCCAAATCTTGTAATTACCTGCTCATACAAGAATCTTGCTGTACTTTTAGCTGAGTTGTCAGGTAATGCTCTCGCTTCGACCCACTTTGTCAAGTACTCCATTGCTACCACAATGTACCTGCACTTCCTTCTTCGAGATGTTTTCAATGGTCCAACGAAGTCCAATCCCCATATTTCAAATAATTCCTGGGGTTGTGATGGATGCAATGGCATAAAGTCCCTCTTTACTGGCTTCCCTATCCTTTGACAAGTATCGCATGCTTTCACATACTCTTTTGCATCATTATATAGTGTGGGCCACCATAATCCTGCTAGTAATATTTTCCTAGCGGTTGCATCTGGTCCCATGTGCCCTCCTGCTAAGCCTTCATGAGCTTCTTTCAATGCTACTTTGACTTCTTCCTCCATCACACATCTTCATAAGATACCATCACTTCCCATATTATACAACAATCTTGCTATCAATTGGAAAGGTGTTGACTTCATAATCACTTTATTTTTCTTGGTTGCCATCATTTCTTGTGGCAACTCTCCTGTGGAAAGGTACTGGCCAATCAACTTGTACCACGATGGAACAACATTGATGGCAAATAACTACGCATCAGGGAATTCATCTGGAACCCCTGTTCCTGTAGGCTCTCCTGATCGTATCCAAGATAGCTGGTCTGCAATTACATGCTTCTTACCAGGTCTCACTACTACTCAAAATATGAACTCCTGTAGGGTGATGAGCCACCTACTGACCCATCCTTGTATCACCAGTTTGTTTATCAAGTACAATAGGGCTTGGTGATCTACATAAAAAGCAAAGGGATTCACCAGTAGGTAATGCCTAAACTTTTGGACTGCATATACCATTCCCAAAGCTTCTCTTTCTATTGTACTATAATTTCTCTCCACCCTTGACAATAGGTGACTAGCAAAGAAAATAGGTTGATCCAGCCTGAACTATCCTTCTTGTGCCAAAGCACATCCGATTGCAAAATTTGAAGCATCAATATGGACATGGAATTCCTTATCCCAATTTAGGAACACCAAAATCGGGCTACTGACAAGCTTGGCCTTCAACTCCTCAAAGGCTCCTTGGTGCTCCTCTGTCCATCTGAAAGGAATATTCTTCTTCATCAATGAATCCAATGGATAGGATACATGTGCATAATTCTTGATAAACCTTCGATAATACCCCATCGATCCAAGGAAGGTTTTAAGTGAACTCACATCATATGGTTCTTCCATGTGCAATATCACACGGATCTTATCAGGATCTATTTTTAATCCCTCACTGCACACTATGTGTCCTAACAACTTTCCATATGGTACCATCAGGTAACACTTCCCAGGGTTTAATGAGATCTATGCATTTTTGCACCTACTCATACATTCACTGAGGGCAGGAAGATGCTCCTTGATCTTCCCATAAATGGACCAATCATCCAAAAATGCTTTGAAGTTCCCTATTGCCAACTGATCAAATATATACAGTATGATGCACTAAAATGTAGCTGGGGCATTACAGAGCCCGAATGGCATTCGATTGTACGCATAGATGCCATTCTCCACAATAAATGTGGTCTTCAGCTTATCCTCCTCGGCTATACTTATTTGATTGTAACCCGAAAATCCATCCAAAAATGAATAGATCTCATGTCCTGCGACTTCCTCCAGGATGGAATCTGTGAAGGGAATAGGGAAGGGGTCCTTAATAGTTACTGTGTTTAGACTCCTAAAGTCCACACATATTCTGATTTTTTCCACTTCCTTCTTCAAGGTGACCACTATAGGTGATACCCACTCACTGGTCGTAACCCTGAAGATGATTCCTACCTCCAACATCTTCTCTATCTCTGCGTTCACTAATGCAACATATTTTGGGTTCATTCTATACGGTCTCCTCCTTACTGGTTGTGCTCCAGGCATTAGTGTAATCTTGTGGACACATAACTCAGGTGGTACTCCCTTCAAGTCCTTGTATGTCCATGCAAAGACATCCTTATATTCCAAGAATATCTTAAAAGCTACCGCTTTCAATACAGGGTTCCAATCATCACCACAGTGAATCATCCTAGGTTCATCCTCCATCCCTAGATTGATGTCCACTATCCGAGGTCCTTCATATTTGATATTCTTTGGCTCACTTGCTGCTTTCTCCACATTCTTTGGGTGTGTCGGTCTTGCATCAATTTCTGCATCTCCTACTGTATATTCTGCAAAACTTTTTGGAAATGTCCATTTCTCTTTCACCTCCTTCTTAGGTTCCTGGCTGACTTTGGTTTCATCTTATTTTTTCCTTGATCTCCTCTGAGTCAATACAGAGGTAGTTGGGCTGAAAAATTTTGTACTCCTCCATTTTCCAATGAAGAAGTCCGCTATCAGATCTAGCTTCATCTTCACTACATTCATCCAGGTACAACATTCCTTCTCCATCTGGTTCATATCCTTCATCTCCTGAGGAATTTTCTGATTCGTCGGTCGTGGCTACATCCTCACTGACCTTTTGATTAGTCAGATTAATCATATATTTGTGTTTTCCCTTCTTGAAAGTGATCTGATTCTTTCCCCAGTTGTGATTAACTTTGGCTACACGTAGCCATCCTCTTCCCAATAGAGCATCGTATGCAGGCTTCTGCATAGTAATCACAATGAAATCCAAGACAAACTCTTGGTCAGCTATCACCACTTGTTGTGTTATCAAGACTCCCTTTGTCTCGATACCATACTGGTCAGCACCATATAATCGAAAGCTCGATGCCCATAGATATGGAGCACCCAGTTCTAGCCAAGTCCTTTCAGGTAGCACATTGATGTTGGATCCTCCATCCATAATAACTTGTGTCAATTTGTGCCCTAGGATCTCCATATGAACTAATGCAGGTTTCTTTCCCACATCAATCATCAATATAGTAGGATCCATGAATTGGTATTTTTGTTTCTTTTCCTAAATCGGTTGACTCTGCACTTCCATCACCTTATGCGGTTGTATCTCTTCCACCATCACTTTTTGTAATGATGGGATAGCTTCCAACAGGTTAGCCACTTTGATCTCTACTGTGGTGTCCAAAACCTGTGCTTCCAGACTCTGCACAATTGCCTTCTCTTTTGATGGTTTTTTTAGTTCCTTTTCTTCTGCTAACTTCACTTGTTTAGCTTTTTGTGCTTCATCTTGTAGTATTTTCTTTGCTACTTTCCAGTGTTACTTTTCCTTTGTTGGCTCTGGATACTTATCCTTTTTAGCCTAATTCCTTGTCATGGCTAAAACTTCCTGGGTTTCCTCCTTAACTTGAGGAACCTCGATATCTAAATAATTTACATTTTGCGGGTTACTTGAACTCACCTACTTGGGACAATTTGCTTCCTTGTGGTTACCCGGACCACACCACCTACACATGTGTGTAGTGTTCACTTGCTGCATTTCTTGTCTCTGAGGTGAAGGATATTTTTTGTAAAATGCCCCCACTCTTGGCAATTGTGACATTGTATGATCGACCTCCCTTTTGAATCATACTGCAAATGACTCTGTCCTCCTTTTGATTGCCCTGGTTTTGCCTTCCACCTCGTCGGCTATTTCTATAACCGCCACTTGTTGCTTGTTGCCCACTTCCTAGGGTCTTTGGTTTCTCTTCCTACTCCTGGATTGTCAGGACCTATGGATGTACTCTTGCATTATACGAACATAGCATCACCTCGTGTCCCATCATGTTATAGATATGACAATAATCATTCCATGGACACTTTACATTTGTATGACCTTCAGTTTTGCATTCTGTGCACCAAATGTCATTCCTGTCAGGCTTGCTTCTTTGTTCTTTCATGATCTTGTCAAACTCCTAATAAAATGATGCTACTATCCTCTGTATAGTGTCATCTTCTCCACTATCTAAATCATTGGACTTGGGATGAGATAAAATTCTTGTGTACATCTATTTTGATTCACTTTCAAAATTCTTTGCATGCTTTACAACTTCCTCATATGTTTTTTATGGTACTACCTTCATATTTTTCTTATATTTTGATAGCAATCCATCTACAAACCACCACTTCACCAATACATCTGCCAAGGGCATCTGCATCTTATCTACTAACTGCTTTAGTCTGCGGTTGTATGATTTTACATCTTCATCAGGCTTTTGCTTCATCATACAAAGTTCAGTAACAATGTCTCCATCATCCTTCAAAGGATGAAATTCCTCAATGAATTTCTCCTTCACTTGATTCCAAGTCCAAAAATCTATTGTATTTTCCCTCTTTAGATACCAATCCATCGCCAATCCTCTCAAGGTAGCAGGAAATAAGGTTATCTAGTCATCTGGTTGGTCTACACCATTTGCCCTCCAAATGGTTATACAAGTTCTGATATGTCTTGTGGGGTCTTCCTTACCCTCACCTATAAAAGGTGGACATCTCTGCTTGGCTACCTTGTTAGCCATCTTCAAAGAATCATCCTCGTCACTTGAGGTATCTCATGGAATATCTATCTGATTCCTCCTTGGGGTTTTTTTGTTGCACTCATAATATTAATTTTTTATCTGAGGTATCTTATTCTATCCCACTAGTCATTGAAAAAACTCACGTGCATATTCACTTCATGACTAAAGAACACAAGATTTTACTGAGAGGGGGGTGAATAGTATAGTGCCCACTTTTTACTTTCTGTCCAAACCAATATCAATTAGTGTCCTTAATTGCAATAACCAAATATAGCAGTGTGCATTAATGACATAGATAGCAATAGTAAGCAAGTGCACAAATCACCACACACAATTGAGACATAATATTTAATGTGGTTCCCCCAATGTGGGTTTGTCCACAAGATAATCTCCTTATAATATTTCACAAAGAAATAGGGATCCTTATCCCAATACAAATGATTACTTTGATCTGCTCAAATCTAGGCTATCCTGATCTGCTCAGGTGGGCTCCACTAATCTTCTCAACTAGGCTATCCACTTATTTGTTCATCTAGGCTATCCACTGATCTGCTTAGCTAGGAAATCCACTGATCTACTCAGCTAGGCTATCCATTGATCTGCTCATCTAGGCAATCTACTGATATGCTCAGCTAGGCTATCCACTAATTTTCTTAGCTATGTAATCCACTAATCTTCTCAGCTAGGCTATCCATTGATCTGATCAGCTAGGTAATCCATTGATCTGCTTAACTAGGTAATCTTGATCTGCTCAGGTGGGATCTTCACTAATCTGATCAACTAGGCAACTGGTGTTGGTATGTTTTTTTGTTTTTATTCTATCTCTTTCACTGCTCACAAATATGCCTCAATGCCTTATCACAAGGATCAAAAAATCTTGCCTAAATGATATCCCAAATATGTACTCAACGCCTTCACAAAAAGGCTCAAAAAATGCTGCTCAAATGCTGTCCCAAATATGTCCACAAATTTATCCTAAAAGCCTTCTCAAAGGCTCACTCAATCATGCACAAAAGCTGCCTCAAATATATCCAAAAATTCTATCCCAAAATCCTTCTCAAAGGCTCAATGAGTCATTCTCAAGTAGCACTCAAATCTCATCCACAAATCAACAAAGGCAAGGCTCAACGATGAACTCAACAATGAATGGAAATGTACTTTTCAAAGGATGACAACAATGATCCACAATGATCTCAACAATGTATGACAACTACTCTCTCAAATGGATGATAACAATTATCAATAATGAACTCAACCATGTATGACAAATACTCTCTCAAATGGATGATAACAATGCTCAACAATGAACTCAACCATGTATGACAAATACTATCTCAAATGGATGATAACAATGCTCAACAATGAACTCTCAAATATATGGCAAATAAGCTCTCTAATGAAAACCTCTCCAAGCAATAACAATGAGGACTTTAACCAATCAAGGACAATCTCCACAAGTGATAGCAATAGGTTCTCAATAATATCTTCCTCATGCAATGTCAATAAGCTCTCAAGAAACAAGCACAACTCCATCAAGAAAAGAGCTCTCAAATAGTCAACAATGATCTCTTCAAATAAATGATAAATGTATCCACAAGTGACTAGCAAATTATATCCTCAATGGTCTCAAATAGTGGTAAAGTACTCAACAAGTAGCCAATAATAATCTCCTCAAGCAATGGCAAAACCCTCCTCAATAATGGAAATACTCTCAATGAACTCCACTAAAGCAATAATAAACTCAAGCATCAATTTTATCCATAAAATTTATTTTCTAATCCATCCACTTCTTCCTAATAGCCAAGGCACATAATCAAGAAATTTGTCTTCAACTTCAAACCCTAACTCATGTGCATGTCTTCTAACTCAAGGTAACAATTAACTAGGTCTCAAGTTCCTAGTTTAATTTCATAATTAAATCATGCACTAGAATATATAACAAGTTCAACACTTTCCATCCTTATGACTCCCTAATTTTTATTAATACATACAACAAACACCTATACTTTTATTTTAATTCCAAACCTTATAACTCCGCATACAACAATCACAAATATTTTTTTCAAACCTTATAACTCCCTAGGCATATACAACAATCATTTATTTTTACTAAATACCTTATAACTCCCTAGTTATAATAGAAATGATTTTCAATGCACCAAAACTTTGGCAATATCAAATATTACCATGCGCTAGAGATAAATACCTTTTTACAAAATTCGTAGCCTTTGCAACCTTCAAAATCAATAATGCCTTTGCCAAAATTAATGTGCCTTCACCATCTTCGAAATCGTTAATGCCTTACCAAAAACAATGCACCTTCACACCTTTGCGGGAGTAGAACTTTGTTCCTCTCACTTAGTGTTGTGAAGTGCTTACCACGTAGGGATCAACCCACATTGGGATTGAATCCCAAACACCTAACTTTTCCTGTGCTCAAATCTAAAAACTCAAATTGCCTTCCTTAGCAAAACACTTTTCCCCTGGTGGGATTTGAATAGCGAACCTACCTTGTGCAAAGTTCGTGTGCTACCAACTGCGCTATAGGCTCCTGCGTGATGTCACTTTCCCATGTTGTCTCCTTGACCTTGCTCTCAAATGAAAATTATTTTTCTTTATTTCTTCATTGCTCCCCTTTTGACGATTCTCACTCATGCGCAATATTCCCCAATCTCTTATAAACAAAGGTTTTACCTTTTATTTATATGCACCTCCATGCCTTCGAATGACGTCGATGGATTTTATTAATCTCCCCAACCATTGCACGTCGATGAATAATAAAATTCAACTTTAGACCTTGGAATTATTAAATAAGAATTTAATAATCCACCTCTTAACTTTGAATTGGGATATCTCCTTCATTCTTTTGAATTTTGCCATGAAACTTTTTGCACCTAGATTTTATTTAAAAAACATTTTCATCCATAATTATTTGGAGAAGTCTTAGCATAATGGTTTTAATGAAAAATCCTTTCCACTGGTTTAATAAAAATCCTTTCCATTGGTTTAAATAAAAACCTTTACCATTGGTTTTAATAAAAACCCTTGCCATTGGTTTTAATAAAAACCTTTACCATTGGTTTAATAAAAACCATTAATATAATATTTAAAAATTAAATATTATATGCCTCTTGTGCCACAAAACCTTGTATACATCCATGCTCTCAAAAATATCATAAATGATTATTTATGAAGTGCTTTTGCCACCAAAACTCAATGTGATCCATGTGACATCAATGATCCATGTGACATCAATGACAACACAAAATAACTCAAATTGCCAAAAATATCCCCCTTTGTCATTGATGGCAACACCTCTAATGAAAATCACCACAATCACTGCAAAAACCATATCTAAGAATCAAAGGTGCTCCCCCTGACTTAATACTCTCTATGGAGGTTGCTCCCCTTATCTCAATGCTCTCTTTGGAGGTTGCTCCCCCTAACTCAATGCTCTCCCCCTTACTTAAATCTCTCCCCCTTTGACATCAATGGCAAAAGGGAGACCTATGGGGCTAAAATATATGACTCTTAAGCTTAGCCCCCCACTACTTTATCTCTTGAGATGATTAATTTTGGGGTGGAAATATATTTACTCCCATATTACAATATTCCTTTCCTTTGTCAAATTCCTTCCACATATTTCTGATATCCTTTTCTTGATGAGTTACTTGATCTTCTTGTCTTGAACTTGTTTCGAATTGAGTCCTACACCATTTTTCAATATGTCCAAAATTATTGCAATTAAAACACTTGATATTGTATCCTTTGGATGGTGCCCATATCTTGAATTCTTTCTTGAAATAATTTCCATATCCATTCCTTTCCTGAACCCTGTATTGTGAAGTTTTGTTTTCATAATCATTATGATCATGACTTCTGAATTGTGTAGCTCTAAAACCAAAACCATGTTGCTCATTTTATTTGCACTGAAAAGCTCTATGACCAATAATTTTTTATAAGAAGCAATGTCCTTGAAAACTATACCTTCTTTCTTTGAAGTTCCTTCTAGAAAAATCAAACTTCTTTGATCCATAGACCCTACGGTGTGTAGCCCTGTGTCCAAATCCATTACAAGAAAAACAATGTCCTTGAAAATCCCTTTGTTCATGCCTTGGATCCTCATATCTGTATTGACCATTATCCTTGTGATCATATTTGAATTGTGCATTGTATCCTTGATCATTATTTGTAGTATCTAAATTCTCTTCCTTAATTTCTTCCTTGCTTTCCTTTCCAAGAATTTCTTTTCCTCTTGAACTTGATTCACCTATCTCAAAACAAGATCCAAACTGGATGTTTGGAGCCATAGGAACTTTGGAAATTTCTTCATGAATCTTATGTGCTTCCTTACTTTAATTTCTTACAACTTCGTTTCCTTTTGAGTGTGATTCCCAAACCTAAAATATGAGACCTTTGGTGCTTTGTAACCTTCCTTTTCTTTCTCTTTATTTGTGTCAAATAGAAAATTGGCATCCATATCTATTATCTCTGAAATACATGTTTCCTTCTCAGTGAAAATATCTTGATCTTTTGTGTCATGTGATGGATCAAACTTCTCAAGTATAGAATATCTCAATTATTTTAGATTCTCCTTAACCACTTGTAGTTGCTCATGGATGTCATTAAAGTCTTATTTTAGATCAACTGAGACATTTGTCTTTCTTACAATATTCTCTTGTTTAACTTCTTCTGTTTGGAGTGAGTGTTCTTCTTCTACTTATTTTATCCCATAAAAAAATCCTTCTTCATATTCACTGTCACTAAGATCATTATAATCTTCTATAGCAAACAAAATCTCATGATTTCTTTGACCATGCTTGTTTTCTTGATGTGTCATCTCATCTTCACTATCATTGAAGCCATTTAAATATCATGATATGTGATATCTTTGACCACACACAAAGCACTTTTCTCTTTCACATTCTATTCCTAGGAATAGATGTTCTTCCTTTTCATCATATGACTTATCTCTATCACTATAATGTGAGCTATCACTTTCTTCTTCAATGTAGAAATTTTTCTTTGTCTTACGAAAACTTTTCTTCTTCTCATACTTTCTTTGCTTGTACTTGTCATATTTGTCATGCTTATGCTTTCCATATTATTTTCTTCTGTGATCCTATTTTTCATCATCATTATTTTCTTCATGTGGACATTTGTTTGCATAGTGACCATAATCACCACACTTGTAGCATTTGACTTTCTTCACATCCCTGTAATTTCTTAAGTCCTTTTTCCTTTTGATGAAGTTAGCTTCCTCATAATTATATGAATATCTATCTGTATCTGAAACTTTATCTTTATTTTTATCTAAAGCCTTGAATGCAATTTCTTTTATTGGAACTTGATGCTTACTTATCCTCATCTCATAAGCTATGAGATTTCCTTGTAGTTCTTCCATTGTTAGATTGTCGATATCCATTGTTTCTTCTATTGTTGAAACCTTTGCATCATACTTCATGGGAAGTGATCTCAAAACCTTTTGAGTAACATCTGATTCTTTCATCTCAAATCCTAGACCTCTCATGGTGTTAGCAATCTCATCAAATCAAAGTAAAAACTTTACAATATCTTCAAAATCTTCCATTTTTAATTCCCCAAATATTTTTCTATGAGCTTTTAGTTTTTCCAAATTTACCTTGGAATCTCTTTCATAGGTATTCTACAAATTGGTCCACATTTAATTAGCTAAATTACATACCATGACTTTTACAAACTATGTCTCATGTAGCCCACTCAGAATGCAATTCATTGCCTTCACCTTATACTATTTTACAACCACATACCATACCTCATATCCTTTTGATATCAAGTAGTTCTTCATTATCATGCTCTAGAAAGTATAATTGTTATCGTTAAATAGTGTAGCCTTACTTGTAGATGATCCATTCTGTGAAGCCATCTGTGTTCTTGTAAAATCTTCCCTCAATTTGTTAGCATTTCTGAAGGAACCCAATCTGATACCAATTGAAGAATACAAGCATATACTAAGAGGGGGGTGAACAGTATAGCACCCAATTTTTACATTCTTTCCAAACCAATATCAATTATTATCCTTAATTGCAATAACCAAATATAGCAATGTGCATTACTGACATAGATAACAATATTAAGTGCACAAATCACCACACATAATTGAGACACAAGATTTAACATGGTTCCCTAATGTGGGGTAGTCCACAAGATAATATCCTTATATTTTACAAAGGAATAGGGATCCTTATCCCAATACAAATTATTACTTTGATCTGCTCAAATCTAGGTTATCTTGATCTGCTTAGGTGAGCTCCATTGATCTGCTCAACTAGGCTATTTACTGATTTACTTATCTAGGCTATCCACTAATCTGCTCATCTAGGCAATCCACTGATCTTATCAGATAGGCTATCCACTACTCTGCTCATCTAGACAATCCACTGATCTGCTCAGCTAGGCTATACACTGATCTGCTCAGCTAGGCAATCCACTAATCTACTCAGCTAGGGTATCCACTAATATGCTCAACTAGGAAATCTACTGATCTACTCAGCTAGGAAATCCTGATATTCTCAGGTGGGTTATTCACTTATCTGCTCAACTAGGCAACTGGTGTTGGTATGTTTTTTTTGTTTTTGTTATATCTCTTTCACTGCTCACAAATTTGCCTCAATGCCTTCTCACAAGGCTCAAAAAATCTTGCTCAAATGTTGTCCCAAATATGTACTCAAGGCCTTCAAAAAAAATATCAAACAATGCTGCTCAAATGCTATCCCAAATCTATCCATAAATCTATGCCAAAAGCCTTCTCAAAGGCTCACTCAATCATGTACAAAAGTTGCCTCAAATCTGTCCAAAAATTTTATCCCAAAAGCCTTCTCAAAGGATCAATCAATCATGCTCAAGTAGCACTCAAATCTCATCCACAAATCAACGAAGATAAAGCTTAATGGTGAACCCAACAATGAATGGCAATGTACTCTTCAAAGGATGACAACAATGATCCAAAATGATATCAACAATGTATGACAACTACTCTCTCAAATGAATGATAAAAATGCTCAACAATGAACTCAACCATGTATGACAAATACTCTATCAAATGGATGATAACAATGCTCAACAATGAACTCAAACATGTATGACAAATACTCTCTCAAATGGATGATAACAATGCTCAACAATGAACTCTCAAATATATGGAAAATGAGCTCTCTAATGAAAACCTCTCCAAGCAATAACAATTAGGAATTTAACCAATCAAGGAAAATATCCACAAGTGATAGCAATAGGTCCTCAATAATATCTTCCTCATGCAATGCCAATAAGCTCTCAAGAAACAAGCACAACTCCCTCAAGAAAAGAGCTCTCAAATAGTCAACAATGATCTCTTCAAAGAAAAGATAAATGTATCCACAAGTGACTAGCAAATGATATCCTCAATGGTCTCAAATAGTGGCAATGTACTCAACAAGTAGAAAACAATAATCTCCTCAAGCAATGGTAAAAACCTCCTCAATAATGGCAATACTCTCAATGAACTCCACTAAAGCAATAATAAACTCAAGCATCAATTTTATCCATAAAATTTATTTTCTAATCCATCCACTTCTTCTTAATAGCCAAGGCACAAAATCAAGCAATTTGTCTTCAACTTCAAACTCTAACTCATGTGCATGTATTCTAACTCAAGGTAACAATTAACTAGGTCTCAAGTTCCTAGTTTAATTTCATAATTAAATCATGCACTAGAACATATAACAATTTCAACACTTTCCATCCTTATGACTCCCTAATTTTTATTAATACATACACCAAACACCTATGCTTTTATTTTTAATTCCACACCTTATAACTCCACATACAACAATCACAAATATTTAACTTCAAACCTTATAACTCCCTAAGCACATACAACAATAATTTATTTTTACTAAATACCTTATAACTCCCTAGTTATAATAGAAATTATTTTCAATGCACCAAAACTTTGGCAATATCAAATATTACCATGCGCTAGAGATAAATACCTTTTTATGAAATTTGTAGCCTTTGCAACCTTCGAAATCAATAATGCCTTTGCCAAAATTAATGTACCTTCACCATCTTGAAATCATTAATGCCTTGCCAAAAATAATGGGCCTTAACACCTTTGCAAGAGTCAAACTCTGTTCCTCTCACTTAGCGCTGTGAAGCGCTTACCATGTGGGCATCAGCCCACATTGGGATTTAATTTTAAACACCTAACTTTTCCTGCGCTCAAATCTAAAAACTCAAATTGCCTTCCTTATCAAAACACTTTGCCCCTGGCAAGATTTGAACAACAAACCTACCTTGTGCAAAGTTCATGTGCTACCAACTACGCTATAGGCTCGTGTGTGATGTCACTTTTCCATGTTGTCTTCTTGACCTTGCTCTCAAATGAAAATCATTTTTCTTTATTTCTTCGCTGCTCCCCTTTCGACGATTCTCACTCATGCGCAATATTCCCCAATCTCTTATAAACAAAGGTTTTACCTTTTATTTATATGCACCTCCATGCCTTCGAATGACGTCGACAGATTTTATTAATCTCCCTAACCATTGAACGTCGGCGAATAATAAAATTTAACTTTAGACCTTAGAATTATTAAAAAATAATTTAATAATTCATCTCTTAACTTTGAATTGGGATATCTCCTTCATTCTTTTGAATTTTTCCATGAAACTTTTTGCACCTAGATTTTATTTATTTATTTTTTTTTTTTTTTGAATTTACATGGTGGAATCAGTAGCCACTACGAATCCAGGCAGGCTGTCCAGCTTTTTATGGCCACCACAGTATTCTGCGTTGTCCACCCCAGAAGCCTCCACACAGATCTTCACACAGTTTGCCCTTATAACCACCATGCCATAATCATTTTAAAACTTTTATGTCGCTGAAAGCACCAGGAAAGGGACAAGCGTTCAGTCCGATGAGGCCCAAGATTTGAACCTTGGACCTCCACCCCCTTATGGGGTTTGGATGAACCAATTGGTCTACATCTCGGACCTTTAACCATGAAATGTAAAAGGCCTTAAAATATCATTAAAAAAAGTATCCTTCTTCAATGAAATTAATTTTCATAAAGAAGAAATAATTTAATGTTTTAAAACACTAGCCTTTGATGTAATGATAAATTACCTCTCTTTGATGATCCAGGAGACACCTAGATTTTTTTTGAAAAACCTTTCCATCCATCATTATTTGGAGAAGTCTTAGCATAGTGGTTTTAATGAAAAACCCTTTCCAATGGTTTAAATAAAAACCCTTTACATTGGTTTAAATAAAAACCTTTACTATTGGTTTTAATAAAAACCCTTGCCATTGGTTTTAATAAAAACCTGTACCATTGGTTTAATAAAAAACCATTAATATAATATTTAAAAATTAAATATTATATGCCTCATTCCACAAAACCTTGTATACATCCATGGTCTCCAAAATATCATAAATTATTATTTATGAAGTGCTTTTGCCACCAAAACTCAATGTGATCCATGTGACATCAATGATCCATGTGACATCAATGACAACACAAAATAACTCAAATTGCCAATAGTGACTTCCTTTGTTGATGTGAGGGAGATGGTCTTGATCCTTCCTCCTAAGACCTCATGCTCTATTAACCTGGTGCTTGACTACTATCCTCTACACTCCCTTGTAACCCTTATTTTTCTTTCTTAGGTGTCACCATACACTTCCCTTCCTCATTCATTGTTTCTCTATCAACTCACTCCTCTACGCTAGGTGGTTCTGGTACCTCATCTTCTGTCTCTATCAATAGCACCTCAAAATATCCTTCTTTAGATGCCCAAACTTGTTCTTTTTCTAGTTTATGTGTACTATGTTCTGAGTTACTTGCATTCTATCCTTGATAAATTCTTGTGCTCCTTATTATTTGGATGTTCTCTCATACTTCCCATCTCCTATGCCTTTGCACATTGGTGTCTGTAATTCACCTCCAGTTTTGTAATATTCTTGCTTGTCAATTTGACCCGTTTTATAAAAAATATCAAGTTTATAATATTCTTACTTGTTAGGGGTGTAGTATTCCTAGTGGGGAGGTGGTTTTCAAGGGCTTAGAATGATTAATTTACTATTCCCAATCGATGGAACAAATCATAAAATCATATAGTCTTTACAACTATTAATTTGCGACAACATAATAGCTTGTACGGACCCCAAATTGTACCATTGTATGATCCCAAATACTACAGTGACAGAGTTTGTATGATTTCACACTCATCTAATATTTCAGATTTTATTTTGCAAGATGTCGTACACAATTTTATAACTAAATAGTTCGATTTCCCAATGCTTCCAAATCGGGCAAGTTTTCCTCAATCGCATAAACTACCAAATCGAGTCAGTTTCTTATGTATGATTTGTAAGAACTCTAGTGTACAATTTGTACAAAATGAAAGTGCAACAAGGTGCCAAATTGGATATTATTTTGTACCAATCTCTCTCAACTAAGTTTTGTAGAGTTTAGTATGGAAATTAATCCCTTTCTACCAACATGCAAGTTACATAATCAGGGTTTGAAAGAGTTATATCCAAATAGAAACATCCAAAAATAATACAATAGTATTAAATACGTATTTCTTGATATCACTCTCATCACATATAATTCATTAGGTTCACACCAGTGTTGGTTTAATCTAATTCTTCCATAGCAATGTATTAAGTATAAATAACAACAAAAAAGAAGTACATGCAACAAAGATAAACTGCAAAATACTATTCTACCATTCTAGGATCATACAGTACATGAGAGTAAACTATGAATTGTGATTCGTCTTTATTACTTTCCAATAATGTCATACAATCACTAAATGGTAATCAACAATCATAGGTATACATCAATACTTCACACCAAAACATAGCCAAAAATCACAAGAATTCACCAGACTAACTAGACCATAAAAATTGAAAAAGGGACCTTATATAATGTTGCCCAAGGCTTTCCAAAGTGGTTCTTGAGGCAATTTTTTATTCACAACTTCCCATGCATAACAAAATGTATAATTATGACTTTTACTAAGTCTAAATACATCATTTATCAAATTCATGCACAATTATAACTCAAATTGCATTTCCCTTTCATTTCATTGCATATTGTACAGTTTTACCTTCAATTTGTATGGTTTACCTCTTGCTTGTAAAGTTTGCTCCTACTTGTACGTTTTACCAAAACTTGTCAAAATTGTTAAAATTGAGCAAATCCTCTTTTCACTTCTTCTTCTGGGAGGTATATTTACTACCTTAAATATGCACATCTATTCATCTAGCGCACACATACTAATATTTTACACACCACAAACATAATAAATCACATATACATTCAAATCAAATCACAACACATATATATATAAGAGTCGCAAAACAATAGGTATATATATATAATGATCAAAAATACCATCAGGTTACAAAATGGGTACAATTCCACAACCCATAATCACATTTACTCGTAGGCTACAAAAAAACCAATAATGCATCACCGTAAACTAACCTCATCCCTGCTAATCACTATGATTCTCTCCACCCCCCTCATGAGATGTCCCCACCCACTTTGTCCCATGTGTTGTTGTCATCCCACTTGACTCAGCAACTACCCCTAGTATCTGAGCACCCACAATCATTGCCACCCTTTCCAACTCTCGAAAAACACCTCCTATATATGATATTACAAGTGCATCTATCCTCACCTCCCTTGGCACTATCAAATTTGTGCTCCAGTGACTCTGCTTAGAATGCATCCATGCTTGTGATCATGATCTCTACCTCGATTGTGACCAACCATAATTTGAAAGTGAAATCCATGCATCAGTAAGATAATATCACAATCATACCATATCATTGCCTTCTCCCTCATATGCACTACCACATCCTTACTACCATTCCACAACTACACTATCTCTGCTCTCAAAGAAGCCACATGTGTAGGGACCTACTTCGTTGCCCTCACTTGCTCCCCATTACCTCATGCATACTGTTGTCACTCAACCTCAGCATGTAGCTTGGCTATCTCTACCAAATGAGCCTCTCACTCAGAATCCTTGATATCTATCATGTACTACCTCTTATGAACCTCTCCCTTCAACCTCTCCCCTACCTTCATAGTCTCCTAAATTAAACAACATAGATTCTCTATTGTCTCTACATGCCTCATTTATACCACTATGAGCTGTCCATGAAGCTTTGTTACTACAAATTTAACACCCTTTGTTCTATAGCATACACCTACTCTGCTGCTCCCAACCTCTCTATCAAATTTCTCTATCTAGAGTAACTCATCATCTCCATGCCTATCAATATCTCCTCCAAATCATGGTATTTTTCCTGCCATGTCTCCAAGTCAGTCACCCAATATCTCTCACTCTCCCAAAGCTACCTTTCCAGCTGACGTACCCTCTCTCGCAACATCAACACCTCCTCATAAGCATCTAGCCTCTCCTACTCCTCAATGGGTATCTCTCCCATATCTCTCATATCATCAAGATATCCCAAATCAATCATGTCATCAGTGCCTATATCAACTCTAGAATTATCTCTCACCTCCTCCATGATAACAAGAACCTCCATAAGCTACTCTACACAACCTACTTGTATCTCTACCACCTCCTCCATAGATGCACTAGATGTACCACCTAACCATCACCTCGATCATTGAAGAGGCACCTCCATTTCATATATCACCCCTCCTTATGGCCTATATCGGGTACCTCTCATTGCTTACCCCTTTGACACATGCACCCCATTGATTGGTTGCACCCACTGATCAATCACTCCCCTACCTACCTCCTAACTCTGATTTATCCACTAGATATCATAATTCAGTGTTGTACTCATATCCTCCACATCTAGAATGATAATCAATGGATCCCTCTTACCAATCTAAGATAGTACTACTAGGTGACCCCTTATCACCCTGTCACTTATAAATCATGATAGGTGCCTCTAGAAAATCCTACTACAAACCAAAATATCACATCACCCTACTAAATTGGAATAACTCAACCTGGAAAGTATACCATCCCACCACCCATCACCCTCAGTGAATAGTGCCTAGCTACACCTCATCATTTTCCCATACTACCCTACATCTATAGGGCCTCCAACAAATATTCTTAGCCTCCAACTCCCCAAAATTCACCCTCCAAAATAAAGGATCACCCTCATGCAAACTCTCCATCCCCTTCTCCTCATTTCCATATTAGTGCGTATGACAAGTGAGTCTTTCTCTCCACATGAGCATTATAGGGCAACAATGACAGTTGCTCTATCGCTATATGATATCATGCCCACACTTGTAGTAAAGGAGTCCAAATCAATCCCTTACACCCTATGTGCACTACATCATGTAACTCCAGGTACACCTGGGCCAACAATGTAGGTGCCCACGCAAACACAACCTCGTGCTCTACCATGTCACACACTACATCCAACATATTCCAGGTAAACAATATCCCATAAGTATCTAGTAGTGCATATGTAGAGATCATCACCATCGTCGCACACTAGTTATTAGACATGTCCTAACACTAGAGATACTCATAATCCTTCTTTTTTATATCTACCTCCTTCCACCATGCACCAAATGCATGCTCCATCACCACCTCGTGCTTGCCATATGCAGCTACCCTTATTGGAATCTCCTTAATGGGAAACTTATAGATCTTGTACATGTCTTTCAAGGTGATAGCTATCTCATCCATGAAAAAGTGGAAGGTATTCTTATCTAGGTCCCATCTCTCACATAATGTTGCTATGTAAGCTCTATTAGCATGTATACTTACGCACTCCCAAACTCCTCTCAACCATATTGCATCCAACCACTTTTGATCTACCTCATTCTTCATAGCCTCCTCCAATTCGGCCTTCATCATCTAAACATGATGTTGCGGCTCAATATTATTCACCAATTTCATCCACAAACACCACAACAAATTTCATGTCAGTTCCACACATAAACTAAAATTCCATTCATTTTAGTTAATATAATTTCAATCAAATACTTGTCACACACATCATCATTATGATATATCACATACTAAAAATAAAATACTAATAAACAACAACAAAACATACTTTGGGCAACCATTCACCCCCTTTCGGATAAACATCACAAAACATACAAAAATCAATTCACTTAAGCACATTTAACACCCACAAAATCATCCATTTAATTTATCATGTATTCTGAGACATTAAATCCAGTAAAATTCATACAACACAACAAAAAAAAATAATCATATTTTTGGATACCCATTTTACCATTTCATGGTAAAAGTCCAAACAGATTTGACAAACAGTGCATATCTGGCTCCCAACAACCAATTTCATGTTTACCCACATACACCTCATGGCATGAAATTCAAAAACACATCAAATGCCACAATACACAAAAATAAAATATATTTTTGGATACCCATTTCTCCTCTTTATGGTGAAAGTTTCAATGGATTTCAAAAATAGCACACCAATAATCGTGAACATCGAGGTCAAGTTCAACCAACTTACACCCAAATAACACACATCAACATCACATGCCAAATGAGGGTAAAACAAAAACACAGTCACACATTTGGATACCCATTTGCCACTTTTACAAACAAAATTCAATCACATCTCAAAAATAGTACCATGTTTGCTCCCAACAAGCAAAGTCAACTCACTCAACTACACTACCCGCAAATCGGTCAAACTAATGCAAAAACTGGTCAAACCTAACATCTGATTACATATTTAGATACCCATTTGGCTTGTTTAACACTTTGTGTTTCAATTTTCATTAAATATTACATGCATTTCAAAAACGATGCAAAAACCTCCCCTCCCTCATTTCATGCATTTCTAAAAATAAAAAATTCAACAAAATCAAGTAGCAAGTACTTACCAGTGGATCCCCGCATTGGATACCGACACCAATCTGTCCCTTCACCATATATGCATCCAATTCCCCAAACTATAAGTACTTCATATCACCAAACGTCGCTCACTCCTCGCTCTCCAACTCACATCGTGAAAATGACCCACACATGCATCAAAAAAGCATAAATACACCTAAAAATCCCAATTCATAGGTCACCCTATGAATTAGGTCCAATTTGTAGGTCACCCTATGAATTTAGATCTCATTCACCCCCCACCATGCGAATTGAAGCTCCTAACTCCAAAATCACCAAACTTTCACTCCAACACCTAGGTCACCTTTCCCTCTTCATGTCCATCTAATTTTTCATCCCTGTTATCATTCATTTTCATCTATCAATCGCCTCATCATCATATCACCACATTCCATTCACCTCATTTTTGATTCCTCATTTGAGGGGGTATTCATATCCAAAATCCACTTTGCAAACAACCAAACAATCAAACATCCAAATCATGAATATCACATTTGTCTACAATTTTTTTGCTGAAGATTATCTTACAATAATAATAATCCAAATCCCAATAAGATATTTGTTAAGTCATGAGAGCCATGTGCAATATTAGAGATGTCATCCTTTCATTCATGTATATCGACCCTGACCACATACTGAATGATACGTTTGAATAATCCATGCCACTCAACTCAAATGGTTTGAAAAGTGTCACCATGTACTCATCAATCAATCAAAAGCAAAAATTTGAATAGGCATTTGTTCTATTTGTGTTTGGACCATCTTGCATTGGTTGCAAAAGCAAAGCAGTCATAATTTTCCCTCACAAGCAATCAGTACAATATTGCAAAATATTGTGCAAAATCAACAAATCATCACATTGCATCCATAGTCATCCATTTGCATTCATCATCCGCATTTTGCATTTTACTTCTCATATTCTTCTCTCTTATCTTTTCTTGGCTATTGATCAATGTTGTATGGTCACGCTTCAAGTGGCTACATACCTTTTATTAGATCTCATTCTTTTCATTCTTCTTCTTCCCCCTTCTCTTCTCTTGGATTTCAATCATTGTTGTATGGTCACATTTTAAGAGGCTACATACCTTTGATTGAAATTCTATTATTTCATTTCTTCCCTTCTTCTTTTCCTCTTTTCTCCTTCAGTTCACACACATTCCACTTCCTTCTCACATCATATTTTTGCACTAAACTATGTTCCACATAGCCTAGTACAAAAATGGGTAAATGTAGATACCCAAAAGTTGCACATTCTACCTTGGTCACTTGTGGACTTCAAACCTACAAAAACTAGGTAAAATACACCCAAGATGCTTCCTAACCACTTAGAATCCATCTACTAGCCCCCTAAGACCACTTAATCCCTTTCCTACACTTAATTAGGACCCCATAGGACCATTTCCCCATACCAAAATTTTGACTAGCCTAATTAACATTCTAATTCATCATTGACTTTCACTTAAATGCACTTTTTCCCTTAAGTGAGTCTAATTAGAGTTCTAAACCAAAATTAGCCCTAAACACATTCCCACACATGCGTGCACCATGATATTAGTTAGGATATTTATAAAAGCCCTAACTAAACCCTAACCTAGTCTAGGACTTAGCTAATCCTAGCTAACCCTAACTCTTTCTCGCACATGTGTGAGGAGGAGATATTTCTCTAAGGCATGTGGGCTTGACACCTCCTCAAACCCTAACCTAACTCCAACATGGAGTAACTCTAAGGGTTGGTTTATCTAACCCCCTCTCCTAACCTCAACCTATCCTATAAATAGAGGGTTTCTCCTCTCATTTAACCTCTCTCCATTTTAGTCACCTTATAGAAACTCTACCAAAATCATACTAGAGTTGCGTCTGATAATTCCAGATCATACAAATATCATTAGAGCATCCAAGGAGCCCATTCGAATAGAGGATCTCCACTTGAAAGTAGTCACAGTACAATTCACCCCTTGACATGTAAATTTGGCTTCCAATTCGCTCCTTGACCTATGAATTGACCTTGTAGTGGATCTACACTAGCATAATCAACAGATATCATTTCTTTGATATTTTAGCAACATTCTAGTTTAGTTTTTATCATTATTTCAATCTATTTTTATGTCGAGTTTATCTTTTATCACTATGAGGCTTGATTGAGGCAAGCCCCCTAATTTAATAATCATCTTTTGTAGGTTTGAAAACCAGGTGCAGAAGAAAACAACACTAGAAAAAATATACTGGTGGCCCGTGCACACAGAATCCCACCTTCATTAAGAAACTCTTTAAGACATCATCAGTATTGTTGCGTATTTTGTAAAGAAAATAGGAACATTCGTCATTGTAACCTATAAAGCATTCCTTTATGAAATAAAAGTAGCACTTCTTAGTAGTTTGCATTGTGTTTAATTACTTGATCAAATGAATGTCTCTTTTTTTTAGTTTCAAATGCGTTGATAATCTATTCAATTAAATGTTTTAAAGCTAAGAATTGAATATCTTGTTGAGTTTTTATAGGCATGTTGCTCATCAAGGAAAGTCTAGGGCAAGAAACAAATATCTGCCAACATCCTCAATATAGGATCTAAATACAAATGCAAGAGTGATCTACAATAATGCATTTAACAAAAATGATCTACATCAATCTATCTAAAATAGAAATATATTGAATTTGGGTTTATCAACCTTAATTTTAATGGTACTTCAAGAGAAATACCTAGGAATATTAACATGTTTTAAAAATATTAAAAGTAGCATTCTCCTCGCTTCAAATCATATGGAACTTTGAGGATGTTAGGGCACTTATTGCATGAGTAAATATTACTATTAAAATACAAGGAGATATATTTTAGCTAAGGGGATTCATAAGTTATCATTGGTATTGTAAAGGAAATGGATCTCGAGATTAAAGGAACAATAAAATTATTTTTTATAGCTATCAATTTTTGATAGAGTCACTTCTAAGAAAATGTAAAATTTGAAAGAGTAAAAGCAAAATATAGTGGCAAATATCTTTGAAAAAACAAGCTATAAAAATGACATAATAATAGATAATATTTTTTAACATTTTAATGAGAATATCCCAATAAAAGATATGTATAGTATATTAAATATAATACACAAATGCTACCTTGTAATCTACCCAAGCTTATGATATCATTGTCAAGTTTACTAATTGTAATAACCTCTAAATTTGACAAGGATTCAATTATATTTTCTTTGGATATTATCTAAGACATTTAATTTCTAACTTTGTAAATAGGATATACTTTGATAGAAAAGGATATTGGTGAGTTAGCCTTTCAAAATTATATTCTTATGAGTTTTATAACAAGGATAAAACTAATATACAAGCTTACATAAAAGGGGAAATATAAATCACACATCTAAACTATAGATTTAACCCTAATCTATTACATATTTATAATTGTACCATGAAGGTACCATGGGGGTACATTAGCATGTACCAAATAATGTAATATTCCTCAAAACCTCCTACATTACATTATATTGTTATTGAAGACTTTAGTCTTCAATCTTGGTCTTCGTCTCCAATATTGAATCTTCATGTGGCCTTCCATTGTTCATGATATCCTACTTGACACCTATCTTTAGTTTCATTCTTAAGCTCTACTTTATCTTTATTATTAGGTTCTTCAAACTTTGTATTATTTGGTTTACGAATTGCTTGAGCTTCTTCCCTAGTTTTTTTATGTATATGTTACATTCCTTATTGTTTTGCAAGATAATTTTGCATCATATATTTCCCTTTTCTCTTTTTTTTTCAGCCACCTCATCATTAATAGGATCTTTAAGATTAAATATTTTTCCTTCAATTTTATCCTCCATTTCAGAAATAGAATACTTTGATCTATTTTTAGAAGTGTTTATAAAAAAATTGTCTAATGGAAAGGTTTGTGCACCCACAGATATTGACCAACATTGAAATGCTGAGGAGATCATGAGAACTACAATAGTCAATCTCCAGAGGAGGCCTTTTCCTCGAATCCCTAGCTAACTATTCCTAAAATCGAAGGGGGAAAAGGGTGCTAAAATAAATAAACTAAACTAGAGACAAAACTTGCAGTGGTACAAATTAAGAAACGTCAAGACATATGCAATAACAAGGATCATAAAACTAAACAACCAACTACCTAACAATCTAGCTAGTCACACAAACAATCACAAACTATTTAATTTTATCTATTGTATCTTAATGAGACTACAAATTCCAGACAAGTAAATGAGTACGAAAAAAATCAAAGATTCAAAATTTTCACCATAAATATTTAACATGCTTAAATTAGAAATATACAGCCATCAATACATACATACATACTTTGCAAGTGAATCAAACCAGAGGCCAGACAATAGTTCATTTGCATTAAGGTGCAATATCCATCCTTACATATAAATTGTAAATACCTAAGAGTCGATCAATATTCATACTACATCATAGATTCCACTAGATTCATATTACAATCCTATGGTAGTCAAAAAAAAATCGTTGTCCAAGAAGTGGATTACTACTATATCATAGATTCCACTAGCTTGTAGGGCCACTTCGAAAATATGGCTGCTCCAACTACCCAGATGTGGTCGATTGACATGGCCTAGATCCATACCACCTTGAGTCATGCCACATTTAGTGGATGCATTTGGGCCATTGATTTCTCTTTTGCCTAATCACCCTATCATTCGCATTATGGCCATTACCATTAAGATCATTTGATACAAGATCATGTCTATCAAACATCATGGGAGAGAGGTGTTCTTGTTGGAGAATGATTGTCGGATCGGTTGTGCACATATGAGACACCCAATCCTCACTTCTATAGCCTCTGGCCACACACTAATTTCCTAGTGGTTTTATCTCTTGGCCAGATGCCATATCTCTTGTGTCGGATTCCTAATACCTTAGCGATCCAAGACCGAGTGTAATTCTACTAGTATCTTCTAGATTTAGCCTATCTTCCACTTTTGTATACATCAGGCCCCTGACTATTGATCGAGTTCTAACCAGACCTAAGTCTTCTAGTATTCTTCATGTTATGAACCATATACTAGATTTCGGGATTCAAACCTAAACATTGAGAGCCTTCTAGTATCTAGGTGGGGATGAACATTCCAGTGCTCTAACCAGATAATCTAGGCACTATCGATCTCTAGTCGGGCTTAATTATTCTGACCTTCTTTGTTTCCCCTGATCGGGTATTTATAATGCATCCAAGCTCCAATTGGGCCTACTTATTTTGGGATCCATTGGACTGGGCATTTTTCTATCTTGGTAAAAGTCATGCTTTTTGGGATCCCACAGAGTTTTGATTGGGTACAATTATTCTGGTAGTTCCTATACTTGGCCATTTTGATATTTCCTTTGTTCTCAGACACTGGGGTGGATGTTTTGATATTTTACCAGATTTCAACTGGTGCAAATATTCTGACACTCTCAATACTGAACCCGCCATGCTCCATTCATATATACCTGATCTCCAACATTTTGAGGAGTTGCGACCTGGGTGTAGTTCTTTCGATCAGCTTCTAACTTAGCCATTTTATTGATCTTTATTTTTTTAGCTTCTAACCAACATATGGAGAATTGGTTCCATCATGATCTTGGTTAGAAGCAGTTCTTTCGGTATGTTGGAGATATGACCATTCTAGTTGAAGTTTATATTATAGCAGCAAGATCCAACATGTCTTCTTTAAGTCCTGGTACCATCATTCTAATGGCCACATACCTTGGTTAGTTTGTCCTAGTCATCTTCTGATACCCTAGTGGGTGGTATATTTGAATTTAGATGACTCTCTACCTTTTTTTTGGTCTTTGGTTAGGCATTGGTGCTTTGGTGAGTTCAAGGGACATCCTTCACATCACTTCTTCACTCAACTTTACTTCTAGCAATGCTTTTGGGCTTCATGGATTAAATTTATTGGTGATATCTGGTGTTATGTAAAATAAAGGTAAACATAATATATAACTTCTAGAAATTAGGCATGGATAGGTGAAAAAAACACCCACATTCTTGGCGACTCAAAGGGATTTTAAATTTGTGGAAACAAGGAATCCAATCAACAAAAATATTGGACTTAACACCTTTGGAGGGAAAGATAAGGGAAAAGGGAGCTACAAGAAAAGCTAATGAAAATGTAGTTGATGGAGACTGTAGGAAAAGGGGAGGGGAAGGATGATGGGGAGAAAATAATATGGTGCGACATTACAATGGCGAAGAAGATAAAGGAGACTACAAGTGGAAACAACAAGTAAAACCAACATAAAACAACATAGGAGGAAAGGGGAGGAAATGGAAGAAAGCAAAATCCATAGAACAAAAAAGAAAACACCACCAATAGAAGAATTTGGTGAAAACAAATAACAAATAAAAATGGAGGAAGGGGAAGGATGCATAAAATTAAAAATATAAAATAGAATGCAAATATGGGATTAACTTAAGAGAATGGGAAGAGAATTTACCTATTCCATGGGACAACCCCAAAAATTGTACCCCAATTGTACACATTCTTTGAAACCCCACCATGATTTTAAGAATAGGTAGAATGCCAAATGATATTTTCCCATTATTTCATGGGTTTTCTTCTTGACGTAATCCAACAAGAACTTCTTTTGATCATCATCATTCCCCATAGGATCATTTCAATACATCTATGCTCTGAGACTTATTTCGTTCTGCATCCTTCAATGGTTGTGCATGGGTATCTATTTATGGAATGCTTTCCATATTTTGGATATATTTAGCATGTGTTGGATCGCACGAAGGTCAGGTTGGCAGGTGATACTGAGTCATATTTTCTTTCCTCCATTGATCCTATGTCCTGCTTACACGAGTTCCAAATTCTTCTCCTCATGATCTTAGATTTTTGAGGACAAGATGTAAAGCTTGTTGTAATTTTTGGGTGCTATCCATTAGGCTATGAAGTTAGAGAAATGAAAAATAAAAATGAGGAACAAAGAATAAACAAGACAAAATAAAATGAGGAGATGAAAAAGAAAGTATTATGATTCCCATATGTGACCTAGAAAATATTCTTATGTTTTTCAATACGTATTTCATGGTGCTTTGGCTAGGTTGCAATCCACTATTCGAGCATTTTCCCTACAAGATTTCAGTAGCCATGCTTTTTTCATAGATCTTATTTACTTACCGTGTATTTACATAAAATTCTGGTGTACCTAGCACACTTGGGTAATATGTGCTACAGTCAGCCTATGAATCTGCAATGATCAGACCAGATGATACTAAATCTTATTTGTTCTTCATGTTGATCCTAGTACTACCAGTTGTAATTCTCGAGTCTTATGGGATGCCATATGGATCTAGTAGTATTTTTTCTTTGTATTAGTAGACCCAAGTCATAATCAATCAAGAAAGTATGGGCACCTATCCAATTGTCCTTGTTACCTGAATCAACTTTGAAAGGGTGTCGATGCTACCCTTCATTTGAACTCATTAGGACTGAGGTCCATACCTCATCTTGGTCTATTCATTTTGCAACCTAAGTTATTGTCTAGCCATTACAATTATCATACATTAATTTCCAAGGGGCTAGAAAGTTAACAGTGCTTTGGTAGGGAATGTGCCACATGGCATGGGCTGGATGTCCATGCTGAGTGCTCAAAATGATCTTGGGGTTTAATTGGTCAGAAAGGGGGTCTTTTGAATATGTCACAAAAGGCACTGATATTTCTTCTTCTTTCTTAGCATCGTCAACCGAGAATTATGGCCTGCTACTCCCTATTGGCCTCGATTGATTGGTGGGAGAGTTTAAGAGCACAGAGGGCCACAAAGGTGCTAATCCCTATGACTTCATATTCTATGCTAGTAGAGACAAGATAGTGGTGTTGGTATTTTGCTCATCGAGGTAGTTTGTTTGACCTTCATTTTGTTCTACAAGTATCCAAGTTCCTACCATATCCTATTTTACTAGAGGTTTTCTTTTATAGGGATTGATGGGGAAAGCATTCTACATTATTTGGGCAAAGCCTAAATTAGATGCTTTCGAGGGTGGTCATGACAAGGCTTGATACAAGGTAGGTACATCTATGGGAGGTAAATTTCCCACATGAATTAACATATTTTTGTCCTGGACATCCTCATTTTAAATATCTAGGAATTTTATCTCCCCGGACTGCTACAAAATGAGGCTTATATCTAAGCATAAGGTCTAGGCATAAAATAGGTATGCCTAAGTAGGATATGGTCGTAATTGATAAGGGATTTGTTTCCAATTTCTTTGGAAACATATTTTGAATTCAATGATATATTACTAAGGATCATATCTTATGAGAAGAAATGATTGAGCATCAAAGAGGAGTCCCCTAAATCATCAAATGTGTCAATCAATGGCTTCACTAAATCAACCCATGTAGAAATACTCCCATCCTTTAAGGTCTTGTACCACAACCAGGATTTTCCCTTGAGGGAGAGAATAAGGAGTCTAAGCACCACGTCCTCATGCATGACATTGTGAATCATTATCAAGGAAGAAACATCCTAGCAATGTTCAAATGTAGTATTATTTGTCCCATCAAAACTTGACAAGTATTTCAAGATAGTCTTAGGAATCTTGTGAGGATTCTGAAAATTCAAAGGGCTTGTGTAATTACAAAATGTAATTTTGTACTGATCCATTGCAACATTTAAGTCCTTGAAATAATTAGATGAGTATAACTTTTCTACTAATGAAGTCAAGGCTATTCATCAAATCTTGAGTCCTCCAGGAGATGGTCCTTTGAGAATTATTAAGAATGGCAACCGATCATGAACCTCAGTTAATTTTCAGCAGAGTCACCTTGTTTTTCTCAAGGTAAATGATCATCAAGGTCAGGTTCAATCTATAGGGGAGTCATTAGGTGATGAAGATTGTGAACAAAAATAGAATATCACCAAGTTCTATTCAGATTTGAAAGGCAACTGGTCTTATGATACATATATAAGGTTTAGAGCAAATTTTCTAGGTAATTTTCATGGGATTTGATAATAAAGGCCATCACCTACCCTTATATTATCTAAGGGATCTTCGAGTCCCATAGGACATGCCAAAAACTGTTGGTCAAAAAATCTATCTAATGGAAAGGTTTATGTGCCCACAGACCTTGACCAACATTGAAATACCGAGGATCTTATGAGAACTACAATGGTCAATATCTGGAGGAGGTTGGTTCATTGACATCCTAGCTAACTATTCCTAAAAGCAAAGGGAGAAAAGGATGCTGAAAGAAATAAACTAAACTAGAGCCAAAACTTGTAGTGGTATAGATTAAGCAACATCAAGACATATGTAATAACAAGGATCATGGAGGTTTCCTTTGTGGTGGCTCAGCTCTATCTTAGTTCCTTTGCACTTCTTGGATCCTTCTCTCTTGGCTATATTTGGTTGTAGATGATATCCTTCGGATGGGAGGTCACTTATTCACTTGTCTACCTTTTTGCCAACCGCTTCGAGGGTTTCCTTCATCTGCCTATGTTCTTGGACACCCTTGGGTCCCTCCCTGGGTTTTTTGTGGTGCTTCTAGGATGCCTTTTCCTATAGGTTTCTTCTTGGAGCCAAGTTTCATTGATTATATGATGTGGTGCATTTCCTCTATTCCTCCTGGTTTCTAAGTAGTTTACCTCATTACAAGGGGATTTCATGGCCTGTGGAGATCCTCAGTTTGTTGTTCCAATTTCTAGGCCTATATGGGATGTTGTTCTAGTGGTTTTCTGGCATCCCTGATTGTTTCTTGCCCTTGGGCAAGATCTTACTTTTCTAGTAGATCCTCTACTCCATCCTAATTTTCAGGGTGGTTTTTTGTAAATCAATTATGGTTTTCTAGTGTTTTCCTGCCAGATTTAGATTTTGGAATTCAGCTTCATCTCAAGTCATCCTTAGGCAAGAATGATCCTTTTTTACCGCTATTATTTCAAATTTAATTTTTAAATTTTAAATGTGGGTGGGATGGTCTTGTATATCACATTTTGATTTTCAAATTATTCTGGGCGGGTCAGCCTTGTATTAATTTTAATTGCACATGTTTGGGCAGGATGGCCCTGATCCTCTTCTCCATCCTTCATGCACGTGTTGTAAGGATGCCTTGGGCGGGATGGCCCTATTTTAGATTTTAAATTTTAACTCATGTGTTGTGTTATGCAAGGTCGATTTTGGGCAGGACAACCCTATCTTATTTCCTTTTGTGTGTGTTGGTCCCACTTGTTGTATGGGCAGGTTTAAGGATTTTTGTAGTTTACATCCTTCGGGGAAGGATATTTTGTTGTATCCTTAAGGATTTACAACATTTTTTGCTATTGTTGTAATCAGGTTTTTGGGTCCCTTGATAAAAACCCAGATAAATTTAAACTACCAAAACAAATAACAAGGATTATGCAACTAAACAACCAACTACCTAATAGACCAACTAGTTGCACAAATAATCATAGAGTATTTTAATTTAATCTATTATATCTTAATGAGACTATGAATTCTAGACAAGTAAATGAGTACAACAAAAATCCAAGATTCAAAATTATCACCATAAACATTTAACATGCTTAAATTAGAAATATGCAACCATCAATACATACATACATACTCTACAAGTGAATCAAACCAGAGGCTAGACAATAGTTCGTTTGTATTAAGGTGCAATATCCATCCTTACATATGAATTGTAAACACCTAAGAGCCAACCGATATTCATTCTACATCCTTGTATATATAGAAATTTCACAATCCTATGGTAGTCAAAAAACATCATTGCCTAAGAAGTATATTATTGTTCCATCATAGATTCCACTAGCCTATAGGGCCACTTTAGAAATTTGGCTGCTTCAATCACCTGGACATAATCGATTGATGGGCTTGGATCTGCATCACCTTGAGTCATACCTCATTTGTTGTATGCATTTGGGCCATTGATTTATATTCTACCCAACTACCCTATCATTCACATGATGACCTTTACTTTTAAGATCCTCTAACACAAGATCATGCTTGTTAGATATTATGGGAGAGATGTGTTCTTGTTGGATAATGATTGTCAGGTTGGTTGCATACCTATGATACACCTACTCCTCACTTTGGTAGCCTCTAGCCGCACACTTATTTCCTAGTGGTTTTATCTCTTAATCGAATGCCATATCTCTTATGTTGGGTTCCTAAGACCTTAGCAGTTCTGTACTAGGTTCAATGCCATAGGTATGTCCCAGATTTGGTGTATCTTCCACTTATGTGTGTGTCAGTATCCTGACTACTGACTAGGTTCCAACCAGATCTAAGTCTTCTATTTTTTTCATGTTATGCACCATATTCTAGATTTTGAGCTCCAGATCAAAACATTGAGAGTCTTCCAAGATTTGTATGGGGATGAACATTTTGGTGCTCTGATTGGGTAATCGAGGTCACTACCGGGATCTAGCTAGGCTTACTTGTTCTAACCTTCTTTGTTTCCACTGATTGGGTCTTTATAATGTTTTTGGGATATGGTTGGGCCTAATTGTTCCAGGATCCATTGGATCAGGTATTTTCCTATCTTGGTTAAGGTTGAGATTTTTGGGATCCCATCGGGTTTCAATCGAGTACAATTTTTCCAGTAGTTTCCAGACTTGGCCATTTTGATCTTCCCTTTGTTCTTATACATTGAGGTAGATGTTTTCACAATTTACTGGGCTTTAATCGGTGTATATGTTCTAACACTCTCAATACTGAGCCCACCTTGATCTTTTTATATGTATCAGGTCTTTGACATTTTGAGGAGTTGCTATCCAGGTGTAGTTCTTCTGGTCAGCTTTTGACTTAGCCATTTTCTTGATATTGTTTTTCTTAGCTTCTAGTCAACAGACAAGGAATTGGCACCATCTTCTGGTGGCAAGACCCAACATGTGTTATTTGAGTCCCAGCACCATCATTCTAGTGGACACATACCTTTGTTAGTTTGTCCTAGTCATCCTTCGGTGCCCTAGTGGATGACATATTTATAGTCAACTGACTCTCTGCCTTTATTTTGGGCTTTGGTTAGGCACAGGTGATATGATAAGTTCAAGGGGTATCCTTCTCATCACTTATTCACTCAAATTTACTTCTAGCAATGCTTTTGGGCTTTATGGACAAAATTTATTGGTGATCTCTGACGTTATTTAAAAGAAAGGTAAACTTAATATATAACTGCTAGCAGTTAGGCGTGGGTAGGTACAAAAAACACCCACAAGAAGTTTCTTCATAAATAATATTTTGAAGAAAGTTGTCTAATCTGAATAATAACATTCTTTCAAATATCCCATAATATTTTCTTTTGTACCAACAAAATACTAGAGAATGAGATTTTCTTCCACAAAATTTACATGGATAGAGATTCCAACAATTAGCTTCTTCATGTCCAATTCTATTGCAATAATTACACTTTAATTGAATGTAATGTCCTTTCTTTAATTTATGTTTTCTTGCTAGTACTTTGAGTTCTTTAATTTTCATAAGAAAACAACATAGTCATTTATGCACAAATAAGGCCATTATTCCTTTATTTTATTTATAAATAAGTTGCATGTTTTCTAATTTCATGGTACTCAAAGTAGTTGTATATTTTGTTATAGAATTTATACTTCCAGTTTATGATTTCGTATTAATAATATCTAGCTTTGAATCCTCAAGTGTAATTCTATGCCATGTTGGTATTCCTTTTTCGCATCTATCAATTTTTAAGTATCAATTAATAACTTGTTTACCATTTCTTCACTATCCTCACTTAATGTATTTCTCATATTTTTTTCCATGATAACTAGTGACTCAACTTGATGATTTAATTCCTTTGAAGTAGTAAACCTTATATATCCCAAGTGTAATAAATACTTAAGTATGAAATTTGTAAATTTTTAGTTTTCTAACATTTGATGTAGAAATACTTTTGTCTCCCTAATAAATAAATTTGCAAAATTTTAATTTTCAAAAATTCAAAGTTATTAAAGTTTTCTAATTTTCTAAAAATACTTTAAAAACATTCAAATAGATTTAATTCAAAATACTTCAAATCAAAAATCTTAATAAACTCTTTAAAAACTTTAACTCCTTATAACTCCACTTTCTAATAACTTTAATAAACTTCAAAAAATTAATAATCAAAACATTAAATAAACATTATTACTTCATATATTTATAATATAACCTTTTAAAAATTAAAGTGCATAAACCTTATAACTCTGAATTGGAATAATGTTCAAACTTATTTCATTCCCACCAAAAATAATATGCACTAATTTGTAATATCTATTCGTTACCTGAGAACGTGTTGATGAAATTGTAGTTACTTAGCTCCTCTTTCAATGCTTTATTTTTACTTGAAATATCAAGTGAAAAGATTTAGAACATTTGATGTTCCTTAACATTTGTTATTCCACCTTACTACATTCCAATTTGTTGTTGCTACCTAGTTTGCATTTTGCATCATTTGAGATGAGCAAATCCTTGATCCTAGTGGTGATCTTATATGTCTCCTGGTATCTCAAATTTAGGTGGCTCGTTCGTTGTTGTATCATCTTTCGACAATCCTTTCCTCGATGACTAGATCTCCAATATATTTCTCTTTTGTTAGTTTTTCCTCCTATGGTTTGTTGCCTGGTTTTATCTCAAGTATATTTCTTCTTAATAGCTCAATAGCACACACTAGAGGCTTGGCTCACTTTATAATGATAGCACATTGTCTAGAGGCCTGACTTAATTTTTGATGACAACACATTCTTATATTTGTTTTTTGATAGTAACCCTTTATCTGGAGGCTCGACTTGCTTTATAATAGAAACATTTTCTCTAGAGGCTCAACTTGCTTTGTGATGACTTATCTTACCTTAAGCATTCTATGAGTAACTACAGTTATTCCCTAGAGCCTTATGTGATTCTCCACTAGCACCTTATGTGCCTCTCTCCTAGCACCTTATGTGCTTCTCTCCTAGCACCTAATGTATTTTTCTCCTAGCACCTTATTTTCTTCTCTCATGGCACCTTATGTGCTTCTATATAAAACCTTACAAGTGCTTCCATTAGCACTTTATGGATAATTCTTGTAGCACCTTAAAAGTGCTTCCTTTCGTACCTTTTAAATGCCTATTGTAGTGCTTTATGAGCACTTTGTTTGTAGTACCTTACGAGCAACTCATAAACTTTTGCTTTTGTACCTTCTGATTACATGCTAATACTTATGTAGTATCTTATGAATATTTGTTGTTCTATGTAGTGCCTTATAAGCACTTTGTTGTAAGTAGCTATACTGCTATGAACTCTGATTGCAATATTTCTACACACTTTATCTCTTAAATATTGGCCTCTATAGAATAACCTCTTTCTTGGAATACTCTGACTAGATATTCTTCTTTAAGAATACTACTCCAAGGTTAATTTAATCTTGGCCTATGATGCTCCTCTATCCTTGGAAGCTAAAAATGCTTCTCTATATTTGTAGGAAGTTATGTTGCATCTCAATATCCTCTAGTAGATATGATGTTCTTCTATCTATCTAATTTTTTTTTTAAATATATGGAATCTATTCCAATATATTAGGTTGCACCTAAGAACCAAATATGATTCTCCTCATTTCTAGAGAACCAAACATCAATTTTAGGGTGACTCCGAGTGTCCCTGAATGAATAAATTTCTCCTGAGTAGGTTCTTCCTCAATATTCAATAGTGATTATCCTCTTCTTCTCTAGAGAATCCTAAATATTATCAGGATAACTTTGTACATCCTCGAATTTACAACTATCTTTTAAGTTGGCTTCCAATAAATCATTATCCAACTTTCTTTCAAGTTGGTTTCTAATCAATCAATATTAGTTGAGTCCTAGTCTTCACTAATTCTTCTTCAACCAAGTGGAAAGACCCTAGCAATTAAATCAAGGTGACTATTCCTTATCCCTTTAATTTCTACTCAATCAGAACTTTAAAAAATAGAGTCCACATCTTCATTACCTTCAAAGTGGACAAACTATAAATTAACTCTATCAAGATTGGACAAGGTTAAATATTGATGATGGTGGCTAATAAAATAACTTTATAAAAATGGACAGATTTAAATGGTAGCTCTGATACCTCTATTGGATTTTTAAGCATTACTACCACAAAATATCATAGGTCCCTCAATATAAAAGCCACAATATTAAAGGTCAAAATATAAATAATGTAGAGTAGAATTATATATGAGCAATATAATATGTATATCACATCCAATATAATACTAAAAATAGCATTCACTTATAATAACAAATATGAATGTAAATAGCCTAAATCATCATGAACTATGCATGAATAAAAATTACAATATTAGTTGCTTAAAATCTATATACAAGCTTTATTCCCAAATAGATATCTTTTACAATTAGATTGCTCTTTTTTTTAATCTTTTCTATGATTCTTTATGGAGCATTGTCTCCATAATATAGCAATAGTAATGTGACTCTTCAAGTACTTAACTTTTACTCTCTATATGACAATTCCCATGACCTTTGGCTTATTATATTACCACTTGTATAGCTTCTTTATGTGCACATCCTCTCAATACACACTTTCCCTATAACTTACATGACACTTGTGCATTTCCTGCATATTACACTCTTACATGACACTTGTGCATTTTCTGCACATTGACACTTACATAAAAGGGAAAATATAAATCACACATCTAAACTATAGACTCAACCCTAATCTATTACATATTTACAATTGTACCATGAAGGTACCATAAGGTTACATACCAAATAATGTAATATTCCACAACACTCTAAAGCCTTCAAGAAAAATTATAGGATATACAATAATTTATCTCCCAACTTGTAGATAAATGCCAATCCTTTACTAAACTTATGAGAAAAGGTGTCAACTTAAAGTGGGATGATGAGTTTTAAAATTATTTTGATACTATCAAAATGTACCTCTTATAACCTCTAGTTCGCATCCCATAAAAGCCCATGAAACATCTATTGTTGTATATAATTGTGACTATGAATTCTTTAGGTATCATTTTGGCTCAATATAATCATCAATACAAAGAAATAGAAATCTACTACAATGGTAGAGTTCTAGTAATCTACGAGACTCACTACATGCCTTTGGAAAAACTTTACCCAAAAATGGTTTTTTCTTTCCAAAAATTAAAGCATTATATGCTTAAAAAAAAGACCATCATGATAGCTTAAGCAAATCATATAATATATATTATATGAAAACCAAGCTTCTTGAGTTACACTACCAAGTGGGTAATGGACCTTAATGAGTTCTCCCTCAAATTCATTAAAATAAAATTCTTAAAGGAACACGTTATAGTTGACCTTATAGAAAATGCTTCATTAGAAGGCCATCAACCCATAGAGGTCAGTTTTCTTGACGAGACTATCTATTGTTTAGAAGTTGAACAATATGCCTCTTGGTCCCTTTACTTTGATGGAGATAGAAACACCAAGGAATTGAGGAAATGAATATTTTTAGTCTCACCATAGAAGGTTGTTATTTCTTTGTTGTTTAAGCTTCCATTTTCATTTACTAACAATACTACAAATATAAATACTTAATTCTTAGACTTTGTGTTCTTAAAGCTCTAAATATTATGAAATTGTCTATTTTTGGAGACTTACAACTAACTATCAATAAAATCAAAGGCACCTATCAAACCAATGATGATAAACTAAATCCCTATAAATAAATTGTGGATCATTTATTGGAAACCTTTGAAAATATTCCTAGGTATAGAAATCACCATGTTGATGCAATGGTGGTTGTTGCATCCCTTGTTCCCCTAGAACTTCAGGATCAACAAGCCTCCATTATCATTCATTAAATTAGGTAACCAACAACTCTTGCATCTAGTCAAATACCCTTATCAGTATTTTTTGCTAACTTAACAATCCCTTTAGATCCTTGGTACAAAACTATTTATGCCTTCTTCAAATATGGCACAATACCCGAGGGTCTTAACTATCACAAATAAATAAATCTTAGACAATGTATTTTTTTTCATCATCATTGATTATGTCATGTATAAACGATCCTTTGGCAGTATTGTCTTGCATTACCTCAGTTTAAAAAAGGCTAACCAAGCAATACAAGAAGTTCATTATGGAATATATGGTAGTCATTTTAATGGAATTGTAATGGCTAAAAAGCTTATTATATTAGGTTACTATTGGCCCTCCATAAAAAAAGACTTGTGAGTACATGCACAAGTGCGATAAGTGCCAAAAATATGATAACCTTGCACATGCTTCTTCACAAGAACAATAGTCCCTAACTTTTCCTTGGCCTTTCTCTACATGGGGCATAGATATCATAGGAAAAATAAATCCTACCTCGTCATATGGTCATAAGTTTATCACTACAAAAATTGAATATTTTACCAAATGGATTGAGGCAATGCCTCTATATTATTTCTTGGAAATAAATGTGTCTAAATTCATCCTCAACCAAATCCTATCTTTCTACGACATACCTTTCGTCATAATTTTAGACAATAACCCTCCTTTTAAAAACAAGAACATAGCATACTTTATTATAAGTACAAAATCCAACATAGATGGTCTACACCTTACTAATTTTGAATAAATGACCAAGTTGAGGCTTCAAACAAAACCCTTATTTGAATACTCAAGAAACTTGTGACCAAAAATAGGTGGGACAGGCACCTTTAACTTTACTTTGTTTTATGGGTGTATTGAACTAGCGTTTGAATTCCAATCAGAGATACACCTTAAGCCTTGGTTTATGGAACTAAGGCTATATTTCCTTTTGAAATTGATTTTTCCTCTCTTTGTATCTTCCTAAAAGACAGCCGTAATCGATGAATATTGCGACACTCATTTGAGCCAAATAGAAATCCTTGATGAAAAGAGGATACATGCCTTAGAACATCTTTGAGTCTATCACAGGGTTATGCATAAGGGGTTGGAATCAAAATGTACTTGTAAAAAATGTCGAAACCTAATCGAAATCAAGGTGAATGAAGGCGAATCCTAAGAAAATAAAAGCAATCATCTTCACACCAAAATTTGGGGCATTTGAAGCCCTACAAAGTAAGTTCATATTTGGAGAAAATGTTGACCTATTAAATCACCTTATAACTTCATAAGAACACCACCATTAGATCAGGCTTGAAAAGAGCTTTCCAATAAGTACAAGTATACCTATGTTTGGATATATATTATGGCGAATTGACCCTAAGAAAAAATTGATCTTGAAAAGTTTAGGTGAATGGGTCGACGTCGAGGATCCTCATATTTGTCAATTTTTAATTTTGGAAATCCTAATATTCATCCAATATGTGAATATTTGCCACTGTGCATAACCCTAGTCTATCATCAAATACTAAAATGAGCCTACAATAAGAAATTTAGACCTCAAACAATTGATATTTGGGATAGTTTCTATACAAATATTGTCTTGAGGTACCTAAAATAAAATCATAAGAATACTAACAACCAAAACAAATTAAAATGTAATTTACCTAACTGGTTATGGTCATTCATAATAACTATCAATTATGGTTCAAGTGTTTATCATCTTGCCACTTTATATGGACATGAATTAAAGGAACCTATGAACATAATGCATCTTAAAATATACTACATCTAGTTTTGCATCACTTGCCTGAACATGTGTTTGGCTATGTTGATTTCCTATTGAATGAATAACTTACTTGCTTATTTTTATATGCTTTCTAGTTGATTTCTTGTTACAGTTGAGATATTTTTTGGGAATAATTATGATCCTAGTTAATATATTGCATTGCATTTAGCTAGGTAGATGAGGTAGCAAATCTCTTTAAAGAAAATTAGTTCATAAGAAGTGCATATCTCATCACTTTCTCATCCTGAACATATGTTTCATATTTTTCTCATTATCCTATCCCACAACTTACTAGAACCATATGATAATATTGATACTACAAACCAAATTTATACATGGTATTAAAGAAATGTCCAATCTCTTCTCTTCTCTCATCAATCCTCCCTCATTGCGCTATAAAAACTCAAGAGAGCTTTGTAGCCATGTTCAATGTTTAGCAATATGTGTAGTCATACCCAACACTGGCCTAGACTATAATTCCTCTCATGAATATTTATAAGTTAGCCAGGGCAAAAATATCATATTCTACACTTCTTGCTTAACACTAAAAATTCTCCTATACAATCTAATTCATCTCTATACCTATGAAAAGTAGATGGTAGAATTATCCAATGACTGGTAGGTGCTTATAATTCTTACACACCCAACAACATTGGATTATTCTATCAAATATTTTTTTGAGTGTAAGGATCTACTAGGAACCTCAATTACATCAATATTCCTTGTTACCCCATAAGCACTTGAGAGGTAGTCACATTATATCCATTGCTTGACATATGTGTAAAAAAGTCCATACCCATAAATGGATGACAATGGAACACATCTCTTGGTTTTTTATGAGATAGTTGGGATAAACCAAGCATATCAAGATCAATAACACATATCATAACAAGTTAATTCATCCTTATACCATGGAAGTATGAGTGGTAGAGTTATTTAGCGATTGGCAAGCACCTAACATCCTTATGCACCCAACAACATGGGATAGCCCTATCAAATATCCTTCCTTGATATAAATATCTATCAACAAAATCAAGTCAAAATCCCCTTTTGATACATCAAATATGATTCATCCATATACCCAAGAAGGGTGTATGGTAAAACCATTAAATACATGACAAGTGTCTAACATATTTATCCATCCAACAATATGGTATGATTATATCAAACATCCTTTCTTGGTCTATGGATTTATCAAAAATCTCAATTACCAAATTAGCAAGTTCTTTTTCCTTTTGGCAATCCTCCCTTGTTGCCCTATAAATACTTGGAAGATGTTTTCATTCACATTCAATAATAGGCAAGATGAACAATCATATATATGTCTAGCATTGGATATGATTTAAATTCATTTCTTAATTTAGTTTCTAGTTGTAGTCATCCTAATCCATTGGTTCCAAATTGGGGGGTGGGATGGCCTCAATTTCAAATTGGGCCCAGGCAGGAAAATATTTTGGAATGAAATCCACTAAAGAGTTTTAGAGATTGTAGGTTGGCCTTGATGCCAATGGTAAACATACCCTAAATTTGAACTTCAAGTTGTGTATTAGCAATAGTTTATGTGTGCAAGCAGAGGTGGATTCTGGTGCTCTAGGTCTTCTTACTAGTAAGTGCCTATTCAAAAATATATCTCCCAATGCATATGTTATTGTTTTCCAAAAAATTATCTCTATGCTTGAGATATTTTACTTGTTTGACCTCCACCCTAGTAAGGATGATCTCCACATTCCTTTAGCTATCATGCATTTAGCTATGTCTCAATATGCAGGCTTATTGGTATGAAAGTTCTTGTGTTCATGCCCTAGACTAGATTTCATCAGGCAATAGGATCTCTCCAAATAGAATCCTCAGGGGCACATGGATATTATGGACCTTCCTAGATACTTCTTCCTTGTTAGGCTACACTACATTGAATACTTTTATTGCATACTCAAATGATGACCCTAGTTTTATGTTAGATGTGGTCTCTTCTTAAGAAAATGGGGTTCAAATTTTAGCCGTAGAGACTTCTTCCTTGTTAGGTTGCACTACACTGAAGATTCTACTTGCATACTCAAAGGAGTACCCTAGTTTTATGGTAGACATGGTCTCTTCATGAGAAAATGGGTTCAAATTTTAACCCAAACTCCCAATGCATCAACTACACTCTGATTTAGGTCATGGTCCCTGGTCTATTGGTTTAGTTCTAGCATGAAGACATCCTCATTGGAATTTTGAGAGCCATTGGGAATATATTTTCCCTTGATCCAACTACCAAAGCAATGAATGATCTACATCATAATGTGTATCCTTACCAATCTAGATTCAAAACTACCCTAATCCATTAAGATATTTCCACTTGGACTTGAGATCAAGTATAAAAAGAAACCTTCTATTTGCTCTCTCTACTCAAATCTTGGCCACATCTCCTCCTATTATCCTTAATTAATGGTCCAACCCTCTCATGCTCCCTAGAATCCTCCCCCTGCCTCCCCTAATCATGTTGAACCTACTTTGGAGGAGCCCTTTGAAGTTATACTTTATGATACTATTGCTCCTACTAAACCTGTTATGGAGGAGCCCTCTGGAGCTACTCTTTAGGATGTTGTTTCTCCTACTAAACTGACTTTAGAGGGGTCCTTTAGAATTTATCTTCAGATCACTGATGCTTGTGTTGAACCTACTTTGGTGGTACCTCTGGAGCTGCTCCTCAGGACATTGCCCCTACCACTACTTTGAAGGTGGTCCCTAGAGCTACTCTATAGGATGCTACTCTTGCTCATGCTAACCTTGTGTTGGAGGTAACCTCTAGAGCCAACGTATGCCAAGTGGGAGAGTCTCCATCTCCACTTTTCTAGAAGCACAAATTTGGTAACAAAAGTCATTAAGTTTTCATAACGCCAACCTTAGGAAATGTAACCTCTAGTAGCAATAAAAAGGGAGGACAATTTTTGTCCTCAAAGAAAACATATTCTCAATTTTTTGCCTTAGGACAAGAATGCAAGTTGCTTGCCACCTTGAAGAAAAATTTAAGGCAATGCAAATGTTAGCTTTGTATTCTTCTAGTTTGGTTCTTTTGTCTGGGGTTTTTCTTTTCAGGTTCCTCCTCGAGGGCCTTCTCTTGTTTTATGTCTGCTTTGCAGGTTCCTCTTCAAGGGACTTTTATTTTTTTAAAGGTTTGGGGACCCTTTCAAAACCATATTTAGCTAATATAAATTTAAAAATTCATAATAAAAACATATCCTATCATATCTATGTCGTCTCGCCATAGGCTAGCAAGAGAGTAGGGCATTAACAATTGATTATTTGATTGTCACTACCATATTTGGTCAATTGTTAATACCATTGTTGCTCGTTGAGTTGTAAGTAAACTAAGACATATTCCTTTACATAAGTCTTAATTAGATAAGCAATACCATATGATAATCATTGTAACATCCTCATATCCACTAATGCTCCTATCTCATCAATATTTGCTAAAGTACACTTCATCATATGATAAAATATATTTTTACCAAGCACTAAGTTCATATCCTTAAAGTAGGATGATTATTTGGACATGCTCCTTTGCAAAAACATAGAGGATTATAGAGGCACCTCGTAGGATGGTTAGGTATCCCCATTCTCTTTGATGATTAGAAGAAGTGCTATGACAAATCATCTTTCTTTTTCCCCTTAACAAGAGAAAAACTTGTATTTATAAAACCTCCTATATATAAATCTCCTAGTGGGAGGCATCCATTACAACACACTATTTACATCAACAAATTATTTTCATTCATATGACTAGTTGGTTAGATGAATTCATGTTGCATGGTTGCTTAATACATATAGACATAGAGTATTTCACAAATATGTAGCGATGATAACTAGTCAAGATAGCTTACACTTACACTAGGTCTCTAATGCTAGTGGATCCCCACCCCTAGGACATTAGCTTACTTGATACATGATTACACCTACCAAGAAATAATGATAGCCCATATTAGCATAAGAGCATCAAATGCTAGCAGACTTAATGTTCGTATTTGCATAAATTGGTTGGCTAAAATCACATGTTAGTATGCATTTATCATATTAACTTTTTATCACTTTTGATAAATAGTTGATATCAAGTCATCAATTGGGGTTCCATCCAATTGATCTTGTCCTCTACAATAACTTTAACAAAGGTGACAAAACATTATCAAATAAATCTAACTAAAGAGAAATAACCATAGATCATCATCAAAAATCAACACAATGATGTTTCCTTCATTAGATTATTGATGAGTGATAAGATCATGGTTTTAATTACAACCTAAATAATCTCAAGGTTTAAACAATACAAATCTTACATCAATATAATAGCAGTGTTGGATTCTTCTCTTTAAAGAGAGTGGAAGCCCAACCTTATTGCTTCATAATTACATGGAGCATTATACAGGTGTCTAATAGGATTGCCAAGGATTTTCAATCCCTCTAAGGATAAAACAAAGTGCCTTAACAAGCAACGTTTATCAAACAATCATAAAAATTATTTTAAATCTCATAGATAAATCACAAGACTTCTTACTAAATAAGGGATATCTTTCACAAAGTTCTTCTTAAGATCACATCATAAATCTTAAAGTCCTTCAGATATACAATGATCGAGGTATATATCATCATGTTTAAATTCCTTTGGATCTACAATGATCCAAGTACATATCATCATGTTTAAATTCCTTTGTATCTAGAACTATCCAAGGACACACTATGTTTAATATCCTTTAGATCTACCATAATCTAGGCACACATAAAATACAAATATTGAAATCCTCCATGTAATATAAATATTATCACACACAAATTATAGTCCTGTCAACCCTAGGTACAACAATACAAGACTGAAAATGATCAAGTCTTGGAGGTCCAGGTAAATTAAAGTCCTAGCAACCCTAGGCATAATAATACAAAATTGATAATGGTCAAGTCCTAGATATCCAGGCAAATCAAAGTCCTACCAAACCTAGGCACAATAATATAATACCAATAATGATCAAGTCCTGGAGATCTAGGAAAACTAAATTCCTAACAAACATAGGTGCAATAATACAAGATCAACAATGGCCAAAGTCTTGGAGGTCTAGGAGAATTAAAGCCCTAGCAACCCTAGGCACTTATACATAATATTTTAAAATATCATGATTAAAGTTTTTGATACCATATTAGTCTAGGCAAATAAAAGCCTCAAAGTTCCACAAGTGCCTGATCTCAAGGTAAAACTATTAGTATCATCAAACAACATGTTAAAACTATAATGAGAATTTTTTACATCAAAACATCATCATCATATCATCAAGACAAAAATATAGTCATAAAAAAATTAATCACCTCATATATACATCAATGAATCATATGCATCCTCAAGTTTTCTAGCATACCACAATAACAAAATTATTATGCTCGATCATATAAAAAATAATAAGGACTGGTGCATCACAATCACAAAATTGATGCACTCTACAAAAAAATCTAACTCTGGGAACTTGTATCCTACATCATCGTATGCATCGATTGTTGGGAAGTTCTAGTGGTAGAGCTCAAGTTGGAATGAGATCTAGAAGGAGTGCAATATGGGGAAGCCTATCTAATTTTTAGGAACTACCTAATGGTATAATACCCTATAATGAGTAAACTTAATCCTATCTACCTTTAATGCATCCTTGGTAGCATCTAAGTGATCAAACATCACTAGCACATCAAGAAATCTAATTGATTCTCTCATATCATCTCTCTCGTATCAACTATGTCACCTAATATTCTCATTGAACCATTCCAAAATCCCTCTCTTCCTTGGTAGTGGCTCATACTAAGGTCACCTGGGCCACTCATGCCACATCTGTATCTCTCTCTACAACAACCTAAAATTTCTATAAAACTACATGATCTCTCTCACTCTAAAGACAAGTAATCTCCATAGCAATAGCATCAAGCATTTGTTGTAAAGTAGATCTCTCAAAAACATCCATCTCCTTTGTTGTCCTATTGGGCCTTGCTCTTGTATCACCTCCCTAAGGTGGAGGTATGGATTTCAATGGAAAAATATTGATGTATCTCTAAGCTCTCTCCCTCTATCACCTTCTCACCTCCTTAATGTGCCTCCTCATAAATAATCTAGGCCAGAATATCATGGTACCACTACCTATATGTAAAGGAAGCTCTCACATCATCTACGCCAAGATCAATCACTAGAGGATCATCCATATCCTCATCAAGAAATAATGTGGGGTCAAGACAGTTCCCCACATCCCCTCATCTCTCTCTGTCCTCCTATACCAATATTCGCTCATCTTTGGGGATTTTGATATATACCAAACTGCCTTGAGACCTAGTTTTATTGGTACACCTCCCTAGTGTCACTAGGGCCAACAATCCACTAGATATTCTAAATTTGAGCAAGATAAAAATCATCCTTTACCCATCCCAAATGCTCCCTCCATGGTCTCCACATAATTTGGTCAGGTCCAAAATCATCTATGACCCTCCAAACCATCATCAACATACCTCTAGAAGGGCGATGACAACTTTCAAAGATATGATCTCATCTATATGTAGTTGGAGTCCCTACATTTTCCACCTAGATTACTAAACCAAAAGGATATTGGATGATGATGTCCTTCTAACACCATACCTAGAGAAGAGTACAAAAAACAAGGCTCTTCCCATAACTATATATAATCTTGTACAACATCTTGTATAACCAATTCAAAACAAAAGGAACCCAAGAATATCTCAAGTGTTTATCCCTCATCCATATGATCATACCACACCATCCCTAGGGTAAGAGACAACCACTCATATCTTCCAATAACAAACCAAAGAAAGTAACACTCAATAGTGTTGTCAACCTATCAATATGATCACTGATGAACAACCTACTAACATTTATCTTATGACTCATAAATTATTGATCAACATGAAAATAGATCTAAAGGATTGATCTCTAATCTACACCTATTTGAATAAGGAGTCCTTGGATAGGAACTGTAACAACCCGGTCAAATACACGTTGGTTGTAACAATCTAAACTCACTTATAGGCTTGACAAACAAGGGATATGGTTTGACAGGGGTAATTTTTTTGTTTTTTATCTTTATTTAGCACCCATTAGTAATCAATACATAGCATTGAATACCACTTTTGGGATTATGACCATTGTAGTTGGCCTCCCAAGTGGATGAGACTGGTTAGGTCCTGTAGGAGGTCTCTTTAGTGATTCTATCCTTCTCACCCTTTGTTCTAGTGAATCCAAAATCATGGCTACAGGGCCTATAACACCTAGAGGGTGGATGCATAACTCCCCTCCCTTACATTTGGAACCTTGAGTTCAAATTTTACTCATCTATTTTTTATTATCATGTAAGGGTGTTTAGCGTAGATGCTATGGTGCTTAATTGGTGACCACATAACTAGATTAATATCTAGCACCATGGGCAATTAAGGTCATGTCATTCACCTGGCACTGATCATGGTTTTCTTGAAAAAATTGCAAATAATGCAATGGTTTATCCCATACCAAACCACCGTGAAATCTTATCTTAGAGTTTTATAATTCTCTCACCAAGATTCCCTATTTGATAACTTCATACAAGGGCCACCACCATACTGCTCGTACAATAACCTAGATGGACGTCTCATACCGCCCATTCCCAAAAACTCATTAATTGCATACACGTAAATTAATGGTATTGAGTGACTTATTTATTCATCATCTTCGATATTTTAGATAAAATTAAACTCAAGGACATGATTTCATCCATCTCTATTGTTTAACCAATTATTTTTTTGGCCTAGAAGGACCCTTTTTTCTTAATTACTTAAGACAAATTCATCCTTTTAAATAAATAAGACTTCTATTAAAACTAATCCTATAATTCTATATAATAATCTTTCTGTTTAAATATTTAAACTGTCTATTTAATTTTTTCAAAAATAATTAATTCATCTAAAATAATTCTATAATTAAATGTCCCTTTTAAATAAATAATTCATCTACTATTATTATTTCACTGTATTCACTTTTCCTTTAAAAAAAGACACAATTTAAAAGGGATCTAATTATTATATTCTTCTTTCTTTTCCTTAAATATAAAAAGAAGACTTCTATTTTAAAATAATTTAAAAGGTAATTTTATCTACAAAGGTTATATTATAATCACTTTTGTTTTCACTAAATAAAATGATTTTTAAAGAAATCATATATAAATAGAAAAGTATTTCTCTGTATTCGTTTTTCCATGAATATGACCTTTTTTTCAGACAATATGGGATAAATGAATACGAGGTAGCTTTTCTTTTATAATGAAAAGACATTAAATAATCAAATAAGTCTTTAATTAGTCACAATAACATTAATAAGTCTAAATAAAATTATCAATGACCTTTTTTCAGACGATATGGGATAAATGAATACGAGGTAGCTTTTATCTACAAAGGTTATATTATAATCATTTTTGTTTTCACTAAATAAAATGATTTTTAAAGAAATCATATATAAATAGAAAAGTATTTCGCTGTATTCGTTTTTCCATGAATATGACCTTTTTTCAGACAATATGGGATAAATGAATACGAGGTAACTTTTCTTTTATAATGAAAAGACATTAAATAATCAAATAAGTCTTTAATTAGTCACAATAACATTAATAAGTCTAAATAAAATTATCAATGACCTTTTTTCAGATAATATGGGATAAATGAATACGAGGTAGCTTTTCTTTTACAATGAAAAGACATTAAATAATCAAATAAGTCTTTAATTAGTCACAATAATATTAATAAGTCTAAATAAAATTATCAATATTAATAAGTCTAAATAAAATTATCAATCAATTACAACAACGTTATTAAGTCTAAATAAAGTTTTCCCATCAATAGTTTACAATAACATTTATAAAACAAAATAAAGTTTCCCATATAAAAGGAAAATGAGGCAATATTTTATTCCAAGCATAAGGGTTATTTTATTTTTATATTCACACACATCTACAGTTGGATTGGAACCTGAGACCAGCCGGTGAACGGTGGCTACAGCCCCAAGCCTTACCACTAAACCAATTAAATTCATTTTCAAAACTAATAAAGTTCCCATACTTATCTAAACTTAAATATAAAAGAAAAAGGAAGCAATCTTTTATTCCAAGCATAAGGGTTACTTTTAAATTAAATTAGTTTTCAATCTTTTATTCCAAGCATAAGGGTTACTTTTCAATTAAATTAATTTGCAAGAATAATCGATGATCCATATGGTTGACTATTCATTTTTCACCATAATTTATCCAATACTTTCTTTACCGCATAACCAACCTTAGAAATTTATAAGATATCATATGGGAAAAATAAATTGAGTTATATTTTATACACTTTTATTAAAGGCATATACATACAAACAATTAACATGGAGTACATTTTCCAACTGTCACAATTTAATTTTATTACCGAGACTTGTTAGCTATTTTATCCTAAAAAACAATAATTATTTAAATTCAATAATGGTCTAGCTTTTAACTAGTCTTCCAAATAACATTGCAATTCACACAAGACCTTAAGTTTATGGTACATTTTCCATTCTTCCAGATATTTTCTAAAGCCTTCAACAATCTGATATGGAGATATCCCTTTTGCATCAGACGAATCTCGAACCCTGAGAATAGATTCCTTTTCCCTGCGTGGTGGTTGCTTTCTAGGCGGTCAAGATTGGTTGTCGGGATCAAAATGGCTCCACGATGAAAGTTAAATGTTTAATTAAATGAATGCACTATTATGAGCCTTTCCTTCTACTTACACATTCAAATCTAATATATGGAAAAAACAAGAGAAATAAAAACATTTCAGTTCACAACCAATCACATCATATTCGTTTCAGATTATTTAATTAAATGAAATAAGCAAAGCAGAAGAAGAGAATACATACTCATCCGACAATGATCTATTTATCATTAAATTTAACAACGTATTACTTTTTTTTGCTTTTAACTAAAATAAATTTCCATTACTTAAAACAAACTCCTATATTCTACTCAGAATTTTCAGATATGACATACACATGAAAAATAGCCAAACAAGTAAGTCGAGTATAGCTATTTTGAACCTTGTTGAACAAAGTTTCCACACCGAAAAGCTTTTCCCTTTGTTCTTTACTCCTCTTTACTCAATTCTCCCTCCCTTACTCAAATTTTCACTATTCTTTTGTAACGCTCAAAGGTGGTTTAAGCTTAAGAATTGGTTAAGCATGCATACGGCCAAGTTTATTTTCTAATATCTTGTCAGGTGGTGGTCTAATGAAATGGAAAAGAAAACCAACTTGAGCGGTGCGGGAGGTTTATTTAATATTTTATTTTTTTTATTAATTGATTTTTATTTTATTTTTTATCTAATTATTATTTATTTTTATTTTAATATATATTCTTTTATTTTATTTATTATTATTATTTATTATATATATTTATTGTTAAATCAGACAAATATAAATCTTATTAAAAAGTAATTTTAAGTCAAATATTTATACCTCCAACATATTTTTTTTATATAGACAATCTGATGGCAACAAATATAATCATCTGCCTATTAGGAATAGTTCCCATGCTTTCGTGGCACTTTTCTTACCGTTGGAGGATTTTAAATGCAAACAATTATTTACTTTACCCATATGTAATTATACATTCACAATGTAGCTACATAAATCTATATGAATGCATCCATAAGGGCTTCCATGTACCCTGAGTCATTGGTGAGTGTTTCGCTGCTAGGGCATATTTCATCCCTACAATAAAGAATACCCCATTATGGTGAGAATTTACATAACCATAATTTACCATTTTACCTCTTACGTTTGACCTTTATTAGCCAATCGAAGAAGTGTATCTGGTCTTGAAATCACAAAAGTCATCAACAATACCATATTCTAGGAGCATAAAGTAAGGTACAACACATCAATTCATTTGTACATAAATTAAAAAATAGTCATGCTAGAAGGGTTGTTATAAGAATCCTCACAACCCTTCATACATCCTCTAGCATGAAAATCATCTCACCTATTGATAGAAAGTGTCATATCTTGGTCACAGTTGTGAGCAAGGCACGTACAAACTCTACCTTGGATATTGCTACTAGATACTCAAATCCCACTATATCTAGGATGACCCTATCAACTAGGGTCATTGCATCAAGAGTGAATGTAAGAGCACAAGAATGTCACTCTTTATGCTCTAAAAAACCCACATGCATCTAAAAAAACTCATTAGCCAGTTATACATCTAATTTTTTTAATTTTATGCATCCTTGGTAAAATTGTCACCCACTTGTAAAATTACCATCTAACAAATTCACCGTCTCCAGAAGAATTTACCGCCTAGCAAAAACTCTCAAAAAACTAAAAATACATCGCTCATGGATAAATTTATAATCAACAAGTTTGCTACCCAAACGCAAAATTGTCACCTAAAATCTAAAGCTAAGTTTTGGAAATCAACACAACAAAAAATAATATATTTTTTAATGCATATATATAGAGGCACTCCCTGAGCACCACCTATCCCTCACATCATGTCCATACGATGAATGGGTTGTTACTCTTGAGCCATAAAAAAATCGCCCTAGAGCTATCGTCCTCTAACTCGCATGGTAAAAATAAATTACGTATTACCTGCTCACTACCTAATATAGCCCTCCAGGATCTCGAAAACACTTTTGCAAAACTTGTACAATTTCCTTCACAACAAATAATAGATGCCATATCCTATTTATTTCGTAAAATTGGGATCACCAATATGGGATTTTGAAGCATTTATTGGACAATAAATTTCTCAAAAGGGGATAAAATGTAGACACCCAATATTGCTCACCCCAAATCATCTTCAACCTTAACTTCAAAGTTTTAGCCACCAAAACAAGTTCACCATCCATGAGACAAGTTTATTGATGGTAAACTTTTCACCTTAGTGGCAAATCTTTTTTAGGAAGTAATTTTAAATGTTTTCCCTCCAATGGTCAAAAAGGGTGAAATCATTACCTCAACAAGTTTGTTGCCACAAACTTGCGTAAACGGTAATTTTATCCCTAAACTTGTAATATAGTAAGTTTCTAATTTTAATGACCATGCTTATCCATGCCAACCAAGATAAGATGGCCATGCCTCAAGATCTTCCTAATCTTACATAATTTTTATTTTTGACAACATGATCTTATCTTGCCAACCTTCTCAACCGTCCTTTCTTGATAATTTGAACAAACTTTTCCGAATCCAACTCCTACATGTGAACTTGGCATCTTTACCTCATCATCTCTTCTCTTCAAGTCTAAAAGTTGGACCTCCTATCCTTCAGATCTGGCAATGAATGAAAATTTGGACAATGAAAGTTTAACAAAAAATTATGATGATACACATATGCTCTTGATGCAATTTTATAACTTCCAAATATGTTTTTAAATGTATTTCAACTCTCCTAGAGAAGCACTGTTTGTTTAATTTTAGGGGCTCTTGATTCCCTTGTTGTAGGTAGTTTTTCCATCATACCATACCCTAAAGTCTTGCATGCATGCGCATTTGTCTTCATCGCAGGAAACATAGATATTCCATCTCAATTATTTGTGGTGAATTCAATTTATCTCATCTAATTTTACATCTAATTCCCAAACCACCTTCTTTCATAATTAACAAAAACTTAGTTTCAAAATTTTTGCAGTACTTGTAGGAATTATTTGAGGTCCACCATCTGAACCCTTGAATTGTCACCCAATAGATCCGACATTGTTTCCACCTCTATAAGCTCTCCCTCTGAATTTACCACCCATAATACTAGCAGGTAACAATTTTAATTTTTTCATTACCACATTATAGTATCGACATAATTTTTATCTCCTTATATTATCTAACATTAGGAGAATCCATTCATCCATGTTGTGTCTTAAACCTTCTTTTACACCTTTGCAATCAAGTTCGTCGACCATAGGTTTTGTAGCCTACGAATCTATTTTGAGGGCGTTGAACCTACCTTGTAAGTGATGAACTTGTTTTAGTTAGTCAAAAAATAGGTTTTAAAATATAATATCTCCTACAAATATTTAAATGTCTTTAGCTTCTTTAATATAATATATCTTAGCTTTATAATATTTTAGTGTCAGTTTATGTAGCAAAAATCTACTTTCAAGGTTATCATATTTGCTTTTGTGAAAGGAACAGGGAGTATGATTGCCAAAAGGAAGCCCAATACCTTCCCCAACACTATAGTAGACCCCCTAAAACTATTGTATTTTCTATTTTTCCCATTTTAGATACTTTTTTGAAGGCTCACCTGTCACAAGGCAAATTCAACAACAACATTTGCAAACAAAGATTTTGAGGAGGTGGCAAATCATATTCTAAATTTCAATATTTCATCTAGTTAACCTAATAACAAATGTACTATTTTGATATTTCAAGAAGTGGATCCCATTATAATCCACATATAGCTTATTTAAAAATAAAAAGTTCTAAACCAACAATTATTCTTATAAACTAGTACTTATGTAAAATTAAAAATAATACGTAAATCTAATATAATTCTAACTCTAGTTTGGTCTTTATCTTTATAACTAATACAAATCCACTTAAAAATCAACTCAAATTCCTAATTAATGTGATCAAATATCCCTTAAATTGTATAATTAAGAAATCTAAAACACCATTATTACCACTTTCAATAAATATTGGTTTAATGCTTGAGATTTTTTTTTTCAATTTTTTGATAGCAATATATGGATATTTGTAACATAATAGTTTAAGTTTTTATATAAGATAGATATCACAATAAAATTATCATATAACATAGATGAAACTCTAATATTTTTTATATGCATGAAACAATTAACCTAGTTTAATTTGAAGGAAAGCAAAGAAAATATGACTAAATTATTCAATGAATATCTGAAATGGTTTAACACAACTTGTATTGCATAAATGTGGTTATCCTAGATGACTATATTGAGAGGAATAGGACCATGAAAATAAATAACTTGAGGATAAAATAAAAAAGGACAAGCCATGTGTATATGAAAATTTTACTTAGTATGCAATCTATAAATTGTGAAAGGTGAACCACCACATGCTCAAATAGGTGACCATCCATTTTTAAGATGGGTGGATTTCAAATCCACCAAATATAGTATAAAGAGAGATGTAACTTTTAGGATAAAACACATAAGTAAAAGAAGTAATGTTATAGATTCATATATATTCTTAGAGATTATGTCTATTATAATCTATTTTATAAGCAACAAAATCATTCTTTTACTTTTTTTATATATCTTATATTCTAATTTGTTATATTATTATTTTTTAAATTACATCATTTCTATATTTTTATTTAACCTAAAATTTTGTGTTTCAAATCAATAGTATCAAATTCGTCTATCCTTTGGGTGTATGTCCATGAATTTGACATCAAGCTCTCAAAAATTGAGATATCAGACATGAGATCCCTCTTATTACCTCTCTAGCCATTTTAAATGGACTCAAATGAAAAATAGAATGGACAATATCAAGAAAATTGGTTCATTTAAGATTTTGAATGAATACCTTTTGAAATAGACAAATGCAATGGTGGATCAATTTTCTCAAATTCTTGGTTCTCCATTATAAATTCTACAACATCCATTGCCCTACTATGATTTAATGCCTCAACACCTTTTAAAGTGAATGTGAATTTTTATATTCCTATTTTTGAAATAAATATTATTATTATGTGATAGAACATTGATTTAATCAAATGACTTCATACTTTATGTAAATAAATTCACTAACTGTGAAAAACCATTTTTGCACTCTTGAAAGCTACATTATCTATTAAAAATTAATGAAAAGCATATTTTAATAGGTTCAATAAGGAGAATGAATATGATGAAGCAAGGCTCACATGGGATGATTTCATAGAGGCTTTCAAAAATTAATATTATCTCATGGTAACCTATGATGGTGTATGTGATGGAAACAAATGTGTCAACATAAACATTAGTCTATTCAATATTATACTATCAATTTCCATTCCATGACAGTAACACTTAGTATTCAAGAGACCAAACCATATTAAATTCTCAAATAATTATAGTGAGTTGAAATATTATATTCAAGAGAACATGGACCTTTTTCAATTCAAGACCTTGGGAGAGGCATATAAGTTTTTTGTCAAATTGAAGCAAAAGTGCAAAAATAAAATTAGAGGAAAAATATAACACAAATAGAATAGTCTATACCAAGAAAAGAAAGAATGATAACCAGAGGAATCAAGACAAAGAGTGTTATCCCTAAGAACAAATCTGAAATCAAAAGAAAGATTCCCAAGATAAGAATTCTTAAAAGATAAAAATCAACAATTATTGGGATTATCATAACATAAACCAATATTTAAGGGAGAATTATAGAGCAATAAAATCATTATTTATTAATATGTAACCTTCTACATCCACAAAACCACCCCCATACATTCATATGATAAGGATATAAGGAAGAAAACCATAGCACTTGAACCAAATATGATCATTACCACCAAATATATTATACAATAGGACGCATAAGAAGAAACTACCCACACTTTTAGATGGGGTGAAGAGTGTGCCATTTATTTTTATTATTGATAGTAGAAGTCACAAGAATATGATTTCATAAACAATTTAAATTTGTATATCACATACCAACTACAACCATGTAATATTATATGGTTACAATAATAGAGAGATATTCATCTAGCTCAACAATGTATTTTCTCGTATGCCATCAAAACATTTAAAGATAAATTCTTATACAACATTGTGCACTTGAATATTTAATATGTGTTTCTAGGCCTACCATTTATATAGAGGAGATATTATGTGTATGAGTCACGACCTTAGAATATCATCATCATTGACATAGACCAATGCTTTAAAATACCAAAAGTATCTCCATTTACATATCTTTCCCAAGTTAAAACCAAATAATATAGGGCCATCAAAGTTTAAAAATAAAAGAATGATTCTCTTGATTATGAAGCTACAAAGCACATGGAGGATTGTTGCTACCACTCCATCGATTGTAGGATCTACATAGTAAAGTTAGATGGAATGAATAACAACATAATATAGAGAGTTGACAGGAGCAGAAGGCCTCTTGCTCTGGGTAGGAGGCCCCCGTTTCACATTTCTTACTCCCCTCATACTCCAGTCCTAAGGTTCTCTGGTCTGGAATGTATTCCTGGGATCTTCCTGGTGCTTTTTGCATTTTTAAAACCTTCACAAGATCTTCCTAGGGCCTCCCGGGAAGTGTTTTTTCCATTTCCTACATGAATTTTGCTACCTGGTCAAAATATCTTAGAGATTATTTTCTCCATACCCTTTGGTTTTGGTTGGTGTTTTACTAGCTTGGTTTGGGATATGGTACTACAGAGCTTTTCTATAGGGGTTTTTCTAGTCTTTCGGGTGGAACCTCGTGCTTCATCGTTGTCTATAGTGATGGCTTCCTCCTCCCTTATTTTGAACCTATCTTCCAGGCGGGGGTTTGATGTCATTTTCACCCAATGTGTAAGTGGCTAAAGGTTTTCTTCTTCTGCATTTTCTTGGTCTTGCAGGGGGACCTCACTCTTAATATTTGTATATGAGAGAATCTCTTGGCTGCTTCTAGGTTGGGATTTTAGTAGCAGGTTCGAGGTCTTTTGCTCTATCTTTTTGAATATTCGATGCTTATCTGATTTAGGGGTTTCTGGTGGAACATTTCTCTATAGATATTTTTGGCCCTTGGGGATGGGACCCTGTGCTTTCTCATTCAGTTGTGGTAGAATATTTTTGACGATTACTTATTAGATGAGTAGTTGGTGAGGCTAGGTTTTGATCTAGTGCTAATGAGTATTTTATGGACCCTTTCTATAGTTTTTTTTTTCTTGGTGGGAGAGACCTTGTGCATGATCACTTTCCATAGATGGGTTCCTAAAGAAATTCTCTATAATAGATTCTGCTTCTAGTTTTGGGGCATTATGGTGTCTTGAATCTCCTCTAGGATTTCTTGACTTAGACTATGCATTTTATATCCTTTACAATGAGATATTATGGTTTGTGGATATCCTATTGTGTTATTGATGCATCTTCCAGGCCTATGGAAGGCTCCTATATGGGATTCCCTTGTTCGCATAGCTTCTCCCTTGAGGAAAATCTAGTTTAGTTTTATGAGTGGGAAATTGGTTTCAAATTTAAATTTTTTGCGTTGTATCAGTAGGGACCAGGAGATCCCCTGTTCTTGTTCTTGATGCTTGTTTCATTTTTATTGCTTGCTAGTTCTCCATGTTTATAAGGGAAACCATTTTCAAATTTTAGGTCTCAATTGTATATGGTCTTATTGAGGTTATCTCATTGTCTTAGCTGATCCTTGTTTGTCTTTAGAAAATAGTATTCAGGAGATTGTCTCTCTTGTTGCGTTCTTTTTGTAAAAGGTTCGAGAATCCTTTCAAAACCCCTTCTTTCAATCAATCAAAAAAATAATAATAGAATAATATAATAACTTGCTCAAGACACCAACTAAGTACTACTTTATTGTGAGGTGAAAATTTTTATTTATTTACTTATTGGTTCTCCTTCACCAAACACACTTGTGTATTATAGATTTTTTTTAAAATGATGAAAATAGGAGTTTTATCTAAGAATTTATTCAAAAGGGACATATTCAAAAGTGCTTGACCATATGAAATTCCAATTTTATTTCAAATATGGCTATTTTCAAATACCCATTAAATCAATAGATGTATGGAAGGTTGTCATTAAATCCAAGAATCATTTATTTGAGTAGTCAGTTTTTTCATTTTGTTTGATTAATGAACCCATGATCTTCATAAGGATTATAGCTGATAGCATCTATACCTATATAAACTCATTTTAAGATAGGGATAAGCATCTACAACATGTTTGATAGGACTCTATATTATTTGAAGATATAAGTTGCATGCCATCTTGTAAAAGATTCATATCATATGATAAGTATTTAGTTCCTTGGTTACACTATTAATAAAGGATTCCATGTTAACCTTAATAAAATGTAGATAATTAAATATTTACCTACCCCAAATACTAACAATGCTTTACATTTTTTAGTCTTGTTAATTTTAAATATTTGTATTAGGATTATCACATATTGCTTGGCCACTACAACCAAGAGATAAGGGGAGGTGTCAAATCCAAGTTTTATTTAGGAGATACACAATTAAGAGAATTTGAGAAGTTGAAATACTAATTGTGTTATGCTCATAGATATTTTCCCTACTTGATATACAAACATTCTTTAAGATAATAACTAATGTATTGAACACACATTTAGAATTATTCTCATATAATGTGGGCATACCACCATTTGTTATAATGAAACATTCAATAAAAGAGTTTGAAACATACCCCACATATGACAAAGAGATCAATATCATTATCCAACAATGTGAATTATCAAAACACTACATCTTGGGCAAGGAAATAAACATCCATAGATATCAAAGGTCTCCTGAGTTTAATTAGACTAAGAATAAGCTAAGAAATTAAAGTCATTGAAATTTGGTAACATATCAATGGTATAGTTTCATCTAACAATCAATCATAACATTGGGAGTGTCAATTGAATAGAATACTATATGTGCTAATCATTAATTTTTGCACTTATCATCATTCTTGATTATTATGGGTATGAGACTTTTAATTGGTTCACCTTACATAAAGTTGATTATAATTTTATAGATATATGTACTAAGAGCTTTATATGGGTGAGTATATTCTTAATTTTTATTGATAATATAATCTACTTATTGCATTGAATATATATGTGTGTGTGTGTGTAATTTAGTGAATGCTCAAAGATGATTTGAAAATCATACTTTATTACAATTACAAGTCACATTGGGGTGGAAAAACATTGGCAACTCACCAAAAGTACTTCAATCATCCCAAGAAGAGGAATAGTGTTGAGAGGTACATCAAGTCATGCACATGTGATGTTAAACCAACCAACAATAAAGGACCATATAAACTGCTACCAATGCCAACTAAGGATGTCCTTTTTTTTATTTACCCACATCTAAGCGTAGTTTTGTAGTATTTGATCATTTTTTTTAAATGGCTATCATAATATCTTGTAAGAAATCCATTTCATCTAAGGGGACTTGTAAAATCCATTTCATTCATATATGACTCCACATTGGTTTACCAAATTCCATTGTTTTATATAGGGATAACATACCTCTTTGCATTCTTTAGTCCACCTTATAGAGGATGATGGCTAATGGGACTTGTTTTAACTAAGGAGACTTATACAATCTAGTTTAGTCACATATGGCTCAACATTTCTTTGGAAAATTCCATAATTTTAGAAAAAAATAATAAATTTGTTATCATTTTTTGGTCCACCCTATGGAGGATGATGGACACCAAGTTAAATATGTCCACAACCTTCCATTTACAAGCTCATGGTCACATCGATGTTCTGAGTCAACTAACTATACATATTATTAAATGTACATTTCAAAGCATCAATGCACATATGATGACAACCTCCTATATTTTTAGCTTAGGTATAATCAAGTTATGTATAAATCTACAAATTACATCGTATTTCATGTTTGTTTTAGGTCCCAATATTTTGACCCCACTGATGTAGCACTTCCTAATCAGCCTATGGGATACTCCTACCATCGATAAAAGTAAATAAAAACAAAATGGTTTATGGAATGGATTCAATATATGCAATAATCCCACAACATCTTGGAGAAGATAGATTAAAAATATAAGTAATGCCATGACCAACATTGGATCCTTGTCAATTTAAGGCTAAGTATAAAGTACGATTACATATTCAAATAGAGGGACTTGTGTGACACCATATAAAGATCAAAACTTTGTGCTATGGACCATAAACCATTACCAAGAATAGGGGAGAGAATATTTTTGAGATAAATTTCCCTTCCTATCTTAGTTGCATCCAATATTCAATGTTAAAATTCTTATGCCTTATTGTCCACGTATGTTGAACATCGCTATAGTAACAAAACACTTAGAGAATGAAAAATAATAATCTAGATAGTTAAACACTAAGGATGATCAAATTGTTGATATATGAACTAAGAACACTATAAAATAGTTCATTTACACATCCATAGTGGTCAAGGAAAGATAACTTGGACATCAAGGAGAGTGGCTAATAAAGAATCATATAAAGGAATAATTTGTAATGTGATGCAGGAGCATCCGATGGCAACAGAGAAACCTCGCATCAATCAAAAAAAATTTGAGTATTTTATCATGAAATCATGGCATCTAAAGGAGCTCAAGGCAAATCAGAAGTTTTGTCAAGATATCGCGACGTCGCGATAGCGTGACCTCTTTTGGAAGCAAAAGCAAGGAGGGAGTTTCGTCGCGATGTCGCGATATCGCGATGTCACGATATCGCGACCACTTTTTGAAACTAAGGCACAGAGCAAGTTTCGTCGCGATATCGCGACGTCGCGATATTGCGACGTCCAAGAGACAAAGACAAGGCGGCAGTTTTTGACGACATCGGGTGGAAAGCAGGGCTCGAAATGTGGAAGGCAGAAAACACAGCGCAAAGGGACTTGGAGGCAAAATGGTCGCGATGTCACGACGTCGCGATATCACGACAAAAATCAGGAGCGGAGGGCGTAGCGAAATTACGTCGCGATATCGCGGCCAGAAGACAGAAATGGAGGGCGCAGTGAAATTGCGTCGCAATATCGTGACACAAATTGAGACAAGGGGTTGCAGGCAAAAATTGTCACGATATCGCGACACAAATAAAGGCAAGGGGATCACGGGCAAAAATGGTCGCGATATCGTGACATGTCACGATATCACGACCGGATGAAGGTGAATCAAAATTGGACACGTGGACGGTCCCGTGCATGGGAAAAGAGGTAGCAGATACAGATAATTTTTCTAACAAGGCAACAGTTCCCGAGGGACAGTCTGGCAAACGACGGTTGCAGGTCGAGGTTAATGGTGCTTTCATGGCAGATCGGGGGGTGGTTGCCCATTGATGGAAGTAATTTTGAAAATGTAGCAGAGGAAGCGTGCTTCGAGATTTTTAATTTTATGAATTTGCGCTGGTGGGCATTAATTGCATAGAGGGTCGAGACCTCGATAAAAACTCGGAATTTTGTAATAGTCGCGGTGGCGGATTAGAGAACAGGGGAGACAGAGTGCAGGGGAGAAGACCGAAGCCGAGCTCGGTCCGTGTAAAGCTTGCGGGCTATTTTATTTTGCTGTATGTATTTATAACAGAAGAAATTAATGAAAAGTCAAATTTTTGAGAAGGATATATCTCTTGTCCGTCGTCAGTGGTATCAAAGCCGAAAGTTCCTGAGTGTGTAACAGATCATCGGACATGAGGCAGTTACACTAGGATCTGTGGAACGGCTCATGAGAAAGTGAGTAAAATGCCTCCGAGAAGAAACCCGATTGGTGGGAGAGGCATGACAACAGCAGAAGATTTTTGGGCTTTGCAACGGCAAGTTCAAGCCCTGCAAGAAGAACTGCGTAGAGGACACGAACCAAGAAGAGATGCAGACAGTGAAGACGAAGTAGATGAAGAATAAAATCAGTCTAAAGAGGAAGAGGAGGCTGTAGATCCGGCACAGGCCAGACTGTACAAAGCCATATCCCAGATTGGGAAGAGGCCGAAGATGGAAGTTTCCACGTATTCCGAGAACTTGGATCCGGAGGAATTGATCGACTGGATCAATGATCTGGAAGAATACTTCGAGTATGAAGAAGTTGAAGATCCCGAGAGGGTCAGATTCGCTAAAACCAAATTAAAAGGTCATGCCAGCATATGGTGGAAGGGAGTACAGCTAGAACGAAATAGAAGAGGAAAAGAACAGATAACAAGATGGGAACGGATGGTAGAAAAATTAAAAAGATAGTTTATTTTGGCAGATTACGAGTTGGATCTGCTGAGAAAAATGCAGGGTTTGAGACAGATGAATAAAATTGTCCAAGAATATACGGAGGAGTTTTATAAAATCTCCATCAGAACTGGCCATTTAGAAGCAAGCAAGGAGAAGGTGGCTCGTTATATTAATGGGTTGAGACCCAGTATCCAGGAAGAGTTGAGCTTAGTTCGGGTGAGCACCATTGAAGATGCTTACCAGTTTGCTCTAAAAGTTGAAGAAAAACTGAACAGAAGGTTTAAGAGCAAGCAAAAGGGAAGAGGGCATGGGGGAAATACTGGTGGAAGAAAAAAGGAAGGAAAAGAGGAGAAGAAAGAAGAGGTTAACAGCAGTCGGGATCCAAAGGAAGATGAAGAACCCAAACCCCAAGTTCAGAACAATGGCTACCCAAGGGGAAGAGGTAGATCTGGACGTGGGTATGGAAGAGGAGTGTTTCGGGGCACATGTTTCCACTATGGATAAGAGGGACATCGGGCATATGAGTGTCCCCAGCACCCCGAGAGAGTGAACAAGAAACAAGTGGGTCCTGCCAGAGTTGTTGTGGCAGCGAAAGATGCTGAATCAGAACATTCTGAAGAGGCTGAGAAAGTAGAAGCAATGATCATGAGGAGGGCCATGTTTATTGATGAAGACAAACTAGAGCAGAGGAGAAGTCTGTTTCGCACATGGTGCAAAAGTGCAGGCAAAGTCTGTAATGTTATTATAGACAATGGGAGTACAGATAACTTAGTCTCCGAGGAGATGGTTGCTAAGTTACAGCTGGAGAGGAGGAGACACCCGCATCCATACCGGATTGCGTGGTTGCGGAAGGACCACAGAGCATGGGTCCGTGAACAGTGCTTAGTCACGTTCAATATTGGGAAGTACCAGGATGAGGTCCTGTGTGATGTTTTCCCCATGGATGCTTGCCATTTGCTGTTAGGAAGGCCATGGCAGTTTGATCGGAGTGCAGTGCATGATGGTCATACAAATACGTACTCCTTGATGAAAGATGGAGTGCACCACAAATTAAAGCCATTACAGGTAATAGACGAGAAGGTGTGCAGCAGTGCCAGAATTTGTCTAGTAGAAGGCAGAAAATATTTTTGCCAAGAGACGAAATTTAAGCAGGTTGCAAAGGCAGATGAGTGTTTGGAGGTGTTACAGAAGACGCAGACCGAACAACACAGAAGTGAAGGTCACTTCTCCATTTACCTCGGGTGTCTGATGTAGGAGCATCCGACGGCAACAGAGCAACCTTGCATCAATCAAAATTTTTTTGAGTATTTTGTCATGAAATCGCGGCATCTAAAGGAGCTCAAGGCAAATCAGAAGTTTTGTCATGATATCGTGACGTCGCGATATCGCGACCACTTTTGGAAGCAAATGCAAGGAGGGAGTTTCGTCACGATATCGCGATGTCGCGATATCGCGACTGCTTTTTGAAACTAAGGCACAGAGCAAGTTTCTTCGCGATATTGCGACGTCGCGATATCGCGACGTCCAAGAGACAAAGACAAGGCGGTAGTTTTTGACGACATCGAGTGGAAAGTAGGGCTCAAAATGTGGAAGGCAGAAAACACAGCGTAAAGGTACTTGGAGGTGAAACAATTGCGATGTCGCAACATCGCGATATCGCGACCAAAATCAGGAGCAGAGGGCACAACAAAATTACGTCGCGATATCGCGGCCAGAAGACAGAAACGGAGGGCGCAGTGAAATTGCATCGCGATATCACGACACAAATTGAGACAAGGGGTTACAGGCAGAAATGGTCGCGATATCGCGACATGTCGCGATATCACGACACAAATCGAGGCAAGGGGCTCACAGGCAGAAATGGTCGCGATATCGCGACATGTCGCGATATCGCGACATGTCGAAGGTGAATTAAAACTGGACACGTGGACGGTCCCATGCACGGGAAAAGAGGTAGCAGATATAGATAATTTTTTTGACAAGGCAATAGTTCCCGAGGGACAGTCTGGCAAACGACGGTTGCAGGTCGAGGTTAATGGTGCTTTCATGGCGGATCGGGGGGTGGTTGCCCATTGATGGAAGTAATTTTGAAAACGTAGCAGAGGAAGCGTGCTTCGAGATTTTTAATTTTATGAATTCACGCTGGTGGGCATTAATTGCATAGAGGGCCGAGACCTCGATAAAAACTCATAATTTTGTAATAGTCGCGGTGGCGGATTAGAGAACAGGGGAGACAGAGTGCAGGGGAGAAGACCGAAGCCGAGCTCGGTCCGTGTAAAGCCTGCGGGCTATTTTATTTTGTTGTATGTATTTATAACAGAAGAAATTAATGAAAAGTCAAATTTTTGAGAAGGATATATCTCTTGTCCACCGTCATAATCCTAATGGAAAATTTTGATGCAATGGGGACCATTGCTTTTGAAGAAGAGGAATTATTTAGGGATGTGGTCTAACCACCTTATAGGGGGAATAAATTTATGCATAGGTGCCTATTTTAACCCATTTAAAATATGTTGAATTTTTTAGAAGGAAAATATGATATTTTATTAGAAACATATGGCATAAGATGGTTTCGTGTACCTTTATGAAAAGAAAACCACTCTTGAGACCTTCATAATATAAAATAAAATAGTTGCTAAAAATAGTAAGCATTTATATTTAGAAATTCATATAAAAAATACATCCCTAGCCATGTTGACACATCACTACAAGAAAAAAAATTGAAACAATAAATATATTAAATCAAATATCTTGAGTAGAGAACACATATATTATTAGGATGCATATTTGTCTAATTCTTTTAATAGGTAGAAAACAATTTTTTAATTTAAATTTGGTTGCATAAGATCATTTTACATTGAGGTATACCCCAAAAATATAAATTTGATATTCATCTAAACATATTTATGGACCAATAGGATGCTTGACAAGATTTTTTTGATCAAAATAGGTATATATACAATGAAGGTATAGTTGGTTGGTTTGAATAATGAACTATCAACCATCTATTCAGGTACAACTCCCAAATACCTAACTCAAACAATATTACATTATGTAATACATTCCTAACATTCCACCTTATTGCATCATACTTTAAATAGGGTCATAAATCAACAACTTATACAATTCAAAAAATAATGGATTAGGACACACATTAGTCCATGATTTACATCATCATGAATAGGGATAAACTCAATTGCTCACCTAAGTGGGACTAACCATACTAGACTCAATCAAGGATAGGGACAAACAAAACTATCCATAATTTTATATCATAAGTAGATAGGGACACACATACACATGATCCATCTACACAGTTGCAAATAGGGACACACTCTCCTGTTTACAAGCATCTGTGATTAGAGACACACTCAACCAATCACATCTATAATACTTAGCTTATGAATATGAACACAACCATTCATAAAATCATATGTGAATAGGGACACACTTTACTATCCATAAAACTTAGGGTCTCCCCTTCTCTCAAATGAAGCATTAACTCTAATAGACAATGCAATCTAATTTAATTTTCAAAAATATCATAATATACCTATATCCTACAACAAGAGAGTAGGAAAAACTAATTAATTTTAGCTCCTACTAAATTCTCTAAAACTTGCAAAATTAACTATAAAAATAAAAGTATCAACATTTAAAATTTTGATTTCATTAATCTTAAATCAATAAATCAGTAAAACCTCGACATCTATACCAATTAAAATATTCAAGTGCCTCGATATCTAATAGGAGAGGGAAGAAAGTAGAGAGGGGAGGGCTATGGTCCCTCCCCTGCTCCCCCTCCCATGGCTCCTGGTTCCTGCCCAGTCCCTGGCTCAACCCAGGTCATCCCTCCCGGGGAGTGGTTGTTTGCAAATGATCTCCTGGGGGGAGATCCTTCTCCACTATCTGTGCCCCTCCCGGTCGGCTAGGGTTTCCTTGGTTGTTTTTTTGGACTGGTGCTTCCCAGGGATCCTTGTTTGGTTGGGGATCCCTTCCCTTTTTCCCTCAGGCTTCCCCTTGGGGTTTTTTGCAGGTTATTCGCATGGATCTGGTCTCCTGCGTTTCTTGGTGCGGTGGAGGTGACGGTTTAGGGTTTGGACAGCTTCCCCCTTTTTCTTGTGAATCCTCGACGAGCTCTGTGCTTGGATGGGATTCTTGGTCCCTGCTGTTGGGATCCTCTTTTGTTTTCCCGGGGCGGGTTCCTTGTGGTGCAACTCTCTGGTCACTTCCTGATGGGCTGGATCCTCTCTGTGCTGGTTGTCGGTTTCTTGCAGGATGGCTCTCGCTGAACGGAATGTTTTCCCGGTGGGCGGGATGGTTTCTCCACAGGGCGGGATCCGCCAAATCCGTCGATTTTCTCGCGAGGCGGGATCCTTTCTTTTCTGCTGGTTTCCCGGATGGCGGGATTTCCCTGTTGCTTCCTGCTAGGTGGGACTATTTGTGGTGGTTTTGACTGCTTCCCATGAGGTAGGATTTTATTGTAACGGTTTTTCTTTGCTTCCTGTTGGGCGGGATCTTCTCGATGGTGGTTTTTGGCTACTCCCCACTGGGCGGGATCTCCAAAACTACTTTCTTTCTTATTTGTTTGTTTCCCGCTGAGAGGGATTGTTTCATGCTTCTTGTTACCAGCTGGCGGGATTTCTATTTTGGTGTTCAATTTCAAGGGATTGATGCCCTAGGCCCATTGCTTATGTAATCAGGTTTTTTTAGGGGTTACGATTTATGTAATAGGCTTATACATAAAGCCAGGAGGCATGATGCAAGGCTGATTTTGTACATAAGGTTTTGGGATCCTCTATAAAAACCCTTTTTTAATCTACTATAATAATTACCAAAAAAAAAAATATTCAAGTGCCTCACTTCAATGTGAGCACAATTAATCCTTTTTCAAAGTATCATATAAAGGGATAAGAACCAATAGCAATAATAGACAACAGATGAGTGGTAACACAATTAAATGACTAACAACTGATAGTAGGAATGCAACCGATCATTGGGGTATCATTAGTGATGCAATTCATCATCTATCACAACATGTGATGCTATCAGTCGTCTATCATTGATATTGTGTTGTCTCTAGGGACTATTGTGGTGATTGTTATGACTGTTGCGATGATTGTTGGGATTTTCGAGTGGCTTAAGAAAAGATTTAAACAAGGGATTGTAAAAATACACTTGCATTGAAGAGCTTTGCATAAATTGTTTCAACGATTTGTGCAGAGCTCTTCAATATGGGGAGAATTTGCATAAGTATGGTAAATAGGTGGAACAATAACAATAGGAACAATAGGAATAAGTTACAACATTGTACCTGCATCGATCAAGTAATGTATATACACATACATATTTCTCGGACCCAACTTGCCCAGGCATAAGATCTAGTATACATTGTAAATATTGAATTTTGAAATGTAAAGATGAAAATTAAATAAAAGTACAATATTTCAATGCTACCATGGCTTTTAATTCTATTTAATTTAGTACATTTTTTATTTTTACAAGTTTTTTCAAATATTATTATAAATTCACCATGTCTTCTACATTTGGACCTATTTGCTTGGATTTAAAAATTGATTTACCCCATTTTTATAAATACATTTTGAAGCCTATCCTTTACGCATGACCTTGTTTTTGCAAGAAACATGATTATTCTTATATCCTACAAAGACCAAGGAAACTGCAAGAAATAAACCTATCTCTTTTTGTTTATGCATTAATATTTAAATGGGACTACTCAAAATAAAGACGCAATTTTATCAATTAAATTATGTAAGCAAAATGCACAAAAAGATGTAGACTTTAGGAATTCTTTGCTTAAAATCAAGATAAAAAAAAATGAATGAATGTGTACTATGTAAAAACCATTTGCATAGGGATTTTTAATATTTTAGATGAAATATTAAAGAGACTATTAACTATAATTCCCATTTTAAACAAACAAGTTCTTGCTACACAATAAAGGGACATCTAATGTGTTGACTTTCTATCAGGATTATCACAGGTCCCAATGTTTAGGATCACAATATATTATTCAATATTTGAGCATTCAATATATATGGCCAATATTAATAAATAAACATTCATATAAAATAACAATAATATGAAGTAAAATAGCCAATGCCATTCACGTAATAACATGAAGAAAACTTACAATAGAATTGCTCAAATTGTATACAAGCTTCTTTGTTTGATTCTTGAAATACATATATTCTTCAAATTCCATGGAGCTTTATCTCCATAATATATCCTTACAAATATGACTCTTCAATACTTGACTATTTCTCTCCTCACATATTCGAGAGATGTATCTTTTCCTCTTCCATGCAGAAGGTAAATCCTTTCATATATTTTGGCTTCTTATCTTGCCACTTGTATACATGACTCGAATCTCTATGTACTCTTGCACACTTTACTCTATGTCTCATTGCACACTCCTACACACTCTATTACATGAAACTTGTGCATATCCTACACATGCACACATACATAAAGGGAAAATATAAATCACACTCTTAAACTATAGACTCACATCCTAATCTATTACATATTTATATTTGTACCATAAGGTACCATGGGGTACATTAGCATGTACCAAATAATGTAATACTCTCCAACAACCCCCTGTATTACATTATTTAGTTCTTGAAGACTTTAGTATTCAATCTATTTCTTTCAATCCTTTTTCTTGATCTTCTTTATCTTCATTTTTGTTTTTGAATAAAAAACCTTATATTAATTAATTTTAATCATACAAAAAAGGGCAGGTGAAATTAGCACACTCCACAAACCATAAAAGCCGCTAGGTGGAGGAAATCACACCTCCCCAATAAAAACATATTCAAAAAAACATTACTACACGCTATCACGAGCAATCATTAAATAGAATACCAAGACATAATTAGTAAACAAAGATCAAGAAACGGGATGAAAGTTATATTTCTCACTGACACACTACCAACCACCATCCGAAGAGACTGGGACAGTCCATCCTTCATCTATATTACCGCCAACTAGAGTCCGTTGAGGAGGACCTTGGCTGACTCAGCTTGGAATGCTTGGTAGAATACATGTTGCTCATAAGTTGTGGCCTCCTCTGCCTCTGGGATAACTCTTCCTTTTCCAGGCAAATTCTTGGTATAATACATGTTACATGTAAGTTGTGGCCTCAATTGCCTTTGATAGTCAGACCTAAACAAACTCTATGCTTCAAGCATTGGGCTTTGGTCAGTTTTTCATTAGCATAATTCACATGAGGACTTGTCAAGATTCATAATATCCATGACATCCTCGGAATCACCTAGGCCCCAAAGCAAACTGAAGGAATTAGCGCCTCCACTGAAATTACCCTCGCCCAAGGATATTTGGCGATGCTTGTCAAAGCTCAGGCCCAAGCTATCCCTTGAGGGGCTTCGAGAAAAACAAAATTTAAAAGCTTATTCCTTTGCAGTCGTGGAGTATGTGGGCACCATCGATGAAGAAGTTGGCATGGTAGTGGGACGAGCCTCTGTAACAATCAAGGCCCAAAGAGAAGCTAAAAAATGTGGCGGTTGAGTAACTATAGGGGTGATCGAAGTAGCATTCGAGACCCCTACAACTTGCATGGTGGGCTGCATGTTAACGACAGTCGATGTGATGGCTTAAGAAGATTGCATAGAGCTATTGGGGGCTTGCATAACCTGGGTGGAAGGTTGCATAGAGGTATTTTCCTGCTCAGAGTTCTTAGAAGCACTTTTGGGTAGTAACCATTTGCCAATCACCTTGGTATTCTTGGGCCCTGTTAGATTGATCTATAAAGGTAGTCGAAGGGGGTTGGGTCTATTTGAACTTCCACTCCATCAGTGGAAAATATCAAATTTTGTGAGCAGTAGACTGACAATGATAACAAGTATTTGATAAATTGATATAGGCGATAAAATAAAGGAGAATAAAAGACATGAATAAAAAATTGAAGATAATTTTTGCTCGCCTCTTTATCTTCAATTTTTGCTTCGTATCTTTTGTTCTCCTTTATTTTATGCTTTTCTCTATTCTTATTCTTTGGCTTTCTTTTCTTCACCTTCAGTTCTAGTATGACTATTGGTGTGAATTCTAAATAAGAAATTAGCAAGTCATCATGATAATACATTCTAAAAATTAAAGATTCCTTATTGAAGCTAACATATGCTTCATTCAAATCGTATGTGTCACAATTGACATCCTTTTTCTCTTGTATTTTATCCTAAAATATCTCAAAAGTATGTAAATCCACATACATCACAATGCACACTTCAATAGAAAATACAATGGTGTTTCATGAATTCCACTAGGCTCTAAAGGGTCTTTTGATTTTTTGAGAAATAAAGCCAATCTTTTCTTTAAATCATTTGACATTTCTCTTTGTTTATCAAAATTATCTATCAAATTTTGTGTATATAATTTTAACTTGTTCACCATATATTTACTATCTTTATTGAAAGCATTTTTAATAATCTTCTATAACGTGATCCTTTGAAGTAGAAAACCTTATTTTTTCAAAATTAAATTCTTCTATTTGTAAATTCAATAATCAATAATAAGTAATTTACATTAAATTTCTTTCGAGTAGGAAAACTTATGACTCCCAAAATATCAATTTCAATTTTTCTTCAATTTTACAAATCAAACAACTTCAAAAAGCCAACAAGCAGTTGCCCTAGTGGCTAAAGATGGTGGTTGTTTATTAAGTGGTCTTGTGTTCAAACCCCTTGAGGGTGGTTGTTGATGTAATTTGTAAACGTTCTCCTAAAAAAAAAAAACAACTTAAAAAAAAAAACAATTCCTTTGGAGTAGAAACCCTTATAGATCCAAAGTTAAATTCAATCAATCAATCAATTTTATTCAATTTCAATCAATAAATATGTAATCTTCAAATTTTCAAAAATTAATTTTAATTCAATATTTTCTTTTGGAGTAGATAAACCTTCTCTCCAAACTAATAATTTTGAAAATTAAATTCTTCAAAGAAATTTTTAATTCAATTGCAATAATTCAAAAATTCAAATTCTTTTTGGAGTTGAATTCCTTCCTCTACAAATTTAAAATTTATCAAATTATCAATTTTAAAAATAAATGAATTCTATTAAATGTATAATTCCTTTTGACTCCCTAGTTAATCAATTTTCAATTTTTCAACCTTTCAAATAAATGTGGAAGTCAATTAAAATCTCCTTATGACTCCAATTTACTTTACTAAATTCAATTTCCAAAATAAACTTCAAATTTTAAGTTGAGTGCCTTATCTCTCCAATTTACTTCAATGAATTAAAATTTCAATATGATAGCCTAATAACATCTCCTTGAATCATGTGCCTTAAAATATTTGAATGTCAGGTTAATATTGCATACCTTTCTCTAGTGCTTCACTCTCATCCTCTTGGCAAAGGCTTCTCCACATGCAACAAGTGTTACTCTACCATAAACGTTAAGGCTTGTAGTCCTACTCATTCTCCACTTGGGGTGCTTAAATTTCCAATGCAATATGATTCCTTTCTAGAATATTAGATGGTTTTCCTCAAAATATTTTCTATCCACGTAGTAGTCTAAAAAAATATGTTCTCTCATGCCTCCTTCAATAATGACAATGCTCTTTCTTTTCACTGCCTTTAGCAATAAGAATGAATATATGTTTTTCATGTCTCCTTAAATGGTGACGATCTTTCTTTTCTTGCCATGAACAACTAAAATGGATTAACTTATTCGGCTTCTACTCTTGCCTTGGCTCATAGTCAATGTCAACATTTCATTGGCTATAAAATAACTCGAACGAATTTATCTTTTCCTTTTGCTTTTCTATTTTCTTCAAATTTTGGGTAGCTTTAATAGATCCCACTTATATGCTACTCTACTTTTGATATTATCCTCTCTTTTTTGTGGCTTAGACCACTCTAATATAAACTTTCTCACGTCCAACTTATCATAGGTTGGCTATTCAATACTGATTGCTTTAACATATACTTGGACTTCTATATTCTTCTTAGGTGATTTTGACCTCTCTACTTTTCTATTGCTTCTTGAGGTAGTAATGAGATGTTCTACAGATGTCTTATATCAGGTGAAATATTGTTATGCTTTCTCAAATTTATTTGTTTAAACAAATATAGGATGTCTCTCAAATTCTTAGGCAGATTCATTTGGTTGCTCTATTATCTCTGCTCTTCCTAGTAGGTAACCAATATTTGGTGAATATCTTCAACTATTTATTTGGCCTCTTATATATTAAGCCACTTATCTTTGGCTTATCAATGCTATACTTTGTCTTATCCAACCCAAATCTCATTTTCAATCAAATATGTTAAATCAATATCACAAGTTTTTTATCAATCAAATTATTATAAATCAACTTTACCTAATAAAATACTCACATCAGATTCTTGTTTGATGATTCCTTCTATCTTGAACCTATATAAATTTTATATTCATATTGGAATCCCTTCTTCAATGCTAGCTTTCAAAATATGTCTCTTCCAAAATGGTGGATAGATGGTGTAATAGAGTTGATGCAACGATGGAAAGGGGGTCAATTAAACAATAGCCTCTCCTAGATGCTCATACATATTCATACTACCACACATAAAAATAGTAATAGAGAACCCCATTTTAATTTTCAAATAGATGAACTGCAAGGGCAGATTACATAGCAACATAACACATGAAACACAAAAAATATATAAAATTTTGTTTTATTTATATTTCAACTACCACATCAAACATTAGAAAATTGCTCCCCATAGAGAACCACACATCTACAAGGACTCCTCAAAATACCAATCTCCTTATTTTGAGGTTTTATATAGCAAACCTCCTACAAGCACTACACAAAGTGCTAATTTCTTCCTTCAATTTTTTACATAGCAAACCTCTTGCAAGCATTGCCTAGAGTGCTATTTTTTTCTTCTAAGGCTTTACATAAGAAACCTCCTACAAGCACTGCATAGAGTGCCAATTTCCTTCATCTAAGGCTTCATATAAGAAACCTCTTGCAAGAACTACACAGAGTGCCAATTTTTTTGGAGCCCCTTGCTCACCTCTCATGCTCTACATCAACTTCTTATTTATAAGCACACAAAGCAATGACTTCCTAGCTATGCATGCTAGTTAAACTGTTAATGATAACTGAACATTACTATCCATTATTTTTCCAACTATACATTAAGCTTTTCTCTTTGCATGAAGTTTCTAACTTTTTTTCAAAAACACATATTTTTCTAAAAATTCAACTTTTCTTTCTAAAAACACAATTTGTCTAGTTGTCTCAAAATGTGGTTACCATGCATGCTTATCTTTATCTGATCCTCCAAACAAAAATCCAACTATTTTTTTAGTTGGATCTTGCCAGCTGGATGCTCCTGCATCATATTCAATGGGTAACAATAATGTTTCATGAGCTCCATATCATGAAGTATTTTTCCAAGCTATGACTACTCTAGCTTGGTTGTCTACACAAGGCTGACTTCATTGTCTTGTCTTGGCCTATCTATGAGGATCAAACCTCCTTGCATAGAATTCACTCAACATATCTTTGCCTTTTCACATTGTGTCATCTCTTCTTTCACACATCCTCAACAATCTTTTGGATCTGATACCAAAATGATGCAGTGGTGGAGAGGGGGTCAATTAAATAACCTCTCCTAGATGCTCAGACATATTCATACCACCACACATAAAAATAGTAATAGAGAACCCTACTTTAATTTATAAATAGATGAACTCCAAGGGTAGATTACATAGCAACATAACACATGAAACACACAAAAAATACAAAAAATTATTTTATTTATATTTCAACTACCACATCAAATATTAGAAAATTTCTCTCCATAGAGCACCATATATTTGCAATCACTCCTCATAGTACCAATCTCCTTATTCTAAGGTTTTATATAGCAAACCTCATAGTACCAACCTCCTGCAAGCACTACACAAAGTACCAATTTTTTCCTTCGAGGTTTTACATAGCAAACCTATTACAAGCATGCACAAAGTGCCAATTTCTTCTTCTAAGGATTTACTTAAGAAACATCCTGCAAGCACTGCATAGAGGACCAATTTCCTTCATATGAGAAACCTCCAAAAAAAACTACATAGAGTGCCAATTTATTTGGAGCCCCTTGCTCACCTCTCACGCTCTACATCAACTTATTATTTATAAGCATAAAAAGCAATGACTTCCTAGCTATGCATGCTAGTTAAACTGTTAATGATAACTAAGCATTCTTATCCATACTTTTTCCAGCTATGCATTAAGCTTTTCTCTTTGCATGAAGTTTCTAACTTATTTTCAAAAATACATATTTTTCTAAAAACCCAACTTTTTTCTAAAAACATAAATCATCTAGCTATCTCAAAAGGTGGTTGCCAATTGCATTCTTATCTTTATCCGGTCCTCCATAAAAAACTCCAACTATTTTTTTTAGTTGGCTCTTTCAGCTGGATGCTCCTACATCAAGATTCTACTTGAAGTATCTCAAATACCACCATTGCATTTTTAGCCAAATTATCATAGGTACCAATGTTCAAGATCACAATATAGTATTCAACATATGTGGCCAATATTGATAAATAAAAATTCATATAAAATAATAATATGAAGTGAAATGGCCAATGTCATTCATGCAATAACATAACAATTGATACTAATGTTGGCTTTTTAGCCAAATTATCATAGGTCCCAATGTTCAAGATCACAATATATTATTCAATATTTGAGAATTTAATATATGTGGCCAATATTAATAAACAAACATTCATATAAAATAATAATAATATGAAGTAAAATGGCCAATGTCATTCATGCAATAACATGAAGAAAACTTACAATAGAATTTCTCAAACTGTATACAAGCTTCTTTGTTTGATGCTTGAAATACATATATTTTTAAATGATCATTCAATGGAGCTTTGTCTTCATAATTTAGTCTTACAAAGATGAATCTTTAATACTTAACTATTTCTCTCCTCACAAATCCGAGAGATGTATCTTTTCCTATTCCACGCATAAGATAAATCCTCTCATGTCTTTTGGCTTCTCATCTTGCCACTTGTATACATAATTGTTAACTCTTTATTTACTCTTGTACACTTTATGATATATTGCACACTCCTACACAGTCTATTACATGACACTTGTACAAATTCTCACTCTTCACACTTGCACACATAATTACATGAAACTTGTGCAAATCCTACACATGGACACATACATAAAGGGGAAATATAGCATGTACCAAATAATGTAATATTCTACAACACAATTATCCTCTTTTAGCCCAAGAAATGAATGATGTGATATTTAACGCATCAACAATGATTTTATTTTGATTATGCTTAGTAAAAATATACCTTTACATTTCTCTACATGCAAGGAATGCAATATTAAAAAAAAAATCCTTAGCTAAGACAACATTAATGAAAGATCTGAAATCTTAACATTCTTTTTTTTTCTTTTTAATAGATGAATTATTAATATCAGATTTACAAGAAGTCTAAACAATGATTCCTTTTTACTAGAATTGAAATTAGATCTAAAAGAACTTCTAAACAAAAGAATTTTTTAAATCTAATTAAAGTGAAACTAGATCTAAAAGAACTTATAAACAAAAGATTATTTTAAATCTAATTAAAATGAGACTAGATCAAAAGAGAAATAAAAAAATATTCATTTTAAATATAATTAAAATGAGACTATATCTAAAATAACTTATAAACAAAATCTTCTTTTTAAATCCAATTAAAATGACACTAGATCGGAAAAAACTTCTAAACAAAAGATTCTTTTTAAATCTAATTAAAATGAGACTAGATATGAAAAAACTTCTAAACAATTTTTTTTTTAAATCTAATTAAAATGGTATTAGATTGAAAGATATTCTAAACAAATTATTCTTTTTAAATCTAATTAATATGAGACTAGACCTAAAATAACTTCTAAACAAAATATTTTTTTAATATAATTAAAATGAAACTAGATATAAAAGAACTTATCAAAATATTCTTCTAAATCTAATTAAAATGAGACTAGATATAAAAGAAATTCTAAACAAAAGCTTCTTTTTAAATTTAGATTGGAATGAATTTTATAGATTAGCAAATTGTAAAATTTGAGACACTTATTCTTTTATTTTTAGAATTATCAAAGACTAAGGACTAAATTGGTTTAAGATCACCTATTTAAGGTTGGAAAAAAATACATACTTCAAGCTTCAAGAGCCATGTAGGGTAACAAAGATATGCAGATTTGTTTAACTTCAAATTCACTTTTGAATCACAAACTTGTTGTGATGGCAAATTGGCACTAGTTGCAAATGTGTCATGAGTGCAAATTTGCTATGAAATTCATGGAGGACTGACAAAACAATATGATCCCATTGTCGAACCTACAAAAATATAGTGAAAGACCTGCAACATTGGAAAAAAATAAGATTAGTAAATTTTTGGGCCTTGTCCTTCTATATTGTGATAGACAACTATCTTGATCCACATATCAAGCTCTAAGAGGCTATTTAAGGTTTTGTGATAAAATGAATTTGAAATCACACAAACTCATATAATGAAAATTCAATGCAAGATCAAAAGAGAAAACATAAAGAGAGGCCCCTGAGATGGAAGGTCAGACCAATGAGGTTGTTACTCTATAGGAAATACAAAATTATTGTTGAACAACAAATTTGTCGTGATAGGGAATTTTCTTCTAGACCGCAAATTCACTACTAGACCATGAATTCACACTAACGACGAATTTTAATCTAGATTGCAAATTCTTCTCAATAGAAAAATCTGATTTTGACTTGCGGAAACAAAGTTGCATACCTTGATCTAAATGTCAATCCATAAAAACCTATACTTCACAAATCTATTCAAAATCTCTTATTTACCCTAGTATTGTGAATGTCAAATTTAGGGGGATGAAATTGGTTGTGAGAAGTTAAATATGTTGTTGGAGAAAATTTGTCAATGCAAATTTGCTATGAATGCAAATTTTCTATGCTCAAGCTTGTTGGACAACTTGTTTTGAGAACTTTCTAATGGTACTAATTTTGTATGTTTCGAAGTCTATTTTACCTAGTTTTAGAAAGGAGAAAGTCAATAAGGTATTTTACATTGAATTTGGCTACAATAAGGTGATTTGGTCAAATTAGTCAAATGTTTCATGGGTGACATGATGAGTAGTTGATCTAAGGAGAAAATTTGGGTGTCTATATTTGCCCTCTTTTGAAGAATTTATTATAGGATGAATGCTTCAAAATTTTATGCTCCCAATTTTTCAAAAGGGATACCATTTTTATGAGTTGGTTGATGCATTGATTATGATGTACTTTGCAAGAGATATGTGAAGTCTAGCTATTTGCACAACTATGCTTGGGAATTCCTTCTCAAGTTGCCATGGTGAGCAATTAGCAAGTTGCAAAAACTTTAAAAAAATGGTATTTTGACATTTTGGATGTTTTGCTCTTCATGTTAAATGAGGTGTCTAATATGGTTTTCATGTTTTGTTTTTTGTAGATTGAGATATATTGACTAGACACCTTGTGTCTATATGGATTTATTATTTTATATTTTCCTAAGCGATGGCCTCTAAGCTTGATTAATATACAAGCACTTAGTTTTATTTAATTAATACTTTTGATATTTTTGCTTTTGATTGCTTGGGTAATTCATGCCCATATAATTTTATTTGCTTTGCCTATAGGACTTGGTTATCATTGCCTAGAGGACTTATATTTTCTTGGAGGACTTGGCTAGCATTACCCGAAGGACTTAGTTATCATTAGCCCCTAATAGGTGGCATTCTAGCTTGAGTTATGGACAAGTGCTTAGGCGACTAATATTGAAAGCATTTTTAGAAAGTCCATGTCTTTGGATAGTTTATGTACTTATTGTTGTTTTGGATAGTCTATGTATGTTTTGAGATATGTTGTAGATAGTCTGTCTATTTTAAGATATGTTTTTGGATAGTCTATGTTTTATTATATATATATATATATATATATATATATATATATATATATATATATATATATATATATATATATATATTGTGGATAGTCTATATCCTTATAAAATATGCTCATGGATAGTCTATTCATTTAAAAAATGTTTGTGAACAGTCTAGGTCTATTTAAAAGATGATTGTGGATAGTCTATGCCTATAAAATTATTGTTTGATGTTTTTGGATATACTATATCATTTTTTTTGCTTTGGACAGTCTATGTCCATATATTTTTGCTTTAGATAGCCTATTTCCTTATTATTTTGATACGTTGGAAAACCTATGTCATTATTTTGATATGTTGGACAGTTTGTGTCCTTATTATTTTGATATGTGGAACAATTTATGTCCTTATTGTTTGGATATTTACTTATGTTGAATGCCCCCAATTGAGGGGTTATTTTTGTGGCTTTTGCTATTTTTACCCTAGTCAAAAGGGTCCTTTAGACAATATTATGCTTTATGTGACTATAACAGTAGAATGGATAAATAATATCAAGAATTCATGTGAAGTATGATAGAAAATCATGCATCTATGGTAAATGGCCATGTACACTATTTTCTAACTAGGTTATTATGGCCTCATTGTGAGAGGTTTTGTCATGGCTTTATGGGATAAACATACAAAAAATATTTAAGTAAGCAACACACAATAAACTACACTAGCACATTCATTTGGTATAAGAAAGGGAACTAATTTAGACCTCACATAGGCAGAAGGATCACACTTTTCATCATTTGACCTGATAGATGGGAAGAGGAGAGGAAAGTTTTGATCATTCTGGTATATCTCTATACTAAGAAAGGATATTTGATAGGGTTACCTCATGACATGGATGTTTGAGGTAAGCACTTTCTAAATATCAAATAATCCCAATAAATACCATTCTTTAGTATAAATATGAATCAAATGAATAAATTTTGAGGGCTCCAATAGATCCCTACATTGAGGAAAAAAAAATTATAGTATAATTCCATGTTGTTATAACCCAAACGTGTTGAGCATCTAGAAGTAATTGAACTATCCTACCAACCACTTCTCCTAGGTGTAGAGATGAATCATATGAAAATATTTTTGTGTCAAGGAAGAAGCGTAGAATATGATGGTTGCCCCTAGTTATCCCATAATCCTTCAAAATACAAACTCCACTTGAGTTCAGTGTTCAACATACTTATGATTTCTCATTTTTCTAAATAATGAATGTAAGTGGAATCATCTTCAAAGTGTTTATAGAGCAAAAAGATAATTTTTATAGAGATACCTTGCTACCTTAGGCTTTCCCCTTGTTAATGGAATATGTAAAGATGCTCAAAGTCAACATGGTGAGCTTTGCAAGTTGTTTGCAAGGCAACATATATGGGGGACCAACGTTATGTGTATGCGTGAGGAACAAAATATTTGTAATGGATACCCACTACCTTAACTACCTAGCTAAGTGCAATGCACTATCTTAACTAATATCATAACTAGTCATGGTGAATCCCACATCTTGGTACATAACAGATAGCCAAGAATCAAGCATATGAACACAAACAAATAATCTGATTATTCGATAAGCAAATGATGCAATTAGGCACATAAGTAAGCAAACATGCATATTCAAGCATAGTATATTTTTAAGTGTGTTATGTTTATTTGATCCTTATGGTCTTTACCATCTAAGACGGATAGGAAATATGAGCATGACCTAAATTTGGTAATTAATATAAAAGGGGCTAGCCAATTGGGCTCAAATTTACCCTTTTAATCTTCTTTAGCATTTGGGTTCTTTTAATTTTCTTTAAGTACTAAGTTTCCTATTTTGAAACAGTGAGATCACACCCTCTTATCATATGCTATTTTAAGTCTTATGATAACCTTGTAAGTGCTCTAGGGTATGAATCCACCTTTTGTCAGGTAGCTCCAACCAACTAAGTCATGCATAGTGATACTCCTCACCAACAAATATGTCCTTAAAAAGGATTCTAAGAGATAGAACTTCTAGCTCAAAGGATAATATAGCCTCAATTTTATCAACTAAGGCATAGGATATAGAACCAATTAGATTCCAGATACTAGTGCGATATGCCCATAAGGCAGTATAGAGTTGCAAATATTAATCCTTACAGGTTTTCTTAACTAGATTATTTACTATTTTAATTAATGTCTTGTTTGATGCTTTGACCTAACCATTACCCTATGTATAATATGGTGTCAACCAATAATATTGGATTTTGAATTTAGTGCAAAGTCAAATTGTATTTATTTTTAAAGTATGTACCATTGTCGATAATTATAATGTTAGGGATACCATACCTCGAAAGTATTTGATTCAATAAGAATTTTGATACCTAATCTCCAGTACAATAGGATAAGGGCATAGCCTCTACCCACTTTGTGAAGTATTCAATTGTTGTTATGATAAATTTATGTCCATTAGAGCATATAGGGTTAATTTTTCTATTATATATAATCCCCAAGTAGAGAAGGGCCAAGGGGTATTATAGATTATAACTCCTAGCTACGAGCATAGATTAAGTTATCATGCCTTTGACACTTATCATATTTTCATATGAAATTATGAGCATATTTTTCCATGATCAACCAGTAATATCCCATACAAATGAGCTTCTTAGATATATCACCTCCATTGACGTGAACACGACAAGCCCTTTAATGGGTTTCTTAAACTACTACTTTGGAATTGTTAGAATTTAGGCACAAATGTGAGTTTATATAAAATATCTCCAAGTATGAAAAATCTACAAGCCATTTGCCTTAGTCTCTTTCATTAATTATGATTTAGGCCTTCAAGAAATACTCCATTCTTAAGGAAGATAGATTTACTTATACCAAGCATTGATGACAGACGTTTATTAGGTAGAAAAAATAGTTAAGGGTTCTTGACTATGTTGCAAGGTTGCAAGTTATGATATTTGGTGAATGAAGATTGTTACTTGTTCATATTCTAGCTCAAAAAGCATGAGTGATGTAGCTACAACCATAGCATTTGCTTGGTGATTAATATATCATGGAATAATGTTGATAGTAATTTTCTTAAAATAAGTTATCAACTTATCCATGATATCCTTATAAGGTTTGACTTTATCATCTTTCATTTGATAAACTTTATTGACCTAATTAACTATAAGTTGGGAGTCTCCAAATATGGATAGCAATATTGCTTTTAGATCTAGAGAAACTCAAAGCCCAATCATGAGCACCTTATATTCAATCATGTTATTTATTTATGAGAATTGAATCTTGAAAGATAGTGGGATGACTATTTATTGAAAGGATACTAATACAATATGCACCCTTGTACCTTTGATGCATCTTGCTTTGTCAAAGAAAAGGGTCCAAGTATAATTTTGTGATACTTCTAAGTTTCCTACCATTTCATTAGGATGTTCAACTACTAAGGTGTGGCTAGCCTGCAAAGGGGCAGGTGCCAGATGATTTTCAATTACTTTCCCCTTAATTAAATTTTGACATATAAAAGAGTACAAAAAGGAGATCTCTAATAAGTGGTCATATGTCCATCTATAATTTTTATGTGTGGAATATATATATCCCATGACACTATAAATAGATAAAATCCCCCATATGGAAGGTAGGTTGAGTAAGTGTGAGCTCAAATAAGTAAGAGAGAGTCTAATATGAGGGTGATGGTTAGCACGATAAGCTAGCTAAAAAAGAATGTCTCTTTATCCAAGGTGAATCTAGGATTGTAAGAGTGAGTATGGAATATGGTCATTGGAAAAGTCCATAAAAGTAGAAGGCTTGATAGGAGGTTTGCATACATTCACCAAGGCAATTTGGTAAGAACTCATATATCTTTATAGTTTATACATTTAATAAAATCCATTTTGTTTGTAATGTGCCACCCTGTTTACCATTATTATTATTTTTTTTTCATATTGTTGTTTTTGTTTTGTTATGGATGAGAGTTTTGTGATAGCTTCCTATCATGAGACAAATATTATGCATCGATAATAAACACAATAGTGGAAGAAGGGCTTTGGGATATATTGTGTCCATCCTATATTTTGTTGTTTTTGGTTTCATCTCCAAGAACACTCCTCTTTTATGGTGATGGTGTCTATTAATTACAATTATGCCTCTCTAGTAACTTTGGATTTATCCATTGTTACTTTAACTATAGTAAATATTAAATTTACCATGTGATGATTTGTTTTATTGGTATTTTAGTAACTCTAATTTAACTAATGGTAACTCATTTTTACTATGGTAATTCTAGAACTTATTATATGGTAAATCCTCTTTATTGAGATCATTACCAATTCATGCCACTAGTTAATATCTTTCTTGTAGAACTTGTATGTTGTACATATTAGTGCAATAATCCAATAAAGTGTGGTCAATAAGTGTATACCTTGATGATATTATGGATATTTTATGATTATCCTATCATAGTCTAACATCTAGTTTACCCTATTTTATCTATGCATCTAAATGTTAGGTATAAGATTAAAGAATTGGTAGGCAAAATCTAGTAGGTTTGGTATTTGGAGTACTCTATAGAAATATTTGACTTCAAATTCACTAGACCTTAGATTTTTCACTAAGAAGAGTTATACTTGGGATTCTAAGACTATAGTGAATATGGAAAATTTCCTATCTTTTCAACATAATCTCTTGAAAATACCAAGAATTTTATACAAGAATATAACAAAGCATAAATTATAATGGCTTGGCTCAAATGGAGGAATGGAAAGAGTTCCTCCCAAAACTTTTAAATGACGCTACTCTAATATGGTATGAAGAGAAAGAGGTTCAGATTAAGAATTCATGGGATAAATTTAGTAAGATAAAAATCAAGGAGTACAACCCATGCCAAAAATACTCTAACTTAATGATCTTGAAGTTGGTCCAATGACCTAAAGAGAAATTTTGTAATTATTATGCACAAGTGTAGGAACTTGGAAGCAAAGTTCATGCCCAATTTTGAAAGGGGAACTTACATAATGGTCTCATGGAGGATGTGCATTACATGTTGTATAAGCATTTTATAGAAATGGAACATATGTAGGGAACCAACACGATGTGTGTACATGAGGGACATAAGAGTCTTTATGGATACCCACTACCTCAGCTACCTAGCTAGGTGTAATGCAATATCCTACTAAGATCATCACTAGTCATGGTGAACCCATCGACTCTGTATGCAACAAACAACCAAGCATCAATCATATGAACATAAGCAAATAATTTGGTCATTAATAAGCAAACAACGCAATTAATCACATGAGTAAGCAAACATGCATATTAAAGCATCGTATATTTTTAAGTGCATTATGCTTATTGGATTATTATGTTCTTTACCATCTAAGGAGGTTAGGTGATATGCGCCTAACCCACATTTGGTAGTTAATATAAAAGGGCCTAGCCAATTGGGATCAAATTTGTCCTTTTTATCTTCTTTAGCATTTGTATTATTTTGGTTTTCTTTAAGTACTAAGCTACCTATTTTGAAAGAGTGAGATCACACTCTCTCATCATAGGCCATTTTAAGTCTTATGAAAAGCTCGTAAGTGCTCTAGGGCATGGATACACCTTTCTTCAAGCAGCTCCAACTGACTAAGTCATGGATGATGATACTCCTCTCCAATAAATATGTTCTTAAGAAGGATTCAAAGAGACATGACTTATAGCTCAAAGGATAATATAGCCTCAGTTCCATAAACTAAGGCATAAGGTATAGCAAAAGTCAGAGTCCAAACACTAGTGTGAGATGCCCATAAGGCAATATAGATTTGCTAATATCAATCCTTAGGTTTTGCTAATTATTTTATTTAGTGTTTTAATTAACATCTTGTTTGATGCTTCGACCTGACCATTACCCTATGGATAATATGGTGTTGACCAATAATATTGGATTTTGAACTTAGTGCAAAGTCAGGTTGTCTTTATTTTTAAAGGATATACCATTGTCGATAATTATAATGTTAAGGATACTATACCTCGAAAGGATCTAGTTCAATAAGAATTTTGATACTTGATCTCCAGTATAGGAGGATAAGGGCATAGCCTCTACCCACTTGGTGATGTACTCAGTTGTTGTTATGATAAATTTGTGTCCATCTAAGAACATAGGGTTAATTGTTTCTATTATATAGAATCCCCAAGTAGATAAGGTCCAAGAGGATGTTATAAATTATAACTCCTAGCTAGGAACATATCTTAAGTTATCATTCCTTGACACTTATCACATTTTTGCATGCAATTACAGGTATCCTTTTCCATCATCATCTAGTAATATCCTATACAAATGAGCTTCTTAGTGATAGCACCTCCAATGAAGTTACCTTTGACACTTATCATAATTTTACATGAAAATATGATCATTCTTTCTATGACAAACCAATAATATCCTATACAAATGAGCTTCTTAGTGATAGCACCTCCACTGAAGTGACCACCTTAAAAGGATGCCATCAAATGTGTGTTTATACAAAATATCTCTAAGTATGACAAATCTACAAGCTATTTTCCTTAATATATATTTTTTTATTGTGATTTAGGTCTTCGGAGAAGACTCTATTATTAAGGAAGTCTTAGATTTCCTTATACCAAGCATCGAGCATAAGTGCTTATTCGGTAGAAAAAATAGCTAAGGGTTCTTGACTATGTTGCAAGGTTGCAAGTTGTCTTATTTGGTGAATGATGATTGTTGCTTTTTCATATTCTAGGTCTAAAGGCATGAGTGGTGTAGATACAACCATAACGTCTGCTTGGAAATATGGTACAATATTTATAGTAAATTTATTAAAAGAAGTTATCAACTTATCCATGATATATTTATAAGGTTTTATTTTATCATATTTCATTTGATAAACTCCATTAACTTGATTAACTATAAGTTGGGAATATCCAAAGATGAAGAGCGAAGTTACTTTTAGAGCTAGAGCAACTTAAATCCCAAGGATGAATACCTTAAATTTGGTCATGTTATTTGTGTATGAAAACTAAATCTTGAAAGATAGTGGGATAACTATTTGTTGAAGGCATAGTAATATCATACTCACCCCTACACATTTGATGCATATTGATCTATCAAATAAAAGGGTCCAAGTATAATTTTTTGATACTTCAAATATTCCTACCATTTTATTAGGGTATTCGACTACTAAGGGGTGGCTAGCCTACAAAGGGCAGCTTCTAGATGATTGGAAATTACTTACCTCTTAATTAATTTTTGAAATGTAAATTCTAAATAAAATTCATTGAGGGACATTACCATCTTGGTTATTCTATTCAAAAGGTAAGATTTAGATATGACATATTTCAACGAGTTTAAGTTTTAACATATAATGTCTTAGATTTTACGAAGTAAATATTACTCTTAAGCACAATTTCTCTAAGGGTGTGTATATGGTTTCATAATTGATAAGGGTTTGGCTAATTTAGTAGACCACTCTTTCCCATGTTGGTCATCATATTTTTCCAACATAGCTCCTAATAAAAGAAATGTTGCTATAATATATATCAATAATGATTTAAAGGGGTCTAGAGGGATCAAATCAAGTGGAGTTAGAATATATGTCTTAAAGTCATTAAAGACCTTTTGACACTCTTCATCCCATTTAAACCCAATCCCTTTCCTCAAATTTTTTGAGAAGGATTGACACTTTTCCACCAATTGGGAGATGAATCTTCTTATGGGTTGCAACCTGCCTTGCAAGCCATGAAGTTCGGTTAAATTTTTGAGGGGCAATATCTCTATTTTTATAGATATCTTATCTCAATCTACCTCAATGCCATGCCTAGAAATTTTTAAGCCTAATAACTTATCGGATGTCACCCTAAATATATATTTGAATGGTTTTAGGTCAACTTTATATTCTCTAAGTCTTTCAAAAATTTACCACAGGTTTTTATCGTGATTCTCTCTTTTCATGGATAATCCTAAAATATCATCAACGTAATCTTCCATGATATCATACATCATGTCATGAAACATGTAAGTCATGGAACATTAGTGAGTTGCACCAACATTATTTAATTCATAGGGCATCACTTCATAGTAGACGGTGCCCCAAGGAGTAATGAGATTTTCTTTAGCCTAATCCTCAAGCACAATTCAAATTTGGTTATAGCTACAGAACCCATCCATAAAGAAAATCATTTCAAATTCAACCATAAAATCGTGTATCATATCTATGGTAGGAAAATATAAATCATCATCTACTATCATATCTATGTTAGAAAAAGAGAAATCATCCTTAGGGTATGCTTTGTTAGTGACAGGGACTATGTTCGATATCCACTAGAAGTAGTCAATTTCCGTAATGAATTTGACCTTCAAAATATTTTGGAGTTCTTCCTTCACAAGCAAGCCAAATTTTGGATGCAAATATCTTAGCTTCTATTTCATTGGGTTGGCATTTAGCTTAATAGTTAAGTGATGAATGATTAAAGAGGGATCTAGACCCAACATAATTATGTAGGATAATGCAAAGATGTCACAAAATTCTTTGAAGAGTTTTGTGTATACCTCATACTCTTCAAGAGTTAGAATTTTCCAAACTTAGTTATCCTTGGGTTATCTTTCAATAATATGTTAATATCTATAGTTTATTCTACAATTATTTGAGACTCATCTTCATATTGAGGAGAAGTGGGTAAGACCTCCAAATTTTGAAGCTCATTGATGTCTAGAGTCCATTGTTCATCATTGGATGACTATGAGGGATGTGAAACTAATGAAAGAGGCTCTTCGATAGGGATGTCATCATGAGCATTCTTAGAAGGGTTATGGGGAAAAGCCTTCACTCTACAGTCATTGATGGCTAGTATTGACAAAGGATATTTTGTTTATTGGGGTGATACTAGATATAGATTTGACCTATCCTCAACATTAAAGTGTGTTTATGGAACCTTTTTCATCTTCTATGAGTTTAGGATAGATAATACAAAGCATATTTATGTGAGCATTTTGAGTGAGTAAGTTAAAAAATGATAAAGAGGAAGGCTCATCATCCTCCTATTCATCCTAGTCTAATCCTTCTATTAATGTTATCTCTTTTTGAGGTTCTATTAATAAAATCCATACTTCCTCATCATCATTAGTTTTTGAGGAAGCATTAAATGTCTTTTTGTTGGAGTTAGTGAGATAACTTAATTGTCAATGTCCACACCAGGCTTCTGACTCTAAAGTTTTCTTGATTCCTTGTTCTTAGGGTTCTAAAACAATTTTTATATCCTAAGTTACAAATAATTTAGTTAGGGATCAAGTAAAGATATCAAAGATAGCAAGAATCATATTTTTGTTCTGTTAGATGGGAATTTTTGCCACAAATTTTCTCTTTGTTTTTCATTTTGATAGAAATAAAAGTATAGCTCCTAATATTCACCACTATCTCCCTCATATAAGGTAACCCTAAATTTTGAGGGGATGAGGGTAGCCTAGCTAAGTATAAGGCTAAAGTCTTAGACTAATGATTGAGTTTTATGTGGTTGATGTGTTGTACTTCAACCTTTTATTTTTCTTTAAATGAAGCTTGGACACTTGTTCCAACTTCTTGATTTTCTTGGGCTTATCTAGGTGTAATTAAATGTACAAAATCATTGATAACGGGGTGAGAATATTTTAAGGATGGTCATAGGTAAGCCTTAGTATTCTCAACATGGATATTCTAACAATATGTAAAAGGGTCTTTATCACCCTCAATGCTATACAATTTTTCTTGATATTTGAATTTCAAACATTGGTGATATGTTGAAGGGATGAATTGCATAGCATAAATCCAAGACCAACCTAATAGGATATTATAATTTAATTTTTAGGGAAACACATACAACAAAGTGTTCAAAATACAAGGTCCTACTTTGATTTAAAATATTATAGTTCTTGTATATTCTCGCTCTTCATTGTCATAATATTTTATTATAATGCCATATTTTTCTATCTTTTCTATCAAGTCCCATACTTTGGATAAACTTACGTAGCAAACATTAATGTTGAACCTACAAAAACATAGTGAAAGACCTGAAACATTGGAAAAAAATAAGATCAAGCCCTAAGAGGTTATTTAAGGTTCTGTGATAAAATGAATTTGAAATCACACGAACTCATATAATGAAAATTCAATGCAAGATGAAAAGATAAAATAGAAAGAGAGGCCTCTAATATGAAAGGTCAAACCAACGAAATTGTTGCTCTATAGGAAATACAAAATTATTTTTGGACAACAAATTTGTTGTGATAACGAATTTGCTTCTAGACTGCAAATTCACAACTAGAACATAAATTTGCATTGACGATGGATTTGAATCTAGACTACAAATTCTTCTCAATAGCAAAATCTGATGTTGACTTGTAGAAATAGAGTTGCATACCTCAATCTAAATTCCAATCCATAAAAACCTACACTTCACAAAGCTATGCAAAAATTCTCATTTGCCCTAGTTTTGTGAATGTCAAATTTAGGGGGGTGAAATTGGTCGTAAGAAGTTGAATTTGTTGTTGGAGAAAATTTGTCAATGCGAATTTTCTATAAATACAAATTTTCTATGCTCAAGCTTGTTGGACAACTTGTTCTGAGAACTTTCTAATGATACCAATTTTGTATGATTCGAAGTCTATTTGACACAGTTTTGGGAAGGAAAAAGTCAATAAGGTCTTTTACCCTAAATTTGGGTACAATAAGGTGATTTGGTCAAATTAGTCAAATGTGTCAGGGGTGACATGATGAGTAGTTGATCTAAGAAGAAAATTTGGATGTCTACATTTGTCCTCTTTTGAAGAATTTCCCATGTTTTCAAAGCAATCTCTTGAAAATGCCAAGAATTTTATACAAGAATATAACAAAGCACAAATTATAGTGGTTTGGTTCAAAGGGAGAAATGGACAGAGTTCCTCCCAATAATTTTAAATGGTTCTACTCTAAGATGGTATGAAATGAAATAGGGTTATATTAAGAATTCAAGGGATAAATTTAGTAAGATAAAAATCAAGGAGTACAACCCATGCCAAAAATACTCTAAGTTGATGATCTTTAAGTTGGTCCAATGACCTAAAGATAATTTTATTATTATTATGTACAAGTGTAGGATCTTGAAAGAAAAGTGCATGCCCAATTATGAAGGGGGGAATTACCTAATGGTCACATGGATGATGTGCATTACATGTTGTATAAGCATTTTATATAAATGGAACAAATGTAGGGAACCAATGCAATGTGTGTGCATGAGGAACATAAGAGTTTTTATGGATACCCACTACCTCAGCTACCTAGCTAAGTGCAATGCAATATCCTAACTAAGATCATCACTAGTCATGGCGAATCTCTCGACTCTATATGCAATAGACAACCAAGCATCAATCATATGAACACAATAAAATGATTTGCTCATTCGATAAGCAAACAATGCAATTAGTCACATGAGGAAGCAACCATGCATATTCAAGCATAGTATATTTTTAAGTTCACTATGCTTATTGGATTATTATGTTCTTTACCATATAAGGAGGATAGGCGATATGCATCTAACCCAAATTTGGTAGTTAATATAAAAGGGCCTATCCAATTGGAATCAAATTTGCCCTTTTTATCTTCTTTAGCATTTGTATTCTTTTGGTTTTCTTTAAGTACTAAGCTACCTATTTTGAAAGAGTGATATTGCACCCTCTTATCATAGGCCATTTTAAATCTTATGATAAGCCCGTAAGTGCTCTAGGGCATGAATACACCTTTCTTCAAGCATCTCCAACTAACTAATTCATGAATGATGATACTCCTCTCCAATAAATATGTATTTAAGAAGGATTCTAAGAGACATGACTTCTAGCTCAAAGGAGAATATAGACGCAGTTCCATAAACTAAGGCATAGGGCATAGCACCAGTTAGAGTCTAAACACTAGTGTGATATGCCCATATGATGGTATAGAGTTGCTAATGTCAATCCTCACATGTTTTGCTTATTATTTTATTTATTATTTTAATTAACATATTGTTTGATGCTTCAGCCTAACCACTACCCTATGGATAATATGGTGTCAACCAATAATATTGGATTTTGCACTTAGTGCAAATTTAGGTTATCTTTATTCTTGAAGGATGTACCATTTTTGGTAATTATAATGTTAAATATACTATACCTCGAAAGGATCTGGTTCAATAAGAATTTTGATACCTGATCTCCAGTATAGGAGGATAAGGGCATAGCCTCTATCCACTTGGTGATGTACTCAATTGCTATTATGAAATATTTGTGTCGATATAAAGACATAGGGTTAATTATTTCCATCATATCTAATCCCTAAGTAGATAAGGGCCAAGGGGATGTCATAAATTGTAACTCCTAGTTAGGAACATGGATTAATTTATCATTCCTTTGGCACTTATCACATTTTTGCATGAAATTATAGGTATCCTTTTCCATGATTGGCTAGTAATATCCTATACAAATGAGCTTCTTAATGATAGCACCTCCACTAAAATACATTTGAAACTTAACATTTTTTTGCATGAAATTACGAGCATCCTTTCCATGACCAACCAATAATATCCCATACATATGAGCTTCTTAGTGATAGCACCTCCACTGAAGTGAACACCTTAGAAGGATGCCATCAAATGTGTGTTTATACAAAATATCTCCAAATATGACAAATCTACAAGCTATTTTCCGTATGATATTTTTTTTATTATGATTTAGGTCTTCAAGGAAGACTCTATTCTTAAGTAAGTCTTAGATTTCCTTATACCAAGCATCAAGCATTGGTGCTTATCCGGTATAAAAAATAGCTAAGGGTTCTTGACTATGTTGCAAGGTTGCAAGTTGTCTTATTTGGTGAATGATGATTGTTGCTTGTTTATATTCTAGCTCTAAAGGCATGAGTGATGTAGCTACAACCATAACGTCTCCTTGGTGATTTCTAGATTATGAAACTGTGTTGATAGTTAATTTATTATAAGAAGTTATCAACTTATCCATGATATATTTATAATATTTTAGTTTATCACCTTTCACTTGATAAAATTCATTAACTCGATTAACTATAAGTTGGGAATTTTCAAATATGAAGAGCGAAGTTACTTTTAGAGCTAGAGCAACTTAAGGCCCAAGAATGAATACCTTATATTTGGTCATGTTATTTGTGTATGAAAACTAAATCTTGAAATATAATGGGATAACTATTTGTTTAAGGGATACTAATATGATACTCACCCCTACACCTTTGATGCATCTTGATCTATCAAATAAAAGGTTCCAAGTACAATTTTGTGATACTTCTAAGGCTCCTACAATTTCATTAGGGTATTCAAATACTAAGGGGTGGCTAGCCTTAAAAGGGGAAGTTGTCAGATGATTGGTAATTACTTGCCCCTTAATTTATTTTGACATGTAAATTTTAAATAAAATTCATTGAGGGACATGACCAACTTGGTTATTCGACTCGAAAGGTAATATTTAGATATGACATATTTCAACGAATTTACCTTAGCTATTACATAAGTTTTAACATATAATGTCAGCTTTTACGAACAAAGATTACTCTTAAGCACAATTTCTCTAAGGGTGTGTGTATGGTTTCATAATTGATAAGGATTTGGCTAATGTAGTAGACCACTCTTTCCGATGTTGGTCATCATATTTTTCCAACATAGCTCCTAATAAAATAAGTATTTCTATGATATATAATAACAATGGTTTAACAAGCACTAGAGGGATCAAAACTAGTGGAGTTAGAATATATGTCTTCAAGGCATTAAAGAGCCTTTTGCACTCTTCATTCCATTTAAACCCAGTCCCTTTCCTTAAAATTTTGGAGAAGGGTTGACACTTTTCCACCAATTGGGAGATGAATCTTCTTATTGGTTGCAACCTGCCTTGCAATCCATGAAGTTGGGTTAAAGTTTTGAGGGGCAATATCTCTATTTTTATATATATCTTATCTCGATCTACCTCAATGCCATGCCTAGACATGTTGAAGCCTAATAACTTATTGAATTTCACCCTAAATATATATTTGAATGGTTTTAGGTCAACTTTATATTCTCTAAGTATTTCAAAAATGTGCCTTAGGTTTTTATCGTGATCCTCTCTTCTCATGGATAATCCTAAAAGATCATCAACGTAATCTTCCATGATATCATACATCATGTCATGAAACATGTAAGTCATGGCACATTAGTAAGTTGCACCAACATTCTTTAATTCATAGGGCATCACTTCAAAGTATATGGTACACCAAGGAGTAATGAAAGTTGCTTTAGCCTAATCCTCAAGCAAGATCTATATCTGGTTATAGCTAGAGAACCCATCCATCAAGAAAAGCATTTCACATTCAACCATAAAATCTTCTCTCATATCTATGGTAGGAAAAGAGAAATCATCATCTATTATCATATCTATGTTATAAAAAGAGAAATAATCCCTAGGGTATGCTTTTTTAGTGATAAGGACTATGTTCGATAACCACTCGAAGTATTTGATTGCCTTAATGAATTTGACCTTCAAAAGCTTTTGGAGTTCTTCCTTCTTAAACAAGGCAACTTTTGGATGCATCTCTCTTAGCTTCTATTTCATTGGCTTGGCATTTATCTTAACAATTTAGTGATGAATGAGTAAAGAGGGGTCTAGGCCCAACATATCTATGTAGAATTATGTGAAGATGTTACAAAATTCTTTGAAGAGTTTTGTGTATACCTCACACTCTTAAAGAGTTAGAATATTTCCAAACTTAATTATCGTTGGATTATATTTTGATAGTATGTTAATATATATAGTTTCTTCTACAAGTATTTGAGACTCATCTTCATATTGAGGAGGAGTAGGTAAGACCACCAAATTTTGAAGCTCATTGATTTCTAGAGTCCACTGTTCATCATTGGCTGACTATGAGGGATGTGGAATTGATGAAAGAGGCTCTTCAATAAGGATGTCATCATGAGCATCCTTAGAAGGGTTTTGGGGCAAAGCCTTCACTTCATAGTCATTGATGACTAGTATTGACAAAGGATATTTTGTTTATTGGGGTGCTATTGGATATAGAGTTGACATATCCTCAACATTAAAGTGTGTTGTGGAATCCTGTTCATCTTCTATGAGTTCAATATGGATAATACTAAGCGTATTTGTGTGAGCATTTTGAGTGAATAAGTTAAAAAATGATAAAGAGGAAGGCTCGTCATCCTAGTTTAATCCTTCTATTAATGTTTTCTCTTTTTTAGGTTCTCTTAATAAAATCCATACTTCCTCATCATCATCATCACTTTTTGAGGAAGCATAAAGTGTCTTTTTGTTGGAGTTAGTGAGATAACTTAGTCACCAATGTCCAGGCCAGGATTTTGACTCTAAAGGTACCTTGATTACTTGTTCTTGGGGTTCTAAGAATTATTTTTATATCCTGTTACAAATAATTTGCTTAGGGATAAGTTAAATATCTCAACGATAGCAAGAATCATATTTTTGTTCTATTATATGGGAATTGTTGCCACAAATTTTCTCTTTGTTTTTCATTTTGATAGAAATAAATGTATAGCTCCTAATATTTACCACTATCTCCCTCTTAAAAGGTAACCCTAAAGTTTGAGGGGATGAGGGTAGTCTAGCTAAGTATAAGGCTAAAATATTAGACTGATGATTGAGGTTTATGTGGTTGATGTGTTATACCTCAAACATTTATTTTTATTTAAGTGAAGCTTGGACACTTGTTCCAACTTCTTGATTTTCTTGAGCTTCTCTAGATGGAATTAAATGTACAAAATCATTGATAGCAGGGAGATAAGGGTTTAAGGATGGGCATAGGAAAGCCTTAGTTTTCTCAACTTGGATATTCTAACAATATGTAAAAGGTTCTTTATCACCCTCAATGCTATACAATTTTTCTTAATATTTGAATTTCAAACATTGGTGATACATTGAAGGGATGACTTGCATAGCATTAAACCAAGACCACCCTAATAGGAGATTATAATTTAATTTTTAGCGAAACACATAAAACAAAGTGTTCAAAATATGAGGCCCTACTTTGATTGGAAATATTATAGGTGTTGTATATTCTCACTCTTTATTGTCATAAGCTTTTATGAAAATGCCAAATTTTTCTACATCTTTTCTATCAAGTCCCATCCTTTGGATAAAATTAAGGTAGCAAACATTAATGGTTGAGCCATAATCTATTAAAACTCTTTTTATATATTGATCATCGATGTAGCAAGTAATGTATAGCAATAACTCACCTAACATCGAAGGTGGAGGAAGATCATCCTTAAAGGAGAAGATCATGGTTTGGTTTATTTTTAATGAACCTAATATGTTAGCCAAGTTTGCAAGGCTAACATCTTGGAATACGGGATTAGAAGCTTCAATAAGCTTTCCCTATCGCTCGATAACATCTTTAGTAGCTATAATATGGAGATATTTATTGTGGTTTCCTCCAACTATTGTTGGAGGTTGAAATTCTTTTTACCTTTATCTTGTGGCTTCAAGACTAAAGAAATACCTTCAATATTTGATGCACATCTAGGCTTTAAGACTAGAGGGAGTTCAGAGGGTTTCCAAGATTGACCATTTTTCTTAGATTTTTGCTTGTTTATAATGCTAACTTAGATCATCTTCATAAGATTATGATTAGGTGGGGGGAGATTCCTATAAGACACAATGTTAGTGGCCTTTTGCTCATGTTTTGGCAAGGTTATTGGAATATTTCTAAGTCATGATTGGAGGATGTTGTTTGCTTGGATCCTCCTACTATAAGGTGACCTTCATCGATAAGTTCATGTACTAAGTGCTGAAGTATTCTACATTTATTAGTGTGGTGCCCATTCATATAATGGTAACCCCATTGTTTTTCTGCCTTGAACCAAGGAAGATTTTCTCTTTTTAGATCGTTTTTCCTAATAGGGCGCAACTCTATCATTTTTACTTCCAATATTTGTGACAAGATAATAAATTAAAATTGATTTAATCTAGTAAATTTTATCAAATATTTCTCTTGAGTTTTCTTTAAGATAAGTTTTTGAAGGGAAGCTACAATGCCCATATGATAAGTTTTTTAATTATTTATGGGGTAAGAGTCGGTAACCCTATCACCCACCACATGATTATTTTTGTATTGTGATTTAGGGTTGGAATAATATAGTTTTCATCTTTATTACATTGGAGGGCAAGTTCTATCTATTTAGAAAGATCAACAGCATCATCAAAAGACACGGCACAAGTCATCTCTATGGGATATAACAAATGTTCTTAAAAGTTACATATGAAAATACACAAAAGTGCTTTAGGTGGTGGGTAAAATGGAAGCTTCCTAACCAATGTGCACCACCAGTGTAAAAATTCATTGAGTAATTCATTCTTACCTTGTTTCTATTGATATAGGTCATCAATTGTGCACTTTTCTACAATGGAAGCGGAAAAATATTGTATAAAAATTTCTATCAATTTGTAAAAGCTCTTAACTGAATGGTGAGGTAGCTGATAGAACCATGCTAAAGCTTCACCACCAAGACTATTAGGAAATATTTTTAATAACATCTCATCATGTTTTATGTCATGGCATGCAGCTTTAAAAAGTTGAAGGTGTTTAAATTGGATCACAATCTCCCTTATATATCTAGAATTTTGGTAACACAAAGCCTGAGGAATAGGGTTTTTTTGTTAAGGTGGGATCTATAGGTTCATTAAAATAATCCTTGTAAGCATACTTTTTGGTTGTGCCTCATTGGATGGAGGCTATTTCTTGCATAAACTCAAAGTTGTTTGAACCAATTTTGGAAAGGACCAAGTCGACGAGGTCTTTTGTCCTGAATTTAGGTACTATAAGGTGATTTGTTCAAATTAGTCAAACATTTTATGGGTGACATGATGAGTAACTAATAAAGGAATAAAATTTGGGCGTCTATAAATACATTCTCAACTAGTTAACTTGAGCCAAAATAATTTTTATCATCAATTTTCAATTAGATAATTTATTTATTGTTCATCAGTATAATCATACAACTGAAAATCTACTTTATTTTTTAATGACCAATTATAAATTGTTGTCTCCCAAAAATAAACTTGTCACGAAAAACATTGGTGCCTTGATTTAACAAGGTCAACACTCCAACTTGAATCTTCAAGGAATATTTTGTTAACATTCCAAGGTAATAAAATCCAAATAATCATCTTATCATCTATATTTAATAACAATACAAATAAATATATATATTTTATATTTAAATATGTTAGCACCTCCTTTCAATTTTCAACAGCATGTTATTTGCATTGAATAGATCATGCACAACACTCTCCTAATAGACTATAGTTAACAAAAAAAATTACAAACCTTCAACTAGCAATACTTCATTGGAAGTTAACTTTTAGGCAACTCATTCATTGATTAGAAAACTTCATAATAGATGACCCTCATGCATCTTCATATGACCTTGTTGTTAAACGACATGATCAACATTCATGTTAGATAATATTTTATTTAGATGAAAATGTTAAATTCACCTTATAAAAAAATATTTTGTTAATGATAACTCCATACGACTCTTATATATGGCAAGTTATGTGAAAACACCAATGTCTTCATATGCTAGTTCTCCAAAATATAGCTCTAGATGATAGCTTTATATCCAAACAATACTTATTCTCTAGATGTTACCTTTTATCCAAATGATAATTCTTCTCTAGATGGTACCTTTTATCCAAATGATAACTCTTCTCTAGATGGTAGCTCTATACAATTCTTCTCTAGATGCTAGCTCAAGATGATATCTCTAGATGACATCGCTAGACAACAACTCTAGATAGCTATTCCAAATATCAACTCTATCCTAGATGATAACTTCATATAACTCTTTTAGATTACAACTTAAGAAGACAATATTTTCTAAATAGAATGCTCAAATGACCCACTCACATTATTTTTATCTCTCTACTCCTATGCATCTCTATATGAACCAGGGCAACAAGATACAAATACAATGATCACTAACATATTGAAATTGTAGTACAATACTCTAGTTGATTGAGTTTTTTAGATAACATATTCCTCCTTACACCATATGATAGTAAATTTTGTGATATCAACTCTTCCAACATGAATTATATGCTTCTTGGATGGCTTTGTAACTCTTCTTAAGGTAATAAATACTTTTAAGACATGCTTATACAAATAAGAATAACTAAGAAGAAATATTCTTCTTCTCAAGTCGACAAGTTCTTTTTCTTACTTAAACTTGCTTCTGTTCCATTATATATTCTCTAGTGGAAACACACTTTTACAAGCTCTACGAGGTGTCTCCTACTCCTTGGTAACTAGATCATCTTCACAAATAAAAGCTTTGTTCTTATATCAACTTGCTTAGATACCACATATTGGAGCAGCAAGGTTCTTGACTAGATTATATTGGTTAAAATTATGCATATATACAATGAAGGTATAGGTGGTTGGTTTAAATAGTGAATTATCAACCACCTATTAGGGTACAACTCCCAAACACCTAAATCTAACTATATTACATGATGTAATAAATTCCTAAGATATACTTCTAAAATAATATGATATTATTTTATGACTCAAGTAAATGATCCATATGTCTATAATTTTATTTCCTTTTTATTACTACTAATAATAATTAAGGACTAAAATTGCAATAGAAATAGTTGTATGGTACATTTGGATTCCATCGTTAATATGTGTTTTAGTCTTGATAAATCTTAGGTCTTCAAGAATAAATTATTTTACACTCGTATAAAGTTTTTCTTTATATAGATAAAAATATATATAGTCCTTATAAAAAGTTCAAATATGTGGTGAACTACTATTAGTACTTGCTATTTAATAAAAAAAGAGACTAAAGGTAAGATACCAATCCATTCAATCAGTGCTTTTAAGGAGATGTTTATTGGACTTATTCAATACTTCAAGTGGTATTAGGATAAAATATTATCTCAATGTTAATGGAAATCATTTACTAGAAGCTACATAATATATTATTGGCAAGGGTAGAAATTATGAGAGCATCTACTTCTTATTTGATATAATATTAAGTTTATATATACAATCAATAAATATTATGCTTTATGCAAAATTCATATGCATGTGTGTATCACATTCCAAATATATAGTAAAAATAAAACTTTAATATTACTTTGATATATTATAAAAGTTATGATATTTGATTTTTCATGTTGTAATAAAATCAGTTTTATTATATTTGTACTTTTTAACTATTCAAAGAATAATACAAAGTTTTAAAATATTTATAAAAATATAAGTCCGTTAGATTTGGCACAACCAATGGGAAGGAGTTTGAAGACATTAGCTAAGGTTACAATATTATAGATAAATGTTAACATTTGTCTTTTAAATTTAGGTTAGGTAGTGGGGAGTATTGAGATTCACACTATAAACTAAAGTTTCAAGCACATCATCCAACCTTAAACTTATAATATTATAAACACGAGTTATAATACCATCGGTAAACCTTAATATTTTATTAATTAGATTTGAAGGAAGTGATATGGAACAAGAATATTCATATCATAAGCCATGATTCTCATTTGGTAGGTGAACCTTAATTTTTTTAGCTTTATCACTTTATTAACCAACAAAACTGAGATATTATTTTGATTTTTTTCATATGATAAGCCTTTGAAATATACTTTATAAAGAAATTTTAAAAACTACAATAAATAGAATAAAATATTTTATAGATTATGTTATCTCAAAGGATCAAGGTGGTTTTGTATATGATAAGCAAATTCTTGCTAGTATAATGATTATATATGAGGCCATGCATTAATTTCAATCCATGAAATCTTAAGTATGTTTGTTGCAAAATAAGGTATAAGCAACATTTGATAGCACATACAAATGAGCTTCTTAGTGATAGCACCTCCATTTAAGTGAACATGACAAGCCCTTTCATGGGCTTCTTGAACCACTACTTTGGCTTTGTCAGAATTTAGGCACCTTAGAATGATGCCATAAAATGTGCGTTTATACAAAATATATCTAAGTATGATAAATCTACAAGCCATTTGCCTCAAGATCTTTCGTTTATTATGATTTAGGCCTTTGGGGAATACTTAATTCTTGAGGAAATCGTAGATTTCCTTATACCAAGCATCGAGAATAGTTGCTTGTTCAGTAGAAAAAATAGCTAAGGGTTCATGACTATGTTGAAAGGTTGCAAGTTGTCTTATTTGGTGAATGATGATTATTGCTTATTCATATTCTAGCTCTAAAAGCATGAGCGATGCAACTACAACCATAGTGTCTGCTTAGCAATTGCTAGATTGTGAAATAACATTGATAGTAATTTTCTCAAAAGAATTTATTAACTTAAACATAATATCTTTATAAGGTTTGATTTTATCATCTTTCGTTTGATAAACTCCATTAACCTAATATACTATAAGTTGGAATCTCCAAATATCGAGAGTGAAGTTACTTTTAAAGCTAGAGAAACTTAAAGCCTAAGGATGAACACCTTATATTTAGTCATGTTATTTTTGTATGAAAATTGAATCTTGAAAGATAGTGGGATAACTATTTGTTGAAGGGTCCAAGTATGATGTTTTGATACTTCTAAGGTTCATACCATTGTATTAGGGAATTCAACTACTAAGGGGTGGCTAGCCTACAAAGGGACATGTTCCAAATGATTGGCAATTACTTGCCCCTTCATTTATTTTTAGAATAAAAATTCTAAGTCAAATTCATTGAGGGACATGAACCACTTGGTTATTTGACCTGAAAGGTAAGGTTTAGACATGACATATTTCAACAGGTTTACCTTAGCTATTACATAATTTTTAACATATAATGTATTAGATTTTACAAATCAAATATTACTGCTAAGTACAATTTCTCTAATGGTGTGTATCCAGTTATATAATTGATAAGGGTTCAACTAATGTAGTAGACCACTCTTTCTCATGTTGGTCATCATATTATGCCAACATATCTCCTAAGAAAAGAATTGTCGCTATGATATATAACCATAATGGTTTACAGGGGTTTGGAGGGATCAAAATTGGTAGAGTTAAAATATATGTCTTCAAGGCATTAAATGCCTTTTGGCACTCTTCATTCCATTTAAACCCAATCCCTTTCCTTTAAAGTTTGGATAAGGGTTGACACATGTCCACCAATTGGGAGATGAATTTTATTATTTCTTGCAATGTACCTTGTAAGCTATGAATTTGGGTTAAATTTTTTAGGGGCAACATCTCTATTTTGTAGATATCTTATCTGGATCTACCTCAATGCCATGCTAAGATATTTTGAAGCCTAATAACTTATCAGATGTCATCCTAAATATACATTTGAATGGTTTTATATAAAATTTATATAATCTAAGTCTTTTAAAAATTTACCTTAAGTTTTTAACATGATCCTCTATTTTCATGGATAATCTTAAAATGTCATCAACATAAGCTTCCATGATATCATGCATGATGTCATGAAAGATGTAATTCATGGCCCATTAGTAAATTGCACCAATATTTTTTAATTCCTATGGCATCACTTCATAGTATATGGTTCCCCAAGGATTAATGAAAGTTGCTTTAGCCTAATCCTCAAGCACAATCCAAATTTGGTTATATCTAGAGAACCCATCCATCAAGAAAAGCATTTCACATTCAGCCATAAAATCTACTATGATATATATGGTAGGAAAAGAAAAATCATCATCTACTATAATATCTATGTTAGAAAAAGAGAAATCATCCTTAGGGTATGCTTTGTTAGTGACAGGGACTATGTTTGATATCCACTCAGAGTAGTTGATTGCCTTAATGAATTTGACCTCAAAAAAATTTTGGAGTTCTTTCTTCACAAGAAATGCAACTTTTGGATGCATCTCTATTAACTTCTATTTCATTGGCTCGGTATCTGACTTAACAATTAAGTGATGAATAAATAAAAAGGGGTCTAGGCCCAAAATATCTGTGTAGGATCATGCAAAGATGTCACACAATTCTTTTAAGAATTTTTGTGTATACCTCGCACTCTTCAAGAGTTAGAATATTTCTAAACTTGATTATCCTTGGGTTATCTTTCGATAGTATTTTAATATCTATAGTTTCTTCTACAAGTATTTGAGACTCATTTTCATATTGAGGAGGAGTAGGTAAGACCTCCAAATTTTGAAGCTCATTAATGTCTAGAGTCCATTATTCATTATTTGCTTATTGTGAGGGATTTGGAACTGATGAAAGAATCTCTTCAATGGGGATGTCATCATGAGCATCCTTAGAAGGGTTGTAGGGCAAAGCCTTCACTTCACAGTCATTGATGGCTAGTATTAACAAAGGATATTTTATTAATTGGATTTCTATTAGATATAGAGTTGACCTATCCTCAACATTAAAGTGTGTTTATGGAACCTTTTTTAGCTTCTATGAGTTTAGGATGGATAATACTAAGTGTATTTATGTGAGCATTTTGAGTGAATAAGTTAAAAAAGGATAAATAGGAAGGCTCATAATACTCCTCTTCATCCTAGTCTAATCCTTCTATTAATTTTATCTATTTTGAGGTTCTATTAATAAAATAAATACTTCCTCATCATCATCCCTTTTTGAGGAAGTATAAAGTGTCATTTCATTGGAGTTAGTGAGATAACTTAGTCACCAATGTCCAGGCTAGGCTTCTAACTCTAAAGGTTCCTTGATTCCTTGTTCTTGGAATTCTAAGAATATTATTTATAGCTTAAGTTACAAAGAAGGTGCTTAGGGATTGGGTAAATATTTGAAAGACAACAAGAAGAATACTTTTGTTCTGTTATATGTTGATTTTTCCTTCAAATTTTCTCTTCTTTGGTAGTTCCAACATAAATAAAAGTATAGCTTCCAATCTTTACCATTGTCTCCCTCATAGAAGGTAACCCTAAAGTTTTAGGGGACGAGGGTAGCATAGCTAAGTATAAGGCTAAAATATTATACTGATGGTTAAGGTTTATGTGATTGATATATTGTACGTCAACCTTTTATTTTCCTTTAAGTTAAGCTTGTGAACTTGTTCCAGCTTCTTGATTTTCTTGAGCTTATTTAGATGGAACTAAATGTACAAAATCATTGATAAAGGGGTGATAAGGGTTTAAGTATAGGCACAGGAAAACCTTAAAATTCTCATATTGGATATTCTAACAATATGTAAAGGGTATTTATCACCCTCAACGCTATACACATTTTTATATATTTGAATTTCAAACATTGGTGATACATTGAAGGGAGGACTTGCCTAGCGTGAATCCAAGACCACCCTAAGAGAAGATTATAATTTAATTTGTAGGGAAAAACATAAAACAAAGTGTTCATAATATGAAGCCCTACTTTAATTGGCAAGATTATATATCTTGTATATTATCACTCTTCATTGTCATAAGATTTTATGACAATGTCAGAATTTTCTAAGTATTTTCTATCAAGTCCCAACCTTTGGATAAACTTAAGGCTGCAAACATTAATGGTTGAGCCACCATATATTAAAAATATTTTTATACATTATAATTAATGTAGCAAGTAATGTAGAGCAAAAACTCACCTAACATCGAAGGTGGAGGGAGATCATCCTTAAAGAAAGAGATTGTCGTATGGTTTACTATTAATGAACCTACCATGTTAGCCAATTTTGCACGACTAACATCTTGGTAGACGATCTGTGTGATTAGAAGCTTTAATAATCTTTCCCTATGGCTCAGTGACATCAAGACTCAAGGAAGATATTTGAGGTTTGATAAACACCTAGGCCATAAGACTATAAGGGTTTAGAGGGTTTTGAAGGTTGACCCTTTTCCTTAGCCTATTTCCTGGTTATAGTGCTAACATGGTTTACCATAAGATTCTAATTGGGTGGGGAATATTCTTATAATACATAGTTTTAGTGGACTTTTGCTCGTGTTTGGGAAAGGGTCTTGGAATATTCCTAAGTCCTAATTGGAGGAAGTTGTCTACTTGGATCCTCCTACTACAAGGTGACTTTCATAGATAAGTTCGTGTACTAAGTTCTAAAGTGTTCTACATTTATTAGTGTGGTTCCTATTCACATAATGGTAAACCCATTTTTTTTTTACCTTAAACCAAGGAATCTATTATATTTTCATATTATGTTGCCTAATAGGGTGCAACTGTATCATTTTTACTTCCAAGAGTTGTGGCAAGACAATCCATTAAGATCAATTTAATGTAGTAAATTTTATCAAAATTTTCTCTTGCGTTTTCTTTAAAATATGTTTTTAAATGGAAATTGCAATGCCCATATGAGTAGGAGTTGGTAACCCTTTCATCCACCACATGATTATTTTTTTATTATGATTTAGGTTTGGAAGAAGATGGTTTTCATTTTTCTTGGTTTTTATTTGCCACGTACATTGGAGGGCAGGATCCATCTATTTAGAAAGATCAACAATGTCATCAAAAGACATGACACATGCAATCTCTAGGGGATATAACAAGTGTTCTTGAATGTTACATATGAAAATACACAAAATTTCTTTAGGTGGTGAGCAAAATGAAAGCTTCATAATAAATACCCACAATTGATGCAAAAATTCATTGAGGGATTCATTTTACCTTTGATATAAGTCATCGATTGTTCATTTTTCTACAATGGAAGTGATAAAATGTTGTATAAATATTTTACCAATTTGGAAAAGCTCTTAACTGAATGGTGAGGTAGCTGATAGAACTATGCTAAAGCCTCACCACCAAGACTAGTAGAAAATATTTTTAATAACATCTCATCATGTTTGATGTCGTAGCATGCAACTCTAAAAAGTTGAAGGTGTTTAATTGGATCACATTCTCCTCTATGTTAGATTTTGATGAATGAATACTCAAATAATATTGCCTCAACATCAATAATATAATTACAATATGAAAGATATAATAATGCTAATCAATAAATCATATAAACTCAAAATCTACTAGATAATAACTCAAATAATTCTAATACAAAATACTCAAAAATCATTATTGAATAAAGAGATCAAAATGCATCATATTACATTACCTTCCATTGCTTACATAGTTGACTCTTTCTCCTTCGTCATATATATTTTACATCAATACATCCAGATATATAGAATGGAATGTGACTCTTCATATGGAGGTTTCTTGGGCCTCACTCTTCCTATGACTCTTCATCTTCCTACTCTATTGACACATGTACATAGGGATAACTATGCACATTTACATTACCAAAATATCATTGCACACTTGTGCATTACATTGCATAAAGTAAATCCTAATATAAGACTCTTTTCCTAATCTATAGATGTACCCATGATGGTACATTGACATGTACCAAATAATGAAATATATTCCAACACCCCCTATATTACATTATTTGGTTATTGAAGACAAGAGTATTCAATATGGTATTCATAAATTTATCTAATTGAGATCACTCCTTGGATTTGTGTAGAATAATTCCAATTTGAATTTTCTAATGTGTCCTCTCCTGCTCTTATTCTTTTATTTTTGTATATTCATTGATGATTTTCCTTCTAGACATTGTGTTGGTGTATCATTAGGGTGATACCATTCAAGTTCTTGCCTTAATTGCTTCAAATAGTCATCTTCTTACGATTTCATTTGATTTATTTTCTTTCTCTATTCCTACTCTTTCACTTGTGATGTTCCTTCAATGGGATGAGTTAGTAGATCATAATAGTAAAATTGACTTAAATTCAATTATTTGTTATTGGGATAATCATATGAATTTTTTCTTTTACTTTCACCTTTTCTTGAAAGAGTTCAAATATGACTAATGACAAATACATTATTAATTATTTTGTAGAAATAATAATGTATTGATATTCCCATGAGGATCTAAAAAGTTTTCCATAAATAAATTCCATGAAAGTAGTAAATATTCCTTCCTTAGCTTCTTTAAATAATCTAGTCAATTAAACAGAGGATTTAGGAATGAAGGAGAGGAGCAGCGGAGGAAGTTTGAAAGTTTTGGGCAGGAATAGCAGAGAAGGCACGGAGGGTTTTGGAAGGAACCTCGAGAAGGAATTAGGAAAGGATCCAGAGGGAGGGAGGCCTTCGGCGACAGGTGGGGCTGCCCAAAGAGGGCTCGACCCTCCTCAAAAAGATCCAAAAAAAGGGACCCAGAAGGGTGATGCGAGTCCCAGAGGAGGCCGGTCCTTTGTGAAAACTGTTAAGGGGAGAAAGAGTGATTTCCTTTCACTCCCGCCCCTCATTTCGCTAAATAATAGGATAATGGCTCCTACTGCTTCGATGGGTTCTTTTTTATTCATGGAAGAGTTTTCTTTAGTGGGTAAGTTTCTGGGTGGAAGGCCAGATATAGAGACTATACGATCTGAGGCTCTATCCAAATGGAGAATGGTGGGGAGTATGGAGTTTTTTGCCCTCTCTAGGGGGTTTTTCATCATAAGATTTAATAACAAGGAGGATGTGAACCACGTCCTAACTGGAGGACCTTGGTTTTTAGGGAAACACAGTCTATTCCTCAGGAAGTGGGGGGAGGATTTTGACCCTAAAAAATAGAATATCAATACTACCCCTATTTGGGTTCTACTTCCTAACCTACCAACTTAGTTTTTCAATGAGTATTGGCTGCAAGGCATCACCAGAGGGATTGGAGAACTGGTTTCCATAGATCATGCAACCTTGGCAAGGAAAAGGATGACACATGCAAGAATATGCGTCAACGCTAATTTAGACTCTGAGCTACCAAATATTGTGGAGCTAGGGTACGACAACTACCTAAGAAAAAAAGTGATGGAATATGAAAATAGGCCAGCTTTTTTCCCTAAGTGCAAAACCCAAGGCCATTTGCAAAATCAGTGCCCTAATCTAGCAACTAGCAGAGAAAACCAAAGGACGAAATGCAAATGAGCAAATGAGAAAGGGTTTCCTAGGAACCTCCCTCTAAAAGGAGGCCCTGTGGGCAAAGGAGGGTTTAGGCCGTCTAAAAATAACCACATTTATCAGGAGAAGACAAAATAGGGGGCAGGGCAAGGTCAGAGCAAAGACAAGCAACATCTCACCGATGAACAGGAAAATCAGGTAAGCCCTAAAATTCCAAGCTCAAATAAGTTCAAAATTTTAGATGATCTAATGGTAGAAGGGGAGAGTGAGGAATTAGAGGAAGGAAACCCGCAAGGTGAAATCCTTGAAACCCTAGAATCCCCATTAAGGGCGGGTCCTACAAACCCCATAACCAAGAACCCCTCAAGCCCCTAGGGAGGGGTAAGGAAAAATCCCAGAGAATATAGAAAATGGGTGGAGGAGATAGAGTCTTCGAAAATATACCTTCCCAACATCATATCCAGAAGCCCGTCAAACCATCTAGAAGGTTCAATACAAAAATTAGGAGAATACAAGAAACAGATGGAGGAGTTAGAATCAAGGATTGAGGTGGTAGAAATGAATGATTTTGAGTAATGCGGTAGTCTGGTTCTACAACAGATAGTTCATCCACCTTTTAGCCCCAAGCAAACCAGGAGTACTACTAAGTCACCTATTTACTATGGAAGTGAGAGAAATAAGGGGAGGATTTCAAATGCAGAGCACAACAGAATGAGGACTGACAATGAGATTGCCAGTGGCAAACAGAAAACACTGATACAACAAGTTATCCCAGGGCATGAAGATAAAAAATCAAGAAAACTTCCTCAAGGGAGGGGTAAGGGGAAAAAATCTAAACAATATAAATGAAGGTTCTCTCATGGAATGTGAGAGGCCTCAATGGCCGACCCACTCAGAGGGTGGTTAGCTCGTTAAGAAGGCAATACAATCCAAAAATTTTGATGCTGCAAGAAAAAAAATTAGACGAAGCCCAGTCAAAAACATTAGCAAAAAGATGTGGAGTCAAGGTGACATGGTTTACAAATCAGCTAGAGGAACTTCAAGGGGTCTCATGGTTCTTTGGGATCCTCGGGTAGTGGAAGGCAGTATTATCCAAGATGATGACAGGGTGCTGAGTGTTTTTTTCCATGATATTGACAACAATAGATCGTGGATCTTCTCAAATGTCTATGCCCCCAATTATGTTCAAGGGAGAGCTTTGTGGGAGTACCTGGGTAAACTAGGTGATTCTTTCCATGACATCCCGTGGGTGGTGGCAGGCGACTTCAACATGCAATTATACCCCTTGGACAAAAAGGGTGGAACAGGGCTCCCAACCAAAAGTATGGAAGACTTCAATGACTTCGTATACTCGAACCAACTGATGGATGTGAGGCTAAGAGGAGCCAAGTATACTTGGAGCAACAGGCGAATAGGAATCCAACTTATCCAGGAAATACTTGACAGGTTTTTCTTATCAAAGGAGGCAATTGTTGGGTTTGGAGACTCTACTCTGCAAACTCTTCCCAAAATTTCCTCTGATCACAATCCCATCCTTTTAGAGGTTCCAAAGTTAAACTCCTTCAAAAAAATGTTTTGATTCCAGTCAATGTGTATTAGGCACTCGGAGTTAAAAGAAAATATTTCCAGATGGTGGCAACAACCCTTTCAGGGAAGTTCATGTTTCAAACTTGCTCAAAAGCTGAAATTAATAAAGGATAATCTTAGAACTTGGAATAAGGAGGTTTTTAGGAACCTGTTTGAGAACAAGAAACAAGTGGGATAAAGGTTGTAGGTCATTGAAAACTCAATACAAAATGGTATCGATGATGAAGCTACTAGGAAGGAGGAGCAAGCCAAGCTTTCAGAATATTACAATATTTTGGCTTGTGAAGAGATATACTGGAGACAGAAATCTAGGGCATTATGGCTAAAGGATGGTGACTTGAACTCAAATTTCTTTCATGTCACAACCTTGAGGAACAAAATTAATAACAAGATCAAAGAGTTGACCAAAGTTGATGGATCCAAAACCTAGTATTTGATTGAGATCAGAGAGGAAGCAATTGCTTATTTCATCTTGCTTCTCTGGGATGAATCCCAGTGTATAGAGGAAGCCAAGGACACTCTCCTCCAATTCATTCCTAGCTTGGTTGATGAGGCCATTAATGGTAAGCTTCTTACTCCCTTCACTGATGAAGAAATCAAAAATGCTTTGTTTAGTATGGAACCTGACAAGGCCCCTGGACCTGATGGGTTCCCTCCTTGGTTCTTCCAAGTTTTCTAGGATATTGTGGGAAAGGATGTCATTTCTGCTATCAAAGAGTTTATTGGCTTCAAAACATATCCCGATAGGGTTCAAGTCCACATTTATAGCCCTGATTCCTAAGGGCCCAACATCGGAGACAATGGCAAATTTTAGAATGGTTAGTTTATGTAACGTATCCTACAAGATCTTAACAAAAGACATTGCTAACAGGATGAAAGAAATATTGCCCCTCATTATTGACCTTGGTCAAGGAAGCTCAGTTCAGGGGAGATCAATTGTGGATGGTGCGATCATAGTCCATAGAGCTCTACACTCGGCTAGGCAAACCAACAAGGAGGTCTTTGCCCTAAAGCTTGATATGAATAAAGCTTTTGACTGCATTAACTAGGATTTTTTTATGACTATTCTTCTAAAGTTTGGATTTCATCCTCAGTGGGTCAGGCTGATAAAAGAGTGCATATCCAAACCTTGGTTCTCAGTTTTGGTCAATGGCATGACAGCTAGGTTTTTCCAGAGCCATAGGGGGCTCAGACAAGGAGATCCAGTTAGCCCAGTGTTGTTCATTATAGTAGCAGAGGCATTAGGTAGAACTATTAAAGTAGCATGCACTGTTGGATTAATTTTGGGGATTAAAGCCACCTCTCTCACCAACCCAGTTACTCACCAACAATTTGTTGATGACACTCTGATTTTGACCCAGTCGTCAGTGGTTGAATCCAGAAGGATTAAGCACATTCTCCAACTCTATGAGGATGTGGTGGGTCAGAAGGTGAACTTCAACAAGAGTAAGCTTTACTTCCTCAACACCCCAATTCAGAGACAAGCCGGAATAGCGAGAGATTTTGGGATGTTCGATAGCGACTCTTCCTACCTCTTATTTAGGCCTTCCCCTTTTCTATGGTTCTCCGAGAGAATCTATGTGGGATAGAGTGGTAGAAAGAATCCAAAAGAAATTGGTTGGCTGGAAAGGACATTTTTTATCTCAGGCCGAGAAACTTACTCTCACTAAGGTATCCTTACAGAGAATTCTAGTTTATTTTCTATGTTTAAGGCCCCAACCAGAGTATACCAAAAAATTGAACAGCTCCAAAAGAATTTTCTCTGGTTTGGGTCAAAGGAAAAATAGAGGATCCACCTTGTGGGTGGGGGCAAGGTGTGCAGGTCAAAAGAAAATGGGGGGCTAGGACTGAGAAGATTTGCTCACCTAAACACAATCTTGCTAGCCAAACAAGCTTGGCATATCATTAACAATGATGAGAATGAGTGGACTGCCATAATTAAAAGAAAATATCTTCAAGATATCAAATTCCTAAATGACACGGTGCATAGTAGAGGTTTGGCGTTCTGGAATGCAATCTTAACAAGCAGAGAGATCATAAAGAAAGGCCTAAGATGGGTTCTAGGTAACGAGTAGAAGATCAGGTTTTGGGATGACAGGTGGGCCAAGGATGAAGCTTTATCTCAGTTTCCTCACCTAGCGAGGATCAAAATAATCACAGAGGATCTCATAGGAAGGAAAGTAGCTGATTTCATGAGATAGGACAGAGGAAGGCTTATTTGGAAATAGAATAGGATTCAAGGATTTGAAGTTGAATCAGAAGAAATCCAAAGCATCCTGCATCAACAATTCATTTCTATGAGACCTGAGCAAGATCATGCAATATGGGCAGCTACCAAAAATGGGCAGTTCTCAATCAAATCTACATACATGCTAATGTTAGATATTGAGGACCCCACACTCTAGACACAGCTGGTGTGGGTCAAAAATCTTATTCCTAATGTTGCAATGTTCTTGTGGCTGGTGATCCAAGGTAGGATTCTTACTATTGACAACTTGATAAGGAAAGGTGTGATAGTTGCTAACCGTTGTTTTTTGTGCAGGGCCAATTGGGAGTCCACCTTCCATATTTTCCTTAAATTCCTGGTCTCTCTAAGTATCCTCAATGGGTTATTTCAAGCCTTTAGAATTTGCTGGGTCAGACCAGCCACCATCATTGACCTCTTCCACAAATGGCCAAATCCCTTTGTTAGCCTTAGGCTAAGGTTTTTTTGGAAGATTTGTCTCCATCATTTTATTTGGCAGGTTTGGCTAGAAAGAAACCATAGAGATTTCCATGATTCGATTCATGATGTCACCTCCATCACCAATAATATTCTTACCTTCGCCCATGAAAACGTTAGCCTTATTCCTCATGAAGCTCGAAATCCTTCCCTTTAGGAGAGGCTGATCGCTCAATCCTTAAATATTACTCTAGGCGAGAAACCTGTGTCTACCAAGGTCAATCCTAGATTAGATTTCAAGTGGAAACTACCCCCGGTTGGTTGGTTCAAGCTCAACTTCGATGGGGCATCTAAAGGTAACCCTGGCAAAGCAGGGGCTGGAGGATCAGTGAGAGACCATCAATGCAAGCTGGTGATGGCCTTTTCTGAGTAGCTGGGAACAAGGACTAACAACGAGGCAGAAGCAAGAGCGTTATGGAGGGGTCTTCAGTTGGCTCAGGATATTGAAGGTAAACTAATTATCGAAGGAGATTTGATGCATGTCATAAACCTTCTTAGCAATGAGAAAAATCCTCCGTGGCAGATTAAGACTGTCATCGAAGAGGCTAGGATCCTCTACCAAGCCAGGAATGATCGGAAGGCCCAGCACGTGTTTAGGGAAGCAAATAAAATAGCTGATATCTTGGCCAATATAGGGGTGGAAGTCGATGGGTTGGTCACTTGGGAACATGGGGTCCCAAGTGATGTGGACAAAATTATTCAAAATGATCGCCAATGATGATGAAACTATGGGGTTCAAAAAAAGGGAGAGGAGTTTCATTTTTGTTTTGTCAGTATTGCTTCGATCCTTCTTGTGACGGCTTTAGTTTTCTTTGCAATGGGGGAAGGATCCAGGCGGCATGGTGGCCTCATGTTATGGGGTTAGGGGCAAAGGCAGCTGCCAAGGACCGATGTTGTGATTTTGTGACATGTCATAGTTTAAGGAAAAGCAAAATACAGCAAGAAAGAAAAAGTGTCGCAATATCGTGACATGTTGAGCAAGAAAGAAAAAGTGTCATGATATCGCGACATGTTGAGCAAGAAGGAAAAAGGGTCACGATTTCGTGACATGTTGAGCAAGAAAGAAAAAGGGTCACGATTTCGTGACATGTAGAGCAAGAAAGGAAAAGTGTCGCGATATCGCGACATGTTGAGCAAGAAATAAAAAGTGTCGTGATATCGCGACATGTTGAGAAAGAAGGAAAAAGTGTCGTGTTTTGGTGACATGTTGAGCAAGACGGATAAAGTGTCGCGATATCACGACATGTCATAGTTTTGCGACCAAAAGAGAAGAGAAAGAGCAAGAGGGAAAAAGTGTCACGATATCGCGACATGTCACATTTTCGTGACCAAAAGAGAAGAGAAAGAGTAAGAAGGAAAAATGTCGCGATATCGTGACATGTTGAGCAAGAAGGAAAAAGTGTTATGTTTTGGCGACATGTTGAGCAAGACGAAAAAAGTGTCACAATATCGCGACATGTCGCAGTTTCGTGACCAAAAGAGAAGAGAAAGAGCAAAAGGGAAAAAGTGTTGCGATATCGCGACATGTCACGTTGTCACGACCAAAAGAGAAGAGAAAGAGTAAGAAGGAAAAATGTCACGATATCGTGACATGTCGCATTTTCGCGACCAAAATAGAATAGAAAGAGTAGGAAGGAAAAAGTGTCGTGATATCGTGACATGTCGCATTTTCATGACCAAAAGAGAAGAGAAAGAGCAAGGAGGCGAAAGTGTCACGATTTCGTGACATGTTGGATTTTTGTGGGCGAAAGCCAAGAAAAGGAGCAAGGAGGCGATTGTGTTGCGATATTGCGACATGTTGTTTTTTCGTGTCCAAAAGCAACAAAAGAGAACAAAGAGGCAGAAGTGTCACGATGTCGTGACATGTCGCATTTTCGACATGTCACAGTTTCACGACGATCCAGAGCAAATGAAGGAAAAGACTCAGGGATGACGCGATTTCGTGACTTGTCGATTCTTCGCGGATGGAAGTGGCAAGAGAACAAAACGGGAAACGAATGTCGCGATTTCATGACATGTCTTAGTTTCGTGACAGGCAATGGCAAAGGAGCAGAATGAAGGCAGATTGTCATGATTTCACAACAGGTCTCATTATCGCGACATGTCACATTTTCACGACTATCCAGAGCAAATGAAGGAAAAGACTTAAGGACGTCGCAATTTTGTGACATGTCGTACTTTCACGGATGGAAGCGGCAAGAGTGAAAAATGGGAGAGGAATGTCGTAATTTCGCGATATGTCTCATTGTCACGACATGTCACATTTTCACGACATGTAGTGGCAAAGGAGAGAAACGAAGGCAGAATGTCATGATTTCACGACATGTCTCTTTTTCATGACAGGTCACATTTTCACGACTATCCAAAGTAAAATATGGAAACGACTTAAGGTCGTCGCAATTTTGCGACATGTCACATTTTCATGGCTGGAAGCAGAAAGAGTGCAAAATGGGAGACGAATGTCATGATTTTGCGACATGGCTCATTTTCGTGACATCTCGCATTTATGCAACTTATAGCGGCAAAGGATCAGAATGAAGGCATAATGTCACAATTTCGTGATATGTCTCATTTTCGTGACATGTCACCGTTTCACGACTCTCCAGATCAAATGAAGGAAAAGACTTAAGGACGTCACAATTTCACGACAGGTCGTATTTTCGCGTCCGGGGCAGCAAGAAAGCAATGCGGTGGGCCGCTGCATGTGTTATAAGGTGTTTGTAAATATGTGTAAGGCGTTGTGCTCTCTCTTGGTAGGGTGGCCTCAGAAGGGTACTAGTAGCGAAGGACACACTGTCCCTATTGAGGTTTTGATCCGTAATAGCATAGTGCTAATTTTTGTAAAACGTTTTGGGTCAACTTGGAAAACCTGAATGTAATGAATTTGTACCTTAATTACCAAAAAAAAAATAACCTAGTCAATTTATCTTTTAGAATATAAAATACGTTATCTTCATCAATATTTGATATTAAGTTATGATAATAGAACTTAAGTGCTTGTAATATTTCTTCACCATTTTCATTGAATACTTATTTTATGATATCATCCATATCCTGTTTGGAATAGAATTCTTTATGACTCCCTAGTCTCAATATAGTCCTTTCAATTCTATATTTTGTAGAACACCTTTTATCTCCCTAATATTTTAAAGGCAATGCAATTTTAATGTCAACTCTATCAATCAAGGTGTGCAATTTTAATTCTTTACAAATCTTCAAATCTCTAATAATTTTGAACTTGGATATTAATTGTATCAAATGCAATACATTTATGTAGAACTCCTTTTATCTCCCTAATTTATGAATAAAATTTTTAACTCTAAATTTCATAAATCAATTTGAAGTAGGATCCTTTATTCCTCCAACTCTAGAAATTTAGAAAAATAATATTTGCAATATATTGTAATCCTTAATTTGATGTTGTATTCCTTATTTCTCCAACCTTAGCAATTTTGCAAATATTCACTTTGTTTTGTAAATCTAAATATGTAATTTTTTAAAACTCAAATATAATATTTCAAATCCCAAAATTTCTTCAAAATATGAAAAAAAGCTTCAAAAAAATTATTCTGATTTATCTAAGGTTTTAAAATACTTATCACTCCAATAATATCTTTGAAACTTTAACCTTAGAATATATTCTCTTAGTTCCTTATTCCTCCTACTAATTGATCGAGGTACACAATTACAGAGAAGAAAAAAAAATAGTTCTGATTTATTCAATATACATGAGAGAATTACTGTTACAACAGAATTTACAGAAATCGCAGAGAGTTGCGCTTTACAGAATATTCTCAATTCTAAAATTACAAAAATATATTATCGTTCACGAAATTTTCCAGCCCCTGTGCATGCCTCTGTTCTCCTTTTTAAAGGTTCTCAGGTGACGCTTCATTTCCAGCTGGTGGCCCTTCGTTTCCTCTTCCAGAACCTTTCGTTTCGTCTTCCCGTGCCGCTTCGTTGTCCTGGTATTCGAAACGTCTGCCTTTTCGACTCTTCGTCTTCGGCTTTCCCTTCGGGCATGAAAATATGACAGGTCACGATATCGTGACACCTTTCGATCTCTGGCCCCTTCTCTATCCTTGCACCACAAAAATATGACATGTCGCGATATCGCGACAGTTTCGCTCCTTCGCTCCATCTTCCTGCTTTCGGGTCATGAAATCGTGACATGTCACAAAATCGTGACATCTTTGTCTTTCATACGCTCTTTCTACTTTCGGGTCACAAAATCATGACATGTCACGAAATCGTGACATCTTTGTCTTTCATACGCTCTTTTGCTTTCGGGTCATGAAATCGTGACATGTCACAAATCACATCATGACATCTTTGTCTTCCATACGCTCTTCTGCTTTCGAGTCACGAAATCGTGACATGTCACGAAATCATGACATCTTTGTCTTCCATACGCTCTTCTACTTTTGAGTCACAAAATTGTGACATGTCACAAAATCAACATCTTTCTTCACTCTTCTAAACATAAATCGTGACATCTTTGCCTTCCTTGCCTCTCCTATGAAACCTGTCGCGATATCGCGACAGTTTCCCTACTAGCATCTTTCTCCATTTTTGTGTCGCGATATCGCGACACCTTTTATGTCGCGATATCGCGACATCTTTTCCTGCTGACTTCTTCCTTCATTTTGTGTCGCGATATCGCGACACCTTTTATGTCGCGATATCGTGACATCTTTTTCGCCCACATCCTTTGTCTTGTTTCGGTCGCGATATCGCGACACCTTTTATGTCGTGATATCGCGACATCTTTTTCGCCAACGTCCTTTGTTAAAAACATGTCGCGATATCGCGACACTTTTCAACACTTAAACATTTTTGTTTCTTTTTCTTTTTCTTTGTTGATGCAAGATTGTAGTGCTGCCCTGGATGCTCCTGCATCAGACACCCGGGGTTGATTTGAGAAGTGATCCTCACTTCTGAACTATTAGAGGAAGACCCAAGCGATCCACCTCCATTTTTGTCAGCCAAGTTGCATCTTACGTCGGTCTGCCCTTCCACTTGACCAAATATTCAAATATTATACTATTTACTGGTACTTACGCCTTCTCTTGTGTCCAGTATTTCCTCTATCTCATCTGTGGTTGGAGTAGATGCTTGAATACTCCACAACTCTGCACTTGGTGTCTCACTACTATCCCCTTCATGGTATTTCACCAAATCTAAAATATTAAACACGGGTGATATGTTTAACCCACTTGGCAATTCTACTTCATACGCATTGCCTGAATCCCGTTTTGCTAGGATTCTGCACGGTCCAAACTTCTTCATCTTTAGTTTGTTATAGGTTTTAGCAAGAAATCTTTCTTTTCTCAGATGGACCATCACTTCATCTCCCACTTTGAATTCCTTAAACCATCGCTTCTGGTCTACTTTCATCTTATATTGCGTATTCATTTTAGCAATATGCTTCTTCACTTCTTCATGCAAGTTCTTCAGATGCTCTGCAAAATCCTTAGCCTCGGCACTGCACTTTTCCCCTGTATTCAGCTTCCTTAACTCAGAAACATTTCTTGGACTGCTTCCATATATTATCTGAAATGGAGATTTGTTGGTACTCCTATTGATAGAATTGTTATATGCAAACTCCGCCTACGGCAAAATCAGATCCCATCCTTTGGGCTTATCTCCTATCAAGCACCTCAATAGGTTACCCAAACTTCTGTTTACCACCTCTGTTTGCCCATCTATCTGTGGGTGGTATGCTGAACTGAATTTCAAATCTGTCTTTAGTTTCTTCCATAGGGTTCTCCAGAAATACCCAACAAACTTGGTATCTCTGTCGAAAATGATACTCTTCGGTAGACCATGCAGTCGTACCACCTCTTTGAAAAACAAACCTGCAATATGAACTGCATCATTAGTTTTTTGACAAGGGATAAAATGTGCCATCTTTGAAAACCTGTCAACTACCACAAATATGGAATCATTTCCCCTCTGTGTCCTTGGTAGACCAAGAACGAAATCCATGCTGACATCTTCCCATGGTTTCTCCGATACAAGTAACGGCTGATATAATCCGGTGTTCTGTCTCACACCTTTCGCCATCTGACAGACTCTACAACTCTGCACAAATTTTTGCACATCTTGCTACAATTGCGGCCAATAATAATTCTCGCTCACAAGGGCAATGGTCTTATCTCGACCAAAGTGCCCGACCAATCCTCCACTGTGTTTTTCTTTGACTAGGTTTTCCCTCATGGAACTTCTTGGAATGCATAATTGGTTTCCTCTGAACAACATTCCATCTTGGATCAGAAAATCCAACCACTTGGTTCTGTCCAAGGTAACTGGTGCCAAGCAAGCCTTCCAGGCTTCTGCAAAATCGGGATCTTCGGGGTACAAACCCTTCAATTCATCAAATCCCAACACTTCCACCTTCATTTATGTCAGCAAACTCTGCCTTCTACTCAAGGCATCTGCAACTCTGTTGGACTTTCCACTCCTGTGCTTCAACACAAAGGAATAACTCTGTAGAAACTCAACCCACTTCAAGTGCCTCTGGTTCAGTTTTCCCTGGCTATTTATATACTGTAAGGCCTGATGATCAGTATATAACACAAACTCTTTTGGTAGCAAATAATGTCTCCACTTCTTCAGGGCCTGAACTATAGCATAGAACTCTTGGTCATACATTGAATACTTCTTCCTGGCCTCATTGAGTTTCTCACTGAAGTAAGCAATAGGCTTGCCTTCTTGACTCAGCACAGCTCCTATGGCACTGCCACTGGCATCACAGTCCACCTGAAATACCTTGTTAAAATCTGGAAGTGCTAAAATAGGTTGCTCAGTGACCTTCTTCTTCAACATATCAAAGCTCTTGTCTGCTCCTAAGGTCCACTTAAAGTCTTTCCTATCCCCTCTCATTGTTTTCGTAAGGGGTGCACAAATACTGCTAAAATTTTTGATGAATTTCTTGTAAAAACTGGCTAGACCATGAAATGATCTCACTTCAAAAGTGCTTCTTGGAGTAGGCCATTCAATGATAGCCCTCACCTTTTCTGGGTCCATTTTTAGACCTTCAACTGAGATGACAAATCCCAGGTATACCAACTCCTTCTTCACAAAATTGCACTTCTTCAAGTTGATCAACAAGCTGTTCTTCCCTCAGCTTCTCAAAAACCCTCCTGATATGCATCAGGTGCTCTTCCAGGGTTCTGCTGAATATCAAAATGTCATCCAAATAGACAATAACAAACTTGCCTAAAAACTCCTTCAGCACTTCATTCATCAACCGCATGAATGTGCTTGGTGCATTGGTTAGTCCAAATGGCATGACCAACCACTCATACAAACCTTCTCTGGTTTTGAAAGCAGTTTTCCACTCATCTCCTTCTCTGATCCGAATCTGATGGTAGCCACTCTTCAGGTCAATCTTGGTGAAGTACTTGGCTCCACTCAAACAGTCCATAATATCGTCCATCCTTGGCAATGGAAATCTGTATTTGATGGTGATCTTGTTGATAGCTCGGGAGTCTGTACACATCCTCCACTCTCCATCCTTCTTTGGTGCTAGTACTACAGGTACTGCACATGGACTCAAGCTTTCTCGAATCAGCCCCTTTTTCAACAACTCATGGACTTGCCTGCTCAGCTCCTCACTTTCCACAGGAGTCATTCTGTGGGCTGCCTTGTTGGGTAAACTAGATCCAGGTACCAAATCAATATGGTGACTGATCTTCCTCATCGATGGTAAACCCTCAGGCACATTGTCTGATATAATGTCTAGAAATTCTTCTAACAGGCGTTCGACCTCTGTTGGAACATCTGTGTACTGTTCTTTCTTAACAGTAGGGATTAATGCATAACACATCGAATCCCTCTTCGGGCCATCCAAAAACTGTCTGCCATCCACCAGGCAGATTCTGGCACTACTGCAGACTTTCTCATCCACTTCTTTCAGTGGCTTCAATTTGTGACGTACTCCATCCTTTGTCAGAGAGTACGTATTTGCATGCCCATCATGCACTGCACGTCTGTCAAATTGCCATGGTCTTCCCAACAGCAAATGGCAAGCATCCATCGGCAAAACATCACACAGGACCTCATCTTGGTAATTCCCAATGTGAAATTTGACCAAACACTGTTCACTGACAAGCGCTCTGTGGTCTTTCTACAACCACGCAATCCGATATGGATGCGGGTGCTTCTTCTTCCCCAATTTCAACTTAGTAACCATCTCTTCTGAAACTAAGTTGTCTGTGCTACCATTATCAATGATAACATTGCAGACCTTCCCTGCACATTTGCACCTTGTGTGGAACAGACTCTTCCTCTGTTCTGGTTCTTTTTCGTCATTCAACAGTGCTCTTCTCGTCATCAACACTTCTCCTCCTTCTGCTTCTTTAGAGTGTTCTGAATCTGCACCTTCATCTGCCACAGCAGCTCTGGCATGACCCTCAGGTCTCTTGTCCATCCTTTCTTGGTGTTGAGGACACTCGTATGACCGATGTCCCTCTTCTCCACACTGGAAACAGGTTCCACGGAATACCCCTCTTCCATACCCACGTCCAGGTCTACCTCTTCCTCTCTGGTAGCCATTGTTCTGATCACGCGGGCGGTAGGTATTCTCCTTTTTCTGTTCCTGGGGTTTGCTTGTTTCCCCAGTCTTCTTCTGGTCTCTGTAATTTCCTCCATCGGTTCTTCCACCATGATCCCTTCCTCTCTGTTTGCCTTCAAATCTTCGGTTCAGTTTCTCTTCAACCTTTAAGGCCAATTGATACGCATCTTCTATGGTGGCTATTTTGATCAAGCTGAGTTCTTCCTGAATGTTCATTCTCAACCCATTGATGTATCTGGCTACTTTCTCCTTATTAGCCCCTGAATGGCCAGTTCTGATGGAGATCTTGTAGAATTCTTCTGTGTATTCTTGGACGAGACTTGCTCGATTGTCTCAAACTTTGCATCCTCCTCAACAGATCCAACTCGTAATCTATGGGAATAAACTGTCTCTTTAGTTTCTCCACCATTCGGTCCCATCTGGTTATCTTTTCTTTTCCATTTTTATTTCTTTCGAGTTGTACTCCTTTCCACCATAAACTAGCATGGCCTTTCAATTTTGCTTTTGCAAATTTTATCCGGTCTGGATCTGCAACCTCCTCATACTCAAAGTATTCCTCCATATCGTTGATCCAATCAATCAACTCTTTCGGGTTGAGATTCCCAGAATAGGTAGAGACATCAAACTTCGGCCTCTTCCTGGCTTGAGATAGGGCTTTCAACAATCTAGCTTCAGAAGGATCCAATGTTTCTTCATCATCTGATGGATCATCAGTTACCCAGGCTTCATCGTCACTCTGGTCTTCTCCTTTTGGCTCAACCCCTCTTCGCAACTCTTCTTGCAGGGCTTGCACTTGCCTCTGCAATGCTCTGAAATCTTCTTCAGGCACTACATTTCTCCCATGACCATGGTTCTTTCGTGGAGGCATTCTGCTCACTTCTCTCGCAAGTCTGAATCGATCCTGGTGCAAACTGCCTCACGTTCGGTGCTCTGTTTACATGCTTCAGGGACCTTAAACTTCTCTCTTCTTAGAACCCTTCCACAGATCCTGGTGCAAGCTGCCTCACTTTCGACGATCTGCTCACACACTCAGGAACTCCTGCTCTGATACCACTTGATCGAGGTACACAATTACAGAGAAGAAAAAAAATAGTTTTGATTTATTCAATATACATGAGAGAATTACTGTTACAGCAGAATTTACAGAAATCGCAGAGAGTTGCGCTTTACAGAATATTCTCAATTCTGAAATTATAGAAATATATTATCGTTCACGAAATTTTCTAGCCCCTGTGCATGCCTCTGTTCTCCTTTTTAAAGGTTCTTAGGTGACGCTTCATTTCCAGTTGGTGGCCCTTCGTTTCCTCTTCCAGAACCTTTCGTTTCATCTTCTCGTGCCGCTTCGTTGTCTTGGTATTCGAAACGTCTGCCTTTTCGACTCTTCATCTTTGGCTTTCCCTTCGAGCACGAAAATATGATAGGTCATGATATCATGACACCTTTCGATCTCTGGCCCCTTCTCTGTCCTTGCGCCACGAAAATATGACATGTCACGATATCATGATAGTTTCGCTCCTTCGCTCCATCTTCCTGCTTTCGGGTCATGAAATCGTGACATGTCATGAAATCGTGACATCTTTGTCTTTCGTACGCTCTTTCTACTTTCGGGTCATGAAATCGTGACATGTCATGAAATCGTGACATCTTTGTCTTCGTACCTCTTTCCTTTGGTAAATCGACATCTTTGTCTTCCGTACGCTCTTCTGCTTTTGGGTCGTGAAATCATGACATGTCGCAAAATTGTGACATATTTTTCTTTCGTACGCTCTTCTGCTTTCGGGTCATGAAATCGTGACATCTTTGTCTTTCGTACGCTCTTCTGCTTTCGGGTCATGAAATCGTGACATGTCACGAAATCGTGACATCTTTGTCTTCTGTATGCTCTTCTGCTTTCGGGTCATGAAATCGTGACATGTCGCGAAATCGTGACATCTTTGCCTTCCTTGCCTCTCCTATGAAACCTGTCGCGATATCGCGACAGTTTCCCTGCTAGCGTCTTTCTCCATTTTTGTGTCGCGATATCGCGACACCTTTTATGTCGCGATATCGCGACATCTTTTCCTGCTGACTTCTTCCTTTGTTTTGTGTCGCGATATCGCGACATCTTTTTCGCCCACGTCCTTTGTCTTGTTTCGGTCGCGATATCGCGACACCTTTTATGTCGCGATATCGCGACATCTTTTCTGCCAACGTCCTTTGTTAAAAACATGTCGCGATATCGCGACACTTTTTATGTCGCGATATCGCGACACTTTTCAACACTTAAACAATTTTGTTGTTTTTTTTTTTTTGTTGATGCAAGATTGCAGTGCTGCCCTGGATGCTCCTGCATCACTAATATAAGCCTTTAATATGAAAAATATTATAGTAAGTATTACATCAAATATGCAGGCACTCCTTGACTTTTTGGGTGCTTTTCCTTCTAGTCAACCTTGCTTGAAAATTGCTAGGTATGGTGCTTGGAATATGCTTTGACCCTTTCTTTAATGATCCTCCTTGAATTCTCTATGTATGGTGTTAGACTTTGCTATATAAGCACTACTTTAGTTATATGAGCACTTCTTCTTTCTATTACTGAGTGCCACGTATTGCAAGTGTTACAATACACTTTGACTCTCTTCTTGGTGGCTCCAAAATTTATAATATACTAAAATGGAAACTTGGCACTATACTTCTTGTTGTTTGGTAGTTACTAGATGTTTCTTGAGCGCTAGGTGATGATGTAGAGCGTTGAGTGCTCTTATTTGTTGGAGATTTACATTATGTCTTATGAGCCAACTTTGACCCTTATGCCAAATTATAATATTCCCTATTCTTACTTAGGATAAATGTTACAAACACTTATGCACGCACTCCTTTCTCCAATGTATGAAATTACAAGGCTTTACAATGCCATTTTCCCTCACTTTTCTCTAACGTATTCTTGTTTCTTTATAACTACACTGTGTGAGATTTCTTTTCTCATTGTATGATGTTGGATGTGCTCATGGATGGCTCCAACTGTAATAAATGCTCCAATATTGGCCCCGTGGTATTTTCTTTGGTAGCTTGATCTATTGATATTTTTTGATAATGCACCCTATATTTTTATCTTTTTGTAATCTTCCTGGTTGTGCTATGTAGGATTTATGTATAGTGATATTTTTGCAAGTTCTATATTATGTCTTCTTGCTCCTTTGGTTGGATGAATCTTAAGTTGTAGTGGCTCATTTTCTTTAGCACTCTTTTAGTGCTTCTTTCCTATAAATGGGTGGATGTTTATTGTAGAGCTTGCCCCCCTATGTTTTGGTGTTGAATGGTGCTCAATATGGTGGTGTTTTCCACCACTCTTCTAGTGGTTTTCTGTACCAATTTCTATTGTATGTATGGTGTTTTTAAACACCTAAATTTTACCTTTAACTTGGAGCTCTTCTCTTTTCAAAAATTGTTATATGTTGATGGATAATATTCCTCACAAACGTAGAATAATTTTGCTTTTACATTCACTTAAAAAATAGCATATACTATTCACGTATAACTTCCTTAAAATTCAATATAATGTTATTATAATATTTATGAATTCTCTAATAATGAGAGTAAATATACTCACTAATGAATGTCAAATAAATCTGACATTTTTTATTTCAAAAAATAGCTTATATCAAACTCCTTATCACTCCAAAATAGTATTTTTTTGTTGTTGTAATATGCAAGCTTTCTATAAAATCAATGATGTGAAATTATGTCTTTTATGAGCTTAATGACACATTAAAAACTTCTTATTTTCTAGCTCTAAATGGATCTAAAATTTGATGCTCCAAAAACTCTTAATATGCACCTTCAAAAACTTTGCAATAATAATCTATATGGCGTCAAATTAACACACCTTTTTGTAGATCCTTTCTTTGTAGCTTCTTATCTTGTATTTGCTGCTATTGCATCTTTATTTTGTTGTCAGTAGACTCTTCAATTTTCAGCTATAGTGGCTGATTAAAATCAACTTTCTTCTTCTTCAAATGTGCTGGCTATTTTTGTAGTTTGCAACTTCAAATTTTGCTCTTTTGTTGTTCAATTCTATAGGAGGACTCCTCCTTAGATGTTGCTTACAAAATCTGATTTGGTGTTGTCTTCAACCCTTCAACTATGTTGCTCTTCTTTATATCAAGCCTTCTATTGGTTGTTCAAATATTTTTTGAAAGCTTCTCCAAAGCTTTATCTAAACTATAGTTTTTCTCTTCTACTTTTCGCTATCTTTTTAGCATCTCTTTCAGCAACTTTGTGCTTTTATAAATCAGCCTTCAAAACCTTGTGGTTGTCTTCAAAAATATTTAAACTGTAACCTCTTCAATTGTCTTGCTTTATTTTGACTTCTTGCTGAATTTTAAATTCAACTCTGACCTCTATCTCTATCTTCTTTCTCAAGAATCTAAATGTACTAAGTTCTCAAAATCTTATCAAAATTTGATAAAATTTTTGTCAATTCCTTTTTCCTTTTGGGCTTGTCATGTGCTCCTTCTGCTTGCAATGTTTTGATTTAAATATTCTTCAAATGGTCATTGCTTCAGCTTCTATAATAATTCTTTCTCTTGCCTTCTTTTCTTTCTTCAAAATCTTCTTTAGACCTCTATTCTTAGATCTTCTAATTCTGCAACCTTCAATTCTCTTAGAAAATTCTTTCAATGAAACCTTACCTTGGTTTCTTCAATTTTCCAACTATGGTAAATTCTTCAATGAGATATATTTCTTGGATATCTATATTCTACTACTTCTATATGTAATAGGACCTTATGTAGTCCTTCTATCTTTTGTCTTCAATCTTCAATATTCCAATCTTGGAAGTTCTTCAATGTGACCTCTTCTTGGATCTCTTTCTTCAATCTGCAATATTGCAATGAGAACCTTTTTTTGGTTCTTCTCAATCTTCAATATGGTTTATTCTTGGACCTCCTTCAATGTCTACTTTTCTACAACAAAAGAGTTATTCCCTACACTAGGAAATAACATAGACTTTTAGGAAATCAAAGATGAAATTCTCCTGTATCTGTTGTAGGAAGATTCTTAACTTCTAATAACCAATAATCTACAACAAAAATTAGACAAAAATAATCATATGTATTCAATGCTCCAAAAATAATAATCTTCACTAGCTATCTTAAAAACTATTGGAATCAAATCTATATTGAATCCTAATCTTTACTGGTTTTCCATTCAACCCTGTGAAAAGATTCTATCTAGATAATATGGAATACTTTATCATGCTTATCAATAGGACCTCTTCTAAGGGTCTCTTAATCAAGGTATGTCTTCAAGACCTATAAATTTTCTTCTATTTTGACTTTGCTCTTGGAATAGGTATATTCTCTTTTCAATATCAAGGTCTGTCTTCAAGACCTGTAAATGTTCTTCTATTCTGATTTTGCTCTTGGAATAGGTATATTCTCTTTTCAATATCAAGGTCTATCTTCAAGACCTATAAAATTTATTCTATTCTGATTTTGTTCTTGGATTAGATATTTCTTTAAATATCACTAGTTTTTCTTCAACATGGTGAGAAATGTTATCTTCTCTAGTTTCTCCTTTTCCAAAGGAAATTTCTTTATCTTCTCTGGTTCTTTTCTAGAGGTAATTTCTTTATCTTCTCTAGTTCCTTTCCATAGGTAATTTATTTATATTCTAAAGTTTACTTTTCCAGATGAAATTCTCTTTATCTTCTCTGGTTTACTTTTCCAGAGGAAATTCTCTTATCATTACTGGTCTCTTCTTAACTAGTAGAAATGACTCTTGAGGCTATTTCAATTTCTATCTAGATCTATCGTAGATATGATACCACTGTTAGATTTTTATAAATGAATACTCAAATAATATTGCCTCAAGATCAATAATATAATTACAATATGAATTATATAATAATATTGATCAATCAAGCATATAAACTTAGAATATACTATATAACTCAAATAATGCTAATGCAAAATACTCAAAAATATTTATTTAATGAAGAGAACAAAATACATCATATTACATCACCTTCCATTGCTTACATAGGTGACTCTTTATCCTTCACCATATATCTTTCACATAAATACATCCATATATATAGAATGGAATATGACTCTTCATATGGAGGTTTCCTAGGCCTCACTCTTTCTATGACTCTTTATCTCCCTACTCTATTGACACATGTACATAGGTACAACTATGATTGTCAAAAAATCATTGCACACTTGTGCATTACATTGCATAAAGTAAATCCTAAACTAAGACTCTTTTCCTAATCTATAGATGTACCCATGATGGTACATTGGCATGTACCAAATAATGTAATATATTCCACCACTCTATATATCTAAAATTTTGGTAACACAAAGCCCGAGAGATATAGGTGTTTTTGTTAAGGTGGGATCTATAGGTTCATTTAAACAATTCTTGTAAGCATACCTTATGGTTGTACCTCATTGTATGGAGGTTATTTATTGCTTATTCATATTCTAGCTCTAAAAGCATGAGTGATGCAACTACAACCATAGTATCTTCTTGGTGATTGGTAGATTGTGAAATATTGTTGATAGTAAAATTCTCAAAAGAAGCTATTAACTTAAACATAATATCTTTATAATATTTGAGTTTATCATCTTTCATTTGATAAACTCCATTAACCTGATTAACTATAATTTAGGAATCTCCAAATATGAAGATTGAAGTTACTTTTAAAGCTAGAGAAACTTAAAGCCTAAGGATGAACACCATATATTTGATCGTGTTATTTGTGTATGAAAACTGATTGAAGGGTCCAAGTATAATGTTGTGATACTTTTAAGGTTCCTACAATTTTATTAGAATATTCAACTACTAAGGGGTGGCTAGCATACAAAGGGGCAAGTTCCAAATGATTGGTGATTACTTTCCCCTTCATTTATTTTTGACATATAAATTCTAAGTCAAATTAATTGAGGGACATGACCCACTTGGTTATTTGACCTGAAAGGTAAGGTTTAGACATGACATATTTCAACAGGTTTACCTTAGCTATTACATAAGTTTTAACATATAATGTATTAGATTTTATAAATCAAATATTACTGCTAAGCACAATTTCTCTAATCGTGTGTATATGGTTTCATAATTGATAAGGGTTCAACTAATGTAGTAGACCACTTTTTCCCATGTTGGTCATCATATTATGCCAACATATATCGTAAGGAAATAATTGTTGCTATGATATATAACAATAATTGTTTACAGGGGTCTGGAGGGATCAAAATTGGTAGAGTTAAAATATATGTCTTCAAGGCATTAAATACCTTTTGGCACTCTTCGTTCCATTTAAACCCAATCCCTTTCCTTTAAATTTTGGAGAAGGGTTGACACTTGTCCACCAATTGGGAGATGAATCTTATTATTTATTACAACCTACCTTGCAAGCTATGAAGTTGGGTTAAAGTTTTTAGGGGCAACATCTCTATTTTTGTAGATATCTTATCTGGATCTTCCTCAATGCCATGCCTAGATAAGTTTAAGCCTAATAACTTGTCAGATGTCACCCTAAATATACATTTGAATGGTTTTAGATGAACTTTATATAATCCAATTCTTTCAAAAATTTACCTTAAGTCTTTAATATGATCCTCTATTTTCATGGATCATCCTAAAATATCATCAATGTAATCTTCCATGATATGATTCATCGTGTCATGAAATATGTAATTCATGGCTCGCTAGTAAATTACACCAATATTATTTAAGTCATAGGGCATCACTTCATAGTATATGGTTCCCCAAGGAGTAATAAAAGTTGCTTTATCCTAATCCTCAAGCATGATATAAACTTTTTTATAGCTAGATAACCCTTCCATAAAGAAAAGCATTTCACATTCGACCATAAAATCTACTATGATATATATGGTAGGAAAAGAGAAATCATCATCTACTATCATATTTATGTTAGAAAAAGAGAAATAATCCTTAGGGTATGCTTTGTTAGTGATAGGGACTATGTTCGATATCCACTCAGATTAGTCAATTGCCTTAATGAATTTGACCTCCATAAAAGTAGTAAATCTTCCTTCCTTAGCTTCTTTAAATAACCTAGTCAATTTATCTTTTAGAATATCAAATACATGATATTCATAAATATTTGATATTGAGTTATGAGAATAGAACTTAAGTGATTGTAAATTTCTTCACCATTTTCATTGAACACTTATTTTATGATATCATCCATATCCTGTTTGGAGTAGAATTCCTTATGACTCCCTAGTCTCAATATAGTCCTTTCAATTCTATATTTTATAGAACACCTTTTATATCCCTAATATTTGAAAGGCAATGCAATTTTAATGTCAACTCTATCAATAAATGTATGCAATTTTAATTTTTTAAAAATCTTCAAATCTCTAATAATTTTGAACTTGGAGATTAATTGTATCAAATGCAATATCTTTATGTAGAACTCCTTTTATCTCCCTAATGTATGAATAAAAATTTTAACTCTAAATTTCATAAATCAATTTGAAGTAGGATCCCTTATTCCTCCAACTCTAGAAATTTAGAAAAATAATATTTGCAATATATTATAATCCTTAATTTTATGTCGTATGTCTTATTTCTCCAACCTTAGCAATTTTGCAAATATTCACTTTGTTTTGTAAATATAAATATGTAATTTTACAAAACTCAAATGTAATACTTCAAATCCCAAAAATTCTTCAAAATATGATAAAAGGTTTCAAAAATAATATTCTAATTTATCTAAGGTTTTAAAATACTTATCACTCCAATAATATCTTTGAAAATTTAACCTTAGAATATATTCTCTTAGTTCCTTATTCCTCATACTAATATAAGCCTTTAATATGAAAAATATTATAGTAATTATTACCTCAAATATGCAGGCACTCCTTCTTGATTTGTTGGGCGTTTTTTCTTCTAGTCAACCTTGCTTGAAAACTACTAGGTATGGTGCTTGGAATATACTTTGATACTTTATTTAATGCTCCTCCTTGAATTCTCTATGTATGGTGTTAGACTTTGATATATATGTGCTACTTTGGTTATATGAGCACTTCTTCTTTCTATTAGTGAGTGCTATGTATTGCAGGTGTTACAAGACGCTTTGACTCCCTTCTTGGTGGCTTCAACATTTATGAAATACTGAAATGGACACTTGGCACTATATCCCTTGTTGTTTGGGAGTTACAAGATGTTTCTTGAGTGCTAGGTGTTGATGTAAAGCATTGAGCGCTCTTATTTGCTAGATATTTATGTTATGGCTTATGAGATAGCTTTGACCCTTTTTTCAAATGGAAATATTCCATGTTCTTTCTTAGGATAAATGTTACAAACGCTTATGCATGCGCTCCTTTTTCCAATGTATAAAATTACAAGGTTTTTCCCTCACTTTTCTCCAACGTATTCTTGTTTCTTTGTAACTGCACTATGTGAGATTTCTTCTCTCATTGGATGACATTGGACATGCTCATGGATGGATCCAACTATAATATGCTCCAATGATGGCCCTATGGTATTTTATTTGGTACCTTTATCTATTGATGATCTTTTTTTATAATGCACCTGTAGCACCCTAAAATTGGCGCAGTTAAACCCTTAGTAAAAAGATAAAAATTTGAATTTTAACCCCAAAATCACCCGTTAACCACTCACCCCATTTTTTATGCCATTTTTAGGAGTTTTTTTTACCATTGGACGATATCATCTCCGATCAGACAAAATCGTCCCAGATCGGACGAATTCGTTTGGAACAGAACGTCCAGACGATTTCATCCCAAAACTGAATTTTCATAATTAGCTTATGTTTCAACAGCTTCTCTAAATTGGGCAGAAGCATGTCTGCACGGTTGGAGATTTCTCCGCTGAGGATCTCCCAGATTGGGATGATCCCCAACCTCCTAACCTTCCCCTAATCCTATATAAACTGGGATTTTCTTAGTTTATCCCCCTGGTTGGCTGATCCCATGATTCCCTGGCTGATTATCCCTGCAACTTTAGTTTCTCGTGCATTAGAACACCTTCACACCATTGTTTGCATTGTGTATTTCAAGTTTTTATTGCAAGAATTTTACTATTTTTTAGCTGGAGCAAGCTCAGATCATCGCTGGCGATTCCAGTTGATTTCGGATGATCTTATGCAGATCGGCGATGATCTCATAATATTGGAGGCGATCTCAACTGCAGTCTAGATTGGGGACAATTAGAGCCCAGAGTTTGCATTTTTTATCTTCTCTCTTCATTTCCTTATGCATTAACTTAGTTTATTTTATTTCTGCATTCTGGAGTTCACCTCATTTAGCATAGATGCATGATAAAGTTAAAATAAATTATTAAATTAATGCATTTCCTTTAATTGTTATCTAGATTTATCATTTAGGCAGGTTTATTGTTATTTCAATCATTTCCCCTTGCTTTTGTAGTTGCATTTTTGGTCTTTGGTATCTGTTTCTGTGATTGCAGGTTTCTAACAAATTCGTCTGACGAACTCGTTAGGTCGACGATGATCTCATTTGATCTCAGATGACTGACTGTGATCTGAGATGATTCTATGCAATTGCAGATGATTATGTAAGATTTGAGATGATATGGACTTCTACAAACCTTAGAATCTTCATCAGACATCCAAAATTAAGTACATTCTGTCTTATTTAGCACACTTTCTATGTTTAGCACTTATTCATGCTTTCTGTATCCATATAAATCAACATTGACATATAGAATAGCTTAGATTCATCTTGGCCAAACCTAGGAATTGAATGATTGAATATAAAAATGAACACATCAAACCCATTCTCAACCTAGGCGTGGAAACTGCCACTCAAATTTTCCTGGTGAACCCACCATCTATCAAAAATTCACCCTTATACCCCTCCCCCGAGAGGCGCGACCTTCAAAGGACCTCTCAGTTTGAGGTATTGTCCCATCCTTCTCGCATCCCCCTTTCGGGCGCGAATCCTATAGCCTGAAGATAAGGATACAAAAAATTTGGAGCGATATATTTTGGTGAACCCGACATGAATAACATAGGCATCTTTCTGTATCGCTCCAAATTTTTCGCACCCTTACCTTCAGGCTATAGGATCCGTGCCCGGAAGGGGGATGGGAAAAGGATGTCGCGGTACCTCGGACTGAGAGGACTTGCGAAGGTCCCGCCTCTCAAGGGAGGTGTATTTTGATGATTTTTCGACGGATGGTGGGTTCACCGGGAAACATTTAATGGCAGTTTCCACGCCTAGGTTTGGAATGTGTTTTCATGTGTTCGTTTTTAGCCTTAAGCATTCATATCCTAGGTTTGGCCAAATGAATCTAAATTAATCTATATGAAAGTGCAGATTTAATGAATACAGAGAACAAATTTAAGACAGAAAAATAGAGAAATTAAGGAAGAATACCTGATCCGGATGTCTGATGGAGATTCTGATGTTTGAAGCAGTCAGGATCGTCTGGAATTCGACAGAATCGTCTGAGATCTGACAAGATCATCTGAGATCTGACGAATTCGTCAGAGACCTGCAAACAGAAAAATAGATGCCAAATACAAAGAATACCACTATGATGACAGAGGGAAACAACACAAAATGACAATATGAATACTAAACAACAGTTATGAATAGAAATTCAAACAAATTATGATATTCTAATGAGAAATTATGATCTTATCATGCAATCTAAGCTAAATGGGTGAACTCCAAATGCAAAATAGTAAGAAATAAGGATAAAACTAACTAAAATGTAGAATAAAACAGCAAAAGGAATAAGAGAAAGCGCAAACTCTGGGCACTGATTGCCCCCAATGCAGATTGCAGTCAAAATCGTCTGGAAGTAATGAAATCGTCTCGAATTGCGACAGGATCGTCCGAGATTTGAACGAGATCGTCTGCGACGATCTGAGCTTGCTCCGGCTGAAAATCAATGAGGTCCCTGCAAGAAAACTTCAAAATAACAAAGGCAAAATGATACTCTAGGTATTCTAATGCACGCAAAATCAAGTTACAGAGAAATTCAGCCAGGGGTTGGGAAGGGAAGGTCCTAAGGATTAAATAGGCTTAGGGGAGTAGTTAGGAGGTTGGAGATCATCCCTATTTGGGAGATCTCCAATGGGGGAGGGTCCCTAACGGTGCAGACACGCTTACGCCCGGATTAGAGACCCGTTGGAACAGAAGCTAATTGTGCAAAATTAGTTTTGTGACAAGATCGTCCGGACGTCCTAGCCCGGACGAAATCGTCGGATCCGGGGCGATATCGTCTGATCGGCGACGATATCGTCAAACGGTCAAAACAACCTCTAAAAATGGCACGAAAAAGGGGGAAACGGATTACCCGACGGTTAACGGGCGGTTTGGGAGGTTAAAATTTGAATTTAAATTATTTACTGGAGTGAATGTAATTACTAGAATTTCACTGCGCCAATTTTAGGGTGCTACATTTTGCCCCCTCTTTAGCGAATTTTCCGAAGAAAATGCGTTAAAGATGAGTTCTTCTCGATCTACGAGAAAGCAAAAAAATTATTCCCATTTTTAGGCGACGATTCTTGGTCGAATCGTACAACAGCTTACTATGGTGCCCCCTCCGTGTTTTTACCCAAATCGAACGTTTGAGGTAAAAACGCGGAAAAGCAAAATTATTTTTGAATAAAATTAAGAAAAATAGGGTAAAACCCTAATTCATTTTTACTGTTCATTTTTACTGGTTTTAGAGCTCTGAAGCAAAAAAATGGTGGAGACGACGCACAGATCAACAGAGGTCCGACGCGGTCTACGGGTAAGAGTCTAAACTTAGTTTAGAATGCTTTAATTTGATTTTACATGCTTTTTAGGTAAATTTTAGATGAATTTTGAGCATCGCGGCCGTTTTTGGGCCGTCGACGTCGTCGGGACGAAATCGTCCCGATTTCGATGAAATCGTCTCAATTTCGCCAATTTCGTCCGAGGGCGAAATCGACGAAAGGGGGACGATTTCATCAAATTAGGGACGATTTCGGCTTGCGAAATCGGAGACGATTATGCTCAAATTTGGGACGATATCGTCCAATTGTGGACGATATCATCATTTGATTAAATTGAACTTATTTTACTTGCATTTTTAAATACTTGAATTGTTTATTAATGATTGTTTGTTGTTTTGTTGTTTATGTTGCAGAGAGGTTTACTAAAAAGCAGGGAATGGAAGTATGGAGGTTTGAGAGATGACTTGGCCGCTCTTACACAGGCAGAGCGGGATCAACTGGCACAGGCCGGCTTGCAGCATGTGGCAGAGATGCCACAGGTGTCTACAGATATGGGGCTACCGACGGCCCTAGCAGAGAGATGGTATCCGGGTTCGTCATGTTTTTGGCTACCGACAGGGGAGATGACTCCCACTCTAGAGGATGTATGGAGGATTCTGAGAATCCCCATACAAGGACGATTGATTACTCCTACGGCCAATCAGGGCCATGCTATGGGACGATTGTGTGGTGACCCGAGCTTCGCCCTGGAGAAGGGCGGAGTTAACATCGAGGCACTGCGTCAGATGCCTGGGGCATCTAGACTCACACGGGTTCTAGCTGGAGTAGTTGGTGGACTTCTTGTGCCACCAGAGCGGATGCAGGGTACCATGGATGCTGGCAGATGTGATCTACGATATGCGGGACCATGGGTACAGATTCTCTTGGGGCAGCTTTGTACTATGCCGGTTGTACAGGATCCTACATGGGGTCGTGTATAAGGGCGGCCGATGTCTGGTGATGACATCGCTCCTACAGGTTTGGTGCTGGGAGCACATTGCAGTGCGGAGGCCGGTAGGGCTTCCTCTGATAGGGATTGATGGGGAGAGGCCCCGAGTTTTCTATTGGTGGCTCCGAAGAGGGTCACAGTGGCGGATCGACCTTCCTATGTCCCGGAGACTGCTAGATGACCTAGTCCCGGACCAGATTACCTGGAGGCCATGGAGGGAGCATCCAGGGTGGGCCGAGGATGGACAGGAGTTGGCTCGCATTAGGCGAGTGTGCTGGCTATGGATGGAGAGGGGAGAGGTGGAGCTCCACCGCTATGACCGAGTTTTGTGATAGTTCGGTCTGCAGCAGGGGATCCCATCTCTCAGGGATTACGAGTTTTCTCGGACTATCCGGGATAACACCACAGTGAGCGGGGCTCCAGACATGCAGCGCTTCTGGAGTCAGGACACAGATGATGCCCCCATTCAGCCAGTGGATGGGGACGACGTAGGGGTCACAGATGGCTACGATGCCTGGTATGTAGGCATCCGCCCTCCTCGGATGACGAGGGCTCAGGGTTCGATACACGCAGTCATGCGTCGGATAGGGAGGCGGTGCTAGGCGGCTATGGAGGTGGCCCAGGGTCACGATGGGAGAGAGCTGAGGAGGCCACAGGCACAGGAGAGGCCACGACAGAGGGAGAGGAGGGAGGCGAGACCCCCTTCTCCATAGAGAGAGAGGCCACCATCGCCCGATAAGGGCAAGGGTGTTGACACAGGAGAGAGTAGCGAGATGGCTACTCTTCGGACGGAGAATATCCATCTCCAGGCACAGGTGCAGGCTCTACAGGATGAGGCTGCATGCCATCGAGCTGAGTCTACACAGCTCAGAGACGAGATTGCATGCCTCAGGGCACGGGGCGGAGGGGCGAGCACTAGGGAGCTGACACGGGCTATTGCCCAAATTACTTTCTACCAGACTTTGTACTATCAGTTGGTGCCAGAGGAGGATAGACTACCCCTGCCAGCCAACATCGTAGAGCCGATCAAGATTGGGTCGTCTAGGACTTCGTCCCGATCGAGGACTAGGACTCACAGTACTACATAGACTGCGATGGGGCCACCTCGTCCACCTCAGGGCGGGGGAGGAGATGAGGTCGAGAGCTCGAGGGGCTCTCGAGGCTAGAGGACTGCATTACACTATACAGATTGATATGTAGGTTTATTATTTTTGATAGAGGATTGAGTATGCCGAGGTACAGATTGTGGCATACCGATCCAGTTTTGATGATGTATATATGCGGTTGATATATATATGAGATGATATAGTTTTGATCATATGACTTGTGTTATGTGTATGTTTATGATGCTTTTATGTTTGATTGATTTGATTTGATAATTGGATTGAGGATTCATGAAATTATGTCATTTTGAAAATTTATAATTTTGATGTCATGCGGTAATATTTTAAATGAAATAATCTAATGTAACAAATGGATTGTTTGTAATGTGATGTGGTAAAAGAAATAAAAAGAGACTTCTAACAATAATTTCAAAGGACATTGTCGCTATTATAGACCATTTCATGGAGTCGTTGCTCACTCGGTCGTCAAGCTAATCCCAATTATAGAAATATTGTTAAAAGTAAAAGAGTGCTTAAGAGACTGTCTTAAGACTTTGGTGCAATGGTGCAAATGATGATGATGATGGTTTGCTTTCAGATTTTTCATAAAAATAGTATGCATGAAATAATGATTTTTGCTAGGCATAAATTCCTAAGTGTGATAAATTTTTTGGATAATTCTTTAGGAATTATACCATCTTTGCAAAATTTGAAGGTTAACATAATGACATGAAATAATGAAAATGTGTTTGCTTTTTAAAAGCATAATTTGTGTAACATAATGATTTAAGTCATATGGTTTTCATGATTTTTAAATAAAGGGGGAATAACATTGTTGCAATGATTTGCGCTAAGCATAGAATATGTAGGTATAGACTTATACCATCATCGCGAAAATAAAAAATAGATAGTTTTATTGCATGATTGACTTTTAATAAACAGAAAATATGAAGATGAGGACTTGCGCTAGGCATAAAATTCCACTTTTGGTTTTGGAATTATACCATCGTCGCGAAAGTCAACCAGATATATATGTTTTGATTGTATATTTTTGAAAGAAAATTTTGATTTTTCTATTATATAGTTATCTTTATGCTAAACAACTGTACTTGAATTATTCCAAACAAGTTGCAAAAAAGAATATTTCAAAGTATTTTGAAGACAAAAGTTAGATTTATAAGGAATCCCATGTGCATATGTGAATTCATTTCCGATCTTGATTTATCATAATGATACACAAAATCTCTCAAATACAAATGTGTGTGCAATTGCTTTGTGCATTTACCGATTTTGAGCAAGATAATATGATACAAGTGATTTGAAGAAACCAAATAAGTGTTCATTAACCATGATGTAGATGCATATAACCATACTAGACTACTATGTAGGTCGGATTATCAAGAGCTAGCTAATCCATAAGCGGACATAGGTCCGTACAAAAGAAGGTCGCTAATGTGACGGACATATCACCACGCTAGGAGTTACCCAAGGCCAAGCGGGTTGGGCACAAACCACCTGTTATGGGGCTTACCTCACAGTTTTCGAATAATTGAGAATTCCAGGGATTCAAGCTCATCAACCCTTCTTTTCTTTTCAAAGGGTAGGGAAAGGGATTTTATTGCTTTCTTGCTTTCTGCTTTCTTTTGCTTTTCTTTTCTTTTCCTTTTCTTTTTCTTTTCTTTTTCTTTTTGCTTTTCTTTTTGTACTTTTGCTTGATTTTTGAGATAGTGCTTGAAATATTGCTGTAATGATATAAAATAACATTTTTCTTTTCTCTTTTTTCTTGAACTTTTCTTTTCTTTTTCTTTGCTAGGGATACTTGCTCAGATTAGCTGTAGAGCAAGGGATTTTTATTTCGGGTAGGGGTGAGCTTGTCCTTTTGCCAATTCTCAAAGATTCTAGACCATGTGCATGATAGGATAGCAGGGGAAACTTTTCGCTCAAGAAATCACTTCTACTATGTAGCAAAACATGGAAATTACAAATATAATCATTTTATTGTGAAAAGATGTGCTTGGTTTAAGTAAATAACAAGATCAATTCTCTATGCTCAAACTTTATTTAATTGAATTTTGTGAACTTTGATATAAGAGAGATTAGTAATCATGCCAGATAAAATCAAGATATTTATTTTTGTGAGTGTGCAAGTGAGGGATTCCAAATAAATGCTAATTTATCAAAAATAATTTGAAACATATAATTGCAACATTTGTAAGAAAATATATATAAATACTTTTTGAGAAGTTTTGAGAATACTGACTCTTTCTTTCTTCTGTATATTGTTTTGGTTTCGAAAGAGTCAAGCATATTGCTGTTTTTATATTTTTATCATTATTTTGTTTTTTTTTTGGTTTTATTTTTGTTTTTGAACAAAAAATTTAACAAGTGCCATAAATAAATGCAACAAATAGTTTTGAAGATTTTTGATGATTATGAATGTTTTTGATGTTTTTGAATTGATAAATTTGAAAGAAATACAAGATAGTGATATATACAAGGATGAAATGACCAAATTTATGCATAGTAACGTTTAAGATGCAAAATATTCATGGGTTCTTTAAGTTCTTTGCCATCTAAGGTAGACAATTTGTATGCTCCTGATTCAAATTTAGCAGTAATAATGTATGGTCCAAGCCAGTTGGGCTCAAATTTACCTTTAATGTCCTTAGTTGCATTTGTATTTTTTTGGTTTTCTTTTAAAACAAGGTCGCCGATCTCAAAGGATCGATGGCGAACTTTTTTGGCATATGATCTTTTAAGCTTGTTTTGGTAGGCACGGAGATGCTCCAAAGCATTGATGCATTTTTCATCTAGGAGTTCCAGCTGACTAAGTCTGCCAGCACGATATTCATCTCCTACTTCAGTATCTTGAAGTAGTAGAGCCAAAGAAGGAACTTCTAATTCAAAGGAAAAAGCTGCTCGACACCGTAAACCAAAACAAATGGTGAAGTTCCAGTGGGGGTTCGAACACTAGTTCGATAGGCCCACAAGGCTGGATATAATTGAATGTGCCAGTCACGGCCGGTTTTATTGACCAATATTTTGAGAATTTTGATTAAGGTTTTGTTAGATGCTTACGCTTGACCATTACCCCGAGGATAATAGGGAGTGGACCAGCGATGTTGAATCTTATATTTTTGGCATAATTTTTTAACATCTTTATTTTTGAAACAAGTTCCATTGTCAGAAATGAGATTTGCAGGAATTCCGAACCTACAAATAATTTGATTAAAAATAAATTTAGAGACTTGTGTGCCAGTGCAGGAAGCTAAAGGCATAGCTTCGACCCATTTCATGAAATACTCAGTGGCGGTTATGATGAACTTGTGTCCATCAGATGACACAGGATTGATTTTGCCAATAATGTCTAAACCCCATTTGGAAAAGGGCCAAGGAGATGAAATAGCCTGCAGTTCTTGTGCAGGCGCATGGACAAGGTCAGCATGTTTTTGACACTTGTCGCAATGGCGCACATACTCATGTGCATCCGTTTCCATGGTAGGCCAAAAGTATCCTATCCGAAGGAGCTTTTTAGCAATGACGCTACCACTAAAGTGTCCTCCACAAGATCCCTCGTGGGCTTCACTCAAGGCTAATTTAGACTCTTCTAAGTTTAAACATCTTAATAGGATACCTTCAAAAGATCTCCTATATAAAGTATTGCCAATTATTACAAATCGACTTGCTCGTCTACGTAATAACCGACGTTGGTTGCTAGTAGAATTGGCAGGGAAAGTCCCATTTTGGAGAAAATCAAATATGTCCGTATACCAAGGTTCGGGAGTAGTTTCATTGATTAGAAACACATCCAAAGGTTCTAAGCATGACTTATTTGAAGCGGGTTCCTGGAGTCGACGAATAATGATAGTGGCATATTCGTCATCTAACTCCAAGGGCGGGAGAGATGCAGCTGCGGCCATAGCATCGACTGCACGGTTGCTAGTTCGAGGAATAGCTTCCAAGGTAACTTGATCAAATAGAGACATTAATTGTAAAACATAGGCCTTATATGGACGCAGTTTATCATCTCTGGTCTGATAAACTTCATTAATTTGGTTTATAACCAGTTGAGAATCACCATAAACTAAAAGGTGTTTAATTTTTAGCGCCAAGGCAGCTCGTAATCCAAGGATTAGAGCTTCATACTCAGTAGTATTGTTGGTGCAAGCGAATTTCAATTTGAAGGACAGAGGAATAAGATGTTTTTGTGGGGATATTAAAATAATTCCCACTCTTGACCCCACTCATGCATCGGGCTCCATCAAAGTATAAGGACCATTGTTCAATATGGTCTGCCTCCGATTGAAGGCATTCATCCGAAAACTCGATGATGAGGGGATGGGCAGACTCTAAGGGTGCAGCGACTAATTGATCTCGCTATGATTTGACCCTTAATTAGACTTCTGTCCTATGAATGTGAGATCAAACTCGCTTAGAGCAAGAACCCACTTGGTCGTGCGACCCGATAAATAAGGTCGACTCATGAGATACCTTAAGGGGTCGTATTTGGCAATGACATAAGTTTTTTGACTAAGCATATAGTGTCATAATTTTTGCGTAGCAAAAATGACTGCTAGACATAGTTTTTCTAATGTTGTATAGCGGGTTTCATAACTGATGAAGGTTCGGCTAATATAATAATTAGCACGTTCTCTCTTTTCATCGTCAAGTTGAGCTAACATAGCTCCTAAGGCAGAATCTGAAGCTGAAATATATAGGAGGAATGGGCGATCAGGTTTAGGCGGTGAAAGCACAGGTGGATTAAGGAGGTATTGTTTGAGAAGTTCAAAAGCTTCTCTACATTCGGTGTCCCAATTAAAAGGGACATCCTTCTTAAGGAGTTTAAGAAAGGGACCGGTTTTGTCCGCCAACTTATCGATGAAGCGACGGATAGCTTGAAGCTTACCTTGTAAACTTCGTAATTCAGATATATTAGTAGGTGCGGGCATATCAGTGATGGCCGCAATCTTGAGAGGGTCGATTTCAATACCACGAAAAGAAACTAAAACCCCTAATAGTTTGTCGGACTTAACTCCGAATATGCATTTTGTTGGATTTAATCGAATAAGATATTCTCGTAATCGATTAAAAACTTTTCTCAAATCATCTAAATGATTATCTTCAATAATAGAGCGAGCTATAATATCATCTACATAATCGTGTAGGATATCATGCATCATATCATGAAAAATATAGGTCATAGCTCGTTGATAAGTTGCACCTGCGTTCTTTAAGCCAAATGGCATCACTTTCCAACAAAAGGTACCCCAGGGGGTAATAAAGGCTGTTTTAGCCTGATCTTCAGGAGCTATCCTGATCTGATTATAACCGGAGAATCCATCCATTAAGGACATCATCCCACTTTCGATAGTAAAGTCAATGATTTGATCCATGTTTGGAAGAGGAAAGTCATCTTTAGGGCATGCGACGTTAATATCTCTAAAATTTGTGCAAACCCTAACTTTGGTAGCTTCTTTCTTGGTGACTGGAACTACGTTTGAGATCCATTCAGCATAATCAATAGCTTGTATAAAGACAACATTCAGGAGTTTTTCTAACTCCCCTTTGACTAGCAGAGCCACTTTGGGATGCATTTTTCTAAGTTTTTGTTTAACAGGTTTAGCATCCGGATGGACCACTAGATGATGCATGACTACAGAAGGGTCTAGACCTGGCATATCTTCATATGTCCAAGCGAAAACATCTTCATACTCTTTAAGGAATGCAATGTATTGTTCTTGTTTTTCTTGACTTAATTCTGATCCAATATTGATTATGTGAGGATTATCCTCAGTTCCAATATTAATTTTAATGACGTTTTCTACCTCCATGTGTAGGTCTCTTTCAAAGTTAGGTGGGGCGGGTGAAACGCCCAATTCTTGTAATTCTTGTAAGGTTAATTTGGATAATTCATCTTGAGGATTAGTGGCCTCAAGTTGGGCTATAGTTGGTATAGAACCATCAAAATAAAATCCATTGTGTAACATCTCTTCAACAGAGACATCATGGAAGATATCTCCTTCCAACTCTTCATCGGAGTCAGCAATCATTTCAGGATAAGCTATGGATAGCATGTTACATGAAAACGACTGATTTTTAAGAGGCAAATCATCACACCTATCCAAATAATCTTGATAACATATGAGATGATCATCATCTTCAACAGGAAAGGGTTGACCCTTACTAGGAAATAGGCCCACACCACAGTGGGCAGGCCACGGTTCTACCTCGAAAGGTTCTTTCATGCCATTTTGGAAAGGTCCCAAGCCTTTCCCTTTATATCCCATTTTAAGCATCATGGGTTTAGCTTTAATATATTCATTGGTAAAATAACACCGAGCGTATCCCTCATGATGAGTTTTGATATTCCGAGGGATTCTTCCCCAGTCATATCCTTTATAAATGAAGGCGCAACTCCCGACTTGGTAAGTGCTTCCCATAGGTTGTGGGAGGCCCAAAGTACGAGGAGATGGCGGTAAGTTATTTAAAAGAATTGAATCTTGCATGAAAGCATTTGTTTTTTCTGATATTAATGTTGTGGATAAATCTGGTAAAAGTTCATCAGAAAGGGCATAAGATGTAGAAGGATCATTTCCTATATCTTGAGATGTGGAAGGTATGATTGATGTGTTTATAGGTTTTGAAATTAAAGGAAGAGAACATGAAGGATTGGTTATAGATTTAAGATCTTTTTGAGGTTCTAAAGTGATTTGTTTAGAAAATTGTTGATCTATATAGGAGGATGAAATTAATGGAGGGAAGTAGGTGAAGTTATGGGTGTGTGTTTCACATGTTTAGATGAAAAATAAGAACTAGGATGTGTGGATGACAGAGCGGGGCAAAATTGCACTCCAACAGGTTCTGCCAAAGCACACATATCAAAGGGTCTAGGGTCACCATGGATAGTGACCAACTGATTTTTAAATTCAAACTTAACACATTGGTGTAAAGTTGATGGGACAGCCCGCATTGCGTTGATCCAAGGGTGACCCAAAAGTATATTGTACGATGTTGGGCAATGTACAATAAACACGGTTGTTTCTAGGGTTCTAGGACCAACTTGCAATGGGAGGGTAATAACTCCACACGTTTCTTGTGTTTCGTCATTGAAAGCTTTGATAATCATATCAGTTTTCTTCATTTCATCACTTCTAAAGCCAAATCGTTGGTAGAAGTCAAAAGTGCAAATGTTTAGAGATGAGCCATTATCAATCAAGACTCGTTTGACAGCTACATCTCCAATTAGAGCAGTAATGTATAAGGGATTGTCCTTATGTAAACTGTGTTGTGGTATATCTTTATCCCGAAAGTCAATACAATCAACCTCTCGAGTGATGATAGTATTGGCCATAGCTTCAAGTTGGATGTTTTGAGGTACCATCATTTGGCTTAATGTAAGCATCAACTCATCCCTATGGGTGGGAGAAGATCTTAACAGATCCAAAAGGGAAATTCTGGCCGTAGTATTGGACAATTGCTCATTAATATTGTAAGGGGGTTTAGGTTGAACATTAGGAGCATGATTCCCTTTATTGGGATTTTTCAAAACGAATGGAGCCGATCCATCGTTCTGATTTGATTCTTGTTGGGAATTTTGAGCTTGTTGTCGGGTAACGACTCCAATGGTACCTACAATGTTATATTGAAGACGTTGAACTGGTCTCGGTCTAGCATTTATGGCTTGTTCATTTGAGAGGAATTGATTAGAAGAGGGTCGAGTAGTAACTCTTCTAGGAAATGGTTCTTCTGGAACCATAGCATCTGTGATGGGTTGAATAGGATCTGATTCATTTTCAGAACTATTCGATTGGTTTGAAGTAATGTCTAGTTCACTTTCACTATCTGATTCTACATCACTAGAATCAGAAGTTTGAAAATTATGTAAGGGCCTAGTCGTAACCAGGGATAAGGTCGTGTCAAATATTTGAGGATCCTGAACAGGTAATTGTCCGCTAATGGTTCCTACATATCGGGTAGGAGGGGGAACGTTATGATGTTCGATTTGATTGGCTACCTCTTTACCATGTCTTGGTAAAGGGTGTTGAAATATGTCTAATGTTTGATTAGCATTTTGATTTTGATTTTGGGGAACGGTCTTTTGAGTATTATTAGGAGGGTTTTGTTTAGGTTGGAAGGCTTGCACTTCCATTTCATTATTATCAATCAAATCTTGTATTTTATGTTTCAACCTTTTACAAGCATTGGTAGAGTGTCCAGGTCCTCTATGGAAATCACAGTGTAAGTCAACTCTGTATCCGGGTATAGTTGGATCAGGTTCCCGGATAGCTGGTAATTGGATCAAACCTCTTTCGAGTAATTGAGGTAAAATAGTTGATAAGGGTTGGTTTAATCTAGTAAATTCTCGAGGAGGCTTATCAGGAGGTTTCAATATAAATTTTTCTGTTGTCTTCGTTGCATTGATATTAGCAACATTTTTGCTATCAGTGACTCCATCACCGACAACTTGTTTGTTTTTATATTGATTTCTGGATGTTTTCTCATCATCCTTCTTCCTAAGTTGGCCTCTCCTAATGAGGGCATCTTCTACTCTTCGAGCTAAATCTATAGCTTGATCGAAGGTAGTTAAAGTAGCGGTTGATAGCTCATAAGATATTTGTTCTTGTAAATTATTGATAAAAATGTCCAACATTTCCCTATAAGGTAGCACAAAGTGCGGTTTTCCTGTCAATTGCCTCCATCTAGCTAAGAAATCGGCAAAACATTCATCCTTGTCTTGTTTTAAGTTGTATAAATCTTTAATGGTTACATGCCTCTCGATGTAGGCACTAAATTGATGGACAAATGATTCAAGTTGTTTCTTCAAAGTTTCTCAAGGAATGAGTGGGCAATTGATAGTACCACTCTAATGCCATTCCACCTAAACTTTTCGGAAACATTTTTAGTAATAGCAAGTCATCATGTGATATATCATGACATGCTATCCTAAACATGCGAAGATGCTCTATGGGATCTTCGGTTCCTTTATATATAGGCAAGATGGGCATGGGAAAATGCTTAGGGTACGGTTGAGCTACAACTATGGGATCCAAAGGTTGACTACAGATCTCTCGATAATTGTATGAGGGACGGTAGGGATCTATCTGGTCCATACGTGAAGCTAACTGTTTCACCATGGTTTCCAGATTACTAGTTTGCCCCCCATATTGGTTTGGTAGGGCATTGACATGGGTTTTGTGAGCATATGATGGAGGGACATGAAGATTAGATGCCATGTTACTATTGTGTAAATTATTGGTAGGAAAAGTGTTATGAAGGAATTTTGAAGTTGTATTATGATGTATTCCAGATTGTTGAAAATTGGTATTTGGCTTCGTTTTAGGTTTTTGTTTACTTGAAGCATATTGCTCAATAGTTTGGCGGAATAAAGTAGTGAAGGAAGGTTTCTTTTGTGTGGGAATGATTTTAGGTTGAATAATAGGTTCCTTAGGAGGTTGGATAACCTGTTGCTTTGACATGTTTTGAATCATAGTGACCATGTCTGTATTGGATGGCCCAGCCTTGTCACTTTCTTGGTCAATGAAAGACAAGGGATTAGTGCGCACATCATACATATATTCCATGGCTGCTTGAGTGTTACTAATTTGCCCTTTATCCATACGAACTGCCACATTAAGGGCGTCAATGTTATCATCAAGAAATTTCTTGAAATGATCTATGTTGTCAAAAGCAATAGTTCCATCTGGAGCTACTCTAGGGGATGAGGATCCATCCTCTTTAACACTTCCTTCTTGTTCATTGTCTTCACCTAGGTCATGTTCGGGTTGATCTAGAGTTTTTCCTTCCGGAATTGGATCTCCAGGAAGGACATTTGGGTCTCTAGTTGTATCTTGTAACCAATCTTCTTCTTCTCCTAAAGTTTCTTTACCATTCCTAAGTTTAGTCATGGTGCTTTAATTTTGATTTAAGCAAATATATATATATATATATATATATATATATATATATATATATATATATGCAACAAGATTAAGAGGTATATATTTACTATATACCTACTACAATATTTGAAATGAAATGTTTAAGTTTTTGCTATGTTTTTTAGTTTTTTGTTTTTGAAATAATGTTGTAAAAATGACAAACAATACAATAAATGCAAGAAATAAGACTGAAAATAACAATCTAGTTTTCTATAAACAATTTATAAATATCATTAATGGGCTCTAATTCTTCAGGAGTCATGAAGTGTTCTTCTTCAAATTGAAAGTTTTCTTTTAAAAATTTAATGAAAAGAGCTATAGTGATATTATCTGTCTCAGATGTTGGTTGATAAAAGTAAAGCTCGTGGCAATACTCTCGATATAACACAGCTCGAGGAACTCTATTCCATATTTCCCTATTCGTAAGAACAACCTCTTGGTCTTCTACATGACCTAGGAACTGGTGTACAATGGCTGCGTTCTCGAGGTATTCCTCGAAGGTGAACAATTCTGAAGATACAAGAGCTCTCCTATAAGCTAACCATCTATGGCGGGCTCTCTGAAGTTCATGATAAAAGACAAGTTGATGAGGATCCAGGATTCTATCTAGGACTAGCCTCTTGATTTGCTTAAGTTGTGTTGACCTAGATGAGATGACACTAAGTCTCCTATCAAGTTCGTTCCACAAGAATTGATTTCTATCTGTTTCAGGCACACTAAGTACAGAATTGACTTCTATGGCTGCCAATTGGTTTTCTACATTTATAGTAACTGCTAATATTTTCTTAGGAGCTACCATCTAAACATGATATTAAACTTAAATGATTTTAAAATGCATCTATGTTTTAGTTGTTCTATTTTTTTTTGTTTTCTTTTGTTTTTGTTTTCAAAAGGTTATGATGCATTCACGTCGGGTTCACCAAAATGTATCGCTCCAAATTTTTCGCACCCTTACCTTCAGGCTATAGGATCCGTGCCCGGAAGGGGGATGGGAAAAGGATGTCGCGGTACCTCGGACTGAGAGGACTTGCGAAGGTCCCGCCTCTCAAGGGAGGTGTATTTTGATGATTTTTCGACGGATGGTGGGTTCACCAGGAAACATTTAATGGCGGTTTCCACGCCTAGGTTTGGAATGTGTTTTCATGTGTTCGTTTTTAGCCTTAAGCATTCATATCCTAGGTTTGGCCAAATGAATCTAAATTAATCTATATGAAAGTGCAGATTTAATGAATACAGAGAACAAATTTAAGACAGAAAAATAGAGAAATTAAGGAAGAATACCTGATCCGGATGTCTGATGGAGATTCTGATGTTTGAAGCAGTCAGGATCGTCTGGAATTCGATAGAATCGTCTGAGATCTGACAAGATCGTCTGAGATCTGACGAATTCGTCAGACAAATTCGTCAGAGACCTGCAAACAGAAAAATAGATGCCAAATACAAAGAATACCACTATGATGACAGAGGGAAACAACACAAAATGACAATATGAATACTAAACAATAGTTATGAATAGAAATTCAAACAAATTATGATATTCTAATGAGAAATTATGATCTTATCATGCAATCTAAGCTAAATGGGTGAACTCCAAATGCAAAATAGTAAGAAATAAGGATAAAACTAACTAAAATGTAGAATAAAACAGCAAAAGGTATAAGAGAAAGTGCAAACTCTGGGCACTGATTGCCCCCAATGCAGATTGCAGTCAAAATCGTCTGGAAGTAATGAAATCATCTCGAATTGCGACAGGATCGTCCGAGATTTGAACGAGATCGTCTGCGACGATCTGAGCTTGCTTCGGCTGAAAATCAATGAGGTCCCTGCAAGAAAACTTCAAAATAACAAAGGCAAAATGATACTCTAGGTATTCTAATGCACGCAAAATCAAGTTACAGAGAAATTCAGCCAGGGGTTGGGAAGGGAAGGTCCTAAGGATTAAATAGGCTTAGGGGAGTAGTTAGGAGGTTGGAGATCATCCCTATTTGGGAGATCTCCAATGGGGGAGGGTCCCTAACGGCGCAGACACGCTTCTGCCCGGATTAGAGACCCGTTGGAACAGAAGCTAATTGTGCAAAATTAGTTTTGCGACAAGATCGTCTGGACGTCCTAGCCTAGACGAAATCGTCAGATCTGGGGCGATATCGTCTGATCGGCGACGATATCGTCAAACGGTCAAAACAACCTCTAAAAATGGCACGGAAAAGGGGGAAACGGATTACCCGACGGTTAACGGGCGGTTTGGGAGGTTAAAATTTGAATTTAAATTATTTACTGGAGTGAATGTAATTACTAGAATTTCACTGCGCCAATTTTAGGGTGCTACACTTTCTGATTCAAAAATATAAAAAAATAAAAATATATATATGTATGTATACAAGAAAAATAAAAACAAAAAAATCATCATTTCAAGTTTGTATGTTTTAGATTCAATTCTAAATAATAGATACTAAATATTACTTTTAGAAGTACTAAAGAAACCATGATTTTTTACTCAAATCAATATGAGCCCATTAGTAATGTTGGAAGAATTCAGCCAAATACATTTGTTGATTATGACCAACCTCATCCCTATTCAACATCCCCTCCATCACGCTTTTCTCATTTTTCATCCATAACCCAATAGGACCATCCCTTTTCCAATCCTCTCCATAATGATATTATCTATTCTCCCATATATCCATATTATGTCTATCAATCCACATATAGTCCTCTTCCATCCTTTCAATATTCTTCTTTCAATACAACACATCCATTTCAACAAGAAAATACTTATTCTTCCAATCCTACCATGCACTCACATCATACTTCACAATATTCCTATCATCATTCTACCCATAACAAAGAAAAGAGAGGTAAAAAACCATTAGGTCCTTTTATGACTGAACTCCTAAGGCACTTATCAAAAACCTCTCGAAAACCTTCATCACGTACATTTACAAGGCTCAATCAACCAATGGATATAATTCTCAAGCATTTACTTGATAAAAATAAGATTGAACTCCCTTCCATAAGACAACTTGATACCACAATAGATTGGTTTAAACCTGAGCTACATTGTGAATATCATAGAGTAGATGGACATATGACACAAAATTGTAAAGATTTAAGATGTGCAATTCAATATTTGATTGATGAGGGTCTTTTCAATATAAAGGAATTACAATCTACAACTGATTATAAATCTCCAGTAAACTATCAAACTCCTACACAACAAATATTAATAATCAATCAAGACATGGAGATCTCCCAAGAACCCCTATTCAATTATCAACAACAAGAAACTAATCAAATATTGCATGTTAATGTGTCCCATCATGATGATATTACTAATATTGTAACAAAAACTACAAATGAGCAACCTCAAGTTCAATTAACTCAATCTGATATTCAAGAGATGGATTCCTCATTTGACCAACCTTCAAAACTATCTTTGGCTCTAGAGAATGATCCAAAATGGAATGTAAGCATAGAAAGCTCATCTTTAGAATCAAAATCTCAATATGAAATCCACTTTGATAGCCAACAACAAGTGATTAATCCTCAAGAAAAGATATCCCTTTTAGAAGTATTACAAAGTTCTCATAAGGAAACTTTATTCAAGATACTTAGCCAACAATTTGTTCCTCATGATATTTTCCCTAAGAACATAATTAATGGTGTAAGCCCTCTTGAGGTTAACCATATTTTATTCTATGATGAGGAGATTCCTTCCTCTACTCCACAAGAAGACTCCTCTCTTTACATTATAGGATCTAGTAAAGAAACACCTGTTAAAACTATCATGGTAGATAATGGCTCCTTTCTTAATTTATGCACTTATCAATTATTCCAAAAACTCAAATTAAAGGAAGAAGATCTTAATGAATCAAATGTTATTGTAAAATATTTTAACAATGAAATTCAAGAAGCTCAAGGTACTATAATTTTTCCCCTTAATATTGGATCCAAGATCCTGGATACTTTGTTTTATGTAGCATATTGCCCTTCACCTTACAACCTACTTCTCAGAAGTCCTTGGATTCATACGATGAGGGTTGTCCCTTCTACTCTTCACCAATGTTTAAAGTTTGAACTTGCAAGTAAAATTGTTACCATACATGATGACCCAACACCATTTGAAGAATATTTAACAGTTGAAACATCAAGTTCTATACATTCTCCATTGTCACAATTACCTTCTATCCATCACTTTTCTTCATTCATATATGATCATCCTTGTTTACCAAATAACACCCATGCATATCTTTCACATATGCTCCCTCCATATTATCAAGACTTGGAAGATAGTGATAAGAATGAAGAACCTTCTTATCCTTTTGACATTTTATTTTGTAACATGATCAATTTTACACATATAAAAGTCAAATCTTTTGTTACATTATTCTACATTATAACAAAGCTTTTGTTATCGCTACCTTTTATTCATCACCTTTTGTTCTTACCTTCACCACAACCAAATTATCCTTCAAAACCTCCTTTGATTTTGAAGCAACCTTAGACATGCTATACTCAAATAACCTTGTATAGTGTATATAGATCATCTTGTATATACTGCCAATTCCATCATCAAAAAAAAAAAAAAAAAATTCAAAAACAGTAATATTATTTATTCTTTTCAATTCATAAATTAAAATAAAAAACATAACAAAATCGAAATCATCAAAATATTAAAAAAAAAAACATTTTCTATTTTTGCACCCATTAATTCTTGAAGTATTGCAGTTATATTTTCAATTATTTTGGATAAATTAGCATTTATTTGGAATCCCACACTTTCACACTCACATGCATAAATATCTTGATTTTATTTGGTATGATTATTAATCTCTCTTATATCAAAGTCCACAGTTGAATTAAATAAATTTTTGAGCATAGAGAATTGATCTTATTATTTACTTGAACCAAGTATATCTTTTCACATTAAAATGATTTCATTGCAAATTCAATATGATGCTACATAGTAGAAGTGGTTTCTTGAGCGAAAAGTTTCCCCTGCTATCCTATCATGCACATGGTCTAGAATCTTTGAGAATTGACAAAAGGACAAGCTCACCCCTGCCCAGAATAAAAATCCCTTGCTCTACAACCAATACGAGCAAGTATCCCTAGTATAGGAAGAAAAAAAAAAGAAAATTCAAAGAAAATGAGAAAAAGAAAAATATTATTTTGTACCATAGCAGCAATATTTCAGCATTATCTCAGTTCCAAGCAAAAATATGAAAAGAAAAGAAGAGAAAGAGAAAAGGAAAAGCAAACAGCAATAAAATCCCTTTTCCCTACCCTTTGAAAAGAAAAGAAGGGTGAATGAGCTTGAATCCCTAGAATTTTTAGTTATTCGAAAACTATGAGGTAAGCCCCATAACAGGTGGTTTGTGCCCAACCCGCTTGGCCTTGGGTAATCCCTAGTGTGGTGATATGTCTGTCACATTAGCGACCTTCTTTTGTACATATCTATGTCTGCTTATGGATCAACTAGCTCTTGATGACCCGACTTACATAGTAGTCTGGTACGGTTACATGCATATAAATCATGGTCAACGAACACTTATTTGGTTAATTCAAATTACTTGTATCAAATTATCTTGCTCAAAATTGGTAAATGAACAATACAATTGCACACACATTTGCATTTGAGATATTTTTGTATCATTATGATAGATCAAGATAGGAAATGAATTCACATCTGCACATGGGGTTCCTTATAAATCTACATTTTGTCTTTGAGATAATCTAAAATATTTATGCAAATATTTTGGAATAATTTTATCTTCTTATTTAAAAGAACATTTGTTTTGTATACAAAAAATTACATACATTGTTTTCAAAAATCCAAAAATTCTTTCAACAACATATTCACCATCTAGCAATAAAGTCCTCATCTTATATATTTTCTGTTTATCTCAAAAATCAAAAATCAATTATGCAATAAAATCATTTTTTCTTGGATTTCACGATGATGGTATAAGTCTATACCTATAATTCTATGCCTAGCACAAACCATTGTTCTAATTTTATTTCCCATTCATTATTATTTATCAAAAACATATGGCTTATATCATTATGTCACACAATTGTGCTTTAAAAAGAATGAACACATTATTCTATTTCATTTCATTATGTCAATATCCCATTTTGCAACCATGGTATGATTCCTAAGGAATTGTTCAAAAATTTATCACACTTAGGAATTTATGCGTAGCAAAAATCATTTTTTAAATATATTTCATGCATAATTTTTTTTTTTTTATCAAAATCTGAAAACAAATCATCACCATCATCATTTTTCATCATCACAACACAAAGCCTTAAGACAGTCTCTTAAGCACTCTTTTACTTTTAACAATATTTCTATACTGGGATTAGCTTGACGACCTAGCGAGCGACGACTCCATGAAATGGTCTATAACAACGACAATGTCCTTTGAAATTATTGTTAGAAGTCCCTTTATTTTTCATCAAATCACACCACAAAACAACCAATTTGTTTACATCAGATTATTTCATTTAAATTTTATAGCATGACATAAAATTATACTATTTCCAAATGACATAATTACATGAATAATCAATCAACAATTCTAAAATTGAAGCATCATCAAACATATGGACAAGTCATATTACAAACAAAAAAAAGATCATATATATATATCAAAATATCTGTACATCATATCACAACTGGATTGGTATGCCACAATCTATACACTGGCATCCTCAATCCTCTCAAAAATATATCTAATCCAGTCTATAGCAGTTAGTCTTGAGAAACCCTCGAGCTCTCCACTTCATATCCTCTCCTGCCCTGAGGTGGCGGAGGTGGTCCCATAGAGGTCTGTACTGTGTCTTGGGTCCTCACCGTCGATCATGAGGATGTCCTTGATGATCCCATCCTAATCAGCTCCACAATATCGGTTGGCAGCTGTATCCTCTAGCCCTCTAGAACCAGCTGGAAGTATACTCCCTGATAGAACGTGGTCTGAGCAATAGATCACGTCAACTCATACATGCTCACCCCTCCACTTCCAGCCCTAAGCCATGTGGCCTCATCCTACGCGCACGAGTCTAGCAGCCGGAGAGCTGCCATCTCACTGCTCTCCCCCACATCGACACCCTTGCCCTTATCGAGCGATGGTGGCCTCTCCCTCTGATGAGAAGGGAATCCCTACTCCCTCCTCCCTATCTACTATGGTCTTTGCGGAGCCTGTGGCATCCTCTGGCGTCTCTCCTGCGGAGACCATCGCTACTCTCTCCCCCCATGACCCCGTGCTGCCTCAATGGTAGCTTGGTGCTGCCTCCCCATCCGTCGCACAACAACATGTGCCCTCATCATTTGAGGAGGGTGGATGCCTGTGTACCAGGCATCATACCCATCTGTGACCCTAGCGTCGTCCCCATCCATCGGCTGAATGGGAGCATCATCAGCATCCTGAATCCAGAACTGCTGCATATCTGGAGCCCCGCTCAGTGTGGTATTATCCCAGACAGTCTGAGAGTACTCATAGTCCTTGAGAGAAGGGATCCCCTACTGTAGACTGAACTGCCTCAAAACTCGGTCATAGCGGTGGAGCTCTACCTCTCCCCGCTCCATCCTCAACCAATAGACTCACCTGATGCGAGCCAGCTCCTGTCCATCCTCTATCCACCCTGGATGCTCTCCCCATGGCCTCCAGGTGATCTGGTAAGGGATGAGGTCGTCTAGTAACCTCCGTAACATTGACAGATCTATCTACCGCTGTGACCCTCTTTGGAGCCACCAATAGAAAACTTGGGGTCTCTCCCAGTCAACCCCTATCAGTGGAAGCCCTACCGGCCTTCACATCATAATGTGCTTCCAGCACCAAACCTGTAGCAAAGATGTCAAAACCAAACATTGATCTCCCTTGTATATGACCCCGTGTAGGATCCTATACAAGTGGTACAATGCAAAGCTGCCCCATGCAAATCTGTACCCGTGGTCTCTCATGTCACAGACCACATATGAAAGGAGCCATGGTAATCTGCACCCGCTTTGGTGGCACAACAGTAGGCCACCCACTACCCTTGACAAAACCTGAGTCAACCTAGATGCCCCAGGCATCTGCCTCAAAGACTCAATGTTCACTCCGCCCTTCTCCAGGGCAAAGCTCGGGTCTCCACACAACCTCATCATAGCTTGGCCCTGATTGGCCGTAGGAGTCATCAGCCACCCTTGTATGGGGATCCTCAAGATCCTTCATATGTCCTCTAAAGTGGGAGCCATCTCCCTTGTCGATAACTAGAAGCAAGACGACCCCAGATACCATCTCTCTGCTAGGGCTGTCAGTAGCCCCATGTTTGTCAGTATTTGTGGCATCTCTGCCACATGCTGTAGTTTGACTTGTGCCAGTTGGTCTCGCTCTGCCTGATTTAATGTGACCATGTCATCCCTCAGCCTCTCGTATTTCCATTCTTGACTTTTTAGTAATCCCCTCTGCAAAATAAATAATCAAACAATAAAAATCATCAATAGATAATCATTAAAATCAGTTAAATTAATTTAATCTTCTAAAAACAATGATGATATCATCCACCATTGGATGATATCATCCTAAATTGGGTCAAATCATCCTTTGTAGGCTGAAATCATCTCCGATTTCACAACTTGGGGATCGCCCCTTGTTGGACGGGATCGCCCCTATTCCGTCGATTTCGCCCTCAGACGAAATCGACGATCTAGGGACGATTTTGATGAAATTGGGACGATTTCGTCCTGACATCGTCGACGGCCTAAAAACGGTCGTGATGCCCCAAAATAGTTAAAATTTAAATAAAAAATTACACAAATCAAATTAAAAACATAATTCACTAGGTTTAGATCCTTACCCGTAGCCCGTGCCGGACCTCTGTTGATCTGTGCGTTGTTTCGACCATTTTGTCTGCAGAGCTCTAAAAACAGTGAAAATGAACAATGAAAATGAATTAGGGTTTTACCCTATTTTTCTTAATTTTATTTAAAAAACAACATTTTTTAAAATTTTTCTTTTTCACGCTTTTACCTCAAACGTTCGATTTGGGTAAAAACACGGAGGGGGCACCATAGCAAGCAGTTGTACGATTCGACCTAGAATCATCTCTAAAAAATTGAGTAAATTTTTGCTTTCTCGTAAAACGGGAAGAACTCATCTTTAATGCATTTTCTTCAGAAAATTTTCTAAAGAGGGGGCAAAATGTAGCACCCTAAAATTGGTGCAGTTAAACCCTTTGTAAAAAGATAAAAATTTGAATTTTAACCCCAAAACCGCTCGTTATCCGCCCGTTACCCGCTCCCCTAGTTTTTTGCTCCATTTTTAGGATTTTTTTTGACTGTTGGACGATATCGTCGATGATTAGACGAAATCATCCCAGATCTGATGAATTCGTCTGGAACAAAACGTCCAGATGATTTCATCCCAAAACTAAATTTTCATAATTAGCTTCTGTTTCAACAACTTCTCTAACTTGGGCAGAAAGCGTGTCTGTGCAGTTAGAGTCTCCCTCGTTGGAGATCTCCTAAATTAGGGTGATCTCCAACCTCCTAATCTCCCCCTAATCCTATATAAACTGGGATTTTCTTAGTTTATCCCCTTGGTTGGCTGATCCCATAATCCCCTGGCTGGTTTTCCCTGCAACTTTAGTTTCTCGTGCATTAGAACACCTTCGCACCATTGTTTGCATTGTATATTTCAAGTTTTTCTTGCAAGAATTTTACTATTTTCAGCTAGAGCAAGCTCGAATCGTCGTTGGCAATTCTAGACAATTTTGAACGATCCTGTCATAGATCAGCGATGATCTCGTACGATTGGAGGCGATCTCGACTGCAATCCAGATTGGGGGCAATTAGAGCCTGAAGTTTGCATTTTTTATCTTCTCTCTTTATTTCCTTATGCATTAACTTAGTTTATTCTATTTTTGCATTCTAGAGTTCACCTCATTTAGCATAGATGCATGATAAAGTTAAAATAAATTATTAAATTAATGTATTTCCTTTAATTGTTATCTGGATCTATCATTTAGGCAGGTTTACTGTTATTTCTATCATTTCCCCTTGCTTTTGCAGTTGCATTTTTGGTCTTTGGTATCTATTTCTGTGATTGCAGGTTTCTGACGAATTCGATGAATTCGTCAGGTCGATGACGATCTCGTCTGATCTCAGATGACCGACTGTGATCTGAGATGATTATGTGCAATTGCAGATGATCATGTAAGATTTGAGATGATCTGGACTTCTACAAACCTCAGAATCTTCATCAGACATCCAAAATCAGGTACATTCTATCTTATTTAGCACACTTTCTATGTTTAGCACTTATTCATGCTTTTTGTATCCATATAAATCAGCATTGGCATATAGAATAGCTTAGATTCATCTTGGCCAAACCTAGGAATTGAATGATTGAATATAAAAATGAACACATCAAACCCATTCTCAACCTAGGCGTGGAAACTACCACTCAAAGTTTCCTGGTGAACCCACCATCCATCGAAAATTCACCCTTATACCCCTCCCCCGAGAGGCGCGACCTTCAAAGGGCCTCTCAGTCCGAGGTATTGTCCCATCCTTCTCGCATCCCCCTTCCGGGCGTGGATCCTATAGCCTGAAGGTAAGGATGCAAAAATTTGGAGTGATATAGCACCCTATTTTTTTATATTTTTGTAATCTGCCTAGTTGTGCTATGTAGGATTTATGTATAGTGATATTTTTGCAAGTTCTGGCTTATATCTCCTTTGGCTGGTTGAATCTTAAGTTGTAGTGTCTCAGCACTCTTTTAGTGATTCTTTCCTATAAATGGGTGGATTTTTACTGTAGATCTTGGCCCCTTGTATTCTGGTGTTAAATGGTTCTCAATATGGTGGTGTTTTCCACCACTCTTGTAGTGGTTTTTTGTACCATAAACGTAGAATAATTTTGCTTTTACATTCACTTAAAAAATAACATATACTATTCACTTATAACTCCTTTAAAATTCAATATAATATTGTGTTAATATTGATTAATTCTCTAATAATGAGATTAAATCTACTCAGTAATGAATGTAAAATAAATCTAACATTTTTAATTTCAAAAAATAGCTTATATCAAACTCCATATCACTCCTAAATTGTAATTTTTTACTATTGTAATATGCAATATTTCTATAAAATAAATGGTGTGAAATGGTGTCTTTTATGAGCTTAATGACACCTTAAAAACTTCTTCTTTTATAGCTCTAAATGCCTCTAAAATTTTATGATCCAAAAACTCTTAATATGCACCTTTAAAAACTTTGCAATAATAATCTATATGGCATCAAATTAATACACCTTTTTGTAGCTCCTTTCTTTGTAGCTTGTTGTCTTGTATTTTCTTCTATTGCACATTTCTTTTATTGTTAGTAGACTCATCAATATTCATCTATAGTGGTTACTTAAAATCAACATTCTTCTTCTTAAAATGTGCTAGTTATTTTTGTAGTTTGCAGCTTCAAATTCTGCTCTTTTTTTGTTCAATTTTGTAGGAGGACTCCTCCTTAGATGTTGCTTATAAAATATGATTTGGTGTTGTATTCAAGCCTTCAACTATGTTGCTCTTCTTTCTATCAAGCCTTCTCTTGGTTGTTAAAATATTTTCTGAAAGCTTATCCAAAGCTTTCTCTAAATTGTAGTTTTTCTCTTCTACTTTTTGCTACCTTTTCAACATCTCTTTCAGTAACTTTGTGCTTTTATAAATCAGCCTTCAAAACTTTGTGGTTGTATTCAAATCTCTCTAAACTATAACCTCTTCAATATTCTTGCTTTCTTTTGACTTCTCACTGAATTTTATATTCAAATATGACATCTATCTCTGTCTTCTTTCTCAATAATCTAAATGTATTGAGTTCTCAAAATCTTCTCAAAATTTGACAAACTTCTTGTCAATTTTTTTTTCCTTTTAGGCTTGTCAGGTTCTCCTTATGCTTGCAATATTTTGCTTCAAATATTATTCAAATGGTCACTACTTTAGCTTCTACAATAAGGTTTTCTCTTGCCTTCTTTTCTTTCTTCAAAATCTTCTTTAGACCTCTATTCTTAGATCTTCTAATTTTGCAACCTTCAATTCTCTTAGCAAATTCTTTCAATGAAACCTTACCTTGGTTTCTTCAATTTTCCAACTATGGTAAATTCTTCAATGAGATCTCTTTCTTGGATCTATATATTATGTTGCTTCTATCTGTAATAGGACATTTTATAGTCCTTATATCTTCTGTTTGCAATCTTCAATCTTCCAATATTTTAAGTTCTTCAATGTGACCTCTTCTTGGGTCTCTTTATTAAATATGCAATATTTAAATGAGAATATTATCTTTGTTCTTCTCAATACTCAATATGGTTTCTTCTTGTACCTCATTCAGTGTCTACTTTTCTGCAATAAAATAGTTAATCCCTACACTAGGAAAGCACAGAATTTTAGGCAATCAAAGATGAAATTTTTCTCTATCTGTTGTAGGAAGCTTATCAACTTTTAAGAACAAATATTTGTGAGACAATCAAAGTCTCCCCAATATCGAAGAATGCTCCACAAGATCAATCACACACAAAATAGGAAAACCCACAACACCAATATTAAGTGGTAAAATCCTACTTCAAATGAAGAAGGGAAACATCCACTATGAATCTCACTATATTACTCAATGATTCAACAATACAAGAATGCTTCAATGTTATGCAATAATATGCATCAACATGATATTACAACACAAGTCAATATGACAAGATATGTTAAGATGTAGTAGACAACACCCCTATTTAAAGAGAAGTTTTTCTACTACAACCCTAAATCTTATCACAATCTAATCTTGAGATGTGTGACAAGTGGCATATATCAAATATTAGAAAGTGCTTAGTTACTTTCTAATCTTATCACAATCTAATCTTTGAGATGTGTGATAAGTGGCATCTATCAAATATTAGAAAGTGATTAGTTACTTTCTAATATTTTCTAAAAAAGGGGAAATAAATTTTTCCCACAAATTAAATATTCCTATCACCCTTATTTTATTTATTAATTGGGTGGGAATATTCTTACATAAAATAGAATTAGTTTCTAATTCAAATATTATTCTTTAGAATTTATATTTTAGTCTAATAATAATTTACACAATGTTGCATTACATATTCCAACAATTTTTTGCAATAAAACTTAAACATAAATAATCATATGTATTCAATGCTCCACTAATAATAATATTCACTAGCTATTTTAAAAACTATTCCAATGAAATCTATATTGAATCATAGTCCTTATGGGTTTTCCTTTCAACCTTGTGAAAATATTCTATCCAAATAATCTAAAATCCTTTATCAAGATTATCAATAGGACCTCTTCTAAGGGTCTCTTAATCAAGGTCTGACTTCAAGACCTATAAATTTTCTTCTATTCTGGATTTTCTCTTGGAATAAATATATTTTCTTTTCAATATCAAGGTCCGTCTTCAAGACCAGTAAATATTCTTCTATTCCAATTTTGCTCTTGGAATAGGTATATTCTCTTTTCAATATTAAGGTTTGTCTTCAAGACCTGTAAATTTCTTCTATTCTAATTTTGTTCTTGGAATAGGTAATTTTTTAAATGTCACTGGTTTTTCTTCAAAATAGTGAGAAATGCTATCTTCTCTGGTTTCTCTTTTTCTAGAGGAAATTTCTTGATCTTATTTGGTTATTTTCTAGAGGTAATTTATTTATCTTCCCTGGTTCCTTTCCAGAGGTAATTTCTTTATCTTCTCAAGTTTACTTTTCTAGAGTAAATTTTTTTTATCTTCTCTGGTTTACATTTCTAGAGGATATTATCTTATCATTATTGATCTCTTCTTAACCAGTAGAAATGACTCTTGAGGCTCTTTCAATTTCTATCTAGATCTATCGTAGCTCTAATACTATTGTTAGATTTTGATGAATGAATACTCAAATAATATTGCCTCAGTATCAATAATATAATTACAATATGAAAGATATAATAATGATGATCAATCAAGAATATATACTTAGAATATACTATATAATAATTCAAAGAATGCTAATGCAAAATAATTAAAAATATTTATTGAATGAAGTGAAGAACACAAGCTTATACTGAGAGGGGGGGTGAACAGTATAAGATAAACTTTTGCTTTTCTTTCCAAAATAATATTATCCAATGTTATCAATTGCAATATCTTTCCAAAGCAGTGTTAACCAATATCATCAATAGCAATAGCAAAGCAATGCACATATCATCACACACAATGAGAGACACAGATTTAACGTGGTTCACCCAATGTGGGCTACGTCCATGGAGAAAATATTTCTTATAAATTTTCTCAACAAATCTCTTGGGAACCAAATCCCTATTACAAGTTTATGGACCTCTGTCAAAGGAGACACCAATCCCCTATGCTCAAGTTTGTGGATCTCTATCCACAGGAGAACTCTATCCCCTCAACTCTGGTTCATGGACCTCTATCCATAGGAGAACTCTATCCCCTCAACTCTAGTTCATGGAACTCTATCCACAAGAGAAATCTATCCCCTCAACTCTGGTTTGTAAACCTCTATCTACAATAGAACTCTATCCCCTCAACTCTGGTTCGTGGATACCTATACACTAGAGAACTCTATCCCATAAAAATTGGTTCATGTATCTCTATCCACAGGAGAACTCTATCCCCTCAACTCTGGTTCGTGGATCTCTATCCATGGGAGAACTCTATCCCCTCTACTATGGTTCATGGATATATATCCATAGGAGACACCTCTCCTCTCTACTCAATTTCATGGGTATATATCCATAGGAGACACCTCTCCTCTCTGCTAAAAAACTACTCCAAGCCTTCACACAAGGCTTGCTCAAATATACAACAAAATCTGCTCAACTCACTACTCCAATCTACACCAAGCCTACTCACAAGGCTTGCTCAAATCAGCAACAAAACCTTCTCACAAATCTGCCCAAATCTGCACCAAGCCTACTCACAAGGCTTGCTCAAATCTGCTCTCAACTCTTGCCCAAACCTGCTTCAAGTCTTCTCACAAGACTTGCTCAAATTTGCTTACTATCTCTACTCAAATCTGCTCTAACACATGCTCAAAACTGCTCATAACACATACTCAAATATGATCATAACACATACTCAATTCTTATCATAACACATGCTCAACCAATCCTAAATATTACACATAAATGATGTTCAAAACAATGCTTGTATCTCTTTCAGAAATACTTTCTTCAATTAGGCAATTCAGACATATTCTTCCCAAAATTCTTTCAATAACATATAAATAATAATATGCAATGCAAATTGTCAATATGTTCTCTTTACATTCATTAAGTCTATAGCTTTCACATGTCTCACAATCACCAAATCATATCTCTACTTCTTGCAAATTCCTTTCAAATCTAATCACGCTAGTATATAACTTTGCTTCACAAGACTGGTTTATGTTCCTCACAAATTTTCTCTCAAAGATAATTCACAATAATGCACAAATTTACTTCACAAAATTGGTTTCTAATACTTTCCCATTCACATTCAATGTCACTCAAATCAATGCCCAAATGCTTCACAAATTCATTCAAAAATGATGCACAATTTGTTCTCAAACCCTAGCACATGTATTTCCAATCTCATTCAACAATGAAGCACAATTTTATTCTCAAACCCTAGCACATGTGTTTCCAATCTCATTCAACAATGAAGCACAATTTTATTCTCAAACCCTAGCTCAAATATTTCCAACAATGCACACTAATCAAACCTTTTATCTCCACCTTAAAAATATTTCCTCAAAGTACAACCACCTAGAGAAGGAGTTATATCACCATACCTCAAAATTGCTTTGATGAAGATGTGCCCACAAAAACCTGTCTCAAAAACAACTTATCTTTCTTGTGCCACTTCAAGGGTTAGATAGCAAAACACTTTTCAAGTCATCCACATGAAAAACCTTCTCAAAATATGTGCATAGTAAAACTTGAAAATAATACTCTATTATTTCCTTTTGTCTTCACAAAAATACAACTTGTAGAACCCTTAAACCCTTTTCTTATGATGTGCATGAATTACAAAATACAATGATCACAAGTACACCCTTTTCTCTCCTTTCTAATAATGCAATATTTCAATCCTCATACAATACCCAAAACATCTTAATGTTAATTTATTTCATGCAAGCATTACATAAATAAAATAATTTTATTACACCTTATGACTCCCTTCTAAACTTTCAATAATTCTAAAATACTTGCACAACCCTTATACCTCCTGGACACACATTTCTCAACAACACTTTACTCTAACAAAGCTTTCAGAAAGACTTGCTACCCAACCACCTTTACACCTTACAAAAATTAAATAAATCAAACCTTATGCCTCCTAAATTTTTGTGCTCAACAAAAATCAAATACCTCTTATGCTACCGCAACTCGAACTCTATCAACGTGCAAGACAACGCTCTCCAAAGTGCTCAATGATCGGTCATGCTATCACAGCTTGGTGACACAAAAGGTGGCCCACGTAATTTATTTCAACTCTACCTCAGAAACAATGAAAACTCTTCTACCCAAAAACCATCATCGAGGGGACTCGACCCCAAGACCTCTCTCTGCCCAGCGCTCTAACACACGACCAGCGACCAGCTACGCTACGCCAATAGGCATGACGTCAACCAATGCTCCCATAGATATATTTCAAACACTGCACCTTGAAATATTTGTTGCCTCTATCATTCGCTAGCTCACTCGATGAATGGGAATCGATGCGCAATTCAAGTGATCATTTCCTAAGGTAAAACCTTGGGTATAAATATATGTGCCCTCCTTTGCCTTGGACTACGTCGATGCTAGAAACAATTCAAATTTATTTCCTCTACGTGCATTTTGGCACCATCCTCCTTTTTGAAACTTTGCATTATAATATTTTAAAAATATTATAATATTTATTTTAAAACCTTGGTCCATTTGTATTTTAAAACTTTTTCCTCTTGTCCTGTAAACCTTGGTCCATTGCATTTAAATATTTTCTCCTCTTGTCCTTTAAACCTTGGTCCATTTGTCCTTTTTAAATCCTCTTTATAATATTTAAATATTATACTCCTTAACATATTTGCCTTCTTTTCTTTTTTCCAACCTTGTAACTTCATCCCTTTTGAAGAATATTCTATTTGCCTTGCTTTCTTTTTGCCAACCTTGTAACATGCTCTTTTTATCATCAAACCTTGGACATAAAATATTTCTGCCTTATGCATCTTTTGACATCAATGACAACACAATACTTTAATATTTCCAACAATATCCCCCTTTGTCATTGATGGCAACCCTTTCATAAAATAATTCTTTTACTACCACTGGATTCCAAATCTGCTCCCCTGAGAAGCTGCTCCCCCTTACTGATTTCTCTCTCCCTTACTAAAACTCTCCCCCTTTGACATCAATGGCAAAGGGCTCCTTTGGGGCTAAAAATAAGACTCTTAGCTCAGCCCCCTCACCACCTCCTCTCCTTGAGGTGATCAATTTTGGGGTGGGAGTAAATCTACTCCCAACTTACAATGCTCTTCTCCTTTCTCAACTTTCTTTTTCCACTCCTTTGTAGTCATACCCTTTTGATCCTTTTGAGTGTCCCTATTTTTGCTTTTCTTTGGAAGTTTTGAAAACTCTGTTCTACACCACTTAGCCTTATGCCCAAAATTATTGCAATTGTAACACCTGATGTTGTAGTTCTTGAATGGTGTAAATGACCTGAAATTTCTTTTGGTGAAGCCATAATCATTTCTGCCATGAACCCTGCAATGTATAGCTTTGTGACCAAAATGATTACATGAGAAACAATGTCCTTGGAAGAAATATTCATCTTGTCTTGAAAAATATGGTCTCTTGGTCCTTTCTTTGCCTTCTCTGTGATGATCCATGTTTCTTGTTTGTGCATTATTTTCTTCCTCAATGATGCTTCCACTCCTCAACTTATCAACATAGGTCTTAGGTTCTTCTTCAATCTCTTCCTCTGAGACTTCCTTTTCTTTTGAGCTTGACTCCTCTTTTTGTACCTCTTGACCTTCTTCATAGCCTAGTCCTATTTTGATAAATGAAGATCTTTGTGCTTTGATAATGTTATCCAAATATTTTGAACTTTTCCCAAACCTGTGCAGCTTATCCTTAGAATATTTCACTTCCATCCTTAGAGAAACCACTTCATGTTCTAATATTTCACATTCTAACTCTTTTACCTCTAACTTTTCAACCATAACTTCTTTAAATCTCCTTGCCTTAACTTTTAAGTTTTTGAGATCTTGTAGAAGCTTTTCCTTTATTTCCTCATCTTCTTGAACTTGAGCCTTCAGTCTTGAGTTCTTCTTTCTAACTCTTTTCAACTCTCTAAGAGCAACAATAAGTTCCTCTTCTAGGTCAACTGTGGCTTCTTCTTCTTTTTTTGAACCTTCCTCTAGGTCTTCAATTATAGGAGCATCTTCTTTTTCTTCTACTTGGTCAGAAACATCTTCTACTTGATCTTCAATAGGAGTGTCCTCTTCCTCTTCTATTGCCAAAAATAGAATCTCTTCTTTTTCACTATCTGAGAATCTTTCATCACTATCACTTGAAGCACTGCTTGCTTCTTCAACATAGAAACTCTTCTTGTGCCTTTGAAAAATCTTATTTTCATGCTTGCCTTGACCATACCTATTTTTCTTTTCATACCTAAATTTTCTTTCTTCATTTTTCTTATAATCATGTTTCTCTTCACTACTACTACTTCCAACTTGTGGACAATTAGATGCATAGTGACCAAAGTTACCACAATTAAAACATTTCACAGTCTTCATATCTTTGTGTTTTCTTGAGTCCTTATTTCTTCTCACATAGTTAGCTTCTTCATCACTGCTTGACTCATCACTTGATTATGGTTTCTTATCTTTTATCTTCTTTGAAACTTTGAATGTTGCCTCTCTCTTGGAATTTTGATCTTTTTTTGTCCTCATCTCATAAGCTATGAGAATTCCATGTAACTCATCCATTGTCAACTTATCGAGATCCTTCATCTCTTCTATTACTGAAACCTTTGCATCATACCTCATAGGGAGTGATCTTAATACTTTTTGAGCAACACTAGAGTCCTCAATTTTGAATCCAAGTCCATGCATGGTATTAACAACTTCATCAACATGAAGTAAGTATTTAGAAATATCTTCCTCATCTTTCATCTTCAACTCTTCAAACCTCCTCCTATGAGTTTGAAGTTTTGCCAACTTAACCTTGCTATCTCCTTCATATGTTTGCTTCAATTTATCCCATATTTCTTTTGTTGATTTGCATTGCATAACTTTCACAAACTCTGATTCACGTAATCCACTTAAGATTCCATTCATAGCCTTGGCATTATTTACATATAGTTGCTTGCCATCCTTATCTGTGGGAGGAGTAGTTGTAGGTTTGAACCCATCCTCAATAGATTGCCATGTTTCATATCCTTGTGCCATCAAATAAGTCTTCATCCTCATACTCCAGAAAGCATAATTATTCCCATCAAACATTGGAGCCTTATTTGTTGAAGATCCATTCTGAGAAGCCATATGTGTTCTTGTAAGATCTTCCTTCAAGTTGTTAGAATTTTTTGAAGGAACCCGCTCTAATACCAATTGAAGAACACAAGCTTATACTAAGAGGGGGGTGAATAGTATAAGATAAACTTTTACTTTTCTTTCCAAAATAATATTATCCAATGTTATCAATTGTAATATCTTTCCAAAGCAGTGTTAACCAATATCATCAATAGTAGTAGCAAAGCAATGCACATATCATCACACATAATGAGAGACACAAATTTAACGTGGTTCACCCAATGTGGGTTACATCCATGGAGAAAATATTTCTTATAAATTTTCTCAACAAATCTCTTGGGAACCAAATCCCTATTACAATGTTTATGGACCTCTGTCCAAAGGAGACACCAATCCCCTATGCTCAATTTTATGGATCTCTATCCATAGGAGAACTCTATCCCCTCAACTCTAGTTCATGGACCTCTATCCATAGGAGAACTCTATCCCCTCAACTCTAGTTCATGGACCTCTATCCATAGGAGAACTCTATCCCCTCAACTTTGGTTCATGGACCTCTATCCATAAGAGAACTCTATCCCCTCAACTCTGGTTTATGGATCTCTATCCACAGGATAACTCTATCCCCTCTTTAGTTCATGAATCTCTATCCATAGGAGAAATCTATCCCCTAAACTCTAGTTCATGGATCTCTATCCATAGGATAACTTTATCCCCTCTACTCTGGTTCATGGATATCTAACCACAAGAGACACCTCACCTCTCTACTCAAGTTCATGGGTCTCTATCCATAGGATACACCTCTCCTCTCTGCTCAAAAACTACTCCAAGCCTTCACACAAGGCTTGCTAAAATCTACAACAAAATATGCTCAACTCACTGCTCCAATATACACCAAGCCTACTCACAAGGCTTGCTCAAATCAACAACAAAACCTGCTCACAAATCTACCCAAATATGCACCAAGCCTACTCACAAGGCTTGCTCAAATATTCTCTCAAATATTACCCAAACCTACTTCAAGTCTTCTCACAAGACTTGCTCAAATCTACTTACTATCTCTGCTCAAATCTACTCTAACACATGCTCAAATATTCTCATAACACATACTCAAATATATCATAACACATACTCAAATATTCTCATAACACATGCTCAACCAATCCCAAATCTTGCACACAAATGATGTTCAAAATAATGCTTGTATCTCTTTCAAAAATGCTTTCTTCAACTAGGTAATTCAGACATATTCTTCCCAAAATTCTTTCAAGAACATATAAATAATAATATGCAATGCAAATGCTCAATATGTTCTCATTAATTTTGTAGCTTTCACATGTCTCACATTCACCAAATTAGATCTCTACTTCTTGCAAATTCCTTTCAAATATAATCACGCTAGTATATAACTTTGCTTCACAATTTATTTCCAATTTTCTCTCAAAGATCAAACACAATAATGCACAAATTTACTTCACAAAACTGATCTCTAACACTTGCACATTCACATTCAATGTCACTCAAATCAATTCCCAAATCTTCACAAATTCATTCAACAATGATGCACAATTTATTCTCAAACCCTAGCACATATGTTTTCAATTTCATTCAACAATGAAGCACAATTTTATTCTCAAACCCTAGCACATGTGTTTCCAATCTCATTCAACAATGAAGCACAATTTTGTTCTCAAACCCTAGCTCAAATATTTCCAACAATGCACACTAATCAAACCTTTTATCTCCACCTTAAAAATATTTCCTCAAAGTACAACCACCTAGAGAAGGAGTTATATCACCATACCTCTAAAATTGCTTTGATGAAGATGTGCCCACAAAAACTTGTCTCAAAAACAACTTATCTTTCTTGTGCCACTTCAAGGGTTAGATAGCAAAACACTTTTCAAGTCATCCACATGAAAAACCTTCTCAAAAGATGTGCATAGTAAAACTTGAAAATAATACTCTATTATTTCCTTTTGTCTTCACAAAAATACAACTTGTAGAACCCTTAAACCTTTTTCTTATGATGTGCACGAATTACAAAATACAATGATCACAAGTACACCCTTTTCTCTCCTTTCTAATAATGCAATATTTCAATCCTCATACAATACCCAAAACATCTTAATGTTAATTTATTTCATGCAAGCATTACATAAATAAAATAATTTTATTACACCTTATGACTCCCTTCTAAACTTTCAATAATTCTAAAATACTTGCACAACCCTTATACCTCCTGGACACACATTTCTCAACAGCACTTTACTCTAACAAAGCTTTAGAAAGACTTGCTACCCAACCACCTTTACACCTTACAAAAATTAAATAAATCAAACCTTATGCCTCCTAAATTTTTACGCTCAACAAAAATCAAATACCTCTTATGCTGCCACAACTCAAACTCTGTCAACGTGCAAGACAACGCTCTCCAAAGCACTCAACGACCGGTCATGCTATCACGGCTTGGTGACACAAAATGTGGCCCACGTGATTTATTTCAACTCTACCTCAAAAATAGCGAAAACTCTTCTGCCCAAAAACCATCATCGAGGGGACTCGACCCCAAGACCTCTCTCTGCCTAGTGCTCTAACACATGACCAATGACCAGTTGCGTTGCGCTAGTAGGCATGACATCAACCAATGCTCCCACGGATATATTTCAAACACTGCGCCTTAAAATATTTGTTGCCTCTATCATTCGCTCGCTCACTCCACGAATGGGAATCGATGTGCAATTCGAGTGGTGATTTCCTAAGGTAAGACCTTGGGTATAAATATATGTGCCCTCCTTTGCCTTGGACTACGTCGGTGCTAGAAAAAATTCAAATTTATTTCCTCTACGTGCATTTTTGGCGCCATCCTCCTTTTTGAAACTTTGCATTATAATATTTAAAAAATATTATAATATTTATTTTAAAACCTTGGTCCATTTGTATTTTAAAACTTTTTCCTCTTGTCCTGTAAACCTTGGTCCATTGCATTTAAATATTTTCTCCTCTTGTCCTTTAAACCTTGGTCCATTTGTCTTCTTTTCTTTTTTCCAGCCTTGTAACTTCATCCCTTTTGGAGAATATTCTATTTGCCTTACTTTCTTTTTGCCAACCTTGTAACATGCTCTTTTTATCATCAAACCTTGGACATAAAATATTTCTGCCTTATGCATCTTTTGACATCAATGACAACACAATACTTTAATATTTCCAATAATATTCACCTTTGTCATTTATGGCAACCCTTTCACAAAATAATTCTTTTACTACCACTGGATTCCAAATCTGCTCCCCCTACGAAGATGCTCCTCCTTACTGATTTCTCTCCCCCTTATTGAAACTCTCTCCCTTTGACATAAATGGCAAAGGGCTCCTTTGGGGCTAAAAATAAGACTCTTAGCTTAGACCCCTCACCACCTCCTCTCCTTGAGGTGATCAATTTTAGGGTGGGATTAAATATATTCCCAAATTACAATGCTCTTCTCCTTTCTCTACTTTATTTTTCCACTCCTTTGTAGTCATACCCTTTTGATCTTTTTGAGTGTCTCTGTTCTTTCTTGTATTTGAAAGTTTCAGAAACGTTGTTCTACACCACTTAGACTTATATCCAAAATTATTGTAATTGTAACACCTGATATTGTAGTTTTTGAATGGTTTAAGTTACCTAAAATTTCTTTTGGTGAATCCATAATTATTTCTGCCATGAATCCTACAATGTATAGCTTTGTGACCAAAATGATTACATGAGAAACAATGCCCTTGGAAGAAATATTCATCTTGCCTTGAAAAATATGGTCTCTTGATCCTTTCTTTACCTTCTTTGTGATGATCCATGTTTCTTTTTTGTGCATTATTTTCTTCCTCAATGATGCATCCACTCCTCAACTTATCAACATAGATCTTAGGTTCTTCTTAAATCTCTTCCTCTGAGACTTTCTTTTCTTTTAAGCTTGGATCCTCTTTTTTTACCTCTTGACCTTCTTCATAGCCTAGTCCTATTTTGATAAGTGAATATATTTGTGCTTTTATAATGTTATCCAAAGCTTTTGAAATTTTCCCAAACTTGTGTAGCTTATCCTTAGAATATTTCAATTCCATCCTTAGATAAATCGCTTCATGTTCTACTATTTCACATTCTAACTCTTTTACCTCTAAATTTTCAACCATAACTTCTATAAATCTCCTTCCCTTAACTTTTAGGTTTTTGATATCTTGTAGAAGCTTTTCTTTTATTTCCTCATCTTCTTGAACTTGAGGCTTTAGTCTTGAGTTTTTATTTCTAAGTCTTTTCAACTCTCTAAGAGCAATAATAAGTTCCTCTTCTAGATCAACTTTGGCTTCTTCTTCTTTTTATGAACCTTCCTCTAGGTCTTCAATTATAGGAGCATCTTATTTTTCTTCTACTTGGTCAAAAACATCTTCTACTTGATCTTTAATGGGAGATTCCTCTTCCTCTTATTTTCACTATCTAATAATATTTCATCATTGTCACTTGAAGCACTGCTTGCTTCTTAAACATATAAATTCTTCTTATCCCTTTGAAAAATATTATTTTCATGCTTGCCTTGACCATACCTATTTTTCTTTTCATACCTGAATTTTATTTCTTCCTTTTTCTTATAATCCTATTTCTCTTCACTACTACTACTTCCAGCTTGTGGACAATTAGATGCATAGTGACCAAAGTTACTTGTTGGTAAAAATGACAACACCTAGGGAAATAAAGGTACTCTCCTCAATTTTTGAGCAATCCAAGGAGAAAAGTCATGATAGCATGACAGTTTGAAGAGCCAGGAGAAAGCCATGGAGAAAAGTCTCGATAACGCAACATTTTGAAGAGCCAGGAGCAAGCCAAGGAGAAAAGTCATGATAACACAACATTTTGAAGAGCCAAGAGTGACTCAAGGAGAAAATTCATGATAGCATGACATTTTTAAGAGATAGGAGTGAGCCAAGGAGAAAAGTTGCGATAGCACAATATTTTGAAGAGCCAAGAGTGAGCCAAGGAGAAAAGTCATGATAGCATGACATTTTGAAGAGCCAGGAGTGAGCCAAGGAGAAAAGTCATGATAGTGTGACATTTTGAAGAGCCAGGAGTGAGCCAAGGAGAAAATTCATGATAGCGTGACATTTTGAAGAGCTAGCAGCGAGCCAAGGATAAAAGTCATGATAGCACAAAATTTTGAAGATCAATTGAACCATGATGTTTAAAAGGAAATGGGTAAGATCTCTATAACAATAATATCTTAACCTTTTTGGTTAGAAGCTCCATGACTTGAAGAAGATCTCTGTAACAAGAAAGATATCGATCTCTAACCACTGATTTGCTAGAATAAGCCCACGAGAATTTTGTTGTAACAACTTTTAGTTTTCTGTTATGTAAAACTCTATATATAGGATGAGCGACTTAATTTCATGGTGGGCTCTTAGGTTTTTACAAGGCTATGTATTCAGACTTTTGAAATATTTATAGAGATCATTCATCCTGGTTTTGAGCTCATTTGGTGTGCAATTATGTATGTGATTATCTATTGCTAAGTTTAAATCTATGTTGAATGTGTTATATATTAATTCTTAATCTAAATTTTTGTATTTAATGTTTTATTATATCTGCAATTTGCTTCACGGATAAAACTACTGTAGAAATATATATAAACTGAACGATCTTAGATTCTAAGCTTTGGGTCTCATTATGTTTTCTACAAAATATTGAAGTAGTACTATGTTGTTGCTTAATCTATACCTCATTATCTCCTAGCATTGGCTATATTTACCTCTCTTTAAGCATTCCTTTTTCTCTACCCTTTTCCCATAAAAAATAAGGACCCAACCTTCTTTGGATATTGAACCAGGCTAACTTTGTTTGAACGTAGTCGTTCAACGTTGACGAAGTCTTGGGCGCAAACAATAACCTAAGGCATATTTCATTCCAATATTTTTTAACATGCCTAGTGGGACCCAAATACCACACATTATATCCAGATAAAAGTCCTGGTGAAGCATTTGCCCTATTAACATTTCTATTATCACTTGGCGACTCCACATAGAAAAGGAACCCTAAAGAAAATCCTTACCCAGCTTCTGGTTATGAACCATATTTATGATAACCAGATCCAAAGCTAAGAATTCAGAAGAACCCATAGAGTTCTTCGAGCTACACCTTGGTAGCATTCGAGCTAACCCAATTTTGGTTTCTAGAATAGTTTCTACTCAAAATAGCAATTCAAGACAAGCAAATATTCCCTGTACAACCTTCCTTAGCACTACTGCTACTGGAATCTCAGCTCTAGTTACCAACACAACTACAATGGTTGGAAACCTGATGGTTTTGCCTTAACCCCTGTGGAATCATACAGGCCCTTTGAATCTTGCATTTTAGCACCCAATACCAATAGTAGATTTGAAAGCTCTACCCCAATATGATGGTACCAAAAATATACCATATGAACATTTCTTGGATATGGCTGCATTAGCACCAATATACGACATCATGCAGGAAGACATGATGATTATACTATTGGTTGTTTCCTTAAAAGGAAAAATGATCTACTGGTACAGAGCCCTTGAAAACCAGTCTATATCTACCTGGTATCAACTTGCTAGTAAATTAGTGGAAGAATTTAATGAGCATGACGATCCTTTTCCTTGCTAAATCAGTTTAATGCCATTCAGAAGCATCCTCAAGAGGAGATCATGGATTTTAATATCAGGTTCAGTCAAACCTGGCAGAGAGTCCCTGATGGTTTGAGACCATCACAAGAAGGAGCTATTTACTACGTTTTAAGAGCTTTCAATTCAAAAATAAGTATGGCTATCATATAGTCCCGAGTTAATATCTTCCCTCAAATATATCAAGAAGCACAGAAAGTAGAAAAGGATTTGATCGCCATAGGAATATTCCCTTCAAAGATGTTTCCACCTATATTTACAAATTTCCCTCAAGTTTCAAGTGTTACTTTCCCAGTTCCTCTTGTATATCCTAACATTGGTCTTCCAAAATAGACTAAATAGCCTAGCATGCCACTTCTACCAGCACCCCCTATCCTTCCTATGATCCCTCCTAACCCTACACCCTCCCCAGTAGCAAACAAGTCTACTCAAGATGCCCAGTTGGCGATCTTGCAATATTTACAAGCCTATTATAAGACTCTGTCAAATAAATTTATATCTAAGGAGCGTAGAGAAGTAGAAAGAAGCTCTCAATCAAGATGTTATCCATAAGTAACCAGAGACCAAGCCTCTGCTAGTGGATGAAATTATGAAAAAACAAGTACAGTTTATGCTAATGAAGAAGGTGGACCTAGTAATGCTTCACCAAAATCATCCTTCTGGTGTTCCATGTGCAATGATCCTCACAAATATACTGCTTGTATGATTCATCAACGTCACATCTAGAAGGTGGCTACAAAAAAGTAGAAAGGTCCCTCAAGGTTCAGGTAAACATGATCAAAGAATATGATCAGAATTTTATGATGCCCTCTCTAGAACAAGTCTTAGTTCTGACTAGATCAGGAAATAAACCTTTTCAGGTTAATCCTAAGGATCTTAATCCTTTGAAGGTACCTATGCCTTCAAATATTCCTATTGAGAAAATACATCCACAAAATTTAGATCCAAAAGGAGCAAAGATCCGAAAAGAAACACCTTCGGCTAAAGAGATAGAAACTCAAGAGCAAGCCAGAGAAAAGTTGAGGTATCCTTAATTAACTAAACATCAAAGGGTTGATGCTACTCAGGGATACAGAAATAGGTTTGATGACAGTAAAATAAAAGAGTGTTGATTCTATTCCATTCAATATTTTTGAAGAAATGAAGAAGACTCCCTCCAAAGCCACTATGTATGAAGCCCTACAGATATCGGGATAGATAGACCTACTGTAGGAATCATTAAATTCTATGAAAAACAAAGATAAAAATCCAATTAAATTAGATTCAGCCCAAGAAAGTCTTACTTCCACCTCAAGAAATAATAAACCTCCCCCTTTCTATTTATCTCTCCAAATGGAAGGATGGGTAGTCCATAATTGTATTATTGACTCTGGAGCTGCAACTATTGTAATGCCTAAAGCAGTATGCGATATTATGGGGATGGAATATACAAGGAGCACTCTAGAATTCTTACAACTGGATGGAACCCCTATAAAAATAGTGGGTGTGATCAAAGATATTCCTATCGTTCTTCATAGGCTCCCTCGGCTTACAGTTATACAAGAAGTAGTAGTAGTAGATTTAGAGCCTTATTTTGGCATGTGCCTTTCTAGAGAATTTACTGCCAAAATAGGAGGATGTCTCTCTCTTGATTTTTCACACCTTATAATCCCATTCAAAAGAAAAATGATGAAGATATTCAATGAGAAACCTTCCACCTTCCATGTCGAGAAGCTTGGAGAAGAGGAGAAAACCTCTACTACTATAAACATGATGATCGAAGAACTGACAAATATGAGTCTAATGGAAGAAGCCCTTAATGAGTTACAAGAAGAAGACTAGTTTTCCCTCCTGAATTTCAATGCCATGATCAAGATAGATCTGGGGAGATACACCATTCAGAAACCCAAGAAAATTAAATCTACTTCTTCTTCGCTACCTGATATATCCACTAATCAATTGTGGAAGCTTTTCTTTGGTGGTGCCAAATGCAAAAATGGAGCTAGAGCAGGCATAGTCCTAATGGCTCCAAGTAGTGAAGAAAAAGTCTTCTATTATAGGCTAACCTAGAGTTGCACCAATAATGCAGCAGAATATGAGACACTCTATTTAGGTCTAAAAAAGGCAAAAAATATGGACGTTAAACAGCTGCAGATTTTTGATGATTCTAAGCTAATAGTAAATCAAGTGATAGGGAAATGTGTAAGAAAATAGCATTGTCTTAAGGCTTATAGAAATAAGGTCTGGGATTTTCTAGAATCTTTTGAATCCCTGAACATGAAAGCAATCCCTAGGGATAAAAATACACATACATATTTGTTGGCTTTAGTAGGGGTAAACTTTTGTCCTATAAGCAATGTTATTCAGAAATAAAAAATAGTTAGATTGATATACAAGCCTTTTGTACCTGATAGAGAGACCTTTTGGTAGTTTTTCTAGAATGATTAGCATATAGTAGACTTCCTAGTTCATGAGATGAATTGCTCCAATAACAGAGTAATTGAATATGAAGAAGAGTCAAACGTCATCCAGTTGAAAAATAACCACATCCCTAAGGGGTTGGTCACACTTGAGTCTCTATTTTATAACAATGACAAGTCAACAGGCCATAAGATGAAGGTCAACAAACACATATATAAGGAAGCTAAAATGGAACCTGACAAAGCCAGATATAAGGAAGCTAAAATGGAACCTGACAAAGCCAGATATAAGGAAGCTAAAATGGAACCTGACAAATCCATCAAAGTAGGGATGAATACTACATACAAGAAACTGGATGAAATCAGAGAGTTATGTAAATAATTTCTAGATACAATCACCTGGACCTATGGTGATTTAAAAGTGTACTCAAAGGAAACAATCCAACATACAATTGAACTTCAAGAAGGTGCTAAGCCTTTCCATCAAAAGCAACAGTTAGTAAATCCAAAAATAGAAGCCTTGATGAAACATGAGTTGTTGAAACTGCTAGAAGCTAAGATTTTACATCCAATCAAGCACTCGACATGGGTCGCTAATCTTGTACCAGTAAGAAAGAAAAATGAAGACACTCGACTATGTGTTGACTTTCGCAATCTAAACAAAGATTCACTCAAGGATCATTACGCCCTCCCATATATCAATCATATATTACACACATTTGTAGGAGCTGAAAGGTTTTCTCTGTTATATGGTTTCTCTAGGTATAATCAGGTATGGGTCAAAGATGAAGACCAATTTAAAATGGTTTTCATGACCAAATGGAGAACATTTGCTTATCAAAGGATACATTTTGGGTTATCAAATGTTGGAGCCACTTTTCAAAAAGCCATGGGTGTAGCCTTTGGAGAACTTGTAAACAAAATAATAGTGATATACCTAGATGATATGACTGTTTTCTCTCACATGAAAGAAGATCATATAACTCACCTCATGAGAGTACTAGAAAAATATCGAGAGTTTGGGATATCCATAAACCTCAAAAAAATATATTTTCACCATGGAGGGAATCTTACTTGGTCGTGTAGTTTCAAAATCCATTCTAGCCATAGACCCTAACAGAGTAAAAGCCTTACCGGAACTCCCCTCCCCCTAAACAAAAAGGGCTTACAATAATTTTTTCAAATCAATTTCGTGCACAAATTCATAGCATATTTTGCACAAATTGTTAAACCTATGACTGAATTTCTGAAAAAGGATACCATTTTTAAATGGATAGATGCAAGAAACCAAGCTTTTCAATAGATCAAGGAGCAAATATCTCAAGCTCCTATTATGGTAAACCCAAATTACTCTAAGGATTTTATCTTGTATGTCATAGGTGAACAGGGAAGCTACACTGCAGTACTCACTTAGAAAGGAGCTGACAATGAGGAAAGGCCTATTGCTTTTCTAAGTCAAAATATGCAAGAACATGAGGAAAAGTGTAATTTTTGTGATAACAAATCTTTTGACATGAACCATATACTTCTTGGATGGCTCTGTAACTCATCTTAAATTAATAAATGCTTTTAAGACCTGCTTATACAAAAAAGAATAACCGAGAAGAAATCTTCTTCTCCAATCGATAAGTTAATTTGATTACACTAACTTAATTATGTTCCATTCTAGATTCTCTAGTGAAAACACACTTTTAAAAGCTCTAAGAGGTGTCTCCTACTCCTTGGTAACTAGATCAACTTCACAAATAAAAATTTTGTTCTTATATCAACTTGCTCATATACCACATGTTGGACCAACAAGGTGTTGGACTAGATTATATTGATCAAAATTGTGTATATATCCAATGAAGGTATAGGTGGTTGGTTTAAATAATGAATTATCCACCACCTATTAGGGTACAACTCCCAAATACCTAAATCTAACTATATTACATGATGTAATAAATTCCTAAGATATACTTCTATAAGAATATGCTATTATTTTATGATTCAATTAAATGATCCATATAACTATAAGTTTATTTCCTTTTTATTACTACTAATAACTATAAAGGACTAAAACTACAATATAAATAGTTGTATGAGACATTTGGATTCAATCGTTACCATATGGTTTAGTCTTGATAAAACTTAGATCTCTAATAAGAAATTATTTTACATTTGTATAAAGTTTTTCTTTATATAATAATTCAAAATCTAGAGATAAAAATATATATAGTCCCTATAAAAAGGTCAAACATATATGGTGACATACTATTAGCGCTTGCTATTTAATAATAAATGAGACTAAAGGTAAGTTACCAATCCATTAAATCAGTGCTTGTAAGGAGATGTTTATTGGATTTCTTCAATACTTCAAGTGGTATTAGGATAAGAAATTATCTCAATGTTAAGGGAAAGCATTTACTAGAAGCTACATAATATATTATTGGCAAGGGGAAAGAAATTATGAGAACATCTATAAAATATTAGTTATGAAATACAATAATTTTTTTTTTTTTTTTTTTTTTGATGAGGAACTTTTTATATACAACATATCCGCAACATGTGAGGGGAGAGATTTGAACCTGGGCCTCTCGAGGACTGGAAATTTTTAACTACCACTTGCTCTCCAACTCCTCTACATGAGCGGATACAATAAGTTTATATATACAATCAATAAATATTATGCTTTATGTAGAATTCATATACATGTGTGTATCACATCCCAAATATATAGTAAAAAAAAAAACTTTAATATTACCTTGATTTATTATAAAAGTTGTGATATTTGATTCTTCATGTTGTAATAAAATCAATTTATTATATTTGTCCTTTTTAACTATTCAAAGAATAATACAAAGTTTAAAAATATTTACAAAAATATAAGTCCATTAGATTTGGCACAACAAATGGGAAGGAGGAGTTTGACAACATAAGCTAAGGTTAAAAACTTGTAGATAAATTTTAGCATTTGCCTTTTAGATTTAGGTTAGGTAGTGAGGAGTATTGAGATTCACACTATAAACTAAAGTTTCAATCACATCATCCAACCTTAACCTTATAAAACTTAGTTGGATATTACTCAATATCAAGTAAAGAGTTGGACAAAAGCATTACTTCATAAGTCTATAATATTTTTACATATGGTAAAAGTGTCAAGGAAATGAATACTACCTGTAGGATTGACAATATAAAAATTCATATCAAAGAGTTTATAATTAATCAAAAAATATATTAGTTGGTTTATCAACAACGAAAATCATGTAGATTTATGGTCTAATGCTTGGTTGAATCCCTATTACCTTATTTTTTATTCAAAAGGCAATCATTGGTTGGGGCCTCTTTACCTTGTATAGGTTCAAAAGTAGCAATTTATATTGATATGAATAACATTCTAAGATATTTTATTTTACTATAAATTTAATTAAATTATAGGATATCAAATAAGTAATGGAAGAGATCTAAAAGATATGATTTCAATGTTCTGTTTATCCATTTTCATGAAGGGATAAGTTGTTTTGAAATACATTGAAAAATAGTACATATTTGATTAAATTAAGATATAAAACTTTAAAAAATTAGGATACTTTTTCCCAAGTATTTTTCTCACCTAAATCCTTAATCAAGCATTGGCATTATTTTTCATTAGTAAATCAATACATATTCTTACCAATGATAATTTGTAAAAAAAATAGTATCGTAAACCTTTTATGTCTACTTTTCATGAATGTTGCCATCAAGGAAAGTCTAGGGTAAGAAATAAATATTTGCCAACATCCTCAATATATGATTTAAATACACATGCAATAGTGATCTACAATAATGCATTTAGCAAAACTGATCTACATCAATCCATCTAAAATAGAAATATCTTGAAGTTGGGTTCATCAACCTTAATTTTAATGGTACTTCAAGAGAAATCCCTATGAATATTAGCATGTTTTCAAAATATTAGAAGTAGCATTCTCCTCACTTCAAATCATATGGAACTTTAAGGATGTTAGGGTACTTCTTGCATGAGTATATATTACTATTGAAATACATGGAGATATATTTTAATTAAGGGGATTCATAAGTTATCATTGGTATTGTAAAGGGAAAGGATCTCGAGATTAAAGCAATAATAAAATTATTTTTGATACCTATCAATTATTTATAGAGGCACTTCTATGAAAATGTAAAATTTGAAAGAGTAAAAGCAAAATATAGTGGCAATTATCTTTGAAAAAAAACAAGCTATAAAAATGACATAATAATAGATAATATAATTTAACATTTTAATGAGAATATCCCAATAAAAGATATGTATAGTATATTAATTCAAATATATATGCACACACACATAAGTATAATACACAAATACTATATTGTAATCTACCTAAGCTTATGATATCATTGTCAAGTTTATTAATTGTAATAACCCTCAATTTGATCAAGATTCAATTATATTTTCTTTGGATGTTATCTAAGATATTTAATTTCTGACTTTGTAAATAGGATAGACTTTGATAGTAAAGGATATTGGTGAGTTAGCCTTTCAAAATTATAATCTTATGAGTTATATAACAAGGATAAAACTAATATACAACCTTAACTAATATACAAACTTACATAAAAGGGAAAATATAAATCACACATCTAAACTATAGACTCAGCCCTAATCTATTACATATTTATAATTATACCATGAAGGTACCATGGGGTACATTAGCATGTACCAAATTATGTAATATTCCTAAACACCCCCTATATTAGATTATTTGGTTATTGAAGACTTTAGTCTTCAATCTTGTTCTTGTTTTCCCATCTTGAATCTTCATGTGACCTTCCATTGTTCATGATCTCCTACTTGAGACATATCTTCAATTTCATTATTGAGCTCTGCTTGAGACCAAGAAATCTTAGACAATATTTTAAAAAATTTATATGATAAGCCTTTGAAATATAATTTATAAAGTAATTTTAAAAACTACAATAAATAGATTAAAATATTTTATAGATTATGTTATCTCAAAATATCAAGGTGGTTTTGTTCATGATAAGAATTTTTTTGTAGTATAATGATTGTATAAGAGGCCATGCATTAATTTCAATCCATGAAATCCCAAGTATGTTTGTTGACAATAAGGTATAAGCAACATTTGATAGGGTTTTCTAGATATTGTCCCAACACTCTTAAGTTATTCTAGTTTCATGATTGGATCCTTTGTTGGGTACTTTGAATTGTCATGTGAATTATGATGGCTTACAATATCTTCATTTTTATTGTGCTTGCTAAGGAATTTAGGTATAAATTTCTTAAAGGAACAAGTAGAAGATAAAAATAGAAGTACTTGGTTACAATAAATGGTCTCTTTAAAAATCATTTAAAATTTGCTTGGTTGGTTGGAATAAAAGTTGTTCACCATGATTGAAATACTACATCATGTAAATATTACATTGTTATATATCTATATTTATGATATCACTTTTAAGATTACTAACAAGTATAAACTCCAAAGATATTTTCTTTTCAATTTATGTGAATTGACATTGAGGTTCTCTCTTTACAATTAGGATAGGGTTTGATATGAAAGGAGATGAATGGCATGGCCTTTTAAATTATAGTCTTATGAGTTTAGTAACATGGATAAAACTTAGTTAGACATTACTCAATATCAAGTAATGAGTTTACACCTCTTTCGCAAAGTCTGCAGTTCGGAACATATGAATCAATATTACTACTGAAAAGGGATAAAACTATATTTTAATTGAGCTAATTCATAGACTATTATTAATATTGTAAAATATAAAGGATCTACATATTAGATCAACAATACAATTATTCTCCATATCCATCAATTACTAATAGAGGCATTAGCTTATAGATATAATGTTTAAAAGAGTAAAAGCATAGGTTAGTGATAATATATTTGACTGAAATTTTTTATGAAATATGAACTATTTGACATAATAATAAATATTATACTTGATATTTCAATGAGAATGTCTCAATAAAAACCACATAAAGTATTAACAAACATAGATATTACCACATGCACACAAGAATAATACACAAAGGCTACATTGTACTCTATGCATCTTTATGATATCACTTTCAAGAACACAAATAGGAATAACAACTAAATTTGAAAAAAATTCAAAGATATTTTCTTTGAAAATCATGTGAGGATATGTTCAGGTTCTTTATTTGTAAAAAAGATAAGATTTGATATGAAAGGATATTGGTGGGATAGCATTTTAAAATAAATTTTATGAGTTTGGCAATAAGGATAAAACTCAGTTGGAGATTATTCAAAGACAAAGTAAAGAGTTTGATATATTATTTCATATCTATAAAATATTTACATATATGGAAGAATTGTTAAGGGGTTTGACAACATAAAATTTTATATCAAAGAATCTATAATTAATTAAAAATCATATTAATTGGTTTATTAATAATGGAAATCATTCTTATTTTTGGTTGAATTGTTATCTTCTTTTTGTTGATTCAAAATAGTAACCAATGTGGGCCTCTTCACTTTATATAAGTTCAAATGTAAAAATTTACATTAGTATGAGTAACAATCTAAAATCTTGGATTTCCATTAAGAATTTGATTGAAAAGAGAATGTCAAACAAGCAATGGAAGAGATCTAAAATATGCTTCAAGATTTTTATTTATCCATTTTCATGAATGAATAAGTTAGTTTTAAAACATACCAAAGGATAGTAGATATTCAATCCAGTTAGGGTATAAAGCTTTAAAAGGTTAGGATATTTTATTCCCAAGTATTTTCTTTGGAAGAATACCAATTACCTACAAAAACCCCTCCATAAGGACTTTATATTCCTTTGGTTAGCAATTAAAAGAAAATTCTTAACAAAAATAGTTTGTATAAAACTTAATATCTTACTCCTTTTAGGTATGCTTTGCTTAAGCAAGAGGTAGAAACATTAGATCATCTAATTCCTTTCATTTTATTTTGCTACTACTGTTTGTATTATCTTTTCAATATTAAGAGAACATGTTGGGTTATTCATTAGATATTGATAAAGTTGATGAACTATTGATTTAGTTGTTTTAAAGCTAAATATTGACTCTCTTGTCGAGTGTTTATAGGCATCATGAGCACCATAAAAGAGGGTATATAAAAAGTTATGGTAGCATCCTTATTACATGATTTGAATATACATTCAAAGGTGACCTACACATATAAAGTTTGCACAAAGTATCTACATCAATTCATAGTACAGAAGTTGGATTTATCAACATTAAGTTTGATGGTATTTCAGAGGAAACCCTAAGGACATTAGCATGTTTTCATAATATTAAAAGTAAAATTCTTCTCACTTACTATAAATCATATTGAAATTCAAGGATGCTAGGATACTTCTTACATGAATAAGATTTGCTATTAAATAGGGGACAAAGATATAATTTAATTTAAAATATATATAGGTAAATACTTTTGATTAAAATTTATAGGTAAATATTAATATTATTAACAACCAAATTTAAAAGAATAAAGCAACAATATAATTATTGTTGATGTATTGAAAATGTAAAATTTTAAAGAGTTAAAAAGAATGTTGATGAGAAATATCTTTTATTAAAAAGAAAAAGACGAGCCATCAAATCTGAACTAACTAACTTTATTACTAGATAATATATACTGAGACACTGAAGGATCAACTGAAGATAACGTTTGGGTTTTATTTCCTTGATTCGAAGGCAACTGCCCACTATTTTTTCTGTTCTTATTTATCCGACTTTATCTCAAGATAGAAATAAATGAAGTTGATACCACACCTATTGAGGGCATCTCCTCATTGGCCGGTTCAAATATCATAACCTGTAACAATCACCAGTGTTAAAAAACAATAAGCATGGATATATAAGTCATTTGGATATATTCAAAAATATATACCTTAACTGTAAAAAAGACTCGTTGTCTTGACCAGTTCTTTCTTTGATGAATGCTGTTGTTTGTCTCTCGGAATCCTGATTCAACTTTTATCAAGCACAAGAACACATTAAATAATTTGAGATTGAGCTAAGCACATTCTCATACTAAACGTCCTCCTACCTGCCTCACCTGTGCATGCAACTTACTCGTTTCCTCTAATTGTTGCATTTCCTGACCACAGCAAAGTTAAAGTCAGTCTAAACCGATTAACTCTTAGTCTTTCTCTCCAGACTTGCTCGCCTCTCTCTAGAGTCTCTACACATTTCTTAATCTATACGACCAAAGCAATGAAAAGAAGGAATGCCGTTAGAATAATCACTTTTTGGGTGTCCTCATCCATTTGCATCATAAGCATTTCATCCTGCAAAAGAAAGGCATCACATATTCTATGCTAAATGAGGATAATGATACGCCAATTGTGTTCTTTAAATAAAAAAAGTTTAACGTTTTCCTTTTTCAAATTTAAAACAACAGTGTATTTTACCATTATAAATTTATATTAAAAACAAATTTACATGTTTTGCCTTTCTTGATCTAATGCGTTTGAGTCCTCGTTCTAGTCCATCTTCCAGTCCTTCTAGCTCTTTTAGGTCTAAGCTCTCCAACTCTTTACCATTCATTTGTCTGAAAACAATTATTGGATTGCTATTAATGTATGTAGCCATTCTTTATTTAAAAACAATCACAAAAATTGGCTATGAAATTACTCATTACCTGCATACACGACTCATATTTTCGTGACGATCTTTCATCTTTACTAACTCGATGTTATTAACCTGACATACAATAAACATCCTTTTTTCAGAGCTCACAAAATTTGTTCCAAGTTTAAAACATATATAATAAAACGCTATGTTTAGAAACCTAGTATTAACCTGACTTACATATTAACTTCTCAAATATGGAACATTGCTCAATGTCGCATCAGTGCTTCAGAATGTGAAGACCCACGATTTTATGTGAGATTGCGAAAGTTTCTAAGACATGGACTAAGTAGAAACAATGAAGGGAGAAGTTAAATCTGAATTTAACCTTGCTCTATTAAACAAACATGGAACACACGCAGTGCTCACAAATACATAAAATATATTTCATATATTAACTCAAAATGGAATGACAAATAAGTAGAACTTATACACCGGATGCTTTTTACTCCGGAAGCTTACATATATCTGCAAACACTGTTGCAGGTTGAACTCAGACACGAGTCTCTGAATGTTGCAGCTTCAGCTCCTTGCTCTTCGAAGTGCCCCTTCGGATTCTCTCCTTTGTTCTTCTCACACTATGCAAAATACTAGTGACTTAAATATATATAGCTGGGGCAAAAGGGGAAAAGCGGGAAAGCCTCACCAACAACTTGACATGAATTAAATGCAAATACGACGCATGATGACTTGCCGCACAACTAAAATCTAATCACGAACAACCAGTAATTAATTCAAATATATCAGGATTCAGCGGATGATGCAGAAGATAAATTCTGTCAAAAAGTATCAAATCTGGTTTAATTTTCTAACACCCTCCTTTAAACCAGATTTCATAAAAACTTTGACACCGAGCATTTCCCTCAGCCTGTTGAAGTCTTCCTCCTTCAAAGGTTTTGTGAAAATATCTGCAACCTGCTCTTTGGACCTGCAAAATAGTAACTCAATTTCGTTAGATTTCACCAGCTCTCTAATGAAATGGTACCGGATGTCAATATGCTTGGTCCTGCCATGAAACACCGGATCCTTCGACAGTGCTATGACAGAATTGTTGTCACAAAATACGGTTGTTGCCCCTGCTGGTGGATGGTTTAGCTCCCCCAAAATTCGTTTGAGCCACACTGCCTGGCATGCAGTTGAAGTGGCGATAACATACTCTGCCTCAACAGTTGATAGTGCAACAATTGGTTGCTTCTTTGATGATCATGAAACTGCATTCGATCCAAGATGAAATGCATAACCGAAAGTGCTCTTCTTATCATCTATACTGCCAACCCAATCGCTATCTGTGTAGCCAACAAGTTCAAGCTGATCTTTTCTTGCATAAGAAATTCTATGGTTTCTGGTCCCATTGACATAACGTAGAATCCTTTTACCTGTTTGCCAATGAGTGTCCTTTGGAGTCTCCATAAATTGGCTAATTAAGGTCACTACAAACATCAAGTCTAGTCTGGTTGCAGTAAAATACATGGGACTGCAAACTAATCTTTAATAGAAAGTTTGATCAACATTACTGTTGCAATCAGTTTTTCTCAATTTTAGGTCTGTTGCAACCAGTGTGATGGCAGGTTGGTTGTCCTCCATTTTAAACTTCTTAAAGACATCTTTTGCATACTTGCCTTGAGAGATGAAGACACCATCCGTAGATTGAGTAACTTTAATGCCAAGAAAGTATTTCATCAGACCTAAGTCCGTCATCTCAAACTCCTCCTTCATGGCTTTCCTGAAATGTTCAAATAGCACATTGCTATTTCTAGTATAAATCATATCATCTACATACAAGCAGACTATCATCATCTCCCCCTTTGCATTTGTTTTTATGTAGAGAGTGTGCTCATATGGATATTTTATGAATCCATTCTCCTGAAAGTAAGCATCAATCCAGCTATACCAAGCCCTAGATGTTTTTTTCAACCCATACAAATCTTTCTTTAATTTCAAGACCTTACCTTCTTGCCCTTCTAGCTCATAGCCAAGTGGCTGGTCTATGTAGACCTCTTCTTCCAACACTCCATTCAGGAAGGTAGACTTAACATCCATCTGATAAACATTCCAGCCTTTCTGGTTTACCAATGCCAAAATCAATCCGAGTGTGTCAAGTTTTGCTATAGGTGCATATACTTCATGATAGTCAATCCCTGACTTCTACTTGCAGCCTTTTGCAACTAGTCTGGCCTTATGCCTTTCAACTTCACCTTGGGTATTAAATTTAGTTTTAAATACCCATTTCACTCCAATGGTTTTCTTGTCTTCTAGAAGATCCATTAATTTCCAGGTCTGATTTTTCTCTATGGCTTCTATCTCATCATCCATAGCTTTTACCCACTTTCTATTATGAATTACTTCTTCAAATGTAATTGGATCACACTCAGAAAATAAAGCAAAATCAGAATGTTCTTCATCAATTTTAGTTCTAGTTACCTCATATATATCTTGCAAGCTCCTTATATTTGATGGTGTCTTCATGTTGGATATTCTTCTTGCAAGTGGAGGTGATTGTGATGATGAGGTAGTGTTGCTGCTAGCACCAACAGTACTACTTGAGGCTACAAGCGGATGCACTATGTCTCCTTCCAAATCCTCAGATTCAATAATTGCTAGCTCTGGCTGAGCAGTCTTGGATTTCCAGTTCCATGCTTCATCTTCCAGGAACTTCACATCACAGCTTATAATCAGCTTCTTTGTGACAGGGTTATACAACCTATAAGCCTTTGATTCTTCACTATACCTAGTGAAGATGCATTTTTCTACTTTATCATCTAGCTTCTTTCTCTTCTCATCTAGAATATGTGCATATGCTATGCACCCAAAAACTCTTAAATTAGCAACGCTTGGTTTCTGGTTGCTCCAAGCTTCTTGAGAGATTTTGTCCTTCACATTTTTGGTGGGACATCTGTTCAACAGATAAACTACACAGCATACAGCTTCTACCCAGAACTCATGTGGTAAACTCTTTACCTTTAGCATACTTTGTACCATCTCCATTATGGTTATGTTCTTCCTATTTGCAACACCATTCTGCTGTGGTGTATATCTGACTGTGAACTGCCTTCTAATTCCATTTTCTTTGCAAAAATTATGGAATTCATTGGATATGTATTCACCTCCTCCATCTGTTTTGAGAGTCTTCACATAATAGTCGCTTTGTTTTTCAACCAAAGCCTTAAACTCCTTGAATTTGTTGAAAGCCTCTAACTTTTGTTTGATGGGATATACCCATGTCCTCCGACTGAAATCATATATGAAAGTCAAGAAGTATTTATTCCTAGCAAATGTGTTGGTCTACATAGGATCGCAAATATCTTAGTGTACCAGCTCCAATGGTTGTAAAGTTCTCCAAGACTGTCCCGTAGGGAGTGCATCCCTATGCTGCTTACCGACTAGACAACTTTCACAAACTTGATTGGGTTGCTCTATGAGGGGTAATCCCTTCACCATCTTCTCCTTGTGTAGTAATTTCATACCACTAAAACTCAGGTGACCGAATATGAGATTCCATAGCCAGGCAACATCTTTGACAACTGCACTAAATGAAAGCAACAGTTCATTTTGAATTTGCAGAGAAAACATTTTGTTCTTTGTCATGGACACATTTGCTACGAGTCCATTCTCTTTATCCCGAACATACAGGCTCCATTTTTAAACTGCACAGTATGTCCCTTCAGCACAAGTTGTCCAACACTCAACAAGTTATGTTTCAACCCAAGCACATAATAAACTTAAAAAATCTGCTTTCTTTCACCATTCTTGGTGCGGATAATAATATTTTCTTTGCCCATGACATGTACCTTGCTGTTGTTCCCTATCTTCACTTAAGATTTTATGGTTTCATCAAGTTGTGAGAACATTTAACTATTTCCAGACATATGGTTACTGCACCCACTGTCGAGATACCAAGTATTCCTTTGGCTCTATTCATTAGTACTGCAAGTTAACAACATATTCCCACATATATCTTTACTTTCGGTATTTCATTTTCATTTGTGTAGTGAGCTTACTGTTTGTTATCCTTGGCCAACTTCTTTCTACACTCATAACTAAAATGGCCAAATTTCTTGCAGTAATAACATTGGATCTTGGATTTATCATACCTCTTATTTTATCCTCCTTGTTGATTTATGTCATTGCCTCTTCCTCCTCCTTGATGCAAGTTACATCTAGTCTCTCCTTAACTGGAGTTTGACCTTCCTCCTCTCTTGTGACGTCTTCCACGCTTGCCTATGTTGCTTTGTCCTCTTCCTCCTTGAGAACTTGAGGTGTTCTTATAGGATTCATCTCTTCTGATGTTGTCTCGAAATGAGATCTGTATTTTGAAGGTTTGATCCAATGAGAACTGAGATAATCTATTCAGTCTATGCTCATGTGTTTGTAGAGAACCCATGAGCTCATCAATAGAAAGGATTGTCAAGTCCCTTGACTCTTCAATCGCTATCACCACTGAGTCAAACCTTGCTGGTAGGCTTCTCAAAATTTTCTCCACTATCCTTTGGTTCTCAATATTATCTCCATTCATCCTCATCTGGTTGATGATACCCATAGTCCGGGTAAAGAAGTCACTCATGGACTCTGATTCACTTATCTGAAGATTTTCAAATTCCCTTCTCAACATCTACAACTTCACCAACTTCACTTTATTGGTGCCCTAGTAGGAGCTGGCTAAGATTTCACATGTCTCCTTTGATTTTGTTGCTACTGCAATTCTTGAGAAAATGGTCTCTTCAACCACCTACATTATATAAAATAATGCCTTCTGATCTTTCTTCTTATTTTCCTTCAACAAATCCGAATCCGCTTGGGAGAGAATGGTCAATGCTGCTGCATCTGTGGGTTCTACGTAACCACTCTCCACCAAGTCCCATACATCCTGAGACCCGAATAATATCTTCATTTGAATGCTCCAGTAATCATGATTTTTGCCATTAAAACGTGGGATCTGTAACTGCAAAGAATTACCTCCGAAAGCCATGCTTCTTATCTTCCACTAATAGCACTTGGCTCTGATACCAATTTGAAAGTGCAGTGATTCTCAGCTTACATACTTTATGAATGACTCAAAAGTTTTAAAAAAAAAAAAGTGTAGGAAAAGGGCGCAATATCGTGACTCTTCTGGAGTATTGGCAAGGTGGCTTTAAAAAGGGTGTGATATCGCGACCAGCGAAATGACGGAGTTTCGCTGGAGTTTTGCTGGTCAGTTCAGTCAACGAAGGTTATGGCCTAGAATTATCGCAATATCCCGAATAACTATTTTATAAAATTTCGTCAGTCAAAATCTCGCCAACACACTTCAATTAAAAGGTCGTGAAATCACGTCTCAATTTCACAAGGAAGAGAGGACAAAATGACTAAGAAGCAAGTTTGTTCGCGATAGTTTCTTATGTCGCGATTTCTGACTTATGTATTAACTTCTTAAATATGGAACATTGCTCAATGTCACATCAATGCTTCAGAATGTGAGGATCCACAATTTTATGTGAGATTGCGAGGGTTTCTAAGACATGGAAAAAGTAGAGACAATGAAATGAGAAGTTAAATTTGAATTTAACCTTGCTCTATTAAACAAACACGAAGCACACAGTGCTCACAAATATAAAAATATATTTCATATATTGACCCAAAATGAAACTGACTGCTATCGTAGTTTGACAATGACAAATAAGTAGAACTTATACACAGGATTCTTCTTACTCCGGAAGCTTACATACATCTACAAACACTGTTGCAAGTTGAATTCAGACAAAAGTCTCTGAATGCTACAGCTTCAGCTCCTTGCTCTTCGAAGTGCCCCTTCAGATTCTCTCCTCCTCCATTCTTCTCAAACTCAATGCAAAATACCAGTGAATATGGCGCCGGATGACTTGCCACACAACTGCAATCTAATCGTGAACTACCAGTAATTAATTCAAATATATTAGGATCCGGCGAATGATGCAAAAAATAAATTCTGTCAAAAAAAAATCAAATCTGGTTTAATTTTCTAACAACTATCTCATAAGGTTATTCTGCACTTTAAAAAAGGACTAAATAGAGCATCTTACGGTCGTGAAGAGACGTTAAATTAGATATTAAAAAATAAAAAAAAAATTAACCTCAAATATAATTATTTAAGCTAAAACCTTAAAAAATATTTTATATTAAATTAATTTTCAAGTTTTATATCTGCACCTTTGTAATCTTGTTTATAATAACTATTTACTTTTTATTTTTTTATATAATAAATTACGAGTCTTGCCAATAAATTAAGCTTTATTTTATTTTTATTTTATTTTATTTTTATTTCATATGAGATTGGCTCTAGTCCCATCTGCATTCCTGAACAATAATTTAAAATAAATTTTAGTCTACTTATAACAAGCAATCAATTTAGATAGTTAAGTATTCTTTTCACTTTGGTCAAGTATTTGTTGTGAACTGGCCAATCCAATTGAAACCATATCTAATATTTGGCCTGCTCCAAAGGCCATAAGACTCCAAGATGGCAAACACCGGTCATACCAATTTTCTGATGATTTTTCTTTTCTTTTTTTTAATAATGAACTGCAGCCAAGCCTTTAAAATATTTTATTCTTTGGTAACATGCTTATATGTTTATTTTATTTTTTCACCTAATTTCGCATTGCTATTCACATATTTATAGTCCGGTTAAGCTTTAAGTTCGAAGTTGTGAGCAATTCATAATTAACAAAATTAACTTCCTCAAAATTGGCAGATTTTTATGACTTTGCCTATACAATATTACGTCTCCCTAGCTTCTATTTTACGCACGCCAAAGCCATTAGAGTCACTCAGCTTACATTGTTATCTTTTAAGGGTTATGAGGATTTTGTGAAAAAAAATCGAAGTAGCAGCGTTAGAGGATTTCTGTCAAAAAAAAAAAAATATGAGCAAGACATTAGAGAGATTTGCAAAAAATCTGAGAGAATTTTACAAAAAAAATCTGAGCAACGGGAAGTCAAAGGGTTTTGCAAAAAAAAATCTGAGCAACGACGTCAGAGGGTTTCTGTGAGAAAAAATTGAGCAGCGACATTAGAGTGTTTTTGCAAAAAATCTGAACAGTGGGCATCCAAGGGTTTTGCGAAAAAAATCTGAGCAATGGCGTTAGAGGGTTTCTGTGTAAAAGGGTTCGATGGAGGAGTGAGAGCTATAATTTGAATGGTGGCGATGAGGGTGGGAGTGGGAGATTTTGAATCTGGTTTGCCCGAGTTTGCGACAGAGCGATAGAAGCTCTCGAAAGATGTGGATGTGGCGGCTAGCTTGGATGCGAATGTGGCAGTTCTAGATCAGCTATATGGTGTGTCTGCAGGAGGTCCCAGTACTGGCTTCACATATCCTTTGGGAATCCATGCGCCGTCAACCCATAAGATGAAGGTTGGGTCCCGTTCGCATGGCCCACAATTTTTACCTAAAATCTCAAGCCTCGACATCTTGTATGTTGCGATGACGTCTAAAGGTGCGAGGGAGACGACTTCAAAATCTATTTGCAATATATCCCCTGTGGGAAATTCCATTACCATACCAAGGGAATTAATTAAGTTCACCATGGGTGATGACGGTTATGACCTTGTGGGAAAGTTCCAATGGACGAGTCCAGACCTGGATTCGATTCAAATATGGGAGCTAGTAAAGTGGAAACCTCTAGGCTCCATGGAAATTGTAGCAGCCCCTAAAGCCTTTTTTATATCAGATTGAACTCTAGGGAAGATGCAACCCGTATCCTAGGAGGAGGCCCCCGGTCCTATGGCAATAGAGAGATGTTTTTATGAAAGCTAAAACATGATCTCAATCCTCATACGCAAAGGGTTAACTTTGTGCCTCTCGGGGTTCCTCTCCCTGCCCTCCCTTACCATATTTGACATGAATATGTGTTGAGAGGTTAAGCCAAGACTGTGGGGGATCTCCTTCCTATCGATCCGATAACCAAAGCCAAATCAAGAATGGTGTACGCAAGAATGTGCTTTGTGAAACCATTATTTCTAAGGCTCTTCTTCATAATTCCTTTGATGGGCTTTGTATTTGGTTCTACTCTTGAGGAACCTGTGATTCAGTTGGTGACCCTTGTGGCAGGATCTCCGATTAGCTCCCCAAAGACCTATTTGGAGTAAGGTTCTTCGGGTCCTAAAACCCGGAGACAAAGGAAGGGAAATTTGGATGTGGGTGTTGAGAAGACGTTAGGAAAACCCCCTAACAAGTTTGTGAGGAAAAGGAAAACAGATTCTGAGATCGTGAATGGTGTGTTTGGGGGAAATAAATCTAATTCCAAATCCATAAATGAAGTGCCTCTCTTGGAATGTTAGGTACCTGAATGGGTTTTCTAAACAACGGGTGGTCGTTTCCCCGCATAAAGAAATTTTATCTAATATTTTTTTGTTGCAAGAAACCAAGTTGGATGGTAAGCATATAGAAGCTGTGAGCAAAAAATTTGGAAAGAAGCCCATTTTGCTGCAAGCCCAGCCAATGGTTCCTCTGAGGGACTCCTTTATCTTTGGGATACCAACAAGTTTGAGGCTTTTGTAATTTCTTCCTCATATATGATTATTAATATTCTCTTATGTAACATGAAATGTAATAAAAGGTGGGTTATGACTAACGTGTATGCACCAAAATTTGAGACTAGTAGAAATATGTTGTGGTAAACTTTGAGTTCCATGAGAAGAATTTTTTCTCAAGAATCCTGGTGCCTAGCAAGGGATTTTAATTCCCCTCTGTTTTTTTAAATAAAAAAGGAAAGAACTCCTCAATCTTGAAAAGCATGGAAAAGTTTACAGATTTTGTGAATGGCAATCAGCTATTGGATATTGAGTTGAAGGGTTCAAGGTATACTTGGAGGAACATGAGAGTAGGTAACCACCTCATCCAAATCAAGTTGGACAGGGTTCTTGTCTTCAAGGAGTGCCTTTCACAGTTTGGAAATTTGTCTCTTTGTTATCTACCTAAAATTAGCTCTGACCATAACCTCTTATATTTTGAAGTGGTCCAGGAAGAAATCAGAATCCCAGGCCATTCAGGTTTGAGGCATTGTGGTCCCTTCATCCTCAGTTGGAAGCTGAAATCAAAAACTGATGGTCGACAAGGGTCCAAGGCTCCGACCTTTCCAAAATTGTGGCAAAGCTTATATTTGTTAAAAGTGGCCTTAAAGAATGGAATAAAAGGGTTTTGGGGAATATTTTGCAAAATAAGAAAGACCTAAAAAGTCAATTGAAAGCTATTGAATCTAAAACAGAACTTGGTAATCAATCTCAAGAGATCATATACAGTGAAAAGTAGGTGTTGGACGAATTTCATAACACTATTTCCAAGGAGGAAATTTTGTGGAAATAGAATTCCAAGGGGCTTTGGCTAAAATAGGGAGATAAAAATTCTAAGTTTTTTCACATCACGACCTTGAAGCATAGAAGCGACAATAGGATTAGAGAAATTCAAAAATTTGATATTGTTGATGCTCTTCAACAAGTACAAACCACCAATCATATCCCGTTCGGAGAGAATTCTACTTTTTTAACTTTAATCCCCAAGACTGTTGGTGCAAAGGACTTTGGTGCCTTTAGACCCATGAGCTTATGCAACAATGTTTATAAAAATTTTATGAAGGCCCTTGTTAACAAATTAAAACCTTTTCTTCTAGCCTTGGTTTATTCAACCCAAAGTGTATTCATGCTAGGGAGATAGATCTTGGACAATATAATAGTTGTCTATGAAATTCTTCATTCAGTTGATAAAAGTGGCAGAGCAAGTCTCCTCATCAAATTAAACATGAACAAGGCTTATGATACGGTTTCGTGGGAGTTTTTGTTAAAGGTTTTGAGAATATTTGGTTTTTTCCAGAGTTGGATAAAACTTGTTCATGCTTGTATCTCTCCTACCAAGTTTTCGATCTTAATAAACAGATCCCCAACAGGTTATTTTTCAAGTTTGAAAGGCATTCACCAAGGGGACCCCTTGTCCCCTTACCACTATATCTTAGTGGTAGAAGCCCTAGAAAGGGCTATCAAGTTAGAAGCCTTTGTGGAAGGTATCAAGCCCACTTTGTCAGTTGATACTATTTCTCATCAATAGCTAGATCAATATTGTGTCAGCCAAATACTTGAGATAGGAGAATTTTTTGCTTGTTCATCCTCTGTTGACCTCTGGTTCAGCTTTGTGGTTGAGTTTGTAAACTTCGAGAGTTGTAGTCTTCAAAGGCTGCAGGTGGAGGTTGGCTAATGGACGCGAGATTGATTTCTGGAAAGATATTTGGCTGAAGGACCAGCCTCTTGTGCAGATTGTTTTATAGTTTGTTGACAATTATCAATGAAAAATTGGTTCATTTACACCGATTTAACATAGGGATTTTTATTGTAGTGTTATTGAATCTTACATTTATGTTTGTACAAATATTTTCTTATATTCTTAAATAATATAAGAAGGTGATAAGTGCAAGTAATTTATATGTATTACCTATCAATAATAATAATAATGAGATCAAACAATAAATTTTAGAACTGATATAAAAGTTGGGCTTTAAGCATTATCAAGGGAACACTTTGAAAGGATTAGACAAATATTTAAAGTAATCACATTGGCATCCAAGAAGAATACCATTATGATTCAATCATAGGGGAGGATGTAAGAGTCAAGTCTTGACTCAGCCTAGATCATGAATATTCCATATTAGCCATTATATTTTTTTGTAAATTTCTTTTAGTCATTTCTTGTGTTAGTAGTTTAAGTATTATTTTAGTGTGTGTAATGTGTAATAAATTGATGTTATTTTATAAGAGTATGGGTTATTGCTACTCGGTTGTCTAGGTTTATGTTTTGTAAGAGTGTAAGAGGTATACAGCATGGATGTGCTTTGTATCAATTCTCAAGAGAAAAATGTTGAATAAAATTTATGTTTCAGTGTGTAAGAGTACGTGGTAGCTTCTGTAATAACCTAGTTACTTTGATGTGCGAAAAACAAATTATTTGATTTATTTTCTACAATATATTGAGCTCCCCTACTCTTGAACAAATCTTTCTAAGCAATAATCCTTCGTACATTCTAGTGTACCTCGTATTAAAAAATACTAGTTTACATCCTAGTAAGATGAGTGAGTAACCTAGGATGACTGAATAGTTATAAGAATACTTTAGTTAGGTTGAAGGTATGAAAAATTAAAATGAACAATGTAGTGCACAATGTACATATGACTGATGCTTATATCTAGTAATTAAATGAGTTCTTAAATTTTCTAATGGTGTGCTTATAGTACAGGCAGTTGGATATGTTTTATTTAAAAATTTGCAAATGCATGTGTGCAAAATTTCAACATGGGTTTACCTTAGTCAAACTCTTTGACAAGTCTATGTATAAAACACTAAGCATAGATTAAAATGATTATAGAGGACCATTTTTAGTCTAAGCATAGATTAAAAACTCTTATTTAAATCAAGATTTTTTATCAGAAGAATCTTAAATATAGATAATGACTAAATTCCAACCCATACATAGAAACCCATAATTCATTGTCTTAACAATAATGTTACCAATGTTATAATATAATTCCTCTACTATAGATAAATTCAACATTAATACAAAACTATTCTTTTATAGTCCTGTTTACTATATGGTTCAATTTTGATTTAGGGATGATAGAATTGTCAACCTACATTTTATATAGCCTTAGAATTATTGATTCTATTATTGGCCAATTGTAAACAATATATATTTATAGAAGGATTATAAAAGTTCAATCATCTTCATTACAATTAATATAAAATGAATGGGCATCATAAAGCTCACTATTGGAATAAGAAGGCATATTTGAATAAGAAAAAACATAACTTCATAGAGAAGAATGGAGAGCTCAATTTGATATTAAAACATTAAGCATAGATTAAAATGATAATAGAGGACCATTTTTAGACTAAGCATAGATTAAAATGATTATAGAGGACCATTTTTAGACTAAGCATAGATTAAAAACTCTTATTTAAATCAAGATTTTTTATCAGAAGAATCTTCAATATAGATAATGACTAAATTCTAACCCATACATAGAAACCCATAATTCATCGTCTTAACAATAATGTTACCAATGTTAGAATATCATTCCTCTACTAAAGATTAATTTAACAGTAAAACAAAACTATTATTTTATAGTCCTGTTTACTATATGGTTCAATTTTGATTTAGGGATGGTAGAATGGTCAACCTACATTTTATATAGCCTTAGCACTATTGATTCTATTATTGGCCAATTGTAAACAATATATATATTTATATAAGACTTACAAAATTTCAATCATCTTCATTACAATTATTATAAAAGGAATGGGCATCATGAAGCTCACTATTGGAATAAGAAGGCGTATTTGAATAAGCCAAAATATAACTTCATAGATAAGAATGAAGAGCACAATTTCATATTTTTCTCTTGTAGTATGGCTGAAAAATGTGTAAATAATATCTAGTATTTAGATAGTGGTTGCATCAATCATATGACAGGTAACAAATAAATGTTTACTAAGCTAAATGAATCAATGAAGAGCCAAGTAACACTTGGAAATGATAATGTGATCCCTGATATGGGAAAAGGAAGCATTGATATCCAAACAAAACATGGAGATAAGAATATACATGATGTATGTTATGCACCTGGTCAAACATATAACCTGCTTAGTATATGACAACTAATTGAAAAGGGTTATTTTCTCATTCTAAAGAAGAACAAGCATTATTTATGATAAAGGAGACAACAGAAAAAATGCATCTAAAATGCCAATATTCAAGAATATCATATTCATAGTATCTCTTCTTGGCAACAATGCTATAAATTTAAAAGTTGCTTTAGATGATGAATCTTGGTTGTGGAATATAATATTCGGGCATCTACGTTTTAGTGGTTTGTAATTGTTGTGGAAAAACTGAATGCTAAAAGTTTTACCAATGATTCATCCAAAATATGAAGGTTGTGAAGGTTGCATTGTAGAAAATCAACATAGAGAGTAGTTTCCAGCATCTACATCATCGAGGGCATAAGCACCCCTTGAGTTGGAACACTCAGACATATGTGAACCAATATACACTCCATCAATTGGTAAAAGTCTATACTTTATTACTTTTATTAATGATTCTAGTAGGTGCTGGTATTTTTTTAAAGAAAAATCATAAGCATTTCAAAGCCTACATTGTATGTAAAAAATGTTCAAAATAGAATTATCATAGTTATTTTGTATGTTGATCATCTTGTTTATACAAGTAATTGTAAGAAGTTAATGGAATAATTCTAAGCTAAAATAGAAAGAGAATTTGAAATATCTGATATTGAAAGTTGAACTACTTTCTTGGTTTGAACGTTAGTCAAAATGGTCGTAGCTTTTCCCTCTCTCAACGAAAATATGTTGTTGATTTCCTTTTCAAGTTGAACATAGGAATTGTAAGCCTATTGTAACACCATTGGCACTTGGTGAAAAGTTAAGCAAATATGATGACTTCCGTAAAATCAATGCTACTCTTTATAGAAGCTTGATTGGAAGTTTAATGTATCTCATTACAACTAGGCTAGCCGTTAGACATTATGTATACAGTGATTTTGGCATCAAGATTCATTTAATATCCACATGAACTTCACTTTAACGCATCAAAACTAGGCAAAACATTATGTATACAATGAGTTTGACATCAAGATTCATGTAAGATCCACATGAAATTCATTAGAGGGCATCAAAGCACATCTTAAAATATTTGAGTGGAACATCAAATTTTAGTATTGTCTATAATGGATCTAATGAGTAGACGTTATGTGCATACACAAACAACAATTGTGTTGGAGGCATTGATGATAGAAAAGGCACATCTGGATATGTTTTTATGTTGGGCTATTGTCCTATTTCTTGGAGTTCAAAGAAGCAACTATCTCTCTATCTTTAGCAGAAGCAGAGTATATTGCAGCTACATCAACCAGTTTTTTTTCTCGAAAAAAGTTGTAATTTTATATTAAGTAAATATGAAATTACATTCTTCATATGTCTCTTTGGCATTTCTTCAAAATTTTAATAGTGACCTAAAATTCAGGTCATTTATACATCATAGCTAGCTATCTCTATCATGCTAAGTTCTATCCTTAGACACCTTCCCGATTTGTCAACCAGTATCCTTTAAATCACTAACTTCTAAGTTTTGTAAAAAAGTTTCTTAATCTATGCTTGCTTTAACTAGAGTGTATTAATCCCTCCAGATAGAGATTTGGACTAGATGTAATGCGTTACCATCATTGAATTATTGTACTAATCACGTACTTGGATCAATCTGAAGTGCCTCTTTTGAGAGTTAATCTGCTTCCCTATTTGATTCTCTATATATATACCAAAAAGTAAAAGCTTCACTTCAATCCACAACTTATTTTATTTAAGATAATATGGGTTGTAGATTCATATTTTCCATCCTAAAAATACCGATTATCCAGTTTATTACCACCTGTGAGTCTTTGTAAACTTGATTTTTTTATATTCCTTTTGATTTCAACATAATTATTATAACCTTCTCCCAATCCAGCCTTGAATTTAAAATAATGAGAGTCAGAAATATATAGTAATCCTCCTGCTCCACAAATTCCAAGGAAACCTTGTTTAGCCCCATAAAAAAAGCCCTAGGTCCCTGATTTATCAATCTTTGGAGGAATGATTTATCTATTTTACCTTTGTTGTTGTCGAAACCTTACAATTATTGAAATTTCCAATGATTTAGGAGGAGACCTACCAAGTAGGCTTCTCCTAATCCTAAACAATTATTGCATTCCTAGATAACTATACTCCTCAAGATACAAACAATGGGATAACTATAAAACCTTTGTATGACCTAATTTTAAAACCAAGATTATAATCACTCTCCTAAGAAATCTTCTTGTCATCCTATAGGAAGCTTTAACTGTGCTATAACCTCCCTCCAAACCTGTCTAGTAAAGGAGCAAGCAACCAGTAAATGATCAATTGTTTCATTGTTTGACTTACATAAATGACACCTTCCTGGACCATTTCAATTCTTCTTTTGTAATACCTCCCATGTCAGAACTTTATTTTTCATGCCAAGCCATAGGAACGGTCTTGTCTTCAACGGGGTTTTCTACTTCCAGAGTGTTTTCCACCACTATATTGGATTGTCATTGTTATCTTCCAATAGAGTCGTATACCCCAACTTTTGAGTGTACTCCCCTGTAGCTCCATTCTTTGTCCATACCAATTTATCAATTTCCTTTCACAACTTGATATGTCCAGCTTTAAGTCTCTCCATATATTCTTCTCACGGGTGTGTCTCTTAGCCCTAAAGTCCTAACATTGTTGCTTCCTTCCATCCCTAACTCTAGTTTGTAGAAGATTTTGGATCAGTTGCTTGGGCAAGATTTCCAATCCGCTAAGCTCTTAGGATTTGAATTACATTATTTGGTAGTCTGTGCATATCACCACAACCAATCCAAGGGTCTAATCCTAGTCTTATCCTTGAACCATCCCCTATTTTCTAGGTAAGCCAATCGCCTACAATATAAAATCCTTGAATCATTCCCTTCAAATAAATTGAAACATTATGGGTTTGCTTCATTGGGACCCTTACCCACTCCTCAACTGTGAGTGACTCTATATAGTTTTTATGTATGATCTTATTCCATAAGCCTTTCTTTGATATTATCTTCGAAACACTCTTTGTTGCTACAGTCTTTCTAAATAGGAATCCCATCCTTTATTTTCCTTGGGCTTGGCTAAGGATTGTCATTTAACAAAGGAAATACCTTCCCTTTATCTTTTCTCTGTCCATAAGAATCTATAGCTTAAATATCTATTTTTTTACAAAACTCGTTTTGGTATATGAGCCAAAGATTGCCAATATACCGGTATTGCCTCCAACACAAAATTGACCAAAGTCAATATCCCCCCCAAATAGAGCCATTTGTTGCACCATATTATAATTATTTCTTCCACCTTCTTTATCAACCAATTCTAGTCTTGTTTAGTGTAGTCATTGGGTTTCAAAAATAACCCCAAATATTTAAACCCCTCTTGAAGATCAAATTTGTTAAAGGGAAAAATTTGACCTATTATTATAGTTTGATTCTAATCCACACAATTAAAATATATGCTTAACTTCTATGCATTAATCTGCATACCTATTGCCAGATTAAAAAGATCTAATAAATTATTCATATTCTTCTCTGTAGCTCTTACTGTTTCATCTATGAAAAAGAGAACATCATATACAAAAATTAGATGAGTGACTTCCACTATTCTATCTACCTATTCCAATTCTCTTTACTGCTCCTTCCCTCTTGGATTCTAAAATACACCTACTTAATACCTCAGCTACCAAAAGAAATAAAGGTGATGCCAAGAGATAACCTTTTCTAATCCCCCAAGAAGCTTTGAAGAACAGAGAGGCTGACCCATTAAACCAAACTGCAAAAGAAACAGAACAAAAAAATCCCATAATCCAGTTAACCATCTACACATAGATCCCAATATGGGTATCATTCTTGAATATAGTTTATTTACTCTATCAAAAGCCTTGGATAGACCCAACTTCATCACCATTGCTGGTAGTTTCTTTGATTTTATGGTATGAAGACTTTCTCGAGCAACACCGATTGCTTCATGAATTTGTCTACCATGCAGGAAAATGAATTGCTCAACAGATTTAGAAGCAAAGAAGAACCTTTTAACTCTTGATGCATATATTTTTGCTATGATTTTATACACACAATTATACAAAGAAATGGACCTGAAACCATCAAAGGAAGAAAAATTGTCTTTTTTGGAATAAGAGCAATGAAGGAAGACTTGAAGACTGCATTTACCCTTCCTTTTTTCCTAGACTCCACAACCTTCAGTAGGTCAAACTCCAAAAGGTCATAGAGCCCGAGTAAGAATTCCATGATCCACCCATCATGTCCTGGACTCTTATCTTTCTAGAAGGAGGTTAAAACAACTTTAAGACAAACTTAATAAACTCATCATTGGCTTCGTCATCTATAAATCTGGAAAAGAGAGAAGTTTTTCTAATTGTTTCAGCTATATTAACTTCACTAGGATCCTTGTGTAGCCTTACACCTGTGTCTACTATTCCTTTAAATGAGGAGATTTTACTTCCATCTTGTCCTTGTAGCTCCGAAATTGTATTTTATTGTTTTTTGTGATTCACAATGCTATGAAAATGTTTAGTGTTCTCATCCCAACTTGCAATCCATAGTGCTCTAATTTTGAGCCTCCATTGTGCTTCTCTCTATGCCAATAATCTTCTCTTCTCTTATTCTAAACTTTTATACTTAAGCCTTTTTTCTCATCCATTTTTTTTCAAATTCTGTTAGAAACATTGCAAGCTCCTCCTCAATCTCCCTCAGGTTTTGCTCATCCATCAGTTTTTTTATGGTCCCAACAAACCACTATTGTCTTAACTCTTTTTAGATTTGTTGCAAATTGTATACTAGCAGATTCTCTCAGACTAGGATCAAACTTCACCCAATCATATTTGACTAGAGTTACAAAGCTATCCTATTTTAGCCACTCGAAATTGAATTTAAAAGGACTATGATTTTTTATCCTCTTTTGTTATAAGAAGCATGATAGGGGAGTGATTAAAGTCTCCTCCAAATTCAATCCAAAACTTCAATTTGTAAGTGTCATATACCAAACTCTATGCTACTACGAATCTATCTAGTCTCTTAGAAATTCTATCAACTATTGTTCTCATGTTTCTCCAAGTTGGTATAGATTTTATAGGAACCAGGACTACCAACCCCTTGGATTCAAACTTTTGGATAAAGTAATTAGCCAGTGGATCAGTTCTAACAGTAATACCCAATAGTTCACTACCGGAGAGAGTTAAATTTAAATCACCTTCTAAAATTAAATTATTAGCTTTTAAAAAATTCGTATCCATAATATTATCCTAATACTACACCCTGCCTTTCTAAGGGCCATAAATGTTCACTATTATCACTATTTCCTCGAGCTCCATTGAAAAGAATCCAGTCCCTACTCCTGAGTCAAGTAATGCAAATTTGGTTAGCCTAAATTGATTTACCTTACACCTAGAGGCCACTCCTCCTGAGGCTCCTATAGCATCAAGGATCAAAAAATCCCATCCTTTAAGCAATTTACTGAGATCTTCCATCACTTTCATAGCTAACCCTTTTGTCTCTTGAATTAGCAAAATCTCTAGATTATGAATTTCTACCAACCTACATAGAGCAACATTTTTTGCAAAGTTGCCCATCCCTCAAGTATTAAAGGAATGTACTTTCATTGATTAACTATGTTCGAGATCATCCCTGCTCTAAGGATCACATTTAAGGATGGTTGCTTTCCTTGTTGAACTTCACAAAGGCTTTTTTTCTTAGCCAATGACAACAATACCCCTAGGAGTAATTGAGATCCAATACCAAAGGAATTGGTGGTAAAAACCACCAGATTTGGTGGTCGTCCTACCCCAGGACGACCCCCAAATTATGACTGTCCTAAATGGATCACCCTAGAAACACCACAAATTAGAGTATGATTTCTCTACTGGTTTTACATAAATCAATTATAGATTAGATTATATACCTTTTGTTAAAATTTTGTGCAATTTGAAGTTGTTTTACATCCGTTATCATGCTTTTTGTGTTTTGCAGTTATGAATGGCACACCCCGGGATGACCACAAATTTGTGTATAATTTTCTTTCTGTTTTTTATTAGATAATTTCCATAGCACATTATATGCATGTTTCTAAGTTTTGGTAGCATTTGGAATAGTTTTGAAGCATCTATTATACATTTCCTCTTTCAAGCTCATTATCGCATATATCTCTTTGATTGTATTTCAATCCGCACATGCTATTAATGAATATGATTTCTTTGTGTGTAGATCCAGGTATCACAGTGCACGAGGAAGGAGTCGTAAATTAGAACAGCAATAGAATATTTCAATGGCGACATTGGAAACCTGCTCTTCAATCGTGAGTGCGAGGAAGACACTGCAAGTGCGCCTTGAATTTTTGAAAGGATTTGATCCTTTGAGTATTGTAATAAAGTGTATCAATTGAGAGCCCTCAAGGGGATATTTTGTAACCACATATTTGACAATTGCATTAATATAAAGAGAACCGCCCATTTCTTTCATATATTTATCATTTTATGCTTACTTTAATGTCGCTTTCGTAGTGCTTAGATCAACATAGCAATAGATGCATTTCATTTACCTTTGCTAGGTGCGCCATTTTTTCCGCTCTACACTTAGCTTTTTTTCTCATGACAATTATTATTATTTAAATTTCTTCAATTAATTGGATCAATGACTCTAAGGGAAAGGCTCATTCCCTACTCGTAATCAATAAAACAATATTTACAATTCTAGATCCTTATTGAGCTAAAGAATGATATTCATTTTCAAACAACACCTTGTTTAATTTTATCAAATTTTTGTATACCTAAAGTACTTTAATCAAAATTCAATTTTTTTTTCAAATTTTTAAAATATTATCCCAATCATAAAACAATACTTAGTTCTATTTTTTAATACTACTTAAAAAATAAAATATTTATAACTAGTTTGTACTTATTCTATTGATTTGCTTTCCTTATCAATAAATATCGAGACTTTGATGCATATTAGATTTAGTAGACATATAAGAATTATTAGTTTTTAATATAATCAACTTTATGGTTACTATATATAAAGCTAACAGATTTTTTGAATGCAAGATTCTAGAGGGGGACGTTCTTCGTAGGACTGCCCAAACATCCAAATGTGTTTTGGCCATATTGCACTCATCCAGACTCGAATTGAGCTAAAATTTGGGGGGTAGATGCCTGCAAAACCATACAATGTCTCCACCAATTTTTAGATAATTTGGAGCAACAACAAGCCTAGCGCATCCCTATGTGTGAACGATATTTTTGGCAAGCGACTGTGCGAGGGTTTCATGTGGGTTGAGTGCAAGTAGAGCCATAGGTTGGTTTTTGGGGCCTTCGGGCCCTAACGACCAATATTTTTGTGGTTTTGGCTCAATATTTTAGCAGGATATGTTACAGGGGATCCAAGATGGGTTAGAAATATGTCTTTCAATAGATCTTCATGATGGGAACTTGATTGACAACGACTTCCAATTTGTTGCACAAAATAAAAGTGAAAATCATACCTTTCCACGATGTCTAGGGCATGGATTAAAGAGATTACAAAACATGTTTTAAGAAGATCAAAAAATGGCTCAGATCTCAAGTGAATATGGTTCTAAGGTGCACCCACAAAATAAATCCATTGTGTAAACCCATGTCAAGAGTAAGAATTTCCAAGACTCAATCCCAAAAATGAATTTTAGGGATGCACTTTGTGGTGGACAACCTCAGCCTAATTCTAATATTAATCTTAGGGCTTCCCGTAAACCTCTAAGAATACATAAGATGGATCTTAGGAAAACAGAGTCAGGATGTCTTAAAGCAGCTGATGGAACTCCTATTTTTAAGCTTGATATGGGTAACATTCAGACTGGCATTGAAGATCTGGAAAAAAGAGGACTAATTTATCGTTTCATGGGTTTTCATCCAAGCCTATCTGGTTTCAAATTTTGGGCTGCAAAAATTTAGAAAACTAAAGGTGAGTTACAAATCTCTATTTATCCAAAAATGTTATTTTCTTGTTTTATTTGCTAATAATGAAGATAGAGAGAAAATATTTCAAGGGGTTCCCTGGTTCTTTGGAAGGGCAGGGCATTTCATGAAGCCCTGGCATACTAAATTTAAAGCCGAAGAAGAGATGCCTTCTACAGGTCCTGTGTGAGTTAGACTCTTTGGCCTCCCAATTGAATTCTAGAATCCGACTATTTTTTCTTTAATTGGAAACTTTTTACGAATTTTTATAATGACTGTTGATTGCACTCAAAATTTTGAACATATTATTTATACTTGAATTTGTGTTTTAATAGATTTTGACAAACCCCTACCTAAAAAGATCACACTACAATTTGGTGAGGACACTTGGGAGCAAGTATTGGACTATGAGAACATTCCTTTTCGTTGTAGAATTTGCCATGAATATGGTCATTTGGCTAGTGTTTGCCCAAATAAAATTCTAGATCAAAATAAAGAAGATATAAACTCAGCAGATTTCCAAATGTCTAAGAAGAAAAACACTTAGAAAAAACAAGTTATGAAGGATCAATCTAAGTTATCTGCTAATATGTTTGAAATTCTTTCCACAAATGATGTCCCAAGTGAGGAAGATAAAATAATGGAAACATAAATCTTAGAAACACGATTTAAATATGAAGGGAAGAACTCAGAGACAAACCAACAAATCAAAGGTTTTCAACAGAAAAAAAGGGAGAAAATATACACAAGAAAAATAATCTTTTACATGTTAAAACTTCAAATAATACAAGTTCCAATATAGACTCTGTTGAACCTTCTGGTAACACTTTGGTTGTGTACATGCATTTTCAAGGTTAGAATCCATCTCAAATTCAATTGGAGTAAGTCAAGAAACAAGGAAAAAAGCTGAAGATGGATTCTAATCAAAAGGTAGGTCGCAAGACCAATCAACAACATATGGTAAAAGAAGGTGAAAAGCTTGTAGAAGACGGTAATATTAATACTCGTCCCAATTTTTTTAGCCCTGGTATTAATTAAGATCATCACTTGGAATATTAGAGGACTCAAAGGGAGTCTTTCAAAATAAAATGAAATTAGAAGAATGATTCAAATAAATCATCCACATCTTTTTTCCTTCAAGAAACGAAGATGTCAATAGAGGAAATAGAATCAGTTGCTAGTAAAATTTGGCCAACTAGAAAAGTGGTTTCCCTCGGTTCCCAGGGGACTTCTAGTGGTATTGCTTACCTTTTAGACCCAAAAGAGGTAGTTATTCACCATATGGTTGGAAGTTGAGGTCTTTTGACTATAGTTATTCAAATTAGACATTCCAACCAAATTATGCTCTGTATTACGTTTATGCTCCGACTATTTTGGAGGAAAAAAGAAGACAGTGGAAGAATATAACTTATATTGTCTCTCATTTTCTTGAAGCTTGGATCTTGATCGGAGGAGATTTCAATACCATCCTCTCTTTGGATTAGAAAATAGGGGGAAAAAGAAATTTGGACAGGAGCACTGACCTCATGAGCGAATATATTGCAAACCTCCATCTTGTGGACATCCAACCAGATAATGGCCTTACGACTTGGTCTAATAGAAGGTAAGTCTTAGATTGTATAATGGAGAGATTGGATAGGTTCTTGCTCTCTGATAATTTCTTAATCCATGGTCACATTCCTAAAGTGAAATCTTAACAATGTCGGTTTGGATCACTGGTCAGTCATAGTGGAAATGTGGAAAACCAATGTAAGTTTATCTCCTTTTCGATTTCAGTTAATGTGGCTTAGAGACAGTTCCTTTAGACCTCGAGTGCAACAATGATGGAAGGAAGGTAAACCTAGGTATGGGACTAAGATGTTCTGTTTTGCCAAAATATTGCAATATATTAAATCCAAAATCAAGACTTAGAACTGGAATGAGTTTGGGGATGTTCATAAAAAATATGAAGTTATTTCTTAGCTTGAAAATTTGAATAAGAAAATTTGTTTAGCTGGCCTCACAGGGAGTAGAAGTGCAAATGAAATTAATCTCACAGCCCAGTTAGAGGAATGGAAAAAAATATAACTCTTATGGAAGCAAAAATCTATAATTCAATGGCTCAAAGAAGGAAATCGAAACACAAATTTCTTCTACAAATCTCTTCTATATCGAAGATCTCACAACTTTATTTCTTCCTTGAAATCATATTCTAGAGATGTTGTCTACACTTGGGATTGCTTGAACTCTATTGTTGTCAATTACTTTTCCAATATTTTTGTTGCTACTCCTCTTGACTCAACTTCTCAACAAAATGTTCTTCAAACAATCCCTTATCTTATCACTTCTGAGGATAACTCTATTTTTACTGCTCCTATTACTATCAATGAGCTTCAACAAGTAGTTTTTAAAATACAAAAAGGAAAACCCCATGTCCTGATGGTTTTCCCATTGAGTTTTTACTAAGAATTCTAGGATATCCTTCATGATGATTTATTAGAGGTGGTGGAAGAAGCCAGGAAAGCCAAAGAAGTTTTGAATGTTATCAATAAAACTTATATTACTCTTGTTCCAAAAGCTTAAAAGGCTGATCATATCTCAGCTTTCAGACCTATTGCTTTATGTAATGTTCTTCTCAAAATAATTACTAAGATCATGGCAAAAAGGTTGAAGCCTCTTATGCATAAGATTATTTCCCCTGAACAAGGGGGTTATGTGGAAGGGCATCAAATAGTGGATGAGATAGTTCTTGCTAAGGAATCCATCCATTCCATGGATATGTAAAAATATCTTTCCATGTTCATTCGGTTAGACTTATCCAAAGCTTATGACAGAGTGGATCGGTACTTCCTTATCAAAGTTTTGAGACAATTTGGTTTCTCTCATGATTGAATGGATTGGATTATGGGATGTATCTCTTCAGTTTCCTACTTAGTTCTTATCAATGGTAGGCCTTCTCAGTTGTTCCCATATTCCAAAGGTATTAGGCAAGGTGACCCCCTATCCCCTTATTTATTCATCATTCTTGTTGAATGCTTAGGTAGGACTATAACCAAAAAGAGAGAAAACAAAACCTTTGAGGGAGTTACCATTGCTCATGGAGGTAGACATATCTCTCATCTTCAATTTTTTATGACTCTACTCTTCTAGGTAAAGCTACAGTTAAGGAAGCTTCTAATATTAAGCCAATCATTAGCTATTTTTCTACGGCTACCGGGAAATTGATCAACGAAGATAAATCTAAAGTCATTTTTTTCACTACTCTGCTAGATAGGAATCCATGGTATTGGATAAATTAATATATAAGAAAACCTCCCTTTCGATCACTTATTTAGGTATTCCCATCAATATTCGAAGATAAGAAAAAAATGATTGGAATTGGTTGTTGGATAAAGTCAAGAAGAAAATTGGAAAGTGGACCAATAGGTGGCTTTCTTCTGGGGGTAGAATCACCTTGGTAAAATCAGTCCTTCAAGCTATTCCCATTTATGTTTCTACCATGTTGAATATCCCAAATGTTGTTCTTTGAGAACTGGATCAAATCAGTCATTGGTTCCTCTGGAGTGGTACTAAGGATAAAAGAAAATGGGCCTTGGTGAAATGGGACACTTTAGGTCTTCCTAAGAATGAAGGGGGGTTAGTATTCCGGTCTACTATTAATAACAACAAAGCTTTAGCTGCTAAATTATATTGGAGGATTTTGCATAAACCCAATGCTCTTTGGGCCAAGAATATCCGTGCTAAATATGTTGAGAACAAAAGTCCTAAAGACCTTGTTCACTATCAATTGCCTTCCAAAGGTTCTCCCATTTTAGCAGTTCTTAATACTGGTGAGGATTTGATAAAGAAAAAATTATTTTAGATCATTCATAATGGTCAAAAAGTAAATTTTTGGACAGGTTCTTGGGATGGTCATAAGCATTTGATAACTTAGTTTCCCGATTGAAGGCCTTGGATGGAGGAGCTTCACCTAGATAATTGGATAAATATAGCTAATTACTATCAGTAGACTCGATACCATATTGGTAATTCAAATGTTGGTAGAGATTGGATCCCTATTGAGGACTAGCCTATTTAAATCCTAGAAAGGCAAATACAAGATATCCAATGCATCCTTCATATGAGATCTCTCTCTTGGTCTCATGATAAAAATTGTTTTGGATGGAACAACACTACTAAGGGTGAGTATTCAATTTCTCAAGGTTATATGGCCTTATGCCATAATAATACCAACCAATCATCTGACATATTTTCTCAGTTGTGGGCTCAAAAGCTCTAGCCTAAGGTGAGGTTCTTTGCTTAGCTTTTATTGCATTGCAAGGTGCTTACTGGGGAGCATCTTATGAAGCGTGGTTTTTATGGCCCTTTTAGATGTGAAATGTGTGGAGAGAATGTGGAAACTCTCAGCCATATTTTTATTGAGTGTACTTTAGCCTCTAAGCTATGGAGGAGAATGACCACTTTACTTGGCTTACAGTGGTCCAATTTTTTTTTACTTTTGAACAACTTTGGAGGGATTGGCCTAAAGAAGAAGATTTTGATCATTTTATTAGGCAGTTAGTTTGGATGGGTTCTACCATTCTTCTTTGGAATATTTGGAATGAAAGGAAAAGCTAAATTTTTAATCAATAAAGGAAGGATATTCACTATATCTGGCAAAAGACCATTGCCAACTTAGTTGAATCAGTCCAACAACTCCTTAATCACCCCCGAAAATCCCACCAAAGATGGGATCAAGTGATGCAAAAATCGAATATTAACTCCTCTAAGGGCAACCATCTTAAAGGGAATGTGAGTAATTGCAATATGGATAGAACAAGGAAATGGCAATCTCCTCCTAAGGATTTTGGAAAAGTCAATATTGATGGAACCTCTAGAGGGAACCTTGGAAAAGCTAGTGTGGGAAGAATTGGTAGACTTTTTGATGGCTCCCTAGATTTTACTTTTGTTGAGAATTTGGGTATTCTATCCAATAACCTTGCTGAGGGGTATGGTATCCTTAGAGGCCTTCAAGAAGCTACTAAGGTTAGATGGGAAAAGGTGCTAGTTGAGTATGACTCTCAATTCATGATTAATCTTTTGAAGACTCCTAAGAATAATAAGGTTGTTTGGAGAATAAAAATAATTATTGAGAAGATTTAGTTAATCCAGATGGGATTTTTGAAAGTTGATTACAATCATGTCGTCAGAAATCAGAACAAGAGTGTTGATGCTTTAGATAATTGGAATTTGGATAAAGGTGATCTTACTTGCTACGGCCACCCTCCTAGATGGTGGGCTTCGCAAATAAGGGAAGCTCTTCTTTCTATCATTTCTTTGGATGGCTCTAGTTTTGGAGGTACCTAGTTTCTTCTTGCTTTATTTTTGCTTCTATTTAATTTGGTCAGGGTATTTTAGTTCCCTAGCTCAAACTAATCTTTCTTTTGTTTTCTTTGTTGATTCTTGCCTTAAAAGTATTTTGGTCTAGAAAGGTCATTGTTGTGTTCTATTTTTTTCTTTTTTCTTTTTTTTTTTGTTTAGTTTTTTGAGGTGTGTGTGTGTGTTTTTTTGTTTTGTTTTTTTTTTGTGTTTTTTGTGTTATTTTTTGTTGTTCTTGTGTTTTTGATGTTTTGTGTTTTTTATTGTTGTTCTTGTGTTTTTGTTGTTTTTGCTCTTGTGTTTCTGTATGTTTGTGTTAATCGGTGTTTTTGTGTTTTGGAGTGTGAATGTTTTCTATGTTTTTGTTTTTGTTTTTTGTTTTTTGTTGGTTGTTTTTTTTTTTTTTTAGGTTTTTTTTTTGTTTTGTTTTCTATGTTTTTCATGTTTTTATTTTTTGTGTCTTTGTAGTGTTCTGTTGTTTTTTTTTATGTTTGTGTTTTTTTATGTTGTTCTTGTATTTTTTATGTGTGGTCCGTGTTGTGTTTTTTCTTAATATTATTGTGTGTGTTTTTGGTTGTGTTTTATCTTTTAGACACACTCAAGGAACATGTTTTTTTTTAATATTTTGTGTGTTCTTGTTTTTTGTTGTTTCAGGTTTGCTCCTTGAGTTTGTCAAAGGTGGTAGGCCAGGTGCGAGCCCTGGGTTATTTTGGCAGAAGAGATACCCCTTCCTCGTTGGGTCTTACCCGAAAGTGGTATCCCTTCTGAGATGTTTTCCACACAATATATATATATATATATATATATATATATATATATGATCAAATGCTAGACATTACTTTTGTTAAATAATTTAATAAAAATAAATAGACTCTAATTTAAAAAATCTTGACCTATCAATATCATATACTAAATAAAACTCATAACCTAATACTTATGAATTTGAGCCTGTACTAATTGACTATAACATGTTATTATTCCTTCTAAATAATTTTACACCAATCTAAAATAACCATTGATTATGAAAAATATGGAGGGGTCTCAAAAGTATTTAAATAGCATTTTCCCTAATATCAAATACATAAAAGAGTTGAATATGGTAGCTTACCGTTTTTAATGTCCTTAAATGCGAATCTTATGTTTCTTTGGTACAAAGGTATATAAAATGTGAAAACATAAAAATATGTTAACAAGTATCTCTACACAAATGTATGGAAGAAAAATTAGGATTTACAATGATCATGATGTTAGAGGAATAGATAGATATGTAAACAAATTTTAAGAACATTTAGAAAACTAAGAAGAAATCAATGTGGCCAAAATAGAAATGATAATAATACTAGATTCATAAAGGGTTTACTTTGTACATTTATGCTTGTGATATATTTTTTCAATAAGTTCTTTAATGAGTTTACACAGGTTTTTATGAGAAGTCCTGGTCCCCTCATACTGAGTGGAGTTTGAACCTTGGACTTCTCAAAGAGAGGCCAAAGCCCTTACCGTTGAAGTAAGCTAACAGCTTGTATGCCTGTGATATATTAAATATTATTCTGTTTTCAATTTCTACCTCCCAATATTCTATTTTTAGTACCCTATCTAACTACTCATAAAATTTAAAATATCTCTTATTTTCACTAGATATTGTAGGTTTTTTATGTGATATATTTTCACCCTATTTTATTTATACCCTTGGTATGTTTCTTGAAATAAGCTACACATTACTCTCACATCTACAAGTTAAGACATAAATTATAAAATGTTAATTTAGTGTTATAATTTATTATAACATGATTCAACCAAGTTTGTGAATTAATGTTATATGGATATATTCATAAGAACATGACCTAGGTTCAAATCTTGACATAGTGACAAGGCAGTATATTAACAAGATTACTTTAACCTTCACTTTACTAATCAAAATATATAGTAATATTTCTAATAAAACATGTATATACTATACCCAAAATATAAATAATAACAAAGCATAAATGATATATACTTAAAAGTAAATTATAATCATTGAAGACTAGTCACAACTAATGTAAAATAAGGTTTTCACTATACTACCCATAAATATTTTAATTTTTTCCTTCATCCCCTCTTTACCCATAAAGAATATGGAACAATGGTTTTAATAAAAAGTTATGCAATAAACAAAGCATACTACTAATATCCTTAAGGGTTAAATATTTGAAAGTCATAATATAAATATGCTATTGAATACTACTTATTACTGCTAATGAAAAAGATATTTTTTTATATTATTCTATCCTCAACACTTATATAAATAGATAGATTAAGATTGACTCTTCATCCCTTTTATATCTAGCAATATTTTATAAGTTTTTTATTATTATTAAAAATTCCATGTTATGAACACTAGCTAATGATTCCTCATTAGACCCAAAACTTTTATAGGTCTCTCAAATATACTTGTAAATGTAGATTATATCCATGTATTCTACTTTTGAAGGACATAAGTAAGACACTAAAATCAAATAAGTACAAGGTTATCCTAACATGAAATAGTGGATTGTGGTTCAATTTATTTAATACCATGAGTAAATATTCCAATTTAAATAGGTGAAAAATGAAGAGATATTTGTACAAAATAAGAAAACCAACACTAGCATCACTAGCATTGTATTTGAATTGAAAATAATCCTAATAGTTTGAATAAAAAAAATTGGGATGCTGCTTCTTCTTGTGGGAATAGATTGGGTTCCCCAAAGAGTTAAATACCCATGTAGAGCAATGAAGCACTCCTTATTTGTCACATCAAATTCGATCATTCACATCTTTTATCCTCCCTCATCTGTGGTGGCAGATATGGAAGGAAAGAAATTCCAACTTTTAAGAACACTTATCATCGTCCAGAGTCAGTTTTCGTTAAGACTCTCCCTGTCGCAATGGAGAAATTTGATATCATATCCCTGGATGCGAAGAACCTTGGTATGGAAGCTGGGATAGAAAACAAATTAGGTTTTAAATATTCTCTTGCTTCATTCCCACATCACCCAGTAAGAGCAAATATTTTTTGGGAACCACCCCCTCTTGGGTGGATAAAATTAAACTTTGGTCGGGCTAGAGCAGGTAGTGTCATCAGGGATGTGGAGAAGAAAATTTTGTTGGTGTTTGTTGAAAACATCGGAACCTAAACTAGCCATCTAATTGAAGCTAGAGCTCTCTTTCAAGGAGTCTTGAAATTAAAATCTTTGGGCTTTAAAAAAGTCGAATGTGACTCACTCAATATCATTAATATGGCTAAAGGGATGCAGACTCCAACTTGGACAATTTCAAACCTATTGGAGAAAGTGCATAAATTGGCCCAAATATTTAAAATTTTCCAGTACCAACATGTGTTTAGGGAGGGTAACAATTTGGCCAATTTTTTTGGCTAACCTAGACACCTATCAAAACGACATCAGAGTTTGGAACAGGGAGTTTCCGAAAGGCTTGATCCAACTAGCTAATAATGTCAAAAGAGGGTAATTTGCTTGCTATTTATTTGGTGGCCAGAGTTTGGCTCTATTCCAGGGGGATTTCGTGGTACTTATTAAATTTCAAGGACCATATTTTCTTAATTCAAACAAGAGGAGATCCTGATCCTGATGGAGTGGGAAGAGTGGGAACCGAAGGATGAAGAGTTAGGGAAGAAAACTGGACCCAACTGAACCAAGAACTATGTTATGGTTTCAGGTGGTTTGTTGGAAATGTATTTTATCCTATCCTTTTTGTTTTGGTAGTCTAGTTAGCTGGGCCATGGCCTTTGCTCTCCCCTGTGTGGGATTGAGCTGCCTTAGGCTGTCTCGAAATTTTAAAAGTATGTATGGAACTGTTTTGATAGCTTTGTTTGGGTTCGATCCTGTTGGATCTTTGGATATTGGTTTCTCTTTTGGTGGTCTATGGGCCTCCCTTAATCTCAAATTTGTGTGGATCCATTTTGTAAAAGGTTTGGGGTTCCTTTCAAAACCCCTTCTTCCACCAGATCAAAAAAAGATAGATTAAAATTAAGTTAATGTTCCTATTGGATACCCCAATGATATGTCATTGGACTATCATTTAGGTCATCAAGTTTGAATGTGCCCCCAGGAGTTATCCAACAGTGGTATGTCATTGGATTGTCATTTAGGTCATCAAGTTTGAATGTACCCCCGGAGTACTGCCTAATTGTGCCACCCATTATACTTCACCTTACTTGAACAAAATAATATATATATATATATATATATATATTTTATGGGTATTTAATATCTTTCATATCATATGTCATAGGGATCTCTTCCCGTCATTAACATATATAATGACTTCATATGATAAGCTATATTATATATTAGGTATGAGGGCTTGGTCTAGTGGTCAAAAATACTTCCCCTGATATCCCGAAGACTGCGGTTCCAATCCTTTAGGCCTTGTAGTATAGAGGAAAATATATAATTACTTCATATGATAAGCTACATTATATATTAGGTCTGAGGGCCTGGTCCAGTGGTCAAAAATATTTCCTTGAGATCCCGAAGACCATAGTTCCAATCCCTCAGGCATAACTGAAGGTTCTAGTGGTAGCATGGAGCAGGATTCGAACCCACAAAGACGAGTAGAAAATTGTAACAAGTTCTGTCGAGGCAAAATTATAACAAGTTTCGAATTACTCTATAATAATAAAAAAAACTACATTATATATCATTCTTGATGATAGGAAGATCTCTAACCTAAATATAATTTTTTTGTTAGTGTCATAATTTTTTCTAAAAAATAGTTTACAGAAATAAGGTATTTCGTTCTTTTAACATTGTCCAAATAGTCTACATAATTTAATAGAACTTGAGTATATCTTATTAATTAAAAATATTCAATTACATATCCAAAAGTTTACAACAATATCAATATATAAACAAAAAAAAATATTATATTCTCAATTAAGAATACTACAATAATGATATATAAACAAAAAAATATTATATTCTCAATTTAGAATACTACAATGAAAATTTGTTGTATTATATTTACTATTTTTCTTAATTTTAGAAGTTATATAGATATATTTTAGTATTAATATAAGAATATAATATTTTTTTATCTAGGATGAAAGATAGTCCAATGTACAGCATAAACTTTGGAAATATATTTTTCATATTTTATAAAACCTTAATTTAAAACAGTTTTTCCATGGAACCATAGCATTCTAAATACTTTTATATAGAATGAAAGATGTTGAAAATGGTTTTTTAAATACCTTTTCAAAAATATTTTTGGTTTTTGATAGTATCTCAATATAAATAATCTCGTTAATCTATATAAATAATCTCATTAATTCAGGCACAAAAATAAAAGATACAACTTGAAATAATTGGTGAAGAGCTAAAATAAAATTGTATAGAAGGTAAATTATAAGAATCACGTTAGCTTACAAATAATATATATCCCTCAAACATGTTCTTATCATCTTAAGATTTCATCTTTGAGTTAAGTGTATTGTATTCATATTTATATTCATATTATAATTACAAAACTAGTGATATCACAAAATTATGTAACTAATTTTGAACACTTAAATAAGTATAACTTCTATTATTTATATACATACCATAATAAAATTTCTAAAGTTCACTAGGGATAAAACAAGAATTACAGTATAATATAAATAACTCTAAAATATTTATTTTGTCATGTTAAATGATCTTAAAGAAAGTCACACAAATAACTTTAAAATATTTATTTTGTCATGTTAAATAATCTTAAATAAAGTCACACAAATAACTTTAAAATATTTATTTTGTCATGTTAAACGATCTATAAAAAAATTCACACAACTAAAAAATAAAAAATATATAAGACTACATTAAAAAATATAAAAAATTAATATTTATAAGTTATAACTTATTATCAACCAAAAATAATTATTATTTGAGTTTTGATCTTAAAAAGGAAAATTTAAAAACTTAATAATATAAAATATATATTTTCACAAATCCTTAATGCTATATTCTACCTTTTATTTCTTTGCAATTTTTTTCTTAAATAAAAAGGGATAGGAAGTTAGTCTTACATTAGTGTGTTGTATAAAAGAGATAAAAGAATCTACTTCCTCTGGGTATATCAAATACCTCTCCATAATCCTCTGCATGCTACATCAAGTAATATACAAGTAAAAAAAACAATTATAATAGTTGATATTCAAACAAAAACAATCATATTCAAAAGTAAATATAATTTTAAATGAAAATATACATTTTCTTATATAAATATATATATAAAATATTATATACACAAATTATATTTTTAATCCCCTAAAACACTTAATCCCACCCAAATCAAACTTTAGATCCAAAAATCTAACCCACATAAATTTAAATAAAATCTTTAAAAAAATTAAATTAAATTTTAATGAGGCAACAAATTTATTTAAATCTCCTCTTTAAAGAAGGATATCATAAGAAGAAGTGAAGATCATATTTTCCAAGACTATTTTGATTTAGACTAAGACATCAATACCTCTAACATTATAGAGGGCGATATTACATGCAAAAGTGGTCATAAGTTATAATTTGAGTTTGTGCTTCTACACCTTCAAAAAAAAATTAATCAAAATTACTAGATCAAGATTTTAAATTGTTTAATGTTAGATGTTTTATAAATTAAAATTTAATTTAAATTACTTTTAAAAATACGCATGATTTAAGAGATATAAAATAGATATTAATGAAGAAGGTTTGTTTTCAATCAATAAGGCTTAACACGATATAGATACCCACACACAGCTCGGAACTCAAACTTTGACAAATATCATAAGACAATATCCAGTCGTTTTAGAATAATTAAAAAATTCAGACAATATAGATTATAATCCTTCTGGAACAAATTCCATGCCTTACACACATGGTTTAAAATTTAAACTAAAATCTTATAAAAGAGGTTTCAAGCAGATGAGTACATACTTGGAGCTCGAGTATTCGTAGAGTTTCCCTGTAGAGGAGAAGATAACGAGACCAACAGTGGCTTCGCATAAGATTGATAATTCCTTCGCCTTCTTCAACAACCCTGCTCGTCTCTTAGAGAACGTGACCTGCCTGCTGGTTACGTCCCCTATTTTCTTCATTTCTCGCTTCCGTTGCCCCATCTGCTAAACACAACCACCTTATTAGAGCATCTGAAGGAGGGAACCAGGGTTTTTATCATATTATTAATCTTTTGTCCAATATTGTATAATCAATGCGATTTATTTTTAAACCTCTACTTTAAAGTTTTAAACCACCTGATGTGAAGTACAAAACAAACGGCATTCGTATACCAGCTTCAACATAACAATGCTACTTAAAAGAATTTAAAATCCAAGGTTTATTAGGTCCTTTGAGAATGAGAAACGTACCTTCCTGCCTTTTTCTGGAAATAACCTGTTCATAGCTCAGAACTCAGACCCGTTTTAAGAAAGCCCGACTGCCTTGGAACTACCAACAATTTGGTGTAGTCCCGAAAAGGGCAGATATATGATGGAATTAATAGATCCAAGACTTCAACGACAAACTCTGCGGCAATTTATGGCTATGGCCAAACGGTACATAAACGCTATTGTATAAGAGTACACACGCATTCATTTAGGAAAGCGCTAACTAGGGAAGGTCGTACCAGGTTAGGAAAGGGAAAGAGATGGGAAGTGGTCGGAGTCGTGTTTAGATAGCAAATGGTTCGGGAAGTATTTATTTTAACAAAAAGTTTGAATTTTTTTATTAATGGTAAAAAAAATAAGGTTTTGAAAGGTCTTAGAACTTTTTACATTAAGGAAATAAAGATAAGGTTAATTAAGCACAAGTCAACTTCTAAGGTTAAAAGAAACAGAAATTAAATTAAAACAATCATCGAAATGTAAAGACCAGTCCACCATTCAGCAGGGCATAAAGGAGAACATCAAGATGCAGAACACCTAACATATTCCTTGAGAATCGTAACCACCACGAAGCAAAAGGGCCAACCTCCCAAAAAACATCCCCCAAAGAAATGATCACTAGAACACAACTGAGATCTCATCCAAGCAAAAAAACAATAAAAATACCTACTAGATAGATAGGCCCAATGCTTCTAAAGCAACAATTATCAATAACCGCGAAGGAAAATTGTCTTCTCAAATTTTTAACTGACCAATATTCACCCCCAAATTGGCCATAACATCAGTAGCCTGGTTACCTTCCCTATAAATATGCTCAATTTTAACTTCTAACATACCTTCCAGAATCAAGTGGGGAGAGGGGAGAAGACACGATTTTCGACAGATTCATGGGATCAATATCTACCTATCATTGTTGAATTTCCTGAATTGCAACCAATAAAAACAACCATAGAAACCAAGGGATGGGTCCAAATTGAAAGTTATTTCAACACTAGTCAACTAGGGGATTATAAGTTTAAGAAGTTTAAGAAGTTGGATGAGTGGCCAATTTCAATCCCTCCGGATTTGACACCCATCATGACTAAAATCTTGGCAGAAAGATTTCTCACGGTAGAGACGAGGAGGATGAATTAGCTTGGGGATATGGGAGCCTTGGTGTCTACACAATGAAGGATGGATATGATAAGATCCTTCCGAGCCTCCTCCTCATACATATTAGGTTGAGGATTGGAGAAAGATTTGGCAATCCAAGGGTTGGTCGCAAGTAAACTTTTTGCCTGGCAGTTCATGCATAATGGAATTCTTACTTTTGATAATCTCAGATGTAGGGGAATCTTTGGTCCATCTCAATGTGTTTTATGCTACAAGAGCGAGGAAACAACTAATCACTTGATGTTTGAGTGCCCATTCACGTGCCAAATTTGGGAGCGATGGTTTTTATATTATAAAATTCAAGTTAATGGTGATTTGAATCGGATTAATATTTGGGAAATATGGAAGAGGGGTAGATTTAAATCTAAAGATCTTTGTATTGGTTGGGAGCTTGGATTAAACTTTATTTGGTGGCAAGTGTGGTTGGAGAGAAATGCTAGAATTTTTAGAGAAACTTTTTCTTCTTTAGATGGAGTTTGGCAAGTCATTTGGAGCAAAGTCACAAAGCCGTGGTAGTTTAGGCTAAAGAGGAAACTCGAGGTTGTTATTGCGGCAATGGAGAAAGAAGTTGAAGTGCAAGAGGGACGAGACAGAGCTAGTTGGAAACCACCCCCGGAAGGTTGGATTAAAATTAATACTGATGGAGTTGCAAAAGGCAATCCGGGTAGAGTTGGAATTGGAGTGGTTTGTCGGAATCATGTTGGAACAGTGCTCTATTGGGAACTACAAGGATTGGGAAGAGCCACAAACAATGAAGCAGAAGTCTTAGCTATCAAATCTGCTTCTATTTGGGCGATAAAACAAGGTCATAGGAGGATAATCCTAGAATCAGATTCTCAAATAATGGTTGGAGCTCTATATTGCATGAGGAGCTTTGCTTTGAAAACATGGAGGTTGAGGATTCTTGTCACTCAAATTAAGGAATTATGGAGGGAATTAGATGATGTTTTTCCAGTTTATGTGAGTAGAGATCTAAATAAAGTGGCGGACTTCTTGGCTAAGATGGGTACCGAGAAGGAGGTAGGGGTTTAGTGGCACAGTGACATGGCTATTGAGGATGAGATGATTAGGTAGGTTAGTGAGCAAATCCAATGCTTAGCTAATTTGGATAACCATTCTAGAATACTATTTAGGAGATTTATGTTTCAATGTAGATCTTCTTTTATAGTTGTAAACAAGTGAACAGTCATTGTAGAAATATGGTTTAAGAGATTTGGCTCCAATGCAAATCTTCTTTTACTATTGTAAACATGTGTTCTCTCTGACTAAGGCTAGGAAAAGTCTCATCCCAACTTGTAAATGATATTTGTTTTAATACAAGTTTTTTCAAATTATTTTTCAAAAAAACATACCTTCCAGAATCTTTGATGTGTCCTTAATAATATTCAGGATAAAAAAATTATCAGTCTTTCCAACTTGCAGATCCTGAATGATGTTCAAGGAGTCACCTTGAATGAGAAGTTTTCTCAAGCCCCCCTCAAAAACCTAGTTAACACTCGAGAAAAGAGCCTTAGCTTTAGCTAGGTGGTTGGTTTGAATACCATAATCTTCAGCGTAAACCCAAATGACCTCACCATTATCAATTCTGACAACACCCTCTCCACCAGCCCTCCCAGGATTACCTTTGGCAGCCCCATCAAAGTTTAGAATGACTCATCCTTTAGTTGATTTATGCCATAGTAGCCAATATTTTTTGAATAGTGGATAGATTCCAACTAATAACAACCTTTTTCTCCACAACTTCCTCCCTACAATTTTTGACATCAAAGATAATCAGGTTATTCTCAATAGCAGCTTTAATCCTTCTAAATACAAAGGATTCATCCCTAGTAATATCCTTGAAATGCTTGTGTTCCTCTCCCACCAGATACCCCATAAAAAAATGAGGAAGAACCAAATACCATGCCTAGTGAGGTTGCGACTGATGAAGGGGGATTTTCAATGAGTGAAAAATTCCTTGAAAATTCAAGGTAAAGTCCATTTGATGGAAAAAGAATCCAATAAAGCATTGAGCACCTTATTTGAGAAATCACAATGGATGGGTCCCTCTCCCTTCTCCCCCTCCCCTGGTTCTTGCCCAGTCCCTGGCTCATCCCGGGTCATCCCGCTCTAGGAATGCTTTGTAGCAGATGATCTCCTTGGGGGGAGATCCTTCTCCACTTTCTGCTCCTTTCCTAGCAGTTTTAGGGTTTCCCTGCCTGAGCCCGTGGTCTGGTGCATCCCAGGGGTCTCCTAGGGTTTCTTGCATGTTTTTGGGATCCCTTCCCCGATCTCCCTCAGGCTTTCCCATGGGGTTTTTTGTAGGTTTTTTGTGTGGATCGGTTCACAGAGCTTCATCGATCGGTGGTGGTGGCAGGTTGGGATTTCGACTGCTTCCTGGTGCATCTTGTGAGGTCCTCTCTACTTCGAGGTTGGTCTGGGGGGGCCATTTTCCTCTTCTGCCAGTGACTCCTCTTTGGGATGCCTATGGTTGTTGTTGGTCCCGTCCCATTGGGTAGGGCCCTTCTCGATTTCCTATTCGAAGGCTTCTTCTTACTGGATCTACAATTTGGTGGACACCTAGGGCATTGGTTGGCCTTCGAGGTGGGCCTCTTCCTCTGCTTGGGTTGTTCCCAGTACCAGTACCAGTTCCCTAAAGTTGTCCATGACCAAGGATCGGGGGATCTTGCTCCCTTCTCCAAGGGTTCTTAGGGTTTTTGTTGCATGTCTAGATCTTGGGGGGACCCATGATCAGTGCATGCAAACCCTGGTTCCCCCAGGTTAGGCTTTCGAGGATCCCATATTTGTGTCTGTTATCGCTTCCCGCCTGGGATCCTCAGGTTGTTCGTTTCAGTTCTTTTTCAGGGGCTTCTGGTCCTAGTTCCCTGAATCTGGTTGTGAGAAAGGATGGTGGTTCATGGGCGTTTCTACTGGAGTGGTGGGGGCTTCCTTCTGTATTCTCTAGTTTGGGGGGAGATTAGTGTGTTTGCAGTTGTGGTCCCTCCTCCCTCCTTCAATTTTGGTTTTTGAAACCTTATATTTGCACCTGTTGTTGTTTTCCCTAGATCCTTTTGGCTTCCTCGTATTTCTCCTTGTTGTGCATAGGGATATCTTGGCCTGTAGATATCCCCAATAGTGTTGTTCCACTTTTCAAGCTCATACGAAGGCTTCCCATTTTTTTCTTTTAGGACCTTGATGCCATTTACCAAGTTGTCCCGTTGCTAATCCCTGGCATGTATCCCGATGTTGCTTTCTGCTTTGCTCGCGTGAATGCTTGCTGCTTCGCTACACCCTGGGTTGCATCTCGAGCCGTCCTTGGGCGAGGATCCTCTCTAGTTTTCTAAATATTCTTGGCTTCTAACTTTCGGGTAGGATTTTTTGCTGCAGGCCATTCTTGGCCTTCTTGCTCTCCCTACGCAGGTCTAGGCAGATGCATTGTATCCACTCCTAGGAGGTTCCCAGACTGTTGTATCCACCCCCAAGTGGATCCCAGACCGTTGTATCCACCCCTGGGAGGATCTCAGACTGCCAGCAATGGGAGGATGATATTTTCGCGATGTGGACCTCACTAGTTGATACTAGAATCTGATCATTTTGCTGGATCAAGGATTGTTTCTGGACATTTCCCTTTCAATTTGTGTTTATTTTCATGTACTAAGGAATTGCTTTAAATATCGGTGCTACGACCCTTTTTGTTATAAGTTTTTGGGATCCTCTTAAAAAACCCAATTTGTATATAAAATTCTAGTTACTTATCAAAAAAATTCACAATGGATGAAAACATGATCCATAGATTCAACATCCTTAGAACACAAGAGACAAATATTGGGAAGATGGAATATTTTCTTACATAAACTATCAATAGTCAAAATTTTAATTTGCAAACACAACCATAAAAAAATGCAATCTTGGGGATCAAATGAGGATACCAAACCCTTTCTGCTGGAAAAGATCCTCCCCTGTACAATGATTGGGCCTCATATGCAGAGAAAAAATACCTTTAAGAGAATGAGTCCATAGAAGGAAGTCCATGTCATTCTGTTGAGGAATAAATTATTGTTGCAACATGTCCAACCTTGCTAAACTCTTAAGGATCTAAAGATGAGTTGTATATAAAGTCTAGATGCTTCCAAGTCCTCTTGCCATTAGTGATGATTATGTAATTAATTACTTTTTCTCCATATTTCAATGATAAAGGAGCCTTCAACTCATAAAACTATGGACTAAGAAAGAGAGGTTTATGAAGAATCCAAGTATCCTCCCAAAAGAACACATTCTTACCATTCCCAATCCGCCACCACATACCCTCTGTAACCAAACTTATGATCCACAACAAACCATTCCAGATCACAGAGCCCCTAGTAGGAGCAACACTTCTAAAAAAATGAATGTGATTTTCTAGATACTTACCTATCATAATATATTTCCACGGATGGTCCTCCTCAAAACATAATCTCCAGTTTGTTTTTTCAATCAACGCCTTATTAAACAAAAACAAATTTATGATCCGAAGACCACCTTCTTTCCTAGAAGAGCAAACCCTATCCCAAGAGACAAAGGACACCCTCTGTTTATCCTCCACCCCAGCCCATAGAAATATCCTAAAGATCTAGTCAATCCTTCTCCTAACTTTGTAGAGCATTCTTAAAAGAGATGTAATAGATGGGAATATTTTGGAGGGTAGCTTGAAGCAATTGCAACTTACCTGCTTGGCTCAGAAGACTACCTTTCCACCCAACTAACTTACGTTGAATCCTATCCAATACAGTTTTTTAATTATAACGGTTTTAATTTAAATACGTTAATAATAAATCGGATAATAATAAAAATATATATATTTATTTATTTTAATAATTGTCCCAAAAGCTAGTGACTTTGGTTAATTTCTAGCCAATTTTGTCTACATAAATGCTACCTATATAATCTTTGATTAGATGTTGGTGTTAAAAATTTATATATATATATATATATATATATATATATATATATTTATATATTTATATTTATATTTATATTTGCTAAAAAAATTATAAATATTGCAATTTACACATATTGATAATAATTATTTAAATTTTTAAATTATATTATTGGTATATTTAAACTAAAACAAATTATAACTTAAACACAATAACATTTATAATTATTTAATTTTAATAAGTGTTGATAAAATTATTTTATTTTAAGGTTTATTCTATGTTTAACCTATTCTAAAGTGTTTTGGTGATGCATACCTAATCTATTATAAGTATTTTATATGGAAAATTGAAATTAAGTGGCCTAACCATACATACTTAGTTTATTAGCTGCACAAGAACATTTTGCACTGTATAAGAAAACAAACATTATTTCTTATTTAAAAAATTAAAGACAATTATATATTAAATAAATAATATATTTTTATTTTTTATTACCTCTATTAAGTACGTTTTCCCGCGTATAAGGGAACAAACTTTATTTCTTGTTGCTTTCAAACATCAGCAGAAAGGAACCATGTTCTCTTTTCGTCATCATCCGATTAGATGATTAGATTCCATGAACAGGAAATTACTTTCTTTATCTTTCCACGTCTATTATAATAGTAAGTTTACCAATACGCCCATCAATTTCTTTATCTTTCCACGCCTATTATAATAGTAAGTTTACCCAATACGCCCATCAATGATTGACGCAAATTCTCTCTTACGTGTACAATGGTGCTCCACATTATATGAGTGGTCGGCATTGATACGATGGATATGAATATGTATGATTGCATAACTAGTAGTAGTTTTTTTTTTTTTTTGACTGATCTTTTTGTTTTGTTTTTTTTTTTTATTCTCACAAAATATGTTTAGTGTTTTTTTAGTCATTTTTTTTTGGTTGGGTTTGTTATCTGAATATTGATGTATTTGATGTCTTTCCAATTTTATATGAAAAATAGAATAGGATATCGTTGGTGCCTTTAAAATAAAGTTGAATAAAAAATTATTTTTTATGTCCTACTGGGTGATAGGTTGGTCTATGCTCTTGGGTGGCTATTAGGTTTAATTTTTGTTCTTTTATCCTTGGAAGTTGACCTACACTTAATTGGCCTTATCTTTCTTGCCTCCATTAAATAAAAAACAAGAAGAAAAAACAAAGGAAATAAATTTTAAAAAAAGTAGAAGAAAAATGATTTCATGAAATTGAATTGATTTCTAACTTTTACAACCATTTTCTAGAGAGAAAGAGAGGAATAATGTTGGGGAAGAAAATGAGGAAGCAAAGAATAAAAGGAATACAAAGATACGAAAATGGACTACAAAGGGTCTTAGGAGATAGGTCAAATGGTTGTGGCAAAGTGTTTGATGGTAGGCAACCTCACTTTGATTCCCTTGAGGGTTGTGGTCCACCTCACACCACTTAAACTAGATAGTAATCATGTATTTATCAAGATGTAATGACTCCAATATAGCCACATCGGTTATCTTTATTTTTATTAGTTCGACCCCTAAGTTAAGGTAGTTGGCCCTTGAGTATTAGGGTTAGCGTTAATGTTGATTTAGTCTATAAATAAAAAGAGTAATGTAGTGGGAATAATATTTCATATTCAAATCTTACTCACCTCTCTTGGAAACATGATACTTCACTCTATCTAAATGGTTAGAATTTGTATTTATTTGAATCTGGAATCTGGTTACTTGCATTTTTTACTTTTTGATATTGAATCTGAAATTATTGGTCTTAATGGATGTTTGATGTTGTTTATTATTGATTTGCTACTATCATTATTGTATTTCTTGAATTTTTTTATCAAAGTGGTATCAAAGCATCGATCTTGGCTCTCTATAGCAATGTGAAAGTGTGGCAAAAGAATGAGCAATCATTCTATAATCTATGTCGAATAGTTCTACTTGTTTCCTATTAATTTTTAATTTTTTTGGCTCATCTTTCGATGCATTTTTTTCTATATTATTGTGAGTTCAATGTTGTTAATTCTTTTTTTGAACTTGATTAAAAAAATGAATATCAGGTGTGATGGGACCTTCGTTGGAGACCTATCCCATTATCATTATTTTCTTGAGCTGGTCAAAATAAAGGGTATTTTTAAAAATATTTTTGTCATGAATTGGGTGTGCTAGGAACCTTGTAGTAGACATATCCCATTGTGTTTGTTTCTTAAGCTAATCAAAGTAAGGGGTATTTTTCACAATACTTTTGCAAAAGTGCTCCAAAGTATTATTTTGAAGTTTCCATTTGCCCCTAGTGTATGAACAAACGTATTACTCCTATTGGTTGGCTATAAATCAAAGGTCAATTACAATGCATTGATCATTCAAGAGATATGTACATGAGAAAAGAAGTATCAACCAAAAAATCTCGATAAGCACCACAATAATCCTCAAAATATCAATAGTTTTGAATAAAGTGTTATTTCTTCATTAAACACCATGGCTTCACATCCTTCCAATGCCACTTCCCCTTCCTCTCCTCCTCCCAATAACTCTTCCCTTATCACTCCTATTACCCTCCAACTAGTAATACTCTTCCTAATATAATTGACTCTAGTCTTCCTACCTATCTTGAGATAGGAAAGAGTGGTTAATTTTATTGTGTTCTCTCAAAATAAAATCAATATTACCTTAGAAAACATACAAAGCTTTCTAAATATGATATCTACTACACATTCCCTTAACCATGAATGCCAACAATCGTTATACAATAAACACCACATCCATAGGATATAAGCATCAATTAGTAGCTACCATTTGATCAAAGACCTCAAGCTTTCTATGGAAATGATGCAATTCCCTATGCTACCAGGAGTACTCTTCTAGATATAGATGCTTATACCTTAGGATTTGCTTTTGAACTTGATACCTATATGATACATATTTCTAAATTCCTTTCTAGGCTCATGATATTTTTATTCCATGCATCAACATCCCCATATTTGAGGGTATTTATCCACATGGATGTCTATCCAATATGAAAAGCATCATCAATTTGCATCATGTTCCTCAAGAATAGCATGTCTAAGTTGAAAATTCATACTAATAAGTGGTTGTTATGGAATATTTATCAATTAGGAACCTTTATTGTATGCCCTAAGTTTCAAGTGTAATTCCTCCGAAGGTATGACAAATAATCTTACACATTATATGTGGTCTATTTGATGTAAACCAAGGAAATAGAATAGACTAAGGAGTATTGGCAAATAATTTTATTGATAATAATACATTAAAATTTGGGCTTGTATATCAATTTCTCAAACCAGAATAAAATTCATGTATTTATTACAATGGGGTTACCACTCAGTGTGCGGTTTGAATGACTAACATTAACATCCAAATGGTGGTTTGAAATCTCTTTTCCATGAATTTGGGTAGTGCAGATGTCATCTCAGGATCACAATTGGTATCTCAGCTTAGTGATATTACTATTAATATACAATCATCAAGTGGATAGAGAATTGAAGGGTTATTTGTCTCCAAATAATCCAACCTCCTCCTATAATGTGGTTAGTTCCTATAGCATAGAAAATATATTGAATAAAGGTGATCATGGATTCTTTGCCTAGGTTAATTGCATGGAAGTTCAATCTTTGAAGTCGCTTATTCTAGCTATTCCTGTAGACTTGCATAACATTGTGGATCACTATGTAGTTATTTTTGCGAGCCCGTAAGTCTAGCCTTTTAAGCACATACATGATCATGTAATCACCTAGTTTGAGAAATTTGGCCTCCTAATATGCATCCTTACCACTATCCTCAACCCAAAAGTCTAAAATTGAGAAATTGGTTTAGGAAATGTTGGAGCATGGAATCATTTATCCAAGCATCAATTTGTATTCCTCTCTAGGTTATGGCATGGTGTAAGGACAATTCTCAGTGCATATATCTTAGTTTTTGAACTCTCAACAAGATCACCAACAAATATAAGTTTTCTATTTCTATTATAGATGATTTGTTAGATGATCTACATGGTGCTAAATACTTTACAAAACTAGCCTTGTGTTATAGGTTCCATCGAAATATGGTTAGAGAAGAGGAAATCCCTAAGACTGCATTTTGCACACATGAGGTTCATTATGAGTTTCTAATCATTCCTTTTGATCTCATTAATGGTCCTTCCACTTTCCAAAATCTGATGAATTTTATCTTTTGTCCTTGTCTTCGCAATTTTATATTAGTCTTATTTAATGATATCTTTAATTTATATCAAGTTCTAGGAAGATCATCTAGTTCATGTGGACCACGTTCTTCGCCTATTACAAAAGGGAAATCCCCTAAGCAACTCCATGGTTTTTTATATCTTAGATGATATTATAGGAAATTTACTCGTAACTATGGCATGATTGCTAATCTTGTTACTATACTTGCTAAGAATGATACGTTTGTTTTGTTCAAAGAAAATTTCCAAGCCTTTTAGGCCCTAAAGGAGGCTGTGTAACACCCTTATTTTAGCCATCATTGATTTTAGCAGACCCTTTATCATTAAGAGCGATGCTTTAAGCATATGTATTGGAGTGGTTTGATATAGGATATACATCCATTGGTCTTTACAAATAATAAACACTCTAGAAAGAGTATGGGATATGTGAAGAAAATATCAGTTGTTTTGCTTGCTATAGATAAATAGAAAACTTATTTGTTTCGGCATCACTTCACCATCAAGACTAACCGTAGCAACCTTATGCATTTTCTAGAACAATGCCTCTCATGTCCTAAATAGAATAAATGGTTGATAAAACTCTTAGGGTATAATTTTGTACTTGAATACAAGAAAGAAAAGGAGAATGTGGTTCTCTATCTTGCAAACATGAAGATATTATTATTATAATTAGTATCATCTCTAGTCCTCTTCTACAAAAGATTTTACAACTATAGGAGGACTAGATTTCTAACTCAAAGATTGCTTGAGTCATTTAGGAAGTGGACTATGGATCTTCATTGTCATTTTTTTTCTCATTTACTAATGGGTTTATCCAAAAGAAGGATTGCACTTATCTTCCTCGATCCTTAGTTATAAATACTAGTGTCCTTCAAGTATTACATGCATCTCCTTTGATACGATATTTTGGATTCTTAAAAATATATCAATATCAAAGTAATATTTATTTTGAAAAACATTAAAAGTAGATATCAATATCTTTGTGGCCTAACATGAGTTATGTCAACATAACAAGGGGAAAACTATAAAATATCTTGGGTTGTTGCAATCCTTGTCTATTATTGATTTTGAATGGGAGCACATATCCATGGATTTCATTGAAAGCCTTCTTATGGTAGTAGATTTATTTTCTAAGTACACTCTATTTTGTGTGCTACAACATCCCTATTCATCCATCAAGGTTGCCAAGGTATTCCTTATTTTTATTTGTAAATTGAATTGTATCCTCAAGTTCATTGTTAGTGATTTTGATCCTATCCTCACTAGTAAATTTTGGAAGGAATTGTTCCATCTAGTGGTACCCATTTGAATACATCTTCATCGTATCACCCTTAATTGGATGACCATATAGAGATTGTAAATAAATATGTAGGTAGTTACCTTCGTTATTTTTCTCAAGATAAAAAATATCATCAGGTTCATTAGCTTTCTTTAACTGAATTATGGTGCCTTCTTACCATTCTTTCCTTAAGATGTCTCAATTTGAGGTGTTGTATGGTTAGAAATCTCCATCGAATGGTGGTGCCTTCTTACCATTCTTCCCTCAATATGTCTCCATTTGAGGTGTTGTATGGTTAGAAATATCTATTAGTGATAAACCATGTTTTGGAATCCTCCAAGGTGGCTCAGGTATATGATTTATTGTAGTAATACAACTTATGATTCATCTTATTAATGATAATTTGACCTAGGCCCAAAATTGTATGAAGCAATAACATGATTTATATCAATTTGAATGATAATTTATCATGGGATATATAGGTTTTTTTAGACTCCATCTCTATAACCAATTTTCTTTGAAGATCAATTCTAGTTAAATGTTGGCTTCTTGATTTTACAGACCCTACACGATTGTTTGTTGCATTGGTGAAGTGGTATATCAGTTGGATATTACACCATCGTTCCACATAGAGCTTTTAATATTCAATGAGGAAGGTCAAATCACATAGAATATGTAGTCCCACATAGAAGATGTAGTCCCATATAGAGTTTCTAATATTCAACGAGGAAGGTCAAATAAATCCCTAATTAGAAGTAGTGTTGCATTCTAAAGTTCATCTTTTGTGGCCTTATTAGATTTAGGATTTTCTCATAAAGTGGCAGGATCTTTTAGAAGAAGATGTTATGTTTGAGTTGAGAGTATTTTTTCAATCTTTTCTAGCTTTAAGAACAAATTGTTTTGAGTAGGGAAGCCATGTAATAGCTCTAATATAGCCACATTGACAATATTTATTTTTATTTTCTCAAGCCATAGGTTAATGTAGTCTACCCTTGAACACTAGTGTTATGGTTAATATTGATTTATTCTATAAGTAAGAATACTTATATTGTAGTTGTAATAATCTTTCATATTTGAATATTAGTCACCTTTATTGCTCATATAAGACTTTTCCCTCTCTAAGTAACTAAGAAACTTTACCCTCTTCAAGTGGCTACAATTTGTATTGATTTGAATCTAGAATATTTTCTTGCATTTTTTACTTTCTAACATTGAATAGAAACTTATTGTTCTTAGTGGATGTTTCTTGTTACGTATTATTGAATTGCTATTATCATTACTATATTTCTTGAAGTTGTTTCATTATAAGCTATAGTGAAAGAAGTTGGAATTAAACTCTTGACTAGAGGTACATAATGATGGATATTTATCTATTCCTATCTACCAAAAAAAGGAATGACAAATGGAATAAAGGAGGAAGCAAGTTGAAGAAGATCAAGAACACAGGAGAATTCAATAATAAGAAGTAAAAAATGAAGACTTTTATGTTTAATTTTATAAGCATACAATATTTTCCATAAATTGAAAAGAATGTATGACCTCTTAATTAATTAATCACAATTCAAGAATTTTCTTGTTGCGAAGATGTCATCTTGTTCTTCCAAGATAACATATTTTATAATGTTTTTAATTTCTTTTCAATTATCTTATTAATTTTATTAGAAATACTAAGAAGGCCAAGATTTTAAAAATATTTTAAGTGCCCTTTCTTACTACCCACGATAATACTAGTAGTATTCATCTCACTTGTTGTAACCTTTATTTCCTAGTATTTTCTAATGCAACCAACACATCAATCTTAAAAAAAACCTTTTTTATATAACAATCCAACCTATCTCTCATCTTCAATTTGTGGATGACTCTACCCTTTTAGGTAAAGCTATAGTTAAGGAAGCTTCTAATATTAAGCAAATCATTAGTTGTTTTTCTAAGGCTACTGGGCAGTTGATCAATGAAGACAAATCTAAAGTTATTTTCTTTCACTGCTCTGCTAGATAGGAATCCATGGTCTTGGATAAATTAAGATATAAGAAGACCTCTCTTCTAATCACTTATTTAGGTATTCCCATAAATATTCAAAGGCAGAAAAATAAAGATTGGAATTGGTTGTTGGACAAAGTCAAGAAGAAAATTGGAAAGTGGACCAACAAGTGGCTTTCTTCTGGGGGTATAATCACCTTGGTAAAATCAATCCTTCAAGATATTCCTATTTATGTTTCTTTCATTTTGAATATCCCAAAGGCTATTCTTCGAGAATTGGATCAAATCAGTCATCATTTCCTTTGGAGTGGTACTAAGGAGAAAAGAAAATGGGCCTTGGTGAAATGGGATACTTTATGTCTTCCTAAGAGTGAAGGGGGGTTAGGATTTCGGTATTCAATTAATAACAACAAAGCTTTAGCTGCTAATTTATATTGGAGGATGTTGCATAACCCCAATGCTCTTTGGGCCAATAATCTCCGTGCTAAATATGCTGAGAACAAAAGTCTTGAAGACCTTGTTCGCTATCAACTTCCTACCAAAGGTTCTCCCATTTTAGCAGTTCTTAAGACTGGTGAGGATTTGATAAAGAAAAAATTATTTTGGATCATTCATAATGGTCAACATGCAAATTTTTGGACATATTCTTGCGATGGTCACAAGCCTTTGATAGCTCAGTTTCTCGATTGGAGGCCTTGGATGGAGGAGCTTCACCGAGCTAATTGGATAAAGGTGGCTAATTACTGTCGGTACCATACTTGGTAATTCAAAGGTTGGTAGATATTGGATCCCTATTGAGGACTGGCCTATTCAAATCCCAGAAAGGCAAAGACAAGATATCCAAGGCATCCTTCATATGAGATCCCTATCTTGGTCCCATGAAAAAGATTGTTTTGGATGGAACAACACTACTAAGGGTGAGTATTCAGTTGCTCAAGGTTATTTGACCTTATGCCATAATAATCCCAACCATTCTTCGACATATTTTCTCAATTGTGGGCTCAAAAGCTCGGCCTAAGGTGAGGTTCTTTAATTGGCTTTTATTGCATCGTAGGGTGCTTACTGGTGAGCAACTTATGAAGCGTGGTTTTCATGGCCCTTTTAGATGTGAAATGTGTGAAGAGAATGTAGAAAATATCAACCATATTTTTATTGAGTGTACTTTAGCCTCCGAGCTATGGAGGAGAATGGCAACTTTACTTGGCTTACAGTGGTCCAATTTTTTCACTTTTGAACAACTTTGGAGGGATTGGCCTAATCAAGAGGGTGTTGATCATTTTATTAGGCAGTTAGTTTGGATGGGTTCTACCATTCTTTGGAATATTTGGAATGAAAGGAACAACCGAATTTTTAATCAAGATAGGAAGGATATTCACTATATTTGGAAAAAGACCATAGCCAACTTAGTTGAATCAGTCCATCAACTCCTTAATCACCCCCAAAACTCCCACCAAAGATGGGATCAAGTGATGCAAATATTGAAGATTAAACCTTCTAAGGGCAACCAACTTAAATGGAATGTGAGTATTAGTAATATGGATAGGACTAGAAATTGGCAACCTCCTCCTAAGGATTTTGGAAAAGTCAATACTGATGGAGCCTCTAGAGGGAACCCTGGAAAAGCCAGTGTGGGAGGAATTGGTAGACTTTCATATGGCTCCCTGGTTTTTACTTTTGCTGAGAATTTGGGTATTCTTTCCAATAACCTTACTGAGGGGTATGGTATCCTTAGAGGCCATCAGGAGGCTACTAAGGTTGGATGGGAAAAGTTGTTAGTTGATTATGACTCTTAACTTATGATTAATCTCTTGAAGACTCCTTCTAAGAATCATAAGGTGGATTGGAGAATAAAAAGAATTATTGAGAAGATTCAATTAATCCAAATGGGATTTTTGAAAGTTGATTACAATCATGTGGTCAAAGATCAAAACAAGAGTCTTGATGCTTTAGCTAATTGGGCTTTGGACAAAGGTGATCTTACTTGTTATGGCCACCCTCCTATATGGTGGGCTTCTCAAATTAGGGAAGCTCTTCTTTCTATCATTTCTTTGGATGGCTCCAGTTCTGAAGTTATCTAGTTTCTTCTTGTTTTTTTTTTTTTCTCTTTGGTTCATTCAGTTTTTTTAGTTCCCTAGCTCATTTTATTCTTTATTTTGTTTCCTCTGTTGATTCTTGCATTAATAGTCTTCTAGTCTAGATAGGTCACTGTTTTGTTCATTTTTATTTTTCTTTTGTCTTCTTTGTGTTTTTGTTTAGTTTTTTAAGGTGGGTGGGTTCTTTTGTTTTGTTTTGTTTTGTTTTTGTGTTATTTGTGTTGTTTTTTGTTGTTCTTGTGTTTTTTTTGTTTTGTTTTGTTTTGTTTTTTTTTATGTTTTTTGTTACTGTTCTTGTGTTTTTTTCGTTCTTGTTCTTGGGTTTCTCTTTGTTTGTGTTATTTCATTTTTTTTATGTGAGTGTTTTCTATGTTTTTTGTTTTTGTTTATTGTCTGTTGTTGGTTGTTTTTATTTTTATTTTATTTTTTTATTTTTTAGGTTTTGGTTGTGTTTATTTTTCATGTTTTTTTGGGTTATGTATTTGTAGTGTTCTGTTGTTTTTGTCTTGTTTGTGTTTTGTTATGTGGTTCTTGTGTTTTTCTATGTGGTTTGTGTTGTGGTTTCTTTTATCTTATTGTGCGTGTTTGGTTGTGCTTTTGGTTTTGACACACTCAAGGACCATGTTTTTTATTTTATTTTATTATTTTTGTTGTTATTTACTTTTTTTAATTTGGTTTTGTGTGTTTGTTTGCTCCTTGAGTATGTCAAAGGTGGTAGGCTAGGTCCGAGTCCTGGGCATTTTTGGCGGAATGGATACCCCTGCCTCCTTGGGTCTTACTCGAAAGTGGCATCCCTTTTGGGATGTTTTCCACAAATAAAAAAAAAAACTAAGTGCCTTGTCATGTTGGAAAGAGAAAATTACCTTGTCTATCTTCTCCATATAATCTTCCTCATAGATCTATCATTAAGTCTCCATGTAATAACTAATCAAATGTTTCCATATTCATGGTTTTCTTGTTTTGACAGTTTCTCCTGTTCATTTTTTGGGTTTGCTAGGTTTGTTAGAAACTGCTAGATTTTATTTTTTGTCTTTTTGGATGGTTTTGTTGGGTTTTCCCGAATGCTTATTTGTATTTTTCGGCTCTCGATGTTAATCCTAGTTTGGTTCACACATTTTTCTCTCTGTAAAAGGTTTTTGGTCTTTTGAAAACCCCTCTATCAATCAAAAAACAATATATCTTTTTTTTTTTTTTGTAAATGGTGGAAAACTATCCAAACTTAGTGCTTTGTCATGATGGAAAGAGAAAATTGACTTGCACATCTTCTCCATCTAATCTTCCTAATTGATCTATCATTATGTCTCCATGTAATAACTAATGGAATGTTTTCCAAAATCCCTATATAAACCTCTATCTTGCTCATACTTTGATGGAATGTGTTTGAAACAATCTACTTCTATTTTGTTTTCCTCTACTTCCCCAATACACCTTCTATAAGGAGTTCAATTATTTTTTATTACACAAAAGTAATAGATTGATTTTGAAAAATAGGATAGAACAATTTGGTATTTCTATCACCCTAATCCATCTACAATAGGATTTTTGTACCATATTCCTATTCTAACATGTTATGATAATGAACTAGTATCCACTCTCTTGTAAAAGAGACAAGGTTATGCATAAGGGGTCGGACCCAAAATGTACTTGTAGAAAATGGGCAAATCCGTTTCGAAACCATGGCGAATCCTAGCCAACCTCACGTCGAAGGCAATGGTGAATTACCTTATATTCTCATAAAATATTGTAAAAATTTGGCGGGTTTAATGTTTTTGTTTTGTCGGGCCAGTGCAAAACACGATCCAGGCTCGGATAGGGTGCAAAACATGATCCAAACTCGGACAGGATACAAAACACTATTTGGGCTCGAACCAGGTGCAAAAAATATCCAGGCTCAGACCGGGTGCAAAACATGATCCAAGCTCAGATCGGGTGCAAAACATGATCCGAGCTCAGACCGGGTGCAAAATGTAGACGATTTAGGGTGTAGAAATGCAAATGGACTAATTGAAGGATTGAAGACAGACCAGGTGCAACATTGTATATGGAATGAGTGCAACATTGTAGATGGTCCAGGTGCAAAAATTCAAACGAACCAGATGAAGGATTGAATATAGACCAGCTGCATCATTGCAGACGATCCGGGTGAAGTATTGTAGATGGATTGGGTGAAACATTACAAATGGGTCGGGTGCAACATTACAAACAGATCGGCTGCAAAAATGTAGACAAACTGGGTGAAGTTTAATAGATGGGCTAGGTGTAGCAATGCAAACGGGCTGGATGCAGAAATATAAACGGTTCGATTGCACAAAATATAAACGAACCAGGTGCATTAATGTATACGAATCGGGTGCAGTGATGCAAACAACCCAGGTACATTAATGCAAATGGACACCGCCACACGCATATCCACTAACATACTACCACGTGTCCACCCCATACGCATATCCAATAACACGCTGCCACGTGTCCACCCCACTCAGTCTCATCTATAAAAAGACATCAAGAGACTTTTTTCTACTACAAGAGATAAGAGCGAAGTTGCTATCACTTCCCTTCCCTAAGAGACCATTACCCCACACCTTTCCAGAGCAATGGTGACTATGAAGACACAGGAAATAATATTTAAAAATCAAATTTGTGTCACTTTTCAAGAGTACTTAGCTGGGACAGATGGCATCGATTGCATATGGGTTCAGAATGGAGGTTTTGGGGGTTTGGCTTCTATGCCTCAATTTAGAACAGATAGATTTGTTTTACACAACATAATCGATGCTTACGACAATGATCTTGGGGTCATTACTGTGTCGACACACAATCGAAAAATATATTTTACAATCAAACCCTCTGATATCCAGAGATTGATTGGACTTCCACAGAAGGGTCTCGTTGTAGTATCACAAAAGCTTCTTCTCAATAAGAATGACAAGGCTTTCTTGGAGGAGCATTTCGACATCTCTTTGGAATTATTGTCAGGTATAATTATCTTCATTTGATTATATTAAATTTTATAATTTAAAATTTGTTCACATAATTTTTTTGCAGCCTCTGCGATGAAGTTGAAGAGAGGGTTAACAAATAACATTGTTTCAAATGATGATTTCAAGGTAATTCTTGAATTTATCCAAGAAAGATTGTTTTTGCTTGGAAGATCGAATATATTATTCTGGTCATTGGCTTATATTATTCATTGTTTATAGTTTCATGAGAGATTCGACTGGTGTACATATTTTTATGATTGAATCATATCAGAACTCTATATTGTTCAGACTAGCCAGTCAGAAAAACCTCTCATGGTTGCTTCAGTAAATTACATTTTAGCTCTTTATTATGAAAGTTTTCATAATTTGCAAGATACTGATTCACCAACTGTTTTGCACACTAAATGACAAAGCATTGCTATGACTATTGAAGAGTTGAAGGTATTTATTCTATTTTTCACCAATAGTAATTTTTATATCTTAAGATGTTTTTAATTTATGTTTTAATTATTATTTTTGCATCTAAATGTAGAGTAAGATAGTCATCACATGGACAAAGAAGAATGCTAGTGCTAAAAGTCACATGCCAGAGGACTGTGGTGATCAGAAGGTCCAATTATTGACTTTCAACCACAAATACCTCATAAAGGATAGAAGTCAACTTCTTCTCTCGCTTCTCATAAACATGTGCAATCAAATGCCATGGAAGGTGAATCCAGTTATGTTGCACCAATGACGGGTAAGTTTATTGTTTCAAGTTTTTGTTGATTCATTACCATTTCTATTTAGTTGAAATTATATCTATTTTTCATTTTTTAGTATGTTATTCAGTTTTACGCAAAACCTCCACAAACACTCACACCCAATTGTCTCCACAGGCTGAAGGGCAACACGAGATTTGTTCATCGGGTATGTGAGTTTTTTAATTATAAATTTTATCTCCTTTAATTTTATTTAATAATATCTTATTATAATATATTTAGGTCCCTCTCCACAATTTCATGAAAGGAGGAAAATGATGCCACCACCACAACCAACAGGTCTAACACCACCAGGTCCAACACCACCAGGTCCACCACCACTAGGTCCATCACCACCAGCATGACAATCTCAATAACGACAACAATTTATGCGAGGTCAAAATGCTAGAAAAAATCTTGATGGACCGAGATAACGGGGGGGGCCCACATAATCGAACACATAAGGACAGTCATCTACATTTCCAAATTTGTCATTTTCAACTAGTGTTTCTTTGAAATATGTTTTGACCTCTGGTTTAGATGTGCCAGAATTCGATTAGGATTATATTTTACAAGGGAACATTGAAGGGTTAAAAGTCTTAGATATGGTAAATTTACAACCAGAACCAGAATCTTAGATAATTTCATTGTCATCTTCTAAGACCTTCGATTTTGATCCTGAGGATGAAGAAGTTACATTGTCTAAAGATAAGTTGGTTTTCTTTTGTTGTTATTCACTGATCCAAGATGTTTTACTTGAAAATGTGAACGAATTGAAGGATTGGGAATTGCGGGCAAAGATCTTTATCAAGGAAATAAATGCCCGCTATAAAAATTATGATAAAAGGGAAGAAATTTTTGCCCCTGTCAGAAACCAACCTGAGAAGCTTGTTGGGTTCCTTCAACAAGCCCAATTAGGATCGGTGAATCCTTATGTTTCTTATGATGATAAAATTTTAAAGACTATGTTGACGAAGTTAGAGAACCTGAATGTTGAAGCCCAGACGTAATACAACCTATGGGTCTCTAATAAGAAGAAAGTTTTAATTGCTGATGCTGCAAGAGATGTTGTGAAGGTGAGGCTTTTAAATGCAATCAAATTTGTCATTATATTTTACTCTCGACTAACTAAGTTGTTCTTTAATTTTAATGCAGGTAAATTTCTAGAATTTATAAAAACAAGTAAATTTCTTGGCTATTAATCTCGAGGTTACAAAGAAATCAATCTTGAATATGATAACAATGAAGGATACCTTACAAACTAAGGTCAGGGATAATAATTATTCAAAAGCAATTATACTCGAGCACAAAATGGATTCAAATATCTTGCTTAAGAAGAAGCTTAAACAAAACGAACATATAGTCCTTGAGGATCCAACAAAAGATGATAGATTGTTGTTGGGGAGCTTACAAAAGGTAGAGGAAGGCCTCATCAGAATGGGAGCACCGAACTAGCCTGAGCAGGTTTTTGGTACAGGCGATAAGGGAAAAGAACTTGCAACTTTGGAAGTATCTCAAAGTAAAGGAGATGCAAATATACATGGAGCATATCAAACTTAAGGAGATGCATATATACAAGGAAATACTGAATCTCAAGGCCTAGGTGATCCATGTGCACAAGGAGGATCTGAATCTTCCCCTACTCTTCCTTGAAAAAATGCTTTGTTGTAATATGTTTGACTGTGGAAATAAATTTTTGGATGGTGGTTGTATAAACAATTTTGTACTGTATATTTTCTATGCAATTAATGAAAAACGCTTTTGTTAATTTGAATTCTATCACTCATTGGTTGTTTCTATTTATATTCATGTGTTGTTTTTTTAATTTGTAATGATTCAACTATATTCACTAAGAGTTGCAAGTTTTTGTGCTTTAAGAGTGTCTTTAGAAACTTGATGCAAACTAGATTTTGTACCTTTTCTTCAATGCACAAAACTAATTTTTGTTGAGAGTAACAATAGTGCAAATGAATCTAACAAATTCTACTTTTTAATGCACTAACAATTTACACCTTATCACTGCAATATACTCTCAATAAAATGCACTTAATCAATTTACCACAACTAATCAAGAATAATTTGAAATGAACCTTCAAATATTTTGCAAATTCTATCACTCATTGGTTGTTTATATTTATATTCATGTGTTGTTTTTTAAATTTGTAACGATTCAACTATATTCACAATTACAATCTGAAAAGAAATGAACGATTAAACTATATTCACCATTCAACTCAGTTATCCCATACATTAATATCAGTACACTATATTTTTGAAAATTATGTTGTAAATCGATTATGAAAGAGAATTATATCTTTTACATCATAAAACATATAATTTGAAAGACAATGATGTGTGATAAAGAATAAAGTTACAATTCAAATAGATGAAACAATATTGTAATGACAATAAACACATTCATATTGAACAAGGTTGTAAAATCTTGTAAAAATTACAATTTAGGTAACTAAAACAAACAAATACTATGATATAAATGCAATTAAAACTATTTCAAAAATAACACTAGATCCATAAACAAATATTCTTGCTTTTCCTGATTCCCAAACCAGTTAGCTGAAACAAACATTCTCAGCTTGTCCAGAATCACTATTGTGAAATCTGATATCAAATAAATTCAAATTTATGAAGAACACAAGCTTATACTGAGGGGGGGATAAATAGTTAAGACCATTTTTTACTTTTATTTCCAATCAATATTATGCAATTTATAGATAGCAATATCAACAATAGTAATTAAAGCAATGTACAAACCACCACACACAATAGAGACACCAATTTTACGTGGTTCATCCAATGTGGGCTACTACATGGAGAAAATATTTCACTAAAATTATTCTCAATCAATCTCTTGGGAATTATTTCCCTATTACAATGTTTATGGACCTCTGTCCAAAGTAGACACCAATCCCCTAATCAAGTTTGTGGATCTCTATCCACAAGAGAACTCCTTTCTCCTTAGCTTTGACTAGTGATCTTCTAGAAGAACTGTTGCCCCCACTACTCTGGCTAATGGATCTCTATCCACTGAAGACATTTGTCCTCACTACCCTAGCTAATGGATCTCTATCCACTAGAGACTTTCATCCTTTATACTTTGTCACCTTCAAAGCTCTGCCTCAAATCTGCATTAAACACAATACTTTGTTCTATCACAAATCTCATCAATCTCTATCTCTGGTCTGGCACAAACCTATCCTCAAATCTACACCAAACTATGTCCTCAAATATGTACTAAATACAGTCCTTCAGTCTAGCATAAATTTTTCCTCAATATTTGTCCTCAAGCCTTAACACAAATCTTGACTCAATCTCAAATCAACTTTGCTAGATCTGCCCCAAACCTTAAATCAAGGTTTGAACAAGTCAATAAATCAAATCTGCTCTCAAGTCTTCTCAAAGACTTACCTCAAATATGCCTTGTAAGCTTCCACAAAATCTCACACTAACCTATCCACAAGTCCTCTCTAGAACTTATCTCAAATCTACTCAACAAGTCCTCACTAGAACCTGTCCAAATTTGCTCAACAAGTCCTCACTAGAACTTGTCCAAATCTTCTCACAAGTCCTCACTAGAACTTGTCCAAATTTGTTCAACAAGTCCTCACTAGAACTTGTTCAAATATGCTCAAATACACACTAGAACTTGTCCAAATCTGCTCAATAAGTCCTCACTAGAACTTATCCAAACTCATAGAAACATAAAGAGAATTGTTAGAGACTCAATATGCTTCACACTTATTTCAATGCTCAATTACTTTCAATCAATATTTTGGAAACATATAGAGAATTTTTAGAGACTCAATATGCTTCACATTCACCACAATGCTCAATCACTTTCAATCACTCATTTTACCACAAAAACATATAGATAATTGTTAGAGACTCAATATGCTTCACACTCACTAACTCTCAATCACTTTCTCAACTCAATTTAGAAAATAGAACAATTTGTTTCATATAACTTGAACAATCACTTTAACACATTCACTAGGCTCAACCAACTCTACTCAACCAATCACTCAATGAAATAATTATTGTTCACAAACCCTAGTCCAAGCATATGAACACTCCCTCAAATATTTCCAGCAACTCTTATCAACCAATCTCACTTAATAATAATACTCATGTTCTTTTCAAATTCTAGTTCAAGTTCTCCACTCAACCATTCACTTCAACAATAATGCTTATAAAACAATCTTCACATAACAATGATACTCATGATCTTTGCAAACCCTAGTTCAAGTTCTTCACTCACTTCAACAACAATGCTTATAAAACAAGGTTTTATCAACAACTCTTTATTCTAGAAAATCTTGAAGCATTAATTCAACACACTCAACAAGGAAAACCTTAACCAAATCCTTTTCAATCCAACTTAGCATTCACAACATTCAACAATCACTCACTAGGAAGAATATGCCCATACCTTTTGTTTGATGTAGAAGTGCCCTTGGAAAACCTGACTAAATCACAATTTTCTTCTTTCCAATTTCAATGGTTAGATGACAAAATATCACTCCAACACTTTCTCAAAATATTCCTTAGACACAAAAATACTCAAAGCTCAAATACACCTTATTGCTCCTACTTGTAATTAACATTCATCAAATCATGCACAAAAATAATTACTTGGATACACCTTATAATATCCAACTTAAAATAAAATCCAACACCACAAAAACCACAACCAATCTTTCTAAAACACATTTATTTCCTTTTCAAACCCTAAAGAAAATAATATGAAAAATTTATTTTGCAATAACCTTATAACTCCCCAAAAACCTCATATACCAAATAAAATATGCAAAAACTATTTTTCAAAACCTCAACAACCTTCTTTGAAAATTATGGCGCTCAAACGCTAATGCATACCTTATTATTCCCCAAAAAGGGTTTTGGCGTGATTCTATCCACCGTCTCCCCAAGCGCCTTAGCGCTTTGGAGCCCACCGCATGGGATAAAGGCACCCACGTCAAGGAAGTCAACCTTCCTTCCCTTTCAACCTTACTCGCATTTTCCAGCAAAAACAAAACAATATTTCGTGGGGATGCGAACCTGCGCCTGTGGCTACCCTAACGCCTTGCCACTACTGCGGTTGCCAACTGTGCTACCAGCGGTTGGTGACCAAGGCTCCCTCCTTGGTGAATGATATGATTTCGACTCCTCTTAGCACTTTTAAAAATTAAAAACTCTTTGTTGCACACACGATTCACATGAAATTTGCATAGCATATAATATTATCCGAAAGCATTGGGGGATTTTGGTAAGGTGGGTAATCCCCCTTTTATACACATGATAAATGTTCTTCCCACGCCGGCGCTAGAGATTCGAATTCGAATTTCTAATTAATTTTAATAACCCTTCTTAGGGTTAGTTAAAAATTAATATAAATTAATCTTATAACTAATATCAAAATTAATTAATAATTAATTTAAATAACTTAAGTTAAGTAGATTAATAATAAAAATTGGCTGATGAGTTTTCGTGCTCTGGCGATTTGACGGGAAAACTTCTGAACCGGCGTCGGGCGCTGCTCGTGGGCCTCTGGCCCGACAGATCTTCCCAGAGCCTTTGTTTGATTGTTTCTGCACTACTCTGAAGACTTGTAAGCTGTTCCGGGAGGGCTCGATGGGGTCTCCTCCAGTCTCTTCTGCTGGAAAAAAGAGTTCATACGGTGATATGCTGAAATAAAACCCCTCGCCCTCCATTGGTGAAGCGCAGAGGACTGCTTTTCAGACGTTACTCAAGAACGCTGGCAAGGGTGCTTCCACACACCGAGTTAACGGTTGCCTTCCGCAATCAACTTCCAGACCAAAGATTATTATAGAACCGAAACTGGTCGAAGACACAATCTCCTATCATGCTCATCACGACCTGATTTGCAAATTCATGGGTATCCGTCCCACTCTAAACTTTCTGCACACCTGGGTTAGACAAAATTGGGAGCCACTAGGTGAGTACTCCTTATGGCCTATTAGTAATGGATATTTCATTATTAGTTTCTCTTCTTTAGCAGATAGAAACAGAGCATTTGAATCAGAGAAGAGGAACCATGGCCCGGTTGGGTTATTTGTTCAACCTTGGAGAGTGGGTTTTGACCCTCATATCGAACCCACGGCAGTCCGGTCTGGATCCGACTGTATGCTCTCCCGATGGAGTTTTGGGGTGAGCAGGTTTTAGAAATGATTGGTAATTCATTAGGCAGATTTATAGGAGTCTCCAGAGACACTATAGAGGGAAACACAGTTGTCTTTGCTAGGATCTGTGTTGAAATGGACATTAGCCAGCCTCTACCAGCTGAGGTGGAACTTGAGTTGACAGGGCTCTCCTGGATACAACAGTTAGATTATGAGGCACTACCTTTTAGATGCAGAGTCTGCCATAAGCACGGCCATCTGGCGAGGTTCTCGCCTAAATATTCTGAGCACAAAAGTGGAGGCGCCGCTTGGAAATCCAAATCGCCCCAGAGAGGGCAAGTTTACCCCTGTCCAAGATCCATCTAGTATTCCTCAGGATTCTGATCTCCAGAAAGATGGTTTTGAACAACCGAAGCGAAGGAGAAATAAAAAGAAAAATTCCAAGGAGCAGGCACAACTTAAACCAACCAATCGGTATGAAATCTTTAAATCCCTAGTAGATCAAGAGGACCAAGTTATGGAAGGAGTGGATGGGAATGTTGAGGATATTAACATTCACTCTCAGGCTTTCCCTTCTTCTACTCCGGTCTTAGAACAGGTAATGGAACCCTCTGGGACAAGGCAGCCAGAGAACTCAGGGACACTGGTAATCCACTCCCCAGCATAGCCGGTTATTAAGGACGTCAATATGGGAAGCTCTGAAAAGAACAGGGAAAGGTCGGTTCTAGGGATTACCCAGGTGGAGAAGAGGTCTAAAAACAGTAATTCCCAAGGAGCAGGCAGAAAATCCAATAAGGATCTACTAGCAGTACAAGGAGACAAGCTGATCAATGGAGGATCGGTGAGGCCAATTGAGTCTTATTGCTCACAAGGTCCTCAATGATTATTCAATCTTGGAATGTTAGGGGTTTAAACAGCAGAACCCATCAATCTGCTGTTCAAGGACTTTTAGGAAAATGTAAAACAGACTTTTTGCTCATCCAGGAGACAAAAATGTCTCGTAGATCTTATGTGCAAGACTGCTAACAAAATATGGCGGGGTGCTGATTATATGGATGTGGCTGCTCAGGGTGCCTCGGGGGGGATTGTTACTCTCTGGAACCCTCAAGTATGGACAGCTTTAGAACACATAGCTTGGAGGGGTGTTCTCACTTCTCTGTTTAGAAACAATGCCACATCTGAACATGTTCTTATTACAAACTTCTATGGGGCTCAATGCTTTGATGGCCAGCGGCTCCAATGGCAAGCTGTACACAACATGAGGTCATCCCGGGAAGTTTTTGACTGGATCTTATCTGGGGATTTTAATGCCAAATTGTCTGTTAGGGATCAGGAAGGTGGTGCCCCAGTTTTGGATCCTGGGGACCGGTTCTTGATTGCCCAAATCCAGGCCTTTAATATGGTTGATATCAAAGGCCCTGGAACCTACTTTACTTGGACAAACAAGAGGAGAGAGCCACACAGCAGGAAGGTTAAGTTAGACTAGTTTTTGGTCTCTGAAGAGGCATTTATTAAATGGAATCTTAAGTTCCAGATTTTGGAAGGTCCAGTCTCAGACCACTATCCCCTTTTGTTGGAGGGAGGGCCGATGACAAGTCAACACCATAAGCCATTCAAATTTGAAAATTTTTGGTTGCAAAAGGAGGATCTCCGAAGGAAAATTCCATAGTGGTGGGAAGAAGGCCGCCTACCCTTGGGGACTGCAATGTTCAAATTCCATAAACAACTCCATTTTGTCAAGTGTAAATTGAAACAGTGGAGACAAAACAATAAGTCGGACTTCCAGCTCCAAAGGGCCCCCTTGATGGCAAGATGGGAGGAGGTGCAAAAACACTTCAGGGAAGGTACCATTACTGAGCACCTTAAAGCTGAGGATGATGCTCGCGCAAAGCGGTTGAGGACATTGATAATCAAGAGGAAATTTATTGGAAACAGAGAGCAAGAATCACTTGGTTACTAGAAGGTGATAGAAATACAAAATTTTTCCACCGCTCAGCCCGTGCAAGGAGACAAATGCATAACATGGAAGTCCTTCACGATGAGAATGGACACTCCTTTGATACTCTCCCTGGAATGCATTTCCACTCAATGGATTATTTCTCAAACCTTTTTAAGGAAAGTGGGGAACAAGATGTGGAAGCCCAAAATGAAGTTATTAATGTCATACCTTCTATTATCTCTCACGAAGAGAATCAGACTCTCCTTAGACCCATTGACAGTGATGAACTAAAGAAAGTGGTCTTTGGGATGAGCACGGGAAAATCGCCAGGTCCAGATGGCTTTCCTATAGAATTCTTTCAGGCCTTTTGGGATACTCTGGAGAAAGATGTTTTGGCTGTCGCAGAGGAGTCCAGAACTAATAAAAGAATGCTTAAGGCTCTCAATCACACCTTCATCACTTTAATTCCAAAAGGGGAGGGGGGGTTCATCTCTCTGATTTTAGACCGATTGCCTTATGCAATGTTATTTATAAAATAGTCACGAAGATTATGGCTGAACGACTAAAACCTTTTCTCCATAAAATAATTTCCTCTGAGCAAGGGGGTTTTGTTGAAGGAAGACAAATCTTGGATGAAGTGGTCCTTGCTCAGGAGGCAATCCATACAATGCAAACTTCAGGGAACAAAGGAATGTTCATAAAGTTGGATATGTCTAAGGCTTATGACTGGGTGGAGTGGGGCTTCCTGGCAAAGATGATGGCAGCCTTTGGCTTCTCTCAGGACTGGATTGACTGGGTCATGAGCTGTATCTCCACACCTTCTTTCTTTGTTCTAATCAATGGGATCCCCTCGACCCCTTTTGGAGCCTCTCGGGGTCTTTGTCAAGGGGACCCTTGCTCTCCTTACCTCTTCCTCATCTTAGCAGAAGGATTAGGCAGACTCTTCCTGAGAAGACGACAGCTAGGTGTGATAACAGGTATTAAAGTGGGGACAAAAGTTTTGACCCACTTACAGTTTGTGGATGACACAGGATTGGTTGGAGTGGCCAGCCTCAGGGAAGTAAGAGGAATTAGAGATACTTTAAACATCTACCTTCGGGCCTCAAATCAAGTCATTAATGATAAAAAATCCAAAGTGGTCTTCTTCAATCTTGACCGAAGGTTACAGGAAAGAGTTACTGAGATCCTGGGATTTACTAGGACTTCTCTACCTGTTGTTTACTTGGGGGTTCCACTGCATTTCAAAAAACTGAAAATTGATATCTGGAAGGATCTTTTGGATGGCATCAAAGAGAAAATGAATCATTGGTCTCATAAATGGTTAAGCTATGGAGGCCGACTAACTTACTTACAATCAGTTATTCAGGCAATGCCAATATATAAATTCTCCATCCTGGCTGCCCCACATTCTATATGGAAAGAGCTTGACAAAATGGCCGAAGCTTTTTATGGGAGGGTGCAAAAGGGAAGAAGAATTGGGCCTTGGTTGGATGGGATAAGGTCACCCGACCCAAGGATAAAGGAGGGTCGGGACTCGAGAAGCTCCAAGCTTAATAATCAGCTTTGGTTGGTAAATTGTACTGGAGGTGGATTTCCCAACCAACATCCCTCTTTAGCAGAATTATTTCTAGAAAATACCTAGGCCATGCTCACCCCAATGATCTAGGACGTTTCCCTTTGGAGGGTAATGGATCCTTAGTATGGCAGACTCTCAAGTTGGGAGCTCAAGTTATCAAAGATCAATTGTTTTGGAAAGTGGGGAGAGGGGAGAAGGCCCGTTTCTGGACTGACTCCTGGTATTAGCACCCTCCCATCATTGCTGTGTTTCCAGAATTGCAACCCATTAAATCAGCCATAGAAGACAAGGGCTGGATTCATATTGAGAGTTATTTCAATACCAGCCACATTGGGGAGTACAAGTTCAAAAAGTTCAAGAGGTTGGAAGAGTGACCAATTCCAATCCCACCGGAGCTGGCACCAATCTTAGAAAAAATTTTGAAAGCCAGGTTTCTTACTGGGCGGGATGAAGAGGATGAACTTGCCTGGGGCTTTGGGAACCTTGGGGTTTACACTGTGAAGGCGGGATTTAACCAGATTCTTCCAGAGCCCCTCCCACACTCTTTCCCGGTCCATGTTTGGAAGAAGATATGGCACCCCAAGGGTTGGCCGAAGGTGAATTTTTTGCCTGGCAACTTATGCACAATGGAATTCTCACCTTTGAAAATCTTAGACACAGAGGCATCATCGGTCCTTCTCAGTGTGTTTTATGCCACAAGCATGAGGAAACTGCTGATCATTTGATGTTTGAATGCCCCTTCACACGGCAGATTTGGATGCGCTGGTTTTCCCACTTCAAAATTCAAGCCAACAGTGAGGTGACTCGGACCAATATTTGGAACCGATGGAAGAGAGGCGGATTTAAATCCAAAGCTCTCCGAATTGGTCGGGAGCCGGGCTTTCTTTTTATTTGGTGGCGAGTGTGTGGTCGGAGAGAAATGCCCGCATTTTCCGTGAAACATTCTCTTCACTTGATGGAATATGGCGAGGTTATATGGAGCAAAGTGGTGGAAACAGTTGCCATCTACGTTGAGGAGGAACATCAGTCTGTTTCTGTGCCACTGATTGATGGAGTTGTTGCTCCTGAAATACAGGCTCATGATAGATGGCACCCTCCCCCAGTAGGCTGGATCAAAATCAATACTGATGGAGCTGCAAAAGGAAATCCGGGTAGTGCTGGTACTGGAGTTGTGTGCCGTGATCATGGTGGGTCCGTGCTTTACTGGGAACTGCACGGTCTGGGTCATGCCACAAATAATGAAGCGGAGGCCTTGGCTGTTAAATTTGCTTCTATCTGGGCTGTTAAGCAGGGCCATAGAAAGATAATTCTTGAGTCCGACTCCCAAATTCTGGTGGGCGCTCTCGATTGCATGAGGAACTTTGATTTGCAAGCCCGGAGGTTGCGGAGTCTTGTCTCTCGGATAAAGGATCTCTCGGAAAGAATTAGATGATGTGGTTCCCATCTATGTGAGTAGGGATTTCAACAATGCGGTCGATTTCCTTGCTAAGATAGGTGCTGAGAAGGAAGTTGGAGTGCAGATGCATAGTGATATGCCTGTGGAGGATGCTGGGATTCCGAAGCAACCGATAGACATCCTCCAAAGTCACAGTCATCTCCCTTGTCGGGAGATGGAACATGTTGGTCCGCGGATCCCAAAGTTTGATCAGGGCCGTCAGATAGGCCTGATCCGGGACCACAGGTTCCAATCGAGACACCTGCTTGAGCCCAAGGGCATCAAGCCATTCCCAATCATCATCGATCAGTGCACCCCGCGCCTCGGTAAAGCAAGCAGGTACACGATACCGACTCCTAACCTGCAAAAGAAAACAATCAACAAAAAAAATTAAAAATCATGGAAAAGAACTGTACAGCATAAAAAGAAAATTCAAGTAGTTGTCTTCAATCCAGTTTCAGGATTTAAGTTTTAAAACACATTTTGAAAAACAACATCACAAAAACAATTAAATAAAACAAGTGCAAATTTAAACAAAAATAAACTCTAGAAGACACTTACAGGTCTCACCTCGGCTTCGCCGCTCGAATCCGCTTTGTGCACTCATGATGGCAGAGAGAATTCCAGCAGCGCTTCGCTTCGCAGAATTACCTCCTCCTCCCGAAGCTCCAAAATCGCAAGAAAAAAAATGACACAAATGAGCCCAAATTCAAGTTTTGGCCCTTAAATAGACCTATGAGCTGGAATTCGTCCTTGACTGGGATGAGCGCTCTGGTTAGCGCTCGTCCCACCCAGGGACGAATTCTATAGCTGGAATTCGTCCCACCCAGGGACGAATTCAGGCCAGAACTTCAAAAACATCAAAAAATGATCAAAAATGCACTAAAAACAGACAATAAATTTGCCCGATAGGAGTGCTACTGCACCTGACATCAAGCGCATACAAAATAGACATTGGAGTCACAAATTATCACTATCCTACTCCCTAAGAAGGCTACCATAGCCGGACCGCTCCACGGGAAGACGAATTTCCGATAATTTGATCCCCAAATGGTGTCAGAAAAAACAACAAAAACAACAAATAAACGCAACACAAAAACATAGCAATAAGCATTGCCGGACACAAGTGCTCTTGCACTTAACCTCTAGGCAAAGAAATTCGATGTCGGGGTTCAAATTGTCACTCTCTTACTTCCCCAAGAAGGCTACCATAGCCGGACCGCTCCACGGGAAGATGGGTTTTTGATGATTTCACGCCATTATGGCATCACCAAAAGGGTTAACACCCACCAAAAACAGGTCCAAATGTTGAAAAAATTGCACATTCTTAAACAATAAAACATCTAAAGGCACCCTTGCACAAGTCATCTTGGGTCAAGCGACTCGTCGCTTTTCTCATGAAGGTCATTCCCTCATCGATTCGTCGCTTGAGGGGGTAGTCACACTTAGTCACCAATCAACAATCACACACCCAATTAAGAAAAACGACATGCATTCAAAGATTCATTGACAAAGACAATTACGCTCCTGCTTGGGGCGATGAAACAAGCAACAATCAAATCAATCAAACACTTGGCATTTCGTGAATCATGAACACAAGGTTCCCCTGAGGATAAAAGGTTGCGCCCTTTGCCTAATCATGACTGATCAATGTCCAAGCTCAAGTCACACCTCACCAAAATAGGTTAACACTTGAAATCAAACTCCCTAGCTCATCAGAAGCAAGGATTCAAGAATGCATGCCCTTTCCATGCTTGGGGCATCAAAATTTGGTTAGGTTACCAAGAAACCCTAATCATTAGTGCTTTGGTTATCTATTTTTGCTCGGCACTGCGCTATGCACAGCGCATCCCAAAAAGGGGCATCTGTAGACACCAAAATAGCACCAATCCGATTATGTGACTGCAAACACTGATCGCTTTGACAAACACAGCCCCCAGGGCAGCCCTCAGAGGTCAAATAGTGGTCCTAACCACTTTCATAGCAATTTTGTAAGGTCAAGAGGCAATTTGGTACATTTAGACACTTTGCTCAGTATTCGTCTCACCCAGGGACGAATACTAACTGGGATTCGTCTCACCCAGGGACGAATTCTGAAATCGTCTCACCCAAGGACGAATTCTGAAATTGTCTCATCCAAGGACGAATTCCAAGTTTAACGGGCAAAAAGAAGAATGGTGCCAAGTGGCAGCCCAGGACAGTCAGTTGATGACTCTCGCCTCGCACGCGTGTGTGGGTGGATAGATAGGTCGTTAGAGGACTGTCACAAGGGCAATTATGAAAGCCCAAGTCATGGAGGACTCCCCTCCCTCATGGGAAGACTTGACTGCCACATGGCACCTATGACCAACACATGGCGCTTATGCTTCCCTCTCAAAAGAGACCCCATGGGTCTATAAAAGGTGAGACTTTTCTCACCCAAAAGAACAGATTGGAGGCGATTCTAAGCAACGAAGTGTTGTCCGATTGAATACCCACTTGCATCCTTTTGATTCACCTTCTCACATCCACTAATCTCTTTTGCAAGAGAGGTTATTGGGTGGCTTTTGGAAGCGTGGATCCAACCCAAATCCAACATTTGACCATCTTACACCACCAATTTGCAGACATCCCAATCCTAAGAGGTTTTGGGCCCATCCCTAGTGGATTGGCGCCAAGATCAAGTGCCAACGGTGGGAGGCCCACTTGGGCACCCCTGCACTTTCTAAGTTTTATTCCAAAAGCATTCTAGATTATTATTTCAGGTTGCATCTCATGTTATTCTGTTTGGTTAACTCATAGCTTCAATTTCATAACATTTTGATCAGATTTTATCATGCTTTTTGTCGCTTTGTTGTCTTACTAACTTGCAGGTGGCGACATCGAATTCCCGAGGATAGAGGCCAAATTGGGAGAATCCGACCATCTGGGTCGTCCCAAAATGGCCCCAATTACATAACCCCTATGTTTGTAGGTGTTTTGGAGGTCTCGGGATTTGACATTGGAGCAATACCACTTCGGCTTTTCCAACACGGTAGAATTCGTCTCACCCGGGGACGAATAGCGATCGAAGTCGTCCCGCCCGGGGACGAATTTCAGTTGAAGGCAGATTGGCCGACTGTTTCAATGGCGGTGGCCCTCCGGTGATGTCTTATGTCCTCTCGTCGAGTTTTCGGGTCATTTAGAGTCATTTTGTCTATCGATTTGGCTAATTATTTACATGCATCTTTTGGCGATTTTAGAGAACAAACACTTACTATTTGCAACAGGTGCTACTGACATCTTTGTTGTTTCTTTGTTCGCAAGAGGAGCAGCAGAGGTTAAGGACTCATCAACATCGGCGACGACATCATCTTGGCCCGCCCATTTCAAGTGTGGGCACGCGGAAAGAGGAACCTTAAGTCTCGATTGTAATCAAATTCTTTTAACGCTCCTAGTCCTTGAAAAGGGAGGAGGCGTATTTGTAAGAGAATTTAATGAAAGGGCTGTGTTTTCTCCATTTGCTTATATCTCATTTCAATGCGTCTCTCTCATTTCATGCATTCTACATTTCTAGGATTTAAGCGTATTTGATTTTGAATGCATTGCAATTAGTGTTTCCTTTGCCCGGAATCTTGTGCTTTCACATTAATATCCAAAAGTTTACAAAAATATCAATATATAAACCAAAAAAAATCATATTCTCAATTTAGAATACTACGATAATGAAAGTTTGTTGTATTATATCTACTATTTTTCTTTATTTTAGAAGTTATATATATATATATATATATATATATATATATATATATATATATATATATATATATATATATATATATATATATATATATATATTTTATTATTTGTATAAGAATCTATTTTTTTTATCTAAATGAAAGCCAATCTAATGTAGAGTGTAGACTTATCTTTCACATTTTATAAGACCTTAATTTAAAATATTTTTTCCATGGCACCATAGCATTCTAAATACTTTTATATAGAATGAAAGATGTTGAAAGTGGATGTTTAAATACCTTTTCAAAAATCTCTCTGGTCTTTGATAATATCTCAATATAAATAATCTTGTTAATCCAGGTACAAAAACAAAAGAAACAACTTGAAACAAATGGTGAAGAGCTCAAATAAAATTGTATAGAAGGTAAATTATAAAAATCACATTAGTTTAAAAATAATATATATCGCTCAAACATGTTCTTATCATCTTAATAATTCATATATTCATATTTATATCCATATTATAATTACAAATCTACTCATATCACAAAATTATATAACTAGTTTTAAACACTTAAATAAGCATAACTTCTATTATTTATGTGCATACCATAATAAAATTTCTAAAGTTCACTATGGGTAAAACAAGAATTACAGTATAATATAAATAACTCTAAAATATTAATTTTGTCATGTTAAATGATCTTAAAGAAAGTCACACAACTAAAAAAATAAAAAGTATATAAGACTACATTAAAAAAATATAAAAAATTAATGTTTATAAGCTATAACTTATCATCAACCCAAAATAATTATTATTTGAATTTTGATCTTAAAGAAGAAAATTAAAAAACTTAATAATACAAAATATATATTTTCACAAATCCTTAATGTTATATTCTACTTTTTATTTCTTGGTAATTTTTATTTAAATAAAAAGGGGTAGGAAGTTAGTCTTACATTAGTGTGTTGTATAGAAGAGATAAAAGAATCTACTTACTATGAGTACATCAAATACCTCTCTATAATCCTCTGCATGCTACATCAAATAATACACAAGTAAATAAAACAATTATAATAGTTGATATTCAAACAAAAACAACCATATTCAAAAGTAGGTATAATCTTAGATGAAAATATACATTTTCTTATATATATATATATAACACTTAACTCCACCCAAACCAATCTTTAGATCCAAAAATCCAACCCACCCAAAATTAGATGGAATCTTCAAAAAACACATTAAATTTTGGTCAGCCAACAAATTTATCCAAATCTCTTTTAAGAAGCATATCATAAGAAGAGAAGATCATATTTTCCAAGTCTACTTTTTTTTATGGAAAAAGCAAATTTATATTAATTTAAGATAACAACCTTTACAATAAAAAAAAAAAAGAGTGGGTGGGTTAACACACTTCATGGGCAATCAAACTAATTCTTATTGACAAGGGTTAGTAAACAAAGTCGCCAACAAAACACAAGTTTACCAATCATGATCATTGATGATCATTACATCAAAGAAAGCATATCATATGGAGTAATGTGCTTTGGCGTGTTGTCTCGCATAAATTGCTAGTTATTATGGGATGGGAATCCACCCCTCTACATCACGATTAAGGCCTTCAGTACCCGCATCGCTCCAACCAACAACTGGCCAAAGAGAAACTGGTTGAACATCATCACACCCCCATCCTGGCAGGACGAACAAGCAATGTGAGCATTAGGATGCTTTTTGAATAGTGAGGGTTGGGACCAGTGCCTGTTTGCGAGAGCACTTCTTGCATATGACGAAGGCCGAAGATGAGAGCGAGATTGAAAATGCTCCTGAGAAGAGCGCTCTGTGGGGATCCAGTTTATTGTACATGGATCATTGGCCCAATGCGCCAGAAGAACATGCAGATGATCCAAATCCATAGCAACTTTGTTGGCTTGAGTACATATTTGTAGCCACATGTCATTAAAAACTTCTAATTTGTCAGCATGAGTAAATATGATAGAAGGTGTACACTATTTAAAAACAATTCTATTACGGGCCTTCCAAATATGAAAGAGTAGGCTAATCTTGAAAACCTGTCACACTTCAAAAAGCAAGAGAGACAAAGTAAAAGAGTCCCCAAGAAGAGCTTGGACCCAAGAAACTCTTGCAGTTGTAAATGGGAAAAAAAAGAAATAACCCATTCCCAACCTTGCCTAGATCTTTTGCAATTCCAAAAGAGGTGAACACAAGACTCGGGAACACCACAAAAAAGGATATTTAGGATAAAAAATTCCAAGGTGCTTCAAACATTCCCCCAAGGAAAGGCTTTGACATAGGAAGCTCCACGCAAAAAATATTGCTTGGGCTCAACATAACTAGCCCAAACATTCTGAAATCTAGAATTCCAAGACTATTTTGATTTAGACAAGGCATCAATACTTGTAACATTATAGAGGGCCATATTATATATAAAATTGGTCTTAAGTTATCATTTGAGTTTGTGCTTCTACACATTAAAAAATTTAATCAAAATTACTAGATCAAGATTTTAAATTGTTTAATGTTAGATGTTTTACTAATTAAAATTTAATTTAAATTACTTTTACTAATATGTATGATTTAAGAGATATAAAATAGATATTAATGAAGAAGTTTTTTTTAATCAATAAGGCTTAACATGATATATATACCCACTTACAACTCATAACTCGAACTTTGACAAATATCATAAGACAATATCCAGTCATTTTTAAATAATTAAAAAATTCAAACAATATAGATTATAATCCTTCTGGAAAAAAATAAATTTGAAAATTAAGAACCTAGCCAAACGAGAGGAACATTCCGAAGAATGGTAAACCAACATCGAAAACCGGGCAACAAACCCCATGAGTCACCAAAACTGAAGCAAATGCCACAAAACATTGGCCTCCGCAACTCCACTGATAGCAAAAAGCCTTGTTTTCACCCAACCGCAACCGAACTAAACCATAAAGGAAAAATGCTACCATAGAGTTGAGGCCTGAAGATGCACAAGATTTCCCAAAACCCGCTCAAGCATAAGAGAATTTAAAGATAAACTCCCGCTCAAGCGCTAGAAACCCAAAAGATCCCATCGAGCGAAAGCAACAGGAATAGCACCGAGATCAAAAAAACAGAGACTAAAGCCCTTGAAGCCACAGGGACACAGATCTCGCAAAAATGTCAGAAACCCAACGGTAGCTCTGTGCACTCAGAAGAGAGAAATAATCATTAAGCACCAAAAGCACCAGAGATAATCAAAGGACAAGTCAACATGCTACCGGTTGAGAAGAAATTAAAGAATAAAATGGCCTAATCTTGAGGTTGAATATATGGCAGATAGGACCTGAGCCTCACCATGACAAAGAGGACATGTGAGTGTCTGAGCCTCACCATGGCAGAGAGGGTCTGAGCCTCACCATGGTAGAGAGGGCATGTGAGGGCCTGAGCCTCAGCATGGTATCATCAATTGATGAGGCCTCCCACTCCTGCTCTGATGCTATGAAACCTTTTGAGCGAGAGGCTTCCTGCTCTCCCATTTTGGATCTGGCTACTAGTCATGCTTAGTTTCTCTGTTGTGGTTCGTGACCAGGGTGTTTTGCTTGCTAGGGGTCTTTTTGGTTTGCTCTCTTATGGGTTTGGCATTATCACTCTTATCTAGGGCAGAGGACCGAATGCTGACCCAAACTTGTAGGGGTGATCTTGGGTCGTTATAATGCAGTGAAAAAATCTAGTTGTTGACCCCTTGGATGGCTCTCGCTCTGGTTGGTGGGTGTGTTGAGTGGCTGCGTTTCTTGGGTTGTTTTCTAGTTTCAGGGATTTGGTTGTGTTGTGCAGCATTTATTTTGGGTTCGATAGTTTTATGTTTTTTTTGGCTTTCTAGGGAGGGGAAAGGGCCATATACCACCCAAACCTGTTGGGGTGAGCTTGGTATGGTGTTTGGCTGTGGAAATTTGGCAGTGTTCCCTTGGCTGGCTTCGGCTTCGGTGGCATGGTTGCTCTGGTTGGAAGGTGCTTGGATGGCTCTGTTGCTAGGGTTCTCTACCAGTAGTGGGTCCGTGGCTAGTTTGTGTTGCTTTCTTCTAGGTTCGATAATTTCTTGTTGTATCTGGTTGTTCCGGGGAGACAGGACCAAATACCAACCCAAACTAGTTGGGGTGAAAGTGGGTTGTTATGTTGCGGTGGTTTTCGACTTTTGGCCCCATGTCTCTGGTGGGTTTTCTAGCTTCGACGGTCTGCAAAGATTTCTTTCTCCAGTTCCAGCAGTGGTGGCGTGTTTGATCCTAGGGTTCTAAGGCTTATTTTTTTGGGATCTTACCCTTCTCCCTCTCAGGTGTGGTGCGAAATGTTGCTATCTCCTTTTTCTTGTACCTGAGAGTAATTGTTCTTGTTTTGCGGCTCTTACTTCGATTTAGGTGCCTCATAGTTTTTTACTTTCTCTTTCAAACCGTTGCAAGTGTAAGTCCCAAATCCTTCGCTGGACGAAGTGATTTTCTCCTAGTTTTGTGGCATGTTAAAGATTGGGCCGATTTATTCTTTAATTTCTTCTCAACCGGTAGCATGTTGACTTGTCCTTTGATTCTCTTCGGTGCTTTTGGTGCTTAATGATTATTTCTCTCTTCGGATCGCACAGAGTTGTCGTTGGGTTTTTGACGGTTTGCAAGATCTGTGTCCCTGTGGCTTCAAGGGCCCCAATCTCTGTTTTTTTTATCCTGATGCTATTTTTGTTGCTTTCGTTTGATGGGATCTTTTGGGTTTTTGGCTCTTGAGGAGAGTTTATCTTTTAATTCTCTAGAGCTTGAGCAGGTTTTGGGAAATACTATGCATCTTCAGGCCTCGACTCTGCGGTACATTTTTTGCTCTCTGGTTTAGTTCAGTTGCGGCTGGCTGAAAACATGGCTTTTCCTGTCATCGGAATGTTCCTCACTGGGTTCTTAATTTTTAATTTAATTTTGAGCGGGATGTTTTAATTTGCTCTTGTTATACGGGTGTGGCGATGTTTCCCATCTGAGACGTTCAGTTCATATCCTCTAAGACTTTAATATTGTACTTTACATAAGAGGGTTGGTGGTTGGTTTTTTCCAACCTTTGTTTCTGGTCGGTGAGTTACCCTTTTGAGTGTAAAATATGTTTCTCGTTTTGGAGCTCGTTTTATTAGTTCCATGGAGAATGAGAAACGTACCTTCCTACTTTTTCTGGAAATAACCCGTTCATAGCTCAGAACTCAGACCCGTTTTAAGAAAGCCCGACTTCCTTGGAACTACCAACAATTTGGTGTGGTCCCGAGAAGGGCAGATATATGATGGAATCAATAGAATAGATCCAAGACTTCAACAATAAACTCCGCGGCAATTTATGGCTATGGCTATACGGTACATAAACGCTATAGTCAGAGATAGTACACACGCATTCATTTAGGAAAGCGCTAACTAGGGAAGGGCGTACCAGGTTAGGAAAGGGAAAGAGATGAGAAGTGGTCGGAGTCTTGTTTAGATAGCAAATGGTTCGGAAGTTTGATTTTTTTTTAATATTATTGAGTAAATAATTTTTATACATATATCCGTGGGAATTGAACTTGGGTCACATCACCGATAATGCAAGTGCATCTTTGACGATAAACCATATAGATAAAGTTTGAATTTTTTAATTATAACAATTTTAATTTAAATAAGTTAATAATAATAAATCGAATAATTATAAAAACATTTAACTTACTTTAATAGTTGTCCCAAAAAGATAGTGACTTTGGTTCATGTCTAGCCAATTTTGTCGAAATAAATGCTACCTCTATAGTCTTTGATTAGGTGTTCGTTTTAAAATTTAACTCAAAAAAAATTATTTATATTTTTGTTATCTTTAAATAAGAAAATTTTATAAAATTACAATTTCAAAATATTGATAATAATAATTTTAAATTTTATATTATATTATTAATATGTTTAAATTAAAACAAATTATAACTTAAACACATTAACATTTATAATTATCTAATGTTAATAAGTGTTGATAAAATTATTTTATTTTAAGGTTGATTCCATGTTTAACCTATTCTAAAGTGTTTGGGTGATGCATACCTAATCTATTAGAAGCATTTTAAGAATATATTTATAAAAATTAAAGATAATTATATATTAAATAAATAATATATTTTTATTTTTTATTAGCTGTATAAGTACGTTTTTCCGCGCATAAGGGAACAAACTTTATTTCTTGTTGCTTTCAAACATCAGAAGAAAGGAACCATGTTCTCTTTTCGTCATCATCCGATTAGATTCCATGAACAGGAGATTACTTTCTTTATCTTTCCACGTCTGTTATAAAAGTAAGTGTACCCAATACGTTCATCAATGATTGACGCAAATTCTCTCTCACGTGTACAATGGTTCTCCACATTATATGAATGGTCGACATTGATACGATGGATATGAATATATATGATTGCATAACTACTATTAATATTAGTAGTTTTTTTTTAGGACTGAATTCTTTTGTTTGTTTCTTGATGTTTTTTTTTAATATGTTTAGTGTTTTGTTTTCATTTTTGTTTTTTTGGATAGAAGTTTTATTATTTGAATATTAATATATTTAATGTTTTTTAATCTTATATAAAAATAGAACAGGATCGTTGAATAAAAAAATTTCCTTCATGTTTTACTTGGTGGTGGGTTGGGTTGGGTTGGTCTATGTTTTTAAGTGGCTATTAGATTTAACTTTTGTTCTTTTGGTCTTGGAGGTTGACCTACTCTTAATTGGCCTTCTCTTTCTTTGCCTCCATTAAATAAAAAACAAGAAGAAAAAGGAAAGGAAATAAATTTATTAAAAAGGCAGAAGAAAAATGATTTCATGAAATTGAATTGTTTTCTAACTTTTACAACCATTTTCTAGAGATAAAGAGAGAGGAATAATGTTGGGGAACAAAATACGGAAGCAAAGAGTAACAGGAATACAAAGATATGAAAATGGACTACAAAGGGTCTTAGGACATAGGTCAAATGGTTGTGGTAAAGTGCTTGATGGTAGGCAACCTTAGTTTGATTCCCTTGAGGGTTGAAGTCCACCTCACACCACTTAAACTAGATAGTAATCATGTATTTATCAAGAATGGGTAGATGTTATATAATGACTCCAATATAGCCACATCAACTATCTTTATTTTTATTAGCTAGATCCTTAGGTTAAGGTAGTTGACCCTTGAGTATTAGGGTTAGGGTTAATGTTGATTTAGTCTATATATAAAAAGAGTTATGTAGTTGGAATAATCTTTAATATTCAAATCTTATTTACCTCTCTTGCAAACATGATACTTCACTCGCTCCAAGTGGTTAAGAGACATTGCTCTCTCGGAAAGGTTAAAATTTGTATTTATTTGAATCTGGAATATGATTACTTGTATTTTTTACTTTTTGACATTGAATCTGAATATATTGGTCTTAATGAATGTTTATTGTTGTATATTATTGATTTACTACTATCATTATTGTATTTCTTGAATTTATTAATTAAAGTGGTATCAAAGCATCGATCTTGGCTCCCTATAGCAATGTGAAAGTGTGGTCGAAGAATGAACAATAATTTTTAGAATCTATGTCGAATAGTTCTACTTCCTGTTTCCTATTAATTTTTAATTTTTTTGGCTCATATTTAGATGTATTTTTCTTCTATAGTATTGTGATTTCAATGTTGTTAATTCCTTTTTTTTAACCTGATTAAAAAATGAGTATCAGGTGTGTGGGACCCTTGTTGGAGATCTATCCCATTATCATTATCTTCTTGTGCTGGTCAAAATAAAGGGTATTTTTTAAAATATTTTTTCCATGAATTGGGTGTGCTAGGAACGTTGTAGGAGACATATCTCATTGTGTTTTTTTCTTAAGCTAATCAAAGTAAGGGGTATTTTTCACAATACTTTTTCAAAAGTGCTCCAAAGGATTCTTTTGAGGTTTGCATTTTCCCCTAGTGTATGAACAAATGTATTACTCCTATTGTTTGGCTATAAATCAATGGTCAATTACAATGCATTGATCATTCAAGAGATATGTGCATGAGAAAAGAAGTATCAACCAAAAAATATCGATAAGCACCACAATAATCCTCAAAATATCAATAGTTTTGAATAAAGTGTTATTTCTTACTTAAATGCCTTGGATTCATCTCCTTCGAACATCACTTCCCCTTCCTCTCCTCCTCCCAATAATGCTCCCCTTATCACTCCTATTACCCTCCAACTAGTAATACTCTTCCTAATATAATTGACTCTGGTCTTCCTACCTATCTTGAGATAGGAAATAGTGGTTAAATTTATGGTGGTCTCTCAAAATAAAATCAAGATTTCCTTAGAAAACATCCAAAGATTTCTAAATATGATCTCTACTACATATTCCCTTAACCATGAATGCCAACAATCATTGTAGAACAAACACCAAATCCATAGGATATAAGCATCAATTAGTAGCTACCATATAATCAAAGACCTCGAGCTTCCTATGGAAATAATGCAACTCCCTATGCTACCAGGATTACTCTTCTATATATAGATAGTTATAACTCAGGATTTGCTTTCGAACTTGATCCCTCTATGAGACATGTTTCTAATTTCCTTTGCTAGTCTCATGGTCTTCTTATTCTATGCATCAACATCCCCACCTTTGAGGGTATTTATCCACATGGATGTCTAGCCAAGATGGAAAGCATCATCGATTTGCATCATGTTCCTCAAGAATGGGGTGTCTACGTTGAAAATTCATACTAATCAGTGGTTGTTATGGAAGCTTTATCAATTAGTAAACTTTATTTTATGGCCTAAGTTTCAAGTGTAATTCCTCCGAAGGTTTGACAAATAATATTACACATTATATGTGGTCTATTTGATGTAAACCAAGGAAATAGAATCGACTAAGGAGTATTACATAGGGTTTTCCAGTATTATTACCTACACCTATCAAATAAATTCAACAATATTGGTCTTATCCCTTCACCATGATCTTAAGAATAAAATTTAGAGGGAAGCCAACATGTTTAATTATTATACTCTTATGGATGCTCAATGTATAGCTTTGGTGATAGTACAAAAGCTCCAACTACCATATCTCCAACCTCAACATGACTTCGACCCTTGATAACATTACTTCAATAACCATATTAAAAAGCACTTCCATTTATTCTTCTATTTTTTTTTAGTAATACTTCTTATACACATCCACCATTGGGATTGAACCCAGGTCACATCACCGATAATGCAAGTGGTATCCTTATCGGTAGACCCATCCTCGAGATCAAGCCTGTGAAGAACGTCAAACTTTCAAGTAGAATATGAAGTAGCAGTATCAGAAGATGAAGATTTATTACAATAACAACCAATTTTTGTATATGATGTTGAGCACAAGGATGAAACCATGGATATTTTTACTTATGCACTTATGGGGCTTGAATCTCGTAATACCATAAAGGTCCAAGGATTCATAAAATGATAATGCACTGATGTGTTGAGTGATTCAGGTAGCACACATTACTTTATTTAATAATAAGACATTAAAATTTGGGCTTGCATATCAATTCCTCAAACCAGAATAAAATTCAAGTATTTATTACAATGGGGTTACCACTCACTGTGTGGTTTGAATGACTAACATTAACATCCAAATGGGATTTTATACTTGGTATAGAAATTTCTTTTCCATGAATTTGGGTAGTGCATATGTCATATCAGGACCACAATTGCTATCTCAACTTAGTGATATTACTATAAATATACAATCATCAAGTGGACAAAGAATTGAAGGGTTATTTATCTCCAAAGAATCCAACCTCCTCCCTATAAGATGGTTAGTTCCTATAACATAGAAAATATATTGAAGAAATGTGATCATAGATTCTTTGCCTAGGTTGATTGCATGGAAGTTAAGTCTTTATTCTAGCTATTCCTTTAGACTTGCAAAACATTGTGGATCACTACGTAGTTATTTTTGTAAGCCCATAAGTCTAGCACCTAAGAACATACATGATCATGTCATCACCTAGTTTGAGAAAGCTTGCCTAATACGCATCCTTACCACTATCCTCAGCCTAGAAGTCTAAAATTGAGAAATTGGTATAGAAAATGTTGGAGCATGGAATCATTTATCCAAGCATCAATTTCTATTCCTCTCTAGGTTATGGCATGGTGTAAGGATAATTCTTGGTGCATATGTCTTAGTTGTTAAACTCTCAACAAGATCATCAATAAATATAAGTTTTCTATTTCTATTATAGATTATTTGTTAGATGATCTACATGGTGCTAAAACTTTACAAAACCAGATTTGCGTTATAGGTTCCATAGAAATAAGGTTAGAGAAGAGGAAATTCCTAAGACTATATTTTGCACACGTGAGGTTCATTATGAGTTTATAATCATTCATTTTGATCTCATTAATGCTCCTTCCACTTTCCAAAATCTCATGAATTTTAGATTTTGTACTTGTCTTCACAAGTTTATCTTAGTATTAATTTAATGATATCTTTAATTTATATCAAGTTCTAGGAAGATCATCTAGTTCATGTGGACCATGTTCTTAAGCTATTACAAAAGGGAAATCCCCTAAGCAACTCCATGGTTTTTATGTCTTAGAGGATACTATAGGAAATTTTCTCCCAACTATGGCATGATTGTTACTCTTCTTACTACACTTTCTAAGAAAGATACCTTGGTTTGGTTCAAAGCAATTTCATAATCCTTCTAGGCCCTAAAGGAGGCTATGTGTACCACCCCTCTTTTGTCCATAGTTGATTTTATAAGACCCTTTATCATTAAGAGTGATGCCTTAAGCATAGGTATTGGAGTTGTTTGATATAGGATATACACCCATTGGCATTTAAAATTAATAAAAACTCTAGAAATAGTATGAGACATGAGAAGGAAATGTTAGTTATTTTGCTTGCTATAGAGAAATAGAAACCTTATTTGTTTCAGCATCACTTCACCATAAAGACTAACCATAGCAGCCTTAAGCATTTTCTAGAACAATGCCTCTCATATCCTAAATAGAATAAATGGTTGATCAAAATCTTAGGGTATAATTTTATACTTGAAGACAAGAAAGAAAAGGAGAATGTGGTTCTCTATCTTGCAAACATGAAGATATTATTATTATCAGTATCATCTCTAGTCCTCTTCTACAATGGATTTTACAACTTTAGGAGGACTAGATTTCTAACGCAAAGATTGCTTGAATCATTTAGGAAGTGGACTATGGATCCTCTTTGCCATTATTTTTCTCATTTACTAATGGGTTTATCCAAAATAAGGATTGCACTTATCTTCCTCGATCCTTAGTTATTAATACTAGTGTCATTCAAGTATTGCATGCGTCTCCTTTGGTAGGATATTTTGGATTCTTAAAAATATATCAATATCAAAGTAATATTTATTTTGAAAAGCATTAAAAATAGATATCAAGATCTTTGTGGCCTAACATGAGTTATGTCAACATAACAAGGGGAAAACTATAAAATATCTTGGTTTGTTGCAATCCTTATCTATTATTGACTATCAATGGGAGCACATATCCATGGATTTAATTGAAAGCCTTCTTGTGGTAGTAGATTTCTTTTCTAAGTAAACTATTTTTTGTGTGCTACAATATCCCTATTCATGCATCAAGGTTTCCAGGGTATTCCTTATTTTTGTTTGTAAATTGAATTGTATCCTCAAGTTCATTGTTAGTGATTTTGATCCTATCCTCACTAGTAAATTTTGGAAGGAATTGTTCCATATAGTGGTACCCATTTAAATATATCTTCTTCTTGTCATCCTTAATTAGATTACCATATAGAGATTGTAAATAAATATGTAGGTATTTACCTTCGTTATTTTGCTCAAGATAAGCAATATCATTAGGTTCATTAGCTTTCTTTAATTGAATGATGGTGTCTTTTTACCATCATTCCCTTAAGCTATCTCAATTTGAGATATTGTATGGTTAGAAATATCCATTGAATTGTGGTGCCTTCTTACCATTACTCCCTCAAAATGTCTCCATTTGAGGTTTTTTATGGTTAGAAACATCTATTAGTGATAAACCATGTTTTGGAATCCTCCAAGGTGGATCAGGTATATAATTTATTGTAGTAATGCAACTTCTAATTCATCTTATTAATGATAATTTGACCTAAGTCCAAAATTTTATGAAGCAATAAGAAGATTTATATAATTTTTAATGATAATTTATCATGGGATATATAGGTTTTTTAGACTCTAGATCTATAACCAAATGTATTTGAAGATCAAGTCTAGTTAAATGTTGGCTTCTTGATTTTACAGACCCTACACGATTGTTTGTTGCATTGGGTAAGTGGTATATCAATTGGATCTTCCACCATATTTCCACATAGAGCTTCTAATATTCAATGAGGAAGATCAAATAACATAGAAGATGTAGTCCCACATAGAATATGTAGTCACATATAGAGCTTCTAATATTCAATGAGGAAGGTCAAATCACTCCCTAGTTAGAAGCAGTGTTGTAGTCAAGAGTTCATCTTTTGTGGCATCATTAGATTTAGGATTTTCTCATAAAGTGGCAGGATATTTTAGAAGATGTTATGTTGGAGTTGAGAGCATGTTTCCAATATTTTCTAGCTTTAAGAACAAATCGTTTTGAGTGGGGAAGCCATGTAATTGCTCCAATGTAACCACATTGACTGTATTTATTTTTATTTGCTCGGGCCCTAGGTTAAGGTAGTCAACCCTTGAATACTAGTGTTAGGATTAATGTTGATTTATTCTGGAAGTAAGAATACTTATATTGTAGTTGGAATAATATTTCATATTCAAAGATTAGTCACCTTTATTGCTCATATAAGACTTTGCCCTCTCTAAGTGACTAAGAGACTTTACCCTCTTCAAGTGGCTACCATTTATATTGATTTGAATCTAGAATTTAATTTCTTACATTTTTTACTTTCTAACATTGAATATAAACTTATTGTTCTTAGTGGATGTTTCTTATTATGTATTATTGAATTGCTATTATCATTACTATATTGCTTGAAGTTGTTTCATTACAAGCTATAGTGAAAGAAGTTGGAATTGAACTCTTGACCAGAGGTACATAATGATGGATAGTTACCTATTCCTATCTACCAAAAAAAAGAAAGAGAAAATGGAATAAAGGAGGAAGCAAGACGAAGAAGATGAAGAACATAGGATAATTCAATAGTAAGAAGTAAAAATGAAAACTTTTATGTTTAATTTCATAAGCATACAATATTTTCCATCAATTGAAAAGAAAGCATGACCTCTTAATTAAATAATAACAATACCTCAATAATTTGCTTGTTACGAAGATGTCATATTGTTCTCCCAAGATAACATATTTTATAATGTTTTAATCTCTTTTCAATTATCTTATAAATTTTGCTAGAAAGACTAAGAAGGCCAAAATTTTAAAAATATTTTAAGTGCCCTTTCTTGCTACCTACGATAATACTAGTAGTATTCATCTCACTTGTTGTAGCTTTTATTTCCTAGTATTTTCTAATGCAACCAATATATCAATCTTTAAAATATTCTTTTCTTTTGTAAATAGTGGAAAACAATCCAAACTAAGTACCTTGTCATGATGGAAAGAGAATATTGCCTCGTCCATCTTCTCCATATAATATTCCTCATAGATCTATCATTATGTCTCCATGTAATAACTAATAGAATGTTTTCCTATTCATGGTTTGCTTGGTTTGACGGTTTCTCCTGTTCATTTTCTAGGTTTTCTAGGTTTGTTGGGAAATCCTAGATTTTATTTTTTGTCTTCTTGGATGGTTTTGTTGGGTTTTCCCGAATGCTTATTTGTATTGTTCGACTCCCAGTGTTGATCCTAGTTGGGTTCACACCTGTTTCTCTCTATAAAAGGTTTTGGATCATTTCAAAACCCCTCTATCAATATAAAATAATATATATCCATTTTTTTTGTAAATAGTGGAAAACTATCCAAACTAAGTGCTTTGTCATGATGGAAAGAGAAAATTGACTTGCACATATTCTCCATCTAATCTTCATAATTGATCTATCATTATGTCTCCATGTAACAACTAATGGAATATTTTCAAAAATCCCTATATAAACCTCTATCTTGCTCATACTTTGATGGAATGTGTTTGAAACAATCTACTTCCATTTTGTTTTCCTCTACTTCCCCAATACACCTTCTATAAGGAGTTCAATTATTTTTTATTACACAAAAGTAATAAATTGATTTTGAAAATAGGATAGAAAAATTTGGTATTTCTATCACCCTAATCCATCTACAATAGGATTTTTGTACCATATTCCTTTTCTAACATGTTATGATAATGAACTTGTATTTACTCTCTTGTAAAAGAAATGAGATTTTTTTTATCCATTCAATATAATATACTAACAAACGATTTGACATTCCAAATATTCACATATTTCTTTAGATATTTCCATTTTTTAATAGACCTATAAGAACAAGATCCTTTAAACTTGCTTCATTCCATCATAGCATAACCTTCTAAAACAGTAACATCAAAATTCCTTTGGATGAACATCGTGTACAAGGTTAAATCTCAAGAGAAACGCTTTGTGATCTGATACCACATGCAACATAATATCTAAAGAGGTTGTATCATTTATTTAAAATAAGATATGGCACCAAAAATTTATCCAATCATTCTATTATATGAAATCTCCATTTATAATTATTATCCCATATATTAAAAACTTGAAATAATGCGCAAAGGAGCACAAGACCCAGCCTAGATCGGATGATGACAAAGGTACAAAGCAAACTAGAGGGAACCAGTATCAAAGCCACATATCTTTAGTTATGGAGGAAGAGTAGCAGGTTCATCCAGAGTGCATCAATACTTCAAACCCTTACCACAAATGCATCAAATATTATTTGTGGAAAATCATCAATGTAAAGGAACATCAATATAAAGAATAGATAATAATGAGTGTGAGTAGTGCAAACTAGGAGTGAGTGTGAGCCAAGAGGGAGCATAATCAAGGAGGTATTTTTAGCCAAGAGTGAGTTCTAGCCAAGAGGGAGTGTTACCCAAGAGGGAGTACAATCCAAGAACAAGCCCACTAGCTAGTATGGAAGGAAAGTCATATTTGAAAGCATAAGTCAAGATGCGCTAGCAAGAAATTGAGATGCACTGGCTAGAAGAATGGATACCCAAGTTGGAGATAAACAAAATAGTGAATATATGGCAAGTTCAACCTAGGGAGCAGATGTTACACCAAAAGTAACTATTAAGCATGAGATGATTGAGTATGATATAATAGTTCTAAAAGGTATAGGGTTAATATGTAAGTTCCATAGATCCTGGCCAAGGTTTTTGCAGATTCAAAATTGGATCAAGTGGAAGTGGAAATTGAATTCAAATTACTTTGACTTTTCTTCCTATTTTTTTTCCACATCATCCTTTCCAACTCAGAAACTAGGGATAAAATAATAGGTGGTGGTCCGTGGTTTACTTGGAGAGATGTTCTTTACTTAACACCATACCATATAATAAAAAAACTTTGTTGTGAAATAAACTATTAAAAATATTTTGGTGTGGTTTAGGCTTTCTAGAATTCCATATCAACTTATAAATAAGGATATTCTAAAGAATATTTAAGATAATCTAGAGGAATTCACCAAGGAAATAATAACTATTAAAGAGCAAAATCATGCTATATATACTCGAATATGTGTTGCTACGGATATTTCAAAACCTTTGCCACAATCCATTAAAATTAAATCTAAGTTAAGAGAATGGGATCAATTAGTGGATTATGAAAACATTCATATTGATGCCATAATTATTATGAGATTGGACATATGGCATGAGTTTGCAAAGTGAAAAGTGAAAACTATGAAGAAAGAGACAAAAAAAAATGATCATAAAATTAACTTCATGACGAAGCAAGGAAAACATACTGCAATAGAAGGAACAACCGTTAGAAGAAACAAATAATGACATTAGGGATGAAAAATTACAATGTGTAAGTTCAAGTTCAAAAGGAATTAAAGTTCTAAAGAAAGATGAGAAAAATATTAAAACCAAGACAACAAAAGCGGTCAAGTTTATACCAAGTAAATCATCTTCATTTTCCTCAAGCAGTATAGAATCCTCTCATAGAATCCTTTCCTAGTAATAAAAATGAAAGTGGTGTAGGGGTTATCCTTTACACTTTAGGATTTCAAGAGCAGCATAATAAATAAATGACAATGGAGGAAAACATAATAATTTAGGGTTTTTAGGGGAAAATAAGAAGGTAATTGCTATGGAAGAGCATCCTTGCATTGTAGGATTTCCAAGGTAACATCAAGGTTATGCATAACGATGAATTTTTGCCATTAGCATTTTCAAAAATTCAAATTTGTGAATTTGGGGGACCCGGACGTTGGCCATTTAGCCAAAAAATTTCATGACAAAAACTTTTTAGGTGTCGGTTCATCGTGCATTGATAATAGTATCATGAATATTTTTAAAAATTCGCCAGCAATCCTACCTAAATAGAGGATCCTTTTCACCATAAAATTTTAAAATTTCTAAATTATCCCGCCTAATTCGCCAAGCTATCACTATATATAACTAACACCCCATCAATACCTTTTCATTTCTAGACCTCGTTCTACACTAGCTAGATATCTTGACTTAGTTCTATACTAGATCAGACCCATTTTTGCACCAAACAAGATTGAAACCATTTTTACACCAGATCAAACCCTGTTTTTGCACCAGATCAAACCTTGTTCTGCATCTGAACAATATCTAGACCCTATTCTGCATTTGGATGATATTCGAACCCTATTTTGTATCCGAATGGATAATATTCAGACCTTGTTCTGCATCTGGATGATATCTAGACCATGTTCTACATCCAAACGGACTACCAGACCCTGTTATGCATAAGGTCGATATCCAAACCCTGTTCTACATTCAAATGGACTACCAAATCCTATTCTGCACAAGGTCGATATTCGGACCCTGTTCTACATCCGGACGGACTATCGGACCTTGTTCTACATCCGGACGAACTACCAGATCTGGTTCTACATTCAAATGGACTATTGAACCTTGTTTTGCATCCAAACGATATCTGAATCATGTTCTTCATCCTTACGGACTATTGGACCCTATTCTACACAAGACCGATATTCGAACTCTATTCTGCATTCGGATGGACTACCGGATCCTGTTCTGCATAAGGTCAATTTTTGATCATGTTCTGCATCTGGATCGAACTACCACCCCTTGGACCCCCGACGACGTAGTAGGGGGTGTGTTACCCCCCTACACCCCACCCTTCATGGAGTGGGTCCAAGTGCGATTGAAAATAAGACCTCCAACTTAGAGAGAATCAGGCTCCACAACCAATACCCTATTCTGTACCCGGTTTGAGATCGGACCTTTTTCTACACCTGGTTCAAGGTTGAACCATTTTTTGCATCAGCCCATGGCTGGATCTCGTTTTCCACCCGGTCTGGCTAGAACTTTCAAATTCACCAATATTTTATATATTTTTTTAAAATAAGGTAATTCGCCATGTCCTCCTACATGAATTTGGTCGAGATTCACAACGGATTTGCCATTTTTTTACAAGTACATTTTGGGTCCAACCCCTTATGCATAACCCTAGATAACATATAGAAGAATGGGCTTTCGAGGTTATTCCTTGCACTTCAGATCCTTTACAGCAAGACAAACCCATAGATGATATGTCTTACTATGACCAGTGTGGGAAGATGGAAGAGATTTATGAACATGAAAGTATTGGTGGAAATGAAAAAAAGACGACGACCGAAGAAGAAAAAACAAAGAAAAAAAGAAACCCAAAGTGATATTGATATTGGAAAACAAAAGCAAATATCACGAGTGTTAACAAGAAGTGGGGCTAAACCCACAAATAAAAATAAAAAATAACAACAAAAATAATATCTTGGAATATTGAAGGTATGAATAAGAACCCTAAAAAAAAAGGTATTAAAAAATTGTGATGTTATAGACAATATATTTATAGATATGGAAACTAGGAAACAAATATTTTATCCATTTGGAGTGTTGACTTTTATTTTGACAAAATTTAAATTTCACAAGGCATATGTATGAGTGAGATTTTATCTCTTAATAAAAATGATATAAAGGATTTGATTGTATAAACTTAGTTGTTTGAGGAAGATGGCGAATACCTTTTATAGAAAGGCAAATTAAGAATATCTTTGGTAGAATTAACACATATATTCTTTGAAAAAGCCTTTGGAACATCAATGGAAACATATATCCATGTATACAAATATATATCTCGCTCCATAGAACTTAGTGCCATATAGAGGAACTTATCAAAGGTATGATATTTTTGTAACTTTATCCAGGTAATTTGATAAATAAGTCCAAAAATCACCCATACTATAACCCTTAGGAGAGTTTCTATATCTACAAAAAAAAATTCACTCCATGGTCTTAAATGCAAGTTAATCCTCCCTATAAACCATGGGCCACCTGTTACTTTGTAACTAAAATATAACTTAGAGAAGATTATTAGAAAAAATTCCTTTTAGAATAAAATTTACAAAAAAATATAAATTTAGTATCCACTTTCTTTTCAATCCATTTTTGAACACCCATAGAAAGCTAAACTAAACAATAGAGTTTATATATTAATAGTTCACTTTTAAAAACTATTATATCATTTGTTAATCATCTCATCCTTGATGATCGTTTTCATGAGTTATTATATGCCTACATGGAGGTTGCCATAGATGTATCCTTTCTATTATCTTTCATTAGCACAAAGTACTTCCCTTATATAGGGCATCCCTACTTCCAACTATGGCTTACTTAAATAACTTTTTTAATGAGTACTAAGTATTTTTTCTCATGACAATGATATTACTTAAATGTTCTTCAATTAATTGGATCAATGACTCTAAGGAAAGGCTCATTCCCTACTCATAATAAATAAAATAATATTTATATTTCTAGATCCTTATTGAGCTAAAGAATGATATTCATTTTCAAACACCTTGTTTAATTTTATCAAATTTTTTTATACCTAAAGTACTTAAATCAAAATTCAAATTCTCTTTTCAATTTTTTAAAATATGATCCCAATAATAAAACAATACTTAGTTCTATTTTTAAATAGATAAACTATTTAAAAAACAAAATAATTGTAACTAGTTTGTACTTATTCTATTGATTTGCTTTCCTTATCAATAAATATCGAGACTTCCGTACATATGAGATTTAGTAGACATATTAGCATTATTAGTTTTTAATATGATCAACTTTATTTTTATTTTTATTTTTGTGGAAAACATCCCAGAAGGGATGCCACTTTTGGGTAAGACCCAAGGAGGCAAGGGTATCTCTTCCGCCAAAAATGACAGGGCTCGCATTTGGCCTACCATCTTTGACACATGCAAGAAGCATGCCTAAAACAAAATAAAATAAGAACACACAAACACAAACACGCAATAAGCTAAAACAAAAAAAACATACTCCTTGAGTGTGTCGGCAAAGAAAATGACAACCAAACACACGCACAATAATATTATAAAAAAATACGAACCGCAAAAAACAAATACAAAAATGACATAACAAAACACAAACAAAAAAACACACCAAAAAATAATAAAATAAAAATAAAAACATAAATAAATAAATAAACAATAAAAATAAACAACACCAAAACACGAAACACACAGAAAAACCACAAACACAGCATAACAAGACACTACCACAACAAAAAGATACAAATACACCACAAACAAAAAGAACCACAGAAAGAGCTAACATAAATGACCAAATGCAACTTGGAGAGTGACAAAGCTAAACATTACTTTTGTTAAATAATTTAATAAAAATAAATAGATTCTAATTTAAAAAATCTTGACCTATCAATATCATATACTAAATAAAACTCAAAACCTAATACTTATGAATTTGAGCCTATACTAATTGATAAAATTATGGACAATAACATGTTATTATGATTCCTTCTAAATAGTTTAGACCAATCTAAAATAGTCATTGAATATGAAAAAGATGGATGGGTTTCAAAAGTATTTAAATAGCATTTGCCCTAATATCAAATACATAAAAGAGTTGAATATGGTTGTTTACCATTTTTTTAACGTCCTTAAGTGTGAATCTTATGTTTCTTTGGTACAAAGGTATATAAAAGGTGAAAACATATAAATTTATGTTAACAAGCATCTCTACACAAATGTATGGAAGAAAATTTGGGATTTACAATGATCATGATGTTAGAGGAATAGATAGATATGTAAACAAATTTTAAGAACATTTAGAAAACTAAGAAGAAACCAATGTGGCCAAAATAGAGATGATAATAATACTAGATTCATAAAGGGTTTACTTTATACATCTATGCTTGTGATATATTTTTTCAATAAGTCCTTTAATGAGTTTACACGGGTTTTTATGAGGGATCTTTGTTCCCTCATACTGAGTGAGGTTTGAACCTTGAACCTCTCAAAGAGAGGCCAAATCCCTTACCACTCTAGTAAGCTAGAAGCTTGTATGCCTGTGATATATTAAAGAGTATTCTATTTTCAATTTCTACCTCCCAATATTTTATTTTTAGTATCCTATCTAACTACTCATAAAATTAAAATATCTCTTATTTTCACTAGATATTGTAGGATTTTTCTGTGATATGTTTTCACCCCATTTTATTTATACCCTTGATATATTGATCTAAGTTTGATAAGGTAATATATTAACAAGATTACTTTAATCCTCATTTTACTGATCAAAAGATATAGTAAGATTTCCAATAAAACATGTATATACTACACCCAAAATATAAATAATAACCAAACTTAAATGATACATACTTAAAAGTAAATTATAATCATTGAAGACTAGTCACAACTAATGTAAAGTAAAGTTTCCACTATACTACCATAAATATTTTAATTTTTTTCCTTCATCCCCTCTTTACCCATAAAGAATATGGAACAATGTTTTTAATAAAACACTATACAATAAACAAAGCATACTACTAATATCCTTAAGGGGTGAATATTTGAAAGTCATAATATAAAATATGGTATTGAATACTACTTATTACAACTTATGAAAAAATATATATTTTTATATTATTCTATCCTTAACACTTATATAAATAGACAGATTAAGATTGACTCTTCGTCCCTTTTATATCTAGTAATATTTTATAAGTTTTTTTAATTATTAAAAATTCCATATTATGAACACTCGCTAATGAGTCCATGATTAGACCCAAAACCTTTTATAGGCCTTTCAAATATACTTATAAATGTATATTTTATCCATGTATTCTACTTTTGAAGGCCATAAGTAAGACACTAATATCAATAAGTACAAGGTTATCCTAACATGAAATAGTGGATTGTGGTTCAATAATTTAATACCATGAGTAAATATTCCAATTTAAATAGGTGAAAAATGAAGAGTTGTTCCTACAAAATAAGAAAATCAACATTAACATCACCATCATCGTATTTGAATTGAAAAGAATCCTAATAGTTTTAATAAAAGAATTTTTTTGGATGATTCTTTGTCTAGTGGGAATTGATTTGGTTTCTCCTAAAGAGCTAAATGCCCATGTGGAGCAATGGAGCACTCCCTATTTGTCGCCTCAGACTCGATCATTCATATTCTTTATCCTTTATCATCTGTGGTGGCGAATATGGAAGGAAATAAATTCCAAAGCTTTTAAGAACATTTATCATCGTTCAGAGTTAGTTTTCATTAAGACTGTCCCTACCCCAGTGGATAATGTTGATCTTCTATCCCTGGATGCGTGGAATGCTGGTACAAAAGTTGAGATAGAAAAAAAATTGGGTTTTAAACCTTCTCTTGCTTTAGTCTTGAGAATCCATCACCTAGTAAGAGCAAATACTGTTTGGAAACCGCCCCCTCCTAGGTGGATAAAATTAAATTTTGATGGTGTGTCTAATAGGGAGTGCTCCATTGCTCCACATGGGCATTTAGCTTTTTAGGAGAAACCCAATTTATTCCCGCTAGACAAAACATCATACCAAAAAATTCTTTTATTCAAACTATTAGGATTCTTTTCACTTCAAATAAGATTTTAGTGATGCTAGTGTTGATTTTCTTATTTTGTAAGAATAGCTCTTCATTTTTCACCTATTTAAATTGAAATATTTACTTATGGTATTAAATTATTGAACCACGGTCCACTATTTCATGTTAGGATAACCTTGTATTTATTGATTTTAGTGTCTTACTTATGGCCTTCAAAAGTAGAATACATGGATATAATCTACATTTACAAGTATATTTGAGAGGCCTATAAAATTTTTTGGGTCTAATCATGAAGGACTCATTAGCTAGTGTTCATAACATGAAATTTTTAATAATAAAGAAAACTTATAAAATACTACTAGATATAAAAGGGACGAAGAATCAATTCTATTTATATAAGTGTTGAGGGTAGAATAATATAAAAGTATATATTTTTTCATAAGTTGTAATAAGTAGTATTCAATAGCATATTTTATGTTATGACTTTCAAATATTTACCCCTTAAGGATATTAGTAGTATGCTTTGTTTATTGTATAGTGTTTTATTAAAAATATTGTTCCATGTTTTTTATGGGTAAAGATGGGATGAAGCGACAGGGTTATGCATAGCGGCTATTTATAGCCAATTGGCTAAAATTAGGATTTTTAAAATTTGGAATTAGCTAATATTTGGGACCCTTGACCAAGGCCCATTAGCCAAAAAATTTTGGGTGCAATTTTTTTTGGGGGATCTATTCGCCCCAATTTTATAATAATTTGACCATTTTAAGTTTAAATTTCCAACATTACCCCTAATAATAGTTAACCTTCTACATGCATTTCGATACTATTCACCTGGATTTTGAAACTAATTCGCCAATTTTTTATAAATACATTTTGGGGCTGACCCCTTATGCATAACCTTGGATGAAGGAAAAAATTAAAATATTTATGGGTAGTATAGTGAAAACTTTACTTTACATTAGTCGTGACTAGTCTTCAATGATTATAATTTGCTTTTAAGTATGCATCATTTAAGTTTGGTTATTATTTATATTTTGGGTGTAGTATATACATGTTTTATTGAAAATATTACTGTATTTTGATCATTAAAATGAGGGTTAAAGTAATCTTGTTAATATATTGCCTTATCAAACTTGGATGAATATATCAAGGGTATAAATAAAATGGGGTCAAAACATATCACATAAAAAACCTACAATATCTAGTAAAACTAAGAGATAATTTAATTTTATGAGTAGTTAGATAGGGTACTAAAAATATAATATGAGATGCGGGGAATGTTGGTACGGAAGCTGAGATAGAAAAAAATTAGGTTTTAAACTTTCTCTTGCTTTAGTCTTGAGAATCCATCATCTAGTAAGAGCAGATACTGTTTGGGAACCGCCCCTTCCTGGATGGATAAAATTGAACTTTGATGGTGCGTCTAAGGGTCATCCAGGTCGGGCTGGAGCAGGTGGCATCATCAGGGATGTAGAGGGGAAAATTTTATTGACGTTTGCTGAAAACATCGAAACCTAAACTAGCCATGCAACTGAGGCTAGAGATCTCTTTCAAGGAGTCTTGTAGTTAAAATATTTGGGCTTTAGAAAATTCATAATTGAATGTGACTCGCTCAATATAATTAGTATGGTTAGAGGAATGGAGACTCCAACTTGGATAATCTCAAACCTACTGGAGGAAGTGCATAAATTGGCCCAAACATTTAAAATTATCTAGTACCAACATGTGTTTAGGAAGGGTAACAATTCAGTTGATTTTTTGGCTAACCTAGGCACTTATCAAAACGACATCACAGTTTGAAACAGGGAGTTTTCGGAAGACTTAATACAACTAGCTAATGATGTCAGAAGAGGGTAATTTGCTTGTTGCTTATTTGGTGGTCAGTGTTTGGCTCTATTCAAGGGGGATTTCGTGGTAATTTTTAAACTTTAGGAACCATATTTTTTAATTAAAACAAGAGCATATCCTACCCCATATGAGGTGGGAAGAGTGGGAACTGAAGAATGAAGAGTTGAGGAAGGAAGTTGGACCCAACGAAACCAAGAACTATGTTCTAGTTTCGGGTGATTTATTGGAAATATTTTTTGTCATGTCCTTTTTGTTTTGTTAGTCTAATTAGCTCAGATAGGGTGTTTGCTCTCCACTACATGGGATTGAGCTGCCTTAGGCTATCTTATAATTTTAAGAGTATGTATGGAACTATTTTGATAGTTTTATTTGGGTTCGATCCTATTGGATATCTAGATATTGGTTTCTCTTTTGGTGGCCTATGGGCCTCCCTTAATCTCTCAAAGTTATGTGGATCCATTTTGTAAAAGGTTTGGGATTCCTTTAAAAACCCCTTCTTTCACCAAATAAAAAAAAAAGATAGATTAAAATTAAGTTAATGTTCCTGTTGGATACCCCAATGGTATGTCATTGGACTGTCATTTAGGTCATCAATTTTGAATGTGTCCCTAGGAGTTATACAACAGTGGTATGTCATTGGACTGTAATTTAGGTCATCAAGTTTGAATGTGCACCCCAGAGTATTGTGCTACCCATTGTACTTCACCTTACTTCAACAAAATAAATAATATGGGTATTTGATATCTATCATATCATAGGTCATAGGATCTCTTCCCGTGATGAAAATATATAATGACTTCATATGATAAGCTACATTATATATTAGGTCTAAGGGCCTGGTCTAGTGGTCAAAAATACTTCCCTGAGAACCCAAATACCACTGTTCCAATCCCTCAGGGTCTCGTACTATAGAGGGTTTGCCCGACATAACTGAATGTTATAGTGGTAGCATGGATCAGGATTTGAATCTACAAAGACGAATAGAAAATTGTAACAAGTTTTGTCGAGGCAAAATTATAACAAGTTACAGATTACTCTATAATAATAATAAAAACTACATTATATATCATTTTTTTATGATAGGTAATACGTCTAACCTAAATATAATTTTTTGTTAGTGTCATAATTTTTTATAGAAAAACAGTTTACAAAAATAAGGTATTTGGTTCTTTTAACATTGTCCAATTAGTCTATGTAATTTAATAGAACTTGATTATATATTATTAGTTAAAAATATTCAATTACATGTCCAAACATTTACAACAATATCAATATATAAACAAAAAAAATCATATTCTCGTTTTAGAATACTACAATAATAAAATTTTGTTGCATTATATCTACTATTTTTCTTAATTTTAGAAGCTATATAGATATATTTTAATATTAGTATAAGAATCTAAATTTTCTATCTAGAATGAAAGATAATCAATGTAGAGTGTCATATCATTCTTCCTTTGGAGCAGTATGAGATTTTGATGATGCAGGATCTGGGTTTAGTGGAGAATGATCCTCGTCCTTCTGTATCATTCAGGAGGAGAGGCCTTAATCAAAAAGTGTAGAGAGACAATAGATGGCATCCTCCACCTCGGGGGGTGTTTAAGATTAATATTGATGGCTCTTCTAGAGGGAATCCTAGGCATGCAAGTATTGGTGGTGTTGGGAGAGATAGCAGTGGTGCAGCTTTTTTCATTTTTTCCTATTATAAGGGGAAGCAGACTACTAATTATGTGGAGGCCCTTGCTATTTTTATTGCTTTGGAAAAAGATTATGCTCTGGTATGGTGGAAGATAATATGTGAGTTGGAATCTCATATTCTTATTAATTTATTGAAGACTCATAATCTTTCTAATATTCATTGGCATCTGGTGTTAGTAGCTTGACATATTTTTCAAATTTATCAACATTTGGATTTTATTTCCTTTGTTCATATTCCCAAGGAATGGAATGATGTGGTTGATTGCTTGGCAAAATGGGCTTCTGAGTTTTAAGAAGACTGGAATGTTAGGGAATGGGACCAACTTCCATTGTATTGTTCCCGACATCTTGCTAATTTGCTTGGCATCTTACTAATTTGCTTGTTGTGGATATGCCTCGTTGAGGTTGTCATTTGTTAGATGTCTTCTGGTTGGGTGCTTGGTGGTATAAGAGGTTTCTTTCTTTTGGCCCTTGTAAGGGTTATTGTTATGGGATTCTCTGTTTCTTGTAAAGTTTATTGATTCAATAAATTTTTACCATTTAAAAAAAAATTAAAACATTTTTCCCATGGCGTCATAGCATTCTATATACTTTTATATAAAAATGAAAGATGTTGAAAGTGGATGTTTAAATACCTTTTCAAAAATCTCTCTGGCCTTTGATGATATCTTAGTATAAATAAAATCATTAATTTGGTGAAGAGCTAAAATAAAATTGTATAGAAGGTAAATTAAAAGAATCATATCATTTTACAAATAATATATATTGGTAAAACATGTTCTTATCATCTTAATAATTCATATCTGAGTTAAGTGTATTGTATTCATATTTATATCCATATTATAATTACAAGATTAATAATATAACTAATTTTAAATACTTAATCTTGGACTTCATAGAATTGAATGCTTGTCCCTTTCATGGTGCTTTCAGCAGCGTAAAAGGTTTAAAAGGTTTTAAATGATTATGACATGGTGATTATAGAGGCGAACTTTATGAAGATATGTGTGACGGCTTTGGGAGCCGATAGCACAAGATACTATAGACAACCTTCCTATATTCGTGGTGGCTATCGAGTCCACCACATAAATTTAAAAAAACTAAAAAAACTAATTTTAAACACTTAAATAAGCATAAATTCTATTATTTATATATATGCCATACTAAAATTTCTAAAGTTCACTATGGGTAAAACAAGAATTACAATATAATATAAATAACTCTAAAATATTTATTTTGTCCAGAAAGTCACACGACTAAAAAAAATAAAAAGTATATAAGGTTGTATTAAAAATATATATAAAAAAAATTATGTTTATAAGCTATAACTTATCATCAACCAAAAATAATTATTATTTGAGTCTTGATCTCAAAGAAGACAATTAAAAAAATTAATAATACAAAATATATATTTTCACAAATCCTTAATGCTATATTCTACTTTTTATTTCTTGGTAATTTTTATTTAAATAAAAAGGGGTAGGAAGTTAGTCTTACATTAGTGTCCTTTATAAAAGATATAAGATGTCATAAGGCAAGCTCTTGCTAATTGTACCGTTGTTGTCTCCAACAAGCTTTCTCCTGAGCAAATGCTATTATGTGACACTCCTCTTTCTCCGGAAGATCTAAAAAATTTATTGTCACTCATGGCCAATGATAAGTCACCTAGGCTTGATGGCTTCCCATGTGAATTATATAAAGAATTTTGGGATATGCTTGGTTCTTATTTCCACAAAGTTTATTTCGAAGCCCTGTAATGTGGTTCACTAGGTTCCATTATTAAAAAATTCAATTTTAAATTTATTCTTAAGTCTGGAGATCCTGAGCTCATCACCAATCGGAGGCCGATCACCCTACTTAATGTGAACTACAAGATTATTGCTAAAGCCCTTGTGCTTAAGCTTAAATCTCTCCTGCCTTTGATTTTCAGACCTGAACAAACTGGCTTTGTTAAGAGAAGATACATTCTTGATAATGTTCTTGTTATTTGGGAAGGTATGGAGTGGGCAAGAAATTTTGAACAAGATGCTTTATTAATTAATATTGACTTTAAGAAAGACTATGATAATATGGAGTGGTACTTCATAACTACCATGCTTCAGGTTGTAGGTTTTGGGCCAGTGTTTGTGAACACCATTCTTATGTTATTTCAAGATGCTTCAGATGTTCTTACCTTGAACAATAGTTAATCTCAATCAATTTCTCTTGGTCGCTCTGTAAGACAGGGGTGTCCTCTTCCTCCATCTCTTTTCATTCATGTTGTAGAGGCTTTTGGCTATTTTTTGACCCATAAGATGGATAAAGGATTAATTTGGGGTATTGCTCTCCCCAATTCTGACCGTCAGTTGGTCAATGGTCATTTTATAGATGATTATTTCTTAATGCTTCGAGAAGATGAGCAATCCTTTTCCTCGGCTATTAGTTTATTAAAGGTGTTCTATATAGCCTTTGGTTCTTTTATACAATGGGAAAAACCTCCTATTTTCGATAATCTCAATCTCAGCTGCCATGCTGGTTGCATCATTTCCAATGGACTTGGATTCAGCTAGGTGAGGTGTTTAAATTTCTTGGAATTCCTTTTGTGTTTCATGGTTCCTCTGCTCAATTATGGCAGTATGTTATTGATAAAGTGGAAAAGAAGCTTTCTTACTAGACTAGTAAGAAACTTTCTCTGGCAAGAAAATTTCATATTTGTTCTAAGGTTTTAGCCACTACCCATTTCTATTATTTGTCTTGTTGGGTTCCATCCAAATCTTGTTATAAAAAGCTGGATAAGCTTCTGAGAGACTTTTTATGGGTCAAATACTTTGTCAAGCAAGGTTTTCATCGGGTAGCCTGGGAAATTTGTTGTTTGCACAAGGACTGTGGAGGCATGGGTTTGTTTGATTGTCATCGATAAGGTTTTGCCCTTTGTGCTAAATGGATCACCCAACCTTTAATTGGGGATGAATCTTGGAAAGTACTGGTCATGCATTGCATTTCTTCTGGTTTGCTTCAGGGGAAGAAAATTTGGAAAGGGGTGGGATTGCAATCCATTCTTACTAACCCTGTCCCTATTAAAATTAAAGGTTCTTTTGTCATTTCGAGTATTTGGAAAGCTTGGGAGGCCTTCAAACCTTGATTTAGTTGGAAAGGGAGTTTTCGCAAAGTAGGTGCCTCTTTGCTTTCCATGAATATTTGGTGATCTCCTGTTATCACTTGGCAGGGTTCTCCCCTAGCTCTCTTGCAGTGGGTCAGAGCACAGAGGTTCTATAAGCATGGTATTGCTTCCATTTTTTATTTTTTCTCCCGATATACCAAGTGTTGGATACCTTGGAAAAATTTTAGTCAAATTCATAATTTAAATCCTGGGGATAGAGATACTTATGAGGTGGTTATTGATAGTATTCCATTTTCTATTTGGAGCAAAATAAAAATAGCATTTTCAAAAAACCTTGTGATTATATTGGTGTTGGCCTGGGGAGCTTCCTGTTTTGCAATATAAAATTCATCTTTGTTACAAATGGCTCACCCCGCAAGTTCCAATGGTTGATAAGCTGACTCTGATATGGGACATAGTCTATCTTCCCTCCCGATGGAATAAGAAGTTTCAGATTGCTTGGGCTACTTATATTGGACCTAAACAATTTTTTTTCTTGGAGCCTCTTACACCAAGGGTTACCTGTTGGTAATAGGCTCAAGCATCTGGGTGTTCATAATCCCATTTGCCTGGTTTGTGGATAGGCAAAATATTTACTACATATTTTTTGGTTTTGTTTTCGGGCTCAGTCGGCCTAGGAGTGACTTCTTGAAAATTTTCAGACCTTTTATGTAGGAGATTTTACTTGGATGCATGCTATTTTGGGTGACCCTATTGCTATTTCCATCAACTTGGGTGTTGTTTGGAATATTTTTAGAATTGATACCATGTTTTATCTATGGAAGTCTCGAAATAGAGTTGTTTTTCTCAACAAGATGTAGAGCGTGTCTTCTCTATTGCTGATAAATATGATATATTCTTTGATTGTTGGTTACAGATTCAAGTACAGGTTGAAAAAGTATAGGTGGAGTTGTGGTACTTACGTACCCTCATTGATCATTGGGGGAATGCACCCTGCGTTATGAGTCATGTGCCTCTTCCTTCTTCTAGGTGGTAGTGATTTCTCGGCTTCTTTCATTCTGAATGCATATTTGACACTGTTTTGGCAGTTGTTATATAGCAATTTGTGAACTATTTTCTGACACTCTTTTATACTTCTAACCACAGTGGTAGTGTATTGGTTTACGAGGTGTGCTAATCTCATCCACATTTTCTATATGATTAGACATTATTTTATTAATATTATGGTTTTTTCATCAAAAAAATAAATAAATAAATAAATAAAATAATCTACTTCGTCTGGGTACATCAAATACCTCTCTAAAATCATGCTACATCAAGTAATACACGAGTAATTATAAAAAAATTATATTAGTTGATATTTAAAGAAAAACAACCATATTCAAAAGTAAATATAATCTTAGATAAAAATATACAATTTTTTATATAAAAATATATATATTATATACACAAATTATATTTTTAATCTCCTAGAATACTTAACCCTTCAATCTTTAGATCCAAAAATCCAACCCACCTAAATTTAGATGGAATCTAAAACAAATTAAATTAAATTTTGGCGAGGCAACAAATTTATCCAAATCTCCATTAAGGAAGCATATCATAAAAAACGAAGATCATATTTTCCAAGACTATTTTGATTTATACAAAGGCATCAATGCATCTAACATTATAGAGGTCGATATTACATGCAAAAGTGGTCTTAAGTTATCATTTGAGTTTGTGCTTCTACACATTAAAAAAAATTTAATCCAAATTACTAGAACAAGATTTTAACTATTTTAATGTAAGATGTTTTACTAATTAAAATTTAATTCAAATTACTTTAACTAGTACGTATGATTTAAGAGATATAAAAGAAGTTTTATTTTCAAACTTTGACAAGATTTTAAATTGTTTAATGTTAGATGTTTTACTAATTAAAACTACTTTTACTAATACGTATGATTTAAGAGATATAAAATAGATATAGTGAAGAAGTTTTTTTTTCATACTTTGACAAATATTATAAGACAATATCCAGTCGTTTTAAAATAATTAAAAATTCAGACAATATAGAATATAAGCCTTCTGGAACAAATTCCATGCCTTATACACATGTTTAAAATTTAAACTAAAGTCTTAGCACAACTATTCCATGTAGATAAAAAAATTAAAAACAGTATATTTCTGGTGCAGCCAAAAGTCTTAGCACAAGGGTTTATATCATATTTTTTATTTTTTTATTTTATATGATATTATTAATATTCTGTAATCATATATTGTATAATCAATACGATTTATTTCTAAACCTTTACTTCAAATTTTTAAACCACCTGATGATGTGAAGTACACAACAGACGGCATTCGTATACCAGCTTCAACATAACAATGCTACTTAAAAGAATTTAAAATCCAAGTTTTATTAGTTCCATTGAGAATGAGAAACGTACCTTCCTACTTTTTCTGGAAATAACCCGTTCATAGCTCAGAACTCAGACCTGTTTTAAGAAAGCCCGACTTCCTTGGAACTACCAACAATTTGGTGTGGTCCCGAAAAGAGCAGAGATATGATGGAATCAATGGAATAGATCCAAGACTTCAACGACAAACTCTGCGCCAATTTATGGCTATGGCTATACGGTACATAAATGCTATAGTCAGAGATAGTACACACGCATTCATTTAGGGGAGCGCTAACTAGGGAAGGGCGTACCAGGTTAGGAAAGGGAAAGAGATGTGAAGTGGTCGGAGTCGTGTAGATAGTCCGGCAAGTTTTTTTTTTTTAACACATTTTATTGGATTAATTCTGAAAAAACAGGTGCTAAAACTTTGTAGATTAGAGGAGGAAAAGACAGATAAGATTAATTAATCACAGATCAGCCTTTAAGGTTAAAAGAGAAATTAAATTAAAACAGCATTGCTCAGCACTTAGCAGAGCATGAAGAATTTATATTAACTTTCTTATAAAAACACCAACCATCATGTTATATTTTTGCATAAGATTAAATACATTAAGATGTAGATAATAAAACTCCAAACTCAAAGAGTAAGGATGAAGGCAAAACATCAAGCATATGTCTTGAAAATGATAACCATTTGAAACTAAAAGGAAGATCTCATTCAAGCAGAAAGACAATAAAAAGTTCTACTAAATAAATAAACCCAATGCTGATGTGCTTAATTCTACTAAATAAAAAGATCTCATTCAAATATTGATAATAATTATTTAATTTTTTAAATTATATTGTTGATGTGCTTAAATTAAAAAAATATAACTTAAACATGTTAACAATAATTTAAATGTTGGGATGGAGGTAGACTAATTGGTTCGACTAAACCATGTAAGGGGCGGAGGTTCAAGGTTCAAATCTTGGGCTTCATCGGACTGAACATTTATTCTTTTCATAGTGCTTTTAGCTGTATAAAAGATTTAAAATGATTGTGGCATGGTGATCATGGTGATTATAGGAACTAACGCGAAAGATCTGTGTAACCACTTCCTGGGCAGACAACTCAGAATAATGTGATAACCATAAAAGTTGGACAACCTAGGCGAATTCGTGAAAGCTACAAATTCTGCCATATATTAAAAAAAACTACTCTAATTTTAATAACCCTTAATAAAACTATTTTATTTTAAAATTTATTTTATGTTTAACCTATTCTAAAGTGTTTTGGTAATGCATACCTAATCTATTAGAAGCATTCTATATGAAGAATGGAAACTTTAAATAGAAGTTCAAATGGCCTAGGCATACATACCTGGTTTATTAGCTGTATAAGATCATTTTTCCAAAATAATTTTTTTTCTCAAACATATATTTAAAAATTAAAAATAACTATAAAATAAATAAATAATATTTTTAAATTTTCATTAGCTGTATACATTTTTCCGCGCATAAGGGGAACAAACTTGATTTCTTGTTGCTTTCAAACATCAGCAGAAAGGAACCATGTTCTCTTTTCGTCATCATCCGGTTAGATTCCATGAACAGGAGATTACTTTCTTTATCTTTCCACGTCTATTATAAAAGTAAGTTTACCCAATACGTTCATCAATGATTGACGCAAATTCTCTCTCACGCGTACAATTGTGCTCCGCATTATATGAGTGGTCGTCATTGATATGATTATGTCAATACGTCAATATCTTACGAGAACTACTGATATGATTGCAAAATTTGATATATTGGCTAATAAATGGACTCTGCGGGTATTAACTTACACAAAAGTATGCATTGATTTCTAGTGAATTTTGGGCTTGGACATAACTTTATTCTTTATTTTAAATATCTTATCAAATATTTGATATTCTAAATTATTATTGATTCATTTATAAATTTTATTTTTGAATAAATATATATATTTAATTTTTAAAATCTTTCTTATATTCCATTGTAACATATTTATTTAAAAGAAATCAGGGCCTTGGAGGTGTATAGATTGAAATCAAAATGGATTTTGATGATTGTTATTGAATGTATCACATTTTGAGAGAACAAGTTTATAATCTAATAGTGACTGCAATAAAATATCTAAATATATTGTATATTTTGTTTGCACCATGTATTAGGTGACAAAAACCTGCATTATCGTTGGGTTCAATCCCCATGGTGGATGTGTATAAGAAGTATTACTCAACAAAAACAAAAAACAAAAAATAAAAACAAAAACCTGTTCGATTTTTTTGCTATATGTGTTTCCCCAATATGTCTATTATTTGATTATATTGAAATCTTGAATGAATGGCATCCTAAAGACCATTTGAAGAAAGCAAAATCCTTTATTAATTTAGATAATCCAAGAGTACCACCCTTTTTTTTCTAAAGAACATAGAACTATTGAATTTTGCTTATGAATCCATAGAACATAATTATGAATCATGATTGAATTTGACATAAATAAACTAAGGTCCTACCAATATCTCATGAGGAGTAACTATAGTTGGAGAATATGCATTTATAAAATAAACTTTGATATTTTCCTCCTTCTCGTAAAAAAAACCAACAATGTAATCACTTCATGATTCTAGCAATTGTCCATCCCATTTATGTTTATTTCATATTATTACAAAACTTCTTGAAGCTTGTATAACAAAAATTGTAAAACAATTCTCCATCTTCCAAATACTATCCAATGCATCCTTATGTTCCTCATTATTTATTATCCTTTCTTGTATTAAAATAAACTTCGATCATAAGAAATTATTAATTCCTTGATAAATATTTTATAGGGGTATTATTCATATACCTAATATTCTAAGATACAATTTTCATCTTCACCTTTTTTCTTATTTTCAGGCTTAGCCCCACTTCTTATTAACACTTGTGATATTTATTTCTAGTTTTCCAAATCGGTACCCCTCTAAGTTTCTTTTTCTTTAAATTATTGTATTAAATATCTTATTTTTATTTTCCTATTCCCATAAACATTTATTCATAAAGTGACATATTGTCTATAGGTCTATGATATCTTAGAGAAATTAAATTGGAAGGAACAACCTTCACAACACTTTCTTCTTTATGCTTCCCTTGAAAATATTAAGTGCAAGGGCCATCCTCCGTAGTACTTACATTTTTAACTATAAAAAGCCTAAATTGCAATGGATATTCTTCATACTCCTTAATTTATTATATTTTGTAAGCTAAAAATGAACAACACCAAATAAAGCAATCTTATCAAAAGCGAATCAACACAATATCGCACAAAATTAAGAATCTTATTAATATGGAACTAGGGGGAATCCTGGATCTCCAAAGTGTACAATATATATACCCTGAATATGGGGTTACAATATGCTTTACAACCTTTGATACAATGTTACAATATTTAGGGTTACAAAACCCTCATTCACAAGAATAGTTGGTGTCTTCAACGCTCATTCTCACTCTAAATAAGTTGGGGTGGGCTTTAGTATCCTTGCAGGGACACCCTAGCTGCAAAAACTTTCAATAATATAGCTCCTGCACCTGTAAACATATCAACAACACCAAAATGTCAATAACATATGAGAGGGCTCCACTATGTGAGGCCCTCTATGAAATAGATCTACAAACTCTAGTACTATAAATAATGAAATTTAAGCAAATTCAAAAAACATAAGATATAAATAAGAAAATATTTTACCTTGCCAAAAATATATGTTTTATCTAATCCACACTTCTGTTGGTTTGAAATATAATCACATTAAAATATAGTGTTGCTATGGGATCTCTATTGCTCTAATTGATCTTAACATCTGTGGAGATGTTCTAGAGTTTCTCAGGAACCTACCCTCAAAATTTTAGATCAATCCAACTCCAGATGAGGGAGATATGGCCAAAATAGTCTGGGTAGTTTGTGTAGTCCTACGCAAACGTGGTCAGCATGATGGATGTTTTCGTCCTCCAAAAATCCTAACTGCTCAACTCCTTAACTTCTCCACCAGCTGCTTAACAAAATTACTTAACCCTTTTACCACTCAACCTTACTCATGAGAATGAGTGATCTTTTATAACTTGCCTTCCATATATTAGGGTTTCAATGATACCAACGTGTGGTCAAGATTAAAACATAATGGATGGCTAAGATTATAATCTTTGCAATGTGATACAGATCAAGTCAAGTGGATGGCTGAGATTAGATTTTGATGAATGGTTGTGATTTATCTACACACACACACACACACACACACATATATATATATATATATTTATATTAAATATATAAATATTAATATATAAAATATTTAAATACTTATATATAATATAAATAAATAATGGATGGTTGTGATTGAATGATGTGGATGGATGACAAGTGGCTAGGATTTGGTGTCTACAGATACCCCTTTTTGTATTGTGTTGCATGAAACACAATGCGATACAAAAACAAGAGACACTTGGTTTGGATGAAGCAACTTTCTTTCCTTGGAGCGCAAGAAGATCTTGAAGACAAAAAGAATGTGAGTGTAGCTTACCCCCTCAATTGACGAATGAGTGAAGAATGAATCTCACGAGCCAATTGATAAAAATGTGGATGTAAATGTAAGTGTAAATGTGGGTGTAAATGTATTATGTTTTTGGTCCAACATATGCAAGGGGGTTGTTGGAAATGTGGATGTAGATGTGATGTAAATATCATGAAAGTGATATAGATGATGATGCAATGAGTGATTATGTTCTTTACCCCAACAAAAAAAGGGTTTGCCAATGATGTGTGATGTAAATGTGGTGTATTTTGTTTTTACCCCAACAGATGCAAGGGTTTTTGAAAATGTGAATGTGAATGTGATGTAAAATATGTATCCTAATGTGGGAAATCAAAATCAAATTTGGTTGCCCCAAGTTTGGGGTGGTCTTGTGTTGTTGAAGAATGTGCCTTATGGTGTCATTGAAAGGCAAAGCTATAAAAATAGAAAATAACATAGGATAATATAACCATTTTAGTGATTTATCGTGAGGTTTCCTCCACTAGGAACCAATCATGCTACTGGTCTACATCCCTAGTGATTGTCTATGTAAAAGAGATGATGTATAGAAATATATTCGTGTTTCAAGACTATACAGACAAGGCCATCAATGATAGCTTTTGAGCAAATTAATCTGAGCATAGTCTCACTCAAAATATGAGACCAAATGGATTTTGATTTCGAACAAGAGGATGATGATATGGATAAGTGTCCTTATGGTGATTTATCCATCCTACCAAATTGCATGGATAGCCAATCGTTGTAATCACCAAGTGAATAGGGTAAACCACTAGATATGAGATTCACTTGAAAAAAAGTGAGTGGAATTGGCAAATGTTGAATGATAATGTATGAAATTGTGGATGATATGAATGATGTAAATGAATGCATATGGATGATGCAATGATTGGTGGGTGAATGTGATGATTTTGTGAAGTGATTTTGAATGATTTGAAGTAATAATGGGAAATTTTGCGATTTTTGATCTCAATCAATAATTAAACACTCAAATCGATCCAAATTATTACAAAATGTTATGGGATGATGAGATGTACATGTATAATAATGAATGTAGCCATTTTATGAAATTTGGGGTCATTTTAAAGCTTTTATAGGTAAATTTGTTATTTTTACGAATTTTGGTTGTAAACGAAAATGAAGCATTCAAATCGATCTGAACCTTCACAAAATATGATGTCATGATGGAATGGATGTATGGATGAATTTTGAAGTAATTTTGTGGGGGTAAGCTACATTTTTGGACCCTTTTGGTCTTCTTGCAGATTATAGAACTAGACGTCGATCAACGTCCATACTATGTACCAACTCCAGTAAGCGTCTGCCACCCTACAAATATAGGGAAGCGTTTGAGTGTGCCAAGAAAATGCCCACGAACATTTGAGTGCAAATTGGAATTATTCTTGTGTTCAAAATTTTTAGAAGCAGCGTATGAGGATTGAGTGAAGGAGTGTGAAGTGAGGTGAAGGATGGCAATGGAGGGCGTGGATGCAGCAGTAAGCAAGGAGGCGTAGGTGGCTGAGGTAAGCGCCCTTGGCACTGTTGTTTGGATTTATGCAAAAAAAATTATGTTAATGAAATGTTTTTTATTATGCAATGAATGTGATAGTACTGTGCATGTGCGTTTGTGCTTGTGTTACAGTTGAGGATCTTAGAGGTGAGAAATACCTTGTAGAAGGTTGATTAGCATAAGTTGGAGGGGATGGGATTGGCTAGAGTAGCACGGATTGATGTGGTGCGAGATGCGATGATAGCAGCTCGAGATGCTAAGATTGCTTAGTTGAGGGTGGAGTTGGTAGCAGGTGGAGGCAAGGATGCGATAGCGAGACTCTAAATAGAGCTGAGATATAGGGACTCTCATTGGAGGCATGATGTACTATGCCTTCGATCTTGAGAGGCATATATCTAGGATTTAGAGGATCTATGTATGCAGCACCACATTAGGCTACCATATCGACCTCCTTACTTTGTAGCGGGCTCTGTTAGGCATAGTGACTCTAGGTCTAGGGCTCCATTGAGGTCATAGTGGTCCTCCTATAGGTATTAGCTAGTGCTTAAATGCACTTTTTGTATATGATACTTGGTGCTCCATTGTGTATAGCCTTTGGGAATTTATTGTATATGTGATTTTATATATGTATATATACATGGCTTTTACTTTTGTGTTATGAATTTGTGTGAATGTGTGTGTGAATGCATATGTATGTGTGATGGATGGTAATGTAAGTATTATGTGTATGTGTGATGGAAAATGAACTAATGTACTAATGATCATTTGTAGTTTAGAATTTTTCTTGACCATTATTAATCATTGTTGTTTAATCAGGGGCACAAAAATGGTGGTATGTGAAATGGAAGACTCATGTAATGATGTGATAATGATATGGATGATGTTGTGACTTATGGGTGGTTTTGCAACCTGATCATGGTGTTATCCCTCTTTTACATAAGATGTTTTGAATATGTGTGATATGTGTTTGGTTCAAGAGTGTTAGAGTCAATCCCATAACTCAATATTTTCTTAGTGAAAATATGAGTTGGTCCTAGAGAAAACTCGACATGTATTGGAGGTTGCTTGAAACACTAGGAGTGGTTGAGTGACCGAAAACACCTGGGGATAATGGAAATGTATATTGCAAATGGTAAATTGACTAGTGAAATGGTATAATAAAATGTATGTGGACTTGGGGAAGTGCCTCTGATTAAGGCAACAAAATTTATTGGATCAATTATTATCTAAATTTAACAAATGACCCCTAATTTGATGGGTGAAATGTATTGTAATGACAATGAGTGTGTTTGTGCAATGTGGATGTATGCAATGTATGAGTGTAATGTGTATGACTGATATTTTTGAGTATTAGCCATGCATATATATATATATATATATATATATATATATATATAGAGAGAGAGAGAGAGAGAGAGAGAAAGATATATAAATCACATTAAGCATAAAATCCTCTCAAGTGGATAATGTTAAGTGGTTTAGGGTCTTCTTCTCCCTCTAGACTAGCAAGCCTATATGGTTGGAATGAACCTTGGATAATAGCAAGTAACACGTGTAAACACAAATGATAAAAACTATGCACATGCAACACACAAGATTTTTGTTTTATTATTTTCTTATTCTTTTTAAAATTATGTACATATGTTACAAAATGTTTTGGTGAAGGGGATGATATTGAGGTGGTGGTTCACCGATTTTTTCAGTTCTCTCCCTAAGAAGAAGTAAACAAAAAATGGGCTGGTGTATGGGGAACATTATGAGGTAATACTCATCATATTCGGTGAATGGAGTGATGGGTGTTGATTTCTCTTTGGATCAATAAAAAGCTATAGACATGATATCGTATTCATAATAGAATTTCTCCTTAGATAAATCATTGTGGGTGGTTTCTTCTTCTTAATCTAAATGAAAGCTTTGGAAAGCTTATTCAAAAGAAGAAATGGTGGGATGGGAATTATAGCCTAAAGTTGAACGGTCATGCACTTCTAAATATGAAGTGTCGATGATCTCGTGAATGCCTTGTTCATGTCATCCTAGGCTATATCCTTTCCAATTGACTCGATGAAAGTAGTGTGAAGGAAAACATGTCATATGTTGTATATTGACAAGGGTTGGTTGTTTGGGTTCATCTAGGGAAGGTGGATCGGACAATGAATCAATCCCATCATACATAAAATTAATGCTATTAGGCATTGAACCCATATTGTACACCGCTCCTATGGATAAGGGTGGGTCGTGTGGACGATCGTAATCCCTAGCAGTTTAGATATTTAGCAGTGTAACAGTGATGTCTTATACCACGTATTCACCAATGCTAGGATTAGTGAGGTGGACCGTAACTTGGGATGATGTGGAGGTGGATGGAGTGGATGTGGATGTGGAAGGCTCATGGTTGGCTTGTGACTCAGATAGTGGGAGGGATGTATGGTGAAAGGGCATCTCACAATTTGTTAAGTCAACTTGTGAGACATCTACTGATGTGGATGAAGATGGGTGTGGTTGAGGGTTTTGTTGAATGGTTGATGATGTTGATGTAGGTGGAATGGTAGTGGATGTTGATGTTGATGATATGGACGATGTGGATTGGGATCAACCACATGTACATGTAGCCGACTATGATGAAGGTGGGGGTGTAGAAATGGAATCCTGATGTGGGATGGTGATGGGTAGCTCCTCAGGAATGGGAGTTTTAGATGAATAAGTGGTGGATGATGTGGTTGATGGTTTTAGGAATAGGTGGGTTGATGGAAGTGTGGGTTCATAGGGATTTGAGATGAAATTGCAATACTTAAACGATTCGATGTCCGCTGGTAGACTGTATTTTTCCCTCATGTACATATTATAAACATTGATGCAGAATTGAGGGAACACATCTCATCTTCCAAATCTAAGAGTATCCAAGGAGTACATTGTAAGCCATGAACCCCTCCAAGATGTGGAACATGGTGTGCAACGTTTTTACCCCCACTTCTATGGTTAAAACAACAATGTCAACAGTGGAACAAAGAGCATCATTGAATGCTCTTAGGGTGAATTTAGATTTGGTAATGTGGCATGGTAGAAGATTGAGATGTTGGAGGGTAAATGTGGTGATGATATTAATGGAAGATCCAGTGTCAATTAACACTCATTTAAATGGATTCCTATCGACTTGAGCCATAATATGTAATGGATGGTCCACCTCTTCTGATGACATTGATTTAATTTCAAAGTCATAAAATGTAATGGAAGTCTCCATACATGTGTGAATACTCCCTATAAAATTGTTAAGGGTATTAGTGTATTGGGATTGTAATTTAATGGATTGTAGAATTTCAATTAATGCCTCATGATGTGGGGGAGATTATTGAATAAACTCATAGATCGATAGTTTGGCTGAACCCATTTTAAGGTTGGTTGTTGGTTGCTTGCTTAGTGAAATGATGGGTCGTTGTGAATGGTTTGGAGGATGGATTGGTTTATATGAATGACTTGGAATGTGAATTGGTTGGGATGAATTAGGAGAAAAATGGATGGGTGGTGGTGGAAATACAGGTTATGGCGACACACTTGATTGAGGTGCAGGAGGAGGCTAGATTACTTGTTGTTGTTCATGCTGTCTATTGGTGTTTCTTTGACCATGGGTGACTATGTGAATAGCCCCCACAAAACCTTGGTATTGTTGTATGTGATTGACTTGATTAGGAGTCTTGATGGTGTATCCCCCTGTTACCTGTTGTTGTTCCTCATGATGAGGAAGTGGAGTTTGATATATACCAAGATTTTGGTTTTGTTGATCCAAGGGACTATCAAGTTTGATGGCCCCTAGGTCTATTAGGTCTTGCACTATATCTTTGAATGACCAGCATTTGTTAATGTCGTGTCCTTTATGTCGATAGAAAGGATAAAATAAGTGTTCCTTATAGCCCTTGCCTCGTTTAACTAGATCTTCTAGTATCATTTTAGGTAAGGCAATAGCATTGATGTCATACAACATGTGGAAAAGGGAGGCATATGATTCAGACAAAGGTGTAAAAATACGATCTTGTCGAATAGATTGTCGACATTGACGAGTCTCCATAGTTGGTGCTATGGTGTAAGGTTGGTGTGGTGGGGGAATCGCTTGATAATTTATTTGTTGCGATTGTTTTTGCATGGGTTGTTGTTGTGGTTGAGTCATTGATGGCTGACTTAGGAACACTTGATTTATTTGATTCGACTTGGATTGGCCATAATAACTTCCTTTTGATTGGCCTTTATATTACCATTATTTCTTCTTAGGATTTATCCCACCTTCTTGAATTTTTATCTCTTCAATGACACGAGCTTGAGCGAGAGCATCATCGAATATTGTAGACACCAAAACAACACCAATCCGATTATGTGACTGCAAACACTGATCACATTGGCACACACAGCCCCAAGGGCAGCCCCTAGAGGTTAAACAGTGGTCCTAACCACTCTCACAGTAGTTTTGGAAGGTCAAAAATCATTTTGGCACCTTCAGGCACTTTGCTCAATATCCGTTCCACCCAGGGACGAATTCAAATTGGGATTCGCTCCTCCCAGGGACGAATTCATAATTCGCTCCAGGGTGGGGCGAATTGCAGGTTTGACGGGAAAAAAGTCAAATCTTGGCAAATGGCAGCTCGGATCCACCACTTAACGCTTCCTTCATTGCATGGGAGTATAGGTGAGCATTTTCGAGCGTTAGAGGCTGTTACAAGGGCAGTCATGGAGTCCCTATTCAGGGAGGAATCTTCCCTCCCCTGGAAGGGCATGGCTGCCAAGTGGCGCCTCTGCATGCTCATCCCAAGAGACCTCCAGGTCTATAAATTGGTGGGTTTTCTCACCCCAAAATATACAGAGTAAGAGCAATTTGGAGCAACGAAGTGCTGCCATTTTATTTCCCCATACATCCTTGTGCGATTTGTGCCTTTCACATCCGTGATCTCTTTTGGAGAAGAGGTCATTGGGTGATCATTGGAAGGTCGAATCTTGAGCCCAAAACCTGACATTTGGCCATAGAATACCACCCCAATTTTTTGACAACACCTTACAAGAGATTTTGGACCCATCCCAAGTGGATTGGCACCGAAATCAGGTCCCAACGGTGGGCGGCCTGCCTGGGCGCCCCGCACTGTCGTGAGTCTAATCGTCCCTTTTAGGAACGATTAGGAAGCTATGGCAGATTGTTCTTTCTATTATATTTATCTTGTATTTCATCTTATGCTACTTAGGTAGTTTGCAATTTCGATTTCGTAATGTTTTGAGCAAATCTTATCATGTTCTATCACTTTTTGTCTTTACTAACTTGCGGGTAGCATCATCAAATTCCTATTAATGGAGGCCAAATTGGGAAAATATGACCATCCGGGTCTTCCCAAAATACCCCCAATTAGCTAACCCCAAGTTTGTAGGTCTTTTGGAGCTCTCTAGGTAGGACATTTGGGACAGTACCTTTTCGGCATTTTGTTGCAGGTAAATTCGTCCCGCCCTGGAGCGAATTCAAATCGGTGAGGAATTTCTCGACTGTTATTTTTGTAGTGCCCTCCTGGTGATGTCCTGATGCCCCTATCAAATTTTTAGAGCATTTGGATTCATTTTAGTTATAGTTTAATTCATTTTTCTCATTCACTTATCGTAGGCTTGGGGATTGCATGTTTTGTTTCATCCGCAGGTGCTACTAACTATTTCTTGTTCCTTTGAACGTAGGATCGGAACATCGGAGGAGCAGCAAGGAATCAAAATTCGTAGACACAAGTGGTGGTGACATTTTGGTCCGCCCATCTTACATGTGGGCACGCGGAAGAAGGATGGTTATCCATGGATGTGACCAAGAGATGAATTTAACGCTCCTCGCCCCTGAAAAGGGAGGATGTGGATTGTAACCGAATTGTGAAATACATCAATAAAAGAAAAGGGCTATTTGTTTCATTTGGGTTTCAATCAATTCATGTTTTTCTCCATTTCATGCATTTTTAATTCGTAGGGTTTAGCGTTAAGTTCAGTTTCGTTTTTGCATCGTGCTTGGAGTTTTTCCTTTTTTGTTTTCGTATCCTCGTGCTTTCAGTGGTGATCATGGTGGGACCTTGTCCTCTATTTTTGAGATCAGAGATCTGATCCAAACTTGGTTGTTTTTTGCTTGCAGGTGTCGAGTTTCACATGCTGACTGTTGTTCGTTCCATCAGGAGGCGGATACAGAGCTGTAATTCGTCTTACCCAGGGACGAATGGGAATTCGCCCCACCCTATGATGAATACAGTCCTATAATTCATTCCCCCCTAGGATGAATTTTTGTCTATGCAGTCTTCGGGTAGAAACTCAGAACCGACAGATTTGGGCAGAGAAGAGGTAAGGATTCTAAACTTTTCTTGTCTATTTTTGTCTTCAATTTTTCTGTTTTAGGGTACTTGCTTGCTTAGGGAAATTAGTTTTCCTTTACCGCTTGCTTGTTTCCATTTTGAAAAATAAAAAGAACCCCACACACCACGTGGCAACTTAAAAACCAAGGCGCTGGTCGTAAAACCCCAGCCCTTGATCAAGACCAACGGTGGATTTCATCACCACCTTGGCTTGAATTTTGCATCCATTACCCCGATCGCAACTGTTGCTAGACGTAAATCCTGATGAAAGCTGACCGAGTGTAGTTGGGGTGATTCCCAATGCATGAGGATAAGTCTTCTATGGTAGGTGTCATAAACAGGGTGATTCCCCTTTCGTACCGCCTACGTTCCATGTACCATCTGCTCTCACGTACCTATAGTTTCCCTCACGTAAGGGCGGGTATATAGAGAGGTTGGTATATCGGCCTGGCAATGGTATATCGAAGGGGCGACCATTTTTGGGAGCCATAAGAGCCATCATTTTGCATTTAAACGTTCTTTACAAAAACCTTCAAAACCAAAAAAAAAACAAAAACAAAAAAAACACACTAAACCAGGTCTAGGACACACTTTCAATATTTAAACGAGATAATCACTGCTTGTGTGTGTGTATGATCATTTCTGTTTAGTGTAGCATAAAAATCATAAAAAGAGATAAAAATCTACATAGCTTGTAGGAAAGCACCACCATGGTGTACACACGTAGCCAAGCCCAATCAAGGGCGGAAGCTACGGAAAGTGTACAAGGGGGCACAAGTCGCCTCCGCTATAGCCCTAAGGACTTAGTCATACCGCCTTGGTGGCCTGACCCGCAAGAGAGTCCGCATCATTCCATGTCAAGATGGAATTATAGGGACACCCCTTTGAGGGACATGCCCATTCATCATAGCCCCTTTCGGGAAGAGTCCTTACACGTGGCACTCAACATAGATAAAAAGGCTCCCTTAGAAGCTCGATATGAGTGGCCACCATGCGATGAAGTGCTAGAGTGGCATAGTTTCCATGAGGAGAGGCCACATGATGATGGCATCCCTCCTTTGCCCCCCATCACTATTAGAACCAATAGACAAAATCCAGAGTGCAAGGCCCTTCAAGCAGGGTGAGCTAACTCTGCCCACCCCTTTCACACATATGAAAGGGAGCACGAGGAAGATGATTACATTCCTCAAGAGCAATATACAGCATGGGGGCCATGCGCTTCCGCACCAGCTAGATACCATGATCACCCACTGAGGCCAGAGCCTCGGGTAAATGCCGCCAACCTCGACAGAGGGAAGTGACCTATTGAGATCTCGGATCATCGGGATCGGGGTAAGTGCATAGGAGAGGCATCCAGGCCTCCTAGGCTCAGGATGGCAGAACAAATTGACCTAGCAGTCGCCAGACATGCCGCCCGCCAAGCGTAGATCACGCGGCTTGAGCAAGACCAACAACAGCTAGAGCATCTATATCGCCTTAGCAAAGAGTGCATTCGGTGCCAAACAGATGAGCTGCTCCATAACCCAGTGCCTGAGAGGGTCCCAACCCCTCGCACCCAAAGAGCGAAACCATATGAGAGGCATAATCCCTTGGTGTGAGATAGGTCTCCATGACCTTACCAAGTGCTGCCTCCGAGACCTCCTAGACCTGAGCGGGAGGCCACTCCCTCGAAACAATGATGGGTACCCTTCACGGGGACCCACCCAGGGTCATAGGTCTCATCCAGAGACTCCTCAGGAAGCTTACGAGGAATATGAGCAAGAAGATGAGTGGGCCGAAATGCCCTACCTAGGCGGAGGAGTTGCCATCCGGCCACCCCTTCAGAGGCCTCAAGTCTCCCACAACCCACAATGGGAGCAAACTAAAGAGGAAGAAATTAAATCCTCAGATGCATATAAAGCGCTGCTAGAGCATTTGGAGTCTATGGAGACCAAAACTTTTGGGCCCCAAAAGCCCACTTTACGCCAGCTCTGCAGTCATCCTATGCATCCGTCAGTGCCAGCACCTCCTTACCCTGAACACTTTAAGCTGCCTCAGTTGGCAACCTTTAGAGGTGAGGAAGATGCTCAAGAGCATGTGACGAGATTCCTGAGCCAATGCTTCGGCATTCAGGACAATGATGCTTTGTTATTGAGAACATTTATAACCACATTCGTAGGCCCTGCCTCGGATTGGTTTACTCGATTACCAAAGCACAACATTAACAACTTAGATCAATTAGTGGATGCGTTCCTCGAATGCTTCACCTTCAATACCAAGAAGAATGCGTCACTAAGTGACTTAGCCAGCCTCAGGCAGTATGAGGAGGAGACCATGGTGGCCTATGGGAATCGATGGAGGACATTGCTTTCAAAGCTGCCCTACCTCCCTCCTATGTCCGACCTCACTCAGATGTTCTCCAAGAGTTGTTTGAGATCGATCTCTATGCTATTGTAGCTGCAGCAATATGCCACCTTAGAAGAAGCTCTGGCGCAAGCCAAGATCATTGAAGAGATCAAAATACAGGATGGCGAGATAGCCAAACCTAAGAAAAAAGAGTGGACTAAAAACACTAAAGCTGGGACCATGCAACAAAAACCCGTTACGGTTAACCAAGTTGCTATCAATGTCCCTAAGCCTGCACAAGCAACATAGCCTCAAAAGGCTAACTATCAGGCAGTGCCTCCTAACAACTATGACAGAGAAAATTAGAGGCAAGAACAGAGTCAGCAGCGTCGCCCTAGGTGACAATTCACACCCTACACAGAGTCCAGGGACTCCTTGTTTGACCGCTTGTTAGCGGCAAACCTGATCAACCTACCAGAGGTTCAGACTATAGATCCCAATGTGCCCAAGCCTAAGGGGTATAGAGAGGACTTGTACTACAGGTTCCATAGGTGGCAAGGACATGACCTAAATGCCTATTGGAAATTTAAGGGCTTGGTGCAAGACCTAATTGATAACAAGACACTAGCGGTGGATAATCCCGTCGCACCAAGCAATCAACAAATGGAGGTCTTCAAAGACCCCTTGCCTACTCATGCTCCATAGGCAAAGACCCTACAAGTTAACGAGGTCACACAGAACTGCCCCATGTAGGGATATGTAGGGATGATCAGTATAGTGACTCAGAACAGGAGGTATCCGAGCATGAATGCTCTTGTGACAGCCGCAGGAGAGGTGCCAACAACTTCGCAACCACAACAGCACCTTGCACAACCTCCTCCGCCTAAGCCGGTGGCCACACTTCGGACCAAACTCACCCAGAGTTTGAGGACCACATCGGCTAGGCTCTCCATATACGAGCTTATACAACAATCTACGCCCCATCGAGAAGCTCTAATGGAGATTTTGAAAGCCATCGAGTTGCAGCCCCATGAGACAAATTCTTTCAACAACTTCATGGGGCATGTAAAATGATGCACTGAGCCAATCATCACATTTTGGGAAGACGAATTGAGATCAGTGACTGATGACATGGCAGATCCACCCCTGCACGTTATCGCATGGGTCAACGGGATCCCATACAAGAGGGTGTTGATAGACACTGGCTCGTCCAGCAACATCATCACAACTATGGCTCTCAAACATCTGAAGTTGCCCGCATCTCACATCACAGCTTCCACCTACACTCTACGAGCATTCAATGATGCAATCTGCTCGACAGTCGACACAATAGTCCTACCAATCCAAGTGGGACAAAAGACCATACCCACATTGTGCCACGTATTGGAAGGTGAGATGGCCTACAACATCTTGTTGGGCCGGCCATGGATCAGGGACATGAAGTGTGTCCCTTCGATAGCTCACCAATGTTTAAAGTATACATTTGAAGGGGAGGTGCATGTAGTCCCGGTGGACTTGGAACCCTTCAAGTATTGTAATGCGGTGTAGTTGATGCCGCAATCGACCCTGCCATCAACGCATTTGGATTTCTAGTTAAATCCATCTAAACAGGGTCCGATTCCGTAGGCATCCCCATTAACAAGTTCTTCAAAATCCCAGTCGGGTTCATCTTCATCGTCTGGTCCTCCACCAACGACACCATCTCTGGGGGCCAAACAGAAGGACAAAGGGAAGGAACCCCTGGAAGAGGCAAAACCTTTGGAAGAGACACTGCCATCAGTGTCAACTATCTCTACTGAGGAGATGCCTAGCCGAATGGAAGTCGAGGCTCCTAGTCCACCCGACATGGAGTGGACTCAAGGAGAACTTCCATTCCCTCCCCCTCAACCACCAACGATCACCATTGAAATGGCCAATACGGGCTTGGGGGAGTATCTGGTGTGGAATATTGTAGCAACACCCGCACTAGAATCCATGCAGGACATGGGGAGACCTCGACTCCCCATTGGCACTATTGTTCCCCTAGGCTACCCGCCGAACTAGACAAACTTTGTGTATGGGGGCCTTGATCATGGCGTTGCACCATGCACGCAAGAGGACGAAGACGAAGAGCCTTTTGCTGAAAATGTCAACTATTTGTCTAACCCAGACTTTGCTCTGAGATACCTTGGCCAATGCAATTGGCACGGATATGGGTTAGGCCGATATGAGCAAGGGATACGTGTTCTTTGCCAACCAAGATACCAAATGCCATATGACAAGTCGGGAGTAGGGTTCAACCACCCCCTCCCCTTGGACATCTTGGTGGAGAACATGCAAGGCCTAGGGATAGGCAACAAGGGGGATTGGCATCAGATCCATATGCCAACCCTAACACCACATATACATTGAGGGATTATCTCCCATTAACGACAATCAACCTTGTTGGCTCTAGTAATCCCTTCCCTTCACTCGAGAGAGGAGAAAGCTCGAGAGCTCATTTTCAAGGAGGGTCTAGACAATGTCAAGAAGGGTCCTCGGAGGACGAGCCGGAGTATGAACCAGCGTCGTATGACCCCTTCGAATCAGATAGCGATCACTCATAGGTGATCCCCATGGATGATTATCAAGAAAGCCTCTTGACAATGTTCCCCCTGGATGCTCCCATCGAGCAAGCGCCGCTCCAAGGAAATCAAGTCCCCCGTAGAGAGCGGAACAACCTAGGTGGGGCCAGATCAATTTGCTCGAGCAGGATGAGCCTGTCATACCTCAAATAGTTATCAGAGCCAACGAGGGCTTTTGGATCTTCGATAGTGATTATGAAGATGAAACTGAGATGGCATATCTTAATCACATGCGGTAGATGCAGCATCGGCACCCCTTGGAGATTAACGACATATTCGAACAATTAAACATAGTGCCAGGGCATGAGTGGTACGTAGACCCAGCATGGTGGGACCAAGTGTTGGATCCGCTACTCTGGGCATACGAAGCATACCTTCCACCCAGAGACCCTATAGTGACATCAGTGCCGAGGGTAGACCCTATCTTCCTATCCGCACATAGGGCCGATCCATTCATGCCCATCCCTCTAGAGCCAGATCCCGAGCATAGAGAGCATCCAGGATGTCCGAGTAACCACACCCATGGTAATGGAGACCAAAATCATTTCATCAACATGATCTCCATTGACTTAACCACCCCCATCCACAATCTGACCGATCCGACATAGTCATTATCTCTAGACATAGATGCCATAGACTGGGATCACGTCAATTCCCCTCCATCCCCATCCGAGTACTGGCCTTTCGATGAAATGCTCCATTTTACCCCTAGGCCAACTCAGGATATCTGCCATGCTGAAGAGGGACCCGAGGTTCCTAACGATGATCTAAACTCAGCAAATGATATCCACTTGATCCCAACTCCACATCAGTTGGAAGACGGATCCCACATGTCGATCGAGGAGATGACTGACGTAGACATCGGCTCAGATCCAATGAATCCATAGATCATCAAGTTGGGGGTAAGTTTATCCCCCGAAGAGCAAGCCGACTACATTGCCCTTCTCAAAGAGAAGAAGGAGGTTTTTGCATGGTCATACAAAGACATGTCGGGACTAGACCCACAGCTAGTCATGCATAATCTAACGCTTGATCCGACAGTCAAGCCAGTTAAGCAGAAACTATGCAAGATGCACCCAACAGTGGCCTTAATGGTCAAAGATGAATTGCAAAAGTTGTTGGATGCATAGTTTGTCATCTGCATGGATTATCCACCATGGCTGTCCAACATGGTGCCCGTCAAGAAGCCTGACGGGAGGATTCACATATGCACTAATTTTTGAGATCTAAACAAAGCGAGTCCTAAGGATGATTTCCCCTTGTCGAGCATCGACGCATTGGTAGACGCTACAATGGGTCACGAAATGCTTTCCCTCATGGATGGTTTCTCGGGATACAATCAAATTTGTATCAGCCCTGAAGACCAGCTAAAAATGGCGTTCACAATGCCTTGGGGGACATTTTGTTATAAGGTCATGCCTTTTGGCCTTAAAAATATTGGCGCCACCTACCAACGTGCCATGACATACATCTTCCATGATTACATGCACAAGACTTTGGAAGATTACATGGATGATTTGTTGGCCAAATCTCTTTTGTGCCCGGATCATCTCGATGACTTAAGCAAGATCCTCGATCGCCTCATGGAGCATAGAGTCAGACTGAATCCCAAGAAGTGCATTTTTGGCATCACATCTAGAAAACTCTTGGGCTTCATAGTCTCAAAATGGGGCATCGAGGTGGACCCAAACAAAGTCAAGGCAATCCTTGAAATGCATCCCCCAACTACCATCAAGCAGCTCAGAAGCCTGCAGGGAAAGGTCACGTCGATCAAGCGCTTCATAGCGTAGCTATCCGACAAGTGCCGACCAATGAACAAGTTGTTGCACAAGGGGGTAGCATTTCACTGGGATGACGAGTGCCAATCAACCTTCGACGACATTAAACAATACTTGGCTTCGTCACTAGTATTGGCACCACCTAGACCAGGAGTGTCATTCTACTTATACATCTCAGCTACTGAGGTGGCACTGGGAGCCATGTTAGCCCAAAAGAACGAACTTCACAGGGAACAGGCTACTTACTATCTTAGCCGCACCCTAGTCAGCTATGAACTTAACTATGCATACGTTGAGAAACTCTGCTTGGCAGTGGTGTTTGCTACCAAAAAGCTATGCCATTACATGCTGAGCAACAAGACGTATGTTGTGTCTAAGGAGAATCCATTGCGATACATGATGAGTCATACTTATCATAGTAGTCGCACGACGAAATGGATCATGTTGTTGATGGAATTTGACATAGATTTTATTGGACAGAAATCCATAAAAGGTCAGGTCATAGCCGATCAACTAGCAGAGGCTCCTCTCGAAGATGACCAGCCTCTGACTATAGAACTACCCGATGATGGGGTCTTCCATGTCTCAGAATCACCAGATTCTGACGAGCCTGAGTCACAGGTCGACATAACCCTATTTTTTGATGGTTCTAAATGTGAGCAAGGTGGTGGCACGGGAATAGTATTCTTCACACCGTAGGGCGCTCCTATGCCCCTGTCATTTAAATTAAATTTCCCATGCACCAACAACAATGCAGAGTATGAAGCCTTGCTCATAGGTCTTCAGACAACAATCACCATGAACATTAAACGATTGAATATCTTCGATGATTCACTGTTAATTGTCAACCAAGTCAAAGGGGTATTCCAATGCAAATGCCCAGTTCTACAGGCCTACAAAGCCCTAGTGGACAAATTCCTAGCAAAGCTTGAATGGTACGACATCGAGGCACTCCCTCGGTCATCGAATCATTTTGCGGACACTATGGCCTCTTTGGGGTCGCTAATCCCGCAAGACATTTCTGGTGATATGACCACCATTCAAGTCAAAACACTATCGCAATCCGTGATGGAGCGAGCAAGCTCTGATTTAACGCCAGGAATCCACTTGATCCAGATTGAGCCATCCATGGATAGGTTCTCTCGAATCCATGATCGTCTGAAACATGCCAACTGGGGGTCCTTGTTCTCCCCTACTCCCCTTAATAGCAACACAACGCTATTCTTACAAGTTCTCTCCCGCTCAAATTTTGCTAGGGATGAACTTCAAGAGGGACTAGCTATTCATACCATCGAGGCTTCTGATCAGCAGGATTGGTATTCCCCCATAAGGGACTACCTCAAGTTAGGTAACCTCCCACTTGGATTGACGCATGCCGCAAAATGTGCATTCAAGAAGAAAGCGGCAAAGCATGTCTTGTTAGGAGACATTTTGTACCATCATAGCTATGAAGGGATCCTCCTTCGATGCTTGGACCAGCAAGAGTCCACTTGGGCGATCGCCCAAGCGCACGATGGTACATGCGGTGGCCACTTCAGCGGTATGGCCATCGTAAAGTGCATTCTTTGCATGGGCTATTATTGGCCATCTTTAGAGCGAGATTGTTGCGCATATGTCAGGAAGTGCGTGAAGTGTCAACACCATGCTAATTTGACACACGTACCTTCCTAGGCCTTGCAGCCGATCCAATCGGCTTGGCCTTTTTTGTAGTGGGGCCTAGATCTAATCGAAAAGATCTCCCCTACATCGTCAGGTCATCACACATTTATCATAACGGCCACAGAGTACTTCACCAAGTGGGTGGAAGCGGTTTCGCTAACCTCTACGATTGGACCCCGCATTGTGGAGTTCATTTTGCATAACATCATATGTCATTTTGGTATTCCATCCAAGATAATCTTGGATAATGGGACGTCATTCAAGAACAAATATGTGCATGCTTTGACCACAAAGTACAAAATTTAGCATAGTTTTTTGACCCCCTATTATCCGTAGGCAAATGGGCAAGCAGAGGCGTCAAACAAAATGCTAGTCGCCATCCTCAAAAATATAGTCATAGATAATCATAAGGATTGGCACATTCAGATCCCACTTGCCCTGTGGGCCTATCGCACTAGCATTCGGACACCCACTGGGGCAACTCCATTTTTGCTCGTGTATGGCTCCGAGGCTGTCATGCCTCTCGAGTTGGAAATTCCTTCCCTACGCATATCAATGCAAGAGTTCATCGATGATGATACTGCATGGCAGGCCCGGTTAGACCAGCTTACGTTGCTTGACGAACGACGCGTTAATGCCCTCGAGCATTTACGTATCTACCAAGAGCGACTTAAGAAAGCATACAACATGAAAGTTCACTTGAGGGACTTTCAGGTCGGTGACTTGGTCTTGAAAGAAAACCAACAGAACTCTAGTCTGCCATCCCATTTAAGGGACAAATTCATGGCAAACTGGTTAGGTCCCTATGTAATTGATAGCAAAATAGGACCTGGAACATACCGGCTAGCCTCTCTTGATGGAATCAAGGAACTAGAACCCTTGAACATCAGTCATTTGTGGCCATTCCATGTTTAGAAGAGCCATAGCCCAAACAAAATGCTCCAAGGATTTTCGTAATCGCTTGGTCAATCCCCAAAATGCTCCAAGGATTTTCGTAATCGCTTGGTCAATCCCCAAAATGCTCCAAGGATTTTCGTAATCGCTTGGTCAATCCCCAAAATGCTCCAAGGATTCCACCAATCGCTTGGTCAATCCCCAAAATGCTCCAAGGATTCCCGCAATCGCTTGGTCAAAAACAAGAAAATTCAAAAACAATAAAATCATCAAAAATAACAAAATTTGCATCTCATTTCCATACATGCTCAAAATCGTCACAAAAATAAAGAGCTCTATTTTGCATATCATCTTCATATTCACACAAATCAATCCATCAAAAACACAAAAACATATAGCTGCATTACGCATCGCACCCACACATTGCATATTTGTGGTCATAAAGGTCAAAGCGCCATAGACTGTCATTACTTGGCAAAACCATCATCTTCTACATTTTTTCGCTTTATCAATAGCTCATCGCCTATAACCGCCATTCACGTTATTCTCCCACATCATAGTCAGTTGTTTTCTCATGTATCGAGAGTTTTCGTCATTCAGTCGTCATTAGCTGTCTAGCCACATACTGTACCAAGTCAGACAGATTTTACGCAGGTAGAATTCTACTTGGATCACACCTTGTTACGTAGCATCCCGACACAAGTTAGAACACATAAAAAAATTCCCAAGTTGTGTGAACGAAAGATGAACCCTGCAAAGCAATCCAGGTCACCATAAGCGAAATGGTTATCTTGCTCATCCCCCTGTGCGAATGACCCCAAGAATGTCGAGAGTTGGCAAAAGGACAAGCATCCTCCCTACCCAATTCCCCAAGAATCCCAAGTTCTCAAAAGTTGCAAAACATCAACAATTTGCAAACGTCAAAAATCCAAATTTTGACATCACAACCAAAGTGCATACATCAAAAAAAGCACATAAAATAGTGATTCTCATCACTCCATATCCTAATCCCTTGCTCAAAAGAAAAATATAATACAAAAATAAATAGTGATTTTTATCACTACAAAAGAGCAAGTATCCCAATACAATTGAAGAAAAGAAGGGAGTCGAACTTGAATCCCTGGAACTCTCAGCATTCCAACAGGTCATGAGGCAAACCTCAGTATCGGTTTGGTTGATAGCCTATCGGTCACTGGTGGTAAACCTCCCGCATGACGATATATCTGTCACATTAACTTGTGCGCAGATCAATGTTTGCATGTGGATGAGCTAGCTTATGGTATCCTACGATAGCACCGCAGATTAATCTGACTAAATACAACAAAGGAGTTAGTGGAGCTAATCAGGTGATCCTCAATACAGGTTTGGTTGACAACCTATCTGGCACTGGCGGTATCCTGACCAACACCACATAAATGAACTCAATTGCACACACAGGGATGTGAAATAACTTGGTCCAAGACAAGTCCGATTCATACCTTGGTCAAAAGTCTTGTATGATACAACTACAGTTTTGGCTAGATAGTTAAAACATCTGAGTCTCAGAAAACCTTAACATACATTCTCAACCAACTTGCTATCTTTCATCCTTGCATCGCCATCAGAAAATACCAAAAAAACATGTATACATAAAAAGCTATTTACCGCAGCCATCGCCTAGGACAAAAAGCCATAAAGTTCTACATAGTCTATGGTGCGACTACCAAACATCACAAATTCAATTCATCCATTCCATTTGCATATCATATAAATTAGAAACATTTGCACTCATCAACACATATGCATTCATCACTATAACTTAACATGCATACATCCATATTCATCAATCATCATGCATAAAATCAAATCATCACATGCGCATAAACAAAATAAAGTCATATATATATATCATCAAAAATGCCCATAGGCTACAAAGAACTGGTCATGTGACCCCGCAACAAAATCCAAAATCTCAAAACCCCCAAGCCTAAGGCGTCGGCCACCATGATCACGTAGGATCGGTGCGACGAGAACTACCCCCATGGTGTGGGTCCTATGGGACCCCTCAGGGTGATTCTTGCTAGCCCCCGCATCATGCCTACTACCCCCTCCCTCATCCAGTCGCCTACGATGAGACGATGCTGACTACTCAGTATCACTGCCCCTCATCCGACGTGATGACCCACCGCCCGAGGGCTCAGGTACCCACCCCCGATGTGGATGATCTCTCCCTCCAAATCCATCTGATGCCGACACCACTCCGCCTCCCATCGATGGTACATCATGACTACATCATCACACTGCACCAGCTACACCCGTAGGAGATCCCTCTCCCATGCAGCATCGGTATCCCCCTCCCCTAGTGTGCATAGCCCATGCGTTCTCCCGCTCTGCTAATTGAGCCCATAAGAGATCCCTCTCTTGCAGAGCCTCCCCAACTCCTCATCTCGCCTCCACAATAGCTCTGCCAATCATGCATTCTTCAGCGTGCACCCCTAACTCCGTGTCCTCCAAATCTCCCCGAGGCATGGGTGCTCTCTAGAAATAGCCTGCTCTGGCTCCCACTACTCCGGGACGTCCTACATCTCCGGCTAGTCCGAACCCCAAAATCCATGCCCAAGTCATCCACCTCCACCATGTCCGCCTCCTCGAGCGGAGCTCCCCAATCATCTCCTAGCGCCTCGGCACCCTCCCCCACTGCTGCTACCTTCGCACCTCCCAGTGGCCCCTCTCCTCGCCATCATCATAGAGTCCACCACTGATCGTACTCTACAGTAGTCCCGACGTCATCCATGTTTGGGACGTCGATCACCGCATCCAAATCCTCGCCCAATGGCATGATGACCGGCCGATCCAGAGTCCTCTCGTCCCCCATGCCGATAGACCACGGGCTCACCGAGGCAACCCCTAGCGCACCCCAAACTATCGTGTCACCCGACTGTACGGGAAGAACTCCTACTCGGTCCCATGTCGCCCAATCAGCCACCGCTCCCTACGTACCTGTTGAAGCCACTCTCCAGCCTAGGCCCAGGCTAGACAGTCCCGATAGGGGCGCCAGAACACCTCCCCCGAAGCAAGCCGAGCGAAGGCATCGACATAGTGCCCTACGACACCTGCCCATCGTCACTCTGTCCCTGCTCCTCCGACCGCCGCCATACGAGCCGCGTAACCTATATCCTTATCTACCATCTCTGCCCACGTCATCCATGATAACCCCCCTAGTCTCTCCACTGCTATGTGCTACCAACCCCAGCTCTACAAATAGCTACAGTGATCCCCTTCCGCCTCCGGAAGTGGACCTCATATAGCTCCCCATAAAGCTACGCCAGCAACGTCTGTCCCCATCTCATGACCAAAGGCTCCTACGTCGAACACTCCACCAGTCGATAGACCACATCCAGCAGGTTCCATGGGAACCTCGCACTTGACGAGTCAAGTAGCAGCATGTTGGAAATGAGGCCCATAAGCAATGCGTGCCTCACTCCCAACACCCCCCTCTCAAACCACCATCGAACCAGAATCCCACCCATATGGCAGTCAATCTCTGCCCTCTCCACTGGACCATCCACCCCCAACTCCTCCCCATGCCGAAGTAGCGTGTCGACACTGTTGTCCGCTGATCCCATGACGTCGTCCTGATCGGCAGTCCGTCTATTGGAATCCTAAGAATCCGATAGACATCCTCCAAAGTGACTGTCATCTCCCCTATTGGGAGATGGAAAGTATTAGTCCAAGGATCCCACAAGTTGATCAGGGCCATCAGGTAGGCCCGATCCCCAATCACTGGCTCCAATCGAGTCACCTGCTTGAGCCCAGGGCATCAAGCCACTCCCAGTCAGCCACAGCTAGCGCCTCCCATGCTTCAGCAAAAATAGTCGGCACACGATACCGGCTCTTCACAACCTACAATAGACAACAAAATAAGCACATTAGAATCATGAAAAATATGTTAATACAAACAACATAAACACAAAACAAAATTTAATTTTTCAACCTAGGGTTTTATACTCTCAAATTGATAAATTAACACAAACACAAAAAACTCAAAAATAACAAAATTTAATTTGTCAACCTAGGGTTTTATACTCTCAAATTGATAAATTCGAACAAAAAAACTATAATACAAGAAAATAATAAAGAGGGAGTTCACTTACTAGTCTTGCTTCGGCTTCATCGCTCGATCCGGTTCATGCACTCATGGTGGCAAAAAATTTGGCAGCGCTTCACTTCGCAGAATTGACCTCCTCCTCAGAGCTCCAAATCGCTGAAAAAAACAAGTGCAAATGAGCCCAAACCCTAGTTTTGGCCTTTAAATAGGATTTTTGAGCCTGTAATCATTCCTCCCTAGGATGAGCACTCTAGTTAGCGCTCGTCCCACCCTGGAATGAATGCTCAATAGGAATTCGTCCCACCCAGGGACGAATACAGAGCAAACATTTCACAAAACAACAAAAATGCACCAAAAACAACAATAAAATTGTCCAATGAGAGTGCTTTTGCACTTGACATTTCGGGCATTCAAAATAGATGTCGGGGTCACAAATCCTCACTATCCTACTCCCTAAGAAGGCTACCATAGCCGGACCGCTCCACGGGAGGACGGATCTTCGAGAATTTCATCCCCAAACGACATCGCCAAAAGGGTCAAAACCCACCCAAAAATAGCAATAGAGTTGTCGAACGAAGGCGCCTTCATGCCTGACCTTCTTGGCATCCAAAATAGACATCGGGGTTATAAATCATCACCATCCTACTCCCTAAGAAGGCCACCATGGCCGGACCGCTCCACGGGAAGACGAATTTTTGACAATTTTAGCTCCAAAAGGCATCCCCAAAAGGGTTAACACCCACCAAAAATAGGTCTAAATGTCAAAAAAATACACACACATTCAAAGATAAATCTCTAAAGGCACCCTTACCTAAGTCATCTTGGGTCAAGTGACTCATCACTTTTCTCATGCAAGTCATTCCCTCATCGATTCGTCGCTTGAGGGGGTAGTCACACTTAGTCACCAATCAACAAATACACACCCAATCATGGAAATGGCATGCATTCGAAGAATCATTGGCAAAGACAAATCACGCTCCTGCTTGGGGTAGTAAACAAGCAATAATCACAAGCTGATCAATCACTTGGCATTCATGAATCATGAACTCAAGGTTCCCACGAGACAAAAGGTTGCGCCCTTTGCCTATTCATGAGTCGATCAATGTCCAAGCTCAAGTAACACCTCACCGAAAAAGGTTAACACTTGAACTGAGTTCCTTCGCTCGTCAGAAGCAAGGATTCAAGAATGCATGCCCTTTTCATACTTGGGGCATCAAAATTTGGTTAGGTTACTAAGAAACCCTAATCATTAGTGCTTTGGTTATCTATTTTTGCTCGGTGTTGTGCCTTGCACAACGCATCCCAAAAAGGGGCATCTGTAGACACCAAAACAACACCAATCCGATTATGTGACTGCAAACACTGATCACATTGGCACACACAACCCCAAGGGCAGCCCCCAGAGGTTAAACAGTGGTCCTAACCACTCTCACAGCAATTTTGGAAGGTCAAAAATCATTTTGGCACCTTCAAGCACTTTGCTCAATATCCGTTCCACCCAGGGACGAATTCAAACTGGGATTCGCTCCTCCCAGGGATGAATTCATAATTCGCTCCAGGGTGGGGCGAATTGCAGGTTTGATGGGCAAAAAGTCAAATCTTGGCAAATGGCAGCTCGGATCCGCCACTTAACGCTTCCTTCATTGCATGGGAGTATAGGTGAGCGTTTTCGAGCGTTAGAGGTTGTTACAAGGGAAGTCATGGAGTCCCTATTCAGGGAGGAATCTTCCCTCCCCTGGAAGGGCATGGCTGCCAAGTGGCGCCTCTGCATGCTCATCCCAAGAGACCTCCAGGTCTATAAATTGGTGGGTTTTCTCACCCCAAAATATACAGAGTAAGAGCAATTTGGAGCAACGAAGTGCTTGCCATTTTATTTCCCCATACATCCTTGTGCGATTTGTGCCTTTCACATCCGTGATCTCTTTTGGAGAAGAGGTCATTGGGTGATCATTGGAAGGTCGAATCTTGAGCCCAAAACCCGACATTTGGCCATAGAATACCACCCCAATTTTCTGACAACACCTTACAAGAGATTTTGGACCCATCCCAAGTGGATTGGCATCGAAATCAGGTCCCAACGGTGGGCGGCCTGCCCGAGCGCCCTCGCATTGCCGTGAGTCTAATCGTCCCTTTTAGGAATGATTAGGAATCTGTGGCAGATTGTTCTTTCTATTATTTTTATCTTGCATTTCATCTTATGCTGCTTAGGTAGTTTGCAATTTCGATTTCGTAATGTTTTGAGCAAATCTTATCATGTTCTATCACTTTTTGTCTTTACTAACTTGCAGGTAGCATCATCAAATTCCTATTAATGGAGGCCAAATTGGGAAAATATGACCATCTGGGTCTTCCCAAAATACCCCCAATTAGCTAACCCCAAGTTTGTAGGTCTTTTGGAGCTCTCTAGGTAGGACATTTGGGACAGTACCTTTTCGGCATTTTGTTGCGGGTAAATTCGTCCCGCCCGGAGCGAATTCAAATCGGTGAGGAATTTCCTGATTGTTCTTTTTGCAGTGCCCTCCTGGTGATGTCCTGATGCCCCTATCAAATTTTTAGAGCATTTGGATTCATTTTAGTTATAGTTTAATTCATTTTTCTCATTCACTTATCGTAGGCTTGGGGATTGCATGTTTTGTTTCATCCGCAGGTGCTACTAACTATTTCTTGTTCCTTTGAACGCAGGATCGGAACATCGGAGGAGCAGCAAGGAATCAACATTCGTAGACACAAGCGGCGGCGACGTTTTGGTCCGCCCATCTTACATGTGGGCACGCGGAAGAAGGATGGTTATCCATGGATGTGACCAAGAGATGAATTTAACGCTCCTCGCCCCTAAAAAGGGAGGATGTGGATTGTAACCGAATTGTGAAATACATCAATAAAAGAAAAGGGCTGTTTGTTTCATTTGGGTTTCAATCAATCCATGTTTTTCTCCATTTCATGCATTTTTAATTCGTAGGGTTTAGCGTTAAGTTCAGTTTCGTTTTTGCATCGTGCTTGGAGTTTTTCCTTTTTTGTTTCCGTATCCTCGTGCTTTCAAATATTCTATATAATTGTAGTTGTAATAGCAAAGAGCTAGGTTTTAAGCAATTCCTTGTTAACATTCGAGTTAGTTCTTCCATTGGTAGGGAGAAGTGCAATTTAGTGATGACAACCATCCAACGGTTTATAAAATCATAGATTGACTCTACTTCGAATATTCTTAAGTTTTATAAGTCAGTCAATGTGGTTTTCTTTCTAACACTGAGGGAAAATCTCTCCAAAAATTTATCTTCCAGCTTTTCAAATGTAAAAATGTTGTGGTGAGGTAAATGGTTATACCAATCTTGAGCGTCTTCCCTCAATGTCTAAGGAAAGGTTATGAGCATTAAACTTATCAAATTTTGGTATTGTGAAATTTGCTAGATATGGAGGTGATGGTAATAAAAAATGGATGGGTTGATTGATTAGTTGTCTTAGGGCTGGCTTCTGGTACATCATACCAGGAGTATGCCTGATCAAACTATAAATATACTATTGCATTGCTAATATTTTAGGGTCTTCCACCTGTGTGTGTAAACCTTGAATTGCTTGTTGATTGTGCTGAGATGGAATGTATGAAGTGATGATTTGGTGAGATGGATTGTGATGTTGATGACTTGATGGGTTGAAATAATCTTGATGATATTGAGCATGTTGTTGGATTTGATGATGAGATGATTGATGTTGGTGAAATGGATATGAGGTTTGAGGAATATGGATGTGTTGGGTTGCGAAAGAGGGGTTGATGTGGGTGAATGGGGGTGTGGGTATAGTAACTTGAGAAGAAGACAATCAAGGTTATGCATAAGGGGTCATCCCCAAAATGTATTTATAAAAATTTGGTGAATTAGTTTCAAAATCCAGGTGAATAGTATCAAAACGCATGTAGAAGGTTAACTATTATTAAGAATAATGTTGGAAATTTAAACTTAAAATGGTCAAATTATTATAAAATTGGGGTAAATCGACCCCCAAAAAAAATTGCACCCATAAATTTTTGGCTAATGGGCCTTGGTCAAGGGTCCCAAATATTAGCCAATTCCAAATTTCAAAAATCCTAATTTTAGCCAATTGGCTATAAATAACTGCTATGCATAACCCTGAAGATGATGCTTAGGATAAATTAGGCATGAATTAGGATTGTCTTGATATCGATTGGGGTTTAAAATCTACTATTTGTTGTTTTTATTGAGGGAAAGAATGAGCGTCTTGTTGATCCATAAGGAACTGATTAAGGTGTTGTCATGTTTGCTATATGGGAATCTCTGAAGCAGATTGGGTATTTGCAGTGGAAATGGATGGAGGTGAGATATGAATGTTAGCCATATTGGTGGAATTTGGTGGAGGATAAGTTGCAAAAGGGATTAGAACATAATGACAATTTAGTGGATGAAATCTATGAAGCAACATTGACTTGTGCTTCGTAGAGTGGGTTGGAATATGAGGTAGTGTAGTTGGATGAAATGGAAGTGGTTTGGATGCATTATGGTGGACTAATTTGGTATGAAGGGGTGGATGTGGCCTCAAAAAGAGGGTTGGTATAAACTTGGCTAATGTTGGTGTATTGTGGGTGCACAAATTCCTTCTAAAAAGAAGGAACTTGGTTGTGTGGAATGTTAATTTGCTCTAAGATAGGTCTAGTTGATCTTAAATAAGTACCAACTTTCTCCATATCTATGTATGTGATTCGAGTGTGAGTAAGTGTAGAAGGATTAGTATTTGGGATAAAAGTGTGAATAGCCCTTTACATCACATTTGTATTTGACGTAAACACATAATGTGAAAGTCCAGCAGAAAAACCAAAATAGTTTGTATGTATCACACTTGCAAGATTAGCCACAAAAGTGATTGGGAAAGAAGTGATGCACTCCATGGATGAAGTGGATTGGCTGGTGGATGCTTGAATCATGATTCTTGCTTGGATTCAAGTTGAAACCATAAGCTAATGAGCCAATTGGGGTAGTGAATGTGGGAAATGTGTGTGAGAATGTGGAATGCTAATGGAAAGCACACAAAATCAAACAAGCAATTAAATCCTAAGTCTTGAAACAATGCTCTTTTTTTTAATGTGATTGGTGTGTTCTAATGTATGCCTAAACCTAGACTACTATGAAGGGTGGAGTCCTAATGTGGATGGAAAATGAGGATTTTCCTAGTGATAAAATAAAAAAAAATCCTTGTTCATGTCAAGTTTTAGGAGAAAACCAACCTTACCACTTTTAGAAATGGAATGGATAATTTCATGAATGGTGATGATTGTGTCTGTGATGAGCCTCCCTTGGATAGAGCTGCCTTTATTAGGAGCAATGATGTGGGGGAGGATGATTTTGAGTCTAGTGGCCAGGGCTTTGATAAGGATTTTATAAAGGATGTTACAAAGGCTTATGGGGTAAAAATTGGTACGGCTGCGAGCCTTGTTGACTTTGGGAATGAGAGCCATGAAAGTGGAGTTGACATCTCTAGGAATATATTTGCACCTTTGCATATGTTGAATGGCAGAAACTACATATGGACCCATAATTTCCTAGAATCGGTGGAAGAATATGGGGGAAAAACCATCTGGGGCTAGGGCTTTCCTACCTTGCATGGAAAAATTACAGCATGAACTTCTTCAATAGAGAGTGTTTTGAGCAACATTTAGTTATGTTTAGACGTTACCAACCTCGAGATGTTTTTGAGGAGAGCCTCAGATATTTGGTGATCACATCCAGGACTAGGGCTGAGCAGTTCTTCAAAGAAATTGATAGCATCTTCTTTGATTTTAGAGATATTCATTGTTACTTTTCCATTTTACTGGACGAGCTCCTTGATTTTGTTACACCCTCTGTGTGTCTTATGATGGTGGTATGAAAGAATTTTGTATTAGAATCTCCTTCTTTGAGCTAGGTGACTCGAGACTTTTGTTTCCAAAAGACTTATTCACTTCTGAGGATGTTATGAAAATCAATCAAGAGAGTCCTTTATGTGTCCTAAAGAGTGGGATCAGAATTGTCATGCTGCATTGAGAGCTCGATGCTAGTGAGTTGAGACTGGATCTGATGCTTTTTGTGGAATATGTTACCCAAAACCTCTTTGTTCCATTGTTTTAGCTTGAGTTTTACATACCAAATATTGTTGCTCATATGAGAGACTTGAGATCTGAAAAACTTGTGAGACCACCATAGAGAGATCAGGGATTTGAGGTTCGGATCTTGAAGCCACATAGATTCAAATACAAAGGGTGACTTAGAGGGATAAATCTGGGAGGAGCTATCTAGAAGTAGGGGATTGTGGTCAGATCCAATTTTGGGTAATGATCGTAGGATAGCGTCACCATATTTAGGGATAGCATTGGTGGAGATGAGAAAGTGGTCAACGCAAATCTGGATTAGTTGATCCCCTTTCCTACGGTTACTCCAAGTGAATATTTCCCCCCTAAGATTAATATCCATAAGTTCATTATCATCCACAAATGTTGTAAAGTGCTCATACAAATTACCAATGATTTGGGATCCTCTTTTTTGTCAGTGGGGAACAAAGGGGAATTGAAATCCGCATACAACATCCAAGTCTATGATGAGAAGACTTCCTTGAGTTTGCTGAGATAACTCCATAAGAGGCTCCTCTAGGAAGGGGAGTTGGGAGCATAGATATTTTAAAGGACCTAGTGGTAATCATCCTCTTTATTGAGAAACATAACATTCATGTAATTTTTTGCTATAGACAACAGGGTCTCCTCAAATTTTGTAGGATCCCACATACATAACAATGTACCTAAAACTCCATTGGTCGAACTACAAATAGATTCAAAATCTTTCCAAATAAATTTTGAGATGCAAGTGGCAGTTTTAAAATCTAGTTTAGTTTCTTGCAGCAAAAAAATGGTGGGTCTTAAGTCTCTCCTCATGGACTTAACCAAGCGTTGCTTGTTTCGACCATTGAGGCCTCTCACATTCCATCAAAGGATATTCATTTAGAACTTCTTTAAGATGTTTGCTTCCCTCTCCCAAGAGGAAAGGGAAGTTTGAATTTATTTTCAAATGGTATCTCCAAAGCTCTACCCCTAAGTGTGAGCTATGTACCATTTGCAATCTTGTCTGAATCTTCTTTGTTTCTAATTTCTTGAGTAGAGGGATGACCTCATTTTTTCCAAAAATCCACATCAGTGTAAAGCTTCCTTTGGGTTCAAGGAGGGGGATGGCTAGGGGAGAAAGGATTGGGGGATATGGGGATGCCACTAGGGGAGCCTATGAGACTCTTAGGGGAAGTAGAAGGGCTCTGGGGATGGGTAAAGGTGGGATTAATGAGGTCAATGGTGGCATCATCGATGAAAATGGGGGAAAGAGATTGAAAATAGGAATGGATGGACTGGGAGAAGGAGAGAAAATAGGACAAGTCAGAGAAGGAGCAGTGATTCCCTCTGATTGAGGTTGACCTTTGACTTTATATGAAGGAGGGATCTCAATTGAGGAATTTTAAGGGGGAACTGGTGCAAGGTTAAGGTAAAAAATAGAGGAGGGGTGGCGAGGACCAGATTTGGATTAATGATGATCTTCAATAGAAGGTGGTTTGGGGACCTCAGGGCATTGAGAACGAAGATGGTATATCTTGGAATAAAATTCACAAAAAGCAGGTTTATTTTCGTATTCAAAAATTTGAGAGAAGGTACAAAATTTTGAAACAAAAATTAATCGATGACTGGAGGACCAAATCTAAATTTTTCTTGATGCACATGCTAGCCTGGATCATACGAGAACCTGCTCAAGTAGGGGGATCGTAAGAGATAAGATCTCCAATGTTCCTCGTAATACCTTGGAGAATATCTTCATTTCAAAACTAAACCAGGAGTCCTAGGAGACGAAACCCAAATTGGTGCATAGTTGATGTTCTGAGTAGATGGGTCAAAATCCATGCCTTATTTTTGTAGGAATAGACCTCTTCGTTAGAAGAACCATGGTACATCTGCGAGGATTCAATGAGAGTCGGTAGTGTTGTTTAACTGGATAAAAAATAAACATCTAGGGAGCACAACTAGATCCATGGATCCTAAGGGTCGCCAAGAGGAATGGGCCCATTTGCAGATTAATTCCATGTCTGGCCATGAACACAGGAATTTTCCAACCAGTGAGTTGGATTTTCGGGCAACCATGGATGACATAAGTTCACAAGACATCTCAAAGTTTCCATCAGATTTATATAGATCAATCCTAGTCTCAGGTTGACTAGGGTTTGAGTTGATTTTTACCATATCTGCAAAGGATCGATAAAAGCTGGAAGCACCTTATCCCGATTCGCTCATCACAGCCACCATTGTTGGAGAAACACTTCCATTTGGTGATGAAGCCTTTCTTCCTAGGTCCGCTAGGGATTCTTGATCTGTCAATGTGTCAAATCCTACCACTTTATCATAGCTGGTAGATCCAAATGAGGTTGTCTCAAATATCGACCCATAATAGTGGGATCCACTAGCGAGAAGAGTGGTGGGCCCAGAATCATCTAATTATTTTGGGATGACCGTGGATATTCCTTACAAACCTTTCAGGTGGACAAAGAGTTTCCCAATCTCTTGGTCTGGACCATATCCTCCTGACCCACTGTTACCCATGTCACTACCGTTGTTGCCTTCAGAGTTGCTATTGTCGTTTCTACCTACACCGTCTCCACCAGAGCCATTGCCTTCATTCACTTTCACTGTTGTTTCTTCCATTTTTTCCATCACTAAAATTGTCCAATTTTGATTTTGGAGCATGACAACTAGTTTATATTATGACTCTATCATTCTCCCTTAAGCTTGACTCAATATTTTGTTATCTTTTCATGTAAAAGTAGTATCTCCCAAGTTTTGCCTTAGCCTTTCAAAATCTTCTTTTGATAGTGCTTTAATAAATAACGTTGTAATCTAATCATGTGATGTACAATAATTTTATTTGACCATTTGTTACTAACTCTAATAAAATGTAAACAAAAATGAATGTGCTTGGTAAAACCATGAAAGATCGAATTTTTTATCATGGTAATTACAGAATTATTATACAATAAATTTCAATGGTCATATCTTTCTCTTACTTAAAATCTACCAATACTCTTCTTCACCACATAGCTTGATAGATAATTGAAATTGATATAATGTATTTTTTCTTTGTTGTAGAAAATAAAATTATTAGCTAGTTTCTTGAGGATAATGAAATTGCACTTGATCCCAAGTGGAATACATAGACTGAATTAGTTTTATATTCATCAATAGATCATGTTCAATCATTATGTGTGCATTCAACCAAACCAAAGGTATCAAATGAGGCATCACAAATACCACAATTGCTTATTTTGTGAGCATATCTATTTATTTTCTTTGTTACCTAGAAGTGTGTGTCTATTGAAGTCTACATAGACCTTGAAATCAAACTCACAATATACATTATACCAGGTCTAGTTATAGTGAGATACATAAGGCTTTCCTCTAAGCTATTATAAGTTATAGCATCTAACTTCTTACTACTTTCCTTATTGATTAACTTCTCTCAAAACTAAACGTATACTAATAGATTTACAATTTTCCATTTTAAACCTTTCAAGCAAGTCCTTCACATATATGCTTTATGAAACAAGATGTCATCATTCAAATGTCTAACTTCTATCCTAAGAAAACAATGCTTTAAGTCTAAATATTCCATTTTAAATTATATTTTCATTAATGTTCTAAAATTATTCATTAACTTGTTAATATTTATATATATATCAATTCATCAACATACTAGCATAAAACCAATAAATTATCCTTACCATTGGATTTAGTATACAAAGTGGGCTCCCTTACACTTTTATTGAAGCTATTAAGTTAAATATAGGTATTTATCCCACTATACCATGCTCTAAGTGCTCGCTTGAGACCATAAAAATCCTCTATCAGACCATCAATATATTGACATACATTCAACAATTTACCCTTACCATTAGACTTAAATAAAAATTGGGCTCACTTGTATTTTTATTTAAGCCATTACTCATACTATAATCATCTATTATGTTATATCATGCTTTTAGTGATTTATTTAGACTATAAAGAGGCTTATTTAACCTAAACATCTTGTGTTCTTATCCTTCATAATTTAGTGGTTACTCCACAAACACATTCTTATCTAATACACAATTTAAGAATGTTAATTTGGAATCCACCTTGTATACATTCATTATAATTCAAGTAGCTAATGCTAAAATGGTTCTTACAGTGTCTAATCTTGCAACATGGAAAAATATTTTATTGTAATCTAAATCTGGTTGTTGTGAGTGGACCTTTGCCATCAATCTTAGCTTTTGTCTTGTAACAGCTCCATCCACCTTATACTTTATTTTGTATATTTGTTTGTCTCCTATAACAACTAATTCCCATGTTTTATTCTTTCTATTGTAGCAATTTCTTCATCCATTTCTTCATAACAATTTCTATGTAATTTTGCATCTTTAGAATAGTTCTACTTTAATTTTAGAGAAAAAAATAAAATGAGTAATTTCATCACTATCTTCAATATTGCAAGTTCTTCAACAAATTTCAATGAATTTTCATCTTTCATATTGGTCTTGGCCTTAGACTTTATTCTGAACTTGCATCAGGGATAAATTATTACATAGGTAAGCTATGCTACCACCAACACTCGAGCTATTACTAGAAATTATTGGATGAGTGATCAAATCATCTTATAATGTCTTTATTTCCATACTTACTAGTTTTTATTGTTATGTATATTCTTTTTATTGCTATATTGCTTCCTTATCAAATATTACATCATGACTAATTATTATCTTCTCTATAATGGGACTATACAATTTATAACCAGCACAAATAATTTTCTCGTTGGGTACATGAGAATAAGCAATGCACCTAAAAAATTCAAGATGAGCCATGCTTGGCTTACTTTGGGTACAGGCTTCTTTTAATATCATGTCATTAACATTATTTATAGAATATCTATTCAACATATAAATTGAACAAGCCATAACTTTTTTTGAAAAGGAATTTGGAAGTTGTTTGGCCTTGATTATGTGTATTACCATTTTTTCAATTGTTTTATTCTTTATCATGTCATTGTATTTTGTTGAGGTGTATAGCTTGTTGTTAGCTATCCCATTTTTATTGATGTGTATAGCTTGTTGTTAGATATCCCATTCTCCTTGTAGAAAGTTAGAAATTCATTAGAGATAAATTCACCATATTTGTCTGTTTATAAGACCTTTAAAAACAACAAACTTATTTTTCTACATGAGCTTTAAATTATCAAATTTAAAAAATGCTTCTAATTTCTATTTAGGAAAATATACACAGATTCACCTACTGAAATTATCAATAAAAGCAATAAAATATATCCTCTTATCAATTGATAAAGTTTTCATTGGATCCCATATATATCAGTATATACCAATTCAAATGGTACCTTATCTCACCATGATCTTACAACTAGAAAGGAGATTGTATATTTATTTTTCTAAATGTAACCTTCACATACTTGATCTTGTTGGTCAATAATTAGAATGTCCTTCACCATATGTTTCTTATAAGGCAAATGTAGGTTGTGAGAACTCAAATGCCCATATCTTATAAGGAAAATGTAGGTCATGATAATATTAAGGAAAATATTTGATTTATTTTCCATGGCTACTTCTATAATAACTCCATTTCTACCATTTCTAGTCACCTTTAAAATAATTGGGTAACCTTTATGACTTAGTTATCCAATAATCAACAAAATATGTTGTAAATCAAGAATATAATAAACATTTGGGATAAAAAATTTCTAACATTTCTTTATCCTAATTAAGATTACTCATTTTCCCATTATTGACTATTTCTATATTTGTCCTAATTTTTCTAATGTACAATTGTAGTTGAATTTATTCATCTAATATACAAAATATTGCTTTGTTTCTTATCATGTGGTTTTTACAACCACTATCTAAAAATCGAACATCTTCTAAAATTTCATTGGTCACATCACAAGTGGAAGACATAAACTATATTCTTCATTTTCTTGTGAAAATTTAATGTTATGCTTGCTTGGATCAAAATTGCTTTTTGTACATTCAAATTGATAATGGCCATATTTTTTTACAATAATGACATTGAATATTTAATTTATCAAAGCCTCAATTACCTATTTCATAGTAATTGTGGCTTCTTCCTCTTGCACCTCCATTATGGTAGTTATTGTTCCTTCCTCTACCTTGACCTCCTGTCAAGCTTCTTCCTCTACCTTGACCTCCTGTCAAGCTTGTTCCTCTAATTTTGTTTATTCTTGACGATGATACTTTTTAAAATCTTGATTTTTTTACCTTTTTACTTTGATTTATTTATACAAACTTATGATTGGAATGCTTGTTTAAGGGAAGTATATGTCGGACTACTCAATATTTTCTCCTAACTTTGAAGTGACACATGAGCTCTTCAATTGAGAGTCTTTTCAAATCCTTAGATTCCTCAATTACAACTACAATAGAATCATATTTAATAGGTAAATTTCTCAAACGATTTTCAACAACCTTTTACTCTTGTAGTATCTCTCAATGAGTCTTCACTTAGTTTATAAAATCCATGCATAAGTGAAAAACATATTTTGAAACATTCATTGATAATTTTTAAATCCTCTTCTTAGCATTTAAAATCTAACAAGTTTGCCTTATTTGTACCTTAATATACAATTTGTAGACTATTTGATACCTGTTTTGATTTAGTTTTTGCATTTCTTGCAAAGATGAGTTCATCCATAGCTTGATTGAGAAAGAATAGTGCCTTGGAGTTTCTTTTCTTATTTTCCATAAGTAGATCCTTCTAAGCCTATGCCTATTGATTGTATACAACTTGATCTATTGGTTCTAGGTACCTATTTTAAAATAAAATCCTATAAATATTGAGAATATAAAAAGTCTTAATACTCTATAAATCATAATTTTCCCTCTTAAAATGAGGGATCAGAGGTTGAATAAGGTTATAATCCCTATTTGCCATTACTTATATCTAGTTCCTGGAAAATGCTTACAATATATACCTTACATATCCTTAATTTTTGTTTTAATATTAATTATGTCACCCTGACTCTAAAATCACTTGAAAGAGATTAGGCCTAAGATAGAATAACTTGTTTAAAAAAAAGGGAGCTCCATAATTGTCTATATTATATAATAAACAACAAACCAAACAACTTATTTTTCAAATATCAAAGTAATTAGCTTGAAAAAGTATCACACACTCATTTTACACACATTGAAAACATACATGTCTATTGTTCAATTTGTTTCTCTACTGAGAAAAATAGAACATATATAACATACACCATCACTCCACACATCTTATAATATAGTCTCCAAACCATAAATGGAGACACTAGTTACCAATACTCTCCTAAAATAAACAACTTATTTATTATATGTTACATTAGAACTAAACATAACTACCAATATAAACAATAACTAAAAGTAATCTACTAAAAATATAACTGCTATTATTAAACATTGGTATGATGATTAAAGATTATGGCTCCAACATCAATGCTTCATTTGCATCCCAATTCTGTAAATAAATTTTATGGAAATCTTATTTATTCCTAAAACAACTATGGCACTTTTGTCTTATTCACATAAGGTGGATATTATAATCTATTTTAATTATAGTATTAATAAAATTCATGGTGGATATTATTTTCATTATTATAGTGTTGAAAGAAATCACCATTGCTCAAGGATAGGATATCTTTTTTTTTGGTTATATAGGGGAGTTGGTTACAACCACTATTTTTAGTAGCTGGCAAGCGTAGGGTTCAAACCACAGGGATTGCTCCCAATAGCCTATTTATCTCATTGTTGTTGACCCGATGTGAGATGAATACCATTGGTTGCTTGAGGTTCATACCATCATTGTTGGTTTTGCGACACTCATAGGATTCAGCATAGACTACTACCTTTGCTAAAGCTGGCAGCGTGCCCCCAAGGTTTGAACCTAGGTATCTTCTTGGAAAGTACTTGGCCAGTAAAGAATGGGTTTTGAAAGGGTCCCTAAAACTTTTACATAAGGGGTTTTGAAAGGGTCCCCAAACCTAAGATCCATAATACAAGCATCCAAAGGGATTCCACAGTGAAACACGAGGTCTGACCCACCCAACGAAAATAAAAACCAAATTTCAGACAAATCTAAAACCAACTCAGTTGGATCCCACCCAAACTGAACCAAACATGACCAAATTTAAATTAAATCCCACCCAAACTAAAACCAAAAAGCTAGGCAACCAAAATCCACAAGAGAAAATAAAACTTGAATCGATAAACTAGGGTCTAAGAGACCAGTCAAATCCTGAGGGTCCAAAACAATCATCTACAAACTGAAGGATAAACAAATTATGGATGCCAAGAAAATCTTGGAATCCATGAATCCATCAAATTCGACCCCCAAAATATTCCAACCCTAATTTGGAAGATTTTAAAATCAAAATCATAGTATAACTTCCCACCCAAGCTAGGAATCATATAACTGCTCTAGGAAAAATAAAAAAGTTCAAACTTCCAATTTTTCATCCATGGGGGGAACACACATCTGTGTCAAGAAATTCAACAAGACTAAACTTAAAATTTCCTACCCCAACCGTAGGGGGTAAGGGGGCTCACTACAATACTACTTGTAGACCTGAACACCATAAAATGAGCATAAGATGATTGGTACTACAATAGGAAGATAAAATGAACCAGGAATCTCAAATTGAAATAGGATTGTCCAATAGATCTGACTCTACATCTAGCAAAAGCCACCAACATCCTAGAGAAGAGGTCTTGAATGAAGAATAAAAAAGACCTCCCCCAATTTGGTAGTGATCCTGGAACATAACAGGAGACTTCAACCCTCTCCAGCTTTGGATAAACAAAATCCAACATCAAAAAAATATGGATAAGCTCTAGATCCACTAAAGGTCCCAAAATCTGCATGATTTGGAAATGCTTAGGATCTACTAAAGGACCCATGATGATGGGCAAAGAAAAACAAGAACCAACAACAAAGTTATTGCTGGAATTTCTCTCACAATCGAATAGGTCCTTGAAAACAAGCAACATTCATAAGTTCTGCACACTGACCAACAACAGGACCACCAACATCAGCCATTGTTGATGTGAGCCACCAAATACCATCATACTGAACACTATTACATCCTTAAGAACCACGAGAACTACCACATAAATCCCATGGATATTCCTATCCTAGATAAGCACCATAGAGGCAAACCCTAAGATCTCCAAAAAATAGGCGAGATTTTCCCCAATCCTTGTGAGTTTTAACCCCATAGGCACACCAAAAATGAAAAAAGGCCAAAGCACCATTGTAGATGATAAACTAACCATCCACTACAACTTTGACTTGTACCACCTCTTTTCCAACCCCACCAACCCAACTTGAACCAAATCCTCAATCTACCAACCAGTAGCTCTGGGGAAAGAGAGACCACAACCAAGAAAACAGGAACAAAGAGATGATGAACTTTCAATCCCAGGGGTAGATCTACACCGTCTAGAGGAACACTTGATCCATCCAAGCCAATCCCTAAATTTTTGATCGAACTGCCCAAAGAGATAAATTTCACCTTACTGATATCGCTCAATAGCTTCCTTAGAGACAAAAACGGTTCAATGCCAACAAGACCTTCAATCTCTACGAAGAAAACCAATAGATTTTCTAGAACCTCAAAGATCCTTAATTATTGCTTGCCCCTTTGAGCTCCCTTTCAAATGATACAATCTTCTCGCTCTCTACCATTTAGCTCTACATCCAGAATCTATAAGGATCTTGTAGTCTTCATCGCTCCTCAAGCATATACATCAAATAAATGATTCACATAAAATCTACCTATGGTAATTTTATTAAGATAACATTGGCAACTTTTTTTGAGAAAAAGGTAAAAAATTATTAAAAAAACTCAAGTTATACGTTTAATTTTGATAACCTACCTTTCGTGGTAAGGCTCAAAATATGCCTTAGCTTTGTTTCTTTGACTATTCAATTTCTAGATGTTCTAGTACTTGTTGGATTACCCCTTAAGGTGTTCCATTTATCATATTTTTTGGAATCCCTAGACTTCATATCGAATCTATAAATCACTCTTTCTATTCTTATACTCCCTTTCTTAGTTCCCATATTGCAGTTGCTTTTGGAGTTGTGTTCATATATCTACTTCATCCAAAGCCATATGAGAGTCTTGAGTTCTAGCTTGCACTCTCTCTAAAAGTTTCCTAATTAGAGTACCCCAAATTATTTTCTTTGGTCTAATTTATTATTTGGACATCCTATTGTTATATTCCAACCAAATTTATCAGTAGACAAAACTTAAACCCAAATCCCAAGCTATCTTCAAGGCCTTTAATTTGAATCTATTGGTCTTCCAACAGTACCAAAAGTTATTCTTAGTAGGAATGAATCTTTCTTATTGACAAAAAATGTTGTACCACAAACTCCATAGTATTTGGGCATAGGGACACACAAAAAGGAGGTGGCCTATTATTTCCTCCTCTTGGTGACACATTACACACCAATTGGGTCCAATAAATCCATGTCTCCTCAAGTTATTCTAAGTCATAATACAATTATGTGCAACCAACCACATAAAGCAATTTATCTTTGGTCATCCTTTGGGTTGTCATAATTTCAACCAGGGGGCTTTGGACTAATTTGAGTGTTGTGGATAATATTTTTGTAACCTTCTTTGATAATGTAAATTCCTAGTTGGCTATACCCCCAACCTAGTTGATCAGGTTAATTTCTCCTTGGCATCTTCCTTCCATCCAATATTTTCTTCAGTTATGTTTTTCCTCAGTCCATTCTTCCCTTACCACCTCCTCTGGAACTTACCACTAACTAAGATTAGCATCTAATTGATATGGTGGTTTAAAATAATGTCCTCTGAGATACCACCCTTTCCTTTGAAAGTTTTCTTTGAGTCATATTATTGATTTACAATATTTATTTTTAAGGCCCTTCTCTGTTAAGGGGATATCCAAATATTCTAAAGGTAATTATACCTATGAGAATTTGAGGATGTGGGTTATTTGTTTTCTTAATCTTTTTGTCACATTGAAAAAAACTACCTTTGATTTTTCTTCATTTAGTAGTTGTCCAATAGCCTCTATTTAGCACTCCAACACTTCTTTATATTGGTCGCTTCTCTTATTGATGCTTCCCCCCACATTCCTGTGTCATCTACAAATTGGAGGTGAGTGAGATTTATATTCTTAGTTATCCTCACCCCTGCAATGTTATTATTTGCTCTCCTCTTTTGTATGATTCTTCCCAAGCCCTTTGCAAAAATGATGAACAAAAATGGTGAAAGTGGGTCCCTTTGTCAGATGCCTTTGGAAGCTTTGAATAGTTGGGATGGATTACCTTTAATGAGCACTAAGAAAGAGATTGTAGAGATGCATTGCATAATCTATTTGATCCATTCTTCCCTAGAACCAAATTTCTTCAATATTTGGGCTAAAAATTCCCAACTTACTCTATCATAAGCCTTGGATAAATCTAGCTTAAGGAACATATATTTGTTCCTCTTTTTGCAAAGCTTGTGAATAGTATCTTGTGCTATCACAATCCCATCCAAAATTTGTTTGCCCTGCACAAATCCTCCTTGTTCTGAAGAGATTAACCCTAGTAAGATATGTTTCATCCTTTTTGCATGAATTTGGTTATGATCTTATAAACCACATTGCAAAGAGAAATTGGTCTATATTTAGTAAGAGTCTCCATATATCCACCTTTCAGAATGAGATCCAAAACGGTGTGATTCAAGGCTTTAAGGATTCTTTCACTAGTTTTGACTTCTTCTATTGCTTGGGTTAAATTTGCTATTATATCCCAATAGGCTCTGTAGAACTCTATTGGAAATCCATATGGACCTAGGGCCTTCCCTGTCTGCATAGCAAAAATTGTTTATTTAACTTCATCCTCTATAATCTCTCTTAAAAGCTCCTCATTTTTATTTTTTGATATTAACATTGGTATGCTTTCTAAAGTTTCCTCTTGGTGTCTAGTGGAAAGGTTGGTTCTGTAGTAAATAAAGTTTAAAAATATTTATTTACAGTTTCTTGCATACCTAGGGTAGTGGTTTCCCTGTTTCAATCCCTTGTGGATAGGGCATCAATCCAATTATGGTGAGTGTGTGCTATGATTGAGTGATGGAAAAAATCGATGTCCCTATCTCCCTCTTGCAATTAGATTATTCTTGCTTGTTGTATCCAATAGGCTTCCTCTTTCTTGTCTAACTCTTCTTCCTCTTGCATAAAAATACTTTCTTTGTAGAAATCTCTTTATAGATAGGTTATGAGCGGATCCTTTTTGCTATTTCTTGCATTCAAATGGATAGATTTGCTCTATGTTGCTGGAAATCTGATTGATGTAATTTACTCCATTGTTTTCAAATTGCTTTTAATAAACATTCATTTAGAGTGAAGCTTGAAATTGTGTTGTCCCATGTTTTGGTTTTCCTTGTTGCCACCACTATTTCTTTAGTTTTGGCAAGTCATTATTTTGGAGCCAAAAAATCTAAAATATGAAAGGATGATTCTTGACCTGAGGCCCTTTTCTTATGTAGATAGATACCAAAAATGGTTAGATGCTAACTGGTTTAATATTTATGATTGACAGTGCCAAAATATGGAGACTTTATCCCTTACAAGGAACCTATCTAATCTGGATTTGGTCATATAATCTCCTTTTATTTTATTAGACCATGTGTTGTTGCATCCTAGAGGGGCATGTCAATGAAATCTAGGCACTTTGACCGAGCAATCAAAATTCTATCCTTCTCATTTAGTTGGTCCAAACCTCTTTCTTGATCCTACACTAACATTTTAGCATTTAGATCCCATCCCACTATCCAAAAGTCTTTCTGATGGGTTTCCCTCATCCATTGTACTGCCTTCTATAGAATTTTTTGATCTCATATCTCTGTCATGCCATAAAATTTTATTATCATCCAAACCATCCCAAAGTTCCTCTACCTAAGTTTGGTCATGAGGATTACTTTAGTTGAAGCTTAATCCATCAATTGGAATGAGTTGTTATTTCATAAAGTGGGACATAAAATCTCCCTACCCCCAACATTTCTTGGCAATATTTTGCATAACCTCTAAATAGGTTCTAGTTTCCTGCAACAAAACACATTTGGGTTGTTTTCTGAAATCATTGACAACCAATTATCTAGGGCGACTATTTAAACCCCTTACATTCCATGTGTTTATAATTATTGAGGCTATGCATTGTAGAATTTAGCAATTGACTTCACCAATCCAGATTCTCTCATTTGTTTCCTTTGTATTTTTTCCTTATTTGTTTTCTTCCCACCCTTTATGAACTTTCATTCTTTTATCGCTTCTCTACATGGCTGATTCCTAGTGTTGGCTTCTCTCCATTTTTCTCTACCACTCCCATAATGACATATTTTTATGGATTTTGATCGTGAACATGCACTATCATTGCCCTTGTCATATCATTATGTTGTAACAAAGATATCTCTAGTGTCTATTGTTGCTCTTCCCAAGCCCCTGAAATGTCAATTTGTTGGGGTCTGGATGTCTCTGATTCTTTTTGTTGTGTTATAACCTTATGAGTTTCTTGTATCTTGTTACCTCTTTTAAAATTTTGATCAATTAGAGTTTGGAGGGAATTTATCTCCTTTGGGATGAGGGTGTACTCCTAGTGGATCTGTTGTCCTCTTTCTTGTTTTTGGCCCGTGTCATTGACTAGTTCCACCTTTGAAGCCTCTTGCCCTTCCATTGAATCTTCTAATTTAAGGATTTCATATTTATTAGAATATGTCCTCCAATCTAGGCGTTGGTTCATTTTTCCTGCTTTAGTTGGATTTTTCCTCTTGCTTGATAATTGTTTCTTTGGGCTCTCCACTTGTTGTCTCCGTGTATTTCTTCCCACTCTCAATTCAATTTTTATTAGGAGCAGTTTTTCTAGGTCTATCTCCACACATATCCTTGCAAATTTTGTTGATCCCCCTTCTATAAATTCTCGTGATCTTCCTATATATGTGCCTAGGAGGTTACCAATCATCCCAAGGATATCCTCTCTCCAAAATTCAAGCGAGAGAGCAAAGAGCTTTAGCCATATTGGGACTACAAATTGCTCCACACAAGGATCAAATATGGGTTGCCAAGGTTGCATGAATAAACTTGTCGATCCAATGTTGTATAGTCCTCCTTCAAAAGCCTTGTTCCTATCTGATACCATTACGAAATCCACTATAAAGTATCCATTTGAAAGAAGCAAGATATCAAATTTTTTCTTGTGTATCCCAATGTCTCATTTCCTATTGTACAAGAAATGATGGGATGGCCTCAATCCCATAAATTTGCAAACCAAAGCATGGGTTGATTTTTACATGATGTCTTTTATAGTTAATTCTTCTGCTATCTCAAGGACAGGAACTGAGCCCGCTTGAGGAAAACATTCATTTCTCCGTGTCTACTCTGCTTCTATGTCATTTTGGTTGATGCTATCTTCAACAACCTACAACCTTATTCACTCAAACAAGAACAACCAAAATAAACAAATACAACAAAATAAAATAAAATGGCAGAAGGCACTTAGAATAGAACCAAAATAATTTATTCAAATAGAAACTTACCGCACATACATACAACCATTGCACCTTTAAAGCAGAACCCGCCTGCAAAAAATTATCGTCCCATAATATAGAAATCCCCAAAAAACTCAAATCCTAACTGACTCCTATTTTTACTACCACTAAAACCAAAAATAGTTGATAGATAATAACTATGCCTAAACCATAATCCCCTATTCAAGAATAGAGCCATTACAAAATAGTGTTAATAACCAATTCCTATAGAATCGGATCTAATAAATGAAGAGTGGATGGAGGGGGTGGAGAATGTAGTAAATGTTCTCCATGCCATATTCTTGCGTTTGTTTTCTAGATACTGCATGGGTTCCATTTTTACTTTTTTTCTCCTCCACAATTCCAACACTATTCAATGGCTCACCAGGGTTGGGGGCCATTGAAAACCATAAAAAATCAAAAAAACCTTAATAGTTCACACCAGAAGAAAAAATAGACAAATAAAAATTATCTAAACTTGTTTTGAACATTGTTTGATGTGAAGAAATTCCACCCTAAGCCTTGCATTCTGCAACCATTCCACTTTACTGAAGCTTTTGCAAGCAATGAGAACACCAATGCTAATAACATTGACAACTTTATGGTCTATTATGGTTGGTAATAATTTTATTAAATTAATATTAATAATTATATCAAAATAACATTGTTATCAAGTATTTTTTATTTCTATTTTTAGGTTTGAGGTGTAGACCAATTGGTTCATCCAAACCCCATAAGGGGGGCAGAGGTCCAAGTTTCAAATCTCGAGCCTCGCCAGACTGAACGCTTGTCTCTTTCCTGGTGCTTCCAGCGGTATAAAAAGTTTAAAATGATTGTGGAATGGTGGTTATAGGGGCGGACTGCACGAAGATCTGTGTGGCGGCTTCTAGGACGGACAACGCAAAATATTGTGGCGGCCATAAAAAAACTGGACAGCTTGCCCAGATTCATAGTGGCTATGGATTCCACAATGTAAATACAAAAAAAAACATTGTTTATCATGGATTGGACCATTATAAGCATACACATAAAAAAAAGTTATGATCCATATAATTTGTTTCACGTGATTTAACTATGATTAATATCCAAGAAGGACTATATTAATAAGTCATTTATTTCTCCAAATTCATATATGCGCTTCCTTAAAAATGAATAAATCACTTAAATCTCTATGCATCCCCTCTCTGGGTAAGCATAGCTAAATAGTCTAAGAGGGACTATATTGATAAGTCATTTATTTGTCCAGATATACTACCTTCCTTAAGAATGGAGAAATCACTTAAGTATTTATGCATCCCCTCTTTAGGTAGGCATGGTAGTTGCATAGGAATATGACAACAAATAAATATAAAAAAAAACACAAACACATAAGGTCACAAGTATTTAAGTGGAAAAAAAATTGAAACATAATAAAAATACAAAATGTGTGCACTTGTAACTTTATTATTGTTCAACAATTGTGCTCATACAACCCAAAAACTACAACCAAAATCTCTTAGCTCTCCATTTTAATGGGGATAAGTACAAAAATACCGCTAATTTATGTTGTTCTAGCGATGATAAAAGAAAATGGGGCATGAAAATCCAAAAGTCAAGTTTGTCCCTCTTCAAGTCCTACAATGACTAATTTATTTACAAATTTTAAAATATTTTTTTATTTCTATGAATTAGAAACTAACTATATTGTGAAAAAACATTTAACATTATGATCTTCATTATTGATTTTAATTTATAAAACAATTAATATTTGAAATAATAAATACTTTAAAATTTTCAAAGGTGAGAAAAATAATAAACAACTATATATATAATTAAATTTAAATGTTATAGCGTGACATATAAAAACAAGCATTAAATCTGCTCGGAGTTGGAGAGCAAGTGGGTAGTTAAAACTATCTAATTGAAATCTAGAGGCCCAGATTCAAATCTCTCCCCTCGCATGCTGCTTCAAATAACATGCTATGCACATAAAAGGTTACAAAAATAAAACATTAATATAACTTCTACAAAATTAGAATGTGCCTTCATTAATACAAAAGCATAAATAATTTACTTTATAGAAGGGAAATTTGGTTCAATGAAGAAATGGGTAGAAGAAAATGAATTGAGTTTGGTCTAAATATTTCACTAGTTAATTCCATATCTATTTGTAAATATAAAGTTTTCTTATTATAATAAACTATCTGAATGAGGAACAATTTTGATGAAATATAAATTCAGTTTCAAATAGTTTTACACAATCACCTCCTCTATTAGAGTTTGTGTAACATGCATAGAGTTTGTATTATTTATCAAGTTTATAGGGTTCCACAAATTTTTGACAGGTCGTAATCATATGTGAAAAAATATATAATATGTTAAATTCAGCAACTGATAGGTTTTAAGTTTTTTTTAATGATTAACTTTTTAGATACAACTCTATTTTAATAAGATATTATATAAATTTGAAAATTTATATAATATATTAATTGTAAATAAATTTAAAATCAAAATTATTTTTCCTTTATGGATCATAAGATAATTTATTTTAATTAAAAATATAATAAAAAATAATTATAATACTAATTTTTTTCTTGATGAACACACACCTACCTCTCACACACTCACCCACGCCACGGTTTGATTTGAACCTTGGACCTCCCAAAGAAGAGCCAAAGCCCAAACCCCAAACTGTTGCATTGTTCCCCCTAGGATTAATTATAATACTAATTTATTTGATGGTGTTGATAATTAAATTTATATACTAAATTGCATACATTTTTTTTTTTTGATTTGTAACTTCTTGTACATAGTATATCCGCAGCATGTGAGGGAGAGATTGGAACCTAAGGCCTCTCGATTTCAATTGGAGAGATTTAACTACCCACTTGCTCTCCAACTCCTCTACATGAAGTGATAAATTACTTACATTTTTAAATTATTATACATTTATTAAAATATTTATATATTTTTAATCAATATTATCTTATATTTATAATAAACAATATTTTATTGTTTTTCATTTTTATTCCGGCTAACCACTGATATCATTTATTTATATCTGAAAATCTAAGTTCCATACGGTCATCATAACCCTACCTTGCCATTCTCCACTAATGGAGAAAGCAAAAACTATTAATTACACATCCATATAGCTGGCGTGATAAATATGTTTTCTATTAAATAAACTATAATAGTTCTTCTGGTTTCTGTCTTATTAAATTTTGTTGGCGTTTAATAGATTTAGATTTAAATTCTAAGATATGCTTGTTTGTATAAAAATAGTAGTGTGATTGAGTCCATTGTATACATTAGATCCATAATGCTCTTCATCACGGCAGATTAAATAACATCAAGGTAAAATAAGTATTATTCGAAAAAGCTCCAAAATTTAAACTCTATTTAATCTAGAACTGTTTTTTTACATATTAATAAATAAATAAAAAATACCATGAAGAATACACAACTTTTCACCCGCATTCTAGACTGGTGGTCTTTTGTAATCTAATCGTTAAACGAAAGCAACAGGAAAAAATATATGTTTCCCTTCCTGGAGTGGAAAATGTTGTCGTACGAAAGTGAGTACAGACGTCTACTCATAATAGCTGCCATCGACGTTCTGATGTGATCACTTTCCATCCGAGTCCCTTCCCTAATCTGGTGCGATTCCACCCCAATTTTTTTGTAATCATTATTTTCAACTAAATTAATGCACTTGCACCAACTGTCACTTCATCGTGATCGTCCTCCTGTCCTCGTTATCGTCTGCCAACACAACTGTCCCACTTCATCGTTTCCCTACCTCGAGTGAAAGTTGTTTTTTTATACAGAAGTGAGTACAGACGTCTACTCATAGACGGCAACAATAGCTGCCATCCACGTCCTGATGTGAACAATTTTCATCTCAATCGCTATTCCTCCCCAAAATTTTTTTATCATTATTTTCAACTAAATTAATGTACTTGCACCAACTGTCACTTCATCGCGCTCATTCTTCTGTCCTTGTCATCGTCTGCCTACACAACTGTCACTTCATCGTGATGCTGACCACATTACAGGTGTGGTAAACTCCCAAATAGTCCTGAAGTACCCGTGTAGCCATAGCCATAAAGATGTTCTCTGAGATATCTCTATTTTTGGGTGCCCCCCTTTTTTTTTTTTTTTTTCTCAGTTCCATTTGGTACTCTCTGTTTTCTAAGAAGACTACTACACTCTGATCCAGCATTTGCTTTGGACCTCGTAATACCTAGAAGGTTGAGTTGCGCAGTATGGTACGTAACTTGAAAATAAAGTGGTGAATTTATAACGTCTAGAACTTTTGTCTGATGCTAACTATTTATCCTATTGTTTTCTTGCAGGAGATTAATATATGTGGAATAATCTCGAGTTCCTCGCATGCTGATCTCTTGTTAACAGTTACCTGTGCCTTTTTTTAGGGCCTCATAAGGAATATTGTTGAATTATCGATCATTTTACCACAATCTGGTAAGAGCTGATCTTATATACTGGTTTTTGTAATGTTAGATTACATTGCAGTGCAAGGGTGTTGATGGATTGTGTTTGTGGCGTCGTGTGTGAAGGGGATGCGACGAGCAGTCAGGTCACATTCTGCAAGAGACGTTCATGCTTGTTCGAGAAGGCAAGGGAATCGTCCACCTTATGTGACTCCACTGTTGCTCTCATTACCGTCTCTACCAGGGGCAAACGGTTCGAGTACTCCAGCTCCAAGTACGTACTCGTTTGCTTGAAATCTCTTTAGTAAGACTTTTAACACTATCCACAAGGAATTTTTTGTAGGGCATATAATCTATCCATTAAAGGAACAAGCGACTTTTTGTAACCTTGAAATCTCTTTTTAGAAAGGCTTTTAACACTATCCACAAGGAATTTTTCGTAGGGCATATAATCTATACATTAAAGGAACAAGCGACTTTTTGTAACCTTGAAATCTTTTTTTTAGAAAGGCTTTTAACACTATCCACAAGGAATTTTTTGTAGGGCATATAATCTATCCATTAAAGGAACAAGCGACTTTTTGTAACCTTGAAATCTCTTTTTAGAAAGGCTTTTAACACTATCCACAAGGAATTTTTTTGTAGGGCATATAATCTATACATTAAAGGAACAAGCGACTTTTTGTAACCTTGAAATCTCTTTAGTAAGACTTTTAACACTATCCACAAGGAATTTTTTTTAGGGCATATAATCTATCCATTAAAGGAATAAGCGACTTTTTGTAACCTTGAAATCTCTTTAGAAAGGCTTTTAACACTATCCACAAGGAATTTTTTGTAGGGCATATAATCTATACATTAAAGGAACAAGCGACTTTTTGTAACCTTGAAATCTCTTTAGAAAGACTTTTAACACTATCCACAAGGAATTTTTTTGTAGGGCATATAATCTATACATTAAGGGAACAAGCGACTTTTTGTAACCTGCAAGTAGTCTAGTAAGGGATAGGTTTGCCAAGTTTTGGCTTTAACCATGTGCTGGGACATTTTAGAGTCACCCGAAGGCATCAACTTTTCTTTAACCTGAGCATTAGGTTCTACTGACTTAGACTATCAACTATATTGAATTTAGGATAATTTAAAAAACTTGAGTCTGAATTGTTAAGGAGCAAACGATTCTTTTATTTATTTAATTAAAGTAATATTTATTAAGAGAAGTTTATTATATTTTTTAAAGATTAATGAGTTTTATTAGGTGTAAGCAAAATAATATAATAAACTTCCAAGCTCTTGGGATCTATATGGTCTTTATAGAGGTAGTAAACATACCTTAATATTTAGCTAATGGATAATGCATTCTATTATATTTCATGTGAGACCACACAATGGGCCCTCTACGAAGGTTGAGCACGTATAGTTATGCAGATTTATGATCATTTGCCTCGTCAACTCTAAGTTAGTGTAGCATTTTAGCTCTGTCATATACGCTTTTGGAAATATGATACCTAGCAGGCTAGGACCACGATCCCTTTATATATTACATACTATTGCTTGCAACTTATATAGATCTGCAATATATATTCCATAAATTTTAGAATCAAATTGAGAGTAAAAGCTATATCATGACAACTACGTGATAAATAAATAATTTTGTCAATAACTTTAGAAGAATCTGATTGACAAGTTTGATGCTTTATTGATACATAATCTTCTTATGGCTTATAAGATTGGATTGAGGTGCTTGGACGCCTAAAAAAAGAAATATAAAATTCTCATCTTGGTAATCTTAATGGTATTTATTTATTTTTCTTCAGTTTATTTATCAAAATGGTGTTCTTCCTCTTGAAAATTTAGTCATCCTTGTATATAATTATTATTAGAATGTGAGCTTTCCTTCCATTAAAAGTAAACATTATCTAGTTTATATCATGTGAATCCAATATCGACAAATAAGATATTGATTTTCTCCTACCATGTTTTTAGTACTTAAGTCTTATAGAAAGTCTTTCGTAATTCTATAGACAAGTTATAGGTTATTTCTTTTGATAAATTTGGGTGTATCTATTTCTTGAGGACTATAAGTTCTCCATTACCATGTTATCTCATGGTTCAAGTATTCCTAGTATTTTCTTAACATGAAGACATTTTGTAGAACACCTACTTTGATTTTTTCTTAGGACCTTAAGTTCAACAAATTTCTCAATGCTAGATAATATAAATCCTTATTACCTCTTTGATTTTTTCTTAGGACCTTAAGTTCAACAAATTTCTCAATGCTAGATAATATAAATCCTTATTACCTTGAAAACTTCTTATTACCTTGAAAACTCCTTAATAAAGGAAGACCATTTATTGCATATATATTACTATAAAAAAATTTCACTTATTTTCTCTCTCTACATGCTTTTTCATTTTTCAAATTTTTATTGTAATGTTTTTTTAGTACACAACCTTTATAAACTTCTAGTGAGACAGCTAATAGAAGTTGTTCTACCATTTTTAACCTAATTATTCGGTTCATGCTCATGCTCATATAGTTAAAAGATTATGCCTTCCATATAATGTTTTGCTTATATCATATTTTAGTCCAAGTACAAAGTTATCTTCTCTTTAGACCTTGTAAGTTTGTGCATATTGTATAAGAGCAAGTATATTGGAAATTGTAGCTTAAAATATTCTTGATTATAAATCCATCCAATCTATTTTTTTTTGGATTTGGTTATTGTGAGAAACCTCCTATGACCGACGTGATGTACAGGGCTGAGCAGTCTCCTCCCAACCATGAGCCCTCCTAAAGTTGAGAGCTATACTTATCAATAGGGAATTTAACACATACACCACACACCCACTCCCTCACACACTCCCAGAGGTTTGAACCTTGGACCCCCTCATCCAATCTAATTTTCATTTTTTTTTGTCACATTACAAGATTTGAGATATAATTATATTATGATGAGATAACCCAAGGATATAATAAAAATCCTTAATAATCTCATTTTCACATTTATTATTATTAAAATCTTAATATCAATAAAAATATTTACCCTACAAAATCCTATATTTACCCTACAAAATCCTAACCTTTGGATTTATTAAATGAAGAAAAGTTTAACCCTATGATTTGGATGCATAGAACAAATTATTTGCACAAGAAATAAAGTAACACAATATTAGGGTTTATTATTATTATCATGATCATTATAGCTGTTCCTCTTCATCATTATAGGTGTTCCTCTAGTTTTTGTTATAATGGTTGTCTTATTCATGGTCATTATTGATCTTTTTAGGGATTTGTTTTGGCCATATTACTAGTTTTAACATGGCAATCCTTTTAAGAGTAGATCATTTTTTTCATTTGTTATATTTTATATTAACGCATCATCTTGGGTGTTCTTAATCTTTATAAACAATATTAGGACCATTTTTGTCACATAATAATTTTCATTCTTCAAATTTATATTGTTTTGTAAAAAGCCCTATTACAACAAACCAAATTATTATAACCATAATGAGAATTGAACCTTTGTGCAGAGAGATAAGATGGATATTTTAAAGTTAAATATACATATAACATCCTCTCTATGGGAGTGAAGAGTGAAGATCTTGCCTACCTCACCTCGGATCGAGGGCAAGCGCTTATGCCCTCAATGTTTTTTTTGGAGTTTTTTTTCTTTGGGAGAATGGTTCATCAAGGGTATTTATAGATTAACCCTAAATGTATGTTTTGTACATTAATTTGTCAAATACCTAAGGTTATTTGCCAATTTCCTCATTCAAAAGAATGAAGATGTAATGCAGGTGAAACAAAGGTGCAAAAAAACAAGATCTTTAGACCTACGTACTTTTTTTCTTTGGATGGTTGCTTTGAATGGTTGCAAGAAACTAAGCATCTTTCCTTTTCCATTTTCAAAATAAACAAAAGCAGTAAGGCTATCCCCAAATGTAAACTATATGCCCTTTTGTCACTTATTGCCTAAATGCAATCAAGACCCCAAATCTAAGACACCTTTTGATGCTTCAATGTTGTAAATAACGTAAGTCTTTATTTTATTCTCCCTTTTCCTTTTAATGTGTGTAAAAGATAAAAGTTTTTTTCTCTTTTCAAAGTAACAAATCGAGGAAATCAAATCTTCAAAGGATGCAATCTATTCTAATAAGGTGCTTCATACAAATGAGATTTAGTCCCTAATCATGCAATGTAAGATGTACTCTTTCACAACAAAATATTCAATCTCTTCTTTACTTTGCAATTTTCGCTGCAAATATAATTTCTGATGCAAATCCACACAAGTAGCTACGAAAATGACCTAGCTATGAAACTGACCCAATATGCATTTTTTATTTTTCCTCTTTTGATGTCTAAAAGCAAGATAATACTTCAAGACAAAACTTATTAATGCATCCTACGAAAGATAATCAAACTTCAGATCCATATGCGAAAATTCAAAATTATAAGATTGGCACAAATTGGTACACTAAATCTGATCTTTATGCCAAAATTGCAGATTTGATATAATTTTGCAATCTAATTTTTATGATAATGCACCTATTTAGGGATTTTTGACCATGAAACAGAGTCGAAATAGAGCAGATCAAAAATAGAATTTGGAACTGTACACAGAGGGGAGAGATAAAATACTTGTACTTACCTCTGCACTCAAAAGTAGAATTTGGAACTGTACACAGAGGGGAGAGATAAAATACTTGTACTTACCTCTGCAAAAGTGTAGTCCCCCCTCTGCAAAAGTGCCAAGGAACTGCAGAAGCGTTGTGGCACTTTGCTTGTATGGAAGCACCGTATAAAATTTTAGAAATATGAAAATGCTTATTTTATTTAGTTTTATGGGGCTTTCCTGATCTCCTCAGAAGAAAAGGAGCTTTCTTGATGCAAGGATGAAGCCCCATTTTTATTTTATGATAGTATAGAAAAATATGATAAAGAAGATAAAATGTGACATGAAAAACTTCGGTAAATAATAGCAAATTTGAATGCTAAAGGTATAGAAAAATATGATAAAGAACATAAAATTTGACATGAAAACTTTGCTAAATAATAGCAAATTTGAAAGCTAAAGGAATAAAGAACCCTAATTAATGCCATTTCTTGAAAGAGGTCTTGCTCAAATACAATCTTGTTTGAAGCTCCTAAGGAAGCACTTGGTGAAGAAGGTTGTTGCTGCAATGATGATGTTGCAATGATGGTGAAAACTACAAGACTTTCTCCTCTCAAAGTAATTCAACTAGCATGTACCTGCAATCCTAGAACAATTTCACTAGCATATACTTGCAAAAATCTACATTGTTTCTTTGGTTCCCTAAATTATTATTTTTTTTTAATAATTTTTCATCTTTTGGGAAGATCCATTAAACAACGAATGAAAGAAAATTGACGTATGCAACTCAAGAGGGTGAGTTGTTCATTTAGACCAGTTGCATGGCATGATTACGTTGTTAACAAAGCTTGCATGGAGTTAACCGTTTTTTTTTTTTTAATTTTAATGTTTTGGGAAGATCCATTAAACAACGAATGAGAGAGAAAATTGACGTGTGCAGCTCAAGATGGTGAGTTTCAGTTAAACCAGTTGCCTGGCATGATTAAGTTGTTAACAAAGCTTGCATGGAGTTAACTAACTTGATTTGCAGTTGCATGAGGTTTGTTGATTCTTGATTGGTAGTTTAATAGGTAAGATTCCCCTTAATCATGCACAGGATCGGATCGACATGATTTAGCATCGTTTGAACTGGTTGTGACGGGGAGTCATGCAACCAAAACTAAAGCTTTATCGAAAATTACAAAAGCACCATAGGACCACCAAAGCGTTGTAGCGCTATTACGATGATGGAAGCGTTGTATAAAGTGTCGTATGGAATTTTGTATGATGCTTTTGCAGAATGGCGCTATCATTAAAGGTCAGTTTGAGGGGTCACACTTTAGTTAAATATAGTTGTGTTTATACTTGCTTGGAAAGCACTCGTTGAGCTCTTTCCAAAAGTTCTGGAGGTTGTCTGTTTAAGTTTTGTAAATGGCAAAGTTATAGTTTCCCTCGAAGTCGGGTGCAAACGAGCAAATTGGTCAAATCGTTTAAAAGGGGTAATAACAATATGTCTAATGGCCAATTAATGTGTAAAATTGGGTATTTACATTTGCGTAATGGATGCTTCAAAATTTAACATTGACCTCCCAATTTTACAAAAGGGTGCCTATTTTCTAAGGCCGCATTGGTTGAGATGCATTAAATGCAATAGGTTAGAATGCATTAAATGTATTTATGCTTTGGTATGCTCTCTGAGTTTTCTAGGTGAGCAATGATGAATCAAGGAAACTTGAAAAATGGGCAAAGTTGTACTGATTAATTGCTTCTTATTAATTAGTTTAAAAGGTGAGGAGAGGGGTATTCTAGAGGGAAATAAATGGAGGGAAAAAATAGGTTATAAAAGAGACGAGGGAAGGGCAAAAAAGGGGGTATAAAAGGAGATGAGGGAAGGGGAAAAAAGGGGTATAAAAGGAGATGAGGAAAGGGGAAAAAAGGGGTATAATAGGAGATGAGGGAAGGAGACCTCACTCATTTTGCATTGGAGGAAAGAAGAGAGAGGAGATAGTAAAAAGAGTTCTTTCTTGACAAAGGAGACATTTTTTAGGCAAGAGTTGACAATAATGGTGAAGGTGAGGTGAACGAGGAACTAGGTGGAGGATGTGTGAGTTGTCAAGCAAGGAGAGTTGGTGCCCAAGGCAAGACCTCGATTTCTATGTTTTGTATGATTTGCTCTTTTTTCCTTTTTTGTTTATTTACCAATTTTGGAAATCGCATTGTCCATACGATTGATTCACCTTCGTATGGTACTTATTCTAATGTACAGCACTTTCACATTCGTACGACACTTTTGCAGTTGATATCAATAGATACTTGGGGTGATGTTTTGATGACGAAAATGGTCTTGGAACCTAGTCATGTTTATACTTCTTGAAGAGATTTTTTTCGAGTACTTTCCAACAGTGTTGTTTATGTAGTGTTTTGAGAAATTGTAGATGAATTTGTCATTTTTAGGTCATTTGTCTTGCTTTAAATGCTTAGGATGATAGCAAAAAATAGTCATTTTTATACTTGTTAGAGAGCATTTTTTGAATCTTTCAATTGATGGCAATTAGGACTGATTTTGTTTATTTATGATTAAATTGACTTTTTATTTTTAGGTAAGATTGATTCTTTGTCCTATTTTATGCTTAGGTGATGGTTGATTCTTTGTCCCATTTTATGAGCGCATGATATTTCAAAGGTGTTAGAGCCTCGAGAGAGGCGTCCATAGTCATTGGTCTTTGTGCATCAGCTTGTGGATGTAGACGATAATGATTTTCTGAGGGCTATAGATCTTTTATATATAGCTCAAATGATAAAAATGGCATTTGGTCATGCCTTATAGGTGACACTAGTGGAGAGATGGTACTTAGAGATGAGTACATTTAAGCTCCCTAAAATGGAGATAATTGTGACCTTCAAGAATGTATAGAGGATCCTCCATAGTCTTATTAGGGTTGCTAGGGTTGAGGTGGGGTAGAACCAAAGATGATGCCTAGAGAGATTGATTAGAAATGCATATGTGAGCAGTTGTGGATATTAATGTTGGATACTTGACGAGATGCTTAGATCGGTAGATGACTTTGCTTTTTGCCTTAGTTTTTTTAATGCTTATTGAGGATATGGCTTCCAAGTTATGCAGTGGAAATGGGGGGAGGTGGTGGTAGACATGAGAGACAACCAAGTGGTTTTTGCATGGGCCTAGTGGTACTAGTCCATTTGTATCATACTCTTTATGAGATAGTCTACAAACAAGGGAAGAGTATACTATGCTATACAATGCTCCATGTTTGGGCTTTGGAGCATATAACAATGATACGATCACTTGGTTTAACTAGGAGGGTGGATGATAGTTAGGTACCTGTTGCATATTGTTGGGCTTATGATTTTGAGGTTGGATACAAGGACTCTATAGAGAGTAGACTCTCAGCCATGCGGGATACCATTGATGACCTACAACCAGATTAGATCATCTGGCAACCCTATTGATTACACTAGGATAGGTAGATGATGCATATTGGCTCGAGTGAGATGAGTTTTATGGTTGACTGGGTCAAAGAGTGAACATGAGCTCTATCATTTTGATCATGTATTACAACATTTTGACGGAACATGGTATTCTTAATAGGGTGGTATGGTACTAGAGGGCCTATTGTGAGCAGGGGTGGGTCAGTTTCTAGATCCGACAAGTTATGTGGAGGTAGATATAGATGACCCTATTATCCCTAATCCAAATCAAGATAATCCAAGTATTGCTGATAATTACCAATAATGGTATGAAACTTTTCACTCTTAGCATGCAATAGAGCCGATATCCTATGTACCAAAACTAGAGGGCTATGCATGTAGGCCTCGTTCTCATTGTCAAGGAAGCTCAATGCTACAGAGGCACCTTCGGGAAATAAAATAGAGGCAAAGACAACAACCTTTATTAGTACCACCTTTGCAGATGCTACCGCCACTTGAGTTGAAGATGGAGGGGTTGGTCCTAGTGAGTCCTCGCTAGGAGATTATAAGGGATCCCCTATGGGGCAGGAGAGAGTCTACATATTAATACAAAGTGAGTTTTTATTTAAGTGGGAAAAATAATTGAAGCTAGAGTAATGTACTAGCTCATTAGCTAGTGATACGGAAGGCAGGCCGATGCTTGGAGGAGGAGAGAGATAGGTCCCTCAATTATGGGCAAAGAGGGCTCAATTTCAAACAAAACACAATCGATTGATTGCTGCTGAAGAGGGATCAATTTTAATAATCGATTGATTGCTGCTAAAGAGGGACATCCAGGTAGAGGAGTTGTGATGACAAGCAGCTCGGCTAGAGGAGAGACATCTGTTAGTAGAGGGGACAATTTCATTATAGTAGGATGTGGCGAGGCTAACATCTGAGTGGGATGCAACCATAATGGAGGCTACTAGAGTCAAGGTAATTGGAGGAGACATGCTACATATGTTATTATAATAGCTGTCATAGGTATAGGGTGAGCTAGGTCGATCACAGGAAGAGTGGAGTCAGATGGAGAGGGATATGGATTGACTATAGAAGTTGGATAGGATTTAAAGAGACTTGACAACCACTCAGGAGGAGGTCTAGCTTAGCCAGAGAGATCTTCAAGAAAATACAGAGCGAGTGGTATATTATAGGATTTTGTATTATGTTGCAGTCCCTACAGACCGATGCCTTTCATCACGTACAAAGACCATATAATGAATACACTCGAGATCAGTAACTCAACCTTCCTAGATATTGGTGAAAGATGCCCCACCTCCTAGGAGTGCATCTGACAACGAGTTGTAGTCTTAGTGTTTTATATATGTTATGCATTAATTTTGGATTATATATGATTTTTGTCTATTTGTAATTAAAATGTTGATCTGGGTCATTATTGATTCATGCGATTGTTTTTATAATTAAAATGTTTATTTGGGTCATTATTGATTCATGTGATTGTTTCTATAATTTTTTGCTTTTGTTGTGATAACTTTGTTGAATGGTATGTTATACAAGATGCTTAACATGGTTTTAGATTGTATTTACTTATATGTGCATGTTAATATGCTTTACATAGATGCATTGTGTCTATAGGACTTTCATGCTTATGCTTCATCCCTTAAGCAGTGGTCTCTAAGCCTGATTAATGGACAAGTGCTTAGGCAGTTTCACATGTTTATCTTTAAGGCAAGGATCTAAAGGGTGTTTTTTTGCTAAGAGTTTCCTAGAGGACTTAGCCTTGCCTGAATGACTTAGTAAGCATTTCCTGAGGGACATTGTAAGAGTTGTTCAGAGGAATTTGTAAGCATTGCTTAGAGGACTTAGTTAGTGTTATGACAATCTTTTGATATGATAGAAAATATATACAAATCATTGGACAATATGTTTCAAAGCTTTAAATTTTGAGTGCCTAGACAATATATGTCTGTAGGACTTTAATGCTTTTGCCTGGATGGTATGGTCTATGTCCACAAGACTTTAATGTTTTTTCCTGGACAATCTTTGCTCGTAGGACTCCATTGCTTTTTCCAAAACAGTTTATGTCCGTACGAATTTTATTATGTTTGCCTGGACAGTCTATGTCCATATAACTTTTATTGTTTTTGCTTGTACAATCTATGTTTGTAATATTTAAATTTTGAGTTCCTAAATAGTTTATGCCTACAAGTTTCTAATGCTTTTGCCTCAATAGCCTATATCCTTAAGACTTTAATGCTTTTTCTTGGACAATCTATGCCCGTAGGACATTAATGCTATTTCTTGGATAGTCTATTTATCTAGGACTTTTATTGCTTTTGCTTGGACAATTTACGTTCATAGGATTTTTATTTCTTTTGATTGGACAATCTATATCTAGAGGACTTATTATTTTTTGTTTAATCTATTTGATATTTAAAATTTGATGTCCCCAATTGTTGTCGTCTCTGGATGCACTAGCTTGTCAGGGCAGAATCCTGTCGTCCCTAGGACACCCACACCTTCCATAGAGCAACACAGCAGGATGCGTTGCAGGCGAAGGGATCACCTACAGGGAAACCTCTGGGGTTTTTAGCCGAGGCCGAGGTCGATGCCGGATCCTTGTCAGACTAATATTTCCTAGGATACCCCATCCTTTCGTACAGTGACATAGCAGGATGTGTCACAGGCGAAGGGATCACCGACAGAGCAACCTCGGGTTTTTAGACAATGTCGTATCCTTGTCGGATTAATCTTTCCTAGGACACTCACTCCTTCCTTAGAGATAGCAAAATGCGTCGCAGGTGAAGGGATCACCTATAGGGCAACCTTCGAGGTTTTTGGCCAAGACCATCTCCTCATCGAATTAATCTTTGATACACTAAGGCCTTTGCAATCTTAGGCCTACTTTTCTTGGGGGCATAGAGAAAGGAATTGCAGTGAAAGTAAAAGTGCAAAAACGTAAAAGCACAAGAAAGTAAACTTGCAAAAAGTAAAAGCTAAGGTAAGGGTGTGATGCACCAAGATTAAAGTTGCCTTTTGAATGCATGAGCAAGATTAAAGTTTCATAAAGTGGGTTTAAGCAGTCTAAACTAAATCAACCAATCAAGAGATAGTGGGGTGATAGAAAACGCCAAATTCGGAGCTCCGATTTCCATGGTCATAGAAAATGCCACCTATTTCAAGGGGCCAAGGTGATGAAATTTTCCTTGGAGTATGGTTTCTTATTCAAAACATCTTTAAAGTATTAGCTACAAGGCAATGCAGTGGCCAAATCAACTAACAAGAATATAACAAGAATCTTGAAGAGGACTATTTTTGAATAAAAATTGGACTGGCACACCAAGTTGTGTAAGGCACTATTGCCAGATCGGGTTACACCAAAGGCGTCTACTAGGTCATCACTCTGTAACCTAGTCTATAGAAAGTAGGCTATATTGCTAATCTATTTGGAACTTCCTTCCCTCCAAAGGTGATAACAACTAGAACTTAAAGACGTTGAGATTGAACCAATGTAAGTAAGGATGAAATTCATATAGTAGCCCGAGTCCTAAAAATCCATGGAGTTGCTTAAGGGATTTGTGCAAGTGCTAGTCTGGCATAGCTTTGATCTTTTTAGGATCTACCTTGACTCCTTCTTGAGTTGCTATATGTTCCAAGTATTCTACCACTTGGACCCAAAAGGAACATTTGTATTTTTTTACAAAGTTTTCTCTTTGTAATAGGTGAAGAACTTTGTCGACATTTCCTTCGAGTTTCTATAAATGAAGATATTATCAAAGAAAACCAAGACAATATTCTGAAGATAAGGATAGAAGATCGGGTTTATAAGAATTTAGAATGTGGAAGGAGCATTAGTGAGACCAAAAGGCTTGATTAGGAACTCATAGTGACCCTCATATGTACCAAAACTAGTGTTAGGGATATTCTCTTCTCTAACCCTAATTTGATAGAACACAAAACAAAAGTCTAATTTTTTAAAGCATCTAGAACCATGCAATTCATCCAATAAATTATCTATAATAGGGAGAGGAACCTTTATCTTTGATGGTGATCTTGTTGAGAGGTAAAAAATCAGGATATATGCACTAAGAATTGTCCTTATGTCGTACCATAACCACTTGAGAGGAATAGGGATTGATACTTTGATTAATTAATTCTTGCTCCAATTCCTAAACCTTCTCAATTTCAGACTTTAGGGGATGGGGATACGGAGGAGGATGCACATTAGGAGGTTAACTTCCTAGAACAAGGTGAAGGGCATGATCATGTGTGTGCTTAGGAGGAAGACCTATGGGCTCACCAAATACCACCTCATAATGATCCACAATATTTTTTAAATCTAATGGAAAAACAAGAAGAAATGACTCTAAAGATTTGAACCTTTATGCAACTAACTTGGATGAAGAATCCATGGCCACTTTTCTTCAATATATTTTCCATGATATATAATCTAACCACCTTGGAAGGAGGGGATTGGATTCCTTGGAGACAAACGACTCTTTCATTTTCCATCCACTTAACATATAATCTTTCTAGATTAATAGAAATACCACCATGCTAAGATAGCTATTGTACTCCCAAGATGACCTCTGCACTATCCATATTCATGACAAAGAGGACTTCTGATTGAGTATAATCCCATTTTGAATGTTAATCTTAGTTGATCGAGCCACACACTAAGCAATAATCCATTTACAATTAATATTTTAATTTTTTCTTGATTTGAAGAGTTGATATACAATCCCAAAGACTTTGTTGTCTTACTATCTATAAAGGTAAACACATTGATGTGTTGTCGTGTGATGAATCCTTGGACCTTGATAGTATAGTGAGTTTGTATCCCTATAAGAGGATAAGCAGAGAGAGTCATGGTATCATCCTTATATTTTGCCTTATCTACATCCACTAGATGCTCTTGCCATAGTGAATTTTTATCTTCTAATATTGTTAAATCTTCGCCTCCCACTTGAAAATTACGATGTTCTTCATAGGCCTGATCTCATGAATGGTGAGAACAACATTTGAAATAGAAGAATCCTTGGGAACACTCGTTATTGCGGTTATTGAAGTTAGGATGTTGAGAGTTGGAGTCACGTTTGTGTTGGGGACTAAGCTCTTGGAACTTCTGTGATGCCACTAAAGCTATATATTGAGCATCATTGAGAGTTTAGGGGTCAAACATATCAACTTCCCATGCAATTTTATCCTTAAGACCATGGAAAAAGGCTAAGATCATCACGATTGAATTCAATTTGTAGGTTTAGACGAGAAGACTTTTGAACTCTTCCCAATACTCCTCAAGCATTCCTATTTTCTTAATTTGCATCAGACAAACCACACACAATATGGAATATCCTTTCTCAAATCTTTAGAGGAACCGTTCTCATAAATCAAGCTACAAAAGAGGAGGCCCTAGTTGGAAAAGCTCCCATAACAACCATTGATGAGCATAGGTTTCCAACTTAGTAGCCAATAATGTGACATAATCTTCTTTAGGAACATGGTGCATATGGATAATGCTATCCATATTGGCCAGCCACCCACATGGATCAACACCCTCATAGATGGGGATGTCATTGTCTGGAATGGGAACATCATGAGGAGAGTGAAGGAAATTAGAAGCACCTTCTATAAAGGAATATAGATGAGAAGCAAAGCTTGATATGTAACCACCTATGCTTGCGAGAGTACCTTTAGTAGTATAGGGAGCTGAGTGACTTCCATAGGAAAGTGGAAAGTGGAGGACTGTGACCATATATCAACTATTGAAGAATGCTTGTGTCCCTTGTATTTGGTTCTTGATGAATTATTTCTTAGTGATTTGTTGAGACTCATGGACAAGGGAATGCATAGTAAAGAATATTCGTAGGATTCTTTGTATTGCAGCTAAGGACTTTGTAATGGAAGCAACCATCTTTTCTTGATTCTCAAGATAGACATGCAAACTAGGATCAATAGTATCAAGAATAGGATTACCAATTGGAGGGGTAGTGGGAGGAATGGCAGCGGGAGGGTTATTGGATAGAGGAGAGAAAGGATGAGAGGTGTTGGGAAAAGGCGAAGCCATGGTGTTTAAGGAATAAAGAATACGTTGATCAAATCTATTTATATTTGGAGGTGTTATGATGTTTACCAGAATTTATGTATTGGCGTTTCTTTTTGTTCATACACATCCTTAGAACGACCAATGCATTGCAATGGACAATTGATTCACACCCAATCAGTAGGGACAACATGTTTGTTCATACACTAGAGGCAATTGCAAAATGTAAAAATATTCTTGGAACTCTACTGAAAAATATTGTGATAAATACCTTTTACTAATCCACTCAAAGGTATGATCACAAAGAGATAGGTCTCGCTCAAGGGTCCTGGCACACTCGCTTCCCAAAAAAATGTTGTTGGAAATACTCTTTGTTTTGATTGGCTCAAGGAGATGATTGCAGTGGGTTAGGGCCCTTGGAAGGGTTTGAAATACCTGAGACTTTTTATTTTAAGGGTTTTTGGTAAAAGGAAGTAAATTGCAAACCCCTAATATTCTAGAAAATCAAATGCACTCGAAGATAATCCACAAATGTTTACAACAAAAATACCAGGAAACAGGAAGCAAAACTATTCACCAAGATTTTAGAATAGTCCGCGTGCACTTCTACTGCAAATTTGCACCACCAAATGGAGCTAAGATTGATGCTCTAATACCATTTGTAATGAAACAACTTCAAGAAATATAACAATAGTAGTAGTTCAATAATGCATAATAAATGGTATCCAATGATAACAATAATTTAGATTGAGTTGCCAAGAAATCAAATATATGATGATCAAAATCCAAATTCAAATCAATACAAATCCATACCCAGGTAGAGAGAGCAAAGTCTCATAGCCTCTTGGAGAGGGAGAGATTTCATATGTGCAAGTGAGATGATTCCACCTACCACATAACTCTTTCTATTTATAGACTAAATCAATATTAACCCTAATCCTAATGCTCGACTATCTAAACTTAGGGCTTGAGCTAAAAAATAGAGATAGTCGACATTGCCATATTAGATACATTACAACTAATTGCAGGATGAGTCACTCCAAATCTGTGAATAGTACCATGAATTTAGACTATAATTCCTTCTATTTTTACTTTTAACAAAGGCGTTTTTTTGGGCATGATAATAACAATTTGTCACAATTAACATAGTTTTATCCAAGCACATGATTATATCAATTTGTCACAATTAACATGGTTTTATCTAGGTGCCACAATTAACATGGTTTTATCCAGGCACCTCCATTGTACATGGTACTTAGAATATATGCAATATTGTTTAATATTGAATTGAAGACGACAAATTTAAGCTCAAACATGTGGACTGAAGAATTTGATACTGTATGAAGTTGTCATAAATATAAACCTTCTGGTAATATTTTAGAAATTTCAATTCTCTAAATTACGTCCATAGAATAAATATTCTAAAAATACAAATACAATACAACTGTCAATTCTACCACAAGATATAAAACTGAGTGCAACAACACCTCTAAAATATATCACTATCACTCATTGTGATTGACACAAACTGATTACACTAGATGATATTCAATACATTTGATGTTCCCTTACACTCCAGCTCCACTACCACCTCTTCTCACTTTTATGAAGATGCAATGATTTTATCAACAATTTATCTCCCTTGTTGAAAGTCATACTCTCATAACTTTGGCATACTTTCCATAAAATACCTGATAGTATCTTTGTACAAGCCATGAGAAGTGCGATAGCATCTATTGCATATTTCACATGGATACAAGTTCCAATATTGGCTCAAATAGTGACCAACTCATAAACAATAAGTGTATTTTGTATTCTTTAAGTTTCTTACCTTGCTTTTAAAACACACAACTTTGTGATCATGTTCTCTATCTTGCTTTCTCTTAGTGTGAAGTGTCTCTCTTTTAACAAATTTGATCTCCTCTTTTCATGGGACATTTGAATCGCAAAGATCTTCACAAATGTCAAGACTCTTTAAGTTTCTTACCTTGCTTTTAAAACACACAACTTTGTGAGCATGTTCTCCTTTATCTTGATTTCTCTTAGTGTGAAGTGTCTCTCTTAACAAATTTGATTTCCTCTTTGGATTGTACAATTGAATCGCAAAGATCTTCACAAAATACAAGACTTATTTTGGTCTATTTTTAAGTTCAATTGGTGTTCCAATATCTTGCTCATTCTTACCAAACCTCTTTCCTTTTTGACATTAATTTGGGAGACACATCCAAGCAAGCTAAATCCTCATCTTATGAATCAATTTTTCTATATTCCTCCAACTTTCTTTCAACTTTATTTTCTTGAAGACTAGAGATAATATAATCATCAATATTACCTGTCATATAAATCAGATTTGTAGTCTCACATGAAGAGTCAACTAGCTTTATCAAATAAAATATCACAAGAACAATCAGTCAGTGGAGGCTTAGCCTTAAATAATAAGGAAATTTGTTCTTCCTTTCCATTCAACTGATCACCTATTCCCATGATCTCCTTATTTTTGAAAGTAACCTTCTTTATCAAAGCATCAATCCCCTTTTTTCTTGAAAGTAACATTCTTTCCCAAAGCATCAATCCCTTGAATAAGCTTTTGATTCAATGATTTTAACTTCTTATTTTCACAACTTAAATCAAAATTCATATTTATACAATATAAATCAATCCATATTGAAAAGCACAAAGAACTCCACAGTTCAAGATATATAGGTAATGATAAAGTAGCTTTTAAAATCCACGAGGGTATAGGTCATATAAGACGATCCTCATGGAGGATTTTGTTTACAAAATATATGGTTATCCAACCATACTTCAGTTACCTAAACATTGTGGACAACCCTAACCCTTGGACCTCCTATTTAGAGTTTCAAAGTCTTTACCATTAGGCCCACTCATATGAGGATATCAAAATATTGTAAACCTAAAATTAGATCTCATTCTTTTGCCACTTATACAAGCACATCTTTTGCACTTGTTCTGAACTTCACTTCATCAACACTTCCTTCTACATGACAAAAGTATCTCTTCTTCACAATCTTGAATCAACTTCAAAAGTCCAAATTGAATAGTCTACAACCAGGAAGATCTGATGTGTGCATCCACCAACACTATTTTCACCTAATTTCCACTATTCTATATCTCTTCTTCACAATCTTGAATCAACTTCACAAGTCCAAATTGAAGAGTCTACAATCAGGAAGATCTGATGTGTGCATCCACCAACACTATTTTCACCTAATTGCCACTATCTTATATGCTGCATACCAAAGCTTTGATACCATGTCCGAAATATGAACCTTCTAGTATTATCTCAATGCTCTCCTATTATGCCTATATAAAATAAATACTCCAAAAATACAAAAACAACACAATTATCAATCTTGGCACAAGATATGAAACTGATTATGTTGGATGGACATTCCTCTTAATGGTGTGTAATATCACGCGTAAAACATATCACTATCATTCATTGTAATTCACACAAACTGATTATGTTGGATGGACATTCAATAAACTTGATGTCCTCTTACAATCACATTAAATGGGGATACACACATTAAACGACACGGGTGAGGATGCACTTAGAGGGAATGAAAAGATATGAATATGTTTGGATGGACATTCAATAAACGTGATGTCCTCTTACAATCACATTAAATGGGGATACACACATTAAACGACACGGGTGAGGATGCACTTAGAGGGAATGAAAAGATATAACATATTCATAATAGTTTCAGAGTGTTAATAATAGAGTGCTCACACATTAAACACGGGTGAGATACTCCAATTAAAAGATATAACATATTCATAATAGTTTCAAAGTGTTAATAATAAAGTGCTCACAGCTATCCAAATATGTAAGTGACAGCTTTCCAAAAAAAAATAACTTTTTATTTTTTATTTTTTTACATTATCCTTTATTTACATTTGGTTTTCTATTTTCGTTTTTGCTTTTATTCTATTTTGCAGTTGTTTTTTTTTTCTTTATCCACTTTAAATTTAAATAAAATAAATTTTAAAATATTCCAACAACAACCGACAACAAATGAAAGAAGGTTGCTTACTAAGTTTTAAAACGGTGAGATGCTTTTTATTTGGAAAGGGGATATAAATTTGTTTACATGAATTAAATCAGATTAAAAGAGCTTTTGAGGTTGAAAAAAAACCATGCATAATATTAAAAGCATATGCAACTTATATAATTTTTTTAAAGAAAATAATGATTTTATAAAGAAAATAATGATATTTTTTAAAAGAACTATAGAAATGATGGAAAAAATAAAAAATAATAATAAAAATAAAAAACCAATCTTAAAATAAGAAGTATGACTTAGTAATTACAAAAAAATTATTATAAAGATTTTAATAATTCTATATATTTTGTTGGATCCCATGAATATATACATCATTTCAAGTTGATTCCAATTTTATGGAGATACAAGAGAGTAGCAGGATTCTATCATGTAATGATTTTCATTCTATCATGTAATGATTTTCAGTGAAATATATGAGATATGTATCTACAACCAGATATACCATATTATTTTGTATTTTCAAATATTTCATGTGCATATTCTCAATTACAAGAATAAAATATGAAGTAAATCTTCGTGTTTTTGGTTTTTGTTTTTGTTATTTGATATGAGAGCAATATTAAATTTCACAAATGATATCTAGGAAATTAAATATTACAATTTGTATAAGAGATTCATTAATTTTCACGAGTGATATTAGAATAACAGTTGAAGCAAGCAGCTTCAAGCACCGACGGTGTGGTTCAAGAGGGTATTCAGAAGAAATGAACAGCAGCACAGTGTTTGAGAAGTCCCTCACTAGAACAAGAGACTTTTTCAAGGAAAATTTAAAATCCCAATGGTAGGGGACCCTTAATATAAAGAAGTTCTAAGTTCTAATAACTGGTCCATAGCTTTAACAGTGTATGATAGTCAGTGGAGGAAACTGCATGAAGAACCTTAAGACAGAAAGCACGAGAATAAAAATTATAAAGTTGAAGGATGAACCAACCACACGAATGATCCTCAAGAGAGGAAGGAGGAGTCATCAAAGTATTTGGAGAAAAGATATTGGAAAGTTTAGTCTAAGTTCTAATAACTGGTCCAGTGTATGAGAGTCAAATAAATTGGAAAGTTTCATCTAAGTTCTAATAACTGGTCCATAGCTTTAACAGTGTATGAGAGTCAGTGGAGGAAACAACATGAATAACATTAAGACAGAAAGCATGAGAATACAAATTATAAAGTTGAAGGATAATCCTCAAGAGAGGAAGGAGTCATCAAATTATTTGGAGAGAATAAATTGGAAAGTTTCAATAATACTCTAATAAGATCAGGTAGCAAACCACAAAGTAAACCTGGTATGGAGTAATCATCAAATTATTTGGAGAGAATAAATTGGAAAGTTTCAATAATACTCTAATAAGATCAGGTAGCAAACCACAAAGTAAACCTGGTATGGAGTAATCATCAAATTATTTGGAGAGAATAAATTGGAAAGTTTCAATAATACTCTAATAAGATCAGGTAGCAAACCACAAAGTAAACCTGGTATGGAGTAATCTATCCTATTGCATATGCTCATTATGAAATTTGATTATCCATGCAAATTATAAACTGTTAAAAATTTATGAAAGCATGTAAGTTGTCCTAGTCCTTAAACAAAGAACAAAAAAAATTAGAAGAATTGTTAAGTTGAACAATTAAAGATTAATGAGAAGAATGTTTGAAGCTAAATTATGTATTATCTTAAACAAGACCAAATCTATATATATATATATAAAATTAATGTGAAAATAGGAAAAAATAAAATTAAATATCTTTATAATGTTAAATTGGAGATGGTTGAAAAACATAATAACAACTAAAACTATATAATTATAAAAAAAATAAATAACTTATTAATTTAAAAAAAAATTAATTATAATTATTTCTATATATTTGTTTTATCCACCATGCAATCCCTCTATACATGTATAAATCATCCCAGGCGGCGGATAAATGTTTAATATATAAATCATCCCAGGCGGCGGATAAATGTTTAATATGTGTATGGTTCATGGTTAGATCAAATTATATTAAATTACAATATAATAATATTTATTTTTCTTAGATTTTTATCAATCTATACATGTATAAATCATCCCAGGCGGCGGATAAATGTTTAATATATAAATCATCCCAGGCGGCGGATAAATGTTTAATATGTGTATGGTTCATGGTTAGATCAAATTATATTAAATTACAATATAATAATATTTATTTTTCTTAGATTTTTATCAATGTGTATGCTCCCAATGTTGTTGTTATGTTGTTGTGGGTTGACTTAAAAGCCCTTGGTTTTTCCTTTGATCTTCCATGGATGCTTGCTGTGATTTTAATTTCATTATGCTCCTTGGGAGAAACTTGGAGGCTCTGTTGTTTTTTCGGACAATATGGAGGAGTTTGGTGAGTTCTCGATGAGTTGGCTTACCACGATTGATATGACTAATGTTTTGAATACCCATTTTCTAATGTTAGTATGAATAAAGACAAAGCACGTGGGCAGGATGGGTTCCCTACTAGTTTTTTTTCAGAGGTTTTGGCTCCTTCTTGGTTCAAATATTTCGGAAGCCTTAAGAGAATTTCAATCTTCTTCCTCTTTGCTGCAGGTATGGAATACTACCTTTATTGTTTTGGTTCCGAAGAAACATGGTGCCTCCTCTCTAAGGGATTTCAGGCGTATCGGCTTATGCAATACCTTATATAAGTTGCTTACTAAGACACTTGCTAATAGGTTCAAAAGGCTTCTCCCCATCTTGATTTCTCCTTTTTAATGCGGTTTTGCTCAAGGTAGGCAGATTGTGGATGGGATCATTACGATTCATGAGACTTTACATTTTATGTCCAAAAGTAGCACAACCACCAAAAGGGCGGACAAAAAAGAAACAAAGAAGCATAAGGAAGACTAGACGACCTACAATCGACCCCCATAACCCATACAGAACAACCCACAACCCATTCAGGGACACCCAAGCACAAATAACAATCAAAACCGAAACAAAAAAAACTAAGAAAGACCCATGAAAAAACAGGCCCCCGACCATTACTTTTCATTGATGTTTGGGTTGTCTTTATTGGGGCCCTCCAAAAGATGACCCGCCTGTCCCCACCCTAGCATAGCAGTCGGGAGAAAAGTCTTCTCACTGCACTAGCTACCATAAAACCTAGTGAATCTCACTAGTCCTAAAGGATTATTTTTGCCTCATAAATCATACTAGCGACATAAGGACTTGGCGTTTGAGAGAATTTCACTAGATTTATGATTTTAAGGGAATCACCCTCAATGATGACCTTCTCTGATTGAAACCACTCAATAGAGAAATCCCTTGGAAGAGAGCACGAGCTTCAATTGAGTTCCCAGCTTCTCAGCACGAGAAGTAGTTCGTCGCTACTGTTCCGAATTAAACCACCCGCACCTATCTTTCCCAGGAAATTTATCTTCTCCCACCTAAATCCAAATGGGAAGTAGACCTCGAAAAAGTTCTAAACCCCAGAGTATGCTCTAGAGCTAATTCCCCAACAGAGGAACCTGAGTCCAAAGAGATAGTATAGACGTTCTCCACTATTGCCGCAATGCTCTTGGCACAGATAGAGAGGGTTGAATTGGCTTCATTTATAAAAGCCCTCAAATTCCTTTTTTTCTAGAGGCAGGCTAAATCTCTAGAATAGATGAAGTCGAGGAGAGAAGAAGGGAGGGTCCCACCGGTATAAAAGATCAGACATTTGGCATACCCAACAAACACCAACCCAATTGAAAAATGAAGAGAAAACGTCCTTAGAGAACGGGCACAAAATAAAGACATGTTATACTGACTCAGCATCCAAGCCACAAAGGTAACATCGGTTGGGAATAGTCATACCTCGGGATTGCAGATTATCTATGGTCAAGATTTTGTTATGTATAGCAAGCCAAAGAAAAACATTAACCTTAGGGATTAATCCCTTCGACCAAACCAGTTTGCTCATAAACCAAGGGTGTCGGGGTCCTCCAGAAGGAAATACTCCTAACTTTCTGCCTTCAAATAAAAGATTATCACCTTCATCAATAGATTTGATGACTTGGAACTTCAGGAGGTCCCAGATCTTCTTAAGGGTCATTTTTTGGGCCAGAGATAAGTTAGGGCTGAATAAACTCTCCATCTCTTCCTATGATTTATAGTTTCATATAATCTTCAACCTTAGAACCAAAGGTACATCTACAAAAGTCTTAAGCCACGTTCAATTCTGGGAACGACGCCAACGGTTGGTCCATCAGCCAAACATATGACCAAAAATCAATTAGATGGGACTACTCTTGGAAATATGCAGACTAAGTCAAAAGGCCAACCCAGAGTTTGGGACATCATCCTACAGGAAGTCTAAACTCCCTTCTGCTGCAGATTTGGTCCATGCTACTAAGTGTAATCTCTTCTTCTCCTATGACTTAGACCACAGGAAGGACTTTTGAGCTTGCTCGATCTTCCCTCTTGAACAAGGACATAAAGTAAACCCATGTACGGCTCGGGGACCTTCATTAATAAAAAAATTGTCTATAAAATATTTTATCAGTTTTAATATATAATTTATGTTGTGTAAATATTTACATGTTTCTGCTATTTCATATCAGAGTTATATTAAAATTCACGGTTTGAAAACAAGCAATGACATATACGAAGATGAATCGTGCTTGCCAATTCTCCTGTGTAGCTCAAAAAATATACGAAGGTAAATCTGAAATAATTAAAAAAAAAAAAAGACATGGTGTCAAGGCACAAGAGTTTATCAGAAAAATACCATATGCAGATGCTTTTTACGTTTGCAATCCTATTTATGTCTTTATTGGGAACAGGCCAGACATTGCATTTGTTTTGAAGTGAGTAGATCAGTGGCAGGAGTGAAAAAGTACATGTACCTCTGTTACGCTTTGGAAGAGTGTTGTTCTAGTTAAGCTATTCAAGTTAAATAAAGAATACATATACATATCTAAAATGACTCTACATATCTAATGATTGTTGATGTCTGTCTATATCAAAACATACCTTTCAAAGAATTATCTAAAATTATTATTTTTAAAATGTAGGAGAGAAGTTTTTGGTAACCAAAGTTATATCACAATAATACATCAGTTTTAGATTGATTGGCCAGACTCGTCATAATAAGAAGCTTGAATAAGTTAAAAAAAAAAATTGTTGTTCATACCAAAATTTTGCGGTGCATCGAGTTTTCCAAGGCACAAAAGGACCACCTGGAGTAAATGTTTATCTTTTTAAAAAAGACATCAGGTTGCAGTTAGCTAAAAACAAGGCAATAACATTCAATGACAATAATAATTTGTATGCCAAAGAAAAAATTACAAATACTAAAATGGTTGTAAGGGTTGATATAATGGTATTTAGTGGTGCTATAAATGTATCTCTCCACAATGCCTGGGACCACCAGACATCAATTTTTTCTTTCCCCTCTTATTTTACTCTGCCAGAGGTTTGTCTCTTAAATTCTGTCTTCTCTAGTCTTATATGAAATCTTCTCTTGTGAGATGATGTGCTATTGAAGACAAACACAGGAGAATGATTTTGGATTGGGAAATGATATTTATTGTCTAACAGGTTAATAATATGGAGTTGTTAAGGATGTACCGGCGGTATGAAAATCTTATTTGTCTATGCTAATAATAAGCTCTTTTGTCAACTAAGTATTTAAAAAAAAATACAGTTCGATGTATTCATATTAATTTAATTGTTTTAGGTAAGGGTAACGAGTTGGAGGCCCTGAACTTCAGAGAACTAGAAGAACTAGAACAAAGATGAGAGGAATAAAACTCACTAGATCAAGAAAGGCAAAATATACATTTTTTTTTAAATTCAAAGATGATATATATATATTTTTTTTTGTTGTGAAACTAGGTGTCATTGTTAGGAATTGTTTTGTATTTTAGGTGGTGACTCCATTAAAACATAATTACAAAAATTTAATTATAAAATTAAATATTCTTGTAAGTGGAGTGAGAACACCCAATTTCAATGCTTTGGTCTTATGGATTAAGAATGGATTTCAATGCTTTGGTCTTATGGATTAAGAATGGAATATAAAATAGGGCGGGGAGGGAAGAAAGTAGAGAGGGGAGGGCTCTGGTCCCTCCCCTGCTCCCCTCCCATGGCTCCTGGTTCCTGCCCAGTCCCTGCCCAGTCCCTGGCTCAACCCAGGTCATCCCTCCCGGGGAGTGGTTGTTTGTAGATGATCTCCTGGAGGGAGATCCTTCTCCACTATCTGCGCCCCTCCCAGCAGGCTAGGGTTTCCTTGGTTGTTTTTCGGAGTGGTGCTTCCTAGGGATCCTTGTTTGGTTGGGGATCCCTTCCCTTTTTCCCTCAGGCTTCCCTCTGGGGTTTTTTTGCAGGTTATTCGCGTGGATCTGGTCCCCTGTGTTTCTCGGTGTGGTGGAGGTGATGGTTTAGGGTTTGGACAGCTTCCCACTGTTTTGGTTCCTAAGGATCCCATCCCTGTGACTGGTTCCTCTTCCCGCTCGAGATTCCTAGTCCCTAGATCCCTGGTCCCTTAACCTGTTGTTTCTTTTTGTTTTGCCGGGACGGGATCCTCTTCTTTTTTCCCGGGGCGGGTTCATCGTGGTGCAGCTCTCTGGTCGCTTCTCGATGGGCTGGATTCTCTCTGTGCTGGCTGTCGACTTCCTGCAGGATGGCTCTCGCTGAACGATATGTTTTCCCGGTGGGCGGGATGGTTTCTCCACAGGGCGGGATCCGCCAAATCCGTCGGTTTTCCGCGAGGCGGGATCCTTTTTTTCTGCTGGTTTCCCGGATGGCTGGATTTCCCTGCTACTTCCCGCTAGGCGGGACTGTTTGTGGTGGTTTTTACTGCTTCCCGCGAGGCGGGATTTTATTGTAACGGTTTTTCTTTGCTTCCTGTTGGGCGGGATCTTCTCGATGGTGGTTTTTGGCTACTCCCCGCTGGGCGGGATCTCCAAAACTACTTTCTTATTTGTTTGTTTCCCGCTGAGAGGGATTTTTTCATGCTTACTGTTACCGCTGGGCGGGATTTCTATTTTGGTGTTCGGTTTCAAGGGATTGATGCCCTAGGCCCATTGCTTATGTAATCAGGTTTTGGGATCCTTGTTAAAACCCATTGTAAATACAAACACTACTTACCAAAAAAGAATGGAATATAAAATAGACTAGAGAGAGGGAAGTAAGGAGAGACTTAGAAAGAGTTAACCGATTTAGACTGACTCTAACTTACCTGTGGCCGGAGATGAACAATAAGAAAAAAAAAAAAATAGCACTTTGCAAGTACAGGTGAGGAAGGTATGAGGATGTTTATTATGCATGTGTATTTATTTTATAGTTGTATTCATGATTGAGCATGTTTTCTGTATAAACAGAGTCGACATATGATTACTAGGGACAAGTAACCACACTCATAGATAACAGAGGAGATGAAGGAGATGGTACAACTAGATTTCATTAACTTTGAGGTATGGACTTCTAAACTATCCAAATGAAAATTTGTATTTTAGTTTTTTTTTTTATATTCAACATCGTTTACAAATCTTTATAAATATCAGGGTTCTTTCGAGCAAACACAAGAGGAATCGACTTTACAACCACATGGATGATAATAACTAGGCAACTGCCATTACATCAAATGCAATTTTTATTTGAGTTGTTAAAGATTTTATTAATATATATATATTTTTTTTTAAAACTTCATATTATATTAATTAGATAACATATCATTTGAGTTTTCAAAAACGTTTTGGGAGGTTTGTAGGGGAGATTGATCTTGGAGAAATTGTGGGGTTTCAAAACATGACGGGATGGATTTTTTCTGAGGTTTAAAAGTGTCGAAATTTTGTAGAGAGTTATTTTCATCTTTGGATTGGATAAAAAGTGATTTTTTCGGGGGAATTTTAATGACAGGTTGAAACAAGGAGCGTTTGCAAGGGAGACTGATCTAGGAGAAATTGCGAGGTTTCAAAATAGGACGGGGCGAAGTTTTTCTAGGTGCACTGGATTTACCTCGTGGCCTTGGAGGGTTAAAAGTGTTGAAGTTTTGCACGAAGTGATTTTTGGCTTAGGGTTGGTAGAAAGGATGTTTTTCTTCAGCGAAATTTGTTGTGGCCATTGATGACGCCTTTTGTGTTATTTTTATGACGGGACCGTTGAGTCATGTGTTGGCAACGCAAATTGAACATTTGAAGGGGGATTAGTTGTTGTCAAGGTCTAGGTGGAGAGGTCAGAGGTTCAAGTCCTTGGAGTAGGTGAAATTGTGGAGGCTTAAGCGGTTTTTGGTAGGTGAAAATACTGATTGCGTCGGCATTGAAGAGCTTGGAGGAATGAGGTTTTGAGATTGCCCTTGAAGGTGATGATTTTTTCTGATGCACTTGTTTGGATCAGAGCTTTTTCAACTTAAAAAAGAGGAGTTTAGCTAATAGAAGATCAGGATTTTGTTTTTTCTGGTGGATTGTAGTGAAGTTCTCAAGGCGGGGGAAAAGTTATTTACAAAATAAATATAAATGGTCGGTCTAGTGCAAGCAGGTGCAGAGGCAGGTTTACTGTAAGAGACATAATCACCGACCCAAAAATTTAACAAAGAGAGAAGGGAGACTGTAAGAGAATAAAATGAGCATAGAGCTGGTGGTCTCATCCAATGGCTATGGCCATCTCTTGATGTCCTTCTTGAAGCAAGATGCCAGTTAACATCACCCTTTTTATACTATTAAATTTCTTGTAATATCTTATTATTTTTTTGGGTTTTCATCTTTGGATTTTGTATGTATTTTAGTTATTTATTTTGACCTATGATGGGTCCTCGGGAGTGGACATTTCAGTATTATAGTGGATTATTTTTGGTTCGTACCAGGGAATGTGCTATCCTTTTACCATGTCAGTGGTCAAATCTAATGGGATTATAACCCGATCATCCAAGTCTAAAGCTTTGAGGGTTCTCAAACCCATTCTGGATTTGTTAAGTCAAATTGAGATATAGAATATTGTAGTCTTTTATTGAAATTCAAATTGGAAGAAGAATTTGAAGGAGTCTAGATGGAGGGGGCAAGGGTATTAGAAGGGAGTGATAGATGGAAGAGAGATGGGCAAAAGAGATGGGTAAAATCCATATGTGAAGGGGATTTTAGAAGGGAATGTCAATAGAGAGACTGATCGAATAATGGAGTTAGAGGATAGAACGATAGTTGGAAAGAAGAAAACGGAACAACTAAAAGCTAACAATTCAATGAACAATGGTCGCAAGGAGCTACGAGGTGAAGAAAGGGCATGCAGGATGGGGTCCAACAGTAAGAAACTTACAAAACAGTCAGATTTTTAAAAAAATTCCACAATAGAACTCTTAAACAAGGACAAAGCAAAGGAAATATTGGATCAAGGCATGTTTCATGGAACAATAAGGAATGAAGAAGTAGGAGTGTTGGATTATACAGAGGGACTACATGAACATTCAAAGGAACCAATATTTTGTTCCCAATAGGAGCTTATGGAGCTTTGGAATAAAAGGAGTAAGGATTCCACAAACTAGACCCTTAAAGAAGTAGAGGGAAGCAAAATAGAAGAAGATATAAAAGCAAATATCCCAAACTTAGCATTGAACCAAGAAAAAGAACTTCTAAATCGAAACACCTCGTCTAAATAAAGGAAGAGGTAAGAGAAAACGTTGTATCAAAAAATGAAAGGAGATAGTTAAAATGGTGGTGGGGGAATATTTGATGCTTGAACAAGTTTTACCATTGAAAGATAAAGCTCTAGTGGGAAGGTTCATGGGATGCTCGATGAAAACAAAAAATCTTTGTGATTGGATAAAGTCAACATGGTTTGAGTTGTTGGGATATATCCCAACATACCATGTAATGACAAAAGGTTGGATAGCTTTTGTATTCCAAAAACCAGAAGATACGAAAACTATAAAAAAGGAAGATGGAGATGGGGTTATAGTATCCTTACACTAAAAAATTGGACACGTGGGTTTGATCCTTGCTCAGAGAGGATAACCACCCAACCTATTTGGGTAAAGTTACCTGCACTACCACTAGAATATTGAAATGAGAAGATGTTGAGAGAGATAGGGAACTATTTGGGATTTTTTCTCAAAGTGGACTCAAAAAACTTAAATGGCATTTAGAAATCAATAGCTTGAATCTTAGTGGAGATAGATCCAAGTCTAAGATTACCTGATAATATAGAATTCGTAATAGGAAGTTGGTCTCACGCACAAAAGTTAGATTACATTGGAGTCCCATTTTGATGCAGTTTTTGCCACCAGTATGGTCATCTCAAAGCAAAATGTAGAGGAAGAAGTAGTAGACACAGAAAGGAGCAAGAAGTAGTAGACATAGAAAGGAGCAGTTAGAAGTTGAAACTCCCATTGATACAGGTAATAGAGAAGATAATAGTAACAAAAGTTCAAGCAAATAAGAGGCAAGCAAAAATAACAGGAGTTCTAGAAGAACAATTATAGGCATTACTCAATCATCAAATGGGAAGTACCAGATACCTAGACATATTCATGGGTGTTGTAGAAGAGAAGATGGAGGCTTTGCAGTTTTTCGACAAAGAGGCTAGAGGCCTATATTCAGGTAATCCAATATTATCTCTACATGATGATTTAAATGATACAAATAATAAATTTGTTTTTCTATACAAATCTGGCTTGAAATTGGTTCGGGACCATATAGAGAATAGTCCTGAGAGAAGAAGGATAGAAGAGAGTGTTTCTCCCTCAGCAAGGGGAAGTAAGAAGATAATGGAGGATGGATAGGAAGAGAGATTGATGTAGAAGCCTATTTTTAGAGGGTTTTTTTAAAAGAAGTTTTAAAGTAATTTTATATTACTCAAAATGGAATTATTTGATGCAAAATATAATTTGTCGAAAATGGTAATTACTAAAAAAAGCAATTTTTTATGAAAAATAATTTGCCGAAAATAGTAATTTTTTTATTTTTAGGGTTTTCTTTTAGGGTTTCTTTTAGGGCTTCAAGTTTTAGGGTTTTATTTTAGGGTTTATTTGGGGATATATATTCCCTTGGTATTGCATTGTAAAAGGGAAGTGAATCCATGAATGAGAAAATAAATTATTTATTGGTTTATTTCCATGTATTGTAGTTTTTATGTGAATGGAGGGTTTTACTGATTATTTTCATTTATTGCATTTTTTATGTAAATGGAAGGTTTTACATATTATTTTCATTTACCGTAGTTTTTATGTAATGGGAGGTATTTTGTTTTTACCTCTTGCAGTTGGATTCACATCAGAGATCAAGTAAGGATTTAGTTTGGTATGGAAGAGGGCAGACTCTCTCTGAGATCATGGAGAAAATAAAAAGAGGAAAAAATAAGTAAACTAAGGAAATTCCCCATCAACAAGATTTCCTCTCCCTCTAGTCCCTCATCTCAATGTAAACTTTTGCCTCTTGTGGGAAAATATGCTTTAAGATCTAAAAAAAAAGGCAAAGCAGATAAGAGCTTTGGGCAAATTCAAAAGGGGTTGAGCTTTGAAGCTAGTCAAACTTAGGGTTCCTCAGTAGGTAGGATTTCCTATCTAAAAATAGCCCAAAAACAAGCTAAAAAAGAAATTATTTATGATAAATAGATATTTATTTTTGGGGAACTTAGAGCAAGACAACCCCTTGAGTTAGATAATCCATGATAATAATATATTTGAATATTAGAGGATTGGGGGCTCCTCACAAAAAGATAGCCCTAAAAAGACTTATAAAACTTTAGAAGCCTGATATTATCTTGATTCAAGAAACCATGTTAGAGGTAGGAAAGGCAACATCTATTCTTAATTAATTCCTACCAAGTTGGAAGTTTATTGGGATAGACTCAAATGGAAAATCAGGGGGATTTGTCTCAGGATGGAAAGATTCTTGCCAATTGATTGATAACTTCATAGAATTAAGAGTAGTATCCGAATTACACTCCAAGGAGTTAGGGAAAACTATAACAGTGTATGGTCCATATAGAGATAGGGAGGAACTTTTTGGCCAAGATTTTCTAAAAGGGGAGAATTTAGTGGTGGGAGGAGATTTAAACTTTGTTACAAAAGAAGTGAAAAATGAGAACATGCCAAAATGGACTCACTAGCTAATATTTTCCTTCACAAAATTCAAAGTGCGAACCAACAAAAATTGCTCCTACATGGAGGAACAATCGATCTAGAAGTCATGGGATATCTAAAAGATTGGATAGATTTCTAGTTTTATAGAATCTCTTAGCTTTCTTTGATAAGATGAGAACTTGGATAGATAAAGGGGAAGGATTGAACCATTCTTCAATCCTTTTACAATTAGAAAAGGATGAGGATAAACCATCATGCCCTTTCAAATTCAATCATGTTTGGTTGAGGGGTGAAGAATTTCAAAACATAGTAAGAACATAATGGAGGCATTATGACCCAACCTTAGAAGAGACAACCATGTTTCAATTTACTAGTAATCTTAGGAGAATAAAATCGGTCACATTAGATTGGGCAAAAAAAATATTGGGAAGCATAGACAAGACTTATTGAAATTGAATCTGCTCTAAAGGTAATGATATTTTTTCAAAAAATGAAATGATGCAAGTCAAAGTACTCGAAAAAAGAAGAGAGAATTGTTAGAATGGGAGGCGGCAAAATGTATAATGAAAAACAGGGCTTTATGGCTAGGGTAGGGGATGAAAATTCAATTTTTTTTCAATATTATGTAAAACAAAGGAAACACAATTTGGAAAATGAAAGAGGAAAATGGAAACACTTTGAGAAGATTCCAAGAGCTGGCACTATTAGCAATAAATTACTTAAAAGACTTCTATAAAGATCTAAACAGAGCAATTATAGCAGAGACAATCAAACTAGTTCTGGTCAATGAGGAACACAAAAAAGCTTTGTTCTTAGAAATCACCAAGGAGTAGTTACATTCAATTGTCAAATCATTCCAAAAAGGGAAAAGTCTAGGTCCAAATGGATGAACAATTTATTTTTATTTGGATATTTATTAATTGTTGGAGGAGGATATTTTAAAAGTAGTAGAAGAATCAAGGATTAAGGGACAAGTGCTAGGATCCATAAATTCTATAATACAATCCAAATTTTTTTGGGGATTATAGACATATCTCTTTATGTAATACCCTCTACAAAATCATCTCAAAAATTATATCTAATAGAATTAAAGGGATATTCTCAGATAATTTTTCAGAAGAATAGTTTGGGTTTTTAAGTAAAAGGCAAATTCATGAAGCAATAGGGGTAGCCCAAGAAGGACTACATTCAATAAAGACAAGGAACCAACAAGCAATGGTAATAAAATTGGATTTAGGAAAAGCTTTCTATAAAGTAAATTGGTTATATATCAAGCTGAGCCTAATTCAAATTGGGTGTAGCATTTCTTTGTGAATTGGATTATGGGATGTATCAATTCAACCTTTTTGTTGTACTTATGAATGGATCAGATTCTAGTTTTTTCAAGGCTTCCAGAGGTTTGAGATAGGGTTTTCCTCTTTCTCCTATCCTCTTTATTTTGGTACCGGAAGGTTTGAGTAGATTGATCATGGATTAGAAAAGATAGGAAATGATCAAGGGTATCAAAATTGGTAACTCTTTGAATGTAACCCATCTGCTCTTTGCAGATGATGTTTTACTTTTTCAAAACAGGACATTGAAGGAAGCCTTAAAGTATAAAGAAGTGTTGGTGGGTATGGGTGGTTTTTTTTCGGAGCGATTTTCGAGATTCCCGTGGGTGGTGGGTATGGGTGGTTTTAGCCCATGGTATTGTGCCCACAGTATTCTAATACCACATTGTGGTTTAGGGTTGTAAGAGTTTCCTTTTATATTGATTGTAATGTCCCATTACGGGCAAGGAGTGAAAATAATATCAAAGGAGGTGTGGCTCTTGTTTGCTGGATTAGCCCATATCCAGGGTAAATCTCTTGTGTTCTATGTGCATGTATTTCGTGCGTTGTTATTTTTCTTCTGTATTAGTTATTTTTGCATTATTATTCTGGAATAAGTTTGGTCATATCTCTTCAATTGAAAACATGGCAAAAGAGATGCATTCCTTGGTTAAGTTGATCTAGTCTTGATGGAACCCAAACTTGGTGATGACTTGGAGCAAGAATTCCCTTGATACCCTGTCACAGGCTTTGTTCATATCCAATTTCAACAAAAGTCCAGCCTTACCACTCCTGTCAATGGAATGGATTATCTCATGAGCTGTAATGATCCCATCCAAGATTTGTCTCCCCATGACAAAGCCCCCTTGATTAGGATCAATGATGAAAGGGAGGACAACTTTGATCATGTTGGCCATTACCTTGGTGAGAATTTTGTACAAGGTGTTGCATAGGCTTATTGGCCTAAAATATTTGAAGTCCTTAGCGCCTCCCACTTTGGGGATGAGCACCAAGAAAGTAGAGTTACATTCTGGGGAATGTGGTGAGTTCTTTAAACTTCATAGACAACTGCACACACCTCTGCACCCACAATATGACAAAATATTTGGAAGAAAATAACTTAGAAGCCTTCAGGTCTCGAGTCCTTCTCTCCTTCCATTGCAAACACAACTCCATTGATCTCGTCTTCTTTAAATAGGCTAAATAGACAAGAATTTTGATTTGTCGAGACAAGAAGGGGGATATTTTGAAGGAGAAGATTTATAGCCTCGTCATCCACCCTTACTGACTTTCCAATGAGGTTCGTGAAAAACTTGACTAGCTCCTATTTTAAATTGGCTATATTATCAATATAGGAACCATCATCTTTCAAAATTTATTTAATCTTATTAAGGTTGTAGTGTCTCATAGTAGTAACCTATAAATATTTGGTGTTTCAGTTTCCTTCCTTGAGCCGCAAAACCTTGGATTTTTGCCTGCAGAAGGTTTCCTCACAAGCTATAGTATTATGATAATCATAGAGGAACTATCTTTCCTTACCTTGAATTTATTGAGAGAAGTTGCCCTCATTCACCCTAGTCTAAATGTCCCTAAGTTGTTGTCTCAGGTCATATTTTCTCTAGAATAAGTGCCCAAAAACATTCTTATTCAAGTCCTTAAGTTTGTGTTTAAAGAATATAATCTTCTTAGCTATTTGGACCATCAGGGGACCAGTAAATTCTATCTCCTACCATTCTTTAATGCTTTTTTCCAAGCCTTCGTTCTGAGCCACATTGCTTCAAATCTAAAATGACTATAAAATCTCCTTCTGTCCATTTGGGAGTCAAACACTAGAGGGTTATGATCCAAATTGGCTTTGGGAATAGCGGTTAGGGTGGCATCTCTAAAGTTGATCAACCCATATTGTAATATTCGGAACCTGTCAAGCCCTATCTGGATCAATTGGATTACGAGTGTTTTGTTGCTCCAAGTGTATTTTACACCCCTGAGGTTGACATCCATCAACCCATTCTGAGTAACAAACTGTTCGAATTTATTCATGCCTTCAGAGAAGTTGGTGTTTCCACCTTTTTTGTCAGAAGGATATAGAGGAGTGTTGAAATCTCTTGTAAGGATTCAACTTAGATTGTGGAATGTTTTTTTCATTGAGCTTAGGTCCTTCCAAAGTTACCTCCGTCCAAAGTAGGAATTTGGGGCACAAACATTAGTTAGAACCCAACTGATTTTGGTATCCTTGCAATGAAAGAAAACACTAGTTAGTCAATCTGATTTTGGTATCCATAGAGTTACCATCCCACATATACAGGATCCCTCCCGAGGCACCCATAACTGCACTAGCAACAAAATCAGCCTCTTTACAAACACAACTTCTAATTATATCTAGTTTATGGTATTCTCTTTTCAAAATCAGCCTCTTCATCCAATTTGGTTTCTTACAATAACAAAATTTGGGGTTTAATGTTCTTTCTTAGAGAAGAAACCACCCAGTGGTTAGAAGGGCATTGAGCTCCTTACATTCCATGAACTAATTCTCATTTTTTAGATTTTCTTAGGGGTTTTTTCTTGCCTAGTTTTAGAATCAATTGAGTTCCATTCACCACTTCTTTGGTTGTCTCCCTTTCCCTAATTTCATGTTGGGATGGTCTACCATGTTTTTTCGTCTTTCCCAACATCTGCATTTGTTTTCCTTGAACTCCTAGTGATTCTATTTGGGCTCCCCTATTCCCTTCTTAATTATAGGGTTTTAGGTGAATCATTTTGAGTCTCATTGTGTTCCTCTTAGTTAGGGGGGTTTGTTTTTAAATTGGTACTCATATTTAGGATTGTTTTACTGGTTCTCACCTTCAAAAAATAGAACATCCAAGTCTAAGCCTTTTGAGGTATTTTGTAAAAAATTAAATTGATTTTGAATCACTACCTCATTAAAAACGATAGGATGAGATTAGAGTGTTTTTCTTACCTGAGAGATTTCCTCCACAATTTCTCCTTCTTCTTGACATTCCTCATTTAATGAGGATATATTCTCTAGGATAGGGTTTCTTGTGTCCTCCATTGGTTTCTCTGAGGCTTCTCCTTTTTGCCCTCCATCCCATTTTTGCTGCCATCACTGGGTTGGGATTTCTTTCGAGGACAATCCTTGTTAGGGTGCCTGATAACTTGGTTCCAGGTGCCAAACAATGAGACCAATTCGATTGTCTTCATGGGCATTTGCTCCATATTTATGTTCACACAAATCCTTGCATGCAGAAGTCATGATCTAGCAAAAGTTGCAGGTTCAATAGCCACCAAGTGACCCAAACTTTGCCTAGTCCCTACAAATATGCCATCATTCCAAAAGTGCAATGAAAGACCAAAAAGTCTAATCCATACTGGAGCTTGATTGATGCTCTGGGTATGCGGATTGAAATATGTTGTTCAACTTTTTAAAAACAAATCCTGTCTCCCAAAGAACCAGGGTCTTAGTTGAAATATTCGGTCCAAATTTTCTTCACAACTCAGCTGAACCAGGAAGAAACTCCTAGGGATAACAACAATATCCATGTGGTCCGACAATCTTTGTTTTTCAAATGCCCATCTCTTTATCGCAACAAGGTTTGGGCGTATGCCCATAAACTTTCCAACCATGGAGTGCTAACCTTGAGTGGCAACCATTTTAGCAAGTTCCTCTAACACCACAATCCGGTCAACTTCTGGGTTCAAGATGAAATTTTCCACAGGGGTTTTATGATTCCCCTGAACAACATCAATCCATGAGGCACCTGGATCAAATAGAATAGTGCACACTATTTTAGCAAGTTCCTTTGACACCACAATCCGGTCAACTTCTGAGTTCAGGATGAAATTTTCCATAGGGGTTTTATGAGTCCCCTTAACAATATCAATCCATAAGGCACCTGGATCAAATAGAATAGTGCACGCTCCTAGATTTGCACCACATTTTGCGCTCAAACCTTGCAAGCCTCTGAAGCAAACTTTCCTGCCCAAATGCTTGGTTCAAAATTTTTGATACCTTCTCCATTGCTCCTACCAACCAAAATTAGTATCTCAAATGTCATTGTGTTATTGGAGTTTTTATCTTAGATCCTAGTACTAAGGATAATACATGTTTCTCTTCTCTATTTCGTCAACAAAAACATTCTTTCAAATTAGTATTTTCATCTTTCCATTTAAGCTATAACATGAGAATAACTTAGTTTTAGAGAACTCATAGTATATATTTTTGTATTGACATCATTTACTGGAAGTGATGTCGCTATTTGTATGTGATTATCGGACTAATATAAAATTTATAGTCTTATTTTGTCCTTAAGTGTTATTATATAGTATCTAAACATATAATTTAAATAAGTATCCAATTGTTGAGAAGTCTCTTGATAAATAAATTTTAAAATTTTAATTTATTGGATGTCACTTGATTATAATGTTTCTTTTCATATGCTTGTTGCAAGAATTGTGTGATGTGATAATCTCCTTTATTTTAAAAAGTTTGAAATAATTTTATATGTATTTTTAAAATTAAAATGAGTTATAAGTCCTTCATTACGTATTAATCTTTTGACATCTATAGTAGCTATTTACATAATTGTAATTTAATAATAATATTATTTTATTAAAATTGTTCATAAAATAATCCGTTGTATGGGGTTGAATAAGCCTCACCTATATTTCATCATGGTTTTGTTACCACAACATTATATATATAGCTTGGCAAGATTATAATCCAAGTCTTGACCTTAAAACTCCATGTCTCTAACCACTAGAGATCATACCATTTGATATTTATTTATATATTTTTTTCACTCTTTGATATTATTTTATTAAGAGAGAATATTCCACATGGCTAGTTACCTTATAACATTTGAATTTTGCCAACACAAAGATAATCACTACGATTGGATGAATTATCTACTATCTTATTTCATTGTCTAATAAATATGTTGACATGTTTAAGATACTACTTCTACTAGTACTATTTTTTTTTCAATCTCCACATTCCTTTTCTTCATAGCACTAGCAATAATTTATTAGATTCTCCTCGATTGAAATATGTTTAAATCATTTTTCAATGAGAATTTTTATTCTTGTAAGAAGTGCCCTAGCCTCTCCATAGTGTTAGTTGAAGTTCCATATGATTATGATCAATTAAGGAGAATTTTACCTTCATTATTTCAAAAAACACTATATGTATGCTTTGGAGAACAAACTTGACTACATGGGCCTTCCAAGATTGGCTCAAGAGGGTCCCTTTCCATCTTTCTAATTTCCCCATGATATGTTAAATTTATATCGTATGCTCAATTACGTCATCCTTGATTATCACTTGTGGTCTAACATTTGTTGCCTAGAAAGGGATTACCATAGATTTGTTCATATTTTCCTCTCCTACTTTCAACAAGGACATCCTTAGTGCAACTCAAGATTTTTATAAATGACATTCCGTCAATGCTACCTAGATGTTTGTCATAAGAATCCTTTATTTTTTAAACTTTCCTAAAGGTCTAAAATAAGAAAACTCTAGGCCCAGTCCTTTTTGGCACTTGCTCCATAATCATAGTTTCTACCTACTTTTTCCCAAAGATTTAAAACAAGAAAATGTGAGGCTTCCTTCTTACTCACACTTACTTCCTAATTTCACCCAACGATCTAAAATAACAAAAGATGGCTTAAAAGTAATTTTCCAAGTGCAAAGAGAATTATTTGAATGGGAATGCATGACAAATCATCTCCATGCATGGTTGCCACTTGAAAATACCTCAATCATCAAGAAAAATCAATTGCTCCTAGACTTGGAAGACAAAAAGGCAAAATAAGGACTTATAATGATCAATATAAGGAAGAATGGGGCAATTGGAGACTCGAGAATATGAGTAAGGTATTTACAACATTGAGATAGCAAGGATACCTTTATGTGAAGCTATAAGCAAGTTCATGGTGGTTTTACATCTTAGTGATAGCAAGTTAATGGTGACAACTCTTGTCATCTCTCTATTTTACATGAAACAAGAAGCTTTAATGATTTTTATGGGTTTTCTTTCTAAAAGAATTTCCCAAGTTAAATCACTTTGTTACTTGTTATTGTATGTTTGTTCTTTATGAGAATTTAAATAGTTTTACTTAAATTTCCTTTATTCTATGGTAGGATAGCAAGTTATATGCTTTTAATGCTTAGAATGTATCTTTTTTAAGCTAGTGATGGGTAGCAATTGGTACAATAGTAAAATATTAGTTCTTAAATAATCATTTTGCCTTTATAAACATTGCATTGGTCTCCTTATGGATAGTACATACTTTGTTATTTTCTTATATGAGTGCTTATAATAATGGAAATAGTAGTTTGATGCAAGTATGAGGGTTATACAAGTGACTCTTGACTAGTTTTACAAGAGGCTAAGTGAAACTAAGCCAAACAACACTTTAATTCATTGAAAAGGATTTGTTTTAGTTTCCATTAGTGGGAATTAGATATCATTATCCAATACCACATGAAGGTTTATTAAAAAAATTTAATATCACAAATTATCTCTCAAATATTTGCAAACTTGGAAAAATGTAGAAGAATACTCTCTTTCTCTTTAATTGCCAGAATATTTTTGGACTTTACAATATGATTGATAATAAGTAGTTGGAAACTTGTGAGCACATGATTGGGAATATTATTAAAAATAAGTTTGGCGGAAGGAAAGAAAATGATAATGGATAATCATGAAGAATCCACTTGACTATGATAAAGGTAATTCTTGAAAATTAAATGTAATATTCATAAAAATATTAAGGATTAATGACTTGCTTTAGGATTCTAGGATTTACATATGGATTAAATTTCTAGCTCTCTTGAGTTGATGGGTTGTGTTTTCATTGCATTGCATATACAAAATGATTATTGAACTACCAAGTATGGTTTGCTTTGGAACATTCTAGTAACAGACTTCCAATGTAGATGAGGGTTATATTATGGAGGTATGAAAAGTGATAAGTATCAATAGAAACCAATATATGAAAAACTTTTGATTAACTTAAGTAGTATACATGGTATCTCAAATGTTTACAAGATGTTATCTCAAATTATTATGACAAATTATAGGATAAATGGCCTTCGATAATCCTTGTAAGTGGATTGAATACATACAACATATTCATTTTCTCTTATAGTAATTATGATTAGATTTTGTATGACTATAAGAGAATACATTTGTAGGCTATTAATACCTTTTATCAATTGCTTTCCCCTTTAAGTCCTTTCATTTATGGTTTTACCTCTCTTCACTACATCATACTTAATTATATAAAAACCATTAACCCTCTTTAGATATTTTATAAGTTGTAATTAGGGTAATTTATTGTAACACCACTAACCCTCTTTGGATATCTTATAAGTTGTAATTATGGTAATTTATTGTTTGTTACATATTTCCATGTTATGCAATGCAAATTATGAGGCATTATCATTTAGAAGCAATTTTACAAGAACTAATGCCAACACTATCGAAATACATGTAATCTGATATTATTTAGGTCAAGGCCAAAAGTGAGAAGAAGTGCTTATGAAAACTATTAGTGTAACCTATAAGTATGTGGTTATGTAAGCTTATAGACATTCAAAATTTATCTAAGACTACTAACAGGTTCATTTAAGCCCTCACCCTTGGTGGTATTGGTTGATCGACTTTTATGGATAACCTTGCTTAAAAGGGTAATTTATTATTATTTTATTCTATCCACCCTTACAATACAAATATATCCTCATTGAGGGGTATTTATAGTGATACCAATACCCTAGTGAGAGGTTAACCTTAGGCTGACATAAAATTAACCTTGAGGTTAACCTTAGAATAAATTAATAATAAAATACCCTTTTAGAGATTGAGTGGCTTAAAGTCGGAGGATTAGGGATTCATATCCTATAGTATTGTTTGTGAATGAAAACTAAAGCTTGAATGATAATGGAATAATGATTTTTTATGGGTAAACTAGAACTACAATTTCTCCTACACCCTTGGTACATTTGGTGTCCTCAAAGTACAAGGAACATGTGTTAGGTTGCTTCACATCCAGATTGTAAATAGTTTTATTTAGAAAACTAACTTCTATAAGTTGACAATTCTTTAATGGTGGTGTTGCTAAAAGGTTTACTATGATTTTTCCTTTTAGGGATTTTTAGTTTATAAATTCAAGATAGAACTCATTGAGGTCCATCACCCACTTAGCAATGCTGCCCAAGAGGTAGGGTTTTGACATGATATATCCTAAAATATCTTCTCAAGCTATCACTATGGTCTTTTTGTTGAGCATGTAATGTCTCAATTTTTGAGAGGCAAAATCTACCACAAGAGAAAGTTTTCTCAAAAGTGTATAACATATTTCATGACTTACTAGGGTTCTACTTAATAGGGCATGCATAGTTGCAATTTTGAGGGGGTCTGTTGGGATAAGGATTGGAGGAGATAGAAGGTAGTTTTTGATGGCATAAAAAGCAAACTCATCATCTTGTTTGAATTCAACATATTTTCCTAATAATTTGCTAAAAGGTTAGCATTTATCAACGAGTTGAGAATAAATCATCTAAAAGCTTGCAACTTGCCTTAAATAATGCATAATTATTAGTGTCCTAGTTGGATATATGTTTGCAATAGCGAAAATTTTTGATGGGTCAAATTCGATTCCTCAACAGGAAACAATGAACCCTAGCGATTTTCTAGATGTGAATCCAAAGAAAAATTTGGAGGGTTTAAGGTAAACTTTATATTACCTTAGGCATCACAAAAATTATATTAAATTTTGAACATGATCTTCCCATATTAGGGAACAACCAATGAGTTTGTTGATATAATATTCTATAGTATTATGCATCATGTCATAAAAGATACATGGCATAGCATGCTGGTAAGCTTCCCTAGTATTCTTCAAGCCGAAAGGCATGACTTTCCAACAAAGGTCCCCCATGGGGTGGTAAAAGTTATCCTTGGTTGACCTTCTGGTGCTATCTTAATATAATTATATACAAAAACATCCTTCCATGAAGGACAACATCCCAAATTTAGTAGAGATAAAAATCATGTTGATATTAGGTAGAGGGAAATAATCTATGGGACATGCTTTATTCATGTCTCTAGATTTAGTGTAGATGCAAATGGTGCCTTTCTTTTTTAGCGACAAGGACTATATTAGATATCTAATTAGAATGGTCAATGGATTTGATAAATTTGACTTTGAGGAGCTTTTGAAGTTCCTCTTTGATGGGTAAGGCTACCTTAGGGTGCATGTTTCTTAGATTTTGCTTTACTGGATTGAAATCTAGCTAAACATCCAAGTGATGTACAACAGGAGAAGGATCTAATCTTGGCATGTCCACATAATACCATCCAAAGATGTCGTAAAACTCAGTTAGAAGGTTCGTATATGCTTTGCATTATTCAAGAGTAAAGACTTCATCTAATTCAAGAATTCTAGGATTGTCTTAAGTCTTGATATCGATATCAATTTTTTCTTTGATGAGGATGTGAGACTCATCCTTGAAATGTAAGGGTACAAGAAGTACCCCTAAGTTTTCAAAATATGTTGGCTCTAAGGACAATTGATCAGGATTGAACAATTGTGAGGCATTGGAAATGCTTATTTGAATATGTGTTTCTTTATTATGGAAATCCTCTAGGGTAAGATGATTGCTAGAAGGGCTATGGGTTAAAGCATATGCCTCACAATTGTTGATGGTTTTTACTAACAAAGAATCCCTCCCTATTTGGGTTGTAGTATCTACTAGTTCAAAAGAGTTACAGGGTTTAAGATGAACAATATCTATGTTATTTATATTAAACGTAAGGATGGGAAGAAGAGACATCTTGTGGTCCTTATTATGGTTTGATTTTGACTTATTTATTATTATGATGTCTTCATAAGGTTCAAGAAAGTCACTATCACTATCATAGGATGATGAACAGGGTTGACACTTATTAAAATGGGGTCTATACCCTAACCCCCATTGATTTATCCATGATTTAGGTTCCAAAGGTTCGTTGACACCTTGTTCAAACCTTCCTAGACCCATCCCATGATATCCATAGGATTTGTTTAGGTATTTGATAAAGATTTGATATGTAACAAGAAGCATATCGTTGTTCAATTGGATGGGGGTCGCTACCAAAAATATTTTATTCATTAGACGTTCTAGCATAAACAAAGGTACAACTTCCTATTCATACTACCTTTCCCTTTCGAGAAGGCAATCCTAAAGTTGGGGGTGAGGGAGGCAAACTGACTAGGTCTAATTTTAATAAGTTGCTTTGCATATTAAGATGGTTAATATTTTACCCAGGTGGTGTAGGTGAGTTGGAGAGGAGAGGGCAATCCTCCAAGCGAGGTCCCAGGTTCAAATCTCCACCATACCAAAAAGCTGAATTGGGTATCCAAAATCCAATTGATAATGTTGGTGCGGGCAGGGTCGGGTGCGACTCCCGGGTGACTTTGACGGTGTAGAACCCCCTGTTCGTGGTCTCTCAGACCAAGGAGGCTCCGAAAGGGGTTTTTCGCTTAAAAAAAAAAAAAAAGATGGTTAATATTTTGAATTTATTGGGTTTGCTCTTCTTGCTTCTTAGGTTGACTAATAGCGCTTTCGTCATTGTCATTATTATCTAATCCCAAGGGTAGAGGTTTTGTGACAAAGCTAGATCTACTTAAAGGTAGACAAAGACATATACTTGATTTTTCCTTTTCGATGGACTAACAATAGTAAAAGAATCATGATCTACATGAATAGTGTGAAGCTGTCATTGGTAATTTAAATTAAGCATTGGTGATAGGTATATGGGACTGCTAACATACCATGGATCTAGGGTCATCCCAAAAAAATATTACAATTTAAGTCATAATTTAGAATATGAATAAGTTTTGAGTACATGAGGTCCAAATTTACAGGGAGGACCAAGGTTCCAATAACTTGTTCCCCATTATCATAATCTCTGACAATGACATCAAAGTTTTCTAAATCTTGTATGTTCAATCCAATATTGATGAATTTTAGGATGCACATATTAATGGAGGGACCATTATCAACAAGCACTCTTTTGATAAAATTATCACCTATTTCATAGGTGATATGAAGGGGAATTCCTCAAGCATAGATGGGGATGGGACATCTTCCTCATAAAAGGCTATGGTTGGATGATTAATAACAAGAGTTCTTATCACACAACTCAAGCCAACTAGACTAATGTTTTGAGGGACTATTTGCTAATTCAACAACATAAAGAGATTTTCTTTGTGAACTGGAGAAGTTTTCAATAACTTGAGTAGAGAAATTTTAACAAGGACATCTTCAAGTTGTTGTAGATTAAAGGTCAAGTTGAGTCTTTAAAATAAAGGGTGATTTCTTAGGAGGATTTGGTTTAGATTGTATAACTAGGGAAGGATTGATATATGGATTTGACTATTGGGCCTTTTGTTGTTGGCTTGTCACTGCATGGATCATCACAACCATATTCTAGTTAGATGGTTGGACATTTTGATAGTGAATATTATTATCCATATTTTGATGATTTGGTAAAGGATTTTGAAAAATGCAAGTCTTGATTATAATATGTGGATGGTTGGGATTCACTAAAGGTAATTCACCCTTCATCTATAAGGTCTTGAATGAGGGCCCTAAAGGTTTTGCATTTATTAGTGGAGTGTTCATGGATGCAATGAAAAGTGCATTGTTTTGTAGCATTGAATCCTAGTAGTTTTTCTATTTTAGGATTCAAAGATCTTATAGGTGGGAGTTCAATAATAGGGAGGTTAGTTTAATCTAGTGAAATGCCTCCTTGGCCCCTCTTGTTTATTCAAAACAAGTTTTTGAAGGGTTTCTATAGTACTTCCACTATTATTGTTTTGTCTAGAGTTAGTGACTTTGTCTCCTATGATATGTTTATTCATATACTACCCCTTTTATTTAGAAGAAGACTTATTGTCTTCCTTCTTGGGATTTAAATTCTTATTCCTAATGAGGGAAGATTCTATTGTTTGACCAATTGAATAACATGTTCAAAATAAGGTATCTTGGACATTTCCAAAGGATAGGATATATGCTCATTAAGGTTCTTTTTAAAGACACTGAGGAGATCCTTTGGAGGGGTTTATATTCTAACTTTGTCACTAATGACCTCTACTATTTTAAGAAACTTAACAAACTTTCCTCCTTCCCTTTCTCTAACTGATATAAACAAGCAAGGGTAGCCATTTCTTCTATGTCAATAATGAATTGTTGAATGAATTTCTCATCTAATTCTCAAAAACTCTTTGGAGAATGATGATGCAATTGGTAATACCATTCTAGTGCTAATACCCTTGTACTTGGATAAGTTAGGGACTTTGAAATAATATGGAAAAGGACAATAAGTTGTAAGTAGGTCTAATGTTTGATTGTACATATTGTTAAATGCATATATTTGCTTTGAAAATGCTTGGAGTGAAGACATTTGTTGAGTCAATTATTGTACTCGAGACATAAGGGCTTGGACTTCAAGAAAGGGTTGACTCCTCAAAATTAGGAGAACTTTGATGAGGGAAAATTATTTGAGATGTTAATCAAAGGATGCATTTGAGCATTTTGGTTAAAAGAGGGATTTGACTGAGAAGCAAAGGGATCTGAAGAATTATTGAAGGGATTAGTTGGGGGATTTGTAGGATCAATCATGGGTACCGTATCGAAACTACGAAGGTTAAATATGTCAAACGAAGTGGTGTTAGAGGTAGAAGAGACCAAATTAGAGGAATATCCTTCTCTTGGGATTAAAAGAGATGGTTGTTTAGGAAATACCAATTGATATGTTAGTCTGCTAGGGGAAATTTCTTACTGATTTTCTACTGTAGTTGGAGTAGAATGACTAGGATATTTTTTAACAAATTTTCTCTATATATAAGGTAATGGGGGTTGTTGTCTCAAAATAATGGTTGGATTAAGCGTTCCTCCTTCTATAGTGACATTAGGAGGTCTAGACCCTAAAGTATTAAGCTCTACATGTAAGGTCCCATGGGATATGTTTTTTAGATTGAAAGTAGGAGTCAACTGAGGTTGTTGAATATGTTTTGAATGGGAAATCTCACTAGCAGGGTGGGATAGCTTATCTAAATGTTCTAGATTGTCTACATTCATGATAATTAATAGAGTTTTTCTATTTGTGTAAGTGAAAGCAGCAAGGTGATCCATAGATCCAAATATTACTTCTCCTCTTTCATTATGGGTTGGCCAAATATTTCTAGAGGGGGAAAGTTATTCTTCTTCTTCATATGCAACGTTCTTGAACAATATCAAATTTTTAGGAAGGGGAGATAAAGGTTTTGTGTTACAGGCCATTTTATGAGCAATGCTTTTGTTTATGCATGGAGGTTGTTGTTCAGTCATACTTGAAAAATAGAGGTTAATTTTATTAAGTTTTTATTTATAGAGTTTATTAGAGAAGAATGAGAAGATGTTTCACAAAAAATCCTTATATATCCTTTATGATAGCACGGTTCCTCCTTATGACTCCCATTAACCCAGCATTTTAACCCAGCATTTTATACTTGTCAAGAGGGATAACCTCTAGAACTGTACAATGGTTTACTCAAGGGGTTGTTAGCCTTCCCTCAATAGTACTAACCTTTTGTTATGTTCTTGTTGTCCTTGTTTAATATAATCTAAGCTAATCAAACAATTTAGGTGATCTTTAATTAAAGTGTAGTTAAATTTTAAGTTTGATTAAGGTAAAAAGTTTAGGCCAAAAGGTTTTGAGACTTGTGTGGTGTTCACATCAGGTTCACCAAAGATGTAGACCTAGATTTGGGGATGCTGGTCTCTAAACCCAAGGGTTTACACTTAGATGAGGATCCTTGATTGAATCTCATTGTTATTAAGTTCTTTCGTGGGGATCAAAGGTTCACCAAGAGTGTTTTATGGATTCACTCTAAATACTATGTTTTGGTGTGTTCAATTGAGCAAACACTTATGTTTTGATAAGTAGAAATTTAATGAACTACAGACTTTGAAAGAAAGATTTGAATGTGATGTAAGAAAGACAAATAATGGAATAAAAAAAAATATAGGTCGTATATGCACTATGATTTCTTGTAGAACTATGCTAAGCTAAAACAAAAAAGAAATGTTGTTCACTTTCAAGCAAGGGCACAAGAATAATACATCAATACAAGGCGTAGCCTATAAGCAAGCTATATGCGCCTTAAGATTCAATATCTAATAAATTGCTAAAAGGTGTTCCTTTATGCTTGAAAGAAAGTGGAAACAAAAAATATTAAACCATAGATTTCGCTAAAATATAGAATACATTAGAAATCTAAATGTTTATGCAATTTTTTATGCATGTAAAAAATTAAGTGTGTAGAAATAATTATCTCCGTCATCATTTCTTTATTGTATTCCTCATGGTTAAGATTTTAAAACTATTTCACATTATTCTCATACATATAATAAGGGCCCTGCTTGTAATTTTTTTCAATATTCCTAAGATAAACCCAAGATACTATTTCATAAATGAGTTCTTCTCTTTAAGATGGATTTGAAGTTGTTTGATCTTACTCATATGCATAAAATCTTATGCAATATGGGTTTGGATTTTATTTTGGTGCAATCAATATAGACCAAATGTGCAAGGTTGTCCATCATAATCTCTTCATTGTTACCACACATCCCTCCCATATATTCACATGTTATTCCAACACAAACCTTTTACCTATTGTTTTTATGCCCCATTCCATATTTTGGGGTTTGCGTTGGAATAGCATGAGTCTGAATGATTTGCTTCGTTGATCTAAGAATATTTAAGCATAATTATCTTGGCCAGTCTAGCATAACAAACTATAATAGGACAACAACTACTTGTATCTACTTGTGAAATCATGGACCTTGTATTGAGTGGTTGCAACCACAACTTATTATGACTCTAAACTATGATGGTAGTAAATTTCCTAGCATTCCCGCCTTATTACATCATAGTTTAGAGTTTCTTGGAGAGAAAATCTCAAAATACCTCAAACTTAACATGTGCAAGTGACTTGGTGAAGATGTATATACATTAGTTCCTAAGCAGGCAAAATTTTAGCCCAGGCTCAGGCTCTTGGTGCTTGCTCTAGGACTTGGTACTTGGATCTATATCTGATTCATAGCTTTGGTTCTGGCGCTTGACACTTGCTTTGGCACTTCGCTCTGGCTCTGGTTCTTTAGTGAGAATTACCTCATTAAATACTTAACCAAGGATAGGTACACATTTATTCTATCCATGGTCATATAACATAATTGGACACATACTACTATGTCTAACAATTATGATGGTGACACACAACTTATCATAGATTCTCAATTAGAGTGGTTCTTACTAATTCTCATCTTCTTGTGAACAGAGACAAACACAACCATTCCCCTTAAGTATGGCATGGGCATTCACTTATCCATGTAGATTAACATATCTTTAAACTTTCAATTGTTGTCTTTCTTTGCTTCTTCAACCATGAGTGTCCTTATGGTAACCTTCTCATCCTACTAGATTGCATGGATAACCAGTCATTACAACTACCAAGTGTAATAGAGTAGATCACTATTTACGAGGTTCGCCTTGTTGTTTCTACATCAAGCCTTCATTTCTCTCATGTGTAGGACCTTGCTTCTACCACATGTAATATTTATTGATCATTAGTCACTTTGTGCTTACCAAATTTTCAGTGCAGTATTATAGATCTTATAGGCACATTGAATATTGGGAATTCCTCCCCCCTCATTGTGAACTCTTTAGTTGCACATTATTTAGGAATTGCACATTATTTAGGAGTGTTGGGTACCACTAATCATGCACTCCAAAAAAATTCTTAGCTATCCCTAGAATATATTAGACTTTTATTATCTTTTATTTGTGTGACCCAAGTTGTAAATTAATATCACCTATGCCTTTGATGTCATAGAATGTATGCACACATCTTTTGTGTGCGATAATTGTCCTTGATGCTAGAAGTGTTGTTGAGGTTTTGTACCTCTCTTTATTGGTTTCTTTCCCTTTTTATTTAAAAGGAGAACATGATCATATTGTGATATATGAGAGGCCTCCACGTAATACATAAAACACAATTTTAATACATAAAACACAATTTTAGTGGGAATTATGACCACAATGAACATTCCCTTGTGCATAGGGATGCATACATCTATATATAAGGATAAATATTTAATCATTTCAAGAAATATATTCCTCCTTGCTGTCCTCATGATGAGGGTCATTCTCATGTGCAACATGTAAATTTATTGCTGCCACTATTGATGATGTGCCCTTATTCTGCAACAAGTGTTGTGTGTCCTATTGACAATTTTGTCACATTGGAGGGGTGGTGAAAATTAATGTCGTGTAAAGGATTTTCTTGTTTTCTTTATTTTTGTTAATAGTGGTATTGCAGCAAGTTTGGTTGTCATTTTTGAATTCTCTTTGTAGATAATTGTGTAAGAGAAATCTTCGCTTACAGCAGTAGCAGGAATAGACAGCTTCGCAAACAGGAGATAGGGAAAACGTAGGCGCAGGCTGCGCCTGAAATCTCCTAAGGCATAGAAAGAGCTTCGCAAGCGAAGCCCCCACGAGACATGTTTCGGGACGAAATCCTGCGAAGCATAAAATGTGAGATGTGAAAGTTGCTGAAGTATGGAGAGGCACTTCGCAAAATTTCCAGCAAAGCACCCGCTTCGACCTTCCTTTTTGGCGAACCTCCCCCAAGGAAAATCTACTTCACTCAAAATCTTTGCGAAGCACCTGCTTCGGGCGATTTCAGTGCGAAGCTTCCCATACGAAGGTTGATTGCCCCCGAAAGTTTTCTAAGGCATGTATGAGCTTCGCCCAAACTCCTTTCGAACAACCATTTTGAAGAAGGTTCGCAGCGAAGCATTTTTGACAGCCCATCAGCGAAGCATCCACTTCGGGCAAGGACTCTTGCGAAGCAGCCTTCAACCCACCTTTGCAGCGAAGCAATGAAAGATTGAGAGCCGTGTTTTGAGAAAGAATATCTACTTCGGCACTAAGTCCTCGCGAAGCTATTTTTGGAAGTCCCTTCGCGCAAAGTGCCCATCCAAGGAAGTTAGACCCGCTTCGGCTCACATCCATTGTGAAGTAAGGTCCCGTACTGGAATTTGGCGAAGCTCTTTAAGGGCACACACTCCAAGGCTGGGTATCTTTTCGAGGCAATCGAGTGTTTCATAAATGATTTTTTACTTGCCCGAGAGACCCGAGGCTCATTTTTAGCAATCCGAAAAGAGATATCAGTCGCAGGAGGAGAGCCCGAAAGACATAGCAGCCACTCAAGCTCCGTACTCGGAGAAATTTAGGATGAGTCAGGCAGCCCATAAATACAAATTTCCTCTGCTGACTCGGTCGTAGTTGCTAATTGTAGAAAAGGATATGAGATCTCAGTCATGGGAGGAGCGAGAACAGATTTCTTAGGTTTTCGAGGGCGTACTTCCCGATTTTGTGCATTGATGGCTCAGAGGGTCGAGTCCTCTATAAAAACCCATGAATTGTAATGAAAGGGGGGAACTTTCTGCTAGAAAACTGATGTATCTTGATTTCTGCAATTGATATTAAGAACTTTGGGCTCCATTTCTCTCTTGTATGCTGCCTTCTATGATTATTTCTGCTATTATGTTTCTTCATTTGCATACTGTAATTCTGCATCCTGGATTTAGGTGCGTAATTGAGGACAGAACCCTGGAATCCTCCTGGAGGATACATAGGGGAGAAAACATTGTGTTAGTTTTCTTGTATGCTTCATGTGGTTAGTGTTTCTGCTATATTCATGTATTTTCCCAACTGCTGTAATTCTGAAATCTGGATTTAGGCGTAGGAAAATAGATGAATCCTGGAGCTCTTCCAGAGGATACATAGGGAGGCTAGCATAGTATTCATTTATGTTTTATTCTTTATATTTATTGCTGCTACTTCAAGGTATTAGTTAGGGATCGTGCTGCTGGTTCTTTCCCACCACAATACCCAGCTATTAAATTTCTTCCCTGCACCCTTACTCTTTTTATCTCTTTCCTGTACCCTTACTCTTTTTATCTCTTTCCTGCACTCTCAGCTTAAAACCTTAAGTAGTTTAGTAAAGGAGTCGGCCTTTCTCCGGATATTGGCACGAAGGGCATCTCTTCCCTTCGGCCTTTCAATGTTGGTCCAGGTCTAGGGCGCGTACACATACAAAATCCTTTCCTGTGGCAGATTTGTGACCAACAGTTTCTGGCACGCCCAGTGGGACCCGGTCAGTCTCACCTTGTGAGTGGTAGTGAGAACCGATGCTTATCTCATTGCCAAAAGACTCTAGCATCTGGCGGCTCTGTTCAACCTGAGAATCTTAAAGTCGTAGAGACCGGTACTAAAGTATCCGTGCCTTCATCCAAACAAGATAAAGAGTTAGGAATAGTGGAGAAGATATCGAGTTCAAAGAACTCGATATTGACGCCTTCGGGGAATGCTCCAGGTTGGTCACCCCTGAATCACTATTACATGGAACGTCCTCGCAAGAGGCTGCCTTTGATGAACAAGGGCCAACTTTGGATAGCACAGCAACTAGTCTTCCTTCTAATCCTCCTAACTCACCAGATCATCCAAGCGCCTCTGTTCCAGTTAGTAATCCAGTTAGCAAACAACAAGGAACTTCGGGAATTCCTGTTTTTCGAAATGTCGACGCAAATATGGCACACCAGCAACATCAACAACAAATGCAGCAGCAACAACAACCGCCACCCAGATTGTTCCCAGCATGGAATTCTTTCGGAGGCAAGTTCCGCCTACTGCTATGAAGAAAATCCCCACGTTCGATGGAACAGGGAAGACAACTCTGCAACATATCCAAGACATTGTTTCTCTGGCAGCAATTCACGACATCACAGAAGAAAGAGTTATGGTAAAGCTTCTGGTTCTGTCTCTCAGAGGAAAACTCCTCTACTGGTATAGATCCCTACCACCTAGTACTATAACGGGATGGGACCAGTTAGCCGAACAATTAATGAGGGGTTTCAATGAATCTGTCGATCCATCCTCTCTCTTGCACCAGTTTACGACGATTCAGAGACATCCGCAGGAGGAGATTGCTGATTTCAACGTAAGGTTCGCTCGAAATTTGCAGAGAGTACCAATTGGACTTCGAACAACCAACGAAGCTACGGCGTATTATTACCTTAGGGCCTTTAACCATGATATCAACGTGATGGTAAGATATTCGAATATCAATACCTTCCTTGAACTGTATGAATTCACCCAAAAAGCGAAAATGGATTTGATAGTCGTGGGTAAACTTCCTCAAAGGATGTCGATGCCCATACTTCCAGAATTCCCTCAGTCCCAGTACAAGTGCGACTACTTCGCAAATATCCGCAACCCCTGCGTATCCAATCTCGTCATGGAACCCGAACACCATTGTGTCTCAGGTCACTACTCCACAAATACATTTTCCTACATTTTCAGCACCACCGCCCACTCTCCCTTCGACATTTCCCGTGTTACCAGCACCACCCTAATACCTTGCCCTACCCTCAATACCAACGATGGCCCCATTGTCACCTCCCTCCAAAGCTGAAGATATGTAGGCTAAAATACTACAGGAGGTTCAATCCCTAAACTCCACGGTACAGACCTTGTCTAATGACATGACCATCATGAAGAAGTAGGCACAGGAGTTCCTACCAAGGAGGTCTTATCCCCCACCAGCGCTCACTAAAGACCAAATGGTACAGCAAGGGAGGTCATCGGCAAGAAATGCCATGATTGACGAAGTCCCAAGCGCTTCTGACTACATACATTGGTGCTACACATGTAACGACCCACATGAAGAAAATACCTGCATGCTGCATCAACATTACATACAAACGCTGTCGGGTAGTAGCCCCGGTGGTCAAGTCAATATAATCAGGCAAGCAGATCAAAACCTAGTAATTGGTGAAGAAGAGCAAGTTTCAATCCTTACTAGGGAAGGAAAAAGACCAATGGAGGTGGATGCGGCTCAAATGGCCCCCCTAAAGGTGTATACTCGCTACGAGAAGGGACAACAACCTTCCAAGGCCCCGGACAAAGTTTCTCATCCTGCGCTAGCAAAAGAGAAGACCCAACAGGCTTTCGCAACCCCGCCTCAGGTGGAAACCAAAGAACAGGCTAGGGAAAAGGTTAAACTCCCTTCGCTGACCAAACGACAAGATTCGAAGCCACGAAGCAGTATCGCACGAAGTATGAGGCTAAAAAAGAACCCGAGATACACAACTCCTTGATATACAACATCATAGACGAGCTAAAGAAAACACCTGCCAAGATTAGTCTGTATGACGCATTACAGCTACCTGGACAAGTGGACTTGTTGTAGGAATCCTTGAAGACAACTAAGGCAAGAAAGTTAACACCACTTGCCCTAGTGCAAACCTTATCCACGTCCATTACAGGAAAAAATAGGCCTCCTCTTTTCTACCTGTTGATGAGGCCAGGAATTGCCTCATCCATGAACACTCTTTGATACATTTTTAACTATTTGACTTACCCTTTTTACTATGATTTTTATGTTAATTATGGGAAAAATGCATTATATAATGATGTTTGCATATTCTGAAATGACAAAGTGCATATACTCTGTTTTACTATTTTTACTGCAATTTCACCTGTTTTTTAGTTAATTAATCAGTAGTATTATAGCAATTCAGACCTTGTTTGAATATTTGATGCTTGGTAATATTGTGTTCCTTTGGTTAAACTAATTCAAATGGAAAAGGGCGCCAAGAATTTGTCCACTGTAGCTGACTGTGCAGGAAAACAGGCTATAACTGTGATAGTTCCAGCCAGCTGTACATATACAGCAGGGCTTGGAATTAGTCACTCCAGCACATGCCACCGATGCAGAAGGGTGTGCAAGAGAGAGGAGAAGTCAACACGTTACTCCCTACGCGTTTGGACCACAGATCAGCAACAAATGGTCACCTGCCTGTTGTTCCGGAGCAGTGCAGGAATAAGCGGCGCAGGAATAGGGAATAGCGCAGGAACAACTGAAGGTGGTCAAAAAGCGATAAACCGATGGAGGAAATTATTGGAAATTGACCAGGAGGTTGTCCCAACTCATCTTAACGTGATTTCCTCAACAAATGCAGCCCAACAATAATGAATGGATAAAGTTTTGACAAAGTAAATTCCTGTAGTCTAGGAAACAGTTATGTAATCAGTTGTAAATCCCTACAAAGCAATAACCAAGCATATCAGTATTATATTATAAATAATAAAGCTCCCATATGGTCGAGCATATATAGACATATAGATAGATAGGCAATAGAATACCGAAATTAGCATAGAGTAAAGTTTTCTTGTAGCAGAACAGTAATTTGTAGGTTTTTCCTGCATTACTGTAATGCATTTTCAGATTGAATAAAAAGGTGCAATCTTCAGTTTTCAATTGGCATGTTGAGGTTGATGATTAACAACTAGATTCTCTTAGCATAACTCCTCACCTTCTTCTGGTTCTGGAAGCAAGGGCCACTTGCAGGCCAGAGGAAGGCAGTTTCTGACAGAATTTCTTGTTGAATTCTTGCAGCAGGTTAGCAAAATTCTGCCAGTTTTCATTTCTTTAGTAGTTTTCAATACAGTTTTCAGCAGTGGACAGCATTTTCTGTATTTACAGCAATTCCCAGATATTTTGTCATTTTGCAATTGTTGATTCAATTTTGCATTACACAACAATTTCCAGATATCTTGTCATTTTGCAATTTGGCAGTTTTTGTTGATTCAGTATTGCAGTAGTTGAAATTCTATTTTGACATTCTCCAGTTGATTTACTTTCATGCAAGAGTGTGTGTGTTTTAAATTCTGCACTTTACTTTTCTGTCATTTCAATTTAGCAACATTTCATTTTCTGTCATTTTCAGATTTTGCAATTTCATTTCCTGCAATTTTATTTCTGCAAAAGTAAATAGGAGTTAATTTCAATTCTTAGGAGTTAGAGGTCACAACAAAACCCCCAAATGCTAACTGATCCACCAATAAAACCTGTTCTTGGATAAACTGAACCTGCAACTGTGACACTTCCTATCGTATACAACCTCTGGACACCGCCTTGGATTGACACACATAATGATTAAATGATGAATGATCAACGACCCTCATCATTTTTGGCGCCGTTGTCGGGGAACAAACGGTGTTGTTAGGAAAAGTGACACAGGTCAAGAATTGTGTTACAATTTTTGAAATATTGTATTTCAGTTTATTTACTGAATAGGCATGAATGCATAGGCCAAGAGACGAAAGAGGGAGGTTTATCAGAACTAGTTCTGAACCACCAAGGCGTTCTTCACGATCAGATGAAGAATTGCCAGAGCAAGAAATACCTTCTTCACCAACTGAAGCTTTGGACAGATTAGAACAAGAACTTTTGGCAGCACTTTCTGCTAAACATTCCCTTAAGACTGAACCATCCACATCAAACTCAAAGAAAATAACTATGGCAGCAGCAGCACCACCACCAGGTGGGTATGCTGATGATCCTCCTAGGACTTTTGAATATCCCATACGGTTGGATCCAGCTCTAGATGCTCCCATGAAAACTATTTCTCCATCCATATTGCCAATTTTTAGGGGAACTGTTTCAGAAGATCCCGATCAATTTTTGTTTGAATTCAAAGTGTTATGTCGGACTTATGACTACATAAATGATAATCAAAAATTGAAATTGTTTCCTTCTACGCTTAAGGATGCTGCTCTCCGATGGTTTATGAGTAATCTTGAACCTAATTCAATCCATACTTGGGATGACATGGAGACTGCATTCTTACATAAATATCAGGATTACTGTCGAGTACGAAACAGAAAAGATGAGTTGTTTCGGATCAAGCAAGAAGAAGATGAGAGTTTAGAGGATTACCTTGATCGCTTTGCCTTTGTCCAAAAGAGATGTGGTCCCGTAGAACCCGATTTCTTAAAGCCTATCTTCTTAAGAGGATTGCAGGATGAATCTAGGGAAGTGTTAGATTTAATGGGAAAAGGAGACATAGATCAACTTGACCTTGAAGATATTGTGGAGTTATGTAGAAACTATTCCCGTACTCACCATCGGAGAAAGAAAAGGAATTCTGGCAATAATGACATAAAGGAGTTGATGGAGGAAATGGCTAATTTAAAAACTGATATCCTTGTTCAACTCAATTCTGCATTAGGTGAGAGAAACACAAAACCCAATTCTACACCACCTTTGGCAATTTATTGCCCGAGATGCAGGAATAAGCATGCCTTGCAGGATTGCCCTTTAAACAAAACTTCTATTTGTGGAATTTGTTCCAAGGAACATTCAACAGATAGATGTCCTTTGTTGCCTCATCTAAAATCTATCTTAGGCACCCAAACAGAAGAACTTAATGCTATTGGGCAGAGATCCGGTGGTGGCTATACACAATATCCCAATGCTCCTCGGTTTCCAAACTGGGGACAATCTCCTTGGAATATGAACATGCCATGGGGACATGCAGAAGTCCCTGCACAACCTTGGAACCAACCTTGGACAGCTCCTCCAGATTGGTCACATCCTGGATGGATGAACCCACCTTGGAATGCAACTCATCCACAGTGGACACAGCAAGGACAAAGATGGGGACAACAATATCCACCATATCAAGGACAACAAAGGTATCAAGGGCAAGCTCAAAACTTGTTGCCAGCTCCTAATCCAAATTTTTAGGGAAGAACACAACATCAACAAACGCAACCAGTGAAACAACCTCCACTCCCAACTCAGCCTGTGACTAACCCAAATAATACCAGACAAACAACCCCTGTTTATGAGGCCGAGTCTGAAGACTCTGCTGCAGTTCATGTACTTGACTGTAGTAACATCCAACTGCGTTCAGGGAAGGTTTTACCTGAACCTGTTCCACCCACCATTGAAGAAATAAGTGAGAAACAAGAACCTCCAAATCAGGAGACAATGCAACAAAAACAAAAAGAAGAAGTAACAAAAAAAATGCAGGAATCTTCTCCAGTAGCATTACCATACCCCGAAAGGTTTGATCATATTGATACCGCCCTTGAATCAGAATTAGTGACAGAACTTAAAAAGATGTCAATTTCTCTCCCTTTGTTGCAGGCAATAAGGGATGTGCCTTCACTCAAAAAGACTATTCAGGAGTTATGTATCAAGAAACCTGGTAAAAAGAAGGCCTTTCCTAAAACCGTTCAGGTAGAAGGAAAATTAGCTGATTTATTGTCCGGGAAACTAGTTCCTCCCAAATATAGTGACCCCGGTAGTCCAATAATTACAATTACTATTGGATTAATGCAAATTCCTAATGTGCTAATTGATCTTGGAGCTGCAATTAATGTTATGACTAAGGACACAATGCAAAAATTGTAGCTCAAGAATCTCAGTCCTACTACCACAGTTTTGGAAATGGCAGATAGGTCCGTTGCTAAACCTGAAGGTATCCTAGAAGATGTAGCCATTGAAGTCTCTTCTTGGGAATATCCTGTAGACTTCTTAGTGTTGCAGCCTAGAAAATCAGTCAATGGATACCCTATTATTCTAGGACGACCTTGGTTGGCTACTGCAACTGCTTTTATAGACTGCAGGTCAGGGGAAATGACCATTTCTAATGGTGTTGACCTAAAGAAAATTTATTTGTATCCACCAGCTCAACCTTCAACTAAATTTTTTGGACAAATTTGGTATCCTGAATCCGATGAAGAACAGGAAACCATTGCCACTTTGGCTACAGTTGTAGTAAAAGAACATATTGAGGAAATCACTACACCCGAGAGAGAAATATTCAAGAATGAAACTGTCCTAATTGAAACATTACAATCGGAAGGACTAACTGATGATCAAACTCTTGTTCATCGGTTGTTGTGGCAAGAAGAGGAACAAAATTCAGAACTTCTGTCATCCATGCCTAATCAGGAAAGATCATTCATTCTACCACATGGATGGCATCATCATCTCCTTAACACCTTCAAATGTCCTCTGATTCCACCAGGTATCATTTCTGAGACAGATTCTAGAGTATTTCATACTCTACAACCACATCATTGTCCATTAAATGCATTAATCAGTAACTATGAAGCAGCTAGTTCTATCTATCCAGGGATCAAACAAATTGAAATCCAGCCAGGTAAATTTTTGAACATTAATAGCTGGCTAACTGAGGACCAGGAAACCAAATTATTTGCGGTCTTACAAAGACATGTTCAAGCTTTTGCATGGAACTATAAAGACATGACAGGCATTCATCCTGAGGTATGTACACATAGGATATACACAGAAAACGTAAAACCAGTAAGGCAACCTCAGAGACGCTTGAATCCTGCTCTAAAGGAAATTGTGAAAGAGGAAATTGAAAAACTCTTAGATGTTGGATTCATTTATCCAATTTCAGACAAGTAAATGGGTTTCACCACTGGTCATTGTTCCAAAGAAAAATGGTAAAATGAGAGTATGTGTGGATTATAGGGAGTTAAATAAGGCCACACATAAGGATCATTTCCCATTACCATTCATAGACCAAGTATTGGATACCCTTGCTGGAAAGAAATTTTTCTGTTTTCTTGATGGTTTCAGTGGGTATAACCAGATACAAGTTGCGCCAGAAGATCAAGAAAAGACTACCTTTACATGTCCTTGGGGAACCTTTGCTTACAGGGTTTTACCCTTTGGTTTATGTAATGCTCCAACAACATTTCAGAGAGTTGTTTTAGCAATTTTTTCTGATTTAACCAATGAAAGTGTTGAAATTTATATGGATGATTTCACGGTGTTTGGAAATAGTTTTGAATATGCATTAGAACAGCTTGAAAAAGTGTTGATTCGTTGTGAAACATACCACCTCTCTCTGAATCCTGAGAAATGCTTCTTAATGATGGAGGAAGGAATTGTCCTTGGACATCATATCTCTTCTTATGGAATCAAGGTTGATCCTAAGAAGGTTGAAGTCATCAAAAACCTCCCTCCTCCACAAACTCAAACTGATGTACGCAGTTTCTTAGGGCACATTGGTTTTTATCGCAGATTCATTGCTAACTTCAGTACTATAGCAAATCCTATGTTTGCCCTACTCATGAAGGATTCTGAATTTGTTTGGTCTTCCGAATGTCAAACTTCTTTTGAAGACTTAAAGGAAAAGTTAACCACTCCACCCATATTAAGAGGTCCTAATTGGGAGTTACCTTTTCATATTCAAACTGATGCTTCCAATACCGCTATTGGAGCTGTGTTAGGACAGATTGAAAATGGGGAACATTATGCTATTTACTATATCAGTAAAAACTTGACAAGAGCTGAGAAAAACTACACTACCACTGAAAAAGAATTCTTGGTCTGTAATCTATGCTATTAACAAATTCCGACACTATATCACAGGGTACCAAGTATTCATCCATACGGATCATACTGCAATCAAATATTTGATGAATAAACCATTGGTTAGTGCAAGAATTATTCGTTGGTTGATTCTGTTGCAGGAATTTGATGTTACCATAGTAAACAAGCCTGGGAAATCTAATGTAGTTGCAGATTTCTTGTCAAGAATACCAAATGCAGATACAGGGGAAGTGGTGGAAGATACCTTTCCAGATGAAAAGTTGTTTGCTGTCTCTGTACAATCTCCATGGTTTGCAGACATAGCTAATTACTTAGCTACAGGGAAGATTCCTCTTCACTTTACCCCTAAACAAAAGAAACAGTTAATCAAGCAAAGTTCTTCTTTTCAATGGATAGAGGGCTTACTGTTTTAATGCAGTCCTGATCATGTTTTACGTAGGTGTATCCGCCAGGATGAAGTATATGATATCCTACGGGCATGCCATGATGAACCATCAGGAGGGCATTATTCAGTCAAAAGCACTATTCGTAAAATCTTGGGAACCGGATATTATTGGCCATCTTTGCATAAAGATGTAAAGAGGTACATTAGACATTGTGATGCCTGCCAGAGAATGGGAAAACCTACCTTTACTAATGAAATGCCATTACAACCTCAAATAGGAACAGAACCATTTGAAAGATGGGGTTTAGATTTTGTAGGACCCATTAATCCTCCTTCCCAAGGCAAAGTGCATATCTTGGTATGTACTGATTATGTTACCAAATGGGTAGAAGCTCGTGCCTTTAAACATGCTAGAGAAGAAAAAGTTGCTGATTTTCTCGTATTCACAGATTTTTCTGCGTTTTGGAGCCCCACAATCTATCACCACAGATCACGGACCCCAATTTACTTCCAAAATTATTGAAGCCTTCACTCACCTCTATCAAGTCAAACACAGAAAATCCTCACCTTATCATCCACAAGCCAATGGCCAAGTTGAAGTGACCAATAGGGAATTAGAACGAATTCTGACCAAAACCGTAGCAGTTCATAAAAGAAATTGGCTGGACAAATTACCATAAGCTATTTGGGCTTATAATACCACTTGGAAATCTACCACTCGGATTTACGCCCTATGAATTGGTCTATGGAAAAAAACCGCTTTTGCCTATTGAGTTTGAATTACTAACTCTTCGAACTGCTTTGGAAGTAGGTATTGATCTGTCACAGGCACAAGAAGATCGTATTCTGCAACTTGATGCATTGGATGAACTAGGCATGGATGCACTACATCAGACGGAGATAATCCAAGCACAACGGAAGATGTGGCATGATAGTCACATAAAGCAGCAGAAATTTCAGCAAGGTGACTGGGCCTTGTTGTTTGATTCACAATACAAGGATTTCCCTGGAAAGTTGCAGACCAGATGGCTTGGACCTTACCAAATTGAGGAAGTGTTTGACAATGGAGTTGTTCGTCTTACACCTATTGATGACTCACAACGCAAGTTGGTGGTGAATGGACATCGTCTTCGTATGTACCACAAACCATACAACAGGGCAGAATTTCTCAAGCAAGTGGAAAATTTGGATGTACACATTTGGGAAGAAAACACTTCTTCCATACCAAATTCAGCAGATTGACACAAGATTTATATATAAAAAATAAAAAAAAAAAATAAAAATAATAATAATTCAGGAAGTGAAAACCTCTTTGAGGCACTCCTGAGTTGGGTTTACATGAAAACCGGTTTTTCGGCATGTTTACCTAGTTGGTTTCACTATCATTGTTCGGTCTTGTCTCATGACCGTTGTTTCGTCTATTTTTAGATTGCACCTACCTTAGTTTAAAGATTGATTAGCTGGAAATCTCAGCAGGAGCACCTCGAAATGTAGATAAAATGGTTATAACAGGTATGTGTCTTTTTCATTCTCTGAATAATGTAAATCATTAGTATATAGTGTATATATCCTTGATTAGTATAAAAGCATGTAAAAAGGGGGAATCAAACATGGAAAGTCCTTGTCAGTAATGCCTCTGCCTAATTCTGCTCTAGAATGAAAAAATAGAAGTGCGCTGGAATAGGGAAGCGCAGGAATAACCTGTTATATTCCAAAGCGCAGGAATAAACTGTTTATATCCCAGAGCGCAGGAATGATTTAACAAGCGCAGGAATAAACTGTTTATATTCCAGAGCGTAGGAATGAAATCACTAAGCGCAGGAATGAAATTATGTGTAAAAACTATTTATGACACGTGGCCTGCGGTGAGTTAATTGGTTTAGAAGGAAAAGACAGGTCACCGACTCACGGTTGCATGTGACAGCTGGCGTCCATAACAAAAATGAGCGAAGTTACGGGTGGTAACTTCACATGCGCTGCCACGTCATTATGCTGCAAGTTTCGAAGCAGTTCCTGCGCTGCTATTATTCCTGCTACGACGATTGAAACCCTAAACCAGACGCACGCTCGTACTGTCCACCAATTTACAGAAACTACAGAACAGAAGGCAGGAAATTACGCCATGGGGGGAAAGAAAATCAGAGCCGAACCTGAAAATATTAGCTACCTGGAAAGTGACCCTGCATCCCTGCAAATATTCGCTGATGGAGGATTTATGCCGTTCCTGCGAAAATTTGATGGCTATTCCGAGGGCTTGGCGGCAGAATTCGCACGCACCTTCCGCAACAATCGAGTGCACATTAACGGGATGACTATCCAGGTAACTCCCGAAATACTCAGCCAAATCACTGAATTACCTCTTCAAGGTTTGCAGATTGTAAAAACTGGGAGAAATATTTTAAATGACCTAGTTAATCAGTTTAAGGAAGAAGGGGATGGAGAAATTGAGTTCTTAATGCATAGAAATGTTTGTAAGGGGGTAAAAAGACCTAGTTTACCAGTCCCTTGGAACGAAGTTGCAATGTGGGTTATGAGGTACATCACTTGTGACGGCCAATTTCCTGTTGTATCTGGCCCACACCTTCGTATCCTCAACCATCTGCGCCATGGAGCAGTTAAACCAGAATGTAGGGTTAATATGCCCTTATATCTTTATCAGGAGTTAAAGGCTATGGCCATCAAATACCAAGCAGGGAAGGGAAGCCCTAAGCACCATGGGCTCATCAAACTGATTTGCCAGTATCACTTTAGGGGCAACCCTAGAAATTTTGACCGCTTCTTTGCCCCTTGGGCAGAAACAAATGACCCTAATCCTGCATCAGAGGAAGAAGAAGCAGAGGAAGACTATGCAGAAAACCCTAGTCCAGAAACCCCTGAAATCAAAATTTCTCCTTCTCCAGATGGTCCCCCATCTTCACGAACTAGGAAACAACAAGCATCCACATCTGGTTCTCAGTCAAAAAGAAAAAGGGTAACATTTGCAGATACGGTACAATCCAGCGAAGAAATTGGAAGTGCAAGTGAACATGCACCTGCTCCGGAATCTGCTCCTGAAACAATAGCAACATCTGCAGTTGCTCCAGAACATCCAAAACCTGCACCTGCTAAGAAGTATCCAGGGTCTACAGGGTTAAGAAGGTCTGCTAGACTTCAGAAAACTAAAACCCTGCCAGAAGAACTAATAGATATCACAGACCCAAATGAAGGAGAAATCAGAACAGAGGATGCACAAGAACCAAATGTTGAAATAGAAATGACAGACACAGGGATACAGACAATGGAACTGGATACAACTATGGATGAAACTTCAATAAGCCCTGTATGTCCATTAGTTGATTATACTGACTCTGATTCTGAGGAGCCGCTAAAATTTGATTCTGAACCAGTTGAGGATGATGTGCATGTTTTAATGCATGATGATTCTGAGCAGTATTCTGAGTCTGAGTCTGAAGAGGAAATCGATATCCACACTCAATTGCATGCTGCAAAGAGTGTTATTAAAACCTAGACCCATTGGATTGAGCAAGCTGAAGAGACCATAAAACAAAAGGATCAACAAATTGATCTGCTTCAACAAAAAATTCAAGATTTGCAGAACCAGTTGTCTCAACTGGAATATCAATCTACAGAGTTACCAGAAGCATCACAAGATGAATGGGCCCAGATTCTCTTAGATTTAGCTGAACATTCTGAGGCAAACATAGCACCTGCACAGAGATCACCTGACAGAGAGGAAGCAGGAATGGCAATATCTGATGATGAGAGTCCATCAAGAATTCTGCTGACAAATGATATTGCACTTCAGTAGGAAACACAGACACCTTCTGTAGAGGAACAAGAGGCTGCAACACAAGATCAGGTATCCACACTCTCTCCTCTCATTGCTATTACAACAGAACAAGGAACACAAACAGATTTGCCTATTGTAATACCAACTGTGGAAGTTGGTGTACAAGTGAATATAGTGGCACAAATGCAACCTATTGTAAGACCCCCAGACACAGTGCCTTTAACTAGGTACAATGAAGACTTGGCATATTGGATGACTCAGTGTCACCAGTTAGAGGGCAAGGTTGCCACTTTAAACTCCGAAGCAGCCAAAGTAGCGAGAGAAGGAAACAGAGGTGAATAGGTTAAAAACATAGGTGCAGGATGTATGTCGGATTGCGGAATATGCACATACAGTGCAGAAGACCACCTAGGTTTTATAGCCTCCTACTCAAGGAGAGATACCTTCACTGGCAAATCATGAGACTTGCTTCTGAGCTGCCTCATCAGTTGAACACTCCTGAAGAATTCATAGAGGCATTTATGCAGAGTCCAGCAGAGCAACAAAACCTGTTATGTGAGTTATTTTTGCATAATTTCTTTTTGCCAACAGAAAGTATGTTTCTGCCTCACATTTATACAGGTGACTTACAACTTAGAGCCTTCATGTCCACTCTGCAAAATCAGATTTACTGGGACACAAAAAAGAAGTTCACTAAGGAATTGGAATCACAAGTTGTTTTACTTATCAGACCTGCTCCTCTGAATCACAGGGATTGTACAAATGTTCATTATACCTTCATGAGGGATATCAGAATGAAACAGATCTATCTAGGGAACCTTCAGAAATGTATAATCCAGTTTCAAAATTTTTGTGCAGATTTCTTTGATGATGTTGTGGCAGCTTGTAAAAATAGATGGGGTGAGTTATCTATCTCTCTACAGAAAAGAGAGCCAATTTCTCCCACTAATTTGCTGTGGTCAAGGAGAAGGGCAGAAGGCATTGTCCAAATTATATCAGAAATCAAGGAGCTTTGGATAGGTCTGAGATATAGGATGCCCATAATTATTACTCCTGTCCCCTACTTCTTTGATACTGACCCACAACCTGATATGCACTTCCAACAGTGGTTTCAATCCATCAAAGCAATCTGTGGATTCTATAAAATTGGTGGCGCATTACTCAAATTTCATGAAAGATGTCTAGACCTGGATCTGTGTGCCGTTGTCGCTGTACAAAATGCATGAGGGCATGCATTACCATAAGTTGGGGGGAATGATGAGGCCAGGAATTGCCTCATCCATGAACACTCTTTGATACATTTTTACTATTTGACTTACCCTTTTTACTATGATTTTATGTTAATTATGGAAAAATGCATTATATAATGATGTTTGCAAATTCTGGAATGACAAAGTGCATATACTCTGTTTTACTATTTTTACTGCAATTTCACCTATTTTTCAGTTAATTAATCAGTAGTATTATAGCAATTCAGACCTTGTTTGAATATCTGATGCTTGGTAATATTGTGTTCCTTTGGTTAAACTAATTCAAATGGAAAAGGGCGCCAAGAATTTGTCCACTATAGCTGACTGTGCAGGAAAACAGGCTGTAACTGTGACAGTTCCAGCCAGCTGTACATATACAGCAGGGCTTGGAATTAGTCACTCCAGCACATGCCACCGATGCAGAAGGGTGTGCAAGAGAGAGGAGAAGTCAACACGTTACTCCCTACGCGTTTGGACCACAGATCAGCAACAAACGGTCACCTGCCTGTTGTTTCGGAGCAGTGCAGGAATAAGCGGTGCAGGAATAGGGAATAGCGCAGGAACAACTGAAGGTGGTCAAAAAGCGATAAACCGGTGGAGGAAATTATTGGAAATTGACCAGGAGGTTGTCCCAACTCATCTTAACGTGATTTCCTCAACAAATGCAGCCCAACAATAATGAATGGATAAAGTTTTGACAAAGTAAATTCCTGTAGTCTAGGAAACAATTATGTAATCAGTTGTAAATCCCTACAAAGCAGTAACCAAGCATATCAGTATTATATTATAAATAATAAAGCTCCCATATGGTCGAGCATATAGAGATATAGATATATAGATAGATAGGCAATAGAATACCGAAATTAGCATAGAGTAAAGTTTTCTCAGTAGAACAGTAATTTGCAGGTTTTTCCTGCATTACTGTAATGCATTTTCAGATTGAATAAAAAGGTGCAATCTTCAGTTTTCAATTGGCATGTTGAGGTTGATGATTAACAGCTAGATTCTCTTAGCATAACTCCTCACCTTCTTCTGGTTCTGGAAGCAAGGGCCACTTGCAAGGCCAGAGGAAGGCAGTCTCTGCTAGAATTTCTTGTTGCAACAGGTTAGCAGAATTCTGCCAGTTTTCATTTCTTTAGTAGTTTTCAATACAGTTTTCAGCAGTGGACAACATTTTTTGTATTTACAGCAATTCCCAGATATTTTGTCATTTTGAGTTTTACAGTAATTGTTGATTCAATTTTGCATTACACAACAATTTCCAGATATCTTGTCATTTTGCAATTTGGCAGTTTTTGTTGATTCAGTATTGTTCAGTATTGCAATAGTTGAAATTCTATTTTGACATTCTCCAGTTGATTTACTTTCATGCAAGAGTGTGTGTGTTTTAAATTCTGCACTTTACTTTTCTGTCATTTCAATTTAGCAACATTTCATTTTCTGTCATTTCTAGATTTTGCAATTTCATTTCCTGCAATTTTATTTCTGCAAAAGTAAATAGGAGTTAATTTCAATTCTTAGGAGTTAGAGGTCACAACAAAACCCCCAAATGCTAACTGATCCACCAATAAAACCTGTTCTTGGATAAACTGAACCCGCAACTGTGACACTTCCTATCGTATACAACCTCTGGACACCGCCCTGGATTGACACACATAATGATTAAATGATGAATGATCAACGACCCTCATCACTTTGTCCTTACAAATGAAAGGGTATATCGTCCACAATTGTATGATTGATTCCGGGGCCGCAACGACAGTCATGCCTAAGGCGGTTTGCGAGGAAATAGGAATGGAGTACACGCGAAGCAGCCACGGCGTACTCCAACTGGATGGTACTCCTGTAAAGACTGTCGGCGTAATTAAAGATATACCTATTCGACTGCACAAAGTGCCTCAAATTATGGTAATACAGGAGGTGGTAGTCGTTGACCTGGAGCCATATTTTAGTATGTGCCTGTCAAGGGAATTCACAACAAAGTTAGGAGGATACCTGTCCATGGACTACTCACATTTAGAAGTTCCATTCAAGGGAAAGAAGGTTAAAATCTACAATGAGAAACCTTCTACATTCCTCGTATAGAAGATGTCCGAGGAGGAAAGTGGTGATCTCATACATGCAATAGCGGAGGGGATAGAGCAGGTGGACCTAGTTGAAGAATCCCTTGCGCAGTTGAATTCTGAAGACGAGTTTTCACTGACAGATTTCAATGCCATGATAGAAACAGAAATAGGATGCTATACTATCACCGAACCAGAGAAGCACACTAAGCTGGAGAATAAGATGTGTGCCCAGGGGGAATTATGGAGATTGTTCTTTGATGGCGCCCGATGCAAAAATGGCGTCGGGGCAGGAATACTTTTAGTATCACCGTCTGGCGAGCAAAGAGAATATTGCTACCGGTTGGTTTGGAGCTGCACCAACAACGCAGCAGAGTATGAAGCCTTATGCCTAGGACTGAAGAAAGCAGAGAAATTAGGCATAAAACATCTCCAAGTCTTCGGAGATTCAGAATTGGTATGTAATCAGGTCACCAACAAGTGCATCTCAAAAAAGCATTATCTTAAAGCATACCGTAACAGAGTATGGGACTTGTTTGACCAGTTCGAGTCACTCAATCTGCAGTCCATCCCACGAGAGAAGAATAGACACGCCGATGTCTTGGCTTCCATCGCAGCTAGATATTCTCCAACTGACGACATGGTACACAAGCCCAAGGCCGTGAGGATGATTTATAGGCCCTCTGTGCCGGATAGAGACATGCATTGGCAAGTTTTCGACAATGATGAACAGATCATCAATTTCTTGGTCCAAGAAGCAGCCACTGTTGAAGAAAGGAGTATGAAGGGCGAGGAGTATGAGGGACTGGTCCAGTTAAAAAACAACCATGTTCCAAAAGGGTTGATTACTCTAGAAAGCCTTTTTGATCAAAATGATCGAGCGGTTTCCCACAGAATCAAAGTCAACGCTAAGCAATATCAGGATCTGGAGCTCGAATCTGGGAAAGTGATAAAAGTCGGGACAGATTGCACCTCAACAGAGCTAGAACAGATCCGATCTTTGTGCAGAAGGTATCCTGACATAGTGGCATGGTCTTATCAAGACCTGAAGGGATATGATCGACAATTGGTTCAACATACAATTGAGTTGCAGGAAGGGGTCAAACCTTTCCGGCAGAGGCAAAGGCCTGTTAACCCAAAGATCGAAGTCATGATGAAAGCTGAACTCCTGAAGATGCTTGAGGCTAAGATAATTTACCCCATAAAGCATTCCTCTTGGGTAGCGAATCTAGTCCCCGTCAGGAAGAAAAATGGAGACATTCGACTATGTGTAGACTTTCGCAATCTAAATCAGGCTTCGCTAAAAGACCATTACCCTCTCCCGTGATTGATCAAATCTTGCACTCAGTAGCTGGGGCCCAACGTTTCTCCCTACTTGATGGTTTTTCAGGATATAACCAGATTTGGGTTAGGGATGAGGACCAACACAAAACGACATTCACTACTAAATGGGGAACATTTGCTTATCAGCGAATGCCATTCGGCCTTTCAAACGCAGGAGCCACTTTCCAGAGGGCTATGGATTTAGCATTCGGCGAACTATTGAATAAGGTCATTGTCATCTATTTGGATGACATGACCGTCTTCTCCCGGAAAAGGGAAGACCATCCTTTGCACTTACAGCAAATATTTGAAAAATGCCGAGAATTTGGCATCTCAATTAACCCGAAGAAGTCCATATTCGCAGTAAATGAAGGAAAATTACTGGGACATGTTATATCAGAGAAGGGCCTCGCCGTAGATCCTGACAGAGCTGAGGCTCTCTTAAAGCTCCCACTCCCGGCGAATAAGAAAGGGCTGCAGTCGTTTTTCGGCCAGATTAATTTCGTAAGGAAGTTTGTTCCAGACTTCGCTCAAGTCATTAAGCCGATGTCTGAGCTCTTGAAGAAGGACGCTGAATTCACCTGGACGGATGAAAGAAGGGAGGCATTTGAAGAAATCAAGGCCCGAATCGCTCAGGCACCCGTCCTGACTAATCCTGACTACAGTAGGGATTTCATCCTATATGCTGTAGGAGAACCCGAGAGTTACGCCGCAGTCCTGACACAAAAGGGAGAAGATGGCGAAGAGCGCCCCATTGCGTTTCTAAGCCAGGTAATACACCCCCACGAGGAGAAGTACAACTTCATAGAAAGACAGGTGCATGCTGTTATGAAATCCCTAAGGAAATTCAAACATTTCGTCTCCCAAAGTCGGGTTACGGTATTCGTCATTCATCCTGATGTACGCAACTTCATTATCCAAGGAGAGTTGGGCAGCAAAAGGGCTGGTTGGGTCAACAAAATACGGGAGTTTGACATTGAAATTAGACCTACAAAGTTGGTTCGCGGTCGCACGCTATGCCAGGAACTTGCGAAGAGCGTAGCAGCCGAAGTAACAGCTTGTCAGTGGGATGACTTGGCGGTAGAAGAGTGCTTCGCGAATCAAGAAGAAGATGAAAAAGACTGGGTCAGTGAAATAGTTGAATATTTCAACACTGGGAGATGTCCTCCACATTTGAATGCTTCGCAGCGAAGACACTTCAGGATGCGGTCCCTCCGATACATATTACGTCCCGAAGGCCTATTCTTCAGAAATATTGATGGTGTTCTTCTCAGATGCATAAAAGAAGATGATAAGAAAAGGGTCCTAGGTGAATTCCACTCAGGTTTCTCAGGGGGCCACTTCGCAGGAAGAACAACAACTTTAAAAATAATTAAGGCGGGCTACTATTGGCCTACGCTCTTCGCCGACGCCTTTGTAGTCTGCCGAAAATGTGAACAATGTCAGAAGTTCGCCGGCCGAGGCAAAAATGCTCCCATGCCCCTCCAACCAATACAGGTAGAAGCACCCTTCCAACAGTGGGGATTAGATTTCATAGGAGTTATTTCGCCGAACTCCTCTGCAGGACATAAGTTCATCTTGACTGCAACTGACTATTTCACTAGATGGGCCGAAGCAGTGCCCACAAAAAACGCCGACCAGGAAACAGTCATTACATTCCTAGAGGGCTTGATCACCCGGTTCGGCATCCCGGAAGCAATAGTAACAGATAATGGTCCTGGGTTCACAGGTGCCAAGATCAATGAATTCACCTACAAATATGGGATGTACCGCAAGGTTACCTCCAATTATTATCCACAAGGTAATGGATTGGCAGAATCAACAAATAAGACCCTGTTAAGGATGCTGAGGAAGCTCATAGAGAAGAACAGAAGAACTTGGCACCTTCTCCTGGATCGAGCCCTGTGGGCTGATCGGATATCTGTCAAGAAGTCGATCAAAACTTCGCCTTACGCCCTGGTATACGGCAAGGAGGCTATCTTACCAACCCATATAGAAATTCCTGCGTTACAGTCGTTGAACGACGAAGAAGAAGAATTCAGTCCCATGGAGGATAGACTAGCTCAACTGCTACAATTGGAGGAAGATCGTGATAAGGCCTACCAGAACTTCGCAAAACATGCTCAAATCACCCGAAATTGGTTCAAGAAGAAGTCCTCTGCCCGAACATTCAGAGTAGGAGACCTGGTATGGAAGTGGGACTCTTGGAAGGCCAAGCCTGGCAATCATGATAAACTAGACGCTTTCTGGGATGGGCCATTCGAGATTGCGAAGGTAAATTCAGCTAACTCCTTTATCCTCAAGGACACAGCTGGCCAGACTTTGCCAATTTCTGTAAATGGTTTTCATTTGAAGACCTTCCATCGTTAAAAATAAAAATAAAAAAAAAAAAAATTATTATTAAAAAATTCCTTAAAGTTTTTACCTTTGTATATAATACCTTGTTATTTGCGCTTGTATATACTTTGTTTTAAGACTTTCAAAAGGTTAAATAGACAGCCAGAAGAAGACCGCAGCTTCATACCGCCATAGCAATGAGCTCCGACTTCACCAAGTCTAGTAGAACCTCCTTCGGGAATTTTTCGCGCGAAGTAGCTGATGCAAGTTGGTTCGCTGCGAAGCACCTTGGCGTTGAAACGTGAAAAGGCTCCTCGAAGGCCAAAACAACATCAAAATAAAGACTGAGACCAGAATACGGCGTGTCGCCGACAACCAATACCAAGGGGTGGCTCATAATGCTCAAGTCCCAAAGGAGAAAGCGAATATAAACAACTTCGCTCAGCAGCAAGCTTCGCTGGAGAAGCAAACGCAAGTACCTCTCCGAAGCCTCCAATCGCCTAAGGCATGAGAAATGCTTCGCGAAAAGGAGACCGAGCGAAGTGGCTTTCAAGAGAAATTCAGCGAACCATTTCCCTGTCTATAAGCGCGATAGAGACAAAGAGACGCACTTCGCTCAAAAGGCAACTCAATTCCCACTTCGGGGTTGATCTTCCGCGAAGCAGGCAATGAGGCAGTAAAGTAGCCCGAATCCCGTGAGTAAAACAACTTCGGGCCCGAAGTATGAAAATTGGTGGATCGCTGGAGGTTTGCCGCGAAGTGTCCTTTGCGCCAAAATCAGCTTCGCCAAGCCGTAGAACGCAAAATGAGAAGCGTTTAAAATGTGCCTTGAGGTGTGTGCCAACGACAATCTAGGAAAGTGCTCAGGACGTGCGGGTTTAATGCAAAGGTGGCGGGGCGCATCCCAAGAGAATGTCGTTATGATTAAAAATTGTGCCCAGGTACGAGGTGGCAGGGGAGTTTGATTTTCAAAGCATGGTCAGGATTTCGAAGTACATAGGCCCGCGTACGCCCGCGCCGCAAAACCAATCCGAGCGCAATGTGATCTCTTCGGCCCGATTTCTAAATTTAATTTTGGCAGGTGCCATAAATGGTGGTAGTATCAATCCACAACTATAAAAGCTGAGCTTCAGAGGCGAAAAGTTGTTCGTCCGCGGATAAATCCAAACGCAAGGAGCCCTGGCCATTACGTTACTCTGCTGCACCCTCATCATTCTGCGTCAAAATTCCGCCGCCTTCTAGAAACCAAGATGGGAAAGAAGAATTCGAAGGAGAAGAGGAAAGAGCCTGAGTCAGCCGGTCCAGAGAAAACCAAAAGGGGAAAGGAAGAGAAAAGGCATAAGACCAAGAGGGTAAACCTCAATCTTCGCCCTGACAAACAGATTGTGGAGGAAGGGGAAGATTCCGAAGAAGAACAGCTTGGAGAACCGCCCATCGACGGGTGGGAGAACATAAGGGACACTAAGCTCACAAAGAGCATAGCCGAACTCCGGTACACTATTGATTACATGAAGAGTCGGCTGTCTGCGGAAAACAAGAGGGCTGCCGCATACTACTCCCAGATATATTGGTACCTGACTCCACCAACGCACCCCTGTCCCGAGTTAATCCATGCCATTGCACAAAATTACCAACCCTCCACCCGGCAGGTTTTGGACGCGGCAGGAAACAAATTATTTGCAATTTTTAAGGAAGATGTGCAGGAGGCTTTCGCTCCTCAGCAAGGGCCACCCAAGGGGTATACTGTCCGCAACGTGGTTCTGAGTGAACAAGTGGATAGGTTCTCCACATCCGAGTATATTATCAAGTTCTTAAAAGAGAATATGAAAGACGGACTTCCTTCGGGTAAGCGACCACAGATGCCTCGTCCTCTCACCGATTTTAAGAATACTGACATCTTCTCTATTATAGCATGGGTTGCGGGATTGTCTACGGATGTGTCTGTGTATCCCTGGCAAGTATCGCTGGCTGAATGTATCTCACGAGGGGAGTTTTATGCCCCCGACTCATCGAGGCCAGGCATTAACCCGGTCTTTTTCGACTGGGCAGAATGGGTGGCCCGGACCCTGCATACGCGGTTGGTCAGCGTGAAGAATTCTGGAACAGGTCAGTATTTTGGGCCTTGCTCCTTCCTAGTGTGGCTCTTTTTCTACCATACTTATAAGTGTTTTCCCCACATCGCCATTACTCCGAGCGGCAAGGATGGAGCTCCTTTGCCAGTATATCAGTGGACTCCTCTCCTGGCAAGGACGGGGTCATACTATGTTTTCAACCAGCAGTTCTCAGGACCTGCTATGCAGCTTGTACAGGGTTCCTGCCCTCGGGTGCCCGTGGCTCTCAGAGATAGGGTTGTTAATGAGAAAATGGGCGATGTTTTTCAACTGACACAGGGGCTTGTTGTTCGCCTGTTTGGGTTTACGGGAAAACCCTTCCTGCTGCCACTCTATCCTTCTGAGTATCAATTCGCTTTGGAGGTTGCTCGACAGAGCGATGTGACGAATGTTGTCTACGGCCATGGCCGGAAGTGGGCACCAACCTGTGATTTCCCTTTCAAAATGGGAGTCATTGAGGTTTTTGCCCTTAAACAAAATATTTATCTGGAGGAAAAGCTTGCTGACTTCGGTTTGCTGCAGATCCCGCAGCGATGGTATTATGATCCCTTGGGGATAAGGAGAGATCATCTCAGGTTCAAAAACTTCCATATTTGCCCCCGCCCGGAGATCGTAGAACAGCGGAACAACCCTACGGGGAGAGACTTGGAATGGCACTTGGAGAGAATGAAGACAATGCCTCCATGGCATGAATTTTACGCTATTGAAGCTGAATATGATCCCATTCGGTATCCCTTCCCAGAGGCGGATTCCCCCTTCTGGAAAAGGATGAAAGATGATCTGAGGGAAGAAATTAAAAAATGGCGCGAAGATCAGCTGAAAGAATGGTGGGTGATGAGAGTCCACCGCCGAAAACAAAGATCATATGGTCTCTTAGAGATGGATAAAGACTTCGACATTTACTACGAAGCCCATGTCGGGTCCTGGCAACCCATCTCATTCGCTGACTTCATCCCCCCTAGCGCCCCGGGTTCGGGCGAAAGCCCAAGGCGAATCGAGGAAGTTTCTGAACAGGAGGAAGAAGAAGAGATAGCGGTGACACAGCAAGAGATACTAGATAAGCCAGTTGAGGATGTTGAGGCAAAGGTTGAGAAGCCGCTGCAACAGCAGGAGAAAGGGAAAAGGAAAAGGCTCGAACCAATCCACATGCCCCTTCCTCACCCGAAACGACCTCGCAGCAGAACTTCAAGTGTTCCTAGCGAATCGGTTGCGGCAGGCTCAATTGGTGCAGGTGTTGGAGAGGTAGTGCTCGAACCACCGCTGCAGGGGACGGAAGGAGGTACCGATATGGGGACCATCGATGTGGAGGAATACTTCCAGGAGACCGAAAATATCGAGGAAACAGAAGCTGAAGGCGGACCCAGACCTGAAACGCAAGGCTTCGACACTTCTGCTCTATCACTGGAGCACGCAGGTACGCACCCCTTATCCTCTACTCCCCTAGTCACGTCGATAGCCGTCCCAGCCGAAGGTTCTCCTGGATCCTCTGTCTTAGATAAATCTCCCCATAATATCATCCACGTTAAACGGTCATCCGACTTGTCTCACGACCTCGCCGCCCCCTTTAATGTTTCCATTTCATCCGAGTCACCAGGACGGGACACACACCCGTACCACATTACCCGCCCACGCCATTAACCCCGCAACACTTGGATCATTCGGGAGCGATGCTTCACTTCCACACCCTGGTCCCTGCTCCCTAGTCCCACGAGTTGTCACTTCACCCGCCCGAACACCCACCACACCTGTCGTTGAGCCCACCGGTGACGTATCGTCTATGCAGTCCATGTATCTGTTTACACCCTTGGCTGGTAGTCCAGCCACATTCGAAAATGAATTGGCTATGATCCAGGAGCGTCCTTTAGCAGAAAGGTTGATCCAGGCCCGTCAGAATACTGATAAAATGCTCAAAGAAGCACGAAGAAGAAGAGGGCGATCTCTGGCAAAGGCTGAAAAATGCGCGGTGTTCGATTTGAAGAATGGGAAGCTTCATAAGGTGAAAAAGATACCTAAGGTCCAGAAGCCCCTAGATGAAATGACCCCGGCTGACTATGAATACCAAGAGAAAATTAAGGACCTAGAGCATCTCGACATAGACAATGAATCTGAGTCTATGCATGTGAGGATAGAAGCATTCCGCACACATGCGAGGATCGCCGATCAGCGCAGATATGAAGCAGAAAATGCCAACCTCAAGCTAGAGGAGGACCTAGCCAGAACACGCTCCCAATTGGAAGATGCCCAAAAGCAATGTGAGCAAATGAGGAAAGAAATGGATGCCTTAAAACAGCAGGTAGATCAGCTGCAGGTCGCAGCAAAAGATCAAAGCAAAACACAGGCTGAGGCCGAGGTAAGAGCCAGAGAATTTGAGAGCCGGATCCTGCAGATGCAGCAACAACTGTATGAGAAGGCAAACTTGGAGCTGTTTGACAAAGGCAGAATTAAAGACATCCGTTCCCACTTGCTCAAGAACTTCAGATCCCGGGCCTCCAGCGCCCTTTCTATATTGTCATATATAACAGAAGCCCAAAATGCCGCTACACAAAAGGGGCCTATAGTGGACGAGATAATTCAAAAAATAAGAAGCCGACTTGACCTAGCTTTTGAGGTACAAAGCATCAAGTACCAGGATTTGCAAGTCACTGCTATGAGTCGGACAGCGAGAGATTGGTCCACCGTTCAAGCCACGGTCCGTGCCTTCTTCTCCAAAGTGAGGAAAGCTCAGAAGGCAAAACAACTTATGGACGTGTTTGAGCAAGAGCAGCATGCTTCCCTGGGATATTTCCAGGATCTCTCAACGTTGGGCTTTCCAAGTTTCACAGATGACGATGGGAACCTTTTGACCAAGGAAGAACTGAAACCAACGTGGCTCAGCTTTGAGAGCGATGTTTCAGAAATCGATGAATGGAAGGAGCCAGTCATGGAAGGGCAGGTCACGGATTTCATTTTCAGATATTGTAGGATCGCGGCCTGTTTGAACGATCTAAGTGTAAGAGCCAAATGTGTTGATATAGGGCAGATTGATCGGTTCCATGTTCTGGTTAAAGCACTGCAAGATCGAGAACCATTTCAGAAAGGTGCCTGGGCCCACGTTCGCCGAACTATGGAACGCATCCGTGACCGCCTTCCCCCGCCGCCACCACTTGATCAGGCACCAGAAGACGAAGCAAAAGGAAAAGAAGCAGCTACGGAGGTCCCCTCGGAAGAAGAAGAGCAGATAGGAGAAGGGTCTGGAGGCAACTGTGGCCCAATGGATGAAGGCTGAGGGTCCTCACACCGAGGCGAGCTCGTTGCCCCGCGAGCCGCCGGGAATGTTGACAATTTCGTCACATTGGAGGGGTGGTGAAAATTAATGTCGTGTAAAGGATTTTCTTGTTTTCTTTATTTTTGTTGATAGTGGTATTGCAGCAAGTTTGGTTGTCATTTTTGAATTCCCTTTGTAGATAATTGTGTAAGAGAAAGCTTCGCTTACAGCACTAGCAGGAACAGGCAGCTTCGCAAACAGGAAATAGGGAAAACATAGGCGCAGGCCTGAAATCTCCTAAGGCATAGAAAGAGCTTCGCAAGCGAAGCCCCCGCGAGACCTGCTTCGGGCCGAAATCCTGCGAAGCGTAAAATGTGAGATGCGAAAGTTTCTAAAGTATGGAGAAACACTTCGCAAAATTTCCAGCGAAGCACCCGCTTCGACCTTCCTTTTTGGCGAACCTCCCCCAAGAAAAATCTACTTCGCTCAAAACTTTTGCGAAGCACCTGCTTCGGGCGATTTCAGTGCGAAGCTTCCCCATACGAAGGTTGATTGCCCCCGAAAGTTTTCTAAGGCATGGATGAGCTTCGCCCAAACTCCTTCCGAACGGCCATTTTGAAGAAGGTTCGCAGCGAAGCATTTTTGACAGCCCATCAGCGAAGCATCCACTTCGGGCAAGGACTCTTGCGAAGCAGCCTTCAACCCATTTTTCCAGCGAAGCAATGAAAGATTGAGAGCCATGTTTTGAGAAGGAATATCTGCTTCGGCACTAAGTCCTCGCGAAGCTATTTTTGGAAGTCCCTTCGCGCGAAGTACCCATCCAAGGAAGTTAGACCCGCTTCGGCTCACATCCATTGCGAAGTAAGGTCCCGAACTGGAATTTGGCGAAGCTCTTTAAGGGCACACACTCCAAGGCTGGGTATCTTTTCGAGGCAATCGAGTGTTTCATAAATGAATTTTTACTTGCCCGAGAGACCCGGGGCTCATTTTTGGCAATCCGAAAAGAGATATCAGTCGCAGGAGGAGAGCCCGACGGACATAGCAGCCACTCGAGCTCCGCACCCGGAGAAATTCAGGACGAGTCAGGCGGCCCATAAATGCAAATTTCCCCGGCTGACGCGGCCGTAGCTGCTAATTGTAGAAAAGGATGTGAGAGCTCGGTCACGGGAGGAGCGAGAACAGATTTCTCAGGTTTTCGAGGGCGTACTTCCCGATTTTGTGCATTGATGGCTCAGAGGGTCGGGTCCTCTATAAAAACCCATGAATTGTAATGAGAAAAGGGGGGGAACTTCTGCTAGAAAGCTGCTGTAACTTGATTTTTTGCAATCGATATAAAAGACTTTGGGCTCAATTTCTCTTTTGTATGCTGCCTTCTGCGATAATTTTTGTTATTCCATTTCTTCATTCGCATACTGTAATTCTGCATCCTGGATTTAGGTGTGTGATTGGGGGGTTGGACCCTGGAATTCTCCTGAAGGATACATAGGGGGGAAAGTACTACGTTAAATTCTTTGTATGCTGCCTCTGGTTAGTGGTTTCTGCTACGTTCATTTATTTTCCTAATTGCTGTAATTCTGGATTTAGGCGTAGGAAAGTGGTTGAATCCTGGAACTCTTCCAAAGGATACATAGGGAAGTTAGCGTGGTATTCATTCATGTTTTATTCTTTGTATTTATTGCTGCTACTTCAAGATATTAGCTAGTGATCGTGCTGCTGGTTCTTTCCCTCTGAAAATCCATTGACATTCTTTCCCTCACTCCCTTTATTTCTTTCCTGCATCCTTACTCTTTTTATCTCTTTCCTGCACTCTTATCTTAAAACCCCAAGTAGTTTAGTAAAGGAGCCGGCCTTTCTCCGGAGATTGGTACGGAGGGCATCTCTTCCCTCCGGCCTTTCAATGTTGGTCCAGGTCTAGGGCGCGTATACATACCAAAATCCTTTCCTGTGGCAGATTTGTGACCAACATGTCCAAGGTTGCCATGCATCCTATATTGACAACTGTAATGGTCTATTGCCATTTCATGTTCTGAACATCGCTCTCTTTAGTGAGGTCAATCACCTCCTGATTTGTCTTCTATATTTTGGTCTTTTTCATCTAAAGAAGCCATTACTTATGATAAGTGATATATTCGTGCTTTCTCTTTCTGGCACCGTAGTGTGTCACATAAAAGCGATCAAATGTTGAGTGTCTTGTGCAAGGACTCCTGGTCCTTCTTGATAGCCTCTATTTTTAGCCCATCTATGGAATGAAGAGGAATCACATTTAGAATGGACTTCCTCAATTTTGAGTTGCACCATTTGAAGTTGCTTGTTTGCAGGTAAAGTTACTATAATTATGTTGTTCGTATGGTTCTCTTGTCGGTTTTCTAATGGATTGGGATGATCGAATGGTGTTGATTTGGTATTGTTATTGGTATTGTTTTGAGCAACAATTACAAGAGCTGACCAATCCTTGGATCCAATACCTATGGTTGCCACCTACACAACCATTGTTGATATTTCAATATGCCATCATGGGCAAAAATTGTGGGATCTTCCATAATTATTGTTGCTCGTTCCTTCGCATGTATTTTATTCTTTGATAAATAATGTCCGACATGGCTATAGGCGTCATCATGTTTGTGAGTCCGCTTTATATAACCAACATTTTCTTGTCTTTGAGGCAAGGTTCCTTCCATTTCATATATTTGCCTTCCCCTAAAGATTGTTAAAAGTGTAGGTTATCGCTCCTCATTTCTACCCTGAGCTTCAACTTTATCTCTATCTATTTGTAATAATACAATGAAATCATCATCTTGTTGTTCTTGTAGGCAATCTTTGTGGTTCCAAGGTAGAAGATGGTGATCATGGAATCAGTCTCTAATAGGCTTCTGCAACTCCAATATTACCTCCATACTTGTGAAAGGGATCACCATTAAGTTGAGGTGCACTTGCAATGCAATGTTCTTCTAGGCTTGGTGTGAAGCATTTATTGCCCTTCTATTTTCATGTAGGAGCATTAAAATCTCTTTCTTTACATTATCAATGCCAGTGAGATCTATGACATCAAGTGGCATTGGCTTAATGTCATAAGGGTGATTTGAAGAAGTAAGATTCAAATCTATTAATGTTGCACTGATGGGATGCATGTAAAAGTTGCATTGATTACAACAGAAAGAACATCAATGTCCAATTTCGTGACATCTATTACAGACATACCCCTCCATTTTACTGAAAGTTACTAATTGTTCATGCATATTCTTGTCCATTTTTCTTGGCCACGTCTCTCGTATCTCTTTAAGTTTGCTTTCAGTGAAGGGATACCATCATCTCCATACAGCGCTATAATATTTTTGCCATCTTTCCTCAAAGTTTTCCCCTCTGGCACTAACAGAACCACCTGACGTTGGATTTTGTAATTGGTCTTTAAGGTGATTTTGTAATTGGTCTTTAAGGTGATCTTGTACCTAAGTTATGATTTTTCCAATTCTTTTTTATTATAATTTTTAATTTTTTAATTTTTTATTGAATATAATTGTTGGTTACAATAAAAATAAATAAAAGTTTTCATGTTTGAGCAAATTATAAATTCCATAATTCCTCCTATTATGAAGTAATGAATGAGATCCTTTTGTCACCAAGCGGAAGAGCCCGACCATGGCATGCTTGTACGATAATTCTTAAAATTCTTTTCAATTTTATCCATTGAAATGAATATGACCTCAAATAAGCTTTTATTTATTTTCTTGAGGTTGATATATACTTTTAGGAGCTTTGGTGTGAATACAGAAGCATACCATTTGGATGAAAAATATTGGCCAACTTTTCTGCCCATGAGCTTAGAAATTGGCATCTTACGACCGTCAAGATTTAGGAGAAAATGACGTTGAGGTGAAGCCAAGAGGGATTGCAAGCTTTGTGTAGCATGTTCGGACCAATCTGGGGCTTGAAGGGCATGCAATTGCACCGCCGTAAATGGATACGCTTCAATTCCATAATACTTGACGACATTTAAACTTTGCCATGGTAACGTTTTCCCGTCTGTCCCAAGAATGACCAAACTTGGCAACGATTTAATGCAGAAATAACGGAAGAGATCCTTGGTAGTTGCATCTCTGTAGGGCAGAGCGAACCGTGGCATGCATTTAAAATATTCTTCGAATGATCTTTGTCCTTTGTCTTTTGAGATAAACACTATCTCCAACTCTTGGCCTTTGTTTTTGAGGCTATTGTACAAATCTCTGAGATCCTATTTAGCGTAGACATCTTCCACGGACTCATTGTTGGCCACCTCCTGTAGCACATCGGTGCCGTTGATCTTACGCTCGAGGGTCACAACTTGCTTGGGCTGGAGGCGGTCGTCCGAGCGCTGAGCTACCGGAGGATGGACGGGGAGCTCCTCTGCAAGGTGGGTAAAATGTGGTTCCTGGACGAGATCCTGATATCCATAAGTTGGTACTCCATCAAAGGTTTTCAAGACGGTAAAGAATCCAGAATATCATCTCTGCTTTGATATTCAAGACGGTAAAGAATCCAGAATCTCATCTCTGCTTTGATACTGGAACAGGATAAGGCTGAACGTTTTGCTTGATTTGTTTGATTATTGATTTAAGAATAATTAAATACAATTGTCTTGAGGTTTATGCATATCGGTTATTTATAGTTAAATTGGTTTAAAATTAGGATTTTTAACCTTTGATGAGGGTCTTTTCGTCATAAATTTTTGGATGCAATTTTTTGTGGGTAAATTCGCTTCAATTTTATAATAATTTGATCATTTTAAGTTTAAATTTAGAACATTGCGCTTAAACTTTTATAATAATTTGATCATTTTAAGTTTAAATTTCCAACATTGCCTCTAGTAAACTTTCTAACATGCCTTTCCACACCATTTACCTGGATTTCAAAACTGATTCGCCAAATTTTTATAAATACTTTTTGGGCCAACCTTATACCAACAATTTCCTAACAATTTGATTCACTTATTTGTGGGTAAAGTTATTATAGTTTTATCATTCTTATGGTTCTATTGATCTTTTTGACAGCTTAGGAGGATCGGCTGGTGTTGATTTGGTATTGTTATTGGTATTGTTCTGAGTGACATTTGCAGTAGCCAACCAAGCCTTGGCTCTAAAACCTGTGGCTGCCACCTATACAACCATTGTTGATCATTCAATATATCATATGGGCAAAAATGATGGGCTCTTCCATCATTACTGTCCCTCCTTCCCTTGCCTGTCTTTTTTCTCTGATAAATTCTGTCTGATGTGGCTATAGGCATCACACTGTTTGTGATTCCACTTTATATAACTACATTTTTCTTGGCTTTGAGGCAAGATTCCTTCCATTTTATGTATTTGCCTTTCCTTCTCAAAGATTGTCAAAAGCGCAGGTTATCACTCCTCATTTCCACCTCTAGAGACACATACTCCTTTGTAGAGCTTCATCTTTATCTCTATCTATTTCTAATGATGCAAGGTACTCATCGTATTGTTGTTCTCAAAGCAAGTTCTGTGCTTCAAAGGTAGGGGATGGTAATCATGGAATCAATCTCTTGTAGGCTTCTGCAACTCAACATCAAGATATCCAAATTGATAGGCAGAATCATGTGGAATCCCACCACAAAGTGTAGCTTCAAGCATAATTGCTTCATCATCTTCTCGAGAAGATATACCTCCCCACTTGTGAAAGGGATCACCAATAAGTTGAGGTGCACTCGCAATGCAATGTTCTCTTGAGCTTGGTGGTGGAGCATTTATTGTCCCTCTATTTTCATGTAGAAGCATTAAAATCTCTTTCTTTAAATTATCACTACCATTTGGGATTTATGACATCAAGTGGCATTGGCTTAAAGTCATCAGGATGATTAGAAGAAGTAGGATTCAATTATGTTATTGTTGGAGAAAGACTTTATCTTCAAAAGACAACTATATACCTCCTTTTTTAAAAATATAATAATTGTTAGCTTTTTATTTATTTTTTACTAAAACCAAATATTAAAGAAACCTATCAAAAAGGTGGCATCGTGTAGACTAATCCATCTTTGAGTCACCAAAGCCTCCAAAGTCAATATATAGAGCACATATGGGATGCATGTAAAAATTGCATTAATAACAACAGAAATACGATCTATGTCCAATTTCGTGACATCTATCACACATATACCCCACCATCTCATTGAAAGTTACTACATATTGGTGTCCATTTTTCTTGGCTAGATCTCTCGTATCTCTTTAAGCTTGCTTTCTGTGAACGGATACCATCGTCTTCATACAGCGCTATAATAATTTTGTCAACTCTCCTCAAAGTTTTCCCGTCTGGGCCATCTATAACCTATTCCAGAATTCCTTCTATTCTGAAGTAATGAATGAGATCCTTGATAATTTTGTCACAAAATGGAAATTTCTTCTATTACATGTATGTAGGGCAGAGCCAACCATGGCATGCATTTAAAATATTCTTCGAGTGATCTTTGTCCTTTGTCTTTCGAGATAAATACTATCTCCAACTCTTGGGATCGTTAGTGAATTCTCCACAAAGACGGACAATCTTGCCCGCTAGTTCAGATACAGGTACTGTTATCTCTCCATTAGCAATAAGTAAGTTCCTTTCAGGGGAGCCAAGGAGGGAATCCAAAGTCTGCCCACGTCTGATGTCCTTTATCTCAAGAATAAGTTCATCAATCCTCTCCTTTTTGTCATCGAGTTCCACAAAGGCGGCGCTGTAACATTCCATGTTGACCTTCCAAAGAACTACAACTTTCTCCGACAGGTTGAGGAAGCTGGAAATCGTTACCATCTGCTTCCATTGACGGGCGCCATCAGCGGGGCAACGCACCACCTTCTCCGGCAAGTTCGATGTTTTTGATCATGTCTGCCGACTCCTGTAGCGCCCGGTACTTCGTCATGTTCATTAGCTCCATTTAGTTAGGCGTCTGATCCATGAAAATCCGCATTTGCTTGGTGTTCTCCAGCTTCAGCCACTGGGCGTACGCCGCATACACGGTCGAGAGCGCCAGCTGATCATTTGCCTGCTTGTAGTCTAGGTGTGAAGAGGCGTAGTCCCAGAGGTGTGCACTATTGGCACTCTCGAAGGCAACGACACCCCTTTGGAGGACGCAGTGATCAAAAGGTTTACCAGGGGGCCATGCTTCTCTCATAAATTGCATTAAAACCTTCGAAGTTTTTGACATGTAATTCATCATGCATAAAGAATCCAGAATCTCATCTCTGCTTTGATATTCAAGACGGTAAAGAATCCAGAATCTCATCTCTGCTTTGATACCACATGTTGGAACAGGATAAGGCTGGACGTTTTGCTTGATTTCTTTCATTGATTTAAGAATATTTAAATGCAATTTTCTTGTATCCAACAATTTCCTGACAATTTAATTCAATCTAAAACGTGCATGTTATGGCTTTGGCTATGATAAATGAACTTGTGGGTCATGAAGATGTTTCTACATAAAAATTGACAATTAATTTGGTTAATATAGTGAAAATCTTTTTAATTGAGAAGAGATTATGAAAAAAAAAAATTAAACCATACTTCTACTTTTTCTATGATATTTTTTTGTTGTTATTTTATGAAGGGATTAAGTTTTGCACTTGCTTCAAATTGATTCAAATCGTTTCAGATAAGGATTGGAATATATGTGAAGAATATATGTGAAGAAATTTAATTAGATTTCTGTGAGGATATTAAATGAGATTATGTGATTGTCTTTTGACATGAAAAGCAACATAAGTAGAATATAAATTATGGTATTAAAATATCTTAAAAGGAAATGATAAGATCATTATCATAAAGATAAACAAAGATAACATCACGAGGGAAAATGCTTTAATGATTGTGGAAAAACTATATATATATGAATGATATGATTATGAACCTTGTTGAGTGTGGAATTATTCAAAACTTAATCCCAAACCAATTGGTAATACTATAAAAAGCTCTTCAAATTGATTAACTCTACCTTGTTCAATTATTACACAAAAAGACATTAAATCCAAAGAAATAGGTTACTATAATGATCTAGAATATATGAAAATTTACAAAGTGAAAACTCTTATCAAGCCAGTTGTTGATATTATTAGTTCACTAAAAGTTTTTTTTTCAAGATTCTTAACAAATAACTTAAACAATTTAGTTGGTTCCTTTATCAATGACTTTCACCATGATAAAATCTTTATAAGATAATATAGTGGATGAGATACATTATAACTACGTTTTGTGGTATTCTTTTTCAACGGGTTCTCACTTGTAACAATGATGGTTACCAATGAGATTTTAGATGACACAAATAAAAAGGTAAAATAATTTTGAGGTCATTTCTTCAATTTAGATAAATCTCTTTATGGACAAATTTTAGTAAAGTACCATTATTTTACACCTAAAAATAAGATGATAGAAAATTTATCTTGATGATATGAATGTCATCTAGTGTCATGGGTGAAAAAATACTAAAGATTTTATACGAACAAAAATTCAAATGTAACTTGATCAAACAATTTAGTGAACTTGAATGTAGATATACATTACATTTTTTAGATATTTCATCTTTGAGAAAACAATATATGTATTTGTTTGAGGTAGTTTATCAAAAATTTACATATGAACCTCTATTCAAAAACATCTTCATATCATTATCCATATTAGATAGAAGGGCTTACCAAATCTTAATCATGAGGGATTTAAGAGTTATTGATGAAGAATAATGGGAGCACGAGAAAACTTATTCATGTGGGCAATTTGATGCTTACTCTCAATAACATATTAATATATTTTTACATTAGATAAAGATACTCATAAACAAAAAATCCAATACAAGAAGAAACGGGTCTTCTATGGACTTTATCATTATCCATTGTAGATAGAAATAACCTATAAATATCAATTATGAGGGATTTTAAGGGTCAAAGATGAAGATACTTGGGTTTAAGAGAACTCACTCAAGTAAGATGCATCAAATCAATGTATACTCTAAGCAATAAATTATCAAATTTTTTAATTGGATCAAAATAACTATAAATAACATGTCTAAATAAGTCTTCTACGGAATTCACTCCATATATCCAAGGAATTTTAAGTAACACTTTAATTTTTTAAACGGATGGATATTTTTTCTTAGTTTAGGCTAGTGGAAACCATAATGAAAAAGTTTCATTGAAAAATCACATGTTCAAAAAGGTTCAACAACAATTGATATATCATTCCACACTCATATAATAAGGTCTACATAAACGAAACTCAAATAGTCTAGATTAGTACAAGGAATATTAAAGGTCTCTATGTAAGAATCTTAGTAGATCATGTGGTCAAAAGCAAACATGTCATGTCATGTCAAGAGCTAAGGATGTAATTCTATGTGACAACTTTGCAATGGATGCATGTCATGTCTTATTGGGAAGATTGTGGCAGTTTGATAAAAAGGCAGTGCATGAAGGTAGGGAGAAAACCCACACTATTAAAAATGGCAAGAGATACACATTGAATCCATTGAAGGACAAAGGGAAATAAGTGGACAATAGTCCTACATTGTGCAAGGGTACGTAAAAACAAAGGGAAAGAAGAAGAAGGAAGCGTGTTTTGCTTTCATCGCTAAACCCATAAAATAATGAATAATATGGATGCAACCCCAAATGAGGTGAAGTATATATTGGAAGAATATGCGGATATTCTTTCAAAATATGGATTACCACTAATAAGGAGCATGAGTCATCACATGGATTCTAGTCTGATATTGAGCTTGCATGATAAGTTAACACCAATGAACAATAAGGAAGAAAGGGTAGAGACAAGCAACCAAATAAGCATAGTAGAGAAGTAGTTGATCTAGGTCACTAGTAGTAGTGACGATGAAGATGACAATGCAACAATTCTTGTTGTAGATAAGGAGAAAGAGAAAAGAAGTGGTAAAGAGATAGGAGAGGAATATGAACCTCATAAGGTTATTGATGGTCATAACAACGACCATATCACTTTAGAGTGTGGTGAAGGACATTGTGGGGATGACATTGCTTTAGAGTGACAGTCATGACAATGGTATTTTAGAGTGTGGTGAAGGACATTATGGGGATGACCAAGATCAGAATGGCGGTGGAGAATTTGGGTGCTTTGAAAAGCACACAAGAGGCATTGGCTCCATGTTTATGAGAAGAATGTGGTACAATGATAAAGGATTGGGAAGATATGGGCAAGGTGTAAAAATATCGATAATTCCATATTTAAGGCCAAATATTGAAGGCCTTGGGTATACATGTCCAATAGGATGCAGTGGGACTAAATTGTTTTAGAGGAAAGAGCAATGCAAAGAATGAAGGTTCAAGAATGGGTTATTATAATAAGTGTGGAAGAGTTGGACACATTACAACTAGGTGTTGGAACCTCCATCCATGAATGTTTGAGAATGGGTTATTTTAATAAATCTCTAAGATATTGTGCTTATTTGATTTGGTATTACTGAATGTATCGACAGAGATCACAAAAAAGTTGTTATAGGAAAAGCTAGGAGCACTGCATCAGAAAAAGTTATTGGTAAATAAACTCTTTCTTCAAAAGAAGCTATATTCTCTTCAGATGAATGATGGTGACTATATGGATGAACATATGAATGCTTTTAACACTATGGTAAATCACTTAAAATTTGTAGATGTAAAAATGGATGAAGAGGAAAAGTGTATTACTTTATTTTATTTATTACATGACTCCTAGGATAACCTAGTTATGGCTATCACCAATACTACTAAATTGAAAGTAGAGGATATAGTAGGAACATTGCTATCTAAGAAAATGAGACAAAAATATTCTAAGGATTATCATCAAAAGGATGCCTTGGTTGTGAGAGGTCGTTCTCAAGAAAGAAGCAAAAATAAATCAAGAGAGGAAATCAAAATCTAGGGCAAAAATATGTTGTTCCTAACAAAAGGAAATGTTGAAAGTGTGGTAAAATAGAGCATTATAAAAGAGACTGTAGATCTAAAAAGGTTGATGAAGGAATGCCTATAGAAATAAAGACCACAAATAAAGATTCAGGGGACCTATTTGTAGCTACAACATGCTCAAGTGAACACCATGACTCATGGTTGATTGACTTAGGCGCTTCTTTTCATATGACTCCTCATAGAGAGGGTTTTTTGTGAATATGAAAAGATAAATGGAGGTGAAGTCTTATTGGAAGATAATTTGACAAAGAAAATAATAGGTCAAGGAAGAGTCAAATTGAGGTAAGAGTCTTAAATGGATGCTTAATGTTGGCAAGGGGAGTTCGTAAAGGAAATTTGTTCAAAATTGAGGCTAAAACTGTAAGTATTTATTGCAATAACTCTTTAGTTGTAGAGGAAATTAATACGGTAGAAAAAGCTCCAAGTATTCTTGTAGCAAATACAATGTTGTGGCATCAATGCATGGGCCACATTCGTGAGAAAGGTCTTCAAACATTGAAAATGAAAGGTATGGTTGAAGAAATTTTTGATTGCCCATTAAATTTTGATTTTTGTGAGCATTGTATTTTTGGAAAGCAAACTAGAGTTAAGTTTCCCAATAGTGCTATAAGATATGAAGGAATTTTATGTCTAGTTCACAGTGATGTGTTTGGACCTGCAAAAGTACCATCATTAGGTAAATCCATCTATTTTGTTACATTTACAAATGACTTCTGAAGAAAGACCTAGGTATACTTTTTACGGTACAAATCTGATGTCTTCAATAAATTTAAAGAGTTCAAGGCTCTTGTAGAAAATCAGACAAAGAAAAGGATAAAGGTTTTGAGAAGTGATAATGGTGGTGACTATTTCTCTAATGAATATGAGTAGTTTTTCAAGAACTGTAGAATAGAAAGACATAGAACAACTCTGTATACTCCACAACAAAATGGATGAATAGAACATTGATGGATAAGGCCAGAAGCATGCTAAGCAGTGCAGGTTTAGAAAAGAAATTTTGGGTAGAAGTTATGTTAATTGCTTGCTACCTCATCAATAGATCTCCTACCTCAGCTTTGGTGGACAAAACTCCACAGGAAGTGTGGATTGGTAAGAAACCCTCTCTCAATCATATAAGGGTTTTTGGTTGCAAAGCTTATATGTATGTCCCAAAATAGAAAAGGACTAAGCTATACTAAATATGAGAAATGCATATTTCTGGGTTATAATACTGGTGTGAAAGGATATAAGTTGTGGAATCCAGAAATATAGAATATTACTTACAGTTGTAATGTGATCTTTATAGCAGCAAAAGAGGTTCCAAAATAGGAAAATGCAACCAAGCAAAGAACCAAAAATAGTTTAAGTAAAATTGAAACAGGAGGAAGAACCTATGGTAGAACCTGATGCTACAAAAGAATATAAATTATAAAGATATTTTGAAGGGAAATATTTAGAGGAAGAAGGTGAGGAGGAAGTTGAATATGTGGAACCTGAAACTCCAATTTTGAGGAGATCAGATTGGGTGAGAAGACTCCTAGAAATATATAGCTCTTCAAATTTTTGTTCTACATTTAATTTATTAATTACTGATGAAGAACCCAAGATCGTGAAGGAGGCACTTTAGTAAAGTGAGAATAAGTCTTGAAAAAGGGCTATGGAAGAAGAAATGGAGTCCATGGATAAAAATAAGACATGGGACTTGGTGAAATTACCCCTTAGCAAAAAATATGTTGGTTGTAAGTGGTTATTCAAGAAAAAGTACAATGTAGAAGGAAAGTTGGAGAAGTACAAAGCTCGTCGGGTAGAAAAAGGAATTTCTCAAGTTAAGGGAATTGACTTTGGTGAGATTTTGTATCCTATGGCTAAACTAACATCAATTAGAGTTTTTTTTGGCTAATTTTGTTGCTTTTGATTTTGAAATAGAACATATGGATGTAAAGACAACTTTTCTACATGGTTAACTTGATGAAGACATATATATGTCACAACCAGAATGTTTCAGAGTAAAAGGTAAGGAGGTCTTGGTATGCAAGTTGAAGAAGTATCTTTATGGGTTGAAGAAGTCTCCAAGGATGTGGAACCAAAAATTTGACAGGTTTGTTTTGACACTTGGGCTTGGAAAAAGCAAAGCAAATCCATGTGTATATTTCAAAAAGGTAAAAATTTTGTTATCATTGTATTGTATGTGGATGACATGTTAACCAATAAGGAGATGATAAAGTTACTAAAATCTTAGTTATCTTTTGAATTTGACATAAAGGATTTAGGTGTTGTAAAATTTATTTTGGATATGGAAATAATAAGGGATCATGCAAATAGAAAGTTGTGGTTAAATCAAAGGAAATATGTTGATTTGATACTATAGAGTTTTAGGATGCATGATTGTAAACCAGTATGTACTCCATATCTGGTTATTCAAAAGGTATCTATTAAATAGTGTCCTAAAATAGATGAGTAAATTTAAGAAATGCATCATGTTCCTTATGCTAGTATCGTGAGTTGTCTAATGTATGCAATGGTCTGTACTAGACTTGATATTACACATGCAATGAGAGTAGTTAGCAAATATATGTCTAATCCAGGAAAAGAACATTGGACTACTGTGAAGAGGATCTTCATATACTTGTGTGGAACTACAAATTATGCTATCTATTATGAAGGAAAATCTAGAGACAATGATATTGTAAATCTACAAGGATTTGTAGATGTTGATTGGGCTGGAGATCTTGATAAGATAATATCCATGAGTGCTTATGTGTTCAGGCTATTTGGAGGGGTAGTAAGTTGGATGAGTAAAAAGAAATCAATTGTTGCTTTGTCCACTATAGAACCAGAGTACATTGCAACAACTCATGCTTGTAAAGAAGTAGTGTGGCTATAGAGGTTGTGTTCAACAATTGACATTAAGCATAAGGTTGTGAGAATTGACAGTGATAGTTAGAGTGCAATATTTTTGGCAAACAATCCTAGTTTTCATGATCGATCAAAACATATTGATATCAAGTACCATTTTGTGATAGAGATGGTTGAAGAGAACCAGGTGATGTTGGAGAAATTTGATATAGAGAAGAATATTATTGATTTGTTAGCAAAGGTTGTTCCTACTCAAAACTTTTCTTGGTATAGATCTATGGGCATGGTTGTCCTTGACAATTGACAATGACAATTTTTAGACCCTATAGAAAGCATTCAACAAGTGGGAGAATGTTGGACTTGTGTTGAATATTTTCCATGTTATTCAAGTGGGGCTAACTTTGAAAGGAATTTACACTATGCCCCTATTTTTGGGGGTTTAAGCTATTTTTAGACCCATATGGGTATTTTTGGGTTAATGTAATGTCAACCCATGGTTTTGCACCCATGGTATTGTAAAAACCCTTCTTGTGTTGTTGGTATATAAAACAACACTTGCATGAGGGTTTGGTAATGAATTTGCAAGAAATGTAATCGCAAGTGAAAAGCAAACAAAAGGATATTATTGTATTGGAGACGGTCAAGTTTATAAAATAAGGAGATATTCTTGTTGGGTTTTCCCAAGATAAATTCTTATGTAATGCGTTCTCTATTTTTCCTTTTGATTCTACACTTACTGTTTTCTATATTTTGTTTATTGGGGTATTATTTCTCTTCACGAATGTAGGTGGAATAGTCGAATGAGAAGCAAAAATTTGAGCATTGTATGGCAACAACATTAATGGATGTTGATGGAGGATATGTGGCAAAGGGTATCGTGATCGAGCAAGAGATGATGTTGTACATGCTAAGCAGGAGGTGATTATGTGAGGGGAATCGATGTTGGAATTTGTGAAGTAGCATTGACATGTGCTTCATAAAGTGGGTTGGAATGAGTGATGATATGGGTATATGGTATGGAGAGATGTTGATTGGAGGAATATGGATGATTTTGGTTCATGGTCTCACTGTGATTGTAAATTTTGTAGCAATGAAAATAACACTCTAGCAAATGAAGATAATAAAACAAGCATAAATGCAACAAATGAGATGTATTTTGTATTGAGATGTGTGAGCCACATTCTCCTTTTACAATAGAATATCCCAAGGTGCAGGGGTGATATCACAATAAAGCCTGCTTTGATACAATAGAAGAAAAAGGGGCAGAAACCCATTTTTACAAAAAAATTGATCTAGGTTCCAATGTCTTTGTGCTACAATAAAAAATGTGGGTGGGCTTGTGTATCCTGGTAGGACACCCTAGCTTCAATAGCCTTCAACCTGTAACCTACATCAAATCTCAATGAAAACAAAGTTAATAGCATGGGCAGAGCCTCTTAGGATAAGGTCTAAAATAATGAAAGATACACAAAACCCTAATGCTATTGAACACATAAATTGTTTAAAGCATGAAATCATTTGTAGAGCTTGAACATAAACAACATATGCCTTACCAAGTGTTTTTACCTATGCTGATCCGATGTTGAGGTGTCGGTAACTTGGGGCTATGCAAACTTAACAAGGTGCATTTATGTAGGTGCAAACACAATGGGTTGTGTTTCTTATGTGCAAACACAACAGACTATGTTTCTTATGTGTAAACGTAACAAGCTATGTTTGGGGCTTCTCGATAGGAAATCTCAATTGGTTCTCATAGGATCACTTCTCAGTTTTCTATAGCTCAAACTTCATATGGGATGGGATCTTCTTGGCGCAAATCCAATAACTTAATAGTATGCAATCTCCTCTTTCTTTGGAGTATGGAATGATGGGGGTACTTGTAGGATTATGGGAGGTGAGGGGTGTGAGGATATGTGGTAGGCTAGGGTATCCAAGTGGCAAGGGTAGTTAGAGTGGGACACTTGAGCTATCTCACTTAGGGGAGGAGAGGTGGCAAGGGGAGGGGTAGTGGTAGTTAGGACATGTGGGGAGAGGAGAGGAGCCTAGGAGATATTTAGGGGATTTTAGCACTTTATTAAAATGGAATAATAAGTCCTAAAAAAACCTTAGGAAGTGCTTAGGGGAGTATTTGAGTGGTTAGGATTTGGTGTCTACATATACAAATAAAGATGTGTCCATAGGGATTCTAGATAGTACTATAAGAAAATTGCTATGATATAAGCTATGACATAGAAATATGTGCCCAAGGATACTTTAGAGAATACCATAAGGTATTTGTATGATATATATATATATATATATATATATATATATATATATATAATTTTTGGTGCCCCCAAATATATGTCAAAGGAGCATTTTATTTTTGTTTTTGTTTTTTATATAAACGTTATAAATGGATTTGCCTAAAGCAAAATATTTTCAAGTACTTTATATATACCAAATGGAAAAATACTTGTCTCTAGAAAAATGTCATAGAGGACTTTTGTTGATATATCTACCTTTAGATAATCATATAAAGGACTTTTGCTTTCCATTTAGACAAATATCATATAGGATTTCTGATTTACGTCTAGACAAATATCATAAATGACTTTTGCTAATGGATTTACCTTAAAATAAATGTCTAAGGTGATTTTGATTTACCTTTAGATAAATATCATAAAGGAGTTTTGATTTGAGACTGACCTATGAGATAGATGTTAGAGAGGATTGCTAAGATGTTTCAAATGGTGACGAATTTTCCTCAAGACAAATGCTATAGAGGATTTTGTAGATTTGTAATATGATACTAATTTGGACAATTAATTGTTCCCCAATGTTAGGATTATCTAGGGTATTAATTCTTTATGGATATGATGCATCATACTTGTATGTGATGAGGAATAGTGTTGATGGTCCTACAAGAGGATTAAAACATCAGTACATTCAACATTTTACATGGTTTGAGTAGCAATATAACTATGATTTTAACATGATGAGAGATGTGACATATTACGATTAACACTTATGAGCCTTGCAATTTTTACCATGTGGAAATTGTGAGATAGAGGTGTTTTCCTATCTAATTATCCTGTTATTGGGACCATCGTACCTTACATGGAGTGACATAGCAGGGCCAGTCCTAAGAGCATGGGGTTTGGTTCAATCAAGGGCCTGCAAGTTTTTTTTACAAGGCTAGCTCCTTGTTATGATGTGATCTTAAACACTATTTTTCCTATTCTATCCTACTCTAGCAACTTCAAAGAAAAAGGGTTAAAAGAAATGCAAAAAAATAAAGATAGCGAAAAGGAAAAAACCTAAGCTAACAAAGGCAATGCACCAAAGATCAAATAAGATCCCTTTACACAAATCTAACCATAATGCACTAATGTGATATATATATATATATATATATATATATATATATATATATATATATATATATATATCACATTAGTGCATTATGGTTAGAGTTGTGTAGAGGGATTATATTTGATCTTTGGTGCGCTAATGTGAACACTTCCTCTCATCAACACACACACACACACACACTATATATATATATATATATATATATATATATATATATATATATATATATATATAAGCATAGATAATAACACAAGCATACACACACAAAGGAAACATAATAGGGGGAACTAATACATTGGAACAAATAGTCATGTAGGCCTTGTTAGATTTTAATGAGTAAATACTCAAAAAAATATTGTCTCAAGATCAGGTCTGAGGTGTGGACCAATTGGTTGGACCAAACCTTGTAAGGGGGGTGGAGGTCTAAGGTTAAAATCTCTGGCCTTACCGAACTGAATGCTTGTCCCTTTCCTGGTGCTTTCAGTGGTGTAAAAGGTTTAAAATTATTGTGGCATGGTGGTTATAGGGGTGGACTGCACGAAGATCTGTGTGGTGGATTTTGGGGTGGAGAACGCAGAATATTGTGGCGGCCATAAAAGCCATACAGCCTTCTTGGATTCGTGGCGGCTATCGATTCCACCATGTAAATTAAAAATATATATATTGTCTCTAGATCAATAATATAATTTCAATATGAAAGATATAATAATGCTGATCAATCAAGCATATAAACTTTGAATCAACTATATAATAGCTCAAACAATGCTAATGCCAAATGCTCAAAAATACTAAAAAATATTTATTGAATGAAGAGCTCAAAATACATCATATTACATCACCTTCCATTGCTTACATAGGTGACTCTTTCTCCTTCGCTATATCTCTTTTACATCAATACATCCACATAAATAGAATGGAATGTGACTATTCATATGGAGGTTTCTTGGACCTCACTCTTCCTATGACTCTTCATATTCCTACTCTATTGACACATGTACATATGGATAACTATGCACATTTACATTACCAAAATATCATTGCACACTTGTTCATTACATTGCATAAACTAAATCCTAATCTAAGACACTCTTTCATAATATATAGATGTACCCATGATGGTACATTGGAATGTACCAAATAATGTAATATATTTCAACACCTCCTTATATTATATTATTTGGTTATTGAAGACTTTATTCTTCAATATGGATCTTCGTCTTGTAGGTAATCTCCATCTAGAATAAATTCATTTTACCTTTTGATTTGTAGATGTCTTTGTAGAGCAATATTTTGATGGCCTCTAGTTTTCCTTCATTTGAAGTCTGTATTTTCCCATATGTTTCCATAGGGGAATGGATCTTTGTCTTCTACAATCTGTCTCTCAAAAATATATTAGTATCATCTTGAATCATTACAAGTTCTTGTGTAAGTATAGTAGGATCTAGAGAATATATCCCTTTGCTAATTGATCCTTTAGCCTCAATTTCATTATGTATTTTGATAATGCATGTTTTCTTCTCATTCACATATTTGTATTCTATTGTTCTTCCACTTTCAACCAATTTTGTTACTAAAATGAGATTTATAGACAACCTTGGTATGTACATCACATTGTGTAATATAAAATGAGGATAAGATGCATTAGGTATAACACATCCATTTCCATGAACTGGGTACTTCTTTCCATATACTATTTTTAAACCAGAGTTATTTGTTGCTTTTAAGCAACTAAACCAATGTAGATTTCCTATCATATGATGACTTGCTCCTGAGTCAATATACCAAATATTCTTTTCATTTTGAATATTTGAACTATCTTTATGTGAAATAACAATACATTGTTCATAAGGAGTATGAGAAGTATTTTGATTTTGCATCCTATGATATGTTCCTCTTGCTAGCTTATTCATGATTGTTTTGAATGTGAAGAGCCTTTGAAGTAGTCTACCTTATGACTTTCTAGTCCTTTCAATTCTATGTTTTGTAGAACACCTTTTATCTCCTTAATGTTTGAAAGGCAATGCAATTTTAATATCAACTTTATCAATTAATATGTGAATTGAGTGCAATTTCAATCCTTTAAAAATCTTCAAATCTCTAATAATTTTGAACTTAGAGATTGAATTTATCAAATGCAATATCTCTATGTAGAATTCCTTATATCTCCAAAATTTATGAATACAATATTTTAACTCAAACTATTTTGAAGTAGGATTCCTTATTCCTCCAACTTTAGAAATTTAGAAAAATAATATTTGCAAAGTTTTGTAATCCTAATTTGATGTAGAATCCTTATTTATCCAACCTCATTAATTTTGCAAATATTTAATTGGTTTTGTAAATCTAAATATGTAAATTTACAAAACTTAAATATAATACTTCAATTCCCAAAATATTCACTTTATTCCTTATTTCTCCTATCAATATAAACCTTTAATATAAATATGCTATGGTAAATATTACCTTAATTATTTAGGCACTCCTTCTTGACTTTTTGGGTGCTCCTCCTTCTGATCAACCTTTGTTGGACTTGATAATAGGTGCTTTGAATGTGCCTTCAATGTTCTTCCTCTACACTTGCTACGTATCTACCTTTAATCTCTTACATTGGTTGCTATATGGACACTTATGTTCTCTTGTGCAATATGCCACTTGTAGCATATGTTATGAAGACTTATTGTCTCCTTTTAGGTGGTGCTAACGTTATTGTAAGATGAATAGACACTTGGCACAATATTCCTTGTGTTGTTTGGGCATTACTAAACCTTCCTTAAGCGTTGGATGATGATTTAGAGCATTGAGAACTCTTCTTTCCTAGAGATGTATGTTATGACTTTGTTCCAATTCTCACCCTTGTGCCAAATGGCACTATTTATCTTCCTTGCTCTGGATAAATGTTACAGTCTTCTATGCATGCGCTCCCTTCTCCAATGTATGGATTTCCAACGTATTTCTTCTTTGTTATTCCTCCAACGTATCCTTGCTTCTTTGTAACAATAGTTTGTGTTGTTTCTTATTTATTTGGATGATAACGAATTCGTCCATGACTGGTTGATTCTTTGTAACAACAATTGGTATTGTTTCTTCTCTCTTTGGAAGATGACAATCTCACCCATAATTGGATCCAGCTATAACTATGTTAGAGCTCTCCAATGGCAGTTTTATTACATTTTTTCTTAGCATTTAATGCATATTTTATTCTTGTCTATTTATCCCTATAATATGCCTTCCTTTTGTAGATAAAATATTTTCTTATTGTTGGGCTACATAGTAATTACGTAGGACATTTTATTCCAGGTTGCAGCTGATGTCTTCTAGTTCCTTGGCTGGCAGATTCTTAAGCTGTAATTGCTCTTTTTAAGCACTCTCGTTAGTGCTTTTTCCTTGCTAATGGGTGGACGTTTGGTGAAGATCTTGCCCCTTGTATTATGTGTAGACACCAAAACAGCACCAATCCGATTACGTGACAACGAGCGCTGATCGCATTGACACAAAAAGTCCCTAGGGCAGCCCCCAGAGGTTAAACAGTGGTCCTAACCACTTCTAAAAGCAGTTTTAGAGGTCAGAGGTCAATTTGGCACCTTTTAGGCACTTTGCTAATTATTCGCTCCACCCCAGAACGAGTACAGACTGGTACTCGTTCCACCCAGGGACGAATTCCAGCGCTCGTTTCGGGGTGGGACGAATACCAGGTTTGACCGACAAAAAGTCAAACCTCGGCACAGGACAACTCAGAACTGCCACTAAGCTCTCCCTTCATGGCATAGGAGTACGAGCGATTTCTTTTGACAACTCAAATCTGCCACTTGACCCTCCCTTCATTGCATGGGAGTGAGAGTGGGCTTTTTCATGACAACTCAAATTAGCTACTTAACTCTCCCTTCATTGCATGGGAGTGTGAGTGAGTTCTTTTGAGCATGCAGAAGCAGTTACAGAAGCAGTTATGAAGTCCTTGATCAGGGAGAAGTCTTCTCTTCATAGAAAAAGCATTCATGCAAAGTAGCACTTTTGCATGTTAATTCAAGAGACCCCTTGGGTCTATAAAATGGTGAGTTTCCTCACCCAAAGAATAGACAGAGAAGGAGCATTTTGAGCAACGAAGTGCTTGTTGTTTTGTTGACTTACGATTTGTGCCTTTACATCCATAATCTCTTAATCGAAAGGGAGGTTATTGGGTGACTTTTGGAGGCACGAATCAAGACCCAAAACCCAATTTTTTGGACACAATATCCTACCAATTTGTCGATAACACATCACAACGAGGTTTCAGACTCATCCCAAGCGGATTGGTGTCAAAACAAAAGTCTTAACCGGCGGGTGGTTTGCCTTCGGGCACCCCCTGCCTTATTGTAGGTTTACTCGTTTCACCCCGGAATGAATACCAGTTTGTTGCAGGTTTACTCGTTTCACCCCGGAACGAATACCGATCTGTGTCAAATTTGGTGACTGTTTCTTTTGCAGTATTTTGCTAGTTACATGATTATGCTTCTATCAAATTTTTAGTCTATTTAGATTCATTTTAATCATCGTTATATTTATCTTTTATATTCATTAACAGTACTCTTTCAGATTTGCGAGTTTCATTATCATACACAGGTGCTACTGACGATTTGTTGTTTCTTTGAACGCAGGAGGAGCAGCAAGGATTAAAGATTCATCAATACCAGCGGTGGCAACACTTTGGCTCGCCCATTTCACATGTGGGCACGCGGAAGGAGGAACACTAAATCCATGATTGTAATTGAAACTATGTTAACGCTCCTACCCCCTAAAAGGGAGGAGACGTCTTTGTAACCGAATTGGAAGAGTATAAATAAAAAGGGTTGTGCTTTCTATACTTCCTTTTATCTCATTTAAATTCATCTCTTTTCTTTCATTTCATGCATTTCACTTTATAGGACCTTAAGCGTTAACTTTGGGTTTTGAATACATCGCATTAGTTTTCCTTTCAATCTTTCGGAATCTCGTGCTTTCAATGGCGATCACGGTGGGACCTCTGTCCTCTATTTTTTTTTAGGTTAGATTTTTGATCTGAAATTGCTTGTTTTGATTGCAGGTACCTATTTTTTAGTCATTAGACTGTTATTCATTTCGGTCCGCGACGATTACAGAATTGGGATTCGTCTCACCCAGGGGCGAATAGGCATTCGTCCTACCCTAGAACGAATACGGTTCTGATATTCGTCTCACCCCGGGACGAATAGCGTTCCGTACATTTTTCAGAGCAGCAAGTCAGAAACATCCTTTTGGGCAGAGAAGAGGTAGGGGTTTTTAACAAGCCTCTGTCAAATTTTTGTTTTTTGTTTTTTGATTTTCAGTTTTTGTATGGCTTAGGGAAAGTTTCCTTTTTGTTTGCCTGTTTCATTTTTTGCAAATTAAAATGAACCTCACACATCACGTGGTTACTTAAACCAAGGAGCTGGTCGTAAAACCCCAGCCCTTGAGCAAGACCAACGAGTGGATTTCATCACCACGTTGGCTTGGATATTTGCATACATTACCCCGATCGCACTGTTGCTAGACGTAAATCCTGACGAAAGTTGACCAAGTGTAGCTAGGGTGATTCCTAGCGCATGAGGATAAGTCTTCTATGGTAGGTGTCATAAACAGAGTGATTCCCCTTCCGTACCGCCTATGTTCCATGTATCATCTGCTCTCACGTACCTATAGTCTCCCTCACGTAAGGGCGGGTATATAGAGAGGTTGGTATATCGGTCCGACAATGGTATATTGAAGGGGCGACCATTTTGGGAGTCATATGAGCCTTCATAATTGCATTTAAACGGTTTTCATAAAAAGCTTTCAAAAAAAAACAAACAACAAAACACACTAAACCAGAATTAGGGCACACTCTTAATCTTTAAAAGAGATAATCATTGCTTGTGTGTGTATGCTATTTTCTGTTTAGAGTATCAAAAAAAAAATCATAAAAAGAAAAATCTAAAAAAAAAGAATTTCTGCATCTTTAGGTTAACATCACCATGGTGTACACTCGTAGCCAAGCCCAATCACGGGCAGAAGCTGCAGAGAATACACCAAGGGGGACAAGTCGCCTCCGATATAGCCCTAAAGACTTGGCCATCCCGCCTTGGCGGCAGGATACACAAGTTAGTCCACACCATGCAGTTACAGAACATGACTTTAGAGGCACCTCCTTGAGGGGCACTCCAACTCATGCCATCACTAGACAAGACTATAGAGGCACCTCCTTAAGGGGTACTCCCATTCAGCAAAGATCCTTTCAAGAAGACAACCCACATGTAGCACTTGACCTAGATATAAGGCCTCCCTTGGAAGCTCGTTATGGGTGGCCTAGTGATGAAGGTGCTTGAACAACAAAGGGTCCACAAGGAGGGACCATATGATGTCGTTATCCCTCATTTACCCCGTGATTAATGTTCGAGACACTAGACCATATCCAGAGTATCAGGCTCTCCAAGCGGGGCAAGACAATTCTGCCCGCACCTTTTATGCATACAATAGAGAATGTGAGGAAGATCACTATGTTCCTCAAGAATAGTACATAGCACGGGAATGATGCACGTCTGCACCCGCTTTATATCCAAATCGCTCATTGAGACCAGAGCTTCAAGTCAATGCTGCTAACCTCGATAGAGGGAAGCAACAGATAGGGGTCTCGGAGTACCATGATCGAGAAAGGCATGTAGGGGAGGCATCTAGGCCTCCTAACCAAGAGACGGCAGAACAAAGTGACTTGGCATTTGCCAAACTAGCCGCCCGCCAAGCGCAAATCACGTGGCTTAGGCAAGACCAACAACAATTAGAACATTTGTGTCGCCTTAACCAAGAGCGCATTCAACGTCAGACAGCTGAATTGCTTCACAACAATGTGCCTGAGAAGGTTCCAGTCCCTCGCGCATAGAAATCTGAGATGTATGTGAGGCACAACCCCTTAGTGCGAGACAGGTCTCCATGACTTCATCAAGCACTGCCTCTAAGACCTCCTAGACCTGAGCGGGAGGCCACTCCCCGAAACCATGATGGGCATCCTCCGCGGGCACCCATCAATGTTTACAGGCCTAGGCCAGATACTCCTCAAGAAGCTTATGAGGATTATGAACAAGAAGAAGAGTGGGCTGAAACGCCCTATCAAGGCAGAAGGGGTGCTACCCAGTTATCCCTCCAAAGGCCTCAAGTTCCCCACAACCCACAGCGGGAGCAAACCAAGGAGGAGGAGATTAAGTCCTCCGATGCATACAAAGTGTTGTTAGAACGCTTAGAGACTATGGAGCTCAAGACTTCTGGGCCCCAAAAGCCTACTTTACGCCAACTCCGTAGTCATCCTGTGCATCCGTCAGTGCCGGCACCTCCCTACCCCGAACATTTTAAGTTGCCCTAGTTGGCACTCTTTAGAGGGGAAGAAGATGCTCAAGAGCATGTGACTCGATTCTTGAGCCAATGCTTCGGTATTCAAGACAATGATGCATTGCTATTAAGAACATTTATAACCACATTCGTAGGACCTACCTCGGATTGGTTTACCCATTTACCGAAGCATAGCATCTACAACTTGGATCAGCTAGTGGACGCGTTCCTAGAACGTTTCGCTTTCAATACAAAGAAAAAGGCGTCACTAAGTGATCTAGCTAGCCTCAAGCAGTATGAGGAGGAATCTATGGTGGCATATGGGAATCGGTGGAGGACGTTGCTTTCAAAGCTATCCTACCTCCCTCCTATGTTCGACCTAACTCAAATGTTCGCAAAGAGTTATTTGCGATCGATCTCTATGCTATTGCAGCTGCAACAATATGCCACTCTAGAAGAAGCTCTGGCGCAAGCTAGAATTATCGAAGAGATCAAGATACAGGATGGCAAAATTGCCAAGCCTAAGAAAAAAGAATGGAATAAGAGCACTAAAATAGGGACTACGCAACAGAAACCCATCGTGGTCAATCAAGTTGCTATCAACGCCCCTAAGCCTGCCCAAGCAACACAGCCTCCAAAGGCTAATTATCAGGCGGTGCCTCCAAACAACTATGAGAGAGAAAATCAAAAATAGGACCACAATCAGTAGCATCACCCTAGGCGGCAATTTACACCATACACCGAGTCCAGGGACTCCTTGTTTGACCGTTTGTCAGCGACAAACTTGATTAATCTGCCAGAGATTCAAACAATAGATCCTAATGCGCCAAAGCCTAAGGGCTATAGAGAGGATCTTTACTATAGGTTCCACAGAAGGAAAGGGCATGACCTTAACGCCTATTGGAAGTTCAAAGGTTTAGTGCAAGATCTCATTGACAACAACACATTGGCAGTGGATAATCCCATAGCGCCTAACAACCAACAAATGGGCGTTTTCAGAGATCCTTTGCCTGCACATGATGCACAAGCAAAACCTCTTCATGTCAATGAGGTGCAGCAGAATTGCCCCATGGAAGGGTATGTGGGGATGATAAGCATCGTGACTCGAAACAAGAGATACCCAGGAGCTGCCCCTGCGATAGCCACAAGAGAAGTTCCCTCAACGTCACAAACTCAACCGACCCCTACACAGCTTCCCCCGCCTAGACCAGTGGCCACGATTCGAACTAGACTTACTCAAAGTCTAAGGACCACGTCGGCTAGGCTCTCCATATATGAGCTTATTCAACAATCAGCGCCCCATCGGGAGGCTCTCATGGAGATCTTAAAGGCAATTGAGCTGCATCCCCACGAAGCAAATTCTTTCAACAACTTCGTGGGCCATGTGAAATAGTGTACGGAACCAGTCATCACCTTTCGAGAAGATGAATTAAAATCGATGGCTGGTGATGTGGCGGATCCACCCCTGCACGTTATTGCGTGGGTCAACGGGATTCCTTATAAGCGGGTGTTGGTAGACACTGGTTCGTCCAGTAACATTATTACAACCGCCGCCTTAAAACATTTGAAGTTGCCAGCCTCTCACATCGTACCTTCCACTTATACTCTTCGAGCATTCAATGATGCGATATGCTCGACAGTTGGCACAATTGTCCTACCCATACAAGTGGGACAAAAGAACATCCATACATTGTGCCACATTTTAGAAGGTGAGATGGCTTACAATATCTTGCTGGGGCGACCTTGGATCCGGGACATGAAGTGTGTCCCTTCAATTGCTCATCAATGTTTAAAGTATACATTTGAAGGACAAGTGCACGTGGTCCCCGTAGATTTAGAACCTTTCAAATACTGCAATTCAGTGCACCTAATGCCGCAGTCGACCCTTCCTTCAACGCATGTGGATTTTTAGTTAAATCCATCTAAAAGGGGTCCGATTACGCAAGAATATCCATTACCAAATCAATCAAATTCCCAAGGCGGGTTCATCTTCTTCATCTAGTCCTCCCACAACGATGCCACCTACGGTGGCCACACCAACGGACAAAGGAAAGAAGCCCCTGGAAGAGGAACCACCCTTAGTCTCCAACATCTCGACAGAAGAGATGCCTAATAGAATGGAAGTCGAGACGCCTAGTTCACCCCACATGGAGTGGACTCAGGGAGAACTCCCATTCGCTTCCTCTCAATCGCCAACGATTACTGTTGAGATGTCTAACACAGGCATGGGGGAGTATATAGTGCGCAATGTTGTAGCAACGCCCACACTTCAGTCTATGCAAGACATGGGAAGACCTCGACTCCCCATAGGCTCTGTGGTTCCTTTAGGCTACCCACCTAATCAGACAAACTTCATTTTTGGGGGCCTGGATAATGGCGTTGAACCTTCCCTACAAGAAGAGGAAGATGAAGAGCCCTTTGTGGAGGATGTCAATTATCTGTCTAACCCGGACTTCGCATTACGATATCTTAGCCAATGCAATTGGCATGGATATGGGTTGGGCAGGTATGAACAAGGAGTGCATGTTTTGTGCCAACCAAGATACCAAATGCCTTATGACAAGTCAGGAGTAGGGTTTAATCACCCTTTGCCCCTCGACATCTTGGTCGAAAACATGCAAGGCCTAGGGATAGGCAACAAGGATGGGTTGGCATCAGATCCATATGCCAATCCAAATACAACTTATACATTGGGGGATTATCTCCCATTACACACAACCAACCTTGTTGACCTCAACAACCCTTTCCCTTCGGTCACAATGGGAGACAATTCCAGGACTCACCTCCATGAAGGATATGACCAAGACCAAGCAGAGTCTTCGGATGATGAGTTGGAGTACGAGGTGTCACCTTGGGATCCTCTTGAGTCAGGAAGCAATCATTCACACATGCTTCCCATGGATGATTATCAAGAAAGCTTCTTGACCATGTTCCCATTAGATGATCCCATTGAACATAGATTACCTCAAGCAAATCAGGTCCCCCCGTAGAGAGCGGAACAACCTCGTTGGGACCATATTAATTTGCTTGAGCAAGATGAGCTTCCCATGTCGCAAGCAGTTATTGGAGCCAATGAAGGCCTATGGATCTCTGACAGTGATTACGAAGATGAAACCGAGATGGCCTATCTCAACCACATGCGACAAATGCAACAACAATATCCCTTGGACATAGATGACATGTTTGAACACTTACACATAGGTCCAAGACATAGGTGGCACCTCAACCCGATGTAGTTATAGCAATTACTGCACCCGCCACTCTAGGTACACAGAGAGCATCTTCCACCTGGAGACCCTATCAAACCATCAGTGCCTAGGGCAGACCCTATTTGCATGTCCACGCATAGGGCTGATCCCTTTGTGCCAGTGCCTACAGAGCCAGATCCAAAGCATCAAGAACATCCAGAATGTCAGAGTTATCACACCTACGGTAATGGAGGTTACAATCATTTCATCAACATGATCTCCATTGACTTGACCGCCCCCATCCATGATCCAGCCGATCCAACACGGTCATTGCATCTAGACATAGAGGCTATAGATTGGGATCACGCTGACACACCACCATCCCCATCAGAGTATTGGCCTTGCGGTGGGATGTTTCATTTCACTCCAGGACAGACTCAGGATGTCTTCCATGCTGAAGAGGAACTCGACGTTCCTAATGATGATCTTAATTCAGCAAATGATATCCATCTGATCCCAACTCCACACTAGTTGGAGGACGGATCCCACATGTCGGTCGAGGCAACGACTGACGTAGACATCGGCACAGATCCAATGAATCCATGGATTCTCCAGCTGGGGGTAAGTCTCTCCCCCGAAGAGCAAGCCGATTATGTTGCCCTTCTCAAGGAGAAGAAGGAGGTTTTTGCATGGTCATACAAGGATATGCCGGGACTAGACCCACAGCTAGTCACGCATAATTTAACGCTTGATCCGACAATCAAGCCAGTAAAGCAAAAACTATGCAAGATGCATCCAACAGTGGCCTTAATGGTAAAAGACGAGTTACAAAAGTTGTTGGATGCACAGTTTGTCATCTGTGTGGATTATCCGCCATGGTTGTCTAACATGGTTCCCGTCAAGAAGCCCGATGGGAGGATTCGCATATGCACCAATTTTTGAGATCTTAACAAAGCGAGTCCTAAGGATGATTTTCCCTTGCCAAGCATCGACGCGTTGGTAGACGCTACAGCGGGCCACGAAATGCTTTCCCTTATGGATGGTTTCTCAGGATACAATCAGATTCGTATTAATCCTGAGGACCAACTAAAAATGGCATTCACAATGCCTTGGGGGACATTTTGTTATAAGGTCATGCCTTTTGGCCTTAAAAATGCTGGCGCCACCTACCAACGTGCCATGACATACATCTTCCATGATTACATGCACAAAACTTTGGAAGATTACATGGATGATTTGTTGGCCAAATCTCTTTTGCGCCTAGATCACCTCGGTGACTTGAGCAAGGTCCTTGATCGCCTCATTGAGCATAAAGTCAGACTAAACCCCAAGAAGTGCGTCTTTGGCGTCACCTCTGGAAAGCTCTTGGGTTTCATAGTCTCCAAATGAGGAATCGAGGTGGATCCCAACAAAGTCAAGGCAATCCTTGAAATGCTTCCCCCAACTACCATCAAGCAGCTCAGAAGTCTGCAGGGAAAGGTCGCGTCGATCAAACGCTTCATAGCGCAGTTATCTGACAAGTGCCGACCCATGAATAAATTATTGCACAAGGGGGTAGCATTCCATTGGGATGACGAGTGCCAGTCGGCCTTTGACGACATTAAATAGTACTTGGCTTCGCCGCCAGTATTGGCACCACCTAGACCAGGAGTGTCATTCTATTTATACATTTCAGCTACTGAGGTGGCATTGGGCGCCATGCTGTCCCAAAAAAATGAGCTTCACAAAGAATAGGCTACATATTATCTTAGCCGCACCCTGGTCAGTTATGAACTTAACTATGCATACGTTGAAAAGCTCTGCTTGGCAGTGGTGTTTGCTACCAAAAGGCTATGCCACTACATGCTTAGTAATAAGACGTATGTTGTGTCTAAGGAGAATCCATTGCGATACATGATGAGTCGTACTTATCATAGTAGCCGCACGACGAAATGGATCATGTTGTTGACGGAGTTTGACATAGAATTCATTGGACAGAAATCCATAAAAGGTCAAGTCATCGCCGATCAACTAGCCGAGGCTCCTCTTGAAGACGATCAGCCTTTGACTTTCGAACTACCTGATGATGGGGTCTTCCATGTTTTAGAATCGCCAGATTCTGATGAGCCTGAGTCACAGGCTGACATAACCCTATTCTTTGATGGTTCTAAGTGTGAGCAAGGAGGTGGCACGAGAATTGTATTCTTCACTCCACAAGGGGCTCCAATGCCTTTGTCATTTAAATTAGACTTCCCATGCACCAATAACAATGCAGAATACGAAGCCTTGCTCATAGGTCTTCATATAGCCATCACCATGAACATTAAATGATTGAACATCTTTGGTGACTCGTTGTTAATTGTCAATCAAGTTAAGGGGATATTCCAATGTAAATGCCCCATTCTACAGGCCTATAAAGCCCTTGTGGACAAATTCCTGGCACAACTTGAATGGTACGACATCGAGGCACTCCCTCGATCATCGAATCATTTTGCGGATACTATGGCCTCCTTGGGGTCACTAATCCCGCAAGACCTTTTCGGTGAAATGACAACCATTCAGGTCAAGACATTATCGCAACCCGCGATGGAGCGTGCAAGCTCTGACCTCACGCCAGGAATCCACTTGATCCAGATTGAACCATCTCCGGATAGGTTTTCTCGAATCCAAGATTGTTTGACTAAAGCCAACTGGGGGTCCTTGTTCTCCCCTTCCCCTCTTAATAGCAACACAACGCTATTTTTACAAGTTCTTTCCCGTTCAGCTTTTGTTTGGGATGAACTTCAAGAGGGATTGGCCGTTCATACCATCGAGGTTTCTGATCAGCAGGATTGGTACACACCCATTAGGGATTACCTCAAGCTAGGTACTCTCCCACTTGGATTGACACAAGCCACGAAAAGATCATTCAAACAGAAAGCGGCAAAACATGTCTTGTTAGGAGACATTTTGTATCGTCGGAGCTATGAAGGAATCCTCCTCCATTGCTTGGACCAGCAAGAGTCCGCTTGGGCGATCACCCAAGCACACGATGGTACATGTGGTGGCCACTTCAGCGGTATGGCCATCGCAAAGCGCATTCTTCGCATGGGTTATTATTGGCCATATTTAGAGCGAGATTGTTGCGCGTATGTGAAGAAGTGCGTGAAGTGTCAACATCATGCCAATTTGACACACGTACCTTCTCAGGCCTTGCAACCGATCCAATCGGCTTGGCATTTTTCGTAGTGGGGCTTTGATCTGATCGAAAAGATCTCCCCTGCATCGTCGGGTCATCACACATTCATCATTACGGCCACAGAGTATTTTACCAAGTGGGTGGAAGCAATTTCGTTAACCTCTATGACTGGACCCCGCATTGCGGAGTTTATTTTGCATAATATCATATGTCATTTTGGTATTCCATCCAAGATCCTCTCGGATAATGGGACACCATTCAAGAATAAATATGTGCGTGCTTTGACCACAAAGTACAAAATTCAGCATAGCTTTTCAACACCCTATTATCCGCAGGCAAATGGGCAAGCAGAGGCGTCAAACAAAATGCTCATCGCCATCCTCAAAAATACTATCGTAGATAATCATAAGGATTGGCACATTCAGATCCCGCTTGCCCTATGGGCTTATCGCACTAGCATTCGGACGCCCACTGGGGCAACTCCATTTTCGTTGGTGTATGGCTCCGAGGCTATCATGCCTCTTGAGTTGGAAATCCCTTCATTGCGCATTTCAATGCAAGAGTTCATCGATGATGACACTACGCGACAGGCCCGGTTAGATCAACTTACGTTGCTTGATGAACGATGCGTCAATGCTCTCGAGCATTTGCGTATCTATCAAGAGCGACTTAAGAAAGCATACAACATGAAGGTCCACTTGAGGGAATTTTAGGTTGGTGACTTGGTCTTAAAAGAGAACCAACAGAATTCTAATTTACCGTCCCATCCGAGGGACAAGTTTGCAGCAAACTGGTTAGGTCCTTATGTGATTGATAGTCGAATAGGACCTGGAACTTACCGGCTTGCCTCTCTTGAAGGAATCAAGGAGCTCGAACCCTTGAACATCATTCATTTGAGGCCATTCCACATTTAGAGAGCCATAGTCCAACCAAAAGCTCCAAGGATTATCACAATCGCTTTGTACTCAATCCCAAGTACCAAATCCTCCAAAGGTGTCCATAAACCCTTTGGTCAAACCAAAAGCTCCAAGGATTTCCACAATCGCTTGGTCAATCCCAAAATGCCCCAAAGGTGTCCATAAACCCTTTGGTCAAACCAAAAGCTCCAAGGATTTCCACAATCGCTTGGTCAATCCCAAAATGCCCCAAAGGTGTCCATAAACCCTTTGGTCAAACCAAAAGCTCCAAGGATTTCCACAATCACTTGGTCACTCCCAAAATGCCCCAAAGGTGTCCATAAACCCTTTGGTCAAACCAAAAGCTCCAAGGGTTACCATAGCCGCTTGGTCACAACAAATATTCAAAAATAAACAAAAACAATAAAATCATCAAAAATAACAAAAAAATTGCATTTCCATTTCATGCATACTCATAAAACATCAAAAATACAAAAATATAGGTTGCATTAGGCATCCCATTCATACATTGCATATTTGTTGGTTATACAAGTCAAAAGCACCATAGACTGTAATTGCTTGGCAATCCCATCATCTTCCACATCACATCAATTTTCTCAATGCTTACATCCCGCATCACACCATCCCATTTTTTTAGCATTAGTCAGTTGTCTCCTAATGTATTTAGGGTTTTCGTTATTCAAATTGTCTTTACCTTTCTAGCCAAAAATTGTACAAAGTCAAACAGATTTTACACAGGAAAATTTTACTTGGGTCACACCTCGTTATGTAATATCCCTACACAAATTTACACACATAAAATAATTCCTAAGTTGTGTGAACGCAAGAGAAACCTACAAAGCAGTCTAGGGTACCATCGATGAAAGATTAGCCTATTCATCCCCCTGTGCGAATGGTTCCAAAATGCTGAGAATTGACAAAAGGACAAGCTCTTCCCCATCAATTCCCCTTAATAAATAGTGGTTTTCACCACTACCAAAATCCCAATCACCATTGGTCCCTAAGATTGTAAGGATTCATACTACACGTCCCTGCCAAGGATGGGTAGTCATCCCCAAGACCTAAAAGGATCGATGCCATTCCAAAACAACATTCCAACAAACCATCATCACAACCATTTCCATTCACCTTTGGTCTCAAAGTTGTAAGGATTCATACTACACGTCCCTGAACAGGATGGGTAGTCATCCCCAAGGCCCAAAAGATCAATGCCCTTACTTCATAATCTCCATCATCCCCTTGGTTCCCAAAGTCGTAAGGATTCATACTACACGTCCCTGAAAAGGATGGGTAGTCATCCCCAAGGCATAACAGGATCAAGGCCATTCACAAGCTCAAACTTACAAATCTCAAAATACAAAATCAAATAACAGTGGTTATCACCACTATTCAAAATCCTTGCTCAAAAAGAAAAACAAAGAACAAAATAAACAGTGATTTTCATCACTTTGTATACGAGCAAATATCCTAAACCATTGAACCAATAAAAAACCTGAACTTGAATCCCTGGAATTCTCAGCATTCGAAAACCATCTAGGTGATCCTCATTACAGGTTTGGTGGACAACCTACCCAGCAATGGCGGTATCCTACCCGCATGACGATATGTCTATCACATTAGCTTTGCGTGTGAGCAGACCAATGTTTGCATGTGGATGAGCTAGCTATGGTACCCTAGATTGTCCCATGGATTAATCTTGCTAAACACAAAAACGGAGTTAGTGGAGCTAATTAGGTGATCCTCAGTACAGGTTTGGTTGATAGCCTATCTAGCACTGGCGGTATCCTGACAAATACCACATAAACAAACTCAATTGCACACACAGGGATGTGAAATAACTTGGTTAAATTCAAGTCGGATTTAGACCTTGTTCAAAAGTCTTGCGAGATAAATGTACAATCTTGGCTAGTTAGTTAAAATATCTGAATCTCAGAAAAGCTTAACTACATTATAACAACTGGTACATTTTATTCCATACATCATCATCAAACAAATATGCAAAATACAAAAACAAAGTTTTCACATGCACAATCATTCCACAAAGTCATCCCATTCATATAGCAAGTCAGTCAAATCTTGCACAGTCTATGGTGCTAATGACAAAACATAAACAACTCATTTCATTTATTCCATTGGCATTCATCATACAAATTAGAACCATCGCATTCATAATCGCATATGCATACATTAATGTAAAAACATGTACATAAACATAAATCATGAAAAGTGCATCCACAAAAAATATGTCATCTGTATATATATCAAAAAAGAGATGCCCGTAGGCTACAAAACTGGTCCTCTGACCCCGCAATCATACAACAAAATCCCCAAGTCTAGGGCATCGTCCACCATGATCACGCAGGATCGGTGCGACGGGAACTACCCCCCGTGGTGCGGGTCCTCTGAGACCTCTCAGGGCGGCTACTGCTCGCCCCCGCACCATGCCCGTTGGCCTCTCCCTCATCCCATCGCCTCCGCTGAGAGGATGTTGTCTGCTCCATGTCGCTCCCTCTCGAGCGTCGCGATGATCCACCTCCAGAGAATGCAGGCACTTGCCCACCAAGGCGGGTAATCTCATCCTCCAGCTCATACCGCTATCGCAACCAGTCCCTCTCCCACTGATGATAGGTCGCAATGCTCATCCATAGGAGATCCCTCTCCCACACCATCTCCCCAAGCTCCCCATCTCACCTCCGTAGCACCTCCGTCAATCATGCTACCTCAGCGTGCAACCCCGCCTCTGTATCCCCTGGCACGGTCGGCTGCGTCGGCCTCTCTAGAGCACCGGCCTGCTTCGGAGCATCCTGCATCTCTGGCTGCTCCTCCTCACCAAAGTCCTCTCCCGCATCTGCCACCTCCACCATCTCCACATCAACAGGAGCTCCCCAACCCTCTCCTGGTGCCTCTGCACCCTCTCCGCCTACCGCTGCCTCATCCCCTCCCAATGGCCCCTCACCTCGCCATTGTCGGAGCGTCCACCACTCCTGGTACTCGATAGTAACTCCGACGTCATCCATGTCCGGAGTGTCCAGTACTGTATCCGCCTCCTCACTTAGCGGCTCGAGGATCGACGTAGCTAGAGTCCTCTCATCGCTTCGACGTCGATAGACTAAGGGCTCCCCAGGAAACCCCTGGCGTACCCCAAACTGTCGTGTCACTCGGAGATAATGGAAGTATTCCTGCTTTATCCCGTGTCGTCCAATGACCCACCTCCCCCTCCGGACCCGTCGAAGCCACTCATCAGCCTTCGGCCATGCGGGACAATCCCGATATGGCCTCCACACCACATCTCCTGGAGTCAGTCATGCCAATGCATCTACGTAATGGTCCACGTCTCCCACAAACCGTCGACTCTGCCCTCGCTCCTCAGATCGATACCATAAAGCCCCATAACCAATGTCTCTATCCACCATGTCAACCCGTGTAGTCCAGGGTAGCCCTCGTGGTCGCTCCATGGCTATATGCTGCCAGGCCCAGCTCTGTAGCAAGAAACTGCAGCCAATCCCCTTTCGCCCCTGACAACGGACCTCATACAGCTCATCATATAGTTGAGCCAAGAGCGTCTGGCCCCATCTCATAATCACAGGCTCTGTCATCGGACAATCCACTAACTGCCACACCACCTCCAGTAGGTTCCATGGGAACCTCGCCCCGAGGAGTCTGGCAACAACATGTTGGAAATGAGGCTCATGAGTAGTGTATGCCTCACTCCCAACACCCTCCTCGCGTACCACCACCGCACTAAGATCCCACCCATCTGACAATCATCCTCCGCTCTCTGCACCGTGTCCTCCACACCCAAGTCCTCCCCATGTCCAAAACACCGGGTCAGTACAGCCGTCCTCTGGCCTCGTGGCGTCGTCCGGATGGGAACCCCGTCTATCGAAATTCGAAGAATCCGATACACATCCTCCAAGGTAACTGTCATCTCCCCTATCGGGAGATGGAAGGTGTTCGTCCAAACATTCCATAGACTGATCAAAGCTGTCAAGTACGCCCGATCCCCAACAACTGGCTCCAATCGAGCCACATGCTTGAGCCCCAAGGCGTCAAGCCACTCCCAGTCCTCCGCACTCAACGCCTCTCGGGCACTAGAAAAAATAGTCGGTACCCGATATCGACTCTTCACCACCTGCACATCACACAACATAAACACATCAAAACATGCATCAAATCACCATCACATATACAAAAATGCATCAATATACAGTAACATCATTCATTCACATGTACATCTGTTACAATTTAAAAACATACAAACAACAAATTGATATGGTTTATCTACGGTTTCAACCTAAGTTTTACCATTCAAACAAAAAAATTCATCAATTTTTTTCATCTTTAAATTAAACAAAAAAAATCATCAATTTTTCATCTTTACTTTCATACAAAAAAAAAAAAAAAAAAAAATTTGACATAGTTTACCTACGGTTTTTTCACCTAAGTTTTACCATTATTATTCATTTCATCAAATAAAACATGTTTTACCTACGGTTTTACCTAAGTTCACAATTTTTTCAAATTTCATTTTTCTATTTCCAAAACAATTTGACATGGTTTACCTACGGTTTTCACCTAAGTTTTACCATTCAAAAAAAAAAAAAAATTCATCAATTTTTCATCTTTAAGTTCATAAAAATGACAAAAAAAACTGACATGGTTTACCTACGGTTTCGACCTAAGTTTCACCATTCACACAAAAAAAAAAAACATTTTTCTAACCGTGGTTACCCTAAGGTGTTACTCTAAGTTTCATTTAGGTTTATTTTATGGTTTTCCATCTAGGTTCCCATCGGTTTGCATACACGTTTCATTTCGTTTCATGGTCTTTAAATCAAATTCATTCACCTTTTAATTAATTAATTAGGGTTCCATGTCTTAAACAAAAGAAAAACACAATAAAAACAAATTTGCACTTTTTCAAATTAAAACTCGAGGAGATAGTTCACTTACTGGTCTCGCTTCGGCTCCGCCGCTTGACGACCCGGTCTGTGCACTCATGGTAGCTGGAAAATTCGGCAGTGCTTCGCGTCAGAAAATCTCCCTCCTCCTCAGAGCTCCAATTCGCTCGCGATGAACAGTGCAAATGAGCCAAATCCGTCATTTTTGCATATTTATAATTTTTGCTTGCTGGTATTCGTTCCTTCCTGGAACGAGCGCTTTTCCTTGGAGGAGCGCTCGTCCCACCCCAGGACGAATAACAGCATGGTATTCGTCCCACCCCGGAACGAATTCCAAAATTCAAAAAAAAAAAAAAAAACAAACAGACAAAAAGCACCACAACCAAAACACTAAAAATTGCCAAACCAGAGTGCTATTGCACCTGACATTCTTGGCATAACAAAACAGATGTCGGGGTTTACATTATCACTATCTCTATCCCTAAGAAGGCTACCATGGCCGGACCGCTCCACGGGAGATCGGATTTTTGACAATGTTTACCCCTTATGGCGTCGCAAAACGGGTTTACCCCCACCAAAAATAGGTCTAAATGTCGGAAAACTGCATGCACATTCAATGATAAACAACTCGAAGGCACCCTTACCTAAGTCATCTTGGGTCAAGCGACTCGTCGCTTTTCTCATGTCGGTCATTCCCTCATCGATTCGTCGCTTGAGGGGGTAGTCACACTTAGTTGCCAATCAACAACAATATACCCAATCATGGAAATGACACGCATTCAAAGGATCATTGACAAAGACAATCGCGCCCCTGCTTGGGGCAGCAAACAAGCAATCATCACAAGCTGATCAAACACTTGGCATTCGTGAATCATGAACTCAAGGTTCCCATAGACAAAAGGTTGCGCCCTTTGCCTATTCATGACTGATCAATGTCCAAGTTCAAGTAATACCTCACCGAACCAGGTTAATACTTGATTTAAGTTCCTTAGCTCGTCAGAAGCAAGGATTCAAGAATGCGTGCCCTTTCCATACTTGGGGCATCAAGAGTTGGTTAGGTTACTGAGAAACCCTAATCATTAGTGCTTTGGTTATCTATTTTTGCTCGACGTTGTGCCTTGCACAGCGCTTCCCAAAAAGGGGCATCTGTAGACACCAAAACAACACCAATCCGATTACGTGACAACGAGCGCTGATCGCATTGACACAAATAGTCCCTAGGGCAGCCCCCAGAGGTTAAACAAGTGGTCCTAACCACTTCTAAAAGCAGTTTTAGAGGTCAGAGGTCAATTTGGCACCTTTTAGGCACTTTGCTAATTATTCGCTCCACCCCGAAACGAGTACAGACTGGTACTCGTTCCACCCAAGGACGAATTCCAGCGCTCGTTTCGGGGTGGGACGAATACCAGGTTTGACCGACAAAAAGTCAAACCTCGGCACAGGACAACTCAGAACTGCCACTAAGCTCTCCCTTCATGGCATAGGAGTACGAGCGATTTCTTTTGACAACTCAGATCTGCCACTTGACTCTCCATTCATTGCATGGGAGTGAGAGTGGGCTTTTTCATGACAACTCAAATTAGCTACTTAACTCTCCCTTCATTGCATGGGAGTGTGAGTGAGTTCTTTTGAGCATGCGAAAGCAGTTACAGAAGCAGTTATGAAGTCCTTGATCAGGGAGAAGTCTTCTCTTCATAGAAAAAAGCATTCATGCAAAATAGCACTTTTGCATGTTAATTCAAGAGACCCCTTGGGTCTATAAAATGGTGAGTTTCCTCACCCAAAAATAGATACAGAGAAGGAGCATTTTGAGCAACGAAGTGTCTGCTATTTTCTTGACTTACGATTTGTGCCTTTACATCCATAATCTCTTAATCGAAAGGGAGGTTATTGGGTGACTTTTGGAGGCACGAATCAAGACCCAAAACCCGATTTTTCTGGACACAATATCCTACCAATTTGTCGATAACACATCACAACAGGTTTCGGACTCATCCCAAGCGGATTGGTGTCGAAACAAAAGTCTTAACCGACGGGTGGTTTGCCTTCGGGCACCCCCTGCCTTATTGCAGGTTTACTCGTTTCACCCTGGAACGAATACCAGTTTGTTGCAGGTTTACTCGTTTCACCCCGAAACGAATACCAATTGCAGGTTTATTCGTCCTGCCCGGAACGAATACCGATCTGTGTCGAATTTGGTGACTGTTTCTTTTGCAGTATTTTGCTAGTTACATGATTATGCTTCTGTCAAATTTTTAGTCTATTTAGATTCATTTTAATCATCGTTATATTTATCTTTTATATTCATTAATAGTACTCTTTCAGATTTGCGAGTTTCATTATCATACACAGGTGCTATTGACGATTTGTTGTTTCTTTGAACGCAGGAGGAGCAGCAAGGATTAAAGATTCATCAATACCAGCGGCGGCAACACTTTGGCTCGCCCATTTCACATGTGGGCACGCGGAAGGAGGAACACTAAATCCATGATTGTAATTGAAACTATGTTAACGCTCCTACCCCCTAAAAGGGAGGAGACGTCTTTGTAACCGAATTGGAAGAGTATAAATAAAAAGGGTTGTGCTTTCTATACTTCCTTTTATCTCATTTAAATTCGTCTCTTTTCTTTCATTTCATGCATTTCACTTTATAGGACCTTAAGCGTTAACTTTGGGTTTTGAATACATCGCATTAGTTTTCCTTTCAATCTTTCGGAATCTCGTGCTTTCATTATGTTTCTCAATGATCCTATATATGGTGGTGGTTCTCACTACTCCTTTAGTGGTTTTATTTGCCCCTTGTTATTGCACATCTTATGTTTTTAAACATCTAAAATATACCTCTAAAATTGGGAACCCTTTGCTTTCAATAATGTTTTAAAATGAGGGATATTCTACCTCACAAACGTAGAGTAAATATGCTCTTAAATTTACTTTAAAAACAACATATACTATTCACTTATAAATCCCCTAAAGAACCTAAATAATTTTTATAACTTGCAAATTTTCTTAAATATAATGGTGTGTAATAGTGTCTCTTTCTTGGTTTAGAGACACTAAAAACTTTTCTTTTTCTAACTCTTAGTAGCTCAAAAATTTGATGCTCTAAAAAAATATTAATAAACAACTTCAAAATCTTTGCAATAATACTTTATATGGCATCAATTTTAACACCTTTTTGTAACTTCTTTCTTTATATCTTGATATCTTGTATTTTTTGTAATGCACCTTTCTTTTGTTGTTAGTAGACACTTCAATTTGCAGCTATGGTTGCTACTCAAAAACTTGTTTCTTCTACTTCAAACAGGTGCTACCTATCTCTGAAATTTGCAATCTCAAATGTTGTCCTTTTTCTGTCAAAATCTGTGATCAACCTCTGTAGCACCCTAAAATTGGCACAGTTAAACCTTAGTAAAAAGATAAAAATTCAAATTTTAACCTCGAACCGCTCGTTAACCGCCCATTACCCACTTTCCTTGTTTTCCATGCCATTTTTAGGATTTGTTTTGACCGTTGGATGATATCGTCGCAGATTAGACGAAATCATCCCAGATTTGACGAATTCATCTAGAACAGAACGTCCAGACGATTTCATCCCAAAACCAAATTTTCATAATTAGCTTCTATTTCAACAACCTCTCTAACCTGGGCAAAAAGCGTGTCTGCATAGTTAGAGTCTCCCCCGTTGGAGATCTCCCAAATTGGGATGATCTCCAACCTCCTAACCTCTCCCTAATCCTATATAAACTGGGATTTTCTTAGTTTATCCCCCTGGAACTCCCTAATTGACTCCCCTAAACCCCTGGAATTTCCACGCACCTTAGAGCATCCTCACACCATCATTTGCATTATGCATTTCATGTTTTCTTGCAGGAACTTTACTATTTTTCAGTCGAAGCTAGCTCGGATCGTCGCAAGCGATTCCAGGCGATTTCGGACGATCCTGTCGAGGAGCACAGATGATCTCGTACGATTGGAGGTGATCCCAACTGTAGTCCAGATTGGGGGCAATCAGAGTCCAGAGTTTGCATCTTTTATTTATTTTCTGCATTTCTTTGTACATTATCTTAGTTATTATATTTATGCATCTTGGAGTTCACCTCATTTAGGATAACCGCATGATAAAGTTAAAATCAATCATTAAATCTACTGCATTTCTCTTATTTGTTATTTGAATTTATTATTTAGGCATGTTTGTTGTTATTTCTATCATTCTCCTTTGCTTTTGTAGTTGCATATTTGGTATTTTGTATCTATTCCTATGATTGCAGGTTTTTGATGAATTCATCTAATGAATTGATGATGATATCATCTGATCTCAGATGATTACGTATGAGTTGAGATGATCTGGACTGCTACAAAACTCAGAATCTTCATCAGACATCCGAAATTAGGTATGTACTGTTCTAGTTAGCATATTCTCTGTGTTTAGCATTCATTCATGTTTTTTGTATTCATCTAAATCAGCATTGGCATATAGAATAGTTTAGATTCATCTTGGCCAAACCTAGGAATTGAATGATTAAAGTACAAAATGAACACATCAAACCTACTATCAACCTAGGTGTGGAAACTGCCACTCAAAATTTTCCTGGTGAACCCACCATCCGTCAAAAATTCACCCTTATACTCCTCCCCCGAGAGGCGGGACCTTCAAAGGGCCTCTCAGTCCGAGGTATTGTCCCATCCTTCTCGCATCCCCCTTCAGGGCATGGATCCTATAGCCTGAAGGTAAGGATGCGAAAAATTTGGAGCGATACATTTTGGTGAACCCGACGTGAAAACTAAAAACCTTTTGAAAACAATCCAAAAAAAAAAAAACATAAATGCATTTAGAATCAAAGATTGCATATCATATTTAGATGGTAGATTATAATAAAAGATGAGTTGTCACCATTAATGTTGAGAATCAATTAGCAGCTATAGAGATTACTTCTATGCTTAGAGTACCTCAAACAAATAGGGTTCAACCTTTGTGGGACGAACTTGATAGGAGATTGGGTATCATTGGATCTAGATCAACCGAACTTAGGCAAATTAAGAGGTTTGTCCTAGATAGAATCTAGGATCCTGATCAAGTGACCTTATATCATGAACTTCAGAGAGCTTGCCATAGGTGGTTAGCAGATAAAAGAGCCCTTGTGTCTTCAGAGTTGTACACCTTTGAGGAATACCTTGAGAATGTAGTTGTAGTACATAAATTTCTATCTCATATAGAGGATCAAGAGGTCGTTCTTACGGATAGAAAAATATGGAATAGAGTTCCTAGAGCTGTGTTATATCGAGAGTATTGCCATGAAATCTATTTTTACAAGTCAGAGTCAGAAACAGATAATATCACTATAGCACACTTTATCAAGTTCTTGAAAAACCATTTCCAATTTGAAGAGGAGCATTTCATGACTCCTGATGAACTTGATCCTATCAATGACATCTATAAACTATTTATAGAAAACTAAGCTATTCTTTTATTATTGTTATTTCTTGCATTTAGTGTGTTGTTTGTTGTCTTTATAATCATAAAAACAAAAATCAATAAATAAATAAAAATAAAAACAAAACAAAATCATAACAAAAATCAAAACATTTTCTTTTAAGCATTATAGTAGGTATATAGTTAAAATATATACCTCCCAAATTTGTTGCAAATATATTAATATATATTTGCTAAAATCTAAATTTAGACATAATGACTAGACTCAAGAATGGAAAACAGACTGAAGTAGAAGAAGATTGGTTAAGAAAACCAGGAAATAACCCAGATGTCCTTCCTGAAGACCCAATTCAGGAAGAAGGAACCTTTGACCAACAAGAAGAAGAATTTGTTGTAGGAAATGAAAAAAAAGAAAATGATAGAGAGGAAGGATCCTCATCCCCTAAAATATCTCCAGAAGGAGCTGTTACTTTTGAGAACATGGAACATTTTTGGAAGTTCCTCAATACTAATATGGGCACTCTTAATAGAGCAGTCCATATGGACAAAGATCAAATTAGTGACACTCAAGCAACCCTAGAAGACATATATCACACACGCACTAATCCCTTGTCCTTCGTTGATCAAGAAAGTGATCAAGTTGGACCATCCAATTTGGATATGGCCACTATAATCCAGAACATGCAACAACAACAGGTTACCCAACCACCTAGAGTGCTTGTTACCAAGCCTAGGGTTATTCCCACACAAAAGAAACCTTCATTCACTGCTCTATTTTGCCAAGCTATTGATCAATATACCTCAAATCAACAAAAGCCTAAAACAAAACCAAATACCAATTTCCAACAATCGGGATACAACATAATGCTACAACAAATCTTCTTCATAATACTCTTCCTACCAACCATTTGCATAACAACAATATAGCATCTAATCCTTATGTCACGCCAGAATACGCTCACAAATCCCATACTCATGTACCACCGAACCAATATGGTGGGCAAACTGGTAATCTGGAAGCCATGGTGAAATAGTTAGTCTCCCGCATGGACCAGATAGATCCCTACCATCCCTCGTACAATTATCGAGAGATGTGTAGTCAGCCTCTAGATCCTATAGTTGTAGCACAACCATATCCCAAACACTTTCCTATGCCTGTCCTACCTATATACAAAGGAACTGAAGATCCCATAGAGCATCTTCGTATGTTTAGGATAGCATGTCATGATATATCACATGATGACTTGTTATTACTAAAAATGTTCCCAAAAAGTTTAGGAGGGATGGCATTGGAGTGGTATTATCAATTACCCACTCATTCTTTGAGAAATTTCGAAGAGACCGCCGAGTCTTTTGTGCATCAATTTAGTGCCTATATTGAAAGGCATGTAACCATTAAAGATTTGTACAACCTAAAACAAGACAAAGATGAGTGTTTTGCTGACTTCTTAGCTCGATGGAGGCAGTTGATAGGAAAATTACACTTTGTGTTACCTTATCGAGAAATTTTGGATATCTTTATCAATAATTTACAAGAACAACTATCCTATGAGTTATCAACTGCTACCTTGACCACCTTCGATCAAGCTATAGATTTAGCTCGAAGAGTGGAAGATGCTCTTATTAGGAGAGGTCAGCTTAAAAAGAAAGATGATGAGAAAACATCCAGAAATCAATATAAAAATAAACAAGTTGTGGGTGATGGAGTCACTGATAGCAAAAACGTTGCCAATGTTAATATTGCGAAAACAACAGAGAAGTTCATATTGAAACCTCCTGATAAACCACCTCGAGAATTTACTAGGTTAAATCAACCCTTATCAACCATTCTCCCGCAACTATTAGCACGAGGTTTGATCCAATTACCAAATATCCGGGAACCTGATCCAACTATACCCGGATATAGAGCTGATTTACATTGTGATTTCCATAGAGGACCTAGACATGCTACCAATTCTTGTAAAATATTAAAACATAAAATACAAGACCTGATTGATAACAATGAGATGGAGGTGCAAGCATTTCAACCTAAACAAAATCCTTCTAATAATGCTCAAAAGAACATCCCTCAAAATCAGAATCAGAATGCCAATCAGTCACTGGACATATTTCAACATCCTTTACCAAAGCATGGTAAAGAGGTGGCTAATCAAATTGAGCATCATAATGTTCCCCCTCCTACCCGATATGTAGGAACTATTAGTGGACATTCACCTACTCATGATGTGGAAGTATTTGACACAACTTTATCCATGGTTACGACTAGACCTCTATATAATATTCGGACCCCTGATCTTAGTGATACCGAATATGAGACTGAAAGTGACATGGAAATCACCTCAAATAAATCAAATAGTTCTGAAGATGAATCAGATCCTATTCAACCTATCACAAGTTCTATGGTTCCAGAAGAACCATTTCCTAGAAGAGTCACTACTAGACCATCTTCTCACCAATTACTTTCTAATGAACAAGCCATAAATGCTAGACCAAGGCCCATTCATCATCCGCAAAATAATATTGTAGGTACCATCGGAGCCGTTACTCGACAACGAGCTCAAAACTCTCAACAGGATCAAACTCGAACGATGGATCAGCTCCATTTGTTTTGAAAAATCCCAATAAAGGGAATCATGCGCCTAATGTTCAACCTAAGCCTCCTTATAATATTAATGAACAATTATCAAATACTACAGCTAGAATTTCCCTTTTGGACCTTTTAAGATCTTCTCCTACCCATAGGGATGAATTAATGCTCACATTAAGCCAAATGATGGTACCACAAAATATTCAACCTGAAGCCATGTCCAATACTATCATAACTCGAGAAGTCGATTGTATTGACTTTCGGGATAGAGATATACCACAACATAGTTTACATAAGGATAACCCCTTATATATTACTGCCCTAATTGGGGATGTAGCAGTTAAACGAGTCTTGATTGATAATGGTTCATCTTTAAACATATGCACTTTTGACTTCTACCAAATATTTGGGTTTAGAAGTGATGAAATGAAAAGAACTGATATGATCATAAAAGCCTTCAATGACGAAACACAAGAAACATGTGGAGTTATTACTATCCCCTTGCAAGTTGGTCCGAGAACCTTAGACACGACCGTGTTTATTGTACATTGCCCTGCATCGTACAATATACTTTTGGGTCGCCCTTGGATCAACGCAATGCGAGCTATTCCCTCAACTTTACATTAGTGTGTTAAATTCGAATTTAAAAATCAGTTGGTTACCATTCATGGTGATCCTAGACCCTTTGATATGTGTGCTTTGGCAGAACCGGTTGGAGTTCAATTTTTCCCTGCTCTGTCATCCACACATCCTAATTCTCATCAACCGACCAAACGTGTGAAACACACACCCATAACATCATCTACTTTTTCCCCATCAACTACACCTCTACATATAGCTCAACCATCTTCCGAACAAACCACATTAGGACCTCGAAAAGATCCTAAAACTACAACCAATGCTTCTTGTTTTACTCCTATAACTTCCATACCTATAGACTCATCCATCGATATCTCTATAACATCTACATCCACTACAAGCATACTTTCCACATCCGACGATGTAGGAAATGTTCCTTCTACCTCTTATGCTCTTACTGATGAGCTCTTACCCGATTTATCTAAAATTCTTATATAAAAAAAAACAAACATTGCCATGCAAGATTCCCTTATTTTAAATAAACTCCCACCCTCTCCTCGTACCTTGGGCCTCCCACAGCCTATGGGAAGTATTTACCAAGTCGGGAGTTGTGCTTTTATTTATAAGGGATATGACTGGGGAAGAATACCTAGAAACATCAAGACACATTGTGATGGATATGCTAGATGCTATTTTGCTAATGAGTATATTAAAGCTAAGCCCATAATGCTTAAATTGGGATATAAAGGGAAAGGTTTGGGACCTTTCCAGAATGGTATGAAAGAACCTTTTGAGGTAGAACCGTGGCTTGCCCGATGTGGTGTGGGCCTATTTCCTAGTAAAGGTCAGCCCTTCCCATTCGAGGATGATGACCACCTCATATGTTACCAAGATTATCTGGATAAATGGGATGTCTTGCATTTATGATAAGCCTCTTACATGTAATATGTTATCCATAGCTTACCCTGAGATGATTGTCGAATCCGACGATGAGTTGGAGGGGGATATCTTTCATGATGTCTCCATTGAGGAATTGTTACATAACGGATTTTATTTCGATGGCTCTATACCTAGTATAGCCCAACTTGAGGCCACGGCTCCTCAAGATGAATTATCCAAGCTAACCTTGGAAGAATTACAAGAATTAGGTGTTTCACCCCCCCACCTAATTTTGAGAGAGATCTACACATGGAAGTAGAAAACATCATAAAAATTAACATTGGAACCAAAGATAACCCTCACATAATCAACATTGGATTAGAATTGAGTCAAGAAAAACAAGATAAATACATTGCATTCCTTAAACAATATGAAGACATCTTTGCTTGGACATATGAAGATATGCCAGGATTAGACCCTTCTGTAGTTATGCATCACCTAGTAGTCCATCCGGATGCTAAACGTTAAATAGAAACTTAGAAAAATGCATCCTAAAGTGGCCTTACTAGTCAAAGGAGAATTAGAAAAACTCTTAAATGTTGTTTCTATACAAGCCATTGATTATGCTGAATGGATCTCGAATGTAGTTCCAGTAACTAAGAAAGAAGCCCCCATTAATTTTCATTGGGACGACGAATGTCAGGAAGCATTCAAACTCCTCAAACAATATCTCCTTAAACCACCAGTGCTTTCACCACCTAGATCCGATCATCCATTTATTTTGTACATTTACGCTTTCGATTTTGCCTTAGGAGCTATGTTAGCTCAACTTGACGATGAGAAGAAAGAACATGCTAATTATTACATTAGCAGGACCTTAATCAGTTATGAAACTTGCTATACCGTATTAGAGAAGTTATGTCTAGCAGTCATATTTTCTACATAAAAACTACGACATTATATGCTCAGCTAGAAAACGTATGTTATTGCTAAATTCGACCCTTTACGATATCTCATGAGTCGACCGTACTTATCTGGTCGCACAACAAAGTGGGTTCTTACGCTAAGCGAGTTTGAACTCACGTTTATAGGACAAAAGTTTGTTAAGGGTCAAATCATAGCAGATCAATTAGCTGTTGCACCCTTAGAGTCTACCCATCCCCTCATCATTGAGTTTCCCGATGAATGCCTTAAAATAGAGGCAGACCATCTAGAGCAATGGTCCCTATACTTTGATGAAGCCCGATGTATGAGTGGGGATGGTGCAAGTATTATTTTAATATCTCCACAGAAACATCTTATACCTCTGTCCTTCAAACTAACATTTGCTTGTACTAATAACACTGTTGAATATGAAGCTCTTATCCTTGGATTACGAGCTTCTTTAGCACTACAAATTAAAAATCTATTGGTTTTTGGTGACTCTCAACTTGTCATAAATCAAATCAATGATGTTTATCAAACCCAAGATGATAAATTGCGTCCATACAAAGCATATGTCTTACAATTATTATCTTTATTTGATCAAGTTACCTTGGAAGCTATTCCTCGAACTAACAACCGTGCGGCTGATGCTATGGTTGCAGCTGCATCTCTTTTGCCCTTGGAGTTAGATGACGAATATGCTACCATCATTATTCGTCGACTCTAGGAACCTGCTTCAAGCAAATCATGCTTAGAACATTTGGATGTGTTTCTAATCAATGAAACTACTCCTGAACATTGGTACACTGATATATTTAATTTTTTGCAAAATGGGACCTTTCCTGAAGGTTGTAATAGCAACCAGCGTAGGTTATTACGTAGACGAGCAAGTCGCTTCGTGATTATTGGTAATACCTTGTATAGGAGATCTTTTGAAGGCATCCTATTGAGATGTTTGAATCTAGCAGAATCTAGATCAGCTTTGAGTGAAGCCCACAATGGATCTTGTGGGGGGCATTTTAGTGGTAGCGCCATTGCTAAAAAGCTCCTTAGGATAGGATATTTTTGGCCTACCATGGAGAATGATGCACATGATTATGTGCGTCATTGCGACAAGTTCCAGAAACACGCTGACCTTGTCCATGCGCCTGCACAAGAGCTGCAGGCTATTTCATCTCCTTGGCCCTTTTCAAAATGGGGCTTAGACATCATTGGAAAAATCAACCCTGTGTCATCTGATGGACACAAATTTATCATAACCGCCATCGAGTATTTCACGAAGTGGGTTGAAGCTATGCCATTAGCTTCTTGTCACTGGAACCCAAGTTTCCAAGTTTATTTTTAATCAAATTATTTGTAGGTTCGGAATCCCTGCAAATCTCATCTCAGATAATGGAACTTGTTTTAAAAATAAAGATGTTAAGAAATTATGTCAAAAGTATAAAATTCAACATCGTTGGTCCACTCCCTATTATCCTCAGGGTAATGGCCAAGCAGAAGCATCTAATAAAACATTAATCAAAATCCTTAAAATACTGGTCAACAAATCGGTCGAGATTGGCATATTCAATTATATCCTGCTTTGTGGGCTTATCGAACTAGCGTTCGTACTCCCACGGGCACTTCCCCCTTTGTTTTGGTCTATGGCATTGAAGCAGTTTTTCCCTTTGAATTAGAAGTTCCTTCTTTGGCTCTGCTACTTCAAGATACTGAAGTAGGAGATGAATATCGTGTTGGCGAGACTTAGTCAACTGGAACTCCTAGATGAAAAGTGCATCAATGCTTTGGAGCATCTTCGTGCCTACCAAAACAAGCTTAAACGAGCATACCTCAAGAAAGTTCATCATCGATCCTTTGAGATCGGCGACCTTGTCTTAAAAGAAAATAAAAAAAATACTAATGCAACTAAAGACCTTAAAGGTAAATTTGAGCCCAACTGGCTTGGACCATATGTCATCACTGCTAAATTTGGATCGGGAGCATATCGATTAGCTACCTTAGATGGTAAAGATCTTAAAGAACCTATGAACATTATGCATCTTAAACGCTATTATGCATAACATTTGGTCATTTTTCATCATTTGTATATATTGTGTATTTTGCATATTGTTTCATTTTAGTCATCCATATAAAAATTTCAAAAACAGTAATAGTATTTCTTCTTGCAATTCATCAATCAAAATCAAAATATAAAAACATCAAAATCGTCAAAATCTTCAAAAACATATTTTATTTTCATACCTATCAATTCTTGAAGTATTGCAGTTATATTTTCAATTATTTTGGATAAATTAGCATTTATTTGGAATCCCGCACTTTCACATTCACATGAATAAATATCTTGATTTTATTTTGTATGATTATTAATCTCTCTTATATCAAAGTCCACAGTTGAATTAAATAAAGTTTTGAGCATAGAGAACTGATCTTGTTATTTACTTGAACCAAATATATCTTTTCACATTAAAATGATTTCATTGCAAATTCAATATGATGCTACATAGTAAAAGTGGTTTCTTGAGCGAAAAGTTTCCCCTGCTATCCTATCATGCACATGGTCTAGAATCTTTGAGAATTGACAAAAGGACAAGCTCACCCCTACCCGGAATAAAAATCCCTTGCTCTACAACTAATCCGAGCAAGTATCCCTAGCATAGGAAGAAAAATAAAAGTCAAAGAAAATGAGAAAAAGAAAAATATCATTTTGTACCATCACAGCAATATTTCAGCATTATCTCAAGTTCCAAGCAAAATACAAAAAAAAAAAACAAAAAAAAATAAGAGAAAAAGAAAAGGCAAAAGCAAAATGCAATAAATCCCTTTCCCTACCCCTTGAAAAGAAAAGAAGGGTGAATGAGCTTGAATCCCTGGAATTCTCAATTATTTGAAAACTGTGAGGTAAGCCCCATAACAGGTGGTTTGTGCCCAACCCGCTTGGCCTTGGGTAATCCCTAGCATGGTGATATGTCTATCACATTAGCGACCTTATTTTGTACAGACCTATGTCGGCTTATGGATTAGCTAGCTCTTGATAACCCGACTTACATAGTAGTCTGGTACGGTTACATGCATATAAATCATGGTCAACGAACATTCATTTGGTTAATTCAAATTACTTGTATCAAATTATCTTGCTCAAAATTGGTGAATGAACAATACAATTGCACACACATTTGTATTTGAGAGATTCTCTATCATTATGATAAATCAAGATCGGCAATGAACTCACATATGCACATGAGGGTTCCTTACAAATCTACATTTGTCTTTGAGATAATTTAAAATATTTCTGCAACTCTTTTGGAATAAATTTTATTCTTATTTCGGAACATCTGTTTAGTATAAAAACAATTACATACATTGTTTTCAAAAAATCCAAAATTCTTTTAAAACAACCTATTACAAAATCTAGTAAATAAAGTCAAGTTATATATTATTATTTTCTCGTTTATCTCAAAATCAAAAATCAATCATGCAATAAAACTAAAATATCAATTTCTTCTTTGGATTTCGCGATGATGGTATAAGTCTATACCTATAATTCTATGCCTAGCGCAAACCATTGCTCTAATTTTATTTTCCCATTCATTTTAATTTATAAAAACATATGGCTTACATCATTATGTTACACAATTGTGCTTTCAAAAGAACGCACAATTATTCTATTTCATGTCATTATGTCAACATTCAATTTTTGCAACCATGGTATAATTTCTAAGGAATTGTTCAAAATTTTATCACACTTAGGAATTTATGCCTAGCAAAATCATATTTTAGTATTTCATGCATACTATTTTTATGAAAATCTGAAAACAAATCATCACCATCACAACACAAAGTCTTAAGACAGTCTCTTAAGCATTCTTTTACTTTTAGCAATATTTCTATACTAGGATTAGCTTGACGACCGAGCGAGCGACGACTCCATGAAATGGTCTATAACAGCGACAATGTCCTTTGAAATTATTGTTAGAAGTCCCTTTTATTTTTCATCAAATCACACCAAAACAACCAATTGTTTACATCAGATTATTTCATTTAAATTTTACAACATGACATAAAATTATAATATTTCTAAAAAGACATAATCACATGAATCATCAATAATCAATTGCAAAATTCAACATTAAAGCATCATACACAAGTCATATCATCAAAAAGACCATATATATATCAACAAATTATGTACATCATATCAAAACTGGATTGGTATGCCACAATCAATAGCCTGGCATACTCAATCCTCTCAAAAAATATATAATAATAAATACAATCTCTATGTAATGAGGGTCTAGCCTCGAGAAGCCCTCGAGCTCTCAGCCTCATCTCCTCTCCCACCCTGAGGTGGAGGAGGAGGCCCCATCAGAGTCCGCCTTGTGTCATGGGTCCTCGACATCGATCGTGACGATGTCCTCGATGACCCCATCCTAATCGGCCCCGCAATGTCGGCTAGCAGCTGTAACCTCTGGCTCTCTAGAACCATCTGGTAGTATGCTCCCCGGTAGAATGCAGTCTGAGCCATAGACCGTGCCAGCTCCTGCATGCTCGCTCCTCTGCCCCGAGCTCTGAGCCGTGTAGCCTCATCCTGCAATGTCTGCACCTGAGCCCGGAGGCGGGCAACCTCAGCCCAGAGAGCCGTTGTCTCGTTGCTCTCCCCTACCTCGACACCCTTGCCCTTATCGGGTGATGGTGGTCTCTCCCCCTGCTAAGAAGGGACTCCCCTCTCCCTCCTCCCTGTCTCCTGTGGTCTTTATGGAGCCCGTGCCATCCTCTGGCATCTCTCCTATGGAGACCGTCGTTGCTCTCTCCCGCCATGACCTCGAGCTGCCTCAATAGCAGCCTGACATCGCCTCCCCATCCGTTGCACAACAACGTGCATCGAACCCTATGCCCTCGTCATTCGAGGAGGGCGGATGCCTACGTACCAGGCATCATACCCATTATGCAACCCCAGCATCATCACCATCCACTAGCTGGATGGGGGCATCATCCGTATCCTGACTCTAGAATCGTTGCATGTCTGGAGCCTCGCTCAACGTAGTACTATCCCAAACAGTCCAGGAGTACTCATAATCCCTGAGAGAAGGGATCCCCTACTGTAGACCAAACTATCATAGAACCCGGTCGTAGTGGTGGAGCTCTACCTCTCCCTGCTCCATCCTCAACCAGCAGACTCGCCTGATGCGAGCCAGCTCCTGCCCATCCTCTGCCCACCCTGGGTGCTCTCGCCATGGCCTCTAGGTGATCTGGTTCTGGATGAGGTCATCTAGCAACCTCCATGACATCGATAGATCTATCCACCATTGTGACCCCCTTTGTAGCCACCAGTAGAAAACTCGGGGCCTCTCCCGGTCAACCCCTGTCAGTGGGAGCCCTATCGGCCTTCGCATCGCGATGTGCTCCTAGCACCAAACCTGCAGTAGCGATGTCAAAACCAGACATCGGCCTCCCTTGTATACGACCCCATGTAGGATCCTATACAAGCGGCATAGTACAAAGCTGCCCCATGCAAACCTGTACCCATGGTCTCTCATGTCACAGACCACATCTGATAGGAGCCATGGTAGTCTACACCCGCTCTGGTGGCACAATAGTAAGCCACCTACCACCCCTACCAAAACCTGAGTCAGCCTAGATGCCCTAGGCATCTGCCTTAGAGACTCGATGTTCACCTCGCCCTTCTCCAGGGTGAAGCTCGGGTCTCCGGTCAATCTCATCATCGCCTGGCCTTGATTGGCCGTAGGCGTCATCAACCGTCCTTGTATGGGGATCCTCATGATCCTCCATACGTCCTCTAGTGTGGGAGCCATCTCCCCTATCGGTAACCGAAAGCAGGATGACCCCGGATACCACCTCTCTGCTAGGGCTGTCAGTAGCCCCATGTCCGTCGGTACTTGTGGCATCTCTGCCACATGTTGCAAACCGACCTGAGCCAGTCGGTCGCGCTCTGCCTGGTCAAGCATGGCTATGTCATCTCTTAGCCCACCGTATTTCCATTCCCGACTCTTTAGTAATCCCCTCTACAAAACAAACAATAAAACAACAAAAATTCATTAATAAACCAATTATTAAAATCAATTCAACACATTTTAACAAAGCAAAATTTCATAAAAGTGATGATATCATCCACCATTGGATGATATCGTCCCAAATTGGGCAAAATCGTCCTTTGTAGGATGAAATCATCTCCGATTTCGCAACTTGGGGATCGCCCCTTGTTGAACGGGATCGCCCCTAGTTCGCCGATTTCGCCTTCGAACGAAATCGATGATCTAGGGATGATTTCGATGAAATAGGGACGATTTCGTCCCGACGTCGTCGACGACCTAAAAATGGCCGCGATGCCCCAAAAAGTCAAAATTTAAAACAAAAAATTGCACAAATTAAATTCAAACCTAATTTACTAGGATTAGATCCTTACCCGTAGCCCACGTCGGACCTCTGTCGATCGGTGTGGTCTCCACCATTTTTTTTGTTGTTTTCTGCAGAGCTCTAACAACAATAACAATGAAAAGTAACAATGAATTAGGGTTTTACCCTATTTTTCTTAATTTTATTTAAAAACAACAACTTTTTTTTAATTTTTTGCTTTTTTGCGTTTTTACCTCAAACGTTCGATTTGGGTAAAAACACGGAGGGGGCACCATAGTCAGCAATCGTACGATTCGACCAAGAATCGTCGTCTAAAAAATTGAGTACATTTTTGCTTTCTCGTAAAACGGGAAGAACTCGTCTTTAACGCATTTTCTTGAAAAATTCGCTAAAGAGGGGGCAAAATGTAGCACCCTAAAATTGACGTAGTTAAACCTTAGTAAAAAGATAAAAATTCAAATTTTAACCCCAAACCGCTCGTTAAACCGCCTGTTACCCGCTTTTCTCGTTTTTCGTGCCATTTTTAGGATTTGTTTTGACCGTTGGACGATATCGTCGTAGATTAGACGAAATCATCCCAGATCTGACGAATTCGTCTCAAACAGAACGTCCAGACAATTTCGTCCCAAAACCAAATTTTCATAATTAGCTTCTGTTTCAACGACCTCTCTAACTCGGGCGGAAAGCGTGTCCGCGTAGTTAGAGTCTCCCCCGTTGGAGATCTCCCAAATTGGGATGATCTCCAACCTCCTAACCTCTCCCTAATCCTATATAAACTGGGATTTTCTCAGTTTATCCCCCTGATTGACTCCCCTGAACCCCCCGAAACTTCCATGCACCTCAGAGCATCCTCACACCATCATTTGCATTCTGCATTTCATGTTTTCTTGCAGGAACTTTACTATTTTTTAGTCGAAGCTAGCTCGGATCGTCGCAAGCGATTCCAGGCGATTTCGGATGATCCTGTTGAGAAGCGCAGATGATCTCGTACGATTGGAGGTGATCCCGACTGTAGTCCAGATTGGGGGCAATCAAAGTCCAGAGTTTGCATCTTTTATTTGTTTTCTGCATTTCTTTGTACATTATCTTAGTTATTATATTTATGCATCTTGGAGTTCACCTCATTTAGGATAACCGCATGGTAAAGTTAAAATCAATCATTAAATCTACTGCATTTCTCTTATTTGTTATTTGAATTTATTATTTAGGCATGTTTGTTGTTATTCCTATCATTCTCCTTTGCTTTTGTAGTTGCATCTTTGGTATTTTGTATCTATTCCTGTGATTGCAGGTTTTTGACGAATTTGTCTAACGAATTCGTCAGATTGACGATGATATCGTCTGATCTCAGATGATTACGTATGAGTTGAGACGATCTGGACTGCTACAAAACTCAGAATCTTCATCAGACATCCGAAATCAGGTATGTATTGTTCTAGTTAGCATATTCTCTGTGTTTAGCATTCATTCCTGTTTTCTGTATTCACCTAAATTTGTATTGGCATATAGAATAGTTTAGATTCATCTTGGCCAAACCTAGGAATTGAATGATTAAAGTGCAAAATGAACACATCAAACCTACTATCAACCTAGGTGTGGAAACTGCCACTCAAAAGTTTCTTGGTGAACCCACCATCCATCGAAAATTCACCCTTATACTCCTCCCCCGAGAGGCGGGACCTTCAAAGGGCCTCTCAGTCCGAGGTATTGTCCCATCCTTCTTGCATCCCCCTTTCGGGCACGGATCCTATAGCCTGAAGGTAAGGATGCGAAAAATTTGGAGCGATACAACCTCCTCCTTAGGTGCTACTAATAATCCTTGTGCTTTTCTGTCCAAAACTATCTCAAAACTGTCCCAAAATCTCTCCAAAATGCAGCTCGCTTTGCTCTTACAATGCTGCCCAAAATTGTAACTTAAAACCCCTCTTTGCTGCTTACAAAATCTGATTTGGTGCTATACTCAAGCCTTCAAATCTATTGGTATTTCTTTACTATCAAGCCTTTTCTTAGTTGGTTGTTCAAATATTCTCTGAAAGCTTCTCCAATTTTTTTTTTAAATTGCAGTTTTATGCTTATGTTGTTTGCTATCCTTTAACCTTCCATCTTCTCTTTCAGCAAATTTGTGCTTTTACAAATCAACCTACAAGACTCTTGTGGTTGTCTCCTAATTTCTCTAAACTATGACTTTTGTAGTCTTCTTGCTTTCTTCTGTCTTCTTGTTGAATTTCGAATTTAACTTTGACCTCTATCTCTATCTTTGCTCTCAAGAATATGAATGTCTTGATTTCTCAAAATATTTTCAATATTTGACAAACTTCTTGTCAAATCCTCTTTTATTTTGGGCTTGTTTTCAGATGGTGATAATTGTCCCAATTTCTTCTGGTCAGGTGCTCCTTCTGCTTGCAATATTCTACCACAAACCGTGTTTCAAATATCTTCCAATGATCGATGCTTCAACTTCTGCAATAAGGCTTTCTCTTGCCTTTTCTTTCTTTAATGAAATCTCCTTTAGACCTCTATTCTTGGGTCTTCTAATTCAGGCTTTCTGTAGCCTTTTTTATTTCTTAAAAATATTCTTTAGACCTCTATTCTTGGGTCTTCTAATATTGTAACCTTCAATTCTATTAGTAAATGCTTTAATGAAACATTACCTTGGTTTCTTCAATTTTATAACTATGGGAAAATCTTTAATGAGATATCTTTCTTGGGTCTCTAGAATTTGCTCCTTTGTCTGTAATAGAACCTTATAAATTCCTTCTATCTTCTACCTTCAATATTCAATCTTACAATCTTGGTATTTCTTCAATATGACCTCTCCTTTGGTCTCTATCTTCAGTCTTCAATCTTCCAAAACTTGTAAGTTCTTCAATGTGACCTCTTCTTGGGTCTCTATCTTCAATATTCAATAAGGTATCCTTCTTGGACCTCCTTCAATGTCTAGGTTTCTACAACAAAAGAGTTAATCCCTACACTAGGAAAGCACATAGACTTTCAGGTAATCTTCTCTATATGTTGTAGGAAGCTTCTCAACTTCTAAGAACCAATCTTCTGCAACAAAACTTAGGCAGTAATAATAAGATGTATTCACTAGCTATCTTAAAAACTAGTGGAATCAAATCTATGCTAAATCCTAGTCTACACGGGTTTTCCTTTCAACCCTGTGGAAATATTCTAGCCTAATAATAATCTAGAAAATTTTTTTATCCAGCTTATCAATAAGACCTCTTCTAAGGGTCTCTTAAAATCTTCAATGATAAGGTCTATCTTCAAGAGCTTTTAATATCCTTCTATTCTGACTTTGTTCTTGGAATAGGTATATTCTTAAATGTCACTGGTTTTTCTTCAACACAATGAGAAATGCTATCTTCTATAATTTCTCTTTCTAGAGGTAATTCCTTTATCTTTTTTGGTTTCTTTTTCAGAGGTAATTCCTTTATCTTATCTGGTTTCTTTTCTAGAGGTAATTCCTTTATCTTCTCTGGTTCCTTTTCCATAGGTAATTCCTTTATTGTTATTAGTCTCTTCTTAACCAGTAGAAATATTATTTGCTTCTAATCTATATTATGACTTCTATCAAACAATCCCAAAACAACGATGTTTGCATGCAGAGGTGCACACTAGTTTATACTATTTGCAAAGACATAGTGGGATTCAGATTGATAGTAGCAATGGTGACCCCTTATGGCTTTGATACCACTGTTAGCTTTTGATGAGTAAAGACTCAAAATAATATTTTCTTAAGATCAATAATATAATTGCAATATGAAAGATATAATAATGTTGATCAATCAAGCATATATATTTTCTGAACCAACTATATAATAACTCAAATAATGCTAATGCCAAATGCTCAAAAATACTAATAAATATTTATTGAATGAAGAGCTCAAAATACATCATATTACATCACCTTCCATTACTTACATAGGTGACTCTTTCTTCTTCGCTATATCTCTTTTACATCAATACATCCATATATAGAATGGAATGTGACTCTTCATATGGAGATTTCTTGACCCTCACTCTTCCTATGACTCTTCATATTCCTACTCTATTGACACATGTACATAGGGACAACTATGCACATTTACATTGCCAAAATATCATTGCATAGTTGTGCATTACATTGCATAAAGTAAATCCTAATCTAAGACACTCTTTCCTAATCTATAGATGTACCCATGATGGTACGTTGTAATGTACCAAATAATGTAATATATTTCAACAAGCCTCTAGAATATATATGTGCAAGTGAAAATTATTACAAAATTTTATGCGAGAAGCATGGTTTTAGGTTACTTGCAAGACTACCCAGAGACGAGTGTACTGCTATACAAAAGGAAATGAAGGGAAAGCTATACATGAATCTACACAACTTGCCAATACTTTACAATATTTACACATCTATTATTTATATATTACAAGGATTAGGTTTTCCCTCCATAACTCATGTAGAGATTCCAAGATAATTGCTCTTCTAGGTGTTGGATCACATTTGTATTTAAGTTGTTGGTTCTTTCAAGGTCTCTGGATCTAGAATATGGAATCATTTTGGTCCTTTGGATTAGCAACTACCACAATTACTATTATCTAATTCTTTTAGGGATTCCCATATTCTAGATGTAAGATATTTCTTCATTCAATGATCCATATTTGAAGTTGCTTCTATTGCGGATTTTAAGCTACTATATCCTTTTTGGTGAGATATGTTATGATATTTTGTAGGCAAAGGACTATAATTCCTAGAATTTCTCTCAATAGTTTATCCTTAGAGCTTTTATCCTTAGGCTTTGTTGAATTTTTTTCTCTTTCTTTTGTCATGGGCCTTTTAAATACTCCCAATCATTGATTATTTCTTTGTAACTTTTGAATCTTTGTCATTTTATAATTTTTGGAGATCCATATATACATGTTGTCAAAATATTATCCTCCCACCTTTGGTTGGAAATTTTACAAATATTTGATCTTTGAGTACTTATTTTTTGTGCTTTTCAAGATTTTTTCCCTTTTTTATTCTCAAAAATTTTTGCCCACACTTTTTCAATGCTTCATTTATGGCTTCTCGCTTGCTTCTTCCTCTATCAAAGCTACCTTGCTAAGGCCTTCCTCTTCCAAGTGTAGTGAGATATCACTACATTTCTAGCAACTCAAAGGATATTTAGCCTACTAAATATAATGAACCTAGATAAATTGGTGCCTAGTCCATTGGGTGTAAAGTTATAAAAAGCAACGACAATTGAAATGGAAGCGAAGGTAGGAATTTTAGCAGTTAGCCTACAACTTTTACATCTCCATATTTGTCAAGGCTTTTTTAATTTTACAAAACTAATATTACTTCCATATAGTATATATACACAAGATCAAGTAGCCTCATCCATGCCTGCCTCATCCATTGGGCATGGATTCAACTGAGGCCCCCACTTGTTTCTTGGATATTTTATTTTTCTTTCTCTTTTTTAGTTCCTTGGATAGAAAACCTTTATCCTCAAGAAGTTGGGACTCTTGAGCAACTCCTTTGGTGCAGGAAAATTAGTACTAGGGATAAGTGATTTCCTTGGAATAGGTGGACCAATACCCATGTTGAATCCTTTATTTTTGACCCTATTGAAATTCATCTTCCACCTCTATCTTAGATACTTTACCTCTTTTATGTCCCTTTAGGGGAAAGACCCTTCCTTTTGTCTCAGATAAATATCCATGCTTATTTTCTCGAGCATTTTAGAGAGAGCAAACACTGCTACCTCTGCTATCCCCTAGCCCATTTGATGATTGGTCTAGTTTTATGGCCTATTGGTTGTTGGTCCTTTTGCTTTCACATACTTCTCTTCCTCATCCCATATAATTGTAATTTGGTCAAAATTAGTAGAATATTGTGTAGGAGAAGGCTAGGGAGTGACATGATGGATAGCTAGAGTTGACTACTCTCTTTCTCTAAATATATCAATGAATAGGGCAATAAGTTGGTCCTAGTCATATCCCTCATGAGATTTTCCTTTGAATGAATCCATTAGTAGCCTTAGATCCATGTTCTACTTTGTGATATTGTGCAACTGATACAAGTAGACCATACCTTGCAGATGCATTAGTGGGGTTTCTAGACCTTCACTAGTATAATATGGCAAGGTTTCAAGCAGTGATGTTGGAATATCATCCCATACATATAGTGGCATTAGAGGTTACAGGGGGCTTCTCTTGTTCCATGCTAAAAAGCTCATAAAGGGGAAAATATCCATGCTTTGGCATGTAGATTTGGTGGTAAGCTTGTCATAATCCCTTGGGTACTTTGATTTGAGCGAAGTCACTAGTTGAATACAAAATTTTCTCTTCAAGTAGGTAGATTGAAACCTTCACTAGAATCTCAATTTGAGTCCTTTATAGCAACTTCTTCTAGATATTTGTCTTAGTGGAGTTTCCAAGTGAGTTTTAAAGTGCTTTAGAAAATAAAAATAGGTAGATACCATCACTAGAGTCAAAGTCTAACTTTTTCTTGATTGTGGGATTAAATGTGTCATTGGGGTCCCATCGGGTATGCCATTAAACTATTATCCTCTTCAATTATCCTAGGGTTGGGACAATCATATCTTGCATTGAGTGACACAGTAGGGCTAGTCTTGAGAGCATAGGGTTCTGTTGAGGAATATTATGTTATTTGGTACATGCTAAGGTACCCCCATGGTACCTTCATGGTACAATTATAAATATGTAATAGATTAGGGTTGAGTCTATAGTTTAGGAATGTGATTTATATTTCCCTTTTATGTAAGTGTCAATGTGCATGAAATGCACAAGTGTCATGTAAGTTAGAGTGCAAGTGTATGTTGAGAGAATGTGCACAAGTGTCATGTATGTAAGTGTGTAAATATGTAATGTGAGGATGTGCACAAGTTTGATAGAGTCAAGTGTGCATATAAAAATAAAGTAAAGAGTCTAGTATGCAAGTGACAATATGATAATCCAAAGGTCATGGGACTTGTCATATGCAGAGTAATAGTCAAGTACATGAAGAGTCATCTTATTTTTCTATATTATGGATACAAATTCATGAAGAGATATTTGATGCCCAAATATCTTATTTAAGTGGAAGGAAGTGAATAAATCTTGTATAAATATTTTGAGCAATTAATATTGTAAGTTTTCTTCATGCATAGTTCATGAATGACTTAGGCCATTTACATTCATATTTGATTATATAAATGAATGTTATTTTTAGTATTATATAGGCCTTGATATACATATTAATTTTCTCATATATAATTCTACTCTACAGTATTTATATTTTGACCTTTAATATTGTGGCTATTTTATAATGGGACCTATGATATTTTGTGGTAGTAAGGCTTAAAAATCCGACAGGTTCAACTTAATTGGGGGTCTCTAGGAGATTGTTCAAGGCTAACTCCTTGTTAATATGTGATATTCAATGCTCTTTTTCCTACTCTATCATACTTTAGAAGATATAGGGGAAAATAATTATAAGGAATGCAAAAAAACAAAGATAAAATAAAGAAAAAACCTAAGATAACAAAGGAGATGCACCAAAGATCAAATAAGATCCCTATACACAACTCTAACTGTAATGTACCATTGTGAACACTTCCTCTCATCGACATACATACACATAGAAAACAAATCAGGCATACACACACAAAGGAGACGGGATAGAGGGAACCAATAATTGGAATAAATAGTCATGTAGACCTCTAGAATATATATACAAGTGAAAAATATTATAAATGATTATGTGAAAAGTGGGTGTTTGGGTTGCCTTCAAGACCACCTAGAAAATCATGTATTTCTATATAGAAATAAATGAAGGGAATGTTATATAGGAATTTGCACAACTTGTGATACTTTAAAATATTTACACATCTACTACTTATAGATTACAAGGAAGTTTTCCCTCTAAAACTGATGCAAATATTTCAAAATAGTTTTTCTTCTAGGTGTCGGGTGACATATGTATTTAAGTCATTGGTTCTTCCAAGGTCTCTAGATATGGAATCATAAATGCTAAATGGTTTATGTCCTTTGCACTAACAACTACTACGATTAGGTCTTAGGTGTAGACCAATTGATTCAACCAAACCCCATAATGGGGTGGAGGACCAAGGTTCAAATCTTGAGCCTCGTCGGACTGAATGCTTGTTCCTTTCCTGGTGCTTTCAGTGGTGTAAAAGGTTTAAAATGATTGTGGCATTGTGGTTATAGGGGCGTACTACGCGAAGAACTGTATGGTGGCTTTCGGGGCGGACATCGCAAAATATTTTGGTGGCCATAAAAAACTAGACAACCTACTTGGATTCCTAGCAGTTATCGATTCCACCATATAAATTAAATAAAAAAAAACTACTGCCATTACTATTATCTACTTCTTTTAGGGATTCTTGTATTCTAGGTGCAAGAGATTTCTTAATTCAATGCTCCAGATTTGGAGTTGATTTTGTTGTGGCTTTTATGCTGCTACATCCTTTTGGTGAGATATGTTTCAATATTTTGAAGGAAAAGGACTATACTTCCCATAAATTTTCTCAATACTTTGTCCTTGGATATTTTATCGTTAGGATTCGTCAAAACTTTTCCTCTTTATTTTCTCATGGGCCTTTTTTATACTCCCAATCATTGATCTTTATTTGCACCTTTTGGAGCTTTGTCATTTTTTTATTTTTGGTGCTTCAAATAATATGTGTTGTCAAAACTTTAGCCTTTCACCTTTGGTCAAAAATTTCACAAATATTTGATCTTTTAACACTTTGCCCTTGTGCTTGTTTGATTTTTCCTATTTTTTATTCTCAATACCTTTTACCCATACTTGTTTGATACTTCATTTTTAGCATTCCACTTACTTCTTCTTTTGCCAAGGCTAGCTTGCTAAGGCCTTCATCTTCTAAGTGTAGTGAAAGCTTACTACAAGAGGATAAAGAGAGTTTTTTCCATTAGAACCTATGAAACTTATAGTACTTATCATATGGAAAGAGGAAGGTAAGTTTATGTGAAAGATAGATGAAAAGGTTTAAATACAACCAAATGTATTTACAACCTGATTAGCCTTAGGGATTGGAACATAAAAAAAAAGAGATCTCTAGTTGGATTCATTATTTAATCATAAATATGTGAGATTAAAAAGGATATTAAGGATATGATGATAAATATTCTCTATGGCTAGATAAATCTTCTCTAAGGGCATTTAATCTAACTATGTAATTGACCAAACTTTGTCTAGTATAGAAGAAAGCCATTTCTTTATGTTGATCATCATACTATATCATCATATCTCTTAAGACATAGTCTATGGCTACTATTTTTAGTAGTAAGGGCCTAGGGAGATTAGGTGGAACAAGGATAGGAGGGTATAAGAGGTAAGATTTTATGGTATCAAGTTCAACTTTATAGTCAACATCCCATTCAAATACTGCATCCTTCTAAGATATTTGTAAACAACTGACACTTATCATCTAGCTAGGAGAGAATCTCCTAATGGCTTGGATTTTGCCCTGGAGACTTTAAAGATATGTCAGAGTTTAAGGGGGTGGTATTTTGACAAGAGTTGATATTTTATCAGGATCAACGTTGATGCCTCTTTAGGATACAAAAAACTCTAATAGTTTATTGATGTTACTCCAAAGATGTATTTTTGTGGCTTGAAGCATACTTTACACTACCCAAGTCATTTAAAAATATGTCTTAAGTCCTAAACATGGTATTTTAGGTTTGGAGACTTACCAAGAAGGTCATTGACATAGTATTTCATAGTATCATGCATTATATAATAGATGATGTATGACATGGATCACTAGTAGATGTAGACACTCATTTTGTAAATGAGTAATTAACCCCACCAAATTGTTATGTAAATAAATCAAGAAGGATTTTTGAGGAGGGACGTTTTTAGTAGGACTGCCCAAACTATCGAACTTGTTTTGGCAATATCTCACTCATTTAGAATTGAATTGAGCTAAAATTTTGAGGGTAGATGCCTGAAAAACCCCAAAACATCTCCACTAATTTTCATATCATTTCGAGCAACACAGATCCTAGTGCATCCCTATGTGTGAATGATATTTTTGTCAAGCAGCTATGCGAGGGTTTCATCTAGGTTGAGTGCAAGCAGCTCTAGAGGTTGGTTTTTAGGGCCTTCGGGCCCTAGTGGCCAATATTTTTGTGGTTTATGCTCAATATTTTAGCAGGAAATGTTGCAAGGGATCCAATATGGGTTAGAAATTTGTCTTTCAATAAATCATACTGTGAACTTGAGTGATAACGGCTTCCAATTTGCTGCACAAAATAAAAGTGAAAACCATACCCTTCCACGGTGTCTAGGGCAAGGATTAAAGAGATAACGAAACAATTTTCAAGTAGCTGATCAAAAAATGGCTCATATCTCAAGTGAATCTGGTGCTAAGATGCACCCACAAAATAATTCTACTGTGAAAACCCCTATCAAGGGTAAGAATGTCGAAGACTCAGCCCCAAAAATAAATTTTAGGGATGCCCTTCGTGGTGGACACCCTCAGCCCAATTCTAATATCAATCTTAGGGCTTCCCATAAACCTCTAAGAATGCCTAATATTGATTCTAGGAAAACGGAGTCAGGATGTCTTAAATGTAGCAAATTAGGTGAAACAATATTGAGATTAATCAAAATTATTCATTACTAACATTAGCATTAGGACTAATGTTATATAATACATAAAATAGCAATGCCAACTAATTCTCCCTTAACCACGCTAACAAACGTGCCTGGTCAAGTATAGATTTAGGTTTAGGATTGACTACCTAGGATATTTAGGATTTAACCTACTTACCATTAGATATTTGAAACAATAAATATCTACATGGTAATAGTACAAAGTAAATGTAATAATCTATGTAGTATAATGCAATATACTACCTATTTTACCCTAACATCCCCCCTTTATTACATTACTTTGATATACAAAGTTTACTTCGAAATAGTTCAAATTTGACACCTCCAAGTGCCTTTGTGAAGATGTCAACAACCTGTTTCTCGGTGGGAATGTATTGGAGCTTGATTCTATGTTTAGGAACTTCATCACGAATGAAATGACAATCTGTGTAGAATAGACAAACATGGATGTTATTTTATAAGAGTATGGGTTATTACTACTCGGTTATGTAGGTTTATGTTTTGTAAGAGTGTAAGAGATATGCAACATGGATGTGCTTTGTATCAATTCTCATGAGAAAAAATGTTGAATAAAATTTATGTTTCAATGTGTAAGATTACATGGTAGCTTATTGAATAAGCTAGTTACTTTGATGTGTGAAAAACAAATTACTTGATTTATTTTCTACAAGATATTGAGCTCCCCTATTCTTGAACAAATCTTTCTAAGCAAGAACCCTTCATACACTCTAGTGTACCTCGTATTAGCAACTACTAGTTTACAGCCTAGTAATATGAATGAGCAATGTAGGATGACTAAATAGTTATAAGAATACTTCTAGTTAGGTTGAAGGTATGAAGAATTAAAATGAACAATATAGTGCACAATATACATATGACTAATGGTTATTTCTAGTAATAAAATAAGTTCTAAATTTTCTAATGGTGTGCTTATAGTACAGGCAGTTGGACATGTTTTATTTAACAATTTGCAAAGGCATGTGTGCAAAAGTTCAACAAATATTTCAACATGGGTTTACCTTAGTAAAACTCTTTGACAAGTCTAAGTATCAAACACTAAGCATAGATTAAAATTATTATAGAGGACCATTTTTAGACTAAGCATAGATTAAAAACTGTTATTTAAATCAAGATTTTTTATTATAAGAATATTAAATATACATAATGACTAAATTCTAACCCATACATAGAAACCAATATTTCACCATTTTAACAACAATTTTACCAATGTTAGAATATCATTCCTCTACTATAGATGAATTCAACATTAATACAAAACTATTCTTTTATAGTCTCGTTTACTATATGGTTCAATTTTGATTTAGGAATGATAGAATGATCAACCTACATTTTATATAGCCTTAGCATTATTGATTCTATTATTGGTCAATTATAAACAATATATATTTATAGAAGAATCATAAAAGTTCAATCTTCATTACAATTATTATAAAAGGAATGGGCATTATGAAGCTCACTATTGGAATAAGAAGACATATTTGAATAAGCAAAAACATAACTTCATAGAGAAGAATGAAGAGGTGAATTTCATATTTTTCTCTTGTAGTATGGCAGACAAATGTGTAAATAATATCTAGTATTTAGATCATGGTTGCAGTAATCATATGGTAGGTGACAAAGAAATGTTTACTAAGCTAAATGAATCAATGAAGAGCCAAGTAACACTTGGAAATTATAATGTGATCCCTGATATGGGAAAATGAAACATTGATATCCACACAAAACATGGAGAGAAGAATATACATGATGTATGTTATGCACCTGGTAAAAAATATAACCTGCTTAGTGTAGAAATAATTGAAAAGGATTATTTTCTCATTCGAAAGAAAAATGAGCATTGTTTATGATAAAGGAGACAACAAAAACATTGCATCTAAAATGCCAATATCCAATAATCTCATGTTCATATTATCTCTTCTTGGCAACAATGCTAGAAATTTAAAAGCTGCTTTGGATGATGAATATTGGTTGTGGCATGTAAGATTCAAGAATCTAGGTTTTAGTAGTTTGTAATTATTATGGAAAAAAAGAATAGTAAAAGGTTTACCAATGATTCATCCCAAATATGAAGGTTGTGAAGGTTGCATTCTAGAAAAGCAACATAGATAGTTATTTCCAAAATCTACATCATGGAGGGTATAAGCACCCCTTGAGTTGGCGCACTCATACATATGTGAACTAATGTACACTCCATAAATTGGTAAAAGTCTATACTTCATTACTTTTATTAATGATTTTAGTAGGCACTGGTATTTTCTTAAAGAGAATTAAAAGCATTTCAAAGCCTACATTGTATGTAAAAACTGTTCAAAATAGAATTATAATAGTTTCTTTGTATAATTATCATCTTGTTTATACAGACAATTGTAATAAGTTAATGGAATAATTCTAAGCTAAAATAGAAAGATAATTTGAAATATATTATATTGAAAATTTGAACTACTTACTTGGTTTGAAATTTTTTAAAAATGGTTGTAGCTTTTCTCTCTCAACGAAAATATGTTGTTGATTTCCTTTTCAAGTTGAACATAGGGATTGTAAGCTTGTTGTAACACCATTGGCACTTGCTGAAAAGTTGAGCAAAGATGATGACTTTTGTAAAACCAATGCTGCTCTTTATAGAAGCTTGATTGAAAATTTCATGTATCTCATTACAACTAGGCTAGCCACCAGACATTATATATACAGTGAGTTTGGCATCAAGATTCATGTAAGATCCACATGAAATTCATTTTAACACAGCAAAACTAGGCCAAACAATATGAATACAATGATTTTGGCATCAAGATTCATGTAAGATCCACATAAAATTCATTGGAGGGCAAAAAAACACATATTAAGGTATTTTTGTTGGGTCAACATTGTATCAGCCAAATACTTGAGAAAGGAGAATTTTTGCTTTTTGATCCTTTGTCGACCTCTGGTTTAGCTTTGTGGTTGAGTTTGTAAAAATCGAGGGTTGTAGTCTCCAAAGGCTGTAGGTGGAGGTTGGGTGATGTTGGGTGATGGACTCAAGATTAAATTCTAGAAAGATATTTGGTTGATGGACCAGCTTCTTGTGCAGATTGTTTTACAGTTCGTTGATAATTATCAATGAAAATTGGAACGGTTCATCTACACCTATTTAGCATAGGTGTTTTTATTGTAGTGTTATTGAATCTTACATTTATTTTTGTACAAATATTTTCTTATATTCTTATATAATATAAGAAAGTGATAAGTGCAAGTAATTTATATGTATTACTTATCAATAATTATTATTATTATTATTATGAGATCAAACAATAAATTTTAGAACTGATATAAAAGTTGGGCTTTAAGCATTATCAAGGGAACACTTTGAAAGTATTAGACAAATATTTAAAGTAATCACTTTGGCATATAGGAAGATAACTATTATGGTTCAAGCATAGGGGAGGATGTAAGAGTCAAAGTCTTGACTCAGCCTAGATCATGAATATTAGATATTAGCCATTATATTTTTTGTAAATTCCTTTCAATCATTTCTTGTGTTAGTATAAATGCATTCATAGTTCAAATCTTTAAAATATACAGAAGACACCATCCTGAGGCAAACATCCAATTAATGTTCCTTCTATTGATTTACAAAAAGTATTTACACATTAGGGTAAGAAAACACTCTAGATCTGACCTCAAAAAATGAGGGTTTGACCTCTATTTATAGTTTTACATGTTGAAAGATTAAAGAAAATAGAATATTACAAGGAATAGAAATGCTAGATAAGCCAGATGCTAAGGTGGTAGCCTCTCATTTATTTTTGTAATCACAAGAATCTTGCGCTCCTCTACAACTCGACCTCTGCAAGTTTCTTGACTTTCATGGCGTTCGACTCCAGACAACACCAAACCGTCATCCAAACCATCCATCATTCTTGTCGACGACATCTAGATGTTCTCCACCCAAGACTAGATGTTTTGATCTTTTAATTGCCTGAATATTTTCCATATTTCCCGTTTCATCCTTACCCAAACCGCCACCATAATAATGCATCTTCTTCATAATCTGAGCACCCACGGAGTATTGTTGTAATTGCTCTTGTGAAGGCTCAAACGTAGTTTAGGTTCCTTCAATTTTTTATGGAGCATTCATCACAACTTCTTGTACCTATTCTTGTGAAGGTGGACAGGGAGAATCTGATGATACCTGATATTTCCTCTTTTCCTTTACTCCCATTTTCTTGTAACTCAACACCAAACTCCTACCATTCTTGGCCTTCCATGTTTTAATATGCTTTTCATATAGCTCAAAAAAATTAGTATCCAACTCTCATCTGCCACCATTCCACAATTTTGCCATTGTCTCATTTATGCTTATCTTCTAATTCTTTTATCTTGGATTCTTTCAATTGGTGGGTTTTGTTGTTTTCGTGATCATAGTAAATTATTTGCTCATAAAAATATCTCCAAGGAGTAAGTTGTTCCATTTTGTTAACATTCCATTCCAGTGGAGCATTTTCCTTGTTATTTCTGCACTTTTCAAAGTGAGGCCTCGAAGGTTTCTCAAATTTGAGGGCCCTTTTTCCATTTAGGGTAATATTTCTTTCCATAAACTTGTCATCAGGGTCGTATCTCCATATTTGTGGAATATATAAAAGATTCAGTCTCTCCAAATATTGAGTAATTTGTTCATATTGACCCTTTTTTCTTAAGGTTATATCATCCACATTGGGAGAATAAACCACAGTTCCCTTACTTCCCTTATCAGTGCCGAAGTTGACATTGATAAAGTTGGCTTATCTCAAATATTCCAAATCTAATAGCCTATTGGTAACAAAATGATGCAGCAAGAAAGATTTGTCAGTGAAGCCATAAAATATGATGACAGTTTCTTCAATAAGGATATACCAATCTCCCTCTTCGGCATTCTCTACATGCAACAATTCCTTAGCAAGAGGTGAAATCCTAGGGCATTGGCTATACATAACCTTCAGAGCTAGCCCTAAAAATTCCATGTTGAATCTGTAATATGACTATGTGTTCCTCAAATGGCCGGTCCATTGGTAAACTGGTATAGGGTCTCCATTATCATTTTTATCCACCATCGGAGCCCAGTGAATCATTTTTCTTATGGAACTGAAGAACATCCATATCAAATTTGAACAATGTTGAAATAAGGGGGTCTCTAAATCTCTTTCCATGTTGACCAACTGTTTATGCATCCTTTTAGATAGATAGGTCGACCAATCAAAATAAATCTGTTTGATGCCCTCGTTTTCTGTCGAAGATTTATATATTTTATCATTGGATATGCAATAAACAGTGGCTATTTTCCAATCTCTTACATACCGGTCAGAATCTAAACCCTCTAAGCAGGCTAACATAGTGAAGAGCTCCAGAAAAGCAAAATTTTCAGTGGTAATTGGGGTTTTAGGCAAAGTACTTCTAGACTTGATTGTTTTATATTGACTATAAACCCACTTTCTAAAAGGTTTACCATCATGCGCACGTCCCTACAATGAGTAATATTTGGCTTGTGCTGATGGGTTGAAGGGTTTAGGGCTCACAGGAGGGTCTACGCATATAGAAAAAAGATATCAGTAGGCCTCAATGGTTATACTGAACAAGATTTTACCCTTAACTATTTTTACTGCTTTTACCCTAGGGTCATAAAAATTTACAATGGTGGCTATCAACTCAGGGTAAGGATGCACAAAATCACAAATATAAAATGATAATAAGGAGCGGATGGTGCAAATACATTGAAATATCATCGGTTCGCCCCTTTGGAATTTGTCGTCGATGTCTTGACTAAGCCTATTTCTCATCCGCGTCATTTTAGTATCTGTCACTGCCTCTGCTTTATCCAAATAGCATTCTAGTTCACCACTCGCCTGCTGAATAGTTTCCTGAGATACTTTTGGTGCTATTTCTGAGAAAATTTTCTAGGAATTTGCTCTTATTCGTTACTTGGTAGCTTTGTCTCACCCCTTATTTAACTATTTTTGGTAACTTAGCATTGTTTGTGAAATGGACATCAATTGGATTTAAAGTGTAAATGTCTCGCATGCACACCTTCCACCTTTAATGCGGCTATTGGGCTACTACATGTTGCACGCTTTACAATTCAAAATATGGATGGTTTGGCAATAGAAAATATTGTGCCATTCACTGATTGGTCAAAGTGTAGCACATGTCATAGTCCACGACCATATTTATGTTATTCTCTTTGAGTGCGACGTGGAACACAGCGCGGGAGAGCACTTTTTTAGATTTGACCATCTTGACTCTTGGTTAATGACGTGTTATGAGCCACTATACTGCCTTTTATTTTCTCTGTATAGAAAACATAAAAATAAACAAAGGTATAGTACAAATATATATATATACATATGTTACATAAAAAATAACTCTTACTCAAAGTAGAGCTTTATATGGAATCCATTAACCGAAATCAGTTGAATGTTCCCTTCTAGATTTTGGATCTGAAAAGAATTGTTCTCTTTAACCTCATCTACTTTGAAAGGACCATCCCAGAAAGAGTTAAACTTTTGGTGGTTGCCTGGTTTGGCTCTCTCTATATTCCACCTTAGAACATAGTCACCCACTTTGAACTTTCTAAATGCGGCTTTCTTGTCAAACCATCCTTTAGTGTCAATTGAGTGCTTCTGAAAATTCTTACATGCTTGAGTCCTTTTTTCTTCCAATTGTAGGAGATGCATCACCCTGGTTTCAGTTGGATTTTGAACAAACTCTTCATCTTGATTTACCAATACGAAAGCTAGTATCTCCATATGAGTAGGTAAAACCGCTTCTTTACCATACACCAATGCATAAGGGGTAGTCTTGATAGATTTTTTTAATAGTGATCTTGTATGTCCATAGATCTTGCTCTAAAAAGAGATACCAACTCCTTTTGTTATCCTCTAGTGATCTCTTCAGAATTCTAAGCATATTTTTGTTAGTTGACTCAGCTAATCCATTCCCCTAAGGGTAGTAGTTAGAGGATTTTTTTAAACTTATACCATATTTTCTTGTAAACTCAATGTATTTAGATCCTATAAAAGCTAGACCATTATCACTTACTATAGATTTAGGGATACCAAACCTTGTGATCAAGCTTTCCATGAATTAAATTACCACTTCCTGATATGATATCTTGGTGGGAATGGCTTCAACCCATCTGGTAAGATAATCTGTAGCAGTCAGGATATACTTATGTCCTGTTGAGGAATTGGGGTTTATCACTCCAATGAATTCTAGTCCCCACTATTGAAAAGGCTCTTCTATTTGAATAGGTTTGAAGGGAAATGATGCATTTATATTCCTTCCCACATAACTCTAGCATTCGTCACATGTCCTTGTTATATTGAAGGTATCAGCAAAAATAGTAGGCCAATAATAGCCTGCCCTAATAATTTTTATAACTGTGACCCTCCCTGAAAAATGTCCTCCAAAAAATCCTTCGTGGAATTCTTGGATGACCTTTTATTTTTTATCATATTTCAAGCATCTTAAGAGGACTCCATAGAGATTTTTTTTGTATAATACCTTTGGTAATAGGACATACTTTAAGGCTTGAAGCCTATATCTCCTTATTTGTGATGGATTAAGGCCTTTAGAATAGGCTTTTGTTTGGAAATAGCTTGTCGTCTGATCAACCCGGTCTAAACCTTCTGATGAAAACTCTTAACTTTGATCTATTGTTGGCAACTGACAAACTGACATATGTTTTGCAACTGCCTTTTCTGTCAACCCTTGGCATAGTGCTCTGCTTCTGACTAGTTTGGTAGGATGTATTTCCACATCATACTCCTAGATTTTGGTGATCCAGTAAGCTCTTTTATCTTCCAATTATCCTTGTAAGATAAAGCTCCTAACATTTGGGTGGACCACATAAACAAGGGTTTTGATTTGAGCCAAGTATTTCCTTAACTTCTTCAATGACTTCACTACTGCAAACACTTGTCTCTCAATGAAGTATTTGATTTGATACTCCTGAAGTGTTTAGCTCTAGAAAATATGGGATGTTCTTCTCCATCATCATTCTTATACGTAAGCACAACTGCATAGCTCTCTTCAACTCCATAAGCATACAAGATGAAATTTTTATTGAAATCATGATTTACTAGGATTGGGGCAGTGGAGATAGCTTGTTTAATGGCTTCAAAAGCTTATTTCCTCACTTATTTCCATTTGAAATATGCATTCTTCTTTAGCAACTCAGAGATAGGCTTTTCTATTTGAGCAAAGTCTGAGGTGAACTTCCTTACAAAGCTGATCTGCCCAAAGCAATATTACAGTGTCTTCTTGTTCATAGGCAAGGGGAGGGCTAGGATTGACCTTACCCTATCTAGGTCGATAGACATCCCTTCCTTAGAAACCACATGTCCTAATAGCTTCCCTTTATTAACTGCAAAAAAAAGATTTATTTAGGTTCATAGAGATACCAAATTCCCTACATTTCTCAAATACTCATTCCAGGTGTTCCATATGAGCTTGTTTCTTATGAGAGAATACAGTCATATCATCTAAGTAGATGAGAATGACCTTATTGATTAGATCTCCAAAATCATAATCCATAGCTCTCTGGAAGGTGACCCCTACATTATATAGTCCAAAAGTCATCCTTTGGTAAGCGAAATTTCCCCTTTTGGTGGTAAATGTTGTCTTAAATTGATCCTTATCCTTTACCTAGATCTGGTTATATCTAGAGAAACCATCTAATAATGAGAAATTTTTTGCCCTTGAAAAAATCTGTAAAATTTGATCAATCTGAGGGAGAGGATAGTGGTCCTTCAATGATGTTTGGTTGAGGTTCCCTAAAATCTACATACAGACGAATGTCTCCATTCTTATTTATGATGGGAACCAAATTAGCTACCCATGTGGAGTGTTTAATTGGGTATATAATATTAGCCTTCAATAATTTGAGCAACTCTTCTCTCATTATGGATTCAATCCTAGGATTTACAGGTCTCTACTTTTATCTAAAAGGCTTTGCATCATGCTCTAGCTCAATAGTATGTTGGATCATCCTTTTATCATACACCTTTAGATCTTCATATGACCAGGCCACAATGTCTTGGTACTTAAAGCACAGTAATTTGATCTCCTCTACCTCTTCTAGATAACATTGGATACCAAATTTGAGCTTCTTTTACTTTTTGATTTCAATCTCCTTATAGATTTTTTCATTGATCTCCATGGCTCCAGCTTTTCTTCCATCTTCATTATCAAGGAGGCTTTCTAGGGTGACAAAACCCCTAAGGATATAATTGTTCTTCAATTGGATAACATCTTATTGATCTATCTCATGAGTAATTTTATCTTGTATACTGGATAAGAAAGCTACACTTACCAAAAAAATCAATAATCTGGTCATCACTTTCAAAAACCTACCAAAGAATTTGTCTGTCTAGTACTGCAGGCCTGGAAATCAGTTTGACTCTTCTATATTTAGATGATCCCATATCTGAAGGACTGAAATTTGAACCCTTAACAGCTAAAGAATCAGTCATCATGTTTTTTTTCTAGAAATGAAATGGATATTAAGGGCATCAAAAGATTCCATCAAATCTCATACCCTGTTTCTATATAATTTAAGGTTATTGTGCTTACTTCTACATCTCTCTCTTAATTGATTGACTATCAACTCAGAGTCATAGTAGTCTATTTTTCTTGAGAATTCCTACTCAAAGAAGCCTTGAGCAGATCTATCTGACCATTGATGAAGAGAGTATCGTAGAGACTTGCTTTGGAAGGGATTTTTTTCATCTCTTCCAAAATGTTGTATTTTGATTTTTATAAAGGGAGTTTCTCTTACTTCTTTTTTGGTTCACCATATTTTATCTTATATTGTTGTGTAGCTTCAATCCTTTGTCTCTTGGTGATGGAAGGTAATCTCATCTTCTTTGGTGCTTCATTTTTGGATCTCATTCTTTCTTTGTCATTCTCTTTCTCATACCTATTAGGAAAATTAATTTCTCTCTCTTGGCTCTTAAGAACTGCGTCCCTCTTTTATGTTGCTTGGGGAATAGAAAATTGATCATTACTTTGTAGGGGAGGATCTTTCTTCTTTTGTGAAGGGGCCTGAAACTGATCCACCTTCTGTGGCTCAACATGCAATGTCTTCTAACCTGATCTTGTCATGATAAAATAGGTTCTTCTTCATCAATATCTTGCCCCACCATGATCTGCTATGGTTGCCACAACATGTTAACTCTACCCCTTTCATTTATTTTCGCATTTTCCATGGATTTTTGTAGATGGTGTTGGTACATAACACAATAGTCTGAGTCATGAGGATAATTACACACAAGGCACCATATGTTCACAAGACCGGTCTCAGAGGCATATTCTTGATCTTCTTGATTCACATTAACTCTGATCCCTACACTATTGTTGGTACCAGGATTTTGATCTCTATTTATTTAGGGGTATCTCATTTGTTGAGACCTCTGCATATCTCTTTTCTCCATTGCATTCATATTATTATTGAGTGTTTTCAAAGTACTCTGAATATCAAGCAACACGGTGGATTCTTGAGGTACTTGAGATGGAAGTGGTGGAAAGGAAATTGAAGTAGATGGTATTTTAAGGGGTAGAATTGGATCCATATGAGGGAGTGGTGATGACAAAGGAGGGGGGTCCATGTAGGAAGATGTAGCTGCCTGACTTTGGGTATGAGGAGTATCAGAATTGTAGGGTATAATAGTTTTTGGAGGTAACCTTCCTACATTAATGAGGATATTCTCAGTCTGTACAACTGTATTATATACATGGGGGAAGGTGTATACTTCAGACTGTTTAGTTTGTAACCCAATTTTTGACCCAATAGCTATGATATAGTACATAAAATAAAGGGGGGCAGCTGGCCTAGCTTCAAGAGGAATCCTTTTCCAGGTTCTACTAAATCTTAGATTAAAATCTAAAACTGACTCTTGTTGATACTTTTGCATGGATTTGAACTGGTTTAGGAGAGAAAAGGGATCAACAAATTTGTTGAATTCTTCTACAAAAGGCTCTGCTAATGTAGCTCATGAAGTGATGTTGTCCTTTACAAAACTGAACCAATGTAGGATTTTCCCTCTAAAGGATGGGGCTAAAATCCTGACAATCACATCTTCATTTCTGATGTTATGTATGGCTGCTAGATTTATGATATCTTGGCAAGTGCATAATAATATGGCAATATTCCTTGTGGTTACATATGACAATATTATCCAACTGTTACATATATGATTCTATGACAAACCTATTTCTAATTTGACATGTGGCCTTCCTTACTCCTTAGTTAATTTATGGCTCATACCATTATACAATACAATAGAAAAAAATTAAGTACCTATCTTGGGTATCTAATAGTGTGTCTATTGCATTTATTGCTCATGTTGAGTTCTATGTGCCTTCAATTCAAGAAATTCTTGGGACAACTATGCAATATGATCATCTTTTTGGTCCAATTCTAGCTTTTCTCATTGGCTCTTAATTAATGTCCTGGTGCCTAGGTTCAATTTGTCAAAAACCTATGTCTCTACTAATTTCTTTTGTTGTTGTCGTAATTTCTTTACTTCTGCAACAATTTCTTCTTCATTGTTTCTTTCTATTATTAACCAGAATTTTCCTTTGCTCGCTCTAGGGGTATTAGGCACCAAATATTTCTGGTGCTCTGTTCTATATCTATCAAAAGTTGTAACACTCCTCGTCTTTCTTTTGTTAAGGGTGGTAGATGTTTCAAGCACCAAATCCATTCCATTGATTATAAATCTAACCTTTTTTATTCTTTTGTTGTTGGGTGTTGCATCTATAGGGGATCTCTAAGATGCCCTAGTTGTTCCTTTTCCCTAGCCCTCCTATGGCCTTTGGGTAAGGAATTCTCTTCAATTTTGCTCAACATTCTTAGTTTGCATAAAATGATCCTTATAGATTAGTTTTATGAGTTCATGATGTTTAAATGGTCCATTTTCCTCTTCTACCTTCTTACCCATTGCAGTTAAAATAACATGTAAATAAAAGGGTAAATTAACACATAATTCAGGTTTGACCCTAAAAGGTAAATTAAATCCATAGCTCAAGTGTGTTAGAATCTTCATTAATTACATAACACAGTCAATAGGTAAATTAAATTCACACCTCAAGTGTGTTAGAATCTTCAACTATGATCCTAAGACTATTGCATATTGATTGTTGCATGTGATGTACTTCATAACCTAGAAAGCTACATTAGGAATACAATATGTTAGTGTATTTTATTCACTTGCACATATTTTGATGCATTTCATAGTTTAGCTCAAAATCAAGAACTTGATCAACAAATTGCAATGGGAAGTGATCCTTGTGTGTGACCCTGTTGATTTATTTATAATCAAAGTACACATGATATATACCATTCTTTTAAGGAACTATAACCAATGGGGAAACCCATTGGTTGTCAAAGATTAGACAAATAAATTCTATTGCTAATAGTTTTTCAATCTTAGTTTTTACAATATCTTGTAGTGCAACAGTTATCTATCTTTGAGGTTGTCAAATGGCTTTCATATATTTTTTATAGATGTGATAGGTACAAACATCAATATGAATATCTTTCATGTCATTGTAGCCCCATACAAAAGAGTTGACGTGTTCACTCGACACGTTAAACAACTTTGCTTCATGTTTATTATACAACTGGTTATTTATATTCAGTGTTGTGCTTGGTTGTACTTTAGTGTGTTTGGTGCCTTGGTACACCAAATTGATACATTTAAATGTGCTCATCAATGAATTCACAGGCTAGTTGTGAGGTACCAAGGAGTGGAAAATTTTTCATTTTTTATCGAAGGTGATTCTAGAAGGGTTAATATTCTTTAAAAGACATCGAAGAGAAAAAAATACACAAGGGGCCAAAACTTATTTTTTACACCGAAGACTTCCCATAATGAACACAATACATGTAAACATATGTTTCATGGGAACGCCTCTTGGGATTTGGGGGTCACCCTAAAAACACATCCCATCGACCCAAAAGTGAATCTTGTCATCCCAAAACATGTTGTGCCCTGCCAAAATTTGTCTTGCTATCCCCACCCTAGAACTTCATGGAACATAGATGTAAAAGATTTTTAGAAGAGGAGATAATATAAATTCACACTAGGATGTGATTTTAATACTTGGTTTTAAACATTGCCATTCCTTTCAAGCTAGAGATTCTAGAAAATCATAGGACAACCAATCCCCCACAATGAACCTATGCTTTTATAATGGAGCAATTAATCCAATATTTCATCTCTTCTTCCAATATGATGGAATAACACAATATATTTTTTATTTTCTTCAAAATAAACCACAAAAAATGAAATAAAAAGTACAATAAGCAAGTAAATAATCTTTTCTGCTCCTCAGAGAAAGCATACCTAAGAGATTTGTGATATCCCTTCTTGACACAAATTATCATATTAATAATTTTAATGTGAAATACTAATTGAAGTAATATATGAGGCCTTAGGGAGGGCCTTAATTGACCAAATATTCTTCCAAAAAAATCTTTAGGAGTAAGAATTTTGATTGCTTTTATAAAAAATCTAACCAAGTATCTACAATATCTTAATAGATTTTAATAAAATTCATCCTTTTATAAAAAATGGGTAAATAGAACTCTTGTACATCTAGCATTATTTTTGGATATCTCATACTTCTTGTTTGACATCATATTGCCCAACCAAATACCCAACAAAATCTAAGTTCTACAATTATCTATCGCTTTAATACTATTTTTCACCTTTGAGTTACTATAATCTAAAGAAGAGAATAAATATCCAATCAAGCACCAAACTAGAAATGTATAGCATCACCCTTATTGAAAGACCCAACGTTATGCATAGCGGAAAATATTCATAAATTCACGAATATTAGCATTTTAAAAAATGTAAATTGGCTTAATATGGGGACCCTGGACATCTGCCCATTCACCTTAAATTTTTGGGTCCAAAAACTTTTAGGGGTTGACTCGCCGCACGTTGATAATAATATTACCGATTTTTTTTTAAATTGCCAGCACTCCCGCCTAAACTGAGGACTCTTTTCACCTTGAAATTATAAAATTTTTAAATTATCCCAACAAATTCACCTCTTATAGTAGTATACAAACCTAAATGACAACCATACCCATACAACTAAAACATTAGTGTGTGGTCCACATATGTTGGATTGCGAGACGGATGCAAAAGTGCATCTAATCTAATCCGAGTGCACTTTCACAATCGGTTTGCAGGTCGGATGTGAAAGTGCACGTGGACCGCATCCAAGGCACTTTTTGCACCTAGCCCGCAATCTAGATGCCAAAGTGCACCCAAATGCGGTCTAGGTGCAAAGAGTGGCCCGACCCAATCCGGGTGCACTTTTACATCTTGATTACGAGCTGGATGCGAAAGTGCACTAGAACCATATTCGAGTCACTCTTTGCACCCGACCTGCAATCTAGACACAAAAGTGCACCTGGACCGCATTCGAGGTACTTTTTGCATTCGGTCCAGTCTAGGTGCAAAAGTGCACCCAGACTAGGCCAAATGCAAAAAGTCCCCAGATGCAGTTTGGGCGCACATTTACGTCTGGGTCAACTCGAGTGCAAAAAGTACCCCGGATGCGGTCTAGGTGCACTTTTTTATCTGGGCCAACACATATGCAAAAAGTGCCCCAAACCCGATTTGGGTGCACTGTTGCATCTGGCCCAACCCGGGTGAAGAAAGTGCCTTGAATGCGGTCTAGGTGCACTTTTGCGTCCAATCCAACCCAGGTGAAAAAAAACCCCAGATGCGGTTTGAGTGCAAAAAGTGGCATAGATGTGATCTAGGTGCAAAAAGTGGCCCGAATGTGGTCCAGGTGCACTCTTGCGTCTAGGCCAACCTGGGTGCAATAAGTGGCCCGGATGCGATCCAGGTGCACTCTTGCGTCTAGGCCAACCTGGGTGCAATAAGTGGCCCGGATGCGGTCTAGGTGCACTCTTGCGTCTAGGCCAACCTGGGTGCAATAAGTGCCCTGTATGCGGTCCGGGTGCAAAAAGGGCCCGAATGCGACCAGGGTGCAAAAAGTGGCCTGGGTGCACTAATGCGTCTGACATGCAATTTGGCTACAAAAGAAAAAGTGGACAATTTCGCGGAAACCCAAGGGTTCCAAGGTAAGCAAAAAAAAATCTCTTTTTTTTTACTTGATATTTTCTAACCCATCAAAAAATTCAAAGTTAAGCATGCTCAAATGGAGTAGTACTCGAATGGGTGACCTCTTGGGAAGTCTTGGTTTTGCACCCTCTAAACTGAAAATTTTTCCTAGGTTATAACCCAAGTTCATCCAAACCTTGTTTTGCACCCTCTAAACTGAATTTATTTCCTAGGTTATAACCCAAGTTTATCCAGACCCTATTTTGCACCTGGTCCACATCTGGGCTCTTTTTTACACTTGGTCCACATTCGGGCTCTTTTTTGCACCTGGTTTATACTAGGACCCTATTTTACACCCAGTTTACGAACGAGCCCTATTTTGCATCCGATCTGATCAAAACTGTCAAATTCACCACTATTTTATAATTTTTGGTAAAAATTAAGGTAATTCGCCATGTCTCCTACATGAATTTGGCCAGGATTCGCTTGGATTTGGAAACTAATTCACCTTTTTTTTATTATTACATTTTGGGTTTGACGCCTCATGCATAACCTTAGAAAGACCACCTACTATATTTTATAGATAGTTCGAAGATCTCAATATTTGAAGTTCCACGTTGTGGATGCCTTGGGAAAAGCTCGTTTGCTGAAAAAAAAAATCATTTTTAAATCTTATTTATTTTTAAATAAATGTTTTTCCCAACTCTTTTGTTGTTGCTTAAACAATCATAACAAATATCTTTCCCTATGAAAATCTCATAAAAATACAATTTCTTCAGCCTATTATGCCCATATTGTTTTACTATGAAATCTCCATTTTATTTCTAATATAAAAAATCTACAATTCTCCTCACATCATTTTCAAAAAATATAATAATCTTGAATTTTATTAATATAAAGGCTAAACTTACTATAAACTCAAAAGTGACATCATATACATTGATATAGATTAAAATGAAGCCTTTATCAATCGGAGCATTCTATCCATTATTAATAACTTATCTTTCTATCTAGCCAAACTAGATCTTATTCTATCCATAATTGTGTCCTAAAGCTCTTTTTTAAATAAAAAAGGAAATACATTGATATATTGATGATAATTTCACCACTCTAAATCCTAAAATCTTTGTAATAATTTATTGTAAATAAAAAATAATGTCAATCCCAAATTCATTAGACTTACAATTATTTGATGGTACAAACATGAAGTCAAAATTTTAAATATAGAATATTACTTTATTTGCTCTCATACTTTTCCTTAGACCTATACATATAAATACAAAGATATATCTCTTGGATGTCTCAAGAGAATCTTGGTGCTTCACCTTCATCTAACTATTTAGCTTCTCTCATCTTCCCGTGAGGAACTATTGATCAACCTCCTATGAGGTATAGTAATAATTACATAAAATAATGTAATAAGTATCTAACATCCCCTTATTACACTAATTGGGATAAAAAATATTTGAAGGTATCAATCATGGTCAAAATTGTACCTTTTAAAAGAAACGACTATCATCAATTAATTTTACAAGTAATGAAGTTGTGGTTACCTTTGGCTTGGGCTCTGGCTCTAGCTCTAGTTTGGGCTCTAGCTTGGGCTCTTGCTCTATATTTGGATCGAGCTCTCAGTCTAGATTTGGCATGGGCTTTGGCTCTTGCTTAATATTTGGATTCAACTTATTCCATCACTCTTCCACTAATCATGATGTTTCACTACAGGCTATATCACTACAAACTTTTCGAGAATAGATTGGGTTACAACTAAAGAATCCTAAGATTACATTGCTCTATAGGAAAAAAATCATTGTGGTTTCTAAACCATCAAACTTCGTCTTATCCTTACTCTCTTCTAAGAATAAAACATTCTTCTATAGAATCCACATACTATTTCTTTCATTTTATCCTATTCTATTACATTCATCCATCCATAATCAACATGTATTTTTTGGTCATTTTATCTTTGTGTTGATAATATTTCTCAGTGTGATTATTACCTCCACAAATCTCACAAATATGCAGATTCCAACACCTATATGTCACATGTTCGGATCATCCATAATGATTGCAACAATTTATTCTAGGAGTTTCAGTCTCTGCATAGGTTTCTCTTTTCACAAACTTAGTATCACCACTTCTTGTTGAACCATCATAACTAGGGCCTTCGTTCTTTGGCCTTGCATTTAGCTTTATGGGATTTCTTATACCCTACTCATGTCTTACTAATATTGTAACATTATATCCTATTCTTCTCATTAGTTTTGAGTCAATACTTTTGGTATGCTTTTCCAAGCACCCAATTTCTTCATCACTATGTTATTCATCAACATGGCCTTTGTCACGACCAACACAAATATCATCAACATTGGAATCATTAGTATCACAAGAAAAATTTATCTTTTTGATATAAACACTTATGTCACGACAAACATTTGCCATCATGGGCTTGTCAATGATGTCAGTATCTCAAATAAAATTAGTGCTTTGGATAAGGTCGCTTGTGCTACAACAAATATTTGCTATCATGGGCTTGAGGTTGTTTGTGTTACAACAAGAATTTACCTTCAATATTTCATTTATTTCTCGTTGCTTTATATGATTAAATATTTCAAGAGTGATTAATTTCATGTGTATTATCCTCACAATATTTAAAGGAAATGTAATATAATTTTAAAATGATATTCATAAACATAAATTTCATTGAGAATTATTCACAAGTAGCTCCTTTGAGTTAAGAATTTTACATCTTCATAAAGATATTTACCTTTTGGAAAATAAAGATCTTTATTTGGTTTTCAAGAAAACCACCATGAAAATGAAATGTTTTGATAAAATATTTAGAAATTTTATCGATAACATGAAAAAATACTTATCTCATTAGCCTCTTGAAGTTATAGTAACTACTCTACAAAATCTCAAAAACTTTAAATTCCTATGAGAACTCCCCTAAAAGATTGATTTTTGACTCTAGCAAGTGCGAATTTACAACTTTCAGCAAAGTTAACAACTCTCCTCCGTTCTCTCCTATCCAACAGGTTTAACATCTCCCTTTATACATCATAGCTTCAGGTAACATCTTTATATCTCACCGATACACCTGTTCCGATATACTTATGTCACAAGTAGATTTAGGACACAATAACAATTATACTCCAGATAAGATTATGCAGATGATAATTATCTTCAATCATTTTGGAGAAAATTTTATGTAATGTATGCCCAGATGTAGGAATGTATACTTCCTCATCATAAATAAAGGCTACACTCACTAGAAAAAGTATACTATCTGAGGCAACTTAGCTCTAATAATTCACAAGAATAGCAATAGATACCTTGCTCTAGAGAATCCTTTCGTAAAGGAGGTGAAAAAGCACATGGACACGAACCATGAAAGATGGAAGAACTAAAACTAGAGATCACAGGGGGATTCAATGCTCAACAATATCTTCTTTACACACTTAAAAGAGATTTTTTTTTAAATAACATTAAGTGTTCACACCCGATCGATTTCTCTGATCCATTTTTAATGGGTAATGGGGGCCTTCCTTGTGCATAGGTAATAATATAAGCAATAAAAAATCGAATTAATTACCTTCATAAAAAAAATATTTGGTTATTAAAAAATAGGATTTTAACAAGGTCCCCCACCATTTTACATAAAAGTGAGCTAAAACTGAAAGATTCTTAGGATAGCAACACTTGCTAAAGGTCAAAAAAACTAGAGTCATGTTGAGCTTATGCCTAGCCTGAGCATTTATACTTTATAGATAAACTCTGAGTAATGTACGTAGAACTAGGAGAAAAAGTAAGAGCTCTATACAAAAGCCCCTAGAATATGCATTTTGTTGCTAGGGTGATCAGATGACTACCTTGCTAGGGATGGTCTACATAAACAACCAAGTAGACCATTTGTGAGAGGGATTTTAGAAAAATATTACCAATATACATTTCAAATCCAAAACTAAACTGAAGGTCTAGCTACAAAAATAGATTCTAATATTTGTTTTGGATCAAAACTAAACTCCAATGTTGCATTGTGTCAATCTGTTCAAGCATAATTAGTTCAAAGAGACTCACTTGAAGCTGGTTAAAAATAGCCTCAAAGCTCCTTGCTTTTCCTTTGAATATCCTGCTATTTCTCTCCTAGATACACCAAAGAAATGTTGGGATTTCTAGGATCCATATCAATTTATTCTCCTTAAAAGTAGGGATACATTGATACCACCAGTAAATAATTTCCTTGGGCATGACCCAGGATACCTCTATAGTCTTCATCCATTGGTTCCACACAACTTGAGCAAAAGGACATTTCATGAACAAGTGATTTGTTGTCTCTTCATTTCTTTTGCATAGGTGGCATCTACTCGGGCCTAGAAAACCTCTTTTGATCAGGTTGTCCCAAGTTAGGATTTTATTTTGGAGAACCAACCATGTAAAGAATTTCATCTTTGGAATACATTTGTTTCCCCATAAGTTCCTCCAAGGTGCTTTTTGTTGAGGTAGATCTAGACATTCCTTGTATCCACTTTTAACTGTATAGTTTCTTGTTGGCAATCTGGTCCACTCTAATTGGTCATGTTCCTATGAGTCTGGATTAATACAATCTCCTAGTTTTTGTTTCATCTGATTCTAGATTAAGATAGTATGGATTAAGAGTATTGCCTTCATCAAATTAAGTGTCTTCTTTAAACATTGTTTCCTGGAAATTTGTGATATTCCTCCACAATACTCTTGTTTCTAACTCTGCAAAAAAAATATTCAACGAATAAGATCATGGACGCTCTGATACCAACGATAGTACAAGCCTCAAGATGAAATTTTAAACTTAAAACATTATTTTATTTGCTTTCATATTTTTTCTTAGATCTATATATAATATATATATACAAAGGTATGTCTCTTGGATGTCTCAAGGGATTTATGGTGCTTCACTTTTATCTAACTGTTTAACTTCTCTCAACCTCCAATGAGAAGTAACTATTAATCAACCTCCTATGAGTTGTAATTATAGTTCTAACATCCCCTAAGATGTAATAATTACATCACATAAAGTAATAGGTATCTAACATTATTGAGTTCCCTTATCACATTATGATTAGATTGATTTAACTTCCATGACATCATTTGACCAGATAATGACTTAAAATATAGACATCAATAATTTTGAGATCAAATTTGAAGGGAAGACTTTCAAAAACCTAAATACCTTTGATTTTACCTCATCCATTTTCCTTTAAGAGAGCCTAAACCAATTCCTCAACAATAGTAATGAAGAGAATGAAATAATAGGATACGTTGGGGGCCCATTAATACAAATAGAATAATTTAAAATATTGTAAAAACATGTAATCTATTCAAAACAACAATAAAAAATTTAAGAACATCATAAATGATTCAAAAAAACCTTATCATATGACTTATATGTTTAATTTCATAAGCATACAATATTTTCCATCAATTGAAAAGAATGTATGACCTCTTAATTAATTAATCACAATACCTCAAGAATTTGCTTGTTGTGAAGATGTCATCTTGTTCTCCCAAGATAATATATTTTATAATGTTTTTAATCTCTTTTCAATTGTCTTATAAATTTTATTAGAAAGACTAAGAAGGCCAAAATTATAAAAATATTTTAAGTCCCCTTTCTTACTACCCACGATAATACTAGTAGTATTCATCTCACTTGTTGTAGCCTTTATTTCCTAGTATTTTCTAATGCAACGAACATATCAATCTTTAAAATATACTTTTTTTTAAATAGTGTAAAATAATTCAAACTAAGTTCCTTGTCATGATGGAAAGAGAAAATTGCCTTGTCCATATTCTCCATCTAATATTCCTCATAGATCTATCATTATGTCTCCATGTAATAACTAATGGAATGTTTTTCTATTCATGGTTTGATTGGTTTGACAGTTTCTGCTGTTTATTTTTTGGATTTGGGAGTGTGAGCCAAGAGGGAGCACAAGCAAGGAGGGAGTTCTAGCCAAGAGTAAATTCTAGCCAAAAGGGAGAGCCACCCAAGAGGGAATACAAGCCAAGAGCAAGCCCATTAACTAGTATGGAAGGAAAGTCATACTTGAAAGCACTAATGGGAAGTCAAGATGCCCTAGGTAGAAATCGATATGACCTGGCTAGAAGTATGGATACCCAAGTTGGAGATAAATGGAAGAGTGAAAATATGACAAGTTCAACCTAGGTATTAGATGTTACACTAAAAGTGACGATTAAGGTTGAGATGATTAAGCATGATATAATAGTTCTAAAAAGTATAGGGTTAATATGTAAGTTCCATAGATCCTGGTCAAGGCTTCTTCAGATTTAAAATTGGATCAAGTGGAAATGGAAATTAAATTCAAATTACTCTCTGACTTTTCTTCCTTGAGGTTTTTTCCACATCATCCTTTCCAAATAAAAAACTAGGGATAAAATAATAGGTGGTGGCCCATGGTTTAGTGGGAGAGATGTCCTTTACTTAAGACCATGTAATAAAAAATCTTTGTTGAGACACAAACTATTAAAAATCTTTTGGTGTGGGTTAGGCTTTCTAGACTTCCATATCAGCTTATCAATAAGGATATTTTGAATAATATTGAAGATAAACTAGAGGAATTCACTAAGGAAAGACTAACTATTAAAGAGCGAAAGCGTGCTATATATACTCGAATATGTGTTGCTACGAATATTTCAAAACCTTTATCACAATCCATTAAAATTAAATCTAAATCGAGAGAATGGGATCAATAAGTGGATTATGAAAACATTTTATATTGATGCTATAATTATTATGAGACTGGACATATGACAGGAGTTTGTGAAGTAAAAAGTGAAAACTATGAAGAAAGATAAAAAAATGATCATGAAATTAACTTCATGACAAAGCAAGGAAAACATACAATAATAGAAGGTAGATCAGATTAAGGATATTCCGCTCTAAAGGTCACCATAGATCACTTGGATCAACTATTAGAAGAAAAAAAGAATGACATTAGGGATAAAAAATTACAATGTATAAATTCAAGTTCAAAAGGAATTAAAGGTGCAAAGAAATATGAGAAAAATCCTAAAACCAAGACAACAAAAGAGGTCAAGTTTATACCAAGTAAATCATCTTTATTTTCCTCAAGCAGTATAGAATCCTCTCCTAGTAATAAAAATGAAAGTGGTGTAGGGGTTATCCTTTACACTTTAGGATTTCAAGAGCAGCATAATAAATAAATGACGATGGAGGAAATCCATAATAATTTAGGGTTTATAGGAAGAAAAGGTAATTTCTATGGAAGAGCATCCTTGCACTGTAGGGTTTCCAAGGCATCATATAGAAGAATGGGCTTTTGAGGTTATTCCTTGCACTTCAGATCCTCTAGAGCAATACAAACCCATAGATGATATGTCTTACGTTGAGCAGTGTGAGAAGATTGAAGAGATTTATGAATATGAAAATATTGGTGGGAATGAAAAAAGAGATGACAATCAAAGAAGAAAAAACAAAGAGAAAAAGAAACCCAAAGTGATACTGATATGGAAAACAAAAGCAAATATTACAAGTGTTAACAAGAAGTGGGGCTAAACCCACAAATAAAAACAAAAAATTACAACATAAATTATTGCTTGGAATATTGAAGGTATAAATAAGAACCCTAAAAAAGAGGTATTAAAAAGTTGTGATGTTGTTATAAACAATATATTTATAGATATGGAAACTAGGAAACATATATTTTATCCATTTGGGGTGTTGAATTTTATTTTGACAAAATTTAAACTTCACAAGGCATATGTATGAGTGAGATTTTATCTCTTAATAAAAATGATATAAAGGAGTTGATTGTAAAAACTTAGTAGTTTGAGGAAGATGGCGAATATCTTTGATAGAAAGATAAATGAAGAATATCTTTGGTAGAATTAACACATATATCCTTTGAAAAAACCTTTGGAACATCAATGGAAACATATATCCATGTATACAAATATATATCTCACTCCACAGAACTTAGTGCCATATAGAGGAACTTATCAAAGGTATGATATTGTTGTAACTTGATCTAGTTAATTTGATATAGAAATCTAAAAATCACCCACACTAGAACCCTCATGAGAGTTTTTATGTCTACAAGGAATTTTTCACTCCATGGTCTTAAATGCAATTCAATCCTGCCTATAAACCCTGGGTTACCACCTGTTACTTTGTAACTAAAATCTAACTTAGAGAATATTAGTAGAAAAAAGTCCTTTTGGAATAATATTTACTAAAAAATATTAATTTATTGCAATCCATTTTTGAACACCCATAGAAAGTTAAACTAACCAATAGAGTTTATATATTAACCCTTCACTTTTGAAAATTACTATATCATGTGTTAATCATCTCATCCTTGATGATCATTTTCATGAGTTATTATATGTCTACATGGAGGTTGCCATAGATGTATCCTTTCTATAATATTTCATTAGCATAAATTACTTACCGTATATAGGGCATCCCTACTTCCAACCATGGCTTCCTTAAATAACTTTTTAATGAGTACTTAGTGTAGACACTAAAATCACATCAATATGATTAGAATGCTAAGACATGTTCTAATCGACACCCTATGGCCCCCTTGGGCAACCCTCAGAGGTTAAATGGTGGTCCTAGCCACTTTTGGGAGGTTCTACCCCACTTTTGGGAAGTTTTGAGCCATTTAATCATGGTCATCCCACCTAGGTATGGCCACCAGCAGTCATCCCTAGGTGGGATGGCCATGGCCTTGGACCCTCAAAAAGTCAAACGAGGGATAAATAGCACCCAAAATATACCATTTACCCCACCCATTCAAGCATGCCTGTCTGAGGGCGCATAACTCTCATGCCAAATTGCAAATTGGAGGCCCAAAATGGAGATTCCTTCCCCCTCCAACACATGGCAAGCTTTGGAAAAATGGCGGCACCTGTCTCGCATGTCCTCACATGCCCATTTGACATATGTCCTCTTGGTCTATAAAGTGGATTCATTCCATCCAATTTCAGAGAGGAGTCTTTGCAATATTTTAACATGAAGTGCTGCCGAGATTTACCCCCAATCTATTGTCCATTTTTGCTTAAGATCTCCATCGAGCGAAGAAGATTTTAAAGTGATTCTAAAACTTACAATATATTTACAAAATCAACCCATTTGAGTGAATCAGATCATCAAATTTGACGACAATACCCCTAGGAGTAATTGAGATCCAATACCAAAGGAATTGGTGGTAAAAACCACTAGATTTGGTGGTTGTCCTACCCCAAGACGACCCCCAAATTGTGACTGTCCTAAATGGATCACCCTAGAACGACCACAAATTGGAGCATGATTTCTCTACTGGTTTTGCATAAATTAATTCTAGATTAGATTATATACCTTTTTTTAAAATTTTGTGCAATTTGAAGTTGTTTTGCATCCATTATCATGCTTTTTGTGTTTTGCAGTTATGAATGGCACACCCGAGGATGACCACAAATTTGTGCGTAATTTTCTTTCTGTTTTTTATTAGATCATTTCCAGAGCACATTATATGCATGTTTCTAAGTTTTGGTAGAATTTGGAACATTTTTGAAGCACCTATTATACATTTCCTCTTTCAAGCTCATTATCGCATATATCTCTTTGATTGCATTTCAATCCGCACATGCTATTAATGAATATGATTTCTTTGTGTGTAGATCCAGGTATCACAGTGCACGAGGAAGGAGTCGTAAATTAGAACAACAATAGAATATTTCAATGGCGACATTGGAAGCCCAGTCTTCAATCGTGAGTGCGAGGAAGACACTGCAAGTGCGCCTTGGATTTTTGAAAGGATTTGATCCTTTTAGTATTGTAATAGTGTATCAATTGAGAGCCCTCAAAGGGATATTTTGTAACTGCATATTTGAAAATTACATTAATATAAAGAGAACCGCCCATTTCTTTCATATATTTATTAATTTATGCTTACTTTAATTTCGCTTTCGTAGTGCTTAGATCAACATAGCGATAGATGCATTTCATTTAACTTTCTTAGGTGCGTCATTTTTTCTACTCTACACTTAGCTTTTTTTCTCATGAAAATGATTATTATTTAAATTTATTCAATTAATTGGATCAATGACTCTAAGGGAAATGCTCATTCCCTACTCGTAATCAATAAAACAATATTTACAATTCTAGATCCTTATTGATCTAAAGAATGATATTCATTTTCAAACACCTTGTTTAATTTTATCAAATTTTTGTATACCTAAAGTACTTAATAAAAATTCAAATTCTCTTTTCAAATTTTTAAAATATTATCCCAATCATAAAACAATACTTAGTTCTATTTTTTAAATAGATAAACTATTTAAAAATAAAATATTTATAACTAGTTTGTACTTATTCTATTGATTTGCTTTCCTTATCAATAAATATCGAGACTTCGATGCATATTATATTTAGTAGACATATAAGCATTATTAGTTTTTAATATAATCAAATTTATGGTTACTATATATAAAGCTAACTGATTTTTTGAATGCAAGATTCTAGAGGGGGACGTTCTTCGCAGGATTGCCCAAACATCCAAACGTGTTTTGGCCATATTGCACTCAACCATACTCAAATTGAGCTGAAATTTGGGGGGTAGATGCCTGTAAAACCCTAGAATATCTCCACCAAATTTTAGATAATTTGGAGCAACAACAAGCCTAGCACATCCCTATGTGTGAATGATATTTTTGGCCAGCGACTGTGCGAGGGTTTCATGTGGGTTGAGTGCAAGTAGCTCCATAGGTTGGTTTTTGGGGCCTTCGGGCCCTAACGGCCAATATTTTTGTGGTTTTGGCTCAAGAGTTTAGCAGGATATGTTACAGGGGATCCAATATGGGTTATAAATTTGTCTTTCAATAGATATTCATGATGGGAACTTGATTGACAACGACTTCCAATTTGTTGCACAAAATAAAAGTGAAAATAATTCCTTTCCACGATGTCTAAGGCATGGATTAAAGAGATTACAAAACATTTTTTAAGCAGATGATCAAAAAATGGCTCAGATCTCAAGTGAATATGGTTCTAAGGTGCATCCATAAAATAAATCCATTGTGTCAACCCCTGTCAAGAGTAAGAATTTCCAAGACTCAATCCCAAAAATGAATTTTAGGGATGCACTCTATGGTGGAAAGCCTCAACCTAATTCTAATATTAATCTTAGGGCTTCCCGTAAACCTCTAAGAATACCTAAGATGGATCCTAGGAAAACAAAGTCAGGATGTCTTAAAGTAGCTGATGGAACTCCTATTTTAAGCTTGATATGGGTAACATTCAGACTGGCATTCAAGATCTGGAAAAAAGAGGACTAATTTATCGTTTCATGGGTTTTCATCCAAGCCTATCTGGTTTCAAATTTTGGGCTGCAAAAATTTGGAAAACTAAAGGTGAGTTACAAATCTCTATTTATCCAAATGGTTAATTTCTTGTTTTATTTGCTAATAATGAAGATAGAGAGAAAATATTTCAAGGGGTTCCCTGGTTCTTTGGAATGGCAAGGCATTTCATGAAGCCTTGGCATGCTAAATTTAAAGCCGAATAAGAGATGCCTTCTACAGGTCCTGTGTGAGTTAGACTCTTTGGCCTCCCAATTGAATTCTAGAATCTGACTGTTTTTTCTTCAATTGGAAACTTTTTATGAATTTTTATAATGACTGCTGATTGTACTCAAAATTTTGAACATATTATTTATGCTTGAATTTGTGTTTTAATGGGTTTTGACAAACCTACCTAAAAATATCACACTACAATTTTGTGAGGACACTTGGGAGCAAGTATTGGACTATGATAACATTCCTTTTCGTTGTAGAATTTGCCATGAATATGGTCATTTGGCTAGTGTTTGCACAAATAAAATTTTAGATCAAAAGAAAGAAGATATAAACTCAGCAAGTTTCCAAATGCCTAAGAAGAAAAACACTAAAAAAAAACCAGTTATGAAGGATCAATCTAAGTTATCTGCTAATATGTTTGAAATTCTTTCCACAAATGATGTCCTAAGTGAGGAAGATAAAATAATGGAAACATAAATCTTAGAAACACAATTTAAATATGAAGGGAAGAACTCAGAGACAAACCAACAAATCAAAGGTTTTCAACAAAAAAAAAAAGGGAGAAAATATACACAAGAAAAATAATCTTGTACATGTTAAAACTTCAAATAATACAGGTTCCAATATAGACTCTGTTGAACCTTCTGGTAACACTTTGGTTGTGTACATGCATTCTTCAAGGTTAGAATACATCTCAAATTCAATTGGAGTAAGTCAAGAAACAGGAAAAAAACTAAATATGGATTCTAATCAAAAGGTAAGTCGCAAGACCAATCAACAACATATGGTAAAAGAAGGTGAAAATCTTGTAGAGGAAGGTAATATTAATACCCTTCCCAAATTTTTTAGCCCTAGTATTAATTAAGATCATCACTTGGAATATTAGAGGACTCAAAGGGAGTCTTTCAAAACAAAATGAAATTAGAAGAATGATTCAAATAAATCATCCACATATTTTTTTCCTTCAAGAAATGAAGATGTCAATAGAGGAAATAGAATCGATTGCTAGTAAAATTTGGCCAGCTAGAAAAGTGGTTTCCCTCAGTTCCCAGGGGACTTTTGGTGGCATTGCTTGCCTTTTGGACCCAAAAGAGGTAATTATTCACCATATGGTTGGAAGTTGAGGTCTTTTGGCTATAGTTATTCAAATTAGACATTCCAACCAAATTATGCTCTGCATTACATTTATGCTCCGACTACTTTGGAGGAAAAAAGAAGACAGTGTAATAATATAACTTATATTATCTCTCATTTTCTTGAAGCTTGGATCTTGATCGGAGGAGATTTCAATACCATCCTCTCTTTGGATTAGAAAATAGGGGGAACTAGAAATTTGGACAGGAGCACTGACCTCATGAGCGAATATATTGCAAACCTCCATCTTGTGGACATCCAACCAGATAATAGTCTTACGACTTGGTCTAATAGAAGGTAAGTCTTAGATTGTATAATGGAGAGATTGGATAGGTTCTTGCTCTCTGATAATTTCTTAATCCATGGTCACATTCCTAAAGTGAACTCTTAAAAATGTTGGTTTGGATCACTGGTCAGTCATAGTGGAAATGTGGAAAACCAATGTAAGTTTATCTCCTTTTCGATTTCAGTTAATGTGGCTTAGATACAATTCCTTTAGACCTCGAGTGCAACAATGATGGAAGAACGGTAAACCTAGGTATGGGACTAAGATGTTCTATTTTACCAAAATATTGCAATATATTAAATCCAAAATCAAGACTTAGAACTAGAATGAGTTTGGGGATGTTCATAAAAAAATATGAAGTTATTGCTTAGCTTGAAAATTTGAATAAGAAAATTCATTTAGCTGGCCTCACAGGAAGTAGAAGTGCAAATGAAATTAATCTCACAGCCCAGTTAGAGGAATGGAAAAAAATATAACTCTTATGGAAGCAAAAATCTAGAATTCAATGGCTCAAAGAAGGAAATCGAAACACAAATTTCTTCCACAAATCTCTTCTATATCGAAGATCTCACAACTTTATTTCTTCCTTGAAATCAGATTCTGGAGATGTTGTCTACACTTGGGATGGCTTGAACTCTATTGTTGTCAATTACTTTTTCAATATTTTTGTTGCTACTCCTCTTGACTCAACTTCTCAACAAAATGTTCTTCAAACAATCCCTTCTCTTATCACTTTTAAGGATAACTCTATTTTTAATGCTCCTGTTACTATCAATGAGCTTCAACAAGTAGTTTTTAAAATACAAAAAGGAAAAACCACATGTCCTGATGGTTTTCCCATTGAGTTTTTACTAAGAATTCTAGGATATCCTTCATGATGATTTATTAGAGGTGGTGGAAGAAGCCAGGAAAGCCAAAGAAGTTTTGAAGGTTATCAATAAAACTTATATTACTCTTGTTCCAAAAGCTCAAAAGGTTAATCATATCTCAGATTTTAGACCTATTGCTTTATGTAATGTTCTCAAAATAATTACTAAGATCATGGCAGAAAGGTTGAAGCCTCTTATGCATAAGATTATTTCCCTTGAACAAGGGGGTTATGTGTAAGGGCGTCAAATAGTGGATGAGATAGTTCTTGCTAAGAAATCCATCCATTCCATGGATATGTAAAAATATCCTTCCATGTTCATTCGGTTAGACTTATCCAAAGCTTATGATAGAGTGGATTGGTACTTCCTTATCAAAGTTTTGAGGCAATTTGGTTTCTCTCATGATTGAATGGATTGTATTATAGGATGTATCTCTTCAGTTTTCTACTTAGTTCTTATCAATGGCAGGCCTTCTCAGTTGTTCCCAGATTCCAAATGTATTAGGCATGGTGACCCCCTATCCCCTTATTTATTCATCATTCTTGTTGAATGCTTAGGTAGGACTATAACCAAAAAGAGAGAAAACAAAACCTTTGAGGGAGTTACCATTGCTCATGGAGGTAGAACTATCTCTCATCTTCAATTTTTTGATGACTCTACTCTTCTAGGTAAATCTACAGTTAAGGAAGCTTCTAATATTAAGCAAATCATTAGCTATTTTTCTAAGGCTATCGGGAAATTGATAAATGAAGATAAATCTAAAGTCATTTTTTTCACTACTCTGCTAGATAGGAATCCATGGTATTGGATAAATTAATATATAAGAAAACCTCCCTTTCGATCACTTATTTAGGTATTCCCATCAATATTCGAAGACAGAAAAAAAATGATTGGAATTGGTTGTTGGATAAAGTCAAGAAGAAAATTGGAAAGTGGACCAATAGGTGGATTTCTTCTAGGGGTAGAATCACCTTGGTAAAATCAGTCCTTCAAGCTATTACTATTTATTTTTCTACCATGTTGAATATCCCAAAGGCTATTCTTTGAGAACTAGATCAAATCAGTCATTGGTTCCTCTGGAGTGGTACTAAGGATAAAAGAAAATGGGCTAGTGAAATGGGACACTGAATGAATGGGGGTTAGTAATCCGGTCTACTATTAATAACAACAAAGCTTTAGCTTCTAAATTATATTGGAGGATTTTGCATAAACCCAATGCTCTTTGGTCCAAGAAGCTCCGTGCTAAATATGTTGAGAACAAAAGTCCTAAAGACCTTGTTCACTATCAATTGCCTTCCAAAGGTTCTCCCATTTTAGTAGTTCTTAAGACTGGTGATGATTTGATAAAGAAAAAAATATTTTAGATCATTCATAATGGTCAAAAAGCAAATTTCTGGACAGGTTCTTGGGATGGTCATAAGCCTTTGATAACTCAGTTTCCCGATTGAAGGCCTTGGATGGAGGAGCTTCACCGAGCTAATTGGATAAATATAGCTAATTACTATCAGTAGACTCGATACCATATTGGTAATTCAGAGGTTGGTAGATATTGGATCCCTATTGAGGACTAGCCTATTTAAATCCTAGAAAGGCAAATACAAGATATCCAATGCATCCTTCATATGAGATCTCTCTCTTGGTCCCATGATAAAAATTGTTTTGGATGGAACAACACTTCTAAGGGTGAGTATTCAGTTTCTCAATGTTATATGGCCTTATGCCATAATAATACCAACCAATCATCTGACATATTTTCTCAGTTGTGGGCTCAAAAGCTCTAGCCTAAGGTGAGGTTCTTTACTTAGCTTTTATTGCATTGCAGGGTGCTTACTGGGGAGCATCTTATGAAGCGTGGTTTTTATGGCCCTTTTAGATGTGAAATGTGTGGAGATAATGTGGAAAATCTCAGCCATATTTTTATTGAGTGTACTTTAGCCTCTAAGCTATGGAGGAGAATGACCACTTTACTTGGCTTACAGTGGTCCAATTTTTTTTTTACTTTTGAACAACTTTGGAGGGATTGGCCTAAATAAGAGGATGTTGATCATTTTATTAGGCGGTTAGTTTGGATGGGTTCTACCATTGTTATTTGGAATATTTGGAATGAAAGGAAAAACTAATTTTTTAATCAAGAAAGGAAGGATATTTACTACATCTGGCAAAATACCATTGCCAACTTAGTTGAATCAGTCCAACAACTCCTTAATCACCCCCGAAAATCCCACCAAAGATGGGATCAGTGATGCAAAAATTTAAGATTAACTCCTTTAAGGGCAACCATCTTAAATGGAATGTGAGTAATTGCAATATGGATAGAACAAGGAAATGGCAACCTCCTCCTAAGGATTTTGGAAAAGTCAATATTGATGGAACCTCTAGAGGGAACCTTGGAAAAGCTAGTGCGGGAGGAATTGGTAGACTTTTTGATGGCTCCCTGGATTTTACTTTTGCTGAGAATTTGGGTATTCTATCCAATAACTTTGCTGAGGGGTATGGTATCCTTATAGGCCTTCAAGAAGCTACTAAGGTTGGATGGGAAAAGGTGCTAGTTGAGTATGACTCTCAACTCATGATTAATCTTTTGAAGACTCCTAAGAATCATAAGGTTGGTTGGAGAATAAAAATAATTATTGAGAAGATTTAGTTAATCCAGATGGGATTTTTGAAAGTTGATTACAATCATGTCGTCATAAATCAAAACAAGAGTGTTGATGCTTTAGATAATTGGAATTTGGATAAAGGTGATCTTACTTGCTACGTCCACCCTCCTAGATGGTGGGCTTCATAAATAAGGGAAGCTCTTATTTCTATTATTTCTTTGGATGGCTCTAGTTTTGGAGGTACCTAGTTTCTTCTTGCTTTATTTTTGCTTCTATTTAATTTGGTCAGGGTATTTTAGTTCCCTAGCTCAAACTAATCTTTCTTTTGTTTTCTTTGTTGATTCTTGCCTTAAAAGTCTTTTGGTCTAGAAAGGTCATTGTTGTGTTCTATTTTTTTCTTTTTTCTTTTTTATTCTTTTTTTTTGTTTAGTTTTTTGAGGTGTGTGTGTGTGTGTTTTTTTGTTTTGTTTTGTTTTTGTGTTTTTTGTTGTTATTGTGTTTTTGTTGTTTTGTGTTTTTTATTGTTGTTCTTGTGTTTTTGTTGTTTTTGCTCTTGTGTTTCTGTATATTTGTGTTAATTGGTGTTTTTGTGTTTTGGTGTGTGAATGTTTTCTATGTTTTTGTTTTTTGTTGGTTGTTTTTTTTTGTTCTTTTTTTTTTTAGGTTTTTGTTTTGTTTTTTTTCTATGTTTTTCATGTTTTTTTTGGTTGTGTCTTTGTAGTAATATGTTGTTTTTTGTTATGTTTGTGTTTTTTTATGTTGTTCTTGTGTTTTTTATGTGTGGTTCGTGTTGTATTTTTTCTTAATATTATTATGTGTGTTTTTTGTTGTGTTTTATCTTTTAGACACATTCAAGGAGCATGTTTTTTTAATATTTTGTGTGTTTGTGTTTGTGTGTTCTTATTTTTTGTTGTTTCAAGTTTTCTCCTTGAGTTTGTCAAAGGTGGTAGGCCAGGTGCGAGCCCTGGGTGATTTTGGCAAAAGAGATACCCCTACCTCGTTGGGTCTTACCCAAAAGTGGTATACCTAACATAAATGATCAAATTCAACTTGGAGAGTGACAAAGCTAGACATTACTTTTGTTAAATAATTTAATAAAAACAAATAGACTCTAATTTAAAAAATCTTGACCTATCAATATCATATACTAAATAAAACTCATAACCTAATACTTATGAATTTGAGCCTATACTAATTGACTATAACATGTTATTATGATTCCTTCTAAATAAGTTTACACCAATCTAAAATAACCATTGATTATGAAAAATATGGAGGGGTCTCAAAAGTATTTAAATAGCATTTTCCCTAATATCAAATACATAAAAGAGTTGAATATGGTAGTTTACCGTTTTTAATGTCCTTAACTGTGAATCTTATGTTTCTTTGGTGCAAAGGTATATAAAAGGTGAAAACATAAAAATATGTTAACAAGTATCTCTACACAAATGTATGGAAGAAAAATTAGGATTTACAATGATCATGATGTTAGAGGAATAGATAGATATGTAAAAAAAATTTAAGAACATTTAGAAAACTAAGAAGAAATCAATGTGGCCAAAATAGAAATGATAATAATACTAGATTCATAAAGGGTTTACTTTGTACATTTATGCTTGTGATATATTTTTCCAATAAGTTCTTTAATGAGTTTACACAGGTTTTTATGAGAAGTCTTGGTCCCCTCATACTGAGTGGGGTTTGAACCTTGGACTTCTCAAAGAGAGGCCAAAGCCCTTACCGTTGAAGTAAGCTAACAACTTGTATGCCTGTGATATATTAAAGATTATTCTATTTTTAATTTCTACCTCCCAATATTCTATTTTTAGTACCCTGTCTAACTACTCATAAAATTAAAATATCTCTTATTTTCACTAGATATTGTAGGTTTTTTATGTGATATATTTTCACCCTATTTTATTTATACCCTTGGTATGTTTCTTGAAATAAGCTACACATTGCTTTCACATCTACAAGTTAAGACATAAATTATAAAATGTTAATTTAGTGTTATAATTTATTATAACATGATTCAACCAAGTTTGTGAATTAATGTTATATGGATATTCATAAGAACATGACCTAGGTTCAAATCTTGACATAGTGACAAGGCAGTATATTAACAAGATTACTTTAACCCTCACTTTACTAATCAAAATATATAGTAAGATTTCTAATAAAACATGTATATACTATACCAAAAATATAAATAATAACCAAGCATAAATGATATATGCTTAAAAGTAAATTATAATCATTGAAGACTAGTCACAACTAATGTAAAATAAGGTTTTCACTATACTACCCATAAATATTTTAATTTTTTCCTTCATCCCCTCTTTACCCATAAATAATATGGAACAATGGTTTTAATAAAACACTATGCAATAAACAAAGCATACTACTAATATCATTAAGGATTAAATATTTGAAAGTCATAATATAAAATATGCTATTGAATACTACTTATTACTACTAATGAAAAAGATATTTTTTTATATTATTCTACCCTCAACACTTATATAAATAGATAGATTAAGATTGACTCTTCATCCCTTTTATATCTAGTAATATTTTATAAGTTTTTTTATTATTAAAAATTCCATGTTATGAACACTAGCTAATGATTCCTCATTAGACCCAAAAATTTTATAGGTCTCTCAAATATACTTGTAAATGCAGATTATATCCATGTATTCTACTTTTGAAGGACATAAGTAAGACACTAAAATAAAATAAGTACAAGGTTATCCGAAGATGAAATAGTGGATTGTGGTTCAATTTATTTAATACCATGAGTAAATATTCCAATTTAAATAGGTTTAAAATGAAGAGATATTTGTACAAAATAAGAAAATCAACACTAGCATCACTAGCATTGTATTTGAATTGAAAATAATCCTAATAGTTTGAATAAAAAAAATTTGGGATGTTGCTTCTTCTTGAGGGAATGGATTGGGTTCCCCAAAGAGCTAAATACCCATGTAGAGCAATGAAGCACTCCTTATTTGTCGCATCAAATTCGATCATTCACATATTTTATCCTCCCTCATCTGTGGTGACAGATATGGAAGGAAAGAAAATCCAAATTTTAAGAACACTTATCATCGTCCAGAGTCAGTTTTCGTTAAGACTCTCCCTGTTGCGATGGATAAAGTTGATATCCTATCCCTGGATGCGAGGAATATTGGTATGGAAGCTGGGATAGAAAAAAAATTAGGTTTTAAATATTCTCTTACTTCAGTCCCGCATCACCCAGTAAGAGCAGATATTTTTTTGGAACCACCCCCTCCTGGGTGGATAAAATTAAACTTTGGTTGGGCTAGAGCAGGTAGTGTCATTAGGGATGTGGAGGGGCAAATTTTGTTGGTTTTTGTTGAAAACATCAAAACCTAAACTAGCCATGCAGCTGAGGCTAGAGCTCTCTTTCAAGGAGTCTTGCAGTTAAAATCTTTGGGCTTTAGAAAAGTCGTAATCGAAGATGACTCACTCAATATCATTAATATGGCTAAAGGGATGCAGACTCCAACTTGGACAATTTCAAACCTATTGGAGAAAGTGCATAAATTGGCCCAAATATTTAAAATTGTCCAGTACCAACATGTGTTTAGGGAGGGTAACAATTCGGCCAATTTGTTTGGTTAACCTAGACACCTATCAAAATGACATCACAGTTTGGAACAGGGAGTTTTCGAAAAGCTTCATCCAACTAGCTAATAATGTCAGAAGAGGGTAATTTTCTTGCTATTTATTTGGTGGCCAGATTTTGGCTCTATTCAAGGGGATTTCGTGGTACTTTTTAAATTTCAAGAACCATATTTTCTTAATTCAAACAAGAGGAGATCCTGATCCTGATGGTGTGGGAAGAGTGGGAACCGAAGGATGAAGAGTTAGGGAAGAAAACTAGACCCAACTGAACCAAGAACTATGTTATGGTTTCAGGTGGTTTGTTGGAAATGTATTTTATCCTATCCTTTTTGTTTTGATAGTCTAGTTAGCTCGGCCATGGCGTTTGCTCTCCCCTGCGTGGGATTGAGTTGCCTTAGGCTGTCTCGAAATTTTAGGAGTATGTATGGAACTATTTTGATAGCTTTGTTTGGGTTCGATCCTGTTGGATCTTTGGATATTGGTTTCTATTTTGGTGGTCTATGGGCCTCCCTTAATCTCAAATATGTGTGGTTCCATTTTGTAAAAGGTTTGGGGTTCCTTTCAAAACCCCTTCTTCCACCAGATCAAAAAAAGATAGATTAAAATTAATTTAATGTTCCTATTGGATACCCCAATGGTATGTCATTGGACTGTCATTTAGGTCATCAAGTTTGAATGTGCCCCCGAGGAGTTATCCAACAGTGGTATGTCATTGGATTGTCATTTAGGTCATCAAGTTTAAATGCACCGTCGGAGTACTACCCAATTGTGCCACCCATTATACTTCACCTTACTTGAACAAAATAATATATATATATATATATATATATATATATATATATATATATATATATATATATATTATGGATAATTAATATCTTTCATATCATAGGTCATAGGGATCTCTTCCCGTCATTAAAATATATAATGAATTCATATGATAAGCTATATTATATATTAGGTCTGAGGGCCTGGTCTAGTGGTCGAAAATACTTCCCCGAGATCCCGAAGACCACGGTTCCAATCCTTTAGGCCTTGTAGTATAGAGTAAAATATATAATGACTTCATATGATAAGCTACATTATACATTAGGTCTGAGGGCATGGTCCAACGGTCAAAAATACTTCCTTGAGATCTCGAAGACCACGGTTCCAATCCCTCACGCAATCCCTCACGCATAACTGAAGGTTATAGTGGTAGCATGGAGCAGGATTCGAACCCACAAAGACGAGTAGAAAATTGTAACAAGTTCTGTCGGGGCAAAATTATAACAAGTTACGAATTACTCTATAATAATAAAAAAAACTACATTATATATCATTCTTGATGATAGGGAAGACCTCTAACCTAAATATAGTTTTTTTTGTTAGTGTCATAATTTTTTCTAAAAAATAGTTTACCGAAATAAGGTATTTGCTTCTTTTAACATTGTCCAAATAGTCTATATAATTTAATAAACTACATTATATATCATTCTTGATGATAGGGAAGACCTCTAACCTAAATATAGTTTTTTTTGTTAGTGTCATAATTTTTTCTAAAAAATAGTTTACCGAAATAAGGTATTTGCTTCTTTTAACATTGTCCAAATAGTCTATATAATTTAATAGAACTTGATTATATCTTATTAATTAAAAATATTCAATTACATGTCCAATAGTTTACAACAATATCAATATATAAACAAAAAATATATATTATATTCTCAATTAAGAATACTACAATAATGATATATAATCAAAAATATATATATTATATTCTCAATTTAGAATACTACAATAATGAAAGTTTGTTGTATTATATTTACTATTTTTCTTAATTTTAGAAGTTATATAGATATATTTTAGTATTAATATAAGAATCTAATTTTTTTTATCTAGAATGAAAGATAGTCCAATGTGCAGCATAGACTTTGGAAATATATTTTTCATATTTTATAGAACCTTAATGTAAAACAGTTTTTTCATGGCGCCATAGCATTCTAAATACTTTTATATAGAATGAAAGATGTTGAAAGTGGTTTTTTAAATACCTTTTCAAAAATCTTTTTGGTTTTTGATAGTATCTCAATATAAATAATCTCATTAATCTATATATATAATCTCATTAATTGAGGCACAAAAATAAAAGATACAACTTGAAACAATTGGTGAAGAGCTAAAATAAAATTGTATAGAAGGTAAATTCTAAGAATCACATCAGCTTACAAATAATATATATCCCTCAAACATGTTCTTATCATCTTAATATTTTATGTTTGAGTTAAGTGTATTGTATTCATATTTATATTCATATTATAATTACAAAACTAGTGATATCACAAAATTATGTAACTAATTTTGAACACTTAAATAAGTATAACTTCTATTATTTATATACATACCATAATAAAATTTCTAAAGTTCACTAGGGATAAAACAAGAATTACAGTATAATATAAATAACTCTAAAATATTTATTTTGTCATGTTAAATGATCTTAAATAAAGTCACACAAATAACATTAAAATATTTATTTTGTCATGTTAAATAATCTTAAAGAAAGTCACACAAATAACTTTAAAATATTTATTTTGTCATGTTAAATGATCTATAAAAAAATTCACACTGCTAAAAAATAAAAAATATATAAGACTACATTAAAAAATATAAAAAATTAATATTTATAAGTTATAACTTATTATCAACCAAAAATAATTATTATTTGAGTTTTGATCTTAAAAAGGAAAATTTAAAAACTTAATAATACAAAATATATATTTTCACAAATCCTTAATGCTATATTTTACCTTTTATTTCTTTGCAATTTTTTTCTTAAATAAAAAGGGATAGGAAGTTAGTCTTACATTAGTGTGTTGTATAGAAAAGATAAAAAAATCTACTTCCTCTGGATATATCAAATACTTCTCCATAATCCTCTGCATGCTACATCAAGTAATACACAAATAAAAAACAACCATATTCAAAAGTAAATATAATTTTAAATGAAAATATAAATTTTCTTATATAAATATATAAAAAAAATATTATATACACACATTATATTTTTAATCTCCTAAAACACTTAATCCCACCCAAATCAATCTTTAGATCCAAAAATCTAAACCGTTTTAATCTTTAGAACTCAGACCCGTTTTAAGAAAGCCCGACTGCCTTGGAACTACGAACAATTTGGTGTAGTCCCGAAAAGGGCAGATATATGATGGAATCAATAGATCCAAGACTTCAACGACAAACTCTGCGGCAATTTATGGCTATGGCCAAACGGTACATAAACGCTATTGTATAAGAGTACACACGCATTCATTTAGGGAAGCGCTAACTAGGGAAGGTCGTACCAGGTTAGGAAAGGGAAAGAGATGGGAAGTGGTCGGAGTTTTAGATAGCAAATGGTTCGGAAGTATTTATTTTAACAAAAAGTTTGAATTTTTTTATTAATGGTAAAAAAATAAGGTTTTGAAAGGTCTTAGAACTTTTTACATTAAAGAAGGCAGATAAAGATAAGGTTAATTAAGCACAAGTCAACTTTCAAGGTTAAAAGGAACATAAATTAAACTAAAACAATCATCGAAAAGCAAAGACCAGCCCACTATTCAACAGGACATAAAGGAGAACATCAAGATGCAGAACACCTAACATATTCCTTGAGAATCGTAACCACCACGGAGCAAAAAAGTCAGCCCCCTAAAAAACACCCCCCAAAGAGAGGATCACTAGAACACAACTGAGATCTCATCCAAGCAAAAAGACAATAAAAATACCTACTAGATAGGTAGGCCCAATGCTTCCAAAGCAACAATTATCAATAACCGCGAAGGAAAATTGTCTTCCCAAATTTTGAACTGGCCACTATTCACCCCCAAATTGGCCATAACATCAGTAGCCTGGTTACCTTCCCTATAAATATGCTCAATTTTAACTTCTAACATACCTTCCAGAATCTTTGATGTGTCCTTAATAATATTCAGGATAAAAAAATTATCAGTCTTTCCAACCTGGAGATCCTGAATGATGTTCAAGGAGTCACCTTGAATGAGAAGTTTTCTCAAGTCTCCCTCAAAAACCTAGTGAACACCCAAGAAAAGAGCCTTAGCTTCAACTAGGTGGTTGGTTTGAATACCATAATCTTCAACATAAACCCAAATGACCTCACCATTATCAATTCTGACAACACCCCCTCCACCAGCCCTTCTAGGATTACCTTTTGCAGCCCCATCAAAGTTTAGAATGACCCATCCTTTAGCTGGTTTATGCCATAATAGCCAATATTTTTTGAATAGTGGATAGATTCCAACTAACAACAATCTCTTTCTCCACAACTTCCTCCCTACCATTTCCAACCGCAAAGACAGATAGGTTATTCTCAATAGCAGCTTTAATCCTTCTAAAGACAAAGGATTCATCCCTAGCAATATCCTTGAAATTATTTTGTTCCTCTCCCACCGGATACCCCATAAAAAATGAGGAAGAACCAAATCCCACACCTAGTGAGGTTGCGGCTGATGAAGGGGTATTTTCAATGAGTGAAAAATTCCTTGAAAATACGAGGTAAAGTCCATTTGATGAAAAAGAATCCAGTAAAGCATTGAGAACCTTATTTGAGAAATCACAATGGATGGGTCCCTCTCCCTGCCCCCCCTCCCCTGGTTCTTGCCCAGTCCTTGGCTCATCCCGGGTCATCCTGCTTTGGGAATGCTTTGTAGCAAATGATCTCCTTGGGGGGAGATCCTTCTCTACTTTTTGTTCCTTTCCCAACAATTTCAAGGTTTCCCTACCTGAGCCCATGGTCTGGTGCATCCCAAGGGTCTCCTAGGGTTTCCTGCATGTTTTCGGGATCCCTTCCCCGATCTCCCTCAGGCTTTCCCATGGGGTTTTTTGTAGGTTTTTTGTGTGGATCCGGTTCCCAAGGCTTCCTTGGTCGGTGGTGGTGGCAGGTTGGGATTTCGACTGCTTCCTGGTGCATCCTGTGAGGTCCTCTCTGCTTCGAGGTTGGTCTGGGGGGGCAGTTTCTTCTTCTGCCAGTGACTCTTCTATGGAATACCTATGATTGTTGATGGTCCCGTCTAGTTGGGTAGGTCCCTTCTCGGTTTCCTGTTCGAAGGCTTCTTCTTGTTCGATTTATGATTTGGTGGACACCTAGGGCATTGGTTGGCCTTCGGGGTGGGCCTCTTCCTCTACCTAGGTTATTCCCAATCCCAGTCTCAATTCCCTAAAACTGTCCATGAGCAAGGATGGAGGGATCTTGGTCCCTTCTACAGGGATTCCTAGGGTTTCTGTTGCATGTATGGATCTTGGGGGGACCCATGATCAGTGCATGCAGACCCTGGTTCCCCTAAGTTATGCTTTCGAGGATCCCATCTTTGTGCTTGTTGTCACTTCCTGCCTGGGATCCTCAAGTTGTTCGTTTCAGTTCCTATTCAAGGGCTTTTGGTCCCGGTTCTCTGGATCTGGTCATGAGCAAGGATGGTGGTTCCTGGGCCTTTCTGTTGGAGTGGTAGGGGCTTCCTTTTATATTCTCTGGTTTGGGAGGGAGATCAATGTGTTTGCAGTTGTGGTCCCTCTTTCCTCCTTTAGTTTTGGTTTTCGAGATCCTATCGTTGCGCTTGTTGTTGTTTTCCCTGGATCCTTTTGGCTTCCTCATATTTCTCCTTGCTGTGCACAGGGATATCTTGGCTTGTAGATATCCCCAGAAGTGATGTTCCACTTTTCAGGCTCTTGCAAAGGCTTCCCATTTTTTTCTTTGAAGACCCTGATGCCATTTCCCAGGCTGTCCTGATGCTGATCCTTGGTCTGTATCCTATTGTTGCTTGTTGCTTTGCTCGCGCGACTACTTGCTGCTTCGCTACACCTTGGGTTGCATCTCGAGCCATCCCTAGGCTAGGATTCTCTCCAATTTTCTAAAAATTCCCTGCTTCTGGTTTTCGGGTAGGATTTTTGGTTGCAGGCCATTCTTGGCCTTCTTGATCTCCCTAAGTAGGCTGAGCAGGTGCACAGTATCCACCCTTGGGAGGATCCCAGACTGTTGTATCCACCCCCGGGTGGATCCCAGACTGTTGTATCCACCCTTGGGAGGATCCCAAACTACCAGCAATGGGAGGATGATATTTTTGCGAAGTGGGCCTCACTAGTTGGTACTAGAATCTGGTCTTTTTGTTGGATCAAGGGTTGTTTCTGGCCCTTTCCCTTTCAATTTGTGTTTATTTTCATGTACTAAGGAATTGCTTTAAATCTCGGTGCTACGACCCTTTTTGTTATAAGGTTTTGGGATCCTCTTAAAAAATCCAATTTGTATATAAAATTCTAGTTACTTATAAAAAAAAATCACAATGGATGAAAAGATGATCCACAGATTCAACATCCTTAGAACACAAGAGACAAATATTGGGAAGATGGAATCCTTTCTTACATAAATTATCAACAGTCAAAATTTTATTTTACAAACATAGCCATAAAAAAATGTAATCTTGGGGATCAAATGAGGATACCAAATCCTTTCTGCTGGAAAAGATCCTCCCCTGGACAATGATTGGGCCTCATATGCAGAGAAAAAGGGCCTTTAGGAGAATGATTCCATAGAAGGAAGTCCCTGTCATTCTGTTGAGGAAGAATTGCTAAACTCTTAAGGATATGAAGATCAGTTGTATATAAAGTCTAGATGCTTCCAAGTCCTCTTGCCATTAGTGATGATTATGTAATCAATTACTTTTTCTCCATATTTCAATGATAAAGGAGCCTTCAACTCATAAAACTATGGACTAAGAAAGAGAGGTTTAGGAAGAATCCAAGTATCCTCCCAAAAGAACACATTCTTACCATTCCCAATCTGCCACCACATACCCTCTATAACCAAACTTCTGATCCACAAAAAACCATTCTAGATCACAAAGCCCCTAGGAGGAGGAGCACTTCTAAAAAAAGGAATGTGATTTTCTAGATACTTACCTATCATAATATCTTTCCACGGATGGTCCTCCTCAACACATAATCTCCAGTCTATTTTTGCAATCAACGTCTTATTAAACAAAAACAAATTTATGATCCGAAGACCACCTTCTTTCCTAGAAGAGCAAACCCTATCCCAAGAGACAAGGGACACCCTCTGTTTATCCTCTACCCCAACCCATAGAAATATCCTAAAGATCTGGTCAATCCTTCTAACTTTGAAGAGCATTCTTAAAAGAGACATGTAATAAACGAGAATATTTTGGAGGGTAGTTTGAAGCAATTGCAACTTACCTGCTTGGCTCAGGAGATTACCTTTCCACCCAGCTAACTTACGTTGAATCCTATCTAATACAGTTTTTAAATTATAACGATTTTAATTTAAATATGTTAATAATAAATCGGATAATTATATAAAAAAAAACAACTTATTTTAATAATTGTCCCAAAAGCTAGTGACTTTGGTTAATGTCTAGCCAATTTTGTCTACATAAATGCTACCTACCTAATCTTTGATTAGGTGTTGGTTTTAAAAATTATATATATATATATATATATATATATATATATATATATATATATTTGTTGAATTTTTTTATAAATATTCAATTTAAACACATTGATAATAATTATTTGGTTAATGTCTAGCCAATTTTGTCTACATAAATGCTACCTACCTAATCTTTGATTAGGTGTTGGTTTTAAAAATTATATATATATATATATATATATATATATATATATTTGTTGAAATTTTTTATAAATATTCAATTTAAACACATTGATAATAATTATTTAAATATTTAAATTATATTATTGATATATTTAAACTAAAACAAATTATAATTTTTTTTTTTTTTTTAATATATAGAAACAATGGTTACAATCACGATTTTTAGTAACTACCAGCACAGCTGGTAGGGTTCAAACTATCGAGAAGGCTCCCAGGACTTTCATCGTCTCGGTACATGGTAACCCGACGTGAGATGAGGACCACCGGACGCACAAGGGTTGCACACAATAACATTTATAATTATCTAATTTTAATAAGTGTTGATAAAATTATTTTATTTTAAGGTTTATTCTATGTTTAACCTATTCTAAAGTGTTTTGGTGATGCATACCTAATCTATTATAAGTATTTTATATGGAAAATATAAATTAAGTGGCCTAACCATACATACCTAGTTTATTAGCTGCACAAGAACATTTTGCAATGTATAAGAAAACAAACGTTATTTCTTATTTAAAAAAAATAAAAGATAATTATATATTAAATAAATAATATATTTTTATTTTTTATTAGCTGTATAAGTACGTTTTCCCGCGTATAAGGGAACAAACTTTATTTCTTGTTGCTTTCAAACATCAGCAGAAAGGAACCATGTTCTCTTTTCGTCATCATCCGATTAGATGATTAGATTCCATGAACAGGAAATTACTTTCTTTATCTTTCCACGTCTATAATAATAGTAAGTTTACCCAATACGTCCATCAATGATTGACGCAAATTCTGTCTCACGTGTACAATGGTGCTCCACATTATATTTGTGGTCGGCATTGATACGATGGATATGAATATGTATGATTTTATCACTAGTAGTAGTAGTTTTTTTTTTTGGACGGCATTGATACGATGGATATGAATATGTATGATTGCATCACTAGTAGTAGTTTTTTTTTTGGACTCATCTTTTTGTTTGTTTTGTTTTTATTCTCACCAAATATGTTTAGTGTTTTCGAGTCACTTTTGTTTTTTTGGATTGTTGGGTTTGTTGTTTGAATATTGATGTACTTGAGGTCTTTTCAATTTTATATCTAAAAATAGAATAGGATATCGTTGGTGCCTTTAAAATAAAGTTGAATATATATATTTTTTTTATGTCCTATTTGGTGATGGGCTGGTATATGCTCTTGGATGGCTATTAGGTTTAATTTTTGTTCTTTTAGCCTTGGAAGTTGGCCTACACTTAATTGGTCTTCTCTTTCTCTGACTTCATTAAATAAAAAACAAGAAGAAAAAGCAAAGGAAATAAATTTTGAAAAAAGTAGAAGAAAAATGATTTCATGAAATTGAATTGATTTCTAACTTTTACAACCATTTTCTAGAGAGAAAGAGAGGAATAATGTTGGGGAAGAAAATGAGGAAGCAAAGAATAAAAGGAATACAAAGATACGAAAATGGACTACAAAGGGTCTTAGGAGATAGGTCAAATGGTTGTGGCGAAGTGCTTGATGGTAGGCAACCTCACTTTGATTCCCTTGAGGGTTGTGGTCCACCTCACACCACTTAAACTAGATAGTAATCATGTATTTATCAAGAATAGGTAGATGTTATGTAATGACTCCAATATAGCCACATCAGTTTTCTTTATTTTTATTAGTTTGATCCCTAGTTTAAGGTAGTTGGCCCTTGAGTATTAGGGTTAGCGTTAATGTTGATTTAGTCTATAAATAAGAGTTATGTAGTGGGAATAATATTTCATATTCAAATCTTACTTACCTCTCTTGCAAACATGATACTTCAATCTCTCTAAATGGTTAAAATTTGTATTTATTTGAATCTGGAATCTGATTACTTGCATTTTTTACTTTTTGACATTGAATCTGAATTTATTGGTCTTAATGGATGTTTATTGTTGTTTATTATTGATTTGCTACTATAATTATTGTATTTCTTGAATTTGTTTATCAAAGTGGTATCAAAGCATCGATCTTGGCTCCCTATAGCAATGTGAAAGTATGGCAGAAGAATGAACAATCATTCTAGAATCTATGTCGAATAGTTCTACTTCTTGTTTCCTATTATTTTTTATTTTTTTGGCTCATCTTTCGATGCATTTTTCTTCTATAATATTGTGAGTTCAATGTTGTTAATTCTTTTTTTGAACTTGATTAAAAAAAATGAATATTAGGTGTGATGGGACCTTTTTTGGAGACCTATCCCATTATCATTATCTTCTTGAGCTGGTCAAAATAAAGGGTATTTTTAAAAATATTTTTGTCATGAATTGGGTGTGCTAGGAAGCTTGTAGTAGACACATCCCATTGTGTTTGTTTCTTAAGCTAATCAAAGTAAGGGGTATTTTTCACAATACTTTTTCAAAAGTGCTCCAAAGTATTCTTTTGAAGTTTCCATTTGCTCCTAGTGTATGAACAAATGTATTACTCCTATTGGTTGGCTATAAATCAATGGTCAATTACAATGCATTGATCATTCAAGAGATATGTGCATGAGAAAATAAGTATTAACAAAAAAATATCGATAAGCACCACAATAATCCTCAAAATATCAATAGTTTTGAATCAAGTGTTATTTCTTCATTAAACACCATGGCTTCACATCCTTCCAATGCCACTTCCCCTTCCTCTACTCCTCCCAATAACCCTCCCCTTATCACTCATATTACCCGCCAACTAGTAATACTCTTCCTAATACAATTGACTCTGGTCTTCCTACCTATCTTGAGATAAGAAAGAGTGGTTGATTTTATTGTGTTCTCTCAAAATGAAATCAATATTACCTTAGAAAACGTCCAAAGCTTTCTAAATATGATATCTACTACACATTCCCTTAACCATGAATACCAAAAATCGTTATACAACAAACACCACATCTATAGAATATAAGCATCAATTAGTAGCTACCATTTGATCAAAGACCTCCAAATTTCTATGGAAATGATGCAATTCCCTATGCTACCAGGAGTACTCTTCTAGATATAGATGCTTATACCTTAGGATTTGCTTTTGAACTTTATCCCTTTATGAAATATGTTTCTAATTTCCTTTGCTAGCCTCATGATCTTCTTATTCCATGCATCAACATCCCCATATTTGAGGGTATTTATCCACATGGATGTCTAGCCAAGATGGAAAGCATCATCAGTTTGCATCATGTTCCTCAAGAATGGCATGTCTAAGTTAAAAATTCATACTAATCAATGGTTGTTATGGAAGCTTTATCAATTAGGAACCTTTATTGTATGGCCTAAGTTTCAAGTGTAATTCCTCCGAAGGTTTGACAAATAATCTTACACATTATATGTGGTCTATTTGATGTAAACCAAGGAAATAGAATCGACTAAGGAGTATTGACAAATAACTTTATTGATAATAATACATTAAAATTTGGGCTTGTATATCAATTTCTCAAACCAAAATAAAATTCAAATATTGATTACAATGGGGTTACCACTCAGTGTGTGGTTTGAATGACTAACATTAGCATCCAAATGGTGGTTTGAAATCTCTTTTCCATGAATTTGGGTAGTGCAGATGTCATCTCAGGATCACAATTGCTATCTCAACTTAGTGATATTACTATTAATATACAATAATAAAGTGGATAGAGAATTGAAGGGTTATTTGTATCCAAATAATCCAACCTCATCCCTATAATGTGGTTAGTTCCTATAGCATAGAAAATATATTGAAGAAAGAAGATCGTGGATTCTTTGCCTAGGTTAATTGCATGGAAGTTCAGTATTTGAAGTCACTTATTCTAGCTATTCTTATAGACTTGCATAACATTGTGGATCACTATGTAGTTATTTTTGTGAGCCCATAAGTCTAGCCTTTTAGGGACATACATGATCATGTAATCACCTAGTTTGAGAAATTTGACCTCCTAATATGCATCCTTACCACTATCCTCAACCCAAAAGTCTAAAATTGAGAAATTGGTTTAGGAAATGTTGGAGCATGAAATCATTTATCCAAGCATCAATTTGTATTCCTCTCTAGGTTATGGCATGATGTAAGGACAATTCTTGGTGCATATATCTTAGTTTTTGAACTCTCAACAAGATCACCAACAAATATAAGTTTTCTATATCTATTATAGATGATTTGTTAGATGATCTACATGGTGCTAAATACTTTACAAAACTAGACTTGTGTTATAGGTTCCATTGAAATATGGTTAGAGAAGAGGAAATCCCTAAGACTGCATTTTGCACATATGAGGTTCATTATGAGTTTCGAATTATTCCTTTTGATCTCATTAATGCTCCTTCCACTTTCTAAAATCTCATGAATTTTATCTTTTGTCCTTGTCTTTGCAATTTTATCTTAGTCTTATTTAATGATATCTTTAATTTATATCAAGTTCTAGGAAGATCATGTAGTTCATGTGGACCACGTTCTTCACCTATTACAAAAGGGAAATCCCCTAAGCAAGTCCATGGTTTTTTATATCTCAGAGGATATTATAGGAAATTTACTCGTAACTATGGCATGATTTCTACTCTTCTTACTACACTTACTAAGAATGATACCTTTTTTTTGTTCAAAGCAAATTCCCAAGCCTTCTATACCCTAAAGGAGGCTATGTGTAACACCCCTCTTTTGGCCATCGTTGATTTTAACAGACCCTTTATCATTAAGAACAATACTTTAAGCATATGTATTGGAGTGGTTTGATATAGGATATACATCCATTGGTATTTAAAAATAATAAATACTCTAGAAATAGTATGGGATATGCGAAGAAAATATTAGTTGTTTTGCTTGCTATAGAGAAATAGAAAACTTATTTGTTTCGGCATCACTTCACCATCAAGACTAACCATAGCAACCTTAAGCATTATCTAGAACAATGCCCCTCATGTCCTAAATAGAATAAATGGTTGATCAAACTCTTAGGGTATAATTTTGTACTTGAATACAAGAAAGAAAAGGAGAATGTGGTTATCTATCTTGCAAACATGAAGATATCATTATTATAATTAGTATCATCTCTAGTCCTCTTCTAAAATAGATTTTACAACTATAGGATGACTAGATTTCTAACTCAAATATTGTTTGAATCATTTAGGAAGTGGACTATGGATCCTCATTGTCATTTTTTTTCTCATTTACTAATGGGTTTATCCAAAAGAAGGATTGCACTTATCTTCCTCGATCCTTAGTTATAAAGACTAGTGTCCTTCAAGTATTACATGCATCTCCTTTGGTAAGATATTTTGGATTCTTAAAGATATATCAATAACAAAGTAATATTTATTTTGAAAAGCATTAAAAGTAGATATCAAGATATTTGTGGCCTAACTTGAGTTATGTCAACATAACAAGGGGAAAACTATAAAATATCTTGGGTTGTTGCAATCCTTGTCTATTATTGACTGTCAATGGGAGAACATATCCATGGATTTCATTAAAAGCCTTATTATGGTAGTAGATTTCTTTTCTAAGTACAATATTTTTTGTGTGCTACAACATCCGTATTCATCCATCAAGGTTGACAAGGTATTCCTTATTTTTATTTGTAAAATGAATTATATCCTCAAGTTCATTGTTAGTGATTTTGATCCTATCCTCACTAGTAAATTTTGGAAGGAATTGTTCCATCTAGTGGTACCCATTTGAATACATATTCTTCTTATCACCCTTATTTGGATGACCATATAGAGATTGTAAATAAATATGTAGGTAGTTACCTTTGTTATTTTTCTCAAGATAAACAATATCATTAGGTTCATTAGCTTTATCTAACTGATTTATGGTGCCTTCTTATCATTATTTCCTTAAGATGTCTCAATTTGAGGTGTTGTATGGTTAGAAATCTCCATTGAATGGTGGTGCCTTCTTACCATTCTTCCCTCAATATGTCTCCATTTGAGGTGTTGTATGGTTAGAAACCTCTATTAGTGATCAACCATGTTTTGGAATCCTCCAAGGTGGCTCAGGTATATGATTTATCGTAGTAATGCAACTTATGATTCATCTTATTAATGATAATTTGACTTAGGCCCAAAATTGTATGAAGCAATAACATGATTTATATCAATTTGAATGATAATTTTTCATGGGATATATAGGTTTTTTAGACTCCAGATCTATAACCAATTTTATTTGAAGATCAATTCTAGGTAAATGTTGGCTTCTTGATTTTACAGACCCTACACGATTGTTTGTTGCATTGGTGAAATGGTATATCAGTTGTATCTTCCACCATATTTCCACATAGAGCTTCTAATATTCAATGAGGAAGGTCAAATCACATATAAGATGTAGTCCCACATAGAATATGTAGTCCCATGTAGAGCTTCTAATATTCAATGAGGAAGGTCAAATAACTCCCTAGTTAGAAGTAGTGTTGCAGTATAAAGTTCATCTTTTGTGGCCTTATTAGATTTAGGATTTTCTCATAAAATGGCAGGATATTTTAGAAGAAGATGTTATGTTTGAGTTGAGAGTATTTTTTCAATATTTTCTAGATTTAAGAAAAAATTGTTTTGAGTAGGGAAGCCATGTAATGGCTCTAATGTAGCCACATTGACTATATTTATTTTTATTTTCTCGATCCATAGGTTAAGGTAGTCGACCCTTGAACAATAGTGTTATGGTTAATGTTGATTTATTATATAAGTAAGAATACTTATATTGTAGTTGTAATAATATTTCATATTTGAATATTAGTCACCTTTATTGCTCATATAAGACTTTTCCCTCTCTAAGTAACTAAGAAAATTTACCCTCTTCAAGTGGCTACAATTTGTATTGATTTGAATCTAGAATATTTTCTTGCATTTTTTACTTTCTAACATTGAATCTAAACTTATTGTTCATAGTGGATGTTTCTTGTTACGTATTATTGAATTGCTATTATTATTACTATATTTCTTGAAGTTGTTTCATTACAAGCTATAGTGAAAGAAGTTGGAATTAAACTCTTGACTAGAGGTACATAATGATGGATATTTATCTATTCCTATCTACCAAAAAAGGAAGAACAAATGGAATAAAGGAGGAAGCAAGTTGAAGAAGATCAAGAACACAGGAGAATTCAATAATAAGAAGTAAAAAATGAAGACTTTTATGTTTAATTTTATAAGCATACAATATTTTCCATCAATTGAAAAGAATGTATGACCTCTTAATTAATTAATCACAATACCTCAAGAATTTGCTAATAGATCTATCATTATGTCTCCATGTAATAACTAATGGAATATTTTCCTATTCATGGTTTGCTTGGTTTGACAATTTATCCTGTTCATTTTTTGGGTTTGTTAGAAACTGCTAGATTTTATTTTTTGTCTTTTTGGATGATTTTTTTGAGTTTCCTCGAATGCTTATTTGTATTTTTCAGCTCTTGATGGTTATCCAGTTGGGTTCACATATTTTTCTCTCTGTAAAAGGTTTTGGGTCCTTTGAAAACCTCTCTCTCAATAAAAAATAATATATCTTTTTTTGTTGTTGTAAATAGTGGAAAACTATCCAAACTAAGTGCTTTTTCATGATGGAAAGAGAAAATTGACTTGCGCATATTCTCCATCTAATCTTCCTAATTGATCTATCATTATGTCTCCATGTAATAACTAATGGAATGTTTTCCAAAATCCCTACATAAAATTCTATCTTGCTCATACTTTGATGGAATGTGTTTGAACCAATCTACTTCCATTTTGTTTTCCTCTACTTCCCCAATACACCCCTTCTATAAGGAGTTCAATTATTTTTTATTACACAAAAGTAATAGTTTGATTTTGAAAATAGGATAGAACAATTTGGTATTTCTATCACCCTAATCCATCTACAATAAGATTTTTGTACCATCTTCCTATTCTAACATGTTATGATAATGAACTAGTATCCACTCTCTTGTAAAAGAGACAAGGTTATGCATAAGGGGTCGGACCCAAAATGTGCTTGTAGAAAATGGACGAATTCGTTTTGAAACCATGGCGAATCCTGGCCAACCTCATGTCGAAGGCAATTGCGAATTACCTTATATTCTCATAAAATATTGTAAAAATTTGGCGAGTTTAATGTTTTTTGTTTTGTGGGGCCAGTGCAAAACACGATTCAAGCTCGAACGAGGTGCAAAACACTTTCTGGGCTTGGACCAGGTGCAAAATTGTAGACGGACTAGGTGCAACATTGTAGACGGTCTGGGTGCAACATTGTAGACGGTTCGGGTGCAAAAATGCACACGGATCAAGTGAAGGATTGAAGACAGACCAGATGCAGCATTGTAGATGGGTTTGGTGAAGTATTGTAGACAAACTGGGTGAAACATTACAGATGGGTTGGGTGCAACATTACAGGCAGATCGACTGCAAAAATGAAGACAGACCAGGTGAAGTTTAATAGATGGGTCGGGTGTAGCAATGTAGACGAGTCGAGTGCATAAATATAGACGGTCTGATTACACAAAATGCAAACGAGTTGGGTGCATTAACATAGACAAATCGAATGTACTAATGCAGATGACCCGGGTACAGTAATGCAGACGGTAACTGCCACACTCTTGTCCACTAACATGCTACCATGTATCCACCCCATACGCATATCCAATAACACGCTGCCACGTGTCCACCCCACTCAGTCTCATCTATAAAAATACATCAGGAGTTATTTTTATAGACTTTTTTCTACTACAAGAGATAAGAGTGAAGCTGCTATCACTTCCCTTCCCCAAGAGACCATTACCCCACACCTTTACAGAGCGATGGTGACCATGATGGCATAGGAAATAACATTTAAAAATTAAATTTGTGTCACTTTTCAAGAGTACTTAGCTGGGACAAATGACATCGCCCGCATATGGGTTAAGAATGTAATTTTTGGAGGTTTGGCTTATATGCCTCAATTTAGAACAGACATATTTGTTCTACACAACATAATTGATGCTTACGACAATGATCTTGGGGTTGTTACTGTGTCGACACACAATCAGAAAATATATTTTACAATCAAACCCTCTGATATCCAGAGATTGACTAGACTTCCACAGAAGGGTCTTGTTGTAGTATCACAAAAGCTTCTTCTCAATAAGAATGACAAGGCTTTCTTGGAGGAAAATTTATACATCTCTTCGAAATTATTGTCAGGTATAATTATCTTCATTTGATTATCTTAAATTTTATAATTTAAAATTTGTTCACATAATTTTTTTTGTAGCCTCTGTGGCGAAGTCCACGAGAGGGTTAACAAATAACTTTGTTTCAAATGATGATTTCAAGGTAATTCTTAAATTTTTCCAAGCAAGATTGTTTTTACTTGGAAGATCGAAGATTCCATTCTAGTCGTTGGCTTATATTGTTAATTGTTTATAGTACCATGAGAGATTCAACCGGTGTACATATATTTCTGATTGGATCAGATATGAACTCTATACTTTCAGACTATCCAGTCAGACAAACCTCTTACGGTTGATTTGGTAAATTACATTTTAGCTCTTTATTATGAAATTTTTCATAATTTGCAGGATACTGGTTCACCAACTATTTTGCACACTAAATAACAAAGCATTGCTATGACTGTCGAAGAGTTGAAGGTAATTATTCTATTTTTCACCAATAGTAATTTTTATATCTTAAGATGTTTTTAATTTATGTTTTAATTTTTTTTTGCATCTAAATGTAGAGTAAGGTAGTCATTGCACGGGCAAAGAAGAATTTTGATGCTAAAAGTCACATGCCAGAGGAATGTGGTGATCAGAAGGTACAATAATTTACTTCCAACCACAAAGACCTCATAAACAGTAGAAGTCAGCTTCTTCTTCCGCTTCTCATCAACATGTGCAATCAAATGCCATGGAAGGTGAATCCAGTTATGTTGCACCAATGACAGGTAAGTTTATTGTTTATTCATTACCATTTGTATTTAGTTGAAATTATATCTATTTTTAATTTTTTAGTATGTTTTCATTTTTACGCAAAACCTCCACAAAAACTTGCACCCAGTTGTCTCCACAGGCTGAAGGACAACACGAGATTTGTTCATCGAGTATGTGAGTTTTTAATTGTTAATTATAAATTTTATCTCCTTTAATTTTATTTAATAATATCTTATTATAATATATTTAGGTCCCTCCCCACAATTTCATGAAAGAAGGAAGAAAATGATGCCACCACCACCACCAACAGGTCTAACACCACCAGGTCCAACACTACCAGGTCCACCACCACCACCAGGTCCAACACCACTAGGTCCACCACCACCACCAGGTCCAACACCACCAGGTCCACCACCACCACCAAGTCCATCACCACCAGCAAGACAATCTCAAAAATGACAACAATTTATGCGAGGTCAAAATACTGGAAAAAGCTTGACAGACCGAGATCACGGGGGGGACCCACACAATCGAACACATAGGGATAGTCATCTGCATTTCTAGCTTTGTCATTTTCAACTAGTGTTTATTTGAAATATGTTTTGACCTCTGGTTTAGATGTGCCAAAGTTCGATCAGGATTATCTTTTACAAGGGAACATTGAAGGGTTAAAAGTCTTAGATATGGTAAATTTACAACCATAACTAGAATCTTAGATAATTTCATCGTCATCTTCTAAGACCTCTGATTCTGATCCTAAAGATGAATAAGTTACATTCTCTGAATATTAGTTGGTTTTTTTTGTTGTTATTCACTGATCCAAGATGTTTTACTTGAAAATGTGAATGAATTGAAGGATTGGGAATTGCGGGCAAAGATCTTTATCAAGGAAATAAATGCCCACTAAAAAAATTATGATAAAAGGGAAAGAAAATTTGCCCCTATCAGAAACCAACTTGAGAAGTTTACTAGGTTGCTTCAACAAGCCCAATCAAGATCAGTGAATCCTTTTGTTTCTTATGATGATAAAATTTTAAAGACTATGTTGATGAAGTTAGAGAACTTGAATGTCGAAGCCCAGACATAATACAACCTATGGGTCTCTAATAAGAAGAAAGTTTTAATTGTTTATGTTGCAAGAGATGTTGCGAAGGTGAGGCTTTTAAATGCAATCAAATTTGTCATTATCTTTTACTCTCAACTAACTAAGTTGTTCTTAAATTTTAATGCAAATAAATTTCCATAATTTATAAAAACGAGTTAATTTATTGGCTGTTAATCTCAAGGCTACAAAGAAATCAATCTTGAATGTGATAACAATGAAGGAGACCTTACAAACTAAGGTCATGTATAATAATAATTTAAAAGCAATTATCCTCGAGCACAAAATGGATCCAAATATATTGCTTAAGAAGAAGCTTAAAAAAATGAACATATAGTCCTTGAGGATCCAGCCAAATATGATAGATTGTTGTTGGGGAGCTTACAAAAGGTAGAGGAAGGCCTCATCAGAATGGGAGCACTGAACCAGCCTGAGTAGGTTTTTGTACAGGAGATAAGGGAAAATAACCTACAACTTGAGAAGCATTTCAAAGTAAAGGAGATGCAAATATACATGGAGCATCTCAAACTCAAGGAGATGCAGATATACAAGGAAAGACTGAATCTCAAGGCCTAGATGATCCATGTGCACAAGGAGGATCTAAATCTGCCCCTGCTCATCCTTGAAAAAATTCTTTGTTGTAATATGTTTCATTGTGGAAAGAAATTTTTGCATGGTGGTTCTATAAACAATTTTGTATTGTATATTTTCTATGCAATTAATGAAAAACGCTTTTGTTAATTTGAATTCTATCACTCATTCGTTGTTTCTATTTATATTCATGTGTTGTTTTTTAATTTGTAATGATTCAAATATATTCACAAAGAGTTGCAGGTTTTTGTGCTTTAAGAGTGTCTTTAGAAACTTGATGCAAACTAGATTTTGTACCTTTTCTTCAATGCACAAAACTAATTTTTGTTGAGAGTAATAATAGTGCAAATGAATCTAACCAATTCTTCTTTTTAATGTACTAATAATTTACACCTTATCACTGCAATTTACTCTCAATAAAATACACTTAATCAATTTACCACAACTAATCAAGAATAATTTGAAATGAACCTACAAATATTATGCAAATTCTATCACTCATTGGTTGTTTCTATTTATATTCATGTGTTGTTTTTTAAATTTATAACGATTCAACTATATTCACAATTACAATCTAAAAAGAAATGAACGATTAAACTATATTCACCATTCAACTCAATTATCACATACATTAATATCGGTACACTATATTTTTTAAAATTATGTTGTAAATTGATTATGAAAGAGAATTATATCTTTTACATCATAAAACATATAATTTGAAAGACAATGTGTGATAAATAATAAAGTTACAATTCAAATAGATGAAACAATCTTGTAATGACAATAAACACATTCATATTGAACAAGGTTGTAAAATCTTGTAAAAAATACAATTCAGGTAACTAAAACAAACAATACTATGATATAAATGCAATTAAAACTATTTTAAAAATAACACTAGATTCATAAACAAACATTCTTGGCTTGTCCAGAATCCCAGACCAGTTAGCTGAAACAAACATTCTCAGCTTGTCCAAAATCACTATTGTGAAATTTGATATCAAATAAATTCAAATTTATGAAGAACACGAGCTTATACTGAGAGGGGGGTGAACAATTAAGACCACTTATTACTTTTATTTCCAATAAATATTATGCAATGTATAGATATCAATATCAATAGCAGTAATTAAAGCAATGTACAAATCACCACACACAATAGAGACACAAATTTTACGTGGTTCATCCAATGTGGGCTACTCCACAAAGAAAATATTTCACTAAAATTATTCTCAATCAATATCTTGGGAAACATTTCCCTATTACAATGTTTATGGACCTCTGTCCAAAGGAGACACCAATCCCTTAATAAATTTTGTGGATCTCTATCCACAAGAGAAATCCTTTCTCCCTAGATCTGACTGGTGATCTAGAAGAACTGTTGCCCCCACTACTCTGGTTAATGGATCTCTATCCACTGAAGACATCTGTCCTCACTGCCCTAGATAATGGATCTCTATCCACTGGAGACTATCATCCTCTATACTTTGTCACCTTCAAATCTCTACCTCAAATCTGCACTAAACACAAAACTTCGGTCTATCACAAATCTACTCAATCTCTGTCTTTGGTCTGGCATGACACAAACCTGTCCTCAAATTTACACCAAAATTTGTCCTCAAATCTGTACTAAACATAGTCCTTCGATCTAACACAAATCTATCCTCAATATTTTTCCTCAAGCCTTAACACAAAGCTTGACTCAATCTCAAATCAACTCTGCTAGATTTGCCCCAAACCTTAACTCAAGGTTTGAACAAATCAATCAATCAACTCTGCTCTCAAGTCTTCTCAAAGACTTACCTCAAATATGCCTTGTAAGATTCCATAAAAGCTCACACTAACCTATCCACAAGTCCTCTCTAGAACTTATCTCAAATATGCTCAACAAGTCCTCACTAGAACCTGTCCAAATCTGCTCAACAAGTCCTCACTAGAACTTGTCCAAATATGCTCACAAGTCCTCACTAGAACTTGTCCATATCTGCTCAAAAACTCCTCACTAGAACTTGTTCAAATCTGCTCAAATCCACACTAGAACTTGTCTAAATTTTCTCAATAAGTCCTCACTAGAACTTATCAAAACTCATAGAAACATAAAGAGAATTGTTAGAGAATCAATATGCTTCACACTTATTTCAATGCTGAATTACTTTCAATCAATATTTTGGAAACATATAGAGAATTTTTAGAGACTCAATATGCTTCACATTCACCACAATGCTTAATCACTTTCAATCACTCCTTTTACCACATAAACATATAGAGAAATGTTAGAGACTCAATATGCTTCACACTCACTAACTCTCGATCACTTTCTCAACTCAATTTAGAAAATAGAACAATTTGTTTCATAGAACTTGAGCAATCACTTTAACACATTCACTAGGCTCAACCAACTCTACTCAACCAATCACTCAATAAAATAATCCTTGTTCACAAACCCTAGTCCAAGCATATGAACACTCACTCAAATATTTCCAACAATGTTTATCAACCAATCTCACTTAACAATGATACTCATGTTCTTTTCAAATCCTAGTTCAAGTTCTTCACTCAACCATTCACTTCAACAATAATGCTTATAAAACAATCTTCACATAACTATGATACTCATGATCTTTGCAAATCCTAGTTCAAGTTCTTCACTCACTTCAACAAAAATGCAAGTGAAAAGCGAGCAAAAGGATATTATTGGATTGGAGACGGTCAAGTTTATAAAATAAGGAGATATTATTGTTGGGTTTTCCCAAAAGGGTTTCCTAGGATAAATTCTTATGTAATGCATTCTCTGTTTTTCCTTTTGATTCTACACTTACTACTTTTCTATATTTTGTTTATTGGGGTATTATTTCTCTTCACAAATGTAGGTGGAATAGTCAAATGAGAAGCAAAAATTTGAGCATTATGTGTGGCAACAACATTAATGGATGTTGATGGAGGATATGTGGCAAAGGGTATCGTGATCGAGCGAGGGATGATGTTGTACATGCTAAGCAGGAGGTGATTATGTGAGGGGAATGGATGTTGGAATTTATGAAGTAGCATTGACATGTGCTTCATAAAGTGGGTTGGAATGAGTGATGATATGGGTATATGGTATGGAGAGATGTTGATTGGAGGAATATGGATGATTTTGGTTCATGGTCCCACTGTGATTGTAAATTTTGTAGCAATGAAAATAACACTCTAGCAAATGAAGAAAATGAAACAAGCATAAATGCAACAAATGAGATGAATTTTGTATTGAGATGTGTGAGCCACATTCTCCTTTTACAATAGAATATCCCAAGGTGCAGGGGTGATATCATAATAAAGCCTGCTTTGATACAATAGAAGAAAAAGTGGCAGAAACCCATTTTTACAAAATAATTGATCTAGGTGCCAATGTCTTTGTGCTACAATAAAAAATGTGCGTGGGATTGTGTATCCTTGTAGGACACCCTAGCTTCAATAGCCTTCAACCTGTAACCTACATCAAATCTCAATGAAAACAAATTTAATAGCATGGGCAGACCCTCTTAGGATGAGGCCTAAAATCATGAAAGATACACAAAACCCTAATGCTATTGAACACATAAATTGTTTAAAGCATGAAATCATTTGTAGAGCTTGAACATAAACAACATATGCCTTACCAAGTGTTTTTACCTATGTTGATCTGATGTTGAGGTGTTGGTTGCTTAGGTCTATGCAAACTCAACAAGGTGCATTTATGTAGGTGCAAAAACAATGGGTTGTGTTTCTTATGTGCAAACACAACAGACTATGTTTCTTATGTGTAAACATAACAAGCTATGTTTGGGGCTTCTCGATAGGAAATATCAATTGGTTCTCATAGGATCACTTCTCGACTTTCTGTAGCTCAAAATTTAGATGGGATGGGATCTTCTTGGCGCAAATCCATTAACTTAATAGTATACAATCTCCACTCTCTTTGGAGTATGGAATGATGGGGGTACTTGTAGGATTATGGGAGGTGAGGGGTGTGAGGATATGTGGTAGGCTAGGGTATCCAAGTGGCAAGGGTAGTTAGAGTGGGACACTTGAGCTATCTCACTTAGGGGAGGAGAGGTGGCAAGGGGAGGGGTAGTGGTAGTTAGGACATGTGGGGAGAGGAGAGGAGCCTAGGAGATATTTAGGGGATTTTAGCACTTTATTAAAATGGAATAATAAGTCCTAAAAAAACCTTAGGAAGTGCTTAGGGGAGTATTTGAGTGGTTAGGATTTGGTGTCTACATATACAAATAAATATGTGTCCATAGGGATTCTAGATAGTACTATAAGAAAATTGCTATAATACAAGCTATGACATAGAAAGATGTGCCCAATGATACTTTAGAGAATACCATAAGGTATTTGTATGATATAAGATATATATATATATATATATATATAATTTTTGGTGCCCCCAAATATATGTCAAAGGAGCATTTTATTTTTGTTTTTGTTTTTTATATAAACGTTATAAATGGATTTGCCTAAAGCAAAATATTTTCAAGTACTTTATATATATACCAAATGGAAAAATACTTGTCTCTAGACAAATTTCATAGAGGACTTTTGCTGATATATCTACCTTTAGATAATCATCTAAAGGAATTTTGCTTTCCATTTAGACAAATATCATATAGGATTTCTGATTTACCTCTAGACAAATATCATAAATGACTTTTGCTAATGGATTTACCTTAAAATAAATGTCTAAGGTGATTTTGATTTACCTTTAGATAAATATCATAAAGGAGTTTTGATTTGAGACTGACCTATGAGATAGATGTTAGAGAGGATTGCTAAGATGTGTCAATGGTGACAAATTTTCCTCAAGATAAATGCTATAGAGGATTTTGTAGATTTGTAATATGATACTAATTTGGACAATTAATTGTTCCCCAATGTTAGGATTATCTAGGGTATTAATCCTTTATGGATATGATGCATCATACCTGTATGTGATGAGGAATAGTGTTTATGGTCCTACAAGAGGATTAAAACACTCTATTCAGTACATTCAACATTTTACATGGTTTGAGTAGCAATATAACTATGATTTTAACATGATGGGAGATGTGACATATTACGATTATCACCTATGAGCCTTGCAATTTTTACCATGTGGAAATTGTGAGATAGAGGTGTTTTCCTATTTGATGATCCTGTTATTGGGACCATCGTACCTTACATGGAGTGACATAGCAGGGCCAGTCCTAAGAGCATGGGGTTTGGTTCAATCAAGGGCCTGCAAGTTTTTTTACAAGGCTAGCTCCTTGTTATGATGTGATCTTCAACACTATTTTTCCTATTCTATCCTACTCTAGCAACTTCAAAGAAAAAGGGTTAAAAAAAATGCAAAAAAATAAAGATAGCAGAAAGGAAAAAAACCTAAGAAAACAAAGCCAATGCACCAAAGATCAAATATAATCCCTCTACACAAATCTAACCATAATGCACTAATGTGATATATATATGTTGATGAGAGGAAGTTTTCACATTAGTGCATTATGGTTAGAGTTGTGTAGAGGGATTATATTTGATCTTTGGTGCACTAAAGTGAACACTTCCTCTCATCAACACACACACACACACACACACACACACACACACACACACACACACACACACACACACACATATATAAGCATAGACAATAACACAAGCATACACACACAAAGGAAACATAATAGGGGGAACTAATAAATTGGAACAAATAGTCATGTAGGCCTTATTATATTTTAATGAGTAAATACTCAAAATAATATTGTCTCAAGATCAGGTCTGAGGTGTGGACCAATTGGTTTGACCAAACATTGTAAGGGGGGTGGAGGTCCAAGGTTAAAATCTCGGGCCTTACCGAACTGAATGCTTGTACCTTTCCTGGTGCTTTCAGCAGTGTAAAAGGTTTAAAATGATTGTGGCATGGTGGTTATAGGGGCGGACTGCATGAAGATCTGTGTGGTGGATTTTGGGGTGGACAACGTAGAATATTGTGGCGGCCATAAAAGCCATACAACCTTCTTGGATTCGTGGCGGCTATTGATTCGACCATGTAAATTAAAAAAAAAAATATTGTCTCAAGATCAATAATATAATTGCAATATGAAAGATATGATAATGCTGATCAATCAAGCATATAAACTCAGAATCAACTATATAATAACTCAAATAATGCTAATGCCAAATGCTCAAAAATAATAAGAATATTTATTGAATGAAGAGCTCAAAATACATCATACTACATCACCTTCCATTGCTTACATAGGTGACTCTTTCTCCTTCGCTATATCTATTTTACATCAATACATCCACATATATAGAATGGAATGACTATTCATATGGAGGTTTCTTGGACCTCACTCTTCCTATGACTCTTCATATTCCTACTCTATTGACACATGTACATAGGGATAACTATGCACATTTACATTACCAAAATATCATTGCACACTTGTGCATTACATTGCATAAAGTAAATCCTAATCTAAGACACTATTTCCTAATCTATAGATGTACCCATGATGGTACATTGGAATGTACCAAATAATGTAATATATTCCAACACCTCCCTATATTACATTATTTGGTTATTGAAGACTTTAGTATTCAATATGGATCTTCATATTGTAGGTAATCTCCGTCTAGAATAAGTTCATTTTACCTTTTGATTTGTAGATGTCTTTGTAGAGCAATATTTTGATGGCCTCTAGTTTTCCTTCGTTTGAAGTATGTATTCTCCCATCTGTTTCCATAGGGGAATGGCTCTTTGTCTTCTACAATCTGTCTCTCAGAAAGTATATTAGTATCATCTTGAATCATTACAAGTTCTTGTGTAAGTATAGTAGGATCTAGAGAATATATCCCTTTTCTAATTGATCCTGTAGCCTCAATTTCATTCTGTCTTTTGATAATACATGTGTTCTTCTCATTCACATATTTGTATTCTATTGTTCTTCCACTTTCAACCAATTTTGTTACTAAAATGAGATTTATAGACAACCCTGGTATGTACATCACATTGTGTAATATAAAATGAGGATAAGATGCATTAGGTATAACACATCCATTTCCATGAACTAGATACTTCTTTCCATATACTATTTTTAAACCAGAGTTATTTGTTGCTTTTAAGCAACTAAACCAATGTAGATTTCCTGTCATATGATGACTTGCTCTTGAATCAATATACCAAATATTCTTTTCATTTTGAATATTTGAACTATATTTATGTGAAATAACAATACATTGTTCATAAGGAGTATGAGAAGTGCTTTTACATTTTGCATCCTATGATATGTTCCTCTTGCTAGCTTATTCATGATTTTTTTTGAATGTGAAGAGCCTTATGAAGTAGTCTACCTCATGACTTTCTAGTCCTTTCACTTCTATGTTTTGTAGAATACCCTTTATCTCCCTAATGTGTGAAATACAATGCAATTTTAATATCAACTCTACCAATCAATGTGTGATTTCAATCCTTTACAAATCTTCAAATCTCTAATAATTTTGAACTTAGAGATCAAATGCAATATCTCTATGTAGAATTCCTTTTATCTCCCAAATTTATGAGTAAAATATTTTAACTCTAAATTTCATAAACTATTTTTGAAGTAGGATTCCTTATTCCTCCAACTTTAGAAATTTAGAAAAATAATATTTGTAATATTTTTTGTAGTCCTAATTTGATGTAGAATCCTTATTTCTCCAACCTCATTAATTTTGCAAATATTTAATTAGTTTTGTAAACTATAATATGCAATTTTACAAAACTCAAATATAATACTTCAATTCCCAAAATATTCTCACTTTATTCCTTATTTCTCCTATCAATATAAATTTTAATATAAATATGCTATGGTAAATATTACCTTAATTATTCAGGCACTCCTTCTTGACTTGCTGGACACTTCTCCTTCTGGTCAACTTTTTTTGGACTTGATAATAGGTGCTTTGAATGTGCCTTCAATGCTCTTCCTCTACACTTGCTATGTATCTACCTTTACTCTCTTACATTGGTGGCTATATGGACACTTCTATCCTCTTGTGCAATGTGCCACTTGTAGCATACGTTATGGAGACTTCTTGACTCCCTTTAGGTGGTGCTAACATTCTTGTAAGATGAATGGATACTTGGCACAATATTCCTTGTGCTATTTGGGTGTTACTAATCCTTCCTTGAGTGTTGGGTGATGATTTAGAGAATTGAGCACTCTTCTTTCCTAGAGATGTATGTTATGACTTTGTACCAATTCTCACCCTTGTGCCAAATTGCACTATTTATCTTCCTTGCTCAAGATAAATGTTACAGTATTCTATGCATGCGCTCCCTTCTCCAACGTATGGATTTCCAATGTATTTCTTCCTTGCTATTCCTCCAAAATATTCTTACTTCTTTGTAACAATAGTTGATGCTATTTCTTCTTTCTTTGGATGATAACGAATTCACCCACGACTGACTGATTCTTTGTAACAACAATTGGTGTTGTTTCTTCTCTCTTTGGATGATGACAAGTTCACCCATGGCTGGCTCCAATTGTAACTACGTTAGAGCTCTTCAATGGTAGCTCTATTATGCTTCTTCTTGGTAGGTAATGCACCTTTTATTCTTGTCTATTTATCCCTGTAATATGCCTTCCTTTTGTAGATAAAATACTTTCTTATTGCTGGGCTACATAGAATTTACGTAGGAATTTCTCTTGCAGGTTGCAGTTGATGCCTTCTAGCTCCTTGGTTGGTAGATTCTTGAGCCCTAATGGCTCTTTATTAAGCACTCTCGTTAGTGCTTTTTCCTTGCTAATGGGTGGACGTTTGGTGAAGATCTTGTCCCCTTGTGTTCTGTTGCTCAATGATCCTGTATATGGTGGTGGTTCTCACCACTCCTTTAGTGGTTTTATTTACCACTTTTTATTGCACGTATGGTGTTTTTAAACACCTAAAATATACCTCTAAATCTGGGAAATATTTGCTTTCAATAATGTTATAAATTGAGGGATATTCTACCTCACAAACGTAGAGTAAATTTGCTCTTAAATTTACTTAAAAAACAACATATACTATTCACTTATAACTCCCTTAAAGAACTTAAATAATGTTGTTTATAACTTGCAAATTTTCTTAAATATAATGGTGTGTAATAGTGTCTCTTTCTTGGTTTAAAGACACTCTAAAAACTTTTCTTTTTCTAGCTCTTAATAGCTCTAAAATTTGATGCTCTAAAAAACTTCTTAATAAGCAACTTCAAAATATCTGCAATAATACTTTATATGGCATCAATTTTAAGACACCTTTTTCTTGTAGCTCCTTTATTTATAGCTTGCTATCTTGTATTTTCTGTAATGCACCTTTCTTTTGCTATTAGTAGACTCTTCAATTTGCAGCTATGGTTGCTGCTCAAAAACTCCTTTCTTCTCCTTCAAACGGGTGCTACCTATCTCTGAAATTTCCAACCTCAAATGGTACCTTTTTTCTATAAAAATCTGTGATCAATATCCTCCTTAGATGCTTATAATAATCCTTGTGATTTTCTCTCCAAATCTATCTCATAACTATCCCAAAATTTATCCAAAATGCAACTCTCTTTGCTCTTATAATGTTTCCCAAAATTGTAGCTTAAAACCCCTCTATTTTTTGCTTACAAAATTTGATTTGGTGTTGTCCTCAAGCCTTCAAATCTATTGGTATTTATTTATAGTCAAGCCTTTTCTTAGTTGGTTGTACAAATATTCTCTGAAAGCTTCTCCAAAGCCTTTTTTTAAACTGCAACTTTTTGCTTCTACTATTTGTTGTCCTTTGACCTTTCAACTTCTCTTTCAACAAATTTGCACTTTTACAAATCAACCTGCAAGACTCTTGTGGCTATATTCAAATCTCTCTAAATTATGACCTCTGTAATCTTCTTGCTTTCTTCTAACTTCTTGCTGAATTCTAACTTCAACTCTGACCTCTATCTATGTCTTCTCTCTCAAGAATCTGAGTGTCTTGAATTCTCCAAAATCTTCTCAAAATTTGATAAACTTCTTGTCAAATCCTCTTTCTTTTTGGGCTTATTGTCAGATGGCGATAATTATCCCAATGTCTTCTAGTCAGGGTGCTCCTGCTATGCAATATTCTACCACAAACCATGTTTCAAATCTCTTCCAATGATCGATGCTTCAACTTCTGCAACAAGGCTTTCTCTTGCCTTTTATTTCTTTAATGAAATCTCCTTTAGACCTCTATTCTTGGGTCTTCAGGATTTCTATAGCCTTTTTCCTTTCTTCAAAATCTTCTTTAGACGTCTATTCTTGGGTATTCTAATTCTTCAACCTTCAATTCTTTAGTAAATGCTTTAATGAAACCTTACCTTGGTTTCTTCAAATTTATAACTATGGGAAATTCTTCAATGAGATCTCTTTCTTGGATCTCTATAATTTGCTGCTTTCTGTCTACAATAGGACCTTATGTAGTCCTTCTATATTCTATCTTCAATCTTCAATCTTCCAATCTTGGAATTTCTTCAATATGACCTCTCCTTGGGTCTCTATCTTCAGTCTTCAATCTTCCAAAACTTGGAAGTTCTTCAATGTGACCTCTTCTTGGGTCTTCAATCTTCAATCTTCCAAAACATGTTACCTCTTTTTCCTCTTTTTTCAATATTCAATAAGGTCTCCTTCTTGGACATCCTTCAATGTCTTCTTTTCTACAACAAAAGAGTTAATCCCTGCACTAGGAAAGCACATAGAATTTTAGGTAATCAAACATGAAAATTCTCTATTTGTTGTAGGAAGCTTCTCAACTTCTAAGAACCAATATTCTGCAACAAAACATAGACAATAATAATAAGATGTATTCAATGTTCCAGAAATAATAACCTTCACTAGCTATCTTAAAAAACTAGTGGAATCAAATCTATGTTGAATCCTAGTCTTCACGGGTTTTCCTTTCAACCCTGTGGAAAGATTCTAGCCAGATAATAATCTAGAATCATTTTTTTATCAAGCTTATCAATAGGACCTCTTCTAAGGGTCTCTTAATATCTTCAATGATAAGGTCTATCTTCAAGACCTTTCAATATCCTTCTATTCTGATTTTGTTCTTGGAATAGGTATATTCTTAAATATCACTGGTTTTTCTTCAACACAATGAGAAATGCTATCTTCTATGATTTCTCTTTCTAGAGGTAATTCCTTTATCTTTTTTGGTTTCTTTTTCAGAGGTAATTCCTTTATCTTATCTGGTTTCTTTTCTAGAGGTAATTCCTTTATCTTCTCTGGTTCCTTTTCCATAGGTAATTCCTTTATCTTTACTAGTCTCTTCTTAACTAGTAGAAATCTTCTTTGCTTTTGATCTATATTATGACTTCTATCAAACAATCCCAAAACAACGATGTTTGCATGCAGTGACACACAATGGCTGATTTGGTTTATAAAAACATAGTGGGATTTAGATTGATAGTAGCAATGGTGATCCCTTGTGGCTTTGATACCACTGTTAGCTTTTGATGAGTAAATACTTAAAATAATATTGCCTCAAGATCAATAATATAATTGCAATATGAAAGATATGATAATGTTGATCAATCAAGCATATAAACTCAGAATCAACTATATAATAACTCAAATAATGCTAATTCCAAATGCTCAAAAATACTAAGAAATATTTATTGAATGAAGAGCTCAAAATACATCATACTACATCACCTTCCATTGCTTACATAGGTGACTCTTTCTCCTTCGCTATATCTCTTTTACATCAATACATCCATATATATAGAATGGAATGTGACTCTTCATATGGAGGTTTCTTGGCCCTCACTCTTCCTATGACTCTTCATATTCCTACTCTATTGACACATGTACATAGGGATAACTATGCACATTTACATTGCCAAAATATCATTGCACACTTGTGCATTACATTGCATAAAGTAAATCCTAATCTAAGACACTCTTTTCTAATCTATAGATGTACCCATGATGGTACATTGGAATGTACCAAATAATGTAATATATTTCAACAAGCCTCTAGAATATATATGTGCAAGTGAAAATTATTACAAAATTTTATGCGAGAAGCATGGTTTTAGGTTACTTGCAAGACTACCCAGAGATGAGTGTATTGCTATACAGAAGGAAATGAAGGGAAAACTATACATGAATCTACACAACTTGCCAATACTTTACAATATTTACACATCTATTATTTATATATTACAAGGATTAGGTTTTCCCTCCATAACTCATGTAGAGATTCCAAGATAATTGCTCTTCTAGGTGTTGGATCACATTTGTATTTAAGTTGTTGGTTCTTTCAAGGTCTCTGGATCTAGAATCATAAATGTCAAATGATTTTGGTCCTTTGGATTAGCAACTACCACAATTACTATTATCTAATTCTTTTAGGGATTCCCATATTCTAGATGTAAGAGATTTCTTCATTTAATGATCCATATTTGAAGTTGCTTCTATTGCATATTTTAAGCTACTATATCCTTTTTGGTGAGATATGTTATGATATTTTGTAGGCAAAGGACTATAATTCCTAGAATTTCTCTCAATAGTTTATCCTTAGAGCTTTTATCCTTAGGCTTTGTTGAAATTTTTTCTCTTTCTTTTGTCATGGACCTTTTCAATACTCCCAATCATTGATTATTTCTTTGTAACTTTTGGATCTTTGTCATTTTATAATTTTTGGAGATCCATATATACATGTTGTCAAAATATTATCCCCCCACCTTTGGTTGGAACTTTTATAGATATTTGATCTTCGAGTGCTTATTTCTTGTGCTTTTCAAGCTTTTTCCCCTTTTTTATTCTCAAAAATTTTTGCCCACACATTTTCAATGCTTCATCTTTGGCTTCCCACTTGCTTCTTCCTCCACTAAGGCTACCTTGCTAAGGCCTTCCTCTTCCAAGTGTAGTGAGATATCACTACATTTATAGTGACTCAAAGGATATTTGTCCTACTAAAGATAATGAACCTAGAGAAATTGGTGCCTAGTCCATTGGGTGCAGAGTTATAAAAAGCAACGACAATTGAAATGGAAGCGAAGGTGGGAATTTTAGCAGTTAGCCTACAAATTTTACATCTCCATATTTGTCAAGGATTTTTTAATTTTACAAAACTAAAATTACTTCCATATAGTACATATACACAAGATCAGGTAGCCTCATCCATTGGACATGGATTCAACTGAGACCCCCACTTGTTGCTTGGATATTTTATTTTTCTTTCTCTTATTTAGTTCCTTGGATAGAAAACCTTTATCCTCAAGAATTTAGGACTCTTGAGCAACTCCTTTGGTGCAGGAAAATTAGTACTAGGGATAAGTGATTTCCTTGGTATAGGTGGACCAGTACCCATGTTGACTCCTTTATTTTTGACCCTATTGAAATTCATCTTCCACATCTATCTTAGATACTTTACCTCTTTTATGTCCCTTTAGGGGAAAGACCCTTAATTTTGGCTCAAATAAATGTCCATGCTTATTTTATCGAGCAATTTATAGGGAGCAAACACTGCTACCTCTGCTATCCTCTAGACCATTTGATGATTGTTCTAGTTTTATGGCCTATTGGTTGTTGGTCCTTTTGCTTGCACATACTCCTCTTCCTAATCCCATATAATTGTAATTTGGTCAAAAGTAGTATAATATTGTGTAGGAGAAGGCTAGGGAGTGACATGATGGATAACTAGAGTTGACCACTCTATTTCTCTAAATATATCAATGAATAGGGCAATAAGTTGGTCCTAGTCATATCCCTCATGAGATTTTCCTTTGAATGAATCCATTAGTAGTCTTAGATCTATGTTCTACTTTGTGATATTGTGCAACTGATACAAGTAGACCATACCTTGCAGATGCATTAGTGGGGTTTCTAGACCTTCACTAGTATAATATGGTAAGTTTTCAAGCAATGATGTTGGAATATCATCCCATACGTATAGTAGCATTAGAGGTTACAGGGGGCTTCTCTTGTTCCATGCTAAAAATCTCATAAAGGGGAAAATATCCATGCTTTGGCATGTTGATTTGGTGGTAAGCTTGTCATAATCCCTTGGGTCCTTTGATTTGAGCGAAGTCACTAGTTGAATACAACATTTGCTCTTCAAGTAGGTAGATTGAGACCTTCACTATAATCTCAATATGAGTCCTTTATAGCAACTTCTTCTAGATATTTGTCTTAGTGGAGTTTCCAAGTGAGTTTTAAAGTGCTTTAGAAAATAAAAATTGGTAGATACCATCACTAGAGTCAAAGTCTAACTTTTTCTTGATTGTGGGATTAAATATGTGCCATTGGGGTCCCATCGGGGATGCCATTAAACTATTATCCTCTTCAATTATCCCAGGGTTGGGACAATCATATCTTGCATTGAGTGACATAGTAGGGCTAGTCTTGAGAGCATAGGGTTCTGTTGAGGAATATTATGTTATTTGGTACATGCTAATGTACCCCCATGGTACCTTCATGGTACAATTATAAATATGTAATAGATTAGGGTTTATTCTATAGTTTAGGAATGTGATTTATATTTCCCTTTTATGTAAGTGTCTATGTGCATGAAATGCACAAACATCATGTAAGTTAGAGTGCAAGTGTATGTTGAGAGAATGTGCACAAGTGTCATGTATGTAAGTGTGTAAATATGTAATGTGAGGATGTGCACAAGTTTGATAGAGTCAAGTGTGCATATAAAAATAAAGTAAAGAGGTTAGTATGCAAGTGACAAGATGATAAGCCAAAGGTCATGGGACTTGTCATATGGAGAGTAATCGCCAAGTACATGAAGAGTCATCTTATTTTTCTATATTATGGATACAAATTCATGAAGAGATATTTGATGCCCAAATATCTTATTTAAGTGGAAGGAAGTGAATAAATCTTGTATAAATATTTTGAGAAATTAATATTGTAAGTTTTCTTCATGCAAAGTTCATGAATGACTTAGGCCATTTACATTCATATTTGATTATATAAATGAATGTTATTTTTAGTATTATATAGGCCTTGATATACATATTAATTTTCTCATATATAATTCTACTCTACAGTATTTATATTTTGACCTTTAATATTGTGGCTATTTTATATTGGGACCTATGATATTTTGTGGTAGTAAGGCTTAAAAATCCAACGAGGTTCAACTCAATTGGGGGTATCTAGGAGATTTTTCAAGGCTAACTCCTTGTTAATATGTGATATTCAATGCTCTTTTTCCTACTCTATCATACTTTAGAAGATATAGGGAAAATTAGTTATAAGGAATGAAAAAAAACAAAGATAGCATAAAGAAAAAACCTAAGATAACAAAGGAGATGCACCAAATATCAAATAAGATCCCTATACACAACAACTCTAATTGTAATGCACCATTATGAACACTTCCCCTCCTCGACATACATACGCATAGACAACAACTTAGGCATACACACACAAAGGAGATGGGATAGAGGGAACCAATAATTAGAAAAAATAGTCACGTAGACCTCTAGAATATATATACAAGTGAAAAATATTATAAATGATTATGTGAAAAGTGGGTGTTTGGGTTGCCCGTAAGACCACCTAGAAAATCATGTATTTCTATATAGAAATAAATGGAATGTTATATAGGAATTTGCACAACTTGTGATACTTTAAAATATTTACACATCTACTACTTATAGATTACAAGGAAGTTTTCCCTCTAAAACTGATGCAAATATTTCAAAATAGTTGTTCTTCTAGGTGTCGGGTGACATATGTATTTAAGTCATTGGTGCTTCCAAGGTCTCTAGATATGGAATCATAAATGCTAAATGGTTTATGTCATTTGCAGTAACAACTACTACGATTAGGTCTTAGGTGTAGACCAATTGATTCAACCAAACCCCATAAGAGGGGCGGAGGACCAAGGTTCAAATATCGAGCCTCGTCGGACTGAACACTTGTTCCTTTCCTGGTGCTTTCAGCAGTGTAAAAGGTTTAAAATGATTATGGAATGGTGGTTATATGGGCGAAATACGCGAAGAACTGTGTGGTGGCTTTCGGGGTGAACATTGCAGAATATTTTGGTGGCTATAAAAAACTAGACAACCTGCTTGGATTCCTGGCGGCTATCGATTCCACCATATAAATTAAATAAAAAAACAACTACTGCCATTACTATTATCTACTTCTTTTAGGGATTCTTGTATTCTAGGTGCAAGAGATTTCTTAATTCAATGCTCCAGATTTGGAGTTGATTTTGTTGTGGATTTTATGCTGCTACATCCTTTTGGTGAGATATGTTTCAATATTTTGAAGGAAAAGGACTATACTTCCCATAAATTTTCTCAATACTTTGTCCTTAGATACTTTATCATTAGGATTTGTCAAAACTTTTCCTCTTTCTTTTCTCATGGGCATTTTTTATAGTCCCAATCATTGATATTTATTTACACCTTTTGGAGCTTTGTCATTTTTTTTATTTTTGGTGCTTCAAATAATATGTGTTGTCAAAAATTTAGCCTTTCACCTTTGGTCAAAAATTTCACAAATATTTGATCTTTTAACACTTAGCCCTTGTGCTTGTTTGATTTTTCCTATTTTTTATTCTCAATACCTTTTACCCGCACTTGTTTGATACTTAATTTTTAGCATTCCACTTACTTCTTCTTTTGCCAAAGCTAGCTTGCTAAGGCCTTCATCTTCTAAGTGTAGTGAGAGCTTACTACAAGAGGATGAAGAGAGTTTTTTCGATTAGAACCTATGAAACTTATAGTACTTATCATATGGAAAGAGGAAGGTAAGTTTATGTGAAAGATAGATGAAAAGGTTTAAATACAACCAAATGTATTTACAACCTGATTAGCCTTAGGGATTGGCACATAAAAAAAAGAGATCTCCAATTGGATTCATTATTTAATCATAAATATGTGAGATTAAAAAGGATATTAAGGATATGATGAGAAATATTCTCTATGGCTAGATAAATCTTCTCTAAGGTCATTTAATCTAACTATCTAATTAACCAAACTTTGTCTAGTATAGAAGAAAGCCATTTCTTTATGTTGATCATCATACTATATCATCATATCTCTTAAGACATAGTCTATGACTACTATTTTTAGTAGTAAGGGCCTAGAGAGATTAGGTGGAAAAAGGATAGGAGGGTATAAGAGGTAATATTTTATGGTATCAAGTTCAAATTTATAGTCAACATCCCATTCAAATACTGCATCCTTCTAAGATATTTGTAAACAACTGACACTTATCATCTAGCTAGGAGATAATCTCCTAATGGCTTGGATTTTGCCTTGGAGACTTTAAAGATATGTCAGAGTTTGAGGGGGTGGTATTTTGACAAGAGTTGATATTTTATCAGGATAAACTTTGATGCCTTTTTAGGATACAAAAAACTCTAATAGTTTATTGATGTTACTCCAAAGATGTATTTTTGTGGCTTTAAGCATAATTTACACTACCCAAGTCATTTAAAATTATGTCTTAAGTCCTAAACATGGTATTTTAGGTTTGGAGACTTACCAAGAAAGTCATTGACATGGTATTTCATAGTATCATGCATTATATAATAGATGATGTATGACATGGATCGCTAGTAGATGTAGACACCCATTTTGTAAATGAGTAATTAACCCCACAAAATTGTTATGTAAATAAATCAAGAAGGATTTTTGAGGAGGGACATTTTTAGTAGGACTGCCTAAACTATCGAACTTGTTTCGGCCATATCTCACTCATTTAGACTCGAATTGAGCTGAAAGTTTGAGGGTAGATGCCTGAAAAACCCCAAAATGTATCCACTAATTTTTATATCATTTCAAGCAACACAGATCCTAGTGCATCCCTATGTGTGAATGATATTTTTGTCAAGCGACTATGCGAGGGTTTCATCTGGGTTGAGTGCAAGCAGCTCTAGAGGTTGGTTTTTAGGGCCTTCGAGCCCTAAAGGCCAATATTTTTATGGTTTATGCTCAATATTTTAGTAGGAAATGTTGCAAGGGATCCAATATGGGTTAGAAATTTATCTTTCAATAGATCATACTGTGAACTTGAGTGATAAAGGCTTCCAATTTGTTGCACAAAATAAAAGTGAAAACCATACCCTTCCATGGTGTCTAAGGAAAGGATTAAAGAGGTCACGAAACAAGTTTCAAGCAGCTGATCAAAAAATGGCTCATATCTCAAGTGAATCTGGTGCTAAGATGCACCTACAAAATAATTCTATTATGAAAACCCCTGTTAAGGGTAAGAATGTCGAAGACTCAGCCCCAAAAATAAATTTTAGGGATGCCCTCCGTAGTGGAAACCCTCAGCCCAATTCTAATATCAATCTTAGGGCTTCCCATAAACCTCTAAGAATGCCTAATATTGATTCCAGGAAAACAGAGTCAAGATGTCTTAAATGTAGCAAATTAGGTGAAACAATATTGAGATTAATCAAAATTATTCATTACTAATATTAGCATTAGGACTAATGTTATATAATACATAAAATAGCAATGCCAACTAATTATCCCTTAACCACACTAAAAAACGTGCCTGGTCAGGTATAGAGTTGCGTTTAGGATTGACTCCTTAGGATATTTAGGATTTAACCTACTTACCATTAGATATTTGAAACAGTAAATATCTACATGGTAATAGTACAAAGTAAATGTAATAATCTATGTAGTATAATGCAATATACTACCTATTTTACCCTAACATCCCCCATTTATTACATTACTTTGATATACAAAGTTTACTTCGAAACAATTCAAATTTGACACGTCCAAGTGCCTTTGTGAAGATGTCAGCAACCTGTTCGTCGGTGGGAATGTATTGGAGCTTGATTCTATGTTTAGGAACTTCATCATGAATGAAATGACAATCTGTGTCAATATGCTTTGTACATTCATGATGTATTGGATTCTTTACCAAGTTCAAAACACCTGAGTTGTCATAAAACATGTGAATAAGAAGTTTCTTTGGTAGGCCCATGGTAGGCAAGATGCGACTTAACCATATCACTTCACACACAGCTCCACGTGCAGCACGATACTCTGCCTCTATTGAAGATAAAGCAACCACCTGTTGCTTTTTACTATGCCATGAGATAGGACCAGATCCAAGATGAAATACATATCCTGATGTTGATTATCTATCATCTAGGGATCCAGCGTAGTCAGAGTCGATGTAACTCTATAAGAAGAATGAGTTATTCTTCTTATACTCTAGACCATAATCTACACTACCCTAAATGTAGTGAAGAACCCTTTTAACTGCTTTCCAGTGAGAGACCTTTGGTTCTTGCATGAACCAAGAAAGATAGTTTACAACATAAGTAATGTCTAGTCTAGTATTGGTTAGATAGATGAGGCTTCCAATCATCTGTCTATATAGCATACCATCTAACTGTGGTGATTCATCATATCGTGATAACTAAAGCCCTGATTCCATCAGTGTTTCTTTGGGCTTACAATCAGTCATACGATATTTTTCTACTAAAGTCTTGACATACTTTTTTTGAGTCACCCTAAGATGATTCTTCTTATGTTCTATCTCAAGGCCAAGACAGTAGTGGAGAAGTCCAATATCTGTCATATCAAATGACTCTTTCAAGTCATCCTTCACAACGTTAATCAATTTCTCTAAATTGTCGGTAATGATCAGATCATCTAAATATAACACAAGAATCACTATTTCAAAACCTGTGTTCTTGATATAGATATTTGCATCAGATGGATTTCTCTTGAAACCGTGCTACCGAAGGTGACTATCCATTTTGATGTACCATGCTCTTGGGGCTTGTTTAAGCCTGTATAATGATTTGACCAATTTGCAAACTTGTTGCTCATGGACTTCCTCAAAAAATCCTAGAGGTCGAGTCATGTATACCTCTTCTTTTAAGTCACCATTTAGAAAGGCACTTTTTACATCCATCTGATGTAATTTCCATCCGAAATGTGCTACCATAGCACAAATAACTTGAGTGGTGGTCATCCTTGAAGTGGGTACAAAGGTTTCCTCATAATCAAGGCCTTCCTTTTGAGCATAGCCCTTCGCCACAAGATGGGCCTTATGCTTATCTATGGTACCATCTACCTTATATTTTATTTTGCAAACCCATTTTCAGCCTATGGGCTTCTTTCCTTTAGGCAAATCGACCAACTTCCAAGTTTTGTTTTTAATGAGGAATTTATGTTCAACATCCATAGCTGCCTTCCATTGAGGCTAACTAAGTGCTTCATCAACTGTAGAAGGTTCATTTTCATCATATGATGACATATAAACTCTCTCCTCATCAGTTTCCATATCTTCTCCACTTTCTAACTCTTTATTAACATAAATCTCTTGAAAATATTTACAAATATCATCAACTGAAGTAGATGCTTCTGCATTTTTCTGTCAAGACATGCTTCGTGTCTTTGGATGATTGAGAGTGAGATCTGGCGATGAAGTGAGTTTGGAATATTTCATAGTACTAGTATACCATTTTGGAGGCTTTTTCTATTGTTGAGGAGTCTGTGGTTGTTGCTCCTCATCTTCTAGGTATATTGATGTAGTGTTAGATGTGAAAGCTTCATCAAACACTACATCTCTACTAACATGTATTTTCTTTGTGAATGGATCTATCAACCGATAGCCTTTTGAGAATTCATCATATCTAATAAAAACACACTGTAGAGTCTTCTAATCTAACTTCTTTCTTTTCTCCTTAGCTATATGCATAAAAGACTTACACCCAAATACTCGTAGATGAGATATGGAGGGTTTCCTTCCACTCCATGCTTCTTGAGGAGTCATACCTTCAAGATCCCATGTGGGTGCTCTATTTAGAAGATATATTGCAGTTGTTACAGCTTCAACCCAGTAACTATGCTCAATATTGGCTCCCTTAAGCATACATCAAACCATTTTCATAATGGAATGATTTATTCTCTCAGCGACTCCATTTGACTAAGGAGAATAGGTTGTTGTCAACTGTATTTTTATCCCATGTTTTTGTAAAAATGAGGAAAATTATTTTGATGTGTATTCCCCCCCTCGATCTGAACGGAGGGTATTTATGAAACATCACGACTCTTTCTCAACTAGCTTCTTGAACTACTGAAAATAGTCAAATGCTTCAGACTTCAACTGCAAGAAGAAGACCCACATTTTCTGTGATTGATCATCTAAAAATAATTGAAAATACCTTTTTCCTCCACAACTAGTAGATATAGGACCACACCAATCTATGTGAACTAACTCCAAAGGTACTTTAGCTCGAAAAGAGCTAGGTACAAAAGGTACTCTATGTTGCTTTCTTGACAAGCAATCTGAGCACACTGGCAAAGTAGATGAAAGAGTAGGCAACCTTTTCACCATTTGATACTTACCGAGTTCAAGTAAATACCCTGAGCTTAGATGCCCAAATCTCTTATGCCATATAGAAATAGCCTCTTTTGTGGTTACTGCCATTGCAGTATGTGGTGAGGTAATTGCATCTAAGGTGAACAAACCATGTTTGTATGAACTTGTTGCTATCTATTTTCATTTATAAGTGATAAAGCAACGTTTCTTTTCTTTGTCCACTTTGAAATTGACATTCATGTTATTGTCCAAGATTTGTGGAACTGATAAGAGATTATTTTTCAATCCTGGTATATAAAGAACTTTTTGAATCTTACATTCTTCATCTAGAAGGGAGATAGAAACACTTCCTTCTCCCTGAACTTAATAGTTCTGATCATCAACAATGGTTACCGGTCTACCTTCTTGAGCATCAAATGTCTCAAACCAGGACTTATCGCCAGTCATATGTTTACTAGTGCTTGAATCTATGTACCAAACAGTATCCTTGTGAGGGGAGTCCGTATGTGTCATGAGCACTTTGTGTGCTCGTTCAGAGTCCAAACTAGAATCTTCAGTGACAACAACATGTCTTTGTTGTTGTTTGTTCTTGTTCTTGGGTTTGCCTTTGCCCTTATTTTGTCCTTGTTCATTGGGCAGGTTGTTCTTAAACCAACATATTTTGGTTTCATGAGTGTATATATCACAAATTTTACAATACTTCTACTTCTTCTGAATCTCTTTGCCTTTACCCTTGTCTTTGTTAGAAGAAGATTCTTTCTGTTGATTCCACTTTTTCTTTCCACCTTGTCTATTTGAGAAAAGGGTATTGTTGGATGCCTCGTATCTTTGGATTTGATTAGCTTACTTAGTTTGAAGCATATTTACCAACTCTACAAAAGTCATTGTCCTTCCAGAGACTTGTAGTGAAGTGATCAATATTCTATAGGAGTCAGGAAGAGCCCTCAAAATGATAGAGGTCATGACTTGGTATTCTACTTTTCTCCTAAATATTGTAGTTTTATTTTCAATTCTGCCACTCTACAGAGGAATAGCTCTACTATTTCTCCAGATTTCATATGAAGAGTATAAAGTTGAGTTTGAAGGTTGAGAATCTTTTATTGATTCTTTCCCTCAAAGATGGTAGCTAAGGCATCCCATGCCTCCTTACCATTTTTAGCTTCACTGATATGAGGTTGGATATCATTAGTTTTAGCTAGCAAGATCAATAAGGAAAGTCTTTTATCCTTTTTATCATAGGCTACTTGATTTACTCCCAGTGATGTGGGTCTATTATCATTTCCAGCCACTATTTCCCACATATCCTCTACAGTTAAAATGGCTTTCATCTTAGTTTTCCAGGCATAATAATTTGAACCTTTGAGCAGTTGGCTATCAGTGAGATACTTGTTGATCATGGCCATGGTGAAGGTTTAAAATTTGATATGACTAAGATGACTTTATATTGAAGTATACCCTCAAAAGAGTATATGAAAGATTTTAATTTGCTCTATAAGATATTTAATGACATTTGCCTTAACACCCTTAACAAGGGATGAAAATTTTGAGGAAATTAAGCCAAAAAAATAGAGCAAATTAAAGGGGTAGGTTTTGAAAGACTTCTGATTTTGCTCTCTAGGATATTTAATGGCACCTGCCTTAACACCCTTCAAGAAAGATAGAAAGTTTGAGGAAATTAAGCCAAACAAAGAGAGTGAATCAAGGTTTTTGGATTTTGAACTTTTTGATGGGGTGTAAAAATTGACTTGTTTAACCTGTGCAAGGTGTAGCACGATTTTAGTGAAGTTTGGGTTTATAAAATGATCTTCAGTTTTCTTTTTGATTGTTTAATTGCACACAAAAAACATGATTGTTAGTGCTATATTCAAAAAAAGAGAGCAACCCAAATTATTATCACTATAGGTGTCAGATGCAACTGAGAATGCACCTAGTATAGTCAATTTTTAAGAAAAGGTGTCGAGTACAATCAAGAATACACCTTTTTTACTTTGAAATATGTCCCATTTATCTTTACAATTTTGAAAAAAAATAGAATCACCAAATATGACTTCTATCCTCCCTTAATTTGTACAAAATTTTGAAAAATTCGAGCACTCCTTTCAAGACAAGTCGACACACGACCCGTGTTTGAAAGGCTTCCAGACCAATCGACACACAACTTTGGTTTTTGTCTTCAACACTCAAGCATGAGGATCAAAAAATAGGTTCAAAATATTTCTCAAGTTTACAACAAAAAAGTTGCAATTTTATGTCTTATATCTCCTTTGTGAAGGAGAAAACAAAAGCAAATTTTTGATTTTGTTGCAAAGAAAATGACCTATGTTCTTCCTCATGTTTTAAATCTCTTTGTTTTGCAATAGACGTTTGAGTTGCAATGTCTTTTTATCTCCAAAAATGTGTGAAGATAACTATAGAACTTTGAGGATTTATTGCAAAAAATGTTGAAGAAATCCTTTGTTTTTGAAAAATAATTTGGTTTAATTTAAAATATCTCTAAGTTCAAAAAAATAAAAATAAATAAAATACTTTTAAAGACTAAAATTCTTTATAATTAAGCAAAATTGGGAAAAAAATCAATTATAAAGGCTTAAAATTGACATTTTTGACCAATTTATACTATATTATAAAAAAATATCAAAACAAATATTAGAAAGCTTTAAAAACTATAGAAAAATTAAAAAATTAATTAAAAAAATCAAATTATGGTAAAAACCTTGCAAAATGGTGGCGTGCGGGCTCTAACATGCGACCTGCTTCGCCCAAGGTGTTTGCCTTTGCTAACCAAGCTACCGACTGGCTTGGAATTGAAGCCCTGACGCTTGGTATTGATCCCAAGGATTGGAGGACCTCCCACCCTCTCGGATCCTGGGTGGCACCTGGTGTGCATCCATATGAGAGGGGATGGCACTCCTGCCCTATCGGCTCTCCCAGTATTTGGAGTCCACGTGGGAGAGTGAGGGTGCTCCTGCCCTCGATGCACTCCCACTAGTGGCTCTGTGGTGGATCAGGCCCTATGAGCAAGAGCCGAGGCAGGGCTCTTGCTCTCCATAGGCATTGAGGTGGTCGGTCGACTGCTGAGCCCGATCGACAGCAAAATGTTGTCGATCTTTCAGCTCGGTGAGGGCGGTCGATCGCCACTATTGATGGGCTCCTTGCCTTGGGTCGTGGTCGATCGACCCCAAGGTTTCCTAAGTCCTAGCAAGTCGAGTTGACCTGGCAAGAAATGGGCCTCGCTTCGCCATAGAACTCGCCTATTGATGTGGGTTTGGTGGCATCCAAATATCACTGGCTCGTCCTTCGGGCGAGCTAAAAAAGTTGGCTCTGATGCCAATATAGCAAATTAGGTGAAAAAATATTGAGATTAATCAAAATTATTCATTACTAACATTAGCATTAGGACTAATGTTATATAATACATAAAATAGCAATGCCAACTAATTATCCCTTAACCATGCTAACAAACATGCCTGGTCAGGTATAGAGTTAGGTTTAGGATTGACTACCTAGGATATATAGGATTTAACCTACTTACCATTAGATATTTGAAACAGTAAATATCTACATGGTACTAGTACAAAGTAAATGTAATAATCTATGTAGTATAATGCAATATACTACCTATTTTACCCTAACATTGAAGCAGCTTATAGAACTCCTATTGTTAATATTGATATGGGTAACATTCAGACTGACATTGAAGATTTGGAAAAAAGAGGACTAATTTGTTGGTTTGTGGGTTTTCATCCGAGCCTATATGCTTTCAAAGTCTGGGCTACAAAAATCTAGAAAACTAAAGGTGAGTTACAAATCTCTATTTATCCAAATGGTTATTTTCTTGTTTTATTTTCTAATAATGAAGATAGAGAGAAAAATTTTCAAGGGGGTCCTTGATTTTTTGGAAGGGGATTTTCATGAAGCCGTGACATACTAAATTTAAAGCCGAAGAAGAGATGCCTTCTATAGCTCCCGTGTGGGTTAGACTCTTTGGCCTCCCTATTGAATTTTGGAATCCTACTATTTTTTCTTCAATTGGAAACTCTTTAGGAACTTTTATGATGACTGCTGATTGTACTCAAAATTTTGAACATATTATTTATGCTTGGATTTGTGTTTTAATGGATTTTGACAAACCCCTACCTAAAAAGATCACATTACAATTTGGGGAAGGCACTTGGGAGCAAGTAGTGGACTATGAGAACATTCCTTTTCATTGTAGAATTTGCCATGAATATGGTCATTTGGCCAATGCTTGCCCAAATAAAATTCTTGATCAAAAGAAAGAAGATATAAACTCAAGCGAGGTTTCCAAATACCTAAGAAGAAGAACACTAAAAAAAACCTAGTTATGAAGGATCAATCAAAGTCATCTCGCTAATATGTTTGAAATCCTTTCCACAAATGATGTCCCAAGTGAGGAAGAGGAAATAATGGAAACACAAATCTTAGAAAAACAATTTAAATATGATGGGAAGAACTCAGATACAAACCAACAAATCAAAGGTTTTCCACAAAAAAAAAGGGAGAAAATTTACACAAGAAAAATAATATTTCAAATGTCAAAACTTCAAATAATGCAGGTCCCAATATAGACTCCGTTGAACCCTCTAGTAAAATTTTGGTTGTGTACGAGCATTCTTCAAGGTTAGAATCCATCTCAGATTCAATTGGAATAAGTCAAGAAATAGGGAAAAAAAATTGAAGATGGATTCTAATAAAAAAGCAGGTCGCAAGACCAATCAATATCATATGGTAAAAGAAGGTGAAAAGCTTGTAGAGGAAGGTAAGATTAATGCCCTTCCCAAATTTTTTAGCCCTGGTATTAATGAAGATCATCACTTGGAATATTAGAGGACTCAAAGGGAGTCTTTCAAAACAAAATGAAATTAGAAGAATGATTTAGATAAATCATCCACATCTTGTTTTCCTTCAAGAAACAAAGATGTCAATGGAGGATATGGACTCAATTGCCGATAAAATTTGGCTAGCTGGAAAAGTGGTTTCCCTCAGTTCCCAAGGGACTTTTGGTGGCATTGCTTGTATTTGGGACCCAAAAGAGGTAGTTATTCACCATATGGTTGGCAATTGGGGTTTGTTGGCTATAGCTATTCAAAGTAGATATTCCAACCAAATTATGCTCTGCATTACTATTTATGCTCCAAATTCTTTGGAGGAAAAAAGAAGATAGTGGAAGGATATTACTCATATTATCTCTCATTTTCCTAAAGCTTGGATCTTGATCGGAGGAGATTTCAATACCATCCTCTCTGGATGAGAAAAGGGGGGGAAATAGAAATTTGGACAAAAGCATTGACCTCATGAGCGAATATATTGCAAACCTCCATCTTGTGGATATCCAACCAGATAATGGCCTTATGACTTGGTCTAACATAAGGCAAGGCTTAGCTTGTATAATGGAGAGATTGGATAGGTTTTTTCTCTCTGAAAATTTCTTAATCCATGGTCACATTCCTAAAGTGAAGACTCTTAATAATGTTGGTTCGGATCATTGGCCAGTCATGGTGGAAATGTGGAAAACCAATGTGAGTTTCTCTCCTTTTCGTTTTCAATTAATGTGGCTTAGAGACATTTCCTTCAGACCTCATGTGCAATAATGGTGGAAGGAAGGTAAACCTAGGCATGGGACTAAGATTTTCTGTTTTGCCAAAATACAATACATTAAATCCAAAATCAAGACTTGGAACTGGAAAGAGTTTGGGGATGTTCATAAAAAAAAACATGAAGTTATTGCTCATATTGAAAATTTGAATAAGAAAATCCATTTAGATGGCCTCACAGAGAAGAGAAGTGTAGATGAAATTAAACTCACAACTCAGTTAGAGGAATGGGAAAAAAGAGAAGAAATCTTATGGAAGCAAAAATCTAGAATTCAATGGCTCAAAGAAGGAGATCGAAACACAAATTTCTTCCACAAATCTCTTCTAGCTCGAAGATCTCACAACTTTATTTCTTCCCTAAAATCAGATTCTGGAGATGATGTTTATACTTGGGATGACATGAACTCTATTGTTGTTGATTACTTTTCCAATATTTTTGCTGCTACTCCTCTTGACTCGACTTCACAACAAAATGTTCTTCAAGCAATCCCTTCTCTTATCACTTCGAGGAGAACTCTATTTTGACTTCTCCTGTTACTATCAATGAGCTTCAACAGGTAGTTTTTAAAATGCAAAAAGGAAAAACCCTAGGTCCTGATGGTTTTCCCATTGAGTTCTACCAAGAGTTCGGGGATATCCTTCATGTTGATTTATTAGAGGTGGTGGAAGAAGCAGGAAAGCCAAAGAAATTTTGAAGGTTATCAATAAAACTTATATTACTCTTGTTCCAAAAGCTCAAGAGGTTGATCATATCTCAACTTTTAGACCTATTGCTTTATGTAATGTTCTTCTAAAAATCATTACTAAAATCATGGCATAAAGGTTGAAGCCTCTTTTGCATAAGATTATTTCCCCAGAGCAAGGGGGTTATGTGGAAGGGCGTCAAATAGTAGATGAGATAGTTCTTTCTCAGGAAGCCATCCATTCCATGGATATGCAAAATTCTCCTTCCATGTTCATTCGGTTAGACTTATCCAAAGCTTATGACAGAGTGGATTGGCACTTCCTTATCAAAGTTTTGAGGCAATTTGGTTTCTCTAAGGATTGGATGGATTGGATTATGGGATGTATCTCTTTAGTTTCCTACTTAGTTCTTATCAATGGCAGGCCTTCTCAGTCGTTCCCAACTTTCAGAGGTATTAGGCAAGGTGACCCGCTATCCCCTTATTTATTCATCATTCTTGTTGAATGCTTGGGTAGGACTATAACCAAAAATAGGGAAAACAAAACCCTTGAGGGAGTTACCATTGCTCATGGAGCTAGACCTATCTCTCATATTCAATTTGTGGATGACTCTACTCTTTTAGGTAAAGCTACAATTAAGGAAGCTTCTAATATTAAGCAAATCATTAGCTATTTTTCTAAGGCTATTGGGCAGTTGATCAATGAAGACAAATCTAAAGTTATTTTCTTTCACTGCTATTCTAGATAGGAATCCATGGTCTTGGATAAATTAAGATATAAGAAGACCTCCCTTCCAATCACTTATTTAGGTATTCCCATAAATATTCAAAGGCAAAAAAATAAAGATTGGAATTGGTTGTTGGACAAAGTCAAGAAGAAAATTGGAAAGTGGACCAACAAGTGGCTTTCTTCTAGGGGTAGAATCACCTTGGTAAAATCAGTCCTTCAAGCTATTCCTATTTATGTTTCTTTCATTTTGAATATCCCAAAGGCTGTTCTTCGAGAATTGGATCAAATCAGTCATCGTTTCCTTTGGAGTGGTACTAAGGAGAAAAGAAAATGGGCCTTGGTGAAATGGGATACTTTATGTCTTCCTAAGAGTGAAGTGGGGTTAGGATTATGGTCTTCTATTAATAACAACAAAGCTTTAGCTGCTAAATTATATTGGAGGATGTTGCATAACCCCAATGCTCTTTGGACCAATAATCTCCGTGCTAAATATGCTGAGAACAAAAGTCCTGAAGACCTTGTTCGCTATCAACTTCCTACCAAAGGTTCTCCCATTTTAGAAGTTCTTAAGATTGGTGAGGATTTGATAAAGAAAAAATTATTTTGGATCATTCATAATGGTCAACATGCAAATTTTTGGACAGATTCTTGGGATGGTCACAAGCCTTTGATAACTCAGTTTCCCGATTGGAGGCCTTGGATGGAGGAGCTTCATCGAGCTAATTGGATAAAGGTGGCTAATTATTGTTGGTACCATAGTGGTAATTCAAAGGTTGGTAGATATTGGATCCCTATTGAGGATCGGCCTATTCAAATCCCAGAAAGGCAAAGACAAGATATCCAAGGCATCCTTCATATGAGATCCCTCTCTTGGTCCCATGAAAAAGATTGTTTTGGATGGAACAACACTACTAAGGGTGAGTATTCAGTTGCTCAAGGTTATTTGACCTTATGCCATAATAATCCCAACCATTCTTCTGACATATTTTCTCAATTGTGGGCTCAAAAGCTCTGGCCTAAGGTGAGGTTATTTAATTGGATTTTATTGCATCATAGGGTGCTTATTGGTGAGCAACTTATGAAGCGTGGTTTTCATGGCCCTTTTAGATGTGAAATGTGTGAAGAGAATGTAGAAAATCTCAACCATATTTTTATTGAGTGTACTTTAGCCTTTGAGCTATGGAGGAGAATGGCCACTTTACTTGGCTTACAGTGGTCCAATTTTTTTACTTTTGAACAACTTTGGAGGGATTGGCCTAATCAAGAGGGTGTTGATCATTTTATTAGGCAATTAGTTTGGATGGGTTCTACCATTCTTCTTTGGAATATTTGGAATGAAAGGAACAGCCAAATTTTTAATCAAGATAGGAAGGATATTCACTATATTTGGCAAAAGACCATAGCCAACTTAGTTGAATCAGTCCATCAACTCCTTAATCACCCCCAAAACTCCCACCAAAGATGGGATCAAGTGATGCAAAGATTGAAGATTAAATATTCTAAGGGCAACCAACTTAAAGGGAATGTGAGTATTAGTAAGATGGATAGGACAAGAAATTGGCAACCTCCTCCTAAGGATTTTGGAAAATTCAATACTGATGGAGCCTCTAGAGGGAACCCTGGAAAATCCAGTGTGGGAGGAATTGGTAGACTTTCAGATGGCTCCCTGGTTTTTACTTTTGCTGAGAATTTGGGTATTCTTTCCAATAACCTTGATGAGGGGTATGGTATCCTTAGAGGCCTTCAGGAGGCTACTAAGGTTGGATGGGAAAAGGTGTTAGTTGAGTCTGACTCTCAACTTATGATTAATCTCTTGAAGACTCCTTCTAAGAATCATAAGGTGGATTGGAGAATAAAAAGAATTATTGAGAAGATTCAATTAATCCAGATGGGATTTTTGAAAGTTGATTACAATCATGTGGTCAGAGATCAAAACAAGAGTGCTGATGCTTTAGCTAATTGGGCTTTGGAAAAAGGTGATCTTACTTGTTATGGCCACCCTCCTAGATGGTGGGCTTCTCAAATTAGGGAAGCTCTTCTTTCTATCATTTCTTTGGATGGCTCCATTTATGAAGGTACCTAGTTTCTTCTTGTTTTTTTTTTTTGCTTCTCTTTGGTTCATTCGGGTTATTTTAGTTCCCTAGCTCATTCTATTCTTTATTTTGTTTCCTCGGTTGATTCTTGCCTTAATAGTCTTCTGGTCTAGATAGGTCATTGTTATGTTCATTTTTTTTGTTTTTTTTGTTTTTTTGTTTAGTTTTTTAAGGTGGGTGGGTTCTTTTGTTTTGTTTTGTTTTTGTGTTCTTTGTGTTGTTTTTTGTTGTTCTTGTGTTTTTGTTGTTTTGTATTTTTTTTATGTTTTTTGTTATTGTTCTAGTGTTTTTGCCTTTCTTGTTCTTGTGTTTCTCTTTGTTTGTGTTAATTCGTGTTTTTATGTGTGAGTGTTTTCTATGTTTTTTGTTTTTGTTTATTGTCTGTTGTTTTTTTTAATATTTTTTTAATATTTTAGGTTTTGGTTGTGTTTATTTTTCATGTTTTTTTTGGGTTATGTCTTTGTAGTGTTCTGTTGTTTTTGTCTTGTTTGTGTTTTGTTATGTGGTTCTTGTGTTTTTCTATGTGGTTCGTGTTGTGGTTTCTTTTATCTTATTGTGTGTGTTTGGTTGTGCTTTTGTTTTTGACACACTCAAGGAGCATGTTTTTTATTTTATTTTATTATTTTTGTTGTTATTTTTTATTTATTTACTTATTTTTAATTTGGTTTTGTGTGTTTGTTTTCTCCTTGAGTATGTCAAAGGTGGTAGGCCAAGTCCGAGTCTTGGGCATTTTTGGCGGAATGGATACCCCTGCCTCCTTGGGTCTTACCCGAAAGTGGCATCCCTTTTGGGATGTTTTCCACAAATAAAAAAAAAGTAAATAAATCAAGAATGAATCCTTTGTACCCAAATTTGGGACGAAAAGTAACCTAATATTTGAACATTACAATACTAATTTAAATCTTCAAATAACTTCATAAACATAGTTTCATTGGAAATAACTTAGATATTGACCCTGCGTGGCCCTCGCGGCCCTGCGTAGGCCGAAATTTTTGGAAGTATGGATCTATAGCTTGGTGGAGGCCCTTTTGGGCAGAGGTGGTCTCTGGTTGACAACCTTGTTTTCTTATTTCAATTCGTAGCACGAAAGAAGGTTGGGTCAGCTAGAACCCTAGTTGGGAGGTTGGGGGGATGGTTGGGTAGTTGAGGGATCTGCCTCGATTGTATGGAATATGGAGGGTTTGTCGGTTTCATTCACTCCATGTTGTAGAGTCCTCTGGTTTGGCATGTTTTTGCCCTCCTATGACCTTGCAGATGGTTGTAGTGGCAGAAAAACCGACTCTTTGACTAATGTTTAGGGGAGACCTTGTACATTTATGGTTAGTGGAGAATTGTTGTTTCTATTTGGCCATTCTTACTGGTGGGTTCAGGTTTTTGGGGACGGGCCAACCATAAGACCCAACTCTTTTGGCTGGGATGGGTTTGTATCTTTCTAGGAATTGCTTGGATTTTTTATTCTTTCCTTTTTGAATGCTCTGTTCTATTTCCTTATTTTTATTTTATGGGTGTATTTTGATGGCTTCAAGAAAGCCAAATAGTAAACCCTCTATCCAAGGGATTTTTGTACGGATCCTTGCTATGGCATGGTTGGAGGTTCTCTTACAGATGTTGGATCTTTTTCAGCTGTGAAGTCCTCTTTCGGGCAGTGGCTAGAGAGATTTCTCTAGTTTTTCCAATTTGTGATTTTTGGTTCAATTGTAGTTTCGCAATCTCTAGCAGGATCTGAGTGTTTGGGCAAGATTTTGGCTCATTTGATTATGGGTTCCTATTATTGGATGCTAGTTCCAGTTTCAAATGGTTTCTTCGTGCAAATCTTGATTTACAATAGAGGTCTAGTCATTGGGTCGAAAATCGTTATCTCTATTTGTGGCATCTATTTGCTTGGGATTTTTCATGTTTTTTAATTCAAATTTAGAACGTTATTTCCTATGGTGGGAGTTCTTTATGCACGCTTCAGTTTTTCCAACTGCAGGATCATTGGGTGTCGATGGTTGTTGGCTTGGGTTTCTTGATCTAGGGTTTTTGTGTGGAGCAAGAATTTTAAATTTGGTCCTCGTTTGGGTGCATTGTCATGTTTAAACTTTGGCACCTTTGTTTCAAATTTTGGTTTATAGTTTCAGGGTCCCCATCTTAGGTAGGAAGTTCAAAATTCATTCTAGTCACCTTTGGTATCCTTTGTGTGTTTTCTTCGAATTTCATAGATTCTTCTTGTATTGGGCTCCTTTTTGGGCTATTGTTGAAAATCATGGTTTGTGTGTAAAATTTTTTGGGACCCTTTTAAAACCCCCTCATGTAAAATATTTGGGGACCCTTTCAAAACCCCTTCATCAACCAAATAAAAAAAACAGTGTCATTCGAAAGGACTCAAAAAGAGATTTCCAATGAGTATAAACATGTTTATATTTATCTAATGATTGATACCCTAAAATATCTAAAAATGGAAGTGCTATGGCATTTCTCATGATGTAGTGCTTTTGTCAATCAACCTATTTATTTTTCTCATCTCCCAATAGTTTCTAATTATAGTGCCATGATAGTTCAATTTCCCAATAGTTACTAATGATAGTGCCCATCACTACCCGTTCCACCACAAATCTCACTCCATCCATTAAAATTACCTACTTTGCTACACATCTAGGTGGAAAATTACCGATTAAATATTCATTATTGGTAGTTGTATGCCATTTCACCCTTGTTATCTCCACAATAAGGCCACTTAACTCCTACACACTCCCTAATCACACCATGTAAATTCTTCGATCATCCTATAAACTTATCTAAACATGCTACCTCATATTTTTGAACTCTCTACCATGAATATCCTCATGGATTCTCCAAGGATCTTGGGTGATCTATAAAAACACCCTTGAGAAATCCATGGGGAAAAAGGATCAATATTTTATAGGTGCATGTTGTTAGAATAGCAATATATAAGGATTACTCCCTTTTAACATATCATTGTAATATTTCTTGGTTTCTTATACCTTGGATCCATCCTTAAAGTACCATTGAGCATGCATTTAAGGTTGAAGACATCTACTAAGCATTCAAATACAATGAAAGCAAATCAATAAGTAACCTTCCAAATATCTTATTGGGGTAATCTATGTGTATTGGTTATGATTCCTAATCCACCTTTGCATATTCAACATTTAATATAGTGTAATTTTATTTTTTATAGTGCATTTTTATATGTTACATGTTTTCTATTCCAATAATAAATTATCATTTTTATGATTAATGAATCAATATTTTATCAAAATAAAAATAGGGGTTTAACCCTTTGAGCAAAAAATATTGTTGGTTCCTACAAAAAATGGGCAAACTCCTTTGTACTAATCCTTATTTTTCACTATTATTATCCATAGGATTTTTGAAGTTTTGTAGGTACAGACAAAAGCATCATATAGCTATGATAGTACCATACAACAATGATAGCACTATATGGTCCTGCTTGTGTAATGATGCTTCTGTTGCCCCATGGCACTTTTATCATCCTACAAAACTTTTGTACCTATGGCGCTTCTATCACCCCATGGCACTTCTATCTTAAATTCAGATTAGGTATCATAGTTATGCATTCTACTAATTTTTAATCACAAATTAGAAAATTTAGGCTATTTGTGTTGTTTTGTGATCATTAAGGTAGTTATTATGAAGATTTTTCAAAAAGGAATCATATTTACATTTCTAGTTTTGATCTTATCATTTTATAATTTATTGATTTTGTTTTTTAATAAAATCTATAGAAGGAGATGAAAAATTAACTTCTTTTATAAATTACTGAAAGGAGATAAAAATATAATTCTATTTTTAACATATAGGCATGAAAGCAACATGCACGTAGTTGCATCTTAGGGTAGACCTACTTGGATATATTTTTTCCTTGGAATTTTGCTTAAAAGATAATAAAAGTTTGTTATTTTTTGCAAGCACTCAAAGTAAATCATCATATAGCATAGGAATTTATATCTTTACATTATTATTTTTACTTGTACCTTTACATTATAATACTTCATCATGCCTTGCATTCTAGGATAGGATTAGGATCTTAAATACCCTAGGTGTATGTTCAATTTACCTATCAAACTATATCACTAGGACTCACAAACACACCCTCAATATTGAGTATGATCCCATGCAAATAGGAACTTGCATTCATGACTTGCTGATGCAGGAGCATCCGAGGGTAGCAGAGCAATCCAACATCAACCAAATTTTTTTTCTTTTTTCTAAGTATTTGGCAAAGGAAAATATGTGTCACGATATCGCGACACAAAAAGTGTCGCGATATCGCGACCAAAATAGGAGATAGAGAAACGGCGGACAGAATGTCGCGAAATCGTGACCAAAGCAGGGAAACAAAGGCGCGGAGGACCGGAGGTCGCGAAATCGTGACATGTCGCGATTTCGCGACATGTCACGAAATCATGACCAAAGCAGGGAAGCAAAGGCGCGGAGGACCAAAGGTCACGAAATCGCGACATGGCAGGGAAGCAAAGGCGCGGAGGACCAAAGGTCGCAAAATCGTGACCAAAGTAGGGAAGCAAAGGCGCGAAGAACCAAAGGTCACGAAATCATGACCAAAGCAGGGAGCAAAGGCGCGGAAGACAAAAGGTCACGAAATCGTGACGTGTCGCGATTTCACGACCAAAGCAGGGAGCAAAGGCGCGAAAGACAAAAGGTCGCGAAATCGTGACATGTCGCGATTTCGCGACCAGAGCAGGGAGCAAAGGTGCGGAGGGCCGAAGGTCATGAAATCGTGACATGTCGTGATTTCGTGATCGAAATGGAAGAACGGAGGCCGACAAAAAAATGACATGATATCGCGACCAAAATGGAGCGAGAAGGCTTGAAGGAGGGAATGTCGCGATATCACAACCAAACAGAAAAACATGCACTCCAAGCTTCATAAAGGCGTCCCTTCGTGCACAACAAACTAACAGTGGTGAAGCAGCAGTTTCAGAGGGAGATTGCAACGAACATGTTGGCCACTCGCGCATGAGATCTAAAGATGCATTTATGGAACTAGCAACGAAGCAACCGTTCGAGAAGGAGATCCCGGTGGTTATGGTAGCCAGTCGCGCACCTCACCCAATGTCTCATCAATGCAACTTTCCAGTATTGTTCCAGGTGGCAAATACAGATCGTGGGAAGTTTGAAAACACAGGAGGTCGGGACCTCGATAAAAACCCAAGGATTGTAAGGAGAACGGGTTGGCAAAATGGTAGATTGTTGTATATTCTTTGTAAATTCTTTCGAAGCTAGTGAATAAGAAAAATTTGGCTCTTGTTATTCTTGTTTCCTGTCTTGTGCTAGATCTGTTCTCCGTCAGTGGTATCAGAGCCAGAAGTTCCTGAGTGTGTAACAGATCGCCGGACGTGAGGCAGTTACACCAAGATCTATGGAAGGGCTTGGAATTGGGTGAGCAGAATGCCTCCAAGAAGAAACCCTGTTGGTGGGAGAGGCATGGCGGCAGCGGAAGATGTCCGAGCTTTGCAGCGGCAAATGCAAGCCCTGCAAGAAGAGATGCACAGAAGATTGGAGCCAAGAAGAGATGAAGGTAGTGAAGAGGAAGATGACGAAGAAGAAGACCAGCCTGAGGAAGAAGAAGAAGCAGTAGATCCTGCTCAAGCCAGACTATACAAAGCCATATCCCAGATTGGGAAGAGGCCAAAGATGGAGGTTTCCACGTATTCTGGGAACCTTGATCCGAAGGAATTGATCGACTGGATCAACGATCTGGAAGAGTACTTTGAGTACGAGGAAGTTGAGGATCCTGATAGGGTCAGGTTAGGTAAGACCAAACTGAAAGGTCATGCCAACATTTGGTGGAAGGGAGTGCAGCTGGAGCGAAATAAAAGAGGAAAAGAGAGAATAACAAAGTGGGAACGGATGGCAGAAAAGCTAAAGAGGCAGTTCATCCCTGGTGATTATGAGTTAGACCTGCTAAAGAAAATGCAAGGGTTGAGGCAATCAAGCAAGTCTGTAAAAGAATACATAGAAGAGTTTCATAAAATTATGATTAGAACAGGCCACTCAGAGGCCAACAAGGAGAAGGTAGCCCGTTACATTAATGGGTTACGAGCAAGTATTCAGGAAGAATTAAGTCTAGTCCGGATGACCACCATAGAGGACGCTTACCAATTTGCCCTAAAGGTGGAAGAAAAGCTCAATAGGAGGTTTGAGAACAAGCAAAGAGGAAGGGGTCATGGCGGAAGGACCGGCGGAAGGACCAGTGGAAGAAGAAATGAAGATTCTCAGAAGAATGGAGAAGGTAGCAGTAATCAGGAACAAAGGAGAGAAAATACCGACCACCCCCGTAATCAGAATAATGGTTACCGAGGGGGAAGGGGCAGAGCTGGACGTGGCCAGGGAAGAGGAAGATACCGTGGAACTTGCTTCCAGTGTGGAGAAGAGGGACATCACCAATACGAGTGTCCACAACAATGAGAAAGGAATAATAGGAGGCCGAAAGGAAATGCCAGAGCCGCGGTCGCTGATGAAGATGTTGGATCTGAGCATTCTGAAGAAGCAGAGAGAGGAGAAGTAATGATCATGAGGAGAGTCCTGCTGAATGAAGAGGGAGCTGCAGATCAAAGGAAAAGCTTATTCCGCACAAGGTGTAAATGCATGGGTAAGATTTGCAATATTATTATTGACAACGGTAGCACAGATAACCTAGTTTTAGAGGGAATGGTTACAAAGCTACAACTGGAGAGAAAGAGACACCCGCATCCATATCGGATCGTGTGGTTGCAGAAAGACCATAAGGTTTTGGTCAGTGAACAAAGCCTGGTAAAATTCAGTATTGGGAATTACCGTGATGAGGTCCTGTGCGACATTCTGCCCATGGATGCGTGCCATTTGCTGTTGGGAAGGCCATGGCAGTTTGACGGAGCACGGTTCATGATGGCCGTGCCAACACCTATTCCATGACAAAGAATGGAATGCGTCATAAGCTGAAACCCCTGAAGGAGGTGGAAGAAAAGGTATGTGGCAGTGCCAAAATTTGCTTGGTTGACGGAAGAAAATTTTTAGATGATTTAAAGCATGAACATATGTGTTATGCATTAATTCCTAGAGTCAGGGATACAGAATGCAAAGATACCCCAGCAGAAGTCCTAGATCTGTTGGAGGAATTTCCAGATATTATATCTGATAATGTGCCTGAGGGTTTACCCCCAGTAAGGAAGATCAGTCACCATATCGATTTGGTGCCAGGATCAAGCTTGCCCAATAAAGCTGCACATAGAATGACGCCTGTAGAAACTGAGGAGCTAAACAGGCAGGTCCAGGAGTTGCTGGAGAAGGGACTGATTCGGGAAAGCTTGAGTCCATGCACAGTGCCTACAGTGCTGGCGCCAAAGAAATATGGAGAGTGGAGAATGTGTACAGACTCTCGAGCCATCAACAAGATCACAATAAAATACAGATTTCCATTGCCAAGGATGGATGACATAATGGATCTGTTTGAGTGGAGCCAAGTACTTCACCAAAATTGACCTCAAGAGTGGTTACCACCAGATCCGTGTCAGGGAAGGAGATGAGTGGAAGACAGCCTTCAAGACCAGAGAGGGCTTGTATGAGTGGTTGGTCATGCCATTTGGGCTATCCAATGCACCAAGTACCTTCATGCGGCTGATGAATGAGGTACTGAAAGAGTTTTTAGGAAAATTTGTCATTGTCTATTTAGATGATATATTAATATTTAGTAGAACCCTGGAGGAGCACCTGATGCATATCAGAAGGGTTTTTGAGAAGCCATGGGAGGAGCAGTTATTAATAAATCTGAAAAAGTGTAATTTTGTAAAGAAGGAGTTAGTATACCTGGGATTTGTAATCTTAGCAGAAGGTCTAAAAATGGACCCAGAGAAGGTGAGAGCTATCATGGAATGGCCTACTCCGAGAAGCACAACAGAGGTAAGATCATTTCATGGTTTAGCCAGCTTCTACAGGAAATTCATTAGAAATTTCAGCAGCATTTGTGCACCCCTCACAGAAACAATGAGAGGAGATAAGAAAGAGTTTAAGTGGACCTTAGGAGCAGATAGGAGCTTTGATCTGTTGAAGAAGAAGGTCACAGAACAACCTGTTTTGGCACTCCCAGACTTTAACAAGGTATTTCAGGTAGATTGTGATGCCAGTGGTAGTGCAATAGGAGTTATACTGAGTCAGGAAGGCAGGCTCGTTGCCTACTTTAGTGAGAAACTCAATGATGCTCGGAAAAAGTATTCAGTTTATGATCAGGAATTTTATGCAATAGTTCAGGCTCTAAAGAAGTGGAGGCATTATTTGTTGCCAAAAGAGTTTGTTCTATTTACTGATCATCAGGCCTTACAGTACATTAACAACCAAACAAAACTGAATCAGAGGCACATGAAGTGGGTTGAGTTTCTCCAAAGCTATACCTTTGTGTTAAAACACAGAAGCGAAAAATCAAATAGAGTTGCAGACGCCTTAAGCAGAAGGCAAAATTTGCTGATTGAAATGACAGTGGAAGTGGTAGGATTCGAAGAATTAAAGGGACTGTACCCTGAAGATCCTGATTTCGCAGAAGCCTGGACGGCTTGCTTGGCACCTGTTACTATGGACAGGACAAAATGGTTGGATTTTCTAATCCAAGATGGAATGTTGTTCAGGGGAAGTAAATTATGCATTCCAAGGAGTTCCATGCGGGAGAACTTAGTGAAGGAGAAGCACAGCGGGGGACTGGCTGGACATTTTGGTCGAGATAAGACCATTGCCCTGGTGAGTGAGAACTACTACTGGCCGCAACTGCAGCAAGATGTGAAAAAGTTTGTGCAAAGCTGTAGAATATGCTAGATGGCAAAAGGCGTGAGGCAGAACACAGGATTATATCAGCCGTTACCTGTACCTGAAAGGCCGTGGGAGGACATCAGCATGGATTTCATTCTTGGGTTACCGAGAACACAGAGGGGAAATGACTCCGTATTTGTGGTGGTTGACAGATTCTCCAAGATGGCACACTTTATTCCCTACCAGAAAACAAGTGACGCGGTTCACATTGCAGGGTTATTTTTCAAGGAAGTGGTAAGACTGCACGGTCTACCAAAAAGCATAGTTTTTGACAGAGATACAAAGTTTGTTGGTTATTTTTGGAGAACATTGTGGAAGAAGTTGAAGACAGATCTGAAGTTCGAGTTCTGCATACCACCCACGGATCGATGGACAGACGAGAGGTGGTAAATAGAAGTCTGGGTAATTTATTAAGATGCTTGATAGCAGATAAACCCAAGGGATGGGATTTGGTTTTGCCGCAGGCGGAATTTGCATACAACAATTATGTCAACAAGAGTACAAACAAATCTCCATTTCAAGTCATATATGGAAACAACCCAAGAAATGTTTTTGAGCTGAGGAAATTAGATAAAGGAGAAAAGTGCAGTGCCGAGGCTGAGGAATTTGCGAGACAGATGAAAAGCCTGCATGAAGAAGTAAAGAAACAAATTACAAAAATGAATACTCAGTATAAGACAAGAGCGGACCAAAAGAGGCGGTTCAAAGAGTTCGAAGTGGGAGATGAAGTCATGGTCCATCTCAAAAAAGAAAGGTTTCCTGCCAAAACTTATAACAAATTGAAGATGAAGAAGTTTGGGCCATGCAGAATACTAGAAAAACGGGAGTCAGGCAATGCATATGAAGTGGAATTGCCAAGTGGGCTTGACATTTCACCTATTTTTAACATATCAGATTTAGTGGAATACCATGAGGGAAACAATACAGAGGCACCAAGTACAGAATTGTGGAGCATTCCAGAGTCTAACCCAACCACAGAAGAGATCGAGGAAATATTAGATACTCGTGAAGGCAGAAGCACAAGAAACAAACAGTATTCTGAATATTTGATCAAGTGGAAGGGCAGACCTATAGAAGATGCAACTTGGCTGTCAAAAATAGAGGTTGACCGCCTGGGTCTTCCTCTCAAAGATCAGAAGTGAGGATCACTTCTCAATCCACCCCGGGTGTCTGATGCAGGAGCATCCGAGGGCAGCAGAGCAATCCAGCATCAACCAATTTTTTTTCTTTTTTCTAAGTATTTGGCAAAGGAAAATATGTGTCACGATATCGCGACACAAAAAGTGTCGTGATATCGCGACCAAAATAGGAGATAGAGAAACGACGGACAGAATGTCACGAAATCGCGACCAAAGCAGGGAAACAAAGGCGCGGAGGACCGGAGGTCACGAAATTGTGACATGTCACGATTTCACGACATGTCACGAAATCGTGACCAAAGCAGGGAAGCAAAGGCGCGGAGGACCAAAGGTCATGAAATCATGACATGGCAGGGAAGCAAAGGCGCGGAGGACCAAAGGTCACGAAATCGTGACCAAAGCAGGGAGCAAAGGCGCGGAAGACAAAAGGTCGCGAAATCGTGACGTGTCACGATTTCGCGACCAAAGCAGGGAGCAAAGGCGCGAAAGACAAAAGGTCACGAAATCGTGACATGTCACGATTTTGCGACCGAGTAGGGAGCAAAGGTGCAGAGGGCCGAAGGTCGTGAAATCGCGACATGTCACGATTTCGCGATCGAAACGGAAGAACGGAGGCCGACAGAAAAATGGTGCGATATCGCGACAGGTCGCGATATCGCGGCCAAAACGGAGCGAGAAGGCTTGAAGGAGGGAATGTCGCGATATCGTGACATGTCGCGATATCGCGACCAAACAGAAAAACACGCACTCCAAGCTTCATAAAGGCGTCCCTTCGTGCACAACAAACTAACAGTGGTGAAGCAGCAGTTTCAGAGGGAGATTGCAATGAACATGTTGGCCACTCGCGCATGAGATCTAAAGACGCATTTATGGAACTAGCAATGAAGCAGCCATTCGAGAAGGAGATCCCGGTGGTTATGGCAGCCAGTCGTGCACCTCACCCAATGTCTCATCAATGCAACTTTCCAGTATTGTTCCAGGTGGCAAATACAGATCGTGGGAAGTTTGAAAACACAGGAGGTCGGGACCTCGATAAAAACCCAAGGATTGTAAGGAGAACGGGTTGGCAAAACGACAGATTGTTGTATATTCTTTGTAAATTCTTTCGAAGCTAGTGAATAAGAAAAATTTGGCTCTTGTTATTCTTGTTTCCTGTCTTGTGCTAGATCTGTTCTCCGTCACTTGCTCCAATTTGTGTGATCACATATTTGGTGAACTCAACATGAACACCACACTTGTTCAAAAGTCTCCCTATCCTACCCAAGACCCCTAATCAAGATAAAAAATTCTTAAACACTTAAACAAAACCACTTAGTTTGTTTGTCTAGTTAATTAACATTAATAAATATTAAGAACCTAACCAAAGGCTAGTCCTACTAGGGATTGTATATGATATGCTGAGTAATAGCAGTACAAACCTATAGTCTAATTGGGTATATTATGAGCCTAGACCACCAACCACCCACATAGGGTCTCATGCATACTTTAAGCTTATAAGGGAATATAACATAGTGGATTGCTAGGATTCATAAGGAGAGCTTTGATTACCCCTCATAGACCATCTTGGGTCATGTACCTAGGAGGTCGCTTCCATATTCCATTCTCTTTTATGTTCCTTAATGTCTCTATCACGTACAACCACATATATCAAGAGGACTAGCTTCTTCTATGTATCAATGGGTAAATAGGAAGGGTGAGTATATAGAAAGGTTTAGTTATATCGAGAGAAATCCTAAAGTATATTCATAAAATAAATATATAGAGGGAAGGAAATATAAGGGCATAAAAATACCTTCTCTTCTTCTCTTAAGCAATGTTAAAAATAAAACCTAATAAAATTTAATCTTCATTCTTAAACCATGGTCAAGCAATGCTATCTAACTAAGAGTATGACCATCAACTAGCCCATAATAATTTCCAAGAGGAACATGCCACATTCAAAAATCTTATTTATGAAGAAGAGAATGAGGAAGATCCTCCCTTGGATACTCTCTCTCCTATTCAATATGAACAAGGGAGGTTAACCCTTAATTCTTTTGATCACCTAACCTATTTCTTACATAGAAATAAAGAGAGTATGCAAATTAAATTGAGGGAAGTGGAGATTCTTTTACTACCTCTACTAAGTAAGGGTCCCTTTTGGATCACCCTCGGTAACTCAAATCTAACCCCTACCATCTAATCAAGTTTATCTATACCATGGGTATTTATACATAGACCTTAATGCTCCAATCCCAAATCACACAAATTAAAACCCTCTAATGGTCACAACTTCTATAGATGGTAGAGTGTAAAACCCTCCATCGTCCTTCATATATCATCCATATTTACCTCCCCTTCATTAGTTACATATCAACATAAGTTATCCCATCACACAACAAGGAAGCACAAGCTATGCACTTACTAAAGACCCAACCTCTCAAAATTGTCTTATTAACCTTCCACCAACCTCAAATGTTGGCCTAGGCTTTGCTCACACTTTTAATCCCACCATTTCTAATATCATATCTTATAACCCTTTTCCCTTGAATAATTTAGGTTCAAATTGTGCAATGTCTACTTTTATATCATACACTACAATATCTTTTATCAACTACCCAATCCCTTTGATCCCACAACACATATGACATGTATTATCGAACCATATTCCTCTTGAATTCTAAGCTCTAACACCCCAAATTGAGTAGCTCAAACAATAAATAGCCTCAATTTAGGGATCCTCATCTGGTCAGAGGTACTCTTATGAGGACCTATGCAACCAACCTTTAGAGCCAATCATATCTAGTCATACTTCCCCTCTAAAAAAAACACACAAATTCCAAATATATAAGGCGAAAGAAGATACTATAAACCATCTTAGAATTTTTTGCACTACCTATGGTGACATTGTGTATGATGAGATGTTACTTCCAAAAAAATTCCTAAAAGCCTTAGTGGTCCTACCCTAGAACGGTATTATCAAATACCGTGAGATACTCTTACAACCTTAAAGGACCTGGTCAAAATGTTTGTCCAACAACTTTTAGTCTACATTGAAGAAAAGATCACATTTTTGACCTTTATAAATTGAAATACTCCAAGGATGAAAATTTTTCCAACTTTTTAACTAGATTGGAATATTTAGTTGGGAGAATTCAATATTCTCCCCCATAGAGAGACCTTTTGGATATTTCATAGGAAACATTTAGGAACAATTGGCCTTCTACCTTGAAATGACCAATGTATCCACTTTGGAGGATGCTACAACATGGAAAAATAAGTATAAATCTAAATAGGGGTACTTGGAAATCAATAAAGAGGAATATACGCCTTCCTCTTAGCAAAAAGGGTATTATAAAAACAAACACATTATCAATTGCGGCATCACCAAATAACGTCAAACTAATAATATGAATACAATTGTAGCCCTCTAGAAACTAGTCCTAGGAAAATCACAACAAATGCCCAAGAGAAAATTTACTAATATGGACTGACCTATCATAGTTATCCTTTATCAAATTATATATGTTAAAATGATAGTACTTCAACCCATACAACCCATTAGAATTTGAGAGATGAAAGGCTTCTTGGTCATATCCTAAGGAGCAATGCACCTTCTATTATTTCAATGGTCATCTGACAAAAAAATTTAAAACCCTTAGAAATCAAATTCAGGACTTGATAGACAAGGATTAAATTTTTTAGTGGATTTGAAGGTCAATCTTATTCCAATTAGGATCTTGGGATCTTCCACGATTTGCTACCCAATCACGATCAGAAAACAACAAACCATATTTAATATAGGACTATCTCCCTGTCAAATAAATACATGGTAGGAATGATCTATTTTTCTTATATTGGTGTAGTTATGTGGTAACAACACAAGGACCAATTTTCTAACCAACCCCCCAACATCCCTTTGCCCTCTACTCAAGATGAACTTCTTCTTCTTCTAGAGGACCACCATTGGTTATACAATCCTAAAATAAATATAAGGGTACTTTCAACCTTTACCAACAACTTGAAAGTACACTTGCCAAAATCTCACTCCTTGAGCTCCTTAAATCTTCTCCCATGCATTGAGAGATGTTATTCAAACTTCTAGGTGACAAATAGTCCATCAAGATTCCCGATGATCTCACCAACATGGTAGGATCCCTTGGGGTTAATCATGCAATAATATCATTCTATGAGGATGATATTCCACTAGCCTTAATGATAGGTTAACCCTACTTTACATAACTAGCTATACCAATGAAACATGTATCTAGTGGATTATCATAAATAATTATTTAGCCCTAAATATTTATAGTTTGAAATTCATTAGGAATATCAGAATGAGTAAACAAGATTTGAAAAAATTGGATCTTGTTATTAGAGCATTTGATAAGGAAGAGCATGATGCTAGTGGCATAATCATATTACCTTTGAAATTTGGTCCCCATATCGTTAACATCATTTTTATGTCAAGCCTTACAAGATGACTTATAACATTCTTCTTGGTAAGCCTTAGATCCATGTGATGTGGGTCATCCCCTCTACTTATCACCAATGCCTCAAGTATGGCTACCAAGGCAAAATATGTCATATTCTTGTAGACTTTGAAGCTTTCACTTACTATAAAGCAATTGAAGTCAAAAACCTTAGGGCTTATCTTTATCCCTCTCTTAATACCACTTCTTCATCCCCTCTACCCAATCCCCTATTGATGACACATTAAAAGTGCTAACTATAAATGCTCAAACCAATACATTTAATAACTAGTTTGAAGATAATGGTTGCAATCAAACTACTACAAATAATAATAATAAACCTAAAGTTCAAGATGATAAGTAAAATAAAATTCAAAATGTTAATCAAATAGATCTAAATAATCAAGATAATAATAAAAATTCATGGAGCTATCCAAACTCCCACCTTCCCCTTGAACCATGGGCTTACCCTCTAGGAAGGGTAAAAAATTATAAATATGGAGTTGTTCCCTTATTTATGCCTGTAATACCAATGAAGAGAAGGTTCATAACAATAAACATCGATCAATGGAAAGACAATTTGCATCATGCTACTTGTTTGACCTACATTCCATACCTAAGTAAATGTTTTGCACTATGGAATATTTGGACAAAGGCCTCAGCCTCTGAAAATAGGGCATTAAAGAGACCTTAGAGGCTGAACCTGGCCAAATTATTGTGGGATAAGGTATATCCCTAGTCATAGCAAACTCCTTCCTACTTCATGCTCATATGATAGTGATGAAGAAATCAAATTTTCACTTTAGAAGTCCTAAGATGACATCATTTTGAGCAATGGGTTGAATTGGGACAAGGAGGATAATAAGGAGCTTTAGAATCTCCCAGGTTCTAACCATATCATGAATGTGTTAATCATACTTTATCCTAATATTATTTCTAGAAAAAATGACAATCAAGATATTTCCTATTGTCGTACCTAAGATAGAACCCTTGAATAACTCAACTAGAATGACCTCTATCACAAAATATCTTTTCCTATGTAGGTAATTTTATTACCCCATAGTCACCCAATTAGGATCACTCCCACAAACCTTGACAGAATGGGGTTACTACCTACCTCCCTCAACTAGAAAATAAATTCTACATCTTGATCAAAGAGACTATAAACATTAATATGGAAAACCAAGATAATTCTAAAATCTTAATATTAGGTAAAGTCTTAACCTTGGTAGAGTGTGACAAATACACAAAAATATTAACATAGTTTAGTGATATATTTTCTTGGTCCTACATAGACATGTCAAAACTAGATCCATCTCTCGTTGTCCATATTTTAGTCATTAGGCCATGGTCAAAACCAATTTAGCAAAAACTAAAAAAAATGCATCCTAAGATCACTCTCCTCGTTAAGGAAGAGATTCAAAAGCCTATGAAAGTTAGATTTATCAAAGCCATTGATTACTCCAATTGGATTTCTAATATTGTATGTTTCACTAAAAAGAGAGGAATTGTTAGTGTTTGTATCAATTTTTGTCTCATTAACAAAGCATGTCCCAAATATGATTTTCTCTTACCCAATATTGATATGATTGTTAAATTTTCTATAGGATATGGAATATTGTTGCTTATGGATGGATTCTTAGATTAAAATTACCTATAAGGATTATCACAAAGCAACTTTTATAACCTTTTGGGAAATATTTTATTATTAGATCATGCCATTTCACCTAAATGACGCCAGAACCACTTACCAAGGAGGCATAACATACATCTTGCATAATATGATGCACGATATCATGGAGGATTATGTTAACAATATGCTCAATTGATATTTAAAATGAGAAGATCACATTCAAGACTTAAGACACATTTTTGAATGATTGAGAGAATATAAAACATGTCTCAAGCCTTTAAAATATGTCTTTGGTGTGACATCAATAAAGCTACTAGGAAAAATCATATCTTTATATGGTATTGAGTTGACCCTAGCAAGATTTTTTACATTGTTGATATGCCACCTCCTCAGTTAATAACCCAACTATGGATTTTTCAAGGTAAACTCCAAGCCATCAAGAGGTTCATTTCCCAATTTGCTGATAAATGTTAGGCCTTATTTAAACTATTGCCAAAATATGTAGAGTTTACATGGGATGTAAAGTGTCAAGAAAATTTTGATGCTTTGAAGTCCTATCTCTTGATCTAATAAAGGTCCTATTGATCTATATCATAGCAACTAATCATAATTTAGGCACTATGATAGATCTCCGTGGCCTTCCATGAAGAATATTTTCGAACAATTCACATGGCATGACATAGAAGAGAGTGTTGAGGATATAGGGATTTATTGAGGTGTAATACTAGCATAACACTAGCATATTCACCATTATTATAGCCCCGAATAATAATATCAGATCTATAGATCACATTTGGTTAGCTCAAAATAACTAATGAACTTTAGGCTATAGATATTTAGACTAGAGCCATTATAAATTAATTTCCTTTTAATGAATTTATTGCCAGTGTGGCCTATAATGTACAATGAAAAATACCTAGTCTAAGAGGATTGAGGATTATCATCCTCTTGAAATAATCTACTAGTGTGCTTAACCCCAATTGATCCCACTATGGAAGTAAAGGAATGTAGGTTTAGTTCTTGAGGAACAACTTGTTCACTTAGGACTTTGATTAGGATGTCTCAATGAAATGTAAGAGACTTAAGAAGTTCAAGAATGGAGATGTTAGTTGCATTGTTCTCAAGTTACCTTAGCAAGTCAAAAGCTTCATTGGCCTTGGTTCTAAATTGTATGATTAAAGGGGGCCCTTTAGGTGGAGAAGTCCTTTTTGAACAAATAACTAGAGGAAGTCTTATTGGTTGACTTATACAAGGTTACTCAAATGGATAACTTGTGTTGTTGCATTGTTACAATAGATATGTATGATATATGATGAATATGATGAGTAATTGAGTGTAACCACCATCCCTTGATGTGAAGGTGGTATATTTCTATAGTTAATGCTATTAGCTACTTTTTGGTTTTGATTATGATTAGGCAATGAATTATAGAAAACTATAAATATTGATTAGAGGATAGCTCATAATTAGATCCATTAAGAATAATTTGAAAATTATTAAGGTGGTCTTAGACCACATTATATAAGTTCATGAATCTATTATTTGCATGACCATTGACATGATGGAAGGCACATTGTTCATTGGCCATAACCAAGAGGACTTTTTATTTCTAGGCTCTATAGGATTGATAGGAGAAAGCTCTATAATTTTTTATCTGAGGAGCTTGTCTAATATGGCTAAAAGGGGCTCATCTAGTTACCTTATTTTGGGATTTTTTTAATTAAGCTTCCCTTACAAGTTTTTAAAGGTTCTTAATAGCTGCCATGACCCTCCCAAAATATACTTCATAATGATGTTTATATATAATATCATTATAGTTTATCATTCTTGGATATGGTGCAGCTAATGGTCTTTGTTTTGTAAGTATAGGTCCTTCAAGAATGGAATGGGAATTGATGGCAGTGTAAATTCTTAGCGCGATGAGGTATTCGCTTTGGCAAGGGTGGAATAGACCTAGCAGCAAAACACTCACCAATGGCTCATGGGTACATGGAAATCCCAAGTATATGCATTCATTTAGCTACATAAAGAATGCACGTTTTATATTATTAAAATGAATAAATGCTTACCTACAAACCCTCCAATGGCAACGAAAGTCCCACAAGCATGGGATTTGTTCTTGTTAGGCAATGATAGCATTTGTTATTGTTATATTATTTGTACGAGAAATTTATTAGAGGAATAGACATGTGTGATGGTATATTTTTTTTTTGGTAAGTAACAGTATATTTACAGCGGGTTTTTTGTTGAAGGATCCCAAAACCTTAGTTACATAGGAAGTCATGGCTACAATTGCGAGTAAAAATCGGGGCTGCACTTGGGCAACAGTCCGGGGCCCAGGACCCTAGTGCCTACAAAAAGACAGACTAGCTATGAGACCAGCACTACAAAATTTGGTCTGTGGCCACCAAAATAGGAAAAAACCACAAAACAGCAAATGCCAAAAACGCAAAAAACTGCTCGTCGTCGCCCTGGGAGGCCCTATGGCCGGGCCTGGCCTGGATAGGGCCTGACTTGACAGAGTAGCTACTCTCCTAGTCAAGGCCATTGCCCAGCCTATGACGGGTTCGGATAGGGCATTGGCCGCTGAGGAAGCCGCTTTGGGAGCCAATCGTAATGTCAAGGAAGGCCCTGGTCGTCAAATTCTGCATCTTGCTGCCAGAGTCAAAATTGACTTCAATGGCCTCCGAGACCTCCACCTTGGCCTTCTTGGAGCTGTCAAAAACCCTGCTGCTACCTGGGGCTGGGCCTTTACGACTTGAGCAGGATTTCAGGCCTCGCCTGGGCCTTGGATCGGAGTTTTGTATTTTCGGGTGGGCCAGCGCCTTTTTGAGGAAGGGGAGCCTTTGGGGGAGGGGGTCTCCTTGGATTTGGAAGCTGCAGGGGAAGCACGGGGTGCGGTCGCGCATCTTCGGGGTCTCAACATGGGGCGGGCTAAGCGCCTGGGCCCTCATCGATGCTGGAATTGTCTTGCGATACTATTTGGGCCAGAGCTTCAGGGAAGTTCATGGTCCAGGTAGTGAAATCTTCTACTGTGGTGGCCTGGTTGGCCATGAAGTCGGCTACCCTATTGCCTTCTCTGTACACATGCCGAAGGGCATGATCAGGGAGCCCTTGGAGAATGGTGTGGACTTCCCGAATGGAGTTGTGAATGCGCCAAGAGAAACTTCTTAGGCTACGGGAAGCTTTGATTATAACTTGGGAATCGCCCTCGATGATGAATTTTGGAGCGGACTCCTTGAGGGCAGTCAGCTCGTTGAGGAGAGCTGCTACTTCGATGAAGTTGTTGGTCTGGATGCTAAGTAGAGTAGCATACACCAATATCAGGGCCCCATGACTATCACGGATGACCCTGCCTACACCCGAGGGCCCGAGATTTCCTTTAGAAGCTCCATCAAAGTTAAGTTTGACCCATCCGGGAGGGGGGGTAGTCCACCTAGTCGCAGAACTGTAGGAGGGGGCAAGGGGGGCCAGGGGGGGAGTTGAATTTTAAGGAAGGATAGGAGGGTGGCCTCGCCCAGTCGTCGGGGTGCCTTAGTCAAGGGGATGGAGCAGGAATTCTCAAGGGCAAAGGTCATTGCCTTGGTCGCTATCCATTGGGGGGAGCGGGCCGGGGAGGAGAAGGCTCTGCTGTTGCGCTCCAACCAAAGTTTCCAAAGCATATGAGGAAGGCAGGAGCCCTAGAGGAAGTGGATGAAGGGATGGGCAAAGGGGTTGGACCACTGAGACAGGAGGTCAGAGATGGAGTTGGGGGCCACCCATTGGATAGAAAATTGGGAAAGGATGAGGCCCAAGACTTCAGACGAAAAGGGACAGTTGATAAAGAGGTGATTAGTGGACTCCCAAGTAGCACAGTAGAGGAAGCATATATTTGAGATCTGAAAGCCCCTCATGATCAAATTCTCGATCGTCAGGATCTTGTTTTGGACGACCGCCCAAACGAAGTGGTTGATTTTAGGGATCAACTTCTTGGCCCACACCTGTCGGGTTGGAAAGGGAGCCTCATCAGGGACTCTTTGGATATTATAAGTAGATTTGACAGAAAAGACTCCACTGGGAGTACCATGCCAAACGCATCTATCGATTCCTCCGGAGGACGGGATGACAGTCACCTTGAGAAGGCACTAAAGCCTGGCAGCTTGGAGCTGGTGCCTGGGATCTAGGATGGGTTTCCAGGTAGCCCACCCCTGGTTCTGGGTAAGATAGGCTAACACTTTGGGCCCTCTATTTGCAAACCTTGGTTTGAGGATGAGAAGCTCTCTGTCAGTATTCAGGGCCTCATCATGAATCCATCTGTCTTCCCAAAAGTCAATATTGGATCCATCCCCGAGGATCCATCTGGTCCCTTTTTGGATTATGTCTTTGGTGAAGATCAGGGACTTCCAAAAGGCTAATCCATCTCGGGGCTGAGCTTCACTGAGGAAAGGGTGGTTATGACAGTATTTTCTATGCACGATGCTGACCCACTCATCAGAGGTATTGGTGTGCACCTTCCAGGCGTGTTTGGACAAGAGGGCCTTATTCATGAGGACCACCCGCCTGAGCCCGATCCCTCCCTCACCTTTGGGGCAACAAAATAGGAGCCAGGAGACTAGGGGAGTCCTCTTCTTATCTTTGCTTCCCGACCAAAGAAAACATTTCTGAATTTGTTCGATGTGAGCTACAATGGAGGCCAGGATTCTCAAGACCGACATGAAATATATAGGAATGCTTTGCAGGACTGTCGCTAAGAGGGTGGCTCTGCCAGCCTACGAGAGGAGGTGACCTTTCCGGGGGGCCGGCTTCCTCTGAATCCGCTCAATCACCCCGCCCCACAGGGCCTTGGAGGATGCACCTGTGAACATGGGAAGCCCGAGGTAAGAGGAGGGAAGGGAACCAGGGGTGCAGCCCAATATTCGCCCGATTCTGATCTGCCTAGCCAAGGGAGTATGGATGAAGAAAATATTTCTTTTCTGGAGGTTGATTTTTTGCTCGACTGCCTCCTCAAACAGGGTCAAGATACACTTGAGGGTCTTGGCTTGAGGGATTGAGGTAGAGGTGGTGAGGATGGTGTCATCCACGAACTGCTGGTGGGACATAGGGGGTAGGCCAGGTGCAGGCCTAATGCCCGAAATGAGACCACGGGTCACAATGCCTGAGATGGTACGCCCCAGGGCCTCAGCCAGGATGATGAAGAGGATCGAGGACAGGGGGTCACCTTGGCGGAGGCCTCTGGAACTAGGGAAGAACTCGACAGGGGACCCGTTGACAAGGATGGAGAACCACGGGGAGGACACACAGTTACTGATGAGCCTGACCCAGGAGGGGTGGAACCCAAACTTAAGGAGGACCTTGGACAGGAAAGCCCAGTGAACCCTGTCAAAGGCCTTATTCATATCCAGCTTGAGCAGAAAGGAGGCTTTTTTGGATAGGACGGCTGAGTGAATGGCCTCGTGCATGATTATAACACCATTTATGATCAGTCTGCCTTTGACCGAGCTGCCCTGACAGGGGGCAATAATCAGGGGAAGGATATCCTTAAGGCGGGAGGCCATGGATTTAGTCAATATTTTATATAGGACATTGCACAAGTTGATGGGGAAAAAATCTAAGAGGGATCTGGCTGCCTGGGTCTTGGGGATCAGGGCTATGAAAGTGGAATTGATACCTCTAGGGATGGAGTTGGCAGTCTGCAGGTCCTGAATGGCTACACACACTTCTTGCCCAATGATGTCCCAAAAATATTGGAAAAATCATGGGGGGAATCCGTCCGGGCCCGGGGCCGCCTCAACCTTCATGGAAAAAGTGGCAGCATGGATTTCGGAATCAGATAAGGGCTGCACAAGCATCTCGTTTGCCATGGCCGAGACGGAAGAAGGAATGTGTTCTAGAAGGGATTCAGCTGCTTCCGGGGACATGGGGGTTGTCACCCAGGAGCTCCTGGAAGAAGTGGGTGGCTTCAGCCCGAATGTCCTCTTCTTCCTTGATGATTCTACCGTCACTGGCCACAAACTCAACAATTTTGTTGGAACCCCTGTTCCTGAGAGTCGACATGTGGAAGAACTTAGTGTTTGCATCGCCATCTTGGAGCCACAAGGCTCTCGAATTCTGCCTCCAAAAGGTTTCTTCCCTGGCCAGAATGTTGTGATACTCACTGAGAGCAAGGCGTTCCTCTTCCCTGAGCCCGGGTCTTGGGAGCCTGCTTGAAATTTGGACTCGAGGTCTTCGAGCTTATCTTTAAGAATCATTTTGTTTTCAAAGATATTACCGAACACCTCCTTATTCCAAACCTTGAGTTGCTCTTTGAGGCATCTCAGCTTGTGAAAAAATTGTTCAGTGGGGCGTCCAGGGACTAGGGGAGCCCACCAACGACCTACCTGGGCCCGAAAGTCAGGGTGATGTAGCCACATGGACTCAAATCGAAAAGGCCTCTTGGGGGAGGGGTGATGGTCAGTTTCGAGGAGGAGGGGGCTATGGTCAAACCTGATTTTGGGGAGGGCCAACAGGGTGGCGTCAAAAAACATGGGAAGGGCTTCCTTGGACAAGAAAACTCTATCTAGTTTGACCTGTATATGATTTGATCCCACTCTTCTATTGGACCAAGTGAACCTGGCTCCTTTTAGATTGACGTCCATGAGCTCATTGAGGGCGGTAAAGGCTCCAAAGTCCTCCATGCTCTTGCTCTAAACCGTTGAGCCCCCACTTTTATCAAAAAGGAACATGGGGCTATTGAAGTCCCCAGCCAGGATCCAGGGCAGGAGGGCAAAGGCTTCTCTCATCAAGATAATCTCCTTATATAAGGCTACTTTCTCGATGGGGTTGTTAGGAGCATAGATGTTGGACAGAATCCACAAGCGCCTTGAATTCATGCAATGGACCAGAATGTTGATTATTCTGAGAGACGAAGATATGAGTCTTCCATCAAAATACCAAGGATCCCACATGCACAACAAACCCCCGGTTGAGCCGGCCGTCGGGGTAGACAGGGACTCGCAATTGCGCCAGGTAGCTTGGGCTACATGCCGAGCATCAGCGTCATCTATTTTGGTCTCCTGGAGAAGGAGGAAGGATGGGCTGTGATCCCTACGAAGTTGGCCGAGGATCCTTTTCTTGGGGGCCCCATTTAGCCCCCTAATATTCCAGGTGATGAGCTTCATTTGACATGCTTATGGGGTCGCTTGCCCCCCTTCTCGGCCTAAGAGGTGGGTTTGGGTTGGATGGCATCTGTCTTGGAGATGCTTGCACCAACGTCAGAGAGAGTTGCCTGGGAGCCATTGGCTATGTCATCTTCAGTGAACCTTGTTCGCTGGTCGCCCAGGGTGGGCCGCCCTATTTTGAGTTTGTTGCCAAAGTCTGTGGCAAAATTCTTGCTCCGGGTCATCTTGGGGCTGACTTCATTGGGTCAGGACAGAGAACTAGCTTCGATCTCTTCATCTGACCTCTCAGATCCACACTCCAAGGGAGGAAGCCCAGCAGGGATCACCAGGAGGGGTGAGGGGGGGTCAAGGGGGGATAGCAAAGCGTGGGGGGAGAAGGGGGCCCCGAGAGAGGTGGGAGCCGATAGGGAAAGGAGCTCGGGCAGCTCGCATGCGTGGAGGGGGGCGCAAGCAGGGGCCTGTGAGGCGGGATTCGAAGTAGGTAGGGAGGGATAACCTGGGATCGGGGCCCTGAAAGACAACCCAGGGGAGGGAGCAGCGAAAGGGAAAACCTGGGGGAGACTGTCCTCCAGATCGAGGTCCACATGAGGGTCTTTTGGGGCAGGAGGGGGAGCCTCCTTGCTGGTCCAGGCCTGGGATCTGTGGCCGTCGCGAGGGGGCCCTCGAGATGGGGCCTGACCTGATCGGGAAGGGAGTTTGGGGACAGGGCCATCAACCTTTTTAGAAACTGAGAATTAGTGGGGGAGGTGGCCCTGAGTGCAGCAGGTGGGGCAGAAGGTAGGTTTGTTTTTGTAGATCAGGGGCTGGCGCCACAAGAAGGACCCAAATGAGATGGTCACCGAAGAGGGGAGTTCAGATTCGAGATTGGCGTTGACGTAAAATCTGGCATGCACCATACAAGATCCTGCCTTGGTAGCAGGGTCGAAGGCCACCAGGTCCCCGACCGACTGAGAAATGAGTCTTAGGACGTCTTCATGCCACAGGTGAAAGGGAAGGTCTGGGAGACAAACCCAGACCGGGGCAAAATTGATGCTTTGGGTGCTGGGGTGGAAGTCAGCTCCATAACGCCTGAGGAAGAGGCTTTTGCGCCTCAGAAACCAGGGCCCGCTCGATAGGATCTTTTCGGTGTCCTCGCTGTTATTTAGCTTGATGATGAAGAAACCCTTGGTCAGGGAAACCAGCTGAATATGCCCGGACACCTTCCATTTGGTAGCCGCCCATCTGCGAATGGTTTCCATGTCTGGGCGCCCTCCCAAGAATTTCCCTATGAGGGAGGCAGAGGAACCAGCTACCAAGGAGGCGTATACCTCCTCCTGAATAGAAATGTGGGTGCCCTCGAGGGAAAGCCCTAACCCCGAGGCCTGGGAAGGGCCCTGGTGCCCGTCAAGATCTGCTGATAGGAGGGTTTGATCCCTCTCGAGACAGAGCCCTGCCCAAGATCAGTGGGCTTTTTCCCTAGGCCTGCGCTCGCATCGAGGCTGGCCTGGGGGCCCTGGCCCAATATGTCGTCCCCACCCTGTCCGCTAATCAGATCAAGCGCAGAGCCATCCTTTGGGCCCGCTGAGGGTCCTGCTGGCCCGAGACCGGGCCCTGACATACCTGACCCCGATCCCGAACCTGATCCTGCCCAGAAACCTGCACCGTTCTTTGAGCCTGTCCCCAGCCCTGCGTCCATACCTGCTCCTGCTCTTGCTCTTGCTCCCGCTCCCGCCATCTAAATTTTCTTGTGTTTTTACTCCAAAGTTGGGTAGTTTAGAAGCCCTAAAAACCTAGCTTTATGGCCAATCATAGTTGTCCCACTCGGGTATACCACATGGCATCAATCACAAACAAGGGGGTTGAATTATTAATAAATCCACAGGTTGGGCATAGGGAAAATGGAGCCTTGTCAGCCTCTACCAGCACATAGGACATTTACCAGCTATGCCTACATATCCAACAGGGTGGAGGCAGTGGAAATGGAGCCTGGGTCGGCCACAACCAACACCCAGGGTATTTACCAACTGCTCTATGCACGTGGATATGTGTGATGGTATATTTGAGTGTTTAATATTTTATTCATTCATTTAATTACTTATTTTTTGTTTAATTCTAAATTTATTAATAAAGAAACTTATTATTAACCAAAAAAAAAGGGTTTTTACTTTTATTCAGGAAAGCTTATGTATGAATACTTTTATTATTTAAAATGTATACTCCACCTAGACGAAAATAATATAGTTTGAGTTGGCTGATTGCATGACAACACACTTACCTGGCCAATTTTATTGAGCTTCGTCTTTAAAAGAGAATGGTAAAATATGAGGGGGAGGGGAGGAAAAGGCCAGAGAAGAGAAGGATGGAAGAATAGAATCTACGAACAAGGTTTTACGTTTAACAAGTATATGTTCCCTATATTCTATTTATGTTATGTTTGTTTCAAATGACTGAATGAATCTATTTAATCACCAATGAAATTCAGATATAGTTTGGGAATCGTTGTGTTTTGTGTTTGTGCTTCAATTGCTTGATAAATATTTGTAATTAATTTGAATTTAGTCATTTCAGTAGAAGGAAGGGGACTAATTTTTGTTTTGAGATATAGCCTCCTCTTGATGAATCTCTTTTACCTAAACAACCACATTTTTTAAGATTTATGAAGCATAGTGGATAAGTCTTTTATCAGGATACCTTAACTTAAATCATCACCCAATTCTTTATAATCTAGGCCAATGTTTGAGTGCAACTTCGTCGAAAACATCACCCGACAGACCAAATTAGGCTGAAAATAATGGATAAAATGTTGAATTTACAATCCCTATGTTTTTCTTAGCTTCGTCTGAGTCATTTGTTTTAAAAACAAACATTAATACTTGGCCCATAGCCAGGGCGGTAATGGCTATGAAAATTAAATAGAATTCTATTTTTCCTATATATATATATATATTCCCATCATCGAATTCAACAAGGTATATTTTCTTTTAACCGATGCTGAGACTTCATACATTTCTGTCTGGATTTTGTGCTAAGTTAATCTGCGTAGGGTATTGAAAATGACTATGTTTTTCCTTCAGAGTTGCTTATAATATATTAAGCTTATATCTGTGACGTATCCTTTCAATAATGTATGTGTGTATTATATTTCAGAGATGAATAAAAGTGTATTCTTTTAGATAGTTAGCTCTCTTCTAGATATTTGTAACTTAGCTTGCATATCATTTAAAAATACATTTATCATATTAAAGGAGTCCTTCTGAACCCACATAATTAAAGACCTTGGGATTTGCATGATGTTTGGCAAGACAACGAAGTTTCAATATTGTGTATCATGCAGAGCAGTCTAATATGGACGCCCATTAGTTATGGTTCGACAAAGTGTATTTAAAGTCCGTGTAAGCAAAAGATTGAAGCAATATTTAAATTCTCTGATGTATTCAATATTTGATCAAAATGTTTTAGGTATCCTTTTTAAAGAAAAATCTTACGAAATTATCCTTCAAATCAAGGATTCGAAAATAAGAAATATATATATATTCTCTACTTCTTTGCAAGAAACCAAATGTTAGATGCAGTAATCTAAACCTAAATTAGTGAATGATGCAAAGAAACCAAATGTTTGATGCAGTAATCTAAACCTAAATTAGTGAATGATCAGTAGCTTTTAGTTTGAAAAGTAAGAAACCACTTTCTTAAAGTAATGAGATGAAGCATTTTTAATATATTCTCTCCTTGAAGAATATTCTTTAATAGTTAAAAAAATTTCTTTTAAAAACAAAAGAGAGAAAATTCAATGTTTTTCTAATCTGATCTTTTCTAATGTGTTCATATAAGATTATGTTCGTAAGTTAGCGCTATTTTTAATAAAATTTACTTTCAATATTACCTTTATTGATAATAGTAATGGGTAACTTGATGTAAATATCTTATAGAACCAATACGATATAGTGTTGAATAATTAAATGTCTTATTTCTTTAAAAGTAATTAGAAATAATATTAATTTCATTAATTATTCTTATTTATTTTAACTAATTAGTTTCAATATTTTCTTCATTGAAAATAATTAGTCATCTTATTTCTAATAAATTATAATTTTTCTTTATAGAGATATTAATACAAAAGCTTTAAATAGATAATTTTTCTTATTACATTTGGAGGTTTCTTAGACTTAGAATTAAAAGAGAATCATGATCTTGAAAATAAATATACCATATTAATTTTCCTACTAGTTAAATCATCAAGGAGGATGAAACCATAACCATGAACTTACCCTTTTGAATCATTAAGAAGGATGAGTTCAACCAATTCGTCTAATATCGTTGAATTGTGTGTATGTAATCAACAGAGTTTTGTGAATGACCACTATGGATGGACGGTATAGTACATACATCTAGGTCATTGTACGAGTAGTATGGTGGTGGCCCTTGTATGAAGTTGTCAGATAGGGGATCTTAGTGAGATAATTACGAAACTCTAAGATAATATTTCACAGTGGAATGGTATGGAACAACCATTGTATTATTTGCAACTTTATCAAAGGGACCATGATCAGTGCCAAGTGAATAACATGACCTTAATTGTCCATGGTGCTAGATATTAATCTATATGCATGGTTATCAATTAAGCACTATAGCATCTGCACTAAACACCCTTACATGATATTTAGGAATAGATGAATATAATTGAAGCTCAAGATTCCACATGTTAAGGAAGGGGAGTTATGTGTCCACCCTATAAGTGTTATGGGCCTTAGAGGATAACCCCAAGCTATGGTTCTAAGTTCTCATGATGAGCCCAAGGGTGAGAAGGATAGAACCACCAAAGGAATCGTCTACGAGACTCGACCAATCTCGTCCACTTGGGAAGCTGTCTGCAGTGGGTATAATATCAAAAGTGGTATTCAATGCTATGTATTGATTACTAATGGGTGCAGATCAAAAACAAAAAATAAATTACCCTTGTCAAACCATATTCCTTGTTTGTCAAGCCTTTAAGTGAGATCAGGTCATTACAACCAGTGTGTTAGACTAGGTTGTCATAGTTGGTATCAAAGCTTATGTTGTAAGATTCTTAGGTCATAGGGCCCGAAGGACTTCCATAAAGAAACTTTAACCTTATACCTTAAGAAAAGCTAAAACATAAAATCTGACATAGCTCTTTATATCTAGTAAGAAATGGATGATGTTGCGTCCATAGTCAAATCATTACAGGAATTGAAACAACTCATATATATAATTAAGCTGCTAATAGAGAAAATGGAGCAACAAAATATTATGGAAGCATTTGTTGATCAAAAACCTAGAGGCAAAAATAATAAGGAAAAGTTGAAAATAATATTTACAAAGAAAAGAATTAAGAACAATAAGAGTCTGAAACTCTCCTCTAAGAAGGTAATTAAATCATATCATAATGTGGGTATTGGTGAATATGAGGAAGGAAAATATCGATTTCCAAAGTCAAGTTGCTTCATTTGTGGAGGTCCACATTATGCTAATAAGTATTTTCTAAGAATGGATCAAAGGAAAGCATCAGAAAAATAGCCCCATCAGAATTATGAGACAATTAGAAATTCAAGTCTGGATGAGTGAGTCATAACTGGAAAATCAAGACAAAAAGTCACAAATTCAAATCTAGACGGACAAGCCACTTCTATGATTTGAAATGTTATTATTTAATAGAAATGTGAATATTTTTATTGATAGTGGTACAATAGATAGTTTTATTTCTTCAAATTTAGCTAGGGATATACTGGAAAGACCTAAATTTTTGGCAAATAGATGGAAGGTAGAATATGGGTTAGGATAAACCTAGTTAGTTAACCAATGTCAACTCAATGCTTACATATTTCTATCTAGTGGAATAACTGATTGGCACTTGTATGTAGCTCCCTTGCATTCATTTGATATTATCCTTGGAATGGATTGGCTAAAGGCCTATCGAGCTCTCATTGATTTCTAGGAAAGGTGGGTAGAATTCAACAATGAGATAGTGTGCAGGATAGGAATCCAGATGTGGGTTCAAGGAACCCTAGTGATGTAAGGAAGAATCCTAGTAATGAGAATCTCACTGAAATAATGGCTGTCCTTCAATAATAGGTAGAAACACAAAAATAGTTGTTGGATGTCATGTTGAATTGGGAAACATAGGCTAGGGGCTCTAATAGGAGATAGGAAGATGAACCCCTTACTAAGGCACAACTGGCTAGGATTTGACTTGAGGTTGAGTTGGGCAAAGAGATAAAACATTTGAAATATTCCAAGTTTAGTGGAGAGGAATATGGAGATAAGGCTGAGGTATGGTTGAAGGAAATAGAAACCTATTTTAATATGAAGAATTTTTCTTTGGGCACTCGAACATCCTATGCCACATTATATTTGCAAGGAGATGGTTTGGATTGGTGGGAAACTCTTAGTGTAGATCAAAAACTAGCAACAATAGTCGATCTAAAATGGGATGAATTTGTAAAGGCCTTCAAGGATAGATTTATCATGGAACACTTCTATTCCCAAAAGTTTGAGGAGTTCACTAAGCTTCATAAGGGAACTAGAATAGTGGAAAATAATATCAAATATTTGTCAAATTTTTGAAGCATGTGCCTACTTATAATGAGAAAATGAAGATCCACAAGTTTATACTAGGAGTGGATCCTAGAATAGGACAAGAAGTGGACATGAGGGAACTTGGAACTCTATAGAAGGCCTATGATTTAGCCAAGAAAATTGAAAAATATCTCAAACCCTACTTTGATTATGAAATATTAGATGAAGAGGGCAAAGATGCGTGAAGAAAGAGGAACAGTGTAGGTTTTGTAAAACAGAAAGAGAAGTGGATAAATAAGAACTTCTCTCAGTAGGATCAAAGGAAAGACATGAAGAAATAGAAGTTTAGGAGAAGGTTCTAGGGAAAGAACTGTAATAACAACAAGGATAAAAACTAGAAATTTATAGGGACAGGCTAATTCTCCATCTAAAAAAAAAGCAGAAGATGGATAAAAGTGAAAAGAACATCCAAGGCTGAAAGGAGGATGTTTCCTTTGAAGAAGATCACATTATGCTACTAATTGCCCATAGAGAACAAGAATGAGTTCTAAGGGAAAGGAACCAATGTACAAAGAAACTGCACCTAAGGATCCCATGCACAAGATTTATGTAGCTACAAGAAACCAAAATCTTGATGGCCAGGCCACGCCACTATTGATTAATGGTAATATTTTTGGTAGGGATGTTAAAATATTGATTGACAATGGTGCCATAGATAGTTTTATTTCCACTAGTTTAGTTTAGAGTTTTTCAGAAAGGCCAAGAATCTTGGCTTATGGGTGGAAGGTCAAGTATGGTTCAGGATAAACCTACTCCATTAACCAATGTTACCCTATGGTAGAAATCACCTTACCTAGTGGAATAACAATAGGATGTTTATATGTAGTACCTCTGCATGCTTTTGATATAATCCTAGGAATGGATTGGTTGCAATTGCATAAGGTAATACTCAACTTTCAGGATAGATGGATTGAGTACACTGATGATAGAGGTGTGGTGTGAAGGGTGTATAGCCTACAGGGGGCTTTTAACAACCCCAAATCCTATTGGCAATGCAACTTAAGAAAGCCATAAAGAAAGGAGGAATGGTCTATGTAGTTAAGATAAACAAAATGGATGAAGAAAGGAAGGAAGAGGTATTTGAGAAACACCCAATTCTTCAAGAATTTAGGGATATTTTTCTAGAGGATTTACCTGGACTACCCCCTAAATGGAACTTTGACTTTACTATTGAGGTTCAACCTAGAACATAACCCATAAATAGATCTCCTTATAGAATGAACCTCATAGAAATGCAAGAGTTGAAGGTGCAATTGCAAGGGTTACTAGAGAAAGGATTGATCAAACCAAGTGTATCACCTTGGGGTGCACCAGTATTATTTGTAAAGAAGAAGGATGGTTCCTTGAGATTATGCATAGATTATAGAATGTTAAACAAGGCAACTATCAAAAACCAATATCCTTTACCAAGAATCGAATATCTCTTTGATCAACTCAAAGATGCCATCATCTTTTCAAAGATTGATTTGAAGTCAGGATATCACCAACTAAGAATCTATGAGGAGGATACTCATAAGACAACCTTTAAAACTCGCTATGGACATTATGAGTTTGTTGTCTTACCTTTTGGTCTAACAAATGCTCTAGAAGTATTTATGAATTTGATGAATAAAATCTTTAGAAAGTACTTGGATAGATTTGTTCTGGTATTTTTAGATGATATTTTGATATATTCCAAAAATAAGATAAAGCATGATGAGCACCTCATGATTGTGCTAGAGCTATTAAGGAAAAATTAGTTTTTGGGAATTTATCCAAGTGTGAATTTTATGTGTCAGAAGTGCAATATCTAGGACACATTGTATTGACTGAAGGGATCACAGTGGATCCTAAGAAAATAGAAGCCATTTTGAATTGGTCGCCACCTACAAATGTGATAGAAATTCGAAGTTTCATGGGCTTAACCAGATATTATAGGTGATATGTGAGGGACTATGCCAAGATCACCTCACCAATAACTAACATTCAGAGGAAAGGAAAAGAATTCAAGTGGATAGATAAATGTGAGGAAGCCTTTGGTTTGCTAAAGCAAAAGCTTACCATACCTCCTATACTAAAGATACCTGATCCTCAGGGAAGTTTATCTATTTGTACATATGCATCATTAGAAGGTCTAGGAGGAGTACTCTCACAAGAAGAAGCAATGGTAGCCTATGGATCTAGAAAGTTGAAAATACATGAGGTTAATTATGCAACCCATGATTTAGAGTTGCCAGCTGTAGTGTTTGCTCTCAAGAGTTAGGTGAGATTATCTAGTTGAGAGACCCTTTGAGATAAGGACATACCATCAGATTCTACAATATATATTCACTCAACCTTTACTCAATGCTAGGAAAAGAAGGTGGATGGAATTTCTTGTAGAATATGATTTTGACATTGAGTATATAAAGGGAAAAGAGAATAAAGTCATTGATGCGCTGAGTAGGAGACATATAGTAGTTTTTCTCACATCCATGTCGACTTGATGGAACAAGTCAAGGAAATGCAAAATCAAGATGCATATTGCAACCAAATTTAGGAAAGGATGGAAAAGAAACCTAATGAAAATAAGGACTTTGGCATCAAGGATGGTTTCTTATGTTTTAAGAATAGGGTAGTAATTCCTAAAACTAGAAATTTGAGAAGGATGATTATGAATGAAGTGCATAGATCTCCATATTTTGCTCATCCAGGAGGAGAAAATATGAGGGAGAATATGAAAAAGATATTTTTCTGGCTAGGAATGAAGAGAGACATAACTGAGTTTGTTGCTCAATGCCTCAAGTGCCAAAATGTAAAAGTAAAAGACAAATATCCCACTAGATTAATATATCCACATGATGTGCCTATGCAAAATTGGCAAGTGATTTCGATGTATTTCATTGTAGGGCTACCTAAAAACATGTTTCAACATAATTCTAGTAGTGGTCGACAGATTGACCAAGGTCACACACGTTATACCTAGGAACACCAAGGATGATGTTGTGGTTGTGGATAACAGATTCACCAAAGATATATTTTAGCTTCATGGTATTTCAAAGGTAATCATATCACACAAGGACCCAAAATTCACATCTAAGTTTTGGTAATCCTTGCATCATACCATTGGTACTAGATTGAACATCGGTTTTGCTTATTGTCCAAAAAATGATGGGAGAACTGAAAGAGTGAATCAGATGTTAGAATATATGCTTTACATTTTCTACATGGATCAAAAAACCTATTGGGAATATTTCTTGCATTTGGTAGAATTTACCTACAATAATGAACACCATTCAACTATAGGCATGGCTAAATTTGAAGCTTTGTATGGTAGAAAGTGTAGGACACCATTGACATGGGATAATATAAAATATCGAATTGTGCTTGAACCAGATATGGTCAAAGAAATGGAGCAACAGTTGAAGGTGATCCAAGAGAGGTTGAAGGAAGTTGCAGACTGTCAAAAAAGTTATGTTGATCTTAAAAGATCACCAAAAGAGTTTGTTGTAGGTGATAGAGTGTTTTTGAGGGTGAAGCCAAGAAAGAGCATAATTAAGTCCACAAAGCTAGATCCTCGCTTTGTCGAACCCTTTGAAATCATAGAGAATATTAGTCTTGTGGCATACCGACTTGCCTTACCACCCAATTTTTCCAAGATTCACAACACTTTTCATATTTCTTTGCTTAAAAAATATGTTGCTAATTCAAATCATATGTGGGAATTTTCTAACTTGCAGACGATGAACCTAGAGGCTATAGAGGTTCAACCAATAAGAATCCTTGAGTTTTGATCTAAATCGATGAGGAAAGGAACTTTGGAGTAGTGCAAAGTTTAGTGGGACCGTTACACTGAGAGGAATGCTACTTGGGAAAAGTAGCGGATATGCAAAAACATTTTCCTTTTATGTTTGAAAATACTATGTAGATATTGTTTTATATAAGTTTTGAAACATAGAGGATTGTGTTAAGCCTAAAGGGATGATGATGTCATGACCCACCCTTGGCAAACTTTTATTTTGTTTGGACATATGTTTTGAATAGTTATCTTATGGATGAGATACTTGACTATGTGTTTATTGATATGAGAACATATGTATGTTGTGGAAGATATAACAAAATATATCCTTAATGAAATGATAGACTATTTCATGTTTAGTTTGTAACTATATAGATTTTAGAAAGGATAGATGTTGCTAATGGATTTTACTTTTGTAGGAATAGGTTCCTTTATGGTGGTAGAAAGAATTAACCACCGAGAAAATAATACCTTTGGGGAAATGATGTGATGGGTTAATTGTCAGAATATATGGGGAGGCAACATGGATGAATACCCCTTTTCATGAAGATGCATATCATAATTTGCATAGTTGCTTTTGTGTGTTCATAATAACTTTCTTTATGCTGGAATTATATTAGGAATAAGAGCAATATTGTAAGAATAATGAATGTTTGATTTCCTTTATTTATTATTCTTCAAAAAGAAAGAAATAGCATATAATAAATCTATTTTTGTTGATATTATAATTATAGTGAAAAAAATGGGGAAAGAACAACTAAAAATAAATAGAAAGTAGTGAAACATTTTCTCTCATTTATTTTATGCAAATGCGCTTTGCACCTAGCTACCTTGGAAACTTATTGCATTAATGGTGATGACGTGGAAACTGGTAATGGAAGGCTTTACTGGATCCAATGTGGATGTTTCAACGTAGTGGATTGTTAAGTGATGGTTGGAAGTTAATGCACGAGAGAGAGAAGACGAATCTAGAAAAGGAGGACAAAGGAGTAGTGTTGTTGTGTGGGCCGGATTTGGAGTCGGAAGAGAATGGAATTGCACAATAGGAATTGTGTGAGGATCAAGTATTTCATTTTTAGTAAGTAAAAGAACCATTTGTATTCATTTTATTTGAACATATAGTGATATCATGTTCAGGAAATTGTGTTGTGTGAGATAGACTAAATCTAGCTTGTAGCACTGTTTTTAAATTGGAAATTATAGAGAAGAGGTTTGCAATTTGATTTTTAAGGTTTTAAGAAGGAAAAACTGTGTTTAAACCTTGTATTATGATGAAGAAACGTATTCATAAGAGAAAACATACATTATAGGAATGTTTTGTTTTCCAGATCAGTTATAGAGTTGTGACATACGTTTCCAGTGAATCCTTTGGTAAACAATATCTTGTTTTGCTCCTAGTAAATAACTAGGCCACAATTGACATAGTATTTTGTGTGTTGTGGTTGGAAGGTAAGAGATAGATATAAGTTCCTAGTTAATTTTTCTTGGATGAATTATTAGGTAGGAGAAACCATTGAATGATGCACATATTATAGAGAGAAGGTTTTTCCTTAACCAAATCAATTCTAATACGTTCAATAGGGGTGAGGATGGACTAAGCGTCTCACCATAGTTAATCTGTAATGGGAAACAATATTAACTTGACATTGGACCAATGATGGGAAATTAGGTAATATTTTATGTATTGGTTATTGAATTGTTATTTCCATGAGTAGTTAGGGAAATATAGTAGATCGAACAAGATAAAATTATGTTTGGCAATATTCAATTTTATTTTGTGGAATAGCTGGAATTGAAGAAAAACATGAGAGAAAGGTTGTATGGGTTTCTTCATGGAATTATATCTGTGTTGTTATATTAAAGGAAAAAGTATGGACATTTTCTATTGCATTCCTATTATACTCAGGTATCTTTTCTTTAAAAGAGTGTTTATAAATAATGCATGCTTTATTGTCCGTATTGATAGAATTTTAAATGAAATGATGTGGTTTGGAATCTGCCATATTTATTTAGAATGATTATATTTTGGAAATCTCAAATGGAAAGGATAGTAGTTGGGATCCATTATGAATGCACTTTTGAGTATTGGGGAAAGAAGGGAGCCGTCTCTAATCCCCATATAAGGCAATATTTTCTCGATGGGTAATATTGAGCTGCAAATAAAATGATCTTCAGTGCTCTGGAATGATTATTGACTCAAGTGGAGTTCGAGACTGTTGACTGAGCTCTGTAGATTGGTGGAAGCATGGGAGTGTTATCAACTATGGAGGATATATAATTTTTTAGTGATGAAAGAATTAGAATACCTGAGACTATTCCATTTAGAGATAGATTGAAGATGATACAATTGGTTATGGCAGAGAAAACTTCGGTTTCCAAAATGTACTATATTATGTGGAGGGATTCGTGCCATGAATGAACCATTGTGTAAGACTTCTGATTTTAGTTAATTTCAACACTGACAGTGGAACTTGATTGAAAACCCTGTGATGATTGGATGAATGTAATCCAAGTTTCGAGTGATAGCTAATTAATTAAAATATTGATCTTATCTGTGGGTTGGTTTTTCATACGTGTATATGTATGCATTTGGGATTGTTATCAAGAATTTGACTTATCCATGGATATGCGGATGTCATTTGATTAATACCTGGTATTAACCATTCATAGTAATTAATTGACTAATTATAATATTATTTTGAACCGTGCAGATGCGGGATTGCACTAGAACATGGGATTGATATATGAAGGAATATATTTTTATGTTTCACTTACCTCATAGTGGTGAGTAGAGCTTTCGGTAACAGGCCAATTACGAAAGACATCTTGAATGCTATAGTAAATATGTTTAATAGAGGAATGATTTAACTATTAAACAAGGAATAGATATATATTAAATATAAACTAAAAGATAAACAAGGGTATGTACAAGATTCATCCTTGCTTAGCTATTTTTAAGAGTGGTTGTAATCTTGAATGGAAACTAGTTGAAATTGAATTATCTCCTATTTTAGATATATAGTAAAAGATCAGTTAGGAAAAAGAGCTGGTCTAATTGCAGAAGTCAGCGCTTAGTACTTCTACACTAAGGGACTTATGTAGAAAGTAGTGATTGGCGCATATCCATAGAACTCTTTCACTAAATGATTTGTGGAAGGATGAATAGAAAAACTATTGTGTTAGAACCTTGTACTACAAGACTTGTGAAAGAGTAAATACTAGGGCTTCACATTTCAAAGGAATGAAGGGAGAGCCAATTAGCTTGTGATGAGTGCAATATAGTTGGTGTGAAGAGATCTACACCAACACCTTTCACAAATGGACATGTGGAAGAGTAGGGATGGTTATAATCTTAAGCTAAAATATGGCTTGTGGCTATAGTTGAAGATTTATAGCTTATACATTTATAGAAAAGAATTCTAGAGCCTAAAAGCTATTGTTTATGAAGTAAGGACTTGGTCATGTGAATATAAGGTTAAGGTAAGCTTAGATTAACATTAGGCCAAGGTAAAAATTGACACGAATAAAATATAGCCGAAATAATTCATTAAACTAACCAGATGAATATTACATTAAAATAAACCTTATATAGGCTTAGAACATGCGAAATAGTAGGGAAGGGAAGGTGGAGGAAGATAGCGGAGATTAGAGAGAACGGAGGAGTAGGAAGTGGAGTGGGAGGTGGCAGCGGGCGTGGGGAGAGGAAGGAAGTGGAGTGATAAGGGAAAATGGACGGCAGGAAAGGAGGAAGGACAATGGAGGGATAAGGAGAAAATAGAGGTAAGGGAGAAAGAATATCATGCCGACCATCCGACAAGATTAGCCGACAAAAGGTAAGTGTGTTCACACTGTGCTTAGAAAAACTAGATTTTTCTAAGCCGTTTCAAGCTAAGTCCTGTTCACACTTGCTACATTCTCCCCCTTAAAGTTGAGAGAACTGACTATACAGTCTCTCGGCTTTACAAATTGAGCTTTGGCCAGCGCCTTGGTGAAGATGTCGGCGACGTTCTCCAAAGTGTGGCAATAGTGAAGCTCAACAATATCGGTTTCCACCATATCTCGGATGAAGTGGTACTTCATATCAAAATGCTTTGATCTACTATGGTGGACGGGATTGTATGCCAACCTGAATGGCACCGATGTTGTCACAGAATATTCGAGTTGGACCACTTTGTTGCTCTCCAATCTCTTCTAATACCTTTCGTAGCCATAGAGCTTGAGTACTAGCATGAGTAACCGCTATATACTCAGCTTCTATTGAAGATAGCGCTACTACTATCTGCTTCTTGGAACTCCAAGTTATTAGGCCCGAACCAAGACTAAAACAGTTACCCGATGTGGATTTTCTATCATCAATATTGCTGCCCCAATCACTATCACTAAAGCCTTCAAGCTTGATAGTATCACTTTTGTAATACTGGATTCCAAAATCCAATGTACCCTTCACATATCTCAAAATCCTTTTAGCTGCCTGCAAATGCAGCTCAGATGGATTAGACATAAATCGAGAAACAAGAGATACAACATACTGAATGTCCGGTGCGGTGTTGGCGAGAAACATCAAACTCCCAACAATGCTTCTGAAAGTGGTCACATCAACTTTCGGTGCTCCATCATCCTTGCTTAATTGGATCCCATGTCCAATTGGAGTTGCAACTGATTTGCATTGCTCCATAGCAAACTTTTGAATCATATCTCGAGCATACTTAAGTTGACAGATGAAGATCCCTGAATATGTCTAATGGACTTCCATTCCAAGAAAGTATTTCATTAAGCCAAGATCCTTCATCTCAAATTCCTGCATCATGGAGTGCTTGAACTCCATGTTAACTTTTTCATTACTACCCATAAAAATGAGATCATCCACATACAAACAAACTATGAGGATGTCATTTCCTTGATTCAAGTAGTAGAGCGTGGGTTCATTTTTGCTTTTGATGAACCCATAATCTTTAAAGTACCCATCAATGCGTGAGTACCAAGCTCTCGGTGCCTGTTTGAGGCCATAAAGAGCCTTCTTCAGTTTGTAAACAAGATGTTCCTTGTCTTTCTCTTCAAATCCCTGTGGTTGCTCAACATACACTTCTTCTGTCAAGTAACCATTTAGAAATGCACTCTTTACATCCATGTGTTGGACTGTCCATCCCTTGTGTGCAACTAAGGCAAGAAGCGATCCGATAGTTTCTGTCTGGCTACAGGAGCAAAAGTCTCTTCATAATCAATTCCATATTTTTGAGTAAATCCCTTTGCAACTAATCTCGCCTTGTGCCTCTCGATGCTACCATCAGCATTAAACTTGGTCTTGTAGACCCACTTACATCCAACACGTTTCTTTCCTTTAGGAAGCTTCACCAGATCCCAAGTGTCATTGTTTTTTATAGAGGTGATCTCCTCTTTCATGGCATCTTGCCAAATATTTTGAGTACAAGCCTTCTCATAACTAGAAGGTTCAAGTTGTGTATTAGTTAACAAAGCATAGTTAACTAAATCTCCCCTAGGTTCCTGTTGGGAAACATCATCACCATACAAGTGCATATTTTCTAATCTTTGTAGAACATAATTCATTTCACTAGCTTGACTCCTAGTGTATCTTTTTGAAAAATTCTTATCCAACATCTGATATGATGGATGATTCTGTAGAGTTCTCTTACCTCTGGATGGAGAATCGATGTCCATTGGTGAGGAGCTTACTGATCTCTGGAGAAGGACTTGGTGAAGAAGTTGAATCAGAAGATGAACCTGGGTCTATGGGAGGAGACTGCTTACTTTTCTGTGGTGTCTGCTATTGCACCTGCTTAGAACCTACATCACTAGATTCATCATCACTAAAAATCTGGGGCTTACCCCATTCTCCCCCTTCATCAAAAATCACATCCCTGGAAAGCACAAACTTTCTAGTCCTGGGATTGTAGAGTCTGTAAGCTTTTGTATTCTCACAATATCCTACAAAGATGCATGCCTGACTCTTTGGATCGAGCTTCTTTCTTAGCTCATCAGGAATGTGAGAATATGCCAGCGAGCCAAACACTTTAAAATACTTAACATTTGGCTTTTTACCATACCAAGCTTGGTAAGGTGTCTGTCCTTCCAAACTTGCAGTAGGACTTCTGTTCAAGATATGTACGCTGGTCCTGGCTGCATCTGCCCAATATGAATTAGTCAAATGCTTCGTGCTAAGCATAGACCTTGCCATCTCCACAATGGTGCGATTCTTCCTCTCTGCGACACCATTCTGTTGTGGAGTGTAGGCAGCTGTGAACTGCCTCTTAATGCCATGTTGCTTACAGAAATTCAAGAACTCATTAGAGGAGTATTCTCCTCCCCTATCTGATCTAAGACATTTTACAAAATATCTACTCTCACTTTCAACTCTTGTTTTGAAATCGACAAAGCATTCAAATGCTTCATCCTTATATTTCAAAAAATATATCCAAGCACATTCTAGTAAAATCATCAATGAAGAGTAGGAAGTAAGAGTTGTTACCAAGACTCTTGGTCCGCATCGGACCACGAGATGTCTGTATGCACTAGCTGGAGTGGGTAGCTGGCCCGCCATGCTTGTCCATGAGGAAATTTTGATCTGGCATGCTTCCCAAGAGCACACCCTTCACAGACTTCCTTACTATCCTGAACTTTAGGAAGTCCGGTTACCATCGCTTGTGAAGTTAGCATTTTCAAACTAGCTGAATTCAAATGACCATATCTCAAGTGCCATAGGACACTTGGATTGGAAATAGCAACATTTGCTAACTTATCTCCCCCTGGCTGGCCAAACTTTAAAGGAAACAATCTATTCTTTGACATTGGCACTTGTGTAATGATTCTATTACTTTTATTTTTATCAAAAATAGTGCATTTACCCTCATCAAAAAGCAACTTGTAGTTCTTTTCTAACATTTGACCAACACTTAAAAGATTGTGTTGAAGATGGGGTGTGTAATAGATATCACTTACATGTTTGACGCCTTCTTTAGTTGGAACTGCCATGGCTCCAATGCCTTCAAGCGCCAATGATTTATCATCTCCCAATTTGATGTTGGATTTGTATGAGGAGTTTAGAGTAGAAAAGAGCTCTTCTTTGCCACTCATATGGTTTTAACACCCAGTGTCCAAGATCCATGTATCATTCATGTTCTATTTTGCTTGACCATAAGAGAGAAAGAGATTTGTGGCCTCTTCCTCTTCTCCAAAATTTCCAAACTGATTGCTCTGGCTGCTACTAGTTCCTTGTGAAGTCTTTGTCCAACAGTCACGAGCATAATGGCCAAGTTTGCCACGGTTGTAGCAAGATTGTTTTGACTTATCTCCTCCTTTGCCTCTGCCTGATTGTTTTCCTCTATTTTGTTGTCCTCCTCTATTCTGTTGTTCACCTCTGTTTGAGAATCCTCCTCTGTTCTGATTTCCTCCTCTGTTAGGAGTTCCACCTCTCTGATTATTTTTGCCTCTACCTCTATATTGTCCTCTGCCATGGCCTCTACCTCTGCCTTCTTGTGAAGCAAAGGCTTTATCATCTCCTCCGTAACTTGTGGAAGGAGTTTGCTGTAACCTCTCTTCATGTGAGAGAAGTGAGCCAATTAGGGATTCAAAAGACAGAGAAGTTAGGTCTTTGGATTCTTCTATAATTATGGCAACTGAATTCCACTTAGGAAGAAGTGTCCTCAACACTTTCTTCACTATAACTTCAGGCTTTACATCTTCTCCTAAAGTGACCATCTTATCTACTACGGCTTTCACACGCACGCGGTAATCACCAACCTTTTCACTCTCTTGCATTTTAAGAGTCTCAAACTCTCGTTTCAAGGTTTGTAGTTTAACTTGTTTGACTTGGTCACTACCCCTATAACTTTCTTTTAAAGCAGTTATAAAAGAAGCTATTCTAGGGAAAATACTTCTATCAAGGGCGGCTTGGATATGATAAAGGGCGGAAGAATTATTCTTTTGTGCTTCCTTTCTAGCCCTTTTATCAGGAACATTCAAATCTGCCCAATCAGCAACAGTAGGTTCAGTATATCCCTCTTCAATCACATCCCAAAGACCTTTGCCTATCAAAAGAGTTTTCATTTTAATTGACCAATACTCGTAATCACCACCATTGAACTCAGGGATTGGTAGACTAGTATTGGAAGCCATTTTAGAAAGCAAACTTTATTGCAACTTCAAACAAGTAGTACAAAGAAGTACAAAATAGATCATTGATTTACTGATTTAAATCAAATCTAGCTTTCTTAATATGCTCACCGATTTGGCATTCTTCTTCTCGAGGATCACCCAAAACTGGAAAGGTGAAATTGTCTGCCTCGTCGTCACTAATTATAATGACTTCTTATGCTGCTGCTGGTTCATAACTTCATTTGAGAACATTTCGTTCTTCAGTTGCAAGTTTCACCTCCATTGGTTCTTCTTCCTCTTCTTCTTCTTCTTCTTCTTCTGGTTTTGAATCAGGAGAGCGTGGTGTATAGCTCTCACTTGTTTCTACTTCAGGCATTGCAGGTGAATAACTGTCACTTGATTGTCCTTCAGGTACTATTTCAACCATCTCGGATTCAACTATCCTTTGCCCGAAGATATTATCTTTAGAATCCGCCTCGTAGCCAGAATCTGGTTTCCTCAGATGAGCAATCACTTGGTTTTCTAATTGGCAAAACACTGTATGAAGTCCATACCGTTGGACTTTCCCGTCAAAGGAATAAGGAGTCTCTCTTCTCAATAGAGAGAGTAATGCATTATAGCATCCAGCTGACCGGATCATCTACCCGAAGCACACCGTATGAACTGGGTTACAACTTAGTATGATGCCAAAAAAAACTTTTTATATCAAAATATCTTTGCACCCTTTTATTTTTATAAATTTTTTTTTCTAAAATTTGTTTTAATAAAGACCTTTTAAAAAAAAACATTTAACAATTTCCTATATATATTTTTAATTATTATTTTTTAAATAAAATGGATATTTAAAAAAAACATAATAAAAAATATATAGAAATTACTAAATTATTTTTTTTAAAACCTTTTAAAAAAAAACAAATAATAAAAAATTTAATTAAAAAAATAAACCTTTTTTTTAAATCCCCGATGAGATTCGATCTGTTGACCTCCGCCGTCTACCCGACAGTCTTAGCCGCTGCACCACGCGGCTGTTGTGGTAGAGAATGTCAACAAATAAATTTGAATCCTTCTAAATGGCGAAGTACAAAAAAAATAAAAAAACCTTTTGTTTTTTTTTACCCCGACGGGATTCGACCCCGGGTCTATTCTCTGCAAGGCGGGAGACTTGACCGCTAGACCACTCTAGCCGGATGGAAAAAGAGAGGTAAGAGTTTATAATTGAAATCATCGGCTAAAACACTTTTTAAAAAAAAATTTAGTCCCACATTCAGTGGGCGATGAGTGTTTCCAGGCTTTATCAAAGCCTGCGAACACTCATTAGGTCGATTGCCTTCGGGCAATCGATCTCGCCAACCTTTTGCCCTTTCGTCGACCAGACAAACTCTGCCACGTGGCACACACCCGGTTCGTCCACGTCGTCCATGTCAGCACGCTTGTCCACGTCTGCTCGTGCCTCTGCCACGTCAGCATGCTTGTCCATGTCTGCTCGTGCCTCTGCCATGTCGTCCACGTCAGCTCTTGGTCAGCCTCGATCCACGTGCTACCAGCTCCGTTCCATGTCAGCAGCTGCCGCCTAGCTCCGCCGCCAGTTCGACACCGCCACGTCAGCCTACTGTCAGCGTCCAGTCAGATCCTCGGGATCCGTGCGCTCCTCGAGATCCGTGCGACAGCCGCTCCGTCGCTCCTCGGGATCCGTGCGCTCCTCGGGATCCATTGCTCCTCGGGATCTTCCTGCTCCTTGATCTATGTGCCCTCGCCTCGGCCCTCGGGATCCGTGCCCCCTCGGCTACGATACCAGTGTGAATCTAAGGTTAAGGTAAGCTTAGATTAACATTAGGCCAAGGTAAAAATTGACACGAATAAAATATAGCCGAAATAATTCATTAAACTAACCAGATGAATATTACATTAAAATAAACCTTATATAGGCTTAGAACATGCGAAATAGTAGGGAAGGGAAGGTGGAGGAAGATAGCGGAGATTAGAGAGAACGGAGGAGTAGGAAGTGGAGTGGGAGGTGGCAGACGGGCGTGGGGAGAGGAAGGAAGTGGAGTGATAAGGGAAAATGGACGGCGAGGAAAGGAGGAAGGACAATGGAGGGATAAGGAGAAAATAGAGGTAAGGGAGAAATAATATCATGCCGACCATCCGACAAGATTAGCCAACAAAAGGTAAGTGTGTTCACACTGTGCTTAGAAAAACTAGATTTTTCTAAGCCGTTTCAAGCTAAGTCCTGTTCACACTTGCTACAGGTCAATCTTGTTATAGGGAAAAAAAAACTATATATGGGGTTGACCTGGAGTAATCTAGTTGATTAAAGATGAGTAGATGTGACATATACAACATTAATACTATCCCTTAAAATAGTGATCAATTGAACAATAATTATCCTCGAATGAAAATGTTCTTTCACTTGAACAATATCATGCTTACACTTGAACGACACCTTGTTCTCCACTCGAATTACACTCCTACTTGAACATACCTTATTTGAACAACACTCTCAAACAATGCTCATCCTATTAAATAACAATCGACTTGAACAACATTCACTTGAACAGACAACTTGATTTGAATGACATGGACTTTAATGGTAAGTTCACTTGAACAATTAGTTTTTAATCAGACAACAATTGATTCAACAACCAAATTAGACTTGGACGTCAATATGACACCTTCTAACAACGTCTTTACTTGACTGCAACAATATTCTTTTCTCACGTGCAAGCCTGCATACACCAACCTATGCAATCTACAACATACAATTTTAATGGCATAGTGCATTTATAACTCAAACATACATAGAATGGATTAAAATGGAGTATTATTTGTAATGTCAATATGCACGTCGGCTATACATAACATACACATCAATTTGCTTTACCGCAATGGCTCTAAGCATTGTTCCTCTTTAACCATATTGAATTACATTACACAAATTATAACATCCTTGCACTCATTCCAGACTCTATTCATACATGCACTTAATTAAGCAACCAACGTCTTTTTTTGGACTAACCGCCACCCTAGGCCCTGGGACTAACCACTCTATGAGGTGTTCAAATAAAAGTATTGTAGCAGACACTAACACCTTGAGGTTTTGACATAATGACAACTCTAGAGTAGTATTAGAGCCTCACCTTAGGATCAAATCCCCTTGAGTCATGTCAGAGAGGGGATGTTGGACTAACCATCGCACCTCGAGGATTTGGCCTAGTGGACTAACTATCACCTTGGACCCTGAGACTAACCATGTTGTAAGGTGTTCAAATACAAATATTGTATCATACACTAAAGCCTCGAGGTTTTGGCATAACGATACATCTACACTTTTCACAGGCCACCATCCTCTCTCTTCTCCTCTTTCCTATATTTCTTTGTGCCTGCTGGTCTCTCTTCTTTTCATATTAATTTCTCTTCTTCCTCTCTCTCTTCTCCTTTGCAACTGGGTGTCTTTTTATTCATTCGGATGATGGTTACCAGATTACATGTATGTAGTGGCTTTCTTTATTTATTTGTTGCTCGAAGTATCCTTATATTTATGTGGTTGGCGGTGACCAAATTACTTGTTTGTAACACTTTCTTTTATTTTTTAGTTGTTGGAATACCTCACATCATATTTATTATACATTTTTTATATAATTTAACTTTAAAAAAAATTTAATACCTTATAAAAAAATTATTATATAAACTTTTAAAATAACATTTTATTTTATAATCAATTTAATTATACAATTTATTTTAATATAAATACAATGAAATCATTTACTGTATTATAAATTATAATAAAATAGAAAATCTACCTACTTAAATATTAAACATATATCTTAAGGATGAAAATATATGTTAAATATTTTACTTTGTTTATTTGATTAAGCTATTACTAGTTTTTAGATTTGAAATGATATTTTAATATGCACTTCTCATACTATTATCAGATATTTGCCCATTCATATAGTGCGTAAAGGAATTTTCCACTATTGGACAAAGTTTAGTTTCATGCATGAACCTTTCTCATATTATTATGATTTATTTGTCCATATTCACAGAGTGATACAATGGATTTTACACTATAACTTTAATATCTAAAAAGGATTATTTTAGATGTTCATAAAAAAATAATATATTTTAGAAATGAGAAATAATTTGACTAATTAAAAGATTAATTTTTAATTTGATAGGTTTTATCTTTTAATGAAAATGATATTTATAATAATTTTATAAAGGAAATTACTTTCCCAAAAAAATTAAATATATAAAGACCAATAAAATATAATAATTTTATGTTTGTAAGGATAATGTAGTGGTTAGGATTTTGATCTCTTTTGGGGAGGTTCAAGGTTTAAACCAGGGCATGCCCAAAAGAAGAGGAAATTAATTCTTTAAAATAAATTATATTTTTAATACATATAAAGGCCAATCAGAAATAGTAATTTTATGTTTGCAAGGACATTGCAGTGGTTAGGACTTTGGCCTTTCTCTGGGGAGGTCCAAGGTCCAAGGTTCAAACCATGATTTATCCAAAAGGGGATAGGTTGAAGGATAGATTTTTTTTATTTGGGTAGTGTGAGAAACCCTACGACCAAAGCACAAGGCTAAGCAATCTCCTCCCAACTATTACCCCTTGTAAAGTCAAGAGCTATGCTTATCAATAAGAAATTTAACAAACAATTATCACACACCCACCCCCTCACACACTCACCCACACTGCGGTTTGAACCTTGGATCTCACGCAGAAGAGTCAAAGCCCGAATCGTTGCATTGTCCTTCGTGGGACTAACTTTTAAGTTAGAAAGAAACCTTGAAAGTTGCTTTTAGGTGGCTGACAATGTCGTCCCATTCAGGTATACCACTATCTAGAGGGAAGCCCCAAAAATTTTTGTGTCTCCCTTTGCATCATAATTGAAGGATATGAAATTAACTTTTTTAAAAAATTGTTTTTTTGGGGGGGTAAAATTAAGGGAAGAGGGTTTTGAAAGGGCTCCAAAACCTTTTACAATCGAAAGAAGAAAATAAACCAAAACAGTGCACTTCAGCACTTAAACAGAAGAGTATAGATTCCGTACTACAACACTAACAAAAAAAAAATAGTAACTGCATAAACCGGCACCACAAACCACAGGATTCAAGGGAGATCCGAAAAGACCTGTGAGAGAGCCGAGGTAGTTCTACAACACAGTATCTTAAAATTGTTTTTAATACATATAAAGGCCAATAATAATTTTATGTATGCAAAGATAGAACAGTGGTTAGGGCTTTGGCCTCTCTTTAGGGAGGTCCAAGGTTCAAACCACAATATATCCAAAAAAAGATAGGCTAAATGAGGAGGTTCAAGGTTTAAACCATGGTATATCCAAAATAGGATAAGTTGAATGATTAAATATTTGTTAGTTGGTTCATTAAAATTATTTATTTTCCTATGCATACAAATAATAATTTTATAAAAGAAATTAACTCTTTAATACATATGCCAACCATATAACCAGATATTATAATTACGCCGAGAGGCGTTCCTACAATGGCAGACAGGGGGGTGGGAGGCAAAGAGGTCATACATGTCACGCCGTAAACAATTTTTTTTATTAAAAAAGCCGACATTAACAAAAACATTTAAAATATTTAAACTAAAACAGCCGACTAACCAACCGTTGCAAACATTTAAAATATTTAAACTAAAACAACCGACTAACCAACCGTTGCAACTGTTTAATAAAATATTGTATAAATACATGAACATCCATTGCAATATACCAAAAACAATCCACAACGCAATTGATTTCGAACTGCTTCTGTAAATTGCGAATAGCGAGAAATTCATTCGGGACTGCTTCTGTAAAGGTTTGAACAATGATATAGAGTTACATTCACCAACGTTATTTAGTTGGGCAGGTGCAAAGATGTAATCCTGCAGATGGTGCCAGGTAGCATAATTGGAAATTCTTGACATCATTGAAATTAAAAATGCACACAATCGATACTAAAAACCTTTGATACTGCTCAAAACATTTTATACTAGAATTGACTTAGTATATTATATTATTATATATATTATAATACTATATTATTAATTTCTAGGGTTTCATTGATTTATCGAAATGTATGATAACTATAGTATTATTATAATATTAATATTAGTATTATAAGTTGGACTATAGTATTATTAATATAAGATTAATATTATATATTATAGTATTATATAATATACTATTATAATATATATATTATAATATTATTATGATAATGTATATTATTATTATAGAATACTAATATCAGTTTATATATATATATATTGTACTATTTTAATATTTATTAATTTAAACTAATAATATTTAAAATATTTTTTTACAGGAACAAATGGAAAATACACCAAAAATAAATATATCAGAGGAGGAAAAGAAGCAACAACGTTTGGCATATCAAAGAGAATATCAGAGACAGAGACGTGCACAGATGACAGTTAGCCAAAGAGAAAGAGAAAATGAGAAACAAAGACAAAATCGTGCAAAACGCAAGGCAGAATCAATAGTTGAAAAGATACAAGAAGAAAGAGAAAAACAAACAAAACGAAAAAGAATGTCTCGTGCACAAATGACACAGGAACAAGACATAAGAGAGCACCAACAGATGATAGACACAGATAACGAGGTGAATAATGAACTTCAAATCCTCCATCAAACACTTGAGAGAATTAGACGATCTAACCAAGACAGACAAAGGCAACAGGGTAATGGAGAAAATATTGAAAACAATGAAGTAGTACGATAGATGGATGCATCTGAAGCATCTTCTTTTCTTAGAAGAAATGCTTCAAATATAGTTGTCGTTCAACAGACACAAAGCGGATGCAATGAGATTAACATGGAGATGCATCAAGAAAGGACATCGCAACCTCGAAGAGAAGGAAATATTGAAGGTATAGCAATAAATATACAACAAATTCCAACATATGGTGTGGATTTCAATGAATCGCAGACTATATTTCGACATCAATTAGACAGTCTTGCATCACCATCGATGTGTTATATTTGTGATGAATGCTATCCTGGAATAAAGGTGTGTTTGACAGACAAAGGTCCAGTATGTAATAGGTGTCGACAAGAAAAAGGTCCTAATCGATTTTCTGTAGAGAATAATATGGATCCTGGACTACAACCACCTGAACTTGCGAATTTGACACAAATTGAAGAAATGTTGATAGCCCGTGTTAATCCCATATTACAGGTAACACATGCTACGAGAGGCCAATACAAGTATAAAGGGCACACAATAAGTTTTCCTCAAGAGGTGAAAGAAATTGCTAAGGTATTGCCTCATTCAATAAGTGATTTGCCAATCATTATTGTTAGGAGAAAAGATCAACGTGGTACAAATTATAATTTTACAGTGAATAAAGAGAGAGTATACAAAGCTCTTAAGTATAAGGTTGAGCATGATAAGTTTTATAAGGATGTACAAATTGATGAAAATGTTTTGAGTGAACTCCCAACAGACACCACTACAAATGTCTTTCATAAACTTAATTATGTCCATATGGAGTTCGATTCTGATATGAATGAATATGTATTTATGGGTCCAATTCTAGAGACTGATGAAGGAAATATAATTGATCACACCACATCAATGGCCTCCAAACCGCCTAATGCTCCGAGGGAGATGGAACTCATTCGTGCATGGGTAAACAACCCTAATGCGGATCCTGGAACACTTATTGATTGGCCTGGAATTGGAGCATCTCCTATAAATGAGTATGTTACAGAAGGGTTACTGGATATGGCCTTCCCGACATTATTTGCAGATGGAAATTGTGATTGGTTGCAGCCTAGAATGAAAAAACTTCATCTACATGAATTCGTAAAACATCTAATTCGATATAGAGATCATCATTTTGGAAAACATCCAAGATTTAGATATTTCATGATGAACATGATTATGCGACATCGTGCACATAATTCTTCAACAGTATTTGTAAAGAAGAGTCTTCAAGACTTACCCATTACAATCAATGAACTACGTGAACATATGGAAAATATCCCTCAATCCCATCTTGCAGATCGCTTAATGCATTTTGGTACATCGTTAAGAGGCACAAGATCTTACTGGACAAAGTGTCATGCTGAGTTAAATGACTTATTACATCAAATTGGGTCACCCACTATTTTCTTCACCTTAAGTGCAGCTGATCTGTATTGGCCCGACCTACATGCATTGATGCCAGGAACTCCACCAATTGATCCTCATGAAGCACAAAAATGGAGAAAACAAAATATTATTGACTATCCTCATATTGTAGCTTATTACATGCATATTCGAAACACCACATTTCGAAAGGAGGTGTTGCAAAAAAAAATGAAAGTAAAAGAATTTTGGTGTAGATACGAATGGCAACATAGAGGCTCTCCACATGTCCATGGTTTCTTATGGTTAGAGGGAGCTCCGAATATGGACAATTTAGATTGGAAAAATGAAAATCAAGTTAAAAATGCACAAAGATATTTTGATAATATTGTGCATGCATGGAATCCTCGAGGAGACCCTCACCAACGGAATATACAGGTAAATATAAATAACTGTTTAGATTTATATTTATATGAGTTTATATTTAGGTTTGTATTTATATAGTTGTGAATTGCAGGTATTACAAAGTTTCGGTCAACATCCATGTTTGAGAAATACACGACAACTTATGCAAATTGATGCAAATCTAGATTACGAAGAGATTCTCAACTGTGTAGAGCGCCACACGCTATGTAGAGAGGGTGCTTGCTTACGAAAAAAAAGAGGGAAGATGGTTTGCAGGTATGTAGAGGTAATTCAAAGTATTTCAACTATTCCACATATACATAAAAAATTTGTAACTAATACCATTTATCTTATTTCTTTTATTTAGGTACAATGCACCATGGCCTCTGAATCTAGAAGGTTCAAAATTATACGAAGATCCTGAAACAGGAGATAAGAAGTATGAACCAACAAGAAATGATGAGCGAGTAAACACACATAATCGTTACATTTTACAGTTATGGAGAGCAAATGTAGATTGGCAACCTGTTCTTTCAAAGCATGCAGTTATAAACTATATTGCCAAGTATGTTGTGAAAGCTGAAAAAAGCTCAGAAACTTATCAACAAATGTTGATGCGAATAGCAAATATGCAGAATAATGATGATCCAGCAACAAGAGCATATAGACGTCTTCTAACATAAACACTTATAGAGAGAGATATAGGAGCACAAGAAACATGTCATATGCTATTAGAGCTTCCATTGGTTGAATGCAGTCGAGTATTTGTTCCTCTAAATGTTGGACGGAAAGTATTCAAGGAGGTGGAACATAATGATGAAGATGAGACCGAAAGAGAAGGTAAATCTTTAATTGACGGATATATGCAACGACCTTATAACATGGAAAGTGTTTCACTTATAAATGCAGCTAAATCTTGGATATATAATCCTAAGAGAAAAAATGACTTCAAATGGAAAGCTAGAAAAGAAGCAGCTATTGTGAGGGTATTTCCATGATTTATCACCATTCCTGAACGACAATCAGAAAAATTTGTTGAGTTTTGTTGGTCAGAGCTGCTACTTTACAAACCATTCAAAAATATAGAGAGAGATATCGGACTTGATGATGGAAATATCATTTCAAATTGGGAGTCATTCAATTACAACCCATGGCATGTTGAAAGGATAAGTAGGCAAAACAATACAGAAGAACATTATAGTGAATCTGAAGATGATGATGTTGGAGTGGTACAACAAAACACGACTGAACATGAATGGGAAATTATATCCAAACTATACCGTGGGTAACTCATGGACGTAAGTGAAATAGATATGCTTGGAAGAAGAGATTTTGATAAACTTGCGCCATGGAATATAGAATATCAAGGAGAAGATTACACAAAAAAAGCAATACAACATATAACCTTCATGAAGGAAAATGGCTTGCTCATTCCTGATGATACCACTTCGAATTATCCATATGAAAGCTTAAGCATCAAACAGAAAAAAGCTTTTGATATAATCAAGGAACACTATAATGAAGGTCAAAATGTACCTCCATTGCACATGATAATACAAGGAACAACAGGAACAGGGAAATCTTATCTTATAGGTGCAATTCGTCAATTACTTGAAAATTTATCATCTCCAGAACGTTGTCCCCTATTACTACTTGCACCAACTGGAGTCGTTGCATTTAACATAGGTGCAACTACTATACATGGAACTCTACGAATTCCTGTTGCAGATTTTGAAAAATTGGAAGGAACTAGATTAACAAGTTTTCAAGAAGATTTACAACATATAAAATATATATTGATTGATGAGATGAGCTTCATAGGCCAGAAATTATTGGAACAAATAGATTCACGTCTTCGTCAAGCATTTCCATAGTATTCTAACATATGCTTTGGAGGAAGGTCAATCATTTTGGTCGGTGATTTAGGACAGTTACCACCTGTGATGGATAGCCCACCATATGCCAGCGATAAGTATGCAAAATTATTATGGCAAGAATTTTCAACAGTCATAATATTGGATAAGGTATTCCGACAGGAAGGAGATAGTGAAGAACAAAAAAGATTTCGTCAACTTCTTACAAATATCAGAGATGCAAATCCAACTATTGATGACTGGCAATTATTGATGAGAAGGACCAATACATCATTAGATGCAGCTACAATAGAAGAATTTGACAATAGCTTCCATCTATTTGCCACGAATGAGAATGTGCATAATCATAACAGGAGACAATTGTTAAAATCAAAATATCCTGTGGCACGTAGTATTGCAACAAAAGGGGGAAGAACTAATCCAGGAGGAGGTGATAATGAAGAACTTGAAGTTGAGTTACTAATTGCAAAAAATGCAAGAGTTATGTTAACAACCAACTTATGGACTGAAGTTGGACTTGTTAACGGTGCATTAGGCTATATTCGAAATATAGTCTATAAACCTGGAAGGTCTCCACCAGATCAACCAACATATGTTTTGGTGGAGTTCGATAACTACACAGGGATGCTATTTGATGATACATCTCCTCGAATTGTTCCAATTACACCAGTAGAAAAGGGAAAGATAAGACAACTTCCATTAAAATTAGCTTGGGGATTGACAATTCATAAGTCACAAGGTTTGACACTGAATAAAGCAACAATTGACATAGGACAGACAGAAAGACAAGGTTTAACTTTTGTTGCCATCTCAAGAGTTAAGGCATTGGAAGGACTTAGAATAATACCACCCTTTTCATATGATCGATATGAAAAACTGAAGTCGGGAAAAGGAGTTGCTAAGAGAAAGGAAGAAGAAGAGCGACTAAAGTCTTTGGAGCTTAAATGATTGGCTCTAGCCAATCTATGAAATAATAAGGTGTTTATCAACATCAATATTTGAAATAATAAGGTGTTTATCAACACCGCCTATTGGGATTCAGATTTGTTATCACTTGAGCATTTTCATCTCACTCAAAGCTATTTTAAATATTTTTGGCATGTTATATTTATCAATACATTTATATATATATTTTTAAAAATGTCATTGAAAAATATTTTAATATAATAATTGTGCGGTCGTGGATGCTACTAGCTTAGATATAAAGGATATATATCTAAAAACGTCGAGAGTTATCAATCTCGAGGCGCCTATCTCATTTCTTGGGGGTGTGATCTCCAAGATAGGCGCCTCGAGATTGATAACTCTCGACGTTTTTAGATATATATCCTTTATATCTAAGCTAGTATATTATTTCGATTAAAGTAGCAAACATCATAAACCACGTAATGGGCTGATTATAGATTTGGACAATAATATATTTTGATAAGAGTAGGACTAATATATTTTGATAAGAGTAGCACACATCATAAACCACATGATGTGCTGATTGTAGATTTGAAAGCAGGTAATGGGCTGATTATAGATTTGGACAATAATATCTTTTGATAAGAGTAGGACAATAATATATTTTGATAAGAGTAGCACACATCATAAACCACATGATGTGTTGATTGTAGATTTGAATAATTCTGACGTAATTTATAATTTTTAGATAAATCGAATTTAATTTTTAGATTAATGGAATTTGGTAAATGAATATTGTAATAGTAAGTTTTTGGATTTTCAGGTGAATAGAGTTATTTGTCTTTGAATACTTTAGTGGTAAGTTTTTGGGTTTTCATTTAAGAAACTCAAGTTCAAACCTCTATAGAAGGAACAAAGAACCCTCATATAAAACCCATGCTTTACCTTACATTTAAATTCTTGTTGGTACACCATGGTGGTATATCTTCGTGTTTTCGTTTAGAAAAATAAGTTCAAACCATAAAAAATTTGTCCATTCAAACCATAGAAAATTTGTCTACAATAATATATCTTTCAAAAACCAATGTTTTACTCTAAAATTTTATCCCTATGTATAGAAAAAAAATAAATCAAATTAAAATTTACCAATTAAATATTTGAGTTCGATACCTTAATTCCCTTATGTATAAAAATAAATAAAAAACTAAAAAAATCTTCTTTTAAATTTAATATAACATTACCACTTATATGGTCAAGGCCGATGTAAGAGATAGGCTAGGTTGATGTTTGCGAATTAAATGCTTGGGTTCGAACCCCATTTTTTATGTATAAAAATAAAAAAAACTTAAATTTGTTTTTTAAATTTAATATAAAATTATCACTTATTTAAAAAAATAACTTTATTATTTATTATGCCACACAATGAAGTATATCTCGATAACAAAAATGGTATTATGTTCTTAAATTTTTATCTAGATAACTTAAGGAAATATAAAAAAAAATCTCATATTATTATATTTTTGAAAATGTAACTGAGTTATACCATTTATTATAATTAATATTACTTAAAAAAATTATAAAAACTATATTTAACAAGTGGGAAAGATTCGCAGGGCCTGCTATGGCGTATTGTGGTAAAATATATATTTTTAAAAACCAATATGTTACTCTAAAATTTTATCCATATGCATGAAAAAAGATAAATCAAATTAATGTTTGCTAATTAAATATTTGAGTTGGATACCCTAATTCTCTAATGTTTCCAAAAATAAAATAAAAAACTAAAAAAATTGTTCTTTTAAATTTAATATAACATTACCACTTATTATACTTACCATGCGAGAATAAGATATGGTTAAGGTCGATGCAAGAGATAGGCTAGGTTGATGTTTGCGAATTAAATGTTTGGGTTAGAACTGTATAAAAACAAAAAAACATTTTTTTTTTTTTTTAATTTAATATAAAATTATCACTTATTTAAAAAAATAACTTTATTATTTATTATGTCACAGAATGAAGTATATCTTGATAACAAAATGATAGTATGTTCTTAAATTTTTATCTAGATAACTTAAGTTGAAAAAAAAAAAAAAAATCCCATATTATTATATTTTTGAAAGCGTAATCTGAGTTATACCACTTATTATAATTAACATTACTTAAAAAAATTATAAAAACTATACTTAACAAGTGGGAAAGATTCGCAATCCGCTCATGTAGAGGAGTTGGAGAGCAAGTGGGTAGTTAAAACTCTCCAATTGAAATAGAGAGGCCTAGGTTCAAATATCTCCCCTCACATGTTACAGATATGCTATGTAAAGGTTATATCATGACCACATAATAATATTTACCCCTTTATTTAAAAAAAGTGGGAAAGATTAGCTGTTATGTTATGGTGTATTGTGGTCAAATATATATCTTTAACAAATATTTATTACATTTTAAATATTTAAATTTAAATATTACATCATTCAAATTTTAAATAAAATATTTAATAATTATTATTATTATTATTTGGTTAGTATGAGAAACCCTGACCAATGCATAGGATTGAATAGTTTTTTCCCAACCATAACCTCAAATAAAACCAAAAAATATTTACCCTTTTATTTAAAAAAAAAAAAAGTGGGAAAGATTCTATGGTGTATTGTGGTCAAATATATATTTAAAAAAAATATTTATTAGATTTTAAATATTTAAATTTAAATATTACATCATTCAAATTTTAAATAAAATATTTAATAATTATTATTTATTAATTTTTTGGTTAGTATGAGAAACCTTGACCAATGCATAGGATTGAACAATTTTCTCCCAACCATAACCTCAAATAAAACCGAAAGATTTCAAACTTATAAAGTTGAAACACTAAGATGAGATAAACAATCTTAATATAACATGATAATTAATAATAAAATATTTTTTCGTTTAATATTTAGAAATTATTTTTTACTTATTTATTTATTTTATAATAAAAATTTAAAACACTAAGATGAGATAAACAATCTTAATAACAACATGATAAATAATAATAAAATATTTGTTCCCTTTAATATAGAAAGTATTTTTTATTCATTTATTTTTTTATAATAAAAATTTAAAATCTTATAAAGTTGAAACACTAAGATAAGATAAACAATCTTAATAACATGATAATTAATAATAAAATATTTTTTTGTTTAATATTTAGAAAGTATTTTTTACTTATTTATTTATTTTATAATAAAAATTTAAAACACTAAGATGAGATAAACAATCTTAATAACAACATGATAATTAATAATAAAATATTTGTTCCCTTTAATATAGAAAGTATTTTTTATTTATTTTTTTTTTATAATAAAAATTTAAAATTATGCATAAATATTATTATGTGGTCACAATATAACCTTTACATAGCATATCTGCAACATGTGAGGGGAGAGATTTGAACCTAGGCCTCTCTATTTCAATTGGAGAGTTTTAACTACCCACTTGCTCTCCAACTCCTCTATATGAGCGGATTTATTATGTATAAATAATTATGTATAAATATGCTTAAAGTAAACTAAATATATGAGGTAAGCTAAATATATGAAGCACAGTTTATTGGTTATATATACACTTTCACAATTAAAATCATTTTTATTTTTTTATTAGATTATTTGTAAATTTATTTAATATATTAATTTTTATTTTTATTTTATAAAAGTAAGTTGTAAGATTTAAATTCATCTTTTATTGATTCATATTTATTATTTAGCTTATGACAGGTATAATAAGTTTAAGAAGTTTTGATTCAATTTTAGTTTGTTCACATATTTTATCATAGAATATTTTTTTAGAGGTCCCATGTCTTAGTTGGTATATACTTCTCAACAAGATATCAATGCAATGCATGTGGATTACAATTTCCATGTTCTATCCTTAGCAAATCTGCACGTTTTAACAAGGTATTGAAGCCTTAGCAGATCTCAAAAGAAAAAAAAAAAAAATCCTTGGCTTGGTTTTTTCCATAGATTTTTATTTGAAGAATTTTGTCTCTTTGATATCATGTGATCTATTATACCTTCTAGATATATGTTTCTATGTTAAAATTATTTCTTGTAGAACCATAAAATGAAGGATTTGTTAACTAGTAAAACTTTTAGCACATCACTAAAGATATAGAGCAGCAACCAACAAATGATAGAATACAAATAGTCTAATCAACAATTGTGATGAAACCAGATTTAGTTGATTGGTAATGTGAGGTGAGCTAAGATGTTATATTAGCAAAGAATTTACTTCTAATAAAGGATATGGCTGAAATGGTCTATCCGCAAGGACGCCACTTGCATTATGGATGATGTGACCCGGGTTCAATCCCCACGGTGGATGTGTATAAGTATTTCTCAAAAAAAAATAAAGGATATGGCTGAAATGTCATTTTAAAAGTATATGAAGCACATAAACTCTTGGTAGTGTTGAGCATCAATTTACTTGGTTCAACACTAAAAAATTAAGTTGAAGCTTTCCTTTCTTGCTTAAAAGGAAACAAGGTCACAACTAGAAGAGAGTGGTGTTCATAAGAATAACAAATTGTATGTTGATAAGCATCTAATTTGAACTATCTTGCAAAAACCTTCTTTGTTCGATATGAGGTACTTGTGTCTTTTTTCTTTTCATAATTAAAAGTTGTCCTCAGATGAGTTATGTAGTTTGTTGATTGGTGAGTGAGAAAATTTGAATTTTGTGAACAAAATCAAATATAAGACTCAAGCTCATCTTACTAAGATTAATAAAATTTTTAGAAGCATAAAAAATATCAAAACAATGATACTCTAGTTTTTTGAGTTGGTCAAAAAATTTGGTTGAAAATTTTAGTTTTACTATAGAGAAGTAAGACATCCATAATACAGATGCTTCAAGAAGTGAGATAATCTTCCTAAGTAGTTGTTGAAGCAAGGAATATTTGACAATTCAAAGTAAAGAACAATAATTATTACTTTTTTTTTTATCTAAAAAGTTTACATTTTTATTTAAAATTTTGAAAGGATTTTGGGTTGGGCAACTTCTCAGTATATGGCTAAATATTCTTCATATTTTATCCTATTATAATTGAATGGTTAATAACAATAACGTAAAATTTACAAAGATAGTAATGTTATCATTCCTATTATTAGGTTTAGAGGTATATTTTGTTTGAAATGATGTAAACAATAATGCCTATAATGCTTCAAAATTGAGTAAATAATTTACTCGCTATTCTAAATAGCCTAAAAAATAGCCTAAAAAGAAAATAGGGTAAATGTTGAGTTAATAAAGTTTTGATCAAAGATAATAGGTTTAAAATCATTGCATAAAATCTTGTACGCGAGAGTGTGAAGATTAATAACCCCTTGTGTGAACCTCTAGCTCCATTTGTTGGATTTTTAAGTCTTACTGCCTCAAAATATCACATGTCCCAATATAAAGAAGCCACAATATTAAATGTCAAAATATCAATAATGAAGAGTAGAATAATATATGAGCAATTTAATATGTATATCAAGGCCAATATAATACTGAAAATAACATTCACTTATATAATCAAATATAAATGTAAATGGCCTAAATCATTCATGAACTATAAAGAAAAAATACAATATTAATTGCTTAAATTTTATATAGAAGCTTTATTGTAGTGACCCTCCTCACTTGAGTATTGAAAGAAAACAAATATATATTTATATATATGTATACTTACCTATGTTTGAGAAACATGGTACTGCAGGACAATTGCAGAAAGATAAAGAAAGGTGACAAGTCAGCGGAAAAGGGTAAGTATGAGAAGTGATGATTCGGCTGGAGAGCACATGGAAACTAGCGCTTGCATATCATTTAGGGGTAAAATATATTGTATGTTTGCATTGGTTCTATTGTTTGGAGCATTGTTTTATTGCATGGAATGAGGCATGTTTTGTGGTGGTGATGATGATGGGAGCCACTAGCTTCGAAAAACATGTTAGTGTTTGTTTGGACATGCTTGTATATGTTTAATACTTTAAATGTTCCTTGTTTTATTTTTATGTAAGGTGGGCTTATGTATTTAGAGGGGAGAAATGAAGATGTCTTAATCAAGGGAGCCACCCTTTAATTGTTGAATGAAGATTTGAGATTATTCTTTCATGATTCTATAGAAAGATAATTTTATAAAATAGAAAATAAGTAAAAAGTAAAAGGTTATTTTAATATTTAGAAAAAGAATTTTTTTATGTAAAACGAGTAAAATTATATTTTGTATTTGCTCCATGTTCGTATTAAAAAGATGAATTACATGGCCGCTGGGCAAATGCTTTATGTGTATGGGTGGCCAAAGTCTTGATTTGTTTTAGACCCAACGTAGGCTCCTGACCTTACCTTTGCCTTACTTTATTTAATATGTGAAAAACTAGCTATGTTTTATTGCTGCATCAAGGATGGAAAAGTTGGCAGAATCAAATCATTGTTGTTGAGGTTCTTTGAGAACGCCAAGATGAAAAGGTGATGGTGCGAGATTGTGGAGGGAACTTGCTAACCTGGCACTATGCATGGGTAAGTGAAGAAACAATATTACAAAGTTTTCAAAAGGCAGAGAAAGGAAGAAAGAAAGGAGAGATGAAAAAGAAAAGAGGACGACAAGGAAAAAGTTGGAGAAGAAGGAGACCAGTCAGGAGAAGAGTTTCAGGAAGCGAAATACACAGGTTGGGAATTCCCTTTGATTATTATGATTGCTACATTCTAAATGAGTGTGAAAATGATGCATGTTGTGTGTGTACAAATGACAATGTAAACTGTGCATACTATGTCAAATGAAAACTAGAAACCGAATTTGCTATGCAAACTTTAAAGTTGATGCGACATGTTTAAGATAGAAACATTGGTGAAAAAACCAAGTCAAATTTACTAGAATAAGTTTAAAATTTGTTGTATTTCTATATGACTGTGTTGTATGAAAATGATAGGGGATGGTTTGATCTCTTCTAAGCATATGTTGCTTGTATGTAACTAAAACAATGGGAAGATACCATAAATATTTTTGTGTATTATGTGTTAAGCAACTGAATTAGTGGGCAACTATTTATCAAATGTTTCAGTGTAAACTATGACTCGTTGAAGCTAGGAAGAGGCATGGTTCAGGAAGAATAAAAAATGTAAAAGCCATGACTAAGTTGACTCAGAAGAAACTAGTTGTTTTTTAGTCGAATGTTGAGTTTTAGATTAAAATATATGCCATTGGTAAACGCGGTTTGCTAAGAATAGATGATTGCTTAACTTCAGTGTTGATTGTTTGTAAACATAGGAGTAAATTTTACTTAATGACATACTTAGTTATCAAATTCGTAGAATTTTTTAGATAAATTTTGAAATTCGCCGAATTCAAAACTCTCACGAATGGCAAATAAACCCTAAATTAGCAAAAATAAAAACTGAACATAAAAGAGGTATAAAAAACCCTAAAATCAGTCATTGACAGTTGAAAAATAAAACCCATGACTTATAGAAAGTTCAAGCAAGGTTACAATAAGGTAAAGTCTCTTACCCTTAAAATATAAAATATATATCAATGTGAAAATGTTATAAAAATAAGGTGTTTTTTAACACCAGCACTCCTAGGACGAAGTCCTTCAAAGGTGGCTCTCACCACCATAAAGGTGTTTTGTCAACGCCATGGGTGTTTTCTCTCAACACCACAGCTCTTTGGAAATTCACCACCTCCATATTTCTTCGGAGCAATGTCAGTACGGGCTTCAGTGTAGAACGCTCGTCTCGTGCCAGCCTACCTGGCCAGACCTATGATTTCCCATCTTCGTCGCTCTCCTGCTCGTGTCACCTTGTTTTCACCATCCTCACATCGCCCATTCGCCACTCTCCCCCCATTTTCCCATCTCCCGCTTCTTTCACCGCCCTTTCCGCCCCTTCCCCCTCTTCGATCCACTTTGACCCGCTCTTCACTAGCTGTATCAAAAAAACTACCATCGCTCCCTTTTGTCGGCCAGTGCACCCTGTGACTTTCGATTGGTGCTCACTTTGCCTCTCTAGGTCCTTTTATCCCCTCTCTGCGGTTTCGGAAATCATTTGTCAAAAGAAAAACAATCGTGATATCAAAAGGTGGCCCCCCGACTCTATTGTTTTCTCTGGTCTATGCAATATCATGGCGTACACCAAGCCAACTAGTTTACAGATCAACCCTGTCCCTTCTTGATGCCAAAATTTTTGTCAATTTATTCAAAATGTTCTCTGGGATTTATGAAGAAGTCATCAAGGACTTCATTGAATCGTGGGATGAAGGGCAAGTCCAGGTTCGAGGGCTGCAATTTGAGGTAAGCGCTCTCTCTATCGCTCAGGTCTCTGGTATCCCTCCTGTTGGTAGGGTAGTTTGCAGGGATAAGCATAACTTTAAAGAAGAAATAGACCAATTTCCCAATAAGGGAAAGGACTTGGTCTAGGAAAACAAAGGTGTTCTACACTCTTCTCTGCCTCGGCCTTGAGACACAACCATAATCCCTGTCGTCCAATACATTTTTATCGACAACCCCAATAGCCCCCTTCAAGCCTACAACCTTGCCTTCGTAAATAATGTCCACGACGTTAGACTCATTAATGTCCTTGATTTCCTCTTCAGATCCATCATCATTTTCATCAATAATTTTAGGAAGTGCAAATCCTCGAAGCCCCCTCGTCACCAGGGTCTCTTTCTGGTTCTTTACTATTACACCCTTGCCCACCAAGTCAAAGGGGACATTTCTTCCTACTCCCCCAACCTTGAGCACTCACCCGAATCCACACACATCGCTGCTCCCAGCCCTCCCTTGTCGTCAAACCCAGGTGATCCCCCCACTGCCTCCAAGCCTCCGGCTAGTCCACTGTCACCCCTCCTACATAGGACCATGGCAGGAATGAAGCTCTCCATGGCTTCGCTTCCAAGGCCAAAGTACCTAGTGGAAAGCGTCTAAGATTCAAGCAAAAGTCGGTCAAGCCCTCCTTGAAGAGAATAAAATCCAATAGGCTGAAGCCTCAGAAAATGAGTGAGTCGCACCCATCACCTGAGATTATCAATAACGAAGAGGAAGACTAGACCATCAAAGTTGAGGATAAGCTTCGATCGGTGACCCTCAACTGTGTCAGCGAAGTGATTGATCACTTGTAGTCGGCTGCCAATGTCTACCAGGAAGGCAGTACGATCCTGGCTAACACGATTAACAATCTGAAGGACCTCCCTTACCTGCTCAATGTCATTCTGCCTCACAACCAGAATGGAAAAGATCATCAAAAAGAGAACAAAGATTCCCAGTAGCCCTGGGAAAGCAACAGCAGCACTCCCAGTGACTACAAAGTTTTTTTGTCCTATTTAGGTTTGTGGTAGCCCCGGTCTTGGACGAGCTAGATTGTACGAGATTTTTTCCCAATTGATTTTTCACTATTGTAACAGGGACGAGACCCTCCAACCCGATTAGTAAATAAAATTTCTTTTACCTACCAAAAAAATGTTATAAAAAATATTCTTCAGATCTACGTATTGCACAAATTATGTTGGATGCAACCATTTTCAAACTATTTTCTTTAGTTATTTATGATCACTTGACAAAAAGGACAACAATGATAGTTATGTGTTAATATGCATGATCTTTTTTTTAGAATGAATTTATCACTTAATTTTTTATTATAATTGATAGAAAACTTGTAATTTATCTTTTTAAAAAAATTATTGATTTAAACGTTTGAAAATCTTCTCATCTGTTAAAAAATTACTATGTTTAGATAAAGTTATAAAAATGTTTATATTTTAAAAAATATTTTAAAGTATATATTTGAAATTTTTTTATTAAAATCAAATATTATAATTTTGTATCTTTGATTTTTTAATTTATATAAAAATAAAAAATAAAATTATTTCAAAAAATATATGTGCATTTATAATAATCGAATTTTATGTCGAATTTTTAAACATGTCAATTTTTTTCGAACTTCAAGAGTGTCGAACTCGAATACAAACTCGAACTTGATAACTAAGATGACATATTGTCGGAAACAAAGCTTTAATGAATGTGGATTTATGAAATTGTTACCTGGAAAATGGGATAGAAAAAGAAAATAGAAAACATGATGATAAGTTAACTCGGTATTTATCTCGGGACAAGAGATAACAAAGTTTTTTTTTTGGGTGTTTTCCATTAAAAGTTTTGAATGCTTGTGTGCATAGTAAAAAGCATTATCATCTGTTTTGAACCGTATTTGATCCCTATGAGTTATGTAAGAACTCGTTTGTGCTTTGATGGACATTGGATGATACAACATCGAGTGAAAGAACCCTGGATCGTTAACCAGTTTAGATTGGCAGCGTCAAAATCTGGTCATATTGTAGGTAGTATTATTGTTTGTTGAAAGTGAAGACTCGGGTGGAAGAACCATTAAAAGTTACAGTGGGTCTAGAATCTGAAAGTTGGTTGTTGATTCTGTTAGCAACAATTATGTTGGCTGTTGTAAAAATGGGTAAAGCCCTCTTGTATTTATTTTAAAATAATTTTATATAATTGGTCTTAGTGACGTCAAATTGAGTATTGGTGCTTTGAATGATCTGTAATTAGTTTTAAAAAAAAGTTGAAGTTATTATACGCTTCCATATTTTGACTTTATGTTGGATGATGCAATTAGTTTCTTATTGTTTGTGGTAGACTGGATTGATTGATAAATAATAGAAATTGTTTGACTGCATAAAATTTTCTAGTACCGTGTATGGGATTATAAACTAAAGTTTTAACCATGGGAAAGTCTTTCATAAAATGGCTTTTGGAAAACGTAGAAACCGGAAACTTCGTTGTTGAGAATTTGACCCTTGAGTGAGGGTAGAATGCCTGGACACTTTAGAGAATGTACAAAGTAAAATTGAGTTAATTTATATTTGTTTTGATTGAACCCACTTTGTTGATACAGACTCTGGTTGTGGGAGAAATATTTTTAAATAGTGAACCCGAAGTATAATTAATACTTGTGCTTTAATGCCAAATGTGTTATTTTAAATAAATCAAAGAGCTTTCTATTAAAGGCAGTTTATTAGATAAGTTGAGGGTAGTACAACTTTAATTAGAGTCTTGGGAAGTTATCCTGAGAATGTGATTAAAGAATCATCCATAATGTTGAGGTGCGAGTATGCACACAATAATCTTCAAAACAACTGTTGACTGATAGAATTGGTCGATAAATGATTGGGTCAGGTCTGGATGGAAATATGGTATGAGATATCCTTCCTAGGTTGTAATTAAAGGATACAGTGATAAATTCCTTACTCATTGAGCTTAGCTTAGTATAGCCATAGGATTTGGAATGGGACAAACCTTTGTGAGTTGTAATGAGTTTGTGAAATGAAGTCAAGGTCAGGGAAATGACATGGCACTAATAGGAATCTGGGTAAATGGGATTCACTAGTTAGTCACAAAGACATAAACACGTCGTATTATTTTATACCACTAAGGAACAAGTCGACTAGAATGTCGAAGATTTAGTAAAAATAATTTAGGAAAAAAAGCGTTCATCCTCTAGGTGTTATGCACCCTAAGGGACAACCCTTACCATGAATCAAACCTCATGCTGGATCATGCAGATAATAAATGAGGGTATTTGTTTTCACTGAATGGTAACTCCAAGGGATCTGGTCGATCCCGTCCACTTGGGTGACTGTCTGTAGCAGTCTAAACTCAAAAGTGGTATGTTATGTTTGTGCAACATTGTTTGAATTGGTTCAAAAAAATGGATGATCTAAAAAAAAGATAGTTTGAAAACCGTCCTCGTGAGCTAAAAGTAACTTTAGAGACATGAGTTAACCTTTTAAAAAAAACATCCTAGCTAATGAATATACTTTTATTGGTAAACCAGCTAAGTAGTTAGACCTGGGTTGTTATGTATGGTATCAAAGCAGAACTGATTCTAAGGCTATAGAACTCTGCGTAAGAAACAGATTAATTAAAGATAGCTAATATTCTAACTCTTTAACTTACAGGACAAATCGCACGAATGCTGAGAGGAGGGTCTTCAGGAAATCCTACGGGAGGTAGGGAGGAGGAAATCATTGAAAGACCTGTAAGAGGACCACGAACTAATGTAAGTAAAGAAGGTTCACAACGTGAAATAAGGCAAAAAAGGGTTCATGAGATTCCTTTGAATGAAATCAATGAGGAAAAAGGGAACCTTGCAAAAGTGGTTAAAACATTACAAGTACAAATGGAAAATAAAAGGAAAGAAATGGCCCAATAGAAAACTCACATGGCCCAGCAATAGGAACTTATTGCTTAGCAACAACAAACCATAAAGGACTTCACTAGAGAAAGAGAATCTAGATTAGGCAGGACAAGAGAAGTGCCAGAAGAACCTAAGGGATCCAGTGTTGAAAGGGTAAGAGTGAGTAAAGAATTGGTTAGGAACTTAAATAAAATTGTAATAACCCAGTTTAATGGCAGAGATGATGGAGAGTCCATTGAGAATTGGATAAGTGAACTAGAATCCTACTTCTCTCTGGTGGACCTATCCTCTGAATCCAAAAGTGCTTTAGCAGTTATGAATATGATCGAAGTAGCCCTGGATTGGTGGAAGTCATACAAGAAAGGACACGAGGTTGAGTCCACAAACCTCAAATGGGAAGAGTTTATTAAGGAATTCAGAGATATATTCCTAACAAGAATTATGTGGAAAAGTTTGTGGAATTTTCAAACTTGAGGCAAAATATTATGTCCACAATAATATATCTTTCAAAAACCAATATTTTACTCTAAAATTTTATCCGTATGTATGGAAAAAAAGATAAATCAAATTAATGTTTGTCAATGAAATATTTGAGTTTGATACCCTAATTCCCTTATGCATCCCAAAAATAAAATAAAAAACTAAAAAAATATTCTTTTAAATTTAATATAACATTACCACTTATTACGTCGAGAGACGTTCCTACAATGGCAGATAGGGGGGTGGGAGGTAAAGAGGTCATACATGTCAGGCCGTAAACAATTTTATTTATTTATTAAAAAAGCCAACATTAACAAAAACATTTAAAATATCTAAACTAAAACAATCGACTAACCAACCGTTGCAAACATTTAAAATATTTAAACTAGCTTAGATATAAAGGATATATATATCTAAAAACACCGAGAGTTATCAATCCCGAGACACACCTATCTTAGAGATCACACCCCCAAGAAATGAAATAGACGCCTCGAGATTGATAACTCTCGGCGTTTTTAGATATATATCCTTTATATCTAAGCTAGTTATACTTATAGTTATACTTACGATGCGAGAATAAGATATGGTCAAGGCCGATGTAAGAGATAGGCTAGGTTGATGTTTACGAATTAAATGCTTGAGTTGGAACCCTGTATCAAAACAAAAAAAATCTTTAAAAAATTTCTTTTAAATTTAATATAAAATTATCACTTATTTAAAAAAATAACTTTATTATTTATTATGCCAGAATGAAGTATATCTCGATAACCAAATTGCTTCATGAAAAATTGCATCTTTTAATAAAGAAGTCGGATATTTTCATCTAAATAATTTAATTAGAATTAAAAAAAAATCTCATATTATTATATTTTTGAAAGTGTAACTTCAGTTATACCACTTATTATAATTGATATTACTTAATTTTTTTTATAAAAACTATACTTAACAAGTGAGAAAGATTCGCAGTGCCTTCTATCGTGTACTGTGGTCTCTGGTTTTTACGTGTAACATTGTTTTCAAATTTGTGTAATAATATATATTTTAAAAAAAAATTTATTGGATTTTAAATATTTAAATTTAAATATTGCATCATTTAAATTTTAAATAAAATATTCAATAATAATAATTATTATTATTTTGATTAGTATGAAAAACTCCAACTAATGTGCATGATTGAACAGTTTCTTCCTAACCATAACCTTTAATAAAATTGAAAGATTTCAAATTTATAAAGTTGAAACACTAAGATGAGATAAACAATCTTAATAACATGATAATTAATAATAAAATATTTTTCCCTTTTAATATATTTTTTTGAATGAAAAAGCTAAAATTATATTAATTAAACTTAATCATACAAAATAGTTTGGGTGGGATTAACACACCCCAAGCAACCAAGAGTAACATTAACTACTACAACCAGGAATAAAAGACACAGTAACTGCAACAAACGTATCTCCTAACATATCACCGAACATAATATCAGTAATCAGCAACCATAAAAACATAATATCAGCAATCATGTAGAAGGAACTGAGACCAGTGGCGAGAAGCTGCAGATCCATGATCCCGGGGCTGAGAACGCCCCTAGAAAGGAGTGTCCAAGGAGACACACTCATCGAATAAGGTGCGTTCCCCCAGTGGTTCATAAGTTGCCAAAGGTAGTTAAACTCCACATTGACTTTCTCAATTTGTGCAGAAATCTACAACCAGTAAACATAGAAAATCTCATCTTTATCAGAGAGTGAAAAATGCAAAGAGGGTTCTTGCTGGGAAAAAAAAACTTTGTTGCGGGTTTTCCATATATGGAAGAGAATAGCAATTCTGAATATATGTCAAACCACTGAGAGATTCTCTGAAAACTGAATAGGATCTCCCAATAAGATATGCCTCCAAGAGTATTGACCAGCAATAAAAAGTCTGAAAAATGAAAGAATCCAATACCAAGTCTGTCTAGCCCGAGAAAATTCCCAGAATAAATGAACATAGTTTTCCTCCTGACCACAGAACTTACAAGAGACATCATCAACTCCCAAGTATTTTAGGCGCTGACCAGAAAAAGCACACTCCAAGCAAAAAAAAACTGCTTTGGTTCAATATATTTAGCCCATATAGTATGAAACCGAGATTTCCAAATAGAATGAGAAGAATTTAAATTCCATCTTCCATTGAGTATGGCTGCCATAGGAACTTCAGGGGAAAGCCAGGAATAACCCAAATGGGCAGAATACTTAAGCAATGAAACATGTTTGGGCCATTCCCAGTCACACCACCATGGCTTTTGAAAATGTCTAGACAACTTTGTCCATACACAAAAGGGAGTGTGATCAATAAAAACTTCATAAGTGCATTTATCATCTTGTTTCAAACCATAATAATTCTTAAAATCTTCCCAAGGGATCCAATCTTTAGTATGAAAGGAAACAAAATCAGAGAGTAATGTAATTCCTTTTTTATAAAAGTGTTGGGCTCTAACCCATTGCACTTTTTCTAGTGGCAAACCTTTGTAAGAAATAGCCTGAGACCACCATACATTCAGAAATGGGATAGAAGGGCCAACTTTCCCTCCAAAGCCCTTCCAGGATAACTAGGGTTTGAAAGCTTCCCAGGATTTCCAAATGCTTTTAGCCACGAAAGACCCTGAAATCCTGATAAGAACAGGGGCAGTAATAAGGGTTTGAATATTGATGCCTTTCCAAACTTTTTTGCCCAAGGGAAGCCCAGAGGAAATACAATTTCTAAGTAAAATTTTCCAAGCCTCATTGCCTTGCAAACAACAAGTTATCCATTTGACACATAAAGCAAAACCTTGCTTTTGACAATCAAACAAACCCATACCACCCGAATGCTTAGGAAGACAACAAATATCCCAAGCAACTCTGTAAAATATTTTTTTACCAACAACATTAGACCACAAAAAATCTCTAAGAAGCTTTTCAAGTTTCTTGTAACAGTTCTTGGAAGGGACCCAACAAGAATAATAATAAAAATGAGTAGAAGCCAAAACTTTAGAACAAATTTGGAATTTACCCGCAAGAGACAACTTCTTAGAAGTCCAATAAGCTATCTTTTTCTCCACCTTTTGCACTACATAGCCCCAAAGATGAGCAGGAGATCTCTGAAAGGCAAATGGAATGCCCAAGAACTTAAACATCTCACCTGGTTGTATCCACTTCCATTGTTTATCAGATAACCAGGGAGGAAGAGGTTTCATAGATTATCTGAAACAAGATGTCTTTCTCCATTGAACATTAGACCCTGAAGCCAAACATAAAAGCTCAAGGCATGCTAAGGCATGAGAAACAAAAAGCTCATCTTCTGATAAAGTAAAAAAAAATTCATCAGCAAAGTGGCCATTAATCAACTGCTGAGAAGAGTGAGGCAGGGAGATCCCTTTAATAAGCTCTTGAAACGCTCTATGTGCTAACAGATAGCCAAAAGCCTTAGCTGCCAAAATGAATAGAGAAGGTGCTAAAGGACATCCTTGTATTACTGATCGAGCCAAAGGAATACTTTCAGATTGAGATTTATTAAGAGTAAGGACAACAAAAGCATCTTGAAACAACATTTGAACTAAATGAATAAAATTAACTCCAAAACCTAAAGCCTTAAGCATAGCCAAGATGAAGTACCATTCAATTCTATCATATGCCTTTTCAAAGTCAATATTAATACAAAGGACATCCTGAGCAGAAGTATTAACCCATTCCATACCTTCCCATACAACAATAACATTATCTAAAATATACCTGCTCTGTACAAATCTTGTTTGCTTTGGTATAATAATAAGAGGAAGCAAGGGTCTGAGTTTCAAAGCAAGAGCTTTGGCAATAATTTTATAACTAACATTCAAAAGAGCAATGGGTCACCAATTAGTGATAATCTTTGGATCCCCTTTGAGGGATGAATTTAACATTATATTTGTTAATAAGTGATCCTAGAGAACCATTACACATTTCTTCCTTATAAACATTGAGTAAATATGACCCAAGCATGTCCCAATACTCCTTATAAAACTCATAGGGAAAGCCATTAAGACCAGGTGCTTTATCATTGGCCATATGAGATAGGGCATTTTTGAGATCCTCTAAAGTGAGAGGAGCATCACAAACATCCCTTTGGGCTGGAGTGAGCCTAGAAGGTATGACAACACAACATTCATTAAGAGTTTGTTGTTTTGCAGGAGTCAAAAGTTGTGAAGCAAAAACATGCTGATAATGCCTAACAAAAGTTGCAGAAATATCTTGCAATGAAGTAAGTCTTACACCATCCACTTGTAAACCTTGAAATTGAGTAATATTTGGAGGAGGGCGTAGTCTTTGAAAAAATTCTTTAGACACTTTATCACCCACCTTAAGCCAATGAAGGCGAGCTATCAATTGAGCACCTTTAGCTTCATAAATCTCAGCTTTTCTCAGCTCATGTCGAATAGAAGCCGCTAATGCTTGAATATTTGAATTAAAAGGGTCACACTCCAGTCAGATAGAGACTCTAGCAAGATTAGATTTCAAAACCATATTAGATTTTTTCCTTCTTCTTGCAACTTCAACTCCAAGGGTTCTCAGAAGAAAACTTATTCTTTTGATGGCATCATTCCACCACTCTATCCAACCAGAAGGACCTGAAGGCCTAGGGATAAGATTCTAGATTATGCAAATATGAGCTTTCATTGCTACACTTTGAAGAAAGTAAGTATTGAAATATAATTGGGATTGAAATTGTCTAGAAGATTGAGAATGAGACTCAACAGAAAACAGAATGGGGGAATAGAGGAACTCTCAGAAATCATAGCTCTATCAATGTGTCTCAGAACATGAGATGCCCCAGCATGGAAATTAGACCAAGTAAACCACTGAGCTTCTGAGAAATCAGCAGGAGAAAAACAAATATTGTGGTCATGAAGGGCCAATTTATTCTTCATAAAGTAAAAAGCTTCACGTTCACCAACACACCATCTCATTGGTGCGTGACTTAAGTGGTCAGAGGCTTTTTCAACCATATTAAAGTCACCACAAAGAATCTAGGTGGCAGCAGGCATGAAAAAAGCTAACCATTGCCATAAAGCACATCTATCTGGAGCATCATCGAAAGCATAAATATTAATAATTATTAAAGGTTTCCTGTTGATCTCAAGCAAAACCCATACTGCTTGATGTGAAGGATCAACACCCCAAGTCACAATATTGGACTACCACCTAGGTGCAATGAAAGTGACAACTCCTCCTTTCCAAGGGGAATGACGAGTAGCAAAAAACTGCCCATGGGGCCACAAAAAGCTACACGTACACTGCAGAATAAATTTGACAATATTAATTTCTTGCAAACAGACAAAATCTAGCACACCAAACAAGCAAGCAACATTGGCTAACTCGTTACGAACCGTATATTTTCAAGGTGGGTCCGTCAAACCCCTAACATTACAGAAGAAGAAAATCATGAGGATTTGTCAGGGTGGGTCGTCTCCAGAACATCCTCAGAGTCTCCCAAAGCACCTAGGGGCCCAAAAGAATTCCCTCCAAACTTCCCTTCTTCAAGCTAACACATTTTGTCAGAATGTCGATTAAGCACAGCTCTCGTTGGGCTACGAGAGCGGCGAGCCTTATAAACTTGTCGATCTTCTGCAATAGGTTATTTGAAAATAGAGAAAATAAACTCTTCAGGGGAATAAGAGGAACCATTAGCTATAGTAGGGACAAAATTATCCATAACAACGAGGTTAAAGAAGATCCAGACCAAAGAGAATTACCATGGGGAAGAACAAGAGAGGGAGAGGAATTAGAAATTGGAGGAATTGAAGGAGGAGAAATGGGTTGCTGGGTAGGGGGCTATGATGGAAGAACAGACGGAAGAGGGACCAAGGAAACATTAGGATTCGAAGGAGGCTGAGAAGAACTTGGAGGAGTCGATTGATTCTGTTTATTATGCCGACGATTAACCACTTGCCAATCCTCTTGAGGGTTTTTGCCAATAGCGCCAGACGCTTGAACAGAAGGACTTATAAAGACAAGAGAAGAATTGGCAAAAGAGACAGAAGCTTGATTAAACTGACCCATCATGAGAGGGCAACCCTTAATCTTGTGGCCCTTAGATTGGCAACGATAACAAGTATCACGGAGATTAATATATTGAACCCCCTTTAATATTTAGAAAGTATAAGATTTCAAACTTATAAAGTTGAAACACTAAGATGAGATAAACAATCTTAGTAACATGATAATTAATAATAAAATATTTTTCCCCTTTAATATTTAGAAAGTATTTTTTATTTATTTATTTATTTTTATAATAAAAATTTAAAATTATGCATAAATATTATTATGTGGTTACAATATAACCTTTACATAGCATATTTACAACATGTGAGGGGAGAGATTTGAACCTTTACATAACATATTTACAACATGTGAGGGGAGAGATTTGAACCTTTACATAACATATTTACAACATGTGAGGGGAGAGATTTGAACATGGGCCTCTCTATTTCAACTCAAAGGTTTTAACTACCCACTTACTCTCCAACTCCTCTATATGAACGAATTTATTATGTATAAATATGCTTAAGGTAAACTGAATATATGAGGTAAGCTGAATATATGAAACACAGTTTATTGGTTATATGTACATTTTCACAATTAAAATCATTTTTACCTTTTATTAGATTATTTGTAAATTTATTTAATATATAAATTTTTAATTTTTTTATAAAGGTAAGTTGTAAGATTTAAATTCATCTTTTATTAATTCATATTTATTATTTAGCTTATGACACGTATAATAAGTTTAAGAAGTTTTGATTCAATTTTAGTTTGTCCGCATATTTTATCATAGAATTTTTTTTTAGAGGTCCCATGTCTTAGTTGCATATTTTATCATAGAATATTTTTTAGAGGTCCCATGTCTTAGTTGGTATATACTTCTCAACAAGATATCAATGCAATGCTCCATGTTCTATCCTTAGCAAATCCGTATGTTTTAACGAGGTATCGAAGCCTTGCGTAGATCACCCAAAAAACAAAAATCCTTGGCTTGGTTTTTTCCATAGATTTTTATTTGAAATTAGGTCCCATGTCTTAGTTGGTATATACTTCTCAACAAGATATCAATGCAATGCTCCATGTTCTATCCTTAGCAAATCCGTATGTTTTAACGAGGTATCGAAGCCTTGCGTAGATCACCCAAAAAACAAAAATCCTTGGCTTGGTTTTTTCCATAGATTTTTATTTGAAATTTTTTGTCTTGTTGATATCATGTGATCTATTATACCTTCTAGATATATATTTCTATGTTAAAATTATTTTTTGTAGAACCATAAAATGAAGGATTTGTTAACTAGTAAAACTTTTAGTACATCACTAAAGATATAGAGCAGCAACCAACAAATGATAGAATACAAATAGTCTAATCAACAATTGTGATGAAACCAGATCTAGTTGATTGGTAATGTGAGGTGAGCTAAGTTTTTATATTAGCAAAGAATTTACTTCTAATAAAGGATATGGCTGAAATGGTCTATCCGTAAGGACGCCACTTGCATTATGGGTGATGTGACCCGGGTTCAATCCCCACGGAGGATGTGTATAAGAAGTATTTCTAAAAAAATAAATAAAGGATATGGCTGAAATGTTATTTTAAAAGTATATGAAGCACATAAACTCTTGGTAGTATTGAACATCAATTTACTTGGTTCAACACTAAAAAATTAAGTTGAAGACTTCCTTTCTTGCTTAAAAGGAAACAAGGTCACAACTAGAAGAGAGTGGTGTTCATAAGAATAACAAATTGTATGTTGATAAGCATCTAATTTACACTATCTTGCAAAAACCTTCTTTGTTAGATATGAGGTACTTCTTTTTTCTTTTCACAATTAAAAGCTCTCCTAGTTTGGTGATTGGTGAGTGAGAAAAATTGAATTTTACAAACAAAATCAAATATAAGACTCAAGCTCATCTTACAAAGATTAATAAAATTTTTAGAAGCATAAAAAAGATCAAAACAATGATACTCTAATTTTTTGAGTTGGTCAAAAATTTAGTTGAAATTTTTAGTTTTACTATAGAGAATTAAGACATCCAGAATATAGATGCTTCAAGAAGTGAGTTAATCTTCCTAAGTAGTTGTTGAAGCAAGGAATATTTGACAATTCAAAGTAAAGAACAATAATTATTACTTTTTTTTTTGTCTAAAAAGTTTACATTCTTCTTTAAAATTTTGAAAGGATTTTGGGTTGGGCAACTTCTCAGTATATGGCTAAAGATTCTTCATATTTTATCCTATTATAATTGAATGGTTAATAACAATAACGTAAAATTTACAAAGATATTAATGTTATCATTCCTATTATTAGGTTTAGAGGTATATTTTGTTTGAAATGATAAACAATAATGCCTATAATGCTTCAAAATTGAGTAAATAATTTACTCACTATTCTAAATAGCATAAAAAGAAAATAGGGTAAAGGTTGAGTTAATAAAGTTTTGATCAAAGATAATAGGTTTAAAATCATTGCATAAAATCTTGTAGGTGAGAGTGTGAAGATTAATAACCCCTTGTGTGAATCTCTAGCTTCCCTTGGTTGGATTTTTAAGTCTTACTGCCTCAAAATGTCACAGGTCCCAATATAAAGAAGCCACAATATTAAAGGTCAAAATATCAATAATGAAGAGTAGAATAATATATGATCAATTTAATATGTATATCAAGGCCAATATAATACTGAAAATAACATTTACTTATATAATCAAATATAAATGTAAATGGTCTAAATCATTCATGAACTATGAAAAAAACTTACAATATTAATTTCTTAAATTCTATATATAAGCTTTATTGTAGTGACCCTCCTCACTCAAGTATTGAAAGAAAACAAATATATATTTATATATATGTATACTTACATATGTTTGAGAAACATGGTACTACAGGACAATTGCAGAAAGATAAAGAAAGGTGACAAGTCAACATAAAAGGGTAAGTATGGGAAGTGATGATTCAGCTGGCGAGCACATGGAAACTCGCGCTTGCATATCATTTAGGGGTAAAATATATTGTATGTTTGCATGGGTTCTATTGTTTGGAGCATTGTTTTATTGCATTGAATGAATTTTGTTTTGTGGTGGTGATGATGATGGGAGCCACTAGCTTCGAAAAACATGTTAGTGTTTTTTTGGACATGCTTGTATATGTTTAATACTTTAAATGTTCCTTGTTTTATTTTTATGTAAGGCGAGCTTATGTATTTAAAGGGGAGGAATAAAAATGTCTTAATCAAGGGAGCCACCCTTTAATTGTTGAATGAAGATTTGAGATTATTCTTTCATGATTCTATAGAAAGATAATTTTATAAAATAGAAAATAAGTAAAAAGTAAAAGGTTATTTTAATATTTAGAAAAATAATTTTTTTATGTAAAACAAGTAAAATTGTATTTTGTATTTGCTCCATGTTCGTATTAAAAATATGAATTACGTGGTCGTTGGGCAAATGTTTTATGTGAATGGGTGGCCAAAGTCTTGATTTGTTTTAGACCCAATGTATGCTCCTGACCTTACCTTTGCCTTATTTTATTTAATATGTGAAAAACTAGCTATGTTTTATTGCTGCATCAAGGATGGAAAAGTCGGCAGAATCAAATCATTATTGTTGAGGTTCTTTGAGAACGCCATGATGAAAAGGTGATGGTGCGAGATTGTGGAGGGAACTTGCTAACCTGGCACTATGCATGGGTAAGTGAAGAAACAATTTTACAAAGTTTTCGAAAGGCGGAGAAAGAAAGAAAGAAAAGAGAGATGAAAAATAAAAGAGGACGACGAGGAAAAAGTTGGAGAAGAAGGAGACCAGCCAGGAGAAGATTTTCAGGAAGTGAAATACATAGGTTGGGAATTCCTTTTGATTATTATGATTGCTATATTCTAAATGAATGTGAAAATGATGCATGTTGTGTGTGTACAAATGACAATGTAAACTATGCATACTATGTCAAATGAAAACTAAAAACCGAATTTGTTGTGCAAACTTTAAAGCCGATGCGCCATGTTTAAGATAGAAACATTGGTGAAAAAACCAAGTCAATTTTATTAGAATAAGTTTGAAAATTGTTGCATTTCTATATGACTGTGTTGTATGAAAATTATAGAGTATGGTTTGATCTCTTCTAAGCATATGTTACTTGTACGTAACTAAAACAATGGAAAGATACCATAAATATTTTTGTGTATTATGTGTGAAGAAACTGAATTAGTGGGCAACTATTTATCAAATGTTTCAGTGTAAACTATGACTCGTTGAAGCTAGGAAGAGGCATGGTTCAGGAAGAATAAAAAATGTAAAAGCCATGACTATGTTGACTCGGAAGAAACTAGTTGTTTTTTAGTCGAATGTTGAGTTTTAGATTAAATTATATGCGATTGGTAAACGCAGTTTTCTAAAAATAGATGATTGCTTAACTTCAGTGTTGATTTTTTGTACATATAGGAGTAAAGCTTACTTAATGACATACTTAGTTATCAAATTCGTCGAATTTTTTAGATAAAATTTGAAATTTGTCGAATTCAAAACTCTAACGAATAAATTCGGTGAATAAACCTTAAATTCGACGGAAAAAAAAACTGAACATAAAAGAGGTATAAAAAACCCTAAAATCAGTCATTGACAGTTGAAAAATAAAACCCATGACTTATAGAAAGTTCAAGCAAAGTTACAATATGGTAAAATCTCTTACCTCTAAAATATAAAATATATATCAATGTGAAAGTGTTATAAAAAAATAAGGTGTTTTTTAACACCAACACTTCTAGAACGAAGTCCTTCAAAGGTGGCTCTCGCCACCATAAAGGTGTTTTGTCAATGCCATGGGTGTTTTCTCTCAACACCACAACTCTTTGGAAATTCACCACCTCCATATTTCTTCGGAGCAATGTCAGTACGGGCTTCAGTGCAGAACTCTTGTCTCGTGCCAGCCTACATGGCCAGACCTATGATTTCCCGTCTTCATCGCTCTCCTGCTCGTGTCACCTCGTTTTTACCATCCTGACATCGCCCATTCACCATTCTCCCCCTATTTTCCCATCACATGCTTCTTTTGCCGCCCTTTTTGCCCCTTCCCCCTCTTTGATCCACTTTGACCCACTCTTCTCGAGCCGTGTCAAAAAAACTACCATCGCTCCTTTTTGTCGGCCAGTGCACCCCGTGACCTTCGGTTGGCGCTCCCTTCGCCTCTCTAGGTCCTTTTATCCCCTCTCTGCAGTTTCAAAAATCATTTATCAGAAGCAAAACAATCGTGATATCAAAAGGTGGCCCCCCGACTCTATTATTTTCTTTGGTCTGTGCAATATCATGGCGTATACCGATCCAACTAGTTTACAAATCAACCTAGGGACGAAGGCCCTTCTTGATGCCAAATGTTTTGTCAATTTCTTCAAAAAATTCTCTGGGATTGATGAAGAAGTCACCAGGGACTTCCTTGAATAGTGGGATGAAGGACAAGTCCAGGTTCAAGGCCTGCAATTTGAGGTAAGTGCTCTCTATCACTCAGGTATCTGTTATCCCTCCTGCTGGTAGGGTAGTTTGCAAGGATAAGCATAACTTTAAAGAATAAACAGACCAATTTCTCGATAAGGGAAAGGACCTGGTCTAGGAAAACAAAGGTGTTCTGCACTCTTCTCTGCCTCGGCCTTGGGACACAATCATAATCCTTGTCGTCCAATACATTTTTGTTGACAACCCTAATAGCCCCCTTCGAGCCTACAACGTTGCCTTCGTAAACCATCTCCATGACGTTAGAATCATTAATGTCCATGGTTTCCTCTTCCGCTCCATCACCATTTCCATCAATAATTTTAGGAAGTGCAAATCCTCGAAGCTCCCTCGTCACCAGGGTCTCTTCCTGGTGCTTTACCGTTATGCCCTTGCCCACCAAGTTAAGGGAGACATTTCTTCCCGCTCCCCCAACCCTAAGCACTTTCCCGAATCCACCCACACCGTTGCTTCCAACCCTCCCCCGTCGTCCAACCCAGGTGATCTCCCACCGCCTCCAAGCCCCCGACTAGTCCACCATCACCCCCTCCTACCCTGTGGCAAGAATGAAGCTCCCCCTGGCTCCGCTCCCAAGGCCGAAGCACCCACTGGCAAGCGTCTGAGATTCAAGCAAAAGTCGGTCAGGCCCTCCTTGAAGAGAAAAAAATCCAATAGGCTGAAGCCTCAGAAAATGAGTGAGTCACACCCATCACCTAAGATTATCAACGATGAAGAACACCCGACCGTCAAAGCTGAGAATAAGCTTCGATCGGTGGCCCTCAACTGTGTCAGCGAAGTGATTTATCACTTGCAGTCGACTACCAATGTCTACCGGGAAGGCAGTACGCTCCTAGCTAACACGATTAACAATTTGAAGGACCTCCCTTCCCTGCTCAATGTCCTTCTGCCTCACGACCAAAATGGAGAATATCATCAAAAAGAGAATAAAGATTCCCAGTATCCTTGGGAAAGCAGCAACAACACTCCCAGTGACTACAAAGTTTTTTTTGTCCTATTTAGGTTTGTGGTAACCCTGGTCTTGGACGGGCTAGATTGTACGGGAATTTTTCCCAGTTGGTTTTTCACTGTCTATAGCATTTGTGTTTTGTTGAATCTAAGCCTACCTACTATAACAGGGACATAACTCTCCAACACTATTAGTAAATAAAATTTCTTTTACCTACCAAAAAAAATGTTATAAAAAATATTCTTCAGATCTGCGTCTTGCACAAATTATGTTGGATGCAACCATTTTCAAACTATTTTATTTAGTTATTTATTATCACTTGAGAGAATGGACAACAATAATAGTTATGTGTTAATATGCATGATCTTTTTTTAGAATGAATTTATCACTTGATTTTTTATTATAATTGATAGAAAACTTGTAATTTATATTTAAAAAAAATTATTGATTTAAACGTTTGAAAATCTTCTCATCTGTTAAAAAATTACTATGCTTAGATAAAGTTATAAAAATATTTTAAATTATACATTTGAAATTGTTTTATGAAAATCAAATATTATAGTTTTGTATCTTTGATTTTTTAATTTATATAAAAATAAAAAATAAAATTATTTCAAAAAATATATGTGCATTTATAATAATCGAATTTTATGTCGAATTTTTAAACATGTCGAATTTTTTTCGAACTTCAAGAGTGTCGAACTCGAATACAAACTCGAACTTGATAACTAAGATGACATATTGTCGGAAATGAAGTTTTAATGAATGTGGTTTTTATTTATGAAATTGTTACCTGGAAAATGGGATAGAAAAAGAAAAGGAAAATATGATGATAAGTTAACTCAGTATTTATCTCGGGACAAGAGATAACAAAGTTTTTTTTGGGTGTTTTCCATTAAAAGTTTTGAATGCTTGTATGCATAGTAAAAAGCATTCTCATCTGTTTTGAACCGTATTTGATCCCTATGAGTTCTGTAAGAACTCGTTTATGCTTTGATTGACATTGGATGAGACAACGTTGAATGAAAGAACCCTCGATCGTGGACCAGTTTGGATTGGTAGTGTCAAAATCTGGTCATATTGTAGGCAGTATTATTGTTTGCTGAAAGCGAAGACTCAACCATTAAAAATTACAGTGGGTCTAGAATCTGAAAGTTGGTTGTTGATTCTGTTAGCAAAAATTGTGTTCGCTGTTGTAAAAATGGGCAAAGCCCTCTTGTATTTATATTAAAATAATTTTATATAATTGGTCTTAGTGACGTCAAACTGAGCATTAGTGTTTTGAATGATCTGTAATTAGTTTTTAAAAAAAGTTGAAGTTAGTATACGCTTCCATATTTTGACTTTATGCTAGATGATGCAATTAGTTTCTTATTGTTTGTGGTAGCCTGAATTGATTGATAAATAATGGAAATTGTTTGAATGCATAAATCTTCCAGTACCATGTATGGGATTATAAACTAAAGTTTTAACCATGGGAAAGTCTTTCATAAAATGGCTTTTGAAAAACATAGAAACCAGAAACTTCGTTGTTGAGAATTTGACCCTTGAGCAAGGGTAGAATGCCTAGACACTTTAGAGAATGTACAAAGTAGAATTGAGTTAATTTATATTTGTTTTGGTTGAACCCACTTTGTTGATACAGACTCTGGTCGTGGGAGAAATTTTTTAAATATTAAACCCGAAGTATAACTAGCTTAGATATAAAGGATATATATAAAAACGCCAAGAGTTATCAATCTCGAGGCACCTATCTCATTTCTTGGGGGTGTGATCTCCAAGATAGGCATCTCGGGATTGATAACTCTTAGTGTTTTTAGATATATATCCTTTATATCTAAGCTAGTTTATTAAACAGTTGCAACAGTTGGTTAGTCGGTTGTTTTAGTTTAAATATTTTAAATGTTTGCAACGGTTGGTTAGTCGACTTTTTTAGTTTAAATATTTTAAATATTTTTGTTAATGTCGGTTTTTTTAATAAAAAACAAATTGTTTACGGCGTGACATGTACGACATCTTTGCCTCCCACCCCCTGTCTGCCATTGTAGGAATGCCTCTCGACGTAATTAATACTTGTGCTTTAAATCCAAATGTGTTATTTTAAATAAATCAAATAGCTTTCTATTAAATGCAGTTTAGTAGATAAGTTGAGGGTAGTACAACTTTAATTAGAGTCTTGGGAAGTTATCCTAAGAATGTGATTAAAGAATCATCCATAATGTTGAGGTGCGGGTATGCACACAATAATATTCAAAATAACTGTTGACTGATAGAATTGGTCAATAAATGATTGGGTCAGGTTTGGATGGAAATATGGTATGGGATATCCTTCCTAGGTTGTAATTAAAGGGTACAGTGATAAATTCCTTACTCATTGAACTTAGCTTAGTATAGCCACAGGGTTTGGAATGGGATAAACCTTTGTGAGTTGTAATGAGTTTGTGAAATGAAGTCCAAGGTCAGGGAAATGACATGACACTACTAGAGATCTTGGTAAATGGGATTCACTAGTTAGTCATAGAGACATAAACACGCCATATTCTTTTATACCACTAAGGAACAAGTCGACTAGAATATCGAAAGGCGTCCATCCTCTAGATGTTATGCACCCTAAGGGACAACCCTTACTGTGAATTAGACCTCATGCTGGAACATGCAAATAATACATGAAGGTATTCGTTTTCACTGAATGGTAACTCCAAGGGATTTGGCCGATCCTATCCACTTGGGTGACTGTCTACAACAGTCTGGACTCAAAAGTGGTATGTTATGTTTGTGCAATATTGTTTGAATTGGTTCAAAAAAATGGATGATCTAAAAAAAAGATAGTTTGAAAAGCGTCCTTGTGAGCTAAAAGTAACTTTAGAGACTTGAGTTAACCTTTAAAAAAAAACATCATAGGTAATGAAATTACTTTTATTGGTAAACCAGCTAAGTAGTTAGACCTGGGTTGTTACATATGGTATCAAAGAAGAATTGATTCTAAGGTTGTAGAACTCTGCGTGAGAAATAGATTAATTAAAGATAGCTAATATTCTAAATCTTTCACTTATAGGACAAATGACACGAATGCTGAGAGGAGGGTCCTCTGAAAATCCTACGGGAGGTAGGGAGGAGGAAACCATTGAAAGACCTGTAAGAGGACCACGAACTAATGTAAGTAAAGAAAGTTCACAACGTGAAAGAAGGAAAAAAAGGTTCATGAGATTCCTTTGAATGAAATCAGCGAGGAAAAAGGGAACCTTGCAAAAGTGGTTAAAACATTACAAGTACAAATGGAAAATAAAAGGAAAAAATAGGCCTAACAGAAAACTCACATGACCCAGCAACAGGAACTTATTGCTTAGCAACAATGAACCATAAAGGACTTCACTAGAGAAAGAGAATCTAGATTAGGCAGGACAAGGGAAGTGCCAGAAGAACCTAAGGGATCCAGCGTTGAAAGGGCAAGAGTGAGTAAAGAATTGGATAGGAACTTAAAGAAAATTGTAACAACCCAGTTTAATGACAAAGATGATGGAGAGTCTGTTGAGAATTGGATAAGTGAACTAGAATCCTACTTCTCTCTGGTGGACCTTTCCTCTTAATCCAAAAGTGCTTTAGCAGTTATGAATATGATCAAAGTAGCCCTGGATTGGTGGAAGTCATATAAGAAAGGACACGAGGTTGAGGCCACAAACCTCAAATGGTAAGAGTTCATTAAGGAATCCAGAGATAGATTCCTAAAAAAAATTATGTGGAAAAGTTTGGGGAATTTTCAAACTTGAGGCAAGATATTATGTCCACAATAATATATCTTTCAAAAACCAATGTTTTACTCTATAATTTTAGCTGTATGTATGGAAAAAAAATATAAATCAAATTCATGTTTGTCAATTAAATATTTGAATTCGATACCCTAATTCCTTATGTATCCCAAAAATAAAATAAAAAACTAAAAAAATATTCTTTTAAATTTAATATAACATTACCACTTATTATACTTACTATATGAGAATAAGATATGATCAAAGCTGATGTAAGAGATAGGCTAGGTTGATGTTTGCGAATTAAATGCTTGGTTCGAACCCCGATTTTTTATGTATCAAAACAAAAAAAAAATTAAAAATTTCTTTTAAATTTAATATAAAATTATCACTTATTTAAATAAATAACTTTATTATTTATTATGCCAGAATGAAGTATATCTCGATAACAAATTTGCTTGCATCTTTTAAAAAAGAAGTCAAATATTTTAATGGTAGTATGTTGTTAAATTTTCATCTAGATAACTTAATTGAAATTAAAAAAAAAAATCATATTATTATATTTTTGAAAGTGTAATCTCAGTTATACCACTTATTATAATTAACATTACTTAATTTTTTTTTATAAAAACTATACTTAACAAGTGAGAAAGATTGGCAGGGCCTGCTATCGTGTATTGTGGTCTCTGGTTTTTATGTGTAACATTGTTTTCAAATTTGTGTGTAATAATATATATTTAAAAAAAATATTACTCGAATTTAAATATTTAAATTTAAATATTATATCACACAAATTTTAAATAAAATATTTAATAATTATTATTTTTTATTAGTATGAGAAACCTCGACTAATGCATAGGATTGAACAGTTTCTTCCCAACCATAACCTTTAATAAAATTGAAAGATTTCAAACTTATAAAGTTGAAACACTAAGATGAGATAATTAATAATAAAATATTTTCCCCTTTAATATTTGGAAAGTATTATTTATTTATTTATTTATTTTTATAATAAAAATTTAAAATTATGCATAAATATTATTATGTGGTTACAATATAACCTTTACATAGCATATCCACAACATGTGAGGGGAGAGATTTGAACCTGGGCCTCTTTATCTCAACTCGAGAGTTTTAACCACCGAGTTGCTCTCCAACTTGTTTATATGAATGAATTTGTTATGTATAAATATGCTTAAGGTAAGATGAGATAATTAATAATAAAATATTTTCCCCTTTAATATTTGGAAAGTATTTTTTATTTATTTATTTTTTTTATAATAAAAATTTAAAATTATGCATAAATATTATTATGTGGTTACAATATAACATTTACATAGCATATCCACAACATGTGAGGGGAGAGATTGGAACCTGGGCCTCTCTATCTCAACTCAAGAGTTTTAACTACCCACTTGCTCTCCAACTTCTTTATGAACAAATTTATTATGTATAAATATGCTTAAGGTAAGCTGAATATATGAAGCACAGTTTATTAGTTATATGTACACTTTCACAATTAAAATCATTTTTATTTTTTTATTAGATTATTTGTAAATTTATTTATTATATTAATTTTTATTTTTTTTTATAAAGGTAAGTTGTAATATTTAAATTCATCTTTTTTTGATTCATATTTATTATTTAGCTTATGACACGTATAATAAGTTGAAGAAGTTAAGAAGTTTTGATTCAATTTTAGTTTGTCCACATATTTTATCATAGAATATTTTTTAGATGTCCCATGTCTTAGTTGTTGGTATATACTTCTCAACAAGATATCAATGCAATGCATGTGGATTACAACTCCCATGTTCTATCCTTAGCAAATTTGTACATTTTAACAAGGTATCGAAGCCTTACGTGGATCACAAAAAAAAAAAAAATCCTTGGCTTGATTTTTCCCATAGATTGTTATTTGAAGAATTTTGTCTCCTTGATATCATGTGATCTATTATACCTTCTAGATATATATTTTTATGTTAAAATTATTTCTTGTAGAAATGAAGGATTTATTAACTAGTAAAACTTTTAGCACATCATTCAAGATACAAAGCAACAACCAACAAATGATAGAATACAAATAGTCTAATCAACAATTGTGATGAAACCAGATCTACTTGATTGGTAATGTGAGGTGAGCTAAGATGTTACATTAGCAAAGAATTTACTTCTAATAAAGGATATGGCTGAAATGGTCTATCCCCAAAGACGCCACTTGCATTATGGGTGATGTGACCCGGCTTCAATCCCCACGGTGGATGTGTATAAGAAGTATTTCTCAAAAAAAAATAAAGAATATGGCTGAAATGTCATTTTAAAAGTATATGAAGCACATAAACTCTTGGTAGTATTGAACGTCATTTTACTTGGTTCAACACTAAAAAATTAAGTTGAAGCCTTCATTTCTTGCTTAAAAGGAAACAAGGTCACAACTAGAAGAGAGTGGTGTTTATAAGAATAACAAATTATATGTTGATAAGCATCTAATTTGCACTATCTTGCAAAAACCTTCTTTGTTCGATATGAGGTACTTGTGTCTTTTTTCTTTTCACAATTAAAAGCTGTCCTCAGATGAGTTATGTAGTTTGTTGATTGGTGAGTGAGAAATTTTGAATTTTGCGAACAAAATCAAATATAAGACTCAAGCTCATCTTACTAAGATTAATAAAATTTTTAGAAGCATAAAAAAGATCAAAACAATGATACTCTAGTTTTTTGAGTTGGTCAAAAAATTTGGTTGAAATTTTTAGTTTTACTATAGAGAAGTAAGACATCCAGAATATACAGATGCTTCAAGAAGTGAGATAATCTTCCTAAGTAGTTGTTGAAGCAAGGAATATTTGACAATTCAAAGTAAAGAACAATAATTATTACTCTTTTTTATCTAAAAAATTTACATTTTTATTTAAAATTTTGAAAGGATTTTGGGTTGGGCAACTTCTCAGTAAATGGCTAAAGATTCTTCATATTTTATCCTATTATAATTGAATGGTTAATAACAATAACGTAAAATTTACAAATATAGTAATGTTATCATTCTTATTATTAGGTTTAGAGGTATATTTTGTTTGAAATGATGTAAACAATAATGCCTATAATGCTTAAAATTGAGTAAATAATTTACTCACTATTCTAAATAGCCTAAAAAGAAAATAGGGTAAATGTTGAGTTAATAAAGTTTTGATCAAAGATAATAGGTTTAAAATCATTGTATACGCAATATTAAAGGTCAAAATATCAATAATGAAGAGTAGAATAATATATGAGCAATTTAATATGTATATCAAGGCCAATATAATACTGAAAATAACATTCACTTATATAATCAAATATAAATGTAAATGGCCTAAATCATTCATGAACTATGAAGAAAAAATACAATATTAATTGCTTAAATTCTATATAGAAGCTTTATTGTAGTGACCCTCCTCACTTGAGTGTTGAAAGAAAACAAATATATATTTATATATATGTATACTTACCTATGTTTGAGAAACATGGTACTGCAGGACAATTGTAGAAATATAAAGAAAGGTGACAAGTCAGCGGAAAAAGGTAAGTATGAGAAGTGATGATTCGGCTGGAGAGCACATGGAAACTCGCGCTTGCATATCATTTAGGGGTAAAATATATTGTATGTTTGCGTGGGTTCTATTGTTTGGAGCATTTTTTTATTGCATGGAATGAGGCATGTTTTGTGGTGGTGATGATGATGGGAGCCACTAGCTTCGAAAAACATGTTAGTGTTTGTTTGGACATGCTTGTATATGTTTAATACTTTAAATGTTCCTTGTTTTATTTTTATGTAAGGTGAGCTTATGTATTTAGAGGGGAGAAATGAAGATGTCTTAATCAAAGGAGCCACCCTTTAATTGTTGAATGAATATTTGAGATTATTCTTTCATGATTCTATAGAAAGATAATTTTATAAAATAGAAAATAAGTAAAAAGTAAAAGGTTATTTTAATATTTAGAAAAAGAATTTTTTTATGTAAAACGAGTAAAATTATATTTTGTATTTGCTCCATGTTCGTATTAAAAAGATGAATTACATGGCCGCTGGGCAAATGCTTTATGTGTATGGGTGGCCAAAGTCTTGATTTGTTTTAGACCCAATGTAGGCTCCTGACCTTACCTTTGCATTACTTTATTTAATATGTGAAAAACTAGCTATATTTTATTGCTGCATCAAAGATGGAAAAGTCAACAAAATCAAATCATTATTGTTGAGGTTCTTTGAGAATGCCATGATGAAAAGGTGATGGTGCAAGATTGTGGAGGGAACTTGCTAACCTGGCACTATGCATGGGTAAGTGAAGAAACAATTTTACCAAGTTTTCGAAAGGTAGAGAAAGGAAGAAATAAAGGAGAGATGAAAAAGAAAAGAGGACGACGAGGAAAAAGTTGAAGAAGAAGGAGACCAGTCAGGAGAAGAGTTTCAGGAAGCGAAATACACAGGTTGGGAATTCCTTTTGATTATTATGATTGCTACATTATGAATGAATGTGAAAATGATGCATGTTGTGTGTGTACAAATGACAATGTAAACTGTGCATACTATGTCAAATAAAAACTAGAAACCGAATTTGTTGGCAAACTTGAAAGCGGATGCGATATGTTTAAGATAGAAACATTGGTAAAAAAACCAAGTCAAATTTACTGGAATAAGTTTGAAATTTTTTGCATTTCTATATGACTATGTTGTATGAAAATGATAGAGGATGGTTTGATATCTTCTAAGAATATGTTGCTTGTACGTAACTAAAACAATGGGAATATAACATAAATATTTTTGTGTATTATGTGTGAAGCAATTGAATTAGTGGGCAACTATTTATCAAATGTTTGAGTGTAAACTATGACTCGTTGAAGCTAGGAAGAGGTATGGTTTAGGAAGAATAAAAAATGTAAAAGCCATGACTAAGTTGACTCAAAAGAAACTAGTTGTTTTTAGTCGAATGTTGAGTTTTAGATTAAAATACATGCGATTAATAAACGCAGTTTGCTAAGAATAGGTGATTGCTTAACTTCATTGTTGATTGTTTGTAAACATAGTAGTAAAGTTTACTTAATGACATACTTAGTTATCAAATTCGTCGAATTTTTTAGATAAATTTTGAAATTCGTCGAATTCAAAACTCTCACGAATAAATTCGACGAATAAACCTTAAATTCGAAAGAAATAAAAACTGAACATAAAAGAGGTATACAAAACCCTAAAATCAGTCATTGATAGTTGAAAAATAAAACCCATGACTTATATAAAGCTCAAGCAAAGTTACAATATGGTAAAATCTCTTACCTCTAAAATATAAAATATATATCAATGTAAAAATGTTATAAAAATAAGGTGTTTTTTAACACCAGCACTCCTAGGACGAAGTCCTTCAAAGGTGGCTCTTGCCACCATAATGGTGTTTTGTCAACGCCACGGGTGTTTTCTCTCAACACCACAACTCTTTGGAAATTCACCATCTCCATCTTTCTTCGGAGTAATGTCAGTATGGGCTTCAGTGCAGAACGCTCGTCTCGTGCTAGCCTACCTGGCAAGACCTATGATTTCTCGTCTTCATCGCTATCCTGCTCGTGTCACCTCATTTTCACCATCCTCACATCGTCCATTTGCCACTCTCCCCCCATTTTCCCATCGCCCGTTTCTTTCTCCGCCCTTTCTGCCCCTTCCCTCTATTCAATCCACTTTGGCCCGCTCTTCTCGAGCCATGTCAAAAAACTACCATTGCTCCCTTTTTTTAGCCGGTGCACCTTGTGACCTTCGGTTGGCGCTCCCTTCGTCTCTCTAGGTCCTTTTATCCCCTCTCTACGGTTTTGGAAATCATTTATCAGAAGCAAAACAATCATGATATCAAAAGGTGGCCCCCTGATTCTATTGTTTTCTCTAGTCTGTGCAATATCATGGCGTACACTGAGCCAACTAGTTTACAGATCGACCCAGGGATGAAGACCCTTCTTGATGCCAAAAGTTTTGTTAATTTCTTCAAAATATTCTTTGCGATTGATGAAGTCACCAGGGACTTCGTTGAATCGTGGGATGAAGGACAAGTGTAGGTTCAAGAGCTACAATTTGAGGTAAGTGCTCTCTATCACTTAGGTCTCTGGTATCCCTCCTGCTGGTAGGGTAGTTTGCAAGGATAAGCATAACTTTAAAGAATAAACAGACCAATTCCCCGATAAGGGAAAGGACCTGGTTTGGGAAAACAAAGGTGTTCTGTGCTCTTATCTGTCTCGACCTTGGAATACAACCATAATCCCTGTCGTCCAATACATTTCTATCGACAACCCCAATTACCACCTTCGAGCCTACAACCTTGCCTTCATAAACCATCTCCGTGATGTTAGACTCATTAATGTCCCTGATTTCCTCTTTCGCCCCATCACCATTTCCATCAATAATTTTAGGAAGCGTAAATCCTCGAATCCCCCTCATCACCAGGGTCTCTTCCTGGTGCTTTACCATTACGCCCTTGCCCACTAAGTCAAGGGGGACATTTCTTCCCGCTCCCCCAGCCCTGAGCACTCGCATGAATCCACCCACACCGTTGCTCCCAGCCCTCCCCCGTCATCCAACCTAGGTGGTACCCCACCGCCTCCAAGCCCCTGGTTGGTCCACCGTCACCCCATCCTACCCAGGACTATGGTAAGAATGAAGCTCCTCCTGGATTTGCTTCCAAAGCCAAATCACCCACTGGCAAGCGTCTAAGATTCAAGTAAAATTTGGTCAGGCCCTCCCTGAAGATAAGCAAATCCAATAGGCTGAAGCCTCAAAAAACGAGTGAGTCACACCCATCACCTGAGATTATCAATGACGAAGAGGAAGAAAAAACCATAAAATTTGAGGATAAGCTTCGATCGATGGCCCTCAACTGTGTCAGCGAAGTGATTGATCACTTGCAGTCGGCTGCCAATGTTTACTGGGAAGGCAGTACGCTCTTGGCTAACGCGATTAACAATCTGAAGGACCTCCCTTCCCTGCTCAATGTCCTTCTACCTCATGACCAGAATGGAGAAGATCATCAAAAAGAGAACAAATATTCCCAGGAGCCCTAGGAAAGCAACAACAACACTCACTACGACTACAAAGGTTTTTGTCCTATTTACGTTTGTGGTAGCCCTGGTCTTGGATGGGCTAGATTGTATCGGATTTTTTCCCAGTTGGTTTTCATTGTATGTAGCATTTGTGTTTTGTTGGCTTTAAGCCTGCCTACCGTAACAGGGACGAGACCCCCCAACCCGATTAGTAAATAAAATTTCTTTTACCTATGAAAAGAAATGTTATAAAAAATATTCTTAGATCTACGTCTTGCACAAATTATGTTGGATGCAATCATTTTCAATCTATTTTCTTTAGTTGTTTATTATCACTTGAGAGAATGGACAACAATGATAGTTATGTGTTAATATGCATGATATTTTTTTTAGAATGAATTTATCACTTGATTTTTTATTATAATTGATAGAAAACTTGTAATTTATCTTTAAAAAAAAATTATTGATTTAAAAGTTTGAAAATATTCTCACCTGTTAAAAAATTACTATGTTTAGATAAAGTTATAAAAATGTTTATATTAAAAAAAAAAACTAAAGTATATATTTGAATTTTTTTAATTAAAATCAAATATTATAATGTTGTATCTTTGATTTTTTAATTTATATATAAAAAAAAATTATTTCAAAAAATATATGTGCATTTATAATAATTGAATTTTATGTCGAATTTTATTTCAAATTTTTAAACATGTCGAATTTTTTTTGAAGTTCAAGAGTGTTGAACTCGAATACAAACTCGAACTTGATAACTAAGATGACATATTGTCGGAAACGAAGCTTTAATGAATGTGGATTTTATTTATGAAATTGTTACCTGGAAAATGGGATAGAAAAAGAAAAGAGAAAACATGATGATAAGTTAACTCGGTATTTATCTCGGGACAAGAGATTACAGAGTTTTTTTTTTGGTGTTTTCCATTAAAAGTTTTGATGCTTGTATGCATAGTAAAAAGCATTCTCATATGTTTTGAACCGTATTTGATCCCTATGAGATCTGTAAGAACTCGTTTGTGCTTTGATTGACATTGGATGAGACAACGTTGAGAGAAAGAACCCTCGATCGTGGACCAGTTTGGATTGGCAGCGTCGAAATCTGGTCATATTGTAGGCAGTATTATTGTTTGCTGAAAGCGAAGACTCGGGTGAAAGAACCATTAAAAATTATAGTGGGTCTAGAATATGAAATTTGGTTGTTGATTCTGTTAGCAAAAATTGTGTTGGCTGTTGTAAAAATGGGCAAAGCCCTCTTGTATTTATTTTAAAATAATTTTATATAATTGGTCTTAGTGACGTCAAATTAGTTTCTTATTGTTTGTGGTAGACTGGATTGATTGACAAATAATAGAAATTGTTTGACTGCATAAATCTTCCAGTACCATATATGGGATTATAAACTAAAGTTTTAACCATGGAAAAGTCTTTCATAAAATGGCTTTTGGAAAATGTAGAAACCAAAAACTTCGTTGTTGAGAATTTGACCCTTGAGTGAGGGTAGAATGCATGGACACTTTAGAGAATGTACAAAGTAGAATTGAGTTAATTTATATTTTTTTTGATTGAACCCACTTTATTAATACAGACTCTGGTTGTGGGAGAATTTTTTTAAATATTGAACCCGAAGTATAATTAATACTTGTTCTTTAAATCCAAATGTGTTATTTTAAATAAATCAAAGAGCTTTCTATGAAAGGTAATTTAGTAGATAAGTTGAGGGTAGTACAAATTTAATTAGATTCTTGGGAAGTTATCCTGAGAATGTGATTAAAGAATCATCCATAATGTTGAGGTGCGGGTATGCACACAATAATCTTCAAAACAACTGTTGACTGACAAAATTGGTCGATAAAATATTGGGTCAGGTCTGGATGGAAAGATGGTATGGGATATCCTTCCTAGGTTGTAATTAAAGGGTACAGTGATAAATTCCTTACTTATTGAGCTTAGCTTAGTATAGCCACATGATTTAGAATGGGACAAACCTTTGTGAGTTGTAATGAGTTTGTGAAATGAAGTCCAAGGTCAAGGAAATGACATGGCACTAATAGGGATCTGGGTAAATGGGATTCACTAGTTAGTCAAAAAGACATAAACACACCATATTTTTTTATACCACTAAAGAACAAGTTGACTAGAATGTCAAAGGTTTAGTAAAAATAATTTAGGGAAAAAGGCATCCACCCTCTAGGTTTTATGCACCCTAAGGTACAACTCTTACTGTGAATCAGACCTCATGCTGGAACATGTAGATGATAAATTAGGGTATCTATTTTCACTGAATGGTAACCCCCTAGGGATTTGGCTGATCTCATCCACTTGGGTGACTGTCTACAGCAATCTGAACTCAAAAGTGGTATGTTATGTTTGTGCAACATTGTTTGAATTGGTGCAAAAAAAATGGATGATCTAAAAATAAGATAGTTTGAAAACCGTCCTTGCGAGCTAAAAGTAACTTTAGAGACTTGAGTTAACCTTAAAAAAAAACATCCTAGCTAATGAATTTACTTTGATTGGTAAACTAGCTAAGTAGTCAGACTTGGGTTGTTACATATGGTATCAAAGCAGAAATGATTATAAGGCTGTAGAACTCTGCGTGAGAAATAAATAAATTAAAGATGGCTATTATTCTAACTCTTTCACTTACAAGACAAATGACACGAATGCTGAGAGGAGGGTCCCAAGTAAATCCTACGGGAGGCAGGGAGGAGGAAACCATTGAAAGACCTGTAAGAGGACCATGAACTAATGTAATTAAAGAAGGTTTGCAACGTGAAAGAAGTCAAAAAAGGGTTCATGTGATTCCTTTGAATGAAATTAGTGAGTAAAAAGGGAACCTTGCAAAAGTGGTTAAAACATTACAAGTACAAATGGAAAATAAATGGCCCAATAGAAAACTCACATGGCCCAGCAATAGGAACTTATTTCTTAGCAACAACAAGCCATAAAGGACTTCACTAGAGAAAGAGAATCTAGATTAGGCAGGACAAGGGAAGTGCCAGAAGAACCTGAGGGAACCAGTGCTAAAAGGGCAATAGTGAGTAAAGAATTGGATAGGAACTTAAATAAAATTGTAATAACCCAGTTTAATGGCAGAGATGATGGAGAGTCAGTTGAGAATTGGATAAGTGAACTAGAATTCTACTTCTCTCTGGTGGACCTATCCTTTGAATCCAAAACTGCTTTAGCAGTTATGAATATGATCGAAGTAGCCCTGGATTGGTGGAATTCATACAAGAAAGGACACGAGGTTGAGGCCACATACCTCAAATGGGAAGAGTTCATTAAGGAATTCAGAGATAGATTCCTAACAAGACAATATTATGTGGAAAAGTTTGAGGAATTTTCAAACTTGAGGCAAGATATTATGTCAGTGCGAGAATATCACCAAAAATTCATACAGTTTCTTGAAGTATGCAACCCAATATGAAAGTAATGAGGAAATGAAAACTCGAAAATTTATCCTGGGATTACATCCTAGAATTATGACGGTGGTAAAGATGCATAACCCCATCAATTTTCCGACTACTTTTGATTAAACCATAAAGGAGGAAGCTAATAAAGAGATGAGAAAAACATATTTCAATTACCAAAAGTTTTTCAAAAAATAAAAAGATGAGCTTAGAAAACAAAACAGTGTTGGTTTCATGAAATGGGAAAAGAAACATAACAAGAAACCTAAAGGAGGATATCATAACAAGGAAGGTGGCAAAAAATCCAATTATCAGGAGAGTAAATACAAGAAAGATGCCAAAGAGTTTCCCAAGAAACAAGACCAAAAAAAGTAGGTCAAGGAAGAGATAGGGAAACTACACTTGTGAATAGAAATGAAAACAATAATAAAGGCAATAGAGCTCCACCAAGTGGATGCTAGGTGTGTAAAGGAGCTCATTATGCTAACGAACGTCCCCATAGATCTGATCTACCACAAAAGGCTCCAGAGGAAGTTGGCCACAGGATCTATGCAACCATAGGTAGTTTTGAACTCAATGGATAAATTACTCCTTTCTTATTAAATGGTAAAATTTTTGGTAATATTGTGCAAATTTTGATTGATAGTGGGTCAACTGATAGTTTTATATCAACTAGATTAGTGAGGAATTTTCCTGTTAGACCTGGATTCTTGGCAAATGGTTGGAAGGTAGAGTATGGATCAGGACAATCTCACCATTTAAACCAATGTCTCTTTGATTCCAATATTTCCTTTCCTCAAGGAAAAATCAATTGGCATCTATATGTAGCACCTTTGCGTGCATTTGATATCATTTTGGGGATTGATTGGTTGAAAGCACATAAAGCTCTTTTGAACTTTGAAGAAAGATGGGTAGAATTTGTGGATGAATCTACTCAAAGGATTAGAATTGGTTGTGGACGGAGGGAAGTAAAACCCCATCTAGTTTTTGCAATGCAGCTTAAAAATATCATTAAGAAGAAGGACATGATATTTATAGTAAAAATGAATAGAAGAGAAGATCTTGAGAAAGAATCAGATCTCTTTCAGAGATTCCCGATGTTAAGTACTTTTAAGGATGTATTTCTTGAGGAACTTTGGAATTACCTCCACGGAGGGAATTTGATTTTTCAATTGAATTGTTACCAAATGTAGAACCAATTGCAAGGTCACCGTACAAAATGACCCTATATAGTTACAATAATTAAAATTGCAACTACAGGATCTGCTTGAAAAATAGTTAATAAAACCTAGTGTATCACCATGGGGAGCTCAAATATTATTTGTTAAAAATAAATATGATACCTTAAGAATGTTCATAGACTATCATATGCTGAATAAAGATATTGTCAAAAAGAGGTACTCATTACCAAGGATTGAGGTGCAACCATATTTACTAAATCAGATATGAGATCAGGGTATCATTAACTTAGGATTCGGGAGGAAGATACTTCTAAAACAATATTTAGAACATGGTATGGACATTTTGAGTTTACAGTATTACCTTTCAGATTGACCAATGCTCTATCCACTTTCATGAATCTCATGAATAGCGTTTTTAGGGAACAACTAGATAAGTTTGTACTCGTATTTTTGGATGATATTTTGGTCTATTCTAAAAATAAAGAACATTTTCAACATTTGAGAACAATGCTTGGGATTATTAGGAAGAATCAATTGTTTGGAAAATTGTCAAAATATGAGTTCTACACCTCACAAGTGCAATACCTTGGACATATTGTCTCGGTTGAAGGAATTGTAGTAGATCCTAAGAAAATTGAAGCAATCATTAATTGGCTAGCACCTACCAATGTCATTGAGGTGCGAAGTTTTATGGAACTTGTAGGATATTATAGGTGATTCATCAAAGGATTTTCAAGAATTACTCAACCCATTACAAACCTTCAGAGAAAATGGAAAAGCTTCAGGTGGACCGAGCAGTGTGAGGAGGCTTTTCAAGTTTTAAATAAAAGGTTAACGAATGCACCAATATTACAATTACCTAATCCCGATGAGCAATTTATGTTTGTATGGATGCATCTATTGATGGTATAGGTGGAATTTTATCCCAAGGTGATGCAATAATTGCTTGAGTCTCAAAAAATCAAGAGGCACGAAGTCAATTATGCCACGCATGACTTAGAACTGGCAGCAGTAGTACATGCACTGAAAGTTTAATGACATTATATTTTGAGGAAGCCATTTGAATTAAATACATACCATCAAAGTCTGAAGTATATATTTTCTCAATCCTTACTAAATGCCAAACAACGACGTTGGATGGAGTTCTTTGCAAAGTATGATTTCAGTATTGAATACATTAAGGGTAAAGAGAATAAAGTCGTTGATGCTTTGAGTAGAAGAGGATGTATAACTACAATGAAAAAATGTCAGTATGATCTGTTAGATCAAATTAAAATATGGTAAGCAAAAGATAATTATTATCAAACGTGTATAGGTTTGAATAATAAAGCAATGGACAAGAATACAGATTCTGTTTTCAAATACGATCTACTTTATTTCAGAAATAGATTGGTGGTACCCATCTTGGGGGGATTAAAAAAAATGTTCCTTAGGGAGGCGCATAACACTCCCTACTCTGCGCACCCAGTGGTTCAAAGATGTGAGAGAATCTAAAGAAAGCATATTACTGGCCTGGTATGAAAAAAGATATTACCAATTATATGGCCAAATGCCTGGAATATCAAAAGATAAAAGCAAAACATCTGCATCCAGTTGGAAAGTTATATCCACATGAGATACCCACATAAAAATGACAAGTGGTATCAATGGATTTTATTGTGGGGTTGCCTGAAATGATATTTATGCATGATGTGATTCTAGTAATTGTAGATAAATTAATGAAAGTGGCACATTTTATACCAGGAAATGTGCAAGATGATGCAACAGTTGTAGCAAGTAAGTTTTCCAGGGAAGTGGTAAGACTATAGTTTTCTAGAAGTTATAATATCTGATAGGGATTATCGTTTCACTTCTGAATTTTGGTAAGCTCTACATCTAGATTTAGGGACCAAGCTGAATATTAGTATGACATATCACCCATAAACATATGGTCAGATTGAGAGGGTGAATCAAGTGCTTCAGGAAAGGTTACGAATGTATTGTATGGCACCTTTCGAAGCCCTATATGAGTTGGTCAAAAAAATTGGTTGAAATTTTTAGTTTTACTATAGAGAAGTAAGACATCCTAAGTAGTTGTTGAAGCACATAATATTTGAAAATTCAAGTACAGAACAATAATTTTTTCTTTTTTTGTCTAAAAATTTTACATTCTTCTTTAAAATTTTGAAAGGATTTTGGATTGGGCAACTTCTCAGTATATGGCTAAAGATTCTTCATATTTTGTCCTATTATAATTGAATGGTTAATAACAATAATGTAAAATTTACAAATATAGTAATGTTATCATTCCTATTATTAGGTTTAGAGGTATTTTGTGTTTGAAATGATGTAAACAATAATGCCTATAATGCTTCAAAATTGAGTAAATAATTTATTCACTATTCTAAATAGCATAAAAATAAAATAGGGTAAGGATTGAGTTAATAAAGTTTTGATCAAAGATAATAGGTTTAAAATCATTGCATAAAATCTTGTAGGCGAGAGTGTGAATATTAATAACCCCTTGTGTGAACCTCTAGCTCCCCTTTGTTGGATTTTTAAGTCTTACTACCTCAAAATATCACAAGTCCCAATATAAAGAAGCCACAATATTAAAGATCAAAATATCAATAATAAAGAGTAGAATAATATATGAGCAATTTAATATGTATATCAAGGCCAATATAATATTGAAAATAATATTCACTTATATAATAAAATATAAATGTAAATGGCCTAAATCATTCATTAAATATGAAGAAAACTTACAATAATAAATGCTTAAGTTCTATATAGAAGCTTTATTGTAGTGACCCTCCTCACTCAAGTATTGAAAGAAAATTATATATATATATATATATATATATATATATATATATATACTTATCTATATATATATATACTTACCTATGTTTGAGAATCATGGTACTGTTGATAGCATGTGAGTGAAGGACAATTGCGAAAATATAAAGAAAGATGACAAGTCAACAGAAAAAGGGTAAGTATGGGAAGTGATGATTCGGCTTACGGGCACATGGAAACTCACACTTGCATATCATTTAGGGGTAAAATAGATGTATTTTAGAGTGGGTTTTGTTGTTTGGAGAATTGTTTGATTGCATGGAATGAGGCATGTTATGTGGTGGTGATGATGATGGGAGCCACTAGCTTGGAAAAACATGTTAGTGTTTGTTTGGACATGCATGTATATGTTTAATGCTTTAAATATTCCTTGTTTTATTTTTATATAACGTGAGCTTATGTATGTAGAGGGGGGCGATGAAGATGTCTTAATCAAGGGAGCCACCCTTTAATCGTTGAATGAATATTTGAGATTATTCTTTCATGATTCTATAGAAAGATAATTTTATAAAATAGAAAATAAGTAAAAAGTAAATGGTTATTTTATTATTCAGAATTTTTTTTTTTTATGTAAAACGAGTAAAAATGTATTTTGTATTTGCTCCATGTTCTTATTAAAAAGATGAATTACGTGGCCACTAGGAAAATGCGTTATGTGTATGGGTGTACAAAGTCTTGATTTGTTTTAGACCCAACTTATGCTCCTGACCTTACCTTTACCTTATTTTATTTAATATGCGAAAAACTGGCTATGTTTTATTGTTGCATCAAGGATAGAAAATTTGGCAGAATCAAATCATTATTGTTGAGGTTCTTTGAGAATGCCATGATGAAAAGGTGGTGGTACGAGATTGTGGAGGGAACTTGCTAACTTGGCACTATGCATGGGTAAGTGAAAAAACTATTTTACCAAGTTTTTAGAATGCGGAGAAAGAAAGAAAGAAAGGGGGAACAAAAAAGAAAAGAGGATTACGGGAGAATAGTTGGAGAAGAAGGAGACCAGCCAAGAGAAGAGTTTCGGGAAGTAAAATACACATGTTGGGAATTCCTTTTGATTATTATGATTGCTACATTCTGAATGAATGTGAAAATGATGCATGTTGTGTACAAATGTCAATGTAAACTGTGCATACTATGTCAAATGAAAACTAGAAACCGAATTTGCCATGTAAACTTTAAAGCGAATGTGACATGTTTAAGATAGAAATATTGGTGAGAAAACCAAGTCAGCTTTACTAGAATAGGTTTGAAAATTTCTGCGTTTTTGTATGACTGTGTTGTATGAAAATGATAGGGATGGTTTGATCTCTTCTAAGTATATGTTTCTTGTACGTAACTGAAATAATGGGAAGATGCCGTAATTTTTTTTGTGTATTCTGTATTAAGCAACTGAATTAGTGGGTAAACTATTTATCAAATGTTATAGTGTAAACTATGACTCATTTAAGCTAGAAAGCAACATGGTTCAGGAATAATCAAAAATGTAAAAGCCATGAAAAATTTGACTCAGAAGAAACTAGTTGTTTTCAAGTCGGATGCTACTATGCTGGTTGAGTTTTAGATTAAAATATATGTGATTGGTAAACGTAGTTTGCTAAGAATAGATGATTGCTTAACTTGAGTGTTGATTGTTTGTAAACATAGGAGTAAAGTTTACTTAATGACATATTATCGTAAACAAAGCTTTAATGAATGTGGGTTTTATTTATGAAACTGTTACCTGGAAAATGGGGTATATCTTCGGATATGAGATAACCAAGTTTTTGTTTTGGGATGTTTTCCATTAAAAGTTTTGAATGCATGTGTGCATATTAGAAAGCATTTTCATCCGTTTTGAGTTGTATATGATCCCTATGAGTTTTGTAAGAACTCCTTTGTGCTTTGATGGATGCTAGATGAGACATCGTTGAGTGAAATAACCTTGGATAATGGACCAGTTCGGATTGGTAGCATCGAAATCTGACCAGATATTAGGCAGTATTCTTGTTTTCTGAAAGCGAAGACTCGGGTGGAAGAACCATTAAAAGTTACAGTGGGTCTAGAATATGAAAGTTGGTTGTTGATTTTGTTAGTAACAATTGTGTTGGTTGTTGTAAAAATGGGCAAAGCCCTCTTGTATTTATTTTAAAATAATTTTATATAATTGGTCTTAGTGACGTCAAACTGAACATTGGTGCTTTGAATGATCTGTAATTAGTTTTAAAAAATTTGATGTTATTATATGCTTCCATATTTTGACTTTATGTTGGATGATGCAATTAGTTTCTTATTGTTTGTGGTATCCTGGATTGATTGATAAATAATGGAAGTCATTTGACTGCATAAAATCTTACAATACCATCTATGGGATTATAAACTAAAGTTTTAACCATGGGAAAGTCTTTCATAAAATGGCTTTTGGAAAACGTAGAAACCAAAAACTTCGTTGTTGATAATTTGAACCTTGAGCCAGGGTAGAATGCTTCGACACCTTAGAGAATGTACAAATTATAATTGAGTTAATTTATATTTCTTTTGATTGAACCCGCTTTGTTGATACATAATTTGGTTGTGGATGAAATATTTTTAAATAGTGAACCCGAAGTATAATTAATACGTGTGCTTTAAAGCCAAATGTGTTATTTTTAATAAATCAGAGAGGTTTTATATTAAAGGTAGTTTAGTAGATAAGTTGAGGGTAGTACAACTTTAATTAGAGTCTTGGAAAGTTATCCTGAGAATATGATTAAAGAATCATCCATAATGTTGAGGTGTCGGTATGCACACAAAAATATTCAAAACAACTGTTGACTGATAAAATTGGTAGATAAATGATTGGGTTAAGTTTGGATGGAAAGATGGTATGGGACATCCTTCCTAGGTTTTAATTGAAGGGCACAATGATAAATTCCTTACTCATTGAACTTATCTTAGTATAGCCACAAGGTTTGGAATGGGATAAAAAATTGTGATTTGTAATGAGTTTATGAAATGAAGTCCAAGGTTAGGGAAATGACATGGCACTAATAGGGATCCGGGTAAATGGGATTCACTAGTTAGTCATAGAGACATAAACACACCATATTCTTTTATACCGTTAAGGAACAAGTCGACTAGAATGTCGAAGATTTGGTAAAAAGAATTTAGGGAAAATGCGTCCACCCTCTAGGTGTTATGGGCCCTAGGGGACAACCCTTACCATGAATTAGACCTCATGCTGGAACATGTGGATGATAAATGAGGGTATCTATTTTCACTTAATGGTAACTCCATGAGATTTGGCTGATATCGTCCACTTGGGTGACTGTCTGTAGCAGTCTAAACTTAAAAGTGGTATGTTATGTCTGTGCAATATTGTTTGAATTGGTTCAAAAAAATGGATGATCTAAAAATAATATAGTCTGAAAACCATCCTTGCGAGCTAGGAGTAACTTTAGAGGCTTGAGTTAACCTTTCAAAAAAAAAATCCTAGCTAATAAATTTACTTTTATTGGTCAACTAGATAAGTAGTCAGACATGGGTTGTTACATTTATTCATTTTTCTTCCTCTTACAACTGTGTATTCATATTGGATTTCTCATAGACCATTATCCCCATAATACAGCTATAGTAATGTGACTCTTCAAGTACTTGACTATTGTTATCCATACGAAAAGTCCCATGACCTTTGGCATATCATCTTACCACTTGCATACTAGACTATTCACTTTATTATTGCATACACACTTGACTCGATGACACTTGCACATGACTCTTATACTTCTATGTGCACTTGTAATCTAAGACACTTATGCACATCCTTTCATTACATATTTACACACTTACATACATGACGCTTGTTTACATTCTCTCAATACACTCTTTCACTCTAACTTACATGATACTTATGCATTTCTTGCACATTGACACTTACATGAAATTGTAAATATAAATCACACATCTAAACTATAGATTCAACCCTAATCTATTACATATTTACAATTGTACCATGAAGGTAAATTAGCATGTACAAATAATGTAATATTCTTCAACAGCCCTTGTATTACATTGTTTGGTTATTGAAGACTTTAGTCTTCAATATTGGTCATCGCATTTGTCTTCAATCTTCAAGTGACCTTGCATTGTTCATGAACCTTTATTTGAGATTCATCTTTGGCTTCTTTGATTTCTGCTTCAAGTTCTTCTTCATCTTAATTCTTTAGATTCTCAATATTTGTATCTTCATGATCTAGATCACAAACTACTTGAGCTTCTTCTTTGACTTCAGGTTCATGTGCATGAATAGCTTGAACTTTTTCTGTCTTTAACCTTTAGATCATGTGCTTCATTTGATCTAGTTTTCTTATAATCTTGATATTGTCCTGTATCTTCTGAACATTCACTTAGAGCATCATAATAATTTCTTGAATTAGATGAACTTGGAATGTCAATATTACATGTAGAATGAAACATTTTTTTTAGAGATGATTCACTTGATTCTCTTGTATCAATATCTACTTTCCTTTTTAGAGTTTCAATCAACTCCTTTTGTTTTAGATTTTCATATTTATGAAGTTCAAGTGAAAGCAATGTCATATACATTATACTACCTATGTCGATAGGTATCATAATGTCATTCTTAGAATTATCAATTATTTCAACAAGTTTTGAATGTAAATAGTATTCAAATGTCTCAAAAATTTCATCCATAGCTTCTCTATAGATGAATTGTATTGCCATGTCTAGCTTACCCTTATATTTTTTAATCAATTTTCCAATGCCAAATTTTATAACTTCTAATATTTCCTTTTTGATTATGGACTCCATATTTCTTTCCATAATGCTAAAAATTCAATTCCTCCCAAACTCAAAAATATAAAATTTACAAATTTTAATTTTCTAAACCTTTGATGTAGAAAACCTTTTAACTCCATAATATATTAAATTTGCATTTTTTCTAAAATTTGAAATAAACAAAAAAGCTTCAAATTTCAAAAACTTAAAAAACCTTTTAACTCCCTACTTTGAAATATTCACACTCTTCAAAAATATTAAAACACTCTAAAGCTTTAAATCTCTAAAACTTCAAAAACTTAATTAAATCCTTAATTTACCTTCAAATATTTTTTAACCTAGTAGCATTCCTTATCACTCCAAACCTTATAAATTAATTTGAACTTAAAATAATTGATAAATATAAATAAACCTTATAACTCCATTCAAATTAATTCAAAATTTATTTTCCCTCCAAAATAATAACAAGTGCATAAATGAGTAACATAAATAACATTACCTAATTAGTGTTGGCATGATTTGTGTTACGATGAGTTGCATGCATCTTCAAAGTGTTGAATTTTGGGTAAGCATTTTCCAAATGCTTGCACTCTCCTCGTTGGCTCCTCTGTCTGACTGAAGGAATGCTCTCCTTGTGGATTGGTCATGTGAACGATGGCATGTTAAACATTCTCCTCTTGCTCATATGAGGTTCAAATTTCTTCTGAGGTGCCTTCAAAAAATTTATCGATATAAGCAACAACATATTGGTCTTAGGTGCCTTAAATAGTAACACTTTGACTCTCTCGACTCTGGTGGAGATTTCCTAGGCATAAATATTATGATTCTAGGTGTCTTTGGTTTCAAAAACAATGTTGGTGCATTCATTTTAGGTATTTAGGTATTGGTACTTGCCTATAGCTCTCTTCTACCTTGTAACTGGTGCTTCTACACCCTTGAATAATAGTGCTTCTGGTAGCACTGTAGCTACTAATGGATTTCTTGGTACTTTCTAAAGTCTTCCTTGTTATGTTAGCTTATAGAGCCTTTATCATGTCACTAGCTTCATATGCAATATTGACCACTTTAGTTTCTTATACTTTTCTGGCCATACAAACTTCTTTTGTTATCTTGGATGCTTCAAGCTTCTAGTATTATGTTGGCAACTTCAGGCTTCTAGTATTAAGTTAGCTACTTTAGGCTTCTAGTACTATGCTAGCCACTTTAGGCTTCTAGTATTATGTTGGCCACGTAAGGCTTCTAGTATAATGTTGGTCGTTGTAGACACTTTGCTGGCTTTGTCTTCTGTACTGGCCTCTTGGGAATTTATCTTTATGCTTCTTTCTTGGGATTCTTCCTATATGATGGTTGATTAGGCTTTGTATACTCTTACTTGGTTGCTTAGCCTTTCTTCCCTTTACTTGGCTTGCTTAGACTTTGTCTTACTATGCTTGGCCACTTAGGCTACTCTCACTAAGCTTGGCCGCTTTCTCTATATGGATGATGGCTCCACATGATAGACACTTTAATGTGTCTCAATATTCTCCTTGCTTGTTGTCTTCTGTGAAATGTTATACAATGCTATTATTTGCTTTCTTAACACTAATATATGATTATGATAGGAAAATATATCTTTTCAAAAATTCAAATAAGTCAAGGCCTAGAATGATATTGCTTTAGTCAGCCTAATATTTCTAGTTTTTTGAATAACCAAAACTCCTTAATACCTCAATCTCTATAGGCTTCATCAATGTACTTCTTAGTACAACTCTAATATTTGTATACTAGTCTGCTTTGTATATTGTTGCTTAATATCTATATAAAGTTTGATACTTCTCAATATTTTATCAATATTCGAAATATTTTTCAATGTCTTAGGTCACACATAAGAACCAAAATATGATTCTCATCCTTGCTAGAGAACCCAATATCAATGTCAAGGTGACTGTAAATGTCCTTGAATGACCAATTTTTCTCTTGAGTTTATTCTTTCAATATTTAATGGTGATTCTCTTATTTTATAGAGAATCTAAAAATATATATCAATGGGACTTTGAATATCCATGAATTTCCAACTTTCTTTAAGTTGGCTATCAATCTATCAATGTCCAAATTTTCTCCTAAGTTGGCCCTTTCTATCAATATAGTTGAGTCCTAGTCTTCACTGGTTTTTCTTCAACCAAGTGGAAAGACCCTAGCATTCAAATCAAGGTGACTTATCCTTGTCCCCTCAATTTCTACTCAATAAGACCTTTAAAAATAGAGTCCAAGTCTACATTACCTTCAAAGTAGATAGACTCTAAATTAACTTTATGAAAAATGGATAAATTTAAATATTGGTTATGGTGGCTAATAAAATAAACTTTATCAAAAATGGATAGTGTTAGGTGGTAGCTCTGAGATAACTATTAGATTCTTAATCCTTACTACCACAAAATATCATAGGTCCCAATATAAAGAAGCCACAATAGTAAAGGTCAAAATATCAATAATGAAGAGTAGAATAATATATGAGCATTTAATATGTATCTCAAAGCCAACACAATACTGAAAATAACATTCAATTATATAATCAAATATGAATGAAATGGACTAAATCATTCATGAACTATGAAGAAAACTTACAATATTAATTGCTCAAAATATGTATGCAAGATTTATTCACTTTTCTTCCTCTTACAATTATATATTCAAATTGGATTTCTCATGGAGCATTATCTCCATAATATAGCCATAGTAATATGACTCTTCAAGTACTTGACTATTGCTCTCCATATGACAAGTCACATGACCTTTGGCTTATCATATTGCCACTTGCATACTAGACTCTTCACTTTATTCTTGCATGCACACTTGAATCTATGACACTTGCACATGACTCTTACACTTCTACGTGCAATCCTAATCTAAGACATGCATATCCTCACTTTACATATTTTCACACTTACATACATAACACTTGTGCACATTCTCTCAATACACTCTTGCACTCTAACTTACATGACACTTGTGCATTTCTTGCACATTGCACTCTTACATGAAACTTGTGTATTTCCTACATACTCACACTTACATCCAAGGGTAAATATAAATCACACATCTAAATTATAGACTCAACCCTAATCTATTACATATTTGAAATTTTAGCATGAAGGTACAATGGGGGTACATTAACATGTACAAATAATGTAATATTCCTCAACACCCCTTGTATTACATTATTTGGTTATTTAAGACTTTAGTCATAAATCTTTGTCTTCACTTTATCTTCAATCTTCAAGTGACCTTGCATTGTTCATGAAAATATATATGAGATTCATATTTGGCTTATTTGAGTTCTGCTTCGAGTTCTTCTTCATATTCATTCTTTAGATTATCAATCTTTGTATCTTTAATACCTGGATCATGAACTACTTGAGCTTCTTTAACTTCAGGTTCATTGCATGAATAGCTTGAAATTTTTCTTTGTCTTTGACCTCTAGATCATGTGTTTCATTTGATCTAGTTTTCTTATAATCTTGATATTGTCCTATATCTTATGAACATTCACTTAGAGCATCATAATAATTTCTTGAATTAGATGAAATATTACATATATAATGAAACACATTTTTTAGAGATGATTCACTTGATTCTCTTGTATCAATATCTACTTTCCTCTTTAGAGTTTCAATCAACTCATTTTGTTTTAGATTTTAATCTTTATTAAGTTCAAATGAAAGCAATGCCATATACATTATACTACCTATGTCAATAGGTATTATAATGTCATTCTTAGAATTATCAATTATTTCAACATGTTTTGAATATAAATAGTATTCAAATGTCTTAGAACTTTCATCCATAGCTTCTCTATAGATGAATTGTATATCCATGTCTAGCTTACCCTTATATTTTTTAATCAATTTTCCAATGCCAATCTTTACAAGTTCTAATATTTCCTTTCCGATTATGGAATTCCTATTTCTTTCCATAATGCTGAAAGTTCAATTCCTCCAAACTCAAAAATATGAAATATGAAAATTAATTTTCTAAACCTTTGATGTAGAAAACCTTTTAACCCCTTAATATATTAAATTTACAAAATTTAAAAACTTTAAAAAATAAACCAAAAAACATCAAATTTCAAAAATTTAAAAACTTTAAAAACCTCTTAACTTCCTACTTTCAAATATTCACACTCTTCAAAAATATGAAAACACTCTAAAGCTTTAAATCTTTAAAACTTCAAAAAATTAATTAAATCCTTAATAACCTTCAAATGTTTTAAAACCTAGTAGCATTCCTTATCACTCCAAACCTTATAAATTAATTTGAAATTCAAATAATTGATAAATATAAATAAACCTTATAACTCCTTTCAAATTAATTCAAAATTCCTTTTCCCTCCAAAATAATAACTAATGCATAAATGAGTAACGTAAATAACATTACCTAATTAGCATTGGCATAATTTGTGTTGTGACAAGTTGCATGCATATTCAACGTGTTGAGTTTAGGATAAGCATTTTTCAAAGGCTTGCGCTCTCCTTGTTGGATTATCTTTTTGACTGAAGGAATGCTCTCTTTATTTTGGCTTGCTCATGTGAACGATGGTATGTTATCACATTCTCCTCTTGCTCATTTGACGTTTAGCTTTTTCTCAAGTGTCTCAAAAAACTTTGTTGGCCTAGGCAACAACAAACTGATCTCAGGTACCTTGGATGGTAACGCTTTGGCTCTCTTAGATCTGGTGGAGATGACATAGGCATGAAAGTTTTGATTCTATGTGTCTTTAATTTCAACAATAATGTTGGTGCATTCATTTTAGGTATTGGTGTCTAACTTTGATTTCTAAAGTCTTTCCTTCTTATGTTGGCTTCTAGAGCCTTTGTTGTCTCGCTAGCATCGTACGTAATGTTGTCCACTCTAGTTTCTTATACTCTACCAGCCATAAAGGCTTCTTATATTATCCTAGTCACTTCAACCTTCTAATATTATGTTGGCCACTTTAGGATTCTAGTATTATGTTTACTGCTTTAGACTTCTAGTATTATGTTGGTTGCTTCAGGCTTCTAGTATTATGTTGGTCGTTTTAGGCTTCTAGTATAATATTGGCTACTTCAGGTGCTTTGCTGGCTCTGTATATACTGACCTCTTGGGCTTAAGTATAATATCTATTAAGCCCTCTTGGGCTTCTTCCTATATGATATCTAATTAGGCTTTATATCCTCTCATTTGGTCTCTTAGGTTTTGTTCCCTTTACTTGGTTTGCTTAGGATCTATCTTCCTATGCTTGGCTTCTTAGGATACTCTCACTAAGCTTGGTTGCTTTCTCTATGTGGATGATGGATCCACATGATAGATACTTTCATGTATCTTAATATTATCCTTGCTTGTTGTCTTTTATGAAATGATATACAATGTTATTATCTGCTTGCTTAGCACTATTATCTGATTAATATAGAATAAGATTTCATTTCAAAAATCAAAATAAGTCAAGGCCTAGACTAATATTGTTTCAATCAACCTAATTTTTTTGATTTTTTGAATAACTAGAACTCCTTAATACCTCAATATCTATAGGCTTCTTCAATGTACTTCTCAGTACTACTATAATCTTTGTATACTAATATACTTTGTACATTGTTGCTTAATCTCTATAGGAATCTTTGATACTTCTCAATATTTTGTCAATCTCTAAAATCTTTCTCAATATCTTAGGTCACACCTAAGAACTAAAATATGATTCTCGTCCTTAACCCAATATCAATGTTAAGGTGACTGTAAACATCCTCGAATGACCAACTTTCCTTATGAGTTGGTTCTTTCAATATTCAATGGTGTTTTTATTATTTTATAGAAAATTCAAAAACCTATTGTTGGTCATGAATCTACCTAAGTACAAAGTATTATCACTTTTGTGCCCTAGACCCGACCAACATTGAACGATCGAGAGAAATATAAAATTCCTTCGGGCCGATCTCCACAAAGGGCTGGCTCCCTTACTAATCTAATTGGGTTTAAAGCTTAGGGTAATAGGAAATAAATAAGAAATGATAGAAAGATATGGAAATATGGTTGTAAGCGGAAAAGTGCGGTGGGGATAAACTAACAACAAGAAACCACATTCAAGTTTGAATTAGCATAAAATAGAAAAGTAGCACAGGAACCACTCACAATTTATAGAGATAACATCCAAGACACATTTCAATGTTCATTCCCTTACCAATAGTAATTAAATTTAGATGCAGAATTTAAAAGCAGCTAATAAGGAACATAAACGTAAGAAAAAATGACAAGCAAGAAGTGATCAACCATAAGACTACTCAAGGAACCAGAAGAAAAATATTTTTCTATTGATGTAGAAAACTTAAAGTATTTTTCTATAGAATGTCTATCCTCATTTCTTACAATGAAATGCTTAGTATTTATAGAGGGATTTCACCTCTGTCATTTAATGCATATACAAAAAAAAATTTGGTAGATCAAAAAGCAGCATGCATATTTTTCACCTCGGCATCAATGGCATCTTTAGTTAAAACATTATGCAAGGAAACCACGATCCAGCTTTGATGGGAGAATAACACAAAGAAGTCAACAAGAGTAAATGCTTGAAGTAATCATGGACGTCGGTGCGTTGGGATGTAGCAAAATCATCTGAAAATTAGGCATTTGGTCGTTGAATTCGCTTCGCCTTGCACCTTAGAAATTCACTTTTTCTAGGAAAGTACACCGAGCATTAAATCTTCTTTGAAAACTGGCAAGGTTGATAGGCGGTGCATTGGAAATGCATACCCACCAAAGTGGACGGTGCTTTGAAAATGAACAAGATTACACTGGAGTCAAAGGAGCAATACTTACATCTCACAGTTTTTCAGCACTGATCCCAGACATATCTATTATATCACCAAAAAAATTAATTTTACTAGCTTTAATTCTTTTTCAAAGAATATTTGTACTAAAAACGTAAAATTTCACCTGAAATGGGCATTTATCTTCAATTCGCCCAAGTTATGCCCGAAATAAGCTTTCACCTAGACATGCACTTGGAATGTGCACTTAATATTTTTGTCCTATGTAAAATAGAATTTTACCCCAATATTTGTCTTTTTGCTACGACTCCTCTTGGGAAAATCTTGCACTGCCATAAGTAGGGCCCATATTGGAAACTAGATTTCATTGAGAATTAATGGAAGCAAAACTGCCAGCAGGGTAGTTTCACCATCGAAATGCCCAGGGAGTGTTTTCGCTAGCGAAATACCAAAAAAAAAGAATTTTTGTTGCACTTGGGAACGAAAAGGCATTTTGGGGTGCATGAGAACGAAAAAGAATTTCGATATTTCAATCAAAATTTTAATGTGGTAAAAATGCCAACATTTTTGGTGGCTCACGGTGTATTTAGCTTGCCTGAATGCAATCGATCCCAGGCCTTTTCCATTGGGCAATGGAGTCATAACTATCGACTGCATCAAATTTTTTACTGCTTGCCCCGACGTCTTCATGCACTGCCTGATATTGTCCGGTCATGTATTTATAGTTTTCACCCAACGCGAGGAACTTCACCGCTCAGATGATTTTCTCTGCTTCAAGGTGCTTTGGCAAGACTTCGATCTCTGATGCCAACGACTCCTGTAATAAAAAACACAATGGGAAAAAAAATGAATTAGAAGTCGCTGAGGTTTTGGCTTAATGGAAGGAGCATAAATGGATGGGGCCATAGTTACGCTCACCCTTTACAAGGTTGGGAATGGTTGTTAGCGGTTATTTTTGGAAACATGCATGGTTGTTTTTTTACCTTGGAAAGCATGGTGAGTGGCTTGAGTGAATGACATGGGGCGAAAAATGAAGATATGCAGATTTTATGGGTAGGTAAGCATGTAAAATGAAGGTGTGTGGGAAAAGCAAGGCAGAAGGGTTTTTATGTAAGATTTATTTTTTTATTTTATATTTTTTTTAATGTAGAGTAAAATTCGAAATAAGGGGGTGAGGAGGACACACGGACGGGAAAAGCAATTTTGGGATGAGAAAAGGCTTTTCGGGGAACAAAATAGCCATTTTAGGGAACAAAATAGGCATGTCATGAGGAAAGAAGGTTTTTCGAGGAATGCAAGAGGAAGTTGCGGAATACGGAAGGTTGTTTTTTTTGTGAAAGAAAGCGCCCCGAAAAGGCTTTATCGGGGGCTCGAAAAGCAAATTTGGGAGAAAGAAAGTTGTGTTTTTTTTTGGTTTTCTTTGGGATGAAAAAGCATTGGTGGGAGGGCGAAATGGAATTTTTGGGAAGCTAAACAACCATTTTGGAAAGCGACAAGGCTTTTTCGGGGGATGAAACAACATGTTCAGGAAGAAAGAGCTTGTTTTTTTTTGGGGGGGGAAGTTTGGGCGAAAAGGTAGTTTGATGACTCCAAAAAGCATTTTCAGGGGAAAGGAAAGCAACATGAGATGGGATGGGCGGAAAAAAGTTATGGAGAGAAAATAATTAAAATTTTGAAATTTGCCCTCTCTTCTTTTTCTTCATGTTTTTTTTTACACCTCCAGAACCTTGGACCCAAAGAACACATCACCCAAACTTATTTTTTGGTTTTACAATTCTTCAAGAACTCCCTAGTTAAGAATATTTTCCATGGAGTAGTACTCGGATGGGTGACCTCCTAGGAAGTCGCTCTGACCACTTTTAAATTTTTTTTTAACCAGATCACACCATTTAGTGCCCTAAGCACTTTATTTATCAGCTGGCCTATTTACAATATTTACACAAAAAATTACGACATGATTGGCATGCCGCTACCACAAACCTGGCTTTGAATGCTTATCTAGTGAATCTGCAATGTCCGAACTAGATCTGATTGTACTTTAGGTAATCTTTGAAGTTTGGTTGTCCTCTTCCCAAAGTTTTCCAAGTTGCAAGCCAACTACAATGTGGCAGGTTATCATGCATGCTAGTACTCATACAATTAATGAATAATGCAATGAAAATATTTACCATATGGGAATTTTCTTCGAGTACTGATTGCGGTAATGGCTGGAACCAATGCTGCCACTTTTGAAAGTCCACTAGATGTGGGGTCTTCAGTACATGCTCCTCTAACTCCTTGATTTGACAGTAAGATTTCTTTGGTGATACCCTTTCTATCAAGATCTCCTCAAGATCCACCTCTTTATGAGGTATTCTTATTGGGATACAAAAAGGGTGTAAAATTATGCCTTTTACGCTCTCAAAATCTGCCTCTTAAGCCTGTTCCTCTTCTTTGTCTAGCCCCTGATAAAAATTGTAAGAAATCATATTGTTCATTGCTGGAGTAGTGCTTGCATATTCCCTCCATTGGTCCTCGATGAGATTCACCTCTTGTGCTCCACACAGTTTCATTCCAAGCCTCTGCACAGTTTGAGGGATCAACCATTGTGAATATTGCGCAAGACATACAAGAGAGACAACTATCGGAGAGAGTGATGGAAAGGCAGTTTCTCTCCACTGTATTTTTCCTTATTGGAGTAGGAGTTGCTCTGTTTGTATTTATTCCTAAAATATTTTGAGAAAATTTTTGTTCTCCAGATTGAAGTAGAAGGATGCTTATGTTCGGGTGGAAAGCTCGAATATAGTAGAGGTGGGCTTGGGTTGGTGTCGACTAGATCTTCTCTGGAATTCTCCTCCAACTCCTCCAAAATTGGACATTGAAGTCTGTAATGCTCTCTAGAGGTACTCCCATGATGGTAGAGAGGTGCGTCAAGAGTTGAAAGGGATCCTGAGAGACATCAAATGTGTCAAATAGTTCTCCTGCTAGGTATGCCCATGAGCAGATGCTCTTACGCCAAAGCATTTTGTACCACTACAATGCCCTTCCTTCCAGATACAAGACCAGAAGTCTGATCATGATATCTTCATGGGTTATATCATGGAGGGTTGCTAGAGTAGCAATATATTCAAGGTGATCTCGGGCCATTCCCTTAGTTCCATTGTATTTTGTTAGAGTCTTTAGGGCATTTTTAGGAATATCATGCCAAATTTAGAGATTGAGAGAGCCAAGATCATCCTAGCTATGATAGCATACATGTACTATTATAACAATGGTCCTCAAAGATCACAGTTCTTGTTGTTGAGTCGGAGTCACCTGGTGAACATTCTTTTCTCCGCTTGTGAGGTCAAGGTTGCTCACCAAACCTTGATTTCTTCGAGGTGTCTTATTTTAGCACAAAAGGCATCCACCGATCATGAGATCCGGATCTTTAGCTTAACAGAGTCGCTAGGTGATTTTTCCAGATGAAGGTAAGCCAAAGATTCACCAAACTCGAGCTCCCTTAAAATACGAATACTGTTCATCCCACCGAGCGTGCCAAAAATTATTGGTCACGAATCTGCCTAAGTAAAAAGTATTATCACTTGTGCGCCCTAGACCCGACCAACATTGAACGATCGAGGGAAAGAAAAATTTCTTCAGGACGATCTCCAGATAGGGTTGGATCCCTTACTAATCTAATTGGGTTTAAAGCTTACGGTAACAGGAAAGAAATAAGAAATGACAGAAAGAGATGGAAATATGGTTGGAAGCCGAAAAAGTGCAGTGGGGATAAATTAACAACAGGAAACGACATTCAAGTTCGAATTAGCATAAAATAGAAAAGTAGCATAGAAACCACTCACAATTTGTAGAGATAACATCCAAGACACATTTCAATGTTCATTCCCTTACCGACAGTAATTGAATTTAGATGCCAAATTTAAAAGCAGCTAATAAAGAACATAAACGTAAGCAAAAATGACAAGCAGTAAGTGACCAACCACAAGACTACTCAAGGAACCAGAAGCCACTATTAATGTAGAAAAATTAATATATTTTTTTACAGAATTTCTATCTTCCTTTCTTACAATGAAATGCTTAGTATTTATAGAGAGATTTCACCTCTTTCATTTAATGCATATACAAAAAAAATACTGCTAGATCAAAAACCAATGTGCATATTTTTCACCTTGGCATCAGTGACATCTTCATTTGAAATATTCTGCAAGGAAACCACGATCTGTATTTGATGGAAGAATCACACAAAGAAGTCAACAGGAGTAAATGCTTGAAGCAATTTTGGATGTCGATGCATTGGGATGTAGCAAAATCATCTAAAAATCAAGCATTTAGTCATTGAATTCGCTTCGCCTTGCACCTTAGAAATTCACTTTTGCTAGGAAAGTACACCAAGAATTAAATCTTCTTTGAAAACTGACAAGGTTGATAGGCGGTGCATTGGAAATGCATACCCACCAAAGTGGACGGTGCTTTGAAAATGAATAAGATTACACCGGAGTCAAAGGAGCAATACTTAAATCTCGCAGTTTTTCAGCAGTGATCCTAGACATATCTATTATAACGCCACAAAAAATAATTTTAGTGGATTTAATTATTTTTCAAAGAATATTTGTACTAAAAATGTAAAATTTCACCCGAAATGGGCCTTTATCTTCAATTCGCCCAAGTTACGCCCAAAATAAGCTTTCACCTAGACTTGCGCTTGGAATGTGCACTTAATATTTTTGTCCTGTGTGAAATGGAATTTTTCCCCAATATTTGTCTTTTTGCTATGACTCCTCCTGGGAAAATCTTGCACTACCATAAGTAGGGCCCATCTTGGAAACTAGATTTCATTGAGAATTAATGGGAGCAAAATTGCCAGCAGGGTAGTTTTGCCAACGAAATTCCCAAGGAGTGTTTTCGCTAGCGAAATATCACAAAAAAAAAAATTCATTGCACTTGGGAATGAAAAGGCATTTCGGGGTGCATGAGAATGAAAAAGCATTTCGATATTTCAATCAAAGTTTTACAAAATTTTAATGTGGCAAAAATGCCAACATTTTTGGTGGCTCGTGGGGTATTTAGCTCGCCTGAATGCAATCAATCCTAGGCATTTATCCATTGGGCAATGGAGTCATAACTATCGGTTGCATCAATTTTTTTACTGCTTGCACCAGCTTCTTCTTGCACTGCCTGATATTGGTCGGTAACGTATTTGTAGTTTTCACCCAACGCGAGGAACTTCACCGAGCTTGGATGATTTTCTCTACTTCAGGGTGCTTTGGAAAGACTTCGATCTCTGATGCCAATGGCTCCTGTAATAAAAAACACTATGGGAAAAAATAAAAATAGAGGCCGCTAAGGTTTTGGATCAATGGAAGGAGCAGAAATGGATGAGGCCATAGTTACGCTCACCCTTGACGAGGTTGGGAATGGCTATTAACGGTTATTTTTGGAAACATGCATGGTTGTTTTTATGCCTTGGAAAGCATGGTGAGTGGCTTGAGTGAATGACGTGAGGTGGAAAATGACGATATGGAGATTTTATGGGTAGGTAAGAATGTAAAACGGAGGTGCATGGCAAAAGCTGGATGGAAATATTTGTATGCAAGATTTAATTTTTAATTTTTAATTTTTTTAATGTAGAGTAAAATTCGAAATAAGGGGGTGAGGAGGAAACACGGACGGGAAAAGCAATTTCGGGATGAGAAAAGGCTTTTTGGGGAATGCAATAGCCATTTCAGGGAACAAAATATGTATGTCAAGAGGAAAGAAGGTTCTTTCGAAGAATGCAAGAGGAAGTTGCGGAATGTGGATGGTTGTTTTTTTTGTGAAAGAAAGCACTTCGAAAAGGGTTTATCGGGGATCCGAAAAGCAAATTCGGGAGAAAGAAAGTTGTTTTTTTTTTTGGTTTTCTTTAGGACAAAAAAATATTGGTGGGAGGGCAAAATGGCATTTTTGGGAAGCGAAACAACCATTTCGGGAAGCGACAAGGCTTTTTCGGGGGACGAAACAACATGTTCGAGTAGAAAGAGCTCGTTTTTTTGGGGGGGGAGTTTGGTCGAAAAGGTAGTTTGATGACCCAAAAATGCCTTTTCGGGGGAAAGGAAAGCAACATGAGATGGGATGGGCAGGAAAACGTTATTGAGAGAAAACAATTCAAATTTTAAAATTTGCCCTCTCTTCTTTTTCTTCATGTTTTTTTTTTACACCTCCAGAACCTTGGATCCAAAGAACACATCACCCAAAATGATTTTTTGGTTTTCCAAATTTTCAATAACTCCCTAGTTAATAATATTTTCCATGGAGTAGTACTCGGATGGGTGACCTCCTGGGAAGTCTTGGGCTATGACCACTTTTTCATTTTCTTTTAACCAGATCACACCATTTAGTGCCCTAAGCACTTTATTTATCAGCTGGTCTATTTACAATATTTACACAAAAAAGTGTGACATGATTGGCATGCCGCTACCACAAAACTGACTTTGAATGCTTATCCAGTGAATTTGCAATGTCCAGACCAGAAATTGCAAGAGATCATATCGTTCATTGCTGGAGTAGTGCTTGCATATTCCCTCCATTGGTCCTGGATGAGATTCACCTCTTGTGATCCACACAGTTTCATTTCAAGTATCTGCATAGTTTGAGGGATCAGCCATTGTGAATATTGTGCAAGACATACAGGAGCAACAACTACCGGAGAGAGTGATGGAAAGGTAGTTTCTCTCCACTATATTTTTCCTTATTAAAGCAGGAGTTTCTCTGCTTGTATTGCTTCTTGAAATATTTTGAGGAAATTTTTGTTCTCCAGATTGCAGTAGGAGGACGCTTATGCGCAGGTGGAAAGCTCGAATATAGTAGAGGTGGGCCTGGGTTGGTGTCGACTAGATCTTCTCTAGAATTCTCCTCCAACTACAAAATTGGACATTGAAATCTATGATGCTCTCTAGAGGTACTCTCATGATGGTAGAGAGGTGCATTAAGAGTTGAAAGGGATCCTAAGAGACATCAAATGTTTCAACTAGTTCTCCTGCTAGGTCTGCCCATTAGCAGATGCTCTTACACCCAAGAATTTTTTACCACTATAACGTCCTTACTTCTAGATACAAGACCAGGAGTCTGATCATGACATCTTCATGGGTTATATCATGGAGGGTTGCTACAGCAGCAACATATTCAAGGTGATCTTGGGCCATTCCCTTAGTTCCATTGTATTTTGTTAGAGTCTTTAGGGCATTTTTAGGAATATCATGCCCGACTTTGGAGATTGAGAGGGCTAGGATAATCCCAACTATGATAGCATACATGTACTATTATAGCAGTGGTCCTCAAATATCACAGTCCTTGATATTGAGTTGGAATCACCAAGTGAACATTCTTTTCTCCGTTTGTGAGGTCATGGTTGCTCACCAAACCTTGATTTCTTCGAGGTGTCTTCTTTTAGCACAAAAGGCATCCACCAATCATGAGATCTAGATCTTTAGCTTAATAGAGTCGCTAGGTGATTTTGCCAGATGAAGGCAAGCCAAAGATTCACCAAACTTGAGCTCCCTTAAAATATGAAGACTGTTCATCTCATCGAGAATGCCAAAAATTGCTGGTCACGAATCTGCCTAAGTAAAAAGTATTATCACTTATGCGCTCTAGACCCAGCCAACATTGAACAATCGAGGGAAAGAGAAACTTTCTTCGGGATGATCTCTAGAGAGGGTTGGCTCCCTTACTAATCTAATTGGGTTTAAAGCTTAGGGTAACAAGAAAGAAATAAGAAATTATAGAAAGAGATAGAAATATGGTTGTAAGCCGAAAAAGTGCAGTGGGGATAAACTAACAACAAGAAACGACATTCAAGTTTGAATTAGCATAAAATAGAAAAGTAGCACAAGAACCCCTCAGTTTATAGAGATAACATCCAAGACACATTTCAATGTTCATTCCCTTACTAGCAGTAATTGAATTTAGATGCCAAATTTAAAAGCAGCTAATAAAGAACATAAACGTAAGCAGAAATGACAAGCAGTAAGTGACCAGCCACAAGACTACTCAAGGAACCAGAAGTCGAATATCTTTCTATTAATGTAGAAAACTTAAAGTATTTTTTTGAAAATTTTTTATCCTCCTTTATTACAATGAAATGCTTAGTATTTATAGAGGGATTTCACCTCTTTCATTTAATGCATATACAAACAAAATGCTGGTAGATAAAAAACTAGTGTGCATATTTTTCATCTCGACATCAGTGACATCTTGAATTGAAACATTCTACAAGGAAACCACAATCTGGCTTTGATGGAATAATCACACAAAGAAGTCAACAGGAGTAAATGCTTGAAGCAATCTTGGATGTCAGTGCATTGGGATGTAGCAAAATCATCTAAAAATCAGGCATTTGGTCATTGAATTTGCTTCACCTTACACCTTAGAAATTCACTTTTGCTAGGAAAGTACACCAAGCATTAAATATTCTTTGAAAACTGATAAGGTTGATAGGCCGTGCATTGGAAATGCATACCCACCAAAGTGGATGGTGCTTCGAAAATGAACAAGATTACACCAGAGTCAAAGGAGCAGTACTCAAATCTCGTAGTTTTTTAGCAGTGATCCCAGAAATATCTATTATAACACCACAAAAAATAATTTTAGTGGCTTTAATTCTTTTTCAAAGAATATTTGTACTAAAAACATAAAATTTCACCCGAAATGGGCATTTATCTTCACTTCGTCCAAGTTACGCCCTAAATAAGCTTTCACCTAGACTTGCGCTTGCAATGTGCACTTAATATTTTTGTCCTGTGTGAAATGGAATTTTGCCCCAATATTTGTCTTTTTGCTACGAATCCTCCTGGGAAACTCTTGCACTTCCATAAGTAGGGCCCATATTGGAAACTAGATTTCATTGAGAATTAATGGGAGCAAAACTGCCAGTAGGGTAGTTTCGCCAGAGAAATGCCTAGGGAGTGTTTTCGCTAGCGAAATACCAAAAAAAATAATTTTCATTGCACTTGGGAACGAAAAGGCATTTTGGGGTGCATGAGAACGAAAAATCATTTCAATATTTCAATCAAAATTTTACAAAATTTTAATGTGGCAAAAATGCCAACATTTTTGGTGGCTCTCGGGGTATTTAGCTCGCATGAATGCAATCGATCCTAGGCCTTTATCCATTGTGCAATGGATTCATAACTATCGAATGCATCAAATTTTTTACTGCTTGCACCAGCTTCTTCCTACACTGCCTGATATTTTCTGGTCACGTATTTCTAGTTTTCACCCAACACAAGGAACTTCGTCGAGCTTGAATGATTTTATCTGCTTCATGGTGCTTTGGCAAGATTTTGATCTCTGATGCCAATGACTCCTGTAATAAAAAACACAATAGGAAAAAATAGAAATAGAGGTCGCTAAGGTTTTGGCTCAATGGAAGGAGCAGAAATAGATGGGGCCATAGTTATGCTCACCCTTGACGAGGTTGGGAGTGGTTGTTAACGGTTATTTTTGGAAACATGCATGGTTGTTTTTATGCCTTGGAAAGCATGGTGAGTGGCTTGAGTGAATGACGTGGGGCGAAAAATGATGATATGTAGATTTTATGGGCAGGTAAGCATGTAAAACGGAGGTGTGTGGGAAAAGAAGGATGGAAGGGTTTGTATGAAAGATTTATTTTTTTATTTTATATATTTTTAATGTAGAGTAAAATTCGAAATAAGGGGGTGAGGAGGAAACACGGACGGGAAAAACAATTTTTGGATGGACAGAAGGTTCTTTCGAGGAATGCAATAGCCATTTCAGGGAACAAAATAGGTATGTCGGGAGGAAAGAAGGTTCTTTCGAGGAATGCAAAAGGAAGTTGCAGAATGCGGATGGTTGTTTTTTTTTGTGAAAGAAAGCACTCCAAAAAGGGTTTATCGGGGGCCCGAAAAGCAAATTCGGGTGAAAGAAAGTTGTTTTTCTTTTTTGGTTTTCTTTGGGACAAAAAAACATTGGTGGGAGGGCAAAATGGCATTTTTGGGAAGCGAAACAACCATTTTGGGAAGCGACAAGGCTTTTTCGGGGGACGAAATAGCATGTTTGGGTAGAAAGAGCTCATTTTTTTTGGGGGGGTAGTTTGGTCGAAAAGGTAGTTTGATGACCCGAAAAAGCCTTTTTGGGGGAAAGGAAAGCAACATGAGATGGGATGGGCGGGAAAAAGTTATGCAGGGAAAAAAAATCAAATTTTGAAATTTGCCCTCTATTCTTTTTCTTCATGTTTTTTTTTTACACCTCCAGAACCTTGGACCCAAAGAACACATCACCCAAACTTATTTTTTGGTTTTCCAATTCTTCAATAACTCCCTAGTTAAGAATCTTTTCCATGGAGTAGTACTTGGATGGGTGACCTCCTGGGAAGTCTCGTGCTCTGATCACTTTTTCATTTTTTTAAAACCAGATCACACCATTTAGTGCCCTAAGCACTTTATTTATCAGCTGGCCCATTTACAATATTTACATAAAATATTGCGACATGATTGGCATACCACTACCATAAACCTGGATTTGAATGCTTATCCGATGAATCTGTAGTGTCCGGACCAGATCTTATACTTCAGGCAATCTTTGAAGTTTGGTTGTCATCTTTCTAAAGTTTTCCAAGTTACAAGCCTACTACAATATGGCAGGTTATCATGCATGCTAGTACTCATACAATTAATGAATAATGTGGTGAAAATATTTACCATATGGGAGCTTTCTTCGAGTATTGATTGCAGTGATGGCTGGAACCAATGCTACCACTTTTGAGAGTCCACTAGATGCGGGGTCTTCAGTACATGCTCCTCTAACTCCTTGATGTGACAGTAGGATTTTTTCGGTGATAGCCCTTCTATCAAGATCTCCTAAAGATCAACCTCTTGATGAGGTATGCTTATTGGGATACAAAAAGGGTGTAAAATTGTACCTTTTATGCTCTTTGAATCAGCCTCTTGAGCCTGTTCTTCTTCTTGGTCTAGCTCCTGATAGAAATTGCAAGAAATCATATTATTCATTCTTGGAGTAGTGCTTGCATATTACCTCTGTTGGCACTGGATGAGATTCGTCTCTTGTGCTCCATACAATTGCATTCTAGGTCTTTGAACAGTTTGAGGGATCTGCCATTGTGAATATTGCACAAGACATACGGGAGCAGCAACTACCAGAGAGAGTTATGAAAAGGCAGTTTCTCTCCACTGTATTTTTTCTTATTAGAGTAGGAGTTGCTCTGCTTGTATTGCTTCCTAAAATATTTGAGGGAATTTTTTTTCTCCAGATTGTAGTAGGAGGAGGCTTATGTCTAGGTGGAAAGCTCAAATATAGTAGAGGTGGGCCTGGGTGGCTGTCGACTGGATTTTCTCTAGAATTCTCCTCCAACTCCTCCAAAATTAGATATTGAAGTGTGTGATGCTCTCTAGAGGTACTCTCATGATGGTAGAGAGGTGCATCAAGAGTTGAAAGGGGTTCTGAGAGCCATCAAATGTGTCAACTAGTGCTCCTACCAGGTCTGCCCATGAGCAGATGCTCTTATGCCCAAGAATTTTGTACCACTAAAACGCCCTTCCTTCCAGATACAAGACCAAAAGTTTGATCATGACATCTTCACGGGTTATATCATGGAGGGTCGTTAGAGCAGCAACATATTCAAGGTGCTCTTCGATGATTCCATTAGTGCCATTGTATTTTGTTAGAGTCTTTAGGGCATTTTTAGGAATATCATGTCGACTTTAGAGATTGAGAGGGCTAGGATCATCCCAACTATGATAGCATACCTGTGCTATTATAGCAGTGGTCCTCAGAGATCATAGTTCTTGCTGCTGAGTCGGAGTCACCAGGTGAACATTATTTTCTCCACTTGTGAGGTCAAGGCTGCTCACCAAACCTTGATTTCTTTGGGGTGTCTTCTTTTAGCATAAAAGGCATCCATCGATCATGATATCTAGATATTTAGCTTATCATAGTCGCCAGGTGATTTTACCAGATGAAGGTAAGCCAAAGATTCACCAAACTTGAGCTCCCTTAAAATACGAAGATTGTTCGTCCCATCGGGCGTGCCAAAAACTATTTGTCACGAATCTGCCTATGTACAAAGTATTATCACTTGTGTGTGCTAGACCCGACCAACATTGAATGATCGAGGGAAAGAGAAAATTCCTTCAGGTCGATCTCCAGAGAGGGCTGGCTCCCTTACTAATCTAATTGGGTTTAAATCTTAGGGTAACATGAAAGAAATAAGAAATTATAGAAAGATATGGAAATATGGTTGTAAGTCGAAAACGTGTAGTGGGGATAAACTAACAGCAAGAAATAACATTCAAGTTTGAATTAGCATAAAATAGAAAAGTAGCATAGGAACCACTCACAGTTTGCAGAGATAACATCCAAGACAAATTTCAATGTTCATTCCCTTACCAACATTAATTAAATTTAGATGCAAAATTTAAAAGCAGCTAATAAGGAACATAAACATAAGCAAAAATGACAAGCAAGAAGTGATCAACCACAAGACTACTCAAGGAACCAGAAGCTGAATATATTTCTATTAATGCAGAAAACTTAAAGTATTTTTTTGCAGAATTTCTATCCTCCTTTCTTACAATGAAATGCTTAGTATTTATAGAGGGATTTCACCTTTGTTATTTAATGCATATAAAAACAAAATGCTGGTAGATCAAACACCAGAGTGCATATTTTTCACCTCGACATCATTGACATCTTTAGTTAAAACATTCTGCAAGGAAACCACGATCTGATTTTGATGGAAGAATCACACAAAGAAGTCAACAAGAGTAAATGCTTGAAGCAATATTGGATGTCGGTGAATTGGGATGTAGCAAAATCATCCAAAAATCAGCCATTTGGTCATTGAATTCGCTTTGCCTTGCACCTTAGAAATTCACTTTTGCTAGGAAAGTACACAAGCATTAAATTTGCTTTGAAAACTGGCAAGGTTGATAGGCAGTGCATTGGAAATGCATACCCACCAAAGTGGACGGTGCTTCGAAAATGAATAAGATTACACTAGATTCAAAGGAGCAATAATTAAATCTCGTAGTTTTTCAGCAGTGATCCCAAACATATCTATTATAATGCCACAAAAAATAATTTTATTGGATTTAATTCTTTTTCAAAGAATATTTGTACTAAAAACGTAAAATTTCACCCGAAATGGGCCTTTATCTTCAATTCGCCCAAGTTACGCTCGAAATGAGCTTTCGCCTAGACTTGCACTTAGAATGTGCACTTAATGTTTTTGTCCTGTGTGAAATGGAATTTGCCCCAATATTTATCTTTTTGCTACGACTCCTCCTAGGAAACTCTTGCACTACCATAAGTAGGGCCCATCTTGGAAACTAGATTTCATTGATAATTAATAGGACTGAAACTTCCGGTAGGGTAGTTTTGCCAGCGAAATGCCCAGGGAGTGTTTTTGCTAGCGAAATACCAAAAAGAAATAATTTTCATTGCACTTGGAAACATAAAGGTATTTCAGGGTGCATGAGAACGAAAAAGCATTTCGATATTTCAATCAAAATTTTACAAAATTTTAATGTGGCAAAAATGCCAACACCTATATTAGGGTGACTTTGAATAACCTCGAATTTCCAACTTTCTCTAAGTTCGCTATCAATCTATCAATGTCCAACTTTTCTCCTAAGTTGACCATCTCTATCAATATAGTTGAGTCCTAGTCTTCACTAGTTTTTCTTCAACCAAGTGGAAAGACCCTAGCATTCAAATCAAGATGACTTATTCTTGTCCCCTCAATTTCTACTCAATGAGATATTTAAAAAATAGAGTCCAAGTCTACACTGCCTTCAAAGTAGATAGACTCTAAATTAAATTTATTAAAAATGAACAAAGTTAAATCTTGATGATGGTGGCTAATAAAATAAACTCTGTCAAAATGGATAGAGTTAGGTGGTAGCTATGGTACCACTATTGGAATTTTAAGCCTTATTGCCACAAAATAGCATAGGTCCCAATATAAAGAAGCCACAATATTAAAGGTCGAAATATCAATAATTAAGAGTAGAATAATATATGAGCAATTTAATATGTATATCAAAGCCAATATAATACTGAAAATAACATTCAGTTATATAATAAAATATAAATGTAAATGGCCTAAATCATTCATGAACTATGAAGAAAACTTACAATATTAATTGCTCAAAATATGTATTCAAGATTTATTCACTTTTATTCCTCTTACAATTATATATTCAAATTGGATTTCTCATGGAGCATTATCTCCATAATATAGTCATAGTAATATGACTCTTCAAGTACTTGACTATTGCTCTCCATATGACAAGTCCCATGACCTTTGGCTTATCATCTTGCCACTTGTATACTAGACTATTCACTTTATTTTTGCATACACACTTATGACACTTGCACATGACTCTTATACTTCTACATGCACTCATAATCTAAGACACTTATGCATATCCTCACATTACATATTTACACACTTACATACATGACACTTGTGCACATTCTCTCAAAACGCTCATGCAATCTAACTTACATGATACTTGTGCACTTCTTGCACATTGCACTCTTACATGACACTTGTGCACTTCTTACACATTGCACTCTTACATGACACTTGTGCATTTCTTGTAAATTGTCACTTACATGAAAGTGTAAATATAAATCACACATCTAAACTATAGACTCAACCCTAATCTAGTACATATTTATAATTATACCATGAATTATACCATGAAGGTACACTGGGGGGTATATTAGCATGTACAAATAATGTAATATTCCTCAACACCCCCCTGTATTATATTATTTGGTTTTTGAAGACTCTAGTCTTCTTGGTCTTCATATTTTTCTTCACTCTTCAAGTGACCTTGCATTGTTCATGAACTTCTATTTGAGATTTGTCTTTGGCTTATTTTAGTTATGCTTCGAGTTCTTCTTCATCTTTATTCTTTAGATTATTAGTCTTTGTATCTTCATGATTTGGATCATGAACTGCTTGAGCTTCATTAACTTCAGGTTCATGTGCATGAATAGCTTAATTTTTTTCTTTGTATTTGACCTCTAGATCATGTGTTTTATTTGGTCTAGTTTTCGTATAATCTTGATATTATATTGTATCTTCTAAACATTCACTTAGAGCATCATAATAATTTATTGAATTAGATGAACTTGGAATGTCAATATTACATATAAAATGAAACACTATTTTTAGATATGATTCACTTATTTCTCTTGTATCAATCTCTACTTTCCTTTTTAGAGTTTCAATCAACTCCTTTTGTTTTAGATTTTCATCTTTATGAAGTTCAAGTGAAAGCAATTCCATATACATTATACTACCTATGTCGATAGGTATCATAATGTCATTCTTAGAATTATCAATTATTTCAACAAGTTTTGAATGCAAATAGTATTCAAATGTATCAAAACTTTCCTCCATAGATTCTCTATAGATGAATCGTATTGACATGTCTAGCTTGCCCTTATATTTTTTAATCAATTTTCCAATGCCAAACTTTATAACTTCTAATATTTCCTTTCTAATTATGGATTCCATATTTATTTCAATAATGCTGAAAGTTCAATCAAACTCAAAAATATAAAATTTACAAATTTTAATTTTCTAAACCTTTGATGTAGAAAAAATTTTATATTAAATTTAAAAAATTTCAAATTTTATAAAGTAAAAAATAACCAAAAAGTTTCAAATTTCAAGAACTTTAAAAACCTTTTAACTCCCTACTTTCAAATCTTCACACTCTTCAAAATTATTAAAACACTCTTAAGATTTAAATATCTAAAACTTCAAAAAATTAATTAAATTCTTAATCACCTCCAAATATTTTTTAACCTAGTAGCATACCTCATCACTTCAAACCTTATAAATTAATTTGAATTTCAAATAAATGATAAATATAAATAAATCTCATAACTCTGTTCAAATTAATTCAAAATTTATTTTCCCTCCAAAATTATAACTAGCACATAAATGAGTAATTTAAATAACGTTACCTAATTAGTGTTGTCATAATTTATGTTTTGATGAGTTGCATGCATCTTCAACGTGTTGAATTTTGAGTAAACATTTTTCAAACACTTGCACTCTCCTTGCTGGCTCATTTGTTTGACTAAAGGAACACTCTCTTTGTTGTGTCTTGGTCATGTGAACGATGGCATATTATCCATTCTCCTCTTGCTTGTCCAATATTCAACTTTCTTCGTGGGTGCATTAAAAAACTTCATCGACCTAAGTACCAGCAAACTGATCTCAGGTACCTTGAATATTAACACTTTGGCTCTCTCAGCTCTGGTGGAGATGATCTAGGTGTCAATGTTCTAATTCTAGGTGCCTCTAGTTTCAAAAACAATGTTGGTGATTTCATTTTAGGTATTGGTGTCTTACTTTAATGTTGGTGCTTGCCTATAGATCTCTTCTACCTTGTAATTGGTGATTCTACACCATTGAATAATAGTGATTCTGGTAGCACTATAGTTGTTAATGGATTTCCTGGTGCTTTCTAAAGTCTTTCCTTCTTATGTTGGCTTCTAGAGCTTTTATCATCTTGCTAGCTTCATATGCAACATTGCCCATTCTATGTTCTTATACTATGTTGGCCATACAAGCTTATTCTGTTATCCTAGTTACTTCAAGCTTCTAGTATTATGTTGGCAACTTTAGGCTTCTAGTATTATGTTGCCCGCTTCAGGCTTCTAGTATTGTGATAGCCACTTCAAGCTTTTAGTATTATGTTGGATGCTTTAAAATTCTAGTATAATGTTGGCCGCTTCAGGCACTTTGCTAGATTTGTCTTCTGTACTGGCCTCTTGGGCCTTTATATTTATGCTTCCCTCTTGGGAATCTTCCTATATGACCACTGATTAGGCTTTGTATCCTCTTACTTGATCACTTAGACTTTATTCCCTTTACTTGTCTTTCTTAGGCTTTGTCTTACTAGGCATGGCCGCTTAGGTTACTCTCACTAAGCCCGATCGCTTTCTCTATGTGGATGATGGCTCCACACTATAAACACTTTAATGTGTCTCAATATTCTCCTTGCTTGTTGTCTTCTGTGAAATAATATATTGCGTTATTCTCTGCTTGCTTAGCACTATTCTATTATTACTACATAATAAGATTTCTTTTCAAAAATCCAATTAAGTCAAGGCCTAGACTGATATTGCTTCAGTCTGCCTGATGTTTTTGGTTTTTCTAATAACCAAAACCCCTTAATACCTCAATATCTATAGGCTACTTAAATATACTTCTCAGTACAACTCTAATCTTTGTATATTGCTTTGCTTTGTATATTGTTGCTTAGTATCTATAGGAAGCTTTGATGCTTCTCAATATTTTCCCAATACTAAAAAATTTCTCAATGTCTTAGGTTACACCTAAGAACCAAAATATGATTCTCATCCTTTCTAGAGAACTGAATATCAATGTCAAGATGACTATAAATGTCCTCAAATGACCAAATTTCCTTATGAGTTGGTTTTTTTAATATTCAATGGTGATTCTCTTCTGTTCTAGATAATCCAAAAATCTATATCAGGATGACTTTAAATGATCCTAAATTTCCAACTTTCTGTAAGTTAGTTATCAATCTATGAATGTCCAACGTTTCTCCTAAGTTGACCCTTTATATTAATATAGGCGTGTCCTAGTCTTCATTGGTTTTTCTTCAACCAAGTGGAAAGACCCTAGAATTCAAATCAAGGTGACTTGTCCTTGTCCCCTTAATTTCTACTCGATGAGACCTTTAGAAAATAGAGTCCAAGTCTACACTGCCTTCAAAGTGGGTAAACTCTAAATTAAATTTATAGAAAATGGATAAAGTTAAATATTAATGATGGTGGTTAATAAAATAAACTCTATAAAAAATGGACAGAATTAGGTGGTAGCTTTGATACCACTATTGGAATTTTAAGCCTTACTACCATAAAATATCATAGGTCCCAATATAAAGAAGTCACAATATTAAAGGTTAAAATATCAATAATGAAGAGTAGAATAATATATGAGCAATTTAATATGTATATCAAGGGTAATATAATATTGAAAATAATATTCACTTATATAATCAAATATGAATGTAAATGGCCTAAATCATTCATGAACTATGAAGAAAACTTACAATATTAATTGCTTAAAATTGTTATACAAGCTTTATTCACCTTTCTTCCTCTTACAATTGTATATTCAGATTGGATTTCTAATGGAGCATTGTCCCCATAATATAGCCATAGTGATATGACTATTCAAGTACTTGACTATTGCTCTCCATATGACAAGTCCCATGACCTTTGTCTTATCATATTGACACTTGCATTATAGACTCTTCACTTTCTTATTGCATGCACACTTGACTCTATGACACTTGCACATGACTTTTACACTTCTACATGCACTCCTAATCTAAGACACTTGTGCACATCCTCACATTACATATTTGTACACTTACATACATGACACTTGTGCACATTCTCTCAATATACTCTTGCACTCTAACTTACATGACACTTATGCATTTCCTACATATTTCACTCTTACATGACACTTGTGCATTTCTTGCACATTAACACTTACATGAAAGGGTAAATATAAATCACACATCTAAACTATAGACTCAACCCTAATCTATTACATATTTACAATTGTACCGTGAAGGTACCATGGGAGAACATTAGCATGTACCAAATAATGTAATATTTCTCAATACCCTTTGTATCTTGGTGCTTGATATCCATATAGATGAATAGGTAGGTTATGGCCTGAACATCTTGGTCATTTATCCTATACAAGAATATAATTGGTATATACACTTAAAAAATGGTAATATTAGTTTTTTCTTCTCTAAAAGTTGTGTTTGTCACTATTTTAGTCTAGGCAGATATCATCTACATAAATTTGAAAGATAAGTATTAGTTTTAAGTGCCAAAAAATTTATAAATTTTAGTAAAATTATTTAAAGGTATATTTGTATTTAATTTCTACATAAAAAATTATGCTTTGAAAAATGGAATTATGTGTGTTAGTCTTTCTTTTAAAACATTCGTCTCCTACCATGGTATTTATTGTTAATATACAATCTCATTTACTTTGTAATGAAAGGGTGTTTCTGAGAGATAATGAGAAGCTTGTTGAAATGACAACTTGCATGATAAATTTTAGGATTTGAAATATAAATTTTGACAAGAACCCATGTGCTTTGCTTGTTATATTTTTAACAAAATATACATTAGAAATTTCAAAAGCATGTGCTTATTATTTCTTGAACAATTTCCCCACTAGTTATGCCAAATATAGGACTTCTCTAGGGGTAAGAACTAGTAAAAAGCTTTTGATTATTGATTTTAGTGTGGTTGGATATGATGGTTGGGATCATAACCTATATAAATGGAAAAATAAATTGGATGCAAATATTTATTAGTATACAAATGTAGGATATAACAACATCATAATGAATATATAAATTTTATCATCCTATAAAATAATATTGTATTCATTAAAAAAATGTTCAATCTGAAGAAAACTTGAGTTCCTCAAGTTTGAGGTTTGATCCTCTTCCTTTATTTCATGGATAATTTTGGTTGTGAAAAAACCTAGTGAAGCCTAAGTTTTAAAAATCTTTAAAAAATGAGGACTCATAATATGATGAGAAGACTAGTGGAATGCAAAGAATCTTCATGGTGTCTTCATTCAATTCAATAAAATAGAAGACCATCTAGATATATTGAATGTAATATATCCTATTAATTAATTAGTTTAAAATACTTACCATATAAAACAATTGGGATGTATTAGATGTTATTACATTAGTATTTGGGTTTGGCATATTGAAGAATGTATTTTCCTTCACAATAACATTAGATGGAACTCAACTAACTTCCAAGGAACATTACTCCTTATAAGATGGAACTCAAATGACTTCCAAGGAACATTATTTAAAGTTCATGCCACTTTATATGAACAATGGATGGGTAGCATCTTGCAAATATTATCTTTGTGATTGGACTTTTTTGAGTTACATATAATATCCTTATCAAAATCATTGGAAAGCATGTATCATCTATTATAATAAATATAACTATGTGATTGGGATACAATATACTTATATGGATATTATTTTTCATTTATCTATACAAATTTTAATTTAGTTTGAGATCAAGATGATAGGATATTCAATTTAACCTATTTCCTATTATGGTCTAATTGTTTTGACAAGAAAGAAGAAATTTACTATTTCTCTTTTATCTACTAAAATAAACATAAATGTCAATGATCCTTACATAAGAGGATAGAAAATAGTTTGGATTAGGACCATTCTTAAATATTTTTGGTTCTAGCAATTGGTTTCATCCCATTTTGATTTATTATGATAACTTAAGTGTGATGTAAATTAAACCAAGCTAGCACATCATCATTATACCATGCACATTGAGGTTTATGAACATTACATTCAATAATATTCAAGATCACATTCTTGACATTTAGAACAAGGATTAAAGTGCAAATATCCTCACCAAACCATTAATATAAGAAAAAATTATTAAGCTAAGATCTTTGTTGGGATTAAACAAATTATTAGCGAAGATGGTTGTATAAACTATTGTGGACTTCTTTTCTCCATAGGGGATATTTATAAAAATATATGTGTACCATGCATATTTTTTTGTTTAAAAATAGAGTTAAATGCATGGTGATATTTTAGGATCTTATCCTCTAATTAGTGAAAGGATACTTTTTTATAGTTAAAATTCAATTTTAGTTGAAAAAACTCTTATTTTTAATATTTTAAGTAAGAATTGCACTCTTATTTATTTTTTTATTCTCATTTTTCTGTACTTATAAAGATAAAATATCCAATCGTATAGATGAATTTTTTTATATCTCCATTTTAACTTTTTATTTGCTATTTAAATACATTCATTTGACTTTTTACATACTTTCTATGGCTTAGATTTTTAAATATTTACTTGTACCAAAGATAACTTAGGTGAGTACCTCATGTATGGTAAACACCTAGGGATTGAAGAGTATAAATCCAAAATCACTATACATTATTATAGAACTTTTAGTAATGCTAAGATATCCTATATTTGAGTCCTAACTAATCCACACTCTTTAAAAATAACAACTATATATAATCCAACAAAATAAAGTCCAATCTAGAAGTTGTAAGACTACCATGGTATTTGTATGGTACAATTTTCTGTCCTATCATCTTCCAATTACATTTAAGTGAATTTTAAAGTAATATTATGATACCAACCTACATAGATATCTATATATTACTTTTTACTAATTAGCATTGTTAAAGTCTAATGTTTCTCTTGAATTGAACTACTATGTTGACATTTAATATGGAGCTTTTTGAAGTATTTTCCTCAAATATCTGTAGACATCTATATCTCTTTAATAGTTTAAATTTATGAGCTAGATTTAATTATAATTATTAAATAACATAAGTCTCATAACTTTTTGTTATTTAATATATAGTAGGTGACCTATATTGCTGAAAGTTCAATTCCTCCCAAACTCAAAAATATGAAATTTGCAAATTTTAAATTTTTTAACCTTTGATGTAGAAAACCTTTTAACTCAATATAATAAATTTGTAAAATTTCAACTATTTCAAAATTTCTAAAATTTGAAATAAACAAAAAAAAACCAAATTAAAAAAACTTTAAAAACCTTTCAACTTCCTACTTTCAAATCTCCACACTCTTCAAAAAGATTAAAACACTCTAAAGCTTTAAATATTTAAAACTTAAAAAAATAATTAAATCCTTAATAACATTTAAGCGTTTTTAAACCTAGTAGCATTCCTTATCACTTCAAACCTTATAAATTAATTTGAACTTCAAATAATTGATAAATATAAATAAACCTTATAACTCCTTTCAAATTAATTCAAAGTTCCTTTTCCCTCCAAAATAATAACTAGCGCATAAATGAGTAACGTAAAGAACATTACCTAATTAGCCTCAGTATGATTTGTGTTGTGACAAGTTGCATGTATATTCAACGTGTTGAGTTTAGGGTAAGCATTTTCCAAACACTTGCACTCTCCTTGTTGGATTTTTTGTTTGACTGAAGGAATACTCTCTTTATTGTGGCTTGCTCATGTGAACGATGGCACGTTATCCCATTCTCCTCTTGCTCATTTGACATTTAGAATTTTTCTCAAGTGTCTCAAAAAACTTTGTTGAACTAGGCAACAACAAACTGATCTCAAGTGCCTTGGATGGTAACACTTTGGCTCTCTTGGATTTGGTGGAGATGACCTAGGCATCACTGTTCTGATTCTAGGTGCCTCTAGTTTCAACAATATTGTTGGTGCATTCATTTTAGGTATTGGTGTCTTACTTTTATTTCTAAAGTCTTTCCTTCTTATGTTGGCTTCTAGAGCCTTTGTTGTCTCGCTAGCTTTGTACGTAATGTTGTCCACTCTAGTTTCTTACACTCTACTTTCCATATAGGCTTCTTCTATTATCCTAGTCACTTCAAGCTTCTAATGTTATGTTGGCCACTTTAGACTTCTAGTATCATGTTGACCTCTTTAGGCTTCTAGTATTATGCTGGTTGCTTCAAGCTTCTAGTATTATGTTGGCTATTTTAGGGTTCTAGTATAATATTGGCTACTTTGGGTGATTTTTATTCTATACTGGCCTCTTGGGCTTTTATACCTATGATGCCCCCTTGGACTTCTTACTATATGATATCTGATTAGGGTTTATATCCTCTAATTTGGTTGCTTAGGCTTTGTTCCCTTTACTTGGCTTGCTTAGGCTTTGTCTTCCTATGCTTGGCTTCTTAGGCTACTCTCACTAAGCTTGGTTGCTTTATCTATGTGGATGATGGATCCACACAATAGAAAATTTAACGTGTCTCAATATTCTCCTTGCTTTTTGTCTTTTATGAAATTATATACAATGTTATTCTCTGCTTGCTTAGCACTATTCTTTGATTACTATAGAATAAGATTTCTTTTCAAAAATTAAAATAAGTCAAGGCCTAGGCTAGTATTGCTTCAATCAGCGTAATGTTTTTTATTCTTTGAATAACCATAAATCCTTAATACCTCAATCTCTATAGGCTTATTCAATGTACTTCTTAGTACAAATCTAATCTTTGTATACTGCTATACTTTGTACATTGTTGCTTGATATCTATAGGAATATTTGATACTTCTCAATAATTTATCAATCTCTAAAATCTTTCTCAATGTCTTAGGTCACACCTAAGAACCAAAATATGATTCTCGTCCTTAACCCAATATCAATGTTAAGGTGACTGTAAACATCCTCGAATGAGCAACTTTCCTTATGAGTTGGTTCTTTCAATATTCAATGGTGCTTTTCTTATTTTCTAGATAATTCAAAAACCTATGTTAGGGTGACTTTGAATAATCCTAAATTTCTAACTTTCTCTAAGTTCGCTATCAATCTATCAATGTCCAATGTTTCTTCTAAGTTGACCCTCTCTATCAATATAGTTGAGTCCTAGTCTTCACTAGTTTTTCTTCAACCAAGTGGAAATACCCTAGCATTCAAATCAAGGTGACTTATCCTTGTCCCCTCAATTTCTACTCAATGATATCTTTAAAAAATAGAGTCCAAGTATACACTGCCTTCAAAGTAGACAAAATCTAAATTAACTTTATTAAAAATGAACAAAGTTAAATATTGATGATGATGGCTAATAAAATAAACTCTATCAAAAATGGATAGAGTTAGGTGGTATATTTGATACCACTATTGGAATTTTAAGCCTTACTGCCACAAAATATCACAGGTCCCAATATAAAGAAGCCACAATATTAAAGGTTGAAATATCAATAACTAGGAGTAGAATAATATATGAACAATTTAATATGTATATCAAGGCCAATATAATACTGAAAATAACATTCACTTATATAATAAAATAGAAATGTAAATGGCCTAAATCATTCATGAACTATGAAGAAAACTTACAATTTTAATTGCTCAAAATATATATAGAAGCTTTATTCACTTTTATTTCTCTTACAATCGTATATTCGAATTGGATTTCTCATGGAGCAATACCTCCATAATATAGACATAGTAATGTGACTCTTCAAATATTTGACTATTGTTCTCCATATGACAAGTCCCATGATCTTTGGCTTATCATATTACCACTTGCATACTAGACAATTCACTTTCTTTTTGCATACACACTTATGACACTTGCACATGACTCTTACACTTCTACATGCACTCGTAATCTAAGACATTTATGCACATCCTCACATTACATATTTACACACTTACATACATGACACTTGTGCACATTCTCTCAATACACTCTTGCACTCTAACTTACATGATACTTGTGCATTTATTTCACATTGCACTCTTACATGACACTTGTGCATTTCTTGCACATTGACACTTACATGAAAGTGTAAATATAAATCACACATCTAAACTATAGACTCAACCCTAATCTATTACATATTTATAATTGTACCATGAAGGTACAATGGGGGTATATTAACATGTACAAATAATGTAATATTCCTCAACAACCCCCTATATTATATTATTTGGTTATTAAAGACTCTAGTCTTCAATCTTGGTCTTCATATTTTTCTTCACTCTTCAAGTGACCTTGCATTGTTCATGAACTTCTATTTGAGTTTTGTCTTTGGCTTATTTGAGTTCTGCTTTGAGTTCTTCTTCATCTTCATTCTTTAGATTCTCAGTCTTTGTATCTTCATGATTTGGATCAAGAACTACTTGAGCTTCATTAACTTTAGGTTCATGTGCATGAATGTGATATTGAATATTATTGAATATAATGTTCATAAACCTCAATGTGCATGGTATAATGATGATGTGCTAGCTTGGTTTAATTTACATCACACTTAAGTTATCATAATAAATCAAAATAGGATGAAACCACTTTCTAGAACCAAAACTCCTCAATAATGGTCCTAATCCAAACTATTTTCTATCCTCTCATGTAAGGATCATCGACTTTTATGTTTATTTTAGTGAATAAAAGAGAAATAGTAAATTTCTTCTTTCTTGTCAAAACAATTAGATCATAATAGGAAAATAAATATAGGTCAAAGTGAATATCCTATCATATTGATCTCAAACTAAATTAAACTTTGTATAGACAAATGAAAAAACAATATCCATATAAGTATATTGTATCCCAATCACATAGTTAACTTTATTATAATAGATGATATGCTTTCCAATGATTTTGATAATGATATTATATGTAACTCAAAAAAAGTCCAATCACAAAGATAATATTTGCATGATGCTACCCATACATCATTCATATAAAGTGGAATGAACTTTAAATAATGTTCCTTGGAAGTCAGTTGAGTTCCATCTTAGAAGGAGTAGTTGTATGCTTGAAATTTGTATTTGGAAATTGTTGATAAAATCAAGTGTATCATGTTATTTTCAAGGAAAATACATTCTTCAATATGCCAAACCCAAATACTAATGTAATAAAATCTAATACATCCCAATTATTTTATATGGCAAGTATTTTAAACTAATTAATTAAGAAGATAGATTACATTCAATATATCTAGATGGTCTTCTATTTTATTAATTGAATGAAGACACCATGAAGATTCTTTGCATTCCACTAGTCTTCTCATCATATTATGAGTCCTCATTTTTTAAAGATTTTAAAAACTTAGGCTTCACTAGGTTTTTCACAACCAAAATTATCCATGAAATAAAGGAAGAGGATCAAACCTCAAACTTAAGGAACTCAAGTTTTCTTTAGATTGAACATTTGTTTAATGAGTAAAATCTTATTTTATAGGATGATAAAATTTATATATTCATTATAATGTTGTTATATCCTGCATTTATATACTTATAAATTTTTGCATCCAATTTATTTCTCCATTTATATATGTTATGATCCCAACCATGATATCCAACCACACTAAAATCAATAATCAAAAGCTTGTTACTAGCTCTTGCCCCTAGAGAAGTCATATATTTGGCATCTCTAGTGGGGAAATTGTTTAATAAATAATAAGCATATACTTTTGAAATCTCTAATGTACATTTTCAAGCAAAGCACATGGGTTCTTGTCAAAATTTATCTTTAAAATCCTAAAATTTATCATGCAAGTTATCATTTCAACAAGCTTCTCATTATCTCTCAAAAACACCCTTTCATTACAAAGTAAATGAGATTGTATATTAAAAATAAATACCATGGTAGGAGACGAATGTTTCAAAAGCATTACTAACACACATAATTCCATTTTTCAAAGCATAATTTTTAATGTCGAAATTACATACAAATATACCTTTAAATAATTTCACTAAAATTTATAAAAATTTTGGCACTTAAAACTAATCTTATCTTTCAAATTTATGGAGATGATATCTGCCTAGACTAAAATAGTGACCAAAACAACTTTTAGAGAAGAAAAACATAATATTACCATTTTTTAAGTGTATATACCAATTATATTCTTGTATAGTATAAATGACCAATATGTTCATGTGATAACCTACCTATTCATCTATATGGATATCAAGCACCAAGATACAAAGTGTATTGAGGAATATTACATTATTTGGTACATGCTAATGTTCCTCCATGGTACCTTCATGGTACAATTATAAATATGTAATAGATTAGGGTTGAGTCTATAGTTTAGATATGTGATTTATATGTACCCTTGCATGTAAGTGTTAGTGTGCAAGAAATGCACAAGTGTAATGTAAGAGTGCAATATGTAGGAAATGCATAAGTGTCATGTAAGTTAGAGTGCAAGAGTATATTGAGATAATGTACACAAGTTTCATGTATGCAAGTGTACAAATATGTAATATGAGGATGTGCACAAGTGTCTTAGATTAGGAGTGCATGTAGAAATGTAAGAGTCATGTGCAAGTGTCATAGAGTCAAGTGTGCAGGCAATAAGAAAGTGAAGAGTCTATAATGCAAGTGTCAATATGATAAGCCAAAGGTCCTGGGACTTGTCATATGGAGAGCAATAGTCAAGTACTTGAATAGTCACATTACTATGGCTATATTATGAGGATAATGCTCCATGAGAAATCCAATCTGAATATACGATTGTAAGAGGGAAAAAGGTGAATAAAGCTTGTATACAAATTTTGAGCATTTAATATTGTAAGTTTTCTTCATAGTTAATGAATGATTTAGGCCATTTACATTCATATTTGATTATATAAGAAAATATTATTTTTAGTATAATATTGGCCTTGATATACATATAAAATTACTCATATATTATTCTACTCTTCAGTATTGATATTTTGACCTTTAATATTACAACTTATTTATATCAGGACCTATGATATTTTATGGTAGTAAGGCTTAAAATTCTAATAGTGGTATCAAAGCTACCACCTAACTCTGTCCATTTTTTATAGAGTTTATTTTATTAACCACCATCATCAATATTTAACTTTATCCATTTTTTATAAAGTTAATTTAGATTTTGTCCACTTTTAAGGTAGTGTATACTTGGAATCTATTTTCTAAAGGTCTCATCGAGTAGAAATTGAGGGGACAAGGATAAGTCACCTTGATTTGAATGCTAGGGTCTTTCCACTTGGTTGAAGAAAAAACAATGAAGACTAGGACTCGACTATATTAATATAAAGGGTCAACTTAGGAGAAAAGTTGGACATTGATAGATTGATAACGAACTTAGAGAAAGTTGGAAATTTAGGATTATTTAAAGTCACACTGATATAGAATTTTGGATTCTCTAGAAAATAAGAGAATAACCATTGGATATTAAAAGAACCAACTCAGAAGGAAAGTTGGTCATTCGAGGACATTTATAGTCATCTTGACATTGATATTTAGTTCTCTAGAAAGGATGAGAATCATATTTTGGTTCTTAGGTGTAACCTAAGATATTGAGAGTTTTTTTAGATATTGGGAAAATATTGAGAAGCATCAAAGATTCCTATAGATATTAAGCAAAAATATACAAATCAAAGAAGTATGCAAATATTAGAGTTGCACTGAGAAGTATATTGAAGTAGCCTATAGAGATTGAGGTATTAAGGAGTTTTGGTTATTATAAAAACCAAAAACATAAGGCAGACTGAAGAAATATAAGTCTAGACCTTGACTTATTTGGATTTTTCAAAAGAAAATTTATTCTATAGTAATCAAATAATAGTGCTAAGTAAGCAGAGAATAACACAATATATCATTTCACAGAAGACAACAAGAAAGGATAATATTAAGATACATTAAAGTGTTTATTGTGTGGATCCATCATCCACATAGAGAAAGCAGTTGAGCTTAGTGAGAGTAACCTAACTGGCCAAGCATAGTAAGACAAAGCCTAAGCAAGACAAGTAAAGGGAATAATGTCTAAGAAATCAAGCAAGAGGATACAAAGTCTAATTGACCATCATATAGGAAGACACCCAAGAGGGAAGCATAAAGATAAAGGCCCAAGATTCCAGTACAAAAGATAAAGCCAACAAAGTTCCTGAAGTGGCCAACATTATACTAGAAGTCTAAAGCAGCCAGTATATTACTAAAAGCTTGAAGTGGCTATCACAATACTTGAAGATTGAAGTGGCCAACATAATACTAGAAGCCTAAAGTGGCCAACACAATACTAGAAGCTTGAAGTGACTAGGATAACATAATAAGCATGTATGGCCAACAAATTATAAGAACATAGAGTGGGCAATATTGCATATGAAGCTAGCAAGATGATAGAGTCTCTAGAAGCCAACATAATAAGGAAAGACTTTAGAAAGCACCAGGCAATCCATTAACAACTATAGTGCTACCAGTAACACTGTTATTCAATGGTGTAGAAGCACAAATTACAAGGTATAAGAGAGCTATAGGCAAGAACCAACATTAAAGTAAGACACCAATACCTAAAATGAAAGCACCAACATTGTTGTTGAAACTAGAGGTACCTAGAATCAGAACATTGACACCTAGGTCATCTCCATGAGAGCTAAGAGATCTAAAGTGTTAATATTCAAGGTACCTGAGATCAGTTTGTTGTTGCTTAGGTCAATGAAGTTTTTTGAGGCACCTAAGAAGAAAGTTGAACATTGGAAAAGCATGAGGAGAATGGATAATATGCCATCGTTCACACAACCAAGACACAATAAGGAGAGTGTTCCTTCAGTCAAACATATGAGCCAACAAGGAGAGTGCAAGTGTTTGAAAAATGTTCACTCAAAATTCAACACGTTGAAGATGGATGCAACTCGTCAAAACACAAATTATGGCAACACTAATTAGGTAACGCTATTTATGTTACTCATTTATGTGCTAGTTATTATTTTGGAGGGAAAATAAATTTTGAATTAATTTGAATGGAGTTATAAGGTTTATTTATATTTATCAATTATTTGAAATTCAAATTAATTTATAATGTTTGAAGTGATAAGGTATGCTACTAGGTTAAAAAAAGTTTGAAGGTGATAAAGAATTTGATTAAGTTTTTGAACTTTTTAGAGATTTAAAGCTTAAGAGTGTTTTAATATTTTTGAAGAGTGTGAAGATTTGAAAGTAGGGAGTTAAAAGGTTTTTAAAGTTTTTGAAATTTGAAACTTTTTGGTTTATTTTATACTTTATAAAATTTGAAATATTTGGAATTTTGTAAATTTAATATAAATGGTTTTCTACATCAAAGGTTTAGAAAATTAAAGTTTGCAAATTTTATATTTTTTAGTTTGAGAGGAATTGAACTTTTAGCATTATGGAAAGAAATATGGAGTCCATAAGGAGAGATTAGAAGTTATAAAGTTTGGCATTGGAAATTTGATTAAAAAATCTAAGGGTAAGCTAGACATGTCAATATGATTCATCTATAGAGAAGCTATGGATGAAAGTTTTGAGACATTTGAATACTATTTACATTCAAAACTTGTTGAAGCAATTGATAATTCTAAGAATGACATTATGATACCTATTGATATAGGTAGTATAATGTATATGGCATTGCTTTCACTTAAACTTCATAAATATGAAAATATGAAACAAAAGGAGTTGATTGAAACTCTAAAAAAGAAAGTAGAGATTGATACAAGAGAATCAAGTGAATCATATCTAAAAATAGTGTTTCATTCTTCATGTAATATTGACATTCCAAGTTCATCTAATTCAAGAAATTATTATGATGCTCTAAGTGAATGTTTAGAAGATACATGACAATATCAAGATTATACGAAAACTAGACCAAAAGAAACACATGATCTAGAGGTCAAAGACAGAATTTTTTTAAGTTATTCATGCACATGAACCTGAAGTTAATGAAGCTCAAGCAGTTTGTGATTCAAATCATGAAGATACAAAGACTGAGAATCTAAAGAATGAATATGAAGAAGAACTCAAAGCAGAACTCAAAGAAGCCAAAGACAAATCTCAAATAGAGGTTCATGAACAATGCAAGGTCACTTGAAGATTGAAGAAAAATATGAAGACCAAGATTGAAGACTAGAGTCTTCAATAACCAAATAATATAATTCAGGGGGGTGTTGAGTGATATTATATTATTTGTACATGCTAATATACTCCAATTGTACCTTCATGGTACAATTATAAATATGTAATAGATTAGTATTGAGTCTATAGTTTAGATGTATGATTTATATTTACACTTTCATGTAAGTGATAATTTACAAGAAATGCACAAGTGTCATGTAAGAGTGTAATGTGCAAGAAGTGCACAAGTATTATGTAAGTTAGAGTGCAATAGCGTATTGAGAGAATGTGCACAAGTATCATGTACATAAGTGTGTAAATATGTAATGTGAGGATGTGCATAAGTGTCTTATATTACGAGTGCATGTAGAAGTGTAAGATTAATGTGCAAGTATCATAAGTGTGTATGCAAAAAGAAAGTGAATAGTCTAGTATGCAAGTGGCAATATGATAAGCCAAAGGTCATGGGACTTGTCATATGGAGAACAATAGTCAAGTATTTGAAGAGTCATATTACTATGTCTATATTATGGGGACATTGTTCCATGAGAAATACAATCTAAATATACGATTGTAAGAGAAATAAAAGTGAATAAAGCATCTATATTGATTTTGAGAAATTAACATTGTAAGTTTTATTCATAGTTCATGAATGATTTAGGCCATTTACATTCATATTTTATTATATAAGTGAATGTTATTTTCAGTATTATATTGGCCTTGATATACATATTAAATTGCTCATATATTATTCTACTCTTCATTATTGATATTTTGACCTTTAATATTGTGGCTTCTTTATATTGGGACTTATGATATTTTGTGGTAGTAAGGCTTAAAAATCCAATAGTGGTATCAGAGCTACCACCTAACTCTATCCATTTTTGAAAGATTTTATTTTATTAGCCACCATCATCAATATTTAAATTTGTTCATTTTTAATAAAGTTAATTTAGAGTCTGTCCACTTTGAAGGTAGTGTCGACATGCACTCTATTTTTTAAAGATCTCATTGAGTAGAAATTGAGGGGACAAGGATAAGTCATCTTGATTTGAATGCTAGGGTCTTTCCACTTGGTTGAATAAAAACTAGCGAAGACTATGACTCAACTATATTGATAGAGAGGGTCAACTTAGGAGAAAATTTGGACATTGATAGATTGATAGCGAACTTAGAGAAAGTTGAAAATTTAGGGTTATTCAAAGTCACCCTAATATAGGTTTTTGAATTCTCTAGAAAAGAAGAAAAGCACCATTGAAGATTGAAAGAACCAACTTAAAAGGAAATTTGGTCATTTGAGGATGTTTACAGTCACCTTAACATTGATATTGGGTTAAGGATGAGAATAACATTTTGGTTATTAGGTGTGACCTAAGACATTGAGAAAGATTTTAGAGATTGAGAAAATATTGATAAGTATCAAAGATTCCTATAGAGATTAAGCAGAAATGTATAAAATAGAGCAGTATACAAATATTAGAGTTGTACTGAGAAGTACATTGAAGAAGCCTATAGATATTGAGGTATTAATGAGTTTTGGTTATTCAAAAAATCAAAAACATTAGGCTGATTGAAGCAATATTAGTCTAGGTCTTGACTTATTTTGATTTTTGAAAGGAAATTTTATTCTATAGTAATAAGATAATAGTGCTAAGCAAGAAGATAATAACATTGTATATAATTTCATAAAAGACAACAAGCAAGGAGAATATTATGACACATTAAAGTGTCTATCATGTGGATCCATCATCCACATAGAGAAATCAACCAAGCTTAGTGAGAGTAGCCTAAGAAGCCAAGCATAGGAAGACAAAGCCTAAGCAAGCCAAGTAAAGGGAACAAAGCCTAAGCGAAAAAATGAGAGGATATAAAGCATAATAAGATATCATATAGGAAGAAGCCCAAGAGGGCATCATAGGTATAAAATCCCAAGAGGCTAGTGTAGAAGACAAAGCACCCTAAGTAGCCAATATTATACTAGAAGCCTAAAACAGCCAAAATAATACTAAAAGCCTGAAGCAACCAACATAATACTAGAATACTAAAGTGTTCAACATAATACTAGAAGCCTAAAGTGGCCAACATAATATTAGAAGCTTGAAGTGACTAGGATAAGAGAAGAAGCCTATATGGCTAGTATAGTATAAGAAACTAGAGTGGACAACATTGCATACAAAGCTAGCGAGACAACAAGGTATCTAGAAGCCAACATAAGAAGGAAAGACTTTAGAAATCAAAGTAAGACACCATACCTAAAATGAATGCACCAACATTATTGTTGAAACTAGAGGTACCTAGAATCAGAACATTGATGCCTAGGTCATCTCCACTAGATCCAAGAGAGCCAAAGCGTTACCATACATGGCACTTGAGATCAGTTTGTTGTTGCCTAGGTCAACAAAGTTTTTTGAGACACTTGAGAAAAAATCTAAACGTCAAATGAGCAAGATGAGAATGGTATAACGTGCCATCGTTCACATGAGCAAGCCACAATAAAGAGAGCATTCCTTTAGTTAAACAAATAATCCAATAAGGAGAGTTCAAGCATTTGGAGAATACTTACCCTAGACTCAACATGTTGAATATGCATGCAACTTGTCACAACACAAATCATGCCAATTATAATTAGGTAATGTTCTTTACATTACTCATTTATGCTCTAGTTATTATTTTAGAGGGAAAAGGAATTTTGAATTAATTTGAAAGGAGTTATAAGGTTTAATAATATTTATCAATTATTTGAAGTTCAAATTAATTTATAAGGTTTGGAGTGATAAGGAATGCTACTAGGTTAAAAAACGTTTGAAGGTTATTAATGATTTAATTAAGTTTTTGAAGTTTTAAATATTTAAAGCTTTAGAGTGTTTTAATATTTTTGAAGAGTGTGAAGATTTGAAAGTAGGAAGTTAAAAGGTTTTTAAAGTTTATAAAGTTTTTTAAATGTGAAATTTTTCAAATTTAATATATTAAGGAGTTAAAAGGTTTTCTACATCAAAGGTTTAGAAAATTAAAATTTGCAAATTTTATATTTTTGAGTTTGGGAGGAATTGAACTTTCAGCAATATAGGTCACCTACTATATGTTAAATAACCAAAATTTATGAGTCTTATGTTATTTAATAATTATAATTAAATCTAACTCATAAATTTAAACTGTTAAAGAGATATAGATGTCTACAGACATTTGAGAAAAATACTTCAAAAAGCTCCATATTAAAAGTCAACATAGTATATAAATTCAATAGAAACGTTAGACTTAAACAAAGCTAATTAGTAAAAAGGAATATATAGATATCTATGTATGTTGGTATCATACTATTACTTTAAAATTCACTTAAATGTAATTGGAAGATGATACGACAGAAAATTGTACCATACAAATACCATGGTAGTCTTACAACTTCTAGATTGGACTTTATTTTGTTGGATTATATATAGTTATTATTTTTTAAGAGCGTGGATTAGTTAGGACTCAAATATTGGATCTCTTAGCATTACTCAAAGTTCTATAATAATGTATAGTGATTTTGGATTTATATTATTCAGTCCCTAGGTGTTTAAGCCATGCATGAGGAATTCACCTAAGTTATCTTTGGTACAAGTAAATATTTAAAAATATCAGCCATAGAAACTATGTAATAAGTCAAATAAATGTATTGAAATAACAAATAAGAAGTTAAAATTGAAATATAAAAAAATTCATCTATACGATTGGATATTTTATCTTTATAAGTACATAAAAATGAGAATAAAAAATAATTAAGAGTGCAATTCTTAAAATATTAAAAATAAGAGTTGTTTCAACTAGAATTGAATTCTAACTATAAAAAATTATTCTCTCATTAATTAGATATGATAAGATCCTAAAATATCACTATGCATTTAACTCTATTTTTAACCAAATAAATATGCATGGTACACATATATTATTATAAATATCCCCTATGGAGAAAAGAAGTCCACAATAGTTTATATAATCATCTTCACTAATAATTTGTTTAATCCCAAAAAAGATCTTAGCTTAATAAATTTATCTTATATTAATTGTTTGGTGAAGATATTTGCACTTTAATCCTTGGTCTAAATGTCAAGAATGTGATCTTGAATATTATTGAATATAATGTTCACAAACCTCAATGTGCATGGTATAATGATGATGTGCTAGCTTGGTTTAATTTACATCACACATAAGTTATCATAATAATTCAAAATGGGATGAAACCATTTGCTAGAACCAAAAATCCTCAAGAATGGTCCTAATACAAACTATTTTCTATCCTATTATGTAAGGATAATCGACATTTATGTTTAGTTTATTAGATAAAAGAAAAATAGTAAATTTATTTTTCATGTCAAAACAATTAGATCATAATAGGAAAATAAATATATGTTAAAGTGAATATCCTATCATCTTGATCTCAAACTAAATTAAACTTTGTATAGACAAATGAAAAAACAGTATCCATATAAGTATATTGTATCCCAATCATATAGTTATGTTTATTATAATAGATGATACATGTTTTCCAATGATTTTTATAAGGATCTTATATGTAACTCAAAAAAAGTCCAATCACAAAGATAATATTTGCAAGATGCTACCCATCCATTGTTCATATAAAGTGGCATGAACTTTAAATAATGTTCCTTGGAAGTCAATTGAGTTCCATCTTAGAAGTAGTTTTATGCTTGAAATTTATATTTGGAAATTGTTGATAAAATCTAATTTATAATGTTATTGTGAAGGAAAATACATTCTTCAATATGCCAAACCCAAATACTAATGTAATAACATCTAATACATCCCAATTATTTTATACGGCAAGTATTTTAAACTAATTAGTTAAGAGGATATATTACATTCAATATATCTAGATGGTATTATATTTTATTAATTGAATGAAGACACCAGGAAGACTCTTTGCATTACACTAGTCTTATCATCATATTATGAGTCCTCATTATGGGGACAATGCTCCATGAGAAATCCAATATGAATATTATATATTATATATTATATATTATGTCAAATAAATATTCAATAAGTGATATTTATCATGCTAAATAATGTCACTGGTGATCAATATATATTAGATTTAATTCTAATGCCAAATCTAGTTGGTTGGTAGCCTTTAAAATATTTTTTCTAAGATTATGTTAAATCTTGTAACTAGGATTAGAATATAATTTACTATAATTATGAATAAAGTTTGATTTTCCTATAAATAAAAGCATGATTATCATTTGTAAAAGTTATTTTGCCTATCTAGAATACTAGAGCTAATTTTTTTGGGTAAAAAGGAAGATTATATCAAGTTATTCAAGGATAAGAGGTACATCACTTGCATTTATATATAAATAATTTTTTTATCTAGGATTTGATAGAGGATGTATTTCTCTAATCTCTATCAATTGATCTACTATGTATAACAAAAACAAACTAGTACAATTAATTACATAACTAAATACATCTAATATTGATACCATTAATAGATAGGATAGAAAGAAGATATTTGCTAATCTGTATTGCCCACCATCTAAGGGGATAACCATAACAAGTGATGTCGCCTTTGTCTGTCTATTGCATCTACAAATCTATTTAGTTATCTAGGGATGTGATTGTATTCTACTCATGCATCTCTATAATTCTCCTTAGTCTCTAGTCAAGAATCCTATTCTCCGTTGGATTCCTTAGATGGTTGATCATGACTTTTGAGTCAAATTCTATCTGGACCTTCTTCTAGCCTATTTTTACTACTTACTGGAGCTCTCTAAGGATGCAACAACTCTCTATTATATTGTTGAAAAGTATGTCAATATTCTATGCAAAGGTGAAGATCAAGGTCCCATTCGATAGTCTTTCTATCCATCTTGCACTAACTCTTTGTGGATTCCCTATGAGGCTCCATCTATGTTAAATTTTTTTCAATCCTCTAGGTGAGCTTACCACTTTTATTTCCTATATACTTTCATGTATCTTATGGTTTATATTTGTTGTTTACCATCCATAGGAGCAATTTTTAATCTTGTCATGATTTATTCCCACCATGCATAGAATTCCTAGGGATACTTCAGTATATGTTGGATTGTCTTCGCTATGTTGGTTGTGGTATTTTGCCAAAGATAGTGGATTTCCAAAGACTCTTGTTTGAATATGTGATTGTTCCTTTCTTTCCATATATTCCATGGTAAGAGAGTAGTTCCTACCCATACTATCTACCTACCATATTCATCTACTCCATCTTGTGTAGTCCATTCCCTCCACACATGCTTTAGGGTGGTAAAACTATACCAATTAATTCCAAGTAAGGTAGCCATCATCTTCCATAACTTTGAGGCTACATGACACTCATTAAATATGTGGTAAATCATTTTTGGGTTCTCCCAATACATCTCAAATAAAAAGGACCATATTAGCCTCTTTTCATAAGTTGTTCCCTTGTTAGTACCCTTGTATGCAGTAGTAGCCAAATGAAGAATCTCACCTTAGATCACAACTTTTGTGCCATTGTTTTTTTGAATAAGTCTCAAAGTGGGTTAGGAATGCTTTGGCATAGGATTACATATCCTTGTGCTACTATATACCCCCCCCTGACTCATATTGTCCCATCCAAGGAAATCCTTCGCTTGAGACCATGATAGTAATATCATTTGTAGAGTTTTTTGGATATCCATATTATGTCTCTTTAGGATTTGAATTGGCAATTTGATAGTGGTGATTCAGTTTCTTCCAACTTACAAATTTTTGGTCTGGTACTTACATTATTTTGCTACCTTTATCCAATTTGCTTTGTGTAATTACTTCATGAAAGGTCTCAACTATAGAAATTGAACCACTAATGGTGGGTGCTTATCCCAAGAGTTTGTCCAAAAATTTATGTGTTGACCATTGTGAATTATCAGCTCCTCTCATGTCCTCAAAATTAATAATATGGAGGATCCTTTTCTAGAGAGTTAGTGGTAAATAATGTCTATCAAAATTTTATTTTTTGCATATTTATCTCTTAGATTTTTGTCCCATAGTGCAATGGGGTGGTTCAACATCATCTAATATAGATTATATGGTAGTGCCTTATTATTCGTGACTACTAATATGAATCCTAGTCCCTTTCATGTTTGTATAGGCATAAAGTTTCCCATCACACCAACGACCATTTCCTTTCCTCCTTAGTGTCCCTTCAAAGGAACCCATTATTTATTTCATCCAACTCTCTTAGCACTACCTTGGGAATATCCAAAACTATGAAGACATAGATAGGTGTAGAATACATTACTGATTTAACTAGCATTACTCTTCCCCTTGTTGATTGCCATCGATTAATCCATTTTTCTATTTTTATTTTTACTCTATCTACTAGCTAGGACCAATACTCTTATTTTCTTATTTTAAGTGGAACATCTAAATAGGTGATTGGGAGGGATGCCTTCTAGTATCTTAATTTTTCAATAATCATGATCTCCTGTCTAGGTGAGCAGTGGAATAAAATAACTTTGGACTTTTCCTCTTTGATCAATTGTATCATGGATCTTGAGAAACAACTTATAATATGTGTAATTCTTAAGGCTTCCTATATTTTTGCTTTACCTAGTAGAGTAGATTCATAATAAGATAAAGGTGAGATATTGGTCTAGCTCCATTTGCAATAGGAATTCATGTTAATGTTTGGTTTTTTTATATTTTTGGCCATTGTCCTTCCCATGCATTCAACTAGTTTTATGAATAAGTATGGGGAGAGGGGATATCTCTATCTAGTACCTTTGGATGCTATAGAAAATTATGAAGGATATTCATTGATCATTATTGAATAGGACACCGATGAAATACATTTCTTGATCTAGTTTATCCATTCCTGCAAGAAGCCAAATTGACTCATTGCATTGAGGAAATGGCAATCCATCCTATCATATTGCTTTGGACAAGTCTAAGTGGATGAACATTTATGGGGATTTTTATTCTTTCATGCAGTGGATATGCTCTTGAGCCAATACTATATCGTACACTATTTGTCTACATTCCATAAAACCACCTTGTTTTAGTGAGATAATCTTATGAAAAAATGGTTTGAGCCTCTCCACTATTACCTTGGTGATTATTTTGAGCAAGATATTACATAAAGCTATTGGTATAAACTTGATAATATGCTCTACATCTTGTGCCTTTGGGATCAATGCTATATATATTTTATTGATTTCCTTCAACACATATTTAACTTTCTTAGTTTCCTCCACCACATCCAAAAGGTCGTCATGTAGGATATTCCAAAATTCTTGGTAGAATTTTATGGGGAATCCATATTGCCTAGGGGTCTTAAACTTTTATATTTTGAAGACCACCCGCTATAACTCTTTGGTAGTTACTAGTGTAGTAAAAATTGAATTGTCCTTCTTTGTTATTAGTGCAGGTGTTTCCTATAACACTTCTTGTTGGGATTCAATATCCATAGGTTTTTTTGTGAATATACTTACAAAATAGTTTACTACTATAGACCTCATACCTTTCCAAGTGTGGATGGAATATTCTGCTTTTATTCTCAAGGAGGATATGAATATGTGTGATCTATGGTCGAAAATGGATTTGTGAAAGAAGCCTATGTTTAAGTACCCCTCTTGGAGCCATTGGATCCTAGATTTTTGCTTGCATAATAACTCTTCCTCTTTTTCCATTCTTCTAGCTAGGATGTAAGTATGATCTCGTCCACACTCTAACACTTTGTGATTCTATTAATGCAAATTTGTCCATTCAATTATTTGAGTTGGACTATCACTTCCAAATTTTTCCTCATGATATCTCTAAATGCTTCCCAATTCTAGGTCCTTATCTTAGATCTAATATATTTAAGCCTCTTTACAAATTAGTACTTCTTAGTTCTATGTCAAGGTTTACCTTCCTACCATAATTGGTACACTCTAGGCCTAAAAGAGATATCTTTGAACCACATTAGTTGAAATTTTAATGGTGAGTGTCTAGCTCTAGACTTCCATAGTTCTATCATGATAGATCGATAATCTAAGCCTACATTGTTTAGGATATTCACCCTAGGAATCTATCCATGAATCAAAAAATTATCTAATAGCAAGAACCTATCTAATATTTTTAGAATGCAAGCAAAGCCTTACCACCTATTAGACCAAGTAATTAGACCATTGTCTGGCATGAAATCCACAAGGTGGAGGTTTTTGATTCATTTCTTTATGAGGTTTTTTATTGTGTCTAAGCCTAAGGAAATGATGGTATTGAAATATCCTCCTACCAAGGCCCATGTTTTAGGAAATTGGGTACTAATATAGTTTATATTCTTCCACTATATTTGTTTCTTCTCCATGGTAGTAGATGCATAGACAGTAGACACTCATGCAAATCATAACTTGGTTTGATTATCTATGCTACTACCGATAGGAGACCCCAACCACCCACCACTTCATGGATAACTACCTCTATAGGATCCTAAAGGTATGTAATGCCTCCTAATGCCCCTTAGGAGTTGAGGGATTCTAATATTCTAGTATGTCATACTTTCCTTACAATTATCTCCATCTCTTCTACTGACACCTTCATCTCCTAAAGGAAGACAAGTTGTGGTCGACTTGCTTATATCATTCTTCTAATTTTATTCTATTTTGAGGGACTTTCCTTGAGTCCTCTAATATTCCAAGATATGATATTTATTGAAACCGGGGTCTAAATATGTGGGTAAGGGTATTGAAATTACCTTACTCTATTAGATTTTATCCTTATTTTACCACATGATGCTAGTTGATTTTGTGTCCTACCTTTTGATTAGTGTCCATTTTTATATTACTTGTCTCTCAGTTCATCCCTCCAAATTCCAGAATAAAATTCAGCCATGTCATATGTGTGTACAACACTAGGGTTTATTGGTAGATCTAGTGAGGTCTTCCCTTGGATCTAGATTCTTTGTGATTCCTACTTTTAATATATTGTTACTCTTATTCTTATTTTTCACCTTTTTTTTCAATTGGTAGTCTATTGTTGGATAGTTTACTCCTTGTTTTTCGCTCTACAAGGCTAGGGTGGTGTTAGGGGTGTTATTAATCATGAAAATATATCTCTAGGACTTCTATCTCCACAATATCCTCAACATCATCCAAAATATCATCAATGGAGAGATTATCAAACATATTGTTTGACACTACTGCATGTTTCTTCCTTGTTCGTTTATTTTGGATATTTTTTTGGGCATTTGGAACCTTTAGGATCCATTTCCTCTCTTCCTTTATCTATGATCTTATGCATGCAATACTTTTCTAAATGGACATATTCATGGAACATTCTACAATGGAAAGGTATGTTCTCATAGTCAACCTCTTGTTCCCATGTTTCCTCCTCAAACTATAGAGTGTTTTTTTTGGGAGAGGTTTGCTAAAGTCTATTAGCACACATATCCAAGCATAAATAATTTATTCAAAACTATATGTACTATCAATAATCATCATGAAAATTCCTAGAATTGTCCCGATTATCATAAATACTATCAAATTCCAAAAGTTTGCTAGCAAGCCAAGTCTCACCCAAACTTATCATGTGGATGGCATCTCTTCCTCCATTTTGAATTTAGTATGTTAGGGTTTTATAAAGAGATATATCCTTCCAAAAAATTATGGCCCCCCTTGGAATATTTGTTCTCTAGCTTCTTTAGTAGTAAAAATAACAAGGAAATAAGCATTGGGATAAGTAGAGATTTGGAACTCACCTTTTATTCATCATTTTCTAGCAACCCAAAGTTTAAATGTTGATGGTATGGGTCTAAACCCCATAAATTGATATATCATCCCTCTCCTCTCCATGGATTCTATTCTATTATGGATGTCCTCCATGTCCACCTTCACTATCGAGGAACCATCCATTGCATTTAAACACCCCATATCAATTTTCTTAGGATCTATTTTAGGCATTCTCAAAGGTCTCCATGGTGTCCTCAAGTTATTGGTTGGATATAGATGGGTGTGTTCCTCATGAAGGATATGCCTAAAATTCAGTTTTGGAGGTAGCTCCCCTAAATCCTTCCTCATACTGGGTATTGGTACAATTGACCCCTTTTGTTGGTTTATCCTTGGATCAATTTTGCTCAAGTTCTAGCCCATATTGATTCTTCCTACTTCAACTTCTCTTATCTAGTCTACTATGTGTATTTTATTTATGGTTCTCTTTAACCCTTGGCCTCATTTTCATGGTACACTATGATCTCTCATCTATTTTTGTAATATAAATTTAAAGTTATTGTTTTTTCCTTTGCTCTGAGTGGCTTATAAAAAATGATTATCTACTGCATTTTAAATCCACTACATTTCCTCCACATGTGTCTTTTCCTTACTATAATCATCCAGTTCAAAATTATCTTTTGGACACTAGGACCAACATGCCTCTTCCTCTAATTTCCCTACAATTTTGTTTGAAACCCTTCAAAACCATCATACCAACTCCTCTCTTTTCATCCCTTTATCGAGAAAATATTCAAGAGGCTAAATTATTGAACTAGAAAACTATAAGGATTTTTTGAGATAAGATTTTTACTAGTTATTTGAATTGCAGTTAGTGAATTAGACTATGCATGTTATCTATGGATCAATTGTGTCTCTAATATTTTTATCTATGAATGTGTAACATCATTGGCAATTCCCTATTATTATCTATTAGTTCCCTTTATCAATTTATTGTAGTTTATTTGAATGTTTGAAGGACTCAAGTTATTTAATCAATTCAATATATTTGGATTAGATCACATGCTAATCATGCTACGGTCACATGGTTTGGACTAGATATTTTCTTGTATTTAATTTTTCTTCTTGCATCCTTTTTTTCTAAATTAGATTAGACTAGATCAATTAGTTTAAAAGAGAGTTGTCACAAATCTAGATATTGAGAGAACTCATGTTCTCTCCTCTAATGTTGAATTGAGATCATGCAAGTGCATTAGGAATTTTTATTGATTAACACTTATGCAATGTTACAACCAAAAATATTATATCTATTATGAATATAATTAATAATATTCTTGGTTTATGTCATACAATAATTTCTCTATGTTATTATATCCGTAAATAAAAAGGATATTTTTATTAATCCATATAAATATCATAATATAACATTGTTAGGCTTGTATTTATCTATCATATTATATCAATCTCAAAGAGTAAAACAAAGGGATTTTATGACTCTAATCAAAGCTTTCACAAAATTTGGACCCTATGTAGGATATTTCCTATTAGTAATTTGGTGAAGAGGATGTGCAATAAGGGATTAGTCACAAATTCACTCCCTATAAAGTTTTATATTTCCTATAAAAATGTCAAATATCACAAAATAGTATGCAACCCATACCATTCCTTAACAATTTTGAAATTTGATGAAACCATATATGTTAGAGAATATTACATTATTTGGTAGAAATATAAATGTACCATGTGGTATAATGGTACAAATGTAAATATGTAAATATTATAATAGGGTTTGAGTCTATAGTTTAGGAGTGTGATTTATTTCCATTTTATGTATGTGTCTATGTGTAGGATGTGCACAAGTGTCATGTAGCAATGTGTGCAAGTGTCATATAGTGAAGTGTGCAAGCAGAAGTATACAAGTTTCATAGAATAAAGTGTGCAAGTATATGGAGAGTCAAGAGTCATGTATACAAGTGGTAAGACAAGAAATCAAAGGGCATGTGAGATTTGTATTATATATGTTTTTGGAATATGTAATGCAACATTGTGTAAATTATTCTTAGACTAAAATATAAAGTCTAAAGAATAATATTTGAATTAGAAAATAATTCTATTTTATGTAAAAATATTCCCACCCAATTAATAAATAAAATAAGGGTGCTAGGAATATTTAATTTGTGGGAAAAAGTTATTTCCCCTTTTCTAGAAAATATTAGAAAGTAACTAATCACTTTCTAATATTTGATAGATGCCACTTATCACACATCTCAAAGATTAGATTGTGATAAGATTAGAAAGTAACTAAAGCACTTTCTAATATTTGATAGATGACTTGTCACACATCTCAAGATTAGATTGTGATAAGATTTAGGGTTGTAGTAGAAAAGCTTCTCTTTAAATAGGGGTGTTGTCTACTACATATTAACATATCTTGTCATATTGACTTGTGTTGTAATATCATGTTGATGCATATTGTTGCATAACATTGAAGCATTCTTGTATTGTTGAATCATTGAGTAATATAGTGAGCTTCATAGTGGATGTTTCCCTTCTTCATTTGAAGTAGGGTTTTACCACTTAATATTGGTGTTGTGGGTTTTCCTCTTTTGTGTGTGATTGATCTTGTGGAGCATTCTTCGATCTTGGGGAGACTTTTCTTGTCTCACATTTGGTATCAGAGCGGTTGGGATCTCCATCAAGTGTCTTCAATCCTTTGAGGTGAAAAACCCATTAAGAATGGCTGATCATGGAATCTCCTTCACACCTAAGCACATCCTTGATGGATCAAATTTTGGAATATGGGAACCAAGGATGAGGGCTGAATTTCAAGCAAGAAAGTTATGGCCCATTGTGAATGGAGATGAAGCAATCCCAACCTGGGTAAGGGCACTTGAGACATACAACAATAAGAGTCACCTTGCACTTTCCATGATTATCAATAGTGTGAGTGATGAGATATTGCTCACTATAAGCCATTGTGAGCATGCTAAAGATGCATGGGATTTGCTAAAACAAGTCCATCTAGGGTCCAACACATCAAGGAAATTCACTTTATTGTCCAAAATTCTTAGCACTATGCAAGGTGAAGAAGAAAGTGCCTTGATCTTCCTCTCAAAGATGAAAGACATGAGAACTCAACTATTGGCTTGTAATTGTGATTGGATAAGTGAGAAGCTCTTAAGCTTTATCATTTTGAGGAACTTGTCAAGCAAGTTCAAGAATTTTATCACCATTATTGAGACTAGGCTAGAGCAAGAAGAGGATGGCATTCCTCTCAACACTCTTTCACAATTATTGATTCAACATGAAGAGTCTCTTAATAGAGACAAAGTGAATGGTCAAGTTGTCAAGGAGAAGAATTTTGCCTTGAGTGCCACTAAGGCTTCCTTCAAGAAGAAATACAAGGGAAGGAAAAATCAAAATTTCCAACCCAACAAGCCTAGAGTTGATTTCACTTGCAACTTTTGTGGCAAGAAAGGCCACAAGGAATAAAATTGTTTCAAGAAGAAGAAGATTGTAGAAAAGGAAGAGCAAGAAAAGGCTAAGGGACAAGGACCTAAGAAATGGTTTGGCAAGGGAAAGAAAAAGAACAACAATGTAAAGCAAAATTCTAATAAAAATGCCTTTGTTTGTGCCCTCTACTCCATTGACTCATCTACTTCTAATGAATGGGTGTTAGATTCTGGATGCACTAACCATATGTGTTTTGAAAAGGATAAGTTTGTGGACTTTCATAAGCACTCTTCAGATTCAGTTGTCATTGGTGATAATACTAGACTTCAAGTAGAAGGTGTTGGCAATGTTGTAATTGAAGGGAAATTACTTGATAATGTCCTATATGTGCCTAACCTTAGGAGAAATTTAATTTCAGTTTTGCAAGTTGCTAGAAGTGGTCACACTATTGAGTTCAATGCAACTTCATGGAGCATTAGGAAAGGCATGCTACCAATCATTACAGGTTATGTGAAGAATAATATTTATGTGTTAGGTGATGCTCCTCCTAAAGTGTGTTTAGCAACTAATGTTTCTCCTAGTAGCAAGCTTTGGCACTTAAGGTTAGGCCATACAAACTATCAAAATATTCAAATGATGAAGTCCAAAAATTTGGTTGAAGGCTTGCCTAACATTTCACCTATTCATGGTTTGTGTGAAACATGCATCTTAGGCAAGATGAGCAAACAAAAGTTTGCAAAGGACAAGTCAACAAGGGCCACACAAATTCTTCAACTCATTCATACAGATATTATGGGTCCATTACATGTTAGATCACTTGGTGGTGCATCCTATATTCTCACCTTTATAGATGATTATTCAAGAATGATCTTTGGGTATCTACTTAAGAATAAATCAGATTGTTTTGAGACATTCAAGGAGTTCAAAGCTTTGGTAGAAAATCAAAAGGGAGCAAAGATCAAAATGATTAGAAGTGACAATGGAGGGGAGTACAATAGCAATGATTTCAATGAGTTTTGTTCTTCTCATGGGATCAAAAGGTAGTTTACTTGTCCATACACTCCTCAAAAAAATGGTGTTGCAGAGAGGAAAAATAGGACAATCATGGAGATGGTAAGATGCATGCTTGGTGACCACTTACCTCAATTTCTTTGGGGTGAAGCAACCAATACAACAATCTACATTCTTAACAGGTGTCCTTCAAAATCAGTTGAGGGGAAGACTCCTTATGAGGTTTGGAATGGTAAGAAGCCAAATTTGTCACACTTAAGAGTGTTTGGATGTGATGCATTTTCATATATTCCTTCAGAAAAGAGGAAGAAATTGGACAAAAAGTCTCAAAAATGCATCTTTGTTGGCTATGATGCAGAACATAGGGGCTACAAGTTATACTCACCTTCTTCACGCATTGTATTTGTTTCAAGAGATGTCAAATTCAATGAAGACCTTCTTGAGTTAGAAAAGGGTGGGCCTTGTGTCAAAAGGACCAAGTGGTTGGATCATTCTAGGGGTCCTAAAGAGCAGAATTTAGTTAGCCAAAGGATAACTAGAAGTATGACCCTTAACATGTCTCTTCTAGCTAAGATAGAGAATGATCATGAGCCTACTTCTTACCAAGAAGCTTCACAACACTCTTGTTGGGTTGATGCCATGAAGGTTGAGATGGATTCTCTTCTAAAGAATAAAACTTGGGATCTAGTGCCTTATCCTAATAAGAGAAATGTTATTGGGAACAAGTGGGTCTATAGAATCAAGTACAATTCTAATGGAGAGATAGAAAAGTATAAGGCTAGATTGGTTGCTAAGGGTTATGCTCAAAAACATGGCATTGACTATGATGAAACCTTTGCACCGGTTGCCAAAATGCCCACCATTCGGCTTCTCATTGCTATTGTTGCTGCTCAAGGTTGGCAGATTTTTTAGCTTGATGTGAAAAGTGCCTTTCTAAATGGTGATTTGGATGTGGATATCTACATGAGTCAACCACAAGGATTTGTTGTACAAGGTAAGGAAACACTTGTGTGTAAACTAAAGAAAACCTTGTACGGTCTGAAGCAAGCACCTAGAGCATGGTACATGAAGATTTCAAGTTACTTCTTATCTCTTGGTTTTGATAAATGCTATTCAGATACAGATCTCTATGTGCTTAGGAAGGATAACTTGGTCATTTTAATTGCTCTATTTGTTGATGACCTTGTTGTGACTGGAAATGAGAATGAGGCCATTTTTTATTTCATCTCCAAATTAAAGTCAGAGTATGAAATGACTGACCTTGGTCTTCTACACTACTATCTTGGCATGCAAGTTTATCAGCATGAGGATTGTACCTTTTTGAGTCAATCCAAGTATATTGGAGATCTTCTTAAGAGGTTTGATTTGGAGGATGGCAATCCTACTTCCATTCCTATTTCTATAGGGGTTAAGTTGGAAGTAAGTACAAAATCTCGGTTGGTTGATGCTACATTGTATAGGCAGATCATTGGTAGTCTTCTTTATGTTACCATCACAAGGCCAGATATTGCTTTTGCAGTTGGTATGATGGCTAGGTTCATGCAAAAACCTTATATTGAGCACTTACAAGCTACCAAGAAGATTCTGAAGTACCTTTCAGGTACTAGAGATTTGGCACTCAAGTATTCTAGGCTTCCTTCCTTTGCTCTTTTTGGCTATGCTTATTCTGATTTTGGAGGGGATAGAATAGATAGAAAGTCTACCACAACATATGTTTTTAGTATTGGGTCTGCAACTATCTCTTGGTCTTCCAAGAAGCAAGATACAATTGCTCTTTCTACAATGGAAGTAGAGTATAAGGCTACGACAACAGCTGCATAGGAAGCGGTTTGGCTTCGTACCCTCATGAAGGAAATTGGCTTTGAGCAATTTGGTCCTTCACGTTTGCTCTTCGATAATCAATCAGCTATTGCCTTGGCTAAAAATCTTGTAATGCATCAAAGGACAAAGCATGTTGAAATCCAAGCCCACTTTATCAGAGAGAAGGTATTGGATGGGACTATTCAGTTGGAGTATTGCCCATCATCTTCTAATTCTGCTGATTTGTTCACCAAACCTCTTCCCAAGGAGCAGTTTTGTAAGCTGAGGGACTCACTTGGTTTGGTGAAGTTGTCCTCAAGGGGGAATGAAGTGTAGTTACACTTGTGTGATGACAACTTCATCCTTATGAGGTGTTTTGTGCTATATATATGAGTTGATCTTTGGTGGTATAATTGCTTTTTGCATCTCTTTTGAACATGGTACTTTCTTGTTTGCCTTGTGCAACTTTTGTACATGTTACTTTGTAGATGGCATTGTGCAATTATGGTATATGATGCAATTGCTTTATGCGACTCTTTTACATGGTACTTTCTTGTTGCCTTGTGCAACTTTGTACATGTTTTTATGTAGTTGGCATTATGCAATTGGTTTATCATGGTACTTTCTTGTTAGCATTTATGCTACTTTTGTACATGATATTTTATGGTTGGCTTTATGCAACCGGTGTGCACACTTTATTATTTTCATATACCTTATGCAACTTTTGTACATGGTACTTTAGAGTTTGCATTATCATGGTACTCCTTGTTTGCTTTATGCAACTTTGTACATGATATTTTTTGATCAACTATATAGCACGTGACTATAAGTATGGCTTGGCATATTTTTGTGATGACTTATAGTTCACTATTTGTTAGATCAGTTTTGTTATCATCTTTGGATATTCATATATGTTGTGGTGAATATATTTATGATGATGTATCTAACTGATCTTATGTTGAGCTGCTTGTAGCTTGCAGGTACTTCCATTTGGGGTTTTGCAGGCTTACTGAAGACACCCTTGTGATGTTTTCTTCTTGTCATTTGCAACCACTTGTGGTTGATGGATGGCTTTGTAAGCCGCTTGTATCTGGAAGCTACTCCGTTGGGGGCTTGCAGTCTCATTTTGGCCCATTTTGTATTGGTGCCTTATTGTAGACCATTCTTGGTCATAGAAGCTCATTGTAACTATATTACTCATTTGATTCTCATCCCCGTTTGTATCTTTAGGGGGAGAATGTTTCTTTGTTTCATAATTCCTTTCCCCAATATTGCATTAAGGGGGAGTGTTGGAATATGTAATGCAACATTGTGTAAATTATTCTTAGACTAAAATATAAAGTCTAAAGAATAATATTTGAATTAGAAAATAATTCTATTTTATGTAAAAATATTCCCACCCAATTAATAAATAAAATAAGGGTGCTAGGAATATTTAATTTGTGGGAAAAAGTTATTTCCCCTTTTCTAGCAAATATTAGAAAGTAACTAATCACTTTCTAATATTTGATAGATGCCACTTATCACACATCTCAAATATTAGATTGTGATAAGATTAGAAAGTAACTAAGCACTTTCTAATATTTGATAGATGCCACTTGTCACACATCTCAAGATTATATTGTGATAATATTAGATTGTGATAAGATTTAGGGTTGTAGTAGAAAAGCTTCTCTTTAAATAGGGGTGTTGTCTACTACATCTTAACATATCTTGTCATATTGACTTGTGTTGTAATATCATGTTGATGCATATTGTTGCATAACATTGAAGCATTCTTGTATTGTTGAATCAAATGAGTAATATAGTGAGCTTCATAGTGGATGTTTCCCTTCTTCATTTGAAGTAGGGTTTTACCACTTAATATTGGTGTTGTGGGTTTTCCTCTTTTGTGTGTGATTGATCTTGTGGAGCATTCTTCGATCTTGGGGAGACTTTGCTTGTCTCACATATGTAATAGGAAAGGTTGCAACTCTCAAATATGTGAGGAGTGCAATAGTAAAGTATTGAAGAGTCACCTTTCTAAGTTTATATAATGGAGACAAGACTCCATGTATTGTATCGAATGATCAACAAAGAATATATGTATTTCAAGAATCAAAATTAACAATCTTGTATATAGTTTGAGCAATATTGTTGTAATTTTTCTTCATGTTATTTCATGAATGTTATTTTCATGTTATTTCATGAATAATTTTAACCATTTATTTAATATTATTGATGTTTTTTTCATAAATGTCATGTTCATTGATATTGTCCATTTGCATTAATTACTCATTTGTTGAATGTTATATTTAATTCTAAATATTGGAACCTATGATAATCTTGTTGGCAATTTTGGGTACCTTGGGTACATTGCCTTTGCTCAAGTGTATAAGTTGTCATTGATGTCAAGAAGCTTTTGAAGGAATTTGATTTGATGTAAAATAATTTGTTTTGATGAAGGTTACAGCTTGACACAGATAAAGGCAAGTGGAAAAACTGTCACGATTTCATGACATGTTGGAAGAAAAAGAGAAAGCAGGAAGAAGTGTCGCGATTTCGCGACAAGTTTGAAGAAAGAGAACAAGTTGGAAAAGTGTCACGATTTCGCAACATGTCGCATTTTCGCGACTCGGAAAGTGCAAGAAGGCAAAGAAGGAAAAGTGTCGTGATTTCGTGACATATTGCAAAGAAGGTTGTATGGACGAAAAAGTGTCATGATTTCGCGACATAATGCAGGAGAGAGAGTCCGATAGAAAAAGTGTCGCGATATCGCGACATGTCGAGTTTTCATGACTCGAAGAAAAGAAAAGCGCTAAGGAGAAAAAGTGTCACGATTTCACGACAAGTTAGAAGACAAAGTGGAAGCAAGATAAAGTGTCATGATTTCGCGACATACTGTAGAACTCGAAGTGAGAACTGTCGCAATTCGCGATATGCAGCAAAGGGAAGAGATGAAAACTGAAAGCGTCGTGATTTCGTGACAGGTTGAAGAGAAAGCAAACAGATGCAGAAAGTGTCACGATTTCGCGAAAGATTGAGATGGCAGCGTTCGGTTGAAGAAGTGTCACAATTTCATGACAAAAGCAGAAAGGATGTCGATGAAGGGAGAAGTGTCGCGATATCACGACAAAAGCAAAGTTGATGCTGACAAAGACAAAAGTGTCACATATCACGACAAGAGCTTAGTTGAAGTCGTCAAAGGCTAAAGTGTCGCGATATCATGACAAAAGCCAAAATAAAGTGTACGGTTGCAAAGGTGTCGTGATATCACGACATGTTGTAGTTTCACGACAGAAGCTACAAAAGAGTTACAGAGGTAGTGAAGTCGACAAAGTCAAATTTTAGCTGACGAAGATTAGGGCTTGCAGCCGACGAAGATTAGGGTTTGTTTTTGTTATAACAGCTGACTAAGATTAAAGTTTTCATCATGAAAATTTTGTTATAAAAGGAGGGTTGTTTGGAGAGTTGAGGTGTTGTGCGTTGTGACGTTCGCTGATAGAGCGCAAAGTGAGAAGTTCGATCGCTGAGAGTAGAGTGCAAAATTCGATCGAAGTGTGCAGAGTGAGCGAAGATTCATGGTGAATTTTTCTAAGTACCGTTGTGTTTGCTCAGACAGTGCAAAGGTTGAAGTTCAACCAAAATGCGGCTGTGATTGCGTAGAGAGAGCAGAGGACTTATGAGCTGAGTTTGATAGTTCTATCAGAGAACTTGAGGACAGAGATGTATTGGTTCTATGAGAAGAACCTGAGGATAGATTTGGTTGCTGAGCTGCTGTGGACGTGATCATAGAAGGCAGAGGTCTCTTAGGCTAAGCATTGAGGACAAGAGGTCTTCGATGAAAAGGAGTTCCACGTGCTGGCAAGAGGTAGAGGCAGTTGATATTCTGAGGGATCATTTCCAGAGTAGAGGGGAAGGTATCTCCTTTGAGCAGAGGCTCATAAATTCTGATTGGGAGAAGGTATCTCCTTTGAGTCGAGGCTCATAAACATTGTAAATGGGAAGGATTCCAAAAGAACCTTGAGATAACTTTTAGAGAAAAGTTTTTGTGGATGTAGCCCAACCTTTTTGAGTGAACCACGTTAAAAATGGGTCTTCAATGTGTGATGCTTTCTGTCTTGATTAATGTTGTGTTGATGCCACTGCTATCTAAAGTTAAAATTATTAATTGGTTAAGTCTTATACTGTTCACCCCCCCTCTCAGTATAAGCTTGTGTTCTTCAAATATGGCTGAAAATACATCACCATAATCATATAATAAAACTTGAATATTTTGATAGACATTTGACTAGAGCATATTTCATATTTACTTATATCTCATGTTAATGAGATAAATCAAGTATTGTACATAAACACTAATTATTTTTCTAAAGTTCAAATTATATGATCCAAAAGGACATCAACTTATGCAACTATAAAAATGCCAAGATATCATTACAAAATACCATTAATATAACATGTAATGGTTATGAGTGCATTGGTAAAGTCAAAAGCATAAACTTTACATTAAAGAAAAAATTCACATATCCTGAGGCTCAATCAAAATTGCAGTAACTAACTTGACTAAATGACTCAAATAAATCATTTAGCACCTTTTAATTGTTCTAAAAATTCTTAATTAGAGAAAGAAATTATTGCTTCTATAAAGTGATTTTATTTTATACTTGATAATTAGGGTCCCTAATAGAGGCATTGAGGAAGAGACCCTTCGGGTTTGGCATGCTGATTTTCCTCAGAACCTCAGGTCTGCCAATCAGGATGATGACATTTGTTTACTCTAAATTTCCTTTTAATATTTTTATAGTTCTTGGAACTGGTTGTGCTTAGGTTTATTTGGGTTTCTTTCCTCTCTCCATTTGGTTTGAGATGTTGTTTTAGTTGCTCCATTTTTTGTTTCTTCTTGGGTTAATCTTGTTGATTTACCTGGTTTCACTTTTATGCTTTGTAAAAGGTTCAGGGTCCCTTTCAAAACCCTTTCCCATCAATCAAAAAAAATAATTAGGGTCCAACCAATCCTAATTGTGTTATTTATTATGTATCATAATAGGAATAAATTTGTAATAAGCCTTATTATAAATGTTTGAAATATTTTTAATTTTCACACATCCAATATGTATGGTATGGTTTAGTGTCCAATTAGAGATCTAGAAATTTCACACAAGTTTAATTGAGTTATAGAGGATTTTTATGGGAGGAAATACTTTGGGCACTTCAAAGTCATTAGGATATACACCAAAAATAGATTAAACCTAGAAAATAAAATAAACTTACTTAAACTAACCATCTCAAGACATTTTAATCTCTAAACAATAATAAAATTACTATAAGAAATGTAAGTTTATATAATTTTCTCTTAAAGGATATTCTAGATATTATAATGTTACTAAATAATAATAATGGTAAGTGTCCAGTACTATACTATAATAATCAGAAATTTAATATCTTAATAAATTATCCCTTTGAAGGATTGGCAAAAAACACAATAGAACCCTCATACAAAGGAAGTATGCATCAGTATTGAGTGGGCCTAACAATGAAGATTTTGGAAATCCAAAAAGGAGGCCCAAGGTTCAAATTTGAAAGTGGGTAGGGTTGTACACTATTCTCCAATGATAGGTATCTAAACTAAGTGGTCTAACAATGAACACTTTGGAACTCCAAATAGGAGGTCCACCATTTAAATATAAAAGTGGTAGATTTCTACACCATACCCTGGTGACACGTGTTTGAAATGAGTAAAATATGGTTGGATAAATACATATTAGAATCACAATACCATCTATGAGGATTATACCATATGGTACATGGCCTCATGGATATTAAAAAATATTTTTTAACATTTCTTCTAGCATTTCCTCTTTGGCCATCCTAATTGGTTTATATTTAGATAGATCATTATGGAAAATTAAAGATTATTGACTAGTTTTTGACAAAGGAGGTTGATCTAACTATGGATAGCAATGGAAACTGGATAATAAGATAATCATCAATTTGGTAGTTATAGGTTAAGAATTTTTTCCCATCACAGAGAAAGTACTCACTAATAATCAACACGAGATAAGGACTATCTCCTATATTTTAGCTATTGAGTCTCAAAATTCTCTTTATATTGGTTGTTAATCTATTTAAAAGGTATTTTATTTACACGAAGAACATTATATTAATTATTCAGATGGCCAATATGTTTATAACAAGCATAGTATCTCTTCTTCTTATTTTCCCCTAGAATGAGAGTTTGACCCTTATTGAGGAATACTATCCCAATAGAAGTATCTTGAGAAGTGTGAGCATTCTTAGTGGTTAGGTTATAGAAGAAAAAAGGAAAATCAACTTTCAAAAAGAGATCTTCTTGTTAGAGTATTGTATAGATGATTGGTTAGGCTTTTTAGAACCCTTTATATTCTAACATATAACTGAAATATAAACTAATACAGTTACTAAAAAGACATTTTAGATATACATAATATTTGTCCTTTGAAATATAAAAAACTAAAATTGAGGTAAAATTGATACTAATATTTTTTTTAAAGTGAATTATGTGCAAATTTAATGGTTTTTACGATATTTTAGCATGTTTACGTCAAAGTCCCATTTGGACCTGGTACTTTCAATTTGATGAAGATAAAACATGTGTAGTACACCAGTATGAAGCATTAAGTCAAGCGTCTGATTCCCTTTGAAGCACCTGACTCCCATTTGGCACTTAACTGACGGGCGTATGCTTCTCATTAGGCACCTGCTTCCCATAGGCGTCTACTTCTCGTAGGCGATTGCTTCCCATTAGGCACTTGCTTCCTATAGGCATTTGCTTCCTATTAGGCACCTACTTCCTGTTAGGTGCCTACTTCCCGTTGATGCATAATTATAGCTCGACTCTCATTGATATAAAATTATAGCACAATTCTATTTTTTCTTCCGTTCTCCTTTTAGAATGAGTGAGCTGAGGTTTAGCGGGTGCGACGGGAGTGAGGGTTTGAATTTTCTAGGCAGGAATATTAGCCAAGGCTATAAAGGTAGAGCAAGTACGAAAGGGTCAGGTGGGAACCTCGAGCATGGATCAAGCGAGGATCTAGAGGAAGGCGGTCAGGCTGTGGCATATTTGGAGGCAGGCATCACACGGGGGCTCGACCCTCCTTAGAAAGACCCTAAAAAAATATATACGAAGGAAAATGCGGGGCCCAAGAAGTGGCTATATTTTGTTGAGAGTCTTAGAGGAAAAATAAAGGAGGTTCTCTCTCTTTCTCCCCTAGTTCCAGTAAATAATAAAATTTTAGCCCCAACAAGTTCCATGAGCCCTTTTATTTTAATGGAAGAATTCTCTGTGGTAAGCAAGTTTTTGGGAGGTAGGCCAGACATGGAGACTATCAGGGCTTGGGCGACGGGTAAATGGTGACTGGTAGGCAGATTGGAGTTGGTAGCTCTAACTCGAGGGTTCGTCATTATCCTTTTTAACAATATGGAGGATGCTAACTGCATTTTAACAAGAGGTCCTTGGTTTCTAGGCAAAAGGAGCCTTTTTCTCAGATGATGGGGTGAATATTTCGACCTTGAAAAGAAAAATATTAACATTGTCCCTATTTGGGTTCATCTCCTGAGTCTACCTGCCCAGTTCTTCAATGAATATTGGTTGTAGGGCATAGCCAAAACTATAGGGGACCTGATATCCATTGACCATGCGACCTTGGCCAGGACAAGGATGACTCATGCACGAATTTGCATAAATGCTAATTTGAATAATGAATTGCCAAGGTTTGTGGAGCTAGAGTATGGAGAATACTATAGAAAACAACCAGTATAATACGAGAACAGACCAACATTTTGTGTAGAATGTAAAAATCAAGGACATCTATGCAATCAGCGCCCTAACTTGGTAATGAATAGAGAAAAGAAAAAGCAGGGAATGTTATATAGAGGAAATTTGAGGAGTTTCCCTGGCATAGGTGATTTCAATTAGGCAAAATATGTCTACCAAAAAAGAAAAGAGAGGGTGTAGGGTCCCTGCAAGACAAAGGAAAACAACAGGTTTTTGGCAACCAAAATACTCAGGTAAGTTCCAATCCTCTAGTTTCAAATAAATTTTCAATTCTATCCAATATGGGAGTAGGAGGATTATTAGAAGACATGGAATCCCAACACCTTCAGGCTAACCTTTATGACTCTCTCAAATCCCCATCCAAGTCAAGATCCTCAAACCCTAATGCTGAAATTACTATAAACACTGTGGGCATCACAAATCCAAACCCTAATGCACGATTTGTAGAATCCACATCCAAGTCGGGATCCTTAAACGCCAATGCTAGAAATACTTCAAGCCCAGTGGGCATCCAAAAGCCAAACCCTAATGCTGAAGAACTTAGGAAGAAATTTGAGGCATTGGAAAATAAAAAATTGCATCTCCCTAACATCATCACTAGGAGCCAAGTGAATCCTACTGAGGGGCCGTCTCGCAGACCAGGGGAATACAGGAAAAAAGGAGAATATTTGGATGTAGGGTGGAGATATGTGAAACTCTTCAGACTGAGGAATATGGTAGTCTAGTTTTGCAACAAATCACCTCCCCTCAGTTTAGTCCTAAACAAACCAGGAGCACTGTGAAGTCTCCTATAGATTTTGGTAGTGAAAAAGAAGAGGGAGAATATCAAATGCTGAGCATCAAAAAATTAAAACTAATAATGACATTGCCAATGGAAAATAGAGAACCTTGTTTCAATAGGTTATTTCGGGTTCTGAAGACAACAAATTAGGAAAACCCCCTCAAGGGAGGGGGAGAGGAAGAAATCCCAAAAAATATAAATGAAGTTCCTCTTATGGAACATGAGAGGCCTCAATGGCCTTCCCAAACATAGGGAAGTCAATGCAATAAGAAATCAAGTGAATCCAATTATTATCATGTTGCAAGAAACAAAAACTGATGAGATTCAATCAAAAAAATAGCAAAAAAAATTTGGAATCAAGGGGATATGGTTTGCAAATCAGCTAGAGGAGCATTTGGAGGCCTTATGAATTTGTGGGATCCCCGGATAGTAGAAGGCACCATTATTCAAAAAGATGACAGGGTTCTTAGTGTTTTATTTAAGGAAATAAACAACAACAGGTCGTGGATCCTTTCAAATATTTATGCCCCGACTTCAATTCAAGGGAGATCTCTACTGTGGGAGTACTTAGGCAATCTGAGTGAAATCTTCCATAATGTCCCTTGGATTTTGGCTAGGGATTTTAACACTCCTCTTTACCCTTCAAACAAAATGGGTGGAAATGGACCACCTATCAGGAGCATGGATGAGTTCAATGAATTTGTGAACTCCAACATGTTGATGGATGTAAAACTTAGAGGAGCGAATTATACCTAGAGAAATCAGTGTATAGGGTGTCATCTCATTCAAGAAATGCTTGATAGGTTTTTTCTATCAAAGGAGGCTACAAATTTGTTCGGTGATTCTACCCTGCAAGCCCTTCCTAAAATTGCCTCTGATCATAATCCCATTTTGTTGGAGATCCCGAACTCTCTGTCCTTCAAGAAACCTTTCAAATTTCAATCTATGTGGATCAAATATTCCAGTTTCATAGATAACTTAAGTCAGTGGTGGTAGCAGCCTATCAGGGGTAGTGCAACTTTTAAACTTGTTGGCAAATTAAAGTTTGTTAAGGAAAAGCTTCAAACTTGGAACAAAGAGGTCTTTGGGAACCTCTTTGAAAATAAAAAATAGGTTGTTGAAAGTTTGAAGATAATTGATCAGAGGATCCAACATGGTGATGTTGATGAAACTACTAGGTAGGAGGAACGAACAAAACTAGCAGAGTTTCATAACATTTTGGCTTGTGAGGAAATCTATTGGAGGCAAAAATCAAGGGCTCTTTGGTTGAAATATGGAGATTCAAATTCCAAGTTTTTTCACATCACCATGCTTAGAAACAGAAGCAATAACAAGATAAATTTAAAAAAAAAATCAAATGGTTCTATTACTCAAGACTTAACAGAAATCAGAAAGGAGGCAGTAACTTATTTCAATTCTATCCTTGGTCAGGAATCATAGTGCAATGAGGAGGCCAAAGATATTCTCTTGCAATCCATTCCTAGAATAATAAATGGGGATATAAACCTTAAGCTTCTAGCTCCCTTTTTTGATGAGGAAATTAAGGAAGCCTTGTTTAGAATGGAGCCAGACAAAGCCCCGGTACCCGATGACTTTCCCCCTCATTTCTATCAAGATTTTTGGGACATCGTAAGTGAGGATGTAATTTCTACTGTCAAATAATTCCAAGCAGTAATCATATCCCAAAAGGTATCAACTCTACTTTTATTTCTCTAATTCCTAATAAGCAAACCCTTGAATCTATGGTTGACTTCGGGACAATCAATCTATGCAATGTTTCTTACAAGATACTAACTAAAGCCATTGCAAATAGAATAAGAGATATTATGCCCTGCATCATAGATCCATGCTAGGGAAGCTCTGTCTATGGCAGGTCAATCTTGAATGGAGTTATCATAGTTCATGAAGCTCTGTACTCTGCTCATAAGACTAACATGTCTATTTTTGCCCTCAAGCTTGATATGAACAAAGCATTTGATAGGCTAAATTGGGACTTTATGATTGCTGTCATCCTTAAGTTTGGTTTTCACCACCAATGGGTTAATTTGATCAAATAATGTATTTCTAAAGCATGGTTCTTGATTCTAGTTAATGGAACAACTGCTGGTTACTTTCAAAGTCGCAGAGGAATTCGACAGGGGGACCCTATCAGCCCCATGTTATTCATCATTATGGTAGAAGCTTTAGGCAGAACCATAAAAAATGCTTGTAGTTCAAGGCTAATATCGGGAATAAAGGCAAAATCTCTCACTAGGGCTATTTCTCACCAATAATTCATCGATGATACCCTTATATTGACTAAGGCATCAGTGGTTGAGGCCAAAATAATTAAATACATCCTACAAATCTACAAGGACGCTATCGGTCAGAAAGTTAATTTCAGTAAAAGCAAGTTATATTTCTTGAACACCCCCATTCAGAGGCAAGGAAGGATTGCAAAAATTTTAGGGTGTGATATAGCAAACCTCCCCACTTCATATCTTGGTCTCCCTCTTTTCATTGGTTCTCCGAGAGAGTCAATGTGGGACAGGGTTATTGAAAGAATTCAAAAAAAAATTGCGGGATGGAAAGGTCATCTTCTATCTAAAGCAGGAAAGTTGACCCTCACTAAGGCCTCTCTTCAGATAATTCTAGTCTATTTCCTCTCTGTTTTCAAAGCCCCTATGAAGGTTTTCCAAAAAATTGAGAAACTCCAAAAAGAATTTTTATGGACTGGATCAGAGGAGAAAAAAAGGATACACCTTGTAGGATGGACCAAAGTGTGCAGACCCGGGGAAAATGGGGGCTTAGGTTTGAGGAGAATTGCTCATATAAATTTAGCTTTACTAGCTAAGCAGGCATGGCGTCTCATTTCTGGTGAAGAAAATGAATGGACAACTATCATCAAACGAAAGTATCTTCAAAATATGGAATTTCTAAGTGACTCAGTTCCAATCGGAGGTTCTGCTTTTTGGAAAGCAATTCTTAATTGTAAAGAAATCATCAAAAAAGGTTTAATATGGGTTTTAGGAAATGGTGAGAGGATAAATTGTTGGAATGATAGGTGGGCTAAGGACGAACCACTGACGCAATATCCTAACTTAGCCCGAATCAAAGATATCACAAAAGAACTCATTGGCAGAAAAGTCTTCGATTATATGGTTGAGGACAAAGGTAGAATGAAGTGGAAATAAATAAGAATTCAAGGATTTCAAGCAAAATCAAATATTCTTTGTAACATTATCGAGTAACATTTTATCCCCATGAGACCCAAGAAATATCAAGTGACCTGGGCTCCTACAGAAAATGGGCAGTTCACTATTAAATAAGCTTACAAGCTTCTGCTTGATGACGAGGATTTTATCCTCCAAAAGGACTTAGTTTGGATAAAAAATTTAATTCCAAAAATTGCAGTCTTTTCATGGCAGGTTATCCAAGGAAGAATTCTAACCATTGATAATATGATGCGTAAAGGTATTTGTATCACTAATCATTGTTATCTATGCAGGGCTAATTGGGATACCATTTATCACATTTTCCTTGAGTGCCCTTTTTCCTTGACTGTCCTAAGTGGGGTTTTTTAGGCATTCAATATTTCATGGGTTAAACCAGCCACTGTACTTGATTTGTTCGTCTAGTGGCCTTGGCCCTTTTCAAGCCAAAGAATGAGATACATGTGGAAAATTTGTCTCAATCACTATCTTTGGTAGGTGTGGTTAGAAAGGAACCATAGAGTCTTTAATGAGTCTATCCATGATCGTCAAACTATCATTGCCAGGATCCTATCCTTTGCCAACGAGAATGTGAATCTTATCCCTTTTTATAGTTGTAAACCTCATCTACATGAGACCACAATTGCTCAATATTTAAGCTTAACCTTGTTAAATGAGTCTGTGCCTAGGGTAGTCAACCCAGAGCCAATGTTAAGTGGTCTCCACCTCCTACGGGTTGGTTTAAACTTAATTTTGATGGAGCAGCTAAGGACAATCCTAGAAGAGTAGGCACTGGTGGCATTGTGCGAGATCATAATGGGAATATGATGCTTGCATTTTTTGAATATTTGGGAACAAGGACAAACAACGAAGCTAAAGCTAGAGCTATGTGGAGAGGCCTTCAAATGACTCAAGACTTAGAAGACAATTTGATCGTAGAAGGAGACTCTATGCATGTTATAAATCTCCTCAATAATTGGAAAACACATCCTTGGAGGATTAAAATAATTTTTGAAGAGGCTAAGATCCTTTTCCAGGGAAGACAGTTTAGAAAATCCCAACATGTCTTTCGGGAAGCTAACAAAATTGCTGATAAGCTGGCCAATTTGGGTGTCAATGGTGACAAACTTTTCAAATGGGAACATGGTGTCCCGAGTGAAGTAGAGGAGTTTATTCAACAAGAATGCCAAGAATGATAGTCAAATTTACCAATAGGTAAGGCACTGTAAGTTTGAATGCTAGGAGTATTCCCATCTCTTTTTTGAATTGGACTCACAATAAAAATTATCTGAGCTGTCAGTCTTCGTGGATGTTGCTTGGAAATACCACAAAGACTAATGGGGACAATCACATGTCAAATAACATGGCTCCTAGTCATCTTAGTAATTTGAGGTTGGTTGATAATCACAGGGAAGGAAAGAAATGATAATATAAGACTTCGAACCAAAGCCACGTGGACCACTAGATAGCCACTGCCATAAATCTAGCCAAGCAGGTTCACTTCTCCAAGGATGATTGGCCAAGATAGTATGTGGTACCAAAGCATGTCATATACGGAAGAAAGCAATTACCAAAGAATTATTAAGAGTAACTGTCAATACAAATCTTGTGGGAGTTTTTTTCAGTACTCTGCTATGTGTGTCTACAGCTTTTTGTTTCTCCATTGTCTCAAGGAAGGGATCTGTGTCTATTTCTTTTTTGTAATTATGATGCATGTGTGTTTTCTCGGGGTATACCCAAAATGTTGTATGGGAAGTTTTTTTTTTATAACAGGCTATATGCCTTACTGGATGTAATGGCTTTGGCGGCATGTAGATTTTACATATATAGGATCCTTAGTAAGGATATGTTCATCAATGACCCTGGGCTGATTTTTGTAAAAGGTTTTGGGTCAACCTGTAAAACCCGGTATTAATGCTATAGTATCTTATCTACCAAAAAAAAAAAAAAATGATTTTGATATCCTCATTCAAGGTCCTAAATTTTATTTTAGGATAAGTCAATTAGTATCTATAAAGTGGTCATCTTCTTATTATATACATGATTTACTAGGCTTTTAAGTACTTTCTATAGTTTAGTCTTCACCTAGAGTGCAAACTAAAATAGTTAAGTTGCAAAGATGTAATGGATATGAATTTATGAGAACAAATTTTAAGTAAATTTGACTTTGAAAACATTCTTAATTTTTTTATATTTTATTGGTGAGAAGCATAATTAGAGTATTTATATGCTATTATTGCTATTGCTATATTATTAATATTATAAAATTATTTATGCATAGAATTGCTTTTAAATATGATTACTTGATCATGCATGAATCAAATATAGGGATAGGGGCATTAAGAATATCCTATAAAATGAGAATAATACTACAAAATAAGTTCTAAAAAAAACCAACTACATAGGATGCAAACAAATATTGCTTCTCATCAATAGACAAATACAACAAGAAAATGAAAATGGTAGTGATTTATACTTGATGAGTATAATTTAATCCTACCAATGGGGTTGAATTTTGGTTGACAAAAACATTTGGTTCATAAAATTTACATTAGGGTTCAATTTTGATGGGTTTCTTAATACTAATATATTTTATATTACCACTATGAGGGATTCAACTCCCATGGTTTTATGGCAGTACAATTTATTGTAATACAATTTCAACCCCATATAACCAGTGCATATAAATAAATATAACTAATCCTTTATTTCAAAAATAAAAATAGTGACATATAAAATATTTATTCAAATTAGTTCACACATTTAAAATTATGATCGTCTTATATATTAATATATTCATTTAACATATGAATGTCACATGTGTATTATACAAGTATAAGCATATATATATGTTTATAGGTATTTAGAACATTCTTTAGATCTCAGTATAATATGCAAAACTATGATTTGATTTTTTAATGTATATAAACTTGTTTTATATAGTTCAAAAAACATTAAAGTTAAATAGAGATACTTCAAGGATAGAAGCCTATGCATAATTATTTTGGTATAATTTAATTGATGTTTTGAATATCTTTTCCCAGATCAAATTTAAGAAAGATTATAATAAACTATATAAATTGAAATTTTTAGTCAATAATAATAAAAAATTTAGCTTCGTTAAAAGGTAGATGTTGAACCTAGAAATTGTCTTTACTTCTAATTTAATGTTGTTATCTAATTTTAGTTTCAACAAAGTTAGAAGGAAGGTTTGATGGCTCCTTGTAACCTCTATATTGAGGTTTGCTTCTCACTCCCTCTATCAAAAATAATTCTACTAACCTACACTAATTACATGAATATTGAAGTGTAAAAATGAACATGTATAAAATATGAAAGGTGCAAGTGATTTTAATGTAATACAAGTTTTAACTATATTGAAGGAGTGCAAGTGATAAATCAACACATGAGCATTCAAATGACATTAATGGTCTTCCATTCATTAAGTATGGAATTGATAAGAAAATGATAAGATGAGAAAAAGGAAAATGCCTTAATCACTCCACACTTAGCAAACTAGGAGGCTGGTGCCACTGATGGAATGCATAAGGACTTGCCAATTTATTAAAAATATTATGATGTCAAAGCACAATGTGGGTTTAATAAAGTGTAGATATATATTTTTATGGCCAAAATATGTTTATAATGGAGCCCATAAATCCTATTAATTGATGGAATTTAACCCTAAGTTACCTAGGGTGAGAAATAATTGTGCCTAGTAAAAGTAAATATTTGGGGGTATCTCTAATAAAACTATGTAATCCCAAATGCTATATAAATTTAAATGTGCCTCTAATAGGCTTATAAGGATTTTAAAATGAGTTAGTGTGTCACTACATGCTAAATTATTACCTCAAAATATTAGTCTAGAATCAACATATTTTGTTTTACCTCTCTACTAGCTAGCCAACAATTTGCTCCAATAAAAAAGTAAATCACTCACTTTGCTAGTGAATCACTAGTTGATCTTGACAAGTTCACTCCTTGAATCCTATCAGATCACTTTGCAAGTGAATCTCTCCTAAACCAATCAAGGCATTTTACAAGTGAACGAGCCCTCTTTCCAAATGGATCACTTCAAATCCAATTTGTACTTATGAGCAAATCAACAAACATTGGAGACTTAGCTAAACTTTATTAATTTTGCAAACATTTGTTGTTTTCCAATATTATCTCTGGGTTTGCAAAATTCATTTTTCTATAGCTAATTCCTTGGGATTAGAAGGCAGCATCCTAGATATTATAGTAAAATAGAATTTTACATGTTCAAAGACCTTCCAAATTATCCTTTAGGCTAATTTTTCCCCCTTATATTGGATGTAAAAGTAATTGTTTTAAATTTATATTATGGTTCCTTGGGATTGCAACATATAATAATTATAGAACTACTATATATTTTTATTTTCTAAGAATAACACCAATGGATTTAACTCCATAAGTGTATTATTACATGTTTACTTATTTATTTATTTTATGCATACTCACACACATCCTATCATAGTTTGAACCTAGGTCTCTTAGATGAGAGGCCAAATCCATACCACGACAATGTCCCACAAAGTTATATATTCTATAAAAATTCACAAAAAAAATTATAATTAAAATAACTTCTCATCAAGCACATGGAAACTTATGATCCAATAAAACTTTGACAATAAATCCAAGCATTTGGACTATAATAACAAATTTTAGAACTTCAAAATCTAGTTAGATGCATAAAATGTTGAATGTATTAATGTTCCTAAGAGTGAATGAACTAATATGGAATGATCCCTCAACTATTATTTATTTTTAAATGACATTACAAAGAGTGAAAATCAAAATTTCATATTGAAAAAAATAAATAAAGAAGACATCTTACTAAATGGTCAATGAATGAAAGATAACCATGTGACATCATAGAATAAATTTCATTTCCAATTAAATCTGCCTATATATTTTTGCTCATCTTGGTGGGTTAAGAGATAGGCTATCATAACTTCACCACTCCTCTTGAAAGTAAAATTTTCTTCATGAATAGAATTTTGTATTTCTTATTTTTAATATTTTTTTTTCTCTTTATGTATAATAAATTCTGTAATATATTTTTGTTCTAAAACTAATATAAGTTTATTTTTCATAATGTATTATATTTAAATTATATTTTTTTATAATATAGAATAAAATGGTCATCATACTTATAAATTTTGATGTGATTTAGTACTCACTTCATAAGCAAGAACAAGTGGTACCTAAGTATTATTCCACCTATTCATTTGTTGCATTAGTTTCCATGATTCCTTCTATACATAATATTCTTTTTTATTTGAAAACTTTCCAATTAGTTCATATTATCTATTGGTTGGTAATGTCTGTAGATTAAAAACAATCATTAAAATCCATTTCTCACTAGGTTATAACAAAATAATAACTAAATTCTTAATGGTCCAATGAAAATTTGTTTTCATTGTACAATAAAAATCTAAATATCTTTATTTACAAAAAAATACATCAAGGGTTTTTTTAAAGTATACATTATACTACACCTTTGTTCTAGATAGATCTATTTAAAATAAAAACCATCCTTTTATATTTTTATGTTTTAAAACATCATATTAATATTAATTTTCTTTACAATAATTTAGAAGTTTTTTAATAAAATAAAAGATAATGCAATCTAGAATGTGCCAAGATTTAAGTCTAAAAAAAAATGAGAGCTCAACTAGGGTTTATGCATAATCGGTGCAAGCTTAGGGTTAGTAGTGTGGTCCATTGCTACAATAATGGAAATGGGAAGAAGTGGTGGGGTAAATTTTTTTGTTAATTTCATGGACGATATTTTTATTTGGTAGAGTTTTGGCCTAGGTTGTAGACAATTTGTGTCAACGTTTGGGGAACAAAAGTCCTTGGTGGACTAGGAACTTTTTGTGTTCTTTAGCTAATGTTGCATGTGGCAGTTATCTAGGGATATGTGGGTTTTTCTATAGGATTTTGAGTCTAGTGGGTGGAGTTGCATTTATGGGTCACTACCATTGTTACCACATGGAAATCGACTTGTATTCTAGTTTCCTAGTGATGGGTTGTGGGGAGCATGATTGTGGAAGTTTTTCATAATTATTGTGGCCCTATTTTGATTGTGGGTTTGTGTTTTCTATCATTACCTATTTTATTTTTTTGCCAATGGCTCCACTAGAGTTTATGCATTTTGGGTGTAGTATTAGGGTTAGTAGTGTGGACCACCACCATCGCAGTGGCTATGGTTCTTGAAATACTTTAGCTCATGGTAAGGACAATGAGAAGAAGTAGTGGTGGATTAGTTTTTTCTTTATTTTACAAAATCTAAGTAATGGATCTCCTTGGTGACCTAGGGATTTTTTTATGCTCTTCAACTAAAATTGTATGTAAGGGTTGCTCGATGTGGTGCAACATTGATCCAATGATGCATTCTATAGGCTTGTGATATTGTATTGATGGGTCACTATAATTATTTTTGTATGGCACATGACTTCCATTCTAGTTTCTTGAGCAATTGCCTATAGAAGCGTGCTTGATAATTCTTGTTGTCATATTTTGATTATGGGTTTATTTTCCCTATTGTTACCTATATTTGTTTTTTGCTAGTATGTTCTTCCATATAAAATGGTTGTGGGAGTTGCCTTTTGATACTTGTTTTCTTTTGAAATAAGTCAGTTTTAAGATACTTTCTTATGTTCTTCTGATGTTTGAATGGGGTTGTTTGGTAAGGCCTATATTAGGGTATAAAATACCCATCTTATTGTAACTTTTTTTCAATTCTCAAATGAAAGTTATGATTTTTTCGATGGAAAAAAAAAAATTAAGTCTCTAAACCTTAAATCATTGATTTGATTCAAAAATCAATATTACAACCTTGATGGAATTAAAAAAGAGTGAAAAAAACCAAGTGGAAGACGAATAAAAAACACATTAAGGTAAAAATGAAATTCTATTATTTGAGCTTGCATATGTACTACATTAAATTTTATATCCATGCAATAAAAATAAATTAGTAAATAATCTATATGATCAAGGTAGTAATATTAAGTTTAAAATCTATAATAAACACAATATATATTCCTCCATGTAGGAGTAAGCTTTGTTGATTCTATATCACAAAGTCTAGCACTCTAAATTTTGTCAAGGAAGAAATCAACTAGTGGGTCCATTTTCGCATGTTCTTCCCATATTTCACTTCTTTTCGTAACAAAGTTTAAATCCCCTTCCACCAATAAATTCCCCCTTTTTAGAATATCTTGGCTAAATTTGTACCCCTATTTTCTTGTGTTTTACTTTGTTTTTCTTAACCTTGAGCAAATACGCACCCGATAAATTACGAGGCACAAATTTGACAAATTTGGACTTTTTCTTTAAAAGTCTAAATTTTGAGCCGATCTCTTATGACGTTGGCTTGGCCAAGGTTAATTTTTGTTTTCTCCCATTTTTAGCCCTCTAAACTCTCTATAAATAAAGGGATTGGATCACCTTTTTTGGTAGACACACAAAAAGAGGACAAGAATTATTTTGGGTAATATAGATTTAAGTGATTTCTTGTGCAATCTTCATTTCATCTGGTATTCTTGGTGCTCTATATTTTGTGTGCTTCTTGTGATTTACAAGTGGAGGAGACTTGACGATGAACCTATCTTCTTGAAGGAGGAGAGGTCTTCCACCTTTTCTCTTACTCCCTCTACAAGCTTATTAGGTTATCCCTTTACATTCATTAACTTTTTAATTATTTTGTTGTGTTGAAGCTACATTTTCGCATTTGTTTTTGCTATTATTAGTCTCCTTTTACGAATATGTGTTCTATCTACTATAGGGCATAGATTCTATTAAAACTTGGTTTTCACCCAACGTGCATTTTGTTGTTCTTTTCTTCTTATTTATCGAATCTATGACCAATAAATTTTAGGGCATGGATTAGGTCTAGATAGACTTGGGGGAAACTATTTATTTCCAAACCCTATGGTTTTGGCTTCCATGTCTATTTGGAATTGTTCCTCTTCTGTTATCATTTTTTTTTTAGCTTCTATCATTCTATTTCTTGTATTTTAAATCATATTAGCTTGGGGACAATCATTTCTTCCCCAAACCCTAGACTTTTAGTTGCATACTTGTTCATCATTGTGTTCATTTTGTTTGCATCTAGTTCATTGTTTCATGCTATCATATCTCACTATGTGTGTTCCAAAGGTCCAGATCATTTTATTTTTGAATGGTCAACTAAAAGGACCAAGGGGACTTGATTGTTGTGCCTCCAAGCTCAATCAAATAGTATCCCAAGTAGGTCCCAAAATGATGATCAAACTTGCTAGGGTTTTATGAATTTGTTTGGATATTCTAGATGCAAGTTAAATCTAAGGTCAACTGTCAAATCATATAAGTGTTTTAAGTAAATTTTCTAGGATGTTTATTGTTTGCTTTCTATCCATTTCTATTTAAAACCTAGATCATAAATAAAGGAAAATATTTGATTTTAATTCTAAACATTTGAAAGAGAAAAGCTTATAGTTTGTATTCTATGGTTAATTATGTTTGTGCATTCTCTTAAAACCCTTGTTGAAAATAAAGGGTTTATTTTATTACAAGTTAGGGTTTAATAATCATTTAAAATCAAGAATTATTCTAGGTTAGTCTTTTCTTGCCTACATTATTGTTTATCTTGCATTGTTCTTTTCCTTTCCATATTTTAGATTTTACAAAAGCCAAACATAGGTATTTGTTCAATATATACATCAAACATCTCCATCCCATACTTGGAGTGAGTCCTTAAACCATTCTTGGTGAACCCATTTATCCCTAAGCCCCCTAGTGTAGAGAACATAACAAACCCCCACAGTCACCTCGGCTCCCAACAGATCCAGCTGAGAATCGTACGCGATAGGGAAATTTTCCCCCTCTACATCTTTGGTGAACCTAACATGAAAACACATCTTAGTGGCCAAGATAGGAAGCCTCTTCCTTTTATTATTATTTTAAAAACTTTAAGCAAGACCACTAAATTTATTTTCTTAGAATTACAAAACACTAAAAACATCTTAAAATATTCTTGTGTGTCTTTTGCTAGTTTTCTCCTCTATCCTTCTCTTTCTCCTAATGGCTCCCAACCTTAGGAGTAAGAGAAAGATTTTAGAATTTGATTAGATTCCTCAAGAAGATGATCATATTGATAGGAAGAATTTTAATCTAGATGTAAAAGAGGAAGAACACGAAGAAACTAGTAATGACTTTGATCCTTTTGAAGGGCCTAATGGAGGCTTCACTTTCTCATCATCCGATCACATTTGAGGTTTCATGAAAAACTATAAGGAGGTTTTGGTTAAGTTTATGGAAGAGGAATCCTGACGTGAAAGGGTTAGGATATCTCATCCTCTAACCATCTCTCCTAGGTATATTCATAAAAACCCTTTGTTAAAATCTGCACAACATTTTAATCCCTTTCATAAACCAAAATATACTACTACTATGACCACTAGCATTTGATGGATTCCACAAGCTCCAACCAGTAGTGGATCCCAAATTTATGCTCACTTTCCTCCTCATTCTACTCATCTCAACATTCATGCTTTTTTTCTACCAAATTTCAGTTATCCTCTACAACAAGATATCGCATATCATAACCCATACCATAACAGTGTCAATACCTCCAACATTGGCCAAGTTCCCTTTCTATAACCTACATATATTCCTCCCTTAAGGAATATAGAGGTATTGAACAACAATAATATTGATATGAAAATTTTAACTAATGTGGTGAAGCAATTGGATTTAATATTGGATATGATTCAACCTCCAAGCTTCACCTACAATTATAGAGAAATATCTAATCAACCCTTAGATCTTGTTGTCACCTCTAGACCCTACCCAAATATTTTTCCAATGTTGGTTTTGCCTATTTATAAGGGAACGAAGGACCCAATTGAATATTTAAGGATGTTTAGGACAACATGTTATGATATTATATATGATAACATGTTGTTGCTAAAAACATTCCCTAAGAACCTTGGTGGTATGGAATTGGAATGTTATTATCAACTACCTCATCGTTATTTGAGGAATCTTGAAAATATGATAGAGTTGTTTGTTCATAAATTAGAATATTATGTTGAGAAAATGTGACTATGAAATATTCTTATATATTGAAACAAGACAAAGAGGAAAGCTTATTAGAATTCTTGTCTCATTGGACAGGTTTAGTTGGATGATTGAGATATATTTTACCTCCTCAAGACATGTTAGAAATATTTCTTGGAAATTTACAAGAGCAAATATCATATGAATTGGAAATAACAACTATTACCTCTTTTTACCAAGAAATAGATCTAGCAAGAAGGGTAGAGCAAGCCCTTATTCAAAGAGGTCAAATTAAACCAAAGAAAGAAGATAGGACCACAAAATATTAGGATAAGAACAAGCATGTAGTTTGTGATGGGGTAACAAATAGCAGGCCTATTAACAATGTTGTTAATACCCTACAAAATATGGTTCTTAGCTAACCTAAAAAACCCCCACCAAGAAATTTCATGACTCAACATACCTATGGTGGTGGTCCTAAAACAACGTTTAGAAGTAAATATGATTGAGTTGCCTCCCATAAGGCAACCCGATACCATGGCTAATTGGTATAAGCTTGGTCAACATTGTGATTATCATAGAGAGGAGGGACATATGACAAATTCATGTAAGAGGTTGGAACATGTGGTTTAGAACTTAATTCACATAGGTCAACTTGTTATAGAGGGTCCTCAACCTAATCCTCCAACAAACAATCAACCTCCTATAACTAATCAAGACATGGAGATCTTCCAAGATCCTTTTCTTAATCATGGGCAATAGGAATCTAATCAAGTGTCATATCGTATTGTGCAACCTCCCTACAACAACATGGTTGGTATGATAGCAACAACTACAAGGCAATAGGTTCAAGTTCAACTGACTCAATTATCTCAATAGAAGACAAGTTCTACATCTAATCAACCTTCAAAACCACCCTTAGTTTTGAAGAGTACCAAAAAAAGAAGCACAAGAGTTGAAAACCCACATTTAGTATTGAAACCACAACCTAAAGTCTCCTTCAACATTCAATAGTAGTTAGCTGGTACCCCAGCTAATATTTCCCTCTTAGAGCCTTGTTGAAGCTTCTAAGACAACAATATATTCCTCAAGACATTTCCCCTAGCGCTATAGTTGCTATTGTAGGATCTCTTGGGATACATCATATCACATTTTTGGATGATGATATTCTTTCCTTAGACTTGCAAGGGGATTCCTCCCTCTACATTATTGCATTTATTGAGGAAATATTTATTAAGCATATTTTTATAGGCAATGGTTCCTCCCTCAATCTATGCACTTATCAGATTTTCCAGGGTTTTGGATTAACAGAGGATGATTTAACTAAATATGATATCATCATCAAAAATTTCAACAATGGGTCCCAAGAGGCCTACAATGTTATATCTCTCCCCCTTATGGTTGTACCTAATATCTTAGATCCCTTGTTTTATGTGGTACCTTGCCACGCATATTGTAACATTCTTCTTGGATGCCATTGGATTCATGCAATGAGGGTTGTCCCTTCCATTTTTTATCAATGTTTTAAGTTCAAATTCAAATATCAACTTGTCACCATTTTGGGAAACCCTCATCCATTTCAATATTGTTCAGTTTTTGAGCAAGCTCAATCAAGTCTCAATTGATGCCCATCAGTTTCCTCATCTCATGTTACCAAGCAAATTGCAAATCTAAAGGTGAGTGAGGAACTATTAATCAGAATCTCATCACAATATCAGATCAATCTATTTATTCAAGAGCCTATTTTGGATCTTGCCAAGCTACCACATTCAACGAGGACTATGGGTTTACCTCATAATAAGGGTGAATTACACATTGGCACATGTACCTTTATCTTTGCAAGTGTATCCCTCAAAGAAAATATATGTGGTAGAAACCCTCTTCCTATAGAGAGTTATTTTACCCATTGTTACCTATCCAATTATTACCCACTTCCCAAGAAAATCCTATCTAGTATGGGATATATAGGTAAAGGTTTAGGGCCACAATAGAAAGTTATTCAAGAGCCTTTGGAAGTTGAGCTTTGGCCTAGGATATGTGGCATAGGCTACATACCCAATAAAAACCAACCTTTACCTTTTTATGATGATGATTACTTTATTACTAATGTCAAGTATTTGGATCATCAAGGCTTGGAGTGGAGTGATGAGGATGAGGGAGTGCCGTATCCCACTGAAATTTTGTTTTGTAATGAGGTAACTTTGGTGCATCTTGAGTTAGTTGTGACCCTAGGGGAGTATATTGAAAGGGATACATTTTGTGACATGGATCATGAGGTTGTCCTTTGCAATAACTTCTTATTTTATAAGTCAGTCCCTTGTGTTGCGTTTGTCGAGTCTTCTAGTTCTCAAGAGGACTTCGGTTCTATATCTCCCAAGGACCTTGAGAAACTAGAAGTGATCCCTGTCCTGCATCCTTATGAGGATGAGTCTCATATTATCATTGAGAAGACCATAGATGTTAACATAGGTTTTGAGGAGAGCCCTAGAATACTTAATTTAGGTAAAGCCTTGTCCATGGATGAGGAGGAGCAATTGACCAATTTATTGATGGAATTTCATAATATTTTTTCTTGGTCATATGTTGACATGTTAGGGCTTGATTCGTCCCTTTTTATGCATAATTTGGTAGTGAAACCTAATGTTAAGCCTATTAAGAAATTTTTTAGGAAGATGCATCCTAAGGTCACCCTTTTGATCAATGAGGAGCTCTAGAAATTCCTTGATATCAATTTTATAAAAGCTATCCACTATTATTATTGGATCTCCAACATCATTCCTATCACTAAGAAGGTAGGAACAATCAAAATATGCACTGACTTTTGATACATTAACTTAGTGTATCCCATGGATGATTTTCCTCTCCCCAACATAGATATGATCATAGATTTCACTACCAATTATGGAATGCTTTCACTCATGGATTATTTCTCAGGATACAATCAAATCATGGTTGCCCTGATAACCAAGCCAAGACAACTTTCCTTACTTCATGGGGTACCTTCTGCTATAAAGTTATGCCTTTTGGCTTAAAGAATTTTGGTGCCACATATCAAAAGGCTATGACTTATATTTTTCATGACATGCTACATGATATTCTAGAGGACTATGTGGATGATCTTCTAGATTACTCCATACATTGAAAGGATCAAGTTCATTATCTAAGGTGAATCTTTGAAATGTTTCAACAATTTTACATTTTTCTTAGGCCCTCCGAGTGTGTGTTTGGAGTCACATCTAGAAAGTTGTTAGGTTTCATAATTTCTAGGTAAGGTATTGAGGTGGACCTCGCTAAGATAGCAGTTATCATCAATATACCTCCTTCCTACACCCTAACCAAGTTGCATAGCTTACAAGGTAGACTTCAAGCTATTCATCAGTTTATAGCTTAGTTAATCGATAAGTGTCAGCCCTTTCTTAAGCTCCTTAAGAAAGATGTAGTGTTCTAGTGGGATTTTGAGTGTCAAAAAGGTTTTGATAGGCTCAAAAGGCATCTCACTTCCTCACCTGCCTTAGTTCCTTCTAGACCAGATAAGTACTTGAAGCTCTAAATAGCAACCACAACCCACGCTTTAGGAGCCTTATTGGCTTAGCATGATGATCAAAACAAAGAGTGATTTAACTACTATATCAGTAGAACCTTGGTCATCTATGAAATCCGATATACCCCCTTAGAGAATCTTTGCCTTGCTATGGTGTTTACTTCCTAGAAGTTAAGACACTACATGCTCAGCCATAAAATTTTTATTATTGTAAAGTTTGATCCTTTGCACTACTTAATATCTAAGCCTCAACTTTCAAGTTGAGTCGCTAAGTGGGTTTTAGCCCTTAGTGAGTTTGACCTCACCTTCATAGGTCAGAAGGATATCAAGGGTTAGGTGATTATTGATTAGTTAGCCTCTGCTTCCTTAGAATCCACCCATTCCTTAGTCATCGATTTTCCCAATGAGTGCTTTAATGTAGAAGTCGAAGAGCTAGAGTCTTGGACTTTGTTTTTTGATAGAGTCTGATGCTTAAAGGGCGTTGGTGCTAGAATTGTTTTAGTTACCTTACAAAAATAGCTCATCCCCTTTTCCTTCAAGCTTTGTTTCTCTTGCATAAATAATACTATATAGTACGAAACCTTGATCCTTGATCTTAAAGCAACCTTAGCCTTGAAGGTTAGATTTCTCTTGATATTTGGTGACTCTCAACTTGTGGTAAACCAAATTAATGATGTTTATCAAAATTGGGATGATAAGGTAAAACCTTACAAAGTGATTATCACCAATATTTTGTTCACATTCGATCGAGTGACCATAGAGTCTATCCCTAGATCCTCCAACCACCAAATAGATGTCATGGCTATTATTGCATCCTTGTTTTCCTTGGAGTTGGAAGATGATAAAGTGTCGATTATCATTAGAAAAATCTAGGAGCCTGCATCGCTTAGTTCTAGTATTATTTCATTAGATATTTTGACCATAAAAGCTTCCCCCTTTAAGCCATGGTATAATGACATCTTTAATTTCGTTAAGAATGGTTTGATTCCTAATGGTTTAGATCACAATTAGCGAAATATTTTGCATAAAAGAGTGTGTCTATTTGTTATAATTGGCAATAATTTATATTGACATTCTTTTGAAGGTATCCTCTTATAATGCCTTAACTCTGATGAAGCCCAACTAGCTCTCAATGAAGCTCATGAAGGATTGTGTGGGGGCCATTTCAATGGTAATGCCATTGCAAAGAAGCTCCTTTGAATGGGGTATTATTGGTCTTCCATGGAGAAAGATGCATGTGACCATGTTCGATGCTATGATAAGTGTCAATGCCATGTTAACCTTGTTCATGCTCCTCAAAACCTTCAAGTTATTTCTTCTCCTTGGTCATTTTTCATGTGGGTATTGGACATCATAGGGAAGATTAACCCAATGCCATCTAATGGTCACAAGTTTATTATAATAATTATAGATTACTTCACTAAATGGGTCAAAGCCATACCCTAACCACAGTGACTGGAGCTTAGGTCTCCAAGTTCATATTCAACCAGATCCTCTGTAGGTTCAGGATTCCTTTGTTGATTATTTTTTTGTAATGGAACTTCTTTCAAGAACAAGGATATCCATAAAATTTGTGCTAAGTAAAATATTTAGCACATGTGGTCAACTCCATATTACCCCCAGGGTAATGGTCAAGCTGAAGTGTTCAATATGTCATTGATCAAGATCCTCAAGAAGTTGGTGAGTAATATTGGTCGATACTAGCATATCCAACTTTATCCTACTGTGTGGGCCTATCATACCAATGTGTAAAATCATACAGGTGCTTCTTCATTTGTCTTGATCTATGGGACTGAGGCCATATTTTTGTTTGAGTTAGAGGTCCCTTTGTTGTGCATATTACTGCAAGATGCCTTGGTCAATGATGAGTATCACTTCGATAATTTACACCAATTGGAGTTTTTGGATGAAAAGTGCTTTCATGCATTAGAGAATTTACGAGCCTATCAGAACAGGCTCAAGTGATCTTAATCTAAATGTTAGAATTATTGAGTTGTCATTGATGTCAAGGAAGATATCTTCAAGGGTGATTTAATGTTGTCATTGATGTCAAGGCAGATATTTTTAAAGGTGTTTTTATATGCTTTAATATTTAAATGAAACATTTAAATATAAAATTGGAAGGTTTATATTTAAATCAAAAGATTTAAATATATAAAAGTTTAAATATTATAATATGCATAGGCCGACCTCCTTGAGTGCACCATACAAAAGTGAAATTAAATTTAAATTTTTAAATGCATGGGTTGATCTCCTTGGGTGCAAATGAAAAAAGGGAAGCATATTAATATGAGGCCATTAATTCACTTTGGAGATGGCAAGCAAATCAAATATCCTTCGACAAGAGAGAGAGAGCAGCGAGAAGAAGACAAGGAAGGACATCCCGGAGAGGAGAGCGAGTTCAACAGTGTAGAAATGATCCAAGGGAGGCTTTAAATATTTGATTATGCCACTTTGACATTAATCAGGTGATTATCCCAATTAGTTTCCTAGCTCGCGTTAGGGTGCTACGGTGTAGAAGGTCCGAAGTTCGAATCTCGTCGGTGACTTTTTACTGTGTGATTGAAGTGCAAAATATGGAAGGTTTAAATATTTGATTGTGCCACTTTAATCTCAATCGTTGGGTTAGCTGAACCGGTTGCCTAGCCCATGTTAGGGTGCTACTGTGTAGAATGTTCGAATGTCGAATCCCCTCTTGTTGTGGTTTTGTTGTTTGAGATAGTGCGATGAAGGATCCATATATTTTATTGTGCCCCTTTGCTTTCAACCATTGGGTTAGCTCAATTGGTCACGATACTGTGTTAGGGTGTTGTGCTACTAGAGGGCATAAGGTCAAATCTCATCCGTAGCTTGCTAAGTTTTGTTGTGCAAGGTAAGAGTAAATTTTTTAATTAAATTTAATAAAAAAGAGATATAAGGAGTCATGTTGTCATTATAAAGTTTTATTTTGCAAGTTATAAAAGGGGAGATATAAGGAGTCATGTTGTTATTATAAAGTTTTATTTTTCAAATTTTAAAAGGGAGATATAAGGAGTCATGTTGTTGTTACAAAGTTTTATTTTATAAGTTTCAAAATAAGATCATCATTATTAAGGAATATTTGGAAAGCACATGCAAAAGGAAGATCATAATTATTGAGGCAGATTTGGAGGGCACAGATTTGAAACAAGTCAAGACATCAAAGAAGAGAGTAAGAGGATTAAGTACACATATTCACCCAAGCATTCAATTAAAATAAAGAAAAATTCAACCAACTCAAGAAGAAGAAAATAAACATATGATAGTGGAAGAAAAGCAAGGTATTAGCATCTCCAATTCAACACACAAGTAAGTTATCTAATACTAGACTTGGGATACCTTTAAAATGTAATAAATATGAGATATGTGGAAGCAAAAGACTAAATGAATGTGAAGAACATATTGGCCATTTGAAGCTTTCTACACTAGTGCATATCATCCTCTATATGTTCATGAAGTTAAAATAATTTTGGGTAGAATATGTTTAAATTACCTTTTAGTTGAACAAAGCAAACTACTCAAGAAAAGGTGAAGAACTTGATGCCATTATTGATCATATTTTAGAGCAGATTTGAGCAGTGTTTGTGAGTAGGTTTTGGAGCAGACTTGAGTAGTATTTGTGAGCAGGTTTTGGAGAAGATTTAAGCAATATTTTTGAGCAAATTTAAGCAATATTTGTGATCCTTATAAGCTTGTGTTCTTTAATTGGTATCAAATAAGGTTCCTTTATGAAAACCTAATAGCTTTAAGGAAGATCTTACAAGAACACACATGGCTTGCCAAGAAGGTTTTTTGTCAAATAGGGCTCCATTATTTGATGGGACTAACTATACTTTTTGGAGCATAAGGATGCAAACCTATTTGATGTCACATGGCTATGATATATAGCAATACATTTAGGATGGATTCACACCACCTACAACTCCTCCAAAATATTGAGATGGCAAGAAACCATTTGAAAATAATGCCAGGGCAATGAATACAATATTAAGCGGGTTATGTGAATCAGAGTTTGTGAAATTCATGCAATGCACCTCAGTAAAAGAAATATGGGACAAGTTACAAAGAACATATGAAGGATATGACAAAGTTAAAATGGCAAAACTTCAAACCCACAAGAGGAAGTTTGAATATTTGAAGATGAAATATGAGGAATATATTACCAAATATCTACTCCGCATTGATGAAGTTGTCAACACCATTCATGGACTTGGAGAAAATATTAAAGACTCTAATATTGTTCAGAAAATCGTAAAGTCACTTCCTATGAGATTTTATGTAAAGGTTTCAGTAATTGAAAAAATGAAGGATCTTAAAACCTTAAGCATGAATGAGCTACATGAAATTCTCATAGCCTATGATATGAGGACTGAAAAAGATCAAACATCCAAATGGGAGGTCACATTTAAAGCTTCAAATAAGACAAATAATAAATAAATATAGTCAAGTGAAGAATCAAGAAGCAGAGAAGAAGTTAACTTTGTGTGAAGAAATAAGACGGGTCCAAGAAAACACAAAGGTATGCATTCTGTGAATTGTTTTAATTGTGGTAACATTGGTCACTATGCATATAATTTCCCATAAGCTGGAAGTAGTAGCAGTGAAGAAGAAAAGGAATACAAGAAAAAAAAGAAATAAAATTTTATCATGAAAATAAAAATAGGCATGATCAAAACAAGCATGAGAAGAAAATATTTCAAAGGTACAATAAAAGTATTTATGTTGAGGAAGCAAGCAGTTTTTCTAGTAGTGATGAAAGTCTCTCTGATAGTGAAAGAGAAGAAATCCTATTTTTGGCCATAGAGGAGAAAGAAGAAGCTCCTGATGTTGAAAACCAAGATAAAGAGAAAGATCCAAAAAATGAAGAGGAAGCCATAGTTGATATAGAACAGGAACTTGTTGTTGCTCTTGAAGAGTTGAAAAGGCTTAGAAATAAGAACTCAAGATTGAAGACTCAAGTACAAGGGAATGATAAGACAAAGGTCAAGTTGTAAGAACTCATTAACTTGAAAGTTAAAGTTGAATAAGTAAATCAAATTGAAGAAGGTATGGTTGAGCAGTTAAAGTCAAAAGAGTTGGAATGTGAAAAAATCGAGCATGAGGTTGTCTCTCTAAGAAACAAAAGTGAATGAATCTAATGATAAGCTACATAAGTTTGAGAGAAGCACACAAAATGGTGGATGATATTGTCAAAGCATAGAGATCTTTGGTTATAAATACTGGACTTGTTTTTGAAGAATATAAAAAGAAATAAAATGCAGAGTCAAGCTCAAAAGGAACAGAGGCATCCAAGAAAATGATTAAAGAAGAGCCTAAGACCTATGCTAATGTGTTGAGAAGTGGAAGCATCAAGAAGGATGAAAACAAAGCATCATCAAGGAACAAAGTCCATCACCAAAACAACAATGAGAGAACCATGCGGTATTATCCTCCTAGGCAATCAGAGACCAATTTGGTCATAAAGCTATAAATTACAAGGTTTGTGCTAAGAATGATTTTGGTTTAACCAAGAATATTTTCAATTCATTTGCACCTCTCATAGACCACAATATCATATGTTACAAATGTAATAATTTTGGGCATATATCTAGATGGTGTAGAACAATGTTCCCTAAACTTCCAAATTCAAGCAAGAAGGAGAATAGTCAATCTATTCAAAGTAATATGACCTCCAAAGTGTGGATAAAGAAAATGGAATAAGAAAAAGAGCATATTAATTTGGGAGTTTTACTTCCATATCATCATTGATTGTCTCAATAAGAGAAGGGAGTAAGGGGGCGTTGTCAAGTGTCATATATTATAGCCTCGAGGAGCCTTTGCCATTGATGTCAAATGGGGACAATTCCAGTAAGGAGGAGCAGCTTGTCATGGGAGCAGTTTGTGATCCTGTTTCAGTAAAGGATAGTTTATTTACAGGGTTGCCATCAATGAAAAAGGGGGAGATTGTTAGAATTATTGAGTTTTCATTGATGTCAATGCAAATATCTTCAAGGGTGATTTAATTTTGCCATTCATGTCAAGGAAAATATCTTCAAATGTGATTTTATATGCTTTAATATTTAAATGAAATATTTAAATATTAAAGTGGAAGGTTTATATTTAAATCAAAATATTTAAATATATAAAAGTTTAAATATTATAATCTGCATAGGCCAACCTCCTTGAGCGCACCATACAAAAGTGAAATTAAATTCAAATATTTAAATGCATGGGCCAACCTCCTTGGGTGAAAATGACAAAAGGGAAGCATATTAATATGAGGCCATTAATTCACTTTGGATATGGCAAGAAATTCGAATATCCTTCGAGAGGAGAGAGAGAAATGAGTATAATACAAGGAAGGGCATCCCAGAGAGGAGCGTGAGTTCAGCAGCATAGCAGTGATGCAAAGGAGGCTTTAAATATTTTATTGTGCCACTTTGATCTCAACCGATTGGTTAGCCCGATCGATTTCCTAGCCCACGTTAGGGTGTTGCAGTGAAAAAGATCCGAAGTTTGAATCCCCTCAATGAATTTTTGTTGTGACTGAAGTGCAAGGTATGGAAGGTTTAAATATTTGATTGTGCCACTTTAATATCAACTATTGGGTTAGCCCAATTGGTTTCCTAGCCCATGTTAGGGCATGGCGATGCAAAATATTCGAAGGTCAAATCCCCTCTATGCTTTTTTTACTGTAGTTTTGTTTTTTGAGATAGCGCGACGAAGGATCCATATATTTTATTGTGCCACTTTGGTTTCAATAGCTGGATTAGCTTAGTTGGTCATGATCCCACATTAGGGTGCTACGCTACTAGAGGTCAGAAGGTTGAATCTCTTCTGCGGCTTGCTAAGTTTTTTTGTGCAAGGTAAGGGTAAAGTTTTTAATTAAATTTAATAAAAGGGAGATATAAGGATTCATGTTGTTATTATAAATTTTTATTTTACAAATTTTAAAAGGGAGATATAAGGATTCATGTTGTTGTTACAAAGTTTTATTTTATAAGTTTCAAAAGAATATCATCATTATTAAGGCCGATTTGGAAAGCACATGCAAAAGGAAGATCATCATTATTGAGGTAAATTTGGAGGGCACAAATTTGAAATAAGTCAAGACATAAAAGAAGAGAGTAAGAGGATTAAGTGCACATATTAACCCATGCATTCAATTAAAAGGAAGGTCAAATTCAACCAGCTCAAGAAGAAGAAAAAGTGCACATGATAGTGGAAGAAAAGAAAAGTATTAGCATCTCCAATTCAACACACAAATAAGTCATCTAATACTAGACTTGGGCTACCTTTAAAATGTAATAATTTAGAGATATGTGGAAGTGAAAGACTAAATGAATGTGAATAACATATTGGACATTTGAATATTTCTACACTAGTACATATCATCCTCTATATGTTCATGAAGTTAAAAGAATTCTAGGTAGAATATGTCTAAATTACCTTTTAGTTGAAGAAAGCAAACTCAAGAAAAGGTGAATAACTTGATGCCATTATTGATCATATTTTGGGGTAGATTTGAGAAATTTTTTTGAGAAGGTTTTGGAGCAGATTTGAGCAATGTTTGTGAGTAGGTTTTGGAGCATATTTGAGCAATGTTTGTGAGTATATTTGAGCAGTGTTTGTGAGCAAATTTTGGAGAAAATTTGAGCAGTGTTTGTGAGCAAGATTTAAGGACAGATCTAAGTATATTTTTGGACTATATTTGTGAGCAAGGGGATTGGTGTCTCTTGTGGATTATTGTCCATGAACTTGAGCAAGGGGATTTGTGTCTCCTATGGATTGGTGTCCATGAACTTGAGCAAAGGTATTGGTGTCTCCTGTGGATTGGTATCCACGAACTTGAGCAAGGGGATTGGTGTCTCATGTGTATTGGTGTCCACGAACTTAAGCAAGGGGATTGGTGTCTCCTATGGATTGGTGTTCACAAAATTTAGCAAGGGTATTGATGTCTCATATGGATTGACATAAACAAACTTGAGCAAGAGGATTGGTTTCTCCTGTGGATTGGTGTCCATAAACTTGTATAGGGGATTGGTGTCTCCTATGGATTGGTGTCCACAAACTTGAGCAAGGGGATTGGTGTCTCCTGTGGATTAGTGTACATGAACTTGATAAAGGGGATTGGTGTCTCATATGGATTGGTGTCTCCTATGGGTTGGTTCCCACAAAATTTATTGAAGAAAAATATAAGTAATATTTTGTTGTGGTTTTCTCCCGAGAGGGTGTTTCCATGTAAAAACATTGTCTCTTATATGTATGGAAATTATGCATTGATTAATTATTGTATTTATATTATTTTTGTTATCATTTGGATTGAAAATTTTTATCTTATAATGTTCACCCTTCCCTCTCAGTATAAGCTTGTGTTCTTCAATTGGTATCATAGCAGGTTCCTTCGTGAAAGTCTAACAGCTTCAAGGAAGATCTTACAAGAACACACATGGCTTGCCAAGAAGGTTTTTCATCAAATAGGGCTCCATTGTTTGATGGGACTAACTATGTTTTCTAGAGCATAAGTATGTGAACCTATTTGATGGAACATGGCTATGATATATAACAATATATTGAGTATGGATTCACACCACCCACAACTCCTCCCATAGATCGAGATGGCAAGAAACCATTTGAAAATAATGCAAGGGCAATGAATGCAATATTAAGTGGGTTATGTGAATCAGAGTTTGTGAAATTTATGTAACGCGCCTAAGCAAAAGAAATATGGGACAAGTTACAAAGAACATATGAAGGATACAATAAGGTTAAAAAGGCCCACCACACACCCTAAACTATAGACTCACACACTAATCTAATATTTATAATATTTACAATTGTACCAATGGGTGCCATGGGTCTACATTAGCATGTACCAAATAATGTAATATTCTCTAGCATTTTTTTAATATTAGAAATTATATTTCTAAATAATAAACTTTATTTACATGCAGTCATTCTTTGCATGCAATAAATTACTTTTTATATTTTTCTATTCTATAAAAGTTTTTGCTATTTTGAGATAGCTATCTTGAGAAATGCTTTGGTTACACGAAGAAAAATGTTATTTTAAACTTACTATATTTCTCCATACATTGAGATGTAAATATTGATCATCAGTAAACTTTTGGAGAGATAAATGGACCAAAAATATCCCTTTGTGTAAAGACCCTGAATTTACAGAACTAGAACAAGAAATTTCTTATCAGTATGGACAATGGATTCATGATTTTATCATTGTATATATTAATATAAAAATATAGAAACATATATATGTTGAGGGTATGAATGATAGGAAAAGACAAGCAGTAAAGAAACTGAATAGAATGTTACAGGTATGTTTTCTAAATCAAGATAGACTAGAGGATTCTCCAATTTGGAAATGTAGGAAATATGGGAAGTACTTTGTAAAATCTGGCTACTTTCTCTTGGAAGATGTAGGATCGGGATGGCTACCGATAAGAAAAATCTATTTGAAACATCTAACTCCAAAGTGGCCTTCTTCTCTTAGCTTACAGTTCAAAACAAAATTCTCACAATGGACAATTTTCTTAAGAGAGGTCTACAGATCCCTAAAAAATGCCCATTATGTGAAAGGGATTGGGAGGAGGTATGGCATTTTTTTTTATGTTTATTTTCAAATGAGGTGTTTAACAACATCCTTGAAATTTTTTGTACAACATGGATCTTGCCAAATTCTATTATTGATTTGTTCTCAAGTTGGGAATCACATTTTAGGAGCAAAATACTAAGCACTTTATGGAACTTTTGTTTACCTCACTTTATGTGGGATATTTGGAAAGAACGCAACAATTTTTTTTAAATGATTCAAGAAAGATGTGATGTCTAAAGTGATTAGGATCTGCAATGTTGTGAATGAGAACATTTTGATAATCAATTTCAAGGACTCATGGGAATATGATGGTGAAAATTTATTGCAAATAGTTGGGGTTGGATTATTGCAAATTTTAACCATTAATTTCTTTCAAGCTTAAAAGACTTCAAACAAAATGGGAGCCTCCACCGCAGGGTTGGTTAAAATTAAATTTTGATGGTGCTTCAAAAGGGAATCTAGGTATAGCATGTGTTGGTGGTATTTTTTGGAATGAAAAAGGAGAAGTGGTATTATTGTATGTTTAGAATATTGAAATTCAATCTAATCATTTTGTTGAAACTAGAGCCCTATTCCTAGGAATTAGGTTGATTGATAGAATTGGATTTAAAATATCATCATAGAATGAGATTCATTAAACATTATCACCTAATCAAGGGTAATCATTATTTAAGTTGAGACATAAATGATATGATTCAGGAGGTTAGACTACAAATTAGAAATTTGGAAAATGTGCAAATTGTACATATCTATCGAGAAGGCAATAGGGTTGTAGATTGGGTAGCCAATTGGAGAATTTAGAATTAAGGATATGTAATTTTGGCAGATAATTTTCCACAAGGAATTATGGAAATTAGCAATAATGAATTTCAAAATGCAGTTATTTGATAAAAAGGATTAGGAAAAGGGATTTACAAATGCAGGATTGTAGAGAATGTAAAAGAAACATGTGTTAAGCATTTGTGTTAATGCTATGTTTCCATTGTTAATTTTTTGACTAAGTTGAATTTCTATAGTATAAGCTGATATAGGTTGTGTGGGATGTATTTTCAAATTGGTGACTCACTTTATATTACATACTGAGATTTGTATCAGAGCATCATATTTTTTTAATGCAAATGTAGAAGGATTGGGGCCCTTTCAAAAACCCCTTCCTCCAACATAATAAAACAAAAACATTGATCATCAATGTAATTTTAAATTTTCAATGTGCTAAATAATAAATTTTCAGCCTTCTATTTTTTCCTATAACTTTGTGGAGAGTGTTTTTCAATTTTATGAAAAAATTTTAATCCCTAATATGGTACAAGAGCCATTAAGGATCACTCTTCATTACTGATTTTAGTAAAATTTCTTATTTTTTAATATCTTGATTATACTTTTTCCTTTAGCATCTTCTCCTTCCAAAATATTTTTACCTTGGCATCATGTCATCCATTGTACTCCCCGTGTATAATGGAGTATAATCTTATATATTAAATTTTTTTATGGAAAAAAAATAGAGGATATCTTGCTTACTAAGGGCTTGTGGCTTGTAGCTTGTAGCATATCACCAAGGATGAAGAACAAGAGCTTATTAGTTTAAACAAGTTGAATACTTGATTGAATATGTGTGATAAAGTGTGTGGTCTTATTGGCTTGGCAATTTTAGATGGATTACAATTACATATTAGCAAAGAAATTTCTCCAATAAAATATGGGGATATAATGGAGAGAGGTTTTTTAAAGGAAAATGAAGCATTCATGATTTAGTTGGAGCTTCAATTTGCAAGGTTCAAAGCTAAATATTTTTATCGGATGGAAGATTATCTTTCCTGCTTCAAAGAGATAAGTTCATAATATAAGAAGTGTGGAATCAATAAATATTAGAAGCATATAGATTAAGCTAATTTGCAAAACCATCCTCTGTCTTATGAGCTGCTTGTATCTTCCTCATTTTTCATAAAATCAACGCTTGTTTCAAGTTACTTTGATCCCTCTTTGGATGAGTTTTTCACTTCATTGATTGGTGAGCAAGAAAATTGAATTACATGGATAATATCAATCCTAAGATTCAAGATCATGTTTCTCAAGGAAAACAATTTATTCAATAGAGTAAAAAGAATGAAAATAAAGATCTTAATCCCTTATAATAAGTAGATAAAGGGTCTTGATCTTATTGTTGAATATAAACATAAAATATTTAGGTGCTTGATAAAGGTAGCTGATATCTCTAAGAACTTGAAGAAGCAAGGAATATCAGATACCATAACATTATGAAAATGAACATTCTCTTTGAAATTTCCTTTGCATCACATGATTTTTTTTCTTCTCATTGTAAATAGATTCTAGATTTGGGAGATTATTATCATATGGTAGGATATTTTTCATGATTTTCTTCTCTAGTTAAAGAACAAAGGATAAGAAAAATCATATTGGTGATAACATTGCTATTTTTCTTGTTGAAATTGTTAATTTTGAAAATTCTAAGTACTAAATAAATCCAAATACCTACAACAAGCTGCCAAAAAAACTGTAATGACTAAAATATTTTCACATTAATACTAGCTGAAATTTTCACATAAACTGCAACACAAAATCATCAGTATTAATGACTTAAACCCAAAAAATTTAAAGCATTAAATTTAGCTAAAAAGGGCTGAAAACATTACCATGTCAGGCCTAATAAGATTAGTAAAAAAACATGCTTCACCAATAGCAATATTTTATTAATAAGTAAAGTTAAAATACAAAATGTTTTTTTTGCAAATCCTCTAAAATCCCTTGAAGAAATACATCTCAAATGGTTACAAGATCCTCCTTATGTAATTCTAGTTTTTCAAACTAGTGAGGATAAAATTAGATTCATATAAATTATAAAAGCAAATCCAAATATAATATTTTTTCTTCTATATCCATTGCAATCCAGATAAAAATTAGATCCAGATAAAATATTGTAAATTTATAATTCGATTAAAAAAAGCAATCCAGATGAGATCTAAATAATCCACTCAGATGTATAGAGCGGTCAAGGAAGGACAACTTGGTCATCAAGGGGAATGACTAACAAAAAATCAAATAAAATGAACAATTTGTGCACCTAATGTAAAACATTGACACAATGGGAAGAATTATTTTTCAAGGGGGTATGAAGGACATAGGTATATGACCTTTTTGCAGCATGACTTTATGCTAAAATATACCCAAATATCTATTTTTGATCCTAAACACAATGTTAGGGGCATAATGTTTTGTTTGGGACTTCACTTTGATCCATTCAAGAAGCATTGGAATGAATAGAGAGCAAACAAAAATTTGTGTATGCAACTTCATCATAGATAGACTTGTTGATATGTTTATCAAGAAAAACTCCAAAGGCTCTCAAAAATGTAAAACCAAATGCTTACTAAAAATAGTAGTTTTCTATTTTTAGATTTTCATAGCTAAAATGCATCTCTAGCTATGTTGACACATTAATAAAATATAAAATACAAAAGGACAAGTCACATGTATGTAATGTTCACTAAAGAAGAGAAAGACTTCTTGACAAGCATTAATCTATCCTCCTGAGCCAGTTAGCGTTAACAAAAGATCCTTCACTAATTGAGAAATAATGGACACATTTGAACTCCTCTGAAGGAAGAAGCACATTTCGAAGGGATGATTCAGGAGGGACATAACATGAAGTAATTGCACTCTTTCATAATCATTATTAACATAAATTTATAAGTTATAGATCAAGAGTATTATAGTGGTCTATCTTTTGAATGTATGTCCATAAACATGAGATTAGGATAATAGAAGTTTAGGTATTAGATGTGATATTACTATTATTACCTCCCTTGTTATTCCAAATAATATCAACGATGAACCAAAATGGATAATATTGATAAAGTTGATCCTTTAAAGGAGATGGTTAACAAAGACCTCATGAAATAGAGGAATAATATGATTGATCAATTTACTTAAATCCTTAAATGAATCCTTGCTACAAGTTTTACAACCTCCTTTGCACAACCTCTCACTTCCCTAGCACCATTTAGAGATCCCACAACCGTTAAGATATAAGTGAAGTTTGAAATTTCTACTTTTGAAGGAAAAACTAATGTGGATGCTCTTGAAAATTGGTTAGATCAATTATATTCATACTTCTCTATGCATAAATTCACAGACAATGATAAAATTGCTTTTGCACTCTTGAAAGCTTTACTACCTATTTAAAATTGGTGGGAAGCATATTATAACATTGTTATAGAAGAGAATGAATATGAAGTAGAATTTACATGGGATAATTTCATGGAGGTCATCAGGGAAGAATATTATCCTATGGAAGCCTATGAATACCAATACATGCAATGGAAACAATTGCATCAATACCAATCTATTCAAGATTATTGATGCTTTTTGCTCGATGTCAACAAAGCTAGGTATTTAAGATATCTGCAATTGAATCCTCAAGTGTTGTAGTGGTCCTCACAGGTATATTTGAGAGGACATGGACCTCTTTAAATTCAAGATATTGGGAGAGGTATATAAAATAATTGTTAATTTTGAGTAGAAGTACAAAATAAAAATAGAAAATGAGAAAATAAAAAAATAAGAACACTAAGTGCCATCCAAAGAAATGCAATAGTGGCTCTCTAAGAATTAGGATAAAGGGGTTCAACCCCAAAATTAGAATTAGAAGCAAAAAAAGCTCTAAAAAAAGAATCCCTTGAAGGTCAAGAGTGTAAAATGATGTGACTATCATACGAGCAATTGGTATTCAAAGGAGGAGTATCAAGCAATTCAAACATTATTGGTCGAGTTGAAACTCTATACATCCATTACACCACTGCTGCCACATCCATAGGTTGAGGATAGAGTTAATCAAATGAAGAAATTCAAGCTAAATATAACCATTTCCACCATACACACTGCACCAAATGATTCACAAGAGGAGTAATACCTATTTTACTCACAAATTTAGATCAAAGGTAATCTATTACATTTAATTGTATATGTCGAGAGTTAAAATATTTGGATATTAAAAGTTTGGGTATAAAATAGGAGATCCCTCTTATTACCTTCCTTCTTCCAAATGATCTCAAGTGAGAACCAAAATAGACAATACCAATAGAGTCAATCCTATCAAGGAGATATTGAATGGAGCCCTCCTAAAAAAGAGGAATGATATGATGGATCAATTTGCTCAAATTTTTTAACAACTCCTCATTGCAAGTTTTTTAACCTCCTTTGCATAGCCTCTCACTAACTAGCACCATTTATTACTACGACACATTTTAAGGTACAAGTGAAATTTTGATAATCCTACTTTTGAAGGAAAAATTAATGATGATACCCTATAAAATTGGTTGGAATCTTGGATCAATTATCTTCATACTTCTCTGTAAATAAATTCACAGATAATAAGAAAATCACTTTTGCACTCTTGAAAGCTTCACTACCTATTTGAAATTAGTGGAAAGCACATTGTAATAGAGATATAGAAAATAATGAAGATAAAGTATAATTCACATGGGATAATTTTATGGAGATTTTCAAGGAATAATATTATCTTGTGGCAGCCTATAAAGACCGATACATGCAATGGCAACAATTATTTCAAGGTAAATACAAGTTTGTGCAATATTATATTGATATTTTCCAATCCATGGTAGTAAATCTAGGTAGTCAATATACCAAAATATATTGAATCCTTAAGTATTATAGTGGGCTACACTGGTACATTTGAGAGGAGGAGGAGAAGCAAATAACAAAAACCATAACACTAAGTACCATCTAAATAAAGTCAAGGGTGACTCTCTAAAGAATCAAAATAAAGGGGTCAAACCCAAAATCAAAATTAGAAATAGAAAAAGACTCCCAAGAAAAGAATTCCTTGAAGGCCAAGAGTAGAAAATGGTATGACTAGGAGTAGTTGATAGTCAAGGGAAGAGTGTTGAGCAATTAAGTCATTGTTTTTCGAGTTGTAACCCTCTACATCCACTACACCAATGCATCCACATCTATATGTTGAGGATATATGGAAGTGAATGATGGAAGTTAAACCAAATATGACCATTTCCACCACACATGCTATGCCAAAGGAGTCTTAAGAAGAGGAATGCCTTTTTTACTCATAAATATGGATCAAGGGTAATGCATTATATTTAATTATTGATAGTGAAAGTTTAAAAATATGATTTTAATCTTCCTATCACACCACACCCACAACCATATAATGTTGGATGGTTACAATAAGGGAGATACATTTGTGTCACTCAACAATGTCTTCTATCTTATGTTGTCAAGCCCCTCAAAGATAAAATTCTGTGCAATATTTTACCTTTTGATGTTTGTGATGTAATTTTGAGCCAACCATTTATTTTGAAGAGGAATGGTGTGTATGATTCTAGGCCTCAAAGTATCATCATCACTGCCAGTGGTCAATATTATTGGATCCCAAAGGTATCATCTCCTACCACTATTTCCTTAATCAGTGGTAAAAAATACATAAATATGGTATCCAAAATAAGAAAATTCATTTTTTTGATAACCAAGTTAGATAATATAAGGAGAATTGTTGTTACATTAATTGCAGGAACTACACAATAGAAGCAAATGGACCAAAATATAGTAGAATATGATGACTTGTTCAAGTCAACAATTAGGGTTCCACTTAATTATGAGGTAAAGAATTCCAATGAATTAGCCCTTGGTTATCCTTTTCCTAATGTATCTATTTATTATCTACCAATCCTTAAAAATAATAAAATCAAGAGGTAGATCTAAGAATTGATTCAAAAGTACATCAAACAAAGTGCTTCACTATGTTGAAGTTCAATTATGTTGACTTCAAAGAGATATGGAACATGAAGACTCTGTATTGACTATAGAGGTTTGAATAAAATCACTATGAATAATCACTATACACTCCATGGGATAGATGACTTGATAAACCATATACATGGTGCAAAGTTCATCAAATTTAATCTCAAATTTGGCTATCTCAAATACCCATAGAGCCCATTGATATATGGAGGACTACATTCAATTCCAAGAAGGGTTTATTTAAGTGGTTGGTTATACCTTTTGTATTGACCAATGCACCTACCATGATCATGAGGATTATGGATAACATCCTACATAAATATACCAACTAATTTATAATTGTCTACTTAGATGACATTCTCATTTATAGTAATACATGAAATAAATAAAAAAACATCATGTTCGACAGGTACTTCAAATTATTTAAAGAAAATCTATATGCTAATTTGGATAAATGATAATATGGCATGATAAATATTTAGTACCTTAGGTATATTATTGATAAATATGGAGTCCATGTTGATCCTGTGAAGATTCAAGTGATTCGATATTGGCCTACCCTAAATATTCTAATAGATCTTTACAACTTTTTAGTTCTTGTCAATTTCTATTGAAGATTGATATTAGGTCTCTCATACATTGCTTAGCCACTACACCAAGTGACCAAATAATATGTCAAATACATGTTCCATTGGGAAGATACAAAAAAAAGGGCATTTGAGAGGATGAAGGATCAATTATGTTCAACTCCTACACTTTTCCTACTTGATAAGCTTCAACATTTTGAGTCAATGATTAATGCATTAGAATGTACATTGGGAGCTTTTCTCACTTAGCATGGGTATCTAATTACCTATCATAGTGAAATATTCAATGAAGCGATTTGAAAATATCATGTCAAAGAGATCTATGCCATTGTCCAAGCATGTAAACTATGGAAGTACTACATCTTGGGCAAGGAAACTATCATCCACATAGATCATAGACCTTTAGAGCTCATTCAGATGTAGAGTAAGCTAAGCAATGGAAGACATAAAATGTGGGCCATATATCTATAGTAATTTCATTTGATCATCAAGCATAAGAAAGAAAGCATGAATTCAATAATAGATTGTTTGATCTATCCTCTAATCATAACATTCACCATCATTCTTAATTCCTATGGGTATGATACTTGCCATTGTTCTACCTTGTGTGATGTAGATCCTACGTTTGCAAATGCATATAGAGTTTCTTGTATGGGTAAGCATATTTTTTAATTTTATTTACAATATAACCTCCTCTACCACATGGGATATGTCTATGTACTAGCTAGTGAGTGCTCAAAGATGATTTGGGAAGTACACTTTAGCAAAGTAAAAGGTCATATTAGTGTGGGAAAATCATTGGCAGTACTTTAAAAGTAATTTTATTGGCCTAATATGAGGAACAATATCAATATATAAAGTCATGTAACCCTCACACTATTACAAAACCAAGCAACAAGAATTAAGGACTGTATACACCATTGTTGATGTTATACAAGCCTTGGGAATATTTCTCCATGGATTTTCTCTTAGGTTTTTCTAAATTTAAGCATGGTAATAAATGTGTTTATGTAGTAGTTGATATTTTTTAAATGACTATCATAATTCTATGTAAGAAATCCATTTGCAAAGAGGATACTGCTAAGCTTTATTTTATTCATGTGTAGGTCAACTTTGTCTTGCCAAAGTCCATTGTATCTGGAAGGGCTAGCAAATTTTTTATAAATTTTTTTCTCTATCCTATGGAGCATGATGGACACCATGTTGACCATATCCATAGCCTTCCATCCTTATATTTATGGCTAGAGAGAAGTAAGTTAATTGATTGTACATTTTTTTAATGTACAATTCCAAGCATCCACCCACATGGGATGAGAGGCTCTTTTATATTCAACATGGGTACAATCAAGATCTGCATAGCTCTACCAAACACAATTCATTTATATTTGTTTTACATTCTAACCCTTGGAACCCACTAATGTATCTATCCCTATGCAACCCATGGAGTTCTGAACTCATGAATAGTAAGAAGTAAAAAATGCAGTACAACTTATATAATAGATTCAACACATCCAACAATAGATCCATAGCCTCTTGGAAAAGATAAATTATAAATACAAGCAATGCCATGACAAACATTGGGTCCTATATTAATTCAATGTTGGATATTGTTAGAGTTAGAGTATATTACATCTTTTGGGTCATGTAAATGTACCACCTTTGGTACATAGTTAGAGTAGGAGATTACTTTAGGGGGAAGTTAGCTAGTTACTTCAAGCAATGTAATAAATGCACAAGTGTCAATGTGCAAGTTGTAATGTGCAAGGTGTCCCCTTGTACAGCTAGGTAGAGTGTTGGCCAAGGAATCTATCTTCCTATATAAAGGGCCTCATAGAGATATATCAAGCATATCAAGTGCATTATATCAGAGAGTAGTAGATAGTGGTAGAACTCTTGTATGGAGTACAATGTAGTTCTTTAGCTTATATTAATGGAGTGACCATCACCTCCATACTGCATTGTATTTTTACCACTTTCTATTTATAGTATATTTCAGTCATATTGCAGAATTACTTTCTTTCATATTTTTTGCATTTTATTAGGACCTATGATAGATCTCTCCCACTACATATATCCTCAAAATCTAACAATGGTATCAGAGCCATGGTGAATCGAGATAGGAATAGGTAAAGTCACCATTACTACTATTGACCTGCATCTTTGTAAACTAGATCTACCATTGTGCACCGCTACATGCAAATGTTACCACTAGGAATCAATTAATAGAAAGATCCATAGTAGGTCAATAGGAATAGGGAGAGTCACAAGTGAGAGGACTGAAATAAATCTTAGTTACAAAAATTTTGAGATTACATTTGGCTAGAGTCTTTCCACAGAGTTGTAGAAAAACTCGTGAAGACTAGGACTCAACATTCATTCCACTAGTTTGATGGATCAACTAGTGAAGACTATTTAAGGATCTAGATTTTTTAATGTTAACTATTATCTAAAGTTTTTGTTGCAGAAAATTAACTCTCAGAAGTTGGGACACTTCCTACAATAGATAGAGAAGGATTTCACCTTCGTTTCCTGAAAGTCTATGTGCTTTCCTCATGCAGATATTAGTTCTTTATTGTAGAAAAAGACTCTATGAGAAGAGTCATGGTGAAGTTTGGAGATTGGAGATCTCCATTGCAAGATTGAAAAACTTCACATTGCAAAAAAAAGGCCATAGAAGCCTTGATCCAAAATTAAATCATTCCAGTCTAAAACTTGTGAAAAAAGAGATTAAAAAATTGGGAAGCTTCCTACAAGAAACTAGAAAATATTCTTAATTCCTAAACAAGAGAAGATTGAAGATTTCAAAGACCTCAAAAAGTCCCATTACAAGACTAAATCTTAATTCAAAAGAAGAAAAGGCCACAGTAGCCTTATAGTAGACTCAAGGAATAAGAGACTCCAGAAGATGAGTCAAGGAGGAGATAGAAGATTGGTGATATCCATTCAATATTAATACCTATAGAGTGTAAAAGCAGAAAAGACCATAAAGGCCTTAATTCTGAAGAATACTTCAGAGAAGAGTTCCTGATTCAGATAAGAGATCCTAATTTAGAAGAAGACTTCATAGAAGAGTTCCAGAGAAGACTTCAGATAAGATTCCACAAAATAGGAGATTTTTAATCTCCATTAAAGCTTGCAAATTATAGAAGATAAAGAAGGACCAACAAGATTCCATTCTAGAATCCAGAAGCAGTAGATTTAAGAGATCCGAGAAGAAGATCTCATCACAAACACTTCCAGAAGTAGAAGGTTGAAGAAAAGGTCTCATTTGGAAGACCAGAGAAGCTGCAAGATAGAAGACCTTGGAGAGGTCTCAAGGAGGAAAAGAAGAAGGCTTGGAGAGCCTTATTGTAGAGCTCATAGAAGCATCATCAAAAGAGTTCCTAGGAGAACTCATTGGAGAAATCCACTACCAAGGAGAAGCTCCTGATAGTGAAGGACTTGGGACAATTATCACCATCCAAAAACAAGCCCAAGAGAAGAAGAATTTGGTAAAGAGTGCCAAATCCTAAAGAAGAATCCAGTGAAGACCTCAAGATATTCAAAATCTTGAGAAGAAGAAGATCCTATTTGAAGTTAGAATTCAACAAGAATATTGAAGGAGGATTCAGATAGAAGAAGCCTACCAAATCCAAGAGACTTGGAGATTACCTCTCACAGCAAGAAGGCACAGTTTAGAGATAAGAGTTCTTTGAATCTATAGCAAAAAATAGAAGATCACTAGAAGGATCAAGCCACCAAACCCTAGGCTCAAGATAGAAGGTTCGAGACCATAGTTTGGTGAAGCAAGAAGTTATTTTAGAAAGCCAACAAGAAGTTATGAATTCATCCATTACAAGGCAACAACTTGGTGAATCAAAACACCAAGATCTACATCTACTACAGAAGCCATTAAAAGGTAAGCAACTTGGGTGCAATTAGTTGAACTTCAAATAAGGGTTCATTATCAAATTCCATTAAGCACCATATTTAGATTAGAGTTGCAAAGAAAAAGGGCTTATATTATAGTCTTCAAGAAAGTGCAAAAAGGAGAGTTCATTTTAAAGATATATTTGCACATTAAATAGGAGTTGGATATTTTTCGAAAGAAATAAAATTATCACCTACCTATTATCTATCCAGAAAGCAAGAAGACTACATCCTACAATATTGATTGTAGTGAAAATTGTAGATTATTCATTAAGGGTTCTTTACAGATTACTCTTAAAAGTTGTAGAGATTATTAAGTGCATTTGAAATTATTTTGAGATTTTATTTATAGGAGCAATAAGGTGAGATTATTGTTACCATTAAAGTGCATTATTAATCCATTAGCACTATACTAGTTGATCTTTAACTAGTTACTCTCAAAAGGGTTAGTTTGTGTTTGTTGATTGTTAAAGATCAAGGGCACAAAACCAATAGATTATCAAAGTGTCTAGAGACACTATTTGGTGCACAAAACCTACAACATTTTATGGCCCAAAGAAGCCACCAAAATCAGATCAGATTCCTCCAAGGAGTGGAGAAGAAAGCCACCATCAAAATCAGTAAAAGAAGCTACAAATCAAGACTTGGTGAGTCTCATATTTGAGGTGCACTAAGGGCTATTTACAAAAAAATTAGTGCAAAAATTACTTCTACAAAATCTTCTATCTACGTGGTTATTAGCTTGGGTTTATTACCAAAGTAACCAAGCAAAGGAGAGAGTTGTCTAGCAAAGGAGACAACGTCAAATCAACCCTTGCCTACAAGAAAGCCACCATTAAAACCAATAGAAAAGAGTGCAAAAGGAGGTGCAAAAATAAGGTATTCTATTTACAAGTTTATTTACATTATCTTGCACCATAATATTCTATCCTACGTAGGAAAAAGGACAAGGTCTAAGTGTCATAAAGACACATTCTTCATAAGGAAGAAACATCTCCAAGCGGTCGTAGAGAAGCACTATCCAAGCAAGGTAAAAAGGGGCCTTCAAGGAGCTCAAATCATCCATGGTTTGGAAAACCACAATAAGCAACCTGCACAACATACATAGCATAGCACAAGAAGAAGCTATCATCTACAAAGGTAGAATTACAAGCAACTTGAAAGCAGGAGAAAATCCAAGCATAGAGAAAGCAATACCCAAGAGCTAGATGTACATCCACAAGGAGCATTCAAAACACCATTGGAGTAGTGTTGCTCACAGTCCTAGCTCATAACCATCATAGCAGTGCTCATTATCCCAGCTGGAACCAACTCACATACCAAGCACCATCGAAGCATTGAGGAGAAAACACAACAAAAGATGAGTTGAAAATAATACATTGAGGAAGCTTGCAAGAATACGTTGAAGAGGAAGGTTCATGCAAAATATAAAAGGTGCCACTTGTCACCATTGAAGAAACCCTAACGAGCACTCAAAATAATGCTCAAGCTTGCACGTGTGAAAGGAAGCGTTACATAGGGAGAACATCGGTTATGTTAGAGAAGAGGTGACACTTGTAACCAAGGCATACAAGCACTCACATAAATATTGTAACATCTATCCTCCAACAAATTTCAAGTGTCTTCTTCGAGCATTGAAATAAAACTACCATGACACTTGTCATATTCAACAAATCCTCTTCCTATTTAAGGTGCCTGAGACTAAGGAAGGAAGCACATTCATAGCAGCAAGGAGTTGCAGCGTATAAGAAAGGAGAAGAGCATTTAAAGCTCTTGGTCAAGGTGGTCAAAGAAGCCAGACTTGAGGCATCCACTATCCAAATATTGCAGTCAGAAGAGAATAAAAAATCAGTCGTCATCCATCATAGAAGGAGTTCAAGACAAGCATTAAAGTCTATCGATCTCATCTACGCCCATACGTTGGAGAATACAAAGCTTACCATTGGTCATAACGACCAGGAGGAATACTAAATATTATTGTCATCTACGTCTAAATTCAGCACCGAGTACGTAGAGGTTTGCAACATTATAAAGGTAAGAATTTACCTTATTCTAATTTGCTTTCATTAAAAGGAGTTATAAGGGTATAATATAAGGTTGAAACTATAGGGAAATCAACCATATTTGAAAGCAAAATTAAAGGAGAATTATAGCTTAATATTTGCAAATTAAAACATAGGAGAAATAAGGATTTCTACCTAGAAAAATTAAATTTCTATTATTGCAAATATTATTGTTTTCTAATATTCCAAATTAGGGAGTTATAAGGAATACTACACCAAAGTAGGATATTGGAATTTAGAAACATTAAATATCAAATATCAAAGGCTATAAAGGGAGGTTCATTAAAGATTATCAAGGGTTGGAAATTAATTGGTATACTTGTCTCAAAACCACATTAAAGGGATAAAAGAAATCCAACCATTAGGACCTCATCAAATTAGAAAGTGCTTAAGTTCAATAGGAGTAATAAGGTGTAATAGAAGTTGATTTTTTCTATTCACAAAACTTTACAAAATCAACCCAAAATTGAACTACTATTCTCAAAAGCACTTTATCAATCATTTAGCATATCCAAAATCACTAGGGAGACATAAGGCATTCTACAAGACTTGATAATAATAGCATTCATCAAAGTTTATCAAGTACTCAATCCATTTGGGAGTCATAAGGAAGCCTACAAAACCTAAGCTCTAAAAAGGTTTTATCAAATCAAGCTCATATACTCTAAACTAGGGAGTTATAAGGAAGACTACTACAAAGGTTCTATTATACCACAATGGAAAGAAGAACATATTTTCACACAAAGAAACAAGAACAAGGCACACACACTACATCATGCCACAAATGCAAAAATAATCCAAGCATGGAAAATTCAACAAAGTAGAAGAATACATGGCACATTGACTCAGGAGCTAGTCATCACATGACTGGAAATCTACAATGGTTTGATTGTCTTGAAATCACTAATGGTTACAGACTAAGAATTGCAGATAGCCAAACTTATCCTATACATGGATATGGATGTGTAACACCAAGCAAATCATTTCCAAACTTTCTACTACAAAAAGTATTGTATGTTCTTGGATTAACATTCAATCTCATTTCAGTAAGCAAGTTAGTAGAAAGCAATTGGATAGTCAATTTCAGATATATGAATGAGATCAATACATGCCTTATCATGAACCAAAGTGAGATAGAAGCAACAGGATCAATCCATGGAAATACATATATCCTAGATTCAATGGAAATCTCACAAGACATTGTTGTATTTAAAAATGATACTAACTCATTTCCTGAGGAATAGGTTGAAGAAAATGAAGAACTAGTACACCATAAAGGTAAGCATAGAAGAATCAAAATAAAAAATATGAGAGGTCAACAACACTATGCTCTACTCAGCCAACTGCAATCTGAAGAAGCAATAGAACCAAATGAGGATACTCACAAAGAAGAAAACAAAGGAGGATGGATAGAAGAGAACGATATCCTTGAGCAAGCCAAAGACCATTCTCAAGAAGAAGATCCATATTGAAGATTGAAATCTTCAATACCCAAATAATGTAATACAGGGGGGTGTTAGAGTTAGAGTATATTACATCATTTGGGTCATGTAAATGTACCACCTTTGGTACATAGTTAGAGTAGGAGATTACTTTAGGGGGAAGTTAGCTAGTTACTTCAAGCAATGTAATAAATGCACAAGTTTCAATGTGCAAGGTGTCCCCTTGTACAACTAGGTAGAGTGTTGGCCAAGGAATCTATCTTCCTATATAAAGGGCCTCATAGTGAGATATATCAAGCATATCAAGTGCATTATATTAGAGAGTAGTAGATAGTGGTAGAACTCCTATATGGAGTACAATGTAGTTCTTTAGCTTATATTAATGGAGTGACCATCACCTCCATATTGCATTGTATTTTTACCACTTTCTATTTATAGTATATTTCAGTCATATTGCAGAATTACTTTCTTTCATATTTTTTGCATTTTATTAGGACCTGTGATAGATCTCTCCCACTGCATATATCCTCAAAAGCTTCTATAAGGTATGGTTACATCATCAAAAATAGAGACTTTTAGGACCTAATAGGAATATCAAACCTCTTTGTTATGGACCATATACCATAACCAAGAATGTGGGAAAAAATATCTTTGAATTGAATCCTCCATCTTATCTTGCTTTGCATCCAATATCCAATGTTCAACTTCTTAGGCCCTATGGTCTATCTTTGTTGTACATGTTCATAGTAGCAAAATAAATGAATATTGAAGAACTCAATCTATATAGCTTAGCTCCAATGGAGGAAGATCAAATTTTTGACACATGGACTAGGACCACTATAAGGTAGTCCATTCAGATGTACATAGTGGTCAAGGCAGGACAACTTAGTCACCAAGGTGAGTGGCTCATGAAAAATTAGATAAAGAAATAATTTCCATACTTCATGTCAAAAATTTATACAATAGGGACCATTTCTTCTCAAAGGGGATGAATGATCCAGGCATGTGACCTTTTTATAGCATGTTTTTATGCTCAAAATACCTAAAAATCAAAATTTTTAATCCTTGTCACATTGTTAGGGGCATAACCTTTTGCTTGGGACTCCATTTTAATCCATTCAAGAAGCATTGGAAATATTAGATAGAACAATAATTTTTGTAGCAACATTGTAGAGTTGCCAACATGTTTGTGAAAAATGCTTCAGATGCCTTAAAAAATACAAAAAAAGTACTTACTAAAAATAGTAGTTATCTATTTTTAGATTTTGTATCCAAAATACATCTCTAGCTATGTTGTTGTGACTTATGGAATGGAAATAACCATATTTCTATATGGGTTATCTTCTGAATCATGAAATTTAAACCACTACATTTCCATATGGGTGACCTCCCATATTCAATATGGTGGATTTCCTACACACCAATTTCTTGTATAAAGAGAGATGCAAATCTAACTGTAAAATACATTAGTAATGGATGCAATGTTATAGCCTCACATCTCTTCTTAGAGATTGCTTGCATTGTACTCTAATTTTTGAGAAATAAAATTATTATGCTATTTTGCTTGTATACTCTTGTGTTCTAGTTTATTTATATTTTATTATTTTTGAATTTCACTCTTTCATGATCACTCTTAACTCAAAATTTTGAGTTTTAGTTAAATCTAAGAATTTCAAGGTCTGGTCATATGCCCCCATGGAGTTGGAATATATTATAAGAACTGATAATGAAGCGAGCAGATAAAGAGGGCAGAGCAAAGCAGAAGCACACTAAATTACATTATTTCAGCATAGTTGCAGCTTAATAGGCAAATAATGCAACTTACTTTGTCTTGAAATAGACCTAGAATAGTTGCAGCATAATAGGCAAATAAGTCGCAAGATAGAAATGACATATTTTGAAGTGGAGAAAGGTGTGCAAGATATTTCTAAGACTCCTCCAATATACTCCTACCACTGAAGATGTTTTCTAAGGGCCAATGACTATTGTTGCAGCACAAACTATCTAAAATTACACTTATTTCAAATATAGAATTATTAGCAAATCACTATAAAATAGTAAATAGGCTGATGTGAGTATGAGATATATTGTAATATTTTATTATAAATAACATAGATCCCTTCTTGGTTGAGCTAAGGAGGAAGTAGAATAGAGGAGAGTAGTAGTAGTAGCAAATAGGACTGTACAACAATTCTCTGTAACAATTTTTAGCATGTTTTGACAACAATAAAAGTGCAGTTCTTTTGTCAAATTCTATTTTGATTGTTAATTAGTTAAGGAGTGTTTTTCACCTCCTTCTAGATTAGGAAGTATGGGCCCACTTTCAGATCTAGAAGGAGGATTTTTATGACAAGTTTTAATCTATAATTTTGGTGCAGCAGAATTAACAGATTACTTGTCAGATTTACTTTTCTTGTTTTAAGTTTGTTTGATGTTATTTATTTTTTCTATTATGTTTGTGTACAAAATTTGTGTGTGTGTTAGCTGACAAATTATATTAAAACATTTATTCCCCTTGTTTTCTTTTCTTTCCATGTTCTATTGTTTTTATGTTTTCAGCAACTTTCAATTTATAGCAGATTTCATTTTGCTGTCAATTCATGTAACATAAGCTTGATGACCTTTTGTGGAAGGATATTGACAGGTGTTTTCAATATAATTTTTACTTCCAAGCATCATTTCAATTTTGCAAAAGTAAACTAGGTTTCAATTCTACAAGTGTAATTTAGGATTTCAATTCAGTAACATTTTAATTCTGTTATTTCAATTCTGCAAAAGTAAATTAGATTTCAATTTAGCAATTTCAAATTCCTGCACTTGTAGTTAACTTTCAATTTCTATAAATTAGAATTAGTTTTTATTTCTTGCAAGTTTCCATTCTGTAGATTAGGTTTAGTGTGACACCAAAAGGCTAAACCAAATCTGTCTCACCCAATAAATACTTGAAATCTAAATGCCTGAATTTTACTCTACCCTAACCTTCTATTGTAGACAGCCTTGTACACCACCCCGGATTGATAAATCATTGAGATTAAATTATGGGATTAACAACACTCATCAAGTTGTCCCTGGAGGTCGTCCCTCGCATGATGTCGATGGAATCACCCGGGTCATCCCTTAATGAGGGACGACCCAAGTGACTTAGTAGACTTCATTCGATGGACGACGAACACACTAAAGTGTCATTTCTTTTTGCATGGGATATTTAGGCATAAATTTATGGGTAAATTTATGTATAGGTAAATTTAAAGGTAAATTTATGGATAAATTTAGGGGTAATTATTTTTCTTTTGGTTGAAAAATACAGTATTAATAGCAGTAGAAACTAAGAAAAACCTCATTCAGTTGTCTTTGGAGATCGTCCCTTGCATTCAGTCATCCTTGGAGGTCATCCCTCACATTCAGTCATCCTTGGATGTCATCCCTCGCATGATGTCGATGGAGTCACCTGGGTTGTCCCTTGATGAAGGATGACCCAAGTGAGTCAGTAGTCTTCATTCAAGGGATGACGGATAAGCTGAAGTGATTCATTTATTTTTGCATGGGATATTTAGGCATAAATTTAGGGGTAAATTTATGTATAGGTAAATTTAGAGGTAAATTTAGGGGTAAATTTAATGGTAAATTTAGGCATAAATTTAGGGGTAATTATTTTTCTTTTGGTTGAAAAATATAGATGTAAGTGATAGCAGTAGAATATAAGGTGAATAGGGATGGGACATTGTACACTGTCATTGTCATAAAAGAAATAAATATTCCATTTTTAAGCTTTTAATTAATTTATTTTTAATCGAATCTTCTTATCATGGAATTACCTTTCATAGTATTGTCGTTGAACATCATTTCGTTGGAACTTGGAAATATATATTATTTACGTTTTGAACTGCATCTTATCCTTGGTCAATTGGTTGGTATGTTAATGTTGCTAAGAAATAGTATTGTAGTGGCTAAACTTAGAAATTGAGAAAACCCCATTCAGTCATCCTTGGAGGTCGTCCCTCGCATTCAGTCGTCCCTATAGGTCGTCCCTCGCATGATGTCAATGGACTCACCCGGGTTGTCCCTCAATGAGGTATGACCCAAGTGAGTCAGTAGACTTCATTTGAGGGATGACAGACACGTTGATGATACCATGAACTCAATTCCCTCATGGCAATCTATAACAAGCAGAAGTGCATATGATTGATCTTTTGTTTTCAAATCCAATGTAGTATATCATTGCACATTACTTTATTGCTTTATTATAATATTGTACTATATATGTTGAATATATTAAACATAGCATTTTGATTTAAGAATTCCATTTTGTTAAAATGTTTTTGTAGTGGATGCAACTCCATCAAGAAGGGACCTCCCTTTTCAGTCTATTAACAATAGGTTCTTTAAATCCATCATCGAGTTCCTCCGGTCACGTATTTTTTTGTAGGTAAGAACATTAGACATACCTTTATGGGCTATGGGTTATATTATGCGTTGCCTCAAAAAAAAAAATACGACTGATCCTCATATGTTTCCACCAAAATAAAAAATGAACTTCAGAATGCGCGCACAAATACTACAACCACTTCTACCCTTATTATTTGCAATTACTTGATTGGTTTTTATTATGAAGAATATTATAATGTAAGCAATACCACCGTACCCACCTCCTTCCATGCAACATTGAAGTCACTTATCTTAACCTCCAAATAGATGCAGGTAATTTTTTACAAAAAAAATTATAATAATTTTTTTTAGTGTTTATATTTCTAATTTTTAATTTTTTTTTAATGCAGAGAAGAGTGATGTCAGCTTCGAATAGAAGAGAAGCAATAAATAGGGGAAACAACCCAGAGGGTAGTGCATATTTTGACACACAATCACTAGAATGTCTACTAACAAGGTCTGCAAAACGTGTTAGATATTCAAAATCTACTTGTATTTGTCCAACTTGCTCTTCTATTTCATGTCCAACTCCTTCTACTTCACGTCCACATGCCATCGATGTTGTCATCTCAGGTAAAGTTTCTTTTGAGAAAGATAACCAATTATCCATGGATATCATTCCTCTCATTTAGTCGTACACTCTGTTGTCCCTGACGGTCATCCCTGGCATGATGTCAACGGACTCACCTGGGTTGACCCAGGTGAGTCCGTTGACATCATGCAGTGGATGACCGTCGGGGCGACGAAGGCCCACAAACCCAACCGAGATGACAACATGTGAGGGACAACTTGGGTGAGTCCGTAGACTTCATCTGAAGGTCAACGGACTCACTCGGGTCATCCCTCGCATGATGTCAACGAAATCACCTGAGTCATCCCTCGACGAGATGACCCAGGTGAGTCCATCACCATCATGTGAGGGACGACTTGGGTGAGTTCGTAGACTTCATCTGAAGGTCAACGGACTCACTCGGATCATCCCTCGCATGATGTCAACGGAATCACCTGAGTCATCCCTCGACAAGGTATGACCATGAATTCTCTAATTAGTTTTAGTTAGAACTTACCATTATTTTAAATTAAAACTTTTTAAATGTTTTTAGGGCATCATCCAAGACAAATTTCAGAATCAGTTCGACCTGAAAATGACACAACAACGTCTAGTATGTGCAATTATAGTTCTAGTAAATTTTAATATCAAATTATTTTTACAATAAATATTATTTTTATTTTTTGTAGGTTCAAGTCAACATCACCAACAAAAAATAATGGTGCATCCACCACCACCGCCTCTACATCCTCTATAGCAATATCGCATAGAAATTTTTGAACAAACGAATAAAACAGGGCAACAGACCAGATCAGAGCATGATATACAATTAAAATTTGAGTTTCCTAATCATTTTATTAAAATATTTTCTTTAAATGTTTAATTTATTTTTTATTTTTGTCTTAGGTCAATCACAACGGCCTACGCATCATTTTATACCACCACCACCACCTCCACATAGACAATAGTTCGTGAGGCCTCAACATATGCGAGGAAAAGTGTTACATGATGAAAGGAGTTCAACAGACCCATCCTTTGGCCTTTCAAGCTTTCCAACCTTGGAAAATGTTTCAAAACTTTTCAATGATTCTCTTGGGTTGTCTGTTCCTCCCTTGGATAAGGAATTCTTTATCCAAGGTTTATTTCCTAAAATTTTTAAAGCATCTTATATGCTTCAAACCCAAAGAGGAGAAACCATTGATAAAAAATTGCAAACTGGTGGAAGAGCCACCACTGCTCACAGCACCCCTCCCCTCGGTCCAGTTGGTCAAGATGCTCCTCTTACTAAGGATCAAATATTTGATTTTTCAGAATTTGATTTAATAGAAAAAAAATTGGAAGCCATAGTGAAGGATACCATGCTTTCTGATATTTTTTATTTGAAAGTTTGGGAGTATCAAGCAAAATTTCTAGCTAAGGAAATTAATGCCCGATACAAAAATTATACAAAAAGAGAAAATTTGTTTTCTTTGGTTCAACAACACCTTGAAAATGTGGATGCTTTGTTATATAAAGCAACCTCAGGAATTGTGAAGGCCACTAGCACTGATGTTTATGGTGATGAAATTATAGATCACTTTTTGAATATGCTTGAAAATATGAATGTTGAAGCTCAAGCCTATTTCAATAAGTGGAAAATTGACAGAAAAAAAAGTTAAAGTGACAAAGGCTTCCTAGGTTGTTGCAGAGGTAAGTCAACAATATTTTTCTGAATTAATTTATTTTATAATATTTTGATGGATCAATTAACTAACATTTTAAATATTCTACTGTGTAGTCCAATTTTGAGAATATCAAAAATCAAGTGGAAAGTATGAATATATTTTTGGGCACCGGAAAGCAAAGTATAAAAAATGTAATTGAATTCAAAGAATGATTCTATGAGACCGTAAGATAGAATGATGCCTTCGGAAGAACCATCATAAAATATAAATTGGATCTGAATATTCTTCTCACGAAACAAGAGAATAAAATACCTCCAAAATATGATCCCGCTACAGAGGAGAGGGACTGGTAGAAAGTTTGAATACTGGTGAAGAGAACCTACAAAGAGTTGGTGTGTTAGGAGAAACAAAATTAGAGGTGGCATCTGGGAAAGGTCATGAAGAAAAGGAACCAAATCATTCATCTAATTCTCTGCAAATACTTGAAACAGGTGCTTCAACACAATAGTTTGAAATTGGATGCACAGTCCTTTGTAATGAACTTTGTTTCTCATAAACTGATGTTTGAATGAAACATATTTGAAATAAATGTTTTGATGAACATAAATGTTGATGAATAGGTATTTGATACAACTCTTTGTTTTGATGAACTCTTGGCTTGAATGAATAGACAACATTTTATTTCTCATTAAATACATTTTGTAATGAACCAATGTTTGAATGAATAGAATACATTTTGTTTCTCATGAAATATTTAATTTTCGAGTTATAGAAAATTGAATCTAGATACAACTCTTGGTTTTGATGAATGTAAATGTTGGTGAATAGGTGTTTGAAATAACTCTTGGCTTGAATGAATAGAATACATTTTATTTCTCATGAAATACATTTGGTTATAAACTTTGTAATGAATAGATGTTTGAATGAATAGATGTTTGAATGAATAGAATATATTTTGTTTCTCATTAAATATTCAATGTTTGAGTTATAGATAATTGAACCTAGATACAACTCTTGGTTTTTATGAATGCAAATGTTGATGAATGTGTGTTAGAAATAGCTCTTGTTTGAATGAATGGAATACATATTGTTTCTCATGAAATACCTAGGTGAGTCAGTAGGATTCATTTGAAGGACGACCTAGGTTGATTCAAGGATGACCCAAGTGTTTCACTAGGTTTCATTTGAGGGATAACCCAAGTGAGTCAGTAGGCTTCATTCAAGGGATGATCCTTGTGAGTTAGTAGGCTTCATTCGAGGGACGACCCAAGTGAGTTAGTAGGCTTCATATGAGGGACAACCCAGGTGAGTCAGGGATAACCCAAGTGAGTCAATAGGCTTCATTTGAAGGATGATCCAAGTGAGTCAGTAGGCTTCTTTTGAGGGGCGAACCAGGTGAGTCAGGAAAAACCCAAGTGAGTCAGTAGGCTTCAATTGAGGGATGACCCAGGTGAGTCAAGGATGACCCAAGTGAGTCAGTAGGCTTCTTTAGAGGGACAACCCATGTGAATCAGTAGGCTTTATTCAAGGGATGATCCAAGTGAGTCAGTAGGCTTCATTCGAGGGATGACCCAATTGAGTCAGTAGGCTTCATTCGAGAGATGACCCAAATGATTTAGTAGGATTCATTCGAGGAATGATCCAAGTGAGTCAGTAGGCTTCATTCAAGGGATGACCCAAGTGAGTTAGTAGGTTTTGTTCGAGGGATGACCCAAGTAAGTTAGTATGCTTGATTCGAGGGACGATCCAAGTGAGTCAATAGGCTTCATTTAGGGGATGACCCAAGTGATTCGATATAATTGATTCAAGGTATGACCCAAGTGAGTCAGTAGGCTTCATTTGAGGGATGATCTAGGTGAGTTAGGGATGATTTAAATGAGTTAGTAAGCTTCCTTCGAGGGACAACCCAAGTGAGTTAGTAGGATTCATTCGAGGGATGACCCAGGTGAGTCAGACTCAGGGACGACCTAAGTGATTTAGTAGACAACAATGCAAAGCCTATAATTTTGAACAAAATATTTGATATTTTATCCATTATTAACAATAGTAAAATACTCATACAACAAAGCAAACACAATTTTGAACAAAATATTTGGCATTGTCCCTCCAAGGAAAAATTCATATACAACAAAGTAATCCTATGTTACAAAGAAAATATAGCAAAGCAAGCCAATAATTTTGAACAAAATATTTCATTATATCCATCCATGATCCAAGGAAAATTTCATATACAATAGGGCAAAGACTATAATTTTGAACAAAATATTTGACATTATGTAACATCAATCCAAAACAAAATCATGCAATGTAATTATGTATGTGACATGTTGCAAAAAGATGCAAACACATTAATCCAAAAAAAACTTCATAATCCTAATTATCCACATCAGGATTATATAAATATCATGCAATCTGTATAAATTCCATCTATCAAAGGGACATGTTGCAAAAATATTGCATATATTACATCGAAGGAAGTTGAAATGAATAGTTTCGATCTTCAACATCATTTGTAGACGTAGTTGATATCTGTGTCTCAACAATCAAATCATTGTTCTCAATTTCCTCATCATCATTATCAATATTCATGATACCTCTTCTGCTTGTTATAGATTTCCAATATGCCACTGCTCTATCATAAGGAAAATTGTGCACCTCATAAGAAGAGACATATATTCTCAAGCAGTTTTCTAAATTCTTTTCCAGTAGATTACGAACTTTAGATTTCACAAAAGACAATGCACTAAAAACCCCTTCATATTCCACTGATCCCAAAACGATTGTTTGACACAATTCATATAAGTGGAAATATTCGTTCATCATTTCCTATAAGACAATACTAGGGTACAATTCTTTCCACAAATGTATAATAAAACCTGGTTTGCTAGAATTAGTCAAAAGTGGAATTTGATCAAGCATTGTATTTTCAAAATATGAGGATTGTTTGGTCAAAATATCTTCATTCAAAATACCATTGATCTCAGTACCGTTAACTTCCATACTTTTAGAAAAATATTCGATAAGTTTACCCATATATTTTATAAACAATTTTTTTTGCTATTATAATTTTTTCCTGAATCCCAAAATGCAGGGTTAACCACACCCATTGCTTCTAGCAACTCATATCTTTGAAAATGACTTCTAATTTCTTTTATCATATATTTTTCTATTTTTCTCAACTTAATCCTTGTATTCTGTAAAACTTCTTCAAATTTTTTGTATGTGATTGGCCTCTCTTTAAAATCTTCACTAACTATGTCCAATCACTTATCAAAATAATATAAAGGTATATTTTTTCCATGAACATTAATACAAAGATGATCGTGAATGTTGAACTGCAACAAACTATTTTGTTCATTGATATTTGTTAGAGTTCTCCAATCATCAAACACAGGATCCATACAATTCTCACTTGATAAGTATAATGTATTGAGACGCACACAAATATATTTTCTAACTCTGATGAAATCAACTATATAAATGGATCTTTGTTGCACAAGTTTTATCAATGTATTCATTTCATGCAGCATTGGAAGAATACCACATAAAGTAAGTAGTGTTTCCAGGTCTCTCATACGATATAACAAATATTTCACTTTATCAATTGCCCTTTGATTTTCATACATAAAGCCTACTATGGATTTACATTGTTTGAAAACTCTTGATGTAGTTTGAAACAATGAAATCCACCTAGTATCCACATCTTGCAAAAAAAAATTAGTTTCTGTAAGTGAATTGTTGAAACTCTGCAAACTTTTTTGGACTGCACAAAAAATATGAATATACTTCCTAGACGAGTTCTTCAACTCTTACAAAATTTTGAAATGTGCTCACAATTTTGTATGCAAGATTCATTCTTTGAGCCATGCAGTGAATCAAGATCAAATATGGGGTAACAGATGTTTGAAGTCGAACACAAAGACCATTTATGTTCCCTTGCATTACAGTAGCACCATCAGCTTGAACACATATTAATTTACTAGCTATTACTACATCATCCATTCTAGCAATATCCTTTAAGCTAGTAACAACAACATTGTAAAGATTTTCAGCATTACAATTTTCCACCATCTTATGTATTTATAGCAAATGAGGTTTCCTTATATGATTTTTTTTTATAGCTTAAATTAAAAATGGGTTTTTATCAAGGATCCCAAAACCTGATTACATTGAAACTTGATTACATCAAAATTAGACAACCAAGGAAATACAACAGGACAGGCTTGAGGAAAGCCGAAAGGAACAAGAACAGGAAAGCACCAGAGGAACTAAAATAGGATCCTATCAAGGAAGACGCAAAGGAAGCAACTCAGGACGTGATCCAGGAAACCTATAGAGGAAATTCGGGCAAGAACAGAAAGCCCGCCAGAAAATCGAAAAAGAAAGTTCAGACGCCAAAACAGAAATTTGAAACTTAAAAAAGGTGAGAAAAGGAGCCAAACCGCCCAAACAACTAGAAACAAATTGAAACATCCCACAGGCGGGAAAGGGACACGGGTTCCAAAAATTGAATTTGAATTAAAATTTTGAATCCTCCTAAGGGCGGGAAAACTAGAAACCACCCTTGGGAAACCATAACCTAAACGAAAACTATTTTCCATGCTAGGAAAACTACAATTCCAGCCAGAAAAAAGACGATAAATACCCAAGATGGCAAAGAATTATAAAATTTGGAACAAACCAATCCCTAGAACGCCTGAAATATGAAGCAATATGAAGAGAAATTTTGTAGGTGATGAAATCGTCATGTAGTGGAACTCCAACATGAAAAATGGTACAACAAAAAAAGGAATTTTGTAGGCAATGAAATCCTCCTGTAGTAGAACAATAGCCTAAAATATGGTGCAACTATGGAATAGGAACAAGAGGAACTTCCCAGGCTATTAAGTCCTCAAGTAGAAAAAAGGAAATCTTAAAAAAATACAACCCAAATGAGGAAACAATAGCAGCAGAACAACACATCTTAAGGAAAAGGCAGGCAAGTGCCACAGGAACCCAAAAGGAAGGAGTCACAAGGAGGCACGACTGCAAACAATAGAGCCCAAATCGAAAGGAAGTAATCAGGCATCCTAGACAACCTTCAGCACCACAGCTTCAAGGACGTGGAAAAGAAAATCCTACAAGGATTTAGCAGCAAGAAAAGCAGAGGCCAACCCAAAAGCCATGAAAGGAACTGAAAACCTGCAAGACCCACCACCATGAACCCAAAGAGCAGAGTCACAATAGAAAGCACACGGTCCTCTTCCAAAACCAAAAGGATGTTGTGCAAAACTGCTCATGAAGCGATAATTCCTCAGACCCACCAGCGAATAGCTTCAAGGACACAGAATAGGAAGTCATGAAAGGATTCAATAGCAATAAGAATAGAGACCCTCCTGAAAGCCACAAAAAGAGCTAAAATCCCACAAGAGCCACCACCTCGATCCTAAATAGTAGAGTCACAGTATAAAGCGCATGGTCCACAACCAAAAGTATGTTGTACAAAACTGCTTATGAATCCAAAAATCCTCAGACCCAGCAATCCACAACTGAATATCCCCTAAGAACAAATGTAAGAAGACTTCCAAAAACAACCTGAGAAAAAAGGAAAATTCAAGGAAAACCCTAAAAGATCCAAAAATCCCAAGAAAAGTCCCAAGGAAAACCTAAACCCATCCCAGACCCAGGAACCGAAGGAAAATGGTAAGACAGTGAAGCATAACAATGGAGCAAAGGTTTTCCCATCATAGGGTAAGAGAAGAGGCAGAATAATGGAACAATGATCTCCCCTCCAAAGGAGATCGTATACAACACCTTCCAACCGAAGAGGATGGAAAAGGGAGCTTCCAGGGAAGATGGGATAGGATTAGGGACCTAGGATAGGGCCAAGGAAGGGATGCAGGAAAGAGGAACAAGACTTCCATAGGAAGTCTCCTACAGAGCCCCCATTTAAAAGGACTTCCTATGGAATGGGACTTCCATAGGAAGTACCATGGAAAAGGAGGTGCCTTATATGATTTTGAAAGGTGTAAACATGCATGCAAATCCAAGATGTATTATCAACTGCAGTTACCTCATCAATAGAAAGTGAAATGAATTTAGAATTTTTAACATTCTCTTTCAAGTCCTCCATCTCAACTAAAGATAGACATTTTGTCATTTCCCACCCACTTCGATCTGACCAATGAGCATTAGGGAGGTTGTGTACATCAGCTAGTCTAAAGAGATGCTTATAATCAATAAAGTCTGACATAGCTCTACCTTTTTTAAGAATAGTAAATACGACAACAAACTGTAAGCTTTTTGAATCTAACATGATTTTATGAATTTTTTGAAACTGTGTTGTAATCGTTCCACCATTCTCAAATAGTATTTGTTTTTGTTTCTTCGTTTTTCATAATCTAGTGCATATCTCACATGTGTGCATTCTGATGCATTCTTCCACCTATGGGTTCTCTTAAATGTTCCATCAACTTGTTTTTATTTAACATAAACCTTTCCACAATGTTTCTCTATTGTATCTATTTTAGGTTGCATTCTCTTATCTTTTGCTAATTTCCAACTACAAATAATGCATCTAGCTCCTTTTGGTTTTGCATTACTATCTTCTTGCAGCACTGGTTCAATAAATGGATACTTCGATGACCATTCAAACTGAAATGACCTTCCAACCCAAAAGTAAATAGTAGATTCCTTGTTGTATGCAAAACCAATAGCAACATTTGTCCATAGCTGATCTTCAACAACATCAGCACTAGTAGCTACCACTGCCACAACAATAGTTTCAGCTCCAAGCACAACCACAAACACAAAAGCAACCACTACCACAACACCAAACACAACCATAGTCTTGCTCTTGATGATGAGAAATCTTGATTCTTTGATTCTTCAACTTCAAGACTTTGAATAATGTAATAAGTCTAAGCATTAATATTCTATTTTTTCCTAACCTATCCAATCCATACTTGAGTACAACAAGAGATGACACGAATATTGTTTTCTTGGAGAAAGCATTTTCTACCAGTTTTATCTTTTCTCTTTTCATATTCAATATCAAAATCATATCCAATAATTTTGTCAACCACCTATTTTCTTCTAGGTAATGTATTAGTTTCTCCAAAAGTATTTGAGATTGATATGATCAATTTTAGTTTTGAAATATCTAACCAAAAAATGAAGATCTATTTTCTCAAAAACATGAGATATGACCATCATTTGCTTCTCATAAGTAGTCTCTACAAACTCTCCCTAGAGATATACTTACTTTCAAAAGCTAGAGAATGATAATATTTCATCAACTTTATACCAATACATGTTCTTGATGCATCACACTTTATTAAAAATAATAGATTAATGAAGTATGGAATACCCAAAATAAGAGTTAAGAAAATGACCTCTTTCAACGAATTAAAAGACTATGACATTGTTGTCTAGGTAAGTACATTTGTTTTCATAATATTTCTAGAGCTACTACAAGTTTAACATAAATTTTCACAAAGTTCTTGTAGTATCTGGAAGGAAACAAAAATCCCTAAAGACTCTTAAGGGCTTTCGGAAGCGGTCAATATCATATTTTTTAATTTTCTTGGTATTAAACTTCATACCTTGTATAGTTATATTGAGATCCAAATACCTCACTTCAACTTCATACCTTTTCGAATTATGGATTGTATTTTCCCAAAGGGTTACCATAGATATATCTATTTTTATCATCTCGATGAGGTAACCCAAATATGATAGGTCTCTGGATGAGCTACCAACAAGCACACTACTCTCTTATTTTTTTTTTATTTGGTTTTATTACCGCAAACAAATTTAAAATCATGATCTTATGAAAAAGCACCAAGTGTTAGAAGAGGAGACAAACTTGGAAGAAATTATCCATATCAAAGATGCCTTCTAAAAACTCTTTATCACAAATTTACACTTGCTTAAGTTTTACCATAAATTTTCACAAAGTTCTTGTAGTATCTGGAAGGAAACAAAAATCCCTAAAGACTCTTAAGGGCTTTCGGAAGCGGTCAATATCATATTTTTTAATTTTCTTGGTATTAAACTTCATACCTTGTATAGTTATATTGAGATCCAAATACCTCACTTAAACTTCATACCTTTTCGAATTATGGATTGTATTTTTCCAAAGGGTTACCATAGATATATCTATTTTTATCATCTCGATGAGGTAACCCAAATATGATAGGTCTCTGGATGAGCTACCAACAAGCACACTACTCTCTTATTTTTTTTTTTATTTGGTTTTATTACCGCAAACAAATTTAAAATCATGATCTTATGAAAAAGCACCAAGTGTTAGAAGAGGAGACAAACTTGGAAGAAATTATCCATATCAAAGATGCCTTCTAAAAACTCTTTATCACAAATTTACACTTGCTTAAGTTTTACAAGGAATTCCTAATCATATAGCCAAAATCATTACTTTAACACCACTTATAATGAAATAACTTATAAAATTAATTAATTCATACCTTTTCAAATTATGGATTGTATTTTTCCCAAAGGGTTACTATAGATATATCTATTTTTATCATCTCGATGAGGTAACCCAAATATAATAGGTCTCTCGATGAGGTACCAACAAGCACAATACTCTCCCTTTTTTTATTGGGTTTTATTACTGCAAATAATTTTAAAATCATGATCTTATTTAAAAGCACCAAGTGTTAGAAGAGAAGACAAACATGAGAGAAATTATCCATATCAAATATGCCTCCTATAAACTCTTTTTCACAAGTTTACACTTGCTTTAATTTTACAAGGCATTCCTAATCATATAGCCAAAATCATTACTCTAACACCACTTATAACAAAATAACTTATAAAATTAATCAAAACTAATCCAAAACATTCCATCAATTAGTAAGATACAAAAATCAAATAAATATTTACAAAATGAATAACTGCAAATCCATTAAATCAATATCACTATCCAAATCACAAAAGCAAATCCGTACCACTTACAATGGGTAAATTGTAAAGTATCATAAGCAACTTAGAGAGGGGAGAGTTTCTTGGTATGTACAATGGTGACTAAAGAAGGAATATATGAATTGATAATTAACTAGATCTCATCTCTTTCTATTAATAGGCTTTTAAACTACTAAACATAAACCTAATGCTTAAAATTTGACTCAATCTTAAACTATAATCTATTAGGACCCTATTCTAACATAACCATTGTTATGTACTTGTATAGTGTCGGTGTATGTTTACACCTTGGGCATCTAGTGTGTATGGGCCCATTATGATGTAATGTTTACTTTTATTATAAGCAAGAGTTAGCAGCTTGGGTCCTCTCTTTCATGTGGTTCGACCCTTGAGCATTAAGATTAGAGAAAATAAGAGTCTATATAAGGACATGGGTTTCTAGTAGAATGAATCTCATATTTTTCTCGAAATGTGTCGAAGCTCTACTTCCAAGAAGGTTGCCTCCTCAATGAGGCCTACAATATTTATTCAGTTTGATTAATATAAGTTTTTTGTATTTTCAACCAGTTATTTCCTTGAGAACTTCTATTATTTCATTTTCATGGTTATTTGATTTACAAGCATATCCATTAATTCCTGCATTGCTATTGAGGTTATGCTTATTTTTATATGAAGGTTTCTAACATGATCCCAAGCCAATCAAATAGAAGATAATTGACATGACTATACCAAGGTCACTATAGTAAGACTAATACAATATGCCAATAATTCACAAAAAGTACTTGTAGTTTTAAAGAAACAAAGGACACCTTGCAACACGTCACAATATTTTGTAGTTAAAATTATCACAATAAAGTAACCTTATGGATAGACCCTGAATACATATGAAACACACATGTTCCATCTCTTGGAGGCCCACTATTATTAGTCCTTTAGGGATAGTTGAGCTCTTATGAATTGCTAGGTTGAAGTATTTCTAGTGAATTTGTCAATGTCTTGATCTACATTTTACCTATCAAACTTTAAAATTGGTCTACCTTCAATTGCTACCATGTCTGTTATTTTTTAAATCTTTTTCCTTCTATTTTTTTTAGATTAGGTTTTTGCCTCCTATCTATTTTTTATTTTTTATTCCTATTTCCTACTATGGCATATCTAAATTATTAAATTCAAAAAGTAAATCATCTTTATCTTTTTGCTTCTAGATATCATAAAACAGACAAAATTAATCTACACTCCAAATTTTTCAAAAGAAAGCAAAGGTATTTATCAAAGTTTACATGCACAAAAATTATCAAGTGTAAACTCTAACAAAACTCCTTCCTTCTATCATCCTATCATTTAGTTTGTTTAATTTACATTTTTTTTTCAATAGAACTTCAAACTCTTATTCAGTTTTTTTTAATACATGATTTTTTACTACTTATAAAATAATGCTAATGATCATTAGATGATAGCTTACTACAGTAATTTTTATTTGTCACCTTATAGAGGGAAGATATTCAAACTCTTATTCAGTTTTGGTTTTATACATGACTTTATTTACTCCATATAAATAATACTAATGGTCATTATATGATATGTCATAGTAGAAGTTTGTTATCAAAATATTATAGGGTCAGCTCTTCAGACTAGGTTCAAAGGTGCAACTTTTTTAGGGAATACGACACTATTGCTTTTATTGAATTTGTTACTACACAAATAAAAATATTATTTCTCAAAAAATGAGATCCAAAGATATCAAACTATGCTTGGCAAATTTTGATCCTTCTATATTGCCTTGAAAAGACTCAAAAACCTAAATTAGCAATCTTGTGCAAAAATAGATTAAGGGTAAAATATGTCAAAACTCATCTCCAAAGGTGTTAGCTCATTAATAATATATTTTTAAAAAGAAAAAGAGAATTGGGTATTCTTAAAAATGTCAACTAAGTTGGGTAGATTGGATGTAGACCAAAGCAGAAAATCAACACTAAAAATAGATTGGTAGTGTACAAAATAAAAGGCATAATAATATTTTCTAGGAAATATAAATTTAGTATCATATGCACAACCATAAAAAAACATATAACTTTTATGTTTTTAACGAGGGATTATCTAAATTTAAATTGTAATATACTATTTTTTGATATATATGAATGAACTTAAAAAAAAAGTTGAAGTCTAATTTTTTTTGAAAAAGAATTTGGAAAAATTATATTAAAACAAGGTTATTTACAAGTTGGGACGAGACTCCTCCCAAACTTATCAAGCAAGAACACCCACCTTCTCCAGCAATAATACCCGTTTCCTCCTTTTAAATTTTCAACAAACTTCTATAACTCTAAAACCCAAGATCCTAAGAACTAACCACTTTTGATTACAAAACTAAAAGGAGATATGCATTGGAGCTAAATCTTCTAAACCATATGTCTGTAATGGTTGTACAAATTAGTCAAACACTAGATTTGCTCACCAACCTGCCTAATCCTCTCATCCTCAATAGCCATGTCATTGTGCCACTAATCCCTACCTCCTTGTCGGTACCCGTCTTATCCAGGAAGTCTACCACTTTATTTAGAGCACTACCCACATAAAACGGAATCACATCATCCAATTCCCTCCACAACTCCTTAATTTGGGTGATAAGAATCCTCAACCTTCATGTCTTCAAAGCAAAATTCTTCATACAATCCAAAACTCCTACCAAGATTTGAGAATTTGATTCTACGATTATTCTCCTATAACCTTGTCTTACTACCCAGATTCTATGAAGTAGATTTGATAGCTAAGGCTTATGTTTCATTGTTCGTGGCCTTGCCCAGGCCTTACAATTCCCAATAGAGCATTGTTCCAACATGATTCTTGTAGACCACTCTATTTCCAGCTTTACTCGAATTGCCTTTTGTAGCTCCATCAATATTAATTTTAATCCAGCTTTCCAAGGGTGTTTTCCAACTAGCTTTGTCCTGCCTCTCTTGCACTTCGGATTTATAGTCCATCGTCCCTATATCAGCCTGAGTTTCCTCTTTAGCATACATTACCACAGTTTCCATGACTTTTTGCTCCGCATGACCTGCCAAACACCGTTCAAGGATAAAAAGGTTTCTCTAAAAATTCTCTCATTTCTCTCCAACCACACTTACCACCAAATAAAGTTTAATCTAAGCTTCCACCTGATATGAAGAGCTTTAGATTTAAATTTACCCCTCTTCCATCTTTCCCAAATATTAATCTGGTTCAAATCATCATTGGCTCAGATTTTATAAGCTAAAACCCATAGTTTCTAAATCAGATGCTTGAACAAGCACTCAAACATCAAGTGGTCCGATGTTTTCTCACTTTTGTAGCATAAAACACTTTGGGATGGACCAACAATTCCCCTACATCTCAAATTATCAAAAGTAAGAATTCCATTGTGCATGAACTACCAGGAAAAAATATTTACTTTTTGCTAACCCTTGGACTGCCAAATTTTTCTCAAGGTTCCACGAGCCTGGGGGACGGCGGGACGGGTTTTCGGGGACGACGGGGGATGGCAAGCCGATTTTATGGGACGGATCGAGGACGACTGGGGGGACAACTGGTATAATACTATAAAAATTGAATTTTTTTTTAAATTTAGAATAATCCACACATTCAGAATTCTACACACATCAAAAATAATATTTAGATATTGAATATTCATATTGATATTAATTACTAAGTGCTGCCATTTAAATTTTTCAACAAATATAACTAAGGACAACACACCTTACAATGTCTATAAATATATTATGCAACAAGTAAGGGAACAATAATTCATATTTAATCTTATGGAAACATACCCAATCCGTACTGACAACAAACTGTAATAAGTCCATTTAATATTTATTATGCAGCCAGGACTGGAATATACCATTTTTAGACCCTTCGGACACAATGAGTCCTCACAATGAATTCTTCTCAGGCTTTTATCACATCCAGTTCGATTCAAATTCCATACCTTTTAAATGCATAAGATGTCTTGATATCTAACAAAAGATTATGGATAGTCCCTTTGAATGCAGTAATAATTTCATGTTACCATGTTGAGTCCCATAGTATATGTATTGGAAAAGACTGTTCCGTCCAACTGTACATTGATGTAAGGCAGAGATCATGTTCAATGTAAACAAGGAACAAATTTAATACAAGGAAACCATTTTCATCCGAATTTACCCTGATGAATTCAGTCCAAGGGTGCATTCATAAGTTCAGTCATATGCATTGATGAAAACAAAACAAGATACAGTCCTATACATGAATTCGACTACATACTCAGCACATATTACCCTAGATAAGTCCCTAAATATGTATTCAGTATTATACTCAATTATAATCGGTCCTATGCATGCATATGACTGTATAATTCACTAAAAGCATTTTATTCATTAGCAGATCTATGTAAAAGTCAATGACCTTGTTTTGGCATTTCAATGTATTGACAGTCATTATATGTAAGCCTTTAAATGCACAGTTTGTAGTGATAGTCAGATATTGGGCTAATAAGTAGGAACAGTCGTCCTCATGCCTTGTTTTCAGTTATTTACCCCATGCAGTCAGATCATACAGCCTCTTGATGTCTAAGAGTCAAATTTAATCCAAATATGTATTCTATGCTTAAACAATCAGATACCACAAATATTGTTTAAAGTTATTCTAGGACAACTAACTTGGGGGTCAAGAATCCACTCACACACGCATGGCCTTTATGCCCACAGAGACTTGAACATGAGCCTTCACCAAGGAAGACAAAGACAACGTGTCTCAACCACTTGAGCTCAGCTCCCCAGACAAATGTTAAGGTTCACCTGTGGGATTGGAACCTTGGTTTATAGTGTGAAACTCTTCATTTTCTACAAATTGCCTCAAATCCTTTGGGCTAGTTTTTAAGGGTTATATCCGGTCTATGAATGTGTTGTTTGATAAATCCAGTCAACGTTAAATCAAAGTTGAATAGCATATTGTAAGCATTTATGTATGTAGTGGGCGACACTCATATCTCTGCATTTAGGTATGCAGTGACAAAAAACTCAGATCTCTGCATTTGTATATGCAAGGGCAAACTCCATTCATATGTGCAAGGGCAGACAAACTCAAATCTGGCAAATAGATTCAGATCTGGATATGACAACAAACTTGGATCTTCAAATTTATGTATGCAATGACAATCTCAGATCTTGTAAATAAATACAGATCTCTACATTTATGTATGTGGTGGCAAACAAGCTTAGATCTCTGCATTTATGTATGCAATGGCAAACAAAGTCAAGATAACAAGCTTAGATCTTAGCTTAAATTTTTTTTTTTTTGTTTTGCTTTTGGGTGAGCACGCCTAGCCGTCCCCAGGGATGCCCCAAAATAGGGAACGCCCCGAGGACGGGAGGTTACAGGCCTCAGCCGTCCCGGGGACGTTTCCCAACCGTCCTCCAAAAAGAGGGATGGGTGGACACGTCCCCAATGTCGTCCCCCCATGCTGGAGGATGCGGGAAACGGGGGGACGCGTCCCCATGGAACACTGATTTTTCTCCAATACTCAACTTGATATGCATGAGGAGGAGGTTCTAGAAGGATCTTATCATATCCATCCTTCATTGTGCATACTCCAAGGCTCCCATAGCCCGAAGCTAATTCATCCTTCTCATTTCTACCTGTGAGAAATCTTTCTACCAAGATTTTAGCCATGACGGGTGTCAATTTTGAAGGGATTGGAATTGGCCACTTGTCCAATTTCTTAAACTTCTTAAACCTATAATTTCCCAACTGACTGGTGTTGAAATAACTTTCAATCTTGATCCAACCCTTGCTTCCATGGTTGTTTTTACTGTTGCAATTTTGGGAATTCAACAATAATAGGTGGGTATTGATCCCATGTGTAACAAACCAAGTCTACTCACCTGGTTGTACTACAAATAAACAAGCGTTAAAAGAGAGATAATTTGTTTTCGTTTTCTAAGTGTTAACTTTATTTTATAATGTTGTCATGCTCATAAAAATTGTGCATAGTACAGGCATATGAGGCCATTTTTAGATCCAAGACTGTTGCAGGCAATCACCCAAGTGAACGAGATTGGCCAAATCCCATGATGTATGTCATTCTATGGAATCGAATTACCCCATTTACGTCCTCTATTTCTAGCATGAGGATCTATCCACAGTAAGGGTTATCCTCTAGGGCCCATAACACCTAGAGGGTGGATTCTAGCTTTCCATTCCTTCCATACCGAACCTCTGATCAACTGATTGATCTATTACAAATCATATATGAAAGAATTAGCATGCATATGCCTTAGTGACTAACTGATTGTTTCTCCCATCCGAAGTTAGTTACTGTCATGTTAATACCTCGACCTTGGACTTCATCACACAAGCTCTCTTAACTCATGGATGTTTGTCCCATACCAAACTCCATGGCTTATTCAACTAAGTTAAAAGAAACAAGGGATTTCTCACAGTAATAGACGAGAATCAACCTAGAGGGTGTGTTCCACACTGCCCCTCGTTCCAGGTCTGACCGAGTCACATGTTCCGACCAATTCTATCAATCATCAGTTACTCTCATAATCTTGTTGCATGGATACACATTTTTGGGTGTATTACATGATCATCCCTTCTCGATGTCATTTACCATGTTGATCTATTCCAAATCATATATGAAAGAATTAGTGTGCATATGCCTTAGTGACTAACTGATTGTTTCCCTTATCCGAAGTTAGTTAGTGTCATGTTAATACCCTGACCTTGGACTTCATCACACAAGCTCTCTTAACTCATGGATGTTTGTCCCATACCAAACTTCGTGGCTTATCCAACTAAGTTAAAAGAAACAAGGGATTTCTCATAGTACTAGATGAGAAGCAACCTGGAGGGTGCATCCCACACCGCCCCTCGTTCCAGATTTGACCGAGTCACATGTTCCGACCAATTCTATCAATCATCAGTTACTCTCATAATCTTGTTGCGTGGATACCCGTACTTCAACAGTTTTGGGTGTATTACATGATCATCCCTTCCCGATGTCATTTACCATGTTGATCATCCCTTCCCAATATTCATGTTTTTCATTTCTAAGTCTTGGTTCAAGTTTAAGGTTTTAATATTTTTAATAAAAGATATCTCAATCTAGATATAGTTGTTCACTAGGTTTAAACCAAATCATTTAAAGAAAACAATAAGAAACAAATATTATTCTCTATTGCTACAATCACCCTACACATTATATGTGACTAATAAATCTCTCCTACAATGATAGGAGTAGTAACAAATCAGCAGCCACATGCATGCCCAGACTTAATAAAGTTGAAGTGGTCAACTTACAACTCTAAAAAGGAATCTAATTAAGCTTTATTTTTTATTTAAAATATACCATTATCTTAAACCTACTTTCTAGCATATTCAAAAGCAAGTTTCAAACCAACATTACGCTTACTAAAAGCTTTAACAACATCAAATATCAATGATATAATAAAACATACACAATATGACACTCATATCAGAATTATGTTCATTTTTGGCAGCGCCTAAAATAGGTTTCCAAACCCATTTACAAATCATTTCTCTTTCACAGGTTTGGTTTCTATTTAAACCTTTTAGCATTTGGTTTCAAAGTATGAAGGATGCACAATACCATTTATGATTTAACATCATAAACTATTTTCCAAATGAAGCTTGACTTGAGCACCAAGTTCAGGGTTTACCAAACCGAGGTTCAAGGTTTACCAAACCGTTATTCAATTCTAAATATCTTTTCTCTGGCTTAATATGATTATTCCCCCTTTCAGATGGGTTTCTCTCAGACATTACATGACAGTAATGGTCATCTTTACTCAAACCCAATTATCTACGATATTTTGCATAGAGACAATCAATTAAGAGAACCCCTCATAGCCACTCCTATGAGTTCAACTCATCCCCAATAGTTGGGTTTAAAACTTAGAAGGATAGCCACCTTCTAATCCAGATTTGAATAAATAAATAGAAATATTTCAAATCCCTAGCTTATATTAACAACATCACTTATTGAAAACTCAAACGTTTAAGCATTTACAAATATCAATCATTACAAGCTTAACTTCAATATTGGTTTCACATTCTCACACCAAATAGTCTCTAAATAAATTTTAAACTGGTGCGGCATAAATTTGTTCTACTCAACACAGCCGGGTAACCCTCATAACAGGTAACATTCATAATACTGATTTTACTGCAGTGTTTACTTTGCTCATATTCTTCCCAAATCATATAGAAAGGTACAAGGGTCATAAAATATCAACCCAGATTTACATAAAATAATTAAGAACTCATTAATATATATTAAGTTGCTTAAGGAATCATTAATATTAAATCACATTGTTCTCTCTTACAAAGCTTCAGCAGTGTTTCCAGAAATACATAAAGTTTTTGACGTTCATGTTCTCTCTTATAAAGCTTCAGGAGTGTTTCCAGAAATACATAAAGTTTTTGACGTTCACAACATCTACACTGACGAATGTTTTCCTTCATCAAGTATCATTGTTTAGAAATTTACATAGCAAGCTTTAACTAAGCAAGCATAGCATTACTTCTTATTCCTTCGATCGAGTTTAACTTTCGTGCCAGCTCCACCAACCACATAGAGGCTATCTCACTGGAACCTTCATCACTCACAAGTTGCACTATTCTAAACGTAGACTCAAGCTATGCATCTTCGCCAACATTTCCAATGAGCATAGCTTAGTTTTGTGTTTCCCAGGTATCAGATATGGCTTACTTATGCATACCTAATTTACTTTAATTTTCAAACACTCAATCAACCAATGCATTCAAACTATTCCCTCAAATGCAAGGCTAATAATAACCACCCTTTACGTTATCCATTACCACACAACAACCATATAATAGGGAGCTAAATTCAACATGAATTTGTTTATGTTATCCATTGCCACACAATAATCATATAATAGGGAGCTAAATTCAACACGATATAGCCATTTAGACATTATTTTTCTTACTTTCATATACCAAAGTAATTTATCTTAAAAAGAATTGAAGTAAAACAAAAATGGAATGTATACATGCATTGCACAGATTTCGCATCATCAAAAACACACCGTGCACAATTAAATTATTCCATTCTATTCACCTTTGACAAACATCTAGTTTCACAAACTCAAGCAGTCAAAAATAGCTCTTAAATAACATGGAGAAGTCACTGCAATTCCATCATAGTTTCATTTATAAATTTTCCTTTCCTTTGCCAAAAGACCCATTCAAAGTCATTCAACAACCAATTTTTCTAAAATAAAATAAGCAAACACAAATTCCAATAAAGCATAATCGAAAAACGGAGATATGACCTGTTGGAATGGCGTCAATCAATTGTCTTCTCTAGCTCCAACTTCTCTGCTACGTTTTTTTTTTCCAATACGCTTCCTCCTTCAAAAACTACATGCTTCTTTTGTTTAACATGCAAAGTCCCTTATCCCCCATCAACGGTTTCCACCGTTTGCACTCACACCATCATGGAGAAGATGGGGAGAAGCAATCATAATACCAATATGCAAACAACAATGTACACAATCCATTCTATCCACCTTACAAGGAAGTCTCTTTTAATTAAATATTCATATTACCATTTATGGATATAGTATCCAATGCATCGTTTCACTATTATTTAATTTAATTATTTATTTTTAAAGCAAAACACTTTCTATATCCTTTCTATGGTACGACTAGGCAAGCATTAAACAATTTCAAGTAATCAAAATGATAAGTGGCTCCCATACCCCTAGGCATATTTATTACCAGCAAATAACATATATGCACTCATTCCTTTGCAATAATCATCAATCATTCATAAAATAAAATTTATACAAGCAATACAAATTCATTCATGCAATCCTATATGAAATGCATATATGGGGCTTCCATGCACCCCTAAGCTGAATCATCACTTCCCCACTTACCCTTTTCGTCCATCGACTTCTCTGGCCTATCGAAGGATTGTCCCTGGCCTTGCGTACATGGAACCATCAACAGATTCACATTCTAAAGAAAAAGGTGAGTCCAATCATATGATACTTTGCTATCAAAAGTTGTGTGAGGAGGATCATTACACCATGTAGCTAAAACTCTACTAAATAAAGAAGTTGGTTTGAACCAGTAAAGCTTTCCAACCAAAGTTTTATTATTTAACTTTGATCTCCTCAGTCCCAAACCTACCTTTACCTTGGACTGACTTAATTTATCTCAACCTACTAACTCTACTTAATAAAGAAGTTGACAGAGAGATCCACCTCCAATAAATATTTCTAGCCAAAGCTTTATTATTTAGCTCTGATCTCCTCAGTCCCAAACCTCCCTTTACCTTGGGTTAGCTTACTTTCTCCCAACCTTCTCATTTCCTCTCTTCTTTAATTGCTCCCCATAAAATTTTCTAGCCATCTTGTCCAACTCTTTTCATATGGTATGTGGAACAACAAGGATATACAATTTATAAATTGGCATGGCTTAAATGACTAACTTCAAAAAAATTAATCTACCCCCAAAGGTTAACCATTTATGAGACCAATGGTTAATTCTTTCTTTGATACGATCCAAAAGATTCCTCCAAATAGCTATCTTCAACTTTTTTAAATGCAAAGGGACCCCAAATAGACCATTGGGAGAGAAGTACTCGTGAATCCCAAGACCCTCTAAAATTGTCCTGAAACCTTTGATCAAGATTGAAGAAGACCACTTTGAATTTCTTATCATTGATGACTTGATTTGTGACCCTAAGGTAAACATTTAGAGTATCTCTGATTATTCTTGCTTCCTTGAGGTTGGCCACACCCACCAATCCTATGTCATCCACAAACTATAGGTGAGCCAAAACCTCCTCACCCACCTTAATACCTGTTAGCAAACCTTGTTGTCATCTCCTCACGATGAGTCTACCCAAGCCTTAAGCCAATATGAGAAAAATATTAGGGGAACGAGGATCTCTCTAACGAAGGCTTTGAGTGGCTCTAAATGTTTGTAAGTAAAGACTATTGATTAAAACTGAGTATGTTGGAGTAGAAATGTAGCTCATGACCCATTCTATTTAATATTGAGAGAAATCAAAGGCTGCCATCATCATTGAAAAGAAGCTCCACTCGCCCTATCATAAGCCTTTGAAATATCTAATTTTATGAACATTCCTCTATTACCAGATTTTTGCATTGAGTGGATTGCCTCCTGATCTAGAACCACATCATTCAAGATATGAATGTCCTTTACAAAACCCCCTTGTTCCGACGAGATAATGTTGTCTAGGAGAGGATTTAGGCACCCAGCCATTACCTTCATGATTATTTTGTTTATGACATCGAATAAGGCAATAGATCTGTAATCTAAAATATGCACCCCCTCCCCTTTCATAATTAAGGCAATGAATGTTTGATTTAATGCTTTAAGAATTCTTTTATTGCCTCTAGACTCCTCTATAACAACTATTACATCCTCCTACAAGTTGTCCTATAAGGTCTAAAAAACATGATTGGGAAGCCATCTGGACCTAGCATTTTTCCCATACTCATTCCAAAGACTACCTTCTTCAGCTCCTCTCTATCAATGGGTTTAAGCAAGGCCTTTTTGTTCTTGAGACATAATAAAGGGTATGACCACAAGAACTTCTTTTTGAGCATCTTCGTCTTACACCATACATTCCTTAAACAATTTAGCAAAATAATCCATTGAATTCAAATGCATACCTGGGATCATATCAAAGAAGTACCTGTTCTCATCTTGAAGAGCTTCCATCTTGTTCATCTATCTACTAGCACAAGCAACCCGATGAAAATTTTTGTGTTTCTGTCACCTTCCAATAACCAAGTGGTTCTTTCTCTCTGTTTCCAATAGATCTCCTCTTGGTTGTCAATGTCCTCAACCCGCTTTATGTAATTCATCATCCTCTTCCTTGAGTTGCTCTATAATTATTCCTTTCGTGAAGAGTTGCTCTGCAATTCATCGCGCTCTTTGGGCTTGGAAGTCCGACTTGTTAGCTCGTCTCCATTATTTCAGTTGATCCTTGACATAATGAAGCTACTTGTGGACTCTAAACATTGTTGTTCCATATGTTGATCGTCTCTCCTCTTACCAATGTGGGATTCTTTTCCGAAATTTCTCCTTTTGTAACCAAAAGTTTTCAAATCTGAACGGTTTGTGATGTTGCCTTGTCTTGATACCCCTTCCAATAGAATGGGGAAGTGATCTGAAACTGGACCCTCCAAAATCTGAAATTTTAGATTTCATTTCACAAACGCCTCCTTTGAAACCAAAAAGAGGTCTCGCCTTCCTATAATGTGGTTCCCTCCTCTTATTAGTCCAAGTATAGTTGGTTCTAGGATATTTAATATCCACCAAGTGTAATGCATGGACCTAGGTAATCATAGATCAATCCTCTAGGTCCAAAATTAGGGTTTCCCTTCCTGATCTCTGATCGACAATTTAGAATTAAAATCCCCAACAACAATCCAGTCTAACTTCTCCCTCCAGACTCTCATATTATGCACCGCTTTCCATTGATGAATTTTACCATCTAGGTTCTGAGCCCCATAGAAATTTGTGATTAAAACCTACTCAACTGTCACATTGTTCTTAAAATGCGATGTGAGGACACCCCTACAAGCTATATGTTCTATTGTTGTCCATTCAAAAGAGTTCCAAAAGGTAACTATCTCCCTAAGACCCCTTGGACAACCACTTCCATATGACCAACACCCCTCCAAATTCTATTTACTATTTTATACATGAGATCCAGTGATATTTTTATCTCTTGGATAAGCAAAAAATCAGTTTTACTTTTCTCTAAGAGTCTTCGAACCTATTTACTATTTTATACATGAGATCGAGTGATATTTTTGTCTCATGAATAAGCAAAAAATCAGTTTTACTTTCCTCTAAGAGTCTTCGAACAACAAATTGACAGGTTTTGTTGTTTAAACCCCTAATATTCCATGTTGTATTGAGACCAATAAGAGTCTATTGGCCTCACCGACCTCCTAATGATCAGTTTGTCTCCTTGAGATGCTACCAATTTCTTATTTGATTTTCTACCCACTCCTTGAGAGCTAATATTCTTTGATCCGTGCCCAACCCATGATGACATCCTTTATTATGGGGCGCTCCTGGTTATGCACACTACTCTCTTATCTGCTCTAGAATATAATGAGCCTAAAGAAAAACTTGAACTTAAATGTTTTATAAAGTTACACCTTTCTCTAATTCTCAACCAAAATGATACTTATTCTTGATAAAGTTGAACATAATATTTTTTTAAAAATGGAATCATAAAATAAGCTGACACTATATATATATATATATATATATATATATATAGTAAATACTTCTTATAAACATCCGTTGTGGGAATTGAACCTAGGTCACATCACCGATAGTGCAAGTGACATATATTATACTTTTAACATATAATAAAAATTATATTAGTATTTTATTTCTACTAATTTTATGCATATTTAAAATATTAAATTACTGCTTTAAGTTTTCATATACCTTTCTAGTTGCACATTAATTTGTTATCAAAATTCACTTTCAAGACTGCTTTCCATTTTCTTCTTTTCCTTTTCATACTAAAAGCAAATACAAGATGAGCAGATACTCTTAATTACTAATAGAGCTATAAATAAGACTTTAAACTATTAATAAATCTAAAATTTTATGCAACAGAATTTTATGAAATAATGCATAATTTCTTATCTTTCAATTTATACTCATAGAGTGGGGTGGTAGCCTCCTTAGATATCTCCAGCTCATTTAAGTGATGAGATGATAAACAATCGAAAGACAACAACCCTAAACCCTAAGTTTTATAATAGGAAGATAAAGCATGATCCATCTAACATAATATATTTTAAATATATTTCACTTAATATGTATTTTTTTTCCAATCTATTGTCCTAAAAAGTTTTAGTTTACTAAGATATCTCTTGTTTATGAACAAGATTTAAATCTAGGTTTCTTCTTCTAAAGTAATACTATTTAATTTTTTTTAACCTAAAACATAGATTTTTACAAAGGATACAGGTTCTTCTATGGTTTAAACAAAACATAATTTTTTTAAAAGGACCTAACCAAATACATACCATTAAAATATTTTTCATAAAACATATTCCAATTATAATATAACCAAATTTCATATGTATTAAAAAAAAAACATATTTCAATTATTAACTAATTTGGTTGTTTTTTATGTTTATATGTATTCTGGACTTGAGCTATTGTATCCCTGATTGAACAAAACATGAACTTTTTAAAAGGACTTAACCTAAATACATAACACTAAAATATTTTTCATAACACATATTTCAATCATAATGTAACAAACTTTTATATGTATAAAAAAAACCAACCATAATTTTTTTAAAAGGCCTTAACCAAATACATACCATTAAAATATTTCTCATAAAACATATTTCAATTATAATGTAACCAACTTTCATATGTATTAAAAAAAAAAGCATATTCCAATTCTTATGTCGAGAGGCGTTCCTACAATGATAGACAAGGGGTGGGAGGCAAAGAGGTCATACATATCGTCGTAAACAATTTTTTTTTATTAAAAAAAGTCAATATTAACAAAAACATTTAAAATATTTAAACTAAAACAGCCGATTAACCAAGCAAACATTTATAATATTTAAACTAAAACAGCCGACTAGACTTATCCAAAGCTTCCTTATCAAAGTTTTGAGGCAATTTGGTTTCTCTAATGATTGGATGGATTGGATTATGGGATGTATCTCTTCAGTTTCCTACTTAGTTCTTATCAATCGCAAGCCTTCTCAGTCATTCCCATCTTCCAAAGGTATTAGACAAGGTGACCCGCTATCCCCTTATTTATTCATCATTCTTGTTGAATGCTTGGGTAGGACTATAACCAAAAAGAGGGAAAACAAAATCTTTGAGGGAGTTACTATTGCTCATGGAGCTAGACCTATCTCTCATCTTCAATTTGTGGATGACTTTACTCTTTTAGGTAAAGCTACAGTTAAGGAAGTTTCTAATATTAAGCAAATCATTAGCTATTTTTCTAAGGCTATTGGGTAGTTGATCAATGAAGACAAATCTAAAGTTATTTTCTTTCACTGCCCTTCTAAACAGGAATCCATGGTCTTGGATAAATTAAGATATAAGAAGACCTCCCTTCCAATCACTTATTTAGGTATTCTCATAAATATTCAAAGGCAGCGAAATAAAGATTGGAATTGGTTGTTGGACAAAGTCAAGAAGAAAATTGGAAAGTGGACCAACAGGTGGCTTTCTTCTGGGGTAGAATCACCTTAGTAAAATCAGTCCTTCAAGCTATTCCTATTTATGTTTCTTCCATTTTGAATATCCCAAAGGTTGTTCTTCGAGAATTGGATCAAATCAGTCATCGTTTCCTTTGGAGTAGTACTAAGGAGAAAAGAAAATGGGCCTTGGTGAAATGGGATACTTTATGTCTTCCTAAGAATGAAGGGGGTTAGGATTCTGGTCTTCTATTAATAATAACAAAGCTTTAGCTGCTAAATTATATTGGAGGATGTTGCATAACCCCAATGCTCTTTGGGCCAATAATCTTCGTGCTAAATATGCTGAGAACAAAAGTCTTGAAGACCTTGTTTGCTATCAACTTCCTACCAAAGGTTCTCCTATTTTAGTAGTTCTTAATACTGGTAAGGATTTGATAAAGAAAAATCTATTTTGGATCATTCATAACAGTCGAAAGACAAATTTTTGGACAAATTCTTGGGATGATCACAAGCCTTTGATAACTCAAATTCTCGATTGGAGGCCTTGGATGGAGGAGCTTCACCGAGCTAACTGGATAAAGGTGGCTAATTACTGTCGGTACCATACCAGTAATTCAAAGATTGGTAGATATTGGATCCCTACTGAGGACTGGCCTATTCACATCCCGGAAAGGCAAAGACAAGATATCCAAGGCATCCTTCATATGAGATCTCTCTCTTGGTCCCATGAAAAATATTGTTTTGGATGGAACAACACTACTAAGGGTGAGTATTCAGTTGCTCAAGGTTATTTGACCTTATGCCATAATAATCCCAACCATTCTTCTAACATATTTGCTCGATTGTGGGCTCATAATATTTGGCCTAAGGTGAGGTTCTTTAATTGGCTTTTATTGCATCGTAGGGTGGTTACTGATGAGCAACTTATGAAGCATGGTTTTCATGGCCCTTTTAGATGTGAAATGTGTGAAGAGAATGTATACACTCTCAACCATATTTTTATTGAGAGTACTTTAGCCTCTGAGCTATGGAGGATAATGGTCACTTTACTTGGCTTACAGTGGTCCAATTTTTTTACTTTTGAACAGCTTTGGAGGGATTGGCCTAAACAAGAGGGTGTTGATCATTTTATTAGGCAGTTAGTTTGGATGGGTTCTACCATTCTTCTTTGGAATATTTGGAATGAAAGGAACAATCAAATTTTTAATCAAGATAGGAAGGATATTCATTATATTTGGTAAAAGACCATAGCCAACTTAGTTGAATCAGTCCATCAACTCCTTAATCACCCCCAAAACTCCCACCAAATATGGAATCAAGTGATGCAAAGATTGAAGATTAAATCTTCTAAGGGCAACCAACTTAAAGGAAATGTGAGTATTAGTAAGATGGATAGGACAAGAAATTGGCAACCTCCTCCTAAGGATTTTGGAAAAGTCAATACTGATGTAGCCTCTAGAGGGAACCCTGGAAAAGCCAGTGTGGGAGGAATTTGTAGACTTTCAGATGGCTCCCTGGTTTTTACTTTTGCTGAGAATTTGGGTATTTTTTCCAATAACCTTGTTGAGGGGTATGGTATCCTCAGAGGCCTTTAGGAGGCTACTAAGGTTGGATGAGAAAAGGTGTTAGTTGAGTTCGACTCTCAACTTATGATTAATCTCTTGAAGACTCCTTCTAAGAATCATAAGGTGGATTGGAGAATAAAAAGAATTATTGAGAAGATTCAATTAATCCGGATGGGATTTTTGAAAGTTGATTACAATCATGTGGTCAGAGATCAAAACAAGAGTGCTCATGCTTTAGCTAATTGGGCTTTGGACAAAGGTGATCTTACTTGTTATGGCCACCCTCCTAGATGGTGGCTTCTCAAATTAGGGAAGCTCTTCTTTCTATCATTTCTTTGGATGGCTCCAGTTTCGAAGGTACCTAGTTTCTTCTTGTTTTTTTTTGGCTTCTCTTTGGTTCATTCAGTTTTTTTTTAGTTCCCTAGCTCATTCTATTCTTTCTTTTGTTTCCTCTGTTGATTCTTGCCTTAATAGTCTTCTGTTCTAGATAGGTCATTGTTATGTTCAATCTTTTTTTCTTTTTTCTTATTTGTTTTTTTTGTTTAGTTTTTTAAGGTGGGTGGGTTTTTTTGTTTTGTTTTGTTTTTGTGTTCTTTGTGTTGTCTTTTGTTGTTCTTGTGTTTTTATTATTTTGTGTTTTTTTTTTTATGTTTTTTGTTATTGTTCTTGTATTTTTTTCGTTCTTGTTCTTGGGTTTCTCTTTGTTTATGTTAATTCGTGTTTTTATGTGCGAGTGTTTTTTATGTTTTTTGTTTTTGTTTATTGTCTGTTGTTGGTTGTTTTTTATTTTTTATTTTTTTTTAGGTTTTGGTTGTGTTTATTTTTCATGTTTTTTTTTTGGGTTATGTCTTTGTAGTGTTTTGTTGTCTTTGTCTTGATTGTGTTTTGTTATGTGGTTCTTGTGTTTTTCTATGTGGTTCGTGTTGTGGTTTCTTTTATCTTATTGTGCGTGTTTGGTTGTGCTTTTGTTTTTGACACACTCAAGGAGCATGTTTTTTATTATTATTATTATTTTTGTTGTTATTTACTTATTTTTAAATTGTTTTTGTGTGTTTGTTTGCTCCTTGAGTATGTCAAAGGTGGTAGGTCAGGTCTGATTCCTAGGCGTTTTTGGCGGAATGGATACCCTTGCCTCCTTGGGTCTTACCCAAAAGTGGCATCCCTTTTGGGATGTTTTCCACAAATAAAAAAAAAAAACTAAAACAGCCGACTAACCAACCGTTGCAAGCATTTATAATATTTAAACTAAAACAACCAACTAACCAACCATTTCAACTGTTTAATAAACTAGCTTAGATATAAAAATGATATATATCTAAAAACACCGAGTTATCAATCCCGAGGTGCCTATCTTGGAGATCACACCCCCAAGAAATAAGATAGGCGCCTCGAGATTGATAACTCTCGGCATTTTTAAATATATATCCTTTATATCTAAGCTAGTTAATTAATTTGGTTATTTTTTTAATGTTTATATGTATTGTGTACTTCAGATATTGTATCCATTATTGAACAAAACATCAATTTTTAATAAGAATTAACCTAAATATATAACACTATAATATTTTTTACAAAACATATTTTAATTATAATGTAACCAACTTCCATATGTATAAAAAAACATATTTCAATTATTAATTATTTTGATTGTTTTTAATGTTTATATATTCCGGACTTAGCTACCCTAATTTAGCAGGTCTAGTATCAATGGTGATCATAAGTAGTTCTGAGTAGTCAATTTCATTTAAGATTATTCACAATTGAAAATAGGTCTTCCAACTCCATCTTGTTAGGTGTGATATAGCAATCTAAGGATCTTCTCTTTTTTAAGATGTTTTACTATAGATCCCTTTAAACTAGAATTTTTTTTTTTTTAATTTATAGATTAAATATAAATAATAATTTTATTAATGTTACATCGTTATTATATTATTATGGAATTTTTAAATGGTTTCATTTATATTAAATTATTATCATATTACAATTTTAAGAGTTTGCAGTTCTCAGGGTAAATTTAAGAGTTTTGTAGTTTTGAGGGTAAACATTGAGAGGCTTTTAGTCGTGAGGGTTTAAACGGAGGGCCCTGATTTTTGAAAACTTCCCTTCAATCTGGTGGGTTTGCTCTGGGTGGCAAGATTTGTTAGTTTTCCTAAAGGAAATCCAGCAACAAGTTGGTAGGCCGGGTCAATTGAAGGAGTTGTAGCTGTTAGCTTTGTTGGTGGGTGGAAGATCAGACCAGTTTTGTGGTTGGGGGCTTGGGCATCGATTGTTTAGGTGGTTGTTGCTTCTGGGTACCTCCTGGTGAAGGGCTCTAGGATTTTACATCCTATATCTGATAGGAGGGGGCTTTCGTGTGCTATTTTATTGTACAGTTTTCCTGGTTGGGGTTTGTGCTTAGGGTTCTATTCGGCATAAGCTCTTCTCAAAGGGTAAAGTATTAAATTTAAGTGCCCATAGAAATTTTAAAGATAAGGGTTTCTTTCTCTAAACCCTGTATTTTATTTTCGGCCTCGTTTCTCAATAGTTAAGGATTTTTTGGTTGGCTCCAGTGAGATTTATGGGGTTCATGAAATTTCTTATGCATATCTCCTAGATGGTTTTTATGTTGGGGATTTTGTTGGTTGATATTTCTAGTGTTGTTTTCTTAAAATGACTATTCTTATGAGGGGTTCTCCTATTATGTGCTTTATTGGACGAATTTGTTGATCTTGACCTCTTGTAATAGGTTCAGGACCCTTTAAAACCCCTTCTACTATCAATCAAAAATAATTATCATGTTACTATTCATATTAAATCCTAATGTCATGTTATTATGAAAATAAACTACTTGCTACATATCTTGGTAAGACATGAACATGGGCATTCCCAACAAAAACATATATTTTTTACAACTATTTGATACTTTTATTTATGTTTATCTTATAAAATTATTTATTTAATATTATACTAAAATTATTTTTTTGGGTTTCATACATTATATACTAGGATAAAAAAAGGAAGATACAAATGAAAAAAAGATTTTTGTAGGAATATATTGGACATTGTTGCTAGGATGCAGTTGAGCAAAAAAATAACAACAACGATTATTTCAAGGGGAGCCAAGGATAAGTTGGTTTAGGAGTTGAATTTTTTAGGAGAATAAACAGCAAGAACGGGATATAATGTAAATCACCAAGCATTCCAAAAGTCAAAATGTTTGTATGGTTAGTAGGTCAAAATTTTATCTTGAGATAACCTAGTGAAAAGAAGTTTTCATGATCCCTCACAATGTGTTCTATGTATAAATGAGGAGAATTCTATGTATAAATGAGGAGAATATAGACGGATATCTTGGAACACTACTCAATATTCTAGGAACTATGATAATGAATTCTTAATATGTTTGATAAATGCATGATGATGAATGGTAGAATTGAAGAATGGTTAAAGCAATAGCAGAGCACTTTTAAAAGTGAGGAGTTATAGATAATCTGGAATACATCAAAAGATACAATACTTTATACAGTATGGCTAGAATGGAACAAAAGAATATTTAAAGGGAAAAAACAGTCTAGAGGTAATGAAAATGAGGATTTGCTTAGCCATAAAAAAGCCTAAACCAGCCCTTTCAAGTCACCCAATCCCTAATAGACCATCAAAAGTAAAGCTGGTCAAATTGAATTTTTATGGAGCATCTAAAGAAAATCCACAACCAATAGGAGATAATTGTGGAAATACAAGACTTGTTACACAGTTTGAAAAAATTAGGTTTACACATAAATTAAGGAAGCGAACGAATGTGCATATAGGTTAGCCAATAGAGGGGTTTTAATAGAAGGATGGTGAAGTTAAATTCACTTCTACATGGTTAGAAGAAGTAGTAAGTTTAGCTGATGCTAACAAAAAAAAAATCTGAAAGGAACAAATTCAAATTAATGTTTTAGAGGAGTACAAAATGTTTCAAGGGATCCATTTATAGATCTATGCAATGGAGTAAACTAATAGTTCAAATTTGTTAAAGTTGACTATAATTTCGTGAAGCAAGCAAAATTTTTATGAAGATGACATAGTTGTATTGATTATTTGAGTTCAAAGATGCAATGGTTGTTCAATCGCTAATATATGATTTTTTTTACTAAGCTAGCATCAGGAAATACAGTTTTTATGCCTGGCATAACAAAATGTCTGTGATTTCTTTGGAAAGCCTGTAGCAAGCACTGTTTTGTGAGAGTGTCGCCATCAATATACTCATTATAAATTATAACTCTATGCTGAAGGGAATTGATTCAAAATTCCATGGCATCGATCTTCGTTGCCTCTGGCTGAGACGTCCATCTAGTTGGGAAGCAAAACTATTGAGATAATTTACAGCATCCACCAAGCCATTACAACATAAGCAATCAAGGAAGTTGGATTGCTAGCAGTTTTATGATGGCCACAATGATGCAGAACTTTCAACAAGACCATTGTTATTGTCAACTTAGGGTTGCTATTGATGGTTGTTATGGGCCTACTCTTCCTAGTTGTGCAACACTTTACACATAAAAAGTTACATTTTGGACAATAAGAATTAGCCTTTCTAAGGTTTAGAAGTTGTATTATGCTTGTGGTATATGCATTTTAGCAAATGTATTATGCAAGTGCCATAATGCTAGCAATGATAGATAAATTAGATATTTAGTTAGGTGTTGCCATTGGGTCTTCAATGCAAATATCAATGTTTGTGATTCTTATTTGTGTGGTTGTTGGTTGGATTACCAGATAATGTGTTGGAACTATCAAATTTGTGAGACTACTATAATATTTGTTACAGGTTTTGTGGATGCACTATGCTTAGGAAACTAACAATCCATATTAGGTAAAGCAAACTATGATAACGCAAAGTTTTGGAAATATTTCTCTACTAAGATATAATGCATAGATAGTGGAGGTGAAGTTTTGGTATTGTGAAGACTACTGTAAGAAAATATCAAGAAGAAAGATATTGAATTTTGGAATATTTGTATTTACAAAGAAAATTGAAGATCTAGAAAATAAAAATCAAGAATTCAAAGTTTTTATAAAAAAGATGCAGGTATTTAGTTTTTTTTTTTTTTTTTAATGGTAAAAATTTATTGAATCAATAAGCTTTACAAGAAATAGAGAATCCCATAACAATAACCCTTACAAGGGCCAGAAGAAAGAAACCCCCAATACCACCGAGCACCCAACCAAAATATATCCAACAAATAACAGCCTCAACCAGGCATATCCACAGCAATTAAATTAACAAGATGCCGAGAACAATCCAATGGAAGCTGATCCCATTCCCTAATATTCTAGTCTTCCCTTCCTGAAACTCAGAAGCCCATTTTTCCAAGCAATCAACCACACCATTCCATTCCTTGGAAATTTGAACAAAGGAAATAAACTCTAGATACCGACAGATTTGAAAGAACCATCAGTATTAATCTTAAACCACTACTATCTCTCCCAACACCACCAATACCTGCATGCCTAGGATTCCCTCTAGAAGAACCATCAATATTAATCTTAAACACCCCTCGAGGTGGAGGATTTCATCTACCATCTCTCTGTACTTTTTGATTAAGGCCTCTCCTCCTGACTGATACAGAAGGACGAGGGTCATTCTCCACTAAACCCAGATCCTGCATCATCAAAATCTCAAATTGCTCCAAAGGAAGACTGATCTGACATTTAGAAAAAACAGTTTCTTGGATCATACCAATAATCCTTTGCCAAGTCTTATAAACAGTTAACTTTCTACCTTGAAAAATTCTTCAATTTCTTTCAAGCCAAATCTGCCATATAATACATGAGGGCCCAATACTCCATGCAACTTGAAGAAAGAAAGCCTTAGCAAGAGGTCTTCCTAAACTCCTCTAGAACTCAACAAGAGAAGAGGTATGAGAACAAGACTGTTTCCATACCCTCCACCAAAGATGCCAAATTTCTTGCAAAAACGAACACTGTAAGAGAATATGCCCTACAAATTCGTCACTATTCTCACAAAGGAAACAAAATGAAGGGCCCTGAAAACCTCTCTTTTGGAGATTATCCCAGGTATGACATATATTCCGAGTAGCCAACCACAAATAGAAATTGCATTTGGATCAGGAAAACTTATTCCAAACCTGTTTCCACCAAGGAACCTCCTCATCCTCAAAATATTGCCTATCTAAAATATGGTAACCAGAAGCCACCGAGAAAACCCCTCTAGTATCCGGACCCCAAGCCAAGACATCATCATCCTGTAAAGAATAGCACTCCCTAGTAGCCAAAATACGATCCAACTCTTCTCTATCCTGAACAGAACCACCTATCGACCAATCTCTAGGATATTTCCACTAAACTACCTCCACCTGCCCAACTCTTTTGGCAACTTTATAATCCATCACCCTGTACCAACTAGCAGCCAAGAAACAATTACATAGCTCCTGAAGATGAGGAAACATAGATAAAATTGTAGGGAAACCATCCCAAGAATCATACCAGAAAAGAGCCTTCAAACCTTTGAGACAAATCCAGAACAAACCTTGCTTAATAAGAGATGCCCCCTTCTTAAGGGTGTTCCAGATCAAAGAACCTTTACCAAACAAACTGTATCTAGGTATCTCAGAGTCTGCAACTCCATTAAGATACTTGAAGGAAATAATTTTAGCCCAAGCATGGTCTTGAGAAATGCACCATCTCCAATAAAATTTGAGCGCCAATGCCTGACCAGAAAGAGAAGTCAACCGAAGACCCAATCCACCATCATGTTTCGGTCTACAAACAGTTTTCCACTTATCCAGACTCCATTTTAAAGACTCCAAATTTCCACCCATAAAAATCTTCTTGACATAGATTCAAACTCATGAATAGAACTAGCAAGAGCGACCTGAATCATGCACCGATAAATATATGAAGCTTGAACCACCAACTTAAGAAGAAACACTCTTCCAGCAAAAGAAATCCATTTAATAGTCCAATGAGATACTTTAGCCCTGAATTTATCCAAAATATTATTCCAGATGCCTTGAGGCAGACGGCCCACAAAAAGAGGAATTCCCAAATAAGTTAGGGAAGAGCTTCAATCTGAAACCGAAGAATCTGAGCAATTCTATCATGTATAAGAGGATCAGTATTGAAAAAGAAGATGGAGGATTTCCCCTCGTTTATCTTCTACCCCGATGCAGCCAAATAAATATCCAGAGATATTCTAAAATTAGTTGCTTTCCTAATAGAGGCAAGACCCATCAGAGTAGTATCATCCATAAATTGAAGATGAGAAGACGCAGGTAAACTATTACCCCACCTCCAACCATGAATCAACCCCTGACTGACATGCGATTTAATAAGTCTACCCAAACCCTCAACCATAATAATAAATAAATAAGGAGACAAAGGATCCCCCTAACGAAGACCTCTCAAATCCTGAAACAAAGTAGAAGGCTCACCATTGATAAGGACATAATAGGATGGAGACATAATACAACTCATCACCCAACTAACCCAGTTGGAGTCGAAACCAAAAGCAAGGAGAATTTTACTTTAAAAAGACCATTTAACCCTGTCATAAGCCTTAGCCATATCCAATTTTATAAACATAGCTTTTTATTTAGAAATTTCCATAGAATGAATGGCCTCAACAGCAATAACCACATCATCAAGGATTTATCTACCCACCACAAAACCTCCCTGTTCATCAGAAATAACCTTACTGAGCCAAGGCTTAAGTCTTTCAAAAATCAACTTGGAGATAATTTTGTACACCACATTACATAGTACAATAGGTCTGAAAAGATCCAAAGAATTGGCTCCTTCCCACTTAGGAATAAGCACCAAGAAGGTAGAATTCATAGCTCTCAACATCTGTTTATTTCTGAAAGACTCCTGCACAACAGACAAAATATCTAGTTTGACAATCTCCCAAAATTCTTGGAAAATGTCCACAGGAAAACCATCAGGCCCTGATGCTTTCCCTTTCTTCATATGGAAAACAATACCCTTCAACTCTTCGATTGAATGATCTCACGAGCAACTCATTGATATCCGCAGTGAAAACTAAAGGAATACAGTCCAAAATACTATTTTCTTCAGCAACCGCCAAGGGAGAATCCTCATAATACAAAGAGGAAAAAAAACTTATAGCCTCCCTTGAAATATCTTGAGCAGCAGTCAATTGGACCCCAAGATAAGAAATAAGAGAATAAATAGCATTACCATATCTTCTAGCTTTAACCGAATTGAAAAATAAAGCAGTATTTTTGTCTCCTTCCTGCAACCAATCAATTTGAGCCTTTTGTTTCCAATAAATTTCCTCCCTCAATTCCCACTCAGCTACCTCCTTAAGAGCATCAGATTCCTCTTTAAGATTCCTTTCTGTGAGGCCATAATCCCTAATCTGTCTTGTAATAGCATCTAACTTCTCTTGAGCATCCAACTTCGCCCCAAAAATATTTCCAAAACTCTGTCTATTCCACTTCTTAAGCTGATATTTCACATACTCAAGCCTCTTAACAAAGGAGAACATAGTAGTTTCATGAGCAGGCCTACCCTGTAACCACCATACTCTCATTAAATCATGTAGAGAAGGCTCCCGAAGCCACATTAACTGGAATTTAAAGCACGGTTTCCTATAAACTCCTTGGCGAATGGCGTTTAGCTTTATAGGACAATGATCATAACCTCTCCAATCCAAAATTTAAGAGTTGATTTTCCAATTATTACTGATCCAGTAAGGAGAAACCAGAAAACAATCCAATCTCTCGAAAATAGCCTCAGTACCACATCTCCTGTTACTCCAAGTAAACATACCATTACCAGGTTTAATATCCACAAGGTTTAAGAAAAGGATATTATCATTAAGGGCCAAATATGTTTGTCCAAGATAACCCACACCACCTCTTTTCTTCTCCAAACTAGTGATAGCATTAAAGTCTCCAACAAAAATCCAAGGATAGTGAGGAGCCATTAACCGCACCACCCGAATATGATTCCAAAGATAAATTTTCCCAACAAGATTAGAGGGAGCATAAACATTAGTTAATAAGACCACTTCACCAGATTCCTTACAAGAAGCAACCATAGAAAGAGAAAATTTATCAACAACCCACCATATAGGAGAGAGCTTCTGAGGATTCCAAAAGCTAACAATACCACCAACACTACCCTGGGCACCAATACACTGACATTGCCCACAAGCCCACAATTTGGAAGTAATACTAAACAAACAATCAACTGATAATTTTGACTCCTGTAGAAAAACAATATCAGGCTTATGCAACTTAATCAACTCGCGAATAGCTTTTTGTCGAGGGGTGTTATTCAATCCCCTCACATTCCAAGATAAAACAATCATTTATGAGGAATGGAAAAGTGAGAGTCAAGGGACCTAACCAACCCTGACTCAACCAAGGACTCCCCCTCAAGTTTTATTTTCTCCACATCTTTCTTCCTGCCCACCTTAGAAGACTTTTCAGGTACCCCCTTTTTAAAAAAAAATTAATGCAATCCCAGCATAGAGCTCATCTTAGAACCTTTTCCACGACCGTAATCCACCAAATCAGCCAGTAGCGGATCATCAGCCGCCACACCATCCTCCTGAACAACCATATTTTCCTCAAAAGGAATAGAAATTTGGTTCCCCTCAATAGTCTGTGCTGTACAATTCCCCAAGATGGGAACAATCACATTACCCAGAGACTGATCAGTGTCCATCTAAGCAACAAATAGATCCCTTTGCAAATTAACCCCATCAGGCTGGTCCAAGTCATCCAAAGCATCAAATCTATTATGTAATTCATCCACTAGCCTCTCATTAAAGGGTCTCTTCAAACCCCTGCTTGCGGGACTTAACAGGAATGAAACCCTCCTTATCAATCCCACTATCCTGCATTGGAGCTTTCCCCTCAACAAACCCATTAACCTGCTTAGGAGCTTTTCCTTTATCTATCCCACTATCCTGCTTAGGAGGCTGAGGCTTAGATGACAAATTCCCAGGTAATTTTGGGCATTTTCTTTGAAGGTGTCCATATGCATGACACCAACGACATCGGAATGGAAGGGTTTCATAGTCCAACTGTTGAATCCAAGAAGAAGATCCAACACAAATTTCCATAGAATCTGGCAAAGGCTTATTTAAATATATCTCAACACAAAAACGGGCATAAAAAACTACCTTTTTATCCATCGTTTGTTGAGAAGGACCCACCGACTTCCCCAGCAACAACGCAATCATGTGAAGAATATCGTCGGCCAAAACTCCAGAGGTAACCAAGGGAGTCGAACCTAAACCGGCACCCGCGATGGAATTTCCTCCGTAGGGTTAAAATCCACATGCCAGGGCTTAATGAACAAGCCAACCTGGTTATAAAAATAAGGCCCTCCTTCAAAAAATTTATGCCGATCCTCCATGTAAGAGAAAACAACCATGAAAATATTATTTGCCCCCAACATGATATCCATATCCCCAACTGGGTTCCATACATTTCAAGCCCAAGATTCCAACGAAATGAGAGGGACTCGAATTCCTAAAAATTTGTAAATTAGGGCATGATTAGCCAGGTATTCAACATCCTCTGCAATTGAATCTGGTTGAATCATCAGGACAAGCTTATCCAGAGTTCTTTCAAGACAACCATTCACTTTTGTAGCTCTGAAAACCCCAGCTGAAACAGCTCCAACTAGGCTTGACGATTTTTCTCCAGATGCATGCCCTATAGAAGACGGGTCGGAGCCCATGAAGGCCTCTTGGAAGGACAATATTTGCTTATCATTCAAATCCTCTGCCATTCGATCCACTACCAATCATTCCTCTGTTGTTTTCGCTCCAACCCTAACATGCACCTAGACCTTAAAATCAAACTTGACAACTGGTAGTCAACTGGAAAATACTTGGCAACTACGAACCAACCTATCCCCTTCAAGGTGCGTTGTGCTTTGAACCTGGGTCTCCCAGAAGAGAGCCCAAAGATCTAACCATTGTGTTGTCTTAAGCAAACTGCAGGTATTTAATTATAGCAACATGAGAATTAAATATGTTTGTAAACTCTCACGTTCTAAATAAAGAAACTATGATTTATCATCATGACCCAAGTATAACCTCTTTTTTCTCAACTAAAAAAATTATTAAAATTATTTGTAAATATTTTATTTAAAGAAAATAAAATCCAATATGCATGGATTTAAAAAAATTAGTCTTGTATCCCTAATGTTTGATACTATATTCTTTTATTAAAGGTCAACAAAAGAAAATTATACTCTTTATAGGTATTATAAATGACGATGATAATGCTTCGTATTTTTATGGAAATTTTGGTGCATAGCGCATATTTAGTACATAATTCTATATGAAATGAAAGATTTTAATTACGTCCGCTAGACCCAAATATGGTCTATGGGACTAAGCGGGAAGGAATGGAGGAGAGGAGCAGCGGAGGAAGTTTGAAAGTTTCGGGCGGGAACAGCAGAGAAGGCACGGAGGGTTTGGGAAGGAACCTCGAGAAGGAATCAGGCGAGGATCCAGAGGAAGGGAGGCCTTCGGCGACAGGTGGGGCTGCCCAAAGAGGGCTCGACCCTCCTCAAAAATATCTGGACAAAGGGACCCAGAAGGGCGATGCGGGTCCCGGAGGAGGCCGGTCCTTTGCGGAAACTGTTAAGGGGAGAAAGAGTGATTTCCTTTCACTCCCGCCCCTCATTCCGGTGAATAATAGGATAATGGCTCCCTCATTGCTTCGATGGGTTCTTTTTTATCCATGGAAGAGTTTTCTTTAGTGGGTAAGTTTCGGGTGGAAGGCTGGATATAGAGACTATACGATCCTGGGCTCTATCCAAATGGAGAACGGTGGGGAGTATGGAGGTTGTTGCCCTGTCCGGGGGTTTTTCATCATAAGATTTAATAACAAGGAGGATGCGAACCGCGTTCTAACTGGAGGACCCTGGTTTTTAGGGAAACGCAGTCTATTCCTCAGGAAGTGGGGGGAGGATTTCGACCCTGAAAAACAGAATATCAATACTGCCCCTATTTGGGTTCGACTTCCTAACCTACCAGCTCAGTTTTTCAACGAGTATTGGCTGCAAGGCATCGCCAGAGCGATTGGAGAACTGGTTTCCATAGATCATGCAACCTTGGCGAGGACAAGGATGACACATGCAAGAATATGCGTCAACGCTAATTTAGACTCTGAGCTGCCAAATATTGTGGAGCTAGGGTACGGCAACTACCTAAGAAAACAGGCGGTGGAATATGAAAACAGAGCCAGCTTTTTGCCCTGAGTGCAAAACCCAAGGCCATTTGCAAAATCAGTGCCCTAATCTAGCAACTAGCAGAGAAAACCAAAGGACGGAAGGCAAACGAGCAAATGAGAAAGGGTTTCCTAGGAACCTCCCTCTAAAAGGAGGCCCTATGGGCAAAGGAGGGTTTAGGCCATCTAAAAATAACCACATTTATCAAGAGAAGACAAAACAAGGGGGTAGGGCAAGGTCAGAGCAAAGACAAGCAACATCTCACCGACGAACAGGAAAATCAGGTAAGCCCTAAAATTCCAAGCTCAAATAAGTTCAAAATTTTAGATGATCTAATGGTAGAAGGGGAGAGTGAGGAATTAGAGGAAGGAAACCTGCAAGGTGAAATCCCTGAAACCCTAGAATCCCCATCAAGGGCGGGTCCTACAAACCCCATAACCAAGAACCCCTCAAGCCCCCAGGGAGGGGTAAGGCAAAATCCCGGAGAATATAGAAAACGGGTGGAGGAGATAGAGTCTTCGAAACAGACCTTCCCAACATCATAGCCGAAGCCCGTCAAACCATCTAGAAGGTTCAATACAAAAATCAGGAGAATACAGGAAACAGATGGAGGAGTTAGAATCAAGGATTGAGGTGGTAGAAATGAATGATTTTGAGGAATGCGTTAGTCCGGTTCTACAACAGATAGTTCATCCACCTTTTAGCCCCAGGAATACTAAGTCACCTATTGACTATGGCAGTGAGAGAAAGAAGGGGAGGATGTCAAATGCAGAGCACAACAGAATGAGGACTGACAATGAGATTGCCGGTGGCAAACAGAAAACATTGATACAACAAGTTATCCCAGGGCATGAAGATAACAAATCAGGAAAACCTCCTCAAGGGAGGGGGAAGGGGAAAAACTCTAAACAATCTAAATGAAGGTTCTCTCATGGAATGTGAGAGGCCTCAATGGCCGACCCACTCAGAGGGTGGTTAGCTCGTTAAGAAGGCAATACAATCCAACAATTTTGATGCTTGCAAGAAACAAAATTAGACGAAGCCTAGTCAAAAACAATAGCAAAAAAGATGTGGAGTCAAGGGGACATGGTGTACAAACCGGCTAGAGGAACTTCAGGGGGGCTCATGGTTCTTTGGGATCCTCGGGTGGTGGAAGGCAGCATTATCCAAGATGATGACAGGGTGTTGAGTGTTTTTTTCCATGATATTGACAACAATAGATCGTGGATCTTCTCAAATGTCTATGCTCCCAATTCTGTTCAAGGGAGAGCTTCTTTGTGGGAGTACCTGGGTAAACTGGGTGATGCTTTCCATGACATCCCGTGGGTGGTGGCAAGCGACTTCAACACGCCATTATACCCCTCGGACAAAAAGGGTGGAACAGGGCTCCCAACCAGAAGTATGGAAGACTTCAATGACTTCGTAAACTCGAACCAACTGATGGATGTGAGGCTAAGAGGAGCCAAGTATACTTGGAGCAACAAGCGAACAGGAAGCCAACTTATCCAGGAAAGACTTGACAGGTTTTTCTTATCAAAGGAGGCAATTGCTGGGTTTGGAGACTCTACTCTGCAAACTCTTCCCAAAATTTCCTCTGATCACAATCCCATCCTTTTGGAGGTTCCAAAGTCAAACTCCTTCAAAAAACCTTTTCGATTCCAGTCAATGTGGATCAGGCACCCGGAGTTAAAAGAAAATATTTCCAGATGGTGGCAGCAACCCTTTCAGGGAAGTTCAGGTTTCAAACTTGCTCAAAAGCTGAAATTAGTAAAGGATAATCTTAGAACTTGGAATAAGGAGGTTTTTGGGAACCTTTTTGAGAACAAGAAACAAGTGGGAGAAAGGCTGCAGGTCATTGACAACTCGATACAAAATGGTATCGGTGATGAAGCTACTAGGAAGGAGGAGCAAGCCAAGCTTTTAGAATATCACAATATTTTGGCTTGTGAAGAGATATACTGGAGACAGAAATCCAGGGCGTTATGGCTAAAGGATGGTGACTTGAACTCAAAGTTCTTTCATGTCACAACCTTGAGGAACATAAGTAATAACAAGATCAGAGAGTTGACCAAAGCTGATGGATCCAAAACCCGGGATTTGATTGAGATCGAGAGAGGAAGCAATTGCTTATTTCAGCTCCCTTCTCGGGGATGAATCCCGGTGTAGAGAGGAAGCCAAGGACACTCTCCTCCAGTTCATTCCTAGCTTGGTTGATGAGGCCATTAATGGTAAGCTTCTTGCTCCCTTCACCGATGAAGAAATCAGAAATGCTTTGTTTAGTATGGAACCTGAGAAGGCCCCTGGCCCTGATGGGTTCCCTCCTCGGTTCTTCCAAGTTTTCTGGGATATTGTGGGAGAGGATGTCATTTCTGCTATCAAAGAGTTTCAGGCTTCAAAACATATCCCGAGAGGGTTCAAGTCCACCTTTATTGCCCTGATTCCTAAGGGCCCAACACCAGAGACAATGGCAGATTTCAGACCGGTTAGTTTATGTAACGTATCCTACAAGATCTTAACAAAAGCCATTGCTAACAGGATGAAAGAAATATTGCCCCTCATTATTGACCCTGGTCAAGGAAGCTCAGTTCGGGGAGATCAATTGTGGATGGTGCGATCACGAGTCCATGAAGCTCCGCACTCTGCTAGGCAAACCAACAAGGAGGTCTTTGCCCTAAAGCTTGATATGAATAAAGCTTTTGACCGCATTAACCGGGATTTTTTGACGGCTGTTCTTCCGAAGTTCGGCTTTCATCCTCGGTGGGTCGAGCTGATAAAAGAGTGCATATCCGAACCTTGGTTCTCGGTTTTGGTCAATGGCACGACAGTTGGGTATTTCCAGAGCCATAGGGGGCTCAGACAAGGAGATCTGATTAGCCCAATGTTGTTCATTATAGTAGCAGAGGCATTAGGTAGAACTATTAAAGCAGCATGCACTGCTGGATTAATTTCGGGGATTAAAGCCACCTCTCTCACCAACCCAGTTACTCACCAACAATTTGTTGATGACACTCGATGTTGACCCGGTCGTCGGTGGTTGAAGCCGGAAGGATTAAGCACATTCTCCAACTCTACGAGGATGCGGCGGGACAGAAGGTGAACTTCAACAAGAGTAAGCTTTACTTCCTCAACACCCCAATTCGAGAGACAAGCCGGAATAGCAGAGATTTTGGGATGTTCGATAGCGACTCTTCCTACCTCTTATTTAGGCCTTCCCCTTTTCTATGGTTCTCCGAGAAGATCTATGTGGGATAGAGTGGTAGAAAGAATCCAAAAGAAACCGGCTGGCTGGAAAGGACATTTTTTATCTCAGGCCGGGAAACTTACTCTCACTAAGGCATCCTTACAGAGCATTCCGGTTTATTTTCTATCCGTGTTTAAGGCCCCAACCAGAGTATACCAAAAAATTGAACAGCTCCAAAAGAATTTTCTCTGGTTTGGGTCAGAGGAAAAACAGAGGATCCACCTTGTGGGCTGGGGCAAGGTGTGCAGGCCGAAAGAAAACGGGGGGCTAGGACTGAGAAGAGTTGCTCACCTAAACACAGCCTTGCTAGCCAAACAAGCTTGGCGTCTCATTAACAATGAGGAGAATGAGTGGACTGCCATAATTAAAAGAAAATATCTTCAAGATACCGAATTCCTAAATGACACGGTGCACGAGTAGAGGTTCGGCGTTCCGGAATGCAATCTTAACAAGCGGAGAGGTCATAAAGAAAGGCCTAAGATGGGTTCTAGGTAACGGGCGGAAGATCAGGTTTTGGGATGACGGGTGGGCCAAGGATGAAGCTTTATCTCGGTTCCTCACCTAGCGAGGATCAAAAGAATCACGAGAGGATCTCATAGGAAGGAATGTAGCTAATTTCATGAGACAGGACAGAGGAAGGCTTATTTGGAAACAGATAAGGATTCAAGGATTTGAAGCTGAATCAGAAGAAATCCAAAGCATCCTGCATCAACAATTCATTTCTATGAGACCTGAGCAGGATCATGTAATATGGGCAGCTACCGAAAATGGGCAGTTCTCAGTCAAATCTGCATACATGCTAATGTTAGATATTGAGGACCCCACACTCCAGACAATAGTTGGTGTGGGTCAAAAATCTTATTCCTAAAGTTGCAATGTTCTCGTGGCTGGTGATCCAAGGCAGGATTCTTACTATTGACAACTTGATAAGGAAAGGTGTGATAGTTGCTAACCGTTGTTTTTTGTGCAGGGCCAATTGGGAGTCCACCCTCCATATTTTCCTTGAATGCCCGGTCTCTCTGAGTATCCTCAATGGGTTATTTCAAGCCTTTAGCATTTGCTTCGGGTCGGACCAGACCACCATCATTGACCTCTTCCACCAATGGCCAAATCCCTTTGTTAGCCTTAGGCTGAGGTTTTTTTGGAAGATTTGTCTCCATCATTTTCTTTGGCAGGTTTGGCTAGAAAGAAACCATAGAGCTTTCCATGAGTCGAGCCATGATGTCACCTCCATCACCAATAAGATTCTTACCTTCGCCCGTGAAAACGTCAGCCTTATTCCTCATGAAGCTCGAAATCCTTCCCCCTGGGAGAGGCTGATCGCTCAATCCTTAAATATTACTCTGGCGAGAAACTTGTGTCTACCAAGGTCAATCCCAGATTAGATGTCAAGTGGAAACCACCCCGGTTGGTTGGTTCAAGCTCAACTTCGATGGGGCCTCTAAAGGTAACCCTGGCAAAGCGAGGGCTGGAGGAGCAATGAGAGACCATCAAGGCAAGTCGGTGATGGCCTTTTCTGAGCAGCTGGGAACAAGGACTAACAACGAGGCGGAAGCAAGAGCGTTATGGAGGGGTCTTCAGTTGGCTCAGGAGATTGAAGGTAAACTAATTATCGAAGGAGATTCGATGCATGTCATAAACCTTCTCAGCAATGGGAAAAATCCTCCGTGGCGGATTAAGACTGTCATCGAAGAGGCTAGGATCCTCTACCAAGCCAGGAATGATCGGAAGGCCCAGCACGTGTTTAGGGAAGCAAATAAAACAGCTGATATCTTGGCCAATATAGGGGTGGAAGCCGATGGGCTGGTCACTTGGGAACATGGGGTCCCAAGTGATGTGGACAAAATTATTCAAAATGATCGCCAATGATGATGAAACTGTGGGGTTCGAAAAAAGGGAGAGGAGTTTCATTTTTGTTTTGTCAGTATTGCTTCGGTCCTTCTTGTGACGGCTTTAGTTTTCTTTGCAACGGGGGAAGGATCCAGGTGGCATGGTGGCCTCATGTTATGGGGTTAGGGGCAAAGGCAGCTGCCAAGGACCGATGTCGCGATTTCGCGACATGTCGTAGTTTAAGGAAAAGCAAAATACAGCAAGAAAGAAAAAGTGTCGCGATATCGCGACATGTTGAGCAAGAAGGAAAAGGGTCGCGATATCGCGACATGTTGAGCAAGAAGGAAAAAGTGTCGCGACATGTTGAGCAAGACGGACAAAGTGTCGCGATTTCGCATAGAAAGAGGAAAAGGCGAACAGAGCAAGAAGGAAAATGTCGCGATTTCGCGACATGTTGAGCAAGAAGGAAAAGGGTCGCGATATCGCGACATGTTGAGCAAGAAGAAAAAGTGTCGCGATATCGCGACATGTTGAGCAAGAAGGAAAAAGTGTCGCGATATCGCGACATGTTGAGCAAGAAGGAAAAAGTGTCGCGATATCGCGACATGTTGAGCAAGAAGGAAAAGTGTCGCGATATCGCGACATGTTGAGCAAGAAGGAAAAGGGCGCGACATGTGAGCAAGACGGAAAAAGTGTCGCGATATCGCGACATGTCGCAATTTCGCGACCAAAAGAGAAGAGAAAGAGCAAGAGGGAAAAAGTGTCGCGATATCGCGACATGTCGCATTTTTGCGACCAAAAGAGAAGAGAAAGAGTAAGAAGGAAAAAGTGTCGCGATATCGCGACATGTTGAGCAAGAAGGAAAAAGTGTCGCGATATCGCGACATGTCGCAGTTTCGCGACCAAAAGAGAAGAGAAAGAGCAAGAGGGAAAAAGTGTCGCGATATCGCGACATGTCGCATTTTCGCGACCAAAAGAGAAGAGAAAGAGTAAGAAGGAAAAATGTCGCGATATCGCGACATGTCGCATTTTCGCGACCAAAAGAGAAGAGAAAGAGTAGGAAGGAAAAAGTGTCGCGATATCGCGACATGTCGCATTTTCGCGACCAAAAGAGAAGAGAAAGAGTAAGGAGGCGAAAGTGTCGCGATATCGCGACATGTTGGATTTTCGCGGGCAAAAGCCAAGAAAAGGAGCAAGGAGGCGAATGTGTCGCGATTTCGCGACATGTTGCCTTTTCGTGTCCAAAAGCAACAAAAGAGGACAAAGAGGCAGAAGTGTCGCGATGTCGCGACATGTCGCAGTTTCGCGACGATCCAGAGCAAATGAAGGAAAAGACTCAAGGACGACGCGATTTCGCGACTTGTCGATTCTTCGCGGCTGGAAGCGGCAAGAGAACAAAACGGGAAACGAATGTCGCGATTTCGCGACATGTCTCAGTTTCGCGACAGGCAGTGGCAAAGGAGCAGAACGAAGGCAGATTGTCGCGATTTCGCGACAGGTCTCATTGTCGCGACATGTCGCATTTTCGCGACTATCCAGAGCAAATGAAGGAAAAGACTTAAGGACGTCGCGATTTCGCGACATGTCGCACTTTCGCGGATGGAAGCGGCAAGAGTGCAAAATGGGAGACGAATGTCGCGATTTCGCGACATGTCTCATTGTCGCGACATGTCGCATTTTCGCGACATGCAGCGGCAAAGGAGCGGAACGAAGGCAGAATGTCGCGATTTCGCGACATGTCTCTTTTTCGCGACAAGTCGCATTTTCGCGACTATCCAAAGTAAAAGATGGAAACGACTTAAGGACGTCGCGATTTCGCGACATGTCGCATTTTCGCGGCTGGAAGCAAAAAGAGTGCAAAATGGGAGACGAATGTCGCGATTCCGCGACATGGCTCATTTTCGTGACATGTCGCATTTTCGCGACTTATAGCGGCAAAGGAGCAGAACGAAGGCAGAATGTCGCGATTTCGCGACATGTCTCATTTTCGCGACATGTCACCGTTTCGCGACTCTCCAGAGCAAATGAAGGAGAAGACTTAAGGACGTCGCGATTTCGCGACAGGTCGCATTTTCGCGGCTGGGGCAGCAAGAAAGCAATGCGGTGGGCCGCGCCTGTGTTCTAAGGTGTTTGTAAATATGTGTAAGGGATCTGTGCTCTTTCTTGGCGAGGGTGGCCTCAGAAGGGTATTAGTAGCGAAGGACAGATCGTCCCTATTGAGGTTTTGATCCGTAATAGCATAGTGCTGATTTTTGTAAAAGGTTTTGGGTCAACCTGGAAAACCCGGATGTAATGAAATTGTACCTTAATTACCAAAAAAAAAATATATATATATATATATATATATATATATATATATGGTCTATGGGACCTCAAATATGGAAGTATAATTTACTCCAATAATATCATATGATCTTTAATATCTTTGAGAAGGTTGTTCCTTCTCCTGCTGATTTGTGTTAGCAATTCCCCAACTTTTTTTATTTTACTGTCTTCAAATAAATCTGCCATAAACTCGTTCCCAAGTGTTTCTTTGTATTTGTCACGGATATCTAAAAAACTCGGGCATTTATAGATGAAGTGTTCCTCTGTCTCTACTGCCCCTATGCTGCATAGAGTACATATCATTTCTTCCCATTGTTCTTTGGGCGTTGTCCATCTCTCTGTTTCACATCTAAGCCTAAGAGAGCTAGTCCTTATTTGAGCAATGAGTATTTTTTCCTTCCACTTGATTTCAGCGCCTATATACGCTTTTTCCTTGTGGTCATACGTTGGTTTGAAATTTGAAAATAAAATTGTCTTTTCCTGCTTGCATTTTTCCACATTCCACTTTTGAACTTTTCATTCACATAATTTTTTATGTCTTTGTTGACATTTGGGCATTTATTTATGTTGATTTCCCAACGTTTCATCCATTTTTTATTTTGTTTCATCCATGTATTCTTTCGCCTATGCAACTCTTCATCCCTAGCTGCCCTAGGCCATCTATCATTTGTCATGTTTTTTTCTTTTTCAAGTAACATAACAGCTTGGTCATAGCAATTGCTTCTAAAAACCCCAGCTGGAACAGTTCCAATTGGGCTTGACGATTTTTCTCGAGATGCATGCCCTATAGAAGACGGGTCGGAGCCCATGAGGGCCTCTTGGAAGGACAATATTTGCTTATCATTCAAATCCTCTGCCATTCGATCCACTACCAATCATTCCTCTGTTGTTTTCGCTCCAACCCTAACATGCACCTAGACCTTAAAATCAAACTTAACTAGTAGTCAACTGGAAAATACTTGACCACTACGAACCAACCTATCCCCTTCAAGGTGCGTTGTGCTTTGAACCTGGGTCTCTCAAAAGAGAGCCCAAAGCTCTAACCATTGTGTTGTCTTAAGCAAACTGCATGTATATAGTAAGAAGGTTGTTTTTGACGCGTTTTAAGTTTTGTGATACATTATCCATATTTAGTGTGATTCTCATAATTAAATATTTTATAAATCAATACATAATTATAATAATAAATGTATGGAATTTAATGTCTTTGTGACCAAGACAATAATGTGTTTTATTTTAAATAAGTTTAAATTTTCAAGTTTTTTTTAAAGTAATATTTCTTATACACATCTACTGTGGGGACTGAACCCAATCACATCAAGATAATGCAAATAGCGTCTTTACAATTAAAACTCTAAAATTCGCTACTAGTTTTTAACTATTATAATTTTTATTTTTTAAATCAATGCGACAATGTAGGTAGTTAAAAAGTTCTAATTTAGGGTCGATGTTCTTATACTACCAATTTTTTTTTTTTTTTTTAAATGTTAAACCTCATGTTCTTAAACTCTGTCACTCTATCCGTATATTTACATTTATACATATCCCTAATATTTTTACTATTTATCATCCCTTATTTATCAAATTTTCTTTAACTCATTTAATAATTATTTATAAAAAATAATTAAAATTATTTTATCAACTTTTACATAAATAATTTATATTTTTACAATATATATCAACATTATTTAGTTAACTATTAGTAAGTATAACTTTTGGCATGTTCCATGAGGGACATGAAATATTTTGAATAGCCAAATATATTTTAAGGATGTGACTGAAGAGGCAATGATAAAATCTTTAACCTAAAATTTTCTCTTTCTAACAGAGTGGTTTTGTTAAACAAGAGCAGATCTTGGACAGGGTAATCATTGTTCATGGGGCTCTACACTCTATGAGGATGAGAGGATTAGAAGACATGTTGTTGAAGTTGGATATGAATAAAGCCTATGGGATTTTCTGGATATTGGGAGTTTTTGGATAAAGTGCTACAGTATTTTAGTTTTGGGGCAAATTGGAGGCTTTGGATCATGGTTTGCATCTCTACTTCTCGATATTTAATGATAGTAAATGGATAACCAATAGGTTCTTTCCAGGTGGCTGAGACAAGGTGACCTTATATCGCCTTATATTTTCATAATAGTGGTTTAGGCCCTAGGAATGAGTTTAAAATTTTAACTACAACAAAAGATGCAACCTTGATTTAAGGAATTCGACCAACATCATCTTTATATGTAATTACTCATCAACAACTCGTTGATGATAACATAATATTATCAGAGTCATTAGTTGTGGAAGCTGATAATATCAGACAAATTTTCAAAACCTGTGAAATAGCTTCAGATCAGAAAATTATTTTCTTGAAACGTAGGTTGTTCTTTGTTAATACTCCCCAGCTTAGAGAGAATAAAATTGTAAGAAATTTTTGTTGCAAAGTGGACAGCTTCCCCACCGTATACTTGGGAATACCCCTTTTGTAGGTATAATGAAAAGAGAATACTAGAATTCAGTGCTTGAGAGATTCAATAGAAAGCTTGCAGGATGGAAAGGCTCTTCCCTTACTCAAGTGGAGAAATTACAGCTATTGAGGGCAACCCTCCAAAACCTGCCCATTTTCATGATGTCTTTATTTAAAATCCTAGTATCGGTGGCTGATAAATTGGAGCGAATGCAGAGGAACTTTCTTTAGACTGGTGCAGAAGAGGAACAGAGGAATAGTTTGGTTGCATAAGAGAAAGTTTGCAGGCCTAAGCGAGAAGGCGGTCTAGCCATCAGAAAAGTGAAGCAGATGAACAGGGCTTTAATAGCCAAAGTGGGGTGGCGGTAAATGATTGAACATGACCAATGTTGGGCATAAATCCTCTCTGTAAAATATCTTGAGAACAAAATCTCCTTTGATTATAGCTTAAATCTCTTATAGAAAGGTTTAAGATGGTAGGTGGGAAGAGGTGATAAGATACGCTTTTGGGAGGATGCATAGATCACAGAGAGGCCACTAATTTGTAATGATTACTGGATGTGCATCATTCAGCTTTTAAAACAAAAATATGGAAATGTGGTTCAGGAGTACATCAAGGAAGAAGATAATTGCAGAATGTGGCACATGCTGTAGTTGGAAGGAGTTGATGTAATTATGCAATGTAGGTTTAATTCTCTCAATCTCAGCTTACAACATTACTATCTGCAGCTCAATATAGGAGAGGATAGGTTCTTTTAGCATCCTAATCCTCAAGGAATATTTACTATTAACTCAACTTTTACCTTTAAAAGGGATAAGGATAATCAAAATTTCCCCTCACATAGAGTTTGGATTAAAGATCTTCTGTCAAAGGTGTCTTTCTTTCTTTAGTTGGCATTGCAAAATCAGATATTGACGGTGGACAATCTCAGAAGAAGAGGGATGATCATTTCTAATAGGTGTTATTTATGTTGTGGGGATGAGGAGACAATTGATCATCTTTTTTCCATTGTCCCCTTTCTTTTGAGGTTTGGCATGTGCTTCTTGCGCTTAAAACTCAATGGGTGACAACAAAGTCTTTGGAGACCTTATAGGAAAGTTGGGTTAACCCTTATCATAGCCTCTGATTGAAGAAAATTGGACCATTGTCTTAGCCTATTTCATTTGGCAAATATAGAGGAAGAGGAATAAACGAGTGTTCTATAATAAGGCTAGTAGTGTACAGGTCATTATCAGGAATATCAAAGTTGTTATTGCTAAAAATACGGTTGTTAATATGTACAATCAAATCTATGAAAATGAGTTAGAGGAAGAAATAACAGCGGACTGGGAATTGTTGAGAGCTACAAGAAATCATATTATCTGGTCAACGAGAAAGGTGAGATGGTCTCCTCCCCGTGGGTAAAATTGAATTTTTATGGAACCTCTAAATGTAATCCAAGGATGGTTGGAGAGAAATGGATTCTGAGATCTAGCTCAAGGGTAGTGATATTTTGTTATGTGATGAACTTTGGCCATACATCAAACCATATAGCAGAGGCGAGAGCCATGATTACAGGAGTAAGGCTTGCAAAAAATATGAATATTAAGAAGCTTATAGTGGAAGGGGATTCTATGAATATCATTAAAAAATTGAATGTCAAGCAAACCTCTAGCTGGAGGATTGAAAGTATTATTCAAGATGCAGTGAATATACAATTAAGCATGAAGTCATTTGTGATCCAGCACATCTACAAGGAAGGTAATATTGTGGCTGATGTTATGACAAACATGAGAGTTCAGATAAATAAATCCAAGGTATGAAATTATGTTTTCCTAGAGGCTTTGATGATTGTAACTCTGAAAGAGAAAAACGCTTTTGATGTTGCTGAGTTAGAAGTTTCAAAACCTTAGGAGAGGTGATCGCTGCAAAAGATCTATTAACATGAAGACAGTTTTCAAGGAAACTAAACTGAGATTTAGGAGCTGATTAAAAATGGCTGCATATTGAATGAAGACTAGGCTGAAGCTTTCAAAGTTCTCAAGAAGACTGAATTGAAAATCTAATCTGAAAATAATAGAAAATTGATTAAAGCTCCTAAAGATTCTAAAGAAATTTAAGAAATACTAAATCCCTATAGGATAGAGTTAAATCAAAATTATTGTATCTAAGTATGCAACATGCTCCTTTTTAGTCCAAATTTTATAATATGTAAATTATGAAGTGATCTGCAAATGCAACAGGTTTGGGGCCCTTTCAAAACCCCTTCATTTACCATAATTAAAAATTATGTATATCTTAATTTAAAAATTTACCATAACATGCACAATTTTAAATGTTTCACATTCAATAAATATAAAACTAAATTCCATGAGAAGAAAAGGATAATATAATACAATTAATTTTTAAGTACTCGTATCAGAGTTTTATAGTTGAATAAATAAAGTACATTTAAGTACTCATATGAAAGATTTATAGTTGAGTAAATAAAGGAATTTCAACCTACATAAAAGTTTATATAATAATATTAGTATTTGAAGTTGTTTATTTGGTGTTTATATAATAAAATTATTTTATTATCAATAAAAATTGACTACGCAAGGATCTATTTTCAAAAACAAGATAAGTCAATTTTATATTGGGAATATAAAATACATTGCAAAGGATTGTCATGTCAAAATGAAGAAGCTCAAAAAAGAGTTGAAGAATATGAATGTTAAATAAATAAAGGAAATTCAACCTACATAAAATTTTATATAATGCTATTAATATTTGAAGTTGTTTATTTTGATGTTTTTATAATTAAATTATTTTATTATCAAGGATCTATTAAAAAAAAAAAAAAAAGTCAATTTTGTATTGCAGAATATAAAATATATTATAAAGGACTGCCATGTAAAAAAAAGAAGTTGAAAAAAGAGATAAAGAATATAAACGCTCATATAGGAGAGAATATTTCATGATACCAAAATAATACTAATGGCTGTCCTCTCCAGTAATTTTGCATTTCATGCATATAAATTTAGAAAGAAATATATTATTAATTCTATGATTCACACATATCAACCTTTCTATTTAATAAATTCAAAGATATATGATTTTGTAATAAAAAAGTTTTCACCCACGTGCATTGTAAGTGAGTTGGAAAGGGTAGGGCAATCTTTTCAGAAGTAAGTTGGAGAGGGTAGGGCAATCCTTCGAGAGAGGTCCTTGGTTCAAATTTCCACTCTACCAAATGCACATCGGTCACCCAAAATATAGTTGGTAATGCTGGTGCGATCAAGGCTCGGCACAACTCTCGGGTGATTTTGACTCGGCATAACTCTCGGGTGATTTTGACGGTGTAAAACCTCCTCGTTGTGGTTTTTCAGATCAAGGCGGCCTCACAAAGGGTTTTTGCTAAATTCAAAAAAAAAGTTTCCCCTCAAGATTAATTTTTTATTAAGTAGAAAAGAAGGAGTTTTGAAAGGGTCCCCAAACCTTTTACAAATTTACAAACCTGACCAACAAAGTCGCCCTAATAACATTCAACAAAAACAACAGAGCATAGGGGAAGACCTAGCCTGCGATAGAAATATGGGAGAAACAACCGATAACAAACACACAAACAAAACAAGACAGTAGAGAACTAGAGACAGAACCCACCAATTCCAGATCCATCAAGAACAGAGTAAACAAAGAAATTGAGAACCAGAACATCATAAGAGAACAAAATCAACTGTTGCCATTGATGTAGACAATATCATTTCTCGCTAGGGAAATTCTCTTTCTAGATAAACATACCTTCATTTTGAACTTCAAGATTGGTAAGGAAATCTACAACATTGTTACCTTCCCTATAAATATGCTTACTTTGGTAGTTCACAAATTTTCTTAGGAATATTTTTTTTTGAATTTACAACGTGGAATCAATAACCGCCACGAATCCAGGTAGGTTGTCTAGATTTTATGTCCATCACAGTATTCTACGTTGTTTGCCCCAGAAGCTACCACACAATTCTTCGCGCAGTCCGCCCCTATAACCACCATGCCACAATCATTTAAAACCTTTTACACCGCTGAAAGCACCAAGAAAGGGACAAGTGTTCAGTCCGACGAGGCTCGAGATTTGAACCTTGGACCTCCGTCCCCCGTTTGGTTGAACCAATTGGTCTACACCTCGTACTTTTAAAAAAAAACTTAGGAATCTTTTTATTCATCCATAAGATTACCAATATTCTAGCTCGATGAAGCTTGTTCAGTGAGGATATTGATAATGTATAAGAATCCCCTTCTATAATAACCTTATCAGCCCCCATTGATTCAAGCAAGGATAAACCTTGGAAGAGGACCCTGGCCTCTACGAAATTGTTGGTTTGGCAAACAAGGTTCTCAACAAAGGCCAGAACAATTTTTCATTGGAGTTTCTGATCAATCCTCGAGATCCCGCCATCCCCGGATTTCCTTTGGACGCTCCATCAAAATTCCATTTAAGCCAATATAAAGGGGGAAAGCTCCATTTGGTTTGCAGCCTACTCGAGCCAGCATGAGGAGGACCAGGGACCCCAACGGGTAACCCTAGGCTAGCAGAGAGAGAAGCCTCAAAAGAGGGAACATTAGAGGGAGGAAAGAGATAACCGAGACATTTTCAATTACAGCACTAAGAATTTTGAAACCCACGAAGGAGGTGTTCAAAGAACAGTCTTCTGAGGCCCTACAATTCATTTCATTTCAAACCTCGCAAAAGAAATGAGGGAAGCAGAGCTTCCATAGGATACGGTAATTGGGACTAAGGAAGGCAGAAAATGACCAATGATAAAAAAAATCTTGCAAAGAATTCGGGACCACCCAACTAACTTCCAAGGTTGAAAGAAGATAGGGAAGGATATCCGAGGAGAAGGAGGATTCTAAAAGGAGATGCTAAGTGTTTCCTCATGAGCCCCACACAGATAACACTAGTTAGGAATGATCATTCTTCTTTTCTTAAGATTCTCCAAAGAAATAATTTTGTTTTGGAGGGCAAGACAAAGAAAAAATTAACTTTGGGGGTAAGTTCCTTGAACCAAACCGAACTACAAGGGAACCGAAAAATATTCTCAAAAGCAAGGTAGTAGGTAGACTTCACCTAAAAGGTGCCACTCTCCTCTTTTTTCCAAATAAATGAGTCCACACAAACGAAGTTCCTGACAACCTGAGATTTTAATGTGAGATCAAGGGTTTTCAAGGGAATATCCACTCCTTGAGATGGGATAAACATCAAAATATCTTTCCATTTCTTAATACCATCGACTTCTTCAATATAGTTTACCATTTTGGGACCAAAGTACTAGAAAACATAGGCCTTAAGATAGCAAAAGAAGGAATGTCCATGAGAGACACGTCCTCAAACCATGGATATTTCTAGAAGTCAATACACTCTCCATTGTCTAATCCCTATTTAAGACCTTTTTGAAGAAGATTTTTTGTTTAACAATGTTATTCCAAAAGGTCGAGCCATGCAGGGGGTTTTGATCTTCCATGAAGCTTAATCCCCTGTTCAAGTATTTAGCAAAGACAATTTAGGCCCATCCATTGTTTTCTTGAGAAACAAGCATCCAAATCTGTTTCGCCAGTATGATTAATCTTATCAACCCAAGGCCTCCTACACTTTTATTGGAGCACACTTGGTCCCAAGAAATGATATGGAATCTTTTTTTATTCATTGTCTAGATTAAAGAATTTTTTTTTGAAATTGTTCTAATTTTTGAGCGATTTTCCGTGGGATTTAAAAAATAGAAAGAAATTATACTGACAAGATTTGAAGGGTAGATTTGACCAGCTCGACCTTTCCTTCTCGACTTAGAAGTGCTCCTTTCCATCCTACCAACTTTTTTGCACCCTTTCAAAAAGCGGATTCCATAGTTCTTCTTTTATCCTTCCTTTGAAAAAAGGCAACCCTAAGTAAATAGAGGGGAATTCAGCAATGGTACATCCCAAAATTTTAGCAATATCTCTTTACCTATTAGGAGGGGTATTAAGGAAAGTCAACTTGCTTTTCATAAAGTTAATATATTGCCCAACAACTGGCTCATAGTCCTTCAAAATAACTTTGATTTCCTTAGCTTGAGGAAAGGAGGAGAAGGTAGAAAGGAGATTATCATTGGCAAATTATTGATGGGTAATTGGATCAATGGAAGAAGAAGGTTTAATGCCTTCAATGGATTTGTATATAGATGTAGCTTTCAGAGCTCTCCCAAGGGCTTCAGCAAGAATAATGAACAAGGGGAAAGAGGGTCACCTTGCCTAGGACCTCTAGAGTTGTTGAAGTACCCTGAAACCTCACCATTAACAGAGACCGATAACATAGGGGTAGAGAAGCATTGTTTAATCAAAGAGATCTATTTATTATGAAAACTAAATTTAAACAACATATTTTCCCGAAAGGCCCAAGAGACTCTATCATATGCTTTACTCATATCAAGTTTGAGAAACATACCAGCTTTGCCACTCTTATCAGTTGAATGAATCAACTTGATTCCATCAAAAATTTGTATCCTTGGAATAAAGCCCCTTGATTGGAATCAATGATTTTAGGAATGATCTGTTTCAGTTTGTTAACCATAGCTTTGGCTAAAATTTTGTAAATAGTATTACACAGGCTTATAGGTCTGAACTTCTTGAACTCCTTAGCTCTAGCACTCTTGGGGAGGAGGACCAGGAATGTGGAATTAACTTCTCTTGGAAGGAAACAAAATCTTTGCACTTAGAGATCGCTTCAACGACATCAACTCCTATAATGTGCTAGAAGTTGTGAAAAAACAACGTGGGAAAGCCATCTGGACCCGACGCTTTCTCACTAGCCATAGATAAAATATCCCCCTTGATTTCATCAAGCTCAAAGGAGGATATCAGTGTGGAATTCATTTCTTCAAAAATGAGGTTAGGGATGTTGGCTAGCAGTCTGCAGATTTCTGCAGCAAAGAGTTCTTTATTCTAAATAAATTTTTCTCATCCAGTTTTTTGAAGCAAAAGAATATCTGGTGATAAATTCTTTCTCAAAGAGAAAACTAGTCTTTGTTTTGAGAGACCATTGAGGCCTCACACATTCCATGAAATAATTTTCATTTACGGGGTTTGAAATATTTCTTGCCACCATCGGATTTATCCGAGAGATGAGCCCTTGTGTTTGAAGTGGAGGGAGCATTCTCCATCTGAACATTACTACTCTCAAGCTTTAGAACCGTTAGCAATGTCTATCTCTATAGCACGCTTCCTTAGGTCTTTATATGAGGGTTTTCCAATTTTTTTATCAACCCCAACATCCACACTCCCTTTCTTTCAAGTTCTAGTCACAAGTGGAGGGGTCACAAACCCATTTTCCATGGATTATTTTCCTTTTGAGGGGGGATTAAATGTTTTAGGAGGATCTTGCTAGGGGACTCAAGCACCATTACACCAAAATTAATCTCTTTGGAAGGAGAATCTTGTTCAAGGGTAACTGAGGTACCACTTCGCTTTGCTAGTAACCATCAACTGGAGCACCAAAGGTCCTCTGGGGATGAATTCCTAATGAAGTTCCAGCAAGCTCCTAGTCTGCTGAAATTTTCTTTTTTTCCACCTAAACTTTCATACCTTGCAAATCCTTGTTTGGGCACCCACTAATAGCATGACCACTTTTTTACAACCTGAGCAAAATGCTAGCCTATTCTCATACTGAATGGGTTGGATTCAAGAGTCATAATCAAATATGAGCACAATTGATTCTAGGAGGTCCGTCGAAAGATCGGTATTGACACACATCCTAGAGTAGACCATGCACGACTTGGCTTTAGTAGTAGCATCAATTAAAAGTAGCTCCCTGGTAGATTTGGCAACACCTTTAAGAATAGCTTCATACCAAAATTAGAGGGGTAGGCTGGAGAGCCTATCGAGAGAGGGGGTGGTGTTAATCTTTTGCATGTCAGGATAGAAATCCAACCCCTGTTGTCTAAGGAACATACTCCTTTTCCCAAAAAAACCAAGGACTGTCCCTCAGAAGTCACTTCATGTCTTCTTCTTCCAAAAGCTTGATCAGGAAAAAACCCTTGAGTGACAAGACCAATTTGAAGAAGCTCACTTTCGAAAGGCATCAATATCCGGGTGAACTCCTAAGAACTTGCCAACCAAATTGCAAGCACCTTCTTCAACATTGAGATCCATCAAGCCCTGAGGCACTTTCAAAGACCTCTTAGAAGAGATAAGATCAAAAAGACCAACAACAAGAGTCGAAATATTTGAAAATTTAGACACAACATGCACAAAGGACCTCGCTCCTGGGTTGAAAGGGAAAAAAAGACTCGTCAATCCCCAAGGAGGTCCACATCTCCAAGAGACTGGAGGATCCCCAAGCAAACCCTGAGAATCTCACGAAAGGGATTAAGTACGACAACATACCTTGGGATCTCCACCTGACCAAAAACGCCATCACCAACACCAATCCCGCACACCACCTCACCACACTTTTGCTTCTCACTCACCGATATTTTTCAAAAAAAATCTCTAAAACCACCAACATCGTGAATTTTCGATTAACAATCTTGTTGCGCACGGTAGAAACCCTGATGAACACTGTAGAACCCTGCTAAACACTATAGAAACCCTGCTAATACAAACCCTGCTAATACAAACCCTTCTAGATAGTGTAGAAACCCTATTTAAGATTTTAATAACCCTCAAAATTAAAAGTAAAAGTAAAATTGTTTCACCAAGAACATTTATAATGTTTCTCATCTAATAATTTTCTATTTAGATATCAATTCATCCAATCTCAAAATATTACTTACGAAATTTCCGATCAGAAATATTTTGAATCACAGTATAATCATTTTATTCAACATACTTGTCATAAGATAAATTATATATAAACTTATAAGGCGTAAGGAGGAAAAGAGAATATTTAAAGTTTGAGTAAGGAGGAAAAGAGAATATTTACAGTTTGAATAAGATATAATAATATAAGGGAAGTATATCAAAAGAAGCTCAAACACCTAAACTTTGAAAGAATAAACCTATAGGAGGGATTTCACAAATGATTCTACTAGAAGTCCATGACAGTTGTTAACTCAAAAAATATTATCAGAAAAAAAAGGGAAGGATAGAGGAAAAGAAAGAAACTGAAATTTGTGTGATATTTTAACAATGCAGACTTCATCTATAAGATAACAAGTATATATTAAATTTAATTAATATTTTTTTAAGGAAAATATTAACTCAAAAAATATTATCATAAAAAAAGAGAATGGAGGAAAAAGAAAGGAAGCGAAATTTATGTGATAACAAGCTGACGTTAATAAGAAAAATATTAATAATGCAGGCTATATCTATAAGGTAACAAGCATATATTAACCTTCATTAATATTTTTTTGAGGAGAATATACTATTAAAATTAAAATATAGTATTTAAAAAATTTGATAAAATTAAAACCATAAAAAAATTTATAATTAATGTTCCATCAAATATTTGTAAAAAAAATATAAAAAATACATATTTAAAATAACTTAAAAACATCTTACTAGAATTACGTTTAGATGAAAAATAACCATATAAAAATAAATTCGGAAATAAACACTCTAAAAACAAATATTAAAAAAATATCTTTATAAACTACTTCTTAAACAGTATTTCTATTGATTATTTCTATTGATAATCAATATTTGAAGGAAATTGAGGCATTTGCAAACCTAATTATGAGTATCATGAACTCATATTTTCCAAGATCTTAAAATAGTAAAAATTAACAACCATTTCATGGGATGTAAATATGATCTAAATAAATAAATAAATTATAACAATGATGACCGCATAGTTGATATGTGTATCACATCACTACTGAACGACAAGCACATCAAACATTAATCATTGCCTAGGCTACATAAAGCTAACATTTAGGAGAATGAAAGATAATGTCTCCTCCTTAAGTCGACACTCTTAAGGAAATATTAAAATAATTGTTTATGCAAACAAACTTTTTTAAGGTTCCTTTATAGGTTATTTACGTCCTAGGAAATAAGGATTACTATCTTATGCTAATTTTAAATCTTTGTTTTTAAATACTCTTTCACACACCTATTCATAATATTTTTTTAATATCAACACTCTTGTAAACACCCATTCATAATATTTTTTAATATCAACATTAAATATAATATATTTATTGACAATGTTTTCTTTATATTTATTTATTTATAAATATATATAGTAGCAAAATTCATCAAACTTCAACGATTATTATAAATTTCTAGTAGAAGACTCTTTATTTCTAATAAATTCAGAGTCAGTAGTTTCTGAATCAGTCCTATTTAAACAATTAAAAGATTAAGCGAACATATGTTACGATCCATTCGATGCAAATTCTACGACATTAGGTGAAACCATAGTGTCCCAATCCACACATGGTTTATAGTAAAATCTCAGCACACCTATTCCATGCAGGTCTTAGAAATGCATTTGGAGATCTGGAATAAAAATCTTATCACAGACGTTTCGAGATGATGAGTACATACTTGGAGCTCGAGTATTCGTAGAATTTTCCTGTAGAAGAGAAGATAACGAGAGCAACAGTGGCATCGCATAAGATTGACAATTCTCTTGCCTTCTTCAACAACCCTACTCGTCTCTTGTAGAATGTGACATGCCTGCTGGTTGAGTCCCCAATTTTCTTCATTTCTCGTTTTCCCCGCCCCATCTCCTACACATCACACCACTGTTAGACCAGCTGAAGCAACCACTGTTTCTAGCATATTATTAATCTTCCGATTTATATTATCATATAGAACTTTATTTTATCTTTAATTCTTCTATTTAATTTTTTTTAAAATTTAACAATTAAATTCACAATTTAAGTAAACACTACAGAAAACATAAAAATACCACCTGCGTGCTGTGAAGAACACAACAAAAGACATTGTTAATTGAAGTTAAACCCAGAGATTTTATTACTTCCTTTGACAATGAAAAACATACCTTCCTGCCTTTTTTCTAGTACTAACCTGCTCACAGCTAAAAATTCAAACCTTCGTTTCTTTAACCCGACTTTCCTTGGAACTACTAACAATGAACTCAATATATCTCTGCAGAGCAGAAAATAGAGATGGGTGACCGTCTATAAGAGTCCGACAATGAACTCAAAGGCCATTTATTGCCATTTATGGCTATGACAATATCCACGCTTTTTTTCTTTTTTTAAAAGAGTTGGTAGTAGTTCACAAATCATTCATTTTAGGAAAAGAGCTAACTAGGGAAGGGTGTACTCAGCGGCCATTTATGGCTATGACTGTACATCCACGCTTATTTATTAAGAGTTAATAGTCGTACACAGATCATTCATTTGATGAAAAGAGCTGAGCAGGAAGGGCGTACAGATTAGGAAATGGAAACAGGCAGGAAGGGGTCACCTCTGATGCAAACCTAATTCGTTGGGTGCAACCTGCACGAGAAAGTTGAAACCACTACAAGTGTTGAGGGAGACAATTGATAAAACATGTAGTAAACTGCATCTACGGCGTAGGTTTTTCGGCAGGAGAAAATTGAAACCACTACAAGTGTTGAGGGCGACAATTGATAAAACATGTAGTAAACTGCATCTATAGGGTAGGATTTTCGGCAGGAGAAAATTGAAATCACTACAGTGTTGAGGGAGACAACTGATAAAACAATGTAGTAAACTGCATCTATGGTGTAGGTTTTTCGGCAGGAGAAAATTGAAACCACTGCAAGTGTTGAGGGAGACAATTGATAAAACAATGTAGTAAACTGCATCTATGGTGTAGGTTTTTCGGCAGGAGAAAATTGAAACCACTGCAAGTGTTGAGGGAGACAATTGATAAAACAATGTAGTAAAATGCATCTATGGTGTAGGTTTTTCGGCGGGAGAAAATTGAAACCACAACAAATGTTGAAGGAGACAAATGATAAAACATGTAGTAAACTGCATCTATAGGGTAGGTTTTTCGCAGGAGAAAATTGAAACCACTACAAGTGTCGAGGGAGACAAATGATAAAACATGTAGTAAAATGCATCTATAGGGTAGGTTTTTCGGCAACGAAATTTTGAAATTTTCAACGATAATGGTTCAAATTAGAGTTAGCCATATATTTAAATTGCAATTGCAATTTAAATTTTTTAATTTAAACAAATTTAAATTATAATTAAAATAACTTCCACATATAAGGTTCTTATAGAGGTGAAGTGTACATTAGTGATAGACATTAAGATGAAGATATTCGGTATCTTAACAGAACCATTTATATATGGTTGTATAATTTGAAATTAATAGATGAATCCACCTTTACATTTGTTTGAATTTGTTGTAAATTAAAATTTATATGAATTTGTTGTAAATTAAATATTTTGAGAATAATAGTGTTAATTTTTTAAGTTATTATATTAATTAAATTAAAGAATTCTTGAGTGATATTCTTTCTCAAATAAATGGAGGATATCTTTATACGAGATTTGAGGTTGAAAATGGGTTGTTCAAGTGGAAAATATTAGGATAGGAATTTCGAATGCTACTAGGGTAGGAGATGAGTTGGTTGTCGGGGTTCAAAATCGGCATTTTGAACCTGAGGCAAGATCTTGGTTGCATGTGGTGAAAGGCAAACAAAAGGCCCTTGATTGTAATTTTAATCTATCTCTGATGGACGAAATATTGGTAATTCTTGACGAGCTGGTGAAAATGGTTATGGCTCAAGGCGACCAATGTCTGGTTGGTAAGTTCCTTGGGGTAAGACCTGAACTAGATGTTATACAAAAGTGGGCAATGGAGAAATGACACCCTCTAGGGCACATGGATATCATGGTGATGCCCAAAAATTTTGGTTCAATTTAATTGCGAAGAGGATTTGGAATGAATTCTCTAGCTAAGGACCCTAGTTTTTTGGGCATCATGGTCTCTTCCTTAAGCGATGGATGATGGATTTTGACCTGTACATGTAGAGCATCAACCAAGCTTCGGTTTGGATCAGGTTGCTCGGGCTTCCTCTCCACTATTGGCATGAGGAAATATTTAAGGGAATCACACGAAATATAGGACAACCGATAGTAGTTGATATGCAATGACGGTAAGGTCACGACTTATCCATGTGTAGTTGTGTGTGAATATGAATATGGAAGTGCCTCCAGCCATGACTATCGAATTGGTTTCAATATTTGGAAAATAGAATCAGATTATTGAGTACGAGAACTTGCGTGTGAAGTGTAGCTTATGTTAGAAAATAGGGCACCTTAGCCATAATTGTCCACAAAAAGAAGTCAAGCTGAGAATTATCGCTAGTAACCAAAGAAGACCACAGGAAACAAATATGGTAATCAAATTCAACCCAAGATTTAGAGGGAAGAAAGGAGGAGGTGGAGCCCCCATCACATCTGGAGGAGAATGCACGAGAAGAAGGTGAAATAATGGAAAAATGACAAGGGTAATTCAACATCCTAAGAATCTCCCCTCTATTTTGAATGAGTTGACTATTCAAAACCATTTTGATTGCCTTCAATACTCAACAGAGGAAAAATATCAGGAAACTCAAATTATGGAAATGAAACATGAACAAAATATCACTGTGATGGTAACCCAAAACATAAATGATACTCCACTTATCCTGGAGGGAGGTGAGGAAGTGCATGATAAATCTCCTAGAGGTAAAGAATCTAGGAAGGACCAAGGCAACCCTAACAGAATTACCAAAAGTTCAAGGAAAGTAGGGGTAGATGTAGGTTACGATCCCAAGTAGGGTAGACCTTCACAATCTAAAATTAGACAAAGGAAAATGACTAGGGATGTAGCTAATGGAACATAATTGACCCTCAATCTGGGTGGGAAGAAACACCCGACCAAATCTAAAAAATGAAGATCATTTCCTAGAATATCAGGGGCCTCAATGCCCCATCCAAACATCGCCTAGTGTCATCACTGAGGAAAGACTTGAATCCATAAATTATTCTTCTACAAGAAACCAAATTGAAGGAGCAAAACATAGAGAAAATAAGAAGAGCTATCTGGAAGGAGGCTAGTTTTGTTGCCAATCCTATGACTAGAGCCTCAGGTGGATTGTTGTGCATGTGGAATCACAATAATGTGGAGGGGAGAGTAATCTCTACCTCAGATAGACTGACTAATGTGTTTTTCTATTGCAAGGAAACTAAGATAAGTTGGGTGTTGACTAACATTTATGCCCCAAATACTAGTATGGGAAGAAGACAACTATGGACAAAACTGAGTATGATGAGAAGGGTGTTCCAAGGAATTGCTTGGGTCTTAGTTGGGGACTTCAATTCCTCTTTGTTCCCATCAGATAAGAAAGGTGGAAATCCTAATATTATAGATGGAATGGAATACTTTGAACAATTTATAAATGAGAATGGGTTGATGGATGTGGACCTCAAGGGGGTCAAATATACTTGGAGTAATAGGTGGTTAGGTGAACAATTAATCCAAATTAGACTAGATCAATTCTTGATCTCACAAGAGGGCCTACTCATATTTGGAGATGCTACCTTGAGTGCACTCCCAAAAGTTGGTTCAAACCATAATCCCCTTGTTTTGGAATCATAGACCAGCAAAAGGAAGTTTTGATGTCCCTTTCGCTTTGAAGCGATGTGGCTGAGGCACGAGAACCTTGAATCTTGCATAGCATAATGGTGGAAGAATGATTTCATGGGGCCATTGATTTCATAGGTTGCCAAGAAACTCATATTCATAAAACACAATCTGAAAGCCTAGAATAGAAATGTCTTTGGACATCTATTCCATAGAAAAGTGAAACTGAAACAACAACTCATGGAGTTTGAGACAATTATCAATGAAGGTTACTTATCACAAGAAATTAGGGACAAGGAAAAGCAACTTTTATCAGAATATCATAATACCCTAGCGTGTGAGGAAACGTTCTAGTGATAAAAATCAAGAGCTTTGTGGCTCAAGGAGGGGGATCATAACACTAAGTTTTTTCATGTGTCCACCCTCAGGCACATAAGTCACAATAAGATAAAAGAAATCCTTCGAGAGGATGGCTCAAGTACTGATGACATCATAGAAATCTAGGAGGAAGCTATAAACTTCTTTAAGAATCTTATTGGCACTATTGAAAGGGTGGAAGAGACTACAATGAATGACCTTCTTCAGAACATTCTACCCTTAGTAACTGAGCAACATAATTCTTATCTGACCAGCCCCTTTACAGAGGAAGAGGTAAAAAGTGTTATTTTTGCAATGGTTGGTGAGAAAGCCCTTGGGCCAGATGGCTTTCCCACAATATTTTTTCAAATATTCTAGCATATTATTGGAGTTGATGTGACTACAACCATCAGTGAAGTTCAAAAATCCCACCACATCCCAAGGGATGTTAATTCAACATTCCTTGCGCTCATTCCCAAGGTAGCAAGGGCAAAAGAGTTTAAGGATTTCAGGCCCATAAGCCTATGTAATACTCTTTTCAAAATTTTAACCAAGGTAATGGCCAATAGAATCAAAGTTATCCTCCCTTTCATCATTGATTCCAACTAGGGTGGCTTCATAATGGGTAGGCAAATCTTAGATGGGATAATCACCATTCATGAAGTTATTCATTCAGTGGACAGGAGTGGAAAAGTTGGTTTGTTATTAAAATTGGATATGAACAAGGCCTATGATAGGGTTTCTTGGGATTTTTTATCAGAGTCCTTGCTAAATTTAGCTTCCACCAAGAATGGATCAAGTTGATCATGGAGTGTATATCCTCTGCAATGTTCTTGATGATTGTGAATGGAGTTGTGATAGGGTACTTCAAGAGTCAAAGGGGACTACATCAAGGGGATCCCCTATCACCCTACCTCTTCATAATCATGGTTGAGGCATTGGGCAAGGCAATCACAATGGCCATATCAACTGGTATAATTGAGGGAGTTCACCCAGCTACTACCCTAAACCTGATTTCTCACCAATAATTTGTGGATGACACCATACTAGTAACCAACTCCTCAATTCCCTAGGCGAAAGAGATTAAAAACTTGTTGAGCATCTATGAGAAGGTTGTTGGGTAGAAGGTCAATTTCTCTAAAAGCAAAGTCTTTTTCCTCAACACCCCCAAGGAGGCAAGCACGAATTACAAGAATTTTTGGTTATGAAATAGGGGATCTTCCCTCCACCTACCTAGGCATGCCCCTCTTTAAAGGGAGAATGAAAGAAAACCTTTGGAACCTGGTAGTGGAGCGAATTGGAAAAAAAAATGCAAGGTGGAAGGGCTCCCTCCTCAGTCAAGCTGGAAAATCCCAATTGGTGAAGTCTACCCTTTAGAGCATACCTGTTTACTTCATGTCTCTATTCAAAATGCTTGTTAGAATATGTGAGAAAATTGAACAAATTTAGAAGACTTTCCTTTGGTCAGGAGTGGAAGAGAGGAGAAGGATGGCTTTGGTGGCCTGGGACTAGGTTTGCTCTAGAAAAGAGGTAGGAGGACTTGGTTTCAGGAAAATGCACAGAATGAACCATGCTCTCATGGCTAAACTGGGATGGAAGCTACTTACTGAGAATAATATTGGATGGATCCATATCCTTAAGGTAAAGTACCTTAGATAGGGTAGAAACCTCATTGAGGAACAAAACCCTCCAAAGGGCTCTTTCTTCTGGAATCATCTTCACAAAACCAAAACCCTGCTAAAAAATGGAATAAGATGGAGAGTAGGTGATGGAAGGAAGATAAAATTCTGGAATGATAGTTGGATCAAGAACACTCTGTTGATTGAAGATCCAAACTTGGCCATTTTAGAACCTATAACATCTCAACACTTTGGCATTTGGGTTGCAGACTTCATTGTTGAAGAGGAGGAAGGAAAAAAATGGAAGACTATCCATCTAAATGGACTGGATTCTAGAAGAGAACAAGCACTGAGGGAGCTAAATAAGATGCTGAGATCCCAAGTCATTAACCCTGACAAGGTGGATGATTCAATGATTTGGAAGGTGCATAAAGGGGGCTTTACACTATTAAATCAACCTACTATCTTCTTGAAGGAGATGGCTAGGGGTGGTTACCTATCTCCAAAGTATGGCTCAAGAATCTAACTCCCAAAATCAATTTCTTTTATTGGCTTGCAATACTGAACAAGGTCCTCACCATAGATAATCTTCTCAAAAGAGGAATGATGATACCAAATAGATGCTACTTATGTGAAGAGAATTGGGAGAATGTCCACCACCTGTTTATTGAATGCCCTTTTTCTCGGGAGGTCTTCAATATGATCCTAAGCAAATTTGGTGTTTCATGGGTTCCCCAAACAGTCTCACTGACTTATGCATCCAATGGGAACCACCCTTTCAAAGTAAAAGGCTCAAAACACTATGGAATTTTAGCCTCCCCCATTTCCTTTGGGGGATATGGAAGGAAAGAAACAATCGGGCCTTCAAAGATCATAAAAGAGATCCTAAATCGATTGAGGTTAGAGTCAGTAATGCAGCGACAGAAAATGTACAAGTGATAAATTTCAAAGACTCCTAGGAAAATGATAGTGAAAGAATGGTTGCTTCCCAATGGGGATTAGCAGGGGTGACAAACTCCTTAAGACCTCCCGCACAACTCACTTGGTATCAAACTAAATGGAAGGCTCCTCCATTGGGTTGGGTAAAATTGAATTTTTATGGGGTTGTGAAAGGTAACCCAAGGAAGGCTGGAGTCAAGGGGGTGATCAAGGATGATAAAGGTGACATCTTACTTGCTTATGCTAAAAATTTGGGAGTTCAAACCAACCACTTTGTAGAGGCAAAGGCCCTATATCAAGGTACCCTTCTTCTTGATAGGCTGAACATAAAAAATGTAATCATAGAAGGGGACTCGCTAAATATCATCAATTGCACTAAAGGCATCCTTGAGGTGAGCTAGAACATTGAAGACCTGATTGGAGTGGTGAAGCAAAAAATTTAGCTCTTGGATAATTCATAGGTGAATCACGTCTATAGGGAGGGGAACCAAGTGACGGACCTGATGGCTAATATGGGTGTCAACCAGGAAGAATTAAGAATTTGGGATAAGGATTTCCCCCATGAGCTATTGAGCATTGCAAATGAGGAGAAATATGATGCAATTGGGGTGGATACCAATACATAAGACTATGGTTGGAAGAGATCAGATTTTTTGGGCCCACATTGGAAGCATCGTCAACAATGGCAATTTGGTCCAATCATGCATCAGTTCATTCTATTCAAATATGCCTTAAGGAGTAGTCAAAAACTTCCTTTCTTAGAACAAGCTTTTCCTTTTAAGTTTTTTAATACTAACTCTCTTTTTGTTAGATTTAATACTATCATCCAACATATTTCAAGGAGTATGTTGACTAATCACATGCCTACTAGTTCCAAGGAGATCTCGTTCATGCCCGATTACACTCATGATTTAGTTGGTAGCTTTCAATGGATGCAGTACATGCAAAACTTAACATCAACCTCAAGGTGAATTATGGCATGTCTCACATGCAATCCATGTCCACTTCTCTTCTTAATACTCACCACCTCATCGAGCCTATGCACAAAGAACCAACTCTCAATGAGGAACGAAAAGTAGATCCTAGATTGGTTAGCATTTCTCAATCTTGGTGGTAAAATATGGAGGGGACCTTTACAAAAGTAATGATAATTCAATGCATTCATTAACACATTCTTTTCAACAAATAGAATTCCAGAATAAACAAATATAGTAGAAGGCATCCATTCTTCCTTTCATATGTTTATAAATCAACATTTTGTAGGAATTCACATCAACCTAGTCTTAAAGTTTTAATTCATTTCTATATTCTCAATAAACAAATAGAAACAAACATAATCAAAATAATTGTTCACTCAAGGGATGTGATTCAATTCAATCGTCATCATTTTTACTATCAATGACAACGATATACATATTATGCAATCAAAGTACACATTCTCTACAACATGGAATTTAGGTATAATCAAATTCAAATGGTCATTGTTCTCATTTTCAATGATTAAACATTCACTAAGTATCTTGTACTAGTTTCTAAGTTTACCCAATCATTTACGACACAACAGAAGAGAAAAATAAAAGATACACGTAAACGACCTCCACTGTTCCAAAACTCATGCTATACACTACCCCAAAATCATCAACATTTGTTTCTTCTCCTAACAACCATATCAAGGAAAAATAACGCCCAAAGGCAAAACCAATCCATTACTGGTGACTAGGTCAAACGAACCTGCTAATGGGATTCTTTGGATACGTGCATAGCAATGTTGAATATTAGAACACAAGCATTTCCCTATAAAAATAAAAGTAATTGCAAAATATTTTCTCTATCAACATACCAGATATAAAGCATAATTATTTCTTTCATATGATAGACTATCAGCAATATATCCTAGACATAGTTGAACTCACACAAGCACATTTTCAATTACAGTGTTCTTTGAAGTTTTAACATAGCAAGAAGCATAAATTTCCTTTACTTACTAAAACCAATCGCTCACTGCCTTCACGCCTCCGTTGCACCAAACCAATCCTCCCTGCTTGCTCACCAAGACACCGTGAATCCTTCTTATTTTTATTTTTTTTTCTTTTTCCTCCTTTTGTTCGGTGTTCACTCTAGTCTAGACTCCAGTGCATTAACTTCTAATGTTTCCTTAACAACCCACTCTGATGCACTCCCACACAAGGAATTCAATGAACATAACATACCCAGATCCACGTTCTTACCATAAATGCTACGGGTTCTAAAATAGTCAAAATTAAAGCACATACCGAAACATTAAAAGAGAAATCATTTATAAAACTATTCTCTGTTCTATGTTGTTATTTCCTTATTATTTTCATTATGGTAATTATCAACCAACAATTTTTCTTTTATTTTATAAGATTTTATTATAAAAACTACTGAAACACACAAATGCAACTAAGTAATTTCATGATATGCATCTTCATGAAAAGAGAATTCTTCCATGTTTCCTCCCATAATTTTTGATAATTTTCCCATCACATCATTTCCCCAAGGTATTCTTTTCTCAGTGGTTGCTCTTTCTACCATTGTAAAGAAACTTGTTCTAGAAAAAATGCACTTTTCATTGGCAGCATCATGTTCTCACATCAAATGTATGTTTCTCATATCCAAACATGGAATTATCCTACATCCCACAAAGTATCCACATCACATATTTCCCATAAGAAACAAGTAATTTTACATAATAAAACAAATTTAAACAATCATTCCATCCATAAGCAATATAACAAACATAAAACCATTAAAATAGAAGGTCTACCAAAAGTAGGGTCATGACATCCTCCCTCCTTAGGCTTAACATAGTCCTCTGTGTGTTATCATAACATAAACATTAAACAAATATTTACAAAGCATCCTCAAATAGTAAATGAAAATGTTTTTGCATGTCTGCTACTTTCTCCAAAGTAGAATTTCTTTCATAATAAATATCCCATTGGACCTTGCATTACTCAAAGGTTTCTTTTCTCATCGATTTGGATCGGTATTCAAGGATATTTATTGGTCAAACCTCTATAGCCTCGGGGTTTTCCATCTGCAAATTAGATAAATTCCACACATGTTCAGGGTTAGCAACATACTTTTTAAGCAAAGAAACATAAAAGATGTTGTGAATATTGGACATATTAGGTGGTAAGGCAAGTCAGTATACCATAGGATTGATATTTTCTAAGATTTCAAAGGATCCTACAAAACAAGGATCAAGCTTTGTAGACTTGATAACACTCTTCTTTGATCTCACCCTCAAGAATACCCTATCACCAACAACAAACTCTTTAGGTGATCTCTTGAGATCAGCATAACTTTTCTGATGGTCTGCAACTTCCTTTACCCTTTCTCTATTTGTTCTTAACTGTTGCTCCATTTCTTTGACCATGTCTAGCCCAAGCATAATCTGATCTTCTGGATTGTCCCAAGACAATGGTGTCTTGCATTTTCTACCATACAAAGCTTTGAACGATGTCATGCCTATTATCGAATGATAACCATTATTGTAGGTAAATTCTACTATATGCAAGTACTCTTCCCAACGAGTTTTCTGATCCATATAGTACATGTAAAGCATGTCCTCTAACACTTAATTCACCCTTTTAGTTTGTCCATCAAGGGTGATATGTTGAACTGATGTTCAACCTAGTGCCAATGGCTCGATGTAAGCCTTGTCAAAACTTAGATGTGAATCTCGAATCCCTATCTAAAATAATTACATATGGAAAACCATGAAGTTGAAATATTTCATTGGAAAATCTATTAGCCACAACCACAACATCATCTTTGGTGCTGTCGGGTATAAAGTGCGCAACCTTGGTCAGTTTTTTGACCACTACTAGTATTGCATCATGCTAAAAATTATTCTTATGTAGCGCTACTACGGAATCCATTGAGATTACTTGTTATTTTTGTATCGATACATCATGTGGGTATAACAAACCAGAAGGATGTTGATGTTTTGCTTTAAACTTTTGGCACTCAAGGCATTGAGTGATAAATTCAATTATATCTTTCTTCAAACCTAGCCAAAAGAAGGTCTTTTACATATTTTGTCTTATTTTTGCTCCTCCTAGATGAGCAGAGTAGGGGTATCTATGAGCTTCATTCATGATCATCTTCCTCAGATTTCCTCTTCTAGGAAATACTACTCTATCCTTAAAATATAGAAAACCATCCTTGAAGCAAAATTATTTGTTTTTATCTGGTTTCCTTTCCATATTTTCTTGAATTTGATTACAGTAAGCATCATGACTTTGCATTACCTTAACTTGTTCTATCAAGTCAACATGAATATGAGATACGACTGCAATGTATCTCCTTCTACTAAGAGCATCTGCAATCTTATTCTATTTTCCTTTAATGTATTCAATGTCAAAATCATATTCTATGATAAATTCCATCCATCTTCTCTATCTAGCATTGAGAAAGGGTTGGGTGAACATGTATTGAAGACTTTGATGATCGGTCTTTAGCTCAAAGGGTCTTCCAACTAGATACTGTTGCCAACTCTTGATAGCAAAAACTACAACAGCTAAATCTAAATCATGAGTTGCATAATAAACTTCATTCTTTTTCAGCTTCCTTAATCCATAGACTACCACCACTTCTTCTTGTGAGAGGAGTCCTCCCAATCCCTCTAGCGATGCATCTGTATAAATAGAAAAACTTCCCTATGGGTTAAGTATTCTAGTATAGGAGGTGTAGTAATATTCTGCTTAAATAAATCAAAGGCGGATTCACATTTATCTGTCCACTTGAATTCCTTCCCTTTCCTTTAAAGGTTAGTTATTGATGAGGTGATCTTGGCATAGTATTTCACATATCACCTATAGTACCCAAGTAAGCCCATGAAACTTTGGACCTCAGTTACATTTTTTGGCGGCGGCCAATTCAAGATGGCTTATATTTTTATAAGGTCTACAAAAATTCCCTCAGCCGAAACAATGTACCCTAGATATTGCACCTCTAACACATAAAACTCACACTTGGATAAATTCTCGTACAACTGCTTTTTCCTTAACAATTCCAACACTAATCTGAGGTGTTTATCATGCTTCTCCTTTTTTCGAAAATATATCAAAATATCATCTAAAAATACATGAAAAAATCTATCTAGGTATTTTTTAAAGATATTATTCATCAGATTTATAAATGCCACTAGAGCATTCGTTAGCCCAAAAATCAAGATAATAAACTCATAATGTCTTATGAGTATCTTCCTCTCAAATTCTCAATTGGTGATATCCTGATTTCAAATCAATCTTTGAAAAGACTGAGGCATCCTTGAGTTGATCGAAGAGATCTTTGATTCTAGATAAAGGATATCTATTTTTAAAATTTGCCTTATTTAACATTCGATAGTCAATACATAGTCTTAAAGATCCATCATTTTTTCTTTACAAACAACACTGGTGCACCCCATGGTGACACACTAGGTCTAATTAGTCCTTTTTCCAGCAGTCCTTGAAGTTATACTTTTAGTTCCTGCATCTCTATGGAGTTCATTCTATAAGGAGCCCTATGCATAGGCTTTGTTCCAGGTTTAAGCTCGATAGAGAAGTCAAACTCTCTTTTAGGTGGTAATCCGGATAAATCTTCCAGAAATGCATTCCTAAACTATTGGAGAATAGGGTGTTTCCCAAATACCTCTTCCTGCTTCCCATCCTCTATCTCATTTAACTTCATAATATATACCATTCCTCTTTTCCTAATGGCTTTCTTAAGTTTCATAGTTGAAAGGATTTGAGGTTGGAAAGTTTCCTGTAGGCTATTCACTCTACAAACAAGCCCATCATCCTCTAAATATTCAATCCATCGATCCTAAAAATTAATCATTGGTTTATGTTCTTGTAGCCAATCTATTCCCAATGCTACGTTAAAAGTATGCAATGGTGCAACATATAAACATCCTAGGGTCATTCCACTAGGTAAAGTAATTTCAGCCATAAGATAGCACCGGTTCACATAGTAGGTTTGTCTTGAACCATACTCAACCTTCCACCCATGTTCCAAGATTCTTGGCCTTTCTGTTATATCTCTAACTAATCTAGTGGAAATAAAACTATATGTAGCTCCACTATCAAATAATATTTTAAAACTTTTACCAAATATCTTACCTCTATCATTGGTGGTGTAGCTTGACCATCCAGATTTTGGTTTCTTGTTGTAGCGTAAATATGATGTGTTGGTTCCTTAGGTGTTGTTTCCTTGTACATTGGTTCCTTTCCTTTATAACCCATACCTACTTTTTGAGGATAATTGTTGGTATAATGTGATCCATTACATATGTAACATCCTTATTTTGGTCCTGGATGTTCTTTCTATCTTGGCTCCCTTGCTGCTCCTTCTTTTGGAAAGTTAGTCTATCTTTGGGGTGATCTATTGCTATTGTTGCCCTAATTATAGCGTTTACGGTTCTTTCCTTGGAAATTTTTTCTAAATTTTCCTTGTTTCTTGTATTTTTTCTCTTCTTATCTTGTAACGCTTCTAATTGATTATTCATGCTCCCACTTCGTGAAACCTGCATTGTTCCTCTTCCTTAGTGTCTCTTTGCATTGATCATCTAACCCTTCATAATCAAAGTAAGGTTTGAGATATGCTTCAACTTTTCTTGCTAACTCATAGGCCTTTTGTAATGTCTCAGGTTCTCTCATGTCCACTTATTGTCCTATTCTAGGATCTACTCCAAGTATGAACTTGTGGATATTCATTTTATTAGTGTAAGCGAGCACATACTTCACCAATTTAATAAAGTTTTGATAGTATTTATCCACTGTTCTAATTCCTTGATGAAGTTTAGTGAATTCGTCAAATTTTTGGGAGTAAAAACATTTTGTGAGAAATATTTCTTTGAAAGCTTTTACAAATTCTTCCCATTTTAATTCAGCTACATTCGCTAGCTTTTTCTCTTCACTAAGGGTTTCCCACCAAGCTAAACCATCTCCTTGCAAATATAAAGTAGCATATGATGTTCAAGTGCCTGAGGATAAGTTCTTCATATTACAATATTCTCTATCTCCTTCAACAAAACCTTGGCCTTATCCCCATATTCCTCTCCATTAAACTTGGAATATTTTAGATATTTCATCTCCTTTCCCAGCTCAGCCTCCAGTCGAACTCTACCAATTATGCCTCTATAAGAGGTTCATTTTCTTGTTCCCTTCTTGGGTTACCATATTGTGTTTCTCAACTTAGCACAACATCCAATAACTATTTTTGGGCTTCTACCTACTCTTGAAGTAGAGCCACGGTCTTGCTAAGATTATCTCCCTCATTGGAATTTTTCGAACCATCAACATGTGCTCAATTCTCTGCATTGGTTCCTCGTGTATGTCTTGTCATTGCGGCAAAACCTCCTCTTCTTCATTTTGCAGGTATTGTCCCTGGCCACTCACAAAAGAGACAATAGAAATTCATTAGCATTTGGCCCTTCAAATTTCTCTTCCTACTAATAATTGTTTACCCACTACATCCTAGTCATTTTTGGGTAAATTTTGCTTTTATTGGATTTTTTTAATTATTAATATCTAATATGTTTTCTATCTCACATTGAAAACTATTTCTTGTGCAGTTATCCAATTCCACTATGAACCATGCACTGATACCAAATATCGTGACCCAAAGTTCCTTAAACCTCTTTTACTCCAATTTAATCCCTTAATTTATTATATATATATATATATATATATATATATATATATATATATATATATATATATATATATATATATATATATATATATATATATATATATAACTTTGTAAGGGTTGATTGAGTTCTCATTCTAATGAAAGATAGACCTAGTATCTAGCAATTTTTCCTAGAGTTTAATATCTCATAACCCTCAACTGAGAGTTATAATCCAAGCCTAGTGTGCATATATCCCTTCTTCACCACATATATATTTGTGTGAAGTATTATTGCAATTCTCTTTCACTTTTAAATACCTTTAATTTCTAACAGTGTAGTTGGTTCTCCTTTTGCTCTATTGAAAGAAAAGGTCCTAGTCTTTACCCTTGTACAAGTCCTTTAGTTCAAAGGTTCTAGAACACTAGTCCTTCTCTTTATGCAAATATTTTAGCGTAAGATATCTATAGACATAGTTCACTACTCTTTATCACAAATATTTAGTGAAAGAGTTCCATGGAAGTGCTAATATCTACTCACTACCTAATTCCTTTAGAGTAGGAGTACTAAGCATCATCCACAATAATTTTACAATATCTCTTCCCAAGAGGATCCCTTACCCGGTATCTTATATATAATCAGGCTTCTTCTAGTTTCCATTCCCCAAACTAATTCAAAGGTGATATCAATTACACGAGTACTAGTTGGGAGAAATCTTCATTTAATTCTTTTAAAATGATTATCTAGCTTACTCACATTTCATTACTAATCATTGAATGATGAGTATTTATCTATTATAGATGTCACCCGAAGGATTTAAATATCCAGAAGTCCATATCCATTTATAGGGTGAAAATTATAATATCTAATCTACTCAAGACACATCATTATTCTCAAAGATACTCCAAATATCGGTTTCATAGAAACATAATCTAAAAAAATAACCAATTTATCTTAGTTTGAGATGATTTCAATTAAGTCCCATAAGACACCAAATAACATATGCATATCTTTACATGAGGTCAAGTTAACTCAACTAGCATGGTGTTTATTATCATAATAGAATCATCTAGCAACTATCCAAACTATAAAAAGGATTTTGAAATCACATTATTGACAGTGCATCACTATACAACCCCTAGAGATGTATGTACAAACAACTCAATTCATGAGATATCTATCCCTATAGAAGAATTTCATTAAGGCAGTCAAATTTTTACTGTCGTTTAATGTATTGCATTTATGAGGACTTGGGACATTTGAATCACCTCCACAATATTATTTGTGCTCCTTATTTTTAACAAGTGGTACTTATTCATTTACATGTTGGACATTACATATACTGCTACTCAAGCATTTTGACTTACTCCAACGAACGTTACAAGATTCCTTTATCCAAATGGCATAGGCAATGAGTAACTCCTCACTATATTCTCTTTGACAACCCCTCCATGTTGAATGGAGTTTATTTAGAATACCAAAAAATATTTCTTTCTTCACACTATAACTTCCCAATAAACCATTCACCTTCCTTTATGAAATCTATCTCCTCTTTGATGTTGAGGAGATCTCTTTAGCTTCCCAATGGACCTAACATTTACTCTTCCAATGTTGGATGGTTCTTCTTTAACTTTGTGGTGGTTAGTTCCTCTCCAATGGTGGTGCTCTTCCTTGACTTTGTTCTCTACCAAATGGTGGTGGTTTTCAATGCTCTTCATTGGTTCTCTGGTGGCTAATTTCTTCAATATGGTGGCTCCTCCACTTTTTCTTGGTGGTGTTACCACTTATTTGGTGGCTTCTTCTCACTACTATCTCTTGCAACCTTTATTGCTTCCTTTTTTTTAGAATATATTACATTATTTTGTTCTTTACTAATGTGTCATCATGGGTACATATTTAGATTAGGATTAGATTAGTAGTTAAGTACTTTATTAAAGCAATGTAATAAGTGCACAAGTGTTATAATGTGCAATTATGTAAATTTGCATGTAGTCCACATGTACATGAGTCTTAGGTTGAGTAAGGGGCAAGGAATATATCTTCCTATATAAAGGCCTCATTGTAAGTGATTATATGAGGATTTTTAAGTGCATAGGTTAGAGTAGTAGTAGTCACAATGTAGCTCCATTTTGCTAATATGGAGAGGTTGTAAACTCCATGAGAGGAGCATTGTAATTTTTGTGAGCTTTCTTATATGAGAATTTCTAGAGCATTATATTAAGTTTTCTATCATATTTTCATGCATATTAGTTAGTCATTATCATATCTATGATATTGCATGCTTATTTCAATACTTGTTGTTACATTTACTTTAAGTTTATAGCTTCAAAATCTAATAGTGGTATCAAAGCCATGGTAGATCAAAGGAAAACCACAAGTGATCACCATTGCTATTGTTGTGTCTTTGCAAACTAGATCTGTCGTTGTGCACCACTACATGCAAACACCACCACAATAGATTGATTGATAGAAGAACCTCTAGGTAGATCAATAGAAAACAAAGAAAACCATAAGAGTGATTGAGAGGTAATTATAAACCTCATTTTCAAATTTCTAAAAATTATTGGCTAGAGTTTTTCATAGAGTTGCAAAAACTTGTGAAGACTAGAACTCAACATTGTATCCTCTAGATTAACAATCCAAATAGATTATTTTCTATGAAGTTATAAAAAACTCTATTATAATTACCTGATACATTTGTATCGTTCCAAATTTTTTGCACCCTTACCTTCAGGCTAAAGGATCCGTGCCCAGAAGGGGGATGCGAGAAGGATGGGACGGTACCTCATATTGAGAGGCCCTTTGAAGGTCCTGCCTCTCGGGGGAGGGGTATTAAGGTGATTTTTCGATGGATGGTGGGTTCACCAGGAAAATTTTGAATGGCAGTTTCCACGCCTAGGTTGGGAATGTGTTTGATGTGTTCAATTTTATCTTTAATCATTCAAATCCTAGGTTTGGCCAAATGAATCTAAACTGTTCTATATGAAATGCAGATTTAAATGAATACAGAAAGCAAATTTGAACAGAAAACACAGAGAATAAGCTAGATGAGAAAAGTCATACTTGGTTTCGGATGTCTGATAGAGGTTTTGATTTTTGAAGCAGTCAAGATCGCCTCTGATATGACAGGATCGTTTACGATCAGACAAGATCGTCTGAGATCTGACGAATTCGTTAGAGACCTACAATCAAAGAAATAGATACAAAATATAGAAAACGCAACTATTCCAACAGAGGGCAATGATGTAGAATGACAATAATAATATTAAACTGATAATTATAAGCAAAAATATGAGTGCATTACAATGATTTAATTAAAAATTATGATTCTATTATGCATTAAAACTATATGGGTAAACTCCAGGATGCAAAATAGTAATAAGTCTAACTAATGCAAAGCAAAACAGTAGATAGTGGAGAAAGAATGCAAACTCAGGGAATTGATTGCCCTCAATGTTGACTGCAGTCGAAATCATCTCGAATTGGTGCATGATCGTCCGAGATTGTATAGGATCATCCACGATGATCTGAGCTTGCTCCGGCTAAAGAATGACAAAGTTCCTGCAAGAAAATTTGAAAAGGGACAAGGAAAACAGTAGTCTAAGACATTTTAATGTATGTAAAACTCGAAGTACAAAAAAATTCAGCCAGGAGAATGTCAAGGGGAGGGCCTAAGATTAAATAGGCACATGAAGGAGGTTGGGAGGTTGGAGATCATCCCAATTTGGGAGATCTCCAATGGGGGAAGTCTCTAACCACGTAGACACGCTTTTGCCCAGGTTAGAGATGTCGTTGAAACAAAAGCTAATTATGAAAAATCAGTTTTGGGACGAAATCGTCTAGACATTCTAGTCTAGACGAAATCGTCCGATCTGAGGCGATATCGTCTGATCAACGACGATATCATCCAACGGTCACAACAAATCCTAAAAATGGCACGAAAAATGAGAAAAGCAATTTAACAGGCGATTCGGGGTTGAAAAATTGAATTTGAATTATTACTAAGGTAATTTTAATTATTGCTAAGGTTTATTGCACCAATTTTAGGGTGCTACATTTTGCCCCCTCTTTAGCGAATTTTCCAAAGAAAATGCATTAAACATGAGTTCTTCTCGATCTACGAGAAAGCAAAAATTATTCCCATTTTTAGGCGAATATTCTATGTCGAATCGTACGACAGCTTACTATGGTGCCCCCTCCGTGTTTTTACCCAAATCAACCGTTTGAGGTAAAAACACGAAAAAGCAAAATGTTAAAATGTTGTTAAGTGTTTTTGAATAAAATTAAGAAAAATAGGGTAAAACCCTAATTCATTGTTACTGTTCATTTTCCTGGTTTCTAGAGTTTTGCAGAGTCGGTCATGATGGGATCAGCAAGGACATCCTCACGATCAACGACGAGGACCCGAGATACACCCCGGACCTTTATGGGACCACCTCCTCCACGACAGGGTGGGGGAGGAGATGAGGCTGAGAGCTCAAGGGCTTCTCGAGGCTTGCTGCTACAGACTGCACTACACAAATTGATACATAGAGTTTATTATTTTTGATAGAGAATTGAGTATGCCGAGGTACAGATTGTGGCATATCGATCAAGTTTTGAGATGATGTATATATTGTTGATATATATATAGATGAGATATTTTTGATCATATGACTTGTCTTATGTGTTTGTATGATGCTTTAATGTTTTGATGTGATTGATTTGATGATTCATGTAATTATGTTGTTTGGAAATATTATGATTGGAATGTCATGCTTTTAAAATTTAAATGAAATAATCTGATGTAAACAAATTGGTTGTGTGTGGGATAATTTGATAAAAATAAAAGGGACTTCTAACAATAATTTCAAAGGACATTGTCGCTATTATAGACCATTTCATGGAGTCGTCGCTCACTCGGTCGTCAAGCTAATCCCAGTATAGAAATATTGTTAAAAGTAAAAGAGTGCTTAAGAGACTGTCTTAAGACTTTGTGTTGTAATAATGGAGATAATGATGGTTTGATGATTTGTTTTCAGATTTTCATAAAATTAGTATGCATGAAATATTTTAAAATGAGTTTTCTAGGCATAATTTCCTAAGTGTGATAAAATTTTGAATAATTCCTTAGAATTTATACCATGGTTGCAATATTGAATTTTGAAAATAATGTCATGAAATAGAATAAGTGTTTGTTCTTTTAAAGCATAATTGTGTAACATAATTATTTAAGTCATATGTTTTTATGATTTGAAATAAATGGGAAAATAAAATTAGGTCGATGGTTTGTGCTAGGCATAGAATTATAGATATAAACTTATACCATCATTGCAAAATCCAAAAAAATAATAGTTTTATTGCATGGTTGATTTTTAATTTTTGAAAATAAACAGAAAATATGAAGATGAAGACTTGCGTTAGGCATAAAATTTCAATTTTGGTTTTGGAATTATACCATCGTCACGAAAGTCAAAAGTTATATATAAATGTAACTTTATTGCATGTTTTTAAAAATGATTTTGATTTTTTTGGTAATGCATGTAGTTGTTTTTATACTAAACAACTGTTCTCAGAGAAGAAAATGAAATTATTCCAGACAATTTGCAAAAATATTTCAAAGTATCTTAAAGACAAAAGTTAGATTTATAAGGAATCCCATGTGCGTATGTGAGTTCATTTTCGATCTTGATTTATCATAATGATACACAAAATATCTCAAATACAAATGTGTGTGCAATTGCTTTGTGCATTTACTAGTTTTGAGCAAGATAATTTGATACAAGTGATTTGAATTAACCAAATAAGTGTTCATTAACCATGATTTAGATGCATATACCCGTACCAGACTACTATGTAAGTCGGGTTATCAAGAGCTAGCTAATCCATAAGCAGACATAGGTCTCGTACAAAAGAAGGTCGCTAATGTGACAGACATATCACCACGCTAGGAGTTACCCAAGGCCAAGCGGGTTGGGCACAAACCACCTGTTATGGGGCTTACCTCACAGTTTTTGAATAATTGAGAATTCTAGGGATTCAAGCTCATCAACCCTTCTTTTATTTTCAGTGGGGTAGGGAAAGGATTTTATTGCTTTTGCTTTTGCTTGTTTTGCTTTCTTTGCTTTTCGTTTCTCTTTTTTTTTTGTATTTTTCTTTTTCGTATCTTTTGCTTTGATATTTGAGATAATGCTGAAATAACCTTTTTCTTTTTCTCTTTTTCTTGAACTTTTCTTTTCTTCCTATGCTAGGGATACTTGCTCGGATTAGTTTGTAGAGCAAGGGATTTTTATTTTGGGTAGAGGTGAGCTTGTCCTTTTGTCAATTCTCAAAGATTCTAGACCATGTGCATGATAGGATAGCAGGGGAAACTTTTCGCTCAAGAAACCACTTCTACTATGTAGCATAGCATGGACATTACAAATATAATAATTTTATTGTGAAAGGAAATGGTTCATTTAAGTAAATAACAAGATCAATTATCTGTGCTCAAAACTTTATTTAATTGAATTTTGTGGACTTTGATATAAGGGAGATTAGTAATCATGCCAGATAAAATCAAGATATTTATTCATGTGAATGTGAAAGTGCGGGATTCCAAATAAATGCTAATTTATCCAAAATAACTGGAAATATAACTGCAATACTTCACAAATTGAGAGGTACAAAGAATAAAAGATGTTTTTGAAGATTTTGATGATTTTGAATGTTTTTGGTGTTTTTGAATTTATAAATTGAAAGAAATACAAGATAGTGTTTTTTTGAAATATTTTAAAAATATATATACAATGATGAAATGACCAATTTTTTACGCATAGTAACGTTTAAGATGCAAAATGTTCATGGGTTCTTTAAGTTCTTTACCATCTAAGGTGGATAATTTGTATGCTCCTGATTCAAATTTAGCAGTGATAATATATGGTCCAAGCCGGTTGGGTTCAAATTTACCTTTAAGGTCTTTAGTTGCATTAGTATTTTTTTTATTTTCTTTTAAAACAAGGTCGTCGACCTCAAAGGATCGATGACGAACTTTCTTAGCATATGATATTTTAAACTTGTTTTGGTAGGCACGAAGATGCTCCAAAGCATTGATGCACTTTTCATCTAGAAGTTCTAGCTGACTGAGTCTGCCAGCTCGATATTCATCTCCTACTTCGGTATCTTGAAGTAGTAGAGCCAAAGAAGGAACTTCTAATTCAAAGGGAAAAATAGCTTCAACACCATAAACCAAAACAAAAGGTGAAGTACCTGTGGGAGTACGAACGCTAGTGCGATATGCCCACAAAGCTGGATATAATTGAATGTGCCAGTCGTAGCCAGATTTATTGACCAATTTTTTGAGAATTTGGATTAAGGTTTTGTTAGAAGCTTCTGCTTGGCCATTACCCTGAGGATAATAGGGAGAGGACCAGCGATGTTGAATCTTATATTTTTGACATAGTTTCTTAACATCTTTATTTTTGAAACAAGTTCCATTGTCTGAGATGAGATTTGCAGGAATTTCGAACCTACAAATGATTTGATTAAAAATAAATTTAGAGACTTGTGTTCTAGTGCAGGAAGCTAAAGACATAGCTTCAACCCACTTCATGAAATACTCAAGTGGCGGTTATGATGAATTTGTGTCCATCAGATGACACAGGATTAATTTTGCCAATAATGTCTAAGCCCCATTTTGAAAAGGGCCAAGGAGATGAAATAGCCTGCAGTTCTTGTGCAGGGGCATGGACAAGGTCGGCATGTTTTTGGCACTTGTCGCAATGGCACACATAATCATGTGCATCATTCTCCATGGTAGGCCAAAAGTATCCTATCCTAAGGAGTTTTTTAGCAATGACACTACCATCGAAGTGTCCTCCACAAGATCCATCGTGGGCTTCACTCAAAGCTGATCTGGATTCTTCTAAATTCAAATATCTCAATAGGATACCTTCAAAAGATCTCCTATATAAAGTATTGCCAATTATTACAAATTGACTTGCTCGTCTACGTAATAACCGACGCTAGTTTCTATTAGAACTGGCAGGGAAAGTTCCATTGTGAAGAAAATCAAATATATTTGTATACCAAGGTTTAGAAGTAGTTTCATTGATTAGAAACACATCCAAAGGTTCTAAGCATGACTTATTTGAAGCAGGTTCCTGGAGTCAACGAATAATTATGGTGGCATATTCGTCATATAACTCCAAGGGCAAAAGAGATGCAGTTGCGGCCATAGCGTCAGTCGCACGGTTGCTAGTTCGAGGAATAGCTTCCAAGGTAACTTGATCAAATAGAGATATTAATTGTAAAACATATGCTTTATATGGGCGCAATTTATCATCTTTGGTCTGATAAACTTCATTAATTTGGTTTATAACAAGTTGAGAATCACCAAAAACTAGTAGATATTTAATTTTTAGCGCCAAGGCAGCTCGTAATCCAAGGATTAGAGCTTCATATTCAGCAGTATTATTGGTGCAAGCAAATGTTAATTTAAAGGACAAAGGTATAATGTGTTTTTGTGGAGATATCAAAATAATACCCGCACTAGCCCAACTCATGCATCGGGCTCCATCAAAGTATAAGGACCATTGTTCAACATGGTCTGCCTCTAATTGAAGGTATTCATCTGGAAACTCAATGATGAGGGGATGGGTAGACTCTAAGGGTGCAGCAGCTAATTGATCTGCTATGATTTGACCCTTAACAGACTTCTGTCCTATAAACGTGAGTTCAAACTCACTCAAAGAAAGAACCCACTTTTTTGTGTGACTCGATAAATAAGGTCGACTCATGAGATACCGCAAGGGATCATATTTAGCAATGACATAAGTTTTCTGAATGAGCATATAATGGTGTAATTTCTACATAGAAAATACGACTGCTAGACATAGTTTTTCTAATGCTGTGTAGCAGGTTTCATAACTAATTAAAGTTTGGCTAATATAATAATTAGCATGTTCTCTTTTCTCATCATCAAGTTGAGCTAACATAGCTCCTAAAGCAAAATCTGAAGATGAAATATACAGGATAAATGGGCGATTAGGTCTAGGTGGTGAAAGCACAGGTGGGTTAAGGAGGTATTGTTTGAGAAGTTCAAAAGCTTTCTTACATTCGTCGTCCCAATTAAAAGGGACATCCTTCTTAAGAACCTTAAGAAAGGGATCGGTTTTGTCCGCCAGCTTATCAATGAAGCGATAGATTGCTTGAAGCTTACCTGGTAAACTTCGTAACTCAGATATATTGGTAGGTGCGGGCATATCAGTGATAGCCGCAATCTTGAGAGGGTCGATTTTGATGCCACATAAAGAAACTATAACCCCTAATAGTTTACTGGACTTAACTCCAAATATGCATTTAGTAGGATTTAGTCGGATAAGATATTCTCTTAACCGATCAAACACTGTCCTTAAGTCATTTAAATGATCATCTTCTTTGATGGAACGAGCTATGATATCATCTACGTAATCAAGTAGGATATCATGCATCATGTCGTGAAAAATATAAGTCATAGCTCGTTGATAGGTTGCACCTGCATTCTTTAGGCCAAATGGCATCACTTTCCAACGAAAGGTACCCCAGGGGGTAATAAAGGTTGTTTTAGCCTGATCTTTAGGAGCTATCCTGATCTGATTATAACCAGAAAATCCATCCATTAGGGACATCATTCCACTCCCTGCGATAAAATCAATGATTTGATCCATGTTTGGAAGAGGAAAATCATCTTTAGGGCATGCAACATTAATATCTCTAAAGTCTGTGCAAACCCTAACTTTGGTAGCTTCTTTCTTGGTGACTGGAACTACATTCGAGATCCATTTAGCATAATCAATAGCTTGTTTAAAAACAACATTCAGGAGTTTTTCTAACTCCCCTTTGACTAGCAAGGCCACTTTGGGATGCATTTTTCTAAGTTTCTGTTTAACAAGTTTAGCATCCGGATGGACTACTAGGTGATGCATGACTATAGAAGGGTCTAAACCTGGCATATCTTCATATGTCTAAGCGAAGACATCTTCATAGTATTTAAGGAATGCAATGTATTGCTCTTGTTTTTCTTGACTTAATTCTGATCCAATATTGATTATGTGGGGATTATCCTTAGTTCCAATATTAACTTTAATGACATTTTCTACTTCTATGTGTAGATCTCTTTCAAAATTAGGTGGGGCGGGTGAAACACCCAATTCTTGTAATTATTTTAAGGTTAACTTGGATAATTCATCTTGAGGAGTCGTGGCCTCAAGTTGGGCTATAGTAGGTATAGAACCATCAAAATAAAAACCATTATGTAACATCTCTTCAACGGAGACATCGTGGAAAATATCTCCTTCCAACTCATCATCAGATTCAGTAATCATTTCAGGATAAGCTATGGATAGCATATTGCATGTAAATGGCTGATATTTGAGAGGCAAATCATCACGCCCATCCAAATAATCTTGATAACATATGAGTTGATCATCATCTTCAAAAGGGAAGGGTTGACCCTTACTAGGAAATAGGCCCACACCACATCGGGCGGGCCATGGTTCTACCTCAAAAGGTTCTTTCATACCATCTTGGAGAGGTCCCAAGCCTTTCCCTTTATATCCCATTTTAAGCATTATAGGTTTAGCTTTAATATACTCATTAGTAAAATAACATCGAGCATATCCCTCATGATGAGTTTTGATGTTCTTGGGTATTCTCCCCAGTCATATCCCTTATAAATGAAGGCACAACTCTCGACTTGGTAAGTACTTCCCATAGGTTGTGGGAGGCCCAAAGTACGAGGAGATGGCAGCAAATTACTTAAGATAATGGAATTTTGCATAGAAGCATTTGTTTTTTCTGATATAAGAATGTTAGATAAATCAGGTAAGAGTTCATCAGAAAGAGCATAAGATGTAGAAGGATCATTCCCTATATCTTTAGATGTGGAAGGTATGATAGATGTAGATAATGTAGAGGTGTTAATAGATGGGTCTATAGGTTTTGAAATTATAGGGATGGAACATGAAGGATTGGTTGTGAATTTAAGATCTTTTTGAGGTTCTAGTGTGGTTTGTTTAGAAGATTGTTTAGATGAAAAATAAGAATTAGGATGTGTGGATGACAGAGCAGGGCAAAATTGAACTCCAATAGGTTCTACCAAAGCACACATATCAAAGGGTCTAGGATCACCATGGATAGTGACCAACTGATTTTTAAATTCGAATTTAACACATTGGTGTTGTTGTGGCTGATCCACAACACACCCCAAAATTGGGGACCCACCTATTTTGCAGGCTTGCAGAGAAAATCTCAGTGACCCAGATGCTAAAAATGAAGAAAAGAGGCAAAAAAATGCACAAGTGTAGAAAGTGTCGCGAAATCGCGACATGTCGCGAAATCGCGACCTGTCGCGCCATCGCTCCGAAAACAGAAAGTGTCACGAAATCGCGACATGTCGCTCCATCGCTGCTAAAAAATGAAAGGTGTCACGAAATCGCGACATGTTGAGCCGTCGTAGTCAAAAATGAAAAGGTGTCGCGAAATCGTGACATGTTGCTCCGTCGCGGCCCAGAGAGGAGAGAGAAAGGCAAATGGAAAGGCGTAGCGAAATCGCGACACGTCACAAAATCATGGGTCAAACCGGTCAAACAGAACGAAGCAGAAAGGCGTAGCGATATCGCGACAAAAATCAGCAAAGGTGCATGAAGCGCAAAATGGTCACGAAATCGCGACAGAATCGATCGGAAGGCATGAAGAGCAAAAATGGTCGCGAAATCGCGACAGAAAGCAGCAAAGGGGGGATGAAGAGAAAAGACGTCGCGAAATCGCGACAGGTCGCGGTTTCGCGGCTCCGAAGCAGCGAAGTAGTACGGATGGAGATAGCGTAGCGATTTCGCGACGGAAAGTTGGCAAGTGTACGACAGAGAAAAATGGTCGCGAAATCGCGACAGCATTGAGCGCAAAGGAGTGCAGAGTAAAATGGTCACGAAATCACGACAGATTGAGGCCGAAGCATACGGAGATCAAAACGGTAGCGAAATCATGACAGGTTGCGGCGAGAAGGCCCGAAATAGAAAATGGTCACGAAATCGCGACAGGTTGCGGTCGAAGAGTACGGAGATCAAAACGGTAGCGAAATCGTGACAGGTTGCGGCGAGAAGGCCCAAAACAGAAAATGGTAGAAATGGAAAGTTGGGAAGAGTACGAAGATAAAAGGAGGAAATGAGAGTTGAGTGAGAAGGCCCGAAATAGAAAATGGTCGTGAAATCGCGATAGGTTGCGGCCGAAGAGTACGGAGATCAAAACGGTAGTGAAATCGCGACAGGTTGCGACGAGAAGGCCCGAAACAGAAAATGGTCGTGAAATCGCGACAGGTTGCGACCGAAGAGTACGGAGATCAAAACGGTAGCGAAATCATGACAGGTTGCGGCAAGAGGGCCCGAAGGAGAAAATGGTCGCGAAATCGCGACGAGTTGCGGCCGAAGCGTACGGAGAATGAAAGCGTCGTGATATCGCGACATGTCGCGATTTCGTGACATGTCGCGTTTTCGCTGTGTAAGTGAAGGAGCAAGGCCGCGGGCTATTTTTGGTCATGATTTTCATGGGACCATTATGGAACATGCAGAAACGCATCGAACACGTGGCGCAAGGGCATGAGGTTTATGATAACGCTTCAGAGCGACGGTTACAATACGTAGACAGGACCAAACGTTTCAAATTCGAGCGAAAGGTCAAAACATCAAAGAAGCAGGAAAATGAAACGAAGCGTTCTGGGAGGTGAAACGAAGAGATGCAGGTGAACCGAAGAGCCGTGCCAGACAGTATAAAACTTGGAAGCATAGATTGAACAAGGGTCGAAAACCGCTGCGGGCAGAGTTGCAGTGCCTAAGGCGAGAAGCCATTCTGGGCCTGCTCGGGAGTGTTTTCTGCCTTTTTTCTGGTTTTGAGAAAACCGGAGATGCTGCCATTGTAACTTGACATATTATTAATGCAGAGTGTTCAGAAATTTGCATCTTGTTGGCAAGAAAGAAGGAGATCTTTTGTGCATGCATGGTTTTAATGTTTATTCTTTCTGTTTTCAGATTTCTAGGCTTATAGATAATGTTAAATGCCACTTCTCTGGGTTGCATTAGGCGAATATCTGAAATCTGAATTTTTATTTCAAACCCTAGGAATCAGCACTTAACTTATCTGGATTGTGCGTGTTTGCAGGTCCAATAGGTTAGGTTGCATGCATGGAAACCTCACATCTTCGGTTTTTCCAGGACGGGATAGCATCAAACTGAATGCAATTTTAAATTTCTTTTCTTTTGCATTTTATTTTTCTTTTTGCTGCATTTTATTTTCAGAAGTTCCAATTTTATTTACAGACATTAAAATAAAATAAAAAAATTAAAAAACTCCAAAATCCATAAATAATTCCTTCATGCTATTGCATTTCATCAATTTACATTTTGAAGTTGCAGCATGGTCATATAAGGATCAGATCACATTTACTTTATAAGGGTTCAATGAACAATCATTAAATTTCACAGTAAAATAAACCACAGTGCCCCTTGTTTTCAGTTACTTGCAACCACTAAGGTGTTCCAAGCATTTTTATTAAATATCTTTATTTGATATTATTAATACACAGATGCAGAATGCTGACATAACAGGAACCTTGGAGAAATTGTTTCTTTGCAAGCAGAGGATTTAGAACCCAAATCCTATCGGAGAGTGTGTTTTCACAACCGGGTGAAAATACCACTCAACAGATTGGCGCTAGAAGGAGGGCATGTTAGGGTTTATTTTATCGTGATTTTAGATGCTACGGGTTTTTAATTGTTTAAGAGCTTTACATTGCTAAATATTTCAAGTCCATTTTATTAGCATATACGGCCTCTAACACCACTCAACAGATTGGTGCTGGAGGGCCGAACGGGTTTATTTTAGTGTTATTTAAATTTAAATTTTTATGCTTAGTCCTCTAACACTCAGCAGATTGTAAAAAGGACGGCCTGAATTTATTTACTTGTTCTATTTTAATTCAGGTATGCTGTAATACTTTTCTGATTGTTCATACAAAAATATGTGATTTGATTTAATTTTGAAAATTTTGGTCTCATGCAATTACTTTTCATTTGATTTTAATGAATACATCTCTTGGTTGATGCTAACTTGATTTTTTTTTAAATTGCAGGTTGAATATTCAATAGATTTGGTTCTGAAATTACATTTTCAGTTTCACTAATGGCAACACTTGAAGAGCAAAGGATATCCCTGAGAGCTGAAATAACATCTCTAAGAGAGAGAATGGTATCAATGATAGAGGATTATTATGAGGGTTTATCTCCTGTGGTACCCTATCATATTCCTACAATGTTATTGGATTTTTTACGGTGTTTTAATCAAGAGGTGCCACTAGGATACTTGCAAAAACTGCATGTTTACAAGGATGCATTATGTAAATTCCAGATTTTTTATGAGGAGGTAGCTTGTAAGTTATTTGCATACATTTTGGATGATAGACCATTCTTTTGGTATAGCCAACTACCCATGGAGGTTAGGACTTCTTGGATACAACTAGAAGCAGCCTATCTTAATCATTTTGGTAATCAGGTGACTTAGAAATATTGAAAAATCAGTTTACCTCCATATGTAAAGAGTCTAATGAATCCTTGAGTCAATTCAATGGAAGATTTCGTGAATTGCACTCCCAAATGTGGGAAAATTTTAACACATTAGAAGAAGAAGCCATGGAAGTATACCTAGGAGCCATACACCCCACACTTGCTTCACTCATTGAGGAAAAGCTGAGTGGCTTGTCTCTAGAGAGAATCCATGAGGTCTTAGAAGAGATAGAACGACAAGGTCTTGAAGAAGAAAAGGCACAACATGTTCACATGAGAGATTGTTCTTTTGATGCCAACCTACACCAACCATCAAACATAGCACCCTCCACTCCAATGATATCTAAGGTAAATGATCAAGGGGATGAATTTGAATACCCAAATTTTATGACCACCTTAGATGTAGTCCAAGAGGAGGTGCAAATTGCTAAGACAACATCCACTAGTGAGGATCATGTAGAGATACATGATTATCTAGATGAAGGGGTTCTAAATTCAACAATGTTTGATATATGTGAATGGATGGAACCCACCATAGAATTGAATGAAATGGTTGAAAGTGAAATGGAAGGAAAATCAATAAATAAATTTGAAGATATGATAGAATTTCACCACTTGTTCTTGGAAGATACTATTGATGAGACGTGTAAAATTAAAGATCAAGAAATTCTTCACCCTCTAAATTATGATAATGAATCATGGGTTACTAATTTGGACAATGATAGCCTTATAAATTTGAATTCAAGAAATAACCCACTTTTGGAAATAATTGAACCATCTAAGGAAGGTGAAGATGAATTTGATGAGAAGCACATTGATGAATTGGAAGATGTTGAAGAAATAGTTGAACGTCACCACTTGATTTTGAAAGATGATTATTATGATGCTTGGAAGAAGTGGGAAGACTTCACTCATTCCAAAACTACTAATGAAACTTTTGTGCCAATTGATATACAGGACAACATAATTGCCTACTCAAAGGAAGATATTACAACTCCTGTACAATTTGAGGATGTTTTGGAAGAGGGTTTCAAATCTCATCAAATTTTGGAAGATTATAACCATCTTATTGCCAAGGACAAAGAAGAAAAAGAATTTATGAATGAATCAAGAGATCATGTCACAAACATCATGGATTTTCATTCTATGGATTTGGATGACGATTTTTACAATGGTTGGGGGAGATATGATGATGCATTCTTTTCTCACATCCCTATAGATAAAACTCATATTTTACTTGATATGCAGGATGTTGAACCTTCTACATCATACGAAGATCTCATATTCACAAGATTTGAAAAGGGGACAAACGGAATATAAATTCATTGAAAGTGTGGATGCAAGTTTGCATGATGATTTGGAGGATTCAAATGAAGAGATACCATGGATAGTGAACAAAGAATTAGAACCAAATGATAAAGAGATGGATCAATTGGAAGCAACTCAAATAAGTGATCATCAAAGCAGATTACTTGACATACACTTTGACCAAGAGTGTTTGAGGATTGAAAAGGATGACCATATTTTGAATTTAAATAATTTTTATGGTGAAATGTCATTAAAGGTAAATGAAAAACAAGGTATAATTTTTAATCACACCTTTAATAACATTGTTTTAATGAATGGAAAAGAGGTTGATGCACTTGAATTGTTAAACAAAATTCATCAACAATTATTAATTGAATCTAGGATAAAAACTTTTAATGATCCTAATTTAGTAAATATCCTAGATGCTTGTAAATTGTTACACAAATTTGATTGGCCTACAAATTTGGAAAATGATTTGGCTATGAAATTTGTAGAAATAGGCTCCTACTTACAAAATTGCATATTGGAAGAAGATAGCCTAATTCTAAATCAAGGAGGGAATTATGAAATTTACATTTTAAAGAATAGACATGATAAAATTGAAAATCATTTATTGTCTAATCATTTTAGTAATTTGATGCTTACCTATGGGAGTATTATTGGAACTAAATCAAATTGGTATGGTGAGCATGGCAAGTGGAAATTTGTTGCATTGTTTGGCCTAGTCTTGTTTGTGTTGGATTCCCACAACATTTGGCATGCATATCATGTTATATTTTTGTTGAAATGTTCTAATCATGTTTGGGATCCAGGAAAGTGATAAGCTAAGCTTTGCATCATCTTGTATTATAGTGTACATTTGTATATAAATTTTGGTTTTTGGTTTTTGGTTTGTGTTTTCAAATTTTCATTTTTGGGATTGCAGTTTGGTTTTGGATTGAATAAGTTTTAATTTAAAGTTGTGTGTTTATTTGACATTTTTTGTTTGTTTATATAAAAAAAAAAAATGATGAAAAAGTTGCCTTGAGATGCTAACTTATGTTCTAGATCGGGAGAATATGAAACATTGGAATTGTCTTGTAAAAGCTCCACAAGTAACACAAACAGTTTAATAGTATCGTTTGAAACTTGTGATGCATGAAGTAGTCAGTTTTATATGGCAATATTTCATCTGCATTTCAAAGGACAATGCATTCATATTACATCTCACTTTGCACATACATGCCATCTTAGTTGCAAATGCATTTCAAATACAAATCATTAAAGTGTGTCAAATCCTCTTAGGGTTGTGTTATAACATAAATATAAGAAAAATCCTAAGGTTGGAAACTGAGTCTTGAGATATCTTGAACCAAGCACGTCTTATACATTAAAAAGGATCTTGAGAAAAATGATCAAAACCTAACTTGGAAGGAAAGGTTGGGCGAAAGAAGTATTTCAGGTCTATCCTATTATGCAACATGATCCTTAAAACAGTGGTTTTGACCACTTCCATAGAGCTTAAAGCCTAAAATCAGAGTAGTAAGGATAGGGTTAAATCCTCATCGAACTTAGGTTGAGGATCCAACTCCCCAAAGCTTTGATTTGACCTACATGGAGTAGTAAGGATAGGGCATAAATTCTCATCTCGCTTAGGTTGAGAATCCGATTCCCCAAAGCTCCTATGTCTCATTTCATAATAAATCTTGGATTGGAAGGATCGTACTATTTGTCCTCTGCAAAGGATGGGTAGTCATCCCCAAGGTCTAAGCAACAAAATTAATATTTTCCATTTACATCTAAAGTTTGGATTGGAAGGATCGTACTACATGTCCCTAACAAGGATGGGTAGTCATCCCTAAGGTCCAAGAAGTAAAAAATAAAATTTTCCCATCTCATATTTATATTGGATTGGAAGGATCGTACTACTTGTCCTCTGCAAAGGATGGGTAGTCATCCCTAAGGTCCAAAGAAATGAAGATAAGTTTTGGATTGTGGGGTTAAGTGTGCCCATGCAAGGCAACATGTCTTGTCTAAAAAACAAGACCACTGATTGTTCAAAGGGTTAGACTAGCATGACCATTTCTTCCATAATTGGTTAAATTATTTTGCTCAAAGTGAGGTAATGAACTCTAAATCAGAATAGTAAGGATAGGGTTAAACTCCCATCTTGGTTAGGTTGGGAGTCTGATTCCCCAAAGTTCTGATTTCACATTCACTTGCACATGGGTTCAAGATAGTAGGGACTCATAACCAACTTTGGGATATAATAAAACAATTAATTAGTGGATCCTAAGAGGGTTTGGCAATCTTGAATGTTTGTGTATGATACTAGAAGGTCTATGTTTTTTATAAAAGCAAAATCTCCAAGCATATTTATTAGGTTACACAAATCATTCACAGTCTCATATATGCATTCATGTAAAACTGACAATGGAATGTTGATCAATTTCAAACGATAGGGAATGAAAACACATTGCACACACCGAGCTAATACTTGATGATTCTGATGATTCATGTACTTCTGATCTTTGGGCATTTGTTTATATTGCTTATGTGCTAACGCATGTTTTTCGAGTTTATATATGTTTCCAGGTTGGGTTCTCACTAAAATGCTCAAGAGCATTTGACAGTAGAGTCGCCATTTGTTGTGGCTGATCCACAACACACCCCAAAATTGGGGACCCACCTTTTTTGCAGGCTTTCAGAGAAAATCTCAGTGACCCAGATGCTAAAAATGAAGAAAAGGGGCAAAAAAATGCACAAGTGTAGAAAGTGTCACGAAATCGTGACATGTCATTCACCCCCATCCCCAAAAATAAAAGTGTCACGAAATCGCGACATGTCGCTCCATCGCTGCTAAAAATGAAAAGTGTCACAAAATCGCGACATGTTGAGCCGTCGTAGTCAAAAATGAAAAGGTGTCGCGAAATCGCGACATGTTGCTCCGTCGCGGCCCAGAGAGGAGAGAGAAAATGCAAATGGAAAGGCGTAGCGAAATCGTGACATGTCACAAAATCATGGGTCAAACCGGTCAAACAGAACGAAGCAGAAAGGCGTAGCGATATCGCGACAAAAATCAGCAAAGGTGCATGAAGCGCAAAATGGTCGCGAAATCACGATAGAATCGACCGGAAGGCATGAAGAGCAAAAATGGTCATGAAATCATGACAGAAAGCAGCAAAGGGGGATGAAGAGAAAAGACGTCGCGAAATCGTGATAGGTCACGGTTTCGTGGCTCCAAAGCAGCGAAGTAGTACGGATGGAGATAGCGTAGCGATTTCGCGATGAAAAGTTGGCAAGTGTATGACAGAGAAAAATGGTCGCGAAATCGTGACAGCATTGAGTGCAAAGGAGTGCAGAGTAAAATGGTCGTGAAATCGTGACAGATTGAGGCCGAAGCATACGGAGATCAAAACGGTAGCGAAATCATGACAGGTTGCGGCGAGAAGGCCCGAAACAGAAAATGGTCGCAAATCATGACAGGTTGCCGAAGAGTACGGAGATCAAAACGGTAGAAATCGTGACAGGTTGCGACGAGAAGGCCCAAAACAGAAAATGGTCACGAAATCGTGACAGGTTGCGGCCGAAGAGTACGGAGATCAAAACGGTAGCGAAATCATGACAGGTTGCGGTGAGAAGGCCCGAAACAGAAAATGGTCACGAAATCGTGACGAGTTGCGGCCGAAGGTGGAGGAAGGAGATGAAAAATGAAGCGTACGGAGAATGAAAGCGTCGCGATATCGCGACATGTCGCGTTTTCGCTATGTAAGTGAAGGAGCAAGGCCGCGGGCTATTTTTGGTCGTGATTTTCATGGGACCGTTATGGAACATGCAGAAATGCATCGAACATGTGGCGCAAGGGCATGAGGTTTATGATAACGCTTCAGAGCGACGGTTACAATACGCAGACAGGACCAAACGTTTCAAATTCGAGCGAAAGGTCAAAACATCAAAGAAGCGAGAAAATGAAACGAAGCGTTCTGGGAGGTGAAACGAAACGGCGTAGGTGAACCGAAGAGCCGTGCCAGACAGTATAAAATTGGAAGCGCAGATTGAACAGGGGTCGAAAACCGCTGCGGGCAGAGTTGCAGTGCCTAAGGCGAGATGCCATTCTGGGCCTGCTCGGGAGTGTTTTCTGCCTTTTTTTTGGTTTTGAGAAAACCAGAGATGCTGCCATTGTAACTTGACATATTATTAATGCAGAGTGTTCAGAAATTTGCATCTTGTTGGCAAGAAAGAAGGAGTTATTTTCTGCATGCATGTTTTAATGTTTATCTTTCCTCTTTTCGGATTTCTAGGCTTATAGATGAAGTTTAATGCAAGTTCTCTTGGTTGCTTCAGGCGAATGTCTGAAATCTGAAATTTTTATTTCAAACCCTAGGGATCAGCACTTAACTTATCCCGGATTGTGCATGTTTGCGGGTTCAATAGGTTAGGTTGCATGCATGGAAACCTCACATCTTCGGTTTTTCCGGGACGGGATAGCATCAAATTGAATGCAATTTTAAATTTCTTTTCTTTTGCATTTTATTTTTCTTTTTGCTGCATTTTATTTTCAGAAGTTCCAATTTTATTTACAGGCATTAAAATAAAATAAAAAAATTAAAAAACTCCAAAATCCATAAATAATTCCTTCATGCTATTGCATTTCATCAATTTACATTTTGAAGTTGCAGCATGGTCATTTGAGGATCAAATCACATTTACTTTATAGGGGTTCAATGAACAATCATTAAATTTCACAGTAAAATAAACCACAGTGCCCCTTGTTTTTAGTTACTTGCAACCACTAAGGTGTTCCAAGCATTTTTATTAAATATCTTTATTTGATATTATTAATACACAGATGCAGAATGCTGACATAACAGGAACCTTGGAGAAATTGTTTCTTTGCAAGCAGAGGATTTAGAACCCAAATCCTATCGGAGAGTGTGTTTTCACAATCGGGTGAAAATACCACTCAATAGGTGTAAAGTTGATGGGACAACCCACATTGCATTGATCCAAGGATGACCTAAGAGTATATTGTATGATGCGGGGCAATGTACAATAAACACGGTCATATCTAAGGTTCTCGGACCAACTTGCAATGGGATGGTGATAAATCCACATGTTTCTTGTGTTTCGTCATTGAAAGCTTTTATGATCATGTCAGTTTTCTTCATTTCATCACTTCTAAACCCAAACCTTTGGTAGAAGTCAAAAGTACAAATATTTAGAGATGAACCATTATCAATCAAGACCCTTTTGACTGCTACATCTCCTATTAGGGCAGTAATATATAAGGGGTTATCCTTATGTAAACTATGTTGCGGGATATCTTTATCCCGGAAGTCAATACAATCAACTTCTCTAGTGATGATAGTATTGGTCATGGCTTCAGGTTGAATGTTTTGTGGTACCATCATTTTGTTTAATGTAAGCATTAATTCATCCCTATATGTAGGAGAAGATCTTAATAGGTCTAAAAGGGAAATTCTGGCTGTGGTATTGGATAGTTGTTCATTAATATTGTAAGGAGGTTTAGATTGAACATTAGGAGCATAATTCCCTTTATTGGGATTTTTTAAAACAACTGGAGTTGTTCCATCATTTTGATTTGGTTCTTGTTGAAAATTTTGAGCTTGTTGTCTGGTAACGGCTCTGATGGTACCTACAATGTTATATTGGGGATGATGAATAGGTCTCGGTCTAGCATTTATAGCTTGTTCATTGGAAAGGAACTGATGAGAAGAGGGTCGAGTAGTAACTCTTCTAGGAAATGGTTCTTTTGGAACCATAGAATCTGTGATAGGTTGAATAGGATTTGATTCATTTTCAAAACTATTCGATTGATTTGAGGTGATGTTTATTTCACTTTCAGTATCCAATTCTATATCATTGAGATCTGGTGTTTGAATATTATGTAGGGGCCTGGTCGTGACCATGGATAAAGTTGTGTCAAAATTTTGTAAATTATGATTAGGTAAATGTCCGCTGATAGTTCCTACATATCGGGTAGGAGGAGGGACATTATGATACTCAATTTGATTGGCCACCTCTTTACCATGTTTTGGTAAAGGATGTTGAAATATATTTAATGATTGATTAGCATTTTGATTTTGATTTTGGGGAATGTTCTTTTGAGCATTATTAGGAGCATTTTGTTTAGGTTCGAAGGCTTGCACCTCCATCTCATTATTATCAATCAGATCTTGTATTTTATGTTTTAACCTTTTACAAGAGTTGGTAGAGTGTCCAGGCCCTCTATGGAAATCACAGTGTAAATTGGCTCTGTATCCAGGTATGGTTGTATCAGGTTCCCGTATAGCTGGTAATTGAATCAAACCTCTTTCAAGTAATTGGGGTAGAATAGTTGATAATGGTTGATTCAATCTAGTAAAATCTCGAGGAGGTTTATCAATAGGTTTCAATATAAATTTTTCTGTTGTCTTCGTTGTATTGATATTAGCAAAATTTCTACTATCAATGACTCCATCACCTACAACTTGTTTGTTTTTATATTGATTTCTGGATGTTTTCTCATCATCTTTCTTCATAAGCTGGCCTCTCCTAATGAGAGCATCTTCTACTCTTCGAGCCAAGTCTATAGCATGATCGAAGGTAGTCAAAGTAGCAGTTGATAACTCATAAGATATTTGTTCTTGCAAATTATTAATAAAAATATCCAACATTTCCCTATAAGGTAGCACAAAGTGCAGTTTTCCTGTTAACTGCCTCCATCTAGCTAATAAATCAGCAAAACATTCATCTTTGTCTTGTTTTAAGTTGTACAAATCTTTAATGGTTACATGCCTTTCGATATAGGCACTAAATTGATGCACAAAAGATTCAACGGTCTCTTAAAAATTTCTCAAAGAATGAGTGGGCAATTGGTAGTACCATTCTAATGCCATTCCTCCTAAACTTTTCGGGAACATTTTTAGTAATAACAAGTCATCATGTGATATATCATGACATGCTATCCTAAACATGCGAAGATGCTCTATGGGATCTTCAGTTCCTTTCTATATAGGCAGGACAGGCATGGGAAAGTGTTTAGGGTATGGTTGTGCTACAACTATGGGATCCAAAGGCTAACTACACATCTCCCGATAATTGTACGAGGGACGGTAGGGATCCATCTGGTCCATGCGGGAAGCTAACTGTTTCACCATGGCTTCTAGATTACTGGTTTTCCCACCATATTGGTTCGGTAGGGTATTGATATGGGATTGGTGAGCATATGTTGGAGGGACATGAAGATTAGATGCTATATTGCTATTATGTAAATTGTTGGTAGGAAGGGTGTTATGAAGAAGTTTTGAAGTTGTATTATGTTGTATCCCAGATTGTTGAAAGTTGGTGTTTGGCTTCATTTTAGGTTTTTGTCGATTTGAAGCATATTGGTCAATAGTTTGGCGAAATAAAGCAGTGAATGAAGGTCTCTTTTATGTGGAAATGATTTTAGGCTCAATAATGGGTTCCTTAGGAGGTTGGGTAACCTGTTGTTTTTGCATGTTCTGAATTATAGTGGCCATATCCATATTGGATGGTCCAGACTTTATCACTTTCTTGATCAATGAAGGACAAGGGATTAGTGTGCATGTTAAATCCTTCTTCTAGGATTGCTTGAGTTTCACTAATTTGTCCCCTATCAATACGAACTGCCATATTAAGAGCACCAATATTATTATTGAAGAGTTTCCAGAAATGATCTATGTTATCAAAAGTAACAGTTCCATCTGGAGCCATTCTAGGGGATGAGGATCCTTCCTCATTTTCTTCAGCCAGCTCATCTTATGGCTGTTCTAGAGTTTCTCCTTCTGGAATTGGATCCTCGGGAAGGGCATTTAATTTTTTTGTTTTCTTTCCTAACCAATATTCTTCTTCTTCTTCTTCAGTTTGTTTACCATTCCTAAGTCTAGTCATTGTGCTTAAACTTAGATTTCAGCAAAAATATATATTTATATATATATATGCAACAGGCTTAAGAGGTATATATTTTAATTATATACCTACTATAGTATTTAAAATAAAATGTTTTGATTTGATTATGTTTTTGGTTTGTTCTTGTTTTTTTTTTATAACAATATTATAAATATAACAAACAGCACACAAAATGCAAGAAATAATAATAATGAAAGCAATGATCTAGTTTTCTATAAGCAATTTATAAATATCATTAATGGGCTCGAGTTCTTCAAGAGTCATAAAATGTTCTTCTTCAAATTGAAAATTGTTTTTCAAGAAGTCAACAAAGTGTGCTATGGTGATATTATCTGTTTCAGACTCTGGTTTGTAGAAGTAAAGCTCGTGGCAATACTCTCGATATAACACAACTATAGGAACTCTATTCCATATTTTTCTATCTGTAATATCGACCTTCTTGGTCCTCTATACGAGCTAGAAATTGATGCACTATGGCTGCATTCTCGAGGAATTCCTCGAAGGTATACAACTCAGAAGACACAAGGGCTCTTCTATCTGCTAACCACCTATGGCAAGCTCTCTGAAGTTCATGATAAAAAATGAGTTGATGAGGATCCAGGATTCTATCTAAGACAAGCCTCTTGATTTTTTTAAGCTCTGTTGACCTAGATGAAATGATACCTAGTCTCCTGTTAAGTTCGTCCCACAAAAGTTGGTTTCTATCTGTTTCAGGCACACTAAGCACAAAATTAATTTCTATGGCTGCTAATTGGTTTTCAACATTTATAGTGACTGCTAGTATTTTCTTAGGAGCTACCATCTAAACATGATATGCAACTTAGTAGTTTTCTAATGATTTTACATGAATCTATGTTTTTGTTTTTTGTTTTCAAAAGGTTTTAGTTTCACGTCGGGTTCACCAAAATGTATCGTTCCAAATTTTTTGCACCCGAAAGGGGGATGCGAGAAGGATGGGATGGTACCTCAGACTGAGAGGCCCTTGGAATGTCTCGCCTCTCGAGGGAGGGGTTTTAAGGTGATTTTTTGAGATGGTGGGTTCACCAGGAAACTTTTGAATGGCAGTTTCCACGCCTAGGTTGGGAATGTGTTTGATGTGTTCAATTTTATCTTTAATCATTAAAATCCTAGGTTTGGCCAAATGAATCTAAAATGTTCTATATGAAATGCAGATTTAAATGAATACAGAAAGTAGATTTGAACATAAAACACAGAGAATAAGCTAGATGAGAAAAGTCATACCTGGTTTCGGATGTCTAATGGAGGTTTTGATTTTTGAAGCAGTCAAGATCGCCTCTAATATGACAGGATCATCTACGATCAGACAAGATCATCTGAGATCTGATGAATTCATCAAAGACCTGCAATCAGAGAAATAGATACAAAATACAGAAAATGCAACTATTCCAACAGAGGGCAATGCTGTAGAATGACAATAATAATATTAAACTGACAATTATAAGCAAAAATATGAGTGCATTACAATGATTTAATAACAAAATATGATTCTATTATGCATTAAAACTATATGGGTGAACTCCAGGATGCAAAATAGTAATAAGTCTAACTAATGCAAAGCAAAACAGTAGATAATGGAGAAAGAATGCAAACTCAGGGCACTAATTGCCCTCAATGTTGACTGTAGTCGAAATCATCTTGAATTGATGCGTGATCATCCGAGATTGTATAGGATCGTCCGCGATGATCTGAGCTTGCTCCAACTGAAGAATGACAAAGTTCCTACAAGAAAATTTGAAAAGGGACAAGGCAAACAGTAGTCTAAGACATTCTAATGTATGTAAAACTTGAAGTACAAAAAAATTCAGCCAGGGGAATGTCAAGGGGAGGGCCTAAGATTAAATAGGCATGGGAAGGAGGTTGGGAGGTTGGAGATCATCCCAGTTTGGGAGATATCCAATGGGGGAAGTCTCTAACCACGTAGACATGCTTTTGCCTAGGTTAAAGACATCGTTGAAACAGAAGCTAATTATGAAAAATTAGTTTTGGGACGAAATCGTCTGGACGTTCTAGTCCAAACGAAATCGTCTGATCTGAGGCGATATCGTCTGATCAGCGACGATATCGTCCAAAGATCACAAAAAATCCTAAAAATGGCACAAAAAATAAGGAAAGCGATTTAACAGGCGGTTCGGGGTTGAAAATTTGAATTTGAATTATTACTAAGGTAATTTTAATTATTGCTAAGGTTTACTGCACCAATTTTAGGGTGCTACAACTTTATTGTAGAAGAGAGGAGATTCAAATAACTTATTTTTTTAACATTATCTAAGTTTTTATTGTTGCAAAAAATTAACTCTCAAAAGTTGGAAAGTTTTTATCGTTGCTTGAAAGTCGATGTACTTTTCTTGTGCATGGATTATTTATTTGTTGCATACAATTTAGAGATTGAAGATTTAGAAGTCTAAGGAGAAAAGTCCCTTTGATATATTTACAAGTTGGAGATTGATAAGATATCTAGTGGCCAAGGAAGCCACATTGAATATTGCAAATCAAGGAGGAGGTCCTAGAAAGAAGACCCCATTGAAGAAGAGACTCAAGGAGAAGATTCCTAGTGAAGATTGGATATTGGTGATCTCTATTAAAGATTGAAAAATTCACATTAAAGAAGAGGTCCATATAAGGCCCTATTGAAAAACTTCCATAGTGGAATATTGAGTATTGAGAAGGACTAACAAAATTCAATATGCAAGATTCCAATAGTAGCGGTTTTAAGAGATCCAAGGAAGAGATCTCATTGCAAAACTTCCTGTCATGACCCAAAGTTTCTTAAACCTAGTTTACTCCAATTCAATCCCTTATTTCACATATATATATATATATATATATATATATATATATATTTATAAATAACTTCATAAGGGTTGATAAAGTTCTCATTCTAATGAAATATAGACCTAGTCTCTAGCAATCCTTCCTAGAGTTTAATATCTCATAACCCTCAACTAAGAGTTATAATCCAAGCCTAGTGTGCATCTATCCCTTATTCACCACATGTCCATTTGTGTGAATCATTAGTGCAGTTCTCTTTCACTTCCAACTACATTTAATTCCTAACAGTGTAGTTGGTTTTCCTTTCACTCTATTGAAAGGGAAGGCCCTAGTCTTACCCTTGCACAAGTCCTTTAGTTCAAGGGTTCTAGGACACTAGTCCTTATCTTTACATAAATATTTTAGCATAAGAGATATATACATAGTTCACTACTCTTTATCACAAGCATTTTAGTGAAAGAGTTCCATGGAAGTTCTAATATCTACTCATTACCTAATTCCTTTAGAGTAGGAGTACTAAGCATCATCTGCAATAATTTGATCATCTCTTCACAAGAGGATCCCTTACACGGTATCTAATATATAATAAGGCTCCCTCTAGTTCCCATTCCCTAAACTAATTCAAGGTGATGTCAATTACATGAGTACGAGTTGGGAGAAATCTTCATCTAATTCTGTTAAACTAATTATCCAGCTTACTCATATTTCATTACTAATAATTGAATAATGAGTATCCATCTATTATAGACATCACCCAATGGCTATAAATACCCAAAATTCCATATCCATTTATAGGCTAAAAATTATAATATCTACTCTACTCTAGACACATCGTTATTCTCAGAGACACTCCGAATTTTGATTTCGTAGAAACATAATCTAAAAAAATAACTAATTTAGCTTAGTTTCATATGGTTCCAGTTAAGTCCCATAAGACACCAAATAACATATGCATTTATTTACATGAGGTCAAGTTAACTCAATTGGCAAGGTCTTGATTATCATAATAGAATCATCCGACAACTATCTGAACTATAAATAGGATTTTGAAATCACATTACTAGCAGTGCATCACTAGACAACCCCTAGAGATGTATATATGAGTGACTCAATTCATGAGATATATATTTATATAGAAGAATTGCATTAAGGCAGCCAAAGTTCTACTATCATTCATCACTTGACTAGGACCAATTTCATCTTCCCACTAGTGGTCATTGAGCATCAACTTCTCTTCAAAAATCCTTACTCCTTCAGTTGAAAACATCCCACACTCATATCAAAATGTAGAGCTTACTTGGTATAAAATCCAATTACATCTATGACTACAATCACACCGGCATCTAGAGAATACTTCAGCAACAACTCAACAATGCCAACCAAGAAAATATTGCATTAATAAGGATAAGAGATGGCTCCTTAGCTCTTTCAGGAATGCTCACAAAGCATTCATACTGAGCCTCAAATTCCAACCCCTATCTTTGAGGATTCTCAAACAATCATTTAAAGCAATAACAGATCTCTCTAAACTTTTAATAAAAGCAATGATAATTCAATGTATTCATTAACACATTATTTTCAACGAATAGAATTCTAAAATAAACAAATACAGTAGAAGGCATCCATTCTTCCTTTCATATGTCTATCAATCACCAATTTTTAGGAATTCACATCAACCTAGTCTTAAATTTTTAACTCATTTCTATCTTCTCAATAAACAAATACAAACAAACATTATCAAAATAATCGTTCACTCAAGGGATGTGATTCAATTCAATCGTCATCATTTTTACTATCAATGACAATGATATACATATTATGCAATCAAAATACACATTATCTACAACATAGAATTTTGGCATAATCAAATGCAAATGAAGGTCATTGTTCTCATTTCCAATGATTAAACATTTACCAAGTATCTTGTCCTAATTGCTAAGTTTACCCAATCATTTACGGCATGGCCGAAGAGAAAAATAAAAGATACACGTAAATGGCCTCCATTGTTATAAAAAGCATGCTATACACTACCCAAAAATCATCAACATTTGTTTCTTATCCCAACAACCATATCAAGGAAAAATAATGCCCAAAGGCAAAACCAATCCTTTACTGGTGACTAGGTTGAATGAACCTACTAATGAGATTATTTGGATATGTGCGTAGCAATGCTAAAGACTAGAACACAACCATTTCCATATAAAAATAAAAGTATTTGTGGAATGTTTTCTCTATAAACATACCAGATATAAAGCATAATAAATTCTTTCATATGACAGACCGTTAGCAATATATCCCAGACACAGTTGAACTCACACAAGCACATTTTAATCACAAGTTCTTTGAAGTCTTAACACAACAAGAAGCATCAATTTTATTTACTTACTAAAACCAATCGCTCACTGCCTTAACACCTCCACTGCGTCAAACCAATCCTCCCTGCTTTCTCACCAAGATACCATGAAACCTTCATTTTTTTTCTCTTTTTTTTTCTTTTTCCTCCTTTCGTTTGGTGTTCACTCCATTCTAGACTCTAGTGCATTAACTTCCAATGTTTCCTTAACGACCCACTCCGTTGCACTCCCACACAAGGAATGCAACGAACATAACATAAGCAGATCCACGTTCTTACCATAAATGCTATGGTTTCTAAAACAATCGAAAGTAAAGCACATACCAAAAATTTAAAAGAGAAATCATTTATGAAACTATCCTTTGCTCTATGTTGTTATTTCCCTATTGTTTTCACTATGGTAATTATCAACCAAAAAATGTTATTTTATTTTATAATATTTCATTATAAAAACTATTGAACCACACAAATGCAACTAAGTAATTTCATGATATGCATCTTCATGAAAAGAGGAATTCTTTCATGTTGCCTCCCATAATTTTTTACAATCTACACATCACATCATTTACCCAAGGAATTCTTTTCTCAGTGGTTGCTCTTTCTTCCACTGTAAAGAAACTTGTTCCTATAAAAAAACACTTTTTATTAGCAGCATCATGTTCTCACATCAAATGTATGTTGATCAGATCCAAACATGGAATTATACTACACCCCATAAAGGATCCACATCACATATTTCCCATAAGAATTAAGTAATTTTGCATATAAAATTGATTTAAACAATCATTCCATCCATAAGAAATATAAAAAACATAAATCCATAAGATAGAAGGTATGCTAAAAGTAGGGTAATGAAACTTCCATAGTAGAATATTGAAGAGATCAAGGAAGGTCTCATTGAATTTCTAGAAGCTATAAAATTGAAGACCTTGGAGAGGTCTCAAGGAGAAAATAGGAGAAGGCTTGGTGAGCCTCATTGGAAGAAGTTCCTAGGAGAACTCATTGGAGAAATTGAGACAATTATCGCCATCCGACAACAAGCCCAAGGTAGAAGAATTTTGAAAGAGAAAGGAGATAGACGAATCCCAAAATCTAATAGATTTGGGAACTATCATTGAAGGGTTCTTGAGTGAATATCTTAGTTGTGATTTTAAGAAGTATCCCAAATTTTTTTTGGGATTCAAGGATAGCATTTTATTGAAGGTATTGATTTCTTTTGTAGACACTAAAATCTTCTCAATCTAATTATGCTACCATAAGCAACGACTAAATGATAGACCAAAGCCCCTAGGGCATCCCTTAGTAGGTATATGTATCGTTCCAAATTTTTCACACCCTTACCTTCAGGCTATAGGATCCGTGCCCGGAAGGGGGATGTGAAAAGGATGGGACAATACCTCGGACTGAGAGGCCTTTGGAAGGTCCCGCCTCTCAGGGGAGGTGTATTAAGGTGATTTTTCGACGGATGGTGGGTTCACCAGGAAACTTTTGAATGGCAGTTTCCACGCCTAGGTTGGGAATGTGTTTGATGTGTTCAATTTTATCTTTAATCATCCAAAGCCTAGGTTTGGCCAAATGAATCTAAGTTGTTCTATATGAAATGCAGATTTAAATGAATACAGAAAGCAGAATTAACATAAAACACAGAGAATAAATTAAGTGAAGAAATCCATACCCGGTTTCGGATGTTTGATGGAGGTTCTGATTTTTGAAGAAGTCAAGATCGTCTGTAATTTGACAGGATCGTCTCCTATCTGACAAGATCGTCTGAGATCTGACGAATTCGTCTGACGAATTCGTTAGAGACCTGCAAACAGAGAAATAGATACAAAATACCGAAATGCAACTATTCTGATGAAGGAAAATGATGTACAATAATAATAAGGATGTTAATAAGATAATCCCGAATAGAAATGCAAGTAAATTGCGACACTTTAATAGCTAATCATGATTTTATTATGCAATTAAACTACATGGGTGAACTCCAAGATGCAGGATAACAGGAAATAATAATAAAACCGACTAAATGCAGAATAAAATAGCAACAAAGTATAGGAAAAGCGCAAACTCTGGGCACTGATTGCCCCCAATGCAGACTGCAGTCAAAATCATCTCGAATTGGTACGAAATCGTCTCGAATTGGACAGGATCGTCTGCGACGATCTGAGCTTGCTCCGATTGAAGAATAACAAAGTTCCTGCAAGAAAACTTGGAAAGCACAAATGCAGATGGTAATCCAGGGTATTCTAATGCGTGTAAAGGTCAAGTTACAGGAAAATTCAGCCAGGGGAATGTCAAGGGGGGTCCTAAGGTTTAAATAGGCTTAGGAGGGAGGTTAGGAGGTTGGAGATCATCCTAATTTGGAAGATCTCCAATGGGGGAGGTCTCTAGCGGCGTAGACACGCTTCTGCCCAACTTAGAGACGCCGTTGAAACAGAAGCTAATTATGAAAAATCAGTTTTGGGACGAAATCGTCTGGACGTCCTAGTCCAGACGAAATCGTCCGATCTGAGGCGATATCGTCTGATCGGCGACGATATCGTCCAACGGTCACAACAACTCCTAAGAATGGCACGAAAAATGAGGAAATGGGTAGCGCAATTTTGGAGCGGTTTTGGGGTTGAAAATTTAAATTTGAATTATTACTAAGGTAATTTTAATTATTGCTAAGTTTTACTGTGCCAATTTTAGGGTGCTACATTTTGCCCCCTCTTTAGCGAATTTTTCGAAGAAAATGCGTTAAAGATGAGTTCTTCTCGATCTACGAGAAAGCAAAAATTATTCCCATTTTTAGGCGACGATTCTTGGTCGAATCGTACGATGGCTTACTATGGTGCCCCCTCCGTGTTTTTACCCAAATCGAACGTTTGAGGTAAAAACGCGAAAAAGCTAAATTTTAAAATGTTGTTTAAGTGTTTTTGAATAAAATTAAGAAAAATAGGGTAAAACCCTAATTCATTGTTACTGTTCATTTTTACTGGTTTTTAGAGCTCTGGAGACAAGATGGTTGAGACAGCGCACAGATCGACAGAGGTCCGACGCGGGCTACGGGTAAGGGTCTAAACTTAGTTTAGAGTGCTTTAATTTAGAATTTCATGTTTTTTAGATCAATTTTGATTGATTTTTGAGCATCGCGGCCATTTTTGGGCCGTCGACGTCGTCGAGACGAAATCGTCTCGATATCGTCTCGATATCGCCGATTTCATCCAAGGGCGAAATCGACGATAGGGGGACGATTTCATCCAATAAGGGATGATTCCCTCATGCAAAATCGGAGATGAATTTGCTCAAATTTGGGACGATATCGTCCAATAGTGGACGATATCATCATTTGTGTGAAAGTGAACTTATTTTACTTGCATTTTTTAATTAATGATTTATTAATGATTGTTATTGATGATTTTGTTGTTTATGTTGCAGAGAGGATTACTAAAGAGCCGAGAATGGAAATACGATGGACTGAGGGATGACTTGGCCGCTCTATCTCAGGCAGAGCGAGATCAGCTGGCACAGGTCGGCTTGCAGCACGTGGCAGATATGCCACAAGTGTCTACAGACATGGGGCTATTGACAGCCCTAGCAGAGAGGTGGTATCCGGGTTCTTCTTGTTTTTGGTTACCGACAGGGGAGATGACTCCCACACTGGAGGATGTATGGAGGATTTTGAGGATCCCCATACAAGGATGACTAATCACTCCCATGGCCAATCAGGGCCACGCGATGATGCGGCTATGCGGAGACCCGAGCTTCACCCTGGAGAAGGGCAGAGTGAACATCGAGTCACTGCGCCAGATGCCTGGGGCATCTAGGCTGACACAGGTTTTGGCTGGGGTGGTAGGTGGTCTGCTACTATGCCATCAGAGTGGATGCAGGCTACCATGGTTTCTGATAGATGTGGTCTACGACATGAGAGACCACGGATACAGGTTTGCTTGGGGGAGCTTTGTTCTATGCCGATTGTATAGGATCCTGCATGGGGTCGTATACAAGGGCGGTCGATGTCTAGTCATGACATCGCTACTATAGGTTTGGTGCTGGGAGCACATCACGGTGCGGAGGCCGGTAGGGCTCCCACTGATAGGGATTGATGGGGAGAGGCCCCGAGTTTTCTACTGGTGGCTCCAAAGAGGGTCACAACGACGGATAGATCTGCCAGTGTCCCGGAGACTACTTGATGACCTTGTCTCCGACCAGATCACCTGGAGGCCTTGGAGAGATCATCCAAGGTGGGCCGAGGATAGACAGGAGCTAGCTCTCATTAAGTGAGTCTATTGGCTGAGGATGGAGAGGGGAGAGGTGGAGCTCCATCGGTACGACCGAGTTTTGAGGTAGTTCGGTCTACAGTAGGGGATCCCATCTCTCAGAGACTACGAGTTTTCCTGGACTATCCGAGATAACACTACAGTTAGTGGGGCTCCAGATATGCAGCGCTTCTAGAGTCAGGACGTAGATGATGCCCCCATTCAGCCAGTGGATGGGGACGATGCAGGGGTTGTCGACGGCTATGATGCCTGGTACGTAGGCATCCGCCCTCCTCGAATGACGTAGTTATGCATCAGATGGGGAGGCAGTGCCAGGCGGCCATTGAGGTGGCACAGGGTCATGGTGGGGGAGAGCAGAGGAGGCCACAGGCTCAGTAGAGGCCATGACAATGGGAGAGGAGGGAGGAGAGACCCCCTTCTCCAGAGAGAGAGGCCACCATCGCCCGATAAGGGCAAGGGTGTGGACACAGGAGAGAGTAGTGAGATGGCTACTCTTTGAGTAGAGACTGTCTATCTTCGGGCTCAGGTGTAGACTTTACAGGATGAGGCTACACGTCATCGAGCGGAGGCTACACAGCTCAGAGATGAGGTTGCATGCCTTAGAGCACGGAGCGGAGGAGCGAGCACTCAGGAGCTGGCATGGTCGATTGCTCAGACCACGTTCTATCAGGGTATCTACTTCCAGCTGGTGCCAGAGGGCCAGAGGGTACAGCTGCCAGCCGACATTGTGGATCCGATCAGGGTTGGGTCATCGAGGACTTCATCTCGATCGATGACTAGGACTCGCAGTACCACACATACTACGATGGGGCCACCTCGTCCACCTCAGGGCGGGGGAGGAGATGAGGCTGAGAGCTCGAGGGGTTCTCGAGGCTAGGCTACTACACTGCATAGACTGGATATATGATTGAGAGGATTGAGTATGCCAAGATGTAGATTGTGGCATACCAATCTAGTTTTGATATGATGTACATATATTGTTGATATATATATATATATATATATATATATATGATATTTTTGATCATATGACTTGTCTTATGTGTTTGTATGATGCTTTAATGTTTTTGATGTGATTGATTTGATGATTCATGTAATTATGTCATTTGGAAATATTATGGTTTGAATGTCATGCTTTTAAAAATTTAAATGAAATAATCTGATGTAAACAAATTGGTTGTTGTGATGTGATAATTTGATAAAAATAAAAGGGACTTTTAACAATAATTTCAAAGGACATTGTCGCTATTATAGACCATTTCATGGAGTCGCCGCTCACTCGGTCGTCAAGCTAATCCCAGTATAGAAATATTGTTAAAAAGTAAAAGAGTGCTTAAGAGACTGTCTTAAGACTTTGTTGTGATGATGCAAATGATGATGATGATGGTGATTTGTTTTCAGACTTTTCATAAAAATAGTATGCATGAAATATTTTAAAATGATTTTTGCTAGGCATAAATTCCTAAGTGTGATAAAATTTTGAATAATTCCTTAGAAATTATACCATGGTTGCAAAAACTGAATTTGAACATAATGACATGAAATAGAATAAGTGTTCGTTTGTTTGTAAAGCATAATTGTGTAACATAATGATGTAAGTCATATGGTTTTTATGATTTGGAATAAATGGGAAAATAAAATTAAAACAATGGTTTGCGCTAGGCATAGAATATTTAGGTATAGACTTATACCATCATCGCGAAATCCAAAGAAGAAAATAATAGTTTTATTGCATGGTTGATTTTTAATTTTTGAAAATAAACAGAAAATATGAAGATGAGGACTTGCGCTAGGCATAAAATTCCAATTGTGGTTTTGGAATTATACCATCGTCGCGAAAGTCAAAAGTTATATATAAATGTAACTTTATTGCATATTTTTGAAAATGATTTTGATTTTTTTTTGGGTAATGCATGTGGTTGTCTTTATACTAAACAATTGTTCTCAGAGAAGAAAATGAAATTATTCCAGACAATTTGCAAAAATATTTCAAGGTATCTTAAAGACAAAAGTTAGATTTATAAGGAATCCCATGTGCGTATGTGAGTTCATTTCTGATCTTGATTTATCATAATGATACACAAAATCTCTCAAATACAAATGTGTGTGCGATTGTAGTATTCATTTACCAGGTTTGAGCAAGATACTATGATACAAGTGATTTGAATTAACCAAATAAGTGTTCATTAACCATGATTTAGATGCATATAACCATACCAGACTACTATGTAAGTCGGGTTATCAAGAGCTAGCTAATCCATAAGCAGACATAGGTCTGTACAAAAGAAGGTCGCTAATGTGACAGACATATCACCACGCTAGGAGTTACCCAAGGCCAAGCGGGTTGGGCACAAACCACCTGTTATGGGGCTTACCTCACAATTTTCGAATAATTGAGAATTCCAGGGATTCAAGCTCATCAACCCTTCTTTTCTTTTCAAGGGGTAGGGAAAGGATTTTATTGCATTTGCTTTTGCTCATTTTGCTTGCTTCTTTCTTTTTTTTTTGTTTGTATTTTTCTTTTTCGTATCTTTTGCTTTGATATTTGAGATAATGCTGAAATAACCTTTTTCTTTTTCTCTTTTTCTTGAACTTTTCTTTTTCTTTTGCTTCCTATTCTAGGGATACTTGCTCGGATTAGCTGTAGAGCAAGGGATTTTTATTCTGGGTAGGGGTGAGCTTGTCCTTTTGCCAATTCTCAAAGATTCTAGACCATGTGCATGATAGGATAGCAGGGGAAACTTTTCGCTCAAGAAACCACTTCTACTATGTAGCATAGCATGGACATTACAAATATAATCATTTTATTGTGAAAAGATATGCTTGGTTTAAGTAAATAACAAGATCAATTCTCTATGCTCAAACTTTATTTAATTGAATTTTGTGGACTTTGATATAAGAGAGATTAGTAATCATGCCAAATAAATCAAGATATTTATTCATGTGAATGTGAAAGTGCGGGATTCCAAATAAATGCTAATTTATCCAAAATAACTGAAAATATAACTGCAATATGTCACAATTTGAGAAGTACAAAAATAAAAGATGTTTTTGAAGATTTTGATGATTTTGAATGTTTTTGGTGTTTTTTAGATTTTTAAGTTTATAAATTGAAAGAAATACAAGATAGTGGTTTTTGAAATATTTTAAACAAATATATACAATGATGAAATGACCAATTTTTATGCATAGTAACGTTTAAGATGCATAATATTCATAGGTTCTTTAAGTTCTTTACCATCTAAGGTAGATAATTTGTATGCTCCCGATTCAAATTTAGCAGTGATAATATATGGTCCAAGCCAATTGGGCTCAAATTTACCTTTAAGGTCTTTAGTTGCATTAGTATTTTTTTGATTTTCTTTTAAAACAAGATCGCCGACCTCAAAGGATCGATGACGAACTTTCTTAGCATATGATCTTTTAAGCTTGTTTTGGTAGGCACGAAGATGCTCCAAAGCATTGATGCGCTTTTCATCTAGGAGTTCCAACTGACTGAGTCTGCCAGCTCGATATTCATCTCCTACTTCGGTATCTTGAAGTAGTAGAGCCAAAGAAGGAACTTCTAATTCAAAGGGAAAAATGGCTTCAGTGCCATAAACCAAAACAAAAGGTGAAGTACCTGTGGGAGTACGAACGCTAGTGCGATATGCCCACAAAGCTGGATATAATTGAATGTGCCAGTCACGGCCAGATTTATTGACCAATATTTTGAGGATTTTGATTAAGGTTTTGTTAGAAGCTTCTGCTTGGCCATTACCCTGAGGATAATAGGGAGTGGACCAACGATGTTGAATCTTATATTTTTGGCATAATTTCTTAACATCTTTATTTTTGAAACAAGTTCCATTGTCTGAGATGAGATTTGCAGGAATTCCGAACCTACAAATGATTTGATTAAAAATAAATTTAGAGACTTGTGTTCCAGTGCAGGAAGCTAAAGGCATAGCTTCAACCCACTTCGTGAAATACTCAATGGCGGTTATGATGAATTTGTGTCCATCAGATGACACAGGATTGATTTTGCCAATAATGTCTAAGCCCCATTTTGAAAAGGGCCAAGGAGATGAAATAGCCTGTAGGTCTTGTGCAGGGGCATGGACAAGGTCAGCATGTTTCTGGCACTTGTCGCAATGGCGCACATAATCATGTGCATCATTCTCCATGGTAGGCCAAAAGTATCCTATCCTAAGGAGCTTTTTAGCAATGGCACTACCACTGAAGTGTCCTCCACAAGATCCATCATGGGCTTCACTCAAAGCTGATCTGGATTCTTCTAAATTCAAACATCTCAATAGGATACCTTCAAAAGATCTCCTATATAAAGTATTGCCAATTATTACAAATCGACTTGCTCGTCTACGTAATAACCGACGCTGGTTTCTATTGGAATTGGCAGGGAAAGTCCCATTGTGAAGAAAATCAAATATATCAGTATACCAAGGTTCAAGAGTAGTTTCATTGATTAGAAACACATCCAAAGGTTCTAAGCATGACTTATTTGAAGTGGGTTCCTAGAGTCGACGAATAATGATGGTGGCATATTCGTCATCTAACTCCAAGGGCAGAAGAGATGCAGTTACGGCCATAGCGTCAGCCGCACGATTGCTAGTTCGAGGAATAGCTTCCAAGGTAACTTGATCAAATAGAGATATTAATTGTAAAACATATGCTTTATATGGGTGCAATTTATCATCTCTGGTCTGATAAACTTCATTAATTTGGTTTATAACAAGTTGAGAATCACCAAAAACTAGCAGATGTTTAATTTTTAGCGCCAAGGCAGCTCGTAATCCAAGGATTAGAGCTTCATATTCAGCAGTATTATTGGTGCAAGCAAATGTTAATTTAAAGGACAAAGGTATAATGTGTTTTTGTGGAGATATTAAAATAATACCTGCACCAGCCCCACTCATGCATCGGGCTCCATCAAAGTATAAGGACCATTGTTCAACATGGTCTGCCTCTAATTGAAGGCATTCATCAGGAAACTCAATGATGAGGGGATGGGTAGACTCTAAGGGTGCAAGCAACTAATTGATCTGCTATGATTTGACCCTTAACAGACTTTTGTCCTATAAACGTGAGTTCAAACTCGCTTAGAGCAAGAACCCACTTAGCTGTGCGACCCGATAAATAAGGTCGACTCATGAGATACCGCAAGGGATCATATTTAGCAATGACATAAGTTTTTTGACTGAGCATATAATGGCATAATTTTTGCGTAGAAAATATGATTGCTAGACATAGTTTTTCTAATGCTGTGTAGCGGGTTTCATAACTGATTAAAGTTTGGCTAATATAATAATTAGCACGTTCTCTTTTCTCATCATCAAGTTGAGCTAACATAGCTCCTAAAGCAAAATCGAAGCTGAAATATACAGGATAAATGGGCGATCAGGTCTAGGCGGTGAAAGCACAGGTGGGTTAAGGAGGTATTGTTTGAGAAGTTCAAAAGCTTCCTTACATTCGTCATCCCAATTAAAAGGGACATCCTTCTTAAGGAGCTTAAGAAAGGGACCGGTTTTGTCCGCCAACTTATCGATGAAGCGACGGATAGCTTGAAGCTTACCTTGTAAACTTCGTAACTCAGATATATTGGTAGGTGCGGGCATATCTGTGATAGCCGCAATCTTGAGAGGGTCGATTTCGATGCCACGTAAAGAAACTATAACCCCTAATAGTTTACCGGACTTAACTCCGAATATGCATTTAGCAAGATTTAGTCGGATAAGATATTCCCTTAACCGATCAAACACTATCCTTAAATCTTTTAAGTGATCATCTTCTTTGATAGAACGAGCTATGATATCATCTACGTAATCATGTAGGATATCATGCATCATATCATGAAAAATATAAGTCATAGCTCGTTGATAGGTTGCACCTGCGTTCTTTAAGCCGAATGGCATCACTTTCCAACAAAAGGTACCCCAAGGGGTAATAAAGGTTGTTTTAGCTTGATCTTCAGGAGCTATCCTGATCTGATTATAACCAGAAAATCCATCCATTAGGGACATCATTCCGCTTCCAACAGTAAAATCAATGATTTGATCCATGTTTGGAAGAGGAAAATCATCTTTAGGGCATGCAACGTTAATATCTCTAAAGTCTATGCAAACCCTAACTTTGGTAGCTTCTTTCTTGGTGACTGGAACTACATTCGAAATCCATTCAAGGATAATCAATAGCTTGTATAAAAACAACATTCAAGAGTTTTTCTAACTCCCCTTTGACTAGTAAGGCCACTTTGGGATGCATTTTTCTAAGTTTTTGTTTAACAGGTTTAGCATCCGGATGGACTACTAGGTGATGCATGACTACATAAGGGTCTAAACCTGGCATATCTTCATATGTCCAAGCGAAGACATCTTCATATTCTTTAAGAAATGCAATGTATTGCTCTTGTTTTTCTTGACTTAATTCTGATCCAATATTGATTATGTGGGGATTATCCTCAGTTCCAATGTTAATTTTAATGACGTTTTCTACTTCCATGTGTAAATCTCTTTCAAAATTAGGTGGGGCGGGTGAAACGCCCAATTCTTGTAATTCTTTTAAAGTTAACTTGGATAATTCATCTTGAGGAGTCGTGGCCTCAAGTTGGGCTATAGTAGGTATAGAACCATCAAAATAAAAACCATTGTGTAACATCTCTTCAACGGAGACATCATGGAAAATATCTCCTTCCAACTCATCATCGGATTCAACAATCATTTCAGGATAAGCTATGGACAGCATATTGCATGTAAATGGCTGATTTTTTAGAGGCAAATCATCACGATCATCCAAATAATCTTGATAACATATAAGTTGATCATCATCTTCAAAAGGGAAGGGTTGACCCTTACTAGGAAATAGGCCCACACCACATCGGGCGGGCCATGGTTCTACCTCAAAAGGTTCTTTCATACCATTTTGGAAAGGTCCCAAGCCTTTCCCTTTATATCCCATTTTAAGCATTATAGGTTTAGCTTTAATATACTCATTAGTAAAATAACATCGAGCATATCCATCATGATGAGTTTTGATATTCCTAGGTATTCTTCCCCACTCATATCCCTTATAAATGAAGGCACAACTCCCGACTTGGTAAGTACTTCCCATAGGTTGTGGGAGGCCCAAAGTACGAGGAGATGGAGGCAAATTACTTAAGATAATGGAATTTTGCATAGAAGCATTTGTTTTTTCTGATATAAGAATGTGAGATAAATCAGGTAAGAGTTCATCATAAAGAGCATAAGATGTAGAAGGATCATTCCCTATATCTTTAGATGTGGAAGGTATGATAGATGTAGATAATGTGGAGGTGTTAATAGATGGGTCTATAGGTTTTGAAATGATAGGGACAGAACATGAAGGATTGGTTATGGATTTAAGATCTTTTTGAGGTTCTAGTGTGGTTTGTTTAGAAGATTGTTGATCTATATATGAGGGTGAAATTAATGGAGGAGAAACAGATGAAGTTATGGGTGTGTGTTTCATAGTTTTAGATGAAAAATAAGAATTAGGATGTGTGGATGACAGAGCAGGGCAAAATTGGACTCCAATAGGTTCTGCCAAAGCACACATATCAAAGGGTCTAGGATCACCATGGATAGTGACCAACTGATTTTTAAATTCGAATTTAACACATTGGTGTAAAGTTGATGGGACAGCCCGCATTGCGTTGATCCAAGGACGACCCAAGAGGATATTGTATGATGCGGGGCAATGTACAATAAACACGGTCGTATCTAAGGTTCTCGGACCAACTTGCAATGGGATGGTGATAACTCCACACGTTTCTTGTGTTTCGTCATTGAAAGCTTTTATGATCATGTCGCTTTTCTTCATTTCATCACTTCTAAACCCAAATCTTTGGTAGAAGTCAAAAGTGCAAATATTTAGAGATGAACCATTATCAATCAAAACCCTTTTGACTGCTACATCTCCTATTAGGGCAGTAATATATAAGGGGTTATCCTTATGTAAACTATGTTGCGGTATATCTTTATCTCGAAAGTCAATACAATCGACTTCTCTAGTGATGATAGTATTGGTCATGGCTTCAGGTTGAATGTTTTGTGGTACCATCATTTGGCTTAATGTAAGCATCAATTCATCTCTATGGGTAGGAGAAGATCTTAATAAGTCCAAAAGGGAAATTCTGGCTGTAGTATTGGATAATTGCTCATTAATATTATAAGGAGGTTTAGGTTGAACATTAGGAGCATGATTCCCTTTATTGGGATTTTTCAAAACAAATGGGGCTGATCCATCATTTTGAACTTGATCTTGTTGAGAATTTTGAGCTTGTTGTCTGGTAACGACTCCGATGGTACCTACAATGTTATATTGAGGACGTTGAATAGGTCTTGGTCTAGCATTTATAGCTTGTTCATTAGAAAGGAACTGATTAGAAGAGGGTCGAGTAGTAACTCTTCTAGGAAATGGTTCTTCTGGAACCATAGAATCTGTGATAGGTTGAATAGGATCTGATTCATCTTCAGAACTATTCGATTGATTTGAAGTGATTTCCATGTCACTTTCAGTATCCGATTCTACATCACCGAGATCCGGTGTTTGAATATTATGTAGGGGCCTGGTCGTGACCATGGATAAAGTTGTGTCAAATTTTTGTAAATCATGATTAGGTAAATGTCCGCTAATAGTTCCTACATATCGGGTAGGAGGAGGAACATTATGATGCTCAATTTGATTGGCCACCTCTTTACCATGTCTTGGTAAAGGATGTTGAAATATATCTAATGATTGATTAGCATTTTGATTTTGATTTTGGGGAATGTTCTTTTGAGCATTATTAGGAGCATTTTGTTTAGGTTGGAAGGCTTGCACCTCCATCTCATTATTATCAATCAGATCTTGTATTTTATGTTTTAACCTTTTACAAGAGTTGGTAGAGTGTCCAGGTCCTCTATGGAAATCACAAGTGTAAATCGGCTCTGTATCCGGGTATGGTTGGATCAGGTTCCCGGATAGCCGGTAATTGAATCAAACCTCTTTCGAGTAATTGGGGTAGAATAGTTGATAATGGTTGATTTAATCTAGTAAACTCTCGAGGAGGTTTATCAGGAGGTTTTAATATAAATTTTTCTGTTGTCTTCGTTGTATTGATATTAGCAACATTTTTGCTGTCAATGACTCCGTCACCTACAACTTGTTTGTTTTTATATTGATTTCTGGATGTTTTCTCATCATCTTTCTTCCTAAGTTGGCCTCTCCTAATGAGGGCATCTTCTACTCTTCGAGCTAAGTCTATAGCCTGATCGAAGGTAGTTAAGGTAGCAGTTGATAACTCATAAGATATTTGTTCTTGCAAATTATTAATAAAAATGTCCAACATTTCCCTATAAGGTAGCACAAAGTGCAGTTTTCCTGTCAACTGCCTCCATCTAGCTAAGAAATCAGCAAAACATTCATCTTTGTCTTGTTTTAAGTTGTACAAATCTTTAATGGTTACATGCCTTTCGATATAGGCACTAAATTGATGGACAAAAGATTCAACTGTCTCTTCAAAATTTCTCAAAGAATGAGTGGGCAATTGATAGTACCACTCTAATGCCATTCCTCCTAAACTTTTTGGGAACATTTTTAGTAACAACAAGTCATCATGTGATATATCATGACATGCTATCCTAAACATGCGAAGATGCTCTATGGGATCTTCAGTTCCTTTATATATAGGCAGGACGGGCATGGGAAAGTGTTTAGGGTATGGTTGTGCTACAACTATAGGATCTAGAGGTTGACTACACATCTCTCGATAATTGTACGAGGGACGGTAGGGATCCATCTGGTCCATGCGGGAAGCTAACTGTTTCACCATGGCTTCCAGATTATCGGTTTGCCCACCATATTGATTCGGTGGAGCATGAATATGGGATTGGTGAGCATATGATGGAGGGACATGCATATTAGATGCTATATTACTATTGTGTAAATTGTTGGTAGGAAGGGTGTTATGAAGAAGTTTTGAAGTTGTATTATGTTGTATCCCAGATTGTTGGAAATTGGTGTTTGGCTTCATTTTAGGTTTTTGTCGATTTGAAGCATATTGATCAATAGTTTGGCGAAATAAAGCAGTGAATGAAGGTCTCTTTTGTGTGGGCATGATTTTAGGCTCAATAACAGGTTCCTTAGGAGGTTGGGTAACCTGTTGTTTTTGCATATTCTGAATTATAGCGGCCATATCCATATTGGATGGCCCAACTTTATCACTTTCTTGATCAATGAAAGACAAGGGATTAGTGTGTATGTCAAACATATGTTCCATGGCTGCTTGAGTGTCACTAATTTGTCCCCTATCAATACGAACTGCCATATTAAGAGCACCAATATTATTATTGAAGAATTTCCAAAAATGATCTATGTTATCAAAAGTAACAGTTCCATCTTGAGCCATTCTAGGGGATGAGGATCCTTCCTCCCTAACATTTTCTTGTTGTTCATTTTCTTCAACCAGGTCATCTTCTGGCTGTTCTAGAGTTTCTTCTTCTGGGATTGTATCCTCAGGAAGGGTATTTAATTTTTTGTTTTTCTTGCCTAACCAATCTTCTTCTTCTTCTTCTTCAGTTTGTTTACCATTCCTAAGTTTAGTCATTGTGCTTAAACTTAGATTTCAACAAATATATATATATATATATATATATATATATATGCAACAAGCTTAAGAGGTATATATTTTAATTATATACCTACTATAATATTTAAAATGAAATGTTTTGGTTTTTGTTATGTTTTTTGTTTTTGGTTTTAATAACAATATTATAAAGATAACAAACAACACACAAAATGCAAGAAATAATAATAATGAAAGCAATGATCTAGTTTTCTATAAACAATTTATAAATATCATTAATGGGCTCAAGTTCTTCAGGATTCATGAAATGTTCTTCTTCAAATTGAAAATTTTCTTTCAAGAATTTGACAAAAAGTGCTATAGTGATATTATCTGTTTCAGATTCTGGTTTGTAAAAGTAAAGCTCGTGGCAATACTCTCGATATAACACAGCTCTAGGAACTCTCCTCCATCTTTCCCTATCCGTAAGAACGACCTCTTGGTCTTCTACACGACCTAGGAATTGGTGTATAGTGGCTGCGTTCTCGAGGTATTCCTCGAAGGTGAACAATTCTGAAGACACAAGAGCTCTCCTATAAGCTAACCACCTATGGCAAGCTCTCTAAAGTTCATGATAAAAAATGAGTTGATGAGGATCCAGGATTCTATCTAGGGCAAGCCTCTTGATTTGTTTAAGTTCTGTTGACCTAGATGAAATGATACCTAGTCTCCTATCAAGTTCGTCCCACAAAAGTTGGTTTCTATCTGTTTCATGCACACTAAGCACAGAATTGATTTCTATGGCTGCTAATTGGTTTTCAACATTTATAGTAACTGCTAGTCTTTTCTTAGGAGCTACCATCTAAACATGATATGCAACTTAGTAGTTTTCTAATGATTTTAAATGCATCTATTTTTTTGTTTTTGTTTTTGTTTTCAAAAGGTTTTAGTTTCACGTCGGGTTCACCAAAATGTATCGTTCCAAATTTTTCACACCCTTACCTTCAGGCTATAGGATCCATGCCCGGAAGGGGGATGTGAAAAGGATGGGACAATACCTCGGACTGAGAGGCCTTTGGAAGGTCCCGCCTCTCAGGGGAGGTGTATTAAGGTGATTTTTTGACGGATGGTGGGTTCACCAGGAAACTTTTGAATGGCAGTTTCCACGCCTAGGTTGGGAATGTGTTTGATGTGTTCAATTTTATCTTTAATCATCCAAAGCCTAGGTTTGGCCAAATGAATCTAAGTTGTTCTATATGAAATGCAGATTTAAATGAATACAGAAAGCAGAATTAACATAAAACACAGAGAATAAATTAAGTGAAGAAATCCATACCTGGTTTCGGATGTCTGATGGAGGTTCTAATTTTTGAAGCAGTCAAGATCGTCTGTAATTTGACAGGATCGTCTCCTATCTGACAAGATCGTCTGAGATCTGACGAATTCATCAGACGAATTCATCAGAGACCTGCAAACAGAGAAATAGATACAAAATACCAGAAATGCAACTATTCTGATGAAGGAAAATGATGTACAATAATAATAAGGATGTTAATAAGATAATCTCGAATAGAAATGCAAGTAAATTGTGACACTTTAATAGCTAATCATGATTTTATTATGCAATTAAACTACATGGGTGAACTCCAAGATGCAGGATAACAGGAAATAATGATAAAACTGACTAAATGCAGAATAAAATAGTAGCAAAGTATAGGAAAAGTGCAAACTCTGGGCACTGATTGCCCCCAATGCAGACTGTAGTCAAAATCGTCTCGAATTGGTACGAAATCGTCTCGAATTGGACAGGATCGTCTACGATGATCTGAGCTTGCTCTGACTGAAGAATAACAAAGTTCCTGCAAGAAAACTTGGAAAGCACAAATGCAGATGGTAATCCAGGGTATTCTAATGCGTGTAAAGGTCAAGTTACAGGAAAATTCAGCCAGGGGAATGTCAAGGGGGGTCCTAAGGTTTAAATAGGCTTAGGAGGGAGGTTAGGAGGTTGGAGATCATCCTAATTTGGAAGATCTCCAATGGGGGAGGTCTCTAGCGGCGCAGACACGCTTCTGCCCAACTTAGAGACGTCGTTGAAACAGAAGCTAATTATGAAAAATTAGTTTTGGGACGAAATCGTCTGGACGTCCTAGTCCAGACGAAATCGTCCGATCTGAGGTGATATCGTCTGATCGACGACGATATCGTCCAACGGTCACAACAACTCCTAAGAATGGCATGAAAAATGAGGAAATGGGTAGCAGGCGGTTTTGGAGCGGTTTTGGGGTTGAAAATTTAAATTTGAATTATTACTAAGGTAATTTTAATTATTGCTAAGTTTTACTGCACCAATTTTAGGGTGCTACAAGTATATAGTGGTCCTAACCACTCAATGCAAGGTTTTGGAAGGTTTCAGGCCACTTTTGGGACCTTTTGAACACCCTGTTTCTATTCGTCCCACCCTGGGATGAATACAGATTCTATTCATCCCACCCTGGAGTGAATAGCAGCATTCATCCCAGGGTGGGGCGAATAGCAGGTTTGACTAGAAAAAGTCAAATCTGGGCCAATGGCGCCCAGTAACGGTCAGATTCCTAGCTATTATTGCCCACAAGTTAGGGCACATAGTAGATCTTATGACATGCTCAATGAATGAGGCCAATTTGGGAGATTCTCTTCCCCCTCCAATGCATGCCACCTCGGTGGCCAAGTGGCGCCTCTTGCCCTGCATGCCCTCGCATGCCCTTTGACCCATGAAGCCTCCTTGGGCTATAAAGTGGATGTATTTTCCACACAAAATATAGAGAGGAGTTTTAGTTTTATGCAATGGAGTGCTGCTAAGATTTCCCCTCACCTTTTGTGCCCATTTTTCCCTCGAAATCTCTACCTAGCGAAGGAGGTTCGCGAGTGAACTAGGAGGTGCAATTTGTCACATAACCGAACCATATGAGTGAATTACCTCACCAAATTTTATGAAAATACATCCCATAGTGTTTTGCATCAATCCTCAATGGAATTGGTGGTAAAATTTAGGTAAAAACGGTGGGCGTCCCACCCGGCGCCCCCCAATTTGTGATAGTCCTATTCATCCCACCCTATTATGAATAGAAATATGTGCATAATTTTTTAACTATTTTTAATTATTTATTTTCTACATGTTATTATTATTCTGTAGTTCAAATTTTAGGTCATTATGAGCTATATTGGCCGAGATATTGCAATTTTAGTGTTTTGTAGGGTCTCATGCAGGTCTCCAATGGTCATCTGAGGAAACATCTAAAATATTACTTATTTTAAAAATATTATCAAATGGGTTTTCTTAAAATATCATTTTATATATTCTATCCAATTTTCATATGTTTTGGATATGTGTAGGGCCAAAAATTATTTGCTTTGTGTTTTGTAGGTTGCGCATGGTCATTGCAATTACGAGGCACCATCGGACTCAATATTGGCATAATTTCTAGTGATATCTTCCCAAAATATTCTTTTTTACATCCATCTATAATTTCAAGTCATTTGGAGTTTATTTGATGCTTATTCTCACTATTAGCTATTTGGCCCTTATGGGGATTGCATGTTTCTCATCACACGCACTCGCTATTTGACATTTTTTGTTTCCTTGTGTGTAGGTGTAGGTTATACAATGCATTGGGGATTAGCATTGGACCTCAAATAATCAAATATACAAGTGGCGGTAACCTTGGCCCACCCACTTCGATTGTGGGTACGAGGAAAGACACTGGATGTGCACCCGAGTTACTTGAAGGATTTTGATCCTTGGGCACCCGATTTGTAAACATTTGTATCATCCATTTGAGCCCTCAAAGGGGAAATTTTATAACCTAGATTTGATCTACCCAATTAATAAGAAGTCAATTTACTTTGCATCATTTCTTGTTATTTGCTATCTTTTCCATCTTACTTGCATGCTTCCGTTTGATGCTCATAAGCAATAGGACATAGATACGCATATTTTTTATTATCATTTGGTGCACCATTTTTCCCTAATTCAGTGGTGATCATGGTGGGACCCTATCCCTTTTGCTTTAGGTGAATTTTGGAACTCATTCTTCATCTTTTTATGTTGTAGGTGCTATTCATTGGGCTGAAACGAACCCTGACTTGCTATTCGTGCCACCCTGGGATGAACGCGAGTTCATCCCACCCTAGGAAGAATACAGACCTGCTATTCATCCCACCCTAGAGTGAATAGAAACCAGAGGGTTTTCAGAGCAGAATTCCAGAAATAGCAAGTTTTGGCAGTGATGAGGTAGGCATCTGAATCTTCTATCTCTATTTTTATTTTCAGAAACTATTTTTATTTGGTTTTTCTCGCATATTTTGCTTGTTTAGAAAGGTTAAAAGTTAGTTTCCTTTTTCTTAAACACAAAATAACAAAAACATATAAAAGGAGAAAAATCAAAAGAAATTCAAAGTAGGAATGCATCTCTTTGGATTGCTTGCTTGTAGCCTACCCAATGGGTAGGCTAGCATTTAGGGTTTTTGCATTTCTAGATACATTTGTGAGTTCTTTTTATACTAAATTTCTGAAAGTAAAATGCACCTTTTGCATGCATCTAGTGAATGATCATCGAATGCTTCTTGGTTTACTTTCTTTGGATTAAAAAGAACCACACACACCACGATCCACTTAAATGCTAGTGAGGTGGATTTCATCACCACCCACTAGTAGAGTTCAACGAGGTGGCTTTCATCTCCACTCGTGTCTCAAATCCCATGAACCTTATTCTTTGCCAAGGTCGATTCCAAGATCTATCATAGCCCATGGGTTATAGCACGTATCTCTCTTCGAAGAGGTATATCATAGAATACGGGTGAACTGGGTGAGGAACTGGTAGGACCTATGCTACCTTGATCATGTGTGGACTTCATCACCATAATTTCTAGCTTGTCAAGCTATGAGTATATAGGTGAAATCCAATTTAACACAATATTATCATCCAACAATATTTTCAAACATGTGACACAAGGTCATTCTTTACAAACAACACATCTAAAACACACAAAATAGTTTAGAGATTCACATTTAAAACTTAAAAGAGATAATCATCTATCTTATTGAGTGTTTCCTTTCTTATTTGTTATTTCATTAAAAATTTGTAAAGAAGATAATCATCTAGGGTTTGGTAGAGAGCTACGATGGTGTGCACCCATAGCCAAGCCCAATCATGGGTAGAAGCTATGAAGAGTGGACTAGGAGACATGAGTCATCTCCGCTATAGCCCTAGGGACCTGGTCATACCTCCCTAGTGAGCTTCTACTCACCCTAGCCCCAAGATAGTGGGGCATGAGCCACACCTATGAGGGAGCCCTATGTGGGACACCCCTAGGGATGATGGACTTTACTTGGGAGAGTGTTCCCGATACTTAGACATATCACACGCCTTCTTGAATGAAAGGCAACAATGCATTGAGGTGCTAGTAGATAGAGCGGTGCCATGCATTCACGTACCTATTAGGGCTGACACACCTATTCATAGGCCTAGGCATGACTTCACACACTGGGTAGAGCAGGTCGGTATGACCTTGCCTACGCATCACCTTGATAGGGTACAATAGATTAGGCAGACTGATGGGTATGATACTCGTCGCTCAGAGTGAGCTAACTCCACCCTGCCCTTCCTCGTCCAGGAAGGAAGGCATGAGGAAATCCTAGATTTTCCTTAAGAGTAGTATTCTATGCATGCACGATGTGCCTCTATGCCCACTGAGTATAATGAGCATATGCCCCAGCCCGAACCTCAAGTTAACATGGTGACCCTCGATCGAGGGAAGCATGTGATGGATATCATAGATTATCTTGAATGAGGTCGGCCTCAGGGTGAGACTCCTAGGCCTCTTAGGCCCCACATAGTGGAACAAATTAATCAAGTAGTTGCAAGATACGTAGAATGCCAAGCTCAGTTCAAGCAGCTTCGGTGAGACAAAGAGCAACTAGACCACTTGCATCAGCTTGAGAAAGAGAGAATCGAATGGTAGACCAATGAGCTATTCTAGAAGACTCTACGAGAGAGGGTTCCTACCCCTAAGACACATAGGTAGGAAGTCCACCCGAGGCAACCCACGCTCATTCGAGATAGGTCTCCTAGGCCTTATCCAATGTTGCCTCTATGACCTCCTAGGCCAGATCGAGATGTGCCTCCCAGGCCAAACATAGGGCGCCCATGATGGGTAGATACCCCTCTTTATAGACCGCTCGAGAGATGCCCTATGGAGCCTACGATGAGCATGAGCCAGAAGTAGAGTACTTGGAGATGCCTTACCAAGGTAGGGGGTGACATGCCACCACCCCACAATAGGTTGGAGGATCCTAGACCTCCATCATAGGATGTGAACAAGGATGAGGAGATCAAATCCTCAGACCCTTATAAAGAGCTGCTAGAGTACCTAGAGTCAGTAGAGCACAAGACCTCTGGGTCAGGATCTCAAAAGCCTACTATGCGCCAGCTGCATAGTCAACCCATCCATCCTTCGGTTCCTGCACCTCCTTATCTAGAGCAATTTAAGTTGCCTCAATTGGCTACATTTAAAGGAGAGGAAGATGCATAGGAACATGTCACCAGATTCTTGGGCCAGTGCTTTGGCATTCATGATGATGATGCTTTGCTTTTGAGGACATTCATGACTACCCTCTCAGGCCCCACCTCGGAGTGGTTTTACCAACTCCCTAAGCATAGCATCCACACTTTGGACCAACTTGCAGATGCATTCCTAGAATGCTTCACCTTCAATACCAAGAGGAAGGCGACGCTGGCCGACTTAGCTAGGTTGAAATAGTATGATGATGAGTCAATAACAAACTATGGCAATAGATGGTGAACCTTGCTCGCCAAGCTGCCTTATCTCCTCCCCATGTCGGAGTTGACTCAAATGTTCTCCAAGAGCTTCCTGAAGCCAATCTCCTTGTTGTTGTAGCTGCAATAGTATCTGACTCTTGAAGATGCCCTAGCACAGGCTAGGACCATCGAAGAAATCAAAATTCAAGAGGGCAAAATTGTGAAGCCTCGCAAGGAGTGGAACAAGAATGCCAAAAGCACCCCAACGCAGTCTAAGCTAGCAGTAGTAAATCAAGTTGCCATTAGTGTCCCGGGGCCAGCGCAAGTCGTGCCACCTCAAAAGCCTAATTATCAAGCCACACCCGAGAACTATGCCAAGGATAACCAAAATAGTCAAGGGAAAAATCAACAACGTCACCCCAAGTGATAGTTCATGCCCATTGCAGAGTCCATGGACTCATTGTTTGACCACCTCTTAGTGGCTAATGTGATTCACCTGCCTGAGAGTCGACCTATCGACCCAAATGCACCAAAGCCCAAAGGATACAGAGAAGACCTATATTGCAAGTTTCATAGGAAAAATGGGCATGATGTGCAAATGTGCTACAAGTTCAAGCATTTGGTGCAAGACATGATCGATAGGAATGCCCTTCAGGTGGACAACCCTATTGCACCAAACAACCAACAAATGGAGGTCTTCAAAGACCCCTTGCCTGCCCATGCAGAGCAGGCCAAGCCAGCACCCCAAGTGAATGAGGTTCATCATGCCCCTCCTAAGCAAGGGTATGTCAGCATGATCAACATTGTAATGAGGAATAGGTGGTACCCAAGTCCAGCCGCACCACCTACGGCTCAGAATGATGTCCCCTCGATGTCGCAGCCTCCACCGCCTCCTATGTCGAACCTCCCACCTAGGCCTATTGTCACCATCAAGAGCAAGCTCGCTCAGAGCTTAAGAACAATGTCCGCCTGACTCTCCATCTATGAGCTCATTCAACAATCAACACCTCATAGAGAGGCCTTGATGGAGATCCTTAAAGCAATCGAGCTTCAGCCCTGAGAGTCTGACTCCTTCAACAACTTCGTGGGGCATGTGCGACAATGCACGGAATCGGTAATTACCTTTCGAGAAGATGAGCTTAAACCGGTTCCAAATGATATGGTAGATCCCCCTTTGCACATCATCGCATGTGTGAATGGGACGCCATACAAGAGAGTGTTGATAGACACTGGGTCCTCTAGCAATATCATCATGACAATAGCTCTCAAGCATTTGAAGCTCCCAACATCCCACATTGTCGCATCTACCTACACCCTCCGAGCCTTCAATGATGCCATATGCTCAATGGTTGGTACGATCATCCTACCTATTCAGGTAGGGGAAAAGACCATCCCGACATTGTGCCACATCCTGGAGGGTGAGATGGCATACAATATCCTATTAGGTAGACCATGGATCAAGGACATGAAGTGTGTCCCTTCCATCGCTCACCAATGCCTTAAGTACACTCATGAAGGGCAAGTTCATATCATCCCTATGGACCTAGAGCCCTTCAAGTATTGCAATATGGTGCAACAGCTCCCCGAGTCAACCTTGCCATCAACCCATCTGGATTTTCAACCGAATAAATCTAGCCAAGGTTTGACTCCACCGCCATCATAGGCCATACCATCCACATCGTCGACACCCCCATAGATGTCTAGTGTGCCTATGGATCCTTTACCTAGGAACCTAGGGAAGCGACCTATTGAGGAGGCCCAATCGACCATATCCACCATCTCCATAGAGGAGGTTCCTAGCCAAGTAGATGAGGAACTACCGCATGAGATGAATGATGAATCAGATCAGGTCTCACTCTCATCCCTCTTCTATCCATAGCCTCAAGTCATAATGCACCTAGCTTCCACTAGATTGGGGGAGTACATGGTTAGGAATGTTACAACCACCCCTGCTATAGAGTCGGTGCAAGACATGGGTCGACCCCGTCTTCCCATAGGCACCATCATGCCTCTCGGACTCCCCCTAATCAAATGAATTTCATCTATGGGGGCCTTGACTATGGCATCGAGCCTTATCAACAATAGGAAGAAGATGAAGAGCCCTTTGGAGAAGACATTAACTACTTATCCAACCCTAACTTCGCTCTAAAGTACCTTGACCTATGCAATTGGCATGATTATGGGTTGGGCCTGTACGAGTAGGGCACTCGAGTTCCCTACCAGCCATAGTATCAAATGTCTTATGACAAGTCTAGCTTGGGACTCAACAAGCCTGTGTCCTTAGACATCCTCATAGATAACTTAGAATGCATGACTCTAGATTGTAGAGATGAGCTCGCATGAGATCCTTTCACCAATCCCAATCATGTCTACTCACTAGGGGACTACTTCCCTATGCCCTTGGGAGATGATGAACCACCTCATGATGATATTCGCTCTTATGAGAGAGGTGAAGGTTCGTATACTCTTCCCCATGATGGTGAGGAAGAGGATCCAAGGTCCCCTTATGAGTGGACATCGGATGATGAGTCAGATTATGGAGTCGCACCCATCGATTCTGGTAGCTCAGATGGAGAAGGCCCTCGGGTCATCCCCATAGATGATGAGGATGAGTTCTATCTATGCATGTTCCCATTGCATCATCCCATCTGGTGACAACTTCTACCTTTAGAGGAGCAAGCTCACCCATAGCCACACCGACCACCATCGGTCATTCCACCGCCCCCACAACCACCTCCTTAGATCTTGTGACATCTGAAGGTCCATGGGCACCATCAGCCACATAGGGGAAATCATCCATCCATAAATATGATTTCCATAGACCTGTTCGAGCCCCTACGAGATCCGAATAACCCGTTGGAGCCATTGCACCTCGACATGGGGGCAATCGACTTTGATCGAGGAGATTCACCGCCCTCGCCCTCTGAGTATTGGCCTTGCGATGAGATGTTACAGCCATTTCATTTCTCTCCAGGGCCAACTCATGATGTCTTCCATGCTGAGGAGGAACCCAAAGTTCCCATTGATGATCTAAATCTAGCTGATGACATCCATTTGATCCCTACCCCCCACCAGTTGGAGGAGGGGTCGCATATGTCAATCGAGCCCATGATTGACAAAGATATCGGCTCAGACCCAGAGAACCCACAATGTATCAAGCTGGGGGAAAGTCTATCCCCCATAGAGCAAGCCGATTACATAGCCCTTCTTACAGAGAAGAAGGTAGCTTTTGCATGGTCTTACAAAGACATGTCGGGACTAGACCCAAATCTAGTCACCCATAATCTGACGCTTGACCCCAAGGCCAAGCCTATCAAGAAAAAGCTGAGAAAGATGCATCCCACAATGGCCTTAATGGTCAAATATGAGCTACAGAAGTTGTTGGATGCCAAGTTCATTATTTCTATAGACTATCCACCATGGTTGTCCAACATGGTTCCCATCAAGAAGCCGGATGGGAGGATTCACATTTGCACCAATTTTTGAGACCTAAACAAAGTGAGTCCTAAGGATGATTTTCCTTTGTCGAGCATCGATGCCCTGGTAGATGCCATAATGGGCCACAAAATGTTATCCCTTATGGATGGCTTCTCTAGGTACAATCAGATTCGTATCAACTCGGAGGACCAGCTCAAAACAATGTTCACAATGCCCTGGGGAACATTTTGCTATAAGGTCATGCCCTTTGGCCTTAAAAATATCGGTGCCACCTACCAGCGTGCCATGACATACATCTTCCATGACTACATGCATAAGATTTTGGAAGATTACATGGATGACTTACTAGCTAAATATTTGTTACGCCATGAGCATCTCGATGTTTTGCGTAAAGTCCTCGATCGCCTTATCGAGCATAATGTGAGACTGAACCCCAAGAAGTGCATCTTTGGCATCACATCTGGAAAGCTCTTGGGATTCATAGTTTCTAAATGAGGCATCGAAGTAGACCCTAACAAGGTCAAGGCCATCCTCGAGATGCCTCCCCGACTACCATCAAGTAGCTTCGAAGTCTACAGGGCAAGATAGCATCCATCAAATGCTTCATAGCGCAATTGTCGGACAAGTGTCGACCCATGAACAAGTTGTTGCACAAGGGGGTCGCATTCCATTGGGATGATGAGTGCCAAGAGGCCTTTGATGCCATAAAATAGTACCTGGATTCATCGCCAGTGTTGGCTCCGCCTCGACCAGGAGTGTCATTCCGCTTATACATCTCAACCACTGAGATTGCATTGGGTGCCATGTTAGCCCAGAATAATGAACTGCATAAGGAGCAGGCTACTTACTATCTCAGCCACACCCTGGTCAGTTATGAGATTAAGTATGCATACATTGAGAAGTTGTGCCTAGTGGTGGTTTTCACCACCAAGAAGCTATGACATTACATGCTTAGCCATACCACGTATGTTGTATCTAAAGAGAATCCATTGTGATACATGATGAGTCACACTTATCATAACAGTCGCATGATAAAATGGATCATGTTGTTGATGGAGTTCGACCTAGAATTCATTGGAAAAAAATCAATCAAGGGTCAGGTCATCGCCGATCAACTCGTAGAGGCTCCTCTCCAAGATGATCAACCTCTGAGCATGGAGCTTCTCGATGATGGAGTCTTCCAAATCTCGGAATCACCTGATTCTGATGAGCCTGAGTCACAGGTAGATATGACTCTATTCTTTGATGGCTCCAAATGTGAGCAAGGAGGTGGCACAGGGATCATGTTTTTCACACCGCATGGGGCTCCCATACCCCTATCATTTAAACTCGATTTCCCATGCACCAACAACAATGTCGAGTACGAAGCCTTGCTCATAGGTCTTCAAATGACTATCACCATGAAAATCACCAAGCTTAACATCTTTGGTGACTCCTTGCTCATTGTTAACCAGGTCAAAGGGATCTACCAATGCAAGTGCCCAGTTCTGCAAGCCTACAAAGCCCTTGTGGATAAATTCCTAGTAAAGTTTGAATGGTATGACATCGAGGTGCTCCCTCGATCATCTAATCATTTTGTGGATACGATGGCCTCCTTAGGGTCCTTGATCCCGTAGAACCCCATTGATGAGATGACAACCATTCAGGTCAAGATGCTCTCATAGTCTACGATTGAGCGTGAGGATACTCAGGCCATGCCAGAAGTCCACTTGATTCAAATTGAACCTCATCAAGAGAGATTCTCGCACCTTCATGAGTACTTGAATCATGCCGATTGGGGGACTTTGTTCCCTCAAGCCCCTTTTGATAGTAGTACAATGCTATTCTTACAAGTTCTTTCCCACTCAACATTTTCTCGAGATGAATTTCAAGAGGGATAGGCAATTCATGCAATCGAGGCTTCCCCTCAATAGGACTGGTCCACACAAATCAAGGAATATCTAAAGCTGGGTAATCTCCCTCCTGGATTGTCGCACACCACTAAAAGAATATTCAAATGGAAGGTGACAAAATATGTCTTGCTAGGAGATATTCTGTATCATCGAAGCTATGAAGGGATCCTCCTTCGCTGCTTAGAGCATCAAGAGTCGGCTTGGGCAATCGCCCAAGCGCACGATGGTACATGCGGTGGCCATTTTAGTGGTATGGCCATCACAAAGTGCATTCTTCGCATGGGCTACTATTGGCCAATGTTAGAGTGAGATTGTTGTGCATATGTGAGGAAGTGCATGAAGTGTCAACACCATGCTAACTTGACACACGTACCTTCCTAGGCCTTACAACCGATCCAATCGGCTTGGCCATTTTTGCAATGGGGGTTGGATTTAATCGAGAAAATCTCCCCGCATCCTTGGGCCATCACACGTTTATCATTATGGCCACTAAGTATTTTACAAAGTGGGTGGAAGCGATTCCCCTTACCACTACGATAGGACCCCGCATCATGGAGTTCATTTTGCATAATATCATTTATCATTTTGGTATTCCATCCAAGATCATCTCAGATAATGGGATATCATTTAAGAATAAATATGTGCATGCTTTAACAACAAAGTATAATATCTAACACAACTTTTTGATGCCCTACTATCCACAAGCAAATGGGCAAGCAGAGGCTTCCAACAAGACATTGATTGCCATTCTCAAGAAAACTGTCAAAGAGAATCACATCGATTGGCACATGCAAATACCCCTTGCTCTATGGGCCTACCGCACTAGCATTCGGATGCCCACTAGGGCCACCCCATTTTCACTAGTGTATGGTGCTGAGGTAGTCATGCCTTTAGAGCTGGAGATCCCATCACTATGCATATCCATGCAAGAGTTCATCGATGATGACACCGCATGGTAGGCTCACCTAGATCAGCTTACGTTGCTTGATGAACATCGTATTAATGCTCTCGAGCACCTACGCATTTATCAAGAGTGACTTAAAAGAGCCTACAATATGAAAGTCCATCTTAGAGACTTTTAGGTTGGTGACCTTGTTCTGAAAGAGAACCAACAAAATTCTAATTTTCTGCCCCATCTAAGGGACAAGTTTATGGCAAACTGGTTAGGTCCTTATGTCATTACTAGTCAGATCGGACCCAAAACTTATCACCTAGCCTCCCTTGAAGGCGTCGAGGACCCTAAACCCTTGAACATCCTTCACTTGTGGCCTTTCCATACCTAGAGTACTATGGCTCAACCTAAAATGCTCCTAGGCGGTCTATAACCATCTAGGTCACCCCAAAATGCTCCAAGGGTGCCTTTAACCCACTTGGTCAACCTAAAATGCTCCTAGGTGGTCTATAACCATCTAGGTCACCCCAAAATGCTCCAAGGGTGCCTTTAACCCACTTGGTCAACCTAAAATTCTCCTAGGTGGTCTATAACCATCTAGGTCACCCCAAAAAGCTCCTTTTCAACCTATCTAGTCTAAGGTACCCCAAAATGCTCCAAGGGTGCCTTTAACCCCTTGGTCAACCTAAAATGCTCCTAGGTGGTCTATAACCATCTAGGTCACCCCAAAATGCTCCAAGGTGCCTTTAACCATGTCCCTATTAGCTATGACCTCTAGGTCACCTCAAAAGCCCCAAAGGCATCCATAAGCCCTTTGGTCACCCCAAATGCCCCAATGGCCCCAATAAGCCCATTGGTCACATGTATATATCTATCAAACAAAAATAAAAAAACACATATATATCAATCAAAAATACAAAAATATTGCATCGCATTGCATCTTCAAACATCATCAAAAATCAAAAACATCATATCATCAATCAAAAATACAAAAATATCATATTGCATTTCATTACATCGCATCTCATTGCATTATCAAAATCATCTGCATTAGGCATACTCATCATTGCATTTTGCATCTTAGGGTTGCTCATACATGTCTAGCACTAAGACTGTACATTATGCATTATTCCAAAACAATCATGTCAAAGTCATTATCCGCATCATTCCATTATCACCTATCATATCCACTTACATTTCACACTGGTCATAGTAGTGTCTGTTACCATCACATAGTCATTTGTTCTAGAATGTCCTTAGGGTTTTTAGTCACTCAACCATCTCTAGTTTTCTTTTCAGATTTTGTAGAAAGCTATCATGATTTTTAGGAGGTAGAGTCTTGCTTAGATTATACCTTGTATACAACAAATCCCAACACATTTACACACTAATAAATCCAAGTTTTGTGCAAGGAAAGATGAAATTACGAAGTGGTCTAGGTTACCTTAAGAGAAAAGGTCATCCTGCTCATCCCCCTGTGTGAATGGTTCAAGAATGCTGAGAATTGGCAAAAGGACAAGCTCTTCCCTACCCAATTCCTCAAAATAAATAGTGGTTTTCACCACTATCAAAAATCCCAATTCCCAAAACCAAAATCCCAAAAGTTCAAAAAAATCAAATTCCCCAAAGTCAAAAGCAAAATCCCACAAAAAGCAAAAATCAAAATCAAAGTAAATAGTGGTCATCACCACTTCCCAAATCCCTTGCTCAAAGGAAAAAAAAATACAAAATAAATAGTGATTATCATCACTACATATGAGCAAGTATCCCAATAAAATTGAAGAAAAGAAGGGAGTTGAACTTGAATCCCTAGAATTCTCAGCATTTGGACAACCATAAGGTGATCCTCATTACAGGTTTGGTGGATAGCCTACTTGTCAATGGCGGTAGCCTCCCGCATGATGATATGTCTATCACATTAGCTTTCACGTGTGTACAGACCAATGTTTGCATGTGGATGAGCTAGCTTTTGGTAACCTAGATTGCCTAGTGGTCTAATCCTACTAAGTACAGAACCTAGGATCATGACATTCATAGGGTGATCCTCATTCTAGGTTTGGTGGATAGCCTATCTAGAAATGGTGGTATCTTTATGCGTCTCACAGGAATGAACTCACTTGCACACATAGGGATATGGAGTATCTTGGTCATCCTAGCAGATTCATACCTTGTCAAAAAAGTCTTGCATGGTTAGTATATAACTTTTGATCAGGTAGCTAGAGTGTTTGAGTCTCATGAAAACCTCATCAACATTCTATAGCATCTCACTTCATTCATTCCATTTTACCACATTGCAATAATACATTTCCATATATCCATTACACAAAAATAGTACAAAAAGAAACAAAAGGAACTAATGCATTTTATACAGTCTATGGTGCTAACATAGTGAGACAAATCATTAGTTACAGTTCAATATATCAAAGCATGCAAGTCATCCATTTCATTATGCATCCATGCATATACATCAGCAGCAAATCATAACACAAAAGCATCCATATGCATACATAATAAACATCAACCACAATTGCATTACATCATAGAAGCATACATATGCATACATGGTACAACATCCATCAGTAATACAACAAATCACATAACAATATCCATCTACAACAATCATTAGCATTTAACATACCATCATAAATCACATACATACATTGCATCCATCTCATAAAACAATAAACGAGACATATGATGACCATAACAAAATCTCATATATATATGGGGCAAAAATATACATCATAGTTTCCAAAAATGCTCGTGGGCTACAATAAAGTGGGTCCTCAGACCTCACCAATATCAAAAAATCAAAAAGAGCCTCAATAGTACCCATCACCATGGTCACGTAGGACCGATGTTATGACTCGCACTACCTCCCATAGTCTAGGTCCATTGTGATCCCCCAGGCCTGCTACCACCAGCCCTATCAGTCCTCCACCTAGAAGATGACTGCACCATCTCGCTCTACCGAGTCCGATGTGAGCCACTAGTCTCCCCATCATCAAGAAGATGCCCTCCAAGGTGCACCACCTCCATCTCTAGTCTATCCACATAAGCCTATCTTCGCTACCCCCATGACTGGTAGGTGTCCACTACTGACTATAGCTGAAGCACCTCTACCCATAGCCTCTCTACCTCCCCAATGCTAGACCCCTCCTACCTAGGACCCTATGCTCTCACCTATGCCCATAGGGATGAAATCTCAGCCTGATCCTCCTACACCTATGCCCGTAGGAGATCCCTCTCCTACCTGACCCTGACCAGCTCAACCTGTAGCTCCAGGTATCTATCACCTTGGATACCCTACTATCCCTATACCCCTAGCCCTCAGCCTCCCCCTCATCACCCTGATCCCCTAGGTCTAATAGGTCCACCTACTCATCTACCTATTGGTGCTGCCCATGTGGCTCATCCACCTCTGCCTGGTCCACCTCAGAGCATCCTCCATCACCTCATCCATGGCCCTAATTACCTCACCTTCGAGAGCCCCTATGCCTCACCACTAGTGCATCACCCACCATGAGTCATACTCCACTGTAGTCCCGACATCATCCACATTAGGAACATCCACTACAAGGTCTACCTCCTCTCCCACCTCCTCCACCACTAGCCAACCTAGTGTCCTCTCATCCCCGTGGTACCGATATACTACTGGCTCCTCGAGAAACCCCTATCATAGTCCAAACTATCATGTAACCCTAGAAAATGGGAAGTACTCCCACTCGGTACCATGTCAGGAAATCAGCCATCTACCTCACCTCACCCACAAGCTGCTCTCCAACATCCACCTAGTCTGACAATCCCTATATGGTCACCATACCACCTACCCTAGTGCTAGCCATGAGAATGCATCAGCATAATGATCCACATCACCTGCATGGCACCGACTCTACCCTACCTCCTCCACCCTCTACCATAGGATAGCATATCCTATCTCCCTATCAACTAGCTATGCCCGAGTCATCCATGGTAGTCCATGTGGCCACTCCATAACTATGTGCTACCATCCCCAACACTACAACAAGAAGCTACAACCCAAGCCCTTCCATCGATGATAGTAGATCTCATACAACTCATCATACAACTATGCCAATAGGGTCATCCCCCAAGCCATCACCAGAGGCTCCTCCTTGGTGCACCCTGCTAGGGTGTACACCAGCTCCAGCAGGTTCCAAGGGAACCTAGCTCTTGAAGAATCTAGGAGAAGCATATTGGAGATGAGGGTCATCAGTAGTACATGCCTCACCTCCAATACCTTCTCCTCATACCAAAACCCCACCAATATCCCTCCATTATAGTAGTCTAGCTCCACCACATCCACATCCTCCCCAAAGTACCTCATCAACACTACACCTCTCTGGTCATGGTGCATCGAGCGAATAGGTCACCCCTCTATCGAAATCCATAGAATCTGATAGATGTCCTCTAGCATCACCATCATCTCCCCCATGGGTAGGTGGAAGGTGTTGGTGCATGAGTCCCACAAGCTAATAAGAGTAGTCAAGTAGGCCCGATCACCTATCACAGGCTCCAACCGAGTAACCTGCTTGAGCCCCATGGCATCAAGCCACTCCCAGTCAACCTCAGTCAAGGCATCTCGGGTGGTCTAGAAGAGCTTCGATGTGTGATACCGACTCTTCACCACCTGGTAGAGCAATAAACTTAATAAGAACAACAATAAAATGACATTCATTATGCCTCACAAAGGCCTCCACAAGGCCCACAAACAAATGCACAAATAATTCATCACAACAATTTAATTCCACAAAAACAAAATACAAAAATCAAAAAATTTAACATATTACATCTACCCTAGGGTTTCATTCCCTATCCCGTGATGTGATATGTTTAAAAACAAACTACAAAACTCAAAAAAATTTGGTATATTTCATCTACATTAGGTTTAATTGCCAAAGGTCAAATAAGGTAAAAATCTGGTACATTCCGATTAAATTTAGGTTTAATTACTTATTTTAACCAAAGCCAATAAACAAACAACAACATTACAATTTCAAAAGCAAAATAATGAGGAAGGTGAGTCACCACATACCCATCTCACACCGGCTCCTCCATTGGATGCCTCGGTTTGCTGACTCATGATGGCCACAGGGTGATTTCGATAGTGCTTCGCTTCAGAAAAATAACCCTCTTCTTCCTCACCTCTCAAATCGCAAGAGAAAACATGAAATAATGAACCCAAAACTTGCATTTGAGGTTTATATAGGCCTACAAGAGTTCTATTCATCCTAGGGTGGGATGAACGCACTTTTGGCCATTCGTCCCACCCTAGGATGAATACAAAATTTGTATTCATTCCACCCTAGGACGAATACAAAATCTATAAGGTAAAACAACTTAAAAAGCACCAAAACAACTCTATTTTGGTCAAAATTTTTGTCTCAGCCAAAAGACAAATAATAGCACTCCTGGATGCTTGGAAAGAACCTTAATTCAATCCCTAAGAAGGCCAGTATGGCTGGACCACCCCATGGGAATGAGGTTTTTCATTCCTTTCCTCCTAGAAGCAGAAAAGAAAAGGGTCCAAAACCCACCAAAAACAAGTCAAATCTGATGGAATTCATTCAGGGTCAATATGGAATGCAAACTTCTCATGGATGCATAGGCAAGTTACTATTTCACTCCCCAAGAAGGCCATTATGGCCGGACCGCCCCATGGGAATGAAGTTTTCAACTTTTTGCTTCCAGGAAACCTCCCTAACATCATCAAAATCCTTTCAAAACTATGTCATTTTTCAATGGATACAACTGAAGGCAACCTCAACAAAAGTCATCTGGGTCAAGTGACTCATCACTTTTCTCATGAGTCATTCCCTCATCGACTCGTCGCTTGAGGGGGTAGTCATACTCAGTATCAAAATCAACAAGCACACACTCAATCATGCAAATTGTATTCATTCAATGAATCATTGACAAAGACAATCATGCTCCTGCTTGGGGCAGCAAACAAGCACAAATTAAACAAATTCTTGGCATTTTAGAAGCATGAAGGATTCATAGGCCTTACCTCTTCATGATAGAACAATGTCCAAGCTCAAGCAAGTTCCTTAGCTCGTCAGAAGCAAGGATTCAAGAACGCATGCTCTTTCCAGGATTGGGGCATCTAAAGTTGGTTAGGTTATTTGAGTAACCCTAATCATTGAATATTTTAGTCATCTATTTTTGCTCGGTGTTGTGTTGCACACAATGCATCCCAAAAAGGGGCATCTGTAGACACTAAAATCTGGTCAATCCGATTATGCTACCATAAGCAATGGCTAAATGACAGACCAAGGCCCCTAGGGCAGCCCTCAACAGGTATACAATGGTCCTAACCACTCAGTGCAAGGTTTTGGAAGGTTTTAGGCCACTTTTGGGACCTTTTGAACACCCTATTTCTATTCATCCCACCCTGGGATGAATACAAATTCTATTCATCCCACCCTGGAGCGAATAGCAGCATTCATCCCAGGGTGGGGCGAATAGCAGGTTTGACCAGCAAAAAGTCAAATCTGGGCCAATGGCACCTAGTAACGGTCATATTCCTAGCTATTATTGCCCACAAGTTAGGGCACACAATAGATCTTATGACATGCTCAATGAATGAGGCCAATTTGGGAGATTCTCTTCCCCCTCCAATGCATGCCGCCTCGGTGGCCAAGTGGCGCCTCTTGCCTTGCATGCCCTCGCATGCCCTTTGACCCATGAAGCCTCCTTGGGCTATAAAGTGGATGCATTTTCCACACAAAATATAGGAGTTTTAGGTTTATGCAACGGAGTGCTGCTAAGATTTCCTCTCACCTTTTGTGCCCATTTTTCCCTCGGAATCTCTACCTAGCGAAGGAGGTTCGCGAGTGAACTAGGAGGCGCAATTTATCACATAACCAAACCATATGAGTGAATTCCCTCACAAAATTTGATGAAAATACATCCCATAGTGTTTTTCATCAATCCTCAATGGAATTGGTGGTAAAATTTAGGTGGAAACGGTGGGCGTCCCACCCCTAGGCGCCCCCCAATTTGTGATAGTCCTATTCATCCCACCCTATGATGAATAGAAATATATGCATAATTTTTTTACTATTTTTAATTGGTTATTTTCTACATGTTATTATTATGTTGTAGTTCAAATTTTAGGTCATTCTGAGCTATATTGGCCGAGATATTGCAATTTTAGTGTTTTGTAGGGTCTCATGCAGGTCTTCGATGGTCATCTGAGGAAACATCTAAAATATTACTGATTTTGCAAATATGATCAAATGGGTTTCTTTAAAATATCATTTTATGTATTCTTTCCAATTTTCATGTGTTTTGGATATGTGTAGGGCCAAAAATTGTTTGCTTTGTGTTTTGCAGGTTGCGCACGGTCATTGCAATTACGAGGCACCATCGGACTCAATATTGGCACAATTTCTGGTGATATCTTCCCAAAATATTCTATTTTACATCCCTCTATAATTTCAAGTCATTTGGAGTTCATTTGATGCTTATTATCACTATTAGCTATTTGGCCCCTATGGGGATTGCATGTTTCTCATCACACGCACTTGCTATTTGACATTTTATGTTTCCTTGTGTGTAGGTGCAGGTTATATAGTGCATTGGGGATCAGAATTGGACCTCAAATAATCAAAGATACAAGTGGTGGCAACCTTGGCCCGCCCACTTCGATTGTGGGTACGAGGAAAGACATTGGATGTGCACCCGAGTTACTTGAAGGATTTTGATCCTTGGGCACCCGATTTGTAAAAATTTGTATCATCCATTTGAGCCCTCAAAGGGGACATTTTTTAACCTGGATTTGATCTACCCAATTAATAAGAAGTCGATTTATTTTGCATTATTTCTTGTTACTTGCCATCTTTTCCATCTTACTTGCATGCTTTCGTTTGATGCTCATAAGCAATAGGACATAGATACGCATATTGTTTATTATCATTTGGTGCACCATTTTTCCCTACTTCAACTTTACAATCTAAAACATTTTCAAGTTTGAGGACAAAAAAGGTAGCAATTTAGGCAGTGCTAGTAGCCGCTAAAGATCAAATTTCATAGGTAATTTAGGAAGAAGTATTGAAGCCACCAAGTTACAGTTATGGGCATCAAATTAGTGAAGTGTTAAATCTACAAAAAGGTGAGCAATAGAGCTATTTTTGGACATCCTGAAAGAGCTACAATATCATCTATAAAAGGCAACCAGTTAAGTGATTTGAATCACCATCACCATCATCATCTCCAGAGATAAAAAGGTATGCAACAAAAGGTGCAAAAGTTCATTAGTTGAGCTTTTATATTTGATTTATTTTCAAGGTTATTAAGCACCAGTTTCAATAATTAGAGGTTGCATCAATAGTGTTTATTTATATCTTTAAGATAAGTACATAAGTTATAGTCTACAAGGTTCAAACCTACACATAGAATAAAATAGAAGTTAGATATATTTTGAGAGAAATAAACATATCAAAATTCTATCACTTATTCTAAGAAGAATAATAGTTTACATATTTGCATATTCTATAGTGCAAAAATTATTGGAGAGCTTGAGTTATTAAGCATAAAAAAATAACCAAGAAAGGAAGGTATTGCCAAAGAATTAAAGAGTAATATTGGGTTCAATCTATAATAGCTAGCAAAGGAGATTGAAGCCTAAATTCCAAGAAGTCAAGAGGCTTGATTCAAGAGCATAGGGGGGAAATATTTACATAATTCTACTCTACATTTGCATAGCAGATAGAACCATTCAAAAAGGTCTTAAAATTGAAGCTTTCTCAAGGAAAGGAATATAACTTGGGTGTAGTATCATCAACCTGCATTCATCACCCAAATAAAAAAAATATTAATTATAAGTTGCAATAACAAAAAGCTGATAGAAATAGGAAGAAGAAGATATACGAATGTGCATCAAATAGTCATTGGTAAAGGCAAATATAATAAGACACAATGAGGCCTTTCCCAAAAAACACAAGTAAAGGAAACAATAACAGGATTGGGCACTAACTCATTACCTATATTCTACCCATGAACAACAAAAATATGCTTCAAAGAAAGCACCTACATAAAAAAAACATCGTGTATCAAGGAGAACATTTACAACTTGCATCAAGAAGGCATCTCTATCTCAACTCGTATAATACTATTGAAAACTATTATAGATTGCAAGTTGATTCAACTAGACTGCACTAGTCGAATAAGGAGTTGAAGAAGATTATTCACTTCCACTCTATAGGCCAAAGCACACACTTAGTTGGTACCTAAAGGAACCATAAAACTTAGGGAATAATTCCATCCTATAATTCCATCAAGAAACTAAAAGGATATCCACCAAAATAGTTGAATCCTCTATCTAGAAGGAGATGAAGATAATTACAAGTAGTTGCAAGAAGAATTGCAGTAAAGGAAGCATTGAAGTGAGCTAGAATAAGATGTTGGAGATTAGGGTACAATAATAGAGAACATGTACCACATGGAGAAGGTATTTTTCATGCAAGCAAGAGGATAGATACCATGTGTTGAAGATATCCCAGGCATACAATGAAGATACTATGATTGAGTGAAAATTATCATTTGTATAATGTTCTAAAGGAGGCATTGGATAAGGAACCTACCACCAAAAAATTGAAAAAAAAATTTAATATTCTTAGCACCACTTGGTGAAGGCGTTGAAGTTTAAATGTGTTGTAGATAACATAAGTGCTACCTGGCACTTCCCATTCTACTTTGCGTTAGAATTAAAAGAAGACGCCCACAAAGGTGCACATATATAATACTCATTTAAATGAAGACAACATTAAAACTAAGGACAATTATGAATCCAAAAGAGCCCATAGAAAGCCTAAGCTTTAAAAAATATTAAGGAGCAATAACATAGTGAGTTCACCAGCTAAAGTGAAGTGTACATACTAGCACATTAATATTGAAGAGGAGCCTTCTCGTTAGTTAAAAAAATGTGTACATAAGAGTCTATAGAAGCCATCAAAGATAGAAGAGCATGTTTGACAAGTAAAGAGTGTAGGCCAACATTGACAGTGAAGTATAGCACACATAATAAACCAAGTAATTTGTAAAGCAAGAAACTCGCAAACCAAATCCATTTGACGTCGCAGAAGACAACGTCCACCAATGAAATAAAAGGTCAAAGGCTAACCAAAAAAATGTTGAAGGAAGAAATCTATTACCATCTGAGTGAAGTGTGAAGGAAAGTGTGTTCACTAAGGTTAATAGAATCCAACAGGTCTAAATTTAGACATTGAAGGAGGAGTGCGTAGGTCTAAAAACATCGACATTGAAAGGAGTGCCCATATCGATAAAGTAGAAAGTGAAGATCTTAGTTACAGTTTATAGTTGACAAGAAGTCAACTATTACTAAGGTGTAGGAATTCAAATAAATTATAGAGAGTCTTTCAAGTTAAAATTAAAGGTAAGAGTTATATTGAAAAGTCTATTAAAGTTGAAAATTAACTTACTCTAGAGAAAGTGATTGATAGGAGTAATAAGGTGTTAATCTCTAGAAATATTACCTTGAATAATTAGTTAGAATTAGAAGCATTAGAACCATAATTTTTATTGCTTCAAATATACTTGCAAGTTCTAAGACAAGGAGTTATAAGGATTAGCAAAGCTAAATACATAGTATTTCTAAAAATTCTAAATTGGAAGATGAAAGGTATCCTACACCAAATTAATACGTTAGAATTTTAGATATTTCTTATAGCATTGAATCATAGTTGAAGTTCATTAATTGCATCAAACATTAGTTGGAAAAGTAATTTTACTAGTCTCTTACCAAAAGAAAGGAGACATAGACAATCCAACTTAAATATCCCAAATATATTATTGCACTTAAGCTTTGTACAAGTGAGGATAAATAGTTGATTAAGAGTGATAGAAGCTGAACATTATTTTAAGTTTTATCACATTGCTAGGGAGATATAAGGATGTCTACTCCAAAGAATACAATTAACAATATGTTGTAATCACAATGACACTGAGAGGGGGGGTGAATCAGTGTGATCTTTAAAATTTCTAAAACATATGGTTTTAAAACCAGCAGTAGTTTAAAACAGATAAAAGAAATATTAAATGCATCAAGAAAGCATCACACATAACACAACAATTTTAACGAGGTTCACCAATGTGGCTACTCCTCAAAAATGACTGCTTGGACTACCATCCAAATCCAGCCAATGCAAAGCTACAACTTTACAATATCTTTTACCAAGGACCAACCGGAAGGAGCACCAACCCCTTTGCTTTATCTCGTTTCAGCAGTAATGGAGCACCGACTCCTAATTTACCAGCAGCCTCACCGGAAAGAGGCACCAACCCCTTGTGCCAAGCTACAACTTGGAAGACAATAATAAAAATTACAGAATAAAACTTTCACCTCATTTCTCACAATCTGCTATTTTTTTTGCATTCTGCTGCTTCGCGCTAAACGATTCGCACTATCCGACCGCTTCTCCGTACTTCTTCGCACTCTCTGCTGCAATCAGAAGATCGATCACTTCGTAGTCCGCTCATTATCACTTCGGACTTGGAACACAACCCCTCGCACATCGCGCTCTTAATTCTCGAAGATTCGATATGCACTCTTCACTTCGTCACTAAAGAAATATCGCTTCAGCCTTAGCTCAAATCGAAATGACTCACTCTCTGCACACTGCAAATTTTGCATGCACACCTTATCTTCGCACAATTTGCCCTCCATATTGAATTAGCCCCTCCTTTTATAGAAGAAATCTTCAAAAACAATATTGAGACTGTAGTCGGCTTAAACCCTAAGGAGCGTCGACCGTCAAACCCTTATGAATATCGGCTTCAAACCCTAATGAATGTCGGCTTAAAACCCTAATGATTGTCAGCTTCAAACCCTAATGAATGTCGGCTTAAAACCCTAAAGATTGTCGGCTTCAAACCCTAGAATTTTTTGGCTGCTAAAACCTGGTGATTGTCGGCTGCAAACCCTAAAGACGTCCGCTGAAAAACCCTAGAAAATGTCGGCTTCAAAACCCTAAAAATCGTCGGCCTCGATTCAACTTTGTCGGCCTCAACCGCTACTGCCACCTCTCGTTACCTTTTTGTAACTGTTGCCGCGAAACACAAACATGTCGCGATATCGCGACGTATTTGTAGCCGTACGCCTTCATATCCTTGCTGTCGTGAAATCGTGACCATTTTGGCCTTTGGTAGCTTTGCCATCGTTCTTGTCATGAAATCGCGACACTTCGAACTCTTGCTTACGTCATCCTCATTCTTGTCATGAAATCACGACGCTTCCGGCTTCCAACGGCTTTTCTTTCACCCTGTCGTGAAATCGTGACACTTTCAATTTTGCTGACGTCATCCTCAGCTTTGTCGTGAAATCACGACGCTTCCGGCTTCCAACGGCTTTTCTTTCACCTTATCGCGAAATCGTGACACTTTCAATTTTGCTGACGTCATCCTCATCTTTGTCGCGAAATCGTGACGCTTTCGGCATCCGTACAATTCTTGCTTCATGCGGTAGCGAAATCGCTACAACTTTGTGCCTTGTGCTTTCGACTTGCTTCAATTTTGAATTTTGCTCTTTGACCTGTAGCGAAATCGCTACACCTCCACGTTGTGCATTTTTGGACTTGTAGCGAAATCGCTACACCTTCGTGTTGTGCTTTTTCAACTTGTAGCGAAATCGCTACACCTTCTTGTTGTGCTTTTTCAACTCGTAGCGAAATCGCTACACCTTTGTTTTGTGCAATTTTGACCCGTAGCGAAATCGCTACACCTTTGCTTTGTGCACTTTTGACTTGTAGCGAAATCGCTACAGCTTTTCAACTCAACGTTTTCTCCTTGCTTCGGCCAACGAAATTTTGACATGTAGCGAAATCGCTACAACTTTTCCACTTAACGCTTTTTCCTTGCTTCGGCCAGTGAAACAACATGTAGCGAAATCGCTACAGTTTCTTGACTTAGCTTCTTGGCCTCCAACATGTCGCGAAATCGTGATAGTTTGCCTTGCGCCTTCTCTTTCCTCCGACTTGTCGTGAAATCATGACATTTTGCCTTGCGCCTTCTCTTTCCTCCGACTTGTCACGAAATCATGACATTTTCAACTGCGCCTTCTCTCTCCTCCGACTTGTCGTGAAATCGTGACATTTTCGGCTACGCCTTCTCTCTCCTCCGACTTGTCGCGAATCGCGACAGAAAACATGTCGCGATATCGCGACGCTTTTCTAACTTGTCTTTTTCTTCAAATTTTTCTGTCTTCTCGCATCCGAATGACTCCCGAACCGTCTGGCCACCGCATCATTAGATCTAGCCGCCCGTGTTGACAACAATGACAAACTTCTTGCACCTCCTTGCTCAACAATCTCCCCCTTTGAAATTGTTGGCAACACCGTGTACATTCCCTGTAACTCTTCTCCCCCTTTGTCAATAATACCAAAGGGCTGCCGCAGACTCCCCCGAGTCCATCCTCACACTTCTCGTGCACAATTTGTTGCATCCGGCACAAATTATGATCATGAGCAAAAGAATAGTCAAATACTCAAATGCTCCCCCCGAGAAAGTGATCCCCGTAGCTAGTCACTTCTTAGGAAGTGTGACTACTCCTAATTTGCTTCGAAGGTACTCAAATACTTCCTTGGGCAAAGGTTTTGTAAAAATATCTCGCTACTTGTTCTGTAGTTGGGACATAGTCCAATTTAACTTCTCCTTCTCGCAACTTTCTCTTTCAAGAAATGATACCTTATAGCAATGTGCTTTGTCCGTGAGTGCATTACTGGATTCTTAGAGATGTTAATTGCACTGGTGTTATCACACTTTACTGATATTGGTTCACTAAAATTAATACCTAGATCTTTCAAGGTTTGTTTCATCCACAAGACTTGTGTGCAACATGTTGCTGCTGCAATATATTCTCGCCTCACTTGTAGATAAAGAAACTGACTCTTGCTTCTTACTGTGCCATGCAACCAATCTGTCCCCCAAATAGAATGCTCCTCCACTGGTACTCTTTCTGTCATCAACACATCCAGCCCAATCTGCATCTGAATATGATATAAGAGTGAAATATTTGCCTTTTGGATACCACAACCCATACTCCATGGTGCCTTTGAGATACCGAAAAATCCTTTTAACTGTCGTTACATGAGTCTCTTTGGGACTGGCCTGAAATCTGGCTACCATGCAAACTGCCTGTAGAATATCAGGTCTGGTTGCAGTTAAATATAGTAAGCTTCCTATCATTGATCTATACATGGTTTGATCTACAGGTGGAGATTTGTCTTCTTTACTCAACTTGCAGCTTGTTGTCATGGGAGTGCTCGATCGGCTTACAGCTCCTCCATAGTGAACCTTTTTAGCATTTCTTTCACATATTTGATTTGGGAAATGAATATGCCTTTCTCATTTTGATTAACTTGTAGCCCAAGAAAGTAAGACAGCTCACCAATCATAGACATTTCAAATTCATTCTCGCATCTTATTTGCTAGGTCTTTACAAGATTCATCTTTGTTGCTACCAAATATGATATCATCTACATAGACAACTAAAACAATGAGATGCCCACCTTCTGTTTTTACATACAGATTACTGTCCACTAAACCTTTCTTGAATCCCTGTTGAGAGAGATAGTTATCTAGCCTAGCATACCAAGCCCGTGGTGCTTGCTTTAATCCATACAATGCTTTCTTTAATTTGCAGACAAGGTTAGGATCCTCACTAATTTGAAATCCATCCGGTTGTTCAATATAGACCTCTTCTTCGAGTTTCCCATTTAAAAAGGCAGATTTTACATCCATCTGATACACCCCGAAGTTTTTGTGAACTCGCTAAGGCCAAAAACATTCTAATTGCTTCTAATCTGGCCACCGGAGCAAAAGTCTCTTCAAAATCAATGCCTTCGACCCGTGCATATCCTTTACAAACCAGCCTTGCTTTGTTCCTAATGACCCGTCCGTCTTCATTTAATTTGTTTCGAAATATCCATTTGGTGCCGATTACATTCTTGTTTGCAGTGTCTAGGAACTAATTCCCAAGTTCTGTTCTTTTCAATCTGATCTAACTCTTCATTTATTGCCTTCATCCACTTGTCATCTTTGCTTGCTTCATCTATGTTTTTGGGCTCAATGCTGGATAAGAGAGAGTAATTACTTATTACTTTCTTTCTTGTCTGAATGCCAGCTGTGGGATCTCCAATTATTTGGTCTCTAGGATGATTTTTCTGCCAGCTGCCCATTTTGAATTTTCTGTTTTCTTGCATCTCTGAGTCATCTGATGAGTTATCTGCATCAACCGTAGACGTATTTTCTGTTCCCTGCACTTCATCTCCTTCAATGACTTCTTCATAGATTGGGTAGTTTTCTTCAAATTTAACTGTTTGTTTTCTCCCTTCATCGAATTTAACATCTGCACTGTCCATAATTTTCTTGAGTCTCTTGTTGTAGCATTTGTAAGCTTTGCTATTTGGAGAATAACCAACAAAAACACCTTCATCTGCTCTATCTTCAAACTTCCCAAGGTTGTCATCAGTTTTTTTGATGTAGCACTTACAGCCAAATACTTTGAGATGTTTTGTTGTTGCTTTTCTACCAAACCACAACTCATAAGGTGTTTTGCATTCATGAGTTCTTAACATGTATCTGTTTTGAATGTATACTGCTGTGTGAACTGCTTCTTTCCAGAATCTATCTGGCTATTTTGTTTTCTCGCCAAGCATGGTGCGTGCCATTTCCTGTATAGTTCTGTTCTTTCTCTCTACTACACCATTCTCGCTGAGGAGTTCTGGTTGCTGAATATTGTCTCCTGATACCATATTTTTCATAGTATTCTATAAATTCATTCGAAATGAATTCTCCTCCTCTCGTCCGATCGCAAGCATTTAATCCTTTTTCCTGTTTCATTCTCAACTAGTCGTTTGAAGGTTCTGAACATTTCAAAAGCTTTTGTTTTATCTTTTAGGAAGAATATCCATGTCATTCTGGAATAATCATCGATACACAAGCATAAAGTATTTGTCGCCGTTTATGCTTTGAGTTCTCATGGGTCCACACAGGTCAGTATGAATAAGTTCTAAAGGCCTGCTAGTGTGGTACTCTTTTGTTTTGAATGACACTCTGGTTTGCTTTCCCTTCTGACATGAAGCACAAACACTGTTTGAAGGTTTCTTAATGGTTGGAATATCTCTCACTGCTTGTTTAGAGCTGATTTTCACCAAATTATCAAAACTTATGTGTCCAAGCCTCTTATGCCACAACCAGCTCTCTTCTTCTTGTCCAATAAAACACGTACCTTCTGAAGTTTCTGAGAGTGTGTACAGATTACCAGACGTCCTTGAACCAGTTGCTATCAATTTCCCACTGTTTATTTTTCTTGACTTCACAACCCTGCTTCTTGAAGACTACTTCATGACCTTTATCACAGATTTGACTAACACTTAACAGGTTATGTTTCAAACCATCCACAAATAAAACTTCTTCTGACTTGATTTTCCCTTCACTAATTTTGACAGACCCTTTTCCTATAATTTTGGCTCCATCATTATTTCCAAACTTCACAGAGCCACCCTCATATTTCTGTAGTTTTTCAAATTTCTGTTTATCACCTGTCATATGACTTGAGCACCCACTATCAAGGATCCACTGGTACACATTTATTCTCGAGCTCTAAAAGCTGTCCGCACTATTAAAGATTCCTGTTCTTTCTCGAGATCGTTCTTTTTGTTTCCATTCTGTTTTAACCGTGGTGTTGGGTTCTAGCTTGGATTTCCCCTTTTCAGAATCTTGCACATATCCTTCGAAGAAATTCTATTTTTTTTTGCCCTATATGGTTGAATTCTTCTTTTCTGAGATTGATTTGAAATAGAAATACCGTGACAGTTTCTAGCAATATGCCCAAAGTTGAGACAATTAAAGCATTCTACTGCATAACTCATTAGAGGAGCAAAAGCATTTCTACTAGTGAAACTTCTAGGACCTATATTGTACTTGCAATCCACAATTTTATGCCCATAACCATTACATTTAAAATAGAAACCATAGAAATAATGATTGAACCTGAAAGATGGTTTTTGCCAAGTTGTTGCAGGAGCCTTGGATCTTCTTTTCTTTTGATGTGTGACCTTGGTAAAACCGTCATTGTCAGCTCCTATTTCAGGACCGGCATTATCGCTTTCTTTTGCCCGATTTGTTTTTCTTTCAACAACCTCGCTTTCTTGTCTTTACTCTTTTCACGTTCAACATTGCTTGCCTTTGGTCCATTTGATGATTCTCCTTCAGTAAAGCCTGCACCGAATTTGATACCCGTGGGTCTTTGATCGCTTAGGATTTTGTCCAACCTTCATCGAACTTTCATCACGTTTTAAATGACAACTAATTTTTTGATCCAGCTTCTTGTATCTCGTATTCGAAGACTAACATTTTCTTCTTCCAATTTGCAACAAGAATCTATCTTCATGGTTACCTGTACTTCAAGATCTTCGAACATTTTCTTGTACTCTTCTGTCTCGTGTTTTTAGACTCGGCTATAATGTCATTTGCATCCTCAAGCTTCCTTAACAATTTTTTATTCTTTCTTTTCTCGGATTTCCATTCCATAAGAGCAGTAAACCAGCTCACCTTCTAAATCAACTTCAGCCTCACCTATTTCAATAGATACTTCAGAGTTCATTCCTTCTCTCTTTTGTGTGTTTTTTGCCTCTTCCGATTCTTCTACTTCAAACGCCATAAAGAGAGCCTCACCTGTTCCTTCTTCGTAGTCTTCACTAGAACTCGTCCTCTCGAAGATTCTGCATTTCGGGAGATAAAGCTTTTCTTTTTGAAATTGCCTTTTCTGAAGTTTGTTTTCTTCCTCCATTCACTTCTTTCTTGATGCTGAGTTTCTTCACCTTTGTTCTTGTCATTGAGAGGACATTTGATAGCAAAGTGTCCAATGCCTCCACAATTGAAACATTTAAAAGGTAGCTTTCCTTTGTATTTTCCTTTTCCTTTTCTTAGCTTTCTGACAAAATTTGCTTCCATTTCATCTGAAGCATCCTCTTCTTCAACTCTTGTTTTGTGCTTTTGCCTTTTAGGGCTTTGAAAGTCGCTTCTCTATCTGTGGGATTAGACCTTCCTATTCTCATTTCAAAAGCAGTCAAAGAACCATGCATCTCATCCATACTAAAACAATTTAGATCTTTGGCTTCTTCTATGGCAGAGACTTTAGAATCAAATCTAGGAGGGAGCGATCTTAATACCTTTTTCACGATAGCAGCATCGGTTAATTCTTCGCCGAGACCTCTGATTGAATTGGTGATCCCATTGACTCTTTGCATGAAGGTCTCTATGTTCTCATCATTGTCCATATTTAAAGATTCGTATTGAGCTCGATGTGCTTGAAGCTTGGCCTCCTTGATCCTATCATCTCCTTCATGGATGTTCTCTAGTTTATCCCATATATCTTTTGCCGATTCACAATTTATGACCTTGACTAGCTCACTGTCCACTAGTCCACACATGATGGCATTTTTTGCTTTTGAATCATATTCAAATGCCTTTTTACCAAGTAGTGTCTCGTTGGAGCGGTGGCAGGAGCTTTGTAACCATTAACTACCGCACCCCGTATGTCAAAACCCAAAGCACCGAGATATGTCTGCATTCTAATTTTCCAGAACGCATAGTTAGTCCCATCAAACAATGGTGCTTTGTTCGAGGAGAAACCTTCACCACTTGCCATTGCGTAACTTCCAAGATCACCTTAGTTGTTTAAGCCTGTTCAGGTACTTGGATCTGATACCAATTGTTGTAATCACAATGACACTGAGAGGGGGGTGAATCAGTGTGATCTTTAAAATTTCTAAAACATATGGTTTTAAAACCAGCAGTAGTTTAAAATAGATAAAAGAAATATTAAATGCATCAAGAAAGCATCACACATAACACAACAATTTTAACGAGGTTCACCAATGTGGCTACTCCTCAAAAATGACTGCTTGGACTACCATCCAAATCCAGCCAATGCAAAGCTACAACTTTACAATATCTTTTACCAAGGACCAACCGGAAGGAGCACCAACCCCTTTGCTTTACTCTGTTTCAGCAGTAATGGAGCACCAACTCCTAATTTACCAAAGACCTACCGGAAAGAGGCACCAACCCCTTATGCCAAGCTACAACTTGGAAGACAATAATAAAGATTACGGAATAAAACTTTCACCTCATTTCTCACAGTCTCGCTATTTTTTTTTGCATTCTCGTTGCTTCGCGCTACACGATTCGCACTATCCGACCGCTTCTCCGTACTTCTTCGCACTCTCTCGCTACAATCAGAAGATCGATCACTTCAGTAGCCTGCTCATTATCACTTCGGACTTGGAACACAACCCTCGCACATCGCGCTCTTAATTCTCGAAGATTCGATATGCACTCTTCACTTCGTCACTAAAGATATATCGCTTCAACCTTAGCTCAAATCGAAATGACTCACTCTCTGCGCACTGCAAATTTTGCATGCACACCTTATCTTCGCACACCTCACACTCCATCTTGAATTAGTCCCTCCTTTTATAGAAGAAATCTTTAAGAACAATATTGAGACTGTAGTCGGCTTAAACCCTAAAAGAGCGTCGACCGTCAAACCCTTATGAATATTGGCTTCAAACCCTAAAGAGTGTCGGCTTAAAACCCTAATGATTGTCGACTTCAAACCCTAATGAATGTCGGCTTAAAACCCTAAAGATTGTCGGCTTCAAACCCTAGAATTTTTTGGCTGCTAAAACCTGGTGATTGTCGGCTGCAAACCCTAAAGACGTCCGCTGTAAAACCCTAGAAAATGTTGGCTTCAAAACCCTAAAAATCGTCGGCCTCGATTCAACTTTGTCGGCCTCAACCGCTATTGCCACCTCTGTTACCTTTTTGTAACTGTTGCCGCGAAACACAAACATGTCACGATATCGCGACGTATTTGTAGCCGTACGCCTTCATATCCTTGCTGTCATGAAATCGCGACCATTTTGGCCTTTGGTAGCTTTGCCATCGTTCTTGTCACGAAATCGCGACACTTCGAACTCTTGCTTACGTCATCCTCATTCTTGTCACGAAATCGTGACGCTTTCAGCTTCCAACGGCTTTTCTTTCACCCTCGTCTGAAATCGTGACACTTTCAATTTTGCTGACGTCATCCTCGGCTTTGTCATGAAATCACGACGCTTCTGGCTTCCAACGGCTTTTCTTTCACCCTATCACGAAATCATGACACTTTCAATTTTGCTGACGTCATCCTCATCTTTGTCATAAAATCATGACGCTTTCGACATCCGTACAATTCTTGCTTCATGCGGTAGCGAAATCGCTACAACTTTGTGCCTTGTGCTTTCGACTTGCTTCAATTTTGAATTTTGCTCTTTAGACTGGTAGCGAAATCGCTACACCTCCACGTTGTGCATTTTTGGACTTGTAGCGAAATCGCTACACCTTCGTGTTGTGCTATTTCAACTCGTAGCGAAATCGCTACACCTTTGTTTTGTGCAATTTTGACCCGTAGCGAAATCGCTACACCTTTGCTTTGTGCACTTTTGACTTGTAGCGAAATCGCTATAGCTTTTCAACTCAACGTTTTCTCCTTGCTTCGGCCAACGAAATTTTGACATGTAGCGAAATCGCTACAACTTTTCCACTTAACGCTTTTTCCTTGCTTCGGCCAGCGAAACAACAACATGTAGCGAAATCGCTACAGTTTCTTGACTTAGCTTCTTGGCCTCCAACATGTCACGAAATCATGACAGTTTGCCTTGCGCCTTCTCTTTCCTCCGACTTGTCATGAAATCGTGACATTTTGCCTTGCGCCTTCTCTTTCCTCCGACTTGTCACGAAATCGTGACATTTTCGACTGCGCCTTCTCTCTCCTCCGACTTGTCACGAAATCGTGACATTTTCTGCTGTGCCTTCTCTCTCCTCCGACTTGTCGCGAAATCGTGACAGAAAACATGTCGCGATATCGCGACAGTTTTCTAACTTGTCTTTTTCTTCGAATTTTTTTTGTCTTCTGCATCTGAATGACTCCTGAACTGTTTGGCCACTGCATCATTAGATCTAGCTGCCTGTGTTGACAACAATGACAAACTTCTTGCACCTCCTTGCTCAACACAATGTAATAGGAAAAGGAGTAAGGAAATGGCTTAAAAATACACTTAACTCAATGGAAAGCATGATTGATGATTCAGAAATATCAATGGATAATAAGGAAGATACAAATAGAAAGGAATCAATAGAATTTAGAAGGATTTTTGGATATTCGCAAACTAACAGTTTGGTGAAAGAAAAATCCTCAAGAACACCATCTAGTGTATTAGTAAAATAAGGTGATGATGAATGCTCTAATGAAGATATTGAAGACCATATTCAAAGGGAAGAAAATAATATTGATCATAAAACTATCATACAAATATGTGAAAGGAGCAAAGTTGAAATAGCCTCTATTATCCACTTATGGTTTAAGCATTTCATCAAGGAGATAGATAAACATGATATACCTAAAATAGACAACAAAGGAGCTGAAATTCCATTACTATGCACCTATTGCAATCAATTTGGTCATGAGAAGGTCAACTGCTAGATTTTTCATCCATGTAAATACTGTGGAGGGAAAAATCATTCACCTTTATTCTGCTACTACAAGTATAAGTATTATAGATGCTATGAAAATATATTTCTAAACAAAATAAAATGTTTCTTTCAAGATCTTTCTACAAAACCATCCACTAATTATAATTTTAAGATTAACTTGTGTGAAGATCAAGAACATAGGTCACTCATAGAATCAATAGAAAGATAATGGATCAATTCTGATCCACTAGTAACCTACAAGAATATGAGATTGCTAGTACATCAAAGATGTATGAAAGACCCCAAGTACAAAGACTCATCCAAATATATTGAAATGAAAAGCACAAACAACATGAAGATAAAAGAAGAAGAAGAATATGATCAAGTTGAAGAATACCCAAAAGACAAATATCCTTATTGAAGACTAAAGTATTCAACAACCAAATAATGTAATATAGGGGGTGTTGGAATATATTACATTATTTGGTCCTTTACTGATGTACCATCATGGGTACATATTTATATTAGGATTAGATTAGGATTTAAGTACTTTATTAAAGTAATGTAATAAGTGCACAAGTATTATAATGTGCAATGATGTAAATGTGCATGTAGTCCACATGTACATGAGTCTTAGGTTGAGTAAGGGGTAAGGAATCTATCTTCCTATATAAAGTCCTCATTGTAAGTGATTATGTGAGGATTTTGGAGTGCATATGTTAGAGTAGTAGTAGTCACAATGTAGATCCATTTGCTAATATGAAGAGGTTGTAAACTCCATGAGAGGAGCATTGTAATTTTCGTGAGCTTTCTTATATGAGCATTTCTAGAGCATTATATTAAGTTTTCTATCATATTTCTATTCATATTAGTTAGACATTATTTTTTTGGGTAGATTAAAAGTGGGTTTTTGTCAAGGATCCAAAAACCTGATTACAAAGGATCATAATACAACTCGAAACATCATAATGAAACAAAAGGAATTTGTCCAAGGATGGAAAAAAGGACAGAAAAGAACAACCCAAAGGAATAAATTAAGGAATACGTAATACTTTGCACCAGAGGAAGATGTCTTCCTTTGCACCAAAGAAAAATGGGCAGGAAGGTAAAGCCTGCCAGAAATCCAAATTTGAATCACAAGGCACTGAACAAGGGTGGGAGAAAGCGTCAAACCACCCCAAACACGAAAAATCATTTTGAAACTTTCCCATGGGTGGGAAAAAGAAACAAAGCCAAAAATTTGAAACATCCCAAGGGCAAGAAAACCATAAACCACCCTTGGGAAACAAAGATCTGAAGAGAACCAGCATCCCACGCAGGGGAGCCTAAAAAGAAGAAAAATGGAACAATAGCCTGAAGATGGTACTACAGTGGTTCAACAACAAAAGGAACACCCTAGGCCACAGGGTCCTTATGCAGAAAAGGAAGCCTTCGAAAACACCTACCCAACAAAGGAAGCAGCAATAGTAGAACAACACTTCTAAAGGAAAGGATGGGAAAGTGCCACAAGAATTCACCAAGAAGGAAGCACGAGGATGCATGACTGCAGAAGTTAGAGCACAAACCAAAAAATAGCAGCCATATATCCCAAACAACCTTCAACAACAACTTCAGGGTCAAATAAAAGGAAGTCCCTTAAGGAATCAGCAACAATAAAACCAGAGGCCCCTAGAAGCCACAAAAAAAATTGAGACCCGTAGGAACAACCACTTCAGACCCAAAGAGTAAAGTCACCATAGAAAGCACATGGGCAACCCCTCAAGCCTAAAATGATGTTGTGCAAAACTGCTCATGAAGCCAAAATTCCTCAGACCCGCCAAAAAGTAGGTTCAAGGAAACAAGGTGGAGAACCTGCAAGGATTTAGCAGCAAAAAGACACTCATTATCATAGCTATAACATTGCATTCTTATTTCAGTACTTTTTGTTACATTTCCTTTAATTTTATAGCTTCAAAAGCTAACACCTTTTTGGTGTCTTTGCACACCTTTAATCCTACTATATCTTGAACTCTATTTGGCCTCCAAAAGCTTCAATAATATTGCACTATTCTTCCTTTAATAAACAACATTCACCATGTAATATTTCCTTCTCCTTATTACTCCTTTCAAGCAATATTTAACTCTACTTTATGTTGTTATATTTTGTAGGTTCGAATATGACAATAATATTTCCTTGTTTAGCTTGGAGACACTCATGGCTTTAAAAACTTGAATATGTAGCTAATAAAACACTTTCTTGAATGCTTTAATGAAATACTTTTGTAGCTACCTTTTTGCTTACTAAGCGTACTGCCCAAAATAGTGAAATCATAGATCCTTTGCTTCTTGTGATTGCTGCCCAATATCTTGCACTATTTTTGTCAAAAAATATTTCTATTTGTAGTTATTTTCTTCTCAGATACCTGCCTTCGAACTTATGAACTTTTCTTCTCCAAAATCCAAAAATTGTAGCTTTATTTCTTCTCTAAATGTTGCCCATAAAATCAAAAAATTGTAGCTTTACTTCTCCAAATCCTGCTCAAAATATTTCTTATTCTTCCTTCAATAATACTATTACAAATTATACTCTTTCTATTATCAAATGCTACCCAAATTTTATGAAATGTATAGTTGTTTTCCTTCTCAAAATAATATCCAAATTGAGCCCCTATATCCTTCCAAATTTACTATCCAAAACTCTGTAATTTTGCAACTCTCAATGCTACCCAAAATGCTATCTCCTTGCTATCCAAAATACAACTTTATCTTCTTCAACTTGTTGCCTTAGATTGCAGTCAATTTCTTCTTCAAAATCTCCTTCAACTTGCTTTCCAAATTTTTTGAAATTTGCAACTGTAAATGTAGTCCAAAATGCTACCTCTAACTCCTTCACTTTGCTTCCTTTTTCTATCTGCAAACTCTACCTCTATCTCTATCTTAATTTCTATCAATTCCTTCTTCAAACAACTATCCAAAAATCACTTCCAAATCTACCCTAAGCTTCTCCAATTCATAGCTCTTCTATCTCCTTCCAATGCTGCCCAATTTTGTAGTCCAAAAACCTTTCAAATGCTGCTCCAATATTCTGACTTCTTCTCCTCTATATTTATGTTCAAAAATAGTCTCTAACTCCTCCAATCCACTGCCTTAATTTTATATCTAGCCTTCCTTAAATTAGCTATTCGTGGGCACTTCAAAATGTGCCAAAATATTCTTCAATTTATAGCATTGTCACCTCCAATTTTCTATCCTATTACCCTTCAACGTCTATTATGAAAATAAAAAATCTTCTCCATAAACTAGCCTTCAAAATATTAATGGTTTTCTTCAAATTCCTTAGATCAGTGTCCTATTAAATCCTATTTCTTATTATTAGCTCTCATTGATTTATTTCCTTGAAATTTGACCTCTTTTCAGACCTCCTCTTCAAGAATCTGAGAGTCTTGAAGATATTCAAAAATACATTCTCAAATTTGAAAAAAATTCTTTGCAAAAATCTTCTCTTTTTGGGCTTGTTGTCGGATGGTGACAATTGTCCCAAATTCCTCTTTATAGGAGCTTCTACTGCTTGCAATCTTCTTTCTTAAAGTTTCTTCAAATCTTCTCCAATGACCGCTTCTTCAACTTCCTCAATAGGGCTTCTCTAGCATTCTTCTTACTCCTTTCAAATTCACTAGAAACATCTTCTCTTGGGTTTCCAAATTCTTTAATCTTCTATCTCCTTTCTCAATATTCTTCCTCAAATCTCCTATATCTTCTCTCAAATATGCAATAGGGACCTCTTCTCTTGGGATTCCTATTTCTCCAATATTGAATCTTCAATGGGGACATTTTTCTTGGGTCTCCTAAGTCTTCAATGTCTACTCTTTGATGCAAATCAAAACTAATTTTTGCATTAGGAAAGCACATAGACTTTTAGGCAATCAAATATGAAATTCTTCTCTATCCATTGTAGGAAGTTTCTCAACTTTTGAGAACTAATGTTTTGTAAAAAAAATCTTAGACAGTAACAATCAAATACATTCAAGTTTTTAGAATTTTGAAATTAATAAACTTCACTAATTATTCTCAAAAACTAGTGGAAATAAATCTATGTTGAGTCCTAGTCTTCACAAGTTTTCCTTAAACCTTGTGGAAAGACTCTAGCCAAATAGCAGTACGAAATCTTCTTCTATCAAAATTTTCAATAGGACCTCCTTCTTGGGTCTCTTAATCTCTTCAATATCAAGGTCTATTTTTAAGACATGTAAATTTCCTTCTATTTAAAATTTGCTCTTGGAATAGGTAAATTAAATCTTTAATCTTCATTGGTTTTTATTCAACACAGTGTAAAATACTATCTTCTTTAGTTTTCTATTTCCAAAGGTAATTTCTTCAACTTCGCCGGTTTCTCCTTAACCAGTAGAAATATCCTTTGCAACTTTAAAAATATGTTAAAGTTAATGTGTACTTTATCTCTTAATTATCCTTGACATGTGTCATGTGATTTTTTATATGGTGACAGGTGTCATCATCCTTTGTACTTTACATACACTAGCAATATGAAAACAATGTTAGAGTTTTTGTGCCAAAAAATTTGAGTGTAATTAAAATTGGTATCCATAGCCTTTTGTGTGATATCTCTCTCCCAAGGTTGGATGTTATGGTAGAGAGAATATTTTTCTTCAAATGGTAAAATTCTATGCATAAAATCATAAAACAATAGCAACAATTATAAGATAAATGGATTAATAAAGTATTGTTAGAATCTAGCATCACCACAGGTGCACAACGATACCATGGTTTTAGGTCAAAAACACGATAAAAAACAATTACAATGATCACCATAGTGAACAAGTGGTTGGAGACCAATGAGATATTTTTCGTTGGGTCATCACTTCAAATAAGATTCCCTCTAAATTGAATTTCTATCAAATAGTTGTCCAACTAGAATATTATGTAGTTGTTATTTTTCGTTAAACGTCTTGTTTCTAATCCATCAAATGTGGAGAGCATATTCCCTCACTTTGGAAAAAAATGGCCAAAATAAGGGAGGGAAAAATGAGGAGGGGATTTCCATGAGGGAAATCCCCCCTTAAGCTTATAGGGTATGAAAGCCTACTCTGATACGGAATGATAGGAAAAAAATGAAATGATATTGTATAAGAAAGAGTAAAAATATATAGGCATATGCCTATATGAAAATATGAAAAGTTTTAGATGCATACAAAGTACACATTAACTTATTTTAACAGAAAATTATGCAAGACAAAACCTTGTTGTAACTTTGATACCACTATTATATTTTTATGCTTAATACTTAATTCAAATAACCACATAATCTCAAATAAAGTTGCAATATAAAGTATACAATAATGGCAATATTTTAAACATATAAAACTCATAAATAACTTCAAATATAACTCATAAAATGGCCATTAACAAATGCTCATGAAAATAGTAAATGACATAGAATAAAGGCCTACTAATGCATGCTATGAGCAATGCACTTTTGATTGTCATTACAATACTTAGTCACAAATATATAATGGAATGTGACTCTTCATATGGAATACTCTTGGCCTTCTCCCTTCTTGAGACTCTTCACTTTCCTACTCTAATGACACATGTGCACTCCTACATAATGGACACTTGTGCACATCTACACTCATCACACTTGCACACTTAGCTACAAGACACTTGTGCATTTCCTACACATTATTACATTACATAAAATATTTACTCACACTCTAATATAAGACACACTCCTAATCTAGATATGTACCCAAGGTGGTACATTAACATGTACCAAATAATATAATATACTCCAACACTATAATCAATCCAACAAATTATTCATGGCTTATCCATCAATATCTCTTTCAAAAGTAGAAATATCAAATGTTACCTAAACATTAAAGGGCGAAACTTCCAAAGGTTCTTTCTATTAGAGAAGAGGAAGAATTATTTGTAATATAAATTCATTGCATAATCTACATTAAATGATCAAGCATACTCATTATTTATTCTCTATCTTGATAGTGCTTCATCCAACATAATTTGAACAAAATTTGATGTCTATATTTGTTTAGCCACTTGATATATTTTGATGTTGCATTGAAAATATATAGATGAGTCACCTAAGGTGATTCCTCTTTTTCAATAGCCTATTCACACTAAGAATTATATGTTTTTGTTGTAAATTATGCTTCAATATCATTGATATGGTTTTGTTGGGTGAAAAACAAGAATGAGAAGATATATTCATAAGTGTTATACATTATTCAATAAGAATATTATACAATAATATTTGTAGGAGAGATGAAATTTTATATTATCTTCATCTTCCTATCATATTTTTTTGGTAGATAAGATACTATAGCATTAATACCGGGTTTTACAGGTTGACCCAAACCTTTTACAAAAATTAGCCTAGGGCTTTTGATGAACATATCTTTACTAAGGATCCTATATATGTAAAATCTACATGCCGCCAAAGCCATTACATCCGGTAAGGCACATAGCCTGTTATAAAAAATAAACTTCCCATACAACATTGTTGTATACCCCGAGAAAACACACATGCATCATAATTACAAAAAAGAAACAGACACAGATCCCTTCCTTGAGACAATGGAGAAATTAAAAGCTGTAGACACACATAGCAGAGTACTGAAAAAAACTCCCACAAGCTTTGTATTGACAATTACTCTTAATAATTCTTTGGTAATTGCTTTCTTTCGTATATGAAATGCTTTGGTACCACATACTATCTTTGCCAATCAGCCTTGGAGAAGTGAACCTGTTGGCTAGATTTATGGCGGTGGCTATCCAGTGGTCCACGTGGCTTTGGTTTGAAGTCTTATATTGTCGTTTATTTCCTTCCTTGTGATTATCAACCAACCTCAAATTACTAAGATGACTAGAAGCCATGTTATCTGACATGTGACTGTCCCCATTAGTCTTTGTGGTATTTCCAAGCATCATCCACGAAGACTGACAGCTCAGATAATTTTTATTGTGAGTCCAATTCAAAAATGAGACGGGAATACTCCTAGCCTTTGAAATTACAGTGCCTTACCTGTTGGTAAATTTGACCATCATTCTTGGCATTCTTTTTGAATAAGCTCCTCTACTTCACTCGGGACATTGTGTTCCCATTTGAAAAGTTCATCACCATCGACACCCAAATTGGCCAGCTTATCAGCAATTTTGTTAGCTTCCTGAAATACATGTTGGGATTTTCTGTCCTGTCTTCCCTAGAAAAGGATCCTAGCCTCTTCATATTCCTATCATATTGAGATTCATGAGGACACATATTTATATATAGATAGAATACAAGAGACTGTTGAAGAATACAAAATGGTTTATCTTCCAATGACTACAAGTCTAGAAATAATAGTTGATGGAACTTCCTATTGTTGGTATTCTAGTGGATCCATAATTAGAGATGGCACTATAGATCTTAACATCAAGGCATATGTTGGTGCTATAATGATGATGCTAGAGTAGTGACACCATACTAGTGATGTCATTATACTTTGATGGTAGGATTTGATGGAAATATTGGTGCTAGATTGTTAGCACTAGTGCCAAATTTAAAAAGTGAAAATTGATCTATCATGAGCATTTGGTGCTTTCCATATCTATTTCAAATCACTTCAAACTATTTTGACTTGATTTAACTAGTATTATATGCTTCCATACTAAAATATTAATTTACACACTAAATGCTCACATAGAGGATTTTTAATATGATGTAGAATGGTTTATAGCCTTATGAGTCCTCATTTACTTCTAATTTCAATTATTCAATGATATTATCATTTGACAAATTTATAACTAAAATAAATAAATTATTTGATAAAATCTATTTATTTTCATTTCTTTTTTTAAGGATTAAATAATAGAATATTGTTTTGAAATTTATATTTTAGATATGCTACGATGTGAGGAATGCCTTAATTATATTTAAAATAAGTATAATTATAATGATCAAGTTATAGTTTTAACATTTTTTCCCACTAGTGTTTGTCTAGCTAAAATTTGTCAACATTAGCATAGGGATCAAATTTCCCCTTGCATAATCCTAACCAAGACATTCTATAGTGAAATACATGAATGGAACTTGACCTTATTTATAGTAGAAAAAAATCATCATCTTAAACCAAATATATTAGAATTTGATCCAAAACTAACGAAATATGTGATTAACTTAATTATGCAGAATTTTATTTTATTAAGAACAAATTAGAGTTGTTGTAAAAAGTTACAACATAGGCTTATGCTAAATAATAGTTACCCATGTGAGTAAATAATAATTTAACCTTATATAGATAGACTTTTAATATTTCCAAAGTACATTTTAAACATGAAACTTTTGTAGAATTATCTTCTATGTTTTCAACATTACAAATATCACTTGTGTTTTTTGCATTTATTTTCAAGTCATTTGGAAATATTTTTAGCTTGAAGGGAATGTGTGATCCATAAATGCTATAAAATTAATAAAAACCTCACCGAATTTATTTATACATTTTAAAAATAACTTTCCTTTCTTGTTAGACCTATGTACCATATTTATTATGGCATATGATATATTTCACCAATGAAAAACCAACAGGTACAAATAATATATCTAATATATTGAAATATGATAGTAGTAATGATATTCCATTTGTACCTCACCTAATAGAACACATTAAAACCTTTCATTTAACATAGTTGTGTTTTGTACTTGCTGATTTTAATATAAAATATCAGTCTCATCTTAACAATAAAAACAAAATAAAGTCTTATATCGAGCTTCATATTCTAATGTAATGGGAAAATATAGCTTTTATTTTCCAACCTCCATGGGATATATCCTCATGCATATCAAGAAAAAATATATCCAACAAAAAATTAAATTACTTATAATCCTATATGCAAGAAGAATGTCCAAGAAGACTAAGTCCAAATACAATATTATAATAAACTATATCCACCATTATTTTATACTCTTGCTTAGAAAATGACATACTGATATGCATATCCATTTTTTCAAATAATAGACTATCATGAATCATGATAATAAATATGTTTATCAAAATACTAGCAAACCTTTCACTTCCTCTTTTGAAATATGGATCTAAACTTGAGTGTAATTGCCATATTCTATATAATTTTTATTATAAATATTATTCCTAGAGAATTAAAGAACCTTAATGATGCTTTAAGACATACCTAGTAGATTTAGCTATAATATCTAAAATTTTAAAGGTTTTTTTATATCCTTGAATAAAAAAGTCTTCTTTACAATTATTGACACTATCATATTTATGAATGAGCTCAATCAATGTTATTTTACCATTTATAAATACTTTATCTGCAATTGATTCTACTTGTTTGACCATTTGAGCTAGACTAAAATTAACATGCATTGTTTCATAATTTGAAAATAAATGAGAATAACTTATATACTATTCATTTTTTTATTGTTTTCTCTTTGATAAATGCTAATTTTAATTTAGAACTCCTAATTCCAAACTAATATATGTAGTACTTTAGCCTAAGGAATAAACTCACATTTTTCCACTAACATCAAAATTAAAGTTATTAAGGCTCCATAACTAAAGAGATTAAGATCTTAAGAGGTAAAGGAGAACATTCGATCAAGTATCACAATTGATACTTCATGAATCTCTTAAGGCTCCCAAGGATAGGGTGGTGCTTGCGGTGATGGAATACTTCACTCTGGATGGTCAAATAACTATTGTGTGAATATTTCACTTTGCTTTTTTAAACCACATGGACCAAAAAAATGATGAATGTGCTAGCTTTTTTATTCAGGTATCTTGAAAGAACTATGGGGTAGGTGAAACAAGATAAATACTTCACTCCTCTTCATCAAGTTCTAATGAGATTATTGTTTGAGCATGTTCCAAAGCATGTTGTTAAGGTGGAAATGGATAAGCCAAGTTTTTTGTGATCCAAACAAAAGAGGATAATAAAGACATCTCTTTTGAGAAGTTTGAGAGCAAAGAGCCTAGAACTCCATCTTTGACTTCTTCAGAATGCTCGATTGAAGATGACAATGATTCTCCTATGGAGTATGAGGGATAACCTGCTAAGAAATGGTAGTGAAGGTTGAGACTTAGGGGACACCCAAGGAAAGGAGAACTATGCAAGGCACTCAAAATGCTTAAGGTTTAAAGCAAGTAAAGAGGAGAAAACCATGCAAGTCATCCTAGATTTTAATAATTATGGTGATTTTGGCCTAGGCCTTAAGAATAAGTCAAATATAAAAAATAAAAATCCTATTGGAAAAGGGAAGGAACCCATGAGGAACTTGGATCCTCTCAAATATATGAAAAATAATCTGAAGACTACTAACGATCTTTAGTTCCCTAAGCAGGTTGGTCAAAATATCATCCATCTATGTTGAAGAAATCACTTGGATGATGAAGTATTTCAAGGATACTCAATGCAAATCTGAGGAGTGAGTGGAATAGGTTGATGCTAAATATGTATTTCCTTGGTTTTTTGTGTCGCCTACACCCTTGTTTCTTTTTTATTCCAATCTTTGATGTCTTGTGGGCTAGGCCCCTTGTGCTTTCTATATTATCTTGTGTTTGGGTTCTATTAGGACCTTCCTTTTGGTACTGGTTGTAAATATATAAAATGTTTTGGGATCCTTTTAAATTCCCTTCTTTTTCCATCTAATAAAAAAATAAAGTCATTAATTTTAATACGATCAATCCCAAGGTTAAGATATCTTTTGTAAACTACCCATGATTTATCACATCTGAAGGTTTTTTTGTATGAGATAACATGCATCAATCTTGACAAAGAGCGTAATCATAACTGGCCAATAATCTCTAATATAAAATTTTACTTTAGCTAAATAAATCCCATTTCTTGCACTAATATAGGAATATATTATTTGTTCCTTATATTGACTCAATTCAAATGCCTTAGGTCCCATTGACTTCTTATCATTTGATTATGTACTATGGTAATAAGTTTTGCTAATTTTTGAGAAGTATTTTGTTTATTTATTTGTTTTGGTGACACATTAAGAATGTTTCATAACATCTTTGTAACATAATCATTTGGAAGGTCTGATATGTATACTAATTGGTTCAACAAAACCTTGTAAGGGGGTGAAGGTCCAAGGTTCAAGTCTTGGGCCTTGCTAAACTAAATGCTTATCCCTTTCCTGGTACTTTCAATGTTGTAAAAGGTTTAAAATTATTGTGACATGGTGGTTATAGGGGTGGACTATGCGAAGAACTATGTCATGGTTTTTGGGTGGACAACATAGAATACTATGGTAGCCATAAAAGCTAGACAACCTACCTAGATTCATGGCTGCTACTAATTCCACCATATAAATTCAAAAAAAACATATTCATTTGGATCTTCAGTTTGAATATTTGGCAGCCTATATTCTTTGTGTATTCTTCCATTAGGATCAATAAACATAGATGTAAAATTTTATGGATCTCTTCCTAGAGCAAGAATGCTAGCTTCAAATCTAAATAATTAATGATGTGTCTCTAGATTTATTTATCTAAATTATTTTACGAGGATCTAGAAATCAAGATCAAAATTTATTGTATAAATTATAATGTATTTTTGTCCCACTATATCACAAAATATTACAAATAACATTTGTACTCTTTCTTCATGTCTCATTAAAACACATAAGAGTAATGGAAGTAACAACATATTTCTATGTCATTATGACATTTTCTTCCAAAGCTTACATAAACATATTTAAGTAAGCATGATTCACAACATCGAACCAAAATATTGTGGTATGATGGAAAAATCCTAGAACTAGGTTGTGGCATTGAAAGTTATTAAACCTAGAATCTCAATTCAAAACTATTGATCTAGGAAAGTCTAAATAAATCCATACCTATTGAAAGAATATATAGGTAGCCTCAATATCATTGATGCTTTTCCTATATGATACCATGATTTCTTTCTTGTTGAACTTGACCATGATTACAAATATGTAATCATTATGATCCTTATTTATTGGAAACCAAAAGAAATCCTTGTTGATGGTTTCCCAAGGTCTAGAAAGAACTTGAAGTTGTGTGTCTAGATACCTAGCTTTCTATTTTTTGGTTTGATAATCTTGTAGGATGCATGGGAATGCATTTAGAGATATAATTTTTGGTGTATGTTTGGCTAATGAAAAAACAACTATATGATTGTAAGTGTCTAACCAATTCTAAAGTGTTTGATCATCGTAAACTAGTGAGCCTTCTATATGAGTACTTATCATGGTATATCAGATGGCACACAAAGATTTCTAATATTGTATATCACCCTATCCTAGAGGTGGTGATTAGTCATAGATGTCCCTTTTTTCAACTACTCATGAATGACACAAAGTCAACATCTTCTAGGTATAGTGCTTACCAGTCAGTGACAATATATCCTCAAGAATCAAGAAAAGTTAAAAGAGTCTATAATAGTTGAAAACTTAAAAAATTTCCTATATAATTTACCTTTCGATTGTGATTTTTTATTTTAAAATAGAATTGTTACAAGTCATCCAGTTTATTCCATGTATTTATTATCCTACTTTATTAGTATAATAATTATATATTAGAATATATAATAGTTTCATTACCCATGTTTTAGTGGTATAATTGTTTCACATCTTGAACAATAGCATTTAACATGTCCTCAATTGTTGAGTAGTGCCAAGTTGTATCAGAAAGAGTCTCATAATGGTATACCACTAGATTCCTATTTTTAATCAAGCTAGAACCAAGTGTATAGTCAAAAATCATCACTCTACTTCAAATGACTAAGTGATGTGTGGCATAGAAAGCACTAGAATTGAACAAAGATATTTATTCAACTCATCAAATTCATACGTTTACTATGAATTCCAATGAAGCTTCACCTACCTATGCATGACTTGATTAAGAAGCTATGAGACATGTGAGAAAACCAAGATGAACTTATAATAAATATTGAGAAAGTTGAGAGAGATTCTATACTTTGTTAGATTCTTAAGTGTTGGTCATTCTTGTATGATATGAATAATTGTTGGATCTATATATACCCTATTGGTTAATTACGTAGTCCAATTATGACATATCTATGATGCTAAAGGCACACTTGTACATGATGGTTTGAAACTTATGCTAGCATATCGTATAGCTTGGCACACATGCTACAAATTCTCCTCTCTTGTTCAACTAAAAATAAGGACATAATCTCAGTAGACTATGATGAAGGACCCTATGGACAACTGCAACACATTATTCATTAGGTATATAAATTTTGTATGAGTATTAATCAATATGAAAGGAATAATTACACCTTCATACATTCCCTCTCACCTTGAAGGATATCTTTTAGATATTTTTTAGGGTTGAATGATACTTGGATATAACTTGATTTGAAGTAAATATTGATAAGGTATCAAGCTCCCTAAAGTTGATATTGTATATAATGAATGTTTGGCAGTGGTACCTATTATTTACTATAATATTACTCATTTTCCTCTAGTTGATACACAAGTACCATATCTCATCCTTTTTCAACACTTGCATAATGGAACTACTACAATGTGATGAAATTCTCCCAATATTCCCCTTATAAATCAATTTCTATATTTGGAATTAATCTAATAATTCTTATAGACTAATTGATTGTACAATGGACTATTAGAGAGTTTTGATCTAGGGATCAAGTCAATTTGATGCTTTACTAACTAGTGTAGTGGGATTCCCTTAGGATATTAAAACATATCAAAGTATGAAAAAAGTAGGGCATCCATCTATTAATATTTTTTAAACCAATCTATAACTAGTGGAATAAGAGTGAAGTTTGTGACACCATGGTTCTTAGGTCAAATTAGTTGCAAAATAATTTTTTGGGTATGGAAAATACATTTCTTACGTTTATTTGTTGTTATCAATGTCAAATTCATATAAGTATTTGATATCTCATCTGTCCAATTTGTATGGACCATTATTGTTAACAATCTTGGTAGGTTACATGGTAATCAAAGAAGTGGGATTTTCCCAACATGAAATCACAAATATCCAATGATACCATGTCATAAGTGACTGAAGCATGCATTGGAGTGATTTTATATATGAGGGTGCACTAGCACTAAATATTTACACTCTTCTTTGTATAAAACCAACCAAAGGTGCACAATTATTTGAAATTTAAGGCACTTTACTATATCTTATGTAATATCTCCTTGTGTTAATGATGACATAGAGAGGTGTATTCTTCACCTAGGATAGGGTGTAGAATTGATGCTCTCTTTCTTCATAGGGGTTTTATATTTCGACATTACCTTCTGATTGAGTTCTCACACTTGAGCATATGAAGTCTACCTCTTATTATCCATATGATAGAGATGATTAGTTGCTCGATTTGGTTGAACCGCTAAGGTATTTGCTATACTAAACACTTAACTATTATTGTAAGTGTGAATATTATGATGGTCACACCATTTGTTGTCCATATTATCCTATGATACTAAAGGATTTATAGATTTTCATGGTGCTATGGGTCCCTTAGGTGCTAACGTCATAGGTTTTCAAGCAATTGTTGGCTTACGATTTGGTGTCAACATTCTATGTGGGGCTTAAATAAGATCCTTCTATTTAGCTTATAATATCTCATCCTACTCTAATATAAAGAAAAATGCTTGTATCAAAGAGTCCACTAGAGGTAACTTTACCTCTGAATAAAGATGGTTTAATATCTCACTGATGCACTTAACAACTTGATGCTTCTCATTATTGACAATACATAGGTATATATAAAGTTTGTTGAACTCATCAATTTAGTGTTATATAAATTGGTCTCTTTATTGGTATTGTTGGGAAAATTTTATATACTCATTTCATAGTGATGTAAATGGTAAAACATCTCACATGTAGGATTGCAAATATTTTTTAGGTGGTTATAATATCTTCTTCATCTATGAGCCTACTACTAGTGGTTTCCCAATAAAAGGTAATTATTTTTGACATCTTTAAGACTACAAAAGAAATCTTGTTAGAATCAGAGAATCAATTAGCAACATAGTAGGATTCAAGATGTTAAAGCCAATATCTAACTCTTTATTATTGATCTATCATAACAGGACAAGGATGCTGATGTTATTATACACCTTTAGGGGATTATATATTTGGAATGACATAGGATTAGCAATTAAGAAAATGAATTCCATATTACCCCAAAAGTGTTCCTCTATCTAGGGTATTTAATATGAGCTTATTGATGTCATGCATCTTTATATTTAGTTATGATACTACTTCATATTTGATATTTATTTATGTGTATAAGATGCTTAATGATACTTAAACATGAAACCTAGTGACATATTGCTTCTTGTATAATGAACGTGTATGAGTGAACTTATAATGAATTACTAGTATTTCCACTTTGAACAAGGTTAACAACAAAGAAAATAAGTTGAATGAAATATATTAAAGAGTATGAAACAAGTTCTAATACCTCTTAATCCATACTAGTAGTCCTAGTATATGGTGACATTGAGGATAACCCTTAGAAGAAGCTTATGGCACCTAAAGTTATGCTTTATAGTTCTATAATAAGAAAAAATACATAATATATATATATATATATATATATATATATATATATATATATATATTCTCACATAGAATGAATTATTTGTTTATAGATGTTGTAAATGCATGTACTTTAGAATAGAAGGGTCATGTAACTAAGATTCAAATATTACAGATGCTAGGTGCATGAAGCATAGGATTTTGTAGCATGTAAGGTACTTATTCTAGTGCATCAACACGAGTAGCATAATAAATACATAAAAAATAATAATAACCTGTGTCTAAAGGGAAACCAAGAAAAATAACCATTGAAGTAACAAAAAAATGAAGGAACATAATAAGAAAATACTATTCTATTCTTTACACATTATGTATGATAATTATAAGATAATTGTAAGGTGAAATAAATTATCTTTCAACTAATAAGGAAGCAATTTCAAGAATAGTTAAAACCATCATTTTTCTTCCTCTATATCTAGTACCAGTCTATGAGGAACCTAGTGGAATAATTGGACATATGTAGTGGTGTGCCTAGTTCCTAGCTCTAGAAGATTCTATGTGCATCATAACACATGGTAATAAAACATTGGATTGGCATCATAACTATGTCTATATTTATGTATTGGAATCATGGTGGTTGTTGTTAGAGGAAGGTTTTAATGATATAAATCATGGATACATAGGTTAAATTAGCACTACTTCCATGTTTGATGTCACCAACAGGTTGGAGGAATAGATTAAGGGTGGCCTATCTAGAGAAGAGGCTAGATAATTGATAAGGATTGCAAGTTGAAAATGTTCTAGCATTCTTGTATTTAGGACACTAAGCAACCTCTACCTTTCTCAGATCAAAACATGCTCATATTCAACCAAAAATCTATCATTACTATCATGGAAAACAACTAAATACACCTTCACGATGATGAAATCATCTTCCTTAAGCTTAGATACTTGAGATAGTTCTTTGTGAAGTTTTGGATTTTTCTAGAACTAAACTAATATATTTATTTTTAATTAATAAGTTAAAGGGTATCTTAATTCAACTATATATCCTATATTTAAATTTTGGCTTTGGTATCAAGCATCTAGAGTCGTCTAAGAAATGACTTTCTTTAGATTCACATTTTCCAATTGTTACTCATATTGATAATAATTCCAATTAGATGTTGTCTCTCAAGCTACCCCTTACATGCATGAGGTACCTTTAGAGGTAGAAATATTTTGACTTCATGTTGATAAATAAAAAATAAGAGAGGGTCAGATCTACAAAATTAATATATAAGTATTCTATATCAACTAATAAAATAACTTAAAACAAATAATTAAATATAAATATTTTGATATTAAATATAAATTTGGAGAAGAAAATACACTAGGTTATAGTTATTAGCTTTATTAGATATGCATCTTATTTGTGTTTTGTGCTTTACAAGGAAAACAAGATAAGCAATATGTAGTCGAATAATTTGAGAATAAATTAATACATAATTGAATAAAACCAAGGATATTTACGAAAACATATAGATTTTGAATAATAATTCTATATGTTAAACATATGTATAAAATAAACATAGAAGATGATGACTGCAGGTGAACATGCGCATTCATGTGAGTGGGAGAATTTGGGTAGCAAACCGTCATCAGTTACAGGAGGAACTGCTCCTCAAAGTGACGTGGAGGAAGGTGATGCTACTATTGTTGATTCATTGGGCCCTGAGTTAGAACCTTATGGTCCTATAAAAAATGTTGGAAACATGGAACCTATTGGAGGTAAAGGCCCCCTAGACAAACCCAAATAGGGCGGGACCCCTCTTCAAGGTACCTTTATGACTTATTTCACTAAGAAACTCAAAAAACATTATTAGAATTCTATTGGAAGTGGTCATTCCCTACTCCCCAAGGGTGAAGACTTGATTATACCCAAAACCCTAATGGTGGACTACCTTGCTCTAGAATCCCATAATCTGATTGGAAAATTTGTCGGGGGCCACCCTGATATGGAATCTATCTAGCGGTGGGCAGTTCTAAAATGGAGAACCCTAGGTGATATGGAGTTGATTGCTCTCTCAAGGGGTTTCTTCCTTATTCATCTAAACAATAAGGAAGATGCATCTTGGATTCTCACTAGGGGTCCATGGTTCTTTGGGCGAAAGAGTCTATTTCTATGAAAGTGGGGTGAATATTTCAACCGAGAGACATAGAGTATAAATTACGCCCCAATTTGGGTATAGTTTCCGGACCTGCCCAATCAATTTTGGCATGAAGATATTTTGAAGGGCATTGCTAAATCCATTGGTGAGCTAGTGGTAATTGATCTCGTGACTCGAGTGCATTTAAGAATGATTCATGCTCAAATTTGCATCAACACCAACTTGGATTCTTAGCTTTCCACTCATATAAATATGATGTATGGCTCCTATCATAGATGTCAAGCCATCAAATATGAGAATAAACCTACTTTTTGTATATAATGTTAGGCTCAGGGCCATCTTAAAGCTTAGTGCCCTTCTCTCAGAACCTCAAAGGAGTTATTAAAATTCCCCAACTCTTCCCAAAATGGGCCATAGGTTGGGCAATAGTGAGGCAGATTCCAAGGTAAGCAGGTTCAAAGCAGATATTTCCAAAATAAGGACTCAATATCAGTAGCACATAAAGGAAAACATGTTGCAAATCAAGAGTCAGTGGATGACCATTCAAAGGTGAGTTCCCTATTTGCTTTCCATAACCATTTTGATATATTTAAAGAGAATATTATTCATGGGTCTGAGAGTGGTGAGGAATATGTTTCCATTAACCTATTTTTTCCAGAACCCTTACTTCCTATCCAAAGGGAAACCCAATCCCCGTCTAGATCTAGGCCCTCTCATACCCCATCCAAACCAGTTCCCACCCCTGAGGAGCATATTGAAATTGGTAGTCCCATGTCGAACAAGGTAGAGGAAGAAGCCAACTCATCTAAACCTGATTTTAGCCCCATTAACACCAGAAGCTTCAAGAAGGCTACATAGTGGATATTGGTAGTGAAAAAAAGGAAGACCTTCTACAAATGACCAGAAAAAAAAGAAACGAAGAATGAAATTGCAAATGGTATTCAAAAAACCCTGTTCCAAGAATTTTTCAGTTAGGAAAAGGATGATCCAAAGAATCCCAAACCTCCCTTGCAACAACCAAAGGGAGGGTGAAAAACTTCCAAAAATTCCAAATGAGGATCCTCTCATGGAACGTGAGAGGCCTCAACAGTGCAGTCAAGCAAAGGCTTGCTTGTACTCTGAGGAAAGACTATAAACCCACAATCATGATTTTACAAGAAACAAAAATTGACCATAATAAAATTTAGAAAATAGCAAATGATATATGGAAGAATGGGGATTTTGCTTTTTTCCCTACTCAAGGCACGTTCGGGGGACTCCTTTGCATCTGGGACCTATAAAAAGTGGAGGGAAGGTTAATTTCTTCCTCTAAAAGGATCCTCAACTTGATGTTTTTTGTAGAGACAACAAATTCTCTTGAGTCCTGTCTAACATCTATGCCCCCAAAAATCCTAACGATAGAAGGGTTTTGTGGGATACTTTAGGAATCATGCGGAACGCATTCAAGAATTTCCCATGGATTATTGCCAAAGATTTTAACTCTCCCCTTTTCCCATCAAACAAACAAGGGGGAATATCATTCCCACCAAAAGCATTGAAGATTTTCATAATTTCGTTACTGAATGTGAACTAATGGATGTTCAAATCAAAGGGGATAAATACACATGGAGTAACAGAAGAATTGGGGACCAACACATTCAAGTCCAACTTGACAGGTTTCTATTATCCCTAGAAGCTATCCCTGTGATGGGTGATGCCACTATTAGTTGCCTTCCTAGAGTTGGTTTGGACCATTGTCCTCTATTGTTTGAAGTTGATAAAGGCCCTATTTTTAGAACCCCTTTTAGGTTTGAAGCAATGTGGATACAACATCCTAATTTGTGTGATCAAATTGTTGAATGGTGGCAACATGACTGTCATGGTTCTTTCACTTTTAGAGTCTCCCAAAATCTCAAGTTGATAAAAGAAAACCTCAAATTATGGAACAAGGAAGTCTTTGGAAATATATTTGAAAACAAGGAGCAGATTTTGAAAAGGCTAAAATATATTGAACATCAAATTCAGAATGGGCCACTGAATATCCAACTTAGAAATGAAGAGAGACAACTCCTTGTTGATTACCATAATATGTTGGCTAAAGAAGAATTTTTTTGGAGGTAGAAATCGAGAGCCCTATGGCTCAAGGAGGGAGACTCTAACACGAAATTCTTTCATGCCTCCACCCTTAGGCACAGAAGCTCGAATAAAATTAGATAACTTACTAGCAGTGATGGTTCCACTATTAGGGATATCTTTGAAATTCGAAATGAGGCTATTTCTCACTTTGAAAATTTATTAGGGTCCTAAACCCATAAATTTGACCAAGCCAAAAGATAGTTACTCCAACATATCCCAAACTTGGTCACTCCTGATATGAATTTGATGCTAATCAAGCCTCTTACCCCTGATGAAATTAAAGAAGATCTATTTTCCATGCACCCTGATAAAGCCCTAGGTCCCGATGGTTTTTCCCCTAGTTTTTTAGAACTTTTGGGATATCATTGGCCATGACATCTGTAATGCCATCATTGAACTCTAGAAATCTAAAACTATTCCCAGATGTATTAACTCCACCTTCATAGCTCTGGTGCCCAAAGGACCTATTTGTAAATCCATCTCAGACTACAGACCAATTAGCCTATGCAATATTTTTTACAAGATCTTAACTAAAGCCATGGCCACTAGAATCAAATACATCCTTCCCCAGATCATAGACCCTTGCCAAGGTAGTTCTATCAAAGGAAGAAATATTACTAATGGTATTATCACTTTTCATGAAGTTCTCCATTCTACCGACCTTTATAAAAAAGTAACTATTTTCTTCAATATTGACATGAACAAAGCTTTCGATAGAGTTAATAGGGATTTTCTCATCTCTGTTCTTCTCAAATTTGGGTTCCATAAAGAGTGGGTTGACCTTGTTCATGGTTGTATTTCTAATTCATGGTTCTCAGTCTTGGTTAATGGGTCTACAGTAGGCTACTTCCCAAGAAGTAGGGGCTTGAGGTAGGGTGATTTGTTATCCCCCATTCTGTTCATTATCCTCGCTGAGTCTCTGGGAAGAGCACTCAAAAATGCTTGTTCTAGGGGTATAATTTTAGGCATTAAAGCTACATCCAACTTGAGGGCTCTGTCTCATCAATAATTCATGGATGATACCATCATTGCTACTCATACCTCCATGTGGGAAGCAAGGGCAATCAAAAGTATTCTTGATACTTATGAAGAGGTTGTGGGGCAGAAAATTAATTATGCCAAAAGTAAAAAAAATTTCCTCAATACCCCCTACTAGGAAAACCAATATTGCTCACATTCTTCAATGTGTCATATCCCAGTTGCCCACTCAATATTTGGGCCTTCCACTCTTTTCCAGTCACCCCAAGGAATTCATGTGGAACAACATCATTGAGAGAATTAACAAAAAACTTATAGGCTAGAAGGGGACCCTCCTATCTCAAGCTACTAAGGCCACTCTAACAATGGTTGTTCTCCAAAGTATTCCTATTTATTTCTTATCAGTTTTCAAATCCCCAACCACTATGTACTTCAATATTGAACAAATTTAGAAGAGGTTTCTTTGGGCTGGTTCTGAAGATAGGAAAAGGTTCCATCTTGTTAGCTGGGAAAAGGTTTGTACCCCTAAAAATTAGGGAGGCCTTGGTCTTCATAGGATCAATAATTTGAACATAGCTCTATTGGCTAAACAAGTGTGGAAGGTGTTCTCAAATTGTAACCTTGAATGGGTTTCGATCATCAACAGGAAATACATTCAAAATCGTTGCTTCATGGATGAAAATAACCCCAGATATGGGTCTACTTTCTGGAAGTCAATTCTTCAAACTAGATCTCTCCTTCAATAGGGAATCATATGGCAGCTTGGTATTGGAAACAAAATCAATTTTTGGATAGACATGTGGATCTCAAATCAACCACTCATGGAAAACAATGCGATTTTCTGTTCTTCAACCCTTCTTGGATACTTTAATTGGAAGTAAAGTTGAAGACTTCATTGATATGTCTACTGATCCTAAGAGATGGAAAGACTTCCATATTGCTAATGTTGATGCCCAGGTCCAAGAAGCTACAAGAATTCTTAAAACCATGTTGAATGCATCTATCATCCCTACAGGTAATTCCCCTAACATTCCCTTTTGGAAGGAAACTGATTCTGAGGTTTTTTCTATAAAATCTACTCATAGCTTGACTATCAATCCTCAATGTGTTCACATCCCTTTCAATCTAGTTTGGCTCAAACACCTCATTCTGAAGGTTTATTTTTTAGTTGGTTGGCCATCCAAAACAAGATCCTTACAACTGATAACCTTATGAAAAGAGGCATGATGGTCCCTAATAGGTGCTACTTGTGCATGGTCACCTAGGAATCTGTTCATCATCTCCTTTTGGAATGTTCTTTCTCCAAGACTACTATGGATCATCTCATGTCCACTTTCCACATCTCCTGGGTTCATCCAAACTCCTTGTCTGACCTATTTCTTCAATGGCCTACTCCCTTCAAAAATCTCATATTGTCCTCCTTATGGAAAGTGTGCCTTCATCACATTCTCTGGAAACTATGGCTTGAAAGAAACAATAGAGATTTTTCTTCTTCATAAAATGATCCTATCTCAGTTGCCAACAGAGCTATTTCCTTTGCTGTGGAGAACTCCTAACTTTTTTTGTGTCCCAAACCCCCTAATTCTGGGTTGGAGTCTACTTTATTCCTATCTCTAAAAATTCCCTACAACTCCAGCTCTAGTTCCTTAGCTCCTCACCCTAGGAATGGTGCTCATTGGATTCCTCCCCCTATAGGGTGGTTAAAACTCAATTTTGATGGAGCTACCAAAGGAAATCCAGGAGATGCAGGTGTGGGTGGCCTGGTTAGAGACCACAATGGGTAAGTCATTGTTGCCTATGTAGAGTATTTGGGTTTCCAGACCAACCATTTCACTGAAGGGTGTGCCTTATGGAGAGGGCTAGAAATTCTCAAGGACTTCAAAGGTAATCTTCAGGTTGAAGGAGATTCATTGAATATCATCAATGCCATGAAAACTAGTAAGATTACCTCTTGGAATGTGAGGATTGTCATCTAGGAAGCTAAAAATCTTATTCAAAATTTCAGCAGGTTTTCTATCAGCCATGTGTATCGAGAAGCTAACAAGCCTACTGATATCCTAGCTAACATGGGAGCTATCCACAAAATCCTATCCATCTGGTGGGAAAAATTTCCTCAAGAAGTTTTAAATGTTGTTGCTAATGATATGGTTTGAAATTCATGGTTACAAGTTATGGTGGGCTAGCTGTCTCAATGAAGGGTCTAGACTCTCTAGCATGACCCCTTACACTACAATCCTTCATGAGAAGAACATAAAATTCAAATTTTGGTGCCTGTGTTGTTCGGGTCTTAGTTCATTTATTCTCAAGCACGTCAAGTCCCAAAGTGGGTCTCCATTGTGTAATTGGTTTAGAGTGGCCATAGTCAGGTATGTCAAGTCCCAAGGTAGCTACATTTTGTGAGTCTCTAATACTGGGAAATATAATTTTATCTGTGTCCTCACTCATTCTTTCCCTAGTCCAATTTTTTTGTGCTTGGGTCACCCTCGTGTTGTGTTGGAATCACCCAGTATCACTTCCCAATGGAAACATACCAATTACCTTACCTCCTATGCAATATTTACCATTGGGGTGGCTGAATTATATGGCAATTTCTTCTATATCTTCTACTTTGGGTTGAAACTTATCATTTCTATCCAAGTTCATCTATCTTTGGGTACTCTAGGTGATAGGAAGTTTTGTGTTAGGGTGTTCTGGTCTATCTGTTTCCAATTCCCTATCCCTATTGTCATGGCTCTAGTTGAACCTTCAAGCTTGTAGCTTGATCCCCTATCCCACTCTTTCTTGGAAGCCCAAGGTCTCATTTTGTTTCTTAGAAAATTCAAAGGTGTTGAGTAGGACATCACTGAAGCTTTTGTCAATACATGGAACAATGGTTACATCATTGTTCACAATATTTGGTTCTACATCACTATTGAGATGCTAGTTGAGGTGATGGAATTACCCACTATCGGGTGGGTGGTGTGGAGAGATCATCACAACTGGGAGCCTGAGCTCAAGGGCTTTCCAAACCATGCTAAAATATTCAAGTGGAAAGGCATTGTTGTAGAGCGTGATTCTCTTCCTGCTCCTTGGCCAACTATTATGGTTCCCATACTCTAGTACCTGATAGTAGATGATCCCGCCAAGCCTCTGTATAGTTTCCACATTGCTTTGGCCAATCACCTTAGGGGTTTCAACCCTATCAATATCCCTGATTTCCTTTTTTGCTCAATCAGATACTCTATCCATAATGCCAAGAAAAGGAAGTCTTAGTCCCCTCCTACCCATCAAGGTCTCTTTGTCATTATATTTCACCATGTTGAAGCCACTCTCCCACCCGCCATCCCTACCTCACCACTTCATTCCAATATGCCTCCAAATTCTCCTACCCTTAGCCCTTCCCAGTCCCTTCCTGATGATGAAGCTGGTTTCCAAACTCCCTCCCCTAGCCCTAAGGTGAAAGATACTTCTGATCCCAACCCCTCTCTATGCAAGCCTTCAAAGCGCAAAGCTACTATTGAAGAGAGCTCAACCAAAGTCAGAAGATCTACCCGATTTAAGAAGCCCAAGTTTGAAATAAGTCAGAGCTCTCCCCATCACATCTTGAATGATGACAATGGTGATCATGGCATGGGCATCAGCAACAAAATTCATTTCACCATCATCAACAACATTACCAAAGCCATGGATGAGATCAATGACACCCTTAAGTTGTTGCTTAAGAATCACGTCAAGAACGCTACAACAAATGAAGATATTCCAAATGCCTAGGCTTGAGGCTATGTCGAATAGTGGTTGGTATCCTTTTATTTTCTTTTTGTGCTTTCGGTCCTCTGATCCCCTACATAGGACTTGTCTTATTGCTACGATATCTTCTGGTGCCTTGCATGGGTTTTATTCTTCTATCTTCCTCACCTTGTGTGGGTGTTTTGATTTGGGTTTTATCTTTATTTTTATAGATGTTGTTCTCACTTCACCAACCCCTACGTGGGTATCTGGTTTGTTTTTATTAATGTCTTTTTGGGTTTTGTTTCTCTGGTGCAACCCCTACGTGGGTACTGCAGGTTTTAAGTCCATGGGTCATTTTGTTGATAGTGTTCTCTTCTGGTTGGTTATTGTTAGCCCCTGTGTGGGTCTGTTCCCTTTATTGCTTCTATATTTCTACATGCTTATGTAATTGGTTTTGGGATCCATTCAAAACCCGCATCTAAGCAATTTTACTTACAAAAAAAAACATAAACAAAAAATGAAATTTTAAAATATTGTATTTATAAAATATTAATAGAAGTATTTTCTTTAGGAGATAAAGTCACAACTAGAAATAGTAGGACAAATACCACAATAAAAATATTTAGGCGTTAAGTGGGTTAGAAGCATAGACAACATCTTATGTCTGTATAGATATAAACTATTGACTCATAAGTGATTTATTTTACAATAGAAGAAGAAAATATGCATTAGAAAAGATAAATATAAACTCCAAAGAAGTCAAAAATACTATATGGTGTAGTCTTCTCCCTGGCGGTCCTATGAATTAAAAATTAGTATGTATCTTAATATCTAAATTAATTCATGCCATGTTTTTCCTTAAATCCATTCATAAATAAACAAAAGCACAAGTTGTGCTCTATATGTAACCACATCCTTGCGAAAAGGACCAAAATATTATTTTAAATGTATTACTTAAAATATCATAAATTGAAACCTAGATTTAGCTTTGTTTAAGAAATATTTTCATGGTTTTATTATTCTTATATCTATGGAATATAGGGAGAACCAAAAGGTATTTCATTTTTGTTTAAGATATCAAATAGATAACTTATACATACTAAGGACACTAGAAGTATATGGCAAGATGTTATAATTCAAATTTTAACTCATTTTAATGTAGTTTGAACATTTTACCCTAAAATATTAAGAATAATTCTTTATGTTTAACATTACTCTTAAATTAATTCTTATATATTTTTTGAGGTCCACAACGCTCAATGATATTACTATAGAATAAGTCTATAGCCAAAACATGATTAGCTATTTTATAAAATTTTATTTTCTTTTGCTAAATGTTTGAACGGTGACTAATGGATTTTTGATTTGATATGTATATTGTAGATGCACTATGATATAACATATTTATCACATTTCAATTAAGTATGGTTTCAATCCATGCAGTCATGGTTTCTACATTAGTATGTCCTAAAATTTTCAAGCTAAAACTTATTCAACTTACCATATGGATCAAATTATCCCTTACTGTAGCAAAAATTCACAATTAAAATAATATTTGTTCAATACCTTAATATTAATAAACATGTGATAATAATGATATCAATAGAAATATGCAATTATCGATTTCAGTGCAGATAGTAATCAATATTAAATCAAATAAATCCAACACCACAACAAATCCACAACCACTTTGAGAGGGTAAAGTATCATAGCCACTTTGAGAGGGTGAAGTCTCTTGTGTCTATACACAAATTTAATTATATTCTTCAATGATGAAAAACTAATAAAAAATTCTTCCTATTTATAAATGAAATCAATGATAAACCAACCCTACTTCTCAAGAGCCAACTAATTAAATCAAATGCTTGAGATAAAAATATTTAGCTGACAAGGCTATATTGGGATCATTACATGGCTCCCTCCCTCAAAAATTTTTGTTCTCAAAGCTGGAAAAGACTAGAAAGTACTCTTAGGATCCCATGTACCATATTATTCTAGAAGATCCTTCCACTTAATGAGAAACTCTTGAATTTTATGAGATCGAATATGACGTACTCTAGATCACAATATTGCTTCATGTTGAAGAGTTATTTGACCTTCTTCATCAAGTAATGGAAGATCTATCTAGGATTGCACCTTCTAGCAAATAACTTGTTTGAGACAAGATACATGAAAAACTGGATGGACGCAAGAAGAGGGTGGAAGCTCCAATTGATATGCTACTTTACCAATGTGATGAACCACTTTGTAGGAACCATAAAATTGAGGAGTCAACTTTTGATTAGATTTCATATTCAAAGATAATTGTTTATAAAGTTATAGTCTCAAAAAGACCATATCTCATATGTTGAATTATCATTCCAAATGGTGTAGAACATGTTGTTTCTTCATATGATTATAAACATGGGTCAAATTATCTTTAAGAAGTTCAAGCATAATCTAACATTGTTGTAACAAATCATCTACCTAGACTAATTTGGGAGTGCTTGGAACATTGTCAGTGATTGCTGGAGGCTTTTGACCATACAAAGCTTCAAATGGAGACATATTAAAGGGAAAATGGTAAGAAGTATTATACCATTATTCTGCTAAGGAAATCCATTGAATCTAGAGATTTTACTTATCTTGAGAAAAACAACAAAGATAAGTACCCAAATATTTATTAATTAATTTATGTTTTACCATCATACTGGGGGTGATATGAATAAGACATACTCAAATTGGTACCATTAAGATAAAACAATTCCTTCCAAAAGTTGCTAGTGAATATAGGATCACGGTCACTCACAATGGTTTTGGGCATACCATGTAACTTAAAATGGAATCAAGAAATACCTTGGTCACCTTACTTGCTGAATAAGGATGTTGTAGTGCACAAAAATAAGCATATTTAGAAAGATGATCTACTACCATAAAGATCACTATTTTATCCTCTGATTTGGGAACACCCTCAATAAAATCCATGGATATGTGCTCCCATTAGTGGTTAGAGATAAGGGTTACAATAGCTCAGGAGATTTAACTGTTTCCCTTTGTTACATTGGCATACCTCACATTCAGCCATAAATATTTTGAGATATGATTTTAAGCCTTTCCAAGAAAATAATTGCTTCACCTACTCGTATGTTTTCAAAAATCTTGAGTGTCCCACTAGAGGAGATGCATGCAATTCTTGGAGAACCATTAACTTAATAGATGAATATTGAGGAAGATAGATGCAATCCTTTTTGTGAAGTACTCCATATGAATATAAGAAGTAAGAATGCAATGATGATCCTATTTTCATATCTTGAATGATTTGAGCAATCTCTAAATCAGCAAGCCATTCTTCTTGAATTTGAGAAATCCATTGTGGACAAGGACCCGAGATGGCGTTTATGTCCACATCATATTTGTATTTATGAGACAAGGTATCGACTACAACATTTTCCTTACCTTTCTTATATTCAATGATAAAATCATAACAAAAAATTTTGGTCATTCATTTGTTCCATTTAGGGCATGAGAGACATTGTTCTAAGAAATGCTTTAGGCTACTATGGTCAATATTAATGATGAAATGAATACTTAATAGATAATACCTCCATTTATCTATGTAATGTAAAATATCTAGCATTTCCTTCTCCTAAGTAGGTCATCCCAAATTCTTACCTAAAATTTGCTTACTTTCAAAAGCTATTGAATGACCATATTGCATTAAAATAGCTCTAATACATGTGCCAAAAGCATCACACTCAATGACAAAAGGTTTTCTAGAGTGGCCAAAATTGAAGTGGAACACATAGCTTCTTTGAGGGGTTGAAAGGTTTGAGAAGTATCTTCAATCCAAATATAGGCATCCTTTTTTGTAAGAGCTGTGAGAGGTGCCACAATCTTGCCATAGTTACGGATAATTTTTTTGTAATAACCTGTAAGTCCTAGAAATCCATGATTTTTTTTAAGGGATTTGGGTAAGGTCCAATATTGAATAGATTTTATACTATGAGGATCTACCTTGAATCCTTTATGAGATACTATATGTCCCAAATATTCTACCTCTTGGATACCAAAGACACATTTGGATCTTTTAACAAATTTTTTTCCTTTTATAATAGATGGACTTTGTAAACATGAACTAGGTGATCCTTCCAATATTTGTTGTATATTAAAATATTATCAAAGAAAACTGGGATAAACTTATGAAAAAAAGGCCAAAAGACATGGTTCATGTGACTTTGAAAATTAGAAGGGGCATTAGTGAGACCAAAGGGCATGACTAGGAACTCATAATGATCCTCACATGTACAAAAAGAAGTTTTAGGGATATCTTCTTCTCTAACCCTAATTTTGTGAAAACTAGAGCATAAGTCAAGTTTAGAGAAATATCTAGCAACATATCATTCATCCAAAAATTCATCTATAACAAGGATAGGAAACTTATCTTTGATAGTGATCTTTTCGAGAGGATGGAAATTAGGACACATGCGCCATGAGTTATACTTACATCATACCATCACCACTTGTGAGAAGTATGGACTAATTCTTGGATGAATTATTTCTTGCTCTAACATTTCTTGGACCAAATTTTCAATTTCTAACTTTTGGGGCTGTGGATAGTGGTAAGGACACACATTAGGAGTTAGAATAATAGGAATCAAATGGATGGCATGATCATGTGTGCACTTAGGAGGTAGACCCTTTGGCTCACAAAAAACTTCTTCATAACTATCCATAATATTTTGAATATCTCTTGGAAGAGTTGTAAGAGATGAATCCAAGGATTGAGCCTCTATGGAATTCACTTGGGCAATAAAAACAATACCATTTTTCTTCAATATATTCTCCATTCTATGTGAACTCACAACCTTGGAAGGAGAAGGTTAAATTTATTGAAGACAAATGACCCTTCCATTCTCTGTCCACTTGATGTATAATTTTTGTAGATTAATAGTAACATTTCCTAGATGAGATAGCCATTGTACTCCCAAAATGACATTGAACTTTATAGGTTCATAAAAAAAATATTATCCATCCAAGTATAATTCCCCATTTGGATTGTAACTTTATATGTTCAACCCACACATTGAGCATTACCTCCCTTTGCAATTAGGACTTGAAATTTATCTTGAGTTGAAGTATTGATGTAGAAGCCCAAGGATTTTGTTGTCTTAAAATCGATAGTTATGTGTACTTGAATCAATCAACGCATTAACACATTGGTGTTTAATGAATCCTTGTACCTTGATAGTGTGATGATATTGAAGACCCATAAGTGCATGAATAGAAAGAGCCACAATATCATCCTCTTGTTCTGCTTCATCTACTTCTATTGGTTGATGTCTTGGTTATGTAGATAACTCTTGTGGTGATGAATCTTCCTCCTTAGCAACCGAGGTATATTCATATTCTAAGATAAAGTTTTGATGTATTTCACAAGCATGATCTCGTGGATGATGTGAGCGATATTTAAAGCAAAAAATCCTGTGGAACACTCAACATTGCGATAAGGACAATGAGAGTTAAAATCGTGTCGATATGAAGGACCAAAATCTTAGATTTTTTGTTCTATCGCTTGAGCTATACAATGTGCATCATCAAGATTATAAGGATCATGATGTCAATTTCCTTTCAAATATTTTCCTTAAGACCATAGCAAAAAGAAAAAACCACCACTCCTTGACTCAATTCATGTGTATAGGAGAGTAGACTTGTGAACTTAAAGTAATAGTCTTCCACTAATCTGGTTTGCTCAATTTGAATAAGACATACCACATATGATGTGGAAGATTACTTATAAAATTATTTAAAAAACCGTTCCTTAAGTTGAGGCCATAAAATATTACCACCTTGTTGATGAAGCTACCATAACAACCATTGATAAGCTTGGGTACCTAGTTTAGAAGTTTCTAAGGCAACACGATATTTTTTTGGGAATATGGTGCAAATGGATAATGCCTTCCACTCTGGCCAACCGTACTTGAGGGTTAACACCTTAAAATGTGGGTATGTCAATGTAAGGAACTGGAACATGATGAGGTCATTCCAAGAAATTAGAAATACCTCCTATTGAGGGGTCTAGATCAGAGGCAAAGCCTAGGTTATGAGAAGCAAACTTTGGGGGGTTGTGACTAGGTGGATGGTGTGGAAGAACATGAGTATTTGGTTCTTGATGAATGGTTAAAGGTTGGGGTCTGATAGTATGTTGTGACCCTTGGATATGAGGAGGTGTAGAAGTGGATGGAACTTGGTTTCCTTGAATACTAACCAATATGGCAAGAATTTCATCAATTTTTTTTGCTTGTTGTGTAAGATACTGATGCAAATGAGGGTCAGTATTACTAGGTAATGTAACATCATGTATAGGGATAGAAGGAGAAACATGGTTATTTTGAGTGATCATGTTATGAGGAGGGTTATTAGATGGTGGAAATTTTTAGGAGAAAGTGAAGCCATGGAATTTAGTGAAGAAAGAAGATGTTGGTCAAAACTATTAATATTAATGGGAGTATTATGATGTGTACCTAGATTTTGAGGATGGTGATCTTTTTTTATTCATAGACACATAGTTTGGTAAGATATTATATTGTAATCATACGTTTACTCGTGTTCAAGAAGTAATTATAGTAGGATCGGTCATAAACTTTGTTGTGCTGTTCATGCCAAAATTCAATTTGAAACTTGAAAAATGATGGAAAAAATCATTTTCTGTAGTAAAAAAATTGGTTTCTAATGTCAATTGATGGGTCAATGGTTAAGACTATGCATAAGTCAACAATATCCAATGATCATGAAAAAATTCTTCAAATTTACCAATGATCAACTATCGATATATGGAAACAACTAGGTGCACTGGCTCACGCACTAATGCAATTGATCGTGATTAGCTCATCGAATAATTGTGGGTAACTTTACCCTTATGAACCATACTTAGTTCCTCATGCACTCTATGTGGGATTAAAATCCTTCATATAAAAATTAATTTACTTTGGAAAAAAATGATTCATGTCAATGTAAACTCCTTACATCAGGATCAAAGATAGTGTTAGCGATAACGTCAAAGTGATAACCTCGCAACTAGCATGTGCATCTTCGTGACCACTGTAAGGTGTCATGATTCTTTTAGCATGCATAGATGCTTTTAAAAGTGATATAATATTCTTGTGGGGATTATGTGGGATATATTCCCATGATAAATTCAAAAATCAACAATTCAAACCTACAAACCTATAAAAACAATTTGCCAAGAATTGCACCCTACATGAAAATGGTGGTCGAAAACCTATCCAATTTCACTAGATTTGCTAATTTTCAATTGAAAATATGAATTTCACGTCTTTGATACCACTTTTAGAAATTTTTTGCAATTATAATAATATTTGTTCAATACCTTAATATTAATAACAAACATGTGACAATAATGATCTCAATAGAAATATGTAATTATTGATTTCATGTTAGATAGTAATCAATATTAAACCAAAAAAAAATAATGCCATAGCAAATCCACAACCATCCAAGAGGGCAAAGTCTCATAGCCACTTTGAGAGGGCGAAGTCTCTTGCATCTATACGCAAATTCAATTATATTCTTCAATGATGAAAAACTAATAAAACATTCTTCCTATTTATAAATGAAATCAATGATAACCTAACCCTACTCAAGAGCTAACTAATTAAATCAAATGCTTGAGATAAAAAAATTTAGCCAACAATATTATATTGGGATTATTACACTTACAAAGCAAACTCTATAAAGACCTATACCAATTATCTTGGGCCTTATTTATAATATTTGAAAAAATAATAAAATAAATCATTAACTTAATTGGAAATCTAAAACCATATGGAAATAGAAAAGAAAAAAGGGCGAGAAAATGAGCTCTGGCGATTTTTTCCTCTGAACTAGGGTTTCTGGAACTTCAAAAAATCTAGGGCATCAGCTGGATAGCAGAAGTGCCTTTGGGGTACGGTGGATCTGAAGGCTAGATCGGTGTCCCAGGAGGGTCCAATGGGGACTTCTCCGGCTCCTTTTCCAGGGAGTAGCAGCTCTTACGCAGATTTGTTTAAAGAAAATTCTCCTTCAAAGAACGACGAAGCTCAAAAAATGGCATATAAAAAGCTCTTCACGGCTGCTGGGAATAGGTCGACAGCACATCGTGTGAATGGTTGTTTGCCGCAAGCCGAAACCAGGCCAAAAATTGTCATCGAGCCAAGTATGGTTGAAGAATCAATCATTTACAGAGCTAATCATGACTTAATCTGCAAGTTCATGGGTATACGTCCTTCCCTAAATTTTTTGCACTCTTGGATCCGCCAAAACTGGGAGCCTCACGGTGAGTATTCATTGTGGTTTATTAGCAATGGTTATTTTATTGTTAGCTTTTCGGCTTTGGCCGATAGAAATAAGGCTTTCGAGTCAGAGAAGAAAAATCATGGCCCGACAGGGCTATTTGTTCAACCATGGAGAGTGGGATTCGATCCCCGTGTTGAACCTACTATTGTCCCAGTATGGATCCGACTATATGCTCTTCCAATGGAATTCTGGGGTGAGCAGGTGTTGGCAAGGATTGGCAATTCTATTGGAAGACATCTGGGTGTTGCCAGAGACACAATTGAAGGGAGCATGGCGGTGTATGCAAGAATATGTGTGGAGATGGATCTCAGCCAGCCTTTGCCGATAGAGATGGAAATTGAATTGGCAGGTCTCTCCTGGATTCAACAACTGGACTATGAGGCCCTACCCTTCAGATGTAGGGTTTGTCACAAACATGGACATTTGGCCCATTTTTGCCCTAATAATATGAATGCTAAAATGGAGGCCCCTTTAGGAATGCCAAACCTGCATAAAGAGGATAAGGCAACACTTAATAAAGATTCTAATAGCACCGTTCAGGGCCAGGAAGCTCAGAGAGAGGGTTTTGAACAACCCAGAAGAAAAAGACGGACAAAGAAAAAAGAGGGAAAGGAGCAATCCCATCTCAGACCTGCCAATAGGTATGAGATATTTAAGTCACTGGTTGACGAAGAGGAACAATTTATGGAGGGCATGGAGGGTATTAAGGAAACTTCTAATATTCCCGGGCAACTCCCCCTCTCATCTCCTCCCATCATACAACAGGTAGTTGAACTCTGTGAGGTATCACAGCCAGTGTGTTCAGGGGCCTTAGTAGTGCATAACCAGGAGCAGACAGTATCTCAGGATGTCAGCATGGGAATACCAGAGAAGAACAGGGAAAGGCCATCTTTGGGGATAACCCAGGTAGAAAAAAGATCAAAAAATAGCAATTCTCAGGGAGTAGGTAGAAGATCCAATAAGGAGTTGCTAGCAGCCCAAGGAGACAAATTGATCACGGGAGGATCGGTGAGGACAATAGACTCTTATTGCTCCCAGGGTAACCAATGATTATACAATCATGGAATGTGAGGGGTTTAAACAATAGAACCCATCAATCTGCTGTTCGAAGACTTGTAGAGAATCGTAATACTAATTTTTTGCTTTTACAGGAGACTAAGATGTCATTGGATCTTATGTCCAAAACAGTCAACAAAATTTGGAGGGGTGCTGGTCATATGGATGTGGCTGCCCAAGGTGCCTCAGGGGGGATTGTTACTCTGTGGAACTCTCTTGAATGGTCTGCAATAGAACATCTTGCCTGGAGGGGTGTTCTCACTTCTCTTTTTAGGAATAATGTCACTGCGGAACACGTTCTAATCACAAACTTTTATGGGTCTCAAAACCTAGATGGTCAGAGGCGGCAGTGGAAGGTTGTGCATAACATGCGAACCTCAAGGGAAGATCTAGACTGGATTATAGCGGGGGACTTTAACGCTAAATTATCTTCTAGAGACCAGGAAGGGGGAACACCATTTTTGGATCCAGGGGACCGTTTCATGATTGCCCAAGTCCAGGCTTTGCACTTAGTGGACATTAAATGTCCTGGCATTAACTACACTTGGACTAATAAAAGGCGGGAGCCACATAGCAGGAAGGTTAAGCTAGATCATTTTCTGGTTTTTGAGGAGGTGTTTGTAAAATGGAATATAAATTTTTAGATTTTAGAAGGCCCTATTTTTGATCACTGTCCCATTCTGTTGGAAGGCGGGACTAGGATGGGGCAGCATCACAAACCTTTCAGATTTGAAAATTTTTGGCTTCAAAAGAAGAACTTCGGGAGAAAATTCCACAGTGGTGGGAAGAAGGCCGCCCAACTTATGGGAGAGCAATGTTCAGAATCCACAAACAACTACAATATGTCAAAACTCAGTTGAAGTATTGGAGGCGTGCTAATAAAACCGACTTCCAGGCCCAAAGAGCTCCATTGGTGGCCAGATGGGATGAGGTCCAAAAATAGTTCAGAGAAGGAGTAATTACAGACCAGCTCAAAGCTGAGGATGATGCCTTGCATACAACGGTTGAGGACATTGACAACCAGGAGGAGATCTATTGGAAGCAGAGAGCAAGAACCACCTGGTTATTAGAAGGGGACAGAAATACAAAATTCTTTCATCGGACTGCTTGTGCTCGAAGACAGATGAATAAGATGGAGGCCCTTCAAGATGAGAACGGTCATTCCTTTGATACACTTCCAGGTATACATTCCCATGCTATGGATTATTTTTCTAAGCTTTTTAAGGAAAGTGTGGTACAAGATGTAGAGGCCCAAAATGAAGTTATTTCTGTCATACTTGCTGTTATTTTGGAGGATGAAAATCAGGCCCTCCTCAAACCCATTGATAGAGATGAATTGAAAACTGTGGTCTTTGGAATGAGCACTGGTAAAACTCCGGGTCCAAACGGCTTCCCAATTGAGTTTTTTCAGGCTTTCTGGGACTACTTAGAGGAAGATGTAAGGGTCGTTGTAGAAGAGTCCAGAGAAAATAAGAGAATGCTTAAAGCTATAAACCACACTTTCATTACCTTAATTCCAAAAGGTGAGGAGGGGGTTCATATTTCAGATTATAGGCCTATTGCCTTATGTAATGTGTTGTACAAAATAATCACAAAGGTAATGGCTGAGCGCCTAAAACCTCTTCTTCACAACATTGTCTCCTCTGAGCAAGGGGGTTTTGTTGAGGGACGACAGATTCTGGATGGGGTGGTTGTGGCCCAGGAAGCAATCCATTCAATGCACACTTCTGGTAATAAAGGGATGTTCATAAAATTGGACATGTCAAAGGCTTATGACAGGGTTGAATGGAGTTTCCTGGCTAAAATGATGGCAGCCTTTGGTTTCTCTCAGGGCTGGATAGAGTGGGTCATGAGTTGTGTCTCTTCCCCGACTTACTCTGTGCTAATCAAGGGCCTTCCTTCGCAACCATTTGGAGCTTCTCGGGGGTCTGCGCCAGGGGGATCCATGTTCTCCTTATCTTTTTCTCATTCTGGCTGAAGGTCTTGGCAGACTTTTCTTGAGGAGAAGACAACAAGGTAGATTATTGGGTATCAGGGTGGGTGACGAAGTTTTAACGCACCTGCAGTTTGTGGATGACACTGGTTTGGTGGGAGTGGCAAGCTTCAGGGAAGCAAGAATGATTAGGGATACTCTTAATGTCTATCTCAGGGCTACTCAATAGGTCATTAATGACAAGAAATCCAAAGTGGTTTTTTTTAATCTGGAGCAAAGGCTTCAGAATAGAATTTTAGAAATCCTGGGATTCACAAGGACTTCTCTCCCAGTGGTTTACTTGGGGGTCCCCTTGCACTTTAAGAAGCTAAAATTAGACACATGGAGGAATCTACTGGAGTGTATCAAGGACAGAATTAATCATTGGTCTCACAAGTGGTTAAGTTATGGTGGCAGATTAACGTTCTTACAGTCAGTCATTCAAGCCATGCCAATTTACAAATTCTCTATCCTGGCTGCCCCGATTACAATTTGGAAAGAGTTGGACAGGATGGCTAGAAAGTTTTTATGGGAAGGAGCAAAGGGAGAGAGAAAGTGGGCCTTAGTGGGCTGGGACAAAGTTACCCAGCCCAAGGTTAAAGGAGGTCTGGGTTTGAGAAAATCTAAGCTGAATAATAAAGCTTTGGCTGGAAAGCTGTACTGGAGATGGATCTCCCAACCCACCTCCCTTTTCAGTAGAATCCTAACTAGCAAATACCTGGGACAGGCCAACCCAATCGATGTTGCTCGCATCCCCTTGGATGGTACTAGGTCCCTTGTTTGGCAGGCTCTCAAGTTAGGGTCTCAGGTTGTTAAAGACCGCTTATTTTGGAAAGTGGGAAGAGGGGAGAAGGCTCATTTTTGGATAGATTCTTGGGATCAGTTCCCACCCATCATTGCTGAATTTCTAGAATTACAGCCAATAAAAGCAGCCATTGAAGCCAAGGGATGGATCCGTATTGAAAGTTATTTCACAACTACTCAGCTGGGGGAGTGTAAGTTTAAGCAGTTCAAGAAGTTGGATGAGTGGCCCATTTCAATCCCTCTGGATTTGACTCCCATCATGACTAAAATTTTGACAGAAATATTTCTTACAGGGGGAGACGTGGAGGATGAATTAGCCTGGGGCTTTGGGAGTCTTGGCGTCTATACAGTAAAGGACGGATATGACAACATTCTCCCAGAGCCCCCCCTCATACTTTTTAGGTTGAGGACTGGAGGAAAATATGGCACTCTAAAGGCTGGCCGAAAGTCAACTTTTTTGCCTGGCAGTGCATGCACAATGGAATCCTCACTTTTGATAATCTCAGATCAAAAGGTATCATCGGCCCTTCTCAATGTGTTCTATGCTACAAGAGCGAGGAAACTGTTGACCACTTGTTGTTTGGTTGCCCTTTCACCCGACAGATTTGGCTGCGTTGGTTTGCATATTTTAAAATTCAAGTAAGTGGTGACCTGAACCGGATGAATATCTGGGCAAAATGGTAGAAGGGTAGATTCAAATCTAAAGCTCTTCATTTTGGCTGGGAGCTCGGTTTAAGCTTTATCTGGTGGCAAGTATGGCTGGAAAGAAATGCCAAAATTTTTAGAGAAACTTTTATCGCTCTAGACGGGGTTTGGCAGACCATTTGGAGCAAGGTTACCGAAACTGTGGCTGTTCATGCGGAGGAGGAAGCTCAAATTGACATTGGAGCTATGGAAGAACGTGGGGAAATGCTAGAGGGACAGGACAAAAATTGTTGGAAACCTCCCCCTGAAGGTTGGATTAAAATCAATACTGATGGAGCTGCAAAAGGCAATCCGGGTAGAGCCAAAATTGGAGTGGTGTGCCGGAACCATGCTGGGTCTGTGCTCTATTGGGAATTGCAAGGCCTGGGTAGAACCACTAACAATGAAGCTGAAGCCATTGCCATCAAGTCTGCTTCTGTTTGGGCAGTGAAACATGGCCACCGCAGGATTATTCTTGAATCAGACTCGCAAATTTTGGTTGGAGCTCTGGACTGCATGAGGAACTTTGATCTGAAAGCTTGGAGGTTGAGGGCTCTTGTTACCCAAATTAAAGAATTATGGAAGGAATTGGAGGACGTGATCCCAGTTTATGCGAGTAGAGATTTGAACAAAGCGGCTGACTTTCTGGCTAAGATGGGTGCGGAAAAGGAGGTTGGAGTTCAGTTGCACAAGTGACATGGATATTGAGGATGAGGTGATTAGACAGGGTCTGGAAAGGTCCTTGCGCCAATGATCAAAGAAAAAGCAAAGGGTGGAAAGTTGTCGTGATATCGTGACATGTTGCGCCATCACGGGCACTGGAGGAAAGTTGTCGTGATATCGCGACATGTTGCCATCGCGGTCACTGGAGGAAAGTTGTCATGATATCGCGACATGTTGCACCGTCACGGTCACTGGAGGAAAGTTGTCATGATTTCATGACATGTTGCACCATCGCAGTCGCTGGAGGAAAGTTGTCATGATATCATGACATGTTGCGCGTCACGGTCGCTGGAGGAAAGTTGTCATGATATCATGACATGTTGCACCATCGCGATCATTGGAGGAAAGTTGTCATGATATCGTGACATGTTGCTCAGTCGTTGGAGGAAAGTTGTCATGATATCATGACATGTTGCACCTGCGATCGACTGGAGGAAAGTTGTCATGATTTCATGACATGTTGCGCCATCGTCAGAGGAAAGTTCACGATATCTGACATTAGTCTGGAGGAAAGTTGTCATGATATCATGACATGTTGCCATCGCGGTCATGGAGGAAAGTTGTCATGATATCGTGACATGTTGCATCACGCTGGAGGAAAGTTGTCAAAGAAACAGTGGAGGAAAGTTGTCACGATTATCATGACATGTTGATTAAAGTTGTCAGAACTGAGAGGAAAGTTGTGATTTCGTGACATGTCGCTTCATCAAGGCCAGGGGAGGAAAGTTGTCATGATTTCGTGACATGTCGCTCGTCATGGCCAGGGATGGAAAGTTGTCGCGATATCGTGACATGTTGCTTCGTCATGGCCAGGGGTGGAAAGTTGTCGCGATATCATGACATGTTGCATTTTCGTAGCTAAGGGAGAAATGGTGTCGCGATATCGTGACATGTTGCATTTTCATGGCCAAGGGAGAAAAGGTGTCACGATTTCGTGACATGTTGCATTTTCACGGCCAAAGGAGAAAAGGTGTCGCGATATCGTGACATGTTGCATTTTCATGGCCAAGGGAGAAAAGGTGTCGCGATATCGTGACATGTTGCATTTTCACTGCCAAAGGAGAAAAGGTGTCGCGATATCGTGACATGTTGCTTCATTGCGGCCGAGAGAGAAAATGTGTCGCGATATCGCGACTTGTTGCACTTTCGTGCCCAAAGGAGAAAAGTGTCGCGATATCGCGACTTGTTGAGTTTTCGCGGCCAAAGGAGGAAAATGTCGCGATATCGTGACATGTTGCTTTTTCGCGGCCAAAGGGGAAAGGTGTCACGATTTCGTGACATGTTGCTTGTTCGCGGCCTAAGGAGAAGATTTGTGTCACGATTTCGTGACAAGCTGCATCATCTGTCCATGCCGACCCCCTGCTAGCTAGTTAATGGTTCAGGAGATTTGGCTCCATTGCAAATATTCTTCTACTATTGTAAGCTTGTGTTCTCTCTGAGTTCGGCTGGGAAGAGTCTCTTCCCATATTGTAATTGATCTTTGTTTTAATACAAGTTTTTTCAAAATTTTCAAAAAAAAAACCATATGGAAATATCTATATTTTTATTTTTTATATTTGTAAAGCATGATGTGAACAAATTTTACATCATCCACTTGAAGTCTAAATATGCCATCAAGTAATTGACATATCTTGATAGATACATTTCCATGCATATATAATTGATGGAATAGATACAATTAAAGTATGGATGTCGATTAGAAATGAAATCAACTAAACATCTTCTTAAAATTGAATTATGAAATAACAATTCTCCTTATTAATTTAATAATCAATTTATATCAAAGTATAACAAAAAATCTTAATATTTTTTTGAAATTTTTACATGCAAGAGAATTGGTAAAGGTATTTGCAATTTGATATTTGATGGCATAAAATTGGAATTGTATGTTATGTTGTCGAATATGTTTGTCAATGGAACTAAATAGTAAGGTATCTATTATGCTAATGATATTCTAAATTGTGAATGTATTTTATAACTCCCTAAGTGTTGTATGATATACCTAATCCTATAAAAATGTGATACAACTATGTTACCTCATATGCAACTCCTAAAACATGTTACCTAGCCTAAGTGGAATATTGGGTATTAACATGTTATTTTTTATTTTCCAAAGGTATCATATTAGATCTACAAAATAATTCATATTTAGAAGTGGATCTCTTGACATCCATGGATTATGGATAGCCCACATCCATTTATATTATGGATATTCATGAAAAATTCATATCAAGAAACCCACATAAGCATTATACACAACATGTATCCTGGGAACCTTCATGGGGAATAAACCCAAATTTGAATTATTTCTTATATTATTTCATAAATAATTGGTTCTATACAATGAGTCAAAGGCATCACATAGTGCCTTTTCTCCCATATTAAGAGTTCTAAAACTCCTATTTAATTACATTATGATTTATCCTATATTACATGAACACATTTTGGTTCCATGCATAGAGTCAAAGATTCCACATCTTGCCTCTACTCTCATCGTAAGAGTTCCTTTCCCCCTATGATTTTATAATAAAAATAGGTTTTTAAAATTCTCAAATATAAATCAGTCTCTCAAAATTGGGATAAAGGTACCCCATAATATCTTTACTCCTATCATAGGAGTTCCTTTCTTCCCATGTCATTACAATGGAAATCACGCCTTTTAATACATACTTCATTTTGGAATTGATTTAATACACAACCAAGTTTAATTCGGATATAAAAGACCATAAACCCAAATTCATATTCTAGCTATCCAAACAAATATATGCTCACTTTCAAATCTTTCATAGAGCATCATGTAAGTCTTATCTTGTCTCACCTCTAAATTTATAGTTGCCATTCATTCAAAGAGTACCATGCAAACTTATTTTATCTTCACCACTAGTCAAATTATTTCCACATGATATAAGCATATTAAGCACATGGTTAGCCTTATATTAGCTCTGTTTATTTAATTAAACTTTATCCATAACATAAAGATATTTATAATTATTGATGGCTGAAAATGTACATTGACATCTGCACCTGCGCACATCATCAACATGGGAATTTCCCTCTCGTGTGGGACCACCCGAGAGAAAAACCTCCAGAGAGAGCTGGCTCTCAAAAAAAAAAAAAACTAAAAAAGCTACACTTGAAATAAAAACTACGATTACTGACGGATAAATAAAAACAAAAACTAAATTGTAAAAAAACACGACAATAAAAAAATTAATTTAAGCAAAATAAAAATTCATAAACAACCTAAAAAAAATAAAAACTATTAAACTAAAATTGCTAGGGAAATCCACGAACAACATAAAAACTATTAAAAACTAAAATAAAAATGAAAAACTAAACTAAACCTATTGGCTTTCACAAAATAAGAATAAAAAACTAAATTAAACTAAACTTAAATTTGTGGGAAAAAAGGAGAGGAAAATAAAAACACAGCAATAACAAACAAACAAAAAAATAAAAAATAAAAAGATGCAATTGCACCAAAATAAAAATGGTTGACCGATTCACCACAACCGAATGAAAAATAGGATGAGAAATGTAAAATAGATGCTACAATGAAATGTTGGAGGTAAGGTTGATCTGAATGTTGGGTGCCAAACATTGGTTAATTTTATCCTATAATTGTCACAACACTCACATTTAAATTTTCAACCTGGGATTTCGTAGACTTCAGAAGTGCCATGATTAAAACTACTAAAATTACCACCTTTGAGATGAATCCATTAACTACAATTGGGGGGTGTTCATGAGATATCAGTTGAATTATCCATGCTAAGAAAACTTAAATGAAATACATAAATGTAAACACACCACACTGAAAGCAGTAATACGTCTACCATAAAAATAATGCAATTATAAAATGATTAGATCTAACCTAGGAAATTTAGAACACACTACCACACGTAATTAAATATATGAAAAGACTAACTAAGAACAGGGGAAGAATACTAGCTTGGAGTGGGCCTGATCTCCAAAAGATTCTACCCAACAAATCACGAAGACAACATGCAAGTAAGAAACACTCAAGATTTATTAATAGTGTAGAAAGATTACCTGCAATAATATTATAAAAGAATTCTTCCCATTACAAAGAAGTTCGACCACTATCTACTCTTGCACCCCTGAGTGTTCAGTCCCTGCCACCGATGAGCTTCCCTTGTGCTCCTCTACATCGTGAATCAGGGTTGTAATTAGCCCATGGTGGGCTAGGGTAGAGGACGCCCCTCTCTGGTATCGTGACACCTCATCCTACAGGGAATTTGCCAGGTAGAACAGGATGTTTATTTCTTACCTGTGCACTAGGTGGCTCAGAAAATGCATATGATTCGCATTCAGGTGTGAATACTTCCTAGTACAGGTAAAGTATCTCACCACCTGCTTGAAGAGCTTTCTCAGGTGCATTGAGAGCTTCTACTTTGGGAGCCCATGTGGGTTGCATGGGGCACTCTCCCATCTGAGTAGGACTTATGTGCATTTCTTCACTATGCTATCCTTATATATGCATTCCCTAGTAAGGGGGACGTCGGTGACGTGAGTAATGTGCTCTAGAGTGACTGAAATTTCCAGTTCACACATCGGGGTAACTCCTTTGTTCATAGAGGCAAAAAACTCCTTTGTTGCCTCTACATTATAGTCTTGGATGACTAGGCGATAGTAATCCATCCACTCGGTTACTTCAAACTAGCATGCAACATCTCCCCTGATCCCCTCAATACTAGTGGGCTCATTCTTCTTGAGCACATAATTCTTCGATCATCCACCCATGGTGAATTCTCTGTTGGTTTTGACTGGTTCAATGCCCTACCTCAGTAAGGCACATTTTTTAAAAATTGAATACCTTACTCTGAAAATTGTTTCCTTATTGGGATTGGTAGGGTATGCCACCTGGATTAACATTCGACATGACATATTAGGCATGCGGGGTGAATTCGAATCTTGCACCGACATTATTTTTAGAGAGGCATATCATATGAAAAATGTTGTATATATCTAATTAAAATCATGTGCAAACCGGATTGGTCATTTTGTGTTGCATGAAGTATGCCAACATGCTATTCGATGATGTTTTTCCCATGTGCTGATTACGTCGTCTTGGATACTACATTCCTGGTTCACCCAAGGTCCTGCTTCTAAACACATGGTGGATCTTATTGGTTCAGGTTGGGACACATATCTCCTCGACAATTGGCCTTGGGACATGCAAAAATCCTGGCCAATGATTTCAAAATATTTTTAGGCACTTTCGGATTTCCATCACATGATATGATGGTGTTGGCTTCGACTGCTCCTCGTACTACCAAGTTGCGCATGTGTTTGAATTGATCGAGGTACCTACTTGCGTAAGGCACCAAGGTAAGGCACCTACCTCAGTAAGACACTTTTCTAAGTAAGGAACCTACCTGAGTAAGATGCCTACTTGAGTAATGTGCCTACCTCAGTTAGGCCTCGCTTGACTATGAAGAATGCTTTAGGGTGGTGCCTCCTTGGTAGATTAAGATGCCACTCCTTCGGAGTAAGGTACCGTCCCTCTAGAGTAAGGTTCTAGAGTAAGGCGCTGTTCCATTGTGGGAATATATGTATATATATATATATATATATATATATATATATATATATATATATATATATATATATATTTTAAGCAATGCTCAAGTGGTGGCACATTTTGGGCAGAGTGAAGTGCCTACATTAGTAAGGCGCCTACTTCAGTAAGGCACATCATTAAGTAAGGCACCTACTTTAGTAAGGTGCATACCTGAGTAAGATGCCTACTTCAGTAAGGCACCCACTTTAGTAAGGCACCTACTTTAGTAAGGTGCCTACCTCAGTAAGGCACCCACTTCAATAAGGTGCCTACTTCAGTAAGGTGCCTACTTTAGTAAGGCACCTATCTCCCACTTATGAATAATTATCTGAGGTGGTGTCTTGCTTGGCTGAGTAAGGCATCGCTCCTCTGAAGTAAGGCACCTGCATAAGGAACTTCTCCTCTAGAGCAAGGCGCTCGAATAAGGCTCTTCCCCTTGTACTGCTAAAATAATGCTCCGTGATGGTGTTGCCTCAGTTGATCAAGACACCGCTCTTCCAGAGTAAGGCACTTGAATAAGGAGCTTCTCCTCCAGAGTAAGGCATCTAAGTAAGGTGCTTCCCCTTGTACTACTAAAAAAATGCTCTAGGGTGGTGCTACCTCAGTTGAGAAAGGCACCACTCCTTCAAAGTAAGGTGCTTGAGTAAGGTGCTTCTCCTCCAAAGTAAGGCACCCGAGTAAGGTGCTTATCCTCATACTGCTCTTCCATTGTTTGAAAAGTCAGTGATGACTATGTGCCTATTGTTGTGGGGTTGATCAAGCCTCATGAATTTTTGCTAATGCTACGTCAGCATCCACTATGTCCAGGCACAGGGGTGTATAATTTTCTATGGTTAATTGGTGGCCACCTTATGCCTGTATCGGTGCTATCCTCCTATTGCACAGGTTCATGTATGCTGAGCCGGTCTTAGGACCTGTTTCTAGATATACCTATTGTTTGAGCAATCAGGCCATTCCCCTGCAAAAAGAAAATGAGAAAAAAAGAAAAATGTAGTTTAAACGCAATCTCTGCCTATTAGGCCCTACCTCTCAAGATACCTGCAGCTTGCATGTAGGTGTTATCCCTGCAAAAAATACATTGTAAGCTAAAAAAATAAAGGAAACTAATCTAGATTGTTTTTGGTGGACACCTCTACACCCACCATGCTGTTGAGAATCCTAGAGAATTTTACGCAGATGGGGTCTTCCCCATGCCTATTATAGATTCTACCAGCAAGATTTCATACCTATGGTATGGGCATAACTGGTGGCCATTGGCTATTAATTTGGTGTTGATGCCATCAATTGTCTTGACATGCACATCACCATTTTTGATGATTTTCACCACCTCATATGGTCCCATCCATCTTTGCATTAGATTTTATTTTTGTTCCTAGAATCTGGAGTCATACAAAAAAACCCAGTCTCCCTCTTTGAACTATTTCATTTTAATGTGGAGGTCATGCCACTGTTTTCTTTGCTTTTGCATGATTTTTGTCGTTTGGAGGGCGTCCATCAAAAATTCATCCAGTTAGTTCAGCTACTGAATTTGTTCCCTTTGTGCTTCGTACAAGTTTAGGTCCACTTCAACTATCATTTTGAGTGTCTTGACCTCACATTCTATACGTATCATCATGTCCTTACCATATACCATTTGGAAAGGTGTGAAGCCAGTGGTTGATTTCTACATTGTATTGTATACCCAAACCGCTTCTGGTAATCTAGCAACCCAATACTTCTTATGCTACTGCATAGTTTTTGTCAGGATGTTTTCTAACTCCTTGATGATCACCTCCACCTACCCATTCACCTACGAATGGTAGGGGATGGTTTTGTTGTGCCTTACCCTATATTGTTCCATCAGTTCTTCGATTAATTGGGATGTGAATTGGGGTCCTTGGTTCATTGTAATCTCCCTAAGCACTTCAAAACTTATGAAAATATGGGTGAACAATAATTCAGCCATCATACCCTCCTTAGAATCTTTTAGAACCTAGAATTTGACCCACTTGGTGACATAGTCTCTACAAACTAGAATATACCTCCTTCCATTTGAAGGTGGGTTGATGGGTCCTACGAAATCCATGCCCCATTTATCAATGGGCTCAATGTGTATGTGATGTTGAAGGGGAATTTTGTCCCTATGGGTCAGGCTGCCCATTATTTGGCATTCGTCACACCTACTAGTGTATGCGGCTACGTACTTAAACAGGGTGGGCCAAAACTACCCTATTTCACCTTGTATGCAATCCTCCTTCCTAGAAAATATCCACCACATGGCTCGTTGTGATAGGCCTTGAGTTTCTCTGGGAACTCTTGCTCTGTTACACATCTTCTCACTATCTGGTCGGGCCTTGTTTTGAATAAGAGATCATCAATCCATTGAAAGGGATTGCTCTTCTCAATCATCCCCTATTTCTCCTTGTATGAAAGAGAAGGGGATGTTCTACCTATGGCCATATAATTAGCTATGTCTTCATACCACAATGTATGTTTGCTAATGATCAACATATGTTCATTTGGGAACTGGTCCTCTACCACTGCATGATCTGCTAGAATCAATCTAGACATGAAGTTCATGACTACATTATCCTTCCTAATATTGTCAACTATGGTGATGTCAAATTATTATAATAGCAAGAGCCACCTAATTATTCTACCACTAATTGTCTGTTTACTCATTAGGTATCTAATGGCCACATGGTCTGTGTACACAAATACTTTATACCCAATAATGTAGTGGCATAATTTGTTGATGGCATGTACTACTGTGAGAAACTTCTTCTTCATTACTATTTAGTTGAGCTCAACCCTTGCTAGATTTTTACTAATGTAATAAATGGTATAGAATTCTTCACCATCCTTCTACCCAAGGACCGCTCCAATTGCACTATTGGAAACGTCATAGTATATGTGAAACATAATAGCCCAATTTGGACCCCATAATATTGGGGCAAAAATTAGCTTCTCCTTTAGCGTATGAAATACTTGTTCACAGTATTCCATCCAATCAAATTCTACATCCTTCACTAGCAAGTTGTGCAACAGTTTAGTAATCTTGCTGAAGTTGGAAATAAATCACCTATAGTACCTGGAAAAATTGAGAAAAATTCTCACTTCCATTTGTATTTTTAGACTAGGTAGATCTTTGATTACCTCTATCTTCTTTTGGTCTACCTTAATTCCTTTTGCTGAGAGATGATGCCCCAACACTATGCCTTCACACATCATCATAAAACACTTCTTGTTGTTGAAGGGAAATTAGTTGAGTATTTCCATGCATCAACTGTTATGATGATGTCTTCAAGCATCCCATATGGTGCTATGGTTGATTGATCTACTAGTTGTAACACTGTCTTAGTGGGTTTTAGGTTTGTAAGCTTTAGCTTCTGCATGGTCTACTGTGACATCACATTGATGGTTACATACAGGTCAACTAGGTTATTCACTAGTGAGTGCAGTCTTATTTTTATCGTCAACACCGGGCTGCCTAGGTTTGCATATTTGGGATGATATGCATTCCCTATCATCAAATAAGCCAATTTTCCTTCGATATTGATGGTTTGTGTCACCTTACATCCTAGTTTTCTAAGACATAGCTCCTTTATTGCCTTGATGTATATGGGCACATCTCGAATGGCTTGAAGTAGAGGGATCGTGACTGTCAGGTTCCTCAAGCTCAAGAGGATGTTGAATTCTGGATGTGTCATATTCCTCTATTCCTATAACCATTTTGAAAATAGATCCTTCATTTTCTCAACAACTTCCTCTTCTTCCACCTCTTCTATTAGAGGGAAATATTCTATGTTTTTCTCCTCTTCTACCAGGGGAGGTGCCTCTACTCCTAGCTTCTTACCTGATGTAATTTAAATAGGATTACAACTAACATTATACATTGGATACATCTCTCCTTCTATCTAGTATGTTGGTTGGTTTACCTTATTATTCGGATTCACCATCGGTTGTGCTGGTAATTGTGTAGGTCTCATCGTAGGTAGGGCTGGTAAACCTTGCTAAGGTGGAACTTGTGCTATATTTTATGAGGTGGAGTTCCACGAAACATGGTTCCTCCACTATTACCCAGGGTGCTAATATGGTATCCTTGGTTGTTGGCTAGGTAATGCAGCCCCTGGAGGTACGTTCATCCAATGTGGTAGTCCCCACCATCCCATATTGGGTGGTGGCGACTACCCTTATGGCATATATGATCCTCCTCCATAAAGTGGCATCCTCATGGGCATATTCCCCATAGGGAGCTACTACCAATTTCTTTGATTGCCCATGAAATAGGCTTTAGTTATGTTAGCCTATTCCTTAGAACTGAGCAACTATGGGTAGAGTCAAGTTTTGTGGTTATGTTGGAAAATTGCACATAATCTAACCTTGTATTTTGGGCACGTATTCCTGGTATTATTTCCTCTACATTTTGGATAAAAATAGGTCAAAGTTATGTCATTCTCTTATTTCTTCTTCTCCAGCAAGAGCATATCTAACTACAATGCTAAAGAAGACAACATTTCACTCTTCAAATCCTTCAGCATGTTGCCTATCTGAATTTTTGTGATTGATGCAATCGCCTTCATATTCTCGGGAGCTGGTTTCCATCTCATTCATGAGTAATTTTGACATAGTTTTCGAATATATTCCATGGCATGCTGGTAAATGTCTCCTCCTAAAATCATGTTTAGCACTTACAATGATTCATTGTTAAGTCCTCTCAAAATATGCTTTTGAGAGACTTATCTCATAGCTTGGTGTGAGGAGATCGTTGGATGTTGAAATTAAACCTCTCCTAGTACTCTTCTAGGGACTCGTCCTCCTTTTGTGTCATGCTGAGGACTTCTTCCTTGGAATCCTGTGCTCTGCCAAAGTCTTGGTACTATTATGTAAAGAGCTTCTTCATCTCTTCCCACGTAGTGATCTACTTGTTCCCCAACCCAATAAACCATCATAGGTTTAAGTCATCTAATGTTGACGAAAAGAGCTTCAAATTTTGAGCATCTGATTTGTAATCAAAAGATCTGCATAGCACATCAAAATTAACTAAAAATAGGTTAGGGTATTCGGTTGGATATCCCTAGAAGATGGAGAGATGGGTAGGGGAGATGTTTTTCATTTTGATTTCCCCTACTTCTTCCTCTATCAAGAAGCTGAATCCATATGAGACTTATTCAGCCATTTTTTCAAGAAATGTGGTCTCTTCTGTATCTTCTATGGCATTTCTATCACTCAAGAATTTTTGTATTAGATCTCCTAAGTCAGCTGGTGTAACAGTCTGGTCTTCTACGACTTTCCACAATAGGGCTTCCTCTGAGGGTATTCTTTTAAATAGTGGTTTTAGAATAATTTTTTCTTTCCTAGGTCAATGAGATGAGGATGCACTCTATATAAAGTGATAATTCTTACTCTCATGGACTACTGGTGATAAGTCAAGAGAATCTAGTTCAAATTCTAGGTTGTCTATTGACTCAAATTTTTTCTTTTGGCTCTGTCTTGTAAAACAACCTTCGGGTTATCTTCTTCTTGGTGAAATCATACAAGGTCAAGTAGAATGTTTTAAGGAGTAATAGAATTAGTTTACTAGTGATGCTTCCTCGATAATAGTGCCAAAATATTGGGTGCCAAAAACTGGTTAATTTTATCCTATAATTGTCACAACACTCGCATTTAAATTATCAACCTAAGAGTTCGTATACTTCAGAAGTACCACGATTAAAACTACTAATATTATCACCTTTGATATGAATCCACTAACTACATTTGGGGGGTGTTCATGAGATATCATTTGAATTGTCCACGCCAAGAAAAATTGAATGAAATGCATAAACGTAAACACACCACACTAAAAGTAGTAATACGTCTACCATAAAAAGAATGCAATTATAAAATGACTAGATTTAATATAGGAAATTTAGAACACACAACCACACGTAATTAAATATATGAAAAGACTAACTAAGAATAGGGGAATAATACTGGCTTGGAGTGGGCCCGAGCTCCATTATATTCTTCCTAGAAAATCACGAAGACAATGTGCAGGTAAGAAACACTCAAGCTTTATTAATAGTGCAGAAATATTACATGTGATAGTATTATAAAAGAATGATTCCCCTTACAGAGAAGTTTGTGTGTTTATATACCACATAGGACTTCATGTTGCAGTTCTATTATAACAGGCATCCTGATTCTAGTCTAAATTGGGATAGTTCAATTTTTGTAGCCAATGCGCGATGATCAGCTTCCTCATCGTTTACTTGTAATCGAGCAATTTCTATTTCGTATGGTTTTCCTTCACAAATGGTTAAGTGTTCACCTAATCTGGTTGGGACAATTCATGCATCAACGGTTTCCCACTGATGATGTGGAATGGTGGTCAACGTGGTCCCCCTCTAGTCCTTGGTCAACATGTGTAATTTGGGTATTCGTTTGAGTAGGGTGCCTACTGGTCAAAATAACATGTAGGGAAATAAAGGTATTCTCCTCAAAATTTTTCTAAGGAGAATCATCGTGATGACATAAAATTTTGGAGGGCCACTAGTGAGCAAAGAAGAATCATCATGATGGCATGACATTTTGGAGGGCCAGTGGTGAGAAAATAAGAATCGTCATTATGGCACGACATTTTGGAGGGCCAACGGTGAGCAAAGAAGAATCGTCGTGTTGGCACGATATTTTGGAGGACCAGCAGTGAGCTAAGGAGAATCATTGTGATGACACGACATTTTGGAGAGCCAACAGTGACCAAAGAAGAATTGTCGTGATGGTACGATATTTTGGAGGGCCAATGGTGAGCAAAGAAGAATCGTCATGATGGCACGACATTTTGGAGGGGCAGTGGTGAGCAAAGAAGAATTGTCGTGATGGTGCAAAATTTTGGAGGGCCAATGGCGAGAAAAGAAGAATCGTCACGATGGTGCGACATTTTGGAGGGCCAGTAGATCATAATTTCTAAAAGAAGATAGAGAAGATCTTTGTAACAGAAATATCTTAACTTATTTTAGTTAGGAAATTGATGATCTGAGAAATATATTTGTAACAAGAAGATCATGACATCTAATCAATTTTTTACTAGGATAAGCCTATGGGAAATTTATTGTAACAACTTTCTATTTTCTGTTTATGTAAAACTCTATGTATAGGATGAGTGACCTAAACACTAGGTCGGCTCTTAGGTGTTTACAAGGCTATGTATTCAGACTTCTAAAAGATAAATAGAGATCATCTATCTTGGTTTTGGGCTCAATTGGTGTACAAGTATGTATGTGTTTGTTTATTGCTAATTTAGTCTTTGCTGAACGTACCATGCATTAATTCTTAAAGCTGAATTTCTGTGTTAAGCATTCTATAAGATCTGCAATTGACTTTATGTAGAAACTGCTATAGAAATATACGTTGAATGATCTTAGCTTTACATGCGTCGGTTATTATTATATTTTTTTGCAAAATCTTGAAGTAGTCCTATGTTGTTGCTTAATCTATACCTTATTATCTCTTAGCTTTGGCTATATTTCCTCCTTTTATACATTCCTTTCTTTCCCATATTTTCCTATAAAAACAAGGAACCAGTCTTCTCTGGAGATTGAATCAGGAAAAATCTGTTTTAGTTTGGTCTTTCAATATTGACGAAGTCTTTGGCATAAATTATTACCTAAGATGGATTTTGTTCCAACAGTGCCTAACTTAGTAAGGTGCCTACTTGAGTAAGGCACCTACTTCAATAAGGTGCCTACTTGAGTAAGGTGCCTACTTTAGTAAGGCACCTACTTCAGTAAGGCACAAATTTTGTAAGGGGCTTACCTTCGTATGCCTTCGTCTGATTGAATAGAACCGTGCCAGGTCCATGTAGGACCTCGATTGAGTAAAAGACGATAAAATCTAGGAAATAACTACACAAAACACACTTCACACTTGGATTAGATAATACACATGAATTCATTAAATACATACATAATATTTTATAAAAATACACAACTCCTTATATATTGTTGATAAAAAACTGTTAGTACATATACAAAAATATGAGCATATCAGGTGCTCATCACCGAATCCATGAAAATTATTCCCAAACTAAATATACACAGATGCAGTAATTTCTATCCTAAATCCACCCATGTGGTGCAACACTCACAAAAGAAACACAAATGCCACAATAATTGTAGGAGGTAATATTGGTTTGAACTCATGATATTCTCCAAAATGAAATATATATAAAAGCAGTTATTTCTATATTAAATCCATGGAGTTACAATGATGGCACAAAATGGTAGTGAAACAGCTAGACAAGGCTAAAATCCCAAGCCCAAATAGGCTTGAGGACCAAAAGTTAAAATTTTAATGTGCACATGATGTTATTATATAGAGCATGTGACTTACAATTTAATTTTGTAACACTAATAGATGGCAATCATTAAAAAGTCTACGATTTCTTCCAGTATCTGACCACCCAGCCATGCAAACTACAGGTTCCTTCCTTGCTGACAATGATCTTAAAGGCTTCAAACTAACCATGTATAACCAACTTTACACTTGCCCATGTATAGCCAACACTGCACTTTACCCTTAAAACCCCTTTAAGGCAATTGGTGCTACACCAACTTGATGACACTCCCATGCTGCCAGAACTTTCTCTATCACCCAGGTCTTAAATTTTCCATGCAAATTTATTATGGTAATACTGCAAACTTATTTTCTTACCTACTTGCTATATTTTGCATGCTTCTCTACTATCTATCCAGATTCATAAGATTTTACATGTCATAATCTGGCCAGCTTACAAAAAGAAAAGGCTTAAAAATAAAAACAAAAGCTATGGGAAAATAAACATATATTTTAATGCAGTCTCCACTCTACCATCAAAAACTATGAAGATATTTGGTCAAAATTTTTCCAATGTGTCCTTTGATCAGGAAGGATCCCTAAAAATGAAATATAGGTTCCTCCAACCACTTGAAAATGGGATACAAGCACCTAAAACTAGAAGACATGCAATTGAATATGAAAGATAGGCACTTAAAACTAAAAGATAATCACCTAAAATTAAAGACAAGCACTTTCAACCACTTGAAACTGGGATATAGGCACCTAAAAATGGGATATTGGCACCATATGCATGTATCGATCAAATCTGCCAGCTGCAAACACAAACTTGTCCACCACATACTACCATATTTTTGTAAATTGTGTAGTCATTAATAAAGTAGAGTGGGAGGCTCATTACCATAGTATATCCTACATTTAATTCAAATAGCATTACTTTATCCTTAAGGTAAAGAGATTGGTATTCACCATAGTATATCCTACATTTAATTCAATTAGCAATGGTATTCACAAAAGTGATTTACAAGATCCATGTCAGCAATAAGACACAATGAGTCTCAACTCACGAGTACTACCACCAAGCGATTGTTTTTCCAATCTTCGTTTAGTGGTTGAGTGAAAATGGGCCTGGGTGCCCTACAAAGTGCCCACATACCTCTTTTCTACCCCATGTGGGACAAGAAGAGAAAGAGAGTCTGAGTGACCCTAACATTTTTGCATTTGCAAAAACATGATATCACCCGAAGAATCAATTGAAATACCCAAGCAATTATTAGGTTTATTAATAACACATTTATATTAATAGTGGCAAACAATTATTTAACTTCATTAGGAAGAAATATCAGAAAGGAAAATGATGCACAAGAGAAAAACTTAGTTTAGACATTTTAGTCGGACGTAGCCCATTCAAGGGAAAAATTAGATCAGTACCATATTAGTACAATGCATTAACTTACATATATGGAGGATACATAAAGATAAATAAGTACCTCACTAATATTTCACCCAAGAAGCACCCTAGTATACAAGAAGGTGGTAAAATATTACCTCAAATATAAATGAAAATACAACAATACATATACATTCACTATTATAAATAACATTGATTGAAACAGAATAAACCTTCACTTCAACGATGATGCAACGTCCTTGTAATGTATTTTATTCAATAAGGGAACAAAACTGAGAAATTTATATTATTGGTTCTCATTCTAGTGAACATACAAATAAATATAATACCTCCATACAACAAGGCTACAATACTAAAATTCTTGAAGTATCACCTCTAATCCCAATGAGGATGATATAAATATAATTTCTTTTCACAGAGAACATAATAACCAATTACTTTAGGAGTTTGCTTCTATTTTCAATGAAAACAAAGCAAATATATTATCTTTACTCATGGAGAACATATTAATAATTTCCTTTAGGAGTTTACTTCTACTTTTAGCGAATGCAAAGCCAATACATTATCTCTACTCACAAAGAACATAATATTAGTTTTCTTTAAGAGTTTGCTTCTACTATTAGCGAATGTAAAGCAAAAGTATTATCTCTATAATGTTACTTATTTGTATAGCAAGTGTTGGAAATTTGGGTAGCCATACATTAAAATTAAAATTCAGGTCATTAGATGGCATTTTCAACCTTGGAAAGCGTCTCCTCTTAGAGGAGACGAAACAAAATCATAAAGCTTCAAAATCTGTACAATATGTAAAAAAATGGGATCAAACTAACACTTGAGTCAAAAATTATTGCCGAAATACTAAGACATGTAATAAACACCGTCGATGTAGATCCGATGGATATGATTTGCTTGGGTTAGAGTTTACTTTATTTTTTCTTACTTAAGGCTATTTTAGGGTTTTCTTTTAAGAAGACAAATTTTACATTGTAGCAAGTGAGTGAGCTCTTCCAAAGCCTGTGAGGAGATTGTAACAAAGTATTGAAACTCTGCCAAAATTATTCCAGATAATAAGAAGATAATATTTGCTCTAATTTTATTTTATTGTATTATTGTAAATTTTTCATTTGGTATCAAAGCGAGGTGATCGAGAAATTGGGTTTGAGTAACTATGGAATTTCTTCTGCAAGTTTTACAGAAGCTTTTCAGAGATCTCAGTTCATGTTGAAGGGAGCTATTATGGCCAACAACACCAATTCAATTCCTATCCCAAAATTTGATGGTTCTAACTACAAATATTGGAGCATTCAGATGAGGATGATTCTGAAGAAAAAAGGAGCTTGGGCCATTTTTCAATTTGGGTTCACCGAACAAAAATACTGGAGTGCATTGAATGTAGATCAAAATAAGGAGATGTAGGAGAAAGAGAAAGAAAATAATTTGGCTTTGGATTTCATCTAGTCAGCTCTAAATAAGAGTCTCTTTCCTTGGATTTCTGCCTGCATTTTGGCTCATGAAGCTTGGAAGGCATTGAAGGATAATTACCAGGGGAGTGCCCAAGTTAAGGAGGTAAAGTTGCAAACCTTACAGAGAGGTTTTGAAAATCTCAAACAAGAGGAGAATGAAACTGCAGGATATTACTGTGTTCGGGTAAAAATATGAGTAAATAAAATGGCCACACTTAGAGAGATCATAGAGCAAAATGTAGTAATTAAAAATGTTTTAAGAATCTTGACAGAGAAGTTTGACAGTGCAACCCTTATCATAGAAGAAATGAAAGACCTCTTGAAAATGGATATAGATTCATTAATTGGCTCTCTCACATCTCATGAAGTGAGAATTTCTAGGAGGAAGAAGGATAAATAAGGAGGTTCTATAAAGGAACACGCTTTTTCAGCAAAAGAGAATTATGGAGGAAGAGATCACGATAGGGGTTCCAAAGGAAGAGGAAGAAATGTAAGAGGAGGTAGAAGAGGCTCCTACGGTGGTAGATGATTAGGCCCAAAACTGCGTCATTATTGCACAATGTTTGAATCATTATTGCACAATGTTTGACTACCATATGATAAGTTAATTGCCAAATAGTTGACTAAAATATACTATTTGTTAAGTGTTTACATGATTTTATGTTAGGAATACTATATCTCTGTTTTTGACTATTTTCAGCATTTTGTGACTGATTTTGCTTGATTAAGTAGCAAGTAAGAACATGCATTTCAATTAACCAAATGTGGTATGCTGATATCCATTAACTTCTCAATGGTTTTTGAATGTTTTCCTGCCCTTCAACTTGTTTCAAATCCACATTGAAGACAAAAGTTTAGGACTGTCATAAATCTGAAAATCTGGAAAAAACAGCCATATAAAAATCAGCAAGTTGTCACTTTATAGGAACACCTTGAAGTTGTCAAGCAAAGCATGAGGATATGGATGGAATGAGTTCATAAGGACTACAGAAGACATCTGACCTATTTAGAAGCATTCCCACATGGTCTAAATAGGCAGCAACAGGGTATAACAGAGCAGGGACAATTGTGCAGCATTGTTGCACTATTTCAGCATGGTTACTTGGTGAATGAAGTGTATAAATTCGGTAGCAACTTGATGTACTCCTTCATGTTGATATTTGAATAATTTTTCCATGTTCTAATTTGTTTGAATTTGCAAGAAATGCCAATATTTTACAACTCGTGCAAGTAGAACCGGAAAATGCAGTAATTTACCATGTAAATTCCAGCAAGCTACCAATGAATGGCAAGGCATGAAATTCACATCCAAGGAAGAATGAAGACTATTGCAATCTGATCCTGAGGGCTAATCCACCTTAGAAATGCAGCCAAAACCATTTGGAGTCAACACAGTTGGTCATTCTAAAGATCTTCGGAATGAACACAATGTCTTCGGAATGAGAATTGCAGCAGTATCTTCGGAATGAGCCACTTATCTTCGGAATGAAAACAGAATGTACTTTTTGACTTGTTGACTGAATTTTGGTGGTGGAAAAGGGGATAAGAAGGTTGATAAAGTTAAGGGAAAATATCTCCCATCTGATTTTGTCGTCCTTGCCATCCAAAGCCACCATTCATGGAAAAGATCAATTTTGATCCTCTTCTAGGATAAACCTAGAAAAACTGCAGCATAATAGAAAGTTGTTTGCAAGATAGGAATGGCATATTCTGAAGTGGAGAATGATGTGTGAGATATTTCTAGACTCCTCCCACGTACTCCCACCACTGAAGATGCTTTCTAAGGGCAAATGACTACTACCGCAACACAAACCGTCCAGATTTGCATTTATTTCAGATCCAGAATTATTGGCAAATCACTGTAAAGCAGCACATAGGCTGATTTGAGCATGGGATATGTTGTAAATATTTATATAAATAACATAGCTCCCTCCTTGGTTGAGCCAGTTAGGAATTAGAATAGAGGAGAGTTTTCAATTGTAGCAATTAGGACTGTACAGTAATTTTTTGTAACAGTTTTCAGCATGTTTTGTCATCAATAAAAGTGCAGCTATTTTATCATTTTCTGTTCTGAGTGTTAATTAGTTAAGGAGTGCTTTTCACCTCCTTCTAGATCAGGAAGTATGGGCCCACTTTCAGATCTAGAAGGAGGGATTTTATGGCAGGTTTTAATCTGTAATTTTGCTGCAACAGAATTAATAGATTGCTTGCCAGATTTCATTTTCTTGTTTTTATTTTGTATTATGTGATTTATGTTTTCTATTATGTTTGTGTATAGCATTTGTGTGTATGTCAGCTGACAAATTATATTACGCATTTTTCCTTTGCTTTCCATGTTTTCCTTGCTTTCTATTTTAGCAACTTTCCATTTTTTAGCATATTTCATTTTGTTGTCAATTCCTCGTAGCAGAAGCTTGACGACCTTTTGTGGTAGGGCATTGACAGGTGTTTTAGAATAAGTTTCATTTACAAGCATCATTTCAATTATGCAAGAGTAACTAGATTTCAATTCTGCAAAAGTAGATTAGATTTCAATTTAGCAATTTCAATTATGCAAGAGTAACTAGATTTCAATTTTGCAAAAGTAGATTAGATTTCAATTTAGCAATTTCAATTCATGCAATTGTAGTTAATTGTTAAATTCTTGCAATTTAGATTTAGTTTTCAATTCCTGTAATTTATTTCAGTTTCCATTCTTCAGACTAGGTTTAGTGTGACACCAAAAGGCTAAACCAAAATCTGCTTCACCAATAAATGCTTGAAATCTGAATGCCTAATTTGTACTCTGCCCTAACCTTCTATCGTAGATGACCTTGGACACCACCCTGGATTGATAAATCATTGAGATTAAATGATGAGACTCAATGACACTCATCATTTTGGCATCGTTTCGGGGATCATGGTGTTGTTAGAGGGTAAAAGCAGTCAAATAATTATTATTGTGCTAACATATGAAGTTTAGAGTAAAATCTGAATGAATAGTTGGTATAAATAATAATTATTGATAGTTGCATTTCAATCCATTTAGAAAACAAGCAACCACAGGGAGGTGATCTTCACACTTGGGGGTTAAATTGCCTATGTTTGAAATTCTTGATAAAAATAGAAAGAATTCATCATCCTCATTATCAAGAAATATAAGATCTTTTAAAAAAGAAGAGCCATCTGCTAGTACTGCCCTTTTTATATCCATATCATCAGGGTAGTATAAACAAATTTGTACTAGGTGTTGGAAAGATATCATGGTAGATATACAAGACTATCCCTTGAACAAAATAGCCATATCACCTACCTGTAGCATTTGTTCATAGGGACATATCATTGATGAATGCCATTTACTTCCATAACTTAGAGATGCAAAATCTGTTGCCTAGTCTGAATTCTTCTCAAAGAGAGATCCCAACAACAACAAACAGGGCAAGTAAATCAACCACCACCTTCAGCCCAACCTGTGGCCAATATACAGGACATGCAACCCCTGTCTATGTAAGCTAAAAAAAAAAATCACAAAAAACTTTTGCACAATCAAAATAGGAGTTTACAACTTAATGATGATCCTAGAGTTTTCCATTATTACTTAAATATTGTTAGGATTTTACCGCGCTAAACCGCAACCTAGCAATTCTTAGCCTACACGGACAATAGTTGATCTCATTAGAGGTGATCCTACCCGACAAGTAGTTTATCTCGCTAAAGTTGTACACTTCTTGTATTATTGTGCAAACCAAAAATATTTCTCTTTTTAGCCCAACCTCGTGATCGATCCGAATAATACAGGATAGGCAACCCCTGTCTATGTAGTCGAATCTGGTATAAAAAAAAACTGCAAGAAATGTTATTGACTACAACAACATCCAACCGTACTCAAACAAGAACTTACTCGAGCTTGAAGAGACAAAAATCAATGGAGATACAAGAAAACCTTTAGTCCAAACACACAAAAATTAGCCTTGGATAAAGGAGAAAAACTAGAAAAATCGCACATAGAAAATTTACTTCCATTTTACAAAGGGGTAAATTCTGTCCTCCTAGGAATGAAACAAATTGAAGTGCAGCCAAGAAAATTCTTGAACATTATTAGCCGGTCGACTTATAAACAAAAAGCAAAATTGTTGCTATTTTGAAACAATATTTCAATCCCTTTACATGGAATTACAAGGGTATATCAAGATTTTATCTTGATGTAAGCACTTAACATCTTTTGGGAATTGGTATTTAATTGTTTCAAGAATAGATTGACAAGATTTTGCAGACTAGGAGCCATGGACAACACTTGATTGAAGAAGTTTTCAGATATGGAGCGGTGCTTCTTTCTCCCATTGGTAATTCATGGAGGATGTTAGTGGTGAATGGACATTGCCTTCGGGTATACCATGCACCATTAACTAAGGAGGAGTTCTTGAAGGAGATTCCATTGGATGTACACATAATGGAAGAGAATTTCTCTTCAATATCAGATTCAGAGTGATGATAAAAAGTTTGACAAAAAGAAAAAAAAAAAAGGGAAAAAAATACAAGAAAAGCAAAAAGAAGAATAGTCTTGTTTGTGAACTTCCTTTTTGGGTACAAGCAAGACAAGAAAATTTGAAAAAAAAAAAAAAGAGAAAAAATTTGCAGCAAAGGCATGTCCCACAAAATGGGGATACATGAGGACAAGCATCAATTTCAGCAAGAAAGAGGAACAATGGAGCCAATACTTCATTTCCAGCAATAAGGAGGCAATGATGATGTAAGAAGATTCTTACTGGTCATCTAGTAAGGAAGGTTGCATCAATGTTGCAGGTTTCAACAGAAAGAGATGGTGTTTTCATACAACAATTGACATGTTTTTGCAGAATAAGGATTGGTCTTATCCAAATAAGAGTGAGATATGTTCTCTCTCATTGAAGCACTTGAAAAAAAAAAAAGGATAGAAGTTGGTTGAAAACCAGAAATGGCAACCTCTTCTGATGAAAAAAATGAAAAAAAAGAGATGAAAAAAAAGATAAAAAAAATGAATAATTCAGTAGTGAAAACCTTCTTGGAGGCGCTACTGAGTTGGCTTGCATGAAAACCAATTTTTCGGCATGCATTGCCTTGTTGATCTACCCATCATTGTTCCACCATTGTACAAATCTCACACCGCACATGTGTTATGTTTGTTTATGTTTTCGGATAGCCTCGCTAACAATCATCAAAAGCATCTTGTAAGGTGCATGACCAATTTTCAGGACAAGTAAGGTATGTGTTTCTTGCATTTAATTCATAGTAAACATTTAGCATTTAGTGTATGATAGTCGGTATTTGGCATAAACTATTCATACAATAGTGACAAGTTGAAAAAAAGGAACATGTTCAAGATGTCAAGAAACACCCCCTTATGCCCTTAATTGCATGGAAATTCCAAAACTATGCAAAAACCTGATTTTGGGACAGACATGGCAAGCAATTCTATTTCAATTTGTAGGGCAAATTTTAGAAGGAGAACTGCAAGTTTATATCTCATAATTGTCTGATAAATTGAAGGAGGATAATCAACAAAATGCACCCGAAGGTTCTATTTTAGTACTACTGGAATAAAACAACAACATACAAAACAAAGAATAGCATCTAAACAAAAGGATGAAGAAGGGATTTTTGATGTTATGGAAGGCTTATACACTCTAGATATGGACCCACAATAGAATCTGTAGCTAACTTTTGCATAGGAGGTCATTTCTGCATTTTTTTGAAGATCTTCGGAATGAGAAATGCAGTCTCTTCGGAATGAACAGACATCTTCGGAATGAGAAATGCAGTCTCTTCGAAATGAACAGACATCTTCGGAATGAGAAATGCAGTCTCTTCGGAATGAGCAGACATCTTCGGAATGAGAAATGCAGTCTCTTCGGAATGAGCAGACATCTTCGGAATGAGAAATGCAGTCTCTTCGAAATGAACAGACATCTTCGAAATGAGAATACAGTCTCTTCAGAATGAGCAAGATATCTTCGAAATGAGCAAAAACTGTACCAAAATTGCTGAAAATGCTACAGAATAGCAAAAAGAGTAGGGTACATCAAATATTGAGGTTTATAAGGCTCTACCACAAGTAAGTACATCCCTCAAGCATTTCAAATCAAAAAATTATCAATTTTGTTCAAAAGGTGCAAACAACAAAAATAAGCATTCAGGCTGAAATGTTGTTAAGAACAGAAAATTCCATCAGTAGTAGTGCATCTGCCAAATACGGTTCCACAATAAGACTATTGCAAGATGAATCATATGATATCAAGCCTTTAAGAGGTACCTTGCAAGCACTAAAACTTGTAGAAAAATAGAAAAAGAGTCATACATGTGCTTAATTGCAAAATACTTGATATAGTGCAGCAAGGAGGAATTTCTCAGTTAGCAGGTAGCAAAGGATGTTGTTCACAAGAATAAAACCTGCATATTACTATGGCCTACTAAGATGCATGAGGGCATGCATCAGTTCAAGTTGGGGGGGATGATGAGGCCCAAAAATGCCTCATTATTGCACAATTCATTATTGCACAATGTTTGACTACCATATGATAAGTTAATTGCCAAATAGTTGACTAAAATATACTATTTGTTAAGTGTTTACATGATTTTATGTTAGGAATACTATATCTCTGTTTTTGACTATTTTCAGCATTTTGTGACTGATTTTGCTTGATTAAGTAGCAAGTAAGAACATGCATTTCAATTAACCAAATGTGGTATGCTGATATCCATTAACTTCTCAATGGTTTTTGAATGTTTTCCTGCCCTTCAACTTGTTTCAAATCCACATTGAAGACAAAAGTTTAGGACTGTCATAAATCTGAAAATCTGGAAAAAATAGCCATATAAAAATCAGCAAGCCTGTCACTTTATAGGAACACCTTGAAGTTGTCAAGCAAAGCATGAGGATATGGATGGAATGAGTTCAGAAGGACTACAGAAGACATCTGACCTATTTAGAAGCATTCCCACATGGTCTAAATAGGCAGCAACAGTGGTATAACAGAGAGGGGACAATTGTGCAAGCATTGTTGCACTATTTCAAGCATGGTTACTTGGTGAATGAAGTGTATAAATTCAGTAGCAACTTGATGTACTCCTTCATGTTGATATTTGAATAATTTTTCCATGTTCTAATTTGTTTGAATTTGCAAGAAATGCCAATATTTTACAACTATGTAGCAGAACTAGAAAATGCAGTAATTTACCATGTAAATTCCAACAAGCTACCAATGAATGGCAAGGCATGAAATTCACATCCAAGGAAGAATGAAGACTATTGCAATCTGATCCTGAGGGCTAATCCACCTTAGAAATGCAGCCAAAACCATTTGGAGTCAACACAGTTGGTCATTCTAAAGATCTTCGGAATGAACACAATGTCTTCGGAATGAGAATTGCAGTATCTTCGAAATGAGCCACTTATCTTCGGAATGAAAACAGAATGTACTTTTTGACTTGTTGACTGAATTTTGGCGATGGAAAAGGGGATAAGAAGGTTGATAAAGTTAAGGGAAAATATCTCCCATCTGATTTTGTCGTCCTTGCCGTCCAAAGCCACCATTCATGGAAAAGATCAATTTTGATCCTCTTCTAGGATAAACCCAGAAAAACTGCTAGCATAATAGAAAGTTGTTTGCAAGATAGGAATGGCATATTCTGAAGTGGAGAATGATGTGTGAGATATTTCTAGACTCCTCCCACGTACTCCCACCACCGAAGATGCTTTCTAAGGGCCAATGACTACTACCGCAACACAAACCGTCCATATTTGCATTTATTTCAGATCCAAAATTATTGGCAAATCACTGTAAAGCAGCACATAGGCTGATTTGAGCATGGGATATGTTGTAAATATTTATATAAATAACATAGCTCCCTCCTTGGTTGAGCCAGTTAGGAATTAGAATAGAGGAGAGTTTTCAATTACAGCAATTAGGACTGTACAGTAATTTTCTCGTAATAGTTTTCAACATGTTTTGTCATCAATAAAAGTGTAGCTATTTTATCATTTTATCGTTCCGAGTGTTAATTAGTTAAGGAGTGCTTTTCACCTCCTTCTAGATCAGGAAGTATGGGCCCACTTTCAGATCTAGAAGGAGGGATTTTATGGCAGGTTTTAATCTATAATTTTGCTACAAGTAGAATTAATAGATTGCTTGCCGATTTCATTTTCTTGTTTTTATTTTGTATTATGTGATTTATGTTTTCTATTATGTTTGTGTACAGCATTTGTGTGTATGTCAGCTGACAAATTATATTACGCATTTTTCCTTTGCTTTCCATGTTTTCCCTGCTTTCTATTTTAGCAACTTTCCATTTTTCAGCATATTTCATTTTGTTGTCAATTCCTGTAGCATAAGCTTGACGACCTTTTGTGGCAGGGCATTGACAGGTGTTTTAGAATAAGTTTCAATTACAAGCATCATTTCAATTATGCAAGAGTAACTAGATTTCAATTCTGCAAAAGTAGATTAGATTTCAATTTAGCAATTTCAATTATGCAAGAGTAACTAGATTTCAATTTTGCAAAAGTAGATTAGATTTCAATTTAGCAATTTCAATTCATGCAATTGTAGTTAATTGTTAAATTCTGCAATTTAGATTTAGTTTTCAATTCCTGTAATTTATTTTAGTTTCCATTCTTCAGACTAGGTTTAGTGTGACACCAAAAGGCTAAACCAAAATCGGCTTCACCAATAAATGCTTGAAATCTGAATGCCCGAATTGTACTCTGCCCTAGCCTTCTATCGTAGACAACCTTGGACACCACCCGGATTGATAAATCATTGAGATTAAATGATGAGACTCAACGACACTCATCAAGTATAAGTCAAGGAAGATCTCAAGATTCAGAAAATAACTAGGCTCATGCTATAAGAGGAGGATCCAATGCAAGAGGAAGAGGTAGAGGCCGAGATATGAGAAATATGCAATGTTACAATTGTAACAAATATGGCCATTATGAGAGAGATTGTAGGCTAAACAAAACATCACATTATGGAGAAGAGGATTCCTATGATGATGATACTTTGTTTTGTATTATTGAAGAAAAAGTGGAGCAAGTAGCTTTCCTCTCTATATAGAATCACACAAAGGAGACATGGATCTTGGAAAGTGGGTGCACAAGCCATATGACTGAAAAGAGGGATGTGTTTTCATCTCTTGATTCTTCTTGTCAATCCAGTATCAGGCTTGGGGATGAGAAGATCTTGGAGGTGGTTGTGAAAGAAGAAATAGAGGTTCCTACTAGGAGAGGAAAAATAATGAAGGTAAAAGATATTTACTATGCACCCCGTTTGAAGCATTCATTAATGAGTATTGGTCAAATGTTGGAAAAGGATTATACGTTAGTGTTTGAGGATAGAATGTGCAAAATTTATGATCAGAGGAGAAAATTGATTACCACTGTAAATATGACCAAGTATAGGCTCTTTCCATTACAATTTTTAGATAAAGGGGGAGCTCTAGCATTTTTTGGTGTAGAAGGTAAGGAGAGGCTATGGTATTTATGATTTGAGCATTTAAATTATAAGAGATTGAAGATGCTTTCACCACTTGTCTATGGGTTGCCAAAAGTTGAAGACTCTAAGGAGGTTTGTGAAGGCTATGCACTTGGCAAACATTCAAGGGAGAAGTTTCCACATGGTGAAGCATGGAGGGCCCAAAATCCATTGCAATTGGTTCATAGTGACATTTGTGGACCAATGCAGATACAAAGTATGGGTAAAGCTTCTTACTTTCTAACTTTTATTGATGATTTCTCTAGATATTGTTGGGTTTATTTTATTAAGCATAAGGATGAGGCATTCAATTGCTTCAATAATTTTAAGGCTCTAGTTGAAAATGAGAGTGGTCATTATATCAAATGTTTGAGGATAGATAGAGGAGGTGAGTTTTGTTCTCATGAATTTGATGATTTTTGTAGTGAGTTGGGGATTAAAAGGCAAAAAACAAGTCCTTACACACCTCAACAGAATGGGGTGGCTGAAAGAAAGAACAAGACTTTGATGGAGATGGCACGGTGCATGATGCAAGAAAATGATATGAGTAAGTTTTATTAGGCTGAAGCAATTAGGACTGCTAATTACATTTTAAATAGAAGTCCTACCAAGAGTCTTGAAAATATTACCCCTTATGAATTTCGGTACAACAAGAAGCCAAATGTAAATAATTTTAGAGTTTTTGGATGTGTGGATTTTGTGCATGTTAATGGTTAGAATAGGAAGAAGTTGGATGCAAAGAGTGAAAAATATATTTTTATTGTGTACAGTGAGCAATCTAAGGCTTACAGGTTCTTTAATCCTATTTCACATAAAATAATTGTATCTAGATATGCAATTTTTGATGAAGGGGGAAGTTGGGGATCACAAAAATTATTTGTTGAGGATGTTTTTGGTGAAGAGAAGGTGGAACCAAGCCATGTTTTAGTTCAGACCGGCTATGAAAAAGTTTCTAGTTTATCTTCTACAAGTGCACCTTCAAGTCCAAGAGAAGGTTCTTACAGTAGTTCTCCACCTCCATCACCATTGGCCAAAGTAAAAGGTAAAATATTGTTGAAGGATCACCCAAAATCTAAAATTCTTGATAAGAATTTCCATAAGAGGGTGACAAGGAGTCAACATACAAAGATGAATGCAGTAATAGAGAGGTTAGAGAACCTGCATCTTTATGGAGATGATGGCAGTGGAGATCACAAAGGTGGTGTTGTAAACTATGCACTTGTTTCACAAGTTTCTAAAGTTTCAAAAGTTGTTGTTGATTATTTTGAGCCTTCATGTTTTGAGCATGCTAGTACTAAAAAAGTGTGGATGAAGGTTATGCAAGAAGAAATGCATTCTATTGAAAAGAATGATACTTGGAATTTGTGTTATTTTCCCAAGGATAGGAAATGTGTAGGATGAAAGTGGGTCTACAAGATCAAGAAGAACAATGATGGATCCATTGAGAGGTACAAAGCATAGTTGGTAGCAAAGGGTTTCACTTAGAAATATGGTTTGGACTATGAGGAAACATTTGCTCTAGTGGCAAGGCAAGAAACAGTAATAATGTTGCTATCATTGGTAGCTCCTAAAAGGTGGAGGGTGTATCATATGGATGTCAAAAGTATATTTCTAAATGGGTATTTAGATTAAGAAGTATATGTGGAATAGCCACAAGGTTTTGTTGTCCAAGGAAAATAAGATCAAGTCTACAGGTTGAAGAAGGCTCTATATGGGCTGAAGCAAGCTCCAAGAGCTTGGTATGCTAGAATCCATGACTACTTCCTATAGTGTAATTTTGAAAGGAGTAAGAGTGAGCCCACTTTGTACTACAAGAGGTAAGGTAATAATATTATTATTGTATGCCTTTATGTTGATAATATGTTATTTATGGGGAGTAGTATTCTTTGAATGATTCTTTTAAACATGATATGAAGGTGTTTGAGATGTCTGATTTGGGTTTGATGAGCTATTTTCTTGGGATGGAAGTACATCAAACTAGAAATTAGATTTTTGTTTGTCAATCCAAATATGTAAGGGATATGCGAAAGAGATTGGTTTGAGTGAATGTAAACCTATAGCAACACCCATTGCACATGGGGAGATCTTGAGTTTGGAGGATGGAGATGAAAGGGAAAACAAAATAGAGTACAAGAGTATTGTTGGTAGCCCTATGTTCCTTTGTAACACTCGACCGAATATATGCTTTGATGTTTCATAGTGTTCCAGGTATATGGCTAATCCATCATAATTACATTTGAAGGTAGTAAAGAGGATTTTGAGGTATGTTAGTGGAATAATCGATTATGGGATCCACTACTCACAGGCAAAGAATTTGAAGTTAGTGGGATTCAGTGATAGTGATTAGGATAGTAATATTGATGAAAAAAAATCCATGAGTGGGCACTACTTTTCTCTTGGTTCTGTTTTGGTTACAGGGAGTTCCAAGAAACAAGCTATAGTGGCATTTTCCTCTACTAAAGCAGAGTATATTGCACTTACATCGACAAGTGCACAAGTATTGTGGCTTCAAAAGGTGCTAGGAGAGATTTGGGAGAAGCAAGGGACTCCAACTACTTTATTTTATGATAATCAGAGTACCATTAAGTTGGCACATAATCTTATCCACCATACTAGGTCCAAGCATTTTGACATCAAGTACCACTTCATTTAGGACATGGTAGAGAAGGAATAAGTTAAATTGAGGTATTGCTCCACAAATGATCAATTAGCATATATTTTTACTAAGGGAGTAGTAAAACCTTAGTTTTTTTTTCTAATGGACTTGATAATCAGTCCCCTTATCAGCAAGGGGAGAATTTTGGAAATCTGGCCAGCCATACATTAAAATGAATATTCAGGTTGTTAGATGATGTTTTCAGCCTTAGAAAGTGTCTCCTCTTAGAGGAGATAAAATGAAACGGTAGAGCTTCGAAATATGTGCAATCTGTAAAAAATGGGCTCAAACGGACACTCGAGTCAAAAGTTATGGCCGAAATACTAAGACATGTAATAAACACCGTCAATGTATATCCGATGGATGTGATTTTCTAGGATTGGGGTTTGCTTTTTTTTTTATTACTTAAAGTAGTTTTAGGTTTTTCTTTTAAGAATAAGAATTTTGCATTATAGCAAGTGTGTGAGCTCTTCCAGAGCTTATGAGGAGATTGTAATAGAAAACTGAAACTCTGCCAGAATTATTCTAGATAATAAGAAGATAATATTTGCTCCAGTTTTATTTTATTGTATTATTGTAAATTCTTTAGGAAGGTTAGGCAATATTCAACACAAATTTTAGAATATCATTCATTTCCAATGAGGTCAGAACAAAATTCACACACAGTCCTTTAGCATTTTTTTTTTAGTGAGCACATTACATTACTTAAGTGCAATCTAATATTCAACATTCATTTCAATGAGAGATTAAGGCACTCATTTTCTCTCACAAAAGACAATGTATTCGATTTGTAAAACTCTCCCTTCAGTCCCAGCAAAGCATCCCTTTTCCCAGTCATTCCACAAAATAAAAATGAAAACCCCTTTCCTTCCTCTAGTGGTTGAAGAGTCCCTCTCCATCCATATGCTACTCACATCTAACCAATATAATTAGTACCCACTTCACCTTTTCCAACAACTATTGCCATATTCATTCAAAATGTGGCAAAACAATGAAGCTCATAATTAACGTATAACTTAAGAATCATAAAAAATCTTGGATTAGTCTCAACATCAAAAGTAGATGCTTCAACTATCAATAAAAGAGAATATTGCTTTCATATTATCTACATTTCAACATCATACAAAAACATTCAATAACATTTATTTGTCATCCAAGCAATCTACATCATGAGTAGAACAAATAAAAATATTAATCCATTTAAATCCAAGTTGAAACATGCATGAAAAGAATAGCATGAGTCCTTAAATTAAGTACCAAATTAGTTTAAAATATCCTACAAAACCCAAGTGAGGTCATAATACCATTCCAGTAAAGAATCACTATAATTTTAGCATTTTTTAAATCTAAAAAGAAAAATATGCTAGCCATTAAAATAATATAGTACACATAGTTAATTAAAAATGCTATCAGGATGGGGCATTACATATTTCTCCCCTTGGGTTAAACACAGTATGTTGTTTTTCATCATAGTCTAAGCATTTAAATAGTTGTTATTACTCATTTTAAAATAGAAATGGAAAATGTATTTGCATATCTACTACCTTCTACCAAGTAGTATTTATCTCAAAATAACGGTCCCATTGGACCTTGCATTGCTCTACAGTCCCATTTTTTCATCGATTTGGAGTGGAACCCAAGGATATTTACTGGTTGCACTTCAATGGCCTTTAGATCCACCATTTACAAATTAGGAAAATCCTATACATGATCAGGGTTAGCAATATATTATCTAAGCAAGCATATATAAAAGGTGTTGTGAATATTTGACAAACTGGGTGGTAAGGTGAGTCGATACACCATGGGACCAATATTTTCTATAATTTCAAATGGTCTAACAAAAAATATATAGTTGTTTATACTTTATATAACTTTTCATTGGTCTCACCCTCAAGAACACTCTATCACCCATAAAAAATTCTCTTGGCATCCTCTGAAGATTGGTATAACTTTTTGTGTGATCGATGACCTCCTTAAACCTTTCTATGATCATCCTTAACTATTTATCTATTTCCCTAATCATGTTTGGTCTGAGTGCAACCTAGTTTTCTGGATTATCTCATGACAATGGTGTCCTACACCTCCTACCATATAAATTTTCAAATGGAGCCATGCCTAATATTTAATGGTATCCATTGTTGTAAGAAAATTCCACTAGGTGTATATAGTCTTCCCATAAAGTCTTTTAATCCATATAGTACATGCAAAGCATGTATTCCAACACTTGGTTTACCCTATTAGTTTATCCATCAGTTTTTGGATGATGTGAAAAACTAATATTCAGTCTGGTACGTATGGCATGATGTAGAGCTTGCGAAAACTTAGATGTGAACCTCAAGTATCTATTTGAAATAATTACCTTTGAAAAACCATGAAGCCTAAATATTTATTTGGTAAATCTATTATCCACAATCACGACATCATCTTTGGTATTTCTGAGTATAAAGTGCAAAACCTTAGTCAATTTGTCAACTACTACTAGCATTGCATCATGTTGGAATCTAGGTTTTGGTAAACCTACAATAAAGTCCATTGAAATGATCTACCATTTTTGCATTGGCATGTCATGTGGGTACAATAGTCCTATAAGGTGTCTGTGTTTCACCTCAAATTTTTGGTATTCAAGACACTAGGCAACAAATTCAGTGATGTCTCTCTTCATTCTCGACTAGAAGAAAGTTTTCTTCATGTTTTTCCTCATCTTGGCTCCCCCTAGGTGAGCATAATAAGAAGACATGAGCTTAATTCATGATCATTTTCCTTATATCACCTACGTCACGAATAATTACTTGATCCTTGAAGCATAAGAAACCAACCTTGTGATCTATCCCAAAAAGCGTACACCTAGCTATTGCATTAATAGAAATCAACATAAAAGCATGACAAGATAACAAGATTGCATATAATAATGAAAATACGTGTTTATTTTATTAATATTGTTAATGAAATTTGATTACAATATTGCCCCTCTTAGGGTCACCCAAAATGTTGATACAATCAATACAATTACCAAAGCCCCCAACGGGGTAGGTGCACTATAAATACTTTTTCAAATAGTCGCAAACTGCTCTAGGGTGGAGTTAACCCTCTTATTCGTGTTGAGGAAGGTGTTTGAACAATTGAAGATCCCTTTAAACCTATTTTCTATGATCAAGAAACAACACCAAAACGTTATACAAATAGGCAGCCTCTCGTGATGAGGCCCTTTGAAGGATTAAAACATGAAAAAGCCATGAAAAGCATATAATCAAGAAAGCATGAAAAACACATCTAAACTATGCCAAATTAATAAATATTTATGGAAATGCATAAAATACTATTGCAACTAAGAATTGAATGGTCTAATTAAATGAAATTAAGCATGAAATCATAAAAAGAAACCATTCTTGCATATTCTACACTAATGTACTAGAATTACTTTAAACACTAAATCTATGGGTCAAAAATCTCTAAAACCCCATTTTAACTGTGAAAATTATTAATCTAATCTAATTAAGTAATCTGAAACAAGAACAGTAAGGAGATCGTATACCTATGGTAAACCATAGCTCTGATGAATGGTCTACACTGTAAACTACGACTGAAAGCCATGGTGAGCAACCAAGTATGTTTGCCCTTAAATTTTAAGGATAGTGGGCTTGATCCTCCTTATCAAAATGATGATGAAGGATCACCTCAGTATCCTCTAATAGGTTTGGTGATTGAATTGGGCTTCCATTTGCCCAAATTTACGTTATCTGGCTCTCCTAGGTCCTTAGGGCATCCATGGAAAATTAATATTTTGATTGGTAGTAAAGTGGCATTCTCACATGCATGATGTTAGGACCCTCCTAACATGTCCTAATACTTATATTATTTATTAATTATATTCTAGGGTCACAACCCTTCACTCTTACAACTATTAGACTAGGTATTTAAATGCAATCCAAATATGATAATAAGGCATCATCGAACAAATATATAAATTAAGTCTATTGTGAGTTTTCTACCTTATAATAAAAAAGTGATTCAATATAAAAAACGATCCTGTTTCCCGCACCATTTAGTTTCATACCATCTGGATCAAAGCTAGATCAAGGAGCAAATTCACCATTAAATTTTTTTCGCACCGCACATTTTAGCCAGTCCACATTCGTGAGGATGCAAACAACATTCACGCTTCATGGATCCGTGTCAAAATACTCATAAAAAATTAAACCTTCTCCTAAGGTACGAATTAATTTATCTTACACCCAAATTGTTCGACCTTTCGCATGGTGACCGGTGGCTGTTTTGAAAAAGCTAAAATCTTCAACGCAGCATCAAGGTTTTCAACGTTCGAAATGCAAATGAAAAAAATTAAAATTATTATTTTTATTTTTTTCTCACCTGTACCAAGTCATATTGATCATTACCTACACCAACCACAATGGCTGAAGGACAACGATCACTAGATTCCATTCATGAGAAACACGAAAGGCTCTTTGAAGAAGTTCAAAAGGAAAGAGAGGAGAATACCCGTAACACAAGAGAACTCTTCGAGAAAATATTTGCAATGGATATTAAACTTGATGCCATCAGTCAAAATCAGGCAACAACACATGCAAATTCACCCAACCACGGGTCATCAAACATAGCAATGTTAGGAGGTCCACAAAATTCCATTCTACCATGGATGACCAAATTAGACTTCCCAAAATTTGGAGGAGACCCTACAAACTGGATCTACTGAGCAGAGCAATATTTATCACTAAATCAAATTCCAAAAATGCAAAAAGTGCATATCGGCTCCTTCCACTTGGAAAATGACGCCATCCAATGGTACCAATGGTTCGAGAAAACTAACAGCACTCCGATGTGGTCAAACTTTACACATAATCTATTAGTGCAATTTGGCCCTAGCAAGTTTCAAAGCTTTACAGGGGCCCTCACTAAATTATGTCAAACCACTTTGGTAAGCGAATACCAACCAAAATTTGAAAGGCTAGCTAATCGAACATCCAGATTAGATGCTACCTTCTTTCAATAATGTTTTTCAATAGATTAAAAGAATAAATTTGAATACAGGTGCAAATGTATAACCCTAAAAACATGTTAGAGACCATCGGATTGGCGAAATTAGCAGAGGAAAAAATCAAGGCACGAAATCGGTTCACAAAACCAACTTGGGGAAACCATCAAACACTTATACCGACCCCAAACCAATGTAAAATGGATGAACCTAAAACTCCTACACATCCCCCAAAATTAACCCCGCTCTACCAATTAAGCGTCTAAGTTTCGAGGTAAATGAAGGAAAGACAAGCTAAGGGTCTTTGCTACCATTGCGATGAGAAATTTGACAAAATCCATAAATGTGCCTCACGAAAACTATATATTCTAGATGCCATAGAGGAAGGGAATTCTACTGAAGAGGAACATGAACTCGAAGTAGAGGTATTATCCAACACACTTGAATGTGACGAAGAAAATGCACCAAAGGTTTCCTTCACCGCCCTTGCCAAATTTTCTACCCCTCAAACAATGCGAGTAAAAGCGTATTTTAAGAAATAAAACCTTATCGTGCTCCTAGATTCTGGTAGCACACACAATTTTATTGATCCAAAGGTGGCTAAACAAGCAAATTTTTTTATATACCCTTGCAATAACTTCGAAGTGATGATTGGAAACGGTGGAAAAATTGCATGCAAAGGAAAATGCAGAAATATAAAACTAACTATGGGGGTTTATAACATGAAAGGCGACATGTACGTCCTACCCCTAGGTGGGTGCGACATTGTACTAGGCATAACGTGCAATGGTTATGAACCCTGGGCATAGTCCAATGGGAACTTGATGAACTATGGATGAAATTCATAGCAAAGAACCAAACCTATATTATCCAAGGCCTAAAATCAGGACCTTTCCAAATCGTCAGCACGCATAGAATGGAGAAAATTATCTGAAAAGGAAACAAAGGAATGGTCACCCAATTATTTTCAATTCAACCTAGTCATAAAGAAGACGAGACACCAGAGTTACAAAATATTTTAGACCACCATAAGGCGATATTCAATGAACCAAAAGGACTACCTCCACAACGAAGTCACGATCACACTATTCCACTATTTCCAAGGCATCAACCTCCTAATATTAGACCTTATCGTTATCCATACCTCCAAAATGCCGGCAAGAGCTTCTTAAGGCAGGAGTCATTAGACCTAGAAAAACCCTTACTCCTCTCCAATTATTTTAGTTAGAAAAAAGGATGGCTTGTGGCGTTTGTGTTGATTTTTGAGCACTTAATAAAATGACCATCAAAGATAAATTTCCTATTTCGGTCATAGACAAGCTATTAGATGAACTCCACGGGGTAGCTTATTTTTCCAAGTTAGACTTATGGTCAGGCTACCACCAAATACGAGTCAATGAAAAGGATATTCCTAAGACGGCCTTTTGCACTCACGAAGGGCACTACAAATTCTTGGTGATGCCATTTGGCCTGACCAACTCTCCTTCTACCTTTCAAAGTCTAATGAATAAGGTATTTCACCCTTTCTTTGTAAATTTATATTAGTTTTCTTTGATGACATTTTGATTTATAGAAAAACATGGCAAGAACATTTGGACCATGTTAGACAAGCGTTCCAAATATTGAAGGAAAATCAACTTTATGCAAAAATATCAAAGTGTTCCTTTGGAAAACAAGAAATTGAATACTTAGGGCATAGTCTCAAAGGAAGGAGTTATGGTAGATCCTTCCAAAATTGAGGAGGTGAAAAATTGGCCTATTCCAAAAACCTTAAAAGCTCTATGTGGGTTTCTTGGACTAACAGGATATTATAGAAAATTTGTCCAAAATTATAGTAAAATCGCTGCTCCTCTAACAACATTACTTAAGAAAAATGATTTCAAATGGTCGTCTAAAGTGGATGAGGCCTTTATCACCTTGAAAAATACAATGTGTACCACCCCTGTTCTAGCCATGCCTAACTTTTCTATTCCTGAAGTTTCATTGAAAGTGATTCTTCAGGAATAGGAATGGTAGTCGTACTCATGAAGGATGAAAGACCTCTAGCTTTTATAAGTAAAGCATTTTCTCCTAAGAATTTAGCTCACTCTACGTATGAAAAAGAGATGTTGGCGATTGTCCATGCTATTCAACATTGGAGGCCTTACCTTATTGGCCAACATTTCATTATACACACTGACCATCATAGCTTGAAGTATTTTTTGGAACAAAGGACTAATACCCCGAAACAACAAAAATGGGTTACTAAACTTCTTGGCTATGATTATGAAATTACATATAAAAATGGAAAGGACAACATGGCAGTCGATGCACTTTCTAGAAAATTTGAAGATATGCCTCAATTCCATGCTCTTTCCTCCCTTATTCCTAAATGGGTAGATGAGGTGCATGAAGAATGGATAAATGATCCTACTATCCATGCCTTAATTCAACAACTTCAACATAATCCTAGTAGCAAACCTCCATACACTTGGAAGGACAATATATTAAGATACAAAGGGAGGATGGTCCTCACCCCCAATTCAACTTATCATGAAAAACTTCTTCATGAGTTACATACCTCACCCACTGCAGGCCACTCAGGGTTCTTAAAAACCTATAAAAGAGCCACTACCTCCTTCTATTGGGTAGGAATGAAAAATTACATCAAAAACTTTGTAAAAGAATGTGAATTTTGCCAAAGACAAAAGGGGGAGACCCTCGCTATTCCAGGATTACTTCAACCTCTTCCTATACCCACCAAAACATGGGTAGATATTTCTATGGACTTTATTGAAGGATTACCAAAATCAGAAGGAAAAACAACCATTTTCGTAGTCGTTGATCGTTTATCTAAATATGCCCATTTTTGTTTCGTGGCTCATCCTTATACTACTAGCACTATAGCCCACATATTCCTAGATAACATATTTAAATTACATGGTATGCCCTCCACAATTGTTAGTGACCGTGACCCAACTTTCACTAGCACATTTTGGAAGGAATTGTTCAAATTACAAGGTACTCAACTTCATATGAGCTCCGCTTACCATCCTCAAACCGATGGCAAAATAGAAGTTGTAAATAAATGCTTGGAAACATACCTTCGATGTTTTGTTTCTACTCAACCACTCCATTGGGTAAAGTGGCTTTCACTAGCATAATGGTGGTATAACACTTCATATCATACATCCATAAAAATGACTCCTTATGAAGCACTATATGGTCAAACACCACCATCCCTCACTTCCTATATTCCAGGGACTACAAAAGTCCATGCGGTGGAAACGAAACTTGCTAATAGAGATGACATACTATGGATCCTAAAAGAGAACCTACACATCGCCCAACATCGCATGAAGCAGCAAGCCGATCAACATAGAAGCGAACGTAGTTTACACAAGGGTGATATGGTTTTCTTATGTCTCCAACATTAACGTCAATCCTCTCTTAAACAAAAAGGTTCTCAAAAGCTAGCAACCAAATTTTATGGGTCATATAAAGTTCTCCAATGTATTGGAACCATTGCTTATAAACTAGAGCTTCCTCCCTCTTCCAAACTTCACCCCGTATTTCATATATCTTGCCTTAAGCTCACAGTTGGAGCCCATATCATGACACAAAATACTCTCCCTGAATTCTTCGATGATGGAGTACTTCTAGTCAAGCTAGAAGCTATCTTGGATCGCTGCTCTCATCACCTTCATACTCACGATATCACAAAAGTTTTAATCCATTAGAAAGGTCTACCTTTAGAAGACGCAACGTGGGAAAATTTTCAAGATATCCAGCAGCAATTTCCAAATTTCTAGCTTTGAGTACAAATATCCTTTAAGGGGGGTGGCATGTTAGGACCCTCCTAACATGTCCTAATACTTATATTATTTATTAATTATATTCTAGGGTCACAACACTTCACTCTTACAACTATTAGACTAGGTATTTAAATGCAATCCAAATATGATAATAAGGCATCATCAAACAAATATATAAATTAAGTCTATTGTGAGTTTTCTACCTTACAATAAAAAAGCGATTCAATATAAAAATGATCCTTCTTCCCACACCATTTAGTTTCATACCGCATGAACTCAGTATGCACTTTGATAGGGCTTCACTGCTCACTTGATCAATTCTCTCTTTGTATTTCGACAATACTTCGCTATCAAACTACTCTATATCATTACTCTAATTCAAAGGGGTACTTATAGGATATCCCAGGGCTAGGGGTGGCTTCATGGAGAAGCCAAGATCAAGAAGGGGTTGTTAGGACAGTTGGATTGGAAGATTTCATCCTGTAATCACCTTCTTCTAGAAAAAATGGTTGTTCAAAACTATTTGGCTCGTATGAAGGCTAGCTAAACTTAAATTAAGATTGTAGGTTACAGCTGCGGTCCAAAATGTAAACCATAGGTCTTAGTTGTGGTTCAATCTGTAGACCATAGGTCTCAGTTGTGGTTCAAACTGAATAGGTCAAGGATCCCAAATTGAGTGGTTAGAACCATTGCTCTATCTTGGAGTCTGTCCAAGATCTTACATATGGTCTTGTAGCATGTCCATATGAGTATTCACCATCGAAATGACATGTTTTAGGTGTCTACAAATGCCCCTTTTGAGATGCGTTGTGAGATCGAACAATGTTGAGAAAAAATAGACCTCCTAAAATGATGCCAAAGGTTCTATGATGATCATTAGTCGAATCAACATTAGATGCCCTAGGTCCTACAAAAGGACGTGCATCCTAGAATCATTGCTTCCAACTGGGTGAAAGGCTTACATTTGAAAAGCTTGTGCCCATCTCATCTCATTTAGTGCGGCTGCGCATTCCATAGGTATCTTCTGACCCATGGATCCGAAAGGCGGAGAAAAATAGGAAAACTTCATATTTTCTATTTTCCCCAAGCAAAGGGGTAAGCTTATGTTATATTTTGAAAATTTGCAAGGACGAATGCAGTTTTGACAAGATCAAGGAATCTACGATTTTAGAGATATTTTGTTGATTTTGATTATGATTTGATATTATGACTACCCCATCAAGTGATGAGTCGATGAGGGTAATGTATGAAGCGACGAGGTTGCTTGACCACAATGAATGATCTGAATAAATTTAGAATTAAACATTTAATTACTTGGCTAAGCCTAGTTCAACTTATGAATCTAACAGTTAATAGTAATTGCACACTCCTATCCCATGGAGCAGTCGAGCTACAATAGTCGTCTTTGGGAATCAAAAGTATGTAAATCCAATTAATTTTGTGTTAAGTTATCGATGATTTTCTAAAAAGATGTCATAGGAGAAATGACATGAAACGCCTCATTCCCGTGGAGTAGTCCAACCTCAAATACCTTTTTAGGGATTGAAAAGAAGCATATCAAATCAATAATGACAATTTTTACCCCAAATGTCCTTATGGTAATTTACTCATCTTGTTGGATTGCATGGATCGCAAGTCACTGCAACCGTCAAGTGTATAGAGTAAATTACTAAATACGAGGTGCATTTGGTTTTTAATTATTTTATTTTTTTGTTAATTTTGATTTATTGATCGATCCTGGTGCTTTGAACATCACCAAATTTGCAATATTGATTACTCTTTTTGAAATTTGATCCGTTAGGAGTCATTAATTTATCATTTTAGACCTTCCCACGGTGGGGTTTGAGTGCATTTAATGCTATTTGCAAACCACGAGTACGGTCTGTGGTTGAAGTTTTTAAATTTTGGGAGTCGCAAGTTAGACCTACAGGTTGAAAACCCTAATTCTAGGACCATAGGTGTCAGTTGCGGTACACCAAAATTAGGACCTACAAGTAGCCCTTCCCATTTGAATTTTTCATTATTTTCTTAAAAGCAACTATATTTATGAGAGATTTGAGAGGTAGAAGACATCCCTGATCCGAAATGCTGCCTAAAACTTGACCATACCTCACACCTATACCTTGATGGCAGATCTTGGAAAACCATGGACTAGCAGAGGCCGTAGAGCAGGCAAGTTAACTCAAAACTGAGTCCTTGTAATAAATGCCAATTTAAAATGAACCACGTTAAGTAATGGGGTAAATCAATTTCATTAAATAGTTGGTAATGAACCCCATACTAGATTAGGTTAGATTAGTTTTTTAATTTTTTGGTCAGCAAGGCTAGGAAGTGACCCAAAATGGGTATCCTTCCTAGACCGCAATTGGCAACTACGGTTCCTAATTGTCAGATTGGGGACCGCAACTATCAGTTGCAGTTAGCATTAAAACTATAATGGTTAAATTTTAACCACATGCGGATCGCAAGGTTGACCCACGGTTCATGGACTTTAGGAAAGAAATATCAAATTTTTAATTTTTCTAAGGTTTAATAGGCAATTAATATCATTTAATGCAATTCTCACTTGCCTAATTGATTTTTTTAATTTTTGCTGAATGCTTTGTGACATATTTTTATCTTTTTATTGGTTTTTAAATGTTTTTGATGTTTTTAAGGTCATTTTTTTAATCTATTTTTGCTTATTTTTTAGTTAGATTTTCTCTTATACAATGTTGTTATTTCAGAGGTTGACCACTAGAGCTCACGAGCTAGACCTTCTAAAGACTCTCCATAGACAACTCACTCTTGGAGAGTAGATGTGGTTTGGAGCATTTGACTTTGGCTATGTTCTATATCTACCCACTATTAGGATAGATCAGGCCTTTTTGACTATGTTGGCCCAACTCTGGAATGCACATACCGACACCTTTCACCTGCCCATAGGTGAGATGATCGTCACTCTTGAGGACGTCTATCAGATCTTTAGGATCCCTATTTATGGTGAGACCATCATCTCTTCCTCCTCTCAGAGTAAGGGGCCCATATTTGATGCGATCTTCGATGATCAAAGCCATGAGGCTCAATGCATGATTGATCATAGAGGAGTCCACATTGGATATTGGCAGGATCAGTGCATCTTCTCTTTAAGAGATGCGATATTCATGCAACTGGTGGTGTAGATTGTTCTTCTAGACTCCTCGGGTGCGAGGATTCCATATAACCTCCTAGCTAGTGTCAGGAGAGTTATTCAGAGTTCCATTGCTCATCCATTGCTCCTAGCCTCAGGGAGCACTTTACTATGCCAACTCTACCGAGAGCTGTACTAGATCACCAACCAAAGTTATCATAGTATTAGTTGTATCTTGCTACTATAGATCTAGGGCTAGCAACATATTAGGATAGAGTGTCCCGTAGAGCTTCCCCTTCATATTTTTACCATCGATAATGAGAATTAGTGCTACGTCGCATGCTAGCCTTAGGAGGAGGAGGTATTCCAGAGTAGGACCCATGCTGGCAATGTTGATCATTACATTACATGATTTATAGTGCTCGGGCTGCACGATATTGAGTGGCATCCCTACATGGATTGCCCAAATTGGCCAGAGGTAGGCAAGCGGCTATGAAAGGCTCATCGAGATAGGTGGCTACTCGATCGTAAGGTCAAGGTTAGGGAGTACTAGTTCTACTCTCATGTCCTAAAATAGTTTAGCTTAGTGCAGGACATCCCAGATATTCCTTTTGTCTACAATCATCTAGTCTTGGATACACACCTACCATGGATTTAGCCTATGGTACTTGGAGATGAGGATAATGATTTATAGGAGTCTAGGGATAACAGGGCTAAGACCACTCCAAAATTTGACACATGGTGGTCCCTACTAAAGTGGTAGAGATTAGAACCTCTAGGTAGGGTAGATGATTAGGCAGAGGCAAAGGTCGATCTAGATGAGCGTAGGGTGCACTAGTGAAATGAGGGTAGATGGGGAACAAAGGCCATCATAGAGGAGGCTCCGTAGGTAGAGGATAAGGAGGAGGCTGAGGAGGGCGAGGTGTCTCCTAAAAATGACATAGAGTAGCTCCTCACTCAGGTTGTAGATCTATAGAGTCAGGTTGGGAGGATGTAGACTCAGCAGTTACAACGGGATACTTATATTGTCATTCTAGAGGTGAATATGGCTCATAGGGATAGGTATCTAGCTGAGGCTTATGAGTAGATCATGGGTCTTACAGCATGGGCTATAGCAATAGAGACTCAGGTCCATGATCTCACTAGTACATGTGATGTGGCACTAGTGCAATGGGGTGAGGCTATCGCAGACCAAGATTTTGTCAGGGCATAGAGGGGGATCCTTCATCCTTCCAGGTTATTATGGGACCTCCAAATGTACCATCATCATTATTACCAAGCGATCATGATCCGATGTCATAGATTAAGTGCTTACAAGACCTATTGGTGGATGCCAATGCTAGGTACACAACCAGTGTAGCTTGCATAGACCATCTGGAGGGTCACATACAGTTGATAGGTGGGGATGTCCTGGGGGATTCACATGCTACAGGGTCTCAGCAGACTAGGTCCAAGACTATGGGGTAGTTCACAGTAAGCTCTAGTCAGTGGACTCACAGGACCGAGAGGAAACACAGGTCCTCTAGCACACATGGAGGTAGCTCCCATACCAATACCAGAGAGACCAATCAGTATTCTGCAACCTCTAGTCATAGGTCTCGCCACATAGAAATACCAATATCCTATGTGCTAGACCTCTTTGGATTAGGTGGTATACAGGGACCCCAAAAGGGCACATAGTAGGCACTAGAGCTAACTACAGAGCAGGATACAGAGCACAGGGCTGAGGGAGGTGATGAAAGCTCCAACTCAAGAGGAGCAGGCCAGATCTAGGGCTCTATCAGACCTAGGCTATATTTTTGTATATGTATAATTTTTGGTGTAAGGTCTAGGACCTACATGATTATAGCCTGTGGGCATTTTGTACTTCTTATATACTCTTTTGTACACACACACACACACACATATATATATATGATTTGATCATTTATGGCTCATTATGTGTCCTTGTGTATTTTTAATTTTATTTTATTTTATGCACATGGATGCAATGTTTATGTTAATTTGCTGCTATATGATGTAATGTATGGATGACATGAACTAAATAGCTATTTAATTTATGATGATGCTGATATGTAGTGATGTAGATGCTTATATGTGCTATATGATAGATGCATATGGATGTGATGTTTACTTAAATGTATATTTGATTTTGCTTTATTGCATGCATTTAATTTATGATGATGTCACGATATGCTGATGCAATGTATGTAATGCATTATTACATGATGGTAATCTAATGTAAATGAATATGTATGCTTTAATCACTTAAAACATACGGAATGAATGCGATATGTGTTTATCAATCTAATGGACGACACCATAGAATATATAAAAATCATGAATGTAATTGAAATATCATCATAATAAGAATTTAATAAATTAATCACCCATATATGAAATGCAATGATGTGTGATGCTATGATGTGAATGATGCAATATGTCATTCTATTTTATTTTTGCACTTTTGAATGATATGCATGATATAGTCAGTGGTTGTCTAAATATTATTTCTAATATCCATCCGGTATCTATCCTATATATTGGTTGTGCTTTATATAATGATGTATCATGGATTTGATACTTTACAGTTTGATGATTTTATTCTATATGGTTTGCGATATTCGGTATTTTGTTGCTATTAGAGAGATTTTTGAGGTTTTCTGTGAGACTCAAACACTCTAGTAGACTTATCAAAAGTTGCATACTAACCACACTAGACTTCTACAATGCAAGGCTTTTGTTAGGATAGGCCCTAACTATTCATTATCCCTGTGTGTGCACATGAGTATATTAAGATAAGGCACGAGCATTCCTCGATGTTAGACAAGATTCTTTCAACCCATTGCTAAGATAGGGGCTCCACAAATGTCTTATCCAATTCCAAGTTTAGATTTTAGTTGGACTAAGCCACTAGGCAATGCAGGAAACCTAAAGCTCGCTTCCACATTCAAACATTAATTTGCACACCAGCAAAATGCAAGTGTACCAGACATATCGTCATGCATAAGGTACAATAGTGCTGACAATTCAAGGGATTCAAGCTCCTTCCTTTCTATCCTTCCATTTTTGGGATACTTGCTCATATGTGGTGAAGCAAGGGAGTCTATTCCATTTTGACTTTGAATTTCTTTGGATCTTCATTTGATCTCTCTTCAAACTAGATTTATGATCTTCATTTGATCTCCACTCAAAATTTGATTCATGATATTCACTTGATCTTGATTTAATCTTGATTTGAGTCTATTTTTTTATCTTCATTTGATCTTCACTTTTCAGCATTTACATGTGGTAATTTTCTTCAAAAACCTCCCTTTGGGGATTTAACTTTGGGAAATTATTTGTGGTATATCGATTAAGGATATCGATCTTATGATATCAATCTAGGGTATCAATCTTGAGGATTGATGTGGGATATCACTCTTGGATATTGCTCATTTTATCGTAAGAAAGGGATTATAAATAGGGAACTAACCTATCCTTTTCCCATCTGCCAACATTTACCATACTGTCCACATAGAGGGATAAGAAAGAATAACTCTTTTCACCTCAGGATACTCGTTCCTGCTTCATGACTTCCATATTCCCCTAGTCCTTGTTAGGATTGTTTAATTTGTTGATTAGTGATAGGATTTTGATATGATAAGGGCTATACTAACTAGACCTTAACTAAAAAAGCAAAGTAAGATTTCTATCAACTCTTGATAAGACCTCTAGGTATGGATGAATGACCTAGAAAACCCTAGTATATTCTCCATAGCAACAAAATGGGTTGTGTTAAAAAATACAATTACTCACATGAATGATGGATTTATGATAAATGCAAAGATGCATGATTTAGACACAAACGTGATGTCATTTGTAAGTCTAAAAAATGCAATCCCTCCTACTACGGAATGCAATGGATGACTAATGACTATATGCGATGCAATAATGCAGTGGATGCATATGTGAATGTAAAATGAAAATGCAAAATGCAAATGCAAATGTTTTTGGATTTTATGCTTTACCATTTTTTTTGGATTTTATTGATTTTATAATTTTTATGAGTTTTGAGCCTCATATCTAACCAAATGGTGAGTACATGCCTTTAGAGCCTTTAGGAGTGACCAAACAATGAGGAAAAGCCATTGGAGACTTTAGATTGACCAAGCGATTCTTCAAAAAAATCCTTAGAGCTTTTTAGGATGACCGAGCAATTTTTAGCAAACCCTCAGAGCCTTTTGGGTTTGACGAAAGATATTATGAGCACCTTTGGGAATTTTTGGGATGAACAAGTGATATTTAAGAATCATTGGAGCTTTTGGGTTGACCAAGTAGTTTTTTAGGAACTCTTGGTACCTTTTAATTGACCAAACTACTCACAGACAAGCTTGGAGCCTTTTAGGATGACTGAGCGATTTTGAACAAACCCTCGAGGCCTTTGAATGACACGACCAAGCAGTTTTATGAACCCTTGGAGTCTTTTACTATAATATCAAGCATAAAACACCTTAATATGGATGATGTTGAGAGGTTCAGGCTCTTCAAAACCTCCTAGCGATGTTAGGCGATAGGTACCCGAACCAATGTTTTTTAGATATGATATAGGGTCCTAGCCAATTAGCCATGAATTTATATCGCATATCTAGAAATAAATTAGAGTTTTGTTGGTTCTATTTGAAGACAATATCCCCAACCTCAAAGTATCTCTGGTGGACTTTGATATTGTAAGCTCATTTTAGTTGCTCCTAATAAATGTGAAGATTCTCTAGGGCATTCACATGACGTTCATCAAGTAGCATCAATTGATCCAATCGAGTTTGCCATGTGGTGTCATCATCGATGAACTATTTCAATGCGACGTATAACATTGGAATTTCCAATTCCAAGGGCATAATGGCCTGAGCACCATATACTAGTGAGAATGACATTGCCCTAGTGGGCATCCGAATACTAGTCCTGTAAGCCCATAATGTAAGAGGTAGCTAAATATGCCAATATTTGTGGTTTTCTTGGACCATATTTTTCAAAATGGCCACCACTATCTTATTTGAAGCTTCAACCTGCCCATTTTCTTGTGGATAGTATGGATTCACAAAATTGTGTTTGATTCTATATTTAGATGTCAAAGCTCTCATATTTTTATTCTTGAAGGACGTTCCATTATCCGATATTATTTTGGATGGAATCCCAAAATAACTTATGATATGATCTAGTATAAACTTTGCTATACGAGATCTAGTTGTAATTGTTAAGGATATTGCTTCCACCCACTTTGTGAAATACTCAATAGCCATGATTATAAATGTATGTCGACATGATGCTGGAGGAGAGATATTGCCTATAAGATCTAGTCCCCATTGATTAAATGGCCAAGCTGCTTGGATGGGCTATAAGGCCTATGATGGTAAGTGTGTAAGATTAACATTATGCTTACATTTGATGCATTTCTTCACATACACATTGCACTCCTTCTACATAGTAGGCCAATAGTATCTCATTCAAAGGATGTGCTTGATGATAGCCATGCTATTGAAATGGCCACTACACATACCATCATGAGCTTGTGAAATCACCCATGATGCCTCTTGGGGATATAAGCAATGAAGGAGAACCCCATCGTAGTCTCGTTGGTACAAGATGTCTCCTATTAAGACATATTTAGCCACTCTAGGATTACACCAAGATTCAAGAAATCATGGATTTGCAACATCTAGTTTTGATAAGCCTCAACTTCTACTGCCAAGATGACTTTCTCCCCTTGCATATTTACATATGCAAATGCAGATTGGGAAACAACCTTATGGTGAATGTTTGTACCACTCCCCATTGAAATCTGAGAGGTTAATGACCCCTAGGGTGCCTTATTCAAAAAGTCTTTAGTTGTGCATAACCATTTAGATTTTGGTTCTACACTGATCATGTTGATTGACATTCTATTATCAAAGGCTTCACGTTCCATAATTGAGTGCAAAAGTGTTTTAACGTGAATGGTAGTAAAATTAGTAGATGGATTCTTAGGGATTAAGGATCCCAAAGAGGCCATGGTGTTTGCAAACCTATTCAATGATCGAGGGATTACCTTGATGTCGTACCATTCCAATTTAGCTAGATATATAGCAACAAGATCTTTGTAAGCTTTCAATATGGGACATCGACATTGGAAGATCCCCTTAACTTGATTTACTATGAGCAAGGAGTCACCAAAATGTTTAATTTTTTAATATTCATGGTGATGGTTCTATGGAGGTCTAGTAGTAGGGCTTCATACTCAGCGTTGTTTTTGGTGCATGAAAAGCCTAGCTTAAACAACAAGGGCATAGGATCTCCTTGTGGCATGAAAAACACTATTCCTGTACCACCCCCTTGCTCGCACTTTGAACCGTCAAATAACAGAGCCATATAAGCATTTTTTTTTGGTTCTTTGGGTTTAGGAGCTTCAGATATGACTAATACTGCATCGTCTGGAAGCTCTATGGTCATAGGCCTACTGTTTGATAGTGGTGCCTCAGCTAATTGATCAACTATGACTTATCCCTTAATGGAATTTTGGCTTATGAATTCTAGATCAAATTCTATCAAGAGCATGATCCACTTCTCAGTACACGTATTATGATATGTCTTACTCATCATGTACTACAAAGGATTTTGTTTGGATATAACATATTTCGTATGACTTAACATATAGTGTCTCAATTTCTTGGTAGTGAACACTACTGCTAAACATAGTTTTTCCACATATGCATATCGAGCTCATAGCTCACCAAGGTTTGACTAATATAATATATGGCATGTTATTTTACTTGCACATTCTTTTGGGCTAACATGGTTCCCAATGCAAATTCATTCATCAATATATATAGTAGAAAAGGCACCTCTGGACTTGGTGGAGCTAGTAGTGGTAGCATCACCAGGTATTGCCTTATTTTAGCAAAGGCCACTTGACAATCCTCATCCTAGTTGAATGGGACACCCTTATGTAGTAGTCAATTCATGGGTCGACATGTATCTGATAACTGAGTGATGAATCACTTTATCGATGCTAGCTTGCCCTGAAGGCTTCTTAACTCTTTAATATTGGTGGGAGGATGCATTTCCAAGATAGCATTGATCTTTGCTGGGTCAACTTCGATGACTCATTTAGAGGTGATGAATCCTAGTAGTTTACCAGAAGTTATGCCAAATACACACTTCTTAGGATTCAGCCTAATATTGTGCTCTATCAAGCAATTGAAGACCTTCCTTAAGACCTCTACATGCTCTTCTTGCAGCAATGACTTGGCCAACAAGTCATCGATATAATCTTCTAGAATTTTATGTATATAATCATGAAAAATGTATGTCATGGCCTGTTGATGTGTATAACCAGTGTTTTTGAGGCCAAATAGCATAACTTTATAGTAAAACATTCCCCATGGCATTATAAACATGGTTTTATGCTGGTCTTCGAGTTTAATCCGAATTTGATTGTAACTAGAAAAATTGTCCATTAAGGAGATAATTTCATGACCTGCAGTTGCATCTATGAGAGCATCAATATTGGGCAACACAAATAAATATTTTGGTGTTGCCTTATTTAGGTCTCTAAAATTCGTACAAATACATATTATTCCATAATGTTTTCCTACGGGTACCATATTGGACACCCATTCTGGATAGTCGATGGAGATTACAAATTCTACATATAACAACTTTTGTACCTCCTATTTCACCATTAAGGCTACTGTTGGATGCATATTGCTAAGATTTTTCTTGACCAGCTTCTTCGTCAGATCTAGCAAAATATTATGAGTAACCAATTTCGGGTCTAGACCTAGTATATCATTGTATGTCCAAGTAAACATATTTGGTCTCTCTTTTAGTAGAGGGATGAGGGTGGTCTGCTCATCTGGAGTGAGAATCTCTTCAAATTTAACCTTATTTGAATTGGTGGGATCAAAACTGATATCCACCTTGAAGGTTTCCTCTACTGACATATGTAATACCTCCTTAAGCTAATGAGGCATAGGGATAAAATAGATGTCATCAGTCGAGTTGATAGGTTCCACATTGGAAGTATTTTTGGCATGATAGACATCATATGCACAGCCTGGTACAAAATGAAATGGTTTTACCATTTTTTCATTACGAAAGAAATCTTCAAGCTCAACGGGTGAGTTAGTGTGATCCCAGTCGATCGCATCTTTGTTGAGATACAATAGTTTGGATGGATCTACTGGATTATAGAGTGGAGAGGTCAAATCAATAGAGACCATATTGATGGAATGGAATTGATCTCCAGGACCATATTGACCCACTTTTATATCGTCAATGCAACTCTCATACTCAAGATCTGGCTCTAACGACACTTGCATAAATGGGTCCTCACTATGAGGACTGTAAACTATTGGATCCTTTCTATGCACTGATTGCAATATAGGATCGTTCGGCTCATAGAGCTCCATGTAGGTAGGTGAATGAGGAAACAATATGTGATAAATCATAATAAAGTTTGGAGGCCCTAAGTAGGCTCTCTCTGTTTCATCCTCTTTGTCACTGTCATAGTATAGTCCATTTGCCCCTACAGGTGGGGGATGCTTTGGTAGGTATGGTCCCATGAATCTCACTTCCTGGTTGCTATCACCCATGTCTGGAAAAATTGAATAACTAGTCTGTATGTATGACACTGCCAAGAAAACTAGCTCTGTTTCTTCCCCCAGATAATCAATGTTGGGAAGGATACATGTACTAACTATGTAGGTAGTAGGTGATGCACATACAAAGGCCTTAAATAGCCTTCCTCAACTTCCTCCTTAGATTGATCTCCGTTCGAGGATTCACTGTCAACATCATAACTTGGTCCAATTATCTTGGAGTTGGACTCCTCTCCATCATCGCTGTAGAGATATCTTGACTCGAGATCACCTAAAACTATGGAGTTATACCCCTGCACACTTGTGTTGTCAACTGCATTATGGATTTGGTGACCTAGGTTGCCTCTAGGGTTCTATTATGTGTTAGTATGCTCTAAGAGCCCTTCATGATGCTCTTCAAGTGGCTCAAAAGTGATGACATATACCATCAGGTTAGTCCTCCAGAAGTTGGAAATATTAGGATGATATGGATTGAAGTCCACATCATCCCCTAGACTAAGGTACAAGTGATCTAAGGATGCTATGAGAAAATCATCTTGTCCCTGTATCTATAACCCCAAACCAAACCTTTTAGTTTCTAGATGATAAAGTGGCTCAAACGGAGTTCTACGCCCTTCTTCAAATAGACCAAGTTCGTACCCATGCCAGTGGTGCAACTCAAAAATATGCACGAAGTATTTTGGGTTGGATAAATAATGAATATTTACTATGAAATGTTCGTCACTATCTTCATCCATGGGCTCTCGCATTGGAAATTGATCCATCATAGCATATATGAAGTTAGTCTGATTAGGTGGCTCTCCCAACAGAACCACCAATCCAACCAGATAACGATGGGTGGATGGTCAGTCCATCTCTTGCATAGTCTCCAGAATCGGTCTAAAGGTTACATTCTACATAATGTACTTGCCTAATCTAATGTTGGTGATATGTATAGTCACCCATGGTGTAGATGACCCTACTGATGATGTAGGCGAGGCAGGCTGAGGCATATCAGCTATGGCCTGGGCTTCCTCCACTTCCATGGGGATGGGGATCTCCTTAGTGATTGGTTCGAGCATTTGTTTCTTCTCTTTTTCACCCATATTCACCTTTAACTTCTTGTCATCTCGAAGCATCACTGATGCAGTTGGTTTTAGCGAAGTAGCAGTAGCACACTCAGATTTGTATGACATAAATATCGATGGTTGAGCATGTATTATTGGTTTACCTCTTGTATTTATAACCAGCGGTGTAGGTCAGATGTCTAGGTGCATTTATGGGAGTATGAAAACTCCCAAAAAATTTTCTAGGTTCATGAACTTGAAAGGTTCTTCGTTTGACGACACTACATGACCTGTCCCTCATGCAGATATTTCTCACATTGGTGTAATATAGAGGGAACACAATGCATTTCATGAATTCAATGCCTCTTGAGTAGGATTTTGTATTGCATGGCCCCCTCGATCACATGAAACATCACAAAGATGGTATTTAAGCCTACCTGCACAAGTAGGATAATCATGTCAACCGTCGAGCATAAGGTATCATTAAATGCTCTCAACGTGAAGGTGGTGGGCACAATATGTGATTTTGGTAGTTTTAGATGATTCAATGCCTTGGTTGTTATTATATTTATCGACAAACTAGTGTTGATCAAGATCCTATTGAATAGTACATGATTGACACACGCAATGATATGCAATGACGGGTTAGTTGTATTTGTAGGAACCATCTTAATTTCATGATCATAAAATTGGATCATGGGATCCTAACACTGTTGTACATGTCCCATTAAATTGGTAAATAATTGTGCATCCTAATACTGTACTTTGATGGACCTTATAATTTCCATAAGAGTCTCCCTATGCCTAGGGGAATGCTTTATCAGTTAATATACAGACAACTTCATAGGATTTATCTGCAGGTTTTGGACTAACCTAATCCATATGGTCACCACTGATCTCATTGGTGGGCCTAGAATATTTTGTGTTAGCCACTAATTCGGTGTGGCTTGTATTCTTATGGGAGCACACGATTGATTCAACTACTCATATATCCCATGTCTTGTAACAACATTCACCATGCCTATGAACCCTTGGGTGGGTATTTCGATGCGTACTTGGTTGACCTGGCCAACGTTGTTGCTCGATGCCTAATGGTTTGGTAACGGATTTTTTTAAATCCCCATGTTCTGGTTGTAAACACCTACATATTACTTGGTATTACAAGCTCACCCTTTTCAATCATGTTTTGTACAATATGCTTGAAGGACCAACATACCTCGATGTTGTGGCCCTTCATTCGATGGAAGATGCACAACAAGTCACCCTGATATCCCTTCGACTTGGACTAATTTAGATCAACTAACTTAACTTTGGGAAGTCTGATCACCTTAGCCTCGCATAAATGGTGGAATATTGACATCAATGATTTCGTTAGAGGTATGAATTGGCAAGGTGGGCATTGTTATTTGTTTTTGCCATTATAGTTATTATTGTAATTTTTGTACTACCCTGGAGGAGGTTGGGCCTAATAATTCTACTTTTTCTACCCTTTATCCTCTCTCTGGAGGTTTAGCACTACCTAGTTGACTTGGGCCTTCTTGCGCTTTTACTTTGTGGATCTCTTCTTAGGCCCCTCTTTCCTATTCTTAAGCTTCAAATTACCTTCCTGCAACTTGATGTATATAATTACCTTGGCTTGCACCAAAACCTCCTCGAATTTTGGATACTACTGTAGTTGCAAAAGTAGCGAGATGTGCTTGACACAATTCTTGGTGAACATTCGAGTTAATTCCATAGCAGGAATAGGGAATGGCAACTTTACCATCAATCTTCTCCACATCTTTCTGTATTGTTCAATTGGCTCATCATCGTGCTGAGCTAGTGCAGCTAAATTGGAAAGGTTAGCCTATTTCTTTATGGCAAAAGAAAAATATTCAAGAAAAGCATCATCCAATTGCTCAAAAATGGTAATTCTATGCCTCTTTTGCTGATTGAACCACTCTCGAACTGGTCCTAAGAGGGTCATGATAAATGTATACAAAAGCAAGGTATTATTGCTATAAATTTGGAAACAGGCATCCAAAAAACTTGTGACATGCTCCTGTGTATCCTTGTCACATTTAAATTTGTCTAACCCGGGCATAGCAAAATGCTCAGGGTATGCTAAATCAGGTATCAAGGGGTCTAAAGGCTCATTATGAATCTTTCTTAATGTCAGATTTTAAAGTGTTGCACCTTGCCTCTCAATAATTTTTACCTTCTTAGCTAGGGCTTTATAAGCCTCTGAGGATAAGAAGTCCTCCTAAGAAACAATGGTAAAATTGATCTATTGATCAACAATGCATTACATAGTTTTATAGTTCTTGAAAGAACTAAAAATAGACACGGTAGTTGAGAGAAATCCTCTTAAAATTATTACAACAAACTAACTTAAAGATAGCTCTTATCCTAACAACATGCTAATCTTGTACTATGGTCAAACATTGAACAAAAAATCTAAAACCTCAATGTATGCTAATCAAATTAACTAGAAATATGTAAATCAAAACATTAAACTAAAACTAAATACTAGGACTTAATACTTAGGACTAAGGAGGCAATGTTGAAAATATTCCAAAAGTCTCCCCCTTGATGCTAAAGACACTCATGCAAGAGTTCTTTAAGCATCATAGAGTTGGAAGAAAATATTTCTCTTATGTTTCCTCCAATCTTGAATCAAGAAATTAGAATTTGCAAAATACTTGTGGTGGCTCTCCTTCCACTCTTCATGTGGAATTTTCTGCAAATGCTTGAGTGCTTTCTTTTGTTGATTTTCAGCAACCACTCTCTTACATATTTATCATTATGGTATTTAAACCATGCTCTCACATTTTGATCTTCTTTTACATCTTCAACTCTAAACAATAATCCACATGAGTATTTACAATTAATCATCTCATATAGATGATTATACCATACAACTCTTTCACATATTTTCACATAAAATATCACAATAAATATGGCCATATAATGACCAACTACATATGCAACATAAAGTTGCTCCTCACACAAATATTCTCTCAAAATAATGACTTTACAAGAATCCTTCTTCCAAGGAATTTTGAACACATCATTTTGATCCATGTGACCCAAGTTCTCCATCATTGTCTTCTCTCCAAGAAGACTCTTCATCAAAGTTGTCTCAATGAGACAATCACCTCTCAATAATACCTTTGGAAGACATTCTCCTTTCTTTTCATTCCTGCTCACAAAAAACAAATCATTAATCATAAAAACATTACCTTTAGTATGAGTAGATTTGGTGCTTCCCATAAAGCTATTTTTTAGCAGTTCTCCTTCAGGGTATGGTGCTTCAAGATCAACCATAAACTCTTCACTAATAGTTCTCCTCCTTTGTTCAATCCATGTTGGTGTGTTGAAACACCATTCATTCAAGCAATCATACATAGTTACCTTTTCAAGACAACTCTCTTTCTGCAATGTAGTCACTCCAAGTGAGTGATCATCATCCATGAGTGATGTTTTCTTTGCCATTACAACAAGAAAATCAACAATCTCATTTTCATTTTTTGTTTCTATCTCATTTGTCACATTCTTATCATTTTCATTTTTTATTTCTATCTCATTTGTCACATTTTTTGTTTCTATATCATTTTTCAAGAGAGAATACATCCATTCCAAGTGAATGGTCTTCCATGAACATTGCTTCTCCATCAACATGCCAATAACTTTGGTTGATCCCATTATCTTCTTTATTCTCACCCATGAGAATTTTAGGTGCATTATTCATAATACACTCTCCATTTATCTCCTCCATGAGATATTTTTTATCACTTTACCTTCTATCAACAACAAATCCTCTTCTTCCTCCTCGTCCTCTTGAGGAATACACACCTCTTCTTATCTTTTCATCACAAAATTTAGCAACATATGCTTCCTCCATGAAGTATTTTCATCTTGTTGGTTTTCTACATACAAGAGTTCCTCTGCAAGAAATAATTCTCCATTACAAAGCATGGCTTCATATGAGTCTTTACAAGACTCTTCAAAAAATCCTTCAAAATGATCTAATTCAGAAGCTTCTTCAAGGAAGCAAGGCTCATCCTTGATTAAAAAATCTTCCTGATTGTCACATATGGCTTTATGGGTATCCTCATCAAACCCATAAGCATCTTTCAATAATTTCTATACCATTGTAGCTGATCTACAATTGGCTATGAGAGGAAAAACATTCTTTTTCATTCCTCTCCTCAAATCCATAAGAGCTAAGCAATTTGCATATTGCTGCTCCTTATATTTTCTCTCCTCGCCTTGTAGCTTTCTCTAAGTGGGTTCCTCATAGCCTTCTTGAACTATATCCCATAAGTCTTGAGCCTTCAATAAGGTCTTCATCATTATGCTCCAAATAGCATAATTATCTCCATTTAATTTGGGTACTTCCAATTCTTTATACATGGTGGCCATTATGCAAACCACCACTCATCAATATTCCACCTAGCTCTCAGCCACTCATTTCCTATAGAATTTTGATAAAATTATCTAAAAAATCCACTAAATTTTAGAAGAAAATTCACACAAATGAGAAATATGGGATCAATTTACTTTTGCCCTTTCTAGATCTTAGAGTGTTTTTGAGACAACTTCAAAATTTTCACATAAATCAATCCATATAGCTCCAAAATTTCTACAAATTAAACTCTGTATTCCTTAGAAAATAATATGAAAACCCTCTAAATTTTAGAAGAAAATTCACAAATTTGAAAAATATGTGATCATTTACTTTTTCCCTTTTTTTATCAAAATGTTAAATAAAACAATTATTTATATCCCCAAAAATCTCTTTATTCATTTTCAAAAACTTACATATATATAGAACATAAGGAAGGTGAGGAAGGGGGTTGGAGAAGAAGGAGGAAGGGAGTCGGCATGGAGGGATAAGGAAAGGAAAGGAGAGATAAGGGGCACAATAATAGGGAGGAAAGGGAATATGAGAATAGGGAGAGGAGAGAATATCGGGAGAGGAAAAATAAAATCTTATCGACAAACACTATTGTTTTCACACTAAGCCTAGAAAAACCAGATATTTCTAGGCCTTAACCCTCTTCACATTTGCAACACCTCCTCCCTAAGCTGACGCAAGGGTGGTCTCAAAGGTACATTCTTCCTTTATCGAGGTAGAGGTCATTGCTCTTCCTCCTTCTCAACTTGGGATTCTTTAGGATACTCTTGATTCTTTTCCTCTCCCTCTTCTTCCTCATATTTCTATTGCCTCTAGTGTTTGAAATGGTGGTGGTTGTTCTCTTTTTTGGGCACTAATATGAGTATGAGCATCTCTACGCTCTTGCTATGCATCATCTTGTAAAAAATCCTTTCTTTGAATGCACTATCTATTCTCAACACGAGTATATAGACCAACCCTATCTAGCCAATCCTCCTGCTCTACATGCTCCTTTTGGGTAAGGATGCATTCCTCATGCATGCGCTACTTGTATAGTCTTTGTCTGATGAGCCTCTGCACCTGAATATTCTCATCTTTAATGCATTGCATTTCTAGGTGAGCATCCTCCAATTTATCTTGGAGGAGTCATTGTCACTGCTCAGATACCAGTCTGTATTATCTATCAAGGTCATTGGTTATGATAGGCCTCTGGTATGCATACTTTGTGCGAGTGAACTTATGGGTTTTGTACCCATCTAACTGATTTGTAATGCTTTTGTCCTTATCTATAAATATGGAATTGGCATCCTACTAAGCTTTATGCTCTATGCCACCATGCATGGATGGTGGATGTGTCACATGAGGGTGCTTAGAAGCCTCTCCATGTTTTAAAGCAGTCCTGATAGAACCCCCACTATGCTCACTCAGAGCATGGGTGGATGGAGCTGAAGGCTTATAGCCTAGATGCTCAAGGACACTACCTAAGTTGTCTAACTATCTGGATCTCCATCGCTCATACGGTGGTGTGCCATTGGCTCCCACATTGGCCATAACAATAGTGATATTTTGATGTTCACCACATGTGGGAGTCTGCACAGGCCTATGCTCAGTGGTAGCCCTATTTGCATGCCCCTCAATGGGTGGGTCTAGATCACATATGTACTCAAAAGGTAGAGCCAGGAATCCTCCTATAGGCCTATGACATAGGGGTACCAATTTGGATCCCTGTATAACATACTCTTCAGCCAATCCTATGGATGCACATGCAATGTGATCCTGGTAATGGCTTCTGAGTGGAACAACCTCATGCTGAAAGGCTCCTTGCTCTATTATATGTCTAGAGGAATGCATATAAGCTCCTATATTGGGGGTATGCTCAATAGGTTCCCCTCTTGTTGAATTATCTCCTCTAATGCTCACCAAATGACATTCGAGAAGTGCCTGTGGGTGAGGATTCGACATATGCTAATGTAAGTATATTAGGGCTTGGTCATGGGCTTCAAGATTGTGCCTTTTTTGACCACTTCGTGTCTCCACCATGGTGCACCTAGTGTCTAGATTTATTCTTTATTAAGAAAACAAGGTATACAATGGTGTTTATCTTGTATTAATTTTTTAAAGTGAGCCCTAGACTATCTGATGTTGTTTTAATGATTTTTTGTATCACTATAGAAATCATTATCATGTTTTGAAAAGCGTTGAATGATATTCTCAGTTTAAATTAGCTTTCACCTATATGGTCGTAGCTCAACAACCTGGATGTGACTTCCAGGCTACGTAAATCCCCCATGCATGGTGATGAAAGTCCAAACTCAGAAAAGGAGCATAGATCCTCCTATATCCTCACATGTTTTTTCCCATTCAGTGTTATACCCTCTGAAGAGAATACATCAAATATTCTAGGGTATGAAAGGTTCTTGGGTCTAATATTGGTCTAGTATCCAAGGGTATGTAGGATTTGGGCCAATGGATGGAAATCACCTCCACCGTCGTTGAACCCTACTAGTGGTTGGATGTCAATCCCAACTCACTAGCATTTAAGTGAAACATGGTGTGTGTGGTTCATTTTAATTTGCATAAAATAAAAATGCATAATACAACACAATGATTGTTTCCTACATGTAATTTAAAAGAAATGTTTTATATTCAGATATGCATGCTGTACTCTACATGATTTGTCAACAATGCAAAATAGTATGTAAATGGCCACTATTTGGGCCTCAAAAATGCAAACCAATCACACAAGTATGATATAGCACATTGGATTCTATGGCAGACTGCAATCAGATATTTGATGTTTCTAGTAGCGCCTAGCCAAAACTTAGAAAAAGAAACCTAAGGACCTAATCCATTTTCAGTTCATTTTAGCCTTAGTAAATTTACGTTTCAATTTATGTTCTTTGGAAAACACATACATAAATAAAAAAAACATATAAGGTGAAAATGGGTCCTACCTTAGGTCCTCATTTGATCTGTACTCTGTTTTCTGCTGTCTACTCTGTCAGATGTAAATCATAGGTATGGTCTGCAGTCTGCACTGTAAACCACATGTTGAACCTACAATTTAATTGTTGTCCTATAGCTGATAGCTATGGTCTGTACCTGCAATTCCAAAAATCAAGAAACGTTAGTTAGATCACTTATTTTGTGGAGTTCCATCGTGATTTCCTTCTGACCTATCACAAAAAGTGTACACCTAGCTATTGCATTAATGGAAATAAACATAAAAGCATGACAAGATAACAAGATTGCATATAACAATGAAAATGTATGTTTCTTTTATTAATATTTTCAATGAAATTTGGTTACAATATTGCCCCTCTTAGGGTCACCCAAAATGTTGATACAATCAATACAATTGCCAAAGCCCCCAATGGGGTAGGCACACTATAAATTATTTTTCAAATAGTCATAAACTGCTCTAGGGTAGAGTTAACCCTCTTCTTCGCATTGAGGAAGGTGTTTGAACAATTGAAGATCCCTTTAAACCTTTTTTCTACGATTAAGAAACAACACTAGAATATTATACAAATAGGCAGCCTCTCGTGATGAGGCCCTTTGAAGAATTAAAACATGAAAAATCCATGACAAGCATATAATAAAAAAATCATGAAAAACACACCTAAACTATGCCAAATTAATAAATATTCATGGAAATGCATAAAATACTGTTGCAACTAAGAATTGAATGGTCTAATTAAATGAAATTAAGCATGAAAGCATAAAAAGAAACCATTCTTGCATATTCTACACTAATGTACTAGAATTACTCTAAACACTAAATCTACGAGTCAAAAATCTCTAAAACCTTATTTTAATCGTGCAAATAATTAATATAATCTAATTAAGTAATAAAAAATAAGAACAGTAAGGATATCATAGACTTGTGGTAAACCATAGCTCTAATGAGTGGTCTACACTGTAAACCACAGTTGAAAGTCATGGTGAGCCTCCAATTTCAAGGGTAGTGGGCTTGATCCTCGTCAAATTGATGATCAAGGGTTGCCTCAGTGTCCTTTGATAGGTTTGGCGGTTGAATTGTTGAATAGGGCTTTCATTTGCCCAAATTTGCATTTGTTGGCTCTCCTAGGTACTCAGGGCATCCAGGGAAAATTGATATTTTTATGGGTAGCAAATTGACCTTCTCACATGCATGAACTCAATATGCAATTCGACAGGGCTTCACTGCTCACTTGATCAATTCACTCTCTATGTATTTTGATAGTGCTTCGCTATCAAAATGCTCTATATCATTGCCCTAATTTGAAGGGGTACTTATAGGATGTCCAGGGGCTAGGGCTGTCTTCATGGAGAAGCCAAGATCAAGAAGGGATGGTTAGGATAGTTGGATTGGAAGATTCCATCCTATAATCACATTTTTCTAGAAAAAATGGAAATTCAAACCGATTTGGCTCAAATGAAGGCCAACTAAACTTTAGTTAAGACTATAGGTTACAATTGCGGTCCAGACTATAAACCGTAGGTCTCAGGCATGGTTGAATCTATAGACCATAGGTCTTAGCTACGGTTTAGACTGAATAGGCCAAGGAGCCCAAATTGAGTGGTTAGAACCATTGTTCTATCTTAGAGTCTATCCAAGATCTTCCATATGGTATTATAGCATGTTCATATGAGTAGTCGTCATCGACATGACACATTTTAGGTGTCTACACCTTGATGCCAAAATCCTTGCTTTCTTCTGGTTTTCTTTCCATCCTTGCCTAAATCTAACTACAATATCCATCATGATATTGCATTTCTTTGACTTGATCCATCAAATATGTATGGGTGTGGATCAAAGCAGCAATGTATCTTCTATTAAGAGCATATACAATCTCTATCCAAAATCATATTCGGTGAGGAAATCTATTCTTATCCTTTACATAAGATTGAGAAAATTTTGAGTAAATAAATACTTCAAACTCTTATGGTCAATTCTCAATTCAAAAGTTCTTCCCACTAGATAGTGTCACTAGACATTGAGAGCATATACAACTACTACTAATTATAGGTCATGAGTAGCATAGTTGACCTTGTACCTCTTTAAATTTATTGAGCCATAAGCTACTACTACCCCATCCTATAAGAGAACTCCACCCAATCCTTCCAAAGATGCATTTGTACATACTAAAGAACTACCCTGAGGATTTGGAATCATTAAAATAGGTGTCATAGCGAGATTTTTCTTGAGAAACTCAAAAGTTACCTCATATTTCTATCCACTTGAAATTCTTGCCATTTTTGTGGAGGTTAGTTATTACATATGCTATCTTGGAGAAATATTTCTCATGGCATCAATAATATCCAGTCAAAAACATGAAGCTCCATACTTCAGTCACATTTGTAGGAATTGGGTAACTCAGTATAGCCTCTATTTTATTAGGGTCCATTTCTATCCTTTTAGATGATATTATATATCCTAAGTACTACACTTATGACATGTATAAGTCACACTTAGACAAATTTCCATAGAGTTGATTCTTCCTCAAAAACTCTATCATGATTCTAAGATGTTTATCGTGCTCTATCTTATTTTGTAAAAATATCAAAATATCATCCAAGAATATAAGAATAAACTGATCTAGATGCTTTCTAAAAACACTATTCATCAATTTCATGAATATTTCTAGAGCATTCATTAGCCCAAAAGGAAATACTATAAACTTTTAATATCAATACCAAGTTTTAAATGTTGTCTTATGGGTATCCTCCTCACAGATCCTCAATTTATGGTATCTAGAATTCAAATAAATCTTTGAAAATATAGTAGCATCACTTAGTTGATAAAAAATATCTTAAATTCTAGGTAGAGGATATCTAATATTAATGATTGCCTTGTTGAGCATCCTATAATTTATGCACAATCATAAATAACCATCCTTTTTTTTTAAAATAACATAGGTGCACCCCATGGTGACACACTTGGTCTAATTAATCTCTTCTGCAGCAAACCTTGTATTTGTACTTTTAACTCTTGCATCTCAATGGGATTCATTCTATAAGGAGCCCTATGAATAGGCTCTATCCCAGGTCTAAGCTCAATTGTGAAATAAAATTCATGATTTGGAGGTAGTTCAAGTAAATCCTTTGGAAATACATCTCTAAATTCCTGGAGCACTAGGTAGTTCCCAAACACCTCTTCCAATTTCATTTAACTTAACTATAAAAATTGTCTCTTTTTAATGGATTTCTTAAGTTGCATTGTCAAGAGGAACAAGGCTTGAAAAGTCCCTTGCAGGCTATACACCCTTTGTATTTTCCTACCATCTCCAGAGTAGTTATCTTGGAAATTGATCACAACCTTTCATGCTTGCAACCAATCCATTCCTAAGACTATATAAAAAGCATGTAGCGATGCTACACAAATATATCCAATGGTCGTACCACTATGTAAGGTAATTTTGGTCATAGAATAGCACTGATCCATAGAGTAGGTTTGTCATGAATCATACTTGACCTTCCACCCATGTGCCAATATTCCTGACATTTCCAATATATTCTTAATAAAACTACTAGAAACAAAGCTATCTATAGCTCCACTATATATCAAAATTTTAACATTTCTACCAAAAATATTACCCTTTATAAGCAAAGGAGTGGTTTTCCATTCCAAATTTTTACTCCCTATCACTACATAAATCTTGTGAACAGGTTCCTTGTGTTCAAGTTCTTTGTAAGTGGGTTATTTCCCCTTAGAACTCGGTCTTGCTCTAAGTGGGAAATGGTTGACATAATGTGTACCTCCATAATCAAAGCATCCACCCTTGGGGCCTAGATGTATTTCCTACTTCTATCCCTCTAATTTCATTGCTATCGGAGGGTTAGGCTACCCTTGCGTTGATGACTTTTCATTGTTGTTTTTACGGTTGTTATTCTTTCCCCAGAATTTCTTCCTAAAATTTCCCTTTTTCCTAAAATTTCTTTTGTCTTACCCTTGGAAAATTTTGTTTAACTGTTCTCTCTCCCATTTCATGAAGCTTGAATTATTTTTTTTTCTTGAGTGCATATTTGTCTTGCTCTAAAGCTCCTTCATAATCAAAATAGGGCCTAATATAATCTCATCTTTCCTAGCGAAGTCATAGGCCTTCTAAAGAGTATTAGGCTCTCACATATTCACTTCATGTCCAATCCTAGGATTTGCTCCTAGTATAAATTTATGAATCGACATCTTCTCATTATACACATGCACATAATTCAATAGCTTAATAAATTTCTTGGCATAAAAATTCTTCATGAGGAACCTCTCTTTAAATGCTACCACAAAGTCCTCCCATTTTAGATCAACTACTACCTTAATTCCTCTTTTTATACTATAAGTCTCCCACCAATCTAGTCCAAAATCCTGTAAATGTAAGGTGGCATAAGATATTCAGTTTTCGATGGAGTAATTCTTCATATTGCAGAAGGTTTTCAATTATTTCATCTAGGCTTTAGCTGCATCACCACCTTCCTATCCATTTTTTCTTCTAACTATTTTCTTTTCTACTGTGCCTTGATAAGAGGTTCATTAGCTTGTCTAACCTGAGAGCTCCCAACATGTGAATCCTAATTCACTATGGTTTCTAAAAATTGCTTTTGTGTTCTCATAATGAAGTAGATCAACTATTACAATGAGGTATTCCCTCTCATTATTAGGATTATATGTACCTAAATTTGGGTTCTAACCTCAACATTGGTTCATTGTGTATATCTCATTGTTCAGATAATAGTCCATCTCCTTCTCTTTGGTGACATTATTCCTAGCCACACATAGGAGAGATAGTAGGGGTTAGGTCACAATTACTTCTCTAAATTTTTCCTCCTACCATTAGCTAAATATTTAGTTAACATGATAAACCAGTAATATTGGGTACCATTATCTACCCTAACATTCATGAGGTAAAACCCTACAAATATTTGTATACCCATAAATTTTCTTGTTTTCCTAGTCCATTTATACCTAGGTTTTACACAAGGAAGCTTATAGTCCTACAACCATGAGCTCTAATACAAAATATCATAATCCAAAATCCGTATTATTATATTTTGTCTCCCTTGATCCCTTTTTTTTGGAAGATTGCTTAAAGCTTACTTAGTAAGATTAATTTTTTTCAAGAGTTGACTTACATACATTTTGATCCTTAGTTAAATTATCTCTCCTTAGTTACTAAGGGTCAACTTATCCACCAAGAACCCTTAAAGGTTTACCCATATTACTCCTTACATAAATCCTTCTATGTAAGTGTACTATGAGCCCTTTGTAAAAGCTATTAATATCATTCATTGAACAAGCTAGACCATTAGATGTAGGAGCATCCAGTGGTGTAAGAGCAATATTGCATCACCAAAAATTTATATTTTCTCTTTCGGTTGTAGGTTTATTTAGTTTTTTTGGAGTCCATGATGACACTTGAGAAATGTAAGTCAGTCAGAAGTCCAAAAGGCAAAAAATGGGTACTTGCTATTTTTAGTAAGTTAGCCTAAATGGGCACATATGGAATTGAAAATTTACCCCAAGGAGTGGAATTGAAAAATGTATCCGGTGGCAAAAGAATCACCCCAATATCCTAAATAGTTTGAGAGATATTAAAGTTTTCATCTCGAGAAATCTCGCCAATAAAGTTTAAAAATAAAATTTTAAGACCTTAGAGGCCCCAAAAAAGGATCAAAATTGGATGAAATGATATTAGATCATTTTGTCATTGTATATCTCTTTGCAAGATTTCTAAATATATATTATAATAGCGAATCGGACAACTAATTCAAAAGTTATGGCTCCGAGAAGTTGTGCCACCAAAATTCAAATTTCAAATGAATATCTTCCTAGGTGGGAAAATGAAAATTCAAATTTCAATTGAATATCTTCCTAGGCGGGAAAAATGAAAATTCAAATTTCAAATGAATATCTTCTTGGGTAGGGAGTTACATTTTCTAGAATATTCCATGGAAGTTATTAAAAGGGGAATATATATTTACCAAAGACAGTCAATATTACAGATCATGGCTCCAAATTACAAATTTCTAGTAGATTTTCTTTGTACTAAAATTGGCCTTATGGTCATAACATTGTAATTTTTGATTATGTATTTGCATTTCATTGAAGTAGTATTAGATGTTGAGTTTCTTTTAGAAATTTGTTGTGATATTGGGTATTGTGTGTGTTGAGTGGAGTGGCCCTTCACAAAGTGGTATCAGAGTGGTAGTTCCTGAGTGTGTAAATAGATTACCAAATGTGAGGCAATTTGCACGAGGACTATGGTTGCGGGTTGTGAGAAAAGTGATCAGAATACTTCCATGAAGAAAACATGGTGGTGGGAGAAATATTGTGGTACCAAAAGAGTATATTAGAGCCCTATAGAGACAAGTTCAAGAACTACAAAAAGAGATGTGTAGAGGGTTTGAGCTAAGAAGATAATATGAAAGTGAATATGGAGCTGAAGAAGAAACCCAGTTCAAATAAGAACAAGATGTAGTAGATCCTGAGCAAGTCATATTATTTAAGGTCATATCCAAGATTCCAAAAAGGCTAAAAATTGATGTTTCTACATTTTTTGGGAATCTTATCCCATAAGAGTTGATCGATTGGATCAATGATATGGAGGAGTACTTTGAGTATGAGGAGGTGAAATATCCTGAGAGGGTCAAATTTGTAAAGACCAAGCTGAAGGGTCATGCTAATATCTAGTGGAAGAAAGTTCAACTAGATAGAAATAAAAGAGAAAAATAAAGAATAACAATATGGGATCATATGATGGAAAATTTAAAGAGACAGTTTATTCCAATTGATTATGAGTTATATTTGCTGAAGAAAATGCAAGGTTTGAGGTAGGTAGGTAAGTCTATCAAAGAGTATATATAAGAGTTCTACAAGGTCATGATCAGAACATGCCATTCTAAGGCCAACAAGGAGAAGGTAGCCCATTATATAAATGGATTGAATCCAAGTATTCAAGAGAAGCTAATTTTGGTCAGAATGACTACCATAGAAGATGCTTATGAGTTTTCCCTAAAGGTAGAAGAGAAGATGAATAGAAGATTTGAAAGCAAGTAGAGATAAATAGGTCATGGTGGAAGTACTGGCGAAAGACCATATGAAGGACAAAATGAAGACCAAAACAAGAATGGAGAATTTAGCAACAATCAAAAACAAAAATGGGATAATTCCTACCGCTCTCGTAAGAAAAATAATGGTGACCAAAGAGGAAGAGGAAGGTTTGGACAAGGACTTGGAAGAGGAGGATTTTGTGGAACCTGTTTCCAATGTGGAGAAGAAGGACATCGAGCATACGAGTTTCCACAACATCAAGTAAGTACAAATAAGAGACTTGAAGGTAATGTAGGAGTTGCTTATGTAGACGAAGGTGCTAAATCTGAGCATTCTAAAGACGTAGAAAGATGAGTTCTTATCACAAGGAGAGCCTTGCTAAATGAGGTGAAAGATCCAGTTCAGAGGAACAGTTTATTTGCACAAGGTGCAAATGTGAAGGTAAAATTTGTAATGTTATCATTGATAATGATAGCACTGATAATCTAGTTTCATAGGGGATGGTTAACAAATTATAGTTGGAGAGAAGGATACATATGCATCCATATCCAATTTCATGGTTTTAGGACCATAGAGCTTTGGTAAATGAGAAATGTTTAGTGAATTTCAATATTGAGATTTACCATGATGAGGTACTGTGTGACACCATACCTATGGATGCTTGTCATATTCTATTGGGGAGGTCATGGCAATTTGATCGGTGTACAGTACATGATGGATATGCCAACATTTATTCCTTGAAAATAATGGAGTTCACCACAAGTTGAAGCCCCTGAAGGAGGTGGAGGAAAAGGTATGTAGTAGTGAAAGAATTTATTTAGTTGATGGTATAAAATTTCTAGATAGTATGAAGCACGACATATATGCTATGCATTGATTCCTAGAGTTAATGAAGAAAAATGTGAAGATATACCAGTACAAGTCTTAAATCTACTAGGAGAAATCCAAGATATTGTATTAGATAATGTACCTAAAGTTTTTCCACCATTGAGAAATATTAGTCACTAAATGGATTTAAAATGGGTTGAGTTTTTGCAAAGTTATAATTTTGTGTTGAAGCACAGGAGTGGAAGGTCAAATAGAGTTGCATATTCCTTAAGTAGGAGGTAAAATTTGTTGATAGATATGAAGGTGGAGGTTTTTGGGTTTGATGAACTCAAGAGTTTGTATCTTGAAGATAAAAATTTTATAGAAGCTTGGAGAGCTTGCTTAGAACCTGTTACTTTGGATATAATGATATGGTTGGAATTCTTAAATCAAGATGGAATATTGTTTAGAGGAAATTAGTTGTGCATTCTAAGGAGTTCTATGAGAGAGAACTCGATCAAGGAGAAGCATAGTGGAGGGTTGGCTAGATGCTTTGGTTGAGATAAGAACATTGTCCTCATTAGTGAAAACTATTATTGGCCATAGTTATAATAAAATATGAAGAAGTTTGTACAAATTTGCAGATTATGCCAGATGGCCAAAGGTGTAATACATAACACCAGGCTATATCAGCAATTACCTATACTAGAGAAACCATGGGAAGATATTAGCATAGATTTTGTTCTTGGCTTACCAAGGAGACATGACTCAATATTTATGGTGGTTCATAGGTTTTCTAAGATGGCATATTTTATTCCTTTCTAGAAAACTAATGATGCAGTTCACATTATAGAGTTGTTTTTTAGAGATATGGTACGACTACATGGTATACCAAAGAGTATATTTTCATACAAAGATACCAAATTTATTGGTTATTTCTAGAGGACATTATGGAAGAAGTTGAAGATATATTTGAAGTTTAGTTCTGCACACCATATGCAGACTGATGGATAAAGAGAGGTGGTGAATAGGATTTTGGACAACCTACTGATATGCTTAGTAGGAGATAAGCCCAAGGGATGGGATTTACTTTTACCATAGGTAAAATTTTCTTACAATAATTATTTCAATAGGTTTTGGTAAATCCCCATTCCATATTGTATATGGGAGCATTCCAAGGAATGCTTTTGAGTTGAGGAAGATAGAAAAAGGAGAAATAAATAGTGTCGATATAGAGGACTTTGTAGAGCACTTGAAGAAATTGCATGAAGTTGTAAGGAAGCATATTAATAAGATGAATACTTAGTACAAGGAAAAGGTATACTAGAAGTGGAGGTTTAAGGAATTCCAGGTTGGAGATGAAGTTATGGTTCATCTAAGAAAAGAATGATTTCCTGTTAGAACATATAACAAGTTGAAAATGAAGAAGTTTGGACCATGCATGATCATAAATAAATATGATTCAAAAAATGCATATGAGGTGGAATTACCAAGTGGAATTAACATATCACCTATGTTCAATATTTTTGACTTGACAGAGTATCATGAAGGAGACAATGAGGATGGACCAGTAGGAGAAAGGTAGAATATTCCAACATCTACTCCAAATAAAGAAGAAATAAAAGAAATCTTGGATAGTCGTATGAGCAGAAGTATAAGAAACATGTTTTATGAAGAATATCTAGTTAAGTGGAAAGGAAGGCCTGTTGAAGATTCATCATGGTTGTATAAGGCAGAGGTTGACCATCTTGGTTTTCCTCCAACACTAGAGAAGTGAATGTTGCTTCTAAATTTACCCTAGGCTTATGATGTAGGAGCATCCAATGGTGTAAGAGCAATATTGCATCACCAAAAATTTATATTTTCTCTTTTGGTTGTAGGTTTATTTAGTTGTTTTGGAGTCCATGATGACACTTGAGAGGTGTAAGTCAGTCAGAAGAGTAAAAAGGCAAAAAATGGGCACCTACTTTTTTTAGTAAGTCAGCCTAAATAGGCACATATAGACATGAAAATTTACCATAAGGAGCAAAATTTAAAAATATATCTAGTGGCAAAAGATTTACCCTGAGCGGTTTGAGAGATATTAAAGTTTTCATCCTTAGAAATCTTGTCGATAATGTTTAAAAATAAAATTTTAAGACCTCAAAAGCCCCAAAAAAGGATGACAATTGGACAAAATGATCTTTATGCCATTGTAGATCTCTTTGTAAGTTTTCAAACAATATATTATAATCACAAATCGAACAACTGAGTCAAAAGTTATAGCTTCGAGAAGTTGTACCACCAAATTTCAAATTTCAAATGAATATCTTCTTGGGCAGAAAAATGAAAATGAAAATTTCAATTGAATATCTTCTTGGGCAAGAAAAATAAAAATGAACATTTCAAATAAATATCTTCCTAGGTGGGAAAATGAACTTTGAAAAAATGGGAGTTACGTTTTCCAAAATATTCCATGGAAGTTATTAAAGGGGGAATATAGATTTACTGGAGGCAGTCCAATATTACAAATCATAGATCCATCTTGCAAATTTCCAATAGATTTTATTCATAATAAAATCAGCCTTGTGGTCATAACATTGTTATTTCTAATTCTGTATTTCCATTTCATTGAAGTAATATTAGATGTTGGATTTATTTTGGAAATTTATTGTGATATTGGGTATTGTGTGAGTGTTGGGTGGAGTGGCCCTTCACCACCATCCCTTTTACTATCTGTCAAAAAGGGGTTCGCTAATCTCTTCACCTACATTAGTCACTCTATGTAGGTGAACTACTCTCAATAGGTCTAGACTATCCCTCATCTCCACGATTAGCTAGTATATTATGAGTAAGTTATGATTCACTTCTAGGATTGAGAGTAGTTTAAATGGTATTTTCGATTTTCTTGTTAAGTTTAATTTGCAAGAATTATAAACATTCCATGAGATTCTTGTCAAGTAATTTAGAGCACAACTATTGAAATTAAGATCCATAAGAATTTACCATTACTTTAAATGCATAAAAACCAACAATACATATTTGCATGAAAACTCCATAATCAAGAAACCCACATAAGAATTATACACAACATATATCTTAGGAACTGTCATGGGGAATAAACCTAGCTTTGAATCATTTTTTATCTTATTTTATAAAGAATTGGTTCTATACAATGAGTCAAAGACATCACATAGTGCCTTTACTCCCATATTAAGAGTTCTAAAACTCTTATAGAATTGCATTATGAATTTGTCATATATTACATGAACACATTCTAGTTCCATGCGTAGATTCAAAGATTTCACATCTTGCCTCTAATCCCATTGTAATACTTCATTTCATCCTATGATTTTACAATAAAAATAGGTCTTTAAAATTCTCAAATACAAATTAGTCTCTCAAAATAGGGACAAAGGTATCCAATAATACCTTTAGTCATATCATAGGAGTTCCTTTCTTCCCATGTCATTACAATGGAAATAATGCATTTTAATACATACTTCATTTCGGAAATGATTTATTACACAACCAAGTTTAATTTGGATATAAACCACCTTAAAATTGAATTAATATTCTAGCTATCCAAACAAATATATGCTCACTTTCAACTCTTTCATAGAGCATCATGTAAGTCTTATCTTGTCTCACCCCTAAATTGTATAACTGCCATTCATTCAAAGAGTACTATACAAACTTATTTTTATCTTAACCACTACTCAAATAATTTCCACATGATATAAGGATATTAAGCACATAGTTATCCCTATATGAGCTATGTTTCTTTAATAAAATTTTATCCATAACATAAAGATATTGATAATTACCACAATATATCCTACATTTAATTCAAATAGGAATTGGTACTCACAAAAGTGATTCATAGGGTCCACATCAACAATAAGATGTAGCGAGTCTCAAGTCACTACCACCAAGTGGTTGTTTTTCCAACATCCATTTAGTGGTTGAGTGAACATGGGGCCAGAAAACCTACAAAGCACCCACATACCTCTTTTCTATCCCGTGTGGGATAAGAAGAGAAAGAGAGTCCAAGAGAACCTAAATTTTTTGTATTTATAAAATGCGACATCACCTGAAGAATCAATTGAAATACCCAAGCAATTCTTAGGTTCATTAATAATAAAGTTATTAAAAGGGTGGCAAACAATTATTTAACTTCATTAAAAGTAAAATAATGCAATAATGTGGTGAAATGTTACCTCACATATAAATGAAAATACAACAATACATATACATTCACTATTCTAAAAGACATTGATTGAAACAAAATAAACCTTCACTTCAACAATGATGCAACATCCTTGCAAAATATTTTATTCATTAAGGTAACAACACTAAGAGACTTGTATTATTGGCTCTCATTTCAATGAACATACAACTAAATATAATGCTTACATAAAACTAGGCTACAGTACTAAAATTCTTGAAGTATCACCTGTCATCCCAATGAGGATGATATCAACATAATTTGTTTTCATAGAGAACATAATAACTAGTTCCTTCAGGAGTTTGCTTCTATTTTCAATGAATAAAAAGCAAACATATTATCTCTACTCACAAATAATATAATAATAATTTCCTTCAAGAGTTTACTTCTACTTTCATTGAATGCAAATTCAATTCATTATCTCTACTCACAAAGAACATAATATTAATTTCCTTTAGGATTTTGCTTCTACTTTCAGTGAATGCAAAGTCAATTCATTATCTCTACTCATAGAGAACATAATATTAGTTTCCTTCAGGATTTTGCTTCTACTTTCAGTGAATGCAAAGCAAATGCATTATATCTACAGTGTTACTTACCGATATAGCAAGGTCAATCAATATTCAACACAAATTCTATAACACCATTCATTTCTAGCGAGGTAACAACAAAATTCATGCATAGTCCTTTATTATCTTTTTTTTAGCAAGCACATAATATTACTCAAGTGTAGTCTAATATTCTACATTCATTTTAATGAGAGCATAAATTTTTAACCAACTTAAGGTACTCCTTTTCCATCACAAATGACAACGTATTCGATTTATAAAAATCTCACTTCAGCCCTAGCAAAGCATACCCTTTTTCCAATCATTCTAAAAAATAAATAAAAGCCCATTTCCTTCCTTCGACTGTTAAAGAGTCCCTCCCATACATCTAAAAAATTCTTTCCAAAATTTATTATGAATATAGGATCATGATCACTCAAAATGAACTTGGGTATACCAAAAAATTTAAAAGTGGAATCAAGAAATACCTTGGAAACTTTACTTGTTGAATAAGGATGCTATAATGCACAAAAATGAGGATACTTGGAAAGGTGATATACTACCACAAAGATCATTATTTTACCCTTATATTTGGGAAGGATCTTAATGAAATTTATGGATATGTGTTGTAATTGGTAGTTAAGGATAGGAAAGGGTTGGATTAGTTATTTCCCCTTTGTTACATTGATGCACCTCACACTTGGCCTCAAAAGTCTTAACATCTACTTTAATACTTCCTAAGAAAAATATTGCTTTACCCATTGATATGTTTTCAAGAATATTGAATGTCCCACCAAAGGAGATGCATGCAATTATTAGGGGATACTTGTATTAATAGCTGAGGACTAGGGAAGATAAATATAGTCCTTTATCCATCAATATATGAGAAATAAGAAGGCAATAATAAGACATCCTCCATTTATTGAATGATCCAAGGAGTCTCTGGGTCAAAATCCCAATCCTCCCTAAGTTAAGAAAGCCATTATGGAAGAGTACTAGAGATGCCATTAACAATAGCACCATCCAAATATTTGCAAGAAAAATCACCAACCACCAAATTCTTCTTTTCTTTATTATATTCAATGCCAAAATCATACCCATCCATTTATTCTATTTAGGAAAAGAGATATTTTTCTCTAATAAATTTTTAAGGATGTTATGGTCGGTCTTCATGATGAAACACCACCTCAACAAATAATGCCTTCATTTATCTGACATGTAGAACAACTAACATTTCCTTCTTATAAACAAATCATCGTAGAATCTTGCCAAAAATCTACTTCCTTTCATTGGCCAATGGGTATCCATCCTACATCAAAACAACTACAATACCAATGTTGAAAGCAACACACTCAATGATAAAAGGTTTTCTAAAATTAAGAGTGACCAAATTAGGAGTGGTATAGATAGCATCATTGAGTGTCTAGAAGTCTTAGGAAGTGGCTTTAGACCAAACAAAGGCACCCTTCTTAGTGAGATAAATGAGAGGAGTGGTATTTTTTCCATAGTTGTAGATAAATTTCCTATAGTATCTTGCAAGTCCTAAAAGTTATCAGAGTCATTTAAGGGTTTTAAGCATGGGTTAATATTTCATGGCTTTGATCTTGTTAGGATCTACCTTGAATCCTTATTGAGTTACTATCTATCCCAAGTATTATATCTCCTATACCCCAAAAGGAGCATTTTGACCTTTTGTCATTTTTTACCATTTATAATAGGTAAATAATTGTATCCACATGAACTAGATGATCCTCCTAGTACTTCCTATAATTTATATGTCATTAAATAAAAATAGGAAAAACATCCAAAGAAAAGGGTGAAAGACAGATCTCAAGAGACTTTAGAAAGTGGAAGGAGCATTACTGAGGCCAAAAGGCATAACTAGGAACTCATAATAATCCTCATGTGTATGAAAAACAATCTTTACGATATCCTCGTATCAAGTTTTAGTTTGATGAAATCAAAAATCAAGCCTAGTTTTGTAAAGTTCCTAGCACCATGCAATTCATCCAATAAATCATAATAGTGATAGGAAACTTATCTTTGATAGTGATATTGTAGAGAGGAAAAAATGAGAACACATACAACATGAAATATTCTTTCACTATACCATCACCATTGAATAGGAGTATGAACTAATTCTTGTATGGATTATTTCTTTATCCAACATTTATTGAACTAGCTTTTCAATTTCAAACGTTTGAGGCTGAGAATTGTATTAACGATGCATACTAGGATGTTGAATTCCTAGAATAATGTGGATGGAATTATTATGTTTGCACTTAGGAGTAAGATATATGGGATAACTAAATACCTCATCATAGTGATCCATAATATTTTTCAAATCCAAATAAAGATCTAAATAAAGAGCTAAATAAAGCAACTTTGAATATTGAACCTCCATGCAATTGGATTGAGCGAAGATAAATAACCCTTCCATTCTCCATCTAATTGACATATATTTTTCATAGATTAGTAGAATAACCAAGCTATATATCCATTATGTTTCCAATATGACATCTGCACTACCTAGATTCATGGAAAATAGATTACTTTATGAAGTATATCCTTGATTGGGATGTTAAATTTAGCTATTTTATCCACACACTAAGTTAGTACCCTCATATGTAAAGGCTTGAAATTTATCTTGATTCAAAGAATTAATATACAAGTCCAAAGTCTGTATGCTTTAGTATATATAAAGTTATATGTGTTGCCTAAAATTATCAACACATTGATGTGTTATTTTTTGAATGGATCATTATACCTTGATAGTATGTTGAGATTGGATCCCTATAAGAGCATGAAAAAATATATCCATGTCATCATCCTCATATTCTACCTCATCTATTTTTCCAGTTGCTCTTGCTGCAATAAATCTTCATCTTCATATATCATTGTCTCCACATTCCACTTGAAAGTTATTATATTATTTGTAGGATTGATCTTGGGGATGGTGAGAATAACATTTTAAATAGAATAATATCTATGTATTATCATTATTGCAACAATAACATGAATATTTAAAGTCACATTTGTGTTGCGAACTAGGCTCTTGAAGCTTTTGTTCTATTTCCAAAGACATACATTGAGCATCATCAAGAGTATAGGGGTTGGACATATCTACGTATTACCTAATTTTACCCTTAAGACCATGAAAAAATATTGAGATCACTAATATTGGAATCAATTGGTAGGTGTAAGTGAGAAGACATGTGAAATCTATGAAATACTCCTCAATTGTTCCTATTTGCTTTGTTTGCATTAGATGGATTACATACGATGTGGAAGATCCTTTGTCAAATATTTGAAGAAATTAATGTTTGAAGTTAGGCCATAAAATAGGACCCTCTTGTTATGATTAATGGTCAATCTGAAGCATCCAACAACTCTTTAGTTAAGATACGTAATAAGTTGGCTAGTAAGATCGGTCAGGACTAGCATATCCAAAATTTTCATACCTTGTATGTCTATCGTACTAGTGTGTGAAATCCTACATGTGCTTCTATGTGTCTCTTGGTATATGGGACTAAGGTAGTTCTTACGTTCGAGTTAGATGTCCCTTCATTGCACATATTATTATAGTGAAGTTAGGCCATAAATTAGGTCTTTGTATTACTCTTAGGGTAATGGTCAAGATGAAGCATCCATGTGGAATTATTCTTTTAAGTTAGGATATAAAATAGAACTTTGTATTACTCTTAGGGTAATGGTCAAGCTTAAGCATCCAACAAGTTTTTAGTTAATATACTTAAGAAGTTGGTTAGTAAGACTAGTCAAGACTGGAATATCTAGTTTTATCCTACCTTATGGACCTATCATACTAGTATGCGAACTCCTACATGTCATTTTTTGTATATCTTGGTCTATGGGACTAAGGTAGTTTTTAAATTCAAGTTAGAGGTCCCTTAATTGAACATCTTGTTTCAAGATGCCTTGGTTGATGATGAGTATCGTTTAGATCATTTAACCCAATTGGATTTGCTGTATGAAAAGTGCATTCATGCCTTAGAGCATATTCACATATATTAGAATAGGATCAAGAAATCTTATTCCAAGTTAGTCCACAATCACTCTTTTGAGGTTGGGGACCTTGTCCTCAAGGAAAACCAAAAGAACACTAATGCTTGTTCAGATATAAAATGCAAGTTTCAACCCAATTGGGTAGGCCCATTTATCATAATAACAAAGTTTGACTTAGAATTCTATTATTTAGCATCGTTATATGGTAAATATTTAAAAGAACTAAAGAACATAATACACCTAAAAAATATTATGCATGATTCTACATCTTCATTCTTCATCCTACATTTGTTTTGCTTGTTCATACTTTGATTGCTTGTCATAGATTGCATGAATTACCTAACATTATATTCCATTTGCATCATTTCTTGTCACATAGTTGCATTGTTGTTTGATCATACTTGCATGATTTATTTATCATATATATTCTTGGGGACTTCACGAGGATGGTAGGTGATGAAACCTAGTTAGGTTCTAGATCATATGCATTGCACTCATACTAGGTATTTAATGCTTAGCGAATCCCAAACCTAGGGCATAACTTCATGCATTTTTCATCATTGCATTTGCTCATGTATTTTCTTATTTTCTCTTCTAATATATTCCTTGACGTAAAGTTTCATAAATTTCTAATTTTTCTCCATTTCAAGGGATATAGTTCTTCATCTATTGTATGTCCTTTTCCATTTAAAAGTTTTAATCATTCCTTAATTTCCTCAAGACAAAGGATATATGTTCCTTCTTCTAATCTATGCATTTGGTTTTTTTCTCATAGTTCATTTCCTTATTGATCTTTCAATTGTTAAGGGATCCTCATGGGATATGGTAGATATCACATGAATATCATTTCTAATGTTCTTACATCCGCTAACTATCTTACACACATCCATTAGCTATTGAAATTTAGATAAGAACACACACACACACACACACACACACACACACACACACACACACACACACACACACACACACACAAATTTTTGCTCCTTACTTCTCTCATTCTTCTATATTTTTCTCATATAACATGTGCACACACACATTATTCTATTGTACTTTGCTTTTGATCACTCATCTTTTGTACACACCACACCCCTATCAGGTTGCACTCCTTTTGTAAAATCAATCAAACATTTCACCCCATATGAGATACCTTCATAGCCAATAACAAGGGGCAACCTCCATTCGACCATTTGTAAGCATACATATTATCGGGTATCTCTCCAACCATAGCCATTGGCAAGCATCACATACATAGTGGGCATCACTCCACACTTGTTATTTTAGTTATAATTACACCCTTATGAGATATATTCTTGGCTATTAGTTAGGGGTAGCATCCATTCAACCATTTGTGAGCATACATCCTTACAATATTTCACTTTACCTTTTTTTTTTACTTAGTTTATGTTAATTTGATCACATTCATCCTTTGTGGTCTACGCTGATTCAAATGTCATACTCTAGGAACCTTTTTGTTTTCTTTTTCTTTGTTGACCTTCTCCTTCATCTCCTTATTTTTATTATTTTCTTCTTTTCTTTCCTTTTTTCTAAATTCACATCTTGTCCATATGGGATACAAATATACTCTACATCAAATTCATAGTTCATTTTTATGAGGTACATATTTAGCTAAAGCTATGTTTTTCTTTCATTTTTCTTCTTTTCTTTCTTCCATCACATTTTTCCTTCCATCTCTTCATCCAATCATACATTTTATTCATTAGTTAGCTTCATCACATCATGCATTGCATTAGTTTAGTCCATTCATGTGTAATCAAACATAAAAGCACTAATAAACATAAAAATCATAAATACACATAAACAAATATGTTTATATATCAAATGCAACATGATATTACTCAAAATCTAGAGAGTATACATCAACTCAATCGGTGTGCCATATTCCAAGTCCAACACACTCAACCCTCCATAGGGATGCATACAATAATTAAAATTGCCATTTCATCCTAATCCTAGCCCTAGCTCTCTGAGACTATTTCCTCTACTCTGCCTATCGAAGGTGGCCCTGGTGGGGGTATGTTCATGGATAATGAAATGTTCTATAACCTAGACCATGACTAACCCTATGTCTAAAGGGAGGATAATGAATACACCTTCTACTTTGTTGGAACCACTTGAAAGTATAAGGTTTGGTAAAATGTCTCCCTCCATACATCCACATCCAACATCTTTCCTTCCCTTTGTATCTATGTTTATAGTAGGTGAATCCCATCACTCTATTGGCTATTGGTCATTATAGACATACCCTCATATCGATCCTATTGACACTCCTACTCCAGTTGACTCATCTCCCCTTAAGGTAGTCTACCTTGATTCTAGCAACATCTCACTCTATAGCCATCCTATCTCGCTCTACTAGTACATGGTATCACTTTATCAAATTTGTGTTGAGGGCTTCCCATAGCCCCTCTAGTCTCTTGGATTTTTCCTCTCAGAGTAGGTCCATCTCACAATAAATATCCACTAGCTAGACCCTTAGTACCTTCACCTCCATCGATAGGTACTCCTAAACTTCTATCCTACTAGGTATGGCTATTGTTGATATAGAGGTCTCTCCAGTACTCCTGCATGGACCAAATTTTATCATCATGGGGGCATCTCCTAATTTCCTCCCTTCCCTATCCTAGAGATGATGGTTACTATTACCATCATCTATACCCAAACTCATTCTCGTGTTAGCCTTGGATCCTCTTGGAATCATTTTCATCTCTACATGGTGCACTAAGTCACCTCTTAGAGTTCCAATTATACCTATCGATCCATAATCTAGTGCCTCTATACTAGCATTGATGGGAAGATCCTCTAGGGCATGATGCTCTTGCACCATCTCCTATATTTGATAGCCACCCTAATGTCATCCACCTCTATATCCATGTATAATGGGTCATCTAGGTCCTCCTCTACCCATCTATCCAAATCAAGGTCTCCACTAAATCCTAATGGATCCCTTTGAACCTGCTTGTACTAGTAGTCTCCCAAGTTTGGTATGTCTTGAAAGATACCAAACTACCACTGGACTCAATTTAATTGATAAAGCTCCAATCCCCCTTCTTTGTAGAGACCCACCTAATCCTCTTGACCCTCATTAGCTCTACCACATCCTCAGTCTAACTAGGGTGTAGGCACCATGGTTTCCATATGATCACATGGTCCTGTATCTCATCTATCACTTGCCTCCCTAGTGGAAGGATACCAACATATGTCCTCTGGACCTGCTTAAAAACTTTAGACCACCTATATACTATTGGCCACTTTGGGTTGGGCACTGGCCATGGTAGTGCATGAGGTCTCTAGATCACCATGTGCTCCCAACATCACACCTGTAACATAGTCATTCACACTATTCATGTATGTCATTTTTACATGATATTGTACAATATCCTATACAAACAGGCTAGCACATATGGAATCCATGTAAACTTCACCTATTGGTCTTGCATGTCTACCACTACTCCCACCAACATACATAGTAGGTGTTACCTACCAATATGGCACACCAAGAACTTCATCCTTACCCCATAAAGTACAATCATCAAAGCATCAACCTTGTATGTCCCTATAAGCTCATCGAAATGAATCCCACTCTGCTAGATCTTGTGGACCCAGTACTCCAAAAATATTTTTAGCATTACCCATTGCCCTCAAGCTTATTAAAATACCCTCCTTCTAATGGGAATGCATAGGATGCACCACATTTCCTATAGTGTGATGGTCATATCTCCCATCGGTAATCAAAAGGTAGACAAATTTAGATACCACCTTTTTGCTAGTGTTGTGAATAGTACTTTGTTTGCCTCAACACAAAGCATCTCTACTAGATGTAGTAGCCCCACTACGCCTAGAGTGTCCCTCTCTACTACTGTGAGCTATCATCGCTTCTCTTCCAAGGAGCTTGGATGCCACTCCTACTCCCCATTATATCATGCTACAACCAAAAATAACAACAAATATTTAATTAACTACAAAAATAATAAAAATTAAACAAAAATAAAATCAAACACATTTAAGAAAGATAATATAATATTCCCTTTTTCTTATTCTAGTTTTTATTTGCCTTGTTTTTTTTCTCTATACCAGATTCATACCCCACTCTTGTTGAGCATGAATTCATCCACTTCTTTCTTCTAATGAATTCATACCCCATCCTTACAAGGTACAAATTCTCAAATTTGCCCTACAATTCAAGGGCACAAATTTGGTCGCCACCACGAACCAGTCAAATTCATGATCAAACCTTAAATTCATGCTAGGTTGTGCATGAATATTTCTTTTAGAAAAATATAAATAAATACTTAAAAAACTAAAAACCTAATATTTTCTAGTCTAGAGGAAGGAATTAAGTCCTTACCCATGGTCGATCTACTATTGCATTGGCCTCACCCCTCGCAATGGTTGAATGGTGTGTGGGAAGTGTTATTTATATTTTTCTCTAGAGCTCATTTTCTTCTTCTCATGTGGTGAAAATAAATTTATTTTCACGCTCCCCCATTCTTATACCCCTCTTTTTTGTTTATGTTTTTTCCCCTTTTCTCTCTGTTTGCTACTCTCTTTTCTTCTATGTCCATATTTTTTGTTTCGTCAAGAATTTCTGCATTCCTTATGAAATTCGAAGGGGAAACCTAGCTTGAGATGCATTAAAGTTATTAATGCATTATTTTTCATGTAAAATTTCAAAGTATCTAAAATGACACCATTTTTGCACCACCCCTTCTTCTAAACTAGCCACTAAAGAACACAAGATTATACTGAGAGGGGGTGAACAATATAAGACCACTTTTTACTTTTATTTACCAAACAATATTATCCAATATATCAATGTCAATATCAACAACAATAATCAAAGCAATGCACAAATCATCACACACAATAGAGACACCAATTTAACGTGGTTCACCCAATGTGGGCTACTCCATGGAGAAAATATTTCACTAAATTTTTCTCAACAATTCTCATGGGAATCCTTCCATATTAAAATGTTTATGGACCTCTGTCTAAAGGAAAGGAGATACCAATCCCCTAATAAAGTTTTTGGATCTCTATCCACAGGATAACTCTTTCCCTTCTGTTGGTTTGTGGATCTCTATCCATAGGAGAACTCCTTCTCCTTTACTTTGGCTAGTAATCTTCTAGAAGAATACTGTCTCCACTACATTGGCTTGTGGATATATCTCCATTGAAGATCTCTATCGTCACTCAAAAGACCTCTATCATCACTACCCTATATAATGGGTCTCTATCCACTGGATACTACTATCCTATGATCTATCACCTCCAAAGCTTACTATCAGCTCTGCTCAATATCTATCTCAAATATACACTAAAAACTGTTCTCGATCTAGTATAAATTTGCTCACAAGTATATCTTTGGTCTGGCACAAATCTATCCTCAAATCTACACCAAAATCTATCCTCAAGCCTTAACACAAAGCTTTATCTAATCACAAATCAACTCTACTTATATCTACTCCAAGCCTTAACTCAAAGCTTGAATAAATCAATCATTCAACTTTGCTCTCAAGTCTTCTCAAAGAATTGCCTCAAATCTATCCAAAATTCCTCTCAAGAACTTGATCAATATACTCTCAAGTCTTCTTTAATAATTACCTCAAATATGTCCAACAAGTTCTCCCTAGTTATTGTCTAGTCTGCTCAACAAGTCTTCACCAAGACTTACCTCAAATTTGTCCAAAAATTTCTTCCTAGAACTTGTCTAATATGCTCAACAAGTCTTCACCAAGACTTCCCTCAAATATTCTTGTAAGCTTCCAAAAACACTCACACCAATATATCCTTAAGTCCCATCTAGGACTTACTCAAATTTTCTCATAAGCTTTCACAAAAGCTTGCTTAACTCTATCCTTAAGTCTCCTCTAGGACTTACTCAAAACTGTCCACTAGATTTCACAAAATCTTATTCAAATCAATTGTAAAACTTGCATACACAAATCAACTTAATCTCTTACAAAAAACCTCTTCAATACCACAAAAAAGTTTCACTCAAAATCTTGTTTAACCACAAAAATATATAGAGAATGATTAGAGACTCAATATGTTTCACACTCACAAAACACTCAATCACTTTCAAACTCTCTTTCAAATCAATTCAAAAATAAAGTATAATTTGATTCACCAAAATTGAACTATCACTCCAATAATTTCAAACAATAATGCTCAACCAACTTCATTCAGCCATTCACTCAATAAAACACAACTTGCATACAAACCCTAACCATGTGTTTCATAATACTTCCAACAACTCACACTATGGAACTCAAAACTTGACTTAAGATGATTCTAAATAACATAACAATGATACTCATGATATTTCAAAAACCCTAGCTTAAGATAGTTCTCAATATCACATAACAATGATACTCATGATATTTCAACAAACACAACTCATGCACATGAAAACCCACTCAACATTTCCAACAATACTCAACAATCCTTTTTACTCCAACTTTGCATTTCACAACATTCAATCCAATAATATTTCACTCATAAGGAAGATATGCCCATACCTTTTGTTTTGATGGAGATATATCTTCAAAACCTGTCTCAATCACAATCAAATACTCTTTACCACTTTCAAGGTTAGATAGCAACAATCTATCTCAAAATCTCCTCTCAAATATTTCCCTCAATAATTATCTCACTATACAAAAATATCAAGTCTCAAGTACACCTTATAATATCAAAACTTCACAAAAATAATATTAAATTCATAAAAAATCAAACTCCTTTGAAAACACTTTATAAACCCAATCTTCACACTTAGAAAATAAAAATTAATTCCTCTATTTTAACACTTTTAACTCCAATATTTACACAATAACATTCAACACAATTAATTTCCTTTCTAACACCTTATATCTCCAATATTTATTTATAATGCTAATTAAAAATTAAAATATCAAATAACCTTATGAATCCCTATCTTTCACCTTAGCAAAATAAAAATCACTTGGCCTCAAGCACCTTCAATACTATCATGTGGCCCCCTAGCGCTATTCACACCTTGGAAAAAATTAAATCGAGCGCTTACCTTATGCGATGGCCCATATCAAAAATTTGTGCCCACAATGAACATGCCCAAACTCGAACCTAAAACCTGACACCGTCAGAGTGCCCTAGCCTAAGGCTAGGCTATAGTTGGGCTATGCATCCAAAATAAAACCTAAGGTGCACGATGCACCCTTTATCCTTGATTTTGGTGATTTACAAAAAAAATTAAAACTCTTGTTGCACTCAAAATGAAGGGAACGCAAATCTAACCCCTAACCTACCTTGCATGAATGCCTTAACCAGTCACTGATCTCTGCTTGTGCTATCACGTGCTTTGGAAATTATTTTGTGCTCCACTTGGATTTATCACTAAGCTTGCCCTCTTAAATTTAACACATGCGAATTCCTTTCTCTTCTCTTAAGCAGTGCATAAATTTCTTTTTGCTTTTGGGTATACGAATCATATGGATGATTTTGAATAAAAACCATTGCCCCTTTTATACCTTTTGCTATGCACTCCAACACGTTAGTGTTTCCAATTTGAATTTTAATTCAAATTTTAAACTTAAATTTTGGTGCCTTTATTATTTATTTAAATTAAAATTTTAACCTATGGTTAAAATATTTTAATTTAAATAAATTAAATAATAACCTTTACAATCTGCAAAATGGGTCTTTTGAAGGAATTATTCCTTAATGACTCCTTGGACCTTGTTTTTCTTCAAATCAACATTTAGCCTGGAATATTATAATATTATTATTTCCTTTTCAACCTAGTTCTCCTTCCTTGGGTCTTCAATATTTTAGGCCACTTTATGCATATAATATTTAAAATAGATATTATATCATATTCCTTTAAACCTCTTCCTTGCTTTTTAGAAAAACCACCTGATGACATTAATGACGACAAAACTTGGGCATCAACCTCTTAACATCAATGACAATAAAACTTACTCAAATTTCTAACAACCACCCCTTTTTGTGTTCACCATTCTTCGTCCATAAGTGTCTACATTTTTCTTTGATGAATTTACTAGGCCTTAAATGCATCAAAGAGGGGGGAAAATGTAGACATGGAAAATTGACCCACCTAAATGAGTCATTTTTCTTAGAACCCCTAATAAGTCCCTCAAACTCATCAAGAGCAAGTTTGGGCTTCTCTCCCCCTTCTTTTCCTTTTCCCCTAGTTTTTTTCGAATTCATGATTATCCAGTACATGGCACAAATTCGAAAAATTAGGATTTTATCTTAGAAAAATTAATTTTTGGGCTGACCTCTAGGACGTCGGCCCTCCCGTAGGTTTTCCCATTTTGTTTTACCACCCTTTTCCCCTCTAAAACTTTTATAAATAGAGGGATTGGATCCTCTTTTTTCCTTAACAAGTTTCCTAGTAAGTTGACAAGTTCTCCTAGCAAGATAAAGAGAGAGAAAAATAACAAGATTTTAATGTTGTCAAGCATCTTCAATTGTTCTTCTTCTACTATTCTGCTCTTGTAATTTGTTGCTCTTGGTGGAAAAGTATTGGAGCTTTGAGAAGGTGTCTACCATTTTATGGAGGTCTTCATCCTTTGGTTGTTCTTTCACTACCACCAGGTTCCTTCTTGCATTTTTAGTCTTCTTAGATTATTAATTACCCATTTTGTGTTACATTTTTGCATTGATAGATCATTTTAGCATCTCTATCATGAATTCATGCCTAATTCGTACAAGGCACAAATTTGGTACCCCTCATTGGGTATGAATTTAGTGCCCTTACCCATTTATATTTGGGGGTAAGGTTTCACTCCCAAAACCTTAGTCTACTCTTGCATGTTTTATTTAGGTCATAATATCATTGTTTGCACTCTATTTTTTGCACTATTTCATTTTGTTGCATCTTGTCTTGTTTGCTTCCAAAAGGGTCAAAAATTGCTTTTGTTTTCAAATGGTTAGCTAAAAGGACCAAGGGGGCTTGATTATTGTGCCTCCAAGCTTAGTCACATAGTGGCCTAAGTAGACCCCCAAACACTAATCATTTTTTACAAGGTTTTTGAATATGTTTTATAGGTTTTAAAGTTGTTGGATATATAAAGATGCAAATTAAAAGCTAGGGTCAACCACCAGATCAAGTAGGTACCCTAAGTAAAATTCTTAGGCTATTTGTTGTTTTTTTGTTGTTTATTTTTATTTTAGATTCAAATCATGATCAAATACAATAAAAATAAATATAAAAATATTTGAATTTATATTAGGCATTTTGAAAGGAAAAAACATATAGTTTGCACCTTAGGTTAAATCTATTTGTGCATTCTCTTGAAACCTTTCTAAAAATAAAAAGATATACTTATTTGTAAAACTATGATTTTAGTTCTCATTGAAAATTATAAGTCATCCTAGGGTTAGCTCCTTGTTTTATCACATCATTTTTTGCTCTACATAATTCTTTTATTCTTCATATCTTAGATCTTAGTAAGGTCAAACATAGGTTCTTGCTCAATATACACATTAAATATTCCATCCCCAAACTTGGAGTGATTCCTAAAACCATTACTGGTGAATCCCTTTGATCCCCTAGGCCCCCAATTTTAGAGGATATAACACACCCCTATGATCACCTTGGCTCCCAATGAGTCCAACCAAGAATCGTACATGATAGGGTAATTTTTCCTCCTCTCTAGAAAGACCCATAATCTTGGTTGTGTTGTATATTTATGGATGTTTAGAATGTAACGACCCTCTCTGCACGACCATTGGTTATAGATTAATTAATGGATTGTATTTACATTTTTCTATAGAGAATGATATTGCTGATGTCTATTATGCATGTAGAACCAGGAGTATGTTTCTGATGGACAAGAGATGGTCGATGAAAAAGGTAAAGTGGATAGTGATGATTGGCTCACGAGCACATGAAAGCTTGCAAGAGTTGCATATCATATAGGGAAGCATGTAGGACTAGATTTTTAAAATTATTTTGAATGAGTTGTTGTGTGTACATGATTTTTCATTAGAAATGAAGATACTAAGGCATGGGAGCCATTTTATTGTTTTGAAATTTAATTAATTTTTCATTAGGATTTCATAATATACAATAAGAATTAGAATTTATATAATATCAAATGAAGCCACTTTTTTTTATTGTTTTTTATATCTTGCTATTATTGTAATAATAAGTAAAATGTGGTAATATTGTTGATAATAATGGATTGGAGATGGGAATAAATGTGATGATTTCCTTGTTAAACCACTCCCGTGTTATTCTAAGCAGGGAAAAGGAGGTGAGTTAAAATTGACAAAGGAGGAAAAAAAGGGATACCGAATTTATGACAAATAAAAAAAGATAGGAATAGATGAGTGAAGTTGGTGAATCTTACGTAGGAAAATAGGTTAGATTTTGTTTCCAGTTCTTAATTTTATAAATGTATGCAAAAACAAGTGTATATAGTCATATTGTCTTCTAAAAATTATAAATCGTTATGCTGGGAAAAACTAAAAAATGAATATTGTGTTATTTTTTTGTTTTAAAAGGGTTTGTCCTCTTGTATACACTTCTTATCTACAAAATCGAAGTCTGTGGTATTTGTTTTAAAATAAAGTGTGTATTTTAAAATAGTGGTGTGAAACATCTCTAATGCTATTTGGGATACTTTTTTTTTGTTTCCATTAAGTGAAACCTTGGGAAGGAAGGTATGCATGAGGAATAGAGATGTAGAAATATTTCTTTGGTTACATGCATGTGCATTCATATTTTCAAAGAGTTAAATTACTATATGTATTATCTTGCATCCATCGCTAGTTGCATTGCATTATGAAACGAGCCTGTTGGCCCGGCTTTCATGCACACCCCGGGAAAAGGGATGAAGGCAAGGAAAGCTCCGGAGACACCCACGGGACTGATCCCACTCATCTTTAGGATCTAGCTGGTTATCCAAGGTGCGAGTTACAGAGTTGGGTCGAATGGCAATTCACTCTTTTCCACTTCTGGAATAGATTTCAATATGGACTGCTCTGTTACCTTACAGGGGGTTCCTGAACTTGTTCAGTAGTTGCAAAAGTTGTTGACAATCAGATTTGACTTGAATTCTTTGATCTAGCTCTCATGGGTCAGCAGATTTAAATAAAAGGCAAACAAAGAAAATAAAAATGGATCATTAACGGTAAGCAAAGAGAGGGTAGGGTAAGGCAGAAAAGAGAAGTTTATCAAACATCGATTGTAAACCCAAACTGTCAATCTTATCTATGCTATCAGCTTCACAACAGAACAAATCCCAGAAGAAAGTGTCCAGTCAGTCTAAGATCACTTTCAACTAAGAGCACAAGGCAGAGTGAAACGGATCTAGCAGAAAATTATAAATCCAAGGGCAGCTGATTAAAACTGGTATCTTTTACCGGCAGCCTAGCTCGCACAATGAAGACAGAGCAATTAGAACAAACTTACACCGAAATCTGTAATTTCCCCTAGCAGACAATAGAACAACTGAAGCCTAACAACATATTTAATCTTGACAATGGCAGATTTACAGCATATATCTAACAAACTTTAAATGGAACGGATAACAAAAGAAAATACACTTATCACACTCTGCAAAAGATTAGGCTCCTGGCCATGCTATCACAGAAAAGCTAAAGCACATCAACTCCAAGTCCAGAAACAAAGGATTTCACAAAATTTGCAAGAAATTGCTTATAAGACTTTTTTTCTAAGTCTCCGCCTCCTGCGATTACATTTAGAATTTGTATTTATAGACTCAGGACAGACCCTGATCTTTTCCAAAATATCTTGCTCAAACCCTAAATCTTATCGCACTTAAACCCTAGGACCCGGGTTTTACAATAAAAATCCATTTAAAAAACAAAGTCCGGATAGAACTTAACCCTTCGGCAAATCTGTGCAGTCAGCTGCCATAAATGGAGAAGATAAAATAAAATGCAACTTGCATTCATTCGCATCTGCAAATAAATGCTTCCGTTAATTCTGCTGGTGAGCCGGATGAGTCACCACTTCTCCATCAATTCGATCTCCGCAAATCCATCCCGAAGTTGAAATGGTCTTCATGCTATCAAGTCTGCAATAAATTTGTTGTTGAATGCTCTCACCGGCAGCTTCTCTCCTAGCATGGCGGTCCTTGACTAAATCCGCACTTTATCTTTGCCTTTATGGTCTTTCCGGTTGTCTCGTAAGTGCCGGTGGAATCCCGCATGAAAGACAAAAAGATGCATTAGATTAGCATTTTAATTAAATCGAAGCTTAAAACATTAAAAACAGATTAAATCCGCAAAATAAGCTTGCATGTCGGCTTCTTTTTGTCCCATTCACGCTTTGACACGTGTCGCTACCCCGGAAGCCTTCTGTTTCCCGCCGGAATGCACTTTCATGTCAACTATGACTTTCTCTCTCCTGCCGCGATTCGTGACATGTCGCGATTTCGCGACATGTCGCGAAATCGCGACCCTGCCAGCGCATCGGCAACTTCCTCCCTCGTCGACAGTGAAAACGCGACACGTCGCGATTTCGCGACATGTCGCGAAATCGCGACCCTTCCTGGCCTCCGTACGCTTCTTGATTTTCAGCCGCGATTTTAGAACACGTCGCGATATCGCGACAGTTCCTCTACCTGCATGCGTTGACCGCGTTGACCGCGATTTTGGAACATGTTTCTGACTTAGCCGATTTTTCATTCTGCGCCCACTTTCTCTCTCCTGCCGCGAAAATGCGACATGTCGCGATTTTGCGACATGTCGCAAAATCGCGCCCTCCGTACAGGTTGCGTCTTTCTCCCAAAAACTGTCGCGATTTCGCGACATGTCGCGAAATCGCGACCTTTCTGGGACTTAGCCGCATTTTGACTTACCTGTCGCGATATCGCGACATTTCCGAAAATGGAAGTGTCGCGATATCGCGACACTACCAAAAATGGAAAGTTTGATTTTTCAGAGAAGTATGCAACCGTTTTCTGGATTTTTCTCGGTAACGGTGCAAGATTTTCTTGTGCATGAATGATTCTAGCATGTAAAAAGTGAATTCTTGGATAACACAGCTAAAATGCAAGAAAAAGCACAACTTTAAAAAGGAGGCAAGCAAAATATGGATTTAAAACTGAAAATGACCAAGAGGGTCCCTGCTGCAAAAATGGAAGTTCATAATTTTCTAAGGATGGAATCTCATTTTTCAGTGGGGGTGTGTTGCTTATCAACAAATGGCGATATCTGCGGGTAAAATAGTAGCACTATTTTAGAACCCAAGACTACGGTTTCAAAACAAAAAGACCATGCATCATGCCTTGCCACGGACATTCTTCACAATAAATTGATCGCTAACTGCCAATTGTTAAAATTTCCCAAGGACATACTAGGCTGGATTACTTCAAGGAAGATTTCTGATGTGCAATTACAAAGGTATAGAACTTTCTTCAAGGATGACTAAATTGAATGATAAACTTGGATTAATCAACTTTTCTAGATTGTAAAAGGGGAAACCGAGTAGAGCTCTGTTTACTAGTTTAGCTTTTTACAGCCTAGACAGAGTTACCCTTTAGATTTACACGACCCAATTTACAACTGTAGGGCAGAATCTAATATTGGCTGCCTCTTTTGAGCATATAACTCTTTTTTTCTTTTTTTTCTTTTTTTCTTTTCTTATCTCTCTTTTTTTTGAAATATATCACTATCTGGAAGACCTTAGAGAAATTACAATTTTCTTTTAATATTTGATCAATCTGGAACTGTTTCGGTCTAGGCATTGATAGCCTCTGGTGACACCCAAATAATTACATGAACCATAGTCCCCTCTTATAACCAGCTTTTCTTGGATTCCCCGGGAGTTCCTCCAACAAAACAGCATAGCAGTTTTTCTATCATTAAAACAACTGTGGCAAGTAAGACACAAGATCCAATCATCTCTCTACCTTCATCCTGGATAACAAAATAGTTCCACAGTTTAGTGCAAGCAGACTATCTCAATTAGAATAATGAGCAGAATGGGGAGGCACTGGATTGAGGATTTATCAGCTAGGAATAAAACAATTTTTTAGCAGGCTGACTTTTCATTGATTGCTCAGGCATAGGTTAAAAAAAAAAAAAGAATTTTAGAAGCCAAAGGACTTTGTACAGGCTTCCAAGGACAGGCACAGGCTTAAAGCAAAAACAAAATAAAACTGTACAGACTAAAGCACAGAACTGTACAGGCAAGGGAAAAACAAATAAACTGAACAGACAGCAAAGAAAAGGAAAAGCAGGGAAGAAAATAAAAACTGTACAGGCAATAAAAGAAATAAACTAAAAGAACTGAAGCAAATAAAAATTGCTGAACTGCAGCAAAGCTAAACTGCAACAGCACTGAAATAAACTAAACTGCAACTGAAATAAAATAAACTGCAACTGCAACTGTACAGACAGCAAAGAAAAAGAAATGCAATAAAGAAAAGACTGTACAGACTAAAATAAAAGCAAGCTAAAATAAAAAGACAAAGAAAGGAAATAAAAAGCACTGACAAAAGAAATAAACTGCACAAGCTAAAACTGAAAAACAACTAAAGAAAACTGAAAAACTGCAACTGTACAGACATTTAAAAATAAAACTGCACTGACAAAGAAATAAACTGAAAAACTTCAAAGCTTATTTACAATGCATACGTATGTTACAACTTCCCTTCATACTCAAAAAATGCAGCAGTTGGGAAAGCAGAGAAATGGTGCTTTAAAAAATTTTGACCATGCAAGTAATTTAAAAAAAAATTACCTTTCAGGTCCTGTTGACGAAATTGCACTCAGATCGTGCTTCAAAAATTTGCTATCCGGGAAAGACTTGGGTTTACTGTCTTCCTCGTCCCATTTGAAAAACAAATCTGCAACTCCTTCAAATTAAACAAATCATATAATAACAAATCATATGATAACATGTTTATGCTTCTAATTAAAGGGTTTGCAGAGTTCTTTCAAAAGGACTGAATGTAAAAAACCCCAGGATCAAATACTTTAAAACCTTGACAGACCCAGACCACCACATTTTCAAATTGATGTGACAACTGAAAGAAATCATGTTTTATCTGTATGCCCTGGTTCTTAACAACTTGAACATTTTGTGGTTGCTGCACTACTTCAATATCCAGGACTTCAATTTTTATCCCTCTAGCAGAATGCTTACAATTTTCCTTTTCACCTGAGCCTTGCTTAGACTTAACCTCATCAATGTGCAATTTCCAAACATCATTGTTGTTATTGATTAGGGCTATAATTGTTCTCACCTTTTCAGTTGCCAAATCATAAACTCCAATATCTCGCATCAACACGCTTTATAGCCTTATCTTTGATATTATGTTCAGAAGTTGCAGGCTTATGTTGAGACAGTTCATCAATTCCAAGTTGGCTGACCACATTCATATTTACCATATTTTCCTCCTTTTCTTGAAATTCAACAGGTGGTCCAGAGTAAGCCTCAATCAAGTTAATGTTTTGTCCAACAATCTGAGGCAGTTCATAGAGGGTGATGTCAGCTTTAAGTTCCCTCATATCCTCAATGATGCTATCCTCCTCAGTTACTTCTGCATAGTGAGATTGAATCTCACTTTCATCATCCTCTGATGAGGAAGGATCATTATTAAGTTCTGGACTCTCACATTTCAAGTCATAACTGTCCATTTTGAACTGTTGAAAATCTTGCATTTCATCCACAGGAGTCTGTACAAGACTTTCTGTCTCTTCGGGAAAAGTGACAGAATCTGAAACCTTGGTTGTACTATTTTTGGGTGAACTAGAAAGATCAATATTTCTTTGATTTCCAGGAAAATTTAACTCACCAGGAAAAACTTCAGATTTGGGTGGTGCCGGATCACAACTCGTTCAGTTCAAGCACCTGCACTTTGAATTTGTCAGAACTCTTCTCTGTATTTTGCACATGCTGAGTGGATGTGACAGTTAACGGAGTCTCCTTGGGTAGAGCATGACATGTTGGCACTAACTCATGATGTGGAATGGGGTTTGGAACAGGCATGTTCTGTGTAACATAGGATATCAAAGGACTGCTCAAAATTTGAGGTCCTAGCTGTCTTTCAAGAATTAAGGCTTCTTTATAAGCCCCTGCCAGGGTTGTGATATTAATGTCTCTCTTGAGGAAAATAGAGGTCACCGAATCCAATGCATTCTTGTAGATTTCTAAGGCCAGATTTGCATTTGGGATGTAATGGCCAGTAATTCTACCGTAAGCTCTTTGGAACCTCATATTGAAAGACCTGACAGTTTCTCCCGACTCTTTCTTGATGCTGGAAAATTGTTGATATAAAATGCTGGGATCTATCACTTCACCGAACTGTGATATAAAAGCTTTCTCTAGATCATCCCAGCTAGTAATGGAATTGCTGGTGAGGTTTAAAAACCAGTCATAAGCTCCCTCCTGGAGAGTGAACGGGAACAATCTGCAGGCAACATCCTCATGCTGTATATTTAACAATTTTAAAGCATTTTTAAAAGCTAGCAGATGTTCTTCTGTAGTTCTTGTCCCATCATGTTTGTACCTGGGGAGATACCTTTCTGGACTTCTGGGCAGGTCATGGGCTATACCCGAAATGTTCAAAGCGGTGGGGCCCAACCAATTTGCCATTATTACTTGGCTGACAGTGATGTTCTGATTTGTAATTGGATAACTGCAAGTGATGATAGAACTGTTCTTAACAAACCACTGAACTTAAGGCCTTCTCTGGCAATTTTAAAAACTGCACTGACAACTTTCAAAATCTGCACTAACAATTTAAAAACTGCACTGACAATTTAAAAACTGCACTGACAATTTAAAAACCGTATGCACTGACAATTTATAAAACTGTCGGAGTTCACTGTGGGTCCTTCAAATGTTGCTGTTATGCCCTTACAATACTTGAACTGAGTTCGGCCCTCCTTCTAGCGCCAATTAGGTGTTGGCTGAGGAGGAGGGGAAAATTGGCTACCAGACTTTGGATAAAATACAGTTTTACAGTTCCACATACAGTCGGATTTCTCAACTCAAGTGCACTAAGAACAGATGTTCTGTGGCCCTCCTTCTAGCGCCAATTAGGTGTTGGCCCGGCTTTCATGCACACCCCGGGAAAAAGGATGAAGGCAAGGAAAGCTCCGGAGACACCCACGGGACTGATCCCACTCATCTTTAGGATCTAGCTGGTTATCCAAGGTGCGAGTTACAGAGTTGGGTCGAATGGCAATTCACTCTTTTCCACTTCTGGAATAGATTTCAATATGGACTGCTCTGTTACCTTACAGGGGGTTCTTGAACTTGTTCGATAGTTGCAAAAGTTGTTGACAATCAGATTTGACTTGAATTCTTTGATCTAGCTCTCATGGGTCAGCAGATTTAAATAAAAGGCAAACAAAGAAAATAAAAATGGATCATTAACGGTAAGCAAAGAGAGGGTAGGGTAAGGCAGAAAAGAGAAGTTTATCAAACATCGATTGTAAACCCAAACTGTCAATCTTATCTATGCTATCGACTTCACAATGAACAAATCCCGAAGAAAGTGTCCGATCGATCTAAGATCACTTTCAACTAAGAGCACAAGGCAGAGTGAAACAGATCTAGCAGAAAATTATAAATCCAAGGGCAGTGATTAAAACTGGTATCTTTCACCGTGATCCTAGCTCGCACAATGAAGACAGAGCAATTAGAACAAACTTACACCTGAAATCTGTAATTTCCCCTAGCAGACAATAGAACAACTGAAGCCTAACAGCATATTTAATCTTGACAATGGCAGATTTACAGAATATATCTAACAAACTTTAAATGGAACGGATAACAAAAGAAAATACACTTATCACACTCTGCAAAAGATTAGGCTCCTGGCCATGCTATCACAGAAAAGCTAAAGCACATCAACTCCAAGTCCAGAAACAAAGGATTTCACAAAATTTGCAAGAAATTGCTTATAAGCCTTTTTTTCTAAGTCTCCGCCTCCTGCGATTACATTTAGAATTTGTATTTATAGACTCAGGACAGACCCTGATATTTTCCAAAATATCTTGCTCAAACCCTAAATCTTATCGCACTTAAACCCTAGGACCCGGGTTTTACAATAAAAATCCATTTAAAAAACAAAGTCCGGATAGAACTTAACCCTTCGGAAAATCGTAGGTCAATCTGCCATAAATGGAGAAGATAAAATAAAATGCAACTTGCATTCATTCGCATCTGCAAATAAATGCTTCCGTTAATTCTGCTGGTGAGCCGGATGAGTCACCACTTCTCCATCAATTCGATCTCCGCAAATCCATCCCGAAGTTGAAATGGTCTTCATGCTATCAAGTCGGCAATAAATTTGTTGTTGAATGCTCTCACCGGCGACTTCTCTCCTAGCATGGCGGTCCTTGACTAAATTCGCACTTTATCTTTGCCTTTATGGTCTTTCCCGTTGTCCCGTAAGTGCCGGTGGAATCCCGCATGAAAGACAAAAAGATGCATTAGATTAGCATTTTAATTAAATCGAAGCTTAAAACATTAAAAACAGATTAAATCCGCAAAATAAGCTTGCATGTCGGCTTCTTTTTGTCCCATTCACGCTTTGACACGTGTCGCTACCCCATGAAGCCTTCTGTTTCCTGTCGGAATGCACTTTCAGGTCAACTATGACTTTCTCTCTCCTACCGCGATTCTGCGACATGTCGCGATTTCGCGACATGTCGCGAAATCGCGACCTCGCTAACGCATCGGCAACTTCCTCCCTCGTCGGCAGCGAAACGCGACACGTCGCGATTTCGCGACATGTCGCGAAATCGCGACCCTTCCTGGCCTCCGTACGCTTCTTGATTTTCAGCCGCGATTTTAGAACACGTCGCGATATCGCGACAGTTCCTCTACCTGCATGCGTTGACCGCGTTGACCGCGATTTTGGAACATGTTTCTGACTTAGCCGATTTTTCATTCTGCGCCCACTTTCTCTCTCCTGCCGCGAAAATGCGACATGTCGCGATTTCGCGACATGTCGCAAAATCGCGCCTCCGTACAGGTTGCGTCTTTCTCCCAAAAACTGTCGCGATTTCGCGACATGTCGCGAAATCGCGACCTTTCTGGGACTTAGCCGCATTTTGACTTACCTGTCGCGATATCGCGACATTTCCGAAAAAGGAAGTGTCGCGATATCGCGACACTACCAAAAATGGAAAGTTTGATTTTTCAGTGAATTATGCAACTGTTTTCTGGATTTTTCTCAGTAACGGTGCAAGATTTTCTTGTGCATGAATGATTCTAGCATGTAAAAAGTGAATTCTTGGATAACACAGCTAAAATGCAAGAAAAAGCACAACTTTAAAAAGGAGGCAAGCAAAATATGGATTTAAAACTGAAAATGACCAAGAGGGTCCCTGCTGCAAAAATGGAAGTTCATAATTTTCTAAGGATGGAATCTCATTTTTCAGTGGGGGTGTGTTGCTTATCAACAGAGCCTTTCTGATCCCTTTTTTGCATTAATACAAGACCTTGATGGTCATGTGTTCCACCGAAAAGGATGTGCACAATAGGATAATTTTAGTTCAGGATACGATAATGTGCACCATCAAATAGGATGTCTCATTTGTTTATTTCCTTGTTGGATCCTGGATTCTCATTCCTCTTCAGATTTTTTAAGATTATGCAAAGCAACCCAATGATAACTTTGAAGATATAAAAAATGAAACTTTGTAATGAAAGCTTTATTGTGAATGCATGTATGGTTGCTGAAAAGAATGTTGAGTATGACACCGATATGTGTAATCTTAGAACTTTTGAGATTTCAATTTCAAGATTTTTGCAATTGTGAATTTGGTCTGAGAAAAATATATTTTTGATATTGTTTTTATGTGAAAATGTTTAAAGAAAATGTAGATAACTCTCAAGCATATTTTAGGAGAAAATTGTTTTTTGGCATGATTTATTTGAGTGTCTTCAATATATGAAAATGAGTTCATTATGATAATATTCATATCTTTGTTTTTGGGGCTTCTATAAGGTGCAACTGGATATTTTAAATATATTTCTTGTAAGTTGATCCCTTAATGTATTTTTGAGTTTGCTGCTTTGTTTTTAGTAGTTCCTATAGCAACTTAATTCCAGTACATAATAATGTTGTTGAAGAGATATGTTACAAAGATATTGACATCGCTGTAAAATATGGTTACAATGGTTGGTGATCAAGCTAATAAAAGAATCAATATTAAGTTATTAAAGAATTAGAAGCACAAGTTGTGTTGACCTAAAATGTAATCCTTAGATATTAACCATTACCTATTCTTTATACAGGTTCACCTGCTAATGTTTGAGAATATGCATTTTAGAATACATTAATCCATTGCATATTAAAGTATGTAAGGACATGGATAAAGTATATCACCTATTTTGGTAGTTGGGTGGTAATGGTTTGGATAGATCACATAATACTTGTGTTAAGAATTTGACCAGGTATTGTGCAAATAGAGTAACTCTTAATGCAATGGAAAGAGTTCCTACGAAATGGCCACATTATACACCTAGTGATAATCCTAATATCTTACATAAAAGATGTCGTATCATTAAAACAATGTATTTTGGATGAAGAACACAAGCTTATACTGAGAGGGGGGTGAACAATATAAGGCCACTTTTTACTTTTCTTTCCCAAACAATATTATGCAATGTATAGATAGCAATATTAATAGTAGTAATCAAAGCAATGCACAAATCACCACACAAAATAGAGACACCACAATTTACGTGGTTCACCCAATGTGGGCTACTCCATGGAGAAAATATTTCACTAAAATCTTCTCAATCAATCTCTTGGGAATCCTTTCCCTATTACAATGTTTATGGACCTCTATCCAAAGGAGACACCAATCCCCTAAATCAAGTTCATGGATCTCTATCCACAGGAGAACTCCTCCTCTACTCTAGTTGGTGATCCTCTAGAAGACTACTACCTCCACTACACTGGCTTGTGGATCTCTCTCCACTGAAGACTCTTATCCCCACTCAGAAGACCTATCCTCACTACCCTAGCTAATGGATCTCTATCCACTAGAGACTACTATCCTCTCTACTCTATCACCTCCAAAGCTCTATCTCAAATCTATACTAAACATAGTCCTTCGATCTAGCACAAATCTGCTCTATATCTATATTTGGTCTAGCACAAACCTATCCTCAAATATACACCAAAATCTATTCTCAAATCTACACTAAACATAATCCTTCAGTCTAGCACAAATCTCTATCCTCAAGCCTTAACTCAAGGCTTGACTCAACTCTATTAGATCTACCCTAAACCTTAACTCAAGGTTTGAACAAATCAATCAAATCTACTCTCAAGTCTTCTCAAAGACTTATCTCAAATCTACCTTGTAAGCTTCCACAAAATCTCACACTAATATTTCCACAAGTCCTCTCTAGAACTTGTCCAAATATGCTCAACAAGTCCTCTCTAGAACTTGCTTAAATCTGCTCAACAAGTCCTCTCTAGAACTTGCTCAAATATGCTCTACAAGTCCTCTCTAGAACTTGCTCAAATATGCTCAATAAGTCCTCTCAAGAACTTATCCAAATCTGTATTGTAAGCTTCCACAAAAGCTCACACAAAATCAGTCCACAAGTCTCCTCAAAGACTTACCTCAAATCTGCTCAACAAGTCCACACAGAACTTGTCCAATCTCATAGAAACATAAAGAGAATTGTTAGAGACTCAATATGCTCTATACTAATCACAATGCTCTTTTTCAATCACTCTCTTAGAAACATAAGGAGAATTGTTAGAGACTCAATATGCTTCAAATTCAACTCAATGCTCAATCACTTTCTCAACTCAATTCAGAATATAGAATAGTTTGTTTTATGGAACTTGAACAATCACTTCACATACCCACTTGACTAGGTTCAACCAACTTTACTCAACCAAACACTCAATGAAACAACCCTTGCTTACAAACCCTAGTCCAAGCTTATGATCACTCAACTCAAAATATTTCCAACAATGCTCAACATCAAATCTCACATAACAATGATACTCATGTTCTTTTCAAACTCTAGTTCAAGTTCTTTGCTCAACAACTCACTTCAACAACAATGCTTATAAAACAATCTTCACATAGCAATGATACTCAATCCTTAGTTCAAGTTCTTCACACAACCAATGACTTCAACAACAATGCTTATAAAACAATATTCTCATAGCAATAATACTCAATCCTTAGTTCAAGTTCTTCACACTACCAATGACTTCAACAACAATGCTTATAGAACAAGGTTTTAACAACAACTCTTTATTCCAGAAAACCTTGAAGCATTAACTCAACTCATTCAATAGGAAACCCTAATCAAGTCCTTTTCACTCCAAACTTATTTTCCAGAAAACCAACCAATCAATTTAACTAAGGAAGAATGTGCTCATACCTTTTTCTTGATGATGGAGGAATCTCATAAATCTGCCACAAACATAAACACTCTTTTTCCAAGCTCAAAGAAATTATTAGATAATAATCTTCCTCAAAATACAATGTAAGTATCAAGACAAATATACACCTTATCACTCCACCTTTAAGAAATCATTCATCAACATTTACAAAAATTAATATACCACTTACACCTTATGATCTCCCCAACTAAAATAATATTCAATGCACTCTTCTTTTAAAAATAACTCAATGCTTAGAAGTTCCCTTTATCCTTTTATAAATTCAACAACTCAATGTGACACCAACACTTTATTTAAAAATAAAGCAAGCACCTTATTCCTCCAAATTTCAAAAGATCAATAATCAAAATAAAAATATTTTAAGCAACCCTTTTAACTCCCTAAGACCTCATGTCAACTTTAGGCAATATAAAAAAATAATCACAATTTTTATTACCTTGGCCTTGGTGGGAATCGAACTCACAACGCAGCCTTCACCCAATGCCCTAGCCGTGGCTCCAACTACCATGCGAGCTAGGTGCTCTCTTGAGGAGTGGAGAGCACCACGTGCTCAATAAACCTCCCCGCTTTGCCAAGAAAAATATGTGCCATTCCCTTGGCGCTTCCAACACCAACGCAAACACTAGAATTCGCTGCTGTCGCATTTCGAACGCAGGTCACTTGGTGCCTCAAACACTTTAACCAATGCCTCCTTGCCACTAGGCCACGTTGCCCAGATGGCTTCCAATTTTTTAGCGCTTTCATTTTTGTCCTTATTCTCTGGCACATAAAACACAGGATTCGTTTCTCTTTTTCGCATGAGCTCTTCAATTCAAATTTGCATACTTTAAAATGTTCGAGCAAGGATAATTAAAATACCTCTTAAGGCATGGTTTATATAGTCCTTTCCCTCCTTTATGCAAACACGTCGGCGCTCGAATTACCTCCAACCTTATTAGACGTCGACGCTCGAATTTCCTTTGGAGCTTATTAATTTATAAAATATTTAAATTCATTTGAATTTAAATTTTATAAATTAATTCTTTAAAACCCTTTGGTTTTATTAAGACCATCTTCCATTGTACACCTTGGTATAAATAATATTTATTAATAAAATTTAAATTCACTTTGAATTTAAATATTTTATTAAATAAATATTAAACCTTCTTTTAGCTTTGCAATAGTCTTCCTTGGGTTTTTATGAAAAACCTTTTAACTTATGCTTCCACATAATAAAAAATATTATGGAGCCCTTTTGCCTTTAACCTCTGCTTTATTCCTCTTGACCTTTGACATCATCAGTGGCTTATTTTTGGAGATCAATAACAACTCTTGACAACTTTGTTTCTTGACAATTTCCTTGACATTTAATGATGACTTCATTTCTTGACATCAATGACAACTTTGACTTAAGGACTCAAAATGTCCAACAATCTCCCCCTTTGTCATTGATGGCAACCCAAATTATTTTTACCGAAAACTTGCCTTTTCCTTTGTTCTGCTCCCCTGGGACATTGCTCCCCCTGGCTCAATGCTCTCTCCTCTTTTCTCAAATACCAAATCTCTCCCCCTTACTCAAATCTCTCCCCCTTTGACATCAATGGCAAAGGGTCACCTTTGGGGCTCGGGGCTAAGAATGAGCCTCTTAGCTTAGCCCCTCCCCCACCTCCTCTTGAGGTGGTTAATTCTAGAGTGGGAGTATTTCTACTCCTAGAAAACATTGTTCTTTACCTTTATCCTCTTTCCTTCTTATCTGATCCTTCTGATTCCTCTGACTATTTCTTTCCATGTCCATGTTCCTGTTCATGTCTATATTCCTATCCCTATTCCTGTTCATATCCAAGTTCTTGTTCCTATTCATATTCATATCCATTTCTTTTCATATCCATGTTCTATTCCTATTCTATTCATATCCTTCTTTCTTTTTCCTGTTCTTATTCATGCTTGATTCTGGAATGTCTGTTCTACACCACTTTGTTGTGTGACCATCATTATTGCACTTGTAACACTTAATGTTATTATTCCTTGGAGGTGCAAATATTTTAGGATTTCTCCTAGTAAAGCCATACCTTCTTCTATCATGAACCCTGCAATTCATTGCCTTGTGACCAAATTGATTACATGAGTAGCAATACCCATGGAAAAGTTATCTGTTCCCATATTCATATCTTTCCTATGTCCTACACTATGAAGCCATGTGCCCAAACTTGTGACATGAAAAGCATCTTCCATTGAAGCCTCCTTGCCTTGACCTCATTGGTCTCCTAGTCTCTCTTGACCTATTCTGATTGTTGTTCCATCTATATCTTCTTTGTGCATTGTTCATGTTCTTGTTGAACTCTCTATTGTCCAACTCATCCTCAGATGTCTCACTTTATTTTACACTTTCTTCTTCTGAAGTATCTTCATCTGAAGTTTCTTCTCCTCCAAAACTTGAGGTTGACTCTCCTTCCCATTTCTTTTGATCCTGTCCAAATCCAAGACCTATTTTGCTTGATGTAGGCTTTTGTATCTTGATGAACTTATCTAAGTTCTTTGAGCTATTTTTGAATCCTTTTAGCTTGACTTTGGAGTCTTCCAAATATTCTCTTAGTAGTGCCACTTCTTGTGCTAACTTTTCACATTCTAAGATCTTTGCTTCTAACTTATCCTTGAACCTTTTTGCCTTAGCCTTTGATTTTTCTAAATCCTCTATAAGCAATCTTCTCTCTTCATCACATTCTTGAAACTGAATTTCAAGTTTAGAGTGTTGCTTTCTTACCTTCTTTACCATGTCAAGGGCATAAATAAGTTCTCCTTTGAGATCATATCCATCCTTTTCTGAATATTCCTCTATTTGTTTACCTTTGTCCACATCTTTATTTTTTGTTGGCTTGTCTTCTATAGGATCACCTACTTCTTCTTCTAATGCCATTAGAAGGTTTTCATCTGGTCCTTCAAGTGCATCCTCATATTCATCATCACTAAAACTATAGCCATCCCTTGTACAATCATCTTCAAGATGTCCAAAGTTACCACATCTAAAACACTTGAGAATTACTGGAGTCCTTTTCTTAACTTGTTCTTTTTCTTCAATCATAAAAAGAACTTCATCTCTATCATTATCTGAAAAACTAGCATCACTATCACTTGAGTACTTACTTGCATTATCCGCATAGTAGCTCCTCTTTTGCCTTTGAAAGAACTTCTTTCCTTGTCTGCTTTGTTTATCCTTGCCTTGCTTTTGGTGCCTATATTTCTCTGATTCCCTGTTCCTGTGATCCTATTTTTCTTCACCATTGTTATTCTTAGCTTCTTGACAGTCAGTTGCATAATGACCAAACTTTCCACAATTGAAATATTTAATAGATCTTGTATCTCTAGATCTTCTTGAATCCTTATTCCTTCTACCATAATTTGCTTCTTCATCACTGGATGACTCATTGCTTGATTCTGACTTCTTACCCTTAGTCTTCTTGATTGCTTTGAATGTTGCTTCCTTCTAGGGAATAGGATCTTTTGTTCTTATCTCATGTGTTATAAGAATACCAAGCAACATATCTCTTGTCAAAGTATCACCATCCATTGACACTTCTATAGAAGAAAATTTTTCATTGAATCTGTTTGGGAGAGTTCTTAAAACTTTATCACAAACATCCGATTCATCAATCTTCATTCCAAGTCCTTGCATAGCATTAACAACCTCATCAATTCAAAGTAGATAAGTACTAATGTTTTCCTCATCCTTCATTCTTAACTCCTCAAATTTTCCTTTGAGATTTTACATCTTTGCTTTCTTGACACATTTATCTCCTTCATATATATTTTGTAATTTATCCCACATGTCTTTTGTAGTTTGACAATGCATAACTTTCATAGACTCTGTTCTATGCAAACCTCTCAAAAGTGCATTCATTGCTTTTGAATTGTAATGTTGTAGGAGCTTACCTTCCTTATCTGTAGGAGGATTAATTAAGGGATCATATCCAAATTCAACTGCTTCCCAAATTTCATTTCCAAGTGCCATCAGGTAGATCTTCATTCTCATACTCCAATACATATAGTCACTTCCATCAAATACTGGTGCTGAATTATCTGAGGACACATTCTTAGAATCCATTGTGTTCTTGTTAGCTTTTCCTTCAAGCTGTTAAACTCTTCTGAAGGAACCCACTCTGATACCAATTGAAGAACACAAGCTTATACTGAGAGGGGGGTGAACAGTATAAGGCCACTTTTTACTTTTCTTTCCCAAACAATATTATGCAATGTATAGATAGAAATATTAATAGTAGTAATCAAAGCAATGCATAAATCACCACACAAAATAGAGACACCATAATTTACATGGTTCACCCAATGTGGGCTACTCCACGGAGAAAATATTTCACTAAAATCTTCTCAATCAATCTCTTGGGAATCCTTTCCCTATTACAATGTTTATGGACCTCTATCCAAAGGAGACACCAATCCCCTAAATCAAGTTCATGGATCTCTATCCATAGGAGAACTCCTTCTCCTCTGCTCTGGTTAGTGATCCTCTAGAAGACTACTACCTCCACTACACTGGCTTGTGGATCTCTCTCCACTGAAGACTCTTATCCCCACTCAGAAGACCTATCCTCACTACCCTAGCTAATGGATCTCTATCCACTAGAGACTACTATCCTCTCTGCTCTATCACCTCCAAAGCTCTATCTCAAATCTGTACTAAACATAGTCCTTCGATCTAGCACAAATCTGCTCTATCTCTATCTCTGATCTGGCACAAACCTATCCTCAAATCTACACCAAACTCTACTCTCAAATCTACACTAAACATAGTCCTTCGAGTCTAGCACAAATATCTCAATATATCCTCAAGCTATATATCATCCCTAAACCTTAACTCAAGTTCAAATCAATCAAATCTTCTCTCAAGTCTTCTCAAAGACTTATCTCAAATATACCTTGTAAGCTTCCACAAAATCTCACACTAATCTATCCACAAGTCCTCTCTAGAACTTGTCCAAATATACTCCACAAGTCCTCTCTAGAACTTGCTTAAATCTGCTCAACAAGTCCTCTCTAGAACTTGCTCAAATATGCTCTACAAGTCCTCTCTAGAACTTGCTCAAATATGCTCAATAAGTCCTCTCAAGAACTTATCCAAATCTATATTGTAAGCTTCCACAAAATCTCACACAAATCTCATCACAAGTCTCCTCAAAGACTTACCTCAAATCTACTCAACAAGTCCACACAGAACTTGTCCAATCTCATAGAAACATAAAGAGAATTTTTAGAGACTCAATATGCTCTATACTAATCACAATGCTCAATTTTAATCACTCTCTTAGAAACATAAGGAGAATTGTTAGAGACTCAATATGCTTCAAATACAACTCAATGCTCAATCACTTTCTCAACTCAACTCAGAATATAGAATAGTTTATTTTATGGAACTTGAACAATCACTTCACATACCCACTTGACTAGGTTCAACCAACTTTACTCAACCAAACACTCAATGAAACAACCCTTGCTTACAAACCCTAGTCCAAGCTTATGATCACTCAACTCAAAATATTTCCAACAATGCTCAACATCAAATCTCACATAACAATGATACTCATGTTCTTTTCAAACTCTAGTTCAAGTTCTTTGCTCAACAACTCACTTCAACAACAATGCTTATAAAACAATCTTCACATAGCAATGATACTCAATCCTTAGTTCAAGTTCTTCACACAACCAATGACTTCAACAACAATGCTTATCAAACAATCTTCTCATAGCAATAATACTCAATCCTTAGTTCAAGTTCTTCACACTACCAATGACTTCAACAACAATGCTTATAGAACAAGGTTTTAACAACAACTCTTTATTCCAGAAAACCTTGAAGCATTAACTCAACTCATTCAATAGGAAACCCTAATCAAGTCCTTTTCACTCCAAACTTATTTTCTAGAAAACCAACCAATCAATTTAACTAAGGAAGAATGTGCTCATACCTTTTTCTTGATGATGGAGGAATCTCATAAATCTACCACAAACATAAACACTCTTTTGCCAAGCTCAAAGAAATTATTAGATAATAATCTTCCTCAAAATACAATGTAAGTATCAAGACAAATATACACCTTATCACTCCACCTTTAAGAAATCATTCATCAACATTTACAAAAATTAATATACCACTTACACCTTATGATCTCCCCAACTAAAATAATATTCAATGCACTCTTCTTTTAAAAATAACTCAATGCTTAGAAGTTCCCTTTATCCTTTTATAAATTCAACAACTCAATGTGACACCAACACTTTATTTAAAAATAAAGCAAGCACCTTATTCCTCCAAATTTCAAAAGATCAATAATCAAAATAAAAATATTTTAAGCAACCCTTTTAACTCCCTAAGACCTCATGTCAACTTTAGGCAATATAAAAAATAATCACAATTTTTATTACCTTGGCCTTGGTGGGAATCGAACTCACAATGCAGCCTTCACCCAATGCCCTAGCCATGGCTCCAACTACCGTGCGAGCTAGGTGCTCGCTTGAGGAGTGGAGAGCACCACGTGCTCAATAAACCTCCCCGCTTTGCCAAGCAAAACGTGCATCGTTCCCTTGGCGCTTCCAACACCAACGCAAACACTAGAATTCGTTGCTATCGCATTTCGAACGTAGGTCACTTGGCACCTCAAACACTTTAACCAATGCCTCCTTGCCACTAGGCCACGCTGCCCATATGGCTTCCAATTTTTCAGCGCTTTCATTTTTGTCCTTATTCTCTGGCACATAAAACACAGGATTCGTTTCTCTTTTTCGCACGAGCTCTTCAATTCAAATTTGCATACTTTAAAATGTTCGAGCAAGGATAATTAAAATACCTCTTAAGGCATGGTTTATATAGTCCTTTCCCTCCTTTATGCAAACACGTCGGCGCTCGAATTACCTCCAACCTTATTAGACGTCGACGCTCGAATTTCCTTTGGAGCTTATTAATTTATAAAATATTTAAATTCATTTGAATTTAAATTTTATAAATTAATTCTTTAAAACCCTTTGGTTTTATTAAGACCATCTTCCATTGTACACCTTGGTATAAATAATATTTATTAATAAAATTTAAATTCACTTTGAATTTAAATATTTTATTAAATAAATATTAAACCTTCTTTTAGCTTTGCAATAGTCTTCCTTGGGTTTTTATGAAAAACCTTTTAACTTATGCTTCCACATAATAAAAAATATTATGGAGCCCTTTTGCCTTTAACCTCTGCTTTATTCCTCTTGACCTTTGACATCATCAGTGGCTTATTTTTGGAGATCAATAACAACTCTTGACAACTTTGTTTCTTGACAATTTCCTTGACATTTAATGATGACTTCATTTCTTGACATCAATGACAACTTTGACTTAAGGACTCAAAATGTCCAACATTGGAAACTTGTACGATGGTTATGTTTGATATTAGATTATGTTTTTAAGCCCATTTTGTGGAGGAAAGAGCTACTTCCTTGCTAGTGATAAGTTAAATTACTTGAAAGTAAAACCCACATTGACTGTGAGGAACATGAAAAAAAACATGAAAACTAATAGGGTTATGTTGGTGCAAAATCTGCCTTTGGTTACGTTTGCACCCAAGAATTTACCAACATTGAATGATCAGGTTTAAAATAGATATTAACCAACTTAATCTTCAGAGAAGGTTGGTTCCTTGCTTAGTAGTAGAAAAATGGGAAAGAGTAGAGTGCATAAAGAAAGGGAAATATAGCTATTGCTAGAAATTTCAAAGGGGTACAGGTTAGACAACAAGGAAATGCATATAATTTTTGTATATAACCATCAAATAGGAATAACCAGTTCTCTGGTGTAGATTAAAAAACTATAAACCTACTAGAATTGTTAACTTTAGAACTAGTGGAACTCAAAGCATAGAAATCCAAATATAGAATTAAAACGATTTGCATTCAACATAGCTTATATAGAATTTAACATTCATACATACATGATTAAACACCAATGAGCTAGAAGCTAGAATGAGGAGTATTTTATTGCTTTTAGAAGTTTGTATACATTGCCTTGTAAACTTCCAAGATCCAACCCTTTGTTAGAGTCACTCATCCTATATATATCCATCTTATTACAATAGAAAAACTAATTTTTTATTACAATAACATGCCAGTTGGCTCATTCTAGTAATATGTTGCACACTACCATTAGATCAAGAAGGAATAGAGTAGTGGTATCTTCAATGGCAAATAGTTAATATTTTTTTTGTTACTACACACTCACATCAATCTTCTCGAAGATGTTGTGGCCCAACTGTCTTCCACTCCTTCATCTGGCTTCTCGGTCAATGAAAACTAGATCAGTTGTGAAATCGTGACTATTTTCTACCTTCTCATATTTTTGGGCTCTCGGCCAGTAAAAACTAGACCGATCACAAAATCATGACTATTTTCTACCTTCTCATATTTTTGGTCTCTCGGCCAGTGAAAACATGACCAATCATGAAATCATGACTTTTTTTGCCTTCTCATATTTTTGGACTCTCTGCCAGCAAAAACTAGACCGATCGCAAAATCACAACTATTTTATGCCTTCTTATCTTTTCGAGCTCTCAGCCAGCAAAAACTAGACTGGTCATGAAATTGGGACTATTTTCTGCCTTCTCATATTTTTGGGCTCAACCAACAAAAATTGGACTAATCGTGAAATCGTGATTATCTTTTGCCTTCTCATATTTTTGGGATCTTAGCCAGGGAAAACTATACTGGTCATGAAATTTTAACTATATTCTACCTTCTCATATTTTTGGGCTCTCGACTAGGGAAAACTAGATCGATCATGAAATCATGACTATCTTTTGAATTTAGAAAAATTTTGAGAAGTCTCTTCACTCTCCCTAGTGTAGTCATTTTGACCTACATTATTGGTGTCTCTTGGGGAATTATATTGGAAGAATATAAGAATCCAAAGCCTTCATCCATTGGGAATTATAGTAAAAAGAGGAACAAAAAGAAATGAGGAGGAATATAGAGAAAATTTGTATTTCTTCTTCAGTGCAACTATTCTTTTGAGGTGTCTTCTTCAATCGATTTTCTAGCTTCTGTTGTTTCTTGACTACTTATTAAGGTTTTTTTGGTCTTATTTTATTTTTCTAGCTTTTGGACAACCTCATTGTAAGAGGTGTAGGCCTTGTTCCAAGTCTCTTCATATGGGTTAAAAGTTTCCATGAACGTCTGATATAGATATTCTAACTCTTTAAATTTATCGTAAGACAAAACCTTTGACCTTAAGAATAGCTCATGCATGCATAAGTTGATATGGGTAAGATCTTGAGCCATGCTAAATATTTGATATTATTGGACTAGCTCTTCTGAGCTATCTATTTTTGATTCATCCTCTTTAAAAGCTTTCCAAGAAGCTTTAAGCCCATCTTCTTCTAAGATATTTGAATTTTCATCCTAGAATCTTAGCAGACCATAATTTTTTGCTATAATCAAATGTTTCAAAATCTCCTTAGCTTCTACTTTGAGTTATTAAATTATCTTAGATATTTCTATCATAAGCTTGTGCCTTATGAATAAATTCTTAGCAGTTATTTTGGCTTGGGACCATGCTTTGTCTTGGGCCTTGTTTCTAATCCTTGCCTACGTGCTTTCATCCAAAACTTGTATCTTCATTGCTGCAGATAGTATTGCTTGCAAGAAGGTAACAGATGCAATGAAATCATATTCCACCCCGCTTAGTGATTCCTTAATATTGGCCAGGTATAGTAATGTAGACCTCACTTTCAAGCCTATTTTCTGTATATCATTGAAAATTTCCTTTTTGACTATCCTAGACTTTTCTTTGGACAAACCACCGATTTTGCCCATGAATTCTTGGATTTTTCTATGGATATCTTCCACATGTTTACTCAAAACCTGAATTTTTTCATTATCCTTTTTTGTTTCTTCTTTATACTTGGCTACTTCATTAAACCTTTCTTCCCACTTCTTCGCCTCATTCTTCAAAGCCTTTTCAATAGTTTTTTTCTCACTCAAGTCTACTTCCAAATATTTCCTTACCTCTTCAGATCTGAGGTATTTCTCTTTGTAATACTCTAAGTTTAAGTATATGGTCCCCATGTGGCCTTGGGATTTTCCCCATTCATATTCCATAGGTAGCTAAGTGATGTCTTTAGTGACTATCTCAGCTTGGTAATATTCCAAAGTCATTTCCCCTTCAAGATTCTATACCAATGGTGTCATCTTCATTATTGAGCACTACATACTAAGGGGATCCAGAGCTACTACCTCTTTGGTATGAGCTATATTTATGGAGGCTTGAGTGTAGCAGGATTTCCACCAGTCTAAGGTGTTCTAGTTGGCTTTCTTTATTTTCTTGAGCTTAAATATTGTGGGGCGACTTTCAGAATAGGAAGCAGGGATAGATTGAAAGCTAGAGAATTGGGCAACATGGGGAAAGAAATGTTGACCACGATGGTATCCATATTTAATGGTCCTATGAGGGGATTTATGGGAGTAGTTGAGGATGCTTTTCGATTGGATTGGATTTGAGATGCAGGCGGTGGTTGTGATGGTGGGGGGTCACTGATTTGAAGGAGAGGAAACATTATCTTTAGTAGTAGAATGGGAAGGGGATTCTATTTGGGATTGATAAGAGAATGGAGTAGAAGGGATAGAAATCATACCTAGTAATTCTAATAAATTTTATGGATTTGAGCCTTCAGTATTCGATGGCTCTTCAACAGGGACTAATTTTTTGGCAAGAACTGATTTCTTTGCAGGGATTGACCTCTCAGCAGGAATTGACCCCTCGGTAAGAATTGATCCCTCAGTAGGAATTGATCCCTCAGCTAATTAATTTGATATTGAAGCATTGACATCATGATTTTCATGGGGATTTTCTATATTTTCTTCTACATTATCTATTTTGAAATCTTCATTTGTTTCTTCTTGCCTACTTTTCTTCTACTTTCCTACCATTATTGACTTTGATTTTCTTTTTCTGAATGTGAGATATTGATTGTCATCAGACTCTGTGTTGTACAAGGGGGAATGAATTTAGGATTCGCTTTATTAGGGACTTCTTGTTGCTTGGTGGAAATCCCTTTCTCTTTATCTTTAGTTACCTTCTTTTTAACGATAGAAGGATTTTTCTCTGCAGTTCTATGATAGTTGAGTGGAACCTTGTCTGCCAGAGTTTTTGACCATGTGGCATAGTTCTGGTCATATCGATGGGCAAATTCATTATCAAGATTTTTTCCCCACTTGGAAGTGCTCATATTAATTTGTACTCTCATAATACACCAGGAAAGAATTTTGGTTGATGTCCACTCTGGTCCTTGGACATTATCTTTATAACCTTTTCTTGCAACACATGTTTTCGATTACCTTTGGGATTTTAATCCATCACATGTTCATATAAATCGTGCCATGGGAGAAATAACTGCAGCTATTCTACATGTAATTCCAGTGCTTCAATTTCTTCGTTATTCCCACACTGTTTATTGATTTATCTATCAAACAAATGAATTTTTTTGAAGGGAATATTGTTTAAAGAAGCCTACCTTTCTACCTTTGTGGTAGTTCTACTAAATTTAGGTTCTTCAAGGATTGAGTGATTCGCTCATGATGCCCTTTCTTATATATAACTATTCCTTCAAATTATAAAGGCATAAGGCACTTACCCATTTTACTAGACCCTATTCCAAACTTGTAATTGATGTATTTTATTTACCTCACATATTCCAAGGTAAAAAATTGATCAGTAACGTAGTGTGGTAGCAGGAAAGGTTTCCCTATGAAACCATACAGTATGATAACCACCGCCTATGTGAAAATGAACCAATCACCTTCTTTTGCATGAAGGTGCTATAAAACATCTCATTTTCTAGGGGAGTCTATGTATTTCCCCATACATAATTTTGAAAGTAGGGACCAAAAATGCCCTATTGAAATTGTAGTATGATTCAGTCTTTGAAATCACCATTGTCCATTCATATACTGGTAAAAATTTTCCCTCTTTATCTTTATCAATTGTAGATATGAAAGAAAGTTTCTTTGACTGATAGAAGAAGAAAATCCATACCATATAAGATGAAAACCTAAAAGTTTCCTATGAACTCTTTTGCATTCTAGACAAGCCTTTGTGTAATTATTAAAATGGGTAAGATGACCAATCGAAGAAAATTGGTATAGTGCACTCATATATGATGGTAACCTCATATAACTTAGGGTTCAAGATGCATTGAGCCACAAAAATTTGCCACCCATGCACATCTACATCTGATTCTGGTCCTACCACCATAGCTAACATGGAAAACAATTATTTGTTCTTGAATTTTGATAGGGGATGGGTGTTTTTAGCAGAGTCCCTCTAGTAGGAGGTTATAGCAATTACGATTGTAGAAATAGCTTGATGTTTTGGGTGGGGGTATAGTATTTAGCTTAACGAACAGGGTCAAATGGTATGGGTTTCAAGGCTAGCTTCTTGTAGCTAGTGAAGGTACATCTAATAGTATCGGGATCCAAAGTAAAAATTGTGTTCCCCTTATAATCCTTAGAAATTATTTGCTTGGCATCATAGAACTTCTCCATAGCTCTAATAAACTTAGGGCATGGGTGTATGAGAGTGCAAAAATACCAAAAAAGTAAAGAATAGTAAGGGAAAATGCTTGGGCATGAGGGAGTTACCTTTTTAGCTACTTTGGCCAACACATCCTTTCGAATATTTTTTGGGTTTCTCTAAGTGATGATCGTATTTGTTATCATAGCATTTGGGTCTACAAACTTGAAATTATTTTCTCTCTCATTACACATTTATGTAGTAGCTAAGGAAGATCCTACCATGGTTTCTTGTAGTAGAGGTGCCGCAAAAAGTTTTCGAGAAGGAATCGTGCAAAGCTAAAGTTTTGAGTGAAATTGGAGATAAATTTTATAAATAAACTCTTCATAATTGCAAAGGTGCAAGAAAAGGCCTTCCATAATGTAAATAAGGAGCACGTGCATGAGTTAGGGTACCATGTAGTAATTACGATAGGTGGTGCATGTTTTACGAATAATTTCAAACATTGTTGGGGGTCTTGTTTCATGTGCCACCTTGAAACCAATAGTTATGCATCATAATTTTCTTCAGACCAATAACTTCGTGTCACATTTCCTTCAAACCAATAACTTCACATCACCTTATATCGGACCAATAACTTTGCACAGTGGTACTTTGAATGAAGCAAGTTTAAAATTTCAAAAATTGAATTTCCCTCCAAATTGAAAAAGCATCATTATTTGACTTTGACCAGGGGAGTCATTACATCATGAAATCATGACCTTTTTGCTTGAAGTGGCCTTTGAATCCCAAAGTGTTACAAAATCATGAACATTTTTCTTGAAGTGTCCTTTGAATACCAAAGTGTCACAGAACCATAACCAATTTGCTTGAAGTGACCTCTGAATGCTAAAGTGTTGTGAAATCATGACCAATTTACTTGAAGTGGCCTCTGAATGCCAAAGTGTTGTGAAATCATGACAAATTTTCTTCTTTAGCAATCTTCTTTGTCGACCAATGAAAATCAGACTAGTCATGAAATTATGATCCTTCTTTTCAAGGCGTGAATTAGAAAAAATGTCATATATACATATAATACAAGGAGGGAATGTCTAGATCTTACTTTAAATATAGCTTCAAGTGGAAGATATTAACAGGGATAGATTGTCTCTGCCCCCGTTCATCTTTCAACTAGAAAGAATTTTGTTGTTTTCTAAAGTTATCTCAAAAGGTCCTTCCCAGAAAGCATAAAATTTTTGATGATTTTTGAGTTTCATTATTTTTCATTCCACCTTAGAACTAGGTCTCCCATTTTAAAGTTTTTGAAAGTAGCCCTTTTTTCAAACCATTTCTTTGTATCTCCTATGTGTTTCTTATAACGATTGTAATATTTTTCTTTCTGTTCTTCTATATGTAAGAGTTGTATCAACCCATTTTCCATTGATTCTACTTTGTCCATGCCAGTTTTATTGAATAGTTTTAAAGAAGGTATTTCTATGTGTATAGGGAGAAAAACTTCCTATCCATAGACTAATTAGTAGGGATATGTGTTGATGGATTTCTTGATAATAATCCTAGTAGACCATAATACCTGATTTATCAGAGAGTGACAACTCCTCTTATTGTCTCTTAGAGTTTGCTTTAGAATTATGAGTAGGTTCTTATTTATTGATTTAGCTAAGCCATTTCCTTAGGGATAGTAATTTGAATAAGTCTTCAAATAGATCCCATATTTACTAGCAATATTAATAATTATAGCACATATGAAAGATGTGCCATTGTCTGTGATTATTGCATCCAGGATACCAAACTTTGTTATTAAACTTTCAATGAATTCTATCATTTCTTGATCAGCTTTCTTAGTAGGCACTACTTCAGCCCATTTAGCGAAGTAGTTAGTGGCAGTTAGAATATATTTATGCCTAGCATATGAGTTAGGCTCTATTACCCCAATGAAATCCAAGCCCCATTTATGAAATGTTTCTTCAACCTTAATAGGTTTAAAAGGCATTGAAGTGTTTATATTCCTTCCAACATATCTCTAGCATTCTTCATAATTTCTAGTTACTCTGAATATATCTGAGAAAATATATGGCCAATAACAACCGGTTTCGATTATTTTTCAAATCTATAGTCCTTCCTGAGTAATGTCCACCTGATGGACCTCCATGAAAATCCTCCAAAATCCTCTACTTTTGATTATATTTTATGCATCAAAGTAATACACCATCCAAATTTTCTTTGTATAGTCCTTCAGGTAGTAAGGTATACTTCAAGGCTTGGATCATGTATCTTTTTCTCTATGAAGCATTTAAACCTACTAGACATTTTCTAGTCTAAAAATATCTGATCAATTCATCAGTCCAATCAATTTTTTGTAAGGGCTAATCATCCCCTCGAATTGTTTCTTACACTTGGCAGGCTATATATTTTATTGAGGCTTGCTTGGCCAATTCTTGATCTAAGGCTCTGCCTCTCGCCAACTTGGTCAAGTGAATATCAATATCGTATTCTTGTATATTTGATACACAACCAAATATTTTCTCACCAATTTCTCCTTGTATGATGAAGTTCCTAACATCAGGGTGAACCACGTACACAATGGTTTTGCTCTGTGAAATAAAATGCCTAAACTTTTTTAATGATTTCATCATTGTTTATATTTTTTTTCTATGAAATACTTTTCTTCATGTTCCTGTATGGTTTGACTTAGAGAAGTGATAGGTCTTTCTTCATTATCACTACCTTTTTGAGTAAGGAATTTTGTATAGATCTCATGTTCTCCTATAACATGTAAGATGAAACCCCTCGATTATTCTCCTGAAGGTATTTTTCATAAGTCTATCCATTTGAACTCGACATATTTCTTCAACAACTCAACCATGGGCTTGCTAATTTGCGTAGTCTACTATGAACTTGTGCATAAAGTTGATCTATCCAAATAAGTATTGTAGAACCTTTTATTCGGAGGTAAGGGGAGTTCTAACAGTGCTTTCACTCTGTTAGATTCTATAGCCAACTTGAATTCAGAAATGACATGACCAAGCAAGATCCCTTCTTCAAATGTAAATATGGAATTCTTAGTATTTAAAGAGATACCTAACTCTACATTTATTGAAAACTCTCCTAAGGTGTTCAATGTGATCTTATTTATGGTGGGAGAAAACAATAATATGATCCAAGTAAATCACTATGATCTTATTTACAAGCTCTCCAAAATCCACATCCATTGCTCTTTGAAAAGTTGCTCTGACATTGGACAATCCAAAGGGCATCCTTTGGTAAGAAAATTTCTCCATTTTGTGGTGAATGCGGTATTGTATTGGTATTCATCCTTGAACCATACCTAGTTGTAACCAAAAAACCCATACAATAATGAGAACCTCTCTGCACCTACCACAATATGTAGATTTTGGTTGATTTGTGGGAGTGGATAGTGATATTTCAATGAAGCTTTGTTTAAATTTTTGAAGTCCACACATAGCATGATGTCTCCATTCTTCTTTTTGACCAAAAATAGATTGGCCACTCAAGTAGAATATTTTATAGGATAGACAATTTTAGCCTCAAGTAGCTTCAATAGTTCTTATTTCATCAAGGCTTAAATTTTTGGGTTCACTAGCCTCTATTTTTGCCTAAAGGGTTTTGCACCCAATGTGAGCTCAATGGTATGCTATATGGTTTCTTTTGAGTATAATTTAAGTTCACCATAAGTCCAAGCTATGATATCAGGGAATTCTTTGCATAGTTCTTGAATTTGATTTAACTCTTCTTATGTACAATTTACTCCTAATTTGATAAATAAATTTAGTTCCAACTGAACCTCTCTTTGTATTTGTGTTTTTCAACCTTCATATTGTTACCACTAGGTCTATCATTGTTATCGAGCAGAATTTCAAGGGTAATCAATCCTTTAGGGCTATGATTTTTTCAGCTAGATCATACCCTTGTCTTCTTCATATTTTAATACCCTATCACTCGAACAGTTCATTTCATGGACCAAGAAGTCCAATATCTAGTCATCACTCTCAAACACCTACCAAAAGGTATCTTTGTCTAGCATAGAAGGCCTATATATTAGTCTAACTATTTTAGACTTTTGGATGACATTACTTATGGGGCAAAAATTGGCACCTACCGATGCCAATAGATCAGCATGAGTATTTTTTCCCTAGGGATTGCTTTAATATTTAGATCTTCAAAATCTTTGAGCATATCCCAAACTTTATTTTTGTAGGCTTTGAGGTAGTGTTGCTTACTAAAAAAATTCTCAGTGACTTGGTTTACTATCAATTTAATATCTCCATAAATCTACAATTTTTTTATCCTCAGCCTCTCAAATTTCTTAAGGCCTAGACAAAGGGATTCATATTTGACTGTATTGTTGGTACAACTCCAATTTAATCAATAGGAGAAAACCTTTTCTTCACATATTGGTGAGATTAAGACTATGCCTGCTCCAGCTCCATTCTTGCATCTGGTGCCATCAAAGAAAAGTTTCCACATTTGGTTGGTAGATGGGTCTACTTCATGCAAAGGGGTGAGATTACATTTCTTAGGTTTCATTATTGAATAATTTCCAAGTCCTATTTCAATAAAAGCATTGAAATCATAAAGGGATGATTGGTCTTCTATTTTTAACACATCTAGAGCTTCTTCCATCAAGTTCAAATATTTCATATCCTAAGTCATTATGTTTATTGTAGTGGCCTGCCTTCCTTCTTAAATATTTTTGATATGGAAGGTGGATGGTTTTTCATTGAATATATTCACTCTTTTACCTTTGAATGTGATTTATAAGTGTGAGTAGTCCATGGATAGGTATCCTCTTATTTTAGCTATAGATTATTTTTATAGACACATACTAAAGTAAGGTTCCAAATCAACTACAACAACCTCTTGTATAACTGTAAGTTGAGGCATTATATGTAGAACCATAAAAATATCTTTTATCACCCCCACAATTTTGATCAGAGTCCCATCTAACTGTAAAACACCTGGGTTGCTTCTGGTGTATTCCATCCCCATGATATCACACACATATTTTGGTATTATAGTAGTCACAACTCTTGAGTCTATCATATAATTATGAACCACTCATCCTTCCATATAGAGAGACAAATAGAAAGGAGGTGATCTATTTTTTTTCTATAGCAGATATCAAAATGGCCTGATCTAAATTCAACTAAGTTGGAGTCTTACTTTTGTTTTTATGTACCTTAGGGATTCTTGTAACAAGTTGATTTGTCCTAGAAATTACAATGCACCGTACATACTCACTTTAGAAGGAGTCTTATTTTTTTCTTCCACTATATTGAAAGGCAGTGTATCGATGCTTTTCTCCTTTTCTTTGCAAAGGTGTCATACTTATTCCTATATCCTTGAGTGGCATCTATCCTTTGATGCTTGGTCAAAGAGGGATATCTCAATTTATCTCTTGCATGCTCCTAGGTTTCAATTTCCTTTTTTGGTGGGGCTTCCTTGCACATCTCTATTTATTTCTGACCTAGGATTTGGGGTACCTTTTTATGGGGGACTCTTTTCTTAACCTGGTTTATTATAAGTGGAGGTAATTTTATGGGATTAAGATCTTAGGGATCTACCTGGAGGGGTTTCTTCCATGACCTAGTCATAATGTCTACTTGCTCTATCTAAGGTATCATTAGATTATGGTTTTATTTCCTAATCATGTTTACTTGCCCTTTATAAGTCTTTTCTACTCTTTCAACATCTATCTTCTGGATATAATTTTGATGGATCATACATAAATTTTCACTGTAGAGATAATTACATATAGAAAACCAGAAGTTGGATTCTATCAAAGGTTTGATAGGTTCACTATCATAATTAGCGTAAACCACATTTAATCTCTCCTGATTTCTACCGCTTGTGGAAGCTTGATCTCTCGTTACCTATGGAAATATCCTTGGCTGAAAACTTCTCTCTACTTCTCTTCTTTCCATTGAAGTCATATTATTAGTCAAAGTTTTTAAAGTTGATTACAAGTATAATAAGGCTACAATTTGAGGATCAAGAGTCTATAAAACTAATGATATAGGAATTACAATAATTACGGGTAACGTTGGGGAGCAAGGGGTACTTGTATTATAGGGATAAAAGGGTATCCGGTCCATTTAGGGGATTTGTGTTGGATGTAGAAGTGGGTCTTGAAAAATTGGTATTTGATACTTGTGGAAGGTCTAGAAATATGGGCATAACCATATTTGGAGGGAACATTTCGATGGAAATGAGATATTTCTTTGCTTTTTGAGCTTCTTGGAAATATTTTGGGAAGGTAATCACTTGAGACTGCCTGATAACCATGATTATATCTCAATTAAAATATCTTAAGTAATAATACATTGCTTGCTCATGTGTCAGTATCAAACCATCTAGCACTCTCTTCCAAGTATGACTAAATATGATATTAAAATCAATTATTTCTTCCTAAGGATGCTTCTAAATAATGGTGAACTGATTGAGCAGAGAAAAGGGATCAACCTGTTCATTGAATTATTCTACCAATTTACCAACCCATGTAGCTATAGTCTAGTTAGGAAGGGGCCTATACCAGTAGAACATATTTTACTTCAAAAAAATGACTAACAGTATTATCATTACGTCTTCCTCTGTAATGTTATGTATTGGTTCTAATGAGGCTACATCTTGGTAGTGTTCATAAACCATATTTCTTGTACCATCGTACTAAGGTAAATCTTTCAAAGCCATTGTGGGGATCTAATGTTGGGTATCTATATTTAGGGGGCCTAAATATTTCCATGTAGGGTAGGGCAGATTGGGTTGATTTATGACCATTGTAGCTATGGTGCAGGCTAATAATGCAGTAGTATGGGTAGTTGTGCTTAAAAATCCACTAGTAGCAGTTTTAGGGAGAGTTTTAGGGGAATGATTTATTGATCATGTAGTAACATTAGATGAATAAGTTGATCGAGAAACAAGTATAGGATTAGCTTTGAGGCTATCGAGGTGTAATTCAAAGAACTCAATGGGTTCTTCATTTTTTTTTGCTTTAGATCTGGTTTTCATAAAACTTAATATTTAACCAACAAAATGGATAAAGAATTTTCTTAGGTTTGAACATTTCAAACAAAGTCGCTAGGTGATTGATAAAAATACACAAGATAAAGACAACCACAATAACTTTGGTTTGTATAGATAGTGAGATTGGATCCCATAGGGTGTGCCAAAAACTATTGGTGTAAAATCTACCTTTGGTTATGTTTGTGCCCAAGACTTTGCCAAAATTGAATGATCGGGTTTAAAATAGATATTACCCAGCTCAATCTCTAGAGAAGACTGGTTCATTTCTTAGTAGTAGAAAAAGGGAAAAGAGGAGAGTGCATCAAGAAAGGGAGATATATCTATTTCTAGAAATATATAAGGGGTACAAGTTAGACAACAACAAGGAAAAACATATAGTTTTTATAGATAAGCATTATTTAAACCATAAAATAGGAACAAGTAGTTATTTGATGTAGATTAAAACAACTATAAACCTACTAAAATTGCTAACTTTAGAACTAGTGGAACTCAAAGAGTAGAAATCCAAAGATAGAATTAAAATGATTTGCATTAAATGTAGCTTATATAAAATTTAACATTCATACATACATGATTGAACACCAATGAGACAAAAGCTAGAATGAGGAGTATTTTATTGCTTTTAGAAGTCTATATACATTGCCTTGTAAAAATCTAAGAGCTGAACCTTTTTTAGAATCACTCATCCTATATATATATACATCTTCTTACAATAGAAAAACTAAAGTTTGTTACAATGACATGCCAGTTGGCTCATTCTGGTAAGATGTTGCACAACACCATCTGATCAAGAATAAATAGAGTAGTGGGATTTTCAATAATAAATAGTTAACTTTTTTTTGTTATTGCAAACTCGCATAAATCTTCTTGGAGACGTCGTGGTCCAACTATATTTGAATCCTTCATTTGGCTTCGTGGCCAACGAAAATTGGATCACGAAATTGCAAATATTTTTTACCTTCTCATATTTTTGGGATCTCCACCAAAAAAAACTAGATCGATCATGAATTGTGACTATTTTCTACCTTCTCATATTTTTGATCTCTCAGCCAGTAAAAATTGGACCAATCATAAAATTACAACTATTTTCTACCTTATCATATTTTTAGGCTCTCGGCCAACAAAAACTGGACCGATTGCGAAATCGTGACTATTTTATTCCTTCTCATATTTTTGGGATCTTGACCAAAAAAAACTGGACCAGTCATGAAATCATGACTATCTTCTGCCTTCTCATATTTTTGAGCTCTCAACAAGAAAAATTTATACCGATCAAGAAATCATGACTATCTTCTGAACTTAGCAAAATTTTGGGAAGTCTCTTCACTCCCCTTAGTGTAGTCATTTTGACCTACAGGTGAGTGAAAGCTCTACCAAAGTAACTTTTTGGATAAGCCTTAGTTTGGATAATTCCATAGGAGGCTCACATAGTGAGTAGCTTTGCTAATTAGGTATAAATAACTATTTTCTAGTTAAAGGTAGCTAGGGAAATTAAATGGTGCAAGTATATCCATGTTTAGTTATGATTTTAATTTTTATATGGATGATGCTAACGAGAATAATATTTATTTATTTAACTTTGATTTATGTGAATGTTGTATGAGGAATAGTTTAATTACCTTACACATTTTATAAGAATTGATAGTTAAATTCTTAAAGTTTGGATTAAAAAAAAAGCATCCATAAAGTAGTAAAAGGATGTACCTCATAAACATAAACATAGAAAATATATGTTACTCAATATATGAGACAAATTTGACCCTAAGATAGACCCTAAGATGAGTAATGATTAAAATATACTTTGTATAGGTTTATAAAACATAAATATCATTGCTTAGATCATCGAGAAGGGATGATCGATAATTACACCCAATGTTGTTGAGGTGTTGGTATGCACACAATTGTTTTGAGATCAATTGTAGTTCTGAAAGGATTGGTTGGAGCATGTGACTTGATTAGAACTTGTAACGAAAATGTGGTATGGGATACCATCTCCAGATTACTGCTTGATAGTACTGTGATAAGTCCTATGTTCATTAAATTAGCTAGAATAGCCTTGATGTTTGGTATGGGACAAATGATTGAGCGTATTGATGAGCATGTGTGATGAAATACAAGGTTAGGGCATTGACATGTCTCGATATGACTCCAAGTAGGGGAATAATTAGCTAGAAACTTGCACATATATGTTGATATCTCACATTTTAGAAGTTGAATAAGTCGATCGGGTAGGTTGATGATTCAAAAAATGCAAAAGGTATGGGGAAATAAAGCGTCCCCCTCTAGGTGTTATGGGCCCTAGAGGATAACCCCTATCATGGATTGACCCTCATGCCAGAAAATGAGGATGATAAATGAGATAAGTCAACTCCACTAATGGCACCTTCATAGGATTTGGCCAATCTCATCCACTTGGGTGACTGTCTACAACAGTCTAAAACCCAAAAGTGGTATGATATGCCTGTACTAGATAAAGTATATAATTTTCAACTATTGGGTGGAACAAATATTCTTTGAACTTGGAAGCATTTTTACAAACAAAACTATAGGTTGAAAATGAAAAAAAAATTACCCTATGAAAACATTTGGAATTTCTAGTGGTACAACCAAGTGAGTAGACTTGGGTTGTTACATATGGTATTAGAGCATAAGTGATTCTAAGTTGTAGAATCTGATTGTGAAATTTATTTAAGTATAATGCAAAACTAATAATTTACCTCTTTCACCTATAGGTCAATGGCATGAATGTTGTGAGGTGGGTCTTCAAGAAATCTTGCGGGAGGTAGGGAGGAAGAAACCATAAAAGGACCTACTAGGGGACCAATATTAGGGTTAAGATGAGAAGGTCCTCAATATGAAAGAAGGATGAAATGATTGAATGAACCTCCTCCCAATGAAACTATCAGAGAAGAGGAAAATATTTCCAAAGTTGTTCAATTATTGCAAAATCACATGGAACAACAAAGGGAAGAGATGGCCCAATAGAAAACTCATATGGCCCAACAACAAGAATTTATTGTCCAACAATAGCGGGTCATTGAAGAATTAGCTAGGGGAAGAGAAATTGGATCGGGAAGGGTAGAGGAGGCACCTAGAGAATGAGAGGGATCCAGTACTAGAAGGGCTAGGGTGAGTAAAGAATTGGATAGGAATCTAAAGAATATTGTGATATCCAAATTTAATGGGAAAGGTGATGGTGATACTACAAAAAATTGGCTTAATGAATTGGAGTCATACTTCTCCCTAGTGGTTTTATCATTTGAATCTAAAACTACTTTAGCAGTTATGAATATGACTGAAGTAGCTTTAGACTGGTGGAAGTCTTATAAGAAAGGATATAATATTGAATCTGTGGATCTCAGGTGGGAGGAGTTTATCAAATAAGTCATACATAGATATCTGACCAAAAAATACTATGTGGAGAATTTTGAGGAGTTCTCCAATTTATGCTAGGAAGGCATATCAGTGTAGGACTACCACCAAAAGTTCATTCAACTATTGAAATATGCATCTCAATATGAAAGCAATGAAGAAATGAAGACTCAAAAATTCATTCTAGGATTACATCCTAGAATTATGATGGTGGTAAACATGCACAATATTGTTAACCTACCTACAAATTTTGATTTGGCAAGAAAAGAGGAAGCCAATCAGGAAACTAGAAAGACATATTTCAACTATCAAAAACTATCTAAAAAGGAGAAATATGAGCTCAAGAAGTGAAAAAGTGTTGGGTTTATGATATGGGAGAAATATCAAAACAAGAAACCCAAAGGAGGAGAGCAAAATAGGCAAGGTGGAAAAAATAAACCTAATTATCAAGGGGGTAAGTTCAAAAGGGATGGTAAAGAGTTTCCCAAAATATAGGATTAAAAACCAGTAGGTCAGGAAAAGACTAGGGAAACTACACCTCTGGATAGAAATGAGAGTAGTAGCAAGGGAAATAGAGCTCCACCAAATGGATGCTATATATGTCAAGGAGCTCATTATGCCAATAAATACCCCCATAGAGCTGATCAACGTCAAAAAGCACCAGAGGAGGCCACCCACAAGATCTATGCAACCATAGGTAGTTCTAAACTTGAAGGTCAAATTACTCCTTTCTTAATAAATGGAAATTTTTTTGATAAAGATGTGCAAATTTTGATAGATAGTGGATCAAATGATAGCTTTATCTCTACTAAATTAGTGAGGGACATACCTGTTAGACTTAGATTTTTGGCCAATGGTTGGAAGGTAGAGTATGGGTCGGGGCAAACCTACCAAGTTAACCAATATCTGTTTGATCCTCACATCATTTTACCACAAGGAAAAACTAATTGGCATATGTATGTGGCACCTTTGCATGTATTTGATATCATTCTAGGAGCTGATTGGTTGAAAGTGCATAAGGATATTCTAAATTTTGAAGAGATATGGGTGGAATTCATGGATGAATCTAATCAAAGTATTAGAATTCTACATGGATGAAGAGATGCTAAACCACATTTATTAACTACAATGCAGATAAAGACAGTTATTAATAACAAGGGAATGATATTCATAGTTAATATGAATAAGAAAAATTAAACTGAGATAGAATTTGACCTCTTTAAAAAGCATCTCATATTGGAAGAATATAAGGATGTGTTTCCAAAGGACCTTCTAGGGTTACCTCCTTAAAGGCAATTTTATTTTTCTATTAAGTTATTGCCTAGAGCTGCACCTATAGCAAGGACACCATATAGAATGACTCCCATAGAACTACAAGAGCTCAAAATGCAACTTTAGGACTTGTTGGAAAAAGGGCTAATCAATCCAAGTGTGTCACCTTGGGGAGCTCCTATATTTTTTGTTAAGAAGAAATATGGTACCTTGAGGATGTGCATAGATTATTGGATGTTGAACAAGGTGACTATCAAGAATAAGTACTCATTACCTAGAATTGATGATTTGTTTGACCAATTAAAAGGAGCAACCATATTCTCAAAGATTGATTTAAGATCTGGTTATCATCAGTTGAGAATATGAGAAGAAGACACTTCTAAAACAACATTTAGAACAAGATATGGATATTTTGAATTTATTGTCCTACCTTTTGGGCTAACTAATGCCCCAGCCATATTCATGAATCTCATGAATAGCATTTTTAAAGAGCAGTTGGACTAGTTTGTGCTCATATTTTTGGATGATATATTGGTCTATTCCAAGAACAAGGAGGAACATGACCAACATATGAGAACTATGCTTGAGATTTTGAGAAAGAATTGATTATATGGAAAATTATCAAAGTGTGAGTTTTATACTCTACAAGTACAATATCTGGGACACATTGTCTCTGTAGAAGGGATAGCAGTAGATCCCAAGAAAATTGAAGTAATCATTGATTGGCCAACACCTACTAATGTGATAGAGGTGCAAATTTTTATGGGTATTGCAAGATATTACAGGTGATTTGTCAGAGGTTTTTCAAGAATTTCCCAACCCATCACAAACCTTCAAAGGAAAGGAAAAGCTTTCAAATGGATAGATCAATGTGAAGAGGATTTTTGGGTTTTGAAAGAAAGGTTGACAACTGCACCAATCCTATAATTGCCTAATCTTAATAAGTAGTTTACAGTGTGTATAGATACATCAATTGAAGGATTAGGTGGGGTTCTGATCCAAGATGATGTGGTTATTACCTATGAGTCCAAGAAACTTAAGAGGCATGAGGTAAATTATGCCACTCATGATTTAGAGTTGGTAGTAGTAGTACATGCCTTAAATATTTGGAGACATTATTTGTTGGGGAAGCCATTTTAATTAAATATGGATCATCAAAGTCTAAAATACATATTTACTCAACCCTTATTAAATGCCAAACAAAGATGTTGGATGGAATTTCTAGTTGAGTACGATTTTGGCATTGATTATATAAAGGGTAAGGAGAATAAGGTTGTTGATGCTCTAAGTAGGAGAGGGTGTATTACAACAATGACAAAATATCATTATGATCTATTAGATCAAATTAGATTATCACAAGGAAAAGATGAATTTTTCCAATCATGTAAGGTTTAGGTTGAGCAAGAACCAGAAAAATATATAGACTTCACATATAAAGATGATCTATTATTTTATAAGAATTGGTTGGTAGTTCCAAACATAGGTGGGTTGAGAGAGATGATTCTTAAGGAGGCTCACAATACTCCTTATTCTACGCACTCGAGGAGGGGCAAAAATGCATGAGAATTTGAGAAAAACTTATTTTTGGCTAGGAATGAAAAATGATATCACTAATTATGTGGCCAAATGTTTGGAATGCCAAAGAGTGAAAGTAGAACATCTTCATCCAATAGGAAAGTTGTACCCACATGAGATACCTACATAAAAATGGCAAGTGGTATTAATGGACTTTATAGTGGGATTGCCTAAAACAAGGTTCATGCATGATACAATCTTGGTAGTTGTGGATAAGTTAACCAAGGTTGCACATTTTATACCAGGAAATATGCAAGATGATGCACTTGTTGTAGGGAATAAGTTTTCTAGGGAAGTGGTAAGACTGCATGGATTTCCAGAGGTTATAATCTCTGATAGATATTCTTGCTTTACCTATGAATTTTGGCAAGCATTGCATCAAGCATTGGGGACCAAATTGAATATTAGTATTGCTTATCACCCTGAGATAAATGAGAAAACTAAGAGGGTGAATCAAGTATTGGAGGATATTCTAAAAATGTACTACATGGATCAACATACAAAGTGGAAAGACTATTTATACCTAGTATTAGTACAATAACAGTTACCATGCATCTCTAGGTATGGCACCTTTTGAGGCCCTATACAGGAGAAGATGTAGAAATCCCTTATCTTGGGATAATTTGGAGGATCGCATAGTCATCAAACTAGAAATGGTAAAATAAATGGAAGAACAAATAAAAAGAATTCAGCAGAAGCTAAAAGAGGTCATAGATCACCAGAAGAGCTATGTGGACCTCAAAAGAATACTAAGGGAATATTTTATGGGAGATAAGGTATTCTTAAGGGTGAAACCAACTAAAATTTCCATAAAATCTTCTAAAAATGACTCCAAATATGTGGGTCCATTTGAAATTATGGCCAAGATGAGCCCTGTTGCCTACAGACTTGCTCTACCACCAAGCCTATCCAAAATTCACAATGTCTTCCATGTGTCCCTCTTTAGAAAATATATTCTTGATCCTACTCATGTTTTGGATGTCTCCAAATTGCAGATGACCGATCCACTAAAGATTGAAGTTTGACCTATTCGCATACTTGGTTTTAGAACCAAGAATATGAGGAAAAGAAGCATAGAGCAATGTTGGGTCCAGTGGGACCACTACTCAAATAGAAATACCACATGGGAGGACATGGCAGATATGCAACATCAATTTCCTTATCTATTTGAGTAGATATATAGACTTTATTTTTAAAAAAATTCATATGATTTGATGATATATGTATATATGCAAATGAATAGAGACTGGATATTGAGTAGAGTAGTTTATGAATATTTGAGTTACTGAGTAGAGTAGCCTATATATGTTTTGCATTACTAAGTAAAGTAGTTTTGAACATGCGATGGTGTATGTTTATTTAAATGCAATATGCTGTAATGGATGATTTGATTATATGCTCAAATTGTATAATTGTGATTCAATGATGATTATGATGATTGAAATATTTTGTGTGAAATGAGAATAATGGACTTGTTTGTTTCCATTTAAAATTGTAAAATAAAAATAAAATAAAAGTATATCTTTTGATTAACCATATTATAAAATACAGGGACTGTGTTTGTTTCAAGTGGAGGAGGATGTAATGACCCTCTCCACACAACCATTGAATATAGATTAATTAATGAATTGCATTTACCTTTTTCTATAGAGCATGGTGCTGCTGATGTCCATTATGCATGTAGGACCAAGAGTACATTTCTAATGGATAAGATATGGTAAAAAAAAAGGTACTATGGGAAGTGATGATTGTCCTGTGAGTACATGAAAGCTCTCAAGAGTTGTATATCATATAGGAAAGCATGTAGGACTTGCTTGTTGAGAATGCTTTCAAATGAGTTGTGTGCATATGATTTTCATTAGCAATTATGATGCTAAGGCATGGGATCCATTTTATTGTTTTAAAATTTAATTAATGTTTCATTAGGATTTTATAATATACAAAAAGAATTAGAAATTATAAAATATCGAATGAAGCATCTTTATTTTATTGTTTTTTAATATTGTTATTAAAGTAATAAGAAGTGAAATGTAGATAATATTATTAAGAATAATAGATTGGAGTGTGGGGAATAAATGTTATGATTGCATTGTTAAACCAATCTTGTGTTCTTCTGAGCGGGGAAAAGGAGGTGAGTTAAAATTGAAAAAGAAGGAAAAGTGGGATATCAGATTATCAACAAAGGAAAATGAATATAGGAACAAAGGATTGAAGTTGGTGAAGCTTACGCGAGAAAATAGGTTGGATTTTGTTTCTAGTTCTTAATTTTATAAATGTGTGCAAAAAAAAGTGTATATCGTCATATTGTCTTCTAAAAATTATAAAAGGTTATGCTGGGAATAGTTGAAAAATGAAGATTTTGTTCTTTTTGTTTTAAAATGGTCTACCCTCTTGTATACACTTATTGTATACAAAAATATAGTCTATGGTATTTGTTTTGGACTGAATTGTGTATTTTAAAATAGTGGTGTGAAACATCTCTGATGCTATTCAAGATACTTTTTTGTTACTACAATTAAACGAAATCTTGGGAAGGAAGGTTTGTATAAGGAATAGAGATATAGAAATATTTCTTTGGTTACATGCATATGTGTTCATGTTTACAAAGAGTTAAATTACTATCTATATTATCTTGCATCCATTGCTAGTTGCATTTCATGATGAAACAAACCTTTCTGATCCATTTCTACATTAATACGAGACCTTGATGGTCGTGTGTACCACCAAAGGATTTGCATAGAAAGAAAATTTTGGTTTAGGCTACAACAATGTGCATCATTTACTAGGATGTCTCATTTGCTTATTTTATTGTTGGATCATGTATTCTTATTCCTATTTAGATTTCTTAAGATTATGCAATGCAACCCAGTGAGAATTTTGAGGATGTAAATAGTAAAACTCTATAATGGAATATTTATTGGGAATGCATGTATGGTTCCTAAAAATAACATTGAGTATGACACTTATATATGTAATATTAGAACTAATGAGATTTCAATTTCAAGACTTTAGCAAGTATTAATTTGGTCTAAGAACAATATGTTTCTAATATTGTTTTTATGTGAAAACATTGAAAGAAAATATAGATAACTCTCAAGCATATTTTAGGAGAAAATTATTATTTTGGCATGATTTATTTGAGTGTCTTAAATATATGAAAATGATTTCATTATGCTAATATTCATATCTTTGTTTTTTGGCCTGCTATATGGTGCTACTAGATATTTTAGATGTATATCTTGTAATTCAAGCCCTCAATGTATTTTTGAGTTTGTTGCTTTGTATATTTCCTATAGCGACTTAAATCCAGTACATAATAATATTGTTGAAGAGATCTACCTGTAGCAAAATTTACAAAGCTATTGATGTCCCTGTAAAAGATGATTACAATGGCTGGTTATTAAGCTAATAAAAGCCTTAATATTAGGTTATTAAAGAATTATAAGCAAAGCTTTTGTTGACCCAAGTACTAGAAAACATAATCCTTAGGTATTAACCATTACCTATTCTTTATATAGGGTCACCTGCTAATGTTTGGGAATATGTGTTTTAGAATACGTTAATCAATTGAATATAAAAGTATGTAAGGACATGGATAAATAATAGTGTCTAGTTTGTTAGTTGGATTGTAATGGTTTGGATAGAGCACATAATACTTGTGTTAAGAAGTTGATCAGGTATTGTGGAAATAAAGTAACTCTTGATGCAACAGAAAGAGTTCCTACGAAGTGGCCACATTATACATCTGATGATAAGCCTAATAGCTTACATAAAATATATCGTATCACTGATAAAACATATTTTGTAAACCTGTAAGATGGTTATGTTTGATATTATATTATGTTTATGAGCCCCTTTTTTGGAGTAAATATTTAATTACTTGCTAGTGATAAGTTAAATTACTTGAAAGAAAAACCCACATTAACTGTGAGGAATATAAAAAATAATAGGGTGATCGAAAGTTCTACCAAATTAATTTTTTGGATAACCCTTAGTTTGGCTAATTCCATAGGAGGCTCACATAGTGAGTTGCTTTGCTAATTGGGTATAAATAACTATTTTCCATTTAAAGGAAGCTAGGGAATTTAAAGGGTACAAGTATATCCATGTTTAGTTATGGTGTTACTTTTGATATGGATGGTGTTGACGAGAATAATATTTATTTATTTAACTTTGCTTTATGTGAATGTTGTGTGAGGAACCTTTTAATTGCCTTGCATATTTTAGAATAATTGATAGTTAAATTGTTAAATTTTAGATCAATGAAAGACATCCATAAAGTAGTACAAGGATGTATCTCATAACCCTAAACATAGAATAATCTTTATTACTTAGGATATGGGATAGATTTAACCCTATAATATACCCCAAGATGAGTCATGATTAAAATATACTTTGTATAGGTTTCTAAAACATAAAAATCATTTCTTAGATCATAGGGAAGGGATGATCAATAATTACATCCAATGTTTTTGAGGTGTGGGTATGAACACAACTATTTCGAGAGAAATTGTAGTTCTGACAAAATTTGTCAGAGCATGTGACTCAGTTAGAACTTGTAACATGAAGGTGGTATGGGATGTCATCTCCAAATTACTGCTTTATCGTATTGTGATAAGTCCTATGTTCATTGACTTAGCTAGAATAGCCTTGATATTTGGTATGGGATAAACGGTTGAGTCTTAATGAGCATGTGTGATGAAGTCCAAGTGTAGGTCATTGACATGGCTCTAGCTAACTTCAAGTAGGAGAATAATAAGCTAGACACTAACATATGTACATTGATCCCTTGTATTTTAGAAGTTGAATAAGTCAACCGGGTAGGTCGAGGATTCATAAAATTCAAAATGGATGGGGAAAGAAAGTGTCCCCCTCTAGGTGTTATGGAACTAGAGGATAACCTCTATCATGGTTCGATCCTCATGCTAGATCATGAGGATGTAAATAAGACAAGTCGACTCTATTAATGGCATCTTCACATAATTTTTCCAATCTCATCCATTTGGGTGGTTTTCTATAGCATTCTAAAACCAAATGTGATAAGATATGCCTATACTAGCTAAAGTATATAATGTTAAACTATTGGGTGGACCAAATCTGCCATGAACCTAGAAGTATTTTTACAAAAAAAATTGTAGAATGAAAACAATAAAAATTAACCTATGAAAACATTTGTGATTTCTAGTGGTACAACCAAGTGAGTAGACTCAGGTTGTTACATAGAAGATGAATTCCATGCTAGTTCTATTCTTGACTAAAGGGTTTTCCCTACCCATATGGGCATTAGATTATTGTATTTCTTTTGGAGATATATCATCAACCCTACTATTGGATGGGTTTTAATAAGTAGAGCTCTATATATATAGATTTAGCTCAAAATACTTGCTTCAAATGTACATGAGTTAACATACTTACTCTAGTCTAAATTTCACCTAAGTGGGTGAGTTGCACCCTCAAGACCTCAACCAAGATTGGATGCCTAAAAACAAGGGTCTTTGAGTCAATCTTTGGAGAATATTTATTCTTTTGTACCTAGCTAATCTAACTAAAATGGGTTGCAGACTAAAGTAATAAATACAAAAGGGTTAGAAGACTAATTTGAAAGTGGTGTGGATTTGAAAACATCAAGAGACATAGTGCAAAGAATCTTGTAATCTAAACTTAGACTAAACTACCTAACATACCAACTTACTTTTGTTATGATTTTAAATAATTAGTCATGATAAAATTTAAGTATTGTTAAGTCATTCTAGAACTAGAATAATAAATCCAGGGAGAAATCTAGAATGCAAAATAATTATAATATAATTATCCATTCATAGCTTTAATAAAAATGCCTAACTACTCAGTGAGACATACATACATGTTTTGCAAAAGAATTGAGAAAGAGACCAAAAAACAATCTAATATTTATTCAAAAGGCATATAGCCTCAATCAATACAACTATGCTAATTGTAAATGCCAAAGAGCCAACCATTAGAATGGCTTACATTATAGTATATAAATATTTTATTGTACCTTTAGTTATCTAGCCATGATTTCCTATAGAGCATATTTTAGGCCTATTAGAACAAGTGTAGAGAGTGGCTATTGCATTCAAGTTAGCTATCCGTAACTGATTCAAGCATTCTTCACTAATGTGTGTGATGTAGATTTTATTGTGAGGTTGGATTGCATGCTACATCATTAGATACTAACCATTTGATGATGGTACACTTATTTTTTATGATTAACTAGCTCAGTAGGGATAAGTGTGTGATGGATTAAGCTTCAATCATTGATATATTATGAAAACAATGATACCTAATAGTTTATAGGCACGTGCACTCTATAGAGGGGAAAAACTACCCTATCGCATATGATTCTTGGTTGGATCTATAAGAGAAAGCCAAGGTGACTGCGGGGGTATGTTGTTATCTACACTCAGTGTAAAAGAAGGGGGGAATGGTTCACTAGGAATGGTTTAAGGACTTGCTCCAAGTCCTCTATTTTTCAAGAATGTTTAATGTATTCATTTCAAGACAATCACATATGTTTGGTCTTTCTAGATCTATTCTATGAAAGATAAAGGACAATGCAAAAAAATAGTATGCAAGAAGAAAAGAGTTAATCTTAGAATGATTCTTTATTTGAATGCTTTCTAAACCCAGGGTTTCAAAATAGAAATTCTTCAAGCAAGAGCTCAATAGAATATGCATGAACAATATTAACCCTAAGTGCACACTATATGTTGTTTTCCTTTCAATGCCTAGAAATCAAGAGACCTTATTTTTATATTAATTCTATGGTTCAAAAAAGAATAACAAACACTCAAAAAATAACCTAAAGATTAATTAGGGCACTTATCTTATCCTATGGTTGATCCTAGCTTTTATCCTTTATCCAACAATATAAATAATTCTTGTTCCTGTAAGATAACTTAGCAAACATTTGAAAAATATGATTAGCATTAGGGGGGCTACTTAGGATATTGTATTATAATACTTGGAGGCACAATAGTCAATCCCCCTAGGTCCTTTTAGATGACCTTTGAAAATAAAAGCGAAAGTTGACCTTTGGAAGATAAACAATCATAGCATAATAGAATGATAAAACAGATCATAGAATGCAATAGTATATCTTATAGGTAGTATAGACTGTATATCTAGGGTTTGGGGATAGAAAATTACCCCAAAAAGTGGTATAGAAAAAATTGCACCCCATAATAGGTGACTACAATTTTAAATACTAGCAAAATCATGCCCCATAGAGATCGAGCAATTAATAGAAAAACAAAAATCCAAAAACAGAGTGGTGAATTTTGTTTAGTAGTTAAGCTTCCCTTTTGTTCTTGAATAATTTTGAGTTAACTGTATACATGATATCTTTGTTTTATGAGTATACCTAACTATTTATTCCACCAAATACAATAAGAAAAAAAGGGATTTATTTTATATTTTTATGAGGTTTACAATTCTGTCAAATATTAGTGTTTATGCAATAGTTGTTTGATATGAGATAAAACAGATAGAAAACAAAGCTGATTGAAATATCATGTCAAGCCTCACATTACAAATGATACTTAAGGTGACTTCAAAGTTCCAAATAACTGAGTTATCTTTGAGAGGGTAGTTGATCCAAAAATCATTACACTTATATTTTATATCCAAAAACTAATCCTCAAATCAGGCATACTTATTGCATAATTTGCTTATATATCCAAAACAGTTCTCTCATGAGAAAGAAAAATAAAAAATAAAGCAAAAATGAGTCACTGCCTGAGATATCTTAGAAAACCTCTACCAGAGCTATAGATGCTTGACTAGAAGTAGGGTAAAACTAAGATGGGATTAGAAGCAACTCCATCGAGGCTATAGACGCCTGACTGGCAGTGGAGCCCTGCAGAATGGTGAAATTTTTTAAAAGAGTGAAATCACATGTTAGGCTTGGCTATTTTTAATAGATATGGTAAAGTTATAAAATATTTAGAAATCCAAAAAAGGATGCACAAACACACACAAAGGGCAAAAATATGATGAAACAAATGGCTGTGACAAAATCTGTGTAATCATATCTTATGACTTAGCTAAAACAAGCATTACAATATTTCAAAATAAAACTCATTGATTTCTAAAATTTCTAACCTTTGTTTCCAAATTGAATGAAAAGGGATCTACAATTTTTCATACTCTACTTGCTTTGATATCATGTTCTTCATACATTTTTTCAGTATATATAAAAAAAATGAATGAAGAAAAGAAAGAAAAGAGGAAGAAAAAGTTTTCTTTTATACAATTCAAGCTTTACTTAGCAGTTCAAAGTTTTATTCTTGTTTAATTTCTTTTGCAAATAAAACTAAGATATTATGGAATTCTCAAGAGCCTCAAGTTTTCAACACCTTGTCCCAGTCAAAGCCTATGTTGGAGCCAAATTTGAATCAACTTTGAGGCCCCCAAATTTAAATTTTTGGTTTTAATAAAATGGTTAATAATGCTAGTCATTGTTTGAGTTGTGGTGAGTAATTTAATATTTCATTGGTTAAATGATGTCTAAACCTTAGTTGTTTATAAGGTATACCTCTTTAGATTAATAGAATATCCCAAAAGAGAAAGGACAAAGTTTCATTAATCAAAATTTCTAAAGTCGAAGTTCAGCCTTAATAAGTTCCCTTGGGCCTAAACTAACTTATAAAATCATAAAGTCCTAAGGTATGCTATAGATAAGGGAATAATTAATCATCGTGGTCTAAAATCCCAAAAATATAAAAGTTTGAAACAAAAATATTAAGTTAACCTTAAGGGTATGTGCCCTATTAACTAAAGAACGAGCACCTTAGATTTAATCCAAGCACCGCGCTTGATCCAAAGGTAAACAGGAGACAACGCATCGATAAGATCAACCAAGAGATAAATCGAATAAGTAAAAAGGTAAATAAAGTTATAACCCAAAGTTCAAAATTATTAAATTCCATGCAACTCTAATAATCTAAGCGGACACGCTTGATCCAAGCCAGATCCAACGGCTGTGCAATTTCCAAAGAGTCAAAACTTTAAAAGGAAGTTGTAATGGGTCAAACAGTCAATTAAACATCAATCAAGTTTGATAGATCGAACAATCACGTCCAAGAATCCTTTATATCAATGGTCGAACTTGTTTTAAAAGCATCACACATTAAAATTAATGTTAAGGGTCCACTCCCCCTTTGGAATAACCACTGAGTAGGTTGGACGGATCAGATTACAGCGCTCAATCACGATTCAATCTGATGGAGGCGCTCCCATAAAATATGCTTTTAAAAGTTTTAAACCTTGAATGATTAATTAAAACATTAAGCATGAATTAATGAGGGTCTAAACACATTGGATAATCATCCCAATTTCAACTTAATTATGATTAAAACTATGCATCCTTTGGTAACTAACTTGTAGGTTAATTAAAATCTACGACTGCACCAATATCCATCAAAGATCCAACGGTCACACTGAAATCATGAATGGTAAGATGTAAACAAAGGTAAAGTTAATTATATGATTAGAGAGGATCTAATACATTGCATAATTACCCTCGTTTTCATCTTAATCATGATTAATAAAAATCAAAGGGTTTATATTTTTGGCTATGTAGCAAGCATCTTACAGGAGATCCAATGGCAGTGCCCAAACTAGCCCAAAGATCAACGGATGTGAAAGTCAATGGCGGTGACAAAATATCCAAAGCAAAAAAAAAGAATTAAATGATGGGTTGATATAACGACAATGCTCATATCTCCTCGGATCCAATGGTGTGCATGCATAAATACGATCAGAGGTTAGTCTAAATAATCGATTAATCAATCTAATGTACGTGTGTATTTCTCCTTCATTAAAATCTGTGTGCATTTGCATGATCCAACGAGAGCACTCTCATCATGAAATAATCTAATGGTGATCGCTCGAAAAGATAAAAGTACTATAAATTCCTAGGTTTAATACAACGAGGTTAAGGTGGCAATCACTAGGCTAAACATGATTAAACGAGGATTAACATATCATGTTACTAGAAAGTTAAATCAATAAATATATTGTCTTTCACATTAATCATATTTTAATGAATTATTATCAGACCTAAGGTTTTTGACCATATAAGAATGATTAACCAAATTAATAAAGTACCTATAGACTAACGATTATGCAGGTCCCATGATATCGACGGTCATGATGACTCTACTCAAGAAAATCAACACAGTACACAAACCAAAGAATTAAGTGATGAATCAACTGGCAATAATATAATGATAGCGCTTCATCGAGATAAAAGATATCCAATGATCGTGAAAGATCCAGATTCAAAATGAAAAAAATACAAAGGGTTTAACGAATAAGCATCTTTGATGAATCAAACAAATGCACTCACCTACTCTCAGATCCGATGGTATCGCTCGATCCAAAAGTAAACTAAAAGGGTTCAGATCATGTTTATTTCAATTAATTAACCTACAGGTTTCTAAAAGATCTATGGTGGCAATAACAAAAGGAGAACATCCAACGGTTGCGAATCATGTTTGACTTAAGGAAAAAGAGAGACCTTCAAGGCAATAAAATTTGTAACTCACACCAAGGACCAGATCTTGTGAAAATCTTGAGGAAAATTATTATCTGAATGAAATATAATCTATCCCAAGGATTTAATTACCATTCAAACCTGAGGTGGTATAAGATTTAAAAAAGAAAGTCATCCCAGTGGCACATTAGTTCTACGTCTGATAAAAAGCTTCTTGGTGACCAATAGCAAAAGTTTATAAATAATTACAGGTGCACAAATAAAAAAGTCCTGAGGCACATAAAAAAAAAGATATTACTCACCATAAACTCTCAACTTTGAGAAAAGATGTAGTTATAGACTTTCATTGGTCGATTTTAATTAGCAGTTGGTGACATCGAGTTGATGAAAAAATGTGCAAATTTATCAAACTCATTCCACCATCTTGTATATGAACCCACAAAAATAGTCGAAGCTACTACCCTGGTAATCTAAGAGTGAAGGTTGATACATAGGAGGTATAGAGAGAAGAAAGTTGGCAAGTATCATAGAAAGTGTAGACACCTAAAACGCATAATGTTGAGGGCGACTACTCATATGGACATGCTACAAGACCATATGGAAGATCTTGGACAGACTTCTAGGTAGAGCAATGGTTCTGACCACTCAATTTGGGCTCTTTGTCCTAGTCAGTTCGAACCGTAGCCCATACCTGTAGTTTATAGCTGAACCATGACCAAGACCTATGGTTTGTAGTATAAACTGTAGATGTGACCTATGGTCTTAACTAGAGTTCAGTTGACCTTCAATTCGAGCCAAATAGGTTGGAACGACCTTTTGATATAGAAGAAGGTAATTAATAGATGAAATATTCTAGAGGCTTCCATTCCAACTATCCTAACCACCTCTTCTTGATCTTGGCTTCTCTAGGAAGCCACCCCAGTTCTAGGTCATCCTATAAATACCCCCTCTAAATGGGGAGAAGATATAGATAATTTGTATAGCGAAGCACTGATGAACTATTGAGAGAGAGTTAATTGATTAAGTGAGTAGTGAAGCCCTATTGAATTGCATACTGAATTTATGTATTCGAAGGCCACTTTGTTATTCACCTAAAGATCAATTTGCCATGGAAGTTCTAGGAGCCTAAAACAACCAAGAAATGCAAATCCAAGTAAACGAAGGTCCATCATAGTGATTCAACCACAAAACCTATCATAATGACACCGAAGATGACCCTTGAACATCAATTGGACAAGGAGGTCAAGCCCATTGCCCTTGGAATTAAGGGTAAGCCTATCAAAGTGCTAACCGCAACTTTTAGCCATGGTTTACAGTGCAGACTGCTCACTAGAGTTGTGGTTTGTAGTAGAGGTATAACCACCTTCCTCTTTTCATTTATGTATGGTTAATTATATTAGATTAGCTATTTTCATGTTTTAATGGTAGTTTAATAGACTTATGATCGTAGAATTAGGTTAGATTAGATTATTTATGTTTATGCTTTAATTAAGATATTAATGGTTCTTTATGCACATTTATTCCTTGTTTTACACATTAAAACCATGCATAGTGTAGTTGCTACTTATCTTTACGCTATTATATGAATCTTGATTCGATTTCCATAGCTTAGAAGAACCTTTGATGTTTTTTTGATTATGCATGTTTAATGGTGTTATTATGCAATTTACCTAAAAGAGCCTCATCATGAGAGGCTGCCTATCTTTTTGACATTCTTGTGTTGTTTATTGACCGTAGGGAACAGTTTCAAAGGAGGACCAACTATCAAGTTCCTTCCCCATCGTGAAGAAGAAGGCACCTCCACCCTAGAGCAGTTTGTGTCATCCTAAAAGGCATTTGGAAATCACACCTACCCTTAAGAGGGAAACAATTGTGCACTCCTATTGTAATATTGTATCAAAATGATTATACCTAAGAGGGATGTACCTGTAATTTGATTTTAACTTCGAATACAATGGAATAAAGTATTTTTCTTCTTGATTCATTTGTTGTCAATTTCTTGTTCTTGTATGCATGTTATACTTTTATCATTTATTGTAATAGGATGCCTCGGGTGTGAGCCTTTTTTGTGGTTACAGAAGGCGATCATGGTAGAACCCCATATTTTTATGATCTAATTATATTTTCTTGTTTTTTTGCACTTGTAGGTACAGATCACAGCTATCAACTATAGCCCAACAACTAAACCGTAGGTACAAAGTACGGTTTATATTTAGAATCACAGATCAGACCTACGGTCTCCTACTTAAAACATAAAGAGTCATATTCAGAATATCAGCCAATGCAAGACTTGAGGTAGGTCCTATTTTCAAGACTCTGTTACTTTTCTACTCTTTGTGTTTTCACAGTAAGGTTAATTCTAATGTAAATTAGGGAAAGAATTAAGAAAAGGTTAAATTAATCATCCTAGTTTGCTTTCGTGTTTTGCTTCCAATAGAAAGGCACTTTTGGGAACAATGGACCTCTGATTGTAGCCTGACCTAGGCTATAGCATGCTTGATAGAGATGTGTGGATGGTTTGCATGTGTGAGGTCCAATTAGTGGCCAATTAGCATTGTAATGTGCATAGTCTTAAAGAGCATCTAGAATAGCTTGTATTTTCTAAATTTTAAATGTCTTTCATTTGCATAGCATGTAGAAAATGAGCATGTATGATATATGATGCATTTATTTTATGTACATTAAAAGGAACCACACACACCACTTGGCACTTAAATGCTAGTGAGATGGGATTGACATCCAACCACTAGTAGGGTTCAACGACGGTGGGTGTAACATCCATCCGTTGGCCCAAATCCTATGAACCCTTGATATATAGACCAATAATGGATCCAATAACCTTTCATACCCTAGAAAATTTGTCTCTTTGGAAGGTATAATGCTGACTATGGGAAATGGGTGAGGATCTTGGAGGACATGTGCTCCTTGTCCGAGTGTGGGATTCATTACCACACACGGGAGATTTACGTGACTTGGAGTTCATAGCTAAGTTGTCGAGCTGCAAGCGTACAAGTGAAATCCATTAAACTGAGAATAAAATCCAACGAGTTTTGTAAAACATGCTAAGAGTTTATACACTGATACAACAAATATTGAAAACACATCAAAAATTTTAGGACTCACTTTTAAAATTTAAAATGAGATAATCATTATTGTATACCTTGTTTGCTTAATAATAATACATTTAGATTCTAGATACACAATGGTGGATACACGGGGTGGTTGGAAAAGATCCAAAGCCAACACCGATGACCAACCCCTAACCAATTTGCAATAGTACATGTCAATTCCTCACCACATGAGTGAATCGAATGTCATTCGGCTAGCATTCAAGGAGATAACTCAACATGAGGGGAGCTAGTAGAGAAAACCCTAGATAAAGGAGCTTTAGTACACTCCTATAGGCATAAGATAGTACAGGAAACCTTCCAGCATGAGGGTGTTCCACTTGAGAGCCATTACCGAGATCGTAATGCATGCACGTCCATGAGATCGGCCAAAGAGTTTGTTGTGCAGGGAACCAGGTTGGTGCCCCTACATACTAAGTCCACTAGAGGATCTATAGCTCCACATTCTGAGTATAGGACTAGATACCTGCCCATTCAGGGGTAGGCATTTAGGCTAGCTATAGAGCATAGGTCTAACCATACTCCCATGCATGGTCCACCACGCAAGATCACCATTGATATATTAAATGTGGAAGATAATGGTGATGAGTGTCGTTGTTACTTCATCATTTAATCATTATATGTGTCAATCTAGGGCAGTGTCCAAGGCTATATACGAAAGAAGGCTCCAACAGGTTAAATATTAGTTCATTCAAAAAACATGCTTTATTAATGGATTAGTAAGTGTTTGGGGGTTTGGTGTGACCTCTAACTCCTAGAATTGTAAATCAAATTGCAGAAGCTAAAATTGAATTAAAATTGCAAGAAATGAAAATTACAAAATCTGAAATAATAGGAAGTGAAATGTTGCTAAATTGAAAGTGACAGAAAAGTAAATTGTAGAATTGAAAACACACACACAGTTATAGAAAATTAAACTAATTATAGAGTTCACAATTATCTGAGCATGTTCTAAATCTGGAAAATCAAATTAACATCTATTACAAAACTAGAGAATAACACAAATCTGGAAATTACAGTGAAATGACAAAAATCTGGAAATTGTAGTGAATTATGAAAAATGCTATCAAATCCTATTAAATGCTGAAAACTATTCCAAACATGTTCTAAATACTATGGTGCACTTCTGAAATGAAACTAATTCTACAAATAAATGTTGATAGAATTCTGCTGATCTGCTGCAGCAAGAAATCAATAAGAATTTTCTGTCACTGTGTTGCCCTTCCTCCGATCCTACAAGTGGCCCTTGCTTCCAAAACCAGAAGAAGGTGAGAATTTATGCTAAGAAAATCTAGATGCTAATCATCAACCTCACAATGCCAATTGATATATGAATATTGCACCTTTTTATTCAATCTGAAACTGCATTACAGTAATGTAGGAAAAACCTACAAATTACTGTTCTTCTACAAAGAAAATTCACTCTATGCTAATTTCGGTATTCTATTGCCTATCTATCTATATGATCAACCATCTAGGAGATTTCTTATTTATAATATAATTCTGATATGCTTAGTTACTAATTTGTAGGGATTTACAACTAATTGCATAACTATTTCCTAGAATGCAAGAATTTGCTTTGTCAAAACTTTATCCATTCAGCCTTGTTGGGCTACATTTGTTGAGGAAATCACATTAAGATGAGTTGGGACAATATCCTGGTCAATTGCCAATAATTTCCTCCACTGATTTGTCACTTTTTGACCACTTTTGGTTTTTCCTACGCTATTCCCTATTCCTGCGCTGAAATAACAGGCAGGTGACAATTCATTGCTTATCTGCACTCCAAATGCATAGGGAGGAAGTTGACCGTTTGGATTGTTTTCCTTTATCTTGTACACCCTTCTGCATTAGTGGCATGTGCTGGAGTGACTGATTCCAAGCCCTACTGTATATGCACAGCTGGCTAGAATTTGCATGAATGTGTCCTGTATTTACCAGATTTCTTGCATTTTAGCCTTTTGACTTGTTGCTTCCATTTGCATCACATGGCAGTGTTGTCAGGTGGAGAAAGAGTCATGCCTATTCTCCCTCAACTATTTCCAAACATTTGCCTCTTATTTATTTGACAAATTCCATGCCTTCATTCAAAGTGATAGGTGGCTAGAATTTGTATGGATTGTGACCTGCTATTTCCAGCTGCCAAAACATGCCTAGATGCCCTTTTGGAGTGCTCATAACTTGTTCATCGTAACTCCATTTTTTACCAAATTATGTCCATGTGTTCTTGGTTATATGAAAAACATTGGGTTAAATTTTCAACTCTTAATTCCTCATAAATTACTCCCTACATCGCTGTCAAGTTGGCCTTTAACACAGATTTTTACCAGCATTTCCAGCTGTCAAAAAGTGTGAAACTACCATTTTGCAGGCCCTATAACTTCCAGGTTACTTGTCCATATGCCTTAAAATTTGGGTCATGTTTTCTCTATATTATGAAGTACCATTGGTATAAATTTTATACCTTAAGTCATTCTGGATCATTCCTAGTAGATCCACCAATGTTCCCTTTAACGCAGATTTGCACCTGTTAACAGCTCCAGAAAAGACTTAAGGCATGAACAATGAGCGCAGGAACGATGTAACCTTCATAAATTTTTATCTACAACTTGGATTGACTTGCTTCAAAAAGCAAAGTTGTAGTTATTTATGAGAGGAATCTATTCATGCCATCAGAATGTAATTACAATACATGTTTTATTTACTACCTAATCAACTGAAACAGTGCATAAAATGTTGAAAACAGTCAAAATAGAGGTATAATGTTCCAAACATAAAATCATGCAAACATGTAACAAATAACATATTCTAATAACTATTTGGCACTTTAACTTTGTCATATTTAATATTATGGTAGTTTTTATATGTCAACAATAGTGTAATAATGAGGCATTTCTAGGCCTCATCATTCCCCCCAGCTTGAACTGATGCTTGCCCTCATGCATCCTAGTAGGACCTAGTAAGATGAACAACATACTTTTTCCACCTACTACCCGAGAAAGTTTTTCTTACTGCACTACACCAAGCATTGTAGTTCCTGCAATTTTTTTTTCTTTTTTTCTTTTCTTCCTTTGTACTTGTGGTAGAACTTTAAGAAACTTAATATCTAATGTGCCCTATTGTTCTACAACATTTTCAAGAATTTCTGGCATAATTTGTATCATTTTGAAGCTTGCTCTGGAATGAGACTGTTGTTCCAAAGTTGCTCTAAAATGAGACTGTCATTCTGAAGATGTGTCAAAAACATGCTGAAATGGCTTCCTATGCAAAATTTAGCTGCAGATTCTAGTGTGGGCCCATCTTTAGAGTGTATAAGCCTTCCATAACATCAAAAATTATTTTTCCATGCTATTTTTTTTTGTCTGTTGCTGTTTTATTGCAGTAGTAGTAAAACAGAATTATCAGGTGCATTTCGTCCTTCTCAGATTTATGAGGTATTGGTGGGACATTTTATTCTAAAATCTACCCTACTAATAAATATAAAATGGTTGTCATATCTGTCCCAAAATTAGGTTTTTCATAATTTTGAATTTCCCAATGCAACTAAGGGCAGAATGGGGTGTTTCTTGACATTTTGAACAACATGTTTCATTTTTTTGAACTCTTTCATGCATTCTTTCAAATCATGTTTATCATTACCAATTCTATGTTTTCTATGCCTTGAATGAGAATAATTTTTGCAAAGTTTAATGATTTCTTGGATTTCAAGTGCATTTGCATCTCCTCTTCCTAAAATATCCAATGCATCCCGAAATTCATCTTGTATCTCCTTAAGAATATAATTTTACACATTTGAGGTTCAACACTACCACATCTCTTATGAACAAAAGAAAATCTGTCTACATAATCTTCTAAGATTTCATTTTCCTTTCGTTTCATTTCAAGCAATTCATTGTTTTGATTCTTGACTTGACAATATTCTTGGTATATCTCCAAAAATATATTTTCCATCTCATTCCAAGTTCTAATTGAATCAGCTGCTAAGGTGATAAACCATCGTAGAGCTGAATCTTTAAGAGTGGAAGGAAATAATTTGAGCTTTTGATTGTCATTAGTGTAATCATGAGCTTGACACACAAAATTAAACTCAAACAAAAAAAAATCAGGGTCTTCAGATGTAACTCCCTTAAAATTCGATAACATAGAAGGTGAAATGACCTTCATGGGAGCATTTTTATTAGGATCTAATTGGATGGGATTTTGAAAAGTTTTTGCAGGTGTACTAGTTGCACTAGGTTGGAGCACATTACTGGCTCTCGCTAGATTCTCTTGTAAGCCTACCCTTATAGGTTCCCAATCACAATTAGATATCCTGTTAAACTGTCCTGATTGTATGGATTTTTCAAGGAAAAAATGTGTTGAACTATTTATTGTTCCTCCTTGTGATGATTTCTCAAAGGATCCTACAGTTCTGTACATAGATGATTGTAATTCTTTGAAAGTTCCAACAATTTTGGGAATCATAAATTTGGACAACTTTGACATACTTTCAACCTCTTGTGAAATTTTTCTTCCTGTGGTAGGCAAAGAATTTTTCATACTTTGACATCGTGATTTGACACCCTTTAACCTATTCATACTTGCTTGTTCTCTAAATGAACTGAAATGGAATTTACCAACAACTATTAATTATGTCAGTTATTACATTCAGATTTCACTTTGAAGTTCATAACTTAGCACACTAACAATTATTGGACTGCTTTCCTCTTCTAACAACACCTATCCCCAACAACGACACCAAAAATGATGAGTGTCATTTTTCATTCATCATTTAATCATTATATGTGTCAATCCAGGGCGGTGTCCAAGGCTATATACGAAAGAAGGCTCCAACAGGTTAAAGATTAGTTCATTCAAAAGATAGGCTTTATTGATGGATCAGTAAGTGTTTGGGGGTTTGGTGTGACCTCTAACTCCTAGAATTGGAAATCAAATTGCAGAAGCTAAAACTGAATTAAAATTGCAAGAAATGAAAATTACAGAATCTGAAATAACAGGAAGTGAAATGTTGTTAAATTGAAAGTGACAAAAAAGTAAATTGCAAAATTGAAAACACACACACAGTTACAGAAAATTCAACTAATTACAGAGTTCATAATTATCTGAGCATGTTCTAAATCTAGAAAATCAAATTAACATCTATTGCAAAACTGGAGAATAACACAAATCTGGAAATTATAGTGAAATGACAAAAATTTGGAAATTGCAGTGAATTATGGAAAATGCTGTCAAATCCTATTAAATGCTGAACACTATTCCAAACATATTCTAAATACTATGGTGCACTTCTGAAATGAAACTAATTCTACAAATAAATGTTGACAAAATTCTGCTGATCTACTGTAGCAAGAAATCAACAAGAATTTTCTGTCACTGTGCTGCCCTTCCTCTGATCCTGCAAGTGGCCCTTGCTTCCAAAACCAGAAGAAGGTGAGAAGTTATGCTAAGAAAATCTAGATGCTAATCATCAACCTCACAATGCCAATTGATATCTGAAGATTGCATCTTTTTATTCAATCTGAAACTACATTACAGTAATGCAGGAAAAACCTGCAAATTACTGTTCTGCTACAAATAAACTTCACTCTATGCTAATTTCGGTATTCTATTGCCTATCTATCTATATGCTCAACCATATAGGAGCTTTATTATTTATAATATAATGCTGATATGCTTGGTTACTGATTTGTAGGGATTTACAACTGATTGCATAACTATTTCCTAGAATGCAGGAATTTGCTTTGTCAAAACTTTATCCATTCATCCTTGTTGGGCTGCAATTGTTGAGGAAATCACATTAAGATGAGTTGGGACAACCTCCTGGTCAATTGCCAATAATTTACTCTACTGATTTTTCACTTTTTGACCACTTTCGATTGTTCCTGCGCTATTCCCTATTCCTGCACCGAAATAACAGGCTGGTGACAATTCATTGCTTATCTGCACTCCAAACACATAGGGAGGAAGTTGACCGTTTGGATTATTTTCCTTTATCTTGTACACCCTTTTGCATTGGTGGCACATGCTAAAGTGACTGATTCCAAGCCCTGCTGTCTATGCATAGCTAGTTGGAATTTGCATGACTGTGTCCTATATTTACCAGATTTTTTGCATTTTAGCCTTTTGACTTGTTGCTTCCATTTGCATCACGTGGCAGTGTTGTCAGGTGGAGAAAGAGTCATGCCTATTCTCCCTCAACTATTTCCAAGAGTTTACCTCTTATTTATTTGACAAATTCCATGCCTTCCTTCAAAGTGACAGGTGGCTGGAATTTGTATGGACTGTGACCTGCTGTTTCTAGCTGCCAAAACATGCCTAGATGCCCTTTTGGAGTGCTCATAACTTGTTCATCGTAACTCTATTTTTTACCAAATTATGTCCACATGTTCTTGGTTATATGAAAAACATTGGGTTAAATTTTCAACTCTTAATTCTTCATAAATTACTCCCTGCATCGCTGTCAAGTTGGCCTTTAACACGGATTTTTACCAGCATTTCCAGCTGTCAAAAAGTGTGAAACTACCATTTTGCAGGCCCCATAACTTCCAGGTTACTTGTCCATATGCCTTAAAATTTGGGTCATGTTTTCTATATATTATGAAGTACCATTGGTATGAATTTGGTACCTTAACTCACTTTGGATCATTCCCAGTAGATCCACCAATGTTCCCTTTAACGCAGATTTGCACTTGTTAATAGCTCCAGAAAAGACTAAGGCATGAACAATGAGCGCAGGAATGAACAATTAGCACAGGAACGATGTAACCTTCATAAATTTTTATCTACAACTTGGATTGACTTGCTTTAAAAATCAAAGTTGTATTTCTTGATGAGAGGAATCTATTCATGCCATCAGAATGTAATTGCAATACATGTTTTATTTACTGCCTAATCAACTAAAACAGTGCATAAAATGTTGAAAATAGTAAAAACAAAGGTATAATGTTCCAAACATAAAATCATGCAAACATGTAACAAATAACATATTCTAATCATTATTTGGCACTTTAACTTTGTCATATTTAATATTATGGCAGTTTTTATATGTCAACAATAGTGCAATAATGAGGCATTTCTAGGCCTCATCAAATGACACACTACCGCATGAGCGATGACAGTCTAAGCAGCTAGAGGGTCTAGGTAGTGTTTTAGAGTATCTAGGATGCAAGCCTTCCACTCCACCCACTCATGCCTCAAGTGAGCATAGCATGTCATCCATGCTACTAGGGAACATGGTGAGGCTTCTAAACACCCTCATGTCACACACCCACTATCCGTTCATGGTGGTTCATAGTATAGGACATAGCAGGAGGCCAATGTCATCTTCATAGATAGAGCAAAAGGCACAACACATCAGTTTTATGGGTACAAAATCCATAATGTTGCTCGTACAGAGCAAGGATACCATAGGCCTCCCACGATTGACTAGATCGATAGATCACATCGACTGGCATCAGAGCATAAATGCCAACTCCTCCAAGATCAATTGGAGGACGCTCACCTAGAGAGGCAGTGTATCGAAGATGAAAATATTCAAGCATAGAGGTTCATAAGATAAAGGTTATATGAGTAGTGCATGCACAAAGAACATATCCTTACCTAGAAGGAATGCATGGAGCAGGAGGACTGGTTAGTGAGGGCTGGCCTATATCCTCAAGATGAGCATAGATAGTGTGTATATAGGAAGGCTTTATCTCAAGTTGATATGCATCAAGAGCATATATATGCTCATACTCATGCTAGTTCTGAGCAGAGGGAGTGACCACCACTGCTCAATAATCAAGGGCAGAGGTAGCATGAAGCAGCAACGAGATATGGATACGAGCAAGAATATCCTGAGAGCTCTCGAGCTGAGGAGGAGGAAGAGCAATGAACTCCATCTCATAAAAGGAAGATAGTAACTCCTAAGCCACCTCCACATCAACTTAGGGAGGAGGAATTTCTATCTTTAGAGACCTATAAGGCCTTAGCCGAGAAGATTAAAGCCATTGAGAGACAAGGTGCGATATTCAAAAGTTGACATTGAGGAAAATCCATAACGAGCCTTTGGATCCTTTGGTTCCTACTCCGGCTTACCCTGAGCATTTTGATATGCCCAGGTTGGATAAGTTTAAGGGTGATGAAGATGCACAAGAACATATTATGATATTTCTAGATGCTTGTTTTTAGATAGCAAGCAATGATGCATTATTGTTGTGCACGTTCATCATGACACTTTTAGGGCCATCCCGAGAGTGGTTTAATCAACTAAAAAAGCATAGCATAACAAGTTTTGAGCAATTAGCTGATGCCTTTCTTGAAATCTATTCCTTTGGCATCAAGAAATAGGCCAATATTTTTGATCTGGCTACGCTAGCTCAGTGTAATGACGAGCCAATAGAGCAATACAAAAAGAGATGGAGGAGACTAATGGTAAAGTTGCCATTACCTATTCCTACCATAGAGTTAACCCGAATATTTACAAAGAGTTGTGCCAAGCACATCTCATTATCTGCAGCTACAACGGTATCCTAAATTTGAATAAGATTTGGCGTAAGCCAAGGTGATCAAGGACATCAAGTTGTAGGAAGGCAACTTGAAGCTCAAAAATAGGAGAGAGGGACAAAATAAGAGTACCATAAAATAACAGGGCAAGCACACCCATGTAAATCAAGTGGTACTGAATCTGCAATGGGAGGACAAGGGGTAATAGAAATAGAATTATCAAGTCCAACCTCCCCCTGTGCAATATGACAAGCGCAACAATAATTATTAGGGCAAGAAAAAAGATCAACATCCACCTCACCAATTCACACCATTGATAGAATCATTGACGTCCATTTTCCATCAGTTATGTGAGGCCAAGGCAATCAGATTACTCGAATTCAAGATGATAGACCCCAACCAACCCAAACTAAAGGGGTTCCAAGATGATCTATTTTGCATTTCTCATCAAACGAAAGGCCATGACATCGAGGTGTGTTGGTATTTCAAACACCTGGTGCAAAATATGATTTACAAGGGTGAGCTTGTAGTGCCATACAACCCGTCAGTGCTCAATAATCAGAATATGAGGATTTATAATAACCCCTTACCAAATCATGAGGTGCCTCAAAACAACGTTGGTCAAGTTAACCAAGTGCAAGTCATACCACCTACCCAGGGGTTTGTAGGTATGGTAAACGTTGTCACTAGGCACTAGAAATACAAAAAACATAATCAACCATGTGCTCCCATTCAAATACAAGCCACGCCAAATCAGTGGCCGACACAAAATATTCTAGGCCCACCGATAAGACCGGTAGTGACCATAAGGAGCAGGTTGATCCAAAACCTATAGACAACTCCTACAAAGTTGTCAACATATGAATTAATATAGCAGTCCCCGAGGCACAGGGAGACTCTTATGGATATTTTGAGGTCCATTGAAGTATAGGCCCAGGATGTGAAAGCATTTACTAATTTCATGGGATATGTACAGCAGTGTCAGGAATCAATGATCCAATTTTATGATCATGAGATAAGAATGTTTTCTACAACTACGGTCGACCCACCATTGCACATAATCACGTATGTGAATCACATGCCATTTAAAAGGGTCTTGATCTATACTGGATCATCGATCAACATAATAACGACCAAGACACTAAGTCATTTGAAGCTACCTAAATCACACATTATGCCAACTACATTTACATTGAGAGTGTTTAACGACGCACTATGTTCGACTGTCGGCACAATTATCCTACCCATATAGGTAGGTATGAAGACCATTTTAGTAATGTGTCATGTGATAGAAGGGGCCATGGAGTACAACATTTTACTTGGTAGACCTTGGATTCATGAAATATGTTGTGTCTCCTCGATACTACATCAGTGCATGAAATATATTCACGAGGGACTGGTTCACATAGTGGTATCAGATGAAGAGCCATTTAAGTTTGTGAACCTAACAAATTTTCCTAGGGGTTTCATACTCCTGTCAAAACACTTGGTTGTTCGACCATCATGACCAATAAATAAAATAGGAGGTAAACTGGTAGTGCATTCTCAACCAATACCATTTGTGTCACACAGATTGGAGAACACCACTACCACTTCCTTGAAACCGTCAGCATCAATCATACGTTAAGATGACAGGGAGTTGAAGGTGAAAGTGGGCAATAAATAGAAAGAGCGAGAGCTCGAGCCAATCGCTGAGAAGGTTCCCATTCCCATGGAAGTTGAGGAACCCCAAGATAAAGTTGAGGAGGCACCTCAACCTGCCTTGCCTACATATTTAGCAGAGTCATCCGCATCGTGAGTGACGATACATCTCGCTAATACCGGATTAGGTGAGTACCTTGTGCAAAATGTGACCTTCGGACCAATTTTGAAGACTACGCAAGAGATGGGCTAACCATCCACTCATCATTATCCGGTTGGATCGATAGTTCCATTGGGAGAGCTAACTAACTAGACTAACTTCATCTATGTGGGGCTAGATTAGATTCCAACGTGAGAGCCCATGCATAAAAATGATGAGGAACCTTTCATGGTAAACGTTCGTTATTTGTCTAATTCAGAGTATGCCATGCATATTTTTGAGTTATATCATTAGCATGGATATGACCTTGGTATCTTTGAACAAGGATGGAGGACTCTACTGGAACTTCATTATCAATTAGTCACTGATAGATTCAGTCTAGGGTTATAGATACAAGGGCAGGACAATTTGCTTATAGCATCCCTAGATCATCTTTACCTCAGTATGGTAGACGATGTGGATTTTAATCCATATCATCCAGTTCCTTCCAAATTCTAGAGGAATCACCCTATGATATATGTCATCACCTTTGAGCCATTCGAAGATCATTGTGAAGGGCTCCTTGAGCAAACTGAGATAGATATGAAATCCCAAAGATCAACTAGGACACCAAACCCATGATGTAGTCAATGACACAGACGTGCAGGGGTATAACCCCATTACTATAGGTGATCTTGAGCTAGGAGATCTTTGTAATGAAGATGAAGTAGAGTCCACCTCTAATATGAGTGGACCAGACTATAACGTAGACGAGGAATCCTCAAACAATGATGAATCTGGGGATGAAGTCAAAGGTGCTTATGTAAGGCCTTTGTATGCACATCATCTATTGCCTATTGAGTCAGTACAGGATATTGAAGTGATCTTTCCCAATGTTGATCATTCAGGGGAAGATATCGATCTAGTTTTCTTGGTAGCATCGTACATGAGGTATAATTATCGGATTTTTTTGGATAGCAATGACAGCATACCAAAAGTAAGATTCATGGGGCCTCATTTGGAGGAGCACCCTCCAAGAGTGGGGGTGAATGAAGGATTCTATTATGATAGTGATGAAGAAGATGAGTTAGAGAGGGCCTACCTTGGTCCTCCTTATTTGCATTACCATCATCAACCCATCGACATCGATGAGGTTTTTAGGCAGCTACATATTGGTCCGCATCTAAGAGCAAGATGATTAAACCTGGATCAAATCCATAGGTTGGTTAATCCTCTTTCATCGACCTAAATGTAGCTCCATGAGATAAATTATCATATTTTGCATTCAGTGCATATGGAGGATCTAATTATTTATAGTCATCATTGTAAAGAACCTTTTGTGCCTATGCCATTAGAGCCAGATCATGGGTATGAGGGCTATGTAGATTTTTTAGAGGTCAATCCATGTGGTCCTGGAGATCAATTCCATTCCATAAACATGGTCTCCATTTATTTGACCACTCCACTCCATAATCCAACAGATCCATCCAAATCATTGCATCTTAACAAAGATGCCATCGAATTGGATTTCACTGATTCACCCGTTGAGCCTGAGGATTTCTTCCCCAATGAAGAAATGTTGCAACCTTTCCATTTTGCACTAGGCTATGCATATGATGTTTATCATGCTGAAAATACTTCCAATGCAGAACTAATCAACCCGATTGATGACATCCATATGATTCCTATCCCTCACCATCTTGAGGAGGGATCGCATATGTTGATAAAGGAAACCTTTGATGTGGATATCAGTAATGATCCTGCCAATGCAAAGAAAGTTAAATTTGGAGAGAGTCTCACTCCAGATGAGCAGGCCACCCTCATCCCTCTATTGAAAGGGAGACCAAATTTATTTTCTTGGTCGTATAAGGATATGCCAGGTCTAAACCCGAAGTTGGTTACGCATAACCTTTCACTAGATTTGACGAAGAAGCCAGTCAAGAAAAAGTATTTGATTGCCTGATAGAGCACAATGTTAAGCTGAATCCTAAGAAGTGTGTATTTGGTGTAACTTCTAGAAAATTACTAGGGTTTATTATCTCCAAGAGAGGTATCGAAGTAGATCCAATGAAGGTCAATGCCATTTTAGAAATTTGTCCTCCAACCAATATTAAGGAATTAAGGAGCCTTCAGGGCAAGGTATCCTTGATAAAGTGATTTATCGCCCAACTATCGGATAAATATCAACCCATGAATTGACTGCTATATAAGGGGGTCCCATTCAACTGGGATGAGGACTTCAAAGCAGCCTTCACTGAGATAAAGAAATACCTAGAAACGCCACCAATGCTAGCTCCACCAAGGCCAGAGGTGCCTTTTCTACTATATAAATCGGTAACTAACTTTGCACTGGGAACCATGTTGGCCCAAAAGAACATGCAAGACAAAGAAAAAACCATATATTATATTAGTCAAAATTTGGTGAGCCATGTGCTCGGGTATGCATACGTGGAAAAATTATGTTTAGTAGTAGTATTCGCTACAAATAAATTGCGACATTATATGTTAAGTCATACGACGTATGTTATATCCAAAAAAAATCCTTTGCAGTACATGATGAGTAAGACTTATCAGAATACGTGTACTACAAAGTGGATCATGCTTTTTATGGAATTTGATCTACAATTCATAATCCAGAAGTCCATTAAGGTATAGATCATAGCATATCAATTAGTTGAGGTGCCACTGTCAAACAGTAGGTCCCTAAAAATCAAGCTTTCGGATGATGCAGTCTTTGTTATATCTAAAGCTCCCAAACCCGAAGAACCAGAGAACAATACTAATATGACTATGTTATTTGACGGTTTGAAGTGCAAACAAGGGGGTGGTGCCAAATAGTGTTCTTCACACCACAAGGAGCTCCAATGCCCTTATCGTTCAAGTTGGATTTTTTGTGCACCAACAACAATGATGAGTACAAAGCCCTACTGCTGGACCTCCACACAACTATCACCATGAATATTAAGAGATTGAACATCTTTGGCAACTCCTTGCTCATAGTAAATCAACTCAAGGGGTTTTTTCACTATCGGTGTCCCATACTAAAAGCCTATAAAGATCCAGTTGACACATATTTGGCCAAACTTGAATGGTATGACATTGACAAAATCCCTCGATCATAAAATAGGTTTGCAGATACCATAGCTTCTATGGGATATTTAATCCCTTAGAATCTATCTGCTGGTTTCACTACCATACATGTCAATACGCTCTTGCATCCAGCAGCAAAGCATGCAACCTATGATAACAGAGAATCAGTGAACATGATCACTGTAGAACCACAAGCTAAATGGTTTTGTAGAGCTGAAGACTTTCTTAAGAAGGCACCCTGGGGGTCATTAACCTCTCAGAGTCCCGTGGGGAGTGGTACTACCATTCACCACAGGGTTGTTTTTGAGTTTACATTTGCAAAAGTAAACACGTAGGGGGAGCAAGTTGTCTTGGCAGTCAAGTTAAGATTTATCAAAATTGGATGTTGTAAATTAAAGACTTGCTAAAGCTTAGTATAATCCCATAGGGATTGTCGCATGCCATGAAGCACTTATTTAAATAGAAGGTTACCAAATATGTCTTAATAGGAGAAATATTGTATCGACGAAGCTACAATGGAGTTCTCCTTCGTTTCTTAGATCCACAAGAGGCATCATGGGTTATTTTGCAAGCCCATGATGGTACGTGCGATGGCCATTTTAGTAGCATGGCCATCATCAAGCGCATCCTTAGAGTGGGCTACTATTAGAAAAATATGTAGAATGAGTGCCATGCGTATGTCAAAAAATGTGTTAAATGCCAACATCATGCTAATCTTATGCACTTGCCATCACAGGACTTATAGCCCATTCAAGAAGCTTGGTAATTTCAGTGGGGATTGGATCTTATAGGCAATATATCTCCTTCGTCATTAGGCTGAAATACATTTATAATCATGGCTACTAAGTATTTTAAAAAGTGGGTGGAAGCAATACCCTTAACAATGACAATTGGAGCTCATATAGTAAAGTTTATACTGGAGCATATCATAAGTTATTTTGGGATTCCATCCAAAATAATATCGGATAATGGAAAATTTTTCAAGAATAAAACTGAGAGCTTTGACATATAAATATAGAATCAAACATAATTTTGTGACTCCATACTATCTGCAAGCAAACGGGTAGGTTGAAGCTTCAAATAAGATAGTGGTGGCCATCTTGAAAAAGATGGTATAAGAAAACCACAAAGACTAGCACATCCAGCTGCCCCTTGCGCTATGGTCTTACAAGACTAGTATTCGAATGCTCACTGGCGCAACACTGTTATCACTAGTATATGGTGCTAAGTCTATTATGCACTTGGAATTATAAATTCCAATGTTGCACGCTGCATTGAAAGAGTTCATTGATGATGACACTGCGCGACAAGCTTAACTGGATCAACTGATGCTACTTGATGAATGTCGCATGAATTCCCTGGAGCATCTCTGCATTTATCAAGAGAGACTAAAACAAGCTTACAATGTCAAATTCCACTAGAGAGACTTTGAATTTGGGGATCTTATCTTGAAAGAAAACCAATAGAACTCTAATTTACCACCAGATATGCAAGACAAATTTGTAGTTAATTGGCTAGGACCCTACATCATATCTAAAAATATTGGTCCGGGTACCTATCACCTAATATCGCTAGGGGGTGTTTAAGAGCTTGAACCTCTCAACATCATCCATCTTAAGGCATTTTATGCTTTAAGAGGATAGTAAAAGGCTCTGAGAGTTGCTTGTAACTGATCGATCATCATAAAAAGCTCCAAACACTCTCATCAGTTGTTTGGTCAATCAAAAAGCTCCAAAGGCATATGTAAGCCCTTTAGTCAACCTAAAAAGCTTTGAGGGTTTGGTCAAAACCGCTCGGTCATCCCAAAAGGCTCCAAGGGTCCCTGAAACCACTTGGTCATGTCAGCTAAAATCCCTAAGGATTGGCTTATAATAGCCCGATCATCCTAAAAAGATCCAAAGGCATCTGTTAGCCCTTTGGTCAAATGCAAAAGGCACCGAGAGTTTCTAAAAAATTGCTTGGTCAACCCCAAAGGCTCCAAGGATTCTCAAAATCACTTGGTCATCCCAAAAGGCCCCAAAGGTACCCATAATCCCTTTGGTCAATCCTAAAAGCTCCAAGGATTCCTAAAAATCACTTGGTCAATATAAAGGCTCCAAAGGCATGTACTCATCGTTTGGTCAATTATGAGGCTCAAAACCCATAAAAATTATAAAATCAATAAAATCCAAAAAAAATGGTAAAGCATAAAATCTAAAAAACATTTGCATTTGCATTTGAATTTTATATTTTTATTTTGCATTTACACATGCATTCGCTACATTACTGCATTGCATATAGGTATTCATCATCCGTTGCATTTCGTAATAGAAGGCATTGTGTTTGTTAGTCTTACAAATGATGCCACATTTTTGTTTAAATCATGCATCTCTAAATTTATCATAATCCATAATTCATGTGAGTAATTATGTTTTTCAACACAACCTATAATGTTGCTATGGAGATATACTAGGGTTTTCTAGTCACTCAGCCATACCTAATGGTCTTATCAAAAGTTGGTAGAAAGCTTGCTTCACTTTTGTAGCTAAGGTTCAGTTAGTATAGCCCTTAACATATCAAAATCCTGTCACTAATCAAAAAAATTAAATAATCCTAACAAGGACTAGGGGAATATGAAAGTCGTGAAGCAGGACTAGGTATCCTGAAACAAAAAGAGTTATTCTTGCTTATCCCTCTGTGCGGGCAGTATGGGAAATGATGGCAGTTGGCAAAAGGACAGGTTAGTTCCCTATTTAAAATCCCTTGCTTATGATAAAATGAGCAATATACCAAAGAGATATCCCACATCAATCCACATCAATTCAGAATTCCTAGATCAATATCATAGATCGAATTCCCAGAGTGATATCCCATATTGATATCATAAGATCTATATTCTCAATCAATATACCAAAAACAAATTTTCCAAGTAAATCCCCCCAAAGGAAAGTTTCTAAAGAAAATTATCAAATGTAAATGTTGAAAAGTGAATATCATAAAATAGGCTTAAATCAAAATTCAAAGTGAAGTTTAAAAGTGAAGATCAAATGAAGATCATAAATCAAAAGTTCAAGCGGAGATCAAATGAAGATCCAAAGACAATTCAAAAAAATATGGAATCAACTCCCTTGCTTCACTACACATGAGCAAGTATCCCAAAAATTGAAGGATAGAAAAGAATGAGCTTGAATCCCTGGAATTGTTAGCACTACTATACCTTATGCATGATGATATGTCTGATGCATTAGCACTTCACTTATGAACAAGACCAATGTTTGAATGTGGAAGAGCTAGCTTTAGGTGTCCTACATTTCGTAGTGGCTTAGTCCAACTAAAATCTAAACTTGAGATTGGATAAAACATTTGTGGAACCCCTATCTTAGAAATGGGCTAAAATAATCCTGACTGACATCGGGGAATGCTCGTTTCTTATCTTAGAATAATCATGTGCACACACAGGGATAATGAACAGTTGGGGTCTATCCTAGCAAAAGCTTTATATCCCAGAAGTCTAGTGTGGTTAGTATGCAACTTTTGATAAGTCTATTAGGGTTTTTGAGTCTCATGGAAAATCTAAAACTTTTCTCCCATAGCAACAAAATGTCAAATATTGCAACCATATAAATCATCAAATTGCAAAGTATCGAATCCATGATATATCATTATATAAAGCACAATCAACATATAGGATAGATACCGAATGGATATTAGAAATAATATTTAGACGACCACTGACTATATCGTGCATATCATCCAAAGTGTAAAAGAAAGAAAATAGAATGACACATTATATCATTCACACCATAAACATCGCATACCATTGCATTTCATATATGGGTGATTAATTGATTAAATTATTATTTTAAGGATTTTCAATTACATTCATGATTTTTATACATTTTGTGGTATCATCCATTAGATTGATAAACATAGATACATTTATTCCTTATGTTTTAAGTGATTAAAGCATACAAGTTCATTTACATTAGATTAGCATCGTGTAAATAAATCATTACATACATTAATGCATACAAAAAAGTAATATCAAGTATGAGTTAAGAAAATAACATCGCATCCATATGCATCCATCACAAAAAGCACATCCAAGCATCTAGATCACTACATATCATCATCATAAATTAAATAACTATCTAGTGCATGTCATCCATACATCACATCATATAGCATCAACATAACATAAACATTGCATCCATGTGCATCACATAAACATTAAATAAAAATAAATAAATGAGTACATAAGAATGAGCCATAAAATAATGATCAGTCATATCATATATAAATATGTGTCTAAGAGTACATCGAGAGTACAAAAATACCCGCTGGCTACAAATTTTTAGGTCCTTGACCTTACACCAAAAAAGATATATATCAAAAATGTATCTTGCAATAGTAGAGCTCTAGCTCTGATCTGCTCCTCCTATACTGGAGCTCTCACTATCTCCTTTAGTATTGTGCTCAGGAGCCTACTCTGCCTACTATCCTGTTGTCTTCTATGGACCCTACTGAGAGCCCTAAGTACCACCTAGCCCGAAGAGGCCTAGCACCCGTCCAATCGCAACCTATGCAATGGGCACCTTTGTGCATCAGGACCTATGGTTGGACACTATAGTAGACTTCCTTGCCTCCCTAGTCTTGGTATGACTACTGCCATAATGTATGCTAGAGGACCTATGTGTCCTCTCACTCCGATGGCTATGATGGCTCGAGCTAGTATTAAACTATACAGTAGTCCAAGATCTATTCCGTTGGTACTCTAGAGCATATAGATCCTTGAGAATCTCTACACCTAGCATATTTATATATCCAACTAGCTGGTCCAATCGAGCAACCCTGGATGTGTTCCTATCATTGATACTCATCAGCAAGCATTGCAAGCATTGGATCTCTACCATAGGATCCCAGACACCTAGTAGTGCTAATACTGGTGTTTTCAGAGGCACCATAATCACCTGAGATGGTGGAGGATCCCTACTCTATACCCTAAGTAGATCCCTCTATACTAATATTACATCCTTTTGTGTGAGTGCCAAGTCACAAGCACTAGTGAGCTCACAAACCTAGGTATCTATTGCTGTAGCCCATGTTTTCAAGCTAGCAATCTACTATTCTACCTGCGTCAGTCGATGATCTCTATCAGTCAACTGTACCTATAGAGTAGTGATAGTAGTGTCCTGCTCCCTCTGCTACATCTGGAATCACCCTAGATGACTCTACGGGTTAGCCACCTATGCCAAGAGTAGTCCCTATAAACTTTTAATAGGGACCTTACCCTCCTTAAGAGCCTTCTCATCAAGGTCAACCTTAGGAGACTCCTTAGCTACAACCTCTATGCCCCAGCCACCCTCTATCCATTGGCATATGTTATGCACATCATGATCTACCTCTACCCCTGCCTAATGTACAATTCAACCCAGAGGCCCTGTCCCATACCAATGGAACATAGAACACCATTTGTCATACTATGGAGTGGTCATAGTTCTATCAACTATAGTCTCCTAGAAGTCATATGGAGTGTCCCTTTGAGCCGAAGTTTGGATCCATGGCATATCCCTCTCTAAATATAGGTGCCTATAGGAAAATGAGATCTTCGAGATGTCTTACACCATGCCAAACTAATGTAGGATGTGAGAGAAAAATTGGTACTCTCTAATATCAGCCTTCCAATTGAGTAACCATATGTCCTGGTGAGCCTATCAAAGCTGCTCATCGACCTCAAGCTAGTCAGGACACTCCATGTAGGTCCACCACTTGACATCATTTGGCCTAAGTCTTGAAAACCATATAATATAATGTTGGACATCGCCAGCATGGGTCTTGCTCTAGAATCCCTCCTCCTCTTGAGGCCAGTAGGTAGCATAGCATTGATGTGCATCATCAATATCTGTAATGTGTAGGGATAACTTCCTAGGATGCTCTATCCTAATATGTTTCCAGCCCCAAATATGAAGTAGCAGACTATAGCTAATCCCCCAGTGGCTCCTATCAGTAGTCTGGTAGACCTCTTGATATAGCTAACAAAGTAGATTACTTCCCCAGGCTAGGAGCAATGGCTATCAGATGGATATTTGAACAACTCTGCGCATAATGGCTAAAAGGTTCCAAGGAATCCTTGCACCTGAGGAGTCTAGAAGCACAACTTGCACCACCAGGTGCATGAAAATAGCCTTGCATACATAGAATACATTCTTCCCCTACCAATAGCCAATGTGAACCCCTTCGTGGTCAATGGCACGTTGAGCCTCCTCATTCTAGGTGCCAAAGATAGCATCAAAGATGGACTCCTTAGCACCAAAATTTGAAGAGATGATGGCCTCACCATCAATGGGGATCCTAAAGATCCTATATACATCCTCTAAGGTAACTGTCATTTCACCTATAGGTAGGTGAAATGTATTTGTTCATGCATTCTAGCATCGGGCCAACGCAGTTAGATAGGCTTGATCTACCCTAATAGTGGATAGATCCAGTACGTGGTCAAAGTCGATAGCTCTGAACCACTCTCGCTCACCAGCAATGATATCTCCATGGAGATCCTTAAGAATGTTAGGCTCTCAAGCTCTAGAGGTCAACCTCTAAAATAAATAACATGATATAAGAAAAAAGCTAACTAAAATAAGCAAAAACATTTAAAAATGACCTAAAAATCATCAATAATAGATAAAAACTGATAAAATTGCAAAAAAATATCATCATGCAGGCCTAAAAATCAAATTTATCAATCAGATAGGTCAAAAATGCATTAAATGATATTAATTGCCTTTTAAAACTTAGAAAAATTAAAAAATTTATATTTTTTTCTAAAGTTGGCAAACCGTGGGTCAACCCTACGGTCCGCATGCGGTCAAAAATTGATTGTTGGGATTTTGAATGTTGACCATAGCTGGCAGTTACTGTCCCTAATTGACCAATTAGAAACCGTAGTTGGTACTTGTGGTCTCTGATTGAGGTCCCATCGAGTGCGTTTCTACGGCCAAAAATGAAAAAAAAATCAAAATCTAAGCTACCCTAGCCTAAGGTGAGGTTCATTGCCAACATTTTAATGAGATTGATTTACCAATTACTTAATTGGGTTCATTTTTAGTGGTAATGGATGTGAGGTCTTGGTTTTTGAGTTACCTTACCCTTGCCTCATCCGCCACGACTCAAAGAAGCTTACCCAGGCTCTATCATCGTGCTGTGAGTAGGTGTGTGGGTAAATTTTGGTAGATTTCAGGTGAGTTCTCAGTTGTCAGTATCAGAGCTCTAGATTTGTAAGTTGCTATTAGGTAATAATGAAAGACATTTGAAAATTAAACTTTTTATAGGCCTCTAATGTTTCGCATGGACCGTAGGCCCTAGCCGCGGTTCCCAAAAGTGCAAATGGGAACCGCAGACCCTAGCCACGGTTTGCAACTGGAAAGCAATTTTATAAAATACCACCATGGGAAGGGCTAAAAAGATAAATTAATGCCTCCCATTGGGTCAAAACTCAATAAAAGAAAATCAATTTGGAAATTTGGTGATAATCAAGCATCGGGATCCAATTAAAAATCAAAAATATGGCTGAGATTATAAAGTACATTCAACCGAGGTTGTTGCTATGACAATCCTTTCATGGAGTGACACACCTCCCAACCAAATAAATAAGATCAATGCATAATTCAAAACATTCAAAAAAATTAGATAATTAAAACACCAAATGCGCCTCGTATTTAGTAACTTACCTATACACTTGGCAATTGCAACGACTTGCGATCCATGCAATCCGATAGGATGAGTAAATTACCATAAGTATATTTGGGGTAAAATTTTCATCATTGATCTGATATGCTTCTTTTCAATCCCTAATAAGGCCTTTGCATCTAAACTACTCCATGGGAACGAGACTTTGCATGTCATTTCTTCTATGACCTCTTTTCAACAAATCATCGATAATTTGATTCAACACAAATCTGATTGGATTTATATCATTTTGATTCCCTAAGATGGCTATTGTAGCCCGAATACTCCATGGGATAGAAATATGCAAATACTATTAACAGTTGGAATCAAAAGTTGAACTAGGCCTAGCCAATGCATTAATTTGCTCAAATCTAAATTTTTTTAGATCATCCATGGTGGTCAAGCGACATCGTTGCTTTAATAATTATCATTGCCCTCATCGACTCGTCACTTGAGGGGGTAGTCATAATATCAAATCATAATCAAAATCAACAAAAGATCCCTAAAATCGTAGATCCCTTGATCTTGTCAAAATTACATTCGTCCTTGCAAATCATTGTCAACAACTATCATAAGCTTACCCCTTTGCTTGGGAAAAATAGCAAATATGATAATTTATTTTTAACTCTCATCCTTTCATTTATATAGGCCTAAATACTATTGTAGCACCAAAGCTACTTGAATTTTTGATGATGAGTGCAAACTCTTTAAAATTTAAGCCTCCAAAGAGTTGGAAGCAATGATTCTAGGATGCGCATCCTTTTGTTGGACCTGGGGCATCTAATGTTGATCTGACTAATGATCATCATAAAACCTTCAACATTATTTTAGGAGGTCTATTTTTTCTTAGTGTTGTTTGATCTCACAACGCATCTCAAAAGGGGCATCTGTAGACACCTAAAATGTGTCATGTTGAGGGTGACTACTCATATGGACATGCTACAAGACCATATGGAAGATCTTGGATAGACTCCAAGATAGAGTAGTGGTTCTAACCACTCAATTTGGGCTCCTTTGCCTAGTCAATATGAACCGCAACCCAGACCTATGGTTTATAGCTGAACCATAGCTGAGACCTGTGGTTTATAGTCTAGACCACAACTATGACCTACGATCTTAACTAGATTTTAGTTGGCCTTCAATTCAATCCAAATAAGTTGGAACGACCATTTGATCTAGAAGAAGGCGGTTAATGGATGGAATATTCCATGGGCTTCCATTACAACTGTCCTAACCACCTCTTCTTGATCTTGGCTTCTCCAGGAAGCCACCCCCAATCCTAGGGCATCCTATAAATACCCCCTCCAAATGGGGATAAGATATAGATGATTTTTATAGCGAAGCACCGATGAATTATCGAGAGAGAGTGAATTGATCAAGCGATTAGTGAAACCCTATCGAATTGCATATTGAATTCATGCATTCGAAGGCAAATTTGCTATTCACCCAATAATATCAATTTGCCATGGAAGTTCTAGGAGCCTAGAAGAACCAAAAAATGCAAATCCGGGCAAACGAAGGCCCATCACAGTGATTCAACCACCAAACCTGTTAGAAGGACACCGAAGGTGAACCTTGAACATCAATTAGACAAGGAAATCAAGCCCACTACCCTTGGAATTGAGGGTAAGACTATCAGAGTGCTAACCACAACTTTCAACCATGGTTTACAGTGCAGACCACTCACTAGAGCTGCGATTTGCTATAGAGGTATAACCACATTCCTATTTTTATTTTTGTATGGTTAATTAGATTAGATTATCTATTTTCATGTTTTAATGATAGTTTAGTAGACTTATGATCGTAGAATTAGGTTAGATTAGCTTCTTTATGTTTATGCTTAAATTAGGATATTAATGGTTCTTTATGCACCTTTATTCCTTGTTTTATACATTTAATCCATGCATAGTGTAGCTGCTACTTATATTTACGCTATTATATGAATCTTGATTCGATTTGCATAGCTTAGAAGCATCTTTGATGTTTTCTTGATTATGCATGTTTAATGGTATCATTATGCAATTTACCTAAAAGGGCCTCATCATGAGAGGTTGCCTATATTTTTGAAATTCTTGTGTTGTTTCTTGATCGCAGGGAACAGTTTCAAAGGAGAACCAACTATCAAGTTCCTTCCCCATCGCGAAGAAGAGGGCACCTCCATCCTAGAGTAGTTCGTGTCATCCTAAAAGGCATTTGGAAATCACACCTACCCTTAAGAGGGAAACAAGTATGCACTCCTATTATAGTATTGTATGAAAATGATTATCCCTAAGAGGGATGTACCTGTGATTTAATTTTTACTTTGAATACAATGGGATAAATCATTTTTCTTCTTGATTCATTTATTTTTAATTTCTTGTTCTTGTATGCATGTTATACTTTTATCATTTATTGCAATAGGATGCCATCGGGTGTGAGCCTTTTTGGTGGTTACAAAAAGACCTTATCTACTACGTTAAGAACAATGGCATCATGGGGAGATGTTTTCATACCCGAAGACACCAGGGAAGCTGTGCAATTCATCACAAATAGATCCCCATACTCAGTGATCTCTGGGCCTCCTATTCCTGGTACCACCATGTATGAGTTTGCTCAAAAATGTGGGGTAGATAAAAAACCAAACCCAGCTCAACTGTACGAGATTGACAACGCCTGTATCAAGAGTTTCTCCCAAGTGATGGAAGGTGATAACAGGACCCCATGGATAATGGCCGATTTATTTCATAAAGCTCATAGGTTACAGTACAAGGGTTTCCCTAGAAATAACAGATGGAACAGTAACCTTGGGAAGCTGGTATGTCCGAAAGTGCACTTCTCCTCAGATTTGATGGCTTGGCTGGCGGTAGCATATGACGAGAGAACGAAGACCTTTCGAGACCACAATAATCGGTGGGTGTTCAACATCAAAGTCGAGCACATCCAGGAGGTGTTCAACTTAACGAATTATACCACTTTTCTGGTAGACCAGGTAATCGAACACCAATCTCGTATGTTTACAGATATGGAAGTCTTTAAAAGTTTGTTTGATACCTATGCAACAATAGATAAAGAATTTCCAATCAAGAAAGATGCCTTTAAACCACCTGAGGTACAAGATTTTTGTGATATGATAAACATAGTTTTGGGAGTACAAGATCTAAATAGAATAACAAAAAGGGTTTTATATTTAGTTGCACAATGCAATAGAGCATATAACACTCCAATTTATGCCTGGGAACTGGAATTAAGTACCCAAATACATAAAGAGATGGTGGAATTAAGAAAGGCAATTTTGGAAAGAGGCAGGAAATGCCCCATTTTTCACTATATTCATTTTTCATCCATCTAATAGCGGGTCAATTGGGAGAAGAAGCCCGTAAAAGAGTAAAATCCATTGACAACCCATATGTCCAGACCAGCTTCTGGAGAATACATGAAGGATGAACTCACATGGGCTGGTTTTGTGATCGCTTTATGGTAGAAATTCATTGGGCCTTAACTAGGTTAGTTCTAGAGAGATTAGGGCTAGGGGTAAAAGCCTTCATCAAAGAAAAGGAGATTGGAGATTACTTCTTCACAGAGGATTTTACTTATATCAGATTATATGGGGCTAAAATTCCCCCTAAATTGCTACCAATGTACTGCCCCTTGTCCTTAGCAACTTTAGAATTATGTAGGCAAGTAGTCGAAGAAGCTAAGATGAGATTAGTAAAGAAACATGGTAAGGTCCCTTGGCTCGATGTTCCTTGCTATTTTGGGGATTATGTATTTGTTGGATATCCTTCTCTGCTCAAGGGAATGTTTGAATTAGATAATATGGGATTCGATGAAATATCATGGAGGTTTTATGACCCAAAGGGAACATACAACAGAATGATGGTGAAAAGAGAATACGCTCGTATACTACATTGGGAAGATGCTTTTGAAGAAAGCTTATTAGAGGCAATGGAAAAAGGATTAGATTTGCAAAAAGTGTGGGATGAATTCCCTCCTAAAAAAAGGGGTAGCACATAGGTTTATGAAGCCTATGATTACCCCACAGAGTTAAGAAGGCTTCGAGAAGGTTTAGTAGATGTTGTAGCACCTATTATGCCAAGGACAGGCCCAACAATCAAGGAAGACCTCTTATTAGAATTAATAGAAGAACAAGGTATCGATTTAATGGAGGTCACTATTAAAGTTGTTGATGTAATAGAGCAACAAGTTGGACCTTCAGAAAGTACTCAACTCAGAATAGAAGTAGCACCAAACGTTCCTCAAGAAGCTTCTCAACAAACCAATGCAGATAAAGGAAAGGAAATGGTAATTACATCCACTCAAGAAGCATCACCCACAGAGCAAGCTATAGTTCCCATTTTTGATCATGTATTAGCTGTAACAAGTGTGAAGAAATTAGCACCCATGGCCGTCCCTACCTCTATAAACATAAAGGGATAGGAGATTAAAATTCCATCAGTAATACAAATGAATCCTAGGAGAACTGGTGGATTAGGTGGCCTTTTCTGAAGCCACCTAGTGAAGAATCAAAAAGAGGTAACTCCTATGGAAGTGAAGAGACCCAGATTGTCTTTACCTACTACCAAAGTTGTTTTGGAAAGAATAGATGAGCAAACCGCCTTCACTACCACAAATGAACAAGAATTACAATTAGTAGCAGGGATGGGGAATATAGGAGAACAACTCACTAAAGAAGGTAAATTAGAAGCACCCATATCAGATATAGTAGAAATTAATCTTCCTCCTCTACAAAATCCACTGGTCTTTAGAGTTAATGAGGAAACAGGGGGTTCATCAGTGCTAGGAAAAGAGGGAGAGATGGTGAAAGTTGCTAAAGCAATGCAGGTCCAAGTCATAGACAAATTTTTTGAAACAATTGATAAACTAAGAAAACAACTAGGCAAAGAAGAGGAGGAAAAGGTAGAGTTAAAAGCAATAATAAGTAAGCAACAAGAAGAATTGACTCGAAAAGACTCTTCAAGTACACAACCCCCATCAGTGGCAAAGGTGCAAGATCATGTATACTATCTGAATGTAATGAAAAAGGACATGTTAAAGAGAATAAAATCTCATGCCAAAGGTTTTTCTGAAATTTTCAGACAAATAAGGGTGATTCAAATAACTGCTCAAGAAATTGTGACCTTGATGCAAGAAAGAGAAGAGGATTTTGGAATCATCCACCCTACCCTAGACTTTATAGGAGATCATTTTGAAGAGTTACAAGGACAAGAAATAATGACACAAGATGACAATAAGATTCAGATCAATTTTGAATTCTTCAAAGTAGCCCTATTTGGATCAAACAGGGAGAGATGGATCAATTCTGTAAATAAAGTGAATGACCTAATAAAAGATGCCATAGAGAAGTTGGCAGATATTGGCCTATCCCTAGACCAATGCTTAGAAGCCTCAGATATAGAAGGGGTATTTAAAGAAACCTTTGAAATATTTGACTGTGAACCAGGTGATGAAGAAGAGATGATTAGGCAAACCACACTTATGGTAAATACTGTGGAAATATTACTATCTCAATATGATAAGAACATGCCTATTATTGTTATACAGAAAAACATAATATTGCAGGAAATGAACATGCTAAGGATTGCAGCCACATTTGATACAAGAGTTTGGAAATTGATAGATGAACATATAAAATAGCTGCAACAAAGTCAAAAAGGGAAAAAGGTTAATACCTACAATACCAGAAAGTAAGTTCAACACAACAGACATAAGCAACAATAGGGAATATTTTTGGCACAGTTAGAGGGCCAAGTAATCAAAGGGAGTCAACCCAAAAGAGGCCAGTTCGAAAGACAACAACTAAATGCACAAGGAAGTAGCAAAAGGAGATAAAGGTTTTCCTCATACCTTAATCACCGGTTGGATAGAGTTATGTTTGAAAAAGTCAAAGAAGAGAATAAAGTCAATATTACAAGAATAATTGGAGCCAGCTGTATCAATTTTGGAAATTCAATCAGATACTGACAAGTGTACAGGCTAGAAATCAACCAAAAATAATAGAATCAAGAACCAGAGGCTATAAGAAGAGGCAATTGAGGATAGATTATGCATCAAGCAATTAGAGAATAGCATTTTTTCTAAGAGGTATACTTGAGTGCCTGGTAGTTGTGTTGTTGTATTTCCTTTTTGTGTCTATTTTCTTTTATTCATTCTTTCTTCCTCCCCTTGTTGTGCAGGATCCTATGATAGGAAAGCATTCAAGAAGCTGAGAATATTTCTAGTCTTATTGAGCCTAGGATTCAAAGACTCTTCTATTATCAGATTGAAATAAGGAGAGTAGGAGAGACCTGTTACATTATTTGAACAGAGTCTTCTTCATTGTATTGATGTATTCTATTGAGAAAAATAGAGTTTAAAGGCATCCTGCCCACTCTGCATGTAATATTTCATAAATCAATACAATTCTGAGTTTTATTCCTATCATTTCTTTGTCTTGGTATTGTGTGTCACTGTATAATGGGTTACATTATTTGAATGCATTATATACGTTTCTCTCATTGGTTAACTCTTGGTTTTATTACGATATTCGAATAAGATTAAGAACGCCAATTTTTCTCTTCCCCTTCTTTCTGTTCATGATAGTATTGTTGTTAAATTGCTATAACAGCCCAATGAATCTAGGCATCGGTCTACATAAGGCATAACAAATGGTTGTTTTCATGCTTGGTCATTTTAATACATATAGTATAATATAAATCTGGAGCGTGTAATTAGAGTTTTAATCATAGAATTACCGTTGGGGTTTCCTTACCCATTCTGTAGTTTTCCCTTAGCAATATTTGTGTTTAACAGAACATGAGGCAGGTCGACCAGAGCCTGTAATAGCTCGTTGGTTTCAAACGGATTCTTGTAGCGTGACAATCGAAATCCTATGGATGCAAGAATCGGTTCCAATAATTTTTTGGCACCATTGTCGAGGATGAACTTATATGTTAAGATCATATCATCTTAAGTTTGTTTACCGAACGACATTATTTTTAAACAATGGGTGGCCAATTTGAATAAAGAACGTTTGTTTTAATTTTCACTATTTTTACGTTCTTTATTTTGCCCATGTTTTTTTATTTTTCTTTACGTAATTCCCATTTCTTGATTTTCTTGAATTCTCTTTCTTGATTTTCTTGAATTTCCCCAAGAACCCACTCCTGTGAGGATGAGAGATAATATCAAGCATTCTTGATAAGAGTATACTCTATTATTTTTGCACCTCGGTGCTGGTGACTTTGCTGGACAAACCCAGAAGAAAAAAATATAAAAAAGGAGAGAACAGAACGTGTTGGCGAACACCAGGAGAAGTGGTAAGGAGCTATTTCCAGAACTCGAGAATCCAGAGGTATTTATACATACCCAGAAAACTCCACTTTTTAAGAATATTGTTTATAATAGTAGATTAAATTCTAGTGGTAAAAGGTACGTGAAGAAAATTTAGAATACTATTACTACTGATATTACTGTAGATGAACGTTTAAAATCAGTAGTAGAAGATATATGTGATTATTCTCATTCAAAGGTAGATAATTCATCAGTTTACATTCAAACTACCCAGACCCATACCACCGTAGGTACTACATCTATGAAATTAAATTCTACAGTAGCAATGGCTCAGGGTAATGTTCATTTGTGGAGAACTAACAGATATAGGCCTTTTGTATTACCAATAAATTTAAATGCCTTACCCAATAAAGCTCACAAATACCTCCCTAAGTTTTTAGGAAATAGTGCAGTAACTGGAGAGGATCATATCAAAAGTTTCTTATATGCAATGGATAGTCTGGAAGTTGAACATGAAGATGTAGTATTAAGACTGTTTCTACAGACTTTAGAAAAATATGCTAGAGAATGGTTTAATTCCCTTCCTAACAATGATATCCCAGACTTCACCAAAATGGAAGAGGTGTTCCTAAAGAAGTATGGTGAAAGGAAAAATGAACAATCATTGTTAACTGAGCTAGCCACTATGAAGAAGAAAGAAAATGAGGTTGTTAGTGATTTTAATAGAAGATTTTCAAAAACAAGAAACAAAATCCCTGCCAACCTTCGTCCTAGTGATATTCAGTCTATTTGTTTTTATAAGAATGCTTTTCAAGGAGAGTTTAACTATGAATTAAGGCAAGAACAAGCCACTACCATTGATGGTTGTATGGAAAAAGCAATGGATATAGAAAGAAATATGCTTGACAGTGGTAAGATGAAGCCTTATTCTTTAGAAGTTAACATGCCTAAGAGAAAACCTAAGAGAGTGGCTTTTGATATACAAAGAAGAACTGAAATTGATCCTATGGAGAAGTTGACTAGTCAGATGATAGAAATGTTCAACAACATGAGTAACAAGTTAGCAAGAATTGAAAGAAATGGAAATAATGGTGAATCTTCATAGATAGAGTGACCACATGTTGACAACCATCCCCCCTTTAAGAAAAATTACAATAAGAATTGGGGAAACAACAATGGTTTTGAAGAAGGGAATAGGAATAGGGGTAATGGGAATAACAACTAGAAAAATAGAGATTCTGATAGGGATCAGAACAATGTCCCTAACCCAATGCCATCTGCCAATGTAGCTGAAGGTTTTCCTTATTTTTTCTCTACTTGTGATGCACCCCATAACCCTAATGCATGTGGAATACACCTAAGTGATCAACGTAATGTAGATATGCATGCAGAATCAGAAGAGGATATAAGAATCAATGCATGTTGGTCCATTGAAGATGAATCCAGAGAAAGGTTGTTTGAAGAAGACATGGATAAATATGCTTCAAATCATCATCCTCAGATCTTAGTAACTGAAGGAACTAAAATCTTGCAGAAATCACATGAGTCAAGATATGATAAGATGAAGCAAGGGAAATTGATCCCCACTGCTCAAGAGGTTGAAGAATTAGAGGCAACCCATGTTTTAAATTTAAGGAATAGAACAGTCCCTGAAAGAACAGAGAAATTATCTACAAATGAAACAAGAAGATAAACTTTCACCAATAAAAATATTAGTAAAGAGAAAACTGATAGGAACCCTAACAAGATTACTCCTGAGGTAATAGAATCAATGGAAGAAGTTCCCAAAGAAGAAAGTAATAAACCATTGGATATAAAGAAGATAGAATTTGATGTTGGGTCAGAACTCAGTAAGCAAAAAGTTAATATCACATTTGGTGAACTTATGAAAGTTCAAACATACAGAGAACAAGTATGCAGAGCTTTTGGATTAGTAGAGCAGAAAGAAGACCCTACTTGTCATGTTGCTAGACAAAATCAACATGATACAAGATCACCATCTTCTGTCAGACCCTTCTACGTGTCATTAAGATATAATTCAGATGAAGGGGAAAGATATGTGATTCATAATTGCATGCTCGACAGTGGAGCTTCACATAATATCATGCCTAAGCTAATAGCTGACCAAATGGGATTAATCTGTACTAGAGATTCTGCTCCTATTTTTGTAATGGACAGTAGACAAATTCCCTATGTAGGGGTGATAACCGGATTATTAGTTTTCCTAGACCAACACCCTAAAAAGGGAATAGTCATGGATGTAGCAGTAGTTGATGTTGACCCATTCTTCTCACTTTTACTCAGTAGGCATTGGGCAGAACAACTAGGGGGATCAATACAACTAGACTGGTCTTATGCTACCATCCCCATATCAGATAAGGAGAATATAATTTTGAGAAGGGAACCATTCAACAAACACTCTATAGAGTTAATTCAAACAAATGAAACCATGATTAACTTAGTTAACTCTATGGAAGAAAAAGGGATGGGAGTCTATTCAATATGGCACAACCCATTCCTGGTGGAAGTACCAGATGCAAAGAACATGGATCCAGAAGATATGAGAATAATTGATGCTGAATCAAATCGAGTATTAACCCAAGAAATGTGGACCATGTCATTTGATGGGGCTAAATCCCAATCTGGAGCAGGTGCAGGTGTAAATTTGACTGATATTAAAGGAAACTACCTTAGTATCCCTTACAGATTGCAATTTCCTTGCACAAACAATGTAGCTGAGTACGAAGCTTTACTATTAGGGCTAAGGAAAGCAAAAGAGTTAGGTATTAACTACTTAACTATAACAAGGGATGCAGAACTTATTATACTACAAATTAAAGGTAAATATCAGACCAAGCATCCTAGACTTAAGCAATATAGAAATGCAGTACTGGAAGAAATTGATAAATTTTTGGCTTTCAATATTTCATATATTCCTAGAGAACAAAATCATGTTGCAGATATTTTAGCTGTGAATGCCTCAAGTCTAGATCACCTAGAGATAACTATAGAATATATGGATAGATTCCCAACTATTTCAGTCTATAAACCTTTTGTGCTAGATAACATAGTCTATCTTCAGGTCTTTCAAGATGATATAGATATTAAGGATTTTATGACTTTGCAAAATCAGTATGCAGATGTAATCTGTGATGAAAAATATGAAGAAAAGCTAAAATATCAAATAGGAGAGCCAGTAGAAGTAATCCAGTTGAAAACTAATAGAATACCCAAAGGATTGGTGTCTCTTGAAAGCCTATTTGATGACTTTGACAAAGCTTATAAACCTATATGCAGAGAAGTGATATCTGAGGATATTAATATTGGCTCAATGAAAGAACCTAGAATAGTGAAAGTAGACATGGCATTACCTGCTAAAGAAAAAGTTGGATATATCAGTTTCCTAAAAAAGAACAAAGAACATTTTGCTTGGACTTATGAAGATCTCAAAACTTTCAAAATGGATGTGATGACACATATAATACCCTTGAAAGAAGAGGCCAAGCCATTTAGACAAAAATAGAGAAAGTACAATCCAAATCTGCACCCAATAATGCAAAAAGAGGTACAAAAATTGTTGGACTCCAAGATAATAAGAAAAGTAAGATTTTCCTCCTGGATATCCAACTTAGTACCAGTTAGGAAAAAGAATGGGGACATTAGACTCTGCATGGATTTTAGAAATTTAAACAAGAGCTCACTAAAAGACAATTACCCATTGCCTAACATGGAACAACTACTGCAAGCAGTAGTAGGTTCAACTAGATTGTCCCTGTTAGATGGATTTTTAGGGTACAATCAAATTCTGATAAATCTAGAAGATAGACACAAGGCAACATTCACCACACCCTGGGGCACATTTGAATATTTAAGAATACCTTTTGGATTGATGAATGCAGGTGCTACTTTCCAGAGAGCGATGGACTTTGCTTTCAAAGGATTAATGTTCAAAATTGTAGTAGTGTACTTAGATGATATCACAATTTTTTCTAAAAATCCAGAAGATCATCTAGAACATTTGACTACAGTTTTTGCCCGATGCAAGGAATTTGGAATCTCTCTAAATCCAAAAAAATGCATATTCGAAACTACACAAGGAAAATTGCTAGGTCATATAGTTTCAGAAAAGGGGATAAGCATTGATCCAGAAAGGATAGAAGTCATTTCTAAAATTCCCCCACCCAAGAATCTAAAAGGAGTAAGGTCATTCTTTGGAAAAATAAATTTTATCAGAATATTTGTCCCAAATTTTGTAGAAATGACCAAACCCATAAATGATATGGTGAAGAAAACTGGAGAAATAAAATGGACAATAGAAAATATGGAAACATTTAACAAGATCAAAGAAGCCATATCAACCACTCCAGCTTTAAGTTGCCCTGATTATGCAAAGGATTTTAATATCTATTCATATGCGTCTGAACACTCTATTGTTGCAGTTCTTTCACAGAAAGATAATGAAAATAATGAAAGGCCAATAGCCTTTATGAGCTCAGGACTAAAAGGAGCAAATCTTAAATACACCCTGTTGGAAAAACATGCCTATGCAGTCATCCAATATTTAGAACACTTCAAAGGTATATTTGGCTCAAACAAAGTTTACTATTGTATTCCCTTTATAGCAATAAAAGATATCTTTTCTCAATCAGAGCCATTAGGAAGACCAGCAAGATGGATGGTAAAACTTTTGCAATACGATGTTGAATTCAAAATAGTTAAAATAGTCAAAGGGTAAGGTTTAGCTAAATTGTTGGCTAACAAAGAAGAAGCAGGATCTGAAAATATTCTCACCATAGATCAGACATATGATGACAGAAGAATAAAAAATGAAGAATGTAAATGGTATGAAGAAATATTGTCATACTTACAAACGTTGTCTTTTCTCAGAGATATGTCAATAAATAGAATGAGGTCAGTCAAACTTCAAGCTCAGAAGTATTATATACAAAATGGAGTATTATATTGGAAACATCCTGATGGAGTATTATTAGTCTGCTTATATGAAAGAGAAGTCCCAAAAATAATTAATGAATTTCATAATGGTTTCTATGGAGGACACTTTGCTCCAAGAGCTACAACTAATAAAATCATGAGAGCAGGATATTATTGGCCATCCCTTTTTAAGGATGTATATAAATATGTTAGGAATTGTCATAACTACCAAGTTTTTATAGGGAAAAAGCATCTACCAACCATGCCCCTCAAGCCAGTAATTATTGAAGCACCTTTTGCTCAATGGGGTATTGACCTGATTGGAGAGATCAAGCCTAATTCATCTGGCCAGCATAAGTGGATCATAACTGCAATAGATTACTTCACAAAGTGGGTGGAAGCTGCACCTTTGAGAACATCTACAACTATTGCAGTCATCAGATTCATAGAAGAAAACATCTTGACCAGGTATGGAGTTCCTAAAAAGCTAGTAACTGATAATGCTCAATATTTTGTGTCATATGAAATGGTAGAATTTTGTGCTGAATATGGAATTGAATTATCTCATTCTCGCCAATTATTACCCCCAAGGAAATGGTTTAGCTGAGTCATCAAATAAAAATGTAATAACAAGAATAAAAAGGTCATTAGGCAAAAACAAAAGGGGATGGGACAGTGAACTTAAATTTGCTTTATGGGCTGATAGGCTGTCTATTAAAATAAATACAAGAAGAACCCCCTATGAGATGGTTTATGGAGAAAAAGCCCTACTACCCCCAAAAATGGAAAAAATGGCACTTTCCCTTTTATTGCAAGATCATGAAAACCCTGATCCCATTCAGAGAAGGCTTGACCAAATTGTCTTGTTAGAAGAACAAAGAAGAGAGACCCTCAATAGAATGATGGAACAAACCCAGAAAACTATAAAATTGTTTAATAAGAAAGCCAAGGGTACTCCTTTTTCTCAAGGAGATATAGTCATCTATTGGGATCCTAAAAATGATAAGCATGGTGAAAAGGGTAAGTTTGAACCTAAATGGATTGGCCCATACCAAATTGCCCATGTTATCAGTCAGAATACTTACAAGCTATAGAATTTGCAGGGAGAAATAATGGCTATCCCTATTAATGGCCAACACCTCAAAATGTACAATCCCTGTTGAAGGTGTACTTTAAAAAAAAATTAAAAAAATAATAGAAAAACAAAAATCCAAAAATAGAGTGGTGAATTTTGTTTAGTAGTTAAGCTTCCCTTTTGTTCTTGAATAATTTTGAGTTTACTATACACATGATATCTTAGTTTGATGAGTATATCTAACTATTTATTCCACCAAAGACAATAAGAAAAAAGGGGATTTATTTTAGATGTTGATGAGGTTTACAATTCTATCAAATATGAGTGTTTATGCAATAGTTGTTTGATATGAGATAAAACAGATAGAAAACAAAGCTGATTGAAACATCATGTCAAGCCTCACATTACAAATGATACTTAAGGTGACTTCAAAGGTCCAAAGAACTGAGTTATCTTTGAGAGGGTAGTTGAGCCAAAAATCATTACACTCATATTTTATAGCCAGAAACTAATCCTCAACTCAGGCATACTTATTGCACAATTTGCTTATATATCCAAACACTTCTCTCACGAGAAAGAAAAATAAAAAATAAAGTAAAACTGAGTCACTGCCTGAGATATCTTGGAAAACCTCTACCGGAGCTATAGACGCTTGATTGGCAGTAGGGTAAAACTAATATGGGATTAGAAGCAACTCCATCGAGGCTATAGATGCCTGACTGGCAGTGGAGCCCTACAGAATGGTGAAAATTTTTAAAGAGTGAAATCACATATTAGGCTTGGCTATTTTTCTCAGATATGGTAAAGTTCTGAAAGATTTAGAAATCCAAAAAGAATGCACAAACACACACATGGGCAAAAATATGATGAAACAAACGGTTGTGACAAAATCTGTGTAATCATATCTTATGACTTAGCTAAAACAAGCATTACAATATTTCAAAATAAAACTCATTGATTTCTAAAATTTCTAACCTTTGTTTCCAAATTGAATGAAAAGGGATCTACAGTTTTTCATACTCTACTTGCTTTGATATCATGTTGTTCATACAATTTTTCAGTATATATATAAAAAAAAAATGAAGAAAAGAAAGAAAAGAGGAAGAAAAAGTTTTCTTTTATACAATTCAAGCTTTACTTAGCAGTTCAAAGTTTTATTCTTGTTTAATTTCTTTTGCAAATAAAACCGAGATATTCTGGAATTCTCAAGAGCCTCAAGTTTTTAGCACCTTGTCCCAGTCAGAGCCTATGTTGGAGCCAAATTTGACTCAACTTTGAAACCCCCAAATTTAAATTTTTGGTTTTAATCAAATTGATAATGATGTTGGTCACTGTTTGAGTTGTGGTGAGTAATTTAATTTTTCATTGGTTAAATGATGTCTAAACCTTGGTTGTTTATAAGGTATACCTCTTTCGATTAATCGAATATCCCAAAAGAGAAAGGACAAAGTTTCATTAATAAAAAATTCTAAAGCCGAAGTTCGACCTTCATAAACAATAAGTTCCCTTGGGCCTAAACTAACTTATAAAATCATAAAGTCCTAAGGTATGCTAAAGATAAGGGAATAATTAATCATCATGGTCTAAAAACCCAAAAATCTAAAATTCCAAAACAAAAATATTAAGTTAGACTTAAGGGTATGTGCCCCATTAACTAATGAACGAGCACCTTAGATTTAATCCAAGGGTCATGCTTGATCCAAAGGTAATCGAACGATAACGCATCAATAAGATCAACCAAGAGATAAATCAAATAAGTCAAAAGGTCAATAAAGTTATAACCAAAAGTTTAAAATGATTAAAGTCCATGCAACTCTGATAATCTAAGCGAACACACTTGATCCAAGCTAGATCCAATGGCTACATAATTTCCAAAGAGTCAAAACTTTAAAAGGAAGTCATAATGGGTCAAACAGTCAATTAAACATCGAGCAAGTTCGATAGATCGAACGATCATGCCCAAGCATAATTTAGATCAATGATCGCACTTGTTTTAAAAGAATCACACATTAAAATTAATATTAAGGGTCCACACCCCCTTTGGAATAACCATTGAGCAGGTTGGATGGATCAGACGATAGCGCTCAATAGTAATTCAATCCGACGATGATGCTCCCATAAAATATGCTTTTAAAAGTTTTAAACCTTGAATGATTAATTAAAACATTAAGCATGAATTAACAAGGGTCTAAACACATTGGATAATCATCCCCATTTAAGCTTAATCATGATTAAAACCATGCATCCTTTGGTAACTAACTTGCAGGTTAATTAAAATCTATGGTTGCACCAATAGCCATCAAAGATCCAACGACCATACCAAAATCATGAACGGTAAGATGTCAACAAAGGTAAAGTTAATTACATGATTAGCAAGGGTCTAATACATTGCATAATTACCCCCATTTTTGGCTTAATCATGATTAATAAAAATCAAAGGGTTTATGTTTTCAGCTATGTAGCATGCATCTTACAAGAGATCCAATGACAGCACCCAAACAAGCCCAAAGATCAACGGATGCGAAAGTCAATGGCGACGACAAAATATCCAAAGAAGAACAAAAGAATTAAATGATGTATGGATCTAACGGTGGTGCTCATCTCTCCCTAGATCCAATGGTGCGCATGCGTAAAGATGATCGGAGGTTAGTCTAAACAATCGATTAATCAATCCAAGGTACGTGTGTTTTTCCCCTTCATTAAAATCTGTGTGCATATGCATGATCCAATGGTAGCGCTCTCATCACGATATAATCTAATGGTGATCGCTCAAAGAGATAAAAGTACTATAAATGCCTAGGTTTAATACAATGAGGTTAAGGTGGTAATCACTAGGCTAACTACGATTAAACGAGGATTAACATACCATGTTACTAGAAAATTAAATCGATAAATATATAGTCTTTCACATTAATCATGTTTTAATGAATTATTATCGGACCTAAGGTTTTTGACCATATAAGCATGATTAACCAAATTAATCAAGTACCTATAGACTAACAATCATGCAGGTCCCATGATATCGATGGTCGTGCTGACTCTACTCAAGAAAATTGATGGTAGTGCACGAACCAAAGAATTAAGTGATGAATCAACTGGCAATAATCTAATGGTAGCGCTTCATCGAGACAAAAGAGATCCAATGGTCATGAAAGATCCAGAGTCAAAATGAAGAATGCAAAAGGGTTAAACGAAGAGCATCTTCGATAGATCTAATGGGTACGCTTGACCTCCACTCAGATCCAATGGTAGCACTCGATCCAAAGGTAAACTGAAGGGGTTTGAAGCATGTTTCTTTCAATTAATTAACCTAGGTTTCAAAAATATCTATGGTAGCAATAACAAAAGGAGCACATCCAACGGCTATGCTTGAATCACATTTGACTTAAGGAAAAAGGGAGACCTTCGAGGCAATAAAAGTTATCACTCACACCAAGGACCAGATCTTATGAAAATATTGAGGGAAATCACTGCCTAAATGAAATATAATCCATCCCAAGGATTTAGTTACCATTCAAACCTGAGGTGGCATAAGATTTAAAAAATAAAGTCATCCTAGTGGCACATATCAGTTCCACATCCGATAAAAAGGTTCCCGATGACCAATAGCAAAAGTTTATAAATGATTACAGGCACACAAATCAAAAAGGCCCGGGGCACATAAGATAAAAGACATTACTCACCATAAAATCTCAACTCTAGGAAAAAGGTGCGGTGGCAGATTTTCATTGGTCAATTTTAAACAAGCAGTTGTGGCATCGGGTTAATGACAAAACGTGTGAAATAATCAAACTCATTCTACCACCTCGTATATGAACCCACGAAAATAGTCGAGGCTACTACCCTAGTAATATAAGAGCGAAGGTTGATACACAAGAGGTATAGAGAGAAGAAAGTTGGCAAGTATCATAGAAAGACCTTATCTGCTACATTAAGAACAATGGCATCATGGGGAGATGTTTTCATACCCGAAGACACCAGGGAAGCCATGCAATTCATCACAAATAGGTCCCCATACTTAGTGATCTCTGGACCTCTTGTTCCTGGTACCACCATGTATGATTTTGCTCAAAAATGTGGGGCTAGATAAAAGACCAAACCCAGCTCAACAGTACGAGATTGACAATGCCTGCATCAAGAGTTTCACCCAAGTGATGGAAGGTGATAACAGGACCCCATGGATAATGGCAGATTTATTTCATAAAGCTCATAGGTTACAGTACAAGGGTTTCCCTAGAAATAATAGATGGAACAGTAATCTTGGGAAATTGATATGCCCAAAAGTGCACTTCTCCTCAAATTTGATGGCTTGGCTGGTAGTGGCATATGATGAAAGAACGAAGACCTTTCGAGACCACAATAATCGATGGGTGTTCAACATTAAAGTCGAGCAAATCCAGAAGGTCTTCAATTTGACAAAGTATACCACTTTCATGGTAGACCAGGTAATCGAACACCAGTCTCGTATGTTTACTGATATGGAAGTTTTTAAGAAAATGTTTGATACGCATAAAAAAATAGAGAAAGAATTTCCAATTAGGAAGGATGCCTTTAAACCATGGGTCCAAGATTTCTGTGATATGATAAACCTAGTTTTGGGAGTACAGGATCTAAGTAGAATAACAAAGAGAGTTTTATACTTAGCTGCACAATGCAATAGGGAATATAACACCCCAATTTATGCCTGGTAATTGGAAATAAGTACCCAAATACACAAAGAGATGGTGGAATTGAGAAAGGCAATTTTGGAACAGAGGTAGGAAATGCCTCGTTTTTCACTATATTCATTTTTCATCCACCTAATAGTGGGCCAATTGGGAGAAGAAGCCCGTAAAAGAGTAAAATCCATTGACAACCCATATGTTCAGAATAGCTTCTAGAGACTTCATGAAGGACGAACTCACATGGGCTAGTTTTGTGATCGTTTCATGGTAGAAATCCATTGGGCCTTAACTGGGTTAGTTCCAGAGAGATTAGGGCCAGGGGTAAGAGCCTTCATTAAAGAAAAGGAAATTGGAGATTTTTTCTTCATAGAGGGTTTTACTTATATCAGATTATATGGAGCTAAGATCCCTCCTAAGGTGCTACCACAGTACTGCCCATTATCCATAGCAGCTTTAGAATTATGTAGGCAGGTGGCAGAAGAGGCTAAGATGAGACTAGTTAAGAAGAATGGTAAGTTCTAAATAACTAAGTTATCTTTGAGAGGGTATTTGAGCCAAAAATAATTACACTCATATTTTATAGCCAGAAACTAATCCTCAACCCAGGCATACTTATTGCACAATTTGCTTATATATCCAAAACACTTCTCTCACGAGAAAGAAAAATAAAAAATAAAGTAAAATTGAGTCACTGCCTGAGATATCTTGCAAAATCTCAATCAAAGCTATAGATGCTTGATTGGCAGTAGGGTAAAACTAATATGGAATTAGAAGCAACTCCACTGAGGCTATAGATGCCTGACTGGCAGTGGAGCCCTACAGAATGGTAAAAAATTTTAAAAGAGTGAAATTACATATTAGTCTTGGCTATTTTGCTCAGATATGATAAAGTTCTAAAAGATTTAGAAATATAAAAAATAATGCACAAATACACACAAAGGGTAAAAATATGATGAAACAAATGACTGTGACAAAATCTGTGTAATCATATCTTATGACTTAGCTAAAACAAGCATTACAATATTTCAAAATAAAACTCATTGATTTGTAAAATTTCTAACCTTTGTTTCCAAATTGAATGAAAAAGGATCTACAATTTTTCATACTCTACATGCTTTGATATCATATTTTTCATACAGTTTTCAGTATATATATAAAAAAAATGAATGAAGAAAAGAAAAAAATGAGGAAGAAAAAGTGTTCTTTTATACAATTCAAGCTTTACTTAGCAGTTCAAAGTTTTATTCTTGTTTAATTTATTTTGCAAATAAAATCGAGATATTTGAGAATTCTCAAGAGCCTCAAGTTTTTATCACCTTGTCCTAGTCAAAGCCTATGTTGGAGCCAAATTTGACTCAAATTTGAAGCCCCCAAATTTAAATTTTTGGTTTTAATCAAATGGTTAATGATGTTGATCACTGTTTGAGTTGTGGTGAGTAATTTAACTTTTCATTGGTTAAATGATGTCTAAACCTTAGTTGTTTATAAGGTGTACCTATTTTGATTAATCGAATATCCTAAAATAGAAAGTACAAAGTTTCATTAATAAAAAATTCTAAAGTCGAAGTTTGACCTTCATAAACAATAAGTTCCCTTGGGCCTAAACTAACTTATAAAATCATAAAGTCCTAAGGTATGCTATAGATAAGGGAATAATTAATCATCGTGGTCTAAAAAATTGAAAATATAAAAGTTCGAAACAAAAATCTTAAGTTAGCCTTAAGGGTATGTGCCCCGTTAACTAACAAATGAGCACCTTAGATTTAATCCAAGGGTCACGCTTGATCCAAAGGTAATCGGACGACAACGCGTCAATAAGATCAACCAAGAGATAAATCGAATAAGTCAAAAAGTCAATAAAGTTATAACCCAAAGTTCGAAATGATTAAAGTCCATGCAACTCTAATAATATAATTAAACTTGAACTTGACTTGAATGATCAAAAAAATTTCTGGTGTGGAGTATGAGCGGGAGATGAACTAGGGTTTCTGGAGCTAAGGAAAAACTAGGGCATCAGTTGGGTAGCCGAAGAGATTTTTGGTTACTGTGGATTTGAAGACAAGATTGCTGCCCTAGGAGGGTCCAATGGGGACACCTCCGGATCCTCTTCTAGAGAGACATAGTTCTTTTGCAGATTTGTTAAAGGATAAATCTCCATCAAAGACTGAAGAAGCACAAAAAACTGCATTAAAAATGCTCTTTACGACTGCTAGAAATAGATCAACATCTCAACGAGTTAATGGATGCTTGCCACAGTTAGAATCAAGGCCAAAGATTGTCATTGAGCAAAGGATGGTTGAAGAAACAGTTTTATATAGAGCCAATCATGATTTGATCTGTAAATTCATGGGTATTCGCCCTACCCTAAATTTTTTGCATTCCTGGGTCCGGCAAAACTGGGAGCCTCTTGGTGAGTATTCTTTATGGTTTATTAGCAATGGATATTTTATTGTTAGTTTTTCTTCACTGGCCGATAGAAATAGGGCTTTTGAATCAGAAAAGAGGAATCATGGTCCAGAAAGATTATTTGTTCAACCCTGGAGAGTGGGATTTGATCCTCGAATTGAACCCACTATTGTCCCGGTTTGGATCCATTTGTATGCACTTCCAATGGAGTTTTGGAGCGAGCAGGTATTGGAAATTATCGATAATTCCCTTGGAAGACATTTGGGTGTATCCAAAGACACAATAGAAGGAAACACAACTGTTTATGCAAGATTATGTGTGGAAATGGATCTTAGCCAACCTCTACCGACAGAGGTGGAACTTGAACTTGCAGGACTATCTTGGATTCAACAACTGGATTATGAGGCTTTGCCCTTCAGATGCAGAGTTTGCCACAAATATGGGCATTTGGCCCGATCTTGCCCAAATAATATGAACACAAAAATGGAGGCTCCTCTAGGAATGTCAAATCTTCCTAAGGAGGGTAAGTCAACAATAAACAAAGAACCAACCAATATTTCTCAGGGTAAAGAAGCACAGAGAGATGGTTTTGAACAGCCCAAAAGAAGGAGAAGGCAAAAGAAAAAATATGGTAAAGAGCAAACCCAACTCAAGCCCTCCAATAGGTATGAGATATTTAAGACACTAATGGACCAAGAAGATCAATTCATGGAAGGAGTGGATGGGAATAATGAAAATAATAACATCCATGTTCAAGCTCCTCTTTCATCTCCCCCCGTCATAGAGCAGGTAATTGAGTACAGTGAGTTACCGCAGTCAGAGAGTGCAGGGGCATTGATAGTGCATAACCAAGAGCAGCCAATAATTAAGGATGTCAGCATGGGAATAGCAGAAAAGAATAGAGAAAGGCCAACTTTAGGGATAACTCAGGTGGAAAAGAGAGCAAAAAATAGCAACTCTCAAGGAGTGGGTAGAAAATCAAATAAGGAATTGATAGCAGTTCAAGGAGACAAACTGATCACTGGAGGATCGGTGAGGCCAATAGATTCTTACTGCTCTCAAGGTAACCAATGATTATACAATCATGGAATGTTAGGGGTTTAAATAGTAGAACCCATCAATCTGCTGTTCGAAGACTCTTAGAAAAATGTAAAACAAATTTTTTGCTTATCCAGGAGACAAAAATGTCGTTAGATCTTATGTGCAAAATAGTTAACAGAATTTGGAGGGGTGCTGGTCATATGGAAGTGGCTGCCCAAGGTGCCTCAGGGGGGATAGTTACTCTTTGGAACTCTCTTGAATGGACTGCAATAGAACATATAGCTTGGAGGGGTGTTCTCACATCACATTTTAGAAATAATGTCACAACTGAACATGTTTTAATCACAAATTTTTATGGGGCTCAAAACCTAGATGGTCAGATGCATCAATGGAAAGTTGTGCATAACATGAGAGTCTCAAGGGAAGATTTAGACTGGATTATTGTTGGGGACTTTAATGCTAAATTATCCTCTAGAGATCAGGAAGGGGGAACCCCAATTTTGGACCCAGGGGATCGACTTATGATTGCCCAAGTCCAGGCATTACACTTGGTGGATATTAAATGCCCTGGAACCAACTATACTTGGACTAATAAGAGGAGGGAGCCACATAGCAGGAAGGTGAAGTTAGACCATTTTTTGGTTTCAGAGGAGGCATTTGTAAAATGGAATATAAAATTTCAGATTTTGGAGGGTCCAGTTTTAGATCATTTCCCCATTTTGTTGGAAGGAGGGATCAAGACAGTGCAACATCACAAACCATTTAAATTTGAAAACTTTTGGTTACAAAAAGAGGAACTTCGAAAGAAAATTCCATAGTGGTGGGAAGAAGGTCGCCCAACATATGGGACAACAATGTTTAGATTCCACAAACAACTTCATTATGTCAAAGATCAACTGAAACAATGGAGGCGAGCTAACAAGACAGACTTCCAGGTCCAAAGAGCTCCATTGGTGGCCAGATGGGATGAGGTTCAAAAACACTTTAGGGAAGGAACAATTACAGAGCAGCTCAAAGAAGAGGATGATGCATTGCGTAAAGCGGTTGAGGACATTGACAACCAAGAGGAGACCTACTGGAAACAGAGAGCAAGAACCACTTGGTTATTAGAAGGTGATAAAAATACCAAATTTTTCCATCGGACTAGTTGTGCTAGGAGACAGATGAACAACATGGAAGCTCTTCAAGATGAGAACGGACACTCCTTTGATACACTTCCAGGTATACATTTCCATTCAATGGATTATTTTTCTAAACTATTTAAGGAAAGTATGGTGCAAGATGAAGAGGCTCAAAGAGACGTTATTGCTGTCATACCCTCTGTTATCTCTCGAAGAAGAAAATCAGACCCTACTTAAACCCATTGATAGAGAGGAACTGAAGAATGTAGTCTTTGGAATGAGCACCGGAAAAACTCCAGGTCCAGATGGCTTTCCAATTGAGTTTTTTCAGGCCTTTTGGGATAACTTGGAGGAGGATGTAATGGCTGTTATAGAGGAGTCCAAAGGTAGTAAAAGAATGCTTAAAGCATTAAATCATACTTTCATTACCTTAATTCCAAAAGGGGAGGAGGGGGTACACATTTCAGATTATAGACCTATTGCCTTATGCAATGTCATATATAAAATAATCACAAAGGTAATGGTTGAGCGGCTAAAACCTCTTCTACATAACATTATCTCCTCGGAGCAAGGGGGTTTTGTAGAGGGTAGGCAGATCTTGGATGGTGTGGTTCTAGCTCAGGAGGCAATCCATTCAATGCAAACATCTGGTAATAGAGGAATGTTCATAAAATTAGATATGTCAAAGGCTTATGATAGGGTGGAGTGGAGCTTCTTGTCAAAGATGATGGCAGCCTTTGGTTTCTCTCAGGATTGGATAGAATGGGTCATGAGTTGTGTTTCTACTCCGACATACTCAGTGTTAATCAAGGGTCTTCCCTCGCAACCGTTTGGAGCTTCTCGAGGCCTTCGTCAAGGAGATCCTTGCTCTCCCTATATTTTTCTCATTTTGGCTGAAGGATTGGGTAGACTTATCTTGAGGAGAAGACAACAAGGTTTGTTAACAGGTATCAAGGTGGGTGAGGAAGTTTTGACTCACCTACAGTTTGTGGATGACACAGGATTGGTGGGAGTGGCCAGTTTCAGGGAAGCAAGAATGATTAGAGATACACTTAATGTCTACCTTAGGGCTACAAACCAAGTCATCAATGATAAAAAATCCAAAGTGGTCTTTTTCAATCTTGATCAAAGGCTTCAGGACAGAGTTTTAGAGATCTTGGGATTCACAAGGACTTATCTCCCAGTGGTATACTTGGGGGTCCCTTTGCATTTTAAAAAACTAAAAATAGATATCTGGAGGAATATTTTGGATTGTATCAAGGATAGAATTAATCATTGGTCTCACAAATGGTTAACCTATGGGGGTAGATTAACTTTTTTACAGTCAATCATTCAAGCCATGCCAATTTATAAATTTTCTATCCTTGCTGCCCCACATACTATATGGAAAGAGTTGGACAAGATGGCTAGAAAATTTTTATGGGAAGGAGTAAAAGGAGAGAGGAAATGGGCCTTAGTAGGTTGGGACAAAGTAAGCCAGCCCAAGGTAAAAGGAGGTTTGGGACTGAGAAGATCAAAGTTAAATAATAAAGCTTTGGCTGGAAAGCTTTATTGGAGGTGGATTTCCCAACCAACTTCTTTATTCAGTAGAATCTTAACTAGTAAATATTTGGGACAAGTGAACCCAAATGAGGTGGGTCATTTCCCTTTGGATGGTAATGGATCCTTAGTGTGGCAGGCTCTCAAGTTAGGATCTCAGGTAGTAAAAGATAGATTATTTTGGAAAGTGGGGAGAGGGGAGAAGGCACGATTTTGGACAGATTCATGGGATCAATACCCACCTATCATTGTTGAATTTCCTGAATTGCAACCAATAAAAATAGCCATAGAAACCAAGGGATGGGTCCAAATTGAAAGTTATTTCAACACTAGTCAGCTGGGGGATTATAAGTTTAAGCAGTTTAAGAAGTTGGATGAGTGGCCAATTTCAATCCCTCCGGATTTGACACCCATCATGACTAAAATCTTGGCAGAAATATTTCTCACAGGTAGAGACGAGGAGGATGAATTAGCTTGGGGCTATGGGAGCCTTGGTGTCTACACAGTGAAGGACGGATATGATAAGATCCTTCCAGAGCCCCCTCCTCATACTTATCAGGTGGAGGATTGGAGAAAGATTTGGCAGTCCAAGGGTTGGCCGAAAGTAAACTTTTTTGCCTGGCAGTTCATGCATAATGGAATTCTTACTTTTGATAAACTCAGATGTAAGGGAATCATCGGTCCATCTCAATGTGTTTTATGCTACAAGAGCGAGGAAACAACTGATCACTTGATGTTTGAGTGCCCATTCACGCGCCAGATTTGGGAGAGATGGTTTTTATATTATAAAATTCAAGTTAATGGTGATTTGAATCGGATTAATATTTGGGAAAGATGGAAGAGGGGTAGATTTAAATCTAAAGCTCTTTGTATTGGTTGGGAGCTTGGATTAAACTTTATCTCGGTGGCAAGTGTGGTTGGAGAGAAATGCTAGAATTTTTAGAGAAACTTTTTCTTCTTTAGATGGAGTTTGGCAGGTCATTTGGAGCAAAGTCACGTAAACTGTGGCAGTCTATGCTAAAGAGGAAACTCAGGTTGTTAATGGGGCAATGGAAAAGGAAGTTGAAGTGCAAGAGGGATAGGACAGAGCTAGTTGGAAACCACCCCTAGAAGGTTGGATTAAAATTAATACGGATGGAGCTACAAAAGGCAATCCGGGTAGAGCTGGAATTGGAGTGGTTTGCCGGAATCATGTTGGAACAGTGCTCTATTGGGAACTGCAAGGCTTGGGAAGAGCCACAAACAATGAAGCAGAAGCCTTAGCTATCAAATCTGCTTCTATTTGGGCAGTAAAACAAGGCCACAGGAGGATAATACTAGAATCAGATTCTCAAATAATGGTTGGAGCTCTAGATTGCATGAGGAACTTTGCTTTGAAAACATGGAGGCTGAGGATTCTTGTCACTCAAATTAAGGAATTATGGAGGGAATTAGATGATGTGATTCCAGTTTATGTGAGTAGAGATCTAAATAAAGTGGCAGACTTCCTGGCTAAGATGGGTGCTGAGAAGGAGGTAGGGGTTCAGTGGCACAGTGACATGGCTGTTGAGGATGAAGTGATTAGGCAGGGTGTTGAAAGGGCAGCAGACCGAGACAGCCTGAAGACAGCAGGAAGGTGTCACGATTTCATGACATGTTGCAACGTCATGGCCAGCTGAGAAGAAGTGTCATGATATCGTGACATGTTGCATTGTCGCGGCCAAAGGAGGAAAGGTGTCGCGATATCGTGACATGTTGCTTCGATGAGGCCAAAGGAGAAAAGGTGTCACGATTTCATGACATGTTGCTTCATCACGGCCAAAGGAGAAAAAGTGTCACGATATCGCGACATGTTGCATTGTCATGGCCAAAAGAGAAAAAGTGTCACGATATCGCGACATGTTGCATTGTCATGGCCAAAAGAGAAAAAGTGTCACGATATCGCGACATGTTGCATTTTCATGGCCAAAAGAGAAAAAGTGTCGCGATATCGCGACATGTTGCATTTTCATGGCCAAAGGAGAAAAGGTGTCATGATATCGCGACATGTTGCATTTTTACGACCAAAGGAGAAAAGGTGTCGCGATATCATGACATGTTGCATTTTCATGGCCAAAGGAGAAAAGGTGTCGCGATATCGCGACATGTTGCATTTTCATGGCCAAAGGAGAAAAGGTGTCGCGATATCATGACATGTTGCATTCATGGCCAAAGGAGAAAAAGTGTCACGATATCATGACATGTTGCATTCGCAGGCAAAAGAGAAAAAGTGTCACGATATCGTGACATGTTGCATCGTCACGGCCAAAAGAGAAAAAGTGTCACGATATCGCGACATGTTGCATCGTCACGGCCAAGAGAGAAAAGTGTCATGATATCGTGACATGTTGCACCGTCATGGCCAAAGGAGAAAAAGTGTCACGATATCACGACATGTTGCATCATCGTGGCCAAAGGAGAAAAAGTGTCACGATATCACGACATGTTGCATCGTCATGGCCAAAAGAGAAAAAGTGTCGCGATATCGTGACATGTTGCATCATCGCAGCCAAAAGAGAAAAAGTGTCATGATATCGCGACATGTTGCATCATCACGGCCAAAGGAGAAAAAGTGTCACGATATCGCGACATGTTGCATTGTCACGGCCAAAAGAGAAAAAGTGTCGTGATATCGTGACATGTTGCATTATCGCGGCCAAAGGAGAAAAGGTGTCGCGATATCGCGACATGTTGCATCATCGTGGCCAAAGGAGAAAAGGTGTCGCGATATCGCGACATGTTGCATTTTCATGGCCAAAGGAGGAAAAGGTGTCGCGATATCGCGACATGTTGCAACGTCGCGGCCAAAGGAGGAAAAAGTGTCGCGATATCGCGACATGTTGCATTTTCGCGGCCAAAAGAGAAAAGTGTCGCGATATCGCGACATGTTGCATTTTCGCGGCCAAAGGAGAAGAAGGAAAAAGTGTCGCGACATCGCGACAAGTTGCATCAACAGACCAAACCGATCCCCCTGGCAACATCTCACATTGTGCAAACATTGAAACTTGTTGGATCGTGCCTTAGGCCAATGGGGAAGGAGTCTCTCCACGCTTGAATCTCGGATTCGCCGACTCCCCTGTTAGCTAGGTTTTGGTTTAAGAGATTTGGCTCCAATGCAAATCTTCTTTTACTGTTGTAATCTTGTGTTCTCTCTGTCTATGGTTGGGAAAAGTCTCATCCCAACTTGTAACTGATCTTTGTTTTAATACAAGTTTTTTCAAAATTTTCAAAAAAATAATCTAATTAAACGCGCTTGATCCAAGCTAGATCCAATGGTTGCACAATTTCCAAAGAGTCAAAAATTTAAAAGGAATTCGTAATGGGTCAAACAGTCAATTAAACATCAAGAAAGTTCGATAGATCGAACGATCATGCCCAAGCATCATTTAGATCAATGGTCATGGTTTTTTTAAGAGAATCATACATTAAAATTAATGTTAAGGGTCTATGCCCCATTTGGAATAACCACTGAGCAAGTTGGACAGATTAGACGACAGCGCTCAATCGTGATTCAATCCGACGGTGGTGCTCCCATAAAATATGCTTTTAAAAGTTTTAAACCTTGAATGATTAATTAAAACATTAAGCATGAATTAATGAGGGTCTAAACACATTGGATAATCATCCCCCTTTTAGCTTAATTATGATTAAAACCATGCATCCTTTGGTAACTAACTTGCAGGTTAATTAAAATCTATGGCTGTACCAATAGCCATCAAAGATCCAACAGTCGTGCCGAAATCATGAACGGTAAGATGTCAACAAATGTAAAGTTAATCACATGATTAGCAAAGTTCTAATACATTGCATAATTACCCTCCTTTTTGGCTTAATCATGATTAATAAAAATCAAAGGGTTTATGTTTTTGGCTATGTAGCATGCATCTTACAGGAGATCCAATGGTAGCGCCCAAACTAGCCCAAAGATCAACGGATGCGAAAGTCAATGGTAGCGATAAAATATCTAAAGCAAAACAAAAGAATTAAATGATGGGTGGATCTAACAGTGGTGCTCATATCTCCTTGGATCCAATGGTGCGCATGCATAAATATGATCGAAGGTTAGCCTAAACAATCGATTAATCAATCCAAGTTACGTGTGTTTTTAACCTTCATTAAAATTAGTGTGCATATGCATGATCCAACGGTAGCACTCTCATCGTGATATAATATAATGGTGATCACACAAAGATATAAAAGCACTATAAATTCCTAGGTTTAATAAATGAGGTTAAGGTGGTAATCACTAGGCTAAACATGATTAAATGAGGATTAACATACCATGTTACTAGAAAGTTAAATCGATAAATATAGTCTTTCGCATTAATCATGTTTTAATGAATTATTATCGAACCTAAGGTTTTTGACCATATAAGCATGATTAACCAAATTAATCAAGTACCTATAGACTAACAATCATGCAGGTCCCATGATATCGACGGTCGCATTGACTCTACTCAAGAAAATCGATGACAACATACAAACCAAAGAATTAAGTGATGAATCAATAGGCAATAATCTAACAGTAGCACTTCATCGAGACAAAATAGATCCAACGGTTGCAAAATATCCAGAGTAAAAATGAAGAAAATACACAGGGTTTAACGAACAAACATCTTCGATGACTCAAATGAATGTGCTCACCTACTCTCAGATCTGACGTTAGCACTCGATCTAAAAATAAAATGAAGGGGTTTAGAGCATTTTTTATTTCAATTAATTAACCTACAGGTTTCAAAAATATCTATGGTGGCAATAACAAAAGGAGCACATCCAATGGTTGTGCTCAAATCATGTTTGACTTAAGGAAAAAGGGAGACCTTCAAGGCAATAAAAGCTGTCACTCACACCAAGGACCAGATCTTGTGAAAATCCCAAGGGAAATCATTGCCTAAATGAAATATAATCCATCCCAAGGATTTAGTTACCATTCAAACCTGAGGTGGCATAATATTTAAAAAGGAAAGTCATCCCAGTGGCACATATCAATTCCATGTTTGATAAAAAGGTTCCTCATGACCAATAGCAGAAGTTTATAAATAATTATAGGCGCACAAATGAAAAAGGCCTGGGGCATGTAAAACAAAATATATTACTCCCCATAAACTCTCGACTCCAGGAAAAAGTTGTGGTGGAAGACTTATGTTGGTTGATTTTGAATAGTAGTTGGTGACATTAGGTTGATGATAAAACATGCAAATTTATCAGACTCATTCCACCACCCTGTATATGAACCCACGAAAATAGTCGAAGCTACCATCCTGGTAATCTAAGAGTGAAGGTTGATACACAAGAGGTACAGAGAGAAGAAAGTTGGCAAGTATCATAGAAAGAATTTATCTTCTACGTTAAGAACAATGGCATCATGGGGAGATGTTTCCATACCCATAGACACCAGGGAAGCCGTGCAGTTAATCATAAATAGATCCCCATACTTAGTGATCTTTGGGCTGCCTGTTCCTGGTACCTCCATGTATAAGTTTGGTAAAAAATGTGGGGCAGATAAAAAACCAAACCCAACTCAACTGTACGATATTGAAAATGTATGTATCAAGAGTTTTGCCTAAGTTATGGAAGGCGATAACATGACCCCATGGATAATGGCAGATTTATTTCATCAAGGTCATAGGTTACAGTACAAGGGTTTCCCCAAAAATAACAGATGGAACAGTAACCTTGGAAAATTGATATACCTGAAAGTGCACTTATCAAATTTTATGGCTTGGCTAGTAGTAGCATATGATGAAAGAATGAAGACCTTTAGAGACCACAAGAATCAGTGGATGTTCAACATCAAATTCGAGCATATCCAGGAGGTGTTCAACTTAACGAATTATACCACTTTTCTAGTATACCAGGTGATCGAACACCAATCTCGTATGTTTACAGATATGGAAGTCTTTAAGATTTTGTTTGATACTTATGCAACTATAGATAAAGAATTTCTAATCAACAAAAATGCTTTAAAAACCTAGGTACAAGATTTCTGTGATATGATAAACATAGTTTTGGGAGTATAGGATCTGAATAGAATAACAAAAAGGGTTTTATATTTAGCTGCGTAATTCAATAGAATATATAACACTCTAATTTATGCTTGGGAACTATAATTGAGTACCCAAATACATAAAGAAATTATGGAATTAAGAAAATTATTTTTTGAACAGAGGCAGGAGATGCCTCGTTTTTCATAGTATTCATTTATCATTCACCTAATAGTAGACCAATTGAGAGAAGAAGCTCATAAAAGAATAAAAGCCATTGACAACCCCTATGTTAAAAATAGTTTCTGGAGACTTCATGAAGGACGAACTCACATGGACTAGTTTTGTGATCGTTTCATGGTGGAAATCCATTGGGTCTTAACTGGGTTAGTTCCAGAGAGATTAGATCTACGGATAAAATCCTTCATTAAAGAAAAGGAAATTGGAGATTTCTTCCTCACATAGGGTTTTACTTACATCATATTATATGGAGCTAATATCTCTTCTAAGGTGCTACCCTAGTACTACCCATTATCCATAGCAGCTTTAGAATTATGCAGGCAGGTGGCATAAGAGGCTAAGATGAGACTAGTTAAGAAGCATGGTAAGGTCTCATGGCTTGATGTTCCCTGCCATTTTTGGGACTATGTATTTTTTGGATAACCTTCTCTGCTCAAGGTAATGTTTGAATTAGACAATTTGGGATCAATGAAATATCATAAAGGTTTTATGATCCAAAGGAAACATACAAAAAAAATGTGGAAAAGAGAGAATATGCTTGAATAAAACATCGGAAGACACTTTCAAAGAAAGCTTGTTAGAATCTATGAAGAAGGGTTTAGATTTGTAGGTGGTATGGGATGAATTCCCCCCCAAAAAAATAGGTAGCACACAGGTTTATGAAGCCTATGATTACCCTACAGAACTAAGAAGGCTTTGAGAAAATTTAGTGGATACTGTAGCACTTGTTATACCAAGGACATGACCAACAATTAAGGAAGACCCCTTATTAGAATTAATAGAATAACAGGGTATCGATTTATTGGAGGTCACTATTAAAGTTGCTGATGTAATAGAATAAAAAGTTAGGCCCCTTGAGAATGCTCAACTTAGAATAGAAGCAGCACCAAACATTCCTCAAGAAGCTTCTCAACAAACCAATGCAGACAAAGGAAAGGAAATGGTAACTACATCCACCCAAGAATTATCACCCATAGAGCATGCCATAGTTCCCATTTCTGATCATGTATTGGTTGTAACTAGTATGAAGAAATTAGCACCCATGTTCGTCCCTACCTTTATAAACATAAAGGGATAGGAGATTAAAATTCCATCAGTAATACAAATGAATCCTAGGACAACTGGTGGATTAGGTGGTCTTTTCTGAAGCCACCTAGTGAAGAAGCAAAAAGAGGTAACTCCTATGGAAGTGAAGAGACCCATATTATCTTTGCCTACTACCCAAGTTGTTTTGGAAATAATAGATGAACAAATCGCTTTCATTGCCGCATATGAACAAGAATTGCAATTAGTAGCAGGGATGGGGAATATAGGAGAACATCTCACGGAAGAAGGTAAATCAGAGACACCCATATCAGATATGGCAGAAATTAATCTTCCTCTGCAAAATCCACTGGTCTTTAGAGTTAATGAGGAAAGAGGGGGTTCATCAGTGCTAGGAAAAAATGGAGAGATGGCATAAGTTGCTAAAGCAGTGCAGGTCCAAGTCATAGATAAATTTTTTGAAATAATTGATAAACTAAGAAAAAAACTAAGCAAAGAAGAGGAGGAAACGATAGAGTTAAAAGCAATAATACGTAAGCAACAATATGAACTGACTTGAAAAGACTCTTCAAGTACACAACCCCCATCAATGACAAAGGTGCAAGATCATGTATACTATCCGAATGTAATGAAAAAAGCCATGTTAAAGAGAATAAAATATCATGCCAAAGTTTTTTCTAAAATGTTCGGACAAATAAGGGTAATCCAAATAACTGCTCAAGAAATTGTTACCTTGATGCAGGAAAGAGAAGAGGATTTTGGAACCATCCACTCTACCCTATACTTTATAGGAGATCATTTTGAAGAGTTACAGGGACAAGAAATAATGACACCTGATGGTAATAAGTTCCAAATCAATTTTGAGTTCTTCAAAGCAGCCTTATTTGGAGCAAACCTATAGAGATGGATAAATTATGTAACAAAAATAAATTACCTAATAACATATGCTACAATAAAACTGGCAGATATTGGCCTATCCCTAGACCAATGCTTGGAAGCCTTAGATATAGAAGAGCTATTTAAAGAAACATTTAAAAGATAAGACTGTGAACCAGGTGACAAAGAAGAGATGATTATGCAAACCACACTTATGGTAAATATTATGGAAATATTACTGTCTCAATATGACAAGAACATACCTATTATTGCTATATAGATAAAAAAAATCTTATAGGAAATGAACATGCTAAGTATTGTAGCCACATTTGATACAGGAGTTTGGAAATTGATAGATGAACATATAAAACAACTGCAACAAAGTCAAAAAGGAAAAAGGGTTAATACCTACAATCAACAACAAAAAGTTAGTTCAACACAACAAATAGTAGCAACAATAGGGAATATTTTTGGCATAGTTAGAGGGTCAAGAAATCAAAGGGGGTCAACCCAAAAGAGGCCAGTCCAAAAGACAACAACCAAACACACAAGGAAGTAGCAAAAGGATATAAAGGTTTTCCTCATACCTTAATCAATGGTTGATAAAACTATGTTTGGAAGAAGTCAAAGGAGAGGATACAACCAAAATAAAAAAGGTAGTGGAAGCCAACTGTACCAATTTTTGGAGTCTGATCAGATACTAACAGGTGTAAGGCTAGAAATCAACCAAAAATAATAGAATCAAGAACCAGAGGCTATAAGAAGAGGCATCTGAGGATATATTCTGCATCAATCAATTAGAGAGTATCATTTTTTCTAAGAGGTATACTTGAGGTATATCATTTTTGTATTTCTTTTTTGTGTCTATTTTTTTTTATTCATTTTTTCTTCCTCCTCTTGCTGTGTAGGATCATATGATAGGAAAGCATTCAAGAAGCTAAGAATATTTCTAGTATTATTGATCCTAGGATTCAGAGACTCTTCTATTATCAAATTGAAATAAGGAGAGTAGGAGAGACCTGTTACATCATTTGAACAAAGTATTCTTCATTGTATTGATGTATTCTATTGAGAAAAATAGAGTTTAAAGGCATCCTACCCACTCTACATGTAATATTTCATAAATTAATACAATTATGAGTTGTATTCCTATAATTTCTTTGTCTTAGTATTGTATGTCACTGTATAATGTGTTACATTATTTGAATGCATTATATACGTTTCTCTCGTTGGTTAACTCTTGGTTTTATTCAGATATTTGAATAATATTAAAAACACCAATTTTTTTCTTTCCCTTCTTTCTGTTCATGATAGTATTGTTGTTAAATTGCTATAACATCCCAATGAATCTAGGCACCAGTCTACATAAGGCATAACAAATTATTGTTTTCTTGCTTGGTCATTTTAATACATATAGTATAATATAAATTTGGAGCATGTAATTAGAGTTTTAATCATAGAATTACCGTTGGGATTTCCTTACCTGTTCTGTAGTTTTCCCTTAGCAATATCCATATTTAGAAGAACATGAGGTAGGTTAACCAGAGCCTATAATAGCTCGTTGGTTTCAAACAGGTTCTTGTAGCATGACAATAAAAATCCTACGAATGCAAGAATTGGTTCCAATAGTAAGTAGGACATTAATGGATTATTTTCATGTTAACTTGCTTAATTTCATGCAATTGATCAAGTATATAGATAGTTGCACTTTGTGCTTTCATGTTTATAACAATATTTATGAATCTTGCACAAGTTTAATATGTTTTGTCCATCTTCTTGATTTCATAGTTGTTATGACATTTTTATGCATAATTTCCTCAAAGGGCCTCATCATGAGAGGTTGCTTATTCGTTTAATGCTTTTATGTTGTTTCTTGATTATAGGAAAGCAGGTTTTAAGGAGATTAAATCATCTAATTCCTTCCTCAACGCGAAGAAGAGGGTCAAACTCCACCCTAGAGCAGTTTGTGACTATTGGGAGAGTATTAGTATTGTGCTTACCCCATTGGGGGCCTAGGAATTGTATCAATTATATCAACATGTGGGTGACCTTAAGATGGGCATGATTGTAACTGAGATTCTTTATCAATATTAATAAAAGAAACATGTACTTTATCATTATCGACAATCTTGTTTATTGTTGTATGCTTTTATGTTGGTTCTGATTGTTGTAGTAGATATGCGCATTGCTTTTTTGATAGTTCATATATATATTATTTACTTATTTATTTATTTTATTTTTTAATTTTCAAACTAATTAAAATACACCAAAATACAAACCACTATCGTAGTCAAACTCCAACCCAAATAACACTAAATAAAAAGGAAAACTATAATAAAACCCTATCTAACAAACAACCCCATTAATAACACCATTGAAAAGACACAAAAATTCTCAAACAGCAAAAGTAAAATGTGGATCCACAAATTTGGGGTAAGTTGTATGAATAGCCACAACAATTGGTGACTCTGCTGGGAAATGCTCCTAAGCATTTCAGATGAAGAACCCAACCTAAAACACCAAAAACTAAAATTTAGAGAAATGAGAATTATTTAGCATATATCCAAATAAGTTGGGAAGATATATTCTAATAGAAACAACAAAAGTATTTGCCTTTGCTTAGTGTGTGGAATGTGATTCATTTTAGCGATTCTTGAAATCATTTAAATTCCATCACCTAATTTGCATTTAGGCTTATAAAATATCACACATTAAAGATATACTTTTTACATTACTCCACTGCCAACTGGGCATCTATAGCCTCGATGGAGATAACCCCAATATCTTCTAGATCTTTCTCTACTACCCGGTAAGCATCTATAGCCTCGGTAGAGATTATCCGAAGCACCCAGGTATTTAGGCTGATTTGGTTTTTACTAGACATTGCTCCATTGCCATCCAAGCATCTATAGCCCTGATGGAGATGTCCTAAAACTTTTATGAATTTGGATCTTCTTTCTTTCCTCTTATTGCTTTTGTAAAATTCACCTGCAACCTGGGTTAGATATCGTTCAAGGCTAAATATGGAGTATGTTAGATTTTCACCTTAATTTGCAAACTAGAATGACTTCATATTTCAAGACTTCAAATAATATTCTTTAATAATATGATTTATGTGTAGATCTTTAGCAAAATATTTCACTATTCCACATTCCACCATTTTAGTCCCAAAATATAAGAATAATCACCAAGCAATTTCATCCCCTTTTCTTTAGTTTCATTTGTTTTCAAATCAGGCAATCCCACCTACTTAGTAAAGGATCAACTACCAAAAAAGGAAACTAGAGCTTGCAACCACCACTAAACACTACCACAAACAAAGGGAGAAAACCAAAAAGAGAAATAGAAAAGCAACAACCTATCCTAAGCTAATGAAATCCAAAAGAAAGCAAACCAAACAAGCTTGCAAAATAATGCACAAAGTGCCACACCAAGATAACAATAAAAATGAAAGCATAACACACTAAAGCTATTTACAATAATTATACAAAAGAAGAAAGAACTTGGCTGCCTTATGGGTGAAAGTAGTGCTTAAGAAACTGTCCATTCACTAGTAAGTGAACATCATCTCCACTTAAGGTTTTCAATCGAAAAGTATTCTCACCAATAATTTTTAGAAATTTGGTAAGGACCAAGCCAAAGACAATCAAACTTATCATGGTCACCTTTTTTTTCATGTGCCTTATCCCAAAGTAAAACCAAATAAAAAATTCTAAAATCCTTAATTTTAGCCCTCTTATCAAACCATATTTTGATGATGTCTTGATGTTTTATAAATTGAATCAATACCTTCTCTCACTTTTCATCTAGATGCATGAAATGTGTGAGACGATCTTCGATTTTATCATTAGTGTTAATATATTATTTCATAAAATGTAAAGTCTATAGTTTAATATTGGCAAGGAAAATTGGCTCTTGACCATACACCAAATGATAATGTGAAGTTCCAATAGATTCCTTGGTTCTTATTCTATCAACCTACAATGCAAACTTTAATTTATTGTGCTAGTCCCTAGGGTTGTGTTCAAGAAATTTTTTAACGATAGACAAAAAAAAATTATTTAAAGATTTAGCTAATCCGTTGCCTTGAGGATAGTAATTAGAAGAATGCCTGATGCTCACCTTGTTATCATAATATCACTCTAAAAATGAGATGAAATGAAAGCAGACCCATTATTGCAAATAATAGAATGAGGTATTCCAAACCTGTCACGATGTAGTCTTCCAAAAATTGAATGACGAATTTTGTAGTACAATTTTTCATAGGGATGGCTTCAAGCCATCTAGTACAATAATAAAAATTAGGTAGGATGTACTTGTGGGAATATAAAGAATTAGTACTAATAACCCCTACAAAATCTAGGCCCCATTGGACAAAGGGTCTCATTTCAACTATTGGTTGGTGCTTGTCTCTCTCTATTGACAACAATTTCATAGATGTGGCAAGACCTCACATGGAATGATTATCCTTGAATATATGGGGCCAATAACCATATATTAGGATCTAGTGTGCAGTGGCATTGGTAGAACCATGCCCCATACCATACTTACTATAGACACTAAAATCTGATCAATCCAATTAAGCAACCAAGACAAGGTCCATTTGATACCTTATGGACCCATTGGGTAAGCCACATAGGTTTTATAGTGGTCATAACCCCTTTGGAAGCATTTCCTTTTCTTTTGGGAAGTTTTGGGGCCTATAGGCATGGTTGTCCCACCCCGGGATGACCATGTCTGGTCATCCGTAGGTGGGATGACCATGAGCTTTGACCCCCAAAAATTCAAATGGTGGAAAAATGGCATCTATAAAATGCTATTTGCCCTGCCTTTTGACCATGTAAATTTAGAGGGTGCATAATTCTACGATATACCTCATAAAGAAGGCAAAATTGGGGGATCCTTTTCTCCCTCCAATGCATGCCACCCTGGTGGCCAAGTGGCACCTCCTGCCCTACATGCCCTCACATGCCTTCTTGCCCAAAGGTCTCCTTTGGCTATAAAGTGGATCAATTTTCCACATAAGAGAGAGAGAGGAGTTTTAGGATAAAGCAACAGAGTGCTGCTAAGATTTACTTTCAATCTTGTGTGCCTTATTTTCCCTCAAAATATCTACCTAGCGAGGGAGTTTTGCGAGTGAACTAGGAGGCACATTTTGATCCAAAAACCAAATCATATGAGTAATTTTTCAAACCAAATTCGATGACAACACTATCTAGGAGTTCCTTAACCAATTCCTGGAGGAATTGATAGTAAAATAAGTGCAGAATTGGTGGTCATCCCACCCTAGGATGACCCCTAGCCTGTGATAGTCCTGACCATACCACCCAAGGATGGATGCAAATATATGTATTTTTCTTTTTTTCCTTTTATTTATATTCTACATTGTCATATGATGCTTCTATCAAAATTTCATGTTTTTTAGAGCTATATTGAGCGAGATATCACATTTTTAGTGTTTTATAGGGTCTCATGCAGGTCTACGAAGGGAATTAGATAAACACCTACAACTATTGTTAATTTTGTAAATATAACCATATAGGTTGTCTTAGAATGTCTTTTTATGTATTCTGACCAAGTTTCATCTGATTTGGAGGTGTTTTGGTCTATAAATTGCTCATTTTGGATTTTGTAGGTTGAGAATGGTCATTGTGATTATGGCATACCATAAAACACAATTTTAGCTCTCTTTATAGTTATATCTACCAAAAACCTCCTATTTTACATCCCTCTGCAATTTCAAGTTGTTTATATTTGATTTGATATAAGATCCATGCATATTCCTATTACTAGTATTTTGATGCCTATGGGGATTGCATGTTTTTCATTACATGCACTTGCTATTTGACATTTATGGTTTCATTGTGTGTAGGTGTAGGTTTCTACTACACATTATAAAGGACAACAAGACATCAAGATCAAAGACACAAGTGACAGAAGCAGTAGCCCGCCCACCTTGATTGTGGGTATGAGGAAAGACACTAGATGTGCACCCGAGTTACATGAAGGATTTTGATCCTTGGGCACCCAATTTGTAACAATTGTATCATATTTGAGCCCTCAAGGGGACATATATGTAACCTTGGATTTTATCCACCAGATTAATAAGAAATCAACTCTCTTTTGCTTCATTTATTGCTATTTGGTATCTCTTCCATTTTACTTGCATGCTTTTGTTTGATGCTCTTAAGAAATAGGAGATAGATACATACATTTTTAATCATAATTAGGTGCACTATTTTTCTCTAATTCAGTTTTTATCATGGTGTGACCTCATCCCTATTATTTTTCTAAAGGTTTAACCTCATATTTTTCTTAATTTCTATTGTAGGTACTGGTCGTCCTGGCCTAGAACGACCCCTAAAATGCTCCTTAGCTCACCCTGGGATGGCCACACAATCATAAAAACCTAGTATGGCCATAAATATGGCAGATTTCCCACCCTGGGATGGCCACAAAATAGGGCATTTTCTTCTCAAATTCTAGAAATAGCAGGTTTCCCGAGTGATAAGGTAAGTACTTAAACCTCTGGTTTTCTGTTTACACAGTCAGAGTCTGCTAAAATTTGGTTTTTCTCACATAATTTGTTTTCCTAGAAAGGTTAAAATTTATATTTAATTTTCTCATAATGCAAAATAAAAAAAAGAGAAGAAAAATCAAAGAAATTCAAAGTAGCAATGCATCTCTATGGTTTGATTGCTTGTAGCCTACCCAATGGGTAGGTTAACATTTAGGGTTTGCATTTATAAGTTATGTTTGTAGGTTCCTTTTATCCTAGATTTATGAAAGTAAAACACACATTTTCAAGAACTTAGTGAATGATCATCGGATGCTTCATTGTTTACTTTATTTGGATTAAAAAGAAACATACACACCATGATTCACTTAAATGCTAGTGAGGTGGATTTCATCACCATCCACTAGTAGAGTTTAACGAGGTGGATTTCATCTCCACCCGTTGTATCAAATCCCATGAACCCTATTCTTTGCCAAGGCCAGTTCCAAGATACATCATAGCCCGTGGGTTATAGCACGTATCTCTTTTCAGAGAGGTATATCGCAAATTACGGGTGAACTGGGTGAGGAACTGGTAGGACCTGTGCTCCCTGGACATGTGTGGACCTAATCACCACATATTATAGGTGGGATAACATGAATTGGAGTTCATATCCAAGTTTTTGAGTTGTGATTATACAGGTGAAATTCAATTAAACATGATATTATCATTAAAAAATATTTCAAACACATAATACAAGGTCCTATTTTACAAAAAACGCATCTGAAACACATAAAATAGTTTAGGAATTTACATTTAAAACTTAAAATAGATAATAATCTATCCTATTGAGTGTTTATTTTTATTTTTTGCTATTTCATTAAGAATTTATAAAAGAGATAATCATCTAGGATTTGGTAGAGAGTTACTATAGTGTGCACTCGTAGACAAGCCCAATCATAGGTGAAAGCTGTGGAGAGTGGAATAGGAGACATGAGTCATCTCTACTATATCTCCAGGGACTTGGTAATACCTCCCTAGCAAGCCTCTACTCACTCTAGTCCCCAAACAACAGGATGAGAACCACACTTACAATGGAGCCCTATGCGGGACACCCCTATAGGTGATGGACATTTCTTGGGAGAATGTTCCCGATACTTAGACACATCACATGCCTTATTTGAGGAGAGGCAATAATTCAATAAGGCACTAGTATACAGAGTGATGCCACACATCTACGTGCATGTTAGGTCTAACACACATGTTGATAAGCCAGAGCATGAATTCACATATTGGGCAAAGGAGGTTGATCCAACCTTACCTCTACATCACCCTAATAGGGTCCACCAGCCTAAGAAACCTAATGGGTATGACACTCATCGTTTAGGGTGAGCTAAATCCATACTTCCCTTCCTCATTCATGAAGGAAGACATGAGGAGATATCTTATTATCCTCAATACCAATATTTTATGCATGTCATATGTACCTCTGTACCTACTGAGTACAATGAGCATATGCTCAGGCCTGAACCTCAAGTCAATGTGGTGGCCCTTGATTGAGGGAAGCATGTGATGAGTGTGACAGATTATCTTGAATGAGGTCAGCCTCAAGGTGATACTCCTAGGTCTCCTAGGCCCTGCACTATAGAACAAGTCAAGCAGGGAGTTGCAAGATATACGAAATTCCAAGCTTAGTTCAAATAGCTTTGGCAAGATAAGGAACAACCTGACTACTTGCATCCGCTTGAGAAATAAAGAATCGAATGGCAGACCAACAAGTTGTTCCAAAATACTTTACGAGAGAGGGTTCCTACCTCTAAGACCCATAGGTGGGAAGTCCACATGAGGCAACCTACACTCATTCAAGAAAGGTCTCATAAACCTTATCCAATTTTGCCTCCTCGACCTCCTTATCCAGATCGGGACTTGCCTCCCAAGACAAACATAGGGCACCCACAGAGGGTAGATACCCTTATTTATAGTTCGACTTGAGAGACACCCTATGGGGCCTACACTGAGCATGAACCAGAGGTATAATACTTAGAGACACCTTATCAAGGTAGGTGGGGTGACATGCCACCACCCCATAATAGGTTGGAGGATTATCAACCTCCATCGCAAGATAAGAGTAAGGATGAGGAGATTAAATCCTAAGATCAATATAGAGCATTGCTAGAGAACCTAGAGTCAATAGAGAACAAGACCTCTAGGTATAGATCTCAAAATTCTATTTTGCACTAGTTACGTAGTCAGCCCCTTCATCCTTCGGTTCCTACCCCTCCCTATCTAGAGCAATTCAAGATAACTCAGTTGGCTACCTTTAAGGAAGAGGAATATGCACAAGAACATGTCACTAAATTCTTGAGTCAATGCTTTGGAATTCAAGATAATGATGCTTTTATTTTGTGCAAATTTGTGACTACCCTCTTTGGTCTAGCCTTGGAGTGGTTTACCCAAATCCTAAAGAATAGCATCCATAATTTGCATCAACTTGTAGACGCATTCCTAGAATACTTTACCTTCAACACCAAGAGGAATGCAATGCTGGCTGATCTTGCTGGGTTGAAATAGTATGATGATGAGTTAATAGAAAATGATGGTAATAGGTGGTAATACTTTCTCACAAAGTTGCCTTATCTACTTCCAATGTTGGAGTTGACTCACATGTTCACCAAGAGCTACCTAGAATCGACCTTCTTGTTGTTGTAGTTGCAATAGTATCTAAATCTTGAAGATGCCCTAGCACAGGCTAGAACCATTGAAGACATTAATATTCAAGAGGGAGAAATTGCGAAGCCTCGCAAGAAGGAGTGGAACAAGAATACTAATAATACCCTAGTGTAGCCTACGCCAGTAGCAATGAATTAGGTTGTCATTAGTGTCCCAAGGCTAGCGCAAGTTGCACCACCTAAAAGCATAATTATTAGGCCATCCTTGGGAAATATGCCAAGGAAAACTAGAATAATCAAGGGCAAAATCAATAGTGTCACCCCAAGTGATAGTTCATGCCCATTGCAAAGCCTATGGAATCATTGTTTGAGTGCCTCTTAGATTCCAATGTGATCCATCTACCTAAGAGTCGATCGGTCGACCCACATATACCAAATTCCAAAGGATACAAAGAAGACCTATATTGAAAGTTTCATAGGCAAAGTGGGCATGATGTGCAAATATGTTGTAAGTTCAAAAATTTGGTGTAATACATGATCGATAGGAATGCCCTTTAGGTAGACAATCTGATCACATCAAACAACCAAGAGATTGAGTTATTTAAAGATCCTTTTCCCACCCATGCGGAGCATGCCAAGCCTGTGCTCGAGGTGAATGAGGTACACCATGCACCCCCTAAGCAAGGGTATGTCGGTATGATTAGTATTGTCATAAGAAATAGGTGGTACCCAATTCCAATCACATCACCTATTGCTTAGAGTGATGTCACTTCGACGTCATAGCCATTATTGCCTCCTATGCTGAGCCTCCCACCTAGGCCTATGGTTACAATCAAGAGCAAGCTCACTTAGATCTTAAGAATAAAATTTGCTTGGATGTCCATGTATGAGCTTATTCAACAATCACCACCTCATAGAGAAGCCTTGATGGAGATCCTTAAGGTAATAGAGATTAAGCCCCAAGATTCTAACTCCTTCAATAATTTTGTGGGGCATATGTGATAATGCATGGAACTGATGATTACCTTTCAAGAAGATGAAATTAAACTAGTTCCAAATGATATGGTGGATCCTCCCTTGCACATCATCGCATGTGTAAATGGGATGCCATACAAGAGAGTTTTGATAGACATTGGGTCTTCTAGCAACATCATAACTATGATAGCTCTCAAGCATTTGAAGCTCTCAGCATCCCACATTATCGCATCTACTTACACCCTGGAAGCATTCAATGATGCCATATGATCAATGGTTGACTCGATCATCCTCCCTATCCAGGTGGGAGAAAAGACCATCTCGACACTGTGCCACATCTTGGGGGATGAGATAGCGTACAATATCATGTTAGGAAAACCATGTATTAGGGACATGAAGTGTGTCCCTTCCATCGCTCACTAGTGCCTCAAGTACACTCATGAAGGGAAAGTTCATGTTGTCTCTACTAAACTAAAGCCTTTCAAGGATTTCAATATGGTGTAGCAACTCCCTGAGTCAACCTTACCATCAACCCATATGAATTTTTAATTGAATAAATCCATCCAAGGTTTGACTCCCTCACCATCACTATTGAGCAATCCATCACCATATCATGCCATACCATCCACATCATGCACACCTACCCATGTGCCCATGTCACATGTGGATCCTTCACCTAGGAACTCAGGAAAGTGGTATGTTGATGAGGTCCAGCCAACCATATCCACCATATCCATCGAGGAAATCCCTAGCCAAGTTGACGAGGAGCTATTGCATGAGACAAATGATGAGTTAGATTAGGTCTCACTTTCATCCCTTTTCTACCCATAGTCCCAGGTCATAGTGCACCTAGCAGCCACTAAATTAGGGGAGTACATGGTTAGGAATGTCACAACTACCCCTATGATATAATTGGTGCATAACATGGGTCAACCTCATCTTCCTATAGGCACTATAGTACCTCTTGGTCTCCCTCCTAATCAAATGAATATCGTATATGGGGGCCTTGACTATGGCATCAAGCCTTACCAACAATAGGAGGATGAAGAGCCCTTTTCTAAGGACATCAACTACATGTCCAACCTTGAATTTGCCATGAAATGCATTCACCTCTATAATTGACATGGTTATGGGTTAGGCCAGTATGATAAAGGCATTATAATTCCTTACCAACCATAGTATCAAATGCCTTATGAAAAGTCTGGCTTAGGAATCAACAAACATGTGTCCATAGACATGCTCATAGATAGCTTAGAGCACATGACTCTGGACTATAGATATGAGCTTACGTAAGATCCTTTCACCAACCCCAATCGTGTCTACTCACTAGGGTACTACTTCCCTATGCCCTCGTGATGATATTAGATTCTATGAGAGAGGTGAAGGTTCGCACACCGTTCCCCATGAAAATGAGGAAGAAGACCAGGGTTCCTCTTATGAGTAGTCATATAATGATGAGTAATATTATCAAGTAGCACCTTTGAAATTTGATAGCTCAGAAATATAAGGCCCATAGGTCATCCTAATGGATGATTAGGATGATTTATATCTCCATATATTCTCATTACACCATCCCATTTGGTGACAAATTCTCCCTTTAGAGGAGCAAGCTTGCCTGCAGCCGCACCGACCAAATTTGGTCATTCCACCACCTCTACAGCCACCTCCAAAGATAATGCAACATCCTGATGTCCATGAGCACCACCAACCACATAGGGGAAATCATCCATCCATAAGTATGATTTCCATAGATTTGTTCAATCCCCTGTGAGATCTGAATAACCCATTCAATTTGTTGCACCTTGACTTGGGGGCAATTGACTATGATCGAGGATATTCACCCCCATCTCCCTCTAATTACTGGCCTTGTGATGAGATGCTACAACCATATCATTTCTCTCTAGGGCTAACCCATGATGTATTCCACACTGAGGAGGAACTTGAGATTCCCATTGATGATCTAAATCCATTTGATGACATCCACTTGATCCCTACTCCCCACCAGCTGGAGGAAGGGTTGCATATGTCAATCAAGCCTACGATTGACAAAGATATTAGCTCAAAGAATAAAAATCTATAATTTATCAATATAGGGGAAAGCCTATCCCTCGAATAGCAAGTTGATGACATAACCCTTATCACAAAAAAGAAGGCAACTTTTGCATGGTCTTACAAGGACATGTCAGGACTAGATCCAAATGTAGTCACCCACAATCCGATGATTGACCCCAAGGCCAAGACTATCAAGCAAAAGCTAAGAAAGATGCATCCCATAGTAGCCCTAATGGCTATATATGAGCTACAAAATTTGTTGGATGCTGATTTTATCATTTCTATAGATTATCCACCATTGTTGTCCAACATGGTTCCCATCAAGAAGCTTAACAGGAGGATCGCATTTGCACTGATTTTTGAGACCTAAAAAAGCGAGTCCTAAGGATTATTTTCCTTTACTGAGTATCGATGCCTTTGTAGATGCCATAGCAAGACATGAAATTTTATCCCTTATGGATGGTTTATTTGGGTAAAATCAGATTCATATCAATCTAGAAGACCAGCTCAAAATGGCATTCACAATGCCTTGGGGAACATTTTGCTATAAGGTCATGGTCTTTGGCCTTAAAAAGGCTGACACCACCTACTAGTGTGTCATGACATACATCTTCCATGACTACATACATAAGATTTTGGAATATTACATGGATGTCTTACTAGCTAAATATTTGTTATGCCATGAGCATCTCGATGTCTTGTACAAATTCCTTGATCGCCTTATTGAGCATAACGTAAGACTAAACCCCAAGAAGTGCATCTTTGATGTCACATCTAGAAAGCTCTTCGGATTTATAGTTTCTAAAAGAGGCATTGAGGTGGACCCCAACAAGTTTGATGCAATCCTTGATATGCCTCCCTTGACTACCATTAAGTAGCTTCAAAGTCTGCAGGGTAATATTGCATCCATAAAATGCTTCATAGCATAATTTTTGGACAAGTTTCAGCCCATGAACAAGTTATTACACAATGGGGTCGCATTCTATTGGGATAACGAGTGTCAGGATGCCTTTGATGTAATAAAGAAATATGTCTTTGTTGCCAGTATTGAATCTACCTAGACCAGGAGTGTCATTTCGCTTATACATCTCAGCCACTGATATTGCATTGGGTACCATGTTAGCCCAAAACAATGAACTGCATAAGGAACAAGCTACTTACTATCTCATCCACACCCTGGTCAATTTTGAGATCAACTATGCATACATTGATAAGTTATTCCTAGTGGTGGTTTTTGCCACAAAGAAGGTATGACACTACATGCTTAGCCATACCACATATGTTGTATCTAAAGAGAATCCATTACGATACATTATGAGCCGCACTTATCATAATAGTTGCACAATGAAATGAATCATGTTTTTGATGAAGTTTGACCTCGATTTTATCAGACAAAAATCAATCAATGGTTAGGTTATCGTCGATCAACTCGTAGAGACCTCTCTATAGGATGATAAACCTCTTATCATGGAGTTTCCCAATGATGGAGTCTTCCAAATATCAGAATTACCTGATTCTAACAAGCCTGAGTCATAGGAATATATGACTCTATTCTTCGATGTCTCCAAATATGAGCAAGGGGGTGGTACAGGAATCATGTTTTTTACATTGTATGGGGCTCCCATAGCCCTATAATTTAAACTTGATTTCCCATGCACCAACAATGTTGAGTATGAAGCCTTGCTCATAGGCCTTGAAATGGCCATCACCATGAAAATAACTAAGCTTAATATTTTCAATGATTCCTTGCTCATTGTCAACCAGGTCAAAGGGATCTACCAATGCAAGTGCCCAATTATGCAAGCCTACAAATCCCTTGTGGATAAATTCCTGGAAAAATTTGAATGATACGACATCGAGGCACTCCCTTGATCATCGAATAATTTTGTGGATACAATGGCCTCACTAGGTTCCTTGATCCCACAAAACCCTGCTGATGATATGATATCTATTCAGGTCAAAACGCTATCGCAATCTATAGTTGAGCATGAGAACACTCAAGCCATGTTGAAAGTCCACTTGATTCAAATTGAACCTCATCAAGAGATATTATCGCACATTCATGAGCACTTGAACCATGTCGATTGGGGGACTCTATTCCCTCAAGCCCCTTTTGATAGCAGTACAATGCTATTCTTACAAGTCCTTTTCCAATCAACATTTGCTAGGGATGAACTTCAAGAGGGACAAGCATTTTATGCAATCGAGGCTTCTCCAAAAAAGTATTGTACACACAAAACTTTTAGTATCTAAAGCTTGATAATCTCCCTCCTGGATTATCACACACCACTAAAAGGACATTCAAATGGAAGACAAAAAATATGTCTTGCTAGGAGACATTCTGTATCCATGGTGTTACGAAGGGATCCTCCTTCGTTTCTTAGAGCATTAAGAGTTGGTTTGGGCCATTTCCCAAGCACACGATGGTACATTTGGTGGCCATTTTAGCGGTATTGCCATCGTCAAGCACATTATTTACATGGGCTATTATTGGCCAACTTTGGAGGAAGTACGTGAAGTTTCAGCACCATGCTAACTTGACACACATACGTTCTTAGGCCTTGTAGTTGATTCAATCAGTTTGGCCATTCTCACAATGGGGGTTGGATTTAATAGAGAAAATATCCCCTACATCCTCGGGCCATCACACGTTTAACATTATGACTACTGAGTATTTGACAAAGTGGGTGGAAGTAATTGCCCTTACCTCTACGATAGGACCCCACATCATGGAGTTCATATTGCATAATATCATGTCATTTTGGCATTCCATCCAAGATCATTTTGGATAATGGGACATAATTTAAGAACAAATACGTGCATGCTTTGACATGAAATTATAATATCCAACACAACTTTTTGATACCCTACTATCCGCAAGCAAATGGGAAAGTATAGGCTTCCAAAAAAACATTGATTACCATTCTCAAGAAAAATGTCAGAGAGAATCACACTGATTGACACACATAAATTCCCCTTTCTCTATGGGCCTATCACACTAGAATTTGGATTCCCATGGGGGCTACTCCATTTTCCCTCGTGTATGGCACCAAGGTAGTCATACCTCTAGAGCTATAAATCCCATTGTTGCGCATATCCATGCAGGAGTTCATTGATGTTGACATCGCATGGCAGGCTCACCTAGATCAGCTTACACTACTTGATGAATGTCATGTTAATTCTCTTGAGCACCTATGCATCTCTCAAGAGTGACTCAAGAGAGCTTACAATATGAAAGTCCATATTAGAGACTTTCAGGTTGGTGATCTCATTCTAAAAGAGAACCAACAAAATTCTAATTTGCCACCCCATCTATGGTATAATTTTTTGGTAAATTGGTTAGGTCCCTTTGTCATCACTAGTCATATCGGACCTAGAACTTATCGCCTAGCCTCCATTTAAGGCGTCAATGATCTTGAACCCTTGAACATCCTTCATTTGTGACCCTTTCATGCCTACGGTATAATGGCCAACCCAAAATGCTCCTAGGCGGTCTAGATCATATAGGTCACCCTAAAAGGCTCCAAGTGTGTCTACAGCCCACTTGGTCAACCCAAAATTCTCCTATGTGGTCTATGACTGTCTAGGTCACCCAAAAATTCTCCAAGGGTGTCTACAACCCACTTGGTCAATCCAAAATACTTCTAGGCAATCTATGACCATCTAGGTCACCCCAAAAGGCTCCAAGGATGTCTACAACCTGCTTGGCCAATACAAAATACTCCTAGGTAGTCTATGACCATCTAGGTCACACCAAAAGGCTCCAAGGGTGTCTACAACCCACTTGTTCAACCCAAAATACTCCTAGGCGGTCTATGACTATCTAGGTCACCCCAAATTTCTCCAAGGGTATCTACAACTCGTTTTGTGAACCCAAAAAGCTCCTAGGCAGTCTATGACCATCTAGGTCACCTCAAAAATGCTCTAAGGGTGTCTACAACCCACTTGGCCAACCCAAAAAGATCCTAGTTAGTCTACGACCATCTAGGTCACTCCAAAAATGCTCCAAGGGTGTCTACAACCCACTTTGTCAACCCAACAAGATCCTAGGCATTGTATGACCATCTAGGTCATCCCAAAAATGTTTCAAGGGTGTCTAAAACCTATTTTATCAACCCAAAATACTCCTAGGTGGTCTATGACCATCTAGATCACCCCAAAATACTCCAAGGGTGTCTACAATCCTCTTGGTCAACCCAAAACACTCCTAGACAGTCTATGACCATCTAGGTCACCAAAAATGCTCAAAGGGTGTCTAAAACCTACTTGGTCAACCCAAAATGCTCCTAGGTGATCTATGATCATCTAAGTCACCCCAAAATGCTCCAAGGGCATCTACAACCCACTTTTTTAACTCAAACTACTCCTAGGTGGTCTATGACCATCTAGGTCACCCCAAAATTCTCCAAGGGTTTCTACAACCTTCTTGGTCAACCCAAAATGCTCCTAGGCAGTCTATGACCATCTAGGTCACCTCAAAATGCTCCAAGGGTTTCTACAACCTGCTTGGTCAACCTAAATCGCTCCTAGATGGTATATGATAATGTAGGTCACCCAAAAAGCCTCAAAGGCATCCATAAACCCTTTGGTCACCCCAAATGTTCCAATAGCCCCCAATAAGCCCGTTGGTCACATGTACATACATATATCAATCAAAAATTCAAAAACATCATCAAAATATTAAAAAGACAAAACTATTGCATTTTGTCAAGTTTCATACCATTGCATTTCATTTTAGCTCACATTAGGCATACTCATCATTGCACTTCATATTTTTGAGTTTCTCATACATGTCTAGCACTATGACTGTACACTAGTCATCATTCAAAATAAATGTTGCTCAAGTCATCAATCACATCATTGCATATTTCACTTATCATTTCCACCTACATTTCCCATTTTTCATATTTGTGTCCATTCCCTTCACCTAACCATTTTTTCTAGAATATCATTAGGGTTTCGGTCACTCAACCATCTCTAGTTTTCTTTTCATATTTTATAGAAATCTATCCTAATTTTTAGGAGGTAGAGTCTTACTTAGATTGTACCTTGTATATTTCAAAATCCCAACACATTTCATGCATTAAATCCAAGTTTTGCACAAGGAAATATGAAACCTACAAGTGGTCTAAGGTACCTTAAGTTAAAATTCTATCCTACTCATACCCCTGTGTGAATGGTTCAAGAATGCTGAGAGTTGGCAAAAGGACAAGCTCTTCCCTACCCAATTCCTCAAAATAAATAGTGGTTTTCACCACTATTAGAAGCAAAATCCTAAAATACCAAGCAAAAATCAAAAGTTAGAAAAATCAAAATAATCAACAAGCATCCATCAAGCCCATTGGTCAAACATATATACATATACATTAATCAAAAACCAAAGAAAAGGGTCCAAAAACCCACAAAAAACAATTCAAATTTGATGGAATTCACTCAAGATCAATATTAAACTCAAATTGCTCATGGATGAATGGAAAAGTCCTTACTTTACTCCCTAAGAAGGCCATTATGGCTAGACCACCCCATGGGAATGAAGTTTTCAACCCCTTTCTTCCATGAAACCTCAACAAAGTCTCCAAAATCCTCCCCAAAAATGCTCCATTTCACAATGAGTAAAACCAACAGAAACCCTAAAAAATTCATGTGTCAAGTGACTTATCACTTTTATCACTGGTCATTCCCTCATCAACTCGTTGCTTAAGGGGGTAGTCATACTTACCAAATTCATAATAAAAATCAATAATTAAACACTTAATCATGCAAATTGTGTTTGTTCAACGAATCTTTGACAAAGAAAATCACACCCCTACTTGGGGCATCAAACAAGTAATAATTCAAACTAAGCACATAATAGTGTAGACAAACCTGCATGTTGGTAACCTTAAAATTTACCAAAATACTTGGTATTCTCTAACACCTAGGGTTATAAGTCCCTTGAGCATACCTAGAAGTTGAAGAGAAACCAATACCAATGTCTTTATCGAGTTAGAAGCAAGGATTCAAGAATGCATGCTATTTCCATGATTAGGGCATCTAAAGTTGGTTAGGTTATTGAATAACCCTAATCATTCAACATTTTAGTCATCTATTTTTGCTCAGCATTGTGCTGCACATAACACATATCAAAAAGGGGCATCTATAGACACTAAAATCTGGTCAATCCAATTAACCAACCAAGACAAGGTCCATTTGACACCTTATGACCCCCTTGGTCAAGCCTTAGAGGTTTTACAGTGGTCATAACCACTTTTTGAAGCATTTGCTCCACTTTTGGGAAGTTTTGGGGCCTACATGCATGGCCATCTCACCTCAAATTGCCATAATTCATGGTCATACCACCCAGGGACGACCATATGTGGTCATCCCTGGGTGGGATGACCATGAGCTTTGACCCCCAAAAAATGCCATTTACCCTAACTTATTGTAGACATGTAAAACGTGTCATGTCGATGGCGACTACTCATATGGAAATTCTACAAGACCATATGAAAGATCTTGGATAGATTCCAAGATAGAGTAGTGGTTCTAACCACTCAATTTGGGCTCCTTGGCCTAATAATTCTAAACCACAATAGAGACCTATGATCTATAGTCTGAACCATTATTAAGACCTATGGTCAATAGTCTAGGCTGCAGCTATCACCTGTGGTCTAAACTAAATTTTAGTTGGCCTTAATTCGAGTCAAATCGATTTGAACAACCATTTGTTCTAGAAGAAGTTGGTTAAAGGATGGAATATTCCAATCCAACTGTCCTAACCACCCCTTCTTGATCTTGGATTCTCCATGAAGCCACCCCTAGCCCTTGGGTAGTCCTATAAGTACCCCTCATAATTAGGGCAAATGATGAGTGAGAGAGAGTTGGAGTTTAGAGTAGTGAAGCCCTATCAAATTGTGGACTCACTTGAGTGCATTGAGAGAGCCTAGTTGCCATTTATTTTCCAATTCACCAAGCATCATGACAATTCATGCCATGGATGCCCTAAGGAGCTAGAATGCCAAGAAATGCTAATTTAGGCAAATGGAGGCCCTATCGAGCAATTCAACCACAAAACCTATCATAGGACACTAAGGTGACCCTTGATCATCAATTTTACAAGGAGGATCAAGACCACAACCCTAGAATTTGGAGGAAAAAGTTACTTTGTTGCTCACCACGACTGACAGTCACAGTTTACAGTGCAGAATGCTCATCTGAGTTGTGGTTTGCAACAGGTGATAGATCTCCTTACTATTTTCTTTCCATTATGCTTAATTAGGTTAGATTAGTCATTTTAGTGGGTTAATTCATGTTTAGAGACAATCTGACTAGTATATTCAAGGTTTAATCAATATTGTTTTCATTATAGTAAGTAGTACATTAATGGCTTCTTTTCATGTTAACTTGCTTATTTTCATGTAATTGGTCAAGTAGATAGATATCTGTAGTTCTTGCTTTCATGTTTCTAATAATATTTATGAATATTGCACAAGTTTGATATGTTTTATTCATATTCTTGATTTCATAATTTTTTATGGCATCTTTATGCATATTTTCCTCAAAGGGCCTCATCATGAGAGGCTGCCTATTCGTTTAACACTTTTATGTTGTTTCTTGATCATAGGGAACAAATTCAAAGGAGATTCAACCATAAATTTCCTTCCTCAATGCGAAGAAGAGGGTCAACTCCACCCAAGAGCAGTTTGTGACTATTTAGAAAGTAGTAGTATTATGCCTACCATGTTAGGGGTTTGGGAATTTTATTAATCATATCAACATTTGGGTGACCCTAAGAGGGGCATGATTGTAACCGAGACTCTTTTCAATATTAATAAAAGAAGCATCTATTTTCTCGTCATTTGCAATCTTGTTCATTATGTTATGCTTTTATGTTGATTTTGGTTTATGCAATAGATAGGCACATTGCTTTTTGGATAGGTCAGAAGGTGATCACAGTGGAACTCTGTATTTATTGCATCTAATCTCTGACCCTTGTATTTTTTTTGCAGTTGCAATCTCATTTTTGGCTCGTAAAATAAACATCTGCATCCATGTGCATAACATAAACATAAAATTAAAAATAAACAAGTACACATAATGAGCCAAAATGATAAATATCTCATATATATATGTGTGTGTGTGTGTGTGTCCAAAAAATGAGTACATTAGGGGTACATCAAAAATTCCCGTACGCTACAACTCTGTAGGTCCTCAACCTTACACTAAAAAATGGTATAATAAATATCTCAGTAGATATGTACTATGGAGGGCCTGTACCCCTAGCTTGAGAGTCATTGCCATCATCCTCGTCATCCTTGTGGCTCCTATGAGAGTTGGCTCCATGCATACTAGAGTACATGTGTGTCCTCTCGGTCCTGTGGGTCCGTTGGCTAGAGCTCATAAAGGACTGCCCTGTAGTCTTGGTCCTTTTTCACTTGGACCCTAAAGCATGTGGATCCTCTGGGACCTACCCACCTATCAATTTTATATAGCCCTCTAGTTGGTATATGTGGGCTACCTTGATTGTGTGCCTAACATTACTATCCTCCATGAGGGCTTTTAAGCACAGAATATTTGACATGGGGTTACGATTGCTTGGTAGCAATGATGATGGTGTAGTTGGAGGTCCCATGATAGCCTGGGAGGATGAAGGATCCCCCTCTTACCCTAAGAATATCTCTCGATGCAATAACCACACTTCATTGCACTTGAGCCAAAAACCACACACTAGTGATATCATGGACCTGTGCCTCCGCTGCTATAGCCCATGTTGTGAGAGTTATGATCTACTCCTGGGCGTATGCTAACTGCCTCTCCCTATGAGCTAACTTCACCTCCAAAGTAGCGATAGAAGTCTCCTATTGCAATTTATGGGTCTGTAGCCTCCCAACTTGGATCTAAAGGTTAGTAACCTGGGCCCTTAGTTACCCTACCTCACTATTAGGAGGTGCCTCACCATCCTTGAATGCCTCATCCTCAGTCTCGACTTGTGGAGCCTCCTCTATAGGGGTATCCACACCCCATCCACCCTCAGTCCACTAGTGCACATTGCACCTCTCTAGATCAGCCTCAGCACCATCGTCCACCAGGCTGAGTGGTCCCTCTCCCTATCACTATAGTAGGGACCACCAAGTATCGTATGCTGGGGTGGTCCCATCCTTAGCGACCCCTAACTCTTGGAAGTCATCAACCGTATATACCAGTGGTATCAGTTGAATTCAGGGTAAATGACTCTCCAGCACTAGTCGCTTGTAGATAATAGGTAGCTTTGGTATGTCCTGAACTATCCTAAACTGTCACAAGACACAAGAATAGTACTTATACTCATGGGACCTGCTATGGAACCCCTCAATATAGTGCTCTACATCCCCAACATGGGACCTGCTATGGAACCCCTCCTCCTCGTAGGTCCAAAATGTGGTGTAGCACTAATGAGCATCATAAATAGAAGTAATGGCAAGGGGCAGCTCTATAATATGCTCGATCCTGATATGCTACCAACCCCAGATCTAGAGAAGCATACTATAGCTAATCCCTACTTTGCTTCTATTGGTAATCTAGTAGAGCTCCTGGTACAACTAGCACAATAGAGTGCTCCCCCAGGATAGGAGTAGTGGATGATCAGTAGAGCTTTGTATAACCCTCTTGACATTGGCCAGAATGTTCTAGGGAATCCTTGCACTTGAGGAGTCTATAAGAACAATATGCATGACCAAGTGCATGAATATTGCATCTCTGATAGAGAAGATGCCCTGCCCCTACCAATATCCTATGTGGACACCCCAATGGTCAGCCCTACCCTGAGCATCCTCACTACGATCACCAAAAATAGAATCAAAAACCTCTTCCTTACTTCAGAAGGAGGAAGTTGTGATGCGCTCGCCATCAATAGGGATCCTAAATATTTGGTAGATGTCCTCCAAAGTAATATTCATTTCACTTGTTAGTAGGTGAAAAGTGTTGGTCCGCGCATCCCAACATCGAACCAACGCAATCATATAGGCTTGATCTACCCTAATAGTGGGTATATCAAGAATGTATTCAAAGCCAATGGCTCCAAATCACTCCTGCTCCTGGTCAGTCATTTTATCGTGGAGGGTGTGGAGGATATCTGGCTCCCTAGCTCTAGAGGCAATTTTTGTAGAGCAAAAACAAGTACATAAGGAAAAGATAACTAAAAACAACCAAAAATAGCTAAAAATAACCTTAAAAACGTCAAACAAATCTAAAAATCTCTAAAAGCACAATAACATGCAAAAAGTGATCAAAAATTTCAATAAAACTTAAAAATGCATCTCATAAATGTAATAAATGGTATTAACTACCAGAAAACCTTAGAAAAAATTAAAAAATTTGATTTTTTTTCAAAAGTTGGGAACTGCAAGTCAAAGTTACGGTCTGCATAATGGTAAAATTTTTGACCATTGGGATTTGAATCCCACCATAGTTGACAGTTATGGTCCCCAATATAAAAATTGGAAACCACACCTACCAATTGCGGTCTAGGAACATGATCTTTTTTGGGTCACTTCCTTGCCCAGTAGACCAAAAATTAAAACTTAAATCTAGCCTTGTCTAAGGTGAGGTTCATTGCCAACAGTTTAGTGAGATTGATTTAACCCATTAATTAATGTGTTTCATTTTAAGTTGGTAGGGAGTGCGTGGTCTCATTTTTGAGTTACCTTGCCCACTCTAAGGCCTCTGATAGTAGACGGTCACCCAAGGTTTGCCATCGAGATGTGTGGAGGTATTAGGTTGTAGTTTCAGCAGTGCTTCACATCAAATTTACTTCCTAACCTCTTAGAGCTCTCTTAGTTTTAGTTGCTTGCATGAGTGATAGTGAAATTATTTTAAATAAGAAAATTTTATATACTTTTCCTAATTTTTATGGACCGCAACTGACAATCGTGGTCCCAGAATTAGGGTTTTATGATCGTAGTCCTAAGCTGCAGTTCCCAAAATTTAAAATACCAACCGTAGAGCATACATGCGGTTTGCAACTGGTAATAAATGCACTAAAATACCATCATGGAAAAGTCTTAAGTGGCAAATTAATTATTTCTAACGGATCAAAATTTTAATAAGAGCAATCAATTTAACAAATTTGGTGATTTTGAAGCGCCACGATTAATTAAAAACTCAAATTAACCAAAAAAATCAAATAATAAAAAACAAATGCACCTTGTATTCAGTTATTTATCCTATACACTCTACGGTTGCAATGACTGATTCTCCATGCAATTCGATGAGATGAGTAAATAACCATAAGGAAATTAGGGGTAGAATTGTCATCGTTGATTTGATATGCTTCTTTTCAATCCCAAAGAAGACCTTCGAGGCTGGATCGCTCTACAGGAATGAGGCATTTCATGTCATTTATCCTATGACATATTTTCAGTAGATCATCGACAAATTGATTCAACACAAATATAATTGGCATTGTATCATTTTTATTTCCTAAGAAGGCTTTTCATATCCTGACTACTCCATGGGATAGAAATGTGCAATTACTATTAATAGTTGCAATCATAAGTTGAACTAAGGCCTAGCCACGTAATTAAATGCTCAAATCTAAGTTTGTGTAGATCATTCATAGTGGTCAAGTGACCTTGTCACTTTATTCATCATCACTTGAGGGGGTAGTCATATTATCATAATCATAATCAAAATCAACAGAAGATCCCTAAAATCATAGATCCCTTGATCTTGTCAAAATTGCATTCGTCTTACGAATCATTGTCAACAACTATCATAAGCTTACCCCTTTGCTTAGGGAAAATAGCAAATATGACAATTAGTTTGTAACTCTCGTCCTTTCAATTATATAGACCTAAATCCTATTGTAGCACCAAAGCTACCCGAATGTCTGATGACGAGTGTAAATTTATTTTCAAATTTAAGCCTTTCATCTAATTGGAAGCAATGATTCTAGGATGCGTGTCATTTTGCAAGACCTAGGGTATCTAATGTTGATCGAGACTAATGATAATCATGCAAACTTCAACATCATTTTAGAAGGTCTATTTTTTCTCACGTGTTGTTCGATCTCACAATGCATCTCAAAAGGGGCATTTGTAGACACCTAAAACACGTCATGTCAAAGGCAACTACTCATATGGGACATGCTACAAGACCATATGGAAGATCTTGAACAGAATCCAAGATAAAGTAGTGGTTCTAACCACTCAATTTGGATCCCATGGTCTAATCAATCTAAACCATTACTGATACCTGTGGTTCATAGCCTAGGCCGTAGCTGTGACCTGCGATCTAAACTAAAGTTCAGTTGGCCTTCATCCAAGCCAAATCAGTTGGAATGACCATTTGATCTAGAAGAAGGTGGTTGAAGGATAGAAGATTCTAGAGGCTTCCAATCCAATTGTTCCAACTACCACTTCTTGATCTTGGCTTCTCCATGAATCCACCCCTAGCCCTTGGGTAGTCCTATAAGTACCCCTTCCTATAAGTACCCCTTCGAATTAGGGCAAAGATATAATGCAATTTGATAGTGAAGCACTGTCAAAATAGAGATAGAGTAAGCATTGGAGATTGAAGCAGTGAAGCCCTATAGAATTATGGACTCACTTGAGTGCATTGAGAGGGAGTGTTGTTATTCAATTGCCAACTAGTCAAGCATCATGACAATTCATGCCATGGATGCCCTAAGGAGCTAAAATGCTAAGAAATGCTAATTAGGGCAAATGGAGGCTCTATCGAGCAATTCAACCATAAAAACTATTATAGGACACTAAGGTGACCATTTATCATCAATTTTACAAGGAGGATGAAGCCCATAGCCCTATATTTGGAGGGCAAAACCACTTGATTGCTCACCGTGGCTGACATTCATGGTGTACAGTGTAGACCGCTCATCAGAGCTACAATTTGTAATAGATGATAGATCTCCTTACTATTTCTATTTTAGTATACCTAATTATGTTAGATTAGTCATTTTAGTGGGTTAATTCATGTTTAGTGATAATCTGACCAGTATATTTAGGGTTTAATCAATATTGTTTTCATTATAGTAAGTGTTGGAGCCAAATTTGACTCAACTTTGAAACCCCCAAATTTAAATTTTTGGTTTTAATCAAATTGTTAATGATGTTGGTCACTGTTTGAGTTGTGGTGAGTAATTTAATTTTTCATTGGTTAAATGATGTCTAAACCTTGGTTTTTTATAAGGTATACCTCTTTCGATTAATCAAATATCCCAAAAGAGAAAGGACAAAGTTTCATTAATAAAAAATTCTAAAGCCGAAGTTCGACCTTCATAAACAATAAGTTCCCTTGGGCCTAAACTAACTTATAAAATCATAAAGTCCTAAGGTATGCTAAAGATAAGGGAATAATTAATCATCGTGGTCTAAAAACCCAAAAAGCTAAAAGTTCGAAACAAAAATCTTAAGTTAGACTTGAGGGTATGTGCCCCATTAAGCTAACAAACGAGCACCTTAGATTTAATCCAAGGGCCACACTTGATCCAAAAGTAATCGAATGACAACACGTCAATAAGATCTACCAATAGATAAATCAAATAAGTCAAAAGGTCAATAAAGTTATAACCCAAAGTTCAAAATGATTAAATTCCATGCAAATCTGATAATCTGAGCGAACACGCTTGATCCAAGTCAGATCCAATGGCTACACAATTTCCAAAGAGTCAAAACTTTAAAAGGAAGTCGTAATGGGTCAAACAGTCAATTAAACATCGAGCAAGTTCGATAGATCGGATGATCACGCCCAAGCATCATTTAGATCAATGGTCATGCTTGTTTTAAAATAATCACATATTAAAATTAATGTTAAGGGTCTGCACCCCCTTTGGAATAACCACTGAGCAGGTTGGACGGATCGGACGACAATGCTCAATCGAGATTCAATCCGATGGTGGTGCTCCCATAAAAGATGCTTTTAAAAGTTTTAAACCTTGAATGATTAATTAAAATATTAAGCATGAATTAATGAGGGTCTAAACACATTGGATAATCACCCCTTTTGGCTTAATTATGATTAAAACCATGCATCCTTTGGTAACTAACTTGCAGGTTGATTAAAATCTACGGTTGTGCCAATAGCCATCAAAGATCCAACGATCACACCGAAATCATGAATGGTAAGATGTCAACAAAGGTAAAGTTAATTACATGATTAGCAAGGGTCTAATACGTTGCATAATTACCCCCATTTTTGGCTTAATCATGATTAATAAAAATCAAAGGGTTTATATTTTTAGATATGTAGCATGCATCTTATAAGAGATCCAACGACATCGCCCAAACAAGCCCAAAGATCAATGGATGCAAAAGTCAATGGCAGCGACAAATGATCCAAAGCAAAACAAAAGAATTAAATAATGTATGGATCTAACGACGATGCTCATCTCTCCCTAGATCCAATGGTGCGCATGCGTAAAGATGATCGAAGGTTAGTCTAAACAATCGATTAATCAATCCAAGGTACGTGTATTTTTCCCCTTCATTAAAATCTGTGTGCATATGCATGATCCAACGATAGCGCTCTCATCATGATATAATCTAATGGTGATCGCTCAAAGAGATAAAAGTACTATAAATGCCTAGGTTTAATACAACAAGGTTAAGGTGGTAATCACTAGGCTAACTATGATTAAACGAGGATTAACATACCATGTTACTAGAAAATTAAATCGATAAATATATAGTCTTTCGCATTAATCATGTTTTAATGAATTATTATCGGACCTAAGGTTTTAAACCATATAAGCATGATTAACCAAATTAATCAAGTACCTATAGACTAACAATCATGTAGGTCCCATGATATCGACGATCACGTTGACTCTACTCAAGAAAATCGACGATAGTGCATGAACCAAAGAATTAAGTATAAAACACGGTAGTGCTTCATCGAGACAAAAGAGATCCAATAGTCATGAAAGAGCCAGAGTCAAAAAAATAAAATACAAAGGTTTTAACGAAGAAGCATCTTCGATAGATCTAATGGGTACGCTTGACCTCCACTCAGATCCGATGATAGCACTTGATCCAAAGGTAAATTGAAGGGGTTTAGAGCATGTTTCTTTCAATTAATTAACCTACAAGTTTTGAAAAGATCTATGGTGGCAATAACAAAAGGAGCACATCCAACGACTATGCTTGAATCACGTTTGAATTAAGGAAAAAGGGAGACCTTCGAGGCAATAAAAGTTATCACTCACACCAAGGACCAGATCTTGTAAAAATCTTAAGGGAAATCGTTGCCTAAATGAAATATAATCCATCCCAAGGATTTAGTTACCATTCGAACCTGAGGTGGCATAATATTTAAAAAAGAAAGTCATCCCAGTGGCACATATCAGTTCCACATCCGATAAAAAGGTTCCCAGTGACCAATAGCAGAAGTTTATAAATTATTACAGGCACACAAATCAAAAAGGCCCAGGGCACGTAAGATAAAAGACATTACTCACCATAAACTCTCAACTCCAGGAAAAAGGCAGTGGCAGATTTCCGTTGGTCAATTTTGAATAGCAGTTGGTGACATCGGGTTGATGAAAAAATGTGCGAATTTATCAGACTCATTCCACCACCTTGTATATGAACCCACAAAAATAGTCGAGGCTACTACCCTGGTAATCTAAGAGCGAAGGTTGATACACAAGAGGTACAGAGAGAAGAAATTTGGCAAGTATCATAGAAAGACCTTATCTACTACATTAAGAACAATGGCATCATGGGGAGATGTTTTCATGCCCGTAGACACCAGGGAAGCCATGCAATTCATCACAAATAGATCCCCATACTCAGTGATCTCTAGGCCACCTGTTCTCGGTACCACCATGTATGAGTTTGCTCAGAAATGTGGGGCAGATAAAAAACCAAACCCAGCTCAACTGTACGAGATTGACAATGCCTGTATCAAGAGTTTCACCCAAGTGATGGAAGGTGATAACAGGACCCCATGGATAATGGTGGATTTATTTCATAAAGCTCATAGGTTACAGTACAAGGGTTTCCCCAGAAATAACAGATGGAATAGTAACCTTGGGAAACTGATATGCCCGAAAGTGCACTTCTCCTCAGACTTGATGGCTTGGCTGGCAGTAGCATATGATGAAAGAACGAGGACCTTTCGAGACCACAAGAATCGATGGGTGTTCAACATCAAAGTCGAGCATATCCAAGAGGTGTTCAACTTAACGAATTATACCACTTTTCTGGTAGACCAGGTAATCGAACACCAATCTCGTATGTTTACAGATATGGAAGTCTTTAAAATTTTGTTTGATACATATGCAACAATAGATAAAGAATTCCCAATCAACAAAAATGCTTTTAAACCCTGGGTACAAGATTTTTGTGACATGATAAACATAGTTTTGGGAGTACAAGATCTAAATAGAATAACAAAAAGGGTTTTATATTTAGCTGCACAATGCAATAGGGCATATAACACTCCAATTTATGCCTGGGAACTAGAATTGAGTACCCAAATACATAAAGAAATGATGGAATTAAGAAGAGCAATTTTCGAACAGAGGTAGGAGATGCCTCATTTTTCACAGTATTCATTTCTCATTCACCTAATAGCGGGCCAATTGGGAGAAGAAGCCCGTAAAAGAGTAAAATCCATCGACAACCCCTATGTTCAGAATAGCTTCTAGAGACTTCATGAAGGATGAACTCACATGGGCTGGTTCTATGATCGTTTCATGGTAGAAATCCATTGGGCCTTAACTGGGTTAGTTCCAGAGAGATTAGGGCCAGGGGTAAAAGCCTTCATTAAAGAAAAGGAAATTGGAGATTTCTTCTTCATAGAGGGTTTTACTTATATCAGATTGTATGGAGCTAAGATCCCTCCTAAGGTGCTACCACAATACTACCCATTATCCATAGCAACTTTAGAATTATGCAGGCAGGTGGCAGAAGAGGCTAAGATGAGACTAGTTAAGAAGCATGGTAAGGTCCCATGGCTCGATGTTCCCTACCATTTTGGGGATTATGTATTTGTTGGATATCCTTATCTTCTCAAAGGAATGTTTGAATTAGACAATATGGGATTCGATGAAATATCATGGAGGTTTTATGATCCAAAGGGAACATACAAAAAAATGATGGAAAAGAGAGAATATGCTCGAATAAAACACCGGGAAGATGCTTTTGAAGAAAGCTTGTTAGAAGCTATGGAGAAGGGATTAGATTTGCAGGTAGTATGGGATGAGTTCCCCCTAGAAAAAAGAGGTAGCACACAGGTTTATGAAGCCTATGATTACCCTACAGAACTAAGAAGGCTTCGAGAAAATTCAGTGGATGTTGTAGCACCTGTTATGCCAAGGACAGGCCCAGCAATCAAGGAAGACCCCTTATTAGAATTAATAGAAGAACAGGGTATCGATCTAATGGAGGTCACTGTTAAAGTTGTTGATGTAATAGAACAACAGGTCAGGCCCCCTAAGAATGCTCAACTCAGAATAGAAGCAACACCAAACATTCCTCAAGAAGCTTCTCAACAAACCAGTGCAGATAAAGGAAAGGAAATGGTAACTACATCCACTCAAGAAGCATCACCCATAGAGCAAGCTATAGTTCCCATTTTTGATCATGTATTAGTTGTAACTAGTGTGAAGAAATTGGCACCCATGGTCATCCCTACCTCTATAAACATAAAGGGATAGGAGATTAAAATTCCATCAATAATACAAATGAATCCTAGGACAACTGGTGGATTAGGTGGCCTTTTCCGAAGCCACCTAGTGAAGAATCAAAAAGAGGTAACTCCTGTGGAAGTGAAGAGACCCAGATTGTCTTTACCTACTACCCAAGTTGTTTTGGAAAGAACAGATGAGCAAACCGCCTTCACTACCACAAATGAACAAGAATTGCAATTAGTAGCAGGGATGGGGAATATAGGAGAACAACTCACTGAAGAAGGTAAATCAGAGGCACCCATATCAGATATGGCAGAAATTAATCTTCCTCCTCTACAAAATCCACTAGTCTTCAGAGTTAATGAGGAAATAGGGGGTTCATCAGTGCTAGGAAAAGAGGGAGAGATGGCAGAAGTTGCTAAAGCAGTGCAGGTCCAAGTCATAGACAAATTTGTTGAAACAATTGATAAACTAAGAAAACAACTAAGCAAAGAAGAGGAGGAAAAGGTAGAGTTAAAAGCAATAATAAGTAAGCAACAGGAAGAATTGACTCGAAGAGACACTTCAAGTACACAACCCCCATCAGTGACAAAGGTGCAAGATCATGTATACTATCTGAATGTAATGAAAAAGGACATGTTAAAGAGAATAAAAGCTCATGCCAAAGGTTTTTCTGAAATGTTTAGGCAAATAAGGGTAATCCAAATAACTGCTCAAGAAATTGTGACCTTGATGCAGGAAAGAGAAGAGGATTTTGGAATCATCCACCCTACCCTAGACTTTGTAGGAGATCATTTTGAAGAGTTACAAGGACAAGAAATAATGACACCTGATGGCAATAAGATCCAGATCAATTTTGAGTTCTTCAAAGCAGCCCTATTTGGAGCAAACCTAGAGAGATGGATAAATTCTATAACAAAAATAAATGACCTAATAAAAGATGCTATAGTAAAGCTGGCAGATATTGGCTTATCCCTAGACCAATGCTTAGAAGCCTCAGATATAGAAGAGGTATTTAAAGAAACCTTTGAAAGATTTGACTGTGAACCAGGTGATGAGGAAGAGATGATTAGGCAAACCACACTTATGGTAAATACTATGGAAATATTACTGTCTCAATATGACAAGAACATGCCTATTATTGCTATACAGAAAAACAAAATCTTGCAGGAAATGAACATGCTAAGGATTGCAGCCACATTTGATACAAGAGTTTGGAAATTGATAGATGAACATATAAAATAGCTGCAACAAAGTCAAAAAGGGAAAAAGGTTAATACCTACAGTCAACAAAAGAAAGTAAGTTCAACACAACAGACAACAACAACAACAGGGAATATTTTTGGCATAGTTAGAGGGTCAAGAAATCAAAGGGGGTCAACCCAAAAGAGGCTAGTCCGAAAGACAACAACTAAACGCACAAGGAAGTAGCAAAAGGAGATAAAGGTTTCCCTCATACCTTAATCACCGGTTGGATAAAGTTATGTTTGAAAAAGTCAAAGAAGAGGATAAAATCAAAATTACAAGAATAATGGAAGCCAGTTGTATCAATTTTTGAAATTCAATCAGATACTGACAAGTGTACAGTCTAGAAATCAACCAGAAATAACAGAATCAAGAACCAGAGGCTATAAGAAGAGGTAGTTGAGGATAGATTCTGCATCAAGCAATTAGAGAATAGCATTTTTGCTAAGAGGTATACTTGAGTGCCCGATAGTTGTGCTGTTGTATTTCCTTTTTGTGTCTATTTTCTTTTATTCATTCTTTCTTCCTCCCCTTGCTGTGTAGGATCTTATGATAGGAAAGCATTCAAGAAGCTGAGAATATTTCCTAGTCTTATTGAGCCTAGGATTCAGAGACTCTTCTATTATCAGATTGAAATAAGGAGAGTAGGAGAGACCTGTTACATTATTTGAACAGAGTCTTCTTCATTGTATTGATGTATTCTATTGAGAAAAATAGAGTTTAAAGGCATCCTGCCCACTCTGCATGTAATATTTCATGAAATCAATACAATTATGAGTTTTATTCCTATCATTTCTTTGTCTTGGTATTGTGTGTCACTGTATAATGGGTTACATTATTTGAATGCATTATATACATTTCTCTCGTTGGTTAACTCTTGGTTTTATTACGATATTCGAATAAGATTAAGAACGCCAATTTTTCTCTTCCCCTTCTTTATGTTCATGATAGTATTGTTGTTAAATTGCTATAACAGCCCAATGAATCTAGGCACCGGTCTACATAAGGCATAACAAATGGTTGTTTTCATGCTTGGTCATTTTAATACATATAGTATAATATAAATTTGGAGTGTGTAATTAGAGTTTTAATCATAGAATTACCATTGGGGTTTCCTTACCCATTCTGTAGTCTTCCCTTAGCAATATTTGTGTTTAGCAGAACATGAGGTAGGTCGACCAGAGCCTATAATAGCTCGTTGGTTTCAAACGGGTTCTTGTAGCATGACAATCGAAATCCTACGGATGCAAGAATCGGTTCCAACAGTTTTTTGGCATCGTTTTCGAGGATGAACTTATATGTTAAGATCATATCATCTTAAGTTTTTTACCGAATGACATTATTTTTAAACAATGGGTGGCCAATTTGAATAAAGAACGTTTGTTTTAATTTTCACTATTTTTACGTTCTTTATTTTACCCAATTCCCGTTTCTTGATTTTCTTGAATTCTCTTTCTTGATTTTCTTGAATTTTCCCAAGAACCCACTCCTGTGAGGATGAGATATAATATCAAGCATTCTTGATAAGAGTATACTATTGTTCTTTTGCACCTTGGTGTTGGTGACTCTATTGGACAAACCCAGAAGAAAAATATAAAAAAGGAGAGAACAGAACGTGTTGGCGAACACCAAGAGAAGTGGTAAGGAGCTATTTCTAGAACTCGAGAATCTAGAGGTATTTATACATACCCAGAAAACTCCACTTTTTAAGAATATTATTTATAATAGTAGATTAAATTCTAGTGGTAAAAGGTACGTAAAGAAAATTTAGAATACTATTACTACTGATATTACTGTAGATGAACGTTTAAAATCAGTAGTAGAAGATATATGTGATTATTCTCATTCAAAGGTAGATAATTCATTAGTTTACGTTCAAGCTGCCCAGACCCATACCATCGTAGGTACTACATCTATGAAATTAAATTCTATAGTAGCAATGGCTCAGGGTAATGTTCATTTATGGAGAACTAACAGATATAGGCCTTTTGTATTACCAGTAAATTTAAATGCCTTACCCAGTAAAGCTCACAAATACCTCCCTAAGTTTTTAGGAAATAGTGCAATAATTGGAGAGGATCATATCAAAAGTTTCTTATATGCAATGGATAGTCTGGAAGTTGAACATGAAGATGTAGTATTAAGACTGTTTCTACAGACTTTAGAAAAAGATGCTAGAGAATGGTTTAATTCCCTTCCTAACAATGATATCCCAGACTTCACCAAAATGGAAGAGGTGTTCCTAAAGAAGTATGGTGAAAGGAAAAATGAACAATCATTGTTAACTGAGCTAGCCACTATGAAGAAGAAAGAAAATGAGGTTGTTAGTGATTTTAATAGAAGATTTTCAAAAACAAGAAACAAAATCCCTACCAACCTCAGGCCTAGTGATATTCAGTCTATTTGTTTTTATAAGAATGCTTTTCAAGGAGAGTTTAACTATGAATTAAGGCAAGAACAAGCCACTACCATTGATGGTTGTATGGAAAAAGCAATGGATATAGAAAGAAATATGCTTGATAATGGTAAGATGAAGCCTTATTCTTTAGAAGTTAACATGCCTGAGAGAAAACCTAAGAGAGTGGCTTTTGATATACAAAGAAGAACTGAAATTGATCCTGTGGAGAAGTTGACTAGTCAAATGACAGAAATGTTCAACAACATGAGTAACAGGTTAGCAAGAATTGAAAGAAATGGAAATAACGGTGAATCTTCATAGATAGAGCGACCACATGTTGACAACCGTCCCCCCTTTAAGAAAAATTACAACAAGAATTGGGGAAACAACAATGGTTTTGAAGAAGGGAATAGGAATAGGGGTAATGGGAATAATAACTGGAAAAACAGAGATTCTGATAGGGATCAGAACAATGTCCCTAACCCAATGCCATCTGCCAATGTAGCTGAAGGTTTTCCTTATTTTTGCTCTACTTGTGATGCACCCCATAACCCTGATGCATGTGGAATACACCTAAGTGATCAACGTAATGTAGATATGCATGCAGAATCAGAAGAGGATATAAGAATCAATGCATGTTGGTCCATTGAAGATGAATCCAGAGAAAGGTTGTTTGAAGAAGACATGGATAAATATGCTTCAAATCATCATCCTCAGATCTTAGTAACTAAAGGAACTAAAATCTTGCAGAAATCACATGAGTCAAGATATGATAAGATGAAGCAAGGGAAATTGATCCCCACTGCTCAAGAGGTTGAAGAATTAGAGGCAACCCATGTTTTAAATTTAAGGAATAGAACAGTCCCTGAAAGAATAGAGAAATTATCTACAAATGAAACAAGAAGATAAACTTTCACCAATAAAAATATTAGTAAAGAGAAAATTGATAGGAACCCTAACAAGATTACTCCTGAGGTAATAGAATCAATGGAAGAAGTTCCCAAAGAAGAAAGTAATAAACCATTGGATATAAAGAAGATAGAATTTGATGTTGGGTCAGAACTTAGTAAGCAAAAAGTTAATATCACATTTGGTGAACTTATGAAAGTTCAAACATACAGAGAACAAGTATGCAGAGCTTTTGGATTAGTAGAGCAGAAAGAAGACCCTACTTGTCATGTTGCTAGACAAAATCAACATGATACAAGATCACCATCTTATGTCAGACCCTTCTACATGTCATTAAGATATAATTCAGATGAAGGGGAAAGATATGTGATTCATAATTGCATGCTCGACAATGGAGCTTCACATAATATCATGCCTAAGCTAATAGCTGACCAAATGGGATTAATCTGTACTAGAGATTCTGCTCCTATTTTTGTAATGGATAGTAGACAAATTCCCTATGTAGGGGTGATAACTGGATTATTAGTTTTCCTAGACCAACACCCTAAAAAGGGCATTGTCATGGATGTAGTAGTAGTTGATGTTGACCCATTCTTCTCACTTTTACTCAGTAGGCATTGGGCAGAACAACTAGGGGGATCAATACAACTAGACTGGTCTTATGCTACCATCCCCATATCAGATAAGGAGAATATAATTTTGAGAAGGGAACCATTCAACAAACATTCCGTAGAGTTAATTCAAATAGATGAAACCATGATTAACTTAGTTAACTCTATGGAAGAAAAAGGGATGGGAGTCTATTCAATATGGCACAACCCATTCCTAGTGGAAGTACCAGATGCAAAGAACATGGATCCAGAAGATATGAGAATAACTGATGCTGAATCAAATCGAGTATTAACCCAAGAAATGTGGACCATGTCATTTGATGGGGCTAAATCCCAATCTGGAGCAGGTGCAGGTGTAAATTTGATTGATATTAAAGGAAACTACCTTAGTATCCCTTACAGATTGCAATTTCCTTGCACAAACAATGTAGCTGAGTACGAAGCTTTACTATTAGGGCTAAGGAAAGCAAAAGAGTTAGGTATTAACTACTTAACTATAATAGGGGATGCAGAACTTATTATACTATAAATCAAAGGTAAATATCAGACCAAGCATCCTAGACTTAAGCAATATAGAAATGCAGTACTGGAAGAAATTGATAAATTTTTGGCTTTCAATATTTCATATATTCCTAGAGAACAAAATCATGTTGCAGATATTTTAGCTGTGAATGCCTCAAGTCTAGATCACCCAGAGATAACTACAGAATATATGGATAGATTCCCAACTATCTCAGTCTATAAACCTTCTATGCCAGATAACATAGTCTATCTTCAGGTCTTTCAAGATGATATAGATATTAAGGATTTTATGACTTTGCAAAATCAGTATGCAGATGTAATCTATGATGAAAAAGATGAAGAAAAGCTAAAAGATCAAATAGGAGAGCCAGTAGAAGTAATCCAGTTGAAAACTAATAGAATACCCAAAGGATTGGTGTCTCTTGAAAGTCTATTTGATGATTTTGACAAAGCTTATAAACCTATACGCAGAGAAGTGATATCTAAGGATATTAATATTGGCTCAATGAAAGAACCCAGAATAGTGAAAGTAGACATGGCATTACCTACTAAAGAAAAAGTTGGATATATCAATTTCTTAAAAAAGAACAAAGAACATTTTGCTTGGACTTATGAAGATCTCAAAACTTTCAAAATAGATGTGATGACACATATAATACCCTTGAAAGAAGAGGCCAAGCCATTTAGACAAAAATAGAGAAAGTACAATCCAACTCTGCACCCAGTAATGCAAAAAGAGGTACAAAAATTGTTGGACTCCAAGATAATAAGAAAAGTAAGATTTTCCTCCTGGATATCCAACTTAGTACCAGTTAGGAAAAATAATGGGGACATTAGACTATGCGTGGATTTTAGAAATTTAAACAAGAGCTCACTAAAAGACAATTACCCATTGCCTAACATGGAACAACTATTGCAAGCAGTAGTAGGTTCAACTAGATTGTCCCTGTTAGATGGATTTTTAGGGTACAATCAAATTCTGATAAATCCAGAAGATAGACACAAGGCAACATTCACCACACCCTGGGGCACATTTGAATATTTAAGAATACCTTTTGGATTGATGAATGCAGGTGCTACTTTCCAGAGAGCGATGGACTTTGCTTTCAAAGGATTAATGTTCAAAATTGTAGTAGTGTACTTAGATGATATCACAGTTTTTTCTAAAAATCTAGAAGATCATCTAGAACATTTGACTGTAGTTTTTTCCCGGTGCAAGGAATTTGGAATCTCTCTAAATCCAAAAAAATGCATATTCGGAACTACACAAGGAAAATTGCTAGGTCATATAGTTTTAGAAAAGGGGATAAGCATTGATCCAGAAAGGATAGAAGCCATTTCTAAAATTCCCCCACCCAAGAATCTAAAAGGAGTAAGGTCATTCTTTGGCAAAATAAATTTTATTAGAATATTTGTCCCAAATTTTGTAGAAATGACCAAACCCATAAATGATATGGTGAAGAAAACTGGAGAAATAAAATGGACAATAGAAAATATGGAAACATTTAACAAGATCAAAGAAGCCATATCAACCACTCCAGCTTTAAGTTGCCCTGATTATGCAAAGGATTTTAATATCTATTCATATGCATCTGAACACTCTATTGTTGCAGTTATTTCACAGAAAGATAATGAAAATAATGAAAGGCCAATAGCCTTTATGAGCTCAGGACTAAAAGGAGCAAATCTTAAATACACCCTACTGGAAAAACATGCCTATGCAGTCATCCAATATTTAGAACACTTCAAAGGTATATTTGGCTCAAACAAAGTTTATTGCTGTATTCCCTTTATAGAAATAAAAGATATCTTTTCTCAATCAGAGCCATTAGGAAGACCAGCAAGATGGATGGTAAAACTTTTGCAATACGATGTTGAATTCAAAATAGTTAAAACAGTCAAAGGGTAAGGTTTAGCTAAACTATTGGCTAACAAAGAAGAAGCAGGATCTGAAAATATTCTCACCATAGATCAGACATATGATGATAGAAGAATAAAAAATGAAGAATGTAAATGGTATGAAGAAATTTTGTCATACTTACAAACGTTGTCTTTTCCCAGAGATATGTCAATAAATAGAATGAGGTCAGTCAAACTTCAAGCTCAAAAGTATTATATACAAAATGGAGTATTATATTGGAAACATCCTGATGGAGTATTATTAGTCTGCTTATATGAAAGAGAAGTCCCAAAAATAATTAATGAATTTCATAATGGTTTCTGTGGAGGACACTTTGCTCCAAGAGCTACAGCTAATAAAATCATGAGAGCAGGATATTATTGGCCATCCATTTTTAAGGATGTATATAAATATGTTAGGAATTGTCATAACTGCCAAGTTTTTATAGGAAAAAAACATCTACCAGCCATGCCCCTCAAGCCAATAATTATTGAAGCACCTTTTGCTCAATGGGGTATTGACCTGATTGGAGAGATCAAGCCTAATTCATCTGGCCAACATAAGTGGATCATAAATGCAATAGATTACTTCACAAAGTGGGTGGAAGCTGCACCTTTGAGAACATCTACAACTGCTGCAATCATAAAATTCATAGAAGAAAACATCTTGACCAGGTATGGAGTTCCTAAAAATATCTAGTGTAGACACATAAATTATGCCATGCTTAGGGGAGTTGCTAACCTAGACATATTCATAAGACCATAAGACATAATCTTGGACTTTCAAAGCATCAATAGTGGTTCTCACCACTCATTTGGAACATTTTCAAGCCATCCAAGCCTAGAAACTCAAGCCAATAGTGGCAAAATCCTAGCTTATCAAGCTTAGAGCAGCCAGACTTTAGTCGCTACAGACGACAACAACCAGATCTTAGTTGCTGCAAATGACAATGGCTAAAACCTAGAAGAAGTTTTGCAAAAAAATAGGTCTAATCATGGGTGGAAGTGGTAGTCTACATGCAATAAAGGTGAGCGGGAGTAACTTTGCATTCCTTTTCATGACCAGTTCACATAGGAGACTTGAGTTTGCATTTAAAATTTAGTTAACTGACCTCCAAGCATAAACAAAGGATAAAATATTCTCATGCTAACAACCAGTTCACATAGGAGACTCAATATTGGCAGTTATATTTTAGTTAAATGGCCTCCAAACATAGAAAAGACAAAAATATTCTCATTCTAACTCACACTACGCATGAGAAATTCATTCCTAGGGCTTGGAAATAGACCTAGGGTTTCACACTATAAAATGTGCAAGCCTAAGAGCACCAAGGATCATCAATATTTTATCCATCAATATTGGTCATTGAGGAGAGCTTTCAAGACTCGGAGAGTTCCCTTGGAGATCATGAGTACACCAAATCCCTAATGGATTGAAGAGCATAGTAACCATTATTTCAAAATTAGATACAAGCTTTGGTCCATAGCTTTGGAGAAAATAGGCCAAGGTTTACCTTAGCATTCACTATCTTGGATAATGGCCCACAGCCTTAGCTTATGGTTTTAGAGATTAGATTCATTATTTTGTTTAGTATATCATTAGCATAACATCATTTCATTCATTCATATTCATAGAATTAGCCTAATTTACATTTTATTTCATTTGTTATATTCAGTACTAACAACCTCATCCAAGGAGGCATTCTCGGATATCTAAGTGTGTGTTGTTGTTTCATTACTTACAGGGCCACTGGTTCATCGGACAGAATCTGCAACATATGAGAGCAAAAGGGATCCCTCTAGGAAATAGACCTAGAGAAGGAGGCATCTGTAAGCCCTCATACATTTTCATGTGCAAAATTGGGAAGCCTTTATAAGTGCACCACCTCTTCATGAAAGGGGTACTCTTTACCTATTTGTAACCTTATTGTATCGAAATGGGTATCCCTAAGAGGGACCAACATGTAACCAAGTTTCAATACAAATAAAGAGATCCATATTTTTTATTTCTATGTTATATGCTTTTTCCTTGTCTTCCATTTCATCTTGGGTTTTTACTAACGTTGCAAGTAGAGTAAAAGAGTGGTGCATATGCCCCTGGGGTCACTACTTCTCACCATTCATTTGGGGCTTTTTCAAGCCATCCAAGCCTAGCCGCTCAAGCCAAGAGTGGCTAGATCCTAGACACTCAAGCCAAGAGTAGCCAGATCCTAGCTTCTCAAGCCTAGAGTGATTAGACCTTATCTGCTGTAGATGATAGAGGCCAGATCTTTGTCACTACAGATGATAGTGGTTAAACCCTAGAAGCAATTTTATCGAAAAACATGCCTAATCATGGGTGGAAGTGGCGGTCTGCATGCAATAAATGTGAGAGGGAGTAACTTTGCATTCCTTTTCATGACCAGTTCATATAGGAGACTTGAGTTTGCATTTAAACTTTAGTTAACTGACATCCAAGCATAAACAAAGGACAAAAGCTTCTCATGCTAACAACTAGTTCGCATAGGAGACTAAATATTGGCAATTATATTTCAGTTAAATGGCCTCCAGACATAGAAAAGACAAAAATATTCTCATGATAACTCACACTATGCATGAGAAATTCATTCCTAGGGCTTGGACATAGACCTAGGGTTTCACACTATAAAAGGTGTAATCCTAAGAGCACTAGGGATCATCGATCTTTTATCCATCAATCTTGGTCATTGAGGAGATATTTCAAGACTTAGAGATTTTCTTTGGAGATCATGAGTATAGCGAAGCTTTAACGAATTGAAGAGCATAGCAACCATTATTTCAACATCAGATACAATATTTGGTCCATAGCTTTGGAGCAAATAGTACAAGGTTTACCTTAGCGGCCACTGTCTTGGACATTGGCCCACAAGCTTAGCTTAGGGTTTTAGACATTAGATTCATTATTTTGTTTAGCATATCATTAGCATAGCATCATTTCATTCGTTCACATTCATAGCATTAGCCTAATTTGCATTTGCTTTCATTTGTTATATTCAGTACTAACAACCTCATCTGTGGAGGTATTCTCGTACATCTAAGCATGTGTTGTTGTTTCATTGCTTACAAGGCCATAGGTTCATCGAACAAAATCTACAACATACGAGATCAAAAGGGATCCCTCTATGAAATAGACCTAGAGAAGGACGCATATGTAAGCCCTCATACATTTTCATGTGTGAAATCGGGAAGCCTTTATAAGCGCACCACATCTTCGTGAAAGGGGTACTATTTGCCTATTTGTAACCTTATTGTATCAAAATGGGTATCCCTAAGAGTGACCGACATGTAACCAAGTTTCAATATGAATAAAGAGATAAATATTTGTTATTTTTGTGTTATATACTTTTTCTTTGTCTTCCATTTCATCTTGGGTTTTTAATAACATTGTAAGTAGAGTAAAATAGTGGTGTGTGCGTCCCAAGGTCGCTACATATGGCGATCACGATGGGACCTCCTTTGATTTTTTTATTTTCTATCAGAATACTAACTTAATTTTGTGTGTAGGTATAGCTGCTATGAGCTACAGTGGCCAGAAACTAGCCGCTTTGAGCTACAGTGGACAATAGAGCTTTAGCTTCTCTAAGCTACAGTGGCCAAGAACCAATCGCTCTGGTCAATAGCAGCCAGAACTAGAGTGTAGCAGAGGTCAAAACATTGACTATCTGAGCTAGATCAAAGTTTGGTATAGCTTATCTGATATTTTTACAATTTTTTATCTACTTCTATGTGTCTAAAATAGAGAACTTAAAGCACATTTATGTTTGGAAATTGAAAGAATAAAAGGAGAAAGAATTAAGTATTTCACATATCTTAGATCTTCTTTTGAATTTTCCATTAGGCGTTGCTAGGAATAATTTCTTATGCCTAAAAATTTTTCCCTAGAATCCAATGTGCTAGATATTCTATGTTGTTTTATTGCTTTGAGGCCCTACTAGAGGCCATAGCTACATGAAATAAAGTGCGCCCATACAAATCATACTAGTTCATGCATCTTTATGAATATTAAAATGTATTTTTGAACTTAGGCATATAGGAAAGATTCATTGTTTCTATATGATGCACTTTGTGTTATGCAATATTAAAATGAAAACCACACACGAACGTCTCATTTAAACATTGGGGAGTTGGATTTCATCACTAGCCTTCGATTTAGTCTAGTGATGTTGGAATTCATCTCCTTCTACTGGTTTACCTCCTAGAGCTTCCTAGAAACAGATTGGGAAACTTATTTATAGTGATACTAAGTTACTTGTGCTCAAACTATCTCCCACTATTGGAACAATCATTGGTTCAGAGTGGAAGAGCTAGGAAAACCCCCCATTGGGTCTTTAGCCATGTACCCTAACTTCTTTTAATAAAATCATATTTGGAATGGGTGTACTTGATTGTCACTATGAATGAGTCTTCTCATTATTAATCCAAGAACAATAGCAAGAAATTGAAAGAAAAACACATCAAAACATATTAAACAATTTAGGGCACACTTAAATTGGTAATCAAGATAAACATTTGTTTGGTATTGTGTGGCTATTCCTAAATTACAAAGATCAATTCATAGACAACATGGTCAAAACAAGAAGTAAGCACCCTCAATCTGATATCGAGGGAGAGACAGAAGCAACTCATATCCATAGGCAGAGTCATAGTAATATTGAATGACCTACTCGTACAATCATGATATGTAGCTCCACGAGCCTAAAGGGTGATAAATCAACCCTTGGAGGATCTCCTTGAGAAACCCCAAGAAAGGAACCACATCATAGAATAAATTCACATAAACAAAAAGAGGCTTCATAGCCATCCTCATCAAGGATACATGAGGAGACCTCAAGGGCCTCCTCTAAACACATAAAAACATCTCAAATACGTGAGGAAGCTTCAAGGGTTTCCTCCTCACATGGACATAAAGAAGGTTCTAAAACTCATTCTTCACATAGGAATTACGAGACTGCTACATCTCCATCTACATGGAGAAAATATGTTACCACAAAGCCCTCTTCATCAAGAAGGCAAACAAGAATTGCAACACGTCAAGACTCACAAGAAACATATGAAACATGTTTACCCACTAAATGGTAGGAAACTAGAGCTACATCTAGTCATGGGAATCATATAGAAGAAATACTTCACACAAAAGGAAATATTCCTATAGAATATGACCTCATAGGAGTGAATGGCACCCTACAGTACCAACCATGAAAAACAAGACAACTAGACGAGTTGGATCAGTTTCCTACATGACCAACTCAAAGAACTATGTCTATAGAGAACTCTACATCTAGAAGCTCATGAACTATGACTTCTAAACACATATCTTAGTTTGGGAGTACCTCAGAGCTACCCTATAGTAGATACATAGAGTCTGATCATAGGGATATTCAACAGTACACTGAACAAGTCACAGTAGCTAGCAGGAGTACATATACAATAAAAACCTCCTTGAGGAATCTATGAGTCAAGACAACAAGAACAAAGTTAGATAAATATGAGTCTTCTGTAACAGTGCAAACTGATCGAATGTGATGGTTAGAAAATGCATTACGTAAGGAGCGAGATATAGTGGAATCTCTCAAATAGGATAAACAAAGAGAACATGAGAAACATTTGAGAGAGTAGGTTGAGCGACTAGCTCTTAATAATTCATAGATAAATGGTGGTGACCACCAAAGAAATATATGCACCGACTTACCTAAGGAGAGGTGCACTAGACAAGATAGCCTACAATGAAATCCCCCACCAAATCATGAACAAAATCCAACTAATGAGGGAAGGGCAAACATAATAAACCAAGATCACAATCCTGAGTCCCCTTGTAGGAGGGAGAAAAATAGAACAAATCAAATGTATAGAGAGTTTCCTCCATTGCCACTATGAATAGGCTTACAAGAGGAGGAAATCCATGCATAAAAGGTATTTCAAGAGCTTGCTAAAAAGATGAAAACCTTTGAGAAACAAGAGGTAGCTAGGAGCTCACCAACATTAAGCAAAATACACAACCAACCATTGTGCCAATCAATCCCTAGCCCTCCATATCCTAAGCACTTTGAGATGCCTAGGTTATAAAATATTAAGGGTGAAGAGGATGCACAAGAGCATGTCACTAATTTTATCAATGCCTATTTTCATCTTGAAGATAGTGACGCTCTCATGCTAATAACATTCATAATGATATTTTTAGGTTTTGTCACTCAATGGTTCAACCAACTACCTAATAATAGCATAACCACCTTTGAACAACTAGTAAACACATTCTTAAAGCATTTCTCCTTTGGTGCTAAAAAGAAGGTAAACCTATCAAACCTAGCAAACTTGAAACAGTATGATGATGAGCCAGTAATGGATTATGGGAATAGATGGAGAAAATTCATGGCAAAATTATAATTCTCCATTCCTATAGAATATATCATTCACATGTTCACCAAAAGTTGCTCTAAACACATCTCCCTCTTACTACAACTTCAGTAGTATCCTTTGTTTGAGGAATCTTTGGCACATGCCAATCTCATGGAAGAAATAAAAGTAGATGAGGGAACCATTAAACTCCGAAACAAAATGGAGTGGAACATGAATGGTAAGAATGATGAGTACAAGCAGAAGCAAGCCAACCCTAATCCAGTCAATCAAGTCATATTGGCTACACCTAAGGATGGGGGTGCACAACAACCCCATAACTATCAAGCACATCCCCCGCCAACTAATTAAAACCAAAAGAAAAATCAAGGAAGAAACCGAGAATGCAAGCCACCTTGTTATTTCACACCTCTAACAAAATCAATGCAATCAATATTTAATCAATTGATCAAGGCCAAGAGGATCAGATTTCTTGATATACCTCTTATAGATCCCAACTATCCTAAGCCAAAAGGATATAGGGAAGATCAATTTTGCCCTTATCATAGGATACCGGGGCATGAAATTGAGGTTTGCATTAGTTTTAAGCATCAAGTGCAAAACATGATTGAGGTGGAAGAACTCAAAGAGGATAACCCGCTGGCTCCCGATAATAGAGACATGGGAATATATAGAAATCCATTGCCCAATCATGAGGCCCCTAGAGAGCAAGGGGTCCAAGTCAATTAGGTTCAAGCTAACATACCTACCCTCAGATGCATTGGGATGGTTGAGATTCTTAACATAGCAATAAGGACTAGGCGGTATGGTCAACCGCAATCGCCTGTAGCTCCCATGAACATCCCAGCTACCCCTAGTAAAAGGCAAGACAACCTTCCAGGTCCATCGATGCGATCTATGGTGACTATTCGGAGTAGATTGGAGCAAAACCTATAGACAACTCTAGCTAAGTTATCCATCTATGAGATCAGATAACTGTCCCCAAAGCATAGGGAGACTCTAATGGAGATTTTAAGGATAATTGAGATCCAACTATAAGATGTGAATGTATTCACTCACTTTGTAGGACAAGTAAAATAATGCCAAGAACCTATAATTTGATTCTATGACCATGATATTAAGATAGTTCTTGTTGCCTTACCAAACCCTCTGCTAAACATTGTAGCGGTAATCAACAACTTACCTTTCAAGAGGGTCTTGGTTGATATAGGTTCATAGATAAACATCATTACAACAACTGTAATAGAGCACCTCAAGATCCCCAAGTCTAATATCATTCTAGGAGCTTACACATTGAGAGCTTTTAATGATGTTTTATGCAATACTATGGGAATGATAGTCCTACCCATAAATGTGGGACACAAGACCATACCTATGATATGTCATGTCTTGGAATGAGATATGCAGTACAACATCCTCTTAGGGCATCCTTGGATAAGGACCATGAAGTGTGTGCCTTCGATATTGCACCAGTGTATCAAGTACGTGCATGAGAACAAAGTCTATGTGGTTATGGCTGATGAAGAGCATTTTAAATACATCAATCAGGTGGACATTCTAGGATAATTTGTAATCCCTTCTACCCACCTGTACGTAGCACCTTCATCCCCAACCACACAAGTGGATAACAAAGACAAAGGGGTAATAAAAGACCCATGCACTTCAACACCTCCTGGTGCACTCAAAGTAGTCAATGCTTCTAAAGTACTATCAACGTCAAAACCAAAAGATAATCAAAAGCTAAAGGTGCCCCTAGTAAAGGAGGAAAGGCCCAAGGAAGTTCCAAATATAGCCATTACTGAAATGCCAGGTCCTAACAAAGAAGAAGATATTCAAGATCAAGATGAAGATAGTGATTTTCACCCTACTTCACCAGTATCATCCGTAGGGTCATCCACGTCACATGCATCATTACACTTGGCAAGCACAAGCATGGGGGAGTACCTTGTGTAGAACATCACCTTTATGCCTAGCATTGAGTCTACATAAGACATGGAAAGGACTAAGGACTTGAGGCCGCCAGTGGGAACAATGGTTCCACTTGGAATCCCTCCCAACCAAACCAATTTTTTCTATGTCGACCTGGACTGCACTCATAAGTCTTCATATATAAAAGAGGATAGTGACAGATTATTCACGATCAATGTTCATTACCTCTCTAACCCTAATTTTTCTCTAAGCTATATTGAGCATTACCATTGGCATGGCTATGGCCTTGGCATATATGAGTAGGGATGCAGGCAGCCATATGAGCCATAATATCAGCTTCCCTTCGATAGATTTGGCTTAGGCTATTATATTGGAGGTCAATATGAATCTATTGTAGTGTCATTGGAAATATTAAGCTTAGGGTTAGGAAAAGATATTGATTTCATTCCTTATCACCCCCTAAGAATAGGAAATTTGAGCAACAGACAAGTGCCCACAGTAAACATACCACCACCAAAAATTTATCACCCAAAAATCTCAATTGATTCTGCCCCAATAGGCTACAACTCATGGGATGAGGAGAATGGATATGAAGCAAGTGATGATGAGGCACAACTTGGCTTAGCCTACAAGGGGCCTCACTATTTACAAAGATTCACATGGTCCATCTATGATGAGAATGGGTATACATCAGAAGAAAGTGACTATGAATCAGAAGACTCAACAAAAAGAGCCTACTTAGTCCTAAGCCATCAACCCCTAAATTTAGGGCAAGATACAAATGCAAATGGATTCTTCATAAGTGACGAAGAATATGAAGATGAAATAGAGATGGCCTACTTAGGGCCAATACATGAGCCCCTTATATTAGGATCACATACTAATGCTAACAGTTTCTAGATAAGTGATGATGAATTTGAGGATGAGACCGATATGGCTTATCTTAGACCTCACAACTTGCAACAAGTCAACGAGCTAGTAGGGAGAGAGGCGGCACTCCTAGCCATAGACCCTCATCTATGATTTTTAAGGAGACCTATTGACCTAGCTACCATTCATCGGATGGTCAATCCTCTTTAGCCTACATTCATAGAGTGATTAGAGCCCAATGATCCTATTATCTACCCTACTCATGGGCCAGATCCAAAAATTTCCACTTCTCCATAACCTCATCACGAGCATGGAATGGAAAACCCTGAGATAAGATTACACCCATGTGGTCTTGGAGACTTCATTTCATCGATCAACATGATATCCATTGATTTTACCACTCCACTTCATAATCCAATAGATCCTACCAAATCATTGCATCTTGATGTAGAGGCTATTGATTGGGATCGTGCTAATTCACCCATAGAGCCTAAAGACCTCTTCCCCAATGAAGAGATGTTATAGTTGTTCCATTTTGCATCAGGTTGTACGTATGACATATTCCATTTTGGTTTGGAACCTAAGTTAGTAGGTCCTATAAATCCCACCAATGACATTCATTTGATACCCACTCCTCATAAGCTATAGGATGGGTCACATATGGCTATAGAATTGACTTTCAATATGGACATCAGTGATGATCCTACCCAACCAAGGAAAGTCAAGTTCAGAGAAAGTCTATCTCCAGAGGAACAAGCCATCCTAATTCCTCTCCTCAAATAGAGGCTAAATATTTTTACTTGGACTTACAAAGACATGCCAGGGATAGATCCAAAGTTAGTCATTCACAACATTTCATTGGATCCCATGAAGAAGCCAATCAAGAAAAAGCTAAGGAAAATGCATCCAACCATCACTTTGATGGTGAAGAACGAATTGTAAAAACTACTGGATGCAGTATTCATATTTCCTATAGACTACCTTGAGTGGGTGTTGAACATGGTACCCATGGGGAAAATCGATGGAAGAGTCCATATTTGCACATACTTCAGAGATTTAAATAGGGAAACACTAAAGGATTCATTCCCATTGCCAAACATAGACACTCTTGTAGATGTAAACGTAGGTCATTAGATGCTCTCCCTAATGGATGGTTTTTCTGAATACAACTAGATTTGGATTAAGTCTAAAGATCAACATAAAACTACTTTTATTACTTCGTGGGGAACATTCTATTACAAAGTGATGCCATTCGGTCTCAAAAATATTTGTGCCACATATCAGTGGGCTATGAAATACATATTCCATAACTATATGCATAAGATATTGGAGGATTACATTGATGACTTATTGGACAAGTCCATGTTACGACAAGAGCATGCTGAAGTCTTTAGAAAAGTCTTTGATCGCATCATAGATCACAATATCTGATTGAATCCTAAGAAGTGTGTATTTAGCGTAACTTTTGGCAAGCTTTTGGGATTCATCGTATCCAAGAGAGGCATTGAATTTTATCCTGCAAAGGTAAAGGCTATACTAGAAATGGCCGCCCCTACCAACATTAGGGAGTTTCAGATCCTATAATGCAAGATAGCATCCATAAAAATATTCATCATGAAATCATCATACAAATTCTGACCTATGAATCGATTCCTCCACAAGGAGGTCCCCTTTCATTGGGATGAAGAATGCCATCGAGCCTTTGCAGAGATCAAAACTTATCTAGAAGCGCCACTAGTATTGGCTCCACTAAGGCCAGACATACCTTTTTTACTATATATATTAGCTACTAATTTTGCATTGGGCACCATGTTAGCCCAAAAGAATGCACAAGATAAATAGCAATCCATATATTACATTAGTTGCACCTTGGTGAGTTATGATCTAGGATATGCGTATGTCAAAAAGTTGTGTTTAGCAATGGTCTTTGCAACTTGAAATTTGTGACACTACATGTTGAGCCATATGAACTACATCATATCAAAAAAAAATTCTTTGTAGTACATGATGAGCAAGCCATATCACAATAGACATACTGTCTCACTCCAAATTTTTTGCATCCTTACCATCAGGCTATAGGATCCATGCCCGGAAGGAGGATGCGAGAAGGATGGGACAATACCTCGGACTGAGAGGCCCTTTGAAGGTCCCGCATCTCGGGGGAGGGGTATAAGGGTGAATTTTTGATGGATGGTGGGTTCACCAGGAAAATTTTGAGTGGCAGTTTCCACACCTAGGTTGATAGTGAGTTTGATGTGTTCATTTTGCACTTTAATCATTCAACTCCTAGGTTTGGCCAAGATGAATCTAAACTATTCTATATGCCAATGTTGATTTAAATAAATACAAAAAATAGAAATGACTACTAAACACAGAAAATATGCTAGCCAGAATATAACATACCTGATTTCGGATGTCTGATGAAGATTCTGAGTTTTGTAACAGTCCAGATCACCTCAATTTGTATGTAATCATCTGATATTTCATAGGATCATCTCAAATTGCAGACGATCATCTGAGATCAGACAAAATCATCTGAAATCTAATGAATTCGTGATACGAATTCGTCAGAAACCTGCAATAATAGAAATAGATACAAAATACCAAATATGCAACTGCAGAAGCAAAGGAAAATGATAGCAATAACAACAAACATGCCTAAATCATGGATTCAAATAACAAAATAAGGAAAATGTAGTAGATTTAATGATTGATCTTAACTTTATCATGCGGTTATGCTAAATGAGGTGAACTCCAAGATGCATAAATATAATAATTTAATATAGTACAAAAATATAATATGAAAATGCAGATAAAAAACTAAGGAAATGCAAACTCTGGGCTCTGATTGCCCCCAATCTGGACTACAATCAGGATCGCCTCCAATCATACAAGATTGTCTGTGCTCCTCGACAAGATCATCCGAAATAGTATGGAATTGCTTGCGATGATCCGAGCTAGCTTCGACTAAAAAATAGTAAAGTTATTGCAAGAAAACATGAAATACAGAATGCAAATGATGGTGTGGGGATGCTCTGAGATGTGTGGAAGTGCAGGGGGTTTAAGCAAAGTTTCAGGTAGAGAGTCAGGGGGATAAACTAAGAAAATATTAGTTTATATAGGATTAGGGAGAGGTTAGGAGGTTGGGGATCATCCCAATCTAGGAGATCTCCAACGAGGGAATCTCCAACTGCGCAGACGTGCTTCTACCCAAGTTGGAGAGGCTATTGAAACAAAAGCTAATTATGAAAATTTGGTTTTGGGACAAAATCGTCTGGACATTCTGTTCCAGATGAATTTGTCAGATTTGGGATGATTTCGTCTAATCTGTGACAATATCGTCCAACAATCAAAACAAATCTTAAAAATGGTGCAAAAAATGAGGAAAGCAGGTAACAGGCGGTTAACGGGAAGTTTGAGGTTAAAATTTGAATTTTTATCTTTTTACTAGGGTTTAACTGTGCCAATTTTAGGGTGCTACATTTTGCCCCCTCGTTAGCGAATTTTTTGAAGAAAATGCGTTAAAGACGAGTTTTTCCCATTTTACGAGAAAGAAAAAATGTACTCAATTTTTTAGATGATGATTCTAGGTCGAATCATACGATTGCTGGCTATGGTGCCTCCTTCATGTTTTTACTCAAATCGAACGTTTGAGGAAAAAACGCGAAAAAGAAAAATTAAAATGTTATTGGTTTTGAATAAAATTAAGAAAAAATAGGGTAAAACCCTAATTCATTTTTTTTACTATTCATTTTTACTATTCCAAAGCTCTATAGAGAGAAAAAAAAATGGTGGAGACAGTGCACAGAGTGACAAAGGTCCGACGCGGGCTACGGGTAAGGATCTAATCCTAGTAGATTAGGTTTGAATTAACTTTGTACAATTTTTTTATTTAAATTTTGATTTTTTGGGGCATCGTGGCCATTTTTAGGCCATCGACGACGTCGGGATGAAATCGTCCCTATTTCGTCGAAATCGTCCCTAAATCGTCGATTTCATCTGAGGGCGAAATCGATGATATAGGGGCAATCTCGTCCAACAAGGGGCAATCCCCAAGTTTCAAAATCGGGGATGATTTTGTCCTAACAAAGGATGATGTTGCCCAATTTGGGACGATATCATCCAATGGTGGATGATATCATCATTTTTAAGAAATTAAGCTTGATTAAAATGTATTTAATTTGATTTTAATGATTGGTTTATTAATGAATTTTATTGTTTTATTGTTTGTTTTGTAGAAAGGATTACTAAAGAACCGAGAATGGAAATACAGTGGGCTGAGAGATGACTTGGTTGCTCTTGACTAGGTAAAGCATGACCAACTAGCATAGGTCGAGCTACGACATGTGGTAGAGATGCCACAAGTACCGACGAATATGGGGCTATTGATAGCCCTAGCAGAGAGGTGGTATCCGGGGTCATCCTATTTTTGGCTACCAACAGGGGATATGGCTCCCACTCTAGAGGACGTATGGAGGATCATGAGGATCCCCATATAGGGACGACTGATGACGCCTATGGCCAATCAGGGCCAAGCTATGATGAGATTGATAAGAGACTCGAGCTTTGCCCCGGAGAAGGGCGAGGTGAACATTGAGTCTCTGAGGCAGATGCCTGGGGCATCTAGGCTGACTCAGGTTTTGGTAGGGGTGGTCGGTGGGCATTGATAGCTGGACATAGTTTGCGACATGAGAGACCACAGGTATATATTTGTATGGGGCAGCTTTGTACTGTGCCGCTTGTATAGGATCCTACATGGGGTCATATACAAGGGAGGGCGATGTCTGGTCTTGAAATCACTACTACAGGTTTGGTGCTAAGAGCACATCATGGTGCGAAGGCTGGTAGGGCTCCCATTGATAGGGGTTGACCAAGAGAGGCCCCAAGTTTTCTATTGGTGGCTATAGAGGGGGTCATAATGGTAGATAGATCTACCTATGTCACAGAGGTTGCTAGACAACCTCATCCTAGACTAGATCACTTAGAGGCCATGGCGAGAGCACCCTGGGTGGGCAGAGGATGGGCAAGAGTTGGCTTGCATCAGGTGAGTCTACTGGTTGAGGATGGAGTGGGGAGAGGTAGATCTCCACTACTATGATCGGGTACTATGGTAGTTTGGTCTTTAGTAGGGGATCCCTTCTCTCAGGGATTATGAGTACTCCCAGACTGTTTGAGATAGTACTACGCTGAGTGGGGCTCCAGACATGTAGCGGTTATAGAGCCAGGATACTGACTATGCCACCATCTAGCTAGTGGATGGTGTTGAATCTGGGGTGACTGATGGATACGATGCTTGGTACGCAGGCATCCGCCCTCCTCGGATGATAAGGGCATAGGGTCTAGTGCATGCCATGGTGCACCAGATGGGGAGGTGATGACAGGCTACGATTGAGGTAGCGTGGGGTCGCGATGGGGTAGAGAAGCGATGATCTCCGTAGGAGAGACGCCAGAGGATGGAACGGGCTCCCTAGAGACCACAACAGCTAGGGAGGAGGGAGGAGAGACTTCCTTCTTAGCAGGGGGAGAGACCACCATTGCTCAATAAGGGCAAGGGTGTCAAGGTAGGGGAGAGCAACAAGACGACAGCTCTCTGGGCTAAGGTTGCCCACCTCCAGGCTTAGGTGCAAACATTGCAGGATGAGGCTACATGGCTCAGAGCTCGGGGTGGAGGAGTGAGCACTCAAGATCTGGTATGGTCTATTGCTCAAATTACATTCTACCAGGGGCTATACTATCACATGGTTCCAAAGAACCATAGGGTACCACTGCCAGCACCTATTGCAGAGCTGATCATGATGGGATCATCGAGGACATCCTCACGATCGATGACGAGGACCCGGGACACAGCCCGGACCTCTATGGGACCACCTCCTCCACATCAGGGCGAGGGAGTAGATGAGGCTGAGAGCTCGAGGGCTTCTCAAGGATAGCTGCTATAGATGGATTGTATATATATTTTTGAGAGGATTGAGTATGCTAGGATATAGATTGTGGCATACCAATCCAATTGTGATATGATGTACAAATATTTTTGATATATATATATATATATGATATTTTTGTGATATAACTTGTGTATATGTTTTTATGATGCTTCAATGTTTGAATGGTTTGTTTGTTGATGATTCATGTAATTATGTCATTTTTAGAAATAATTGTATGTCATGGCATAAAATTGTAAATGAAATAATCTGATGTAAATAATTGGTTGTTTTTTGGTGTATTTTGATGAAAAATAAAAGAGACTTCTAACAATAATTTCAAAGGACATTGTCGTTGTTATAGACCATTTCATGGAGTCCCCGCTCGCTCGGTCGTCAAGCTAATCCCAATTTAGAAATATTGCTAAAAGTAAAAGAATGCTTAAGAGACTGTCTTAAGAATTTGTGTTGTGATGATGGAAATGATGGTTTGATGATTTTTTTTTTCAGATTTTCATAAAAATAGTATGCATGAGATACTAAAAGAAATATGATTTTGCTAGGCATACATTCCTAAGTGTGATAAATTTTTTGAATAATTCCTTAGAAATTATACCATGGTTGCAAGATTGAATGTTGACATAATGACATGAAAATAGAATAAGTGTTTGTTCGTTTTAAAGCACAATTGTGTAACATAATGATGCAAGTCATATGTTTTTATGAATTTGTTTAAAAAATAAATGGAAAATAAAATTAGAACAATGGTTTGCGCTAGGCATAGAATTATAGGTATAGACTTATACCATCATCGCAGAATCCAAAGAGAATTTGATATTTTGGTTTTATTACATGATTGATTTTTGATTTTTGATAAACATAAAATAATAATATAAACTTGACTTTATTTTGCTAGATTTTGTAATAGGTTGTGTAAAATAATTTTGGATTTTTGAAAACAAGGTATGTAAGTGTGTTTATACTAAACAGATGTTCTGAAATAAGAATAAAATTTATTCCAAAAGAGTTGTAGAAATATTTTAAATTATCTCAAAGACAAATGCAGATTTCTAAGGAACCCTCATGTGCATATGTGAGTTCATTGCCGATCTTGATTTATCATAATGATAGAGAATATCTCAAATACAAATGCATGTGCAATTGTATTGTTCATTCACCAATTTTGAGGAAGATAATTTGATACAAGTAATTTGAATTAACCAAATGAATGTTCGTTGACCATGATTTATATGCATGTAACCATACCAAACTACTGTGTAAGTTAGGTTATCAAGAGCTAGCTAATCCATAAGCTGACATAGGTTTGTAAAAGAAGGTCGCTAATGTGACAGACATATGACCAAGCTAAGGATTACCCAAGGCCAAGCGGGTTGGGCACAAACCACCTCTTATGGGGCTTACCTCATAGTTGTCGAATAATTGAGAATTCCAGGGATTCAAGCTCATTCACCCTTCTTTTTTTTCAAGGGGTAGGGAAAGGATTTGCATTTTTATTTTGCTTTTCTCTTGTTTTCTTCTTTTTTTTTGTTTTTTTTTTTTTTGTATTTTTGCTTGATATTTGAGAAAATGCTGAAACATTTCTATGGTGATACAAAATAATATTTTTCTTTTTCTCTTTTTCTGTGAATTTTTCTTTTCTTCCTATGCTAGGGATACTTGCTCGGATTAGTTGTAGAGCAAGGGATTTTTATTCCGGGTAGGGGTGAGCTTGTCCTTTTGTCAATTCTCAAAGATTCTAGACCATGTGCATGATAGGATAGCAGGGGAAACTTTTTGCTCAAGAAAACATTTCTACTATGTAGCATCATATCGAATTTGTAATGAAATCATTTTAATGTGAAGATATGTATTTGGTTCAAGTAAATAACAAGATCAATTCTCTATGCTCAAAAATTTATTTAATTCAACTATGGACTTTGATATAAGAGAGATTAATAATCAAAAAATAAAATCAAGATATTTATTCATGTGAATGTGAAAGTGTGGGATTCCAAATAAATGCTAATTTGTCCAAAATAATTGAAAATATAACTGCAATACTTCAAGAATTGACAAGTACGAAAATAAAATATGTGTTTGAGTATTTTGATTTTGATCAATGAATTACAAGAAGAAATATTATTACTGTTTTAGAAAAATATTTTGATAGAAATGGAAAAAATGAAACAATATGCAAAAATATAATATATACAAATGATGAAATGACCCAATGTTATGCATAATAATGCTTAAGATGCATAATTTTCATAGGTTCTTTAAGATATTTACCATCTAAGGTAGCTAATCGATATGCTCCTGATCCAAATTTAGTAGTGATGACATATGGTCCAAGCTAGTTGGGCTCAAATTTACCTTTAAGGTCTTTAGTTGCATTAGTATTTTTCTGATTTTCTTTTAAGACAAGGTCGCCAATCTCAAAGGATCGTTGATGAAATTTCTTAAGGTATGCTCGTTTAAGCTTGTTTTGGTAGGCACGAAGATGCTCCAAAGCATTGATGTGCTTTTCATCTAGAAGTTCCAGCTGACTAAGTCTTCCAGCACGATATTCATCTCCTACTTCGGTATCTTGAAGTAGTAGAGCTAAAGAAGGAACTTCTAATTCAAAGGGAAAAATGACTTTAGCACCATAAACCAAAACAAAATGTGAAGTGCCTGTGGGGGTACGAACGCTAGTTCGATAAGCCCACAAAGCCGGATATAATTGAATATGCCAATCTCGGCCAGATTTATTGACCATTTTTTTAAGGATTTTGATTAATATTTTATTAGATGCCTTTGCTTGGCCATTACCCTGAGGATAATAGGGAGTGGACCAACAATGTTGAATTTTATACTTTTGACATAATTTCTTAACATCTTTATTTTTAAAACAAGTTCCATTATCTGAAATGAGATTTGCAGGAATTTCGAACCTACAAATAATTTGGTTAAAAATAAACTTGGAAACTTGGGTTCCAGTGTAAGAAGCTAATGGCATAGCTTCAACCCACTTCATGAAATACTCAGTGGCGGTTATGATGAATTTGTGTCCATCGGATGACACAGGGTTGATTTTTCCAATGATGTCTAAGCCCCATTTTGAAAAGGGCCAAGGAGATGAAATAGCCTGTAGTTCTTATGCAGGCACATGGACAAGGTCAGTGTGTTTATGGCATTTGTCACAATGTCGCACATAATTATGTGCATCAGTCTCAATGGTAGGCCAAAAATATCCTATCCTAAGGAGCTTCTTAGCAATGGTGCTACCACTAAAATGTCCCCCACAAGATCCATTGTGGGCTTCATTCAAAGCTGATCTAGATTCTTCTAGATTCAAACATCTCAATAAGATGCCTTCAAAAGATCTCCTATACAAGGTATTACCAATAATCACGAAGTGAATTGCTCGTCTATGTAATAACCTACGCTGGTTGCTAGTACAACCTTCAGGGAAAGTCCCATTTTGAAGAAAATTAAATATATCAGTGTACCATGTTTCAAGAGTAGTTTCGTTGATTAGAAACATATCCAAAGGTTCTAAGCATGATTTTCTTGAAGTAGGTTCCTGGAGTCAATGAATAATGATGGTAGCATATTCATCATCTAACTCCAAGGGTAAAAGAGATGTGGTTGCAGCCATAGCGTCAGCCGCATGATTGCTAGTTCGAGGAATAGCTTCCAAGGTAACTTGGTCAAACAAGGATAATAATTGTAAAACATATGCTTTATATGGGCATAATTTATCATCTGTGGTCTGATAAACATCATTGATTTGATTTATGACAAGTTGAGAATCACCGAAAACCAATAAATTTTTAATTTTTAGGGCCAAGGCAGCTCGTAATCCAAGGATAAGAGCTTCATATTCAGCAGTGTTATTGGTGCAAGCAAATGTTAATTTGAAGGATAGAGGTATAAGATGTTTCTATGGAGATATTAAAATAATACCTACACCATCCCCACTCATACATAGGGCTCTGTCAAAGTATAGGGACCATTGCTCTGGATGGTCTGCATCTAGTTTAAGGCATTCATCAGGAAACTCGATGATGAGAGGATGGGTAGACTCCAAGGGTGCAGTAGCTAATTGATCTGCTATGATTTGACCTTTAACAAACTTTTGTCCTATAAATGTGAGTTCAAACTCGCTTAGCGCAAGAACCCACTTTGTTGTATGACCAAATAAGTACGGTCGACTCATGAGATATCGCAAAGGGTCGAATTTGGTAATAACATACATTTTTTGACTGAGAATATAATGTCGTAGTTTTTGTGTAGAAAATACAACTGCTAGACATAATTTATCTATTGTGGTATAGCAAGTTTCATAACTAATTAAGGTCCTGCTAATGTAATAATTAGCACGTTCTTTCTTCTCATCGTCAAGCTAAGCTAACATAGCTCCTAAAGCAAAATCAAAAGAAGAAATGTACATGTTGAGTGGATATTTTGCCCTATAACAAAATGATCATGCAACTAGAGTCTCTGATAGGAAACTCTCTCTTGCAAAGAAATTAGTTATTTCTCCAAGGTTCTTATGAACAAACATTCATATGCCTAAATAATAATAGTCAATTTAAATGCTTGGAACACCTTAGTGATTGCAAGTAACTGTAAACAAGGGGCAATGTTGGTTTATTTTATCATGAAACTTTAATGATTGTTCGTTGAACCAGAATAAACAAATGTGAATCGGCCCAGCAATGAAAATTTCTATTTTCAGATTTTTAAAGATCTGCAATAAAACAACAACTTCGGTGAATTTATGAAAATAATTCCGAAAGTGAAATTTTAATATGCATATTTGAAGTCTGCAATATTACCTATGCCCTGGTGCAACTATTTTGGGATTTTGAATTTTTATTTTTTTAATTTTAATGACTGCAAATTAAAATAAAGTAACAGCTTTTGGAAAGTAAAGTGCAGAAAAATAAAAATAAAATGCCTTCAGTATGATGCTATCCTATTTCAAAAAAATTGAAGATATGACGTTTCCATGCATGCAACCTAACCTATTGGACCTGCAAAACATGCACAATCCTGATAAGCTAAGTGCTGGTTCCTAAGGATTTAAATGAGGTTTTTAGATTTAAACATTCGCATGCAGCAACCAAGAAAAACTTGTATCAACTACATTTACAAGCCTAAAATCTGAAAAAGGGAAAACAGACATTTAATCTTGCATGCAGAAAATGACTCCTTCTTTCTTGCCCATAAGATGCAAATTTCTGAAATATTATCTGCATTAAATATTTGTCATTTTACAATAGCAGACATCTGGTTCTCCAAAACCAAAAAAAGTGGAAGAAAAGCACTCCAAAGCAGGCCCAGAATGGCTTATCACCATCAGCTCTGCAACCCTGCTCCCAGCGATTTCCAACCTCTATACCAATTTGTGCTTCTGATTTTATGCTTTCTAGAAATGCTCTCTATTTTGCCCTATGACGCTTCTCTTCATCTCCTAGATCGCTTCGTTTCACCTTCCCTACCTCTTCGTTGTTTTTGACTTTATGCTCGACATCGAGACGCTTGATCTTCTCTATGAACTGTAATGCTTCTGCAGCCCTTACACCTTTATGCCACGTGTTTTGCACTTTTTTGCATGTTCTATAATGGCCTCGTGTAAATCGTGACAAAAAATAGCATGTCGTGATATCGTGACATTTTTTTGCATGCAGCTTTGCTCTTCTACCTGTATCACGAAAATGAGACACGTCGTGAAATCACGACGTTTTTCAGCCAACAGCCTTGTCTGCCACCATGCACAACGAAAATGAGACATGTTGCGAAATCGTGATGTTTTCTTGTATGCAGCCTTGTCAGCCTTCATGCACAGCAAAAATAAGACATGTCGTAAAATCATGACATTTTTCTAGCAACGGGCCGCGCAAATGCAACCTGTCGTGAAATCGTGATGTTTTCCTGCTTTGGGCTATCTTGCTACAAATTGTCACAAAATCGTGACGTTTTTCTCTATCGCTGTGTTTTGTTGCACTTAGCCACGAAAACGTGACATGTTGCGAAATCACAACACTTTTCTTTTCAGGGATGTCTCACTGCTTTCTGTCACGAAATCGTGACACTTTTCTGTTCCATACCATCTGACTGCTTTATGTTGCAAAATCGTGATGCTTTTCATATTCGTCCTTCATCTTGTCTTCAGGTCACGAAATGGCGACATGTCGTGATATCGTGACAACTTTTCATTTTGTACACTTTGGCTGCTTTCTATTGTGAAATCATGACGCTTTTCTATTTCAGGCTATGCAGATGCAACCTGTCATGAAATCACGATGCCTTTTCATTTTGCTATGTTTTGTTGTACCTAGCCGCAAAAACACATGTCACGAAATCATGAAACTTTTTTATTCGGCATCATCTCATCGCTTCCTATCGTGAAATCGTGACACTTTTCTATTCGGCATCATCCTACTACTTTCTGTCATGAAATCGTGACACTGTCATTTTCGCCCTTCATCTCATCTTCAGGTCGCGAAATGGCGACATGTCGCGATATCATGACAACTTTTCATTCCATGCACTTTGGTTTCTTGGAGCCGTGAAAACATGACCTGTCGTGATATCGTGACATTTTTTCCTCTATGTTCATTTTGGCTGCTCCAGGTCACAAAACTCCGACATGTCACGATATCGCGACATCTTCTGCCTTGACTCTTCTCTTGTCGCCTTTGACCGTGATTTCATAACATTTCGTGATATCGTGACGCTTTATCTTCATGATGCATTCTGCTGCTCTTAGCCTCAAAAACGTGACATGTCACAAAATCATGACACCTTTTCATTCCACTGCACTTTTCTTGTCTGAGCCACAACAGAGACGACAACTTTCATTTTTGAGCAGCAACAGCGCAACATGTCATGAAATTGTGACAACTTTCATTTCTAAGCAGCGACAGCGCAACACATCATGAAATTGTGACAACTTTCATTTCTAAGCAGCGATAGCGCAACATGTCATGAAATCATGACAACTTTCATTTCAGAGCAGTGACAGTGCAACACGTCATGAAATCGTGACAACTTTCATTTCTGAGCAGCGACAGCGCAACACATCGCACAATCATGACAACTTTCATTTCTGAGCAGCGACAGCGCAACACATCGCACAATCATGACAACTTTCATTTCTAAGCAATGACAGTGCAACACGTTGCAAAATCATGACAACTTTCATTTCTGAGCAGCGACAACACAACACATCATGAAATTGAGACAACTTTCATTTCTGAGCAGCGACAATGCAACACGTCGCGAAATCATGACAACTTTCATTTCTAAGCAACGACAGCGCAACACTTCGTGAAATCATGACAACTTTCATTTCTAAGCAGCGACAGTGCAACACATCACAAAATCATGACAACTTTCATTTCTGGCCGCGACAGAGTGACATGTCGCGATATCGCGACACTTCTTTTTCTTGCTGAATTTTGCTCTTCCTTTGATTTTTTAGCATCTGGGCCACTGCAGTCTTCTTTGAAAGCATGCAAAAATGTGGGTCCCCAATTTTGGGGTGTGTTGTGGATCAGCCACAATAGTACAAAATAAATGGACAATCAGATTTAGGTGGGGAAAGCACCAGTGGTTTAAGGAGATATTGCTTAAGGAGTTCAAATGCTTCCTGAAATTCGTTGTCCTAATGAAAAGAGACATCTTTCTTAAGAAGCTTAAGAAAGGGTCCAATTTTCTTTGCCAACTTGTCAATGAAGAGACGAATAGCTTGAAGCTTACCTTGTAAAATTCATAATTCTGATATATTTGTGGGTGTGGGCATATCTGTGATAGCCATGATCTTGAGAGGGTCAATTTCAATTCCACATAAAGAAACTATAACCCCCAATAATTTACCGGACTTAACTTCGAATATGCATTTGGCTGGATTTAGTCGGATAAGATATTCCCTTAACCGATCAAATACTTTTCTCAAGTCATTTAAATGATCATATTCTTTGATGGAACGAGCTATAATATCATCTACATAATCATGTAGAATATCATGCATCATATCATGAAAGATATAAGTCATGGCTCGTTGATAGGTTGCACCTGCATTCTTTAAACCGAATGGCATCACTTTCCAACAAAAGGTTCCCCAAGGGGTAATAAAGGCTATTTTAGCCTGATCTTTAGGAGCTATCCTGATCTGATTATAACCATAAAATCCATCCATTAGGGATATCATTCCACTTCCAATAGTAAAGTCAATGATCTGATCCATGTTGGGAAGAGGAAAATCGTCTTTAGGGCATGCAACATTAATATCTCTGAAGTCTATGCAAACCCTAACTTTAGTGGCTTCTTTCTTAGTTACTGGAACTACATTTGAGATCCATTCAGCATAATCAATGGCTTGTATAAAAATAACATTTAAGAGTTTTTCTAATTCCCCTTTGACTAGTAAGGCCACTTTAGGATGCATTTTTCTAAGTTTTTGTTTAACAGGTTTAGCATCCGGATGGACTACTAGGTGATGCATAACTACAGAAGGGTCTAATCCTGGCATATCTTCATATGTCCAAGCAAAGACGTCTTCATATTGTTTAAGGAATGCAATGTATTTATCTTGTTTTTCTTGACTCAATTCTGATCCAATGTTGATTATGTGAGGGTTGTCTTTGGTTCCAATGTTAATTTTTATGATGTTTTCTACTTCCATATGTAGATCTCTCTCAAAATTAGGTGGGGTGGGTGAAACGCCTAATTCTTGTAATTCTTCCAAGGTTAGCTTGGATAATTCATCTTGAGGAGTCGTGGCCTCAAGCTGGGCTATACTAGGTATAGAGCCATCAAAATAAAATCTGTTATATAACAATTCCTCAATGGAGACATCATGAAAGATATCCCCCTCCAACTCATCGTCGGATTTGGCAATCATCTTAGGGTAAGATATGGATAGCATATTGCATGTAAGAGGCTTATTCATTAAATGCAAGACATCTCGTTTATCCAAATAATCTTGGTAACATATAAGATGGTCATCATCCTCAAATGGGAAGGGCTGACCTTTACTAGGAAATAGGCCCACACCACATCGGGCAGGCCATGGTTCTACCTCAAAATGTTCTTTCATACCATTCTGGAAAGGTCCCAAACCTTTCCCTTTATATCCCAATTTAAGCATTATAGGCTTAGCTTTAATATACTCATTAGCAAAATAGCATCTAGCATATCCATCACAATGTGTCTTGATGTTCCTGGGTATTCTTCCCCAATCATATCCCTTATAAATAAAAGCACAACTCCCAACTTGGTAGATACTCCCCATAGGCTATGGGAGGCCCAAGGTACGAGGAGAGGGTGGGAGTTTATTTAAAATAAGGGAAGCTTGCATGGCAGTGTTGGTTTCTTTTGATATAAGAATTTTAGATAAATCGGGTAAGAGCTCATCAGTAAGAGCATAAGAGGTAGAAGGAACATTTCCTACATCGTCGGATGTGGAAAGGATGCCTATAGTGGATGTAGATGTTATAGGGATATCGATGGATGAGTCTATAGGTATGGAAGTTATAGGAGTAAAACAAGAAGCATTGGTTGTAGTTTTAGGATCTTTTCGAGGTCCTAATGTGGTTTGTTCAGAATATGGTTGAGCTATATGTAGAGGTGTAGTTGAAAGAGTAGATGATGTTATGGGTGTGTGTTTCACACGTTTGGGTGGATGATGAGAATTAGGATGTGTGGATGACAGAGCAGGGAAAAATTGAACTCCAACAGGTTCTGCCAAAGCACACATATCAAAGGGTCTAGGATCACCATGAATGGTAACCAACTGATTTTTAAATTTGAATTTAACACACTGATGTAAAGTGGATGGAACAGCTCGCATCGCGTTGATCCAAGGGCGACCCAAAAGTATATTGTACGATGTTGGGCAATGTACAATAAACACGGTCGTGTCTAAGGTTCTAGGACCAACTTGCAAGGGGATAGTAATAACTCCACATGTTTCTTGTGTTTCGTCATTGAAGGCTTTTATAATCATATCAGTTCTTTTCATTTCATCACTTCTAAACCCAAATATTTGGTAGAAGTCAAAAGTGCATATGTTTAAAGATGAACCATTATCAATCAAGACTCGTTTAACTTCTACATCCCCAATTAGGGTAGTAATATATAAGGGGTTATCCTTATGTAGACTATGTTGCGGTATATCTCTATCCCGAAAGTCAATACAATCGACTTCTCGAGTTATGATAGTATTGGACATGGCTTCAGGTTGAATATTTTGTGGTACCATCATTTGGCTTAATGTGAGCATTAATTCATCCCTATGGGTAGGAGAAGATCTTAAGAGATCCAAAAGGGAAATTCTAGCTGTAGTATTTGATAATTGTTCATTAATATTATAGGGAGGCTTATGTTGAACATTAGGCGCATAATTCCCTTTATTGGGATTTTTCAAAACAAATGGAGCTGATCCATCATTCTGAGTTTGATCCTGTTGAGAGTTTTGAGCCTGTTGTCTGGTAACGGCTCCGATGGTTCCTACAATATTATTTTGTGGATGATGAATAGGTCTTGGTCTAGCGTTTATGGCTTGTTCATTAGAAAGTATTTGGTGAGAAGATGGTCTAGTAGTGACTCTTCTAGGAAATGGTTCTTCTGGAACCATAGAACTTGTGATGGGTTGAACAGGATCTGATTCATCTTCAGAACTATTCGATTGATTTGAGGTGATTTCCATGTCACTTTTAGTCTCATATTCGGTATCACTAAGATCAAGTGTCCGAATATTATGTAGAGGTCTGGCCGTAACCATGGATAAAGTTGTGTCAAAGACTTGCGGATCGTGAATAGGTAATTGTCCACTAATAGTTCCTACATATCGGGTAGGAGGGGGAACATTATGATGCTCAATTTGATTAGCCACCTCTTTACCATGCTTTGGTAAAGGATGTTGAAATATGTCCAATGATTGATTGGCATTCGATTCTGATTTTGGGGGATGTTCTTTTGAGCATTATTAGAAGGATTTTGTTTAGGTTGAAAGGCTTGCACCTCCATCTCATTGTTATCAATCAGGTCTTGTATTTTATGTTTTAATATTTTACAAGAGTTGGTAGCGTGTCCAGGTCCTCTATGGAAATCACAATGTAAATCAGCTCTGTATTCGGGTATAGTTGGATCAGGTTCCTGGATGTTTGGTAATTGGATCAAACCTCGTGCTAATAGTTGTGGGAGAATAGTTGATAAAGGTTGATTTAACCTAGTAAATTCTCGGGGTGGTTTATCAAGAGGTTTTAGTATAAACTTCTCTGTTGTTTTCGCAGTATTAACATTGGCAATGTTTCTGCTATCAGTGACTCCATCACCCACAACTTGTTTATTTTTATATTGATTTCTGGATGTTTTCTCATCATCTTTCTTTTTGAGCTGACCTCTTCTAATGAGAGCATCTTCCACCCTTCGAGCTAAATCTATAGCTTGATCGAAGGTGGTCAAGGTAGCGATTGATAATTCATAGGATAGTTGTTCTTGTAAATTATTGATAAAAATATCCAACATTTCCCGATAAGGTAACACAAAGTGTAATTTTCCTATCAACTGCCTCCATCGAGCTAAGAAGTCAGCAAAACACTCATCTTTGTCTTGTTTTAGGTTGTACAAATCTTTAATGGTTACATGCCTTTCGATATAGGCACTAAATTGATGCACAAAATATTTGGCGGTTTCTTCGAAATTCCTCAAAGAATGAGTGGGTAGTTGATAATACCACTCCAATGCCATCCCTCCTAAACTTTTTGGGAACATTTTTAGTAATAACAAGTCATCATGTGATATATCATGACATGCTATCCTAAACATACGAAGATGCTCTATGGGATCTTCAGTTCCTTTGTATATAGGTAGGACAGGCATAGGAAAGTGTTTGGGATATGGTTGTGCTACAACTATAGGATCTAGAGGCTGACTACACATCTCTCGATAATTGTACGAGGGATGGTAGGGATCTATCTGGTCCATGCGGGAGACTAACTATTTCACCATGGCTTCCAGATTACCAGTTTGTCCACCATATTGGTTCGGTGGTACATGAGTATGGGATTTGTGAGCGTAGGATGGCGTGATGTAAGGATTAGATGCTATATTGTTGTTATGCAAATGGTTGGTAGGAAGAGTATTATGAAGAAGATTTGTTGTAGCATTATGTTGTATCCCAGATTGTTGGAAATTGGTATTTGGTTTTGTTTTAGGCTTTTGTTGATTTGAGGTATATTGATCAATAGCTTGGCGAAATAGAGCAGTGAATGAAGGTTTATTTTGTGTGGGGATAACCCTCGGCTTGGTAACAAGCACTCTAGGTGGTTGGGTAACCTATTGTTGTTGCATGTTTTGGATTATAGCAGCCATGTCCAAATTGGACGGTCCAGCTTGATCACTTTCTTGATCAACGAAGGACAAGGGATTAGTGCGTGTGTGATATATGTCTTCTAGGGTTGCTTGAGTGTCACTAATTTGATCTTTGTCCATATGGACTGCTCTATTAAGAGTGCCAATATTAGTATTGAGGAACTTCCAAAAATGTTCCATGTTCTCAAAAGTAATAGCTCCTTCCGGAGATATTTTAGGGGATGAGGATCCTTCCTCTCTATCATTTTATTTTTGTTCATTTCCATCCACAAATTCTTCTTCTTGTTGGTCGAAGGTTCCTTCTTCCTGAATTGGGTCTTCAGGAAGGACATCTGGTTTATTTATGGTTTTTCTTAACCAATCTTCTTCTACTTCAGTTTGTTTTCCATTCCTGAGTCTAGTCATTATGTCTAAATTTAGATTTTAGCAAATATATATTAATATATTTGCAACAGATTTGGGAGGTATATATTTTAATTATATACCTACTATAATGCTTAAAAATAAAATGTTTTGATTTTTGTTATGATTTTGTTTTGTTTTTTTTTTTTTTTTTTTTATGCTTTATAAAGACAATAAACAACACACTAAATGCAAGAAATAACAATAATAAAAGAATAGCTTAGTTTTCTATAAATAGTTTATAGATATCATTGATAGGATCAAGTTCATCAAGAGTCATGAAATGCTCCTCTTCAAATTGGAAATGGTTTTTCAAGAACTTGATAAAGTGTGCTATAGTGATATTATCTGTTTTAGACTCTGTCTTGTAAAAATAAATCTCATGGCAATACTCTCGATATAACACAGCTCTAGGAACTCTATTCCATCTTTGTCTATCCGTAAGAACGACCTCTTGGTCCTCTATACGAGACAAAAATTTATGTACTATAACTGCATTATCGAGGTATTCCTCAAAGGTATACAATTCAGAAGACACAAGGGCTCTTTTATCTGCTAACCACCTATGGCAAGCTCTCTGAAGCTCATGATACAAAGTCACTTGATCGGGATCCAGGATTCTATCTAGGACAAACCTCTTGATTTGCCTAAGTTCGGTTGCTCTAGATGAAATGAGATTCAATCTCCTATTAAGCTCGTCCCATAAAGGTGGGACTCTATATGTTGGAGCTACTCTAAGTAAAGAATTAATCTCTATGGCTGCTAATTGATTTTCAACATTAATGGTGACAACTCGTCTTTTATTATAATCTACCATCTAAATATGATATGCAATCTTTGATTCTAAATGCATTTATGTTTTTATTTTTGGATTGTTTTCAAAAGGTTTTTTAGTTTTCACGTCGGGTTCACCAAAATGTATCGCTCCAAATTTTTTGCATCCTTACCCTCAGGCTATAGGATCCATGCCCGGAAGGAGGATGCGAGAAGGATGGGACAATACCTCGGACTGAGAGGCCCTTTGAAGGTCCCACCTCTCGGGGGAGGGGTATAAGGGTGAATTTTTGATGGATGGTGGGTTCACCAAGAAACTTTTGAGTGGCAGTTTCCACGCCTAGGTTGATAGTGAGTTTGATGTGTTCATTTTGCACTTTAATCATTCAACTCCTAGGTTTGGCCAAGATGAATCTAAACTATTCTATATGCCAATGCTGATTTAAATGAATACAAAAAATAGGAATGAATGCTAACCACAGAGAATATGCTAGCTAGAACATAACATACCTGATTTCGGATGTCTGATGAAGATTCTGAGTTTTGTAACAGTCCAGATCACCTCAATTCGTACGTAATCATCTGATATTTCATAGGATCATCTCAAATCATAGACGGTCATCTGAGATCAGATAGAATCATCTAAAATCTGATGAATTCATGAGACGAATTCGTCATAAACCTGCAATCATAGAAATAGATACAAAATACCAAATATGCAACTGTAGAAGCAAAGGAAAATGATAGCAATAACAACAAACATGCCTAAATCATGGATTCAAATAACAAAATAAGGAAAATGCAGTAGATTTAATGATTGATCTTAACTTTATCATGCGGTTATGCTAAATGAGGTGAACTCCAAGATGCATAAATATAATAATTTAAGATAGTACAAAAATATAATAGGAAAATGTAGATAAAAAACTAAGGAAATGCAAACTCTGGGCTCTGATTGCCCCCAATCTGGACTACAGTTAGGATCGCCTCCAATCGTACGAGATCGTCTGCGCTCCTCGACAAGATCATCCGAAATAGTATGGAATCGCTTGCGACGATCCGAGCTAGCTTCGACTAAAAAATAGTAAAGTTCCTACAAGAAAACATGAAATACATAATGCAAATGATGGTGTGGGGATGCTCTGAGATGCGTGGAAGTGTAGGGGGTTTAAGCAGAGTTTCAGGCAGAGAGTCAGGGGGATAAACTAAGAAAATATCAGTTTATATAGGATTAGGGAGAGGTTAGGAGGTTGGGGATCATCCCAATCTGGGAGATCTCCAACGGGGGAATCTCCAACTATGCAGACGTGCTTTTGCCCAAGTTGGAGAGGTTGTTGAAACAGAAGCTAATTATGAAAATTTGGTTTTGGGACGAAATCGTCTGGACGTTCTGTTCCAGACGAATTCATCAGATCTGGGATGATTTCGTCTAATCTACGATGATATCGTCCAACGGTCAAAACAAATCCTAAAAATGGCACAAAAAATGGGGAAAGCGGGTAATAGGCGGTTAACGGGCGGTTTGAGGTTAAAATTTGAATTTTTATCTTTTTACTAAGGTTTAACCGTGCCAATTTTAGGGTGCTACACATACCGTAAAGTAGATTATGCTATTTATAGAATTTTATCTAGAGTTCATAAGTCAAAATTCCATCAAGGGATAAGTCATAACAGATAAATTAGAAAAGGCGCCTCTTCAAGATAACAAGCCTCTCACCATAGAATTATCATATGATGCAGTCTTTGCAATATTAGATCCCCCATAACTCAAAGAACCTAATAAATAAAGAGACATGTCATTGTTCTTCGATGGTTCGAAGTGTGAACAAGGGGGCGGAACAAGGATTGTCTTTATCACACCACAGGGTGCTTAATTGCCCTTATCATTCAAACTATATCATTCAAACTAGACTTCCCATGCACAAAAAATAATACATAATATGAAGCATTGATCCTGGGACTCCAAACAACCATAGCAATGGGAATTAAAATATTGAATATCTTTGGTGACTCCTTGCTCATAGTAAACTAGGTCAAAGGACTATTCCATTGTAGGTGCCCACTCTTGAAGACTTATAAGGAACTTGAACTTGTTGACACTTACCTAGCCTGGCTGGAATGGTACAACATCGAGGCAATCCCTCGTATGTCAAATATATTTGTAGACACTATGGCCTCTTTGGGATCCTTAATCCCTTATAATCCATCTACTGATTTTACAACCGTTCATGTGAAAGTGCTTTCACACTTAGCAATACGTCGTGAAGCTTTTGAAAATCAAGAATCAGTCAACATGATCAACATCGAGCCAAATTAGGATTGGTCCTTCATAGCTAGAGATTTCTTACAAATGACACCTTGGGGGTCTTTGATCTCCCAAGGACCTATGGAGTGTGGTGCAACCATACACCATAGAGTTGTTCCTCAATCCGTGTTCACCAGCTCAAAAATACAGGAAGAGCAAGCTATATTTTCTATAGAAGTCATGGCTTTTTCAAGATTGGCTTTCCCAACTGTGGGACTTCCTGAAGCTTGGAATAGTACCTCAAGGTTTGTTGCATACTGAAAGGTGAATGTTCAAATAGAAAGCAACAAGATACATCTTGCTAGGAGAAATCCTCTACATATGAGGATATGATGGAGTATTACTCCATTGTCTTGAGCCCTAGGAAGCATCCTGGGCAATTTTGCAAGCTCATGATGGTACATGTGGAGGGCATTTCAGTGGCATGGCCATCGTTAAGTGCATATTGAGAATGGGTTACTATTGGCCCACCATGGAAATGGATTGCTATGAGTATGTCAAGAAATGCAGTAAGTGTCAGCATCATGCAAATCTAACGCACTTGCCATCGCAAGCCTTACAACCCATCCAGGAAGCATGGCCATTCTCATAGTGGGGACTAGACTTGATTGGGAAGATCTCACCCCCATCCTCAGGTTGACACACATTCATCATAACGGCCACATAATACTTCACTAAATGGGTAGAAGTGATCCCCTTAACATCAACAACTGGACCAAGGATTATGGAGTTTATACTCCACAATATCATAAGTTGTTTTGGGGTCCCTTCTAAGATAATATCGGATAATGGGCCATATTTCAAGAACAAAAATGTGCATGCTTTAATGAAAAAATACCATATTCAACACAATTTTTCAACGCCTTATTATCCACAAGCAAACGGGCAAGCAGAAGCCTCGAACAAGACAATAGTCTCCATCTTGAGGAAGACGGTGCAAGACAATCACAAGGATTGGCACATGCAGTTACCTCTTGCACTATGGGCATACAGGACTAGTATACGGATGCCCACTGGGGCAACACCATTTTCACTAGTATATGGCACTGAGGCCATCATGCCACTAGAGTTGGAAATTCTGACTCTACGCATAGCATTAAAGGACTTCATAGATGATGATGTCATGCGACAAGGCCACCTTGATCAATTGATGCTTCTTGATGAATGTCGAGTCAATGCTTTAGAGAATCTTCGCATTTACTAGAATTGCCTTGCGTGAGCTTACAATAGTAAATTCCACCTAAGGGAATTCAAGGTTGGAGATCTAGTGCTCAAAGAAAACCAGTAGAATTTGAATCTGCCACCGCACCTACGAGATAAGTTCACGGTAAATTGGATAGGCCCATACATGATTTCATAGAGAGTTGGGTCGGGAGCATATCGCCTTATATCATTAGATGGTGTTGAAGATCCTGAACCTCTCAATATCATTCACCTAAAGGTATTTCACACATAAAACACAAAAAACATCCAAATATGTCAAAAATACAAAAACATTCAAATATTTCATAAAATACAAAAAAATCAAATATGGCATGTCAAAACACAAAAAAAATCATAAAAACATAAAATTTCAAAATACAATCAAAGGCTCCAAGGGTAATTCATACCGCTTGGTCAAAAGCAATTCAAAATGCTCCAAGGGTATTCAAACCGCTTGGTCAAATACAATCAATTCAAAAGGCTCCAAGGGTAATTCAAACCGCTTGGTCAAACATCAATTCAAAGGCTCCAAGGGTAATTCAAACCGCTTGGTCAAAATCAATTTAAAAAGGCTCCAAGGGCATTCAAGTCGCTTGGTCAAAATCAATTCAAAATGCTCCAAGGGTATACAAACCGCTTGGTCAACTTCAATCAAAAATCTCCAAGGGTACTTCATGCTACTTGGTCAAAAACCAAAAAGCCCCAAAGGCATAATAAGCCCTTTGGTCAAATTAAGCAAAAATACAAAAACAACATAAAAACCAAAAATACAAAAACAATTGCATCTCACATCTTGCATCCACATCATTGCATTGCATTTTCATATCCACTACAATTGCATATGTCATGAGAGCTTTAAAAGTGATACCACAGTTTGTCGCACAAATCATTCAAATCCATACCTCCATCAACACCAGTGTGTAATTGTGTTTTTCAACACAACCATTATTTGTTGCTATACATAATATACTAAGGTTTTTTGGTTAATCAACCACACCTAGTGATCTTATCAACTTTTGAGGAAAATAACTTTGATTAGTAGAAGGTAAGGTCTAGCCATGATAATGCCTTGGATATTCAAGATCCCATCACTAATTGAAACACTAAAATCCTAGCTGGTACAAGGAAAATATGAAAGTTGCAAAGTGGTCTAGGTTACCTTAAGTGAAAAGGATTTTCCTTGCTTATCCCCCTGTGCAACTAGTTTAAAGGTGCTGAGAATTGGCAAAAGGACAAGCTTTACCCTATCCAAATCCCTTGCTTACATCAAAATAAGCAAAATCCCAAAGCAAAGTACATATTCAAAAGGCCAAGCATACAGTCTAGATTTCAAAGCAATAATCCGATACACAAATCATAAATTCAAAGAAACATAGCTAAAAAAAATCAATAAAAAATAAACAATGATTTTCATCACTACATATGAGCAAAATAAACAGTGATTATCATCACTACAAAAATCCTCGCTCAAAGAAAAAATCAATCAAAATAAATAGTGATTTTCATCACTACATATGAGCAAAAAGCCAAAAAGAAGCCAAAAAGGGAATAAAGCTTGAATCCCTGGAATTCTCAACATTGTACAAAACTGGAAGGAGAAATCCTTACGCATGACGATATGTCTACTACAATTGCTTCATGCATTTGTGTAGACCAATGTTTGAATGTGGATGAGCTAGCTTAGGTAACCCAATATTGCCTAGTGGTATAGTCCAACTAAGTCCAACATAAGGATGAGATGAACACTTGAGGATCCCTGATCTTAGCAATGGGCTGAAAGAATCCCGCCTGACATCGGAGGAAATGCTTGAGTTCTACCTCAAAATATACAATCACTTGCACACACAGAGATCATGAAAAACCAGGTCCATGGTAAAAACCTCACTTTTCAAAAGTCTAAGTGGTCAGTAGACAACTGTTGATAGGGTAACTAGAGTGTTTGAATCTCCGAAAAGCCCCAAAAATTCTTACATAGCAACAAATCATAACATCATTCACACCATCACTTTCTTTATAAGATTCTATAAATTAGGGGGTATCAACATAGTAGGACAGATACCGCATATATATTAGAAATAGTATATAGATGGCCACTGACTACTTTATATATTTTAATTTACAAAAACTTATTAAGAAAATACATTACACACCATTACATCTCATATATGAATACTTAATCAATTCTTATGATAAGAGTGATTATTTAAATTCATGATTATTTTTTTACTTTCTATGGTATCACCCATTAAGATTGTCAATGTCATATGCATTCCGTATGTTTTAAGTGATTAGAGCATACAGGTTCGTTTATACCATCCCATCACATAAGTTAGATGCATACAATTAAAGCAAAGTTAAAACATGCATTTAGCAATAACATCGCATCCACAAACACAATTCATTAATCATTCATCATCACATCATAAAGCACATCATAAAACATATAGGCAATATCCATTTGCATACAATCATGAATTCACCATTTATCAAAATAAAAATACATCGCATCATATCATCAAATCATATAAGCATCTACACATCCATCTAAGCATCTTCAATATCATCTATCATCTAACATATTCATCAAGTCAGCATAATACCATCATCGCATCATATCATAAAACAAAATAACAACAAAAACATGAGCAATAAATGATACACATAATAAGTCATAATGCAAAGATATCATAAAAGTATGTGTGTCAAGTCTGATGGATGTACAAAAATGCCCATGGGCTATAGTCATATAGGTCAGTCGACCTCAAAAATGGATCAAGGACCAAATAAAGCATCAATCAAATACCGGGCATGAGCCCCCTGCATCACCTCCTCTAGTGCCACCTCCCCTTGTGGCGGTGTCGTGAGTCGAATGATGTGAACCTGTCGGTCTCTCTATCCGAGTTTGGGTCCTCTAGCTAGGATGGGTGGAAGACTACCCCGAGGTGGAGCGCCCACTAACCTATGAACCACCCACATCGGGTGGCTCCTTAGGGACAATCCCATGCCTCCTGAGCTACATCTGAAGAATGGTGATGTGATCCACATGTCCCTAGATCACTCCTCATACTCATCCAACAAATACTGAAGTTGTCCCACATCTGCTCCTGAACCTGCCATTGGAACCTCCTGTGGTGTAGAAGGAGGAACAACAAACTGCATCCTAGCGTCGCCACCCCCAATAGTAGCCTGCAGAGCCTATATCTATGTTGTGAGCTGCTCAATGGTAGCATCTCACCACTGTACCTAGATCTTAGTTTCCTGAAGCTCAGCCTTGACCTCATGTAGTTGTGCTCTCAGAGGAGAGTCTCTCTCCTCGGGCTCTAACTCCTCCTCAGGAACATCAAGATCCTCCACTGCCACCTGCTCTACTAGCTGGCCCCATACCTCGATTCTCACTTAGACTCTACATCCTATCGGATCTGCACCATCACCCCCACCATCATCCTCGTGCCCTAGGCTACCGACACCATGCCACATCCGATCACCCCACCACTGAGTGTATGCCTCTGTAACTCCCCTAACCACTCTAGGGTCAACAGTTGGGGCATCCTCCTCGTATGAAAGCTCTATAATCTATCGTGGAGGTAGGTCCCTCTCTATTGTGAGGTGCCTATACAAGAACGGTACCAGGGGCACATCCTACTACAACCTGTACTGACGAAGAACCTAAGAGTAGAAGAAGTACTCCCAGATGGTAACCTTACGGCCAATGAGCCATCGCTCATGTCATGTCCTAGTAGTAAAGCTAGCTGGATCATCCCAAGTAGGACACTCATGGTAAGGCCGCCATATGACATCTCCAACCAAAATTCTAGTAAAAGCATCAGTGTAATGGGACAGCTCCCCTGCAAAAGTGTGGCTCTTGTGCTCCTCGTGCTCTCGAGCCCATCTAGCAGCATAGCACTATGTCCGAGCATCGATCACTGTAATCTCGGTTAGGAGCCCCTTAGGGCGATCTACCCTAATATGCTCCCATCCCCAAACCTGTAGGAGCAAGCTATAGGTAATGCTGACATGTCCTCATCGATGGATGTGGTACAACTCATCATAGCACTGAGCCAATAGTGATCTACCCCATGCATAGATGATAGGCTCCTCGCTATCCAATAGATCCTGCACCATCACCAAAAGGTTCCACGAGAACCTCAAACCCGAGCAGTCCAGGATAAGAACATTGTTGATAACCATCAACAATACGACATGCCTCACCGTAAAGACATGCTCCCCATGCCAATGACTGATAGACACTCCTCCAAACTTGGTGTCCTTGAGAGCATCCTCAGAATGCCTCCCGAACACCCGAGTGAAGATGACCACCTGATCATTAGTGGCCGAAGAAATAATGGCCACCCCATAAAATGGAATCTAAAAGATCCTATATACATCCTCTAGTGTAATGGTCATCTCGTCGATCGGGAGGTGGAAGGTATTAGTCCATGGGTCCCAGCGATGGGCCAGGGCCGTAAGGTAAGCCTGATCTGCCATGATGTAAGGTAGCCTAATGACATACTATAACCCGTGGGCTTTGAACCACGCCCAGTCCGTATCATCAAAGCTAGGAAGTAGCTCAAGCAGGAGCTTTGGGTCCCGAGCCTGAGCAGAGAGGATCTAAGAAAAGTAGAAGAAATATGAAACATAACTATAATGCATCTAAGGCATATTTCACAATAAACATGAAAACGATGTAAAATAGGATGGGCTATTCTAAATCTAAGCAAAGGGACAAGATTGCACCTAATCAAACAAATCAAAATTTCAAAAAAAAAAATCAAAATATGTCTTAAGAAAATCATAAAAAGGACAAAAATATGGCTAAGGGTTTAGTCGTTGTCACCTACAATGGTCGAAACCTGGCCGTTGGAGACAACAATGGCCAAGACCCAACGGTCAAATTTTTGACCGTTGGGGTTCAAACCTGGCTGCTTTGAGCGACAACGGCTCATAACCGATCGCTCTGAGTGACAACGACCAAGGGGCGACATGGCAAACCCATGAACCCTTGGCCATAAAAATACAAAAAAAATCCAAAAATTGCAAAATAACATAAAAAACACAAAAGGGAAGGAAAAACAAATATTTTAAAGCAAATTCCCACTCAGGCATAAAAAACTAAGCTAAGTTCAAAAATGGTTAACATGGTAGCAGTAGGTGAACAATAGGAAACTTGGGAACCCTAGGCTAGAAACTACCAAGGCAAAGCAATGAGAACAAAAAGGGGGACTAACCCACCATAGCAAAAGGTAAGCTAAGCCTAACTACGAAGTTTATTCATTACCAACAGGTTTAGTGAGGTTCATTTTACCCATTACTTAGTGAGGTTCAATTTTACTCAGACAAGAGAAAAGAGGGTTAGGGTTTAGAAAAGAGAAATACCCGAGAAGCTCCGGCTCCTCCAGTAGCTGATGTCTCACCCTGCACAGCCATGTCCTCAATGCCAACAAACTCCAAAGTCACAACCGTCACTATCACACCAGAGCTCTAAAAAGTGAATCTTCAACAGTGAAAATGAAAGGTCAAACCCTAGAAAATACAAATTTTATATTTCTTTAATTACGCCTTGGCCATTGCTGACGTCAGCGGCCCAAACTTCATGGCCACTCAAGGCGACAACGACCACAAGCAGGAACTCAGAGGCCGCTGGACCTGACAGCGGCCAGATCCACAGATCAAAATAAGGGACTTCCTCCTTGAGGGATCCCACAAAAATAGCAAATAAACACACTTTGATGGTTTAAGATCATCATAATGTTCAAAATAACAAAAAAATCACATAAGAGCACAATCTCAGGTAGGCCTCGTACCTAGTTACTTACTCTATCCACTCGATGATTGCAGCGATTTGCACTCCATGTATTTCGGTGAGATGAGTAGATAACCATAAGGCCACTTGGGGCAAAAACAACTCATTTTGGAATTATGATGTGCCACCCTTCAATCCCGAAGAAGACCAAGATGGTCGGACTGCTCCATGGGTGCGAAAGGATCATCCTAATTCCCCTATGACATCAAAAACATTAAGCCAAAGTGATACAATCTAAACATAAATAGAATCACTCATCCTAACTCCCTAAGAAAGCTATTGATAGCTGGACCACTCCTCGGGATAAGGATGGATGATTATCATAAACAATTGGAATCACACTTGGATGTGGGATTGCCCATTAAAAGCAAAAAATGCTAGAAAGGAACTAGATTAGTCATATTGGTCAAGCGACTTGTCGCTTCATTCATTGTCATTTCTTCACCAAATTCATTGTGTGAGGAAGTAGTTCAAAACTTCAACATAATCATAATCAAAATCAACAAAATATCACTCGATCATAGCAAAATCATGTTCATCCTATGAATCATTGCATACAACAATCACAAATTTCCCTTGTTTTCTGGGAACGTAAGCAGACATGACATCTTCAATTGTAGCTCTCCTACCGGTCAAAATTGTTGTAGCAGCTGAAGCTACCCGATTGAGTTTGAGGAATGAGTGCAATTTAACATGCCCAAGCCACTGAGCTAAGTCCTCCGAACATTGAGGCAATGATTCAAGGGATGCGCGCCATCTTGCATGATTGGGCCATCTAGCGTTGATCAGACCATTGATCATCATACACCCTACAAACAGATTAGTCTACGTTTTTGCTCAACATTGTGTTTTCCACACAATGCATCACAAAAAGGGGTATCTGTAGACACCTAAATCATGTCATGCTTAGGGTATCTGCTCACCTAGACACATTCATAAGACCATAAGACATAATCTTGGACTTTCCAAGCATCAACAATGGTTCTCACCACTCATTTGGGGCCTTTTCAAGCCATCCAAGCCTAGCCGCTCAAGCCAAGAGTGGCCATATCCTAGCCACTCAAGCCTAGAGTGGCCAGACCTTAGCCACTATAGATGACAACGACCAGATCTTAGTCACTGCAGATGATAACGACTAAACCCTAAAAGTAGTTTTACCGACAAACAAGCCTAATCACGGGTGGAAGTGGTAGTCTGCATGCAATAAAGGTGAGCGGGAGTAAATTTGCATTCCTTTTCATGACTAGTTCACATAGGAGACTTGAGTTTGCATTTAAAATTTAGTTAACTGACCTCCAAGCATAAACAAAGGACAAAAGCTTCTCATGCTAACAACTAGTTCGCATAGGAGACTCAAGATTGGCAGTTATATTTCAGTTAACTGGCCTCCAAACATAGAAAATACAAAAAGCTTCTCATGCTAACTCACACTACGCATGAGAAATTCATTCCTAGGGCTTGGACATAGACCTAGGGTTTCACACTATAAAAGGTGCAAGCCTAAGAGCACCAAGGAATATAGAGCATCATCGATATTTTATCCATCAATCTTGGTCATTGAGGAGAGCTTTCGAGACTCAGAGAGTTCCCTTGGAGATCATGAGTATGGCGAAGCCCTGATGGATTGAAGAGCATAGCAACCATTATTTCAACATCAGATACAAGCTTTGGTCCATAGCTTTGGAGCAAAGAGGACGAGGTTTACCTTAGCGGCCATTGTCTTGGACAGTGGCCCATAGGCTTAGCTTAGGGTTTTAGACATTAGATTCATTATTTTGTTTAGCATATCATTAGCATAGCATCATTTCATTCATTCGCATTCATAGCATTAGCCTAATTTGCATTTACTTTCATTTGTTATATTTAGTACTAACAACCTCATCCGGGGAGGCATTCTCGGACATCTAAGCGTGTGTTGTTGTTTCATTGCTTACAGGGCCACAGGTTCATCGGATAGAATCTGCAACATACGAGAGCAAAAGGGATCCCTCTAGGAAACAGACCTAGAGAAGGAGGCATCTGTAAGCCCTCATACATTTTCGTGTGTGGAATCGAGAAGCCTTTATAAGTGCACCACCTCTTCGTGAAAGGGGCACTCTTTACCTATTTGTAACCTTATTGTATCGAAATGGGTATCCCTAAGAGGGACCGACATGTAACCGAGTTTCAATACAAATAAAGAGATCCATATTTGTTATTTCCATGTTATATGCTTTTTCCTTGTCTTCCATTTCATCTTGGGTTTTTAATAACATTGCAAGTAGAGTAAAAGAGAGGTGTGTGCATCCCGGGATCGCTACTTATCACCACTCATTTGGGGTCTTTTCAAGCCATCCAAGCCTAGCCGCTCAAGCCAAAAGTGGCCAGATCCTAGCCACTCAAGCCTAGAGTGGCCAGACCTTAGCCACTGTAGACGATAGTGGCTAGATCTTAGTCACTGCAAATGATAGCGGCTAAACCCTAGAAGCAATTTTATCGACAAACAGGCCTAATCATGGGTGGAAGTGGTATTCATGCAATAAATGTGAGCAGGAATAACTTTGCATTCCTTTTCATGACCAGTTCACATAGGAGACTTGATTTTGCATTCAAACTTTAGTTAAATGACCTCCAAGCATAAAAAAAGGAAATAATATTCTCATGCTAACAATCAGTTTGCGTAGGAGACTCAAGATTGGTAGTTATATTTCAGTTAACTGGCCTCCAAATATAGAAAAAATATATATTCTCATGCTAACTCACACTACGCATGAGAAATTTATTCCTAGGGCTTGGACATAGACCTAAGGTTTCACACTATAAAAGGTGCAATCCTAAGAGCACCAGGGATCATTGATCTTTTATCCATCAATCTTGGTCATTGAGGAGAGCTTTCGAGACTCAGAGAGTTACCTTGGAGATCATGAGTATGAAAAAGCCCTAGTAGATTGAAGAGCATAGCAAAAATTATTTCAACATTAGATACAAGCTTTGGTCCATATATTTGGAGCAAATAGGACGAGGTTTACCTTAGCGGCCGTTGTCTTGGACAATGGCCCGTAGGCTTAGCTTAGAGTTTTAGATATTAGATTCATTATTTTGTTTAGCATATCATTAGCATAACATCATTTCATTTATTCGCATTCATAGCATTAGCCCAATTTGCATTTGCTTTCATTTATTATATTCAGTACTAACAACCTCATCTGGGGAGGCTTTCTCAAACATCTAAGCCTACGTTATTGTTTCATTGCTTATAGGGCCACAGGTTCATCAGAAAAAATCTATAACATACGAGAGCAAAAGGGATCCCTATAGGAAACAAACCTGGAGAAGGAGGCATATATAAGCCCTTATACATTTCTGTATATGAAATCGGGAAGCCTTTATAAGCACACAACCTCTTCGCAAAAGGGGTACTCTTTACCTATTTGTAACCTTATTGTACCGAAATGGGTATCCCTAAGAGGGACCGACATGTAACCGAGTTTCAATACGAATAAAGAGATCCATATTTGTTATTTTCATGTTATATGCTTTTTCCTTATCTTCCATTTCATCTTGGATTTTCAATAACATTGCAAGTAGAGTAAAAGAGTAGTGCGTGCGTCTCGGGGTCGCTATAGATGGCGATCATGGTGGGACCTCCACTATTTTTTTAATTTTTTGTCAAAATACTAACTTAATTTTTATGTGTAGGTCTATCCGCTCTGAGCTTTAGTGGCTAGAAACTAGCCGCTCTGAGCTTTAGTGGCTAGAAACTAGCCGCTCTGAGCTACAACGGCCAATAGAGCTTTAGCCACTCTCAGCTACAACAGCCAAGAACCAATCGCTCTGGTCAACAGTGGCTAGAACTAGAGTGCAACAAAGGTCAAAACATCGACTCTCTAAGATGGATCAAAGGTTGGTATAGCTTATCTGATATTTTATAGTTTTTTGTCTTCTTATGTGTGTCTAAAATAGAGATATTAAAGCACATTTATGTTTCAAAATTGAAATAATAAAAGGAGAAAGAATTAAGTATTTCGCATATCTTAGATCTTCTTCTAAATTTTCCATTAGGTATTTCTAGGAACAATGGCTTATGCCTAAAAATTTCACCCTATAATCCAATGTGCTAGACATTGTATGTTGTTTGCTTGCTTTGAGGCCCTGCTAGAGGCCATAGTTGTATGAAATAAAGTGCGCTCATACAAATCATAGTATTTCATGCATCTTTCTGAATATTGAAACGTATTTTTGCACTTAGGCATATAGGAAATATTTATTGCTACTATATGATGCACTTTGTGTTACGCAAGCCTAAAATGAACACCACACACGCACGTCTCATTTAAACATTAGGGAGTTGGATTTCATCACCAGCCTTCGATTCAATCTAGTGATGTTGGAATTCATCTCCTTCCACTGGTTTTCCCCCTGGAGCTTCCTAGAAATGGATTGGAAAACTTATTTATAGGGATACTAAGTTACTTTTACTAAAACTGTCTCTCACTATTGGAAAAATTATTGGTTTAGAGTGGAAGAGTCAGGCGAACCCTCCACTGGGTCTTCAGCAGTGTACCCTAGCTTCTTTTGAGAAAATCATGTTTGTAATGGCTATACTTGATTGTCACTATGGATGAGTCTTCTCATTCTTAATCCAATAACAAGAGCAAGAAATCGAAAGAACAATACATCAAAACACATCAAACAATTTAGGGTACACTTAAATTGGTAATCAAGATAAAAATTTGTTTGGCATTGTGTGAATATTCCTAAATTCCAAATATCAATTCATAGACAACATGGTCAAAACAATAAGTAAGCACCCTTGGTCTAATACTGAGGGAGAGACAGAAGCAACTCATACCCATAGGCAGAGTTGTAGTAAAATTGAATGACCTACCTATAATACCATGAGACGTAGCTCCGCAAGCCTAAAGGGTGATAACTCAACCCTTGGGGGATCTCCTCGAGAAACCCCAAGCAAGAAACCACATCATGGAACAAAGTCACATAAAAAAAATAAGCTTCACAGCCATCCTCATCAAGAAGACATGAGGATACCCCAAGGGCCTCCTCTAAACACCCAGAAACATCTCAAAGATGTGAGGAAGCTTCAAGAGCTTCCTCCTCACATGGACATAAAGAATGTTCTAAAACTCATTCTTCACATAGCGATGACGAGACTGCTACATATCCATCCACATGGAGAAAACATGTTACCACAAAGCCCAATTCATCAAGAAGGTAAACAAGAATTGCAACACCTCAAGACTCACAAGAAATATATAAAATAGGTCTGCCCACTGAAGGGCAGGAAACTAGAGATACATCTAGTCATGGAAATTATATAGAAGAAACCCTTCACACAAAAGGAAATATTCCCATAGACTACGACCTCATAGGAGTGAATGGCACCCCATGATACCAGCCATGGAAAACAAGACAACTAGACGGGTTGGATCGGTTTCCTACATGACCAACTCAAAGAACTGTAGCTACGAGTTGGAAGGGTTTATGTTTTTGATTATATAGCAAGCATGTTGTAGGAGATCCAACGGTAGCATCAAAACTATAGCCCAAATATCAATGGATGCAAAAGTCAATGGTAGCGACAAAAGATCCAAATAAAACAAAATAATTAAATTATGGGTGGATCTAACGGTGGCACTCATCTCTCCTAAGATCCAATGGTGTGCATGCGTAAATATGATCATAGGTTAGTCTAAAAAATCAGTTAATCAATCCAAGGTACGTGTGTTTTCCCCTTCATTAAAATCTGTGTGCATATGCATGATCCAACGATAGCGCTCTCATCGCGATATAATCTAAGGGTGATCGCTCAAAGAGATAAAAGTACTATAAATGCTTGGGTTTAATACAATGAGGTTAAGGTGGTAATAACTAGGCTAAACATTATTAAACGAGGATTAACATACCATGTTACTAGAAAGTTAAATCGATAAATATATAGTATTTCGCATTAATCATGTTTTAATGAATTATTATCAAACCTAAGGTTTTTGACCATATAAGCATGATTAACCAAATTAGCCAAGTACCTATAGACTAAAGATCATGTAGGTCCCATGATATCGATGTTCGCACTGACTCTACTAAGGAAAATTGACAGCAGCACACAAACCAAAGAATTAAGCAATGAATCAACTAGCAATAATCTAACGGTAGTGCTTCATCAAGACAAAAGAGATCCAACGGTCTTGAAAGATCCAAAGTCAAAACAAATAAAATATAAAGGGTTTAATGAACAAGCATCTTCAATGAATCAAACGAACGCACTCACTTACTCTAAGATCCGATGGTAGTGCTCGAAACAAAAGTAAACTAAAGGGGTTCGAAGCATGTTTCTTTCGATTAATTAACCTACAGGTTTCAAAAATATCTATGGTGGCAATAACAAAATGAGCACATCTAATAGCTATGCTTGAATCATGTTTGACTTAAGGAAAAAGGGAGACCTTCAAGGCAATAAAAGTTGTCACTCACACCAAGGACCATATCTTGTGAAAATCTCGAGGGAAATCAATTCTTGAATGAAATATAATACATCACAAGGATTTAGTTACCATTTGAACTTGAGGTGGCATAATATTTAAAAAATAAAGTCATCCCAATGGCACATATTAGTTCCACATCCAATAAAAAGGTTCCCAATGACCAATAGCAGAAGTTTATAAATAATTATAGGTGCATAAATAAAAAAGGCCTAGGGTATGTAAAACAAAAGACATTACTCACCATGAACTCTCAACTCTAGGAAAAAGGTGCAGTGATAGACTTCCGTTGGTCGATTTTGAATAACAATTTTTGACATTGGGTTGATGATAAAATGTGTGAATTTATCAGACTCATTCCACCACCCTATATATGAACCCATGAAAATAGTCGAGGCTACTACCCCGGTAATCTAAGAGCAAAGGTTGATACACAGGAGGTACAAAGAGAAGAAAGTTGGCAAGTATCACAAAGAGACCTTATCTGCTACATTAAGAACAATGGTGTCATGGGGAGATGTTTTCATGCCTACAGACACTAGGGAGCCATGAAATTTGTCACAAATAGATCTTCGTACTCAGTGATATCTGGGATGCCTATTCTTGGTACCGCCATGTGTGAGTTTGCTAAAAAATGTGGGTAGATAAAAAACCAAACCCAGATCAACTGCACGAGATTGAAAATGCATGTATCAAGAGTTTCACCCAAGTGATGGAAGGCGATAACAGGACCCATGGATAATGGCAAATTTATTTTATAAAGCTCATAGGTTACAGTACAAGGGTTTCTCTAGAAATAACAAATGGAATAGTAACCTTGGGAAACTGATATGCCCGAAAGTGCACTTCTCCTCATATTTGATGACTTGGCTACTAGTAGCATATAATGAAAGAATGAAGACCTTTCAAGACCACAAGAATCAGAGGGTGTTCAGGATCAAAGTCGAGCATATCCAGGAGGTGTTCAACTTAACGAATTATACCACTTTTCTGGTATACCAAGTAATCGAACACAAATCTCATATGTTTACAGATATGGAAGTATTTAAGGGTTTGTTTGATACTTATGCAACAATAGATAAATAATTCCCAATAAAAAAAAATGCTTTAAAACCTTGGGTACAATATTTTTGTGACTTGATAAACATAGTTTTGGGAGTACAAGATTTGAATAGAATAACAAAAAGGGTTTTATATTTAGCTGCACAATGCAATAGAGCATATAGCACTCTAATTTATGCCTAGGAACTGACATTGAGTACCCAAATACATAAATAAATCATGGAATTAAGAAAGGTAATTTTTGAACAGAGGCAGGAGATGCCTCATTTTTCACAGTATTAATTTCTCATTCACCTAATAGTGGTCCAATTGGGAGAAGAAACCCATAAAAGAGTAAAAGCCATCGACAACCCCTATGTTCAAAATAGCTTATGGAGACTTCATGAAGGATGAACTCACATGGGCTAGTTCTGTGATCATTTAATGGTGGAAATCCTTTGGGCCTTAACTAGGTTAGTTCTAGAAATATTAGGGCTAGGGGTAAAATCCTTCATTAAAGAAAAGGAAATTGAATATTTCTTCTTCACAGAGGGTTTTACTTACATCAGATTGTATGGAGCTAAGATCCCTCCTAAGGTGCTACCACAGTACTATCCATTATATGTTTCTCTCGTTGGTTAACTCTTGGTTTTATTATGATATGCAAATAATATTAAAAATGCCAATTTTTCTCTTCCCCTTCTTTCTGTTCATGATAGTATTGTTGTTAAATTGCTATAACAACCCAATGAATCTAGGCACCAGTCTACATAAGGCATAAAAAATGGTTGTTTTCATGCTTGGTCAATTTAATAAATATAGTATAATATAAATTTGGAGTGTGTAATTAGAGTTGTGATCATAGAATTACCGTTGGGGTTTCCTTACCTATTCTATAGTTTTCCCTTAGCAATATTTGTGTTTAGCAGAACATGAGGTAGGTCGACCAGAGCCAGTAATATCTCATTGGTTTCAAACGGGTTCTTGTAGCGTGACAATCGAAATCCTAAGGATGCAAGAATCAGTTCCAATAGTAAGTAGGACATTAATGGCTTCTTTTCATGTCAACTTGCTTAATTTTATGCAATTGATCAAGTAGATAGATAGCTGCACTTCGTGCTTTCATGTTTCTAAAAATATTTATGAATATTGCACAAGTTTAATATGTTTTATCCATATTCTTTATTTCATAGTTGTTATGACATCTTTATGCATATTTTCCTCAAAGGGCCTCATCATGAGAGGTTGCCTATTCATTTAATGTTTTTGTGTTGTTTCTTGACCGTAGGAAAGCGGGTTTGAAGGAGATTCAATCATCTAATTCCTTCCTCAACGTGAATAAGAGGGTCAAAATCCACCCTAGAGAAGTTTGTGACCATTTAGAAAGCATTAGTATTGTACCTACCCCATTGGGGGATTGGGAATTATATCAATTATATCAAAATTTGGGTGACCCTAAGAGGGGCATGATTGTAACTGAGATTCTTTATCAATATTAATAAAAGAAACATCTATTTTCTCATTATGTGCAATCTTGTTTATTGTTATATGCTTTTATGTTGATTCTGATTGATGTAGTAGATAGGCACATTACTTTTTTGATAGGTCATATATATTATTTATTTATTTATTTATTTTATTTTTTAATTTTCAAACTAATTAAAATACACCAAAATACAAACCACTATCATAGTCAAACTCCAAACCAAATAACACTAAATAAAAATGAAAACTATAAGAAAACCCTATCTAACAAACAACCCCATCAAGAACACCATTGAAAAGACACGAAAATCCTCAAACAGCAAAACTAAAAGGTGGACCAACAAATTTGGGATAAGTTGTGTGAATGGCCACAACAAATGGTGAATCTGCTAGGAAATGCTCCTAAGCATTTCGGATGAAGAACCCAAACTAAAACACCAAAAACCAAAATTTAGAGAAATGAGAATTATTTAGAATTTATCCAAATAAGTTGGGAAGATATTTTCTAATAGAAAAAACAAAAATATTTGCCTTTTCTTAGTGTGTGGAATGTGATTCATTTTAGCGATTCTTGAAATCTTTCAAATTCCATCACCTAATTTGCATTTAGGCTTATAAAATATCACACACTAAAGATATACCTTTTGCATTGCTCCATTGCCAACTGGGCATCTATAGCCCCATGGAGATAACCTCAATCTCTTCTAGACCTTGCTCTACTACCCGCCAGACATCTATAGCCCTGGTAGAGATTATCCGAACCACCCAGGTATTTAGACTGATTTGTTATTTACTAGACATTGCTCCATTGCCATCCAAGCATCTATAGCCCTGATGGAGATGTCCTGAAACTTTGATGAATTTGCATCTTCTTTATTTCCTCTTATTGATTTTTCAAAACTCACCTACAACCTAGGTTAGATATTATTCAAGGCTAAATATTGAGTATGTTAGATTTCCACCTTAATTTGCAAACCATATTGACTTCATATTTCAATGCTTCAAAGAATATTTTTTAATAATATGATTTATGTGTGGATCTTTAGCAAAATATTTCACTATTCCATCTTCCACCATTTTATTCCCAAAATATAAGAATAATCACCAAGAAATTTCATCCCCTTTTCTTTAGTTTCACTTGTTTTCAAATCAGGCAATCCTACCTACTTAGTAAAGTATCAACTACAAACAAAGGGAATCAGAGCTTGCGACCACCACTAAATACTACCACAAACAAAGGAAGAAAACAAAAAAGGAAAATAGAAAAGCAACAGCCTATCCTAAGCTAATTAAATCCAAAAGAAATCAAACCAAAAAATCTTACAAAATAATGCACAAAGTGCCACACCAAGATAACAATAAAAACAAAAGCATAACACACTAAAGCTATATACAATAATTATACAAAAGAAGCAAGAACTTGGCTGCCTTATGGGTTAAAGTAGTGCTTAAGAAACTACCCATTCACTAGTAAGTGAACATCATCTCCACTTAAGGTTTTCAACCGAAAAGTATTCTCACCAAGAATTTTAGAAATTTGGTAAGGACCAAGCCACAGACAATCAAAATTATCATGGTCACATTTTTTTCATGTGCCTTATCCCAAAGTAAAACCAAATCAAAAATTCTAAAATCCTTAATTTTAGCCCTCTTGTCAAACAATATTTTGATGATGTCTTGATGTTTGCTAAAGTGAAGCAATACCTCCTCTCACTTTTCATCTAGATGCATGAGATGAGTGAGACGAGCTTCAATTTTATCATTAGTAATAAGATTTTATTTCATAAAATGTAAAGTCTATAGTTTAAAATTGGCAAGAAAAATTGGCTCTTGACCATAAACCAAATAATAAGGTGAAGTTCCAATAGATTCCTTGGTTCTTATCCTATAAACCTACAATGCAAACTTTAATTTATTATGCCAGTCCCTAGGGTTATGTTCAAGCAATTTTTTAATGATAGATAAAAAAAATTTATTTAAATATTTAGCTAATACATTACCTTGAGGATAGTAATTAGAATAATGCTTGTTTCTCACCTTGTTATCATAAGCTTACTCTACAAAATGAGATGAATGAAAGTAGACCCATTATTGCAAATAATAGAATGAGGTATTCCAAACCTGTCATGATGTAGTCTTCTAAAAATTGAATGACGACTTTTGTAGTACAGTTTTTGGTAGGGATGGCTTCAATCCATCTAGTACAATAATCAAAAGTAGTTAGTATGTACTTGTGGTAATCTAAGGAATTAGGACTAATAACCCCTACAAAATCTAGGTCCCATTGGACAAAGGGTCTCATTTCAACTATTGGTTGCAATGGCATTGGTGCTTGTCTCTCTCTATTGGCAATGATTTCATAGATGTGGCAAGACCTCACATGCAATGTGTATCCTTGAATATATGGGTCCAATAGCCATATCTTAGGATCTAGTGTGCAGTGGTATTGGTAGAACCATGCCCCATCCCATACTTACTGTAGACACTCAAATCTGGTCAATCCAATTAAGGGGCCAATACAAGGTCCATTTGACACCTTATGGCCCCCTTGGGTAAACCTCAAAGGTTTTACAGTGGTTATAACCCCTTTTCGAAGCATTTCCTCCACTTTTGGGAAGTTTTGGAGCCTATAGGCATGGTTGTCCCACCCCGGGATGGCCATTTTTGGTCATCCTTGGGTGGGATGACCATGATATTTGACCCCAAAAAGTCAAATGGTGGACAAATGGCACCCATAAAATGCTATTTACCCTAAATTTTTACCATGCAAAGTTAGAGGGTGCATAATTCTATGACATGCCTTATAAAGGAGGTCAAATTAGGAGATCCTCTTCCCCCTCCAATGCATGCCACCCCGGTGGCCAAGTGGCACCTCCTGCCCTACATGCCCTCACATGCCTTCTTGCCCAAAGGCCTCCTTTGGCTATAAAGTGGATCAATTTTCCACACAAGAGAGATAGGAGTTTTAGGAAAAAGTAACAAAGTGCTACTAAGATTTCCTTTCAATCTTGTGCGCCTTCTTTTCCCTCAGAATATCTACTTAGTGAGGGAGGTTTGCGAGTGAACTAGGGGGTGCATTTTAATTTTTAAAACCAAATTCGATGACAACACTACGTATGAGGTCCTTAACCAATTCTTGGAGGAATTGGTGGTAAAATAAGTGCAGAACTGGTGGTCATCTCACCCTAGGATGACCCCTAGCTTATGACAGTCCCGATCATCCTACCCAAGGATGGCTACAAATCTATGTATTGTTTTTCTTTTGTTCATTTTATTTAGATTCTACATTGTCATATGATGCTTCTATCAAAATTTCATATATTTTAGAGCTATATTGAGCGAGATATCACATTTTTAGTGTTTTGTAGGGTCTCATGTAGGTCTATGAAGGCAATTTAGAGAAACACCTACAACTATTATTTATTTTGTAAATATAACCATATAGGTTGTCTTTTAATGTATTTTTATGTATTCTGGCCAAGTTTCATCTATTGCTCACTTTGGGTTTTGTAGGTTGAGAACGATCATTGTGATTATGGCATGCCATCAAACACAATTTTGGCTCTCTTTCTGGTGATATCTACCAAAAACATCCTATTTTACATCCCTATACAATTTCAAGTTTTTTAGATTTGATTTGATATAATATCCATGCATATTATCATTACTAGTCTTTTGATGCCTATGGGGATTGCATGTTTTTCATTACATGCACTTGCTATTTGACATTTATGGTTTCCTTGTGTGTAGGTTTAGGTTTCTACAACACATTAGAAAGGACAACAAGACATCAAGATCAAAGACACAAGTGGCATAAGCAGTATCCCACCCACCTTGATTGTGGGTATGAGGAAAGACACTAGATGTGCACCCGAGTTACATGAAGGATTTTGATCCTTGGGCATCCAATTTGTAACAATTGTATCATATTTGAGCCCTCAAGGGTACATCTATGTAACCTTGGATTTTATCCACAAGATTAATAATAAATCAACTCTCTTTTGCTTCATTTATTTCTATTTGGTATCTCTTCCATTTTACTTGCATGCTTCGTTTGATGCTCTTAAGAAGTAGGAGATAGATACATACATTTTTCATAATAATTAGGTGCACCATTTTTCCCTAATTCAGTGGTGATCATGGTGGGACCTCATCCCTATTGGTTTTTTGAAGGTTTAACCTTAGATTTTTCTTGTTTTCTATTGTAGGTACTGGTTGTCCTGGCTTGGAACAACCCCTAAACTACTCCTTAGCTCACTTTGGGATGGCCACACAACCATCCCAACCTAGGATGGTGTATCGCTCCAAATTTTTTGCATCCTTACCCTCAGGCTATAGGATCCACGCCCGGAAGGGGGATGCGAGAAGGATGGGACAATACCTCGGACTGAGAGGCCCTTTGAAGGTCCCGCCTCTCGGGGGAGGAGTATAAAGGTGAATTTTTGACGGATGGTGGGTTCACCAAGAAACTTTTGAGTGGCAGTTTCCATGCCTAGGTTGGGAATGGGTTTGATGTGTTTATTTTGTACTTTAATCATTCAACTCCTAGGTTTGGCCAAGATGAATCTAAACTATTCTATATGCCAATACAGATTTAGATGAATACAAAAAATAGAAATGCATGTTAAACATAGAGAATATGCTAACTAGAATAGTACATACCTGATTCCGGATGTCTGATGAAGATTCTGAGTTTTGTAGTAGTCTAGATCATCTCAACTCATACGTAATCATCTGATATTTCACATAATCATCTCAAATCATAGTCGGTCATCTGAGATCAGATGGAATCATCTGAAATCTGATGAATTCGTCAGACGAATTTGTCAGAAACCTGCAATCACAAAAACAGATACAAAATACCAAATATGCAACTGCAGAAGCAAAGGAGAATGATAGAAATAATAGTAAACGTGCCTAAATAATGGATTCAAATAACAAACAAGAGAAATGCAGTAGATTTAATGTTTTATTTTAACTTTATCATGCGGTTATGCTAAATGAGGTGAACTCCAAGATGCATAAACATAATAACTTAAGATAATGCAGAATTACAATGGGAAAATACATAAAAAGTTAAGGAAATGCAAACTCTAGGCTCTGATTGCCCCCAATCTGGACTACAGTCGGGATCGCCTCCAATCGTACGAGATCATCTGCGCTCCTCGACAAGATCATATGAAATCGTCCGAGATCGCTTGCGACGATCCGAGCTAGCTTCGACTAAAAAACAGTAGAGTTCCTGCAAGAAAATGCAAAATACAGAATGCAAATAGTAGTGCGAGGATGCTCTAGTGTATAAGGAACTAAATCTGTAGGGAAATCCGTCAGCTAGGGGGTTCAGGGGGATAAACTAGAAAAATCCTAGTTTATATAGGATTAGGGGGAGGCTAGGAGGTTGGAGATCATCCCAATCTGGGAGATCTCCAACGGGGGAAATCTCCAACTGCGCAGACGTGCTTCTGCCCAAGTTGGAGAGGTTGTTGAAATAGAAGCTAATTATGAAAATTCAGTTTTAGGACGAAATCGTCTGGATGCTCTGTTCCAGACGAATTCGTCAGATCGGGGACGATTTCGTCTGATATGCGACGATATCGTCCAACGGTCAAAACAAATCCTAAAAATGGCACGAAAAAGAAGGGAAGCGGGTAACAAGCGGTTTTGGGGTTAAAATTTAAATTTTTATCTTTTATCTTTTACTAAGGGTTTAACCGTGCCAATTTTAGGGTGCTACATTTTGCCCCCTCTTTAGCAAATTTTTTGAAGAAAATGCGTTAAAGACGAGTTTTTCCCATTTTACGAGAAAGCAAAAATGTACTCAATTTTTTAGACGACGATTCTTGGTCAAATCGTACAACTGCTTACTATGGTGCCCCCTCCATGTTTTTACCCAAATCGAACGTTTGAGGTAAAAATGCGAAAAAGCAAAAATTAAAATGTTGTTGGTTTTGAATAAAATTAAGAAAAATAGGGAAAACCCTAATTCATTTTTTGTTTTTACTATTCATTTTTATTGTTCTAGAGCTCTATAGAGAGAAACAATGGTGGAGACAGCGCACAGAGCAACAGAGGTCCGACGCGGGCTACGGGTAAGGATCTAATCCTAGTAGATTAGGTTTGATTTTACTTTGTGCAATTTTTTGTTTTAAATTTTGACTATTTGGGGCATCGTGGCCATTTTTAGGCCGTCGACGACATCGGGATGAAATCGTCCCGATTTCATCGAAATCGTCCCTAGATCATCGATTTCATCGGAGGGCAAAATCGGTGAACTAGGGGCGATCCCGTTCAACAAGGGGCGATCCCCAAGTTGCAAAATCGAAGATGAATTCATCCTACAAAGGATGATTTTGCCCAATTTGGGACGATATCATCCAATGGTGGATGATATCATCACTTTTAAGAAATTAAGCTTGATTAAAATGTTTTTAATTTTATTTTAATGATTGGTTGATTAATGAATTTTTGTTGTTTTATTGTTTGTTTTGCAGAGGGGATTACTAAAGAGCCGAGAATGGAAATACGGTGGGCTGAGAGATGACTTGGCCGCTCTCGACTAGGCAGAGCACGACCGACTAGCACAGGTCGGGCTACGACATGTGGTAGAGATGCCACAAGTACCGATGGACATAGGGCTTCTGACAGCCCTAGCAGAGAGATGGTATCCGGGGTCATCCTATTTTTAGCTATCGATAGGGGAGATGGCTCCCACACTAGAGGACGTATGGAGGATCATGAGGATCCCCATACAGGGACGGCTCATGATGCCTACGGCCAATCAGGGCCAGGCGATGATGAGACTGACCGGAGACCCGAGCTTCACCCTGGAGAAGGGCGGAGTGAACATCGAGTCTCTGAGGCAGATGCCTGGGGCATCTAGGTTGACTCGAGTTTTGGCAGGAGTAGTAGGTGGCTTACTACTATGCCACCAAAGCAGGTGCAGATTACCCTAGCTCCTGTCAGATGTGGTCTACGACATGAGAGACCACGGCTACAGATTTGCATGGGGTAGCTTTGTACTATGTCGCTTGTATAGGATCCTGCATGGGGTCATATACAAGGGAGGTCGATGTCTGGTCTTGACATCGCTGCTACAGGTTTGGTGCTAGGAGCACATCACGGTGCGGAGGCCGGTAGGGCTCCCATTGATAGGGGTTGACCGGGAGAGACCCCGGGTTTACTATTGGTGGCTACAGAGAGGGTCACAATGGTGGATAGATCTGTCGATGTCACGGAGGTTGCTAGACGACCTCATCCTAGACCAGATCACCTGGAGGCCATGGCGAGAGCACCCCAGGTGGGTAGAGGATGGGCAGGAGCTGGCTCGCATCAGGCGAGTCTACTGGCTGAGGATGGAGCGGGGAGAGGTAGAGCTCCACCGCTACGACTAGATTCTATGATAGTTCAGTCTACAGTAGGGGATCCCTTCTCTCAAGGACTACGAGTACTCCCAAACTATTTGGGATAGTACTACAGCTGAGCGGGGCTCCAGACATGCAATGATTCTGGAGTCAGGATGCGGACGATGCCCCCATCCAGCTAGTGGATGGTGATGACATGGGGGTTGCAGATGGCTACGATGCCTGGTACGTAGGCATCCACCCTCCTCGGATGACGAGGGCATAGGGTCTGATGCACGCGGTTGTGCGACGGATGGGGAGGCGGTGCCAGGCTACCATTGAGGTAGTGCGGGGTCATGGTGGGAGAGAGCAATGGCGGTCCCCATAGGAGAGATGCCAGCGGATGGGTCAGGCTCCACAGAGGCCATGGGAGACAGGGCAGAGGGAGGAGAGACTCCCTTCATAGCAGGGGGAGAGACCACCATCACCCGATAAGGGCAAGGGTGTCGAGGTAGGGGAGAGCAACGAGACGGTGGCTCTCCGGGCTGAGGTTGCCCACCTTCGAGCTCAGGTGCAGTCACTACAGGATGAGGCTACTCAGCTCAGGGCTTAGGTACAGACACTATAGGATGAGACTACATGGCTCAGGGCACGGAGTGGAGGGGCGAGCAGGGATGAGCTAGTGCGGTCTATGATGCAGACCACATTCTACCAGGGGGTATACTTTCAGCTGGCTCCAGAGGGTCAGAGGGTACCGCTGCCAGCCAACATTGCGAAACCAATCCGGATGGGATCGATGAGGACATCCTCACGATCGACAACGAGGACCCGAGACACAGCACAAACTGCTATGGGACCACCTCCTCCACGTCAGGGCGGGGGAGGAGATGAGGCTGAGAGCTCGAGGGCTTCTCGAGACTAGCTGGCTATAGACTGCATAGAGATTGTATAGATTTTTGAGAGGATTGAGTATGCCAGGGTATAGATTGTGGCATACCAATCCAGTTTTGATATGATGTACATAATTTGATATATATATATATGGTCTTGTTTTTGATGATATGACTTGTGTATATGTTGTATGATGCTTTAATTTGTGATTGAATATTCATGTAATTATGTCATTTTGAAATATTATATTTTGATATCATGGCATAAAATTGTAAATGAAATAATCTGATGTAAATAAATTGGTTGTTTTGGTGTAATTTGAAAAAAATAAAAGGGACTTCTAACAATAATTTCAAAGGACATTGTCGCTATTATAGACCATTTCATGGAGTCGCCGCTCACTAGGTCATCAAGCTAATCCCAGGATAGAAATATTGTTAAAAGTAAAAGAGTGCTTAAGAGATTGTCTTAAGACTTGATGTTGTGATGATGAAAATGATGATGGTGATGATTTGTTTTCAGATTTTCATAAAAATATTATGCATGAGATATAAAAGAAATATGATTTTTGCTAGGCATAAATTCCTAAGTGTGATAAAAATTTTTGCATAAGTTCCAAGGAACTATACCATCATTGCAAAATTGAATGTTGACATAATGACCTGAAATAAGATAAGTGTGCGTTCATTTTAAAGCTTAGTTATGTAACATAATGATGTAAGCCATATGTGTTTTTATTAAAATGAATGGGAAAATAAAATTAGAACAATGGTTTGCGCTAGGCATAGACTTATAGGTATAGACTTATACCATCATCGCGAAATCCAAAGAAGAAATGGATATTTTAGTTTTATTGCATGATTAATTTTTGACTTTTGATAAACAAAAAAATAATAATATGAACATGTTGTTTGAAATCATTTTGTGATTTTGTGAAACAATGTATATAATTGTTTTTATACAAAACAAAAATTCTGAAATAAGAGGATAAAACTATTCCGAAAAGAATTACAGAAATATTTTAAATTATCTCAAAGACAAATGTAGGTTTATAAGGGATCCTCATGTGCAAATGTGAGTTCATTACCGATCTTGATTTATCATAATGATACAAAATCTCTCAAATACAAATGTGTGTGCGATTGTATTGTTCATTCACCAATTTTGAGCAAGATAATTTGATACAAGTAATTTGCCTTAACCAAATGAGTGTTCCTTAACCATGATTTATATGCATGTAACCGTACCAGACTACTATGTAAGTCGGGTTATCAAGAGCTAGCTAATCCATAAGCTGACATAGGTCTGTACAAAAGAAGGTCGCTAATGTGACGGACATATCACCACGCTAGGAATTACCCAAGGCCAAGCGGGTTGGGCACAAACCACCTGTTATGGGGCTTACCTCACGGTTTTCGAATAATTGAGAATTCCAGGGATTCAAGCTCATTCACCCTTATTTTCTTTTCAAGGGGTAGGGAAAGGGATTTTATTGCATTTTGCTTTTTCTTTTCACTTTTGCTTTTCTTTTTCTTTTTTTTTTTTGTATTTTTTTGCTTGGAATTGAGATAATGCTGAAATATTGTTGCGATGGTACAAAATAATATTTTTCTTTTTTCTCATTTTCTTTGAATTTTCTTTTTCTTCCTATGCTAGGGATACTTGCTCGGATTGGCTGTAGAGCAAGGGATTTTTATTCTGGGTAGGGGTGAGCTTGTCCTTTTGTCAATTCTCAAAGATTCTAGACCATGTGCATGATAGGATAGCAGGGGAAACTTTTCGCTCAAGAAACCACTTCTACTATGTAGCATCATATCGAATTTGCAATGAAATCATTTTAATGTGAAAAGATATACTTGGTTCAAGTAAATAACAAGATCAGTTCTCTATGCTCAAAACTTTATTTAATGCCAATGTGGACTTTGATATAAGAGAGATTAATAATCATACCAAATAAAATCAAGATATTTATTCATGTGAGTGTGAAAGTGCGGGATTCCAAATAAATGCTCATTTATCCAAAATAATTGAAAATATAACTACAAACTTCAAGAATTGACAGGCACAAAATAAAAGATGTTTTTGAAGATTTTGATGTTTTTGTATTTTGATTTTAATTGATGAATTGAAAGAAATACAATGTGATTGTTTTTGAAACTTTTTATATAAGTGACTAAAAGGAAATAATATGCAAAACAAATATATACAATGATGAAATGACCAAATTTTATGCATAGTAGCGTTTGAGATGCATAATGTTCATAGGTTCTTTAAGTTCTTTACCATCTAAGGTAGATAATTTGTATGCTCCCGATCCAAATTTAGCAGTAATAATATACGGTCCAAGCCAGTTGGGCTCGAATTTACCTTTAAGGTCTTTAGTTGCATTAGTATTTTTTTGATTTTCTTTTAAAACAAGGTCGTCGATCTCAAAGGATCGATGATGAACTTTCTTGAGATATGCTCTCTTAAGCTTGTTTTGGTAGGCACGAAGATGCTCCAAAGCATTGATGCACTTTTCATCTAAGAGTTCCAGCTGACTAAATCTGCCAGCATGATATTCATCCCCTACTTTAGTATCTTGAAGTAGTAGAGCCAAAGAAGGAACTTCTAATTCAAAGGGAAAAACAACTTCAGTGCCATAAACCAAAACAAAAGGTGAAGTTCCAGTGGGGGTGCGAACGCTAGTTCGATAGGCCCACAAAGTAGGATATAATTGGATGTGCCAATCTCGACCAGATTTATTGACCAGTATTTTAAGAATTTTGATTAATGTTTTATTAGATGCTTCTACTTGGCCATTACCCTGAGGATAATAGGGAGTGGACCAACGATGTTGAATTTTATACTTTTGACATAATTTTTTGACATCTTTATTTTTGAAACAAGTTCCATTATCTGAGATGAGATTTGCAGGAATTTCGAACCTACAAATAATTTGATTAAAGATAAACTTGGAAACTTGGGTTCCAGTACAAGAAGCTAAAGGCATAGCTTCAACCCATTTTGTAAAATACTCGGTAGCGGTTATGATGAATTTGTGTCCATCAGATGACACAGGGTTGATTTTTCCAATGATATCTAAGCCCCATTTTGAAAAGGGCCAAGGAGATGAAATAGCCTGCAGCTCTTGTGCAGGCGCATGGACAAGGTCAGCATGTTTTTGGCACTTGTCGCAATGGCGCACATAATCATGTGCATCATTCTCCATGGTAGGCCAAAAATATCCTATCCGAAGGAGCTTCTTAGCAATGGCGTTACCACTAAAATGTCCTCCACAAGATCCATCGTGGGCTTCACTCAAAGCTGATCTAGATTCGTCTAGATTCAAACATCTCAATAATATGCCTTCAAAAGATCTCCTATACAAGGTATTACCAATAATCACGAAGCGACTTGCTCGTCTACGTAATAACCTGCACTGGTTACTATGACAACCTTCAGGGAAGGTTCCTTTTTGCAAAAAATTAAATATATCAGTGTACCATGGTTTAGGAGTAGTTTCGTTGATTAGAAACACATCCAAAGGTTCTAAGCATGATTTTCTTGAAGCGGGTTCCTAGAGTCGATGAATAATGATGGTAGCATATTCATCATCTAACTCCAAGGGTAAAAGAGATGCAGCTGCAGCCATAGCGTCAGCCGCATGATTGCTAGTTCGAGGAATAGCTTCCAAAGTAACTTGATCAAATAAAGATAATAATTGCAAAACATATGTTTTATATGGGTGTAATTTATCATCTCTGGTCTGATAAACATCATTGATTTGATTTATGACAAGTTGAGAATCACCGAAAACTAATAAATTTTTAATTTTAGGGCCAAAGTAGCTCGTAATCCAAGGATTAGAGCCTCATATTCGAAGGTATTGGTGCAAGGAAATGTTAGTTTAAAGGAAGAGGATAAGAGTTTTTGTGGAAAAAACACCCGCAAAGAAGGGACCATTGTTTAGGAGCCCATTAAGCATTCATAGAAACCAATGATGAGGATGGGTAGACCTAAGTGCAAGCTAATTGATCGCATGATTTGACCTTAACAACTTATCCTGTAAACGAGTTCAAATTTAGCATAACACTTGTGGGGGTGGACATAAAACTCGACTCAGAGATCTCGAGAGGGTCAATTTCAATAGCCATTTGGACAAATGTAAAGAAAACGATAACCCCCAATAATTTATCGGACTTAACTCCGAATATACATTTGGCTAGATTCAATCGGATAAGATACTCCCTTAACCGATCAAATACTTTTCTCAAGTCATTTAAATGATCATCTTCTTTTATGGAACGAGCTATAATATCATCTACATAATCATGTAGAATATCATGCATCATATCATGAAAGATATAAGTCATGGCTCATTGATATGTTGCACCTGCATTCTTTAAACCGAATGGCATCACTTTCCAACAAAAGGTTCCCCAAGGGGTAATAAATGTTGTCTTAGCCTGATCTTCAGGAGCTATCCTAATCTGATTATAACCAGAGAATCCATCCATTAAGGATATCATTTCACTCCAACAATAAAATCAATGATTTGATCCATGTTGGGAAGAGGAAAATCATCTTTAGGGCATGCAACATTAATATCTCTAAAGTATGTACAAACCCTAACTTTGGTAGCTTCTTTCTTAGTTACTAGAACTACATTTGAGATCCATTCAGCATAATCAATGGCTTGTATAAAAATAACCTTCAACAGTTTTTCTAGTTCTCCTTTGACTAGTAAGGCCACTTTAGGATGCATTTTTCTAAGTTTATGTTTAACAGGTTTAGCATCTGGATGGACTACTAGATGATGCATAACTACGGAAGGGTCCAAACCTGGCATGTCTTCATATGTCCAAGCAAAGACATCTTCATAGTCTTTAAGAAATGAAATGTATTTATCTTGTTTTTCTTGACTTAATTCTGATCCAATATTGATTATGTGAGGGTTATCTTTGGTTCCAATGTTAATTTTTATAACGTTTTCAACTTCCATATGTAAATCTCTCTCAAAATTAGGTGGGGCGGGTGAAACACCCAATTCTTGTAATTCTTCCAAGGTTAGCTTGGATAATTCGTCTTGAGGAGTCGAGGCCTCAAGTTGGGCTATACTAGGTATAGAGCCATCAAAATAAAATTCGTTATGTAACAATTCATCAACGAAGACATCATGGAAGATATCCCCTTCCAACTCATCGTCGGATTCGGCAATCATCTTAGGGTAGGCGATGGATAGCATATTACAGGTAAAGGGATTATTCTTTGAATGCAAAGAATCTTGTTTATCCAGATAATCTTGGTAACATGTAAGATGGTCATCCTCCTCAAATGGGAAGGGTTGACCTTTACTAGGAAATAGGCCCACACCACATCGGGCAGGCCATGGTTCAACCTCAAAAGGTTCTTTCATACCATTTTGGGAAGGTCCCAAACCTTTCCCTTTATAGCCCAATTTAAGCATTATAGGTTTAGCTTTAATATACTCATTAGCAAAATAGCATCTAGCATATCCATCACAATGTGTCTTGATGTTTCTAGGTATTCTTCCCTAGTCATATCCCTTATAAATAAAAGCACAACTCCCGACTTGGTAAATACTTCCCATAGGCTGTGGGAGGCCCAAGGTATGAGGAGAGGGTGGGAGTTTATTTAAAATAAGGGCATCTTGCATGGCAGTGTTTGTTTTTTCTGATATAAGAATTTTAGATAAATTGGGTAAGAGCTCATCAGTAAGAGCGTAAGAGGTAGAAGGATCATTTCCTATGTTTTTGGATGCAGAAATCATGTCTTTGATAGGCGTAGACATTGTAGAGATGTCGATGGAAGGATATAAAGGTATGGAAGTTATAGGAGTAAAACAAGAAGCATTGGTTGTGGGTTTAGGATCCTTTTGAGGTCCTAATGTGGTTTGTTCGGAAGATGGTTGAGCTATATGTAGAGGTGTAGTTGATGGGGGAAAAGTAGATGATGTTATGGGTGAGTGTTTCACACGTTTAGACGGTTGATGAGAATTAGGATGTGTGGATGACAGAGCAGGGGCAAAATTGAACTCCAACCGGTTCTGCCAAAGCACACATATCAAAGGGTCTAGGGTCACCATGAATGGTAACCAACTGATTTTTAAATTCGAATTTAACACACTGATGTAAAGTTGAGGGAACAACTCACATTGCGTTGATCCAAGGGTGACCCAAAAGTATATTGTATGATGCAGGGCAATGTACAATAAACACGGTCGTGTCTAAGGTTCTAGGACCAACTTGTAATGGAATAGTAATAACTCCACATGTTTCTTGTGTTTCGTCATTAAAGGCTTTTATGATCATATCAATTCTTTTCATTTCGTCACTTCTAAAGCCAAATATTTGGTAGAAGTCAAAAGTGCATATGTTTAAAGATGAACCATTATCAATCAAGACTCGTTTAATGGCTACATCCCCAATTAGGGCAGTAATATATAAGGGGTTATCCTTATGTAAACTATGTTGTGGTATATCTCTATCTCGGAAGTCAATACAATCGACTTCTCGAGTTATGATAGTATTGGACATGGCTTCAAGTTGAATATTTTGTGGTACCATCATTTGGCTTAATGTGAGCATTAATTCATCCCTATGGGTAGGAGAAGATCTTAAAAGGTCCAAAAGGGAAATTCTAGCTGTAGTATTGGATAATTGTTCATTAATATTATAAGGAGGCTTAGGTTGAACATTAGGCACATGATTCCCTTTATTGGGATTTTTCAAAACAAATGGAGCTGATCCATCGTTCTGAGTTTGATCCTGTTGAGAGTTTTGAGCCTGTTGTCGAGTAACGACTCCGATGGTACCTACAATATTATTTTGAGGATGATGAATTGGTCTCGGTCTAGCATTTATGGCTTGTTCATTAGAAAGTAATTGGTGAGAAGATGGTCTAGTAGTGACTCTTCTAGGAAATGGTTCTTCTGGAACCATAGAATTTGTGATGGGTTGAATAGGATCTGATTCATCTTCAGAACTATTCGATTGATTTGAGGTGATTTCCATGTCACTTTCAGTATCATATTCGGTACTCACTAAGATCAGGTGTCCGAATATTATATAGAGGTCTGGTCGTAACCATGGATAAAGTTGTGTCAAATATTTCTAAATCATGAATAGGTAAATGTCCACTAATGGCTCCTACATATCGGGTAGGAGGGGGAACATTATGATGTTCAATTTGATTAGCCACCTCTTTACCATGCTTTGGTAAAGGATGTTGAAATATGTCCAATGATTGATTGGCATTCTGATTCTGACTTTGGGGGATGTTATTTTGAGCATTATTAGGAGGATTTTGTTTAGGTTGAAAGGCTTGCACCTCCATCTCATTGTTATCAATTAAATATTGTATTTTATGTTTTAACCTTTTACAAGAGTTGGTAGCATGTCCAGGTCCTCTATGGAAATCACAATGTAAATCAGCTCTATATCCGGGTATAGTTGGATCAGGTTCCCGGATAGTTGGTAATTGGATCAATCCTCGTGCTAGTAATTGTGGGAGAATGGTTGATAAAGGTTGATTTAACCTAGTAAATTCTCGGGGTGGTTTATCAGGAGGTTTCAATATGAACTTCTCTGTTGTTTTTGTAGTATTAACATTGGCAATGTTTCTGCTATCAGTGACTCCATCACCCACAACTTGTTTATTTTTATATTGATTTTTGGATGTTTTCTCATCATATTTCTTTTTGAGGTGACCTCTTCTAATGAGAGCATCTTCCACTCTTTGGGCCAAGTCTATAGCTTGATCGAAGGTGGTCAAGGTAGCAGTTGATAATTCATAGGATAGTTGTTCTTGTAAATTATTGATAAAAATATCCAACATTTCTCGATAAGGTAACACAAAGTGTAATTTTCCTATCAACTACCTCCATCGAGCTAAGAAGTCAGCAAAACACTCATCTTTGTCTTGTTTTAGGTTGTACAAATATTTAATGGTTACATGCCTTTCAATATAGGCACTAAATTGATGCACAAAAGACTCAGCGGTCTCTTTGAAATTTCTCAAAGAATGAGTGGGCAATTGATAATACCACTCCAATGCCATCCCTCCTAAACTTTTTGGGAACATTTTTAGTAATAACAAGTCATCATGTGATATATCATGACATGCTATCCTAAACATACGAAGATGCTCTATGGGATCTTCAGTTCCTTTATATATAGGTAGGACAGGCATGGGAAAGTGTTTAGGATATGGTTGTGCTACAACTATAGGATCTAGAGGTTGACTACACATCTCTCGATAATTGTACGAGGGACGGTAGGGATCTATTTGGTCCATGCGGGAGACTAACTATTTCACCATGGCTTCCAGATTACTAGTTTGTCCACCATATTGGTTTGGTGGTACATGAGTATGGGATTTGTGAGCGTAGGAAGGCGGGACATAAGGATTAGATGCTATATTGTTGTTATGTAAATGGTTGGTAGGAAGAGTATTATGAAGAAGATTTGTTGTAGCATTATGTTGTATCCCAGATTGTTGGAAATTGGTATTTGGTTTTGTTTTAGGCTTTTGTTGATTTGAGGTATATTGATCAATAGCTTGGCAAAATAGAGCAGTGAATGAAGGTTTCTTTTGTGTGGGAATAACCCTAGGCTTGATAACAGGCACTCTAGGTGGTTGGGTAACCTATTGTTGTTGCATGTTCTGGATCATAGCGGCCATATCCAAATTGGATGGTCCAACTTGATCACTTTCTTGATCAACGAAGGACAAAGGATTAGTGCGTGTGTGATATATGTCTTCTAGGGTTGCTTGAGTGTCACTAATTTGATCTTTGTCCATATGGATTGCTCTATTAAGAGTGCCAATATTATTATTGAGGAACTTCCAGAAATGTTCCATGTTCTCAAAAGTAACAGCTCCTTCTAGAGATATTTTAGGGGATGAGGATCCTTCCTCTCTATCATTTTCTTTTTGTTCATTTGCCTCCACAAATTCTTCTTCTTGTTGGTCGAAGGTTCCTTCTTCCTGAATTGGGTCTTCAGGAAGGACATCTGGGTTATTTTCTGTTTTCCTTAACCAATCTTCTTCTACTTCAATTTGTTTTCCATTCCTGAGTTTAGTCATTATGTCTAAATTTAGATTTTAGCAAATATATATATTAATATATTTGCAACAAATTTGGGAGGTATATATTTTAATTATATACCTACTATAATGCTTAAAAGAAAATGTTTTGATTTTTTGTTATGATTTTGTTTTGTTTTTATTAATTTTGTTTTTTATGTTTATAAAGACAACAAACAACACACTGAATGCAAGAAATAACAATAATAAATGAATGGCTTAGTTTTCTATAAATAGTTTATAGATGTCATTGATAGGATCAAGTTCATCGAGAGTCATGAAATGCTCCTCTTCAAATTGGAAATGGTTTTTCAAGAACTTGATAAAATGTGCTATAGTGATATTATCTGTTTCATACCCTGACTGGTAGAAATAAATTTCATGGCAATACTCTCGATATAACACAGCTCTAGGAACTCTATACCATCTTTTTCTATCCGTAAGAATGACCTCTTGATCCTCTATATGAGATAGAAATTTATGTACTACAACTGCATTCTCGAGGTATTCCTCAAAGGTGTACAACTCTGAAGAAACATGGGCTCTTTTATCTCGCTAACCACCTATGGCAAGCTCTCTGAAGTTCATGATATAAGGTCACTTGATCGGGATCCAGGATTCTATCTAGGACAAACCTCTTAATTTGCCTAAGTTTGGTTGCTCTAGATCCAATGATACCCAATCTCCTATCAAGTTCGTCCCACAAAGGTTGAACCCTATTTGTTTGAGGTACTCTAAGCAAAGAAGTAACCTCTATAGTTGCTAATTGATTCTCAACATTAATGGTGACAACTCGTCTTTTATTATAATCTACCATCTAAATATGATATGCAATCTTTGATTCTAAATGCATTTATGTTTTGTTTTTTTTTTTAGATTGTTTTCAAAAGGTTTTTAGTTTTCACGTCGGGTTCACCAAAATGTATCGCTCCAAATTTTTCGCATCCTTACCCTCAGGCTATAGGATCCACGCCCGGAAGGGGGATGCGAGAAGGATGGGACAATACCTCGGACTGAGAGGCCCTTTGAAGGTCCCGCCTCTCGGGGGAGGAGTATAAAGGTGAATTTTTGATGGATGGTGGGTTCACCAGGAAACTTTTGAGTGGCAGTTTCCACGCCTAGGTTGAGAATGGGTTTGATGTGTTCATTTTTGTACTTTAATCATTCAACTCCTAGGTTTGGCCAAGATGAATCTAAACTATTCTATATGCCAATACTGATTTAGATGAATACAAAAAATAGGAATGAATGCTAAACACAGAGAATATGCTAACTAGAATAGTACATACCTGATTTCGGATGTCTGATGAAGATTCTGAGTTTTGTAGTAGTTCAGATCGTCTCGACTCGTACGTAATCATCTGAAATTACATCGAATCATCTCAAATCATAGTCGGTCATCTGAGATCAGATAGAATCATCTAAAATTTGATGAATTCGATCGAATTTGTCAAAAACCTGCAATCACAAAAATAGATACAAAATACCAAATATGCAAGTGCAGAAGCAAAGGAGAATGATAGAAATAATAGTAAACATGCCTAAATAATGGATTCAAATAACAAACAAGAGAAATGTAGTAGATTTAATGTTTGATTTTAACTTTATCATGTGGTTATGCTAAATGAGGTGAACTCCAAGATGCATAAACATAATAACTTAAGATAATGCAGAATTACAATGGGAAAATGCAAAAAAGCTAAGGAAATGCAAACTCTAGGCTCTGATTGCCCCCAATCTGGACTACAGTCAGGATCACCTCCAATCGTACGAGATCATCTGCGCTCCTCGACAAGATCGTCCAAAATAGTTCGGGATCGCTTACGACGATCCGAGCTAGCTTCGACTAAAAAATAGTAGAGTTCCTGCAAGAAAATGCAAAATACAGAATGCAGACAGTAGTGCGAGGATGCTCTAGTGTATAAGGAACTAAATCTGTAGGGAAATCCATCAGCTAGGGGGTTCAGGGGGATAAACTAGAAAAATCCTAGTTTATATAGGATTAGGGGGAGGCTAGGAGGTTGGAGATCATCCCAATCTGGGAGATCTCCAACGGGGGAAATCTCCAACTACGCAGACGCGCTTCTGCCCAAGTTGGAGAGGTTGTTGAAATAGAAGCTAATTATGAAAATTTAGTTTTAGGATGAAATCGTCTGGACGCTCTGTTCTAGATGAATTCGTCAGATCGGGGATGATTTCATCTGATATGCGACGATATCGTCCAACGGTCAAAACAAATCCTAAAAATGGCACGAAAAAGAAGGGAAGCGGGTAACAAGCGGTTTTGGGGCAGTTTTGGGGTTAAAATTTAAATTTTTATCTTTTATCTTTTACTAAGGGTTTAACTGCGCCAATTTTAGGGTGCTACATATGGCTATAAATATGGTAGATTTCCCACCCAAGTATGGCCACAAAATAGAGCATTTTCTTCTCAAATGCCAAAAATTGCAGGTTTCCCGTGTAATAAGGTAAGTACTTAAACCTATGGTTTTATGTTTACATAGTTAGAGTCTGCTAACGTTTGGTTTTTCTCGCATCATTTGTTTTCCTAGAAAGGTTAAAAGTTAGATTTACTTTTCTCATAATGCAAAATAACAAAAAAAAAAGAAAAATCAAAGAAATTCAAAGTAGCAATGCATCTCTATGGTTTGATTGCTTGTAGCCTACCCAATGGGTAGGTTAACATTTAGGGTTTGCATTTATAAGTTATATTTGTAGGTTCCTTTTATCCTAGATTTATGAAATTAAAACATACCATTTTCAAGCACTTAGTGAATGATCATCGGATGCTTCATTGTTTACTTTCTTTGGATTAAAAAAAACACACACACCATGATTCACTTAAATGCTAGTGATGTGGATTTCATCACCATCCACTAGTAGATTTTAACGAGGTGGTTTTCATCTCCATCTGCTGTATCAAATCCTATGAACCTTGTTCTTTTCCAAGGCCAGTTCCAAGATCCATCATAGCTTGTGGGTTATAGCATGTATCTCTCTTCAAAGAGGTATATCCTAGATTGCGGGTGAAGTGGGTGAGGAACTAGTAGGACCTATGCTCCCTGGCCATGTGTGGACCTCATCACCATACATTATAGGTGGGATAACATGACCTAGAGTTCATAGCCAGGTTTTTGAGCTATGAGTATATAGGTGAAATCCAATTAAACATGAGAAAATCATTCAACAATATTTCAAACACGTGATACAAGGTCCTCTTTTACAAAAAACACATCTAAAACACACAAAATAGTTTAGGGATTCACGTCTAAAACTTAAAATAGATAATCATCTGTCTTATTGAGTGTTTATTTTTCTCATTTGCTATTTCATTAAGAATTTATAAAAGAGATAATCATATAGGTTTTGGTAGAGAGTTACGATGGTGTGCACTCACAACCAAGCCCAATCATAGGTGAATGCTATGGAGAGTGGACTAGGAGATAAGATTTATCTTTGCTATAGCCCCAGGAACTTGGTCATACCTCCCTGGCAAGCCTCTACTCACTCTAGTCCCCGAATAGCGGGATGAGAACCACACTTACAAGGGATCCCTATATGGGAAACCACTATAGGTGATGAACCTTACTTGATAGAATGTTCCTGGTACTTAGACACATCACATGCCTTCTTTGAGGAGAGGCAATAATGCACTAAGGTGCTAGTATATTGAATGGTGCCACACATCTACATACCTGTTAGGTCTAACACACATGTTCATAATCGAGAGCATGACTTCACATATTGGGCAAGGGAGGTTGATCCAACCTTACCTCTACGTCTCCCTGATAGGGTCCAACAACCTAAGCAACCTGATGGGTATGACACTCATCATTTAGGGTGAGCTAGATTCACCCTTCCCTTCCTCATTCATAAATGAATACATGAGGAGATACCTGATTATCCTCAAGAGCAATATTCTATGCATGCCAAATGTACCTCTATACCTATTGAGTACAATGAGTATATGCTCAGGCCTGAACCTCAAGTCAATGTGGTGGCCCTCGATCAAGGGAAGCACGTGATGGGTGTCACAGATTATCTTGAATGATTTCAGCCTCAAGGTGAGACTCCTAGGCCCTACACTATAGAACAAGTCAAGTATGTAGTTGCAAGATATGCAGAATTCCAAGCTTAGTTCAAACAACTTTGGCAAGACAAGGAACAACCTAACCGCTTGCATCAACTTGAGAAAGAAATAATTGAATGGCAGACCAACAAGTTATTCCAAAATACTTTACGAGAGAGGGTTCCTACCTCTAAGACACATATGTGGGAAGTCCACCTGAGGCAACCTACATTCATTCAAGAAAGTCCTCCTAGACCTTATCCAATGTTGCCTCCTCGACCTCCTCAGCTAGATCAGGACTTCCCTCCCAAGACAAACATAGGGCACCCATAGAGGGCATATAGCCCTCTTTATAGATCAACTTGAGAGACGCCCTATGGGGCCTACACTAAGCATGAACCAGAGGTAGAGTAATTAGAGACACCTTATCAAGGTAGGGGGGATGACATGCCACCACCCCATAATAGGTTGGAGGATCCTTAACCTCCACCACAAGATAAGAGTAAGTATGAGGAGATTAAATCCTCAAATGCATATAGATTATTTCTAGAGCACCTAGAGTCAATAGAGAATAATACCTCTGGGTCTAGATATCAAAATCCCACTTTGCACAAGTTACATAGTCAACCCATTTGTCCTTTGATTTCTACCCCTCCCTATCTAGAGCAATTTAAGCTACCTCAGTTGGCTACCTTTAAGGGAGAGGAATATGCGCAAGAATATGTCACTAAATTCTTGAGTCAATGCTTTGGCATTCAAGATAATGATCCTTTTATTTTATGGAAATTTGTGACTACCATCTTTGGTCTAGCCTTGGAGTGGTTTATCCAACTCCCAAAGAATAGAATCTATAATTTGTATCAACTTGTAGACGCATTCCTAGAATGATTTTCCTTCAACACAAAGAGGAAGGCAATGCTGGTTGATCTCATTGGGTTTAAATAGTATGTTGATTAGTCAATAGCAAATTATGGCAATAGGTGGCAATACTTTCTCACAAAGTTGCCTTATCTACTTCCAATGTTGGAGTTGACTCAGATGTTCACCAAGAGATACTTATAATTGATCTCCTTGTTGTTACAATTGCAATAGTATCTGACTCTTGAAGGTGCCCTAGCACAAGCTAGAACCATTGAAGACATTAATATTCAAGAGCGAGAAATTTTGAAGCCTTGCAAGGAGTGGAACAAGAATGCTAATAATACCCTAGTGTAGCCTAAGCCACTAGCAATTAATAAGGTTGTAATTAGTGTCCCAAGGCCAGTGCAAGTTGCACCACCTTAAAAGCATAATTATTAGGCCATCCTTGAGAAATATGCCAAGGAAAACTAGAATAATCAAAGGCAAAATCAATAGTGTCACCCCAAGTGATAGTTCATGCCCATTTTAAAGTCTATGGACTCATTGTTTGAGTGCCTCTTAGAGACCAATGTGATCCATCTACCTGAGAGTCGACTGGTCGATCCAAATGCACCAAATCCCAAAGAGTACAAAGAAGACCTATATTGCAAGTTTCATAGGCAAAATAGGCATGTGAGAAAATGTGCTATAAGTTCAAAAATTTGGTGCAAGACATGATTGACAGGAATTCCCTTCAGGTAGAAAACCCTATTGCATCGAACAACCAATATATGGAAGTCTTTAAAGACAATTTGCCCACCCATGCAAAGCAGGCCAAGCCTATGCTCTAGGTGAATGAGGTACACCATGCACCCTCTAAGCAAGGGTATGTCGGTATGATAAATATTTTCATAAGAAATAGGTGGTACCCAAGTCCAATCATACCACCTAGACCACATTTGCTTTTCTCTCCATATATGATATTATTAAACAATCACCACCTCATAGAGAAGCCTTGATGGAGATTCTCAAGGCAATAGAGCTTCAACCCCAGGAGTCTAACTCCTTCAATAATTTTATGGGGCATATACGGTAATGCACGGAATAGGTGATTACCTTTTAATAAGATGAACTTAAACTAGTTTCAAATGATATGGTGGATCCTCCCTTGCACATCATCGCATGTGTAAATGGGATTCCATACAAGAGAGTGTTGATAGACATTGGGTCTTCTAGAAACATCATCAATATGATAGCTCTCAAGCATTTGAAGCTCCTAGCATCCCATATTATCGCATCTACTTACACCCTCAAAGCATTTAATGATGCCATATGCTCAATGGTTGGCTCAATCATCCTGCCTATCTAGGTAGGAGAAAAGACCATCATGATGCTATGCCATATCCTAGGGGGTGAGATGGCATACAATATCTTGTGAGGTAGACCATGGATCAAGGACATGAAATGTGTCCCTTCCATCGCTCACCAGTGCCTCAAGTACACTCATGAAGGGTAAGTTCATGTTGTCTCTACTAACCTAGAGCCTTTCAAGTATTGCAATATGGTGTAGCAACTCATTGAGTAAACCTTACCATCAACCCATCTAGATTTTTAATCGAATAAATCCATCCAAGGTTTGAATCCCTCACCATCACTGTTGAGCGATCCATCACCGTCTCATGCCATACCATCCACATCATTCACACCTACCCATATTCCCATGGCACGTGTGGATCCTTCACCTAGGAACTCAAGAAAGCGATATGTTGATGAGGTCCAACCAACCATCTCTACCATATCCACTGAGGACATCCCTAGCCAAGTTGACTAGAAGCTATTACATGAGTCAAATGATGAGTTAGATCAGGCCTCACTCTCATCCCTTTTCTACCTATAGCCCTAGGTCATAGTGCACCTAACTAGCACCAAATTATGGGAGTACATGGTTAGGAATGTCACAATTGCCCCTGCGATACAATTGCTTCATAACATGGGTCAACCTCATCTTCCCATAGGTACTATAGTGCCTCTTGGTCTCCCTTATAATCAAACGAATATCATCTATGGTGGCCTTCACTATGGCATCGAGCCTTACTAACAGTAGGAAGAGGATGAAGAGTCCTTTTCTGAGGACATCAACTACATGTCCAACCTTGAATTTGCCATGAAATACCTTCACCTCTATAATTGGCATGGTTATGGGTTATGCCGATATGAGAAAGGCACTAGAATTCCTTTCCAGCCATAGTATCAAATGCCTTATGACAATTCTAGCTTGAGACTCAACAAACATGTGTCCTTAGACATCCTCATAGATATCTTAGAGCACATGACTCTAGAATGTAGAGATGAGCTCACGCAAGATCCTTTCACCAACCCCAATTGTGTCTACTCACTAGGGGACTACATACCTATGCCCTTGGGATATGATGACCCACCTCACTATGATATTCGATTCTATGAGAGAGGTGAAGGTTCATGCACCCTTCCCCATGAAAATGAGGAAGAAGACCAGGGTTCTTCTTATGAGTAGACATCTGACGATGAGTAAGATTATGAAGTAGCACCTATGAACTCTGATAGATCATATAGAGAAGGCCCATGGGTCATCTTGATGGATGATGAGGATGATTTATATCTCCACATATTCTCATTACATAATCCCATCTGGTGACAACTTCTCCCTTTAGAGAAGCAAGCACTCCTACATCTGCACTGACCACATTTGGTCATTCCACCACCTCTATAGCCACCACCAAAGATAGTGTAACATCTTGATATCCATGAGCACCACTAGCCACATAGGGGAAATCATCCATCCATAAATATAATTTTCATAGATCTGTTTAAGCCCTTGTGAGATCTGAATAACTCGTTCAAGTCGTTGCACCTTGACTTGGGGGCAATTGACTATGATCGAGGAGATTCACCCCCATATCCCTCTAAGTACTAGCCTTGTGATGAGATGCTAAAACCATGTCATTTATCTCTAGGGCTAACTCATGATGTCTTCCACACTAAGGAGGAACCTGAGATTCACATTGATAATCTAAATCTAGCTGATGGCATCCACTTGATCCCTACTCCCCACCAGCTGGAGGAAGGGTTGCATATGTCAATAAAGACTACGATTGATAAAGATATCAGCTCAAATCCTAAAAATATACAATGTATCAAGCTAGGGGAAATCCTATCCCCTAAAGAGCAAGTTGATGATATAACCCTTGTCATAGAAAAGAAGGCAGCTTTTGCATGGTCTTAAAAGGAATGTCGGGACTAGATCCAAATATAGTCACCCACAATCTGACACTTGACCCCAAGGCCAAGCCTGTCAAGTAAAATCTGAGAAAGATGCATCCCATAGTAGCCCTAATGGTCAAATATGATCTACAGAAGCTGTTAGATGCCAATTTTATCATTTCTATATATTATCCACCATTATTGTCCAACATGGTTCCCGTCAAGAAGCCTGACAGGAGGATCATATTTACACTAATTTTTGAGACCTAAAAAAGTGAGTCCTAAGGATGATTTTCCTTTGTCGAGCATCGATACCCTTGTATATGCCATAGCGGGACATGAAATGTTATCTTTTATAGATGGTTTTTCTAGGTATAATCGGATTCATGTCAATCTGGAGGACCAGATCAAAATGACATTCACAATGCCTTGGGGAACATTTTGCTATAAGTTCATGCCCTTTGGCCTTAAAAATACCAACACCACCTACTAGCGTGCCATGACATACATCTTCCATGACTACATGTATAAGATTTTGGAAGATTACATGGATGACTTACTGGCTAAACCTTTGTTATGCCATGAGAATCTCGATGTCTTGCACAAAGTCCTCAATCACCTTATTGAGCATAACGTAATACTAAACCCCAAGAAGTGCATATTTTATGTCACATATAGAAATCTCTTGAGATTTATAGTTTCTAAACAAGGCATTGAGGTGGACCCCAACAAGGTCAAGGAAATCCTCGAGATGCCTCCTTTGACTACCATTAAGCAGCTTCAAAGTCTACAGGGTAATATTGCATCCATAAAATGATTCATAGCATAATTTTTGGACAAGTGTCAGCCCATGAACAAGTTATTACACAATGGGATCACATTCCATTGGGATGATGAGTGTCAGGATGCCTTTTATGCAATAAAGCAATATCTATCTTTGTTTCCAGTATTGACTCTGCCTAGACCAGGAGTGTTGTTCTGCTTATACATCTCAGCAGTTAAGATTGCATTGGGTACCAATTTAGCCTAGAATAATTAACTGCATAAGGAATAGGCTACTTAATATCTTATCCACACCCTAGTAAATTTTGAGATCAAGTATGCATACATTGAGAAGTTATGCCTAGTGGTGGTTTTCACGACCAAGAAAGTACGGCACCATATTCTTAGCCATACCACGTATGTTGTATCTAAAGAGAATCCATTACGATACATGATGAGTCATGGATCATGTTTTTGATGAAGTTCGACCTAGATTTTATCAGATAAAAATCAATCAAGGGTTAGGTCATCATCGATCAACTAGTAGAGGTTCCTCTACTGGATATCAACCTCTTAGGATAGAGCTTTTCGATTATGGAGTCTTCCAAATATCATAATTTCTTGATTCTAACAAGCTTGAGTCACAGGAAGATATGACTCTATTCTTCGATGGCTCCAAATATGAGCAAGGGAGTGGCACATAAATCATGTTTTTTACACTATATGGGGATCCCATACCCATGTCATTTAAAATTGATTTCCCATGCACCAACAACAACATCGAGTATAAAGCCTTACTCATAGGCCTTCAAATGGCTATCACCATGAAAATAACCAAGCTTAATATTTTTGGTGATTTCTTGCTCATTTTCAACCAGATAAAATGGATATACCAATGCAAGTGCCCAATTATGCAAGCCTACAAAGACCTTGTGGATAAATTCCTAGAAAAATTTGAATGGTATGATATCAAGGCACTCCCTCGATCATTGAATAATTTTTTGGATACAATTGCCTCCCTAGGGTCCTTAATCCCACAAAACCCTACTGATGAGATGACAACCATTCAGGTCAAAATGCTATCATAATATGCGGTTGAGCATGAGAGCACTCAAGCCATGCTAAAAGTCCACTTGATTCAAATTGAACCTCATTAAGAGATATTATTGTACATTCATGAGCGCTTGAACCATGTCGATTGGGGGACTTTATTCCCTCAATCCCATTTTGATAGTAGTACAATGCTATTATTACAAGTTCTTTTCCAATCAACATTTTCTAGGGATGAACTTCAAGAGGGACAAGGAATTCATGCAATCGAGGCCTCTCCATAATAGTATTGGTACACACAAATTAGGGAGTATCTAAAGCTTGGTAATATCCCTCCTGGATTATTGCACACCACTAAAATGATATTCAAATGGAAGATGAAAAAATATGTCTTGCTAGGAGATATTCTGCATCATTGGAGTTACGAAGGGATCCTTATTTGTTGCTTAGAGCATCAAGAGTTGGTTTGGGTCATTTCCCAAGCACACGATGGTACATGTAGTGGTCATTTTATTGGCATGGCCATCGCAAAGTGCATTCTTTGCATGAGCTATTATTGGCCAACTTTAGGGTGAGATTGTTGTGTATATGTGAGGAAGTGCATGAAGTGTCAGCACCATGCTAACTTGACACACGTACCTTCTTAGGCCTTGTAGTTGATTCAATAAGTTTGGCCATTCTCGCAATGGGGTTTGGACTTAATTGAGAAAATATTCCTTGCATCCTTATACCATCACATGTTTATCATTACGACTACTGAGTATTTTGCAAAGTGGATGGAAGTAGTTCCCCTTACCTCTATGATAGGATCCTGCATCGTGGAGTTCATATTGCACAATATCATTTGTTATTTTGGCATTCCATCCAAGATTATTTTGGATAATAGAAAATAATTTAAGAACAAACATGTGCATGCTTTGACATGAAATTATAATATCTAGTACAACTTTTTGACACCTTACTATCCATAAGAAAATAGGCAAATAGAGGCGTCCAACAAATTATTGATTACCATTCTCAAGAAAACTGTTAGAGAGAATCACATTGATTGGCACACGTAAATTCTCCTTGCTCTATGGGCCTATCACACTAGCATTCAGATGCCCACAGGGGCTACTCTATTTTCCCTCATGTATGGCACCAAGGTAGTCATACCTCTAGAGCTAGAAAACCCATCGTTGAGCATATCCATGCAGTAGTTCATCGATGTTGACATCGCATGGTAGGCTCACCTAGATCAACTTACACTACTTGATGAACATTGTATTAATGCTCTTGAGCACCTACGCATCTATCAAGAGTGACTTAAGAGAGATTACAATATGAAATTCCATCTTAGAGACATTCAGGTTGCTGATCTCATTCTGAAAGAGAACCAATAGAATTCTATTTTGCCACCCCATCTATGGTACAATTTTGTAGCAAATTGGTTAGGTCCCTTTGTCATCACTAGTTAGATCAGACCTAAAACTTATCACCTAGCCTCCCTTGAAGACGTCAAGGATTCTGAACTCTTGAACATCCTTCATTTGTGACCCTTCCATGCCTACGGTATAATGGCCAACCCAAAATGCTCCTAGGCGGTCTATGACCGTCTAGGTCACCCTAAAAGGCTCCAAGTGTGTCTACAACCCACTTGGTCAACCCAAAATGCTCTTAGGCAGTCTATGACCATCTAGGTCACCCCAAAATTCTCCAAGAGTTTCTACAACCTACTTGGTCAATCAAAAATACTCCTAGGTTGTCTATGACCATCTAGGTCACCCCAAAAGGCTCCAAGGGTGTTTACAACCTGCTTGGTCAACCCAAAATACTCCTAGGAAGTCTATGACCATCTAGGTCATCCCAAAAGGCTCCAAGGGTCTCTACAACCCACTTGGTCAACCCAAAATACTCCTAGGTGGTCTATGACTATATAGGTCACCCCAAAATTCTCCAAGGGTATCTACAACCCACTTGGTCATCCCAAAATGCTCCAAGGGTATATACAACCCATTTGGTCAACCCAAAAATCTCATAGGAAATCTACAACCATATGGGTCACCCTAAAAATACTCCAAGGGTGTCTGCAACTCACTTGGTCAATCCAAAAAGCTCCTAGGTAGTCTACGATCGTCTAGGTCACCCCAAAAATGCTCCAAGGGTGTCTACAACCCACTTGGTCAACCCAAAAATATCCTAGATAGTATATGACCATCTAGGTCACCCCAAAAATGCTTCAAGGGTGTCTACAACCTGCTTGGTCAGCCCAAAAATATCCTAGGTAGTATATGACCATCTAGGTCACCCCAAAAATGCATCAAGGGTGTCTACAACCCACTTGGTCAACCCAAAATACTCCTAGGTGGTCTATGCCCATCTAGGTCACTCCAAAATACTCCAAGGGTGTCTACAACCTGCTTGGTCAACTCAAAATACTCCTAGGCAATCTATGACCATCTAGGTCACCCCAAAATGCTCTAAGGGTATCTACAACTTGCTTAGTCAATCTAAAATGATCCTAGGTGATCTATGACCATCTAGGTCACACCAAATGCTCCAATGGAATCTACAACCCGCTTGTTCAACCCAAACAATAGGTGGTCTATGATTGTCTAGGTCACCCCAAAATTCTCCAAGGGTTTCTATAACCTGCTTGGTCAACCCAAAATACTCCTAGGAGGTCTATGACTATCTAGGTCACCCCAAAATGCTCCAAGGGTGTCTACAACCTGCTTGGTCAACCCAAAATGCTCCTAGGTGGTATATGATCATCTAGGTCACCCAAAAATACCCAAAGGCATCCATAAACTCTTTGGTCACCCCAAATGTCCCAATGACCCTCAATAAGCCCGTTGGTCACATGTACATATATATATATATCAATCAAAAATTCAAAAACATTTTCGAAATATCAAAAATACAAAAATATTGCATTTCATCAAGTTGCATACCATTGCATTTCATTTTAGCTCACATTAGGCATACTCATCATTGCACTTCACATTTTCAATTTGGTCATAGATGTCTAGCACTATGACTGTACACTAGTCATCATTCAAAATCAATGTTGCTCAAGTCATCAATCACATCATTACTAAGTTAGAAGCAAGGATTCAAGAATGCATGCTCTTTCCATGATTAGGACATCTAAAGTTGGTTAGATTATTTAATAACCCTAATAATTCAGTATTTTAGTTATCTATTTTTGCTCAGTGTTGTGCTGCACACAACACATCTCAAAAAGAGGCATCTGTAGACACTAAAATTTGGTCAATCCAATTAACCACCCAAGATAAGGTCCATTTGATACCTTATGGACCCCTTGGAAAAGATTTAGAGGTTTTACATTGGTCCTAACCACTTTTTGGAGCTTTTCCCCCACTTTTGGGAAGTTTTGGGGCCTACATGCATGGCCATCTCACCTCGAATGGCCACAGTTCATGGTCATCCCACCCAAGGATGACCATGTGTGGTCATCCCTGGGTGGGATGACCATGAGATTTGACCCCCAAAAATTCAAACAATGGATAAATGGCACCTAAAAAATGCCATTTATCCTAACTATTTGTAAACACCTAAAACACATCATGTTGATGGTGACTACTCATATGGACATGCTACAAGACCATATGGAAGATCTTAGATAGATTCCAAGATAGAGTAGTGGTTCTAACCACTCAATTTGGGCTCCTTGGCCTAATCAATATGAACCATAGTAGAGACCCACTATCTAGAGTATGAACCATGGTTAAGACCTACAATCTATAGTCTAGGCTGTAGCTATCACCTATGGTCTAAATTAAATTTTAGTTGGCCTTAATCTGAGTCAAATATATTTTAACGGTCATTTGTTCTAGAAGAATGTAGTTAAATGATGGAATATTCCAATCCAACTATCCTAACCACCTCTTCTTTATCTTGGATTCTCCATGAAGCCACCCCTAGCCCTTGGGTAGTCCTATAAGTACCCCTCAGAATTAGGGCAAATGATGAGAGAGAGAGAGTTGGAGTTTAGAGCGGTGAAGCCTTGTTGAATTGTGGACTCACTTGAGTGCATTGAGAGAGCCTAGTTTCCATTTATTTTCCAATTCACCAAGCATCATGAAAATTCATGCCATGGATGCCCTAAGGAGCTAGAATGCCAAGAAACACTAATTTAGGCAAACGAAGGCCCTATCGAGCAATTCAACCACCAAACCTATCAGAGGACACTGAGGCGACCCTTGATCATCAATTTTACAAGGAGGATCAAGACCACAGCCCTAAAATTTGGAGGTCAAAGTTACTTTGTTGCTTATCATGGCTAAAAGCCATAGTTTACAATGTTGACTGCTCATCTGAGCTGCGGTTTGCAATAGGTGATACATCTCCATACTGTTTTCTTTCCATTATGCTTAATTAGGTTAGATTCATCATTTTAATGGGTTAATTCATGTTTAGAGACAATATGACCAGTATATTCAAGGTTTAATCAATATTTTTTTCATTATAGTAAGTAGGAAATTAATGGCTTCTTTTCATGTTAACTTTCTTATTTTATGCAATTGGTCAGGTAGATAGATAGCTGCACTTCCTGATTTCATGTTTCTAACAATATTTATGAATCACGCACAAGTTTGATATGTTTTATTCATCTTATTTATTTCATAGTTTTTTATGGCATCTTTATGCATATTTTCCTCAAAGGGCCTCATCATGAGAGGCCGCCTATTTGTTTAACACTTTTATGTTGTTTCTTTACCGTAGGGAATATATTCGGAGGAGATTCAACCATTAATTTCCTTCCTGAATGTGAAGAAGAGGGTCAACTCCACCCTAGAGTAGTTTATGACTATTTAGAAAGCATTAGTATTGTGCCTACCCTATTGGGGGCTTGGGAATTGTATTAATCGTATCAAAATTTGGGTGACCCTAAGAGGGGCATGATTGTAACCAAGACACTTTTCGATATTAATAAAAGAAGCATCTATTTTCTCATCATTTGAAATCTTGGAAATTGTTTTATGCTTCTATGTTGATTTTGGTTTATGCAATAGATAGGCGCATTGCTTTTTGTATAGGTTAGAAGGCGATCACAGTGGAAATCTGCATTTCTTGCATCTAATCTCTAACCCCTATGTTTTTTTATTACAGGTGTAAACCAAAATTTTTAGTTGTGGTCTCATTGTTGGCCCATGGCTTCAAAACTCGGGCTACAATCTGAACTGTATATCAGGCCTACAACTCACAATAGACACAACAAAAAGTAGGGAGCCAAAGCTTGATCGGATGAGGACTTGAGGTAGGACCCATTTTCACTCTTTGTAATTTTTATCCTATTTGTGTTTTCTAGAAATCAAAAAAGAGAAATCTAATTAGGACACTAAGCAAAACAGGGAAATGAATTAGGTCTTAGAATTTCTTCCTTTTTATGAGTTTTCTTAGGTATTTCTAGGAACAACGGACCTCTGAGTGCAGTCTGTCCTAGGATACAATGTGCTAGGTTTAAATCATGTGTTGGTTTGCATGCTTGAGGCCCAATAAGAGGCTATATAATCATAATTGGCATTGTCAAAAATCATATAGGATATAGCATGAATTCTTTGAAATAAAACATTCCTTTTTGCATATCATGTAGGAAACAATCATTTATGATGTATTATGCATTTTCCTTTATATGCAAATATTAAAACGAACCACACACATCATGTTGCAATTAAACGCTAGTGAGTTGGGAGTGACATCCAACCACTAGTAGGGTCCAAGGACAGTGGTAGTTATTTCCATCCGTTGGCCCAACTCCCACATACCTATTGTTCTAGACCAAGGTCGGGCCCAAGAACCTTTCGTACCCTAGAAAAATTGCATGTATTCTCTTCGGAGGATATAATGCTAACTGGGGGGAAATGAGTGAGGGACTAGTAGGACCAGTGCTCCTTGTCTAGGTGTGGAGTTTCATTGCCACACACGAGGGATTTACATGGCCTGGATTCACACCTAGGTTGTCAAGCTACGAGCGTACCAGTGAAAGTCAATTTAAATTGAGATTATCATCTAATTTTTTTTTCAAAACATGATAAGAATTTATAATACTAATACAACAAATCATTGAAACATCAAACATTTTAGGGCTCAATTTAAAATTGTAAAAGAGATAATCACCATTGTCTACCTTGTTTGCATAGTAAAAGATAAATCTAAACACTAGGTGAACCATGGTTGAGACACGGGGTGGTAAAAAAATGCATAATCCTAATGCCAATGACAAAGCCCCAATAGATTCACAACAACACAAGTCGAAACCACACCCACATGTGCTTCCTGAACATTGCTCAGTGAGTATTAGAGGAGATATTTTGACATGAGGGGAACCTATTGAGCATACCCTCGATAGAGGAGTTTATGTACATTCTTCTAGATGCATAATAGAGCATGGAGTCTCTCAACATGAGGGTGTTCCATTCAAAATCCATTATCAAGATTGCATTGCATGTGCATCCATAGGTTTGGCCAAAGAGTTTGTTATACAGGGGTCCAAATTAGTACCCCTACATCATAGGTCTATAGGAGGATTCATGGCTCCACATTTGGAGTATATACGGGATCAAGACCTATCCATTCAGGGGCATGTAGACAGGGCTACCACTAAGCATAGGCCTATGTAGACTCCCACACATAGTGAACCTTGAAAGATCACTATTGATATTCCTAAGGTGGGAGATAATGTCACACCTCACACCACCACATGAGTGATGGATATCTATACAGTTGGATGGCTTAGGTAGCATCCTTGAGCAGCTAGGCTATAGGACTTCGGCTCCACCCACTCATGCTTTGATTGAGTGTAGCCATGGTTATATTAGGACTACTAGAGAGTATGGAGAGACTTCCAAGCACCCTTATGTGACACATCCACCATCCATGCATGGTGGCATAGAGTATAGATCTTAGAAGGATTCCAAAGTCGTCTTTATGAACAAAGACAAAAGCATTGCAAATCAGTCAGATGGGTACAAAACCCATAAGGTCACTCACATAGAGCATGCATACCAGAGGCCTGTTATATTCGATCAACTTGATAGATCACATAGACTGGTATACAAGCAATAATAATAGCTCCTCCAAGATCAATTGGAGGATACTTGCCTAGAGAGGAAGTGCATTGAATTTGAAAATATTCAGGCATAGAGGCTCATCAAAAAAATACAATATGAGTAGTGCATGCATGAGGAATGCATCCTTACCCAAAAGGATCACATAGAGCAGGAGGATAAGCCAGTCAGGGCTAGGCTATACACTCACACTGAGCAAGGAGAACGCATACATAGGAAGTATTTTTCACAAGCCGATGTGCAGTAGGAGCGTAGAGATGCTCACACTCATATTAGTACCCAATAGAGAGAACAAACACCACCGTTCGAAGAGCAGTGGCAACAAAAAAATGAGGAATAAGATGAATATGGAGTCAATCAAGAGTATCCTGAAGACTCCCAAGTTGAGGAGGAGGAAGAGCAACATCCTCCACCTTGACAGAGGAAGAATGTACCTCCAAGACCGCCCTCACGTCAGCTTAGAGAGGAGGACTTTATATCCTCATAGGCTTATAAGGCCTTAGCTGAGAAGCTAAAAGTAATTGAGAGGTAAGGCATGGCTCTCCAAAATATGACATTAAGAAATATTCATAATGAGCCTTTGCACCCCTTAGTGTATACTCCAGCATATCCTAAGCATTTTGCTATGCCTAGGCTAGATAAATTTAAAGGCTATGAGGATGCGCAAGAGCATGTCACAAGATTTCTAGATGCATGCTTCTAGATTATGACCAATAATACCTTGATTTTGCATACATTCATCACAACCCTCTTAGGCCCAGCCTGAGAGTGGTTCAATAAGCAAAAGAAGCATAGTATCGCAAACTTTGAGTAGTTGGCTGATGCTTTCCTTGAATGCTTTTCTTTTGGCATCAATAAATAGGTTAACCTTTCTGATTTGTCTATGCTAGCTCAGTGTGATGATGAGCCAATTGAAAAATACAGAAAGAGGTGAAGAATATTGATGGTAAAGCTACCATTCCCTATTCCTGCTACAAAATTGACCTGAATGTTTACCAAGAGTTGTGCCAAGCACATCTCATTATTATTGCAATTGCAGTAGTATCCAACATTAGAGGAAGCTTTGGTGTAAGCCAAAGTAATTGAGGTCATCAAGTTGCAAGAAGACAACTTGAAGCTCAAGAACAAGAAGGATGGGCACAAGAAGAGCTCCATGAAATAGTAGGGCAAGCAGGCCCATGTAAATCAGGTGGTGCTAAACCTCTAGAGAGAGGATAAAGGGCAACAAAAGCATAATTATTAGGCCCAACCTCCTCCAGTGCAGTAAAAAAAAGTGCAATAATAATTATAAGGGAAAAAACAAAGAACAACACCCGCCTCACCAATTCATGCCTCTAACAAAATCATTGAAATCAATATTCCATCAGTTATGCAAGGCTAAGGAAATTAGACTTCCTGAGGTTAAGCTGGCCGATCTGAATCAACCCAAATTGAAGGGGTATCAAAATGACTTATTTTACATCTTCCATCACTTGAATGGCTATGGCATTGAATTGTGTTGTTCCTTCAAGCATATTGTGCAAACCATGATTAAAAATGGCAATCTTGTAGTACCAAATAATTTGATGTTCCTGACAACCAAATCATGGGGATTTACAAAAATTTGTTACCAAACCATAAGGCGCTACACAAAAACATTGGCCAGGTCAACCAAGTACACATCGGACCGTCTACCTAAGGGTTCGTAGGCATGGTGAATGTTGTTACCAGACATGAGATATATGAGTAGCCGAATCAACCTCATGCTCCAATTAGGATACAAGCTATACCGAATCAACGACTAGCTCAAAATATTTTGATCCCACCAATGAGACAAATTGTGACCATACAAAGCACGTTAGTCCAAAATCTGCAAATAACTCCTACGAAGTTGTCTATATATGAAATAATACAACAGTCCCCTAGGTATAGGGAGACCCTTATGGACATTCTAAGGTCCATCAAAGTACAGTCTCAAGATGCTCAAGAATTTACTAATTTTTTGGGACATGTATAGCAGTGCTAAGAGCCCATGATCTAATTTTACGATCATGAAATGAGGACGGTTCCTATAGATATGACTGACCCGTCATTGCATATCATAATTTGTGTCAATCACATGCCATTCAAAAGGGTTTTGATCTACATTGTTTCATCGATCAATATAATAATGACCAAGGTATTGAATCATATAAAGCTACCAAAGTCGGGTAATATTGAGAGTGTTTAACGATGTCATGTGCTCGAAAGTTGGCACAATCATCCTACCTATTCAGGTAGGCTTAAAGGCCATCTTTGTTATGTGTCATGTGATCGAGGATGCTATGCAATATAAATTCCTACTCGAGAGGCCTTGGATTCATGAAATACATTGCATTCCCTATATATTACATTAATGTGTAAAATATTTGCATGAGGGATGAGTTCACATAGTATCATCAGATGAATAATCTTTCAAGTTCATGAACCTTGCAGATTTAATTTAGGGTTTCATACTCCCATCAATGCACATGGACGTCCAACCTACATCACTGGTTAAAAATCTAGGAGGTAAACCAATAGTACGTCCTCAACCATTAATATTTATATCGCACAGATATGAGCACACTACTGCTACTTCACTGAAACTGACTACATCAATGATACTTCGGTATGACAAAAAGTTAAAGGTAAAAATGGATGAAAAAGAGAAGTGTGTGCCCAAACCAGTCACCAATGAGGCTCCCATACCCATGGAAGTGGAGGAAACCCAAGATATAGTTGAGGAGATACCTTAGCGTGCCTCACCTGTATCATCAACTAGGTCATTCGTACCATGGGTGACTGTACATCTCACAAATATAGAGTTAGGTGAGTATATTGTGTAGAACATAACCTTCAGATCAATTCTAGAGACTGTGCAAGCGATAGGCCAACCACATGCTCATAATTTTTTAGTTGGATCTATGGTACAATTGGGAGAGCCACCCAATCAAACTAACTTCATCTATGCTAGACTGGATCAAATTCCAACATGAACACCCATGGATGAAGATGACGATGAAACTTTCATAGTAAATGTTCATTATTTATCCAACCCAGAGTACTCCATGCATATTTTTGAGTTATATCACTAACATGGGTATGTACTTGGTCTATCTGAACAAGGATGTAGGACTCCACTTGAGATGCATTATCAGCTAGCAACTGATAGGTTCAGGCTGGGGTTACATATACAAGGACAAGACAATTTACTCACAACATCCTTGGATCACTTGTACCTTAGTCTGGGGTATGATGTCGACTTCAACCCATATCATCCTAATCCTTCCAAATTTTGTAGGACTAACCCGATGGTGTATGTCATCACTTCTGAGCCACATGAAGAATATCATGAAGGGCTCATAGATCTAGCTCAGTGCGATGATGAGCCATTTGAAAAATACAAAAAGAGGTGGAGAATATTGATGGTAAAGCTACCATTCCCTATTCCTGCTATAGAATTGACCCGAATGTTTATCAAGAGTTATGCCAAGCACATCTCATTACTATTGCAATTGCAGTAGTATCCAACATTAGAGGAAGCTTTGGTGTAAGCCAAAGTAATTGAGGTCATCAAGTTGCAAGAAGACAACTTGAAGCTCAAGAACAAGGAGGGAAACAAGAAGAGCTCCATGAAATAGTAGGGCAAGCAGGCCCATGTAAATCAGTTGGTGCTGAACCTCTAGAGAGAGGATAAAGGGCAACAAAAGCATAATTATTAGGCCCAACCTCCTCCATTGCAGTAAAAAAAGGTGCAATAATAATTATAAGGGAAAAAACAAAGAACAACACCCGCCTCATCAATTCATACCTCTAAAAAAATCATTGACGTCAATATTCCATCAGTTATGCAAGGCTAAGGCAATTAAACTTCCTGAGGTTAAGTTGGCCGATCTGAATCAGCCCAAATTGAAGGGGTATCAGAACGACTTATTTTACATCTTCCATCACTAAAAGGGCTATGGCATTGAAGTGTGTTGTTCCTTCAAGCATATTGTGCAAAACATGATTAAAAATTGTAAGCTTGTAGTACCAAGTAATTCGATGGTGCCTAACAACCAAATCATGGGGATTTACAAAAATTTGTTACCAAACCATAAGGCACTACACAACAACATTGGCCAGGTCAACTACCTAAGGGTTCATAGGCATGGTGAATTTTGTTACCATACATGAGATATATGAGTAGCCGAATCAACCTCATGCTCCAATTAGGATACAAGCTATGCCGAATCAACAGCCAGCTAAAAATATTCTGAGCCCACCAACGAGACCAATGGTGACCATACAAAGCAGGTTAGTCCAAAACCTGTAGATAACTCCTATGAATTTGTCTATATATGAACTGATACAACAGTCTCCTAGGTACAAGGAGACCCTTATGGACATTCTAAGGTCCATCAAAGTACAGTCTCAATATGCTCAAGCATTTACTAATTTTTTGGGACATGTACAATAGTGCTAGGAGCCCATGATCTAATTTTACGATCATGAAATGATGACGGTTCCTATAGATACGACTGACCTGTCATTACATATCATCATTTGTGTCAATCACATGCCATTCAAAAGGGTTTTGATAGACATTGTTTCATCGATAAATATAATAATGACCAAGGTATTGAATCATCTAAAGCTACCAAAGTCACATATTATACCCACCACCTTCATATTGAGAGTTTTTAACGATGTCATGTGCTCGATAGTTGGCACAATCATCCTACCTATTTAGGTAGGCTTAAAGACCATCTTTGTTATGTGTCATGTGATCGAGGATGCTATGCAATATAACATCCTACTCGAGAGGCCTTGGATTCATGAAATACCTTGCATTACCTATATATTACATTAATGTGTAAAATATTTGCATGAGGGATGAGTTCACGTAGTATCATCAAATGAAGAATATTTCAAGTTCATGACCCTTGTAGATTTGCTTTAGGGTTTCATACTCCCATAAATGCACATGAACATCCAACCTGCATCATTGGTTAAAAATCTAGGAGGTAAACCAACAGTACGTCCTCAACCATTAATATTTGTATCACACAGATCTGAGCACACTACTGCTACTTCACTGAAAATGACTACATCAGTGATAATTCAGGATGACAAGAAGTTAAAGGTAAAAATGGATGAAAAAGAGAAGAAGTGTGTGCCCAAACTAGTCACCAATGAGGCTCCCATCCCCATGGAAGTGGAGGAATCCCAAGATATAGTTGAGGAGATACCTCAGCATGCCTCACTTGTATCATCAATAGGGTCATCCATACCATGGGTGACTGTACATCTCGCCAACATAGGGTTAGGTGAGTATATTGTGTAGAACGTAACCTTCATATTGATTCTAGAGACTACACAAGAGAAAGGCCAACCACATGATCATCATTTTTTAGATGGATTTGTGGTACAATTTGGAGAGCCACCCAATTAGACTAACTGTATCTACGTTGGTATGGATCAACTTCCAACATGAACACCCATGGATGAATATGGCAATGAACCTTTCATAGTAAATGTTCATTTTTATTCAACCCGAAGTACTCCATGCATATTTTTGAGTTATTTCACTAACATGGTTATGGACTTGGTCTATTTGAACAAGGATGTAGGATTCTGCTTGAGATGCGTTATCAGATAGCGACTGATAGGTTCAGGCTGGGGTTACATATACAAGGACAAGACAATTTACTCACAACATCCTTAGATCACTTGTACCTTAGTCTAGGGTATGATGTCGACTTCAACCCATATCATCCTAATCCTTCCAGATTTTGTAGGACTAACCCGATGGTGTATGTCATCACTTCTGAACCACATGAAGAAGATCATGAAGGTCTCTTAGAGCTAGCTCAGTGTGATGATGAGCCAATTGAAAAATATAGAAAGAGGTGGAGAATATTTATGGTAAACCTACCATTCCCTATTCCTGCTATAGAATTGACCCAAATGTTTACCAAGAGTTGTGCCAAGCACATCTCATTATTGTTGCAATTGTAGTAGTATCCAACATTAGAGGAAGCTTTGGTGTAAGCCAAATTAATTGAGGTCATCAGGTTGCAAGAAGACAACTTGAAGCTCAAGAACAAGAAGGAGGGGCACAAGAAGAGCTCCATGAAATAGTAGGGCAAGAAAGCCCACGTAAATCAGGTGGTGCTAAACCTCTAGAGAGAAGATAAAGGGCAACAAAAGCATAATTATTAGGCCCAACCTCCTCCAGTGCAGTAAAAAAAGTGCAATAATAATTATAAGGGATAAAACAAATAACAACACCCGCCTCACAAATTCACACCTCTAAAAAAATCATTGACATCAATATTCCATCAGTTATGAAAGGCTAAGGCAATCAGACTTCCTGAGGTTAAGTTGGCCGATCTAAATTAGCCCAAATCGAAGGGGTATCATAACGACTTATTTTACATCTTCCATCACTCGAAGGGCTATGGCATTGAAGTGTGTTGTTCCTTCAATCATATTATGCAAAACATGATTAAAAATGGCAAGCTTGTAGTACCAAGTAATTCGATGGTGCTTGACAACCAAATCATGGGGATTTACAAAAATTTGTTACCAAACCATAAAGCGTTGCACAACAAAATTGGCCAGGTCAACCAAGTACACATTGAACTGTCTACATAAGGGTTCATAGGCATGGTGAATTTTGTTACCAAACATGAGAGATATGAGTAGCCGAATCAACCTCATGCTCCAATTAGGATACAAGCTATGCCAAATCAGTGGCCAGCTCAAAATATTCTGAGCCCACCAACGAGACCAATGGTGACCATACAGAGCAGGTTAGTCCAAAACCTGCAGACAAATCCTATGAAGTTGTCTATATATGAACTGATAAAACACTCCCCTAGGTATAGGGAGACCCTTATGGACATTATAAGGTCCATAAAAGTATAGTCTCAAGATGCTCAAGCATTTACTAATTTTTTGGGACATGTACAATAGTGCTAGGAGCCCATGATCTAATTTTATGATCATGAAATGAGGACGGTTCCTATAGATATGACTGACCCGTCATTGCCTATCATCATTTGTGTTAATCACATGCCATTCAAAAGGGTTTTGATCGACACTATTTCATCGATCAATATAATAACGACCAAAGTATTGAATCATCTAAAGCTACCAAAGTCACATATTATACCCACCACCTTCATATTAAGAGTGTTTAACGATGTCATGTGCTCGACAGTTGGCAGAATCATCCTACCTATTCAGGTAGGCTTAAAGACCATATTTGTTATGTGTCATGCAATATAACATCCTACTCGAGAGGCCATGGATTCATGAAATACATTGCATTCCCTATATATTACATTAATGTGTAAAATATTTGCATAAGGGATGAGTTCACATAGTATCATCAAATGAAGAATATTTCAAGTTCATGAACCTTGTGGATTTACTTTAGGGTTTCATACTCCCATCCATGCACATGGATGTCCAACCTGCATCACTGGTTAAAAATCCAAGAGGTAAACCAACAGTACATCCTCAACCATTAATATTTGTATCACACAGATCTGAGCACACTACTTCTACTTCACTGAAATTGACTACATCAACGATACTTCGAGATGATAAGAAGTTAAAGGTAAAAATGGATGAAAAAAAGAAGAAGCGTGTGCCCAAACCAATCACCAATGAGGCTTCCATCCCCATGGAAGTGGAGGAAGTCCAAGATATGGTTGAGGAGATACCTCAGCATGACTCACCTATATCATCAACAGGGTCATCCGTACCATGGGTGACTGTACATCTCACCAACATAGGGTTAGGTGAGTATATTGTGTAGAACATAACCTTCAAATCAATTCTAAATACTACATAAGAGATAGGCCAACCACATGCTCATCATTTTTTGATTGGATCTGTGGTACAATTGGGAGAGCCACCCAATCAGACTAACTTCATCTATGCTGGGCTGGATCAACTTCCAACATGAACACCCATGATGAAGATGGCGATGAACCTTTCATAGTAAATGTTCATTATTTATCCAACTCGGAGTACTCCATGCATATTTTTGAGTTATATCACTAACATGGGTATGGACTTGGTCTATCTGAACAAGGATGTAGTACTCCGCTTGATATGCATTATCAGCTAGCAACTGATAGGTTCAGGATGGGGTTACATATACAAGGATAAGACAATTTACTCACAACATCCTTGGATCACTTGTACCTTAGTCTAGGGTATGATGTTGACTTCAACCCAAATCATCTTAATCCTTCCAGATTTTGTAGGACTAACCCGATGGTGTATGTCATCACTTTTGAGCCACATGAAGAATATCATGAAGGGCTCTTAGAGCAGCCTGATACAGATCAGAACCCCAAAGGCAACTTGTGTCATCAAATCCATAATGCAACCAATGACATAGGTGTGCAGGGGTACAACCCCATAGTTTTAGGTGATCTCAAGTCAGGATATCTCTACAACAATGATGGAGATGAGTCCACCTATGAGATAAGTGGACCAAGTTATGATGTCGATAGCAAATATTCAAATGGCAATAAATATGAGGATGAAGCTGAGGAGGGATATTTAAGGCCTTTGTATGTGCATCACCTACTGCCTATAGAGTCGGTACATGTTATCAAGGAGATTCTTCCTAAAATTGATCATTTAGGGGAAGAAACAGAGCTAGTTGTCTCATCAACATCATACATACAGACTTATTATCTTATTATTATGGACATTGATGACAGCGACCAGGAAGTGAGATTCATAGGACTGCACCTACCAGAGTGTCCCCCACCTATAGGGTTAATTGAAGGATTGTATTATGATAGTGATGAAAATGATTAAATGGGGAGAGCCTATCTAGGACCTCCCTACCTACATCACTACCATGCACCTTATACGGCTAAGGACATGCGAAGAGAAATCAATCTCAACCCTCACATTAGGGGAATACCACCAAAATTTAATGTGATTTATCACATGTTGTTTCCCCATCCACCTACCTACATGGAGATCTGTGAGACAAATGATCCCATATTACAAACAGTGCATATAGAGGATCCAATCATCAACAATGCTCATAAAGAGGACTCATTTTTACCCATGCTATTAGATCCAGATCTCAAGTATGGGAGTTGCATTGATGATGCAGATGTTTTTCCATGTGGTCTTGGAGATCAATTCCATTCCATAAATATGGTCTCCATTTATTTGACCATCCTACTCTACAATCCAACTGATCCATCCAAATCGTTGTATCTCAATGTAGATGCTATCAACTGGGATCATGTTGACTCGCCTGTTGATCTTGAATATTTCTTCCCTAATGAATAAATATTGCAACCATTTCATTTTGTGCCAGGTTGTGCTTATGATGTCTAGCATGCTAAAAATACTTCCAACACAGAACCTATCAACCCAAATGATGACATCCATTTGATCCCTATGCCTCATCAACTTGAGGAGGGACCACACATGTCAATAGAGGAAACCTTCAATGTGGATATCAGTAATGATCCCACTAATCCAAGGAAGGTTAAATTTGGAGAGATTCTCACTCCCAATGAGTGTGCCAAACTCACCCCCCTACTGAAAGAGAGACCTAATCTTTTCTCTTGGATATAAAAATATATGTTATGTTTAGACCCAAAATTGGTTATGTATGATATTTTGCTAGATCTGATAAAGAAATTGGTCAAGCAGAAGCTTAGAAATATGCATCCAACAGTAGCCTTAATGGTGAAATATGAGCTACAAAAGTTGTTGGATGTAGAGTTTGTAATATCCATCGACTCTTCAAAATGGGTATCCAATATGGTACCCGTAGTAAAACCTGATGGAAGAATCTATATTTGTATGGATTTTAGAGACCTAAATAAGGCAACACCCAAGGATTAATTTCTATTGCCCAATATTGATACTCCTTTGGATGCAACCATCAGACATGAGATGCTCTCCCTGATGGACGATTTTTCTAGTTACAATCAATTTTAGATTAAACCCGAAGACCAATATAAAACTATGTTTATAACACCATGGGAAACATTCTGCTATAAAGTTATGCCATTTAGCCTAAAAAATTTTGGTTTCACATATCAGCGGGCCATGACATACATTTTTCATGACTACATGCATAATATTCTAGAAGATTATATCAATGACTTTTTGGCCATGTCATTGCTATAGGAAGAGCATGTAGAGGTCTTAAGGAAGGTCTTCGATCGCCTAATAGAGCACAATGTTAGGTTGAATCCTAAGAAGTGCATATTCAACGTAAATCCTAGTAAACTCTTAGGATTCATTTTTTCTAAATGAGGCATCGAATTCAACCCAGCGAAGGTCAAGGATATTCTAGATATGCGTCCTCCCTCTAATATTAAAGAATTAAGAAGCCTATAGGGAAAAGTAGCATTGATAAAGCAATTCATCACTCAGTTATCAGATAAATTTCAACCCATGAATCAATTGCTACATAAGGGGGTTCCATTCAACTAGGACGAGGACTATCGAGCAGCTTTCACTAAAACAAAACAATACCTGGTGACGCCACCAGTACTAGTTCCACCAAGGCTAGATGTGCCTTTTCTACTATATATATTGACAACCTACTTTGCATTAGGGACCATGTTAGACCAAAATAATGTGCAAGGTAAAGAACACGCCATATATTATACTAGTCAAACCTTGGTGATCTATGAGCTCGGATATGCATGTGGAGAAATTGTGTTTAGCAATAGTGTTCGCTACCAAGAAATTGTGACACTATATGCTAATTCATATGACATATTTTATATCCAAACAAAATCCTTTGTAGTACATGATGATAATACGTATCACAATACGCGTACTACAAAGTGGATCATGCTCCTAATAGAATTCGATCTAGAATTCATAAGCCAAAAGTCCATTAAGGAATAAGTCATATTTGATCAGCTGGTTGAGGCACCACTGTCAAATAGTAAATATTTCACCATTGAGATTATGTACGATGCAATCTTCATCATATCCGAAGCTCCCAAACTTGAAGAACTAGATAATAATGTTGACATGACTCTGTTATTTGATAGTTTGAAGTGCGAGCAAGGAGGTGGTGTAGGAATAGTGTTTTTCACACCTTAAGGAACTCCAATGCTCTTATCATTCAAATTAGACTTTTCGTGCACCAACAAAAATGTTGAGTACAAAGCCCTACTACTGGGCCTCCACATAGCCATCACCATGAATATTAAGAGACTAAACATCTTTGGAAACTCCTTGCTCATAGTAAACCAGGTTAAGGGGCTCTTTCAGTGTTGATGTCCTATACTAAAAGCCTATAAATATCTTGTTGCTACATATTTGGCTAAATTGGAATGGTATGACATCCAGGCAATCCCTCATTTATTGAATAGGTTTACAGACACAATGGCCTCTTTGGGATCCTTGATCCCTCAGAATCTATCTATGTATTTCACTAACATCCATGTCAAGACGTTATCACATCCTACAGTGGAGTGTGAAGCCTTTGATAATAAAATGTCAATCAACATGATTAGCGTGGAACCAAAATCTAAATGGTTTTGCATAGTTGAAGACTTTCTAAAGAATGCACCATGGGGATCATTAACGTCTTAGATTCTGATGGGGGGTGTTACTACAATTAACCACAAGGTTGTTTCCTAGTCTACATTTACAAAAGTAAATACATAGGGGAAGAAATTCATCTTGGTAGTCAAAGCTGAGGCTTGTCAGAGTTGGATGTCATAAATCCAAGACTTATTAAAACTTGGTATGATCCTAGAGAGATTGTCATGTGTAGCAAAATGCACATTCAAGAAAAAGAGGTTAAATATGTCTTTCTAGGAGACATATTGTATCGATGAGGCTACAATGGAGTTCTCCTTCATTTTCTAGAGCTCCAAGAGTCATATTGGGAAATTTCACAAGCTCATGATGGTACGTGCAGTGGTCATTTCAGTGGCATGGTCATTGTCAAGTGCATCCTTCGAATAGGTTACTATTGGACCACTATGGAGGAGTGCAATGTGTATGTCAAGAAATATGTCAAATATCAGCATCATGCTAATCTTACACACTTGACATCGTAGGCCTTATAGCCCATCCAAGTGGCTTGGACATTTTTGTCAGTGGGGATTAGATCTTATAGGCAAGATCTCTACTCCATCATTAGGCCAACATACATTTATAATCATGGCTACTATGTATTTCACAAAGTGGATGGAAGAAATACCCTTAACAATGATGACCGGAGATCACATAGAAGATTTTATACTTGAGCATATCATATCTCATTTTAGGATTCCATCCAAGATAATTTTGGATAATGGAACTGTAGCACCCTAAAATTGGCACAGTAAAACTTAGCAATAATTAAAATTACCTTAGTAATAATTCAAATTCAAAAATTCAACCCCAAAACCGCTCCAAAACCACTTGCTACCCGTTTCCTCATTTTCCGTGCCATTTTTAGGAGTTGTTTTGACCGTTGGACGATATCGTCGCCGATCAGACGATATCGCCTCAGATCGGACGATTTCGTCTGGACTAGGACGTCCAGACGATCTTGTCCCAAAACTAATTTTTCATAATTAGCTTCTGTTTCAACGGCGTCTCTAAGTTGGGCAGAAGCGTGTCTGCACCGTTAGAGACCTCCCCCATTGGAGATCTTCCAAATTAGGATGATCTCCAACCTCCCAACTTCCCTCCTAAGCCTATTTAAACCTTAGGACCCCCCTTGACATTCCCCTGGCTGAATTTTCCTGTAACTTGACTTTTACATGCATTAGAATACCCTGGATTACCATCTGCATTTGTGCTTTCCAAATTTTCTTGCAGGAACCTTGTCATTCTTCAGCCGGAGCAAGCTCAGATCGTCGTAGACGATCCTGTCCAATTCGAGATGATTTCGTACCAATCCGAGATGATTTCGACTGCAGTCTGCATTGGGGGCAATCAGTGCCCAGAGTTTGTGCTTTTCCTATATTTTGCTGCTATTTTATTCTGCATTTAGTCAGTTTTATTATTATTTCCTGTTATCCTGCATCCTGGAGTTCACCCATGTAGTTTAATTGCATAATAAAATCATGATTAGCTATTAAAGTGTTGTAATTTACTTGCATTTCCATTCGGGATTATCTTATTAACATCCTTATTATTATTTCACATCATTTTCCTTTATCGAAATAGTTGCATTTTTGGTATTTTGTATCTATTTCTCTGTTTGTAGGTCTCTGATGAATTCGTCAGATCTCAGACGATCCTGCAGATCGGAGACGATCCTGTCAAATTCCAGACGATCTTGACTGCTTCAAAAATCAGAACCTCCATCAGACATCCGAAACAGGTATGGATTTCTTCACTTAATTTATTCTCTGTGTTTTCTATTAATTCTGCTTTCTGTATTCATTTAAATCTGCATTTCATATAGAACAACTTAGATTCATTTGGCCAAACCTAGGCTTTGGATGATTAAAGATAAAATTGAACACATCAAACACATTCCCAACCTAGGCGTGGAAACTGCCACTCAAACGTTTCCCGGTGAACCCCACCATCCATCAAAAAATCACCATAATACACCTCCCCGAGAGGCGGGACCTTCGCAAGGCCTCTCAGTCCGAGGTATTGTCCCATCCTTTTCACATCCCCCTTCCGGGCACGGATCCTATAGCCTGAAGGTAAGGGTGTGAAAAATTTGGAACGATACATTTTGGTGAACCCGACGTGAAACTAAAACCTTTTGAAAACAAAAACAAAAAAAAAATAGATGCATTTAAAATCATTAGAAAACTACTAAGTTGCATATCATGTTTAGATGGTAGCTCCTAAGAAAAGACTAGCAGTTACTATAAATGTTGAAAACCAATTAGCAGCCATAGAAATCAATTATGTGCTTAGTGTGCTTGAAACAGATAGAAACCAACTTTTGTGGGACGAACTTGATAGGAGACTAGGTGTCATTTCATCTAGGTCAACAGAACTTAAACAAATCAAGAGGCTTGTCCTAGATAGAATCCTGGATCCTCATCAACTCATTTTTTATCATGAACTTCAGGAGAGCTTGCCATAGGTGGTTAGCTTATAGGAGAGCTCTTGTGTCTTCAGAATTGTTCACCTTCGAGGAATACCTCGAGAACGCAGCTATTATACACCAATTCCTAGGTCATGTAGAAGACCAAGAGGTCATTCTTATGGATAGGGAAATATGGAATAGAGTTCCTAGAGCTGTGTTATATCGAGAGTATTGCCACGAGCTTTATTTCTATCAACCAGAGTCTGAAATAGATAATATCACTATAGCACTTTTTGTCAAATTTTTGAAAGAAAATTTTCAATTTGAAGAAGAACATTTCATGACTCCTGAAGAACTTGAGCCCATTAATGATATTTATAAATTGTTTATAGAAAACTAGATCATTGCTTTCATTATTATTATTTCTTGCGTTTTGTGTGTTGTTTGTTATCTTTATAATATTGTTATAAAAAAAACAAGAAAAACTAAAAAACATAACAAAAACCAAAACATTTTATTTTAAATATTATAGTAGGTATATAATTAAAATATATACCTCTTAAGCTTGTTGCATATATATATATATATATATTTGTTGAAATCTAAGTTTAAGCACAATGACTAAACTTAGGAATGGTAAACAAACTGAAGAAGAAGAAGAAGAAGATTGGTTAGGCAAGAAAAACAAAAAATTAAATACCCTTCCTGAGGATCCAATTCCAGAAGAAGAAACTCTAGAACAGCCAGAAGATGACCTGGTTGAAGAAAATGAACAACAAGAAAATGTTAGAGAGGAAGGATCCTCATCCCCTAGAATGGCTTCAGATGGAACTATTGCTTTTGATAACTTAGATCATTTCTGGAAATTCTTCAATAATAATATTGGTGCTCTTAATATGGCAGTTCGTATTGATAGGGGACAAATTAGTGACACTCAAGCAGCCATGGAACATATGTTTGACATACACACTAATCCCTTGTCTTTCATTGATCAAGAAAGTGATAAAGCTGGGCCATCCAATATGGATATGGCCGCTATAATTCAGAACATGCAAAAACAACAGGTTACCCAACCTCCTAAGGAACCTGTTATTGAGCCTAAAATCATGCCCACACAAAAGAGACCTTCATTCACTGCTTTATTTCGCCAAACTATTAATCAATATGCTTCAAATCGACAAAAACCTAAAATGAAGCCAAACACCAATTTCCAACAATCTGGGATACAACATAATACAACTTCAAAACTTCTTCATAACACCCTTCCTACCAACAATTTACACAATAGTAATATAGCATCTAATATGCATGTCCCTCCATCATATGCTCACCAATCTCATATTAATGCCCTACCGAACCAATATGGTGGGCAAACCAGTAATCTGGAAGCCATGGTGAAACAGTTAGCTTCCCGCATGGACCAGATAGATCCCTACCGTCCCTCGTACAATTATCGAGAGATGTGTAGTCAACCTCTAGATCCTATGGTTGTAGCACAACCATACCCTAAACATTTTCCCATGCCCGTCCTGCCTATATATAAAGGAACCGAAGATCCCATAGAGCATCTTCGCATGTTTAGGATAGCATGTCATGATATATCACATGATGACTTGTTATTACTAAAAATGTTCTCAAAAAGTTTAGGAGGAATGGCATTAGAGTGGTACTATCAATTGCCCACTCATTCTTTGAGAAATTTTGAAGAAACCGCTGAATCTTTTGTGCATCAATTTAGTGCCTATATCGAGAGGCATGTAACCATTAAAGATTTATACAACTTAAAACAAGACAAAGATGAATGTTTTGCTGATTTCTTAGCTAGATGGAGGCAGTTGATAGGAAAACTACACTTTGTGCTACCTTATAGGGAAATGTTGGACATTTTTATTAATAATTTGCAAGAACAAATATCTTATGAGTTATCAATCGCTACCTTAACTACCTTCGATCAGGCTATAGACTTAGCTCGAAGAGTAGAAGATGCCCTCATTAGGAGAGGCCAACTTAGGAAGAAAGATGATGAGAAAACATCCAGAAATCAATATAAAAACAAACAAGTCGTAGGTGACAGAGTCGCTGACAGTAAAAATGTTGCTAATATCAATACAACGAAGACAACAAAAAAATTTATATTGAAACCTCCTGATAAACCTCCTCGAGAGTTTACTAGATTGAATCAACCATTATCAACTATTTTACCTCAATTACTCGAAAGAGGTTTGATTCAATTACCAACTATCCGGGAACCTGATCCAACCATACCCGGATACAGAGCAGATTTACACTGTGATTTCCATAGAGGGCCTGGACACTCTACCAACTCTTGTAAAAGGTTAAAACATAAAATACAAGATCTGATTGATAATAATGAGATGGAGGTGCAAGCCTTCCAACCTAAACAAAATGCTCCTAATAATGCTCAAAAGAACATTCCCCAAAATCAAAATCAAAATGCTAATCAATCATTAGACATATTTCAACATCCTTTACCAAGACATGGTAAAGAGGTGGCCAATCAAATTGAGCATCATAATGTTCCTCCTCCTACCCGATATGTAGGAACTATTAGCGGACATTTACCTAATCATGATTTACAAAAATTTGACACAACTTTATCCATGGTCACGACCAGGCCCCTACATAATATTCAAACACCGGATCTCAGTGATGTAGAATCAGATACTGAAAGTGAAATAGACATCACCTCAAACCAATCGAATAGTTCTGAAAATGAATCAGATCCTATTCAACCTATCACAGATGCTATGGTTCCAGAAGAACCATTTCCTAGAAGAGTTACTACTCGACCCTCTTCTAATCAGTTCCTTTCTAATGAACAAGCTATAAATGCTAGACCAAGACCTATTCAAGCATCCTCAATATAACATTGTAGGTACCATCGGAGCCATTACCAGACAACAAGCTCAAAATTCTCAACAAGAACCAAATCAGAACGATGGATCAACTCCATTTGTTTTGAAAAATCCCAATAAAGGGAATCATGCTCCTAATGTTCAACCTAAACCCCCTTACAATATTAATGAGCAATTATCCAATACTACAGCCAGAATTTCCCTTTTGGATTTATTAAGATCTTCTCCTACACATAGAGATGAATTAATGCTTACATTAAGCCAAATGATGGTACCACAAAACATTCAACCCGAAGCCATGGCCAATACTATCATCACTAGAGAAGTTGATTGTATTGACTTTCGAGATAAAGATATACCGCAACATAGTTTACATAAGGATAACCCCTTATATATTACTGCCCTAATAGGAGATGTAGCAGTCAAAAGGGTCTTGATTGATAATGGTTCATCTCTAAATATTTGCACTTTTGACTTCTACCAGAGATTTGGGTTTAGAAGTGATGAAATGAAGAAAACTGACATGATCATAAAAGCTTTCAATGACGAAACACAAGAAACGTGTGGAGTTATTACCATCCCATTGCAAGTTGGTCCTAGAACCTTAGATACGACCGTGTTTATTGTACATTGCCCAGCATCATACAATATACTCTTGGGTCATCCTTGGATCAATGCAATGCGGGCTGTCCCATCAACTTTACACCAATGTGTTAAATTTGAATTTAAAAATCAGCTTGGTCACTATCCATGGTGATCCTAGACCCTTTGATATGTGTGCTTTGGCAGAACCTGTTGGAGTTCAATTTTGCCCTGCTCTGTCATCCACACATCCTAATTCTTATTTTTCATCTAAAACTGTGAAACACACACCCATAACTTCATCTATTTCTCCTCCATTAATTTCACCCTCATATATAGATCAACAATCTTCTAAACAAACCACTCTAGAACCTCAAAAAGATCTTCAATCCACAACCAATCCTTCATGTTCCATCCCTATAATTTCAAAACCTATAGACCCATCTATTAACACCTCCACATTATCTACATCTATCATACCTTCCACATCTAAAGATATAGGGAATGATCCTTCTACATCTTATGCTCTTTCTGATGAACTCTTACCCGATTTATCTAAAATTCTTATATCAGAAAAAACAAATGCTTCTATGCAAAATTCCATTATCTTAAGTAATTTGCCGCCATCTCCTCGTACTTTGGGCCTCCCACAACCTATGGGAAGTACTTACCAAGTCGGGAGTTGTGCCTTCATTTATAAAGGATATGACTAGGGAAGAATACCTAGGAATATCAAAACTCATCATGATGGATATGCTCGATGTTATTTTACTAATGAGTATATTAAAGCTAAACCTATAATGCTTAAAATGGGATATAAAGGGAAAGGCTTGGGACCTTTCCAAAATGGTATGAAAGAACCTTTCGAGGTAGAACCATGGCCCGCCCGCTGTGGTGTGGGCCTATTTCCTAGTAAGGGTCAACCCTTCCCTTTTGAAGATGATGATCAACTCATATGTTATCAAGATTATTTGGATGGGCGTGATGATTTGCCTCTAAAAAATCAGCCATTTACATGCAATATGCTATCCATAGCTTATCCCGAAATGATTGCTGAATCCGATGATGAGTTGGAAGGAGATATTTTCCATGATGTCTCCGTTGAAGAGATGTTACACAATGGTTTTTATTTTGATGGTTCTATACCTACTATAGCCCAACTTGAGGCCACGACTCCTCAAGATGAATTATCCAAGTTAACCTTAAAATAATTACAAGAATTGGGCGTTTCACCCGCCCCACCTAATTTTGAAAGAGATCTACACATGGAAGTAGAAAACGTCATTAAAATTAACATTGGAACTGAGGATAATCCCCACATAATCAATATTGGATCAGAATTAAGTCAAGAAAAACAAGAGCAATACATTGCATTCCTTAAAGAATATGAAGATGTCTTCGCTTGGACATATGAAGATATGCCAAGTTTAGACCCTTCTGTAGTCATGCATCACCTAGTAGTCCATCCGGATGCTAAACCTATTAAACAGAAACTTAGAAAAATGCATCCCAAAATGGCCTTACTAGTCAAAGGAGAACTAGAAAAACTGTTGAAGGTTATTTTTATACAAGAACTTAGTCAGCTAGAACTCCTAGATGAAAAGCGCATCAATGCTTTGGAGCATCTTCGTGCCTACCAAAACAAGCTTAAAAGATCATATGCTAAGAAAGTTCGTCATCGATCCTTTGAGGTCGGCGATCTTGTTTTAAAAGAAAATCAAAAGAATACTAATGCAACTAAAGACCTTAAAGGTAAATTTGAGCCCAACTGGCTTGGACCATATATTATCACTGCTAAATTTGAATCGGGAGCATACAAATTATCTACCTTAGATGGTAAAGAACTTAAAGAACCTATGAATATTATGCATCTTAAACGTTACTATGCATAAAAATTGGTCATTTCATCATTGTATATATTTGTTTAAAATATTTTCAAAAACCACTATCTTGTATTTCTTTCAATTTATAAACTTAAAAATATAAAAAATACCAAAAACATTCAAAATCATCAAAATCTTCAAAAACATCTTTTATTTTTTGTACTTCTCAAATTGTGACATATTTGCAGTTATATTTTCAAATTATTTTGGATAAATTAGCATTTATTTGGAATCCCGCACTTTCACATTCACATGAATAAATATCTTGATTTTATTTGGCATGATTACTAATCTCTCTTATATCAAAGTCCACAAAATTCAATTAAATAAAGTTTGAGCATAGAGAATTGATCTTGTTATTTACTTAAACCAAGCATATCCTTTCACAATAAAATGATTATATTTGTAATGTCCATGCTATCCTACATAGTAGAAGTGGTTTCTTGAGCGAAAAGTTTCCCCTGCTATCCTATCATGCACATGGTCTAGAATCTTTGAGAATTGGCAAAAGGACAAGCTCACCCCTACCCGGAATAAAAATCCCTTGCTCTACAGCTAATCCGAGCAAGTATCCCTAGAATAGGAAGCAAAAGAAAAGAAAAATCAAGCAAAATCATTTAGCACTATTTCAGCATTATCTCAAATATCAAAGCAAAAGATACAAAAAAAAGAGAAAAGAAAGAAAAGAAAGCAAAATGAGCAAAAGCAAAAGCAATAAAATCCCTTTCCCTACCCCTTGAAAAGAAAAGAAGGGTTGATGAGCTTGAATCCCTGGAATTCTCAATTATTCAAAAACTGTGAGGTAAGCCCCATAACAGGTGGTTTGTGCCCAACCCGCTTGGCCTTGGGTAACTCCTAGCGTGGTGATATGTCCGTCACATTAGCGACCTTCTTTTGTACAGACCTATGTCTGCTTATGGATTAGCTAGCTCTTGATAACCCGACTTACATAGTAGTCTGGTATGGTTATATGCATCTAAATCATGGTTAATGAACACTTATTTGGTTAATTCAAATCACTTGTATCATAGTATCTTGCTCAAACCTCGGTAAATGAACAATACAATCGCACACACATTTGTATTTGAGAGATTTTGTGTATCATTATGATAAATCAAGATTGGAAATGAACTCACATACGCACATGGGATTCCTTATAAATCTAACTTTTGTCTTTAAGATACTTTGAAATATTTTTGCAAATTGTCCGGAATAATTTCATTTTCTTCTCTCTGAACAATTGTTTAGTATAAAGACAACCACATGTATTTACCAAAAAATCAAAATCATTTTCAAAAACATGCAATAAAGTTACATATAACTTTTGACTTTTGCGACGATGGTATAGTTCCAAAACCAAAAGTGGAATTTTATGCCTAGCACAAGTCCTCATCTTCATATTTTCTGTTTATTTTCAAAAATTAAAAATCAACCATGCAATAAAACTATTTATTTTCTTCTTTTGGATTTCGCGATGATGGTATAAGTCTATACCTAAATATTCTATGCCTAGCGCAAACCATTGTTTTAATTTTATTTTCCCATTTATCCCACATCATAAAAACATATGACTTAAATCATTATGTTACACAATTATGCTTTACAAACAAATGAACACTTATTCTATTTCATGTCATTATGTTCAAATTCAATATTGCAACCATGGTATAATTTCTAAGGAATTATTCAAAATTTTATCACACTTAGGAATTTATGCCTAGCAAAAATCATCTTTAAAATATTTCATGCATAATATTTTTATGAAAATCTGAAAACAAATCATCAAATCATCATCATCAGCATCATCACACACAAAGTCTTAAGACAGTCTCTTAAGCACTCTTTTACTTTTTAACAATATTTCTATACTGGGATTAGCTTGACGACCGAGTGAGCGGCGACTCCATGAAATGGTCTATAATAGCGACAATATCCTTTGAAATTATTGTTAGAAGTCCCTTTTATTTTTTATCAAATCATCACAAACAACAACCAATTTGTTTACATCAGATTATTTCATTTAAATTTTAAAAGCATGACATTCAAACCATAATATTTCCAAACGACATAATTACATGAATCATCAATCCAATAAGCAAACAATCCAAAACATTAAAGCATCATACAAACACATAAGACAAGTCATATGATCAAAAATATCTCATATATATATATATCAACAATATGTACATCATATCAAAACTAGATTGGTATGCCACAATCTACATCTTGGCATACTCAATCCTCTCAATCATATATCCAGTCTCTACAGTGTAATCTGTAGTAGCTAGCCTCGAGAACCCCTCGAGCTCTCAGCCTCATCTCCTCCCCCACCCTGAGGTGGACGAGGTGGCCCCATCATAGTCCGTGTGGTGCTATGAGTCCTAGACACTGATCGTGATGATGTCCTCGATGACCCCATCACGACAGGCTCCACAATGGGGGCCGAAAGTGGTAACCTCTACCCCTCTAGCACCATATGGTAGTATAGCATCTGGTAAAATGTGATCTGGGCAATAGCCCATGCTAGGTCCCGAGTGCTCGCCCCTCCGCTCCGTGCTCTAAGGCATGCGACCTCATATCTGAGCTATGTGGCCTCCTCTCGATGTCATGTAGCCTCATCCTGCAAGGCCTGCACCTGAGCCTGGAGACGAACAGTCTTCGCCCGGAGAGTAGCCATCTCGCTACTCTCTCCTACCTCGACACCCTTGCCCTTATCGGGCGATGGTGGCCTCTCTCTCTATGGAGAAGGGGGTCTCTCCTCCCTCCTCTCCCGCTATCATGGCCTCTGCTGAGCCTGTGGTCTCCTCTGCTCTCTCCCTCGTGACCCTGTGCTGCCTCAATGGCCGCCTGGCACCGCCTCCCCATCCGATGCACAACTACATGAATCGGACCCTGAGCCCTCGTCATCCGAGGAGGGCGGATGCCTACGTACCAGGCATCATAGCCATCTGCAACCCTAACGTCGTCCCCATCCACTGGCTGAATGGGGGCATCATCTACGTCCTGACTCCAGAATCATTGCATATCTAGAGCCCCGCTAACTGTAGTGTTATCCCGGATAGTCTAGGAAAACTCGTAGTCTCTGAGAGATGGGATCCCCTGCTGTAGACCGAACTGCCTCAAAACTTGGTCGTACCGATGGAGCTCCACCTCTCCCCTCTCCATCCTCAGCCAGTAGACTCGCCTGATGTGAGCCAGCTCCTGTCCATCCTCGGCCCACCCTGGATGATCTCTCCAAGGCCTCCAGGTGATCTGGTCGGAGACAAGGTCGTCAAGTAGTCTCCGGGACATTGGCAGATCTACCCGCCATTGTGACCCTCTTCGGAGCCACCAGTAGAAAACTCGAGGCCTCTCCCCATCAATCCCTGTCAGTGGGAGCCCTATCGGCCTTCGCACCATGATGTGCTCCCAGCACCAAACCTGTAGTAGTGATGTCATGACTAGACATCGGCCGCCCTTGTATACGACCCCATGAAGGATCCTATACAATCGGCATAGTACAAAGCTCCCCCAAGCAAACCTGTATCCGTGGTCTCTCATGTCGTAGACCACATCTGTCAGTAGCCATGGTAGTCTGCATCCACTCTGATGGCATAGCAGCAGACCACCTACCACCCCAGCCAAAACCTATGTCAGTCTAGATGCCCCAGGCATCTGGCATAGAGACTCGATGTTCACTCCGCCCTTCTCCAGGGTGAAGCTCGGGTCTCCGCATAGTCGCATCATCGCGTGGCCCTGATTGGCCGTGGGAGTGATTAGTCATCCTTGTATGGGGATCCTCAAAATCCTCCATACATCCTCCAGTGTGGGAGTCATCTCCCCTATCGGTAACCGAAACAAGAAGAACCCGGATACCACCTCTCTGCTAGGGCTGTCAATAGCCCCATGTTTGTAGACACTTGTGGCATATCTGCCACGTGCTGCAAGCCGACCTGAGCCAGCTGATCTCGCTCTGCCTGAGATAGAGTGGCCAAGTCATCCCTTAGTCCATCGTATTTCCATTCTTGGCTCTTTAGTAATCCTCTCTGCAACATAAACAACAAAACAATAAAAATCATCAATAAAAATCATTAATAACATTAATTAAAAATGCAAGTAAAATAAGTTCAATTTCATACAAATGATGATATCGTCCACTATTGGATGATATCATCCCAAATTTGAGCAAATTCGTCTTCGATTTCGCATGAGGGAATCATCCCTTATTGGATGAAATCGTCCCCCTATCGTCGATTTTGCCCTTGGACGAAATCGACGATATCGAGACGATTTCGACGAAATCGAGACGATTTCGATGCGACGTCGACGGCCCAAAAACGGCCGCGATGCTCAAAAATCAGTCAAATCTAATCTAAAAAGCATGAAATTCTAAATTAAAGCATTCTAAACTAAGTTTAGACCCTTACCCGTAGCCCGCGTCGGACCTCTGTCGATCTGTGCGCTGTCTCGACCATCTTGTCTCCAGAGCTCTAAAAACTAGAGAAAATGAACAATAACAATGAATTAGGGTTTTACCCTATTTTTCTTAATTTTATTCAAAAACAATTAACAATATTTTTAAAATTTTGCTTTTTCGCGTTTTTACCTCAAACGTTCGATTTGGGTAAAAACACGGAGGGGGCACCATAGTAAGCTGTCGTACGATTCGACCTAGAATCGTCGCCTAAAAATGGGAATAATTTTTGCTTTCTCGTAGATCGAGAAGAACTCATCTTTAACGCATTTTCTTCGAAAAATTCGCTAAAGAGGGGGCAAAATGTAGCACCCTAAAATTGGCGCAGTAAAACTTAGCAATAATTAAATTACCTTAGTAATAATTCAAATTCAAAAATTCAACCCCAAAACCGCTCCAAAACCGCCTGCTACCCGTTTCCTCATTTTTCGTGCCATTCTTAGGAGTTGTTGTGACCGTTGGACGATATCGTCGCCGATCAGACGATATCGCCTCAGATCGGACGATTTCATCTAGGCTAGGACGTCCAGACGATCTTGTCCCAAAACTAATTTTTCATAAGTAGCTTCTGTTTCAACGGCGTCTCTAAGTTGGGCAGAAGCGTGTCTGCATCGTTAGAGACCTCCCCCATTGGAGATCTTCCAAATTAGGATGATCTCCAACCTCCCAACTTCCCTCCTAAGCCTATTTAAACCTTAGGACCCCCCTTGACATTCCCCTGGCTGAATTTTCCTGTAACTTGACTTTTACACGCATTAGAATACCCTGGATTACCATCTGCATTTGTGCTTTCCAAATTTTCTTGCAGGAACCTTGTCATTCTTCAGCCGGAGCAAGCTCAGATCGTCGTAGACGATCCTGTCCAATTCGAGATGATTTCGTACCAATCCGAGATGATTTCGACTACAATCTACATTGGGGGCAATCAGTGCCCAGAGTTTGTGCTTTTCCTATATTTTGCTGCTATTTTATTCTGCATTTAGTCAGTTTTATTATTATTTCTTATTATCCTGCATCTTGGAGTTCACCCATGTAGTTTAATTGCATAATCAAATCATGATTAGCTATTAAAGTATCGTAATTTACTTGCATTTCCATTCAGGATTATCTTATTAACATCCTTATTATTATTTTACATCATTTTCCTTTATCAGAATAGTTGCAATTTTGGTATTTTGTATCTATTTCTCTGTTTGTAGGTCTCTGACGAATTCGTCTGACGAATTCGTCAGATCTCAGACGATCCCTGCAGATAGGAGACGATCCTGTCAAATTCTAGACGATCTTGACTGCTTCAAAAATCAGAACCTCCATCAGACATCCGGAACCAGGTATGGATTTCTTCACTTAATTTATTCTCTGTGTTTTTTTTTTTTTTTTGTATTCATTTAAATCTGCATTTCATATAGAACAACTTAGATTCATTTGGCCAAACCTAGGCTTTGGATGATTAAAGATAAAATTGAACACATCAAACATATTCCCAACCTAGGCGTGGAAACTGCCACTAAACGTTTCCTGGTGAACCCCACCATCCGTCAAAAAATCACCATAATACACCTCCCCCGAGAGGCGGGACCTTCGCAAGGCCTCTCAGTCCGAGGTATTGTCCCATCCTTTTCACATCCCCCTTTCGGGCACGGATCCTATAGCCTGAAGGTAAGGGTGTGAAAAATTTGGAACGATACAGGAACATCATTTAAGAAAAAAATTGTATAGAATCAAGCATAGTTTTTTAAATCCTTATTATCTGCAATAAAACATGCAAACTGAGACCTCAAACAAGACAATGGTGGCTATCTTGAAAAATATGGTCCAAGAAGACCACAAAGATTGGCATATCTAGCTGCCCCTTGCGTTATGGGCTTACAGGACTAGTATTCGAATGCCCATTGGGGCAACACCATTTTCACTAGTATATTGGGCTAAGGCCATTATGCCCTTGGAATTGGATACTCCAACATTGTGCATTGCATTGAAAGATTTCATCGATGACAACACTGCGTAGAAAGCTTGACTAGATTAACTGATGTTGCTTGATGAACATCGTGTGAATGCCCTAGAGAATCTCCACGTTTATCAGGAGTGACTAAAATGATCTTATAATATCAAATTCCACCAGAGAGACTTTGAATTTGGGGATCTTGTCTTGAAAGAGAACTAACAAAACTCTAATTTACCACTAAATATATGAGACAAATTCATGGCTAATTGGTTAGGACCATATATCATATCTAAAAATATTGGTCTGGGTACCTATCGCCTAACGTCTCTAGGAGGTTTTGAAGAGCTTTAACCTCTCAAAATCATCCATCTTAAGTCATTTTATGCGTGAGATCATAACAAAAGGCTCCAAGGGTTCCTAAAACCACTTGGTCATGTCAGTCAAAGGCCTCGAGGGTTTGCTTAAAACCATTCGGTCAATCCCAAAAGGCTCCAAGGGTTCCAAAAACCACTTGGTCATGTCAGTAAAATGTCGTAAGGGTTTTCTTAAAACCACTCAATCAATCCCAAAAGGCTACAAGGGTTTCAAAAACTACTTGGTCATGTCAGTCAAAGGCCTCGAGGGTTTGCTCAAAACTGCTCGATCATCCTAAAAGGCTCCAGGCTCTCTTGTGAGTAGTCTAGTCAATAAAAAAGCTCCACGGGTATTTCAAACCTTTGGTCAACCCCAAAAGGCTCCGAGGGTTTGCTTAAAACTGCTTGGTCATCCTAAAAAGCTCCAAGGATTTTCTAAAAAATCGCTTGGCCAATTTAAAGGCTCCAAAGGCATGTACTCACTGTTTGGTCAAATATAAAGGCTCAAAATCAATAAAAATTATAAAATCAATAAAATTAAAAAAATGGTAAAGCATAAAATCCAAAAACATGTGCATTTGCATTATGAATTTTCATTTACACATGCATTTATTTCATTATTGCATTGCATATAGGTATTCGTCATCTATTGTATTTCGTAGTATGATGGATTGTGTTTCTTAGTCTTACAAACGACGTCATGTTTGTATTTTAATCATGCACCTTTGCATTTATCATAATTCACTGCATTCATACACAACACTTTTTGCTAAATGTGTGTATATATACCAAAGTTTTCCAGTCACTCAGCCATACCTAGTGGGTTTCTCAAATGACGAAGAAAGTTGCTTTTGCTTTTGTAGATGAGGTCATTAGTTGTGATAGTGCTTGGCATATTAGGATCCTGTCACTAATTAACACATTTAAAATCTTGCTAAGATAAGGTAGGATGAAATCTATGAAAGTGGTCTTGGGTACCTAGAGAGATGGATTTTATTACCTTCTTATCTTGCAAATAGTTTCGTCTAGAGTGGTGAACCTTGGAAAAAGGACAAGAATTTCCCCTACTCATACATAGATACACAGTTCAAATTTCAAACCCAAAGTTCAAAGTTTAAATTTAAAATTATATAGTGAATCAAAAGCACTATACAAATACCTTGCTCAATAAATATGAGAATAAATAGTGATTTTTATCACTCTGAGTAAAACGTGAAAAACAATGATTTTTATCACTACATATGAGCAAAAATCAAAACAGGGTGAGAAATTGAATTCTTGGATTGTTCACCATTAAAATCCATAGAATGAACCCCAATTGCATCAATGGGTTTAAAGAGTCCCACTTGATTCCAGAGTAGTAGTTTTATTGGGTGATCCCCAAATGCAGCAATGGATTGAAAGAGTCCTGACTATTTTTTGAGGGGTAGTCCTGATCAATTTACGAGATTGAAAGAGTCTCGACTATTGTTTAGTAGTATTTTATAGTGTTTTGGTAACAAAAAGTTGTTGGATTTGGTGGGTATCCCCTCCTAGGGTGCCCCCCAAATAGTTGCAGTCACCATCGCCCCCAAGATGAGGGTAAATTATTAAGAAATTTCTTTACTATTTTTAATTATTTATTTTCTACATTATTCCATTATGCTACAGTTCAAATTTCAGGTCATTTGGAGTTAAAATGAAGGAGTTATGCTATTTTTAAGTTTTCGTAGGCTCGTAGGGCCCATCCGAGCACCCCAGTTTGATGCAGGTGGATCCGGGATCCAATTGGAAAATATGATCATATGGGTTGTCTTGAAATACCAATTTATGCATACTGACAAAATTTCATGAGTTTTGGATGAGTGCAGGTTCGATATTTTGTTGTCCTCCTTTTCGTAGGTTGCAGGTAGGCGGCACTAAATCGAGGGGTCTATGGGTGTAATTTCCGATATTTTTTGGGTGATATCCTCCCAAAACATCCTATTTAACATCTCTGAAAATTTTCAAGTCATTTTGATATCATTTGATGCACTTTTAATTCATATGCCATTTTGCCCCTGTGGGGATTGCATGTTTTCACCATACACCCTTGCTATTTGACCCATTTTTTCTTCCTTGTGTGCAGGTGCAGGTCCTCAGAAGGCTTTTGGAAGCAATATCAGACATCATAGAACCTAGATACAAGCAGCGGTGGCATTGGCTCACCCACCTCGATTGTGGGTATGCAGAGAAACATTGGATGTGCACCCAGATTCCGTGAAAGACTTGGTCTTTGGGCACCCAATATTGTAAAAATTGTATCACATTTTGAGCCCTCAAGGGGACTATGTAACCTTGGATCTGATCCAACAAATTAATGAGAAGATACTTGCTTTGATTCATTTCCTTTTGTTTGGTATTATTTCCTTTTCACATGCATGCTTCCTTTTTGATGCTCATGAGCGATATGGGGTAGATACGCATATTTTTTCACATAATTTGGTGCACCTTTTTTCCCTACTTCAGTGGCGATCATGGTGGGACCCTTGTCCCTTTTGATTTGGGTGAAAATTTGACTTCTTTCTTGCATTTTTGCCCTTTTTGTGTTGCAGGTGCTCCCCTCCCCACCCTGGAACGGTGGCAGAGGCTTTATCTGGCACACCCTGGGATGGTGGCTTCACCATCCCACCCTAGGATGGTGGTGGAGCTGCTACTCACCCCACCCTAGAGCGGTGGTGAAACAGAGAGATTTTTGCCCAAAATTTTAGAATTTGGAGGCTTCAAAATGGACAAGGTAAGTGCCTAAACCCTCTGATTTTCTGCTATATTTTTAGAGACTATCAAAATTAGTTTTCTTTCTTCACTTGCTTGCATAGAAAGGTTAAAATTTATGTTTTTTATTTTCTTATAACATCACATAGCAAAAGGTAGAAGAAAAATAAAAAGAACTTGTAGTAGCAATGCATCTGTTTGGCTTGATTGCTTGTGGCTTACCCATTGGGTAGGTTAGCATGTAGGATTTGCATTCATAAAGTCAATTTGTAGGTTCCTTATCTTATTATTCTGAAAGTAAAATGCACCTATTGCATGCATTTAGTGAATAGTCATTGATTGCTTCTTTGCTTACTTTCTTGGATAATAATGAACCACACACACCACGATTCATGTAAACGCTAGTGAGGTGGACTTCATTACCATCCACTAGTAGAGTTCAAGTGATGGTGGGTTTCATCTCCATCCACTTGGCTCAAATCCCATGAACCCGATCCATCTTGCCAAGGCTGGTTCCAAGATCCATCATAGCCCATGGGTTATAGCACGCATCACCCTTCGGGGAGGTGTATCGCAGATTATGGGTGAACTGGGTGAGGAACTGGTAGGACCTATGCTCCTTGGCCATGTGTGGACCTCATCACCACACATTATAGGTGGGATAACGCAACCTAGAGTTCATAGCCGGGTTGTCGAGCTACGAGTATACAGGTGAAATCCAATTGAACATGAGATTACAATCCAACAATATTTCAAACACGTGACACAAGGTCATTCTTTACAAAACAACACATCTGAAACACACAAAATAGTTTAGGGATTCACACTTAAAACTTAAAAGAGATAATCATCTATCTTATTGAGTGTTTCTTTCTTGTATACTATTTCATTAAGAATTTGTAAAGAAGATAATCACCTTGGGGTACTAATAGAGGAGCGCAATGGTGCGCACCCGCAACCAAGCCCAATCATGGGTGGAAGCTATGGAGAGTGGATTAGGAGACATGAATCATCTCTGATATAGCCCTAGGGACTTGGTTATACCTCCCTGGAGAGCTTCCACTCCACCTAGCCCCAAGACAGTAGGGCATGAGCCTCATCTCCGAAGGGATCCTCTCCAGGACACCCCAAGGGATGATGAGCATTACTTGGGAGAGTGTTCCTGGTATGTAGATATCTCATAAGCCTTCCTTGGTGAAAGGCAACTACGCATTGAGGCGCTAATAGATAGAGTGGTGCCATGCATCCACATACCCACTAGGGCTGACATGCCTAAGTAGAGGTAGGAGTATGACTTCACACACTGGCCGGAGCAAGTCGACATGACTCTACCTCCACGTCACCTTGATAGGATACAATAGCTCTTACAACCCGATGGGAATGACACCCATCGGTCTGGGTGAGCCAACTCAGCCCTACCTTTCCTCGTCCAAGAGGGAAGACATGAGGAGATCCTAAATTTTCCTTAGGAACAATATTCTGCACATGCCCGATGTGCCTCTACGCTAGCTGAATGTAATGAACACATGTTCCAACCTGAGCCTCAAGTCAATGTGGTGAACCTCGAGAGAGGCAAGCACCCTATGGAGAACACAGAGTACCTTGGACAAGGTCAACCCTAGGGTGAGACTCCTAGGCCTCCTAGGCCTCGCACTATGGATCAAATTAGGCAAGCGGTTGTGAGATACATAGAATACCAAGCTCAGTTCAAGCAGCTTCGATGGGATAAAGAGCAACTAGATCGCTTGCACCAACTTGAGAAAGAAAGGATCAAACAACAGACCAATGAGCTATTCCAAAAAAAATTGAGAGAGAGGGTCCCTACCCCTAAGACACATAGGCAGGAGGTCCATCCGAGGTAACCCATGCTCATTCGAGAGAGGTCCCCGAGACCTTATCAAATGTTGCTTCCATGACCTCCTAGGCCAGATCGAGAGATGCCTCCTAGGCCAAACATAGGGCGCCCACCATGGGTAGATACCCCCATTCATAGGCCAGCTCGAGAGATGCCTTACGGGGCTTATACTGAGCATGAGCCAGAAGTAGAATATGTTGAGATGCCTTACCGAGGTAGGGGGTGACTTACCACCACCTCGCCCTAGGTTGGAGGAGCCTAGACCTCCACCACAAGATGTGAACAAAGATGAGGAGATCAAGTCCTCAGGTCCTTACAAAGCATTGTTAGAACGCCTAGAGTTAGTAGAGAACAAGACCTCTGGGTCGGGATCTCAAAAGCCCACTATGCATCAATTACGTAGTCAACCTATCCATCCATCAGTACCTACGCCTCCCTATCCAGAACAATTTAAGTTGCCTCAGTTGGCTACCTTTAAGGGAGAAGAGGATGTGCAAGAACATGTCACTAGGTTCTTAGGCCAATGCTTCGACATCCATGATGATGATGCTTTGCTTTTGAGGACATTTGTGACTACCCTCGCCGGCCCTACCTCCGAGTGGTTTTACCAACTCCCTAAGCATAGCATCCATAATTTGGACCAACTTGCGGATGCATTCCTGGAGCGCTTTGCCTTCAATACCAAGAGGAAGGCAATGCTGGCCGATGTAGCTAGGTTAAAACAATATGATGATGAGTCAATAACAAATTATGGCAATAGATGGTGAACCTTGCTCGCCAAGATGCCTTATCTTCTCCCCATGTTGGAGTTGACTCAGATGTTCTCCAAAAGTTGCTTAAAGCCAATCTCTTTGTTGCTACAGTTGCAACAATACCCCACTCTTGAAGATGCCTTAGCACAGGCTAGGATCATCGAAGAAATCAAGATTCAAGAGGGTGAGATTGTGAAGCCTCGCAAGGAGTGGAGCAAGAACACTAAGAACACCCTAGCACAACCTAAGCTAGCAATAGTAAATCAGGTTGCCATTAGTGTCCTAGGGCCAATGCCAACCATGCCACCTCAAAAGCCTAATTATCAGGCCACCCCTAGGAACTATGCCAAGGATAACCAGAATGGTCAAGGGCAAAATCAACAGCGTCACCCCAAGCGACAATTCACACCCATTACAGAGTCTATGGATTCAGTGTTTGATCACCTCTTGGTGGCTAATGCGATCCATCTACCTGACAATTGACCTATCGACCCTAATGCACCTAAGCCCAAAGGATACAGAGAAGACCTATATTGCAAATTTCATAGGCAAAATGGGCATGATGTGCAAATGTGCTATAAATTCAAACATCTGGTGCAAGACCTGATTGATAGGAATGCCCTCCAGGTAGATAACCCTATCACACCAAACAACCAATAGATGGGGGTCTTTAAGGACCCCTTGCCTGCCCACGTGGAGTAGGCCAAACCAGTGCCCCAAGTGAACGAGGTTCACCATGCCCCTCCTAAGCAAGGATATGTTGGCATGGTCAGTATTGTGACAAGAAATAGGTGGTATCCAAGTCCAGCCACACCACCTATGGCTCAGAGTGATGTCCCTTCGACATCGTAGCCTATACCACCTCCTGGACCGAGCCTCCCACCTAGGCCTGTAGTCACCATCAAGAGCAAGCTCGCTCAGAGCTTAAGAACAACATCTGCCCGACTCTCCATCTATGAGCTCATCCAACAATCACAACCTCATAGAGAAGCCTTGATGGAGATCCTTAAGGCAATTGAGCTTCAGCCCCAGGAGTCTAACTCCTTCAACAACTTTGTGGGGCATGTGCGGCAATGCACGGAACCAGTAATTACTTTTTGAGAAGATGAACTTAAACTGGTTCCACATGATATGGTGGATCCCCCTTTACACATTGTCACACGTGTGAATGGAACACCATACAAAAGAGTCTTGATAGATACTGGGTCTTCGAGCAACATCATAACTACAATAGCTCTGAAGCACCTGAAGCTTCCAAGCATCTCATATTGTCACATCTACCTACACCCTTCGAGCATTCAATGATGCCATATGCTCAATGGTTGGTACAATCATCCTACCTATTCAAGTAGGGGAAAAGATCATCTCGACGATGTGCCACATCCTGGAGGGTGAGATGGCATACAACATTTTGTTAGGAAGACCATGGATCAGGGACATGAAGTGCATCCCTTCCATCGCTCACCAGTGCCTCAAGTACACTCACGAAGGGCAAGTTCATGTCATCCCCATGGACCTAGAGCCCTTCAAGTACTGCAACATGGTGCAGCAATTACCCGAGTCGACCTTGCCATCGATACATCTAGATTTTCAATCGAATAAATCTAGCCGAGGTTTGACCCCACTGCTACAACATACCATGCCCTCCTCATCATTGATCCTCCCCTAGATGCCTAATACATCAGTGGATCCTTTGCCTAGGAACCCAGAGAAGTGGCCCATTGAGGAGGACCAACCAATCATATCCACTATCTCTACAGAGGAGATACTTAGCCCGGATGATGAAGAGACACCACACGAGGCAAACAATGAGCCGGATCAAGTCTCACTCTCATCCCTCTTCTATCCGTAGCCCTAGGTTATAGTACATCTAGCTTCTACCAGATTGGGAGAGTACATGGTTAGGAATGTTACCACTACTCCTACTTTAGAGTCGATGCAAGACATGGGTAGACCCCATCTTCCCATAGGCACTATCATACCTCTTGGTATTCCCCCTAATCAAATGAACTTTATCTATGGGGGCCTTGACTATGGCATCAAACCTTACCAACAGTAGGAGGAAGATGAGGAACCTTTTGGAGAGGATATTAACTACTTGTCTAACCCTAACTTCACCTTGAAGTACCTTGACCTATGCAACTAGCATGGTTATGGGTTAGGCTTGTATGAGCAGGGCACCAGAATCCCTTGTCAACCATAATATCAAATGCCCTATGACAAGTCGGGAGTGGGACGCAACAATCCATTGCCTCTAGATGTCCTCTTAGACAGCCTAAATCGCTTGAATATAGGCTACAAGGGTGGGTTGGCCCAAGACCCTTATGCCAATCCCAATACAGTCTACTCCTTGGGAGATTACTTTCCATGGCTAGATGGGAACCCCATGATCCCTAGTGACATTCCCCCACATTTTGAGAGAGGGGAAGGGTCATGGAGTTGTCCCCATGTCTATGATGAGTCAGATCCAGGAACCTCATATGAGTGGACCTCAGAGGATGAGTCGGGTTATGAGGTAGCACCATATGACCCTTTTGAGTCGGACAGTGATCATTCACAAATTGTCCCCATTAATGACCAACAAGAAAGCCTCATACATTTGTTCCCTTTCCCTAATCCTATTTGGTGGTAGCTCCTTCCTCCTGAAGAGCCGGTTCATCCGTAGGAAGATAGACCTCTTGGGGGAGGAGCAGTTAATTTACTTGAGCAGTTGGGCCCTCGGGAGCCTGAGGCACTACAAGATGAGAATGAAGGAATCCTCATCCATGATGATGATTATGAGGAATTAGCATATATGGGACCACACCTACCTGATCGCCCGATCCCAAGGGGCAACAATGAGGTTCCCATATATGATAGTGACTATGAGGATGAGACAGAGAGGGCATACCTAGGTCCTCATTATTTGTGACATCATCACGAGAATATTAACATAGATGAAGTCTATCATCAGTTACATGTTGGCCCATGCTTGAGGGCAAGGCCTATCAATCTAGGCTAGATTCATCATGAGGTCTTCCCTGACCCACCCACACACATGGAGCTCCTTGAGCCTAATGATCCCATCCTATAGTCTATTCCTAGATAGGATCCGGAGATCCCCATTCCCCTAGAACCACATCTGGGGGTGAGAGATAACACCAATACACAGTCACATGCACGTGGTCCTAGAGAGCAGACACATTTCATCAATATGATCTCCATTGATTTGACCACACCACTCCACAACCCAGTCGATCCTTCCAAACCACTCCATCTAGACCTAGATGCGATTGATTGGGATCACGTTGATTCACCCCCATCACCCTCTGAGTATTGGGCTTATGGTGGATTGTTTCACTTCTCCATAGGACCAACTCATGATGTCTTCCATGCTGAGGAGGAACCCAAGGTTCCCATCAAAGATTTAAATCTAGCTAATGACATCCATTTGATACCTACTCCCCATCAGTTGGAGGAGGGGTCTCATATGTCAATCGAGCCTACGGTTGACAGAGATATCAACTCAGATCCTAAAAACCTACAATATATCAAGCTAGGGGAAAGCCTATCCCCCAAAGAGCAAGCTGATTATATAGCCCTTCTCATAGAAAAGAAGGCAGCTTTTGCATGGTCTTACAAAGACATGTCGGGACTAGATCCAAATCTGGTCACCCATAATCTCACGCTTGACCCCACAGTCAAACCTGTCAAGCAAAAGCTGAGAAAGATGCACCCAACAGTGGCCTTGATGGTCAAATATGAGCTACAAAAACTATTGGATGCCAAGTTTGTCATTTTTGTAGACTATCCACCATGGTTGTCCAACATGGTTCCCGTCAAGAAGCCTGATGGGAGGATTCACATTTGCACCAATTTTTGAGACCTAAACAAAGTGAGTCCTAAGGATGATTTTCCTTTGCCAAGCATAGATGCCTTGGTAGATGCCACCATAGGACACGAAATGCTCTCCCTTATGGATGGCTTCTCTGGGTATAATCAGATTCATATCAACCTAGAAGACCAGCTCAAAATGGCATTCACAATGCCTTGGGGGACATTTTGTTACAAGGTCATGCCATTTGGCCTTAAGAATGTCGGTGCCACCTACCAGCATGCCATGACATATATCTTCCATGACTACATGCATAAAATTTTGGAAGATTACATGGATGACTTATTGGCGAAATCTTTATTACGTCATGAGCACCTAGATGTCTTGCGCAAAGTCCTCGATCACCTTATTGAACATAATGTGAGACTGAATCCCAAGAAGTGCATCTTTGGCATCACATCTGGAAAGCTCTTGGGATTTATAGTTTCCAAATGAGGCATCGAAGTGGACCCTAACAAAGTCAAGGCAATCCTTGAAATGCCTCCCCGACTACCATCAAGCAACTTCGTAGCTTGCAAGGGAGGATTGCATCCATCAAATGCTTTATAGCACAACTGTCGGACAAGTGTAGACCCATGAACAAACTTTTACACAAGGGGGTCACATTCCACTAGGACAATGAATGTCAGGATGCCTTTGACACAATTAAACAATACCTGGCTTCGTCACCAGTGTTAGCTCCACCTAGACCAGGGGTGCCATTCCGATTATATATCTCAGCTACTGAGGTCACATTGGGTGCCATGTTAGCCCAAAACAATGAATTTCATAAGGAACAGGCCACATATTATCTCAGTCGCACCCTGGTGAGCTATGAGATCAAGTACGCATACGTAGAAAAGTTATGTCTAGCGATGGTTTTTGCTACCAAGAAGCTATGACACTATATGCTCAGCCACACTACGTATGTTGTATCCAAAGAGAATCCATTGCGATACATGATGAGTCATACTTATCATAGTAGTCGCATGGCAAAATGGATCATGTTGTTGATAGAATTCGACCTAGAGTTCATAGGACAAAAGTCAATCAAAGGACAGGTCATTGTTGATCAACTTGCAGAGGCTCCTCTCTAGGAGGACTAGCCTCTTAGCATGGAGCTTCCCGATGATGGAGTCTTCCAAATATCAGAATCACCTGATTCTGATGAGCCTGAGTCACAGGTGGATATGACTCTCTTCTTCGATGGCTCCAAATGCGAGCAAGGGGGTGGCATGGGAATCATGTTTTTCACACCGCATGGGGCTCCCATACCCCTATCATTTAAACTCGATTTCCCCTACACCAACAATAATGTCGAGTATGAAGCCTTACTCATAGGGCTTAAAATGGCTATCACCATGAAAATCACCAAGCTCAATATTTTTGGTGACTCCTTGCTCATTGTCAACCAGGTCAAGGGAATCTTCCAATGCAAGTGCCCAGTTTTGCAAGCCTACAAAGCCCTTGTGGACAAATCCCTGGAAAATTTTGAATGGTATGACATCGAGGCACTCCCTCGATCATCTAATAATTTTGTGGATACAATGGCCTCTTTAGGATCCTTGATTCCACAAGACCCCATAGGGGAGATGACAACCATTCAAGTCAAGATGCTATCGCAATCAGTGGTTGAGCATGAGAGCACTCAAGCCATGCCAGAAGTCCACTTGATTCAAATAGAACCTCATCAAGAGAGATTCTCACACATTCATGAGTACTTGAATCATGCCGCTTGGGGGACTCTATTCCCCCAAACCCCTTTTGATAGTAGCACAATGCTATTCTTACAAGTTCTATCCCAATCTGCATTTTCTTGGGATGAACTTCATGAGGGACAGGCGATTCATGCAATCGAGGCTTCCACATAGCAGGACTGGTCCACACCAATTAGAGAGTACCTAAAGCTTGGTAACCTCCCTCCTGGATTATCGCACACTGCCAAAAGGACATTTAAATGGAAGGCAACAAAGTTTGTCTTGTTAGGAGACATCCTATACCATCGGAGCTATGAAGGAATCCTCCTTCGTTGCTTAGAGTATCAAGAATCGACTTGGGCAATGGCCCAAGCACATGATGGTACTTGTGGTGGCCATTTTAGTGGCATGGCCATCGCAAAGTGCATTCTTCGCATGGGCTATTATTGGCCAAATTTAGAGCGAGATTGTTGTGCATATGTGAGGAAGTGCATGAAATGTCAACACCATGCTAACTTGACACATGTACCTTCCCAGGCCTTACAACCGATCCAATCGGCTTGGCCATTTTTGCAATGGGGGTTGGATTTAATCAGGAAAATCTCCCCTGCATCCTTGGGCCACCACACATTTATCATCATGGCTACCGAGTATTTTACAAAGTGGGTGGAAGCAATTCCCCTTACCACTACGACAGGACCCCGCATAGCGGAGTTCATATTGCATAATATCATTTGTCATTTTGGTATTCCATCCAAGATCATTTTGGATAATGGGACATCATTCAAGAATAAATATGTGCGTGCTTTGATAGCAAAGTATAATATCCAACATAGCTTTTTGACACCCTATTATCCACAAGCAAATGGGCAAGCAGAAGCATCAAACAAGACATTAATTGCCATATTGAAGAAAATAGTCAAAGAGAATCATACCGATTGGCATACGCAAATGCCGCTTGCCCTTTGGGCTTACCACACTAGCATTCGGACGCCCACTAGGGCAACTCCATTTTCACTAGTGTATGGTGCTGAGGCGGTCATGCCTCTAGAGTTGGAAATCCCATCACTATGCATATCCATGCAGGAATTTATTGATGATGATACTATGTGACAAGCTCACCTAGATCAACTTATGTTGTTGGATGAGCATCACATTAATGCGCTTGAGCATCTACGTGTGTATCAAGAGTGGCTCAAAAGAGCCTACAATATGAAAGTCCATCTCAGAGACTTTCAGGTTGGTGATCTCATCCTGAAAGAGAACCAACAGAATTCTAGCTTGTCGCCCCACCTACGGGACAAATTTATGGTAAACTGGTTAGGTCCCTTTGTCATCACTAGTCAAATAGGGCCTAGAACTTATCACCTAGCTTCACTTGAAGGTGTCGAGGATCCTGAACCCTTGAACATCCTTCACTTGTGGCCATTTCATGCTTAGAGAGCACCCAAAAGGCTCCTAGCGGGTTCTCACCATCTAGGTCAAGTAAAAATGCTCCTAGACTATCTACGATCATCTAGGTCAACCCTAAAATCCCCAAAGGCATCCATAAGCCCTTTGGTCATAGCCAAATGCCCCTAGGTAGTCGTAGACACTTTTTAAGTGTCATTGCACGTCTAGGTCACCCAAAAGGCTCCTAGCGGGTTCTCACCATCTAGGTCAAGTAAAAATGCTCCTAGACTATCTACGATCATCTAGGTCAACCCTAAAATCCCCAAAGGCATCCCTAAGCCCTTTGGTCATAGCCAAATACCCCTAGGTAGTCGTAGACACTTTTTAAGTGTCATTGCACGTCTAGGTCACCCAAAAGGCTCCTAGCGGGTTCTCACCATCTAGGTCAAGTAAAAATGCTCCTAGACTATCTACGATCATCTAGGTCAACCCTAAAATCCCCAAAGGCATCCCTAAGCCCTTTGTTCATAGCCAAATACCCCTAGGTAGTCATAGACACTTTTTAAGTGTCATTACACGTCTAGGTCACCCAAAAGGCTCCTAGCGGGTTCTCACCATCTAGGTCAAGTAAAAATGCTCCTAGACTATCTATCGATCATCTAGGTCAACCAAAGCCCCAAAGGCAAAGCCCTCCCAAATCATCATTCTCACCATCTAGGTCAAAAAATTCCTAGACTATCTACGATCATCTAGGTCAACCCTAAAAGCCCCAAAGGCATCCCTAAGCCCTTTGGTCATATCCAAATACCCCTAGGTAGTCATAGACACTTTTTAAGTGTCGCTGCACGTCTAGGTCACCCAAAAGGCTCCTAGCGGGTTCTCACCATCTAGGTCAAGTAAAAATGCTCCTAGACTATCTACGATCATCTAGGTCAACCCTAAAATCCCCAAAGGCATCCATAAGCCCTTTGGTCATAGCCAAATACCCCTAGGTAGTCGTAGACACTTTTTAAGTGTCCTTGCACGTCTAGGTCACCCAAAAGGCTCCTAGCGGGTTCTCACCATCTAGGTCAAGTAAAAATGCTCCTGGACTATCTACGATCATCTAGGTCAAACCTAAAATCCCCAAAGGCATCCATAAGCCCTTTGGTCCCCCCAAATGCCCCAATGGCTCCCAAGTAAGCCCGTTGGTCACATGTGTATACATATCAATCAAAAATTCAAAAAAATCATCAAAACATCAAAATACAAAAACATTGCATCGCATTGCACTTTCATACATACATATCCATAAAAATTTCAAAAATTCAAAAATATTGCATCACACCACATTGCATTTTATCATCACTTGCATCTAGGCATATTCATCATTAGCACTTTACATTTTAGAGTTGCGCATACATGTCTAGCACCATGATGGTACATTACTTACCGCTCAAAATCAATGTCATGAAAGTACTCATAGTTCAAATACCGCAATTAGCATTTTTCACCCACATTTTTCACATTTTCATAATCGTGTCTATTCCCTTCACTTAGCCATTTGTTTTAAAATAATGTCAGTAGGGTTTTTAGTCACTCAACCATATCTAGTCTCTACTCAGATTTTGTAGCAGGCTAGCTTGATTTTTAGGAGGTAGAGTCTTGCATTGATTATGCCTTGCATACATCATATCCCAAACACAATTAATCATTAAAAATCTAAGTTTTGCACAAAGACAGATGAAATCCATGAAGTGGTCTAGGTTACCTTAAGTGAAAAGGTCATCCTGCTCATCCCCCTATGTGAATGGTTCAAGAATGTTGAGAGTTGGCAAAAGGACAAGCTCTTCCCCACCCAATTCCTCAAAATCAATAGTGGTTTTCACCACTATCAAAATTTCCAAACACCCTTGATCCCTAAAGTCATAAGGATTCATACTACACGTCCCCATGAAGGATGGGTAGTCATCCCCAAGGCCTAAAAGATCAACACCATTCCACAAAAAAATCCCAAAAGCTTCCCATCAACATTTCCAAACACCTTTGATCCCTAAAGTCATAAGGATTCATACTACACATCCTTACGAAGGATGGGTAGTCATCCCCAAGGCCTAAAGGATCAATGCCATCCACAAGCCAAAAATCCCACAAGTTCAACTTTGAAATCAAAATCCTCAAAAAGCAACAATAAAAATAATAATGGTTATCACCACTACTCAAACCCCTTGCTCAAGAGAAAAAAGAAAAAACTCAAAATAAATAGTGATTATAGTCACTAAAAAGAGAAAAATAAATAGTGATTTTCATCACTATATATGAGAGCAAGTAATCCCAATCAATTGAATAACCAAAAGACACCTGAGCTTGAATCCCTGGAACTCTCAGCATTTGGAAAACCATCAGGTGATCCTCATTATGGGTTTGGTGGATAGCCTATCCATCAATGGTGGTAGCCTCATGCATGATGATATGTCTATCACATTAGCTTTCAGGCATATGTGTAGACCAATGTTTGCATGTGGATGAGCTAGCTTTGGTAACCTAGATTGCCTAGTGGTCTAGTCATACTTAGTACAAAACCTACGATGGTGGCATTCATTTGGTGATCCTCAGTATAGGTTTGGTTGAGAGCCTACTTGGCACTAGCGGTATCCTTATGCATCTCACAAGAATGAACTCACTTGCACACACAGGGATATGAAGTACCTTGGTCATCCTAGCAGATTCATACCTTGTCAAAAAGTCTTGCATGGTTAGTATACAACTTTTGATAAGTTGACTAGAGTGTTTGAGTCTCATGAAAACCTAATGAGCATTTCCTAAACAGCATGTCATTCATATCACTTCACCACATTCATTTCAATTACATTATTCACAAATCCATTATATAAAGTCTCATGACAACATTACATATGAGTTGGTGCAAAATACATCATCTATGGTGCTAGCATAATACAACATGTAGTCTACACATTGCATCCTCTAGATCAAGAAATCATCCATCTCAATATACATCCATGCATGTACACAATAAAATCAAATCACATTACAAAATATGCATACATAGGCATTCATCATCATTACATAAATCAAATTGCATACATTTGCATACATCTCATAAAACAATAAACACATGATGATAAACCACATAAAAAGCTCATATATTTATATATATGTGTGTGTATATGTATGGGATAAAAAGATACATCATGTTGCCCATCGGCTACAATAAAGTGAGTCCTCAGACTTCACACTGCTAAAACATCCAAAAACACAAAAAGAGTCATGCGAGCCACTACCATGGTCATGCAAGATCGATACTATGACTCGCACTCCCACCTGTAGTAGGAGTCCTCTATGAACTCCCATATCTACTACCACCTACCCTGTCAACTCTCCACCTAGACCCTGGTGCCTCCAGCCTAGAGGAGGACTACCCTGTCCTACTATGGTGACTCTGGTATGACCCACTAGCACCTCCATCATCCCGTATATGCCCACCAAGGCATACTACCTCAGTCTCCAACTCATCCGCATAAGCCTACCCCCATCGACACCATGCCTAGTAAGTCTCCACCATATAATGGAGTCATGTCACCTCTGCCTATAGCCTAGTCACCTCCCCACTACTAGAATCCTCCTATGTAGGGCTTCGAGATCATAGCTATGCCCGAAGAGATGCTATCTCGGCCTGAGCCACCTGTACCTTAGCTCACTCTGCTATCTAGCTCTACTATACACCTGACCTATGTCCATAGGAGATCTCTCTCCTACCTCACCCTAAGTAGCTCCTCTCGTAGCTCTACCTTTGTATCCCCTGGTGCCATCGATGGTGCCTGCACCTCCTCATCCCCAACATCATCATCCCCCAAGTCACCTTGATCTCCTAAGTCTAAGAGATCCACATGCTCCCCTACCCTATGTCCCTACCAATCACCTACCTCACCCTGGTCCTCACCAAAAACATCTTGATGTGCCTCCCTAGCTGCACCCCTCCTCAGTGGCCCCTCTCCATGCCCTTGGCCTATCACCCACCAAGCATCATACTCCACTGTAGTCCCGACATCATCCACATCTAGAATGTCCACTACAAGATCTGCATCCCATGCCACTACCTCTACCATCGACCATGCCAATGTCCTCTCATCCCCATGATGTCGATAAGGCACCCCTTGGCATAGCCCAAACTATCACATCACCCAAGCAAAATGGAAGTACTCCCACTCCATGCCATGTCATCCAACCAACCATCTACCTCACCGCACCCTACGGAGCTGTACAGTAGCATCTACCCACTCTAGACAATCTTTGTATGGCCTCCAGAATACCTGACCTACCCCGAGTCGGGCAAATAGATCTGCATAGTAGGCCACCTCACCTATGAATCATCGACTCTATCCCCTCTCTTGAGCCCTCTGCCATAGGATACCATATCCTATCTCCCTATCTGCTAGCTATGCCCGAGTCATCCAGGGTAGCCCCTGTGGTCACCCCACAGCTATGTGCTACCATCCCCAACACTGTAGAAAAAAGCTACACCCAATACCCTTCCATCGATGGTAGTGGATCTCGTACAACTCATCATAGAGCTATGCCAATAGTGTAGTACCCCATGCCATCACCAGTGGCTCCGCCATAGTAGACCTCACCAGTGCAAACACTATCTCCACTAGGTTCCATGGGAACCTCACTCCAGAAGAATCTGGTAGTAGCATATTGGAGATGAGCATCATGAGTAGTGTATGCCTCACCCCCAATACCTTCACCTCATGCCAAAATCCTACCAGCATACCACCCTTCAAGCAGTCCAGCTCTATCATCTCTAGATCATAACTGAAGTACCTCTCGAGCACTGCCTGTCTTCAGTCTCATGGTGTCATGCAGATCGGCCACCCTTCTATCAAAATTTAAAGAATCTGATAGACATCCTCTAGCATCACCATCATCTCCCCAGTGGGTAGGTGGAAGGTATTGGTGCATGGATCCCATAGATCAATCAGGGCAATCATATATGCATGGTCTCCTATGACAACCTCTAATCGGGTCACTTGCTTGAGGCCGATGGCATCCAGCCACTCCTAGTCCTCTATGGTCAAGGCATCCCTCATGGAATCAAAGAGAGTAGGTACTCGATACCGACTCCTCACCACCTGACAGGGATAAGCAACTCAATAATACAACACCAAAATGGCCTCGCATGGCCCCAAAAACATTCAAAAGAAAAGACTCAAAATGGCCCCTCTTTGAGGCTGGTTTGTGGCCATTCCCCCTAGGAATGGCCCCAAACCCTATGGCCAACCCATCAAGGGATGGCCTATGACCAGCCCACACTAGCCATCCCACCTAGGGATGACTCCAAAAAATTGGGCTCAAAAAGGCCTTTTAGGCCATCAAAAATAGCAAAAACAATGCAAAATTGGATCTACAAAATGCAATCTAATTGCACAAAAACATGGGTAAAACACAAAATTTGGTACATATCTCATAAATTAGGTTTAATTACCTAAAATCTAGTGTGATATGCTTCCAAGCCAAAAACATACCATGAAAGCAAGAAAATCAACTCCTAACACTAGGAAAATGCAATAAGAGAGACTTGGCATACCTGTCTCGCATCGGCTCCTCCACTGGCTGAGTCTGCCTACTGACTCATGGTGACTGTGGGATGAATTTGACAGTGCTCCACTACTCAGAATCACTCTCCTACTCCTCACCTCTCAAACTGCCAAAGAAAGCATGCAAAAATGAGCCTAACCTTCATATTTTGGGTTTATATAAAGATGCAGGGGTCACCACCATCCCAGGGTGGGACGAGCACACATTTGGCTGAATGTGCCACCCTGGGATGGTGGTATAACATGCCCTCATCCCACCCTAGGACGGTGGTAGCAAAAATAGGCCAAAACAACCCAAAATGACCCAAAATAGGTCCAAAACTGCACCAAAATAGCTCAAATTGGGTCCAAATTTCACATAGATCAAAATGCAACCATGAGGATCCTAGGAGGGATGGAAAAGTTGTTAATTCATGCCCTAAGAAGGCCATTGTGGCTGGACCACCCCTCGAAAATGCAGTTTTCAGCTCCTTTCCTCCAAGAAAACTCAACAAAGTCACCAAAATCCTCTCCAAATTGCCCTATTTTTCAAGGGACAAAACTGAAGGTAAGCATAACACAAGTCAATTGGGTCAAGTGACTCATCACTTTTCTCACTGGTCATTCCCTCATCGACTCATCGCTTGAGGGGGTAGTCATACTCAGTCCAAATCAGCAAGCACACACTCAATTATGCGAATGGCGTTCGTTCAACGAATCTTCGATAAAGACAATCACGCTCCTGCTTGGGGCAGCAAACAAGCACACAAAATCACATTATAACGCTTGAAATTACTGGCATCATGAATTCATAGGCCCTAACCCTTCATGATAGACAATGTTCAAGCATAAGCATGCTCATTCAATGAGTCAGAAGCAAGGATTCAAGAACACACGCCCTTTTCATGATTGGGGCATCTAAAGTTGGTTAGGTTATCGAGTAACCTTAATCATTCTACATTTTGGTCATCTATTTTTGCTCAGCATTGTGCTACACACAATGCATCTCAAAAATGGGCATCTATAGACACTAAAATGTGGTAAACCTGATTAAGCATCCACAAGCAATGATCAAATTGACATCATATGGCCCCTTGGGCAGCCCTCAAGAGGCTCACAGTGGTTCTAGCCACTCCGAAAAGGGTTTTGGAGGCTACCGGCCCAATTTTGGGAGGTTTTGGCCCAAAATTCACCACCATCCCACCCTGGGATGATGGTATATTCCCATCATCCCACCCTGGGATGGTGGTGAGCCCTCATCCCAAGGTGGGACGGTGGTGAAGTTTGACCCAAAAAAAGTCAAAATTTGGCCAAATGGCACCCAAAAACTGCCATTTGACCACCCAAACAGAGCATGCGAGGTAGAGGATAGGGAATCCTTATGACATCCATCTTTATGAGGGCCAAATTGGGAGATTCTCTTCCACACCCTGTGCATGCCTCCCATTTGACAAGTGGCACCTCCTGCCATGCATGCCCTTGCATGCCTTTTTGCACATGAGCCCCTTTGGGCTATAAAATGGGTTCAATATCCACACAAAATAATAGAGAGGAGTTCTAGGATATGCAATGGAGTGCTTCCGAGATTTCCCCTCACCTTATTGCACCTTTTTGCCCTCGAAATCTCCCTTTTGCCAAGGAGGTTACCAGGTGACTTCAAGAAGGTAATCCGAGCGTAACTTTTCCATCCGGGTGAATTTCTTCACCAAATTCGATGAAAACACACCTTAGGTTGTTTAGGAACATATTCTAGTGGTTTGGTAACAAAAAGTGGCCAGATTTGGTGGGTATCCCCTCCTAGGGTGCCCTCCAAATAGTTGCAGTCACCATCGCCCCCTGGGATGAGGGTAAATTATTAAGAAATTTCTTTACTATTTTTAATTGTTTATTTTCTAAATTATTCCATGATGCTACAGTTCAAATTTCAGGTCATTTGGAGTTAAAATGAATGAGTTATGCTATTTTTAAGTTTCTGTAGGCTCGTAGGGCCCATCCGGGCACCCTAGTTTGATGCAGGTGGATCCGGGATCCAATTGGAAAATATGATCATATGGGTTGTCTTGAAATGCCAATTTATGCATACTGACCAAATTTCATGAGTTTTGGATGAGTGCAGGTTTGATATTTTGTTGTCTTCCTTTTCGTAGGTTGTAGGTGGGCGGTGCTAAATCGAGGGGTCTACGGGTGCAATTTCTGATATTTTTTGGGTGATATCCTCCCAAAACATCCTCTTTAACATCTCTGAAAATTTTCAAGTCATTTGGATATCATTTGATGCACTTTTAATTCATATGCCATTTTGCCCCTGTGGGGATTGCATGTTTTCACCATACACCCTTGCTATTTGACCCTTTTTTGCTTCCTTGTGTGCAGGTGCAGGTCCTTAGAAGGATTTGGGAAGCAATATCAGACATCATAGAACCTAGATACAAGCAGCGATGGCATTGGCTCACCCACCTCGATTGTGGGTACGCGGAGAAACATTGGATGTGCACCCGGATTCCGTGAAAGACTTGGTCTTTGGGCACCCAATATTGTAACAATTGTATCACCATTTTGAGCCCTCAAGGGGACTATTATGTAACCTTGGATCTGATCCAACAAATTAATGAGAAAATACTTGCTTTGATTCATTTCCTTTTGTTTGGTATTCTTTCCTTTTGCATGCATGCTTCCTTTTTGATGCTCATTAGCGATATGGGGTAGATACGCTTATTGTTTCACATAATTTGGTGCACCATTTTTCCCTACTTCACAAATTTTAACCTTTACTATGGCAATACTAGTATCCCTCTACAATAGATGGGACTAAAGTCTCCCAACCTGACTCTGCAGATCTACAACTTGGGCTAGAAACTACCCCACCTCACTGTCTGGAGGCACCTCACCCTCATATAGGGCCTTCTCCTTGGCCTTAGTCTATGGTGCATCCTTTGTGGTAGCCTCACCCCCCATCCATATTTAGTACACTGGTGCACATTACGCCCTTATGGATCAGCCTCTGACTCGTCGTCTACCCGATCAAAGGGCCTTGATCCTTGCAACTGTAGTAGGAACCACCAAGTATCATTTGTTGGGGTGGTCACATACCTAGCAATACCCAACTCCTAAAAGTCATCCGTAACATCCCCAAGTAGTGTAGATTGTACACATTGCAAATCTGTCTCTAATACCAACCACTTGTAGATGATGGGCAACTCTAAGATCTCATGCACTAGCTCAAAATACCTTAGGACCCGTAAGTAGAAATAGTAGTCACAGAACTTGACCGTATGGCTGAGTAGTAACCAATCTCATTGATTTTTGTGTAGCCACTCACCAGCCTCATCCCATGTAGGTCAATCCATGTATGGATGCCAGTCAATGTACTCTGGTTGAAGCACTACAAATTGGCCAATGTAGTGCTCTATGTCCCCAACATGGGACCTACTCTAGAACCCCTCTTCCTCGTGGGATCAACATGTGGCATAGCACTAATGGGCGTCATCATTCAAAGTAATATCCAGGGGTATATACATAGGTCACTCGATCCTGATGTGCTACCAACCCCATGTCTGGAGGAGTAAACTTTAACTAATCCCTACTCGGCTCCTACTGGTGATCTGGTAGAGCTCCTGGTACAACTGGCAGTGCTCCCTAGGATATGAGTGGTAGAGCTTTGTGTGACCCTCTTGACACTGGCTAGAAGGTTCTAGGGGATCCTTACACCTGAGTTTAGAAACACTATCTACACGACCAAGTGCATGGGTACTGCCTATCTAACTGAGAAGACACCCTTCCCCTGCTAGTAACCAATATGGAGGCCTCTGTGGTCAATATTGCCCTAGGAATCCTGCCTCTGGTCATTGAATATAGCATCAAAAACATCTCCTCTACTATTAAATGGAGTGGAGGTGATGGACTCACCGTCAATAGGGATCCTAAAGATCTGATAGACGTCCTCTAGTGTAACAGTCATTTCACTTGTCGATAGGTGAAATGTGTTGGTTTGTGCATTCCAGTAGCGGGCCAATGCAGTCATGTAGGCTTGATCTACCCTGATAGTGGGTAGATCCAAAATATAGCCAAAGCCAATGGCTCCAAACCACTCCTACTCCAGGTCAGTAAGTAGTGGGAAGAGGGTGCGAAGGATGTCGAACTCCCTAGCTCTAGAAGTCAATTTATGAAAAGAAATAATGCATAAGGAAAAATCTAGCTAAAAGCGACCTAAAAAGAGATAAATAAAGCTAAAAATCGCTAAAAATACAAAATTATGCTAAGCATGATAAAAAATTCCAATAGTACATCTCAGAAGTACAATAAATGGCATTAATTACCAAGAAAAATCACAAAAAAATCAATAAATTTGGCATTTTTTCTAAAAATAGGGAATCATAGGTCAAACACGCAGTCTGCATAATGGTCAAATTTTTTATCGTTATAATTTGAATCTAACCGCATCTGATACCTGTGGTCCCCAATATATCAATGGGGAACTGTAGTTTCCAGCTGCAGTCTAGGAATATGATCCTTTTGGGGTCATTTTCTAGCTAAGAAATAAAAAATAATAATAATTAAAACCTAATTCTAGCCCAATCTAAGGCGAGGCTCATTGCCAACAGTTTAGTGAGATTGATTTACCCCATTACTTAATATCATTCATTTCAATTGGTAATGAGTGTGAGGATTTGGTTTCGAGTTACCTTACCTACACCAAGGCCGTTACTAGTAGATGGTTGTTTGTGGTCTACCATCGAGAGGTGTGTAAGGTAGTAGGTTTTAGTTTTACCAATGTTTCGCATCAAGTTTACTCTCACACCTCTCAAAGATCTTCAAATTAAAGTCGTTGTCAAGGAATAATAAGAGAATTAAAAAAAAAAATTAAATATTTTCCTATTTTTTTCAGACCGTAGCTAACATCCGTGGTCCTAGAATTAGGGTTTGCCACCCAAATATCTAATCCACAATTCCCAAAATTTGAAATTTCAACCATAGGCCCTAGATGTGGTTTTCAACTGGCATTAATTACAGCAAAATCCTATCGTAGAAAAATTTCAAATGGCAAATAAATGTCTCCTAATGGACCATATTCTCAATAAGAGCAATCAATTTAACACATTTGGTGATTTTTAAGCACCATGATCAACTAAAAAATTAAAATTAACAAAAAAATCAAATAATTAAAAACCAAATGCACATTGTATTCAATCATTTACCCTATATACTTGGCGGTTGCAGTGACTGGTGCTCCATGCAATCCAATGAGATGAGTAAATAACCATAAGGAAATTTGGGGTAAAATTGTCATTGTTGATTTCATGTGCTTCTTTTCAATCCTGAAGAAGGCCTTCAAGGTTGGACTGCTACACGGGAATGAGGCATTTCATGTCATTTCTCTTATGGCACATTTTTGAGTAAATCATCGACAAATTGATTCAACATAAATCTAATTGGCATTGTATCATTTTTATTCTCTAAGAAGGCTATTGCAACTCGACTGCTCCATGGGATAGGAATGTGCAATTACTATTAACAGTTGCAATCATACGCTAAACTAGGCTTAGCCAAGTAATTAAATGCTCAATTCTAAATTTATGTAGATCATTCATTATGGTCAAGTGACCTCATCGCTTCATACATTGTCATTAATCTCATCGACTCGTCGCTTGAGGGGGTAATCATAATATCATAATCATAATCAAAGTCAACAGAAGATCTCTGAAATTGTAGATCCCTCGATCTTGTAAAAATTGAATTTTTCTTTGCAAATCATTACCAAAAACTATTATAAGCTTACCCTTTTGCTTGGGGAAAATAACATATATGATAGTTATTTTGTAGCTCTCCTCCTTTCGATTATATAAGCCTAACTCCTATTGTAGGACCAAAGCTACTTGAATGCTTGACGATGAGTGAAAACTCTTTCAAATTTAAGCCTTTCACCCTGTTGGAAGCAATGATTCCACGATGTGCATCCTTTTGTTGGACCTAGGGCATCTAATGTTGATTCAACTAATGATCATCATGGAACCTTCGACATCATTTTAGGAGGTCTATTTTTTCTCAGCATTGTTCACAATCATAATGCATCTCAAAAGGGGTATTTGTAGATACCAAAAATGTGTCATGTCAATGGCAACTACTCATATGGACATTCTACAAGACTATATGGAAGATCTTGGACAAATTCCAAGATCGAGTAGTGGTTCTAACCACTCAATTTGGGCTACTTGGCCTAATCAGTCTGAACTACAACAGAGATCCACGGTTTACAGTCTGAACCATGGTTAAGACCTATGGTCTACAGTCTAGGCTACAACTATCACCTATGATCTAAACTGAAGTTCAGTTGGCCTTCATTCAAGCCAGACTGGTTTGAACATGTAGACACCTAAATCGTGTCATGATTAGGGGAGCTGCTCACATAGACACACTCATAAGATCATAAGACATAATCTTGGACTTTCCAAGCATCAACAGTGGTTCTCACCACTCATTTGAGGCCTTTTCAAGCCATCCAAGCCTAGCCTCTCAAGCCAATAGTGGCCAGATCCTATCTACTCAAGCCTAGAGTGGCCAGACCTTAGCCACTATAGATGACAGTGACCAAATATTAGTTGCTACAGATGATAGTGGCTAAGCCATAAGAAGCAATTTTCCAACAAACAAGCCTAATCATAGGTGAAAGTGGCAGTCTACATGCAATAAAGGTGAGCATGAGTAACTTTGTATTCCTTTTCATGACCAGTTCACATAGGAGGCTTGAGTTTGCATTTAAAATTTAGTTAACTGACCTCCAAGCATAAAAAAAGGACAAAAGCTTCTCATGCTAACGACCATTTCGCATCGAAGACTCAAGTGGGCAGTTAGATTTTAGTTAACTGGCCTTCAAACATAAACAAAGGCCAAAAGCTTCTCATGCTAACTTGCGCTACACATGAGAAATTCCTGCTTAGGTCTTGTACATTGACCTAGGGTTTTACACTATAAAAGGTGCAAGCCTAAGAGCACTAAGAAAGATCTTTTTACATATCATAGGAGATCATATTAGAGAGAGAGACATATTTTTGAGGATATCTTTTGATACTTGGATAGTTATCTTTGAGATCACATGTACGGTGAAGCCTTGATGGATTCAAGAGCATAACACCTATTATTTCAACATTAGATATAGGCTTTGACCCATAGATTTGGGACAAATAGAGCAAGGTTTACCTTACCGGTCGCTGTCTTGGACAGTGGCCCGCAGGCTTAGCTTAGGTTTTAGACATAGCTTCTTTTATTTTATTGTTTCATGTTTTCATATCATTAGCATAGATTTACATGATTTCATGGCATAGTTTTACCATATTTTTGTTACATTATTTTATTACTAACAACCTCATCTAGGGAGGCAATCTCGGACACCTAAATGTGTGTTGTTTCATTTCTTGCAGGGCCACAGGTACATCGGATGAATTTTGCAACATATGAGAGCAAATGGGATCCCTCTAGGAAACAGACCTAGAGAAGAAGGCATCTGTAAGCCCTCATACATTTCCATGTATGAAACCAAGAAGCTTTTATAAGCACACCACCTCTTTGCGAAAGGGTCACTCCTTACCTATTTGTAATTTATAGTATCAAAATGGTTATCCTTAAGAGGGACCGACATGTAACCGAGCTTAAATATCAATAAAGAGATCCATATTTGTTATTTCGTGTTATATACTTTTTCCTCATCTTTAAATTTCATCTTCAGTATTTTAAAAACATTTCAAGTTGGTTTAAAAAGGGGTCGGTGCGTACATGCTCAGGGTTGCTATAGATGGCGATCATAGTGGGACCACCACTAATTTTTCATTTCTTGCCAGAATACTAACTTATTTTTGTGTGCAGGTATATCCGCTCTGAGCTATAGTGGCAAAAAACTACTCACTCTAAGCTATAGAGGCCAATAGATCTTAGCTACTCTGAGCTACAGTAGCCAAGAACCAGCCGCTCTGGTCAATAGCAGCTAGAACTGGAGTGCAGTAGAGATCAAAACACCAACTCTCTGAGCTGGATCAAATTTTGGTATAGCTTCTCTAATATTTTATAGCTTTCTATATACTTCTATGTGTCTAAAATAGAGAACTTAAAGCACATTTATGTTTGAAAATTGAAATAATAAAAGGAGAAAGAATTAAGCATTCGCATATCTTAGATCTTCTTTTATATTTTCCACTAGGTGTTTCTAGGAACAATGGCTTATGCCTAAAAATTTCACCCTAGAATCCAATGTGCTATACATTGTATGTGTAGCGACCCCAAGAATGCACGCACTAGTCCCTTTTTTAACCCTACTTGCAATGTTTATTAAAATACTGAAGATGAAATGGAAAGACGAGGAAAAAGCATATAACATGAAATAACAAAGATGTATCTCTTTATTTATACTGAAGCTCAGTTTCATGTCAGTCCCTCTTAGGGATACTCTTTTCGATACTATAAATTACAAATAGGTAAGAAGTGTCCCTTTCACAAAGATGTGGTGCACTTATAACAGCTTCCTAGTTCTACACAGGAAAATATATGAGGGCTTACAGATGCCTTCTTCTCCAGGTCTGTTTCCTAGAGGGATCCCCTTTAGCTCTTGTATGTTGCAAACTTCATCCGATGTACTTGTGGCCTTGCAAGAACTAAAACAACAACACATATCTAGGCGTCCGAGATTGCCTCCCCGGATGAGGTTTTTAGTAATCAAAGAATGTAACAAAAATATGGTAAAACTATACCATGAAATCATGTAAATCTATGCTAATGATATGAAAACATAAAGAAATAAAATAAAAGAAGCTATGTCTAAAACCTAAGCTAAGCCTGCGGGCCATTGTCCAAGATAGCGATCGCTAAAATAAACCTTGCTCTCTTTTTCCCAAGGTTATGGGTCAAATCATGTATCTTATGTTGAAATAATAGGTGTTATGCTCTTCAATCTGTTAGTGCTTTGTCGTACACGTGATCTCAAAGAGAACTCTCCAAGTCTCGAAAGATTTCCTCAAAAAGGATATCTCTCTCTCTGATTATCTCTCATATTTCTCCTATCCTCTTGTGATAAAGGATAAAATATCAATGTATATGTCCCTTGGTGCTCTTAGGCTTGCACCTTTTATAGTGTGAAACCCTAGGTCTATGTCCAAGCCCTAGGAATGTATTTCTCATGCATGGTGCAAGTTAGCATGAGAATCTTTTGTCCATTGTCTATGTTTGAAGGCCAGTTAACAAAAATCTAACTACCCACTTGAGTCTTCTATGTGAACTGGTCGTTAGCATGAGAAGCTTTTGTCCCTTTGTTTATGCTTGGGGGTCAGTTAACTTAAGTCTAAATGCAAACTCAAGTCTCCTATGTGAACTGGTCATGAAAATGAATGTAAAGTTACTCCCACTCACCTTTATTGTATGCAGACTGCCACTTCCACCTGATATTGGGATTGTTTTTCGGTAAATTGCTTCTTATGGCTTAGCTGCTATCATCTGCAGTGGCTAATATTTGGCCGCTGTCATCTACAGTGGCTAAGGTCTGGCCACTCTAGGCTTGAGTGGCTAGGATCTCGTCACTCTTGGTTTGAATGGCCAAGATTGAATGGCTTGAAAAGGCCCCAAATTAGTGGTGAGAACCACTGTTGATTCTTGGAAAGTCCAATATTATGTCTTATGATCTTATGGGTGTGTCTATGTGAGCAACTCCCATAAGCATGACATTATTTAGGTGTCTATAGATCCCATTTTTGTGATGCACTATGTGGAAAACACAATGCTGAGCAAAAATGTAGACTAATCTGCTTGTAGAGTGTATGGTGATTAATGGTCTGATCAACGCTGGATGGCCCAATAATGTAGGATGGTGCACATCCCTTGAATTATTGCCTCAACATTCAGAGGACTTAGCTCAGTGGCTTTTGCATGTTAAATTGCACTCGTTCCTCAAACTCAATCGGGTAGCTTCAGCTGCTATAGTAGTTCCCACTGGTAGGAGAGCTACAATTGAAGATGTCATGTCTACTTACGTTCCTAGAAAACAAGGGAAATTTGTGATTGTTGTATGCAATGATTCGTAGGATGAACAAGATTTTGCTATGATCGAGTGATATTTTGCTGATTTTGATTATGATTAAGTTGAAGTTTTGAACTACTTCCTCACATAATGAATTGGTGAAGAAATAACAATGAATGAAGTGACAAGTCACTTGACCAATATGACTAATCTACTTCCTTTCTAGCATTTTTTGCCTTTAATGAGCAATCCCACATCCAAATGTGATTCCAATTTTTTATGATAAATCATCCATCCTTATCCCAAGGAGTTGTCCGACTATCAATAGCCTTCTTAGGGAGAAAGGATGAGTGATTATATTTATCTATATTGTATCACTTTGATTTAATATTTTTGATGTCATAGGGGAATTAGGATGATCCTTTCGCACCCGTGGAGCAGTCCGACCATCTTGATCTTCTTCGGGTTTGAATGGTGTCACATTGTAATTCTAAAATGAGTTGTTTTTTTTTCAAGTGGCCTTATGTTTATCTACTCATCTCACCGAAATACATGGAGCGCAAATCGTTTCAATCATCGAGTGGATAGAGTAGGTAACTGGATACGGGGCCTACCTAAGATTGTGATTTTATGTGATTTTTTGTTATTGAACATTATGATGATTTGAAACCACCAAAGTGTGTTTAATTTTTGTTTGTGTGGGATCCCTCAAGGATAAAATCCCTTATTCTGCTCTATGTATCTGGCCGCTGTCAGGTCCAATGGCCTCTAAGTTTTTGCCTATGGCCACTGTCACCTTGAGCGGCCAAGGAGATCGGGCTGCTGATGTCAACAGCGACCAAGGAATAATTAAGGAAATATAAAAATTTGCATATCTGGGGTTTGACCTATCACTTTCACTATTGAAGATTTATTTTGGGAGCTCTGGTGTGACGACGATGGTTGCAACTTTGAAACCTGCTAGTGCTAAGGACATGGCTTCACAGGGTGAGACATCAGCTATTATAGGATCCAGAGCTTCTCAGGTATTTCTCTCTTCAAAACCCTAACTTTCTTTTCTTTTATCTGTGTAAAACTAAACCTCACTAAGTAATGAGCAAAATGAACCTCACTAAACCTGCTGGCAATGAATAAAATTTGTAATTAGACTTAGGTTCTCCTTTGTTATGGTGGGTTAGTCCCCAATTTTACTTTCTACTAGTGGCTTTAGCCTAGATTTTTTTGAAATTCTTCAGTTATTTACGTGCTGCCGCCATTTTGAGTTTTTTGAACTTAGCCTAGTTTTGATGCTTGGGTGGGAAATTTTGCTTTCCAATTTGTTTGTTTTCCCTCCCTATGTTGTTTTATTGAAATTATTTTGTCAATTTTGCAATTTTTTTTATTTTTTGGCCAAGGGTTCACGGGTTTGCCATGCCGCCCCTTGGCTGCTATCGCTTAGAGTGGTCGACTCTAAGCTGCTATCGCTCAGAGCGGCCAAGCTTGAATCCCAACGGTCAAAAATTGGACCATTGGGTCTTGGCCGTTGCTGCCTCCAACAACTAGGTTTCAGCCACTGTAGGCAACAACAGCTAAAGCTTTAGCCTTGTTTTCTTGTATTTTGTTGAATTTTTATGATATTTTTGACATTTTTTGGAATTTTTAAATTTTGTTTTGTTTTATTAGGTGCAATTTTATCCTTATTTTGCTTATACTTAGAATTTTCCATCCTTCTTTGCACCATTTTCATGTTTATTGTGAATTATGCCTTACATGCACTGTAGTTATATTTTGTTTTTGTTATGCTTTGCTTAGATCCTTAATGCTCGAGCTTGGGACCCAAAGCTCTTGCTTGACTTACTTCCTAGATTTAATGATACAGATTGGGCATAGTTCAAAGCCCATGGGTTGCAGTACATCATTAGGCTGCCTTATATCATGGAAGATAAGGATTACCATATGGCTTTGGCCCATCTCTAGGACCTACAGACTAATACCTTCCACCTCTCGATTGATGAGATGACCATTACGTCAAAGGACATATATAGGATCTTTCAGATTCCATTCGATAGGGTGGCCATTGTCTCTTCGGCCACTAATGATTATGTGGTTGTCTTCACTCAGGTGTTTAGAGAGAATTCTATAGATGCTCTTAATGAAACCAAGTCTGGAGGAGTGTCCATCAGTAGCTGGCATGGGGAGGGCATCTTTATGGTGAGGTATCTCCTATTGCTGATGGTGCTCAACAATGTTCTTATCCTAGACTGCTCGAGTTTGAGGTTTCCATGGAATCTTCTGGCGATGGTGAAGGATGTATTGGATAGCAAGGACCCTATCATCTATTCATGGGGTAGATCACTATTGGCTTAGTGCTATGATAAGTTGTACCACATCCATTGATGAGGATGCATCAGCATTGCTTATAGTTTACACCTACAGGTTTAGGGATGGGAGCACATTATTGTAGATCACCCTAAGGGATTCCCAACCGATATTATAGCTATTGATGCTCAGACATAGTGCTATACCATCGGATGGGCTCTAAAGCATGAGGAGCGTAAGAGCCGCACTTTCATAGGGGAGCTATCCCACTATATTAATGCTTTTACCAAATTATCGGCCAAATATTTCATGTGGCGGCCTTACTATGATTGTCTTGATTGGGATGATCCAACTAGCTTTACTACTAGGACATGGTGCAAGTGATGGCTCATTGGTCGTAAGATTACCATTTGGAATCATTTCTTCTACTATCGGGTTCTTCGTCAGTATAGATTATAGTAGGATGTGACCTTGATACTGTTCTTATACAGGCACCTCATAGTAGTGAAGGACCTACCTCCATGACAGATCATGGATCTCTCAGATGAGGATGATGCCCTACTTGTTGGCCCTATAGTGGTTTCGATGTGGCATGGTGTTGATAGCCTAGGGCATGAGGATGATGGTAGGGGTGATGGTGCAGATCCGATAGGACGTAGAGTCTGAGCCAAGACTGAGGTATGGGGTCAGCTAGCAAAGCAAGTTGCAGTAGAGGATCCTGATGTTCCTAAGGAGGAGGAGTTAGAGCCCGAGGAGAGAGACTCTCCTTTGAGAGTGCAGCTACATGAGATCAAGGTTGAGCTTTGGACCACTAAAATCTAGGTATAATGGTGAGATGCTACCATTGAGTAACTCTCAGCATAGATACAAGCTCTACAAGATACTATTGAGGGTGGCAATGTCAGGATGGAGTTTGTTGTTCCTCCTTCTACACCATAGGAGGCTCCAACAGCAGGTTTAAGGGCAGATGTTGGACATCTCTAATCTCTGTTGGATGAGCATGAGGTATGAATTTGGGGACTTGTGGATCATGTTACCCTTATTCAGATGCAGCTCAGGAGGCAAGGGATTATCCCTAAGGATCCAGCAGGTGCAGGTGGTTTGTAGGTTAGTGGGTGCCCTACCTCAAATAATTCTTCCACACATCCTAGCTAGAGGACCTAGAATCAGATAGATATACCAATAGGCTTGCATCACTCGACTCACGACATCACCACAGGGGGAGGTGGCACTGGAGGAGGTGATGCAGGGGGCTCAGGCCTAACATTTGACTGATGCTCGACTTGGTTATTGATCCATTTTTGAGGTCGACTAACCTATATGACTGTATCCCATGGGCATTTTAGTATATCCATGGATTTGACACACATACTTTTATAATAGCTTTGCATTATGACTTATTACGTGTATCATTTACTGCTCATGTTTTTGTTATTATTTTATTTTATGATATGATGTGATAATGGTATTATGATGATTTGATGGATATGTTAGATGATAGATGATACTTTATGATGCTTAGATTGATGTGTATATGCTTATATGATTTTATGATATGATGTGATGTATTTTGATGATGAATGATGAATTCATGGTTGTATGCAAATGGAAATTGCATATCTGTTTTATGATGTGCTTTATGATGTGATGATGAACTATTAATGAATTGTGTTTGTGGATATGATGTTATTTCTAAATGCATGTTTTAACTTTGCTTTAATTGTATGAATCTAACTTATGTTGTGGAATGGTGTAAATGAACCTGTATGATCTAATCACTTAAAACATACAGAAAGCATATGACATTGACAATCTTAATAGGTGATACCACAGAAAGTAAAAAAATAATCATGAATTTAAATAATCACTCTTATCATAAGAATAGATTAAGTATTCATATATGAGATGTAATGGTGTGTAGTGTATTTTCTTAATAAGATTCTACAAATTAAAATATATAAAGTAGTCAGTGGTCATCTATATACTATTTCTAATATATATGTGGTATATGTTCTACTATGTTGATACCCCCTAATTTATAGAATATTATAAATAAAGTGATCGTGTATGTTATGATTTATTGCTATTTAAGAATTTTTGTGGCTTTTCAAAGATTCAAACACTCTAGTTACCCCATCAATAGTTTTGTACCACATAGAATTTTGAAAAGTAAGGCTTTTATCATGGACCTGGTTTTTCATGATCTCTGTGTGTGCATGTGATTGTATATTTAGAGATAGAACTCAAGCATTTACTTTGATGTCAGGAAATATTCTTTTAGCCGATTTCTAAGATCAAGGATCCTCAAGTGTTCATCTCATCCTTATGTTGGACTTAGTTGGACTATACCATTAGGAAATATTAGGCTACCTAAGCTAGCTCATCCACATTCAAAGATTGGTCTACACAAATGCATGATACAATTGTCATAGACATATCGTCATGCGTAAGAATTTTTCCTTCTAGTTTTGTACAATGCTGAGAATTCCAGGGATTCAAGCTTTATTCCCTTCTTTTTGGCTTCTTTTTGGCTTTGGAATTTTTCTCATATGTAGTGATGAAAATCACTATTTATTTTGATTGATTTTTTTCTTTGAACAGGGATTTTGGTAGTGATGATAATCACTGTTTATTTTGCTCGTATGTAGTGATAAAAATCATTGTTTATTTTTTATTGATATTTTTTAGTTTGATTTTTTTTTTTGAATTTTGAATATATGATTTGTGTTTGGATTATTGCTTTAAAATATGGATTGTATGCTTGGCCTTTTGAATATGTACATTGCTTTGGAAATTTGTTTATTTTGATGTAAGCAATGGATTTGGATAGGGTAAAGCTTGTCCTTTTGCCAATTCTCATCACCTTTAAACCGGTTGCACAAGGGGATAAGCAAGGATAATATTTTTCACTTAAGGTAACCTAGACCACTTTGCAGCTTTCATCTTTTCCTTGTACCATCTAGGATTTTAGTGTTTCAATTAGTGGCGGGAACTTGAATATCCAAGGCTTTATCACAGCTAGACCTTACCTTCTACTAATCAAAGTTATTTTCCTCAAAATTTTATAAGATCACTAGGTGTGGTTGATTAATCAAAAAACCTTAGTATATTATGTATAGCAAAAAATAATGGTTGTGTTGAAAAACATAATTACACACTGGTGTTGATGGAAGTATGGATTTGAATGATTTGTGCGACAAACTATGGTATCACTTTTAAGGCTCTCATGACATATACAATTGTAATGGATGTGAAAATGCAATGCAATGATGTGGATGCAAGATGTGAGATGCAATTGTTTTTATATTTTTAATTAATTTGACCAAAGGGCTTATTATGCCTTTGGGGCTTTTGTTATTGATTTTGACCAAGTGGTTTGAATTACCCTTGGAGCTTTTGATTTGATGGGATTTGACCAAGCGGTTTGAATTACCCTTGGAGCCTTTTTGAATTGATTTTGACCAAGTGGTATGAATTACCCTTGGAGCTTTTGATTTAATGGGATTTGACCAAGCAGTTTGAATTACCCTTGGAGCCTTTTTGAATTGATTTTGACCAAGCGATATGAACTACCCTTGGAGCCTTTGATTTATTTTTGACCAGGCGGTATGAATTACCCTTGGAACTTTTTGATTGTATTAGATTTGACCAAGCGGTTTGAATTACCCTTGGAGCCTTTGATTTGATGTTTGACCAAGTGGTATGAATTACCCTTGGAGCTTTTTTTTTAATTGATTTTGACCAAGCAGCTTGAATTGTCCTTAGAGACTTTGATTGATTGTTTTTGACCAAGTGGTATGAATTACCCTTGGAGCCTTTGATTTTTTTGTTTTGACCAAGTGGTATGAATTACCCTTGGAGATTTTGATTGTATTTTGACCAAGCACTTGAATTACCCCTGGAGCCTTTGATTTGATTGGATTTGACCAAGCGGTTTGAATTACCCTTGGAGCCTTTGATTTGATGTTTGACCAAGTGGTATGAATTACCCTTGGAGCATTTGATTGTATTTTTGAAATTTTATGTTATTATGCTTTGTTTTGTGTTTTTGACATATTTGAATGTTTTTGAATTTTTGACATATTTGAATGTTTTTGTGTTTTTGACATATTTGAATGCTTTTGTGTTTTATGACATATTTGAATGTTTTTGTGTTTTAAGACATAGTTGAATGTTTTTGTTTTTTTATGTGTAAAATGGCTTTAAGTGAATGATATTGAGAGGTTCAGGCTCTTCAACACCATCTAATGATATAAGGTGATAAGCTCTAGGTCCAACTCTCTATGAAATCATGTATGGGTCTATCTAGTTTACCATGAACTTATCTCATAGATGCAGTGATAGATTCGAGATCTACTAGTTTTCTTTGAGCACTAGATCTCTAGTCTTGAATTCTCTTAGGTGGACTTTACTATTCTAAGCTCGCACAAGCTGATCTTGGTAAACATGAATATGCTCTAAAGCATTGACTCGACATTCATCAAGAAGCATCAACTGATCAAGGCAGCCTTGTCACGCAGCTTCATCATCTATGAAGTCTTTTAATGCTATGTGTAGAGGTGGAATTTCTAACTCTAGAGGAAATATGGCCTCAGTACCATATACTAGTGAAAATGGTGTTGCTCCAGTGGGCATCCGTATACTAGTCCTATATGCCCATAGTGCAAGAGGCAATTGCATGTGCCAATCCTTGTGATTTTCTTGCACTATCTTCCTCAAAATGGAGACTATTGTTTTTTTTTAGGCTTTTGCTTGCCCGTTTGCTTATGGATAATAAGGAATTGAAAAATTGTGCTGAATATGGTATTTGTTCATTAAAGCACACATATTTTTGTTCTTGAAAGATGGCCCATTATCCGATATTATCTTAGAAGGGACCCCAAAATAACTTATGATATTGTGGAGTATAAACTCCGCAATCCTTGGTCTAGTTGTTGATGTTAAGGGGATCACTTCTACCCATTTAGTGAAGTATTATTTGGCCGTTATGATGAATGTGTGTCGACCTGAGGACGAGGGTGAGATTTTACCAATCAAGTCTAGTACCCATTGCGAGAATGACCATGCTGCTTGGATGGGCTACAAAGCATACAATGGTAAGTGCATTAGATTTGCATGATGTTGGTACTTACTACATTTCAAGACATACTCGCAATAGTCCTTTTCCATTGTGGACCTGTTGAGTGGTGTTTTCACCCAATTGTGAAAGCACACTCTTCGGTAGGATCTGAGTCCCAAAATCCTCTGCTTGCAAAGAAAATAATTTCTCCAAGGTTCCTGTTATGCTGATATGATGTTGTTCAAATGAAATGCTAGGAATACCTTAGGGTTTGCAAGTGGATGTTAACAATGGGCACTGTGGTTTATTTAGTTTGAAATTACAGTGGACTCAAAATGAATAATATCTATTCTCTCTTTAGTTCTGATGGATTTTTAGCTTGTTTATTTGAATACAGTAATTAAACTGCAAAAAATAAATTAAGGGTTAAAAAAATAAAGCAAAATAAATGAAAATGAAACTAAACTACAGTCAGAATGCTGTCATCAATTCAATGAAACCGAAGATAATGAGGTTTTTTGCATGCAACCTAACCTAATGAACCTGCAAATTTGCACAATCCAAATAAATTAGGTGCTGGTTTCTAGGGTTTTTACTGTAATTCCATATTTAGGCATTCGCATGAAGCAACCAAGCACACTTGCATTAAACTTCACCTAAAAGCCTTAGAAATCTGGAATGAATGATAAAACATTAAATCATGCATGCACAAAATGACTCCTTCTTTCTCATCAATGAGATGCCAACTTTCTATATTTATGTATTTGAATGATATGTCAATTACATTTACAGGATGTTCCAGGCATAAATATTCCTGGAACAAATGAAGGAAATTGCCCAAGTGCAGGCCCAGAATGGCATGAAGCCCTTGTCTCTGCAACTCTGCAAGCAACAATTTCCAACCCTTCTTTCAATCTGCATTCTTGACTTTATAATCACTGAAATGGCTCTTTGATTCTCCCTGTGTCGCTTCGTTTCACCTTCCTGCATTTGACCTTTCAAATTCTTGCCTTTTCCTTGCTTTTGATTGATGCTCGATTCTAAAACGCTCGAAATCTACTGCTGCACATAACACCTCTGCAATACTGACACTTGTAAGCCACGTGTCCTACGTTTTCTACATCTTCTATAACGTCTTCCCGTGCCAAAACACGATAAAATAGCATGCAACCTGCTCACCTTTCTGGCCGCAAAAACATGACATGTCACAAAATCGTGACATGTCGTGATATCATGACGCTTTCCTCGTTCGTACGCCTCCAGCCATTTCTGTCACGATATCGCGACGTTTTTCACCTTCGGACCTTCGTGTCACTTTCTGTCGCGATATCGCAACGTTTTTCACCTTCGGACCTTCATGCCGCTTTCTGTCACGATATCGCGATTTTTTTCACCTTCGAACCTTCATGCCGCTTTTTGTCATGATTTCACGACCATTTTTGTTTCCGTACCCCTTAGGCCGCACCCTGTCACGAAATCACAATGCTTCTATGCTTTGAGAACCTTTGTTGCATGCTGTCACGATTTCGTGACATTTTTCCCTTTCGTACATTTGAGCTTCAACCTGTCATGATTTTGCGACGCTTTTCTCTATCCGTACTACTTCACTGCAATCCATCACGAAATTGCGACCATTCTCTCCTTCGGACCTTCTTACCGCCACTGTCACGATATCGCTACCGCTTTTGCCCTCCGTACATTTTGCCAAAACCTGTCGTGAAATCGCGATGCCTTTTTGCTTCGTCCCCCTAAGCTACCTTTTGTCGCGATTTCGTGACCACTTCTGTGCATCACACCTTCCGGTTGATTATGTAGCAATATCACGACCATTCTGGCCCTTCGCCCTATTTTATTGGTTCCTGTCGCGATATCGCGACATTTTCTTGCTTTGTGCTCTTTGACCTCTTTCTATCGCGATATCGCGACGTTTTTTTGCTTTGTGCCCTTTGACCTCTTTCACCCATGATTTTGTGACGCGTTGCGATATCGTACGCCTTTCTATTTTGCCTTTCTCTCTCCTGCCTGGGCCACGATAGAGCAACATGTGAAATCGTGACACTTTTTTGTCTTCATTTTCTCTCTCCTCTTTTTGCCGCGACGGAGCAACATGTCACGAAATCGCTACGCTATTTTCATCCGTACAACTTCTGTAGCAACACGTCACGATTTTGCGACACTTTTTCATTCTGGCAGTGACGGAGCAACATGTCGCGATATCGTGACATTTTTTCAATTTCGACAGCGACTAAGCAACATGTCACGATTTTGCGACACTTTTCCTATTTTGGGCAGCGATGGCGCGACAGGTCACGATTTTGTGACACTTTTCCTATTTTGGGCAGCGATGGCGCGACAGGTCGTGATTTCATGACATGTCATGATTTCGCGACATGTCGTGATTTTGCGACACTTTCAACACATGCATTTTTTTCTCTTTTATTCAATTTTAGCATCTGGGTCACCGAGATTCTTCTCTGCAAGCCTGCAAAAAGGTGGGTCCCCAATTTTGGGGTGTGTTGTGGATCAACCACAATAGTACCAATAGTAACCCATCCTCAAGATGCGCTTAACGATGGCCATGCAACTAAAATGGCCTCCACATGTTCCACCATGAGCTTGCAAAATTGCCCAAGATTCTTCTTGGGGCTCAAGACAATGAAGTAATACTCCATCATATCCTCGTCTATAGAGGATTTCTCCTAGCAAGATGTATCTTGTTACCTTCTATTTGAACGTTTGCCTTTCAGTAAGTGATAAACCTTGATGTATTATTCCAAGCTTCAGGAAGTCCCATAGTTGGGAAAGCCAATCCTAATAAGCCATAGCTTATATAGAATAGACAGCTTGCTCTTCATGCATTTCTGAGGTAGTGATCACAGATTGAGGAACAAATCTATGGTATATGGTTGCACCACACTCCATAGGTCCTTGGGAGATCAAAGACCCCTAAGAGAATTTTTTTAAGAAATCTCTGGCTGCGAAGGACCAATCCTGATTTGGCTTGATGTTGATCATGTTGAATGATTCCTAATTTTTAAAAGCTTCATGGTGTATTACTGAGTACTAAAGCACTTTTACATGAATGGTTTTAAAATCAACACAAATATTCTAAGGGATTAAGTATCCCAAAGAGGCCATGGTATCTATAAATCTGTTTGATGTATGAGGAATTGCCTCAATGTCATACCATTACAGTAGGGCTAGGTAGGTGTCAATAAGTTCCTTGTAAGTCTTCAAGAGTGGGCACCTACATTGGAAGAGTCCTTTGACCTAGTTTATTATGAGCAAGGAGTCACCAAAGATATTCAATCTTTTAATACATATTGCTACGGCTGTTTGGAGTCCCAAGATCAATGCTTCATATTTTGTATTATTTTTTGTGCATGGGAAGTCTAGTTTGAATGATAAGGGCAATGGAATACCCTGTGGTGTGATAAAGACAATTCCTGCTCCATCTCCTTGTTCACACTTCGAACCATCAAAGAACAATGACATGTCTCTTTCTTTCTTAGGTTCTTTGGAATCTGGCAGATCTGATAATGCAAAGACCACATCATCAGGCAATTCTATAGTGAGAGGTTTGTTATCCTAAAGAGGCGCCTTTGCTAATTAATCTGATATGACTTATCCATTGATGGACTTTTAGCTTATGAACTCTAGATCAAATTCTGTCAATATCATGATCCACTTTGTGGTACGTGTATTGTGATATGTCTTGCTCATCATGTACTACAAAGGATTTTTTTTTATATGACATAGGTCATATGGCTCAACATGTAGTGTTGTAACTTTTGAGTTGCAAAGACCACTACTAAACACAACTTTTCAACATACACATATCCTAGCTCATAGGTCACCAAGGTGTGACTAATGTAATGTATGGCTTACTCTTTGTCTTGTGCATTCTTTTAGGCTAACATGGTGCCCAATGTGAAATTAGTAGCTGATATATATAGTAAAAATGGTATGTCTAGCCTTGGTGGAGCTAATACTGGTGTTGTTGCTAGATAAGTTTTGATCTCTGCAAAGGCTTGATGGCATTCTTGGTCCCAATTAAATGGGACTTCTTTGTGTAGAAACTGATTCATAGGTCTGCATTTATCTGATAATTGTGCGATGAATATTTTGATGGATGTTATCTTGCCTTGTAGGCTCCGCAACTCTCTAATGTTGGTAGGGGTGGCCCTTTCCAGTATAGCCTTTACCTTTGCAGGATCTACTTCAATGCCTCTCTTGGATATGATGAATCCTAAAAGCTTGAGAGAAGTTATGCCAAACATGCACTTCTTAGGATTCAATTGGAAATTGTATTCTATGAGGCGATCAAATATTTGTCTAAGGACTTCGACATGCTCTTAACACAACAAGGAATTGGCCAGTAATTCATCCATGTAATCCTCTAAGATATTATGCATATAGTCATGGAATATGTATGTCATGGCCCTCTGATATGTGGCACCAACATTTTTGAGACCCAATGGCATCACTTTGTAATAGAATGTTTCCCATGGAGTAATGAAAGCGGTTTTATGTTGATCTTCGGGATTAATCCAAATCTGGTTGTATCCAAAAAAACCATCCATTAGGGAGAGTATTTCATGACCTACGGTTGCATCTACAAGAGCATCTATGTTTTGTAACAAGATTGAATCCTTTGGTGTTGCCCTATTTAAATCTCTAAAATCTGTGTAGATACGAACTCTTCCATCAGGTTTCCCCATGGGTACCATGTTCGACACCCACTCAAGGTAGTCTATGAGAACTATGAATACTGCATCCTATAGTTTTTGCAACTCATTCTTCACAATCAAAGAGATGGTTGAATGCATTTTCCTTAATTTTTTCTTGACTAGCTTCTTCATGGGATCCAATGAAAGTTTGTGAATGACTAAATTTGGATCTATCCCTAGCATGTCTTTGTAAGTCTAAGCAAAAATATTTTGCCTCTCCTTGAGGAGAGGAATTAGGATGGCTTGTTCCTCTAGAGTTAGAATTTCTTTGAACTCGACTTTCCTTTGTTGGGTAGGATCATTGCTGATGTCCACCTCGAAAGTCACTTCTATAGCCATATGTGACCCATCCTCTAGCTGATGAGGTGCAGGTATCAAATGAATGTCATTAGTGGGATTTACAGGACTTAGTGACTCAGGTTCCAAATCAACATGGAAGACGTCATATGCACAACCTGATGTAAAATGGAATGACTGTAACATCTCTTCATTTGGGAAGAGGTCTTCCTGCTCTATGGGTGAATTAGCACGATTCCAATCAATAGACTCTACATCAAGATGTAATGATTTGGCAGGATCTGCTAGATTATGAAGTGGAGTGGTCAAATCAATGGAGATCATGTTGATGGATGGGATGAAATCTCTAGGACCACATGGGTGTGATCTTGTCTTAGGGGCTTCCACTCCATACTCACGATGAGGTTCTAGAGGAATGGGAATTTTTAGATCTGGCCCATGGGCAGGGTGGACAATAGGATCATTGGGATCTAATCGCTATCTGAATGGAGGCAGAGGAGGATTGACCATCCTATGAATGGTAGCTATGTCAACAGGTCTCCCAAAAAATTAGAGATGAGGGTCTATGGCATGAATTTCCACCTCTCTCTCTACTTGCTCTTTGACTTACCGCAATTGGTGAGGTCCAAGATAAGCCATCTTGGTCTCATTCTCAAAGTCATCATCACTTATCCAAAAACCATTAGTATTGGTATACAGCCCTAATACAAGGTGCTCATGTCTTGGCCCTAACTAGGCCATCTCTATTTCATCTTTATATTCTTTGTCACTTATGAAGAATCCATTTGCATTTGTCTCTTGTCCCAATGTTAGGGGTTGATGGCTTAGGCCTAAGCAGGCTCTTTCTATTGATTCTTCTTATTCATAGTCACTTTCATCTGATGTATATCCTCTCATCGTGGATGGACCATGTGAATATTTGTAAATAGCGAGGCTCCTGATAGGCTAAGCCATGTTGTGCCTCATCATCACTTGCTTCATATCCATTCTCCTCATCTCACGAGTTGTACCCTATTGTCGTGGAATCAATTGAGGTGTTTGGATGATAAGTTTCTTGAGGCGATATGTTGACCATGGCCACTTTTTTGTTGCTCAAATTTACTACTCTTATGGGGTTATAAGGAATGAAATCGATGTCTTCTCCTAAACCTATGCTTAATATTTCCAATGCTACTGCAAGAGAGTCATCTCGACCTCTGCTATAATAGCCTAAGCCAAATCTTTCATAAGGAAGCTGATATAGTATCTCGTAGGGCTGCCTGCGCCTCTGCTAATATACACCATGGCCATAGCTATGCCATTGGTAATGCTTAAAGTAACTTAGAGCAAACTTGAGGCTAGAGAGGTAATGAACATTGACTGTGAATAATTCATCACCATTCTCTTCTATATCTAAAGACTTATGAATGTAGTCCATGTCGGCATAGACAAAATTGGTTTGGTTGGGAGGGATTCCAAGTGCAAACACTATTCCTACTAGCAGACTCAAGTCCTTAGGCCTCCCTATGTCTTGTGCAGACTCAATGATAGGCATAAAGGTAATGTTCTACACAAGGTACTACCCTATATCTATGCTTGCCAAGTGTATTGATGCATACAATGTGGATGTCCCTTCGGATGATACTAGGGAAGCACAGTGATAATAACTATCTTCATCTTGATCTTGAGGATCTTCCTCTTCGATAGGACTTGGTATTTTAGAAATAGCTACAGTTGGAACTTCCTTAGGCTTTTCATCCTTAACTAAGGGTGCCTTTAGCTTCTCATTATCTTTTGGTTTTGATGTTAATGGTACTTTAGAGGCATTGATAATCTTGAGTGCACCAGGAAGTGTTGATGTGCATGGGTCTTTTCTTACCCCTTTGTCTTTATTATCCACTTATGTGGTTGGGTATGAAGGTTCCACGTATATGTGAGTAGAAGAGAATACAAATTCTCCTAGAATTTCCACCTGATTGACGTATTTAAAATGCTCTTCATTAGCCAAAACCACATAGACTTTGTTCTCCTGCACATACTTAACACACTGGTGCAAGACTGAAGGTACACACTTCATGGCCCTTATTCAAGGGCATCCTAAGAGGATGTTATATGACATCACTCCTTCCAAGATATGACACATCATGGGGATGGTCTTGTGCCCCACCTTTATGGGTAGTACTATCATTCCCATAGTATTGCATAAATCATCATTAAAAGCTCTCAATGTGTAAGCTCCTGGAATGATATTTGACTTGGGGATTTTTAGGTGCTCTATAGTAGTTGTTGTGATGATGTTTATTAATGAACCTATATCGACCAAAACCCTCTTGAAAGGTAATTTATTAATTTCTACTATAATGTTCAACGGAGGGTCTGGTAAGGCAGCAAGAACTGTCTTAATGTCATGATCATATAATCAGATTACAGGTTCTTGGTATTCTTGTACTTGTCCCACGAAGTGAGTGAATGCATTCGCATCTTGTGTTTGGAGCTCAATTGTTCTTCAAATCTCCATTAGAGTCTCCCTATGCTTTTGGGAATGTTGTATGAGCTCATATATGGATAACTTAGCTGGAGTCATCTGTAATTTTTACTCCAATCTACTCCAAATAGTTACCATAGGTCTCGTTGGTGGACCTGGAAGGTTGTCTTGCCTTTGCCTAGGAGCGGCTAGGATGTTCATTGTAGCTGTAGGTGGTTGCGGTTGACCATACTGCCTAGTCCTTGTTTCTATGTTAACAATCTCAACCATCCCAATGCATCCATGGGTAGGTATGTCAGCTCAAACTTGATTGACTTAGGCCCCTTGATCTTGAGGGGCCTAATGATTGGGCAATGGATTTCTATATATGTCCATGTCTATGTTATCGTGAGCCAGTGGGTTGTCAGCTTTGAGTTCTCCCACCTCAATCATTTTTTGCACTTGATGCTTAAACCCGATGCAAGCCTCAATGTCATACCCTAGTATCCTATGATAAGGACAAAATTGATCTTCCCTATATCCTTTTGGCTTAGGATGTTTGGGATCTATAAGAGGTATATCAATAAATTTGATCCTCTTGGCCTCACTCAACTAATTAAATATTTATTGCATTGATTCTCTCAGAGGTATGGAATAACGAGGCAAATTGCATTCTCGGTTTCTTCCTTGATTGTTCTTTTGGTCATAGTTGATTGGAGGGGTATGTGCTTGATAGTTTTGTGGTTTTTGTGCACCCCCATCCTTGGATGTGGCCAATACGACTTGATTTACTGGAGCATGGTTACCCTACTTCTGATTGTACTTGTCATTCTTACCATTCTTGTTCTAATCCTTTTTATTTCAGAGTTTAATGGTTCCCTCATCTACTTTTATTTCCTTGACGAGCTTGGCCTGCACCAAAGCCTCCTCAAACGAAGGATAATATTGGATTTGTAGTAAGAGGGAGATGTGTTTAGAACAACTTTTCATGAACATGTGAATGATCTCTTCTGTGGGAATGAAGAATGATAATTTTACCATGAATTTTCTCCATCTATTCCCATAATCCATTACTGGCTCATCATCATACTATTTCAAGTTGGCCAGGTCTGAAAGGTTCACATTCTTCTTAGCACCAAAGGAGAAATGCTTTAAGAATGTGTTTACTAGTTGTTTAAATTTGGCTATGCTATGCTTAGGTAGTTGGTTGAACCATTGAGTGGTAGCACCTAAAAATGTCATTATGAAGGTTCTTAGCATGAGAGCGTCATTGTCTTCAAGATGAAAAAAGGCATTGATAAAATTGGTGACATTCTCTTGTGCATCCTCTTCACCTTTAAAATTTTCTAACCTAGGTATCTCAAAGTGCTTGGGATATGAGGGCTAGAGATTGATGGGTACAATGGTTGATTGTGTATTTTTCTCAATGTTGGTGAGTTCCCAACTGCCTCTTGTTTCTCAAAGGTTTTCATCTTTTTAGAAAGCTCTTGAAATGCCTTTGATGCATAAATTTTCTCCTCTTGTAAGCCTATTTGCATTGGCAATGGAGGTAACTCTCTATCCATTTTATTTGTTCTATTTTTCTCCCTCCTATGAGGGGACTCAGTATTGTGGTCTTGGTTTGTTGTGTTTGCCCTCCCCCCATTAGTTGGATTTCATTCATGATTTTATGGGGGATTCTGTTGTGGGCTATCTTGTCTAGTGTGCATCTTCTTAGGTGAGTCAGTGTGTCTTGTTCTTTTGTTGTCACCACCATTTATTGGTAAATTGTTAAGAGCTAACCACTCGGCCTGCTCTCTTAAATGCTGATCATGTTGGCACAAAAGTCTTTCTCTTTGTTTCTCTTGTTTGAGAGCTTCCACTAGCTCTTGATCTTTGCATAATTCATTTTCTAACCATCTCATTTGATCATTTCATGTTGTTATAGAAGACTCATGTTTATCTGACTCTGTTCTTGTTATCTTGACTTGCAGATTCCTCGAGGGGTTTTTTGCTATATTTGTACTCTTGCTATCTAATGTGACTTTTTTAGTGTATTGTTGAGTATACCTATGATTAGACTCCATGTATCTATTATGGAGTTTCTCTGAGGTACCCCTAGACTAGGAGGTATTTTTAGAAGTCACGATTCATGAGCTTCTAGATGCAGAGTTCTCAGTAGCTACAGTTCTTTGGGTTGGTTGTATAGGAAACCGATCTATTTAGCTATATTGTTTTCCATGGCTAGTCTTGTGGGGTGCCATTTACTCCTATGAGGTCATAGTCTATGGGAATATTTCCTTTTATGTGAAGGGTTTCTTCTATATGATTCCCATGACTAGATGTAGCTCTAGTTTCCTACCCTTTAATAGGTAAACCTATTTCATATGTTTCTTGTGAGTCTTGAGGTGTTGTAATTCTTGTTTTCCTTATTGATGAATAGGGCTTGGTGGTAACATGTTTTCTCTATATGGATGGATATGTAGCAGTCTCATCATCCCTATGTGAATAATGAGTCTTAGAACCTTCTTTATGTCCATGTGAGGAGGAATCCCTTAAAGCTTCCTCATGTATTTGAGATGTTCCTATGTGTTTAGAGGAGGCCCTTGAGGTCTCCTCATTTCTTCTTGATGAGGATAGTTGTGAAGCCTCTTTTTGTTTATGTGAATTTTTTCCATGATGTGGCTCCTTACTTGGGGTTTCTCAAGTATATCCCCTAAGGGTTGAATTATCACCCCTTAGTCTTGCAGAGCTACGTCTCACGGTCTTATAGGTAGGTTGTTCAATGTTACTACGACTCCGTATATGGGTATGAGTTGCTTTTGTCTCTCCCTCAGTATTAGACCGAGTATACTTCTTGTCTTGACCATGTTTTTTTATGAATTTATATTTTGAGTTGCAATTTAGGAATAACTACACAATACCAAGCAAATGTTTATCTTGATTACCGATTTAAGTGTGCCCTAGACTATTTGATGTGTTTTGATGTGTTGTTCTTTCGATTTATTTGCTCTTGTTATTGGATTAAGAATGAGAAGACTCATCCATAGTGACAATCAAGTACACTCATGCCAAACATGATTTTCTCAAAAGAAGCTAGGGTACACCATTGAAGACCTAATGGAGGGTTCACCTAGCTCTTACACTCTAAACCAATAATTGTTCCAATAGTGGGAGACAGTTTGAACACAAGTAACTTAGTGCCACTGTAAGTAAGTTTCTCAATCCATTTCTAGGAAGCTCTAGGGGGTAAACCAATGGAAGGATATGAATTCCAACGTCGCTAGACTGAATTGGATGTTGGTGATGAAATCCAACTCTCCAATGTTTAAATGAGATGTGTGTGTGTGGTGTTCATTTTAAGCTTGCATAACATAAAGTGCATCACATACCAACAATGAATATTTCTTATATGCCTAAGTACAAAAATACATTTCAATACTCATAAAGATGCATTAACTATTATGATTTTTATGAGTACACTTTATTTCGTGCAGCCATGGCCTCTAGCAGGGCCTCAAAGCAAGCAAACAACATACAATGTCTAGCACATTGGATTCTAGGGTGAAATTTTTAGGCATAATCCGCTATTCCTAGCAACGCCTATTGGAAAATTCAAAGGAAGATCTAAGATATGCAAAATGTTTAATTATTTCTTCTTTTATTCCTTCAATTTCCAAATACAAATGTGCTTTAAGTTATCTATTTTAGACACACAGAAGTAGATAGAAAGTTATAAAATATCAGAGAAGCTATACCAACCTTTGATCCAGCTTAGAGATTCAGTGCTTTAACCTCTGTTGCACTCTAGTTCTGGTCGTTGTTGACCAGAGTGATTGGTTCTTTGTCATTGTAGCTCAAAGCGACTAAGCTCTATTGGATGTTGTAGCTCACAGCGGCTAGTTTTTGGCTGCTATAGCTCAGAGCGGCTAGACCTACACACAAAACTAAGTTATTATTCTGGCAAAAAATAAAAAATTAATGGTGGTCCCACTATGATCACCATCTGTAGCAACCCTAGGCATGCACACACCGGCCCCTTTTTAACCCTACTTGCAATGTTATTAAAATATCGAAGATGAAATGGAAAGACAAGAGGAAAAAGCATATAACAAAAAATAACAAAGACAAATATCTTTACTTATATTGAAGCTTGGTTACAATTTTGTCCCTCTTAGGGATACCCATTTCGATACTATAAATTACAAATAGGTAAGGAGTACCCGTTTTACGAAGAGGTGGTGCGCTTATAAAAGCTTCCCGGTTCCACACAATGATATGTATGAGGGCTTACATATGCCTCCTTCTCCAGGTATGTTTCCTAGAGGGATTCATTTTTTCTCTTGTATATTGCAAACTTCATCTGATGTACCTGTGGCCCTGTAAGCAATGAAATAACAACACACATTTAGGTGTCTGAGATTGCCTCCCCGAATGAGGTTGTTAGTAATCAAAGAATTTAATGGAAATATGGTAAAAATATGCCATGAAATCATGTAAATATATGCTAATTATCTAAAAACATAAATAAATAGAATAAAAGAAGCTATGTCTAAAACCTAAGCTAAGCCTGCGGGCCATTGTCCAAGACAGCGATCGCTAAAGTAAACCTTGCTCTCTTTACCCCAAGGTTATGGGTCAAAGCCTGTATTTGATGTTGAAATAATAGGTGTTATGCTCTTCAATCCGTTAGTGCTTCGTCATACACATGATCTCAAATAGAACTCGCCAAGTCTGGAAAGCTCTCCTCAAAAAGGATGTCTCTCTCTCTCTCATTCTCTCTCATATTTCTCCTGTCCTCTTGTGATAAAGGATAAAATATGTCTAGATATGTCCCTTGGTGCTCTTAGGCTTGCACATTTTATAGTGTGAAACCCTAGGTCTATGTCCAAGCCCTAGAAATGAATTTCTCATGCATAGTGCAAGTTAGCATGAGAAGCTTTTGTCCATTGTCTATGTTTGAAGGCTAGTTAACTAAAATCTAACTTCCCACTTGAGTCTTCTATGCGAACTGATCATTAGCATGAGAAGCTTTTGTGCCTTTTTTTATGCTTGTGGATTAGTTAAATTAATTATAAATGCAAACTCAAGTATCCTATGTGAATTGTTTGAGAAAAGGAATGCAAAGATACTCTCGCTCACTTTTATTGCATGTAGACTGCCACTTCTGCTCTAGATTAAGCCTGTTTGTCGGTAAACAGCTTCTTATGGATTAGCTTTTGTCATCTATACTGGCTAATATTTTTCCATTGTCATCTATAGCAACTAAGGTCTGGATGCTCTAGGCTTGAGTGGCTAGGATCTGGCCATAATTGGTTTGAGCGGCCAAGCTTGAATGGCTTGAAAAGGCCCCAAATGAGTGGTGAGAACCACTGTTGATGCTTGGAAAGTCCAATATTATGTCTTATGATCTTATGAGTGTGTCTATGTGAGTATCTCCCCTAAGCATGACATGATTTAGGTGTCTATAATATATTGTTTGCTTGCTTTGAGGCCCTGTTAGAGGCCATAGTTGCACGAAGAGAAGTGCGCTCATAAAAATCATAGTAGTTCATGCATATTTTTGAATATTGAAACATATTTTTGCACTTAGGCATATAGGAAATATTTATTGCTGATATATGATGCACTTTGTGTTACACATGCTTAAAATAAACACCACACATGCACGTCTCATTTAAATATTAGGGAGTTGGATTTCATCACCAACCTTCAATTTAGTCTAGTGACATTGGAATTCATTTCCTTCCATTGGTTTCCCCCGAGAGCTTCCAAGAAACATATTGAGAAACTTATTTATAGTGATACTAAGTTACTTGTGCTCAAACTATCTCGCATTGTTGGAACAATCATTGGTTCAAGGTGGAAGAGCTAGGTGAATTCTCCATTAGATCTTCAACGGTGTACCTTAGCTTCTTTTGATAAAACCATGTTTGGCATGGGTGTACTTGATTTTCACTATGGATGAGTCTTCTCATTCTTAATCCAAGAACAAGAGCAAAGAAATTGAAAGAACAACACATCAAACACTTTAGGGCACACTTAAATAGGTAATCAAGATAAACATTTGTTTGGTATTGTGTGGTTATTCCTAAATTGCAATTCAAAATATCAATTCATAGACAAAATGGTCAAAAAAAGAAGTAAGCACAATCGATCTGATATCGAGGGAGAGACATAAGCAACTCACACCCATATGTGGAGTCATAGTAACATCGAACAACCTACCCATAAGATCGTGAGACGTAGCTTTGCGAACCTAAGGGGTGATAATTCAACCCTTGGGGGATATCCTCAAGAAAACCCAATTAAGGAACCACATCATGGAACAAATTCACATAAACAAAAAGAGGCTTCACAGCCATCCTCATCAAGGATAAATGAGGAGACATCAAGGGCCTCCTCTAAACACACAAAAAAATCTCACAGACATGAGGAAGCTTCAAGGGATTCCTCCTCACATGGACATAAATAAGGTTCTAAAACTCATTCTTCACATAGGGATGATGAGACTACTACATCTCCATCCACATGGAGAAAACATGTTACCATAAATCCCTCTTCATAAAGAAGGAAAACAAGAATTGCAACACCTCAAGACTCACACAAAACATATCATACAAGTTTGCCCACTAAAGGGCAAGAAACTAGAGCTACATCTAGCCATGGGAATAAAATAGAACAAACACTTCACACAAAATCCAAGGTTCCCATATACTGTGACCTCATAGGAGTGAATGGCACCCCACAGGACCAGCCATGGAAAACCAAATAGCTAGACGGGTTGGATCGATTTCCTACATGACCATCTCAAAGAACTTTAGCTACTGAGAACTCTACTTTTGGAAGCTCATGAACTATGACTTCTAATCACATATCCTAGTCTGGGGGTACCTTAGAGAAACCCCATAGTAAGCACATGGATTATGACCGTAGGGATACTAAACAATACATTGAACAAGTCATATTAGCTAGCAAGAGAACAAATAGAGCAAAAACCTCCTCGAGGAATTTGTGAGTCAAGACAACAAGAATAGAGTTAGATAAACATGAGTCTTCTATAATAGTGCAAACTAACCAAATGAGGTGGTTAGAAAATACATTACGTATGGATAGAGAGCGAGTGGAAGCTCTCAAACAAGAGAAACAAAGAGAAAGACTTGAGCCAACATGAGCAGTGTTTAATAGAGTAGGCCGAGTGACTGGATCTTAATAATTTATAGAAAAATGGTGGTGACCACTAAAGAACTAGATAACTTAAGGAGAGGTGCAATAGACAAGATAGCCCACAATGAAATCCCCCACCAAACCATGAACAAAATATAACTAATGGGGGAAGGGCAAACACCACAAACCAAGATCATAATCCTGAGTCCCCTTGTAGGAGGAAGGAAAATAGAACAAATCAAATGGATAGAGAGTTACCTCCATTGCAAATATTAATAGTCTTACAAGAGGAGGAAATCCATGCATCAAAGGTATTTCAAGATCTTGCTAAAAATATGAAAACCTTTGAGAAACAAGAGGTAGCTAGGAACTCACCAACATTGAGCAAAATACACAACCAACCATTGTGCCCATCAATCCCTAGCCCTCCATATCCTAAGAACTTTGAGATGCCTAGGTTAGAAAATTTTAAGTGTGAATAGGATGCATAAGAGCATGTCACCAATTTTATCAACGCATGTTTTCATCTTGAAGATAGTGATGATCTCCTAAGAATATTCATAATGACATTTTCAGGTGTTGCCACTCAATGGTTCAACCAACTACCTAAGTATAGCATAACCAAATTTGAACAACTAGTAAATGCATTCTTAAAGTGTTTCTCCTTTGGTGCTAAGAAGAAGGTGAACCTTTCAGACCTAGCAAACTTGAAACAGTATGATGATGAGCTAGTAATGGATTATAGAAATAGATGGAGAAAAATCATGGAAAATTTATCATTCTCTATTCCCACAGAAGAGATCATTTGCACATTCACTAAAATTTGTTCTAATCACATGTCCCTCTTGCTGCAACTCTAATAGTATCCTTCATTTGAGGAAGCTTTGGTGTAGGCCAATATCATCAAAGAAATAAAAGTAGATGAAGGAACCATTAAAATCTAAAACAAAAAGGAGTGGAACAAGAATGGTAAGAATGACAAGTATATGCAGAAGTAGGGCAATCTTGCTTCAGTAAATCAAGTTGTATTGGCTACACCTAAGTATGGGGGTGCACAAAAACCCTATAACTATCAAGCACATCCCCCATCGGATAATTATGACCAAAAGAACAATCAGGGAAGAAACATAGAATGCAAGCCACCTTGTTATTTCATGCCTTTGATAGAATCAATACAATCAATATTTAATCAGTTGAGCAAGGCTAGGAGGATCATATTTCTTGATATACCTCTTATAGATCTGTTGAGTGAATATTTTGTCCTATAACAAAATGACCACGCAACTAGAGTCTCAAACAAGAAACTCTTTCTTGCAAAGAAATTTGTTATTTTTTTAATTTCTCCAAGGTTCTTGTGAACAAACATTCATATGCGTATAACCAATTAAGACCTAAAGCAAACGAATGAATGTATACCAGAATAGCTTAAACCCTGCAAGTACTCGTTAACAAGGGGCCTTTAATGATTCAAAGAAAACTTTGCAACCGTAATCTATTAAATTAACCAACTGTGTAAATATCTTTTCTTAATGCTCTTGAGAATAATGAAGTCTACCCTAAAATAAGCTAGTGACCTCTTTTATCTTTCGGCTTAAAAGGATTTCAAATGAGAAAATGCATGGTATACACCACTTCATTTTAAGCTTTGTGCCTTTAACATGAGGTTCATTTTATAGTTAATGAGTTCGTTTTATCTTTTATTTAACATTGTTCTGCTACTTCTATGTTAGCTTTTGGTGTTAGTAAAATTAGCAGAGTATTCTGGAATGTACCAGAATCCAAAACGTAGATTTTCAAGTAAGATTAAAATATAACATCAAAAATTAAAACAGAAACATTCTTTATGAGAATCAGCTGGAAAAACTAAAACAAGACGTTAATTTGGTTAGCAATCTCCTCCCTGCAAATCCCCAAGTTATGAGATGAAACTCTAAAACAACCTGACCTAATAGACCTGTAATAAAACATAGTCGAATCAGATCAGATGCAAGACTCTAAGGAAATAAATAATTGCATCATTCTATCATTCACCTATCGTAACCCACATTATGGTGTAAATGAATAGATACAAGAAAAAATAATGCAAAGGAAAGATCTACAGAGATAACAATAGTCTTAGCTTTCAATCTCCTTTTGATTTCACACACAAAAGTTACTCTTGCCAAATAAACTCCTTTTATTCCAAAAAGATAATGCTTTTCTTGTTACAATTTCCAACCCTTGTATCTATCTTCACTTCTGCTTTTAAACTTTCTGTTGCGGTTCTCTGTTTCGCTCTGTGATGCTTCGTTTCATTTTCCAGATCGCTTCGCTTCATTTTCTCACTTCTTTGGTGTTTTGGCCTTTTGCTCGATGTCAAAATGTTTGATCTTCTTTGCAACTGTCAAACCTGTAGCGTTATCATAGCCCTGACATCTTCGTGCCACATGTTCTATGCTTTTTTGCATGTTCTGTAACGACCCTGTGTAAATCGCGATAAAAAATAGCATGTCACGATATCGCGACATTTTTATGCATGCAGCTTTACTCCTCTACTTTCATCATGAAAATGAGACATGTCACGATATCGTGACATTTTCCTGTCAATAGCCTTGTCCGCCTTCATGCACCACGAAAATAAGACATGTCGCGAAATCGCGACAATTTTCTGTCAACTGGCCTCGCAAATGCAACTTGTCACAAAATCGCGACGCTTTTCTGTTTCGGGCTATCTCGCTGCAACTTGTCGCGAAATCACGACGCTTTTCTATTTCGGGCCATCTCGCTACAACTTGTCGCGAAATTGTGATGCTTTTCTATTTTGGGCTATCTCGCTGCAACTTGTCATGAAATCGTGACGCTTTTCTATTTCGGGCCATCTCACTGCAACCTATCGTGAAATCATGACATTTTTCTCTATCGCTCTGTTTTGTTGCACTTAGCCGCGAAAATGCGACATGTCGTGAAATTGTGACACTTTTCTCTTCTGCACCATCTTGCTGCTTTCTGTAGCGAAATCACGATAATTTTTTGTCGTACCACTTGAATGCTTCCTGTCGCGAAATCGTGACACTTTTCATTTTTGCCCTTCATCTTGTCTTCAGGTCATGAAATGGCGACATGTCACGATATCGTGACAACTTTTCATTTCGTACGCTCTGGCTGCTTTATGTCATGAAATCATGACATCTTCCTCTTTTGTACTGCTCTTGCTGTATTTGGCCGCGAAAACATGACATGTCACGAAATCACGACATATTTTCCTTCCGTACCATCTCGCCGCTTGGAGCCGCGAAAACGTGACCTGTCGCGATATTGCGACATTTTTTTCCTTGACCCTTCTCTTACTGCCTTCGACCATGATTTCATAACACATCGCGATATCATGACATTTTCTCTTAATAGTGCATTCTACTGCTCTTAGCCGCAAAAACACGACATGTCATGAAATCGTGACACTTTTTATCCTTCGCTGCATTTTGCTTGTCCGAGCCGTGAAAACGTGACCTGTCGTGAAATCGTGACACCTTCCAGTTTCACTGCAGCAACACGTCATGAAATCGTGACACCTTCTAGTTTCACTATAGCAACACGTCGCGAAATCGTGACACTTTTCATTTTCGAGCAGCGGCAGCAGCAATATGTCACGAAATCGCGACAACTTTCATTTTTGGGCAGTGATAGAGCAACATGTCACGAAATCGTGACAACTTTTCTTTCCTGGCCGTGATGGAGCCACACGTCGTGAAATCACAACAACTTTTCTTTTCTAGCCGTGATGGAGCGACATGTCGCGATATCGCGACACTTTTCATTTCTGAGCAGCGACGGAGCGACGTCACGAAATTGCGACACTTCTTTTTCTTGCTCTTCCTTTGATTTTTTAGCATCTAGGCCACTGCAGTCTTCTTTGAAAGCATGCAAAAAGGTGGGTCCCCAACTTTGGGGTGTGTTGTGGATCAGCCACAACAAATGGCGACTCTACTGTCAAATGCTCCCGAGCATTTTGGTGAGAACCCAACCTGAAGTATACAAACTTGGAAACACACATTAGCACATGATAAATATAAACAAATGCCCATAGATCAAAAATACATGAAACATCAGAATCATCAAGTATTAGCTCGATGTGTGCAATGTATTTCATTCCCTATCATTTGAAATTGATCAACATTCCATTGTCAGCTTTACATGAATGCATATGTGAGATTGTGAATGATTTGTGTAACCTGATAACTATGCTTAGAGATTTTGCTTTTGTAAAGGCCTAAACCTTCTAGTATCATGCACAAACATTTAAGATTACCAAACCCTCTTAGGATCAACTATATGTATAATGAATTGCTTTATTATATCCCAAAGTTGGTTATGAGTCCCTACTATCTTGAACCCATGTGTAAGTGAACGTGAAATTAGAACTTTGGGGAATCAGACTCCCAACCTAACCGAGATGGGAGTTTAACCCTATCCTTACTATTATGATTTGGAATTCATTACCTCACTTTGAGCAAAATAAGTTAACCAATTATGGAAGAAATGGTCATGCTAGTCTAACCCTTTGAACAGTCAGTGGTCTTGTTCTTTAGATAAGACATGCTGCCATGCATGGGCATAATTAACCCCATAATCCATGAATTAGATTCATTTATTTGGACCTTGGGGATGACTACCCATCCTTTGCAGAGGACAAGTAGTACGATCCTTCCAATCCAATATAAATATGAGATGGGAAAATTAATTTTTTACTTCTTGGACCTTGGGGATGACTACCCATCCTTGCCAGGGACATGTAGTACGATCCTTCCAATCCAAGCTTTAGATGTAAATGAAGAATATTAATTTTATTGCTTGGACCTTGGGGATGACTACCCATCCTTTGCAGAGGACAAGTAGTACGATCCTTCCAATCCAATATGTATCATGAAATGAGACATAGGAGCTTTGGGGAATTAGATTCTCAACCTAGGCGAGATGATAACTATGCCCTATCCTTACTACTCCATGTAGGTCAAATCAAAGTTTTGGGTAGTTGGATCCTCAACCTAAGTTCGATGAGGACTTAACCCTATCCTTACTACTTTGATTTTAGGCTTTAAGCTTTATGGAAGTGGTAAAAACCATTGTTCTAAGTATCATGTTGCATAATAGGATAGACATGAACTACTTCTTTCACTTGACCTTTTCTTCCAAGCAAGGTTTTTATCATTTTGCTCAAGATCCTTTTTAATGTGTATAAAATGTGCTTGGTTCTAGATATCTCGGGGCTCAGTTCCCAACCTTAGGATTTTTTCTTATTTATGTTATAGCATAACCCTAAGAGGATTTGACACACTTTAATGATTTGTATCTGAAATGCATATGCAACTAAGATGGCATGTATATGCAAAGTGAGATGTAATATGAATGCATTGCCCTTTGAATTGCAGATAAAATATTGTCATAATTTGTAAAACTAACTACTTCATGCATCACAAGTTTCAAACGATATTATTTAACTGTTTGTGTTACATGCGGAGCTTTTACAACACAATTCCAATGTTTCATATTTTCCCGATCTTAGGCATGAGTTAACATCTCAAATTTTAATTATTTTTATTTTTTTTTAAAACCAAACCTGTCAAATAAACACACCACTTAAACATCAAATATGCACACACAAAAGAAACAAAGCATGACATAATTACATATAATACAAAACCCAGCCGCTTTAGGCCTGGAAATAGTGTTTCAAGTGCAACCCATTGACAGGTAATGCCAAATCCTTTCCATCCAAGGTTTTTAGTCTAAAACGGTTTTCCCCTAGGAATTCTGAAATCTGGTAAGGACCCAACCATAAGTAATCAAACTTATCATGATCTCCTTTCTTCTCATGTCTTTTATCCCATAACAACACTAGATCTGATATTTTAAAAGCCTTGGCTCTAGACTTTTTGTCGAACCATATTTTTACTACATCTTGGTGTTTACTAAAATGAAGCATAGCCTCATCCCTTTTTTCATCCAGATGCATTAATTGTGTTAGTCTAGACTCAAGTTTATCACCAGTTCCGAAGTAATCTTTCATGAAATGCAGTGTTTGTAACTTGAGATTTGTAGGAAAAATGGGATCTTGTCCATAAACCAGATGGTAAGGAGATGTTCCTATTGATTCTTTGACTCTGATTCTATCAGCCCAAAGAGCCAACTTAATTTTGTTATGCCAATCTCTAGGATTTCTTTCCAACAATTTTTTAATGACGCATAACAAATTCTTGTTTGAAGATTCAGCCAATCCATTACCTTGCGGATAATAATTGGAAGAGAATTTTAAACTCACCCTGTTTTCAAATGCCCAATTGGCAAATTCCAGAGAGGAGAAAGCTGAACCATTGTCACTTACAATGGAGTTGGGCATTCCAAATCGAGTGACAATATTATCCTCTAGGAATTTAATAACAACATTCGAAGTGGCATTCTTTGTGGGGATAGCTTTCGTCCACCTTGTGCAATAATTTGTAGTTGTTAGAATGTATTTGTGGGAATCGAAAGAATTGGGACTGATAATCCCGACAAAATCCAGGCCCCATTGCACAAAAGGTCTAGACTCAATTACATATTGTAATGGCATGGAAGCACCCCTTTCTCTATTGGTCGTAGTTTGATATGTATGACATGACCTCACATGAGTATGGGCATATTTGAACAATCGAGGCCAATAATGACCGGCTCTAAGGATTTGATGGGTTGTGGCATTAGCGGACCCATGTCCTGTCCCATGTTTACCATGAAATTCCTCGAGTATTTGTGCTGCCTCTTATCAACACAACGAAGGTAAATACCTTCATGGTTTGTCTTGTATAACATGCCAGCTCTAATTAGAAAATTTGCAGATTTCAAGCGCAAGGCTCTTCGTTGAGTAGAATTCAAATGTGGTGGACATTTACCATTTAGTAAAAAATGCACAACATCTGCGTACCACTCATCTTCGGTTATATCTACGATTTCATAATGTTGACATGAAATTACGAGATCCTTTTCTGCTATAGCTTTAACCAACCCTTGTCCCCGCACTATCTTCATGGATTGAATCTTAAGATCAAACTCTTGCAAAGTTGAAATCCACTTACCTCGTATTTCACCTAATTCATTCTGTATAAACATGGCTTTGACTGCAGGATCCGGGACTAAAGCAAACACCCTACTGTGGACTATATAATGCCTAAATTTTTTAACAGTCTTAACTAGAGCATACATTTTCTTGTCCAAGATGGAATACCTCAGTTTCGCATCTTTGAGAGGACTACTCAGGAAGGCAATAGGATTTTCAATGTTGCCTTCACTCTTCTAAAACACTCGCAAAGGAGTGATCTGAAGCAAATGTGTAAATATAGAAAGGCTTCGTATAATCGGGACTCACTAAAATTGGGGCTTTAGAAATTGCATCCTTGATATATTTGAAAGCATCTCTATTTTCATCTGTCCATTTGATTTGGACCTCTTTCTTTAACATGTCGTTCAAATGTTTTGCTATTTCTGCAAAATTTGTAATTAATTTTCTAACGAAATTAATCTTCCCAAAAAATGATCTCAACCCCGTTTTGCTGTTGGGATAAGGAATCTGTTGTATGGCCTCTATTCTTTCAAGATCAATGGAAATTCCATATTTAGATATTACATGTCCCAATAATTTTCCTTTCGTTACCCCAAAAATGCACTTCTTTGGGTTGAGTGAAATGCCATGTTCCCTACATCTTTGAAGGACTTTATTTAGATCCTTGACATGGTTTTCCCTGTTCTTAGAAAAGACAGAAATGTCATCTACATAGACAATAATGCACTTACGTATGAGCCTCTTAAAATCAAAGTCCATAGCTCGTTGAAATGTGGCACCTGCGTTCAATAGTCCGAAAGGCATTCTCCTATATGCAAAGGTGCCCCACTTTGTGGTGAAGGTGTTTTTCATCCTATCACTAATATGGATAAGGACCTGATTATATCCCGAATAACCATCTAGGAATGACATCATTTTTGACCCATTTACCTTTTGAAGTATTTCATCAATGGTGGGTAAAGGGTAATTGTCCTTTTGTGAGGCTTTATTAAGATTTCTAAAATCAATACATAACCTTATTTCTCCACTCTTTTTTCTCATGGGGACCAGGTTAGCAACCCATGTGGAATGCCTAACAGGAAAGATGATTTTAGCTTCTAACAGTTGCTTTACCTCTTTTTCTATCAAGGGTTCTAATAATGGATTGACTGGCCTCTGTCTTTGCCTGAAGGGTTTGGAGTCTAGCTTCAAAGGAATCATATGCGTTATGTCATTTTGATCATAAGTTTTCAGTTCCTTATAACTCCAAGCTATGCAATCTATGTATTCCTTTAATGTATTGGCAATGGAATCCTTCTCCTATTTGGTACATGCTTTTGCTATGAATACTTCTTGAGGGTTTTTTGCACTTCCAATATTAACCAAGTCACAAGCTTCTCTGGTAGGTGGAACCTTTCTACCTTCTTTTGGTTGGTATCCGATATCGAACATTTTTTCTAATGAAGCCATCTCATTTGGCATCTTATTACATTTTCCAATAATCTTTTCTTCCAAATCTGCCTCTTCTAGGTCCCTCTCATCTTCATATATAACCTGCTTTTCAAAGATACCATAATTAGTGACAAAATGGAATATGTGCCTGTCACTATCAAACACTTGGAAATTCATGACATTATTCGGTATCGAGGGGCAAGGGACCAATTCTATGGAGAATTTCTTGCATTTCTTGTGATCCACTAGTTTCAACATACTCACAGCTATGGCTAGAGAGTCTGCCAGACAATTGCCTTTTCTAGAGATCAGAGATATGTTAAAAGCATCAAACTCATCTATTAAATCTCTAACCCTGGTTCGGTAAAGTTTGAGATGCTTGTTCTTACATACGTATTGTCCCTTCACTTGTTTTACCACTAGTTCCGAATCACCAAGGACCTTGATACATTTAATTTTCTTTCAAAGGGCCAATTGAAGTCCGAGAATCAAGACCTCATATTCTGCCATATTTTTGGTGGCAGGGAACTGTAGTCTATATGCAGCGAACATAGGCTCTCTGTCTGAACATGACATTTCAATACCGGCTCCTGCCCCTTGTCTGGACTTGGATCCATCAAATATTAAAGTCCAAATGTCCTGGTGTTCTTTAGAAACATTGCATTCAATTCTTTCATTTCGGGAATTCTCAGGTGTTTCTACGTCCAAACAATACGCCCCTAATTCAGCTTCAATATATTGGATCTCATTAGGTTTGTTGTATTCTATGATCATTTCCTTGAGCCTAGGTTCACTATCAATCCGAATTTGGTTGGCCACTCCCCTCCAAGGCAACCACATATGGGAAGCGTCTGTTACAATGTAACCATTTAAGTTTTTACTCCAATCTCTTCCCAACACCATGCCATATTTGATAGGAATGTCGAGCACCAATATATCTATGTGATGTTGAACCCTAGGTTCTGAGTTGACTTGAATAAGAACATCACCCAATTCTCCCACTGCCTCCATGGTTGATCTGTCTAGCTGCACCACCCTGCTTCTAGAATGCTTTGGTGTAAGTCCCAATTTTTAATAGATTTCTAGGGGCATAATGGTAGCCGAGGCCCCTGAATCTATTAAGCAATTGTGCAAATTTTTACCCACAATTCTAATGGCTATCAGAAAAGGAGGTATATCTCATTTTTCCTTTTTCAAAACCAATCAGGACTCAACACTTTTAGCTTCATGAACTTGGGCAGGTGGATCTAAAATTTTTTGTGGACTTACTTCTTGGCCTAATAGTCGGGACATATCATACATTGAGACATTGGCCTTAGTTTTCTTCATGTCTTCTACCAAGTCATAAGTGGGTTTTTCTGAATTTGACATGTTTTGCACCATCTTAGACTTTTCCACCATGGATGGAGGAGAGGGATTGACATCTCCTTTGAAATCAGGAGGGAGTAATTGGTTTTTTGGAGGAGTAGAGGAATTTTTGGGCTCCTTAGAACTCCTAGTGTAATATTTGTGATTTCCTTTCCCAAAATGTTTGTTGGCATGAACTTCCAACATTTCTTCATCTTCATTTCCAAAAAGTTCCACATCCTCCTCTTCTTCACTTTCTTGGGAATGTATAACCTTAGTCAGTATAGACTCCTGAACCCTTAGTTCCAAGTGTGACAACAACACCAGGTGTATCTGTCTCCATAGTTCCAAGTGTTTCCACTGTTCCCACAGGGTTAACACCTTTGAATAACATGGCCCAACAACAACAACAATAGCCACCTGTCCTTTGGTATGGTGCGCAAAGTTCCCCCTTGGATATTCCTGGGGCAGTCCATGACTTGCCTAGAAACATTGAAAGGGGATTACCCAAATTCATGCACGATGGTCCCACAACAGCCAAAGATCATGTCCAAATCTACAAGGATTACATGTTTAGACAAGGGGTTACTCATGAGGATATTGCTTGCCGAGTTTTCCCTACTAGTCTAGACAACACATCCAATGAATGGTACAGGAATCTTCCAGCAGGGTCCATCACTTCATGGGCCCAATTAGAAACCGCCTTCATTAGCCAATTTAGAATGTTATTGGATCCCTCCATAATTTACAATTTGTTTGTATCATGCAAAAGATTACCCAATGAGCCCATACGAACATTCAATCAGAGGTTCCAAAAACTATACACGAATGTGACTCGTCACTTTGTGGTAGATCCTGTGGTCGCCTTGCAATTATATTTTGGAGCTTTAGATCCTTTAACATCTTTATTGACTAGAAGGAATCCTCAGGTTACGATGCTTCCTTTAGCCTATGTAGAGACAATGACTCTCGAACAAAAAATGAACTTACCAGGAGCAAATGCACAGATTAAACAAGGGAGGACTACTGCAGGGAGTGGGCCCAAGCTCCCGAGATAGTCCACCCGACTAGCTATGTAGAGCTTTCTCGAATAAGAGGAGTTGCACTCTTAATTAATTAAAAAATAAAATAAAATAAGTTCTATGTAAAATTAATCATTGATCTCTGATCCCTGTTTGTTCATCTGGCCTGCGTATTTATATAAAGCGCAACCAGATATCATTACAATAACAAATCGGTCTATTTTAATCACGTGATGTGATTTAGTTACAATTGATTCTACACAAATTTTATTCTTCTATTTTAAAGTATGTTGGTTCACCAGATTATAAACATCCTTAGGTGTATGTAACAACAAATCCTAAACTAATGCATCCTAAAAATAATAATATGCTTTAAGAGCTTTACAAGGTGAACCGACCAATCGGTTGATAATAATAACAAAAACTTTATTCTATTTAATAAATGCATTATTAAAATAGATCTCCTTTGTCTTCACGTGCAACCTCCTCCATAGTCCTTAGTCAACCAATCAAAGTTGACTTGGTAAATATTGCAAAGTATGAAGGCATGGAGGTGCTCTTCTTCTGTTGGTGCCTTCCTGTTGCAGGGAGGCGCTTGTCTTTCGTTGGTGCCTTTCAGTTGTAGGGAGGCACTCATCTTCTGTGGGTGCCTTTCTGTTGTAGGGAGGCACTCATTTTCTATGGGTGCCTTTCAGTTGTAGGGAGGTGCTCTTATTCTATTGGCACCTTCAGGTTGTAGGGAGGTGCTCATCTTCCATTGGCGTCTTTCGATTGTAGGAAGGCACTCGTCTTTCATGGACGCCTTCCGATTGTAGGGAGGCGCACGTCTTCCATGGACGCCTTTCGGTTGTAGGAATGTGCCTACTTCTATTGGGTGCCTTCCTTGAAGAGGAAGGTGCCTACTCTCTTGCCTTAGTCTCTATAAGTAGAAGTATGTTGGGTCCAAGTGGATGTAGACTGGAAAATACCATATTAGTACCAATACCTACATTTATACACATTTCCCACTAAAAACACCAATCAAGCATAATATCAGATTTTCTATCAATTATATGCATAAGTTATATAAAATACATTTCATATGCTAATTGAACCGGTGATAATTCTTCTTAACCATGTATATAAAATGAGCATTTTTGGTGCTCATCATCCCCCCATGCCTAACATGTGCCACGCCCTCGTGGCACCAAAAGGTAAAGTTATCCATCTCGCAGGATGACCATGCCAAAAAGTTTGTCATGTCTTTGTGACAACAACCCCTGGGATATATATTTTTTTTTCTCTTTTTTTTTTTTTTTTGTTTAATGCCCTTTAGCATCTCTGTTTTTCTGCCGCTGAGTGCTGCTATTTTTTCCATTTAGCACTAATATATATTTTTTTTCTTAGTACTATTTTTTTTATTCAGCACTGTGTTTTTTTTTATCATTGAGTGCTACTATTCTTCATCCATAGAGCGATGCAGCACTAGCAGAAGTCAGAAACACATCCTGACTAATCATTGCGGATAAATAGTTAAATCGTGACCACACTTGTTTAGGGAAAATTACCACTGCACTAATGTCGGCATTTTCCAGTGTTGCACATTATTCAGATTTGGTGAGACCAAATTTGTTTAAAACAAGTGCAATCACCAACTACTACTTTTACCCACATCTAAAACATATTTGACATCTCCAGAACCTCATTTGTGGTAGAGAGTAGCATCATTTATATGTGTTCGCTCAAGATGACTACCATTGTAAGGAGGCGGCAATGAAAATGATGCCAAATTTATTCATGTAGATGCCATAGCCTCTCTCTCTCTCTTTTTTTTCAATTATATATATTTTTTTAAGGCACATCATGTGTTTGAATTCTAATGGGAGATTTTGAAAAACTGTGGAGGCATCGACTGGTATTAGCATAGAAATGATTTTAAAATAACTATACACATAATTAATAAGAAAATCAGTACATACCCGATTGAATTTTGTAGAATCTAATATATATGATGCCGGTGGTGTGAGACATCTTCACGTTGGTGCTCCTGGAGATTTTATTTATTTATTTATATGTATCTTTATCTGTTCTGCCATGAACAGAACAGATCTTGACTCTCTTTTTTTTTCTCTTTCTTTTTTTTGATTTGTTTTCTTCTTCTTTTTTTTCATCCTCTGCATCAAAGAACAGATTCAATCCACAACAACTGAGCTGGTGACTCTAAACTTTGAAATACCCAACTTTTTCTCAATAGCACACAAAATATTTTAATCTTGCATTGACGTATCTCTCTCCGAATGCATTTACAGGATGAATATTAAAATTTATACCTGACACATGTGCATCCAAAATGATCTCCCCTCTAAATTATTTTTTTTGCATGCATAATTGGAACAACACTGCATTCCTTTGTTTTCTAGAGTGAGGAAAAATAGTATTTCTTTCATTATTCACGGCATCTGTCAGGTGCATTGCTGAGATGTATGTGTTGTATGTGCTGGCATTGGTAGGATGTTCTCATCCGTTGGTACAATCCCCAAATTAACCTACATGTCGTAGAGTTGGAACTGCACCAATTTTTGTTGCCCACATCGTGCTTGTCTAGTCAACGGGCGAAGAACAGGGGCGCCTTCCCTCTGAGGAAGGCGCTTGCCTTCTAGTGGCACCTTCATGTTGGTGCCTTCTAGTGGCACCTTCCTGTTGGTGCCTTCCTATGGCACCTTCCTGTCGATGCCTTCCTATGGTGCCTTCCTATGGGTGCCTTCCTGTGGCACCTTCCTATCGATGCCTTCCTGTGAGAGGAAGGCGCTTGCCTTCCTGTGGGCACCTTCTAGTGGCGCCTTCCTATTGGTGCCTTCCTGTGGCGCCTTCCTATTGGTGCCTTCCTGTGGCACCTTCCTGTCGACGCCTTCCTATGGATGCCTTCCGGTCAAAGGAAGGCGTTTGCATTCTTTTGGTGCCTTCCTAGAAGAGGAAGGCGCTGGCCTCCTATTGGCGCCTTCCTAGAAAAGGAAGGCGCTTATCTTTTCTTGGTGCCTTCCTGGAAGAGGAAGGCGTTGGCCTTCTATTGGTGCCTTCCTAGAAGAGGAAGGTGCCTACTTACCATGCGTTGATTTCGAAGGAAACAGATATTTGACATCTATTTTTTTTTCAAACTCCTCCCCCATTTTATTTAGCTACCAGTTGGAGATTTCTCATTTCCCTTCGGGACCAGGCTAGTCCTCGGGAAAGAGGATACTCTCTTCCAACGGGCAGCAAAAATAAAACTTTGCTTCTGATTTGCATTTCATCATGGAGCTATTTCAACACAAGGTGGTTTTTTTTTTCATAGGAGTAAGTTAGGCACCGACAATAAGGCGTCTTTCCCCCCATGTCTAAAAATTGTCATGTCCTCGTGACAACAGCCTTTCAAACTCCACCTTTTTTTTTTTATGGTAGGTTCTGATTCACCCGCATCTTCCCCCACTTAAATTGGTGATGCCCTTATTTCCAGAAATAGGTCCCTCTGCACAACAGGTCTGCAGCCCTCCAAACGTCAGGTCCCACACTGAACAACAGGTCTCGCCATCCAAGGGAGAATAAAATTGCTTATTGGTGCCTTCCTCCAGGTGGAAAAAGGCATTACTATATTGGGCTGATTGTAGGCACTCTCTTCCTAGTGGGAAGTAAGTGCCTTTTTTGCTTCACCGCACTCCTAATTGTAGGGCACAAAATGTCACATCCGTTAGGCCTAGTTTAAGTCGGCTCGACCTACAGATCATGCTCATGGTTGTGTACTGCGAAACTACACCTACAAAAACTACACACACAAAAGCAATAAAACAAGAGTCATGACTCCATGCCTGTTAGGCCCTGGCTCTCAGGATGCCTGCAGCTTGCATTCGGTTCATGATTTCCTGCAAAGCAATAAGAAAGCAATTTTTATGCTAAGTAGGACATGTTCTATGTTTTTTTTTTTTTTCACTAGGAGGATTCGCATATATATATATATATATATGGTGGAAGGCGTATTCAATGTATGGTGCCTTCTTGATGCGGAAGGCACCTCCAATGTGTGGCGCCTTCTTCCTATGGAAGGCGCCTCCAATGTATGACGCCTTCTTGATGCGGAAGGTGCCCCTAATGTATGGTGCCTTCTTCATGTGAAAGGCACCTCTAATGTATGGCACCTTCTTCCTGTGGAAGGTGCCTCCAATGTATGGTGCCTTCTTGATGCGGAATGTGCCTTCTTGATAAAAAATGTGTCTTTCACTTCATTTTTTTTTTTTTTTTTACGTATCCTCCCTCTCTTTTTTTTTTTTTTTTTTCTCTCTTTTTTTCTTTTTCTTTTTCTTTCTCTTTTTTTTTTCTTTCTCTCTCTTTTTTTTTCTTCTTCCTTTTTTTTTTTTTCGACAAATGTTTGAACATTCATCCAAGCTACTGGTATGGTATGGGGTCTCCCCCATGCCGATGTCTAATCCACTCTTGTGAATGTGAGGCAGTGTTTAATGGAGCTCGTTGACCGTTACTTGAATTTTGTCTCGAAACTCTTCTTTTGCACTTGGTGTAGCATATCTGACTTTGTTTATCATCCAGGCTATAACAGTCATGCACTTTCCAGCAAAATTTTCCCCCAAATTCCACAAGCACCTTGGGATGGAAGCCTTTCGCTTGATCAGGGTTACTTAGCCTACCTTCAAGTGCCAATGTTTCCAAGGCAAAACTCTGCTAGCTTTCACCTATTAGATTGGATGCTATACGATCAGGTACCCGAGACAGTTTGTATAGTGCTATTACAAACTCCATGTATGAATCTCAATTCATGAGATCTTCACAGACACCTCCTTATTTTTCTACTTTGCACTTCACGTTGTCCTACAAAACATAAAAGAAAAATCTAAACTAAAGACATTAAAATAAAATTCTAACTAATTTTTTTTCTCTGTTTTTTTTTTTTTGTATTTTTTTTCGGTCTATTCTGCCTTGACCAGAACAGATCTTGGATTATCATTTTTTTTCATCATCTACATCAAATAATAGGATTTCTACTTCAACCATTTGAGCTAGTGATTTTCACATCTAGAGGTTTGTCAATGATCCATCCTAAGAATTTGGCAAAATGTACCATGTACTGAAACATCTTTGCCCTCACACTTATTGTGAAAATCAGATTTCTCCATGGTTTCATATCCTCTCAAAGTTGATGTTATCTTCCACCATAGTGAGATTCTGCCTCTCTTTTGTATATTTTTTTCATATGACAACCAACAACTCACATTTTTGAAACACCAAGCTCCTCCTCAATTAGCACATAAAAAAAAATGTTAATCTTGTGGCCTTTGTGCAGACATTTGAAATCTGATCTCCTCCAAGATTTTTCCTTGTTTTATTTAGCTACCAATTGGAGATTTCTCATTTCCCTTCTAGACCAAGCTGGTCCTCGGGAAAGAGGATACTCTCTTTCAACAAGCAGCAAAATAAAACTCTATTTTTGAATTGCTTCATTAACTTGGAGCCTTTTCAGCAGATGATTTATTTTTTCTCTTTTTTTTTTTTTTTTCATGAACACTATAAATAGCGTTCATTGTGATGTTGGTGACATTTGATGAAGGTGGGGTCTCCCCCATGCCTACATCTAAACTAGTCTTCTCAAAATATTTTTTTTTTCAACTAGTCTGATATGTTGTAGCATGAGAAGAGTATTTTCCTTCATGGCCTCGCAACCAAACTTCTTTCAACGTAATGGCAAAGTGTGCAGGCCAGAAAATGACTATTCGCGAGTTAGCAACCTGAAGAAAACATGGCATAGTAGTCTGTTAAAAACACATGCTAGTTTCTGATTCACCAGGTCGCCGTAAGCGCAAGTGAAGAGCATACTCCATAACAAGGTGTTCTCTTTAAATTATGCTCTGTCATTTTCCCTGCATTATTAATTTCATCATAAAAAAAACATTTACCAATACGTTGCAAAAATTTCAAGCCTGTAAAAATTTTTAATTTAAAACCAAGCTTCTAGAGGCACAATTTTTCAATGGTTTCTGTATAAAAACATGTCCCTAAAAATTTCAATCAGACTTGGGTTGTGCTTTTTCTTTTGATTTCTTGAAACCATTTAGAACATGATGGAAATCCTTCAATGCCAGATTTTTTTTTTTTTTTCAACAACACGTTTTATTCCTACTTCTACACTTAATTTGGTACATCAGGTTCATTCCCATGTTTATCTGAGAAGCTATAAAATGCAAAAAGTTGCCAATGGAATTTAGCTCTGACTATACCGGCAACTATTTTTGGCCTTATAAAAAGGCCCATGGTGGACTCACACTTCTCAGGTAAAATATCTATAGGTAATTTTAAATAGACTTTTTATCTGACCTGTAAATCAGAACACTACAGTTTAGACACTCCCCAGCAACGACGCCAAAATGGTGAGCAAAAATTCATGTCCCAAAAAACATTCATTTCTTTTCCATAAATTATCAATCCAAAAAGTTCATAAACTTATGAGTGTCACGCACAGTATATGCCTGCAGTGTTGGGGAACAAATCTAGTTGTACCTTATTTAGTTTGGTGGGGAGGTTTGTGTAATTGGATTCCAGCCAAACCAAATAAACTAAGTGCGGGAAATGAAATAAATAAATTATCAAACAAAAATTAAAGTGCTGGAAATAAAATGTGAGGAAATAAATACACACAACTAAAATTAAATAAAGCAATAAACTAATCTACAGAAAGCAAATGCACAAATTAAATAGGGGAGGACTACTGCAGGGAGTGGGCCCAAGCTCCCATAGATAGTCCGCCCGGCTAGCTATGTAGAGCTTGATCGAATAAGAGGAGTTGCACTCTTAATTAATTAAAAAATAAAATAAAATAAGTTCTGTGTAAAATTAATCATTGATCTTTGATCCCTCTCTGTTCATCTGGCATGCGTCTTTATATAAAGCGCAACCAGATATCATTACAATAACAAATCGGTCTATTTTAATCACGTGATGTGATTTAGTTACAATTGATTCTACACATATTTTATTCTTCTATTTTAAAGTATGTTCATTCACCAGATTATAAACATCCTTAGGTGTATGTAACAACAAATCCTAAACTAATGCATCCTAAAAATAATAATATGCTTTAAGAGCTTTACAAGGTCAACCGGCCAATCGGTTGATAATAATAACAAACACTTTATTCTATTTAATAAATGCATGATTTAAATAGATCTCCTTTGTCTTCACGTGCAACCTCCTCCATAGTCCTTGGTCAACCAGTTAAAGTTGACTTGGTAAATCTTGCAAAGTATGAAGGCATGGAGGTGCCTTTCGGTTGTAGGGAGGCGCTCTTCTTTCATTGGTGCCTTCGTGTTGCAGGGAGGTGCTTGTATTTCGTTGGTGCCTTCCGATTGTAGGGAGGCACTCATCTTCTATGGGTGCCTTCCGGTTGTAGGGAGGTGCTCATTTTCTATCGGTGCCTTTCGGTTGTAGGGAGGCGCTCTTCTTCCGTTGGTGCCTTTCGGTTGTAGGGAGGCGCTCGTCTTTCGTTGGTGCATTTTGGTTGTATGGAGGTGCTCGTCTTTCGTGGATGCCTTCTAGTTTTAGGAAGGTGCCTACTTCTGTTGGGCGCCTTCCTTGAAGAGGAAGGCATCTACTCTCTTGCCATAGTCTCTGTAAGCAGAAGTATGCCGGGTCCAAGTGGATGTAGACTGGAAAACACCATATTAGTACCAATACCTACATTTATACACATTTCCCACTAAAAACACCAATCAAGCATAATACCGGATTTTCTATCAATTATATGCATAAGTTATATAAAATACATTTCATATGCTAATTGAACCAGTGATAATTCTTCTTAACCGTGTATATAAAATGAGCATTTTTGGTGCTCATCAATTAGTATTATGCCTACCCCATTGGGGGCTTGGGAATTGTATTAGTCATATCAAAATTTGGGTGACCCTAAGAGGGGCATGATTGTAACCGAGACTCTTTTCAATATTAATAAAAGAAGCATCTATTTTCTCGTTATTTGCAATCTTGTTCATTATGTTATGCTTTTATGTTGATTTCGATTTATGCAATAGATAGGTGCATTGCTTTTTGGATAGGTCACTTTTGACCATGCAAATTTAGAGGGTGTAGAATTCTATGAAATGCCTCATAAAGGAGACCAAATTGGGAGATCCTCTTCCCCCTCTAATGCATGCCACCCCGGTGGCCAAGTGGCACCTCCTGCCCTGCATGCCCTCACATGGATTCTTGCCCAAAGGCCTCCTTTGGCTATAAATTGGATCATTTTTCCACACAAGAGAGAGAAATAAGTTTTATAACAAAGTAACAGAGTGCTACTAAGATTTCCTTTTAACCTTTTGTGCCTTCTTTTCCCTCAAAATCTCTATCTAGCGAGGTAGGTTTGCGAGTGAACTAGGAGGCACGTTCTGATCCCAAAACCAAATCATCTGAGTTATTTTTTATATAAAATTCAACAACACTTCCTAGGATATCCTTAACCAATTCTTTGAGGAATTGGTGGTAAAATAAGTGCAAAGCTAGTTGCCATCCCACCCCAGGATGGCCCCTATCTTGTAATAGTCCCGACCATCCCACCAAATTATGGCTGCAAATATGTGCATTTTTTTCTTTTACTCCTTTTTATTTATATTCTACATTATCATATGATTCTTCTATCATAATTTCATGCATTTTGTAGCTATATTGAGTGAGATATTGCATTTTTAGTGTTTTATAAAGTCTCATGCAGGTCTACGATGGTCATTTGGATAAACACCTACAACTATTGTTGATTTTGTAAATCTAACCATATGGGTTGTCTTGTAATGTCCTTTTATGTATTTTGACCAAGTTTCATCTGATTTTGAGGTTTTTTGGTCCATAAATTGCTCACTTTGGGTTTTGTAGGTTGAGAACGGTCATTGTGATTACGGCACACCATTGGATACAATTTTAGCTCTCTTTCTAGTGATATCTATCCAAAATCTCCCATTTTACATACCTCTATAATTTCAAGTTGTTTTGAGTTTATTTGATATAAAATCCATGCATATTCTCATTTCTAGTCTTTTGATGTCTGTGGGGATTACATGTTTTTCATCACACACACTTGCTATTTGACATTTCTGGTTTCCTTGTGTGTAGGTGCAGGTTTCTACAACACATTAGGAAGGAGCACAAGACCTCAAGATCAAAGACACAAGCGATGGCAGCAGTAGCTTGCCCACCTCAATTGTGGGTATGAAGAAAGACACTGGATGTGCACCCGAGCTAGATGAAGGATTTTGATCCTTGGGCACCCAATTTGTAATAAGTTTATCATATTTGAGCCCTAGATGGGACATATATGTAACCTTGGATTTTATCCACCAAATTAATAATAAATCAACTCTCTTTTGCTTTATTTCTTACTATTTTGTGTCTCTTCCATTTTACTTGCATGCTTCTGTTTGATGCTCTTAAATAGTAGGATATAGATACATACATTGTTGATCATATTTAGGTGCACCATTTTTCCCTACTTCACTTACCATGGAATTCATGCAAGATATGTGAAGATTCTTCTTTTTTAGACAACGAAGAAATATTCCTTCATGATTCTTCCTGTATAATATACCAGCGTTAATCATAAAGTTCATGGATTTCAGATGAAGAGCCCTTCTTTGTGTAGAATTCAAGTGTGGAGGACACTTACCATTCAATAATAAGTACACAATATCCACATACCATTCATCTTGTGTGATGTCCTCTACATTGTAATGTTGGCAAGAAATTTGAGGATCTATCTCCACAAGGGTCTTTGTCAAACCTTGGCCTCGAACCAACTTCATTGGGTGGATCTCAAGGTCAAAATATTGTAGAGTAGACATCCACTTCCCTCTTCTTTCACCCAACTCATTCTGCATTAACATATTTTTTACAGCAGGGTTAGGTACAATAGCAAAGACTCTACTATGCAAAATATAATGCCTAATTTTTTTAACAATTTTAAATAAGGCATATGCTTGCTTATCTAGAATGGTATATCTTACTTGTGCATCCTTTAATGGTGAACTCATGAAAGCAATAGGGTTTTCAGAATTACCTTCACTTTTCTGAGTTAGCACGCTAGCATACGAATGATCAGATGCAAAAGTGTATATAAAGAATGGCTTCTTATAATCCGGACTTACCAAAATAGGTGCATTAGAAATAGCATCTTTCACACCTTGGAAGGTAGTCCTAGCCTCACATGTCCACTTAATATTCACATCCTTTTTCAACATGTCATTCAAAGGTTTAACGATTTTAGCAAATCCAGAAATGAATTTCCTGACAAAATTAATTTTCCCAAAGAATGACCTAAGCTCCTTTTTACTACCTAGGAAAAGGGATTCTTTGGATTACCTCTATTTGTGTAGGGTCTATAGAAATACCTTCTTTCGATATCACATGCCCCAATAATTTCCCTTCAGTCACTCCAAAGATGCATTTTTTAGGATTAAGTGAGATTCCATGTTCTCTGCATCTCTGAAGGACCTTTCTCAAATCACCAATATGATCTTCTATTTTCTTTGAGAACACAGGGATATCATCTACGTAAACAACTATGCACTTACCAATAAGGTCTCTAAATGCATAGTCCATGGCACGTTGAAAAGTTGCCCCTGCATTAAGCAAACCGAAAGGTATTCTTTTATAAGAAAATGTACCCCATTTAGTGGTAAAAGCAGTCTTCATTCTATCTCTAGGGTCAATGAGAATCTGATTATAACCAGAATATCCATCCAAAAATGACATCATTTCAGATCCATTGACCATTTGTAAAATGCTATCAATAGAAGGAAGGGGGTAATTATCCTTTTGTGAAGCTTTGTTGAGATTTTTGAAATCAATGCATAGTCTAATCTCACTAGTTTTCTTCCTAACAGGAACTATGTTAGCAACCCAGGTGGAATGACAAACAAGAAATATAATCTTAGCATCTAACAACTTCTTTATTTCCTTTTCTATGAGTGGTTCCAACAAAGGGTTGACTATACGTTGTTTCTGTCTAAAAGGTTTAGAATATGGCTTCAGAGGGATGGTATGCATGATAATATTTTGATTATAGGTTTTTAGATCCTCATAAGTCCATGCAATACAATCCATATATTCTCTAAGCACATGCACTATTCCTTCCCTTTCCTGGGGTGTACAAGCCTTCCCAATGAGTACATTATGAGACTCCTCATTATTTCCAATATTGACACTATCATAGGCATCATCTCTTGGTGAGATTTTGCTAGATTTCTTGCCTTGATAGTCAATATCAAAAAATTTCTCAAGAGAGACAATACCTTTTGGGATGGCATTAACCTTCTTCATTATTTTCTCTTCTTCATCCTCATCCTCTTGTAATCTTTGATCTTCATCAATCACCTGATTCTCAAAGACACCTGAATTAGTCACAAAATCAAAGAGGTGTCTATCACTTTCAAAAACTTGTAAGTTTTTAACGTTGTCAGGTATGGATGGACAAGGGACCAATTCTATCAAAAATTTCTTTAGTTTCCTCTTATCGATGGGCTTTAGAGTGCCTGTAACAACTTCCAAAGAATCAGTGACCCGATTACTCTTTCTAGAGATTAGAGAAATATTAAAAGCTTCAAATTCGTCAATCAAATCTCTAACTCTAGTTTTGTAGTGGGATAATATTTCATCTCGACATGTGTATTCCCCTTTCACTTGCTTAACAACTAGCACTGAATCTCCTAAGACTTTCAAGCATTTGATATTCTTATTTAGCGCTAATCGTAATCCATATATCAAAGCTTCATACTCTGCTACATTACAAGTGCATGGAAATTGTAGTCTATATGCAGCAAGAGAAGACTTCCCTTTAGGGCTAATGAGTTCCACTCTAGCTCCACTACCCTGTTTGGACCTAGAACCATCAAACTTCAGTGTCCAAACAAGATTATCATCAACAGGGGAGCTACAAGATAGAGCTTCAGCATCAGATTCATTTGTGACCAAGCTGGTATCCAAGGTGTAAACACCCAATTCCGACTCATTATAAAGAGTCTCATTTGGTCTATTATAGTCTGTGATCATCTCTTTGAGCCTAGGCTCTATTTCAACCCAGATTTTATTGGCTACCCCTTTCCAAGGTAACCACATGTGTGAACAATCCATGGTAAGGTAACCATTCAAATTTTTGCTCCAATCCCTAGCCAGTAACATACCATATTTATCAGGAATGTCAACAACATGAATGTCAATATATTGCTGAATTCTAGGTTTAGATGACACTTGAATAAGGATGTTATGAAGCATACCTACCACATTTACCTCAGACCTATCTAATTGTATCACCATTCTATTTGAAGGATTAGGTTTCAAGCCCAACCTCTTACAAACAACATAAGGCATGACATTACCTGACGCACCTGAATCTACCAAACAATTATGTAGATTATTTCCTATGATTCTAATTATCAGAAGAAAAGGAGGAACTTCTCCTTTCTCCTTTCATGAAGCAAAATGAGTCTCTATAGCTTTCCTTGTATTAATTTTTCTCGAATTACCCAAGGCCTTAATCAACGAATCTTGTTGATTAGTCATTTGTGCCACCTCAAACAAAGTGATATTAGCTTTTGTTTTCTTCAAATCCTCAACAATATTATAAGCTATTTTATCAATATTTTGTACCTTTTGAGGTGGTTTAGATGAATCCATCCTAGTAGGAGGTGCGGGATTGTTATTGGCCCTAGTGTCTGGTGGAATGATGGAGCTATTGGGTAGAGTAGAAGATGTATTCGAGGTCTTACTCTTATTCCTCAAGTGATAGTTGTGATTCCCCTTTTGAAATTGCCCAAAAGCCTAGACTTCTTCTTCTACGAGATCATCCTCCTCCTCTTCTTCATCACTTTTAGGACCAAAGGTTTCAACCACTAAAGCATGACTCTTGCCTTTGCTCGAACTAGCTTCATGTGAATAGTCATTATTAGGAACTATTTCCAAATCATCAATATCTTGTTGGAAAATACCTCTAGACTACTGAAGCACTAGGCATTCATTCTCGTTATGCTCGTTAGTGGAGTGCATCCTACACCAGTTGCTCCTAGCAAAATCTGAAAGATTGACAATCACCTGAGATTGGCTAGTATTATTCTGATTGGTAACCAGACTAGGCACCCCCCATTATTTGGTCGAGTATTCCACTATTTCCTTTGAAAACTAAAGTTCCTATTTTATGGCATCTACTTTTGAGACTGAACCATATCACTACTTAACTTTTGGACCAACCTCTTTAGGTCTTTGACCTCTGACTCAAGCTCATTGGGTTGGGTAGTAGAAGTGGTAGGATTAGTTAGATTCTAAAAACCTAGAATATTTTGATTTGGCACCACACTTTGATTTTGGACATTTGGATCCTGTACCATATTTTGAGCTTGAAGATTTGGGTTTGAAAATGGATTCAACCCTGTATGGGTGTTGGATTGACACAAGTAGGTAAAGCCTGAGCACCTATTGTTGTGGCTCCATGAGTGGCCAAATGATTCTCTAATAGTAAAGGTGTGTTCGGATAAGTGATTGTAGGATGATAATTGGGTATGGTAGGATAACCCTGATTATGAGGTAACGTATTCAACATCGGATTCAAATTTGACAAAGCATGGTTTATCATAGGAATCTAGTTATAAGCCCCTAGTTGTCCTACCATAGGTAGCTTCCCTATCCCATAACCCTGAGGCATCAACTATTGTTCAATAGTCATGGCCTCCATGTATGCTAGGGCCAAAGTGGTGACCAAAGGATTCCTCCTAGAAAACATAGCGATCAAAGGATCTAAAGCCCCAAAGTATATTTGAAGAGCTACAATAGCTGTAACGACAAAGTGACCAGTCAACCTTGTGTAGAGCTTCTGAAACTTGGTATTAAACATCCTTATGGGTTCATTCGGTCCCCTTTTGCAAGTCATGAATTGATTGTAAATTATAGTAGGATCTAAGGGTAACCTGAATTGGTTTACAAAAGAGGTTTCTAATTGGGCCCATGAAGTAATAGAACCTGTGGGTAGACTGATGTACCAATCATACGCCAAATCATCTAGGCTCAATGGAAATAGTCTACAAGCCACATCTTCATGTTCGACTTGCAACCGAATTAATGTATCCTTATAGGCTCGAATGTGCTCTTCTGCAAGTCTTATACCATCATGCTTATACTTGGGAAAAATTTTATCTATGCCCTTAGGTAAATCATGAGCATCTCTAGAAAGCAACAAAGGATTGTTGTGTACCCCATACCAAGCAACATTTACAGCCATTGGATTGGGTTGAGGGGTAACCAAAGGGACAATAGGTAAAATAGGGACAATAGGTGGTCCAATTGAAACCCCACTAGATGGGATAACCACTACTTGAGTCTGGGTTTTCTTTGGTCTATAAGTAGGAGATAGGCTTTGGAAAATAGTATCTTCTATAGCCTTAGCTCTAGTAATGATGCACTTTGGTTCCAGCTTAACAATGATAACAACAAACGTTTACTAACAATGCATCAACTAAACCATAACAACAATAAATATTCTCAAGAAAATGGTTAGCATCAATGCATTATCAATCAAAATAATTTCTAATCAATAATCACAATCACCTATCAACAAAACCACATTAGTCCAAGATAATACTTTCAAGACAAGTTAGCATTTACAAACATCAATAACAAAATCATTCAATAGGCCCTCCTTCTAGCACCAAAATTTTGAGTGGTAATTTTACCCTATTGCAAAACCACACTCACAGTTAGGATTTTCGTTAGCAAAAACCCTCTCTTGCAAAGAAATGAAAGATTTCTCCAAGGTTCCTTACACTTGATATATCAAAATGAAACCTAAAACACCTCAATGAATTGCAAATAACCATTAACAAGGGGCCTACTGGTTAGAATGATTTGCCATGTATTATGTAAAATGAAAGGGCTTGAGTTCCCTTATGTGCAAAAATTAAAAATAAAAGTGCTTGAAAATGATCCTAGTTCATTTTATTTTTGATTTATCAATGTGATTTACCCATAAAACCCTGTTAGCAGGTTCCTTTTATCTTCAGTTAAGAATGTTTTGTTAGCAGGTGTTGTGGAAAACCACTTCATTTTATCTTTGATTTAAAATGAAGTTAGAGTCAGTACTTGTTGTTAGCTGATTCCTTTTATTTAAAGTTAAAATGTGCAGTTAGCAAGTGTTGTGGGAAGCCCACTTCATTTTATCTTTGCTTTAGTGTGAAATTGGAGTCAGTAGATCCCTCCCTGATTTGCAGATTTATTTTATCTTGATTTTAATGATAAAAGAAAGTGTTGAAAGACTATAACATATTGATTCCTTTTATCCTTAAACAAAAATCTATGTGAAAATGAAAACCCTGTGGAGTGCTTGAATAATAGAAATAAATGTCCAAATAAGTTTAATGGATTAACATTAATAATAAAACTATTTGGAGATCTTATAACTTCAAAATCCTAACTTTAAAACAACAAACATGGATCTATTAGGATTCAAGTGTTTGATTAAATGAAAATAGAAAACACAAGTAAAAGAAATAAAACAACTAGGGTTAGAAAAAATAAAACTTAAAACTCTGGAAAATGGACCAGATTATGAAAACATAATCAAAGAAACAACCACTATAAAATATTCCAGTATAACCTGCAAACAAGTTAGATCCTAAACAAGAAACACAACCAGGTTAGACCTGCATTCACACAATCTAAACACTGGTTATGGCAAGAGTCAAAGGATTTGAAACATGTATTAAAAATATATTCATAATGCAACCAAATTCATGCATAAAACATCAAAAATAATAAATCTAATACATGAGAAAATAGAGAGATATGCAATAAAATAAGTTTTCTATGGTATTCAAAATCTTGCTTTTTGCATACAAAAACACCAACCAGAACCACGACAATAGTTGGATGACCTTCCAATCCTTCTCCACCACCTTTTGTTCTATGATTTCCAGCTCCTGTTTGTTTGTCGTAATGGTGTATTTAACATTCTCTCTATCACTCGGTTTTCTTTTATTTTTATTTTCCAGTGTTGCACTTCCACATATGCCCATTTGAAAAGAAAAACAAAAAAATGCTTTCTTTACAAAACATTACCAATGCCTTTCACTATTGTTATTCGAATGAATCCTTAACAAAGTTTTATTCAAAAACCTTGTCTACAAACTTTCCATAGGGTGTTAATATTGCCACCGTAGTGCTCCATAATCCCCTATTTCATAATTAGCTCAATTATAATCAATATCTACTATCTCCTCTTGATAATTCCTCATCAGATCCACTACGAGCATTATCTATTTGTAATTGTGTTACTGTCATGTGCTTCACTATTATTGTGTAGGAGAGTTATACTATATTTGATTACTTCTAATTTCGACTAGCAGAGAGCTAAGGTGTTATATTTGGCAAATTTTTAACCAAACAAGTACCACTAATCCTTACCCCATGCTCCTTGCATATATTCATCCATGTCATTTTCCATATTGCTAGCATGATGCATGGTCACCTTCGTGTTAGCCCACTAACATGACATTCATCGAGAATTGTTTTGTATATACGGTCTCATAATCTACACATTGTCCTTTTGGCACATAATCTTTGTCATCAATCATTCCACCATATCAGCTCATCTGATAGATTCAAACTTAATCCTATTCTTCCATGATGACATACAACTCAGTCCCTTGTGTTTGATCTGCATGTACATCATGTGATAGATCACCCATATTGCATACGTGACATCCACATTTTTAATTTTTTTCTTCATCCGACCAAGTTGCCACATCATCCTATGTTCAAGCTATCGCAGGTTGGTTGATGTCTTCATTGGATTTTCCACACTCATGCATATTCATGCTTCTCATGTTGCCTCTAGGTCCACGTAAGTGTTCACTCCCCTAGTTATATTATCTGCAAACAAAAATTTGAATATAAATTAAATTTTAAGCATGGCCTACTAATAAACAAAGACAACTTAACTTTATTGTATGCATTAATCAAAAAAATTATAATAAGGCATGAAATTAATGACTAAATGAATAACATAACAACAATCCCTACTTTACATTAAGGTAAATATAAATATAAATATATATGTATTATTTATTTTTACTTTTAATTTTTAATGTTTAAACAAATTAAAATACACCAAAATACAAACCACCATCATAGTCAAACTCCAAACCAAATAACACTAAATAAAAAAGAAAACTATATTTAAACCCTATCTAATAAACAACCCCATCAATAACACCACTTAAAAGACACGAAAATCCTTAAACAACAAAAATAAAATGTGGATCCCCACATTTAGGGTAATTTGTGCAAATGGCCATAAAAATACTCCAAAGAAGAGTTCTTGAAGAAAAATCTAGAGAAGAGATCTTGAAGAAAACTCTAGAGAAGAGTTCCTAATATAGAAGAAGACTCCAGAGAATATTTCCTAAATAAAACTCCAAAGAAGAGTTCCCAATCCAAAAAAAGACTCCATATAAGAATTCCTTGAATAAGACTCCAAAGAAGAGTCCATGAAATAGGAGATTGGTGATCTCCTTTATTGATTAATGACTTCTTTCTAAAAAATTTGAAGATATCTATAGAATATCTCATTGTAAATCTTCCAATCTCAAAAGATATAGAGAGGGACAAGCAAATTCCCATTCCTGATAAAATAAGCTACAAGCCCAAAGACCTTGGAGAGGTCTCCAGGAGAAATAAGGAAAAGGCTTGGAGAGACTTGTTGCAAAACTTATAGAAGCATCATCAAAGGAGTTCCTAGAAGAACTCATTGGAGAAATCCACTACCAAGGAGAAGCTCCTGATAGTGAAGGACTTGGGACAATTATCACCATCCGACAACAAGCCCAAGAGAGAAGGCATAATCTAGTGAAGACCTCAAGACATTCAAAATATTGAGAAGAAGACCCTGTTTGAAGTCAAAATTCAACAAGAAGATTGAAGGAGGATTCAGACAGAATAAGCCTACCAAATCCAAGATATTTGGAGATTACCTCTCATAGCAAGAAGACATATTTCAAAGGTAAGAATTTTTTGAATCTACAGTAGAAAATAGAATATCACTTGGAGGATCAAGCCACCAAACCCTAGGCTCAAGATAGAAGGTTCAAGACCACATTTTGGTGAAGCAAGAAGTTGTTTTGGATAGCCAACAAGAAGCTGTGGAATTCATTCATCACAAGGTAGCAACTTGGTGAATCTAAACACCAAGATCTACATCATCTACATAAGCCATTAAAGGTAAGAAACTTGGGTGCAATTAGTTGAACTTTAAATTAGGGTTCATTATCAAATATCATTAAGCACCATATTTGGATTAAAGTTGCAAAAATAAAGGGCTCATATTATAGTCTTCAAGAAGGTGCAAAAGATAGTTCTTTTAAGATATTTATTTGCACATTAAAATAGGAGTTGGATGTATTTTGAAAGAAATAAATATATCATCTACCTATTATCTATCTAGAAAGCAAGAAGACTACATCCTACAAACTAATTGTAGTGAAGAATTGCATATTACTTAAGGGTTCATTATAATTACTCTTAAGAGTTGCAGAGATTATTAAGTGCATTAGAAACTACTTTGAGAGCTTATTTATAGGATAAATAAGGTGAGAATTAAAGTGCAAGAAAGGTTTTATTGATTCATTGCACTATACTAGTTGTTCATTAAACTAGTTACTCTCAAAGGATTGTTTTATGTTTTTTGATTGTTAAGATCAAGGGCACAAAAACCAACATACTATCAAAGTGTCTAGAGACACTATCTGGTGCACAAAACCTATAGCATTTCATGGCCAAAATAAGCCACCATTAAATCCTTGAAGGAAGCTACAAATCGAGACTTGGTGAGTCTCATATTCAAGGTGCACTTAGGGTTTCATTAAAAGAGTAAGTGCAGAAATTTCTACTTCCAAAAAGGCATATTAGCTTGGATCTATTCTTATTAAACTATCCAAGCAAAAGAGTTAGATATTAGTGTTGTCTAAAAATAAAGGTAACAATACACTACTCTCAATAGAATAAGAGCAAGTAAAGGCCATATCTAAGAATCTAGAAGAAAGCATCAAAATTCCTCAAGCTATATAGTGAGGAGCCTTCATAACAAAGAAGGAAATAGCATCTAAAAGAGACAAAATATACACTAAGCTTTGGTGCAAAATAAGGTCTCTTATTTATAATACATTGGAGCACCATATACCTCTAAAATAGGTTAGAAGTATTGAGTGTCACAAGACACCAAAAACAATAGGTGTTCTACATTGCTTGCACATCAACGGAGGTAGAAGAGAAGTCGGTTTAGGGTTTAGAAGCACGGTCATCAGCCTAGCAGGAATAAGGTATGAGTTCGAGCAGAAGACAAGAGCCATCGAAGGGCTCACATTTTGAGGCACCTAAAGACACAGGTTCAAGCACCTAGAACAAGCATCCACCTATAGCATTAAGGCCAATATAAGAAGGCCATTATCGATCAACATCTACGAGAAAAGAGATAGCATAAAGGGTGATTATCATCTATGTTTCTACAACATAGCTATCAATGCAGACAAAATAACATTATTAAGGAAGGAACAAGGAGCTAGCACACAATCATCTACATTAACAAAGGTAGCATACTAAAAGCATCAAAGAGCAAAGCTAAAAGGTGCTATACCAAATACGTAGTTGAGAGAAGACATCTTCCAAAGAGAAGCACTCAAATCAGCCCTTGGTTTTCCATAAGACCACCATTGGAGTGCCATAGAATCATTCCTCATCACCATAGTTGGAGCCACCCATACAACAAATATGTTGGCTTGGAAAGAAAGTATTATCAAGAGCATTTTTTGGCAAGGAATATATGAGCTATAAAACATTGGAGGGAGAGTGTGCATGCAGTGCCACTTGGTAGGAACACACCAAGCACCACTTCATTCCTCAATGCTCAAAGAATAATTGAATGCCTTCCTTCGAGCGGTTATAAAATCATTAGGAGGTTACATATCTTTGCTATCATTACAAAAGGGAATGAGCATTGGAAGAATCTCAACGTCCATATTTATTGTAACTCCTAATTTCCACTTGTCCAAAATTCGAAGAGGAATTCATGCTATTTAAAGCATTCAACTTGGAGGGAGAAATATCAAAGTCAAAAGCATGGTCAAGCATTGAAGGGTGTAGAAGCATATTCATAGCAAGAAGCTAAATCAAGAAAGGAGCTTGTGTGCCATTCAAGAGGAGTGTAAGCAATACTATAGCTTGCATTAACGGCCTATCATTTACCAGCAACTCCAACGCTCTTCAATTGGAGAATACTTTGACCAAGAGCCATTCAAGGAAAAGACTAGTGCCAACATCATCCAAAAAGCATTAAATTCTCTACACCAGCCATAAATGAATACGTTGAGCCACAAGGATCACTAAGGCATCAGCAAATACAAGGATTACTAAGCCATCAATAGATATGTTGAGCCACAAAGTTGTCAACGGATACATTGAGCCACAAGGATTACTAAGGTAAATTTCATATTAAATATTCTTGCTTTAAGTCTAAGTGACACTGGAGTTATAAGGATATAATTCATTTACTATTGCAAAGCATTCATCAAGCATTAGTAACATATTAAGCAAGCCTATTTCAAGAACATTTACATATTTGCAAATAATAAAGTTGGAGATATAAGGGTTTCTACTTAGGAAATTAAAACCCTATTATTGCAAATATTATTGTTTTCTAATATTCCAAATTAGGGAGTTATAAGGAATACTACACCAAAATAAATTATTGGAATTTAGAAACATTAAACTATTAATATCAAGGGATATAGAAAGAAGTTCATTAAATATTATCAGGGGTTGGAATCAATTGATATACTTGTCTCATAAACACATTAAAGGGGTAAAATAAATCCAACTTTGAGAACTTCTTCAAATTAGAAAGTGCTTAGTTCAATAGGAGAAATAAGGTGTAATAAAATTTGATTATTGTTACTTACAAAACATTACAAAATCAACTCAAGATTGAACTATTACTTCCAAAAGCACTTTATCAATCATATAGCATAATCTAACAACTAGGGAGACATAAGGAATCCTACAAAAAGAAAACCTAAATCCAAGAAAGGTTTTATTAATTTACTTGAGATAGATATAGTATTCTACAAATTCAAAGTGAGAAACAAGAAGAATACTACACTTCATCTACTAAGGAGTTATAAGGTAGACTACTACAAAGGATTCATCAAAAATATACTATTAAAGCACTTTAGCACTATATTATGGATTTATAAGGATTTCTAACTCTAAAAATACAACAAATACTAATAGAAATAATTTCCTCAGACAAGAAAAAGCAAGTACCATAAAAATTGGGATCATGAATCTACTCATAAAATTTGAAGGAACTTTAGATCTAACTTCAAATGTCTCAATGAATCAAGCTCATCTCTAGATGAACCACATTTGAAGTAGATCTAAAAATTCTCTGTTAAAGTGACATTTCACTTTCCTTAGACTTTGTGAGCATATTGTATATGGTATTACTCACATACAAACATTACAAGGATGAAAATGTAGAATGAAAAGGATTGATAGAGTTACTTAAAAATAAGAAAGAGCTAAATGAACCATATTTAGAAAATTTTTCTTTAATCCACATGTAGCATTGGTACTTCAAGTTCTACTAATTCAAAGTCTTATCATGATGATTTAAGTGGTTTTTCGATAGATTCAATACATAGTAAGGATATATAAGGAGAAATACCTTTGTAGGAATCAAATAATAGTACAACTACCTATAAAAGTATGAATATTGGATCTAAATATAAAGAAGAATATGAACCAGATAAAGGAGGCATACAATGCAATGTGAATTAAAGATAATACAAAGAACCTGATCAAGCCAAAGAGCATCCACAGGAAGAAGATCCATATTGAATACTAAAGTATTCAATACCCAAATAATGTAATATAGGGGGTGTTAGAATATATTACATCATTTGGGTCATGTAAATGTACCACCTTTGGTACATAGTTAGAGTAGGAGATTACTTTAGGGGGAATTTAGCTAGTTACTTCAAGTAATGTAATAAATGCACAAGTTTCAATGTGCAAGGTGTCCCCTTGTACAACTAGGTAGAGTGTTGGCCAAGGAACCCATATTCCTATATAAAGGGCCTCATAGTAAGTGATTACATATCACAATAGGTAGTAGTAGAGTAGAAGGTAAACTCCATTGGTGATGGAGTACAATGTAGTCCTTTAGCATATATTCATGGAGTGCTCATTTCCTCCATAGTTGCATTGTATTATTTTTGTCATTTCTATTTATAGTATACTTTAGTCATATTCTAAAATTACTCTCCTTCATATTTTCTTAATCCTATGATTGCCATTTCTCGTAGCATACTTCATCAAAATCTAACATGGAAGTGCCAACCCAACACCATCAACAAACACCACCTTTGGAACATCAACAAACTCCCGTACACATGCATGATTCAATAGGTTAACAAACCCCAATAAATACAAATAATTCTTCAATAGCCCAACCAAATCAAAGGGTTTCCCAACAACAAAAACAAAAAATACCTCTGTATTCCTCTTTTTATCCTTCTCACCCAACTTCTTCTTCAACTCTTCCACTACCCACTTCTTATGCTCAAATTAACCTTACACCTCATCATGCCCAACCTCCTCCTAACTACTATCTACATCCACTACCACACCATTATAATTACCCCTACGATTATCCCAAATTACCTATAAAGGAACCCCTAGTCTACCCCACCGACACATTACAAGTACCCTCTCATGAGATGCAAATCATGAGGGAGCAACTCAAAAATATAGAGTTGCAAATTAGTTATTATGGGTCCTAAAATACACTTGTAGCTAAATCTACAATTATCTCATTCATATCTTGATGGCCCTCCATCCCTATCAGTGCACAATTATCGATATGTTTACCACCTAATCTAAGGTAGAGACCCCCTCATGCTCCACACTTTCCCTTATATCTTGGGGTTTAGGCCTTGGATTGGTTCAATAAAATCCCTCAACATAGCTTGTTTGCCTTTGAGCAACTAGCCAATGCATTACTAGAACATTTATCTCTTGATATCAAAAAGAAGACATCACTACCCGATCTCTATATTTTACGATAATTTGATAATGACCTTGTCAATAAATATATCTCTAGGTTGAGTGGGATCATCCATGATTTAATATTTTTGATCCCACCTCTAGATTTGGTAAAAATATTTTCTAAGAGTTGTATCAAACACATATCAGCAACACTTCAAATACAACACCACTTCTTCAAATATGTCATTGCCCTGGCTAAGGTGATTGAGGATATACAAATCTAGGAAGGTAAAGTCAAGCTCCATAAAAATATTGAATACACTTTGAACACTAGATTTAGTAGGGGTAACTCTAACCTAAATCCTTTGAAATTACCCCAAGAAAACCAAGTTATGCTAAGTGTAACACCTATTTCACCACAACATACCCTCAAAAATGACATCAAGACTATCAATAATCTAGATCTCTTCCCTCATCCAATCAATATCAAACTTGCTAATCATGTTCTTAACATCCACCTCACAATTGGACCTCTATCTTTGATCCACTCCCTAATATCTTCCAAAGGTTATATAATTCTAGATACATTTCTTTACCTAAAGTGAGGCCAGATGACCCAAATCAGCCCAAGTAAAAAGGGTACAATGAGCATGTATTTTGTGAATATCATCAACAAAGAGGACATGACATCAACAATTATCATAAATTTTGATACTTGGTTCAATATCATCTCGATCGAGGTGTCATTCAAGTTGATAACACATTGACCCCACCCAACCAAAACCTAGGTATTTATAGAAACTTGAACAGAGGATGCAACAAAATCAAGTAGGTGCTTTGACAATGCAACCCCCACCCTAGCAGATCAACCATGTCAATCACATCCCATATCAGCAAAAATTGTGGGTATGATTAATGTTACCACACAAAATTAATTTTACACCATGGAACCCAATCTGCCATGAAACACTCTCAATATACCACCTTCTTTCATAGTACCTCCCATGCAAGGTCCTCCTCCTATTGCACCTCATAATGTTGTCACCATACAAAGTAACCTCACACATCAATTGCACATCACACCAACCAATATATCCATTTATAATATTTTACAACAATCATAGCCTCATCGGGAAACGACGAGGAAGGTCGGGAAAAAACTTCTCTGCGGAGCTCTGGCGTTTTGGCGGGAAACATTTTGTGCTAGCACCAGGTGAATCTCCAGGGTCTCTGGTTGGAAGTCTCCTCCAGATCCGTCTGAGGATTGACTCTTCACCTCTTTGAAGGATTGCTCGTTGCCTTGGGAGGGCCCAATGGGGTCTCCTCCTGGAGCTTCCGATGGGCAGAAAAGTTCATATGCAGATAAATTAAAAGAAAACCCTGCATCTTCTTCCGATGAAGCTCATCGCAGTGCTTATCAAATGCTATTCAAGAATGCTGGAAAGGGTTTACCTGCAAACAGAGTTAACGGCTGCCTTCCACAATCTGCGTCCAGGCCAAAGATTGTCATAGAGCCAAAACTGGTTGAGGATACGATTATATACCGTGCTACCCATGATCTGATCTGCAAATTCATGGGTATTCGGCCCACTCTGAACTTCCTTCACACCTGGGTGAGACAGAACTGGGAGCCCATTGGTGAGTACTCTCTATGGCCTATAAGCAATGGGTATTTTATTATTAGTTTCTCTTCTCTAGCAGATAGAAATAGAGCATTTGAATCAGAGAAGAGGAGCCACGGCCCGGCAGGATTATTTGTCCAACCGTGGAGAGTGGGTTTTGACCCCCGCATTGAGCCCACGGCTGTCCCGGTCTGGATACGGCTGTATGCTCTCCCAATGGAGTTTTGGGGTGAGCAAATCCTTGAGTTGATTGGTAATTCTCTAGGTAGATTTTTGGGAGTTTCAAGAGATACCATGGAAGGAAATCTGCTTGTCTTTGCTAGAATATGTGTAGAAATGGACATTAGCCAGCCACTTCCTACCGAGGTGGAATTGGAGTTGGCAGGACTAACCTGGATACAGCAGCTAGACTATGAAGCCTTACCTTTCAGATGCAGAGTCTGTCATAAGCATGGCCACTTGGCTAGGTTCTGCCCAAATAGCTTGACCACAAAATCGGAAGCTCCGTCGGGAGCGTCAAATCGTCCCAGAGAGGGTAAGTTCACTTCGGTCAAAGATCCCCTCAATATCCCCCAGGGTTCTGATGCCCAGAAAGATGGCTTTGAACAGCAGAAGCGGAGGAAAAACAAGAAGAGAAATGGCAAAGAGCAGACCCAATCCAAGCCAACCAATCGATATGAAATTTTCAAATCCCTTGTAGACCAAGAAGACCAAGTCATGGAAGGAGTGGTTGGGAATGATGGGGATACTAACACCTACTCTCATGATCCTCTATCATCTACTCCTGTCTTAGAACAGGTGATTGAACCCCCTGAGACTCTGCAGCCAGAGAACCTAGGGGCTATGGTAATTCATTCCCCTGCACAACCAGTTATTAAGGATGTCCACATGGGAAGTGCAGAAAAAAATAGAGAAAGACCAGCGTTGGGGATCACCCAGGTGGAAAAGAGGTCTAAGAATAGTAATTCCCAAGGAGCTGGTAGAAAATCCAACAAGGATCTAATAGTAGCGCAAGGGGACAAGCTGATCAATGGAGGATCGGTGAGAACAATTGACTCGTATTGCTCCCAAGGTTTCCAATGATTATACAATCCTGGAATGTAAGGGGTTTAAACAGTAGAACCCATCAATCTGTTGTTCAAAGACTTTTAGGAAAACACAAAACAGACTTTTTGCTCCTTCAGGAAACAAAAATGTCTTCAGATCTTATGTGTAAAATTGCTAGTAGAATATGGAGGGGCGCTGGATATATGGATGTGGCGGCCCAAGGAGCTTCGGGGGGAATTGTGACTTTTTGGAATCCTCTGGTGTGGATAGCAATAGAACATACAGCTTGGAGGGGGGTTCTCACATCTCTCTTTAAGAATATTGTTACAGCTGAACAGGTTTTAATTACAAACTTCTATGGGGCTCAAAGCATTGATGGCCAGCGGCTTCAATGGAATGTTGTTCATTCAATGAGATCCTCCCGGGAAGATTGTGATTGGATTGTTGCTGGGGATTTTAATGCCAAATTATCTGCCAGTGATCAGGGAAGGTGGTTTCCCAGTTTTGGATCCTGGGGATAAGCTTCTGATTGCTCAAGTCCAGGCCTTTCACCTTGTTGATATCAAAGGTCCTGGTACTTATTTTACGTGGACTAATAAGAGAAGAGAGCCACACAGTAGGAAGGTAAAACTAGACCGGTTTCTGGTCTCGGAGGAAGCATTTGTGAAATGGAATTTTAAATTTCAGATTTTGGAAGGCCCAGTTTCAGACCACTTTCCCATTGTACTGGAGGGAGGGGCTAGGACAGGGCAGTACCATAAACCTTTTAAATTTGAAAATTTTTGGTTGCAAAAAGAAGATCTCCGAAGAAAAATTCCTCAGTGGTGGGAAGATGGCCGCCCACCTTTTGGGACTGCAATGTTCAAATTTCACAAACAGCTTCAATTTGTCAAGTGTAAATTGAAACAGTGGAGGCAAACTAACAAATCAGACTTCCAGCTCCAACGGGCCCCCTTGTTGGCTAGATGGGATGAGGTGCAAAAACATTTCAGGGAAGGAAACATTTCCAAGCACCTTAAATCCGAGGATGATGCTTTGCGCAAAGCGGTTGAGGATATTGATAACCAAGAAGAGATTTCTTGGAAACGAGAGAGCAAGAAATACTTGGTTATTAGAAGGAGACAGAAATACAAAATTTTTCAGCGCTCTGCCTGTGCTAGGAGACAAATGAATACTATGGATTCCCTTCAAGATGAGAATGGATACTCTTTTGACACTCTTCCTGGTTTGCACTTCCACTCAATGGAGTATTTCTCAAAACTCTTTAAGGAAAGTATGGAGCAAGATGGGGCAGCCCAAGATGAAGTTATTGCTGTCATTCCTTCTTTAATCTCTCCTGAAGAAAACCAGGCTCTACTTCGACCTATAGATAAAGATGAACTTAAGAAGGTGGTCTTTGGGATGAGTACTGGTAAATCGCCTGGTCCTGATGGCTTCCCTATTGAGTTCTTTCAGGCCTTTTGGGATTCCCTGGAGGAAGATGTTATGGCTGTCACTGAGGAGTCCAGAACCAATAAAAGAATGCTCAAGGCTCTAAATCATACATTCATTTCTTTAATTCCAAAAGGAGCAGGGGGGGTTCATTTATCTGATTTTAGACCTATTGCCTTATGTAACGTGATCTATAAAATAATTACAAAGATTATGGCTGAAAGGTTAAAACCTATTCTGCATAATATAATTTCCCCGGAGCAAGGGGGTTTTGTTGAAGGGAGGCAAATTTTGGATGGAGTGATTCTTGCTCAGGAGGCTATCCATTCAATGCACCAAACAGGGAACAAAGGAATGTTCATTAAACTGGATATGTCCAAGGCTTATGACAGGGTGGAGTGGGGTTTCCTGGCAAAGATGTTGACTGCCTTTGGTTTCTCTCAGGACTGGACAGACTGGGTCATGAGCTGTATTTCTTCGCCTTCTTACTCTGTTCTTATCAAGGGACTTCCCTCGCCTCCTTTTGGTGCCTCTCGAGGTTTGCGGCAAGGAGACCCTTGCTCTCCTTATCTCTTCCTCATCTTGGCTGAAGGTCTGGGCAGACTCTTTCTGAAAAGAAGACTTCAAGGTCAGATAACAGGGTTTTAAGGTCGAGGCTGAAGTTTTGACACATTTACAGTTTGTAGATGATCCTTGGATTGGTGGGAGTGGCCAGCCTTAGGGAAGCAAGAAGAATCAGAGATACTCTAAATGTCTACCTCCGGGCCTCTAATCAAGTCATCAATGACATTAAATCCAAAGTGATCTTCTTCAATATTGATCAACGGTTACAGGACAGAATTATTGAGATTTTAGGTTTCACTCGGACCTCTCTCCCAGTAGTCTATCTGGGGGTCCCTCTCCATTTCAAAAAACTGAAAATTGATGTTTGGAAGGACCTTTTGGATGGCATCAATGATAGAATGAACCATTGGTCTAATAGATGGTTAAGTTATGGGGGTCGTCTAACTTTTCTGCAGTCAATTATTCAGGCCATGCCAATTTATAAATTCTCTGTCCTGGCTGCTCCCCAGTCTATTTGGAAAGAAGCTGGATAAAATGGCTAGAAGATTTCTATGGGAAGGTGCCAAGGGAGAGAGGAAATGGGCCTTGGTTGGCTGGGACAAGGTTACCCAACCCAAGGAAAAAGGGGGTTTGGGACTAAGAAGCTCCAAGTTTAACAACAAGGCTTTGGCTGGCAAACTGTATTGGAGGTGGATTTCTCAGCCAACATCCCTTTTCAGTAGAATTCTCTCTAGCAAATACCTGGGTTCTGTCCATCCTAATGATGTGGGCCGCTTTCCACTGGAAGGTTTTGGATCACCAGTGTGGCAGGCGCTCAAGCTTGGAGCTCAACTCATCAAAGATCAACTTTTTTTTGGAAAGTGGGGCGTGGGGATAAGGCTCGGTTACGGACTGATTCACGGGACCAGAATCCTCCCATTATTGTTGTTTTTCCTGAATTGCAACCGATAAAATCTGCCTTAGAAGATAAGGGATGGATTCAAATTGAGAGCTACTTTAACACTAGTCATTTGGGGGACTACAAGTTCATAAAGTTTAAACGGTTGGATGAGTGGCCAATACCTATCCCTCCGGAGTTGGTACCTACTTTGGGAAAAATCTTGGCGAGAACGGTTTCTTGCTTGGGAGAGATGAGGCGGATGAAGCGGCACGGGGCTATGGAAGCCTTGGGGTTTATCTTGTGAAAGAAGGATATGGTGAGATCCTCCCGAGCCCCCTCCACCCTCTTTTTTGGTTCTTGGTCGGAGAAAGATATGGCATCCCCAGGGCTGGCCGAAAGTGAACTTCTTCGCTCGGCAGTTTTTGCATAATGGAATTCTCACCTTTGACAATCTCAGACTCAGAGGCATCATTGGCCCCTCCCAATGTGTGTTATGCCATAAGCAGGAGGAAACGGCGGATCATCTAATGTTTGAATGTTCTTTCACTCGACAGATCTGGAAGCGCTGGTTCTCACACTTTAAACTTCAGGCTATTGGGGTCTTGTCCCGAAACAACATTTGGGAAAGCTGGAAGAAAGGTAGATTTAAATCCAATGCTCTTCGAATTGGCTGGGAGCTTGGTTTATTTTTTATCTCGGTGGCAGGTTTGGTTGGAGAGAAATGCCCGTATTTTTCGTGAAACCTTCTCCTCTTTAGAAGGAATATGGCAAGTCATTTGGAGCAAAGTGGCGGAAACGGTTGCCATTCATACCGAGGGGAAACCCGATGCTGCACGAGTCTTTGGACGAGGGAGTTGTTTTTCAACAAAGACAGGTGAGTGGTAGTTGGAAACCTCCTCCTGAAGGATGGATCAAAATCAACACTGATGGAGCGGCTAAAGGCAATCCGGGAAGTGCTGGAATTGGAGTTGTGTGCCGCGATCATGCTTGGTCTTTGCTCTATTGGGAATTGCAAGGTGCGGGATGTGCCACAAACAATGAAGCCGAGGCCTTTGCTATTAAATCCGCCTCCTTCTGGGCTGCCAAAAAAGGACACAGGAAGATTATTATTGAGTCTGACTCCCAAATTTTGGTGGGTGCTCTTGATTGTATGAGAAACTTTGTCTCGAAAGCTTGGAGGTTGCGGATCTTAGTTTCCCAAATCAAAGAGCTTTGGAGGGAATTAGATGATGTGATACCTGTCTATGTGAATCGGGATCTCAATAAGGCGGCCGATTTCCTTGCTAAGATGGGTGCTGAAAGGGAGGTTGGGATGCAGCTACACAGTGACATGCACGTGGAGGATGCAGAGATTCGACAAGGCCTTGAACGTTTTCTGAAATGATGGGCAGTGTTTTTTTGCTAAGGCTGGTTCTTTGTCGCGATATCGCGACATGTCGCGATATCGCGACAGGTTGCGCCCTTTCGGCCTCTTTCGGGTTTTTGTCGCGATATCGCGACAGGTTGCGCCTTCTCGGCCTTGGACGGGTTTTTGTCGCGATTTCGTGACATGTCGCGCCATCGCGACATGTCGCGCCATCGGGGCCCTTGGGGAAGTTGCATGGTTAAGTGGTCGCGATTTCGCGACAGTTTTGGCAATTTAGTGCTAACTGGTAAAATTGTCGCGATATCGCGACACTTTCGCAGATGGAGTGCTAAGTGGAAATTCCGTCGCGATATCGCGACAGTTTTGAGAACTGAGTGCCGTGAGGATATTTCGTCGCGATTTCGCGACAGTTTTGAGAACTGGGAGCCGAAAGGAAAAACCGTCGCGATATCGCGACACTTTTGGCGGTTTGGTGTCATAAGGAAAACCCGTCGCGAAATCGCGACAATTTTGGCTTTCCAGCGGGTTGGCGAAAACTGTCGCGATATCGCGACGCTTTTGCGATCTGGTTGCTACATGGTGAATTCGTCGCGATTTCGTGACATTTTTGTCGAAAGGTTGCAGGTGGGTGCTGTCGTCGCGATTTTGCGACATGTCGCGATTTCGCGACATGTCGCGATTTCGCGACATGTCGCGATTTCGCAACATGTTGCGTTTTCGTGCCTGTTGGCACCGCAGTGGGGGAGACGGGGTTGACTGTCGCGATCTCGCGACATGTCGCGATTTCGCGACATGTCGTTTTTTTGTGCCCAGTTGATTTCTTTGCTCTGTGTTGTTCTGGGTTGCCTTTGTGCTCTTCTCTTGTTGGGTTGCTTGTTGTTCTTGGTTGGGATGTGTTCTCTCCCGCTTGTAATTGTTCTTTGTATTAATACAAGTTTTTCATTTTTTTCAAAAAAAAAATCATAGCCTCATCATAAGGCTCTAAATGATATTTTAAGGCTTATAGATTTAGAAACTTACAACCATAATACTTTTGTCAATTTTATCGTTAATGTATGAACATGCATGCGCCCTTTGAATATTTTCTATGATCATGAGATGAAAACCCTCTAAGGGATAGGGGTTGATCCCCTATGCACATAATGGCATGTGTTGATGGAATATAATTTAAGTGTGTCCTAATCGATACAGGTTCCTCCATCAACATCATTTCTATCATTTCTCTCCAACACCTAAACGTTTCTTCTAGCCATCTCACCACTTCCTCCCTTGACTTATGGATATTCAATGGTGCTCTCTGCTTTTTTGTGGGTACCATCATCCTACCTATTCAAGTGGGTACCAATACACTACCCATATTATACCATGTAATAGAAGGTGAAATGCAATACAACCTTCTCCTAGGGTGACCATGGATTCATGACATGCAATGTATTCCTTCAATAATTCACCATTGTTTGAAATATATTCATGAAGGACAAGTGCATTGTATTCCTACATATGAAAATCCATTCTTATTATGTAATATGGTTGCTCTTCCACAAGACTCTTCTCTTCCAACCACTAATATTGACACCACTATTTCTCAATCCATTGAGTTAGTGCAATCGATGCGACCCACCCCACCTCAGTCTATTTCTATAATAGTAACCCACTCTTATCCACTTTTTCCAATATAAATTTTGTTGATAAACTTGTCCTACAATAGTCCATTCTCCAACCACTACCTTTTTTCCACTTGCAACAAATCTACCACCCTCTCTATATACGGCTCATTTGCTTTCGTGCCACCCAACTTCTCAATGTAAAAGTAACACCCTTTCTACTACCTCACCTCCCCATATTCCTACACCACTTAAAACTTCTACCAATCAAACAATATTTCCTACCACCTTTGACCCTCACCCTTTACCTACTGTCACTCTAAAGAATATTCCATAATTACCCAATGCTCCTCATATTTTTTCATCCACTCCTAGTGAATGTCATTATGGGAGGGTCACATTGTGTGACTTGATGTGCAACTCACAGCACTAGTTCCATTCATCGCTCCTAATCCATTCCACCTCCCTTTATAATTACAACCATCACCATCTTCTCCACCATGTATAAGCCAAGAATACCAAGGGAGTGTTCCACAATATGAATGCCAAGGAATACCCCATGTTTTAATTTTGATTATCACTCTTGGTCTTGGGGAGTACATTGTACATATACATGTATCTTACCCCTAAAATCTAAACTATTAGAGATTTTAGTTGTCCTTGTGATGCCCTCCTGACTGTTAGTGCAGTCATCCCTATCGGTCCACCCATGAATCACACAAATTTTATTTATGGGGTATTGAAACCACATTTGAGAGGCGTACACCCAAAGAGCCCAAAATACAATTTTGTGAAAATCTTGATTATTTATCCAATCCTTCCTTTGCCATGCACTATTTCCAATGCTCCAATTGGTATGGGTTTGACCTAGGGCAATATGATCAGGGACCTATAACCCTTATAAACCCCCCATAATAATAACTATGAGATAGATCTAGCCTCATTTTCCCTCACACTCATACAGATCTCTATTAGCTTTTGAAGCTTTAAACTTAAAGGAAATGCAACCACAAGTATGGAAATAAGCATAAAATATTATAACTATAATAATGGCTAACTAATATATATGAAAATATGATAGAAAATTTGATACAATTCTCAAGAAATCTCATATAAGAAAGGTCATGAAAATATACAATGCTCATTAATGGACGTCACTACCTCTCCATTTTGTAAAAATGGATTTACATTGTATCTACTACTACTCAACCTATGCTCTCCAAAATCCTAATAATCTTCTACTCTATGAAGGTCTATTTATAATGATATGCAACTCTTTGCCTTCAATATTCCTATGACACCTCACTATTCTATTCTAAGGACTCATGTACATGTGGACTACATGCACATTTACATCATTGCACATTGTAACATTTATGAATTTATTACATTGATTTAATAAAGTACTTAACTCCTAATATAATTCTAATCTAAATATATACCCATGATGGTACATTAGTAGTGAATCAAATAATGTAATATATTCCAACACCCCCTTGTATTACATTATTTGGGTATTGAAGACTTTAGTCTTCAATATGGATCTTTGTCTTTCAAATATTATTTATCTTGATCAAGTCCTTCTTTTTATTTTGTAGATGACCAAGTAGGGTGTAGTTTTGTTGACTTCTCATCCTCCTAATTTTGAATCTTCTAGTTCTTTGTCTGTATTTATGATATATTGGTTCTTTATTTTATGCAATTTGTTTCTCAAAAAATATATTAGTATTATTTTGGAATACAACATCTTGTGAAGTTCCAATTGTATCTAGTGCATATATGTTTATGTGGATTGATCTAGTTGCTTCTATCTCATATTGATTTATGATGAGACATATATTGACTCCATTTGAGTATCTAAAATCAATTAACCTTTTGCTCTCAACTAGTTTTGCTACTGAAATAAGATTAGATGATAATCCAAGAACATACATTACATTATGTATCAAGAAGTTAGGAAATGATTTACTAGGAGTTACACATCCACATCTATGTATATGATAAAATTTTTCATCTACAATTTTCAACCTGTAATTGTTAGTGACTTCAATGCAATCAAGCCATTGTAAATTTTTTGCATATGATGACTTGCACCAAAATCAATATACCAAATATCCTTTTCATTTTGACTTGTGAAATTGTTTGGGTTTGAAGTGATTTTGCATATTTGATATGGTATATTGGATGGGTTTTGATCTTGAGTCTTCTTGAAGTGAGTATTGTGATGAAATGTCCCTTTTTCAAATCTATCCATATTCTCAAAAATTGTAGTATTTCTTTTATCAATATGACCAACCTTTGATTAGAATTCCTTTTATCTCTAAAGAATAATTTTGATTCAAGTTTTATAACCTTTGATGTTGTCAACCTTTTGAATCCCTAATGGTTGATAATATGACTAATTAATATCTTTCAATTTGTAGAATCAATCTTGAAAATACTTCTCCAATTTTTAAGTTTTATAAAGGATCTTTCTTCCTTGAAAATAAATGAACTATGGATTTGATAGAATGCTTGGATTTCAAGACTTTAGTTGAATTCCTTTTGTCTCCCTAGTAATGTGATGATAATTTTAATATAATGTTTAACTCTTATCACTACAATCAACTATTTATCTCCTATGGTTAGAAAGCTTATAGATGATGTAAATTTCAATTAATAAAACTCTCAATATCTTTAAGATATTCAAGTTGGATTTTCTATGTCTCTTCAACTTGAGTATGAGACTAATAAAATCAATCTTCCAACTTTTAAATAAATCTAGAGTTTGAATTGCCTCTACCTTTATATAATGAAGTTTCTAAATTTCTATGATTTCAATTTAATGTAGGAATCCTTGTATCTCCCAAGTTAGAAATTTAGAATAAATATGTATTTGAAAATTAAGTTTCATTAACCTTATATCTCCTTGTTAAATATTTGCAAATAGTTGAAGCAATAATTAAAAATATTTTAATGCTTCTATTTTTCTACTTCCTTCTCAATATAATCAAAATGCTTTCTAGATATTAACACCTTATTACTCCTATAATTCAATATCTCTAGACTAAGTTGATTTTCAACCTTAATAAACTTGCAATATAATTCTTACCTTAACTTCAAACTTGCAAGCTCTCTATAATCAGTTTGATCTCCTACGACTTAGTGATAGTTGACTTCTTGTCAACTCCAAGATGTTGCATAAGTCTTTCACTTCCTTTTTCATTGATATGCATGCTTCCTCCAACATCAATATTTAGGTTTGTGTGTGTCTAATCACCTCAATGAGTGTGCTCTCCTTCAATGTTGATATCTTGACCTTCTTACTTCTATTAAAGGTGGCAACTAAGATCTTCTTCAATGTTTCTTCACTTGGCCTTCAAACTTCTATCTCTCTTGGAGAACGTATTCTTCTACAACGTCAATTGGTTAGGTTTGCAAGCTTCTAGCTTCTACTGTGAGTGATGGTTTGATTACTTCTATTTAGCCAATGCGTTACTTGGTTATTCTTCCTCGATCTCTACATTGCTTCACTTCTTTAATCCACCTTGAGATCTACATGTATCTTGAACTCATGATTATTCTCTCTCTATTGGCTTAACTTAATATGTGATGTATAAGTGATTTCTATTACAAATGTCTTCTCTATGCTATAACATAGTGAGAGAGGAATAGTGCAAAGTGGCACTTGCATTTTTTGTCTTCTTCAATGATATTCTACTACAACCTCCTTCAACACATATGACATGTGGTTTTTGGGAAATTTAACCATTTCCTTTAGTCCTATAATCAAAGCTCCTTTTGAGAATTATGCAATTGATATTATCACTTGAGTGTGCCCTTATATATGCATTCATGTTATCTTCTACATCATGGCACTTTACTTATTGCTTACAGTGTGATTCTTTCACCACTTTTCCCTAACTCTCTTGGACTCTAAAAACACTATTTCCTTGTTATCTTAATGCTTATTCACTATAGGTTTTGATAGTAGTTCAACACTTCAATTTATCAATATTATCCTAACGCTTCTATTGGAGACAAATGATGCTTATTCTCTCAACACTTCTTTGGCAGAGATGATTATTCTTCCAACACTCCTAAAGAGTTCCAACCCAATGTATGTTATCCTTCCAATTATCCTAAAGAGTACCAACCAGATGTATGCAGTGGCTTCAATAATGAGTAACTCCTCCTTGTCTTGATGGTGCAAATGACTGAGTTTACCTTTCCACTTGTAATGATTTTGATGTTGTATACCTAAGATTAATGGGATGTTTGCTTTGGTCCAAGTTGCATGGGTAGAATGGCAGTTGGAATTGGTATTAATGTAGCTTCTTCCAATGTAATTTCATGGACATAATACTACTATGTCTTCTTAGTTGTGATGTGTCATTTGATAGTGATGCTTGGAGGTGAATTATTTATGATTCCTATGATTCCTTCACCAAAGGCTTCCAAATATCAAGTGTACTCTCCTTTTCCTTCACCAAAGGCTATTTTGATGCTATATGTCCTTAGTATAGCTAATATCTTCTTCTACCTTTTGCTCAATTATCCTAGGATGGATACACATTATTAGAAGTCTAAAAAATAATCTCTTCACCTTTTTGTAAATGACTTATCTTCTTGATTTACTTGGAAACTATGTAGGTAGATGATGTTTGAGATCTCCATTTTCCTTGGAGATACTTCACTTTTAGATCTCTCTTGAGTGGAACTAAATAGATGCTATGCAAACATATACTGTTATGGTATTCATATTTGTCTCCTGTGCTATTAAATCAACTCTTGACTTCACAAAATGTTGGCTACAACTTATTTTGTAGGCTAAGATAAAACTGAAGTCAATATTACCTTTGAACCCTTGGCAATACTTATCTTGCTTGGTTTCTTTCACACTTACTAATCCAAGTTTTCCAATAATGTATTTTTCACTATAGTATATGCAAAAGTATTGAGTCTTCTTTTGCTTAGAATAGTCAATAGAATTTTTATATGTTTCTTTTTCTCAAAATATATCTAAATTTTGTTTTTATGTGTAGGTTTGAACCTTGTAGACAATAACTTCAGCACTCCCTTGAATACTTCATATAGAAACAGATATATACAACCTTTAATCTTGAAACTGGTGCTCAATAAAATTTAATAAGAAACAAAATATAAAAGTTCAACTAATGAAACTTTTTCACCTTTTTTGCATATCTTTTCACCTCTATAAATGATGATGATGATGATGATTTAAATCACCTAAATTTCTACCTTTTGTAGATGATATTGCAACTCTTCTAGGCTATCCAAAAATAACTCTTTGGCTCACCTTTATGCAACTTAGAGACTCCTCTAACTTGCTACCCAATATTGTAGTTTGGTGGCTTTAATTCTTCTTCAAAATGCACTTCTGAAATATAAACCTTAGCAACTATTAATGCTACCCAAATTGTTACTTTCTTGCTATCCTCAAATCTAAAATAATATATATATATATAAATATATATATATATATATATATATATATATATATATATATATATATATATATATATATATATATATATTGTAAAGTAGTCAAAACCTTCACTAAAACGCTATCCTTGAATCCCAAAAAATTTGTAGGAAACTCCTCCAAATCATAGCTAAGATATTTCTCAAGAACCCTTCAATGACAATCCCCAAATCTCTCAGATTTTGTGGTTTCTCTATCTTCTTTCTCTTGTCAAAATTTGGCTTCAATTTTGGCCTATATAATGGCCTTCTTCTCAAGATTCTGACTGTCTTGAGGTCTTTCATTATTCTTCTCTAAAATTTATTCCAATGAGTTCTTCTAGGAACTCTTCCAATGAGGCTCTCCAAGCCTTCCCTTGTTTTCCTTGAGACCTCTTCTAGGGCCTTCAATCTTGCAGTTTCTCAAAACTTCTATGAGACCTTCCTTGATCTCTTCAATCTTCAACTATGGAAGTTTTGCAATGAGATCTCCTCAATCTACTACTATTGAAATCTAAAATAGTACTTTTAATAGTCCTTCTCTATCCTCAATATTCCAAATATGAAATTTCCTCAAAAGGAACCTTCTATGGGTCTCTCCTTCAATGTAAATTTTTCAATATTCAATGGAGATCACCAATCTCCAATATTCCTAGGACTCTTTTTCTTGAGTCTCTTATTTTGTCAATGGGGTCTTCTTTTTAGGACCTCCTCCTTGATTTGTAATCTTCAATGTGGATTCCTTGGCAACTAGATCTCTTCTCAATCTCTAACTTGGAATATTCGATATGTAATTCTTGTAATGGGACTTTTCTCCTTAGGCCTCCAAATCTTCAATCTCTATTTTTCTGCACCAAAAATATAATCCATTTGTCAGGAAAGCACAGAATCTCAGGAAACGAAGGTAAAATTCTTCTCTATCTATTATAGGAAGTTTCTCAACTTCTGGGAGTTAATTTTCTGCAATAAAATATTATCAATAGAATTTTTTTAAAATCTATAGAAAACAATCTTCACTAGTTGGATTGCCAATCTAGTGTATTTAATGTTGATTTCTAGTCTTCACAATATTTTATATAACTCTATGGAAAAACTCCATCAAAAGATAATTTTAGAAATACAAAAATGAGATTTACAATCTCCTCTCAATATCTCTTGTAGCTCTCTCTATTTTATATTGATCTACCATGTGCTTCGATACCAATGTGAGCTTTTGAAGCTTTAAACTTAAAGGAAATGCAACCACAAGTATATAAATAAGCATGCAATATTATAACTATGATAATGGCTAACTAATATACAAGAAAATATGATAGAAAACTTGATACAATGCTCAAGAAATGCTCATATAATAAAGCTCATGAAAATATACAATGCTCATCAATGGAGGTCACTACCTCTCCATTTTGCAAAAATGGATCTACATTGTATCTACTACTACTCAACCTGTGTACTCCAAAATCCTTACAATATTCTACTTTATGAAAGACTATTTATAATGAGATGCAACTCTTTGCCTTCAATATTCCTATGACACTTCACTATTCTATTCTAATAACTTATATACATGTGGACTACATGCACATTTACATCATTGCACATTCTAACACTTGTGCATTTATTATATTGCTTTAATATTGTACTTAACTCCTAATATAGTCCTTATATAAATATGTACCCATGATGGTACATGTAAAGAAGTAAAAACCATGCATCTAACTATGTGACAATGTAAACATATCAATAAAGAATACTAAGTAACCATTGTGACACAAAATTAAAAGAAATAGGATGTTCTTTTATTGATAATTCATAATAGCAGTTACAATAAATCCCTCTTAGGGATATACCAATTTGATACACAAATTACAATAGGTAACCCCACAAGGGGAAATATGCACTCCACAAGGTTCTTGCCCTTCCAAAATATGATTATAGAGGGTTTCTTTGCAACCTTTGCTTTATGGTCTTAAAGAGATGATCCCAATGATATATAGCTCTTGATTTGGCCTGTAACCTACACACAAGAAACTACAAGAAAGGTCAATAGCATATGAAACCTCTCGAGATGAGGTATGTTTCTTTATTGATGTAAGATAAAAAGCAAATGCATAGAAAACACTAAAAATAGGAAGTAAATGCATAAAAGACAAAATTAAAAAAACTGCTAATCTACGTTATAAATCAAAATGAAATCATCTAAGACTAAAGAAACTAAAAAATAAAAGCAAAGTGAATGTCATCCTAAGGCCATCCTCGATCATTTTGATGAGATTTGTTGACCATATTTGGCATTGACAATGGTGCTTGTGGTCCACTATTAAAAATAGTGACTACCAAATAGAGACACTATTCTCTGATATCAATGTAGGGTGATAGTCAATTTGAATGCCAAACTGATGTTCAAGATTTGGCATATCTGGAAACACATTTGGATCATGAAATTAAATTATAACTATTGGTGGATTGATGAAACAAAGTGATGTGATTAGCTCTTCAAGTTCTCCAAAGCTCCATTGGTGAATGTGCAAACATCATGATGTGATTTGGGTAGCACTTCGTTGCACCTCAAGGGATATCAATTCTCTCCTCATTTTGACAGCAGTTCATTATAGCAATTGAACCTATATTCTTCTCTTATTTGGGTGCCTTATATAGATCTCCTAAATTGGTATTATAGCTGCTTCAACAATCCAAGATCAAGATTTGGTTGGACTAAGGTAGGTGAGGTGATGCTTCTAGAAGCTTCCATGGAGTAACTGCTCAAGAATCATTGCTTTGTAATAGTTTTTACTTGGCTTGGATAGCCTGAGTTTGTTATAGACTCAACCTTATTTGATAGGTATAGCTTAATATGAAATCACTATCGATAGGTGTGGCCCATCCACGGTCATCATCAATGTCAGTTCCTGCAAGGCCATCACTGAGGAAAATAGTGGCCAAGGCTAAATAGGACCGGCTTGCCCTGATTGAGTGGTTATAACCATTGTTGGGTATTGGAAAGGTCCAAGGTGAGTCATATGGCCTAAAAATGTGTCCACATGAGTAGCCTCCTCAACATGATGTATTTTAGGTGTCTACAGATACCCCTTTTTATATGCGTTGTGGGAAAACACAACACTGAGCAAAAATAGACAACCTAACACCACATTGTAGGTTGATTGATGTTCATTGATCTAGTCAACTTTAGATGCCCCAATCATGAAAAGAGCATACATCTCTAAATCACTGTTTCCAAAAAAATTAAAGATCTTGGTTCAAGTACAACCTTTCGTATGAGGCCTCCTTAATCTTGGAACATTGTTCAATAATGAATAGGCGAGGCCTATGATCCTTCATGCTTCAAGAATGCCAAGAATTTTTTAATTAATTTTTTTTCTTGTTGTCTACACCAAGCAAGATCATGATTATATTTTGAAATGATTCATGGATTAATGCAATTTGCATGATTAGGTGTTTAATTGTTGATTTTGATTATGATTGTTATAATTATGACTACCCCCTCAAGTGACACGTCAATGAGATGTGAGATGATGAAAGTAGTGATTCGCTTGACCAAGATGACTTGGATGAATTGACCAAAGGTATATACTTCTTTGGAACTTTTTAGATGTGACCAAATAAGACTAGGCATATTTGGAGCTTTTGAGATTGACCAAAGGACTGGGATGTATTTGGAGCTTTTGAGATTGACCAAAGGAAACCAGGCATCTTTGGAACATTTGTAGATTTGACCAAAGGAAACTAGGCACCTTTGGAGTTTGAGATATGATCAAAGTAAACTAGGCATCTTTGGAGCTTTTTAAAATTTGACCAAAGGAGACTAGGCATATTTGGAACATTTTGGGATGTGACCAAAGGAAACTAGGTATATTTGGAGCATTTTGGGATTGATATAGTGAGGCAAAGGGTACAATATTTTGGAAACCAAACAGTTGATTTGATTGGATGTGGTGCAAAGGGTACAAACTTTTAATTTGGTAATTGATTATGATTATATGCAAGGCAAATGGTGAAACCTTTTGAAACCTAGCGATTTCTTTGATTTGATGATTGGATTGAAATAAACCTTTGATTAGGAAGGCATGCTACCTTGATTTTTACCATGTTGCTTGATTTTTAAATTGCTTATTTGGGGGAAGTTATGCGATGGATCATGCCCCAGCTAATACTTGAAAATATCTGTTTGATTAGCAATTTTAAAGTTGTGGACCATTACATGTGTTATGATTTATGGATGCATTGATGGATGTAATGCCTATATGATGATGTGATTATGCTAGGTATGTTATGTAATGATGATAAGAAATATGTATATGATTGATGTAGTACTAGATGTTGTGATCTATATGTGTAGATGTTCTATATATATGCTTATATGGATGCAATGGTTAATGTCAAATGCATGTATATATGTTTCAATTGTTTATGCATTAAATCTATGTATATGATATGGTGGATGTAATGTGTATGTAATACTTTAATTTCATGAGGATGGTCTAATGCAAATGAATTGGTATGTTTTAATCACTTAAAACATAAGGAATAAATCTACTTTATGTTTAGAAAACTAATGGAAGACACCACATAATGTATGAAAATCATGAATGAAAATGGTAACTATTATCATAAGAATTAATCACTAATACATTCATATATAATATGAAATGATGTAAAAGCTTTCCCTATAATCTTTTGCAAACTACAAGATATGTATAAAATAGTTAGTGGCCATATAAATATCATTGTTGATATCCATCCGATATCTATCCTATTCTATGAACATCCCTTAATAAAAAAAAGTTCATAAAGAAAGTATGCATGATTGATGAGATGATTTGTTGCTATAGGAGAATTTTTGAGGTTTTCCATGAGACTAAAACACCCTAGTTGATTAATCAAAAGTTTTATAATGACTACACAAGACTCCTAAAATATACAAGCCTATTAAGAAGATCCAAATATTCACTATTACTGTGTGTGCAAAGTGAATACATTAGATGAGGTATACGACTACCCCATTGCTAGGCAGGTTTCATTCAACCGATTGTTGTAATTAGGATAACCATATGGTCATCATGATCCTGAGTTTTAATGTAGTTAGACTAGACTACTAGGCAATAGAAGCCACCTAAAGCTAGCTCATCCATAAGTTGACATTGATATGTACAAAAGAAGGTCGCTAATATGATAGACATATCACCATGCATAAGGATACTTCATTACCAAATGGGTTTCATTCAATCCATTGTTGTAATGGAGATCACCCCATGGCTTGTGAAAACTAAATATTCCAGGGATTCAATCGCGTTACCCCCTTCTTTTCTTTTGATTGCTTGGGATACTTGCTCATGCTTAGTGATGATAATCATTGTTTATTTTGTAATTTTTTTTATTTTGGAGCAAGGGATTTGCTTAGTGATGAAAATCACAATTTATTTTTCTTTTATTTGGGAATTTTCTCATATTGTGTAAAAGAAATGGATTGCTTGGGTAGAGGGGAGCTTGTCCGTTTGTCAATGATCATTATTTTGGACCATGCACATAATAATATGAGTAAGGAAAACCTTTCTCTTAAGGTTCCTAGGACCACTTGTAGTGTCATATTTCCTTGTTCAAACTAGGATTATTAATGTTTAAAATTGTGATGGGATTTTGACATATGCAAGGTACTATCAAAACTAGACCTCATCTCCAAAAGCCAAAATATCTTTCTACCAAATCTAAAAAGATAACTAGGGATGGTTTCACTCACAAGGAATTTTGAATGATAATGATTTTAGGATGTATTATTAGCATACAAACATGGTGTCATTCATAGGAATGTAAGTACGACCTATCCTAATGCATATGCAATGGATGATTATGCCTAATGCAATGCAGTTAATGAATGCATAAATGGAAATGCACAATGTAATTGTTTTTGTGTTTTGAAATATTTTTGGATTTTATTGTTTTTTTATTTGTTTGGATTTTTTATGCTTTTTAGTATTTTTTGGATTTTTGATTATTTTTAGGGGGGAGGTGTGATACCTTATATACCCCCAGTGTATGCACTACTTGATGAAATCGGGGAAGGTGCAATACCTTTAGAATCCCTAGTTTACTTCATTTCTTGTGATGTGGATGGTGGGGAAGGTGTGATACCTTGAAGAACCTCAAGTGTGTAGTTTGTATATGGTAATATACTCAGCCCGACTACAAAGATTAATGGAGATAGACTTTCCTTATTGTGGGATGAAAATTTGTGCACTATCATTGTCTGTATGGTGTGATATTAATGACTCGTCTATGGATAGAGTCTGTCTATCGATAATATCTTGGACTACATGTCTAAAGATATGACAATCATAAATCTCATGATCCCTCACTCGGTGATAAAGGCAAGAATGATCCTCCCTATAATTTTTAGACTTGGGCCTATATGGATTGAACAAGGGTATGTCTAGCAAGATGAGTATCTTCATTTCTTGTAGCTTATGAAATATGGTGGACAAAGGTTCGGTTACTGGAGTTCATATGTGCTGATGGAATTTTTGGTAAGGAGGAGGATGTTGTAGTCATATTTGATATAGTGGTACAGGTTTCTCAATAATTTTCTTGGGAGGCTCTCCTTGGTTTTTCGATGTAGGTAAAGTTCCCTTAACTATGTACACTTATTGGCTTTTGGTATTGGTAAGGCTATCAATACGAATTTGATTCCTCTCAAGCATGTTTTGTATTATTTTCCTAAATCCATAATATGATCGAATATCATGATCATATAATCGATAATAGATACAATGTGAATCCTCTCTTTATCCTTTGGGTTTTTGATGGTTTGGATCTAAAGGATGAACCTCAAGTAAATTAATGGCCTTTTCTTTGCATAATCGATTGAAAATTGATACCATAGGTTCAAATAGAGGTGTATAAATATGAGTTGCTTGGTGTGACCGACTTTGCACTTGATCTTGTTGAGGTATTTCCTATGATTGTATAGGAAGCAGTTTGATTTTGGATGTGGTTTTCTTCTATAGCTTAATGCTCGCGAGTTGGTGCATGATTTGTTGCAAAGCCTCATTTTTTTGACCCATTTGCATCTCTATCTTATCTAGATGATCTAGAATGTGCTGCAAGACTAATGGGGGTGTGAATTGCATCATTGTTGATGGATCTAGATGATAATTGACCAATGATGGAGGTGAATTTAAAGTGGATGCAAGAGGACCCTTGGATAATTGTGGATCACCAATCTCTATAATCTAAGAGGTTGTAGATGTTTCTTGATGATATATTTTAGTGATTGCATCCACATGCTCTTGTTTATGACTCAATTCATGCTTTTGTTCCACTTTGGAGTGTTCAACTATGATAGCTTGAGTACTCCCATTTTGGCATGAGGGATACACTTGTTCTTGTGTTGTGTGAACCAAACTAGGTGTGACTAGTTTCGATGGTGGTAGCACTTTTGATATAGCAAATATGTCTAATGGGGATACAAGTTGTGTTGATTGACTTAGAGAAACTTGGTTCTCTATCTTGACATTGATCATTCCCACAAACTCATAGGAAGATATTTTGGCACTTGGACAAGTTGTGAATGGCTCATCAACTTGCCTTGGGTGTTCTATTTTAGTTGGAAATATTGTAGTTTTCTCTTCATCCTTAGGTATGATGATATCTTGTGTTACATTGATGGGAATATATGGAGGAATTTCCTTGATTGGCCCCTTCAAATATTCTCCCTTAAGATATCCTGACACTGTGAAAGGGGTATAAGGAGGAATCACTAATGATGGTGGATATGCAATGGGTGGTGATGGTTTGATGCATGCTCTAGCCAAATGTTTTATGATTTCATCCAAGTGGATATCTTGGTGCTTGCATGGTGAAGGAGATTCATGTAGTTCATCGATTCTTGACCTTGGTGTATGAATTTGAGGTATTGATGTACTATGGATGGGATGCATTCCATATCTCTCATCCAAGGTCTACCTAACAATATATTGTACTATCTTTCACCCTCTAAGATGTGGCACAATGTAGGCATAATATTTATTCCAACCTAAATAGGTAGGACTATTGTACCAACAGTTGCGAACATGGCATCATTAAAAGCTTATAAATTGAACGAATATGTGGTGATGTGTGAAGGTGGAAGGTTGAGATGTTTTGATACAGTAGTAGTAATGATATTAATGGATGAATCGGTATCAATAAAAACTCGCTTATATAAAATCTGATTGATGCTAGCTATTATGTGCAATGGTAGATTAGCTTCATTGATAGGGGTTGGTTTAATCTCCTATTTTTTAAAAGTTATCACAAGTTCCTTTTATGGTTTAATGAGACTTGATTGATATGAGTATTGTGATGAATGTCAAGCGTTGATTGGATTCAACAATAATGTAGACTAGTTAGGGATTTTCTTGCTCCTCGTCATGATATTGATCTTGTCAATAAAACCCTCATTAGGTGGGGCTATATAAACCCCGTTCACATGCTCTACTTGATCTTCCTTGACCTCATTATTGGGTAAGGGATACTTGAATATGTCAATTTGTTTATTGTCAATAGCAAGGGGTTTGTCTATCTTCCTAGGAGGCAACTCATGATGATGCGCAGGGTGCCTCGCATTGATTTGTTGCCTATGAGTTTTTGGTGTTGGTACCTCTTCATGAATTACCTTACACGATTTTTCTTCACATAAATTCTATTATAAAATCCTTTCTTCATGTTGTTTATGTTCAAACAACCTATGGCAGTGTAATCTCTATTTTTCAATGTGCTCATAATCTATGCGCTCATGCTTACGATGCAAATCCTCCAATTGATATTGAAGAAGTTGATCTTTTTGGGTAGTGGTAGGCCTAGGTAGCTGATCCATGGGATCCACTATGTAATGTTGTTGACTTCTCATCTCAATGCGAGGTGTTTTAGCTATGTCAGTTCTTACAATGGATATGGCAACCCTATCACCTTGATAAGTAGATCCCCTATGTGAGGAAGTAGTTTCATGACGAATATCAGGGCATTATGTATGAATTAGGATATCCTCAAGAGAATAACAGAGGTTTTCAAGGCCTCTCCATAATTTTTTTGCTTTGTTGTCTCATGATTGAGCTCGGCTATGCGTAGTTGTCATTATGTTTTGATTAAGAAAACCTTGAAGGAAACCCACACTAAAGAAAATTTTGACTTCCAAAAAAAAATTGTGGGTGTTATATATAAAAATAACCAATGCAATGAGCTAATAATAATGGGCTAGGACTCCAAAAAGTGTTTCTACCTTAAAATTTGTATTTTCAGAATATTTGGCCAACCGAGGCTCGTGGAAAATGACCAATTTGAGGAATTTTGAGAAAATGTAGAGCTAAACCTCAATAATGTTGTGAGATATGCACAAGGTGCTAACTAATACAACAAAATAAATCTGGCAATTTTGGGGGTTGTCTAGGGCTTTTATGATAGTTTGTGTTGTTTTTCCCTATTTTTGGCTTCACAATTACTCAAAAATAGATTAATGATAAAACCAACATAACTTCTTTGTTATAGCTCTGATTTGCACGATTTTCAATTTTCTAGATGGTAGGATCTTATGTTGATTAATTCAATAATAAAAAAACACACAAAGTAGACAAAATGATTATCTATTTAAATATTAATTGTATTTTCTAGAAAACCTGCTTATGTGTTTTGATGCATTGAATATCTTGCCACTTTCTTATACAAGTTTGAAAAATCATTGATGTAATTCTCAAATATTTAAGGGATTTCACCTATATGATCTCACATGCTAACCCGATGATGAATTCCATATTGTGAAACCCACCAGGGTATGGAGATGAAACCCATACGTGATGAGGAAGCACAGGTCTTACTGGTCCTCACCCAATCCACCGTGGGTAGTGATACACTCTTAAAATTTAAATGTGTGTTATTTTACATGGCTTCAATGGTTCTTGGATCCATCCTTGGCAATAATCAGGTTCAAAAGTCATAATATGCAAGCTAAACAGGTGGTGATGAAGGTCACCTTTGGTCTTGATCAATGGTTGGATGTCACTTCCAACTTAGTTGATGTTAAATATATAGTGTGAAGTGTGTGTGGTTTGTTTTAATTGATGCAAAATAAAAGATGCAAGATACAAAACTCCATGATTTTCTCTACATGCATGAAAAATATGTTTAAAATTCAAAAAAATGCAGGTAAAAATACTTTTCCTTTTAGAAATGTGCAATGCAAATTTAAATGAAATAACCTTTAAGCAGGCTATAAGGAGGTAAACCCTAACATTCAATCTAACAGGGGCCATATCTATGAAAACAATTAATAGCAATTATTGTTAGACACAGAATTTGTTAGAATTATGGATGTTGGATTCTGGGGTAGCTAGCAACAAAGGTCATTGTTCCCAATAGTGGTGGCCAGTAAACAAATAGAGACCAAAACTTTTTTGCTTTTAACTTTCTCTATGTTGTTTAAATTAACTTCTATTCTTAAAAGTGTTATAAAAATACAACAAAAAATAGTTTAGGGCCACTTAAAGATGCAACCATATTTTGAAGAAATTGTTGCAATTTAGGTTTTCTGTGTCTATCCAGAGGTCATTAAATATAAGTACAACGGTGGTGATGTCCATCATATCCGATGGCAATGGCCACTGTTAGCCATACCTACTTAGAGAGGTGATACCTACAATAACAAACAATAAAAAAACTCAAGTTAGCAACCAAATAAGGAATGGTCTTGCAAATGATCACCACTTGTAAAGCAGCAAAAACCATGCATCTACTTGTAACAAATGTAAACAAATCAATAAAGAATACTAAGTAACCATTGTGACACAAAAGTAAAATAAATAGGATGCTCTTTTATTGATAATTTGTAATAGTGGTTACAATAAATCCCTCTTAGGGATATACCAATTTGATACACAAATTACAATAGGTAACCCCACAAGGGGAAAGATGCACTCCACAAAGTTATTTTATGAGTGGCTATTTGACACATTTTTTTGCATTAGAATTGTTTCATTATTACAATTATATGATGATTATGATATGTTTTCTATGAATTATTATTGAATAAAATATGATTTATTAGGAAAACTGATTAATTGCCATAATCTAAAAAATGTGTTTGATTTATATCACATTTTTTCGAGTTCTGAGAAAAATGCAAGAAAAAGGTATGGATGATCGATGAAGATATTGCAGAGCTTTGGAGTGCAACTCGAACAAGAAGAAGAACCAACAGAATTTGGTGATAACAACAATTGATCTTATTACAAATGTTGATTACTGAAGTATGTTACTAAAGGTAATTACTGAAGGTAATTACTAAAGGTAACTATTGAAGATAACTATGAAGACAATTATTGAAGGATGTTTTACCAACAGTTACTAAAGGATAATAAAGACCATTGACTTCGGTGTGCCACATTAGAATGGATGGCAACTGATATTTTTACCTAGCAAAATATTGCATTTCTTGCATAATATCTACAAGAATATTTCAAGTTGACAAAGTTATGGTTTACTTTATAAAGCTTGTAATCAATTTATTTTGGGAAGTTTGAGATATAAACACAAATACTATTAGAATTTCCAGGAATATAGGACATGATTTCCTAATGTATATCTTGTGAGTTATTTAAAATAGCATTGTCTTGTTAGGATTATTAGTAGGATACCACTTGGACCAATCAAAATATTTATAAGTCCAAGTAGGAGTATGTATTATGATTAGGTTTTAGATTATTCTTGATTAATGTATAGTCATTAGTCCACAAAATCCACATGTCAAATACGTGGAGAATACTGTTTATAATTATATTAGTTATAGTATAAATTACATATAATACCTTGAAAGAGGTCTACTCTCTACTGCGTTTATTGTTACATTACAGTCTGTTCTAAATTTACAATTCTGAAGAAACACATTCAACATGTACAGTTGAAGATCTAGTAATAAAAGTAGCATTTTGTTCTTCAAAAATGGTAATTTGTATCAATTTCATGTGTTTTTTGATTTTTATTATGTAAATTGTGTTTATCTATTACCTACATTTACAGAATAGACATAATGTTAGTATTAGTTATAAAATCTAGTTACTAAGATAAGGTAAACTAGGGGAGAAAGACTTACACTACCCTCTAGGAGGCAGGGCCCACTCCTATAGACAATCTCTGAGCTCTCGCCCCTACATTAGGTTAGGATTAGTTAGACTTAAGTTAAACTACATTTCAAATTACATAAAATAAGATAAAATTGCTCAAGGATCCTCATAAATAAATTATAACATATCATAAATAAATTAGCTTGTAAATATGAGATGCATCGGTAAATCAAGTCATTGTAAAAGTAAAATATAATAGCATTTATTTATCATATCCTGCATCATTCATTTTTGCACGAATTTAATTTTGTTCATTTACTTTTCTGTACACGTGAAGCCTAAAAAAGAGACTTGATCTAAGCTTAGTATTAACTCCTACGATATAATCTATACATAATTGTTACTCTTTAAATCTGACATTGATTTCCCTTAGATTTATAAAATTAAATGTAAGCTCTACAGCCAATAATTTTGGAACCATTTTCGGGGAGAGTAGCGTCATAGTGGTTAGTCATAAAAGTTGTTTGGCAGTGCAAAGAGAGAGGACTTACTTGTATGTGAAAAGGGGTACATACAAGACCTTGGTGTGCATACGAGTTAGAGGGGCCCATATATGGTTCCAACAAGCCCCTTTGTTCAACGTTACTAGGTTCATTTTTGTAAAGGTTTCATTTTTATCGCTTTCATATATTAAAATTTATTTTTTGCAAATTTATTTTTTGCAAATTTATTTTCTGCAAATTTCAATTTCAGTAAATTTTATGTTCTACAATTTCTTTGCTTTGGGTAATTATTATTGTTAATTTGATTAGGACCTATAAAAAATAGGAAGTAGGTGAACACTGAAAACAACCTAATATTGTTTTAGGACCCTATTTTTGTTTTATAGGAAGTAGTTAGGTTGAGTGACACAATTGTAATGAAATCCCTCCTAATAATCAAAAGAACAGTAGAAAGTTACCTTTTACTTCAGCAATTTTACTTCCAGTAAAAATTTACTTTCCAAGTACTTACTTTTTTCCTAATTATGCTAAAATTAGCTATATAAACGCATCTAATTTTAGTAGCATTAGGACTGTTTAGTAATTTTAAATTTATTTTTTTCTACTGTGTTAAGAGTATTTATAAGTTTTGAAATTTATATTTAGAACTTAGTAGACAATACGTTAAGAGTATTTATAAGTTCTGAAATTTATATTTAAGCTTAGCAAACAGTAGGATTGAAACAAAAAATAAAATCAAAACCCAAACAGATACAAATAAAAACACAAAAATGAAAGAGAGAAAATAAATAAAAAATTACCAAATGGTTGAAAGCAGACAAACTAAATTTATAGACCTTAGAAAATTACTAATACAAAATCTTCTTCCTGACCAAGATTACAGAACAATAAAACCAGAGTGTGAAGCATTGTGTGAATGCATTGATTCTATCAATGAAATATCAGATGAATTGAAGAAAATAAAGAAGATAAATATAGCAAAAACTTTACGGGTAAATCATTCTTCACCTTATCAAGATCTTGGAATAAGTTGTGAAAATTGGTTGTGGGATAGGAGAACAACAATAAATCTAGTAATTTATCCTTGGAATCAATACCTTGAGGATTCCCTCACTATTCACAACTTCCTTGTAGATATAGAGAGGAAATAATTAGTCCTACAATATAATAAAAGATATTGTAGGATTCCTAGAGTTGTACATTTTAGATAATTGTGCCAAGATTTGTGTTACGAGCTACAATTTGGAATTCTTGATCCTATTGCAACTAAAGATTACATTTTTCAGTTGATTCAATTATTGGTAGACTATTTTAATTTTGAAGAGGAAAATTATATGACACCAGAACAACTTGATCCAATCAATGATATTCATAAATTATTCAAAGAAGATTAGACATATTGCTAAAAAAAAAAACAAGAAAGTTTAGAACATTCATGAGCAAACCTAGAGACTCTAAAGGAATATTCATAAAAACTAACAAAATAGAAGAAAAATCCCCAAGAGACTTTAGAGAGACTAGGATTTATAAACTAGTAAAAATTGAGGCTACATCATCAACCAATTAAGCTGAAATCCTAGATCAAGATCCCAATTCATATTTATTGCCCAATCCAAAATTTGACAACCACGTAGATCCTTCTTCTATCTTTTCCAAACCTATATCTGATTCAATTATTAAAATCCTATATTCAAGTATGGTTGATGAAAAAATTGGTTTGGGAGAGGAAGGAGAAAACCATGGAAATGGGAGACAAAGGCAAGAGAGATATCAGAGAGAGAACAGACAAAGAAAAACATTCCCTTTCCCAATCTTACATACAGAAGAGAAAATAAGAGAACCTAAATCAATATTTATTTGTATATTGCCTACCTTTCATGGAAAATCCTATGAATATCCTGATGCTTTTCTTTTTGAATTTGAAGTAGTATGTCAAGCTTACTTTTACACCACCAATGAGAAAAAGCTAATTTTATTTCCATCTAATCTTAAAGATGCAACTTTAAGATGGTTTATGGGTCTAGGAGAAGGATTTTGTAATCGTTGGGATGGATAAAATGGATTAAAATAGCTATTCCTTGAAAGATATCAAAATTATTGTAGAGTTAGGGATAAGAAATCTGACCTTTTTTATATGAATAAAAAAGAAAAAGAATATTTGGAGGACTATCTCGAGATATTTCAATTTGTATGACCTAAAGTAAATATAGACCTTGAAGAGGAAATCCTAAAAGAGATTTTTCAGAAAGGATTAAAAGAAGATGTTCTTGATATTTTAAATCTTATGGAAAAATGAGACATTCATATTATATCACTTGAGGAGATTATAAATATTTGCAGAAATTATTCAAGAAACAAACCTCTAAGAAGTAATAAATACACATCCATAGGAGGAGGAGTGACAAGAGTTGAAATTGGAAATATGTTGGAAGGTTTAAAAACTGATTTGTTGAGTAATTTGACCTCATATTTGGACTTAATGGATAAAAAATGAAAGGATAGTGAAGAAATTTACTGCCACATATGTAGGAAAAAACAAAATATGAGATAATGTCCTCTCAACATAACAAATATCTCCAATATTTTTGCTTGTTGCCAAATTTGTGATAAAAATAATAAAACTAAAAAATGCAAGTATATCTCCGCTACTAAAGCTACCATTAAAGAACCTAAAGTGGAAGAGGCCGAAGATGTTTATTTTTTTTCTCAAATACGAAATGATCCATTTAATGGCCCATCAAATTGGTCAAACCCTAATTATCCCAACCAACAAAGGCCTAATCAATGGTCCAATGCACTAAATTGGATAAATTGGAATTCTTACAACCAATACTGGAGCATACCCCCATGGGCTCAATTTATGGCTAATTCTTATGGAGGACAACCCCCATGGAATCAAGGGACACAAAATTAGAATATGCCTAGTTGGAATAATAATGGCCAATATAATCAAGGTGGCACCAATTGGTCCCCAAATACAATGTAACAACCAAATCTTCAAAATTAATTTAGGGGACAAAACACTCAAAACCCACCTCAAAATAGACTTCTACCACCTCTAAAAAATAAATACTAATCCTCTGAAGCAACCACCTCTTCTAGCTCAACCAATTCCTAACCCTAATAACAATAAGAATGCTCAACAAGTTTATTAGGCCAGTGAAACATGTTCTATATCTGTAGCACCATGTCAATAGATTCAATTAAGATCATGAAATGTGTTGGAAAATAATTTCACTCTCATAGAATTTGATGATCCTATTCCACATTTGGTTGAAAAAGAAGATAGTAACAAAAAGGAAACAGAAAACCAACCAAAAAATATTCCAACAAAGCAACAAGAAATCCAAATAAAAAAGGAAGTAGAAGTACCATTCCCTCAAAGACTGGCAATACCAAAAGAACCATCTAAGCCAGCCTTTAACTTCCTTCAAGAAATAGAAGGTATGAGTAATTCCTTTATTACAAGCTATCAAGGATATACCCATCTATTCCAAGATTATTAAAAATATATGTTCCAAGAATAAAAAAAAAGAATGAATTTCAAACTATTCAATTCATTGGACAATTATCTGAGATGATGATAAGAGATAGGTTATTACCAAAATATATAGATCCTGGAATACCTATACTCACTATGCATATTGGAGACATAACATTACAAAATTTTTTGATTGATTTAGGAGCCGCTATTAATGTCATGACAAAAGAAACAACAGAATCCTTAGGGATCCATAAACTACAATTAACTTCACTCGTTGATAGATCTACTATTAAATCGAAATGAAAGTTAGAAGACATTATGGTCTCAGTAAGTTCATAGGAATATCATGTAGACTTTATAGTCTTACAACCCAAAAATAAATTAGGGGGACATCCCTTAATACTAGGACGCCCATGGCTTGCAATAGTTGATGCTTACATTATCTATAGATCAAGAAATGACTATTTCTAATGGCAAGGATACAAAAGATCTTACTTTATTCTAAATCACCAATAGAAGATGAATTTCTAAAGTAGTTATGGTATGATTTCCCTCATGAATATGATGATATTCAAACCTTATCAGTTAATATTCTAACTAAACAACTTGAACAAGAGGTTGAGGAACCCCTACCATTATTATTAGGAAATCAACAAGAAAATCAAGGTCAAGACAGTAGTTTTTCATCTCAATATTCCATTTATGAGGTAAGCACAAGTCAATCTCAAATGGAATCATGTGGCTATGGTTTAACCATTCTTGGATATGAGGTAAATGTGATAGATGCAAATACAAAAAAAATTAAGCAAATACAAAAAAAATTTAAACAAATAGATATTATACCAGGAAGAACTCTCAAAATTAGTAATGAACTCATGAGCATACAATAATCACAATTGGTAGATGTGCTTAAAAAGCATCAATCAGTATTCACATGGAACTATGAGGTGATGAGTGTCGTTTAGTTCATCATTTAATCATTATTTATCAATCCGGGCAGGTATCTTAAGGTTGTTTACGATAGTCAATTCAAGCAGATGTAAGACATTCTATTCAGAAAATGGCTTTATTGGCAGAATAGTTAGTGTTTGTTGGGGGTTCTTCTATCACTCTAAACCCTATGAACTGAAAGGAAACTAGATTATGCTTGCTGAAATAAAATTGCAAAAATAAAATAACTGTCAAAGAAACCTATTTACTTTTGCTAAATCTGAAAATGCATTCAAAAACTGAATTAAACTTGCTGAAATGAAAGTTGCAGGAAATTCAGAATTGTAAAAAGTAAACTAACTTTGCAAAATAAAAGAACAAAACTGAAAATAAACTTAGAAATGATAACTCAGAAATAATAATGAAACTACAAACTCTAAAACTGAAAATGATTTCAGCAAAATAAAGAAATGCAGGAAAAATGACAGGTTTCCTATTTATTCTGCTGTAGACAGATTTAAACAAGAAAACCTGATGAAAAACCTTCTTCTGCTCTTGGAAGTGGCCCTTGCTTCCTAGTTCAGAATAAGGTGAAGAAGTAGATCTGGTTTACTACTTAATCACTCCTTCAATCATAAAGCAAAACTGATAAAAACTGCACTTTTTATTGAATCAAAAACATGCAAAAAAATTCTACATGTTACTACTACAGAAATCTGATTTCTCACAATATTTAGAATTATCCTAATTGCAATCCTAAATCTCCCTTAGCTCAACCTAGATGGGAGCTGGTTATTTATCTTACAAACATGCTAAATCAGGTGTGGAATAATTCTAATTTTAGGCATTTTAGGAATGTTGTTGAAACTGCATTCCTAAAATGCAAAATATGGTTACATGAATGAAATCTGTTTGTTGCACATTTGCTGAAGGTCTTTTGCATTGAAAAATGTGCACAATAGATTCACATAACTGTCCTTAACACTCTCCTGTAATTTTGTCGCCTTTCCTGAACTGTTCTGGTCAAAACTATGTTTTTTCGATTATTCCAGAGCAGTCCTATTATTCTAGAGCAGTATCTCTGTTGTTCCAGAGCAGCGCCAGAATGCTTGTTTTCAACACAGTTTGTGGTTCTTTTGCCAAGCATTTGGTGGATCAGACTTGGAAGTCTTTCAACAACCTATTCACATTCTCTTTTAAGTTCAATTTGACCAAATTCCAAGCCATGCACATCTGGCTGGAATTTGTCCAAGTTAAAATAGTCAAAATACAGTTTTGCATAGCTTGTAGTTTTATCTTGTTTTTAGTGCTATTTTTTTGACAACTTCAAAGAGCATGATATGAATGTTATATGTCCCACACGTGATTGCACTAACACATTTCACAATAAATCATTATTTATCAACCAAACTTATGCAGAAAATACAAAAAATTAGTAAAAAAAGAATATTATGCTTCTAAACAGTCAAATATGTAAATAGTAGTAAATATTGTATTTCATCAACAGAATTAACATCAAAACATGTCAAAAATGTCTATTAAGGATGTGTAAAATAATCAATAATGAGAGAATTTTTGGCCTCATCACCCCCCCCAACTTATTCTGATGCATGTCCTCATGCATTATGTGAGGCTACAATAGAGCAGAGATTTTTGTCCATGACTCTCTCTTGGTAGCTGAACTTTGGACCAGGAATCCTATAAAAACCTTTGATTTCCTTTATCTGCTTGAGCCATGCCTAAAACTGATCATCTGGCTGAGGGTCATCATCAAAAAACCATGGAACAGGGGTGATTACAATGGGCAATCTATATCTTAATCCTATCCACTAATGTTGCAGCTGTTGAATAACTTGCATGATACCTTCAACTCTTCTTTTTGACCACTGCAAGTTATTGGGGGAGATAGGTTCTTTCTTCTGCAAAGAAATAGATAACTCTTCCCAACAATTTTTATAGGCTGCTAAAGCACTATTAAAATCTTTGGTGAGTAAAATTCTAAAAATTAACTAAGCATTTCTGAAGATTGGTTTCATAAATTTTTCTCACCTTTTCTTCCCTCATCATAGTAAAATGTTGATTGGCTGCAATCCTATAATTACAGTGAATTGGCCTCAGATATAGTGCTGCATTTGCCTCATTTTCCTTAGTCATCTACTTCTACTGTTCCCAATATTCCTGATTTTGCAGAGTGGACATGAAGGCTCTCAACTGAATATCCCCTGTAAAAATGTGAGGTAGGAATGTGTCATCACCAGGCACAAAGAAGTTATGTAAGAATAACTCACACAATAGATTTTTTTGTTCTATTGGGCTGTGCAGGTAGGCATCCAAAAATTCTTTAGGGTCTTCCAATTTGTATGGAAAATTAGAATGGATTCTCATAATTTGCCAACGGATAAACCTTTCTCTGAGGATTAAGGTATAAAACCTTACAGGTCTTCTACATTGGACTAAACATTTTGCATTCTGACAGAGATCCTGCACCTGGTTCTTCAATTTAGTTATTTCTGCCTCTTTAGCCTCACATTTTTCTTCCAAAGGTTTCAAAGCTAAAACCTTTTCTTCTAACCTTTGGCATTTCATCATCCACTTTGATAAATTTGTATTATATTCCTCAAGTGGAACCATAAGAGGATTGTGAATAGGTTGTTGCATTTGAGGAACAATATGAACCTGCACCTCTTTGTCAGTCATGTCAACCCTAACAAACTCTATTTGTGTCTCCTTTTCTTCTATTTTTGCCAAAGGCAAGTTGACCTGTATCCCTTGTTCCTCTATTTCTATCATAGGTAATTCAGTTTGAATTCCCATGTCCTGTGTTACTATGAGGGGTACATATGGTTCAATAGCTACAGCAAGAATTGAGGAGATCTGAAGTTGTTCTTGTCCCTGCTCTCCTTCATTATCAATTATAGGTTCTTCCTTGATTTGTGAGTCTACTGCATGTGCAGCTGTTACTAATTCTAACAAAATGTCAGCCATTTGAGTGTCATGCATAGTTTCATCAGGTTGTGGCTCTAAAGATGCAATTTTAGCTTTTAAACTTGCCACTTCTTTTTGCAACATTGCAATCATTTGACCTTTTTTTGAAATAGAAGCTTGACACTTTTCTATCCAACCTGTTTGTGTTTTCACCACACTTCTTGCCGCAAATAGTTGTAGTTGGATATCTTCTTCTTCCTCTTCCTTTTCTTCTGCCTCTGACTCCTCCTCAGAATCAGAATCTGTATAATCCACTAAGACTACTTCAAGGCTAGATGTTGGTTCTGTTATGTTTGTGGCTGCAGGTTCTACTGATTCTGCTAGGTCTGTCTCTGCTGCTACTGCTTCTTGACTTCCTTGGTCAGATGATGTTTTACCCAATTGAAGTCTTGCAGACCTTCATAATTTTTGAATAGGAGTCTTTTTTTTCTTGTTTTGGGCATTTCTTGAGCAGATTCTCCTGGTTCTGCTTCATCAGAGCTATTGGACTGCAAAATAGTCACATCTGCTGAAAATGACACCCTTTTGCATTTTTTAGCAGAGTCTATTCTAGCATGCTTTTCTCTTTGTCTTCTAGTCCTAGAAGAGGGAGGTCCTTGTGGAGAGGATGGACCCTCTTCTTGGACAGACTCTGTCTCAACCACTAGCTTAGGTATTTCTATTTCCTCCTCTTCAATGCCAGGGTTTCCAATTTGTTCTGCAAATCTAGGGCTTTCAACTTGTTCTACAGATTTAGGGCTTTCAATATCTTCTTCTGCTCCAGCTGCAACTGCAGGGTTTCTAGTTTCATCCCACCGAGCAAAGAATCTGTCAAAGCTCCGCAAATTACCCCTAAAGTGATGTTTACAGATTATTTTAATCGGGACCATGATGCCTAGGGGTTCCTTTTCCTTCCTGATATTTCTTGGCCATAGATTTTAAATTTTCATAAAAGTACAGGGGAAAATTAATTTTGAATTCGGGGTTTGTGTGGCCATATCTCAAATAAGTTAGAATTCTCATATGGTGCCCTGACAAAACAGCATACTGGCCTTCACAAGTAATAAACTTAATCATCCATTCGTCTACTTCATCCCAGGGAGATTCTAGACTTTCCCTTTTAACTCCTTTACAAATATTTTTACTCATGACATACTCAATAGGTTTATCATTTTCTGCCCTAAATTGGTTGGCCAATTCATTTAGGGTATTCCTAGCTGTTTTTCCAAGATTAATTCCTTGCAAAGGAAATTCAGTAATTTGGCTCCAAACATCTAGAGTTACCTGGATTATCATGTCGTTGATGTTGATCTTGTTATTTCTAAAGGTCCGTGCAAATTTTGTGGCCAATCCCTCGGAGTTCCCATCAAATTTCTGTAAAAACGGCATAAATCCTCCATCGGTGAAAATTTGCAGCAGCGTAGGATTTTCCAGTATGAAGCTGGCATTTTTTGGTTCACTTATGTTCTTCTTGCCACCCATTTTCTTCTGCTCTGCTCGTGAATATTTTTCTGAAAGCATTGGAATGACAGTTTTAGGGCACATGCACTGGAATGACGATTCTTACGCTGAAAAAAAACATGTAAAACCAACTTGTTGATTCATTTTTTTAAAACCGACAGAATATGCTGAAAATGAGGAAAAATTAGTTCCAATGTAGATTACACGATCACGATTTGCTGAGTTGGCATCAATTAATTTGATGTGAATTTTTCAAGACAAAAAAATCTGTTTTCGATGTTCTTTGATGCGTGTGCCGTGATTACGTGAATCGCAAAATCATGATATCTAAATATCATGGATTTCAAAAATCACGTGTTCCATAATCACTTGCCATGTGTTCCTGCCTGAATCTTTTAAGAAACGTCAACATATTCCGAAGCCCTGATATTCTGGAGCAAATGTCATTATTTTGTCGTTCTGGAGCATATCTATCAATACTCATTCTGGAGCACAACTGTCATTACCCATTCTAGAGCACAACTGTTATGGAGCTTTTGATTTTCTGGAGCTCCAGCGCTTCTGTTCCGAAGCAGTGGTTATTCGAAAGCAAATTTCATTCCGAAGCATATGTCATTCCGTAGCATATGTCATTCCCCCTTCCGTTGACTAATTTAGACATCCCCAATTTTAACCTTATGAATGCTTTAAATGCTAATCAAGTGAATCTATACACTACATACCTTAACTATTTACAATATTTAAAATGTAAAGAAACACATACTGTCTTGACTACCTTTCTACATTTTGTACAATTGATTAGCTTTGCTGATTTTTTTCTTCTGATAAGTGCAATACTGTAATTCTGAAAAACACAAACAATATGGGTGATGGCAATGACAATGGTGGTGAATGACAATGGCAGAAAAATGATAATGCTAAGGAATGGATGGTGATGGAATGAATGGTGATGGAATGGATGGTGATGGAATGGGACTCAGTAAACATGCTAGATAACTAGTTTTCATGTAAACCAATTTTTTTTTTTTTAAAGCAAAACTATACTACTACTGCTTTAGTGGAAAAAGGGAATTCTTCCATTATGTGCACATCCAAGTGCTCTATTTTTTTTTTAAATTAATTTTTAGTTAGTGGCTTATGGTAAATATGGAGACGATGTCCATTAACCACTAACTTCCTTTGCGAATCATCAATTTGTGAGAGACGAACTGCTCCATTCGAGAAAACCTCTTCAATTTGATATGGTCCAAGCCATCTTGTCTGCAACTTCCCAGGAAAATCTTCATAGCGAGAGTCAAACAGTAATGCCCAATCCCCTTGCTAGAATTTTCATTCTTGGATATGGCTATCATGCCAGACTTTACGTTGTGCTTGGATCATCTCATTCTGATGCAAAGTGTCTCTTCGTATTTCATCCAGTGCATTGAGTTGCAGGATCCGGTTCGTTTGTGCCTGTGACAAATCAATACCAACTTCCAAAGCAGTTCGAAGAGTTAGTAATTCAAATTCAATGGGTAAAAGGGGTTTTTTACCATAAACCAATTCAAAAGGGGTAAATCCTGTAGTGGATTTCCAAGTAGTGTTATAAGCCCAAATTGCTTCAAGTAACTTTTCTACCCAATTCCTTCTATGAACTGCTACAGTTTTGGTTAATATTTTCTCTAATTCCCTATTTGTCACTTCAACTTGACCATTGGCCTGTGGATGATAAGGAGAGGACTTCCTGTTCTTGATTTCATATAATTTTACAAAGGCTTCAACAACCTTTGAAATAAACTGAGGTCCTTGATCAAAAGTAATAGACTGTGGGGCTCCAAATTGTAGAAAAATCTGTGAATACAGAAAATCAGCAACTTTGTCTTCTCGGGCATGCTTAAAGGCACGGGCTTCTGCCCATTTGGTTACATAGTCAACACATACCAATATGTGCACCTTCCCTTGGGAGGGTGGATCAATAGGTCCTACAAAATCTAACCCCCACCTCTCAAATGGTTCTACACCTAATTGAGGCTGTAAAGGCATTTCATTTATGAATGTAGGCTTACCCATTCTTTGACATGCATCATAATTTTTTATATACCTTTTTACATCTTTATGCAATGATGGCCAGTAGTAACTAGCACCCAAAATCTTTCGAATGGTATGTTTTACTGAATAATGCCCTCCTGAAGGTTCATCATGACAGGCTCTCAAGATGTCATATATCTCATCCTTACGAACACACATGCATAAAACATGATCAGGACTGCATTTAAACAATATTCCTTTTATCCATTCAAAAGAAGAACTTTGCTTGATTAACTATTTTTTTCTGTTTTGAGGTAAAATGAAGAGGAATCCCTGTAGCTAAATAATTAGCTATATCTACAAACCATGGAGTTTGAATAGAGACAACAAACAGTTTTTCATCAGGGAATGCGTCTTCAACTAGTTCTTCAGTTTCTGCATTTGGCAATCTTGACAAAAAATCTGCCACTACATTAGCCTTTCTTGGTCTATTTACTATAGTAATATCAAATTCCTGCAGTAAAATCAACCAGCGAATAATTCATGCACTAACCAAAGGCTTATTCATCAAATATTTGATAGCAGCATGATCTGTATGGATGAATACAAGATAACCTATGATATAGTGTCAAAAATTTTTAATGGCATATACTATAGCTAAGAATTCCTTCTCAGTTGTAGTGTAATTCTTTTCAGCTCCTGTCAAGTTTTTGCTAATATAATAAATGGCATAGTATTGTCCATTTTCAATCTGCCCTAGTGTGGCTCCAATAGCAGTATTGGAGGCATCAGTCTGAATATGAAAGGGTAGCTCCCAGTTAGGGCCTCTCAATACTGGCAAACTGGTTAGCTTTTCTTTCAAAGCTTCGAAGGACTTGTGGCAATCATCAGACCATACAAATTCAAAATCTTTCATTAACAATGCAAACATTGGATTAGAAATGGTACTGAAATCAGTAATAAATTTGCGATAAAAGCCAATATGTCCTAAGAAATTATGGACATCAGTTTGAGATTTCGGATGAGGAAGACTCTTGATGACCTCTACTTTCTTAGGATCAACCTTAATACCTTGAGCAGAGATATGATGTCCTAAAATAATTCCTTCCTCCATCATCAAGAAACATTTTTTAGGATTAAGAGATAAATGATATGCTTCACAACGTATTAGAACCTTTTCAAGTTGCTCTAATGTATATTCAAATGTGTCACCAAACACTGTGAAATCATCCATGTAAATATCTACACTCTTGTTGGTTAAATCAGAAAAAATGGCCAAGACAGCTCTTTGAAATGTTGCTGGTGCATTACATAATCCAAAGGGTAATACTCTATAAGAAAATGTCCCCCAAGGACATGTGAAGGTTGTTTTTTCTTGGTCTTCTGGTGCCACTTGGATCTGGTTATACCCACTAAAACCATCCAGAAAACAGAAAAATTTCTTACCAGCAAGAGTGTCCAGCACTTGGTCTATAAATGGTAATGGAAAGTGGTCCTTGTGTGTGACTTTGTTTAATTCCCTGTAATCCACACACACTCTCATCTTTCCATTCTTCTTAGGCACAATAACTAATGGGGAAACCCATTGACTGTCTAAAATCGGATAAATGAATCCTACTTCTAACAATTTTTCAATTTCTTCTTTAACAATGTCTTTCAAAGCAGGATTCAGACGTCTCTGCGGTTGTCTAAGCTGGTTTTACATCCTCAGTGTATATCCTATGTGTGCATACATCAGGGTGGATTCCAACCATATCCGTATAATTCCAAGCAAAAGCTTGAACATGTTTCTGCAAAACAGCAAATATTTTGGCTTCTTGATCGTCAGTCAACCAGCTGTTAATATTTACAAGTTTTCTTGGCTGAATTTCAATTTGCTTGACTCCAAGATAAACAGAGTCAACATGTTCATATTTGCTAATCAAAGCATTTAAAGTACAATGATGTGGTTGCAAATTATGGAATACTCTTGATTTTGTGTTAAATGCAATACCTGATGGAAGCATTGGCATGGGACAAGTGAAAGAAGTCAAAAGATGATGATGACATCCATGTGGCAATGTAAAGGAACTTTCTTGAAGTGCAATAGATGGTAAATGTTCAGCAATTTGTTCATCATCTTTCCATAATAGGCGATTGACCAGAACTTGATCATCCCTGAGGCCTTCATGCAATGTATTTACCAAGACTGTTTCATGTTCAAAAATTTCTCTTCCTGGTGAATTCAGTTCTTCAATGTGTTCCTGTACTACAATGGTGGCAAGTGTAACAAGAGGCTCCTGTTCTTCATCAGACTCAAGATACCATAACTGTCCAAAAAATTTAGATGATGGTTGAGCAGGTGGATACAAAGAAATTTTCTTAAGATCTACTCCATTTGAAATAGTCATTTCCCCTGATCTACGATCTATGAAAGCGACTACGGTGGCAAGCCAGGGTCATCCTAGGATGATAGGATAGTCATTAGCTATACTCCTAGGTTGCAACACTAGGAAATCTACAGGGTATTCCCAAGAAGATACTTTAATGGGAACATCCTCCAAAAGTCCTTCTGGTTTGGCAACTGACCTATCTACCATTTCCAAAACTGTAGCTATAGGACTCAAATCAGTGAGCTGCAATTTTTGCATAATATCTTTGGTCATGACATTAATTGCAGCTCCTAAATCAATTAGCACATTGGGAATTTGAACCAGTCCTATAGTAATGGTGATTACTAGACTTCCTGGATCACCATATTTGGGAGGTACTAATTTCCCAGAGAGAAGATCAGCCAACTTTCCATCTACTTGTACAGTTTGTGGAAAGGCTTTCTTTTTCTTGCTAGGTTTCCTTATGCATAAATCCTGAATGGTTTTTTTAAGCAATGGTACATCCTTGATTGCCTGCAAAAAAGGAAGTGAAATTGACATTTTCTTCAATTCTGTGATTAACTCTGATTTAGGGGTAGTGATGGTGTGATCAAACCTTTCAGGAAATGGTAAATCTGATGTGACACATTCAGATTTTCTTTGTAAGTTTTTTGCATTTTCTTCCTTTTGCTCTGATTGTATTTTTTTTGGACTTGAAATTTCTAGAATTTCTTCAATTGTAGGTGGAGCAGGGTCAGGTAAAATCTTTCCTGAACACAACTGGATGTTACTATAGTCAAGTACATGAACTGCAGTAGTGTCTTCAGACTCAACCTCATAAACAGGGGCTATTTGTCTGGCATTATTTGGGTTAGTCACAGGCTGAGCTGGGAGTGGAGGTTGCTTAATAGGCTGATTCTGTTGTAATGGATTCCTTCCCTGAAAATTTTGGTTAGGATCTGGCAGCAAATTTTGAGTTTGCCCTTGATACCTTTGTTGTCCTTGATGGGGTTGATATTGATGACCTTGATAGGGTTGATATTGCTGACCTTGATAGGGTTGATATTGCTGTCCCCATCTTTGTCCTTGTTGTGTCCATTGTGGAGGCATGGTATGCCAAGGTGGGTTCATCCATCCAGATTATGACCAATCTGGAGGAGCTGTCCAAGGTTGGTTCCAAGGTTGTGCAGAAACTTATGTTTGTCCCCATGGCATATGCATATTCCAAGGAGATTGTCCCTAGTTTGGAAATCTAGGAGCATTGGGATATTGTACATAACCACCACTAGATCTCTGCCCAATAGCATTGAGTTCTTCTATTTGGGTGCCCAAAACAGATTTTAGATGAGGCAACAAAGGGCATTTATCTATTGAATGTTCCTTGGAACAAATTCCACAAATAGAAGTTTTGTTTAGGGGGCGATTGCAAAGCATGCTTACTCCTACACCTTGGGCAATAAATTGCTAAAGGTGGTGTAGAATTAGATCTAGTGTTTTTCTCACCTAATGTAGTATTAAGTTGAACAAGGATATCAGTTTTTAAATTGGCCATTTCCTCCATCAACTCTTTTATACCATTATTGCCAGAATTCCTTTTCTTTCTCTGGTGGTGAGTGTGGGAATAGTTTTTACATAACTCCACAATATCTTCAAGGTCAAGTTGATCTATGTCTCCTTTTCCATTAAATCTAACACTTCCCTAGATTCATCCTGTAATCCTCTTAAGAAGATAGGCTTTAAGAAATCGGGTTCTACAGCACCACACCTCTTTTGGACAAAGGCAAAGCGATCAAGATAATCTTCTAGACTCTCATATTCTTCTTGCTTGATCCTAAACAACTCATATTTCTTGTTTCTTACTCTATAATAATCCTAATATTTATTTAAGAATGCAGTCTCCATTTCATCCCAAGTACTGATTGAGTTAGGTTCAAGATTGCTCATGAACCATCGTAGGGCAGCATCCTTAAGGGTAGATGGAAACAACTTCAATTTTTTATTATCATTTGTGTAGTCATAAGTCTGACATAATACTTTAAATTCAAATAGAAACTGATCAGGATCTTCTGCAACAGTTCCCCTAAAGATTGGCAATATAGATGGGGAGATTGTTTTCATGGGGGCATCTAGAAGTGGATCCAACCGAATGGGATATTCAAAAGTTTTAGGAGGATCATCAAGATTATCAAATCCACCTGGATGTGCTGCTGCTGTAGCCATAGTTTTTTTCCTTCTAAAGGATGATGGGAATAGTCTAGTCAGAGGGGAGTGTTTAGTAGCTAGTGCTTCAAAAAGCTCTTTTTCTAATTTTTCCAAAAATGCATCTGATGAAGAAGGTATGTCTGGCTTATCTTCCCCAGGGATTTCAAATTTTTCATTTGATCGAGCAGGTCACTTTGGTGGTTCAGAACCACTTCGAATAAACCTCCCTCTTTCATCTCTCAGCCTATGCATTCATGCACATTTACTAAACAGACTATAAAATTTGCAGGAACTGTTTTCTGTATCCAGCCTACAGTTCTTGACCTACTTAAATTTGACTAACAACACCATTGTCCTCGACAACATCACCAAAAATGATGAGTGTCATTTAGTTCATCATTTAATCATTATTTATCAATCTGGGTAGGTGTCCAAACGCTATTTACGATAGTCAATTCAAGCAGATGTAAGACATTCTATTCAAAAAATGGCTTTATTGGCAGAATAGTTAGTGTTTGTTGGGGGTTCTTCTGTCACTCTAAACCCTATGAACTGAAAGGAAACTAGATTATGCTTGCTGAAATAAAATTGTAGAAATAAAATAACAGTCAAAGAAACCTATTTACTTTTGCTAAATCTGAAAATGCATTCAAAAACTGAATTAAACTTGTTGAAATGAAAGTTGTAGGAAATTCAGAATTGCAGAAAGTAAACTAACTTTGCAAAATAAAAGAACAAAACTGAAAATAAACTTAGAAATGATAACTCAGAAATAATAATGAAACTACAAACTCTGAAACTGGAAATGATTTCAGCAAAATAAAGAAATGCAGGGAAAAATGACGAGGTTTCCTATTTATTCTACTTGCAGACAAATTTAAACAATAAAACCTGATGAAAAACCTTCTTCTGCTCCTGGAAGTTGCCCTTGCTTCCTGGTTCAGAAGAAGGTGAAGAAGTAGCTCTGGTTTACCACTTAATCACTCCTTCAATCATAAAGCAAAACTGATAAAAACTACACTTTTTATTGAATCAAAAACATGCAAAAAAATTCTACATGTTACTACTACAGAAATCTGATTTTTCACAATATTCAAAATTATCTTAATTGCAATCCTAAATCTCCCTCAGCTCAACCCAGATGAGAGCTAGTTATTTATCTTACAAACATGCTAAATTAGGTGTGGAATAATTCTAATTTTAGGCATTTTAGGAATGCTGTTGAAACTGCATTCCTAAAATGCAGAATATGGTTACATGAATGAAATTTGTTTGTTGCACATTTGTTGAAGGTCTTTTGCATTGAAAAAGGTGCACAACAGATTCACATAACTGTCCTTAAAACTCTCCTGCAATTTTTTCGCCTTTCTTGAGCTGTTCTGGTCAAAACTATGTTTTTTTGATTATTTCAGAGCAGTCCTGTTATTTCGGAGCAGTATCTCTGTTGTTCCGAAGCAGCGCCAGAATGCCTGTTTTCAACAGAGTTTACCGTTATTTTGTCGAGCATTTGGTGGATTAGACTTGGAAGTATTTCAACGACCTATTCACACGCTCTTTTAAGTTGAATTTGACCAAATTCCAAGCCATGCACATCTAGCTGGAATTTGTCCAAGTTAAAACAGTCAAAATACAGTTTTGCACAGCTTGCAGTTTTGTCCTGTTTTTAGTGCTATTTTCTGCATTTGACAACTTCAGAGAGCATGATATGAATGTTATATGTCCCACACGTGATTGCACTAACACATTTCACAATAAATCATTATTTATCAACAAAACTTATGCAAAAAATATAGAAAATTAGTAAAAACAGAATATTATGCTTCTAAACAGTCAAACATGTAAATAGTAGTCAATATTGTATTTCATCAACAGAATTAACATCAAAACATGTCAAAAATGTCTATTAAGGATGTCTAAAATAATCAATAATGAGGCAATTTTTGGCCTCATCATGAGGATATGGTGGGTATCCACCCAAATGTTTGTACCCATTGCATATTTATTCAAGAAGGTTGTAATCCAAAATACAACCCCAAATACAATTGAATCTAGCTATGAAATAAGTAGTTCAAGAGGAAATCATTAAACTCTTAAAGGAAAGATTTATATACCCAATTTTCAATAGCCAATGGGTGTCACCTTTGGTGATAGTCCCTAAAAAAAATGGTAAATGGATAATTTGTGTTGATTATAGAGAATTAAACAAAGTAAACAAGAAATATTATTTTCCCTTACCATTTATTGATCAAGACCTAGATACCTTGGTTGGAAAGAAATATTTTTTTTTTTAGATGGTTTTAGCGGATATAATCAAATCTCCATAGCTAAAGAAGATCAGGAAAAAACAACTTTTACATGTCCTATAGGAACCTATGCTTATAATGTTCTACCTTTTGGATTATGCAATGCACCTACAACTTTTCAAAGAGATGTATTGCATATCTTTGCTGACTTAACAAATGAATGCGTGGAAGTTTATATGGATGACTTCACAGTATACGATACTACCTTTGAAGAAATATTATCAAACTTACAAAAAAATTGGTAAGATTCCAAGAGCAAAATCTCTCTCTAAGTCATGAAAAGTTCTTTATGATGATGAAAGGAGGTATTGTTCTAGGACATTATATATCATAAGACAGTGTTAATGTGGACCCTGCAAAGATACAAGTTATTCAAACCCTTCAACATCCAAAAACACAAACAAAGATGAGAAGTTTCTTAGGACACACAGGATACTACCGTAGGTTCATTAGAGACTTAAGTAAAGTTGCTACTCCCATGCTTAAAATTTTAACTAAATATAGTGAATTTAATTGGACAAACGCATGTCAAGAAGCTTTTGAAGAAATTAAAGAAAAATTGACCACTGCTCCAATTTTGAGAGGACCAAATTGGGAATTACCATTCCACATATGTTGTGATGCTTCAGGTTACGCAATAGGAGCAATATTACAACAAATCAAAACAAAATACCTTATGCTATCTATTATGTAATTAAAAACTTGCATGGATCTGAGCTTAACTCCATTGTTACAGAAAAAGAATTTTTAGCTATAATTCATGCTCTTAATAAATTTAAACATTACATAACAGGGTATGAAGTATTTTTTGACACTGATCACTCTGCCATTAGATACTTAAAAAATAAAGCAACAATGGGCAGTAGAGTGATTATATGGCTTCTATTACTATAAGAATTCAATATCACAATTATAGATAAGGTAGGAAAATATAATGTTATTGTCGATCATTTATCTCACATGCAAATATTTGATGATAACGAGTTAATTCCTGATAATTTTCCAAATGAACATTTGTTTTCTCTATCTATTTTTATCCATTGGTACACTGATATTGTAAATAATTTAGTAACGAGAAAAATACCTCAAAATTATACACTGCATGAGCGTAGGAAATTAATACATCAAAGTATTCCTTTTATGTGAATTCATGGAATTCTATTTAAAAAATGTCCTGATCAAATCATTAGGAGATGTGTACAATAAAATGATGTATATGACATTATTAGGGCAGCACATGAATAACCTTATGGAGGTCATTATGCCACCCAAAAAATCATTATGAAAATACTTCAAACTGGGTACTTTTGGCCTACTATGACTAAATATGTTCATCAGTTTATGATAAATGTGATGCTTGTCAAAGATCTAGCAAGCCTACACCATCTATGGAAATGCCTTTGGTTCCACAAATAGCTCTTGAACCATTTTAAAAATGGGGAATTGAATTTGTTGGACCTATAGACCCTCCAAGTAATGGTAATAAACACATACTTGTATGTACAGATTATGTTACCAAGTGGGCTGAAGTTAAAGCTCTTCCACGAGTTCAAGTTGAAGCAGTGGCTGATTTTCTTTATGAAAGCATAATGCAACGCTTTGGAGCACCATGAGAATTATTTTTAGATCATGGAACTCAATTCACCTCTATTGTAATTGATCATTTTTTAACATCTATCAAGTAAAACACAAGAAAACATCACCATATCACCCTAAGGCTAATGGATAAGTAGAAGTTACAAATATAGAACTTAAAAATATTATTACAAAAAATGTAACTGTTAATAGGGGTGATTGGTCTGAAATATTAAAATAAGCTATATGGGCATATAATACAAATTGGAAAACTACCACAGGATTATCATCATATGAAATGGTTTATGAAAAACAAGCCATCATGCCTATTGAATTTGAAATAGAAACCCTTCGCACAGCCATACAACTTAACATGAGTTTGGATAATGCACAAAAAGAAAGGCTGGAAAAGTTAAATATTCTGGATGAGAAAATATTAGAAGCATTACATAGAACTAAAATAACTCAACAACAATGAAATAAATAGCATGATAAACACATTGTACCACGTATATTTCAATCAAGAGATTGGGCCTTGTTATTTGACTCTCGTTACCAAGATTTTCAAGGTAAATTAAGAACAAGATGACTAGGACCCTATGAAATTGAGGAAATATTTGGAAACGGTACAGTCAAGCTTAAGCCTATATATGATTCAACAAGGAAACTACTAGTAAATGGACATAGGCTTAAAATTTATAAGAAGCCATTATCTAAGGAAGAATTCATACATCAGTTTAGACAACACACTAATTTGCAGTATATTTTTGAACTGCAATCAGTTACTATTCAATAAAATCTCTCTATGAAAAGAAAAATAATAATAATTATATAATTATATACATATATATTGAAATAAAATATATATATATATATTAATATATATAAATGATTATGCTTCCTTTATTTCATCATGAAGTATCTATATTCTTTTCCATTTTAGTCTTAAAGCTTTAAAAAAATAGCTCAAGGAAAAATTATTTCTTTCAAAATTTGTAAAAAAATGATTACCACATGATACGTAGTACTTTTTTGCTAGATGAAATCTAGGTATTTCTCCAATACTCAAACTATATCTAGTATTTTGAGCAAAATTTTCATTGGAAATAGAAAAAATATTTTAAAATGTTATAAGTGACTCTTAGATGATCAAGTTTATCTTTTAACCATGCACAAATATACATCTAAACACATTGTGAAGTTTTGGAAAAATTAACTCATGTGTTATTTTTGCCATAAAGTCAAACGTTTCCCTTGCTTATCTATTTTTATGCATGGTCTAGAGTACTAATGAATTGGCAAAAGGACAAGTTCACCCTTCACCCTTCAAAAAAAAAAATCCCTTGCTCCTCATCTAATCGAGCAAGTATCCTAATAAATTCTTGCTTCTCCTCAAAATAAGCAAGAACCCCAAAAAGTAATGAAAAATTTCTTGTTTCTCTTCAAAATAAGCAAGAACCTCAAAAATCACTACAAATACCTTGCTAAGTAAGTATCCCAAATAAATCACAAATAAAAAAGGGAAAAAAGAGCTTGATTCTATGGAATTCTTAGTATCTCAAACACCATGGGGTATTCTTTATTAAAATATCCTTATGTATTAGTAATAAGTCTGGATAAGACCTCTAGATGCTCATAATATTAGCTAGCTTTTTGGCATACATAACCCTTGTTATTTTTCAATCCTTGCTTATAATGGGAAATGAATCCTCACTGCACACACAGTTGGTCTTAAAAGAAGCTTGAAACTACTAGGACAACTTTGACATTATATTGATTTTTGAAAAAAGTACATGAAGTTGTTTCAGAATTGCTAGAATATTGGAAGTCCTTGAAGGATAACCCTAGAAACGTCATATGCAAATACACGTCACAAGCCAATCTTCACAAAAGTACTATGATTTCAATATTTTCTACAAAAACATGGCTTGTGTCCACCACATTTTATCCTTTAGAATAAAAGCCATCTTAATATCTATTTCACTTTTTCCTATATTTTCAGATACCCTCAAGGCTAAAATCAGATTTTTTATAACATATTTTTCTATCTTTGAAAACTTCTTAATGACATACAGGAAGCATACTCATCAAAAATTATAAGTAAACCCCCATATATAAAATTATTATTATATTATATATAACAATAAATAAGTACCCTTCCTTTTGTTTTGGTTATATAGCCAAAATTACAGTTTGGAGGGAGTATAAATAAAGGCATATATAGCTCATAATACAGTTTGGGGGAAGAAAACAGGTAAAGTATTTTCTTGACTCTAAATAGTGGTTTCGGTAAGTATCTTTCGTAAGTATATTCCGTAAGCATCTTCTGTAAGTATTTTCTGTAAGTATTATCTGTAAGTGTCTTCCATAAGTGTTTTTCGTAAGTGTCTTCTGTAAGTATCTTTCGTAAGTATCTTTCGTAAGTATTTTTTGTAGGTGTCTTCTGTAGATACCCTCTGTAATTATCTTCTATAAAAGCTCTCGTAACATAATTATCAGTAATACTATTTTGTAACACCCTTCTGTAGTTGTCATCCGTAAATATCGTAAGTCCAACATAAATAATATATAATAATAGAAATAAACTATATATATTTAAATTAAAAACACATGGAAACTTAGGACGTAATAGGGCAAATAAAACTAGGTTAGTGCCATGAATTATAATAGTAGATTAAAAACAAAAATATAATATATTACCATTAATAGATTACCTTATTAAATAAAATATATAATAAAACATATAATAGCAAAATATATAAAATTAATATAAAAATATATTAAAATAAGATATGATAATATATATAAACTTAAATAATAATAACTAATGACAAATATATATCTACGGCTCTTATATTATATATAAAACTAAAAAATAATAAAACACTGCCTAGCCACGAACGCAACCGTTATGGACACCAATTATATGTGAGTACATAGACCATGGCTCCCTGTCATCAATTAACAATGGAATCAATTATCGTGTCTCCCTGATAGCGAAGAAACACAAACGCAAGACCAATTCCAACATGCCATGTGGCAAGGCAAGGAACCGCGTGTCACGTCTGATGGTAAATAACTCACCAAGAAACCACCATGGAGAGATAGCACGTGTGAATCCTCCAACCAATCATATGCTTGTATGCGGATCATGGTTTTCTATCGTCGATTCCAAGCGGCATCGATGGTTATCAAAGGTGGAGAGAAAACACAACCACCATGCCAATCATAGCAAAAGGGGGGAAATAAAGCCAACACGTGTTTCTTCGCGGACCAATAACGGATTAAGCTACAAATTACAAAGGGTAGCCATCGATCAAAGTGCATCGATGGCTAGCAATTGCATTATGTTTATCACCATCAATTTTAGGTTTGAAATTACCATCGTAGATAGGTTTTTGTCGTTAGATAGGACAATTACGATGCATGCGGCCATGCAAAACCAACCTGTCTGTCGAATGAAGTTGCAGAGCTCGAATTTGCTCTGAAATTGCTGAACGAAGTAGGATTTCGAGGATTCTTTGAGAAATCGCTAGGAATTGATCGATTCCTCAAATGATAGTCTTCGAATTCAAAGGAATTCGATGAACGAGTTCATAATTTGCAGAGAACATCAAAAGGTGGTAGAATTACGGTGATAGTGACGGGTAATTTTTATTTTTTTTACTTTTTTTTTACTATTCCTAAATACAATGTTGATATTTCTCTTTTACTTTGTACATATGTCAGATAGAAATACAGAGGTAGGCAGAGACTAGGGTAAAATATAACGATTTTATTTTAGGGCAAAAATTAGGGTAAATTGTGTAATTTTGTTTTAGATAAAATTACGATGAATTGCAGAGAAATCTCTTACCTGGTAAATTACCCTATAATCACCCTGTAATTTATCATATGTTTTTTTATAAAAATTATAAAATTTAGGGTAAACAGGAAATCTCTTCTGGTAAATTACAAATATTCTACAAATAAGAAAATTAGGGTAATTTTTTTAAGTTTTTTTTTTTAATTTTGAAAATATATTAAAAAAAACATCTTATTGTCTTATTGTGTTATTGTATTATGTGTTACAAGTTTTTTACAGATCTGGTATACCGTAGGGTTTGAACGGCCTATTGATAATGTCTTCTTGAATTATAAGACAAAATAAATTTAAAAAAAAAAACTAAATAATAGTAAATAAAAAAAACAACGAAGAAATAATTATGAAATAAAATAAAAATTTTATTTTATTCTTTCGATTATATAGAGCTCTATCGATTTTTGAAATGATTATGTTTATATATACATTGCGGGGTTTTTAGTGAAAACTCATCTCCTCTCAACCCTCAACCGTCACCATGCCTAAACCTGTGTTCCAAAAATGTAGTAAGTTGTCATCCATCAACACACAAAACCCAAGCGACTCTATAATTGAACTTTTCAAAAATGCTCTATGGTGAGAGGCACTGACCAGATTTAAAGGTCATGACTTAGGGGTGGCAAGGCAATTTTTATTAAACTATAACCCTGATAGTATGCTCACCCATGTTGGAGGACTTTAGATAGAACTAAACCCTAGCTTGATCTTTGAAGTGTTGAATTTACCTAAGGTTGGTCTTTTGTATTATAAAAATTCAAAGAGTGTCATCTAGTTGGTAGCAAAATTCAGTGAGAAATGCACAATCATTAGAGATAAATAGGGATCAATCAAAGGTGTTTCAACCTCTAAACTCCCCCTTCTATGGTAGGAAGCAGCTATAATTATTATTAAATTATTTACTCTTGAGGAACGAATGTTTGTTTTATCAGCCTATCACATTCAAATGTTAATAAATTTGAAATATCTAGTTAAAACTTATTGTGTTATTAACCTCCCTTATTTTTTTTTCCAATCTTTGAAGTCAACTATTTTAAGAGTGAAACCTAGAAGTTCTCAAGAAAAACCTAAGTCGCACCTAATTTCTCACCATGAATTGATTAAATTAATTATTTTGAAAAAGGATCATGAAATGAAAGTGTCTTGGAACCGGATCATGGAAGAATCCAACGTACCTGAGTGCTCAGAATCCACTGAGTCTGATGAAAAATAGTCAACAGAGGAAGAACATGACTCTGATAGCCAGGATGAAGAGCCTGAAAGTCCACAACAAAAATGTAAACCTGGGAAATATAAATCCCAACCAAATATCATAAGGAAGAAGAAAATTATAGAAACTTCTGAACAAGAATATAAAGAAAGACCTGAACAAGAACTACTTGTAAATGAGTCTACTGTAGAGACCATTTCCTATCTTCGTGCACAAAATACAGTGCTGCAAATAAAAATTGATAGGCTAAGAGAGGATTTTATAGAACAATATAAAATTATCCGGTGAGCCCTTTATGTTCATTTTGAATTAATTAAACAACTTTATGCAGATAAGATACCAAAGCATGTGGACTCTATCAACTGACCACCACCTATTGAAGTCTCTCCACATAAGAGCTCTGCTTCTGGTAAAAAGCCTAAAAAATTGATAAAATTTAGCAAACAGTTGTACACTAATAAACCGATTGACTTTTCAAAAATCCTTGAGGAGGATAGTTCCCAGCAGATTCATAGTATTACTCAACAAAATCAACCTACAAAATTGGATCTACCTGCCAAGGAAGGAAATACATTAAAAGGTCTTGTCTTGGATGTAGGCATGCCTTTTGGGTTTGATTCGGTGGATAAGGATGAAGAACTTCATCCTTCCCAGACAAAGGAGATAGAACAAAAAGGAAGCACTCAAGAAGTTGAGCACATCAAAACGGTTATGGTGGAAACACCAGTGGCAAAAATTGTAGCAACTGTAGATCAACGGGCTAAGGAACAGGTATAGCGAGTGAAAAGGGAACGTAAATTACCAGGATAGAGACCACGATCATCTCGAATTTCTTCTCAAATTTTATCTCAATAGGCTCAAAATTGAATGAACAATAAAAAAAAAGACTTTTATTAATTATTCAGACTTATTTTTCTTATTATATCTATAGTATATTTTATTTGTATGGCATATGTAAATATGTACAGGCAATATTTGAAATTTTTGTATCTGTATATTTTTATAAGTCAGTTTACCTAATATGTACAGTTAATATTTGAAATGTTTTTATCTGTATTTATAAGCCAGTTTACGTAATATGTACAGTTAATATTGTAGTATGTTTTTATCTGTATTTATAAGATGGTTTATAGTTAATATGTGAAATATTTTTGATGAATTAGTTGCTAATATAAACTGTTTATTTCTCAATTTTGTGAAATTTATAATATTTCGATAAATGAATTGATTGATATTTTATGTATTCTAGATAACTGATTATTTTTTTATTTTCTTTTAAAGAAACTTAACATAGTTTTGTTAAAAATAGTTATATTCAAGCTGATTTGAAATACATTCTAGCAAAAACATATGCATGTTTTAAAATTATTGTAGGTTTTGTAAACAGTATTCACTGAGATTCTAACAATGATTATGATAACAGGAGTGCTTTTCGATAGAGATAGGAGCTCTGGCGATTTTGCGAGAAATTCTCTGCGCAGGCGATAGGCAATGTTCTAGGGTTTGTGGAGCGAAGGATAATCCAAGACATCAGGTGGTTTCCCATTTTGTTTTGTTTTTGTGGATCTGAAGGATCACTTGCAGCCTCAGGAGGGCCCAATGGGGTCTCCTCCAGACCCTCTCTCCGGGAGAAAGAGCTCTTACGCTGAAATGCTCAAAGACAATCCTTCGTCTTCTAACGGCGAAGCTCAGAGAAATACTTTGAATATGATGCTCAAGAACGCTGGCAAGAGTTCCGCAGTGCATCGTGTCAACGGATGTCTCCCACAATCCGCTTCAAGACCTAAGATTGTAATCGAACCAAAGCTGGTCGAAGACACAATCCTATACAAAGCCAATCATGATTTGATTTGCAAATTCATGGGTATCCGACCTACCCTGAATTTCTTGCACACTTGGGTCAGACAGAACTGGGAGCCCCATGGTGAGTACTCCCTGTGGTTTATTAGCAACGGGTATTTCATCGTTAGCTTTTCTTCTTTAGCTGATAGAAACAGAGCGTTTGAGTCAGAGAAGAGAAACCACGGCCCAGCAGGGTTATTTGTTCAACCCTGGAGAGTGGGATTCGATCCTCGCATCGAACCCATGGCGATCTGGATCTGGCTGTATGCTCTTCCAATGGAGTTTTGGGGGGAGCAGGTCCTGGAAATGATCGGTAACTCCCTGGGTAGACACCTAGGCGTATCCAAGGACACCATAGAAGGTAACTCTGGTGTCTATGCTAGAATCTGCGTGGAGATGGATATTAGCCAGCCTCTACCTAGAGAGGTGGAACTAGAACTGGCAGGAGTATCCTGGATCCAACAGTTAGACTATGAGGCTCTGCCTTTCAGATGCAGAGTCTGCCATAAACATGGGCATTTGGCCCGATTTTGTCCAAATCTTTTGAACACCAAAATGGAAGCCCAGCATGGTATGCCAAATCGCCCCAGAGAGGGTAAGTCTATTTCTACCAAAGAAACATCCAATACTCCTCAGGGTAATGAGGGTCAGAAAGATGGCTTTGAACAGGCCAAAAGAAGGAGAAAGCAGAAGAAAAATGGTAAGGAGCAATTACAATCCAAGCCAGCCAATAGATATGAAATTTTTAAGACATTAGTGGATCAGGAGGACCAGGATATGGAAGGTGTGGATGGGAATATTGAGGCCCATAACATCCACACTCATGTTTCTCCTTCATCTCCTCCTGTCTTAGAACAGGTGCTTGAGCCCACTGAGGTATTGCCGCCAGAAAATGCAGGGGCACTGATAGTGCACTCCCAAGCGCCGCCAGTAATTAAGGATGTTAGCATGGGAATTGCAAAAAAAAATAGAGAAAGGCCAGCCCTGGGTATATCTCAGGTAGAAAAGAGATCCAAAAACAGCAACACTCAAGGAGCGGGCAGAAAGTCAAATAAGGACCTGATTGCAGCTCAAGGAGATAAGCTGATCAATGGAGGATCGGTGAGGACAATTGATTCTTACTGCTCTCAAGGTTTTCAATGATTATACAATCTTGGAATGTTAGGGGTTTAAACAGTAGAACCCATCAATCTGTTGTTCAAAGACTCTTAGGAAAATGTAAAACAGACTTTTTGCTTATTCAGGAGACAAAAATGTCTTTAGATCTTATGAGTAAAACAGTTAATAGAATCTGGCGGGCGCTGGTCATATGGATGTGGCTGCCCAAGGTGCTTCAGGGGGGATTGTTACTCTCTGGAACCCTCTGGATTGGACTGCTTTAGAACATATAGCTTGGAGGGGTGTTCTCACATCTCATTTTAGGAATAATTTCACAGCAGAACATGTCTTAATCACTAATTTTTATGGGGCCCAAGACCTTGATGGCCAGAGGCTCCAATGGAAAGTTGTTCACAACATGAGGTCCTCCAGGGAATACTTAGACTGGATTATTGCAGGGGATTTTAATGCAAAATTATCTGCTCGTGATCAGGAAGGTGGCACCCCAATTTTGGATCCAGGGGATCGGCTTCTGATTGCCCAAGTCCAGGCCTTTCAATTAGTGGATGTTCAAGGCCCTGGAACCTACTTTACTTGGACTAACAAGAGGAAGGAGCCACACAGCGGGAAGGTCAAGTTAGATCATTTTCTGGTCTCGGAGGAGGCTTTTGTAAAGTGGAATTCTAAGTTCCAGATTTTGGAGGGCCCTGTTTCAGATCACTTTCCCATTTTGCTGGAGGGAGGGACTATGATAGGACAGCATCACAGGCCTTTTAAATTTGAGAATTTTTGGTTACAAAAGGAGGACCTTCGACAGAAAATTCCACAATGGTGGGAAGAAGGCCGTCCACCTTTTGGGACAGCAATGTTCAAATTTCATAAACAACTTCATTTTGTCAAACTTCAACTGAAACAATGGAGGAAAGAAAATAAGTCAGATTTCCGGTTCCAAAGGGCCCCCTTGGTGGCCAGATGGGAGGAGGTTCAGAAACTCTTTAGGGAAGGAACAATTATTGAGCAACTCAAATCCGAGGATGATGCCTTGCGCAAAGCGGTTGAGGCCATTGATAACCAAGAGGAGATATACTGGAAACAGAGGGCAAGAAATACTTGGTTATTAGAAGGGGACAGAAATACCAAATTTTTTCATCGGTCAGCTTGTGCTAGGAGACAGATGAATAACATGGAAGCCCTTAAAGATGAGAATGGACATTCCTTCGATACTCTTCCTGGTATGCACTACCACTCAATCGATTACTTTTCTAAACTTTTTAAGGAAAGTATGGAGCAAGATGTTGAGGCTCAGAACGAAGTTCTTAATGTCATACCTTCTATTATCTCTGAAGAAGAAAATCAGGCCCTGCTTAGACCCATTGATAGAGATGAATTGAAAAATGTGGTCTTTGGAATGAGTACTGGCAAATCTCCTGGTCCAGATGGCTTTCCTATTGATTTTTTTCAGGCCTTTTGGGATACTTTGGAGGAGGATGTTTTGGCTGTCATAGAGGAATCCAGAACTAATAAAAGAATGCTCAGGGCAATTAATCACACCTTCATCTCTTTAATTCCAAAAGGGGAGGAGGGGACTCATATCTATGATTTCAGACCTATTGCTTTATGCAACGTGATTTATAAAATAATCACTAAGATAATGGGTGAGCGGCTCAAACCTCTCCTTCATAACATCATTTCTTCAGAACAAGGGGGTTTCGTTGAGGGAAGACAAATCTTGGATGGGGTGGTTCTTGCTCAGGAGGCTATCCATACAATGCAAAAATCGGGTAATAAAGGAATGTTCATTAAACTGGATATGTCCAAGGCTTATGACCGGGTGGAGTGGAGCTTCTTGTCTAAAATGATGGCAGCCTTTGGCTTCTCCCAGGACTGGATTGATTGGGTCATGAGTTGTGTTTCTACGCCCTCTTATTCTGTTCTTATCAAGGGTCTTCCCTCGCATCCTTTTGGAGCCACTCGTGGTCTTCGCCAAGGAGACCCTTGCTCTCCCTATCTTTTCCTCATCTTGGCTGAAGGATTAGGTAGACTTTTCTTGAGGAGAAGGCAACAAGGCATGCTAACAGGTATCAAGGTAGGGGAGGAAACTTTGAATCACTTGCAGTTTGTGGACGATCTTTGGATTGGTTGGTGTGGCCAGTCTCAGGGAAGCTAGAGGAATCAGAGATACTCTTAATGTCTACCTTAGGGCTTCAAACCAGGCCCTCAATGACAGGAAGTCCAAAGTGGTCTTTTTCAATCTTGACCAAAGGCTGCAGGATAGAGTTATTGAGATCCTGGGATTCACAAGGACTTCTCTTCCAATAGTTTACTTGGGAGTTCCCCTGCATTTCAAAAAATTAAAAATAGATATCTGGAAGGATCTATTGGAAGGTATCAAAGATAGAATGAATCATTGGTCCCATAAATGGTTAAGCTATGGGGGTAGATTAACCTTCTTGCAGTCAGTTATTCAGGCTATGCCAATCTATAAATTCTCTATCCTGGCTGCCCCTCATTCCATTTGGAAAGAGCTGGACAAAATGGCAAGAAGATTTTTATGGGAAGGTGCAAAAGGGGAGAAAAAATGGGCTTTGGTTGGGTGGGATAAAGTTACCCAGCCTAAGGATAAAGGAGGGCTGGGCCTGAGAAGCTCCAAGCTTAATAACAAAGCCTTGGCTGGAAAACTGTATTGGAGGTGGATTTCCCAACCAACCTCCCTATTCAGCCGAATCCTATCCAGTAAATATTTGGGTCATGTCCACCCCAATGAGGTGGGCCGCTTCCCCCTGGATGGTACTGGATCCTTAGTGTGGCAGACTCTCAAGCTTGGATCTCAGGTTATCAAAGACCAATTATTTTGGAAAGTGGGGAGAGGGGATAAGGCACGTTTCTGGACTGATTCTTGGGACCAGTATCCACCCATCATTGCTACGTTTCCCGAATTACAACCAATCAAGTCCGCCATAGAAGCCCAGGGCTGGATTCAAATTGAAAGCTATTTTAACACCAGCCAATTGGGGGAGTATAAGTTTAAAAAGTTTAAGAGGTGGGAGGAGTGGCCAATTACAATCCCTCCGGAGCTGGCGCCCATCTTGAACAAAATCTTGTCAGAAAGGTTCCTCACAGGGAGGGATGAGGAGGATGAATTAGCTTGGGGCTATGGGAGCCTTGGGGTTTATTCAGTAAAGGACGGTTATGAAAAGATCCTCCCTGAGCCTCCCCCGCACTCATTTTTGGTTCAGGATTGGAGAAGGATTTGGCATTCCAAGGGTTGGCCGAAAGTAAATTTCTTTGCCTGGCAGCTTATGCACAATGGAATTCTCACCTTTGACAATCTCAGAAGTAGAGGAATCATCGGTCCTTCTCAATGTGCTTTATGCCACAAGCATGAGGAAACAGTTGATCACCTGATGTTCGAGTGCCCTTTTACGCATCAGATTTGGAAGCGTTGGTTCTCTCACTATAAACTCCAGGCTAATGGTGATCTAAATCGAGCCAATATTTGGGAAAAATGGAAAAGGGGCAGATTTAAATCTATAGCTCTCCGTATTGGTTGGGAGCTTGGCTTCCTTTTCATTTGGTGGCAAGTATGGCTGGAGAGAAATGCCCAAATTTTTAGAGAAACTTTCTCCTCGATAGACGGCGTTTGGCAGGTCATCTGGAGCAAAGTCACAAAAACTGTTGCCATCTATGCTGAAGAGGAAAATCAGGTTGGTCTTGGGCCTCTAGAAGAGGGGGTTGAGGGGCAAGAGAGACAAGACAGAGTTAGCTGGAAACCTCCCCCAGAAGGTTGGATCAAAATCAATACTGATGGAGCTACAAAAGGCAATCCGGGCAGTGCGGGTATTGGTGTAGTTTGTCGGGATCATGCTGGTTCAGTGCTTTACTAGGAGCTGCAAGGCTTGGGCAGAGCCACAAACAATGAAGCCGAAGCCATTGCTATCAAATCTGCTTCTATCTGGGCTATTAAGCAGGGTCACAGGAGGATAATTCTCGAATCCGATTCTCAAGTCCTGGTTGGCGCTCTTGATTGCATGCGGAACTTCTCTTCGAAAGCTTGGAGGCTGCGGATTCTGATCTCCCAAATCAAGGATTTATGGAGGGAGTTAGATGACGTGATCCCTGTCTATGTGAGTCAAAATTTGAACAAGGTGGCCGACTTCCTTGCGAAGATGGGTGTTGAGAAAGAGGTAGGGGTGTAGCTGCACAGTGACATGCCTCTGATAGATGAAGTGATTAGGCAAGGTCTGGAACGATCCCTGCGACAATGAGTAAGAAAATAGCTAAGGGTGGTTTTTGTCACGATTTCGTGACCTGTTGTGCCGTCGCGGCCTTTGCTGGAAAGCTGTCGTGATTTCGTGACATGTTGCGCTATCGCGGCCTTTGGAGAGAAGTTGTAGCGATTTCGCTACTTGCTGCGTCGTCGCGGCCTTTGATGGGAAGGTGTAGCGATTTCGCTACCTGTTGCGTCGTCGTGGCCTTTGCTAGAAAGCTGTCGTGATTTCGCAACATGTTGCGCTGTCGCGGCCTTTGCTGGAAAGCTGTCGCGATTTCGCTACCTGTTTCGCTGTCGCGGCCTTTGGAGGGAAGCTGTCACGATTTCATGACCTATTGCGCCGTCGCGGCCTTTGGTGGGAAGTTGTCGCGATTTCGTGACCTGTTTCGCCGTCGCAGCCGTTGGTTGGAAGCTGTCGCGATATCGCGACACTTTTGGAAAAAGTGCGCTAAGGGGGAAAATCGTCGCGATATCGCGACATTTTTGGTGAATAGCGGCCCAAGGGAAAAATCGTCGCGATTTCGTGACACTTCTGAAGAATGGGCACCCAGGGGGAAAACCGTCGCGATATCGCGACATTTTTGCAGCAATGGCACCAAGGGGAAAAGTCGTCGCGATATCGCGACACTTTTGAAGATCGGGCACCAAGGAGAAAACTCGTCGCGATTTCGCGACATTTTTGAGGAAAGGGTGCTAAGGGGAAAACTCGTCGCGATTTCGCGACAGTTTTGGAGAACAAGCTTCATGGGGGAAAATCGTCGCGATATCGCGACACGTTTGAGGAAAGGGCGCCAAGGGGAGAACACGTCGCGATTTCGTGACACTTTTGCTGAAGGGCCGCCCAAGGGAAAACTCGTCGCGAAATCGTGACACTTTTGGACAACTGGAGCTATGGGGAAAAGACGTCGCGATATCGCGACACTTTTGCAGTTTTGGCGCCAAGGGGAGAACTCGTCGCGATATCGCGACACTTCTGGAGAACAGGCGCCTTCTGGCTTTCTCGTCGCGATTTCGCGACGCTTTTGGTGACTGGGTGCTTTGGTGTTGTGCCGTCGCGATTTCGTGACACTTTTTGTGCTTTGCGGCCTCGGCGTCTGTCTGTCGCGATTTCGCGACATGTCGCGATTTCGTGACTTGTTGTCGTGGCGCGGCCGTGGTTAGGTTTGGTGTCGCGATTTCGCGACATGTCACGTTTTCGCGACATGTCGCGTTTTCGCGCCCTGTTGTTTTCTGGCTTCTATGCTTTCGGTTGGGATGTTTTTTCTCCCACTTGTAACTGTTATTTGTTTTAATACAAGTTTTTTCAATTTTTTCAAAAAAATTAATGATTATGATAACTTATGTTATTGTTTTCTATAACTTAGAATTTTAATTCTAAACATTTGATACATGTATAAGGCTGTTATATTTTGTTCATCTCATCTTTCTGCATTCATGAGGACATGCATGGACTTCAGTTTGGGGGAATGGGTTATTTGACACATATTTTTGTACCAAAATTGTTTTATTATTACAATATATGATGATTATGATATGTTTTCTATGAATTATTATTGAATAAAATGTGATTTATTAGGAAAACTGATTAATTACCATAATCTAACAAATGTGTTTGATTTATATCAAATTTTTCCGAGTTCTAAGAAAAATGTAGGAAAAATGTATGGATGATCGATGAAGAGATTGCAGAGCTTGGGAGTGCACCTCGGACGAGAAGAACGAATAGAATTCGGTGACAATAGTAATTGATCTTATTATAGATGTTGATTACTGAAGTATGTTACTAAAGGTAATTACTGAAGGTAACTATTGAAGGTAATTACTAAAGGTAACTACTGAAGACATTTATTGAAGGATGTTTTACCAGAAGTTACTGAAGGATAATAGACTGTTGACTTTGGCGTGCCACATCATAATGGACGACACATTAAAATGGATGACACATTAGAATGGACGGCAACTGATATTTTTACCTAGCAAAATATTTTATTTCTCGCATAATATCCACAAGAATATTTCAAGTTGAAAAATTTATGGTTTACTTTATAAAGCTTGTAATCAGTTTATTTTGGAAATTTTGAGATATAAACGCAAAGACTGCTAGACTTTCCAGGAATATAGGACATGAGGTCCTAATGTATATCTTGTGAGTCAGTTAAAATAGTACTGTCTTGTTAGGATTATTAGTAGGATGCCACTTGGACCTACCAAAATACTTATAATTCCAAGTAGGAGTACGTATTATGATTAGGTTTTAGATTATTCTTGATTAATGTACAGTCATCGGTCTACAAAATTTGCATGTCAAATACGTAGAGAATACTGTTTAGAATTGTATTAGTTACAGTATAAATTACATAGAAGACCTTGAAAGAGGTCTACTCTCTATTGTGTTTATTGTTACATTACAATATGTTCTAAATATACAATTCTGAAGAAACATGTTCAGCATGTACAGTTGAAGATCCAGTAATAAAAGTAGCATTTTGTTCTTCAAAAATTGTAATTTGTATCAATTTCATGTGTTGTTTGATTTATGTTATGTAAATTGTGTTTATTTTTTACCTGCATTTATAGAATGGACATAATGTTAGTATTAGTTATAAAATCTAGTTACTAAGATAAGGTAAACTAGGGGAGAAAGACTTACACTGCCCTCTAGGATGCAGGGCCCACCCCTATAGACAGTCCCTGAGCTCACACCCCTACATTAGGTTAGGATTAGTTAGACTTAAGTTAAACTGCATTTCAAATTGCATAAAATAAGATAAAATTGCACGAGGATCCTCACAAATAAATTAGAACATATCATAAATAAATTAGCTTGCAAATAATTAGATGCATCAGTAAATCAAGTCATAGTAAAAGTAAAATATAATTGTATTTATTTATCATATCCTGCATCATTCATTTTTGCACAAATTTAATTATGTTAATTTACTTTTCTATACATGTGAAGCCTAAAAAAGAGACTTGAGCTAAGCTTAGTATTAACTCCTACGATATAATATATATGGGATTGTTACTCGTTAAATCTGACCTTGATTTCCCTCAGATTGATAAAATTAAATGTAATCTCTACAGCCAATCATTCTTGCCCTTCCAAAATATGATTATAGAGGGTTTCTTTGCAACCTCTACTTTATGGTCCCAAGGATATGATCCTGATGATATATAGCTCTTGATTTGGCCTGTAACCTACACACAAGAAACTACAAGAAAGGTCAATAGCATATGAAACCTCTCGAGATGAGGTCCATTTCTTGATTGATGTAATATAAAAAGTAAATGCATATAAAATACTAAAAATAAGAAGTAAATGCATAAAATACTGAATGAAAATACTGCTAATCTATGTTAGAAATCAAAATGAAAGCATCTAAGACTAAAGAAACTAGAAAAGATAGGCAAAGTGAATGTCACCCCAAGGTCATCCTCAATCAGATCGGTGGGCTCTATTGACCATCTTCGATATTGATGGTGGTGCTTGTAGGCCACTATTAAAAATAGTGGTTGCCAAAGAGAGAGTCTATTCTCTAAGATCAAAGCAGGGTGACAATCAATTTGGATGCCAAATTTATGTTCAAGGTTTGGCATGTCTGGAAACATAGTTGGATCATAGAATTAACTTGGAATCATTGGTGGATTGATGAAACAAAGTGATGTTATTGTATCTTCAAGTTCTCCAAAGCTCCATTAGTGAATGTGCAAACATTATGATGTGATTTTGGTAGCACTTCATTACACCTCAAGGGATATCAATTCTCTCCTCATTCTGATAGAACTTCATGATAGCAATTGAACCTATATTCTTCTCTAATTTATGTGCCTTATATAGATCTCCCAAATTGGCATCCTTGCTTCTTCAAAAAGCTAAGATCAAGATTTTGTTGGACTAAGGTAGGTGAGGTGATGCTTCTAGAAGCTTCCAAGGAGTAACCGCTTAAGAATTGTTGCTTTGTAATAATTTTTATTGGACTTGAATAGCCCAAGTTTTTTATAGACTCGACCTTATTTAATAGGTATGGCTCATTCTGTTGTCACTATCGATAGGTGCAATCCATATGAGGTTGTCATAAATGTCAACAACCACAAGGCCATCACTAAGTAAAACAATGGCGAAGGCCAAATAGGACTTGCTTGCCCTGGTTGAGTTGTTAGAACCACTGTTGGGTCTTGGAAAGGTCCAATGTGAGTCATATGGCCTAAAAAGGTGTCCACATGAGTAGCCTCCTCAACATGATGCATTTTATGTGTCTATAGTACACTAGTAGTGAACCAAATAATGTAATATATTCTAAAAATCTACTCACATAGGAATTTAATGGCCTCACTCTTAATCTTCCAACTAATGACCTTTATGAGCACTTCCAACTAGAATTTGATGCCCCCAATGAGAGTTCCTCTCCACATTCCATGATGGATATTCCTTCCACATTTTTCCATGCACCTTCACATGATATTTCTTCCATCGATACATTGGATGATGAGTTTTTTCTCATAATTAGTAGTCTTCCAATATTTGATGATATCATGCTCGATGCAAATAGTTTCATTGATGCATCTTCTCAAACCAATACGCTTAATCAAACCTCACCAACATCATTGTCCAATTCTTCCTCATCCCTTCCCCATAATATTATGAATATGATATATGTAGACCTATTCACTCCACTTCACCACACATCATCCTAACCGTATTTGGAATATCGATCCTACCTGTATATATTTTACCTCTCTCTCAATCCTTTCCTACTCTAATTTCTCCCATTAGATCACTTGCTCAATCACTCCAATGCACCCCTTCCTCCTTTGTTTAGCTTTTCTCATTAAACAAACATTTTCCATGATGATGAGATCCATGTTGAGTATGCAATGGATGATCTACACCTCATACCAATCCCTACAAAACTCAATTATGGATTACACATGCTTTTGGATGATATCATTGATGTTGACATCAATGATGATCCCAAAAACCCCTACATCATTAAACTCAAATAGAGCATTTCTCTCAAAGATCATGCCAACTTCACTAAGCTTCATAAAAAATAAAAGACTATTTTTGCTTGTTCATACACCAATATGCTTGGCCTTGATCCCTCTCTCATTTTCCACAACCTCATGCTTGATAATAGCATCAATATTTTTAAACAAAAGCTCAAAAAAATGCACCCTACTATTGCTTTAATGATCAAATATGAACTACAAAAACTCCTCGATTTTGGCTTCATTCAACCAATCAATTATCCTAAATGGGTATCCAATATGGTACCTATTGGAAATCCAAAAGGGGGATCCACATCTGTACTATCTTTCATGATCTAAATAAGGCATGTCCTAAGGACAATTTTCCCTTACCAAACATCAACACACTAGTTGATTCCATTGCAAGTCATGAAATGCTATCCCTCATGGATGGATTTCTAGGTTACAACCAAATTCAAATTAACCCTAGTGATCAACATAAAATATCTTTCACTTTTTTTAGTGCATCACTAAAGTCATCCATTAGGATGAAGAAAAACTAGTCTGTGGGGATGGCAGCAACTTCTGAAGGAGGTCTAAAAAATTGGAGAAATATCATGATGGCATCGGGTCCGGAATAGAAAGTGCATTCTCATGATATTTTTTCATCTAAAAATGACTGGAAGGAACAGGATTTTCTAGTGCATGTCGAGAACCACTTGTTAAAGAACAATGAATGTTTGGAATGATGTGAAGCCAGGCCAGTTCTAGTGATTCAACCAGACTCAGTGGCAGAAGATGTGGAGTATCTAACCAAACATGCCCTAATTGGTAATTTTTTGGGCATCCAAATTTCTCTCCTTTGTGGAGGCTTGGGTTAGGAAGACTTGAAATCTTGAAGGCGATGTGGAGATGATGTCGAGTGCGAACAGCTATTTTATGGTGGTTTTCTCTTGTATTGCAGATCATAACAAAGCATTTGAAATGGGTCCTTATTTCTATAACCAAGTGGGAATCTTTCTTAAACCCTGGCATGTGGGTTTCAACCCATCATAGGAGCGGTCATCATGAGTTCCAGTATGGGTGCGACTTTCATGGCTCCCGTTGGGATTCTGGAGAACTGATATCTTGCATAAGATTGCCCTTCTGCTTGGGAATCCAGTTGGACCATCACAACAGACAATGGATAAAAAGGTAATCTCTGTTGCTCGTATTTGTGTTGAAAGTGACTTAAATAATACTATTCCATATTCTATTGAAATACAATTTGGATCAACTACATGGATTCAAAAACTTGACTATGAAGCTCTTCCATTTCGTTGCTATATTTATCATGAATATGGCCACCTGCAAAGAAAATTCTCTAAGTTTGTCTCGCCTATGTCTTTAAATCCTAGGCCCTCTCGATTTGGAAAAATTTTGGATAAAGGAAAAGCCCCGATAAAGGAATGGGAACGGGATAAGGAAGATTTTATTCTGGTAAAAGCTCAAAACAGAGGACAAAGGGCAAACAAAGACCTTAAGGATAGCTAGTTAGATGCTCTACTCAACCATTTTGAAATATTATATGATCTTGATCAGTGCATGGAGATACCTAAAATGTCGCTACCTAATGCAAATATAACAAGGTCAAATCAGATGTCTCTTCTTGAGGGGGAACTTAAGGAATCAGATCTAGGGGGTTTAAATGAAGAACAAAGGGCTTTGGATCTGAGTATAGGGGACATGGTTGGGTCTAGCCCTATAAGGGAAACTATTTTGGAAAGTGATATAGATTTAGTTATACCATCGTCTACTCAGGCATTGATGCAGTCATCCTTGGACTGCAAAACTCCTACGGTGTTGGGATTGCGATAGAAAATAATTAAAAAAAGTTTTTCGGATAAGAATATGAAGGTGGGTCAGAAGAAGGTCCAAGATAAAATTAATTTAATGGGGTAGACTTTTGTGGAGCCAGGCTTGGTGAGAACATTGGACTCCCATTTTTATAACCCCCAAAAATGATTATCCTCTCATGGAATGTAAGGGGGTTGAATAGCATCCCCAGATAAAAATTTGTTCATTATTTGGTTCATGTGCATTCTCCAAATATGGTGTTTATTCAGGAGACTAAATTGGCTATTGATAGTATGTTAAATATTACTCCCAATTTGTGGAGAAGGGGGTAATTCCAATGTATTGGTGCATGTGGATATGCTAGTGGCATCACTTGTTTATGGGATCCGATTAAGATATCCCCTCTTACTTGGATTTCTAGCAGATGGTCTATTTCAATGGTCGGGCATGATAATGAATCTGGTGAAATCATCCTACTTACAAATATGTATGCTCCTATTGATTACAATGATAAAGTGAATTTGTGGAAGCACATTTGCTTTGTGATAATTTTGGTTCCCCTATACCCATGGATTTTTGTTGAAGACTTCAACTCTATCACTTGTCTAGAGGAGAAACGTGGTGGGGTGGACCATCTCGAGCCTTTTTCTTCTATATTCAGTACTCATATCTAGGTCCTAAACTTGGTTGACATCAAGCCAGATAATGGGATATTTACTTCGCACAATAGAAGATGTGGGGAAGCTTCCATCTCAGAGAGACTGGATAGGTTTTTTATATCCAGTTATTGGATGGGTAATAACAGAGGTGTTAGTTATGTGATTATGGAGGGTAGGGGATCTAATCATTGGCCTATAAAAAAAATTTCTTTGGAGTTAGGGCTAAAAAATAATCCCTCCTTTAAGTTTCAACTTATGTGGCTTCGTGATCCTAAGCTTCATGATGTCATGTGAGGCTAGTGGACCACTGGCAAACCTCCTCATGACACCACTATGTATTCCTTTATGAACCGACTACAATTTGTAAAACATAAATTGAAGAGATTGAATAAATTGAATTTTGGTATCCTTTCCTTGGCTAAGCTAGCAGCTCTTAGGAGGATGGAAGAAACTTTAAGGAATATTAGAGATTAGGGATTCATGAAGGATCTTCTTGTTGAGGAATCTGAGACTGTGAAAGACCTTGCTAAATGGGAACTGAGGGAAGGAATTTTTTGGAAAGAAAAATCTTGAGTAGATTGGCTTCAGGAAGGGGATAGGAACATAGCCTTGTTTTATAACTCAGTTAAGGCTCACCGTAATGGTAACCTGATTACCTCTCTTGTGAATTCTTAGGGTGCCTTGCTCTCTTATTTTAGGGATATTTCAAAAGAGACTAAGTGGTATTTTTCCTCTCTATTCAAATAACACTCCCTATCAGATGATGAGAATGAAAAGCTTATTCTAAATTGTATTCCAATGATTGTTTCTAAAGAGATGAATGAGCACTTTATGGGTCCAATTTCCCTTGAGGAGTTGGAAAATGTTGTATTCATGATGAACAAAAGAAAATCCCCAGGTCTAGATGTATTCTCGATTGATTTTTATCATGAGTTTTGGGATTTAATCAAATTTGATCTTTTGGAGGTGGTCCATGAGTCCCAAAAGAACAAACAGATGCTAAGGGCCCTAAATGCTACCTTTGTGGTGCTTATACCCAAAAATGAGGGAGCAAATTCCTTGGATATGTTCAAGCCTATTGCTCTCTGTAATGTTGTGTATAAGATCATCACAAAAATTATTGCTGAGAGGCTGAAGATATAATTGAGCAAAATCATCTTTGAGGAGCAAGGAGGGTTTGTTGTTGGTCGACAAATTTTGGATGGGGTTGTTATTACTACAGAAGCTATTCACTCGATGGAAACTTCTAAGGAGAAAACTATGTTCATTAAGTTGGACATGGCCAAAGCCTATGATCGAGTCAGATGGTCCTTTCTTCAAAAATTTCTTGCTAATTTTGGATTTGAGGAGGAATGGATTATATGGGTGATGAGTTGTGTTTCTTCTTCCTCATTATTTGTTCTTGTTAATAATGAGCCATTAGAGTTGTTTGAGGCCTCAAGGGTATTGAGGCAAGGAGATCCTTTATCTCATTATTTTTTTATCATTATGGTGGAAGGGTTGGGAATATTGCTCAAGTCTCAAGTCATGTAGGGTCTCATTAAGGGGTGGAAGTGGGATAGTAGTTTGCCACATCTTTCCCACATTCAATTTGTTGATGATACTACTTTGCTAGGAGTTGCCACTATTAAGGAAGCTGGCAATATTAGACATTCTATTGAAATATATTTTGGTGCTTCTGGATAGTTGATTAATGAGGACAAGTCTTCTATTTTCTTCTTCAATACCCCTCCTCTTATTCAAGCCAGGATTGCTCATATTCTAAGATTCTAGGTTGGGACTCCCCCCTTCATTTATCTTGGTATTCCAATTTCATCTCACCCTCTACCTAGATCTTCTTAGAAGTCTATGCTTGATAATTTTAGAAGGAAGGTGAATCACTGGACTTTCAAATGGCTATCCATTGCAAGTAGAGTGTTGCTTTTAAAATTTGTTGTTCAAGATTTACCCATTTATAGATGTTTTGTACAAATAGCTCCCTCTCACTTCATCAAGGACATGGATGCTTTTTCAAGATAGTTTTTATGGTCTAGAAAAATTGATCAATATAAATGGAGTTTGGTTAGGTGGAATTCTATATGTAGGCAGGTGCAAGAGGGAGGCCTTGGGTTGCAAAAGATAGCTCTTTTCGGGTAGTCTTTGGCTATAAAACTTTATTGGAGATGGTGTACCTCTCAAGATTATATTAGGGCTAAAATATTAACTTGTAAATATTTGAGAGGTATTTCTGAGGCTAAAATCCCTAGAGTTAGCTTGGTTGGGAAAGGTTCAGTTATCTGGGACACTCTAAAAAGATAAGCTAATTTAATCAAGTAGGGTTTGTTCTAGATTTGCAATCAGGGATCAAATGCTCTTTTTTAGGAGGATTCTTGGGATGGCCACCCTCCTATCTTGAATCAATATCCTAGGTTACATTCCCTAAGAATTTTTTTATTGGAAGCAGGCTAGTCTCATGTGGAGGACTTTAAAAAAATCTAGTATTTTGGAAATATGGAGATGTACAAGTAGAAATATTCGCAAGAATGGCCCCTGGGGGAACTGGCCAAGGACATAGAGGTGCTTGATCTTATTTTTACAAGGAGGCCTTGTTCTTCATTGAGGGGTAAATATATTCTAGCTTGGAACCCTGATCCTAAGGGAACCTACTTGGTAGCCTATGGTTATCAGGTTCTTGATAAGCAAAAGTATGGGAGTCTTCCTGTCACTTGGTAGAAAAAGGTGTGGAACAAATTTGTCTGCCCAAAATGTAACTTCTTTCTCTGGTTGGTAGCTCATAATAATTGCCTCACTTGGGATAATGTGAGGAAGAGAGGATTTTAGGGTCCCTATTTTTGTGTCCTTTGTAATAAGAATGAGGATGACTCTTCTCATTTATTTTTCCAATGCTCCTTTTCTAGAGACATTTGGCACCATTGGTGGAGCACCTAGAACCATCCATGTTTTCATGTACTATCCCTGGTGGAGTTTTGGAGTAGTTTGGGCAGACCTCCGGCCAAGACCCCCTTCCTTCGGGTGGCTTGGAATTTGGGCCCTTCTTGCATCATCTGGAAAATTTGGCTCAAACAAAACCGATGCATATTTTAGGGCAGTTATTTGGTTGTTCAATAGATCTGGCAAAGGATATTGTATATGGTTCAGGAAACCATCCATAGCAAATGTGATGTGGACCCTCTTTTGGATTCTAGGGAGGAGAAGGTACAGCAAGCCCTTGGTCTCTTTGGGATGGTATGAAATCTTCTAGCCCTAGTAGGGTTCCTCAACTCAGCAAGAATGTTAGGAGAGATGGTAGGTTGAGGTCACCCCCTAGAGGAGTTTTAAAAATTAACACTGATGGATCATCCAGGGGTAATCCTGGAAATACTAGCATTGATGGTGTTGGGAGAGATTCTACTAGTGGTGTCAATTTTTTCTTTTCCATTTATAAAGGTGTTCACTCCAACAATTTTATGGAAGCTCTTACAATTCTTGAGGCCTTGTGGAGGGGGTTTTCTCTTGGATGGCATAGGATTATCTCGCGATTCTGACTCTCAAATTGTGGTTAATATTTTAAATGGTAAAAGGATGGAGGAAGTTAATTGTCAGTTGGTCTCTGTAGCCATTCATATTCTCAGAATGAGTGAATAGTTTGAATTTATATCCTTTGTGCACATTCCAAGGGAATGGAATGTGGTTGTTGATTACCTGGCCAAAAGGGCTTTTGAGCTGCTAGATCTTTGGAGTATTGATAATTGGGAGTCTCCCATCTAGGGACTCTCAATGCCTATGGGAGTTGATCCACAAGGATGTACAGACTTCATGTGGTTTATTCTTGTTGTCTTTTTTGGGTGGCATTCTATTCTAGTGGTTTTAGCCTGTTTGGCTGTTTATTTGAGTCCTGGTTGGAAGCTCAGTTGTACTCTATAATCATGAATTTTTATTAATAAATTTTTACCCCTTTATTTAAAAAAAAAACATAAAATATCTTTCACTACTCCTTGGGGGATTTTTGTTATAAAGTCATGTCATTTGGCCTTAAGAACATAGGTGTCACATATCAATGCACCATGACCTATATTTTCTATTATTACATGCATAATATTATGGAATACTATGTGGATGACCTACTGGTAAAATCCAAAGAGTGCCATCAACACATTGATGTTCAACACCAAGTTTTTGATTGTCCCCTCAACCATAACGTCAGGTTGAATCCAAAAAAGTGTGTCTTTGGTGTAACCTTAGGAAAACTTCTTAGTTTTTTTATCTCTCAATGATGCATTGAAGTATACCCCAAAAATGTAAAGTCTATCAAAGAAATATCACCTCCTACAAATCTCAAATAGTTGCATAGCTTGCAGGGTAAAATCCAAGCAATTCCTCATATTATTGCCTAGTTATCCAACAAATACAAGTTGTTTAATCATCTATTACAAAAATGGGTCACATTTGAATGGGATAAAGAATGCCAAGATGCTTTTATGTCTATTAAGACCTATCTCACTTCTCCTCTAGTTTTATCCCCACCTTGATTGGGATTCCCTTTATATATATACATATCAACCACCATTTTTCTTTGAGTACCATGCTGACCTAAAATAATGAGGTCAATCGAGAGTAGGCTATATATTATTTTAGTATAACATCATTTAGATATGAAAAAAACTATGAATACATGGATAAGTTATTCTTGGTGGTGGTTTTATCCACCTAGAATCTTTGCCATTATATGCTAAACCACACCACTCATGTCATTACTTGTGAAAATCCCATACAATTCATGATGAGTAAGTCATACAAAAATAGTAGAACTACCAAATGGGTCATGCTCTTAACATAATTTGACCTAGAATTCATAAATTAAAAATCCATTAAGGGTCAAGTCATCATAGACCAACTCATTGAAACTCCTCTCAATGATAACAAACCACTACTTATTGAGCTTCCTAATGACTCAGTGTTCAATACCATTGAAGTCAAACAATACATTGAACCTGAAACCAATAGTAACTTGACACTCTTCTTTGATTGTTCTAAATGTGAACAATGGGGAAGTGCAAGAATAGTCTTTTTCACACCATAAGGAGCTATGCTCCCTTTTTTATTCAAGCTAGACTTTTCTTGCACAAACAACAATTTTAAATATGAAGAACTTATCCTCAGCCTCAAAAATTTCCTTGTGATGGACATAAAATGACTACAAATATTTTGTGATTCCCTTATAATTGTCAACCAAGTAAATAAAATATATCAATATCAATGCCCACTTCCCAAATAATACAAACAACTCGTAAAGCAATTATTGTCCTAATTCAAATGGTATGACATAGAAGCTTCTCCATGGTTGAAAAAACAATTCATTGATACTATGACCTCTCTCAACTCCCTCATTTCACAAAACCCACATGATAAGATAACCCATGTCTATGTACAAACCCTCCATCAGTCTTTCATTTTTCCAATGATACACTCTGATGAGATCGACATAAATTTTATCCAAGTAGAGCCTCACAAACCTTGGTTTTTCCAAATCAAGGAACACATCAAGCTTGGTATTCTTCCCATATATTTTCCTAATACTAACAAGATCACCTTCAAATAGAAGGTTTCTAGATACACCCTATCAGGGAACATCCTATACAAATGCAGCTATGATGAAATCCTTCTTTGTTTTTTAAAGCCACATAAGGCTAATCACATCATATTTGCAGCCCACAATGGTATGTGTGGTGGTCACTTTAGTTGAATAGCCATCACTACGCACATTATGCACATGGGTTATTATTGGCCCATCATGGAATACGATTGTTTTGCTTATGTTAAGAAGTGCATCAAATACTATTAACACGCTAATTTAACCACTTATCATCTCAAGCATTGCAGCCCATCCAAACAATGTGGCCATTTTACTAATGGATCTAGATCTTATAGGTAAAATTACTCTCTCTTCCTTAGGAAAATATAAATTCATTATCACTACCATGGAATACTTCATTAAATGAGTGGAACCCATTCCTCTTATCCATACGATCGGGTCTAAAATTGTTGCATTCATCACACAACACCTCATATGTCATTTTGGCATTCCTTCTTGAATCATTTTAGACAATGGCACACCATTCAAAAATAAGGATGTTCATGCACTATGTGAAAAATATAACATCCAACATAGTTTCTCAACTCCTTATTACCCTCAAGGCAATGGCCAAGCTAAAGCAACTAACAAAACCATTTGCACCATCCTTTGTAAAATGGTCATCAAATATCATCGTGATTGCCACAACCAAATTATTTTAGCACTTTAGGCATACCAAACAAGTATTACCACATCCACTGGAGCAACTCCATTTTCACTCATATATGGTGTTGAGGCCATTATGCCCCTAGAGTTGGAAATCCCCTCTTTGAGAATATTGTTGCAAGAATTTATAGACAATGACACTACTCATCGGTATCATTAAGACCAACTTACACTTCATCATGAGTGTCAAATAAATGCTATTGAGCATATCTGTATTTACCAAAATTATGCTAGGTGTGCATACAATAATAAAGTTCATGAACGTGTATTTCAAATTGAAAACCTTGTGCTAAAGAAAAACTAACATAACTCAAATCAACCATACCACTTGCATGATAAATTCATCCCAAATTGGTTGGGCCCATACATCATCAAACACAAATATGGTCTAGGTTCTTATTGACTTGCCAATCTAGAAGGACTAAAAACAAAACCCCTCAACATCATCCATCTTTGTATATTTTATGCTTGATTACATCAATCGAGGCTCTCACTTATTATACATTATCTATATAAAACAATAAAAATACAAAAAAAATAACAACAATAATAAAAACAAAAACAACAAAAAATGAATTCAATAGCAATGCTTCATCTCATGCATTCACTTTTAATTCCTTATTAATCCACTTAACAAAAGTGATGTGCAAATTAAAAAATAAAATTCTATCTTTCCCCTTATCTTCTACTACCCTTCATCATTTCTCTCTTGCCTTCATCCCCTCTATCCCATTTCCATCCATGTTATATGGTCATGCACGAGTGGCTACATACCTTGGACTAATTCTATTCTTCCCTTTCCTCTTATCATTCACCCTTTCTCCTTAAATTCCTCTCTTTTCTCTATTCTTCTTTGGTTACCCATCAATGTTGTATGGTCACACACCAGTTGGTAGTAGATACATACCTTTGATTGGTTTCCTTTCTCCTCCCTCTTTCTACCATTATTCCTTATTCTCTCCTCTTCATATTTTTCTAATTCAAATTTCCTTATTCATTCATTTTTATACCACCAAAATTTGGCATTCAATTCACTAATGGTATTCATACATAGATCATACAAATCCTCCTACCAAGCTAACAAAATCAATCTATTGGATACATGCATGCACGTTAACCCATCGCATGTGGTTTACTTATGCAATGATACACTAGTTGCATACATTTTTCACATCCACAAGCATTACATCATATCATATAGTCATGCATATCATTACATTGAATTGCTTCTTTTCATGCAATCATATCAATTTGCTTGTACAAATGCACCCATCATTTTGCATACACTACATGAGGAGATAAACATACACTAGTTAGTGCAACGTGATATCCAATACTATCTTTTGATGGTTTGACCAATAGATATATTTTTTTGTTATTCAACCATTTTTATTTGATACAATCAATCTTTGTTTAATGTCATCAAATTCTAAAGCACTTCAAGCCTTCCTCTAGCTGACCTGAGTTATTTCATGTACCAATCACACATCAAACACTAAGCAACATTTTGAGCATAGGGAGGATAAAACCTTGCATAGCCTTGCCATAAAGTAAATAATTTCCCTTTATCATCCCATTATTTGCATATACAAAGAAACCTAAGGAAATAGACAAGGACAAGATATAAAAGAACCAAAAGAAAAGAGTACTAAAAGCCTCAAACAAGCAAAGAACTAAGAGAGCACTACCCAAAAACAACTTGAATCCCTAGTATCCGAAGGTATGTTAGACATATCCATCGACGTCATAGATGCCTAGATAGTAGTGGAGAAACATTGACAAATTATGGGGATACCATCCACTAGGGCTATAGATGCATATCTGGTAGTGGAGTATGCCTTACGAGTGGTGACATATTTGTCATATTAGAAACCTTCTATTGTATAGACAACTGCGTGATTGTGGATGATCTGGATTCTACTAGCTAAATTTACAACTAGTTAGTCCAACCTCACTTAAAATGGATAAATTAAAATCACTTTGCACACACTGGTCCATGATAGGCTTAATATTATTCAAGATAGTCAAGAGTTCTATAGAATACTAATTGGAAAATAGATGAGTTTGATTTCTCAAACGATGATGTTTGAATTTCTATAAATTATTATAGCATCCAACATCACTGGAAATAAGGAACGCACAACATCATAGCTAGTTATGCCACACATTTGTGTTCTCCTCATATTCTTATTATATTACACAAGCATTATGTTGTTAGACTACACATGCATAGCTATTCGGTGCATGAAATTATCATTTGCATCAATTACCTACATCTATTATTACTTTTTACATTCATCCCACACATTGCATGTCTTCTTGTTTCAATTTAGGCTAATATGTCAGTGTGACTATTAAATGTGTCATTAATTACCTTAAGCCACTTATGATGGTCCCCTTGTAAATACATGCATCCAAACATGTGATAATATAAACACATCTCAAGTGTCCATACGATGCATTTTTCACATGCATAGATTTTCATTCCTAGAACATAAACCAAAAATAAATCACAATGGAATGCTATATCTCACATACCATCTATCACATCATGCACATCAATATATAATCATGTGAATCAAATATCTACAACCATACATAAATATAAAATCACAAACACAACACAATCAATGTCAATAACATATATCATATATCAAAAGGGTATGTACATAATCACCAATTTCCCTTAGGCTACATCATACATGTCATGTTGTACATCATTGTATATATCTCATGTACAAATAAATTATAAAAATAGTGGCCCATATACCACATCAAAAATAACCTCAACCCTATTGACCATCAGGAGTCTCTCCACTCCCCTCTTGCACTTCAGGCTACAAGCCAAGCATCTCACCTCTGCCCCTCTATGTTTGCTCAACAACCTACTCTAAAACATATCCCCCTACCTATGATGTTGTAATCTCAATATTGTGAGACATTACTAGAATCACTAATTGTGTGCTCCTTTGGCTCTAGTGCAACTAAGAGTGAGATCTTTCATATTATGGAATTGGCACATGTTGTCTTACCATATTTACCTTCAACACTAATACTTTGTTCCTCTAGCTCAAAATCATATTTCAATCATTATAGATCACTAATATCTCCTTGAAGACCTATCACATAATCCTATATCCTTAGCTACCCCACCTCCTTTTGAATTCTATCCACCTCTGCTATAGCTGCATCTCGCTCATCCTATAGGCCCTGCATTGCCACTACTACCCTTGACTCCCTCACACCATCTACTACTTCTACTCTAAGCTCCCACCTCTACATCACCTACCATGCATCATACTCTAGCATGGAATCTATATCAGCTACATCTAGTATGAGTATAGGCTCATACCATCCCACATCAAAAGGGTCCTCCTATGGTCACCTCCCATGAACCCTCTTGATCCTCCAAATTACTACTAGAAAATCAAGAAACTTCTACTACAAACCAAAATATCTCAATACCCACGAGAATGGGAAAAACTCAACTTCATTGAGATAACGCCCAAAATCCCACCTGCCTCACCTAACTCAAAATAACTCCTCAAAATCCTTGGTACACATTGGTACTTCTCTCCACGACCACTATGTGATATTCTAGGAAACCAATTGATTAAATATATCATAGTAATATAGCTCATTTTCTCTCATTGGACCTCCTCAACTTCTCCTTCCTATTTTTTTATCATCCCAAATAATATGGTACATCCTCTCCCATAAGACTATGTACCCAATACGATAGCCCTACTGGCCTCCATGGCTGTGTACTCTCATACCCACAACTATACTAGAAAATTGTACCTCAATCCTATCCATAAAATCATCCTTACTCCATGCAACTCTCTATAGTCCTGTGCCAAAAATTTCTATGCCCATGCAAATCAACAATTCATCTCTACCATATCACACAAAATCCCAAGCATATTCTAAAGAAATTTTACCCCTAACAAATCTAGAAGCACATAACTAGCAATCAAGACCATCGCTAACATTTATCTCAATGACAATGATTTGATCCTCAAATACCACTCATACATGACATCTCTACCCCACTCTATTGCTCACCATGTAGGATTTAAGGCCCTCTACAGCATGGTCTCTCTCTCTTGTCTTCCTCTTATAGCCATAATTGTCACCCCCTCCATGGGAACCCTATAAATCCTGTATATGTCCTCCAACTTAATGGCCATTTCCCCTATTAAGAAATAAAAGGTGTTCCTATATGGATCCCAATGATCACATAATGTTGATAGATAGGAATTATCATAGTGGACAATCACTATCTATGCCACTCCATAAAATCCCATCTCTCAAAACCAATCACAGTCACCAATCAACCACACATCCCTCAAATCATCTAGAAATAATCAAAATCAATGTCTCGATTGCACCTTCTTCACCTAACATCATCCACCAAATCATATTTTAGTTTCAAAAAATATCCATATCATAATAAAACACTCATACAACACTGTGCATCCATACAAATCTATACAACAACCAAAACAAATGGTTCATTCAGCTACCCATTTATCTAAAATATACCTCCTCACGACAAAAACAACCTAATCCCACTCGAGCATACATAAAACACACACACTTCAAATACACACATATAAAGAAATACATCATGAAGCATAGACACACACAACATATATGCAAGCATGCAAAGCCCCCAATCCATTCACTATTTTACCCCATACAATGCTAACTAGCCCTATTATTTCTCTGAGGTTTTTTTTCACTAAACCAATTTAATTCTAGGGTCCATTTTAAAAATTCAACAAAATAAGGGCAAAAAGTTAACTCACTAGCACTGCACACCCTCCAATGCTAGCACTCACCCTATCCTTGACCATATTTCCACTTTGTATCCTCAATTTAGCAATGTTCCACATCACATTAACCTTAACTACTCTCCTCCTCTACATTCTCCTCAATTACATAACAAAAAGGAGTATCGTAACCTACAAATACACCTTTATAGGTGTGCACATTTGTTTTGTATGGATAGGTGTGAACCTAAAGATTCACACCTTGCCATGTGAACCAAGAATTTACCTTCAAATTTTGCCATAAATGCCTACATGCCAACCTTCATCTAATTTTTCCATCAATTTTCACACCTCTTCATCAAACGGCCACTTTATCAAGTGTTTCCTAACTATTTTTTGCCTCTTCACTGATCGACTCATTGCTTGAGGGGGTAGATATTAATAATAAAAATTCCATCTCGCACATGATCAATACTCAAACACTCAATCTTGGAAATTATATTTATCCAAGAACCTTTTCCAAAGACCATATCAAGCCCTCATTTTTTAGAGCAAATAGAAGTAAAATTTCTCTTCTTAATCAAAACTCCAACCCATTCAAAAATTTGGTACACCCCATACCCAAGATTGTCTAGTTAATCATAAATTCCTTTCATCAAAGTGGTAGATTTAAGACCACTTGTGATATAAGCATCATGATAAAACCTACCAAGGGTTGGATAGTTTATCAAATCAAATCAAGCCCATCAATCTATCAAAGGAAAAGTTTCAAAGACACTAGTCTCTTCCACAATTGGGGTAGCTTACATTGATCATGACACAAAGCAATCTTGCATCTATTTCCTCAATAACCATTGTAGTATGATAAAGATCATAATCAATCATAAATTATCAATTCATTCATCTCATAATCAACCACCAATCTAGTATCATAATTTTTTTATTGTATCATGTCTTCACATAATTTATTATAAAAAGGGACAAATGTAGACACTATAAAAATATCACATTGTCCCTCATCCCATCATAACGAAGTTTTAAGTTGCAAAAAACCTTGTAATTGTGTATTATTTGCCTAGAAATACTATTCATCAAATTAAGCCCCTTGGCTTCTTAAGCATTTTTTATGCTTAGCCCCTGGTCATCATGTGACCACCCTTTTAGCCTAATCTAGGGACACCTCACCCTAGTCTACCCTTTGACTAGCCTAGCTTCCACCTAAGCCTAGTTCACCCTAGCCTAACCTTGGTTAACTCCTAATCTTGGTCAAAATCCACCTCATAATCAAACCTAAACCCATGGTTAACATTACCCTAGTCTATCTTCCACAAAAGCCTAGCCTCCACCTCACCTTGGTCAACCCTAAACCCATGGTTAGACTAACTACGGTTAATAATGAACCTTGCTACACATAAGTTTCTATGCACATTCCTATATCATAAATGAAATTTGAAGACTTTTGGACAATAGAATGTTTTTAAAACATAGTCACACTCCACCTCAACAATCATAAAAGCCATTTGGAGACTTTCCTCCATCCATAATTTTATGAGGTGTGACACCACCATGCCCATTTAATGCCTATATATGGGTAAGGACTTCTCTCATAGAAATTAATTTATGAAGTATGGCACCCTATGCCACCTCAGGGGAAATCTTACAGGATACCTCATACCTCCCCTAACCTTGACAAATTTTATAAATAGAAGGTCATTTTCACCATTTGAAAAAAATCACTCACTCACATACATAAACTCCATAAAAATTACTCTATACCCCAAGTGAATCCAACAATAACTTACTATCACTCACCATCAATCACCATGGAGGTCCACATGAGCTTGTCAACATCCCTATTTGATTTGTGAGTTGTTCTTGTTTGCAGGTACAAAATACCATTCAACAAGGAGGAAGAGCTACAACGCCTCTAGAAGAACTCTTGAAACAAAACAATACTTTGTTTGGATATCACAAAGTGGTTCATAGGGTAGGATATGAACCAAAGGTTTACACCTTAGGGTATGAACCAATCCAGATATTAGTTTTATTCCAAAAACTCTACAACAGATCACCAAACCAAGTAAGTGACTGTTTTTGTTTTTTCATTTTTAGTCATTTTCACCATGCAATAGACTAAATATTTGATTCATTTTATTTTTTATTATGAAGGGTCTAATTGAGACAAGCCCTCAATATTTTCTAACAATTTATGTAGGGTTATATAGGTTTAAAGGATCTACATGACTAATAGTGGCCCACACATAGTAAGCCCACTCCCTTTGAGAAATACAAAGAAGACATTTGTAGTTGCTTGCCAGTTTCATTGAAAGAGGGTTTCCATTGTGGAAGATCCCATATTGTAGCCTTCAAAGGCAATTTTTTAAAAGGAAAAAATGTGTAACCCCCTTTGAATATCAATGTAAAGCAATGATTTTTGTTAGAAATATTGAGTTGTCATTGATGTCAAAGGCAGAAATATCTTCAAGGATGAAATATTGAGTTGTCATTGATGTCAAAGGCAAAAATATCTTCAAGGATGAAATGTTGAGTTGTCATTGATAATAAAGGCAGAGATATCTTCAAAGGTGATTTCATATGCTTTAATATTTAAATGAAATATTTAAATATTAAAGTGGAAGGTTTATATTTAAATCAAAAGATTTAAATATATAAAAGTTTAAATAAAGTGGAAGGTTTATATTTAAATCAAAATATTTAAATATATAAAAGGTTAAAAAATTAAATCTGCATGGGCCGACCTCCTTGAGTGCACCATACAAAAGAGAGTTTGAAAATTCAAATATTCAAATAATGGGCTGACCTCCTTGGGCATGAATGACAAAAAGCATATTAATATAAGGCCATTAATTCACTTTGGCAATAGTATGAAATTTGAATATATCCTTCGAGTGGAGAGCGAGCAGTGGGTAGAAGACAAGGGAGGAGAGGAGCACAATTTTGGTAACATAGCATCGATAAAGAAGACTTTAAATATTTTTTTGTGCCACTTTTATCTCAACCGAGTGGTTAGACTAATCGGTTTCCTAGCTCACATTGGAGCACTATGGTGCAAAAGGTCTGAAGGTCGAATCCTCTCAATGTCTATTTTATTGTGTTTTGTTGTTTGAAATAGTGCAAAGAAGGATCTATATAGTTTATGGTGTGCCTTTGGTTTCATCCATTAGGGTAGCCTAGTCGGTTGCCTAGCTCAAGCTAGGGCACTGCAATGCAGAAGGTTAGAGGGTCGAATCTCTTTGACACCCATTTTGTTGAAGCATTTGAGATAGCGCAACGAAGGAGTTAAATATTTTGTTGCACCTTTTGGTTTCATCTGCTATGCTAGCTCAGTTGGTCATGAGCCCATGTTAGGGTACTACGCTTCTAGAGGTCAGAAGATCGAATCTCATCCATAGTTATGCAAGGTAAGGGTAAAGTTTTTTATTTTTGCAAATTAATAAAAGGGAGATATAAGGGTCATGGTGTTAGTATAAAGTTTTATTTTTGCAAATTAATAAAAGGGAGATATAAGGGTCATATTGTTATTATAAATTTTCATTCTGCAAATTTGATAAAAGGGAGATATAAGGTGTAATGTTGTGTTTTTAAAGCTTTATTTTGTAAGTTTTAAAAGGGAGATATAAGGAGTTACTTTTAAGATTTATTGTGTATGTTTTTAAAAGAAGTGATAAGGGTTTAAAGTGGTTGATTTGATATTTAAATAAAGAAGAGAAAAAGAGAATTATTGACCAGATTTGAAAAAGCACATGCAAGAGGAAGATCATCATTCTTGAGGTAGATTTGGAGGGCACAGATTTGGAACAAGTCAAGGTGTCAAAGAATATTAAGTGCACATATTCACCCAAGCATTCAATTAACAAGGAAGGACAATTCAACCATTTCAAGAAGAAGAAAAGGTGCACATGATAGTGGAAGAAGAGCAAGGTATTAGCATCTCCAAGTCAACACACAAGTAAGTTATCTAAGCTAGACTTGAGCTACCTTTAAAATGTAATAAATGTGAGATATGTGGAAGTGACAGACTTAATGAATGTGAAGAACATATTGGCCATTTGAAGCTTACTACATTAGTGCATATCATTCTCTATATGTTCATGAAGATAAAATAATTTTGGGTAGAATATGTCTGAATTGCTTTTAGTTGAAGAAAGCAAACTCAAGAAAAGGTAAAGAACTTGATGCCATTATCAAGCAAGTTTTGGAGCAGATTTGAGCAATGTTTGTGAGTAGGTTTTGGAGTAGATTTGAGCAATGTTTGTGAGCAGGTTTTGGAGCAAATTTGAACAAGGGGATTGGTGTCTCCTATGGATTGGTTTCCATGAACTTGAGAGGGATTGGTGTCTCCTATGGATTGGTGTCCACGAACTTGAGCAAGGGGATTGGTGTATCCTATGGATTGGTGTCCACGAACTTGAGCAAGGGAATTGGTGTCTCCTATGGATTGGTGTCCACAAACTTGAGCAAGGGGATTGGTGTCTCATATGGATTGGTGTCCATAAACTTGAGCAAGGGGATTGGTGTCTCATATGGATTGGTGTCCATAAACTTGAGAGGGGATTGGTGTCTCCTATGGATTGGTGTCCATGAACTTGTATAGGGGATTGGTGTCTCCTATGGATTGGTGTCCATAAAATTGTATAGGGATTGGTGTCTCCTATGGGTTGGTGCCCATGAAATTTATTGAAGAAATATATAAGAAATATTTTATCATGGTTTTCTCCTGAGAGGGTGTTTCCATGTAAAATATTTGTCTCTTATGTGTATGGTGATTTGTGCATTGTTTCATTATTGCATTGATATTATTTGAGGTTATTGCTTTGGAAAGAAAAGAGAAAAGTTTTATCTTATAATGTTCACCCCCATCTCAGTATAAGCTTGTGTTCTTCAATTGGTATTAGAGCGGGTTCCTTCGTGAAAGCCTAACAACTTGAAGGAAGATCTTACAAGAACACACATGGCTAGCCAAGAAGGTTTTTAATCAAATAGGGCACCATTATTTGATGGGACTAACTATGCTTTATGGAGCATAAGGATATGGAATTATTTGATGGCACATGGCTATGATATATGGCAATCCATTGAGGATGGGTTCACACCACCTACAACTCCTCCCATGGATAGAGATGGCAAGAAACCATTTGAAAATAATGCCAGGGCAATGAATGCAATATTAAGTGGGTTATGTGAATCAGAGTTTGTGAAAGTCATGCAATGCACCTCAACAAAAGAAATATGGGACAAGTTACAAAGAACATATGAAGGAGACGACAAGGTTAAAATGACAAAACTTCAAAACCATAGGAGGAAGTTTGAAGACTTAAAGATGAAAGATGAGGAAGATATTGCCAAGTATCTACTATGAGTTGATGAGGTTGTCAACACCATTCGTGGACTTGGAGAAAATATTGAAGACTCTAAGATTGTTCAAAAAATATTAAGGTCACTTCCCATGAGGTTTGATGCAAAGGTTTCAGCAATAGAAGAGATGAAGGATCTTAAAACCTTAAGCATGGACGAGCTACATGGAATTATCACAACCTATGAGATGAGAACTGAAAAAGATCAAACATCCAAATGGAAAGCAAAATTTAAAGCTTCAAAGAAGACAAAGAATAAGGAACCATAATCAAGTGAAGAATCAAGCAGCGGAGAAGAAGCTAACTTTGTGCGAAGGAATAAGAAGGGTCCAAGAAAACACAAAGGTATGCATTCTATGAAATGTTTTAATTGTGGTAACCTTGGTCACTATGCATCTAATTGCCCACAAGCTAGAAGTAGTAGTAGTGAAGAAGAAAAGGAATATAAGAAAAAGAAAGAAAGAAAATTTTATCATGAAAAGAAAAACAGGCATGGTCAAAGCAAGCATGAGAAGAAAATATTTCAAAGACACAAGAAGAGTTTTTATGTTGAAGAAGCAAGCAATTCCTCCAACAGCAATGATGAAAGCCTCTCCGATAGTGAAAGAGAAGAAATCCTATTCTTAGCCATAGAAGAGAAAGAAGATGCTCCTATTTTCAAAGAGTAGGAAGAAGAGAAATATTTATAAAATGAAGAAGAAACCATGGTTAACATAGAAGAGGAACTTTTTGCTCTTGAAGAGTTGAAGAGGGTTAGAAAGAAGAACTCAAGATTGAAGGCTCAAGTACAAGAGGATGAGAAGACAAAGACCAAGTTATCACAAGAACTCATTGACCTGAAAGTTAAAGTTGAAGAGGCAAAGCGAATTGAAGAAGGTATGGTTGAGAAGTTAAAGACAAAAGAGTTGGAATGTGAAAAAATGGAACATGAGGTTGTCTCTCTGAGGAAGGAAGTGGAAGATTCTAATGATAAGCTACACAGGTTTGGGAAAAGCACAAAAATCATGGGTGATATTTTCAAAACACAAAGATCTTCGACTATGAATACTGGACTTGGATTTGAAGAAGGTCAAAGAAAATAAAAGGGGGAGTCAAGATCAAAAGGAAAAGAGGCATCAAAGAAAATGATTAAATAGGAACCTAAGACCTATGTTGATGTATTGAGAAATGGAAGCATCAAGAAGGAAGAAAACAAAGCATCATCATGGTCCAAGGACCATCACAAAAACAACAATGAAAGAACCATGCGATAATATCCTCCAAGGCAATCAGACAAGTTTCAATATTTCTTCCATGGTTATTGTTTCTCATGTAACAAATTTGGTCATAAAGTTGTAAATTGCAGGATCTGTGCTAAGAATAATTTTGGCTTCACCAAGAGGAATTTCAATTCATTTGCACCTCTCATGGACTACAACATCATATGCTACAAATGTAATAATTTTGGGCATACATCTAGATGGTGTAGAACATTGTTCCCTAAAATTTTTAAGTCAAGCAAAAAAGAGGATGGTAAAAATGTTCAAAAGGGTATGTCCTCCAAAGTTTGGAGAAAGAAAATAGAACAAGAAGAGGAGCATAGTAATTTGGGAGTTTTACTCCCATCTCATCATTGATTGTCTCAAGAAGAGTAGGGAGTAAGGGGCCGTTGTCAAGTATCTTATATTACAGCCTCGAGGAACCTTTGCCATTGATGTCAAAGGGGGAGAATTTTAGTAAGGGGGAGCAACTTGTCAGGGGGAGCAGTTTGTGATCATGTTGCAATAAAGGACAATTTCATTGTAGGGTTGCCATCAATGACAAAGGGGGAGATTGTTAGAAATATTGAGTTGTCATTGATGTCAAAGGAGAAAAATATTCAAGGATGCAATGTTGAGTGGTCATTGATAATAAAGGCAGAGATATCTTCAAAGGTGATTTCTTATGATTTAATATTTAAATGAAATATTTAAATATTAAAGTGAAAGGTTTATATTTAAATCAAAAGAATTAAATATATAAAAGTTTAAATAAAGTGGAAGGTTTATATTTAAATCAAAATATTTAAATATATAAAAGGTTAAAAAATTAAATCTACATGGGCCGACCTCCTTGAGTGCACCATACAAAAGAGATTTTGAAAATTCAAATATTCAAATAATGGGCCGACCTCCTTGGGCGCGAATGACAAAAAGCATATTAATATAAGGCCATTAATTCACTTTGGCTATGGCATGAAATTCAAATATATCCTTCGTGTGGAGAGCGAGCAATAGGTAGAAGACAAGGGAGGAGAGGAGCGCAAGTTTGTGGTGTAGTAGCGATCGAAAGAAGACTTTAAATATTTTTTCGTGCCACTTCTATCTCAACCGAGTGGTTAGACCAATCGGTAGCCTAGCTCGCATTGGAGCACTACGATGTAGAAGGTCTGAAGGTCGAATCCTCGACGCTTTTTTTGTTGTTCAAAATAATGCAAAGAAGGAGCTATATAGTTTATGGTGCGCCTTTGGTTTCATCTGCTGGGTTAGCCCAATCGGTTGCCTAGCCCTAGCTAGGACCTTGTGGTGCAGAAGGTTAGAGGGTCGATTCTCTTCGACGCCTATTTTGTTGAAGCATATGAGATAGCACAACAAAGGAGTTAAATATTTTGCTACGCCTTTTGGTTTCATCTACTATGCTAGCTTAGTTGGTCACGATCTCGTGTTAGGGTGTTGCGCTTCTAGAGGTTAGAAGATTGAATCTCATATGCAAATGTGCAAGGTAAGGGTAAAGTTTTTTATTTTTCCAAATTAATAAAAGGGAGATATAAGGGTCATGGTGTTAGTATAAAGTTTTATTTTTGCAAATTAATAAAAGGGAGATATAAGGGTCATATTGTTATTATAAAGTTTCATTATGAAAATTTGATAATTGGGAGATATAAGGTGTAATGTTGTGTTTTTAAAGCTTTATTTTGTAAGTTTTAAAAGGGAGATATAAGGAGTTATTTTTAAGATTTATTGTGTATGTTTTTTAAAGAAGTGATAAGGGTTTAAAGTGGTTGATTTGATATTTAAATCAAGAAGGAAAAAAGAGAATTATTGACCAGATTTGAAAAGCACATGCAAGAGGAAGATCATCATTATTGAGGTAGATTTGGAGGGCACATATTTGGAACAAGTCAAGGTGTCAAAGAATATTAAGTGCACATATTCACCCAAGCATTCAATTAACAAGGAAGGACAATTCAACCATTTCAAGAAGAAGAAAAGGTGCACATGATAGTGGAAGAAGAGCAAGGTATTAGCATCTCCAAGTCAACACACAAGTAAGTTATCTAAGCTAGACTTGAGCTACCTTTAAAATGTAATAAATGTGAGATATGTGGAAGCGATAAACTTAATGAATGTGAAGAACATATTGGCCATTTGAAGCTTACTACATTAGTGCATATCATTCTCTATATGTTCATGAAGATAAAAGAATTCTAGGTAGAATATGTCTGAATTGCTTTTAGTTGAGGAAAGCAAACTCAAGAAAAGGTGAAGAACTTGATGCCATTATCAAGAAGGTTTTGGAGCAGATTTGAGCAGTGTTTGTGAGTAGGTTTTGGAGTAGATTTGAGCAAGTTTAGTGAGAATATTTTGGAGCATATTTGAGTAAGTTTTGGAGAAGATTTGAGCAGGTTTTGTGAGTAGGTTTTGGAGAAGATTTGAGCAAGGGTTGGTGTCTCTTGTGGATTGGTGTCCATGAACTTGAGCAAGGGATTGGTGTCTCCTATGGATTGGTGTCCACGAACTTGAGCAAGGGGATTGGTGTCTCCTATGGATTGGTGTCCATGAACTTGAGCAAGGGGATTGGTGTCTCCTGTGGATTGGTGTCCATGAACTTGAGCAAGGGGATTGGTGTCTCCTATGGATTGGTGTCCATGAACTTGAGCAAGGGGATTGGTGTCTCCTGTGGATTGGTGTCCATGAACTTGAGCAAGGGGATTGGTGTCTCATGTGGATTGGTGTCCATGAACTTGAGCAAGGGGATTGGTGTCTCCTATGGATTGGTGTCCACGAACTTGTATAAGGGATTGGTGTCTCTTGTGGATTGGTGTCCACAAAATTGTATAGGGGATTGGTGTCTCCTGTGGATTGGTGTCCATGAAATTGTATAGGGGATTGGTGTCTCCTGTGGGTTGGTGCCCATGAAATTTATTGAAGAAATATATAAGCAATATTTTGCCGTGGTTTTCTCCCGAGAGGGTGTTTCCACGTAAAATATTTGTCTCTTATGTGTATGGTGATTTGTGCATTATTTCATTATTGCATTGATATTATTTGAGGTTATTGCTTTGGAAAGAAAAGAGAAAATTTTTATCTTATACTATTCACCCCCTCTCAGTATAATCTTGTGTTCTTCAAACGTTTGTAGTTGCTTGCCAGTTTTATTGAAAGAGGGTTTCCATTGTGGAAGATCTCATATTTTAGCCTTCAAAGGAAATTTTGTAAAATGGAAACACTTGTAACCCCATTTGAATATCAATGTAAAGCAATGGTTTTCTTGTAGTTCAAATATTGCCAAAATTATTTGGCATTTTTAATATTCATTTGCTCCTTCAAATATCTCATCTTTAAAATAAACTTATACATAAATGGTCTTTCAAATTTTACTTCATCCCACCATAACATAACCATCTAAAATACATCAGAGTCTTGAAGCCACATAGACAAGAAGCAATCACTTTAAATGACTATTATTAGGTAAATCATAAGTCAAAAGAATGGATTTGTGATCTAATCATACTTGCAATAAAATATTTGAAGATATTGTATACTCTATGTGCAACCATGTGTTGGATAATAAAAATTTATCTAATCTTTATTTTATGAGTTTTCATTATCTCATGTATATTGAAACTTGAAGGAATAATATCCCAAAGGTTATTTGAATTGAAAAATGAAGCAAAATAGTGCATTGATGTAGACCATCCAAGATTGTCACCCTTCTTTTCCAAAAGTGATATAATTGTGTTGAAGTCACCCCCAAAAATCCATAAAACACAATTATGTATCACCATTGTGTTTAACAAAAATATGCTAAGGTCCTTCCAACATCTTTCATGAGTAACTATAATTGGAGCACATATATTTATAATCCTAACTTTGATGTTTTACTCTTTCTTGCAAAATATTCCAAAAACTCAATTACTTTTTACTTCTACTAATTATTACGCCATTTGTGTTTGTACCATATTGTTGATATATCACCTAAAATTTCCTATAGAAAAAACTACTAGAAAATCCCCCATTTTCTAAATATTTTTAGAGCATCCTTACATTCCTTACTACTTAATTTTGTTTATTATATTAAAATAAACTTAGAACTATACAACCTATTAATTCTTAATTACTTTTTTTTATGGGTCTTATTCATACCCTTAATATTCGATGGTATCATTTTTATTCACTTTTTATATTATTAGAGGGCTTAACCCCACTTCTTGTTAACACTTGTGATATTTTTATCTTGCTTCCCAAATTGACATCCCTTTGAGTTTCTTTTTCTCTTTGTTCATTATTTGATGACCTTCCTCTCCTTTTCCCATTCCCACCAATAATTTCATCTTCATGAGACTTATCTTCTAAAGAGTTATACTACACTAAAGAATCTAAAATGCAAGGAATAGCATCATAAACACTTTATTCTTTATGTTACCCCAAAACCCTAAAGTAAAAGGATAATACTTGTTGGAACCGATTCTTGCATCCATAGGATTCGATTGTCATGCTGCAAAAATCTGTTTGAAACCAACGAGCTATTACAGGCTCTGGTCAACCTGCCTCTTTGTTCTGATAAACACGAATATTGCTAAAAGAAAACTGCAGAACGGGTAAGGAAACCCTAATGGTAATTCTGTGATAAAACATTGATTACACGCTCCAGATTAATGTAACACTATATGTATTAAAATGACCAAGCAAGAAAATAACCATTTGTTATGCCTTATGTAGACCAGTGCCTAGATTCATTGGGTTGTTATAGCAATTTAACAACAATTTTGACATGAACAGAGAGAAGGGGGAAAAGAAAATTGGCGCTCTTAGACTTATTCGAATATCGTAATAAAACTAAAATTTGACCAACGAAAGAAATGTATATAATGCATTCAAATAATGTAATCCATTACACAGTGACACACAAGTACCAAGACAAAGATATAATAGAAATGAAACTCATAATTGTATTGATTTCATAAAATATTACATGCAGAGTGGGCAGGATGCCTTTTAACTCTATTTTTCTCAAAGAAATACATCAATACAATGAAGAAGACTCTGTTCAAATAATGTAATAGGTCTCTCCTACTCTCCTTGTTCCAATCTGGTAATAGTAGAGTCTCTGAATCTCAGGCTCAATAGGATAGGAAATAATCTTAGCTTCTTGAGCACTTTCCTATCAAAATCCTGCATAGTAAAGGGAAGAAAGAAGAATGAATGAGAAAAATAGACACAAAAAGGAGATACAACAACACAACTCTAAAGGGCACTCAAGTATACCTCTTAGAAAAAATGCTATTCCCTAATTGCTTGATGATGAATCTGAACCTGTCTGCTTCCTTTTATAGCCTCTGGTTCTTGAATCTGTTATTCTTTGCCAGTTCCTAGCCTTACACTTGTCAACATCTGATTGAATTCCTTTTGTATGTTGTCCAGCTGGCAGGGCCTTGGATTGACTATTGTAGTTTACTTTTGGTTTGAAGGGAGCTTTTTCATTAAATAATTTGGCCATTTTTCTCTTCTTGTTGGCCCTAGAAACTAAGGATTCATTATTATATATTTTACTTTTGTTCTGCTTGTCCTGGTCACTATGGTCTATTGTTAAAAATCGACCAAGATGTTATCGTGAAATTTAGATGAAGTACGGAGGGGGACCCGACGTGATGGTGAAGATAAGAGGTGTCGTGCTAGTGGCAAATGGATGGAATAGCACTGATCATGCGATAGAGTGAAGGGAGAAAAGAGGGAAGGGGGTGGCTTCACACAATGGAAGGTGGTGAGATGGCGTAATGTTAGGAAAAATGTTAGGATGGTTAAGGAAGAATGCTTAGAAAGAGGGAAGCAGTGATAAGTAGGAGGAAGGCGGGAATGGAAAACAAGATCTGGAAGCATCTATGAGCTGCTTCCATAACTATACTCCATCAGAGTGTTCCCCTTGTAACTATATTTCGTCGAAGCATGGACTGAATGACTTTTTGCAAGTCGAAACCATATTTTATTCTTCACGCGCTTTCTTCATCTTAAGTATTTGCAGAACAAAAAATGAATACATTTATATTCTTTGTACTCCATTATTTTTCTCACTGATGCCTTTTAGCTCTCCTTTACTGTCTCTATTTATAAGTTGTGACTATGCCTTGCAGTCTTATTTTATTTTGTGGTACATTATTATTCCCAAGAGATATACATAATCTGGTCGCATGCTTGAGCATCAGGATTTGTCTTCTGGTTAGTCTGCATTATCCTTATTAAGGTACTATCCATGGGATTTACTCTGATTGTTCAAATCTTTCCTTCCCTGGGTATCCTTATGGATTCACAGTGCTTATGTGTACTATTTGACTTCATCTCGATTGTTGATCTTCATAGCGTCTTTCGATGTACCTTGTTGTGAATGAGTCACCTCTTTGCTTTCTACCTCGATATATGTTTAGGGTATTTTTGTGAAGTGATCATCCTTTTCTAGGAGTTTAGACTATCAAATCTTCCCTTTGAAACATGAGTCTACTGATTCTGCTAGTTTGGGATCAACACAGGTCCTAACAGTTTCTTGGGTAAGCTCCGCATGAATGATTTTAGTATTTTTAAACTTCATCAGTGGATTACTACCAGATTGGTTAGATAAAACGTGACCATTGATCTCTATGATTTTTTTGGTCTAGTCTCGGCACTCAAGTCTGGTTGATTGGTTCATGGTCATTGGATCCAAGAAGGTTTAACATGGCCCTTGATTTCCTTGTATATGATTCATTCTTTGAGATAATCATATATTTCGGATCTATCTTGGTGCAGTTGCAGCCATGGGTTCCTTTATAACCTGTGGGTTAGATAACCAAAAGAAACATGCTTTAAACCTCCCTTTTTTTGTTTATTTAATTTAGATTAATCAAAAAAGGGTGATTAATAATGTGTTAGAGCCTTTTCTAATGTGATTAAAATTTGATTAATGGAATGCTAATTTAGGCTTACCATTAGACTTACCTTTGAAGTGTGTACCACCATTGGATTATTTTGAGAGGGAGCGCATCCGTTGGATTCATTAGAAGATGTCCATTGGATTAACCCTGCTTATATCTTATCATTTTGACTTTGACTCGATCGCTACCATCGGATCCTTTTAATCTCAATGGAGTGCTACCATCGAATTTGCTTTGTTTTGGTCGACTTATCTTTCGATTGGCTCATTTAAGTGCCACCATCCGATTAAGTAAGAATGAAGCGCTACCATTAGATTTAAATCGATGTGCTCGATGGATAAAGTGCATCGATAAATTTCTTCTAATTTAGCACGTGATTTATCATGTCATTCATTTGTTTATCCTTGGTAACTAGTGATGAATGTGCATCATCGGATCAAATGTTTGATCAAGTGCAGTCATACGATTTCTTTGAGCTTACATCGGGGTGCTTTATTGCGTCGGGTGCATCCATCTAATTTTCCTTTGATGAGACGTTGTCGTTAGATCTCCTACAAGTTGCACACTTTATAGCCGAAAGGGGTGCATTATTATATTTGATTAATCTTGGTTTAAGCCGAAAGGGGGTAATTAGTAATGTGTTATACCCTTACTAATGCATGATTAATCTTAGCTTTTACCTTCATGTTTACCCGATAATCTTACCATCCCGTCGTTTGGGTTTTGATTATGGCACAACCATTGGATTTCGATCAATGTCGGTGCGACCATTGATTTTCTTCAACCTACGGGGTTAGTTACCAAGGGGCATATGATTTTAAACTTTGATTAATCCGAAAGGGGGAATGATTATCCGATGCATTAGACCCTCGCTAATCTTATTTAAAAGTTTTAATTAATATTGTGGTCTTTTACCTTTTTGATGCACCTTTTATGAGAGCGTTGTCGTCCGATTCAGATCTTGATCGAGCGCTACCATCGGATTTTCATGATTAGCTCACTGTTTAATTAAAGGGGGTGCACATTCCTAATGCCTTTGACCACAATATTTTAAAGAGTGGTTTAATCAAGTTAAGCGCATCCATTGGATTCTTCTTTGATGAAGCGCTACCCTTAGATTTATTTTAAGGTGCTTGATTTTTAACACAACGGGGTGCATACCCTCATGGTTTTAATTAAGACCTTTTTTAAACCTTATGTTTCGAACTTTAATATTGTGCTTAGATTTTCAGGTTTTTAGACCATGGCCCTTGATTAAATCCTTTTAATACCTTAGGACTGAATGATTTAACATTTGACTTAGGTCCAAGTATGATTATTGATCTGAAAGACTAAAACCTTGTATTTTTAATAGTCGGGTTTTATTAAAAGGGATTGACTTTAGCAACCTTCTTAAGATATAACAATTTTTCAAAGGTGCACATAATAGCAATGTTTGAGGTTAAACTTATGGAAAACCAACTTTTCTAATAAGATGCAAAGAGACCAACAATGCTTGCTTATTTTGATGAAACCAAAAATTTAAATTTGGGGGTTTCAAAGTTTGAGTCAAATTTGGCTCCAACATAGGCTCTGACTGGGACAATGTGCTGAAAACATGAGGCACTTGAGAACCACAAAATCTCCTGGTTTTATTGCAATTTTGGACAAAAATTCAAATCATCAAGACTGATTAAGCAAAGCTTGAAAAACAAAACATAACAATTTTAAACTAAAAAAATTGTACAAACAACAGGACATCAAAGTAATAGAGTATTGAAAAACTGTAATTCCTTTTATTCACATTTGGAAACTAGGGTCAGAATTTTAGGAACAGATGAGAGTTTTAGATATATTGTAATGTTTTTTTTAGCTAAGTCATAGGATATGATTACACAAAATTTGTCAAAGCTATTTGTTCCATCATGCTTTGGCCCATGTGTGTGTTTGTGTATTCATTTTGATTTCTAAGTCTTTCAGAACTTTGCCATATCTGAGAAAAATAGTTAAGCCTAATATGTGATTTCACTCTTAAAAATTTTCACCATTCTGTAGGGCTCCACTACCAGTCAAGCGTCTATAGCCCCGGTGGAGTTGCTTCTAATCCCATCCGGTTTTACCCTACTGCCAGTCAGGCGTCTATAGCCCCGGTAGAGGTTTTCCAAGATATCTCAGGCAGTGACTCAATTTTACTTTATTGTAATTTTTCTTTCTCGTTTGAGAAGTATTTGATATAAGCAAATTGTGCAAAGAGTATGCCCGAGTTGAGGATTAGTTTTTGGCTAAAAGGATGAGTGTAATGATTTTTAGCTTAACCACCCTCTCAAAGATAACTCGGTTCTTTGGACTTTTGAAGTCACCTTAAGTATCATTTGTAATGTGAGGCTTTGACATGATGTTTCAATCAACTTTGTTTTCATCTTGTTTTATCTCATATCAAATAACTATTGCATAAACACTCATATTTGAAAATAATGTAAACCTCATCAGAGTCTAAAATAAATCTCCTTTTTTCTTTATTGTTTTTGGTGGAATCAACAGTAATGTATACTCATCAAACTAAGAATATCATGTGTAACAGTAAACTCATAACTAAACCAAAAGGAAAAGAAAAGCTTAAAATACATCACTCTATTTTTGGGGTTTTTGTTTTTCTATTTTTTTATTTATATTTACATATATTTTTTATTTTTCACCTTCAACAAGGATTGTACATTTTGAGGTGTTGGCCATTAATAGGGATAGCCATTATTTCTCCCTATAAAGTCTGCAACTTGTAAGTATTCTGCCCTATAACATGGGCTATCTGGTATGGACCAATCCATTTAGGTTCAAATTTACCCTTTTCACCATGCTTATCATTTTTAGGATCCCAATAGATGACTATATCTCCTTGAGAAAAAGGAGTACCCTTGGCTTTCTTATTAAACAATTTCATGGTTTTCTGGGTTTGTTCCATCATTCTATTAAGGGTCTCTCTTCTTTGCTCTTCTAACAGGACAATTTGGTCAAGCCTTCTCTGTAAGGTATTGGGGTCTTCATGGTCTTGCAATAGGAGGGAAAGTGCCAATTTTTCTATTCTTGAAGGTAATAAGGCCTTCTCTCCATATACCATCTCATAGGGGGTTCTTCTTGTGTTTCTTTTTACAGACAACCTATCAGCCCATAGAGCAAATTTAAGTTCATTGTCCCACCCTCTTTTGTTCTTACCTAATGACCTTTTTATTCTAGTTATTACATTCTTATTTGATGACTCAGCTAGACCATTTCCTTGGGGGTAATAATTAGCAGAATGGGATAGTTCAATTCCATATTCAGCATAAAACTCTACCATTTCATATGAAACAAAATACTGTGCATTATCTGTAACCAGTTTTTGAGGAACTCCAAACCTGGTCAGAATGTTTTCTTCCAAGAATTTGATGATAGTGGTAGTAGTGGATGTTCTCAGAGGTGCAGCTTCTACCCACTTTGTAAAGTAATCTGTTGCAGTTATGATCCACTTGTGTTGGCCAGATGAATTAGGCTTGATCTCTCCAATTAAATCAATGCCCCATTGGGTGAATGGTGCTTCAATGATTATTGGCTTGAGGGGCATAGTTGCTAGCTACTTTTTTCCTACAAAAACTTAGCAGTTATGGCAATTCCTAACATATTTATATACATCCTTAAAAATGGAAGGCCAATAATATCCTGCTCTCATAATTTTATTAGTTGTGGCTCTTGGAGAAAAATGTCCTCCATAGAAACCATCATGAAATTCATTAATTATTTTTGGGATTTCACTTTCATATAAATAGACTAATAATACTCCATCAGGGTGTTTCCAGTATAGCACACCATCTTGTATATAATATTTTTGGGCTTGAAGCTTGATTGACCTCATTTTGTTTGTTGACATATCTTTAGGGAATGAAAGGGTTTGTAAGTATGACAAAATTTCTTCATACCATTTGCATTCAGTATTATTGATTCTTCTGACATCATATGCTTCATCTATTGTGAGAACATTTTCAAATCCTTCTTCTTCTTTGTTAGCCAATAGTTTAGCCAAACCTTGTCCTTTGATAGTTTTAACTATTTTGAATTCAACATCATACTATAGAAGCTTTACCATCCATCTTGTTGGTCTTCCTAATGGCTCTGATTGAGAAAAAATATCTTTTATTGCTATAAAAGGGATGCAACAGTAAACCTTATTTGAGCCAAATATACCTTTGAAATGTTCTAAAGATTGGATGACTGCATAAGCATGTTTTTCTAGCAAGGTGTATTTAAGATGTGCTCCTTTCAGGCATGAACTCATGAAGGCTATTGGCCTTTCATTATTTTCATCATATTTCTATGAAAGAACTGCAGCAATGGAGTGTTCAGATGCATAAGAGAAGATATTAAAATCTTTTGCATAATCAGGGCAGCTTAGGGCTGGAGTGGTTGATATGGCTTCTTTGATCTGGTTAAATGCTTCCATATTTTCTATTGTCCATTTTATTTCTCTGGTTTTCTTAACCATGTCATTTATGGGTTTGGTCATCTCTGCAAAATTTGGGACAAATCTTCTAATAAAATTTATCTTGCCAAAGAATGACCTGACACCTTTTAAATTTCTGGGAGGGGGAATTTTGGAAATAGCTTCAATTCTTTCTAGGTCAATGCTTATTCCTTTTTCTGAAACTATATGCCCTAACAACTTTCCTTGTGTAGTCCCAAATATGCATTTCTTGGGATTTAAAGAAATTCCAAATTCCTTGCACCGAGCAAAAACTGTAGTCAAGTGTTCTAGATGATCTTCTAGATTTTTAGAAAATATTATGATATCATCTAGGTAGACAACTACTATTTTGAACATTAATCCTTTGAAGGCAAAATCCATTGCCCTCTAAAAAGTAGCACCTGCATTCATTAGTCCAAAAGGTATTCTTAAATATTCAAATGTGCCCCAAGGTGTAGTGAATGTTGTCTTATGTCTATCTTCTAGATTTATCTGAATTTGATTGTACCCTAAAAATCCATCTAACAGAGACAATCTAGTTGAGCCAACTACTGCTTGCAATAATTGTTCCATGTTGGGTAATGGGTAATTGTATTTCAATGAACTCTTGTTTAAATTTCTAAAATCTACACAGTAGTCTAATATCCCCATTCTTTTTTTGACTGGTACTAAATTGGATATCCAGGAAGAAAATCTTACCTTTCTGATTATTTTGGAATCCAACAATTTTTGTACCTCCTTTTGCATTATTGGGTGCAGAGTTGGGTTGTACTTCCTTTGTTTCTATCTAAATGGTTTGGAATCTTCCTTCAGGGGTATTATGTGTGTCATTACATCTATTTTGAAATTTTTAAGGTCTTCATAAGTCCAAGCAAAATGTTCTTTGTTCTTTTTCAAGAAACTGATATATCCAACTTTTTCTTTAGTAGGTAAGGCCATGTCTACTTTCACTATTCTAGGTTCTTTCATTGAACCAATGTTAATGTCTTCAGATATTACTTCTCTGCTTAAAGGCTTATAAGCTTTGTCAAAATCATCGAATAGACTCTCTAGAGAAACCAATCCTTTGGGTATTCTATTTGTTTTCAACTGGATTACTTCTACTGGCTCTCCTATTTGGTCTTTTAGCTTGTCTTCATCCTTTTCATCACAGATTACATCTGCATACTGATTTTGCAGAGTCATAAAATCCTTAATATCTATATCATCTTGAAAGACCTGTAGATAGACTATGTTATCTGGCACAGAAGGCTTATAGACTGAAATAGTTGGGAATCTATCCATATATTTTGTAGTTATCTCTGGGTGATCTAGACCTGAGGCATTTACAGCTAAAATATCTGCAACATGATTTTGTTCTCTTGGAATATATGAGATATTGAAAGCTAAGAATTTATCAATTTCTTCCAATACTACATTTTTATATTGCTTAAGCCTAGGGTGCTTGGTCTGATATTTACCTTTGATTTATTGTATAATAAGCTTTGCATCCCCTATTATAGTCAAGTAGTTAATGCCTAATTCTTTTACTTTTCTTAACCCTAGTAGTAAAGCTTCATACTCAGCTACATTGTTTGTGCAAGGGAATTCTAGTATGTAAGGAATACCAAGGTAATTTCCTTTTATATCAGTCAAATTAACACCTGCACCTGCTCCAGATTGGGATTTAGCTCCATCAAAAGACATGGTCCACATTTCTTGGGTCAATACTCTATCTGATTCAGCATCTACCATTTTCATAACTTTTGGATCCATGTTCTTTGCTTCTGGTACTTCCACCAGGAATGGGTTGTGCCATATGGAGTAAACTCCCATCCCTTTTTCTTCCATAGAGTTTACTAAGTTTATCATTGTTTCATCAGTTTGAATTAACTCTATGGAGTGCTTGTTAAATGGTTCTCTTCATAATATTATATTCTCCTTATCTGATATGGGGATTGTAGCATAGGACCAGTCCAGTTGAATTGAACCTTCCAGTTGTTCTGCCCAATGTCTACTAAGTAATAGTGAGAAGAATGGGTCAACATCAACTACTGCAACATCCATGACTATGCCCTTTTTGGGGTGTTGATCTAAGAAAACCAACAATCCAGTTATCACCCCTACACAAGGAATTTGTTTGCTATCCATTACAAAAATAGGGGCAGAATCTCTAGTACAGATTAATCCCATTTGATCAACTATTAGTTTGGGCATGATATTGTGTGAGGCTCCACTATCTAGCATGCAATTATGAATCACATACCTTTCCCCTTCATCTGAATTATACCTCAATGATACATAGAAGGGTCTGACAGAGGATGGTGATCTTGTATCATGTTGATTTTGTCTAGCAACATGGCAAGTTGGGTCTTCTTTTTGTTCCACTAATCCAAATGCTCTGCAGACTTGTTCTCTGTATTGTTGAACTTTCATAAGTTCTCCAAATGTGATGTTAACCTTTTGTTTATTGAGTTCTGACCCAACATCAAATTCTATCTTCTTTATATCCAGTGGTCTATTACTTTCTTCTTTGGAAATCTCTTCCTCTGATTCTATTACTTCAGGAGTAATATTTTTGAGGATTCTATCAGTTTTCTCTTTACTGATATTCTTATTTGTGAAAGTTTGTTTTCTTGTTTCACTTGTAGAGGCTTTCTCTATCCTATCTGGGACAATCCTATTTCTTAAATTCAAAGTATGGGTAGCCTCTAATTCTTCAACTTCTTGAGCAGTGGGGATTAATTTCCCTTGCTTCATCTTGTCATATCTTGACTCATGTGATTTCTGCAAGATTTTAGTTCCTTCAGCTACTAATATTTGAGGATGATGATTTGAAGCATATTTATCCATATCTTCTTCAAACAACCTTTCTCTAGATTCATCTTCAATAGACCAACAAGCATTGATTCTTATATCCTCTTCTGATTCAACATGTAAATCTACATTACATTGGTCACTTAGGTGAATTCCACATGCATCAGGGTTATGAGGTGCATCACAAGTAGAGAAAAAATAGGGAAAGCCTTCTACTACATTGGCAGATGGTATGGGGTTAGGAACATTATTCTGATCTCTATCAGAATCTCTATTTTTCTAGCTATTGTTACCATTATTCCTACTCCTATTTCCTTCTTCAGAACCATTGTTGTTTCCCCAATTCCTATTAAAATTTTTCTTAAAAGGAGGATGGTTGTCAACATGTGGTCACTCTGTTTGTGGAGATTCACCATTATTACCATTATTTCTTTCAATTCTTGCTATCCTGTTGTTCATGTTATTGAGCATCTCAGTCATTTGACTAGTCAATTTCTCCAATGGATCAATTTTAGTTCTTCTTTGTATATCAAATGCTACTCTTTTAGGTTTTCTATCAGGTAGGTTGACTTCCAGAGAATAAGGCTTCATCTTACCACTGTCAAGCATATTTCTTTCTATATCCATTACCTTTTCCATACAACCATCAATGGTAGTGGCTTGTTCTTGCCTCAGCTCATAGTTAAACTCTCCTTGAAAAGCATTTTTGTAAAAACAAATAGACTGAATATCACTAGGCCTAAGGTTGGCAGGGATTTTGTTCCTGGTCTTTGAAAATCTTCTGTTAAAGTCACTAACAACCTCATTCTCTTTTTTCTTCATAGTGGCTAACTCAGTTAACAGAGATTGTTCATTTTTTCTTTCACCATATTTCTTTAGAAACACAACTTCCATTTTGGTGAAGTTTGGGATATCATTGTCAGGAAGGGAATTGAACCACTCTCTAGCATATTTTTCTAAAGTTTGTAAAAATAGTCTCAAGACTACATCTTCATGTTCAACCTCTAGACTATCCATCGCATACAAGAAACTCTTGATATGATCTTCTCCAGTTATTGCACTATTTCCTAAGAATTTTGGAAGGTATTTGTGAGCTTTATTAGGTAAGGCATTTAAATTTGTAGGTAACACAAAAGGCCTATACCTATTAGTCCTCCATAAATGGACATTAGCCTAATTTTGTTGATTTCTGATTTTTCTGGGCCATTGTTACTATAGGTATAATGGGATTTAGATTTGCAATAGCAATGCCTACAGGGATATGGGTCTGGGTAGCCTGAATATAATCTAAGGGGTTATCTACCTTAGTATTACTATTAATCAGACAATGAAAATAATCAGATGTATCTTCTATAACAGGATTCAAATTTTCATCTATAGTGGTATCAACAGTAAAAGTATTATGATCCTTATTTTTCTTTACATACTTTTTACCGCTAGAATTTGATCTACTATTATACACAGTATTCTTGAAAAGTGGAGTTTTCTGATTATGTATAAATACCTCTGGATTCTCGAGTTCCGAGAATAGCTCCTTACCACTTCTCCTGGTGTTCGCCAGCATGTTCTGCTCTTTCATTTTTTATTTTAATCTTCTGGGTTCATTCAGATAGAGTCACCAGATCTAGGGTGCAGAAATAACAACGTATACTTTTATCAAGAATGCTTGATATTAACACTCATCCTCACAAGAGTCGGTTCTTGGGAGAATTCAAGAAAATCAAGAAAATGTAAAAACACTCAAAATTCAATTGAAAGCTATGGGCAAAAAGAAAATAAAGAATGATAAAGACATAAAATCAAAACACAGGTTCTTTATTTTAATTGGCCGCCTATTGATTAAAATGTGTCATTGAAAACAAAATTAAGAAGATATTTGAATTTAACATATAAGTTCTTCCCCCGACAATGGTGCCAAAAAACTATTGGAACCGATTCTTGCATCCATAGGATTCGATTGTCATGCTGCAAAAATCCATTTGAAACCAACGAGCTATTACAGGCTCTGGTCAACCTGCCTCTTTGTTTTGATAAACATGAATATTGCTAAAAGAAAACTGCAGAATGGGTAAGGAAACCCCAGTGGTAATTATATGATAAAAAGTTGATTACACGCTCCAGATTAATGTAACACTATATGTATTAAAATGACCAAGCAAGAAAATAACCATTTGTTATGCCTTATGTAGACCGGTGCCTAGATTCATTGGGATGTTATAGCAATTTAACAACAATTTTGACATGAACAGAGAGAAGGGAGGAAAGAAAATTGGTGCTCTTAGACTTATTCGAATATCGTAATAAAACTAAAATTTGACCAATGAAAGAAATGTATATAATGCATTCAAATAATGTAATCCATTATACAGTGACACACAGTACCAAGACAAAGATATAATAGAAATGAAACTCAAAATTGTATTGATTTCATAAAATATTACATGCAGAGTGGGCAGGATGCCTTTTAACTCTATTTTTCTCAAAGAAATACATCAATACAATGAAGAAGACTCTATTCAAATAATGTAACAGGTCTCTCCTACTCTCCTTGTTCCAATATGGTAACAGTAGAGTCTCTGAATCTCAGGCTCAATAGGACAGGAAATAATCTCAGCTTCTTGAGCACTTTCCTATCAAAATCTTGCACAGTAAAGGGAAGAAAGAAGAATGAATGAGAAAAATAGACACAAAAAGGAGATACAACAACACAACTCTAAAGGGCACTCAAGTATACCTCTTAGCAAAAATGCTATTCCCTAATTGCTTGATGATGAATCTGAACCTGTCTGCTTCCTTTTATAGCCTCTGGTTCTTGAATCTATTATTCTTGGCCAGTTCCTAGCCTTACACTTGTCAGCATCTGATTGAATTTATTATGTATGTTGTCCAGCTGGCGGGGCCTTGGATTGAATGTTGTAGTTCATTTTTGGTTTGAAGGGAGATTTTTTGCTAAATAATTTGGCCATTTTTCTCTTCTTGTCGATCCTAGAAACTAAGGATTCATTATTATATATTTTACTTTTGTTCTACTTGTCCTGGTCACTATGGTCTATTGTTAAAGATCGACCAGGTTGTTATCATGAAATTTAGATGAAGGACGGAGGGGGACCCGACGTGATGGTGAAGACAAGGGGTGGCATGCTAGTGGAAAACGGATGGAATAGCACTGATCATGCGATAGAGTGAAGGGAGAAAAGAGGGAAGGGGGTGGCTTCACACAATGGAAGGTGATGAGATGGCGTAATGTTAAGAAAAATGTTAGGATGGTTAAGGAAGAATGCTTAGAAAGAGGGAGGTAGTGATAAGTAGGAGGAAGGTGGGAATGGAAAACAAGATCTGGAAGCATCTATAAGTTGCTTCCATAACTATACTCCGTTGGAGTGTTCCCCTTGTAACTATATTCCATCGAAGCGTGGATTGAATGACTTTCTGCAAGTCGAAACCATATTTTATTCTTCACGCGCTTTCTTCATCTTAAGTATTTGTAGAATAGAAAATGAATACATTTATATTCCTTGTACTCCATTATTTTTCTCACTGATGCCTTTTAGCTCTCCTTCATTGTCTCTATTTATAAGTTGTGACTATGCCTTGCAGTCTTATTTTATTTTGTGGTACATTATTATTCCCAAGAGATATACATAATCTAGTCGCATGCTTGAGCATCAGGATTTATCTTCTGGTTAGTCTACATTATCCTTATTAAGGTACTATCCATGGGATTTACTTTGATTGTTCGAATCTTTCCTTCCCTAGGTATCCTTCTGGATTCACAATGTTTATGTGTACTATTTGACTTCATCTCGACTGTTGATCTTCATAGCATCTTTCAATGTACCTTGCTGTGAATGAGTCACCTCTTTGCTTTCTACCTCGATATATGTTTTGGGTATTTTTGTGAAGTGATCATCCTTTTTAGGAGTTTAGACTATCAAATCTTCCCTTTGAAACATGAGTCTATTGATTCTACTAGTTTGGGATCAACACAGGTCCTAACAGTTTCCTAGGTAAGCTTCACATGAATGATTTTAGTATTTTTAAACTTCATCAGTGGATTACTGCCAGATTGGTTGGATAAAACGTGACCATTGATCTCTATGATTTTTCTTGGTCTAGTCTCGACACTCAGGTTTGGCTGATTGGTTCATGGTCATTGGATCTGGGAAGGTTTAACGTGGCCCTCAATTTCCTTGTATATGATTCATTCTTTGAGATAATCATAGCTATCAGATCTATCTTGGTGCAGTTGCAACCATGGGTTCCTTTATAACCTACGGGTTAGGTAACCGAAAGAAAACATGCTTCGAACCTCCCCTTTTTTGTTTGTTTAATTTTGATTAATAAAAAAGGGGGCAATTAATAATGTGTTAGAGCCTTTGCTAATGTGATTAAAATTTGATTAATGGAATGCTAATTTAGGCTTACCATTAGACTTACCTTTGAAGTGTGCACTACCGTTGGATTATTTCGAGAGGAAGTGCATCTGTTGGATTCATTAGAAGATGTCCATTGGATTAACCTCGCTTATATATTTATCGTTTTGACTTTGACTCAATCATTGTTATTGGATCCTTTTAATCTTAATGGAGTGCTACCATTAGATTTAAATCGATGTGCTCGATGGATAAAGTGCATCGATCAATTTCTCTCTAATTTGGTATGTGATTTATCATGTCATTCATTTGTTTATCCTTGGTAACTAGTGATGAATGCGCATCGTCGGATCACATGTTCGATCAAGCATAGCCATTTGATTTCTTCGAGCTTACATCGGGGTGCTTTATTGCATCGAGCGCATCCGTCCAATTTTTCTTTGATGAGACGCTGTCGTTAGATCTCCTACAAGTTGCACACTTTATAGCCGAAAGGGGTGCATTATTATATTTGATTAATCTCGGTTTAAGCCGAAAGGGGGTAATTAGTAACGTGTTATACCCTTACTAATGCATGATTAATATTAGCTTTTACCTTCATGTTTACCCGATAATATTACCATCCCATCGTTTGGGTTTTGATTATGGCACAACCGTTGGATTTCGATCAATGTCGACATGGTCGTTGATTTTCTTCAACCTATGGGGTTAGTTACCAAGGGGCATATGATTTTAAACTTTGATTAAGCCAAAGGGGGAATGATTATCCGATGCATTAGACCCTCACTAATCTCATTTAAAAGTTTTAATTAATATTGTGGTCTTTTACCTTTTTGATGCACCTTTTATGAGAGCAATGTCGTCCGATCAGATCTCGATCGAGCGCTACCGTTGAATTTTCGTTATTAGCTCACTGTTTAATTAAAGGGGGCGCACGTTCCTAATGCCTTTGACCACAGTATTTTAAAGAGTGGTTTAATCAATTTAAGCGTGTCCATTGGATTCTTCTTTGATGAAGCACTGCCGTTAGATCTGTTTTAAGGTGCATAATTTTTAACACAATGGGGTGCATACCCTTATGATTTTAATTAAGACCTTTGTTTCAAACCTTATGTTTTAGACTTTAATATTGTGCTTAGATTTTTGGGTTTTTAGACCATGGCACTTGATTAAATCCTTTTAATACCTTAGGACTGAATGATTTATCACTTGACTTAGGTCCAAACATGATTATTGATCTGAAAGACTAAAACCTTGTATTTTTAATAGTCGGGTTTTATTAAAAGGGATTGACTCTAGCAACCTTCTTAAGATATAACAATTTTTCAAAGTTGCACATAATAGCAATGTTTGAGGTTAAACTTATGGAAAACCAACTTTTCTAATAAGATGCAAAGAGACCAACAATGCTTGCTTATTTTGATGAAACCAAAAATTTAAATTTGGGGGTTTCAAAGTTTGAGTCAAATTTGGCTCCAACAATCCTCTATATTAATTACTTTCTCATGCTACCATGGAAACTCTAAATTTTCATGGATATCCTCCATATGCATTTCATTATTATGTTGCTCTTGAAACCCTAAAGTGCAACAAATGCATTGCATTACTTTTATTTTTTGCAAGGAGAGGATTTATGCTACTTAATGAAAATGAAGATGGTTTACTTGGATTAACCTTGACCTCCTTCACCTCATTCACTTTAAAATTTACCTTTCAACTTCCTTCACATATTTAACTCGTTTTGAATGTGCATTGTACTTACTCATCCCTTATATCATTTTTCCCTTCTAATGGTTGATTCGAGTGAACTGTAATGGTATTTATCATTTGATAATGTAGAGGATTTTTTTTCTTGTCACTTTCTTAGGGGTGGAAAATCCTTCATATGACCTAGCTTTTACTATGATATGCTCTCCTTGTTTCATATTGAAGTTTACCTCATGCCTAAAAATTTCCATCTCTTTCTCCATCATTTTACTTTGCAATCTCTTGCCATGTGTCCAATCTCATAATACTTGCAACATTGGAATGCAATATTTTTATAATCCACTTGTTGATCTCATTCTCTTCGTTCAAATTTAATATTAATGGACTATGGTAAATGTTTTTAAATATCTATGGCAACATATATACGAGTGTATATAACGTGCCTTCTCTCCTTAATATTTGGTCCTCCCTAGATGAAATTTCCTAGAGTATTGTCAATATTCTTCAAAGCCTCCTAATTGGTGAGTTGATAAGGAAGTCCAAAAATCCTAATCTTCACTAGAAACCTTTTAATAGTCTGTATCTTAGTAGAGAATTTCTCACTCCATGGTATTAAATACAATACATGTTTACCCCTAAACCAAGGACCAACATCCATTATTTTATCCCTTATTTATGAACTGGAGAAGATAATGAGGGAAAATCCATTGAGAAGGAAAGTCATGGAGTAATTTGAATTTAATCCCCACTTCCACTTGATCCAAATTTAAATCTCCAAAAAACATGACCAATGTCCATGAGATTTACATTTTAACCCTCCACTTTTAAGAAACATTAAATCATGCTTGATCATCTCATCTTTGATAATGACTTTTGGTGTAGTATATGCTACCTAGATAAGATTTGTTATTAAATTCACTTTTCCTCTTATCGCTAGTTAGAACATCTATACTTCTAACTAGGACATACTTACTTCGAGTAAGAACTTTCAAAAATAACTTTCTTATCATGTTACAAAGACTTTCTTAACATAAATCGTCTAGTTTTTGAGTTCCTTATAAGATCTGGAATAAGACGAAGCACTTGATCCTTGCTCCCACATTACTTGTATTTACACCCATAATATTTACTTGCTTACTTTATAAAACAAGAAAAAGATAAAACTTACTTCCAACTTATATTAACTCTCTCAATCTTGCTATTTTTATATCTAATAATTATTTATTTATATTATTACAATGTATTAAATGGTTGAACTTTTGAAGGAAGATATCTTAAATTACCTTTTAAAAGCAAAAATTGAACTTCCTTTTTAGTTAAATGTTAAAGAAAGTTGTAAAGTGATTTTTAATAACCGCAAGACCATATGTCGTTGTTCGGTTAGATTAGATTATTGTTAGATTAAAATTTTATTAGAATTTTCTGAAACATGGAAAGATGGTGTATAATATTACTAAAAATAAAATTTTATTAGAATTTTCTGATACATGCAAAGATGGTGTATAATTTTACTAAAACTAAATAACATCAGGCAGTATAACTACAAATATTTAATAATAGTGACAGGTGGTACCTGTGAAGAGATCAAAACTTCCAATCCTCTTAACAATTAATCATGTATGTGTATGTATCATTTAAAAAACATTTTATGAATTAAAGAATATGTCAAAAAGTAGTGCTAAACCATATTTAAATAAAATTAATGTATTAAATATATCATCTCTTACATTGTTAAGATAATAGCAATAATGCTACACATTGTAAAAACACGAGACTAAAATGCTGGGCATAACATGATTATTTTTTCTGTTTATACAGAAGAATATCAGTAGCGTCTTTATCAATTTATTTTCGTTTGATTTTGAAAAGTTATTATTTATATCAAATAAATTTTTATTTTAAAAATTTAAATTAAAATAAGTATCTTAAATAACAAAAACCTAATCCATCTACTATTTTATATTTTGTTATTAATAAAGGACAAATTAAAATGCTTTAGTTTTCCCTATCTTCCATTGGGTGATTTACACACGCCCACGTAGCATCTACACTAATCTCCACAAGTTCACAAATTTTCACCACCAACACCTGTCAAAAAGTCATAGCCTACTAAACTTCCGAAATTTAATGTGGACTCAAAAACGAATTTCGTTGCACGTTAATATTTGCCTGTCTGTTGTTCTCCTACACCATAGGAAATTGGTATCCATTATTACGAAATTTAATGTAGACTTAAAAACGAATTTTTGTTGCACGTTAATATTTGCTGGTTTGTTGTTCTCTACGTTAATATTCGCTTGTTTGTTGTTCTCTTACACTATAAAAAATTGGTTTCGTAAAACCATTTTGGAAATCCTTACCATCAATGCATAGAGATGATTAGGCTCCACTCAATCATGATCTTTTTTAAAGCTGGGAGTTACACTTGTCAATAAGGAATTTAATAAGTCCCTAGGGGTTAGGTAGATTGGTAAAATGTTTGTTTGGCCAGGCACTTACCAAGAAAGCATTTATGTTTAAACTTTGTGGACAGCCTGTTAGCAAAGGTAGTAGTATGATCTGAATAATAAGTCCTTGAGGGTTAGGTAGATTGGTAAAGTGCCTATTAGCAAAGGTAGTAGTCTGATCTGAATCCTCTAAGTGTTCGTCAGACTGACGATGACGATACAAATCTTGAGCGATCGGTGGTCCCCTTCACGTCGGATCAACAATAACGAAGCGGAATAGATTTGGTGGAAGCAACCCTGTGGTTTGAACCCTGTGCATATTAGTTACTAAAAATAATGTGGTTGTGGCCAACTCTTTTATGTAATCGACGATGATGATACAAATTTCGACTGACCGATGGTCCCCTTCACATCGAGTCAATAATAACGAAGCGGAATAGGTTTGGTGGAAGTAGCCCCTGTGGTTTGAACCCTGCCCTTGTTAGTTACTAAAAATAATGTGGTTGTGACCAACTCTCCTATGTAACCGAAAAAAAAATAGGGAATTTAACACAGCCATCGCACACCGATCCCTCGTCCACGTCCCACACTTGCTCACATCGCCGTTTGAACCTTAGAAAAACCTTATGTTAAGGAAAATCGTTCCCCATATCTCCTAGGGGTCAAGAATTTCCGTTCCAAGACATGTTCCATCGAGGTATATCCTTCAAGTTAGCGAGGTTTTTTTTATATTCGACGCAGACCGCTAGGTTTGAACCTCGGACCTCCTGCAGAGAAGTAGAAAACTTACCAGTAAAATACCTAATATAGATTACGAAATTTTTTTTTTTTTTTTTTTGATATATAGAAGCAATGGTTACAATCACAATTTTTAGTAAAAAATATTTTAATTATTATATCTCCGTTGTTTTTAAGATTTTTTTTAATTAATATTTAAGTTTAAATTAGAAGAAAAAATAAAACCATTAACATTAAAGAATTGTGATTTTGATTAAATGATTTTAGTTTATAAGCGTTATAATTATTTTTTTAGCACTAACCCTATCCCCTTAATTTCTACTATCTTTCATTGCAAATTTGTATAATTTTTTTTGGAAGAGGTTCAATAATAGAAGGAAAAGAAGATGATTAGATAGACTGCACGATGGAATGAATGTCCACCTAGAGGAATTAAGAATTTAAAATGTATCATCCCACATAGAGGGCTTGTAAGGAAGAAAAAGTCAAGATAAAGTATCAAGTGAGGGTTGCAATATATATATAATTAAATTGGAGATTAAATTTAAAAGGATTTTTTTAGAATTGAATATATATTTTTATTTTAGAAATTTTTTTCTAATGTTTTTAAAATAAATAATAAATGAAATGAAAAGATAGTATATCATTTTGATAAAGTTCATGAGATTACTTAAAGAAATTAGTAAGAGAACTATTCATCAAAATAGAGTATTTTTTGGAGTATTATAACAACATTTAATCCATTTTGATCAAAACCAATCTTTTGAGAATATCATATAGAAAATCAAGCAAACCCTATAATATGCTTTATTTATATCTAATTTCATAAGCAAACCTAGGTTTTCATAGAGTGAAGAGAATTTATGGTATCTTATGCAATGATCACACCATAAAGGATTTGTTGACCATAAATAAAACCATTTTATTAATATGAGATAATACAATTTAGAATATTTTTCAACCTATTTGCCATAATGTTTTAAATGATCTTATATATCATATTACAAAGGTTTATTGGACAAAAGTTATCAAAATATTCTTGTCTTTCTTGGAAACCAATGTAATAAGAGTGAAAAAAATCACTTATAGGAGCCTCTTTAACCACAACTAGCACATCACTCTTCAATAAATCCTAAATTTTTTAAAAGAAAATTATAGGAAATATATCAGGTTTGGGTGCCTTGTGAAGATGAAAAGATAAAATTGTTTTCATGTAGCTCCTCTATAGATATCTTCTTCATGAATATTTCATTTTGTTCTTATGTGATAATTGATGAAATATTGTGTAAAATCTTAGCTTGTGCTTCCTTATCTTGCTTAATATATGACAAAATATATATGAAATAATTAATTGTTTCCTTCCTATATCTTCTTCTTCTTTATTATTTCTTCCCTTCTAAAGTTAAAAAAAAAATTATGTAACAGAAAGAAAAGTTTATTTTTGTTTTTTTTTGGTAAAATTAATGGAAGAGGGTTTTGAAAGGGCCCCAAAACCTTTTACAACCGAAAGAAGACAACAAACCAAAACAGTGCACTTCAACACTTAAATAGAAGAGTACAAAAATTGTACTACAACACTAACCAAAACAAAACAGTAACTACATAAACCGGCACCACAAACCACAGGATCCAAAGGGTCGGGAGATTCGAGAAGACCTGTAAGAGAGTCGAGGTAGTTCTACAACACAACATCTAACTCCGATATAATCCCATCGAAAATTTGAGCCGCATCCCAACGATCCCCAGCAGATAACCACTTCCCAAGGTAGGCAGAAACATATTCTTGATTCCCGCTCCCCATTTTCGAAATAATTCCCGATCCTCATTTTTGAAATAATTCCCGCTTCTCATTTTCGAATTAATTCCCGCTCCTATATTTTTTGAAATTAATTGGGTATTTAAAAATACCTGACCTTCATTAATGAATTAAATGGGGTATTAAAAATACCTTCATTAAGGACCAATAATTAATAAATTGATTGGGTATTTAAAATACCTTCATTAATGAATTAAATGGGGTATTTAAAATACCTTCATTAATGACCCATAATTAATAAATTGATTGGGTATTTAAAAATACCTTCATTAATGAATTAAATGGGGTATTTAAAAATACCTTCATTAATGACCATTGATTAATAAATTGATTGGGTATTTAAAAATACCTTCATAAATGAATAAACTTGGTATTTAAAATATCGTTCCCGTCTAAGAATACAAGGAAAAAACAAGCCACATATTTGGCAAAGAGATACAGCTGTCCCACCTCTTTAAAAATTGTACCAAATATTTTAACCAAGCGAACTACCACCACCCGAGACCAATTAACCAACATCAAAATGAGCATAGTTGATGAGGTCATGTGGAAAGTCCCCTTGCCATACCCTATATCCATGAAGATTCACTCCAATATTCGTCATCACGTCAGCAACAACATTTCCCTCCCTAAGCGTGTGATAAATTTGAACATATTCCAACTCCCGATACAACTTTACTCCTTCATCAATTAGATTGGTGACCTTCCAACTAACATGGCATGCTCCAATAAGCATATTAATAATGTTGCGGGAATCGCCCTCAATAACAACTTTCTTAAAATTGAATTTGTTAAGCAAGGCAATCTCGAGGTAAGTCGCCCTCGCCTTCGCCACCTGTGAAGAATTCACACCCAAAGAATCAACATACGCCAACAAAAGATTTCCATAATGGTCCCGGATAACGCCACCCGAGCCTGCCTTCCCCGTTATTCCCTTTACTACCCCATCAAAATTTAATTTCACCCACCCGACAGGGGGGCACACCATTTAATATAATTTCTTATGTTAGGTGTCGACGGTGGTCGATCTGTATTTCCAAAGCCCAAAAATTATTCCAACCTAATTTTGCATTGCTTCGATTCCTCCGGCCAGTCCATAGATACCGCGACACTTTCCACATTCTCCACCATTTTACCAATAATTTGATTACTTAATAAGATCATAGCCACCATATTCTCCATAAAGATCTTTGCATTTCTTGCTTTCCAAACTTCCCACATCGCGTGGGGGAGCAAGTACCACCAAAAATACCTGAGGCGAGGGGAATGAAAGGGCAGAGACCACTGAAGGATACAATCATAAACTATTTTTGGGAAGACCCACTCCACACCCAAACGTCTAAGAATAGAAAGAATTATCTCCTTAAAAATACAAAAATTGAGCAACAGATGAGAGGTCGACTCCCAATCAGATTCGTAAAGATAACACCGATTGACCATATGTCAACCCCTTTTGAGAAGATTCTCTACAGTTAAAATTTGATTTTGAGCAGCCAACCAAAAATATATATTTACCCTGGGGGAAATATGCTTAATCCAAAGCAACTTGAATTGGAAATGCGACCCCTCCACCATAATTAAGCAATTATAGGCCGATTTGACCGTATATCTTCCTGAACTCTGTAATCGCCAGATCAACCGGTCTTCAACATTTGCTTGGCGAATAATGCAAAGATGCAATTCCTCCCCATGGCTCTCCCAAACTTGTCTATCACCGACATTCCTTACACAAACTGGCACCATAGCCCAAGCAATTCTATCCCCTCTGTCTTCAAGGAAATCAGCCACATAGGTCAAACCCATTTCTCTAGAATTAGCAGCCAATCCCTGAAAGGACACTTCTTCTACCAACGGACGATCCCGAAGCCAAGCATCTTCCCATAAGAGGGCCTTCATACCATTCCCAATTACCCACCTACAATGATTTTTAAGCAGATCCCTAGTCTTAACCAGACTATTCCAAAAATCTGAACCACCTAAGAGTAAATCTTCAGAAAGAAAGGAGTTAGATCTATACTTGGCTTTTAATATGGATCCCCATAATTTCTAGGAGTCAGATGCCAACTTCCACCCAATTTTGGCAATCAAAGCTTTATTCATTCTAACTGCACTTTTAAAGTTCACCCTCCTTTGGATTTCTTTCTACAAACCGCCTCCCAAGAAACAAGATGGAATCTTCCTTTCAACTTCGGCCCTGCCCATAAGAAAGCTTTACAGACACTATCAATTTTTGATTTGTAGCATGTAAATATTTGGTATTTATATCTCCTTCCTTGAGCCATTTCTCACTATATTTTTTGAAACAATATAAGTCTTTTTCAATGCATTATGATAATTAGAAAGTAATTATTTTTCTTTCACATAAGAATCTTGGTCCATTCCATTGATTTCTACTATCTCTTGTAAATTTTTAAGTATAGATTCAATTTCCTTCTTTTCTTTAAAAATGTTACCAAAAGATTTAACATGCGTAACCTTTATTTGCTCCTTTGAAACAAACTTGTACATGCATGGTCTTTCAAATTTTGCTTCATCTGAAAGATGGTGAACTCATCTCCGATGAATGCATCTCCATGTTTTGAAACTAGCGAAGGTAGGAAGTCTAGCGGAAGCAATGGTGATTCAGATCTTCATGGGTCCAACGATCTGGATGAGGCAGGTGATGGACTAGAAGCTACAAGTGTTGGTGGGGATCCTCTTCCAAATCCATCCCTCAACTCCATCTCTGTTTCCTTTGTGGAAACAATTTTGAGGAGTGCCCAGACTCTCTTTTTACCCCCGTATCTTTGCAAAGGGACTATCTCTTTAAACCGTAAGGAATTGGTTTTCCCTCCTAAATTCATGGCTTCCCTAGCTACTCATGATTGCTTGTCTCTAGTCAGGAAGTTCATGGTTTCCAATCTTGATATGAAATCCATCTACAAATGGGCGATGTCCAGGTGGAGATCCTACGACAATCTGGAGCTGGTGGTCTTGGCCAGAGGTTTTTTCCTCATAAGACTCAACAATGCCTCAGACACAAGCCACATTATAATGGGAAGCCCATGGTTTTTTGGCCATCGAAGCCTCTTTCTCCGACGATGGGATGTTGACTTTGATCTCGATACCCAAAGTATCAACTCTGCTACCATTTAGGTAAAGATTGTCTGGCTTACCTGTCCATTTCTTGCACAATCCAATTCTAAAGCATATTTCTCAAGTTATTGGTGAACTTGTAGCCTTTGATATTACCACCACCAAATCCAAGATGGTCTTTGCCTGCATCTATGTCCATGTGAATCTGGAAATAGAATTGTCTACTTACATTGATCTAGTCTCTGGTTCCTGATGAAGATGTCAAACCATCAAGTATGAAAGCAATCATGATTTTTTGCACTAAATGCCTCAAATGATGCCACCTCAAGACACATTGCCCTTCTCTCAATGTCAAACCAAAGATCAATGGGACCAAATCCAAAAAGCTTCAAGGAGGATCATAGTTGCAGGCGCGTAATTGCCATTATCCCTAGAGATTTGCTCCAACTCCTTCCAACTAGGTTTCTAGGTCCAAGGGTAAGCAACCAATGGCCCCTTATCCTACTAGTACTTCTAACTAGGTCAGTTCTCTTTTTACCAACCCTAATCCATTTTCTTCATTAGCTAAGAGTCCATAGAATTCATCCCTAGTCCTCACTTCAAACATTTGCCTTGTTGCTCCTATAAACTCGTCCTTCGGACCCTCTCTTGACCCCCTTGGATTCCCTCCTCCCTTTGAGCCTTCTTCGATTGATATTGTTAACCATTTTCCCTCTGAGCTGAACCCTCTATCGACTCTTTACTCAATGCTACCCCTCGGCAACCCTCTCCCCCAAGTCAAGGCTATCAGGTTTGGCCCCCCTCTTGAACCCTTCCCAGATGTTCTTAACCCAATTTTTCCTCTGCAATCCCCTTCCAAATTTGGGCCCTCCTTTCCTTCAAAACCTACCTTGTCTTCTAAGCTCAAGCCTATACTAAGCCTTGTCTCATCCCTGGGTTCCTCCGCTTTGCGATCCCTGAGTTCTCTCAAGCTTATCACCAAAATCCAAAAGAATATTTTCATTGACAGTGGTACTGAAAGAAATAATGGGGTGTCCCTCTAACCAAGAAACCAGAAGAAAAGAAACTAAAGAGAATATTGCCAATGGCTTCCAGTCCACCATCCTCTCTACCTGGGCTGACCAGTCAATCTTAGACATTCCTGATAACTTTGAAAAAATAGGTAAACCATCATATATCAGTATCAAAGGAAGGGGGAGGAATTCTCCTTCAAAATATTCTAAATAAAGATTATATCTTGGAATGTATAAGGCCTTAATGGTCTCCCCAAGCAAAGATTAGTTTCTTCAATGAGGAGTGATGAGAAACCTAGTATCCTTCTTCTTTAATAAAGCAAGATCGACGAAGCAAGCTCTCAGAATATTTCCAAATATTTGGACTTGCGAGTTCATTTCTAACCCAGCTCGTGGATCTTCGGGAGGCCTCCTCTGCCTTTGATATCCATACAAAATTGAATGCAAACTCCTCTCTTCTGATAAAATCACTAACATTCTCTTCTACTACAAGGACTCTAAGATCAGTTGGGTTATTTCCAACATCTATGCTCCCAACTCTCCTCATGGAAGGATTTCATTATGGAACACTCTCAATCAAAGGAGGACTATCTTCCAGCATGAAGCTTGGATGCTTGCTAGAGAATTCAACACTCCTTTGTATTTGTCAAAAAAAAGGGGCATTCCTACAACTCCTAGATGTTTTAAGGATTTCATCAACTTCATTCATAACAATGAGTTGATGGATGTCAAATTGAGAGGTTCCAGATTCACATGGACTAACAAAAGGATTGGAAGTCAACTCATCCAATTATGATTAGATAGATTTATTTTATCTAGAGAAGCCATCCACCTATTTGGTGATGCTACCTCATTCCCTTCCTAGGATCGGATCGGACCACAACCCTCTGGTGTTTGAAGGACTTAGATCGGCTTCTTCCTTCAAAAATCCCTTTGGTTTGAATCCATGTGGCTGAAACATTGAGGGCTGAGAACTAAAATTGTTGAATGGTGGAACAAATGCTTCTCCGAGTCATGCATCTCTTAAATCTCAAAAAAATTAAGGTTCATCAAATACATTCTAAGGATCAGGAACAAATAAGTGTTCGATAATATCTCTGAATCTACGCAGCGCATCATCAACCAACTCAAAATCATCGAGGATAATGATAAGGTTGGAGTTTCAACCCTTGAAGACAGATCCAGAGAAAAATACTTCCTCTCATAATTTCACAACATTTTTTCCAAGGAAGAATTTTTTTGGAGGTAAAAATCCAGAGCTTTGTGGCTAAAAGAGGGTGACTCCAACACCAAGTTCTTTCATGCTTTGACTCTTAGGCATAGAAGTTCCAATAGAATAAGAGAGTTGATTAAAAGGGATGGAACTTCCACTAATAACATCTTTGAAATAAAAATTGAAGCTAGCTTCTTCTTTGAATATGTCCTGGGCCCTTGTCCTCCTTGCTCTAATAATGCTTTGAACACTCTCATCCAAAACATTCACTACATCATCTCTTCAGATTCCAATGCTAAACTTCTTGAAGTCTTCTCTCAAGATGAAATTAAGGAGGTGCTTTTTTCTGAGTCCTAGATTTTTCCAAAACTTTTGGGACATCATTGGTTTCGATTTGACTGCAGTTATCCAAGAGTTTCAAAGAAGTATGTCTATACCTAAAGATGTCAATTTCACATTCATAGCTCTTATTTCCAAGACTTATCTTTGCCGATCTTTGGCAGATTACAAACCCATTAGTCTATGCAATATTATTTTTAATATCATTACCAAGGCTATGGCTAACAAAATGAAAGAAATATTGCCCCATATCATTGATCCTTGCCAAGGTAGTTCGGTAAAGGGAAGGCTCATCACTGATGGAGGGATCACAATCCATGAGCTCATTCATTCGCTCTCAAAGAGAAAAAAAGCAGGTCTCCTCCTTAAGCTAGACATGAACAAAGCCTTTGATAAAGTCTCATGGGACTTCCTCTTAACTGTTCTTTCTCGCTTTAGGTTTTATACTTAATGGATCTCTCTCATCAAAGAGTGCTTCTCTTCATCCTGGTTCTCAATCCTTATCAATGGATCTGTTGTGGGATATTTTAGAAGTTTTAGAGGGTTGCATCAGGAAGACCCCTTGTCCACTTCCTATTTATCATTCTTGTTGAATCCTTAGGAAGATCTCTCAAAGGTGTGTGCTCTATGGGAGCCATTTTTGGCATTAAGGCTTCTTCCACCACCCAACCCATCACTCATCAACAATTTGTTGATGATACCATTTTAGCCACTCTTTCTTATAATCCTGAAGCTAAAGTCATCAAAAAAATATTAAACTTCTATGAGGAAGTAGTAGAGCAAAATTTCAACTTCCAGAAAAGCAAAGTTTTTTTATTAACACTCCTATCCATAGACAACTTAAGATTACCAGGATCTTGGGTTGCACCATTTCAGAATTGCCTTCCACTTATCTTGGTCTTCCTCTATTGGTAGGTAGACCCTCTGACAACCTGTGGAAAAATATCATCGAAAAAATCTCAAAGAAAATTGTAGGATGAAAAGGATCCCTCCTCATCCAAGCAACAAAAGTCACTCTTGTCCAAGCTTACCTTCAAAGCATTCCAGTCTACTTCATGTCTATTTTCAAAGCTTCAACTACTATTTAGTAAAAGATCAAGCAAATTCAAAAAAATTTCTTTGGTTTGAAATTGAGAACAGGAACATAAATCATCGGGTGGATTAGAGCAGAGTTTTTTCAGTCAAGAGACAAGGTGGGCTTGGCTTCAGAAGGATAGTAAAAATGAACATGGCGCTTATTGTCAAACATGAATAGATAATCCTTGCCAATGCCAAATATTTATGGGTTAAAATTATCCAAAGCTAGTATCTACAAAGAATTTCCTTCCTTAATGAAGGACCTCTGCCCGATGGCTTTCTTTTTTGGAACTCCATGGTCAAAACCAAACACATTCTTAGAAAAGGTCTCAAGTGAAGACTCGACAATGGTCATTCAATTTTCTTCTGGGAAGACCCATGGCTAAAAGCAGTTATGTTAATCAATATGACTTGCTTTTCAGATATCAAATATGTTATTGATCACCTTTTTGGAATGATGGTTTCAAATTTTATTTCTACAATTTTATCCCAGATTGGTTCATGGAAGATGATCCCATTGGAAGGTCTTTTTTGTGAACAAATATCCATGGCTAGGCTCCTATAATTGGCTCTAAGAATTACAATTATTCAAAGAACTTCTTCTTTAGACTCTCCCTTCTGGAATTCTTGCAAGGATGGTCTTTTATTAGTAAGATCTAGCTATTACATTTAGGATGACCTGGTTCCTCTTGAATTTCCTCTAGCCAACTCGAGGTGGTGTCTTTGACCATGTGTTGTTCAAATATTGGCAAGATGAATTTCCATCTCATGCGGCATGTGATCCTAACTCAATATTCTTCCTTTGCGGGCAGTCCTTGTAAGCTTCACAATTTCTACAATCAATCAACGAGCTTTCCTTGTAATCACCAGTGAATATTGACTTACTCGGTTCATCATTCTCTTATTCACACCCAGTGTAGCATCCACACTAGATACCATGTCATCATATGGTGCAGTGCACTCCTCATGATGCATGCCCTCATAATTAGCACCTCCTTTGTTGGTGATTTCATGGTGAATCATTCCCCTAAGTGGTGCAGCATCTAATTTGGACACCAAACCCCCACATGGTGTGGTGTGTTCTTTGTGATGTGGACTCCTAGGAAATGTGCTTCCTCAATTTACATTATCATGATGAATCACTTCCCTAGGTGGGACATGTCCTCTCTTGCCAAATTTACTTTCAAACTATAGCACTTCTTCGAATGATATTGGATCCTATTGACCATTTCAGGATCAACATGATTGGAGTGCCCAATCCAATGCCCATCGAAATCATGATCTTTGATCAACAACCATCCTCCGTCGATGGCATGTGTAATAACCCAGGTCTAACTACTCATCTGGTTGCATGGTGAAAAGATCAAACCAAAACCCAAGATATATTTTTTTTAAATTTACTGCTTAACCCTAAAAATATTTTCCTAGATTTCAAAGTTTGGTTTCAGGCTAACATCATTTTGGATCACCCAATGATTTTTAAAATGTATATAGACAATATAGCACATGCATAACAAACTACATTTGGGTTCAAGACTGCTATAGCCAACCACCCAAGTGGATGAGATCAACCAAATCCCATTGATATGCCATTATGTGGATTCGGTTGCCCTCATTTACATCCACGTATTCTAGCATGAGGATCAAACCACAAAAATGGTTGTCCTCTAGGGCCCATAACACCTAGAGGGTGGATTCTTTCTTTCCTTTTCTCATCATACTAAAACTTTGACTGTCTAGTCGACTCATTCTAAAACCAGTATGGATGAGAATAGAATATTTATACCATCATGACTGACCGATGATTCCCTTTTCCCAAAGTCAGTTAGTACCATGCCAATACCCTGATCTTGGACTTCATCACACATACTCATTATAACCCATAGTGGTTCATCCCATACTGAACCTCATGGTTGTTCCATCTAAGTTCAATGAGTATGGAATTTATCATAGTGCTCTTCGAGCGATAACCTAGAAAAGTGTCTCATACCACCTTCTCGTACCAGATCTGACCGAGTCGTATTTTATGACCAATTTAATCAGTCAACAGTTGCCTAGAATATTTTTACATGCATACCCGCACCTCAAAATTATTTTATGTTTTTATTATTTTTTTGAGTCATAACCTCCTGATGACTTGTTTTAAAATTGTTAGTTTGTTCCTTCCCATAGGAAACATACATATTTTTCTCAATTTTAGAGGTTTTTTTTTTTTGAAGAAATATTTTGGAAACAAGAGCAACTAAATTAAATCTCTAACTAGGTCAATATTATTATGACAAAGGTACTCAAATCCCTAAGGTTTAAAATTACTTTTTACTCATTTACTCTACTTTAATAATTTTCCATCACCACCTTTTCTGGGCTTGGGGAGGCCTCATATTTATAGTTGAGTGTTTCCCATGGCTGGCGTTTCAGGGCTCGTGTCCAGGGGTTTTTTAATGGAGTCCTTATCTTATCCTTTTTGGTATTTGAGGGGATCATGTGCTACATTGTATTACAGAAGGGCTTCGTGGTTTCTCTGTTGGTGGTAGGGTTAGGGTTTCTTGTAGATTTGGGCATCCTCTCTTACCAAGGTTTGTATTTGATTGTGCTTCACCTTTCTTCTCTGGGAGATCATAGGGAGGCTCTTGTGGATGGTCTAGTGTTATTTATGTATCGTCCTGGATATTTTGCGGATGGTCCTATGCTGGTTGTTGGGTGGTCCATTTTCCTTTTTAGATGGTCCTATTTCATTTATGAATGATCCTATTGTGGTTTTTGTATGGTCTTGACTCATTTGTAGATGGTCCTATTTCAGGTTGCAGATGGTCCTAATTTGTTTGGCGAATGGTCCTGTTTTATTTGCGGATGATCTTGTTTCATTTTTGGATGGCCTTCTAATTCTGAGGTTTTCTCTTGTGTGGGAAAACCCTTTTCAAATTGGTGTGAGGTTTTTCTCTTATACAAAAAAACCCTTTTCAAATTTGTGTGTACCTGTGAGGTTTTCTCTGTTGCCCCTATGAGGGCTTCTCTTCCTAGCTTGTGTGGCTTCCTCCCTTGCTCCTACGAGGGCTTCTCTTTTTCTAGTTTTTAGTTGTTGTTGTCCTATAGCCCATAGAGGGTCTTCTTCTTTATTTTTTTTGGTTGGGAACTCTTCTCCCAACCTTCATCTTCTTGTAAAAGGTTATGGGATCCTTTCAAAACCCCTCTTACCAATGAAAAAAAAACTTTATTAATTTTCCAAAACATAACCTTATAAGAAAACCCTATGTTTAAGAGCTTAAGAGAGTTATATTGCTGACATAAACAAGGATAGGTTGACTTATTTTTTTAAACTACTCAAGCTACTAATTTCATTTGCATTAGAAACAAATTCTGCAGAATGACAAAATGGCCTGCCATGGCTTAAGTTGGATGACGGGTTCCACTTTCCATAAATTAAAGGTTGTTATTCGATTAAAGCTTATTGAACTTGAATCTAATAACTTGGTAGCATTTAGACATATTTCATATCCAATCGGGCTTCACATATAAGAGTTTCTTTTTCGTCATTGGTCCTAATGGGAACTCATTACCGTAACCCGGTTTCAATATACAAGTCCAAACTTTAAGTGTTGCTATTAAATTCAGTTTCCCCTTTTGATTTAAAAGGAAACAAAGTTTGGAATAGGTATTTTGATGATTCACTATAACACTTTCCACATTTGAGCTATTATTTATAGCTTTCATTAAAATAAAATAACTAGATTGCATTCAACGATAGCTACTCAATCCAACACTCTAGGTTTTATAAAATCAATGTTTACCAAATGTCATTGAGGTAGCTAGCTATGCATTAAAAAAGAAAAAATTGTATTATAATTATTTCAAACTGTTCAGGTTCGAATCTGAGTTTACATTTGATGGTTATCAACAACAACAATTTGGAACAATACAAAGAATACCTCAATATCAAGTTTTCTATTAGTAAAGGATGACTTCACAGTTGAATTCTTATTTGTTATATATATTCAAATATACAAATATGATAATATCTTCAATGTTAGTTCTATTTACACACAACAACCAGAGGGAATACAATTTACAAGTAGACCTTACCCTTCATTTTCATACATAAGGATGCACCTTATCTTTTATAGGTATACAACTACCTTTCGACCATGGTTTGGTCTGCGTACTACTCTGGATACTTTGCTATGAATCCTAAGCTATTCCCAGATCCAAAGACAACCATGCATTGGTTACTCTTAACTGTAGTCTTAGATATTGAAGACTATTCACCACATGATCTCTCTATCTATTGTTTCCATCCTGTGAATACTTTAGCACTACCATTTTCTTTTGCACAACTCTTGCACATAGGTTACCCGACGTGGCAACTATCCAAGCAATCGGTCCTTGATCCGCTCAGGGAAAGTCATAAGGTGCTTCTAGGGATCATATACGGCTCAAAATAAATGATTATGCATATGCACAATCTATTCTATAATAGAATCCAACAAAATATTATAATCTCCCTACCCAAGATATAGCTCAAAGATTTCAAACAAAATTCTTTCTTTTAATCTACCCATAATTCCACAGGCAAAAATTTCATAAAATCCTATTGCACAACCAAAAATTATTTTTTACAATCAAACAATAAGGAAATCATAAATAATTTTCTTTTATTTTAACCCAAACAATATGCCTACGATAACATGACAACGCTCTACCCGGTGTTGTGACCATTGCATAACTTTCCCCAAAATTTGGGACCCATATTTTGAGTTATGATTTTTGGGTGTTTTAAGGTTTTATTTCGTGATAGTTTTTTATAGATCCTCGCTCGTGGTGGTAGTATAGGGTCTTCTTTTCTAGATTGGGTTATTTTTTTGTTGTTTTGTGTCTTATTTATCAATGTTTAAGTTTTCGGTTTTAAGGTGCTCTATTATTGTTGTTTTGACTAAAATGGTTTACTTATTTAAGTTGATTCGAAAATTTTAGAATTAATTAATACTCAAAATAAATAAATATATATATTTATAATTATATAATACCTATGTATATTTATATAAGTTAAGAGTGTGGAGCTACTATATTTGTGTTTTAGCTCTATTTTGATTTAGACTTTATTTGTATGTGCTACGTAAGAGTTTAGACATTAGCATTATAAGTCTAATTTGTTCGTTTGATTGGTGGTAGGCCATTAATGAGCACGCATATATATGGATGATTTGTGAAGTCATGTAGACCCCGTAAGACACGATGCTGCCTACAAGGAACTATAAACAACTATGCGATGGTTTAGACACAAGCAGTTGGACAGGGTGATAGCTCAGATGACACACGTAAATGTCACGATGATAAACTGATCATGAAGGTTGTGGATTACATGGGATATGATCTGGATGCACACCTTGAAGGAGCTTTGGGGTACCTAAAATGATCGTAGGCATGGAGACAGAGCTATTGAGATGTCGTCTAGTGAAGCTGCATTACAATGATCAGGATGCGTAGGATAGGAGATTGTAGAATGACAATTCATGCTATAGATCGTAGTGGATCAGTTGCAAAAAATATAGTAATGACAAGGCTGATTAGTAGCCCATGAAAACTTTCACGATGAATTAGAGAAAAACTATGGATGTAGCCGATGTGGCTGTTGTTAATAGCAAAACTGATGGTAGTAAAAATGCATGTTGGTAGTTTGATTGACAACTTGAAAGATATTCACTAGGCATTAAATTTTGAGCGAATCTTGGGACCTGTCAGTAAATTTAGCACATGGCCAATTTGACGTGGATGCAATGTTCGGCTTCTACGAGTGGTATGAGAAATATTAGTTGGATGTGTGGAGATAAGCATGGTGAGGTGGATTCGATCCTTGACTGTGATGGATAACTGGATTCTACCATTTTGCATCGTTGGTTGTTATACGAAGTAGGAAATATTTGTTGCATTACTGTCAGGGGATTCCACGAACGATTCTAGTGAAAACAGTCATCATGGGCCTTAATCCTTGGTCATTATAATGTAACATCTTTCATTATTGTAGGACACAAAATTTATAATTAGATATGGTGGGAAGGTCAGAATGAGTATCTTCATCCCTGCTAGATTTCAGAAAGATGTTCTTCTCCAATGAGGAATCACGCATGCAAATGAGGCCATACAAGATTTATGTTTAATGTAATATGATCGGTTGTAGTAAAAAAGTAGGATGGACATGTATGGTGATAAATATAGGCACAATGTTACTAAGGAATAAAAGGAGATTCATCTCCTTCTGTCATCGTGGAAGTCATCCATCAATTTTCAGATGGTATAATTATTTTCGTAGATTGGTATATCCAACGGAGACTGTTGCATGTAGTTTTGCTCACAAGGATATTATCCCTTGTACTTCAATGAAAAAACCACCAATCACACATAGGATTTGTACCAGTGATAAGGTAAAATAGTATACTTATACCACGTAAATGCTTAATATAACGATCATAGCAAGGTACGTACCTGAAGCGGTAACAGTGTGGATCTCACTTTTATTTGACCATGAACATTATGAAAATGAGAGGATCATGGTGAAGGTTGTAAAAATAGGAATCGTTACAAAATAACATTCTGACAGATACAATAGTGGATGTATTCGAAGAGATAAAAGGCCAAACACAATCAAAATAATTTCAAAGCAAAGAAATAGAGTGTGATCGTTAATAAGAGCATAGGACAAAATAAAATGTTACAAGTAGTTCTTGAAGAATAACATTGCTTCATGATGCTTATAAATGAGGAAAGAAGCATTTGAAAGCAAGTCTAAAAGTCAAAAGACATAGTTTTAACAAAAGAAAGGATGAAGCCAAAAGGGAGGAAACAAAAGGTTTATTGGGGAGTTTTAAATGGAAGGTGGAAGCAATGTACCAAGGGCTAGAAAATCATGAGCATAAGCAATAAAAGAATATTGAGAGGCTATCACTTTGTTGTAAATTTTTTTATCATTTTGTATGCAGAAGGCCAAGGTTTTTTGATATTATCAAAGACTGTTTTATTGCATATTTTTGTTGTCTTCACATGTATTGAATTATTGTATAATGTCTTATGCATGAATATGGTTACATAATGAATATATGTTTAATACATGTTTTTAATCATTTGACTCTTGCCATGACCAGTGTTTAGATTGTGTGAATGCAGGTCTAACCTATTTATGCTTATTATTCAGGATCTGACTTGTCTGCAGGTTAAGCTGGATTATTTTTACAATAGTTTTGCTTTGGTTATTTTTCATAGTCTGGTCCATTTTCCAGAGTTCAAATTTAGTTTTCTAACCCTAGCTGTTTATTTCTTTACATATATTTTTTGTTTTATGTAATCAACCACTTGAATCCTAACAGATCCATCATTGTTGTTTTAAATTTAGGATTTTGAAGTTATAAGATCTCCAAAGAGTTTTATTATTAATGTTAATCCATTAAACTTGTTTGGAAATTTATTTTTGTTATTCAAGCACTCCATAGGGTTTTCATTTCCATGCAGATTTCTGCTTAAGGATAAAAGGAATCAATATTTCACAGTTTTTCAACATTTCCTTTTTTCTACTAATATCAATATAAAATAAATTTGCAATCAATGAGGGATTTACTAACTCCTATCTCATATTAAAACAAATATAAAATGAAGTGGGTTTCCCACAAAACTTTTCAACTACACATTTTAACTTGGAATAAAATGAATCAACTAAAAGTAAGTATTAACACTAACTTCATTTTAAGCCAAAGATAAAACGAAGTGATTTTCCATAGCACCTGCTAACATAAAGATAAAAGGAATCTTCTAACAGGGTTTTATAGGTAAATTACATTGACAAATTAGAAGTAAAATGAACTAGGATCATTTTCAAGCACTTTCATTTCTGATTTCTGCACATAAGGGAACTCAAGCCCTTTCATTTACATAATGCATGGCAAATCATTCTAACCAGTAGGCCCCTTGTTAATGGTTATTTGTAAATCACTGAGGTGTTCTAAGTTTCATTTTGATATATCAAGTGTAAGGAACCTTGGAGAAATATTTCATTTCTTTGCAAAAGAGAATTTCACTAACAAAAATCCTAATGATGAGTGTGATTTTGCAACAGGGTAAAATTACAACTCAACATTTTGGTGCTAGGAGGGCCTAATTGAATGATTTTGTTATTGATGTTTGTAAATGCTAACCTATTCTTGAAAGGTTGTCTTGAAAGTGTTATTGTGGACTAATGTGGTTTTGTTGATAGGTGGTTGTGATCATTGATTAGAAATTGTTTTGATTGATAATGCATTGATGCTAACCATTTTCTTGAGAATATTTATTACTATTATGGTTTGGTTGATGCATTTTTAGTAAACATTTGTTATTATAATTTTTAATATGGAACCAAAGCACATTATTACTACAGATAAGACTATAGAAGATACTATTTTCCAAAGCCTATATCCTACTTATAGACCAAAGAATACCCAAACTCAATTAGTGGTTATTCTGTCTAGTGGGATTTTGGTTGGACCGCCTATTGTTCCTATTTTACCTATTGTCCCTTTGGTTACCCCTCATCCCAATCCAATGGCTACAAATGTTGCTTGGTATGGAGCACACAGTAATCCTTTGTTGCTTTCTAAATATGCTCATGATTTACCCAAGGGCATAGATAAAATTTTGCCCAAGTATAAGAATGATGGTATAAGACTTGCAAAAGAGCACATTCGAGCCTATAAGGATACGTTAATTTGGCTGCAAGTCGAACATGAAGACATGTCTTGTAGACTATTTCCATTGAGCCTAGATGACTTGGCATATGACTGGTACATCAATCTACCCGCTAGTTCTATTACTTCATGGGCCCAATTAAAAACCTCTTTCATAAATCAACTCAGGTTACCCTTAGATATCACTATAATTTACAATAAATTCATGACTTGCAAAATGGGACTGAATGAACCCATAAGGATGTTTAATTCTAGGTTTTAGAAGCTCTACACAAGGTTGACTGATCACTTTATTGTTACAACCACTATATCTCTTCAAGCATACTTTGGGGCTTTAGATCCCTTGATTGCTATGTTTGCTAGGAGGAATTCTTTGATCACCACTTTGGCCCTAGCATACATGGAGGCCATGACTATTGAGCAGCAATTGATTCACCAGAGCTATGGTATAGGGTAGCTACCTACGATAGGGCAATTAGGGACCTATAACTAGATTCATATGATAAACCAAGATTTTTCAAAATTGAATTCGATGTTGAATACTTTACCCCATAATCAGGGTCACCCTACCATGCCTAGTTATCATATTCAATCACTTATCCAAACACACCTTTATTGTTAGAGAATCATTTTACCACTCATAGTAATAGGTGCTCAGGATTTGCCTACTTGTTTCAATAAAAAACCCATACAGGGTTTGAATCCTTTTTTGAACCCAAATCTTCAATTTCAAAATATAGTACAGGATCCAAATGTTCAAAATTAATTTTTTTTGCCAAATAAAAATATTCTAGGTTTTTGAAACCCGACAAATCCTATCATTTCTACTACCCAACCCAATGAGTGTGAGTAAGAATTTAAATACCTAAAGAGGTTGGTTCAGAATTTAAGCAGTGATATGGTTCAGTCCCAAAAGCAAACATTGCAAAAAAGGAACTTTAGTTTTCAAAGAAATAGTGGAACACTCGACCAAATAATGGGGGGGTGCCTAGTTCAGTTCCAAATCAGAATATTACTAGTCAATCTCAAGCTATTGTTAATCTTTTAGATTTCTTTAGGAGAAACTGGTTTAGGATGCATTCCACTAACGAGCATAACAAGAATAAATACCTAGTGCTTCAACAGTCTAGAGGTATTTTCCAACAAGATATTGATGTAAATCCAACTACAAGAGGTCAAAACAAAATACCTCCCATTACATAAAAACTGCAATAAATGGAAATAATCAGTAAAACCCTCCATTCACATAAAAACTATAATACATGGAAATAAACCAATAAATATTTTCTTTTCTCATTCCTGGATTCACTTCCCCCTTTTACAATGCAATACCAAGGGAATATATATCCCCAAAGAAACCCTAAAATAAAACCCTAAAGCTTGAAGCCCTAAAAGAAACCCTAAAAGAAAACCCTAAAGCTTAAAGCCCTAAAAATAAAAAATTATTATTTTTGGCAAATTGATTTTTCCACCAAAAATTGCCTTTTAAGTAATTACTATTTTCAACAAATTATTTTTTCATAAAAATTTGTCTTTTTTAGTAATTACCATTTTCGACAAATTATTTTTGCATCAAAGAATTCCATTTTGAGTAATAAAAAAATTATTTTAAAACTTCTTTAAAAAAACCCTCTAAAGATAGGCTCTTGCATCATTCTCCTCTGGTTGAAAAGAACTTTGCTCCTGCGAGTTCCTTTGATCAAACTCATAATTGTTCTCCATATAGGGCCACACATATGCAAGTACTCCTTAAAGTACCAATCTCCTTCCGAGGTTTTATATCTCAAACCTCCTACAAGCACTACACATAGTGTCAATTTCTTCCTTCGAGGTTTTACATAAAAAACCTCCTGCAAGCACTACATAGAATGCCAATTTATTTCTCTAAGGTTTTACAAACCTTCTGCAAGCACTACACAAAGTGCCAATTCCTCCTTTTGAGGTTTTACATAAAAAAAACCTCTTGCAAGCACTACACAGAGTGCCAATTTATTTCTCCAAGGTGTTACAAACCTTCTGCAAGCACTACACAAAGTGCCAATCTCTTTCTTTGAGGCTTTACATTAAAAAAAACCTCCTGCAAGCACTACACAGAGTGCCAATTTCTTTCTCCAAGGTTTTATAAACCTTCTGCAAGCACTGCATAGAGTGCTAATTTTCTTGGAGCACTTTTGCTCTAACTCCTTTTCTTTTTTCTTTTCTTCTCTTTTTTTTCTCCAACAAGATCCAACTTGCTCTGATACCAAATGATGTAAATCTAGCTACAAGAGGTTAAAACAAAATACCTCCCATTACATAAAAACTACAATAAATGAAAATAATTAGTAAAACCCTCCATTCACATAAAAACTATAATACATGGAAATAAACCAATAAATATTTTCTTTTCTCATTCCTGGATTCACTTCCCCTTTTTACAATGCAATACCAAGGGAATATATATCCCCAAAGAAACCCTAAAAGAAAACCCTAAAGCTTAAAGCCCTAAAAATAAAAAAATATTATTTTTAGCAAATTGATTTTTCCACAAAAAATTGCCTTTTTAAGTAATTATTATTTTCAGCAAATTATTTTTTCATAAAAATTTATCTTTTTTAGTAATTACCATTTTCGGAAAATTATTTTTGCATCAAAGAATTCCATTTTGAGTAATAAAAAAATTATTTTAAAACTTCTTTAAAAAAATCCCTCTAAATATAGGCTCTTGCATCAGATATTGATTATTTGGAAATAGTTCCTAGTATGACTATTCACATGAAGCTAGTTCAAGAAAAGTCAAGAGTCATGCTTTAGTGGTTGAAACCTTTGATCCAAAAATGATGAAGAAGAGGAGGATGATGATCTCGTAGAAGAAGTCTAGGATTTTGGGAAATTTCAAAAGGGGAGTCACAACTATCACTTGAGAAATAAGAGTAAGACCCCGAATACTTTTTCTACTCCACCTAACAATTCCATCATTCCACTAGACACTAGGGCCAATAACAATCTAGCACCTCCTGCTAGGATGGATTCATATAAACCACATCAAAAGATACAAAGTGTTGATAAAATAACTTATAACATTGTTAAGTATTTGAAGAAAATAAAAGCTAATATCACTTTGTTTGAAGTGGCACGGATGACTAATCAACAAGATTCATTGATTAAGGCATTGGGTAATTCAAGCAAAATTGCTACTAGGAAAGCTATAAAGACTCATTTTGCTTCACAAAATGAGAAAGGAGAAGTTCTTCCTTTCCTTCTGAAAATCAAAATTACAGGAAATAATCTACATAATTGTTTGATAGATTCAGGTGCGTCAAGTAATGTCATGCCTCATGCTGTTTGTAAAAGTTTGGACTTGAAACCTAATCCTTCAAATAGAATCATGATGCAATTATATAGGTCTAAGGTAAATGTGGTAGGTATGCTTCATAACATACTTATTCAAGTGTCATCCAAACCTAGAATTCAACAATATATTGACATTCATGTTGTTGATATTCCTGATAAATATGGTATGTTACTGGCTAGGGATTGAATAAAAAATCTGAATGGTTACCTTACCATGAATTGTTCACACATGTGGTTGCCTTGGAAAGGGCTAGCTAATCAAATTCAGGTTGAAAGAGAGCCTAGGCTCAAAGATATGATCACAGAGTATAATAGACAAAATGAGACCTTTTTTAATGAGTCAGAATTGGGTGTTTACACCTTGGATACCAACTTGGTCACAAATGAATCTGAGGTTGAAGTTCTATCTTGTAGCTTCCTTGAAGATGAAAATATTATTTGGATACTTAAGTTTGATGGATCTAGATGCAAATAGGGTAGTGGAGCTGGAGTGGAACTCATTAGCCCTAAAGAGAAGTCTTCTCTTGCTGCATATAGACGATAATTTCCATGCACTTGTAATGTAGCATAGTACGAAGATTTAATATATGGATTGCGACTAGCACTAAATAAGGGTATCAAACACTTGAAATTTTTAGGAGATTCAATGTTAGTGGTTAAGCAAGTGAAATGGGAATACACATGTCAGGATGAAAGGTTATCTCACTACAAAACTAGTTGGAGATTTGATTGATGAATTTGAAGCTTTTAATATTTCTCTAATCTCTAGAAAAAGTAATCGGGTCGCTGATTCTTTGGCATTTGTTGTAGGCACTATAAAGCCCATCGATAAGAGGAAAATAAAGAAATTTTTGATAGAATTGGTCCCTTGTCTGTACATACCTGACAACGTTAAAAACTTAAAAGTTTTTGAAAGTGATAGACACCTCTTTGATTTTGTGACTAATTTAGGTATCTTTGAGAATCAGATGATTGATGAAGATCAAAGATTACAAGAGGGTGAGGATGAAGAAGAGAAAATAACGAAGAAGGTTATTGCCATCCCAAAAGGTATTGTCTCTCTTGAGAAACTTTTTGATATTGACTATCAAGGCAAGAATTCTAGCAAAATCTCACCAAGAGATGATGCCTATGATAGGATCAATATTGGAAATAATGAGAAGTCTCATAATGTACTCATTGGTAAGGCTTGTACACCCCAAGAAAAGGAAGGAATAGTGCATGTACTTAGAGAATACATGGATTGTATTTCATGGATATATGAGGATTTGAAAACCTCTAATCGAGATATTATCATGCATACCATCCCTCTGAAGCCAAAATCTAAAACTTTTAGACAAAAACAATGTATAGTTAACCCTTTGTTGGAACCACTCATAGAAAAGGAAATAAAAAAATTGTTAGATGCTAATATTATATTTCCTGTTCGTCATTCCACTTGGGTTGCTAACATAGTTTCGATTAGGAAGAAAACTTGTGAGACTAGACTATGCATTGATTTCAAAAATCTTAATAAAGCTTCATAAAAAGACAACTACCCCTTCCTTTTATTGATAGCATCTTATAAATGGTCAATGGATCTAAAATGATGTCATTTATAGATGGATTTTCTAGTTATAATCATATTCTCATTGACCTTAGAGATAGAATGAATATTGCTTTTACCACTAAATGGGGTATGTTTACTTATAAAATAATATCTTTTGGTTTACTTAATGCAGGTGCAACTTTTCAATGTGGCATGGACTATGAGTTTAGAGATCTTATTGATAAGTGCATAGTTGTTTACATAGATGATAGACCTATGTTCTCAAAGAAAATAAAATATCATATTTGTGATTTGAGAAAGGTCCTTCAGAGATGTGAAGAACATGGAATCTCGCTTAATCCTAAAAAATACATCTTTGGAGTGATTGAAGGGAAATTGTTGGGGCATGTGATATCGAAAGAAGGTATTTCTATAGACCCTGCATGCAAATTGAGGCAATACAAAGAATCCCTTTTTTTGGTAGTAAAAAGGAACTTAGGTCATTCTTCAAGAAAATTAACTTTATCAGGAAATTCATTTTTGGATTTGTTGAAATTGTTAAACCTTTGAATGACATGTTGAAGAAGGATGCGAATATTAAGTGGACATGTGAGGCTAGGACTGACTTCCAAGGTGTGAAAGATGCTATTTATAATGCACATGTTTTGGTAAGTCTGGATTATAAGAAGCCATTATTTATCTACACTTTTGCATCTAATCATTTTTATGCTAGCATGCTAACTCAAAAAAGTGAAGGTAATTCTGAGAACCTTATTGCTTTCATGATTCCACCATTAAAGGATGCACAAGTAAGATATACCATTCTGGATAAGCAAGCATATGCCTTATTTAAAATTGTTAAAAAAATTAGGCATTATATTTTGCATAGTAGAGTCTTTGCTATTGTACCTGACCCTGTTGTAAAAAATATGTTAATGCAGAATGAGCTAGGTGAAATAAGAGGGAAGTGGATGTCTATTATTCAAGATTTTGACCTTGATATCCACCCAATGAAGTTGGTTCGAGGCCAAGGCTTGACAAAGACCCTTGCGGATATAGATCCTTAAATTTCTTGCCAACATTATAATGTAGAGGACATCACGCAAGACGAATGGTATGTGGATATTGCATACTTATTATTGAATGGTAATGTCCTCCACACTTGAATTCTATACAAAGAAAGGCTCTTCATATAAAATCTATTAAATTTATGATTAACACTGGTATATTATACAAGAAGAATCATGAAGGAATCTTTCTTCATTGTCTAAACAAAAATAAGAATCTATGCATATCCTGCATGAATTCCATGGTAAGTATGGGATAGGGTATGGTTCTGCTAATGCCACTGCACACCAGGTCCTAAGATTTTTTTATTATTGGTCCCATATATTCAAGGATTCCCATTCCCATGTGAGGTCTTGCCATATTTATCAGATTATTGCCAATAGAGAAAGACAAGCACCAATGCCATTGCAACCAATAGTTGAAATGAGACCCTTTGTCCAATGGGACCTAGAGTTTGTAGGGGTTATTAGTCCTAATTATTCAACTTCCCATAAGTACATCCTCACTACTTATTATTATACTAGATGGACTGAAGCTATCCCTACCAAAAACTATACCACAGAGATCATCATTAAATTTTTGGAAGAATACATTGTGACCAGGTTTGGAATACCCCATTCTATTGTTTGTGATAATGGTTTTGATTTCATTTCATCTCGCTTTACAGAGTGGTCTTATGATAACAAGGTGAGCATCAAGCATTCTTCTAATTACTATCCTCAAGGTAATGGGTTAGTTGAATCTTCTAGTAAAAACTTTTTTTCTGTTATAAAAATTGCTTGAGCAAAACCCTAGGGATTGGCACAATAAATTAAAGTTTGCTTTATGGGCTAATATAGGATAAGAACTAAGGAATCCATTGGAACTTCCCCTTATCATTTGGTGTATGGTCAAGATCCAATTTTTCTTGCTAATATTAAACTACAGACGTTACAGTTTATGAAAGAATATATTGACACTTATGATAAAATCAAAGCTCATCTCACTCATCTCATGCATCTAGATGAAAAGCGAGAGGAGGCATTGCTTCACTTTAGCAAACATCAAGACATTGTCAAAATATGGTTTGACAAAAGGGCTAAAATTAAATATTTTAGAATTTCTGATTTGGTCTTACTTTGGGATAAGGCACATGAAAAAAAAGGTGACCATGATAAGTTTGATTGTCTTTGGTTTGGTCCTTACCAAATTTCTAAAATTCTTGGTGAGAATACTTTTCAGGTTGAAAACCTTAAGTGGAGATGATGTTCACTTGCCTGTGAATGGGCAGTTTCTTAAGCACTACTTTCACCCATGAGGCAGCCAAGTTCTTGTTTCTTTTGTACAATTATTGTATATAGCTTTAGAGTGTTGTGCTTTTGTCTTCACTTTTGTCTTGGTGTGGCACTTTGTGCATTGTTGTGATCTTGTGTGGTTTTTTTTCTTTTGGCTTTCATTGGCTTAGGGTAATCTGTTGTTTTTCTCATTTTGTATTTTTCTTTTTGGTGGTGATAGTATAGTTAATGGTGGATGCAAACTTTGATTTCCTCTGTTGGTAGGTATTTCATTGTTAAGTAGGGGGGGTTTCTTGGTTTGAAAGTGGGTGAAACAAAATAAAGGGGAGGTGGAATTGCTTAGTATTTATCCTTAGATTTTGGGACTAAACTAGTGGAAGGTGGAGCAATGAATCATTTTGCTAAAGTTGCACATAAACACATTATATTAATAATGGGTATTCTTTGAAGTCTTGCAGGAGGAAGTCATTTTAATTTGTAAATTAAGGTGAAAATCTAACACACTTCATCCTTGGCCTTGAATGATCTCTAACCCAGGTTAAAGGAAAGTTTTGCAAAAGTAATAAAAAGAAAGCAGAGTCAAATTCATCAAGGATTCAGGATACCTCCACCAAGTCTATAAATGCTTGTATGGCAGTGGAGCAATGTCTAGTAAAAAAAAAGAGGAAAGAAGAAGAAAAAAAATCAAAGTTAACCTAATATCTGGATGATTCGGATAATCTCTATCGGGGATATAAATGTCTAGCTAGTAGTAGAGCAAGGTCTAGAAGAGATCAAGGTAGGGTTATGCATAAGGGATTTGGACTCAAAATGTACTTGTAAAAAAATGGTGAATCCTAATTGAAATCAAGGCAAATCCTAAGCAAATCAAATCAATCATCTTCACACCAAAATTTGGGGTATTTGAAGCCCTAAAAAGTAAGGTCATATTTGGGGTAAATTTTGACCTATTAAATCACCTTATAACTTCATAAAAACACCACCATTAGATCAGGCTCAAAAAGAGCTTTCCAACGAGTACAAATATGCCTATGTTTGGATATATATTGTGGCAAATTGACCCTAAGAAAAAATTGGTCTAAAAAATTTTAGGCAAATGGGCCGACGTCGAGGGTCCTCATATTCACCAATTTCCAATTTTGAAAATCCTAATATTCACCCAATTTGTGAATATTCACCACTATGCATAACCCCTGGATCAAGGTCATATTCATCGGGGCTATAAATGCTTGGCTGGCAGTGGAGCAATGCAAAGACACATATTTAATGAGAGATATTTTATAGCCTAAATGCAAATCAAGTGATGAAATTTGAATGATTTCAAGAATGCTAAAATGAATCAAATTCCAAACACTAGTAAAGACAAATGATTTAGTTGTTTTTATTATAAGTTATTTATCCCATCTTCTTTGGGATAAATGCTAAATGATTTTCATTTTGCTGATATTTAGTTTTCCTTGTTTCAATTTGGGTTCTTCACCTAAAATGCTTAGGAGCATTTCCCAGCATAGTTGCCATTTGTTGTGACCATTGCACAACTTTCCCCAAAAGTGGGGACCCACCTTTTGAGTTTTGATTTTTTGGTTTTTTAGGGTTTTATTTCATGATAGTTTTTGATAGATCCCTACTCGTGGTGGTAGTATAGGGTCCTTTTTTCTAGAGTGGGTATTTTATTTATCGTTTTGTGTCTATTTTATCAATGTTTAAGGTTTTAGTTTTAAGGTGATCTATTCTTGTCGTTTTGACTAAAATGGTTTGCTTATTTAAGTTGATTCGAGTATTTTGGAATTAATTAAATCCTCAAAAAAATAAATATATATATATTTATAAGTATATAATACCTATGTATATTTATATAAATTAAGAGTGTGGAGCTACTATATATGTGAATTTAGCTCAATTTTGATTTAGACTTCATTTGTATGTGTTACGTAAGAGTTTAGAAATTAGCATTATAAGTCTAATTTGTTTGTTTTATTGGCAATAGACCATTAATGAGCACGTATATGCATGGACGACTAGTGAAGTCATGTGGACCCCACAAGACACGACACTGCCTACGAGGTAATGTAAACAGCTCTGCGATGATTTGGACACAAGCAATTTGGATAGGGTGATAGCTCAAATGACTGTCACAATGACAAACTGATCATGAAGGTTATGGATTACATGGGATATGAGCTAGGCATACAACTTGGAGGAGCTTTGGGACACCTAAAACGATCGCAAGTGTGGAGACAGAGTGATTGAGGTGTCGTCCAGTGAAGCTACATTACAATGATTGGGACACATAGAATAGGAGACTATAGAATGATGATGGACAAGGTGCAATCATGGTAGCAAGCTGGTGGAATTATGGATAAGTCGTACTATAGACCATAGTGGATCAATTGCATCTGAGATAGTGATGACAAGGCCGATTAGTATCCCATGACGATTTTCATGATGAACTAGATAAAAACTATGTATGTAACCAATATAACAGTTGTTAATAGTAAAATCAATGGTAGTCAAAATGCACGTCAATAGTTTGATTGACAACTCGAAAGATATTCATTGGGCATCAAATTTTGAGAGAATCGTAGGACCTATCAGCCAATTTAGCGCATGGCAAATTGGACATGGATGCAGTGGTCAGCTTTTGCAAGTGGTATGAGAATTATCAATTGGATCGTTAAGTGTGGAGATAAGTATGATGAGGTGGATTCAATCCTTGACTCGGTGGACAACTGGATTCTATCGTTTTGCATCGTTGGTTGTTGTACAAAGTAGGAAAGCTTTGCTGCATTACAGTTAGGGGATTTCATAAACGATTCTGGTGGAAAATAATTTTCATGGGCCTTAATCCTTGGTCATTATAATGTAACGTCTTTCATTATCATAGGACACAAAATTTATAATTAGATATGGTGGGAAGGTCGGAATGAGTATCTTCATCCCTGATGCATTTTGGAAATATGTTCCTATCCAATGAGGAATTGTGCATGCAAATGAGGCCATGCAAGATTAATGTTTAATGTAAAATGATCAGTTGCAGAAAAACATAGGGTGGACATGTATGGTGAGAAATATAGGCACAATGTTACTAAGGAATAAAAGGATATTATCTCCTTCTGTCACCGTGGAAGTCGTCCATCAATTTGTCATATGGTATAATTATTTGCGTAGATTGGCATATCTAATGGAGACTATTGCATGTAGTTTTTATTACAAGGATAATGTTTATTGCGCTTCAACAAAAATATCACCAATAATACGTAGGATCCATGCTAGCGATAAGGTAAAATGGTATACTTCTATCGTGTAAATGCTTAATATAATGGTCGTAGAAAGGTACGTACCTGAAGTAGGAACATTATGAAGCTCACTTTGGTTTAACCATGAACATTATGAAAATGAGAGGATCATGGCGAAGGTTGTAAAAATAGGAAGCATGACAAAATAAGATTCTGGCAGCTACAGTAGTGGATGTATTCGGAGAGATAAGAGGCAAAAAAAAATTAAAATAATTTTCAATTCTAATAAATAGAGTGTGATCGTTAATTAGAGCATAGGACAAAAGAAAAGGTTACAAGTGGTTCTTGAAGAATAACATTGCTTCGTGGTGCTTAGAAACAAGGAAAGAAGCATTTGAAAGCAAGTCTAAAAGTTGAAAGGTATAGTTTTAACGAAAGAAAGGATGAAGTCAAAAGGGAGGAAACGAAAGGTTTCTTGGGGAGCTTTAAATAGAAGGTGGAATTAATGTACTAGGGGTTGGAAACTCGTGAGTAGAAGTAGTGAATGAATATTGAGAGATTATCACATTGCTATAAAAGTTCTAATAAGTTTGTATGTAGAAGGTCAAGGTTTTGGATAATATCAAAGACTGTTTTATTGCATATTTTGGTTATCTTCACATGTATTGAATTATTTTATAATGTCTTATGCATGAATATGGTTACATTATGAATATATGTTTAATGCATGTTTTTAATCCTTTGAATCTTGCCATGAATAGTTTTTAGATTGTGTGAATGCAAGTCTAACTTGTTTATGTTTCTTATTCAGGATCTAACTCGTCTGCAGGTTAATCTGGATTATTTTTACAGTAGTTTTGCTTTCGTTATTTTTTCACAGTCTAGTCCATTTTCTAGAGTTTAAACTTTATTTTTATATCCCTAGCTATTTTATTTCTTTACATGTGTTTTCTTTTTTATTTAATCAAACACTTGAATCCTAACAGATCCATTATTGTTGTTTTAAAGTTAGGATTTTGAAGTTATAATATCTCCAAAGAGTTTTATTATTAATGTTAATCCATTAAACTTGTTTGGACATTTCTTTATGTTATTCAAGTACTCCACATGGTTTTTATTTTTACGTAAAGTTCTGCTTAAGGATAAAAGGAATCAGTATTTCACAGTTTTTTAGCACTTCCTTTTTTCTACTAATATCAAGATAAAATAAATTTGTAATCATGGAGGAATTTACTAACTCCTATCTCATATTAAAACAAATATAAAATGAAGTGGGTTTCCCACAACACTTTCTAACTACAAATTTTAACTTGGAATAAAAGGAATCAGCTAATATCAAGTATTGACACTAACTTCATTTTAAGCCAAAGATAAAACGAAGTGGTTTTCCATAACACCTGCTAACCTAAAGATGAAATGAACCTACTAAAAGGATTTTATGGGTAAATCACATTGATAAATCAAAAGTAAAATGAACTAAGATCATTTTCAAGTACTTTCATTTCTGATTTCCACACATAAGGGAACTCAAGCCCTTTCATTTACATAATGCATGGCAAAATTCGACATTCTTGCCTAAGCTAAAAACAACCTATGAGGAGTACGTCTTCACATGCATGCTTTATGAGATTAAGTCTCACCAATATTCAAACCTTATGCTCAATTATTATTCTTAGATTTTAAGCATCACATTAATAATAATATATGCTTCAATACAAGGAAACCTACTATTATTTAAAAAAATAATAATAATACTAATATTATAGTCTTCAACACATGAAAAACCTTCTTTTAATTAAAAAAAAAAATTAAACACACACACGAGCCTAAACAAGAAAGTGGCTCCCATCATCATTGTCACCTAAAAAGCATCTCATTCCATGCCAAAAAGCAACATTCAAACATACATGACTCACACAGGGATGCAATTTTACAATGAACCTAAATGATATGCAAAGTGCAAGTTTCTATGTGCTCATGAGTTGAATCATCACTTCTATTTCTTACCTTTTTTAGTTGACTAGCTCCTTTTCATTGATATCTTGCAACTATCCTACACTCATAGAGACCATCAGCAGTACCATGTTTCATAAGAAAAAGGTAAGTTTACTATTTATTTATTTTCTTCCATTAATCATGTGAGGAGAGTCGTTACAACATGCGTGATCGAGAAGATGTTATCAATTCATATTCTCGAGTGGCCATTAATACCCACCCTGTCATTGTTCCTCATCCGTTTGATTCGATGCCTAGTGGACTGAGAGTGAAGTTTCCTTGGTTGAGATGATTTCATTTCTAAGAGTGGGGTAAGTGGGATCCTTACCAGAAGAATAATTCCATCATGGCACTTATTGAGCCCACATATTTGCATGTCGATGCCTTGGTCAAAGAGTTTCTCTCTTCGATAAATGATGTCTTTCATACAAAATTTTTAGGGTAGTGATTCTGCTCTCTTTGAGGAGTTCGTTGCTTCCTAGGATAGAGGATAGATGGTTATCAAGGGCCTCAAGTTCAAGGTGAACATTCACTTAATTGTCGAAGTTATCCAATTACCCATTGATGGTGATATTGTCCATAGGAATAAGCACAATCTAGTCGGTGAGCTCATCCATTTTTGGGATAAAGAAAAATGTCTTAACAAGGAGAAAGGAGGAATTGTGCGAAATGGTCTCCTTATGCCCTATAATAGAGTTATGGTTCTTATAACGTAGTATTTCATGGTGGATGACATCAATGCGCCTCTACGAAGTTTTCACATGTCCTTCTTGAACCACATGCGTTTGGTGAAGGACATCAACATTCCCAAATACTTATTTTGGTTGATTGAGATCTCAATTTCTAACATTAGGGATGGGTATTCCACCCACTCTAAACACAAGGTTCCATGTACTACTGTATCAACACATTGTGTAGAAGGAGGCTGATAGAGCTACCCTCACAATCATTGAAAGCCAAGATGTTGGCATCCTTGTTGCTTTTATCCTCAATGATGACTCATAGAGCGATTCCAATGGCAATACTAAGGGTAAGGCTACTCTGGCCTACACCTCCTCTCTTACCAAAGTGAACTCTTATTATCATTCATCTAGAAGGGGAGCTTCAAGAACCAAGGGCTAAAAAATGGAGATAGATTTGTCAAACTCTAACCCTAAGATGACTTCGATTAAAGTCAAAAAAAATAAAATTGAAGGGATATCCAAATGGACGTGCTCCTTGGATGTCGATAAATCCATAAAGAAGAATGAACCTTGGGCCTATATGGTTGAGCTCCTGAAATCTACGTCTTCCACGCTTCTCTAGGCTGGGAAAATCATTACCACCATGAATGACAATAATACTCAAGGAGCTGAGATTGACATTACCACTATCGCTTCTGAATAGGAGAATATTGAGGACTTAGGTGGAGGTCTACGAAAGGGTTTTTTTCTAGTTTTTGCTTGATTCCCATTGCTTTTATTTTAGGATGATCTCTTTGGGATTTATTTTCTTTTTGCCAGTGTCTATGTCTTTCAGCTTTTAGCCTGTATTGTTTGGGATGTTCTCCCAGTTTTGTAAGTTGGTCTGTTGAAGCCATCCTTGGCATGTTAGTGTTTAGTGATGACTTTATTATGTTTTTTTCTAGTGGTCTGCTAAATTCATCCTTGGCATTGGTTGCAAGGATGTTTTCCTTCTATTCTCTGTTGGGATTTTTGCCACTTTCAGCTTCTAAGTTGTAAAATATTTAGGGTCCTTTCAAAATCCTCTTACCTATAAAAAAAAAGTGCTTCATCCCACCATAACATAACCATCTATAAGAAATTAGGGTATTTCAGCCACATAGGACACAAGTGTAATGAATTTGAATGACTATTATTAGGTAAATCACAAGTCAAAAGAATGGATTTATAATATGATACCGCTTGTAATAAAATATATGAAGAGATTTTATATTTTATTTGCAACCATGTGTTGAATAATAAGAATCTATCCAAACTTTCTATTCTATGAGTTTAACCGATATGTCTATTATTCCATGTATATTGAGAAGTTGAAGGAATAATATCCCAAAGGTTATTTAAATTGATAATTGAAGCAAAATCTTGCACTAATTTAGACCATCCGAGAGTACCACTCTTATTTTTCAAAGGAGATAGAATTTTGTTGGAGTCACCCCAAGAATATGTAGATTACAATTATGTATCATCATTATGTTTATTAAAAATATGCTAAGGTCCTTCCAACATCTTTCACGAAGAGTAACTATAATTGAAGCATATGCATTTACAGTCATAACTTTGATGTTTTACTCTTTCCTACAAAATAGTCCAACAACCTAGTTACTTTTTATTTCTAACAATTTACCATACCATTTGCATTTGTCCCATATTGTTGTTATATCACCTAAAGTTCCTATAGAAGAAATTTCTAGACAATCCCCCATTTTACAAATATTTTTAGGGCATCCTTATATTCCTTACTACTTAATTTGGTTTCTTGTATTAAAATAAACTCAAAGCTATAACAACCAATTAATTCCTTAATAACTCTTTTTTAGGGGTCTTCATACCCCTAATATTCCATGATATCATTTTCATTATTGCTTTTTATTTTGTTAGTGGGATTAGTCCCACTTCTTGTTAACACCTGTGATATTTTTATCTCGCTTTTGAAATTGATATTCCTTTAATTTTATTTTCTATTTTTTCATGCTTTGATTACCTTCATCTCCTATTTTCATTCATACCAACACTTTCATCTTCATCACTCTATTATATTTTTCATATTATTCACAATAAGACTTATCTTCTAAATATTTATACTACCCTAAACAATCTAAAACGCAAGGAATAACATCATAAACACTTTATTATTTATGTTGCATCAAAAACCCTAAAGTAAATGGATGATCCTAATATTAATTACTTTCTTACACTTCCAAGAAAACCCTAAATTTCAATAGATATCCTCCATATGCATTTCTTTATTATATTGCTCTTCAAACCCTAAAGTGCAACATATGCAATGTACTACTTTTATTTTTATTGTTAGTAGAGGATTTTATGCTACTTGATGAAAATGAAGATGATTTACTTGGATTAACCTTGACCTCCTTCACCTTATTCACTTTAAAATTTACCTCTCAAATTCCTTCGCACCTTTAACCCATTTTGAATTCAAACTCATGCATCTTACTTCCTTGTCCCTTATGTTATTTTTTCCTTCTAATGGTTGATTCGAGTGAATTGTAATAGCCTTTACCATTTGACAATGTGGAGGAGTTTTTTCTTGCCACCTTTTTAGGAGTGGAAAATCCTTAATTTGTCCCAACTTTTACTATGATATGATCTCCTTGTTTCACAATGAAGTTTGTCTTATGTCCAAAATTTGCCATCTCTTTCTTCATCATTTTAGATTGCAATCTCTTGCCATGTGTTTGATCTTGTAACATTTGTGATATTAGAATGCAATATTTTTATAATCCACTTGTTAATCCCATTCTCTTGATTTAGATTTAATCCTAACAAAGTTTCCTAAATATCCATAACAACACATATTCGTGAAGAACACAAGCTTATACTAAGAGGGGGGGGAACAGTATAAGATCACTTTTTACTTTTCTTTTCAATTCAATATTATGTAGTGTATAGATAGCAGTATCAATAGCAGTAATCAAAGAAATGCACAAAACATCATACACAATAGAGACACCACAATTTACGTGGTTCACCCAATGTGGGATACTCCACGAAGAAAATATTTTACTAAAATTTTCTCAATCAATATATTTTTGGAATCCTTCCCAATTACAATATTTATGGACCTCTATCCAAAGGAGATGTTGATCCCCTAATCTCAAGTTCGTGGATCTCTTCCATAGGAGAACTCTTTCCCCTTCTACTCTAGCTAGTGATCTTCTAGAAGACTTTGTCTCTCTGCTGTAGTAACTAGTGGATCTCTCTCCACTTGAAGACTCCTCACTCATATATGTCTTCAATTGTCCTGGTTGCTGGATTTCTATCCACTAAGACTCTATCCTCTGTACTTTGTCACCTCCAAAGCTCTGTCTCAATATTGTACTAAACATAGTTCAGTCGATCTAGCACAAATCTGCTCAATATCTTGTACTAAACACAATACATTCGGTCTAGTACAATTCTTCTCAATAGGTCTACACATAACCTACTCAAATCTACTCAATAGGTCCACATAGAACCTACTCATTTTTTCCTAATAGTTCCACACAGAACCTACCCAAATATGCTTAACATGTCCACACAGAACCTGCTCAAATATGCTCAACATGTCCACACAGAACCTACTCAAATATGCTCAACAGGTCCACATAGAACCTGCTTAAATCTGCTCAACAAGCTCACTCAAAACTTGTCCAAATCTACTCAACAATCTCACTCAAAAATTTTCCAAATCTGCTCAATAAGTCATCTCTAGGACTTGCTCAAATCTACATAGCAAGCTTCCACAAAATTTTACTCAAAATCAGTCCACAAGCCTTCTCAAATACTTGTTTCAAATCTGCTTAACAAGCTCACACAGAACTTGTCCAATCTCATAGAATCATAAAGAGAATTGTTAGAGACTCAATATATTCTATACTTAATGCTCAATCAATATCTCAATTCAATCTCATAGAAGCATAAAGAGAATTGTTAGAGACTCAATATGTTCTATACTCAAATTCCAATCTCAACTCAAATCAATCTCATAGAATCATAAAGAGAATTTTTAGAGACTCAATATGTTCTATACTCAAATCAATCTCATAGAAGCATAAAAAGAATTGTTAGAGACTCAATATGTTCTATACTCAAATCTCAATCTCAACTCAAATCCAAAATATAGAATAGTTTGTTTTATGAAACTTGAACAACCACATGCATCCACTTGACTAGGCTCAATCAACTCAACTCAACCAATCACCTCAATGAACAACCCTTTCTCACAAACCCTAGTCCAAGCATGTATAAACCAACTCAAAATGTTTCCAACAATCCTCAAACACAAATTTCACATAACAATGATACTCATGTTCTTCTCTAACTCAAGTTCAAGTTCTTTGCATAACCAATTGGATTCAACAACAATGCTTATAAAACAAGGTTTAATCACAACTCTCAAACCAAAAAACCTTGAAGCATTTAACCAATCACTTTCGAAAAGGAAACCACAATCAATCCTTTTCACTCCAAAGGTATTTTATAATCAACCACCATAATAAATCAATAGGAGAGTGTGCCCATACCTTTTATGAAGATGAAGAAACCTCTTTGGAAATCTGCCACAATCACAATATTCTTTTTCCAATCCTCACAAGGGGTAGAAGATCACAAAATAATCAACATTACTCCACTTCACAATAATATTCACCAAGGCTTTTAATTAGAAAAGCTTCTTAAGAATTAAAGCACAACTTCCTTATCAAATCCAAAAACCACTTATACCATAAAATAACTCAAATATTTTATATCCTTCCTTTCAACACTTTTGCACTCAAAAAATAATAATCACAAAGCCTTCTTAGGCAATATCCCACATTAATCAAATATCAAACCTTAGTCATATGCAAAAATTAAATCCACTATACTCTTCATAAAAATCGACGCTTAACACAACCTTAGCAAATTCAAAATATTTCATGCACCCAAAAATTTCGACGATCGAATTATGGCATACCTTGCAAAATGGCTTCGGGTGGTTTCGACCCCGCGTTCCTCCTCATCGTGCGCATTAGCGCACTCTTCACCCATCGTGTGGGCTAGGCCTCCCACGTGGAGGCTTTAAGCCTTTGAGACTTATATTTCTGTCCTCTCCACCTATGCCTTGAAACTTGCTCCCTTGTTCCACGTGCAGTGCGCAAACAAAATCAAAAGGGGGGAATCAACGATTGCGAAGGAGGGGATAATCGAATGCGAAAATATTGTTGTGTCCACCTTGGTTGATAAAATCAACCCCTTTAAATATTTGAACCTTTGCATGATAAAATATAAGACGTCGGTGGACATGGCGGGAAAACTTTTCTATTTAATTTTAAAATTAAAATTTAAATTTTAAATAAATTAAAATTTAAACTAAACCTTTAAAATTAAATTTCTCCATCACCGGGGCACCTTTTTCGATGAAACAAAAATTCAACTTGGGTTTTAAGAAAAACCCATTTCAAATATGCCATCCATGGTTTTAAATAAAACCTTTCTTTGCCTTTTCATAAAAACATTTTGCTAAGCTTTCCTTGAAGATCTTTTTGGAACCAAATGCCATGCATCGCGTCTAGAACCTTTGATCAAAACCTTTGCTTCTCATGAAGCTCTTTGTGGAGTAAAATCATAGTGCTTACTTACATAGGTCCTTTTGACATCAATGACAACTTTTGGCTTAGGGACTCAAAATGTCCAACAATTCGAGTGCATACAACATGCCTTATCTCATTAATATTTTGTCCCCCTTAGATGAACTCCGCTAGAGTATTGTCGATATTTTTCAAAATATCCTAATTGATGAGTTGATAAAAAAGTCCAAAAAGCCTAATCTACACTGGAAGCCTTTTAATAGTTATTCTCAGTAGAAAAATTTGCATTCCATGGTATTAAATATAATGCATATTCGCCCCTAAACCAAGGGCCATCATCCATTATTTTATCCCTTATTTATTAATTGGAGAATATAATGAGGGAAAATTTGTTTAGAAGAAAAGTCATGGAGTGGTTTGAATTAAATCCCCACTTCCACTTAATCCAAATTTGAATCTCTAAAAAACATGGTCAATATCTATGAAATTTACATATTAGCCCTTTGCTTTTAAGAACCATCATATCATACTTGATCATCCCATCCTTGATAATCACTTTTGATGTAGTATATGCTACCTAGATATGATTTCCCATCCTTGATAATCACTTTTGATGTAGTATACGCTACCTAGATAAGATTTTTCATAAATCCGTTCTTCCTCTTATAACTAACTAGGACACCCATACTTCTAATTAAAACATGCTTACTAAAAGTAAAGACTTTCAAAACTAACTTTCTCATCATGTTACTTAGATTTTCTTGACAACTTTGCTTACTATATAAAACAAGAAAAATGTGAGGCTTACTTCTTGCTCGTATTAACTCTTTCAATTATTTTTATTTTTATATCTAATAATATATTTAGATAATTTTTTATCACAATGTATTATATGGTTTGACTTTTAAAATAAAATATCTTAAATTACCTATTTAAACAAAAAGTTGAAGTTCTTCTAGTTAAATGTTGAAGAAAGTTGAAAAGTGAGACCATATGTCATTGTCCTATTAAATTATTGTTAGATTAGATTTGATTAAAACATTGTGCACACCGCTACCTCTTAAAATTTATACTTTAAATTTCTTATTTAAAATTTCAAAGTCTAATTTTTTATTTTCTTTGTTTTTAAAAAAGTCACATCAGATAGGATAACTACAACTACTTAATAAAACTACTTTATAAAATGGCAAGTGATGCTTGCTAGGAAGAACATTTAAAAAAACATTCATGAACTAAAAATATATATCAAAAGTCCAATACATAGCTAAAACAATGCGTGGCATGATAATCATTTATTATTAGTGAAGGACAAATTAATAAACATTCCATACTTGTTCATGCCACTTATAAATTTTCTAGTTTTCCTTATCTTTCATTGGGTGATATACACAAGTCCACGTGGCAACTATACTACTAATTTTCACCGCCAACACTCGTCTTAAAACCATAGCCCACCGAACTTAAGAAATTTAATGTGGACTTCAAATCGAGCTCGTTAAAACTGTGTTGTCCTCCTGCACCTTCCACCCTCGAACCCATACATACACAGCCTGGTATACATTATTACCAAATAAAATAAAATATCTTATTGGTAGGTTTTTAAAATTTTATTAAAATTTAAATTTGAATTATAAAGGTGGTTTGCATTTTATTTCAACAATCGAACCTTAAATAACATTAACTTTAAAAAATTAAGATCAAATAATTTAAATTTAAATTTAAATTTAAATCTTATCACAGTAAATCTTTATTTGACACTGATCCTATCCACTTAATTCCTACCCTATTTTAGGGCAAAGTAAGTACAATTGTTTTTGGGGGAAAAGGTTTAATAATAAAAGGGAAAGAAGATGATTAGATGGCCTACAGGATGGAATGAATGCACACACAAACAAATTAAAACATTAAAATGTGCCGTCGCACATGGAGGGCCCATACGGAAGACAATGACAAGGCAAAGGTTAGATTCTTGAGACTAATCAGTGTCTGGGAGGCAGCCAGCAAGGGTGGTGGCTTTTCTTTGTATTGTTCTGTATTTAAATTTTTTTTAAGAACTTTAATGAATAAAAAGAAATTCATAAAACCTCTTTAATTAGGATAGTTCACTAGTAACTATTCAACTTCTAACAATTCCCACCTTTAATAAATTTAAACTAAAACAATCAATCAATAACCATTAATCGGCTACCAATGAACCAGAATCAACAACCATTCATCCTCTGCCAATAAACCCTAACAACCCCTACCTTCAATAGAACGACCACTTAAGTCAAGATCAACAACCACTCATTGGCTACCAATAAGCCTATCTCTACAGCACTTTATTTATTTATTCAGGCATGCATCCATATCGTGGCTAGTTAAAGCTTTTAAAAAAACAGAGTACGGTAAAAGAAAAAAAACGAGAGGACGATGGCAATTTTTGGGAGAGGTGTTAGATTTGGAGGAGCAGAGAATTCATGTGCCGCGTTGGCCCTCGTTTCCGCCATAACTTGAGCCGTAGGGTTGTCATTTATGCTCTGTACAAGCTGTGGGTGGCATTGTCCATCTTTGGAAATCTGATACATGCTATTTATTTATGTAGAATGCGATCTGACGGGATTAACTTCTTTTTCAATTAAACCCGGTATTTATTTGGTTTTGGGAAAGAGAGGACAAAAAAAAAAAAACTGTACCTGAAAAGCAAGAGGTGGAGAAAGAAGAACCACAGGGGAGGGGAGGGGAGGGGATGTCTGTGTGTTAGCCTGAGGTATGCCTTTTAACTTTGAGGTCGAAGGAAGTAACTTCCAAAAAGGGATCGGTAAAAAGGAAGGCTCGCTTTCACGTGCGCGGTTATGATAAAATCTAAGTTGGCGTCGGTCACTTCATAGGCTTCGAATCTTTCATTCACTGTTGTCGGTCTGAGCAAAATTATAACACACAACTATATGTGGCTCTTCTTGTCTTAAAGTGCGGTACGATGGCTCTGGTTTTCCTCCTTTGAATTGAAATACGGCCAACATACGACGTGATGTGCGTAAATTCGTATGGAGATATTTCTTTTGTGGGGCGGGGTTGGCTTGATAACTTTTTATTGATGTTCTTATCTAGAATTGTGCCAGCAGGGGAGACGGTGACACGTCTTTGTGACGAGTACTCTTTGACGTTGCCAGGAGTCAAGTGGGCCGCGTTAGATTTGCAGTTTTTCTGTTTCCTTCCGTGCATACTTTTCGTTTGCCAGCAATGGCAATGTCAGGCCCAAAACCAAAAATAATACTATAACTGTGACAGAGAATTAAGGTTCCTAAGATCCTATTCATGAATGACATGCTTGAACTAGAACTATGACAGAGAATTAAGGTTGCTTGAACTAAAACTATGACAGAGAATTAAGGTTGCTTGTGATCCTATTCATGAATGACATGCTTGAATCCATCTGTCTTCTTCTTGTTTTTTTTAATTTATCTCATATACCCATTCACTGCAGAAACTGAGATTGGGGGTAATAGCTGTCAAGGGGATAAGTACTATAAGATTGGAAACATTAGCTGTGAAGAAACAGAGATTGGGGGCCTCTTTGTGAAGAGGATAAGATTCGAAAATCTGGGTCTCTTGCTGTGAAGAAGATAAGTACTATAAGATTAATGATCTTAGTTTGAATAGAACAAACATTACTAAGAACAAACATTAAAGATTTGTTTTTAATATTGTAAAAAAATCAAATCTTTCAACACAAGAATATATATTTTTTTTTTGCTTAACATTAGGATAAAGAATACAAAGATTGATTGGAGAAGTTGTATAAAGACAAACATTAAAGTTTTTAAAGTTTAATAGATTTTTTAACATTAAACCTACTATGTAAGTTTAGTGATATATTTCATGATTAGAATTTCGTTCCATATCAATAAAAATAAACATTAAAGTTTTTAAGTTTAACAGATCTTTTCACATTAAATTGGATATGCAATTCTAATAACATATTCGGTGATTAGAATTCCATGTCAATATCTGAGAGTAAATGGATATATTTATATGAAATAGGGTTGTGGAACTTTTTGTATGAGTACAGGAAGGTATTGATAGTGTGGGTATATATGGGAATGAGGTTGTAGGAGAGTGCATACCAATAGGAGCTAAAAAACAAAAGGAAGTTGAAGGCATGAGTACGCAGAGGCATGAAAAACAAGCATCGAGGCGGATTTAAATATGGAGAAAGCTCCAAGGAATGTTGTTCCAGCCACTTAATATCCTAAAGGAATATGAACGTGATCTCTATGGATAGATGTCTGATCTATGGTCTGAAAGGTTTCTTGTGCTGGCTGTCGGACATGACTTTTAGCAGTACTTCGGTACATCGTTTGTTTGATATCGCCATCGTTTTGGAGGGGGAGCCAATGCGATGGGAAGGGGGCCATGATAAGAGGTTACGCGGTCGGTCACATGTAGTAGACGAAGAGGGGGCTGATAATTGAATCCGGCATTGGATTCGTCAGTGCACATGACCCACGGTTGTATCGTCTTTTGGATCTCATACGTATCAACGTCATTATGGGATTTACTGCACTTTGCTTTTGGGATATTATGGGATTTACTGCACTTATGAGCTGAGCGACTTTGAAATATTAAATTTGAATATATATTGTTGAGTTGAAGTAGGATGTGAAATATAAGTAGGATATAATAAAATTATTTTTATTATAATTTAAATTTAAGTTATCTGTAATTTATTATGTAGTATATTTTAATAAGGATGGAATCCAAAACCACAATTAAAGAGGTAGATGGAAGCAACTGCAAAGCACCTTGCACCACCTCCAAGATGTGCAATAATATTCCTGGAAAAATGTAGAATAACAGAGAAGCTTATAAGGAGCACAATTTTACCCATGAAACTTAATGATATATAGAATGAAAGATAGCTAATAAGTCTACCAATAAATATTTGGAAGGTGGGTTGAGGGTTTCTTTATATAAGAAAATTTATAACTCAATTTTACAAGATATTGAATTAAAATAATTAATAGTATTACAGATTATACAAATATTATTTTTAAAATATTATCAACAAAAAAATATTACCTTGAAAATATTAATCAACAAAATTTAAATTACACAGGTATTACCTTTAAAATATCATCAACAAAATTTTGAATACACAGCTGTAAGTTCGATCAAATTATATATTAATATTAGTGTGACACAGTTTAGTGAGTTGAGTTGACCAGTTAAAAATGATAAACTGATTCCTTTTACTGAAGAGGTTCAAAGAAGATTGAGATTCAAGTAATGGTTAAGACTTATAAACTAAAATGTATGCAATTTTTTTTTTTAAATATCAGAGGGGAAGTGAAAATACGTTTTTAAACCATTGTCCGTTAAGCTAAGATCCAGGAAACATATGATGAAAGTGGTTCTGGTAATCAAAAACCATAATTGAACTCCTTTGTGACTGAAATTATGCAGCGGCATGGAAATTCAAGCAACTCGAAACATTTTGGTAAGGTGTCTCATTAGAATTGGTAGGAAATTGCACTGGTGGAAATATGGAATTTGTTTAAACTTTTGATGGACAATATAAGCACCCAATTTCAAAACATGTATATTATATGCTTTCAATTTATATCTTTTCAACCGTTCAATGATAGAGTTTAGATATTTTAGTTGATATCCTTTGAAATAAATCAAATAAGTTTAGTTGGCATTTTCTAAAAAAAATTAGGTGGTTTTAAAAAAAAAAAACAAATGAAACAAAATTTTATCATAAAAATATTATGAGGAAAATAAATAGTTTGTACTTTGTACAAATACCTTGTATACGCTTTCTTAACCGAGAAACATTAAAAAAACATGTTTTTCAGAATTGATTAAACATAAGTAGATATTGTTTACGAGGCAGGTTTTTTTGGGTTTTGAAATTTTCAAATGTGACGTTCTTAACTGAGAGTATATGGATGAACAGAAAAAGCATGCTTTTCAGAATTGAGATTAAACATGGAGTAGATACTAGTTATAAGGCAGTTTTTTTTTTGGTTTTGAAATTTTCAAACGTAAACGTTCCAATTAAATATTGTTAACATGTTTAAATTATTATACTTATTTAAATATATATAAAATTATAATTTAAACTATTATAATTATAATTATAATATAGAGATATATATAATAAAAAAACAGACAGGTGCTCGCCCGAGAGGTGCCATTTGCGACCAGAAGAGGCTACTCATTTATATATCTCCCTGGCAAAGACATAAGTTTGTATTTGAAACGTGTAAGAGCGCATAACAATAGAATGAATTCATAGCTAGCGGGTGTTGTTAGAATTACAACAATAAAGCATTGGCGATATGAGGCAGCCAGTGCCAAAAATGCTAGCCATGGCTCGCTGAGAATCTGGACATAACTTGTCAAAGAGGAGGATTTCAGAACTTGTTATGCGAAGAACCCAGAGATAAGCTCAAAATGTGGTCGCTAGCGTTAGCTCCGTTTGTGTTGATCAATGAGGTGGGTCTGTGTAAATTGTTTGTCTGCTCTGCCGGCTGGAACTTGACATTGAATCCTGTTCTCTGCAACCATTCTGAAGAAGAATTAGTTGCCGAAATTATTTGGGGTGAGAATCCTGATGATGCTGCAGCTGTCTCAATCATTTGAGGAGGAGGAGGAGGAGGAGGAGTAGGGTATGTATGCAGCTGCCATACCCATTCAGGTGATAGTTGTTCTCTTTGCAAGGAGGTCACTGCAGTTGGCAAGCCCCTAACCCCTTGATCTCTCAATCCATCCAGGAAACTGAAAACCTGAAATCAATACAACAAAATATAGTATGTTGATGTTATTACACTTGTTTGCTCAGTCCACCTCATAAGAATGTGAGGTTCGTGTAAGTTCAACTGTGTTTTCTTATATTTACCTTAGAGTTGCCACTGGGAAGAGGAGGGATTCGGCCCTCTAATACCCTTTGGTCTGATTGGGTGTGCACATCGTTACTTCCTGATCTTGGCAGCCTCAGTCCACTATACTGGGTCACATCTGGAAGTTGGGACTGTGCGTTTGGATTTGAAATAATTTGAGCTTGAGAAAAGAAGCTGAATGGCATCTTGCTTCCCAAATTCTGGCCTCCATAGTTTGGTCTTTGGAAGGACAGAATATGGGGTTCTTGAGTTGAACAAGGCTTATTGAGCTTTTCTAGATATAAGGATTCAAAGGTGTGATTTTGCTGAATGCCATCTTCGATCTGTGTGTTAATAAGAGTATTTGACGTATGAGCAAGCAAACTTGAAATACTTGTGTGTTCTAAGGTGAAAATATAAGAATTCGACATACTGTTGGGGTTGATGTCTTCAAATAAGATTCAGACAGAGTGGATGCATTGGAATTTGACTTGGTTCGGATAACATTGTTGTTGTTTTCTTCCGTTGACAAACTGCAATCCTTTGAAGCAGAGTTTCCCAGAGAAAGATCCAAATTTTTATCCTGCCCTGATCACTCAAAACCACATTCCCATCTTTGATCATTTCAAAATCTCATTTCTATATAAAAACTTGCTAGTGTTTGATCAAACTCAAACCATGTTTCTGCTCTTTCCATAAACCTACATCTACACAAACTTCTATAAACGGTATTCAAGTTTATCTTCCAAAACATACATAATCACCTTTCTCTTCCATAAGGTCCAGCTCGTTTTCATATATCTTAGGGTCAAAGTTTGTGACTGCTTCCTTTCCGTTGCATCTGATAGCAGCCTTGTCATATGCCCTAAAACATTTCCATTAAGCCTTATGAGAATTGTTCTTTTGACATCATATATTTTATTCAATTGACACATTTTTCTTTTGCTGTAACTCTGATATCGTCATACCTTGCAGCTTCAATTTCGTTGTCGAATAAGCCCAAGTATACATACCTGGTACAATAGCCCCACGGTGTGATTTCCCTATGAAACTTTCAATTACTGAATTATTCATAAACTATAAAACAATAGATACTGTGCAAATTACAGAATACAATAGAGGTCAAGGTAGCAACACATACATGACCTCCTTGAATTAACAAGTGGAACTAAATTTTTATCATATCACTGAAAGCAGCAACAGCTTGTATAAGGTTCTATAAAAAAAATCCCCATGCAGTAAAATTTTAACCATGTCACTAAAACAACAAGAACTTGTATAAGGTTCTATAATTTTATTCTATTTTTGCTCTACGGAAAGAGAAAGGCCGTTACTTTTTTCCGAGAAACTGTCCCATCCTTGCTTCCCATCTCCCACATTTGTGCAGAGTGACGCCTCTAAACTTGGAACTTCCTCTGGGATATCCAGTGCTTTGACGACGGAGTACATGAACGAATTCCTCTTTGGTGAGATTGCTCATCTGCCCATCAAAATTAACTCTTTTCTTCAAAACTAGGATCCTAACTCACAACACTCAAATTCCAAATATTCCATAATTCTCCTATTACCTGCTTCACGTCCTCCTCGTATTCTTCAATGCTAAAGTTTATATCCGCATCCGCCCCCCTGAACTTGATCGCTGCCCTATCATATGCCCTACCAGGAATGCAAAACCAGTAACATAACACACAATTCTGTGCAAACATCAAAACTAAGTTAAAAGAGGAAACATAAACCCACTCCACTGCCATGGGTCTCTACCTTGCAGCTGCATGGGCGCTGTCAAATCCACCTGCAACAAGGAAAAGCCCAGTTTCAGTATTCTTCAAAACAAAACAATTCCCCCTCCCTTTTTTTTTCAATGGCAGCTAGTAGTATACTAGGCATTAGGATTAATGACATATCAAATAGACAACCCGCTCTTACCAAGATAGACTTGTTTTCCACAATCCCTGTAAAACAAAGTGCCCCTAATTAATTGAACGGTATTGAAAAATGAAAATCAAACAGCTACGGATCTGCTAGGAATACTTCACAATATTTCTACTAAGAAGAGTATACCAATGAATAAAATGTTTGAGTCGATTGTAATGAAGGTGAGGTGAAAGAAAAGAAGTAACAGACCATATGTGAGACTCCCATCTGCCTGTGCGTCTGTAGAAAGTGACGCCGCGGTATTGAGAACTTCTGGAACGTGGGCCGCGCCGGCTTTTCTTCATGGGCTGGGGTACGTCTCGCTGCCTGGGCGACCTCGACGAAAAAGTGAGGCCGACCCAATGAGCCCTTGGAAGCCGAGGTTGCTCTTCTTCGTCCTCGCATTCCACCTCCGGGAAAAACTGCCGGGTAACGCAGTCCCTGCCGATCTCATTGTCCAGCGAAAATCCGAAGATCTTACCACTTTGGGTTCCCTTCTGCGACGATCCACTGCCCATGGACTCCTCCGCCGCAATCACCACGGAGGAAGTGGAAGTCGAACCCGAGACGTTGTCCTCAGACAAGGCCGCTGCACTTTGAGGCGGCTGGTTCCCGGGCATAATGTTCAGATCCCACATTGTTTCCACAAATCAAATTATACCATACAAAGCCTACAACACATCACACACCCGGCTTTCTTATAATGAACGTTTCTTTCCCAAAGTGACAGGGATCGGACTTCCTTTCTGTAGATGACCTTTTTAGAATCATGGCGGTTGTTGGCTTCATTTATTAAGCCCCCTCCACACCAAAACTTACTACATCTCCAAACCCATTAGAGGGCATAAAAGGAAGAAAGCTCTTGGAATCTCTCGTTTTACGTTAGTATTTGTGTGCTTCCTGTTCTCCCATGGATCTCTTTCTGGTTCTGCAACAGATCTTTGAAGCAACAACATCCATTGGCACACGCAGATTTACAATTCGTGAACGTCAAAATCGCTGGCTTTTCGATTTCAATATCCAGTCCTGTGCCACTAGCAGAAATTTAACTGGGCTGAAAGGGAAGTCTCCTTTCTGATAAGATTAATTAGTTGGTCGTTCCTTTAATAACAATATTATTACTAACACGAGGAGCACACCACCAAATTGCATGATAATAAATTATGGTCGTTCTTCTTCTTCTTCCCCCTTTTGGGACGGCGATAGGCTAACGCCGTCAGGAAGCCCAACGTCGTTGACGAAAATAGAAGTCCCCAAAAGCGAAAAGCGTCCTCACAGACAGGGACGTAACCTAAAATTATCGAATACAACGTTATTCTCCATTTATTATGATAAAACTCTCTTGTTTTCCTAAGCACGTTATAAATTAATTAATTAATTCGTATTACAGCCAAAATCCGATAGAATGCAATACCCTAATAATATTTTTGTCGGTTGTAAGGAGGCTCTAATATTATTTTTGTCGTTTGTGGGAGGCTAGATGGGGTAAAACAGAATGCCAAAAATAAAATTAAAAATTTCAGGGGTCTATGAGGTTTGAGGGATTAAACCAAGGAACATTTTACATTTTGACCTACCAGATATTTTACTTATAGTAATGGTTCTACAAGGCTTTGAAAGATTGGAACCATGGTCTTCACTATTTCAAGGAAGTGTTTTGATCAACAGGTTGAATCCTTCATTAATAGCAATGGAGGAGCAAGGAATTATAACTTTATATATTCATGAAGATTCAAAATTAGGGACAAGTTGAATTGCAAATAAGATTAATAAAAAATTGTTCTTTAATCTTTTTTATATACATGTAAAATTATTAAAATCTTCTATAACATAAATTTCATACAAACACATCTACAGATACATCTATAGATGACTAAATATAAAAACAAACGGGCTTTCAAAAATGGTTTAAAGGACTTGAAGTCTCATCATAATCTTTTTATTAAGGATTATATTATAGATCTATTAATAACAGAAAAAAAAAGTTTTAAAAGGGATCCTTGCCTTTATTTTATAGAAACAGATTTCAAAACTTTCTTAATTTTGGTGTTGATGTATGTCTTCGTTAATTTTGGTATTGAGGTATGAATCATTTTAGAATTGTGATTTTCAAGAAATTGTTTTGCTTGCCACTTATCATCCAATTATTAGGCAATTATTAGGATTATGTTTTTGGATTGTAAACTTAGTGTAATATGTTATAAGGAGGTCAGTACTCCTTTTAGTTCAGTTTAAATCAATTTTTAGATAAGATGTAATTGAAATTCATAAAGTGCTTTGTATATGTAATATTATAAAAACATTTTGAACTCATAAATAAAAATTACAATTTTTTCTGTGAAAAAAATAAATAAAACCATTCACCCAATTCGATTGAAATAATATACTTTTATAATGGTTGTAAGTTTAAAAATGTTTCATACATTCATATATATATATATATATATATATATATATATATATATATATAATAAAAGAATGTGGCTTGAATAGCTTGAAGGATTATGATATTTGGGAAATGTGAGTTTAAGAATGTTCTTTTCTTCCAAAAATATATATAAGTGATATTATAAAAGAATGTAAGAATGCGGCTCAATAGCTTTAATGATTATGAACTTTATATTAATTTAAAGCTTTGTATTAATTTAGGAAACTATATTAAGTGGGAAAGGTGAGACCATAAAATAAGTATAAAAATATTTATTATATTAATAAAATTTTGAATAAAATTATAAAGTTAATAAAATAATTTAAAAAATAAGAATATAATTATATAAAATAAAATTGATGTTACTTAATTTTTAATTTTGGTGAAAACAACCATGATTAAGATTTTAGCTTCCTTTAAAAAATCAAGATTCAAACCATAATTTTTAACCACGACAAAAGGTTGTTTTGGTTTATTTCATCTCCTTTTGAGGATACATATGATTGCCATCACTCACACAAATGGAAGGCAACCATAGTGGGCTTGTTAAATTTTCAATCATATTAGTAGACATTTGATGCAACAGAAGCATCATATTTGCTTTGATGATATCATTCTTGGAGTTGAAGTGTGAAAGTCTGGCAAGATTTTCTTAATATTGCGTCCAACGATACGGGGACACAGAGTACCATTAAAGATAAATGACATGACATTGTTATCCTATTCCTATATTTGTCTATTTCATCTAATAAACAAAACCAAAAATAAAAAAAAGGCATGGGGTCTACACGTTGCCATCTAACCCCGCAATGAAAGCATATAATAGTCCAGTCAACACAATAATGAAGGACAAGTAAAATATTAATATTAAACCATTGATTCTTCAAGGAAAAAAAACCTTATTTTATAGGCTTACACGCATGTGGGTGTTACAAGAGCCTAAGACATGGTGATAGATTGTTTGAGTGAATGAAAATAAATATGTTTATATTATTAATTATGGGTTTGGGATGAGTTCAAGGATCTACAATATATATAGGAATAATTAAAAAAAAAATCATCAAAGCAAAACATTTTAGTATAAATAAACAATGCTTACCCAAAGAACAATTGGGTGCGCATATAATTATGCATAGAAAAGAGGATGCTCAAGTAAACATGACCTTTCAAAACCCTAAAAATATTAGAATCCATGTCCAGAGTACCCATCTCAGTCAAATCTCTTTAAAAAATCAGCGATATGTATAATCAAAAGTTGAAAAGAATTGTGAAATGATATTAATTTTAGAAGAGATTCAAATTTAAATTGTAATATATTTTATAATCTTGATATAATAAGAGGAACTATTTTAATTTATATAATTAATTTTAAAAGATAAAAAATATAATACGAAGAGAATTGATTAAATGGTAATAGCTTAAGTAGTTGAGTTTTAGGGGTTGGTGGATTGGTAAGTTTTGGGAGCTTACAAGGAAGAGAGACCTAGGTTCAAATTTTGGAAACAAGTCTTGTTGAAGTAAAAGTAGTAATTTGACTTGAATCCCGACGAGGGTGCCAATCTCAAGCCATAGGGTTTATAGGGCAGCTCCACGATTTAAACCTGATGTGACGGATTCTTCTATATATATATATAAAGCTTAATAAGGTAGATTTCTTAAGATTCAAGAAGACCCGCGTTCAAATTTTTACCAAGCTATGATATCAAAGTTGTTGTAATACCACCGTGATGATGTAAAACCAGAGAGGCCCCAATTTCAATCACATTTAACCAATTAAAAAAATTGAAGAAAACCTATTTTAATTTTATATAACCAATTTGTCTCGGGGTGACATTGCCACAGTTTATTGTCACCCTAGTTTAAGCTTTGGCTCTTCTTCAGTAGGCAAGATTTAAACCTGATGTAACGGATTCTCCTCTCTCTATATATAAAGCTTAATTAGGTAGATTTCTTAAAATTCAAGAAGGAGACCCACGTTCAAATTTTTACCAAGCTATGATATCCAAGCTATACCACCGTGATGATGTAATATTAAAGAGGCCCCAATTTCAATCACATTTAACCAATTTAAAAAAATTGAAGAAAACCTATTTTAATTTTATATAACCAATTTGTCTCTAGGGTGACAGTGCAATTGTTTAAGCTTTGGCTCTTCTTCAATAGGTAGGTGAGTATGTGAGGGGGTGGGTGTGTATGGTTGTGTGTTTGACCTTTATTGATAAGCTCAGCTTACCCCCAAGGGTTAGGTGGATTGGTTATTGTTTGTCTGATCAAACACTTACCCAAAAGAGACCTAGGTCCAAACCTTGGGGGCATGCTTGTTTGTAAAGGTTTTAGTCTGCTTCGAATCTTTAAGTGCGCACTATACTGACGATGACATTACGAATCTCGAGCAACTAGTGATCATTTTCGCATCGGATTATAAAAATAACTAGTTTAGATATATAAAATATATATATCTATAAACGCCGAGAGTTATCTAAAGGCGTCTATCTATCACACCCTCAAGAAATGATATAAGCAAATAATATTAGAAAGTTTGGGCACCATTTTAGTTAAATATTTTAAATCCACCGTAACCCTTAATGTCGACGGATAATTTTCTTAATGTTGGCGTTTTTAATAAAATATTAATATTGTTTACTGACCTTCCTGGCTGCCATTGTAAGACGCCTATCAACGTAACAAGGTGATATTATGACATTACGAATCTCGAGCAACTGGTGATCCTCTTCACACCAGATTATAAAATAACCAGATGATATAGGCTTGTTGGGTGCAACCCATATGGTTTGAACCCCACTCCTAGTAGTTAATAGTGTGGATGTAACCAACTCACCTATATCAAAAATAAATAAATAAATAAACTCAGTTCTCACCAAGTCATAATTGAACATGGGTCTCATAAATTTCTCATACATATCTCAAAAAAATTATATAATCAATTCACCTTTAAAAAATAATAAAAAATTATAAACTTATTATTTACCTTTAATTTATTAATGATAATATTATTGTTTAAATAAATAATAATCGTCATAAATAATAATAATAATAAAATGCTAAACAATGTTACTAAAAAACAATGTAAATGACAATTATCATCATTACACATTAAAAATAATGTTTAATTAATATAAATAATAAATTATTTACCAAGTGAATGATCATCACAAATTATATCAACTACTTTGCTTTGAAGTCCCATCTTATCAAGTTTTCTTTCTTACTGGAAATAAATAGCTTTAAAATCATGTGATTGAACAAGCTCTACTCCTCTTATCCACACATGCAAATTAATAATTGCATGGGTTCACCTTACAGTACGTTATAGTCTAAGAACCACTTGGGCATTACAAGTGGGCCTTTATTTTCATTTATATATATACAGGCCTTTATTTTCCATTTATATATATACTTATCCTTCCACACCAAACATCTTTTTTCAAGTCGTTTAAGGCCTTTATTTTCCATTTATATATATACTTATCCTTCCACACCAAACATCTTTTTTCAAGTCATAAAGATTTTTAAACAAGGATGGGAAGCCATACCTAATAAATCAAAATATTTTTTCATTGCATTGTAACATACTTAAACTGTGTTAAGGTACATGACGGAGATGAGCATGTGATTGATTGTTTTATATATACTAAATATATTGTCATTTATAAATAGTTAAAATTAGAGATCATAATAAGAGTTTTAGAAGTAGGTTGAATGACCAAATATAAATGCAATGTTAATTTGTTTAACTCATTATATTGGATGTAGGTTTGACTTTATAAAAACCTTCATAAATTTTATCGGTTGGGTAAAATAAAGTTAAGGAAATTCCGGTTCCAACTATTGAGACATGCACTCAACTGTTATTAACCGACCTACCTCTTTCGAGTATTTTTTTGTCATAAACTCACACAAATATAAAACTGGGTAAAATAAAGTTAAGGAAATTCCGGTTCCAACTATTGAGACATGCACTCAACTGTTACCGACCTACCTCTTTTGAGTATTTTTTTTTTTGTCATAAGCTCGACTGACACAAATATAAAACCTTTTTCAAAAGAGCCCAAAGTCCTAACCATTGAACACATACCCCTAGTGGTTTGAACCTAAGGTTCTTGAAAAAGAGCCCAAGACCCTAACTATTGGGATAGTCTCGTGAACCTTTCGAGTATTTTACATTATAATGTTTCTAATAGAACAATGTTTAATATTTTTTATAAATTTGGTTTTCAAAACTTTATTTACTAATTTATCAAATATAAATAAGAAGAATTATTTTAGATTTGGTTTGCAAAATAAAGAGTATAATTTTTGCTATCAATCTTAAAAAAATATACAGTTTTTTAAAAGTTATTTTTTTTTAAAGAATTTGAAAAACTTATATTAAAACAAGATCATTTACAAGTTGGGATAAGACTTCTCCTAGCCTTAGAAATAATTTGAAAAACTTCTTTTAAATAGTTTTTATTTTTATTTTTTAAATAGTGTGGTTGTGACCAACTCTAACAATAATAATTTAATTATTATTATTATCATAGATGTTACACATGTATATGGGGACTGAGAGGGTTACATGCATCTTTTTAAAGGTTTATTATATTAAAATATAATATTTTTTAGAATCTCATTTAGTTTAGGCAATGTCTTAAAGAAGATCTCAATACATTTGAATATGTATGCAATACAAAAATTGTTCTTATATTTTAATTTATTATTTTATTAATTTCGCAAACAATATGCATAGATGGTATTCCAATACTTAAATTATCTTTTAAGTAATAATGTGGTGAGAGGATGACCATGGTTGAGGGTTAAGAACCCATCCCTCACATACTAGGCCTTAATGTTGGGAGATGCTCAAAGCCTTTAAGCAAGGGCTATTGTTAAATTTTGAAAGCTTAACACTTCTAATAAAATAGAAAAGCAAAAAAGGAAATATAAGCTCTACCAAGCTCCCAAACCTTATAAACAAGAAAAATAATAATCAAATCAACTTAAAAAACTTTAAAAGAACCTAAGGCTCTATAAAAAAAATATTATTTGGAGAAGAAGAAGTCAATGTTATATCTAACAAGTACATGTTAAGATGCATTTTCTTTGAAAGACTTAATAATCTACCTTGGCATTAGGGCAAATGCCTTAGAACCCAAAATTTTTAAATCTTAAGACTCTTTAAACAAACTAAACTAGGTATGGTTCAAATTGTCCAATTAACTACATGCCTTTTAGACACACCTTTGCCATTTGATCATAAAAAATATTTATGATTTTAGATAATACTTCGTCGTGATAAATGGTACATGGAGTAAGAAGAAATAATTTTTTAGCAAACTTAAAACCTTCTAGCCAAAGAAAGGTATTTATTATTCCATTTACTAATTTTTGAAGAGACATTTTGAAATTCTATACCTGACTTTTATTTAAAAAAATATTAAAATAAAAAGAATACCCAAATATCTTACTACTTTGGAAGATCGACAAATTTTTTGGCCTTGCTTACTAGTGTAATTAAAACTTTCAACAAAAGGTGAGATAAAAGGTTTATCTTTAGCAAAAGCATTATAACAAATATCAATCATGTGAAGCATAGAAGCAAAATCATATATATATCTATATATATATATATATATATATATATATATATATATATATATATATATATATATATATATAGAGAGAGAGAGAGAGAGAGAGAGAGAGAGAGAGAGAGAGTGATTACAATTCAAAAGAATGATTTTCTTCGTGGTCTTACCTAAAGATGAAGCATTTAGGATCTAATGAATTTTATCAATGACAATTACAAATAATGTTGGGACAAAAGGAAAACCTTTCCTTATGGATATATATATAACACCACTATGTACAACAAATTTCCAGTTACTTTTAAGATTGTTAAAGCATTATAAAACAAATAACTATATACACAAATTTATCCCCGATACCAATTGCCTTTGTTATAGCTTCTATAAAGGACTTTTTAATTTTGTCATATGCCTTTTCAAAACCAATGAGAATCATACAATTATTTCACTCCCTATTTGTCCAAATTCATTCCCTCCTAGCTAGTTAGGAGCTTGTCAAGTCTATGTCTACCTTCTATATATTTAAGTTGTATTGATGACATAACTCAAAGCAAATAATTTATTTGTAGACACCAAATCCTAGCCACTTGTCATCCACTCATCATCAAATCCCAACCATTCATCATATATTATATATATATATATATATATGAATAAATCTCAATTGCCCATCACGTCTTAATCTCGACCATTCATTTAACATGATCCATGCCACTTATCAAATCACAATCTCAACCCTTCATCATGTTTTAATCTCGACCGCCCATTGGTGTCGTCAAAACCCTAGCATGATCAAGGGTAAATTATAAAAGATCATTCACTTTTGTGAATGAGGGTTGGTCAAAAAAATTAACATCCAGAGGTCAAGATCTGAAAGCATTGATCATCCATCATTTCGTAAACCCTAGCACTCTACTAACACATTCCCTCCTCGTCGTTGCCATATCCACCATATCCTTTGCCAAAACCTCCGTGAACTAGATCATATTCTGCAGAGCATTACCCCACAACCCTCAAACACTCCAGGATGTTCCCTAAATGCTGCAAAGCATTTCTAGAATGTTGTAGGGCATCCATAGCCATCCTTGAATGTTGTAGGGCATTTATCATTCATCGGTTTGTAGTCACCAAACCCTCGGATGCTCACAGGCATTCGTGCATCACCAGATCGAGTCATCAGGAGCGTAGATCCAACAACTCAGGCATATTTCGACAAGGTATCAGGTTTTATTGATTTACTTATATTTTTTGTATTTTTGCACTTCATTTAGCAAGTATTTTAGCTAGGGTTAGTATTTTACACTTTCATGTTTTAGTGGGCCTCACACTATGGAGGCCCCATAGGTGTTACTAACTTTATTCTAATATGTTTGTGTGTAGGTTACAGGAGGTGTTTCTATTAATAGTTGTTGCAGCTTTGAGTGGCCCCACAGGGATACACAAGCCCACTCACACTTGTTTGGAGTGAAGATGATCCAGAGACACCAACTATCATTTGAATGAGGGTTTAAAACCCTCTTATTGTAAAATTATTGTATCAATACAAGTTGTATTGTGTGACCCCTGATTTTGGGGCACATCAATGTTGTAATAGTGGAGATCCAGGCTCCCTAAAATCAATATAATAACATTTTGTCATTGTGTAATACTTCTTGTGTTTTATTAGTTATTATTATATTGGTGTTGGTCATTTTTGCTTTACAAAATGGCGATCATAGTGGGACCCCCAAAGGGTTTCACATTTTAATTTACCTTGTCAATATTGAGTTTTTGATCTACATTTTTTCTATGTTTTTACTATAGGTTTTCAAAAATCTGATCGCACAAAAATTATGAAGTCTAGAGCTAGGGTTTTTGGGAGTTGTGGGATTCGATTTGTGGTTGTGCGGATGCCACACCACATCCGAGGGATGCCATATCACATCTAGGAGATGCCACACAGTGTATGGGAGATGCCATAGAGTATCTGTGAGATTCGACAGAGTATTTGGGAGATTTTGTACCGCATATGCAAAGTTGAGGAAAGAATACGTAGGCTTCCTGGTAAGCTATTTTCAAACCCTACTTACATTTTTGCTTTTTAAAAGAGAAAAAGAAAAAGAAATGTTTATTTTTCTATTTAAAAAGCAATATATCATGCATTGTTAGGCATTCTAGGCATTCATAGGTATTTTTCTTTACAATAAATCAAAAAAAAAGGAAGTGCATTTTTAGAATCATATAGATTTGCATATAGGGGTAGATCTGCACCTATACATTCATTTCTAGTTGCATTAGACATTCACTACAGTTGATTCAAGTTTTGTTGTTCTTCATGGTGTTTTGCTTTCTACCTTGTGTGTTGTGTGTGTTTTATTTATGCTTTAGGCAACAAACTGAAAAGCATATTAGTTGCATTGTAGGCTAAGTTTTTCCACTTCTCACTCTTCTAGGTTGGGATAAGTCACTTGTGCTCAAGCTTCCTCCCACTATTGGAAACACTTGCTGATTTAGAGTGGAAGAGCTAGGTGAACCCTCCACTACACTTAGTGGATCTTAAGTGGTGTACCCTAGACTCTTTTGAGGGCCTCATACTTGGCACTAGTGTTCCTAGTCACCACCTTGGTTGATGTGAAGTGTGATTTCTTTTTAGAGAAACACCATAGAAAACAAAAATTTAAAAAGAATCCACACACATTGCATGTTTCATCTTCAACATTAGTGAGTTGGATTTCATCACCAACCACTGATCGAGACCAATGATGGTGGGCTTCATCTCCATCTATTGGCTCACCCCATAGATACCAATAGTAGCCCATGAGTGATTTTTCTGGACTTCATCACCAAAAAATTCTCCACTCTTGAGAGACCCACTTTAGGAAGCCATTTAAGCCATTCACATTTCATTTCTTGTTAGAGAGGTGAGTGTGAACACACCTATCCACCCTGCATAGTTGTCTTAGGCTTAGGGAGTCATAACATCAAACACAAAAAAAAAATAAAAAAAATTATTGCAAAAATATAGGACACATTTGTTTGTTTGATCTGTGTTTTTTATTGCCATCTCACTTTCCACACACATCCCCTGCTTGATTATAGCTTATGGTATTGACCAAAAATCAAGCTAGAGCCATGAGTCAGGTACCTACCTCATCCATGGAGTGCTCCACTCCTTTCCCAGCCACTTCTATGGCTAACCCAACTAGTGTGGCACAAATAGGCTATTTTGGCTTATTTGCTGGTCCTTCTCACATAGTATTCACTTTGAATGCAGATGTGATACAAAGGGCTATCCACACTACCATTCCAAAAATTGAGCCATCCACACCCATTGACCACCGCATCACTTACATAGATTCTGATAAACTCAAAAGCTATTTAAGACCCACTAGTCCGATTCTAGAACCAATTAACAGTCCACCCAAACATGTTCCTTCTTCTCAGTAGGAACTTGCTCACTCACATCCCAACAACTTTAACCAAGTCTACACCAACCCTCTTTTTGAGGCAACATCTACACCCTCACACCAAATTCCTCCACAACAATGTAGCCAAAGCACCTCCATCCCATTTACCTACACCACTACCTATTCCAACCCACTCTACAAAGCACAAGTTAATGTTGCTTCGTAGATTCCATCCACCACTCCATCTACCACCCCTCATTCAGTTGTGATTCCTTTCACAACTTACCCTCCATTAACCTCAACCAACATTGCCAACACTCACATCATACCTACATCCACTTCCACCACAACCACACAATCTGCATCTAAAATTGCCATACAACAAGCATGGCAACATCTCAATCAATTGCTTATGGGCCATCAAGATGCTCATTCTTACCCTCAACAATAATTGTAGGTAGAATATTTTAAACCCCACTCCATTCCCAACCAACACACCTTCTTCACCCTTGATCCATCTTGGGTATCACAATCTTCTAAGGTTACCATACCCACGCCTCCATTCACCCACATCAACACCACTTCCACAACCCAACACATTCAAATCCCCCAAACTTCATCCCCACTTCATCAACATTAGTCACTCCATAACCAAGCACAACAACACATCCAACATCATCAGATACCCATCAATCCATCGATCAATTAGTACCATATTCCATCCCAACAATTCATCACTCCACACACACCACCTCCATACACTCATCAAATAAACCAGGGTTTCCACACACACATGGAAGACCCTAAGATCCAAGCCTTGCAACAATAAATTGATAACTTAATTATGCATACTCCTGGTATGATGTACCAAAAACCTACATTGAGACAGTTGATCAATCAACCCATTCATTCTTTGGTACCTTCACTACCTTATCCGATAGAATTTACACTACCAAAGTTTGAAAAATTCAAAGGGACTGAGGATCCTAGGGAGCACATTAGCGCATTCATCCATTCATGTTTTTGAATCCAAGAGAATGATGCATTAATGCTCTAAAATTTTCCTCAAACATTAGGGGGAGATGCCTTAGATTGGTACAATCATCTACCACACCATAGTGTTTACACATTTGAACAATTGGTGGACAAATTTTTGGAAAGGTTCTCCCTCAATGTTCGTAAGAAAACTACCTTGACCGACTTGTACAATCTCAGACAATTTGAAGAAGAGTCGGTCTATGACTTTGAAAACCATTGGAGGGCAGTCATCACCAAGTTGCCATTCTCCCTCCCAATGGAAGAATTAACTTGAATGTTTGCAAGGAGTTGTTTAAAACCTATCTCCTTATTATTGCAATTACAACAATATAGAACATTTGATGAAGCTCTTGCCCAAGCCTGTATCATTGAAGAAATAAAAATTCAAGAGGGTGAGATCAAACCAAAGAAAAAAGAATGGCAAAACAAGGGCCAATCTAAAGGAAACTATTCTAGCCAATCAAAACCAGGACAAGTCAATCAAGTGGTTTTGAGTCAACCCCAAATGACTCAACAACCCCATGGTCAACACCAACCACAACCATCATCGCAACAACCGTAACAAGTATCTTATCAAGTGGTTCCCCCACCACAACAATTCCATAACACAATGCCAACTATGGAAAATCATCAATATCGATAATCTATTCGATAGACTCGCACTTACACACCTTTATCCGAATCATATACTTCCATATTTTATAGGTTGTATGACACTAATGCTATCACCTTACCTAAAGTTAAACCAGATGATCCAACCAAACATGGCAAGGGCTATAAGGAGCATTTATTTTATCCTTTCCATCGATAGAAGGGGCATGACATTAATAACTGCTTTACATTTAAATACATGGTGCAAGACTTGATAGACCTAGGGGCCATTAAGTTGGATAGTCCCTTAGCACAAAAAAATCAAAATCTTGGTATCTACCAAACACCACTTCCTCATCATGAGGAACCACAAGAGACAATAAGGGGATCAAATACCATGACATCCCCTAACCAAGTCAATCATGTGCAACAGTACCAAGATTTTATGGGGGCTATCCATGTAGTCACCCGAGGTCAACGAAGCACCAATTACCAAAATGAACAACCTCAAGAAGTTCAACCTCCCATGGCACCTCAAGAAAATGTGTCTCCACAACCTGCTAATTCATCTCCACCCATTCATTTTTCTACCAATTCATCTCAACCAATTCACCTTCCAAGTCATCCATCCCAACCTATTCATCCCCCAAGCCATCCACAAAGACCTATCATCACATTGAGCAATTGGTTAACAACTAGTCTCAAAATGGCTTCCACAAAACTATCGATCTATGAGCTTATACAACAATCTCCCCCACACCGTGAGGCATTAATGGAAATCTTAAAATCCATTGAAATTCAATATCAAGATGCTAATACCTTTAACAATTTTATGGGGAGTATTCAAACATGTATGGAGCCCTCTATCACATTCTATGATTTTGAGATCAAATCAATATCATCAGAATCACCAGATCCTCCATTACATATCATGGCTCAAGTTGATAGGAAGCCTTTCAAATGAGTGTTGATTGACACTAGCTCATCCATCAACATCATTACCACCTCAACCCTTCAACATCTCAATCTTCCACCTTCACACATCACCAAATCCACTTTCACCTTGCAAGCATTCAATGATGCTCTATGTTCTACAGTTGGCATTATGGTCTTACCCATAGAAGTGGGGGTTAAGACATTGCACACTATGTTCCATATCCTGGAGGGGTCCATGGCTTACAATGTACTCCTTGGACATCCTTGGATAAGGGAGATGAAATGTGTCCCTTCAATACTACATCAATATTTGAAATATGTACATGAGGGGTAGATTCATTGCATACCGATAGACATCGAACCATTTAAATACTGCAACTTCATCTCCAACCCATACGAATCCACACTTCCATCCACTCACCTATCCTTAGTCCCATCAACCACACCATCCACTTCACTTCACAATTCCTCATCCAAAGCACCTATGCTAGAGGAACTCCCCATCACCAATCCACATCAAGCTTCCACTTCTACATCCCACCCATCATTACAATCAACATGTACATGTGGTCGAACCCAATCATACACATTCCACATCCATACAAAGGGGACATCCCTCCACACCTTCCACATCATCTACATCACCCATTACCACCCATCATCACCCATACAACCAACTCCACAAACACCCACTATCATTTCATCCACACCAGAATCACCAATCATCCATCAAATTCCTTAGCCAAATCCATCTTCATCTCCATCAACCAATGTCTCACAAGTCGATTTAATAGATTGTGAGATGCCATTTCAACATACATCTCTCCCATAACTTGAGCCACAAGCCACCCATGAGCCTCACATCTCCACATCCACTCCATCCACATCATCACCCACACAAGTTGCAGTCCACCTCGCTAGTCCTAGCATTGGTGAGTATGTGGTTCAAGATGTCATAGTTACACCACTCAACATCCAAAATATTAAGGATTATGGTCATCCACGTGACCCACCCTTATCTATAGGAGCAGTGTACCACATGGGTTCAACACCTAACAAAATCAACTTCATATATGGGGGGTCGATTCATCGTTCGATCCACTTTCCCCAATCGAACCTAAGCAACCAGTCCTTACCAATATAGAGCACATGTCTAGTTTCCCATCATGATACTTTCATCGGGTTAATTGGTAAGGATATGGCCTAGGATGACATGAAAAGGGTATGCATGACATTATTGAACCTCAATATTGAGAAGCACATGACCGTTCAGGATTGGGTTACCATTCACATTCTTCCACTTCCTCTTTTGAACAAGATTTTCAAAGCCTCCATTTAGATTCAGAAGAGGAAACCAATCACAATGATGACTTTGAGGAATTATATGAAGAATACGATATCATGTCGATAGCTTCAGATGAATCTAAAGAGGAATCAATCCCAATCACACCATTCACCGAACAGGATGAGTATTATCTCAGAATGTTCCCCATCCATCAACCCATCTTCCATTTGCTTCTCCCAAGGGAGTGAGTTGAGCCTACCGATGAACCACCACCTCCACTTCATTGATCACCTCACAACAACTTGATGTAATATATGTACATAATAAAAAAAAATATCATTGCATTTTTGCATTTGCATGTCCTAGTCATTTGCATTTATATGTGTTGCTTGTTGCTATCCAGGTTCTCAGGGTTCCTTCATCGATTCCAAGAGACAAGACCAACCCACCCTTCACATTACCAACCACCATTTCCCACTAAGTCAACATGAATCCGATTGACTTATTCACACCACTCCATAATCCATACGATTTGGAAAAACCAATTCCTATTGACATAAGCCTCATTGATATGGAATGAATTTCATCACCACCATCCTTTTCTAAATTCATCCTTTTCGAGGAATTATTAAGAGCTTCTTCCATATACATTCCTTTACAACCTTCACCTTTGCCTTCACCCTTGGATCCTACTATTTTCTAGGTAGAAATGGAAGAGACTATGCCAGAAGAGTTTGACAATATCATTGATGACATTCATCTGATCCCAATGCCCCATCAACTTGAGGAAGGTTCACACATGGCCATTGAAGATACTATAGATGTGAACCTTAGTACAGATATGGATAATCCATAAATCATTAAACTTGGAAAAATTTTATCTGTTGATGAACAAGAGCAATTGATAGCTCTCCTCAAGAGAAAGAAGGGCATATTTGCATGGTCCTATAAAGACATGCTTGGTCTTGACCCTAACTTGGTTGTCCACAACTTAACCTTGCATCCTAATGCTAAGCCGATCAAATAAAAACTGAGAAAGTTACATCCTACCATTGCCCTCATGGTCAAAGAAGAGCTTCAAAAGCTATTAGATGTGGGTTTCATCCAACCCATTGACTATCCTGAGTGGCTTTCAAATATGGTGCCTATTCGCAAGCCTAACGGGGTGATTCACATTTGCACTGACTTTCGAGATCTTAACAAAGCATATCCTAAGGATGAATTTCCTCTACCAAACATTGATACTCTTATCGACACTTGCATTGGCCATGAAATGCTTTCTCTAATGGATGGTTTTTTAGGATACAACCAGATTCAAATCAATCTTGATGACCAACACAAAACAACATTCACAACACCTTGGGGGACTTTTTGTTACAAGGTAATGTCTATTTGGCCTTAAAAACATAGGTGCTACTTATCAACATGCCATGACATACATCTTCCATGATTACATGCATAAGATCATTGAAGACTATGTGGATGATCTACTAGCCAAATCCAAAACCCGACAAGAGCACATCGATGTCTTGGAAAATGTTTTTGATCAACTTCTAGAGCATAATGTAAGGTTGAACCCCAAGAAGTGTGTCTTCGGTGTCACCTCAAGAAAACTACTAGGATTCATTATCTCCAAGAGAGGCATTGAAGTGGACCCAAACAAGGTCAAAGCCATTATGGAGATGCCTCCCCCAAAAAACTTGAAAGAGTTGCGTAGCTTACAAGGAAAGATCCAATCGATCCATCATTTCATTGTACAACTCTCAGACAAATGTAGGTCATTCAATCACCTGCTACAAAAGGGGGTGACATTTTCATGGATAGAAGAATGTCAAAAGGCTTTTGATGACATCAAGCAATACTTGGCTTCTCCACCAGTCTTAACTCCACCTCACCCAAGGGTCCCATTCCATATTTATGTTTCAGCAATAGACTTTGCATTAGGGACAATGCTTGCACAAAAAAATGAAAACAACCGAGAGCAAGCAGTCTACTACATTAGTCAAACATTGGTAAGCTATGAAACCAGATACGCTTATGTGGAAAAAATTATGCCTAGCAATGGTTTTTGCCACTAAGAAACTCAGACATTACATGCTAAGTCACACCACTTATGTCATAGCTCACGAAAACCCTCTGTGTTACATGATGACTCACACTTACAACAACACCCACATTACAAAATGGATAATGCTCCTAATAGAATTTGATCTTGAGTTCATCAATCAAAAATCCATTAAAGGTCAGGTGATAGCCGATCAGCTTGTGGAAGCTCCACTTCCTAGTGATCAACCCTTGATTATTGAGCTCCTAGATGACTCGATATTTATCATCACTGAACAAGAGGAAGATGTCATTCCTGAAGAGGATGTGGATATCACACTCTTCTTTGATGGTTCTAAGTGCAAAAAGGACAAGGTGCAGGAGTCATATTTCATACACCACAAGGGATACCTATTCCTTTATCATTCAAACTCGATTTCCCATGCACAAAAAATAATGCAGAGTATGAAGCCTTAATCTTAGGACTTCAAGTAGCCATAGCTATGGGCATAAAGCATATCAAAATATTTGGTGATTCCCAACTTGTCATTCATCAAGTAAATAGATCGTACCAATGCAAAGAACCAGTCTTAAAGCTTTACAATGAGGTAGCAATGAAATTGCTTGTAAAATTTGACTAGTATGAAATCGATAGTTTACCTCATTTGACTAATATATTTGTAGATGTGATGGCCTCTCTAGGATCATTGATTCCAAAGAACTCCATAGGAGAGGTACAACCATTAATTGTCACAACAATCTCTAAATCTATAATTTTCTATGTTGAATCTAAATATGAGAAGGACATTTGCTTTATCCATATTGAGCCATATGAGCCTTGGTCTAGTCAAGTAAAATAATTCCTCAAGTTTGGAACACTCCCATAATACATGTCATGAACTACCAAAAAAACTTTCAAGAAAAAGGTAGCTCATTTCACTCTCTTGGGGGATGTGTTGTATAGATGTGGTTATGATGGAGTCCTCCTCCATTATCTCGAGCTTGTAGAGGCCCAAAGAGAAATATCTAAAGCTCATGATGGTACTTGTGGTGGTCACTTTAGTGGAATGGTCATCACAAAGTGTATCTTATGCATGGGTTATTATTGGCCCACCATGGAACGTGATTGTTGCACTTATGTCAAGAAATGTCAATAATGTTAGCAACATGCTAATCTAACTCATGTGCCATCACAAGCATTACAACCTATTCAAAGCCTTTGGCCCTTTTCACAATGGGGTTTGGACTTGATTGGTAAAATCTTACCTCCTTCCTTGGGACAACACACATTCATCATCACTACCACTAAATACTTCACGAAGTGGGTCGAGGTAATTCCTCTAACCAATACAATAGGACCTCGAATTGTGGAGTTTATACTTCAGCATATCATATGTCACTTTGGTATCCCCTCAAAAATAATCTCTGACAATGGCAAGTCTTTCAAAAACAAGGATGTTTGAGCACTTTGTAAGAAATATAATATCCAACATAGTTTCTCGACTCCTTATTACCCATAGAAAAATGGATAAGTTGAGGCAACCAATAAGACCTTGATCACTATTCTCAAGAAATTAGTCAAATAAAATCATAGAGATTGGCATACTCAAATCCCCTTGGCATTATGGGCTTATCGAACAAGCATCCACATGCCTATTGGGGCAACACCATTCTCATTGGTCTATGGTGTCGAAGCCATCATGCCTCTTGAGCTCGAGATCCCCTCACTACGTATTTCATTATAGGAATTCATAGATGATGATACTACTAGACAAGCACATCTTGACCAACTCACGCTCCTTGATGAAAGGTGAATCAATACCTTGGAGCATTTACGAGTATATCAGGATCATTTAAAGCATGCTTACAATGCCAAAGTCCATCTACATGAATTCCAAGTAGGAGATCTTGTCCTTAAAGAGAATCAACAAAACACCAATGCATTACCGCATCTTCATGATAAATTCATGGCTAATTGGTTAGGTCCATATATTATCAAACAAAATGTGGGTCAAGGAACTTATAGGCTTGCTAGTCTAGAGGGAGTAGAAGAGCCCGAACCACTAAACATCATCCACTTGAGAGTATTCTATGCTTAATGCGATTCATATATGTGTATATATACATGGCTAAAAAAAAATCAAATCATCCATACACATTGCATTTCATACATCCACATTGCATACTCACATTCATTATCATTTTAGCACATTCCATCCACCATATTAGGGGTCATTTGCTTAGTTTGGATAAAAATTGATCCAATAAGTCTTGTTGCCTTAATCAAGGGTACCCTTGAGTTAATATACACCCCATTTCCATAGTTCATAAGTCATGACATCATTTGCACTATCATTCCATCATCCCTAGGTGTTTTTGGTCACTCAACCACTCCTAGTGTTTCAAGCAACCTCCAATACATGTCGAGTTTTCTCTAGGACCAAGGCACATTTTCACTAAGAAAATCTTGAGTTCTAGGAGTTGAATCTAACATTCTTGAACCAAACACATCTCACACATATTATAAAATATCTTGTGTCAAAGAGGGATAACACCATGATTGGGTTGAACCTCAAAGTGAAAAAATCATCTTTGCTTGTCCCATTATGCACATAGTCCAAAATAAAAAACAATGGTCTTCACCACTACATAACACTTCCAAATAAAAGAATGAGTAGTAAGGATAGGGTAAAATTCTCATCACACTTTGGTTGAGAATATGACTCCCCAAAACTCTAATTATTTTACAAATCACACACCACAGATCCTCAAGTAGTAAGGATAGAACTACATTTCCATCTAGATGGTTAGGTAGTCTGATTCCCCAAATCTTAGAGATCAGATCATTGGACTATGGAGCTAATCTCCACCAGGGCTATAGATGCTTGACTAGCAGTGGAGTATGCTCATGCGTGGTGACACGTCTCTCTTGAAGAGACCTTTGACCACACATAAGGACAAGCTAGCTTCCTAGTCTCCTCCATGATAAGTTTCATATCAATTTACTCAATATGGGTTAATGAACTCACTTGCACACACATTGGTTCTTGATTGCCTTGAGTCATTACCATGCTCATGATTGGTAAATGAACATTTCATTACACACACATTTGGTCTTGGAGAAATTAGACAGAACTTAGTGAGTTTATTTGAAATCACTAGGATGTTTGAGTCTCTACAAAAAAATTTCAAATCAGCCATCCATAAGCCAAAATAACATCCATGTCATTATCACATCATTACATGAGTCTTCCATTTCACATACCACCATTTTGGTGCCCTTGATTAAGTGACAATGATAAATATGTCAAGCAAAATCTACACTAAAAATGATCATTAGTGTGTTCATTCACTTGCATTATTATCATAAAGCATAAACATCATCATTACATTATCATCCATCACATCACATACACATGCATTCACACAAAAGTCATAACACAAAATAAAAGCCATGTATATATATATATATAAAAATAATAAATATATATATATATATATACATATACAATGAATACCCAAAGGCTATATACAATGGAGCACCAAGGATCATATACAAAAGTGCATCAAGGCACTAGCTAGTACCCATAGGTAGACCCTTGAGATCCTGATGGAGCCCTAGACCAAGAGTCACTATGCCTAACAAGTCCAGGATATAGAAGAGGAAGGCCACACTGGCAGTCCAATGCCATGCTGCATAAGGAGATCCTCAAGATCATGAATATAGCCTTCTTGGGATCAAAGGTGTAGCACATCCTACCTCTGATGAGCATCCTGTTGAGTGAATATTTTGTCTCACAACAAAATGACCACACAACTAGAGTTTCTGACAGGAAACTCTTTCTTGCAAAGAAATAAGTTATTAATTTTTATTTCTCCAAGCTTCTTGTGGAACAGATCTCTATATGCATAAAACCTATTTCAACTTAATGCACATAAACAAATATATCCCGGAATAACTCAGATCCTGCAAGTAATCGTTAACAAGGGGCCTTTGTTGATTCACGACAAACTTTGTAACCCTAATTTGTTAAAATAATCAATCATGCAACAAAAATCCTTCTAATGTTCTAACATTAATGGTTTATTATAATGTTAATTGGTTCATTTTATCTTTGTTTAATCATTCTGTTATTTTAACGTTAGTCTTTAATATGAGATTAAACGTATCAGGAACTAAAACAGAAAATTTTCTTATACAAATCAGCTGGAAAACCAAAGAAGGATGTTAATCTGGTTAGCAATCTCCTCCCTGCAAAACCCCAAGTTAAGAGATGAAGTTCTAAGACAACCCGACCGAGCGGACCTGTACTAACACACAATCCAATCAGATCAGATGCAAGACTTTAAGGAAAGAACATAACTGCATCATTCTGTCATTCACCTATCGTAACCCATCTCATGGCATAAACGAATAGATACAAGAAAAAATGATGCAAAGGAAATATTGACAATGAAAACAGTAGTCTTAGCTTCGATCTCCTTTTGATTTTACACACAAAAGTCACTTTTACCAAATAACTTCTTTATTTCAACAAAAAATGTCCTTTTGTTACAATCTCCAGCCTCATATCCATTTACATTTCTGCTATTTAAACTTTCTGTCGTTGCTCTCGGCTGCTCTGTGACGCTTCCTTTCAGTTTCTAGGACGCTTCATTTCAGTTTCCTGCCTCTTGGTGTTCTAACCCTTCACATGCATTTGCAACGCTTGATCTTCTCTCGCGGCCAACACTGTCGATTCGAAGCGTTACTCTGATCCTCATGCATTTTGCCACGTGTTCAGCGCTCTCTGCATGCTCAGTAACGGTCCCCAAAAATCTTGACTAAAAAAATAGCCCGCGGCCTTGCTTCTTTGCTTTCGTAGCGATATCGCGACATGTCACGATATCGCGACGCTTTCATTCTTCGTACGCTTCGGCTGTAACCCCGTCACGAAATCGTGACCATTTTACCCATCGGGCCATCTTACCGCAACCCGTCGTGATATCGCTATCGTTTCTCTGCTTCGGGCATGGTATTCATTTCTGTCACGATATTGCGACATCTTCTCTGTGTCGTACACTTTGCCAAAACACGTCGCGAAATCATGACCATTTACTCCGTCCGTACATTTTGGCAAAACACGTCGCAAAATCACGACCATTTTCCCTGTCGGGCCACTTTGCCAAAACATGTCACGAAATCGCGACCATTTTCCCTGTCGGGCCACTTTGCCAAAACACGTCACGAAATCATGACCATTTTAATCAGTCGTACACTTTGCCGAAACACGTCACGAAATCGCGACCATTTTCTCCGTCCGTACATTTTGGCAAAACACGTCGCGAAATCGCAACCATTTTCTCCTTCGGCCCTTTTCTATCCACTTGCGTCGCGAAAATGTGACATGTCGCGATTTCGCGACGCCTCTTCGAACTATGCACCTCTATCCTAGTTTTGTCGCGATTTCGTGACCATTTTCTACCCTGTGCCATCTATCCACTTTCAAGCTACGAAAATCAAAGACGTCGTGATTTCGCGACGTTTTCGCCCACCTGCTGCCATTGACCATGTTGACTGCGATTTTGTGACACGTCGTGATTTCGCTATAGTTTTTCCTTCTGCCCTTCTCTCTCCTCTCTGGGCCGTGACGGAGCAACATGTCGCGATTTCGCTGCCATTTTCATCGTCCGTACACTTCGTCAAAACACGTCGCAAAATCGCGACCATTTTCTCTGCGTCGGAGCGATATGTCGCGATATCGCGACACTTTTCTTTTTTTTCAGCGGTGACGGAGCGACATGTCGCGATATCGCGACACTCTTCTTTTTTCAGCGGTGACGGAGCGACATGTCGTGATATCATGACACTTTTCTTTTTTCAGCGGCGACGGTGCGACATGTCGCGATATCGCGACACTTTTCTACACTTGCACATTTTGCCCCCTTTTCTTCATTTTTGGCATCTGGGTTAGTGAGATTTTCTCTGAAAACCTGCAACAAGGTGGGTCCCCAATCTTGGGGTGTGTTGTGGATTAACCACAACAAATGGCGACTCTGTTGTCAAATGCTCCAGAGCATTTAGTGAGAACCCAACCTGAAATATACGAGCTTAGATACAAGCGTTAGCATATAAAAGATAAACAAATACCAACAGATCAGAAGTACATGAAACATCAAAATCATTAGTATTAGCTCGGTGTGTGCTATTTGTTTTCATTCCCCATTGCTTGGACTTGATCAACCTTCCATTGTCAGCTTTGCATGCATGCATGTGTGAGATTGTAAATGATTTGTGAAACCTAATGAAAAATTCTTAGAGATTTGCTTCTACAAATGCATAGACTTTCTAACATCATATACAAATATTCAAGATTGTCAAACCCTCTTAGGATAAACCATGTGTATAATTAATTGTTTTATTAGATCCCAAAGTTGGTTATGAGTCACTATTATCTTGAACCTATGTGTAAGTGAAAGTGAAATCAGAGGTTTGGGAAATCAGACTCCCAACTTTATCTAGATGGGGGTTTAACCCTATTCTTACTACTCTGATTTGGAATTCATTACCTCACTTTGAGAAAAATGATTTAACCAATTATGGAAGAAATGGTCATGCTAGTCCAACCCTCTGAATAGTCAGTGGTCTTGTTTTTTAGACAAGACATGCTGTCGTGCATGGGCATACCTAACCCCATAATCCATGATTTAACTTCATTGCTTTGGACCTTGGGGATGACTACCCATCCTTTGCAGAGGACAAGTAGTACGATCCTTTCAATCCAATATAAATATGAGATGGGAAAAAGTTAATTTTACTTCTTGGATCTTAGGGATGACTACCCATCCTTACCGGGGGACATGTAGTACGATCCTTCCAATCCAAGACTTAGATGAAAATGAAGAATATTATTTTATTACTTAGACCTTGGGGATGACTATCCATCCCTTGCGAGAGGACAAGTAGTACGATCCTTCCAATCCAAGTTTTATCTTGATATGAGACATATGAGCTTTGGGGAATCAGATTCTCAACCTAGGCGAGATGAGAATTATGCCCTATCCTTACTACTCCATGTGGGTCAAATCAAAGCTTTGGGGAGTTGGATCCTCAACCTAAGTTTGATGAGGACTTAACCCTATCCTTACTACTCCGATTTTAGGCTTTAAGCTTAATGGAAGTGGTAAAAACCACTGTTTTAAGGATCATGTTGCATAATAGGATAGACATGAAATATTCCTTTCGCTTGACCCTTTTCTTCCAAGGAAGGTTTTGATCATTTTGCCCAAGATTTTTTTTTAGTGTGTACAAATTGTGCTTGGTTCCAGATAATCCTGGGGCTCAGTTTTCAACCTTAGGATTTTTCTTTATTTATGTTATAGTATAACCCTAAGAGGATTTAACACACTTTAATGATTTGTATCTGAAATGCATATGCAACTAAAATGGCATGTATATGCAAAGTGAGATGTAAGATGAATGCAATGCTCTTTAAATTGCAAACTGAAGTATTACCATAATTTGTAAAACTGACTACTTCATGCATCACAAGCCTCAAGCGATATTAATTAACTGTTTGTATTACATGTGGAGCTTTTACAATATAATTCCAATGCTTCATATTCTCCCAATCTAAGGCATGTGTTTAACATTTCAAACTTTTATTCCCCCTTTTTTTTTTACCAAATAAGACAATGAAAAACAAAATGTCAAATAAACACACCACCTAAATGTCCAACCTGCACACACAAAACAAAGCACAACATTAATACAAAGACCTGAACATGTCAAAACACCCAACTTAAATATCAAATCTGCACACAAAAGAAACAAAGCATGGCATAATTACATATAATACAAACCCAGCTGCCTCAAGCCTGGAAGTAGTGTTTCAAGTGCAACCCATTGATAGGTAATGCCAAATCCTTTCCATCCAAGGTTCTTAGTCTAAAACTTTTTTCCCCTAGGACTTCTGAAATCTGGTAGGGACCCAACCAAAGGTAATCAAACTTATCATGCTCCCCTTTCTTCTCATGTCTTTTATCCCATAACAGCACTAGATCTGATATTTTAAAAGCCTTTGCTCTAGACCTTTTGTCAAACCATATTTTTACTACATCCTGGTGTTTACTAAAATGAAGCATAGCTTCATCCCTTTTTCATCCAGAAGCATTAATTGTGTTAGTCTAGACTCAAGTTTATCATTAGTTTCGAAATAATCTTTCATGAAATGCAGTGTTTGTAATCTGAGATTTGTAAGAAAAATGGGATCCTGTCCATAAACCAGATGGTAAGGATATGTTCCTATTGCTTCTTTGACTCTGATTCTGTCAGCCCAAAGGGCCAACTTAAGCTTGTTATGCCAGTCCCGCGGATTTCTTTCCAAAATTTTTTTTATGACATTTAACAGATTCTTGTTAGATGATTCGGCCACTCCGTTACCTTGTGGGTAATAATTGGAAGAGAATTTTAAACTCACGCTGTTATCAAATGCCCAATTAGCAAACTCTAGAGAGGAAAAAGCTGGACCATTATAACTTACAATGGAGTTAGGCATCCCGAACCGAGTGACAATGTTATCCTCTAAAAATTTAATAACAACCTCCAAAGTAGCATTCTTTGTGGGGATAGCTTCGGTCCACCTTGTGCAATAATTCGTAGCCGTCAGAATGTATTTGTGGGAATCAGATGAATTGGGACTGATAATCCCAACAAAATCCAAGCCCCATTGTGCAAAAGGTCTAGACTCAATTACAGATTGTAAAGGCATGGAAGCATTCCTGTCTCTATTGGCTGCAGTTTGACATGTATGACATGACCTCACATGAGTATGGGCATATTTGAACAGACGAGGCCAATAATAACTAGCTCTGAGGATTTGATGAGCTGTGGCATTAGCGGACCCATGCCCTGTCCCATGTTTACCATGAAATTCCTCGAGGATTTGCACTGCCTCCTTTTGATCAACGCAACGAAGGTAAATACCTTCATGGTTTTTTTTGTATAATGTGTCGGATCTAATTAGGAAATTAGCAGACTTCAAATGCAAGGCTCTTCGTTGAGTAGCATTCAAATGCGGTGGACATTCACCATTTAGTAGATAGTACACCACATCTGCATACCACTCATCTTTGGTTATATCTGAGACTTCATAATGTTGACATGATATTTCTAGATCCTGCTCTGCTATTGCCTTAACCAACCCTTGCCCCCGAACTATCTTCATCGACTGAATCTCAAGATCAAACTCCTGCAAAGTTGAAACCCACTTACCACGTCTTTCACCCAATTCATTCTGTATGAACATGGCTTTGACTGCAGGATCTGGGACGATAGCAAAGACCCTACTGTGGACTATGTAATGCCTGAATTTTTTCACAGTCTTAACCGGAGCATACATTTGCTTGTCCAAAATAGAGTATCTCAGCTTCGCATCTTTGAGAGGATTACTCAGGAAGGCAATGGGATTTTCAATGCTACCTTCACTCTTCTGAGTTAAAACACTCGCAAAGGAGTGATCTGAAGCAAAGGTGTAGATATAGAAAGGCTTCGTATAATCGGGACTCACTAAAATCGAGGCTCTAGAAATCGTGTCCTTGATATTTTTAAAAGCATCTATACTTTCACTTGTCCACTTGATCTGGACTTCTTTCTTTAACATGTCGTTCAAAGGCTTTGCTATTTTTGCAAAATCTGCAATAAATTTTCTGACAAAATTGATCTTCCCGAAAAATTATCTCAACCCCTTCTTGCTAGTGGGACAAGGAATCTCTTGTATGGCCTCTATTCTCTCAGGGTCAATGGAAATTCCATCCTTAGATATTATATGCCCCAACAATTTTCCTTCCGTTACCCCAAAAATGCATTTCTTTGGGTTGAGAGAAATACCGTGTTCCCTGCATCTTTGAAGAACTTTCTTAAGATCCCTGACGTGGTTTTCCCTATTCTTAGAAAATACAGGAATGTCATCGACATAGACAATGATGCACTTACCTATGAGCCCTTTAAAAGCAAAGTCCATAGCTCACTGGAAAGTGGCACCTACGTTCAATAGTCCAAAGGGCATTCTCCTGTATGCAAAGGTGCCCCACTTTGTGGTAAAAGCAGTTTTCATCCTATCACTAGGATGGATAAGGACCTGATTATATCCCGAATAGCCATCCATGAATGACATCATCTCTAACCCGTTCACCTTTTGGAGTATTTCATCAATAGTGGGTAACGGGTAGTTGTCCTTTTGGGAGGCTTTATTAAGATTTCTAAAATCGATACATAACCTTATTTCTCCACTCTTTTTTCTCACGGGGACCAGGTTAGCAACCCATGTGGAATGCCTAAAAAGAAAGATGATATTAGCTTCTAACAGTCGCTTCACCTCTTTCTCTATCAAGGGTTCTAATAATGGATTAACTCGCCTTTGCCTTTGCCTGAAGGGTTTGAAATCTGGCTTCAATGGAATCGTGTGCATTATGACATTCTGATCATAGGTTTTCAACTCCTTATAACTCCGAGCTATGCGATCTATGTATTATTTTAATGCATTGGTGATGGAATCCTTCTCCTGCTTGGTACATGCTTTTGCTATGAATACTTCTCGAGGATTTTCTGCACTTCCAATGTTAACTAAATCACAGGCCTCTCTAGGGGGGGAACCTTTTTACCCTCTCTGGGTTGGTATCCAATGTCGAAAGTTTTTTCTAATGAATCCATCTCATCTGGCATATTATTTCCAGTAACTTTTTCGTCCAAAACTACCTCCTCTAGGTCCCTTTTGTCCTCATCTATAACCTGCTTTTCAAATATACCAGAATTGGTGACAAAATGGAATATGTGCCTGTCACTGTCAAACACTTGGAAATTCGTGACATTATCTGGTATCGAGGGACAAGGGACCAACTCTATGGAGAACTTCTTGCATTTCTTATGGTCCACTGGCTTCAACATACTCGCAGCCACGGCTAGGGAGTCTACCAGGCGATTGCCTTTCCTAGAAATCAGAGATATGTTAAAAGCATGAAACTCGTCTATCAAATCTCTAACTCTAGTTCGATAAAGCCTGAGCCGCCTATCCTTACATATGTATTGTCACTTGACTTGCTTTACCACTAGTTCTGAATCACCAAGAACCTTGATATATTTGATTTTCTTCCGAAGGGCCAATTGTAGTCCGAGAATCAAGGCCTCATATTCTGCCATATTGTTGGTGGCAGGGAACTATAGTCTGTATGCGACGAACATAGGCTCTCTGTCCGAACATGATAATTCAATACCGGCTCCTGCTCCTTGCCTGGACTTGGATCCATCAAATCTTAAAGTCCAAATGTCCTGGTGTCCCTCAGTTACGTTGCACCCAATCCTTTCATCTTGGGTATTTTTAGGTGTTTCTATGTCCAAACAATATGCTCCCAATTCCGCTTCAATGTACTGGATCTCATTCGGTTTGTTGTAATCTGTGATCATATCTTTGACCCTGGGTTCACTATCAATTCGAATTTGATTGGCCACTCCCCTCCAAGGCAACCACATATGTGACGAATCTGTCACAATGTAACCGTTTAGGTTTTTACTCCAATCTCTTCCCAAAACCATGCCATATTTGATAGGAATGTCGAGCACCAATATGTCTATGCGCTGTTGAACCCTAGGTTCTGAATTGACTTGAATAAGCACATCACCCAATTCTCCCACTGCCTCCATGGTTGATCTATCCAGCTGCACCACCCTGCTTCTAGAGGGCTTTGGTGTAAGTCCCAATTTTTTCTGATTTCTAGGGGCATGATGGTAGCCGAGGCCCCTGAGTCTATTAAACAATTGTGCAAGTTTTTACCTGCAATTCTAATGGTTATCAAAAAAGGAGGTATATCTCTTTTTTCCTTTTGTAAAACCATTTGGGACTTAGCACTTTTGTCTTCATGAACTTGGGCAGATGGATTTAATCTCTTTGGTGAACTTACTTCTTGGCCTAATAATCGGGACATGTCATACATCGAGACGTTGGCCTTAGTCTTCTTCATGTCTTCCACTAAGTCATAAGTGGGTTTTTATGAGTTTGGCATATCTTGCACCATCTTAGACTTTTCCACCATGGATGGAGGAGGGGGATTGACCTCTCCTTTAAAATCGGGGAGGGAGTAATTGATTGTTTGGAGGTGTAGAGGAAGTTTTGGGCTCCTTAGAACTCCTAGTGTAATATTTGTGATTTCCTTTCCCAAAACGTTTGTTGGCATGAACTTCTAAGGTTTCTTCATCTTCGCTTCCAAAAAATTCTACATCCTCATCTTCTTCACTTTCTTGGGAATGTATAACCTTAGTCAATATAGACTCATGCTTCCCATGGCCACAGTGCATACAATCGTTATCACTGGGTCCCGATTCTCCAAAATCTTTCGAGACATCTGCCTGATTGGCTACGGGATTGGGTACTCGCCCATTATTCGGCTGCATGTTGTATGTTCCTTTTACTCTATGGTTATGAGGCCGGTTATGACCCATGGTTTGGTCCACTTTTTTATTGACATTTCCTACCGTGACCAAAACTTTGGCCAAGGTTTCCTTCATGTTTTCTATGGTGGATTCAGACCCTTAAGGTTGAGGCACTGTAATTTTGGGTCCAGTTGTGTTTGCTGCATTAGCCACCTCTGGAATAGGTACAATGGCTTGGGTCTGAGTAGGTGGATTCCATCTTGGATTCACATTTTGAATAGCTTGGGTCTGGGCAAGTGGATTCCACCCTGGATTCACACTTTGAATGAGAGTAACTGTTGGATAAGTCGTTGGGCTTGGCATGCTAATGGGAGAAAACCCCGACATGGTCAAAAAATTACTGCCCATGCCGAACCCAGGCAAACCCATCGGGCTATTTTGAATTAATCCCTGCATTTGGACTGAGGCATTCGGATAACTTTGAAATGGTGCCACTTGAGCGGGTGTTTGAAAATTATTCATCATAGGGACCTGTGGTGCCATTAACTAGTTCATCATGGCAAATTGACTGTATGGACCATATTGTCCCATCCCAATCAATTGAGACAATCCTGCCCCTGGCAGGTTCATCTGTTGTTCGAGAGTCATTATTTCTGCATAGGCCAAAGGAAGCGTCATAACCTGAGGGTTCCTTCTAGTCAACAAAGACGTTAAAGGATCTAAGGCTCTGAAATATAATTGCAAGGCAACCGCAGGATCTACCACAAAGTGACGAGTCACATTCACGTATAGTTTTTGGAACCTCTGATTGAATGTTCATATGGGTTCATTGGGTAATCTTTTGCATGATACAAACAAATTATAGACTATGGAGGGACCCACTAACATTCTGAATTGGCTTATGAATGCGGTTTCTAATTGGGCCCATGAAGTGATGGACCCTGCTGGCAGATTTTGATGCCATTCATTAGCAATGGGGTCTAGACTAGCAGGGAAAAATCGGCAAGCAACGTCCTCTTGAGTAACCCCTTGCCTAAACATGTAATCTTTGTAGATTTGGACATGATCTTCTACTGTTGTGGGACCATCGTGAATGAATTTGGGTAATCCCATTTCAATGTTTCTAGGCAAGTCGTGGACTACCCCGGGAATATCTAAAGGGGAACTTTGAGCACCATACCAAAGGGTAGGTGGTTGTTGTTGTTGTTGGGCCATGTTATTCAAAGGTGTTAACCCTGTGGGAACAATGGAACCGCTTGGAACTGTGGAGACAGATACACCTGGTGCTACTGTCGCACTTGAAATTAAGGGCTCAGGCCCGCTAGACGTACTTGAGTCTAAAGAAATCCTAACTCAAGTATACTGGGTGGTATTTCGACCTCTAATGTTTTGTTTTTCGGCCTCCTGGAAGTGGGAGAAAGGCTTTGGAAGATAGTTTCCCCTGTGGTTTTAGACCTTGTAGCTATGTACTCGAGTTGGGCCGACTTGGAAACTCTAGAACTCTAAAAGATTTCTCTCAACTCACTTGCCAAATAAAACATCTAAATGTTATACCTGCAAGCACAATGGGTGGAAACAAAACTACCCATGTTAATTGTTAGAACAAATCAAAATTACAAAGCAATAAAGAAGGCCCTCCTTCTAGCGCCAAAATGTTGAGTGAATATTTTGTCTCACAACAAAATGACCACACAACTAGAGTTTCTGACAGGAAACTCTTTCTTGCAAAGAAATAAGTTATTAATTTTTATTTCTCCAAGCTTCTTGTGGAATAGATCTCTATATGCATAAAACCGATTTCAACTTAATGCACATAAAAAAATATATCCCAGAATAACTCAGATCCTGCAAGTAATCGTTAACAAGGGGCCTTTGTTGATTCACGACAAACTTTGTAACCCTAATTTGTTAAAATAATCAATCATGCAACAAAAATCCTTCTAATGTTCTAACATTAGTGGTTTGTTCTAATGTTAATTGGTTCATTTTATCTTTGTTTAATCATTCTGTTATTTTAACGTTAGTCTTTAATATGAGATTAAACGTATCGAGAACTAAAACAGAAAATGTTCTTATACAAATCAGTTGGAAAACCAAAGAAGGATGTTAATCGAGTTAGCAATCTCCTCCCTACAAAACCCCAAGTTAAGAGATGAAGTTCTAAGACAACCCGACCGAGCGGACCTATACTAACACACAATCCATTCGGATCGGATGCAAGACTCTAAGGAAAGAACATAAGCGCATCATTACGTCATTCACCTATCGTAACCCATCTCATGGCGTAAACGAATAGATCCAAGAAAAAATGATGCAAAGGAAAGATTGATAATGAAAACAGTAGTCTTAGCTTCGATCTCCTTTTGATTTTACACACAAAAGTCACTTTTACCAAATAACTCCTTTATTTCAACAAAAAATGTCCTTTTGTTACAATCTCCAGCCCCATATCCATTTACATTTTTGCTATTTAAACTTTCTGTCGCTGCTATTGGCTGCTCTGTGATGCTTCATTTCAGTTTCTAGGACACTTCGTTTCAGTTTCCCATCTCTTGGTGTTCTAACCCTTCACATGCATTTGCAACGCTTGATCTTCTCTACGGCCAACACCTATCGATTCGAAGCGTTACTCTGATCCTCATGCATTTTGCCACATGTTCAGCCCTCTCTGCATGCTCAGTACGGTCCCCAAAAATCTCGGCTAAAAAAATAGCCCGTGGCCTTGCTTCTTTGCTTTCGTAGCGATATCGCGACATGTCTCGATATCGCGATGCTTTCATTCTTCGTACGCTTCGACTGTAACCCCGTCGTGAAATCATGACCATTTTACCCATCGGGCCATCTTACCGCAACCCGTCGTGATATCGCTATCGTTTCTCTACTTCGGGCATGGTCTTCATTTTTGTCGCGATATCGCTATCGTTTCTCTGCTTCGGGCATGGTCTTCATTTCTGTCATGATATCGCGACATCTTCTCTGTGTCGTACACTTTGCCAAAACACGTCGTGAAATCGTGACCATTTACTCCGTCCGTACATTTTGGCAAAACACGTCGTGAAATCGCGACCATTTTCCCTATCGGGCCACTTTGCTAAAACATGTCACGAAATCGCGACCATTTTCCCTGTCAGGCCACTTTGCCAAAACACGTCACAAAATCGTGACCATTTTAATCAGTCGTACACTTTGTCGAAACATGTCACGAAATCGCGACCATTTTCTTCGTCCGTACATTTTGGCAAAACACGTCGCGAAATCGCAACCATTTTCTCCTTCGACCCTTTTCTATCCACTTGCGTCGTGAAAAAGTGACACGTGATTTCACGACGCCTCTTCGAGCTATGCACCTCTATCCTAGTTTTGTCACGATTTCGTGACCATTTTCTACCCTGTGCCATCTATCCACTTTCAAGCCGCAAAAATCAAAGACATCGCGATTTCGCGACGTTTTCGCCCACCTGCTGTCGTTGACCATGTTGACTACGATTTTGCGACACGTCGTGATTTCGCTACAGTTTTTCCTTCTACCCTTCTCTCTCCTCTCTGGGCCGCGATGGAGCAACATGTTCACGATTTCGCTGCCATTTTCATCGTCCGTACACTTCGTCAAAACACGTCGCGAAATCGTGACCATTTTCTCTGCGTCGGAGCGACATGTCGCGATATCGCGACACTTTTCTTTTTTCAACGGCGACGGAGCGACATGTCGCGATATCGCGACACTCTTCTTTTTTCAGCGACGACAGAGTGACATGTCACGATATCGTGACATTTTTCTTTTTTCAGCGGCGACGATGCGACATGTCGCGATATCGCGACACTTTTCTACACTTGCACATTTTGCCCCCTTTTCTTCATTTTTGGCATCTGGGTCAGTGAGATTTTCTCTGAAAACCTACAACAAGGTGGGTCCCCAATCTTGGGGTGTGTTGTGGATTAACCACAACACATCCCTTTATTCCAACTCTGCCTGGAGCCTCGCTATCACATACTCACCTCCACCTTCCACCATCTATACCTCTAGCTCCACCCGTAACTAAGTATTCTCGACATCCTAAGTCACTATCACTGCATCTCACTTCACCACCATCTATCAAAGTTGATCCCACTCAACCTGGAGCTTAGCCCACTCCTTCTCACTCTGACCAAGATATCTCTTCGAAACCTTCTCCACACCTCCTCCACCATCACCATCACCTCCAATATTTGTAGGTTTCTCTGCTACCACCCTTGCCCACATCTCTCAACTACTATCTCCTCATCATCCTCATACTCCACTTGCCACTCCTACACACAAGGTAGGCTCGACTCATTAACTTGATGCTTATACAACATTAGAGCATCAGGTACCCCCTATTGTATCCTAAATACCATAAAACCTGTAAGAACTGGATCAACTCCACCTCACTACCATGTCGTCAAACTACTCATATGGTTTTCTTGACCCATCATACTTGCTCCCCATCACTAGACCACCTAGCATCCTACCATGGTCTCCAGTACACCTAGTCTAGTATCAACCCTACCCATAGATATCTACACTCCTAGCCATTGTGACTAGGATGACTCAGTTGTATCTCCTCAACTGCTCACCATCTCAATACATAGGACTGATCCCTATCCCATTCGCATGGTATATCCATTGGATGAGCCACATTAACATACTCCTAGCCCCAGATTTGTAGTAGCACACTATAGCCCAACCCTTTTTGCCCTTGCCTCTTCACCTTGTACAACTCCAAGTATGTCTATGCTAGTCGCATAGACATCCATGCATACACTAGAGGCTCATTGATCATATCGAACATCAATCGAATCATGTTCCATGGGAACTAAAAATCGATGTTTTTGGGCACCAACACATTAGCTAGCATAAACATGACTAAGGTTGATAGTACCTCCAACCGCCTATTCACATACATCTGCAAGTACCTGATACCTCCACATTGGATGTTCACATCCCTCCATCCATCACCAAAAATCTACCTCATCTCATACTCCCTATCGTACCCAAGTTGGATACGTAACCCCTCCACTGGTACTCAAAATATGTGGTACATATCCTCCAGTGTCACCATCATCTTCCCTATCGGGAGCTAGAAGGTCCCCCTATATGGATTCCATATCTCTACCAAGATAGAGAGGTACCCCTCATCAACCCTCACCACCTCAAGATGGGCACATCCTACTAATCCCACCTACTCCAACCAATCCCAATGGTCCTTATACAACACCTTTCTCACCCTTGGTATGATGGATGAGAATCGATGTCGAGACTCCAAGATCCTCAACTATAACACAAAACAATAACAAATGCACATTACCATTACATGCATAATCATAATAATAAAAAACACACACAAAAAAAACATATTGTAAAAATCCAAACAAGAGAGCTAAAGACACTTACCTTTGCCACCTGCACCTCAACTCCTGCTACCACATCCACTCCCTCCATTGCCATCGCTTCACTTGTTCAATCTTATTCAAATGTCACTTCTTGAACTCTCAAACGTAATAATGATTTGAATTTTACCCCTGTAACCCTTCTATAGCTATTTTTGGTATGCTCAAATGCCCTAGGGCATCTACCTGGCGTACTCAAATTCCTCCATATGTATGTGTATGATGTGGATGTTGGCTTGCGTTTGTATCCAACTTGCTACAAAAGGACTCAAAAGGTCTCAAAATGTAGCAGAACCCCATAAAATCACCTCAGAATTCATCCATACATTTATTACATCATTCCATTATGTTTACTGATTTGGGTGCTTAATTTTTTATTGCGACCAAAAATCACGAAAATACCTAAATCATGTCAAAATGCCTCAAAATGGTCTGAAATTTCACAAAATTGCCACATTCCTTATTCCAAGCATTCATCACATCATTTCATCATAGTTTGTGATAATATGGATTAATTTGGGTATGTATTTATTGTTTACAACCAAAAGCTGTGAAAATGCCTCAAATTGTCTCAAAATATCCCAAAACAATTCCATATTTCACAAAATCATCAAAATAAATCATCAATGCATTGTCATGTGTATTCATACTCATGCATCATTATTCAAAACCAATCATTGCACCATTCATATTCACATTCATTTACATCATTCATATCATCCACATTTACAAAAATCTATTTTTTGTTGGGGCAAAAGTAAGTCCCATCATCATACCAGTCACATTCATTGCATCATTTAAATCATTCATATCATCCATAATTCTGTAAATTGGCTTATGATATTTAAACTCATGCATCATCATTCAACATTGCCCAATTCATTCATCAATGCATTTCCATTTAACATTGTCAAATAAACTTACATTTTCAAGTGAACCTCATATCTAGTGGTTTACTCTATTCCTATGGTGATTGCAATGATTGGTTATCCATGCAATTAGGTAGGATGGGTATATCACCATAAGGAAGATTGGTTCCTCATTTTTTAAGTGAGACTATGCTCAAACTAATTTGCTCAAAATTTGTCATTGATGCCCTTTTCCATGGGGTAACAAACACATAAATTTCACTACATTATTTCCTTTAAATTGTAATAATCATCAAGGATAAAAACCCACTAGGATGATTGGTTCCTCATTGTACATTCAAGAATTGCCACAGTCACTAACAGGCCCTTAAGATGATTGGTTTCTTTACTTTTTTATTTTTTGCATCTGCATTTTGCATTTCAATGACGCCAAAGGTATATTTTTCAACAACACAAAATCACCTCAAACTTGGGGTAACCAAATTGGATTTTGCTTTCCCACATAGGGATACACCGTGCACATTCATTTATATCATTCATATCATCCACATTTTCAAAAATCTCTTTTCTATTGGGGCAAAATCAGAATCAATCACTCACATTCATTTATATCATTCGTATCATCCACATTTCTAAAATACCATTTTTTGTTGAGGCAAAAGTAGAATCAACCACTCACATTCATTTACATCATTCATATCATCCATATTTCCAAAAAACTTCTTTTTTGGGGGGAAAAAACAGAATCATTCATCACATTCATTTACATCATTCATATCATCCACACTTCCAAAAACTCCTTTTTTATTGGGACAAAAGAGAATTATTTAGTACATCACTCACATCATTCATATCATTTACAATTCTGTTAAATTCAATACATCACTTACATCATTCATATCATCCAAAATTCTGTCAATTGGCTCATAATATTCATTCTTCACTCATTCACTAATTTAGGGGGTAAGCTACAACCATAATTTTTGCTTGCAGAGTCTTCTTGCGCACCTAAGGAAAGAATCCATTCCACTAAACCAGGTGTCTCTTGTTTTTACACCATATTGTGTTTCACGCAACGTGATATAAAAGGGGCATTTATAGACACTAAATCCTAACCACTTGTCATCCACTCATCATCAAATCCCAACCATTCATCATTTATATATATATATATATATTATATATGAATAAATCTCAGCCACCCATCATGTCTTAATCTCAACAATTTATATAACATGACTCATGCCACTTATCAAATCACAATTTTAGTCCTTCATCATGTTTTAATATCAAACATCCATTAGTATCATCGAAATCCTAACATGATCAAGGGTAAATTGTAAAAGATCATTCACTTTTGTGAATGATGGTTGGTCAAAAAAATTAACATCCAGAGGTCAAGATCTAAAAGCATTGATCATCCATCATTTTGTAAACCCTAGCACTCTTCCAATGCATTCCCTCCTTATCGCCACCATATACATCATATCCTTCACTAAAACCTCCACAAACTAGATTGGATTCTACAAAGCATTCCCCCATAACCCTCGAAAACTCTAGGGCATTTGTCGAATGCTATAGGGCATACATAGCCATACCTGAACACTACAAGGTGTTCATTGTTCATAGGTTTGTAGTCGCCAAAACCTCAAACACTTGTGAGTGTTCGCACATCACCAGATCGAGTCATTAGGAATATAAATCCAACAACTTAGGCATATTTCAATAAGGTATCAAGTTTTATTGATTTACATACATTTTTTGTATTTTTGCACTTCATTTAGCAAGTATTTTAGTTAGGGTTGGTATTTTACACTTTCATGTTTCAGTGGACCTCACACTGTGGAGGCCTCATAGGTGTTACTAACTTTATTCTGATCTATTTGTGTGTAGGTTACATGAGACATTTTTTTTAGCAGTTGTTGTAGCTTTGAGTGGCCTCGCAGGGATACTCAAGACCACTCACACTTGTTTGGAGTGAATATGATCTAGAGATACCAACTATCATATGATCGAGGGTTTAATCCTTTTACTATAAAATTATTGTATCAACACAAGTTGTATTGTGTAACCCCTGATTTTGGGGTACACCAATGTTATAATAGTAGAGATCTAGGCTCCATAAAATTAATATATTAGCATTTTGTCATTGTATAATACTTCTTGTGTTTTATCTGTTATTATTATATTGGTGTTGATTATTTTTACTTTACATTATTCAACCTAAAAATAAGGACCTTGGCCAAAATTTTGTATGATATTAAACAAAGTAATGGATATCCAATTTTGAACCATTGTAGGATTGATAGCTTTGAGGATTAATTTTAGTAATTATTTATTAATGTTGTTCCTTATAATTCCACTATAAAAGGATTCATCATACATATTGAACATGTCTAAAGAAATGCATCTTACATTAACATTTTAGTATTCAATGGGAAACCTTTAAATTCTTGAAGACTTATCATTGCTCATTACATTGATTGATCTAAAAAATTTCTTCCTTCAAGCATAGATCTAATTATGTTTCAACATCCTTATTTTTCTTGGGATAATTTTGAAACACGCCTCTCTAGCATATCTTACATGACTCAAGTCATCAAAAGTAAAATTATTATTATAAAAATAATGGAACTATTTAGCCATAAACCAAGGTTCCAATTCCATGGGTGAACCTTAACATTTTAGGAAGGCCAAGTTAGCCTAAGAAAGTGTGAGTTGAGATACAACCTCTAGAATCTTTGGAAAATAGTATGGAATGAGTGTTGTAAGTGTGAGAAGGAAGCAAGTGAAGAAAATGAGAGAACCTCATCTTTTTTATTCCAAATCATTGGGAAGATTTAAAAAAATAAAGGATTCTTATGAGGAAAAACTAGGTATCATGATAGGAAAACTATTTTAAAAAGTTCTAATTGGAAGTAAAGATGCCCTAACTAGAAGTGAAAATGTCATAGTTGGGGACAAAAAAAAAAAGAGAATCCATGGAAAACCCTATATAAGTAGAAAATATTATACCATAAATGATTATCAAGGATGAGAAAATTAAGCATGACAACAATTCTTAAAAGTAGAGGGTTAATATGTAAGGTTCATAGATACCAGTTAGGTTTTTTAGAGATAAATTTTGATCAAGTGGAAGTGAGGATTGAAATCAAATTAATCCATGACTTTTATTCCAATATAAAATTTCCATCTTCTCCACTTAAAAAATCAAGGATAAAATAAGGGGTGATGGCCCATGGTTTGGGGGGAAGATGCATTTTATTTAAGATCATGGAGTGAAAATTTTTCTATGGAGATAGAAACTGTTAAAAGGCTTCTAGTATGGGTTAGGCTTTTGGAATTCCATATTGAATTATCAATAAGGAGGTTTTACAGAATATTGGAAATATTTTAGAGGAGTTCATCTAGATGGACCAACTACTAAGAAGCAAAGGTATGTTGTATATACCTAAATATGTGTTGCCATGAATATTTTAAAACTTTTGCCATGATATATTAGGATTAAATTTAAATCAAGATAATGTAATTAACAAGTAAATTTTAAAAATATTACATTTGGATGCCATAATTATTAGGATATTGGATATATAGCAAAATATTTTAAAGAGAAAAGAATGGAGAAAAACAAAAAAAATGGGCATAGAAAGGAGATCATGATGTAGTAGAAGCTAGAATAGATCAAGGCTTTTCCACTCCCAAGAAAGTGGTAAATAAAGGCCCTCTATGTCATCAAATGATGAATTCCATCAAAATTTACTTAGATCAACACTTAGAAGAAACCAAGGACATAAGGGATGGGGAAGTACAATTTGCAAGTTCAAATTTGGAAGGAATTAAAGATGTGAAGGAAGATTTTGATGTGAATTTTAAAGCAAATGAGGGGAAGATGTCAAGTTTAATCTAGGTAAATCATGTTTAGTTCTTGCAAGTAGTATAAATTCTTCTCCTTGAAAAAAATTTGAAATAACATAAAGCTTATCCCTTGTACTTTAGGGTTTCAAAAGGAGTATAATAAAAAAATGCGTATGGAGGACGTACATGAAAATTTATCATTTTTATCAAAGCATAAGAAAGAGAATATTATGAATGATGGTCCTTGTATTTTAGCGTTTGTAGGACCATAAAGAAGAATATGTTTGTGAGGCTATTCATTGCATTTTAAATTCTCTAGGGAAAGTTTCATTATGAATAGTATGGAAAAAAATCAAAGATATTTATGAAGATGAAGATGTCTATAGGAATGAAAAAAGGAGAGGAAGATCCTTAAACCAAGAAAAAAGTGAAAAGAAAAATTAGAGGGATATTGATATGGAAAAACAAAAATAAATATTTTAGATGTTAACAAAATGTGGGGATAAGACCAAAAATTAAGAAAATTATGATAGAAATGATATTTTAAAATCGTAGGGATATCAATAAGACCCCCTAAAATAGATTTATTAAATAATTAATATGTGGTTATAGTCCTAAGTTTATTTTAATACAAGAAATACAAATAAGTTATGAGGAATATAAGGATGCATTTAAAAATATTTGAAAGATGAGGAATTGTCTAGATTTTTTTTCTAGATAAGCTTCAAGAGATATTGCAACAATATGAGAAATGAAAATGGGATGGATAATTGATAAAAGTAAAAAGTAATTGTGTTATCGGTGTTTTTTTGCATTAAAGAGAAAATATAAAAGTTGGAACTATAAATGCATGTGCTCCAACTATAGTTACTCCTCTTGAAGGATGTTAGAAGGACCTTAATTTATTCTTGTCAAAATTAATGATGATTTATAATTGTGATATATGGATTCTCAGAGTGGGGAATTTAATAAAATTTTGTCCTTCAAAAAATAAGGGAGATACTCTTGGATGGTCTAAATCAATATAGGACTTCAGTTCATTTTTTAATTCAACTAACCTTTGGACTGCTATTCCTTCAAGATTTCAACATACATGAGATAATAGATGCATTAGAAAAACTCATGTACCATAAATATTGGATAGATTTTTGTTATCTAATCCATGGTTGTAAACATAGTATACACTCTCTTTAAACATTTTGTTATGATTAAAATTAAACTATAAACCTATTTTATTGAGATGTGATCTACTTAATCATGGTCATCTAAAGCCATTTAGATTTTAATCTATGTGGATCCAAGAACCTGATTTTTCTATATGGCTATGTTATGGTGGGATGATTTTGGAGAATATTACATTATTTGGTACATGCTAATGTACCCCCATGGTACCTATGGTACAATGTAAATATTAGAATAGAGTTTGAGTCAATAGTTTAGGAGTGATATTTATATTTCCCCTTTATGTAAGTGTCTATGTGCAGGATATGCACAAGTGTCATGTAAGTAAGAGTGCAAGTGTGTAATGAAAGAAAGTGCACAAGTGTCATGTAATTAAGTGTGCAAATATGTAATGTGAGGATGTGTACAAGTCTCATGTATTAGGTGTGCATGTAGAAGTGTAAGTGTCATGTAAAAAAATGTAAGTGCCATACAACTAAGTGTGCATGTAAGTAGAAAGTCAAGAGTCATGTATAGAAGTGGCAAGATGAGAAGCCAAAGGACATGTGAGAGTTATCTAATGCATGAAATAGGAAAATATGTATCTTTGGGATATGTGAGGAGAACAATAGTCAAGTACTTAAAGAGTCATATTTGTATGGCTATATTATGGAGATAAAGCTCCATGTATTGTATTGAAGAAGATCATATTCAAGTATTAATAATATTGAAGCTTATATGCATATTTTGAGAAATTCTACTGTAAGTTTCTTCATTTTATTGCATGAATGATTTTGGCAATTTTATATTCATATTTGATATTTTCTTGGATGTTATTATAATTTATATTAGCCAGTTTATATTTTGATTGCTCTTATATTTGATTTTACTCAAGATCTAGAATATTGGGACTAAGATAATCTAGATTAAAAGCCAACAATGGTATCAAAACTACTTTGAGTAGACTCTATTGCTAGCATTGGAGGAAGTTTTTGATGTAAATTTATATTTAAAGTCATATGAAGAAAACGTAGACTCAAGATATTGCAAAGTTCAAATTTGTAGATTGATATTTGATAAAGGCCTAATTATTGTGTTGGAGTCTTTTCACATTAAAAAATAAGTGAATACTAGGACTCGACTTGAAGAATTTATTGAGGGGACAAATCAAAAGTCACCCTGATTTTTGAATTCTCTCTCTATATAGAGAACCACATATTGAGTGGCCAAAAACCACCTTAGAAAATTTTTAACACTTTAAATTTTGGGTATAGGCGACATTGATAAAATATTGCACATATAAGGTTGCAGTCTCAAGATGATTGTAGAAGAAGAAAAACTCAAGAAACTACCATAGAAGAATATAGAACTCAGGCTAGTACCTGAGAAGAAGATAGAACTCAAGAAAGTACCTAAGAAGAATATAGAAGAGCTTAGGCTAGAACCTAAGAAAGAAGAAAAAGGAAGAAGAAATAATATAGAAGAACTTAGGCTAGTACATGAGAAGAAGATAGAAGAACTTAGACAAGTACTTGAGAAGAATATAGAAGAACTCAAGCTAGAACCTAAGAAATAAGAAAAAGGAAGAAGAAATAATATAGAACTCAGGCTAAAATCTAAGAAAGAAAAAATTAGTTAGATCTCAGGCTTGAACTTAAGAGAAAGAGAAAGAAGCAAGAAGAACTTAGGCTAGAAGTTGAGAGAAAAATAAAATAGAAGAGCTTTGGTAAAATCCTAAGTAGAGAATAAAATAAAGAAGAGAAAGCATCAAAGCTTTTCATAGAATATTTTGAAAGGAAATATTATATTTGAAAGATAAAGCAATTTGTTCTGAAAGATATTTCAAAGTAGAGAAAAGATAAGCAAGTTGGAGTATCTAAAAAATAAAAGCAAGTTGAAGTGCTTGAGTGAGATAGATAAGTTGAAGTGCTTGAGTGAGTTGAGCAAAGCGCTTGAGTATGATAAGCAAGCTAGAGCATCTGGGTGAGATAGAAAAGTTGAAGCACCTGAGTGAGCCGATTGGAGCACTAAGGAAGATAAGCTAGCTAGAGCATCAAAGCTAGAGCACCCATATATCCTATAAATATTAGTTCGAATAGAGTGCAAGAGCAATATATCCTAAGTAGAACAATTTAGCCAAAGCATGAACTTGAGTGCCAAGAAGTATTTTTCCTAAAAAAAGACATCAAAATTACCAGTTGAGTATCTTCTCTGTAATTTTTTCAAATTTTTACTACTACAGTCAGAGTGATTAACACATAGGAGGCATTGATAACATAAGGGAAGTAAAATATTCTTGCATGAGTGTTACACATAAATTGTAATATCTATCATAGTTTGCTACAACGAATTGACTATGAGTGTATGTCAGAGTGGAACGTTGATTGGCTATGAGTGTTTTCCAAAGTGGAACGTTGATTGGCTATGAGCGTATTCCAGAGTGGAATGTTGATCGACTAAGAGTGTTTCAAAATAGTGCATACGTTTGAGAATATTATACCCTAATATGCCAAGAGGAATATAAGGTAAGTAATATTATCTTAATCATTTGATATATTTACTAAAGTCCTAAGTTAATGTTTAATTGAAGTATTAGAAACTTAGGAACTTAAAATTTATATTTTGAGGGGGAGTTAAAAGGAATTCAAATTCCTATGAAATAATATTTACGTGGGATTTATAAGGACTTATACCATATTTATGAAGGAAAAAATATTTTACATTTGCAAATAATTTTGTAGCTTATTTAAAAAAAATGGTTTTTGAAAATTTGATATATTACATTTTGGAGAGAGAAGGATTTTTACTCCAAAAAGGAAAATTTGAATATATATATATATATATATATATATATATTTTTTTTTTTGAAATTTGAAGAATTTCGAATTGTTGAGCAAGGTGCAGCAAACAGTATTGTCATTGTTTTCAACACGATCGGACAGATTTATTGATGCAATGGACAAGAGTTTATTGAACGAGCAAGGTGCGACCAAAGTACAATGGATAGGAGTTCAGTGTTGAGCAAGGTGTTGCAGGAGGATTGTCATTGTTGTCAATACAGTCAGTTAGATCTAAGGATGCAGTGGGTAGACAGATCAGAAGTCATTCAGATGTAGAAAATTCGAAGAAAAAGACAAGTGAGAAAACTGTCGCGATATCGCGACAAGTCGAAGGAGAGAGAAAATGTAGCCAGAAATGTCACGATATCGCGACGAAAGTGAGGATAGAGAAAGTGCAGCCAGAAATGTCATGATTTCGTGACAGAAGTAAGGAGAGAGAAGGCGCAAGGCAAACTGTCGTGATTTCACGACAATTCGGAGGCCAAGAAGTCAAGTCGAGAAACTGTAGCGATTTCGCTACATGTTGACTTTTCATTGGCAGAAACAGGGAGAAAGTGTTAAGTGAAAAAGTTGTAGCGATTTCGCTACAAGTTACAAAGACGAAGTAAAGGTGTAGTGATTTCGCTACGAGTTGCAAAGGCACAAAGTAAAGGTGTAGCGATTTCGCTACGAGTTGCAAAGGCACAAAGTAAAGGTGTAGCGATTTCGCTATGAGCTGCAAAGGCACAAAGTAAAGGTGTAGCGATTTCGCTACGGGTAAAAGATGCACAAAACAAAGGTGTAGCGATTTCGCTACAGGTCTAAAGTACAGACATCAAAGGTGCAGCAATCATACTTCAAGTCGAAAGTGTAAGGCACAAGTCAAAATTTCTCAAGAAGAAGCAAGTTGGAAGCACAAGGCAAATTTGTAGAAATTTCGCTACTGCATGAAGCTCAAATTGTACGGAAGCCGAAAGCATCGTGATTTCATGACAAAGATGAAGATGACGTCAGCAAAATCTGAAAGTGTCGCAATTTTGCGACAGGGTGCAAGAAAAGCTGCTGGAAGCCGGAAGCGTCGTGATTTCACGACAAGAATGATGATGACGTCAGCAAAAGCTGAAAGTGTCACGATTTCGTGACAGGGTGCAAGGAAAGCTGCTGGAAGCCGAAAGCATCATGATTTTGTGACAACATTAAGGATGACGTAAGCAAAAGTTCGAAGTGTCACGATTTCGCGACATGAACGATGGGAAAGCTTTCAAAGGCCAAAACAGTCACGATATCGTGACGACAAGGTTAAGGAGGTGTACGGCCACAAAAAGTGTCGTGATATCACGACATGTTAGTTTTTCGGGGCAACAGCAACAGAAAGGTGACAGAGAAGCAGCATCATTTGAGGCCGACAAGTTGAATCGAGGCCGATGATTTTTAGGGTTTCGAAGCCGACTTTTTCTAGGGTTTTACAACGAACATTTTTAGGGTTTCGAAGCTGACATTTGCTAGGGTTTTTACAGCGAAAGTGTTTAGGGTTGCAGCTGACAATCATCAGGTTCAAGCAGCCAAAAAACTCTAGGGTTTGAAGACGACATCATTAGGGTTTGCAGCCGACGTCTGAGAGTTACAGTCGACTATGATTTAACATTTGTCTTAAACATTTCTTCTATAAAAGGAGGGCTAATTGAAGATGGATATTGACTTGGATGAACATAAAGTGCGTATGCGAGAGTTACTATGCGTAGAGAGTGAGTCGGTTCGATATGAGCTAAGACCGAAGCAATATTTCTTCAGTGATGCAGTGAAGAGTGCATATCAACTGATCGAGAATCAAGAGCACGATGTGTAGAAGGTGTGTTTCAAGTTCGAAGCAATAATGCATAGACTGTAGATGTGAGAGTTATTTGGAGTTGCAGTAGAGTGTGCGTTGCGACAAGATAGTGTGCATTGCGATGGCAAGAACGAGCAGAGTGACTTGTGCGAAGATAAGAGCGCGATGTCCAAAAGTTGTGTTCTAAGTCCAAAGTGACAGTGCACAGTTCATAGAAGAGATCGATCGGCTGAATACAACAGAGAGCGCGAAGAAGTATAGAGAAGCGGTCGGAGAGTGCAAATTATTTTGCGCAGAAGCAGCAGAATGCAAAAAAATAGCAGATCGTGAAAATTGAGGTGAAAGTTTTATTCTAGAATTTTTATTTTTGTCTTCCAAGTTGTAGCTTGGCAAAAGGGGTTGGTGCCTCTTTCCAGTAGGTTCTGGTAAAATAGGAGTTGGTGCTCCATTCTATTGAAACAGATAAAGTTAAGGGGTTGGTGCTCCTTCCAGTTGGTGCTGGTAAAGGATTATGTAAAGTTGTAGCTTTGCATTGATTGGATTTGGATGGTAGTCCAAGCAGTCATTTTTGAGGAGTAGCCACATTGGTGAACCTCGTTAAATTGCCTTGTTATGTGTGATGCTTTCTTGATGCATTTAGTATTCTTTTCATCTGCTTTAAACTGATGCTGGTTCTAAAATCATATGTTTTAGAAATTTTTAAAGAACACACTGATTCACCCCCCCTCTCAGTGTCATTGTGATTACAACATGAATTTGCAAATTTAATAAATTAGGGAGATAAAAGTTTTACTATTTCAAAGGAATTTGAAAATTTATTTTTGAAAAAGAATTCAAAATCTTGATTATTGAAGTTCTTTGAAAAAGATTTTTGAAATTGAAATTTATTAGTTTTAGAGTAAAAGGGATTTCAAATTCAAGGGAATTGAATTCAATCATTGAAAATTATCAAAAAAATAATTATAAATGCATTCAATGGAGATAGTGACGAAATGGTGAACAACCTAAAAATTTACTCACAAAATTTGATAGATGTTTTTATGAAAAGAAGGGAATGCCAAATGATTTAAATGAAAAACTATCTTTATTTATCAAAAATGCGAAAGATAAGAAATTTACAACACTTACAAGCTATCTTCATGAAAAACTCTTTAGAACATGGCGAAATTCAAAAAATACCATTATATTTTCTTTTGAAGAATGTTTAATGATATATATGTCTTTACTCACATTTGAGATATTTCAAGAAAAATAACAAGAGAAAAAGGATGTCAGTTGTGACACATCTGATTTGAATGAATCTTATATGAGCTTCAATAAGGAATCTTTGAGTTATAGAATGTATTATTGTGATGACTTAATAATTGTTTGTTCAAAAGTCACACTATCAATTATATCACAACTAAATATGAAGAAAAAAAACCATAGAAGAAGAACAAAGGAAAGCACAAAAATAAAAATAAAAGACATGAAGCAAAAGTTAAATAAGGATCTCAAATTGAAGATCAAAACCAAAGTTTGAAGGAAATAGATTGAAGATAAAGTCTTCAATAACCAAATAATGTAATACGGGGGGTGTTGGAGAATATTACATTATTTGGTACATGCTAATGTACCCCATGGTACCTATGGTACAATGTAAATATTAGAATAGGGTTTGAGTCAATAGTTTAGGAGTGAGATTTATATTTCCCCTTTATGTAAGTGTCTATGTGTAGGATATGCACAAGTGTCATGTAAGTAAGAGTTTAAGTGTGTAATGAGAGAAAGTGCACAAGTGTCATGTAATTAAGTGTGCAAAAATGTAATGTGAATGTGTGCACAAGTTTCATGTATTAGGTGTACATTTAGAAGTGTGTGTCATGTAAAAGAGTGTAAGTGTCTAGAGCTAAGTGCATGTAAGTAGAGAGTCAAGAGTAATGTATACAAGTGGTAAGATGAGAAGCCAAAGGACATGTGAGAGTTGTCATATGCATGGAACATGAAAAGATGTATCTCTTGGATATGTGAGGAGAACAATAGTCAAGTACTTGAAGAGTCATATTTATATGGCTATATTATGGAGATAAAGATCCATGTATTGTATTGAAGAATATCAGATTCAAGCATTAATAATATTGAAGCTTGTATGCATATTTTGAGCAATTCTATTATAAGTTCATGTTATTGCATGAATGATTTTGGCCATTTTATATTCATATTTGATATTTTCTTGAATGTTATTATAATTTATATTAGCCAAATTATATTTTTATTGATATTATATTTTTGTTGACTCAAGATCCAAAAAATTGGGACTAAGATAATCTGGCTTACTTGAAGGATCATGTATGTATAAGTTTGTTCAAAAAATGAAATATATAATAGGGTAAATGAAGATTGTGAATTTCAAATATTTTGGTAACATGTTTAAAATAAAAGAGTAAATTAATTTCAAACTCAATAATGTACAAGATATAGTAGAAGTAAATGGAATGAAACAAGATACTATGTTCAAAAAAACATTTTATTTTCCAATTATAATAATGTATTGAAAAATAAAAAGTCATCTTGGTCCCATAAATCTTAGGAAAGGTGACTTAAGGAAGGGGAGATGAATGTCAATTTTCATATTACAACCAAAATAAATTTATTTGTTTAATAAATAATAAATATTTTAACTTTGGATGGAAGAAGTATTGAGGAAAAAGGAGATATTATGAAGGAAGCAATTCATTATTTCAAAGATATTCTATTAGAAGTTATGGAAAACAGGGAGTCTCAAGGTAAGCTTTTACAAAAAAATCCATAAAATTATCCCACAAGGAAAAATTTAAATCATGACAAGGAATATCCCTATAGAGGATATACAAAAGATAATTTTATCATTTCATCCTAACAAGGCAATTGCCTTAATAAATTTCCCTCAATTTTATTTGAACTATTATGGGATTTGTTGAAGAATGACATGTTACCTATAGATGAAGAGGAATCTATTTGTCTATAGCTTTTAAATTATCTTATAAATCATATCACAAAGCTTGTGTTTTATCATAGGAAAAAAATAGTTTTGTTCATGTTAAATAATTTTTATGGTATAATAATTGCACAATAGGCCATACACTCTTCATTCCATGAAAAATCCATGTATGCTTATAAAATTAGATAGGAATAAGGCATATAATAAGATTTATATGAGTTTTCTATATGATATTCTAAAACATATTTTGATCAAGGTTGATATGAATGGATTAGATGTTGTTATAGCACTAAAAAAATATATTTTGATTAATAATTCCCAATTTAATACTTTAACTCATCTTGTGGACTTTCTCAAGGGTGACCAAGTATTTCCTTATCTATTTATTATTCTTGTTGAGGCATTGGGTAGAGATTTATCAAAGGTAAAAATGGAAGAACAAATCAAATGGATTTAGGTTGCAACAAATGTTAATACTAAAAAACTAAAGATATTTTTTAATTAATGTTCTCATATATTTGTGAATATATTAGGGATTAAAGTTGGAAAATTACCATCAACATATATGAATATTCCTTTGGTAAAGGGAAGAAGCAGTTTTGGAATTGCTTTTGGATAGAATAATTTTTTTTTGGCAGGTTGAAAAGGTAATTTCTTAACCATGGTTGGAAGACTACAACTCATAAAGACTACATTGCAATCTATCTCTATATATATGATGTCACTTTCAATATTGCCAACAAGTATAACATTTGAATTTGATAAAATTCAAAGAGATTTTTTTGAAAAGGACATGAGGAAAAATTTAGGTTTCCTCTTTATATGTGGGATATGATTTGCAAAGGAAATAATTTTGGAGGGGCGAGATTGTAAAACTATAGACTTATGAGTTTATCAATAGGGAAAAACTTAGTTGGATATTATTCAAAGACTAATAAAAGAGTTGGTAAAGAGTCTTAGTTTATCTAGGTTCTCTTGAAGTAATAAAAGTGTTCATGAAACAAACCCTACCTAGAGGCTCAAGAACATGGAACATCATATCAAATAGTTCACACTTTATTAAGAAACATAGGGGGTACTAAAATATTTTGGCTCAATGCTTGGGTGAAGTCTTATTCTTTTATTTATGATGTAAAATGTCAACCACTGGCTTGGAAATGTCTAGCTTATAAAGTCCAAAGGTAAACAATTATATTAATGTGACCAATAATTCCAAACTATAAAATTCTATTAGTAACCTTGTTGAAGAAGAGGATCTCAAATAAATAGAAGATGATATTTAAAACATGCTCTAAGAGTTCAATTTGTTTATTTTTAGACAAGAGTATGATTTGGTTTAGAATCTATAAAAAAATGGTCAATACTTGATCAAGATGGAATATAGGGATTTAGAGAAATCAAGATTTTCTACTCTTAATTATTTCTCTTGAAATACTATTATAGGAGAGAAATCGATACCTTCTAGTAATGATTTTTTTACAACCTTAACATTCCTTTGGTTAGTAGTCTAAAGCAATATTCTTATAGAAGAGAGTCCCAAAAGAAGAGGATATCATGGATCTTTTAGGTGCATTGAATAAGAAGAATCTAGAAACATCATATTATTTACTTCTTCATTGTCCTTTTGCTTACACTATTTTAAACCCTAAGCATCCACAAGGTAGCTTTGTCAACGTCAAAAGAGTTGATGAAGTATTGGATTAATTTTTTCAAATCTAAAGTATTAAGAATTCTATGGAGGATTGGTCTTGCCATTATTTATTGAAAAACATGGCTTGAAAGGAATAATAGAATTTATTTAAAAAAATCTTAAAATCATGCCTAGTTTTGGAATTATAATTTTACCTCCCTTATAGAATTTTTACAAACATGGTGCTCATAATTAGAAGTCTCATGTATGAAAAAAAGGTGTTAGCATTTTGGTTATAGGATTTTAATATACATAAAGGGTTATTTTGATAATGTAATTGACACAAAGGATTTGCATTATTTTATGGTAAAATAAAAATGTGTAGAAGTTGGGTTTATCAAAATTGAAGCTAATGGTACTTCCAAATCTCTTATTAAAAATTATGTCAAAATTTTGATCATAGAAATGTAATAATTTTAAAAACATGAATAATATCTTTGATAGAAAAGGTATATTAAGAATAAATTTGACAAAAAGGCAAGTTGGACATAGTTTAATTGACTTAAAAAATATAATATTTTGGTATTTTGATGGGGGTGGCCCCTTAGAAGCTACACTTAACTTTGATATTTATAAATTTTGTCTTAATATTTAGTAAGATAAATCTAAACATTAAATTTATAAATGAATTACCTATTTATTTGTAGTCAAGAATAAAAAAAAAGAAGTAGAAACCTTAATACCTTATTTAAGCCATATCAATTAGACCTAATTTTTACCCCTTCTTCATAATATTGTTAAAAGAATTTGATCTAATGCTTGGAGTAAACCACAAACATATTTAGATTTCTTCTTATTGGATTATTACAGATTGTTTTATGAGTATTTATCACCACTTCTTAGGTTGAATAAACTGAAAACCTTCTCAGTGAGACCTTAACCTATGATACATTCTAAAAAATTATTAACAAACTGAACAAAATATTATCGTTATTGACATGTGATGTCTTATAGTGGACAATTGCAACCTTTTTAAAGAAAATAAGAATATCAAGGTATTTTTTGTTCTTTCAAGTGAGATGTATTTATCATGTATACACTCTCTAAACATGGGAGCAAATTTTTGACCATTTTCTCAAAAAACAAGTAAAAATATCAATAAGATAATTTAAAAGTGTAAAAGTGATAGTCATAATAGTGAGTAGAGTAGTGGACAATGGAAGTGAAGCTAGATTAGATGGAGAAGTAGATTGGATAAAGGGTGGAGTCATTCTAGCTGAAGTTACATCCAATTTAGTGGTCATCATAAGGAAAAACAAAAATTGTAAAAGCATCAAATGGTTATATTCTTAGGGTTAGGGATCTTGTTCCTTTCCCAGTTTCCTTAGCACCTTTGCCCATACTTCACGGAAGGAAGGTATTGCATAGAATATCCTTTGGGGGGGAGATCCTTTATCCATTGTTCTGCCCCTTTCCTTGCCCTAAGGTGGGAAAATTTTTGTCCCATTTTTTGTTCCACTGTTCCACATTTTTCCTTCGGTGCCTGACCTCTGGGATATATTCAAGTTTTTCCTTGGGAATTTTTTTGGGTTTTTTCTCAGGTTGTTTCAAGAAGTCTTCTTGAATTTTGCTCATTGAGGATCTTCAGTTGCGAATGGCTGGGTCTGAGGAATTTTGGCTTCTTCAGCAGTTTTGCACAACATCCTTTTGGTCTGGGAGTGGGACCATGTGCTTTATACTATGACTCTGCTCTTTGGTTTTGAGGTGGTGGGTCTTGCAAGATTTTAGTTCCTTTCATGGCTTTGTAGCCTCTGGTCTTTTTGTTGTTGAATCCTTGTAGGTTTTCCTCCTTGTTTCCTTGAAGCTATTTTTTGGCGGGTCTGAGGAATTCTAGCTTCATGAGTAGTTTTGCACAACATCCTTTTGGGTTTTTATGGGTTTACCATGTGATTTCTACTATGACTCTTCTATTTGGGTTTGAGGTGGTGGTTCATGCAGGATTTCAGTTCCTTTTGTGGCTTTCGAGGGCCTCTATTTTTCTTGTCATTGATTCCTTGCGGGACTTCCTCTTCTGTGACCTTGAAGCTATTGAAGGTTGTCTAGGATGCATGGCTACTATATTTTGATTTGTGCTCTAATGTCTATAGTCATGCATCTTCGTGACTCCTTTCTCTTGAATTCCTATGGTACTTTCCTGTCCTTTCCTTCAGAAGTGCTATTCTATTACTATTGTTTCCTATGATGGGTAGGTGTTTTTGAAGGCTTCCTTTTCTACATAAGGACCATGTGGCCTAGGGTGTTCCTTTGCTGCTGAACCACTATAGTTCCACCTTTCAGGCTTTTGTTCCATATTTTCTTCTGTTCGGGCTCCCCTGCGTGGGATGCTTATTTTCCTTCAGTTCTCTATTTTCCAAGGGTGGTTTCTGTTTTTCCCACCCTTGGGATATTTCAAATTGATTTTTAGTTGTTGGGAAGATCTGGCACTTTCTCCCACCCTTTGTTTCCTTCAAATTCTTGTTTGGTGCCTTTTGATTCAAATTTGGTTTCTGGTGGGCCTTCCCTTCCTACCCATTTTTCCTTTGGTACAAAGGAAGCTGTATTCATCTGGTGCAAAGGAAAGTACCTTCCCCTAGCGCAAAGGATGATGCCTTCATTTTTTGGTCCTCTAGTGTGTTCCTTTTGGCTATCCTTGCCTTGATTTAATATGATGTATTATGTTGCAATCTGATCCATTGTAATCAGGTTTTGGGATCCTTGACAAAAACCCACTTTTAATCTACCAAAAAAAAATATTCTTAGGGTTAGGTTTCCAAGGGATCTAAATATCATGTATAAATAAATTTTCAAGGCATCCTCACCCCTTAGTTCTTCGCCACTCAATATTATGCTTAGCTTGATAGGGCAGATAATGTTGAACATTGAGGGTATTTTTTGCTATTGTGTTATTATAATCAACCTTTTTTGGTGTTCCCTTTTTGGATAAACAAATATTGTGTATAATATGACCTTTCACTTTTACATATCAAGTCCCCCATTAGTATCTAGTGCATATCACTCTATAGGTGGCACTTATCTTCTTGGGTTATCCATTGCTTAAAATTTACTACCTTTGTGCTTAGTTACATTAACATTATAAAATAGACCAAGTTTTATGGGTAAGGGTTCTAAGCCATTTTTTATTATGACTTATTTGTACATTATTGAGGATATTATAAATGAATCATCCATACCTTGGCTCAATGGAGAAGTCCTCTTGTCCCTATGTATCCCATGGACTTTATTATAGATGCTTCTCTTCCATATTTTAGAAGGTCCAATAGGGAAAAGGACTATATAGCCTAGTGATGTGGAAGCGGTTACAATAGACATGAGGAATAAGAAGACAATCTAAACTTAGTTTTCCATTAACAACATAAGCCTATAAATAGGTATTACAAGACATGTAATGGATAAGGTTGTATTCAATGATAATAGTGCACCTTAATCCTTACAACAACTAACATTTATTAAATCATACCTAATACCTATCATTCCTCCCCACTAAAGAAGCATTGGTCCCCAATGCATACAAATATGGAAGAGAAAGATAGAAAACAACCAGGAGTATCAGGTACAACCAAAAATGTACTCTTGTTACAAAAATATGAAGATCAAAATGATGAAATTTTACATGTCTTCATAAAACCAAAATATGGCACTGGATCTGAGTTGAGCGCAAAAAATGCTTTCCAATGACTGTAAACACTGCTATGTTGGTAGACAACTGAAATCGGTCCTTGAATTCGAAAACAACTAATGTCGATAGAAGATGCAATAAAATATGCCTTGAAATGTGCGCCAAAAGATGCCAACTTCACAATTAAATGTGTCGGTTGGAATTAATGGTTGGTTTTCAATACTAGGCTGTAGACATTAATGAAGAGTACCTACAGTAAATGGAGGTGACAATAATTGGTGGTTTTTATTTAAGGAGGTGTGTGCAATTAAATGTAGGAGGTACGCTTTAAAAGATGGATGTATGCCAATGAAATGACATAGATGGCACAATTGATGTATGCCAATGGAATGGTATAGCTGACATAACCAATGTATGCCAATGGAATGGCATAGCTGACACAACTGACATGATGTGGGAACACGCGTGGTGCAAAAAATTGGATAGGATTTCTGCACAGGTGACGTAGCCAAATAGGACTAGATAATGCTATTGTGGTGGATACACGAGAACTGAGGTGACTAAAAATAAGACAAGTGGGGTAGCCAACAAGGATACGATGACGTTAGCACATTAGCGATGAGTGAATTAGATGAAACTGACCATGGGATTCGATACAAGCATGATACTAAGGGACTGACATTGATGCAAGCGTGGAAGATAAATATTGATGCACATGAAAAAATGACACTAGGCTTGTCGGGTTGACTGTAGATAAGGGACTACCACCAATATTGATATATTAGTGGTAGACATGACATGCGTGACATAGGATAATACTGACTCAGACTCGTGACTAGGTGAACAAGGAAAATTAACAAGGTAACAACCAAGGACACAAGTGCAAACAAGTGCAAAAGCTGGCGTCAAACATGGTAGATGTGGTGGCAGGTAGGACAAATAGTGGGTTCAGGGAGATAGAGTTGGACATGATGTGGATAGCCAGCGTAGGCTGGCTAACTATTTATATGCAGTGTGTGATATTTTAATACCATGAAGGCCGTAATACGGCCTATGTGGGATAAATCCCATAAACAATGTGCAAACCCAATGGTGTAGATGTCGGTTAAAAATCAATGGGAAAAAGATGTCAAAAAAATGATAAGGACATCGTGAAATAGTAATATTCCATCGAATGTCATGAAACCTTAGAAAGGGTATAAAATTTTTCATGCTAGTAATTGGTGTGCTTGCTGGATAATTAGAATTCATCAAAAAATATTTTGTACGTCACTAAGAGGTTTGAAGATGTCTTGAAAAATCATCGTGAAGTAGGAAAATATGAGCGCGGTAGAAAAGAACACCTAATCGGTGATGAAGATAATCAAAAGGTGGCTGCAAAGCTATGATCAATCTATTCAGATCATGGCCAAAATAGCAGCCATCAAAACATGCAATAAGAGGTAAACAATGTCTAATGTAGAAGGGTTTAGATCGAGGTGGGCATCACTAGATGGTGTGAGAAGAAGTGCATTGGGTGAGCATTGCTAGAGGTGGTCAGGAATATGGCACAGAGTGACAAAATAGTGGACAATGAGATATATTCAATGGTGGTGGCCACTGTATGGGTCGAGTAGTAAATCAAATGGTGGATGGCTTCAGTGGTAGATGTCATGGATCGAAATGACTTCGACGATCATCGATCTATGTACTGAGTGGAGGTAACATAGTTGGAGGTTGCATGGGAGATATAAATCATCGAAATGATGTTGAGGAGTTGTCAAACACTAAAAACATTTTATCAAATAGTTGTAATGTGGGAAATGATCAATGGAGATGCGAAATAACCAGAGAGGCGTAGTTGAATGCCAAAATCATCATGATGAGCAATGACCATAAATGATGGTGATTTACATGTCACGTTTACTTTATGCCAATAGCAACGAGAGTGCGATGGAGATCGATGATGTAGTGATGGTGGTGCAAGAAAACCAAAGTCAATATTATTGCAACATAGATAAATCATGATGTGTTTAGCGACACCGGTAGAGAGCAAAAATCAGGAGGCCACAGTAGTGGTCGATACAATAATCGATGAGTGCGAAAGAAAATATTGTGAGATGAACCACCTCAAGGTGTTGAGCGATAGCCAAAACATGAGCGAAAGCTGCAAGGGAGCTGACAATGGAGGTTGATCTGCTAGAGCATCAAAAAAGCTATGAAGTGGCCATGGAGGTGGTCATGGAAGGGGTTGAAAAATGCTAATGTGGGCTCCAAGAATGGCCAAAAATATGTTGGAAAATCGGCAAAGAGTGCTAAAATGGACCAAAATGAGCTGCAAGTATGGCAATGGTGATAAAAAGAGTGTTGGAAAAGCCAGATCATCATCGTAAAAAGGCTGGAAGTGAAGATTAGGTGTGATTTAATAAATGTTAAATGTGTAGTTTGGTCATTGTAGAATAGTAGATCATCATCAAAAAATGGTGAATCAATGAGAGTCATGATCTGTAAATGTTGGATACAATGAGATTTAGGTAGCAGAAATCAAGGGCTACGAAGGTTGGATGAAATCGGATCAAGCAGTGACAATAACATATCAATATTCAAAAATAGAAGAGCATTGCCAAGAGTAACATGTGGATCATGAAGTGCAGTAGGTATGATGACAACAGTAGAGGTAGTATATGGTTCTTCAAATACAATTAATTCTAGAGAGCTTGTATGGTCTGCATCAGGAGCTTCAAAGAAGCTCAAATTTGTAAGAGAAGCCATATCATCTAGTGGAAATATGCTAGGATTTTCACCTAGAGACCCTAGTTTGAATCTAGGTGTGGATACAAATTATTCAATTTCTATATTAGGTATAAAATCCTTATCTTCTTCAATGATATCAATGAGATTTTTGACGACAATGACAAAGTTAGCTTTGAACTATTGAAGACTGGCGATGAAGCCACATGGTCTTGCTAAATTTTTGCAAAAATGTTGATAAGTTTGGCAAAAATATCTGAGCCTCGACATCATGAACAAAGGAAGTTTGGAAATGGTCAAAAATGCAATGCGAGGCAGGACAAAACCATGTACGGAGTCAACATTCCATAAAATAAGCAACAAAATATCTGAAATGAAAGTAACTACTCCATAGATAGATCTACGAAGGCGTTCTCATTCCTCGTTTGAACCAATTTTGGCCTAGGAGAAGAGGATACTAGCCTGTAACCCGTAACCTACTTTGATACCAATGATGTGGAAGCAGTTACAACAAACAAGAGGAATAAGAAGACAATCCAAACTTAGTTTTCCATTAACAACATAAGCCTATAAATAGGCATTACAAGACATGTAACATATAAGATTGTATTCAATGATAATGGTGCACCTTAATCCTGACAACAACTAACATTTATTAAATCATACCTAATCCCTATCCTAATCCCTATCACCTAGTCTTGTATTGAGGAGGTAATGGTTGGTATAATTTATATAGATGTTAGTACATAGGTGGTGGGTTGTGGTAGTTAGGGCTATATTTGTAGTTGTGTGTATGGTTGGGATATCGATGTTTTTTTTATAATTTTGCTAAAATACTATTACTTTTTTATAGGTATTTTATTCATGATGAACTTCTTATAGTAGTTGATTATGATTATGTTCGAGTTACTATTTTAAGTTTACTTATCATTGATGCCACTATCTTAATTGATGGGATTTCTAAGGAATGAATCAATCTTGGTAGGTATTATTCATCTACTTCACCTCCTCCCTCATTATCAAACATGGATGTGAAAGTGTAATCAGAGTTATGGTGTAACAATCCACCAACTCGACTTAAGAGAGATATTTTTTTCATAAGATTAACTCACAAAAGACCTAATATATTTTAGAAGTATAAGGCATGACCACATTTTGATTTCATTGTCACTATAGATGACACTCAAGTGGATAGGTATGACCAACTTCCTATACTTTTGGAATTCACTTTTCTAAACCTCACCATTTAGAAAAGATGCCATCAGTGGTCCCCTAACTTTTCCTATATCCTCACTGGTATAGGACAACTTGACCATGATGTAGAGATTATCCTTTAAGGCCCATAACACTTAAAGGGATATGCCTATTCCCTAACCCTACATAAGTCAATCTATGTAGGATTAATCTAGTATGATGCCTTAGTGCTTAGTTAACTTCACCTCTATGGGCTAACTAAGGCCATTACCACTCACCTGGTAATGATCATGGTCACTCTTACCTAATTGTAAGGTGCCACCATTATACTATCTTGTGAATGATATAATGGGTTTTCCCATACCAATCCATCATTAACGTTACTAAGCCTCACTACTAGAAATATGTCCAAGCCTCACCGCTTAGGACTTGTCCCAACCTCACCACTAGGAACACCCAAAATCCTCACCGCTTTGGGCCACTCGAGCCTCACTATTGAGGGTGTATCATTCACAAATACCTAGTTATTGAATCACCACAAATCAATTAGGAATTGGGTACATCTTGACTCAAGGGTTTTCTAATATGGCTCTAGTTTTATTCCCCAAAACCCTTTTCCAAAACCCATGAGTCTTAACATTTAAAAAAAACATCTATCCCAAAAGGAAATAAAGTGTTAGATTAAATCATAATAATATTCAACATAACACATTGCTAAAGACTAGAAAATTAAATATTCTACAAATCATATTACTAGCATTTAGAATTTCCTTTATCTACAATAGAAAGAATAAAACATCTAAAGGAATCATCACCATAATCCGTCAATTAGATTCTATCAAATTCCCATCAATAATACATCCTTTCCATTATTACAAAAACTATTTATTTACAAGATCTTAACACAAAAGAATAACATCACTTAATCTTCCTTTGAATAAATCTCAAATAATGTAACAAAAATATTTACATGACATCCTTTCCTTCATTAAAAACTTACATAACAAAATTTCCATTTAATATACTTTCCAAAAATTTCTCATCCCCAAATTATAATAATACATTTCCATACAAGTGATCTCTAGTCTTCTTTTCCAAGGTATTCTCTTTGATAAAGCTTCTCACATGAATATTTGAGATGAAGTTTAGGGATCAGGACAACTCTTGAAAATGCATATGCAAGCCTAACATGCACTATGCAAGTATACAATAATGCCAAAATATGCATCATGCAAAAAAATTTCCATGAAGTAAACATTGAAATAATCCCATAATTCTCTCAAAATATGGATTTCTTAGCTACTCCAACCTCATCCATAAAATAATAACCTTCCATTTTCAATGAAAATATAGACTAATAACCAACACTTATTTATCAACATTATATACAAAATTCAACATTGATAAATTGTTTAGCCCTAAAACTATGAATTAATTAAATAAATGATAATAATATGAGCATTAAGTAATACAAATAATAAATTAAAGGCTATAAAAATTCTTTAATAAACTTAGTGCTATGGTTTAATAGTTACTTAAACTAATTATGAAAGATAAAGCAATGTTCTAGAAAAAGCTTTTACTCACTAACTCAAATGAAGATCAAAGTAAACCATAATATAAGAACGTACTTCCAGAAAATGGAAATACAACAATCTAACTCATGTGTCTTCACTTCAGGAAGCCTCAACATTAAGATAAAGATACAAAGCTATAATTCTACAAAACATCAAAATAACCCAAATTCAAGCAACCAAACCACAATAGTAGCAATACTCAGAAAATAATATAGAACAAGCAAGTTTGGAAAGCTTCACAACTCCTGGGTAAAGGAAACTTAAAGCACAACATATGGTTGGCAAAAATTTACCACAACGTTCCTCCATACCTTGGCAAAAGACATTAGCAAAAGGAAAAAATGTAACTAGACATGGTAATGACTCAAGGATTGATTACGACCTCAAGTGATCCTGATGATAACTTCGATAAAATCCCTTACTAAACCTTCTAACCCAAACATGATTAAAAACTACGTTTTATGTCTTAGGAAAAGAGTTGAACAAAAAAAAATAACTGAATAAACTATCCTTCAACTACCAAATTGATGTACAACCACATTATATCTGCTCAAAGAGTTTGACATCATTGTCCTATCTGGTTTCAAAACAATAGAATCCTAAGAAAATATCCTCCTAGATTATAGTGTTGCATTGCTAAAGCTAAAATCAATTTTCAAAAAGAGATTAAAAACCAAAAGCTTGACTAAAATCATCACTAGTTGCTACAATAAATAAAAGAATAATAAGTAGCATAAGCAATAAAAATAACTTACATAGAAGTATTTCCTTAAAAACACATGCACATGGATATACTCTCAAACCAGAAAGATAAAAGCATTCCAAACACATAGAAACTTAAAGTTATTTTAAAATATTACTGATAAGCAAATATCCCGTGATAATGTTTGTTTGGTCTAGCTCTCCAGCACCCTTTGAATCTCTTTTTCCAATGCTTCAATTCTTTTCTCCTCCTTCCTGCTAGTGATCCCCAATATTGGTAACCTAGGAGATCAAATAATACTTAGAGAAAAGGAAGATCATGGGTTGGAAATGATTTCTTCCTTCCTCTTCAAGCATGCTGGCCACCCCATCCATCCTATTTATCTTGCTAGGGTATTACCGATCAACTACTAAGGAAGGGGTAATGTTTCTAAGACTCTACGTTACCTACAATTGCCACCTTTTTCAATTACCAACATTTATGGATTTATTTAGGTTTTATTAATTGAATCTATCCTTTATATAGTTTAACTAATTTAAATTAATATAAACCTATTAATACTTATAAGGCAATATTTTTGAAATATTCACTTAGCTTATCAAATAATATTATTACCTTAAGTAATAGTGCGTTGGAAAGGAGTAGGAATAGTCCGAGTGAGAATTCTAAAATTAAAATTTCTAGAGGTGGGAAGGATGGTCTTGAGGAACCTAGTTTAGGGATTGAGTCAGGGGATCCAGAGGATACACATGATGGACAGGAAAAGGGTTTTAAAAGAATTGAAATTCTTTTGGGAGAGGAACCACCCAACAAAGTATCCCTACCACAAGGTACCAATGAGGGACCCGCTAATGAGCATCCCAAGACTTTATCATTAACTGAAGCTGTCACTAGCGGATGATACCACACTAAGGAATATTCCTCAAACCTTATTCTCGAAGGCAAGAAATTATCCATTCATGAGAGCATAATGTCCAACTATCTCTCAATGGAGACCTTTTATCTCATCGAGAAATTCATAGGTGGAAGACCTAATATGGAAACCATTTGAAGGTGGGCCTTTTCAAAATGGGATACTCTTGGCAGCATGGAGATTGTGGCTCTATCCAATGGGTTTTTTGCTATAATATTAAGCAATCAGGATGATGTTAGTTGCATCCTAACTAGAGGGTCATGGTTTCTTGGTAGAAGAAGCCATTTTATTTGTAAGTGGACTGGAGATTTCAAACATGACACTCAGAGCATTAATTTTGCTCTCATATGGGTTTGTATGCCTGACCTTCCCTTTTAGTTATAACATGAGGACATCCTCCAAGGAATCGCTAGGGTTGTTGGAGAGCTGGTAGCTATTGAACGAGTAATGTTAGCCTGTACTCGAATGATTTATTCTAGGATTTGTGTCAATGCAAATATTGATTCTAAACTCCCTACCTTTTTTGATCTTGAGTATGGTTCCTATTGCAATCATAAACCATTGGAATATGAGAATAAACCCATTTTTTGTGTGGAATGACACACTCAAGGGTACCTCATAAATCAATGTCCAGTTCTTAAATCTTTGAATTTTGAAAAGAGAGACCTCAAAAAACAACAAGGAAAAAACATTCCCAAGAAGGAAGCTCATCCTAATTGGTTCCAAGGGAATAGAAATATATTACCTAAAGGGTATATCAAACAAAATAGAATTGGACAGACTTTCAACAATAAAGATCCTTGGCAACCACTTGCACAGATGGGTAACCAAGGCCATCTCCAATCCACTGATAAAGGGAAACATGTCATCACATATCCTTCAATGACTGATCAAGAAAAGGTGTGCTCACTATTTACATTTCCCAATATATTTCATATTCTTTCCTAATAAAACATCCTTGACCAAGAAGATAGGGATAGCCTTCTATTCCCTGAATCCAAACATCCCTACCAGGATAGAACCAACATCGATGATTCTCCATCAAGGTATGGTCCATCTCATCCTCCTTTAGAGTCTCCCTCTAGGAACCATAAGGAAGTTGAGTTCGTGAGTCCTTGCCTCATCCTTGAATAGTTCAACACTAGGATTTCTAGTCCCATTTTAGAATAGATTGCTCCTTGCAAGTTCCACCCCAAAAAATCAAGAAATTATAAAAAATCTCCCATTGATGTTGGAAGTGATAAAAAAAGATGTAGGACATCAACAACTCAACATAGGAGAAGAGGCACTGAGGAGGATATTGCAAATGGAATCTAGAAAACCCTATTTGCATTAGTGTTGATTCAACCAAAAGATGAAAGTAAAAGTACCAAACCTCCCAAATCTCAAGGATGGGGAAGCAAAAGAATATCCAAATCTTCCAAATGAAAGTTCTCTCATGGAATGTGAGGGGACTTAATGGACTAGCTAAAAATAGACTTGCTAGTTGATTGATAAAAGAAATAAAACCTACTATTTTCATTATGCAAGAAACAAAAATTGATGATAATGCATCTATAAAAGTAGAAAAGAGAATATGGAAAAAAGGAGAAGCAATTTTTAGCCATGCCAGAGGCTCATTTGGAGGACTAATATGTATATGGGATCCAAGCAAGCTTGAAGGTAGAATGATCCACTCAACCGATATATTAACAAGCATCCTATTTCATGATAAGGATCTTGACACTTTGTGGATATTGACCAACATTTATGCTCCCAAAAATATTTTGGGTAGAGCTTATATTTGGGAGATGTTAAGCAGATTAAAGAATTCCTTTTCTAACATACCTTGGATCCTAGTGGGAGATTTCAACACTCCCCTCTATCCTTTAGATAAAAAATGGGGAAATGGCATCCCCCTCAAAAGCATGGAAGACTTTGATGACTTCATCAACTCCAATGAACTCATGGACATTAATCTCAAGGGGACAAAATTCACATGGAGTAATAGAAGAAGTGGCCACCATCTCATCCAAGTAAAATTGGATAGATTTTTATTTTCTAAGGAAGCTACTATGTTGTTCGAGGATGCAAGCCTCCAGGCCCTGCTCAAAATTTGTTCTGATTATAATCCTATTATCCTAGAAGTTGAGAGGAAACACCCTTTCAAAACCCCATTCATATTTGAAAGCATGTGGCTTCATCATCCTGACCTCAAAAATAGAATCTCTGAATGGTGGCAGCAAGATATTCAAGGAACTCATTCTTTCAAGCTAGGCCAAAAACTCAACATCATTAAGGAGAAACTCAGGATCTGGAACAAGGAAGTCTTTGGTAACCTATTTGAAAATAAGCAATTTATAAAGGACATATTGGCAGCAATTGAAGCCAAATTCCAAAATGGGTAGGCTGATGACCAAACCAGGGAGGAGGAAAGACATATGCTATCTAATTTCCATAACCTTTTAAAGTGTGAAGAAAATTTTTGGTGACATAAATCTAGAGCAATTTGGCTTAGAGAAGGAGATTCCAATACAAATTTTTTTCACATTTCTACCTTGCATAATAGGAGCTCAAACAAAATCAAAGAACTCTAGAAGGATGATGGCTCTTCCACTAAGGATATCTTTGAAATCAGATCGATGGTTGTTTCATATTTCAGTTCTCTCCTAGGTAATCCTAATCCTTGCTCAGCCTTACCCAAAGAGTCCCTCCTTTAGCACATTCCTAATTCTATTGGTCCTAAGGTCAATTCTAGATTAATTTACCCTTTTTCTAAGGATGAAATCAAGCAAGCCCTTTTCTCCATGCATCCTGATAAAGCTCCTAGACCGGATGGTTTCCCACAAAATTTTTTCCAAGACTATTGGGATATTGTAGGTCCTGATGTCTGTTCAGCTATCAAGGAGTTCCAAGAGTCCAAAGCCATCCCTCGTAGGTTTAATTCTACTTTCATTGCTTTAATTCCAAAAGGACCCATTTCAAAATCCATGGCTGATTTTAGACCTATAAGCCTTTGCAATATGGTGTATAAAATCCTTACTAAAGTGATGGCTAATAGAATGAAGGACATTCTTCCCAGCATCATTGATCCGTGTCAAGGAAGTTCAGTCAAAGGTAGATCCATTTTTTATGGAATAATAACCATCCATGAAACCTTGCATTCTTCATCCCAAACCAAGAAACCTACTTTTATTCTCAAACTGGACATGAACAAGGCTTATGACAGATTCAAATGGGACTTCCTCATTGCTATCCTTTTGAAGTTTAGTTTTCATCCGGATTGGGTTGATCTCATCAAAGGATGTATTTCTACTCCTTGGTTTTCAGTCCTTGTCAATGGATCTACTACTGGGTATTTTTAGAGTGTTGGAGGATTAAGACAAGGAGATCCCTTATCCCCTCTTCTCTTCATTATTGCAGCTAAATATCTTGGTAGAACTCTAAAAGTGGCTTGTAGAATGGGTCTCATATCTGGTATTAGAGTGACTTCATAGCTTCACCCGGTGACACACCAACAATTTGTGGATGATACATTAGTGGTGACTCATGCTTTGGTTTTTGAGGCTAAAGTCATCAAACACATCCTACTCCTTTATGAACAAGCTGCAGGTCAGAATATAAACTTCCACAAAAGCAAGGTATACTTTCTCAACACTCCTCATCAATGTCAAGTTAAAATAGCCCAAATCCTTGAGTGTGCAGTTGCTTCCTTGCCTACCACCTATTTAGGTCTCCCATTGTTTGTGGGAAATCCTACTGATTCAATGTGGAATAATGTAATTGAAAGGATTCAAAAGAAATTAGTAGGGTGGAAAGGAAATCTACTATCCCAGGTGGCCAAAGCCACTCTTACTATGGCTTACCTACAAAGCATCCTGGTTTACTTCCTTTCTATTTTTAAAGTCCCTGCTTCTGTCCAGTCTAAAATTGAGAAAATACAAAAAATATTTCTCTGGTCAAGATATTAAAAACAAAGAAATATTCCATCTAGTTTTCGAGGACAAATTTTGTAGAGCCAAAGCCCATGGAGGAATTGGGCTTAGAAGAATACAAAGACTAAATATTTCCTTGATGGCTAAATAGGCTTGGAGAATAATCTGCAATGACAACTCAAAATGGGTCACCATAGTCAAGAGGAAGTATCTACATGCAACTACTTTATTTGATGAGATGGCTTCGACCAATGGACTAGCTTTATGGAAATCCATGATTCACACTAGACCTCTATTGCATAAAGGTTTAAGATGGCAACTAGGAAATGGTGAGAGTATTGACTTCTGGTATGACAAGTGGATCATAGGAGTACCACTTATTGAAGATCCTAGCATTTCTATCCTCAAAAACCTCACTAATGCTTTGTTGGGATGAAAAGTTTCTAATTTTATAACCCATTCCCATTTCAGGCCATCTTGGAAATTGTTCACTTGTGATTCTTATCCTATTGAGTCTACATCCCTGGATTCTCTCCTCAATTCTATGGTCATCCCTTCTGATAATTCTTTAGATCATCTTATTTGGGAGCATTCTGAAAGTGGGGTTTTTCTATCAAGTCTGCCTATCATCTCCAAGTGCAACCCTCTGAAGCTTCTTTCCCCTATCACCTTGTTTGGCCCAAACATCTTACTCCCAAAATATCTTTCTTTTCCTGGTTGGTCATTCAAGATAGAATTCTCACCTCTGATAATCTGATCAAAAGAGGCCTCTTGATTCCCAATCACTATCACTTATGCCTATCTGATTGGGAATCTATTCATCATATTTTCTTGGGTTGCTCCTTTTCTTCTTCCATCCTTGACAATTTATTTTAGTTCTTTCATATTCTTTGGGCCAAACCACAATCCATTTTAGATATTTTCACCCAATGGCCTTCACCCTTTTTCAATTCTCACCTTAGGTCCATTTGGAAATTTTGCCTCCATCATTTCTTGTGGCAAGTTTGGCTTGAAAGAAACAATAGGGTGTTTTCCAATGTTTGCAAGGATCCTACCTCTTTAAAAAACAAAATTATTTCTTATGCCAAATAAAATGCCCAACTTTCTCCTTCCACCAAACCCACCATATCTAGTTTTGAAGCTTCCTTATTGACTTCCTTAAACATTCCCATTCAGGATGCCTTATCTACCACCCCTCCCAAGGTCAAGATCAATACCAAGTGGATCCCTCCATCGGTGGTATGGTTGAAATTAAACTTTGATGGTGCAACCAAAGGAAATCCAAGTTTGGTAGGAGCTGGTGGTATTCTCAGAGACCACAATGGGGACACTGTCATGGCCTTTGTTGAATATCTTGGTTTTCAATCCAATCATCTTGTTGAAGCTAGAGCTCTTTGGAGAGGGTTGTCCTTACTCCCACCAAATTCCAATAGGGTGATCATTGAAGGGGATTCTCTCAACATCATAAATTATTTGAGGAATAACAAAAATCCCTCTTGGAAGGTGAAGAATTGTATTGAAGAAGCTAGGAAAATCATAGAACATATGTGGGATCCCATCATTCAACATGCTTTTAGGGAAGCGAACAAGGCGGTAGATATCTTGGCCAATCATGGTACCAGCATCGATGGCCTTGTCACATGGTATGACTCTCTCCCCCAAAAAATATCCAATGTGGTTAATACGGACAAAGCCTCTATCCTTCATAACCCATGAAGCCAATCTTCGCCTTCCAATCAAATTTGTAATGGGCAATTGTAACATGCCAAGTTTGGTTCCCAAGTTTTTATCTATTATTCCTTGGTCTGAGCATAGGCTTGTTAGAGACCTATCCTATTTTATTGACTCTGTTTACAAGATATGCCTTTTTTATTTTTCAATCTCCAACCCAAGATTGATTGCTTCCTAATCCTGTCTCAAGTGCAATTCCCTATCCTTTATTTTTTCCAAAGTGTCGGTTCATCGCATTCTTCCTCGTGCATTTCCTCTCATGATCGTGCCATCACTCCTCTCAAGACCTATCACCCCCCTTGCATGATATTGAGTCTCTCTATTTTTCTTCTTTCAACCATCATATTCCACTCACCTCCTCCTTTGTTTCCATTTGGTTTGTCAAGCCCTAGGTTCTCATTTCCTATTGGCTAGGGTTCGTGCATGTATTCAGAAGTCTCTTGCAGCTATGGTTTTGATGAAAGTACCATGATTCGCAAGAGTCCTAGGGACTCCTTCACTTCCAGTCACCCTCTTGACGAGAGATTTTTGAATCTCTACCCTAAGGCCTAATATTTTTGTGTCCCGAAGCATAAGGATATTCTTCCTACAAAGGCTCTATTTCACAATCCCAATCCCATTAACCCAATCCAAAAATTCCACTCCTCTATTTTTTGGTTTTAGTTCCAATATTTTTTCTACCCAAATATGTGTTTTGTGGAACCGAATACTCTAGAAGTGGACGTAATCATTGATTTCATCCTCGAAGAGGGATAATACCTTCCATTCATGAGAAAGTTTTCAAGGAATGACTACGAGGTCACTGCTAATTTTCTAAACAACTAAGATGAAGGTTAGATCATAATAAAGGGTAGAGAGTTTGTTGTTGACACCAAGTTGTTGGTGGAAATTTTTGGGCTACCTATGATAGGGAGGTGTGTGTGGTGGGAGAAACACAATTGGGAGGTGGAACTCAAGGAGTTCCTCGACAAAGTAAAAATTCTTAAGTTAGCTAAAATAGGAATGAACAAGGCTGACCTACCATCGCCATGGAACAAGGTCATGAAGCCCATCATGCAGTTCCTCATGGTTGATGACCCAGACAAACCCTTGCGTAGCTTCCACCTAGCTTTCATAAATCACTTTAGGGATATCAATGTCATGAATATCCCTAAATTTTTATTCTATTCAATGAACTACTCAATTGAGAATTGTAGGAAGAAAAAGAGTGCTAAATTCCCATCCCACCAAGGCCTTTTTAAGATTATCTACAACCATATCCTAGAACATAGCCCTAAAATTCCCTTGGTCAAACCTAATCCTTCTAAGGATATTCCCTAAGATAATACCGGTCCACCTAATATATTCCTATAGGATGGTGTATTTATAAGCCTTGTTTCAACATCGTTTTCTAGGAAAAGAAAATCCATGGGCTTTGATAGGGAAGTTGAGGCTTCAAAAGGAAAGAAGATTAAGGTTGAGGAACCGATGAGTGTGACCAGGTCATCTATTAACCTTAGGAATAAGATGTTACAAAGCCAAAAATCATACCAGAAGGTGGTTTCTGATGATGATGGTGATGACCACATGATGGAGGCTCTCCAGAAGCTTGTAATCCAAACATTTTCCATGATGATCTCCCAATCAAAGGATTTCTTGGCTACTTTGAAGGAGATGCATAACACCCTAAAATTGGTTTTTTGTAAGATGTTCATGGGTACTACTATGGAAGAACCTAAGACGTCTAACAAACCTAAGCATGCTACTGTGGTGAAACATGGACATAAGGATGCAACCCATGATGGCTTCAAGGATGCAGTGTAGTTGTTATCGTTGGGGATGATTTTGTGGATGTGCTTTAGGATGGGTCTTAGGATATTTTTTTGTAATCTTGTGGAATACGGGTGTTTAGTTTTATGGTGGGTTTCTGCTTGTTTGGTCATTTTACCATTTTCTTTTCCTATTTTCTCTACCCAACATGACTCAGTGCTATTTTTGTAACAAGGTTCCAGGATCCTTTCAAAACCCATTTTAATAAAAAAAATTACTTAACAAAAAAGATAATATTATTACCTTCTAATGTTAGTGCTAATTACTAACATTAGTGTAATATAATAATAATTAAATTAATTACTCATTTAATTAATTTAATTAATAACAAATGTTAATATTAACCATTAACATCAATATTTAATATTTCAAGTATTAATAATACCACATTATTATTAATACCAAACTTGATAAAAAATATTAACCAAACAATTTCCATACCTCAAAACACATTTATAAATGCATCCCAATGCTAACTACATTTCTAATATGGCCTTACGATAACTGTAACATTATCACCCACCTACTAAGGATGGATCTTTTGCTTAAATAGCAACCTCCTTACCTAAAGATGTATTTTTAATCAAACATATGAAAATGCATTTATATGAGGGCTTTCTTTTACTATTGAGTTGTTGATGAGAATTCATCCATCATTTCTCCTTTCTCTCAACTCTAATAGTTGTCCCATACCAATCCACCTATGAGAGTACTTGGTCCTGCAACCAAAAAATCCATTAGTAGTACGATATTCTAAAAGTAGCATAGTCCAACTTTAGAAAGCATAAAGTGGAACTATCAACTCATCTTGATAAAATAAAATAATATTATGCATTTGATATCCACACATCAATACATAAATCAACATAAAGGAAAAGTCCTACCAAGGCGGGTCATTACATACTCCCATAGGACTAAACACAATCCCTTGTGTTTGCTAAAACAAGGCATATATTTTATTCCAAAAATATGGGAATTGCTTCCTTATTTCCTCAGCATCTTCCCAAATTTCACAATTTTCAAAATAAGGCCCCACTAGACCTTAAATTGATCTAGGGTTTGTTTTCTCAAGCTCTTAGAATGAAACCCTAGAATCCTTATCGATCACACCCAATGGGTAAGGGATTTAAAATCTATAATTTTGAAACTTCTCGACATGATAAGGATTAACAACATACTTTCTAAGTAGATATATATGGAATGTATCATGGATCTTTGATAGGTTAAACGATAAGGTGATCCTATAGGCTACTGGACTAATCTTGTCAATGATCTCAAAAGGCCCAAAAAAATGAGGATCCGACTTAGTTAACTTGATGGCACTTTTCATGGATCTCACCCTCAAGAAGACTCTGTCTCCCCTAGAGAATTCTCTTGGTGATATTTTCATATTAGCATAACTCTTCTAGTGATCGGTTGCTTCCTTGAGCCTCTATCGAATTACCTTGAGTTGCTCCTCTATCTCTCTGACAATGTTTGGTCCAATCACCATTTTATCTTCTAGATTATCCCAAGATAGAGGTGTTTTGCACCTTATTCCATATAAGGCCTCAAAAAAATTCATTCTCAAGAATGCATGGTATCCATTATTATATGCAAATTCAACTAGATGAAAATAGTCTCCCCATTTAGACTTTTGATCCATGCAATACATGCAAAGCATGTCTTCAGGGACTTGGTTAACCCTCTATATTTTTCCATCTATTTTTGGATGATAAGAAAAATTTATATTCAATTTAGTGCCCAATGCATGATGAAGAGCCTGTCAAAATTTTGACATATATCTAGAATCTCTGTCTAATATGATCACCTTAAGAAAACCATGTAACCTGATTATTTCCTTGGAAAACTTATTTACCATAATCAGTACATCATCCTTGATGTTCCCTAGTATAAATTTTGCAACCTTAGTCAACTTGTCTATTTCCATAAGTATTACAACATGTTGATACCTTGTTTTAGGTAAAACCACAATAAAATCCATGGATGTAATTTGCCGCTTTTGAGTAGGTATATCATGTGGGTGCAATTTTCCTATCAGATGTTGATTTTATACCTTTATCTTCTAGTATTAAAAACATATAGCAATAAAAATATTAATATCCTATTTTATTATAGGCCAATAAAACATCCTTTTCATATTTTTTCCATATTTCACTTCCTAGATGAGTAGAATATGGATAACTATGCACCTCTTGCATAATAATTTTCCTTAAATCACCAATATTGGGTATGAAAGCCCTATGTTTGAAATATAAAGCCCATATTTTATGTTAAAATCCTCATTTTCTTAGGATTTTTCTCAATTTTAGCCTAGATTTCAATGCTATACTAGTTCTGTAATTGCATTTCCCTGACTTTATCAATCAAGTCTATATGACTTTGGATAAATACTATTGTATACCTTCTCCTACTCAAGGCATCACCAAAATTGTTTTTCTTTTCTTTTATATACTCTATACAAAAGTCATATTTGTTTAGGAACTCCATCCACCTTCTTTGCCTTGCATTTAACATTGGTTGGGTAAATATATACCTTAGGTTTTGGTGATTTATCCTTAGCTCAAAAGTTTTTCCCCAAAAATAGTAACTCTAGAACTTAAGAGTTGCACAACAATTGCTAACTCTAGGTCATGTGTAGCATAATTCAACTCATGTTTCTTGATTTTCCTGGATTCATATACACTATAGCTTCATTTTGGGATAACGCCCCTCCAAAGCCTTCTAAGGAAGCATCTATACATACTGTAAAATTTCCAAGAGGATCAAGTATCTTGAAAATTGGTGTTATAGTTAGCTTATTCATCAAAGTTTCAAAGGTGACCTTACACTTATCCATCCATTTGAACTCTTTTACATTTCTTTAAATATTGGTAATAGAGTATGCAATTCTTGAGTAATATTTCACAAATTGCCTATAATAACCATTTATTCCCATGAAGGTTCTAAATTCAGACACATTAGTAGGTGCATACCAACTTAATATGGATTCAATTTTCTTGGTATCAATGACAATCCCTTCTACAGATATAATATACCCTAAAAACTGAACTTGTAAAGCATAAAATTCACATTTTGACAACTTTCCATAAAGTTTATTCTTCCTCAACACCTCTAACACTAACCTAAAATGTTGGTCATGTTCTTCTCTAGTGTAAGAATATATTAAGATATCATCCAAAAATATAAAATTAAAATGATCCAAATATTTCCTAAACACATTGGTCATCATATTAATAAAAATTGATGGTGCATTTGTCAACCTAAATGGTAGCACTCTGAACTCATAGTGTTCATATCTAGTCTTGAAGGTTGTTTTGTGAGGATCCTCCTCACAAATTCTTAGTTGATAATATCCTAATCTCAAGTCAATCTTTGCGAAGATAGTGGCATCCTTTAGTTGATAAAAGTTGTCATCAATCCTTGACAATGGATACTTATTATTTATGGTTAGTTTATTAAACATTCTATAGTCAATGCATAATATTAAGGAACCATCCTTATTCTTAACAAACAACACTAGAGCACCCCAGGGTGACACACTAGATTTAATCAAACCTTTCTCCAAAAAATCTTGTAGTTGCACCAAATTGATAGGAGTCATTCTCTAATGTGTTCTTGCAATAGGTTCAACTCCAAAAATTAATTCAACATTGAAATCAAATTCACACTGAGGTGGAAGTTCTAGAAAATATTTTAGAAATACATCCCTAAATTCATGCAGAATTGGATATTTCTTAAATATTTCCACATCTCCATTACTTCCTTGCTATTTATCTTAACTACATACAATATTACACCTATTTTGATTGCCTTCGTAAGTTGCATAGCTAACCATAGATGTGGTTGAAAAGACCCTTGACTACTTTGAACCCTTAATATTTTCTTATCCTTATCAATATATTCCATCCAACTTTCTTGGAAGTTGATTAGGGCTCCATGAGCTTTTAGCCAATCCATCCCTAGGACAATATCAAAGATATGTAGTGGTGGTACATATAAATTCTAAATAGTTGATCCATTGGGTAAGGTAATCTTAGTAGTAGGTAAGCATTGATTCACTGAATAAGTTTGTCTAAACCCATACTCAACTTTCCACCCTTATGCCAAAAATATAGGATTTTTTCGATATATCCCCAATAAGACTAGTGGAAACTAAACTATTTATGGATCCATAATTAATTAAAACCTTTAAATTTCTATTGATCAACTTACCATTTAACAACATGGGAGTTGCCTAAACATATATATCTTGAATTTCAATGGCTGCATAGATTCTTGTTTCTCGAATCTAGATATTTGGTACACTTATTTGCATAATGAGAACCCCCACATATGAAGTAACCTATCCTGGGTGCTTGAGACATTTTCTCTCCTCTATCCCCTGTATCCTTCCTCTAGAAATTCTTATAATTTTCCTTATTCCGATTGTTCCTATTTCAAACTTTGGGTTTCCCTTGATTTTCTTATTTTTCTCTTTATCCCATTTAATAAACCCAACACTCTTTCTTTCTTGAAGTTTCTGTTTCTCTCCTTTTGTCAACACTCCATAGTTAAAGAAGGTCTTCATGGTGTATTGATTTATCTCTTCCTATCAAGCCAATTTTTTATTGGTCTCATGCTCATGAATATATTTAAAAGCTTGATGAATTTTTGATAATAAATATCTATAATCAAGGTTCCTTATTGGAGCATAGAGAATTCCTCAAGTTTTTCTATGTAAAATTGATCCATGAGGAATATCTTCTTAAATGACCTTATAAAATTTTCCCATTTTAGGTCCACTACTTGGATTCCTCTACTGAGCTTGAATGTATTCCACAATTCCAAGGCTTCCTCCTAAATATGAAGGGTTGCATAAATAGTTTTGGTCTCAAGTGAGTAATTCTTCTTGGAAAAAGAAGTTTTCAACTTATTCAACCAAGATTTTGCTACATCAATCCATTCTCTTCTATTAAATTTAAGTACCTTAACATTCTCAAGGTCCTTGGTAAGCTCAAAATTAATATGATCTTTACCTTCATGATCTCCTCTAGCAATATTTTCTTCCTATCTACCCTTTGTATTCCTATGATTGGATTCTTTATTAACAATTATTTCCAACATTTTCTATTGTTGCTCCATTTTCTTTTGAAGTAACTTAACTACAAAAGTAAGGTTTTCCACCCTTTTTCTAGAGTCCAATGTTCTTCCAAATTTCTTTTGGGGATGTTCTGCAACTTCCTCCTACATTGTTGACCCTAAATTCTTGGAAGATCCTTCTCTCAAAATAGGTGCTATGACCTATCCATAAAAAGGAGTTGGATAAGTTATAATTTCTCCAACATTATACTTTCTAAGATTAGTTAGTTTCATCTCCACATGAGATAACTAAGACCATTACCACTCACCTGATAATTATCATGGTCACACTTGCCTACCCGTAAGGTGCCATCTCTTATAATATCATTACCACTCACCTGATAATGATCATGGTAATGCTTACCTCTCTACAAGGTGTCATCCCTAATAAGAAGCTATACTTTCTAGTATTTTTACTCCTTGGTATGACCAATCAAGATGTCATGCAATACATACCTTGTCCCAAATCAACTTAAGATCCCTAGAAGAGTAAGACTCCCCAAAGTATCACATCAAGTCAAGATTTAACCTAGGTTCTCTCCATTGAAGCTTTGGTGTCCTATGACCTAGGATTTGATACCAATTGTAAAAACCCACCAACTTGACCCAAGGGAGAGAGACATTTTTTTCATAAGAATAAAATCACAAGACCCAATATACTTCAACAATATAAGGCTAAACCACATTTTGAGTTTATTGTTGCTATAGATGAAACTCAAGTGGATAGGAGTGGCCAACATATTTTACTTTTAGGGTTCACTTTTTTAAACCTTAGATTTTAGAAAATATGCCATTAGTGCCCCCCCCACTTTTCCTATGCCCTCATCGATATAGGATAACTTGACCACAACATACATATTATTATTTAAGGCCAATAGCACTTAAAGGGAGATGCCTATTATCTAACCCTACATAAGTTCATCTATGTAGAATTAATCTGGTATGATGCCTTAGTGCTTAATTACCTTCACCTTCATGGGATAACTAAGGCCATTACCATTCACCTAGTAATGATCATGGTCACTCTTGTCTCACTACAAGGTGCCACTGCTATATTATCTTATGAATGATCCAATGGATTTTTCTATAACAACCCATCATTAAAATTCCTAAGCCTCGCTACTAGGAATATGTCCAAGCCTCACTACTTAGAACTTGTACCAACCTCACTTCTAGGACTACCCAAAAGCCTTACTACTTTGGGCCACCCAAGCCTCACCATTCAAGGTGTGTCATTCACATATACCTAGTTATTGCCTCACTACAACTCAACAAGGAATTGGGTACATATTGACTCAAGGCTTTTATAAGATGGCTCTAGTTTCATGCCTAAAAACCCTTTTCCAAAACCCAATAGACAACATGTAAAAAAAATAAAAATCTCTCTCAAAACGAAATCAAGTGCTAAATTAAATCATAATAAGATTCAACATAACACATTGCTAAATTCTAGGAAATTAAATATTATTTGAATCATATGACTGATATTTAGCATTTTCTTTATCTATAATAGAAAGAATAAAAAACATCTAAAGGAATCTTCACCATAATCCATCAATTAGATTCTATCAAATTTTCATCAATAATACATCCTTTCCATTATTGCAAAAACTATTTATTTACAAGAACTTAAAACAAAAGAATAACATCACTTAATATTCCATTGAATAAAATTTTAAATAATGTAACAAAAATATTTACATGACATCATTTCCTTCATTAAAACTTACATAACAAAATTTCAATCTAATATAATTTCCAAAAAATTCTCATCCCCAAATTATAATAATACATTTCCATACAAGTGGTCCCTAGTCTTCTTTTCCAAGGTCTTCCCTTTGATAGATCTTCCCCCATGAACATTTGAGAAGAAGTTTAGGGATCAGGACAACTCTTGAAAATGCGTATGCAATCCTAACATGCACTATGCAAGTATACAATAATTCCAAAACATGCATCATGCAAACAAATTTCCATACAAGTAAACATTAAGAGAATCACATACTTCTCTCAAAATATGGATTCCTTAGCTACTTTAGCCTCATCCATAAAATAATAACCTTCCATTTTTGATGATAATATAGACTAATAACCAACACTTATTTATCAACATTAAATACAAACTTCAACATTGATTAATAGTTTAGCCCTTAAACTATCAATTACTTACTCAAATAAATAACAATAATATTAGCATTTTTAATCAAAATAATATATTAAAGGCTATCAAAATTCTTTAATAAACTTAGCACTATGGCTTAATAGTTACATAAAAGAATTCTTAAGGATAAAGCAACGATCTAGAAAATGATTTTATCCACTAACCCAAATGAAGATCAAAGTACACCATAATATAATAATGTACTTCTAGACAATGGAAACACAATACTCCAACTCATGCATCTCCCCTTTAGGAAGCCTCAACACTATGATAAAGATACAAAGTTGTAATTTTGAAAAACATCAAAATAACCCAATCCAAGCAACAAAATCACAACAACAACAAAAATTAGAAAACAATATAGAATAATCAAGTTTGGAAAGCTCCATGAATCCTAGGTAAAGGCAAATTAAAGCACCACATATGATTAATGAACATTTGCCATAACATTCCTCCATACCTTCACAAAAGGTAGCGACAAAAGGGAAAAAATGTAACTAGACATGGTAATGGCTCAGGGATTGATTACGACCTCAGGTGACCTTGATAATAACTTTGATAAAAACCCTTACTAAACCTTCTAACCTAGAGAGGATTAAAAACTACAATTTTAGGATTTCTCAGGAAAAGAGTTGAACAAAAAAGAATAGTTGGATAAACTATCCTTCAACCACCAAACTGACATACAACCAAGCTATAACTACTCAAAGAGTTTGGTTTCATTATCCTAGTTCATTTTAAAATGATAGATTCCTAAGAAAAAATCCTTCTAGATTGCAGTGCCTAATTGCCAAAGCTGAACTTAGTTTTCAAAAAGAGATTTAAAACCAAAAGTTTGATTGAAATCATCACTAATTAAGAGCTAATTTCTACTATAAATAAAATAATAATACATAGCACAACAAGCAGTGAAAATAACTTACGTAGAAGCATTTCCTTAAAAATACAGGCACATGGATATAATCTCAAACCAAAAAGATCAAAGTATTCCAAACACAAAAATTTAAAGTTATTTTAAAATATTATCGATGAGCAAATATCCTATGATAATGCTGGTCTGGTCTAGCTCTCCGAAACCCTTTATCTCTCTCTTTCCAACACTTAAATTTTCTTCTCCTTCCCGCTAGCGATCCCCAATATTGGCAACCCAAGAGATCAAATAATGCTTAGAGGAAAGGAAGATCATGGGTTGGGAACAATTTCTTCCTTCCTCTCCAAGCATGTTAGCCACCCCATACATCCTCTTTCTTTTGCCAAGGTATTACCAATTAGTTACAAAGGAAGGGGTAACGTTTCCAAGACTCTTTAACCTACCAAAAAATGCCACCTTTTCCAATTGTTCTATTTCTAACATCTATGGATTTATTTAGGGTTTATTAATTTAAGCTCTCCTCTATATAGATTTACTAATATAAATTAATATAAACCTATTAATACTCATAAGGCAATATTAGTGAACCATTCACGTAGTTCATCAAATAATATTATTACCTTCTAATGTTAGTGTTAAATACTAACATTAGTGTAATATAATAATAATAAAATTAATTACTTATTTAATTGATTTAATCAATAACGAATGTTAATATTAACCATTAACATTGATATTCAATATTCCAAACATTAGTAATACCACATTACTATTAATACCAAGCTTGATAAAAAAAAATAACCAAACAATTTCCATACCTCAAAACACATTCATAAATGCATCCCAATGATAACTACATGTCCAAGATGCAAACCAAAAATATGCACCAATAATTTTTTTTACCTTAAGAATTAATGATAACTGCAACGTTATCACCCACCTACTAAGGATGAGTATTTTGCTTAAATAACAACCTCCTTGCCTGAAGATGCATTTTTAATCAAACATATGCAAATGCATCTATATGAGGGTTTTCTTTTACCCTTGAGCTATTGATGAGAATTCATCCATCATTTCCCTTTTCTCTCAACTTTGGTGGTTGTTCCATATAAATCCACCAATGAGAGTACCTGGTTACACAACCACAAAATCCATTTGCAGTATCATATTCTAGGAGTAGCATAATCCAACTTTAGAAAGCATAAAGTGCAACTATAAACTCATCTTGATAAAATAAAATAAGATTATGCATTTGATATCCACACATCAATACATAAATAAGTACAAATGAAAAGTTTTGCTAGGGTGGGTCATTACATATTGCCAAGGTCAACATTGTATGATGTTATATTGTATAAGCCTATGGTAAATTATTTTACAAATGTGTTTTATTTGTTATATTATTTAATTATGTAAGTCAACATGGTTAAGTTTGTTATAGGTAAACCCACATTATAACTTATAATTAACCTAAATCATTCTTGTTATGTACACTTAGGTTAAACTTGTTTATGTAATTGGAGTTTACTTATTAATATAAATACCCCCACCACTCCATCTATTGTATCAATGTTGGATCCTTATCTATTGATAATACACTGGTTATTTATGATGCTCAATGTAATGTACTATCTATATCTCTCTTTTGTCCTTTTGTATGCTTTTTATATAAGTTTCGAGTGGACATATTACTTTTTTCATTTCTATAGATAAGTGTGAATTCCAATATGGTATTAGAGTGGGTATGAAGTGGCATTGCTTGGTCATGCAAAACATCATGTTGGAGCCTCTGATTCTTGTTTTGAGTTCTAGGGTAAACTATTCTTCAAAGCTTCATAAGCATGTTCAACATAAGAAGCATAAAAAGGTTTTTCTTCCATGTTTTCTCATTCACAATTCTTTTTATTTTGGAGAATTTATCTCTTCACCACTATTCTTGTTGCCATTATGAAGTTTCCTATGGTTTGGATTCAATATCTCACCATAGTCTTATTTTACAAAAAGGTTATAACACTTTCTTTGGAAAAAGAATAAAGACAACAATTTTTGAATTCAAAATTACTATTTCTCCCAAGCATATCATTTTTTTGAAGATTCAGTGCCACTTTGTAGCACATAATGAATGCAAAGGGTATGCCTAATTACATTTGCATGGGATGCTAGAGTAGATTGCTATGTGCATTCAAAGGAATACAAGAGAGGAGGTCATGGGTTCAAGTTGGAGACCACATTTTCACTTCCTTTTATTGATTAGAGGCTATGTCAAACATCCTTTACTTCATCTTCAACCCATTAGTAAAGATGGTATATTGGTTAGTTGAGAATTGCATAGGGTCTGCATAGAATGAGGTGATGGGGTTGAAATTCATGCCCAACTATTTTGGCATTCTACTTTCTTTATTAATTTAGATGATATTATTGGAGGACTTAGAGGATTTAACTATTTTCCTATATTTTCTGGTCAATGTAAGGGCTTTAGACATGGTAGGGTGCATATTAAAATCCCTATAATGTAATCTTGGTTCCTTTTTTCTTATTGTCAACTAAGGGGAGGTTCATGTCATGAAGAAGAAAATGAAGAACACAAGCTTATACCGAGAGGGGGGTGAACAGTATAAGAGCACTTTTTACTTTTTATCTCAAACCAATATATGCAATGTAATATAGCAATAACAATAGCAGTAATCAAAGCAATGTACACAACACCACACACAATAGAGATACAATAATTTACATGGTTCACCCAAAGATGGCTACTTCCATGGAGAAAATATTTCACTAAATTTTCTCAATCAATATCTTGGGAATCCTTCCTAATTACAACGTTTATGGACCTCTGTCCAAAGGAGACACCAATACCCTAAATCAAGTTTATGGATCTCTCTCCACAGGAGAAATCCTTCTCCTCTGCTATGGATGGTGATCCTCTAGAAGATACTGCACTGACTGGTGGATCTCTCTTCACTTGAAGACTCTTGTCCTCACTCAAAAGACCTATCCCCAATATCCTGGCTAATGGATATCTATCCACTAGAGACTCTGTCCTCACTGCTCTATCACATCCAAAGATCTATCTCAATTATGTACTAAACAAAGTCTAGTTAGTCTAGCATAGTTCTGCTCAACTATTGCACTAAACATAGTCCAGTTGGTCTAGAACAAGTCTACTCAACAAATATTCTCAAATTTGTACTAAAAAAAATTCATTCGGTCTAGCACAAATCTACTCAATCTCTATATCTAGTCTCGCACAAACCTATCCTCAAATCTACACCAAAATATACTCTTAAATATGTACTAAACATAGTCCAGTCGGTCTAGCACAAATCTATCTTCAATCTCTGTTCTCAAGCCCTAACTCAAGGCTTGACTTATCTTTGCTAGATATACCCAAAATATTAACTCAAGGTTTGAATAAATCAATCAAATTTGCTCTCAAGTCTTCTCAAATACTTGTCTCAAATCTACCTTGCAAGCTTCCTCAAAAGCTCACACCAAAATGTCCACAAGTTCTCTCTAGAACTTGCTCAAATCTTCTCAATAGGTCCACATAGAACCTGCTCAATAGGTCCACACAGAACCTGCTCAAATATTCTCAATAGGTCCACTTAGAACCTACTCAAATTTTATCAACAAGTACACTCATAACCTATCCAAATCTGCTCAACAGGTCCACTCAGAACCTGTCCAAATCTGCTCAACAAGCTCACATAGAACTTGTCCAATCTCATAGAAACATAAAGAGAATTTTTAGAGACTCAATATGTTCTATTCTCAAAAACTCAATCTCTTTCTCAACTCAATCTCATAGAAGCATAAAGAGAATTGTTAGAGACTCAATATGTTTTATTCTCATAAACTCAGTCACTTTCTCAACTCAGAATATAGAATAGTTTATTTTATGGAACTTGAAAAATCAATCCATACATCCACTTGACTAGGCTCAATCAACTCTACTCAACCAATCACTTCAAGAAACAACTCTTGCTCACAAACCCTAGCCCAAGCATGTATCATCCAACTCAAAATATTTCTAACAATGCTCAACAACAAATCTCACATAACAATGATACTCATGATATTTTGAAACCCTAGTTCAAGTTCTTTGCATAACATCTCATTTCAACAACCATGTTCATCAAAAAATGTTTTAATCACAACTCTCAATTTTAGAAAACCTTGAAGCATTAACTCAAACACTTCACTCAACCAATGATCTCAACAACAATGCTCATAAAACCAGGTTTTGATCTCAACTCTAAAATCAGAAAACCTTGAAGCAATAACTCAACCACTTTCGAAAAGGAAATCCTAATCAAGTCATTTTCACTCCAAACTTAATTTTCAATAAAACCAATCAATAAACTCAATCAAGAAGAAATTTTTCTATACCTTTTTGATGCCAAGGAGTTGTTCTCACAAATATGCTACTCTCATAAATTTCTCTTTCCAATCACAAAAGGGTTAGAAGACTTGAGTAATACCATGATACAAAAATAATAACTCAATAACACCTTATTACTCCAACTCAATAATAATTTTCACCATAGTCTTCTTATAAAATAAATAACTCCTTTTATGAGAAATTAATTCACAATAACCTTGATTCTCAATAATGTCAATACTATCCTTCACAAACTCCTCATAACCCCTAATGACAAGTTTTAATTAAATTTCCCCGCTAAAATAAATCCACTTTAATAAAAAACTTTATGCAAGCTTTATATAAAATAAAATTAAATCATAACCCCTTTTAATTTCCCTAAGGCTTAACACATCATATAACACCCTTATAACTCCACGTGGGCAATTAAAAATACTTTACAAAAATTAAACTTTCCTTGGAGGATTTCGAACCCTCTATCTCCTCCTTCCCCAAGTGCCTTAGCAATGACCAAAGCCGCCATCGAGCCATGTGCTCACACAATAACCAACAAGCACAACGTGCTTGCTATCCTTTGTGAAAACATGCACCTTCAATAAAAAACCATGTGCACCTTGGGTGCCAAACACGTCTTCCATTTCACACTGCCTTTGATTCGAACGCGGGACCTCCTACATCCAAACAAATCAACACACTGCTAGGCCAAGCTGGCCTATGTGCCCTCAAATCGTGCACCTTCTACTTTTATCCTTTCCTTAGCGAACACAAATATTTTTCATGAGCTCTTTGCTCTTCTTCACATGCAATTTGATATTCGAGCAAGGGTTATTGCCAATGGTTTTTTGAAATTCTTTTATATTAATTTTTTTACAACCTTAATACGTCGGTGCTATCCTTGTTGTCTTCTATGACATCTGTAGAGATCATAAAGACATCAAATGCCTTTGGTATTAAACCCAACCTTGGGTTTATTAAAATATCTTTAGACTATAAAACCATTTTTGCCTTATAAAACATTATAATAAGAATTATAAATGTTTTATTTGGGTTTTCACCATGGCACATTTAATATTATAATAACCACTATTATAATATTATACCTTTGATAAAGTACCTTTAATATTTATTTATAAAATTTAAATTCATGCTGAATTTAAACAATTTATAAAATAAATACTACTCCTTTTATACTTCTTTCTTTTGCATTGTTTCACTTGATCTTTGGCCTTCTTCCTAGATATCAAATAACCATTTTTATCCCCTTTGTTTCCTACTAAAATATTTGGTATTAATGATGACTTCATCTGGTGACATCAATGACAACTTTGACTTAGGGACTCAAAATTTCCAACAATCTTCCCCTTTGTCATTGATGGCAACCCATACTTTTCTTACCACTGACCTTCCTTTTTCCTTGTTTTCCCCTTGGGACATTGCTCTCCCTGGCTCAATGCTCTCTCAAATATCAAATCTCTCCCCATATCAAATCTCTCACCAATACACAAATCTCTCTCCCTTTGACATCAATGGCAAAGGGTCCCCTTTGGGACTCGGGGCTAAGAATGAGCCTCTTAGGTTAGCCCCTCCTCCACCTCCTAATGAGGTGGTTAATTTTGGGGTGGGAGTATTTCTACTCCTCGAAAGTACTATTATTTACCTTTATTATTTTTCCTTCTTTTCTGAGTTTTCTGAATCCTCTGACTGTTTCTATCCAAGTCATTATCCCTGTTCCTGTCATCATTCCTATTCCTATTCATGTTCTTGTTCACATCTAGGTTCCTATTCTTGTTATTGTTCCTGTTCCTATTCTCATCCATGTTCTTATTCCTGTTCTTGTTCCTGTTCATGTTCTCATCCATGTTCCTGTTCTTGTTCCTGTTCATGTTCCTGTTCCTATTATTGTTCATGTTCTTGTTCCTATTCATGTTTCTATTCTTGTTTATACCTATTTTTGGAATATCTGCTCTACACCACTTTACTGTGTGACCATAATTATTGCACTTATAACACTTAATGATATTATTACTTGGAGGTACAACTATCTTAGGATTTCTCCTAGTGAAGTCATATCCTCTTCTTTCATGAACCCTGCAATTCATTGCCTTATGACCAAATTGATTACATGAGTAGCAATACCCATGGAAAAACTGTCCATTACCATATTCCTATCTTTCAAGTGTCCTGCATTGTGAAGCCATGTGCCCAAACCTGTGACATGTAAAATATCTTTTGTTGAAGCTTCCTTGTTTTGACCTCATCAGTCTCCTGTTCTGATTGTTGTTCCATATGTATCTTCTTTGTGCATTGTTACTATCTTTGTTGAACTCTCTATTTTCCAACTCTTCTTTTGATGTTTGAATTTCTCGTACATTGTCTTCTTCTAAAAGTATCTTCATCTGAAGTTTCCTCTTTAGAACTTGAAGATAACTCTCCTTCCTATTTCTTTTGAGTTTGTTCAAAACCAAGACCTGTTTTGTTTGTTGACTTTATTTGTACCTTGAATATCTTATCTATAATATTGGAGCTATTATTGAATCCTTTCATCTTGATCTTGGAGTCCTCTAAATATTATTTTAGTAGTGCCACTTCTTGTGCTAACTTCTCACATTCCAAGATATTTGCTTCTAACTTATCTTTGAACCTTTTTGCCTTAGCCTTTGATTTTTCTAAATCCTCTATGAGCAATATTCTCTCTTCATCACATTATTGAAACTGAATTTCAAGTTTAGAGTGTTACTTTCTTACCTTCTTTATCATTTAAAGGGCATAGATAAATTATCCCTTGAGATCTTAACCATTCTCTACTGAATAATCCTCTATTTTTTTGCCTTTGTCCACATCATTACTTTCTTTTGGCTTATCTTCTATAGGATCACTTACTTCTTCTTCTAAAGCCATTAGAAGATTTTCATCTAGTCCTTTAAGTGCATTCTCATATTCATCATCATTAAAACTATAACCATCCCTTGTACAATCATCTTCAAGATGTCCAAATTTGCCAAATCTAAAACACTTGAGAATAATTGGAGTCCTTTTCTTAATTGGTTATTTTTCCTCAATAATAAATAGGACTTCATATCTATATTTATCTAAAGAACTATCATCACTATCATTTGAGTAATTACTTGCATTTTTTGCATAGTAGTTCCTCTTTTGTCTTTAGAAGAACTTCATTCCTTGTCTGCTTTGTCCATATTTGCTTTTCTTTTGGTGCCTGTGTCTTTCTGATTCCCTATACCTGTGATCCTATTTTTCTTCACCATTGTTGTTCTTTGGCTCTTTACAATATGTTGCAAAATATTCATACTTTACACAATTGAAACACTTAATAGATATTAGATCTATGGGTCTTCTGGAACCTTTATCTCTTCTACCATAATTTGCTTCTTCATAACTGGATGACTCACTGCTTGATTCTGACTTCTTACCCTTTATCTTCTTGTTTGCTTTGAAAGCAACCTATTTCGGAGGGATAGGATATTTTGTTCTTATCTCAAAATTTTTAAGCATGCCAAGTAAAAAAATTCTTGTCAGACTGTTACTATCAATTGATGTTTCTATAGCAGAGACCTTTTCATTGTACCTTTTTGGAAGAGTTCTCAAGATCTTATCACAAGCATCCGATTCATCGAAATTCATTCCAAGACATCTCATATCATGTACAAGTTCATCAATATTATTGAGATATTCATGAATGTTTTCATCATCTTGCATTCTTAGATTTTCAAATTCTCCTTTGATATTTTTGATCTTAGTTTTCCTGACACCTTTATATCCTTCATATATGTCATGCAGTAGTTCCCACATTTATTTTGCTGTTTTACAATCCATAATATTCATAGATTTGGATCTACGCAACCCTTTTATAATTGTATTCATAGCTCTTGAATTTTCATGCATTAGAAGCTTACCTTCCTTATATGTAGGAGGATTAACTACTGAATCATATCCAAGTTCCATTGCATCCCAAACTTCATTGCCAAGTACCATCAAGTGAAACCTCATCAACATACACCAATACAAGAAGTCACTTCCATCAAATATTGGTACTGTATTATTGATGGACCCATCCCTTTGATCCTTTTGATCCATTGTGTTCTTGACTACTTTTCCTTCAAGCTATCAAACTCTTCTAAAGGAATTCACTCTGATACCAATTGAAGAACACAAGCTTATACTGAGAGGTGGGGTGAACAGTATAAGAGCACTTTTTACTTTTTCTCTCAAACCAATGTATGCAATGTAAAGATAGCAATATCAACAATAGTAATCAAAGTAATGTATACAACACCACACACAATATAGACACAATAATTTATGTGGTTCACCCAAATATGACTACTTCCACAGAGAAAATATCTCACTAAATTTTCTCAATCAATCTCTTGGGAATCCTTCCCAATTACAATGTTTATGGACCTCTGTCCAAAGGAGACACCAATACCTTAAATAAATTTTGTGGATCTCTTTCCATAGGAGAACTCCTTCTCCTCTACTCTGTCTGGTGATCCTCTAGAAGACACTACCTCCATTGCACTGACTGGTGGATCTCTCTCCACTTGAAGACTCTTTTACTCACTCAAAAGACCTATCCTCAATATCCTGGCTGATGGATCTCTATCCACTAGATACTCCATCCTCTCTGCTCTGTCACCTCAAAATATTTATCTCAATTTTTTACTAAACACAGTCCAGTCACTCTAGCACAGTTCTTTGTAACTCTTGCACTAAACACAGTCTAGTTGGTCTAGCACAAGTCTTCTCAACAAATATTCTCAAGTATGTACTAAAAACAATTCATTTGGTCTAGCATAAATTTGCTCAATCTCTATCTCTAGTCTGGAAAAAACCTATCCTCAAATCTACACCAAACTTTGCTCTCAAATATATATTAAACACGGTCCAGTCGGTATAGCATAAATTTATCTTCAATATCTGTTCTCAAGCCCTAACTCAATGCTTGACTCATCTCTGCTGGATTTGCCCTAAAATTTAACTCAAGGTTTGAATAAATAAATCAACTCTAATCTCAAGTCTTCTCAAAGACTTGTCTCAAATCTACCTTGCAAGCCTCCTCAAAAGCTCACACCAAACTATCCACAAGTCCTCTCTAGAACTTGCTCAAATATTCTGAATAGGTCCTCATAGAACCTGCTCAAATTTTCTCAATAGGTCCACAAAGAACTTGCTCAAATATGCTCAATAGGTCCACTCAGAACCTACTCAAATTTTCTCAACAGGTCCACTCATAACCTATCCAAATATGCTCAACAAGTCCACTCAGAAATTGTCCAAATCTGCTCAACAAGCTCACACAGAACTTGTCCAATCTCATAGAAACATAAAGATAATTGTTAGAGACTCAATATGTTCTATTATAAAAAAATCAATCTCTTTCTCAACTCAATATCATAGAAGCATAAATATAATTTTTAGAGACTCAATATTATCTATTCTCACAAACTTAATCACTTTATCAACTTGGAATATAGAATAGTTTATTTTATGGAACTTGAACAATCACTCCATACATCCACTTGACTAGGTTCAATCAACTCTACTCAACCAATAACTTGAAGAAACAAGTCTTGCTCACAAACCCTAGCCCAAGAATGTATCATCCAACTCAAAATATTTCCAATAATACTCAACAAAAAATATCACATAACAAAGATACTCATGATCTTTTCAAACCCTAGTTCAAGTTCTTTGCATAAAAAATCACTTCAACAACCATGCTCATCAAACAATGTTTTAATCACAACTCTCAATTTTAGAAAACCTTGAAGCATTAACTCAAACACTTCACTCAACCAATGATCTCAACAACAATGCTAATAAAACAAGGTTTTAATATCAACTCTCAAATCAAAAAACCTTGAAGCAATAACTCAACCACTTTTGAAAAGGAAATCCTAATCAAGTTCTTTTCACTCCAAACTTAACTTTCAATAAATCCAATCAATCAACTCAACCAAGAAGAAATTTTCCCAAACCTTTTTTATGCTAGGGAGTTCTCACAAATTCGTCGCTTTCATAAATTTCTCTTTCCAATCACAAAAGGGTTAGAAGACTTGAGTAATACCACAATACAAAAATAATAACTCAATAACACCTTATTACTCCAACTCAATAATAATTTTCACCATAGTCTTCTTATAAAATAAATAACTCCTTTTATGAGAAATTAATTCACAATAACCTTGATTCTCAGTAATGTCAATACTATCCTTCACAAACTCCTCATAACCCCTAATGAAAAGTTTTAATTAAATTTCCCCACTAAAATAAATCCTCTTTAATAAAAAACTTTATGCAAGCCTTATATAAAATAAAATTAAATCATAACCCCCTTTTAATTTCCCTAAGACTTAACACATCATATAACACCCTTATAACTCCACGTGGGCAATTAAAAATTCTTTACAAAAATTAAACTTGCCTTGGAGGGTTTTGAACCCTCTATCTCCTCCTTCCCTAAGAACATTAGCCATGACCAAAGTTGTCGTCGAGCCATGCGCTCGCACAACAACCAACAAGCACAACGTGCTTGTTATCCTTTGTGAAAACGTGCGCCTTCAATAAAAACCACGTGCGACTTGGGCGCCAAACACGTCTTCCCTTTTGCACTACCTGTGATTCAAACGCGAAACCTCCTACGTCCAAAAAAATCAATGCACCACTAGGCCAAGCTGGCCTATGTACCCTAAAATTGGGCACCTTCTACTTTTCTCCTTTTTACAGTGAACAAAAATTTTTTTCACGAGCTCTTTCCTCTTCTTCACATGCAATTTGATATTCGAGCAAGGGTAATTGCCAATGGTTTTTGGAAATGCTTTTATATTAATTTCTTGCCAACCTTAATACGTCGGCGCTATCCTTGTTGTCTTCTATGACGTCGATGGAGATCATAAAGGCATCGAATGCCTTTGGTCTTAAACCCAACCTTTGGGTTTATTAAAATATCTTTAGACTTTATAAAACCCACTTTTTCCTTATAAAACATTATAATAAGAATTATAAATATTTTATTTGGGTTTTCACCATGGCACATTTAATATTATAATAACCGCTATTATAATATTATACCTTTGATAAAGTACCTTTAATATTTATTTATAAAATTTAAATTCACATTGAATTTAAATAATTTATAAAATAAATAGTATAACTTCTTTTTTACTTCTATATTTTGCACTGTTTCACTTGATCTTTGGCCTTCTTCTTGGATATCAAATAACCATTTTAATCCCCTTTGTTCTTGTTGAAATATTTGGTATTAATGACGACTTCATCTGGTGACATCAATGACAACTTTGACTTAGGGACTAAAAATGTCCAACAAAAAAGTGTGTTTAATGCTTCAAAGTGAAGGATTATAGTGAAGTTAGCACAAATGACGTTTCTCCCAACTAACTCAAGTTCAAATATACCTTCTAGGAATTTCAAAGGAAATCAATGAGTCCTTGGCCAATGTGATGATCAATGTGGCACCCCTACATGCCACATAATACATATTTTAACATATTATATACCTTTGACCAATGGTAATTGAGCAAGTGTCAAACCCACAATGCTTGTAATAGTCTAGTGGCAACCAAGTGGTGTAGAATAAGTGATGATAATTAATGAATCAATGGATACCAAGTGGAAATATGTGATTGAACACTTCATTTCTAAGGTTTGGAGTGTAATTTTTTTAATTTTTGAAGATTATTAGGGAAACTAATTTAGAGGCCATAAATTTTGCATTTGGAAGAATTTTGAGCTCCCTTTTTTAAGTCCTATGATTTTTTGAACACTTTGCAATGGTGACATCAATTTAAGAATTTGTTATAGTATGGGGGTTGAATTATGCATGGTAGTCCTCAAAGTCTATTACTTTATTTTAAAAGGGAAAATTTACAATATGCTATACAATCAAAATATTTGGTTTATATTTATAGAAAATATAGTTGGATTTGTAATATTTGTAGTAGTTATTGTATTTTAGAGGATATAGAAAAGATATTCAAAATATGCATTGGATAATCCTTCATTTTCTTTTAGGCTACTGATTTATATTATGCATAAGATCTAACCACTTATGATCTCATCCTTTTTCTATTCTTTCTCTAGGTTATCTTATAATTTTGTATTGGTTCTTCTCATAAACAAGCTCATGCAAAGCCTATTTTGGTGAGATAAATTAAATAGACCAAAGCCAAGTCAAAATTTCCAAAAAAATGATGAATATTGTAAAGGGAAAAGTTGTGCTTCCAAGCCTTGTCTTATGTGACAATAGAATATTGGAGAAACTGTCTAAGGGGAGTATCCTTGGATTCTCTTCATCATATGGATTCACAGTAAAGGTGTTCTTTGGATATATGTGGAGTATCTGATGTTGGTGGTGGTGACTACAATAGATCCTAAGGAGACTTGTGTGCAAAGACATCTTTGCATAAGTACATTTCTAGATGATAAGAGGGTTTGGATGATATTTCCTCAAGTACAAAGGTCCACTAAAGCATCCCTTATGGGGGAAATATATTATTGTTACTAATGTATACTCTCCTTAACCCCTCAATTTAGATTATGACGGGGTGTTAAAAGTGTAATTTGAATTATGGACAAGGCCCAAATTGTATGATGTTGTAGACACCAAAAAATATCACATTGTACCTTACACAATAATAGTACCTAGCACTTGGAAAATAAAACCTAAAAACCCAATTATTGGGTCAAAAGTGGTAAATACACTTAAATCACTCCTTAAAACCACAGGTCACCCTAAACCCAAGGTCAACCTAACCCTAGGTCTACCTCACCCTATTCCTGTCATTCACATCCCCTTGAGAACTTGCACTTCCCTAGACACCTACCACCCCCTTAAAGGAATTTAATTAATAAAAACCCCTTTCCCACTTCTCTAGGTATAAAATGAGTATTGTACACCCATGCCCACTTAATACGCATGGAAGGAGAAATATTATACCAACCACTAAGCCTTAAAGAGGGTATTATCTCTCTTGACACCCATTTGCCACCTCACCCCACCCCCTTACATTTCTAAAGGTCTATAAAAGAAAGCTCTTTATATTAATTAAGGAGGAGATTTTATACATTGTTACACTATAAAAATTATCACAGAACACCCTCTCGAGCATTGCAGATATCAAAAACCTCTCCTTGGTAGTTTCCTTTTATGTGTTCTTATGCTTGCAGGTATAGATATAGGCTCTATGACATCCAACGACAACTCAAATTGAACCAAGAAGGTCCCTAGATGAAAAACCAACCAATCCAAGCATAATAGAGGAAAATGTATGGATAGGTACATATTCTAGAAAATTTCAGGATATGTGCATTTTCCTCAAAAAACTTACCAAATTCATCGATCAGGTATGTATTCCTTCTCATTCACTTTTAGCACTATTTCTGCATTTCAATTCACTTTTTGAGTCATCTTGTATGTTATCATGAGAGGTTTGATCGATATAGACCTACAAAGGTTTCTAACGATGTTTGTAGGGTTATGTAGGTTTCAAGGACCTATTGGTGCAAAATCTGCCTATGGTTACATTTGCACCCAAGACTTTTACAATATTGAATTATCAGGTCAAAAATAGAGACTACCCAGTTCAATCTCCAGAGAAGGTTTGCTACTTTCTTAGTTGTGGGAAAAGGAAAAAGTAAAGTTCTTAAAGAGAGGGAAATACATTTATTTCTAGAAATTTTGAAAGGTATAGATTAGACAATAGCAAGGAAATGAATAGACTTATAAGCAAAGCATTCTCAAATTCTCTAAATGGAATTAACTAGTTCACTGATGTAGATCAAATATTAATACTAATCACTAACCCATAAGAATCATTAACTCTAAAACTTAATGAATTTTAAATGTAAAAATATAGAGATAGAATTAATGTAATTCACATTCCATATAGCTTGAATATAAGTATTGATTCATACATACATTGATCACACAGTTTGAACCAGAAGCCAAAGTAGGGAGCTTATCTTTATTGCTTGAGTAAAAGTCTGCATACATTCAATCTTGTAAATGCCTAAGAGCTAACCCTTTTCTAGGGTGTGCTCATCCTATATACACTCCCTACATATGTAAATATCAAAATTTCTTACAATAATATGTGAGTTGGCTAATTCTAGTGAGATGCTAAATAACATATATTGTCTCAAGAAGAAATGATATAGTGGAGTTCCCAATAGCAAGCGGTTAGGATAGCCTACCCGTGTCAATATTCTAGAGGCATGGTCACCCAACTATATTCCACTCTTCTATTAATTGAGTTTTTCAACCCGTGATAATAGGATCGGTCACGAGATTACAACTATTTTCTATCACTAGCACACTTCTAGCTATCAACCCATGAAAACAAGGTCAATCACAAGATCACAATACTTTTTTATCTTATGGATCTGGTTAGCTATCATCTCATGAAAACAAGGTCGATTGCGAGATCACGACACTTTTCCATATTCTAGCTCCTGCTAGCTATCGACCCACAAAAACAATGTCAGTTGTGAGATCACGATACTTTTCCATCTTCCAGCTCTTACTGGATATCAGCCCATGAAAATAATTTTGGTTGCAAGATCATGATACTTTTTCATATTCTAGATCCTACTAGCTATCAACCCACACAAACAAGGTCGATCATGAGATCATGATGATTTTCCATCTTCTAGCTCCTATTGGCTATCAGCCCATGAAAACAAAACCGATCACGAGATCATGACACTTTTCCATATTCCAGCTCTTGCTAGCTATCAACACGTAAAAAAAAGTCTGATCAGGGTATCGTGACACTTTTATTTCTTCCAGATCCTGGTTATCAGCCCATGAAACAAGATCGATCATGAAATTTCAACTATTCTTCATACTTCAAATTTTTGAGAAATATCCTCATTCCATTTGGTGTAGTAATTTTGACCTACAAGACTAGTGTAGCTAGCAATGGCCCATGCATAATAATCCCACTCCCCTTTGAGGATATTTTTGAATACCGTTGTGGTGTTGTAACGATATTTGGTGAAGGGTGCCTTCTCTTGAATGACCGATTTGTAGCCCTTGGGATATATTTATAAAAAGGACACTCTTTGTAACACCTTTTTAATATCAATGAATATTGTATATTTTCTATGAGTTCATTTTGGTGATCATGGTGGGACCACCCACTTTTTAATGCTTTTTTTTTATCTTTCTAGCTAACTAACTGACAAGTTTATCTTATTTCTATGTTGTAGGTATCAAAAAACCAATGTATAAACCTTCAAAAGCCCTAAAACATGCCTTAGGCCCAAAAATACATTGCTAAGAAATGGTCCCTTACACAAGCTAGGTATCGTTATCTACACAACATGCAATAGCTCCATAGTTATAGGTAAGTTGGGGAGAGTTTTTCCTATTGAGTTTGCTATCTCATTTACCTTCTCGTCTCCTAGGTCAAACCACCTCATGAAACATCCCTAGGTGAAATCACTTGCCTTTTGTGTATCATACATCCTATAAAACTTTGTGGTTTACCCTATTTTTGATCATTCACACAGTAAATTCAAATTTCATTTTTTGGAAATACATGCATTTTAATTTTAAAGAAATTCGACTTCTCTATTTTCTGTAGTTGTAGGTATAGTCCAAAAATCACATTTTGGGATACACAAACCCCAAACCACTAGAAACAATCAAAAAACACTTTTGTAGGAAAATGTACAAACACGTACATGTTTTGGAAAACACACAAATCCATACATTTTCAAATTTGGTATGTAGAACTAAATCTTTCAGACTTTCGAATAGCATTCAAAGCTTGGAAATCACAGGTAGGAATCCAAAAACCCTACATTGTAGAAATTTCTTTCCTTTCTGTCTGGTTTCAAAATTTAACAGTAGATATTAGATTTGCTTTCAAAACACACCAAAATTGCTTGGTCAATTTTAAAAATTGTTCAATTTGCTTACAAAAGGCACCAAAATCGCTTGGTCAAATTTTAAAATAGTTCAATTTGCTTTCAAAAGGTACCAAAATTGCTTGGTCAATTTTTAAAATCGCTCAATTTGCTTGTTTTCTTTACAAAATGCACCAAGACACACTTTGGTCACACACTCCATTATTTTTTTAGCATAGCTTTACTTTCAAAAGGTAATTTATTTCAAATATCACATTTGGAAATGTTGTCTTCATGTCTTTTGTTATAGCATAGTTTCCTTTTTGCACTTTAAATTGCTAAAAAAAGAAACTAAAAATCACACACTCACGCAAGTTAACACATTGATTTGATTTGGATTTCATCACCAACTTCTAATAGAGATCAATAATATTGGATTTCACTGGCAAATTTTAACTCACCCCTAGACACCATAACATCCCCCTTGAGTAGTTTTTTGGACTTCATCCTTAGAAAATCCCCTAATCTTGAGATTACCTCAAGGTAGGATAGGATAGATGCCACCACTTACAGGGATATACATAATTAGTGTGTTTGTAGTTATCATTATTAACTAAGCCCGATCAAGGATGAAGGAAAAGTCATTTGGTCTACGTAGGTCTTAGGCAATGCCACTTCTTGTATAAGAGGTATTCTGTACTCCCGTTTGGTCACCTTGAGCCTTATCCCATCATAGGAAGCCATTTTCTTATTTTTACATCATCAATCCTTATGTACCTTTGGGTATAGTAGGAAGGGTATGCATAAATGTACCCCTCATAGATCCCATTCATGTACCCTATGTTTCTAGTAGTTTTTACACTTAAAACACACAAACACAAAAACAAATGATCAAGCAAAGGATTCAACACCAACCAACATCACAAGCAAATTGATACAAAATTTGAACACATAAAACATACTACCCACACATTTTTTTGTTGGATTAATTAAAGCACTTTTGCTATAAAAAACTACCAAAATACAAAAATTCTAGCCTAAAAGAGTTCCAAGAGCCCTCAGAGCCTATTTTGCACATTCTACCCATGGAAAACATGTCCTATAAAAAATGTACAAATATGTGTATTTATGGAAAATGTATAGACAAGTATGCTTTCCATAGAAACCCCTCAAATAGATAGGTCACCCCTAGGATTGTCCTGGTATTTGCAATCACTAGTCTTCCTCTTCATAAAATCCACCTGTAATCTATTTTTCTCCATAATGGTTCTTACATAAAATCAAGTGCATTAACAAGAGCCCATTGCTATGGACACTCTCATTGAGCACTAGGAAGAAAAATCCTTTATGCCACCTCAACATCCACCTGCCTCATATTATGGTCAAAAATAAAACATCTCCTCTTCATCATCCCTTCTTCACCATCTATAGCTAGGTTCACCTCAAATTTTTTTGGTCCCTATCCATATCCCCAAGCGATACCCATATCTAATTTCACAACTCTATATAGAGTCCCCTATTGTATCTCAAATCAAGGTATTGGATTTGAAAAATATTATACCACCCCAAAAATATGGCATGGATATTTCCTCAAATCAAATATTTGCCTCACAAAATCAACCTTCCTCTTTTACATACTCAGATTACGATCTCACAAAAACAACTTCTAAAATTTCCAACTTCCTTTCTTCCAATCCATTTTCAATAGGGACACAAGGAACCTCCTTTTTTGGTTACCCCATTTCTACTCCTTCTAAAATCCCTACATTATACCCCTATTCATCCAATCTAAAGTTTTCATAGACTAACCCCCTCACCCTTCGTCCTCCACTACAACATCAACTTAGTTCCTTTACCTCCTTCCCTTATTGCCAAACCCATCTATTCACCCAAGAAACCCCTCTAATTCAACCTAATCAAACAATATTATTCACCTCTCCTCCATCCTGGACATCAACCTTACCTGCCATGTGACCTCTTATACTGCCTTCATCATCCCCATACAAGTGGCCTTCATGGAACAAATTAGTGCCATATCAACAAGCACACAATCAAGTTCCATATCAACAAGCCCATAATTAGGTGCCACCCCAATAAGTGCACAATAAAGTGCCATATCAAAAAGCACATAATCAAGTGTTATACCAACAAGCACACACTCAAATACCTCCATAAGTGTATGTATATATGCCACATCAAGAACATGATCAAGTTTCCCTTCATGTATAAGCCTATGTATCTAATAAAATGCAATATCAAATACCTCATGCAAGACCTAATCACATTCCCCCTCAGGCTCCCTTGTATCCAAATCAACCTCTTGCATTCCACCTAAATCAATGGATTACACAACAATAAGACCATCCTTCTCCTTCATCTTACTCATATCTACATCCCTACCCATATCAATTGACCCCTTCCTCTCTAAGAATCTATGTCAACCCTATTCTGATAACCTCAAATCATTCCTCTATTGACATGCAACACATATTGTATTGCCTCAACCATCTCAATCTGTGGTTGAGTAGCTATAGGTATCAAACATCTACCCATAACCTGATCATGATGGGCTCTATAGTAACTCTGCCTATCCAACCTCATACAAAACTTAGCATCCTCATCATCCACTTCATACTAAGATACCTTTTTGAACCATTTGCTAATATCTTACAAAAGTTGCATAACATAGGGTAAATCATCTTACCTGATAGACCAAATAATTTTAATTGACCTAAATCAAAAGCATACAATGAGAATCAATCTTGTGTTTACCATTGACAACTAGGTATGACATTAATTATTGTCACACCTTCAAGCAACTAGTACACAATTTTATTTATCAAGAGGAAATACAATTGAACAATTTCATCTCATCTCCCAATCCAAAATTGGGTATATCTAATAATTTTTTATCCTAACATAGGGTGCCATAATCATAAGCTAGGGCCTCAACATCACAACCCATGTCATGCCAAGTCGATCATGTCAATCACATCCCCCCTCATCATGATTTTATTGGTATGATCAATATTAATACCAACCATAAATGAAATCTAGGACAATATCCCTAATACCATGACCCTCTTGCTACACCTTGGATATCATTTATTCCCTCCCCAACTCTGCTATAGTTGCATCTTCATGACTATACAAGTCACATCCTCTATCAAACCATTTTACCTTATGGGGGAGTTACCAATCTCTCTAACCAATTTTGCATCTAGAGGTACTAAACCTTTCTTCTCATCCACTCATGTTGATTCCATCAAAAATTTCAATCACCAATCAATAGCTAGGCTCGAAGGATACAACATTTATCTCACTTTCACAAATCAACTGCTATAGATATGGAAAATTGACCTATCCAAGTGATTCATTTTCCTTAGAACCTTAAAGATACCCTCCAACTTGTCCAAATGCAAGTTTGGACCTCTCTTCTCACCTCTTCCCTTCTTGTTTCCTACTTTTGTTGAAATCATGATCGGTCCTTACCAGATGCGATTTTGGTAAGTTAGGATTTTCTCTTAGAAAATCGAACTTTCAAGTCAACTTCTTTTAGGTTGGTCCTCCCTTAGGGTTTTACCACCCATTTGTGTTTCAAATACATTATAAATAGAGGGTTTTTAATCTGATTTTCACCACTAAGAGAAAGAGGGAAGAAGCAAGAATCTAAAATCCATAAGCAATAACAAGCATTCTACTTAGCAAGTTGATGTCGTAAGCTCTTTTGACAAGTTCCTTCTAGTGTTATTTTGTTGCACTATTTATTTGTTGCTCTTAGTGGACAATTTTTGGATATTTGAGGAGGGCTCAACCATATTATAGATGACTTCATCCTTTTATATTCCTCTTTTGCTACCACCAGGTTGTTTCGTGCATTTTCTTATTCCTAGACTATTAATTGCATTCTTATTTTTACTCATTTTGCATTGATCTACTATTTTATTTGACCTGTTGCAAAATCATACCCTATATTTATATGACACAGTTTCAGTAGAGCTGAGATCATGGACTCCCTGTACAGGGTGTGATTTTATCTGTGTAAAGTCTAGGAGTAAGATTCACTTCTAAATCCTAGGTTTGTGTTTACATGTTGCATTTAGGACATATACTGTTGTTCAAATTCTATTTTTTGCACTGTTATGTTTCATTGCATTTTGTTTGTCCATTTCCAATAAAGGTCAATATTCACTTTTTATTTCTAAAGGTCAACTAAAAGGACCAAGGGGGCTTGATTGTTGCACTTTCAATATCTACTACACAACAGCCTAAGTAGACCCTCTAACGTTGATCATATTTTCTAGGGTTTTGTAAAGCTATTTTTGCAAGTTGAAGATGTGGGATATTTTTGGACACAAGATAAAGCTTGGATCAAACATCGATTCAAGTAAGTGCCCTAGTAAATATTTAGGCTATTTTTTGATCGCTCTTATTAATTTTTGTTTAAACCTAGAGCATAAATAAAAGGAAAAGCATTTGGTCATATTTTAGGTATTTGAAAGGATAAGAGCATATAGCGTGCATCTAGGATTTAGTCTTGTCTATGCATTTTACTTGTGATATTCCTCAAAGAAAAAAGTTACAGTTTAGAGTTTTAGATATCATTGAATGAAAGAATAAAGAATCATACTAGGGTTAGATATTATCTTCTTGCATCTTGTGTGTCTTGCATTGCTCTTTTATTTACATAGTTTAGTTTATAGAAGCCAAACATAGGTGGTTGCTTAAATTGAACAAATTAAACATTTCCACCTCGAACTTGGAGCGAGTCCTAAAACCATTCTTGGTGAACCCTTTTCTTTATCAACCAAGTGTAGAGAATATAAAACACCCCAGGTCACCTCGTGTCCTAGTAGATCCAATCAAGAATTGTATGTGGTAGGACAATTTTTCCCCTTTACATATTTGGTGAACCCTACGTGAACACATGTATTAGTGGTCAAAATAGGAAGCCTCTTCCTTTGATTTCATCTTGAAAACTTAAACAAGACCACTAATTTTATTTTCTTAGAAATAAAAAATATTTAAGAATATTTTGTGTGTTCTCTAGTTTTTAGTTTTCCTCCTTTTCTACTCTATCCTTTCTCTTTCTCCTAATGGCTTCTAACCTTAGGAGTAAGTGAAGGCTTTCAAAATTTGATGATATTCTTCAAGAAGATGATCATATTGATAGAGATAATCCTAATATAGAAGAGGAAGAAAATGAAGAAGTTGGTAATGATCTTGATCCTACTAAGGGATCCAATGAAAACCTTATCTTTAAATAATTTGATCACATATGGAGTTTCTACAAATACCATAGAGATGCCTTAATATGGCTCTGGATGAAGAAGCCCAACTTGAGGAAGTTGAGACTTCTCATCATCCAATTATTTCTACTCAAAGTGTTCACACCAATTCATTATTGGAATCTTCACATCATGACAATCCTTGACATAAACCAACATATGCCACTATTATGACCACCAATGTTGGAAGGGTTCCACAAGTCCCTCTAACTAGTGTATATCAATATTGTGTTCAATTTGCTCCTCATTTTTCTCATCTTAGCATTCATGCTTCTATCCCACCAAATGTTAGTTATCCTCCATAACAAGATACTACATATCACAACCCATACCATAACAGTGTCAATGCCTCAAATATAGGCCAATTTTCCTTTCAATAGCATACCTATACCCCTCCCCTAGGGAGCCTAGGGGTATTACACAACAAAAATCCTAAAATGCAAAGTTTAACTAATGTGGTGAAAAAATTGGTTTCCAAAGTGGATGTGATTCAACCTCCTAGTTTCACCTATAATTATAAAAAAATGTGTAATCATCCCTTAGACCCTATCATTTCCTCTAGGCCTTACCCTAAGCATTTTTCAATGTTGGTTTTTCCTATCTATAAGGGAACAGAAGATCCAATTGAACATTTAAGAATATTTAGGACAACATGTCATGATATCATATATGATGATATATTGTTACTAAAGATATTCCTTAAGAGCCTTGGTGGTATGGAATTAGAATGGTATTATCAACTACCCAATCATTCTTTGAGGAATTTTGAAGAGACAAATGAATTTTTTATTCAACAGTTTAGGGTTTATGTTGAAAAGAATGTGACTATGAAAGATGTCTATATGTTAAAATAAGGTAAAGATGAAAGCAATTCAGAATTTTTATCTCATTGGACGAGTATAGTTGGACACTTGAGATATACCTTACCTCCTTAAGACATGCTTAAGATATTAATTGGGAATTTACAAGAACAAATACCTTATGCATTAAAAATGACAACTATCACCTCTTTTGATTAAGAAATAGACCTAGCAAGAAGGGTAGAGCAAGCCCTTATCAGAAGAGGTCAAATTAAAATAAATTAAGATAAGACCACTAAAACATACTATAATAACAAGCATGTGGTTGGTGAAGAGGTGATGGATAGTAGTCCTATTAACAATGTTGTTAACACCCTACAAAATATGGTTCTTAGCCAACCCCAAAATCCCTCACAAAGAAATTTCACAAGACTCAACATACCTATGACGGTGGTCCTAAAATAACTTCTATAAGCTAAAATGATTGAGTTTCCACCCATAAGGTAACTTGATACCATAGCTTATTGGTATAAACCTAGTCAACATTGTGAATATCATAGAGTGGAGGAGCATATGATAAACTCTTGTAAGAGGTTAAAACATGTGGTGTAGGACTTAATTGATGAAGATTGCCTTGTTATAGAAGGTTCTCGACCTAATATTTCAACAAACAATCAACCTCCTACTCAACAAGCACCCACAACTAATCAAGACATGGGGATATTCCAAGACCCCCTCCCTAAGCATGGTAAACAAGGAAACTAATGAAGTGTCATATCAAAATGTGCCACCTTCCTATGATAATATGGTTAGAATGATAGCAATAACTGTAAGGCAACAAGAACAAAATCAACTGACCCAAAATTCTCAATAGGAGATGAGTTCTTCATCCAACCCACCTTTGCAATCCATCTTAGTTTTGGAGAATACCCAAAAAAGGAGCACAAGGGTAGAAAACCCACCTTTAGTGTTGAAACCACAACCTAAAGTCTTCTTTGATATTCAATAATAATTAGCTAGTACCCCAGCCAATATCTCTCTCTTAGAGCTTTTGCAAATATTTCCTATGCATAGGGAATCTTTGTTGAAGCTTCTAAGACAACAATTTTTTCTCAAGACATTTCCCCTAGTGCCCTAGCTAATATTGTAAGTTCTCTTTGGATACATCATTTCACATTTTTGGATGATGATATACCTTTCTCAGATTTACGGGGGGTTCTTCCCTCTATATCATTGCTTTTAATGGAAAAAAATTTATCAAACAAATTTTGATTGATAATGGTTCCTCCCTCAATTTATGCACTTATCAATTCTTCCAAAAGTTTAAAAGAGGATTTAACTAAATTCGATATCATCATAAAAGATTTCAATAGCAAATCCCAAGAGGCTTACGATGTTATATGCCTCCCTCTTAGGTTCAGACTTAAGATCTTAGATACCTTGTTCTATGTGGTATCTTGTCCTACATATTTTAATCTACTTCTTGGATGCCCTTTGATTCATGCGATGAGGGTTGTCCCTTCTACTTTTTACCAATGTTTGAAGTTCAAATTTAAGAATTGATTTATCTCCATTTTGAGTGATTCTCACCCATTTTAATATTATTTTATGGTGGAGCAAGCTCAATATGATCTCAATATATGCCCATCCATTTCCTCATACCACATCACTAAGTAATTTGAAAATATAAAAGAAAGTGAGAAACAACTAATCAATATTTCATCACAGGATAAAGTCGATATTTTTCTTCAAAAGCCTCTTATAGAACTATCTCATCAAGGCTTAGAGTGGAGTGGTGAGGATGAGGGGTCAAATTCTCTCTCTTTGTTTTATAGTGTGGCACCTTTGGTGCACCCTGAGTTACTTGTGATCCCAGGGAAGTATGTTGAAGGTGAAACTCTATGACATGTCTCATGAGGATGTCCCTCAGAATGGATTCTTCTTTGATGGGTTAGTCCCTTGCATTATGTAGGTTGGATCTTCTATTTATCAAGAGGACTTTGGTTCTATGTTTCTCAAGGACCTTGAGAAACTAGGGGTGATTCCTACCCTACATACTCTTGAGGATGAGTCATCCATTCTCATTGAGGAGATCGTAGATGTTAACATAGGTTTTAAGGAGAGACCTAAAATCCTTAAGCAAGACTTGTCCATGCATGAGCAAGAGAATATGAATAATTTTTTAAAATAATTTCACAATATTTTCTTGGTCATACGTTGACATGCTTGATCCCTCCCTTGTTATGTATAATTTTGTAGTGAAGCCTAGTGCCAAGTCTATTAAGAAAAAAATTAGGAAGATGCATCATAAGATCACCATTTTAGAGGAGCTCCAACAACTCCTTCATGTTAGTTTTATAAAAGCCATAAACTATTCTAATTGAATCTCCAATATCGTTATGATGGCTAATAAGATAGGAACAATCAAAATATTTACCAAATTTTGGTACATTAAATTAGCATGTCCTAAGGATGATTATCCCTTGCTCAACATAGACCAGATCATAGATTTCACTGCCAAATATGGCATGCTCTCACTCATGGATGGTTTTTTAGGATATAATCAGATCATGGTTGCCCCTGAGGACCAAGATAAGACAACTTTCATCACACCACAGAGAACCTTCTATTACAAAGTCATGCCTTTTGGCTAAAAAAATATTGGTGCCACATATCAAAAGACGATGACATATCTTTCACGACATGATACATGATATTTTACAAGACTATGTGGATGATCTCCTCGGTCATTCCATACATCAAAATGATCATGTTGATGATCTAAGATGATTTTTTGAAAGGCTTCAGTAGTTTTGGGTTTGTATTAAGCCCTATAAGCATGTGTTTGGAGTCACATCTGGCAAGTTATTAGGTTTCATCATTTCTAGGTGAGGCATTGAAGTGGACCCCACTAATATAGTGACTATCACTGATATACCTCCTCCTTGCAACTTGATAAATTTCCATACCTTACAAGGTAGACTTCAAGCTATTCATCGATTCATAGCCTAGTTAACCGATAAGTATCAATATTTTTGTAAAATTCTTAATAAAGATGTGCTCTAGTGGTATTTCGAGTATCAAAAAGCTTTTGATGAAATAAAAAGGTATATAACTTTCCCACCTATCTTAGTTCTACCTCTACTAGATAAGAATTTTATGCTTTATATAGCAGCCACAAATCATGCTTTAGGAGCCTTGTTGGCTCAACATGATGATCAAAACAAAGAGTGAGCTATCTACTATGTCAATAGAATCTTGGTCAGTTATAAAAATTGGTACACTCCCTTGGAGAAGCTATACCTTATGGTTTTTGCTTCCCAAAAGTTAAGACACTACATGCTCAACCATAATACATTGGTAGTTGCAATGTTTAATCCTTTGCGTTACTTAATGTCTAAGCCCTACCTTTCAAGTCAAGCTACTAAGTGATTTTTTAGCCCTTAGTGAGTTTGACCTAACTTTGATAGATCAAAATGCTTTCAAGGATTAGGTGATTGCTAATTAGTTAGCCTCCACTCCCATAGAGTCTACCCATCCTTTGGTCATTTAGTTTCTCAATGAGTGCTTTGGCATAGAGGTAGAAGATCCAGAGTCTTAGACTTTGTTCTTTGAGGATGTTCCTTGATATTAGAGTAGCCTTAGCCTTGAAGGTTAAGGTTATTTCTATATTTGGTGACTCTCAACTTGTGGTCAATCAGATTAATGATTTTTATCAGACTTGGGATAATAATCTCAAACCTTACAAAGATATTATCACCAATATTTTATTCACTTTTGATCGTGTAGACACCAAAATCTAGGCATTTGCATTTCACCACATAATTTTGCATAATAAAATATATGCCTAGGTCTAAAATTAGGCATATCAATTCCTGTACATTTCATCCACATTGCACATCACAATTTTACATAATAATATATGCCTAAGTCTAAACTTAGGCATATAATTCCTACACATTATTCATCCACATTGCACATCATAATTCTACATAATAATATATGCCTAAGTCTAAACTTAGGCATATAATTCCTGCACATTATTCATTCACATTGCACATTCCAATTTTGCATAGTAAAATAATATACCTAAGTCTAAACTTAGGTGTATTTTCCTACACATTAATTTATATTTTTTAGATTTATTAAATCTAGAAAATCTGCATAAGATACCATGTCTCCCCACTTGACACATGTCCTAGCCACCACTACCCCTCATATTGAAACATCTCACACACTTCACTCTAGTTACACCTACCCCCTTGCTACATCTCACACCTCACCCCACACCTCACTCCATTTGCACCTACCCACTTGCCACATCTCACACCTCACTCTATTCCTCACTCCACTTGCACCTACCCACATGCCACATATCCCCAGTTAAGTGAGACACTTCAAGTGACTCACTGTAACTGCCCAAGATAAGTGGTTACCCAGTCCCTACCACTTGGTAGTCCTAGCTTGCCATATTTTTTTCCCTCCAAAACCCTCAAATGCCTATAAAAGCACCATCACTTCACCAAAAAAAGAGATGAGGGAATGCTATCGTTATGTTGCTCAAATCGTGACTCATGTATGCAATAAACATTGTCCATTTTCTATTTACATTAGTCATTTTATTAGATTTATTTTTGATAGGTGCTACTAAACCCTTTGTCTATTTGCATGTGTGCAGGTTCAAGATTCAAAGGCTCAAGGTCATCATGGTGGCCACAACAAACCCACCTCCAATATTGATTATAGCATGAAGACGAGTCAAACACCATTTTTTATTATAAAAGGGGATCACCCCCTCCAAACATTTTTATTGTGAAGCACTGTAAAAATGGGCTTATTGTATTACAAACTCAGTTTACAATACAATATAATATTTCATTTTTATTTCAATGGTGTTCTTTTTTATGCATACAAATCGAGTAACCATAGATTCTATCCCTAGGTCCTCCAACTACCATGCAGATGCCATGGTTGTTATTGTATCCTTATTTTCTTTAGATTTTTAAGATGATCAAGCATAGATTATCATTAGACAACTCCAGAAGCCTACGTCACTAGGTTCTTATATTGTTTTATTAGATGTTTTGACCATTATAGTTTCTCTATATGAACCATGGTATACTAATATATTTAATTTACTTAAGAATGGTTCAATTCTTGATGGTTTAGACTGTAATTAGTATAATATTTTATGTAAAAGAGTGTGCTATTTCATTATAATTGACAATAATTTGCATTAATATTATTTTGAAGGTATCCTCTTATGATACCATAAATTCTATAAAGCCTGAATAGCTCTTAGTGAGGCTCATGAAGGATCATTTGGAGGCCATTTCAATGGCAATTCCATTGCCAAAAAACTCCTTTTAATGGGATTCAATTGGACTTCCATGGAGAAAGATGCATGCGACCATATTTGATGTTGCAATAAATGTTAATGCCATGATAACCTTGTTCATGCTCATTCTCAACATCTTCAGGTTATTTCTTCTCCTTGAAAATTTTCCATGTGGGGATTGGACATTGTTGGGAAGATTAACCCAATATCATCAGATGGTCATAAGTTTATCATAATAGTGATAAAGTACTTCACTAAATGGGTCGAATCCATACCTTGGCTATAGTGACTAGAGCTCAGGTCTCCAAGTTCATCTTAAAATAGATCCTTTGTAGGTTAAAAATTCCTTCAGTGATCATTTTTGATAATGTCACTCCTTTTAAGAACAAGGATGTCCATAAAATTTGTGCTAAGTACAAGATTCAGGATAGGTGGTCAACTTCACATTACCCCAGGGTAATAAACAAGCTAAAGCATCCAACAAGTCTTTGATCAAGATCCTATTAGTATAAAAAGACTACCCTGAATATAGTAGAGGTTTTGAAGGCTCAAACAAGTTTTGAAGGTTCAAACACCATTTTCCCATTTTTGTGAAGTGAAGAAGTGAAAAAAACTAAGGCATGCAACATGTCACGATTTCATGACATGTCGATGTTTCATGGGTGCAAGACAAGAAAAAGACTAAGGTAGGTGAAATATCATGATTTCACGACATGTCAATGTTTCACGAGGTGCAAGGCAAGAAAAGTATACAATGGGAGAGATGTCATGATTTTGTGACATGTCAACATTTTGTGAGGTGCAAGGCGAGGAAAAGACCAAGGTAGGAGAAATATCATGATTTCGCGACATGTCAACATTTTATGAGGCGCAAGGCGAGAAAAGACCAAGGTAGGAGAAATGTCATGATTTCATGACATGTCAACATTTTGTGGGTTCAGAGCGAGAAAATACTACGATAGGAGAAATGTCATGATTTCATGACATGTTGAATTTTTGTGAGCCCAAGGTGGAAGAGGAGATCAAGACTTTAGAATGTCACGATTTCGTGACATAACTGAGTCACATGAAACAAAGATATAAATAGAATCTGCCTTCAAAGGAGCATGTCGGTAACTGATGGTAGATCGTGATTGAGCATCAAATATTAAACTTCTACCATTAGTGATTTGATTACCTAACTAAACTAGTGAGAAGTCACGTAAAATATGTTGGTGCATTTGGCAGCGTATTTCATTGTAATTGATTTTGTGTCAGGATTTGATAGTTGTCAAAGCATGTTTGTTTTAGAGTATATATAGTAGAGGGCATACCCTAAAAAAGATCGGCTCTTAGATGTTTACAAGACTGGATGCATGTACTCTAGATTCAAGCAATAAGATAGACTTCTATTGGCTTCTGGTTCACTATGTGCAAGTGTATGTATTAACATTTGATGCTTCTATTTATATTACTAAGTTATACATTGTGTTCATTCTATTATCTAGACTAGTGCACGATATAAAAAGTATTGTTGGAGCTGAAATATTTAATACATGTATGTGTTAGATTAATATCTAAATCACATTAAAGAGCTATGATTTATGCATGAAGAAATATTAAATGCTTAGATCTTGAAGTTGTATGTATTTATATTTGTTGTTGTTTAAACTACACCAAGAGAAAAGCTCTAGCTATGACTATATTTCCATTTCTTTTAGTAAACCCTTCTCTCTCTTTTCTCACAAAAAACCACCAAGGAACCAACCTTCTCTGGATATTAGATGGAACCCTTCAATACCAAGTCCATCTACTCAATGTTGGCAAGTTCATGGCATCTACCACCACCCCCCCCCCCCCATCTTTAACGGGAACCACACCGGTCCATTGAACTTGGTGGCTTAAAATCTGATTCCTATTGTAGCTTTGAAGGCATTGCCTTCATACGATGGAATAGGAAAAATGACTTATGAACATTGCTTGGATGTTGCCTCTTTGGTAGCTATATACAACATTACTCAAGAAGATGTAATGATCAGGTTGTTGGTCATTTCATTAAAAGGAAAAATGCTCTATTGGTACAAAGTACTTCCTGCTCAATCCATCACAAGTTGGGCTGAACTCACTGGCAAGTTGGTAGATGAATTTAATCAGCATGCAGATCCTTTCTCCCTACTTAGCCAGTTCAACATCATCAAGAAACATCCTCAAGAGGAAATTATTGATTTTAACATCTGATTCAGTCACACTTGGGAAAGAGTGCCCGATGGATTGAAACCAACCAATGAACAAGTTGTGTATTATTATTTGAGAGCTTTCGACTCTGATATCAGTATGATTATAAGGAAATATCGAGTATTCACCTTCCCTACTATTTTCCAAGAAGCATCTAAAGCAGAAAGAGATCTCATTGCCACTGGAAGATATCCACCAAAAGCAATAATGCCAATTTTTCTAGATATTCCCCAAGCTTTCGGTGCTAGTTCTTCAAGTTCTTCCCATTTTCCAAATATAGACCTTCCAAAATGGAATGGGAAACCATCCATTCCTATAATAAAGATACCTCAAAATTTCTTGGCATTACCACCTATTCCTACTATTCCTACATTACCTGCACCACCTACTCAGCCAGCCCAAGAAAATCAGCTTTCCATCTTACTAGACATGCAATCAATGGTAAAAAATTTGGCAAATGATATGATGTCAATGAAGAGAAGAGAGGCCAAAAGAAATTTTCAACCGAGAAGGTTTCCCTAGGTAACAAGGGATGCAACTTCATCAAGCAATAGAGGTCAGGAAAGGTCAAATGTCATTTATGCGAATGATGATGAGGAATATGTAGCTTCTCCCACAAATTCTGATTACTGGTGCACTACATGTAATGACCCACATGGGGAAAGTTCATGTATGATCCATCAACACTATGTACAAAATGTAGCTATTGAAAAGGTAGAGAAAAATATGAAAGGACATGTAAGCATGATTAGAGAAACGAACCACAATTTCATGATGCCTTCGGTTGAACAAGTTGTAGTCCTAACCAGATCAGGTAAAAAACCTCTGCAAGTAGATCCTCAAGAGCTCCAACCTCTAAGTTTTCCCTCAGCCCCTAAAGTACTACCTAAAAGAGATACCTCCTATGAAAGGAAGTCTCAAGATCCTACCCAGAGCTCTAGGGCAGAAGTACATAAAGAATTTATCCCACAAAAGGAAGCCGAGACTCAAGAACAAGCTAAGGAGAGGTTAATATTTCCTTCTCTAACTAAAAGATAGAGAATGGAAGTAACTCAGGGATACATAAATAGATATGACACCTTTTCTAAGGAAAGAGAGAGGAGTGTTGAACCATCTTATTTTAACATAGTGGAAGAAATGAAGAAGACCCCCTCAAAGGCAAGCATGTATGATGCCCTGCAGTTTCCTGGTCAAATTGATCTCTTGCAAGAATCTTTAAGGTCGATGAAAAACAAAGGTAGGAACACATCCTACTCAAATACAGTCCAGATGAATCTAACATCTGCCACTAGAAAAAATAGACCACCTCCATTTTACTTATCTCTTCAAATGGAAGGATGGGTCGTACACAACTGCATGATAGACTCAGGTGTTGCTACTATAGTGATACCAAAAGTAGTGTGTGACATTATGGGAATGGAGTACACTAGAAGCAACCCAGGAGTTCTACAGTTGGATGACACTCCTATCAAAACTATAGGAGTAATTAAAGACATCCCCATAAAGCTTCATAGGATGCCTCAAATGGTGGTCATACAAGAAGTGGTAGTTGTAGATTTAGCACCATACTTTGGCATGTGTTTGTCCAGAGAGTTCACAACCAAGATAGGAGGATATCTATCTCTGGACTACTCACACTTAGAAATACCTTTTAAAGGTAGGAGGATCAAGATATTTAATGAAAAACCATCTACTTTTCACATAGAAAATATAGAGGAGGCCGACACTATAAGTATGATGACCAAAGAAATGGAGGATCTAGATCTAATGGAAGAGACCTTAGAAGAGCTTCAAACAGAAGACCAATTCTCTCTAAAGAATTTCAATGCCATGATAGAAATTGAGATGGGAAGTTATTCCATTATGAAACCAAAAAAGCAATTGGCACCTGCTCCCAAAGAAGATGACTCTACCAGTCAACTTTGGAAGCTTTTCTTCGATGGAGCTAGATGCAAGAATGGAGTTGGTGTTGGAATAGTTTTAATTTCCCCTACAGGCAAAGAAAGAATTTTCTCTTATAGGATGATGTGGAGTTGCACCAATAATATAGTAGAGTATGAAGTACTTTGTTTGGGCCTGAGGAAGGCCGAGAAACTGGGGGTTAAGCAGTTACAAATTTATGGAGATTCAAAACTTATCATGAATCAAGTCATGAGAAAATGTACCAGTAAACAACATTACTTAAAGGTATACAAAAATAAAGTGTGGGACCTTTTAGAAGCCTTTGAGGCTCTAAATATGAAGTCTATTCCTAGAGAACAAAATACCCATGCAGATTTGTTGGCATCTATAGGAGCAAAATTTTGCCCCATCAACAACATTATTCAAAAATCTAAGATGGTTAGACTCATATATAGACCCTCCATGCTAGATAAAAATATTTTTTGGCAAGTTTTTGAAAATGATGAGCAAATATTATATTTTTTAATCTATGAAATGAACTGCTCGAGTGATAGAACGTTGCAAGATGAAGAAGAAGAAGGATTGATTCAATTAAAGAATAATCATATTCCCAAGGGACTTATCACCCTTGAGAGTCTTTTTGATAACAATGATAGGGTAGTAGGCCATAAAATAAAAGTTGATAAGCATTAGTATAAAGAAGTCGAGCTAGAACCAGGAAAAATGATTAAAGTCGGAGTTAGTTGTACAATAGAAGAGTTAAACCAAATCAAGGAATTGTGCAAGAAATTTCTAGATATTATAGCTTGGGTGTACAGTGATCTTAAGGTGTAAAGGAAGGAGGTTATACAACATACCATTGAATTAGAGGAAGGGGCTAAACCTTTCAGGAAAAAGCAAAGGCCTGTGAATCCAAAGATAGAGGCCTTGATGAAGCAAGAATTGTTAAAACTCCTTCAAGCTAAGATAGTGTATCCTATTAAACATTCTACCTGGGTAGCGAACCTAGTCCTAGTTAGGAAGAAAAATGGAGACATCAGACTATGCATCGATTTCAGGAATTTGAACAAGGCTTCACTCAAGGATCATTACCCACTTTCAAAGATAGACCAAATTTTACACACAGTTGTAGGAGCAGAGAGATTTTCTTTGCTAGATGGTTTTTCTAGGTATAATCAGGTATGGGTTAGAGATGAAGATCAATATAAAACCACCTTTACCACCAAGTGGGGAATATTTACCTATCAAAGGATGCCTTTCGGGTTGTCTAATGCAGGAGCAACCTTCCAAAGGGCAATGGATGTAGCCTTCGGTGAGCTTGCTAACAAGATCATAGTCATCTATTTAGATGATATGACAGTTTTTTCTCATCATAAAGAAGATCATATAAAACACCTCGAGAGGGTTTTTGAAAAATATAGGGAATTTAGGATATCTTTGAACCCAAAGAAATCCATATTCGTTGTAGAAGAAGGTATTCTACTTGGTCATGTCATCTCCAAAGCTGGATTAGCCATAGATCCTGATAGAGTGAAAGCACTCTTAGAACTTCCCTTACCAACAAACAAGAGAGGCTTGCAATATTTCTTTGGATAAATAAATTTTGTGCATAAATTTATTGCAGATTTTGCATAGATTGTTAAACCAATGATAGAACTACTAAAGAAGGATGCACCTTTCAAATGGATAGATCCAAGGAAGAATGCTTTCAAAAATATTTTAGAGGAAATAACTCAAGCACCTGTGTTGGTTAATCCTGACTACTCCCGAGGTTTTATCCTATATGTTGTTGGGGAGCAAGAAAGTTATGTTGTAGTCCTCACACAGAAGGGAGCAGACAATGAAGAAAGACCCATAGCTTTTCTAAGTGCCACTATGCATGATCACGAGGAAAGATACAACTTTATTGAGAAATAAGTATATGTTGTCATGAAGTATTTGAATAAGTTCAAACACTTCCTATCACAAAGTAGAATCATTGTTTATGTGATCCATCCTGATGTCAAGAATTTTATAATACAAGGAGAACTTGGCGAAAAGAGAGTTGGTTGGGTAACTAAAATATAGGAATATGATGTAGAAATACACCCAACCAAAATAGTAAGGGGTAGAGCCCTATGCCAAGAGTTGGCCAAGCAGGCTTCGAATGATCATGTGGATCACCAAAGCATAATGTTGAATGCAGAATCAGATCAAAATCTGGAGAAAGCTGATTGGATTGATGCTCTTGTGGAGTACTTTTAGACTGGAAGATGTCCTGATAATCTGAATGCTTCACAAAGAAGGAGGTACAAGACTCAAGCATTGAGATACACCCTTCAATCAAAAGGGTTGTACAGAAAAAACATAGATGGTGTACTATTGAAATGCATAAGGGATGATAAAAAACAAAAGGTGTTAAAAGAGTTTCATGGAGGTCTCTCTAGGGGACATTATTCAGGAAGAACTACTACTTTGAAGATACTCAGAGCAGGTTGTTATTGGCCTTCTATTTTTTTGACACTTACAAGATAACCAAGAGTTGTGAGCAATGCCAGAGATATGTAGGGAGGAACAAAAATACCCCTATGCCTCTAAAGTCTATCCAAGTTGAAGAACCTTTCCAACAATGGGGGTTAGATTTTATTGGGATAATAGAGCCTAATTCATCAGCTGGCCACAAGTATATACTTACTACCATAGACTATTTTACTAAGTGGGTTGAAGCAATTCCCACTAAGAAGGTCGATCAAGAAGTCATAATTGAGTTTGTGGAAAGCTTGATTACAAGGTTTGGTATACCAGATTCACTGGTTATAGATAATGGATCAACTTTCATCGATGCTAAAATGATTGAGTTTACTAGCAGATATGGTATATATTTGAAGACCTCCTCCAACTACTATCCATAGGGAAATGGTCTAGCTGAGTCTACAAATAAAAACCTTCTTAGAATCCTGAAAAGAACTTTAAAAGATAACAAGAGGAGCTGGCACTCCTTGATGAACCAAGCACTATGGGCCGATAGGATTTTGATTAAGAAATCTATTAATACATCACCCTATTCTTTGGTCTATGACAAAGAGGCTATTCTACCTATACACATGGAAATACCAGCTTTAAAGTTACTCAATCAGATGGATGTTGAAGGAGGTCAACCGATGGATGCTCGGCTGATGCAACTTTTACAACTAGAGGAACAGAGGGAGCAGGCCTATAATCACCACCAGAAACACGTGGTCGACACAGAAGGGTGGTTCAATAAAAATACTACCTTCAAAAAATTTAAGGTTGGGGACTTGGTTTTGAAATGGAATGTGAAAAAGGCCAAGCCAGGTAACCACAAAAAATTTGACGCCTTTTGGGAGGGTCCCTTTGAGATAATTGTTGAGAAGCAATTTAATTCATTTCAACTACAAGATCAACAGGGTGTAATTCTACCCATAACAATGAATGCTTTTCACTTAAAGCTCTACTTCAAGTAAAACAAAGAGTCTCATGTACATTATGTATAATATATAGTAGTTTATATAAATATTTAAAAGTTCCTAGCTTGTAATTTTTGTCATCATTTGACCCTCCAAGGTCAACCCGAAAAAGGACAAAAATATAAAAAAAAGAGGAAGAAAGCAAATAAAAGCACCATTTTATTAGTATATAATGGTTCAAATTCAAAATCTGCCATGTAGCATTCCAATGGTTGGTGGGAAGGCACTCCTTTCATAGATGATCGATGCCTTGAAGAGCGCAAATTCTTAGTTAATGCGGCTATCAGTAATTGGTCGACAAATTTAGCATGCGGGATAGTGTCAAAAATGATGTGCAAGAAGATTCAAGAAATATGGGTACACCAACCATAGTTAATGCGACCCATGCATAATCTTTCAAATCGATGTAAGAAACCCTAATTCATTTTTGAATGAGTTTCTCTACAATAATTTACTTGCTATTTTCATTCTCAAACTCAAACCCAGTACAAATAAACTCTGTAAGCATATTTCTATATGGCTCCAAAGAAGAATACTCAGAAAGTAGCAATGGCAGCATCATCTTATATTTCCCTAATGGCAAGGCACGAAGATGAAGTAGGAGAAAAGTTTATCGATAAAGATGCCAGAATTGGTGATACAGTTGTTACATGGAAACCTCCAGAGAAAATTCGGAGAGATATTGAAGAGAGAATATCTACAGGCATCACTACATCCTCTCCTGCTACTTTCACATTCAACTCTCTACTCTACTGGTATGTGTATATTCCCATTCATCCCTATCCCGAATTAGTTAAAGCTATTGCTAGGTTTTATGATGCCAGAGAAAAGGCTGTAAAAAATTCCTAGGGTAGAACCCTTTTCAACTTGAATTCTGATGCTTTCATTAATGCTTTTGCCATCGGTCATGTGCCTAAACTTGAGCCAAAAGATTTTGACCCCGTCGACCAGGAAAAATATTTTATACCCTCTGAGAAGATAAAGAATTTTTTGGTAACTCAGTTAAAAAAACCACCTACTAGAGGAAACATGCCCGAAACCCCCATTCCTCTGACAAATTTCAAAAATCTAGAACTATTTTCTATTTTGGCCATAGTAGCAGGTCTGAAGATAGATGAAAAGGTTTATGGGTGGCAAATTGCACTGGTCAATTGCTTATCAAACCCAAAAAATTATGATTCTTCAGTTATGGATCAAAGTGTCAGGCCCATATTCTTTGATTGGCTAGGATACATTTTTCATCAAGTACATGAGGGTTTATCTGCAATTAAAAAGAGGTTCTCAATCATCTTTCAAGTTCTCATGATATTTAGTATGGGTTTTCTTCTATTTTATGGCTCAAGAGTTAGCTTTCATTTTAATAAATGATAAATATGAGAAAGGAAGAACCCTACCCATATGTGAATGGACTAATGTTTTATACAAAACATAATCATATTATGATTTTAACAGGGAATTTATGGGACCAGCCCTAAAAATTATGTATGGAGAGATAAGAAGGTTAACCCCAAAAGCTGTAAAAGTTTTACAAAATAAACATGCAGAGGAGGGTGACTAGTTCATCCTTACTCAAGGAATTATCATTAGATTATATGGGTATACTAGAAAACCTTTCTTACTTCCACATTATGTCATTGATAGACTATTTGCTTTAGAATATGTGAGACAAACTAAGCAAATGAATTTCAAATATGGTACAGGTATAGGAAAAATTGGCACCTGTACCATGCCATTTCAGTTTGAAGGTATTATTGTTTCAAAGAAAGGACAACATGAACAAATTGCTCAAGTTCTAAGAGAATTAGGGTTAATAGAAATGCCACAATGATGGAGGTATGACCCCATCAACAAATTTATAGAAAGACAAGCTATTATAAACAAAACCCCTATAAAGAATTACCACATGTTCCCTAACCAAGACATTGAAAATTGTAGAAATAATGTTGAGGATGAGGTATTAGAATGGCATGTAGAGAGAATGCAACCACTACCTCCATGGTATGATTTCTATGAGCATGTGGTTGAGTATAACCCTAAAGATAATCCTAAACATGTCCTGGATGAAAAAACTATCAATAGGATGCAGAAGAAGGGGGTCGAATGGATAGTAGGGAAAATTCATGAATGGTGGATGATGAGGGTTCAAACTAATATGATTGATTCAAGGTACCCCATCAACAATGATATCGAATTTTTAGTTCATTATGATTATTATCAAGCTACCTAGATAGGTAACTTCCCCAAAAAAGTACCCTCGAGTGTTGGTGGCAGCAAGGAGGCAAGCCCTGAAGCTGCTAAAAAATAGAAAATAGACCAGAGTAAAGGCAAAGAAGTTGTAGTTGAGCAAAAAAGTTCCCATACACAAACAAAGCTTAGGTCCTCCAAAAATAAATCCACTAAGAATATATTCATAGAGGAACAAAAAAGAAAATATGTAAAAGCAACCCAGATGATGGTAAATATGGGTTATGATGGTAAGGGATTAGGAAAATATGGACAAGGAATCACTGAACCCTTGCAAGTGGAAATTAGAGGAAAGCATTTGGTGCTTGATGCAAACCCATCAAAGAGAAGATCAATATCTTCAAGAACTCTAAAGTTCATTCCCCCTTCAAACTATGATACTAAATCAGATGAAGTGCCTCTTGGCACTAAGAAAAGAAAGCTAAAATCCCTAGCAAGAAGGTCAACAAAAAAGAAGCAAACAAGTTTGACACGGCTCAAAAAATTGTAGAAGGTATCCAGAGTGGTGAAAATCAATAATAGGAGACTTTTGAACATTCTAAAGTTGTTAGGGAAAATGAGCAAGTTGCTCAAGACACTAAGAATGTTTCATAGAATGATGAAATAGTTGAAAATCTTGATGTTCAAGAAGAAGCTCAGAATGAAATAATTGATAATAGCACTGACTGTGCTCAAGAAGGGCTAGACATAGGTATTTTTGAAAATATAATAGTTAAAAAAGAGGTTGTTGAACACAATAGGAATCAACATGGGGAGATTCCCCTAAATGCTAAAATAATAGATTTAGAAGAAGATACATATGTTGAAGAGAATGAGGGTGGAGAAAGAGAAGTGACAAGAACCCCTCAACAAGAAGAAGTTGAAAAGTCCATTGCTGATGAGGTTAATGAAGAACACATAATGGAAGATGAAAACCAATGCGTACTCTAGATCAGATCAGGTATGGCTTCTCTATTCTCTCATTCTTCTCTTTCTACTCATTCTCGAATTAAGTCTCCTTCCATTTCTATTCCAAAGAAAGATATAATGTTTCCCTTGAAACAATGGTTGCTTTCTCCAGAACCAGTATCATCTTCACAGATTCAATCTGAAGCTGGTCAATCTTCAGAATCACTCGCTCATCCTGTAGTTGCTCCTTTGGATGGGAGTACCACTTTGGTATCAACCCCATTCCTCCCTGGTGCATGCATACCAACTATGAGGTCTACCTCTATTGCAACTACTAAAAATCACCCAAATTTTTCAAAATTGAAAGATCTGAGAAAGGCAAACAAAAATGCCTTGGATTGGTGGACTTCCCACTCTGCTGAAGCTTCTAAAGCTCCAGCCCATACACAAGAAATGATAGCACTTGATCCCACCACTATGCAGTGAAAGAAGGTGAAGTTGACCCCAAAAGTTAAGAATCCTGAGGGTGATATGATGATAGAAGATTATCAAGTAGAAAGTGTAACTGAAGACATTACTCAACTTCATATGCAGGATGAATGGGGAATGGTCCAAGCTCACCTAGGGACAATTTACTTGCATGGAGAATATTTTAAAGAAAAATTCAATAAAGAGCAAGAAGCCAGAAAAGAATGTGAATCTACCTTACAAGAACAAAAACTGATGGAAAAAGCCTTAAAATTGGAGGCTAAAATATGGGAGGATAGATTCAGTGAAGCTACAAGTGAAGCAACTAAATATAAAGAAGAACTTGAGAAAGCAACTACACAAATTCAATCCTTGAATCTACAAGTACAGGAACTTCAACAATAGGTCCAAGAGAAGTAGAATGAAGCACATGGCCTATCAAAAGAAAAGGCCAAAGTAGTAAGGAAAGAAATGTTTGAAGATATCTTACTGCTTAGTCTGAGAGCAAGGCCTATGTTGATATATTTGGCTAAAGTCAAAGAAGTGCTTGAAGTAGTTGGAGATGAGTTGAAAGCTTCAGTAAAATTCTTACAGAAAAGATCAGATGCTACAACTAAAATTCAAATCTTGTATGATAATATGCCAAAGAGTGTCGCTACTAAGATCCGAAGTGAAGCCTAGTCTCAAGCTAAAATTGCAGCCAGAAGTTTCTTCAGAAGATTTAAACTTGTAAATCAAGGTGCAAAACTTCTTCAGGAGTTAGAAGCTGAAGCTAAGGGACTAGTGAAGCATTTAAAACTAGAAAAAAAATGTGGACTTCCATATCTTTGGGATGAGAATTCAAATTTTCTAAGTGAAGATGCACTCACAACATCCCTAAAATATTTTATTAATGATGAATCTGAGATAGAAGGTTGGGAAGAACCTGTGGAAGAAGCACAAATATTTGCTATGATTCAAAATCTCACACATATTAAGTCTTGTTTGCAAGAACTAATTTTGAGATATAAGATAGTGTCTCATGATAAAGTGGAAGAATTGCAATATGTGTATCAACTATTCATGGAATCATCAGATCTTGATGATGAAGAGTGGAAGCAGGTTTACCTCACTTACAATGAAGTCATCAAGATGATAGAAATGCAGAAAAAATCCAAGCAAGTTGATCAGAGACAACTAACAGAAGGTGGGACTAGTGGCCAATCATAAAGAGTTTCACAAAAATTTGAATTACTAAGATGTTAATGTAACATTAGTAAAATATGCATAAGCATGTAAGAGGTAGTTTGAAAGGTAATGTTTTACTTGTTTAAGAAATTCTTTTCTGATTTTCCAAAACTTCCTCTTCCATATTGTTTTGACTCTGTTTCCCAATGGATGAAGGTCCTGGATTCTAATATTTTTGCTAGAAAAATTCCTCGAAAGGTGCCAAGAATGTTAGTCTAAAAATACTACCCTGAAGATAGTAGAGGTTTTGAAGGCTCAAACAAGTTTTGAAGGTTCGAACACCAATTTCCCATTTTTGTGAAGTGAAGAAGCGAAAAAAACTAAGGCATGCAACATGTCATGATTTCACGACATGTCGATGTTTCATGAGTGCAAGATAAGAAAAGACTAAGGTAGGTGAAATGTCATGATTTCATGACATGTCAATATTTCATGGGTTCAAAGAAGAAAATTATACAATGGGAAAGATGTCATGATTTTGTGACATGTCAACATTTCCTGAGGTGCAAGGTAGGAAAAGACCAAGGTAGAAGAAATGTCATGATTTCATGACATGTCAACATTTCATGAGGTGCAAGGCAAGAAAAGACCAAGGTAGAAGAAATATCATGATTTCATGACATGTCAACATTTCATGGGTTCAAAGAGAGAAAAGACTAAGATAGGAGAAATGTCATGATTTCATGACATGTTGACTTTTTGTGAGCCCAAGGTAGAAGAGGAGATCAAGACTTCAAAATGTCATGATTTCATGACATAACTGAGTTGCATGAAACAAAGATATAAATAGAATCTACCTTCAAAGGAACATGTCGACAACTGATGGTAGATCATGATTGAGCATCAAATCTTAAACTTCTACCATTGGTGATTTGATTACCTGACTGAACCAACAAGAAGCCACGTAAAATATGTTGGTGCATTTGGCAGCACTTTTATTGTAATTGATTTTGTGTCAGGATTTGGTAGCTATCAAAGCATGTTTGTTTTAGAGTATATATAGTAGGGAGTATACCCTAAAAAAGGTCGGCTCTTAGATGTTTACAATACTGGATGTATGTACTCTGGATTCAAGCAATAAGATAAACTTCTATTGGCTTCTGGTTCACTATGTGCAAGTGTATGTATTAACATTTGATGCTTCTATTTACATTACTAAGTTATACATTGTATTTGTTCTATTATCTGGACTAGTGCACGATATAAATAGTATTGCTGGAGCTTAAGATTTAATACATGTATGTGTTAGATTAATATCTAAATCACATTAAAGAACTATGATTTCTACGTGAAGAAATATCAAATGCTTAGATCTTGAAGTTATATGTATTCATCTTTGTTGTTGTTTAAACTGCACCAAGAGAAAATCTCTAGCTACGACTATATTTCCATTTCTTTCAGTAAACCCTTCTCTCTCTTTTCTCACAAAAACCACCAAGGAACCAACCTTCTCTGGATATTAGATGGAACCCTTCAATACCAAGTCCGTCTACTCAATGTTGGCAAGGTCGTGGGTGCAAATCATAACCATAGGCCGATTTTGCACCAATAGATCCTCAAGAAGTTGGTTAGTAAGATTGATCGTGATTGATATATGTAAATTTATCCAGACTTGTGGGCCTATCACACTAGTGTGTGAACTTCTATAGGCGCTTCTTTGTATATCTTGGTTTATGGGACTGAGGTGCTTTTTTCATTCAAGTTAGAGATCCTTTCATTATGCATCTTGTTGAAAGATGTTTTGATCAACAATGAGTATCATTTAGATAATTTGCACCAATTGGAGCTATTGTATGAAAACACATTCAAACCTTAGAGCATTTGTGAGCCTATCAAAATAGGCTCAAGTGATCTTATTACAAGAGAGTTAATAATCATTCTTTTGAGGTTGGGGACCTTGTCCTCAAGAAAAACCAAAATAACACCAATGCTTGTTCATATATTTAAGGAAAGTTTTAGCCCAATTGGTTAGTCCCATTTATCATAACAACCAAGTTTAGTTTAGAGGTCTACCATTTGGATTCTTTGGATGGTAAAGAACTTAAATAACCAATGAACTTAATGCATCTAAAAAGATACTATGCATAACTTGGCACTCTACATTTTTATGTTACATTTAGCTTAGTTTTCATACTACATATGGTTTTCTTGTTCATGCAATAATGAGAATTTTCTACTTGAAATTCCATTCCTTGCATATTACTTGTGATACTATTGCATTGTTGCTTGATCATTCTTGCATGACTACTTGATCATATAGTTTCTTGAGGATTTCATGATAATGGTAAGTGATGACACCTAGTTCGGTCATAGCTCATATGCATTGCACTCTCACTGGGGCTTTGATGTCTAGAAATACCCCAACCTAGGGCTCATATTTGTGCATTTCCATAATTGCATTCGCTCATGCCATTCTATATTCCTTGACATTGAAAGTATAAATGATTATTACCATTCTACCCAAGTCAAGGAATATAGTTTTTTGTTTTTTCAGCGTATCCTTATCATTTGCATGTTTTTTTCTTTATTCCATAAAGACAAGTATACATGTTATTTTATTCTATCTATGAATCTTGATTTATTCATACTTTCTCCTTCTCAATATTCTTCTTTAAGAAATATGCACACACACACCATTCTTATTATTCATCTCTATATATTATTTTTATTTTCAAAAACACACACACACAGTTTATGCCTCTCTATGTTCACTCATATTTTGCACACACCACACCCCTATTAAGTAGTACTCATTTTAGAAAATAAATCACATCATTTTGCCACCCCATACAGGATTAGCTTCATGACCATACATGAGGGGAAACATCCATCTCAATCATTTATGAGTATACATCCTAGTAGGTATCTGTTTCTCTTTGGCCATCTTAGTGAGCACCACACCCATAGTGGGTATCTCTCCACATTTGTTCATATTTGCGAGCATAACATCCTTGTCGGATATCTTCATGGCCACATGTGAGGGATAGCCTTTATATTGATCATTTTCAAGCATACATCCTTACAAGGGTTTCACTCCTACTTTTTTCTTTTCTTTATTTTTGATCTTTTGGAGCTTTCACTTTCTTCTTCTTTCACCTTTCTCTCTTCTTCCATTGTTTTTTTTTTCTTCTTATTTCTTTCCATATTTTCTTCTTTCCATCCGCTCATCCATGCCTTTCACTTTGCATTCATCTTAGCTTACATATTAGATTAAATTTTATTTAGTTAGATTTATCCATGCATTTCATTTAATTAGGATTATTTTTCATTGCACTCATTATGTTTGTGATTATCATGCTAAAAAATAAATTGCACACCAAGAGCAACTTAAGCACCCTTTTCTTTCTTCCTTTTCTATATTTCTCCTCTTTCTCTCTCCTCTTTCTTCCCTTTTGATGACTTTTCTCCTTTTTTATTTTGGTGTTTGCCACTTTGCTTTCTTCTAAGTCAGCCATTTCGATTTTCCTTAGGAATTTGGCATTCCTTCTAAAAATAAAAGGGTATCCTGATTTGAGAGGCATTAATGTCTCTAATACCTCAATTTATGTGTAAAATATAAGTGTCTATAATGACACCATTTTACACCACCTCTTTCTTCTAAACCTACTACCCCTTTTTTGCTTATTGTTCTTATAAGATGAACAAAATATCTAACACCTATAGATGTAATATGATATCAAATTGAAAATGCAAATTATGTAACCATTATGACAAAAATATAGAGAAATAAAAGTGCCCTTCTCATTGATATTCACAAAATTTCTTTACAAGAGGTTACAAATATCCCTATTAGGGATCCACTAAATTAATACAAATTACATCAAGAATACAATAATAGGTGTCTTTAAAAATATCATTTGTAATCTCCCAACACTCATTATGGAGGCTTTTCCTAGCGACCTCCACTTGATGATGCCAAGATTGAGAATCTTGATGATGATTTCCTATTTTGGAAACTTGAAATATGCACACATAAGGACTTATGAGAAATTAGTAACAAATGTGGAACCTCTCAAGATGAAAACCATTTCATGATAAACCAATGGAAAGAAAATGCATAAAACAGTAAAGAAATGCAATAAAGACAGAATAAAAATCTGCTAAAACAAGCTAGAAATCATATTGAAAGCTCTATCGCTCCAAATTTTTCACACCCTTACCTTCAGGCTATAGGATCCGTGCCCGGAAGGGGGATGTGAAAAGGATGTCGCGGTACCTCGGACTGAGAGGACTTGTGAAGGTCTCGCCTCTCAAGGGAGGTGTATATTGGTGATTTTTTGACGGATGGTGGGTTCACCAGGAAACATTTAATGGCAGTTTCCACGCCTAGGTTTGGAATGTTTTTTATGTGTTCATTTTATCCTTAAGCATTCATATCCTAGGTTTGGCAAAAATGCATCTAAGCTATTCTATATGCAGATGCAAATTGAATGAATACAAAAAATAGAATTAGAGATATAAAACAGAGAAATTACAAAATATAAAATAAGAATACCTGATCCGGATGTCTGATGATGATTCTAATTCTTGAAGTAGTCAGGATCACCTCTAATTTGACAGGATCATCTGAGATCAGACAAGATCGTCTGAGATCTGACGAATTCATCAGACGAATTCATCAGAAACCTGCAAATAGAGAAATAGGTGCAAAATATAGAAAATACAACTATTCTAGCAAAGGGAAACAATATAAAATGATAGTAGTACTATTAAAATGAAACTTGCAAACAGAAACATGAATGAATTATGCTAATTTAATCACAATTATGGCTTAATTATGCATTTAATCTAGATGGGTGAACTCCAAAATGTAGAACAGAATAAAACACTGAATAAAATTGCTAATTACGACATAAAACAGCAGAAAAAGGGAGAAGAAATGCAAACTTCAGGCACTTTTTGCCTCGATGTTGACTGCTCCGGCTGAAAAACACTAAGGTACCTACAACAAAATTGATATAGAACTATTGCAATTATGAATTTGGGATGTTTTAATGCGTATGAAGTTGAGTTATAGGAATTATCAGCCAGGGGGGTGCTAAGGGGAGGGCTTAGGATTAAATAGGCTTAGGAGGGAGGTTAGGAGGTTGGAGATCATCTCCATTTGGGAGATCTCCAACGGGGGAGGGTCTCTAATAGCACAGACACTCTTCTGCCCAGATTAGAGACCCGTTGGAACAGAAGCTAATTGTGCAAAATCAGTTTTGAGACAAGATCGTCTGGACTTCCTAGACCAGACAAAATCGTCAGATTTGGGGTGATATCGTCTGATCAGCGACGATATCATCAAACGATCAAAACAACCTCTAAAAATAATGCAAAAAAGGGGGAAACGGATTACCCAACGATTAACGGGTGGTTTGGGAGGTTAAAATTTGAATTTAAATTATTTACTAGGATGAATGTAATTATTACAATTTCACTGTGCCAATTTTAGGGTGCTACATTTTGCCCCCTCTTTAGCAAATTTTTTGAAGAAAATGTGTTAAAGATGAGTTCTTCTCGATCTATGAGAAAGCAAAAATTATTCCCATTTTTAGGTGACGATTCTTGGTCGAATCGTACGACAGCTTACTATGGTGCCCCCTCGTGTTTTTACCCAAATCGAATGTTTGAGGTAAAAATGCAGAAAAGAAAAATTATTTTTGAATAAAATTAAGAAAAATAGGGTAAAACCCTAATTCATTTTTACTGGTTTTAGAGCTCTGGAAGCAAAAATGGTGGAGACGACGCACAGATCAACAAAGGTCCGGCGTGGGCTACGGGTAAGAGTCTAGACTTAAATTAGAATGATTTAATTTGATTTTATATGTTTTTTAGGTGAATTTTAAATGAATTTTGAGCATCACGATCGTTTTTGGGTCGTCGACGTCATCGGGACGATTTCGGCTTTGCAAAATCGAAGACGATTATGCTTAAATCTAGGACGATATCGTCCAATAGTGGATGATATCATCATTTGATGAAATTGAACTTATTTTAACTTGCATTATTAATTACTTGAATTGTTTATTAATGATTGTTTGTTTTGTTGTTTATGATGCAGAGAGGATTGCTAAAGAGCAAGGAATGGAAATATGGAGGTTTAAGAGATGACTTGGCCACTCTTACACAGACAAAGCGGGATCAGCTGGCACAGGCTGGCTTACAGCATGTGGCAGAGATGCCATAAGTGTATATAGACATGGGGCTACTGATAGCCCTAGCAGAGAGGTGGTATCTGGGTTCTTCCTATTTCTGGCTACCGATAAGAGATATGACTCCCACTTTGGAGGATGTATGGAGAATTCTAAGAATCCCCATACAAGGATGGTTGATCACTCCTACGGCCAATCAAGGCCATGGTATGGTATGGTTGTGTGGTGACTCAAGCTTCACCTTAGAGAAGGGCAGAGTTAATATCGAGGCACTGTGTCAGATGCCTGGGGCATCTAGACTCACACAGGTTTTAGCTGGAGTGGTTGGTGGACTTCTGCTGTGCCACCAGAGTGGGTGCAGGGTGCCATGGATGCTAGCAGATGTGATCTGCGATATGCAGGACCATGGCTATAGGTTTTCTTGGGGCAGCTTTGTGCTATGCCAGTTGTACAGGATCCTGCATGGGGTCATGTACAAGGGCGGCCAATGTCTAGTTATGACATCACTCCTACAGGTTTGGTGCTAGGAGCACATTGCAATGCAGAGGCCGATAGGGATTCCTTTGATAGGGATTGATGGGGAGAGGCCCCGAGTCTTCTACTGGTGGCTTCGAATAGGGTCACAGTGGCAGATCGACCTACCGATGTCTCGAAGACTATTGGATGACCTAGTCCCAGACCAGATCACCTGGAGGCCATGGCGAGGGCACCTAGGATGGGTCGAGGATGGACAGGAGCTGGCTCGTGTCAGGCAAGTTTGCTAGCTACGGATGGAGAGGGGAGAGGTGGAGCTCCATCGCTATGACCAAGTTTTGTGACAGTTCGGTCTACAGTAGGGGATCCCATCTCTCAGGGATTACGAGTTTTCCTAGACTGTCTAGGATAACACCATAGTTAGCAGGGCTCTAGACATGCAGTGCTTCTGGAGTCAGGACACAGATGATGCCACCATTCAGCCAATGGATGGGGATGACACACGGGTTGCATATGGCTACGATGCCTGGTACGCAGGCATTCACCCTCCTCGGATGACGAGGGCTCAGGATCCGATACATGCAATTGTGCGTCAAATAGGAAGGTAATGCCAGGCAGCTATGGAGGTGGCCCAGGGTCACAGCGGGAGAGAGCTGAGGAGGCCACAAGTGCAGGAGAGGCCGCAGAAGTGGGAGAGGAGGGCGGAGAGACCCCCTTCTCCACAGAGAGAGAGGCCACCATCGCTCGATAAGGGCAAGGGTGTCGACACAAGGGAGAGTAGCGAGATAGCTACTCTCCAAGCAAAGACAGCTCATTTTCAGGCACAGGTACAGACATTGCAGGGTGAGGCTGCATGCCATCGAACTAAGGTTACACAGCTCAGAGACGAGATTGCATGCCTCAGGGCACGAGGTGGAGGAGCGAGCACACACAAATCAGAGACGAGATTGCTCAGATCATGTTATACTAGGGCATCTACTTCCAGATGGTGCCAGAGGGTCAGAGGGTATAGCTACCAGCTGGCATTGTTGATCTTATCAGGATTGGGTCATCGAGGACATCTTCTCGATCGACGACTAGGACTCATAGTACTACACATACTACGATGGGGCCACCTCGTCCACCTCAGGGTGAGGGAGGAGATGAGGTTGAGAGCTTGAGGGGCTCTCGAGGGTAGCATACTGCACTACATTGCACAGATTGAGACATAGAGCATTTATTATTTTTGATAGAGGATTGAGTATGCCGAGGTACAGATTATGGCATACCAATTCAGTTTTGATGATGTATATATACTGTTGATATATATAGATGAGATATTTTTGATCATATGACTTGTGTATGATGCTTTTATGTTTTGATGTGATTGATTTGATGATTCATATAATTATGTTGTTGGAAATATTATAATTTTGATGTCATGTTGTGATATTTAAATAAAATAATATGATGCAACAAATTGGTTGTTTATAATGAAATGTGATAAAAAATAAAAAGAGACTACTAACAATAATTTCAAAGGACATTGTCGCTATTATAGACCATTTCATGGAGTCGCTGCTCACTCGGTTGTCAAGCTAATCCCAGTATAGAAATATTGTTAAAAGTAAAAGAGTGCTTAAGATACTGTCTTAAGACTTTGGTGCAATGGTGCAAATGATGATGATGATGGTTTGTTTTTCAGATTTTCATGAAAATAGTATGCATGAAATATTGTCAAAATGATTTTTGCTAGGCATAAATTCCTAAGTGTGATAAATTTTTTGGATAATTCCTTAGGAATTATACCATCATTGCAAAATTTGAAGTTTGACATAATGACATGAAATAATGAAAATGTGTTTGTTTTAAAAGCATAATTTGTGTAACAAAATGATTTAAGTCATATGGTTCTTCATGATTTTTAAATAAATGGGGAATAAAAATTGTTACAATGGTTTGCGCTAGGCATAGAATATGTAGGTATAGACTTATACCATCATCGCGAAATCCAAAAAGAAGAAAATAGATTGTTTTATTGCATGGTTGATTTTTAATAAAGAAAAAATATGAAGATGAGGACTTGTGCTAGGCATAAAATTCTAATTTTGGTTTTGGAACTATACCATCATCGTGAAAGTCAACCAGATATATATGTTTTGATTGTATAGTTTTGAAAGAAATTTTGATTTTTCTATTATATAGTTGTCTTTATGCTAAACAACTGTACTTGAAAGAAGAAAAGGAATCATTCCAAACAATTTGCAAAAAAATATTTCAAAGTATTTTGAAGACAAAAGTTAGATTTATAAGGAATCCCATGTGCATATGTGAGTTCATTTCCAATATTTATTTATCATAATGATACACAAAAATCTCTCAAATACAAAATGTGTGTGCAATTGCATTGTTCATTTACCAGTTTTGAGCAAGATAATATGATACAAGTGATTTGAAGAAACCAAATAAGTGTTCATTAACCATGATGTAGATGCATATAACCATACTAGACTACTATGTAGGTCGGATTATCAAGAGCTAGCTAATCCATAAGCGAGACATAGGTCCGTACAAAAGAAGGTCGCTAATGTGACAGACATATCACCACGCTATGAGTTACCCAAGGCCAAGCAGGTTGGGCACAAACCATCTGTTATGGGGCTTACCTCACAGTTTTCGAATAATTGAGAATTCCAAGGATTCAAGCTCATCAACCCTTCTTTTCTTTTCAAAGGGTAGGGAAAGGGATTTTATTGCTTTCTTGCTTTTGCTTTCTTTTGTTTTCTTTTGTTTTTGCTTTCTTTTGCTTTTTGTATTTTTGCTTGATAACTTGATATAATGCTTGAAATATTGCTGTAATGATATAAAGTAACATTTTTTTTTTCTTGAACTTTTCTTTTCTTTCTATGCTAGGGATACTTGCTCGGATTAGCTGTATAGCAAGGGATTTTTATTCTGGGTAGGGGTGAGCTTGTCCTTTTGCCAATTCTCAAAGATTCTAGACCATGTGCATGATAGGATAGCAGGGGAAACTTTTCTCTCAAGAAAATCACTTCTACTATGTAGCAAAACATGGAAATTACAAATAGAATCATTTTATTGTGAAAAGATGTGCTTGGTTTAAGTAAATAACAAGATCAATTCTCTATGCTCAAACTTTATTTAATTGAATTTTGTGGACTTTGATATAAGAGAGATTAGTAATCATGCCAGATAAAATCAAGATATTTATTTTTGTGAGTGTGCAAGTGAGAGATTCCAAATAAATGCTAATTTATCCCAAAATAATTTGAAACATATAACTACAATAATTGTAAGAAAATATATATAAATGATTTTTGAGAAGTTTTGAGAATGTTGACTCTCTCTTTCTTCTTTATATTGTTTTGGTTTCGAAAGAGTCAAGCATATTGTTGTTTTTATTTTTTTATCATTTTTGAAAGAATTAACAAGTGCCATAACAAATAGTTTTGAAGTTTTTGATGATTATGAATGTTTTTGGTGTTTCTGAATTTGTAAATTTAAAGAAAATACAAGCTAATGATTTTGAAATATTTTAAACAAATATATACAAGGATGAAATGACCAAATTTATACATAGTAACGTTTAAGATGCAAAATATTCATGGGTTCTTAAAGTTCTTTACCATCTAAGGTAGATAATTTGTATGCTCCCGATTCAAATTTAGCAGTGATAATGTATGGTACAAGCCATTTGGGCTCAAATTTACCTTTAAGGTCCTTAGTTGCATTAGTATTTTTTTGAGAATTTTGAGGATTTTGATTTTTTTGTATTTTGATTTTAATTTATGAATTGAAATTGGTGATATATACAAGATGATCTATATACACTATACAAGGTTTATTTGAGTATAGCATGTCTAAGGTTGCTTCAAAATAAAAGGAGGTTTTGAAGGATAATCTGGTTGAGGTGAAGGTAAGAATAGAAGGTGATGAATAAAAGGTAGTGATAACAAAAGCTTTGTTATAATGTAGAATAATGTAGCAAAAGATTTTACTTTTATATGTGGAAAATTGATCATGTTACAAAATAAAATGTAAGAAGGATAAGAAATTTCTTCATTCTTATCACTATCTTCCAAGTCTTCATAATATGGAGGGAGCATATATAAAATATATGCATGGGTGTTATTTAGAAAACAAGGATGATCATATATGAATGCATAAAAGTGAGAAATAGAAAATAATTTTGATAACAGAGAATGTATAGAACTTGATGTTTCATCCGTTAAATATTCTTTAAATGGTGTTGGGTCACCATGTATGGTAACATTTTTATTTGCAAGTTCAAACTTCAAACATTGGTGAAGAGTGGAAGGGAAAACCCTCATCGTATGAATCCAAGGACTCTGGAGAAATAGGTTGTAAAGTGAAGGACAATATCCTACATAGAATAAAATATCCAGGATCTTGGATCCAATATTGAGGGGAAACATTATAATACCTTGAGATTCTTGAATTTCATTGTTAAAGGATTTTATAATAACATTTGATTCATTAATATCTTCTTCCTTTGTTTTGAGCTTTTGGAATAATTAATAAGTGCATAAATTAAGAGAGGATCCATTATCTACCATGATAGTTTTAACAAGTGTTTCTTTACTAGGTCCTGTAATGTAAAGATAGGAGTCTTCTTGTGGAGTAGAGGAAGGAATATCCTCATCATAGAATGAAATATGGTTAACCTCAAGAGGGTTTACACCATTAATTATGTTCTTAGAGAAAATATGATGTGGAACAAATTGTTGGCTAGGTATTTTGAACAAAATTTCCTTGTGATAAATTTGTAATACTTCTAAAAGGGATATCTTTGCTTGAGGATTAATCACTTGTTGGCTATCAAAGGGGATTTCAGATTGAAATTTTGATTTTAAATATGAGCTTTCTATGCTTACATTCCATTTTGGATCATTCTCTAGAGCCAAAGATAGTCTTGAAGGTTGGTCAAATGAGGAACCCATATCTTGAATATCAAATTGGGTTGATTGAACTTGAGGTTGCTCATTTGTAGTTTTTGTTACAATATTAATAATATCATCATGATGGGACACATTAACATGCAATATTTGTTTGGTTTCTTGTTGTTGATAATTGAATAGGGGTTCTTGGGAGATCCCCATGTCTTGATTAGTTATTGGTATTTGTTGTGTAGGAGTTTGATTGTTTACTGGAGATTTATAATTAGTTGTAGATTGTAATTCTTTTATATTAAAAAGACCCTTATCAATCAAATCTTGAATTGCACATCTTAAATATTTACAATTTTGTGTCATATGTCCATCTACTCTATGATATTCACAATGTAGCTCAGGTTTAAACCAATCTGTTGTGGTGTCAGGTTGTCTTATGGAAGGGAGTTCAATCTTATTTGTGTCAAGTAAATGCTTAAGAATTATATCCATTGGTTGATTGAGCTTAGTAAATTTACGTGATGAAGGTTTTTGAGAGGTTTTTGATAAATGCTTTAGGAATTTCATCATAAAAGGACCTAATGGTTTCTCACCTCTACTTTCTTTGTTATGGGTAGAATGATGATAGGAAGATTGTGATGTAGGAGGTGAGTGCATGGTAGAATTGGAAGAATAAGTTTTTTCTTGTTGAAATGGATGTGTTGTATTGAAAGAAGAGTATTGAAAAGGTAGAGGAGGATTGTATGTGGATCGATAGACATAATATGGATATATGGGAGAATAGATAATATCATTATGAAGAGGATTGGCAAAGGGATTGTCCTATTGAGGTAAGGATAAAAAATGAGAAGAGTGTGATGGAGGTGGTGTTGAATAGGGATGAGGTTGGTCATAATCAAAAAATGTATTTGGTTGAATTCTTTCAACATTACTGATGGGCTCATATTGATTTGAGTAAAAACTCATGGTTTCTTTAGTACTTCTAAAAGTAATATTTAGCATCTACTATTTAGAATTGAATCTAAAAACATACAAACTTGAAATGATGATTTTGTTTTTGTTTTTCTTGTATACATATATATATATATATATATATATATATATATTTTTTATTTTTTTTTTCAAAAGGTTTTAAATGCATTCACGTCGGGTTCACCAAAATGTATCGCTCCAAATTTTTCACACCCTTACCTTTAGGCTATAGGATCCGTGCCCGGAATGGGGATGTGAAAAGGATGTCGCGGTACCTCGGACTGAGAGGACTTGCGAAGGTCTTGCCTCTCAAGGGAGGTGTATATTGGTGATTTTTCGATGGATGGTGGGTTCACCAGGAAACATTTAATGGCAGTTTCCACGCCTAGGTTTGGAATGTGTTTTATGTGTTCATTTTATCCTTAAGCATTCATATCCTAGGTTTGGCCAAAATGCGTCTAAGCTATTCTATATGTAGATGCAAATTGAATGAATACAAAAAATAGAATTAGAGATATAAAATAGAGAAATTACAGAATATAAAAGAAGAATACCTGATCTGGATGTCTGATGATGATTTTGATTCTTGAAGCAGTCAGGATCGCCTCTGATTTGATAGGATCGTCTGAGATCAGACAAGATCATCTGAGATCTGATGAATTCATCAGAAGAATTCGTCAGAAACCTGCAAACAGAGAAATAGGTGCAAAATACAAAAAATACAACTATTCTAGCAGAGGGAAACAATATAAAATGATAGTAGTACTATTAAACTAAAACTTGCAAATAGAAACATGAATGAATTATGCTAATTTAATCACAATTATGGCTTAATTATGCATTTAATCTAGATGGGTGAACTCCAAAATGCAGAACAAAATAAAACACTGAATAAAATTGCTAATTACAACATAAAACAACAAAAAAAGGGAGAAGAAATGCAAACTTTAGGCACTGTTTGCCTCAATGTTGACTGCAGTAGAAATCGTCTCGCATTTGTATGAAATCGACTCTGATTCGACAGGATCACCTCCGATCTGAACAGGTTCATCGACGACGATGTAAGATTGCTCCGACTGAAAAACACTAAGGTACCTACAACAAAATTGATATAGAACTATTGCAATTATGAATTTGGGATGTTTTAATACGTATGAAGTTGAGTCACAGGAATTATTAGCCAGGGGGGTGCTAAGGGGAAGGCTTAGGATTAAATAGGCTTAGGAGGGAGGTTAGGAGGTTGGAGATCATCCCTATTTGGGAGATCTCCAATGGGGGAGGGTCTCTAACGACGTAGACACACTTCTGCCTGGATTAGAGACCCGTTGGAATAGAAGCTAATTATGCAAAATTAGTTTTAAGACAAGATCATCTGGACGTCCTAGACCAGACGAAATAGTCAGATCTAGGGTGATATCGTCTGATCGACGACGATATCATCAAACGGTCAAAACAACCTCTAAAAATGGTGCAAAAAGGGGGAAATGGATTACCCAGCGATTAACGGGTGGTTTGGGAGGTTAAAATTTGAATTTAAATTATTTAATAGGATGAATGTAATTATTACAATTTCACTGCGCCAATTTTAGGGTGCTACAAAAGCTACTAAGATTAATCTAACTAGAAAATGCAACAAATTTTTTTTTGTTACCATGAGGCCATCATAGGGTACAACAACTAGCACTATTAGACATCAGAAGGTCTGGTGGCTATGCTTGTAGGCCGATGTGGGGCACAACGAACACTGAAAAATAAGATTTTTCTTTGTGCTCGATGCGGGATGACAATTAAAATTTCTATCAAATGGATTGAAATTCTTGGTGCACTCATAAGGAATGACTTAAGGCAGAAATTGACTCAAATTCATGTTGAATTTATGGTGAACAGTGATAAGGATTACTCTTCAAGATTCAAATGGACTCCATGGATTTGAATGTAAGCTTCATAAAAAAATGTGAGTAGCACCTTGATGCTTATGAGAGATTGATCTCTCTAATCATAAAAGGGTAGCACTTCATCGTATACAATTCATCCTATTTTTGGTGAAGGAAATACTCCAATTTATAGATTTCCTTCAATTGCAATATTAGCTTGTTGAAGAAGCCAAGACCAAGATTTAGTTAGACTCAAGGAGACTAGGGGTCACTTCTGGAAGGTTCTGGTGCATAATTGTTCAAGATGAGTTGCCCTGTAATGGATTTAAATCAGCTTAGGGAGCCCAATTTTGTTATAGATGAGGCCATCCTAGGGTGGAGCAACCAGGATTAGGGGCCATCACATGATCCAATGACTACTCGAGGTCAGTCCTAGGTATGATGGTCCAAACTAAAAAGGACTGTTTACCCCTATCTGAGTGGTTAGAACCACTATTAGGTCTTGGGAAGTCCCAAGATGACTCATATGGATTGAAAAGGTATCCATATGGATAACCTATTTAACATTACATGTTTTAGGTGTATGCAAATACCCCCTTTTTGAGATGCATTGTGTGAAAGCACAACACTGAGCAAAAATAAAAAACCTGACATCACATTATAGGTTGATTGATATTCATTGATCTAGTCAATGTTAGATGCCCCAATCATGGAAAGAGCATACATATTTGAATCATTACCTCTAAAAAATGGGTAGGCTTAATATTTTGGTAAACTTTTTAGCCATGGAGTAGATACTAGGGTCTACAACATCATGATTCAAGCATACCAAGGTTTGGTTTAATATTTTTTCTTTTACCCCACAAATAGGTAAGCTTTATGATATCTATTAGCAATGATTCTTGGATGAACTTAATTTGCATGATTAAGTGTTTAATTGCTAGTTTTGATTATGACTACCCCCTCAAGTGATGGCTCAATGAGAAAATGGAAAGTGATGAAAACGATGAGTCGCTTGATTAAGATTGATTGTTTTGAGCATTACAAGATGATAAAAAATGTAAAAGAGAAAGTCCTATTACATCTATGATTTTTACCATGATAAGTAATTGTACATATCTATCCCATAGAGCAGTCCAACCACATGGATTTCTTAGGAAATTAAGATAATAGAAATTCAATTAAGGCTTGTGGTGAATCACTATGTTCGATGATTTAATGAAAGTTCATAGAAGAATGAAATGTATACATCGTTCTCGTAGAGCATTCTGGTCACATGGCCTTCTTGGGGAATGAAGTGAAGACATTTCAATTTGTCAATGAATGATTTGGTTCAAATGATATTATGGTAATTTACTCATCTTATTGGATTGCATAGATAACAAGTCACTGCAACCGCCAAGTGTATAGGATAAATGACAAGGTACAAGGTGCATTTGAGATTTTATTTTATTTTTTATTTTTTACTTTTTAAGTTTTTGATGAAAGTGGACTGGTAGATGTTAATTGTCCAATTTAATGCCAATGGTGCTAACAAAATGAATGCATTTATTGCTGTCTAGAGGCCATCCTAGGGTACAATAGTGGTGACCTTAAAATTTTGGGGCCATCATGGGATACAATGGTTGCAACAAAATGTGACTGCCATCCAGGTGAATAACTGCCAATTTTGATAAATATATAAGCAACTTTAGAAAATTTTATTATCATTTTTATAGCTGATAGTGAGATAAAAGTGAGCTATGAGGTGGAGGAGAGATATTTTGATATGGAATGTTGCTAGAATTGTGATCCATCATGATGATGGACTAGCCAAAAGCATCAATAAGTGGAGTATCCGGAGCTCCGAAGGTATACTCTCAATCCTTCGCTTGTAAAGTTTTTAATTTAAAAGGAACCTCACTAATTAATGGGTTAAATGAACCTCATTAAACTATAGGCAATGAACCTCACCCTAGTTTAGAAATGTAGCTTAGGTTAGCTTAAGGGTAGGTAAATTTTATTTTTTTTGCAAGTTTAGGTTGGGAAAATATCCCATGTGGGGGCCACTGTGGGGCCACTCTAGGTAGAAACGATGCCCCTCTAGCGCTAAGGGGGCCTTCAGGGGGTCTGGAGGCCAGGTTTGAACTCCAACGATAAAAAATTTAACCATTGGGGTGGCCATTTTGGGGTCCCACGAAGGAATTGACGACCATCGAGGCCCAAAGTGGCCTCTACGCTAAAGATTATTTTTGAATGTTTTTGATAAAAAAAATTATTTTTGATGTTGTTTGAGTGCTCTTTTTTATTTTTTTTTGAATTTTTAGATGATCTTTTGATTATTTTAAATTTTTTGCTACTAGGTGTCTGACTTTGATAACTTAGGCTAGAGAGCCTAACCTATTTAGATCTATGAGAGATGATCTATGAGGATGATTGATCATGGTTTAAGGTGATCGACCTTAAATAGGTTGTGCACCTATCGAATATGATGTTGGATCAGTCATACCTTACGAACTCGGTTCATTGATGGGATAATAGGACCAATACTTTTTATATCATGAATAGTGAGATGATGGTGACATTAGAGGATGTCTACCAAATTTTTAGGATACCCATTGAGGGATTGGCCATTATCTCGATTCAAATTTGGGATCGATCGAGGGTGATGTAGTGGGTGTTTGGTTCAAAGGTAGATGAGACTATGGCATATATAGATCATGGTAAGATTTTTATTAGTAGATGGTATGATGCATGCATATTCTCATGATGATAGGAAGTTTTGATGCATGTCATATCCAATGTGCTACTTCTAGAATCCTTAGGAGCAAGGTTCCCTTAGAACCTCCTAGACATGATGCAGAACTTAGTGGAGTGTGACCTAGAACAACCTATCATTATGGCATGGGGGAGCACATTACTGGTGCATCTATATGATGAGCTATAAAATATACAACATCAATAGCAAGTGGGATTAGGGTGTAGTTTGCTACTCCAAATATGGGGTTAGGTACACATCTGGGTAGATAAACCCATTGGATTATCGATACCTCAAGTAGATCTAAGGGATGATGACATTGGCTATGTAGCATGGTGGCCATGGGATGCAGAGGTTGGCTATATTCAATCACATGGAGGTATCTTATCTCATTATATGGGTTCACTAGAGGGATTACAATATGCTTAGATTATATGGAGACCTATTGTGGGGATTTTCTTCTTAACTCTTTAAGCTTTGTCACGTCACAAGAATCCTAAAAAACCATGAGTATTGTAGACTCTAGTGGATCTACCACTTTGATCCAGGAATAGATTATCTAAATGAATCTAGAGTAAGGAAACCCTAGACAATGGGTTTTTATATTTAACATTATGATTCAATCACCCATGCATTACCATATTTGATGATATTGTATTTTCTTAATTATCTTATGACTAAACCAAGCATCGTTAAAACATATTAAGACCAAATCAGTGCCATATCCATTGGATAGTCGTAGCAGGTTTAAATTTATTGATTCATAAAGGAAAAGGAAAAGGAAAGGAGAACTAGTTTGTTTTCATTCATTCAAATTATGTAATCAATAAAAATTATTAAACTAGAGAAGGAAGGTATGACCCATATATTTAGATTGTAGTAATATGCAAATAACCAAACACAAAACAAGAACACATAAGATGCCAAGAATAGAGTTGGAGTTGTATTTATATAAAAGGATTTACATATAACAATCTTGACAGAGTGCTTGGGTCTTGTATGATAATGTCTATAATGAATCTCCCATTTCAATAATGTAATAGGGGGTTATTTCTCTCCATCCTGGATGCAGTGATGTTAGAATCTCCAACTATAGTGCATTCTGCAAGAAATAATCTCAACGAACAATGCTTCATGAATAGTCCTTAGAAAATGACCGAAGAAAGAGTGAGGTAAGGAAGACAGGGAAAAACACACAAGGGAAAATATGACTAAATCTTAGACACAATAATACCTAGAATAAATTTTTTCTCTTAGAGGTTTGATAAAATTACCATCGATGCAATGGTCCTCTATATATAGAGCTCAGTGCTAAAGCGGACCTGCAACTATTCTCTCATCAGCCCTCCATTTGGCATGATATCCTCTTCTTCAAAAAATGTGGCAGAATAAAAATTGGGCATGTGGCCCACATTCTCCTTCTCATAGGGGTGATGATTATTAATACAAGATATCCTTCCCGCTATCCTAGGCTGGCAATTGAGTTATTCTTGGGTCGTGAGCTTCCCTTGGCAAACTGGGCCCCACTTCTCCCCCTCTGAGATTTTGCAAAATTTGATTAAAGTAATCCCATACCTTATCATGGAAGGTTAATGAAAATGTTAGTAGGTTAAGGTCTTATGTGACCTTGTTCACTTGTTCCTTGGATCACTCTATGGTGTTTTCAGTGAAGACACATAAGCGATCCACCATCTGCACCAAACCTACAAATTGCTTTGTCATCTTTGTATCTTGACCTAAATCAAAGCTTTATATCTTATTTAGCATGAATTATTTAATGATAGGACCTTGGATGAACCTTTCCCATGTAAACCCACAGTCGTTCAGTTTATCTTCAACCTCTTGCTTGGAGCTAACAACTTCCTGGTACTAAAGAAACCAATTTAGGTTATTCTATAGATAGATGAGAACTTTGGCATATTCTTCTGTAAAGAAACAAACAGAAGCATCATACAATGTAGTTGAACTTGCACTGATTCACATCATTGCCATGGGGGAGATCTGCCACCTTCTACTTAAAGCACCTACATTAATATCATTAGGTGGAGCATCTAATTTTTTATTGGTTGAAGGGTTTTTATTTGTCATGCCATGGATCTGAGTGAATAAAATTAATTCCCCATTATATGTTGATTGGGTGCTTCTTGGGTCCACATGGTTGGATTACTATTGAGTGGGGACTGAGCCATCCACTTGATTTCTTCTTATTGGTTTGGATAGATCATGCTTGAGCAAGGTGCACAACTTTATGGAAGGGGCACGTGGAAATCGTATGCCATTAATACTCCCTTGTGCTTAAAATGTCAATGTGTGAATCCATGTAGTGCATGAAGTTTATGCATATTTAGAGATTTCATACACCTCACACAAGACTGGGTGTACAATCTTGTGTGCCCTTAAGACCTTCACACACTCTGCTTGGGAGTGGAGCACGTGGAACCAACTTGGGTGCATAGACTCATGCACCCTTAAGACTGTTATGCACTCCAAAGGAAGTGGAGCACACAGACCCAAACCAAGGTGCATAGACTTGTGTGCCCTTAAGACCTTCATGCACTCCAAATGGAGTGGAGCGTGTGTATCTAAATCAAGTGCACAATCTCGTGCATCCTTAAGACTTTTGTGTGCTCCACTTGGGAGTGGAGTATGTGAAATCAACTTGAGGTGCACAAACTCGTGTGCCCATAAGACCTAAAGGGAGTGGAGTGCATGAAATCAACCCTGGGTGCATGCAATTGTGTACCCTTAAGACCTTCACATGCTCCAAAGGGAGAGGAGCACATAAACTCAACCCGAGGCACGTGGAATCATGCATCCTTAAGACCTTCATATGCTCTAAAGGGAGTGGAGTGTGCAGATCTAACTCGGGTGCACGACCTCATGTGCCCTTAAGAATTTCATGTGCTCCACTTGGAAGTGGAGTAAACAGACTCAACCCGAGGCACATGAACCCATGCACCCATAATACCTTTGCATGCTCCAAAGGGAGTGGAGCGTGCATAATCAACCCAAGATACACAAACTTGTGTGCCCTTAAGATCTTTGCATGCTCTAAAGGGAGTGGAGTGCGTAGACTCAACCTAGGGTGAACAAACTCATGTGTCCCTAATACCTTTGTGTGCTCCAAAGGGAGTGGAGTGCATGGACACAAATTGGGCACATGACCTCATGCATATTTAATACTTTCATGCACCCCACTAAAGCAGTGGGGTGCATGGAAAAACTTGGGGTGCCTTACCCAACTTTTCGAGCACCCAACTAATCAAAAAGAAAAAAGTCCAAAAATAATAATAATAAAAAATAAAAATAAAGGGGGATTGTCTTACAAGGCCAACATTGACTCTGACTGGGATAGGGGGCTGAATGAAAGGATTTCATGGATTGACCTAAGAACTCCATAATCTCTAGGGATTTTAATAGAAATTGATGACCTTTGGCATGAAAAATATTTAGAATCTCTCTTTTCTCTTTTTTTGTTTACATCAGGGGGTTAGAATTACTCCCCATAACCCTCATGAAGAGGGCTGAAAGACTTCAGGTGTTGGCCATTGAATGGTATAGACATCTATTATCCTATTATATCCTGTATTCTGTAAGTATGTTTTTCGATCACTTTAGCCACCTAGTAGGGACCTAGCCACTTTGGTTCAAATTTATTCTTCTCACCAGGCTTATCGTTATTTAGATTCCAATAGAGCACTCTCACCCATGAAGAAAATTTTACCTCTATCCTTTTTATTGAATATTTAAACTATCTTATTGGACTAACTGATCATTTTAGTGACTGCTTCTCTTATATCTTCCTCTAACTCTACAAGCTGGTCTATCCTCCTTTGCAATGCATTTGGCATTTCATTGTCTTGGAGCAATAAGGAAAGGGTTATTCATTCTAGCTGGGGTGGTAGGAGTGCCTTTTCCCCATAAAATAACTCATAGGGTGATTTTATTGTGGCTCTTTTTACTGATAGTCTAGCTATCCACAATGCATATTTTAATTCACTATCCCAACCTCTTTTGTTCTTTTCAAGTGACCTCTTGACTTGGGTGATGATGTTTTTGTTCGAGGACTCAACCAGTCTATTTCCTTGATGGTAATAATTTTTTGAGTGGGCAATATCTATACTATATTTGGTATAGAATTAAATAATATCAAAAGAAGTAAAATATTTAGCATTATCTGTAACAAGTTTCATGGGCATCCCGAATCTGGTTAATATGTTTTCTTCCAAGAAACTGATAATGAATGATGTTGTTGACCTTCTGAGACGAGTTGTCTTGACCCACTAAGTGAGGTAATCGATGGCTTGTGATTATCCATTTATGGCCCCTTAAATAGTTTGAATTGATTTACCCTATGAGGTCTATTCCCAACCGAGTGAAAGGGATTTCAACAATGATAGGTTTTAGTAGTATTACATGCATATTTTTCTTACCAGTGAAAATATGGCAGCTATAGCATTTTATAATGAATTGGTAGATATATTTGAACATCAAGGGCCAATAATAACCTGCTCTCATAAAAGTATTAGCTATGGATTTTGGAGAAAAATGACCCCTGAAAAATATTGTGTGGAATTCTTTGATAATATTGGGGACTTCTTCCTCTGTCAAACATAGAAGCAACACTCCACTTGGGTGTCTCTAGTAAATCTGGTCTCCTTGGAGATGATATTTTTGAGCCTGTTATTTAATAATTCTTATTCTACTGGTAGATTTTCTAGGTAAAAAGGATAGGGTCCTTAAATAGAACATGATATATTTATACCAGTAAGATTCCCCATCATCTAGATGCACAACCTGTTGTGACCCTTGTGTTAAGATGACATTATCCATATCCTCTCCTCATTTGCAGGACATTGATCTTGCCAACCCTTGACCTTTGATTACTTTTATTACCTTGAACTCGACATCGTATTACAAAAATTTCACCATCCATCTCGTTGAACGTCTCATGGGTTCGATTTGGATGAGGAAATATTTTATGGCTATATAGGGAATGTAGGAAATCACTTTACTATAACCAAAGATGCTTTTAAAATGCTCCAAAGCCTGAATAAGAGTGAACACTTGCTTTTATATTAGCTTATACCTCAACTGGGCCCCATTCATTCCCAAACTCATAAATACTATGGGTTTTTATTTCCCTTATTCATCCTTCTAGGAAAAAATGATGGCTACTATGTGCTTTGAAGCAAAATAATAGAGGTTAAAGTTCTTCGAATTATCTAGAAAAGTTAGAACAGGTGCAATGGTAATAGCTTCTTTTATTTGTTGGAAGGCTTTGATTTTATATTCGTCCCACTTTATCTTCGCATCCTTATTTATCATGTCATTAAAAATTTTGGCAATTTTGGAAAAATTTGGGACAAATCTCCTGATGAAGTTTATCTTGCCAAAGAAGGACCTAACTCATTTGATGTTCTTGGGGGTGGTATTTTCACAATAACCTCTGTCCTCTTGGGGTCAATGCTTATCACTTATTTGGAGATCAAATGTCCTAACAACTTGCCATGGGTGGCTCCAAACAATTTTTTTTTGGGTTCAAGGATATCCCATACTCCTTATATCTTTCAAAAACTTAGGATAGGTGAGATAAGTGGTCTGCAGGATTATTTGAAAATATTGTGATGTCATCCAGATACACCACTACAATTTTAAACAGTAACCCTTTGAAAGCAAAGTTCATAGCCCTTTGAAAACTAGCTCTTGCATTCATCAATTTGAATGACATTCTTTGATATTTGAAGGTCCCCCATGGTGTGGTAAATGTAGTTTTGTATCGGTCTTCTGGATTGACCAAAATCTGATTATATCCTGAGAAGTCATCTAATAGGGATATTTTGGATGATCCCACCACTACTTGCAAAAGCTATTCCATGTTGGGGAGGGGATAGTTATCTTTGAGGGAACTCTTATTCAAGTTCCTAAAGTCAACACACAACCTTATCTCTCCATTCTTTTTTCTTACGGGCACTAGGTTTGCTATCTAGGAAGAGAATCTCACCTTTTTGATTATTTTGTCATTTAGCAACTTTTAAATCTCTTTTTGCATGATAGGATGTAGAGTAGGATTGAATTTTCTTTGTTTCTATCTTAAAGGTTTGGTATTATGCCTTAAAGGAATAATATGTGTCATGACATCGATATTAAAAGTCTTTAAATCATCATAGTTCCAAGCAAAATTATCCCTATTCTTTCTCAGGCAATGGATGTACTATTTCTTTTCCTTTGCTGACAATGCTTTGTCTATTCTAACCATTTTTGGTTCTCCAGGTGTTCCAACATTGACCTCTTTTACTTCTAACTCATAAAGGGTGGTCTTGTGCTCATTGTAAAAATAATAAAAAAGGGATTATAAAGATACCAAACCCTTAGGGATATTATTCATTTTTAGATGTATCACCTCTATTGAATTCCCTATGATATGTTGCAAATTTTCCTTATTTTCTTCATCACAAATCACACCAGCAAAGTGATTATGCACAGTCATAAAATCCCTGATATTAGCGTCATCTTGGAAGACTTGTAAGTATACCACATTATCAGGGATATAAGGATGGTATACAAATATGGTGGAAAACTTATCCATGTATTTTGTATCTATATCGGGACTATCTACCTTGGAAGCATTTACAACCAGTAAGTTAGCAACATAGTTATTTTCTCTGGGTATATGGGATATGTTGAAGGCCAAGAACTTACTAATCTCATCTAGCACTACCTACTTGTATTTCTTCAACCTAGCATGTTTGGTTTGATATTTCTCTTTGATTTGCTGGATGATCAGCTCGACATCACCATAAATAGTGAGGTAGTTGATACCCAACTCTTTAGATTTTTTGATCCCTAGTAATTATACATCATATTCTGCCATGTTATTCATGTAAGAGAGTTCTAGTTAGTATGGAATGCCCAAATAATTTCCATTTATGTGTGTCAAGTTGATTCCAACTCCAATTTTTATTTGTGATTTTACCCCATCAAATGTTATTATCCATATTTCAGTTGTTAGGACCCTGTATGATTCAGCGTCGACTGCTACTTTTACTTTGGTATCCATTCCTTCTGCATTAGGAACCTCTTTGAAAAAAGGTGTGTGCAAAATAAAACAAACACCTAACTCTCTCTTCAATTAATCTAACTAGATTGATCGTAGAATTTTTAGGCTTTATTAGTTCAATCGAGTTCTTATTAAAGGGCTCCCTCCTTAAAGTTTATTGTTCTTTGGATGAAATGAGAATGGTGTCATAAAACCAATACAATTGGATCAAATGACCTAGCTATTCTACCCAATGTCTGAATAGTAATAAGGAGAAGAATGGATTCACATCCACTACAACCATATCCATCATGATCCCCTTTTTGGGGTATTGATCTAGAAAAACTAGAAGCTCGGTGATCATCCCAATACAGGGTACTTATCAATTATGCATGAAAGATATAGGAGGGGAGTATTTAGTGCATATAAATTCCAATTGGTCTACCACTTATTTTGACATGATATTGTGCGAAGCCTCACTGTCGAGCATGCAATTATGGATCACAAATTTAATTCCATACCATGATATATAATAGAGAGATATATAGAAGGGTATTATAGAAGAAGGGTTCCTCCTAGGGGGATTAGAAGGCGAAGAAGTAAGGACATGTTCACTCCCTTGTTCAGCCAAGCCAAAGGTCTTGCAGACATGTTCTTTGTATTTGGGCACTATCATTAATTCCCTAAAAGTTATGTTTATTTTTTGCTTTGACAATTCGAGTCCTATATCAAACTCTAATTTTTTACTTTCTGGTGCCCTACCAAATTCCTATTGTTTTTGTCCCTCACCGATCAATTCTAGAATTTTAGGTGGGGTAGGTTGGTGATTATCACTGGGTTTATTTTTATGACCATATCCTCTACCTTCAGCTGTGATCTTTTTATCTATTCTATCTGGTACAATCCAGTTTTAGAGGTTGGTGGTGTGGGTCCTTTCTAAGGCTTCAACCTCTTTGGATGTTGGGGTTAATTTACCTTATTTTATTTGCTCAAAAAAACTTTTTGGGGGCTTATTTAAAATTTTTACTTCCTCAAAGGCAAATACCATAGACTTTATGTCAGAGTTGACAGGCTCACTTGGTCCTTCTTGGGGGAGTTTCCCTTTGGCAGTTTCATCCCATGTCTAGAAAGCATTTATTCTAATTTCATCCTTTGATTCCTCATCAAGGTCAACACCTAAATAAATGCTAATATAGACACCACATTCAGTGGGATTGTGGGGGGTATCGCATGCTAGGTATAAGAAAAAAAAGTCAAAGGCCACATTGGCCGAAGGCATGGGGTTGGGAACAATGTCCTGGTATTTCTAAGTCTCCTTCCTTTTCCAATTATTATGTTGATTCCTTCCCCCTTAATTGTTCTATTTTCTATTGAAATTTATATGAAAATGAAGCTTACCCTTATTTTGATGTTGTGAGGATTCCCCACCCTTGGCCTTATCTCTTTCTATTGAATATAGCATATTGTTCATTGAATGAAACATTTCAGTTAACTTGGTTGACAACTTTTCAAATGGGTCTAGTTTTGGTTTCTTTACGATACTGAAGATCACTTTATTAGGTTTATTTTTGGTTTGCCTGGGGTTGGGGTCTACTGTATTTGGATTCATTTTCCTACTATCTATCATATTTATTTCAATAACTATGGATCTTTTCATACAGGCATCAATGGTGGGAGTGTGTTCTTGCCTGAGTTCATAATTGAAGTCTCCAGGGAATGCATTTTTATAAAAACAAATAGACTGATGATTATTGGGTCTTAGGGATGCATGTTCCTCAACTTCATGAATTATCTTTTAAAATCATTCAAAATATCACTATCCTTTTTCTTCATCATTGCCATCTCGATCAACAAAGATTGTTCATTCTTTTTCTCCTTGAATTTTATAAGAAATGTAGTTTTTAACTCTTGGAAAGTGCCAATGGTGTCTATCAAAAGGTTATTAAACCATTCTATGGCATCCTTTTCTAGATTTTAGAGAAGTAATCTAAGGAAAACATCTTTATCCTCCAATTCTAGGCTATCCATAGCATACAAAAAGTATTTAATATGGTCTTCACTAGTCACAATGTTATCCCCCAGGAATTTGGGTAGGTACTTGTGATATTTTTGGGGTAATGGGTTTAGGACATGTCGTAAGGCCTATATATATTAGTACTCCAATTATTTATTAGCCATTGGTGTGACTAGGCCCCTCGACACAGGATGTATAGTAGGTAGGATAGTACTTGATAGGTGGAAACTTTTAAGAATAAAAATAGTACTACTACTATGATTATTCAAAGGAACAGGAACTAAAGATTCCTTTCTATTCTTATGTGGTCTGAAAAGTACCTATGGATTCAAAAGTTTAGGGTAGAGCTCTTTTCCACTACTTCTTGTGACTTCCAGGTCAACTCCTCCTTGATTATGGTTTTAGGTTCTTCAGAGTCGCCAACACAGTGTGCAAAAATAAGAGGTGCTCTTTGGCCAAGATTTCCTGGCCCAATACTCTAGATACCACAACACCAAAAACTATGGTGTAAGTTTGATGGGCTAGTGTGAATAGCTAGTTAAAAATATGTCATGGGGGAGTAAAATAATAGAAAAATTCAAAGGATCCTCCCTGGAAATGGTGCCAAAAACTATTGTGGGGATTTATTGCTTACCTCTTTAAGATTTTTATGTCATAGGAATCCTGAAAACCACAACAAGTGTTGTAGACTCTAGTGGATCTACCACTTTGACCTAGGAATAGATTATCTAAGTGACTCTAGACATACCAGGTCGGGTAAGGAAATCCTAGACAATGGGTTTGTATATTTAACATTATGATGCAATCACCCATGCATTTCCAGATTTGATAATATTGTATTATATTAATTATCTTATGTTCAAACCAAGAACTATTAAAACATATTAAGACCAGACTGATGCCATGTCCATTGGGCAGTCATAGCGGGTTTATATTTGTTGATTCAAAAAGAAAAAGGAAAGGAGAAATAGTTTGTTTTCATTCATTCAAAATATGTAATCAATAAAAATGATTAAAATAGCGAAGAAAGGTGTCACCCACATATTCAGATTATAGTAATATGTAAATAAGAAAACATAGATCAAGAACACAAAATATGCCAAGAATAGAGTTGGAGTTGTATTTATATAAAAGGATTTACATATAACAAGCCCAATAGAGTGCTCGAGTCTTGTATGATAATGTCTATAATGACTACCCCATTTGAATAACATAATAGGGGGTTATTTCTCTCCATCCTTGATGTAGTGATGTGAGAGTATCCAACTCTAGTGCATTCTATAGGAAATGATCTTAGTGAAAAAAATTCTTGGACAGTCCCTAGAAAATATCAAAAGAAAGGGCAAGGTAAGGAAGATAGGAAAACACACACAAGAAAAAAATGACTAACTCTTAGACACAAAAATATGTAGACTCAATTTTTTATCGTAGAGGTTTGATAAAAATTGCCACCACTGCAATGGTCCTCTATATATAGAGTTGAGTTTTGAAGCGAGGTCACAACTGTTCTCTCATCGGTCCTCCATTTGGCTTGATATCCTCTTCTTCACAAAAGTGTGGTAGAATCAAAACTAGGTATATCCTTCTTATAAAGGTGATGGTTATTACTACGGGCTATCCTTACCGCTATCCTGGGCCAATGGCTATGTTGTGCTTGGATCGTGAGCTTCCCTTGGCGAACAGGGCCCCACTTCTCCCCCTTTGAGATTTTGCAGACTTTGATTAATGTAAGCCCATGCCACATAATGGAAGGTTAAGGAAAATTTTAGTAGATTAAGGTCATATGTGATCTTATTCACCCATTCCTTGGACCACTCTATGGTGTTTTCAATGAAAAAACATAAGTGATCCACCATCTGCACCAAATATATGAATTGCTTTGTCAGCTTCGTATCTTGAACCAAGTTAAAGCTTTGTATCTTATTGAGAACAAATTATTTGATATCAGGAGCTTGGATGAACTCGTCCAATGTAAACCCATAGTCATTCAGTTCATCTTCAACCTCTTTCTTGGAGCTAACAACTTCCTGGTCCCAGAGAAACCAATTGGGTCTGTTCTGTAGATAGATGAAAACTTTAGCATATTCTTCTATAAATAAACAAATAGAACCATCCTCCAATGTAGTTTTTCCTGTGCTAATTCATATTGATGCCATGGGGAGATCCACAACTTTATACTTAAAGCACCTGCATTATTATCATTAGGTGGAGCACCTAATTTTTCATTGTTTGAAGGGTTATTATTTGTCATGCCATAGAGTTGAGCACACAAAATTAATTCCATGTTTGTTGATTGGGCACTTATCGAGTCTGCATGATCAGATTGCTAGTAAGTGGAGATCAAGTCATCCACTTTATTACTTCTTATTGGTTCATAAGGAGTGTGTTTGAGTGAGGTGTGCGAATTTATGGAAGGGGCACACAAAACTCATGCACCATTAATACTACCCCACACTTAAAATGTTAGTGTGTGAATCCGAGTGGAGTCCATGAATTTTATGCACCTTTAGATATTTTGATTGCCTCACACAAGACTGGATGCATAACCTTGTGTGTCCTTAATATCTTCATGTGCTCTACTTGGTAGTGGAGCGCATGGACCCAACTCAGGCGCATGAAATCATGTGCCCTTAAGACCTTTGCACACTCCAAAGGGAGTGGAGTACATGGACTCAACCTGAGTTGCATGAAATCGTGCATCCTTAAGACCTTCATGCACTCCAAATGTAGTGGAGCATATGGACCTAACTTGGGCGTACGACCTCGTGTGCTCTTAAGAATTTTGTGTGCTCCACTTGGGAGTGGAGTGCATGGAATCAACCCAAGGTGCATGAACTCATGTGCCCATAAGAACTTTGCACGCTCTAAAGGGAGTGGGGTACACAAAATAAACCCGAGGAACACAGACTTGTGCATGCTTAAGACCTTTATATACTTTAAAGGGAGTGGAGTACATGGAATCAACCTGAGGCACACATAACCATGTACCCTTAAGACCTTCATGCACTCAAAAGAGAGTGGAGCATGTAGACCTAACTCGGGTGCATGACCTTGTGCACCCTTAAGAATTTTATGCACTCCACTTGGGAGTGGAGCACATGGAATCAAACCAAGGTACATAGACTCATGCACCCATAAGACCTTTGCATGCTCCAAAGAGAGTGGAGTGCACAAAATATACCCGAGATGCATGGATTCATGTGCCCTTAAGACTTTTGTATGCTCCAAAGGGAGTTGAGCATGCAAGATCAACCCAAGGTGCATGAAATTATGTGCCCCTAAGACCTTTGCATGCTCCAAAGGGAGTGGAGCATGTGGAACCAACTTAGATGCATGACCTCATGCACATTTAAGACTTTTGTGCACTCCACTAAAGTAGTGGAGCAGATGGAAAAACTTGGGGTGCCTTACCCAATGTTTTGGGCACCCAATTAATAAAAAAGAACAAAATCCAAAAATAATAAAAATAAGGGAAGGTTTGTCTTACAAGGCCAATAATATTCTACTTGGATTGTCTATACTGGCCTAAGATGACAAGTTATTTGTCTAGAGTACAATATGATAAATGGCTTATTGGGCACAACGGTATTGAGAGGGAGCATTTCCATTACTCTCAGGTGACTCGATAGTTTGGGGTTACCTAGGATGTTCTAGAGGATCTAGTCCTCTATTGTCATCGTAATAATGAGACACAACTAGAGTTGTCTATAGTAGTAGATAAAATCTTAGAGGACCCGAGGACTAGCATTGAGTATAACACCTAGTGGGTATTTCGATTATGGCATGGTGGTGGTCCTATGGGTAGACATGCAACAATGACAGTAGAGGAGGGTGGAAGTGATGATGAGCGACAAGTACATCGTAGGATAAATGGTGAGTGGGGGCAGCCTGTAAGCTAGATATATGAGCCTCAGTTGGAGGAGGGTGTAGAGGATACCCTAACAAATGAGGTAGCACAGTTATGGGTATAGCTACAAAGTGCCTAGGCACAAATGTAGACTTCATAGATATGGTTAGCGGAGTAGGAACCACTCTTGATCTTACATAGAGTCAACTCAATTTTGGATAGTAGTAGTGGTGGGGATATACTAAGGAGAGATATCTCATCAAGGTCTAGGTGGATATAGATATGAAAACAATTGACACTCTACAAATACAACTAGCTACTCAAAATGTCAAGAGGGATGCTAGGGCCATAGTGCGAGATGCTCTCAAGGTTCAATTAGTGGTTGTGTATATAGCTAAGTCTACACCTTCCACTATAACCACTTAGGGATTGGTAGTATCAGGTGGGGATGTAGAGATTAGTAGACTACATAGCCTAGTAGAGGAGACTATGGCTCAACTCCAATTAGATGCATCATATATCATTACCCTGGAGACTTGGGTTAGGCTATGTGGTGGTCATGTTTGAGATAGGTCTAAAGCAAGGGTCTCAGTAGAGCAGGTGGAGTGAGTTTGGGAAGTCGTCAGTGCAACCCAATCACATGTTAGCTCAACCAAAGATATCAGTAGCCAATGGTTCTATATAGCCTCGTAGAGATGGGGCTGAGGGTGGAGGAGACTCTAGGAGTGTAGGCCCTACTTTATGTACTATCATGTATTTATCATTTTGAGTGTAAGGTCTGAGGACCTACACAGTTGTAGCTTGCAAGGATTTTGTACCATGATGTACTCTATCATTGATATATATATATATATATATATATATAGATATATATGAGATCTTCCTTTTGCCTCATTATCTATGTATGATTTTGATTTATGTTATGGATGCATTGATATATGTAATGCTTATATGATGATGTAATGTTCTATATGTGATGTACTAATGACATGCAATAGTTAGATGATTGATGTATAATTAGTTGTTGTGATCTATATGTATGGATGTACTACTGTGTATGCTTATATAGATGTAGTAGTTAATGTTAAATGCATGTTTATATTTGTGTAATTATTTGTGCATTTAATTTTTGTTGTACAATATGGTGGATGTGATGCATTAATTTCATGCGGATGGTCAAATGCAAATGAACTTGTATGCTTTAATCACTTAAAAAATAATGAGTGCATCTAATTTGTGTTTAACAAACTAATGATACATACCATAGGATGTATAATAATCATGAATGAAAATGTTAACTCTTATCATAAGAATCAATCATTTATACATCCATATGTGAGATGACATGATGTGAGATGTAAGGGCTTTTACTATAATCTTCTACAAATTAAAATATATACATAAAATAGTCAGTGTCCATCTAAATATCATTGCTGATATCCATATGGTATCTATCATATTCTATGCACACCGCTTAATAGATATAAGTTCATAAGGAAAATTGTGATTATTTGATGTGATGATTTGTTGCTATAGGGTAATTTTTGAGGATTTCCATGAGACTCAAACACCCTAGTTGATTGATCAAAAGTTGTATATTGACTATATAGGACTCTTGAAAAATACTAGCCTATTAAGAAGACCCAGATATTCACTATCCCTATGTGTGCAAAGTGAATGTATTAGATGAGGCATAAGAATACCTTATTACCAGGAAGGTTTCATGCAACCCATTGTTGTAATGAGGATTGCCCTATGGTCATCATGATCTTGAGTTTGGAAATAGTTAGACTATACTACTAGGAAATACAATCCACCTAAAGCTAGCTCATCCATAAGTTGATATTGGTCTGTATAAAATAAGGTCGCTAATATGATAGACATATTACCATGTGTAAGGCTACTCCATTTCTAGGCGAGTTACATTCAACCCATTGCTGTAATGGAGATCACCCCATGACTTTTAAAAACTGAGGATTCCAAGAATTCAAGCTTGTTACCCCCTTATTTTTTTAATTTCTTGGGATACTTTCTCATGCTTAGTGGTGAAAACCACTATTTATTTTGCATTTTGTTTATTTTTTGAGCAAGGGATTTGCATAGTGATGAAAATCACTATTTACTTTATTTTACTTTGGGAATGTGCTCATTTTGTGTAAGATCAAGGGATTGTTTGGCTAGGGGGAGCTTGTAATTTTGTCAATTCTCAACATTCTAGACCATGCACATAATAATATGATCAAGGAATATATTTCACTTAAGGTGACTAAGACCACTTTGTAGTGTCATCCTTGTTCCGACTAGGATTGTTAATGTGTATAACATTGTGTTGGGATTTTGATATATGCAAGGTACTATCAAAACTAGACCTTACCTTTTGAAAGACAAGATAAATTTCTACAAAATTTAAAAATATAACTAGGGGAGGCTGAATGACTAGAAAACCCTAGTATATACCCTCTAGCAACTAATTAGATGTATTACAAAACACAGTTACTCACAATGGAAATATGAATGATAAGGATATATGGATTCATGATTGGCATACAAACATGGTGTCATTCGTAAGAATGTAAACACAACATATCCTAATGCAAATGTAGTGGATAAAAATACCTAATGTAATGCAACTAATATGTGTGTGTAATTAAATGCATGATAGCATGATGCAAATGTTTTTGTTTGTGTTTTAATGTTTTCTGATTTGTTTGGATTTTTTGATTATTTTTGTTGTTTTTGCGATTTTAGGGAGAAGGTGTGATAACTTATGTACCCCTAGTGTGTGCAATACTTAATGAAAGAAGGGAAGGTGCGATACCTTCAAAATTCCCAATTTGCTTCATCATGTGTGATGATGGTGGGGAAGGTGTGATACGTTGAAGACCCCTAGTGTGCATTTTATCTATTGAAATGTAATTGGCCTAGCTAGGTAGAGTGATAGAAACTGACTCCCCCTATTGTGGCATAGGATTTTTATATAGTTTAGAGTATGCAAAGTATATGAAATTCTCAACAATCGTATTGATAACATGTGATGAATAAATACAAATGAGAAGTGTTTTGAATTCAGTTGAACCACCTAAATTCGTTGGCTAACTACCCAAAACTTGGAGAGTGCATTGGAGGCGCTAATTTTAATTAACCTAATAATGAAATATGCTAACATCCCCCATTATTACATTATTGGAAAATCCCAGGGATATTATGAGATAATTCAAATTTGATTCATCCAAGTGCTTTGGTGAAGATATATGCAAGTTGAGCATCAGTAGGAATGTATAGGAGCTGTATTTTGTGCTTTGGAACTTCATCATGAATAAAATGACATCGAGTGTCGATGTGTTTGGTGCGATCATGAAAAATTGGAATCCTGACAAGATTCAAAACACCTTGATTGTTGCAAAACAAATGTAGTGGAATATTCACTAGAAGACCCATGTTTGTAAGAATGCAATGTAATGATATTATCCTGCATACTGCTCCACTAGCTACTCGATATTATCCCTCTGTAGATGAGATAGCAACCAATTGCTGCTTCTTGCTATGCCATGAGATAGGACCAGACCCAAGATGAAATATGTATCTAGAAGTTGATTTTTGATCATCAATAGATCCAGCATAGTTGGAGTCAGTGTATCCTTGTAGATAGAACTTGTTATTCTTTTTGTATTCCAAGACAAAATCTATTGTACCATGGACATAATGTAGAACTCTTTTTGCTACTTTCCAATGACTGACTTTGGGTTCCTGCATGAAGCAAAAAATATAACCCATAGAAAAACTGAGATCAGGTCTGGTATTGGTTAGATATAGGAGACTCCCAATTAGCTGGCGATAGAGAGTACCATCTACCTGAGGTGATTTATCATATCGTGATAACTTAAGTCCTTGTTCCATTGGAGTTGTTTTAGACTTACAGTTAGTCATTCGATATTTTTCAACTAATGTCTTGGCATACTTATTTTGTGTAACTCTGATATGGTGTTCTTTCAGAGTTACTTCCAAACTAAGATAATAGTGAAAAAGTCCTATATCTATAATTTCAAAGGATTGTTTCAAATCATCTTTTACTGCATCAATCATCTTCTCTGAACTTCCCGTTATGATCAGATCATCTACATATAACACCAAAATCACTATATCAAAACCATTGTTCTTGATATAAATATTCGCATCTGAAGGACTTCTTTTGAATCCATGCTGCAATAGGTGACTCTCTATCTTGATGTAACAAGCTCGGGAAGCTTGTTTGAGCCCATACAAGGATTTGGTTAATTTGAAAACTTTATGTTCTTGCCCTTCAACTACAAATTCTTCTGGTTGAGTCATGTATACTTCTTCTTGTAAGTCACAATTCAGGAAGGCACTTTTCACATCCATTTGATGTAGCTTCCACCCAAACTGAGCTCCCATGGCACAAAGTACTCTAATGGTAGTCATATTTGCAGTAGAGGCAAAAGTATATTCATAATATATACCTTATTTTTGAGCATAGCACTTTGCAACAGGATAGGCCTTATGCTTATCAATAGTACCATCTACTTTATAGTTTATTTTGTACACCTATTTATAGCCAATGGGTTTCTTTCCTTTAGGAAGATTGACTAGCTTCCAGGTTTTATTTTTCATGAGAGATTTATGTTTTTATTTCGTAGAAACATTCCACTGAGGCTCACTAAGTGCATATTGAACTGTTACAGGCTCATTTTCATCCAATGTTGTCAAATAGATTTGTTCATTATCTATATTTGTATATTTGTCTTCCTATGCATCTACAGATAGATCATCAAATTGTTGGCAGAGCTCATAAACCTCTGAAGATGATGCCTCTACTCTTCTCTACTGTGTCATACTTCAAGTGCACGAATGATCTTGAGTTAGATCTGGAAGTGTATTTAGTTTAGAATCTCTCAATATACTAGTATACCACTTTGGAACCTTCTTCTTTGGATATGAGCTTTCTTTCTTAGGTTTTTCTTCTTCTTCAAGGTATACATTTTTAGATGTGATATCTAATGTGGAGGCTTCATAAAATACATATCTACTTATATGTGTTTTCTTGGTTATAGGATATATCAAGTGATATCCTTTTGAAAACTCATCATAACCAAGAAAAATGCATCGCAGTGTCTTCTCATCTAACTTATTTATTTTCTATTTTGGAATGTGCATGAATGATTTACATCCAAAAACCCTTATATGAGAGATGGAGGATTTCTTACCACTCCAAGCTTCTTGTGGTGTTTTTCCTTGTAGAGCTTTGGTGGGTGCTCTATTTAGAAGGTATGACACTGTGTTTACTACTTCTTCCCAATAATGATCCTCAAGATGTGCTCCTTTTAGCATACATAGAACCATTTCCACAATGGAACGATTTCTTCTCTCTACAAATCCATTCTACTGAGGTGTATAGGCTATAGTCAGTTGTCTCTTAATCCTATGTTCTTTACAAAATAATGAAAATTCTTTAGAGGTGTATTCCCCCATCGATATGAGTGGATGGTTTTGATGAAACATCCTGAATCCTTCTCAACAAGTTTATTTAATTTTTGAAAGTACATAAAAGCCTTTGATTTTAATGGAAGGAATAAAACCCACATCTTCCATGAGTAATCATCACCAAACAATTGAAAATACTTATTTCCACCATAGCTGGTTGGCATAGGACCACATAGATCGGTGTGTACCAACTATAGAGGTTTCTTAGCTCTAGAGGAGCTAGCTTCAAAAGGCACTCAGTGTTTCTTCCCTGCCAAGCAATTCGAGCAAATTGGTAAGACATAGGAGAGGTGAGGAAGTCCTTTCACCATCTCATATTTGCACAATTCAAGCAAATATCCTAAACTTATATGTCCATAACATCTATGCTAGAGAGAAGTGGCTTCCTTTGTAGTTGCGGCCAGAGCAACATGTGGCATTGAAAGAGCATCTAGTATGAAAAATCCATGCTTTTAAGATCCAGTTGCAACATGTTTATCTCTGAGTTATAACACATATCTTCTTACCTTTCACAAATTGGAACACAACATCCATATTTCTATCTAACATTTGTGGAATAAACAATAAATTATTGGCTAATCCAGGAACATAGAGGACCTTTTCTATCTAAAATTTACCAGCTGGAAGAGAGACATAAACATCCCCTTCACCTTTCACTTGGTAGACTTGATTTTCAATAATTGTGACTGGTTTACCTTCTTTCTCCTCAAAGGTGTCAAACCATGATTTGTCCCTAGTCATGTGCTTACTAGCTCCTAAGTCAATGTACCATACAACATCTATATGGGAAGATGAAGTATGGGTCATGAGCACCTTGTGTGCTCTTTCAGAGTCAAAATCTAAATCGAACCCAGGAGAATCTGAGTCTGAGTTGGAGTCAGCATAAGCAACATGGCCCTTAGGTTGCTTATGTTTCTTTTTGTATTTATGTTTCTCTTTGCATTTATTCTTAGGTGGCTGGTAATTTTTTTTCTTATTTTTGAACCAACACCTGTTGGTGTTATGGTTATTCATATCACATATCTTGCAATATTGTTTATCTTTCTGTTGATTTTGCTTCCCTTTTCCTTTGGAAGAAGAGCCCCCTTTTTGAAATTGACCTTGTTTCTTACCCTTCTATTGGTTTGAGAGGGCATTATCTGGCACCTTATATTTTTGAACCTGATTTGCCTCCTCAGTATGAAGTAAATTTACCAGCTCTACAAATGTTACTTGTCTACTAGAAACGTTGAGAGAAGTGATCAACATTTTGTAGGAATCTGGCAGTGCTCTCAAGATGACTGAATTCAAGATATCATCATCTACTAGTTTTCCCATGGCATTCAATTTGGATTTCAAATCTGCCACTCTACAAAGGAATAGATCAACTGTCTCCCCAGAATTCATACTAAGAGTATGTAGTAGAGTTTGAAGATGAAGAATAGTGGACTGATTTTTTCCTTCATACATGGTGATCAAAGCATCCCAAGCTTCCTTACTATTTTTGTATCATAAATATGAGGCTGTACCTCATCTGTAGTAGTAAGCAAGATAAACACGAGATCTCTTTTGTCCTTCTTATCCCAAGCATCTTGATCTGTTCCTACTATCTAAGGGTGTATTGTAGTGCCAGTCACTATATCCCATAAATCTTCCACCTGAAGAATGGCTCTCATCTTTGTTTTCCATGGAACAAAGTTAGGACCTTTCAACAACTATGAATCTGAGAGATACTTGTGAACAATGGCCATTATGAAGGTTCCTTATATCACCAATTGGTCTCAATTTATTTATACCTACCAAATATATATATCGTAACCACGCAATATATACCCACCCTTACGTGAGGGAGACTGTAGGTATATATGAATAGTATCCCACTTAATATGTACCTTCCCTTACGTGAGGGAGACTATAAGTACATATGAGAAGCACAAAATATTGAATTTTGGTGATACTGAAAGGGCATCGTGTTGTTTATAAAACCTACCACAAAAAGTTTATTCCACATGCGTGGGGTGTAACTTCCCCTAAAAACTTTGGAAAAACCTTCATCAGGATTTACGCCTAACAACAATCACGATGTGGGTATGAAATGAAGTGAACAATAGAACTGGTTTGCCTTATTTATCCTTGATTATTTATAGAGAACAATCTCAAACGTCGTTGTTGTAGCTATATTAGGCAGCGGATATAGTAGTCCAAAGTATGATAACATTACCTGTAAGTGTGGACCAGAGATATCATCGATACCGAATGTTGATGTGCATTAATTGCACAAATAGGTGTATAAATTTGGGGTCTTTTGCATTTTTTTATATGTGATAATTATTTGCAAGAAAGCAACAAAGTTAAGTGCAAAATAAAATCACAAATGCCCACAAATTTTTGAACCTATATGAGGTGTCGGTTTCCATCGAAAATGCACCTATTTACAATACTAGTTTTTTCATTGTTTTAGAATTTTATTCATCTCTTTGTCTTAGATTTTTGCAAAAGGAAAGTGTTGTAATTCCCCCCTCTTTGTTGCAAAAAAAATGAGTAGGAAAAAAATGGGAATAATGCCAATTCTTTAGAAAGCACTAATTATCACTCCAAAAAATGAGGGAGAAAATCGAAGAATTTGGAAAAATACCTCAACAAATAGCCCCTCCTTGTGATGTGTTGGCAAAAAATTGGTCAAAAATACCCCTCCAAAAGTAATGTGAACACTTGGAGAAAATTTTAGAGCAAAAAAAACAAATTTTTAGCAAAAAACTTAGCAATTTAGCAAGTTTTAGCAAAAAAAATCAAGTTTTGCTTTCAAAAAAATGTCGCAGGCAGTGTGGGAAGCCATGGTAGGGAACGGACAACATGAACATTTCACAAAAAATAAGCAAATATCCATGGCAAGATTCGACTCGTGGACCTTGTCCACGCAAGGCAAGCCCATCACCAACTGTGCTAGAGGGCACATTGGACAAAGAAAGCATGATTTTTGCTTTGAAGGCAACGGGCGCAAAGAGTTGGAAAAAAATCCCAACTTTTATCCCACATGCACAATGAAATGCATGTATGGGTCTTAAAAAACCCAACCGTGGGGGTAATTAGTCGACTGCCTTTGGTCGATCACCATTCGTCTTTTTGTCACCTCAAACTTTGCCCAGTTTTCCACCCTCTGTCTGCCCAGTTGTCTGCCCTCTATCTACCATGTCATCAGTCCTCTATCTACCATGTCATCAGTCCTCTATATGCCATTTCAATAGTAAAATCAAAATCTCCTTAGGCCTCATGGCCTGTTAGCATCCAGTCAACCGCATCTCTCAGGTTTTATGTCCTGTCAATAGGCCAAACAAAATCTCCTCGAGCCACATGTAGCTTCAATGTTCTTTGCATATTTTGTCACCTTAGACCTCATGCTTGGGCCACGTATGACTTCAACATTCTTTGCTTCCTCTATCACCTTGGAAATCATGCTTGGGCCTCGTGTGGCTCACCCCTTCTGTCTGCCTAGTCTCAAATCCATGGCTCTGGTACCATACAGAGTTTAGAGTATACAAAGTATATGAAATGCTCAACAATCGTATTGATAACATGTGATGAATAATACAAATGAGAAGTGGTTCAAATTCATATGAACCACCTAAATTCGTTGGTGAACTACCCAAAACTTGGAGAGTGCATTGGAGGTGCTAATTTTAATTAACCTAATAATGAAATATGTTAACAATTTTGTGAAATGTCAATGTCCTAATGGGGTAATATGAGTGAACCATTTATGGATAAGATATTCACATCAATAAGGTCTTGGACTATATATATAAAAGTATAACAACTATTAATGTCACGACCCTTTATCTGGTGATAAATATAAGAATGATCTTCCCCGTAACCTTTAGACCTAGGCCTTTTTGGGTTGAAAAGAGTATGTTTGATAGGATGATTGCCTTTGTATCTTATATCTTCTAAATGATGGTTGATATGGGCTCAAATAATGGATTCCAAATACATAGATGATGTTTTAGGTGAGGAAGAGGATGCAGTAGCTGAATTTTATGGGGTGGCTATAGCACATGGGTGGAGTATTCCCCTCGGGGAGGTATGTTATAAGGCTGAGGATGATCAATATACTAGTCCCAACTTGGTTGCCAAATCGTACAACCGTACGATCCTTCAAACTACCCTTTTATGCCCAATGACCAGCTTGTAAGATATCACACTCAGCCAAACTGATAGATTCAGTTTTGGAGGCTATCGTACACAATTTTGTAATCGTTCAAATCGATTTTCCAAAACTGCCAAATCGGGTAAATGCCTCTCAATCGCCTATTTTACCAAATCGGGTAAGTCTACTTTGTACGATGTGTACGAACTCTGGTGTATGATTTGTATAAATTGAAGGTACAATAAGATGCTATATTAGATACTCTAATGCCTCAATCTCTCTCTGGAAGGTTTTGTAATGATTTGATATGCTAATCAATCCATTCTCCATAACATGTAAAACATCTTAACGGGCTGATGAGAGATTCTATGCAATTGATTACGTCCAAAAATCATACAACAGTGTTCAATACATCTCCTTTGATGCTGCCATGCTTCCAGATCATTCCCCAGGGTTCACCAGTGTCAGATTCTATCAAAAGGTTGCAACAATGCATAAAACTAACCTGTAACATTCAATAGAAAACACATACAACAAGATTCATCCACAAATCACCATCCATCAATGCCATGATCGTACACAGTATTCCACAAATGTAATTATGCTCATTTGGATATTATTCTATCATGGATTCACTTACAATATGGATAATCTATCACTATACTTGCAATAACTCAGAACAATCAATCTATATCTCAGAGTATAACCAGTAATCCTTAACATAGGTAGCCAGACCTATAAAATTGAAAATGGGACCTTATATAATGTTGCCCAGGCCATTCCAAGTGGTTCCTAAGGCAATTAGTTACTTAAAACTACCTATGCACAATTGAATTCATTAATTTAGCCTTTTACTAAGTCTAACACCTTAGTTAGCAAATCTATGCACCATTTCACTATGAAATTACATTTCCCATGCATTTGGATGAATTTCAATGCACCTTGTACGATTTTCTACTGCCTTGTATGGTTTTTCAATCCAGTTGTATGGTTTTCCATTCCAAATGTACGGTTTCCAAAACTTGGCAAACTATCAATTATGTCAAAACTATCAAAATTGAGAAAATCCTTTTTGATCACTTTCTCTTCTTTTGGGAGGTGGATTTGCTGCCTACATCTACCCTCCCATTTACTTTGGTCGGTGTCCTCACCGACTCATTCTACTTCTTCCACTGTGCCTCGTATTCTACCACTACAACCTGTAAGTCCTTGACTTGCGACTTATACATTTCTCATTCATTCCTCAACTTGGCTGCGTAGCTTCCCATCTCTACTACTTTCGCCCCATGGAAGTTAGCCTTTTCCTCGATAGTCTTCAGGAACTCCATCATCTACTTTTCATGATTTGAGGCACTCTTTTTCAACTTCTCCTACCAGTGAGCTTCTGCTCGAGCTACCGCCTGAAGCTCTTCATTATTTTCAGTAATGGTCTATAGGTGGTGATTAATATCAGCCTCCATAGCTCGAACACTATCTTCCTTGGTTTTCAACTGAGCTTGCTTTTCTAGGACCATCTCATTTAGTATTTTATTGTCCTTTGTTAGCTCCTCTATCTTCTTGGCTTGTGTTGTCATTTGCTCACTCTTCTCAGCCAACTGAGTTGTCATATGTTCCTCCTTTCCTTTGAATTGTACCTCCAACTCCTAAATTCTATTTTTTGTCGTCTGTGAGATTTGTTGCTTTTCCTCTTCAAGCATGTTAAGTCTAGCTTCAGACTCAGTTCTGATGCCTGACAGATCTTCCTCTAGTTTCTTTATTTTCTCTTCTATCGTAGCTCTACTTTTCTGTAGTTCTTCTTCCATTACGACCAATTTATTTTGAGTGGTTGTAGTCTCCTCCTTTTGAGCCTCCTTGAGCTGATAGATTTGTTCCAATCCTATGCTCAACCACTCTATCCAATGTGTTAGGAAGTTAAACTTCCTCAGGGTGATAGCCATACCTGTAGTAACCCTCTTATACTCCAACTTTGTCGTGTTCGTGGGATAGGTCGGATAATTGGCTTTATCCAAGTACATCCTTGGGTTTTTCTTATAATTTTTTATCACCCCTTCTGGCAAGTCCTCTCTTCCCAACATTGTTGTTACCTCTTCCCTGGGCAACCTCCATGGATGTTGTGCATGAATGTCTACAATTCTCCTTGTACACTCCGCACTACTCACCCATTCTATTATTTTTTCTAACTCGAGAGACACTTGTTCTTCCCACAACTTCAATTCTCCCACGTGGCCAACACAAAATTCCAATCTGGTGTTATTAATGACATGGCCTAACTGAGAAAATAAGTATTCCATATTATCATCTATTCCACATGCCTCCTCCTCAGTTTCAATTCTACCGAACTACGGTACTTCTAGAAGATAACTATATTGGATCCCCCACAGTTCTTCCTCTGTAGGATTTCGTTCATCTTCCTCTTCCATGTGGTGGCTAGAGCTTCCCCCAAGCTCCTGAAGTGCTCTCTGAGTGTCTATATTTTCCCATGGTGGAGCTTATTTTTTTGTCTTCTCTGTCTTCATATTCTATTGTACTTTCACAATCTCTTGTTGACATTCTTGCTGCTCAACTTGTTCTTGGGCTTCTTTCTATTCTGTAAGACCCACATCTTGTTTTTCTGTATTCTCTTGGGCTAGTTCTTGTTCTATACTGCCACCTATTGTTATTTTGTCACTTCTTCCTCATGATCCTATTGAATGTCCATTGTTGTGACCTGCTCAACAACAAGTTCTTCTTTCTTGTGATGCCTCCATATTTTTTAGTGCATCTCTCTTACTCGAGCCTCCTCTCACAAACCTATAATAAGGCTTTTTATTGGATTCTTCCTCCATGGTATCTATTCTTACTTCCATTCCCTCCTGAGTAGTGGTTGTTTCTTCTTGCCCTACCTCGAGTCCTTTAAAAAATTTGAAAGCGTCCATCTGCTCAAATTATTGGAAGATTTGTGGAGATGTCACTATTCTTTCTGCCTCTACCCAACACAACTCATCTAGTTTTATCTCTTCCGAGTCTGACTATTCTTTTTCTTGTTGGTGCTTCTGTGGTGCAGGCTCTTCTCGTACTTTTGGAACTGGTTTGCTCACCATTATTTCATGTTGTCTCCTTGTCTTTATCTGTATTGGGCTTCCTTGCCTCTCCTCCCTTTCTTGAATGGGCGGCTGCTCCTGCTACCGTTGCCTAGGTTCTTGCTATTCTAGCTCATATTCCAACTGTCTAGGCCTTTTTCTCTGATGATGTACATCTTCATCTTCCTCTGGAGTAGTATCCTCTTGAGCTCTACTGGTTTGTTGCTCGCTCCTCGTTCGAGATCTCTCCAGGGTCTCTTTTGGTATTGGTACTGACTTAGACCTATCTCAATATCATTGGTTGTCCTTCCCCAATTTTTTGAGGTGCTGTCAAACCTAGAAATTGGATCTCTGCTTTCGTAACTGCATTTAATAACAATCCAATAGCATGGAAAGTCATTCCAAAGTTCTTTGGCCTCTTTGTCAGTACCTCGTGCATTTTTCTTTCTAGATAGGTACCCCAATCATACTGAATTCCCTTGGTGATACCTTCTACATACTATGCTATCCACATTGGCATTTTTGTGGCCCTTATATCTCCTATCAGTTGAGCCATGACTATATTCATAGCACACGACCAATGTTCCCCTTTCAACTGGCTCTGTTTGATTCCGCATGTTCCTACACTTGAGATCTTTGCCTCAGTCAATGATGTGATAGTGGTAAGTGTAGTGACGAGGTGGTATACCTCTATTGGATCTACCAACCTCTTTACTACCTCCATACCATATTCTGGTAAGCCAAATGTCTTCCAAAATATCTCTACCAAAATATCTACCTTCATCGACCTCTTGCCCACATTGACATAGGCTATTCTGGTTGTAGGGTTATACGCCTGAACTATCTGTAATAGATAGTTATGGAAGAAGGACTTGTGGAATGGTGGGACTTGTGCAATCACTGCTACACCAGCATCCTTGAACATCTTCCTCCAAGGATGATGCTTATTTTTCCTATCACTCCACCACTTCCTACATGTATCTGCTCCATGTTGTACAAATGTGATATTTGTAACTTCAACCTGACCCTCTTCCTATCCACTGCTCAGATTATCCTCTTGATCTGGTAGGTGTACTTCACTTCTCATTTCCCTCCTTGAGGTCCTTTATTGTGCCATTCTCTCCTCTCGATGCCTTGGTGGTGTTCTTCTCAGATTAGCCCGCCAATGTCTCTGCCCCCTCCATGACCTATATCCTCTTCTCCTCCAAGGATGATTACCATGCCAATCATGGGACTAAAACTGCCACCCTTGGTGTTGCTGTGGGTATGCTTCTCTCTCGTGCAAGGGACCTGGTGACCTCTCCATCCTATTGGTTGCAATCCACCTTAACCGACGTCCAAACTCTTCTATTGAGATCATTCCTCCACCATCTCACCGATTAACTTAGTACCCAAACATCACCATTTCCTCAATCGAAAGTGTACCTAAAATCGTACGACTTACTATAAATCATACAATATCTCTTCTTTGTACCCTTGTATGGTTCTTACCTTCACCAGCCGCTTCTAGATCGTACACTACTCTCTTTCCCCACAGTTTGATTTTTAGCCTGTCAGTCTTCAAACCATCATAACTCCTCCAAATCGTACATCTACAACCTAAAATCATACAATGTAATAGTACTCCATATGATGTTGCTTTTACCGAAACAAAAAAAAAAAAAAAAAAAAAAAAAAAAAAAAAAAAAAAAATATGATGTTGCTTTTGGACTACCTTCCCCTTTGGAATCCATACGATTTCGTATGATTTGTTAGAAACTACCAAAAATGGCCTAAAAATCACTCAGAACTGTGCTATCTTTCTTTGAAATCATACATTCCCCCTCCAAAATCATACAGTACAATATTTCAAACCCTAGGTTGTGAAAAATTCAAAATTTTGACCTCCTTTGCTAAATCTTTCACCAACCCATTTGTCAGATTGCCCCGTTCCTCCATTTCAATGTTTTTCGGGAGCAATTTTCCAACTTCTCCTCCTCTAGCACAATTTATCTTCAATTGACAAATTTTTGGCTGTACTTGATGGTTGTACAGACTTCTCCTTCCGTTATTTACTTTTTCTAGCTCTTCTTTTTGCCTGATTCTTCTATTTTTAGGGTTTAAATCTTCACTTTCCTTGCAATTTCCATTGTCCAACTCCAATTTCTCACTTCTTCGAACCCTAATCTACCATTTCTCACCTCTGGGTTCATACTTGGATGTTTTTTGCTGTATATTCTTCGTATTTCTTGCTGAAATTTAAATTTTTCTCTTCAATGGAGTAAAACCCTAATTTCCCTCTTTCGTTCCTTCTCTGGGTTAATTTCTCTGAAAATGAAAAGTACTCCTTGGTGCTAATAAAAATGGGTCCTTCTAAGTTCATATTGCTGATGAAATTGGCTGCCCATATGGTCTTCTCCATTCAATTGCACGCTTTCCACCTTTGTCCTCCTGGAAAATTTGAATTCTCGCTTGTACAAATGAAATTGCAAGTTTTCTTTCTATTTAAAGAAATTCGAAACCCTAATTAAACCCTAACCAATTTATCCTAAATTGTACCACTTTGCACTTTTTCCCTCCATCTTGCATGGATTATTGACAACTCAGCGTGTTTTTGAAAAAATTATCTTTTTCTCCCACTTTTTCCTCCAACCACTACTTTTTCCCATGCATGTCGTATTAAATGGGTAGTTGGAAATCATACAACATGCTTAAAACCGTATAGTGTACGATCCAAATCGTACAACATGTCATTTTGTATGATTTATCATGTCCTTTTGTCAATTTTGCTTGTACGATCTCATAACTTTGCTTTTGTATGATCTCATAATTTTGCTTTTGTATGATCTTATACTTAGAGAATTTTTCAATTTTCTCTCTCTGAAGAGGTTGTCGTTTCCGGTTTTCAACCCACTTCCTTCTTAATTGTGTCCCGAGGGATTTTCACAATTAAGGCACTTTCTTTTTATTTTTATTATTTTTTTTAATTTTTCTTTTTCAATCCTAATCTATTTACACTTACCGTCTTGGCAATCGTACAATGACATTCACTTGTATGATCCCATAAAATTCTTCTCTTGGAGGTTCAACTATAACGTTCTGAGTGGTTGTGTCACCTGTCGGTATTTGTTCCCTAGGCCGATTCATCTCCACTTGTGATGTTACCAAATTCCCTAGCCTTCCTCCTCCATGTGTACAATTTGGAATTGTACAATTGCAAGTTGGAGTATCCTCACCTGGTGTCCTTTCCCCTTACCACATAGGTGATTGGTCCCTTAGTAGCGGTGTCCTTACTACTCTACTATCATTCGAGCAACTTCTCCACCTATCTCCTTGGATCAATTCTGGCTCCAGACTTGGTGATCATATTCTTAGTTATCCCTAGTTTCTTTCATCTACAAAATGCACTCTTCCTCTACTAGCAAGGCCTCTACCACGTGAGTGTCTCCCTCATCCTATTCCTCTTGACGATGGGTTTCTCTATGCTAATGGTGATTCCTCCCTTTCCTAGAGTAAGCCTCTACCACCCATTACTCATTGGGGTCCTTGTTGTATTAAGGCTGGTTGTCCCCATGTACGTCGCCTTGCAGGATTTGGTAATATTCCCCTCATTCTTGGTAATCCTCATAGATTCCTTGTCCATTTCATACAAGCTAAGGGTGTATCTCCTGGACATATAGGAGTAGGGGGTCAAAATATTCCTCGCCCTCTTCCTCCTCTAATTGTAACATCACATTGTCTTTTTTCATTTCGTAGTTGAATACCTCCCCCCCTTCCTGGTTGAAGCCTTAGGGGTATTTCTCTATTTCTTCCTCCCATTGTTTGGGTATCAGGAGTTATCTCTACCAACTCAATATTGGCTAGTGGACTTCTACTTCTTCTTGTACTTGGTGATAATTTTTGTAGTGCTCTAATTATTTGATCCACACATGCTAGGAGATGTCTCCATATTCTTTCCTCAAAGTTTCTTTGTGGGGATGATGTTGCCAAAACTTCTCTATATGCATCAGAAAAGTCCATCTCAGAACTTGAGTGATTTTGATTCTCCTCTCTCTATTCTACCCAATCTGTTGGTAAATTCATCATTCCCTCCAATCTTCATACTTCTCTCCTTTTTATTTTCAACACTCGATAGACTATTATATATTCTTACAGTTCAAGGTTGTTTTTATATCCCTATGGTCTCCCTATTTATCATTGCATTGTTATAGATGTTGGGGGATCCCAGTTACCTCAAGGTTTCTAAGGGTTTTGTGGATGATCATATTCATCACTATTTTTTGTACTTGGTTCCATTACTAGCCAAGGTATTCCTTCATTACTGGAGTCACTCAAATCCAGTCGTACATTACCTTGTGATTCGGGTGATGTAGTTGCCTCTTCAATGTCTCGCCACAATATCTTTGTATCTTCATTTGTCATAGGTGGGTCACTCGATGGTACCTGTGAGCTTGTGCTTGTGCCCTCATTTCATCCACCACTTGTCAAAGTTAATCCCTCAACCTCCTCAGGTTCTATTTCAAGTTCTTGTAGCCTAGCTACCCTTTGTTCCTCCAAATTTTGTATTGTGCCATCCAATTCCTAGATAATTTGCTCTCTCAACATTGCATTATGACCTCGCAACATTTGATATTCTTCTTGCAATTGTTGAGTCTACAACCGCATTCTCTATTGTAATAGCCCTATTTGAGCCAGTGGAGTAAGTCCGACCAATTCTTGATCAATGGTCTCATCCCTGTATTCCTCTGGAACTTCCATTTCAAATATGTCCACTCTATCTTCATATCGTACTGTTAGCCATATCCTTCTTCATCCTTCCACTTTCTAGGGTAGTTCCCTCCATTCTACCTGAGAATACATCCTATTTATATTTACTAGGATTGCTTCTTCCTGCCTTCCCCTATTTCTAGGTAACAGTACTATCTCCTGATGTTTACTTTAATTTGAAGGAATTCATTCTTCATCTTCTTATTCAACTTGCTCAGTTCCATTAGTAAATTTGACATGTACTCATAGTATTTTTATTTCTCCATGTTGAGGTATCAACTCTTGTTATTCTATGGTTGGTCATGGTTCCTCCCCTTCTAAAAATAAGTGTGTGAGTCCTATGTCAAGCTCCTCTTGTGATGGACCTAGCTCACTATGATCTTCATTTTGAGCTTCCACTCATCTTCATCATTCAATTTATTCTAAAGAAATGAAAAACAACTGTACCTTATAAGGCTTCAACTTCGAGCCATTTATAGTATCAGGTACTTCTATCCCATTCAAGTTCTACAACTTGACTGCTCCATTATTCATTACTTCAACTACTTTATAAGGACCAAGCCATAATATCTTTAGCTTACCTGGCTTGATTTCCTGTTTTCCATTAAAATTTAGAACTAAGTCACCCGGACTAAGTTCCAACTTCTTCAAATGTTTGTCATGCCACACCTTCCATATTTTTTGAGCTACCTCAATCGCCCATTGCACCATGACTCTTCTTTCATCTAACTTGATCAGTGTCATCAATCACTCTTCCAAAATTTCTTGATCACCCAAGTGATGCTCTATCGCGACTCTCAAACTTGGTATCAAGAATTCAACTGGCACCACTGCTTCCTGTCCATACATTAATTGGAAAGGTGTATGTTTCATTGTAGGTTTAAAATTTGTTCTATATGCCCACAAAATGGATGGTAGCCTTTCCTTCCAATATGCTCCCTCTATTCCACAGGTTTTATATAGAGTAGATACTAGGACTTTATTCATTTCCTTTGCCTACCCATTCGCTCTGGGATAGTATGAACTAGAAAATGAGTGTAAAATATTAAACTCTATTGTTAGCATCTTGATAATATCATTAAAAAAGTGTCCTCCTTGATCACTTGTTATTTTTAGCAAAATACCAAACCTTGTGATTACCTGTTCATACAAGAATCTCACTATACTTTTTATCGAGTTATCAAGTAATGCTCTTGCTTCAACCCATTTTTTCAGGTATTCTATTGCTACTATGATGTATCTACACTTCCTTATTTGAGATATCTTCAATGGTCCTACTAAGTCCAATCCCCACCGTTCAAATAAATATTATGGTTGTGATGGGTGCAAGGGCATAAAATCACTCTTTATCAACTTTCTTGCTCTTTGGAAAGTATTGCATGCTTTAACATGCTCCTTTGCATAATTATACAATGTGGGCCACCATAGTCCTGCTATCAATACCTTTTTAGAAGTCGCATCTAGTATGATATGCCTTCCTTCTAATACTACGTGAGCTTCATTCAATACCGCTTTGACCTCTTCATCCATCACACATTTTTTTTTTGTAGATAAGATACTATAGCATTAATATCGGGTTTTACAGGTTGACCCAAAACCTTTTACAAAAATTAGCCCAAGGCTATTGATGAACATGTCCTTACTAAGGATCCTATATATGTAAAATCTACATGTCGCCAAAGACATTACATCCGGTAAGGCACATATTATGTTATCAAAAAGAAAATTCCCATGCAAAATTTTGGGTAAACCCTGAGAAAACACACCTGCATCATAATTACAAAAAAAGAAACAGACACAAATCCCTTCCTTGAAACAGTGGAGAAACAAAAATATGCAGACACACATAGCAGAGTACTGAAAAAAACTCCCACAAGCTCTGTATTGACAGTTACTCTTAATAATTCTTTGGTAATTGCTTTCTTTCGTATATGACATGCTTTGGGACCACATCCCGTATTGGCCAATCAAACTTGGAGAAGTGAACCTATTGGCTAGATTTATGGCGATGGCTATCTGGTGGTCCACATGGCTCTGGTTCGAAGTCTTATATTACCCTTTCTTTCCTACCTTGTGATTATAAACCAACCTCAAATTAATAAGATGACTAGGAGCCATGTTATATGACATGTGACTGTACCCATTATTTTTTGTGGTATTTCCAAGCAGCATCCACCAATACTGACAGCTCGGATAATTTTTATTGTGAGTTCATTTCAAAAAAGAGACAGGAATACTCATAGCCTTCGAACTTATAGTGCCTTCTTTGTTGGTAAATTCGACTACCATTCTTGGAATTCTTGTTGAATAAACTCCTCTACTTCACTCAGGACACCGTGTTACCATTTGAAAAGTCTATCACCATCGACACCCAAATTGGCTAGCTTATCATCAACTTTGTTAGCTTCCTGAAAGACATATTGGGCTTTTCAGTCCTGTCTTCCCTGGAAAAGGATCCTAGCCTCTTCAAAAATTGTTTTAATCCTCCAAGGAGGTGTTTTCCAATTATTTAGGAGATTTATAATATGCATAGATTCTCCTTCTACAATCAAATTGCCTTCTAAATCTTGAGTCATTTTAAGGCCTCTCCACATAGCTCTAGCTTTAGCTTTGTTGTTCGTCCTTGTTCCCAAATATTTAGAAAACGTAAGCATCATATTCCCATTATGATATCACACAATGCCACCAGTGCCTGCTCTACCAGGATTGTCCTTAGATGCTCCATCAAAATAAATCTTAAACCAACCCGTAGGAGGTGGGGACCACTTAAAATTGGCTCTAGGGTTGACTACCCTAGGAATAGACTCATCTAACAAGGTTAAGCTTAAATATTGAGAAATTATGGTCTCCTGTAGATGAGGTTTATGGCTATCAAAAGGGATAAGGTTAAAATTTTCGTTGGCAAAGGATAGGATCTTAGAAATGATAGTTTTATGATCATGGATAGACTCATTAAAGACTCTATGGTTCATTTATAGCCACACCTACCAAAGATAGTAATTGAGACAAATTTTCCACATGTATCTAAGTGTTTGGCTTGAAAAGGGGCAAGGCCACTGGACAAACAAATCAAGTACGATGGTTGGTTTAACCCAAGAAATATTGAAGGCCTAAAAAACCCCACTTAGGACAATCAAGGAAAAAGGGAACTCAAGGAAAATAATGTAAATGATCTCCCAATTAGCCCTGCAAAGATAACAATGATTAGTGATACAAATACATTTACGCATCATATTATCAATGGTTAGAATTCTTCCTTGGATAACCAGCCATGAAAAGACTACAATTTTTGGAATTAATTTTTTTATCCAAACTAAGTCCTTTTGGAGGATAAAATCCTCGTCATAAAGTAGAAGCTTGTAAGCTGATTTAACAATGAACTACCCATTTTCCGTAGGAGCCCAGGTCACTTGATCTTCCTTGGGTCTCATGGGGATAAACTATTGCCCGAGAATATTACAAAGATCATTTGATTCCGCTTGAAATCCTTGAATCCTTATTTATTTCCACTTTATTCTGCCTCTATCCTCAACCATATAATCAAAGAATTTTTTGCCAATGAGTTCTTCTGGGATATCTCTGATTTAGGATAAGTTAGGATATTGCGTCAGTGGTTCGTCCTTAGCCCACCTGTCATTCCAACAATTTATCCTCTCACCATTGCCTAAAACCCATCCATCTTCGTAAGACACCATCACTTCCCATTTTATACAATAATCCTACTATTATCTGGAAAGGTGATGACTTCATTATTACTTTCTTCTTCTTAGTTTTCATAATTTCTTGTGGCAACTCTCTTGTGGATAGATATTGGCCAACCAAATTGTAACATGATATAACAATATTGACGATGAATAATCGTGCATCTGGAAATTCATCAAGAACTCTTGTTTCTACAGGTTCCCCTAATTTTATCTGAGATGACTGGTCTGTAATCACGTGCTTCTTACCAGGCCTCAGTACTACTTGAAATACAAACTCCTAAAGGGTAATGAACCACCTGTTGACTCATCCTTGTATCACCAATTTTTTTATCAAGTACAAAAAGGCTTGATGATCAACATAGACAGCAAAGAGATTCGCCAATAGGTAATGCCTAAAATTTTGAATTGCATATACCATTCCCAAAGCTTCTCTTTCTATTGTACTATAATTTCTCTCTAGCCTTGACAAAAGGTGACTAGCAAAGAAAATAGGTTGGTCTAGCCTAAAATGCCCTTCTTATGCTAAATCACATCCAATTACAAAATTTGAAGCATCAATATGGACATGGAATTCCTTATGCCAATTGGGAACACCAAAATTGGGCTACTCACAAGATTAGCCTTCAGCTTATCAAAGGCTCCTTGGTGCTTCTTTTTCCATATAAAAGGAATATTCTTTTTTGTCAATGAATCTAATGGGTAGGATACATGCGCATAATTCTTGATAAACCTTCGATCGTACCTTGTTGATCCAAGGATAGTTTTAAGTGAACTCACATCAAATGGTTCTTCCATGTGCAATATCACATGGATCTTATTAGGATCTATCTTCAATACTTCACTACACACAATGTGTCCCAAAAATTTCCCATATAGTACCATCAAAAAGCATTTCCCTGGATTTAATGATATCTGTGCATTTTTGCACGTACTCATACATTCACTGAGGATAGGAAGATGCTCCTTGATCTTCCCATAAATGTACCAATCATACAAAAATGCTTTAAAGTTCCCGCTAACTGATCGAATATATACAATATGATACGCTAAAATGTAGCTGAGGCATTACAGAGCCTGAATGGCATTCAGTTGTATGTATAAATACCATTCTAAAAAATAAATGTGGTCTTTATCTTATCCTCCTTGGCTATACTTATTTGATTGTATCCCGAGAACCCATCCAAAAATGAATAGATCTCATATCCTACGACTTCTTACAAGATAAAATTTATGAAGGGAATAGGGAAGGGATCCTTAATAGTTACAACATTTTGACTCCTAAAGTCAACACATATTATGATCTTGTTTACTTCCTTCTTCAAGGTGATCACTATAGGTGAGACCCATTCACTGTTTGTCACCATGAACATGATTCTTGCTTCCAACATCTTTTCTATCTCCGCATTCACTAATGCAACATACATTGGGTTCATTCTATATGGTCTCCTTATTACTAGTTGGGTTCCAGGAATTAGTGTAATCTTGTGGACACATAATTTTGGGGGTAATCCTTTCATGTCCTTATATGTCCATGCAAAGGCATCCTTATATTCCAAAAATATCTCAAAAGCTATAGCTTTCAGTACGGGATTCCAATCATCATCGTAGTGAATCATCCTAGGTTCCTCCTATGTTCCTAGATTGATGTCCACTATCCGAGGTCCTTCATATTTTATATTTTCTAGTTCACTTGTAGCTTTCTATATATTATCTAGGTGTTCTGACCTTGTATCAATATCCATATCTTCTATTGTATATTCTGCAAAACTTTTTAGAAATATTCATTTCTCTTGTGCTTCCTTCTTAGGTTCTTGGCTAAATTTTTGTTTGTCTTGTTTTTCCTTGATCTCCTTTGGTTCAATACAAATGTATTTAGGCTAAAAAATTGTGTACTCTTCCATTTACCAATGAAGAATTTTTCTATCATATCTAGCTTAATATTCACTACATTCATCTAGGTACAACATTCCTTCTTCATCAGGTTCATGCCCTTCATCCCTTGAGGAATTTTTTGATTCATCTATCGTAGCTACATTCTCACTAACTTTTTGATTAGATAGATTAATCATATATTTGTGCTATCTCTTCTTGAAAGTGATTTGATTCTTTCCCCAGTTGTGATTAACTTTAGCTACTCGTAGCCAACCTCTCCCCAAGAGAGAATTGTATGTAGGTTTCTACATTGTAATCATAATGAAATCCAAGACAAACTCTTGTTTAGCTATCACCACTTGTTGTGCTATTAAAATTCCCTTTGTATCGATGCCATTCTGGTCAGCACCATATAATAAAAATCTTGGTGACCATAGGGATGGGAAACTTAGTTCTAGCCATGTCCTTTCAGGTAGCATATTGACGCTAGATCCTCCGTCCATAATAAATTGTGTCAATTTGTCCCCTTGGATCTCCATATGAACTAATGCAGGTTTCTTTCCTACATCAATCATTAATATAGTTGGATCCATAAAATGATATTTTTTCTCCTTCTCCTAAATTGATTGGCTCTACACTTCCATCACCTTCTACGATTTTATTTCTTCCACCATGGCTTTCTACAATATTGGAATAGCTTCCAATAGATTTGATACTTTAATTGCCACTATGATATTCAAAACCTTTGCTGCTAAATTTTGCACAACTATCTCCTCATCTGATGGTTTCCTTAGTTCCTTATCAGTTGTTGACTCTACTCACTTAGTCTTTTCTGCTTCCTCTTGCAATATTTTCTTTGCTATTTACCAAAATTGTTTATCCTTTTTTGGCTCTGGATACTTATCCTTCTTAGCTTGATTTCTCATAATGGCTAAAACTTCTTGGGTTTTCTCCTCAGCTTGAGTAACTTCGATGTCTAGATAACTAACATTCTGCAGGTTACTTGAATTCACCTATTTTGTACAATTCTCTTCTTTTGGTTTCCTGGAATACACCATATACAAATGTGTGTAGTGCCTGTTTGCGGTGTTTCCTACCTCTAAAGTGAAGGAAAATTTTTCGTAAAATGCCCCCATTCCTAGCAATTGTGGCATTGTATTATTGGTCTTCCATTTGAATCATACTACAAATGACTTTGTCCTCCTTGCCGATTGCCTTGGTTCTGTATTCCACCTCATCTACTATTTTTGTAACCATCACTTGTTGCTTGTTGCCCACTTCCTTAGGCCTTCGGTTTCTCTTCTTGCTCTTGGATTGACAATACTTTTGGATGTACTCTTGCATTTTATAGACATAGCATTAACTCATGTCCCATCACATTATAAATATGGAAATGGTCTCTCCTTGGGAACTTCACATTTTTATGGCCTTTCATTTTGTATTTCGTGCACCATATGTCATTTTTGTTAGGTTTGATCTTTTGTTCTTTTATCAGCTTATAAAACTCCTTGTGAAATTATACTACTATTCTATGTATAGTGTCATCTTCTCTACTATCTAAATCATTTGACTTGGGATGAGATAGAATTCCTGTATATATTTATTTTGATTCACTCTCAAAATTCTTTGCATACTTTAACACCTCTTCATATGTTTATGATGGTACTATCTCCATATTTTTCTTATACTTTAGAAGCAATCCATCTACAAACCACCACTTTACTAGAACATCTGCTAGAGGCATCTGCATCTTGTCGACTAATTACTTTAGTCTACGATTATAGGATTTCATAACAATGTCTCCATGTCCTTCAAAGATTGAAATTCTTCAATTAACTTCTCCTTTATCTGATTCCAATTTTTAAAATCTATGGTATTTTCTCTCTTCAAATACCAATTAATTTCCAATCCTCTCAAGGTAGTAGTAAATAGAATTACCCAATCCTATGGTCTATCCACACCATATTCTCTCCAAATGGTTATGCATGTCCCTATATACCATGTGGGGTATTCCTTACCCTCACCTAAAAATGGTGGATATCTCTGTTTGGCTACCTTGTTAGCCATATTAGAAGAGTCATCACTATCACTTGAGGTATCTCGTAGAATCTCTGACTGATTTCTCCTTGGGGGTGTCTTAATCCCATTGTCATTAAAAGTGTCAATTTGAGGTATCTTATTTTGTCCCACCACTCGGTGGCCAAAATCTCACGCATATTCACTTCGTGATCTCCTTCGCTGATGTGAGGGAGATGGTATTGATATTTACTCCTAAGACCTTGCATCCTATTGCTCTATTGCCTAACTCCCATACTCTACACTCCATTACAATACTTCTATCACTTTCTTAGGTGTCACCATCCAATATCCATCATCTTGCACTTTTTTTTGTGTCAACCCTTGCCTCTACACTTGGTGGTTCTATTTCCTCATCTTCTATCTCTATCAATAACACCTCAAAGTCTCCTTCTTCAGATGTCCAAACTTGCTCTAGTTTTGGTTCTTGACTACTACGATTTGAGTTACTTGTGTTTTATCTCTAAGAAACCCTTATGCTTCTTATTAATATAATATTTTCTCTCACTTCCTATCTCCCATGGATTTGTGCATTGGTGTCCATTATTCACCTCTAGTTTTTATAGTATTCACACCATCAATTTGATCCATTTTAACAAAAATGTAAGATTCGATAAGGCAACGGTGCAAAATGTAGCATAGGGGTGGAGTATTCCTTTTAGGGATGTATATTTTAAGGCTGAGGATGATCAATATACTAGTCCCAACTCGGTTTCCAAATCGTACAACCGTACAATCCTTTAAACTACCCTTTTATGCCCAATTACTAGCTTGTACAGAAGTCAAATGCATACACTGTATGATCTCATATTGTATAGTGTCATAGCTTGTATGATGTCACACTTAGGCCAAACTAACAAATTAAAATTTTGAGGTTTTTGTACATAGTTTTGTAATCGTTCAAATCAATTTCCCAAAACTACCAAATCGAGTAAATATTTCTCAATCGCCTATTTTACCAAATCGGGTAAGTCTGCCTTGTAGGATGTGTATGAACTCTAGTGTACAATTTGTAAAAAATGAAGGTACAATCAGATGCTATATTATATAATCTAATGCCTCAATCTCTTTATGGAAGGTTTTATAATTATTTGATATGCTAATCAATCCATTCTCCATAACATGCAAAACATCTTAACCAGTTGATGAGACATTCTATGCAACTGATTACATCTAAAAATCATACAACAGTGTTCAATATGTCTCTTTTGATCCTACCATGCTTTTGGATTATTCCCCAGGGTTCACTAGTGTTAGATTCTATTAAAACGTTGCAACAATGCATAAAACTAACCTGTAACATTCAATAGAAAACACATACAACAAGACTCATCCACCAATCACTATCCATCAATGCCAGGATTGTACACATTATTCAACAAATGTAATTATGCTCATTTGGGTATTATTTTCCATGGATTCACTTACAATATGGATAATCCATCGCTATACTTGCAATAACTCAGAACAATCAATCTATATCTATTAGTATAACCAGTAATCCTTTACATAGGTAGCCAGACCTACAAAATTGAAAATAGATCTTATATAACATTGCCTAGGCCATTCCAAGTGGTTCTTGAGGCAATTAGTCACTTACAACTACCAATGCACAACTAAATTAATTAATTTAGCCTTTTACTAAGTATAACACCTTAGTTAAAAAATCTATGCGCCATTTCCCTATGAAATTATATTTCCCATGCATTTCGATGAATTTCAATGTGCCTTGTACAATTTGCTACTACCTTGTAAAGTTTTTTAATCCAGTTGTACGTTTTCTAAAACTTGGAAAATTGTCAATTATGTCAAAACTATAAAAATTGAGAAAATCCTTTTTTATCACTTTCTCTTCTTCTAGGAGGTGGATTTGCAACCTATAGTGGCTGAGCTACAGGTATCTCAGTCATTTGCTAATACTACAGGTGATGATCGATTGCTTTCTATAGGTGATTTAAAGGATTGTACTTTTATAGCAATGATGGATTGAGTTTTAGGACTCTTGTCATGTGTTAGCAAACTAATTTTTCCAACAAAGATTTCATCTGGATGAGGTGTACATGCTTCATTAATTTGATTAGGAGGCTTTTGACAAGAATCTCGTGTCCCATTTTTAGGTAATGAATCAAGGATGATACTGATGGATGAGGATTTGATGGGAGGGAAACCTAAGTTCTTCATTGACTCGATGATAGGTGTGACTATCACATTTTTCATTTTGCACTCATCGAGCTTGATACTAGTTAGCCAAGTTGAAGCATGAGGTAGGATGGATGCTGATAGTATAGGGGGTACTAATTCAGATGTGACCATTATGGTTTCCTCCTCATATTTAGGGGTGATGATATCTTGTGTTATAGTGATGGGAATATATGGAGGGATCTCCTTGATTGACCCCTTTGATTTTTCTTCGTGAAAGGATACTGATGATGTAGAAGGGATATTGGGAGAAACCAATTATGATGATGGATTTAAAATGGGTAATTATGACTTTATGCATGGATGTAAAGATGGAGCCAAATATTTTATGATGTCATCCAAGTGGATATCTAGGTAAGTAAATGGTGTAGGAGGTTCTTGCAATTCATCGATCACTTTGTAATGTTTGAAGGGATCTAGAGTGGTGTATACCACATGTATTTGATATTGGTGTATAAATTTGAGGTGTTGATGTACTATGGATGGGATGCATTCCATATCTCTCATCCAAGGTCTTCCCAATAGTATATTGTATTGTCTTTCACCCTCTAAGATGTGGCACAACATAGGCATAATATTTATTCCAACCTGAATAGGTAGGACTATTGTACCAATAGTAGGGGATAAGGCATCATTAAAATCTCATAAGGTAAACGTGGATGTGGTGACATGTGAAGGTGAAAGATTGAGATGTTTTAGTGCGATGGTAGTAATGATGTTAATGGACAAACTAGTATCAATCAAAACTCACTTATATAGAATCCAATTCATGCTAGCTATAATATGAAATGGTGGATCAGGTTTGTTAATGAGAGCTAGATTAATATCCCATTTATGAAAAGTTATCACAGGGTCCTTGCATGGTTGAATGAGACTTAATTGTTGTGAGGATTGTGATATATGAGGAACTTTGATTGGATTTACAAGTGATGCAACTTGATTAGAGTGTTTCCTGCTCCCCATCATGATATTAATTTTGCCAATAAAACCCTCATTGGATAGGGCTATATGCCCCTCATTTACATGCTCTATTTGATCTTCCTTGGTATCATTTTTGGTTAAGGGATCTTTAGATATGTCGATTTATTAATTGTTGATAACAAGAGGGTTGTCAATTTGAAGTTGATTTTTGTCTGCCATATTCTATACCAGGTTTTTAAACAAAATGCAATCTTGGATGTCATAGCCATGATGTTGATGATATACATAATATAGGTCCTCCCTATGCCCTTTAGGTTTTGGGTGATTAGGATTGAGGTTATATATCTCAGGCATGATAATAGCTTTGGACTCACATAATCGGTTGAAAAGTGATGCTATAGATTCAGGTAATGGAATGTAAGTATGAGGTGTACGATGTTGTCATTTTTGTGACTGAGTCTACTATATTTGATTATTATTTTATATTGGAGGGGGTTGAGTTTGATATATAGGCTACTAAGGTGATTTTTATGCTTTAGGAACATGTAAAACAATCTGATTAATCAAGGCTAGTTTTGTTTGATTATTGTTGTTACATGGATTTTTGTTCCACTCTTTCTTTTGGAGTTTAATGTCTCCCTCTTGGAATTTAATATCCTCTATCACTTTGGATTGAGCCAAAGCATCTTTGAATTTCTGGTATTGCTGCAATTGTAATAACAATTATATGTGCTTAGAGAAAATCTTGGTAAAAATTTGTGTTAACTTAGAAATAGGAATGGTGAATGGCAATTTAGACATAATCTTGCACCATCTATTTTTGTAATCCATGACTGGCTCATCATCATATTAATGTAAATTCAATAGGTTAGAAAGGTTTACCTTATTCTTGAATCCAAAAGAGAAGTGTTCGAGGAAGGCATCGGATAGCTATTCTAAGGTAGATATGATGTGTATAGGTAGTTGATTTTACCACTCCAAGGCAGATACAAAGAGTGTTATCATAAATGTTCACAGTAGCAAAGCCTCATTGTCTTGGAGTTGAAAACATAGGTTCATTAAAATTATGATGTGATATTAGGCATCCTCATCCCCTTAAATTTTTCCAACTTAGGCATATCGAAATGCTCTCGGTAAGCTAAACTAGGTATAAATAGATTAAGGGATTCACTTAGTGAGGACTTTGTATGCCTATGATGAAATTATCTCATTCTCCCAAATAGAATTCTTGGGAGCAAGTGGTGGAAGGTTCTGGTTTGATCAAGTTGGTAGATTATAATCATCTTCCATGTCCTCACAAGATGGATCAGGATACGTTTGGTCTTGGTAATCTACTTCTATCTCTGCATAAACCTCATATTATTGCAAGTTTGGTGCTATGTGTTGTCTTTTCTAATACTGATGAATATAGGTGTGAAGAGGATGGGTATTGGTTGTCCTAGGGGTAACTCATGTTGTTGTGTAGTGCACCTTATATTGAGTTGTTGCCTATAAGTACTAGGTATGGGTACCTCATTATAAGCTACCCTATATGATTGTTCATGTAACCTCTATTCTAATATCCTTTCTATAGACACCTAAAACATATCATGTCGAGGTGACTACTCGTATGGGGCATGCTAGAAGACCATATGGAAGACCTTGGACAGATACCAAGGTATAGTAGTGGTTTTTACCACTCAAATTGGGCATATTTGCCTAGTCAGTGCTAGCCATTGTTGGCACCCATGGTTAGCAGAGCTAACCATGCCTATCATTGGTGGTCAGGCCTCAAAGTTAGTTGGCCTTTGACCGATTCAAAGTTGGTTCAAATGGCCAATTGGTTGTGGATTGGAGAGGTTTGAGTGAGGAAGGTTTTGGATCCTTCCATCCAACAAGCTCAACTACCCAATCTTGTTCTTGGCTTCCTCATGAAGCCACCCCTAGCCCTTGGCAAGTGTTATAAAACCCCCCTCCAAATGGTAGAAATATATAGATGAATCTCGAGGTGAAATTTAGTGAAGCCTTGTCGAATTGCATACTCACCTATATGAATGTTAATTCATGCAATCCATGTACCAACTGTGCAATTCAACCACCAAATATGTTAGAGGACATAGTGGTGACCCTTGATCATCAATTCCTTAAGGAGAATTGAAGATTGGACACCAAATTGGGAGGGAAAAAACATTTCAAGCTTATCCATGACTATCAACCACAGTAGACAGTGCTCATCGTGAATCAAACTCACGGTTAGGTTGTCATCTTCAGTTTCCTTGTTTTCTAGCGAATTTATTTAATTGCATTATATTAGACATATATCATGTTAATTTGATTTATTAGAGACTTTGACCGATGCAATTAGAGCTTTTAGTCATTTCCATTCACTTTTGTAATTATGGCACTAATGGTTCTTTTCATGCTTCAATGCTTTCAATTTAATAATTAATTCAATAGATAGCTAGATTTGCTTTTGCTTATATGTTTGTAGCAATATTTTTAGGATTAATATATGTTTAATATATTTCTTGCACGTTCTTGATTTCATGCAAGTTATGCTATGTTTATACAAATACCTCCTAAAAGCCTCATCAAGAGAGGTCTCCTTTGTTGTTAATTCCTTCTTGTTGTTTATTGCACGTAGGCCTAACAGGGTTTTGAGATACAAGGCAACAAATGCCTCTAATAATGGAGAAGAATGTCATCAACACCTTGGAGCAGTTCATGTCCATTTAGAAAGTCTGCGTATTGCACCTACCCCATTGGGGCTTTCAAATTGTGTTAATTGTATCAAAATTTGGGTGATCCTAAGAGGGGCATGATTGTAACTGAGATTTAATTCAAGATTAAAAGAAGAAACATTCACTTTCTTATCATATGAAATATTTTCTTTCATTTCTTGCTTTAATAATTGATTTTCAATTAATGCATTAGTTAGGTGTATGCTTTTTATATCGGTACAGAAGGCGATCACGGTGGAACCTCCGTATTTTATGTTGCTGAAAGCTAATGTTATTGGTTTTATGATGATAGGTGCTCATCATGATTGATACCCATGGTCAAAAATTTATCACTGTAGTTGAAACCCATGGGCAACAATGGTCATCGCATTATAGAGACGTGGTTAGCATCTGATAAACTAGACAGTAAAGGAGTAAAGCTCAATCAGATGTTGACCTGAGGTAGGTGCCACTAGCAATTTTTGATTTTGTTTTTACTCTCTATAAATTTCTAGAATGCTAAAATGTTAGACTATTTATGGAAGATAATGAAATTAGCAATATGCATATAAGTCCTTAGGTCTTTATATTTTTAGGTCTTTACTGGGTGTTGCTAGGAACAATGAATCTTTGAATGCAGTCCGCCCTAGTATCCAAAATTCTAGAATATCTTTTATGTTTTTTTTGTTGTTGTTTAAGGCCTGATCAGTGGCTATACCATCATTAGTATACATTATCAAAACATCATGTAAAACTAATCATGCATGCTTTCTTAATTTGAAATGTTCCTTTTCTACATTGCATATAGAAAAGAATCATTTGAATGTTGTATTATGCATCTTTCTTTCATGCAAATTAAAAGGAACCACACACACCACATTGTAAACACTAGTGAGTTGGAAGTCACATCCAACCACTAGTAGGGTTTCAACGATGGTGGCAATGATTTCAATCCGTTGGCCTAACTTCCACATACCTTATTTTATAGACCAATATCAGATCCAATAACCATTCGTAGCCCAAAAAATTTGGATGCACTTCTCTTTAGAGGGTATAACACTGACTGGGTGAGATTGGGTGAGGGTTTGGTAGGACCTATGCTCCTTTCCCGGGTGTGGACCTCATACCACATTTTGGAGGGATTACGCGACTTGGATTTCATCGCCAGGTTATCGAGCTACGAGCATACAGGTGAAATACTTTTAACATTTGAGAAAATCATCAATATATTAAAAACACGACAAGAGTTACTTTACTGATACAACAAATTACAAACACATCAAACAATTTAGGGCTCATTTTAAAATTGTAAAAGGATATAATCATCATTGTATTCTTTGAGTTTTAATAAAAGTTAAATATATACATAGGATACACAATGGTGCAAACACGAAGAGGGCAATTTGGGCGTAGACTCGAGATCAAAGCCCAAGCTCCACCTAATGCACAATATGATGTAGAACACCCTCAATCATAGAATCCTCCTAGACATCGTTTAACGAGTATTAGAAGGGATAATTCCACATGAGGGGATTTCTTTGAGAATTCCCTTATTAGAGAACGTACTAAAAATCCCTCTAAAAATAAATCAGAGCATGGGACTTCATAGAATGGGATTTCCACACATGGTAGCATTTACCGTGAACATATTATGCATGCATCCATGGGTTCTATTGAAGAATATATCATTGGGGAATCTAGATTAGTATCCCTTTGACCTATAGCTAAGGGAGGCTCATGACCTCTGCCATCCGAGTATAGACAGGCTCGAGATATGTCCATTTAGGGACAAGTAGATGGCATTGCTTTCGAGCATAGGCCCATGAAGATTCCCTATAAGGGTGAAACTTGTAAGTTCACCATAGATATATCCAAAGTGGGATCTAATGGTACACCACCTCATGACCCATGGTGTAGCAAATAGTTATATGGTATAAACAGAGTCTTAGGGCATCCAGGATACTAGCCTAGGCTTGCACCCTCTCGACCTAAAAGTGAGTGTAGCAGAAGCACTATTAGGACTACCCAAGAAATTAGAGAGTGCTCCAAGGGTTGTCGAGATGTACGTGCTCATGCATATCATGCATGTACACTGTATAGGAGACAACCTGACATGAATGTTGTATTTATAGACACAGGCAAGAGTGTGGCAAATCAATCCATTGGAGGACATACCCATAAAGTTTCTCGAATAGAGTGCACTCACAAGAGGCCTTAGATGACCGATCATGTTGATAGATCTCACATACTAGTGTTAGAATAGAGATGGCAGATTCTCCAAGACCAATTGGAGGGTGTTCATGCAGAGAAAGAACACCTCAAAAATGAGAACTCTTAGAGGCAGATTTTCATAAGAAAAAAATTATATGAACAACACATCCTTGATCAGAAGGAACATCTAGAGAGAGAGGATCTATTGGCTAGCATCGATTTACCTCCTCGTAGTGAGACCAGGGAGTATGTTGATAGATGAGTGGATTCATAGCACGAGTTATACCCTAAGTATATAGATGCACATACTTGTGGTACAACTCAATAAAGAGATCGATGTCCAGCATCCAAACAACATGAGCATAGGCAATATGAGGAAGAAGTGGGCGAGTAATTAGAATAAGAATATCTAGAAATATTCTAATTCAAGGAGGAGGGTGAGCCTAGTCCAAAACCTCGATAGAGGAAGAATTTGCCTTCGAAGGTGCCTCCAAGGCAATCTTGAGAAGAGGAGTTCCTTTCCTTACAGGCCTATAAGGCCTTAGCATAGAAGGTCCAAGCCATAGAGAAGCAAGAAAAAACTTCTCTAAAGCCTACCTTGAACAAAATATATAATGAACCTCTATGCAGGTCAATACCTATTCTAGCCTATCTTGAGCATTTCAAGATGCCTAGATTGAACAAATTTCAAGGAGAGGAAGACACATAGGAGAATGTAACGAGTTTCCTAGATATGTGTTTTTAGATTGAGAGCAATGATGCCTTAATCCCACACACCTTCATCATGATCCTCTTAGGCCTAGCTCGAGAGTGGTTCAACCAATTAAAGAGGCACAACATCACTAGTTTCAAACAACTAGATGATGTATTTCTTAAACGCTTCTCCTTCGACATCAAGAAAAAGGTAAAATTATCCAACCTGGCTATTTTAACGCAATATGACGATGAGCCAGTGATGGATTATGGAAAATGATGGCAAAGCTTCCATTCTCCATCCCATCCTCTAAATTAACTTGAATGTTCACAAAGAGTTGCACCAAGCACATTTTGTTGTTGCTATAGTTTTAGTAGTACCAGACATTCAAAGAGGCTTTGGCACAAGCCAAGGTGATAGAGGACATCAAGTTACAGGAGGGTAACTTGAAGCTCAGAACTAAGGAGTGGCACAAGAAAAGCATTAAGAGATAGAAGGCCAAGATGGCCCATGTTAATCATGTGGTGTTGAACCTTAAGAAAGGGGATAAGGGGAAAAAACAATGAAACTATCAAGCCCAACCTCCTCCTGTTTAATATGAGCAACACAACAATAATCAAAGGGGTAAAAATAAGGAACAATGCCCACCTTGTATATTCACTCTGTTATCAGAGTCATTGGCTTTGATTTTTCATCAGTTATGTGAGGCGAAGGCTATACATTTACCCAAATTCAAGTTAATTAACCCTAATCAGCCTAAGCCTAAGGTATACAAGGACAATCAATATTTTAACATGACAGAACAATATTGACGATGAAAAATTGTGCATCTAGAAATTCATCAAGAACTACTGTTTCTATAGGTTCCCCTAATCGTATCTGAGATGACTTGTATACAATCACATGCTTCTTACCAGGCCTCAGTACTACTCGGAATACAAACTCCTAAAGGGTAATGAACCACCTATTGAATCATCCTTGTATCACCAATTTGTTTATCAAGTATAAAAAGGTTTGATGATCAACATAGAAGGCAAAGAGATTCGCCAATAGGTAATGCCTAAAATTTTGAATTGCATATACCATTCCCAAAGCTTCTCTTTCTATTGTACTATAATTTCTCTCAGGCCTTGACAAAAGGTGACTAGCAAAGAAAATAGGTTGGTCTAGCCTAAAATGCCCTTCTTATGCTAAATCACATCCAATTATAAAATTTGAAGCATCAATATGGACATGGAATTCCTTATGCCAATTGGGAACACCAAAATTGGGCTACTCAAAAGCTTAGCCTTCAGCTTCTCAAAGGCTCCTTGGTGCTCCTTTGTCCATATAAAAGGAATATTTTTTTTTGTCAATGAATCTAATGGGTAGGATACATGCGCATAATTCTTGATAAACCTTCGATCGTACCTTGTTGATCCAAGGATAGTTTTAAGTGAACTCACATCAAATGGTTCTTCCATGTGCAATATCAAATGGATCTTATTAGGATCTATCTTCAATACCTCACTACACACAATGTGTCCCAAAAATTTCCCATACAGTACCATCAAAAGGCATTTCCATAGATCTAATGATATCTGTGCATTTTTGCACCTACTCATACATTCACTGAGGACAGGAAGATGCTCCTTGATCTTCCCATAAATGGACTAATCATCCAAAAATGCTTTAAAGTTCCCTATTGCTAACTGATCGAATATATACAATATGATACACTAAAATTTAGCTGAGGCATTACAAAGCCTGAATGGCATTCAGTTGTATGTATAAATACCATTCTAAAAAATAAATGTGGTCTTTAGCTTATCCTCCTTGGCTATACTTATTTTATTGTATCCCGAGAACCCATCCAAAAATGAATAGATCTCATATCCTGCGACTTCTTTAAATATAGAATTTATGAAGGGAAGAGGGAAGGGATCCTTAATAGTTACAACATTTAGACTCCTAAAGTCCACACATATTATGATCTTGTCTACTTCCTTCTTTAAGGTGATCACTCTAGGTGAGACCCATTCACTGTTTGTCACCTTGAAGATGATTCTTGCTTCCAACATATTTTCTATCTTCGCATTCACTAATGCAACATACTTTGGGTTCATTCTATATGGTCTCCTTCTTACTAGTTGGGTTCTATGCATTAGTGTAATCTTGTGGACACATAATTTTTGGGGTAATCCTTTCATGTCCTTATATGTCCATGCAAAGGCATCCTTATATTTCAAAAATATCTCAAAAACTATAGCTTTCAGTATGGGATTCCAATCATAATCGTAGTGAATCATCCTAGGTTCCTCCTATGTTCCTAGATTGATGTCCACTATCTAAGGTCCTTCATATTTGATATTTTCTAGTTCACTTGTAGCTTTCTATATATTCTCTAGGTGTTCTGACCTTGTATCAATATCCATATCTACTACTGTATATTCTGCAAAAATTTTCAAAAATATTCATTTCTCTTCTGCTTCCTTCTTAGGTTCTTGGCTAAATTTTTGTTTGTCTTGTTTTTCCTTGATGTCATTTGATTCAATACAGATGTATTTGGGCTGAAAAATTGTGTACTCTTCCATTTTCCAATGAAGAAGTTTTCTATCATATCTAGCTTAATATTCACTACATTCATCTAGGTACAACATTCCTTCTTCATCAAGTTCATGCCCTTCATCCCTTGAGGAATTTTTTGATTCATCTATCGTAGCTACATCCTCACTAACTTTTTGATTAGATAGATTAATCATATATTTGTGCTATCTCTTCTTAAAAGTGATTTGATTCTTTCCCCAGTTGTGATTAAATTTAGCTACTCGTAGCCAACCTCTCCCCAAGAGAGCACTGTATGCAGGTTTCTACATCGTAATCATAATGAAATCCAAGACAAACTCTTGTTCATCTATCACCACTTGTTGTGCTATTAAAATTCCCTTTGTATCGATGCCATTCTGGTCATCACCATATAATCAAAATCTTAGTGACCATAGGGATGGGAAACTTTGTTCTAGCCATGTCCTTTTAGGTAGCATATTGACGCTGGATCCTTCGTCCATAATAACTTGTGTCAATTTGTCCCCTAGGATCTCCATATGAACTAATGTAGGTTTCTTTCCTACATCAATCATTAATATAGTTGGATCCATAAAATGATATTTTTTCTACTTCTCCTAAATCGGTTGGCTCTGCACTTCCATCACCTTCTACGATTGTATTTCTTCCACCATGGCTTTCTACAATATTGGAATAGCTTCCAATAGATTTGATACTTTAATTTACACTATGATATTCAAAACCTCTACTGCTAAATTTTGCACAACTATCTCCTCATATGATGGTTTCCTTAGTTCCTTATCAGTTGTTGACTCTACTCACTTAGTCTTTTCTGCTTCCTCTTGCAATATTTTCTTTGCTATTTTCCAGAATTGTTTTTCCTTTTCTGGCTCTAGATACTTATCCTTCTTAGCTTGATTTCTCATAATGGCTAAAACTTCTTGGGTTTTCTCCTCAGCTTGAGTAATTTAGATTTCTAGATAGCTGACATTTTGCAGGTTACTTGAACTCACCTATTTTGTACAATTCTCTTCTTTATGGTTTCCTAGAATACACCATATACAAATGTGTGTAGTGCCTATTTGCAGTGTTTCCTACCTCTAAGGTGAAGGACAATTTTTCACAAAATGCCCCCATTCCTAGCAATTGTGGCATTGTATTATTGGCCTTCCATTTGAATCATACTACAGATGACTTTGTCCTCCTTGTCGATTGCCTTGGTTCAGTCTTCCACCTCATCTACTATTTTTACAACCACAACTTGTTGCTTGTTGCCCACTTCCTTGGTCCTTTGGTTTCTCTTATTGCTTTTGGATTGACAATACTTTTGGATGTACTCTTGCATTATATAAATATAGCATTACCTCATGTCCCATCACATTATAAATATGGAAATAGTCTCTCCTTGGGCATTTCACATTTTTATGGCACTTCATTTTGTATTTCGTGCACCATATGTCATTTTTGTTAGGTTTGATTTTTTGTTCTTTTATCAGCTTATAAAAATCCTTGTGAAATTATACTACTGTCCTCTGTATAGTGTCATCTTCTCTACTATCTGAATCATTTGACTTTGGATGAGATAGAATTCCTGTATATATTTATTTTGATTCACTCTCAAAATTCTTTGCATACTTTAGCACTTTTTCATATGTTTATGATGGTACTACCTCCATATTTTTCTTATACTTTAGAAGCAATCCATCTACAAACCACCACTTTACTAGAACATCTGCTAGAGGCATCCGCATCTTGTCAACTAATTACTTTAGTCTATGATTATAGGATTTCACATCATCAGATTTTTGTTTTGTTATGCAAAGTTTCATAACAATGTCTCCATGTCCTTCAAATATTGAAATTCTTCAATTAACTTCTCCTTTATTTGGTTCCAATTTTTAAAATCTACGGTATTTTCTCTCTTCAAATACCAATTAATTTCCAATCCTCTCAAGGTAGTAGTAAATAGAATTACCCAATCCTCTGGTCTATCCACATCATATTCTCTCCAAATTGTTATGCATGTCCCTATATACCATGTGGGGTATTCCTTACCCTCACCTAAAAAAGGTGGATATCTCTGTTTGGCTACCTTGTTAGCCATATTAGAAGAGTCATCACTATCACTTGAGGTATCTCGTAGAATCTCTGACTAATTTCTCCTTGGGGGTGTCTTAATCCCATTGTCATTAAAAGTGTCAATTTGAGGTATCTTATTTTGTCCCACCACTCGGTGACCAAAATCTCATGCATCTTCACTTCGTGATCTCCTTCGCTGATGTGAGGGAGATGGTATTGATATTTACTCCTGAGACCTCGCATCCTATTGCTCTATTACCTAACTCCCATACTCTACATTCCATTACAATACTTCTATCACTTTCTCAGGTGTCACCATCCAATCTCCATACTCTTGCACTTTTTTTTGTGTCAACCCTTGCCTCTACGCTTGGTGGTTCTATTTCCTCATCTTCTATCTCTATCAATAACACCTCAAAGTCTCCTTCTTCAGATGTCCAAACTTGCTCTAGTTTTGGTTCTTGACTACTACGGTCTGAGTTACTTGTGTTTTATCTCTGAGCAACCCTTATGCTTCTTCTTACTATAATAATTTCTCTCACTTCCTGTCTCCCATGGCTTTGTGCACTGGTGTTCGTTATTCACCTCTAGTTTTTATAGTATTCACACTTCATCAATTTGATCCGTTTTAACAAAAATGCATGATTCGATAAGGCAATGGTGCCAAATGTAGCATAGGGGTGGAGTATTACTTTCAAGGAGGTATATTCTAAGGCTAAGGATGATCAATATACTAGTCCCAAATTGGTTTCCAAATCGTACAACCGTACAATCCTTTAAACTACCCTTTTATGCCCAATGACTAGCTTGTACAAAAGTCAAATGCGTACACTGTATGATCTCATATTGTATAGTGTCATAGCTTGTATGATGTAACACTTAGCCAAACTAACAGATTCAATTTTTGAGGTTGTTATACATAGTTTTGTAATCGTTCAAATCAATTTCCCAAAATTGCCAAATCGAGTAAATATCTCTCAATTGCCTATTTTACCAAATAGGGTAAGTCTACCTTGTAGGATGTGTATGAACTCTAGTGTACAATTTGTACAAAATGAAGGTACAATCAGATGCTATATTATATAATATAATGCCTCAATCTCTGTATGGAAAATCAATCCATTCTCCATAACTTGCAAAACATCTTAACTAGTTGATGAGAGATTCTATGCAACTGATTACGTCTAAAAATCATACAACAGTGTTCAATATGTCTCCTTTGATCCTGCCATGCTTTTGGATCATTCCACAGGGTTCACCAGTGTTAGATTCTATTAAAAGGTTGCAAAAATGCATAAAAATAACCTGTAACATTCAATAGAAAACACATACAACAAGACTCATCCACCAATAACTATCCATCAATGCCAGGATCGTACACATTATTCCACAAATGTAATTATGCTCATTTGGGTATTATTTTTTTGTGGATTCACTTACAATATGGATAATCCATCACTATACTTACAATAACTCAGAACAATCAATCTATATCTATTAGTATAACCAGTAATCCTTTACATAGGTAGCCAGACCTACAAAATTGTAAATAGGCCTTATATAACATTGCCTAGGCCATTCCAAGTGGTTCTTGAGGCAATTAGTTAAAACTACCCATGCACAACTGAATTAATTAATTTAACCTTTTACTAAGTATAACACCTTAGTTATAAAATCTATGTGCCATTTCACTATGAAATTATATTTCCCATGCATTTTGATGAATTTCAATACGCCCTGTACAATTTGCTACTACCTTGTACAGTTTTTTAATCCAGTTGTACGTTTTCTAAAACTTGGAAAATTGTCAATTATGTCAAAACTGTAAAAATTGAGAAAATCCTTTTTTATCACTTTCTCTTCTTCTAGGAGGTGGATTTGCAACCTATAGTGGCTGAGCTACAGGTATCTCAGTCATTTGCTTATGTTGCTCTTCATGTTTTTTGGTCCAGGTAATGGATCATGAACTATGCTCACTTGTTGGTTTTTTGTAGTGAGAAGGTTATCAATTTGAAGTTGATTTTTCCTGAGCATGTATTGTATTTTTTCTTGAATCTATAAAATTATTGAAAATAATAACCATCCAATCGATGGTACAGATAATATAATTCTTATCTATATCATTTAAGCTTCTTATAGTTTAGATCTAGGATGTAAATTTTAGGTAAAGTTATGGTCTTTGCATCACATAATAGATTAAATATTGATGCCATAGGTTTAGGTAGTGGCGTATAAATGCAGGGTGATCAGCGTGGCTGACTCTATGCTTAATCTTGTTGAGGTTTTTCTTATGGTTTTAAAGTAGGCAATTTGACTTTGGACATGATTTGCTTCTATAGCTCTATGTTCGTGAGTTGGTGCATGATTATTTGTAAAGTATCATTTTGTTGATCCATCCATATCTCTATTTTATCTAGGTTATCTAGAATATACTATAGGATTGATGGTGATGATCGATTGCTTTCTATAGGTGATTTAAAGGATTGTACTTTTATAGCAATGATGGATTGAGTTTTAGGACTCTTGTCATGTGTTAGCAAACTAATTGTTCCAAAAAAGATTTCATCTGGATGAGGTGTACATGCTTCATTAATCTGATTAGGAGGCTTTTGAAAAGAATCTCGTGTCCCATTTTTAGGTAATGAATCAAGGATGATACCAATGGATGAGGATTTGATGGGAGGGAAACCTAAGTTCTTCATTGACTCGATGATAGGTGTGACTATCACATTTTTCATTTTGCACTCACCGAGCTTGAGACTAGTTAGCCAAGTTGAAGCATGAGGTAGGATGGATGCTGATAGTATAGGGGGTACTAATTCAGATGTGACCATTATGGTTTCCTCCTCATATATAGGGGTTATGATATCTTGTGTTATAGTGATGGGAATATATGGAGGGATCTCCTTGATTGGCCCCTTTGATTTTTCTCCATTAAAGGATCCTGATGATGTAGAAGGGATATTGGGAGAAACCAATTATGATGATGGATTTAAAATGGGTAATTATGACTTTATGCATGGTCGTAACGATGGAGCCAAATATTTTATGATGTCATCCGAGTGGATATCTAGGTAAGTAAATGGTGCAGGAGGTTCCTGCAATTCATCGATCACTTTGTAATGTTTGAAGGGATCTAGAGTGGTGTATACCACATGTATTTGATATTGGTGTATAAATTTGAGGTGTTGATGTACTATGGATGGGATGCATTTCATATATCTCATCCAAGGTATTCCCAATAGTATATTGTATTGTCTTTCACCCTCTAAGATGTGGCACAACATAGGCATAATATTTATTCCAACCTGAATAGGTAGGACTATTGTACCAATAGTAGAGGATAAGGCATCATTAAAATCTCACAAGGTAAACGTGGATGTTGTGACATGTGAAGGTGAAAGATTGAGATGTTTTAGTGCGATGGTAGTAATGATGTTAATGGACAAACTAGTATCAATCAAAACTCACTTATATAGAATCCAATTCATGCTAGCTATAATATGAAATGGTGGATCAGGTTTGTTAATGAGAGCTAGATTAATATCCCATTTATGAAAAGTTATCACAGGGTCCTTGCATGGTTGAATGAGATTTAATTGTTGTGAGGATTGTGATATATAAGGAACTTTGATTGGATTTACAAGTGATGCAACTTGATTAGAGTGTTTCCTGATCCCCGTCATGATATTAATTTTGCCAATAAAACCCTCATTGGATAGGGCTATATGCACCTCATTTACATGCTCTATTTTATCTTCCTTGATATCATGTTTGGTTAAGGGATATTTAGATATGTCGATTTATTAATTGTTGATAACAAGAGGGTTGTCAATTTGAAGTTGATTTTTGTCTACCATATTCTATACCAGGTTTTTAAACAAAATGCAATCTTGGATGTTATAGCCATGATGTTGATGATATACATAATATAGGTCCTCCCTATGTCCTTTTAGGTTTTGGGTGATTAGGATCGATGTTATGTATCTCAGGCATGATAATAGCTTTGGACTCACATAATCGGTTGAAAAGTGATGCTATAGATTTAGGTAATGGAATGTAAGTATGAGGTGTACGATGTTGTCATTTTTGTGCCTGAGTATACTGTAGTTGATTATTATTTTATATTGGAGGGGGTTTAGTTTGATATATAGGCTACTAAGGTGATTTTTATGCTTTAGGAACATGTAAACAATCTAATTAATCAAGGCTAGTTTTGTTTGATGATTGTTGTTACATGGATTTTTGTTCCACTCTTTCTTTTGGAGTTTCATGTCTCCCTATTGGAATTTAATATCCTCTATCACTTTGGATTGAGCCAAAGCCTCTTTGAATTTTTGGTATTGCTACAATTGTAATAACAATTATATGTGCTTAGAGCAACTCTTGGTAAAAATTTGTGTTAACTTAGAAATAGGAATGGTGAATAGCAATTTAGACATAATCTTGCACCATCTATTTTTGTAATCCATGACTGGCTCATCATCATATTAATGTAAATTCAATAAGTTAAAAATGTTTACCTTCTTCTTGAATCCAAAAGAGAAGTGTTCGAGGAAGGCATTGGCTAGCTATTCTAAGCTAGAGATGATGTGTCTAGGTAGTTGATTGTACCACTCCAAGGCAGATACAAAGAGTGTTATCATAAATGTTCACAGTAGCAAAGCCTCATTGTATTGGAGTTGAAAACATAGGTTCATTAAAATTATGATGTGATATTAGGCATCCTCATCCCCTTAAAATTTTCCAACTTAGACATCTTGAAATGCTCTCGGTAAGCTAAAATAGGTATAAATAGATTAAGGGATTCACTTAGTGAGGACTTTGTATGCCTATGATGAAATTATCTCATTCTACCAAATAGAATTCTTGGGAGCAAGCGGTGGAAGGTTCTGGTTTGATCAAGTTGGTAGATTATAATCATCTTCCATGTCCTCACAAGATGGATCAAGATACATTTGGTCTTGGTAATCTACTTCTGTCTATGCATAAACCTCATATTCTTGCAAGTTTGGTGCTATGTGTTGTCTTTGCTAATACTGATGAATATAGGTGTGAAGAGGATGGGTATTGGTTGTCCTAGGGGTAACTCATGTTGTTGTGTAGTGCACCTTATATTGAGTTCTTGCCTATAAGTACTAGGTATGGGCACCTCATTATGAGCTACCCTATATGATTGTTCTTCATGTAACCTCTATTCTAATATCCTTTTTGTAGACACCTAAAACATATCATGTCGAGGTGAAAACTCGTATGGGGTATGCTAGAAGACCATATGGAAGACCTTGGACAGATACCAAGGTATAGCAATGGTTTTTACCACTCAATTTAGGCACCTTTGCCTAGTTAGTGCTAGCCATTGCTGGCACCCATGGTTAGCAGAGCTGACCATGCCTATCATTGGTGGTCAGGCATCAAAGTTAGTTGGCCTTTGACCAATTCATAGTTGGTTCAAATGGCAAATTGGTTGTGGATTGGAGCGTTTTAAGTGAGGAAGGTTTTGGATCCTTATATCCAACAAGCTCAACTACCCAATATTGTTCTTGGCTTCCTCATGAAGCCACCCCTAGCCCTTGGCAAGTGTTATAAAACCCCCCTCCAAATGGGAGAAATATATAGATGAATCTCGAGGTGAAATTTAGTGAAGCCCTTTCGAATTGCATACTCACCTATATGCATTGAGATGAATATTTTGATTGCATAATTGGAGATCACATGCCATGGAGGTCCTAGGAGGCTAGGAGATTCAAGAAATGTTAATTCATGCAATCCATGTACCAACTGTACAATTCAACCACCAAATATGTTAGAGGACATAGTGGTGACCCTTGATCATCAATTCCTCAAGGAGAATTGAATATTGGACACCAAATTGGGAGGGAAAAAACATTTCAAGCTTATCTGTGACTATCAACCATGGTAGACAGTGCTCATCGTGAATCAAACTCACAATTAGGTTGTCATATTCAGTTTCCTTGTTTTATAGCTTTAGAATTTATTTAATTGCATTATATTAGACATATATCATGTTAATTTGATTTAGTAGAGACTTTGACCAATGCAACTAGATCTTTTAGTCATTTCCATTCACTTTTGTAATTATGGCACTAATGGTTCTTTTCATGCTTCCATGCTTTCAATTTAATAATTAATTCAATAGATAGCTAGATCTTCTTTTGCTTATATGTTTGTAGCAATATTTTTAGGATTAATATATGTTTAATATATTTCTTGCACATTCTTGATTTCATGCAAGTTATGCTATATTTATGCAAATACCTCCTAAAAGCCTCATCAAGAGAGGCCTCCTTTGTTGTTAATTCCTTCTTGTTGTTTATTGCATGTAGGCCTAACAGGGTTTTGAGATGCAAGGCAAAAATGCCTCTAATCATAGAGAAGAATGTCATCAACACCTTGGAGCAGTTCATGTCCATTTAGAAAGTCTGTGTATTGCACCTACCCCGTTGGGGCTTTCAAATTGTGCTAATTGTATCAACATTTGGGTGATCCTAAGAGGGGCATGATTGTAACTAAGATTTAATTCAAGATTAAAAGAAGAAACATTCACTTTCTTATCATATAAAATATTTTCTTTCATTTCTTGCTTTAATAATTGATTTCAATTAATGCATTAGTTAGGTGTATGCTTTTTATATCAGTACAAAAGGCGATCATGGTGGAACCTCCGTATTTTATGTCGCTGAAAGCTAATGTTATTGGTTTTATGATGATAGGTGCTCATCGTGATTGATACCCATAGTCAAAAAGTTATCACTACGGTTGATACCCATGGGCAACAATGGTCATCGCATTACAAAGACGTGGTTAGCATCTGATAAACCTGACAGTAGAGGAGTAAAGGTCAATTAGATGTCGACTTGAGGTAGGTGCCACTAGCAATTTTTGATTTTGTTTTTACTCTCTATAAATTTCTAGAATGCTAAAATGTTAGACTATTTATGGAAGATAATGAAATTAGCAATATGCATATGAGTCCTTAGGTCTTTATCTTTTTAGGTCTTTACTGGGTGTTGCTAGGAACAACGAATCTCTGAATGCAGTCCGCCCTAGTATCCAAAAGTCTAGAATATCTTTTATGTTTTTTTTTGGTTGCTTAAGGCCTGATCAGTGGCCATACCATCATTAGTATACATTATCAAAACATCATGTAAAACTAATCATGAATGCTTTCTTAATTTGAAATGTTCCTTTTCTACATTGCATATAGAAAAGAATCATTTGAATGTTGTATTATGCATCTTTCTTTCATGCAAATTAAAAGGAACCACACACACCATGATTCACATTGTAAACACTAGTGAGTTGGAAGTCACATCCAACCACTAGTAGGATTTCAATTATGGTGGCAATGATTTCAATCTGTTGGCCCAACTCCCACATACCTTATTTTATAGACCAATATCGGATCCAATAACCATTCGTAGCCCAAAAAAATTGGATGCACTTCTCTTTAGAGGGTATAACATTGACTGGGTGATATTGGGTGAGGGTTTGGTAGGACCTGTGCTCCTTTCCTGGGTGTGGACCTCATACCACATTTTGGAGGGATTACGTGACTTGGATTTCATTGCCAGGTTATCGAGCTATGAGCATACAGGTGAAATACTTTTAACATTTGAGAAAATCATCAATATATTGAAAACACGACAAGAGTTACTTTACTGATACAACAAATTGCAAACACATCAAACAGTTTAGGGCTCATTTTAAAATTGTAAAAGGATATAATCATCATTGTATTCTTTGCGTGTTAATAAAAGTTAAATATATACATAGGATACACAATGGTGCAAACACGAAGAGGGCAATTTGGGCGTAGACTCGAGATCAAAGCCCAAGCTCCACCTAATGCACAATACGATGTAGAACACCCTCAATCATAGAATCCTCCTAGACGTCGTTCAATGAGTATTAGAGGGGATAATTCCACATGAGGTGATTTCTTTGAGAATACCCTTATTAGAGAAAGTACAAGAAATCCCTCTAAACATAAATTAGAGCATGGGACTTCATAGAATGGGATTTGCACACATGGTAGCATTTACCATGACCATATTATGCATGCATCCATGGGTTCTACTAAAGAATATATCATTAAGGAATCTAGATTAGTATCCCTTTGACCTGTAGCTAAGGGAGGCTCATGACCTCTGCCATTCGAGTATAGACAGGCTCGAGATATGTCCATTTAGGGACAAGTAGATGGGACTGCTTTCGAGCATAGGCCCATGCATATTACCTATAGGGGTGAAACTTGTAAGTTCACCATAGATATATCCAAAGTGGGAGCTAATGGTATGCCACCTCATGAGCCATGGTGTAGAAAATAGTTATATGGTATAAACAGAGTCTTAGGGCATCTAGGATACTAGCCTAGGATTTCACCCTCTGGACATAAAAGTGAGTGTAGCGAAAGCACTATTAGGACCACCCAAGAAATTAGAGAGTGCTCCAAGGGTTCTCAAGACATATGTGCTCCTGCATCTCATGCATGCACACTATATAGGAGACAACTTGACATGAATGTTGTATTTATAGACAGAGGCAAGAGTGTGGCAAATCAATCCATTGGAGGACATACCCATAAAGTTGCTCGAATAGAGTGCACTCACCAGAGGCCTTAGATGACCGATCATGTTGATAGATATCACATACTGGTGTTAGAATAGAGATGGCATATTCTCCAAGACCAATTGGAGGATGTTCATGTAGAGAAATAACACCTCCAAAATGAGAACTCTTAGAGGCAAAATTTCATAATAAAACAATTATATGAACAACACATACTTGATCAGAAGGAACGTCTAGAGAGAGAGGATCTATTGGCTAGCATCTATTTACCTCCTCGTAGTGAGACCAGGGAGTGTGTTGATAGACGAGTGGATTCATAGCATGAGTTATACCCTAAGTATATAGATGCACATACTTGTGGTACAACTCAATAAAGATATCGGTGTCCAACATCCAAACAACATGAGCATAGGCAATATGAGGAAGAAGTGGGCAAGTAATTAGAATAATAATATATAGAAATATTCCAATTCAAGGAGGAGGGTGAGCCTAGTCCACCACCTCGATAGAGGAAGAATTTGCCTTCGAAGGTGCCTCCAAGGCAATCTTGAGAAGAGGAGTTCCTTTCCTTACAAGTCTATAAGGCCTTAGCAGAGAAGGTCCAAGCCATAGAGAAGCAAGGAACAACTTATCAAAAGCCTACCTTGAAAAAAATCTATAATGAACCTCTATGCACGTAAATACCTATTCTAGCCTATCTTGAGCATTTCAAGATGCCTAGATTGAAAAAGTTTCAAGGAGAGGAAGACACATAGGAGCATGTAACGATTTTCCTATATATTTATTTTTAGATTGAGAGCAACGATGCTTTAATATCGCACACCTTCATCATGATCCTCTCAGGCCTAGCTCGAGAGTGGTTCAACCAATTAAAGAGGCACAACATCACTAGTTTCAAACAACTAGATGATGTATTTCTTAAGCGCTTTTCCTTCGGCATCAAGAAAAAGCTAAACTTATCCAACCTAGCTGCTTTAATGCAATATGACGATGAGCTAGTGATGGATTATGGAAAATGATGGCAAAGATTCCATTCTCCATCCCATCCTCTAAATTAACTTGAATTTTCACAAAGAGTTGCGCCAAGCACATTTTTTTGTTGCTATAGTTGTAGTAGTACCAGACATTCGAAGAGGCTTTGGCACAAGCCAAGGTGATAGAGGACATCAAGTTACATGAGTGTAACTTGAAGCTTAGAACTAAGTAGTGGCACAAGAAAAGCATTAAGAGATAGTAGGCCAAATGGCCCATGTTAATCATGTGGTGTTGAATGTTAAGAAATGGGATAGGGGGAAAAAACAATGAAACTATCAAACCCAACCTCCTCCTGTGCAATATGAGCAACACAACAATAATCAAAGGGGTAACAATAAGGAACAATGCCCACATTGTATATTCAATCAGTTATCAAAGTCATTGGCTTTGATTTTTCATCAGTTATGTGAGGCGAAGGCTATACATTTACCCAAAGTCAAGTTAATTAATCCTAATCAGCCTAAGCCTAAGGGCTACAAGGACAATCAATATTGTAACATGACAGAACAATATTGATGATGAATAATCATGCATATGGAAATTCATCAAGAACTCTGGTTTCTACAGGTTCCCCTAATCGTATCTGAGAGGACTGGTCTACAATCACATGCTTCTTACCAGGCCTCAGTACTACTTGGAATACAAACTCCTAAAGGGTAATGAACCACCTGTTGACTCATCCTTGTATCATCAATTTGTTTATCAAGTACAAAAAGGCTTGATGATCAACATAGAAGGCAAAGAGATTCGCCAATAGGTAATGCCTAAAATTTTGAATTGCATATACCATTCCCAAATCTTCTCTTTCTATTGTACTATAATTTCTCTCAGGCCTTGACAAAAGGTGACTAGCAAAGAAAATAGGTTGGTCTAGCCTGAAATGCCCTTCTTATGCTAAATCACATCCAATTATAAAATTTGAAGCATCAATATGGACATGGAATTCCTTATGCCAATTGGGAACGCCAAAATTGGGCTACTCACAAGTTTAGCCTTCAGCTTCTCAAAGGCTCCTTGGTGCTCCTTTGTCCATATAAAAGGAATATTTTTTTTTGTCAATGAATCTAATGGGTAGGATACATGTGCATAATTCTTGATAAACCTTCGATCGTACCTTGTTGATCCAAGGATAGTTTTAAGTGAAATCACATCAAATGGTTCTTCCATGTGCAATATCACATGGATCTTATTAGGATCTATCTTCAATACTTCACTACACATAATGTGTCCCAAAAATTTCCCATACAGTACCATCAAAAAGCATTTCCCTAGATCTAATGATATCTGTGCATTTTTGCACCTACTCATACATTCACTGAGGACAAGAAGATGCTCCTTGATCTTCCCATAAATGGACCAATCATCCAAAAATGCTTTAAAATTCCCTATTGCTTACTGATCGAATATATACAATATGATACACTAAAATGTAGCCGAGGCATTACAGAGCCTGAATGGCATTCAGTTGTATGTATAAATACCATTCTAAAAAATAAATGTGGTCTTTATCTTATCCTCCTTGGATATACTTATTTGATTGTATCCTGAGAACCCATCCAAAAATGAATAGATCTCATATCATGCGACTTCTTTCAAGATAGAATTTATGAAGGGAATAGGGAAGGGATCCTTAATAGTTACAACATTTTGACTCCTAAAGTCCACACATATTATGATCTTGTCTACTTCCTTCTTCAAGGTGATCACTATAGGTGAGACCCATTCACTGTTTTTCACCTTGAAGATGATTCCTGCTTCCAACATCTTGTCTATCTTCGCATTCACTAATGCAACATACTTTGGGTTCATTCTATATGGTCTCCTTCTTACTGGTTGGGTTCTAGGCACTAGTGTAATCTTGTGGACACATAATTTTGGGGGTAATCCTTTCAGGTACTTATATGTCCATGCAAATGCATCCTTATATTCCAAAAATATCTCAAAAGCTATAGCTTTCAGTATGGGATTCCAATCCTCATCGTAGTGTATCATCCTAGGTTCCTCCTATGTTCCTAGATTGATGTCCACTATTCGAGGTCCTTCATATTTGATATTTTCTAGTTCACTTGTAGCTTTCTATATATTATCTAGGTGTTCTGACCTTGTATCAATATCCATATCTCCTACTATATATTCTGCAAAACTTTTCAAAAATATTCATTTCTCTTTTGCTTCCTTCTTAGGTTCTTGGCTAAATTTTTGTTTGTCTTGTTTTTCCTTGATGTCCTTTGATTCAATACAGAGGTAGTTGGGCTAAAAAATTGTGTACTCTTCCATTTTCCAATGAAGAAGTTTGCTATCATATCTAGCTTAATATTCACTACATTCATCTAGGTACAACATTCCTTCTTCATCAAGTTCATGCCCTTCATCCCTTGAGGAATTTTTTTATTCATCTATCGTAGCTACATTCTCACTAACTTTTTGATTAGATAGATTAATCATATATTTGTGCTATATCTTCTTAAAAGTGATTTGATTCTTTCCCCAGTTGTGATTAACTTTAGCTACTTGTAGCCAACCTCTCCCCAAGAGAGCATTGTATGCAGGTTTCTACATCGTAATCATAATGAAATCCAAGACAAACTCTTGTTCAACTATCACCACTTGTTGTGCTATTAAAATTCCCTTTGTATCGATGCCATTCTGGTCAGCACCATATAAACTGAATATCTATGACCATAGGGATGGGAAACTTAGTTCTAGCCATGTCCTTTTAGGTAGCATATTGACGCTGGATCCTCTATCCATAATAACTTGTGTCAATTTGTCCCCTAGGATATCCATATGAACTAATGCAGGTTTCTTTCCTACATCAATAATTAATATAGTTGGATCCATAAAATGCTATTTTTTCTCCTTCTCCTAAATCGGTTGGCTCTGCACTTCCATCACCTAAATCCTTAGACTATTTGAGCAGGTACATAGAAGGCCATATGAATCATAATATCAGTTTCCAACTGATAGGTTTGGGTTAGGATATTATATTCAAGGATAGGATGAACTTCTTGAGGTATCCTTAGACCGCCTGTACCTTAGTCTGGGGTGTGAATTTGACTTTAATCCTTATCACCCTAATCCTTTTGCGTTTCAGAGGGATAACTGGCTAGTGACCTATGTCACTAGAGAGCCACCCGAGAGATACCATGCAAGCATCTTGGTGGATACTGACCTAGAACATATTCTAAGAGCTAACTTGAATAATCAAAGCCATGGAGTTACCAAAAATATTGGTATGCACATCCAGAGTCTAGACATAGCTAAAGACACCAAATCAAAATTTGCTTCTGTGGAGGTGCATGCAATATCCATCATTGAAAGCAATGGACCAGACTATGATTATGGAACATATGACATTAAGTTATCCTCAAACAATGAGTAATATAAGGATGAAACCAAGTTTTCCTACTTGGGCCCTATAATCTTGTATCATATTTTACATTTGGAATCAATAAGTACAAGCAAAGAGCCCTTCGATGATAATGATGGCTATCAAGAAATAACCTACATGGGACCTCATGTGGAGCACCACCTAATTCCATTAGGTAGAGGTGATAATCCTTGTTATGATAGTGATGATGAAGATGAAATGGAGAGAGCCTATTTAGGACCTCTCTACTTGCACCATCATAATGCACCATATGCTACTGAGGAGATGTATAGAGAGATCAATCTACATCCTCATATTATGGGAAGAGCATCGAATCTTAATGTGATTTATCACATGGTGTTTTTCGATCTACCAATGTACATGGAGATCCTTGAGCCTAATGATCCCATCTGATAGTCTATTCATAGACCGGATCTAGAAACCCTCATACCCCCTAAAATGCATCATGGGTATGGAATTTTTGCTAATATTGAGTCATGTGTAAGTGGTCCTAGAGATATAATCCATTCCATAAACATGATATCTATTGATTTGACCACTCCACTCCACAATCCTACCAATCCTTCCAAGCCATTGTGTCTTAATGTAGACACTATTTATTGGGATCACGTTGATTCACCTCTAGAGCTTGAAGATTTCTTCCCTAGTGAGGAAATGTTTCAACCTTTCTAGTTTGCACCAGGCTGTGCACATGATGTATATTATCTTAAGGATGCTTCTAATAAGGAACCTATAAACCCATTAGATGACATCCACTTGATTCCTACACCTCATTAGCTTGAGGAGGGATCCCATATGTCAGTAGAGGAAACCTTTGAAGTGGATATCAGTAATGATCCCACTAATCCTAATAAGGTTAAATTTGGAGAAATTTTGACACCTAATGAGCGTGCCAACCTCATCCCTCTACTAAGAGAGAGACTTGATCTATTTTATTAGACTTATAAGGACATGTTGGGTCTAGATTCGAAATTGGTTACTCATAACCTTTCCCTAGATCTATCAAAGAAGCCAGTCAAGCAAAAACTTAGGAAGATGCATCCAACATTATCTTCAATGGTTAAGGATGAATTGAAAAAGTTGTTGGATGTAGATTTTGTCATTTCCATCGACTATCCAAAATGGGTATCAAACATGGTGCCTGTAGGAAAACTTGATGGAAGGATTCGTATCTATACGGATTTTAGAGACCTAAATAGGGCAACACCAAAGGATTCATTTCCATTGCCAAACATAGATGCTCTCATAGATGCAACTATGGGTCATGAGATGCTCTCCTTAATGGATGGTTTTTCTAGTTACAATCAAATTCAAATTAAGCCCAAAGACCAGCATAAAACCATGTTCATAATTCCATGGGGGACATTCTATTACAAGGTTATGCCATTCGGCCTGAAGAATGCTGGTGCTACATATCAGCGGGCTATGACATATATATTTCATGACTACATGCATAAGATATTAGAATATTATATCGATGACTTATTGGAAAAGTCATTACTATGTGAAGAGCATGCTGAGGTCTTGAGGAAGGTCTTCGATCACCTGATAGAGCATAATGTTAGGTTGAATCCTAAGAAGTGCATATTTGGTGTAACTTTAGGAAAGCTCTTAGGATTCATTGTTTCAAAACAAGGCATCGAAGTTGACCCAACAAAGGTCAAGGCTATTTTAGAAATGCGTCCCCCCACAAATATCAAGGAATTAAGAAGCCTAAAGGGCAAAGTAGCATCCATAAAGTGATTTATCACATAATTATCAGATAAATATTGACCCATGAATCAATTGCTACACAAGGGGGTCCCATTCAACTGGGACGAGGACTGTCAAGTAGCCTTTGCTGAGATTAAGCAATACCTGGCGATGCCACCAGTGCTAGCTCCACCAAGGCCAGATGTACCATTATTGTTGTATATATCAATGACTAACTTTGCATTGGGAACTATGTTAGCCCAAAAGAATGTGCAAGACAAAGAACAAGCCATATATTATATTAGCTAAACCTTGGTGAGTTATGAGCTAGGATATGCATACGTGGAAAATCTATGTTTAGCAATAGTGTTTGCTACAAAGAAATTATGACACTATATGTTGAGTCATACGATGTATGTCATATCAAAAAAAATCCTTTGTAGTATATGATGAGCAAGACATATCATAATACACGTACTGTGAAGTGGATCATGCTATTGATAGAATTCTATTTGGAATTTATAAGCCAAAATTCCATTAAGGGACAAGTCATAGCTGATCAACTGGTTGAGGCACCTCTCAAAAATAGTAGGCCCCTCACCATAGAGCTTCCTGATGATGTAGTCTTTGCCTTATTAGAAGCACCCAAACCCGAGGAACCGGATAACAAAGCCGATATGACCTTGTTCTTTGATGGTTCAAAGTGTGAGCAAAGGGGTGGTGCAAGAATAGTATTGTTCACGCCACAAGGAGCTCCAATGCCCTTGTCGTTCAAGTTGGACTTTCCTTGCACTAACAACTATGCTGAATACGAAGCCCTAATTTTGGGTCTCCAAACAAATATCACCATGAAGATAAGAAGGCTACAAATATTTGGCGATTCTATTCTCATTGTTAACCAAGTTAAGGGATTATTTCAATATCGATGTCCAATATTGAAAGCTTATAAGGATCTTGTTGACATTTATCTAGCTCGACTGGAATGGTATGACATCAAGGTAATCCATCGTTCATCCAATAGATTTACATATACAATGGCATCTTTGGGATCTCTAATCCCTCAGAATCCATCTGCTGATTTCACTACCATCCATGTAAAAATGTTGTCACACTCTATTGTGCAACGTGAAGCATTGGATAACAAAGAGTCAATCAACATGATTCATGTAGAACCAAACCATGAATGGTTCTACATAGCTAGAGACTTTCTCAAGAGAGCATCATGGGGGTCTTTGATCTTGCAGTATCTGACGGGGAGTGGTACTACCATTCACCACAAGGTTGTTTCCCATTCTGCATTTGCAAATGTAGAACTACAGGGGGAACATGTTGTCTTTTCAGTCAAAGTCGAAGCTTATCATAACTGGATATCACAGATACATGACTTCCTTAGACTTGGTGTAATCCCTCAGGGATTTTCATGTGCTACGAAGTGCACATTTAAACAAAAAGTGATAAAGTATGTCTTGTTAGCAAACATCCTATACCATAGAAGCTACGATGGAGTTCTCCTTCATTGTCTTGAGCCCCAAGAGTCATCTTGGGTAATTTCACAAGCTCACGATGGTATGTGTGATGGCCATTTTAATGGCATGGCTATCATTAAGCACATCCTTTGTATGGGTTATTATTGGCCCACTATGGAGAAGTATTGTAATGTGTATGTTAGGAAATATGTTAAATTCCAACATCATGCTAATCTTACGCACTTGCCATCACAGGCCTTACAACCCATTCAAGCGGCTTGGCCATTTTCTCAGTTGGGATTTGATCTCATTGGTAAGATCTCTCCTCCATCATTGGGCCAACATACATTCATTATTATGGCTACTGAGTATTTTACTAAATGGGTGGAAGCCATTCCCTTAACAATGACAATTAGAGCATGTATTGCTGAGTTCATACTCACCAATATCATAAGTCATTTTGGGATACCATCCAAGATAATTTTAGATAATGGAATGTCATTTAAGAAAAAAACTATGAGAGCTTTGATGTCTAAGTATAGAATCAAACACAGTTTTGTGACTCCATATTATCCACAAGCAAATGGGCAAGTTGAAGCTTCAAATAAGATAGTGGTCTCCATCTTGAAAAATATGGTACAAGAGCACCACAAATATTGGCACATCCAACTACCCCTTGCATTATGGGCTTACAGGACTAGTATTCGGACACCCATTGGGGCAACTCCATTTTCATTAGTATATGGCATTGAGGCCATTATGCCCTTAGAGTTGGAAATTCCAACACTCCGCGTTGTATTGAAAGAGTTCATTGATGATGACACCATGAGGCAAGCTCACCTAGATCAATTGATGCTACTTGATGAGCGTCGTATGAATACCCTTGAGCACCTCCATGTTTATCAGGAGCACTTAAAATGAGCTTACAATAACAAAGTCCATCTGAGAGACTTTGAGGTTGGTGATCTTGTGCTGAAAGAGAACCAATAGAACTTAAATTTTTTGCCAGAACTATGAGATAAATTTGTGGCTAATTGGTTAGGTCCTTATATGATCTCTAAGAAGATTGGACCTGGGACATATCGCTTGACATCGCTCGAAGGAGTTGAAGAGCCTGAACCTCTCAATATCCTTCATCTTAAAGTGTTTTATGCCTAAAACCATAAAAAGGCTCCAAATGCATCTGTAAGCCCTTTGGTCAATTCCAAAAAGGCTCCAAAGGCATCTGTAACCCCTTTGGTCAAAGCACAAAAGGCTCCAATGGTTTTTAAAATCCCTTGGTCAAAATGTAAAATCCATAAAAAATTGGAAAAATATCAAAATCCAAAAACATTGCATTTCATTTTGCATCATTGCATTTCATTTGCATCATGCATTTCATTTTCCACATGCATTTCATTTTTGCATTGCATTAGGCATATCCATCCGCCACACTTGCATTAGGATGAATTGTGTTTACAATCTTACAAACGACACCACGTTTGTGTTTCAATCATGCATCATTGCATTTTCATCATTCATCACCCTTGTGAGTAATTGTGTTTTTCAACACAACCCATTTTGTTGCTATGAAGAATATACTAGGGTTTTTCGGTCATTCAACCATACCTAGAGGTCTTCTCAAGAGTTGATAGAAATCTTGCTTTGCTTTTGTAGATGAGGTCTAGTTTGTATAGCCCTTAGCATATCATAATTCTATCACTAATCAAAAAATTAAACAATCCTAATAAGGACTAGGGGAAGATGAAAGCTACGAAGTAGGACCAGGTATCCTGAGGTGAAAAGTTTATTCTTGCTTATCCCCTTGTGTGGACGGTTCGAGAAATGTTGGCAATTGGAAAAAGGACAAGTTTATTCCCTACCCATATGAATCCCTTGATAACATCAAAATAAGCAATATCCTAGAGTGATATCCCAGATCAATCCTCCATATTGATACCCCAGATCGATATCCTAGATCGATATCCCAGAAAGAAATCCCTAAAGAAAAATCCCCAAAGGAAGTTTCTGAATCAAATTACAAAATGTAAATCTTAGAAAGTCAAGTCAAATCAAGATCAAGTTTTCAAAGTAAAATCAAATTAGTATCAAATCCCTTGCTCAAAAAGAAAAAAAAAAAAAAAGAAAAAAAGAAGAAAAAAAGAAAAAGAGAGTATATACAAAATAAACAGTGATTTTTGTCACTATATATGAGCAAGTATCCCAATAAATTGAAGAAAATAAGGGAGCGAACTTGAATCCCTAGAATTGTTAGCACTACTGTACCTTACACATGATGATATATCTGATACATTAGCATTTTTCTTGTGTGCAGACCAATGTTTGAATGTGGAAGAGCTAGCTTCAGGTGTCCTGTATCGCCTAGTGGCCTAGTCCAACTAAAATCTAAACCTAGGATTGGATAGACATTTGAGGATCCCCAATATTAGCAATGGGCTGAAAGAATCTCGCCTGACATCGAGGTATGCTTATGCCTTATCTAATATACTCATTTGCACACACAGGGATAATGAACATTTAGGGCCTATCCTAGCGAAAGCCTTATGTTTCAGAAGTCTAGTATGGTTAGTATACAACTTTTGATAAGTCAACTAGGGTGTTTGAGTTTCATGGAAAACCTCAAAAATTCCCAAATAGCAACAACCAATTTTCAATGCAATCATCAAATATCAAATTTCTCTTTATAAGATTTTGTTATTGAAGACTGTTCATAATATAGGTTAGATATCGGATGGATGTCAGAAATGATATTTAAATGGCCACTGACTATGTTACGCATATTCTTTTAACTTGCAAGAGCTTATGAATAGAAACAATACATCATTGCATCTCACATATGGGTGTCCAATTGATTAATTCTTATAATAAGATATAGCAATTACAATCCATGATTGTTATACATTCTGTGGTGTCATCCATTAGATTGTTAAATCCATATTACATTCATACATTGTGTTTTAATGATTAAAGCATACATGTTCATTTCCATATATCATAAAAAATTATGCAATACATACAAGGCATAAACTATGTCATAACAACATAAATTAAATGCATACAAGTGAAGCAAAGTATACATGCATTTAACATCAAAATATGGCATTCATATGCATCCATCATAAGTAGTCCATCTACATACATAACTCATAGCATCTAAATCATCTATCGCATAGCTATCTAGTGCATGTCATCCATACATCACATCATATAGCATTAAATCAATATAAGCATTACATCCATGTGCATAACATAAACATAAAATACCAAAAAATAAAGTACACATGTAATGAGATGAACTGTCATATCATATATATATATATATGTGTGTGTGTGTGTGTGTCAAATGTACATCATAGCAGGGTACATCAAAATACCCGTAGGCTACAACTGTGTAGGTCCTCAGACCTTACACCAAAATGGTACAAAAAGTAGCAAAATTTGTGCCATGCCAATGTGCTAACTCGGGCTTGCACTCCCTGATCCCCCTGCATCGGAGCTCTCTCCACCTCCCTCAACCGCATCCCTAAGGGCCTGCTCTAGAACCTATTGTGGGTCCTACTGTGGACCCTATGCTCGGCCTGGACCAACTATACTCGGTGCACGTGAGGCAGTCCTATGGCTAGATCATGCACTAGACTACCCTGTCTCCCTGGTCCTGGTCCTACTCCAATGTGACCCTGTAGTAGTGGTCCTCTCTAGAACCTGTCCACCTAGCAGCCTGATAATACCCTCCAGCTAGGCATTGCATGCTACATCCATTGTGTGCTGATCATTACCCTCCTCCATGAGGGTATGTAGCTACCTAATCTCTACCATCGAGTCAAAACCTGCAAGCCCTAGAGTAGATGGTACCACAGGAGGTGCCATGACAGCCTGTGTAGATGAGGGAGCCACCCTCATCGCCCTGAGTAAGTCTCGCTCAACAATCACTGCATCTAATTTCACCTGTAGAATATCACATTGGCCAGTTATCTCAATCTCGATGTCTATTGTAGCCACCTATGCCTGGAGAGCTACCCTCTCCTCCTTGTAGTTGCGCCATTGGCTCTATCCATGAGATAAATTTACCTCCAAAATGGTGATAGTGGTGTCCCTGTGTAGGAGTCAGGTGTGAAGTGACCCAATATGAGTCTAGAGGTCAGCAATATGTACCCTCAACTATCCAACCTCACTATCAGGAGGTGCCTCACCCTCCTTGGATGCCTCCTCCTCTACCTCTACATGTGGGCCCTCCTCTACAGTGGCCCCTATGCCCCATGTGCCCTCGGTCCTCTAACGGACCCTGCATCCATGAGGGTCCACCTCTGAGCCCTCTGCACCCTCTACTACAAAGTCATCCACTGGTCGGCCTAGAGGTCCCTCTTCGTGCCACTGTAGGCTAGTCCACCATGCATGGTAATCAATAGTAGTGCATGGATCTGCAAGGCCTAACTCCTGAAAGTCATCATCATCACCCCCAAATGGAGCCACCTAGGGCTAGGTTAGGTCCCTCTCTAGGACCAGGTATTTATAGATAGTGGGCACCTTTAGGACATCCTACTGAATCCCAAACTACCATAGGACATAAGAGAAGTGTTGATACTCACGTATATCGGCCTTACAATCGATAACCCACCTATATCTATGTGCCTAGCATAAGTATCTATCTACCTTTGGCCAGGTAGGGCAGCCCATGTACGATCGCCACTCGATCTATGTAGGGTGAAGCTATGAGAATCTAGTGATATAGTGGTCTAGATCTCCTGCATGAGACCTACTCCTAAACCCCTCCTACTCCCAAGGCCAGTAGGCTGCATAGCACTGACAAGTTGCATCGATATTAGCGATCCCCAGAGGAAAATCTATGGGGTGCTCTATTCGAATATGTTGCCAACCCCAAATATAGAGAAGTAGACTCCACTCGATGCCCACTCTATTATGGTGTATAATATGGTACAACTCATGATAGAGCTATGCTAGAAAGATGATCCTCCATGCCAAAATGAGAGGTCATTTGATCGAGCTGATCATAACCTCCCTGGTCCTAGCCAAGAGGTTCTAGGGGAACCTCATGCCTGATGAATCTGGGAGGACTATCTAGATGATCAAGTGCATAAACATAGCCTCCCACTATGAAAATAATCCGATCTGGTACCACTCCTCGATGTGGATGCCTCCATGATCAATCCGAACCTGAGCCTCGATGCTCCATCTACCAAAGATAGCATCGAACATGACCTTCCTCACCATGGTAGGAGAGGAGGTGATGGCCTCACCATCAATAGGTAGGCGAAATATGCGATAGACATCCTCTAGAGTAATAGTCATTTCACCCATTGGAAGGTGAAATGTATTGGTCCACGCATCCCAGCGATGGGCCAATGCAGTCATGTATGCCTGGTCAGGTCTAATAGTGGGGAGGTCCAAGACATATTGAAACCCCATGGTAGTAAACCACTCTCGCTCCATGTTAGTGAGAGTGCGGCGTAAGTTATGAAGGAGATAAGTCTCCCTCACTCTGTTGGTCAAGCTCTGAGTGAAAGCAATCAAATAAATAAGAAAAATAATTAAAAATGACTCAAAAATGGCAAACAAATCAAAAAATCTCATGAAAATGTAAAAACATGCAAAATCATGATCAAAAATTTCAAAAAAATCAAATAAAGCACTTCAAAATTGCAATAAAATGCATTAATTGCCAAAAATTTAAAGAAAAATGAAAAAAATGGAAAAAATTGAAAATTTTTCCTAAGGGTGTCGCACCGCGGGTCAAAACTGTGGTCGAAAAGGTGATAAAAAATATGACCATTGGGATTTAAATCCCATCATGACTGATAGCCATGGTCCCCAATCTGCCAATTGGGAACCGCATCTGCCACCCGTGGCTAGGGAACATGACCTTTTTAGGGTCATTTCCCTCCCAAAATAAACCTCAAAATTAAAACCCTCCCCTCTAATCTAACCTATGCTAAACCTAACTAGGGTGAGGTTCATTACCAATAGTTTAATGTGGTTTTTTTAACCCATTACTTAGTGTGGTTAATTTTTAATCCGGTAATTTGCAAGCGTGGTCTCGGTTTGTGTGTTACCTTGGAAGCACCGACTCCCCCGCTGGTCAAAGCTTCTGGCTGGTCGGCCATCGGTGTGGATAGGAGGGAATCAATGAAGTTTGTGATAGCGTTTCATGTTAGAATTCACTTTTTACCTCTCAGAGCTCTCAGTTTTACTGGCAGTTTCAGGTAAATAATGAAAATTTTCAAAGAGGAAAAACCTTATATATTTTTTGAATTCGGTTCGGACCGTGGATGACAATCGTGATCCCCGAATTAGGGTTTTCCACCCATGGGTCTGAGCCACGGTCAAGGAATTTGACTTTCTTAATCACTTTTGATAGGCATGGTCAACAAACTGTAATAAATGCTCCCAATTCCCACCATGGAGAGCTATAAAATAATAAATTAAAAATACCCACCAGACTAGATAATTCAAAATCTGCAAAATTAACAAAAAAATTAGATAACATTAAAATCCAAATGCGCCTCGTATTTAGTCATTTACCCTATACACTTGGTGGTTGTAGCGACTTGCGATCCATGCAATCCGGAAATATGAGTAAATTACCATAAGGACATTTGGGGTAAATTAGTCATCCTTGAATTGTATGCTTCATTTCAATCCCTAAGAAGGCTCTGATGGCCGGACTCTTCCAAGGGAATGAGATATTCATCGTAATTCTCCTATGATATTTTTAGCAAATCATCGACAATATGATTCAACATAAGCCTAATTAGAATTGTCCTCATTTTGATTCCCTAAGAAGGCCTTCATGGCTGGACCACTCCATGGGATAGAAATGGACAAGTACTATTAATAGTTGCAATCATAGTTGATTAGGCCTTGCCAATAATTCAAATGCTAAATATTAATTTGTTCAAGATCATTCATAGTGGTCAAGTGACTCGTCACTTCATTTAATTGTCATTACCCTCATCGACTCATCGCTTGAGGGGGTAGTCATAATATCAAATCATAATCAAAGTCAACAGAAGATCCCTTGATCGTAGATCCCTAGATCTTGTCAAAATTGTGTTTATCTTACGAATCATTGCCAAAGACTATCATAAGATTACCCTCTACTGGGGCAAAAAGCAAATATGACAGTTAGTTTGTAGCTCTCTTCCTTTCGATTATATAGGCCTAACTCCTATTGTAGCACCAAAGCTACCCGAATGTCTGATGACGAGTGCAAACTCTTTCAAAATTAAGCCTTCCATCTAGTTGGAAGCAGTGATTCTAGGATGCGTGTCCTCTTTGTAGGACTCGAGCATCTAATGTTGATCAGACCAATGATCATCATCCAACCTATGACATCATTTTAGGAGGTTTATTTTTTCTTAGCGTTGTTCAATCTCACAACGCATCTCAAAAGGGGCATCTGTAGACACCTAAAACACGTCATGTCGAGGTGACTACTCATATGGGACATGCTAGAAGACCATATGGAAGACCTTGGACAGATACCAAGGTATAGCAGTGGTTTTTACCACTCAATTTGGGCACCTTTTCCTAGTCAGTGCTAGTCGCTACTGACACCCATGGTTAGTAGAGCTGACCACACCTATCAGCCATGGTCAGGCCTCAAAGTCAGTTGGCCTTTGACCGATTCAAAGTTGGTTCAAACGACCAATTGGTTGCAGATTGGAGCGGTTTGAGTGAGGAAGGTTTTAGATCCTTCCATCCAACAAGCTCAACTACCCAATCTTGTTCTTGGCTTCCTCATGAAGCCACCCCTAGCCCTTGGAAAATGTTATAAAACCCCCTCCAATTGGGAGAAAATATATAGATGAATCTCGAGTTGAAATGCAACGAAGCCCTATCGAATTGCATACTCACTTATATGCATTGAGAGGAATACTTTGGTTGCCCAATTGGAGATCACATGCCATGGAGGTCCTAGGAGGCTAGGAGATTCAAGAAATATTAATTCATGCAATCCATGCACCAACTGAGCAATTCAACCACCAAATCTATTAGAGGACACAATGGTGACCCTTGATCATCAATTCCTCAAGGAGAATTGAATATTGGACACCAAATTGGGAGGGCAAAAACATTTCAAGCTTACCGTGGCTATCAGTCATGGTGGACAATGCTCACTATGAATCAGACCCATGGTTAGGTTGTCATATTCAGTTTCCTTGTTTTCTAGCTTTAGGATTTTTTTAATTGCATTAGATTAGACATATATCATGTTAATTTGCTTTATTAGAGACTTTGACCGATGCAATTAGAGTTTTTAGTCATTTCCCTTCACTTTTGCAATTATGGCACTAATGGTTCTTTTCATGCTTCCATGCTTTCAATTTCATAATTAATTCAATAGATAGCTAGATCTGCTTTTGCTTATATGTTTGTAGCAATATTTTTAGGTTTAATATAAGTTTAATATGTTTCTTGCACTTTCTTGATTTCATGCAAGTTATGCTACCTTTTATGCAAATACCTCCTAAAAGCCTCATCAAGAGAGGCCTCCTTTGTTGCTAATTGCTTCTTGTTGTTTATTGCACGTAGGACTAACAGGGTTTTGAGATGCAAGGCAACAAATACCTCTAATCATGGAGAAGAAGGTCATCAACACCTTGGAGCAGTTCGTGTCCATTTAGAAAGTCTACGTATTGCACCTACCCCATTGGGGCTTTCAAATTGTGTTAATTGTATCAACATTTGGGTGACCCTAAGAGGGGCATGATTGTAACCGAGATTTGATTCAAGATTAATAGAAGAAACATTCACTTTCTTGTCATATGCAATCTTGTCTTTCATTTCTTGCTTTAATGATTGATTTCAATTAATGCATTAGTTAGGTGTATTATTTTTAGATCGGTACACTTTCTTCACATAGTCTATGTTCATACAACCATTGGTAGTGTAATCTTTATTGTTCTACATGCTCGTGGTCTAAGTGTTCTCGCTCATGATGCAAATCATCCAATTGAGATTGGAGTAATTGCTCTCTCTGGATAGTATTAGGTCTAGGCAATTGATATGTATGATCTGATGTGTGTGGCCGATTACTTCTCATATTGATACAAGGGGTTTTGGCTATTTTAGTTCTTGTAGAAGGGACAACTACCCTCTTACCTCGATCAATCTAGGCTACATTTACTCTGTGTTCTACCCTAGGGGTGATATATTCATGTGAGGATGGTGCAGGAGTGTGGCATGTTCGAGTGGAACACTCTCTATGCATATGGGTAGGATGACCTATATCTTTATCATGCCCACTCTCAAAATGAGAATGAGTAGAAGAAGGTGCTCTATGGGCTATGTTAGGACCATACCTATCTAATTTATTTAGCTTATGTATCTTTCAAAGTTTGTCATGAGGAGTATCTCCTCCATCTCGACTAAGAAAGGGAAAGTACTTTACACCAAGATCAGAAGGATTTGTAGATTAGTTGGATACATGGATGCATGCAACCCCTCTACTGGGCCCCTCATTGGGCAGATTTTATCTTAGAAATAACATGTGATGAACAAGGCCTAGAAATATTCTCATCATGGTTGCAAGGAGTTCCCATAGGAATCCTCCTAGTAGGGGTCTCTCAATGATAAGATCGCTCGTGGGTAGAATTGTCTCCATGACAACTGCCTAAACATCGTTCAGGTAAAGGTTGGTCATGTGAGCTATATTTAAGGTATTTTGAGCCTTCATGTGCATGGTTGGTAGCCCCACTTTATAACTAGGTATGTCTTCATATAGTGACCATGTTATTTTGATTATGCATGTGATTAGGAAATAAACAAAGTATACAAATGATTATCTCATTTAAGAATTATTTGTGTTTCCTAAAACTGGCTTGTGTGTTATGATTCATTGAATTTCTTGCCTTTCTCTTGTTCAAGTTTGAAATTATTATGTGATACTCAATGTTAAAGAGTTTTCATCTATACACACACACACTAAATTGGTGATGAAGTCCATGTTGTGAAACCCACCAAAATATGGAGATGAAGCTCATATCTGATGAGGGAGAACAGGTCCTACCAGTCCTCACCCAGTTCACCATGGTCAACTATATACATTTTGAAGAAGAGTGCATGAGATTTTCCATGGCTACAATGGTTATTGGAGTTGGCATTCACCAAAAAGGGATACAAATATCCATAATACAAGCCAACAAGGTGGTGATGAAGGCCACCGTTGTTGGTCTTGATCAACGATTGGATATCACTTCCAACTCATTGATGTTTAGTTTAAAATGTCATGTGTGTGTGGGTTTTTTTTAATCCATGCAAAAGAAAAATACATGATAGAGCATACAATAATAATTTTACTAGTGCATGAAAGGATGTTTTAAATTCGTAATGTATGAATAAATATGTTTTAAATTCAAAAAATTTGAAATGCAAACCCTAGATTATTTCAACCTTTAGGAAGGAAACATGCAAGAAAATCCTAACAATCAATTAATTAGGGGCTATCACTATATAAAATTATTTTTAGTAGAGGCCATTAGACACAGAAATGGTCAGATAGAGGGGTCACTATACCCTAGGGAAACTAGCATCAAAGGTCATTGTTAACAGAAGTAGTCACAAGCAAATTGTTCAAAAATTAAAGTTTCACCAAATTTTCTCTACCAAAGCATGAAATCTTAACATTTTCTATAAAAAATAGGAAATTCAAGTTTAGTTGCATACATAGATTTAGCCAACATTCAATGAAGATACCACCAATTTTATTTTTTGACTTTGCTCTGAGGTCATAAGAGTGCATAGAGGTGAATCTACTAACCATCACAAGGTAGGATGACGCCCACTATGAGTCGTCATAGTCCAAAATGATAATACTTGCAATTCAAGAAAAAAATAAAATCATAAGTAATAAATAATGAGATTGTGGGAAAATTCCTACACATGATCACCGCTATAATATGTACAAAAGATATAACACCTACAAATGTAATATGATATAAAATTGAAAATGCAAATTATGTAACCATTATGATAAAAATATATAGAACTAAAAGTGCCCTTATCATTGATGTTCATAAAATATCTTTATAAGAGGTTACAAAAATCCTTCTTAGGGATTTAAAAAATTGATACAGATTACATCAAGAATTCAATAATAGGTGTCTTCCAAAAGATATTTTGTAATCTCCCAAAATTGATTTTGGAAGGTTTTCCTAGCGACCTTCACTTGATGATGCCAAAATTGATAATATTGATGATGATTTGCTCCTATGGAAACCTGAAATCTGCACACATAAGCACTTACAAGAAATTAGTAAAAAATGTGGAACATCTCAAGATAAGGCCCATTTCATGATAAACCAATAGAAAGAAAATGTGTAAAATAGTAAATAAATGCATTAAAGACGAAATGAAAATGTGCTAAACTAGGTTACAAATCATATTGAAAACTTCTAAGATTAATCTAACTAGAAAATATAAACAAATCAAATATCATTGCAAAAACATCGTAGTGTATGGTGACTAAATCTGTTAGCCATTAGAGAATCTGGTGGTTGCACCTGCAGGCCACTATGGGGCACAATGATCGCTGAAAAACAAGCTCATTCTTCATGATCAATGCAGGACGATGATCAAAATGTCTATCAAATGGATTGACGTTCTTGGTGCACTCATGAGGAATGAATTAAGGTGGAAATTGAATCAAATTTATGGTTAATTGATGGTGAACAGTGATGAGGATTTCTCTTCAAGCTTCAAATGGACTCCATGGATGTGAATGCACGCTTCATAACGAAATATGGGCAGCACCTTGATGCTTATGAGAGATTGAGCTCTCTAACATAAAAGGGCAAGACTTTAACGTATACAATTCATCCTATTTTGGGTAAAGGAAATAATCCAATTTATAGATTTCCCTTAATTATAATATTAGCTTGCTGAAGAAGCCAAGACCAAGATTCAGTTAGGCTTAGGAAGACCAAGGGTCACTTCTGCAAGGTTCTGGCACGTAACCGTTAAAGATCAATTGCCCTATAATGGATTTTACTTGGCTTGAGGAGCCCAAGTTTTTTATATATGAGGTCATCCTAGGGTGGAGTGGCCAGGATTAGGGACCGTCATAGTGTTCAATGGTCACTCAAGGCCGCTCCTTGGTATGATGGCCTAGACTAAAAAGGATGGTTTGCCCCTGTCTGAGTGGTTAGAACCACTGTTAGGTATTGGGAAAGTGCAATATGAGTCATATGGTCTAAAAATGTGTCCATATGGATAGCCTCCTCAACATGACATGTTTTAGGTGTCTCCTCAACATGACATGTTTTAGGTGTCTATAGTTCTTCACTCGTAGGTGTCTACATCTTTCTTTAATGCATTTATAAGGCCATAAATGCATCAAAGATGGGGTAAAATATAGACATAGAAAATTGACCTACCCAAGTGAGTCATTTTCCCTAGCCCCTTAGATAGACCCTTCAAATTTCCCAAATGCAAGTTTGGACCTCTCTTCTCCCCTTTTCCCCTCTATTTTCCTAGTTTTGTCAAAATATTTTTTGGCCCTTATGGGGTGCAATTTCGACAAGTTAGAATTTTCTCTTAGAAACCCAAATTTCGAGCTGACTTATTTTAGGTTGGTCCTCCCTTAGGATTTTTGCACTCATTTGTGTTTTAAATACCTTATAAATAGAGGTTTTTATATCCTTTTCACCACTAAGAGAAAGAGAGAAGAAGAAATAATCTAAGATCCACAGGAAATAATAAGCATTCTACTTAGCAAGTTGATATCGCAAGCTCTTTTGACAAGTTCCTTTTGGTGTTATTCTACTACATTATTGATTTTTTACCCTTGGTGGACAAGTTTTGGAGCCTTGAAGATGATTCAACCATATTATATAGGTCTTCATACTTTTGTCTACCTCTTTCAGTACCTCTTGGTTGTTTCATGCATTTTTTATTCCTAGATTACTAATTGCATTCTTATTTTCACTCATTTTGCATCGATCTACTATTTTCTTTGACCTATTATGAAATAACACCCCATATTTATAGGGTATGATTTTGATAGAGCTAAGATCATGTATGCCTCATACAGGGTATAATTTTAGCTATGTCAAATATGGGGGCAAGATTCACTCCCAAATCCTAGGTTTGTGTTTGCATATTGCATTTAGGACATAATTATGTTGCTCACATTCTATTTTTTGCACTATTCTGTTTCATTACATTATGTTTGTCTATTTCCAAGAAAGGTCAACATTCACTCTTTATTTCTAAAGGTTAACTTAAAGGACCAAATGGGCTTGACTTCTGCACTCCCAAGCTCTACTACACATCAGACTAAGTAGGCCCCCTAACGGTAATAATATTTTCTAGGATTTTGTAAAGCTATTTTTGTAGGTTGAAGTTGTGAGATATTTTTGGACATAATATAAATCTTGGATCAAACATCAATCCAAGTAAGTTCCCTAGTAAATATTTAGGTTGTTTGTTGATTTCTCTTGTTCATTTCTATTTAAACCTAGAACATAAATAAAATGAAAAGCATTTTGTCATATTTTAGGTATTTGAAAGGATAAGAGCATATGGTGTGCATCTAGGATTTATTTTTGTTTATGCATTTCACTTGTGCCCTTCCTCAAAGAAAAAAATTATTGTAGTTTAGGGTTTTAGATATCATTGAATAAAAGAATCATACTAGGGTTAAATATTGTCTTCTTGCATCTTGTGTGTCTTGCATTGATCTATTATTTGTATAGCTTAGTTTATAGAAGCTAAACATAGGTGGTTGCTTAAATTTAACAAATTAAAAATTCCCACCCCAAACTTGGAGCGAGTCCTAAAATAATTTTTGGTGAACCCTTATATTTTTCCACCAAGTGTAGAGAATATAATGCACCCCCATGGTCACCTCAACTCCTAAAATATACAATCGATAATCATACATGATAGGGCAGTTTTCCATCTCTACAACTTCCAGGTTCAGAAGGTTACACCATTGACCTCACTTTCACAAATCAACTATTAAGTTTAGAAGGCTGCACCCTTTTACTTACTTTTTCACAATAAACTACCAATAGAAGGTTATGCCCTTTACCTCACTTTTATAAATCAACTACTAGGTTCATAAGGTTGTATCCTTTACCTCACTTTTTGACAATCAACTACCAAGTTTAAAAGTTTGTGCTCTTTGCATCACTTTTACAAATCAACTGCCAAGTTTAGAATGTTGTGCCCTTTGCCTTGCTTTTTCACAATCAACTATCAGGTTCAAAAAGTTGTATCCTTTTTTCAAAGGTTTTTCCTTTTTTCTTACATTCACATTTTAAAACAATCAATCACTAGGTTCAAAAGGTTGTGCTCTTTTCCTCGCTTTCACAAATCAATTGCTAGGTTTAGAAGGTTGTACCATTTTTCTTACTTTTTCACAATCAACTACTAGGTTCAAAAGGTTGTCCTTTTGTCAAAGGTTGTGCCCTTTTCCTCACTTTCAAAAAATAATAAAAATTCAATTCTAGTTCAAATGTCCCAAAGGCATAAAACTCTTTTCATCAAAATTTAATTTTAGTTCAAATTCTCCAAAGGCACAAAAATCGTTTGGTCAAAATTCAATTCTAGTTCAAAGACCCCAAAGGCATAAAACCCCTTTGGTCAAAATTCAATTTTAGTTTAAAAGATCCAAAGGCACAAAACCCCTTTGGTCAAAATTTAATTCCAGTTCAAAGGTCCCAAAGGCATACAAACTCTTTGATTAAAATTTAATTCTAGTTCAAAGGCTCCAAAGGAACAAAACCTCTTTGGTAAAAATCCAATTCCAATTCAAAAGATTCAAAGGAACCAAATCCATTTGATTTTATTTTATTGTAGAATAAATTTACCTTTCATACCCTTCGTATAGATGTCACTCCATACAAACAACAAGAGGTCACTCCCTGCAAGAAGCAATCCACATTTCATGCCCTTGGCATAGAGGTCACTCCCTACAAAGAGCAAGAGGTTTCTCTCTACAAGAAGAAATTTCCATTGCATACCTTTAGGAGTGACTTCGATTTAAAAAAGGTCAAAATTCCCTTCAAATGCAACCCAAAGACACCCTTCCATTTGGGCCCATTTCAAATTAAAAAAAAAATCCACAACACCAAATCCAATTGGTCAAATACCATTTCAAAAGCCTCAAATTGCTTTAATCATCTTCAAATTCATGATTGGGGGTGCCAATACCCCTTCTCATCACATCAATGTCATGATTGGGGGTACCAATACCCCTTCTCATCACATAAAATTTTGTCCTAGGGGTGCTACTACCCTTCTATAAAATTTTGGCTCTCACATTCTTTTACATTCTATCTCAAAAATAACAAAAATAAAACAAAAAAATAAGAAAATAAAAATAATAACAACAATCATCAAAACAAATACAATTAAAACTATCCATTAGCAACATATCCTACATCTTATTTTCTTCATTTCTATATGTACTCTACTTATTATTGTAGCACCCTAAAATTGGCACAGTAAAACCTTAGCAAATAATTAAAATTACCTTAGTAATAATTCAAAATTTAAATTTTAACCCCGAACCGCCTGTTAAACCGCTTTCCTCGTTTTTCATGCCATTTTTAGGATTTGTTGTGACCGTTGGATGATATCATCGCCGATCAGACGATATCGCCTCAGATCGGATGAATTCGTCTGGAGAAGAACGTCCAGACGATTTCGTCCCAAAACTAATTTTTCATAATTAGCTTCTGTTTCAACGGCGTCTCTAACCGGGGCAAAAGCGTGTCTGCACGGTTAGAGACTTCCCCGTTGGAGATCTCCCAAATTGGGATGATCTCCAACCTCCCAACCTCCTTCCTATGCCTATTTAATCTTAGGCCCTCCCCTTGACATTCCCCTGGCTGAATTTTACTGCACTTCGAGTTTTATTTGCATTAGAATGTCTTAGACTACTATTTGCCTTTGTCCCTTTTCAAAATTTCTTGCAGGAACTTTGTCATTCTTCAGTCGGAGCAAGCTCAGATCATCACAGACGATCCTGTACGATCTCGGACGATCACGCCATAATTCAAGACGATTATGTATTTTGTAGACGATTTCGACTACAACCAACATTGGGGGCAAATCCATGCCCTGAGTTTGCATTCTCTATCCATTATCTACTGTTTTGCTTTGCATTAGTTAGATTTATTTCTATTTTGCATCTTGGAGTTCACCTCACGTAGCATAGATGCATGATAGAGTCAAATTTAGTCATTAAAACAATGCATTTTACTTAATTTGTTATCTAAAGTTATCATTCTAGCATTCATACTTTCATTTCTATCATTTTCCCTTGCTTTTGCAATTGTATTTTTTGTTCTTGGTATCCATTTCTGTAGTTGCAGGTCTCTAAAAAATCGTCAGACGATTTCGTCAGATTAGAGATGATATCATCATATTAGAGATGATTTCGTCAGATTAGAGACGATCTTGTCAGATTAGAGACGATCTTGTCAGATCAGTAGATCAGGGATGATCCTGTCAGATCAGAGACGATCCTATCAAATTCCAGACGATCTGGACTGCTTCAAAAATTAGAACCTCCATCAGACATCCGGATCAGGTATGGCTTTTTCTAATCTAGTATATTTCTTGTATTTTCTGTTTAATTCTATTTTTTGTATTCATTTAAATCAACATTTCATATAGAACAGCTTAGATTCATTTGGCCAAACCTAGGATTTGAATGATTAAAGATAAAATTGAACACATCAAACACATTCCCAACCTAGGCATGGAAACTGCCATTCAAAAGTTTCCTGGTGAACCCACCATCCATCAAAAATTCACCTTTATACCCCTCCCCCGAGAGGCGGGACCTTCAAAGGGCCTCTCAGTCCGAGGTATTGTCCCATCCTTCTCGCATCCCCCTTCCGGGCATGGATCCTTTAGCCTGAAGGTAAGGGTGCGAAAATTTTTGAATGATACATTTTGGTGAACCCGACGTGAATAACATAGGCATCTTTTTGATTCAAAAATATAAAAAAACAAATAAAATAAAAATATATATAATATATATATATATGTATACAAGAAAAACAAAAACAAAATCATCATTTCAAGTTTGTATGTTTTAGATTCAATTCTAAATAGTAGATACTAAATATTACTTTTAGAAGTACTAAAGAAACCATGAGTTTTTACTCAAATCAATATGAGCCCATTAGTAATGTTGGAAGAATTCAGCTAAATACATTTGTTGATTATGACCAACCTCATCCCTATTCAACACCACCTCCATCACACTTTTCTCATTTTTCATCCTTACCCCAACAGGACAATCCCTTTTCCAATCCTCTTCATAACGATATTATCTATTCTCCCATATATCCATATTATGTCTATCAATCCACATACAATCCTCCTCCACCCTTTCAATATTCTTCTTTCAATACAACACATCCATTTCAACAAGAAAATACTTATTCTTCCAATTCTACCATGCACTCACCTCATACTTCGCAATCTTCCTATCATCATTCTACCCATAATAAAGAAAGTAGAGGTGAGAAACCATTAGGCCCTTTTATGACTGAATTCCTAAGGCACGTATCAAAAACCTCTCGAAAACCTTCATCACGTAAATTTACTAAGCTCAATCAACCAATGGATATAATTCTCAAGCATTTACTTGATACAAATAAGATTGAACTCCCTTCCATAAGACAACTTGATACCACAACAGATTGGTTTAAACCTGAGCTACATTGTGAATATCATAGAGTAGATGGACATATGACACAAAATTGTAAAGATTTAAGATGTGCAATTCAAGATTTGATTGATGAGGGTCTTTTTAATATAAAGGAATTACAATCTACAACTGATTATAAATCTCCAGTAAACAATCAAACTCCTACACAACAAATACCAATAATCAATCAAGACATGGGGATCTCCCAAGAACCCCTATTCAATTATCAACAACAAGAAACCAATCAAATATTGCATGTTAATGTGTCCCATCATGATGATATTACTAATATTGTAACAAAAACTACAAATGAGCAACCTCAAGTTCAATCAACTCAATCTGATATTCAAGAGATGGATTCCTCATTTGACCAACCTTCAAAACTATCTTTGGCTCTAGAGAATGATCCAAAATGGAATGTAAGCATAGAAATCTCATCTTTAGAATCAAAATCTCAATCTGAAATCCACTTTGATAGCCAACAACAAGTGATTAATCCTCAAGCAAAGATATCCCTTTTAGAAGTATTACATTGTATTTCTTTCAATTCATCAATTAAAATCAAAATATAAAAACATCCAAATCATCAAAATATTCAAAAAACATCTTTTATTTTGTACCTCTCAATTTGTGAAGTATTGCAGTTATATTTTCAGTTATTTTGGATAAATTAGCATTTATTTGGAATCCCGCACTTTCACATTCACAAAAATAAATATCTTGATTTTATCTGGTATGATTACTAATCTCTCTTATATCAAAGTCCACAAAATTGAATTAAATAAAGTTTGAGCATAGAGAATTGATCTTGTTATTTACTTGAACCAAGTATATCTCTTCACATTAAAATGATTTCAATTGCAATTTCGATATGATGCTACATAGTAGAAATGGTTTCTTGAGCGAAAAGTTTCCCCTGCTATCCTATCATGCACATGGTCTAGAATCTTTGAGAATTGACAAAAGGACAAGCTCACCCCTACCCAGAATAAAAATCCCTTGCTCTACAGCTAATCCGAGCAAGTATCCCTAGCATAGGAAGAAAAGAAAAGTTCAAGAAAAAGAGAAAAGAAAAAGAGAAAAAGAAAAAGGTTATTTTGAATCATCACAACAATATTTCAGCATTATCTCAAATATCAAGCAAAAATACAAAAGTACAAAAAAAATAAAAGAGAGAAAAAGAGAAAAGCAAAAGCAAAATGCAATAAACTCCTTTCCCTACCCCTTGAAAAGAAAAGAAGGGTGAATGAGCTTGAATCCCTGGAATTCTCAATTATTCGAAAACTATGAGGTAAGCCCCATAACAGGTGGTTTGTGCCCAACCCGCTTGGCCTTGGGTAAATCCTAGCGTGGCGATATGTCTATCACATTAGCGACCTTCTTTTGTATAGACCTTTGTCAGCTTATGGATTAGCTAGCTCTTGATAACCTAACTTACATAGTAGTTTGGTACGGTTACATGCATATAAATCATGGTCAACGAACATTTATTTGGTCAAGGCAAATTACTTGTATCAAATTATCTTGCTCAAAATTGGTAAATGAACAATACAATCGCACACACATTTGTATTTGAGAGATTTTGTATCATTATGATAAATCAAGATTGGTAATGAACTCACATTTGCACATGAGGATTCCTTATAAATCTACATTTCTCTTTGAGATAATTTAAAATATTTCTGTAACTCTTTTCGGAATAATTTTATCCTTTTATTTCAGAATTCTTGTTTTGTATAAAAGCAATTACATACATCTTCTCACAAAATCTCAAAAATAATTTCAAACAAAATTTTCATATTATTATTTTTTTGTTTATCAAAGATCAAAAATGCATCTTGCAATAAAACCAACAATCTATTTTCTTCTTTGGATTTCGCGATGATGGTATAAGTCTATACCTATAATTCTATGCCTAGCGCAAACCATCGTTCTAATTTTCTTTTCCATTTATTTTAAAAACAAAATTCATCAAAACATGTGACTTGCATCATTATGTTACACAATTATGCTTTACAAACAAACAAACACCTATTCTATTTCATGACATTATGTTCAAAATTCAATTTTGCAACCATGGTATAAATTCTAAAGGAATTGTTCAAAATTTTATCACACTTAGGAATTTATGCCTAGCAACATCATATTTTCATGCATACTATTTTTATGAAAATCTGAAAACAAATCATCAAACCATCATTATCTCCATCATTACAACACAAAGTCTTAAGACAGTCTCTTAAGCACTCTTTTACTTTTAACAATATTTCTATACTGGGATTAGCTTGACGACCGAGTGAGCGACGACTCCATGAAATGGTCTATAATAGCGACAATGTCCTTTGAAATTATTGTTAGAAGTCCCTTTTATTTTTTATCAAATCACACCACAACCACCAATTGTTTACATCAGATTATTTCATTTAAAATCTTAAAGCATGACATCAAAATTATAATATTTCAAAACGACATAATTACATGAATCCTCAATCCAATAAGCAAACAATTCAAAACATTAAAGCATCATAAAAACATATACACAAGTCATATCATCAAAAATATCATACAGAGATATCAATGAATAGTAACAATGAATTAGGGTTTTACCCTATTTTCTTAATTTTATTCAAAAACAATTAACAACATTTTAAATTTTTGCTTTTTCGCGTTTTTACCTCAAACGTTCGATTTGGGTAAAAACACGGAGGGGGCACCATAGTAAGCAGTCGTACGATTCGACCTAGAATCGTCGCCTAAAAATTGGAATAAATTTTTGCTTTCTCGTAAATCGAGAAGAACTCGTCTTTAACGCATTTTCTTCAAAAAATTCGCTAAAGAGGGGGCAAAATGTAGCACCCTAAAATTGGCGTAGTAAACCTTAGCAAATAATTAAAATTACCTTAGTAATAATTCAAAATTTAAATTTCAACCCTGAACCGCCTGTTAAACCGCTTTCCTTGTTTTTCGTGCCATTTTTAGGATTTGTTGTGACCGTTGGACGATATCGTCGCCGATCAGACGATATCGCCTCAGATCGGACGAATTCGACTGGAGAAGAACGTCCAGACGATTTCGTCCCAAAACTGATTTTTCATAATTAGCTTCTGTTTCAACGGCGTCTCTAACTGGGGCAAAAGCGTGTCTGCGTGGTTAGAGACTTCCCCCGTTGGAGATCTCCCAAATTGGGATGATCTCCAACCTCCCAACCTCCTTCCTATGCCTATTTAATCTTAGGCCCTCCCCTTGACATTCCCCTGGCTGAATTTTACTGCACTTCGAGTTTTACATGCATTAGAATGTCTTAGACTACTGTTTGCCTTTGTCCCTTTTCAAATTTTCTTGCAGGAACTTTGTCATTCTTTAGTCGGAGCAAGCTCAGATCGTCGTAGATGATCCTGTACGATCTCGGATGATCACGCCACAATTCAAGATGATTATGTATTTTGTAGACGATTTCGACTGCAGCCAACATTGGGGGCAAATCCATGCCCTGAGTTTGCATTCTCTATCCATTATCTACTATTTTGCTTTGCATTAGTTAGATTTATTTCTATTTTGCATCTTGGAGTTCACCTCATGTAGCATAGATGCATGATAGAGTCAAAGTTAGTCATTAAAACAATGCATTTTACTTAATTTGTTATCTAAAGTTGTCATTCTAGCATTCATACTTTCATTTCTATCATTTTCCCTTGCTTTTGCAATTGTATTTTTTGTTCTTGGTATCCATTTCTGTAGTTGCAGGTCTCTGACGAAATCGTCAGACGATTTCATCAAATTAGAGACGATATCGTCAAATTAGAGACGATTTCGTCAGATTAGAGACGATCTTGTCAGATTAGAGACGATCTTGTCAGATCAGTAGATCAGGGACGATCCTGTCAGATCAGAGATGATCCTATCAAATTCCAGACGATCTGGACTGCTTCAAAAATTAGAACCTCCATCAGACATCCGGATCAGGTATGGCTTTTCTAATCTAGTATATTTTCTGTATTTTCTATTTAATTCTATTTTTTGTATTCATTTAAATCTGCATTTCATATAGAACAGCTTAGATTCATTTGGCCAAACCTAGGACTTGAATGATTAAAGATAAAACTGAACACATCAAACACATTCCCAACCTAGGCATGGAAACTGCCATTCAAAATTTTCCTGGTGAACCCCACCATCCGTCAAAAATTCACCCTTATACACCTCCCCCGAGAGGCGGGACCTTCAAAGGGCCTCTCAGTCCGAGGTATTGTCCCATCCTTTTCACATCCCCCTTTCGGGCACGGATCCTATAGCTTGAAGGTAAGGGTGCGAAAAATTTGGAGCGATACATTTTGGTGAACCCGACGTGAATAACATAGGCATCTTTTTGATTCAAAAATATAAAAAACAAAAAAATATATATATGTATACAAGAAAAAAAAAAACAAAATCATCATTTCAAGTTTGTATGTTTTAGATTCAATTCTAAATAGTAGATACTAAATATTACTTTTAGAAGTACTAAAGAAACCATGAGTTTTTACTCAAATCAATATGAGCCCATCAGTAATGTTGGAAGAATTCAGCTAAATACATTTGTTGATTATGACCAACCTCATCCCTATTCAACACCACCTCCATCACACTTTTCTCATTTTTCATCCTTACCCCAACAGGACAATCCCTTTGCCAATCCTCTTCATAACGATATTATCTATTCTCCCATATATCCATATTATGTCTATCAATCCACATACAATCCTCCTCCACCATTTCAATATTCTTCTTTCAATACAACACATCCATTTCAACAAGAAAATACTTATTCTTCCAATTCTACCATGCACTCACCTCATACTTCGCAATCTTCCTATCATCATTCTACCCATAATAAAGAAAGTAGAGGTGAGAAACCATTAGGTCCCTTTTATGACTGAATTCCTAAGGCACGTATCAAAAACCTCTCGAAAACCTTCATCACGTAAATTTACTAAGCTCAATCAACCAATGGATATAATTCTCAAGTATTTACTTGATACAAATAAGATTGAACTCCCTTCCATAAGACAACTTGATACCACAACAGATTGGTTTAAACCTGAGCTACATTGTGAATATCATAGAGTGGATGGACATATGACACAAAAATGTAAAGATTTAAGATGTGCAATTCAAGATTTGATTGATGAGGGTCTTTTTAATATAAAGGAATTACAATCTACAACTGATTATAAATCTCCAGTAAACAATCAAACTCCTACACAACAAATACCAATAATCAATCAAGACATGGGGATCTCCCAAGAACCCCTATTCAATTATCAACAACAAGAAACCAATCAAATATTGCATGTTAATGTGTCCCATCATGATGATATTATTAATATTGTAACAAAAACTACAAATGAGCAACCTCAAGTTCAATCAACTCAATCGGATATTCAAGAGATGGATTCCTCATTTGACCAACCTTCAAAACTATCTTTGGCTCTAGAGAATGATCCAAAATGGAATGTAAGCATAGAAAGCTCATCTTTAGAATCAAAATCTCAATTTGAAGTCCACTTTGATAGCCAACAACAAGTGATTAACCCTCAAGCAAAGATATCCCTTTTAGAAGTATTACAAAGTTCTCATAAGGAAACGTTGTTCAAAATACCTAGCCAACAATTTGTCCTTCATGATATTTTCCCTAAGGACATAATTAATGATGTAAACCCTCTTGAGGTTAATCATATTTCATTCTATGATGAGGATATTCCTTCCTCTACTCCACAAGAAGACTCATCTCTTTACATTACAGGATCTAGTAAAGAAACACCTGTTAAAACTATCATGGTAGATAATGGCTCCTCTCTTAATTTATGCACTTATCAATTATTCCAAAAACTCAAAATAAAGGAAGAAGATCTTAATGAATCAAATGTTATTATAAAATCTTTTAACAATGAAATTCAAGAAACATCAAGGTCTATACATTCTCCATTGTCACAATTACCTTCTATTTCTCACTTTTCTTCATCCATATATGATCATCCTTGTTTACCAAATAACACTCATGCATATCTTTCACATATACTTTCTCCATCTTATCAAGACTTGGATTATAGTAATAAGAATGAAGAACTTTCTTATCCTTCTGACATTTTATTTTGTAACATGATCAATTTTACACATATAAAAGTCAAATCTTTTGCTACATTATTTTACATTATAACAAAGCTTGTGTTATCGCTACCTTTTATTCATCACCTTTTGTTCTTACCTTCAACACAACCAAATTATCCTTCAAAACCTCCTTTGATTTTGAAGCAACCTTAGACATGCTATACTCAAATAACCTTGTATAATGTATATAGATCATCTTGTATATACCACAATTCCATCATCTAAAAATTCATATAAAAATATAAAAGTTTCAAAAAAAACAATCACATTGTATTTCTTTCAATTCATCAATTAAAATCAAAATATAAAAACATCCAAATCATCAAAATCTTCAAAAACATCTTTTATTTTTGTACCTCTCAATTTGTGAAGTATTGCAGTTATATTTTCAATTATTTTGGATAAATTAGCATTTATTTGGAATCCCGCACTTTCACATTCACATGAATAAATATCTTGATTTTATTTGGTATGATTATTAATCTCTCTTATATCAAAGTCCACATTGGAATTAAATAAAGTTTTGAGCATAGAGAACTGATCTTGTTATTTACTTGAACCAAGTATATCTCTTCACATTAAAATGATTTCATTGCAAATTCGATATGATGCTACATAGTAGAAATGGTTTCTTGAGCGAAAAGTTTCCCCTGCTATCCTATCATGCACATGGTCTAGAATCTTTGAGAATTGACAAAAGGACAAGCTCACCCCTACCCAGAATAAAAATCCCTTGCTCTACAGATAATCCGAGCAAGTATCCCTAGCATAGGAAGAAAAGAAAAGTTCAAGAAAAAGAGAAAAAGAAAAAGGTTATTTTGAATCATCACAACAATATTTCAGCATTATCTCAAATATCAAGCAAAAATACAAAAGTACAAAAAAAAAAAAAAAAGAGAGCAAAAGAGAAAAGCAAAAGCAAAATGCAATAAACTCCTTTCCCTACCCCTTGAAAAGAAAAGAAGGGTGAATGAGCTTGAATCCCTGGAATTCTCAATTATTCAAAAACTGTGAGGTAAGCCCCATAACAGGTGGTTTGTGCCCAACCCGCTTGGCCTTGGGTAAATCCTAGCGTGGCGATATGTCTGTCACATTAGCGACCTTCTTTTGTACAGACCTATGTCAGCTTATGGATTAGCTAGCTCTTGATAACCTAACTTACATAGTAGTTTGGTACGGTTACATGCATATAAATCATGGTCAATGAACATTTATTTGGTCAAGGCAAATTACTTGTATCAAATTATCTTGCTCAAAATTGGTAAATGAACAATACAATCGCACACACATTTGTATTTGAGAGATTTTGTATCATTATGATAAATCAAGATTGGTAATGAACTCACATTTGCACATGAGGATTCCTTATAAATCTACATTTCTCTTTGAGATAATTTAAAATATTTTTGTAACTCTTTTCGGAATAATTTTATCCTTTTATTTCAGAATTCTTGTTTTGTATAAAAGCAATTACATACATCTTCTCATAAAATCTCAAAAATAATTTCAAACAAAATTTTCATATTATTATTTTTTTGTTTATCAAAGGTCAAAAATGCATCTTGCAATAAAACCAACAATCTATTTTTCTTCTTTGGATTTCGCGATGATGGTATAAGTCTATACCTATAATTCTATGCCTAGCGCAAACCATCGTTCTAATTTTCTTTTCCATTTATTTTAAAACAAAATTCATCAAAACATGTGACTTGCATCATTATGTTACACAATTATGCTTTACAAACAAACAAACACCTATTCTATTTCATGACATTATGTTTAAATTCAGTTTTTGCAACCATGGTATAAATTCTAAAGGAATTGTTCAAAATTTTATCACACTTAGGAATTTATGCCTAGCAACATCATATTTTCATGCATACTATTTTTATGAAAATCTGAAAACAAATCATCAAACCATCATTATCTCCATCATTACAACACAAAGTCTTAAGACAGTCTCTTAAGCACTCTTTTACTTTTAACAATATTTCTATACTTGGGATTAGCTTGACGACCGAGTGAGCGGCGACTCCATGAAATGGTCTATAATAGCGACAATGTCCTTTGAAATTATTGTTAGAAGTCCCTTTTATTTTTTATCAAATCACACCACAACCACCAATTGTTTACATCAGATTATTTCATTTAAAATCTTACAGCATGACATCAAAATTATAATATTTCAAAACGACATAATTACATGAATCCTCAATCCAATAAGCAAATAATTCAAAACATTAAAGCATCATAAAAACATATACACAAGTCATATCATCAAAAATATCATATATATATATATAAATGAATAGTAAAAATGAATTAGGGTTTTACCCTATTTTCTTAATTTTATTCAAAAACAATTAACAACATTTTTAAATTTTTGCTTTTTCGCGTTTTTACCTCAAACGTTCGATTTGGGTAAAAACACGGAGGGGGCACCATAGTCAACATTCGTACGATTCGACCTAGAATCGTCGTCTAAAAAATTAAGTATATTTTTGCTTTCTCGTAAATCGAGAAGAACTCGTCTTTAACGCATTTTCTTCGAAAAATTCGCTAAAGAGGGGGCAAAATGTAGCACCCTAAAATTGGCATAGTAAACCTTAGCAAATAATTAAAATTACCTTAGTAATAATTCAAAATTTAAATTTCAACCTCGAACCGCCTGTTAAACCGCTTTCCTCGTTTTTCATGCCATTTTTAGGATTTGTTGTGACCGTTGGACGATATCGTCGCCGATCAGACGATATCACCTCAGATCGGACGAATTCGTCTGGAGAAGAACGTCCAGACGATTTCGTCCCAAAACTGATTTTTCATAATTAGCTTACGTTTCAACGGCGTCTCTAACCGGGGCAAAAGCGTGTCTACGCGGTTAGAGACTTCCCCGTTGGAGATCTCCCAAATTGGGATGATCTCCAACCTCCCAACCTCCTTCCTATGCCTATTTAATCTTAGGCCCTCCCCTTGACATTCCCCTGGCTGAATTTTACTGCACTTCGAGTTTTACATGCATTAGAATGTCTTAGACTACTATTTGCCTTTGTCCCTTTTCAAATTTTCTTGCAGGAACTTTGTCATTCTTCAGTCGGAGCAAGCTCAGATCGTCGTAGACGATCCTGTACGATCTCGGACGATCACGCCACAATTCAAGACGATTATGTATTTTGTAGACGATTTTGACTATAGCCAACATTGGGGGCAAATCCATGCCCTGAGTTTGCATTCTCTTATCCATTATCTACTTATTTTGCTTTGCATTAGTTAGATTTATTTCTATTTTGCATCTTGGAGTTCACCTCATGTAGCATAGATGCATGATAGAGTCAAATTTAGTCATTAAAACAATGCATTTTACTTAATTTGTTATCTAAAGTTGTCATTCTAAGCATTCATACTTTCATTTCTATCATTTTCCCTTGCTTTTGCAATTGTATTTTTTGTTCTTGGTATCCATTTCTCGTAATTGTAGGTCTCTGATGAAATCGTTAGACGATTTCATCAGATTAGAGATGATCTCGTCAGATTAGAGACGATTTCATCAGATTAGAGACGATCTTGTCAGATTAGAGACGATCTTGTCAGATCAGTAGATCAGGGACGATCCTGTCAGATCAGAGATGATCCTGTCAAATTCCAGACGATCTGGACTGCTTCAAAAATTAGAACCTCCATCAGACATCTGGATCAGGTATGGCTTTTCTAATCTAGTATATTTCCTGTATTTTCTGTTTAATTCTATTTTCTGTATTCATTTAAATTAGCATTTCATATAGAATAGCTTAGATTCATTTGGCCAAACCTAGGATTTGAATGATTAAAGATAAAACTGAACACATCAAACACATTCCCAACCTAGGCGTGGAAATTGCCATTCAAAATTTTCCTGGTGAACCCCACCATCCGTCAAAAATTCACCCTTATACACCTCCCCCGAGAGGCGGGACCTTCAAAGGGCCTCTCAGTCTGAGGTATTGTCCCATCCTTTTCACATCCCCCTTCCGGGCACAGATCCTATAGCCTGAAGGTAAGGGTGCAAAAAATTTGGAGCGATACAATTATTTCTCCACAACTCTTCCACTTGGATTTATGTTACTATTGTATGGCCATGCTTTGAGTGGCTACATACCTTTGATAAATTTCCATCTTCCTATTTATTTACATCTCTTTCCTCTTCTTCCTGGTCACTGTTGTATGGTCATGGTTTGAGCGACTACATACCTTTGATAAATTTCCATCTTCCTCTTTCTTCACATATCTTTCCTCTTCCCCCTCTCCTTGTTGTATGGTCATGCTTTGAGCGGCTACATACCTTGGATAGGTTTCCATATTATTCTTTCTTCACTTCTCATAAATCATTCATGTTGATACCACCAAAATTTTTGAATCATTCCACTCATCATATCCATGCATATATCACCTCATACAACTTCTATGCTGCTATTTTGATCACTTTTTGGATATGTGAGTACACATTAACCAATAAAACTTTGTTCACTTAATAAATGACAAAGTTTGTCGCACATGTTCCTATACATAGGTATTACTATTAGCTTTTGAAGCTAGATACTTAATGAGAAATCAACCACACAATATAAAATGAGCATGCAATATTGAATATATAATAATGGTAATATATTAAGCATGTAAAACTCATAAGAAACTTCTATAACTACTCATAAAACAACCATTAATGAAATCTCATGAAAATAGTACATTGATATAAAATGGAGGTCTTAAACTCTCCATATCTCTTACATGCTCTACATTATATCTACTATTCATCTATAAAATTCTCAGAATCTTCACTCTCTCTATTCTATATATATATATATATATATATATATATAATGAGATACGAATATTTGCCTTCCATATTCCTATGACACTTAATATTTCTATTCCAAGGACTCATGTATACATGGATAACATGCACATATACATCATTGCACATTCTAATAATATTTGTGCATTTATTACTTTGCATAAAGTAAATACTCAAATCCTTATCTAAGAAACTCTTATTATCTAAATATGTACCCAAGGTGGTACTTTGGCATGTATCAAATAATGTAATATATTCCAACACCCACCTATATTACATTATTTGGTTATTTAAGACTTTAGTATTCAATATGATCTTCCTGGTTTTGGAATTTGGGCTCTTCTTTTCCTACTTGCTCCCTATTTGTATCCTGATCAAGTAAATAATTAGTATCTTCATAAAATAATATTTTTATTGAAATATCTTTAACTTCATTTTCATTTTTAGGTTCTTCCAGTTCTTGAATTTCTTTAATCTCTTGAACTAAGTGTCCTTTTTGTTTCCCTTCTCTATATTGTAGTTGAGGGTGATTATATTGATTCTTAGAAGTAAATGGATGCTAAAATTGTTTCTGATGTGAATTATATTGATTTTGATATTACTTGGTTGGAATGGCCTATTTAATTGGATTTCAAAATTTGTCTGATTCCCTTGATATTGATTTCTTGGATTGAATATACAATAATTGGTGTTATGTCCTTTCTTTCTGCATACTTGACAATATATATTTTTCCATCTTGATCTATTCTTTGAGAATGAAGCAACATTTACTTGTGGATTATCTTTTGGGACTAAGGAATTGTTAGTCATTTCACATTTTATTAAATTTTCCACCTCATATTCTTGAATAATATTGACTAACTCATTGAATGATGTATATTTACTTAGAAATTAAAGATATGACTATATTCTTGTATCTTTGTAGAAGTGCTCTTAGAAGTACTTGGACAAGAAACTTGTATTCTATTATTTCTCCTAAGGTTAACAATTTTTCTTTTATATCGACTACTTTTATTTAAAATAGTTCTATACTTTCACCACTATTTACTTTTAGAGAATGCAATTGAGTTTGATGATTTAAGATAGTGGCTTTATTCTTTTCTTCAAATATCTTGGCTAAGGTTTTCCAAGATTCTGTAGAAGTTGCTAGTGAACTAATGTATGGTTGTATTTCATCTGTAATTACAAATGTTATTATAATTAGTGATTTTGCTCCATATTCTTTAAAATTTTGAATCTCTCTAGCATCTGTAGTAGGTTTAGTTTTTTATCCTTTAACAATATCCCATAGATTTTCAACTATCAATATTTACCTCACTTTGTTTTTACATGAAGCGTAATTGGGTCCTTTAAGAAGTTGAGATTGTAAAAGAAAGAACTTATTTGTTGTCATGATGATACTTGTAGACTATCTTATATCTCCCTATAGAAAGCTAAAGATAGTTTTGATGCAATTTCAATTGATAAGATTTTCTATCTTCAAGATATTTAAGTTGGATTCTTGATGTCCCTTTAATTTGAATAAGAGACTAATATCAAAAGTAATTTTCCAACTTTCAAATCAACTCTAGGTTGTGATTCTTATACCTTTCAATTTTCAATAGTAAAGTTTCTAAATTTCAAAAACCTAAATTGGTGTTGAACTCCTTATAACTCCCTAATTGGAAATTTATAAAACAAAGGTATTTGCAAATTTAATGTTTCAATTTTGGTGTAAAAATCCTTATTCCTCCAAGTTAAATAATTTGCAAATATTTTAATGTAATATGAATTTCAAAATAAAAGCTTTTCAAATTGCTTCTTACTTATAATATCTTCTAAGGTATTTAATACTTTTTCTAAGGTTATCACCTTATTTGTATTATTATTCAAATAACCTTAACTATAATTAATTAATCTTAACTTCAAAATTATTATACTTTATATCTCCTTAAAATTTGCAAAGGTTTAATTTAAATATTTTATACCTTCTTGAATATGATGCGTAGAATTTGTCTTGGTTCTCTTTATTCTATAACCTGCACTTTTAAGATGCTCTTCCTTCACTGTAATGTAATTAATTCTCCTTGATGCTCAATCTCTAGGATTTTGAATCTTCAATGCATCCTCCTCTTCCTTCTTGTAGTGTTTCTGCAATAATTCTTACACACTTCACTTGGTCATTCTTCTTGATTAGTGGATTTTTGACCTATACCTTTATTAAATGTAAGAAGGCATTGTGAACGTGGTGATTGGCACTTCTTTTCACTTGGAAATTTGGTATTCAAGTTGGTTCTTCTTCTAGGGTGCTTTAATGCACCTTGGTGGTTGATATATTTTTTTTAATTGACAAGTATCTCTAAACTCCTTCAAATTTTGTAATGCTTGATGATGATCATTATAAACTCCTTCCTTCTTAGTAACATTTGATATTCCTCCATGCCTGAGTTGTTTGTCTCCTTTGCAATAATGATTTGGTTTTCTTGATGCTCATACTATCTCTTCATGATGGTTGGCACTCTATATTTGATGTGCCAAGTGGCAAGCAACAACCTTATTCTTTTAACTTGCATACCATATGAGTGTGTTGATTCTCCAATGCCCTTTATTTCTATGTAATACTCGATAATGAGCAATATTAAACTATTTTTGGTGCTACTCATTCTATTTTAATAGGCATACATTATGTTGGATGCTACTTAATTGTTTCACCTTATTCTTGCATTGGGTAGCAAGCATTATATCAAGAAATTTCCTCCAAACAATATGAATATTGACTGGCTCTTCACTATCCTATTTTCAACAACCTTGTATAGAGTATATGCAACCCTTAAACTTTCTATTTTATTTTGACATAGAAGATATATTTCTAACATTAGCTCTTCCAATGGTGGTTTTCTTAACTTCACCAATGCTTCTTCGATGGTGGTGCTCTTCCTTAGCTTTGCTCTTAACCGGGTGGTAACAATGCTCTACATTGACTAATCATGCTCTTGCTTCTCTCTAATGACAAATGGCTTGGTAATAGCTCTTCTTTAAACCCTTTTACTCTTATTTGAATCATATGACTCTTCCAAGCTTTGATAGTGTTTCTTCTCAACCAATCTCCTACAACTTCTACTATGTTGTGTTTGTTGTCTTTATACAGTCTAAAAAATTACCCTTTTTATTATCTTATTTAGTCCTCTTTTGCTCTACCATGTAGATTTTCCAATCATGACATTCACCTTTAATATTTATTCCTCCTTATTTCTCCTTTTAACTCTATCCTTTGCTATTTGTATTTGGTAGGTTCAATGATGAAAGTGATGTCTCCTTGGCTTGTAGACACTTAATTTAAACTAGCTTTTGCTCCTTAAAATACCTCTAATATGGTGCTCTCAATTTTTTATAATAAACTAGATTTAATGTTTAAATAATAAACTTTCATAGCACCACTTATACACACCTTTTGACCTCCTTTGTAGCTAGTCTTCTTGGTGATTTGGTTCACCTAAATGCTACCTTGAATTTGTAAAATTTGTAGCTTCAATTTCTACTCAAAACTCTCTACCTTTTACCCTTTAGCTTGCTATTCAAAAGGCTCTAATTTATAGCTTTCAACATTGTTTAGGAATCAAATTCTATGCTGTCCAAATATATTTATAATTTGCAGCAATTATCCTTTAAATGTTGTCCAATAATATGATTTTGTGGCTTCAATTCTCCTCCAAGGTTCGTTTTCTCAAACTCTAAAATTTATACCTATTAGTGTTGCCCTCTTTCTATCCAAGAACTCTTTTGATTCATATATTTATGACTCCTTCTAATGTTGCTTTAATTTATAGTTCAAATCTCTTGATTTACTGCTCCAATATTTTGATTTCTCCTTCTTTATCTTGTTATCCAAAATAACATTCAATTCCCCCAAATTGTTGTCAAGCCTTCCTTCAATTGTTTGTTCAATGGCTCTTTGAAATCTACCCAAATATTCTTCTATATGTAGCTCTATGTCACCTTTAAATTTTTGTCTTGTGACTTTTTAACTTCTTTTGTACAAACCAACAATATTCTTCTCTATAAATCAGCCTTCAAATCCTTAATGACTATATTCAAATTTATCAAATTTTGTGGCCTCTTCTAGCTTCTTTCTTCATATTAGATCTTACTAGATTCTATATTTCAAATTGACCTTTATAGATGGTCTCTTCCTCAAGAATCTGAATATCTTGAGATCTTCGAGAATCCTTTCTAAAATTTGATAAACATCTTGCCAAATCCATTTTTCTTTTGGGCTTATTTTTGGATAGCAACAATTATCCCAAAGTCTTATTTTTAGGAGATAATCCTTTTTGTAATCTTATACCTTAAGCTTTATTCAAATATTCTTCAATGACCACTTCTTTAACTTCTTCAATAGGGTTTCTCTAGAGTTCTTCTTTCTCCTTCCAAACTTGCTTGATATCTTCTGTTGGGTCTTCAAATTCTGCAAATCTTCAATTGGAACTTTTCCTTAGTCCTCGTCTATATTATTTATCTAATATTCTATCTTCTAAATTTTGAAGTTATTCAATTAGTTCTCTTCTCTCGAATCTCCCCTTTCTTCAATAGGACTTCTTGGTCTCTTCGCAATATTTAATAGAATTACTTTCTTCTTCCTTCAATCCGTAATATGCAATATTCAATATTCCAGAATCTATGGGAACCTTCTTCTTAAGTCTCCTTAATATTCAATATTTAATAGGGCTAATTTAGCCTCTTTATCTCTTATCAATATTCAATCTAAAATCTTCAATCTTCAAGCTTCTATGAAGACTTTATTCTTTGTTCTCCTCAATATTCAATGTCTACTTTTTTTGCAAGAAAATATTAATCCCTACATGAGGAAAGCACATAGAATTTTAGACAATCAAAGATAAAAGCCTTATCTATCCATTTTAGGAAGCTTATCAAATTTTGAGAACTAATTTTTTGTAACAAAAAAATTAGACAACAACAAGTAAATACATGCAAATCTCTAGATCTCTAAAAATAAATAAACTTCACTAGTTATCCTTCAATCTAGTGGAATGAGATCTATGCTGAGTCCTAGTCTTCATAAGTTTTCCTACAACTTTGTGGAAAGACTCTAGCTAAAAAATATCTTTAAAAATATCAAAAATTGAGATCTCTCTATATCCTCTCAATATCTCTTGTGGCTCTCCCTATCGCCTATCAATCTAGCTTGTGCTCTGATACCACTATTAGCTTTTGAAGCTAGATACTTAATGAGAAATCAACCACAAGATATAAAATGAGCATGCAATATTGAATATATTATAATGGAAATATATTAAGCATGTAAAAATCATAAGAAAATTCTATAACTACTCATAAAACAACCATTAATGAAAGCTCACAAAAATAGTACATTGATATAAAATGGAGGTCTTAAACTCTCCATATCTCTTACATGCTCTACATTGTATCTACTATTCCTCTACACTATGCTCACTATCTTCACTCTCTCTATTCCATACATATAAAAGGTCTATATATAATGATATATGACTCTTGGCCTTCCATATTCCTATGAAACTTCATATTTCTATTCTAAGGACTCATGTACATATGGACAACATGCATATTTACATCATTGCACATTCTAATAATACTTGTACATTTATTACATTGCATAAAGTAAATACTCAAACCTTAATCTAATAAACTCTCCTAATCTAAATATTTACCCAAGGAGGTACATTGGCATGTACCAAATAACGTAATATATTCCAATAGTTACATTATCATGCATTTTGTTAGCATATTCTTTGTCACATCATTGTATCCATTAGCTTACACATAGGCATATCTCATTTCATGTAATACCATACAGTAGTTATTGCAACTGCCACAATGTTGTGCTCAATCCTATGCTTAGGTTAATTGGTAATAGAAGTGTTTTCTACTAGTCAACCATATTAGTTGATCCCATTAACCTTTATCAAATGTCATTGCATTATAATGCAATTTTAGACTTCCCCTACTTGACTAGAGTTCTCTCATGATCCAAATACATGTTAAAAACTAAATAAATTTTGAGTCTAGGGAAGAAAACACCTTGCATAGTCTCACCATAAAGCAAACGATTTCTCCTACTCATCCTATTATTTGCATGATCTAATATTGATGATCCACCATGGACAAGTTACAAAAAAATGAGAAAAAGAGCACCACAAAAAATTGAATACAAAAGAACACTACCAAGCAACTTGTCCTTGGTATCCTCAAGATTTTTAGATGGTTCCACTGAGGCAATAGATGCTTGGATGGAAATGAAAAAAAATTTATGGGTTATGGGGATAATATCCATCGAGTCTATAAATGCTTGTTTGTAAATGGAGTATATCTTATGAGTGGTGACACATTTATCTCATTAGTGATCTTCTTTTGTATAGACCACTATGTGCTCATGTATGATCTAGCTTACATTGGCTAATTCTACAATTGATTAGTCCAAATAAATAACAAAAGATTATAATGAGAGGGGGGTGAATAGTATAGGACCAAATTTTACTTTTCTTTCCCAAAAATTATTATTCAATTGCAATATATTTCCAAAGTAGTATTAACCAATATCATCAATAGTAGTAATAAGCAATGCATAAATTACCATACATATGAGAGACATAGATTTAACGTGGTTCACCCATTGTGGGCTATGTTTATGAAGAAAATATTTCTTCTAAATTTTCTCAACAAATCTATTGGGAACCAATACCCTATTACAATGTTTATGGACATCTATCCAAAGGAGATATCAATCCCCTATGCTCAAGTTCATGGACCTCTATCCATAGGAGAACTATATCCTCTTGACTATGGTTTGTGGAACTCTATCCATAGGAGACCTCTATCCCCATTACTCTAGCTAGTGGACCTTTATCCACAAGAGACCTCTATTCCCACTACTCTGGCTAGTGGACCTCTATCCACAGGATACCTCTATCCCCATTGCTTTGGCTAGTGGACCTCTATCCATAGGAGACCTCTATCCCCACTACTCTAGCTAGTGGACCTCTATCCATAGGAGACCTTTATCCCCACTACTTTGGCTAGTGGACCTCTATCCACATGAGACCTTTGTCCCCACTACACTAGCTAGTTCCAAATCCTGCTCACTACTCTACTCAAATCTACACATGTTACATGCAAAAATTTACCTCAAGCATTCACACAAGGATTCCTTAAATCAACAAAAAAACCTACTCTTAGCTCTATTCAAATATGCACATATTACATGTACAAATATATCTTAAATCTATCTCAAATTTACACACATCACATGCATAAATCTATCTCAAATCTGTCCCAAATCTGCACACATTACATGCACAAATTTGTCTGAACTCTATCCCAAATCCACACATATTACATGCACAAATATGTCTCAACTCAGTCCCAAACTTGCACACATTACATGAACAAATTTATCTCAAATTTACTCACAAGCCTACATACATTACATGCACAAATCTGTCTCAAGTCTATCCCAAATATACACACATTACATACACAAATTTGTCTCAACTCTACTCACAATATTTTCTCAAATCTGCACTAAGACTTGTCACAAGACTAGCACAAATCTATCTCAAACCTACTCACCAAATCTTCTCTAGAACCTATTTAAAGTATTCTCACAAGACTTACTCAAATATGCCTCAAACCTATTTCAATTCTTCTCACAAGACTTGCTCAAATCTACCTCAAACCTATTTCAAGTCTTCTCACAAGACTTGCTCAAATATACCTCAAACCTATTTCAAGTCTTCTCACAAGACTTGCTCAAATCACATACTCAAAAACTGCTCAAACCACATACTCAAATCTGCTCATCAAAACCTCTTCTCAGATCTCCAAATATTTGCATACAAAATAATGTGCATGTTTTTCTAGATCTTGCATAATAGTGCTACCAAGTGCTTTATCTAATATTCAATGTGATTTACTTAACTTGAAGTAGTTTAGAAATATTCTACCCAGAATTCATTTAACCTTTTGAACATATAGAGAATGATATGCACATGACAAATGTTCAATATTTTCTACACATTAATTAAGTCTATCACTTTCATATGTCTCAAATTTATTGCATTTTAAAGGTAGTTCTAGTCTAGCACATGATAACTGGCCTTCTTATGTATTTCACACAATAAAAACTAATACACACACTTGCTTCACAAATATGATTTATAACACTTGCACATTCAATTTCAATGTCACTCAAACCAATGCCCAAAATCTTCACAAATTCATTCAAATAATGAAGCATAATTTTTTCACAAACCCTAACACAAGTGTTTTTAATTTCTTTCAACAAGGATGCTATAGACACCCAAAAGTTGCACACTGTTATACCTACGTACTTGTAGATCCTTCTGGACACTTGTAGGTTTACATAGGCCATCCTAGGTACCCCTAGGCTATTGTAGACCAGCGTAGACTATTGTAGATCCTCCTAGACATACGTAGATGGCTGTAGTCATGCGTAGATCACCATAGATTGTCATAGCATCGTGTAGACTCTCGTATACTACTTCATCGGCTTTTAGGTCCTAAACCCTCATAAGCCTTCAAAATTACATCCCGTGCATTGAGATATCATCCAACAACCAATTTGCACTCAATTGAGGCCTCCACGGGGTATTAGTTGACCAAAATAATTAATAAGTCAATACCCAAATTCTAATTTAATGTTGACTTCACTTAAGTCACCTTTTTAGGGTAAATTTGATTAAAAGAACCTTTAATCTTGATTAGCACTAATTACATCCTCCCACATGTGTGAAATTAGGGTTTGTTGAGATATTTCTTTAATCATGTCTTAAATTGGCTTAAGCACCTCCTAATCAGGATTAGCCCTAATCCATCCTCACACATGTGTGAGGATGAGATATTTCTCATAAGGAATGTGATGTTGCCACATTGCATTTCTTAACCTAACCCTAGTCAGAATCAAACCTAGGTTTAGTCTATCTAACCCCCCTTGCACCTTGCCTTTGCCTATAAATAATGGGTCCCAAACCCCTAATTAAGTCTGATTCACAAATTCAACAAAGCATAGTTACTCTGCTAAAATGGAAAGCCAATATTGAACAGTCACTTCCTAGTGCACACAGTTAGATTTCAATGGTACACAGAGGCACCCCAACTGCCTAGGAGTCGACCCACTAGAAGGATTTTGTAGAAGAGGCATCACAGCTCAGATCACCCCTTGCCTTGCAAATCCGGCCTCAATTCACCCCTTGGGTGGCGAATTGAGTCTACGTACCCCAAATCACTCCATATTTGGGTGGTAAACTCCCTTTCATCATATTATTACTTTATGCATAATTTATTTCATGTTTTATTATGATTTTATAGCAATTTTATCTTTATAAACATGGGGCCTGACTAAGGCAAGCCCCCCATCATACTGACATCATTTTGCAGGTTAATCATAGGTTATGCAGCAAATCTGAAGAGGGAAAGTAGCATCAAATCAATAGCAACCTGACGGTGGCCCACATACAAAGAAGCCCACCTACACTGAGGGACATCAGAAGAAGGCATCAGGCCTATAGTGTATTCATGAAAGGAAAAGGGGAATTCGCCCTATTTGTAACCCATATCAAATTTATCATGAATAAAGCATATATTTTTGAATGACTTGTGTTATTACTTGTTGTTAGATCAAATGTCAACTTTTGGTCATTTCATTCTAGCATGCCCGATGGGACCCCCACAACGGATAGTGCTAGATTCATTTTCTTTGTAAATCTGACATTATCCTCTATTTTTGTGTCTTGCAGGTACCAAAATTGTATTCCACTGAGACCTCCAAAGCCCTAGGAACCATCCTAGGCCATAATATCTGATTTGAAGCCTCTGAACCTGATTCACCCCTTGCCCCACCCCATGGATCATGATTTGGGTCAAATTCACCCCTCGGGTCACGATTTGAACATAGAAGCCTCAAAAACCCCCAAATCAGTTGGGGTGATCTTTTCAAGGGCCAAGAAAACCCCCCTTAGCATCATAATGTAGGTATGCTCACCTTTTCTACCTCTATTGCAAGTTTTGGAAACAAAAATCTCACTAACTAGTTAAATAATCATTGCTAGACATAGTTTTGTTTTCATTGCAAAGTTGTCAAATCCTTAGGGTTTCTAAAATTTTAGGACCTACAACTTTCCAGCAAGTGTACAAAATTTATTTCTCAAATAAATTTGCATTTGTCTTTTATTTTTGCATATGGCATAAGCCTAAGTTGTTCTTCCTTCGTTCATAGCTTCCATTTCTAAAAGGAACTTTACATTCTAAAGTAAAATTAGGGTTTCTAATCCCCTCTTACATTTTTGAAAGAATTTTGCATTCTGAAAGTTCAAGTTAGGGTTTCATAATCCCCTCTATTCCAAACACATTTGGATTGCATGTTTCTATGTTTTGCAAAGTAGATTAATTTGCTTCACAAAGGCATTTAGGCTAGACCATTTCTTTACAAAGATTATAAGCTATCTAATCATTTGCTTTCAAAAAGGCATTAGGATTAGTTTTCTTTTGAAAAGGCAATTAGTTAGTTTCTTACCTTGCAAACATCGTTAGAAAAACACAAACCCACACACACTCACATGGTACCTTAAACAAGTGGTGAGATTGGACTTCATCCCCAATCCATCGCTCGAGACTGGTGTGGATCGAGTTGCACTCTCCATCAGCTCACCCCCTAGACACCTAGCAGCCCCATAGGAGCGGTTTTCTAGATTTCATCACTGAAAAATCCCCCACTTTTGTGATTGGGCCCTGGATTTCATCACCAACGGTTACCTGCAGAGTGGGACAGGATTAGCACCTTCATCCACAAGGCTTGTATAATTTGTGGAATTGGTAACTATCATTCTTGACTAAGCCCACCCGAGGGTGAAGTGAAAGCATGGGTATGCCGGTAGAAGGTCTCAAATAGTGCCACCTCTTCTCATGAGAGGATATTGTGAACTCGCTTTAGCATAGTGAGTTCCACCCCTTTTAGGATATCATTTTACTGCACCTTCCATACAGGTCACCATTCGCACATTGCGGTACCATTCTATCCTATGCATCTTTGGGTGTTGTAGGAGGTTTGATATTGATGACATTCCTAATTTTCTAGAGTATTCACTCCATTACCCATGATTCTACATAGGGAGTATCAACATTACAACACACAAAATAAACATAACACTTTTATTTTCTTAGCATTTAGAATTGATTCCGGTCTACCATTGTTTGCATGATCACAGATCGGTCTCAACACATTGCACTATATATTGTTTTGCTACACACAACATGTCACTTACTTCACACTCACATTAGACATAGTTGAGTCTACATCACATAGGGTTTATTCTTAAAATACCCTTTTACACATGCCACTATGCCTATGGTCACCCGTAGTAGAGTGCATGAGCAATCACGCTCTATGGAGGAATGGCCTCCCCTTCCTCTAGTCAGTCCACTCTTACTCCTTCGATCATGAAGGAGAGGATTATAGACACATCTGATTCATGCATAGAATCCGATGTACAATTCACACACATGATGCCTCATGAGGAGATGTCAACTTTGAGTGAAATCCTCGCTACTTCACTCGTAGAAGATTACCCGCTCCTTTCAGCCCCATCCTCACCTAATCCACCGACCACATTTTGTGACCATGTGATCTACACAATACCAGGACAATCTCCTCCATCCTTCACCATAGATGAGGAGGTCATGCCTACTTCACCCACCTTTGCACATCCCTTCTTCCAAAATCTATCTCAATCCCTATTTGAGAATGATTCCTCACTCCTAAATCATACCCATCCTGAGGTCGCATCATTCACCCCTACCGTAGGAATGGTGTCTGACCCATCCTCCTCCACTATAGGAAGCCAAAAGCCATCCTTCCAAACTGCACAATAGATCCCTACCTAACAAGAACCACAAGCATTCCCTCAAACCTCACACCCATACTCCTCACAAGAGTACCAACCACCCTCTTCCCAAGAGCCATTCTTCACCATATCTGAGGGTACCTCCCAGCAGCCTCTTTAGGAGCAAGATGCGCAAACCCAAGTGGGAGTGTACACCTACACTTTCCCCTCAACCCAAGCTCCTACCTCGATAGCTTATCCCACATTTTTGGTAGCTTTCCTACCTATCTCCCAGGTATCCAGAGTGTATGACACCCAACCCTTGGAGCCACCTTTGCCTATGATGACCTTTAGGATACCACCACCTATTCCTTTTTAGGCTCCCACTACCCATCTCCATCCTACCTATGGACCAACACCGGTAGCTTATCCACCCACTCAACCAAATTATTCCACATAGTTTAGTTTCCCTACTTCCTACCCTCTAGGGTAGAGATAGATCCCATATTTTGATACCTCATCTCGACCACCCCTAGCACCAGTAGCACCGACACCTACACTACCACCAACTACACCTAGCTTCTTTACGCCTCCTCTAATTTGGTCATCACCACCCACGGTCCAACCAGTATAGCAGGCTCCAAACCAACAAGTACCCATGCCACAACCACATGTTGCCCAATCATAGTACTATTATCCTCAACAGACACCTACCCCACAACCTAGTGTGCCCATAGACACGACAACACATGTCACCTAGTACCCACCTTATCATGATCAGGCACAATAATATTCCCCACAATATTGTGAAGAACAACAATACCAATATCCACCACATCCATAAGGTCAACCTACCATAGCCCAACCCTCGACTCCTATGACACCTGAACTTCAACTCTTGCGAGATGAAGTCAAAATGTTGAACCTACGCACCTCTAGCTATGGGCCACAAAAGCCTTGCTATGATGAACTATGCAATGAGCCAGTTCATCCATCAATCCCTATTCCTCCTTATCCCTATCACTTTGAAATACCAAAATTTGACAAGTATAGAGGTAAGGAAGATCCTAGAGAACATGTGAGCAACTACCGCTCGTCCTGCTACCAGCTTCATAGTAGTAATCCCCTTATGTTGCGTACCTTCTCCCTATCCCTCACTGGGCTAGCATTGGATTGGTACAACATGCTACCATGCCATAGCTTGTATACCTTTGAGCAGCTGGCCAATTCCTTCTTAGAGCACTTTTCCATCAACATCAAGAAAAAGACCACATTTTTTGATGTCTACACCTTATGATAGGTGGACGATGAACCCATTACTGAGTTTGTTTCCAGATGGAGAGCGATTATCCATGACCTCACCCATAGCCTCCCCACCTCGGAGCTTGTGACACTCTTTTCCAAGAGTTGCCACAAACACATTTCCACATCCCTCCAACTTCACCAAAGTCATACTTTTGAAGATGCTATCTCACAAGCAAAAGTGATCAAAGATATTAAGGTCCAGTCTGGGAAGATTAAGTTGAGAGCCAAATCCAACTATAACTCCAACTTCCACTTCAATAGACCCACACCGAATCAACCTTACCCATGACCACAGCAAACCAACCAAGTTGCAGCTGCTACCCTAGCACTAGTATCGACTCCTCCACCCTATACACCGCAACCACAAGCACTCCAAGCTAATGCTCCTACCCCACCTCGACCACAGAAATACCATGGCATGCACCCATAGGGTCCACCGTGCAACTTTACACCCTTATCTGAACCATTACCAGCCCTATTCCATAGATTGTACGAGGGAAACCATCTTGTTCTACCCGAGATCCACCCATTGGATCCAAATTCACCTAAGCCTCATGACTATAATGAGCAGCTCTTCTATCCCTTTCATAGGTAGTGTGGCCATAATATCAATTTGTGTCACTCCTTTCAAGGGCAAGTTCAAGACCTAATCGATAGGGGCACTATTCAAGTAGCAAACCCTCTAGCCCCATAGAACCAAAACCTAGGGATTTTCCAAAACCCTCTATCCAGATCACAGAGGACCCAATCCCCCTAGACCTCCAAACAATCCTCTAGCACCACCTCACCAAGTCAACAATGTCCAACATGATCCTCCATCACGTGGAGTAGTAGGCACAAGAAACCAACAATACCCATCATGCCAGACAACACCTATTGTTTCTCCCCCTATCTAGTTTATATCCCTGCAAACACCCCAAATGCCTAATACCATACCACCACCACCTCAAAATGTGATTACCATCCATGGTAGTCTAACCCATCAACTACGCAATGCCCCCACATGACTATCCATATTCGATCTCCTACAATAATCTCAACCCCATCATGAGGCATTGAATGACATCCTACATTCCATTGACTTAGAGACACATGACACAAATGCTTTTGTCAATTTCATAGGGAATATCCCATGATGCCTTCAACCTTCAATTAGTTTCCATGACCACGAGATAATGAAACTCATTGGTGAAGGAGCTGATCCTCCCCTTCACATACAAGCTAATATCAATGATATTACCTACAAGTGGGTACTCGTTGACATAGGCTCATCCATCAGCATCATATCCATAGTAGCCCTGCATCACCTACACCTCCCTCCAGCACATTTTGCCACACCTTCCCTAGACCTGCATGCTTTTGATGGTTCCATGAGACCTACCATAGGATCCATAGTTTTGCCCATTCATGTAGGCATCCGTACGATCCCCATCCTCTTTCACATCATCCAAGGAGAAATGCAATACAATATTCTCCTTGGTCACCCTTGGATTAGAGACATGTAGTGTGTCCCATCCACATTGCACCATTACCTCAAGTACATCCATAATGGACTTGTGCACTATGTCCCAATCGATGGAGACCCCTTTAAGTTTTGTAATGTCGTAGACCTTCCCCCTACACCTTCATTCTCATCCTCCCAACTATTCTTTGTATCCTCTCACCAATCAGTAGGAGCATCGGTATCCTTCCCAATTTCCACCCCAACATCCCAGTGTTCATCAACAACACAAGCCTCGATATCTACACCATTAGCATCATCTACTGGGGGACCTAAAACTGATACCATGCCTTCCTCATCACCATTCTTATGGCCTCCACAATCCTCTCAACCTCTACCATTCCAATTTCCACCCACGGTGTCACAACCACCATTGCCACCCATCACACAACTGACTACATTACCTCCTCCACCCTTGAGTATGGAAGCCCCTATCCTTCCTACACCGCAAACACCTCATCTTCCATTTCGATCAAAACCTAAGACATTCACATCTCCATGCATCCCTGCACCTACACCGATGTCATCCCCTACGCAGAACAAATAGCCTATTCAAGCCACAACAACCAAACATCATGAACCCAAACAACCAACACCTAGCTTGGATGAATCTCCACACCCTTTAGCTACCACCATTAGGGAATCCCAACTTTCTCCTTCCTCATCTGACTCGGATATGCCACCCCAATCGCTAGAGCGTGCCACACCACACATATCCATCTTCATGACAAACAATGGCTTAGGAGACTATAACGTACGTGATGCCCATGTATGTGACACCCCTATCCAATCTACCCAAGATTTTGGCCATCCCTCAGCCTCGATGTTGACTATCAAAACCATCATATAGTTAGGAAGTCCTGAAAACCACACCAACTTTGTGTATGCGGGAGTAGACTCTTCGATCCCCTCACCAACTTCTTCACCACCACAATCTAGCTCTGGTGATGCAATTACACACCTAGCCAACCCTCAATTTGCCTTGTGCTACCTACAACACTTTCATTGGCATGGGTTTGGGTTAGGTCATTATGAGCAAGGGCTACATACACCCATTAACCCTCGTGTCCGATCACCTACCGACAAAATTGGCCTAGGTTATCGCCCAACCACCATCTATACATTAGAATATGAGATCCAAGATCTCTCTTTACATCCTCCTCCATGCCCAACACACACCTTGGAAGAGTACATTGATATGGACATGCTAGAAGACACACCTTCACCCACATCAACCATCACCATCCCCTATGATTTCTTCCAAGAATCTCCTACACCCGATACCTCCTTGTTCTGTGATGTTCAGAGATTGGTAGAACACTTTGCTACCTTATCCCTAGCTACACCACCAATAGAGCCAACACCCATGATCCACCATCGATAATGACCCACCATCGATACGCTTGCCTATATTCCTACCTATACATAGATAGCTACAGAGAGTAGCCTCTCATCCTCATTCACCACCAGTCATCCTGTGACCTCCCTTGAGTCTCTTAGGATGTGCACAACCTATACAACCTCCCTCACCAGACTCTACCCCACCTACTTCACCTACAACATTGATTAACATGGTTGAGGTAGACTTACGCTCTCCCCTCTACTATAGCCACCAGCGGATTCAAGATGATACCCCAAACCCAAACTTTATCGATCTAGCACACATCTCACACATACCAGCACCTGGAGACTTTCTTCTCTCTCCTCACATCTTATGGGCAGCAAATGCCCCTTCCTCATCCATGTCATCCCAAACCCCTCAAGTCCATCACATGGGCATTTACATAGATGATGAGTACGAGTTCAGTGAGGCCATCGATGACTTCAATCTCATTCCTATCCTTGAACAGTTGCGTGATGGATCTCGCATGCTCATCGAGGACACGATCGATGTAGACATCGATGATGATCCAAAAAATCCACACATCCTCAAATTAGCTACTAGCCTCTCACCCGAGGAGTGCATCACCTTCACGAACTTCCTATGCAAGTATATAAAAGTGTTTGCATGGTCTTACAAAGACATGTCGGGACTTGACCCTACCGTAGTAGTGCATAATATTATACTAGATCCCAATGCCAAACCATTAAGACAGAAGCTGTGATGCATGCATCCAAATATCACATTGATAGTAAAATCTGAGCTCCAAAAGCTCCTAGACGTTGATTTCATAGTACCCATCGACTATCCCGAGTGGGTATCCAGCATGGTCCCTATCCCCAAACCATCCGGTGACGTTCGCATTTGCACAGATTTTCATGACCTAAACAAAGCTTGTCCCAAAGACAACTTCCCTTTACCCAACATTGACTCCCTCATTGACTCCATCATAGGTCACGAAATGATTTCCCTCATGGATGGATTTTTTGGATATAATCAAATTAGGATCAACCCAGCCGATCAACACAAAACTTCCTTCACAACACCCTGGGGGACCTTTTGCTACAAGGTCATGCCCTTTGGCCTTAAAAATGTTGGGGCAACCTATCAACGAGCCATGACCTACATATTTCATGATCTAATGCACAAAAATGTGGAAGACTATGTAGATGACCTTATAGCCAAATCAAAGAAATGTGTCGACCATCTCGAAGATCTTCGTCAGATTTTTGATCGACTACTAGAACACAACGTGCGCCTCAATCCAAAAAAGTGTGTGTTCGGTGTTACATCAAGAAAAATACTAGGATTCATTATCTCCCAATGAGGCATTGAAGTAGATCCTAGTAAGGTGAAAGCCATCATCGAGATGCCTCCTCCTACCACCCTAAAGCAATTGCGTAGCCTCCAGGGCAAGATTACCTCTATTCATAGATTTATAGCGCAATTATCAGACAAATGCCAACCATTCAATCATCTCCTACAAAAAGGAGTACACTTTAAATGGGATGATAACTGTCAAGCCACATTCGATGCTATCAAAACTTACCTTACGTCACCATCGGTCATGTCACCACTGCACCCACAATTACCACTGACTCTATACATCTCAGCCATAGAACTTGTGCTAGGTACACTCCTAGCTCAAAAGAATGCTCTTGACAAAGAGCAGGCTATCTACTACATCAACTGCACACTAGTTAGTTACGAAATGAGATACGGATACATGGAGAAGCTATGCCTAGTAGTAGTATTCACCACCCAGAAGTTAAGACACTACATGTTAAACCACACAACTTTTGTCATCACTCGAGATAATCCCCTTTGGTACATGATGAACAAAAGTTATCACAATTCATGCACAACCAAATGGATCATGCTCCTAACCGAGTTTGACCTAGAATTCATATCTCAAAAGTCTATCAAAGGGTAAGTCATTACTGACCAATTGGCTGAAGCCCCTATAACTGATAATCAACCCCTACTCATTCAACTCCCTGATGATTCTATCTTTCACATAACCGAAGATGAGGAATACATCAAACCAGAATTTGTGGCTGACCTCACCATGTTCTTTGATGGTTCTAGGTGTCTCCACGTTGGGGGTGCAGGCATTGTCTTCTTTACACCTGAAGGAGAACCACTCCCATTTTCATTCAAACTTGATTTCCCTTGTACCAATAACAACGCAGAGTACGAAGCCCTAATCCTAGGACTGAAACAAGCACACTCTATGCACATCAAATGCCTCCACATCATAGGTGATTCACTTTTGATAGTCAATCAAGTGTAGGAACTTTGGCTATGCAATTGCCTAGTTCTCCAACAATACAAGAAAATCACCCAACAACTCCTATCCCAATTTGAATGGTATTACCTCGAAGTCGCTCCATGATCATCAAACCATTTTGTAGACACTATGGCCTCCTTAGGGTCCCTCATCCTGAAAAACCCAACATCCAACACAACATCTATATCCATTCATACACTTACGCAATCTACTATATCACCCACACCTCCCACAGATGATGGTGGTGTGTATGTGGTAAACATCGAACCTCATGACCCATGGTTCTCATAGATCAAAGAGTACATCAAACTAGGTTTCCTACCATGTGATTTTCCCCACATGCCCAATACCGAACCTTTAAACAAAGAGTGATCCACTACACCTTGTTGGGGGACATCCTTTACCACCGCAACTATGATGACATACTCTTGCGTTGCCTAGAACTGCAAGAATCACAATGGGTTGTACAAGAAACCCATGATGGTACTTGTGGTGGCCATTTTAGTGGCATGGCAATTACTAAATACATCCTCTATATGGGCTACTATTGGCCTAAAATGGAGCAAGACTATTGTGAGTATGTCAAACATTGCATCAAATGCCAACAACATGCCAACCTAACACATTTACCATCCCAAGCACTTCAACCAATCTAGTCCATGTGGCCCTTCTCCCAATGGGGCCTAGATCTAATTGGACAAATTACACCTGCATCCTCTAGCAATCATAAATTTATCATTACAACAATAGAATATTTTACAAAGTGGGTCGAAGCCATCCCACTGGTCCAAACTACAAGAGCCAAAATTGTAGCATTCATCATGGAGCATATCATATGCCGCTTTGGAATTCCCTCCCAAATTATTTTAGATAATGGGAAATATTTTAAAAACAAGACTGTTTGAGCCCTGTGTGATAGATTTCACATACACCATAGCTTTTCGACCCCATATTACCCTCAAGGAAATGGCCAGGCAGAAGCCACGAACAAAACCATCTATTCTATTCTTCATAAAACTGTAGCAGAATCTCACCGGGACTGGCATAATCAAATACCCCTAGCCTTGTGGGCATATCGTACGAGCATCCATACTCCTACTGGGGCAACACATTTTTCACTTGTCTACGGGGCAGAAGCTATCATGCCCCTTGAGCTTGAGATACCCTCTTTACGGATATCTATGAAAGATTTCATTGACGATGACACTGCTCACCAAGCTCGCCTAGATCAACTAACACTCCTCGATGAACGTCGCATCCATGCCATCGAGCACACACGAGTATATCAAGATCACCTTCATCGTGCCTACAATAGTAAGGTACATCAACACGAATTTAATATTGGCAACTTGGTTCTCAAGGAGAACCAACAAATCACAAGTCAACCTCGCCAACAACATGATAAATTCACTCCAAACTGGTTGGGCCCATTTATTATCACACACAAATATGGTTTGGGAGCATATCATCTAGCCAATATTGAAGGCCTTAACGATCTTGAACCCATCAACATCTTGCACCTTCATGCATTCAATGCATGATGCATAAACACATTCACCATCACGAGTGTCACATAGTATTAGAAGTAAATCACCAAACACATCACCATGTGAATCTTTTATTTTTACTTTATTATTTCTCTATACATGTACGTTTCACCTTTCTACCATTTTTATGCTTGGGGTATTTGTTTTTCCTTTTGTAAGACTCACATCATCAGTAGGAGAGCTCTACAGTGGCCTCACCTACCACCATGCAGGACCATCCATAGCCACAACAAAAACCCATTACATCGACCGATCTCACCCGACCACCAACCGCCCTTCATACCAGGCGCTCCTCACATTCATCCCATTCAAGTCATCATACCTCACCTTGACACCATTCCCCTCACCAGTGAGGTTCATCTTACTCACCACACTCTGGAGACAACCAGATCACCATGTCCTCTTTCGATGACAAAGAGGAATCCACCCAACCCCAAGCATAGGGATCATCCTCCCATCCATATGATGATCTCAGACATCACTATTCACCTAAAAATCACCCCCATCATCCCATAGGATCCTACCACCCACCTAATAGGGAGTATACACCTCATCAACCTCACCCTGCATTTCTACCCGCTCCCCTTCCCAATGGTGAGTCTACCTACGCCTAGGCTTTGCAAGCCATGCACGACCCAAGCTACTCAAGTTGGTCATGCAAACATCCCTCCTTCCCATTCGTATCACCACTTAGGGCCATCACCTATGCCACCGGTCCTCAAGACACCACCTTCACCACTACGAGGCATACCATTCCAGCAATGCTTGCAATCACCACAATCATTCCACTCCATTGCGTCATCATCCCAACCACACCCATTTTCTACCATGCATCGAGCCATTCCATTCACATTGGAATCTTGATCACCCCCTTCCCCAATACCATCACCACCACACCATGAGATACAACATCTCATCTCCCGTATCGAAGCACTAGAGTTGTAGATGAGCCACTATCATTGCCATGTTCACCCATGGTAGTCTCCCATGACCCGTCCATCCTCACCACCACATAGACCCCTTCCCCGACCCTAGAACTTGACCCATGCCGGAACCCAGACCCATGCCTCCATTACTAGATCATCCTTCACCCAGACCTCGCTCACCTCCAGAAGACCCATACGTCTATCCTATGCCTATTCCACACATGCCATTCTCTAAAATGTTCCATCATCTCATGCATCAAGGCCTTATTGACCTACCCGAGATTCGACCCATTGATCCCTCTCATCCTAAACCATACAACTACAATGAGAATCAATTTTGCATTTACCATCACCAGCCAGGTCATGATATCGAAGAGTGCAGATCATTCAAAACCCTAGTGCACAACATGTTGCATGATGAGTGTACCCCATCACTAGAGCATTCTTTTCTATTTAGCCGACTTGTCAGTCCTCCATGCCGCACCACTCCTAGGACCTTACCACCTCATAACACCCTAACAATGCCCACCCGCTACATTCATAACATTTCCAACTATGGCTCCAACCATAATTCTAGCCATATCATCACTTCACCATCCCGCTCCCACTCGGATCTACACCATTTTGCCCGATAGTAGTTTCAGTTACTCTTCTTCTTCTATCTCATTCTTCTACTTCTTACATACGTTGATTCATTTCTTCTCTCCTATCTTTGTTGGCTTTTGGTGATCCCCTTTCCTTGATTGGTTACCAAAGCCTATTTCTTCTCACTTCTTCCACTTGTACATTCCACTCTCACATCTTCCTTCTTTTTTGTGACTATTACATACACTTATACAGCTCACAACTTATACATCTACTACACACACACCCCACACACTGGGGCAACCATGATCATAGCATCACACTTTTTGTCATCATTACACACTTTACTCATCTATAAATAGGTTCTTCTAAAATTCTCCTTCTACACAACATAACTTTCCTCTTGTAAATATCGCATTCCTCCACTTGCATCATTTACATTTACATCCATTGCACATATTCATATGCTTTATAGTTAAAATTTTAATTCATGTTTGTACATTCTCCCCCAAAATATGCCTTAGTAGGAATAATACATGCATTTGTTAGCATCACCACCTGGATGTCCATTCCCCCTTTTCAAGATCAGGGTATACATAGGTGTCGTGTTTAATTTTGACTACTCTATAGTTTAGGCAATCAAGTGTCACCCATAGCTACTAAGTCTTGTACATTCTTCTTATGGTCTTTTAGGCTGGTTCAACTTCTCTCATGGATCACTCACAATAGGTTACACATTAACAATTTTGAGCCTAGGAAAGAGGACATCTTGAGTAGATATCGCCATCTAGAGAACGGTATCCCCTGCTCGTCCTATCACCTGCATGGTCAACATACGACCTGGGGATAAACAAAGGGATCAAGCATAAGAAAAATTAAATAATTGGGTAGAAAATAAACTTCATCGCCCATACAAAAAGAGCAAAAAAAAGAAAAATAAATAAAAGAAAGAAATGAAAAGAGCACTACCACAATCAGATAGGTTAACACTAGAATAGGGGCAGAAAACAAAAGGAAATACCTCTTGATATCACACATGTTATGCTTATCACCTTTGGTCCTTAGGTTCAACATAACACCATGGGATGATTCCCATCGCTAGCAATAGGCTCCAAGAGCCTGCCTACCAGTGGAATAGTCTTACAGGTGACAACACATCTCTCACATTAGCATCTCGCTTTTGTAGAGATCACTATTGTGGATGGATGAGCTAGCTAGTCCGGTAGCATCTACAATGGGTTAATCCTACCTCCCTCAAAATGGATAAATGAACCTTACACATTCACACACATAGGTCCAAGACAGACTTTGAACCAACTCGATTATGTTATAAGTTGCCACAAAACTTGTATAGCTAAGGGTTTGAGATTTGATTGTCATAACTATGTTAGTCAAAACCATTACACATGCCTTACATTATCCACTAAACCTTGAAATCATGGAATGGATCGCATCCATACAGGTAAATGCCATGATACAAGTGCTTCCTTGGCGCATTTCAGTAAGTCCATACATGCATTCATGCATCTATGTCATATACACCTAGTTTACATTACGACCATGCATTCATCCTATATGCATTTAAAATAGAAAATCACATTCTTACATTTTATTTCACATAAATCCCAATGCCAAATTACATCATTGCATTCACCCTACATACATATACAACAACATCACATTCGATATCACATCACACTGCATTCGAAACATAATCATGCATAATATTCTACAATTCATCCATATGAAAGAACGATAATAGATCTAAACCATTCACACATATGTATCTACTAATCATACATACCTATGAACTATATTGTGCTATCTACGCAAACATAAACACAATACATTTCAAACCATCAAAACAACACATGTATATATAACAACCAAAATCAAGGTATATATATATCATCATCCAAAAATACCCGAAGGCTACAACCTAGGACCATGCCCATCACATATAATATCCAAAATTACCATAGGCTACAACCAAAGATATAACTCCTAACTATCACCACGAGTCTCCCCACGCCCCTCCCGGATCGTGCACTCCTCTGCTGCCTAGCTCGACTCTGCAAAGACCTCTAGAACTGGATCTACCACAAGCTGCTCCACAATAGGCGGATCCTGCACCTCAACTCTAGCACCAACCTCTACTATCAGAGAAACACTATACTGACTATAATGAGAGGGTGCCCACACTCATGACTATGTCCCAGACTATGACACCACCTATGTATAGTCAGGGAGAGGAATCCCATGCATCGATAGGGAAGTCTCACATAATAACCTCCTAGTAGTCTCCTGCACCTAGCTGACCAGTCAGGCTCATAATCATCTGAGCCTGCCTCATCACCGTGACCCTCAGCTACTCCATCTTAGTCCCCTACCTAACCATATCAACCTACTAGCTACTCCACCTCAGCCTCCAACTGATGGACTCTATCCCATAGCGCCCGTGCCTCATCCACTACATCCCCCCTCATGGAGATATCAATAGGAATCTGTTATGTTACATCCATAAATACACCAATGTCAATGGTGTCATCCATATCACCCATAATAGTATCAACACCTCCCTCTACCTCGGCCCCAGTAGCCTATCCCATACCAGCATCTACATCCACATGCACCTCCTCCACCTCAACATCCTCGAGCACCTGCTCCACCCTCACATCTTGGGTGCTCGCTCCACCACCCAAGCGGCATCATGAGCACCATAAAGGAACCTCCCTTGCATCGACAACCACACCCTCAGCCTGAGCTCTCCTACCCATCCTCCCCATCGATGGAGGTACCCCAACATTAGGTGCCACCCATCGATCAACCATGCCCCTGCCAGGCACCCAACTCTGCCAAGCCCACCATGCATCAAATGTTGAAGTCATCCCAGCATCCCCTACAGCTAGGATATCCATAGGAGGATCCCTCTCTCCAACCCATGGTGGCACCACAGGCCGCTCTCCTCTATCTCCCCATCACCTGAAGTAAGTTACAGGAGTCCCAGGGACATCCTACTGCAAACCAAACTGCCTCCTCACTCGATCAAACTAAAAATACTTAGTCTATCAGGCATACCTCCCCACCAACCATCTACCCTATCTGATGGCTCATAGTTGCTCATCGTCCTCATCCCAACTCACTCCACCCAACCAGGGTCTCCACCTAATATCATCAGGAGTAGCATCCTCAAACTTACCCCTCCAAAATAGTGGGTCACCCTCATGCGACCTCTTAATACCCTACTCAGCCATTGTGCTCCATCTCAAAGCATAGGGTAAATACTCCTTACCCTCAACATGCATAGTGTGGGGCAATAGAGGTGGCCTCTCAATAGCAATGTGTTCCCATGCCCATACCTACAACAAAGGGATTACACTCAATCCTGTCCTCCTACCCCGAACAACCTCGTACAACTCTCGATAGACTTGGGCTAATAGAGCAGGTGCCCAAGCAAACACAACCCTATGCTCCACCATGTCACTAACCAAGTCTAACATATTCCAAGTAAACAACACCCCAGAACTATTAGGTAGAGCATACATGGAGATCATCATCATAGCCATACACTATCGATCTGATATCTTATCCTGTACCCACAACCACTCATAATCCATATTTGAGATATCAATATCTCTCCAATCAGCCCCAAATAATCTCTCCAACACAACATCCTTCCTATCATCTATGGTTGCCCTCATAGGAACACCCTCGATCGATAGTCTATAAATTCGATACACATCCTCTAATGTAACAGTCATTTCCCTAGTAGGAAAATGAAAGGTGTTCCGGTCTGCGTCCCACCGCTCACACAACACAGACACGTATGCTCTATTTGTGTGGATGCTCTTACATTCCCACACACCTCAAAAATGTATGTCATCCAACCAAGACAACTCATCTTCAGTCTTCATCAACTCCTCAAAACCCTCCTTAAACTTCCTCACCCGATGATGGGGTTCAAGCATCTTCACCTATTCAAAACACAATACAACACACATCAATAATCCACATAACAATCCAATCAAACAAAACTACATCAATCATAATTTTCAAATTAAACCTATTTAATTTGGCACACATTTCAAAGCAAAACAATGCACAAAACACACGACAAAACACATCGACATAACAGTCACACATTTGGACACCCATTTTGACATTTCATGGCAAAAGTTTGAACTGACGTGACAAACAACATCATTTGGACTCCCAACAACCCAATTCAAATTTACAACTACCTATTAATTGACACGCAAATCAAACATAAGCCAAACAACAACATCTACAAAAACAAATATCATTTTTGGATACCCATTTGCCCACTTATCGGTAAATGTGTTGATAAAATTCAAAAACAATTCACCAATCTACACAGATCTAACAGTCAACTCTATCATAAATACACCAAAACCGAACACACATCCAGACACACAATCTAAAAATAACAGTCATATTTTTAGATACCCATTTGCCCACTTAGCGGTGAAAGTTCAAACAGACAGTGAATACAATCTAAATTGTGCTCCCTACAGCTCATTTTCAGTTTAATATCATCTACACCTTGGCACGCAAATCAAAGGCAGACCAAATGAAGTCAATCACCAAAACAACTAACATTTTTGGACACCCATTTTGCCCTTCTGCGGTGAAAGTTTCATCGGTTTTCAAAAGTTCTACCTCTAACATGGCAAATCTAACAAGCTAGGTTTGATATATTACACCTCGAAACCACGCATACCGAAATCACACTAAACAAAATCAAAAAAATAAAATAGTCACATAACGAAATACCCATTTCCTACTTTAGCGGACAAAATGCAAAAACATGTTAATGTCAGTACACCGTTACTTCAAAAACTGACAGTCAAACTTCATATCGACTCTACCCATTACCCGATCAAATTAACGATAAAACAAGTCTAATTTTGAAATGGATCACATTTTTGGGTACCCATTTGGCTCGTCTACCACTATGTATTCAAATTTCCATTAAAAATTACAAAAAAATTTAAATCGGGATGAAAACCTCCCCCCTCATTCACATTTCTCGAGAAAATTAAAACAAAAACAAAAACAAAGCAAAAGAACACTTACCGGTGGGTCCCTGTACCTGCTGCCAGCTGCTCTACGTCCCCTCATCATTGTCGCTCCCAAAGTCATCAATCTCATTCTCCTCGTGTCATTGGATGCCTCCACAAATCACTTTTTGCCACCATGCAAAGTCAAAATGAGCCCATTCCAAGCAAATTAGGGCTTAAATATGCATTTATCACCGATTCACCCCTCAAGGGGTGAAATGAACCCAATTTGCCCCCTGGGTGGCGATTTAGGTCAAATTCACCCCCCGGGTGGTGAATTCAGCCAAAACACCCCCAAAACCCTAGGAAAGCAGGCAATTGGCCTATAAAACCCTAGGAACCTTCAAAATTTGTTTTTTTTTAACTCCACTTGCAATCATATTCATCATGCATTGGTATCTTATCAATCATTGCATCATCAAATCACCACATTCCATTCACCTCATTGTTGATTCCTCATTTGAGGGGGTATTCATATTCAAAGTCAACTTTGCATGCAACCACAACATCAAAAATCCAAAAGTGCGATTAGCACATTTGTCTACAAAATTTTTTGCTGAAGATTATCATACGATTATAATCTCAATCCCAAACAGACATGGGTTACATCATGAGAGTTATGCGTTTCCATGGAGAAGTCAATCTAGCATTCATGTACGTCGAGTACACAATGGATGATACATTTGATTAATCCTAGCGCAACATTTGGAAATGGACTTCGTGACCACGCTGATCTGGTCACGAGTTGATGATCCAAATGTTAAACTAACTCAAATGGTTTGACACTTGTCGCCATGTTCTCATCAATCAATCAACAACAAAAATTTAGATAGGCTTTTGTCCTATTCATACTTTTGGACCATGCTGATCTGGTCGCAAAAGCAAAGCAGTCAAAAGTTGTCATTCTCAAGCAACTAGTATGGCATTGAAAGATGTCATACGGACTCAAAAAAATCACATCATTGCATTCATAATCATTCATTTTCATTTACCAACATTATTTTTATCTCTTTCCTCTTTTCCTTCTTTCCTTCCTCTCTTCTTCCCCTATGGCTATCCAGTCAATGTTGTATGGTCACGCTTCGAGCGGCTACATACCGTTGATTGGATCCCATTCTTTTCCCTTCTCTTCTTGGCTATCTAGTCAATGTTGTATGGTCACGCTTCGAATGACTACATACCTTTGATTGGATCCCATTATTTTCTCTTCTCATCTTGGCTATCCAGTCAATGTTGTATGGTCACACTTCGAGCGACTACATACCTTTGATTGGATCCCATTATTTTCTCTTCCCCATATTGGCTATCTAGTCAATGTTGTATGGTCACGCTTCGAGTGGCTACATACCTTTGATTGGATCCCATTCCCCTTCTATCCCTTTTCCTTCTACACAAACCCTTCACATTTTTGTATTAAACTGTGTTCCACACAGTATAGTACAAAAAGGGGCAAATGTAGACACCCAAAAGTTGCACATTGCTATACCTACGTACTTGTAGATCCTTCTGGACACTTGTAGGTTTACATAGGCCATCCTAGGTACCCCTAGGCTATTGTAGACCAGCGTAGACTATTGTAGATCCTCCTAGACATGCGTAGATTGTTGTAGTCATGCGTAGTCATGCGTAGTCATGCGTAGATCGCCATAGATTGTCATAGCATCGTGTAGACTCCCGTATACTACTCCATCAGATTTTAGGTCCTAAACCCTCATAAGCCTTCAAAATTACATCCCGTGCATTGGAATATCATCCGACAACCAATTTGCACTCAATTGAGGCCCCCACGGGGTATTAGTTGACCAAAATAATTAATAAGTCAATACCCAAATTCTAATTTAATGTTGACTTCACTTAAGTCACCTTTTTAGGGTAAATTTGATTAAAAGAACCCTTAATCTTGATTAGCACTAATTACATCCTCCCACATGTGTGAAATTAGGGTTTGTTGAGATATTTCTTTAATCATGTCTTAAATTGGCTTAAGCACCTCCTAATCAGGATTAGCCCTAATCCATCCTCACACATGTGTGAGGATGAGATATTTCTCATAAGGAATGTGATGTTGCCACATTGCATTTCTTAACCTAACCCTAGTCAGAATCAAACCTAGGTTTAGTCTATCTAACCCCCCCTGCACCTTGCCTTTGCCTATAAATAATGGGTCCCAAACCCCTAATTAAGTTTGATTCACAAATTCAACAAAGCATAGTTACTCTGCTGAAATGGAAAGCCAATATTGAACAGTCACTTCCTGGTGCACACAGTCGGATTTCAATGGTACACAGAGGCACCCCAGCTGCCTAGGAGTTGACCCACCAGAAGGATTTTGTAGAAGAGGCATCACAGCTCAGATCGCCCCTTGCCCCATGAATCCGGCCTCAGTTCACCCCTCGGGTGGCGAATTGGGTCTACAGGCCCCAAATCACTCCATATTTGGGTGGTAAGCTCCCTTTCATCATATTATTACTTTTTGCATAGTTTATTTCATGTTTTGTTATGATTTTACAGTCATTTCATCTTTATAAACATGGGGCCTGACTAAGGCAAGCCCCCCATCGTACTGACACCCTTTTGCAGGTTAATCATAGGTTATGCAACAAATATGAAGAGGGAAAGCAACATCAAATCAATAGCAACCCGACGGTGGCCCACATACAAAGAAGCCCACCTACACTGAGGGACATTAGAAGAAGGCATCAGGCCTATAGTGTATTCATGAAAGGAAAAAGGGGAATTCGCCCTATTTGTAACCCATATCAAATTTATCATGAATAAAGCATATATTTCTGAATGACTTGTGTTATTGTAGACACCAAAACAACACCAATCCGATTATGTGATTACACGCACTGATTGCACCAACACACACAGCCCCTAGGGCAGCCCTCAGAGGTTAAACAGTGGTTCTAACCACTCACACAACAATTTTGCAAGTCATAAACCAATTTGGCACCTTTTAGACACTTTATTGCTTATTCATCCCACCTAGGGACGAGTGCAAATTTTACTCGTCCTACCCAGGAACGAGTGCTGACTGATACTCGTCTCACCTAGGGACGATTATAAGCGCTCGCTTCGGGGTGGGATGATTGTCAGGTTTGACCGGCAAAAAGTCAAATCTTGGCATATAAACAACTCAGAACTGCCACTTAGCTCTTCCTGCATGACATAGGAGTGCGAGTGAGTTCTTTTGACAACTCATATCTGCCAATTGACTTTCCCTTCATTGCATGGGAATGAGAGTAAGCTTTTTAAGACAACTCAGATTTGCCACTTAGTTATCCCTTCATTGCATGGGAGTGCAAGTGAGCTTTTCTAAAACACACAAAGACATGCACAGAGGCAGTTAAGAAGCCCTTGATCAAGAAGAAGTCTTCTTTTCACACAAAAAGCATTCATGCAAAGAAACACTTTTGCATGTTAATTCAAAGAGACCCCTTGGGTCTATAAAATGGTGAGTTTCCTCACCCAAAGGAGATACCGAGCAGGAGCATTCTGAGCAACGAAGTGTTGTTAATTCACTTACTTGCGATTTGCGCCCAAACCCCAATATTTTGACCACAATATTCTATCAATTTTATGACAACACATCACATCAGGTTTTGGACCCATCTCAAGCGGATTGGTGTCGAAGCAAGGTTTTATCCGCGGGTGGTTTGCCTTCGGGCACCTCTTCGCTTTACTTCATTTATAGTATTTTAGCTAGTTTCATGTTTATGCATTTATCAAGTTTTTAGTGCATTTAGATTCATTTCAGCTATAGTTAGATTTATCTTTTATTTTTCATACACAGGTGCTACTGATTCTTTATTTGTTTCTTTGAACACAGATTTCAGGTCTATTGAAGGAGCAGCGAGGAATCGACCTTTATCAACGCAAGCGGCGACAACGTTTTGGTTCGCCCATCTTACATGTGGGCACGTGGAAGAAGGAATTCTGAAACAAGTTGTAGAGAACAATATCTAACGCTCCTATCCCCTAAAAAGGAAGGAGACGTATTGTAACACGAATTGAAAAGAATATCAATAAAAAAAGGGCTACATTTCATATTGTTCTTATATCTTGTGTTCATTCATTTGTGTTCCTTCCTTTTAATATGATTTCGTTTAGTCTTTCCTTTTTGTTTTCGAAATCTCGTGCTTTCAGTTATTACTTGTTTTTAGATCAAATTTCAACTTCTGGTCGTTTTAGATGCACAATTTGTTTCACAAAACCTAACACAAGAGTTTCCAATTTCTTTCAACAAGGATGCATAATTTGTTTCACAAACCCTAACACACATGTTTCCAATTACTTTCAACAAGGATGCATAATTTTTTTCATTAACCCTAGCTCAAATATTTCCAAAAATTCTCATATGTAATCCTTATTTCTCCACCTTACGTTTCAAAAATATTTTTATCAATCAAACACCTTAGATAAGGAATAATGTCAACATATTGATGAAAGTGTGCCCTCAAAAACCTATCTCAAAAAAATTCTTCTTCAAAGTGCCACTTCAAAATTGGTTAGTAGTTTTGCCTTTCAAACCATCACATTAAATTTCATCTCAAAAATATGTGTTCAATGAAATCTGAAAATGATGTTCAATAACTCTTATTTTATTTTCAAAATATAGGACACTAAAAATTATCAAAACCCCTGAAACTTACTTTTCACCATACAAACATTCTAACCAAAAATCAAACCAAAATAACACCTTATAACTACTCTCACAAGCAAAACTTATCCCCTTTATTTTTTCTCTTTATGCTCTTTGCAAAATAAAACTATATAAAGCACTTTTATAATTTTTGTTTGTAAAATAGAAAGCTTTTAAAACATATCCTTGCACACAAAACTTTATTAATTCACACCCTTATAACTCCCTAATTGTAAAATCAAACTTTATTAAGCTCAACCCTTATAACTCCCTAATAGCAAAAACAACCTTTATTAAACTCAACCGAAACCCTTATGAAAAACTTTATTAAACTCACACCCTTATGACTCCCTAAATGCCAAACAAAAACTCTATAATAATTTTTTTTTTATTGCCCTTATCACTTCTACCAACGAGGGGAATTGAGCATGGAATCTCATGAAGCCCACGCTCTAGCGTGAGCTAGAGTACCGCATGGGCTAGCTACCAACACAAGAACCTAAATGCATGATATACCTCTTAAACCTATCATCATCTCCTTTGGTCAACAACAACACAAAAGCATCACTACTGAGTCTCTACCTTGAGACTTCCTCCGTGCCACATCTTACACAAGATCTACCTACCACCTGAGCTAGCTGCTCGGTTGGAATTCAATACATGCTGCCTCCTCTTTCTTGGTTCATGCACCATCCACCTTGATTTAAGACCTATGCATCCTCCTTACTCCTTGCTACTTTCTCATTGAATTTTATGCACTGCTCTCATGAATGGGACGATTGCCACTATATCTTCATTACATTAATTTCTTTGACTCTTTAAATGATTTTTATCTTCCTCCTTATATATGCATTTTGAAACTTAGAAAAATGTCAAATCTCTTGCTATTATTTGAAATTTAAATTTTTGGCACCATTTAAAATTCAAATTTATTTTATTATAATATTTAAACCTTGATTTAAATATTATAATTTATCTTTTAAATATTTTGTCTTTTGCTCTTAAAATATTTTTCAACCTTGCAATAATAAATATTTTTCAATGGAGCCTTGTCTACCTTGTCTTTTTATTTATAACATAACCATGAGAAATGCTTTTACCACATTTGAAAGGTATTTACCTTTCCTTTTAATATTTCAACCTTGAAAATGATTTTCAATCGTTTTACCTTTGACATCAATGACAACCAATATACTCAATATTTCCAACAATCTCCCCCTTTTTCATTGATGACAATCCTTTCTAAAATTTCTTTTTCAACCACTGGATTCTAAATATACTCCCCCTAAGAAGTTGCTTCCTCTTACTGATTTCTTTCCCCTTTATTGAAAACTCTCTCCATTTGACATCAATGGCAAAGGGACTCCTTTGGCGCTAAAAATAAGACTCTTAGCTCAACCCCCTCACCACCTCCTCTCCTTGAGGTGATCAATTTTTGGGTGGGAGTAAATCTACTCCCAACTTATAATGCTCTTCTCCTTTATCAACTTTCTCTTTCCATACCTTTGAAGTCATTCCTTTTTGAACCTTTTGAGTATCCTCTTTCTTGCCTGTCCTTGGAAGTTTTGGAAATTTTGTTCTACACCACCTTGTTGTATGCCCAATATTATTGTAATTAAAACACTTGATGTTGTAGTTCTTGAAAGGGGTAAATATCTTGAAGTTCCTTTTTATGAAGCCATAATTATTTCTACCATGATTCCTACAATGTATAGCTTTGTGACCAAAATTATTACATGAGTAGAAATGTCCTTGAAAGAAATATCCATCTTCAAATGAGTTGAAGTTCCTCTTAGTGAATCCATAATCCTTCTTTCCATGAACCCTTGAAAAATATGGTCTCTTGGTCCTTTCTTTGCCTTCTTTGTGATGATCCATGTTTCTTTTTTGTTACTTAAATATGCTTCCACTTCCTAACTCACCAACATATGTCCTAGATTCTTCTTCAATATATTTCTTTAACACTTCATTTCCTTTGGAGCTTGACTCCCCTTTTTGTGCTTCTTGAGTTTTTCCAAAAACAAAGTCAACTTTTACAAATGGAGATCTTTGTGTTTTGATGATGTCACCCAAATCATTTACCTTTCCCTTTTGTTCTTCTTGTCCTCCTTCAAAACCTAGTCCTATCTTGATAAATGGAGATCTTTGTACCTTGAGAATATCATCCAAAGTTTTTGAGCCTTCCTTGAATTGTGATAATGCATTCAGATATGTTCCAAGACCCTTCTAAACTTCATCTTCTAGTATTTCATATTTTAGCTCTTTTGCCTTTAATTGTTCAACCATAACTTCTTCAACTCTTTTTGCCTCTTCAACTTTAAATTTCAAGTCATTGAGATATTGTATAATATTTTCTTTTATTTTCTCATCCTATTGAACTTGAGCCTTCAATATTGAGTTATGCTTTCTAACCCTTTTCAACTCTCTAAGAGCAATTATAAATTCATCTTCTAGATCGACTATGTCTTTTGATTCTATTTTTGAATCTTCCTCCAGGTCTTCAATTATAGGAACATATTTTACTTGATATTTAATAGGAGTGTCCTCTTCCTCTTCTATTGCCAAAAATAGAATCTCTTATTTCTCATTATTTGAGAAACTTTCATCACTGTCACTTGAAGTACTACTTGCTTCTTTAACATAGAAACCCTTTTTGTACATTTGAAAAAACTTCTTCTCATGCTTACCCTGAGCAAACCTGTTTTCTTTTCATTCTTGAATTTTCTCTCTTCCTTTTTCTTATAATCCTATTTCTCTTCACTGCTACTAATTCTAGTTTGTGGATGATTATATGCATAGTGATCAAAGTATCCACAATTGAAACATTTTACAGTCTTCATATCTCTATGCTTTCTTGAGCCCTTTTTATTTCTTCTCACATAGTTAGCTTATTCATTACTACTTGAATCATCACTTAATTCTTATTTCTTGTCTTTTGTATTATTTGAGGCCTTGAATACTGCCTCCTTTTTAGAATTTTGATATTTTTCTATGCTCATATCATAAGTTGTGATGATTCTATGTAACTCATCCATTGTCAACTTATCAAGATTCTTCATCTCTTCTATTGTTGAAACTTTTGCATCATACCTCATAGGGAGTGATCTTAATAATTTTTGAGCAACATTAGAGTCTTCAATATTAATTCCAATTCCATGCATGGTATTAACAATTTCATCAGCACGGAGTAAGTAAATAGAAATATCTTCTTCATATTTCATCTTCAATTCTTCAAAACTTCTCTTGTGAGTTTGAAGTTTTTCCAACTTGACCTTGTTGCCTCCTTCATATGTTTACTTTAATTTATCCCATGTTTCTTTTTCTTATTTTCATTGCATAAAGTTTACAAATTTTGATTCATGTCATCCACTTAAGATTCCATTCATGGCCTTAGAAATATTTACATACAGTTTCTTGTCATCCTTATTAGTGGGAGGAGTAGTTGTAGGTGTGAATCCATACTCAATAGACTACCATGTTTCATATCCTTTTGCCATAAAATAAGTCTTCATCCTCATACTCCAAAAATCATAATTGTTTCCATCAAACATTGGAACCTTATTTGTTGAAGTTCCATTTTGAGAAGCCATTTGTGTTCATGTAAGATCTTCCTTCAATATGTTAGACTCTTTTTGAAGGAACCCATTCAAATACCAATTAAATAATACAATCTTATACTGAGAGGGGGGAGTGAACAGTATAAGATCAACTTTTACTTTACTTTCCCAAATAATACTATTCAATTACAAATTCTTTCCAAAATAGTATTAACCAATATTATAAATAGCAGTAATAAAGAAATGTACAAATTACCATACATATGAGAGACACAGATTTAACATGGTTCACCCAATGTGGGCTATGTCCACAGAGAAAATATTTCTTCTAAATTTTCTCAACAAATCTCTTGGAAACCAATTCCCTATTACAATGTTTATGGACCTCTATCCAAAGGAGATCTCAATCCCCTATGCTCAAGTTTGTGGACCTCTATCCATAGGATAACTCTATCCCTTTAACTCTAGTTTATGGAACTCTATCCACAAGAGACATTTGTCCCCACTGATTTGGCTAGTGGACCTCTATCCACAGGAGACCTCTATCCCCACTACTCTATCCAGTGGACCTCTATCTATAGAAGACATCTATTCCCATTACTTTGGCTATTGGACCTCTATCCACTTGATACCTCTATCCCCACTAATCTAGCTAGTGTACCTCTATCCATAGGAGACATCTATTCCCACTACACTGGCTAGTTCCAAAGCCTGCTAACTACTTTTCTCAAATATGCACACGTTACATGAATAAATATCCCTCAATCCTTCACATAAGACTTTATCAAATTAGCAACAAAGCCTACTCTTAGCTCTGTTCAAATTTGCACACGTTACATGCATAAATTTGTCTTAACTTTATCTCAAATATGCACACATCACATGCACAAATCTGTCTCAAATCTATCCTAAATATGCATACATTACATGCACAAATCTATCTCAACTCTGTCCTAAATATGCATAAATTACATGGAAAAATTTATCTCAAATATTTTCTAAACCTGCACACATTACATGCACAAATATGTCTCAAATCTGCGCACAAACTTACACACATTACATGCACAAATTTGTCTCAACTCTATCCTAAATATGCACACATTACATGCACAAATCTATCTCAACTCTTCTCACAAAATCTACACAAATCTGCACCAAGCCTCATCACAAGACTAGCACAAATCTATCTCAAACCTGCTCATCAAATCTGCTCTCAAACCTATTTCAAGTCTTCTCACAAGACTTGCTCAAATCTACCTCAAACCTGTTTCAAGTCTTCTCACAAGACTTGCTCAAATCTACCTCAAACCTATTTCAAGTCTTCTCACAAGACTTTCTCAAATATACCTCAAATCTATTGTAACAACCCTTTTTGTCACCATAAATTTTTTTATTTTTATAAATACACATTCATATTTCATGAGCCAAGGGTCATAATAATGAACTAAAATAGAATCATTCCATTTGGATTATAAGTTATCAAGGCAAATAGCTTCAAAATATATTATGACTTGATCAGAGTAATTCTTAAGTAGAAGTGATCAGCTTCTATAATACCCCCATATCACTTGGATATGGGAATATCACTTGGATATGGGAACGTTGGTCAAGCGTTAAATTACATCCCACATAAAAGGGGAAATCATCCTTAACTAAGTCCTAGTATATAGGTGAATACCTAGAATATGGAAACCCATCATAATTGTATAACCTCAATTTTGGTTATTCATAGATCTTAGATCCAACCCACATATTCTCGATGGGATCACTAAAATAACAAAATCATTACTCATGATTAAAATTACATAATCCTTGGAATGTCATGATTATATTACCTTATAATTCGTAAGGCTTATTTATCCATACTTTTTATTTAGACAACCCTTTTGTTATGAATACATTAATTTAATTACCAAATGACATTGTTCATCCATTATGGGAGTGCCCATTCTTCATTCACATTCAATTGAGAATGTAAAGTCTGGCTTGGTTCACAACCCAAGTCCCAATTGCCTCTTCATGGTTTTCGGCCCACTCTGAGTTTCCACTAAAATTAATCCATAATTTATTATCATAATATTTTAGGTTAACCATGAATGTTTATGAGGTGGACCTAATTCGATTAAACCTTGAGGAATATAATCCATTACATTATGATTCAACACATGAGATATCCAATTGAGCAAGATTTACATTCCATTGCATTCTACCATTGAATCCATCAAGTGTTAGTTGTTGAAAGGTAAAGCTAGCTAACTACTTTATTCATAATTACCCAACACATTCCAAAAAGTAAATGACATATCATTTATCATTAAATCATCAACATATTAAAGTTAGCATACATTCCATGTATTATAGTACACATTGCATAACTATTTCATCAAGCATTTAATCATCTTATCCACTTAGATAATTTTCATATGAAGTAAAGACAACATGTACAAGAAATAACACATCAAACCACAAATAGAGTGACACATTGTTTATCCTAGGAACCCTCATGGGGAATAAACCCAACCTCCAAAATATGTATTTTCCTTATATTCATAAACTAAGGATGTCAAATATTACAAATATATAAGGGCCACTATGGGCCCCTTTCAATAAAATTTACATGGAAAGGAATACAACTGTTCCTTATGAAATTCATGATGCAATTAGGGAATTTTCCCAATTTCCTTCTCTGATTCATCATTATATTAAGGTATTTACCATACCAAAAAGGAATCCATATATCCTTTTTAAAATCATTATGTAATTAAGGAATATTTCCTAATTCCTTTATCTAAGTCATCATTGTATCATTAAGGTATTTTCCATTCCAGTAAGGAGTCCAATTGCCCCCTTCAAAATCATAATACAATTAAAGAATCTATTGATTCTAAGCCATCCTATGAACTTTTAGAGGTTTATGATAATCATCAAAATCTTATTTTGGAGAAGTCGTATCATTATTAGAGAGAACCATATAAGTTCCCTCAAGAATGAATTCCAAATTCATTCTATATAAATGACACAAATTCAATCCATGAATTAATGTCCCATGCCATTAATTCATTAGTAAAAAATTCTGCCTAAATTAATAATTTTAAGCTAACGGTTTAAAATAACATTTATTTCATAATAGTATCCTTTTGTAACAACCCATGTCATCCAAATTTCTCTTTAATATTAGGTTAATAAAAGTAAAACCTTAGAGGTTTAGCATGGGTAATATAAATCTCATTATAATTAAGCTATTTCCTTTGATTATATACAAATCAATTGTAGTATAATTTCCATCATATTAATCAATTCAAATGATTCTCAACTGCTATAAAATTTTCTTCTTAACTTAGTTCCAAGATTCATTTCACTATTTTTTTAATCCTATCAATTCCTTTTTCCAATTGTGATCTAAAGATGCATCAAATATCCAACACAATTTTTGTATGTCAATACAAGGTTAGCTCTCAAATCAATTCATTGCCATAACTAGATCCCAATATGCATTCAGTTATTTCATCCTCTATCATAAAGTTTTCAAGAATACATTTGTAAACTATTATCAAAATTTTCCCAAAATTTGATCCAACATAATCTCTAATTATCTTGCTAATTTGGTTATCAAAATCCAATCCAAAGAATATTTCTTTTATCTCCAAACGATACCAAATTTACCTCCAAGATTGGCTTTAATACTATTCAATTAATTTCTCAAAGAGGGAATCCCCATAAATTTCCATCATCTAGCATCACGGTCCATCTCTAAATAATTTACTTTTCCAATCCCAATCAACATGAATGTCTTTCCTTTGATTGTCATGGACATTTGAAAGAGTCCCATAACTCTTCCTAGATGGACACCAAGATCATTCGCTCTTCTAGTGGATTCCATTCATTAAGGATTTCATAATAAATTATAGTATGTATTTTACATACAAATCTATAATTGCACTAAAATCATTACTTCCATTTAATTCTCATATTTAACATAGAGAATCACCAAATATGAATAAACAATTAATCCATCATAACAGGGATTAATTCTTAATCTCATTCATCATTTATATGGAGCCATGCATAACATCTTTGTATATCACATACAAAGAAATCACCAATCATGAATATATGATTCATCCATATTTAATATTTTTACAAATAAAGATTGATTAATGATTATAACCATCATATGTTTGGATTAACACCAAAAGAAAGAAAAAGCCCCATACCTCTTCCCAAGGAATGGACACCAATCCAATCCTTCCAAAAATAAGAATATTTTTCCATTCTTCTAGATGGCTATATACATAAAACATTAAACATAAGATAGTTTATATACTATCTATGTTCAATCAATATAAATATTTGCATTCGAAGTATACCAAAAATTATGTTCAGTATAATCATTTTTAATTGATTTCCAGGAGATTGCCAATAATCAATTTAACTATGAAGGGGTACCCTATTAAAGTTATCTTTTATTCATAAATCAAATATTTTAATCCCATAATTTTTAGTTCCTATATGATGCAATATCATACAATTTTATTTCAAATAAGGCAAAGATGCTACTTATAAATAGGAATAAGTTATTCCTATTAAAACTTAAAGCATCCTATAAATCTCCAAAGGCTAGCATGCATTTATACAATATAGCACACTCCACTAAAAGCCTATCCTGGAATTTGCTCAATTTATAGAGCATATAATATAAAGGATCATTAATTATTTGAGTTGAAAACCTTTAACTATTAATGATAATTTTGGTTTTCCCTATACTCATGGTAGGGATTTTGCGAGACTACGAAGGTGTGGAATGCAAGTATTCCTCATCTCGATAACCATAGTCATCACGAAGGTGAAAGGAGGTGAATGGAGATCAAGAGTCAAGCCATTCATCATTATATTTGCATATATTTATGAAATGAATTCCAATGCGACCTAAATTAATATATGTAATTAACTTATATGAGCTAGGGTAGATATATAGAATGGATGTTATAACCACCCAGTAAATATTAACTCCAAACACGTCCATTAGATGAATCATTGTGCTCAACGTCACATATATTACTACTATAAACTCAAAGCAAACCAATGCAATCATTAGGTAAGGTGAAGCTTATCGAACATTGATAGCAATAGTAGGTTATGGATTATTCTACTGAGTACTAATTCGATCATCAATGTGTTTCATTGTCAAATATTTTTAGCTTTCCTGTACACACGGTTATTCCACTTGGGGACACCATTCTCAAGATAGGTGACATAGCAACTTAGATAATATTTTTTGTCTATTTATGTTAGGGACACATGAAATCCTTAAATTGGTAGACTACACACAAATCAGGTATTACATAAACACAAATCAGGAGGTCATCGATCACCGGAGTCACTCTAGGATTTTCTGACAAGAATGCATATCCAAATACATTCCTATTCATCTATTATACTGGCTTGGAAGACGAGAAAGGCGTTGAGTGCAGTGCAATTAGAGCTCTATGACTTCTACTCACATTCAAAGCCCAAATGTCAAAATTGAACAACGAATTATCTTCTAAACTTTGAGATGCATACATAGGATAGTAGTAGAAATTCTAGAATTTAATTGGAGAGTGCCGAAATTAGAGGATTTTATCATATATAATTATAGGGCTTGCATTCACAACTGCATGGGATATGCATAGAAAATAAGCACAATGGCTTTTTTATTATCACTGCCAACAATACTGTGCTTATGGCGCCAAGAAGTCATATTTATAAAGCAAATCATAGGACCACATTTCAAATTCAATATTATAGAGCATCTAGTCCAGGTGGAGGTTTCTGTACAAGAAAGGAGAATATTGATTTAAACATCTTTGAAGGAAACGTGTTCACTAGGAAGAACAATTTAGAAATATGGTCAACCACTATGAGCATTGTTTGGGTGTTTCAAATAAACTATGTGGGATTTCTATCCACAAATCCAAATTTTGAGGTTTAGACATATAGATCTTGGGAGTGTAAGATACATAATTGAAGTTTACATGTGTAGAGAGTTTAATAAGGTAGATATACATATCTAAAGTTCACAAGAGCTTAATCTTGGTACAAGGCCACAAAGCTAAGCTATACAAATATTTGGATAGCGCACAACAAGAGGAAAATAAAGCTAACCATGCGATATTCAAAACAAGTCATAATGTAATTTTTTTTGGTAAGTTAAAATTAAAAGTGGGTTAATATTTGCTATAGAACAAGAGAAATGAGTGAGCTGAGGTTTAGCGGGTGCGGTGGGAGTGAGGGTTTGAATTTTCTGGGTAGGAATCTCAGCCAAGGTGGTAGAGGTAGAGCAAGTATGAAAGGGGCGGGTGGTAACATTAAGCATGGATCAAGTAAGGATCTAGAGGAATGCGGTCAGGCTGCAGCAAATTTGGAGGAGGGAATCATGTGGGGGCCCGACCCTCATCAGAAAGACCCCGACAAAAAAGATACGAAGGACAATGTAGGGCCCAAGAAGTGGCTATCTTTTGTTGAGACTCTTAGAGGAAAAAGAAAGGAGGTTCTCTCTCTTTCACCCCTAGTTCCAGTAAATAATAAAATTTCAGCCCCGACAAGTTCCATGAGCCCTTTTCTTTCAATGGAAGAATTCTCCCTAGTAGGCAAGTGTTTGGGAGGTAGGTCGAACATGGAGACTATCAGGGCTTGGGTGACGGGTAAATGACGACCGATAGGCAGCTTGGAGTTGGTAGCTCTAACTCGAGGGTTCTTCATTATCCATTTTAATATTATGGAGGATGTTAACCAAATTTTAATAGGATGTCCTTGGTTTTTGGGAAAAATGAGCCTTTTGCTCAGACGATGGGGTGAATATTTTGACCCTGAAAAGCAAAATATTAATATTACCCCTATTTGGGTTCATCTCCCGAGTATACCTGCCTATTTCTTCAATGAATATTGGCTGCAAGGCATAACCATAACTATAGGGGACCTTATCTCCATTGAACATGCGACCTTGGCCAAGACAAGGATGACTCATGCACAAATTTGTGTAAATGCTAATTTGGATAATGAATTGCCAAGGTTTGTGGAGCTAGAGTATGGAGAATACTATAAAAAATAGTCGATAGAATATGATAACAAACTGACATTTTGTGTAGAATGCAAAAATCAAGGACATCTATGCAATCAGTTCCCTAACATGGCAATGAATAGAGAAAAGTAGAAGCAGGTAATGCTAGATAGAGGAAATTTGAGGAGTTTCCCTAGCAAAGGCGATTTCAATCAGGCAAACTATGTCTACCAAGAAAATAAAAGAGAGGGTGCAGGGTCCCAGCAAGACAAAGGAAAACAATAGGTTGTTGGTAACCAAAATACTCAGGTAAGATCCAATCCTATAGTTTCAAATAATTTTTCAATTCTATCCAATATGGGAGTAGGAGGATTATCGAAAGATATGGAATCCCAGAACCTTCAGGCTAACCTTTCTAACTCTCTAGAATCCCCATCCAAGTCAAGATCCTTAAACCCTAATGCTAAAATTATTGTAAGCCTCGTGGGCATCACAAAGCCAAACCCTAATACCCGATCTCTAAAATACCCATCCAAGTTGGGATCCTTAAACCCCAATGCTGAAAATACTTCAAGTCCAGTGGGCATCCCAAAACCAAAACCTAAGCTGAATAACTTAGGAAGAAAGTTGAGGCATTGGAAAATAAAAAATATCTTCCTAAAATCATCACTAGGAGTCGGGTGAATCCTACCGAGGGACCGTCCTACAGACCAGGGGAATATAGGAAAAAAGGAGAATATTTGGATGTAGGGGTGGAGATATGTGAAACTCTTTAGACTGAGGAATATGGCAGTCCGGTTTTGCAACAAATTGCCTTCCCCTAGTTTAGTCCTAAACAAACTAGGAGCACTGTGAAGTCTCCTATAGATTTTGGTAGTGAAAAAAGAAGAGGGATAATATCAAATGTTGAGCATCAAAAAATTAAAACTGATAATGACATTGCCAATGGAAAACAAGGATCCTTGTTTCAACAAGTTATTTTGGGTTCTAAAGACAACAAATTAGGAAAACCCCCTCGAGGGAGGGGGAGAGGAAGAAATCCCAAACAATCTAAATGAAGTTCCTCTCATGGAATGTGAGAGGCCCCAATGGCCTGCCCAAACACAAGGAAGTTAGTGCAATAAGAAATAAAGTGAATCCAACTATTATCATGTTGCAAGAAACAAAAAATGATGAAATTCAGTCAAAAAAAGTAGCAAAAAAAATATGGAATCAAGGGGAGATGGTTTGCAAATCAGCTAGAGGAGCGTCTGGAGGCCTCGTGACTTTGTGCGATCCTTGGATAGTAGAAGGCACCATTATTCAAAAATATAACAAGGTTATTAGTGTTTTATTTAAGGAAATAAACAACAAAAAGTCGTGGATCCTTTCAAATATTTATGCCCCAACTTCAATTCAATGGAGAGCTCTACTGTGGGAGTACTTAGGCAATTTGAGTGAAATCTTCCATAATATTCCTTGGATTCTGGTTGGGTATTTTAACACTCCTCTTTACCATTCAGAAAAAATGGATGGAAATGGACCACCTATCAGGAGCATGGATGAGTTCAATGACTTTGTGAACTCCAACATGTTGATGGATGTAAAACTTAGAGTGAATTATACTTGGAGCAATCGGTGGATAAGGTGTCATCTCATTCAAGAAAGGCTTGACAGGTTTTTTCTATCAAAGGAGGCTACAAATTTGTTCGGTGATTCTACCCTTTAAGCCCTTCCTAAAATTGCCTCTGATCATAATCCCATTTTTTTGGAGATCCCTAACTCTCTGTCCTTCAAGAAACCTTTTATATTTCAATCTATGTGGATAAAACATTCTAGTTTTAGAGATAACTTAATTTAGTGGTGGCAACAACCTGTCAGGGGTAGTGCAACTTTTAAACTTGCTGGAAAATTAAAGTTTGTTAAGGAAAAGCTTCGAAATTGGAAAAAAGAGGTCTTTGGGAACCTCTTTGAAAATAAAAAGCAAGTTGTTGAAAGTTTGAAGATAATTGATCAGAGGATTCAACATGGTGATGCTGATGAAACTACTAGGCAGGAGGAACGGATAAAACTAGTAGAGTTTCATAACATTTTGGCCTGTGAGGAAATCTATTGGAGGTAAAAATCAAGGGCTCTTTTGTTGAAATATGGAGATTCAAATTCCATGTTTTTTCAGGTCACCATGCTTAGAAATAGAAACAATAACAAGATAAAAATTAAAAATAAGCAGATGGTTCTATTACTCAGGACTTAACAGAAATTAGAAAAGAAGGCAGTAACTTATTTCAATTCTATCCTTAGTTAGGAATAATAGTGCAATGAGGAGGCCAAAGATATTCTCTTGCAATCCATTCCTAGCATAATAAATAAGGATATAAACCTTAAGCTTCTAGCTCCATTTTCTTATGAGGAAATTAAGGAAGCCTTGTTTAGCCTGGAGCCAGACAAAGCATCGAGACTTGACGGCTTTCCCCCTCATTTATATCAAGATTTTTGGGACATTGTAAGTGAGGATGTAATTTTTGCTATCAAATAATTCCAAGCAAGCAATCATATCCCAAAAGGTCTCAACTCTAATTTTATTTCTCTAATTCCTAAGAAGCAAACCCTAAATCTATGGCTGACTTCAGGCCAATCAGTCTGTGCAATGTTTCTTACAAGATCATAATTAAAGCCATTGCAAATAGAATGAGAGATGTCCTACCCCACATCATAGATCTATGCCAGAGAAGCTCTATCCAGGGCAGGTCAATCTTGAATTGAGTTATCACAGTTCATGAAGCTCTACACTTTGCTCATAAGACTAACGTGTTTGTTTTTGCCCTCAAGCTTGATATGAACAAAGCATTTGATAGGCTAAATTGAGACTTTATGATTTTTGTCCTCCTTAAGTTTGGTTTTCACCACCAATGGGTTAATTTGATCAAATAATGTATTTCTAAAGCATGGTTCTCGATTCTGGTTAATGGAACAACTGTTGGTTACTTTCAAAATCATAGAGGAATTTGGTAGGGGGGCCCTATCATCCCCATGTTATTCATCATTGTGGTAGAATATTTAGGCATAACCATAAAAATACTTGTAGTTCAAGGCTAATTTCAGGAATCAAGGCAACATCTCTCACTAGGGTTGTTTCTCACCAAAAATTCATCGATGATACCCTTCTATTGACTAAGGCATCGATGGTTGAGGCCAAAAGAATTAAATACATCCTACAACTCTACGAGGATGTTGTTGGTTAGAAAGTTAATTTCAGTAAAAGCAAGTTATATTTCTTGAACATACCCATTCAGAGGTAAGGAAGGATTGCAAAAATTTTAAGGTGTGATATAGCAAACCTCCCCACTTCATATCTTGGTCTCCCTCTTTTCATTGGTTCTCCAAAAGAGTCAATGTGGGACAGGGTTAATGAAATAATTCAAAAAAAACTTGCTGAATGGAAAGGTCATCTTCTATCTCAAGCAAGAAAGTTGACCCTCACTAAGGCATCTCTTTAGAGCATTCCAGTCTATTTCATCTATGTTTTGAAAGCCCTTGTGAAGGTTTTCCAGAAAATTGAGAAACTCCAAAAAGAATTTTTATGGACTGGATCAGAGGAGAAAAAAAGGATACACCTTGTAGGATGGACCAAAGTGTGCATACATAGGGAAAATGGGGGCTTAGGTCTGAGGATAATTGCTCATATGAATTTAGCTTTACTAGCTAAGCAGACATGGCACCTCATTTTTGGTGAAGAAAATGAATGGACAACTATCATCAAATGAAAGTATCTTCAAAATATGGAATTCCTAAGTGACTCAGTTCCAATCAGAGGTTCTGCTTTTTGGAAAGTAATTCTCAATTGTAAGAAAATCATAAAAAAAGGTTTAAGATGGGTTTTAAGCAATGGTGAGAGGATAAATTGCTGGAATGATAGGTGGGTTAAGGATGAACCACTGACGCAATATCCTAACTTAGCCCGAATTAGAGATATCATAGAAGAACTCTTTGGCAAAAAAGTCTTCGATTATATGGTTGAGGATAGAGGCATAACAAAGTGGAAACAAATAAGGATTCAGGGATTTCAAGTGAAATGAAATGATCTTTGTAACATTCTCGAGAAACATTTTATCCCCATGAGACCCAAGGAAGATCAAGTGACCTGGTCTCCTACGAAAAATGGGTAGTTCACTATTAAATCAGCTTACAAGCTTCTACTTAATGACGAGGATTTTGTCCTCCAAAAGGACTTGGTTGGGATAAAAAATTTAATTCCAAAAATTGCAGTATTTTCATGGTTGGTTATCCAAGGAAGGATTATAACCATTGATAATATAATGCATAAAGGTATTTGTATCACTAATCATTGTTATCTGTGCAGGGCTAATTGGAAGACCATTTATCACATTTTCCTTGAGTGCCCTTTTTCCTTGACTGTCCTAAGTGGGGTTTTTTAGGCCTTCAATATTTATTGGGTTAAACCAACCACCATACTTGATTTGTTCATCTAGTGGCCTTACCCCTTTTCAATTAAAAGACTTAGATACATGTGGAAAATTTATCTTAATCACTATCTTTGGTAGGTGTGGTTAGAAATGAACCATAGATTCTTTAATGAGTCTATCCATGATCATAAAACTATCATTGCCAGGATCCTATCCTTTGACAATGAGAATGTGAACCTTATCCCTTTTGATATACGTAAACCTCATCTGCAGGAGACCACGATTGCTCAATATTTAAGCTTAACCTTGTTATATGAGTCTGTGCCTAGGGTAGTCAACCCTAGAGCCAATGTTAAGTGGTTCCCACCTCCTATGGGTTGGTTTAAGCTTAATTTTGATGGAGTAGCTAAGGAAAATTATGGCAGAGTAGGCATTGGTGACATTGTGCGAGATCATAATGGGAATATGATGCTTGCATTTTTTTAATATTTGGGAACAAGGACGAACAATGAAGTTGAAGCTAGAGCTATGTGGAGAGGCCTTCAAATGACTTAAGACTTAGAAGGTAATTTTATCATATAAGGAGACTCTATGCATGTTATAAATATCCTCAGTAATTTGAAAACATCTTCTTGGAGGATTAAAACAATTTTTGAAGAGGCTAGGATCCTTTTCCAGGGAAGATAGGACAGAAAATCCCAACATGTCTTTTGGGAAGCTAACAAAATTGTTGATAAGCTGGCCAATTTGGGTGTCGATGGTGATGGACTTTTCAAATGGGAACACGGTGTCCCGAGTGAAGTAGAGGAGATTATTCAACAAGAATTCCAAGAATGATAGTCAAATTTACCAATAGGTAAGGCACTATAAGTTCAAAGGCTAGGAGTATTCCTGCCTTTTTTTTGAAATGGACTCACAATAAAAATTATTCGAGCTGTTAGTCTTTGTGGATGCTGCTTGGAAATACCACAAAGACTAATGGGGATAGTCACATGTCAGATAACATGGCTCCTAGTCCTATTAGTAATTTGAGGTTGGTTGATAATCATAGGGCAAGAAATAAATGACAATATAAGACTTTGAACCAGAGCCACGTGGACCACTAGATAGCCACCACCATAAATCTAGCCAATAGGTTCACTTCTCCAAGGCTGATTGGCCAAGACGGGATGTGGTCCCAAAGCATGTCATATACGAAAGAAAGTAATTACCAAAGAATTATTAAGAGTAACTTTCAATATAGAGCTTGTGGGAGTTTTTTTCAGTACTTTGCTATGTGTGTTTGTAGCTTTTTGTTTCTCCACTGTTTCAAGGAAGGGATCCGTGTCTGTTTCTTTTTGATAATAGGCTATGTGCCTTACCGAATGTAATGGCTTTGGCGGTATATAGATTTTACATATATAGGATCCTTAGTAAGGACATGTTCATCAACAGCCTTGGGCTGATTTTTGTAAAATATTTTGGGTCAACCTGTAAAACCCGATATTAATGCTATAGTATCTTATCTACCAAAAAAAAAATTAAAAGTGGGCTTTTATCAAGAGACCCAAAACCTGATTACAACAAGTCATAAAAATTTAAAAGGAAAATCTAAAGGAAAGGCTGTAGGAAAGCCCCAAGAAGAACACCAGGAAAGGCTTAAGGAAATCCGAAAGGAATAACTTTAGGAAGGCAAAAGGAAAACCTTCATGAAGGAAAGTGGGAAACTTGAAAATTGAAACACCCACCTAGCGAGAAATAGAAAAGACAAAAAAATGAAAAAAAATTCCTACCTAGAAATAAATTTGAAAAACCCCAAAGGTAGGAAAAGGAAACAGTCACCAGGGAAATCAGAAACTAGGAGTGTTCAACGTCCACATAGGGGAAAACCAACAAATGCAAAAAAACCACCCAACACCAGGGGGTGGAGCAGAGAAGCTCCAAATATATTAATTCTTGCCCAAGAAAGGATGAGAAACAAACTAGCACCAACATTTATAACATCCCACATAGGGAAAAACTATAAGTTACAAAAAACCACCCATAACAGTAGGGTGGAGCAGATAATCTGCCAAAGAGAGGACAGGAAACCAACAGGGATGCCAGAAGAAACCATAGAACTAAAATAGATCCACATCCCACATAGGCCTAGAAAGTGGAACAACAAACAGAGGATCCCAGTAGGCCATGAAATTCTCACACAATAAGAAAAACTGCTTAACAACCAAAGGAAATAGAGGAAGCAGTAGATGTAGAAGCCCAACCATGGGAAAGAGATAGGATGGTAACCCCAATAGAAGCATCGTCAAGGCATCAAACTACATCCATTAAGAACATATCCCCAAAATACTGAAAAATATAGTCAAAAACCCAAAGATAGCCTCCAACCCCAAAAAAGATCTTAAGGGATCTAGAAAAGAAAACACAACATAATTTCAGTAGCATGAAAACCAGAGGCCCCTACCAATCCATAAAATAAACTAAAATTCCACCATGAATCCCACAACTAGAAAACCAAAGAGTAGCACCACATGAATAAGCACATGATCATCCCCAAGATATTAAGAAACTATGAAGATCTACTCTTGAAGCCACACTCCCAAGCTACAACAAACCACACCAGAAGAACCCCTGAACTCTAGCTCCAAGAAGAATCCTATAAAAACCTAGAAAAAAATTGAGAGCTCCAAGGAAAATATCCTTGAAACAACCCAGAAATCCCAAGGAAGGTCCTAGGGAGAATCCTAGGGATGTCCAAAATCCAAGGCACATGAAGGGACCCTTAAAAAAGGTAAGGAAATGTGCATACAAGAGGAACAATGATCTCCCAACCCAAGGAGATCATCTACAAAGCCATCCAGCCTAGAAGGAAAGGTTAAGGAAGTGTCAGGTACCAGGGACAATACTAGGGGGGAAGCAGGGAAGTGGATTAGGACTTCCTAGGGAAGTCTCCTAGAAAAAATCAACCTGGAGTTTTCTAGCAATTGAATGCCTCACTTGTGCTTCCTTAAGCTCTCCTTCTTCTCCAGCCTTCTCCTTCCCTTCCTCCCATAGCATAACATAACCCCTTTTTTTCAATTTCCACGGTGATTTATAGTTCCCTTTCTTCTTAGACAAGAAAGAGGTTTCTAAATATTTAAATATTTTATTTATTTTTGCTTTCTTTCTTTTAGAAAATATGTTTCTAATTATATATATTTAGCTTTCTTTCTTTCAGAAAAGATGCTTTTAAATATATATATATATATATATATATATATTATTTTTAATCTTATTTTTCTTATCCCATGTTAAAGCTTCCTTTTATATATACATATTTTAATGAAAAGAAATCCATAAGGATAGGAGTAGAATATTATCCATTATTTCAACCTTCCCAAAGTAACCTTGTGTTAGGAAATATTGATTTTTCTTTAATTCTTCAAGGTAGTTTTTTTCTCCAATTTAAAATTGGACAAGCTCATAAAAAGCAACTACCTAATTTCCTTCTAGAATAAAGGTAATTAAATTAATCAAAAGTAAATCTCTACTCTATAAATTGACCAATTTAATGTCCAATTTAGCATTAATTGACTTCATAGGGATACCAACCTAGGAAATAAGTCCTCATTCCCGTACGTAGAAAGGCTTGCCAAAATGGGTTGTGACATACTACCCCCATTAGATTGAACAGAGTCCCTTGTGTTCGCTAGGGTCAGAAGGTAGAAAGGGTATATAATGCAACAATGTATCCTTTAGAACCTTAAAAGATATCAATAAAGCATTATCTATCATAAATTAGAAATCATAAAAAACCATGTAATCTCAAGTTTACCCTATTATTTTATCTTTCTATGGGCGATCTCTGATAGCTCTTGCTATCCTCATCCTACTTGATTTATCCATATATGGTAACCATCCATGTTATTACCCATAATTTGGCATCATTGATCACTTGTGAGAGTACCAGGACTTGTAAGACAACAAGAATATTAGCAGTACCATGTCCTATATGCAAATAAACATTCATATTATCTCATAGACAAATGTTGATACATCCATCAATACATACAGATTATATTACATATCACAGGATCAATACATTCATTAATGCATATATATATATATATATATATATATATATATATATATATATATATATATATATATCATATCATAAAAGCATCCTCTAATACAATATAATTTAGCAATATATTGTTTTCAAACAAGATAAATAGTCTTTTATTTATTTTTATTGGATAGGTTCTTTAGACCTTTGCATTATTTCATAACAAAAAATAAAACATTGTTTTTGGCATAGTTTCCACTTTGCCTAAGTGGTCCATAGTTCAACCTGTATTATTACATAGCATCATTAAATAAAAAAGGATAGTGTCTTTTCAAAATATTGCACTTCCTCATAGTCTTGGAATGAAACTCTAGAATTTTAGTTGATTTCATTGCAATGGCTAAGGGATTTACCATTATTTATGAGTGATAGTGTAGCTTGCCCTTCCAAATTTGGACTTTTGGTGGCAACACCAATTTTGTGATTCATCACAATTTTACTTGTTCCCATATGTAGTGGGCATATTTTTGCATAAGGTTGTCCTTTACATGCAAAGCATCCCCCCAAAGGACTTACAGGTTTCTTTCCCTTTTCCTGCACAATGGAAGATGATTCTTATAACTTATTAGTCTCAATTTTTGGGAGTCCCATGTTGAAGTAATATTGCTTCTTTTTTCAATTTTTCTCTTGCTCTCACTTCATAAAACTGACACTCTTTCTCTTCCTTAAAATTTATCGTTCAGGTTCTAAAAAACGGCATAATTAAAAATGGACCTCTTTTCTTGTGAATTGGACTTGCCTCGCAATGTCCTAGATTTGTACTTTTGAGTTTCCAAGTTATCTAACAGTTGGACCTATTGGACCAGTTGTTTCTTAAGATCATTTATTTGTTCTCTCAACTCAGAATTCATCACAAAAATGTCCTCCATAATTTGGTTTAAAATTTTTTACTTTCCTCCAAGATTTTTAGTTTGCCTCATCTTGCGAGATAATGTGTCCTCTTTGCTTCCCGTTTTAGGGGTCATTTACTGATATATAAAGAATGGTGTTAGATTACAATCTTTCCTCAAGTTATAATTCTAACTTGTATCTCCTATATTTAATGTTTTAATTGATAAGAGCCACCTTTGTTCATGGCTACTATTGCTAGTTTATTAAGGCTATAATGAACTAGCTTAATCATGGAATAGTCACTTCTTATATAAAAACACACGTTTATGACCTTCCAGAGTTTAGTCTACATAAAACACACTGCTTTAAGATATATTTCAATGCTTAATTAACACAAAGCACATTAAAACAAAGCAATATGATATATCCAACCGTGGTAAAGGTTCAGGTTGCAACTATCTCTAGGTGAATCGTTGCTAAACAAAATAGCAATCTACCAAAATTCATCATGGTTAAGATATTCATCTTCTTGACCAAAAGTCGAACTGTAATAAGAATTAATTAAAGAAAACTTTCTTTTACCTTATCTTGTGTATTACAGTATGCTATATCTATAGATAACCAAAATTTAATCCAAGAACATCTATAGTCCGAGGATGGGTAGTTCTGCGACTACGCTCTTTGGACTATATCGAAGATTTTTATCTTCTTTCAAGCTATTTTTAGGGATTAAATTTCACTTAATTCCCATTCACGCAATGTTCCATTTTGATTCATTTCACCTAGGAAATTAACAAGTTATCCATAATAATTTGATAATCTTAATTTAAGGGGTTCTTTAGAGGATTTAATCCAACTTATGATCCATTTTGTTCATACGCACCTAAACATAAGGAGTAACTCAAGAAAAATATAGATGTCGAGTAGTTTTCCAAAAGAGTCTAAGATACACCACTTAAAACCCATAGAATGAGGGTTCGATTAGCTCTTTCACTTTCAAATGACTATGGATCTATTCGTGGGGAATAGGAACTTAGATATCGACAATCTCAAGTATTGACTTGTCCTTACCAAGCATGCATTTCTTGGTATTTTATGTTTTGAGTTTCTCTCATACTATTATTTCATGCCAAAATATTTTTCTAACCTAGATCTAGCTAGAATCTATTAGTTATCCTGGGCTATGATACCAACTGTAACAAACCTAGTCGTCACCATAATTTTTTTTATAAATACACATTCATTTTTCATGAGGCAAGGGTCATAATCATGAACTAAAATAGAATCATTCCATTTGGATTGTAAGCTATCAAGGCAAATAGCTTCAAAATATATTATGACTTGATCAAAGTCATTCTTAAGTAGAAGTGATTAGTTTTTATAATACCCCCATATCACTTAGATATGGGAACACTGGCCAAGCATTAATTTACATCCTACATAAAATGGGAAATCACCCTTAACTAAGTCCTAGTATAGAGGTGAATGCCTTGAATATGAAAACCCATCATAATTGCATAACCTCAACTTTGGTTATTCATAGATCTTAGATCCAATCCAAATATTCTTTATGGGGTCACTAAGATAACAAAATCACTACTCATGATTAAAATTACATAATCCTTGGAATGTCATGATTATATTACCTTATACTTCGTAAGGCTTATTTATCCACCCTTTTTATTTAGGCAACCCTTTTGTTATGAATCAATTAAGTTCATTACCAAAGGATATTATTCATCCATTATGGGAGTGCCCATTCTTCATGCACATTCAATTTAGAATGTAAAGTCTGGCTTGGTTCACAACCCAAGTCCCAATTGCCTCTTCGTGGTTTCCAGCCCACTCCAAGTTTCCACTCGGATTAATCCACAATTTATTATCATAATGTTTTAGGTTAACCATGAATTTTTATGAGGTGGACCTAATTTGATTAATCCTTGAGGGATATAATCCATTACATTATGATTCAACACATGAGATATCCAATTGAGCAAGATTTACATTCCATTGCATTCTACCATTGAATCCATCAAGTGTTGTTGAAAGGTAAATCTAGCTAACTACTTTATTCATAATTACCCAACACATTCCAGAAAGTAAATGGCATATCATTTATCATTAAATCATCAACATATTAAAGTTAGCATGCATTCCTTGTATCATAGTACACATTGCATAACTATTTCATCAAGCATTTAATCATCTCATCCACTTAAATCATTTTCATTTTGAAGTAAAGACATGTACAAGAAATAACACATCAAACCACAAATAGAGTGACACATTGTTTATCATGGGAACCCTCATGGGGAATAAACCCAACATCCAAAATATGTATTTTCCTCATATTCATAAACCTAGGATGTCAAATATTACAAATATAAAAGGGCCACTATGGGTCCCTTTCAATAAAGTTTACATGGTAAGGAATACAACCGTTCCTTATCAAATTCATGATGCAATTAGGAAATTTTCTCAATTCCCTTCTACGAGTCATCATTATATTAAGGTATTTACTATACCAAAAAGAAATCCATGTATCCTTTTTAAACTCATGATGCAATTAAGGAATATTTCCTAATTCCTTTCTCTAAGTCATCATTGTATCATTAAGGTATTTTCCATGCCAATAAGGAGTCCAATTGCCCCATTTAAACTCATAATACAATTAAAGAATATATTTATTCTAAGCCATCCTAATAATTTTTATACGTTTATGATAATCATCGAAATATTATTTTGGAGAATTCGTAACATTAATAGAGAGAACCATATAAGTTACCTCAAGAATGAATTTCAAATTCATTCTATATAATTGACACAAAGTCAATCCATGAATTAATATCCCATACCATTAATTCATTAGTAAACCATTCTGCCTAAATTAATAATTTAAGCTAACGGTTTAAATTAACTATTATTTCATAATAGTATCTTGTTGTAACAACCCATGTTAGCCACCTTTCTCTTTAATCTTAGGTTAATAAAAGTAAACCCTTAGAGGTTTAGCATTGGTAATATAAATCTCATTATACTTAAGCTATTTCCTTTGATTATATACAATCAATTGGAGTCTAATTTTGATCATATTAATCAATTCAAATGATTCTCATCTGCTATCAAATTTGCTTCCTAAATTGGTTCCAAGATTCATTTCACTACTTTCTGAATCCTATCAATTCCTTTTTATAATTCTGAGCTAAAGATTCATTAAATATCCAACACAATTTTTGTATGTCAATCCAAGGTTAGCTCTCAAATCAATTCATTGCCATAATTGGATCCCAGTATGCATTCATTTATTTCATCCTCTATCATAAAGTTTTCAAGAATGTATTTGTAAACTGTTATAAAAAATTTCCTAAAATTTGATCCAACATGATCTCTAATTATCTTTCTAGGTTGGTTATCAAAATCCAATCCAAAGAATATTTCTCTTATCTCCAAACGATACCAAAATTTCCTCCAAGATTGGCTTTAATACTATTCAATTAATTTCTCAAAGAGGGAATCCCCATAAATTTCCATCATCTAGCATCACGGTCCATCTCTAAATAATTTACTTTTCTATTCCCAATCAACATGAATGTTGTTCCTTTGATTTTCAAGGACATTTGGAAGAGTCCCATACCTCTTCCTGGATGGACACCAAGATCATCAACTCTTCTAGTGGATTCCATTCACTAAGTATTTCATAATAAATTATAGTTTGTATTTTACATACAAATCTATAATTTCACTAAAATCATTACTTCTATTTAATTCCCATATTTAACATAGAGAATCACCAAGTATGAATAAACAATTCATCCATCATAACATGGATTAATTCTTAATCCCATTCATAATTTATATGCAAACATGCATCACATATTTGTATATCACATACAAGGAAATCACCAATCATGAATAGATGATTAATCCATATTTAATATTTTCATAAATAAATATTGATTAATTATTCTAACCATAATTTGTTTGGATTAACACCAAACAAAAGGAAGAGTCACATACCTCTTCCCAAGGAATGGACACCAATCCAATCCTTCCAAAAATAAGAAGATTTTTCCATTCTTCTATATGGTTATATACATAAACTATTAAACATAAGATAGTTTATATACTATCTATGTTCAATCAACATAAATATTTTCATTCAAAGTATACCAAAACTTATGTTCAATTTAATCATTTTTAATTGATTTCCAGGAGATTGCCAATAATCAATTTAACTATGAAGGGTTACCCTATTAGAGTTATATTTTATTCATAAATCAAATGATTTAATCCCATAATGTCTAGTTCCTATATTATACAAGATCATATAATTTTGTTTCAAATAAGGCAAAGATGCTACTTATAAATAGGAAGGAAGTTATTCCTATTAAAATTTAAAGCATCCCATAAATCTCCAAAGGCTAGCATGCATTTATACAATATAACACACTCCACTAAAAGCCTATCCTGGAATTTTCTCAATTTATAGAGCATATAATATAGAGGATCATTAATTATTTGAGTTGAAAACCTTTAACTATTAATGATAATTTTAGTTTTTCCCATACTTGTGATAAGGATTCTGTGAGACTGCGAATGTGTGGAATGTAAGTATTCCTCGTCTTTATAACCATAGTCATCACGAAGGTGAAAGGAGGTGAGTGGAGATCAAGAGTCAAGCCATTCATCAATAGATTTGCATATATTTATGAAATCGATTCCGATGTGACCTAAATTAATATATGTAATTAACTTATATGAGCTAGGGCAGATTTATAGAATGGATGTTATAACCACCCAATAAAGCTTACCTCCAAACACATCCGTTAGATGAATTTCTGTGCTCAACATCATAGATATTACTACTATAAACTCAAAGTAAACCAATGCAACCATTAGGCAAGGTGAAGCTTATCAAACATCGATAGCAATAGTAGGTTATGGCTTATTCTACTAAACACTACATTGATCATCAATGTGTTTCATTATCAAAGATTTTTAGCTTACCTGTACACCCGATTATTCCAGCTGGGGACATCATTTTGAAGATAGGGAACATAACAACTTAGAAAAGAATTTTTGTTTATTTACGTTAGGGATATAGACAGTCCCTAAATAAGTAGACTACACAAAAGTTAGGTATTACATAAACATTAAGCAAGAGGTCAATGATCACTAGAGTCACTCCAAGATTTTTTGATAAGAATGCGTATCCAAATATGTTCCTATTCGTCTATTATACTGGCTTGGAAGATGAAAAAGGTGTTGAGGATAGTGCAATTAGAGCTATACGACTTCTACTCACAGCCAAATCCTAAAAGTTAAAATTGAACAACAATCTACCTTTTTAACTCTGAGATGCATAAATAGGATAGTAGCAGAACTTCTAGTATTGAATTGGAGAGTGTCGATATTAGAGGAGTTTGTAATATATAATTATAGGGCTTGCATTCACAACTACATGGAATCTATGTAGATAATAAGTGCAATGGATTTTATTTTAAAACTGCCAACAATAATGTGCTTATAGTGCCAAGTGGTCATATTTTTAAAGTAAATCGTAGCACCACATTTTGAATCCAATATTATAGAGCATCTAGTCTAGGTGGAGATTTTTGTACAATAAAGGATAATTTTGATTTAAACATCTTTGAAGGTAACCTGTTTGTTAGGAAGAACAATTTAGAAATATGGCTAGTCACTATGAGCATCACTTAGGTATTTCAAACATAATAGGTGGGATTTCTATCCATGAATCCAACTTGTGAGGTTCGAATAGATAGATCTTAGGATTGTAATATACATAATTGAATTTTACATGTGTAGAGATCTTAATAAGGTAGATATACATATCCAAAGTTCACAAGAGCTTAATCTTGGTACAAGGCCACAAAGCTAAGCTATACAAATATTCGGATAGTGCACAACAAGAGGAAAATAAAGCTAACCATGCGATATTCAAAACAAGTCATAATGTAATTATAACATAGCATTCAACAAGCTAAAAGGGAAATAGAATAGAAAAAACCAACCTGGAGTTTTCCAGCAGTGGAATGCCTCACTTGTGATTCCTTAAGCTCTCCTTCTTCTTCAGCATTTTCCTTCCCTTCCTCCCATAGCATAACATAACCCCATTTTTTCAATTTCCATGGTGATTTATAGTTCCCTTTCTTCTTAGACAAGAAAGAGGTTTCTAAATATTTAAATATTTTATTTATTTTTGCTTTATTTATTTCATAAAATATGCTTCTAACTAACTATATATATATATATATATATATATATATATATATATATATATATATATATATATATATAGCTTTCTTTCTTTCAGAAAAGATGCTTTTAAATATATATATATTATTATTTTTAATCTTCTTTTTCTTATCCCATGTTAAAGCTTCTTTTCAAATATATATATATATATATATATATATATATATATATATATATATATATATATATATTAATGAAAAGAAATCCATAAGGATAGGAGTACAATCTTATCCATTATTTCAACCTTCCCAAACTAACCTTGTGTTAGGAAAGATTGATTTTTATTTAATTCTTCAAGGTAGTTTTTTTTTCCAATTTAAAATTGAACAAGCTCATAAAAAGCAACTACCTAATTTCCTTCTAGAATAAAGGTAATTAAATTAATTAAAAGTAAATCTCTACTCTAGAATTTGACAATTTAATGCCCAATTTAGCATTAATTGACTTCACAGGGATAGCAACCTAGGAAACAAGTCCCCATTCCCATACGTAAAAAGGATTGCCAAAATGGGTCGTGACACCTATTTCAAGTCTTCTCACAAGACTTGCTCAAATCACATACTCACAAACTGCTCAAACCACATACTCAAATCTGCTCATCAAAACCTCTTCTCAGATCTCCAAATATTTGCATACAAAAAAATGCTCATGTTTTCTAGATCTTGCATAATAGTGCTACCAAGTGCTTTATCTAATATTCAATGTGATTTACTTAACTTGAAGTAGTTTAGACATATTCTACCCAAAATTTGATTAATATTTTGAACATATAGATAATGATATGCACTTGAAAAATGCTCAATATGTTCTACACATTCATTAAGTCCGTAACTTTTACATGTATCAAATTTATTGTATTTTAAAGGTAGTTCTAGTCTAGCACATGATAACTGACCTTATGTATCTTCCAAAATAATAACTAATGCACACACTTGCTTCAAAAATGTGATTTCTAACACTTGCACATTCACTTTCAATGTCACTCAAACCAATGCCCAAAAGCTTCACAAATTCATTCAAACAATGAAGCACAATTTGTTCACAAACCCTAACACAAGTGTTTCCAATTTCTTTCAACAATGATGCACAATTTGTTTCACAAACCCTAACACAAGTGTTTCCAATTTCTTTCAACAAGGATGCACAATTTGTTTCACAAACCCTAACACAAGTGTTTCCAATTTCTTTCAACAAGGATGCACAATTTATTTCACAAACCCTAGCTCAAATATTTCCAACAATGCTCATATGTAATCCTTATTTCTCCACCTTATGTTTTAAAAATATTTTTATTAACCAAACACCTTAGAGAAGGAATAATGTCAACATACCTCTTAACTTACTCTGATGAAAGTGTGCCCTCAAAAATCTGTCTCAAAAAAATTTCTTCTTCAAAGTGCCACTTCAAAATTGTTTAATAGTTTTGCCTTTCAAACCATCACATTAAATTTCATCTCAAAAATACGTGTTCAATGAAATTTAAAAATGATGTTCAATAACTCTTCTTTTGTTCTCAAAATATATGACACTAAAAATTATCAAAACCCCTCAAACTTACTTCTCAACATACAAAAATTTTAACCAAAAATCAAACCTCAATAACACCTTATAACTCCTACTTTCACATGCAAAACTTATCTCCTTTATTTTTTATCTTTATGCTCTTTGCAAAATAAAACTATATAAAGCACTTTTATAATTTTTTTTTGCAAAATAGAAAGCTTTTAAAACATATCCTTGCAAAAAAAAAAATATTAATTCTAACTCCCTAATTGTAAAATCAAACTTTATTAAGCTCAACCCTTATAACTCCCTAATAGTAAAAACAAACTTTATTAAACTCAACCCTTATGACAAAATTTATTAAACTCACACCCTTACGACTCCCTAAATTCCAAGAAAAAACTTTATAATAAAAAAAATTATTGCCCTTACTACTTTTTCCATCGAGGGAAATCGAGCATGAAACCTCATGAAGCTCACACTCTAGAGTGATCTAGAGTACCACATGGGCTAGATTGCCACACAAGAATATAAATTCATGATGTACCTATTAAACCTGTCATCATCTCCTTTGGTCAACAAAAATGCAAAAATATCACTGCCAAGTCTCGACCTTGAAACCTCCTTTGTGCCACGTATTAGGCAAGATTTGCCTGCCACCTGAGCTAGCTGCTCGATTGGAATTCAACACACACTGCTTCCTCTTTCTTGGTTCATGCACCATCCACCTTGCTTTAAGACCTATGCATCCTCATTACTCCTCGTTGCCTTCATATTGAATTTTGTGTGTTGCTCTCACGAAAGGGACAAATGCCACTATATCTTCATTGCATTAATTTCTCTGACTCTTCAAAAAAAAAAATTCTTCCTCTTTATATATGCATTTTTAAACTTAGGAAAACATCGGCTCTCTTGATATTAATTGAAATTTAAATTTATGGTGACCATTTAAATTCAAATTTATTTTATTATAATATTTAAACCTTGATTTAAATATTATAATTTATCTTTTAAATCTTTTGTCTTTTGCTCTTAAAATATTTTTCAACTTTGAAATAATAAATCTTTTTTAATGGAGCCTTGTCTACCTTGTATTTTTCTTTATAACATAACCACGAGAAATGATTTTACCACCTTTGAAAGGTATTTGCCTTTCATTTTAATATTTCAACCTTAAATATGGTTTTCAATCATTTTACCTTTAACATCAACGACAACCAATATACTCAATGTTTCCAACACCAACCTCACTCCATTGTCCACACACTGGTTTATGATAGGCTTAACCTTAGTTAATATGATCTATATTTTAGCAAAATATCACCTGACTAATATATGAGTTTGATGGTTAAAATCATATATTTGACTCCCTAGAAATCCTTCTAGTATCTAAAAATTCTTAGAAAAAGGAATAAACACACATCATCCCTACTTACACAACTAGAAAACCATAAGGATCCACATGCATTATCCTCAGCTCAATTATCCACATATCACTATAATTATCTACATACAATCATCCTTACATCTACATTTATCATACACATTGCATGCTAGCCTATCTCACTAAATGTCCATATGTCAATGTGATTGTTAACTTGTCATTGATTACTTCAACCATACATGATTATAAAAATAAAATACACACATCCAAAAATATTTGATTACATACATACATTAGAAGTTTCAAAATGCATTTACACAACCATACAATTTCATTCATAACATCAACAATATCAAATGAATGGCAAATATCACATCACATCCATATCAAATAACATACATCAAATCACTACCACAATAAAAGGTATACAACACAACAAATCATCATGTATACATCATCCTCATCTCATCAAAACAATACTACAAAAATCATGGCACATCCACCACACCAAAAATATTGTTATTATACATACATCATGTATTGCTGCTACTCCATTAGAGTCTATCCACTCCCCTCCTATCCACCTTATTTGTAGACACTGCAAGTTTAATATGTATGATCCTAAGAAGCATACACCTGAGCTATTTGTAGGATAATATCAAGCATAAAACCATGAAAGCATAAATACAAGAAATTAACAAAAATATAAGTTCTATTTTATTAATTCATAGTACAAATTTTATTATAGATAGGTCCCTCTTAGATATACCAAATGCTTGATACAATTATTACAAATTATGAAATAGCCCCTGAACGAGAATGGTGTACTCCACAAGCTTATTAGATTCGACATGAAATTTTTCAAGGGCTTACAAATGCCTTATTCTCACTTGTTGGGAGGGATCTAATACCGAAGATGCTTTGAATTAGTTTAGGACCTGTGATCTGTGTACAAGAAATAACATAGGATGATCAGTAGCATATGCGACCTCTCATGATGAGGCTCTTATATAAGATTTGCATAAAATTATATAGAGACATGATGGAAGGAGACAAATGTAAAGATAAGAATATATGCATTACTAACTTGGAAATCATCGTACAAATGCAGTGGAATAGATAGATCTATGCTAATATAATTTGATAAAGTAAACAACAATAAGAAATCTATGCTAAAAACTCAAGACATGATGACTCAAACCCTAGGCTAGACTTGCAAGTCACTATCAAAGACAATGGCCGTGAACTAAAACTTTCTACCTCATGAACCAAGGGATTGCGACACTCAATCCTTCATTTGAATTGATGTTCAAGGGTTGCCTTCATATCCAAATATAGATTGGTGGTGAAAAACATGTAGAACTGAATGCTTGAATGGTGCTTTTATCATTTCTCAATCAGACAACACTTAGTTAATCCTCAAGGGGATGTAGAATCACTCTCCAATTTTCTAGGGCTTCACTACATAAAAACTTGGATCCTTTATTTTTCCTGGGAGGGTCTATATGTAGGCCTCCCAAATTCTAGATCTTAGCTTCCTAGAGAAGCCAAGATCCATATTTGCATGTAATTGGTCATTGGAGAGAAAGGCCCAGTTACAGATTTGCATGGAAGGGGCATTCAGGAGGACCTATGGGAGATCCATGTCAAAAAATGCTCAAATCCAATGCAAGTGCAGTCATCTTGTGTGCCACATTTATGGTCAGTTTGTGTTTCAGTGCTAACTGTTGTCTAGAGTAGTGATTAGCAGTGGCTACTCCGATCTTCAGTGGCCTGTGTTGGCAGCCACTCTGGTTGATAGTGGAAAATTTTAAATGGGCTAGAACTACCCCTTTTAAGTGGTTAGGACCACTGCTAGCTCTTGGAGAGGTCCAAGATCAGTCATAGGTCTTTATATGTGCCCATATGAGCAGTCTCCTAAACATGATGTATTTTAGGTGTCTATAAATACCCCTTTTTGGTATGCATTGTGGGAAAACATAGTGTTGAGGAAAAGTAATAGACCACCTAGGGCCATATTGTACGATGTATGATGAATATTGATCTCATCAACATTAGATTTCTCAATCATGAGAAGGGTGTGCATATTTGAATCATTGCCTTCAATGAGTTGAAGAAATTGATTTTGGTAAGCTTAAGTCAAAATCCTATCCTTGGTGGCAATTAGGAGATCAGTTTAAGTCAAATCCTAGCCTTAACGGTAGTTAAGAGATAAGTTTAAGTCAAATCCTAGCCTTGGTGGTAGTTAGGAGATAAGATTAAGTCTAATTCTAGTCTTGGTGAGAATTAGAAGATAAACTTAAGTCAAATCCTAGCCTTGGTGGTAATTAGGAGATAAGCTTAAGTCTAATTCTAGCCTTAGCGCCAATTAGGAGATAAGATTAAGTCAAATCCTAGCCTTGGTGGCAATTAGGAGATAAGCTTAATTCAAATACTAGCCTTGGTGGCAGTTAGGAAATAAGCTTACTGGTTTGCTTGAATTTGCTTTTGATCTTTTGCATATTTGCCCCAAGCAAGAAGGGTGTATGATTATCTTCGGTAATGAGTCTTGAGAAAATGCACTTAGCAATAATTGAGCATTAATTTGTTAATTTCAATTATACATTTATTTATTATGACTACCCCCTCAAGCAACGATTCAATGAGGAAAGGACAAGTGATTAAAGTGACGAGTCACTTGACCAAGATGAATAATTTGGACAATTCAATATGATTGCACTTGTTATTAGGTATGTCTTATTACAACTATGAATTCAACCATTAATAGAAATTGTACATCTCTATCTTGTGGAGCGGTCTAGCTACAATGGCCTTCTTAGGGAATCAAGATGATAGCAATTCAAATTAAGCTTGTGTTGAATCATTATGTTCAATGATCTGATGAAATGTTATAGAGGAAAGAAAATAAATACCTCATTCACATGGAGCATTCTGGCTGCAATGGCATTCTTGGGGAGTGAAGTGAAGACATTTCAATTCAACGATGAATAATTTACCCCAAATGACCTTAAGGTAATTTAATCAACTTGTCAGATTGCATGGAGCGCAAGTTGCTACAAATGCCAAGTGTATAGGGTAAATAACTAGATACGAGATGCATTTGAGATTTTGTTGTTATTTGATTTTTTTTCTTGAATTTTGTGACTTATGATGATTATGGACTAGTAGATATACTTTGAGGTCCAATATGAAACTCCTTATGATGAGCAAATATGTGTATTTATGGTATGACCAAAGAACTTGGGCATCTTTATAGCCTTTTGGGGTTTGAATATACCGAGTCAAAGGGTGCAACTTTTGGGAAACCTAGCATTTAATTAATGATGGGATTGCATTATACTATTGATTACGAAGGCGCACTACCTTTATTTACCCCATGTTACTTGATTTTTTGATCATTGATTATGGGGACGTATGAAAGGGATCATACCCCAGTTAATGCTTGCAAATGTTTTTGTTTTAATTTTATGTTATGGATGCAATGATGAATGCAATGCCTAGATGACATCTGGATTATGCTTATATGTATGCAATGTACTAATGACATGCACTAGCTAAATGATAGATGTATTATTAGATGTCATGATCTATATGTATAGATGGACTATTATGTATGCATATATTGATGTAATGCTTTGTGTTAAATACATGTTTAATTTATTTTTAATTGTTGATGCATTTAATCTATGTGCTATGATATGATAGATGATGTATGTAATGCATTAATTACATGAAGAAGATCTAATGCAAATGAATTTGTATGTGTGTTTTACAAACTAATGGATGATACCACAGAATGTATAAAAATCATGAATGAAAATGGTAACTCTTATCATAAGAATTAATCATTTAAGCATCCATATGTGATATGAGATTATGTGATGAGATGATTTGTTGCTGAGGGTTTATTTTTTATGTTTTCCATGAGACTCAAACACTCTAATTGATTAATCAAAAGTTATATAATGATTATACAAGACTCCTGAAAGATAAAAGTTTTTTCTATGAAGACCAAGATATTCATTATCCCTGTGTGTGTAAATGAATATATTAAATAAGACATAAGACTACCTCATTGATAGGCGGGATTCATTCAGCCCATTTTTGTAATGTGGATCACCAAATGTTCACCATGATCCTAAGTTTGCATGCAGTTGGACTATACTACTAGCTAATACATGCCACCTAAAGCTAGCTTATTTGTAAATTGCTTTGAACTACCACAATGCCAAGCGAGATTCATTCAACCCATTGTTGTATTGGGGATCACTTAATGGCTTCGAGTAATGACCATTCCAAGGATTCAAGCTCTTCACCCCTTCTTTTATTTACATTGGTGTGGGATATTTTTTCATGCTTAGTTATGATAATCACTATTTATTTTGAATTTTGTTTTATTTTGAGCAAGGTATCTGTGTATTGATGATAATCACTATTTATTTTACCTTTGATTTTACATTGTTTTGGGATTTTTATCATTTTGATGAAAGTAAGGGATTTCTTGGGTAGGGGGGATCTTGTAATTGTGTCAATGATCAACACTATAGACCATACACATCATAATATGAGAAATTAAAAAAAATTCACTTAAGGTGACTGGGACCACTTTGTAGTGTTTATCCTTCCTTGTCCAAACTAGGATTGTTAATATTTTTAATTAGTGATGGGATTTTGATATATGCTAGGTGCTATCAAAAATAGACCTCATGTTCTATTAGTAAAGATAAATTTCTACAAAATTTTATAAAATAATTAGGTATGTGTAGACACATAAAAATCACACATTTCCCTCTCCCTATTTTTGTGGTCAATCAATTTGCAAAACCCTCAAAAATTACATAAATTGGCTAAAAATACTATTCATTAATCAAAATCACTATTCATCATATTTGGCCTCTTTTTTCTAGCTAAGGCCCTCCCTACACTTAGCCATAGGTCCTCATGCAGCCTCGTGCCAACTCAACTAAGGTTGAATTCTCCACCATGGTCAAAAAGAACTTTATGGTCAAAAAGTCAACATTTTGGTCAAAACATGCTTTATGTCTAATTAAATTCTTAATTAAATCTAATCATGATTTGATTTGGGCCCTCCACCTCACCTAGTATACTATGAATACCCTAGCCTTCCACCTCACTTATTCTAGCCTATCCTAGCCCTGCCACCTCTCACCCAAATATTTCTCCACCTCACGTTCCCCTGGATCATAAATGAAATATGGAGACTTTTGCACCTAAAAAGTAATTTTTAAGCCAAAAGTATTTCAAAAAGGTGATCATTAATGCCAAATTGATATTTTAGCAAAGTCATCATTATTTGTGGATGGGTGAGGGATTCTCTCACCCAACCCCATTTATGAGCTAGGATACCTCAGGGGACCCCTCTTTGGTGGACACCTCACCATTACCACCTCACAAGGGACACCTCATCCCCTTTCTCTCACCTTGGCCAACTCTATAAATGGAAGGTCATTTTCATATTTTCATAACAATCAAATTTTGCATACCAAAACTCTATCGAAATCACTATAGCCATTTGCATCCATTACACATCCATCACACAACCATCATACAACCATTGTAATTGATTTATCACTTTCATGGAGTTCATTTGTGATTGATATAGGTTGATAATCCTTCGAAAAGTGCACTTTCTGAAGGTGACCCACAAAAAACACCAAAGTTGCTCCAAGATAACAAGGAAAACTAATTTGCAGATCCCATACAAAAATGATAGGTTCGCACACTAGTGTGCGAACCACCCAGTCCAAGACCGATTTGTACCTCGAGGTGCAAACCTTTGCTACATACACCAGAATCATCAAACAAGGTAAGGATAGCTTAATTTAGTGTTTTTATGTTGTTTTTAATAGTTATTTTCATGTTTTGAATATAATTAATGAGTATTTTGTCTTTGTAAACATGGGGTTTGACTGAGGCAGACCCCCCAATGCACTAACAAGATTTTGCAGGTTTACATGTCTTGAAAAGCATAAGGACACATCTAACAAGCGGTGGCTCATGAGAAAGAATACAACCTACACTGAGGAACTCAAAAAGATGGATCTTGTTGCTTTTGTTCTAAATATGAAAGGGCTTCCTTAGGTAAGACCCCATTGTAGCCTTCAAGGCAAATTTTTTAAAAGGATATCACAGTGTCACCTCTTTTAAGAATTCAATACAAATGCAATAGATTCTTTGATATTGAATGAATATCTTAGCATCTTTTTGTTAGTTTCATTTTGGCACACCCGGTGGGACCCCCACCAAGCATTATTTTAATCACCTTCTAATAAAAAATTGTGGTCTATTTCTGTATGGCAGGTAGTCGTTATCTTTGAAGAATCCCCAAACCAAAAAAAATGCCCTAAAAGACATCTCAGGCCAAACCACCAAAAGTTCACTGGTGCACCGGTGAGCCTCCAAATGGAGTAGTGAGTACACACTTGGGCATGTGAATTCCCCAATTTTACTCAAACTTGATACTTTATACCCAGGTATTGGTTCAGACACCCACAACCAACAACAAGGTAAGTCAGGGGAGGTTAAGAGCCTCATGTTCCTAGGGATTGCATGCCCCCATACCTAGACCACAAATTATCTTTCGCCATGGCGCATACAAGGTTAAAGTGTCCTTGTATTTTTGTATAGTAAACCAATAGTTATCTTATTTTCCTATAATTTTCTTTCTTCAGGTATGTACGACATCTTTTCGAGTTTTTTGGTCATCTTTCTAAGCTTAAATTGAGTTTTTGGAACTTTTTGTGTAGGTACCAGTGCTCAAACACTCCCAAAACCTCAAGATCATCATGAATATCCCAAAATAAGTTAGCCCAATATTTAGATCCTAGCTTGCACACTAGTGTGTGAACCACCTATCAGAATATAGGTTTGCAACCCAAGGTGCGAACCTTACGAATTAACATAGTTTTGAACCAGAGGGTACACTAGAGACTTTTACATTCACTTGGACGTAAGTATTGTGTGAAACCTTTTGTTTTTCCTCTATTTTGAAGCTAATCTTTCCTATTGGGCTACAAGTTCCACATAATCACATACTCTTGTTTGTTGTAGTTAAATTTACATTTGCTTTTTAGATTAGCTTCAATTCTAGTAATTTCCCTTCAAAAGTATCTAGTTAGCTTCCATTTTTGTAATTTCCCTTCATGCTATTTCCATTTCAAAGCATTTAATTAGATTTAATTCCAAGTAATTTCTCTTACAAAAGCATCTAGTGTAGTTTCAATTCCAATCATTTACCTTCAATAGCAATTAATTAGATTTCCCTTTCGAAAATCAATAGATTAAGTTTATTTTTGTGAAAACACAAGTAATTAGTTTCATTTGAAAAGGCATCTTAGCATATTTTTGTTTTGAAATACATTTAGAGTAGACTTGCTTCTAAAATAGTACCACACAAACAAACACCACACACTCACGTCCTATTTAAATTGTGTAAAGAGTTGGATTTCATATCTAGCCTGAATTGGATTTCATCACCAATTCACCACCAGAGTTCAGTGAGGTTTGGGTTCTACTCTCCACTAGCTCACCTCCAATTTTAGACACCATAGTAGCCCCCTAGGTGGATCATTATGACATTAATACCCAATCGATCCTTCCCACTTCGAGTGTTGGTTATCCATAATTCATCATTGGAAGGTACCTTCGGAGTGGGTAGTTTTAGAAAGCCCCTTTACCACAAGGCTTTTCAAATAATTAGTGGGTGCAACTGATCATTACTATGCATGCCATAAATATGAGGGTTAAGTGAAAGCCTTTATTAGGGTCGGTAGCAGCACATTAACAATGCAAACTCTCTTCATGAGAGTTTATTTGAATCAACAAAGCATTTTGAGTCTCCTCCCTTTCGATATCATTTTATTGTGCCTGTTACATCTAGGTTTCCATTTGCCTATTGGGTCTAGTTCTATTATATGCACCTTTGGGTGTTGCATGAGGTTTTGTGTTACAACATACCTATTTCAAGTAGCACTCACCCATTACCTATGGTTTTTTCCTAGGGCAGATACATACTTTCATCAAAACACATGAAAACCAAAAATAAAGAACATTTGCTTATTTTTGAGTCTCATGAAAGTGGTTACAAAAACATATCAATTGTGCTATAACTCACTCCTCATTTTTTCCACAACTTCACTTCCATGCTATACACTGCACGATCTATTTTTAGGTGATTCACACCCTCTAGTGTTATTTTCCTACACTCCAATCTATTCGTACGATTCTATGCAAAACTGAGCTTCTAGGCTACAAAAATGCATTAAAAAGGTCTACACAACACACAAAGGGTCTCCACAACCAAAATTCTATCCTCTATCACTATTTTTAGTGGTTCGCACACCCACGTGCAAACATCTAGTTGCAGACGTGGCTCGTACCCTGGCATACAAACCTATTTTTTAGGTCCTAAATTTCACCCACAAGATACATACACCTTCCACAACACATTTCTATCAGTTGTTCCTCATTTTGAGTGGTTTGCATGATCCCATGAAAACTCCCTATCTCTGAGGTAGTTTTCACCCCCTATGAAAACCTATATTTTTTAGAACAAATAGTGTCCCAGCTAGCCATACATATCTCCAGAGTTTAGACATCACATATTTTGGCTGTTACCACATATTTTACACACATCACCATGCTATTTATGTGTAGTTAGATGCGTGAAGCCCTTTGTCATGTCACTGAGGCTGCTCAACGAATTATCATGACTATAGATGTTTCTACCTCTTAGACCACTAACCCACCTTCCAAGTCTAAGTAGGTTACTGTTGTAGGTCCACCTAACCTATTGACTAGGCCTTCCACCCCTAGTGCTAGCCCCATTTACCATGTCACATCATTCACTCCATCCCATCTCTTGGATGAGACCTTTGATGAGATCCCTCCCTTGTAAGATATCTCCTCTCAAAATACCCCATCCACATACTACCAGCATGTCATTTATACCCCTCCTGGTCGCCCCATATTGGTTATGGTGGTGGATGAGTTCACCCCACCTACCTCACCTTCTACTACCCATCCATTCCTCGAGCATTCCTCCCATCTAATTTTGGGAGATGACTCTAGTCCAATTATTTTCCAAATCATACATGATGTCATCATCACTGTCTAGAAATTTGGTATGATATACACATCCCCTTCATCCACAAACCCTTCTACCATACCTTCATCCCAAACCCTACCATCTCAACAAGCTTCATCAAGTCATGAGCCTTCATCCTAGCCACCTTCATCGATCCCACCTCAGCACTATTCACACCCATATCAAGTATTATAAGCTATCATCACCCAATCTATCCCATCCCTCTTTGCAAGTTCACCCATATCAAGCATCCTCATCCTCAAAACTACCTCCTTTCACACCATAGTTTGCCTCCCATCCACCCACCAACTACCCACCATTCTCATCCTATGGATCCCCATCGTCTCCTTCATCATCATTCCTATTACCACATCCACCTTCCTTTTGACATCTACTAATGAACCTCACTTATAAAGCTCATCCACCTTGATATTCAGTTCAAATTGAGTCCCTACTCACCATCCCATCTGTGCCACATGTTGTGACTCCTTCACAACGACCCCAAAATTTGGGGATCCACTTGAAATTTGAAAGCTTATTTCAAATTATTGCTTGCACTTATTGTTCATCGTTGTCATCATTGAAATATCAAGAATGCATCTTCCTTTGAATGGTCTTATAGCAGGGTCCATTGTCAAAATTCACCTCATGATCTGAAGATCCTAAAGTTATGCTTGTATGGTCATTTTGATTATGGTCTTTGGGTTGTATCTTTTTAGTTATGTTATGTTCATGTCAAGGGTGTTTTGTTTTGATTGTTATTAATATTGATAGGTTAAGTTTTGTAAAGATGTTTTGTGTTATTTTAAATGTCTAAGTCTCATGTATACCTATATTCATAGTTTGTTTTGTTATATATTCTATTTTGTTAGTGTTTATGTTATTTTCTTTATTTATGTGTTGTGTTTTGTTTTATATTTACTTTTACTTTATTTTGTTGTAATGTTATGTTGTTTTTTTGATTATGTGTTTTATATTTATTGTTATTTTGTTCATTATATTATAGGTTATTAGAGTGTAGGTTTTATTCTTTTTATTTTGTGTTATTTTATTTATTTTACTATTATATGGTGATTGTTCGTTTTGTTCATTTAATTTATTATTTAGTTATGTGTTGGTATACTTGGTTTTTTTCTTTGTTTTATTTATGTTATAATAAAATTTGATTAATATTAATAAAGTGTGGGTCTTTGTGTAGATGGCAAAGGCAGACATGACATGTAAAATGGATTTAAAGTAGTTTCCAAGGAGGTATGCATGTCGAGGAAATATATGGAAGCGCGTGATTAATAGGTTAAAGATCTTCTGCACATTTATATTCATAAGGGCTATGTAGGAGTTCCTCATATTCGATATGGGACAAAATTAAAATTAAAACGACATATAAGACACGTCATAGCATACCTCCATTTCTTCCATTTTTTGACATCAAAGGCTACATGAGATGATTTTGGTTGATTTGATTAAAAATGGATAGTTGCGGGGTGCGACATGCATTGGAATCAAAATTCAAGTAATAATACCATGATCAAATAATCAATGGCATGAAAGTATTGAATTTTTATGATTGGAGAGGATATGTTACAACGTTTAAAGGGAATGATGTTGAGTGATAAATTTTGAGTACAAGACAAAGACAACATCGGTGGCATTGTTTGTTTTTCTGGTGGATCTAGCGGTCTTCCTAGGGCTCCTCAACACTGAGATTATCCCAACCAACAGTTATTTCTACCTCTGAAGATGATATAGCCTAGTTTCGAAGCAGTCACCTTGAAATTTATGGAAGATCATAGTTAAAGCATTTCTTGAAATAGATTTGATATTGGAGGTTACCAATATTGAAGATGGCATATTTTTAATTATTTCGTGTAAGCTTAGATATTAATTAGTCATATAATAAGTGATTGGACCTATGCACCATGTTAGAAATCAAACCATTATGATGCACATATATAGTAGTTTCAACAGATTTCCTATTTAGTAGTATCCAAACGACGTGGGGGTAGGTGTTCAACAATTTCGTACAACTAGGGTATGACATAGCCTCTTTTGATGAAGAGATGAACATAGTAGCTATAATGCATAGGTAGATAACAATGAATATAATCATTGATGGGTTTTGAGGACTGTGACTTTGTGATAAATATGTTGAAGTTGCAGGGATTGGAGTTTTATAATTATACCACTATGAATTTTACAAAAGACTCAGCATGGATTTAAGCCGTGTTATTCTGAAGAATTAAAAGGATTAGACATCAATGAGTTTTTTTTTCCAATGTTCACTATGTTGAAGACAAGACCACATATTAGATGATGATATGAAGATCAGATTTAGAATGATGGCTATCATCATATGAATGATTTATATTTCAAAAGGGGATGAAGCCGAATATTGATTATTATTTTTCATTTTGTTAGCATGTTAGTGTAGATTATAATAAGACAAAATTGATTACAATGGTAGTATACCAACGCGGATGGCACCCAAGAATGAACATAAAGCCATTATAATGTGTTCCTTTTATAAGTTATGCAAAATGTGTTGTCGGTTATAATAGAGATAAATGAGTTAATCAAAGATTGATGTGGTATAGATGCAGCACGAGCAAGATGAAAATTATAGGAGAAAATCTAAGCCATGGGTTTAAACTACAGTTTTGTTAACAAACATAAAAACAATCACATGTCCATAAAATTTTGTATAATGCATGATTTAAAATCAATATCGTAAGCTATTGAAAAGGGTCGTTTGAAAAACTGTTTCAGAACATAATAATAAACTAAATAAATGAGTCACATAACGAGATTATGAAAGGTGAATGATAGAATTTTTCATCTATAAAAGATATGAAAAATCATAGGCAGGGGTCATATAGGTAGGAGAAAAAGAGAAAAGAAAAAAAAACCACAAAAAAAAAAAAAAAAAAAAAAAAAAAATTGAAAGGAGCCAAATAGAAGACCAAGTTGTAGAGGAAACCAGAGGATAGGAAAGAAAAAAAGGAGAAAAAAAGAGAAAAAAAAAGAGGAAACTATATTTGCACATGAATACATAGACTTTTTTTTATTCATTGTAAGATTTGATGTTTTGTATCAAATTCAATTTTTATTAAAAGCAAGCGCTATTGTGGTGTTTTTAATTTATAAGTTGATTGATATAACTTTTTAATTAAAATTTCCGCAGAAGATAGCACTAAATTTGTGGTAGGATTGTGTAAAATATGGTTTGTTTGAGTTTGGTTTTCAAAGTTGTGTTTTTCTGTGCTGTATCAAGTTTGTACGAACGTTTTACTAAAAAAAATTTCTTTACCCTAAGACCTTTTTAATTTATTTGAGGCATTAAGATTTAAGATAAAACCTAGTTTTTTTTATAAAAGATTTAAATTTTACAACTAGGTTAAAGTTTGAATTTATCACTCAAATTTTTAATTCTATAAATATTTTGGGTGAATAAATTTCACAAAGGAGGGAATCAATGAGCTTTTTATTTTGAATTTCATAAGGTTTATAAATTTCATTGAATTTGTTTTATTAAAACCCTAAGTTGAATTTCAAAGATTCAGATTTATAGAAAGTGTTGTAAAATTTATTTAGATCAAATATTTAAGTTAATAAATATTTGACAAATAAATTTTAGAGATAGAGAAGGATTATATGGATTATTGATTTTAATATCATAAAATTTTAAAATCCATAATTTGAGATTTATTTATGTTTATGAAATTTTGATTTATTAAAATTTTCAATTTCAAATCATAAAGTCCAAAGTATACTATTGAAAGTATTAAATTTATTTACTACAAATATATAGTTTAATGAATATTTGAAAATAAATAAACATCACATTAAGGAAGATTACGTGAATTCTAATTTTTATATTATAAAGTACAAAAATTTATAATTAGAATTCATACACATTAATTATTCATATTCTATGAAAAGAAGCAAGGATTATAAAGCTTAGAATATTCTAAAGGCCCAAACATAGGGATTATAAAGTGTTTCACATTTTATAATTAGGTTTTTTATTTCTTTCATCATTTATTAGATTTTATTTTAAGCTTAATTCATGAAATAAATGTAAGTTTTGAATTAAAATGCTTTAAAACATTCATGCAAGTTTAATATAAGGTTAAAAGCATTTTAAATCAAAGTTCATATTTTAAAATAGATTTGCATTCTCAAATATTAGCTTTAAAAGGTAATTTCATTCATTTTGAGGAAGTAAATTATACTGATGAAAATGCAAGTAATGATTTCAAGATTAAAATATTTGTTATACTAGGCCCCTTGTTAATAGTTGATTGTTAATCCCTAAGATGTTCTGTGCACTTAATTGACATAAATTCATAACATGTTACGCAAAAGAACCTTGGAGAAGTATATTTTATTTTCAAGAGAGGATTACGATCCTAATTGTCGGGTGATATTTGTAATTAGATAAAATCACACCTCAAAACCACCTCCATCTTAATCAATCCCACCCCCATATTCACATCAGTCCTCTTTCCCCACATCCACATATTTTCCACCTCCCTCTTCTACACCACCCACTTTCTTCACTTCACCACCCACATGGTCCTCTACCACTACTGCTCAGGTGCAACTAACTTTCCAATATGTGCAACAACCGCAAGTACTCATGCCTACCCAATAGATTCTTAGATACTATGATAAGCAACAGAAACCATCTGATTACCAATATTCCTACATCTCACCTCATCCATCTCAGGTTTCTGTCCCACAATATTAAACCATGTTGGCACCTGATCCAAATTAGAATGCTTACTATCATCCATGGGAGGAACAACAACTACAATATCCACCACATTTGGACTATTCACAACCACCATCACAACCATTGCCTGCACCTACATCATCACTCATATTTTTGGATCCACCAAACACTACCATAATTCTCTCTAGTAATTTTAAGCCATACAAGAGCAGATTCATACATTTTATTTATGCATGACTAGTTATGTGCCTCAAAAAAACACATATGATGAGTTATGTAATGAACCAATTCACCCTTTTGTACCTATACATCCATATCCTTATAGATTTGAGATACCTAAATTTGACAAATTTAAAAGTAAGGAAGATCCTAGAGAGAACCTCAATAATTACCACTTTGCTTGCTACCTATTGCATGGTAGTGATCCCCTTATGCTTTGCACATCTAAAATTTTGCTTGGAGGACAAGCATTACATTGGTACAACCATTTTCTTCATCATAGTTTATTCAGTTTCAAACAATTGGCCAATCTATTTCTAGAGCACTTCTCGATTAACATAAAAACCAAGCTTACCTTATCCGATGTCTATGCTTTACACAAATTTGATGACGAGCCTATTACTAATTTTGTTACCCATTGGAGAGTTGTCATTCATGATCTTGCCTTCCCTCTCCCACCATCATATCTCATCAAACTCTTTACTAAGAGTTATCATAAACAAATATTTTAGACATTGCATATTCATCAAAGTCGGACATTTGAGGAAGCCACTGCCCAAGCCAAAGTTATTGAGGACATCAAGGTCCACATGGGTAAAATCAAGTTGCATCAGAAACAACTGTACCCCACCAATTACCACTAAAAATGCCCTCCATACATACCACCCACCACCCGACCACCCCAAACCAATCAGATCCTCCTAAATTCTCCATATCCACCACCGCAAGTTGCATCCATGTAAGATCCACAACCCACTCCCCCATAATCTACTCAAAATATATACCAAGTTAATAATCCACTCCTTCCCACTACATACCCAAGAAATCCTCCACCACTATCTAATTCGTACTAAGGTTGCAATCCACGTCTGCCTCACCCTCCATGCAATTGGATACCTTTATATGAGCCCATGTCTACTCTATTCCATAGATTACATGAGGGAAGTCTCATCACTGTATCAAATGTCCAACCCCTTGATCCAAATCATCCTCTCCCATGAGACCACAATTCGTAAGCCTTCTGTGGTTTCCATTGACAACATGACCACACTCTTGATTCATTCCATATCGTTCACCATACCGTGTAAGACCTTATCGATTGAGGTACTATTCAAGTCTCAAATCCCCTCGCACCACAAAATAAAAACTTGAGGATATACCAAAATCCATTACCTCAGCACGGGGGTAATCCACCTCAAATAGATCCATGCTAGGTCAATTATGTCAATCAATGTCCTTTCTAGCAGGGATTTGTGGGTATGATCAATATCACCACTTACAATCAATGTTATCCACTCCCTACGACCACCTAAAAACCCTCCACCTCTCAAAAAACACCCACTAAAACCTTAATCGTTACCCCACCGATTCCTGCACCATTACCTTAGAATGTCATCACCATTTGTGGTAGTATTTACCACTAGCTCCACATCGTCCCTACATGGTTATCCATATATGACCTACTACAATAGTCCTAGCTGCATCACGAGGCCCTTGATTCTATCATTTGATCTCTTAATCTTGAGGCCCATGATGCAAACACCTTTACCAACTTTATTGGCAATGTTCAGAGATACCTACAACCTTCTATCAACTTCCATGACCATTAAATTACAAAATTTGTAGGTGAATGAGCGGATCCTTCATTATATATTCAAGCCTCCATCAACGTCATCACCTATAAGTGTATTATCATTGACACTATCTCATCCATCAACATCATTTCTACCACTGCTCTTGGCCATCTTTGCCTTCTCCCTTCCCATCTCACCACCCCATCCATGGACCTTCAAGCCTTTGATGGCTCAATGCGTCCTACCCTTGGTACTATTGTTCTTCCCATTAAGGTGGGTGCCAAAACCATTTCCACTCTCTTCCATGTTATCAAAGGTGAGATGTAGTATAACATCCTTTTGGTATGCCCTTGGATTTAGGATATGTAATGCATCCCTTCCATGCTCCATTATTGTATCAAATATGTCCATAATGGCTTAGTCCACTACATCCCCGTTGATGGTGATCCATTCAAATTCTGGAACATCATCACCCTTCCATCTGGTCCACCTTTATCATCCATGCAATTAACCCCTACCACACACTGGTTTCTTAACAACACTTATTCATCATCTTCACAAACACATACTTTACCTAATCTAATAAACATCGCATCAACCTCATCAAATCTTCCTTAGTCTCCTAGCACACTATTTATTCCTACATTTTCTCATCGGCCCTCCTCACCTTTCACACCACTTCTTCCATTCACCTTTTAAGCTACACCCTCCACCCCATATTCATCTAACAACCCACCTATTCTTCCCACACATCTTACATATTCCCATCACTTTGTACCTCGCTCAATGTGGACACAACTAATATCCAGTGCACCAACTACAACCTCCATCCCTACTTCTCAATTCATCCATGCCAATCATCCTATCTCTGGAATCATCACTGAGTGCTATGAGTGGACACAACGCACCATTTGACTTGATGACCAGTTAGCTCAATCAAATTCTCTCACTTCATACCCTTCACCTTTCAATCCACCTACATGAATTTCACCACCCAGGGTGTCCTCCCCACCACCTAGGTGTCCTCCCCTCAACCTGAGCATACGGTCCCTCCTCATGTTTCTATACTCATGACCACACTAGGTCCTGGTGAGTATAACATAAGCAACGCTTAGGTTCTCCCTTCCAACATCCAATCCACTCATGACTTTGGCCGACCTCATGATGTACCCTTGATTATTGGGGTAGTAGTTCCTCTAGGTCCTCTCAATAATTGCATGAATTTCATATATGGGGGACTTGACTCATTTGTAGAACCTCCAACACCCCCACAACCACAAACTAGATTTTGCGATAACCTCAACCACATGTCAAATCCCAATTTTTCTTGGAATTATCTATGTATGTATAACTGGCATGGGTATGGCCTAGGGATATATGAATAGATGTTTCATATATATATCCATCCTCCCTCATGCAAACCTACCGATTTATCAAGCATTGGTTACCATCCTCCAACAATCAGTACACTCGAGCATGATTTGCAAAATATGGATCTTGATCATGTGGATCTTCTCTCTATTAAGTAATTTGAGCTTAATCTATCGATACACAGTTCTTCCCCTCATTCCACAATTGATATTCCATCTATATTATTTCCACCATCCCTATTGCATGATCCCTTCTCTCTGCATGAAGTCAAAACCCTTTCTCACCATTTCACTGCCTTATCCTTTGATCCACCTCTGACAGTTGATCCACCTTTGCTAGAACATCCTCCTTCTTCACCTCCATCTGCTATTCCATGTTTTACCATTCAATAAATACTACCACCTTGTGGCCCATGTTATCATTCCCCCTCACCATCTATGGTGTTAAAACTAGGTCACCACCAACCTTTTCTGGATTCATTGCTATCCTCATCTGATTCATCACAACCCTCATCACCTACATCTCCCTTATATAGAACATTGGTCAACATGATCTCTATTGACTTGTATGCTCCACTACGGTATCCAAACCATCCCACTTACATTCCATCACCTATACCGAATTTCCTTGCTCTTGATGATATCTTTGAAACCCCCATAGCCAATGAATTCCTCCCAACACCACACATGTTGTAATATTCCAATGCACCATTATCCTCCATCCCATTTCATCTCCCATGGATTAATCATACATATCTTTATCTAGATGATGAATTATAGCTCCTTGAGTCCATTGATGACCTTCACCTCATCCCCACACCCACTCAACTTCATGATGGTTCTCACATTCTTGTCGAGGAAACTATTGAAGTTGATATTGGCAATAATCTGAAACACACTCACATAATCTACCTCACTTCCAGCCTATCCGAAGAAGAATGTGTCCTTTATACCAATTTCCTTAGATACTATATCAAGGTGTTTACATGGTCCTACACATATATGACTGGCCTTGACCCATCGTCAGTCATGCACAACCTTATCTTGGATGACAATGCCAAACATGTCTGACAAAAGTTGTGCTACATGCATCCCACCATTACACTTATTATAAAAGAGGATTTACATAAACTCCTTGATGCCAATTTCATACATCCTATTGATTACCCTGAGTGGGTTTAAAACATAGTTCCCATCGGAAAACCCAAGGGGGGTATCCACATTTACACTAATTTTAGGGATCTCAACAAAGCGTATCCCAAGGACAATTTTCCACTCCCTAATATTGACAAATTGGTTGATGCTACAGTCAGACATGAAATATTTTCACTCATGGATGGTTTTTTAGGATATAATAAAATTCATGTCAATCTAGATGACCAGCACAAGACCTCTTTCATGAACCCTTGGGGGATATTTTGTTACAAGATCATGCCTTTTGGCTTGAAGAAGACTGGGGTAACTTACCAATGCACCATGACCTACATTTTCCATGATATGATGCATAAAAATATCGAAGACTATGTTGATGACCTCATAGCCAAATTCAAAACTCATGGTCAGCATATTGAGAACCTACATAAAATCTTTGATCACCTCTTGGAACATAATGTACGATTAAATCCGAAGAAATACGTCTTTGGTGTTACCACTGGAAAAATATTGGGTTTCATCATTTCATAAAAAGGCATTGAATTTGATCCCAAAAAATTCTAAGCTATCCTTGACATGCCTCCCCTTGCAAACCTCAAATAGCTACATAGATTGCAAGGAAGGATTCAATCCATATGATTATTTATCACCCATATTTCAGACAAGTGTCAACCATTCAATCATATTTTACAAAAGGAGGTCCCATTCAAATGGGATAATAAATGCCAAGCCACCTTTGATGATATCAAATCATACCTCACATCTCCATCCATCCTAATTCCACCCCATCCAAAATGCCCATTCCACCTATACATTTTTGCTACTAATATCGCATTGGGTATTGTTCTTGCTCAAAAGAATAAATTGGATCAAGAGCAAGCTGTATACTATATCAGTCACACACTGATTGATTACGAGACACAATATGCTTACATGGAGAAACTTTACCTTGCCATTGTCTTTGCCACCCAAAATTTGCAATACTACATGATTAACCATACTACCTACGTCATGGTCTGCAATAACCCACTTTGATACATGATGGGTAAGAGCTACCCCAATAGTCAAACAACCAAATGTATCATGCTCCTCACTGAATTCGATCTCAAATTCATTAGTAAAAAATCCTTCAAAGACCAAGTCATTGTTGATCAATTGGTTGAGGCCCCATTACCAAGTGATACACCATTGCTTATCCAACTTCCATATGACTCTGTATTTCACATAAGCAAATCCAAAGAGCCACTAGAGCCTTAATCAACCACTGAATTGACCCTTTTCTTTGATTAATCCCGTTGCACACATATTGGGGGTGATGGAATAGTCTTCTTCACACCACAAGGGGAGCCTCTCCCCTTTTCCTTTAAATTAGGCTTTACCTACACCAACAACAATGCTGAGTACAGAGCCCTTATCTTTGGCCCAAAGTAAGCATTCTCAATGTACATTTATCGCTTGGACATATTTGGTGATTCTCTCCTCATTGTAAATCAAATCAAAGGAGAATGACAATATCATTGCCCAATATTACAACAATACAAACAGGTAGCAAAAAACTTGTTGGCCCAATTTGAGTGGTATGACATCACTGCCACTCCATGCTCCACAAACTATTTTGCTGATACCATAGCCTCACTAGGCTCACTTATTCCATAAAACCCACTTGCTGACACCACCCATGTGTCCATTCACACCCTTTTTTGTTTTGCAATTTCCAAAAATCTGCCTTCTAATGATGATGGCATCAATATCATAGAGGCCAAACCACATGATCCATGGTTTTCCCAAGTCAAGGATTACATTAAGCTTAGTATTCTACCACCCGATTTAACCCATACTCACAAATGAGCTTTCAAACTATGTGCCATTCACTATACATTACTAGGTGATATCCTATACAAATGAGTTTATGATGGTATTTTATTGCATTGTCTTGAGCCCTTTGAAGCCCAATGCATCACTCAAGAAGCTCATGATGGTACTTGTGATGGCCATTTTAGTTGCATGGCCATTACCAAACATATTTTATGAATGGGCTATTACTAGCCCATAATGGAAAATGACTATTGTGCCTATGTCAAAAAGTGTGTGAAATGCTAGCATCATGCTAATCTAAAATATTTACCTTCTTAGGCTCTACAACCTATCCAGTCAATGTGGCCCTTTTCACAATGGGTTTTGGATCTCATCGGCAAAATCACACCCACCTCATCTACCAATCATAATTTCATCATCACTACAACTGAGTACTTCACAAAATGGGTTGAGGTCATCCCTCTAGTTCAAATGACTAGTCCCAAAATTATTAATTTCATCACTCAAAACATCATTTATCATTTTGGCATCCCATCCAAAATCATAATTGATAATGGCACTCCATTCAAGAATAAGAATGTTCGTGCACTATGTGAAAAATTCAACATATAGCATAGCTTCTCTACTCCATACTACCCACAAGGTAATGGTCAGGTGGAAGCTACAAACAAAACCATTTGTGCCATTCTTTGTAAAACCATTGTAAAATCACATTGTAATTGGCACAATCAAATGCCATTAGCACTATGGGTCTACCATACTAGTATCCACACTCTAACTAGGGCAACCTCATTTTCCCTTGTATATGGTGTAGAGGCCATCGTGCCCTTGAAACTTGAAACACCATCCTTGTGAGTCTCTATGCAATAATTCATTGATGATGATACAACCCATCAGGCTTGCCTTGACCAATTGATCTTATTATATGAGTGTCACATTCAAGATATTTAACACACATGATTTTATCAAAATCATCTCCAACGTGCCTATAATTCCAAGGTACACCAATGTAATTCCAAGTTGGAGACTTAGTCCTCAAAGAAAATCAACAAATTACTAGCCAACCATGCCATCTCCATGAAAATTTTTCACCCAATTGGCTAGTCCCTTACATGGTTACTCAAAAGTTTGGATCTGGGGCATATCACCTAGCCATGTTGGAAGGTATTTCTAAACTTGAGCACATTAAAATTATTCATCTGCAAGCATTTTACGCCTAATTTTAGGCATTACATCTCATAACCACTTGTATATATGTATATAATGTTGTACTTAGTATGGCACTGAGAGGGGGGGTGAATCAGTGTAGCATTCCAGAACATGAATAAACAGCTCTAAAAAATTGCAGCAGATAAAACTTATAAACAGATATAATAAGTACCGCAAGAGAACATCACACAACACAGATTTTTAACAAGGTTGACCAAAATGGCTACTCCTCAAAAATAATGGTTGCTTGGACTCCCATCCAAATCCAGCCTCTTGCAAAGCACCAACTTTACAATTTGTTTACCAGCACCAACTGGAAGGAGCACCCACCCCTTATTTTTTTGCATCAACGAGAAGGAGCACCAACCCCTAATTTGCCAGCACTAACTGGACTTCAATTTTGAATAAAAATGTTTGACATATACCTTTGTTATTGCAAGACTCTAACTGGTCTACATCACCTTTGCAATCTCTACACACTCTGCTCTCTCTTGTACAATCACTTCACATAGTCTGCTGCACTGCTACAGCCAGACTTTGTAATCAACTTTTCCCTTCATGCTTCTCTGCACACTCTGCTTCTCTACACACTCTGTGTCGTTTCACATTCTGCTCTCTGCTCAACACGAACTTCACTTTCACAAAAACTATGCTCACATTTGCACTTTTTCTTAACACCCCACTATATCTCTTCGCGTTCTCTGCTGCAACTTCATAGAAATATCACTTCTACAGCCAGCACACTGTCATTTCACACTCGGAACACGACTTCTGCATACCGCATTCTTATCTTCTCTTCACACCACTCACACTGCTGCACCCGAACTTCATACACATATATCACATCATGCTGCACTTTTAAACTCGAATAACCCTTGCTTTTATAGAAGAAATTTTAGAGGCAAACCCTAGAAGAACGTTGACTGAGAAACCCTAGAATTTGTCAGCTGCCAAACCCTAAAATCCGTCGGCCCAGATTTAACTTTGTCGGCCTCAAACTCTTCTCCACCTTCGTTACCTTCTTGTAGCTTATTGTCGCAAAATAGTAACACGTCGGCCCTTTTTAATTTAATTTAATATTCTAATTTAAATTTTTAATAAAATAAAAATTTAAACTAAATATTTTAAATTAAATATCTTCAACTCCGGGGCATCTTTTTCAACAAAACGAAGAGCCAACTTGGGTTTTAAGAAAAACCCATTTCAAGTCTGTTATCCACTACATCCTTGGATCTGACTACCTGTGTTGACAACAATGACAATCCTTCTTGCTCAAAAATCTCCCCCTTTGGAATTTTTGGCAACACCTGTATACATTTTTGTAACTCTTCTCCCCCTTTGTCAATAATACCAAAGGGCTACTGCAGACTCTCCCTGTGTCCATCCTCAATCTTCTCGAGCACAGCTTGACTCCCCCGAGTCCATCCTCACACTTCTCAAGCACAATTTGACTCCCCCGAGTCCATCCTCAAACACTCAAGTGCTCCCCCGAGAAGGTGATCCCTGTAGCTAGTCACTTCTTAGGAAGTGTGACTACTCCTAATTTGCTTCGAAGATACTCAAATACTTCCTTGGGCAAAGGTTTTGTAAAAATGTCTGCTACCTATTCTGTAGTTGGGACATAGTCCAATCTAACTTCTCCTTCTGCAACTTTGTCTTTCAAGAAATGATACCTTATAGCAATATGCTTTTTTCGTGAGTGCATTACTGGATTCTTAGAAATGTTGATTGCACTGGTGTTGTCACACTTTACTGATATTGGTTCACTAAAATTAATACCAAGATCTTTCAAGGTCTGTTTCATCCACAAAACTTGTGTGCAACATGTTGCTTCTGTAATATACTCTGCCTCGGCTGTAGATAAAGACATTGAATCTTGCTTCTTACTGTTCCATGCAACCAATCTGTCCCCCAAATAGAATGCTCCTCCACTGGTATTCTTCTTGTCATCAACACATCCAGCCCAATTTGCATCTGAATATGATATAAGAGTGAAATATTTGCCTCTTGGATACCACAATCCATACTCCATGGTGCCTTTGAGATACCGAAAAATCCTTTTAACTGCTGTTACATGAGTCTCTTTGGGACTGGCCTGAAATCTGGCTACCATGCACACTGCCTGCAAAATATCAGGTCTGGTTGCAGTTAAATATAGTAAGCTTCCTATCATTGATCTATACATGGTTTGATCTACAGGTGGAGATTTGTCTTCTTTACTTAACTTACAGCCTGTTGTCATGGGAGTACTGGACTGGCTTACTATCCTCCATAGTGAACTTATTTAACATCTCTTTCACATATTTGATTTGGGAAATGAATATACCTTTCTCATTCGATTAACTCCGTAGTCCCAAAAATAAGACAGTTCACCAATCATTGACATTTCAAATTCATTCTGCATCTTGTTTGCTAGGTCTTTACAAGATTCATCTTTGTTGCTACCAAATATGATGTCATCCACATAGACAACAAGAACAATGAGATGCCCATCTTCTGTTTTCACATACAGATTGCTGTCCACTAAACCTTTATTGAATCCTCGTTGAGAGAGATAATTATCTAGCCTAGCATACCATGCCCGTGGTGCTTGTTTTAATCCATACAGTGCCTTATTTAATCTGCAGACAAGGTTAGGATCTTCACTGATTTGAAAGCCATCTGGTTGTTCAATATAGACTTCTTCTTCAAGTTTCTCGTTTAAAAATACAGATTTAACATCCATCTGATAAACTCTGAAGTTCTTGTAAACTGCTAGTGCCAAAAACATCCTAATAGCTTCTAATCTAGCTACTGGTGCAAAATTCTCTTCAAATTCAATCCCTTCGACCTGTGCATAGCCTTTGCAAACCAGTCTTGCTTTATTTCTAATGACCTGAACATTTTCATTTAACTTGTTGCAAAATATCCATTTAGTGTCGATTACATTTTTGTTTGCAGGTCTAGGTACTAACTCCCAAGTTTTGTTCTTTTCAATTTGATCTAACTCTTCATTTATTGCCTTCATCCAGCTATCATATTTGCTTGCTTCATCTATGTTTTTGGGCTCAATGCTGGATAAAAGAGAGTAATTACTTATTACTTTATTTCTTGTCTGAATGCCAGTTGTGGGATCTCCAATTATTTGGTTTGTAGGATGATTTTTCTGCCAATTACCCATTCTGAATTTTCTGTTTTCTTGTACCTCTGAGCCATCCGATAAGTTATCTCGCATCACCGTATCTCGTATTTTCTCGTGTCATGTACTTCATCTCCTTTAATGACTTCTTCGTAGATTGGATAGTTTTCTTGAAAATTAACTATTTGTTTCCTCCCTTCATCGAATTTAACGTCTGTACTATCCACAATTTTCTTGAGTCTCTTGTTGTAGCATTTGTAAGCTTTGCTGTGTGGAGAATAACCAACAAACACACCTTCATCTACTCTATCTTCAAACTTTCCAAGATTGTCATCTGTTTTTCTGATGTAGCACTTGCAGCCAAATACTTTGAGATGTTTTGTTGTTGCTTTCCTACCAAACCATAGCTCATACGGAGTTTTGCATTCATGAGTTCTTAACATATACTTGTTCTGAATGTATACTGCTGTGTGAACTACTTCTTTCTAGAATCTATCTGCTATTTTGCTTTCTTCTAGCATGGTGCGTGCCATTTCCTGAATTGTTCTATTTTTCCTCTCTGCTACACCATTCTGCTGAGGAGTTCTGGCTGCTGAATATTGTCTCCTGATGCCATATTTTTCACGAGTATTCTAAAAATTCATTCAAAATAAATTCTCCTCATCTGTCTGACCGCAAGAATTTAATCCTTTTCCCTGTTTCATTCTCTACCAGCTGTCTGAAAGTTCTGAACATTTCAAAGGCTTCTGATTTATCTTTTAAGAAGAATATCCAAGTCATTCTGGAAAAATCATCAATGCACAACATAAAGTACTTGTCCCCGTTTATGCTTTGAGTCCTCATGGGTCCGCATAAGTCTGTGTGAATAAGTTCCAAAGGCCTGCTAGTGTGATGTTATTTTGTTTTAAACGAAACTCTGGTCTGTTTACCCTTCTGACATGAAGCACACATACTATTTGCAGGTTTTTTAATGATTGGAATATCTCTCACTGCTTGTTTAGCGCTAACTCTTACCATATTATCAAAACTTATGTGTCCAAGCCTCTTATGCCACAACCAGTTCTCTTCTTCTTGTCCCATTAAACACATACCTTCTGAAAATTCTGATAGTGTGTACAGATTGCCAGACGTCCTTGAGCCGATTGCTATTAATTTCCCGTTCTTTGTTTTTCTGATTTCACAACCCTGCTTCTTGAACACCACTTCATGTTCTTTGTCACAGATCTGACTCACACTTAACAGGTTATGTTTCATACCATCCACATATAGAACTTCTTCTAACTTGATTTTCCCTTCACTTATTTTGACCGATCCTTTACCTATTATTTTGGCTCCATCATTATTGCCGAACTTCATAGAACCACCCTCATATTTCTGAAGATTTTCAAATTTTTGTCTATCACCTGTCATATGACTTGAGCAGCCACTATCAAGAATCCACGGTACATATTTATTCTGAGCTCTAAAAGCAGTCTGCACTATTAAGGATTCCTGTTCTTTCCTAAGCTGTTTCTTTTGTTTCCATTATGTCTTAACTATGTTGTTGGGTTCTAGCTGAGATTTTTCCCTTTTCAGAATTTTGCATATATCCTTCAGAAGAACTACTATTGTGTTTTGCCTTATATGGTTGAGTTCTTCTTTTCTGAGGTTGAAATGAAACAGACATACTACGGCAATTTCTGGCAATATGCCCAAAGTTGTGACACTTAAAGCACTCTACTGCATAATTCATTAAAGGATCTTCTATTCTTTTGATGTGTGACCTTAGTAAAGCCATCATTGTCAGCTGTCATTTCAGGTCTGGCATTATATCTTTCTTTTTCTTGATTCGTTTTACTTTCCACAGCCTGTTTCTTGTCTTTATTCTTTTCACTTTCAACATTTCTTGTTTTTGGTTCAGTTGATGATTCTCCTTTAGTAAATCCGAGACCAAATTTGATGCCTGTGGATCTTTGATCGCTTAGAATTTTGTCCAGTTTCATCGAGCTTTCTTCACGTTTTAGATGACAGTTGATTTTTCGATCCAGCTCTTGTATTTGTATTCAGAGACTCACATTTTCTTCTTCCAATTTGCAGCAGTGGTCTATCTTCATAGAAACCTGTATTTCCAGATCTTTAGACATTTTCTTGTATTCTTCAGTCTATGTTTTTAAACTTGCAATAATGTCGTTTGCATCCTTAAGTTTCCTTGTCAGTTTTTCATTCTTCTTTTTCTCTGATTCCCATTCCGTAAGAGCAGACACTAGCTCACCCTCTAAATCAACTTCAGCCTCAACTTCTTCAACTTCAGAGTTCATCCCCTCTATGTTCTCTGATACCAATTGCTATAATCACAATGACACATAGAGGAGTGGTTGAAAATGTGTGAATCATTTTTCACAGCAGCAGTCGTATGCCGACAAGCAGTAGATCGCAAAAAAATAGCAGATCGTGATAATTGAGGTGAAATTTTACATTCTGCAATTTTTATTATTATCTTCAAGTTGTAGCTTGAAAAAGGGGTTGGTGCCCGTCGGCCCAGATTTAACTTTGTCGGCCTCAAAATCTTCTCCACCTTCGTTACCTTCCTGTAGCTTATTGCCGCGAAATAGTAACATGTCGACCCTTTTTAATTTAATTTAATATTCTAATTTAAATTTTTAATAAAATAAAAATTTAAACTAAATATTTAAAATTAAATATCTTCAACTCCGGGGCATCTTTTTCAACAAAACGAAGAGCCAACTTAGGTTTTAAGAAAAACCCATTTCAAGTCTATTATCCACTGCATCCTTGGATCTGACTGCCAATGTTGACAACAATGACAATCCTTCTTGCTCAACAATCTCCCCCTTTGGAATTGTTGGCAACACCTGTATACATTTTTGTAACTCTTCTCCCCCTCTGTCAGTAATACCAAAGGGCTGCTGTAGACTTTTGATTTCTTCCTCCATTCTCCTCTTTCTTGATGCTGAGTTTCTTCACCTCTTGCCATTGTGTAAACTTCAAGCACACCAAGCTCAATACGAATCTTTAAAGATGGACAATGATGAGAACATAGAGACTTTCATGCAAAGATTCAATGGGATCACAAATTCAATCAGAGGTCTTGGCAAAGAATTAATCGATGCTGCTATTGTGAAAAAGGTATTGAGATCACTTCCTCCTAGATTTGATTCTAAAGTCTCTGCCATAGAAGAAGCCAAAGACTTAAATCATTTTAGTATGGATGAGATGCATGGGTCCTTGACTACTTTTGAAATGAGAATAAGAAAGTCTAATCCCACAGATAGAGAAGCATCCTTCAAAGCTCTGATACCAATTGTTGTACTTAGTATGGCACTGAGAGGGGGGGTGAATCAGTGTAGCATTCTAGAACATGAATAAACAGCTCTAAAAAATTGCAGTAGATAAAACTTATAAACAGATATAATAAGTACCGCAAGAGAACATCACACAACACAGATTTTTAACGAGGTTCACCAAAATGGCTACTCCTCAAAAAGAATGGCTGCTTGGACTCCCATCCAAATCTAGCCTCTTGCAAAGCACCAACTTTACAATTTGTTTACCAGCACCAACTGGAAGGAGCACCCACCCCTTATTTTTTTGCATCAACAGAAAGGAGCACCAACCCCTAATTTGCCAGCACCAACTGGACTTCAATTTTGAATAAATTTTTTTGACATATACCTTTGTTATTGCAAGACTCTAACTGGTCTACATCACCTTTGCAATCTCTGCGCACTCTGCTCTCTCTTGCGTAATCACTTCACACAGTCTGCTGCACTACTACAGCTAGACTTTGTAATCAACTTTGCCCTTCACGCTTCTCTGCACACTCTATGTCGTTTCACATTCTGCTCTCTACTCAACACGAAATTCACTTTCATAAACACTATGCTCACATTTGCACTTTTTCTTAACACCCCACTATATCTCTCCGCGTTCTCTGCTACAACTTCACAGAAATATCACTTCTACAGCTAGCACACTGTCATTTCACACTCAAAACATGACTTCTGCATACCGCATTCTTATCTTCTCTTCGCACCACTCACACTGCTACACCTGAACTTCATACACATATATCACATCACGCTGCACTTTTAAACTCGAAGAACCCTTGCTTTTATAGAAGAAATTTTAGAGGCAAACCCTAGAAGAACGTTGACTGAGAAACCCTAGAATTTGTCAGCTGACAAACCCTAAAATCCGTCGGCCCAGATTTAACTTTGTCGGCCTCAAACTCTTCTCCACCTTCATTACCTTCCTGTAGCTTATTGCCGCGAAATAGTAACACGTCGGCCCTTTTTAATTTAATTTAATATTCTAATTTAAATTTTTAATAAAATAAAAATTTAAACTAAATATTTAAAATTAAATATCTTCAACTTCGGGGCATCTTTTTCAACAAAACGAAGAGCCAACTTGGGTTTTAAGAAAAACCCATTTCAAGTCTATTATCCACTGCATCCTTGGATCTGACTGCCTGTGTTGACAACAATGACAATCCTTCTTGCTCAACATATAATTCAAACAAAATCCAAAAAAAAAACAAAATCAATCAAATCATAATTAATCCACATAGAAACAACATCATCATTTTTGGTATTAAGTGACATTAATTCAACTTGCATTTACATTTAACTCTGCTTCATCTATCTCCTTCTTTTCTTCCTCCTGTCCTTCTTATGTAGTGAATGTTGTATGGTCACGCTACGAGCAGCTACATACATTTCATTCTCCTCCCCCCTTCCTATTTTTATTTTTTCTTTCTCTTCTCTTCTTTTTCTTATATTCTTTTCTTCTTGTTACCCATAAATGTTGTATGGTCATGCTTCGAGTGGCTACATACCTTTGATAGGTTTTTTTTCTTCTTTCTCTTATATTCTCTTTCCCTAGTTACTCATCAATGTTGTATGGTCATGCTTTGAGCAACTACATACCTTTGATAAGTTTCTTTCTTCTCTTCTCCCTCTTGTATCTTCCCTTATTTCTTCACTCTTTTCTTTCTTTATGTCACCCATTACACTCTCAACCCATTCTATTGTCCTTAACATAGGGGCAACATTATGTATACATTCTCACTTTTTACATCCATATAGGCATCTATACATATTCATTGTAAATACCATACTTGGAGAATTAAAAATGCACATGCTAGCATACCAGTGTGATGCCCAACCATCTTTTAAGGAGACAAAATTATTGAAATGTTTTGAGTGCTTCACCCATAAACAGTTATATAATCATCCACCATCCAAAGTTGGCATATTTCAAAGAAAACCCATACTTCCCTTGGCTACCTTGCTCTCATTCTTGGATTACTCACATGTCCAACACATTAAATACATTTTGGAAATAGGTATCGCTACACTGCATTTCGACTGATGCTTAGATAAAATCACTTCGCTCATCATATCATTCACATTATTTCTCTTGAACCTCAAGATTGACAAAAGGACAAGTTACAAAAGAAAGAGAAAAATGGCAAAAAAAAGACAACGCCCACAAAAAAAATAAGAAGAAAGAAATAGACAAGAAAATCACCATACAGGGGCAAAAAACAAAAGAAAAAGCCTCGAGAGTACCATCAGCTTGAATACCTATAGTTCTTAGGTCTTTGCCAATGAGCTAGCTTACCGGCTAAGTTACCATGTAGTTACAAACCATCCTTTTTCAAAGTGATAAAATGAACATCACTTTACACACATAAATTCAATATTGAGGTATTGTTTACCAAGATAGTCTAGAACATGTTCAAGAAGTTTGCTCAGTTATTCAATGGGTTTGATTAGTTACAAATTATAGTGTTTGAATCTCCTCACTACAATCTTCATATCCAACTTCCTTGGAATAACAGAATGGATTACATCATCTAGCTATTGTAATGATGCAAATATTGTCCCTAAGCAACTTGTTTATATATTTTAGTATTATCATCCTATACATACACATCTAATGTCATTTCATATCTATTTAAGCATATCACCATTGCATTCACATCTAACTACCTATTATCGCATCTAAATTAATCATGCATCACCATAAGCAAAAAAAACAAACACAAAAATGCAAATAGACACAAGTGCCACAGAATATCATATGTATATATATATATATATCAAAATCGATGCCATCAGGCTATAATAAAAGGTGTGGGCTCTTGTGGGTATATTATAACATATCCATGTACGTAAATCACCATAAAAAATGCTATACAACTACAATAAGGAGTGTACCCTCATAGGTACATCTTCAAAAAAAGAATCCACTCATCCCGAGCACCTACAAAAATAAAACAAAAAATTCCAGCTTCTTTGTCCTTGCAGCCCCCTCATGACTGTTGCCCTATAGGAGTCTCATCAATCTCCTCATATTATAGAGCCCATCCTACCACTGCCTAGGATAACTCAGTCCCTCCAACTCCTACCCCCTATGCTTCCCCCACATACACTAGTGGTGCCATCCTCATTGGTGTATATGACATTGTAGGTACCACCACCTACTGGACCATCCTACCAATCGATGTCTTGCTCTTCTGACTCCTCTTCGCCTATGGGTGTGACAAGGAAAGATACCCAGATTTTTTTGGGATAGGTATCCCATGCACCATCAGATCACTCTCTACCCTCATACTCTTGGCAGCTTCCCTCATGTTTGCTACCATCAACCTCTCATTCTCCTCGTAGTTGTGCCACCTCCCTCTATGCTGCCTCTAGATGTGGCACTACATCCCCTACATTATCAATCTCCTAATCCACCCACTCCTTTTCTTGATGTGTATCCTACATAGTTTGCACGAGCTCTACTACCCTAGCTAAATTGCAGGCCTTCATGACCTCTATCTCTACCTAAGCTTCATACAACAACCTATAAAGCCACATTACAACCTCAATAATCTCATCATGCTTTCCTCAGATAATGTTACACTTGTCCCTATGTGTATCCCACTCAATCCTGAGTACCTCCATATCCTTCATCATTTGTTATACTCATACCTTGACCTCACATCGCTCCTCTAAAGTGACCCTCAGGTTTACCTCTACCTTCTTCTTCTCCTCCTCTACCACTTAGTGATTAGTGCCCCAATCTAGCTTGGTGTCAAGAAGCTTATCCCTAAGCCTCTTCACCTCCCCTCGCAAAGCCACCACCTCACCCTCCTCCATAATAACCATCGCTAAATCTCCCCCAAAGGCATACTCATCTATCTCTCCTACCATATCCTTAGCAATCACTAGTGACTCATAGACTTCCTCATCATCAACATCCATCAAGGGGATATCCTCCATCACCTCTAAGCCACTCCCCATCCCCTTGCCCCTCTTAGATAATGGCCCTACACCACTATCACTTACCAACCTATCCTAGTCATCACATTGTGGCCTCACCTACCTAATAAGATGATCTAGATCCACCTCACCTAGCTCGAGTGATCCCACATCCTCCTACTCCCTCACATACCTTGATGATGCTACTCTTGCCCCACCTGAAAGCTCTCGATCAAGAAACACTCATGCTACCTCCACCCACTCATCTACAACACCCTATACTAGCTCCCAAGTATACCTCGACCACCATACATCATACTTGGGAGTGGTCCCTATATTATCCATATTAGGGAAAACCATGGGCTCATCTGGCATCATGTCCAGCAATGCCACTATAGGATGCGGTCCTATGTTACCCTCTATTGTATAGATCACTACATGTGGCTCTAGATATCCCTACATCAATCTAAACTACCACTACACTCTAGAAAATGGAAAATACTCCACCTACCATCGGTACTTCCCTACCACCCACTGCCCTTGTCGAATGTGTACCAAGTGCTTCACATCCTCACCCCAATCAGGTCCTCCTCACCATGGTCTCCACTTCACATGATCCATCGTCAATCTCTCCAACTCCTCATGATGATACATTAGATCACCCTCCCTCACCCTCTTCTTCCTCCCCTCCTTATCCACTCTCCACCTCATCACATAGGGCACATCCTCTCCATAAATCTCATGTGCCTTATAAGGCAACTCTATAGGCCTTAGAATTTTAAGATGCTCCTAAGCCCATATTTGCAACAATGGACTCACAATGATACACGTCCTCTCTATCCTCACCATCGCATGCAATTCTTGATAAAAATGCACTAGCAACACCGATGCCCATGCATACACTATATTCCACTCTACCATATCACATACTACCCCCATCATGTTCTAGGGGAATTTCACCCTTGAAGTATCTGGTAGCGTGTGACTCACAATAAGTAACATTGCCATTGCATTGCGATTTGATAAATACTCCTAATAATTTATATAATCCACCCCATTCCTGGTATCTACCTCCTGCCAATGCTGCTTGAATGTCCTCTCCAAAATACCATCCCATAAATCTTTATCTGCTATCATCACAGTGATCCCCTCTACCAGTAACTGGTAAATGTGGTAAATATCCTCTCGGATCACCGTCATCTCCCCTATAGGCAAGTGAAAGGTATTCCTATCAGGATACCACCTCGCACACAAAGTGGAATTGTATGCATGATTTAAATGCACCTCACACATCTCCCACATGCCATACAACCCCAAAACCCATAAACACTTCCCATCATCCGCCCCCCACACATCCTGCAATGCATTTTGGTATTTCCACAACTGATGTCATGGGAATATCTTATTCACCTAAAATTCATACATCAAATTATTTAGAAACTAGATACATAAAATCATTTCATTTTGTTTTAACATGTACATATGTATGATAAAAAAAAACAAAAAAAAAAACGGTTCGTACGACCCCGTGTGAACCAAACGGTTCGCACACCCCTGTGTGAATCACCCGGTTCGCACCCCACCTGTGTGAACCACCAAAAAAAACAAAACTTTTACATGTGCTTATTCGCCATGACATCCCTGTCTCATCCATACCACCCATGCATGCAAAAAATGTCAAACACGTGTCGAAAAACATGAAAAAAATGCAAACCCTCCCACATTGGCATGTAACATGAGGAAGTAAAAAAGAAGTTAAATAAAAAAATAACAAATATATTTGGGTACCCATTTTGCTTATTAGAAGCCCCCACTTATCACATTTAACATGCATCCAAATTTTCCACCCCATTTCACCCATCACAACAACGCACACTTTTTCGAAAGATACAAACATCACAAGCAAAAACAAAAACCATGTCGGGATACCCATTTGCCCCTTCTTGCACAAAGTGCATGGATTTTTTCCATCCCACGCATATATGTTCATTTTACGACATAAAATGCAACAATTAGCATTCTTCAAACCCTTGATAAATGCACAGTCACTAAGAAAGAATAAAATGCTTACCTCTGGCATTTCCACCCCCGAGCTAGTACTCGCTGATTCACTAGCCATACCGTCTCATATGTTCAACAAATCGGTCGCAGTCCATTTCATTTCCACTCTTCTCCACCTCTCCAACACCATTTTCACATGAAAATAATGTCAATGACATATTTTTAGCCTTAAAAAATCCCATTTTTCATAAGTTTTCACCCCACAAGTGCGAACCGGCTGGTTCGCACACCAATTTTTGAACCACTTGGTTCACACGTGTGAATTACGAATCTTCCACGACAGCTCAAAATCACCCCATCCATACAAAATATCCTTGAAACGTCCATCAATTCATCAATTTTTGCCAATTTTCATTTAAAATTGTGCACATTCTCTCATTAATCTTCATCAACCATTTTATCGTCGATATTCATCCCCTCCATCGCTAATTCATTGCTTGAGGGGGTAATAATACAACACATAAAAATTTACCTTGCACATGATCAAAAAACCAAACATCCAATCATGGATACAAAAAATACCTAAGAAACTTTTTTCTGAAGATTATCTCAAGTCCTCATGCTAGGCCAAATACAAAAGTGAAACTTCTCTTCTAAATTAAAACTCCAATACAAAAAAAATCAATGTTTGATAGACCTCAAAATACCTCTGACTGTAGACACCTCATGGATTCCAATATTCATAGTGGCAGTCGTAATACCACTTGTGAATGAAGCTCGTGAAAGTTCTACCCTACGGCTCCAATGATTTGTCAAATATTTTCAAAAGAGCTCATCAATCAATCAAAAGAAAAAATTGGTAAAGGCATTTGTTCCTTCCAAATTGGAACATCTCAAATTGATCATAATGCAAGGCAATATTACGCCTTCCCCCAAAAGCAATAATTATAATACTGCAAAGTGTTGTATCCAATAACAAACTATTTTATCAATGCGTCTCTCTTGTAATCATCCACAATTCATCAATCGCAAATTATTTGCCTTCCAAATCATTCCATCAATTCACATCATCAGTTTTTGTACTAAATCATGTTTCACACAATCTAGTACAAAAAGGGGTAAAATGTAGACACCTAAAAGTCACACATTGTCCCTCTCCCCATTTTCGTGGTCAATCAATTTGTAAAACCTTTGAACATTGCATATATTAGCTAAAAATACTATTCATTAATCAAAATTACTATTCATCATCTTTGGCCCCTTTGGGCTAGCTAAGCCCCTCCCTATGCTTAACCATAGGTCCTCATGTGACCTCATGCTAACTCAACTAAGGTTGAATTCTCCACCATGGTCAAAAAGCACTTTATGGTCAAAAAGTCAACATTTTGGTCAAAACATGCTTTATGGCTAATTACATGCTTAATTAGATTTAACCATGATTTTTTTTAGGCCCTCCACCTCACCTAGTCTACTTTGACTACCCTAGACTTCCACTTCACCTATTCTAGCCTATCATAGCCCTGCCACCTCTCATCCAGATATTTATCCACCTCACATTCCCTTGGGTCATAATGAAAGATGGAGACTTTTGCACCTAAAAAGCAATTTTTAATCTAAAGATATTTCAAAAAGGTGATCATTAATGCTAAATTGATATTTTTATTAAATTCATAATTATTTGTGGATGGGTGAGGTATTATCTCAGCCAACCCCATTTATGAGCCAAGACACCTCAGGGGACACCTCTTTGGTGGACACATCACCATTACCACCTCACAGGGGACAACTCATCCCCTTTCTCTCACCTTTGCCAACTCTATAAATAGAAGGCCATTTTCATATTTTCATAACAACCAAATTTTACTTACAAAAACTCTGCCGAAATCACTACAACCATTTGCATCCATTACACATCCATCACACAACCATCATATAACCACCACAATTGATTTTTCACTTTCATGGGGTTCATTTGTGATTGAGACAAGTCGATAATCCTTTGAAAAGTACACTTTTTGAAGGTGACCCGCACAAAAAACCAATTAAACAGCTGCTCGAAGACAACAAAAAAAATAATCTACAAATTTGGTATAAAAATGATAGGTTCGCACACCAGTGTGTGAACCACTCGATCCAAGATTGGTTCGCACCCCGAGGTATGAACCTTTGCTACAAACACTAGAATCACCGAATAAGGTAAGGATAACTTAATTTAGTATTTTATGTTGTTTTTAATAGTTATTTTTATGTTCTGAATACAATTAATGAGTCTTTTGTCTTTGTAAATACAGGGTTTTACTGAGGCAGCCCCCCCAATGCACTAACAAGATTTTGTAGGTTGACAGGTCCAGCAAAGCATAAGAACACATCTAAAAAGTGATGGCTCATGAGCAAGAATCCCACCTACACTGAGGAACTCAAAAATATATTTCTTGCTACTTTTGTTTTGAATCTGAAAGGGCTTCCTTAGGGAAGATCCCATTGTATCATTCAAGGCAAAACTTGTAATATGATATCACAGTGTAACCTCTTTTATGAATTCGATACAAATACAATAGATTCTTTTATATTGAATGAATGTCTTAGCATATTTTTGTTAGTTTCAATATGGTTGAATTACTGAAAAACCCTAGTATATTCCTTATAGCAACAGGAAGGGATTGTGTTGAAAAACATAGTTACTCACAAGGTTTATGGATGAATGAGGATTTGAAGATGTATGATTGGCCTACAAATGTGGTGCCATTTGTAATATTGAAAACATAGTCTATCCTAATGTGAATGTAGTGGATGCAACATGCCTAATGCAATATATACATAAATGCAAATGCAAAATGTAAGATGCAAATGTTTTTGTATTTTAATATTTTCAATTTTTTGTGTTTTTATGTTTTTTTTTTTACCAAAGGGCTTAAATACCTTTGGAGCCTTTTGTGAGTTGACCAAAGGGCTTATGATACCTTTGGAGCTTTTTGTGAGTTGATCAAAGGGGTTATGATGCCTTTGGGGTATTTTGTGAGTTGACCAAAGGGCTTATGATACATTTGGAGCCTTTTGTGAGTTGACCAAAAGGCTTATGATGCCTTTGGAGCATTTTATAAGTTGACCAAAGGGCTTATGATGCCTTTGGAGCATTTGTGAGTTGACCAAAGGGCTTATGATATCTTTGGGGCATTTTGTGATTTGACAAAAGGGCTTAAGATACCTTTGGGGCTTAAGATAGATCTCTGGAAGATTGTTTTTTTGTGCTTCTCATAATCGATTAAAAATTGATCCTAATATCTCTAACAAATCAGTATATTATTGCAATGGCTGATGTTGTTGGCCTTGTATCTGATTATGTTGCATATGTTTTTGGGCTAGAGGAAGATGAGCTTGGTAATTATACTACACTGGTAGAGGTGGTATGACTTGGTTTAAGGATTTGTGGATACTCAAAACAACTTGATTCAACGGGGCCACCTTTTGTTGCATGTTGTCACCTGTAATATTCTAGTTTGACCATTCCTTTTTGTGGAGTTAAATATCACCCTCCTAGAACTGGATGTCCTCAATGACATTGGCCTGTGCTAAGGCCTTCTTAAATGTTTGATACTCTTGTCATTGCAAGATAAGGGAGATTTATTTTGAACAACTTCTTGTAAACATCTGAATGAGCTCTGTTGTGGGTAAAGTGAAAGGTAATTTTGACATCACCTTCCTCCATTTATTTCCATACTCAATGATTGGCTCATCATCAAGTTGATGAAGGCTAACCAAGTTAGTCAAGTTTATCATTTCCTTAGCACTAGAGGTAAACCATTGTAGGAATAGCTTGACCAATTGCTTAAATGTGTTTATGCTATGATGTGGTAGATGATTATACCATTCCAAAGCTTCCCCAAATAATGTTGTAAGAAATATTCTTAACATCAAGGGGTCATTTTATTGAAAATGGAAGCACATATTGATGAAGTTTATCACATGCTCTTGTGCATATTCATCATCTTTGAACTTTTCAAGTGTAGGCATCTTGAAATTTGGTGGGTATGTTGGTGATGATACTAAGGGATGCAAAGGTTGATTTCTAAGCCGCTTTAACATAGGTTTTTGATAAACCAATCTTTGATTTTATTTTTTGAATGAATTTATCCAATAAACTAGCACTTTATATGGTCCTAATGAAATGATATGATCTTCCTCTTGTCACCCTTGATTAGAGAGAGGATGCCGCTTTTGATGTTGAGGTGGATGATAAGTATAATCATTAGGTACCTCATCATAACTTGATTCAGGGTAGCCATCTACTTCTTCATGATGTTCACATTGGGACTCTTCATATGATTCCTCATTATAGTGATCTTGATATTGTTGAGGAGTATGAGTTTTTTGATGATAACCAAATAATGGCATTTGATGTTGAACATGATTTTGGCATGGCCATGAGGAAATATTTCAATATTTCACTAGATGCCTTATGTGTTGTTGCATCTTTTGGGTGCTAGTCATAAGCATCACTTTATGTAATGCATTTTGCACTTGCTCTTGCTGTATCTTTTGTTGTTATTGAATCTTTCATTGATACAACCTTTGTATGTGTGCTTGTTGTGAGTCCACCCATTTTTGACTTAATTGTTGTTGATCCAATTGGAGTTCATCCATACATTGTTGTTGGTTAAGTTGTGGTCTTAGTGCCTGATGTGTATGATCTCGTTGTTTAGTTGCATCGGGGCTATGTACCCTCGTATTTAAAATATGGATGGGTTTATCATGTCTTTTCCCCCTAGTAGGATCTAATAATTTTTTCCATGCTCCTTAAAGGATGCATCGACCTAATATTTTGAGTTATAGGTTGGTTTTATATAGTTTGACAATGTAGATCCACAATGTGGTTGCCCCAAGTACTCTTCATAAGAAGTAAGAGGATGACTTGGGTCCTCTTCCTCATCTATGAGGAATGATGCATATTTAGGCTCAAATTTAAGCTTTGTATATTCAAACTACATAGAATGCTCTCTATGAGGAGTAGGGGGGTGGCTTGCTCGACCAGATGGGGTGGTTTGCTCACCCAAGCTAGGCCATGGTGTATGCTCATGTTCATTTTTTGATTGATGTATAGAGAAATATGGGATGTGAACCTATAACATTGACCTACTAGGCCCCTCAGTGGGTGGATCATTCCATATATAGAATTCTATCAAGGTGTTCCAGTCAAGAAGGTTTCCTAGAGGACATGTGGGTGCCCACCTAATAGGGCTATCTCGAAGGTTTGACCCCCTATGGATGGTATTGATATTATGATAAAACCTAGGATGCCATTTAGGGATGGTCATGTCCTTTGGACTGATTTGGATTTGTTCAGTGGTTATAGAACCTGATTTTATCTCTAGAATGAAGGTCTTGCTCACTATGGGAGGTCCCCCAGCCATTTAAAAAATAAATTTGGCTTCAAAAAAAGTTGTGGGTGTTATATACCAAAATGATCAGCATGATGAGCTGATCACAATGGGATATGACTCCAAAATTTGACTTCTAGGTCAAAAATTTGTATTTTTGAAATAATTGGCCAACCGGGGCTTTGTGGGGAAATGCCCACTTTTAGGATTTTTAGGAAATTTTGAAGCATGAAGAGTTAGGACTCAAATTTTTTGTGAGAGGTGCACAAGAGGCTAACTAAGACAATAAAATAAATTTGGCAATTTTTGGAGTTGTCTAGACCATTCTATGACCATTTTAGTGTAGTTTTTCCCTATTTTTGGCTTCAAAAATAGAGTAATCATAAAACCAACATAACTTTTTTGTTATAGCTCCAATTTGCATGATTATCAATCCATTGGATGCAGAATAAAAAAGTAGCTTTTTACTTTGAAAAATTATGGTTAGGGTTTGGTACCTGATCAAGGATCTTATGTTGATTATACAAACAATAAAGAAACACACAAAGTAGACAATATGATTATCTCTTTTGAGGATTAAATGTGTGTCCTAAGAACTTGTTTTGTGTTTCAAATTTGTTGTGTATATACTCTGAAATCTTATCGTATTTTCAAAATTTGATGCTATACTCAATTTATTCAAATGTTTTCACCTATATACTTGCACAAGCTAAATATGTGAGTGAAGTCCATATTCAACGAGGTAGCATAGGTAATACCAACCCTCACCCAACACATTGTGTGCAGTGATACATCCCTTCGAAGAGGAGTGCATGCTATTTTGCATGGATAGGATAGTTCTTGGATCAGCCTTGGCCATGAACAGGTCCCAATGAGACAATGTCAAGTGAGCCAACCAAGTGGTAATGACGTTCACTATTGGTCTCGATCAAATGGGTTGGATGTGAGAGCCCAACGCTACTGATGTTTAAATGATACGTGATGTGTGGGGTTATTTTTAAATTTGCATGAAATAAAATGCAACATAAAGCACTCACATGCTATTTCTACATGCTTAAAAGAACTTTTCACTATAAGAAAATGCACATCTAATGCTACCTGATGTTCAAAAAATGGAAGTTTTAATTATGAAGAAATGGCCTCTATTTAGACCTCAAGCATGCAAACTCCTACACACAACCTAGACCACTAGAAACTATGGTGATTTACAATCAAAATTCTATTTTTTCTAGCAAAAACTAGTAGAAAATCTAAGATATTCTAAGAATTTAACCTTAAAATTTCTCTATGTTTTTTGATTAAACAACATTTCACCTACTGCACTCTGGAAATAAACACAGACAGAGAAGTGAAAAGTTGCAGAGAATTGCACCAACTTGAAATCCAAGTCTATTGCTACTCAAGTTGTCTACTATTGCATATTTTTTGTCAGTCACTATCACTTAGAGCGGTTGTGACTAGCTATTGTCTTAAAAAGTGGCTAAGAAATGTTGGTCGCTATCAACTAGAGTGCCTGCACTGGTCATTGTATTCAATAACAAATAAAATCTATTGGACACTGTCAACAAGAACGATCATGCTTGCACACAAAAAACATAAAACAACTCATCACAAAATCATTTTTTAAGTGGTCCCATCATGATCACCATCTGTACGATCCTAAGAAGCATACACCTAAGCTATTTACATCATTACATAAAGCATAAAATCATGAAAGCAATGAAAGACAATAAATTAACAAAACATAAGATCTCTTTTCATTAATTCATGTTGAAATTTGGTTACAAATAGGTCCCTCTTAGGGATACCAAATACTTGATACAATGATTACAAATGGAATAGCCCCTGAACAGGGATGGTGTACTCCACAAGCTTCTTAGATTTGACATGAATTTGTTCAAGGGATTACAGATGCATTATTCTCACTTTCTTGGAGGGATATGATGCCAAAGATACTTTAAATTAGTCCAAGAACCTGTGATCTACACTCAGGAAACAACATAGAAATATTAGTAGCATATGTGGCCTCTCATGATGAGGCTCTTTCTAAATATCTGCATAAAATAACATAGAAGCATGATACAAGCATAAAGGTGCAAAGATAAACATAAATGCATGAATAATTAAGAAAATACCATACAAATGTAATGGAAAAGATATATCTATGGTAATATAAGTTGATAAAGTAGAAAGCAATAATAAATCTATGCTAAAAACTCATAAAATGATGACTCAAACCTAGGATGTGCCTGCAGGCCACTATCGAGGATAGAGGCCATGAACTAAAACTTTTTGTCTCACGAATCAGGGGGTTGTGATACTCAATCCTTCATCTGAATTGATGTTCAAGGGTTGACTTCATGTCCAAATATGGATTAGAAGTGAAAAACAAGTAGAACATGAATGCTTTAATGGTGCTTTGTTATTGCTCAATTAGACAATGCTTTGTTACTCCTCAAGGAGATGTAGAATCGCTCTCCAATTCGCTAGGGCTTCACTGCATAAAAAATCATATCCATTCTTGTTCCTGGGAGGATGCATATGTAGACCTACCAGATTCTATATCTTAGCTTCGTGGAGAAGCCAAGATCTAGATATACATATAACTAGCCATTAGAGGGGAAGACTTTGTTCTATATTTGCATGGAAGTGGCAGTCAGGAGGACCTCTGGGAGATCCACACCAAAAATCGCTCGAATCTAATGCAAGTGTAGTCTTCTCACATGATTCAAGCCTACATTCATGACCAGTTTGTGTTTCAATGCTAGCCACTATCCAAAGCAATGACTATTCATGGTTACTCTTAGATTTAGTGACCTATGTTGGCGGTCACTCTGTTCGATATCAGTCATGCCTAAATGGGCTAGAACTGCCTCTTGTGAGTTGTTAGGGCCACTTCTAGATTTTGGGAAGGACTAATATTATTCATATGGTATTTGGATGTGCCCATATGAGTAGTCTCATAAACATAACACATTTTAGGTGTCTACAGCACTAGTGGCAAGGAAAGGGGCCACTAGGGGGTGATGCAGATGTAAAGGTAGGGGAGGCTGATAGGGATGTTGTATATGAGGATAGTGATGAGGCTCCAATTTATGAGAAGCAACACATAGGAAAGCAACATGTATATTTCTAAGTAGCATATGAGTGGATGGACCTCCTAGATTTATGAGGTTTATGAGATGATATTGGTGAGGGTGACTTTGATTATCAGGATTTGCAGGCACAACTAGTAACATTAGATGCCACCATTACTGAGCTACGGGGTGATATTATTAGAGGTAGATGGGAGTACATAGAGGAGATAGCTATCCTACAGGTATAGGTGTATAGTGCATAGGCAAAGATAGCTACTCTTTAGGCACATGATGGAGCACAAAGCCCTAATCATGGGGGATCTAGTAGTGGTGAGATAGTCAAGCTATGAGAAGAGGTAGGGATTCAAGTTCAATACTAAGAATTCCAATGCTAAGAATTCTAGGGATCACCTTATGGTTGTCCAATGCTGAGAATTCCAAGGATTCAAGTTCAATACTCCCTTATTTTCTTTTGTCTTTGAATTGTGGTAGGGAGTTTCTCATTTTTGTTATGGTGAGCAATGGATTTTGGTAGTGGTGATAACCATTGTTTATGTTGCTTTTTGCTAATGGTGAAAACTACTGTTTATTTTTGCATATTTTTAGTGGTAATAACCACTCTTTATTTTTCTCATTTGGATATTTGCCCCAAGTTGGTGTGAGGCAAGGTATTTTTATAGCTTTGGGTAAGGAGGAACTTGTCCTTTTATCAATTCTCATCATCTTTTAACCATTCACATAGGGGGATGAGCGAGGTAAACTTTTCACTTAAGGTAACCTAGACCACTTTTTAGGTTTCATATTTTCTTGTGCAAAAATTGGATTTATTAATGTGAAAATGTATCAGGATTTTTACATGTATTGGGATTTTGACATATACAAGGTATAATCTAAGTAGGATTCTACCTTCTAAAAATCATGATAGCTTTCTAAAAAATCTAAAAATAAAACTAGAGATGGTTGACTGATTGAAAACCCTAAATATACCTTAGGGATCATGGCTAAGTTAAAGGAAACAAATGCACAATATGGAATGTATAAGTAAATGGTAAATATAATGTAAATAGGTGGTAAAAACTGACCTTTTGACAACATTGATTATGGCCGATGCCTAGTGTACAGACCTAGTGCTAGCCATGTACGACCAACTTTAAAATGCAAAATGCAATGGTGAGCATGCCTAATGCAACTGATGTGATAATGCAATGATATGAGATTTAATGCAATGCAATATAATATTTTTGTTTTTTTTGATTTTTTAATGATGTTTTTTTTTTATTTTTGATATATATATTTATACAATTTGACCAATGGACTTAGTGGATGCCATTGGGGCTTTTAGGAGACAAAAGGATGTATAGATACCTTTGGGGATTTTGGGGTGACCTAGATGGTCGTAGGCCACCTAGGGGAATTTTAGGGTGACCAAAGGGCTTATAGATACCTTTGGGGATTTTTGGGGTGACCTAGATGGTCGTAGATCACCTAGGGGTATTTTAGGGTGACCTAGATAGTCATAGACTATATAGGAGTATTTTAGGGTGACCTAGAAAGTCATAGATTTCCTAGGAGTGTTTTAGTGTGACATAGATGGTCGTATACTGCCTAGGAGCATTTTAGTATGACCTATATAGTCATAGACTACCTAGGAGCATTTTAGGATGACCTAGACAATCATAGACTACATAGGAGCATTTTAGGGTGACCTAGACAGTTGTAAACTACCTAGGAGTATTTTTTAGGATGACCTAGACAATCATAGACTACCTAGGAATTTTTAGGGTGACCTAGATAGTTGTAGACTACCTAGGAGCATTTTAGGGTGACCTAGATAGTCGTAGACTACCTAGGAGCATTTTAGGATGACCTAGATAGTCGTAGACTACCTAGGAGTATTTTAGGGTGACCTAGATGGTCATATACCACCTAGAAATATTTTAGGTTGACTTAGACAGTCGTAGATCACCTAGGGGTATTTTAGGTTGACTTAGATGATCGTAGACCACCTAGGGGTATTTTAGGTAGGATATGGACCCCCTACCTATAGACCCCCTATCTATAGACCCCATGTCTATGGGTTATCGCTAGACTTGCTAGGGTGGTTGTGGTAGATTTTGAGGTTTCTCTTCAAGTGGTAAAAGCTATCACAAAATAGGATGCTGCAATGGAAACATACAAAGATAGAAATATTATTCATCATCCAATGGGATGACCTGCTTGTGTTATTCATCTAAACTTGGGTAATTGATGGAAACTATACCATAGTTTGATTCATCATCCGTTGTCCATTCATGAGGATCTTGATCCTCTTCCTCACTATCATATTGAAGGGTATGTAAACTCTTTCCCACTTTGTGAGGTTGAGCAACATCACTAGATAATCCTTGATCTATCATGTTTATGGGAAAGTAATATTATAATGAGTGGATATTATTTGGATTGGCATAGGGATCACGTACATGCTCATCCCTATTGTTCAAAACTAGGTGTTCCAAACTCTCTGTGATTACATCTAAAGGTGTTGGCTTGTTGTGTCCTAACCTAGATTTATCATATAGTAACTGATATTGTGGATGGTAAGGAACACGATTACCCTATTCATATAGCCCTAGATAAAAACCATGCCAATTGCAATGATGTAGATATCACATGGCATAGTGAAGATTTGACATGTAGTTTATATCTTTAGATAAAGGTTCATCATCTTCTTCTTGTTGAGGAACTGGCAATGTTCCATAATAGATACCCCCATATATAATTTTTTTTGGTTGGGTGGTATACCTAGAGGTATGATGCTACATATGGGAAGATGTGGTCATCCCATATATTGCACTATCTCTATGTATGGAACTGTTGTGATGTTCTTGACTAAGTACTCTCTTATCCCTGTACTAGCCATTTGTATTGTAACCTGGGATGGTGAAGGTGGAGGATACAAAAGTGAGGTTTGATATGACTAAATGTGTACCTCCTGATATGGTTCTTGGTCTACTAGACTAGGAATCTCTTCTGTACAGATGGTGGAAATTATGGGATGAATATCAATGATTGGCCTCTTCGACATGTTCCTCTACAGAAGAATTGATGATGATGAAGGTATTTCTGAGGGTGCCAATAATGACGATGGAATGGATGAATATGATAATGGGGTAATGGAAGACAATGGAGATGGGAGTGGCCCCTAAATGGAATTTTTTAGTTGTAAGTCCACGAGTCGATGGTAATTTTGACTTAGGTATTTATTGCACCATGTGTCAATACTTAAATGGCTCAAGGTCTGCAAAGACTATGTGTACCTACCCTTCATAAGTATACTTTAGGTATTGGTGAGCAATGGAAGGGATACACTTCATATCCCAGATCCAAGGTCTACCCAACAATATATTGTAGGCCATTGCACCCTCCAAAATATGACACAATGTCGGTATAGTTTTGCATCCCACCTAGATGGGTAGGACTATAGTTTTGACTGTGGAGCATATCTTATCATTGAATGCTCGGAGGGTGTAGGTAGATGCAACAACATGATATGTTGGAAGTTCTATGTATTTAAGAGCACTAGTGATTATTATTTTTCTTAACAAACTAGTGTCTATTAGAACTCTCTTATACGATATGCCATTCACACATGCAATGATGTATAAAGGAGGGTCTACTGCATCACTTGCTATGGGTTTGAGTTCATTCTCATGGAACGTGATCACTGGTCCCTTAATTTGTTGCACATACCCCAAAAAAATTATAAAGGAGTTAGACTCATGGGGTTGTAACTATATAAACTTAAGAATATCCATTAGAGATTATCTATGAGGTGTAGATTGTTGAATGAGATCGTATATGGACAATCTAGACAATGTTGTTCTTAAGCTTTGTGCAAGCTTACTTTTTATTGTCATTACTAGCCTAGGTGGAAGGAGTTGTATTGGAGGTGGTGGAGGCTATGGTGTTGATGGAACATCGCTTGAAGCTGTAGGTGGTGCAACTTGACTTGGATAGCGTCTATTCCTAGTCACAATACTAACCATCCCAATGTACCCTTGTAGAGGGGGTGCCATCTTGACCTCATTCATTTGTTTAGCAGGAGCTACTTGTACCTCATGAGTAGGTAATGGGTATTTGAAAATACCCATTTATTGATTATTTTGGGTGAGAGGATTATACACTTAGATTTCATTCCTCTATATCATATCCCGCACTAGGTTTTTGAAACCATAGCATGTAGGCAATTCATGGCTATTCTACCTATGATATCTACAAAATAACTCTTCTTGACATACCATAGGCTTTTTCTTACCTATATTCGGATCTATAGGCTTTATTTCTAGTAGATTAATCATTTTGGAAGCCTACAAATGATCAAATAGGGATTCCATTGACTCAATGAAGGGCGTAAACTATTAGCTAGGATGACATTGCTTATTTTGGCCTTGATTCACTTGAGTATTATTATTATAACTCATAGGAGGAGGTTGGGCCTAATAATTTACCTTTTGAGGAGGCATCATTTGTGCAGGCCCTAGGATATTAATGGCCACTTGATTGACCGCTACCATTTTTGATGGCATCATATTGCTCTTTGGATTTTTAGTCCACTCCTTGTGAGGTTTTGCTATCTCCCCCTCTTGGATTTTGATCTCTTCTATGGTTCTAGCCTATGCTAGAGCATCTTCAAGAGTGGGATATTGCTAGAGTTGTAATAATAAAGATATCAATTTTAGACAACTCTTTGCAAACATCCGAGTCAACTTGGACACTAGCAATAGGTAGGGTATCTTAGCTAGGAGTGTTCACCACCTATTCCCATAGTTAGTGATAGACTCATCATCATATTTTTTTAACCTCTGTAAGGTTAGTTAAAGTCACCTTCCTCTTGGTATTGAAGGTGAAAAGTTCCAAGAATACATCTACAAACTATTCAAAGGTATAGACGCTATGCCTTGGAAGTTGATTAAACCACTCAACGGCTGGGCCAGAGAGGGTAATTAGAAATATTCTCAAGAGTAATGCATCATTCTCCTATATGCTAAAGCACTGGTTCATGAACCTAGTGACGTGCTCTTGAGCATCTTCTTCCCCTTTAAAATTTTCCAATTTGGGCATTTTAAAATGCTCAAGGTATGTAGGGGAAGGTATAGATGGATGTAGTGGTTGATTGCACAATTGGTGCAAGGTGGGCTTTTGAAGCCCAGTCCTATATGTCTTACTCTCTATAGTTTCCAAGAATTCAAGCAATGATTGATACACATCAAAGGATTTAATCTCCTCTTCTTTTTTTTGGCCCCACAAAGGGGGATGAGGAATGTTAAGCATATGTTGAGGTGGTTGATTGTCATCAACCATGCCTCCAAAAGGTGCTTCTAGGTATTCCTTGTTTTGTTCCAAATCATCATAAGCCCCATAAGGTGTTTCTGGAATGGGCCTACAAGGAGGAACTAATGCCTACTGAAGGTGATCTATATTAGGCCTATTAGGTAAGTTATGATCAGGCCTAGGAGGTCAAGGTGATAGCATTTGATTAGGTCTAGGAGATCTATCTTGATGGAAAGTGGGTTGCCTCTATCGAGCCTCCTGTCTATGCATGCTTGGAGTAGGAACTCCATTACACAAAGTTTCTTGAATATACTATTCAAGTCTTTTTCTTTCTAATTGCTTTTAATGCTCTAGGAGATCCAAGCATTGTTTATCAAACCAAAGTTGATTAAACTTAGCTTGAAGATCAACATACCTCTTGACTAGTTGATTTATTTGATCAGTTGTATTGGACCTATGAGACTTAGCATTATTACCCTGATACCTATCTTGTTTAGGAGGATTTTTGAGGTCTACTATGGCTTTACCTCGATTGAGGGAAGTTGCATTTACTTGAGTCTCACCCCTAAACATATGTTCTTGATAACCTACTGGTGTAGAGGTAAATGTGCTTGCATGGAATGATGTGATCGAGGATAATCAAAAATTTCCTTAGGTCTTCCTTCATAATTGAGGAAGGTCAGGGAAAAATTGGCCCACCTAATGCAATGAGTATCATACTCATCTTGATATGTGCACTTTGGGGAAGGGTTATTTGAGAGCATAATATGATAATTTAACCCTACCCTTGGTGTATAGTCTTGATCCTGCACACAAGTGTGAGGAGTAGACCGAGTAGGCACATGAATATGTGGTATTTATCTATGTGTAGGTGCCTCATTGCATGGTTTCATTTATTGAAAGAAGGTATTGGAAGTATCCATACTTGGGAAGTAATTTCCTAGAGTGGGACTGTGACCTGTAGGGGTACCCCATGTAGGGGTTCCTTGCAAGCTAGGTCCCCTCTCTAACAATCTAGGACTTGGGAGAGTAGGTGGCTACCAAGGAGGTATAACCATGTCCTTGGGGTCAAATTGGAGATGATCCATGTCTCCTTGCCTACTCCCCACAGTGTTTGCCCTTAAGTGGGCTTGGCTACGGGTATATACCATAAATACTTTTTCTAATCTCTATGTGATTATCTCCTTTACAAGTTTTATAGATTTAAAAACACAAAAATAGAAACACACAAGAATACAAATGATTATCTCTTTTAAATATTATGTGTTCCTAAATTATTTGATGTGTTTGTAATTTGTTGCTTTTGTAAAGAATATCTTTCATGTGTTTTGAATTTTTGTTGATGTAATTCTCAATTGTTAAAGGGTATTTCACCTATACACTCACAGACTCAATAATCGACAATAAAATTCCAATCACATGAACCAACAAAAGTATGGATATGAATCCCATACCCGATCAGGGAGCATAGGTCCTACCAATCCTCACCTAGTACTCACTTGGTCAATGTTATACCCTCCGAAGAGAAGTACATGCAAATTTTCCAAGCTACATCGGATCTTGGAGCTAGATTTGGCCAAAAAGGGACAGTTTGAGCCAATGGATGGAGATGATACCCACCTTTGTTGAACTCTATCAATGGTTGGGGATGAATTCCAACTCACTAATTTAAAAGAAGCATGGTGTGTGTGGTTCCTTTTAAAATTATTGAAAGTAAACAAGATAGCATTCAATGGATTTTCACTAAATGCATTAAATAGCATTTTAATTTCAGAATTATATGCATATATAAATAAGGAACCTACAAAATTTTTAACCTATATGAAAACCTAACCCTTAGGTAGGTCATACGCAGGTAAACCAAACAAATGCATGTCTAAAGCTATTATTTTTCTAGTTTTTCTTCAATTTTTTAATGCGGAATTTAGAAAAGGGAAATATAACTTTCAACCACACATAAAAGACATGAAAAACTAAAATTTAAACTTTTCTAGAGAACCTAGCTATAAATTGATGGTTTAGGAACTTACCTTGCCTATTTTGGAAACTGCTATTTATAGAATTTTTTATAGAAAATCCCTGGTTTTGTGGCCATCCATGGGTGGGACGACTACAAATTTAGGGGTTTTCCCTTGGTGTTACGGTTGCTATGGCCATCATTGATAGTTCCAATTAAGAATTTTATGGCCTTTTCAGCCCAGAACGACCATAACCTGCAACATCCAAAACACAAAAACAAGGTCAAAAATGGTAGAAAATTAAAAAACAAAGACAAGGGACTAGGTCCCACCGTGATCACCACTAAATAAGCAAGAACAACAACCACACCTAATATATCAAATTGAAATGCAATCTAGTTATAATTATTGAATTAAAGCATGCATAAGAAAGACTGCAAAGTAAGCTATTAAATTGAAAAATGTGTTAAGTAAAAAGGGGGGTTCTCCTTGTATTCATTAATTTATCAATTCAACGGTTACAATACATCCCCTTGAGGGCTTTTCAATGTGATACATTTCAATTTACAAAACTTGAGGAATCAAATCCCTCCATGAGCTTAATGGCGCGTTTCCAAGTGTTCTTCTCGCAACCCACAATATAGAGCTATGTTTGGGCTACATTTATTTAGCTCCTTAGCTCCTCCCTCATGCGTGGAATACCTACACCTACACACAAGAGATTGAAATATGTTAATAGCATATTCATTTTATGATAAAAACTATGAAAAGTATGCATCTATGAATATAAAATTTATTTGCAACTATTCTAAACAACTCCAAATGACTTGAAATTTTAATATGATGTTAATGAGATGATTTTGAAAGGATCTAAGCATAAATAAAAGTGGAATTGTTAGCAAAACTTATGGCCATTCCTAGGAGGGAAAAGTAAGATTGTAATCATAAAAACATTAATCGACCTATCAAATCTACTCAAAATTCACAAAATTTGGATATGATGTTAATCTAATTCTATAGGAATGAACTACATAGAAATTAGATCAAAATTGTGGGCCAATTCATGGCCATCCCTAGGAGTTCTAATAAGACTTGCTAACCATCCTAGGGAGGGAAAACCATAAAATGGGGTGGTTTTTGCCACCAATTCTACTTGGATCTGGTCAATAAACCTCCTAGGGGTGTTTTCATTGAATTTGGGAAACGAAATCTCAAAATGGACTAGTTTTGGAGCAAATGAAAGTCTCCTAGAACACCCTAAAAGTGCCTTCGATTGAAGAGGTTTCCAAGGCAAATAGGTGGGCAAAGGTTGAGGGAAAATATTGGTAGCACTTCGTGGTCAATAATTGCAAAGTCCTCTCTTTTTGAATTGGGTGAAAACACCTCAATTTATAGCCCAAGAGGGCATAGGGGGAAAAGGGGAAAGTGTGGGCATGCAAGGCAAGTGCCACCACTTGGAAATACCTTTGCCATGCATAGGGTGGAAGAGGCTTCCCATTTGGGCCTCTAATTTGTAGGTCCTAATGGCCATGATAGCCTCCCAATATGTCATGATTGATTGGGTGGGATAAATGGTAGAAATTGATTGCCATTTATCCCACCCTTTGACTTTTGAGGGTTCTGGGTCATGGCCATCCCACCCATTGAAGGTTGCATGTGGCCATCCTTAGGTGGGATGACCATGAACTATGGTCATCCTTGGGTGGGACGGGCATGGCTACATGCCCCAAAACCCTCCAAAAGTGGGGTAAAACTTCCCAAAAGTGGTTGGGAGTCTTAATTAACCCCTGAGGTATGCCCAATGGGGCCATATGATATCGAAAAGAGTGGCACATTAGCAGTATTATCTGATTTAAATGATTTTAGTTTTTACACACTCGAGTGGACAATAGAGGTAAAGCTCTTGTAGGTAACTGGGGTTTACCTTGTATATCTTTGTAGTATTGAGGACACCCATAAAATGTATCCCCACTTTTCAAACATTCTCCATGAATTCTAACATCTTGACTTGAGCATTAAGATTATCCCATATTAGTCCTTTGAGATGGGGGAACACCAATTCCTTCCACCAGTTATAAATCAATCTATGCTAGGTCCTTTGGTGTAATGTCTTAGTCTAGCTTAACTGCACCTTCATGGTGTTCTATTGTAGAACTTTATTATCATTAACATAAATCATTCACAAATATGCAGAAATATCAAATCATTCATCCACAATACATTATCCACAATAACAATCCATCAATGAGAGAGATAGATAATACCCTTAAGGTAGGGAAACACCAATAATAATCCTTAAGGAAGGAATCACTCCACAAGTTCTTCCAATATGAGAGATCCACTCAAGGAGGGCAAATTCCCATAAGCCACTTCATGGGAGACGATGATTACATAAGATTATTCTCCAATGATTATTACAATGACAAATATCTCTTCTTTATATATCCATATTCTTATTCTACTTTGGGGAACCTACTACTAATATAATATTATATTATATATAATATAATATTATAATACAATCAACCTTGGGTTATGGGTGGCCCATGCCAACCCTTATACAATAAAATAATATATCTCTCTTACAAATATCTAACTTTCTTTGTAATTGAATAGGTACCCATGTGCTCAAGAATGAATGCTCTATTTCATTCCAAGTGTATTCATGACTCCTTTCCTTACAAAAATTATTCCACCAAGACCAAGCTTCCCCTTTAAGACTCAATTGAAGGCTGATTTTCCAAAAATAATTATTACAATGTAGAGATCTAAACTTTTTCCACCATTCTCTAGCATCAATATCATCCTTCCCAAAAAAATCTTGTAGCTCCATAAGTTGATACCCTAATGCAAACTAGGGTTTTTTGACAATATATATCATGCCCTAATGCAAACTAGGGTTTTATGGAAATAAATATATTCCCACTGATTTTAAGCTAAAAAATCCACATAGACAACTAGATGTGCAATTTTTCTTCCATACCAAATAAAGTGCAACTGATTTGCTTACCTAAACTAAACAAATTTCATCTTTCAAAAAATTTGTGACTTGAAAATTCGTCACTACCCTTGTTCCATATGGATGAATTAAGAAGGTCATATCTCCATCAATACTACTTGTATTCCTTCATATGACCATTCATTTAACGCTCTTCAAATTATACACAAACTAATCGAAGAATCGCCTGAATCAGATAAACTCTCGCAGAGATATGACTTTTGAAATATGAGATATTTTTCTAGAAAAAATCTGCAAAATTCATCACTATCTTTGTTTTGGATGACTAACTTCAAAAGGTTGTATCTCCCTCAATATTTCTCGGATTCCTTCATATGACCACTCATTTTAAAGCTCTTAAAATTCTGCACAATCTGATCCAAGAACCGCTTGAATAGGATAAACTTACACAGAGATATGACTACTGAAAGATGAGACGTTTTTCCAAAAAAAATTGCCCTAATTATGTAATTTCACACAAAAATACCCACTTGGCCAAAATCGTTGCTCTGATACCACTTTTTGCAGAACTTTATTATCATTAACAAAAATCATTCACCAATACGCAGAAATATCAAATCATTCATCCATAATACATTATCCACAATAACAATCCACAAATGAGAGAGAGATAGATAATACCCTTAATGTAGGGAAACACCAATAATACTCCTTAAGGAAGGAATCACTCCACAAGTTCTCCCAAGATGAGAGAGCCACTCAAGGAGGGAAAAGTCCCATAAGCCACTTCATGGGCAATGATGATTACATAATATTATTCTCCAATGATGATTACAATGACAAATATCTCTTATTTATATATCCATATTCTTATTCTACTTTGGGGAGCCTACTAATAATATAATATAATATTATAATACAATCAACCTTGGGTTATGGGTGGCCCATGCCAACCCTTATACAATAAAATAATATATCTCCAAATATCTATTCCTAGGTACCCTACCATGCCACCCTCCTTGCAAATGTTTCATCCTCAAAACATATGAAGAAACATGATAATATGAGTTTCTAAGCAAAGTTAGCAACTGGTACCAATCTCGATCATCCATCCATCCAAGTGCAACACTGATGAGGATTGATGTTAGATCTTTCATATGACCCCTCTAGTAGTTCCTAGCTAGGTTTGCATAGTTTATTTCTAGCAAATTCATATTGTAAGTGAGTCTCCTTCTCACATGCACTTGTGGGCACTAGTTGTCTTCTAGTTGTCATTTAGAGTGTTAGTTAGTAAGTGTGAACTCAAAGTAGGAAGTGTGTACTTCAAGATAGCTAAAATGGATCTTCTAGTTAGCAATATTCTTAACTTAGAAGTTTACGTGCATTCTCCTTTGCACCTTTGTAGCTTTTGGTTAAGCATATTGGATCAAATCCATGATTTCATGGGTTGGTTATGTATTTTGGGCCATTAGTGCCTATATATTGAATTGTAAATAATAGAACACTTAGTTGGATTTTCAATCCTTTTCATTGGTATCAGAGCCTAGTTCATGTTTGCACTAGGGCTTGTGAGGTGAGAGGATAGGAGATAGAATTATTATGAGAAACATTTTCTCATTGAGGACTCGGTTTAAGCCCAAAGGGAGCTTGAAAACCATTCGGAGAAGGAAGTTCCTTCGCCGACAAACCCCTCGTTCCAACTTTTTGCTTATGCTCAAGAGGTATAGGAAAAGTTTGCCCCAGAGTTCTTCGTATCTCGATCCTTGGAAGGGATTGGATCGTAGCTACGGTCCAATTAGGATTAGGGAGCCATTTGACCCTGTTGCCCCCCCATTTTTGAGTATCGAAGAGCTCCAGGAGGTCATCAAAGCTAGGTCGTGTGTCGACTTAGATCTGGGTGCCTTTCAAACGCTGGTCGTGTGTCGACCGGATCTTGAAAGGAGAGCTACTGGTGGGAGCTGGTTGCTCGCATCTTTTCAATTTAAGCTTTTCAAAATTTAAAATTAACCCCCCTGGTTGATTTTTAAATTTTTTTTAATTTGTGCTAGAAAGGCTTAATTTTTTGTTAATATATTATTTTATTAATATATTATATGTGCTGATGCATTTGTAAAAAAAAAAAGCATTTTATTTTAAAATTTGCGACTTCGGCCCACCTCGTGCATTCGGAGCCGACCTCGCACGTTCGGCAACGCGGTGCTTTTCGGCAGCACTCGACGCGGCCTTTGCCTTGAGGCCTTTGTCCTGCGCATGACAACTATTCTGCCATCTTTTCCCACCACTGAGCGTCACCGCGACTTTTCTCCACCGACACTTTCGCAGCTGACACGCAGCGACAGCACTGTATCCCTCGCCACTTTTGCTTCGTCAGTCGCACACCTGTACACACAGACAGTCGGTCACAGCAGTCACATGACATCCCTGCCAGACGGCCATCCATTTCTGGCATCAGGCCGCACATGCGCCTGACGTGCTGTCAGGCGTGACAGCATCGTAGCCAGGCAGGAGGCCTGGCTACGCTGTCCTTCGACAGTTTGCCGACGGCGACGCTTAGAGGCAGCCGCACGGGTGCGCGGCTTGGGAGCTCGCACCAAGGTTTTCCCCTCTATCGGGTGCAAAATATTTGCAGGTTTGGAACCTCGAAAACTGCACCACTGTACCTGAGCCTCGAGAAGCGTGCAGTGGAAGATTTAGGTGCATGTAAAATTTTCATGCACAGTGAAGTTTAAGTCCAGTTGCAACAGCAGATTCAAGGGTAAAATTTTATTGTAAATTTTATTTTTTTTTACTATTTAAGGTAGCTTGTTAAATTTAATTTTTATTAATTTAATTTTTAATAACTTAATTAAAATTCATTAATCTTTGATTTAATGAAATTTAATTTTTTTAATTAAGTTATTTTTAAATTAATAAATGTTAAGTTGCACCTTAGATTAGTTTAAAAATTTCAAAATTTTCAGCCTTAGGAGTAAAATTTTCAGATTTTGAAGCACTCCATTGTAACAAGGAAAATTTGTATTGTATTTCCTTGATTTAGTGCTTTCTTATCTTTACTCCTGGCTTATACCCGGGAACACATGGCTTCTGACTTGGCTGCCCAAGTGGCAGAATTGGCCCATGTTGTAAACACTTTGGCAGATAAGGCTAATGACACTACCATGGCAGAAGTCCTTGGCAATCTTGCCATGAAGGTAAATGACATTTCTTTGCATAATGCCTCAACTTCTGCTCATGATTCTCGTTTGAGAGTTCGTTGTGAAGTTCCATTGTATGATGGATCCAGGAACCCTGATGTCTTGAATAGTTGGATTCTTGACATGAGTTCTTGGTTTGCTTTCTCTCAACTTTCAGAAGATGATATAGTGCCTTATGCTAAGCTAAAACTTTCTGGCTTAGCCAAAGTACTTGTGGAACGAAAACGAGGACAAGAACTCACTACATGGGATGAGCTTGTACAATGTCTTAAGACCAATTTCTATCCTTCAAATTATTCTAGGGAATTGGTTATTAAATGGTTTCGTTTTCGCCAAGGTACTAATATGTCTGTACAAGAATATATTTTCCAATTTAACAGGTTCGGAATACTTGTGAATGTGGAGGATGATGTTCCAGGTTTGATTCTCAAGTTTCAAAGTGGCTTGTTAGAACATTTGTACAGGGAACTAATGTTTGTTTCTATGGAAACTTTGGATCAAGTTTTCAACCAGGCACAGCTTGCGGAGGACAAGTTTAAGGCGCAATCGCAGGCATTCCGCACACTTGTTACTCAAGTGGTTGCAAACTCATCAAAAGGGAATAATTCTTTCTCACAAAAGAAGAATTTTGCTCAAAAGAAGAATGTGTCTTCTCCATCTCCTTCTTCTCCTTCCCCTTCCGCTTCTACTCCTTCTTCTTCTTCTTCTAAATCTTCTTCTTCTTCTTCTAAGAAATTCTGCAATTATTGTAAGAAGAAAGGGCATGAGAAAGCTGATTGCTTTAAGCTCAAAAAGAAGAGTTTAGTAATTACTACTCAAGAGGAGGATGCTTCCAAGGGTCCCCTTGAGTCTGTAGGAGAGAGTAGAGTATATACGGAATTACGAGGTAAGCTTAATGAAGTTACCTTAGTAAATGTAAGTTCTTCCGAAGGGGCTCGTGATGCTTTGTTCATCACTCGAGCCCACTTACTTCACAACTTTGCAACTGATTGTATAGTGGATAATGGCTCGCAGAAAAATCTAATTGCGAGGTCCATTGTCGAGCGTTTGAAGTTACCTATGGAGCCTCATCCTCAACCTTATTCTTTGGGTTGGAAGGATAGTGGAAGAGGCTCAGAAATCACTCACACTTGCACATTAAAATTTGCACTTGGCCCACATTTCATAGATCAAGTCACTTGTGATGTGACTCCTATGGATTGTTGTGGGATTTTGCTTGGACAACCTTTTCGGTATGATAGGAGAGCTGTTTATGATGCTTTTAAAAGAACCTACACACTTCAAAAATATGGTAAGGTCTTTCTCATTAAAAGCACCAACACTCCTAATATCATTCTAAGTTCCAAGCAAACGAAAAGAGTAATTAAGAAAGGTGGTGATGTTGCTCTAATTTTCATTCGCTCTCAAAACACTTCTACATCTACATCCATTACAAAGCAACACTCTTCAATGGATAAAATATTGCAAAGTTATTCACACATATTTCAGGAGCCAAAGTCTCTTCCTCCAATTCGCACAATTAATCACGACATTGAAATAATTCCAGGTTCTTCTCTTCCTAATGCTCCCATGTATAGACAATCTATTTTGCAAAATGAAGAAATAAAAAAGCAAATAGAAGATTTGTTGTCTAAGGGTTTCATTAAGGAAAGTACTTATGCTTGTGCCTCACCTATTTTGTTAGTTCTTAAGAAAGATGGCACTTGGAGATTATGCATTGATTTTCGTGCTTTGAACAGAATTTCTGTGAAGAATAGATATCCCTTACCCCGCATTGATGATTTATTAGATCAGCTTCAAGGAGCTAAGTTCTTTTCAAAAATAGATCTCAAAAGTGGATATCATCAAGTGCGTATCCAAGGTGAGGATACATGGAAGACAACTTTCAAGACGAAGATGGGCCTCTTTGAATGGTTGGTCATGCCCTTCGGTCTTACTAATGCTCCTGCAACCTTCATGAGGTTGATGAATGATGTATTTCGTGAAGTCCTTGACAAATTTGTCATAATATATCTTGATGATATATTGATTTTCTCAAAAACTTGGGAGGAACACCTTAGGCATATCCAGAAAACCCTTGATCTTCTTGCGAAGAATCAATTATATGCCAATTCTTCCAAGTGTTCTTTTGGCAATACTTCAGTTTCTTACCTTGGCTATGTGATTAGTGAGAGTGGAATTCAGGTAGATCCCATAAAAGTTGATGTTTTACTTAAGTGGTCCCCTCCTACAACTCTCACTGAGTTAAGGAGTTTCCTAGGACTTGCGAATTTTTATCGCAAGTTCATTCCTCAATATTCCACCCTTGCAGCTCCATTGCATTATCTCACTAAGTCCAAAACTCCATTTCATTGGGAGAAAAGCCAAGAAGTTGCCTTTGAGAAACTCAAAAAGAAACTGTGTACAACACCTGTGTTAACTTTACCTGACCTTTCTCAACCTTTTGAGATTGAAACAGATGCCTCTAAAGTTGCCTTAGGAGCTGTGCTCAAACAGAATGGTCATCCAGTTGCTTATCATTCAGAAACTTTTTCTGCTGCTAAGTTGAACTATTCTACATATGACAAGGAGTTGTATGCTTTAGTTCAAGCTATTAAGTATTGGAGACACTATCTTTTGGGAAAAGATACAGTAGTACACATTGATCATATGCCTCTCAAGTTTTTACAATCTCAAAGTAAAATTGAAGAATCAAGACATATGAAGTGGGCCTCTTACCTCCAACAATTTCACTTGGTGATCAAGTACAAAAAGGGGAAGAGTAATATTGTTGCTGATTGTTTGAGTAGGCCTCCAGCCGCTCTTGCCTTAATAGTTATGTCCACTTCGCACTTGGGATTTCAGACTTGGCCTAATCAGTATTCTCAGGATCCTGATTTTGGAAAAATATTTGAGCAAGTGAGTAAGCCTTCTTCTTCCAATTTGCGTCCTTTCCAAGATTTCTACATCAAAGAAGGACTTCTTTACAAATTGGACAAGGTTTGTGTTCCTTGTGAGCCTAGAGTGTCACTTCTTAAGGAAGCTCATTCTACACTTTATGGTGGTCACTTTGGGAAGCATAAAACACTTCATCATTTGCAACGATTTTTCTATTGGCCAAAAATGCGAGAGGGATGTGTTGAGATTTCTCAAACAGTGTGCAGTTTGTTGTCGCTCAAAACCAGCTAATAGGAAGTTTGGCTTAGGCATGCCTTTGCCCATTCCTTCCCGTCCTTGGGAAAGCATTTCCATGGACTTGGTTAGTGGTTTTCCTATGACAGTGCGCCAACATGATTGTGTGTTCGTGGTGGTTGACAGATTCAGCAAAATGGCTAAGTTTATTCCATGCCGCAAGACAAGTTCTGCATCAGACTTAGCTCAATTTTTCTTTGACGGCATTTGGCGTTCCTTTGGTCTACCTACCAGCATTATCTCGGATCGTGATTCACGCTTTGTGGGTCACTTTTGGCATTCTTTGTGGAAGATTTTGGGAGTTTCCCTTAACTTTTCTACCGCCTATCATCCGCAGTCCGATGGGCAGACTGAAGTGGTAAACCGTACACTTGTGCAAAGTTTGCGAATCTATCATCACGCTTCACCAGCAAAGTGGGACTTGAGTCTCACGCATATTGAACATGCCTATAATAGGGCCCTACATTCTTCTACAGGTCATTCACCCTTTGAAGTTTGTATGGGATTTCAGCCCTTGGCACCTTATGAGTTACCTTTGTCTTTGCCTTCTCCTGTCACTTCACATCTTCAGAAGGAGCAAGACAAGGCACACTCATTTGTTCAACACTTGCACAATCTTCAATCAAAGGTGGTTGAGATTTTGCAAAAGACACATCAACAATAGAAAAAGGCCATGGATCGACATCGAATTCCTCATCCATTTCAGGTTGGTGATAAAGTTTGGTTGCATCTTGACAAGCGGCGTTTCATTGATAAGACTCATAGCAAAATCAAACCAATTTGCTATGGGCCTTATACTATTCTTTAGCAGGTGTTCGAGAATGCTTTTCGCCTTGATCTTCCTGCACACTTGGGAATTCATGACGTTGTCAATGTAGATCTTTTGATGTTGTACTTTGACTCTACATTGGAGGCTGCACCGACTATCGGTCATCCTGTGGACGTGGTTCCTGAAGCTCGGTTACCATTGGATGCGAGATCAGATCTATGACACGAAGACTCGACAGACTCGCCAGGGGTCTACCACCTCATATCTTGTGGCTCGGCGAGGACAGCTGCCGCATCAGGCTCGTTGGATTTCTTTTCATCAGATGTCCCGTGACTTTCCTATTCTTTTGAAAGCATTGGAGTCCAATGCTTCTATTGTGGGGAGGCATGATGAGGATTGATGTTAGATCTTTCATATGACCCCTCTAGTAGTTCCTAGCTAGGTTTGCATAGTTTATTTCTAGCAAATTCATATTGTAAGTGAGTCTCCTTCTCACATGCACTTGTGGGCACTAGTTGTCTTCTAGTTGTCATTTAGAGTGTTAGTTAGTAAGTGTGAACTCAAAGTAGGAAGTGTGTACTTCAAGATAGCTAAAATGGATCTTCTAGTTAGCAATATTCTTAACTTAGAAGTTTACGTGCATTCTCCTTTGCACCTTTGTAGCTTTTGGTTAAGCATATTGGATCAAATCCATGATTTCATGGGTTGGTTATGTATTTTGGGCCATTAGTGCCTATATATTGAATTGTAAATAATAGAACACTTAGTTGGATTTTCAATCCTTTTCAAACACGTCGGTGCTGGTATGTCATTTTGTTACTTGAGTATCCAATTCTACTTCGTTGGCTCCATGCTTTTGCTACTGTATTTTTATAACTTGAATGATGGGTCCACTTTTTCTTTGATGTTGATGATCCACTCTAAAAAATAGGATCCCTATGCTTTCTCTGTTAAACATTGCCATAATTGGTGCCCTTCTGATTCCATGTAGAACTATAATATTGTTGCTTTGAACCATACCTCCAATATTGCATGAGTACTGTGTGGTGAATTTCGAGGAAGATAGTGCATAATATTGTGGTGACCATAAATATGGATAGTGTGCTTGAATCATCATGGTGGCTACCAATTCCACCATGTAAACTCAAAAAAATATTTCCTTAGATTAATTCCAAAATATTAAATTAATATGTCATTAGATTAATAAAAAAAAATTAAAATTAATCTTTCCTTATATTAAATCCAAAACATTAAATTAATCTATCCTTAGATTAATTCTAAAAAAATAAATTAATCTATCCTTAGACTAATAAAACAAAACAATAAAATTAATATTTCCTTAGATTAATTCCAAAACATTAAATCAATCTATTCTTAGATTAATAAAACAAAACATTAAAAGTAATCCATACTATAAGGCCCCATTAAATTAATCTATCTATTGATTAATTAGCTCATCGTTAGATTATTTCCAACCTTAGGGTCTCATTAAATTAATCCATCTATTGATTAATTAGAGTTCCTAAAACTGTAAATAGATTAATCTAAATACTACACTAAATTAATATTTCCTTGGATTAAAATTAGAACCCAACCTACACTAATATACCATTTAATTAAATGCAAAAACTAAGGGTTAGATATTACATTAATCTATTAATAGCAACTATTGCAATTTTTCTTTTGATAATATAAAACCATAGATTATATTGCATTGATCATTCATTTGATCAAAAGGTAGATCCAAAGTTTTAAAAGCAATATAACTATCAACTAAGGTTTAAACCAATGATATGACACTAAACCGATTAAAGGTCAAGCACAAAACCCAAAACTAGGCAATGTCGAAAGGAGATAAACCATTCTTCTATAAGAACTATGTAATCCTGATAAAGCACTTAAACCAAACCATAGGCCAAAACAACATAAAATGGAAATAAAACCAACCAAATCTTTAATAAAACAAAGGTTTAAAATTCTAAAACCCTAAGCTAGCATGCACGCACTGCAGAGGTAAACCTTCTACACAAAACTTGGTATACAAGCGATTCAAGGCACTACACATGCTATAAAACTAGGTGCATGCTCCCCAACAACTTGGCTTAGGCTAATAGAGAAAAAAATAGTGATTTTCAAGTCATACGTCAGGTATACGAGTAGCGAAGATATGAACCATGATGAAGGCAACCAACAATATTCATCATGAAATATGCTAGCTACCCACTGTACTCTCACCATGTAAGGAGATTGATTCTTGGTTGGCAGATTTGAGCACATAGCCCAGGCATAAAACTCAATAAAACTAAGAACAAGGGTAGAAATAATGCAACATAGAATAAAGGAAAATAGAACATAGGCAACATAGTATATCAAACCAACAAAAAGTTGACAAGTAGAGGCATAGACTAGCATACAAAAATAACCAAGCAAACCAAACACCAAATCCATGGTCAAAATACCCAACAGTAACGAGTTTTTGTTAGAGTATATTATATTATTTAGGTACATGTCAATGTACCACCTTGGATACATTGTTAGATTAGGAGTTTATCTTAGGTTACTTGAGGAAGAAGTAATAAATGCACAAGTTTCAATGTGCAATGATGTAAATGTACAAGGAGTCCACTTGTACATGAGTCATAGGAAAGGTAGTTAGGAAGAGTAAGGGCCAAGTAACTTATCTTATTATATATAGGCCCCATAGTGAATAGAAGAGAGTATGAAGTAGAAGTGAGATTACTATAGAGTAGTGAGTAGGTACAATGTAGTTTCCATTAGAGTTTTGGAGTGTTCATTTCCTCCATTACTGTGCATTGTATTATTTTTGTATCTTTCCATTAATAGCATATTTTACATCTTGTGATTGCTTTCTCCCATATCATACATTATAAAAATCTAACAATGGTATCAAAGTTATGGTAGATAAGATAGGAATAGGGAGAGCCACAAGAGAGATTGAGAGGAGAGAAGCAAATACCAATTCTAGAATTTTTGAGATTGCATGTGGATATATTCTTTCCACAAAGTTGCAAAAAAACTTGTGAAGACTAGGACTCAACTTTCATTCTACTAGATTGACAAATAAACTAGTGAATATTCATCACTCAGAATTTATTTCATTACAATCCTAATACTTTGTTGTACTAAAAAGAAGATTCAAAGAAAGTTGGAAATCTTCCTATACAAATCTAGGAAAAATATTATCTTTAGAATCAATCTAGAACTAGAAGCAACAATCAAAAGAAGAGGAGATTCCAGGAACTTGAGGGGAGTCGTATTGTAGACCTGCACATTGCAGAAGAAGAAAAGGCCATAGTATCCTTATTGCTAATTCAAGAGACTCTAGAGAAGAGTCTATAAGAATATAGGAGATTGGTGATCCCCATCAAATATGCAGATAGTAGATTTAGAAAATGATCTTGAAGAAGCTGAAGAGACCCATAGAATGTCCCATTAAAGAACTCCTAGTTCTAGAATATTGGAGGTTGGTGATCTCCATTGAAGCCTACAAATTGCAAAAGTGAAGAAGGACTAGCAAGATCCTATTCCAAATTCTAGAAGTAGATTCTAGAGATTTAAGATATCTCATTGCCAACACTTCCATAAGTAGAAGGTTGAAGGAAAGGTCTCATTGAGAATACCAAAGAAGTTGCAATACTGAAGACCTTAGAGAGGTCTCAAGAAGAAACAAGGAGAAGGATTGGAGAGCCTTATTACAAAGTTCAGAGAAGCCATTAAAAGAGCTCCTAGAATAAATCATTGGAGAAACCCAATACTAAGGAGAAGCTCCTGATAGTGAAGGAATTGGGATAATTATTGCCATCCAACAACAAGTCCTAAGGAGAAGGATTTGGAAATCAATTTTCCAAATTTTAGAGGAGACTAGTGAAGACCTCAAGACTTCCAAATTCTTGAGAAGAAGGCTCTATTTGAAGTTAAAATTCAACAAGGAGGTTGAATGAGAACACAGATAGAAGAAGCCTACCAAATCCAGAAGATTTAGACATTGCCTTTCATAACTAAGAAGGCACATTTCATTGATAGGGGTTTACTGAATCTACAACAAAATTCTAAAGGGGTTCTTGAAGGAAATATCATCTGTGATTTGGAGGTATTCCCTACCAAAATTTTGAGATTCAAGGACAACATTTCAGTGGATAGATTGAATGCTAAAGGGCAGAAATCAGGATAGCATTACTAGTTGTAAAACTTTAGATTTCTAGGATACATCTTGAAGGAGAAGTTGAAATCATCTACTACAGTTTCAAGGCAACAAGCTAGAAGGTTTCATAGCTATGATTTACTACCATTATAGACAACAACTTGGTGAATCAAATCATCAAGATATTCATCATCTTTAGAGGTCGTTAAAGGTAAAAAACTTAGGTGCAAAGGGTTCATTACTTGAACACTTATATTTAGTTCATTACTTAGCTTCATTAAGCACCTTATTAGAATTTAGAAGTTGCAAGGGAAGGTTGAATTTTAAAGTCTTCAAAGGAAGTGTAAAATATAGTTTCTATTAAGTATTATTACATGCGCATTAAAATATGAGTTAGATATATTTTGAAAGAAATAAAAATATCATCTTCCTATTATCTAGTTATAGCAAAGAAGACTACATTAAGTTGTAGAGATTACAATACATTTAAGAATTTTTAAAGAGTTATCATTAGTGCATATTCCAAGTTATTTTGAAGGAGCAATAAGGTGAAACTACTATTGCACTATTCTAGATTGTCTAACTTACTACTCTTAAATATTATTATGTGCATTGATTGTTAACTTAAGGTGTAAATAAAAGAGTCCAAAATTTTCTTATATAAAAGTTTCTAGAGACACTATTCAGTGCATAAAACTTGCAATCTAGTATGGCTTAGAGAAGCCACCTTATAAGTTAATATTCCACTAAGGAGTGGAGAAGAAAGTCACCTCATCAATAGTAGAAATAAAGCTTGCAAGAAGATTGAAAGATCTCAAAAATAGGTTCAAATTCAAATATTCTATTGTAAAAGTATTTACATTAGTTTCTTGCACTATTATAAGGACAAGCTTGAGCATCTTAAGGACACTCCAACAACCTAAAATATTCATTATAGAGGGGTCAAGAAAAGCAAAACTACCTGAGCAAGGTAGAGAACCAAAAAAGGGCTCGTATTCAGGTGCATAAAGACACCATATTTGACCTTTCATCAAGTTTCCATAGTACAATATACCTACAATGTCAAATACAACTTGGTTTACCCCTAGTTTTTGAAATTTTTGGTGTCCTACGAATTCGATCATATTTACCTTAATTTGTCCCTGTTCAAAAAAATAAATTTGAGTCCTCGGGTCTTATCCCATCTTGCCTCATATTTCTAAAAGCATCATTAAGAGTTTCTGTGTCATTGAAGTCAGGTCAACGTTTTGGTCATTTGTCATCATTTTTGGATTATAAATAAAAATTTAATTAATCATTTTGAGCTCTTGGGTTTTAAATGTTTAATTAAATATATTCCCTTTTTAAAAGTTTGATTATATGTTTAATTAAGTATTTAATTACATTTATTTAAATATTTAATTTAAATTTATATATAATAATAAAAGTTATATTTTAAATAATTATAATTATGATTATAATTGTAATTATAATTATCATATTTTATATATGATATTATATATATATATATATATATATAAACTATGTATTTAAAAAAATTAATTAAATCTATATAAAAAAATTAAAATTTTTTATAAAAGTGCATGCTCTCTATTAATTAGAGAGCATGTGCTCTAAAAGAGGGTGCACACTCTCTAATAAATAGAGAGTGCGCAACCCGCGTGCTATTATTAAGAGAGTGTGCGACCCGTGCGCCATCTATTAATAGACCCGCACAATTTCTATTAGAGAGTGTGCGACCCATGTGCCCTCTATTGATAGGGAGTGAACAAAGGGGTTGGTCAACCCCCATCACATGACCATGATAGGGAGTCAACCGATGACCCTCCTCCATATTTTTATTAATTAAAAATATTAAAAAAAAATAAACTAAAATTAATTAATTAATTAAAAAATAAAAAATAAAAAATAAATATTAAAAATAATTTTTTTTAAAAGGGTCGGTCGATTGCCATTTGCCACCAGCCGATTCCCTTTGTAAAGGGAATTTCGGCCAATGGCCATCGATCAATTCCTTTTTAATTAAATATATTAAGCATTTTTTCACGTGATTAAATAAAAGTATAATAATATTATCATTATCAATATTTTTGGTAATGATAAATTATTTTTGACAATAAAAATTAAGAAATGATTAAAATTAGCCTTATATAAAAAAAAAAATTATAACCAACCTTATTTGTGCGGCCAAGTTTCAGCGGCTGAAGTTAATTTTCTAAAGCCATTTTTGGGTCGTTTTCAAGAGAAATGGAGGTGTTTTGACCACTACCAGGTCATTTAAAGCCAAGCAATATGGTGGATCGATTTTAGAGGCAGTTATAATTTTTTATGGGCTATCATCTAGTTTTTGGTAATAGTTACAGTTATGAGCCATCACTAGAGTAGTTGCAGTTTTGATAATTATAGGCCATCATCAAACTTTGAACAAGAACAAACTTTTAGGTTATATAGTAGAGTGGCTACAAAAAATTTGGGGATTAATTTTTTGCATTAATTTTGCAAGAGGTATACTAGAGTGTCGTCCTTGTTAGTTGTATTTTCTTTTGCGTATCTTATCTAGTCACCCCATTTTCTTCCCTATCACTGCGTAGGTTTTACTGAGGTCTCTAGTTTATTGAGATCATTTTTGGTGATTGAGATCGGAAGCTAGGAGACTCTTTGTTACATCATTTGAATGAAGAGTTATAGTTCTCTATTACATTATTTGAATGAAGAGACTCTTTGTTACATCATTTGAATGAAGAGTTATAGTTCTCTATTACATTATTTGAATGAAGAATTAGTTTGTACTTGTTTGGTGAGATCTAGTTACACTAACCAGAATCCATTGTAATGATCTATTGATCAATGTTATCCTACTTCCTCCTTTTGGTAATATTATGTGCATTTTTTCTTGTGGTCACATTTATGTGTTACATTATTTGAATGTATAAGTGGCATCTTCTTTTCTGGTATTCTTAATCATATATGTTATATTATTTGAATGAATGTGATTGGCTTAGTTTTATCTCATCCCTCTTCTTTCTTCATCATACTTTAAGTATGGCTACAATTACCCAATGGATAAGGCATCGACCTACAACTTGAAGCATTAGCTAGGAGTTACTTCAAAACTTGGTCATTTTTAATGTTGTAGTTGTGTTTCATTTTTGTTAATCTGGATGAGCATGAGAATATAGGAAATATTGTATGTTCACCTCTAGGTTTTCCTTACCTTACTTGGATTGTTTAGATTCCTTGTGATAATATTTACCTAAGTTAAAGAGGTGGATCCACCATAGTCCATAGTGTTTTTTGTGAACCAGTGACTTTCTTATGGTGTGACAACCCAATTTCTTAAGGACAAGGAAAATCACCACAATAGTTTTTGGTACCATTATCGGGGATGATTCTAGAAATTTTTGGGTGGTAGTAGTTAGCCAATAGTTTTTGGTGGCTTTGTATTTTTGTGTATTTTGTTTTTCTCAGTCTCTTCTAGAGTGAAATTTGTGATATTTGAATGAATATTAGGTTTATCAATCTTAGCCCAAGTATCGTTGAAGATATTGCTCTTTCTTTGCACATCTATGCTAGTGACTTCAAATGAACTCAAGAATAAAAAAATAAAATAAGGGGGAGCTGGATATGGCATCTACAAGAAGAAGTGGCAAAGAAATGCTTGTTGGAGTGCAAACTCTAGAGGTATTTTTCAAGTCTCATAGAAAATATTCAATTCCAATTTTTGTTTCCAGCCCAAATATTGGTTTTAATCAGTCATGTCCTATTGTAAACCAAGTACCTATAATGAATCAACCTGTAGTGAGTATGGCAGATCCTAATGCAAACTAGAATGTCAATGTGAAATAAAATGTAAATCAAAATGTCAATCAGAATGCCAATTATAATGTCAATCAGTGGAGGACCAATAGATATAGAGCTTTTGTTTTACCTGCAAAACTAAACCTATCCTTGGTAAAGCTCATAAATACTTGCCTAAATTCTAAGGAAACAATCCCATGACTGGTGAAGAACATATTAGATATTTTTTGTATGCCATGGATAGTATTAACATGGATGATGAAGATGTTATCCTTAGATTTTTCTTTCAAACATTAGAGAAGGATGCTCGAGAATGGTTTAACAACCTTGGAGCTGGTACTATCCATAATTTTCAAGAGCTAGAGAACACTTTTCTTAGGAAATATGGAGAGAGGAAGAATGAACAGTCTTTGCTGATAGAGTTAGCCATCATGAAGAAGAAGAAAAATAAATCAGTGGAAGATTTCAATAGAATATTTTTCAAAATCCAAAATAACATTCCAATAGCATTAAGTCCAAATGATGACAAGTTCGGAGGGCTATGGTCCCTCCCCTGCTCCCCCTCCCATGGCTCCTGGTTCCTGCCCAGTCCCTGGCTCAACCCAGGTCATCCCTCCCGGGGAGTGGTTGTTTGCAGATGATCTCCTGGGGGGAGATCCTTCTCCACTATCTGTGCCCCTCCCGGTCGGCTAGGGTTTCCTTGGTTGTTTTTTCGGACTGGTGCTTCCCAGGGATCCTTGTTTGGTTGGGGATCCCTTCCCTTTTTCCCTCAGGCTTCCCCTTGGGGTTTTTTGCAGGTTATTCGCATGGATCTGGTCTCCTGCGTTTCTCGATGCGGTGGAGGTGACGGTTTAGGGTTTGGACAGCTTCCCCCTTTTTCTTGTGAATCCTCGACGGGCTCTGTGCTTGGATGGGATTCTTGGTCCCTGTTGTTGGGATCCTCTTTTGTTTTCCCGGGGCGGGTTCCTTGTGGTGCAACTCTCTAGTCACTTCCTGATGGGCTGGATCCTCTCTGTGCTGGTTGTCGGTTTCTTGCAGGATGGCTCTCGCTGAACGGAATGTTTTCCCGGTGGGCGAGATGGTTTCTCCACAGGGCGGGATCCGCCAAATCTGGCAGTTTTCCCGTGAGGCGGGATCCTTTCTTTTCTGCTGGTTTCTCGGATGGTAGGATTTCCCTGTTGCTTCCTGCTAGGCGGGACTATTTGTGGTGGTTTTGACTGCTTCCCGCGAGGCAGGATTTTATTGTAACGGTTTTTCTTTGCTTCCTGCTGGGCGGGATATTCTCGATGGTGGTTTTTGGATACTCCCCACTGGGCGGGATCTCCAAAACTACTTTATTTCTTATTTGTTTGTTTCCTGCTGAGAGGGATTGTTTCATGCTTACTCGTTACACTGTGGCGGGATTTCTATTTTGGTGTTCAGTTTCAAGGGATTGATGCCCTAGGCCCATTGCTTATGTAATCAGGTTTTTTTAGGGGTTACGATTTCTATAATAGGCTTATACATAAAGCCAGGAGGCATGATGCAAGGCTGATTTTGTACATAAGGTTTTGGGATCCTCTATAAAAACCCTTTTTTAATCTACTATAATAATTACCAAAAAAAAAATGATGACAAGTTCATTTATTTCTACAAAAATGCTTTCCCTAGAGATTTTATTTATGAGCTTAGACAACAAGTAGAAACCACTATTGATATATGTATAGAAAGAGCTATTGAAATAGAGAGACATATGATTGATAGTGGTAAAATAAAATTATACTCCCTGGATCCCAATCTATCTGAAAGAAAGCCCAAGAATGTTGAGTTCTCTGTCCCCAAGAAAACATATCAAGATCCAATGAAAAAATAGCTAATCAGTTGAGTGAGATGTTTACTACTTTGAAAAATAGGTTGTATAGACTTGAAAAAGGGAAGGATGATACTACAGAAACTTTACAGGAAAATAATAAACAAGAAGATAATAGGCCTACTTTCAGGAGAAATTTCAATAGAAACTAGAATAATAATTGAAATGAAGAGGAAAATAGAAATTGAAATAGAAATTGAAAAAAGAAATAAGTAGAAAGAGATATATATTCTGTTCCAAATCCTATACCATCAAATAATTTAGCATCAGATTATCCCTTTTATTGCTTTTCTTGTGATGCACCACATAACCTTGTTGATTGTGGCATTTTTCTAAATATGTATTCTAATATTTATTTGAACGTTGGATTTGAAGATGAAGATATTAGAATCAGGAGGATGAAACCAGAGAACATAAATTTGAAAAGGATATGGAAATATGTGCTAGTGATATTGAGCAAAGAGCCTTAGTATTTGGAGAGGCATCAACCTCAAGTGAGCCTCCTAATACTAGATTTTATAGAATGAAGTAGGGGAAGCTTGTACCTAAAGTAGAAGAGGTTGAATCTTTAGAAAATATACATGCTATCAATATCAAGAACATAATAGTGGAAGATAAATTTGATGAAGGACTTGCACCCAAGGAGAAATCTACTAGAGTGATTTCCTAAAAAACAAATTAATCATATGAAGCTGCAAATTATTCCTAAAGAGCCTGATGTAGAAGAAATTATCTAGAAGTATAAAAGTGACTTGGCTAATCAAAAAATAAAAAAAGTAATTGATGATAAGAGAGACCAGTTTGTTCTGGATATAGAGGTTTCCATGTAAAATATCATCATCACTTTTGGAGAATTAATGACTATTCCAAAGTACTGGTATCAGGTATGTAAAGCCTTAAAATTAATTGATCAATCAGGAGAAAAACCTCAAAATCTTATAGGTCTAGTGAATAATGCAGTCAAAGCCCCATCTTCAGTTAAGCCATTTTACATCTTATTGAGTTATACATCAGGATATGGGGATCAATATGCTATTCATAATTGCATGCTTGATAGTGGTGCTTCCATGAATGAAATGTCAAAACAAGTAGTTGATCAGTTAGGCTTGATTTATCAAAAAGAGCACCCTCCTATTTTTGTCATGGATAATAGAAGAGTACCATGTGTAGGTATCATAACTAGACTTCTTGTCCATGTTGAACAATATCCTAAGAAAGAAGTGGTGATGGATTTCACAGTTGTAGATGTGGACCCTTTCATTTCTATCTTACTCTCTAGGCATTGGGCAAAGTAGTTAGGTGGTACTATTTAGTTAGATTGGTCATATGCCACTATTTCAATGTAGGGTAAGGAGAAAGTGATATTGAAAAGAGAACCCTTCAACTGGTATTCAATTGAATTTAGATATCCTAATGACAATATAGTTAATAACATGAATTATATTGAGGAAAAATATATGGGGGTTTACTCTATCTAGAATTCTCCTTTCTTGTTGCAAATACCTAATGCTCAGAATATGGATCCAAAATTAAAGGCTGAAGCAGATGTAAAAACTGATAGAATTCTGATTTTTGAGATACTATGATATTTGATGGGGCAAAATCTAAAGTAGGGGCAGAATTTGGAGTATTGTTGATAGACATCAATGGCATCTATCTTGGCATACCATACAAGTTAGAATTCTCTTGTACAAATAATGTTGCAAAATATGAAGCTTTATTACTAGGGCTAAGGAAGGCCAAAGAACTATTAATTACCTCCAAGTTAGTGGGGGTGTTGAACTAATAATCCAGCAAATAAAATGGAAATATAAAACAAATCACCCTAGACTAAAGCAATATAAGCATATAGTATTGGATGAAATAGAAATATTCTTGGATTTTGATCTACAATTTATTCCTAGAGCACAAAATCACAATGCTAATTTGTTGGCTATTAATGCTTTTGGAGCAAAAAACCTTGAGATAGACACTTGGTTTATGGAAATATTCCCAACCATATCTATTTATAAGCCATATGTTCCTGATAATGTAGTATATTTACAAGTTTTCCATGATGATATATACATTAATGAATTTATGATTATGCAAAAAAAAATTCTTATGTTATTTGTGATGAAAGTGATGAAAAACTAAAGGATGTTATTGGAGAGCTTGCCAAAGTCATGCAACTAAAGACTAACAGTATCCCTAGGGGGTTGGTATCTTTAGAGAGCTTGTTTGATGACTTTGATAGAGAATATAAACCTCTGGTCCAAGAATATGAGATATATAAAGTTAATATTGTAACAAATGAAGATCAGAAAGATTATTAGGATCAATAAGGCCCTATTAGGAAAAGAGAGACAACAATATATCAAGTTATTGAAAAAGAACATGGATGCTTTTGCTTGGAGCTATGAAGATTTGAAGACCTTTCAATACAAAGGTAATGACTCACATAATACCTCTTTGCATCCAATTATGCAGAAAGAAGTGCAAAAGTTACTTGATACCAAGTGTAGAAACCTAAAATGCATCATGTCAAGGGAGTATACTCATATGGACATGCTATAAGACCATATGGAAGATATTGGATAGACTCCAAGATAGAGCAATGGTTCTAACCACTCAATTTGGGCTCCTTGGCCTAATCAGTCTGAACCACAGCCCAGACCTATGATTTACAACTGAACCATGACTGAGACCTACGGTTCATAGTCTAGACCATAGTTGTGACCTACAGTTTTAACTGAAGTTCAATTGGCCTTCAATCCGATCCAAATTTGTTGGAACAACCATTTGATCTAGAAGAAGGCGGTTAATGGATGGAAGATTCTAGAGGCTTCCATTCCAACTATCCTAAACACCTCTTCTTGATCTTGGCTTCTCCAGGAAGCCACCCCCATTCCTAGGGCATCCTATAAATACCCCTTCCAAATGGGGAGAAGATATAGATGATTTGTATAGCGAAGCACTGATGAATTATTGAGAGAGAGTTAATTGATAAAGCGAGAAGTGAAGCCTTGTCAAATTGCATACTAAATTCATGCATTTGAGAAGGCCACTTTGCTATTCACCTAAATATCAATTTGCCATGGAAGTTCTAGGAGCCTAGAAGAACCAATAAACGCAAATCTGGGCAAAGGAAGGCCCATCACAGTGATTCAACTGCCAAATTTGTTAGAAGGACATTAAAGGTGACCCTTGAACATCAATTAGACAAGAAGGTCAAGCCCACTACCCTTGGAATTGAGGGTAAGCCTATGAGAGTGCTAACCGTGACTTTCAGCCACGGTTTACAGTGCAGAACACTCACCAAAGCTACGATTTGCATTAAAGGTATAACCACCTTCCTATTTTCATTTCTGTTCAGTTAACTAGCTTAGATTAGTTGTTTTCATGGTTTAAATTAGCAAAATTTTGACCATAGAATTAGGTTATTTTAGCTTCTTTATGTTTATGCTTCAATTGGGATATTAATTGTTTTTTATGCACCATTATTTCTTATTTTACACATTTAATCTATGCATAGTGTAGCTGCTACTTATATTTACACTATTATATGAATCTTGATTCGATTTACATAGCTTAGAAGCACGTTTCATGTATTCTTGATTATTTATGTTTAATGGTGTCATTATGCAATTTACCTAAAAGGGCCTTATCATGAGAGGTTGCCTATCTTTTTAACATTCTTGTGTTGTTTCTTGACCACAGGGAATAGTTTCAAATGAGAACCAACCATCAAGTTCCTTCCCCATTGTGAAGAAGAGGGCACATCCACCCTAGAGCAATTCGTGTCATCCTAAAAAGCACTTGGAAATCACACCTACCCTTAAGAGGGAAACAATTGTGCACTCCTATTGTAATATTGTATAAAAATAATTATCCCTAAGAGGGATATACCTGTAATTTGATTTTGACTTTGAATACAATGGAATAAAGCATTTTTTTCTTGATTCATTTGTTGTCAATTTCTTGTTCTTGTATGAATGTTATACTTTTATCAATTATTGCAATAGGACACCTCGGGTGTGAGCCTTTTTGGTTGTTACAAAAGGTGATCACGGTGGAACCATGCATTTTTAGGACCTCACTATGTTTTACTTATTTTTGCACTTGTAGGTATAGACAGTAGCTATCAGCTTTAGGCCAACAACTGAACCACAGGTATAAAGCACGGTTTACAGTTAGAACCACAGACCAGACCTACAGTCTCCTACTAACAACACAAATAGTCAAATTTAGAATATCAGATAATGTAAGACTTGAGGTAGGTCATATTTTCAACCCTTTATTACTTTTCTGCTCTGTGTGTTTTTATAGTAAGTTTAATTTGAATGCAAATTAGGGAAAGAATTAAGAAAAAGGTAAATAAATCATCCTAGTTTGCTTTTGTATTTTGCTTCCAATAGAAAGGTACTACTGGGAACAACGGACCTTTTATTGCAGTACAATATAGGCTACAACATTCTTGATAAAAATGTGTGGATGGTTTGCATTTGCGAGGCCTAATTAGTGGCCAATTAGCATCATAATGTGTATAGTCTTAAAGAGCATCTAGAATAGCTTGCATTTTATAAATCTGAAATGTTCTTTCATTCACAAGCATTTAGAAAATGAGCATGTATGCTATATTATGCATTTCTTTTACATTAAAAGGAACCACACACACAACTTGACACTTAAATGCTAGTGATTTGGGCTTGACATCCAACCACTAGTAGGGTTCAACGACAGTGGGTGTAACTTCCATCCATTGGCCCAAATACTACGAACCCTTGATATATAGACCAATACCAAATCCAAGAACCTTTCGTACCCTAGAAAATTTGTATGTATTCTTTTTAGAGGGTATAACACTGACTGGGGGAAAATGGGTGAGGATCTGGGAGGACCTGTGCTCTTTTTTTGGCTATGGGCTTCATTACCACACATGGGGGATTTACACGACTTGGAGTTCATAGCCAAGTTGTCGAGCTACGAGCGTACAGGTGAAATCCATTAAACCGAGAATAAAATCCAACAAGTTTTACAAAACATTATAAGAGTTTCTACACTGATAGAACAAATCTTGAAAACACATCAAACAGTTTAGGACTCACTTTTAAAATTTAAAATGAGATAATCATTATTGTATACCTTGTTTGCTTAATAATAATACATTTAGATGCTAGGTACACAATGGTGGATACACGGGGTGGTCAAAAAAGGTCCAAAGCTAACACCAATGACCAACCCCTAACCAATTCACAATAATACGTGTAAATTCCTCAACCATATGAGCAAACCCAACATAGTTCAACTAGCATTTGAGGAGATAACTCAACACAAGGGGAGCCAGTAGAGCAAACCCCAGATAGAGGAGCTTTAGTACACTCCTCTAGGCATAGGATATAATAGGAAACCTTCTAGCATGAGGGCGTTCCACTTGAGATCCATTACTGAGACCGCAATGCAAGCACGTCCACAGGATTGGTCAAAGAGTTTATTGTGTAGGGGACCAGGTTGATGCCCCTATGTACTAAGTCCACTGGAGTATATATGGCTCTACCTTCTAAGTATAGAAGTACTAGAGACCCGCTCATTTAGGGGTAGGCAGATAGGCTTGCTACCAAGCATAGATCTAACCATACTCCCATGCGTGGCCTACCATACAATATCACCATTGATATATCAAAGGTGGGAGATAATGGCACACCGTCGCATGAGCGATGGTGGTCTAGGAAGCTAGAGGGTCTAGGTAGTGTTCTATAGTAGCTAGGCTGCAAGCGTTCCTCTCCACCCACTCGTGCCCTGAGTGAGTGTAGCATGAGTGTCGTCCGCAATACTATAGAACATAAGGAGGCTTCTAAGTGCCCTCATGTCACACACCCACTATCTATGCATGGTGGTTCATAGTATAGGACACAACAGGAGGCCAATTTCATCTTCACAGATAGAGGTAAAGGCACAACACATTAGTACGATGGGTATAGAACCCATAAGGTCACTTATACAGAGTAGGGATCCCAAAGGCCTCCCACGACCGACCAGATTGATAGATCACATTGACTGGAATCAGAGCAAAAATTCCAACTCCTCTAAGATCAATTGGAGGATGCTCGCCTAGAGAGGTAGTGTATTGAAGATGAAAATATTCAAGTGCAAAGGCTCATGCAATAAAGGTTATATGAGTAGCTCATGCATGAAGAGTGTATCCTTGCCCAGAAGTAATGCGTGGAGTAGAAGGATAGGTTGGCTAGGGCTAGCCTATATCCTCAAGATGAGCATAAAGAGCATGTATATAGGAAGGCTTTATCTCAAGTTGATATGCATCAAGAGCATAGAGATGCTCGTACTCATGCTAGTGCGGAACAGAGGGAATGACAACTATCGCTTGATAATGAAAGACAGAGGTAGCATGAAGCAACAATGGGAGATGGATATGAGCAAGAATATCCTGAGAGCTCCTGAGCTGAGGAGGAAGAGAAATGACCTCCATCTCATACAAGGAAGACAGTACCTCCTAAGCCACCTCCACGTCAACTTAGGAAGGAGGACTTTCTATCTTTAGAGACCTATAAGTTCTTAGCCAAGAAGATTAAAGCCATTGAGAGACAAGGCGTGGTTATTCAAAAGCCAACATTGAGGAAAATCCATATCGAGCCTTTGGATCCTTTGATGCCTACTCTGGCTTACCCTGAGCATTTTGATATGCCCAGGTTGGACAATTTTAAGGGTGATGAAGATGCACAGGAACATGTCATGATATTTTTGGATGCTTGTTTTCAGATAGCAAGCAATGATGCATTATTATTGTGTACGTTCATCATGACACTTTCAGGGCCAATCTGAGAGTGGTTTAATCAGCTAAAGAAACATAGTATAACTATTTTTGATTAATTAGTTGATGCCTTTCTTGAATGCTATTCCTTTGGTGTTAAGAAACATACCAATATTTTAGATCTAGCTACGATAGCTTAGCGCAATGACAAGCCAATAGAGCAATACAAAAAGAGATGGAGGAGACTAATGGTGAAGTTGCCATTCCCTATTCCTGATACAGGGTTAACTTGAATGTTTACGAAGAGTTGTGCCAAGAACATATCGTTACTACTACAGCTGTAGCAGTATCCTACATTTGCAGAGGCTTTGGTGCAAGCCAAAGTGATTGAGGACATCAAGTTACAGGAAGGCAACTTGAAGCTCAAAAATAGGAGAGAGGGACAAAAGAAGAGTTCCACAAAACAACAAGGCAAATAGGCCCACATAAATCAAGTGGTATTGAATCTCCAATGGGAGGACAAGGGGAAACAAAAATAGAATTATCAAGCCCAACCTCCCCCTGCACAATATGACAAGTGCAACAACAATTATAAGGGCAAGAACAAAGATTAACGCCTGCCTCTCCAGTTCACACCATTGACAGAATCTCTAACATTGATTTTCCATCAGTTATGTGAGACCAAGACAATCAAATTGCCCGAAGTCAAGATGATAGACCCCAATAAACCCAAACGAAAGGGTTTCCAAGATGATCTATTTTGCATTTTTCATTGAACGAAAGGTCATGACATCGAGGTGTATTGGTATTTCAAAAAACTAGTGCAAAATATGATTGAAAAGGGTGAGCTTGTAGTGCCACACAACCCGTAGGCACCTAAAAATCATAATATGGTGATTTACAAAAATCCCTTGCCAAATCATGAGGTGCCTCAGAACAATGTTGGTCAAGTTAACCAGGTGTGAGTCGAACTACCTACCCAGGGGTTTGTAGGCATGGTCAACATTGTAACTAGGCATAGGAGATATGAAAAATAGAATCACCTCGTGCTCCCATTCAACTACAAGCAACGTCGAATCAACAGTTGGCACAGAATATTCCAGGCCCACCAATAATATCGGTGGTGACCATAAGGAGCAGGTTGGTCCAAAACCTATAGAAAACTCCTACATAGTTGTCAATATATGAAGTAATACAGCTATCCCCGAGGCACAGGGAGACTCTTATGGAAATTTTGAGGTCCATTGAAGTACAAGCCTAGGATGCACAAATATTTACTAATTTTGTGGGACATGTACAACAGTGTTAGGAACCGATGATCCAATTTTATGACCATGAGATAAGGATGGTTTCTACAATTATGACTGACCCATCGTTGCACATAATTGCATGTGTTAATCACATGCCATTTAAAATGGTCTTGATCGATACTAGCTCATCGATCAACATAATAACGACCAAGGCGTTGAGTCATTTGAAGCTACCTAAATCACACATTGTGCCAACTACATTTACATTGAGAGCATTTAATGATACACTATGTTCTACTGTCGACACAATTATCCTACCCATGTAGGTGGGTTTGAAGACCATTTCAGTAATGTGTCATGTGATAGAAGGGGCCATGTAGTACAAAATATTACTCGATAGGCCTTGAATTCATGAAATGCATTGTGTCCCCTCGATACTACATCAACGCATGAAATATATTTACGAGGGACTAGTTCACGTAGTGGCTTTAGATGAGGAGCCATTTAAGTTTGTGAACCTAGAAGATTTGGTTGGGGGTTTCATACCCCTGTCAATGCACCTAGATTTTTAGCCATCATCGCCAATAAAGAAACTAGGAGGCAAATCGATAGTGCATGTTCAACCAATGCCATATGTGTCACACAGATCAAAGCACACCACTGCAACTTCCTTGAAACCGTCAGCATCAGTCATGCATTAGGATGACAAAAATTTGAAGGTAAATATGGGTGAGAAAGATAAAGAGCGTGAGCTCGAGCCAATTGTAGATGAGGTTCTCATTCCCATGGAAGTATAGGACCCCTAAGACAAAGTCGAGGAGGCACCTCAGCCTACCTTGCATGCATCTTCAATAGGGTCATACGCACCATGCGTGATGGTACATCTTGCTAATACTGGTTTAGGTGAGTACCTTGTGCAAAATGTGATCTTTGGACCAATTTTGAAGACTATGCAAGAGATGGGCAGACCATATGCTCATCATTACCCAGTTGGATCGGTGGTTCCATTGGGAGAGTCGCCTAACCAAACTAACTTCATCTATGTAGGGCTAGATTAGCTTCCAATGCGAGAGCCCATGGATGAAGATGAAGAGGAACCTTTTGTGGTAAATATTCATTATTTGTCTAATCTAGAGTATGTCATGCATATTTTTGAGCTATATCATTGGCATGGATATGACCTTGGTCTCTTTGAACAAGGATGGAGGACTCCACTGGAACCTCATTATCAGTTAGTCATTGATATATTCAGTCTAGGGTTACAAATACAAGGGTAGGACTATTTGCTTGCAGCATCCCTAGATCATTTGTACCTTAGTATGGCAAACAATGTGGATTTTAATCCATATCATCTAGATCCTTCCAAATTCTAGAGGAATCACCCTATGATATCTGTCATCACCGCTGAGCCACTCAAAGATCATCATGAAGGGATCCTTGAGCATATTGAGATAGAAATGAACCCCAAATATCAAATGGGACACCATGCAGTCGATGACACAGATGTGCAAGGGTGTAACCCCATTACCGCAAGTGACCTCGAGCTAGGATATCTTTGTAATGAATATGGAGCAGAGTCCACCTTCGATATGAGTGGACCAGGCTATGACGTAGATGAAGAATCCTCAAACAATGATGAATCTAAGGATGAAGTCGACGGTGCATTCGTATGCATGTCATATATTACCTATTAAGTTAGTACATGATACCAAAGTGATCCTTCCCAACATTGATCATTTAGGGGAAGAGATCAAGCCAATTTTCTTGGTAGCATCATACATGAGGTATAATTATCCAATTTTTCCAGATAGCGATGACAACATGCAAGAAGTAAGATTCATGGGGCCTCATTTGGAGGAGTGCCCTCTAGGAGTGGGGGTGAATTAATGATTCTATTATGACAGTGACAAAGAAGATGATCTAGAGAGGGCCTACCTTGGTCCTCCTTATTTGTGTTACCATAATCAACCCATCGACATTGATGAGGTTTATTGGCAGCTACATGTTGGTCCGTGTTTGAGAGCAAGATGATTAAACTTGGATCAAATCCATTGGTTGATTAATCCCCTTTCACTGACCTACATGGAGCTCCATGAGCCAAACAGTCCTATTTTCCATGCAGTGCATAGGGAGGATCCAATTATTCACAATCCTCACAGGGAAGACCCTTTTGTGCTTATGCCATTAGAGCTAGATCATGGGTATGAGGACTATGCCAATTTTGTAGAGGTTAGTCCATGTGGTCTTGGAGATCAATTCCATTCCATAAACATGGTCTCCATTGATTTGACCAATCCACTCCAGAATCCAGCAGATCCATCTAAACCATTGTATCTTAACAAATATGCTATCGACTGGGATTGCGCTGATTCACCCATTGAGCCTAAGGATTTATTTCGCAATGAAGAAATGTTGCAACATTTCCATTTTGCACCAGGTCATGCATATTATTTTTATCATGCTGAAAATGCTTCCAATGCGAAACCAATCAACCAGGCTAATGACATCCATTTGATTCCTATGCCTCACCAGCTTGAGGAGGGATCACATATGTCGGTAGAGAAAACATTTGAGGTGGATATCAGTAATGATCCTACCAGTATGAAGAAGGTTAAATTTGGAGAGAGTCTCACTCCAGATGAGTGGGCCACCCTCATCCTTCTACTATAAGAGAGGCCAAATTTATTTGCTTGGTCATACAAGGATATGCAAGGTATAGATCCAAAATTGGTTACGTATAACCTTTTGCTATATCTGATGAAGAAGTCGATCAAGAAAAAGCTTAGGAAAATGCACCCAATGGTAGCCGTAATGGTGAAATATGAGCTACAAAAGCTGTTGGATGTGGAATTTGTGATTTCTATCGATTATCCAGAATGGATGTCCAAAATGGTACCCATGGGAAAACCCGATGGAAGAATCTATATTTGCATATATTTTAGAGACCTAAATACAACAACACCCAAAGATTCATTTCCATTGCCCAATATTGATGCTCTCATAGATGCAATTATAGGTCATGAAATGCTCTCCTTAATGGACAATTTTTTTGGTTACAATCAAATTTGGATAAAACCCGAAGACCAGCATAAAACCACATTTTTAACACCATGGGGAATGTTTTGTTATAAATTTATGCCATTTTGCCTCAAAAATGTTGGTGCCACATATCAGTGGGCCATGACATATATTTTTCATGACTATATGCACAAAATTCTTGAAGATTATATCGATGACTTGTTAGCCAAGTCATTGTTGTGATAAGAGCATGCAAAGGTCTTAAGGAAAGTCTTTGATCGCCTGATAGAGCACAATGTCAGGTTGAATCCTAAGAAGTGTGTATTTGGCATAACTTTTGGAAAATTACTAGGGTTCATTATCTCCAAGAGAGGCACCGAAGTATACCCAATGAAGGTCAAGGTCATTTTAGAAATGCGTCCTCCCACAAATATTAAGGAATTAAGGAGCCTTCAAGGCAAGGTAGCCTCGATAAAGTGATTTATCACCCAATTATCAGATAAATGTCGACGCATGAATTGACTACTACATAAGGAAGACCCATTTAAATGGGATGAGGACTGCAAAGCAGCCTTCGTTGAGATAAAGCAATACCTGGCGACACTGCTAGTGCTAGATACACTAAGGCCAGAGGTTATGTTTCTTCTATATATACCAGCAACTGACTTTGCACTGGGAACCATGTTGGCCCAAAAGAATGTGCAAGACAAAGAACAGGTGTTGCAAGTGTGAATAGGGTTTCTACTTAAGTGGCTTAGAAAAATCTTTTTCTAAGTCCTAAGTGTGAAAACACTTAAGTTTTTGTCAGCAAGAGTTATCGAAAAATATTTTTCTATGCCCTATTCTCCCTAACTCCCCCCCTATTTCTTCTCCTATATTCCCTCCTCTATCCTCTCCTTATTCCTCCACACCTTCCATTTTCCTTATCTCTCCAATGCCTTCCCTTTATTCCTCCAACCTCCTTATTCCTCCATGCTCCATTTCCTCTATTCTCTCCAACCCCTTCTAAGTTATGCATTATATATTATTGTCAAATTAATTTTGTATGTTGGATGGGTGCTGTAGCACCCTAAAATTGGTGCAGTGAAATCTTAATAATTACATTTACTCTAGTAAATAATTCAAATTCAAATTTTAACCTCCCAAACCGCCCGTTAACCATCGTGTAATCCGTTTCCCCCTTTCCCATGCCATTTTTAGAGGTTGTTTTGACCATTTGACGATATCGTCACCGATCAGACGATATCGCCCCAGATCGAACGATTTCGTCTGGGCTAGGACGTCCAGACGATCTTGTCCCAAAACTAATTTTTCACAATTAGCTTCTGTTCCAACGGGTCTCTAATCCGGGAAGAAGCGTGTCTGCGTCGTTAGAGACCCTCCCCCATTGGAGATCTCCCAAATAGGGATGATCTCCAACCTCCTAACCTCCCTCCTAAGCCTATTTAATCCTAAGCCCTCCCCTTAGCACCCCCCTGGCTGATAATTCCTGTAACTTGACTTCATACACGTTAAAACATCCCAAATTCATATTTGCATTAGTTCTATCCAATTTTTGTTGCAGGTACCTTAGTGTTTTTCAGTCGGAGCAAGCTTACATCGTCGCGGACGATCCTGTTCAGATCGGAGGCGATCCTGTCGAATCAGAGACGATTTCGTACCAATGCGAGATGATTTTGACTACAGTCAACATTGAGGCAATCAGTGCCTAAAGTTTGCATTTCTTCATCTTTCAATCTGTTGTTTTATGCTGTAATTAGCTAGTTTATTCAGTATTTTATGCTATCTTGCATTTTGGAGTTCACCCATCTAGATCAAATGCATAATTAAGTCATAATTATTATTAAATTAGCATAATGCATTCATGTTTCTATTTTTAAGTTTTAGTTTGATATTGTTACTGTCAATTTACATTGTTTCCCTATGTTAGCATAGTTGTATTTTCTGTGTTTTGCACCTATTTCTCTGTTTGCAGGTCTCTGACAAATTCGTCAGATCTCAGATGATCTTGTCTGATCTCAGATGATCCTGTCAAATTAGAGGCGATCCTGACTGCTTCAAGAATCAGAATCTTCATCAGACATCCGGATCAGGTATTTTTCTTTTAATATTCCTTAATTTCTTTGTTTTCTATCTTAATTCTATTTTTTGTATTCATTTAATCTGCATCTTCATATAGAATAGCTTAGACGCATTTTTGCCAAACCTAGGACTTGAATGCTTAAGGCTAAAACGAACACATAAAACACATTCCCAACCTAGGCGTGGAAACTGCCATTAAATGTTTCCTGGTGAACCCACCATCCATCAAAAAATCACCATAATACACCTCCCCCGAGAGGCGGGACCTTCGCAAGGCCTCTCAGTCCGAGGTACCATGCCATCCTTTTCACATCCCCCTTTCGGGCACGGATCCTATAGCCTGAAGGTAAGGGTGTGAAAAATTTGGAGCGATACATTTTGGTGAACCCGACGTGAATGCATTGTAAACCTTTTGAAAACAAAACAAAAAATAAAACAACTAAAACATAGATGCATTTCAGATCATTTAAATTTAATATCATGTTTAGATGGTAGCTCCTAAGAAAATATTAGCAGTTACTATAAATGTTGAAAACCAATTGGCAGCCATAGAAATCAATTATGTGCTTAGTGTGCCTGAAACAGATAGAAATCAACTCTTGTGGGACGAACTTGATAGAAGACTTAGTGTCATTTCATCTAGGTCAACAAAACTTAAACAAATCAAGAGGCTTGTCCTAGATAGAATCCTGGATCCTCATCAACTTGTCTTTTATCATGAACTTCGGAGAGCCTGCCATAGATGGTTAGCTTATAGGAGAGCTCTTGTGTCTTCAGAATTGTTCACCTTCGAGGAATACCTCGAGAACGCAGCCATTGTACACCAGTTCCTAGGTCATGTAGAAGACCAAGAGGTTGTTCTTATGGATAGGGAAATATGGAATAGAGTTCCTCGAGCTGTGTTATATCGAGAGTATTGCCACGAGCTTTACTTCTATCAACCAGCATCTGAGACAGATAATATCACTATAGCTCTTTTCATTAAATTTTTAAAAGAAAAATTTCAATTTGAAGAAGAACACTTCATGACTCCTGAAGAACTCGAGCCCATTAATGATATTTATAAATTGTTTATAGAAAACTAGATCATTACTTTCAGTCTTATTTCTTGCATTTATTGTGTTATTTGTTGTCTTTACAATATTATTACAAAAACAAAGAAAAACTAAAAAAACATAGCAAAAACCAAAACATTTCATTTTAAATATTGTAGTAGGTATATAATTAATATATACCTCTTAAGCTTGTTGCAAAAAAAAATATATATATATATATATATATATATATATATATATATTTGCTGAAATCTAAAATTAAGCACAATGCCTAAACTTAGGAATGGTAAACAAACTAAAGGAGAAGAAGAAGATTGGTTAGAAGATAAAACTAGAGACCCAAATGTCCTTCCTGAAGATCCAATTTCGGAAGGAGAAACTCTAGATCAACCAGAAGATGACCTAGGTGAAGACAATGAACAAGAAGAAAGTGTTAAAGAGGATGGACCCTCATCCCCTAGAGTAGCTCCAGATGGAACTATTGCTTTTGACAACGTAGATCATTTCTGAAAATTTCTCAATGATAACATTGACGCTCTTAATGTGGCAGTTCGTATTGATAAAGGGCAAATTAGTGACACTCAAGCAGCCATGGAACATATGTTTGATGTGCGCACTAATCCCTTGTCTTTCATTGATCAAGAAAGTGATAAGGCTGGGCCATCCAATACAGATATGGTCACTATGATTCAAAACATGTCAAAACAACAAGTTATCCAACCTCCTAAGGAACTCGTTATTCAACCTAAAATCATTCCCACACAAAAGAAAACTTCCTTCACTACTTTACTTCGCCAAACTATTGATCAATATGCTTCAAGTAAACAAAAACCTAAAACGAAGCCAAACACCAATTTTCAACAATCTGGAATACATCATAATACAACTTCAAAATTCCTTCATAACACCTTTCCTACCAACAATTTACACAATAGCAACATAGCATCTAATCTTCATGTCCCTCCATCATATGCTCACAAATCCCATATCAATGCCCTACCGAACCAATATGGTGGGCAAACTAGTAATCTGGAAGCCATGGTGAAACAGTTAGCTTCGCGTATGGACCAGATAGATCCTTATCGTCCCTCGTACAATTATCGAGAGATATGTAGTCAACCTTTGGATCCCATAGTTGTAGCTCAACCGTACCCTAAGCATTTTCCCATGCCCATCTTGCCTATATATAAAGGAACCGAAGATCCCATAGAGCATCTTCGCATGTTTAGGATAGCATGTCATGATATATCACATGATGACTTGCTATTACTAAAAATGTTCCCGAAAAGTTTAGGTGGAATGGCATTAGAGTGGTACTATCAATTGCCCACTCATTCTTTGAGAAACTTTGAAGAAACAACTGAATCTTTTGTCCATCAATTCAGTGCCTACATCGAGAGGCATGTAACCATTAAAGATTTATACAACTTAAAACAAGACAAGGATGAATGTTTTGCCGATTTCTTAGCTAGATGGAGGCGATTGATAGGAAAACTGCACTTTGTGCTACCTTATAGGGAAATGTTGGACATTTTTATCAATAATTTACAAGAACAAATATCTTATGAGCTATCAACTGCTACTTTAACTACCTTCGATCAAGCTATAGATTTAGCTCGAAGAGTAGAAGATGCCCTCATTAGGAGAGGCCAACTTAGGAAGAAGGATGATGAGAAAACATCCAGAAATCAATATAAAAACAAACAAGTTGTTGGTGATGGAGTCACTGACAGCAGAAATGTTGCTAATATCAATGCAACGAAGACAACAGAAAAATTTATATTGAAACCTCCTGATAAGCCTCCTCGAGAATTTACTAGATTAAATCAACCCTTATCAACTATTTTACCTCAATTACTCGAAAGAGGTTTGATCCAATTACCAGCTATCCGGGAACCTGATCCAACTATACCCGGATACAGAGCTGACTTACACTGTGATTTCCATAGAGGACCTGGACACTCTACCAATGCTTGTAAAAGGTTGAAACATAAAATACAAGATTTGATTGATAATAATGAAATGGAGGTGCAAGCCTTCCAACCTAAACAAAATGCTCCTAATAATACTCAAAAGACCATTCCCCAAAATCAAAATCAAAATGCTAATCAAACATTAGACATATTTCAACACCCTTTACCAAGACATGGTAAAGAGGTGGCCAATCAAATCGAACATCATAATGTTCCGCCTCCTACCCGATATGTAGGAACCATTAGTGGACAATTACCTGTTCAGGATCCTCAAATATTTGACACAACCTTATCCCCTGGTTACGACCAGGCCCTTACATAATTTTCAAACTTTTGATTCTAGTGATATAGAATCGAGATACCGAAAGTGAAATAGACATCACTTCAAACCAATCGAACAGTTCTGAAAATGAATCAGATCCTATTCAACCCATCACGGATGCTATGGTTCCAGAAGAACCATTTCCTAGAAGAGTTACTACTCGACCCTCTTCTAATCAATTCCTCCCTAATGAACAAGCCATAAACGCTCGACCGAGACCAGTTCAGCGTCCTCAATATAACATTGTAGGTACCATTGGAGTCGTTACCCGACAACAGGCTCAAAATTCTCAACAAGAACCAAACCAGAATGATGGATCAGCTCCATTTGTTTTGAAAAATCCCAATAAAGGGAATTATGCTTCTAATGTTCAACCTAAACCCCCTTACAATATTAATGAGCAATTATCCAATACTACAACCAGAATTTCCCTTTTGGATTTATTAAGATCTTCTCCTACCCATAGGGATGAGTTGATGCTTACATTAAGCCAAATGATGGTACCTCAAAACATTCAACCTGAAGCTATGGCCAATACTATCATCACTCGAGAGGTTGATTGTATTGACTTTCGGGATAAAGATATCCCACAACATAGTTTACATAAGGATAATCCCTTATATATTACTGCTCTAATTGGAGATGTAGTTGTCAAACGAGTCTTGATTGATAATGGCTCATCTCTAAACATTTGCACTTTTGACTTCTACCAAATATTTGGCTTTAGAAGTGATGAAATGAAGAAAACTGATATGATTATCAAAGCTTTCAATGACGAAACACAAGAAACGTGTGGAGTTATTACCATCCCATTGCAAGTTGGTCCTAGAACCCTAGATACAACCGTGTTTATTGTACATTGCCCAACATCGTACAATATACTTTTGGGTCGCCCTTGGATCAATGCAATGCGGGCTGTCCCATCAACTTTACACCAATGTGTTAAATTCGAATTTAAAAATCAGTTGGTCACTATCCATGGTGACCCTAGACCCTTTGATATGTGTGCTTTGGCAGAACCTGTTGGAGTGCAATTTTGCCCTGCTCTGTCATCCACACATCCTAGTTCTTATTTTTCATCTAAACATGTGAAACACACACCCATAACTTCACCTATTTCCCCTCCATTAATTTCATCCTCCTATATAGATCAACAATCTTCTAAACAAATCACTCTAGAACCTCAAAAAGATCTTCAATCTACAACCAATCCTTCATGTTCTATCCCTATAATTTCAAAACCTATAGACCCATCTATTAACACTTCCACATTATCAACATCTATCATACCTTCCACATCTAAAGATATAGGGAATGATCCTTCTACATCTTATGCTCTTTTTGATGAACTTTTACCGGATTTATCCACAACCTTAATATCAGAAAAAACAAATGCTTTCATGCAAGATTCAATTCTTTTAAATAACTTGCCGCCATCTCCTCGTACTTTGGGCCTCCCACAACCTATGGGAAGTACTTACCAAGTCGGGAGTTGTGCCTTCATTTATAAAGGATATGACTGGGGAAGAATCCCTCGGAACATTAAAACTCATCATGAGGGATACGCTCGGTGTTATTTTACCAATGAATATATTAAAGCTAAACCCATAATGCTTAAAATGGGATATAAAGGGAAAGGCTTGGGACCTTTCCAAAATGGCATGAAAGAACCTTTCGAGGTAGAACCGTGGCCTGCCCGCTGTGGTGTGGGCCTATTTCCTAGTAAGGGTCAACCCTTTCCTTTTGAAGATGATGATCAACTCATATGTTATCAAGATTATTTGGATAGGCATGATGATTTGCCTCTAAAAAATCAGCCATTTACATGTAACATGCTATCCATAGCTTACCCTGAAATGATTTTTGACCCCGATGAAGAGTTGGAAGGAGATATCTTCCACGATGTCTCCGTTGAAGAGATGTTACACAATGGATTTTATTTTGATGGTTCTATACCAACTATAGCCCAACTTGAGACCACTAATCCTCAAGATGAATTATCCAAATTAACCTTACAAGAATTACAAGAATTGGGCGTTTCACCCGCCCCACCTAATTTTGAAAGAGATCTACACATGGAGGTAGAAAACGTCATTAAAATTAACATTGGAACTGAGGATAATCCTCACATAATCAATATTGGATCAGAATTAAGTCAAGAAAAACAAGAGCAATACATTGCATTCCTTAAAGAGTATGAAGATGTCTTCGCTTGGACATATGAAGATATGCCAGGTCTAGACCCTTATGTAGTCATGCATCACCTAGTGGTCCATCCGGATGCTAAACCTGTTAAACAAAAACTTAGAAAAATGCATCCCAAAGTGGCTCTGGTAGTCAAAGGGGAGTTAGAAAAACTCCTGAATGTCGTCTTTATACAAGCTATTGATTATGCTGAATGGATCTCAAATGTAGTTCCAGTCACCAAGAAAGAAGCCACCAAAGTTAGGGTTTGCACAAATTTTAGAGATATTAACGCTGCATGCCCTAAAGATGATTTTCCTCTTCCAAACATGGATCAAATCATTGACTTTACTGTCGGGAGTGGGATGATGTCCTTAATGGATGGATTCTCCGATTATAATCAGATCAGGATAGCTCCTGAAGATCAAGCTAAAATAGCCTTTATTACCCCCTAGGATACCTTTATACTATATCCACTACACATTAGAAAAACTATGTTTAGAAGTCATTTTGCTATGCAAAAATTACGACATTATATGCTTAGTCAAAAAACTTATGTCATTGCTAAATATGATCCCTTGAGGTATCTCATGAGTCAACCTTATTTATCGGGTCCACACCAAGTGGGTTCTTGCTCTAAGTGAGTTTGATCTCACATTCATAGGACAAAGTCTATTAAGGGTCAAATCATAGCAGATCAATTATTCTCACCCTTAGAGTCTACCCATCCCCTCATCATTGATTTCCGATGAATGCCTTCAATTAGAGGCAACCATGTTGAACAATGGTCCTTATACTTTGATGGACCCGATGCATGAGTGGGGTAGGGGTATTATTTTAATATCCTCACAAAAACATCTTATTCCTCTATCCTTCAAATTAACATTTGCTTGCACCAACAATACTACTGAATATGAAGCTCTAATCCTTGGATTACGAGCTGCCTTGGTGCTAAAAATTAAACATCTGTTAGTTTTTGGTGATTCTCAATGGTTATAAACCAAATTAATGAAGTTTATCAGACCAGAGATGATAAAATGTGCCCATATAAGGCCTATGTTTTACAACTAATGTCTCTATTTGATCAAGTTACCTTGGAAGCTATTCCTCGAACTTGCAACCGTGCAGCTGATGCTATGGCCGTAGTTGCATCTCTCCTGCCCTTGGAGTTAGATGACGAATATGCCACTATCATTATTCGTCGACTCCAGGAACCCGCTTCAAATAAGTCATGCTTAGAACCTTTGGATGTGTTTCTAATCAATGAAACTACTCCTGAACCTTGGTATACGGACATATTTGATTTTCTCCAAAATGGGACTTTCCCTGCCAATTCTAATAGAAACCAGCGTCGGTTATTACGTAGATGAGCAAGTCGATTTGTAATAATTGGCAATACTTTATATAGGAGATCTTTTGAAGGTATCCTATTAAGATGTTTGAATTTAGAAGAATCCAAATCAGCCTTGAGTGAAGCCCACGATGGATCTTGTGGAGGACACTTCAGTGGTAGTGTCATTGCTAAAAAGCTCCTTAGGATAGGATACTTTTGGCCTACCATGGAGAATGATGCACATGATTATGTGCGCCATTGCGACAAGTGCCAGAAACATGTTGACCTTGTCCATGCGCTTGCACAAGAACTGCAGGCTATTTCATCTCCTTGGCCCTTTTCAAAATGGGGTTTAGATATTATTGGCAAAATCAATCCTGTGTCATCTGATGGACACAAATTCATCATAACCGCCACTGAGTATTTCACGAAGTGGGTTGAAGCTATGCCTTTAGCTTCCTGCACTGGCACACAAGTCTCTAAATTTATTTTTAATCAAATCATTTGTAGGTTTGAAATTCTTGCAAATCTCATCTCTGACAATGGAACTTGTTTCAAAAATAAAGATGTTAAAAAATTATGCCAAAAATATAAGATTCAACATCGCTGGTCCACTCCCTATTATCCTCAGGGTAATGGTCAAGCGAAGCATCTAACAAAACCTTAATCAAAATTCTCAAAATATTGGTCAATAAAACTGGCCGTGATCGGCACATTCAGTTATATCCAGCCTTGTGGGCCTATCGAACTAGTGTTCGAACCCCCACTGGAACTTCACCTTTTGTTTTGGTTTATGGTGCTGAAGCCATTTTTCCCTTTGAATTAGAAGTTCCTTCTTTGGCTCTACTACTTCAAGATACCGAAGTAGGAGATGAATATCGAGCTGGCAGACTCAGTCAGCTGGAACTCCTAGATGAAAAATGCATCAATGCTTTGGAGCATCTCCGTGCCTACCAAAACAAGCTTAAAAGATCATATGCTAAAAAAGTTCGTCATCGATCCTTTGAGATCGGCGACCTTGTTTTAAAAGAAAATCAAAAAAATACTAATGCAACTAAGGACCTTAAAGGTAAATTTGAGCCCAACTGGCTTGGACCATACATTATCACTGCTAAATTTGAATCGGGAGCATACAAATTATCTACCTTAGATGGTAAAGAACTTAAAGAACCCATGAATATTTTGCATCTTAAACGTTACTATGTATAAATTTGGTCATTTCATCCTTGTATATATTTGTTTAAAATATTTCAAAATCACTATCTTGTATTTCTTTCAATTTATAAATTCAAAAACACCAAAAACATTCATAATCATCAAAATCTTCAAAACTATTTGTTGTATTTATTTATGGCACTTGTTAATTCTTTCAAAAACAAAAATAATGATAAAAATAAAAACAACAATATTCTTGACTCTTTTGAAACCAAAACAATATAAAGAAGAAAGAGAGAGTCAACATTCTCAAAACTTCTCAAAAAGTATTTATATATATTTTCTTACAATTATTGCAGTTATATGTTTCAAATTATTTTGGATAAATTAGCATTTATTTGGAATCCCTCACTTTCACAAACACAAAAATAAATATCTTGATTTTATCTGGCATGATTACTAATCTCTCTTATATCAAAGTCCACAAAATTCAATTAAATAAAGTTTGAGCATAGAGAATTGATCTTGTTATTTACTTAAACCAAGCACATCTTTTCACAATAAAATGATTATATTTGTAATTTCCATGCTTTGCTACATAGTAGAAGTGGTTTCTTGAGCGAAAAGTTTCCCCTGCTATCCTATCATGCACATGGTCTAGAATCTTTGAGAATTGGCAAAAGGACAAGCTCACCCCTACCCAGAATAAAAATCCCTTGCTCTACAGCTAATCCGAGCAAGTATCCCTAGTATAGAACAAAAAGCAAAGTTCAAGAAAAAGAAAAAAAAAGAAAAAAGTTATTTTATATCATTATAGCATTATCAAGCAAGAAAAGCAAAAGAAAAGCAAAAGAAAGCAAAAAGCAAAAGCAATAAAATCCCTTTCCCTACCCTTTGAAAAGAAAAGAAGGGTTGATGAGCTTGAATCCCTGGAATTCTCAATTATTCGAAAACCGTGAGGTAAGCCCCATAACAAGTGGTTTGTGCCCAACCTCGCTTGGCCTTGGGTAACTCCTAGCGTGGCGATATGTCTGTCACATTAGCGACCTTCTTTTGTACAGACCTATGTCTGCTTATGGATTAGCTAGCTCTTGATAATCCGACTTACATAGTAGTCTAGTATGGTTATATGCATCTACATCATGGTTAATGAACACTTATTTGGTTCATTCAAATCACTTGTATCATATTATCTTGCTCAAACTGGTAAATGAACATAGCAATTGCACACACATTTTATATTTGAGAGATTTTGTGTATCATTATGATAAATCAAGATTGGAAATGAATTCACATATGCACATGGGATTCCTTATAAATCTAAATTTTGTCTTTAAAATACTTTGAAATATTTTTTTGCAAATTGTTTGGAATAATTCATTTTCTTCTTCCAAGTACAGTTGTTTAGACAACTATATGCATAATAGAAAAATCAAAATTTCTTTCAAACCATACAATCAAAACAAAAAAAAAATATATATATATATATATATATATATATTATCGACTTTCGCGACGATGGTATAGTTCCAAAACCAAAATTGGAATTTTATGCCTAGCGCAAGTCCTCATCTTCATATTTTCTATTTATTAAAAAATCAACCATGCAATAAAACTATCTATTTTTCTTGATTTTCGCGATGATGGTATAAGTCTATACCTACATATTCTATGCCTAGCGCAAACCATTGTAACAATTTTTATTCCCCATTTATTTAAAAATCATGAAAACCATATGACTTAAATCATTCTATTATACAATTATGTTTTTAAACACAAAGCAAACACATTATCATTATTTCATGTCATTATGTCAACCTTCAATTTTGCAATGATGGTATAATTCCTAGGGAATTATCCAAAAAATTTATCACACTTAGGAATTTATGCCTAGCAAAAATCATTTTAACATTATTTCATGCATACTATTTTCATGAAAATCTGAAAAACAAACCATCATCATCATCATTTGCACCATTGCACCAAAGTCTTAAGACAGTCTCTTAAGCACTCTTTTACTTTTAACAATATTTCTATACTGGGATTAGCTTGACGACCGAGTGAGCGGCGACTCCATGAAATGGTCTATAATAGCGACAATGTCCTTTGAAATTATTGTTAGAAGTCTCTTTTTATCTTTTATCACATTACATCACAAACAACCAATTTGTTACATCAGATTATTTCATTTAAAATCTTACAGCATGACATCAAAATCATAATATTTCCAATGACATAATTACATGAATCCTCAATCCAATCATCAAATCAATCAATCAAACATAAAAGCATCATAAAAATACATAACACAAGTCATATGATCAAAAATATCTCATCTATATATATCAACAATATATACATCATATCAAAACTGGATTGGTATGCCACAATCTATACCTCGGCATACTCAATCCTCTCAAAATCATATGTCCTCTGACAATGTAGTGCAGTAGTCTAGCCTCGAGAACCCCTCGAGCTCTCAGCCTCATCTCCTCCCCCGCCCTGAGGTGGACGAGGTGGCCCCATCACAGTATGAGTGGTACTACGAGTCCTAGTCGTCGATCGAGAAGAAGTCCTCGATGACCCAATCCTGATAGGGTCAGCAATGCCGGTTGGTAGTTGTACCCTCTGACCCTCTGGCACCATCTGGAAGTAGATGCCCTGGTAGAACGTGGTCTGAGCAATCGACCATGCCAGCTCCTATGTGCTCGCTCCTCCGCCCCGTGCTCTAAGGCATGCAATCTCATCTCTGAGCTGTGTAACCTCAGCTCGGTGTCGTGCAGCCTCCTCCTGTAGGGTCTACACCTGTGCTTGGAGACGGATTATCTTCGCTCGGAGAGTCGTTGTCTCGCTACTCTCCCTTGTGTCAACACCCTTGCCCTTATCGGGCGATGGTGGCCTCTCTCTCTATGGAGAAGGGGGTCTCTCCTCCCTCCTCTCCCACTGTCACGGCCTCTCCTATGCCTGTGGCCTCCTCTGCTCTCTCCCGCTATGACCCTGGGCCGCCTCCATAGCCGCCTGGCACCGCCTCCCTATCCGATGCACAACCGCATGTATCGGACCCTGAGCCCTCGTCATCCGAGGAGGGCGGATGCCTGCGTACCAAGCATCGTAGCCATCGGCTACCCCTGCATCGTCCCCATCCACTGGCTGAATGGGGGCATCGTCCGAGTCCTGACTCCAGAAGCGCTGCATGTCTGGAGCCCCGCTCACCGTGGTGTTATCCCATACGATCTAAGAAAACTCGTAATCCCTAAGAGATGGGATCCCCTGCTGTAGACCGAACTATCGCAAAACTCGGTCGTAGCGGTGGAGCTCCACCTCTCCCCTCTCCATCCTCAACCAGCAAACTCGCCTGATGCGAGCCAGCTCTTGTCCATCCTCGGCCCACCCTGGGTGCTCTCGCCATGGCCTCCAGGTGATCTGGTCTAGGACAAGGTCATCCAGTAGTCTCCGGGACATCGATAGGTCAATCCGCCGTTGTGACCCTCTCTGGAGCCACTAGTAGAAAACTCGGGGCCTCTCCCCATCAATCCCTATCAAAGGAAGCCCTACCGGCCTCCGCACTGCAATGTGCTCCCAGCACCAAACCTGTAGGAGCGATGTCATAACTAGACATCGACCGCCCTTGTACACGACCCCATGTAGGATCTTGTACAGCCGACATAGAACAAAGCTGCCCCAAGAAAATCTGTAACCATGGTCTCGCATGTCGCAGATCACATCTGCTAGCATCCATGGTACCCTGCACCCGCTCTGGTGGCACAGCAGAAGTCCACCAACCACTCCGACCAAAACCTGTGTGAGTCTCGATGCCCCAGGCATCTGACGTAGTGCCTCGATGTTCACTCCGCCCTTCTCCAGGGCGAAGCTCGGGTCACCACACAACCGCATCATAGCATGGCCCTGATTGGCCGTAGGAGTGATCAACCGTCCTTGTATGGGGATTCTTAGAATCCTCCATACATCCTCCAAAGTGGGAGTCATCTCCCTTATGGGTAGCCAAAAATAGGAAGAACCCGGATACCACCTCTCTGCTAGGGCTGTCAGTAGCCCCATGTCTGTAGAAACTTGTGGCATTTTTGCCACATGCTGTAAGCCGGCCTGTGCCAGCTGATCCCGCTCTGCCTATGTTAGAGTGGCCAAGTCATCTCTCAACCCCCCATATTTCCATTCCCTGCTCTTTAGCAATCCTCTCTGCAACATAAACAACAAAACAACAAAAAATCATTAATAACAATCATTAATAAAAAAAAAAATGCAAGTTAAAATAAGTTCAATTTCATCAAATGATGATATCGTCCACTATTGGACGATATCATCCCAAATTTGAGCACAATCGTCTCCGATTTTGCAAGCCGAAATCGTCCCTAATTTGACGAAATCGTCCCCCTTTCGCCGATTTCGCCCTTAGACGAAATCGGCGAACTTGAGACGATTTCGTCGAAATCGGGACGATTTCGTCCCGATGACGTCGACGGCCCAAAAATGGCCACGATGCTCAAAATTCATTTAAAATTCACCTAAAAAGCATGTAAATTCAACTTAAAGCATTCTAAACTAAGTTTAGACTCTTACCCGTAGCCCGTGCTGGACCTCTGTCGATCTGTGCGCCGTCTCCACCATTTTTGCTTGCAGAGCTCTAAAACCAAAAAAAATGAACAGTAAAAATGAATTAGGGTTTTACCCTATTTTTCTTAATTTTATTCAAAACACAATTAAAAACATTTTAAAATTTTGCTTTTCCACGTTTTTACCTCAAACGTTCGATTTGGGTAAAAACACGGAGGGGGCACCATAGTAAGTCGTCGTACGATTCGACCAAGAATCGTCGCCTAAAAATGGGAATAATTTTTGCTTTCTCGTAGATCGAGAAGAACTCATCTTTAACGCATTTTCTTCAAAAAATTCGCTAAAGAGGGGGCAAAATGTAGCACCCTAAAATTGGCGCAGTGAAATCTTAATAATTACATTTACTCTAGTAAATAATTCAAATTCAAATTTTAACCTCCCAAACCGCCCGTTAACCGTCGTGTAATCCGTTTCCTCCTTTCCCGCGCCATTTTTAGAGTTTGTTTTGACCGTTTGACGATATCGTCGCCGATCAGACGATATCGCCTCAGATCGGACGATTTCGTCTGGGCTAGGACGTCTAGACGATCTTGTCCCAAAACTGATTTTTCACAATTAGCTTCTGTTCCAACGGGTCTCTAATCCGGGCAGAAGCGTGTCTGCGTCATTAGAGACCCTCCCCCATTGGAGATCTCCCAAATAGGGATGATCTCCAACCTCCTAACCTCCCTCCTAAGCCTATTTAATCCTAAGCCCTCCCCTTAGCACCCCCCTGGCTGAAATTCCTGTAACCCGACTTCATACACGTTAAAACATCCCAAATTTCTATTTGCATTAGTTCTATCCAATTTTTGTTGCAGGTACCTTAGTGTTTTTCAGTCGGAGCAAGCTTACATCGTCGTAGATGATCCTGTTCAGATCGGAGGCGATCCTGTCGAATCAGAGACGATTTCGTACCAATGCGAGACGATTTCGACTGCAGTCAACATTGAGGCAATCAGTGCCTAAAGTTTGCATTTCTTCATCTTTCAATCTGTTGTTTTATGTTGTAATTAGCTAGTTTATTCAGTATTTTATGCTATCTTGCATTTTGGAGTTCACCCATCTAGATCAAATGCATAATTAAGTCATAATTGTGATTAAATTAGCATAATGCATTCATGTTTCTATTTTTAAGTTTCAGTTTGATATTGTTACTGTCAATTTACATTGTTTCCCTATGCTAGCATTGTTGTATTTTCTGTGTTTTGCACCTATTTCTCTGTTTGTAGGTCTCTGACGAATTCGTCAGATCTCAGACGATCTTGTCTGATCTCAGATGATCCTATCAAATCAGAGGCGATCCTGACTGCTTCAAGAATCAGAATCTTCATCAGACATCCGGATCAGGTATTTTTCTTTTAATATTCCTTAATTTCTCTATTTTCTATCTTAATTCTATTTTCTGTATTCATTTAATCTGCATCTTCATATAGAATAGCTTAGACGCATTTTGGCCAAACCTAGGACTTGAATGCTTAAGGCTAAAACGAACACATAAAACACATTCCCAACCTAGGCGTGGAAACTGCCATTAAATGTTTCCTGGTGAACCCACCATCCGTCAAAAAATCACCATAATACACCTCCCTCGAGAGGCGGGACCTTCGCAAGGCCTCTCAGTCCGAGGTACCACGCCATCCTTTTCACATCCCCCTTTCGGGCATGGATCCTATAGCCTGAAGGTAAGGGTGTGAAAAATTTGGAGCGATAGAGGTGCAAGTTAATAATTTTAAATTGTCTGCTGCATTAATTATTTAATTTTTAAATTGTTGTTCATTTCGTGCTGTATCAAAGAGTTCACCCGGACGATCACTGGTATCAGAGCCGAGGTGAGGCCAGTCGGGCATGAATCCCAAGGCAGGAGTCAGTAGGGCTCGAATCTCGAGGAGGATCGTGAGCAAGTTTGAGCATAGATCTCGAGGCAGATCGAGCATGAATCTCGAGATGGATCATGCATAGGCTTGACATGAGCATAGATCTCGAGGTGATACATGGCAACAGACAGCAGGCTCGACACAGATTCTAAGGCGACATGTGGTGGCTAGCTAGGTGTTGATGAGGTAGCACGTGGATCAAGGTAGCTGACGTGACAGCTGACGGGGCGACACATGGATCGAGGTGAGTGACATGGTGGCGAGTAATTGGTAGCTGACGTGGCGGGCATGTGATTGGTTTAAAATTTTGCCACGTGGCAGTTTGTGATTCATCAACATGGCAGTTTTTGATTGGAGGAAGTGGCGGCAAAACAATCGCAGTGTGATTGCCCGAAGGCAATCGAATTTAACTACGCGTCTTCGGGTTTAAAAACCCTCTACGCATCCTCCGCCCACTGCATGTGGGATAAACGAAGGCCAATTTTTTTTTTAAAAAGTTTTCGCCACTGCCGTGCATAAATATTACCCCGCGTGTCTTTTACGACACGTCCGAGGGGCGTGGCGCAGCGGACAAGCTGGTCCACTAGCGGGGAGACGACCCGGGGTCGAATCCTACCGGAAGCATAAAACAATTTTTTTTTTTTTAAAAATTGTCGTCGCCGAGGTTAAAAGGGAGGAAGTCCCCTTTTGTTTCTAGTGGAGCCGCGTGGTGCAGCGGCCAAGATCACCCGCCGGTGTTTGGGAGGTCGCGGGTTCGATTTCGCCAGCTTTAAAAAGGTAAAAAAAAAAAAAAAATTTAAGGTTTTAATTTTATAAAGTTTTTTTTTTAAATTATTTAATAATTTTAAATTATATTTTTTAAAATTATCTTTTTAATAATTTATTTAAAAGGTAATTTAAAAATATAAAAATTTATTAAATTTTTTAAAGACTTTATAAAATTTTAAAAACCTTGTGTGATGAGCATTTGAAAAAAGAGAAATAATGTGCCCTTGAAATGTTAGATGATCCAGTCAGTGGGGTGCTATAATGCACTTCTCTCGATTTTGAGAAGAGAGACACCAAAATCCTTTGATGAAAGGGTTCGACGAACAAGTCTCCATACAATTTTTTGTCAGCTAGAAAATCAGGTGATTGCTCATCTGAGGAAATCGAATTCAGGGTACGAGGGAGATTCTGAAGACAACATCTTCGGACAAAGGATTGAAGAGTCTGAGACCGTGGAAGTTGTACCAGAGGACCAAGCAAGTTCCAGTCATACACCTAGTGTACTGGTAGCAGAATCAAGTGAGAGCTATACACCACGCTCTCCTGAACCAGAAGCAGAAGAAGAAGAAGAAGAAGAAGAAGAAGAAGAAGATCCAGAGGAAGTGGATCCTAAAGAACCTGAGGTCATAGTCATCAGCAGCAGTTCCGAAGCAGAACCTGAATGTTCTAAAAAGGCGAGATTCGATTTGAATCATTAATCTCTTTGTACTACTTTATATTACTTGTTTGCTTCAAATAAAGTTTGTTTTTACTGAAATGGCATCCAATACTAGTCTACCGATTCCTGAATTCAATGGAGGAGACTATGAATATTGGTCAATTAAAATGAAAACCCTTTTGATAGGAAAAGGTTTATGGGATGTAGTCGAAGAGGGCTATACTGAACCTACTGCTGCTGAATGGGCAGCTTTCTCTAATGCTGATAAAAAGGCTAAAAAAGAAGCGCAGAAAAATAATGCTTTTGCCCTTTATCACATACATGCTGCCCTAGATAAAAGTATCTTCCCTAGGGTTGCCTCTTATGTAATTGCACAAGATGCCTGGAATGCCCTAAAAGAAAGTTATAGAGGTAGTGACCAAGTAAAACAGGTAAAACTGCAAACATTGAAACGAGATTTTGAAAATCTCAAGATGCAAGAAAATGAAAAAGTGGGAGATTACTGTGTGCGAGTGAAAGCCGTAGTTGATAAAATGGTCACACTAGGGGAAGATATTAAGCCAGAGGTTATGGTGAAGAAAGTGTTGAGAACACTTCTTCCTAAGTGGAATTCAGTTGCAATAATTATTGAAGAATCCAAAGACTTAACCTCGTTGTCTTTTGATGCCCTAACTGGTTCACTTCTCTCACATGAAGAGAGGTTACAAGAAACTCCTACCACCAGTTATGGAGGAGATGATAAAGCTTTTGCCACACATGAAGGAAGAGGTAGAGGCCGTGGAAGAGGACAACAAAGAGGCAGAGGCAGGAATAATCAAAGAGGAGGAACTCCTAACAGAGGAGGATCATCCAACAGAGGAGGAAATCAGAATAGAGGAGGACAGCAGCAAAATAGAGGGAAACAATCTAGCAAAGGAAAAGGAGGAGATAAATCAAAACAAGTTTGCTACAATTGTGGCAAACCTGGCCATTATGCTCGAGATTGTTGGTCAAAGTCTTCGCAAGGAAGCAGAAGCAACCAGAGCAGTCAGTTTGGAAATTTTGGAGAAGAGGAAGAGTCCACAAATCTCTTTCTTTCTTATGGCCAGACAGAGCAAAATATGAATGATACATGGATTTTGGACACTGGGTGTTCAAATCACATGAGTGGCAAAGAAGAACTCTTTGCTACTTTAGACTCCTCATACAAATCCAGCATCCGATTGGGAGATGACAAGTCATTGGCAGTTGAAGGCATTGGAGCCATGGAGGTTCCAACGAAAGAAGGCATCAAGCAAGTAAGTGATATCTATTACACACCCCATCTTCAACACAATATTTTAAGTGTTGGTCAAATGCTAGAAAAGAATTACAAGTTGATTTTTGATGAGGGTAAATGCACCATTTTTGACAAGAACAATAGTAATAGAATCATTACACAAGTGCCAATGTCAAAGAATAGATTATTCCCTTTAAAGTTTGGCCAGCCAGGAGGAAATAAGTTAGCAAATGTTGCTATTACCAATCCAAGTGTCCTATGGCACTTGAGATATGGTCATTTGAATTCAGCAAGTTTGAAAATGCTAACTTCACAAGCAATGGTAACTGGACTTCCCAAAATTCAAGATAGTAAGGAAGTCTGTGAAGGGTGTGCCTTGGGCAAGCATGCCAGATCGAAATTTCCTCATGGACAAGCATGGCGGGCCAGCTATCCACTCCAGTTAGTGCATTCAGACATCTGTGGTCCGATGCAGACCAAGAGTCTAGGTAACCACTCTTACTTCCTACTTTTTATTGATGATTGCACAAGAATGTGTTGGATATATTTTTTGAAGCATAAGGATGAAGCATTTGCATGCTTTGTTGATTTTAAAGCAAAATTTGAAAGTGAGAGTGGATATTCTGTAAAATGTCTTAGATCAGATAAAGGAGGAGAATACTCCTCTAATCAGTTTTTGAATTTTTGTAAACATCATGGCATCAAGAGGCAGTTCACAACTGCCTACACTCCATAGCAAAATGGTGTAGCAGAAAGGAAGAATCGCACCATTGTGGAGATGGCAAGATCAATGCTTCAGACAAAGCATTTGAGTAATTCATATTGGGGAGATGCAACAAGGACTAGTGTTCACATCTTGAACAGAAGTCCTACTTCAAGTTTGAAAGGGAAGACACCTTACCAAGCCTGGTATGGTAAGAAACCAAATGTGAAGTATTTCAGAGTATTTGGTTCATTGGCATATGCTCACATTCCTGATGAGCTGAGAAAGAAGCTTGATCCAAAGAGTCAAGCATGCATTTTTGTAGGATATTGTGAAAACACAAAAGGTTATAGACTCTACAATCCTACAACTCGAAAGATAGTGATTTCAAGGGATGTGATTTTTGATGAAGGGGGAGAGTGGGGTAAGCCCCAAATATTCAGTGATGTTGAAGCCACTGATATAGTTGCTCAGCAAGTGCAACCGCAGATACCACCTAAAGGAAAGCAGTCTCCTCCCACACATCCTCCAAGTCCATCTTCTGATTCAACTACTTCACCAAGTCCTTCTCCACAGCGATCAGTAAGTTCCTCACCAATGGACATTGATTTTCCATCCAAAGGTAAGAGAACTCTATAGTATCATCCATCATCTTAGATGTTGGATAAAAATTTTTCAAGAAGATACACTAGGAGTCAAGCTAGTGAAATGGAATCTGTTTTACATAGATTAGAAAGTATGCACTTGTATGGTGATGATGAATCCCAGAAGGAACCTAGGGGAGATCAAGTTAACTATGCTTTGTTAACTAGTGCACAACTTGAACCTTCTAGTTATGAGAAGGCATGTACTCAAAAGATTTGGCAAGATGCCATGAAAGAGGAGATAACCTCTATAAAAAACAATGACACTTGGGAGCTCGTGAAGCTTCCTAAAGGAAAGAAATGTGTTGGCTGTAAATGGATCTTCAAGACCAAGTTTAATGCTGATGGAAGCATTGAGAGGCACAAGGCAAGATTAGTAGCAAAGGGTTTTACTCAAAAATATGGAATTGATTATGAAGAGACTTTTGCTCCTGTAGCTAGACAGGAGACTATCAGAACAATTCTTGCCTTAGCTGCACACAAAGGATGGAAAGTCCAACACATGGATGTAAAGAGTGCATTTCTCAATGGTTACTTGATAGAAGAAGTGTATGTTGAGCAACCACAGGGATTTGAAGAGCAAGGTAAGGAACACCTTGTTTATAGATTGAAGAAGGCACTCTATGGTCTTAAACAGGCACCAAGAGCTTGGTACTCACGCATTGATGGGTACTTCAAAGATTATGGGTTCACCAGGAGCAAAAATGAACCCACACTCTACTACCTAAAGCAAGGTAATGACATCCTCATAGTTTGCTTGTATGTGGATGATCTCATTTTTATGGGTAGTAATGAAAAAATGAATATGGAGTTCAAACACTCCATGATGATGTAGTTTGAGATGAAGGATCTTGGCTTAATGCACTACTACCTTGGAATGGAGGTTCATCGATCAGATACAGGGATCTTCATCTCGTCAACATAAGTATGCTCGGGACATGATCAAGAAGTTTGCTATGGAGCATTGCAAACCAGTTGCAACTCCAGTTGGACATGGGATCCAATTAAGCAAAGATGATGGAGCACCAAAAGTTGACGTGACCACTTTTAGAAGCATGGTTGGGAGTTTGATGTTTCTCGCCAACACCAGACCAGATATTCAGTATGTTGTATCTCTTGTTTCTAGATTTATGGCTAACCCATCTGAGCTGCATTTGCAGGCAGCTAAAAGAATTTTGAGATATGTGAAAGGTACATTGGATTTTGGAATCCAGTACCATAAATGTAACACTATCAAGCTTGTAGGCTTCAGAGATAGTGATTGGGGTAGCAATATTGATGACAAGAAGTCAACATCAGGAAACTGTTTTAGTCTTGGATCAGGACTAATAACTTGGAGTTCCAAAAAGCAGACAGTAGTAGCGCTATCTTCAATAGAAGCTGAATATATAGCAGTTACTTATGCAAGTACTCAAGCCTTGTGGCTAAGGAAAGTACTAGAAGAGATTGGAGAACAGCAAAGTGGTCCGACCAGAATCTACTGCGACAACATCAGTGCCATTCAGTTGGCATATAATCCTGTCCACCATAGCAGAACGAAGCATTTTGATATGAAGTACCACTTCATCAGAGATATGGTGGAACATGAAATTGTTGAGCTTACAATACTGTCACACTTTGGAGAACGTCGCGGACATTTTCACCAAGGCAATGACTAAAGCTCAATTTGTAAAGCTGAGAGACTGTGTAGTCAGTCCTCTCAACTTTAAGGGGGAGAATGTTGCAAGTGTGAATAGGGTTTCTACTTAAGTGGCTTAGAAAAATCTCTTTTCTAGTCCTAAGTGTGAAAACTCTTAAGTTTTGTCGGCAAGAGTTGTCGGCAAATATTTTTCTATGCCCTATTCTCCCTAACTCCCCTCCTATTTCTTCTCCTATATTCCCTCCTCTATCTTCTCCTTATTCCTCCACGCCTTCCATTCCCCTTATCTCTCCAACTCCTTTCCCTTTATTCCTCCAACCTCCTTATCCCTCCACGCTCCCTTTCCTCTATTCTCTCCCTTCTAAGTTATGCACTATATAATGTGCATTGTCAAATTAATGTAGAATGTTGAAGGGTGCAATTTAATAATAAATTATTTCGCTGCATTATTATTTAATTTTTTTTTTGTTCATTTCGTGCTGCATCAAAGAGTTCACCCGGTCGATCACTGGTATCAGAGCCGAGGTGAGGCCAGTCGAGCACGAATCTCGAGGTAGGAGTCAGCAGGGCTCGGATCCCGAGGCGGATCATGAGCAGGTTCGGGCACAGATCTCGAGGTAGATCGGGCATGGATCCCGAGATGGATCATGCACAGGCTCGGCATGGATCCCGAGGTGACACGTGGCAGCAGACAGCAGGCTCGGCATGGATTTCGAGGTGACACGTGGCGGCTAGCTAGGTGTTGAGAGCGACACGGATCAAGGCGACATGACACCGGTGACAGTGGATCGAGGCGAGTGACGTGGCGACGAGTAATTGGTAGCTGACGTGGCGGGCATGTGATTGGTTTAAAATTTTGCCACATGGCAGTTTGTGATTCATCAACGTGGCGATTTGTGATTGGAGGAAGTGGCGGCAAAACAAGCAGTCTGATTGCCCGAAGGCAATCGAATAACTATGCGTCTTTGGGTTTAAAAACCCTCTGCGCATCCTTCGCCCACTGCATGTGGGATAAACGAAGAATTGTTTTTTTTAAAAATTCGTCGTTGTCGTGCTTAAATATTACCCCGCGTGCCTTTTACGACACGTCCAAGGGGCGTGGTGCAGCGGACAGGGCGGTCCGCTAGCGGGGAGACGACCCGGGGTCGAATCCCGTCGGAAGCATAAAACAAATTTTTTTTTTTTAAAATTTCCGTCGTCGAGGGTAAAAGGGAGGAAGTCCCCTTTTGTTTCCAGCGGAGCCGCGTGGTGCAGCGGCAAAGCCCGCCCGTCGGTGTTTGGGAGGTCGCGGGTTCGATTTCGCCCGCGTGAAAAAGGTAAAAAATTTTTTAAAATTTTAAAGGTTTTAATTTTATAAAGTTTTTTAAATTATTTAATAATTTTAAATTATATTTTTTAAAATTATCTTTTTAATAATTTATTTAAAAGGTAATTTAAAAAATATAAAAATTTATTAAATTTTTTTAAAGACTTTATAAAAATTTTAAAAACCTTGTTTGATGAGCATTTGAAAAAGGAGAAATAATGTGCCCTTGAAATGTTAGATGATCCGGTCAGTGGGGTGCTATAATGCACTTCTCTCGATTTTGAGAAGAGAGACACCGGAATCCTTTGATGAAAGGGTTCAACGATCAGGTCTCCATACAGTCTTTTGTCAGCTGGAAAATCAGGTGATTGCTCATCTGAGGAAACCGGATTCAGGGTACGAGGGAGATTCTGAAGACAACATCTTCGGACAAAGGATTGAAGAGTCCGAGACCGTGGAAGTTGTACCAGAGGACCAAGCAAGTGCCAGTCATACACCTGGTGTACTGGTAGCAGAATCAAGTGAGAGCTATACACCACGCTCTCCTGAACCAGAAGCAGCAGAAGAAGAAGAAGAAGAAGAAGAAGAAGAAGATCCAGAGGAAGTGGATCCTGAAGAACCTGAGGTCATAGTCATCAGCAATAGTTTCGAAGTAGAATCTGAATGTTCTAAAAAGGCGAGATTTGATTTGAATCATTAATCTCTTTGTACTGCTTTATATTGCTTGTTTGCTTCAAATAAAGTTTGTTTTTATTCTGAAATGGCATCCAATACTAGTCTACCGATTCCTGAATTCAATGGAGGAGACTATGAGTATTGGTCAATTAAAATGAAAACCCTTTTGATAGGAAAAGGTTTATGGGATGTAGTCGAAGAGGGCTATACTGAACCTACTGCTGCTGAATGGGCAGCTTTCTCTAATGTTGATAAAAAGGCTAAAAAAGAAGCGCAGAAAAACAATGCTTTCGCCCTTTATCACATACATGCTGCCCTAGATAAAAGTATCTTCCCTAGGGTTGCCTCTTATGTAATTGCACAAGATGCCTGGAATGCCCTAAAAGAAAGTTATAGAGGTAGTGACCAAGTAAAGCAGGTAAAGCTGCAAACATTGAAACGAGATTTTGAAAATCTCAAGATGCAAGAAAATGAAAAAGTGGGAGATTACTGCGTGCGAGTGAAAGCCGTAGTTGATAAAATGGTCACACTAGGGGAAGATATTAAGCCAGAGGTTATGGTGAAGAAAGTGTTGAGAACACTTCTTCCTAAGTGGAATTCAGTTGCAATAATTATTGAAGAATCCAAAGACTTAACCTCGTTGTCTTTTGATGCCCTAACTGGTTCACTTCTCTCACATGAAGAGAGGTTACAAGAAACTCCTACCACCAGTTATGGAGGAGATGATAAAGCTTTTGCCTCACATGAAGGAAGAGGTAGAGGCCGTGGCAGAGGACAACAAAGAGGCAGAGGAAGGAATAATCAAAGAGGAGGAACTCCTAACAGAGGAGGATCATCCAACAGAGGAGGAAATCAGAATAGAGGAGGACAACAACAATATAGAGGGAAACAATCAGGCAAAGGAAAAGGAGGAGATAAATCAAAACAAGTTTGCTACAATTGTGGCAAACCTGGCCATTATGCTCGAGATTGTTGGTCAAAGTCTTCGCAAGGAAGCAGCAGCAACCAGAGCAGTCAATTTGGAAATTTTGGAGAAGAGGAAGAGTCCACAAATCTCTTTCTTTCTTATGGCCAGACAGAGCAAAATATGAATGATACATGGATTTTGGACACTGGGTGTTCAAATCACATGAGTGGCAAAGAAGAACTCTTTGCTACTTTAGACTCCTCATACAAATCCAACATCCGATTGGGAGATGACAAATCATTGGCAGTTGAAGGCATTGGAGCCATGGAGGTTCCAACGAAAGAAGGCATCAAGCAAGTAAGTGATATCTATTACACACCCCATCTTCAACACAATCTTTTAAGTGTTGGTCAAATGCTAGAAAAGAATTACAAGTTGATTTTTGATGAGGGTAAATGCACCATTTTTGACAAGAACAATAGTAATAGAATCATTACACAAGTGCCAATGTCAAAGAATAGATTATTCCCTTTAAAGTTTGGCCAGCCAGGAGGAAATAAGTTAGCAAATGTTGCTATTACCAATCCAAGTGTCCTATGGCACTTGAGATATGGTCATTTGAATTCAGCAAGTTTGAAAATGCTAACTTCACAAGCAATGGTAACTGGACTTCCCAAAATTCAAGATAGTAAGGAAGTCTGTGAAGGGTGTGCCTTGGGCAAGCATGCCAGATCGAAATTTCCTCATGGACAAGCATGGCGGGCCAGCTATCCACTCCAGTTAGTGCATTCAGACATCTGTGGTCCGATGCAGACCAAGAGTCTAGGTAACCACTCTTACTTCCTACTTTTTATTGATGATTGCACAAGAATGTGTTGGATATATTTTTTGAAGCATAAGGATGAAGCATTTGCATGCTTTGTTGATTTTAAAGCAAAAGTTGAAAGTGAGAGTGGATATTCGTAAAATGTCTTAGATCGGATAAAGGAGGAGAATACTCCTCTAATCAGCTTTTGAACTTTTGTAAACATCATGGCATCAAGAGGCGGTTCACAACTGCCTACACTCCACAACAAAATGGTGTAGCAGAAAGGAAGAATCGCACCATTGTGGAGATGGCAAGATCAATGCTTCAGACAAAGCATTTGAGTAATTCATATTGGGGAGATGCAACAAGGACTAGTGTTCACATCTTGAACAGAAGTCCTACTTCAAGTTTGAAAGGGAAGACACCTTACCAAGCCTGGTATGGTAAGAAACCAAATGTGAAGTATTTCAGAGTATTTGGTTCATTGGCATATGCTCACATTCCTGATGAGCTGAGAAAGAAGCTTGATCCAAAGAGTCAGGCATGCATTTTTGTAGGATATTGTGAAAACACAAAAGGTTATAGACTCTACAATCCTACGACTCGAAAGATAGTGATTTCAAGGGATGTGATTTTTGATGAAGGGGGAGAGTGGGGTAAGCCCCAAATATTCAGTGATGTTGAAGCCACTGATATAGTTGCTCGACAAGTGCAACCGCAGATACCACAGAAAGGAAAGCAGTCTCCTCCCACACATCCTCCAAGTCCATCTTTCGAATCAACTTCTTCACCAAGTCCTTCTCCACAGCGATCAGTAAGTTCCTCACCAATGGACATTGATTTTCCATCCAAAGGTAAGAGAACTCTACAGTATCATCCATCATCTCAGATGTTGGATAAAATTTTTTCAAGAAGATACACTAGGAGTCAAGCTAGTGAAATGGAATCTGTTTTACACAGATTAGAAAGTATGCACTTGTATGGTGATGATGAATCCCAGTAGGAACCTAGGGGAGATCAAGTTAACTATGCTTTGTTAACTAGTGCACAACTTGAACCTTCTAGTTATGAGAAGGCATGTACTCAAAAGATTTGGCAAGATGCCATGAAAGAGGAGATAACCTCTATAAAAAACAACGACACTTGGGAGCTCGTGAAGCTTCCTAAAGGAAAGAAATGTGTTGGCTGTAAATGGATCTTCAAGACCAAGTTTAATGCTGATGGAAGCATTGAGAGGCACAAGGCAAGATTAGTAGCAAAGGGTTTTACTCAGAAATATGGAATTGATTATGAAGAGACTTTTGCTCCTGTAGCTAGACAAGAGACTATCAGAACAGTTCTTGCCTTAGCTGCACACAAAGGATGGAAAGTCCAACACATGGATGTAAAGAGTGCATTTCTCAATGGTTACTTGACAGAAGAAGTGTACGTTGAGCAACCACAGGGATTTGAAGAGCAAGGTAAGGAACACCTTGTTTACAGATTGAAGAAGGCACTCTATGGTCTTAAACAGGCACCAAGAGCTTGGTACTCACGCATTGATGGGTACTTCAAAGATTATGGGTTCACCAGGAGCAAAAATGAACCCACACTCTACTACCTAAAGCAAGGTAATGACATCCTCATAGTTTGCTTGTATGTGGATGATCTCATTTTTATGGGTAGTAATGAAAAAATGAATATGGAGTTCAAACACTCCATGATGACGCAGTTTGAGATGAAGGATCTTGGCTTAATGCACTACTACCTTGGAATGGAGGTTCATCGATCGGATACAGGGATCTTCATCTCGTCAACATAAGTATGCTCGGGATATGATCAAGAAGTTTGCTATGGAGCATTGCAAACCAGTTGCAACTCCAGCTTGGACATGGGATCCAATTAAGCAAAGATGATGGAGCACCAAAAGTTGACGTGACCACTTTCAGAAGCATGGTTGGGAGTTTGATGTTTCTCGCCAACACCGGACCGGATATTCAAGTATGTTGTATCTCTTGTTTCTAGATTTATGTCTAACCCATCTGAGCTGCATTTGTAGGCAGCTAAAAGAATTTTGAGATATGTGAAAGGTACATTGGATTTTGGAATCCAGTACCATAAATGTGACACTATCAAGCTTGTAGGCTTCAACGATAGTGATTGGGGTAGCAATATTGATGACAGGAAGTCAACATCAGGAAACTGTTTTAGTCTTGGATCAGGACTAATAACTTGGAGTTCCAAAAAGCAGATAGTAGTAGCGCTATCTTCAATAGAAGCTGAGTATATAGCAGTTACTTATGCAAGTACTCAAGCCTTATGGCTAAGGAAAGTACTAGAAGAGATTGGAGAACAGCAAAGTGGTCCGACCAGAGTCTACTGCGACAACATCAGTGCCATTCAGTTGGCATATAATCCTGTCCACCATAGCAGAACGAAGCATTTTGATATGAAGTACCACTTCATCAGAGATATGGTGGAACATGAAATTGTTGAGCTTCAATACTGTCACACTTTGGAGAACGTCGCGGACATCTTCACCAAGGCGATGACTAAAGCTCAATTTGTAAAGCTGAGAGACTGTGTAGTCAGTCCTCTCAACTTTAAGGGGGAGAATGTTGCAAGTGTGAATAGGGTTTCTCCTTAAGTGGCTTAGAAAAATCTCTTTTCTAGTCCTAAGTGTGAAAACTCTTAAGTTTTTGTCGGCAAGAGTTGTCGGCAAATATTTTTCTATGCCCTATTCTCCCTAACTCCCCTCCTATTTCTTCTCCTATATTCCCTCCTCTATCTTCTCCTTATTCCTCCACGCCTTCCATTCCCCTTATCTCTCCAACCTCCTTATCCCTCCACGCTCCCTTTCCTCTATTCTCTCCCTTCTAAGTTATGCACTATATAATGTGCATTGTCAAATTAATGTAGTGGTTGATGGGTGCAATTTAATAATTTTAAATTATCTGCTGCTTTAATTATTTAACTTTTAAATTGTTGTTCATTTCGTGCTGCATCAAAGAGTTCACTCGGTCGATCACTGGTATCAGAGCCGAGGTGAGGCTAGTCAAGCACAAATATCGAGGTAGGAGTCAGCAGGGCTTGGATCCTAAGGCAGATCATGAGCAGGTTCAGGCACAGATCTCGAGGTAGATCAGGCACAGATCTCGATATGGATTGTGCACAGGCTCGGCATGGGCACGAATCTCGATGTGACATGTGGCAGCAGACATTAGGCTCAGCATAGATTTTGAGGTGACACGTGGCGGCTAGCTAGGTGTTGACGAGGCAGCACGTGGATCAAAGCAGCTGACATGACAGCTAACGGGGTGACACGTGGATCGAGGTGAGTGATGTGGTAGTGAGTAATTGATAGCTGACGTGGTGGGCATGTGATTGGTTTAAAATTTTGCCACGTGGCAAGATTCATCGATGTGGCGAGTTGTCATTAGAGGAAGTGGCGGCAAAATAATCGCAGTGTGATTGCCCGAAGGCAATCGAATTTAACTGCGCGTCATCGGGTTTAAAAACCCTCTACGCATCCTCCGCCCACTGCATGTGGGATAAACGAAGGCCCATTTTTAAAAAAATTTACGCCTCCCGAGCTTTAAATCCACCCCCGTCTCGCCTTTGAGACACGTCCGAGGGACGTAGCCCAGCGGATAAGCCTGTTCGCTAGCGGGGAGACGACCCGGGATCGAATCCCGTCGAAGCATAAAACAAAGTTTTTTTTTTTTAAATTTTGCCACCGTCAAGGTTAAAAGGGAGTAAGTCCCCTTTTGTTTCCAGTGGAGCCGCGTGGTGCAACGACCAAGATCGCCCGCCGGTGTTTGGGAGGTCGCGGGTTCGATTTCGCCCGCTTTAAAAAGGTAAATGTAAATTTTTTTATTTTTAAAGGTTTTAATTTTTAATTAAAGTTTTTTAAATTATTTAATAATTTTAAATTATATTTTTTTTAAATTATCTTTTTAATAATTTATTTAAAAGGTAATTTAAAAATATAAAAATTTATTAAATTTTTTAAAGACTTTATAAAATTTTAAAAACCTTGTGTGATGAGCATTTGAAAAAAGAGAAATAATGTGCCCTTAAAATGTTAGATGATCCGGTCAGTGGGGTGCTATAATGCACTTCTCTCGATTTTGAGAAGAGAGACACCAGAATCCTTTGATGAAAGGGTTCGACGAACAAGTCTCCATACAGTTTTTTGTCAGCTGGAAAATCAGGTGATTGCTCATCTGAGGAAACCGGATTCAGGGTACGAGGGAGATTCTGAAGACAACATCTTCGGACAAAGGATTGAAGAGTTCGAGACCGTGGAAGTTGTACCAGAGGACCAAGCAAGTGCCAGTCATACACCTGGTGTACTAGTAGCAGAATCAAGTGAGAGCTATACACCACGCTCTCCTAAACCAGAAGCATCAGAAGAAGAAGAAGAAGAAGAAGAAGATCCAGAGGAAGTGGATCCTGAAGAACCTAATGTCATAGTCATCAGCAATAGTTTCAAAGCAAAACTTGAATGTTCTAAAAAGGCGAGATTCGATTTGAATCATTAATCTCTTTGTACTGCTTTATATTACTTGTTTGCTTCAAATAAAGTTTGTTTTTTGAAATGGCATCCAATACTAGTCTATCGATTCCTGAATTCAATGGAGGAGACTATGAATATTGGTCAATTAAAATGGAAACCCTTTTGATAGGAAAAGTTTTATGGGATGTAGTCGAAGAGGGCTATACTGAACCTACTGCTGCTGAATGGGCAGCTTTCTCTAATGCTGAAAAAAGGCTAAAAAAGAAGCGCAAAAAAAAAATGATTTCGCCCTTTATCACATCCATGCTACCCTAGATAAAAGTATCTTCCCTAGGGTTGCCTCTTATGTAATTGCACAAGATGCCTAGAATGCCCTAAAAGAAATTTATAAAGGTAGTGACCAAGTAAAGCAGGTAAAGCTACAAACATTGAAATGAGATTTTGAAAATATCAAGATGCAAGAAAATGAAAAAGTGGGATATTACTGCATGCGAGTGAAAGCCGTAGTTGATAAAATGGTCACACTAGGGGAAGATATTAAACCAGAGGTTATGGTGAAGAAAGTGTTGAGAACACTTCTTCCTACGTGGAATTCAGTTGCAATAATTATTGAAGAATCCAAAGACTTAACCTCGTTGTCTTTTGATGCCCTAACTGGTTCACTTCTCTCACATGAAGAGAGGTTACAGGAAACTCCTACCACCAGCTTATGGAGGAGATGATAAAGCTTTTGCCTCACATGAAGGAAGAGGTAGAGGCCATGGTAGAGGACACAATAGAGGCAGAGGCAGGAATAATCAAATAGGAGGAACTCCTAACAGAGGAGGATCATCCAACAGAGGAGGAAATCAGAATCAAGGACGACAGCATCAATATAGAGGGAAACAATTAGGCAAAGGAAAAGGAGGAGATAAATCAAAACAAGTTTGCTACAATTATGGCAAACCTGGCCATTATGCTCGAGATTGTTGGTCAAATTCTTTGCAAGGAAGCAACAGAAACCAAAACAGTCAGTTTGGAAATTTTGGAGAAGAGGAAGAGTCCACAAATCTCTTTCTTTCTTATGACCAGACAGAGCAAAATATGAATGATACATGGATTTTGGACACTGGGTGTTCAAATCACATGAGTGGAAAAGAAGAACTCTTTGCTACTTTAGACTCCTCATATAAATCCAACATCCGATTGGGAGATGACAAGTCATTGGCAGTTGAAGGCATTGGAGCCATGGAGGTTCCAACGAAAGAAGGCGTCAAGCAAGTAAGTGATATCTATTACACACCCCATCTTCAACACAATATTTTAAGTGTTGTTCAAATGCTAGAAAATAATTACAAGTTTATTTTTGATGAGGGTAAATGCACCATGTTTTACAAGAACAATAGTAATAGAATCATTACACAAGTGCCAATGTCAAAGAATAGATTATTCCCTTTAAAGTTTGGCCAGCCAGGAGGAAATAAGTTAGCAAATGTTGCTATTACCAATCCAAGTGTCCTATGGCACTTGAGATATGGTCATTTGAATTCAACAAGTTTGAAAATGATAACTTCACAAGCAATGGTAACTGGACTTCCCAAAATTCAAGATAGTAAGGAAGTCTGTGAAGGGTGTGCCTTGGGCAAGCATGCCAGATCAAAATTTCCTCATGGACAAGCATGGCGGGCCAGCTATCCACTCCAGTTAGTGCATTCAGACATCTGTGGTCCGATGCAGACCAAGAGTCTAGGTAACCACTCTTACTTCCTACTTTTCATTGATGATTGCACAAAAATGTGTTGGATATATTTTTTGAAGCATAAGGATGAAGCATTTGCATGCTTTGTTGATTTTAAAGCAAAATTTGAAAGTGAGAGTGGATATTCTGTAAAATGTCTTAGATCAGATAAAGGAGGAGAATACTCCTCTAATCAGTTTTTGAATTTTTTTAAACATCATGGCATCAAGAGGCAGTTCACAACTGTGAAAGGTGAGTGATTACGAAAAAAGGAATTATTGCATTAACCTTCAAACTTAGGTTACATAGATTAAATAGGTGGTAAATAACCTATTCGAGAGAGAAAGGGAGAAAGGAGAAATTGGGGGAAAAGAAGGATGGAAGGAATTCTCTTACCGCCCAAATGCTTCCGTCCACTGCCATCCAGGTAAGGTAAAAGGTAAGTTACCTTTACCCCAGTTAAAATCAAATTTTTAACCTTTTACTAATGGTAATTTCCAACATTCTCCCCCTTAAAGTTGAGAGGACTAACTATATAGTCTCTCGGATTTATAAATTGAGCTTTAGCCATGCCTTTGGTGAAGATGTCTGCTAGATTATCCAAAGTGCTACAATATTGAAGCTCAACTGTCTCGTTGTTCCACCATATCTCTTATGAAGTGATACTTCATATCAAAATGTTTTGACCTTTTGTGGTGGATCGGATTATATGCCAACTGTATGGCACTAATATTATCACAATTCATTTTGGTTGGACCAATTTGTTTTTCGCCAATCTCTTCAATGATTTTCCTCAACCAGAGGATCCGAGTACCGGCATGAGTAATGGCTATGTACTCACCTTCGTAGATGATAATGCTACAACAGATTACTTCTTGGAACTCCAAGTTATTAGTCCCGATCCTAGACTAAAACAGCTTCCTCGATGTATATTTTTTGTCATCTATATTATTGCCCCAATCGCTGTCACTATAACCAAATAACTTCACAGAGTTAGACTTGTGGTAATGGATTCCAAAATCCAATGTACCTTTTACATATCGTAAAATTCGTTTGGTTGCTTGAAGATGCAGCTCGGATGGGCATGCCATATATCATGATACAAGAGAAACAACATACTGTATATCTGGCCTAGTGTTGGTGAGAAACATTAAACTCCCAACCATGCTTCTATAATTGGTCAAGTCAACTTTTGGTGCTCCATCTTCTTTGCTTAGTTGGATTCCATGTCCAGTTGGTGTTGTAGCTGATTTGCACTGCTGCATAGCAAATTTCTTGATCATGTCATGAGCATATTTTTGTTGACATATGAAGATCCCATTCTTTGATTGATGTACTTCCATTCCTAGAAAGTATCTCATTAATCCGACATCCTTCATCTCAAACTGATTCATCATGGAGTTTTTGAACTCCATATTCATTTTATCATTACTACCCATGAATATTAGATCATCCACATATAAACAAACTATGAGGATATCTACTCCATTTTTTAGGTAGTATAATGTTGGTTCACTCTTGCTTTTTGTGAAACCATATTTGTTGAAATAGCCATCAATTCATGAGTACCATGCTCTTGGTGCTTGCTTGAGGCCATAAAGTGCTTTTTTCAATTTATAAACAAGGTTCTCTTTTCCTGGTTCTTGGAAACCTTGAGGTTGTTGAACATACACCTCTTATGTCAGGTATCCATTTAAAAATGCACTTTTCACATCCATGTGTTGAATTTTCCATCCTTTATGGGCTGCCAAGGAAAGAACAGTTCTAATTGTTTCTTGTCGAGCAATTGGAGCAAAGGTTTCCTCATAATCTATTCCATATTTCTAAGTAAAACCTTTAGCTACTAATCTTGCCTTGTGCCTTTCAATGCTCCCATAAGCATTGAATTTGGTCTTATAGACCCATTTACATCCAACACATTTTTTTCCCTTGGGAAGCTTCAAAAGCTCCCAAGTATCATTCTTTTTAATTGAGGATATTTCCTCTTCCATGGCATATTGCCATATATTTTCAGTGCATGCTTTTTCATAGCTAGAAGGTTCTAGCTGTGCAGCAGCAAATAAAGCATAATTGACTACATCACCCCTTGGTTCATGAGACTCATCATCCCCTGATATTTGAAGATTTTCAAGTCTTGACAAAATGTCATCCATCTCACTAGCTTGACTCCTAGTGTATCTTTGATGGAAATTCCTATCCAACATTTGAGTAGATGGATGACTCTACAGTATGCGCTTTCCTCTATTTATCTCTTTCCTTTGAGAAACTGAATCAATATCCATCGGGCTTGGAGCGCTTATAGATCTTTGAAATCATTTTGGAGAATTTGGGGGTGCCAAAAAATTCCTTCTTGGACTTGGTGTACCACTTGATGTACTTGATGAAGTTTCCTGATGTGGAATTTGTGGAGGACTTTTTACACTACTTTTCTTGGGTTGTACCAATGTGGGAGGTACTAATGTAGAACTGTCCGAATTAGAGTCAAAATCAACAAATTTTTTATGACCCCATTCTCCCCCTTCATCAAAAATTACATCCCCTGGAGATAATGATTTTATGTGTCATGGGATTGTACAATCTATACCCTTTGGTTGAATCACAATACCCTACAAAAACACATGCTTGACTCTTTGGATCAAGCTTCTTTCTATTCTCCTCAGGAATGTGTGCATATGCTAAAGAACCAAATACTCTGAAATGTTTTACATTTGGTTTCTTACCGTACCATCCTTCATAAGGAGTGATACCATCTAAACTAGAAGTCGGACTTCTATTTAGAATATATGCACTTGTTCTCACCGCATCTGCCCAATAGCTGTTTGTGAGATGTTTTGCCTGAAGCATTGTTCGTGCCATTTCAACAAGGGTGTGGTTCTTTCTCTCAGCCACACCGTTCTGCTGTGGGGTGTAGGCAGTGGTGAACTGCCTTTTTATCCCATTTTGCTTACAATAATGAATAAATTCATTTGAGGAGTACTCTCCTCCTTTATCAGTGCGAAGACATTTGACATAGTAGTCACTTTGCTTTTCTACATTATTTTTGAAGTCTATGAAGCAATCAAATGCTTCATCTTTGTGTTTCAAAAAATAAAGCCAACACATTCTAGAATAATCATCTATGAATGTTAGAAAATAAGAATTGTTTCCAAGGCTCTTTGTTTGCATTGGACCACAGATGTCCGAATGTACTAGCTGAAGAGGATAGCTTGCTATCCATGCTCGGAATCTTGGAAACTTCGTTCTAGAGTTCTTTCCCAAAGCACATGCTTCGCATACCTTTTTATGTTATGGAATTTTTGGTAGTCCTGTCACCATAGCTTGTGATGTTAACATTTTCAAGCTAGCGAAATTGAGGTGACCATATCTCAAGTGCCACAATTCACTTGGATTTGTAATAGCAATGTTTGCAAGTTGAGCTCCCCCTAGCTCACCAAATTTTAGAGGGAACAACCTATTCTTTGTCATAGGTACTTCAGTGATGACCCGGTTACAATTGTTTTTATCAAAGATTGTACATTTTCTTTCATCAAAAACTAATTTGTAATGCTTCTCCATCATTTGGCCAACACTTAACAAATTGTGTTGTAGCTGTGGAGTATAGTATATGTCATTCACATTTTTAAGGCCTTCTTTTGTTGGAACTTCCATAGCTCCTATGCCTTCAATTTGCAAGGATTTATTATCCCCTAACTTAACATGAGATTTGTAATTTGAATCTAATGTAGCAAAGAGATTTTCTTTGCCACTCATGTGGTTGGAGCAACCAGTATCCAAAATCCATGTATCATTTAGATTTTGATCTGGCTATCCATAAGAGAGAAAAATGTTTGGTGGACCTTATTCTTCTCCGTAGAATGAGCCAAAGAAACTCCCACAGTTGAAATAAGTTGTTTTAGTCTTGTTACTTCCCCGTCCTTGATTTCCACGGCCTGCATTGCCGCTTTGGTTCTGATTGGCTCCTTTGTTTTGATTTCCACCTCTGTTTTGATTACCTCCTCTGTAGGAGTTGCTTTGGCCCTTGCCTCTTTGTTTTTGACCTCTACGTCGGCCTCTTCCTTGTCCTCGTCTTGCACTTTCATTCGAAGTGAAGGCTTTGTCATCACCTCCATAGCTTGTTGAAGGTGCACCTTGAAGTCGCTCTTCATGTGATGTTAATGATCCAATCAAACTATCAAATGTAAGAGTAGAAAGATCTTTGGATTCTTCAATTATGATTGCAATGTGATTCCACTTAGGAAGAAGTGTTCTCAACACTTTCTTCACAATTGTTTCATTTTTTGTGTCTTCACCTAAATTTTGCATCATATCAACTATTTTTTTAACTCGAACATAGTAGTCTCCAACTCTTTCATTTTCCTTCATTCTGAGATTTTCAAAATCTCTTTTCAAAGTCTAAAGCCTGACTTGCTTTACTTTATCACTTCCTTGGAATCCTTCTTTCAAGGCATTCCATGCATCTCTTGCAGTTAAGAAAGATGCAATTCTCGGAAATATACTTGGATCTAATGCTGATTGAAGATGGTATAAGGCAAATGAATTATTTTTCTGTGCATCTTTGTAGATCTTTTTATCATTTGCACTTAAGGTAGTCCAATCTGTTGGAGTAATGTAACCATCTTCAATAATATCCCATAGTCCTTTTCCGATGAGTAATGTCCTCATCTTGATGGACCAGTACTCATAATTATCCCCTCTAAATTCGGGAATTGGTAGATTATTATGTGATCCCATTTATCTACTAAAACAAGAAACCTCTCTTTTATAGTCTTATTGCAAAAAAGACTTTACAAACTATCAAGCCCTGCTTGATTTAAAATCATAAACAACTCAAACTTGTTCAGCCATTACAAAATTGTCAGCGACTTGTTCATCATCGTCACTGATCAATATTATTTCAGGAGAAGGAGGTTGTAGGATTTCAACTAAATTACTATAATGAGTATATTCTGATCCTTGTGGAGCAATTGCAACTGTGTCAGATTGTTCAAACTTGCTGCCAAAGGAGTTATCTTCTGAATCTGCTTCGTATCCTTGATCAGGATTTCTCTGGTGTGCAATAATCGCGTTTTGCAACTGTGAAAAACTGTATTAAGTCCTAGTGTTTTCACGTGCCTATCAAAGTTTTCAGGAGTTGTTCTCAGTAACAACTTGCATAGGGCATGATAACAACCTTCCGATCTTATCATTTAAGAAAATTTCCAGAAATTTTCTTTTACAAAGATTTCCTCTTAGGAAATAGTAATAAAAAAAATTAACTTTCTAAGTTTTTTATAAAAAAAACTTTACAATTATTTCCTCTTAGGAAATTTCATTTAACTTTGAAATTTTTTTTTTTTTTTGAAAAAACTAATGAACAGAAATTTCCTCTTAGGAAATTACACACACAAAAAAAATATTATATATATATTTTTTAAACTATTCATTAGTTTTTTTTTTTTTTAAATTTAATTAAAAAAAATTTAACTATCTATCGACCCCGCCGAGAGTCGATCCTGCGACCTTGTGGGTGTCAGGGCTGAGGGTAGCCGCTGCGCTACCGGGATGATCTGGGAGCAATGCGTGCTCCCCGCCCCTTGGCTTCCGCATCGAGCGTGAAGCTAGTGTTGGCTTCGCGCTTCGGCGCGAAGCTTAAAAATTGTTGGGACTAATTGTCCCACATCGCCCATAGGGCGATGTTTTAGTTATTTAAAAATAACTAAACACCTACTGTACTTTGACTACCTACGGGCAGTCACGAACACGCAGGTTCCTTTTGCCACGTCACCACTCGGGCCACGCGCCAGTGCCACATCAGCGCACACTTTGCGGATCACCACATCACCCTCCTCGAGTCGCGCACTAGCGCCACGTCACCCTCCTCGGGCCGCACACCAGTGCCACGTCACCACACCTCAAGCCGTGCGCTAGTCACACATCACCACGCATCGCGCTATGTTAGTCTCGTGCCTCGGGTCGTGTGCAGCAGATCACCACGTCAATAGTGCCTCGAGAATCATGTCGATGCCACGTCAACAGCACCTCGAGAATCATGCAGATTTGTTGCTCCTGTGGGCCGCCTCGTCCAGCTCCTTCAGTGCCTCAAAAAGCATGCCAGACTACTCCTACGGGCCACCTCAAGATTCGTGCCACCTCGGCTCCTACGGGCTACCTCGGGATCCATGCCATCGCCTCGAACTACGAGCACCATCGCCTCGATAATCGTGCTGATCTGATACCAAATGTGAAAGGTGAGTGATTACGGAAAAAGGAATTATTGCATTAACCTTCAAACTTAGGTTACATAGATTAAATAGACGGTAAATAACCTACTCGAGAAAGAAAGGGAGAAAGGAGAAATTGGGGGAAAAGAAGGATGGAAGGAATTCTCTTGCCGCCCAAATGCTGCCGTCCACTGCCGTCCAGGTAAGGTAAAAGGTAAGTTACCTTTACCCCAGTTAAAATCAAATTTTTAACCTTTTACTAATGGTAATTTCCAACAACTGCCTACACTCCTTAGCAAAATGGTGTAGCAGAAAGGAAGAATCGCACCATTGTGGAGATTACAAGATCAATGCTTCAGACAAAGCATTTGAGTAATTCATATTGGGGAGATGCAACAAGGACTAGTGTTCACATCTTGAAAAAAAGTCCTACTTCAAGTTTGAAAGGGAAGACACCTTACCAAGCCTGGTATGGTAAGAAACCAAATGTGAAGTATTTCAGAGTATTTGGTTCATTGGCATATGCTCACATTCCTGATGAGCTAAGAAAGAAGCTTGATCCAAAGAGTCAAGCATGCATTTTTGTAGGATACTGTGAAAACACAAAAGGTTATAGACTCTACAATCCTACAACTCGAAAGATAGTGATATCAAGGGATGTGATTTTTGATGAAGGGGGAGAATGGGGTAAGCCCCAAATATTCAGTGATGTTGAAGCTACTGATATAGTTGCTCAGCAAGTGCAACTGCAGATACCACAGAAAGGAAAGCAGTCTCCTCCCACTCATCCTCCAAGTACATCTTCTGATTCAACTACTTCACCAAGTCCTTCTCCACAGGGATCAGTAAGTTCCTCTCTAATGGACATTGATTTTCCATCCAAAGGTAAGACAACTCTACAGTATCATCCATCATCTCAGATGTTGGATAAAAAAATTTCAAGAAGATACACTAGGAGTCAAGCTAGTGAAATGGAATCTGTTTTACACAGATTAGAAAGTATGCACTTGTATGGTGATGATGAATCCCAACAGGAACCTAGGGGAGATCAAGTTAACTATGCTTTGTTAACTAGTGCACAACTTGAACCTTCTAGTTATGAGAAGGCATGTACTCAAAATATTTGGCAAGATGCCCTGAAAGAGGAGATAACCTCTATAAAAAATGACACTTGGGAGCTCGTGAAGCTTCCTAAAGGAAAGAAATGTGTTGGCTATAAATGGATCTTCAAGACCAAGTTTAATGCTGATGGAAGCATTGAGAGGCACAAGGCAAGATTAGTAGCAAAGGGTTTTACTTAGAAATATGGAATTGATTATGAAGAGACTTTTTCTCCTGTAGCTAGACAGGAGACTATCAGAACAGTTCTTGCCTTAGCTACACACAAAGGATGGAAAGTCCAACACATGGATGTAAAGAGTGCATTTCTCAATGGTTACTTGATAGAAGAAGTGTACGTTGAGCAACCACAAGGATTTGAAGAGCAAGGTAAGAAACACCTTGTTTACAGATTGAAGAAGGCACTCTATGGTCTTAAACAGGCACTAAGAGCTTGGTACTCACGCATTTATGGGTACTTCAAAGATTATGGGTTCACCAGGAGAAAAAATAAACCCACACTCTACTACCTTAAGCAAGGTAATGACATCCTCATAGTTTGTTTGTATGTGGATGATCTCATTTTTATGGGTAGTAATGAAAAAATGAATATGGAGTTGAAACACTCCATAATGACGCAGTTTGAGATGAAGGATCTTGGCTTAATGCACTACTACCTTGGAATGGAGGTTCATCGATCGGATATAGGGATCTTCATATGTCAACATAAGTATGCTCGAGGATATGATCAAGAAATTTGCTATGGAGCATTGCAAACCAGCTTGCAACTCCAGCTTGGACATGGGATCCAATTAAGCAAAGATGATGGAGCACCAAAAGTTGACGTGACCACTTTCGAAGCATGGTTGGGAGTTTTATGTTTCTCGCCAACACCAGACCAGATATTCGGTATGTTGTATCTCTTGTTTCTAGATTTATGTCTAACCCATCTGAGCTGCATTTGTAGGTAGCTAAAAGAATTTTGAGATATGTGAAAGGTACATTGGATTTTGGAATCCAGTACCATAAATGTGACACTATCAAGCTTGTAGGCTTCAGCGATAGTGATTGGGGTAGCAATATTGATGACAGGAAGTCAACATTAGGAAACTGTTTTAGTCTTAGATCAGGACTAATAACTTGAAGTTTCAAAAAGTAGATAGTAGGAGCGCTATCTTCAACAGAAGCTGAATATATAGCAGTTACTTATGCAAGTACTCAAGCCTTGTGGCTAAGGAAAGTACTAGAAGAGATTGGAGAACAACAAAGTGGTCCGACCAGAGTCTCATCGCGACAACATCGGTGCCATTCAGTTGGCATATAATCCTGTCCATCATAGCAGAACGAAGCATTTTGATATGAAGTACCACTTCATCAGAGATATGGTGTAACATGAAATTGTTGAGCTAAAATACTGTCACACTTTGGAGAACGTCGCAGACATCTTCACCAAGGCGATGACTAAAGCTCAATTTGTAAAGCTAAGAGACTGTGTAGTCAGTCCTCTCAACTTTAAGGGGGAGAATGTTGCAAGTGTGAATAGGGTTTCTACTTAAGTGGCTTAGAAAAATATTTTTCTAAGTCCTAAGTGTGAAAACACTTAAGTTTTTGTCGGCAAGAGTTGTCGGCAAATATTTTTCTATGCCCTATTCTCCCTAACTCCCCTCCTATTTCTTCTCCTATATTCCCTCCTCTATCCTCTCCTTATTCCTCCACACCTTCCATTTTCCTTATCTCTCCAACGCCTTCCCTTTATTCCTCCAACCTCCTTATCCCTCCATGCTCCCTTTCCTCTATTCTCTCCAACCCCTTCTAAGTTATGCATTATATATTATTGTCAAATTAATGTTGTATGTTGGATGGGTGCAAGTTAATAATTTTAAATTGTCTGCTGCATTAATTATTTAATTTTTAAATTGTTGTTCATTTCGTGCTGCATCAAAGAGTTCACTCGGTCGATCAACAGGCCATATATTATATTAGTCAAACCTTGATGAGCTATGAGCTCAGGTATTCATATGTGGAAAAATTGTGTTTAACAGTAGTGTTTGCTACAAAGAAATTATGATATTATATGTTAAGTCATATGATGTATGTTATATCCAAACAAAATCCTTTATTGTACATGATGAGTAAGACTTATCATAATATGCGTACTGCAAAGTGAATCATGCTATTGATAGAATTTGATTTGGAGTTCATAAGCTAGAAGTCCATTAAGGGATAGGTCATAGTAGATCAATTAGTTGAGGTGCCACTGTCAAACAGTAGGCCTCTAACAATTGATCTTTTAGATGATGCAATCTTCATCATATCTAAAGCTCTCGAACCCAAATAACCAGAGAACAATGCTGATATGACTCTATTATTCAATTGTTCGAAGTGCAAACAAGGGGGTGGTGCCAAAATAGTGTTCTTCACTCCTCAAGGAGCCCTAATGCCCTTGTCATTCAAGTTGGATTTTCTGTGCACCAACAACAATACTGAGTATGAAGCCTTATTTTTGGGCCTCCACATAGTCATCACCATGAATATTAAGATGTTGAACATCTTTGGCAACTCCTTTCTCATAGTAAATCAATTCAAGGGGCTTTTTCAGTGTTGGTGTCTTGTATTGAAAGCCTATAAGATCTAGTTGATACATATTTGGCTAAACTTGAATGGTATGACATTGAGGCAATATCTCGATCGTCAAATAGGTTTGTAGATACCATGGCTTATTTGGGATCTTTAATCCCTCATAATCCATCTACTAATTTCACTACCATCCATGTCAAGATGCTCTCACATCCAACAACAAAGCATGTAGCCTATGATAACAGAGAATCGGTCAACATGATCAATGTAGAACCATAAGCTGAATGGTATGTAAAGCTAAAGACTTTCTTAAGAAGGTACCCTGGGGGTCATTAAACTCTTAGAGTCCCATGGGAAGTGGTACTACCATTCACCATAGGGTTTTTTCTGAGTCTGCATTTGCAAAGGTAAATACGCAAGGGGAGCAAGTCGTCTTGGCAGTCGAAGCTGAGATTTATCAAAATTAGATGTCATAAATTAAAGACTTCCTAAAGCTTAGTATAATCCCAGAGGGATTGCCACATGTCGTGAAGTACACATTTAAATAGAAAGCAGCCAAATATGTCTTAATAGGAGATATCTTGTACCGACGAAGATACGATGGATTTCTCCTTCATTGCTTAGAGCCCCAAGAGGCATCATGGGTAATTTTGCAAGCCCATGACAGTACATGTGATGGCCATTTTAGTGACATGGCCATCGTTAAGTGCATCCTTCAAATGGGTTACTATTTGCCCACTATGGATAAGGAGTGCAATGACTATTTTAAGAAATGCATTAAATGCTAGAATCATGCTAATCTTACGCACTTGCCATCGTAGGCCTTATAACCCATTCAAGCAGCTTGGCCATTTTCTCAGTGGGAATTGGATCTTATAGGCAATATCTCTCCCCCATAAATTGGTTGGCATATATTCATAATCATGACTACTGAGTATTTTACAAAGTGGGTGGAATCAATACCCTTAACAATGACAACTAGAGCTCGTATAACAAATTTTATACTAGAGCATATTATAAGTCATTTTGGGATTCCATCCAAAATAATATCGAATAATGGAACGTCTTTCAAGAATAAAATTGTGAGAGCTTGGACATCTAAATATATAATCAAACACAGTTTTTTTGCTCCATACTATCTACAAGCAAACGGGTAGGCTGAAGCTTCAAATAATATAGTGGTGGCCATATTGAAAAAGATGATACAAGAAAACCATGAAGACTGATACATCCAGCTGCCCCTTGTGCTATGGGCTTACAAGACTAGTATTCGAACACCCATTGGGGCAACACCGTTCTCACTAGTATATGGCTCTAAGGCCATTATGCCCTTGGAATTAGAAATTCTAACACTGCACGTCAGATTGAAAGAGTTCATCGATGATGACACTACATGACAAGCTTGACTGGATCAACTGATGCTACTCGATGAACATCGCATGAATGCCCTGGAGCATCTCCACATTTATCGAGAGTGACTAAAACAAGATTACAATGTCAAAGTCCACTAGAGAGACTTTGAAGTTGGGGATCTTGTCTTGAAAGAAAACAAATAGAACTCTAATTTACTGGCAGATATGTGAGACAAATTCATGGCTAATTGTCTAGGACCCTACATCATATCTGATAATATTGGTATGGGTACCTATCATCTAATGTTGCTAGGGGGTGTTGAAGAGCCTAAAACTCTCAACATCATCCATATTGAGATGTTTTATGCTTAAGCAACATAGTAAAAGGATTCGAGAGTTTCTTGTAACTGCTCGATCATCCTAAAAAGCTCCAAACACTCTCATCAATGGTTTGGTCAATCAAAAAGCTCCAAAGGCATCTGTAAGCCCTTTGGTCAACCTTAAAAATCTCCAAAGGCATCTGTAAGCCCTTTGGTCAACCTCAAAAGCTCTGAGGGTTTACAAAATTGCTTGGTCATCCCAAAAGGCTCCAAGGGTCCTCGAAACCACTTGGTTGTGTCAGTTAAAAGCCTCGAGGATTTGCTTATAATAACTCAGTCATCCTAAAAAGCTCCAAAGGCATTTTTAAGTCCTTTGGTCAAACCCAAAAGGCACCAAGAGTTTTTGAAAAACTACCTGGTAAACCCCAAAGGCTCCAAGGATCCTCAAAATCACTTGGTCATCCCAAAATGCCCCAAAGGTACCTATAATACCTTTGGTCAATCCTAAAAGCTCCAAGGATTCTTAAAAATTTCTTGGTCAATCCAAAGGCTCCAGAGGCATGTACTCACCGTTTGGTCAATTATGAGGCTCAAAACCCATAAAAATTATAAAATCAATAAAATCCAAAAACATTTGCATTTGCATTTGAATTTTTCATTTTCATTTTGCATTTACACATGCATTCATTGCATTACTGCATTGCATATAGGCATTCATCATCCGTTGCATTCTATAATAGAAGGCATTGTGTTTGTCAGTCTTACAAACGACACCACGTTTGTGTTTAAATCATGCATCTCTACATTTATCATGATCCATCATTCATGTGAGTAATTATGTTTTTCAACACAACCTATAATGTTGCTATGGAGATATACTAGGGTTTTCTGATCACTTAGCCATACCTAATGGTCTTATCAAGAGTTGGTAGAAAGCTTGCTTTGGTTTTGTAGCTAAGGTTCAGTTAGTATAGTCCTTAGCATATCATAAGACTATCACTAATCAACAAATTTAAACAATACTAACAAGGACTAGGGTAATATGAAAGTCGTGAAGCAGGACCAGGTATCCTAATGTGAAAAGGGTTATTCTTGCTTATCCCTCTGTGTGGACGATATGGGAAATGTTGGTAGTTGGTAAAAGGACAGGTTAGTTTCCTATTTAGAATCCCTTTCTTATGATAAAATGAGCAATATCCCAAAGAGATATCCCACATCAATCCTCATGATTGATACCCTAGATCGATATCATATATCGACTCCCTAGAGTGATATCCCATATTGATATCATAAGATCGATATTCTCAATCGATATACCAAAAAAAAAATTTCCAAGTAAATCCCCCCAAAGGAAAGTTTCTGAAGAAAATTATCAAATGTAAATTCCGAAAAGTGAAGATCAAGTGAAGATCAAAAAACAGGCTTAAATCAAAGTTCAAAGTAAAGTTCAAAAGTGAAGATCAAATGAAGATCATAAATCAAAAGTTTGAGCGAAGATCAAATGAAGATCCAAAATCCAGTTCGAAGAGAGATTAAATGAAGATCCAAAGATAGTTCAGAAAGAAGATGAAATCGACTCCCTTTCTTCACTACATATGAGCAAGTATCTTGAAAATTGAAAGATAGAAAGGAATGAGCCTGAATCCCTGGAATTGTTAGCACTAATGTACCTTACGCATGATGATATGTCTGATACATTAGCATCTCGCTTATGAACAAGACCAATGTTTGAATGTGGAAGAGCTAGCTTTAGGTGTCCTACATTGCCTAGTGGCTTAGTCCAACTAAAATCTAAACTTGATATTGGATAAGAAATTTGTGGAACCCCTATCTTAGCAACGGGCTGAAGAATTCGGCTTGAAATCGGGGAACACTCATGTCTTATCTTAAAATAATCAGGTGCACACATAGTTTTAATGAACAGTTAGGGACTATCCTAGAAAAAGCCTTTTATATCATAAGTTTAGTGTGGTTAGTATGCAACTTTTGATAAGTCTATTAGGGTGTTTGAGTCTCATGGAAAACCTCAAAATTTTCTCCCATAGAAATAAAATGTCAAATATTACAACCATGTAAATCATCAAATTGCAAAATATCGAATCCATGATACATCATTATATAAAGCACAATCAACATATAGGATAGATACCAGATGGATATTAGAAATAATATTTATATGACCACTAAATATATCATGTATATCATCCAAAGTACAAAATAAAGAAAATAGAATGACATATTACATTATTCGCATTATATAGTTGTAGTCATTTCATTTCATGTATGGGTGATTAATTAATTAAATTATTATCTTAAGGATTCTCAATTATAGTCATGATTTTACACATTATGTGGTGTCATCCATTAGATTGATAAACATATCTATAGTTATTCCTTATGTTTTAAGTGATTAAAGCATACAGGTTCATTTACATTAGATTAACATCGTGTAAATAAATCATCACATGTATTAATGCATACAATAAAGCAATATCATATATGCATTAAGAAAATAAGCATCTCATTCATATGCATCCATCACAAAAAGCATATATAAGCATCTAGATCACTGCATATCATCATCATAAATTACATAGCTAGCTAGTGCATGACATCATACATCGCATCATATAGAATTAGCATAGCATAAGCATTGCATACATGTGCATCACATAAACATAAAATAAAAAATAAATGAGTACACAATAATGAGCCATAAAATAATGATCAGTCATATCATATATAAATATGTGTCTCAAAGTACATCAGGAGAACAAAAATGCCCACAGGCTACAAATGTATATGTCCTCGACCCTACACCAAAAATGATATATAAAAAATGTATCCTACAATAGTAGTGCTCTAGCTCTGATCTGCTCCCCCTATACCAAAGCTCTCACTGCATCCCTCAGTATTATGCTTAGGATCCTGATCTGCCTACTGCCCTGTTGTCTGCTGTGAATCTTGCTAAGAGCCCTAAGTACCACCTAGCTCGAAGAGGTCTCGCACTCATCCAATCACCACCTATGCAATGGGCATCTCTGTGCACTGGGACCTATGGCTAGATGCTGCAGTAGACTACCCTACCTCCCGAGTCCTGGTGTGACTGTTGTTGCCATGTGTACTAGAGGACCTGTGTGTCCTCTCACTCCGATGGGTGCAATGGCTCAAGCTAGCAGTAGACTATACTATAGTCCTATATCTAGTCCATTAGGACTCTAGAGCATACGAATCCTTGGGAACCTCTACACCTAACATCTATATATCCAACTAGCTGGTCCACCCGAGCAACCTTGGATGTGTGCCTATCATTGGTACTCATCAAAAAACCTTGCAAGTGTTGGATCTCTGCCATAGGATCCCGACCACCTGGTAGTGTTGCTACTGGTACCGTCGAATGCCCCATAATCACCTAAGAGGGTGGAGGATCCCCCTTTGTGTTCTAAGTAGATCCTACTCTGCTACTGCTACATCCCTTTATGCCAGTACCAAATATTGAGCACTAGTGAGCTCACCAACCTGGGTCTCTATTACTATAGCTCGTATTGTCAGGCTAGCAATCTACTACTTTGCCTATGTCAATCAGTGATCTTTTTTGGTCAACTATGCCTACATAGTAGCGATAGTAGTGTCTTGCTCCCTCTGTTGTGTCTAGAATTGCCCTAACTAACTTTGCAAGTCAGCCACCTATGCCAAGAGTAATCCCTTTGCACTTTTAGGAGGGACCACACCCTCCTTGGGAGCCTCCTCATTAGGGTCAACCTCAGGAGTCTCCTCAGCTATAGCCTTTGTACCCTAGCTACCCTTTATCTGCTGGTTCATGTTGCACCCGTCAGGATCCACCTCTACCCCTGCCTAATCTGTAGCTCGGCCCAGAGGCCCTATCCCATACCGATGAAATATAGACCACCATCCATTGTACTCTGGATTGGTCGTAGCTCTATCAACTCTAGTCTCCTAGAAGTCATCTAGAGCGTCCCCTAGAGCCAAAGGCTAGATCCACGATAGATCCCTCTCCAAATATAGGTGCCTATAGAAAAATAGGATCTTTGGGATGTCCTGCACCATGCTGAACTGATGTAGAACATGAGAGAAAAACATGTACTCTTTAATCTCGACCTTTCAGTCGAGTAACCATCTATCTCGATGAGCCTGTCGAAGCTGCTCACTGGCCTCAGGCTAGTCAAGGCACTTCATGTAGGGCTGCCACTCGATATCATCTGGCCTGATTCTTGCAAACCATGTAATATAATGTTGGACATCACCAACATGGGTCCTGCTTCAGAAGGCCTCCTCCTCCCAAGGCCAGAAAATAACATAGCATTGATGACCATCATTTATCTTTGTAATGTGTAGTGGCAGCTCCCCAGGATTCTCTATCCTGATATGCTACCAACCCCAAATCTGAAGAAGTAGACTACAACTGATCCCTCGATGGCTCTAGTCAGTGATCTGGTATAGCTTACGATACAGTTGGCACAATATGAGTACTCCCCTAGGCTAGGAGCAGTGGTTGTGAGATGGAGCGCTAAACAACTCTATACATAGTGGCTAAGAGGTTCCAGGGAATCCTCACACCCAAGGAGTATGGAAGCACAACTTGCACCACCAGGTGCATGAAAATGGCCTCGCGTATGGAGAAGACATTCTTCCCCTACCAATAGCCGATGTGGACCCCTCTATGGTCAATGGTGCATTGAGCCTCCTCGCTTTGAGTATCAAAGATGGCATCAAATATGGACTCCTTAGTGCTAGAATTCAAATATATTATGGCCTCACCATAAATGGGGATCCTAAAGATCCTGTAGACATCCTCCAAGGTAACTATCATTTCACCTATAGGCAGGTGAAATGTGTTGGTCCACGCATTCCAGTGCTTGGCCAATGCAATCAAATAGGCCTAATCTACCTTGATAGTGGGTAGATCTAGTATGTAGCTGAAGCCAACAGCTTCGAACCACTCTTGCTCACTAGTAGTGAGCTCTCCACATAGGGCCTTAAGAATATCAAGCTCTCGAGCTCTAGAGGTCATCTCTAAAATAGATAGCATAATATAAGGAAAAATCTAACTAAAATAAGCAAAAACATTTAAAACTAATCTAAAAATCATAAAAAATAGTTAAAAACTGATAAAATTGCAAAAAAATATCATCATGCAGGCCTACAAATTAAATTTGTCATTCAAACTGGTCAAATTTGCATTAAATAACATTAATTGCATTTTAAAACTTAGAAAAATTAAAAAAATTATAATTTTTTTCTAAAGTTGGTGAACCGCGGGTCAACCCTACGGTCCGCATGTGGTCAAAAAATTAGCATTGGGATTTTGAATACTGATCACAGTTAGTAGCTGCAGTCCCCAATTGACCAATTGGGAACCACAGCTGGTACCTGTGGTCTCCAACTGTGATCCCACCAGGTGTGATACTGCGGCCAAAAATAAAAAATTCTAAGCTACCCTAGCTTAAGGTGAGGTTCATTGCCAACATTTTAATGAGATTGATTTACCAATTACTTAATTGTGTTCATTTTAGTGGTAATATATGCGAGGTCTTGGTTTTTTAGTTACCTTGCCCTTGCCTCATCCGTCGTAGCTCAAATAAGCTTGCCTGCGCTCTGCCATCATGTTGTGTAGAGTGTAGGTAAATTTTGGTAGGATGCAGGTCAGTTTCTCAGCTGTCACTGTCAGAGCTCCATATTTTCATGTTGTTGTCATAGAATAATGAGAGACATTTGAAAATTGATCTTTTTATAAGTCTCTCATGTTTCTCGCGGACCGCAAGCCCTAGTCGCGGTTTCCAAAATTGCAAATGGGAACCGCAGACCTTAGCCGTAGTTTGCAACTGGTAATAATTTTAGAAAAATGCCACCATGGTAAGGGCCAAAAAGATAAATTAATGCCTCCCATTGGGTCAAAATTCAATAAAAGTAAATTAATTTGGAAATTTGGTGATAATCAAGCACCGGGATCTAATTAAAAATAAAAAAATCTGGCTGAGATTATAAAGTACATTTAATTGAGGTCGTCGCTATGATAATCCTTTCATGGAGTGATGCATCTCCAAGGCAAATAAATAAACTTAATTGATAAATCAAAAAATTCAAAAAAATCAAATAATTAAAAACACCAAATACACCTCGTATTCAGTAATTTACCATATACACTTGGCGGTTGCAGCGACTTGTGATCCATGCAATCTGACATGATGATTAAATTACCATAAGGAAATTTGGGGTAAAATTGTCATCGTTGATCTAATATGCTTCTTTTCAATCCCTAAGAAGGCCTTCATGGCCAGACTGCTCCATGAGAACGAAGCATTGCATGTCATTTCTTCTATGACCTCTTTTTAGCAAATCATTGATAATTTATTTCAACATAAATCTGATTGGATTTGTATTAATTCGCTTTCCTAAGATGACTATTGCAGCCCAACTACTCCATGGGATAGAAATATGCAAATACTATTAATAGTTGGAATCAAAAGCTGAACTAGGCCTAGCCAATGCATTAATATGCTCAAATCTAAATTTTTTCAAATCATCCATGATGGTCAAGCGACATCGTCACTTTATTCATTGCCATTACTCTCATCGACTCGTCGTTTGAGAGGGTAGTCATAATATCAAATCATAATCAAAATCAATAGAAGATCCTTGAAATCGTATATCCCTTGATCTTGTCAAAATTGCGTTCATCCTCGCGAATCATTGTCAACAACTATCATAAGATTACCCCTTTGCTTGGGGAAAATAGCAAATATTATAATTAGTTTGTAACTCTCATCCTTTCGGTTATATAGGCCTAACTCCTATTGTAGTGCCAAAGCTACTTGAATGTCTGATGACGAGTGCAAACTCTTTCAAATTTAAGCCTCCAAAGAGTTGGAAGTAATGATTCTAGGATGCACATCCTTTTGTTGGACCTGGGGCATCTAATGTTGATCTAACTAATGATCATCATAGAACCTTCAACATCATTTTAGGTCTATTTTTACTCAGCGTTGTTCAATCTCACAATGCATCTCAAAATGGGCATCTGTATACACCTAAAACGCATCATGTTGAGGGTGACTACTCATATGGATATGCTACAAGACCATATGGAAGATCTTGGATAGACTCCATGATAGAGAAGTGGTTCTAACCACTCAATTTGGGCTCCTTGGCCTAATTAGTCTGAACCGTAGACCAGACCTATGGTTTATAACTAAACTGCAGTTGAGACTTGCGGTTCACAATCTAGACCGTAGTTGTGACTTGCGATTTTAACTGAAGTTCAATTTACATTCAATCCGAGCCAAATTCGTTGGAACAACCATTTGATCTAGAAGAAGGCGATTAATGGATGGAAGATTCCAGAGGCTTCCATTCCAACTGTCCTAACCACCTCTTCTTCATATTGGCTTCTCCAGGAAGCCACCCCCAATCCTAGGGAATCCTATAAATACCCCTTCCAAATGGGGAGAAGATATAGATGATTTGTATAGTGAAGCATTGATGAATTATCGAGAGAGATTTAATTGATCAAGCGAGCAACGAAGCCCTGTCAAATTGCATATTGGATTCATGCATTTGAGAAGGCCAATTTGCTATTCACCTAAAGATCAATTTGCCATGGAAGTTCTAGGAGCCTAGAAGAACCAAGAAACGTAAATCCAGGAAAATTAATGCCCATCACAGTGATTCAACCACCAAATCTATTAGAAGGACATCGAAGGCAACCCTTTAACATCAATTGGACAAGGAGGTCAATCCCACTACCCTTGGAATTGAGGGCAATCCTATCACAGTGCTAACCATGGATTTTAGCCACGATTTATAGTGTAGACCGCTCACCAGAGTTGATGTTTGCATAAGAGGTATAATCACCTTCCTCTTTTCATTTTTGTTCAGTTAACTAGCTTAGATTAGTTTTTTTCACGGTTTAAATACATTTTAGCAGACTTTTAACCATAGAATTAGGTTAGTTTAGCTTCTTTATGTTTATGCTTCAATTAGGATATTAATGGTTCTTTATGCACCTTTATTCCTTGTTTTATACATTTAATCCATGCATAGTGTAGCTGCTACTTAACTTTATGCTATTATATGAATCTTGATTCAATTTGCATAGCTTAGAAGTACTTTTCATGTTTTCTTGATTATGAATTTTTAATGGTGTCATTATGCAATTTACCTAAGATGGCCTTATCATGAGAGGTTGCCTATATTATTAACATTATTGTGTTGTTTCTTGATTGTAGGGAACAGTTTCAAAGGAGAACCAACCATCAAGTTCCTTCCCAATTACGAAGAAGAGGGCACCTCCACCCTAGAGCAGTTCGTATCATCCTAAAAGGCACTTAGAAATCACACCTACCCTTAAGAGGGAAAAAATTGTGCACTCCTATTGTAATATTGTATCAAAATGATTATCCCTAAGAGGGATGTACCTGTAATTTGATTTTGACTTCGAATACAATAGAATAAAGCATTTTTCTTCTTGATTCATTTGTTGTCAATTTCTTGTTCTTGTATGCATGTTATACTTTTATCAATTATTGCAATAGGATGCCTTGGATATGATCCTTTTTGGTGGTTACACCAAGATAATCAGGAAGGTGATAATTTCTACTTGGTTGGAAAATCTAGTTCCAATTAGAAAAATTAATGATGAGATCAGGATTTGTGTAGATTTCAAGAATTTGAATAAGAGCTCTCTTAAAGACAATTATCCACTTCTAAACATGGATCAGTTGCTTCAAGTAGTGTTCTGGTCATCAAGAATGTCTTTGTTGGATGGCCTTTTAGGTTATAATCAAATTAAAGTGAATCCAAAAGACAGACACAAAATAACTTTTACTACACCTTGGGGAACATTTGAATATATCAGGATGCCCTTTGGATTGATGAATGTAGGGATAAAATTTCAAAGAGCAATGGATGCTGCATTTAAGGGATTGATGTTCAAGATAGTGGTAGTATATCTTGATGACATTACAATTTTTTTGAAGAATCCTGAACATCACTTTGCACATCTAACTCAAGTGTTTGATAGGTGCAAGGATTTTTTCATATCTTTGAATCCTATAAAATGTGTGTTTAGGGCCACACAAGGTAAACTACTTGGGCATATTGTTTCAAAATATGGAATTAGTATTGATCCACAAAGAGTAGAAGCCATTGCTTAAAGTCACCCTCCTAAGAATATTAAGGGAGTTAGATCATTCTTTGGAAATATTAACTTTATTAGGAGGTTTGTCCCTGATTTTTCTTAGATTACCAAGCCAATAAATGACATGATCAAAAAAATTGGAGAAATAAGGTGAACAGAGGAAAATACTGTAGCTTTTAAAAATCAAAGATGCAATTACTAAGGCTCCAATATTGATTTTCCTTGATTACTCCAAATATTTTAAAATCTACTCATTTGCTTCAGAACACACTATTGTTGTAGTTCTAGCTTAACAAGATGAAGAGAAAAATGAAAGGCCCATAGCCTTTATGAGTATAGGATTGAAGGGTGCTCAACTAAAATTTTCCATTTTGGAAAAGAAAGATTATGCATTAATTAGAGCACTGGATCATTTCAAGTATATCTTTGGGTCCAATAAGGTAATAGCTTGTATCCCCTACATTGCCATTTAAGATTTTTTCACTCAGCCTGAACCCTTAGGTAGACCTGTAAGGTGGATGGCCAAATTATTACAGTATGATGTGGAGTTCAAGGCAGTGCAAATTGTCAAAGGATAAGGACTTGCAAAGTACTTGGCCAAAAAAGAGGGAGAAGATATGAATAATACTATTGTAGTAGATGAGTAGAAAGAATCTAAAACAATTGATAATTTTGATTGTATATGGTATGATGACATAACATTCTACCTCAAAAACTTGTCATTTCCAAGAGATATGTCCCAAAATAAAAGAAGATCTATCAAGAAACTAGCTCAAAGTTATTATATTTAGGAATGTAGACTATATTTGAGGCATCCATATGGAGTGTTGCTTCTTTGTTTGTTTGAGAAAGAAGTGCCTCAAGTGTTGAAAGAATATCATTATGGTTTTTGTGGAGGCCACTTTTCTCTAAAGGTCACTGCTCATAAAATAATGAGAGTTGGTCATTATTAGCTCTCATTGTTTAAATATGTCTATCATTTTGTTAGAAGTTGACATAACTACCAGATTTTTGTAGGGAAGAAAAAATTGCTAGCCATGCCCTTGAAGCCAGTGATTGTAGAAGCTCCTTTTGCTCAATGGGGAATAGATCTCATAGGTGAGATTAACCCCAATTCTTTTAGAGGTCACAGGTGGATCATCACAACAATAGACTATTTTACCAAGTGGGTAGAAGCAACACCTCTCAAGAAATCTACTATAGGAGTGGTCATCGAGTTTTTGGAAGAGCAAATGCTGATAAGATTAGGGGTCCCTAAGAAGTTAGTAATGAATAATGGTTACTACTTCACTTATTTTGAAATGATTGAATTTTGTGCTAGGTACAACATAGATTTTTCTCATTCTACAAACTACTATCCTCAAGGGAATGGTTTAGTAGAATCCTCAAACAAGAACTTGATCACAAGAATCATAAGAGCATTGGGTAAGAATAAGAGAAGTTGAAACAATGAACTCAAGTTTGCTTTGTGGGATAATAGAATATCTATCAAAAGAAGCACAAAAAAATCTCCTTATGAGCTAGTTTATGGTGATAATGCTCTATTGCCTCCTCAGGTAGAAATTTATGCTTTGTCTTTGCTTCTACAGGATCAAGAAAATATAAATGTCTTGTAGAGAAGACTTGATAAATTCATGAAGTTGTAGGAATACAGAAAAGATGCATTAATGAATATAACTGAGCAAGCTCATAAAACATCACAGTTGTTCAATAAAAAAGCTAGATGTAAACCTTTCTAGGAAGGAGATATAGTGTTGTACTAGGATCCTAAGAATTAAAAGCATGGGGAAAAAGGGAAATGGGAACCAAAATGGCTTGGTCCCTATAAAATTCTTCAAATAGTAGGCCAATATACTTACAAGTTGCAAACTCTGGATGGCAAGGAATTTTCAATTCCTATCAATGGCCAACATTTGAAATTGTATCATTATGTACAAAGGGCTTGAGAAGACAAAAAAAAAAGGGGGTGTTTTAGTCCTTAGGTGAATAAGGATTCATGTCTAGGTGATTAAGCATCTCTTTTAGGTGATTAAGGAGTTTCTATAGGTGACTAAGGTGTTTTCCTGTAGGTGTTTAAGGTGTTCCCTTGTAGGTGATTAAGGTGTTCTATAGGTGATTAGGTAGGTTTTATATTTTTGGTTTTCTAGATAATCTAGAGTTCTTAAGTGATTTATTGCCTAGTATTTTTCATCACATGTCCCAGTCAGAGCCTGTGTTGGATCGTCAAAATCCAACTTGTTTTACTCGTAGTTTTCAAAAAATTTGGTGTCCTGTGAATTCGCTCAGATTTGCCTTAATATGTCCTTGTTCAAAAAAAAAAATTGAGTCCTAGGGTCTTTTCCCATCTTGCCTCGTCTTTTCGAAATCATCATTAATATTTTTTGTGTCATTGAAGTCAGGTCGACGTTTTGGTCTTTTGTCATCATTTTTGGATTTTAAATAAAAATTTAATTAATCATTTTTGACCTCTTGGGTCTTAAATGTTTAATTAAATATTTTCCCTTTTTAAAAGTTTGATTATATGTTTAATTAGGTATTTAATTAAATTTTATTATTTTTAATTAAATTTATTTAAATATTTAATTTAACTTTATATATAATAATAAAAGTTATATTCTAAATAATCATAACTATGATTATAATTGTAATTAAAATTATCATATTTTATATATGATATTATATATATAAACTATATATTTAAATTAATTAATTACTAAAAAAACAAAAAAATTAAAGTTTTTAATAAAATTGCATTCTCTCTAATTAATAGAGAGTGCATGCTCTCTATTTAATTAGAGAACATGCTCTAATAGAGAGAGTGTGGCCCGTGTGCTCTTATTAAGAGAGCGCATGACCCATGCATTCTTTATTGGAGAGTGCACGACCTATGTGCCCTCTATTAATAGAGAGCACATGACCCATGCGTCCTCTATTAATAGAGAGCGCATGACCTACGCGCTCTCTATTAGAGAGTGTGTGACCCGTGTGCCCTTTATTGATAGAGAGTGCATGAAGGGGTCGGTCAACCCCCATCGCGCGACCATGAGAGGGGGTCAGTTGATGGCCCCCTCCATATTTTTGTTAATTAAAAAATATTTAAAAAATAAAAATAAAATAAATACATAAAATAAAAAATATATATTAAAAATGGAAATTTTTAAAAGGATCAATCGATAGCCATTTGCCACTGACCGATTCCCTTTGTAAACGGAATTTCGGCCAATGGCCATCAACCAATTCCTTTTTAATTAAATATATTAAGCATTTTTCACGTGATTAAATAAAAATATAATAATATTGTCGTTATCAATATTTCTGGTAATGATAAATTATTTTTGATAATAAAAATTAAGAAATGGGTAAAGTTAGTCTTGTAAAAAAAAAATTAAAATAAAATTATAACCAGCCTTATTTGTGCGACCAAGTTTCAGCAGTTGGAAGTTAATTTTCTAAAGCTATTTTTGGGCCGTTTTCAAGATAAATGGAGGCATTTTGACTACTACTAGGCCATTTAATGCAAGCAATATGGTGGATCGATTTTGGAGGCAGTTACGATTTTTTATGGGCTATCGTCATGTTTTTGGTAACAGTTATAGTTATGAGCCATCATTGGAGTAGTTGCAGTTTTGATAATTATGGGCCATCATCAAACTTTGAACAAGACCAAATTTTAGACTATATAGTAGAGTGGCTACAACAGCTTTGGGGATCAAGTTTGTATGCAGTAATTCTACAAGAGGTATACTAGAGTGTCATCTTTGACATTGTATTTTATTTTGTGTCTTGTCTAGTCACCCCATTTTCTTCCCTATCACTGTGCAGGTTTTGCTGAGGAGGTGTCTAGTTTACTAAGATCATTTCCAGTGACTAAGATCGAAAGCTAGGAGACTCTTTGTTACATCATTTGAACAAAGAGTTGCAGTTCTCTATTAAATTATTTGAATGAATAATTAGTTTGAACTTGTTTGGTGAGATCTAGTTACACTGACTAGACTTCATTGTAATGATTTATTGATCAATGCTATCATGCTTTCTCCTTTTGGCAATATTATGTATATTTTTTCTTATGGTCCCATTTATGTGTTACATTATTTAAATGTATAAGTGGCATCTTCTTTCGCTGGTATGCTTAATCATCTCTGTTACATTATTTGAATGGATGTGATTGGCTTAGTTTTATATCCTCCCCCTTATTTCTTCATCATCCTTTAAGTCTAGATACAATTGCCCAATTGATAAGGCACCAGTCTATAGCTTGAAGCATTAGCTAGGAGTTACTTCAAAGCTTGGTCATTTTTAATGTTGTAGTTGTGTTTAATTTCTATTAATCTAGATGAGCATGAGAATATAGGAAATATTGTACGCTCACCTCCATGGTTTCCTTACCTTACTTGGTCTGTCTAGAGTTCTTGTGATAATATTTTTCCAATTTACAGAGGTGGATCCACCAGAATCCATAGTGCTATTTGTGAACTAGTGACTTTCTTGTGGCGTGACAACCCAATTTCTTAAGGACAAAAAAAATAACCACAACAATATCATTGGCAAGAAGCATAATATACATTGAGAAAGATTTTTCATGCAAACAAAGGGGCTACCACTTGGAAAATTTGGTAGAGCACCCATCTTGTTCATAACATCTACGTAGAAATAAAATTTTCATTCTTGAGTGTTAGAAAATAATTTGAAGAGCATCTTCATCATAGCTATGAAAGGAGTGTTGAAATAATCTTGATAGTGTTATCCAAGCACATAAGCCACACAAGTTTCATCCTAAGAAGCGATGAAGTCACATAAGATTTACTTAAGAACAAAAGCCATGTGGGTGTCATTTCAAAGGGTATTGAAGCTACTTAAATTCCCAATACTATAGGAGGTAAGTGAAGAAAAGTAATAACATACAGTGAAATAATAGTATGCAACGAAGAATAGCATGCAATGAAGAATAGCAAAGCAAGGTGACCAGTGAAGCATCTCAAACGAAGTTAAGGATTATCATAAACAAATGCTAACAAAGTTGAGCATTGAACACTCAAATTGCAAGGTGAACATCAACACCATTAGAAGAGTGAAGGCCAAAAATGAAATAGAGCATTGAATGCTTGTATTTTGAGGGATAGATCATTGTCATTCTAAAGGAGAAGACCAACATCATCAATTAGACAAGAGCATTGATTGCTCATCAATACCCAAATTGAGAAGCTCACTCACCATATGTTAAAGGGAGGTAAAAGCTCTATATCTGTTAATATTTGCTTTTCTTAATTCAGGAGTTATAAGGTGCATACTATAAGGTTGGAAGTTAATTATTATTACATTGATATATCAACCTTGGAAACTAAAGAAAGCAATTTTGGTAAAGGTAGGAGATATCATAAAATTGCTTGATATACAAACACTAAGATATTTGCAAATAACTAAGTAGGAGGTATAAGGTTTTCAACCTAGATAAATTGATTTGCAAATATTATTATTATTTTCTAATATTCCAAATTAGGGAGTTATAAGGTATCCTACATCAAACCCTAGCATATTAGAATTTAGAAAATTGAATTATTGAAGGTAGAAGAAGAAAGTTCATTAAGCATCATTAAGAGTTGGAATTAATTGGTTACACTTGTCTCATACTCATATTAAAGGGATAAAAGAAATCCAACCATAGAGAACTTCAAAATTGATAAGTGCATAAGTTCATTAGGAGAGATAAGGTAAAATTGAAAGTTTATTATTCTCAAAATATTACAAAATCAACCAAAAGGTGAAATATTACTTACTAAGCACTTTATCAAATCTATTGCATATAACTAGGGAGTCATAAGGTAGACTACTTAGAAGACTCTATTCTCAAAGTCTCTAAAGAACTAAAGGAGCCTACTTCAAGATCAATCAAGAAGAAATATGGATGAAATATTAAAAAATATTTTTAATAATGAATAACTATTCCATGAAGTGAAACTTTACTCCCAAAACTTAATAGATACTCTTGAAGGATACAATTATCTATCTACTAGTGATAAAGATAGATTATCCTTATTCCTTAAAGAGGAAAAAGAGAGAATATTTGGAGCATTAATTGGTTATCTTCATGAAGTCTTCTTTAGAGCATGGTGGAATACAAAAAAAATATTTAGATTCACATCATAGGAATATTTGATGATCTATCTATCATTAATTATTTTTGTACTTTCTAAAAACATGAAGCAAACTAGCAATACAAATCAATATTATTGTGATGATAGACAAACTTGTCATGAAATAGATATTCCACTAGTATCTTTGCAGAATCAAATGATGAGGAAGAGAAAGAAAAGGTATGCTAAGAGAAAACATAGCAAAGAAGATATAAATAGAGAAGATACCACAAATATTGAACCAAATGGACATATTCAATTTCAAGAACTAGAAGAACCTTCAGTCAAAACTTTCTCTATCTTATATGAAGATACTAACTACTTGCTTGAATAGATTCCTATAAGTAGAGAAGGAGAATACAATTTCTAGTACCAAGAAGAAGATCCATATTGAATACTAAAGTCTTCAATATCCAAATAATATAATACAAGGGGGTGTTAGAGTATATTACATTATGTAGGTACATATAAATGTACCACCTTGGATACATTAATAGATTAGGAGTTTATCTTAGGTTACTTTAAGAAGAAGTAATAATGCACAAGTGTCAATGTGCAATGATGTAAATGTACAAGGTATCCACTTATACATGAGTCATGGAAAAGGTAGTTAGGAATAGTAAGGGCCAAGTAACTTATCTTCTTATATATAGACCCCATAGTGAATAGAAGAGAGTATGCAATAGAAGTGAGATTTCTATAGAGTAATGAGTAGGTACAATGTAGTTTCCATTAGAGTTATGGAGTGTTCATTTCCTCCATTACTATGCATTGTACTATTTTTGTATCTTTCCATTAATAGCATATTTCAACATTATTGTAGAATTCCATTATCTTACTTTTTTGCATATTTTACATCTTGTGATTGCTTTATCCCATATCATACATTATCAAAATATAATATTTGTTTGATGTCATTCATATCCCTCGAAACTACACTCTGATAATCTCTACATTGTATCCATAATCATTCCATCATTTGCTCTTGATCCTTCCCAAGTACCCCATTTTTCCAGTGTATGTCCTCTATAAAAGAAGCCAAAGGTAAGACATTTCCAATGGGATGGTGATATTACATTAAAGGCATTGCCCAACATCCACCATTACCTTAGACATGCATTGCTCACATATCATGAAAGGGAGAGAAACCAAACAAAGCATATTTCCATAACTTAAGGTGGCTCCACCAAACATTAATATCAATAAAAGTGACACCTCAAAGGTTAAGGGTGGGATCAACACTTAGACACAACAAGCAAGAAGCATGTTCAAAAAAATTAAGAGCTCATCTCACTAATGAAGAGCTACCAAACTATAGGTATACAAATTATTATTATCAACCAACAAATACTTCAAGAAAAATACACAAGAAGATAAATGTTATCATCATGCCATATGAAATAGCAAATTCACTCTCTTAATGTTTCATACCATCATTTTATCTATAAATGAACAACTTCTTAATTTAAGATAAACTTAGGCTATCACCAAGTCATGTTAAGGAGACTCATTGCATGCAAATTTCTTAGTTTTATGGCACAAACATGAGCATATGCAAACCATAATACACCTACATGGAAAGGGTATCCACTCATGTTAATATAATATCTTTGATGACTAGGTCATCATCATAATTTCCCATTCAATATGGTCTCTCATCCCTTATGGTCAACTTTTTTGTCCATCCATGAGAGTACCTGATCTTGCAACCAAGTAGAGCATCAGTAGTATCATATTCTTACATAAAAATGGATGCAACATTAGAAGCATATATCCATCAAAAACACAAAGCTAAGCATTAAACATCATTTTCTAATACATAGTTCAACTTGAGTAGCAAGTCCTACCAAGGTGGGTTGTGACATACTACCCCATTTAAACTAAACACAGTCCATTATGTTTCCTACAAAATATTACATTTTATCTTTACTCAAACAATTAAAAAAATATATTTTCATCTCATACATTTTTTTCCAAGTGGTTTTTTTCTTTGAATATTGGTCCCGTTGGACCTTGCACTGTTTTAGAGTTCATTTTCTCATTTATTTGGAATGAAACTCTAGAATATTCACTAGAATCACTTCAATGATCGATGGATTTGTCACCTATAATTTTGAGATATCCCACACATTATCAGGATTAGCAATGTACTTCCTAAGTAGGGATATGTGGAAAGAGTCATGGATCTTGATAGGTTGGGTGGTAAGGCAAGTTTGCAAGCCACCAGACTGATCTTCTCAATGATTTCAAAGGGCCCAAAAAATGGGGATCTAAATTAGTGGACTTGATGGTACTCTTCATTGGATTAAATCTTAGGAAAAATCTGTCTCCCACAAATAATTCTCAAGGCATACGCTTCAAATCAACATATATTTTTTTATTATCAATGGGTTCATAAATCCTTTACCTAATCATCCTAAGCTACTTCATCTCTCTGACTACATCTAGACCAATGACAACCTGATCCTCTGGGTTATCCTAATATAGGGGAGTTCTTCATCTCTCGTCATTCAAGGCTTCAAATGGGGCTATTTCCAAGGAAGCATGGTATCTATTATTATAAGCAAACTCAACTAGATGTAAACAGTTTTCCCATCAATACTTTTGGTCCATGGAATACATGTGAAGCATGTCTTCCAAGATTTGGTTCACCCTTTCTATTTGACCATCTATTTTTGGATGATATGTAGATCTAATATTTATCTTTGTTCCAACTACACAATGAAGAGCCTATCAGAATTTAGATGTAAATCTAGAGTCCCTATATGAAATGATCATCTCTATAAAACCATGCAGCCTAAAAATATCTTTGGCAAATATGTTAGCCATGTTTTATAGAATAAAATGAGCAACCTTGGTCAATCTATTGACCACTACAAGGATTGTGTTAGGTTTGTGCCTATTCTTAGGTAATCCCACTATGATGTCCATATATATCACCTACCATTTTCAAACTAGTATGTCATGTGGGTACAAAAGTCCTACTAGATGTTTATGTTCAACTTTCACTTTTTGATATTCCAAACATTAAGCCATAAAATTGGTGATATATTTCTTCATTACCAACCAATAGAAGATCTTATTCATGTTCTCCCTCATATTTACCCTTCTTGGGTGAGTGGAGTAAAGAGATATATGCACCTCTTGCATGATCATATTTTCTAAATCACCAGCTTTAGGGATCACCACACTATCCTTAAAATATAAAAGTTCATATTTTATGCCAAAATCCTTACTATCTTCATAATTTCCTTCCATATTGGCAATAATTTCATTGTAAAAGTAGTCCTATGCTTGCATTTTCTTGAATTGATCCATTAAGTCCATGTGACATTGGGTCAAAGTAGCTATATGCATTCTCTTACTTAAGGTATCAACAACCTTGTTTTCCTTACCTTTGACATACTCTATACCAAAATCATATTCTACTAAGAACTCAATCCACCTTCTTTTTCATGCATTGAGCATTGGTTGAGTAAAGATGTACCTCAAGCTTTGATGGTTGGTCCTCAACTCAAAAGGCTTCCCTAGAAAATAATATTGCAAAATATTAAGAGCATGCACAATAGTTGCTAGTTCTAGATCATGCATAATGTATTTGACCTCATGCTTATTGAGTTTCCTTGACTCATACGATAAGACTGAATCATATTGGGATAAAACTCCTCCTAAACCTTCCAAAGAAGCATCAGTATAAACTGAGAAATTCCCTAGTGGATCTAGGATCTTGAGAATAGGTGCAGTAGTAAGCATCTGCTTAAGCAACTCAAAAGTGGATTTGCACTTATTCATCCATTTATATTCCCTCCCTTTTCTTTAAATGTTTGTTAAGTAATATGCTTTCTTGAAGTAATCCTTTTCAAATAACCTATAGTACCCTATTATTCCCATGAAGCTCCGTACTTCAAGTACATTAGTAGATGGAGGATAGCCCAGAATGACCTCTATATTTTTAGTATCCATTTATATCCTTTATATAGATATAATATATCCTAGATACTACACCTTTGAAACATAGAAGTCACATTTTGATAAATTACCATAGAGTTGATTCCTTCCCAACAACCCGAGTACAATCTTTAAATGCTTTTGATACTCCTCCTTATTTTGGGAATATATTATAATATCATCCAATAATACTAAGACAAACTAATATATATTCTCTCTAAATAAATTTATCATCAGATTCATGAATGCTATTGGGGCATTGGTCAGACCAAATGGTAAGATTGTAAACTCGTAATGCCCATACCTAGTCTTGAAGGTAGTCTTATGAGTATCATCACAAATACTTAGCTGATGGTATCCTAATTTCAAGTCAATATTAGAGAATATGATGGCACCCTTGAGCTAATCAAAAAAATTCTCAATACTAGGTAAAGGTTACATATTCTTAACAGTTGCTTTGTTCAACATTCTGTAATATATGCATAACTTTAACAAACCATCCTTCTTTTTAACAAAAAGAATTAGTGCACCCCATGGTGATACACTAGGTCTAATCAACCCCTTTTCTAGAAATCCTTGAAGTTGCACCTTCAACTTCTATATTTCTATAGATTTCATCTTATAAGGAGTTATATGAATAGGTTTTGAACTTGGTAGGAGTTCAATGGTGAAGTCAAATTCACACTTAGGTTGTATCCTTGGAATGTCTTCAAAGAAAACATCCCTAAACTCTTGTAGTATTGGGTTTTTCTTCAATAATCCTTCCTTCTCATCATCCTCGGTCTTGTGATTCAACTTAAAGACATAAAACATACCACCTTTCCTAATATATTTCTTTAGCTGCATTGCAAATATCATCTAAGGATGGAAATACCCTTGCTCAATATGTGCTCTTATTCTCTACTTGTCTTTATTTATAAAATCAATCCATCTATCCTAAAAATTAATTACAGCTTCACAAGCCCTTAACCAGTCTATTTCCAAGATGATATCAAAGGTGCATAGTGATGCTCCATATAAGTTCCATAGGGTAGAGCTATTGGGTAGGGTGATCTCGACTATGGGAAAACATTGATCCACTAAGTAGGTTTGTCCAAACCCATACTCAAATTTCCACTCTTGTGCTAAAATCTTGGTCTTTCTAGAAAATACCTAAATATACTAGCATATATGAAACCATTTGTATATCCACTATCTATAAAAATATTAACTTTCTTATCCACTACTTTCCACATGATGTTGTTCAGTGAGGAATATTTTCTTAAAATTCTTTACAAACCCTACGCATGATAGGTTAAAATCCTTAATATTTTGACTAGATTTAAAAGTGATCCACCATTCCAATCTAGTCTCTTGCAAATGGAGAGTGGCCCAATAGTTTTGGGTCACTAAAGAATAATTTTTCATGAGAAATAGGTCTCCAACTCATTTATATAGGTTTTAACTAAGTCACCCCCATTATTTTTTATGAATTTATAGGTCTTAATATTCTTTATATCCTTAGCTAATTATTCCTCTATAAGATGCCTAAATTATTTCCCATTTGTATGAGGGTTTCCTTCCTGTCCAACCTTAGGATTTATATTCTGAGTCACTATGGTTTCCAAAATTTATCTCTATTGATCCATCTATTCTATTTGTTGCTCTAATTGCTCTTGCAAAAGTGAGATAGTAGCAGTGAGTTTCTCCACCTCTCTGTTAGAGTTCCCTAAACTTTCTCTTGGGGGTCTACAATTGTCACTGTCCTACATAGTATATCTTTATAGAATAGAGGATCGTCTTCTTCCTCTCCTTAAATTTTGTTCCATAGTCTTGGCCACATAAAATTTCTTAAGTTAGGTTGCAGTCCTTCTTCTTATTGCCTCCTAACCACTAGTTAGTTACATCTTCCATATGTACTAAAATATAAATACTACCATCCACTGATAGTACATATCTTACCACTTCCCAAGTCATCCATCAAGTTAACCTCTCTAAGTACTTTCTAGAGAAGCTTCTAGTCCTATGACATAGAGCTTTGATACCAACTGTAGCAACCACAAAAATCAACAAACTTATGAAAGTTTTTTTCAAAGTCCCTAAGGTTCATAAGAGTATCCAAGTAATACATTTCATAACTAGACATAACCACATTTTGAGTCTAGGATGCTACAAACATCACTCGAGTTGACATCAAAGGCCAAGATCCCATATGTGACTAGGGTTTATATTGTATACCTCTATGGTATAATATGTGAACATTATCCATGAATATTGACATCTTGATATTAGCGTTAGGATTATCTCATCTTAGTCCTTTGAGAGGGGGTAACACCAATTCCTTCCACCAACCATAAGTTAATCTAAGCTAGGTCCTTCAACATGATGCCTTAGTCTAGCTCAAATACACCTCCATGATGTTCTTTAAAACTTATGCTCATTTCTTCGATCTATGCAATGGGTGTCTAAGCATTAATAACTCAACATGATTATCTTCTCATGGATACAAGAACTAGGTGTTTCTACTTCACAATAATCGAAATTAAAATAGATATTTTTAGACAAGGTTACCTTTAGAGCCCACCCCAAAAGAAACCCCTAAGACCTAAGATAACTCTCTCTTTCTCTCTCTCTATCTTTGTGCAAGCATTAAAACATAAACATCTTCTAAAGTGGAAGAAAAACTAATTATCTTAAGCTTACAAAGTAAATCTAACAAAAACTTTAGATTAAAGTGTAATCATGGATATGAACCATATAACCATACATAAACATGGTACCATACAAACATTCCATTAAAGGTTTAAAAATAGTCTTTGCTTCTATTACAATAAACCATATTTCACCAAGAGTGGTTTCCAAACTAAATCCTTATTTGGTTTCCAATAATAGCTGAATAATCAACTAGCATGATCTGACATCTTATTTTCTTGATATCTATAGAAGATTGATAAGATGAAGGGGATCAGAATAGCTCATTTGTAGGTTTGAATGCATTCTATAAGATTCATTGCATAAAATCAGAAACAAAGAAGCCTATACTTCTTTCCCTAATATTTTCCACAAATATTTTACATTCATTTCAATACCCAAAGCCATTTAATTCTATGTGAATCATTTGAATAGAACAACACAAAAATAATCCCATACTTTCCCAAATATTTTCTACAAGTATTTTACATTCAATTCAATACCCAAAGGCATTTAATTTTATGTGAATCATTTCAATAGAACAACACAAAAATAAGCCTATATTTCTTTCCAAAATAGTTTCCACAATTATTTTAGTTCCAAGGTAAAGCAAGCCATCTAAGAATATCTACCGCTAAAGCAAAACTACTTAACCTTCAAAATATTTAACCAATAATCTAATGAAAGAGACACTAAAACATTAGCAAAGTAACAATTCTATAAAGTTTAACTTCATCAAAGCCAATATTATATTGATCTACTCCTTAAATTAATTCCAAAATAAAATATTAAATTAATCTATCCTTAGATTAATTCCAAAACATTAAATTAATCTTTCCTTAGATTAATAAAACAAAACATTAAAATTAATCTTTCCTTGGATTAATCCCAAAACATTAAATTAATATTTCCTTATATTAATTCGAAAACATTAAATTAATCTATCCTTAGATTAGTTCCAAAACATTAAATTAATCTATCCTTAGACTAATAAAATAAAACATTAAAATTAATCTTTCCTTAGATTAATTCCAAAACATTAAACTAATCCTTCCTTAGATTAATTCCAAAACATTAAATTAATGTATCCTTAGATTAATAAAATAAAACATTAAAATTAATCTATCATTTAGGGTCTTATTAAATTAATGCATCTATTGAATAATTAGTCCATTGTTAGATTATTTCAAACCTTAGGATCTCATTAAATTAATCGATCTATTGATTAATTACAATTCCTAAGGCTGAAAATAGATTAATCTAAAGACTCCACTATATTAATCTTTCCTTAGATTAAAAGTAGAACCCAACTTACACTAATCTACCATTTGATTAAATGCAAAAACTAAAGGTTAGATATTACATTAATCTATTAATAGCAACTATTGCAATAATATTTTCTTTTAATTAATATAAAACCATGGAATATATTTTGTTAATCATTCATTTTATCAAAAGGTAAATTCAAAGTTTTAAAAGTAATATAACTATCAACTAAGGTTTAAACCAATGATATGAAACTATACGGATTAAAGGTCAAGCCTAAATATCAAAACTATGTAACATTAAAAGGAGATAAACCATTCTTCTATAAGCACTCTGTAATCTTGATAAAGCACTTAAACCAAGTTGTAGGCAAAAAAAACATCAGAAGGAAATAAAACCAACCAAATATTTAATAAAACAAAGGTTTAAATTTATAAAACCCTTAGTTGGCACACACGCCCTATAGAGGTAAATCTTCTACACAAAACTTGGTATATATGTGATCCAAGGTACTACACACACTGTAAACCTAGGTGCACATTCCCCAACAACTTGTATTAGGCTAAAATAGGGAAGGATAATGGTTTCCAAGTTATACATTAGGCATATGATAAACGAAGTTATGATCCATGATGAAGGCAGCCGATAACATTCATATTGAAACATGCTAGCTACTCACTACACTCTCACCATGTAAGGAGATCAATTCTAGGCTAGTGAATTTAAGTGCATAGCCTAGACACCAAACTTAGAAAAACTAAAAACAAGGAGAAACATCACACAACATAAAATAAAGGAAAAGAAAACATAGGCAATGCAATATCTCAAACCGATAAAAAATCAGTAAGGAGAGGTGCAGGATAACATATAAAAATAACCAAGTAAAATAAACACCAAATCCATGGTCAAAATACCTAACAGTAAGGCTTTACTTGATGTCATTCACCCCCCTTGAAGTAACACTCTGCTCATCTCTACATCATATCTATAATTGTTCTCTCCTGCGTTCCTGATCCTTGCCAAGTGCCCTTTTTTTCCAATCTATGTCCTCTATAAAAAATGCCTAAGAAAAGGTTTTTCCAACTGGGTGGTGATATAACATTGAAGGTGTTTCCCAACATCCACCATTACCTTAGGCATGCACCACTCATGTAGCACAAATGGGAGAGAAACCAAACAAATAATATTTCCATAACTTAAGGTGGCTCCACCAATCATTAAAAATAATAAAAGCACCACCTCCAAGGTTAATGGTGGGCTCAACGCTTAGCCACAACAAGCAAGAAGTACACACAAAAAAATTAAGAGCTCATCTTAATGATGAAGAGCTACCAAACTGTAGGTATATAAAATATTATTATCAACCAACAAATACTTTAATAAAAACACACAAGGAGATAAATAATATCATCATGCCATATGCAAGAACAAAGGCACTATGTCAATGTTTCATACCATTATTTTATCCCTAAATGAATGGCTCCTTAATTTAAGGAGACTCATTGTATGCAAATTTCCTTGTTTTATGGCACAAACATGAGCATATGCAAACCATAATGCACCTACATGAAAAGGGTATTCATTCATGTTACCTTAAGTTGTTTTATGACTAGGTCATCATCATCATTTCCCCTTAAATGTGGTCTCTCATACCTTGTGTCCAAATATTTTTTCCATCCATGAGAGTACCTAATTTTACAACCAAGCAGAGCATCAGTAGTACAATATTCTTATATAAAAATAGATGCAATATTAGAAACATATATCTATAAAAAACATAAATATAAGCATTAAATATTATTTTCTAATACATAGTTCAACTTGAGTAGCAATTCCTACCAAGATGGATCATGACATACTACCCCTTTCAACTAAACACAATTTTTTGTGTTTCCTGCAAAACATTACATTTTATCTTTATTCAAACAAATAAAGAAAATATCTTTTCATATGATCTAGTTTTTTCTAAGGGGTATTTTTCGTATAATATTGGTCCCACTGGACCTTGCCTTGTTCTAGAGTTTGTTTCCTCACTTCTTTGGAATAAAACTGTAGAATCCTAATCGACATCATTTCAATGACCAATGGATTTGTCATCTATAATTTTGAGACATCCCATGCATGATTAGGATTAGCAATGTAATTCCTAAGCAGGAATATGTGAAAAGAGTCATGGATCTCTACAGGTTGGGTGGTAAGGCAAGTCTCTAAGTTACTGAAATGATCTTCTCAATTATTTTAAAGGGCCTAAGAAAAAGGAGATCCAACTTAGTAGACTTTATGGCACTCTTCATTGGCTTGACTTTTAGGAAAAATTTATCTCCCATAGAGAGTTCTTTAGGTATACACTTCAAATCAGTGTAACGTTTATGATGATTGATGGCTTCCTTAAGCCTTTTCTTAATCATCCTAAGCTACTTATCTACCTCTCTGACCGCATCTAGCCCAATTATAACTCGATCCTCTAAGTTATTCAAAGATAGGGAAATTATATATCTCCTTCCATACAAGACTTGAAACAGGGCCATTTTCAAAGAAATATGGTATCCATTGTTATAAGCAAACTCAACAAGATGCAAAAAGTCTTTCCATTGAGACTTTTGCTCCATGCAATACATGTGAAGCATGTCTTCCAATATTTGGTTCACCCTTTCTATTTGATAATCTATTTTTGGATGATATGAAGAGATAATATTCAGCTTTGTGCCAACTACATGATGAAGGGCCTGCCAAAATTTAGATATAAATTTGGAGTCCCTATATAATTTAATCATCTCATGAAAACCATGTAGCCTAAAAATGTCTTTGGTGGATATATTATCCACTATCAGGGTATCATCCTTGGTGTTTCGTAGAATAAAATGAGAAACCTTGGTCAATCTATCGACCACTACAATGAATTACATCATGTTGGTGGCTAGTCTTAGGTAATCCCACTATGAATTCCATAGATATCACTTGTCATTTTCAAACTAGAATTTCATGTGGGTACAAAAGTCATGCTATATGTCTATGTTCAAATTTCACTTTCTGACATTCCAAATATCAAGCCAAAAAATTGGTGATATATTTCTTCATTATTGACCAATAGAAAGTCTTATTCATGTTCTCTCTTATATTTGCCCTTCCTAGGTGAGTGGAGTAAGGAGATATGTCTACCTTTTGCATGATAAAATTACTTAAATCACTAGCTTCAAGGACCACCACCTTGTCATTAAAACATAAAAGTCCATATTTTATGCCAAAATCCTTACTATATTTATAATTTATTTCCATCTTGAACTAAATTTCATTGTAAAATTGGTCCTATGCTTGCATTTTATTTATTTGGTCCATTAAGTCCATGTGAAATCAAGTCAAAGTAGCTATATGCCTTCTCCTACTCAAGGCAACACCAACCTTATTTTCCTTGCCTTTGATATACTCTATACCAAACTCGATCTACCTTCTTTGATGTGTATTGAGCATTGGTTGAGTGAAAGTGTACCTCAAGCTTTGATGTTCGATCCTTAACTCAAAAGGCTTCTATAGAAAATAATACCACCAAATTTTAAGGGTGTGCACAACATCTACTAGTATTAGATTATGTGCAACATAGTTGACCTCATGCTTTTTAAGTTTCCTTGACTCATATGCTATGATTGAATCATCTTGGGATAAAACTCCTCCTAAACCTTCCAAAGAAGCATCAGTACAGACTGAGAAATTCCCTAGTGGATCTAGGATCTTGAGAATAGGTACAGTAGTAAGCATCTACTTAAGCAACTCAAAAGTAGCTTTGCACTTGTTCGTCCATTTATATTCCTTCCATTTTCTTGAAAGGTTTGTTATGGAATAAACTATCTTAAAGTAATCCTTTACAAATCACCTATAGTACCCTGTTATGCCCATGAAACTCTACACTTTAGGTACATTAGTAGGTGGAGGATAGTCTAGAATGATCTCTATAATTTTAGGATCCATTACTATCCCTTTTGTAGATATAATATATCCTAGATATTGCACCTTCAAAACATAGAAGTCACATTTTTACATATTCCCATAGAGTTGATTCTTTCTCAACAACCCAAGAAAAATCCTTAACTGCTTATCATGATCCTTATTATAGAAATATATTAGAATGTCATCCAAGAATACTAAGACAAACTGATCTAGATGCTCTCTAAACACACTATTCATAAGATTCATGAATGTTGACGAGGCATTGGTTAGACCAAATGGTAAGACTGTAAACACATAATTCCCATACTTAGTCTTGAAGGTAGTCTTGTGAGTATCCTCCTCTTGAATTCTTATCTGATGATATCCTGATTTCAATTCAATCTTAGAGAATATGGTGCCATCCTTGAGTTGATCAAAAAAATCCTCAATATTGGATAAAGGGTATCTATTATTAGTAGTTTCTTTATTTAATAGTTTGTAATCTATGCACAATATTAGTGAACCATCCTTATTTTTAATAAAAATAACAGGTGCACCCAATTATGATGCTCTAGGTTTAATAAATCCTTAAAGTTACACCTTCAACTCCTGTATTTATATAGGGTTCATCTTATAAGGAGTTCTATGAACAGGTTCTGAACCTAGCAGTAGTTCAATGGTGAAGTCAAATTAATGCTTAGTGGTAACCCTCAAATATATTTAGGCAAAACATTCCTAAACTCCTATATTATTGAATTTTGAGTATATTGTGTTGTCATTGATGTCAAAGGATTGATGTCATAGGTTGATGACATTGGTTTTCATTGATGTCAAAAGAAAATAAGTGAGAATAATCTTCAAAGGGTACATAAGGCAATGTGGAAGCAATAAAAATACAAGGTTCTTCATGGTTGTGTGAGAAATAAAAAGACAACACATCCTTTGTAGTGGTATTTGCAAAGAAAAAATAAAAGGTTTAATTGATTTACCATGGTGGTACTTGCAAAGGAAAAAGAAAATATTTTATGGTGGTAAAAGTTAATTGATTTACTATGGTGGTACTTGCAAAGGAAAAATAAAATATTTCATGGTGGTAAAGGTTAATTGATTTACCATTATGGTACTTGCTAAGGAAAAAGAAAATATTTCATGGTGGTAAATATTAATTGATTTACCATGGTGGTACTTGAAAATAAAAAATAAAATGTTTCGTGGTGGTAAAAACTTTATTTTAAAGAAAAAACCCAAAGAAGAAAAATAAATTATAATATTTAAATATATCTAGATTTAAAATATTATAATAATTAAAAATTAAATGGTGAGCACCAAAGGTTAAGGTTGAAAATTGAACATTTCCCATGTGCCAACGTCAAGGTCTAAAGTAAACATTTTCATATTTAAGGTAGGTAAATTGCAATGCTAAGGTGAAGAAAAAGGAAATAGAATTCGAATAGTGTGCCTTCGTGATTCGTTCGTTCATGGTAGAGTAGGAGAAGAAGACAAGGGATGGTGTTTTGAAGTAGAGCATGTGGAAAAATATATGGTGTAGAAAAATTTGGTACCATCTGGGTAGCTAGCCCAGATGCTAGAATCCTCGATGCTAAGGAGTGGTAGATGAGAGGTCTCGAGTTCAAGACATGGTGGAGGTAGAGTGATAAAGTTTCATTTGTAAAATAGTTTTGCATCTAAAATTGTGCATAAGATGGAGTGAGTGTGCTTTAGGTTCTATGTGGGTGGCTAGCCCACATGGTGGCCTAGCCAAAGCTAGGGCATAGGCCAAAAAGTGGTGTAGGATCAAATCGTGATGGCAACAGTAAGTAGGGATAATTTTTTGTGAAATAGTCTAAGGTATGCGCTTTCTTAGGGATTCATAAGGTCATTATTTTGTTTTTATATTATTTTTATTAAAAGTGAATAGCATGGATTTTATAATTTAGAATTGCTAGTGCTATGTGTGGCATAAAATTAAGTTATTTTATAATGGTCATGTTAGAAATTTCAAGTGCATTGAAATATTTTATCTTAAGTAGGAGGTATAAGGTGTATATGGCAATTTCATGTGTGTAATTTGTGGCTTTGATGTGTTAAAAATTATTTTACAAGAATAAGGAGTAATAATAAGTGATAGTGGCTTATATTTTATTGTAATTCTTGCATGGTGAAAGGAAAATATGAAAGGTTTTTTTTAAGTATTAATGCTTTATTTTTTAGAACAAAAGAAGGGACTTAGAGCATCATTTTTAGATTTCATAGTGCACATCCTTGAGAGGAAAGTACATGTGGATGTTTTGAGGAAGTACTTTTCTATCTAACCCTTGAAGTGGCATAAGAAATATTGGTTGTTTGTGAGACAAGTTTTTGAGGACATATCTTCATCAGAGCAAAATAAGAGGTATGGGCATATCATTCCTTGTTTAAGGTTTTTGTTGAGTAAATGTTTCTAGAGCATAAGGTGGATATAAAAGGGTTTTTTGGTATGCATTGTTGAAAATATTTGAGTTATGATTTGATACCTACATGTGCATCAAATGTTGAGAGAAAGTTGAAATAGTTGCATTAGTGTTTGAGAACTATTTATGCTTCATGATTGGAAACAATTGAGCTAAAGTTGAAAAAGGAGTTTGTGAATATTTGTGAAACTTTTGGGCATTGATTTGAGTAATATTGAAAGTGAATGTGCAAGTGTTAGAAATCAAGATTTGTGAAGCAAGTGTGTTCATCAGAAAGTAAGTTGTCATGTGCTACACTAGACCTACCTTTAAAATGTAATAAAAATGAGACATGTGAAAGCGATAGACTTAATTATTGAGTAGAAAATATTGAGTATTTTTTAGTACATATCATTATCTATATGTTCAAGAGGTTAAAGTAATTCTAGGTAGAATATGTCTAAACTACTTCAAGTTAAAGAAATCACATTGAAGATTATATGAAGCACTTGGTGGCACTATTATGCAAGATCTAGAAATAGATGAACATTATTTTGTATGCATGATTTAGAGAAGAGTTTTTTATGAGAAAATTGAGTATATACTTTGAGCATATTTCAGCAAATATTTTGAGAAGACTTGAAGATAGGTTTGTGCATGTAATGTGTATAGATTTGGGCAGAGATAGAGATCAAGTTTGAGATAAGTTTTTGCATGTAATGTGTACAGATTTGGGTAGAGATAGAGAGAAGTTTTGAGACATGTTTGTGCATGTAATGTGTACAAATTTGGGTAGAGATAAAGAGAAGGTTTGAGATAGGTTTGTACATGTAATGTGTACAAATTTGGGTAGATATAGAGAGTAATTTTGAGATAGGTTTGTGCATATAATGTGTATATATTTGGTAGAGATAGAGAGCAGGTTTGAGAAAGGTTTGAAGAACACAAGCTTATACCTAAGAGGGAGGGTGAACAATATAATATAAATTTTTACTTTTATTTTCTAAACAATATTATCCTATATAATCAATGGTAATATCAATAGTAGTAACCAAAGTAATGCACAAATCATCACACACAATAGAGACACCAATTTAATGTGGTTCACCCAATGTGGGCTACTCCACGGAGAAAATATTTCACTAAAATTTTCTCAATCAATCTCTTTGGAATCCTTTCCCTATTATAGTGTTGATGGGCCTCTATACAAAGGAGATACCAATCCCCTAATCAAGTTCATGGATATCTATCCATAGGATAACTCCTTTCTCCTTTGCTCTGGTTGGTGATCTTTTAGAAGAACTACTGCTTCCACTACACTGGCTTATGGATCTCTATCCACTGAATACTTCTACCCTCACTTAGAATACCAGTACTCACTACCCTGGTTGATGGATCTCTATATATTGGATATTGTCATCCTCTATAATCTATCACCTCCAAATCTAGCTCTTAGCTCTATCTCAAATCTGCACTAAAAATGATCCTTTGATCTAGCACAAATTGCTCAATCTCTATTCTCTGATCTATATTAAACACAATAATTAGGTCTAACACAAATTTTATCAATATCTATCCTCTAATATTGATTAAATAAAGTACTTCAGTCTAGTACAAATATGATCAATCTCTATCTTTGGTCTAGCACAAACCTGTCCTCAAATCTACACCAAACTTTGTCCTCAAACATGCACTAAACACAGTCCTTTAGTCTAGCAAAAATCTATCCTTAATATCTATCCTAAAGCCTTAACACAAATATTATCTTAATCTTAAATCAACTCTGCTAGATCTACCCCAAACCTTAACTCAATATTTGAACAAATAAATCAATCAACTCTGCTCACAAGTATTCTCAAAGACTTCTCTCAAATCAACCTTGTAAGCTTCCACAAAATCTCACACCAATATGTCCACAAGTCTTATTTAAGACTTACCTCAAATATTCTTAACAAGTCCTCACTAGAACTTATCCAGTCTCATAGAAACATATAGAGAATTGTTAGAGACTCAATATGCTTCACATTCACCACAATGCTCAATCACTTTCAATATCTCTTTTTACCATAGAAATATATAGATAATTTTTAGAGACTCAATATGTTTCAAAATCACAAATACTCAACCTATTTCTCAAATCAATTTATAATATGGAACAATTTTTCAACTTGAACTATCACTTCAATACATCCACTTGACTAGGATCAACCAACTCCACTCAATCAATTACATAATGAAAAAATCCTTGCTTACGAACCCTAGTCCAAGCATATGAACACTCAATCAATTATTTCCAACAATGCTTATCAAACAATATCACATAATAATGATATTCATGATCTTTGTCTAAACCCTAGTTCAAGATAGTTCACAAGTTCTCACTCAAGCATTCTCAAAAATATTTCTCAACAATGCTTATCAAACAAGGTTTTTATCCTCAACCTTTATTCTAGAAAAACCCTCATCAATCAATATTGGATATCTCAAAACCACACTCAACAATGCTCATCAAAACAATCCTTTTCACTCCACCTTGTTTCAGAAAACCTCAATCAATCAAACACCTCAACAAATTAATTACTTCAACCAAGGAATAATGTGCCCATCCCTTTTACTTGATGAAGAGTAGACTTCAAAACCTGTTTTAACAAGATCAAACTCTTTGTCAATCTCAAGGGTTAGATTACCACAACCTCTTCAAAAAATAATTTTCTAAAAGAGTATATACAAAATAAAAAATCCTTTTGTACATCTTATAATCTCCAAACTCACAATATTCAATTCAATAATATCACCATAACACAATTTTCCATGGAAATAATATCAAATTTCCTTTTTAATTTTAAAAAATAATTTCCTTGATATTAATATAATTCTCAACCCAATTTACTACACCCTATAAGTCCTTTTGTTTAACATGCAATCTCTTCATTTTATATACAACAACCCAATATCAAACTAAACTTGACATACCTTATAACTCCCTCTTGATGGCAAATACGTTAAAAATTAAAAAATATAAAATAACATACCTTATTACTCCCTTTTGATGGTAAGTAATTCAAAAATTAAAACTTAAACCTCAATTTTGCCATTGCAAATTGAAATAACGACCTTTATCTACACAACACTTTCTCAAGCCCTTGCGACAAACCGTTCTACTATAGCAGGTGGAATTTAAAAGGACATATTTTAAATTTAATTATATCTTCATCACATAAAACAAGAAACCCAGCATGCACAACAAAATGATATCCAGGTTTTGACCATGCGACCTTTTTCAAATAAATTCTCCAAAAAAGCCTTAAAACTGATTGTGCTACCTTAGTAGCTAAACCTCAAATTGGTTTTCATGTAAAATATTCTACTTTTATTCTCATTTATTGTACCTAGCCAAACCATCATCGAATGATTTCAACCTTGTTATCCTTTCATCAACTTTGTTTGCATGGTTCAAACCGATGGCTTCAACGGTCACCTACTTGGAGGGCTTCTGCATCATTAGTTTAGTATTCATTCACCTTTAGAAAACAAAATCGTGTAAGGATTCGATCAAAGTCTTTTTTCAATAGTAATCAAATGAGTGCGCTCATATAACATACTCTCACCTTAGCTTCTTGTCCCTTAATAAATATATCATATGGTTATTAAAATATGATGTTGATGCATTGTAATTCTCTGAAAACCAAAAACATTATCAAAAATTGAACTTTTCTTTCAAACCTTATTATTTGGTGCTTCATGTAAAGGCATCAGTGCTTCGGCACTTCTTTTGTGTCATTGAAGTTTGACCTTTTTTGGACATCAACGATGATGTCAAGCATTTTGCCTTTGTTTCAAAACTTTATCATAATCACTTATGATAACTAAACTTTAAATTAAAGTATTTAAATATTTAATTTTAAATTATTTAAACATAAATAATTTAAATATTAAATAATTAAAACTTTAAATTAAATAACCAAACCTTTCTTTAAATATTGGGCCCAAATGACAGTGTAAACCTCTTTCTATGTTTTTTGGGAAAACCACTTGAAGACACTAATGATGACAAAAATTTGGACATCAACCTCTTGAAATCAATGACAACAAAACTTGCTCATATTTCCAACAATCTCCCTATTTGTCATTGATGGCGACCCAATTATCTTTTATCATTTCCTTAACATTTTTCTATTCTGCTTCCATGAGGAACTACTCCTCTTGATTGAATGCTATCCCCCTAACTCAAATATCTCCTCCTTTGACATAAATGGCAAAGGGTCACCTTTGGGGCTTGGGGCTAAAGATAAGCATATTAGCTCGGCTCCTCCCCCACATCCTCTTTTGAGGTGGTTAATTTTTGGGTGGGAGAATCTCTACTCCTATAAATCACTACTCTTTATTTTTGTCCATCTTCTTTTTCCATACCTTTGAGGTCATACCCTCTGAACCTTTTGGGAATCCTCTTTATTCCCTATTATTGGAAACTCTAGAAATTCCGTTCTACACCACCTTGCTATATGCCCAAAATTATTGCACTTATAACATTCAATGTTGTGATTCCTTGGAGGTGCAAATGTCTTGAAGTTCCTCCTAGTGAAGCCATATCCTTTCCTATCATTAACCCTGCAATTTACTACCTTGTGACCAAACTAATTACAAGAGTAGCAATACCCTTGAAAAAGCTACCTATTTTTAAAACTTTCATATTCCTGTATTTCATGTGTCTTGCACTATGTAGCATTGTTACCAAACCTGTGATATGAGAAGCATTTTCCATTGAAGAAACCTTGCCTTGACCCCATTTGTCTCTTAATATCTTCTTCCCTGTGTTGATTTTTGTTTCATCTATTTCTCATTTGTACATTGTTCCTTTCCTTGTTGAACTTTCCATTGTCCAACTTATCCTCATAAGTCTCACTCTTTCTTTCACTCTCTTATTTTAAAGCTTCTTATTATTTGGTACTTGAGCTTGACTCTCATTTTTTTGCTTCCTGTTTCCCCGGTTCTTCTTCAAAACTAAGTCATGTTTTGGTGACCGATGATCTTTGTGCATTGATAATCCTATTCAAAGTCTTTGATTTTTTCTCAAACTTGTGTAGCTTGTCCTTAGAGCCTTTTACTTCCATCCTTAGTGAAACTATCTCATGTTATAATATTTCACACTCTAGATCTTTTGTATTTAATTTTTTGACCATACCTTCTTCAATTTTTCTTGCCTCTTCAACCTTGATTTTGAAGTTGGTGAGTTCCTGTAGAAAATTTGCTTTTGCTTTCTCATATTCTTGAGCTTTGAGCCCTTAATCCTGAGTTCTCCATTTATAATTATTTGAGATCAACACTAAATATTTTACATTCTTGGTCTTTTACCTTTGACTATTAAACCATATATTTTTCAGCTCTCCTTGCCTTTTCAAGCTTAAATTTCAAGTCAGAGAAATCTTGTAGAAGCTTTGTCTTATATTTCTCATCCTCTTGTATTTGAGCCTTTAATTCTAAGTTTTCCCTTTTCATATCAACAAGTTCCTTAAGAGTAGCTTCCTCATTTTATTTTTCTAAATTTCTCTCTTTTATTTGGTCTTCAATAGGAGCATTTTCTTCTATTTTTGAAAGTAGAGTTTCTTTTTCATACCTATTTTGATTGTCCCTGTTATATTTTTATGAACCATCCTCTAGGACTTCAGTTCTGAAAGTATCATCTTCATCTTCACCACTACTAAACCCATTGCAATAACCTACATCATGATTGATTTGACCACAAACAAAATATTCTTCACCTTCGTATGGACAATAAGCTGCATGGTGACCTGTATTCCTACATTTGGTACAAAAATTTATCAATATGACCTTTTCTCCACTGCTTGATTCATCTCTTGAATCTATTTCTATTTCTCCTCTTAAAATGACAACATCAAATTCATCTTCCTTTTCTTTCATGACCATGTGTGTTCTTTTCTTCTTGTGTCTCATGGTTCTAATTTTACCTTTCTTTGCCATTTGTGTTCTTGAAATATATTCCTTCAAGCTATTAAATCTTTTTCAAAGGAATCAGCTCTAATACCAATTGAAGAACACAAGATTATACTGATAGGGGGGATGAAAATTATAAAACCACTTTTTACTTTTCTTTCCCAAATAGTATTATCCAATATAATCAATGGCAATATCAATATCAGTAACCAAATTAATACACAAATTATCACACACAATAGAGACACCAATTTAATGTGGTTCACCCAATGTGGGCTACTCCATAGAGAAAATATTTCACTAAAATTTTTTCAATCAATCTCTTGGGAATCCTTTCCCTATTACAATATTTATGGACCTCTATTTAAAGGAGACACCAATCCCCTAATCAAGTTCATGGATATCTATCCATAGGAGAAATAATTTCTCCTCTGCTCTAGTTGGTGATCTTCTAGAAGAACTACTACCTTCACTACACTAGATTATGGATATCTATCCACTGAAGACTTCTACCCTCACTCAAAAGACCTATCCTCACTGCCTTGGCTAATGGATCTCTATCCACTAGAGACTATTGTCTTCTATACTCTGTCACATCCAAAGCTAGCTCTCATCTCTGTTAGAATTAAAGTGTACTATGCCTCTTTAGTTCCAATTTGACACTTGTTAGTTTCATGACATTTGTCAAGTTCATCATATAGACTTATGCCTATATATTGTAACCCTTTTCATTTATAAAATATCTCATCATTTTTGAATCCCAACATGTTCTCACAGCGTAGCCCTTCTCTCTGCCCACCTTATCCAAATCGTAGAGAAAATAGTAATATGATGGCATGGTACAAATTTAGTTCCATCAGAGAGAAATAGTATGTGCTTCGTGGCTGAGAACTACATTTGGGACACGAGCATGAAAGGTGCCTACATGGCCTACACTATGAAAAACACTTTAATACTAACACCACACAAGTCTAGAGACCATGCTCAGTGGCTTATCACGCAAAGATGATAGTTACTACACCACTCAGTAGGTGTAGCCAAGCAGATGAGCGTATCATAAAAAATTCTCTGATCGCCATAAAAATCTAAAAACATTCATTTGTATTCCTGCAAATAATTTTTTTGCATCCATAACAACATATCATAGAAAAAAAATTGATTCACCTGCATTTGGCATTCTAACATGGATGGACATTTTGTGATGTTGAAGCTTACCTTCACTTATTTTATCACATGGAAATATCGATTAAAAAATAAAACCGTCACCCGTAGCACTGCTACATGACTCTAATTTGTGGCAGTGCGAGACAAAAATTGATCTTAAATGACCAAAAATAGAAATGGCACCTGTGACGTTTGGATCGAACAAACAAACAACTTGCGATAATACAGTCTCCAAAGTAGCAATCTCTCTGCTCAATGTAACAACCATATCTCCTCCATGCATTAGTGAGTTGGGCATGCATATTTATTCTCTAAAGTGGGAATCTGTCAAGATTGATGAGCACCGTATGTGGCCAGAAATTGAAAAAATTCATCATCGATGAAACTGCAATGACTCCACACTGTGTAATATGTAAACAATAGTACAACACCACATAGGCAAGTTGCAAAAAAAATACAATATTTAAAAAAAACTTTATACGTTTCTCCTCCTGCGTAGTTCTTGCAGTGTCGAATGAAACATGGTGCTGTCATCTGCCATGCTCTCACCAACAAAAAAATGGCATGGAGGTCATGATATATCCACTTTATCAAATCTTCACAACTATTACGTTGCACTGCATCCATTTTTTGTTAGCGAAGAATCACCAAAAATAAAAATAAAATTCATGCTCCATTCTTATTGCATCCATGAGAACACAAGTAGGCACCCATCATATGTTGCTCATCTTCCCAATATAGTGGCTGAAACAAGCATCAATTAGGGCTCAAACAAACACTTTGATAATTAACTTCATGACGACTCCATCATTGACCACTTTGTGCAGTAGATATTCAGAAGCTTAAAATTTGTCATCGACGTAGATCTTCAGATCCAACTAAGAGATGAATTAACTATCTCTAAAAAAAACTCACCATCAATACCGAAACAATGCCAGAACAGCAGACCGTCAAAAATTTGCCATCATGGATTTCATCCATATTTTCAACACCACATAGAACACTAGGTGGTTCAATGAGAACAACAAAAAAATGCCTCCTCCTTGTATCGATGGATGCATTTATGCCTGCAACATGGTTTGGCATATTCTCCACTATGGCTTAAGTCTTTATTTGATAAAAATAATAATTCCACCACGTGATACAAAGATCTCAACATACACTGGTTATATTGGATGGTTATATTAGCATCAATGCAAGATCACCAATCTACATCAATTACATCTGTATTGGTAGGTTAATAGAGATCGAGCATTCGCAAAAAAAATTACAGACCCAAGTTTGGTGCAAAACCTCATCGAACATCCCAACACATATTCAAAAAATTTTTGGGCCACTATTGCTATGATTTATGTTCCTTTGTAGCAGAAAATCTCGTGCAGGTATCAAATGGCAGTCATTAATGTTGAACATAAACTATTTGACTCCAGAGATCTCGAGCCTGATTTAACATGCTACAACTCTATCAATATTTAAATATTCACTTTCTTCCGCTTCTACTCTCTCGGACTACTGATTTGATACATGGGCCCAAGAATCATTATATTTGGTGTCGTCTTCAACAAAGCACCCTCTAGAACTGGCCAGGGAAACTCCATTTAGAATAGGCCTCTTCAGGCCCAAAGCACCTCTCGTTCAATGTATTAGAAGCAATGCAATCCAATGTGGGACCCAAAAATTTATTTATTTATTTTTTCATGACCATCGAAAAGAGCCCCACCCAGCTTTCAAATCACCATTAATATCCGTCTCATGGATTATTTCAACAACATTTGGTATCACAGCTCTAGGATTTTCCTACCCTGTGAGCTTGAGGGGGGATTTCTCCCCCTCATTTTTTTTCTCCATTTCTCAATCTAGGGAGTATGCTCTCCATCCATGAGATGGATCAAAAACCAGAGGTTTGAGAAATTAATGGAGGTATCCATCCGTAGAAGTAATTTCTCCAAAGAGAAATGAAAAACAGGATACACTTCAAGATCTAAATTTGTTTTTGGTTTTATTGGAGGAAAAATAATGAGATATATATTGATACAAATGGATTACATATATAGGCATAAGGCCTATTTTATAATATGACAAATGTCAAGTGAAACTAACAAGTGTCAAGGTGAAGGCATAGTGCACTTTAATTCTAACATTCCCCCTTAAAGTGCACTATCCTAACTAAAGAAAAAAACAAGTCAATATTAGGTAACATTCCCCCTTAATGTTGACTTCTCTAAAAAAATTCTATCATCCTTCTTTATTGCTAATTTGGTCTAGGCTCATGCTCTATGTCTGTTGCCACAGGGTCAGCCACTTCCACTTCCACTCTTCATGTGGAAAAATAATAAAAATGACCAAAGAATACAATAAACAGGCCATGTAGGCCTTCCACTTCCACTCTACATGTGGAAAAATACAAAAAAATGGCCTGAGGCCATACTGTCGGCCAATAAGTATGGGCACTTCCCTTACAATTTAAAATCAAAGTGGTCCACCCACTATAAAATATCCAGCATATGATCACATTTTCTAATAAAAAATCCATATGCCCCACTATATGAGGCGGCCATACATTTTTTAAAAATAATACCCCTAGTTGTGCATTCTTTGTGATCCGAAAGAAAAATTGGGCATGGGGATTGCTAAAAAGACACATGCGCACTCATGAGAAGCTCCATATGGCTTCAACAATTGTGGAAATATATTTTTGTGGTAGGTTTTGATGAATGATCTACAAATGCACTACACCGCCCAAACAACTCCTTGTAGGGCATCGATCTTCAGCATTGATTGCTCTTAGATTGTGGTGATGTGGTGGATAGCCTAGCCATGTGCCAAACCAACTGCATGCCTCATACTCCCCATACAATATTAAAAAATAGATCGATCCATGGTATCGATCTGGGCTGATTCGTCGGGGTCCACTACACCCATAAATTGGCTAGATATCATAGTTTGCAGGATATCGCGGTAGTGTGCATTGAAAAAAATAGGAACACTGGAGGAAAAATTGAATCTGAAAACTAATAAAAAAATATATCTTCTCTTATTACCACAAAGCAGTCACAGTTAGGCTTATCCACTAGTAGATGTCTTTCTCTCCTCTGCTAGACTGTTGTAGCTACTGCAACATTGTGGCCCATAAACAAAAATTGTTGACCAGATTCAACATTTCTATAGTAGCACGTTAATTTTTGGAAAGGAATGTCTGTCTGCCATTCAAAAAGTGGTAGATGTCTTTCTCTCCTCTGCTAGATTATTGCAGCAACTAGAATCTTAGCGAGGGAATCATGAAAAAAATTAGGAAATGCCACACTCGTCAATAGCTACATGTACCAATTTAGACGTATTTCAGCATGGCAGAAACACACCACTCTCCAGAATGTGCACGCCAAAGTGATGATCATCGGTTTCAACGTGCTTGCCAAAGTGAAGCATACATTATTTTGCATTCTTAAAAAAAAGCTATGCACTCTCTCAATAGCTTATGAGAAGAATTTAGATAAAAGATGCCATGTAAGGATTGTTAGAATAATAAAAAAATCTCCCATGCTTCAATGCTACATTCAAGGAATATTCCTCTACAGCATTCACGATCTCGTTAGTTTCACACTGTTAGAGAAACTTATGACCTAAAAACTCCTACACGTTGTGCCAGGATCATCTAAGCCTTACTCCCCACCTAGCTTTAGTTGAGTGACTACCACTTCTGCTCAACTCCATAACCTTAGCATCAAAGGAGCATCACCAACACTGCTATTAGGTGGATCAACCCTGGTGTAGGTCATTATTAACTAATGCAAGTTCCTTCAACATTAACAAAGTAGCGGGGGTAAGAAAAAAATTGATTCATTGAAAAAATTCACCATGACCCTTTAGTCTTGTCTCCATCATTGTCCTTTAACACCCCCACGCGTATGGAAAACTAATTTGAAACCATGACCACTTTGTTGTAGATTTTATTTTTTTTGTATTGTTCAAGGTCGATGATCTTCTTGGGATTGAATCTTGAGCTCAAGAACTGGTGCGTAATCTCCTTCTCATCGCACTAGAAAATTATGTCAAAATATAAATTATATCAGACTATGAGCATCATAGTAAGCACATATCCATAGATTAGATGAGCTGTAAACATGACTCCCCTTCGGCTCTAGTTTGTCACTCTTCATAATGAAAACAAATCACAGTTTCATACTAATCCATTCAAAAAAATTATTTTTCAACTACGCCATGACCGCTGAGAAATAGTGCACTTCATAGTACCATCACGATCTCTATAATCGAAATCTTGGTGTACGGTGCTCGGTAGAGGCAGTGCAAATCTGCACTTTAATGGCTAGCATGCCATATGGGGGTCTTTGACTATTTCCAAAGACTTCATCCGCACTCCTTGAAAAATATTAAACCAGGATCTAGTATCCCGTTTTTCATTTCTCAATAAGAAACTACTTCTTCAGATGGATACATAGGGAAAAAAGCCTCTTTCAAGCTTCTAGTTTTTGATCCATCTCATGGATGGAGAGCATACTCCCTAGCTTGAAGAGAAATGATAAATGGAGGAAAAAATGAGGGGGGGATTTCCATGAGGGAAATCCCCCTCAAGCTCACAAGGCCAGAGAAAGCCTGGAGCTCTGATACCAAATGTTGGGATTCAAAAATGATGACATATTTTGTAAATGAAAAGGGTTATAATATATAGGTATAAGCCTATATGATGAACATGACAAATGTCAATGAAACTAACAAGTGTCAAACTGGAACTAAAAAGGCATAGTGCACTTTAATTCTAACAATATCTATCTCAAATCTACACTAAGCACAGTCCTTTAGTCTAGCACAAATTGCTCAATATCTATTCTTTGATCTGTATCAAACATAGTCCTTCGGTCTAACACAAATCTGATCAATCTATATCCTTTGATATGTATTAAATACAATCCTTCAGTCTAGTAAAATTTTTTCAATCTCTATATTTGGTCTAGCACAAACCTATCCTCAAATCTACACCAAACTCTGTCCTCAAATCTGCATTAAACATAGTCCTTTGGTCTAGCACAAATCTATCCTCAATATCTATCCTCAAGCCTTAACACAAAGCTTAACTTAATCTTAAATCAACTCTACTAGATCTACCCCAAAACTTAACTCAATGTTTGAAAAAATAAATCAATCAACTCTGCTCACAAGTCTTCTCAAAGGCTTATCTGAAATCAACCTTGTAAGCTTCCACAAAAGCTCACACCAATATGTCCACAAGTCTTCTTTAAGACTTTCCTCAAATCTACTTAACAAGTCCTCAATAGAACTTGTCCAGTCTCATAGAAATATATAGATAATTGTTAGACTCAATATGCTTCACATTCACCACAATGCTCAATCACTTTCAATCTCTCTTTTTACCACAAAAACATATAGAGAATTGTTAGATACTCAATATGTTTCACACTCACAAACACTCAATATATTTCTCAAATCAATTTAGAATATAGAACAATTTGTTTCATAGAACTTGAACTATCATTTCAACACATCCACTTGACTAGGCTCAACCAACTCCACTCAATAAATTACTTAATGAAATAATCCTTGCTTATAAACCCTAGTCTAAGCATATGAACACACACTCAATTATTTCCAAAAATACTTATCAAACAATCTCACATAACAATAATATTCATGATATTTTTCTAAACCCTAGTTCAATATAGTTTACAAGTTCACACTCAAGCATTCTCAAAAAGCTTGCTTAACAATGCTTATCAAACAAGATTTTTATCCTCAACCTTTATTCAAAAAAATCCTCATAAATCAATATTGGATATCTCAAAACCACACTCAACAATGCTCATTAAAACAATCCTTTTCACTCCACCTTGTTTCAGAATACCTAAACCAATCAATTACTTCAACCAAGGAAGAATGTGTCTATACCTTTTACTTGATGAAGAGTAGAATTCAAAACCTATTTTAACAAGATCAAACTCTTTTCCAATATTAAGGGTTAGAATACCACAACCTCTTCACAAAATAATTTTCTTAAAGATTATATACAAATTAACAAATCCTTTTGTACACCTTATAATCTCCAAACTCACAATATTCAATTCAATAATTTCACCATAACACAATTTTTTATGCACACCTTATAATCTCCACATCTTGGAAATAATATCAAATTTCCCTTTTAATTTTAAATTATAATTTCCTTGTTATTAATATAATTCTCATCCCAATTTACTATACCCTATAACTTCTTCTTTTAACATGCAAGCTCTTCACTTTATATACAACAACCCAATATCAAAATAAACTTGAAATACCTTATAATTTCCTCTTGATGGCAAATAGGTTAAAAATTAAAAATTAAAACTAACATACCTTATTACTCCCTTTTGATGGTAAGTAAATCAAAAATTTAAATTTAAACCTCAACATTGCCATTGCAAATTGAAACCGCGATCTTTCTCTACACAACATTTTCTCAAGCCATTGCAACCAACCATTCTACTACAACAAGTGGAATTTAAAAGGACACCTTTTAAATTTAAGTATGTCTTCATCACGTAAAACAAGAAACCCAACATGCACAACAAAATGACATCCAGGTTTCAACCATATGATATTTTTCACATAAATTCTCTAGCAAGCCTTAAAACTGACTGCGCTACCTTAGTAGGTGAACCTCAAATAGGTGCATGTGTAAAATATTATACTTTTGTATTCATTTATTGTGCCCAACCAAACCATCATCAAATGATTTCAACCCTGTGACATTTTCGTCAACTTTGCTTACACGGTTCAAACTGATGACTTCAACGGTCACCTTCTTGGAGGGCTTCTACACTGTATCCTTGGTTTTGGCATCTGTTTCTAATCAAAATATCTGCATCATTAGTTTAGTATTCATCCACCTTCAGAAAATAAAATCGTGCAAGGATTCTATTGGAGTATTTTTTCAACAGTAATCAAACGAGTGCACTCATATAACATACTCTCACCTTAGCTTCTTATCCCTTAATAAATATATCATATGGTTCTTAAAATATGACTTTGGTGCATTGTAATTCTTTGAAAACCAAAAATATTATAAAATGTTGCACTTTTATTTCAAATCTTATTATTTGGTACTTCATGTAAAGGCGTCGATGCTTTGGCAAGTATTTTGTGTCATCGAAGTTTGATCTTGTTTGGACGTCAACGATGATGTCGAGCATTTTGCCTTTGTTTCAAAACTTTATCATAATTAATTATGATAAATAAACTTAAATTAAAGTATTTACATATTTAAATTTAAATAATTTAAACATAACTAGTTTAAATATTAAATAATTAAAACTTCAAATTAAATAACCAAACCTTACTTTAAATATTGGGCCCAAATGACAGTGTAAACCTCTTTTTATGATTTTTGGAAAAACCACTTGAAGACACTAATGGTGATAGAACTTTGGACATCAACCTCTTGACATCAATGACAACAAAACTTGCTCATATTTCCAACAATTTTTATGTTAACCTTATAATGAGGTTTGGTTTAGATTTGAGACAGAGTTGAAACAGACTTGTGCATGTAATGTGTGCAAATCTAAAGCAAATTTAAGAAAATAAGTGTACCAAATTTGGAGGTGATAAAAAAAGAGAGGACAAATATCTCCTATGAATAGAGGTCCATAGCCAGAGTAGTGGGGATAGAGGTCTCTTGTGGATAGAGTTCCACTAGCCAGAGTAGTGGGAATAGAGGTCTTATGTGGATAGAGGTTCACTAGCCAGAGTAGTGGAGATAGATGTCTCATGTGGATAGAGTTCCATGAATTAGAGTTAAGGGGATAAATTTATCCTGTGGATAGAGGTCCATGAACTTGAGCATAGGGGATTAGTGTCTCCTTTGGACAGAGGTCCATAAACATTGTAATTGGGAATTGGTTCCTAAGAGATTTATTGAGAAAATTTAGAAGAAAGTTTTTCTTCATGGATGTAGCCCACATTGGGTGAATCACGTTAAATTTGTATCTTTTATGTGTGTGGCGATTTGTGCTATGCTTTATTTTTACTATTGATGAATACCTATTTGGAAAGATATTGCAATTAATAATATTTAATGATATTGTTTGGGAAATAAAATTAAAATTTGGTTTTATACTGTTCATATCCCCTCTCAGTATAAGCGTGTGTTTTTCAATTAGTATCAGAGAAGGTTCCTTCAAAAATTTTAACAACTTAAGAAAATATCTACAAGAACACAGATGGCTTCTCAGAATTGGCCTTCAACAAATAAGGCTCCTTTGTTTGATGGGAATAATTATGCTTTTTGGAGTATGAGGATGAAGACTTATTTGATGACATAAGGATATGAGACATGGAAATCTATTTAGGATGGATTAAAACCTTCAGCTACTCCTTCCATAGATAAGGATAGTTGGAAACCATATGAAAATAATTCCAAGGCTATGAAAAGAATCTTGAGTGGACTACGTGAATAAGAATTTGTGAAGGTAATAAACTGCAAATCAACAAAATAAATATGGGACAAATTGAAGCATACATATGAAGATGATAGCAAGGTTAAGTTGGAAAAAATTTAAACTCATAGGAGGTTTGAAGAACTAAAGATGAAAGATGAGGAGAATATTGCTATGTAACTACTCTAGGTTGATGATATTTTTAATACCATGCAAGGACTTGGAATAGATATTGAAGACTCTAGTGTTTCTCTAAAAGTATTAAGATCACTCCCTATAAGGTATGATATAAAAGTTTCAGCAATAGAAGAGATGAAGTATCTTGATAAGTCGACAATGGATGAGTTACATAGAATCCTCACAGATTATGAGATGAGAATAGAAAAGGATAAAAATTATAAAAATGAGGTAGAATTCAAGGCATCAAAAAGGAAAAAATACAAGAAATTAGAATCAAGTAATGAGTCAAGCAGTGATGAAGAAGTAAAATTTGTGAGAAAGAATAAGGGCTCAAGAAAACATAGAGATATGAAGATTATGAAATGTTTTAATTGTGGAGACTTTTTCCACTATGCATCTAAGTGTCCACAATTTTGAAGTAGCAGTAGTGAAGAGAAACAAGATTATAAGAAAAAGGAAGAGATAAAATTCAAAAATGAGAAGAAAAATAGGTATGGTCAAGATAAGCATGAGAAGAAGTTTTTCCAAAGGCACACAAATAATTTATATTCTAAAAGAGCAAGTAGTACTTCAAGTGACAATGATGAAAGTTTCTCAAATAGTGAGAAAGAAGAGATTCTATTTTTGGCAATAGAAGAGGAAGAGAACACTCCTATTAAAGATCAAGAAGAAGATATTCCTAAAATTAAAGACCTAGAGGAAGATTCAAAAATAGAATTAGAAGCTATAGTTAATCTAGAATATGAACTTATTATTGCTCTTAGAGAATTGAAAAGAGTTAGAAAGTAGAACTCAATACTGGAAGCTCAAATTCAAGAGGATGAGAAAACAATAGCAAAGCTTATACAAGATTTCAATGACTTGAAAGTTAAAGTTGAAGAGGAAAAAAGAGTTGAAGAAGTTATGATTGAACAATTAAAGGTAAAAGATCTAAAATTGAAATACTAGAAGATGAAGTTCATAAGGGTCTTGGAACATATCCAAATGCATTATCATGATTCAAGGAAGGCTCAAAAACTTTGGATGATATTCTCAAGGTTCAAAGATCTCCATATATCAATACAGGTCTAGGGTTTCAAGAAGGACAAGAAGAACAAAAGGGAAAGTTAAACTCAAATTATGGTGAAATCATCAAAACACAAATATTTCCATTTGTGAAAGCTAGATTTCTTTTTGGAAAAATTCAAGAGATACAAAAAGGGGAGTCAAGCTCCAAAGGAAAATAAGTTTCAAAGGAAGAGATTTCTAGAGGAATCTAGGACATATGTTGGAAGTGGAAGCATCATTAAGGAAGAAGACAATGCACAAAAAATAAATAGGTATCATCACAAAAAAGACAAATAAAGGACCAAGAGATCATATTTTCCAAGGGCTCATGGAAAGAAGGATTATGGCTTCATTAAGAGGAACTTCAACTCAATTGAAGATGGATATTTATTTCAAGGATATTGATACTCATGTTGGAATTACCCCTAGATAGACATTATTGTTAGAATAAGTTCATGTTGATAAGGATTACTATTTTCTAAAGCATCTTATTATTAGGCATATTATTAGTTAGAGGATTTTGCACTATCCATACTTGGCATAGGCTATTGTGAGATTATTTTTTAGTGTCGATTTGGGATTTCAAAGCCTATATAACTATTGTAAGTCTTGATTTTTGATTAATCGATTGAGAATTATTATCTCATTATGGTATCAAAGTAAGGAGAGGTCATGGTGCTAGATATCTTGAGAGAGGACAAGTGGGCTGAGAGGAGCTCACAGAAGGGAGTCCACACAAGAATTATGTCTATCAATAGTAGATCATGTGGTGATCGAAGATAGACGTGGTTGTAACATGGCCAACCCTTATTCAAGCTAGAAGACCTGACACATATATAGAGGACAATGTGATGCTCTAACCTATATGACTAATAGAGTATCCTGACATGACCTCCTATGCACCCTACGACTACCATCGATTTTGTACCTTAAACATAGCTAGGACGAACTGTTGGTCCAAATATCGATAAGACAATAGATTGGACCAAAGGTTGATAGATACAAGATAGCAGACTGCTCAAAAGACATACCATATCCTAAGACTAGACTGGTGCAAATCCGATATGGCTACCAAGTGTGAATCTGATGCTACCAGATAGCCTCTGCATTGATACCTAAGTAATTCTAATCTAAGATCAACAAGACAATGGATGACAGGTGGGTGCATCTTGTGGAAGGATGGAAATTTATTTCATGGACGGTGAGGAAAAACATTTGCAAATTTTTGATTACTTGAAGGTAATAAAAAAGGTATTATTGCCTGTTAATTTTAAAAAGTTTTGTGCCCCTAGCATGTCCCATGTGGGACTAAACAAAATAAAGAATTTTGTTTTGTAAAACATGGTGATAGTTCATTGATTGCTTCATTACGCCACTTGTTGAAGACTTTGAATGCTAGGTGATTGCAGAAGCTTTGTTTACGTGGTTGGATAGACAAATTATGATCTAATAAAGGAAGTGATAGCCTGGAGACATCATAAGGAAATTATTTTTGACAACACTCTACAGATATTCCAAAGACGGTGTTGCAGATTTGAGACAGTGTTGTATTTTTTTCTTTTCCATGATATTCCAAAAAATTGCTAAAGGTTTTGTAGACCTGGGATGGAGGACCTAGTAGCATTTGTGCGTAGTGCACCGATTGAGTGAAGAATTATGCAGAAGGAGCATCGAGATAGAGCTTGTAGAAGACAAAACGTGTAGAGACATAGCTCGTAGAAAGAGATCCATGCTCCGTTGAAGTGTCATCTATGACATGCTTTGTTTAAAATTGTTTGGTGAATCGTATTATCTCATAGGAGGAGTCTGTTTGAAGATAAATTTGTAGTGTTCTTATCCTCAGAGAGTAGACTATCATCACAAAAAAGGGTCCATCACAGATGCAATTGTGGTACTTTATTTTGATTTTTTGACTGCACTCTATTGACCAGGTAATTGTTTTGCATTTCTATTAATACCTAAGCAGTGGAGGCACCTCTCTTTTGATGTTTTGTAAAGATTTGACTGCACTCTTTTGACTAGAGATGTGTCACCTGGAGAGAGCTTCAGGAGAAATATTGGTAGCATTACTCTTGGAGACTAGTGTGAGATAAAAATAGAAGTATTTTTTGTTTCTCTGGTCTCTAGCAACATTTAGAAGGCAGAATACAAAGGTGCAGAAAAAAAGGGTAGGAAAAAGAGAAGGCTGAAGACAGAGGTATTATTTTTTGTATCAAATATTTTTTTTTAGTCCTATTGATTGATTTGTAAGCAATGGTTGCAAATAATAACCTTCCTATTCCTGAGTTCAATGGGCTAGATTATGAGTATTGGTCTATCAAGATGAAGACCTTACTCATTGGCAAAGGGTTATGGGATATTGTAGAAGAAGGCTACAATGAACCTGTAGATTGGACCACCTTGAGTGCAGCTAATAAAACTACTAAGAAGGATACCCAAAAGAAGAACTCATTTTCTCTCTACCATCTCCAAGCAGCCTTGGAGAAAAGCATCTTTCCAAGGATTGCTTCTTGTTTAACAGCCCTAGAAGCATGGAGTGCCTTGAAAGATAGCTATCAAGGGAGCAATCAAGTGAAGCAAGTGAGGCTTCAAACCTTGAAGAGAGATTTTGAGAATCTCAAAATGCAAGATGATGAAAAAGTAGGTGATTATTGTGTTAGAGTGAAATCCATTGTAAAAAAAATACAAACCCTTGGAGAAGACATAAAAACTGAAGTGGTTGTGAAGAAAGTGTTGAGAACACTTCTTCATAAGTGGAACCATATTGCTATCATTATTGAAGAATCTAAATATTTGTCTACTCTAACATTTGATGCACTAATTGGTTCTTTGATGTCCCATGAAGAGAGACTACAGGGTTCTACATCATCAAGCTTTGGAGGTGATGAAAAAGCATTCTCATCTAAGGAAGGTGAGACTCATGGCAATGCACAAGGAAGAGGACAAGGAAGAGGACAAGGAAGAGGCCAAAGGAGAGGTAAAGGAAGAGGAAGAGGTAGATCAAGAGGTGGCAACCAAGGAAGAGGAAGAGGAGGTGATAAATCAAAGAAAGCTTGTTACAATTATGGTAAGCTTGGTCACTTTGCTAAATATTGTTGGTCCAAGACTTCTCAAGAAGGGAGAGGTCAATATGGAAACTATGGAGAAGAGGAAGGAGCTTCTTCAAATTTGTTCCTCACATATGGAAAATCAGATCAAAATCTTAATGAAACTTGGATTTTGGATATTGGTTGCTCAAATCATATGAGTGGCAAAGAAGAGCTATTTGCTACAATGGATTCCACCTACAAGTCAAAGATCAAATTGGGAGATGACAAGGCACTACAAGTTGAAGGCATGGGAGCCATGGAGGTTCCAACAAAAGAAGGCACAAAGAAGGTGAACAATATCTATTACACTCCTAAACTCCAACATAATTTGCTTAGTGTTGGACAAATCATGGAAAAGAACTATAAACTTGTTTTTGAAGATGGAAAATGTGTAATTTTTGACAAAAACAATTGTAATAGAGTTGTCACAAATGTACCTATGACAAATAATAGGTTATTTCCTCTTAAGTTTGGGGAACAAGGAGGTGCTCAACTTGCTAGTGTGGCCATAGAAAATCCAAGTGTGCTTTGGCACTTGAGATATGGTCATCTTAATTTTTCAAGCTTGAAGTTGTTGACTTCACAAGCTATGGTGTGTGGATTACCAAAATTTGAAGAGCACAAGGAGGTGTGTGAAGGATGTGTTTTGGGAAAGCACTCAAGAACAAAGTTTCCAAGAGGACAAGCATGGAGAGCAAGCCATCCACTACAATTGGTACATTCAAATATTTGTGGTCCAATGAATACCAAAATCTTGGGTAACAATTCTTATTTTCTCACTTTCATTGATGATTTCTCTAGAATGTGTTGGATTTATTTTTTGAAAACTAAAGATGAAGCTTTTGAATGTTTCAAGGATTTCAAAAATAATGTAGAGAATCAAAGTGAGTATGTTGTAAAAATATTAAGGACTGATAGAGGAGGGGAGTTTTGTTCAAATGCATTTCTCAAATATTGTAAATATTGTGGGATCAAAAGGCAATTAACTACTGCCTACACCCCACAACAAAATGGTGTGGCTGAAAGGAAGAACCACACTATTGTAGAAATGGCTAGATCAATGCTTCAAACAAAGAAACTCAGTAACATGTATTGGTCTGATGTTGTTAGGACAAGTGTTTACATTTTGAATAGGAGTCCCACTTCTAGTTTAGATGGGATAACTCCATATGAGGGATGGTATGGCAAAAAGCCAAATGTAAAGCACTTCAAAGTTTTTGGTTGTCTTGCATATGCACACATTCCTGATGAGACAAGAAAGAAACTTGACCCCAAAAGTCAAGCATGTATTTTCATTGGGTATTGTGAGTCTTCAAAGGCATATAGACTCTACAATCCAAAAACACACAAAGTTGTAATTTCCAGAGATGTGATTTTTGATGAAGGGGGAGTATGGGGTCATCAAAAACTTTTTGTTGATGATGGATCTCAAGATGCAAGCTCCTCTCAAGTGCAGCCCATTAATAAAATCAACACTGGAAATCCTCCAAGTCCAAAGAAGAGTTCTACTCCAAGTACAACAAGTGCTACTCCAAGTTTTTCTCCACAAAGATCAGCAAGTTCTTCTCCAATGCCAATGGAAGTAGATTCACCATCAAGAGGTAAGAGAACACTTCAGTACCATCCCTCCTACCAAATGATGGACAAGAATTTTCAAAGAAGATACACTAGAAGCCAAGCTAGTGAAATGAATGAAGTCTTGAAAAGACTTGAAAATTTGCACATGTATGGTGATGAAGACTCTCAAGAGCCTAAGGGAGATGTTGTAAACTATGATTTAATGACTAGTGTAGAGCTAGAGCCATCTAGTTATGAAAAAGCATGTACTCATGATGTATGGCAACAAGCCATGAAAGAGGAAATGACCTCTATAAAAAAGAATGATACTTGGGAGCTAGTGGAGCTTCCTAAGGGCAAGAAATGTGTTGGATGTAAATGGGTCTATAAGACCAAGTTCAATGTTGATGGGAGCATTGAAAGACATAAGGCAAGGCTAGTAGCAAAAGGGTTTACTCAAAAGTATGGGATTGACTATGAGGAGACCTTTGCTCCTATTGCTAGACAAGAGACCATTAGACTAGTGCTTTCTTTGGCTGCCCACAAAGGGTGGAAAATTCAACACATGGATGTTAAGAGTGCCTTTCTCAATGGGTACTTGAATGAAGAGGTTTTTGTGCAACAACCTCAAGGCTTTGAAGAACAAGGTAAGGAGAACCTTGTCTACAAATTGAAGAAAGCATTGTATGGCCTAAAGCAAGCACCAAGAGCATGGTACTCACGCATTGATGGCTACTTTCAAAAGTATGGATTCACTAGGAGTAAAAGTGAACCTACTCTCTACTACATGAAACAAGGTAAATATATTCTCATTGTGTGCTTATATGTGGATGATCTAATATTCATGGGTAGTAGTGATAAAATGAATGAGGAGTTCAAACACTCCATGATGAAAGAGTTTGAAATGAAGGATCTAGGTTTGATGCATTATTTCCTAGGAATGGAGGTACATCAAACAAGAAATGAGATCTTCATATGTCAACATAAATATGCTCATGACATGATAAAGAAATTTTCTATGGAGCAATGCAAGTCTGTTGCAACTCCAATAGGTCATGGGATACAATTATGCAAAGAATATGGAGCACCAAAAGTTGACAAGACCACTTACAGGAGCATGGTTGGGAGTCTAATGTTCCTCACCAACACATGGTCGGATATTCAATATGTTGTTTCTCTAGTTTCAAGGTATATGGTTGATCCATCTGAACTTCATCTACAAGCAACTAAAATAATTTTGAGATATGTAAAGGGTACATTGGATTATGGGATCCATTACCACAAATGTAATGATGTAAAATTAGTTGGCTTTAGTGATAGTGATTGGGGCAGCAATATAGATGATAGGAAATCTACTTCAAGGAATTGTTTTAGTCTTGGGTCAGGACTAATTACTTGGAGTTCTAAAAAGTAAACTGTTGTAGCACTATCATCTACTGAGGCTGAGTACATAGCAATCACAAATGCTAGTACCCAAGCCTTATGGTTGAGAAAAGTACTTGAAGAAATAGGTGAAAGATAAAATGATCCTACCATATTGTATTGTGACAATATGAGTGCCATTCAATTGGCACATAATCCTATCCACCACAGCAGGTCAAAGCACTTCGACATGAAGTATCACTTCATTAGAGACATGGTGGAGAAACAGGTGGTTGAGCTAAAACATTGCAGCACTTTGGACAACATAGCGGACATCTTCACCAAAGGAGTTGCTAAAGCTCAGTATATAAAGCTAAGAGACTGTCTTGTCAGCCCTCTCAACTTTAAGGGGGAGAATGTTGGAATTACCCCTAAGTAAGCATTATTGTTAGAATAAATTCATGTTGATAAGGATTATTATTTTCTAAGCATCTTATTGTTAGGCATATTATTGGTTAGAGTATTTTGCACTATCCATACTTGGCATAGGCTATTGTGAGATTATTTGTTAGCATCAATTTGGACTTTCAAAGCCTATATAACTATTGTAAGTCTTGATTTTTGATTAATCGAATGAGCATTATTATCTCAACTTATGTAATCATTTTGGTCATAAAGCTATCCATTGCAGGATTTATGATAGAGATGGTTATGACTTCATCAATAGGAACTTCAATATATTTGCTTATTTCAAGAACTATAACATCAAGTGTTTCAATTACAATAATTTTGGGCATATAGCAAAGTGGTGTAGAAAATAATTTCTAGAACTTCCAAGGAGAGGCAAGAAAGAGGATACTCAAAAGGTTAAAAAAGGAATGACTTCAAAGATATGGAGAGAGAAATATGAGAAAATAGAAGAGCATTGTAAGTTGGGAGTAGTCTTACTCCCATCCCAAAATTAATCACCTCATGGAGAGGATGTGGTGAGGGGTTTATTCTAAGAGTCTTATTTTTAGCCCCAAAGGAGTCCCTTTGCGATTGATGTCAAAGGGGGAGATATTTGAGTAAGGGGGAGAGCATTCAGTCAGGGGGAGAAATTTCTCAGGGGGAGCATATTTGGAATCTAGTGGTTAAAAAAAAAAGAATTTTTAGAAAGGGTTGCCATCAATGACAAAGGGGGATATTGTTGAAAATTTTTAGTATATTGTGTTGTCATTGATGTCAAATAATTTATGTCATAGGTTGATGACATTGGTTGTAATTGATGTCAAAATAAAATAGGTGAAAATAATCTTCAAAGGGTACATGAGGCAATGCAGAAGCAATAAAAAGACAAGGTTCTTCATGTTTGTGTGAGAAAGAAAAATATAAGTCATCCTTCGTAGTGTTATTTGCAAAGAAAGAATAAAAGGTTTAATTGATTTACCATGGCGGTAATTGCAAAGGAAAAAGAAAATGTTTCATGGTGGTAAAGATTAATTGATTTACCATGGTGCTACTTGCAAAGGAAAAATAAAATGTTTCATGGTAGTAAATTTTAATTGATTTACCATGGTGGTACTTGAAAAGAAAAAAGAAAACGTTTCATGGTGGTAAAAACTTTATTTTAAAGAAAAAGCCCAAAGAAAAAAATAAATTATAATATTTAAATCTATCTGGATTTAAAAAATTATAATAATTAAAATTTAAATGGTGAGCACCAAAGGCTAAGGTTGAAAATTGAACATTTTCCATGCACCGACATCAAGGTCTAAAGTAAACATTTGCATATTTAAGGCAGTCAAATTGCAATGCTAATGTGAATAAAAAGGAAAGAATTTGAATAGTGCACCTTTGTGATTCTTTCATTCGTTGTAGAGTAGGAGAAGAAGACAAGGGATCATGTTTCAAAGCAGAGCACATGGACAAATAGAAGGTGCAATAAAATTTGGTATCATCTAGGTAGCTAGCCCAGAAGGAAGAATATCCAATGCTAAGGAGTGATAGAGGGAAGGTCTTAAGTTCGAGAAATGACAAAGGCAGAGTGATAAAGTTTTATTTGTAAAATAGTTTCAAATCAAAAATTGTTCATAAGACAAAGTGAGTGCACTTTAGGTTTTATGTGGGTGGCTAGCCCACACGGTGGCCTAGCTAAAGCTAGTATGTATGCTAGCAAGCAACGGAAGTTCGAATCATGGTGGCAACAACAAGTGGGGATAAATTTTTGTGAAATAAATATTTGTCAAAGTCTAAGGTATGTTCTTTCTTAGGGAGTCATAAGGTCATTGTTTTATTTTTATTTATTTTTGATTAAAAGGGAATATAATGGAGTTTATAATTCAAAAATTGCTAGTGCTATGTGTGGTGCATAGAATAAAGTGATGTTATAATGGTCATGTTGGAAATTTGAAGTGTAATGAAATATTTTATTTCAAGTAGGAGGTATAAGGTGTATATCGAAATTTCATGTGTGTAATTTTTGGCTTTGTTGTGTTAAAAATTATTTTGCAAGAATATGGAGTAATAAGGAGTGATAGTGGCCTATATTTTATTGTAATTCTTGCATGGTGAAAGGTAAATATGAAATGTTTTGTTAAGTATTAATGCTTTAATTTTGAGAAAAAAAGAAGGGACTTAGAGCATAATTTTCAGATTTCATAGTGCACATCCTTGAGAGGAAGTACATGTGGATGTTTTAAGGAACTAGTTTGCTATCTAACCCTTGAAGTAGCACAAGAAATATTGGTTGTTTTTTAGACAAGTTTTTGAGGACATATCTTCATAAGAGTAAAATAAGAGGCATGGACATATCATTCCTTGTTTAAGGTTTTTATTAAGTAAATGTTTCTGGAGCATAAGGTGGAGATGAAAGGGTTGTTTGGTATGCATTGTTGAAAATATTTGAGTTAGGATTTGAGACCTACATGTGCATCAATTTTTGATATGAAGTTGAAACATTTGCATTAGGGTTTGAGAACTATTTATGGTTCATGATTGGAAACACTTGAGCTAAAGTTGAAGAAGAAGTTTGTGCATATTTGTGAAACTTTTGGGTATTGGTTTGAGTGATATTGAAAGTGAATGTGCAAGTGTTAGAAATCAAGATTTGTGAAGCAAGTGTGTGCATTAGAAAGTCAGTTATCATGTGCTAGACTAGACCTACCTTTAAAATGTAATAAAAATGAGACATGTGAAAGTGAAATTCTTAATGCTTGAGTAAAACATACTGAGCATTTTTTAGTACATATCATTCTCTATATGTTCAAGAGCTTAAATGAATTATGGGTAGAATATGTCTAAACTGCTTCAAGTTAAAGAAATCACATTGAAGATTAGATAAAGCACTTGGTGACACTATTATGCAAGATATAGAAATAGATTAACATTATTTTGTATGCATGATTTGGAGAAGATGTTTTGATGAGCAAATTGAGTATATACTTTGAGCAAATTTGAGCAAGTCTTTTAAGAAGACTTGAAGATAGGTTTGTGCATATATGTGTATAGATTTGGGCAAATATAGAGAGCAGGTTTAATATAGGTTTGTACATGTAATGTGTAAAAATTTGGGTAGAGATAGAGAGTAGGTTAAACAGGTTTATAGATGTAATATGTACATATTTGGGTAGAGATAGAGAGTAGGTTTGAGATAAGTGTGTGCATGTAATGTGTACATATTTTGGCAGAGATAGAGAGCAGGTTTGAGATAGGTTTGTGCATGTAATGTGTACAGATTTGTGCAGAGATAGATAATAGGTTTGATATAGGTTTATACATGTAATGTGTACATATTTGGATAGAGATAGAGAGCAGGTATGAGACAGGTTTGTGCTAACCTTGTCATGAGATTTGGTGCATATTTAAGATAGAGTTGAAATAAACTTGTGCATATAATGTGTGTAAATTTGGAGTAGAGTTAAGAAAATAAGTGTACCAACTTTGGAGGTGATCAAAGCATAGAGGACAAAGGTCTCCTATGGATAAGGATCCACTATCCAGAGCAATAGCGACAGAGATCTCTTATAGATAGAGGTCCACTAGCTAGAGCAGTGGGGATATATATCTTCTATGGATAGAGGTTCACCAGCTAGAGCAGTGGAGATAGAGATATCCTATGGATAGAGTTCCACAAACCTGAGTTAAGGGGATAGAGTTATCCTATGGATAGAGGTCCACAAACTTGAGCATAGGATATTGGTGTCTCTTTTGGTTAGAGGTCCATAAACATTGTAATTGGGAATTGGTTCCCAAGAGATTTGTTGAGAAAATTTAGAATACAAAATTTCTTCATGGATGTAGCCCATATTGGGTGAACCACGTTAAATCTATGTCTTTCATGTGTGTGGTGATTTGTGCATTGCTTTATTTTTGCTATTGATGAATACTACTTTGGAAATATATTGCAATTGATAATATTGAATGATATTGTTTGGGAAATAAAAGTAAAATTTGATCTTATACTGTTCACCCCCTATCAGTATAATCTTGTATACTTCAAATTATTCCTTTCTATCATCCTTGGTCTTGTAATTCAACTTAATGGCATAGACCATACCACATTTCCTAATAGATTTGTTTAGCTACATTGTAGAGATCATTTGAGGATGAAAAGACCCTTGCTCACTATGTACTATTTGTATCTGCTTGTCTTTATCTATAGAATCAATTCAACTATCCTAAAAATTAATTATAGATTAATGAGCCCTTAACTGGTTTATTTCCAAGATGATATCAAAGGCATGTAGTGATGCTACATATAAGTGCCATAGGGTGAATCCATTGGATATGGTGATCTCGACTGTGGGAAAATATTGATACACTAAGTAGGTTTTTCAATATCCATACTCAAATTTCCACCCTTGTGCCGGTATTTTTGGAAAATCCTTGACTATACTAACAAAAATAAAACTATATTTAGCTTCACTATCTATCAAAATATTAACTTTCTTATCAAATAACTTACCTTCTAGAATCATAGGTGCGGCTTGGTCATCTAGATTCTTGTTTTTAGTTGCAACATAGATTCTAAGGTTGGGTTCCTCTATATTTTTGCTTGGTCCTAATCAATTTGGACACTTGTTTGCATAGTGATATCTCACACAATCATAGCAATAACCTTTGGGACTCGAGTGTCTTTCTTGTTTATTTTCCCCTGTTTTCTCAATTTAGGATGGTTCAGGTTGTTTCTATGCTTGAGGAGTACCATTATACTTCCTCATTTGGATTTTCTTCTTGAGATTCCCTTGTTTCCCATCATATTTTTTCCATATTTGGATTATCTTTACTTTTCTTGTTCTATTATTCTTCCCACTTCATAAAGCCAACACTCTTCCTTTTCCTTAAAGCATGTTGATATCTTTCAGACAACACTGCATAGTTAAAGGAAGTCTTATTCAACTATAGGTTGGACTTAGCATGACAAGATAGGTCATATACCTTCTATAAATTCTTAGGCTTATGCATGTTTACCACCTATCTTATCTTAGGATTCATTCCCAAGATAACTTATGTACCTTCATACTCTCATATTGCTTGTAGATTGGTGCATACTTAAGTGGTTTTACAAATATTTAGTGGTAAGCCTCCACTAACATTGTTCCTTACACAAAGTTAGAGAATTTCTCAAATTTTTCCACATAATGTTGTTCAGTGAGGAATTTTTTCTTAAAATCCTTCACAAACCCTACCCATGATAGGTTAAAAGCCTCAATTTTCTTATCAAATTTTGAAGTGTTCAACCATTCTAATATAGTCTCTTGCAAATGGAGAGTGGCCCACAAATTTTGGATCATTGAAGAATAGTTTTTCATGGAGAAATATATCTCTAGCTAATTTAGCTAAGCTTCAACTGAGTCACCTCCATCCTTTTTGGTGAATTTAGAGGTCTTAACATTATTTATATACTTAGCTAATTTTACATGTATAAGATCCCTAAATTTTTTCCCATCTATAGGAGGATTTACTTCTTGTCCATCCTTAGGATTTATATTCTAATTTACTATGGTTTCCAACATTTATCTCTATTAATCCATTTGTTCTCTTTATTGCTCTAATTGCTCTTAAAAAAGTTAGATAGTAGAATTGAGGTTCTCTAAATATTTTTTGGAGTTCCACAAACTTTCTATTAGGGTCTAGCCTTGTCACTATCTTGCCTAAGATATATTTATGGAATAGAGTATCCTCTTCTTCCTCTCCTTAAATTTGGTGCCATAGTCTTGGCCACACAAAAATTCTTGAGTTAGGTTGTAGTCCTTATCATTGCCTCCTAACCACTAGTTAGTTACATATTCCATATGTACTAACATATAAATACTACCATCCACTGATAGTACTCATATTTCCAATACTAAGTCATCCATCAAGTCAACTTCTCTAAGTCCTTTCCAAGGAAGCTTCTAGTCGTATAACCTAGAGCTTTGATACCAACTATAACTACCCAAAATCCAACAAACCTGAGAGATATTTTTTTTAAATACCGAAGGATCACCAAAGTATCCAAGGAATACATACCATGACTAGACATAACCACATTTCGAGTCTAGGATCCTGTAGACATCACTCAATGGACAAAAGAGGCCAAGATCCCATAGGTAAATAGGGTTTACTTTGTATACCTTTGTGGTATAGAGGATGTCATTAAAAGGTCTCTCCACTTTTTGAATTTTCCTCAAGAATATTGGCATTTTGACCTTAGCATTATGATTATCCAATATTAATCTTTCAAGAGAGGTAAATGTCTTTGACCAGCCATAAGTCAATCTATGTTGGGCCCTTTGATGTAATATCTTAGTCTAGCTTAACTGCACCTTCATGATGTTCCTTAAATTTTAAGCTTGTTTCTACCATATTTGTAATGGGTGTCTAAGCATCAATCCCTCTATGTTATTGTCTTCCCATGGATTCAAGAACTAGGTTTTGCTTCTTCACAACAACCCAAATTAAACATGGAAAGTTTTAAACAAGGTTACCTTTAGAGCCCACCCCAAAAGAAACCCCTATACCCAAAAATAACTCTCTCTCTCTCTCTCTCTCTCTCTCTCTCTCTCTCTCTCTCTCTCTCTCTCTCTCCTCTCTCTTTGTGCAAGCATTAAAACATAAGCATCTTCTAAAGTGGAAGCAAAACTAATTATCTTAAGATTGAAAAGTAAATCCAAAAAAACCTTAAGATCAAACGATAAGCATGGATAAGAACCATATAACCATATATCAACATGGCACCATACAAACATTCCATTAAAGGTTTAAAAATAGTATTTTCTTCTATTACAATAAACCTTATTTCACCAAAAATAGATTTGAAACTAAATCCTTCTTCGGATTCCAAGAATATATGAATAATCAACTAGTATGATCTAACATCTTCTTTCCTTGAACTTCGTTGAATATTGATAGGATGAAGGGGATTAGAACAACTCATATACAGGTTTGAATGCATTCCATAAGAATCATTGCATAAAATCACAAACAAACAAGCCCATACTTATTTCCCAAATATTTTCCATAAATATTTTACATTCATTTTAATACCCAAAGCCATTTAATTCTATGTGAATCATTTCAATAGAACAACATAAAAAGAAGCCTATTCTTATTTCCCAAATATTTTTCATAAATAATTTACATTCCATTCAATATCCAAAGCCATTTAATTCTATGTGAATAATTTTAATAGAACAACAAAAACAGAAGCCCACAATTCTTTCAAAAATGCTTTCCACAAATATTTTAGTTCCAAGGGAAATAAAACCATCTAAGATTCTCTACCGCTAAAGCAACATTACTTAACCTTCAGAAGATTTAACCAATAATCTAATGAGAGAGACACTGAAACATTAGCAAAGTAACAAGTCTATAAAGGTTAACTTCATCAAAGACAATATTATATTAATCTAATCCTTAAATTAATTTCCAAAAAAAATATTATTGGAAATATGAGCAAGTTTTGTTGTCATTGATGTCAAGAGTCAGTTTTAGTGAGCAACATGAGGTCAAGCATCATTTTTCGTGAGCAGTGCAAGAAAAATATTGCTTCTAGGCCTAAGGGAAAATAATATTATAATATGCTTATTATAATATTCAAGGTGGTCAAATAAGGTCTAAAAGAGCAAATTGGAAGGCCCAAGAAAATAATATTATAATTTTATATTATAATATTAAAGGTCTAAAGTATAGACCTAATAATTAAATTAATTATAAATTAATTATAACAACTTTGTTATAAATTAATTTAAATTAAAATAACCCTAAGGTTAGGGTTACAAAGGGCAAGCAATAAAATTTGAGCGCCGATGTTGACTATTCTTTCCACCCACCGACGTGTTGAGGGAGAGAAAAATTTAATATATATACTATATGCTTTGGCAAACAAAAATCCATCCTTCGAATACCTTAATCGATGTGCATGCAAAATTTGCGAACGTGTGGAATAAGAGGCAAGGGTCTTGTGCTTGTGTGGCGGTCAACCTATGAATAAGAGGGAGGAGGCTCTAAGCCTCATAGCCAACCGTGGCGGTTGGGCCAATGGCAGGCGGTTGCGGCTTAAGGCGCTAACTAGTGGGAGGTCCCGCGATCGAACCCCGATGGCTGCATTTTGGTGAAGGTTCGAGTGTTTAGTTTTTGGTGCCAAGGTGGAGGTTTAAAAGTGCACGAGGTACTTTTGGTTCTAAGGTGAGCGCCTAGCTCACGTGGCACGTGGGCCATGGCTAGGGCATTGTGGAGGTGCAAGAGGAAGTTCGAATTTCACCGAGGATAGAGGTACTTAAATTTTTGAATATTAAAATTGCTTCTAAGGTTTAAAAGGTGGCATGATAAATTTTTATTAAGGGGGAGTTATAAGGTTTTTAAGGTTAATTGTTTTATTGTGATTTTTGATAAAGTGAATTGATATAGGAGTTATAAGGTTGAAAAAGGGAATTATATTTTTAATTGGGTTGAGCTATGATGTGTTAAAGAGATAAGGGTTTATAAAGAAAATTATTGTGATTATTTTCTTTACACAAATTGTTGGTTTGCATTTTGAAGTGTGGAGATTATAAGGTGTAAAAGAGATTTATTGCTATGTATGGTGAAATATTTTGAGGGATCAAATTGAGTGAATGATTGAGAAGATATTGCTACCTAACCTTTGAAATTGGCAAAGAGTTGATTGTGATTGAGACAGGTGTTTGAAGTCAAGTCTTCTTCAAACAAGAGGTAAGGGCATATTATCCTTGAGAGTGATTGTTGGATGTTATGAATGCTAAGTTGGAGTGAAAAGGTTCTTGTTTGATAAGCATTATTGAGTAAACCTTTATATGCATGATTGATGAATGCTTGAGTGAGAACTTGTGAACTATATTGAACTAGGGTTTGTGCAAGATCATGAGTATCATTGTTATGTGAGATTGTTTGATAAGCATTGTTGGAAATAATTGAGTGAGTATTCATATGCTTGAACTAGGGTTTGTGAAAGATCATGAGTATCATTGTTATGTGAGGTTTGTTTGATAAGCATTGTTGAATAAGCCTTCATTGAGTGATTGGTTGAGTGGAGTTGATTGAGCCTAGTTGATTGGAAGTATTGGAGTGATAGTTCAAGTTTTGTGAAACAAATTGTTCTATATTCTGAATTGATTTGAGAAAGAGATTGGAAGTGATTGAGTGTTTGTGAGTGTGAAACATATTGAGTCTCTAACCATTCTCTATATGTTTCTATGAGTTAAACAATATTATGTGTGAAACTTATTTGTGTGATTGAAAGAGGTTTTCTATGATAGATTGAGTTGAGTTGTATAAAGCTTTTGTGAAAGCTAGTGGATAGAATTGAGTAAGTCCTAAAGTGGACTTAAGGACTAAGTTGAGTAAGATTTTGTGGAAGCTTACAATCATATTTGAGACAAGTTCTAGTGAGGACTTGTTGAGCAGATTTGAGGTAAGTCTTAGAGAAGACTTGAGAGCAGATTGGACAAGTTCTAGTGAGGACTTGTTGAGCAGATTTGAGGTAAGTCTTAGAGAAGACTTGAGAGCAGATTGGACAAGTTCTAGTGAGGACTTGTTGAATATTTGAGGTAAGTCTTGGTGAAGACTTTTGAGAAGATTGGACAAGTTCTAGAGAGGACTTGTTAGATAGATTTGAGGTAAGTATTTGAGAAGACTTGTGAGCAGAGTTGATTGATTGATTTGTTCAAGCTTTGTGTTAAGGCTTGGGGTAGATCTAGAAGAGTTGATTTATGATTGGATCAAGCTTTGTGTTAAGGCTTGAGGACAAATTTGAGGATAGATTTTGGTGTATATTTGAGGATAGGTTTATGCTAGACTAGAGACAGATATTGAGAAGATTTATGCTAGATCGAAGGACTATGTTTAGTGCATATCAGAGATAGATATTGAGTAGATTTGTGCTAGATCGAAGGACTATGTTTAGTGTAGATTTGTGATAGAGTAGAGCTTTGGAGGTGATAGAGTAGAGGATAATAGTCTCTAGTGGATAGAGATCCATTAGCTAGGGTAGTGAGGATAGGTCTTATGAGTGAGGATAGGAGTCTTTAATGGAGAGAGATCCACAAGCTAGTGTAGTGGAGGTAGTAGTCTTCTAGAGGTTCACCAGCTAGAGTAGAGGAGAAGGAGTTCTCTTATGGATAGAGATCCATGAACCAACTGAGGAGATTGGTGTCTCCTATGGATAGAGATCCATAAACTTGATTAGGGGATTGGTGTCTCCTTTGGATAGAGGTCCATAAATATTGTAATAGGGAAGGATTCCCAAGAGATTTGTTGAGAAAATTTTAGTGAAATATTTTCTCCATGGAGTAGCCCACATTGGGTGAACCACGTTAAATTGGTGTCTCTATTGTGTGTGGTGATTTGTGCATTGCTTTGATTACTATTATTAATATTTCCATTGATATATTGCATAATATTGTTTGGGAAGGAAAAGTAAAAAGTGGTCTTATACTGTTCACCCCCCTCTCAGTATAAGCTTGTGTTCTTCAATTGGTATCAGAGTGGGTTCCTTCGAAAGAGTTTAACAACTTGAAGGAAAATCTCACAAGAACACAGATGGATTCTAAGAGTGGATCCTCAGATAATTTAGCACTAGTGTTTGATGGGAGTGATTATGTATTTTGGAGTATGAGAATGAAGATTCACCTGATGGCACTTGGAAATGAAATATGGGAAGCAGTTGAAAATGGATACACACCACCAACTACTCCACCTATAGATAAAGATGGTAAGCTTCTACATCATTACAATTCAAAAGCAATGAATGCAATTTTGAGAGGTTTGCATAAAACAAAGTTTATAAAGGTTATGCACTGCAAATCAACAAAGGAAATTTGGGATAAATTGCAAGGCATATATGAAGGAGATAAAAAGGTCAAAAAGGTAAAGTTGCAAAATCTCAAGGGAATATTTGAAGACCTAAAAATGAAGGATGAGGAAAACATTAGTGCTTATCTACTTCATGTAGACGAGGTTGTTAACTCCATGCAAGGACTTGGACTTGAAGTTCAAGAATCTGATGTTTGTGATAAGATTTTAAGGTCACTCCCAAAAAGGTTTAGTGAAAATATTTCAGCTATAGAGGAATCAAAAGATAGTGATATTTTGACAAGGGATGAATTACATGGCATTCTTACAGCTTTTGAGATGAGAACAAAAGAGGAACCTAATCCCTAGAAAGAAGCAGCCTTCAAAGCTACTAAGAAGACAAAGGGTAAGAAGTCAGATTCAAGCAATGAGTTATCCAGTGATGAAGAAGCAAATTATGGTAGAAGGAACAAGGATCCGAGAAAGTATAAAGGTACAAAATTAGTTAGATGTTTCAATTATGGAAAGTATGGTCACTATGCATCTGATTTTCAAGAAGCTAGAAATAGCAATGATGAAGAAAAATAGGATCATAAGAATAGGGAAACAGAAAAACATAGGTACCAAAAGAAAAGTAGGGATGGACAAGGCAAGCAAGGAAAGAAGTTCTTCCAAAGACATAAGAAGAGTTTCTATGCAGACAAGGCAAGTAAGTATTCAAGTGATAGTGATGAAAGCTCCTCAGGTAATGAATATGAAATACTATTTCTAGAAGAAGAAAAATAAGTGGTTAGGAAAAGATCACCAATAATTCTCAAGTGTTTTAGATGTGGTAACTTTGGTCATCTTGAAGATAGTTGTACAAGGAGTGGTTTCAGTTTCAGTGATGATGAATATGAAGATACACTTGAAGGACCAGAAGAGAATCTACTCATGGCAATAGAGGAAGAAGGAGGTGATCCTATAGAAGATAAATCAGAAGGGAATGAAGATGATCCCAAAGGCAAACAAATAGAGGAAGAATCAGAGAAAGGAGAATTTGATCTTGAGGGTGAACTTATTCATGCCCTTGATGCATTAAAGGAGGTAAGAAAGTAAAACTCAAAACTCAAGCTTAAATTTCAAGAATGTGATGAAGAGAAAGGAAAGCTTATAGAGGATCTAACCAACTCAATAGCTAAGACAAGGAGATTCAAAGAGAAGTTAGAAGCAAAGGTTTTAGAATGTGAAAGGTTAGAGCATGAGGTAGCTTCACTAAGGAAGGAAGTAAAAGAGTCTAAGGATAAGTTACACAAGTTTGGGAGAAGCTCAAAGAAATTGGATAAGATTATCAAGATACAAAAATCTACATCAAGCAAGACAAGTCTTGGATTTGAACAGGTACAAAGAAAACAAGGAGAGGAGTCAATCTCAAGTTCTAAAGAAGAAGAAACTTCAGAAGAAGAGAGTGTAAGAGAAAGTGAGACTTTTGAGGATGAGTTGGACAATAAAGAGTTCAACAGGAAAAGGAACAATGCACAAATGAGGAACAGATGGAACAGGAAGCAACACAGGGTAGAAGAGACTAAGAGACCAATGAGGTCAAGGCAAGGTAGTTTCAATGGATGATGCTTCTCATGTCATAGGTTTGGGCACAAGGCTACACAGTGTAGGACACATGAAAGACAGGAATATGGAAATTTTAGAAATAGGCATCTTTTTCAAGGGTATTGCTACTCTTGTAATCAGTTTGGTCACAAGGCAGTTAATTGCAGGGTTCATAACAGGAATGGATATGGCTTCACCAGGAGAAATCCCAAGACATTTGCACCTCCAAGGAATAACAACATTAAGTGTTATAAGTGCAATAATGATGGGCATACAACAATATGGTGTAGAGCAAAAATTCCATAGACAAGCAAGAACAGGAACAATCAAAGGAATCAGAAGGATCAATCAAGGAAGAAAGTGGACAAAGGTAAAGATCAGTGCTTGTTGGGAGTAGAAATACTCCCACCCCAGAATTAACCACCTCAAGAGGAGGTGGGGGAGGGGCTAAGCTAAGAGACTCATTCTTAGCCCCGAGCCCCAAAGGTGACCCTTTGCCATTGATGTCAAAGGGGGAGAGATTTGAGTTAGGGGGAGAGCATTCAGTCAGGGTGAGCAGTTTCTCAGGGGAGAAGAATAGAAAAAGGTTAAGGAAATGGTAAAAGGTAATTGGGTTGCCATCAATGACAAAGGGGGAGATTGTTGGAAATATGAGCAAGTTTTGTTGTCATTGATGTCAAGAGTCAGTTTCAGTGAGCAACATGAGGTCAAGCATCAGTTTTCATGAGCAGTGCAAGAAAAATATTGCTTCTAGGCCTAAGGGAAAATAATATTATAATATGCTTATTATAATATTCAAGGTGGTCAAATAAGGTCTAAAAGAGCAAATTGGAAGGCCCAAGAAAATAATATTATAATTTTATATTATAATATTAAAGGTCTAAAGTATAGACCTAATAATTAAATTAATTATAAATTAATTATAACAACTTTGTTATAAATTAATTTAAATTAAAATAACCCTAAGGTTAGGGTTACAAAGGGCAAGCAATAAAATTCGAGCATCGACATTGACTATTCTTTCCACCCACCGACGTGTTGAGGGAGAGAAAAATTTAATATATATACTATATGCTTTGGCAAACAAAAATCCATCCTTCGAATACCTTAATCGATGTGCATGCAAAATTTGCGAACGTGCGAAATAAGAGGCAAGGGTCTTGTGCTTGTGTGGTGGTCAACCTGTGAATAAGAGGGAGGAGGCTCTAAGCCTCATAGCCAACCATGGCGGTTGGGCCAATGGTAGGTGGCTACGGCTTAAGGTGCTAACTGGTAGGAGGTCCCACGATCGAACCCCGATGGCTGCATTTTGGTGAAGGTTCGAGTGTTTAGTTTTTGGCACCAAGGCGGAGGTTTAAAAGTGCACGAGGCACTTTTGGTTCTAAGGTGAGCGCCTAGCTCACGTGGCACGTGGGCCATGGCTAGGGCGTTATGGAGGTGCAAGCGGGAGTTTGAATTCCACCAAGGATAGAGGTACTTAAATTTTTTGAATATTAAAATTGCTTCTAAGGTTTAAAAGGTGGCATGGTAAATTTTTATTAAGGGGGAGTTATAAGGTTTTTAAGGTTAATTATTTTATTGTGATTTTTGATAAAGTGAATTAAAAATAGGAGTTATAAGGTTGAAAAAGGGAATTATATTTTTAATTGGGTTGAGCTATGATGTGTTAAAGAGATAAGGGTTTATAAAGAAAATTATTGTGATTATTTTCTTTACACAAATTGTTGGTTTGCATTTTGAAGTGTGGAGATTATAAGGTGTAAAAGAGATTTATTGCTATGTATGGTGAAATATTTTGAGGGATCAAATTGAGTGAATGATTGAGAAGATATTGCTACCTAACCTTTGAAATTGGCAAAGAGTTGATTGTGATTGAGACAGGTGTTTGAAGTCAAGTCTTCTTCAAACAAGAGGTAAGGGCACATTATCCTTGAGAGTGATTGTTGGATGTTGTGAATGCTAAGTTGGAGTGAAAAGGTTCTTGTTTGATAAGCATTGTTGAGTAAACCTTTATATGCATGATTGATGAATGCTTGAGTGAGAACTTGTGAACTATCTTGAACTAGGGTTTGTGCAAGATCATGAGTATCATTGTTATGTGAGATTGTTTGATAAGCATTGTTGGAAATAATTGAGTGAGTATTCATATGCTTGAACTAGGGTTTGTGAAATATCATGAGTATCATTGTTATGTGAGGTTTGTTTGATAAGCATTGTTGAATAAGCCTTCATTGAGTGATTGGTTGAGTGGAGTTGATTGAGCCTAGTTGATTGGAAGTATTGGAGTGATAGTTCAAGTTCTATGAAACAAATTGTTCTATATTTTGAATTGATTTGAGAAAGAGATTGGAAGTGATTGAGTGTTTGTGAGTGTGAATGTAGGTATAAAATTCACACACTCCTTTCCTTCAGGATAATGGATCCATGCCTTGAAGGGGAATGTGGGAATGATAGGTCTACACCTCGGAGAGAGACACTTGAGATCGTGTCTTCTTTGGTGATTTTTTGATGAATTGGGTGGGTTCACCAAGAAATATTTTGTGGTAGTTTTCATGCCTAGGTTTGGGATTTGTTTTGATGTGTTCTTTTTATCAAATCATGCATACACCTAGTTTTGGCCAATATGAAACTACATTAATCTATATGCAATTATGATTTCTATGAAGACAGCAAACAATAGAAAATAAGTTTAAGATGAACTATGCAGTGCTATAAAAGAAATTTAAATTCTTACCTATATCTGGAAGTCTGATGTAGTTTTTGATTCTTTGTTGTAGGTAAAATTGGTCAAAATCTAGCAAGATTGGGTGATCCGATCTACTAATCGGGTGGTCCGATTATGCAGAAATCTACCCGATTAGGGCAGAAAGCTGTAGTTTGACAACTTTGATATAGAAAACAACATTTTCACCAAATAATATGCATCTACTAAACTAAATTGCAGAAAATAATGAATTTGAAAATACAACAGATGACTTATTGAATATGACTCTACGTTAAACACGTGAATATTTATGAAAAAGTGATGAAATGGGAATATGCAAGCTAGAATATCAAGTATAATGAATGTAAGATGATCTAAATATGATCCTAAATAGAAGTGATGAGAATATAGAATGCAAACACTGAGGTCTAGATGCCCCCAGATAGCTGAACAACACGGATGTGTGATGCAGATAAAATCGGGCAGTTTTGTCAAAATCGGGCGATACAATATCACATGAATATGACTGACACACAACTTGAACCTGCAAAAAACATAGCAAAATTGTAAAAATACTCTATGAAAATATATGGATGTTCCAGGGGGAATCCGAGGCGAGGAGCCTGGATTAAATAGGAAGAGATCAACTGAGGGGTTGGGCTAAAATTGAAGGGGGTTACAACCTCCTCTATTATGGATGAAATCGGTCGAACCGATCCCACAACCACCGTGCAGTTGCCCGAGTAGAGACAAAGAGGTTACAACTAAGTTTTTTCGCCTTGCTAAGGCAGGAATTTTTTGGTTTTGGACAAAATCGGGTGATCCGATTTTGTGCAAAATCTTCCAATTTTGCACGAGGGCTAAAACAAACTTGTAATGGGTACAAAAATTGAGGCAACAAGTTGAGGATAGTTAAATTTGATTTTTCAAATGTTTATTAACTTAGGTTTGATTAATGTGAGTCATTTTTAGGGTGCTACATTTTACCCCCTCTTTAGCGCATTTTCGAAAGAAAGTGCATTAAAGAAAAGTACAACACGCTTTACGAGAAAGAAAAAATTTATTGCACATTTTGTTGATGATTTCAAGTTTTATTGTTAAACTATTTTAGATATGATACCCCCTTCGAGTTTTTGCACCAAATTCCAGGTTTGGTGAAAAACTTCAATTTTAAATATATATATATATATATATATATATATATATATATATATATATATATATTGACCTTCTTGTCTTATGTGATTTTGTATGATTTGATTGTATTTGATTGAATTTTTATGATGTTTAAATTTATCATAATCATGCTTTTAATTTAAGTATTTTGATCATGCTTAAAATAAAAATTGACTTGAGTTTTTGTAAATGTGTTTTTGAAATATGTTTTTGAAAAAGATGTTTTGAAAAGATGTTTTTGTAAAATAATGAAATAAATGGATTAGCAATGTTCCTCGGAGGATGTTGTGTTGTTATATGACCGTTGGTGGAGATCGATGCTCGCTAGGTCATGAAGCGAATCCTGTTATGAGGAATTTTGTATTGCTAATAATAGAAATGTTTTTGTGATGCTCAAGTATAATCTTGAGGCTTATATTGATAAAAGAAGATGTTTGACTTTTGTTCTTGAGAAGATTTTGATTTTTAAGAAATATTTTGATGATGTTTATTGTTTGTGAAAATAATGTGGTTTAAGCATGAAAATTTGGGAAAGATGACTTGCGCTAGGCATAGAATCCCTAGTGTGAAATTTGAGTAGAATAATTCCTAGGAATTATACCATCATCGCGAAGTCAAAATGCAATGCATGATAATGTGAAACTATTTATTTTGAAGACATAAGTTGATATAAAACAAATCATTTGTATCACATATTTAAGAATATTAATAAATATGGGATGTTTTAGACTTTAAAATTGAGAAAAATGACTTGCGCTAGGCATAGAATTCCTAGTGTGAAATTTGAGAAGAATAATTCCTAGGAATTATACCATCATCGCGAAGTCAAAGTGCAATGTATGATAAATGATTTTGGATGTTTGTTAAAGATGCAAATTAATGTATGACAAATCATTTGTGCTATATGAAATGATTAAAACTTAAAAATTGAGAAAGATGACTTGCGCTAGGCATAGAATTCCTAGTGTGAAATTTGAGAAGACAGTTACTAGGAATTATACCATCATCGCGAAGTCAAAATGCAATGTATGATAAATAATTTTGGTTTACAAGTTCTTTTGGAGCGAGCTATTTTTTTTTTTTGGAAATTTTGAAAAAAAATTATGTGATGAATGAATAAGGATAGAAATGCTATCTAACAAATTTCAAAGAAATATTTTAACTAATTTCTAAGACAAAATCAAATTTATCAAGAACCAGTGTGTGCTAAGTGAGTGCATTATCCATCTTGATTCGACACAATGATACAAAATCTCTCAAGGATCAAATGTGTGTGTTTTGTGAAATTAATTTACCAATTTTGAGTAAGGTAGTGATACAAGCAAACTTTTATGAACCAATGTGTGTGCAAGTGAAATGTTCATTAACCATGATTTTGTGCATGCCATTGTACTAAACTACTATGTAAGTCAAGTTACCAAAAGCTAGCTAATCCACAAGCGGACATTGGTCTGTACAAAAGAAGGTCGCTAATGTGACAGACATGTCACCACGCGAAAGGGATTACCCAAGGTCAAGTGGGTTGGGCACAAACCACCTATTATGGGGCTTACCTCATGGCTTTCGAATAACTGAGGAATTCCAAGGATTCAAGCTCACTACCCCCTTCTTTTCTTCTAAATTTTGGAATAGGGATTTCTTGTCCATTTTGAACAAGGGGATTTTATTGCTTTTATTTTTCTTTTTTTTTTCTTTTGGGATACTTGCCCAGATTAGACGTAGGGCAAGGGATTTTTATTCGGGTAGGGAGGGAGCTTGTCCTTTTGCCAATTCTCAGTATTCTAGACCATGCGCATAATAGGATAGCAAGGGAAAATTTTTACTTAAGGAACTAAGACTACTATGTAGTATCCTTTTTGAATTTGCAACAAATCATTTTTAAGATGTGAGAATGTGTTCTTGGTTCAAGAAGTAGCAAGATCATTTCCCAAAACTCAAAATTTATTTAGTGAAGTAATAGTGCTTTTTGATACAAGAGAGATTTATAATCAAAGCGACAAAATCAAAATTATGAAAGATGTAAATTAAGTGCATGGTTCAAGATAAATTTTGAATTTATCTGAAATACAATAAAATATAACTTGGATTTTTGGAAGATAACACACACTGATGCAAAATGAATAACTTAACAATTTGGAAATATTTTTGGAAATTGTCATATTTTTCAATTTTTTTGTTATTTTGATAATATGAGGGTTGCAAATGATGAAGAAATTTATTTACAATTATGTACAGATATGGAAATTTTGATTTTATGCATAATATATTTTCAAATGCATGATATTCATGGGTTCCTTGAGATATTTCCCATCCAAGGAAGCCAATCTATATGCACCTGATCCAAATTTAGCAGTGATGACATATGGCCCAAGCCAATTAGGTTGAAATTTTCCTTTTAGATCTTTTCTTGCATTAGTATTTTTTTATTTTCTTTTAAGACTAAATCACCGACTTCAAAGGATCGACTGTGAACTTTCTTTGCATATGATCTTTTAAGTTTGTCTTGGTAGGCACGAAGATGCTCCAAAGCATGGATGCACTTTTCATCTAGAAGTTCCAGCTGACTAAATCTGCCAGCATGATATTCATCTCCTACTTCAGCATCTTGAAGCAGAAGAGCTAAAGAAGGAACTTCTAATTCAAATGGAAAAACTGCTTCGGCACCATAAACCAAGACAAAAGGTGAAGCGCCTGTAGGAGTACGAACACTAGTTCGATAAGCCCATAAGGCAGGATATAATTGTATATGCCAATCACGACCAGACTTATTAACTAATATTTTTAGGATTTTTATTAAGGTTTTATTAGATGCTTCAGCTTGGCCATTACCTTGTGGATAATAAGGAGTGGACCATCTATGTTGGATTTTATATTTTTGGCATAATTTCTTAACATATTTGTTCTTAAAACATGTTCCATTATCAGAGATGAGATTAGATGGAATTCCAAATCTACAAATGATTTGATTGAAAATGAATTTAGAAACTTGAACTCCTGTGCAAGAAGCTAAAGGTATAGCTTCAACCCACTTTGTAAAATATTTTGTTGTTATTATTATGAATTTATGACCATCAGAAGAAACAAGATTGATTTTACCAATGATATCTAAACCCCATTTAGAGAAGGGCCAAGGAGAGGATATGGCTTGAAGTTCCTGAGCAGGAGCATGGATGAGGTCAACATGCTTTTGACACTTATCACAATGATGCACATAATCATTAGCATATTTTTCCATGGAAGGCCAAAAATATCCCATTCTAAGGAGCTTTTTAGCAATGGCACTTCCACTAAAATGTCCTCCACAGGACCCATCATGGGCTTCACTTAAGGCTTTCTTAGACTCTTCTAGGTTGAGACATCTTAATAGGATACCTTCAAAATATCTTCTATATAAGGTATTACCAACAATTACGAAGTGAACAACTCACTTACGTAATAACCTACATTGGTTTCTATCTAGTCCTTCAGGGAAAATCCCTTTCTGGAGAAAATTAAAGATATCTGTATACCAAGACTCTGGGGTAATTTCATCAATCAAAAATACATCTAATGGTTCTAAACATGACTTAGAAGAAGTGGGTTCTTGGAGTTGGTGAATAATGATAGTAGCATACTCATCATCCAACTCCAAAGGCAACAAAGAAGCAGCCATGGCCATAGCATCGACAACACGGTTGCTAGTTCTAGGAATAGCTTCTAAAGTTACTTTTTCAAACAATGATATAAGCTTAAGGACATATTATTTATAAGGATGAAGTTTCTCATCTCATGTTTGATAAAATTCATTGATTTGATTTATCACAAGCTGAGAATCTCTAAAAACTAATAAAACTTTAATTTTTAAAGCTAAAGCAGCTCGTAACCCAAGGATTAGAGCCTCATACTCTGTAGTATTATTAGTACAAGCAAATTGTAACTTAAAATATAAAGGTATAAGGTGCTTTTGGGGAGATTTCAATATGATACCGACACCTGCACCACTCATACATCTAGCTCCATAAAAATACAAAGACCATGTCTCAGAATGATCTTCTTCTAGATTAAGGCACTCATCAGGAAATTCAATGTTCATAGGATGAGTAGACTCTAAAGGTGCAACAGCTAACTGATCAGCTATAACTTGGCCTTTAATAGAATTTTGGCTGATAAATGTGAGTTCAAACTCACTAAGAGCAAGAACCCACTTAGTTGTGCATCCTGACAAGTAAGGTCTACTCATCAAGTACCTTAATGGATCAGACTTAGCAATAACATATGTTTTCTGACTAAGCATGTAATGATGCAACTTTTGCATAGAAAACACAACTGCTAAACAAATATTTTCTAATGGAGTATATCGGGTTTCATAACTTATTAAAGTTTTGCTTATGTAATATGTGGCTCGTTCTTTCTTTTCATCATCAATTTGAGCCAACATAGCTCCTAGTGCAAGTTTCAAAGTAGAAATATATAAAATAAATGGATGATCTGGTCTAGGAGGAACAAGCACTGGAGGAGTAAGAAGATATTATTTAATACTCTCAAAATCTTCTTGACATTATTTATCCCAATTGAAGGGAATATTCTTCTTAAGTAATTTAAGAAAAGGTCATGTTTTATCCGCCAATTTATCAATGAAGTGATAGATAGATTGAAGTTTTCCTTGTAAACTTCTTAACTCTGATATGTTTTTAGGAGGTGGCATATCAAGGATAGCTTTAATATTGAGAGGATCTACTTCTATACCTCGCATAGAAACAATAACTCCTAATAATTTTCTAGATTTAACTCCAAACACACATTTGTCTAGATTTAATCGTATTAGATATTCTCTTAGTCTATCAAACACTTTTCTTAAATCATTAATGTGATCATCTTATTTTGTTGAACGAGCTATAATATCATCTACATAATCATGTAAAATATCATACATCATATCATGAAAAATATATGTCATAGCTCTTTGATAAGTTGCACCTACATTTTTTAAACCAAAGGGCATTACTTTCCAACAAAATGTCCCCCAAGGGGTAATAAAGGTTATCTTAGATTGGTCTTCAGGAGCTATTTTGATTTGGTTGTATCCCTAAAAACTATCCATGAGGGATAGCATCCCACTCCCAACTATGAAATCTATGATCTGATCCATATTAGGGAGGGGAAAATCATCCTTAGGGCATGCAACATTTATGTCTCTAAAATCAGTGCAAACCCTAATCTTAGTAGCTTCTTTCTTAGTTACTAGAACAACATTTGATATCCACTCAACATAGTCAATAGCTTGTATAAAAACTACATTCAAAAGCTTTTCTAACTCACTTTTGACTAGTAGTGCTACTTTAGGATGCATTTTTCTAAGTTTTTGCTTTACAGGTTTAGCATCAGGGCGCACTACTAAATGGTGCATAACTACAGAAGAATCTAGGCCTAGCATATCTACGTATGTCCAAGCGAAAACATCAGCATATTCTATGAGAAATTCAATATATAAATTTTGTTTTTCTTCACTTAATTCTGATCCAATTTTGACTATGCGAGGGTTCTCTTCTGTTCCAATATTAACTTTTAAAATATTTCCAACAACAATATTTAAGTCTCTTTCAAAGTTGGGTGGTGCGGGTGATACACCCATTTCTTGTAACTCTTCTAATGTGCATTTGGCTAGTTCTTCTTGAGGAGTAGTTGCTTCAACATGAGCTATACATGGCATAGATCCATCAAAGAAGAATTTATTCCTTAAAACTTCATCAAGAGATATATCATGAAAGATATCACCTTCTAAACATTCATCCAGGGAAGCAATCATTTTTGGATAAGCTACAGTTAACATATTGCAAGTATATATATTTTTAAAGAGCTCTCTTTGTTCCATATATTCTTGATATGTTATAAGGTGATCATCATCTTCATATGGGAATGGTTCTATTTTTGTGGGAATATAGCCAAGACCACACCGGGCAGGCCGTTCTTCAACTTCCAAAGGTTCTTTTATACCATTTTCATGAGGTCCTAAACCTTTACCTCTATAACCCATATTACACATCATTGGTTTTGATTTTATATATCCATCAGAAAAATAACACTTAGCAAATCCATCCCGATCAATTGTAACTTTTACAACTATAATTTTACCCCAATCATACCCCGCATACACAAAGGCACAACTCCCAATATGGTAGATGCTTCCCTTCTTTGGTAAGCCCAAGGTTCGGGGAGATGGAGGTAACTTAGATAATACCAAGGAATCTTGGGTAGCAAAATTAACTTCTTCTGTAGTTGCAAGTACTGAAGATAAGTCCGGTAATACTTCATCCGAAAGAGCATATGAAGTAGATGGACTATCCTCCTTAACTGGTTCTTTAGATGCTATGAATTTAAACACTGTAGACTCAGGAGGTGAATATGATAATGTGGATTTAGGAAATGGATTAGATATGGGCTCAGAAGATGATAATGACTTAGAATTTGTTGATGTTGGTGATTTAGAACATGCTTTTAATGATATCGGTTTAGAAGGTGATGATGATTTAGATTTAGAAGGTCTTGATGATGGGGGTGGACTAGGGTGAGTAGAAGACATAGCAGGATAGAACGGAACCCCTATAGGCTCCGCCATACCACACATATCAAATGGCCTAGGATCATCATGGATGGTAACTAATTGATTTTTGAACTCAAATTTGACACATTGATGTAATGTGGAAGGTACTGCTCTCATTGCGTTGATCCAAGGTCGACCTAGAAGAATGTTGTACGATGCAAAACAAGGTACAACAAACACAGTCGTATCCAAAATTCTTGGGCCAACTTGCAATGGGATCATCATTACTCCACATGTTTCTTGAGTTTCATCATTAAATGCTTTAATAATCATTTCAGTACTTTTCATATCTTCTTTTTTAAATCCAAATATTTGAAAGAAATCATACGTGCAGATATTTAAAGATGATCCATTATCAATTAGAACTCTTTTGACTCCTACATCTCCAATCAATGTTGTAATGTATAAAGGATTATCTCTATACATGCTTTGAGGAGGGATATCTTTGTCACGAAAATCTATGAAATTTGCTTCATCCAAAGTCACAACATTCACCACAACATTAGGTTCAATATCTTCAGGTACCATCATCTTGCTCAAAGTTCTCATCAATTCTTCCCTATGTATGGAGGAAGTTCTTAAAAGGTCCAAAAGAGAAATTCTCATTATGATAGTAGCTAATTGTTCATTAATATCATATGGAGATCTTTGTTGTGAACCTAGTACATTATTTCCCTTAGTGGGAGTTCTTAGTACAAAAGGAGCTGATTTCTCATTTTGACTTTGTGGTTGAGAATTTTGAACTTGTGCTTGTTGTCTTGTGACAACCCCAATGGTACCCACAATGTTGCTATGTCGAGGATTACCAAAATGGGGTCTAGCATTTTTTCTTGCTCATTTGAAAGCCATTGTTGAGATGATGGTCTAGTAGTTATTCTTCTTGGAAATGGTTCTTCTAGAACTGATAAATCTGTAATAGGAGTGACTTGGTCTGATTCATACTCAGAACTATTTGAAGCAATCTCTAGTTCACTCCCTGTTTCACTTTTTGTGTCACTTTTTGTATTGCTTTTAGTATCTTCCGAAGATGACTGAGAATGTTGTATTGGTCTAGTTGTGACCACAGATAAAGTAGGTATATAAGATGTTTGCAAATCTTGTTTTGGTAAAAAGCTACTAATGGTTCCCACATATCTAGTTGGATGAGGAACATTATGATGATCTACTTGGTTTACTACTTCTTTACCATGCTTAGGTAAGGGATGTTGAAAGATATCTAGGTTTTGATTTGCATTTTGATCTGTTTGTTTTTGGGTATTATTTTGAGTATTATTGTTTGCAAGAAATTGTTGAACTTCCATTTTTCCTTTGTCAATCAAGTCTTGTATCACATGCTTTAACCTTTTACAAGAATTTGTAGAATGTCCATCTACTTGATGGAAATTACAATGTAATTCAACCCTATATCCAGCTATAGTAGTGTCTGGTTGTCTTATTTTAGGCAACCGTATCAAGCCTTGTTCCAATAATTGAGGTAAGATCATTGTTAAAGGTTGATTTAATCTCGTGAATTCTCTTGGTGGCTTATCAAGAACTTTCAATAAAAACTTCTTAAATGTTTTTGCAGCATTGACAATTGGAGTATTCCTGCTATCAGTAACTCCGTCACCCACTACTTGTTTATTCTTATATTGATTTTTAGAAGCTTTATCTTCATATTTCTTCTTAAAATGACCTCTTCTAATAAGGGCTTCTTCTACTCTTCTTGCTAAATCAATGGCTTGATCAAAGGAGGTTACTGTAGTAGTAGAAAGCTCATAAGATAGTTGTTCTTGCAAATTACCAATGAATATATCCAACATTTCATGGTGAGGTAAAGAAAAATGTAATTTGCCTAAGAGTTGTCTCCACTTAGTCAAGAATTCAGCAAAACTTTCATATTTTCCTTGCTTCAAATTATACAAATCTTTAATAGTCACATGCCTCTCTATGTAAGCACTGAATTGATGGATAAACATTTTTGTTGTCTCTTCAAAATTCCTTAAAGAATTAGTGGGTAACTGATAATACCACTCTAGAGCCATGCCTCCGAGACTTTTAGGGAACATATTTAGTAACAACAAGTCATCATGAGAGATATCATGACATGTTATCCTAAACATGCGAAGATGCTCAATAGGATCTTCGGTTCCTTTATATATCGGTAGGACAGACATAGGAAAATGCTTAGGATATGGTTGAGCAACCACAATAGGATCCAAGGGTTGGCTACACATATCTCTATAACTATAAGAGGGATGGTAGGGATCTATCTGATCTAGTCTTGAAGCTAACTATTTAACCATGGCTTCAAGTCCTTGTTGTTGTCCACCGAATTGATTTTGTTGCACCATATTGTTGTGTCTTTGATAATAAGTTGGTGTTGTTGCATAATGATTCCCAACTGAAACACTATTATGTAGAGTGTTACTAGGAGGAGTATTATGAAGCTGATAGGGAATTTTGTTTTGTTGAACCTTTTGCTGATTCTGACTAAGATGGTGCATCTTCTTAATTCTCTGTGCTACTTTTTGTGAAGTAGAAGATGGTTGTTTTTGTTTGGAATTTGAATTTATTACTGGTGGTGGTTGTGCTATATTCTGATTCAAATTATGATTTACATTTTGAGATGTACCAGCTTGATTTTTGTTCATGTATGTTAATGGGTTCCCATTCAATCGGAGAGCAGCCTCTATGGAAGCCTCCATTGAATAATCCCCCATAGGGAGTTGAGCTTCTGTCTGTATCACATGGTTAATGACATCTATATTGTCCTTTAAAAACTCAGTGAAATATTGTGTGGAGGTAAATTTAAGATTACCTTCTTCATCTACTTGAGGCTTATGATAGAAAACTTCTTCCTCTTTATCATGGTTTTCCTCATCTGACTCTGATGATACATAATCTTCAATTTGAACTACATCTTCAAGATTTTCTTGATCTTGTTCTCCCATATGATCATGTTCTACTTGTTTACCACTTCTTAATTTAGGCATTTTTCTTAAAATATTTTATCTTGCAAATATATATAACTATATATATATGTGCTTAAATTCTTGGGGTATATATGTTATATATATACCTAACTAATATATTATATTATGTTTTTGGGTTTTTGTTTTTTTTTTGGATTGCAAACAATACAACAAACAAAATAAAAACTATAATATTATAGATATTATACTTTAATTTTCTTGGAAAAGCCTATAGATATCATTAACAGGTTCCAATTCCTCAGGTGTCATATAGTGTTCTTCTTCAAACTGAAAGTTGGCCTTTAAGAATTTTATGAAATGAGCTATAGTGATGCAATCAACTTCATAGTTTGACATATAAAAGTACAATTCATGGCAATATTCTTGATAGAGCACAACCCTAGGAACTCTATTGAATCTTCTCTTATCATCTAAGACAACTTCTTGATTTTCCACATGTGATAAAAATTTATGTACCATTATTGCATTCTCAAGATAATATTCAAAGGAGTAAAGACTTGGGGAAATGACAACTCTCTTATCCGCTAGCCACCTATCACATGCTCTTTGAAGGTCAAAGTAAAAAGGTGCACTATCGGGATCCAGGATTCTAGACAAATCAAACCTTATGATTCTCTTAAGTTCAGGTTCTTTAATCCTTATGATTTCTAATCTTCTCCAAATCTCAAGGTATGGCACACTACCTAGTGAAGAAATTTCTTGGGTTGACAATAATGTACTAACATCAATTTGGACAATTCTTCTTATGTTGTAATCTACCATCTATGGAATACAAAAATTATGTGATTTAAACTAATGATCTTCTTAATTTTATTTTGTTTTATATTTTGTAATTTTTATGCTTTTTTTGTGTTTTATAAATCAGAAATATGCCTAATGTTTTCACGTCGGGTTCACCAAAGAATGTAGGTCTAAAATTCACACACTCCTTTCCTTCAAGCTAATGGATCCGTGCCTCGAAGGGGAATGTGGGAATGATAGGTCTACACCTCGGAGAGAGACACTTGAGATCATGTCTTCTTTGGTGATTTTTCGATGAATTGGGTGGGTTCACCAGGAAATATTTTGTGGCAGTTTCCACGCCTAGGTTTTGGGATTTGTTTTGATGTGTTCTTTTTATCAAATCATGCATACACCTAGTTTTGGCCAATATGCAACTACATTAATCTATATGCAATTATGATTTCTATGAAGACAACAAACAACAGAAAATAAGTTTAGATGAACTATGCAGTGCTATAAAAGAAATTTAAATTCTTACCTATATTCGAAAGTCTGATGTAGTTTCTGATTCTTTGTTGTAGGTAAAATCGGTCAAAATCCAGCAAGATCGGGTGATCCGATCTGCTAATCGGGTGGTCCGATTATGCAGAAATCTACCCGATTAGGGCAGAAAGTTGTAGTTTGACAACTTTGATATAGAAAATAATATTTTCACCAAATAATATGCATCTACTGAACTAAATTGTAGAAAATAATGAATTTGAAAATACAACAGATGACTTATTGAATATGACTCTATGTTAAACACGTGAATATTTGTGAAAAAGTGATGAAATGGGAATATGCAAGCTAGAATATCAAGTATAATGAATCTAAGATGATCTAAATATGATTCTAAATAGAAGAAATGAGAATATAGAATGCAAACACTGAGGTCTGGATGCCCCCAAGTAGTTGAACAACACGGATGTGTGATGCAGATAAAATCGGGCAGTTTTGTCAAAATCGGGTGAAACGATATCGAAATCGGGCGATACGATATCGCACGAATCTGACCGATGCACAACTTGAACCTACAAAAACATAGAAAAAATGGTAGAATAACAAGATGAAAATATGTGAATGTTCCAAGGGGAATCCGAGGTGAGGAGCCTGGATTAAATAGGAAGAGATCAACTAAGGGGTTGGGCTAAAATTGAAGGGGGTTACAACCTCCTCTATTCTAGATGAAATCGGTCGAACCGATCCCGCAACCACCGTGCAGTTGCCCAGGTAGAGACAAGGAGGTTACAACTAAATTTTGTCGCCTTGCTAAGGCAGGCATTTTTTGGTTTTGGACAAAATTGGGTGACCCGATTTTGCACGAAGGCTAAAACAAACTTGTAACGGGTACAAAAATCGAGGCAGCAAGTTGAGGATAGTTAAATTTTATTTTTCAAATGTTTATTAACTTAGGTTTAAATTAATGTGAGTCATTTTTAGGGTGCTACAATGAAACATATTGAGTCTCTAACCATTCTCTATATGTTTTTGAGTTAAAAAAGATTCTATGTGAAACCTATGTGTGTGATTGAAAGAGATTTTTTTGTAAGAGACTAAGTTGAGTTGTATAAAGCTTTTGTGAAAGCTAGTGGACAGAATTGAGTAAGTCCTAAAGTGGACTTAAGGATTGAGTTGAGTAAGCTTTTATGGAAGATTACAATGCAAATTTGAGATAAGTCTAGTGAGGACTTGTTGAGCATATTTGAGGTAAGTCTTAGAGAATACTTGAGAGCAAATTGGACAAGTTCTAGTGAGGACTTGAGAAAATTTGAGGTAAGTCTTGGTGAAGACTTGTTGAGCAGATTGGACAAGTTCTAGTGAGGACTTGTTGAGCAGATTTGAGGTAAGTCTTGGTGAAGACTTGTTGAGCAGATTGGATAAGTTCTAGTGAGTACTTGTTGGATATATTTAAGTAAGTCTTTGAGAAGACTTGTGATTAGGGTTAATTTATTTATTTGTTCAAGCTTGGTGTTAAGGCTTGGGGTAGATCTAGTAGAGTTGATTTGGAATTGGATCAAGCTTTGTGTTAAGGCTTGAGGACATATTTGAGGATATATTTTGGTGCAAATTTGAGGATAGGTTTGTGCTAGACTAGAGATAGAGATTGAGAATATTTGTGCTAGATCGAAGGACTATTTTTAGTACAGATCAAAGATAGAGATTGAGAAGATTTGTGCTAGACCAAAGGACTATGTTTAGTGCAGATTTGTGATAGAGCTGAGAACAAGCTTTGGAGGTGATAGAGCAGAGGACAATAGTATCCAATGGATAGAGATACCTTAGCTAGGGTAGTGAGGATAGGTCTTTTGAGTGAGGATAAGAGTCTTGAGTGGAGAGAGATCCATAAGCTAGTGCAGTGGAGGTAGTAGTCTTCTAGAGGTTCACTAGCCAGAGCAAAGGAGAATGAGTTCTCTTGTGGATAGATATCCATGAACCATATTAGGGTATTGGTGTCTCCTATGAATAGAGATCCACAAATTTTATTAGGGGTCTGGTGCCTCCTTTGGATAGAGGTCCATAAAAATTTTAATAGGAAAAGATTCCCAAGAGATTTGTTGAGAAATATTTTCTCTGTGGAGTAGCCCATATTGGGTGAACCACATTAAATTGGTGTCTCTATTTTTTTTTTAAAGTGAAAAACCCCTTGCGGAGCTTCCTTGGTATGAGAGACCATGAATATGGGGTTCTACACCATCAAAGTCACCCGAGGGTTGCACCCGACCCTGCCCGCACCAACATTATCAATTGGATTTTAGATACCCAATTTAGCTTTTTGGTAGGGTGGAGATTTGAACCTGGGACCTCCCTTGGAGGATTGCCCTCTCCTCTCCAACTCACCTACAACACCTGGGTTGGTTTATCTATTGTGTGTGGTGATTTGTGCATTGCTTTGATTACTACTGTTAATATTGCCATTGATATATTGCATAATATTGTTTGGGAAGAAAAAGTAAAAAGTGTTCTTGTACTGTTTACCCCTCCTTCTTAGTATAAGCTTGTGTTCTTCAAATATTAAATTAATATATCCTTAGATTAATAAAACAAAACATTAAAATTAATATTTCCTTAGATTAATTCCAAAATATTAATTAAATATTTCCTTAGATTAATAAAACAAAACATTAAAATTAATCCTTCCTTAGATTAATTCCAAACATTAAATTAATCTTTCCTTATATTAATTCCAAAATATTAAATTAATCTATCCTTAGAATAAAACAAAATATTAAATTAATTTATCCTTAGACTAATAAAACAAAATATTAAAATTAATCTTTCCTTAGATTAATTCCAAAACATTAAATTAATTTATCCTTAGTTTAATAACAAAACATTAAAAGTAATCTATCCTTTAGGATCTCATTAAATTAATCTATCTATTAATTAATTAGTCCATCGTTGGATTATTTCAAACCTTAGGGTCTCATTAAATTAATCCATCCATTGATTAATTGCAGTTCCTTAGACTAAAAATGGATTAATCTAAAGGCTACAATATATGAATCTTTCCTTAGGTTAAAATTAAAACCTAGCTTACACTAATATACCATTTGATTAAATTCAAACTAAAGGTTAGAGATTACATTAATCTATTAATAGCAACTATTGCAATAATATTTTCTTTTGATTATTATAAAACCACAAATTATATTGTGTTAATCATTTGTTTGATCAAAAGGTAATTCCAAAGTTTTAAAAGCAATATAACTATCAATTAAGGTTTAAACCAATGATATGACACTATACTGATTAAAGTTCAAGCTCAAAACTTGAAACTAGGCAATGTCAAAAGGAGATAAACCATTCTTCTATAAGCACTATGCAATCCTGATAAAGCACTTAAACCAAGCTGTAGGACAAAACAACATCAAAAGGAAATAAAACCAACCAAGGCTTTAATAAAATAAAGGTTTAAAATTCCAAAACCCTAAGCTAGAATGCATGCACTATAGAGGTAAACCTTCTACACAAAACATGGTATATAGGTGATCCAAGATATTGTAAATGTTGTAAACCTAGGTGCACACTCCCCAACAACTTATATTAGGATAATACAGAGAAGGATAGTGATTTCTAGGTTAGACGTCAAGCATACGAGCAATGAAATTATGATCCATGATTAAGGCAACCAACAATTCTCATCTTGAAACATGCTAGCTACCCATTGCACTCTCACCATGCAAGGAGATCAATTTCAAACTAGTATATTTGAGCACATAGCCCAAGCACAATACTCAACAAAACTAAGAATGAGGTCAAACATCATGCAACATAGTAGAAAGAAAAATAGAACATAGGCAACACAATAACTCAAACCAGTGAAAAGTTAGGAAGGAGAGGTACATACTAGAATACAAAAATAACCAAGCAAAACAAACACCAAATCCATGGTTAAAATACCTAACAACAAGGAGTTCATTTATGTTGTTCATCCCCCTCAAAGCCACACTCTTATCATCTTTGCATGGTATCCACATTTGTTCTCTCTTGTGCTCCTGATCCTTCCAAAGTGCCATCTTTTTCTAATCTATGTCCTCTATAAAAGAGGACTAAGGAAATGCATTTCCAATAGGATGACGACGTAATATTGAAGGTGTTACCCAATATCCACCATTACCTTAGATATGTACCACTCACATAGCACAAAAGAGAGAAACCAAATAAAGTATATTTCCATAACTTAAGGTGGCTCCACCAATGATTAATAGCAATAAAAGCACCACCTCGAAGGTTAATGGTGGGCTCAAAACTTAGCCACGACAAGAAAGAAGTACATATAAAAAAATTAAGAGCTCATATTACTGATGAAGAGATACCAAACTGTAGGCATACAAATAATTATTATCAACCAAAAAATGCTTCAAAAAAATACACAAGATAAATAATATCACCATACCATATGTAAGAGCAAATGCACTCTCTCAATATTTTGTACCATTGTTTTATTCCTAAATGAGTGGCTCCTTAATTTAAGATAGACTTAGGCTATCACCAACTCATGTTAAGGAGACTCATTGCATGTAGTTTTCCTGGTACGATGGCACAAACATGAGCATATGCAAACCATAATGCACCTACATGAAAAGGGTATTCACTCAAGTTACCATGTTTGATGACTAGGTCATCATCATTATTTCTTCTTCAATATGATCTCTCATCCCTTGTGGCCTACTCTTTTGTCCATCCATGAGAATACCTGATCCTACAACCAAGCAGTGCATCAAAAGTTTCATATTCTTACATAAAAATGGATGCAACATTAGAAGCATATATCCATAAAAAACACAAAGCTAAGCATTAAAATTCATTTGCTAATACATAGTTCAAATTGAGTAGCAAGTCCGTACAAGGTGGGTCATGACGTACTACACCATTTGAACTAAACATAGTCCACTATGTTTCCTCCAAAATTTATCTTTATTCAAAAAAATAAGAAAAATATATTTTCATCTCATCCATTTTTTCCCAAGTGGTATTTTTATCATAATATTGATCCCATTGGACCTTTCTCTATTCTAGAATTCATTTCCTCATTGATTTGGAATGAAACTTTAAAATTTTCATGGATCTCGCTTCAATAATCGATGGATATATCACCTGCAATTTTGAGACATCCCACACATGATTAGGATCAACAATGTACTTCCTAAGTAGGGATATGTGGAAAGAGTCATGGATATTTGATAGGTTGGGTGGTAAGGCAAGTCTGTAAGCCATCAAACTAATCTTCTTAGTAATTTCAAAGGGCCAAATAAAATTGGGGTTCAACTTAGTAGACTTGATGACACTCTTTATTAGCTTGACTCTTAAGAAATCTATCTCCCATAGAGAATTATTGAGTTATACACCTCAAACCAACGTACATTTTTTGACAATCAATGGCTTATTCAAGCCTTTGCCTAATAATATTAAGCTTATCCATATCTCTCATTACATCTGATGAGGCCTGGAAATGCCTCAATCATAACATGTTTTGAACACTGAAATTGCCTATAAACTCTTATGTTTAATCTAATATGCTAGTTAAGTTAATTCAATATGTTGTGTATTAACTATTTGCATGATGAATGTATCTAAAATACTATATTCTAATTTTTACAACTTTTTGCATGAGTTTTATGTTGTTTTGTTATGACTTGCTAAATGAGATATGCTTAGATTGATAGCAGCATTTCACTAATCATATTTTGATATGTCTCAAGCATTTGCTTTACCTAAATCTGGCAACAGTGCAAGTAAACTGTTACTGTGCAGCAAAAACTGGTTTTTCCCATGTAAATTCTAGCCAGCTACCAATGAATGGCAAGGCATGGAATTCACATGTGGAAAGAGATGAAGACCATTGGAATCTGATCTTGAGAAGTAACCCACATGAGAAATGTAGAGGAAATCATTTAAGGAGCCCACATTTGTTCATTCGAAGTCTCTTCGAAATGAACAGATATCTTCGAAATGAGAAAACACAGTGTCTTCGAAATGAGCGGATCTTCGGAATGAGAATTGCAATATCTTCGGAATGAGAAGATCTTCGGAATGAGAATTGCAGTATCTTTAGAATGAGCCACTTATCTTCGGAATGAAAATAGAATGTGCTTTTTGACTTATTGACCAAATTATGATGCTGGAAAAAGGGAAATAAATATTGAAAAAGGTAAGGGAAAATATCTCAGATCTGACTTTGTCGTCCTTGCCGACCAAAGCCACCATTTATGGAAAGATCAAGTGTGATCTTCTTCTAGGATAAAACCAGGAATTGTTGCAGCATAATAGGATTAGATATTTTGAGATATTCTTAGCTTGTTAGTAGATCTTAGGACATCTATAAATATAGCTCCTGTTCAGGTTGAGCTAGTAGTAGTAGAGAGAGTGGAGATAGAAGATAGAAAAAGTAGAAAGTAGAAAATAGGCAATAACTAGAAAAGTGACTGTTATAGTCCTGTAACAGGTTTTCAGTAGAATTATTGTAATCATGTGCTTGAATCAATAAAGTGTACTATTTCTATTTCATATTGCTTGTAAATGAGTGTGAGTAAGATCTAGAGAGAGAGAGACTCATACCTTCTTTTGGACAAGGAGGCTGGCCACTTCCAGACCTAGGAGGAGGACTAACAACAGGTTTTTATTCTAATTTTGCTATAGCAGAATGAGTTGTAGAACTTGTCATTTCATTCCTTTGTAAACAACTAATGATATTTGTAATATTAGCTTATTTTATGTTTTGTGATTAATGGTTTGGTTGTAATCCCCACTTTCAGCAAAGCTTTCAATTTATTGCAGACTGTCAATTCCAGAATTTACTGTTTTCTGTAATTTCTTGCATTTTGTGTTGTTGTCAACCCCTACACAGAAGATTGACAACCTTCTGTTATAGAGCCTTGACAGGGTTTCATTTCCATGCTATAAGTAGGTTTCCATTATTGCAAAAGTAAATAGATTTCCTTTCTGCAATTATAATCAGACTTTTAATTTTGCAACTGTTATTTCTGCAACATAATTAGGTCTCATTCTACAATTGTAATTAGGATTTCATTTCTGTAGTTAATGATTAGTTTCCATTTTTGCAACTTAGATTAAGGTTTAATTCATGCAATTTAGAGATAGGAATGTCCTAAATCCCCCACACAATCGATTTCACCAATAAGACCTGTTGCTCTAGATTGACCTAAGTTATAACCCTGTTCATCCCTTCTTCCATAGATAGCCTTGTACACTGCCCTGGATTGACAAATTCATTGAGAATTAATGATCTGTATAACAACAATGCATCATTTTGGCACCATTTACGAGGAATTGTGTTGCTAGAAGGTAAAAATAGTCCAATAGCTATTAGTTAGACTAAACTATGAAGATTCAGGATAAAATCTGAATAGAACAACTGGTTAAAATAACAACTATTGACCTATAATTTATGTCATTTAAGAGTAAACATGAATGAGTAAGTCTAGGGATGAAAAAGGTAGAATTACCCAAAAGGATCCCTGGCTTGTTCCATTAAGGAGATCTTCACGCCTAAGGGGTGAATCACCCGTGTTTGAATTCCCAAAAATATTGAAAGAAAAATCACCAGTCTCACCATCATTAGAACATTCTGAGAAAGAAAAATCACCAGTCTCATCATCATTAGAACATCCTAAGAAAGAAGAATCATTAGACTCATTATCAACAGAGGGTCTTGGACCTCTTGAGAGAGAAATTTGGATAGGTTTAACTAAGGAATAGGAAACTATGGTAGAAGGAGGCAATCTAGATAGAGATGGCCAACATGGCTATGTCCATAATGAAGGAGATGATCAAGATATGCCCCAACATTCCAGAACATTTGAATATCCTATCCGTTTGAATCCAACACAAAACTCTCCCATGAAAACTATTTCACCTTCAGTATTTCCAACCTTTCGAGGTGTTGTATTTGAAGATCCTGATCAATTTTTGTTTGAATTCAAAGTAGTGTGTCAAACCTATGACTATGTAAATGACAATCAGAAACTTAAGGTTTTTCCCTCAACACTCAAGGACTCAGCATTACGCTGGTTCATGAGCTTAGAGCCAAATTCCATCCGAACTTGGGATCAAATGGAAACTATGTTTTTAGACAAATATCAGGAGTATTGCCATGTAAGGAATAGGAAAGATGAGTTATTCAGGATTAAACAAGAAGATGATGAAACATTAGAAGACTATCTTGATAGGTTCTCCTTTGTTCAAAGGAGATGTGGACTTGTAGAACCAGAGTTATGCAAAACCATATTTTTGAGAGGATTACAAGATGAATCCAGAGATGTATTGGATTTGATGGGAAAAGGGGATGTAAATACTCTCAGTAATGAGGAAATTGTGGATCTCTACAGGAATTACTCTCACAATAAGCAGGGAAGAAGAAAAAAGGTTACAAATGGCACTGATGTGAAGGAATTAATAGAGGAACTTGCAAATTTTAAAACTGATATTCTAGTGCAATTAAACACAACTTTGGGGGAAATGTCTACAAAAGCAAAAACCATAGAACCTTTGGCAATTTATTGCCCAAGATGTAGAAATAAACATGCTTTGCAGGAATGTCCTTTGAATAAAACATCTATCTCAGCCATTTGTAGTATTTTTTCAAAGAAGCATTCAACTGATAAATGCAACCTGCTACCACAACTCAAAACTGTGTTAGAAAATTAGACTGAGGAACTCAACTATGTTGGACAAAAACAAGGAGGAAATTTCTCTCAAAACAAAAATCCTCCTTGTTTTCCTACAAATTGGGGGCATAATCCTTGGACTATGCCTTGGGGACAATCAGAACCACCCCAACGTCCTTGGAATTATCCTCAATGGACAAATTCCCAAGAATGGCCACAAACAAATTGGAGTAATTCAGCCTGGAATCAGAATCAGAATAACCCATCATGGAATCAAAACAACCCATCATGGAATCAAAAAAACCATCATGGAATCATAATAACCCATCATGGAATCAAAACAACCCATCCTAGAATCAGAATCATACTAATCCACATTGGATGCAAAATCAACCACAATGGAGTCAGCAATACCAGTCCTATCCAAGGCAACAAAGAAATCAAGGTCAAAATCAACATTTGTTGCCTGCACCTAATCAAAATTTTCAAGAAAAATAGAACCAACCACAATAAACACAACAGGTGAAACAACCTCAACTTCCAACTCAATCAGTCACTAATCCAAATAGCATGAGACAGGCATCCCCTGTCTATGTGGTTGAAGCTAAAGAAAATGTTGAAATAAATGTTATTGATTGTAGTAATATCCAACTTCATTCAGGAAAAGTTGTACCTGAACTTATTTCCAATAAAAGCAAGGAAAATGAAGAGCAAGAACCTTTGGAACCAGTTATAGTTGAACCAACAATAGAGAAAGAAGAAGAAAAAATAGAACCACAGGCAGAACAATTACCTTCATCAAGGATAATTCCATATCCTAAAAGATTCAATACCACAACAGAAAATTTGAATCAGACCTGGTCAAGGAACTTAAAAAGTTAACTATATCATTGCCCTTATTGCAAGCCATTAAGGATATACCAGTGATTAAAAGTACTGTCCGAGATTTGTGCATTAGAAGAGCAGGAAGAAAAAAGAAAGCATTTCCCAAGACTATTCAGGTTGAAGGAAAGATAGCTGATCTCTTATCTGGAAAACTAGTACCTCCAAAGTATAGTGACCCAAGAAGTCCAGTTATCACAGTTACTATAGGTTCAGTACCAATATCAAATGTCTTAGTAGATCTAGGAGCTACAATAAATGTCATGACCAAGGATATAATGAAATAATTACAGCTCAAACATCTCAGCCCCACATTTATAGTTTTAGAAATGGCTGATAGGTCAGTTGCAAAACCTGAAGGTATCATTGAAGATGTTCCTATAGAAGTTTCTTCTTGGGAATTCCCTGCAGATTTTTTGGTCTTACAACCAAGAAATTCAACACATGGATATCCCATCATTTTGGGAAGACCTTGGCTTGCAACTGCAGCAGCCTTCATAGACTACAGCTATGGAAAAATGACTATTTCAAATGGTATTGATCTAAAACAGATCTCTCTATATCCTCCTGCAAAACCCTCCAACAATTTTTTAGGTCAGTTATGGTTTCCTGATTCAGATGAAGAATCAGAGGAGGTTATTTCCACACTAGCCACCTTGGTAGTAAGGGAACACACAGAAGACCTCCATGACACAGAAAACTCATAAAATGAAACTATCCTAATGAATGTTTTGCATGAACAAGGGTTAGAAGAGGAAGCAGTAAGTATCCATCATTTGTTAAGGAATGAGGAGAACCAAAATTCTAAAGGTGAACCATCTGTACTATCATAGGAAAACTTTGTTTCACTACCACATGGGTGGCACCATCACCTAATTTTTCCTTCTCACTGTTCCATACAGGATATGCTTCCATCAGGAAGTAATGAAACAAAAACTTCTTATTTCCTCCCATCTCAGAAGTGTCCTCTTAACTCCCTAATCACCAGGTATGAAGAAGTGAGTTCAGTCCTTCCAAATACAAAACAAATAGAAGTCCAGCCAGGCAAATTATTGAACATTAACAACTGGCTTACTAGGGAAGAGGAAGAAAAATTGATAGTTGTCTTACAGAAGCATGTTTATGCTTTTGCTTGGGACTATAAAGATATGTCAGGAGTTCACCTTGATATATGCACCCATAGAATTTATACTGAAGAAGTCAAGCTAGTAAGACAACCCCAGAGAAGATTGAATCCTGCCCTAAGAGATATTGTAAAGGAAGAAATTGAAAAACTTCTGGAGGTAGGATTCATTTACCCAATTTTTGATAGCCAGTGGGTCTCTCCATTGGTTATAGTTCCTAAGAAAAATGGAAAAATGAGAGTATGTGTAGACTATAGAGAGCTGAATAAAGTGACATACAAAGACCATTTTCCATTACCTTTCATAGATCAGGTGTTAGATACCCTTGCTGGAAAGAAATACTTTTGTTTTCTTGATGGATTTAGTGGATATAATCAAATTCAGGTTGCACCTAAAGATCAAGAGAAAACAACCTTTACCTGTCCATGGGGAACATTTGCCTATAGGGTTTTACCTTTTGGTTTGTGTAATGCCCCAACAACATTTCAGCGAGTAGTTTTAGCAATTTTTTCTTATCTGACTACCAACAGTGTTGAGATATACATGGATGATTTCACAAGTATGCGGACAGACTTTTGAATTTACATTAGAAAACCTTGACAAAGTTTTAGCTCACTGTGAAACATACCAGTTATCCTTGAATCTAGAAAAATGCTTTATGATGATGGAGGAAGGAATAGTTCTTGGTCATCACATCTCTCCTCAAGGAATCTAGGTTGATCCAAAGAAAGTGGAAATTATCAAGAATCTTCTTCCTCCTAAAACTCAGACTAATGTCAGAAGCTTCCTAGGACACATTGGTTTTTACCGCAGGTTTATTCCCAGCTTTAGCACAATAGCCAATCCCATGTTTGCCCTATTGACTAAAGATTCTAAATTTTCCTGGACTGCAAGGTGTCAGGAATCATTTGAAGCTCTGAAAGAGAAATTAGTAACTCCACCTGTGTTAAGAGGACCTAATTGGACATTACCATTTCATATACAGACTGATGCCTCCAATACAACAATTGGAGCAACATTGGGACAAATTGACAATGGTGAACACTATGCCATCTACTACATTAGCAAGAATTTGATAGGAGCTGAGAAAAATTATACCACAACTGAGAAAGAATTCTTGGCAGTAATTTATGCCATTAACAAATTCAGGCATTACATCACATGTTATCAAATATTTATTCACACAGATCACACAACCATTAAGTATTTGATGAATAAGCCTATGGTAAGTGCAAGAATTATTCGTTGGTTACTGTTGCTGCAAGAATTTGATATCACTATAATCAACAAACCAAGAAAAGCTAATGTTGTAGCAGATTTCTTGTCCAGATTACAGAACATAGATGAAGGGGAATTAGTTGAAGACACCTTTCTTGATGAAAAATTATTTGCTATATCAGTCAAATCACCTTGGTTTGCAGATATAGCCAATTACTTGGTCACAGGGAAAGTTCCTCCACATTTCACTTCAAAACAAAAAAAAAAATTGATCAAACAAAGTTCTTCTTTTGAATGGATTAAGGGTATACTTTTTAAGTGCAGTCCTGACCATGTGTTACGTAGGTGCATCCGAAAGGATGAGGTATATGATATCCTTAGGGCTTGTCATGATGAACCCTCAGGTGGACACTACTCTATAAAAAGCACAATTAGAAAAATTTTAGGGACAAGATATTATTGGCCATCTCTTCACAAGGATGTGAAAAAGTACATCAAGCATTGTGATGCATGCCAAAGAATGGGGAAACCCACTCATACAAATGAAATGCCACTGCAGCCTCAATTGGTTTTAGAGCCATTTGAGAGGTGGGGGCTTGATTTTGTAGGACCTATTGATCCACCTTCTCAAGGAAAGGTGCATATTCTAGTATGCACTGATTACTTGACAAAGTGGGTAGAGGTGCATGCTTTCAAACATGCTCGTGAAGAGAAGGTCACTGATTTCTTGTATACTCAAATTTTTTAGAGATTTGGAGCTCCCCGATCTATCACCATAGACCAAGGACCCCAATTTGCATCTAAATTCATTGAGGCATTTACAGAATTATATGAAATCAAACATAGAAAATCATCACCTTATCACCCACAAGCAAATGGCTAGGTTGAGGTAACAAACAGGGAACTAGAACGAATCTTAACAAAAATAGTAGCTTTTCATAGGAGAAACTGGTTAGATAAATTACCTGAAGTAGTGTGGGCTTACAATACTACTTGGAAATCCACTACTGGATTCACACCTTATGAACTAGTCTTTGGTAAAAAGCCCCTCTTACCTATTGAATTTGAGCTACTAACACTACGCACAACATTGGAAATTGGAATTGAATTGTCACAGAGCATAGATAGATAGGATTCTATAGCTGAATGCATTGGATGAACTTAGGTTGGATGCTCTGCACCAAACTGAAGTAATTCAGGAGCAGAGGAAGATGTGGCATGACAATCACATTCAACAGAGGAAACTTCAACAAGGAGATTGGGCTTTACTGTTTGATTCTCGCTATGAGGACTTCCCTGGAAAGCTAAGAACTAGATGGCTTGGACCTTATCGTATTGAAGAGGTATTTGACAATGGAGCAGCTCATTTATCTCCTATTGATGGGTCACAGAGAAAGTTGGTAGTGAATGGACATCGCCTCAAGGTGTACCATACACCTTTGACTAAAGAGGAATTCTTGCAGCAGCTTGACAGTTTGGATACACAATAGGTGGAAGAAATTTCCTCTTCCACTTCAAAACAATCAGCATGATCATGGATTTCAAGAAAAAATAGAAAAATACAAAAAAATAAGAAAAAGCAGAAAACAAAAAGATGAATAAATTTTGATTATGAATTCCTTCATGGGCATGATTTCAGGGAAATCATGAATTCCTTCATGGGCATAGTCAGAATCAAGAAAAAAGAGAATCAAGAAAAAAAAGAATCAAGAAAAAAAAAGAGAAAAGGAGAGGTAAAATAAATAAAAAAAAAACAAGAAAAAAAAAGAGAAAAATGAATAACTCAGCAGTGAAAACCTTTTCTAAGGCACTACTGGGTTGGTATGCATGAAAACCAGTTTTCTGGCATGCATAACCTTGAAAATTTCTGAACCATCATTGTACAAATTCACCAACTGCACTTGTTTTGAAATATTGCGGAAAATCTCAGCAGAACATCAACGAAGCAGCCATCTTTCAAAAACTTGCATTAACTTGTTTTAATCAGGTATATATTTCTTACATTTCTTCATTGTAAATGATTGGTATATAGTATATAACAATTAACCATTAGCATAAAAGGTATCCATAAGAGTTGGCATACTTAAAACATGTTTTGAGAATGGGAATATTGATTTCTACCTAATCTTTGGAACAAGAATGCCAAAAATAGTGTCTGCTATCTTCTTCAGACTAATTGTTGTATTGTCTTCGGATTGAAATTGTCTTTGGAATGACAACAGAATGAATGTTGCACTTTGTCTTCGAAATGAAGCTTTGTCTTTGGAATGACGATTTGTCTTCGAAATGAAGCTTTGCCTTCGAAATGACGATTTGTCTTCAGAATGAAGCTTTGTCTTCGAAATGACGATTTGTCTTCACAATGAAGCATCATCTTCAGAATGAAGCTTCATCTTTGGAATGAAGCTTTGTCTTCAGAATGAAGCAGGATTTGTCTTTAGAATGCAGCAGGAATTGTCTTCGAAATGAAGTTCTATCTTCGAAATGATTTGCCTTCGCAATGCAGCCTGATCTTTAGAAAGAGGATTTGTCTTCGGAATGAGGATTTATCTTCGAAAAGAGGATTTGTCTTCGGAAAGAGGATTTATCTTCGGAATGAGGATTTGACATCGCAAAGAAGCATGATCTTCGAAATGAAAACATAATCTTCGGAATGAAGACTTGTCTTCGAAATGAAGTCATAATCTTCGGAATGAAGTTTTGTTTTTGCAATAGATCATAATCTTCGGAAAGAGCATTCAATATAATATCTCCACATGGCATCCAAGGAAGAAAAGAAATACGATCAAGTAAAAATTCTTTTGACAGCATACGATAAATGAACACGTGTCAGTCAAGATGTGGTTTGTTTTTGCACCCATTTGGAAAATACCAGAATCACGGAGGACGTGACCAACAGTATGCCACCATTTTTTTTGATGCTAATAAACATGCACGTGGGAGTCCGCAGGCAAAACAAAAAAACTAAAAAATGAGTAAGGTGGATCTGACGACGAGGACATCTACGCAATCATTGATGGACATGTGTTCGAAGCAAAAATAGAAACGTGTGCCACTCTTCTTTCTGAAGACATATTTGCTAGCGCAAAATGACTACGAGGTACAGTGCTCAGATTACGGTTCATTTCAAAGAACAAAAATAGGGCAATTGAAAACTTGGAACCAAACCCTGCAAATCTACAAACACCAAAAACCAGAGATCCAGCAAAAGAATAGCAGTAGAAGTGAGCAGTTTGTAATGTACCAAGACAAGAAAATGGGGCAAAAAATGAGAATGGAACCAACGGATACCACCCACCTCCGAGAAAATCCAGAAGTGCTGCAGATTTTTGAAGATGGAGGGCTTATGCCATTTTTAGATAAGTTTAATGGGTCCTCTGAATATTTGGTCGACATGTTCACCCACACATTCAGAAACAACCAGGCACACGTTAACGACATGACCATTGAGGTAATCCCTGAAGTTTTGAGTCAAATTATAGAACTGCCATTAGAAGGTCTTTCAATTTCTAGGTCTGGCAAAAACACATTGGTAAATATAGTTAATCAATTTTTGGAAGAAAACGATAGGGCACCAGAATATTTAACACATAATAACACATGCAAGGGGGTAAAAAGGGCCAACCTACAGGAACCCTGGGATGAAGTGGCCACATGGGTAATTAAATTTCTAACCCGTGAAGGGCAGTATGTACTGTTGTCGAGGCATCATATAAAAATTTTAAACCATCTCAGACATGGTAGGCAACAACCAGACGTTAGGGTAAATCTTCCCCTATACCTGCACCAGGAATTGAAAAACATGGCAAAAATATATCAAGAAGGAAAAGGGAGCCTTCGCCACCATGGTCTCATCAAACTAGTTTGCCAGCACCATTTTAGAGGAAACCCTAGGAGCTTTGATAGGTTTTACTCTACCTTAAATGATGTAATTTTTGGAAATGAGGATGAGGAGGAAGAAATAGATACTGCTGATGTTGTTGCAGAAGAAGAAACAACTGTTGTAGAGGCTGTTGCAGAAGATGAAATAGAAACTACTATAGAAGTTGTTGTAGAAAAAGAAACACACCCAACAACAACAACAACAGAACACCTTGCTCCAGAACCTTCAACCTCACGAGCCAAGAAGCAAAAGAAAAGAGGGTCTGGAACTGGCAGTAGAGCAGAAAAATAGAAGAAGGTCCATTTTTTTGAAGTTGTAACTGATTTGTTAGAACAGGGAAGTGAAGCACCTAGCCCAACAGGGGAAGAAACAACAAGGGAAATAGAAGCATCTGAAACTGACCCCACAACCCCTACTGTCACCAAAAAATAGAGCAAAAAGAAGAAGTTTGCATCTGGAACTAGGAGGTCTACAAGACTCCACTTGAGGGAAATGGCAGAACAGGTCATAGAAGAAGAAGGTGGACAAAGCAGTCCAGATGTCACAAAAATACAACCAGCCCCTGAAAACTTTCCAGAATTCCCTAAACAGATAATTGAGGAAGAGGTTGGGTAGGATAATTTGGAGGTGGCTATAGTTCAATAGGCCACAGAAATGGTAGATGCAATTATAGACAGTTTCATAGAGCCTCCTGAACAAGAGCAGATAGATGTTGCAGAGGAAGAGATAGTTGTTGAGCAGCCTACTATAGCTGACTTGTCTGCATTAGATTCTGAAGTAGAAATAGAGGAGGAAGACATCACAGAGAAACTGAGAGCAGTAAGGAGTGTTGTCAAAACACAAACTAGATGGATTGAAGAGAGAGAAAACATCATTGAGATGCAGGAAAGAAAAATTGCAGAGTTACAGTAGGAAGTGGCAAAGTTGAGAGAAAGGCTGTCATAGTCTAAAAAATAGCCAATTGTATCCATTGATGAGGACGATTTGGCTCAATTGCTTGTGGATTTATCTAGGGCAGATGACTCTGTTGAGGCAGACATAGGTGCTCATTCTGAAGAAGCACCCTTTCATTCTAAAGAAGTGCCTTCTCATTCAGAAGCACCATTTCATTCTGAAGATGCTTTAGACTTGGCAAAAAGCATAGCAAAAAACATTGGAGATGAGTCACCAGCATAGGAATAGTCCAAGCAGCAACATGAAATAGATCAAGTAAGTACTTCTATTGATGTCCCTGTATTTCAAACTGTTACACCATCAGTAGAAGTAGCAGATAAGGGGGTGCAAGTGGAATTACTATCTGATGACAACCCAATAGAAATAGCAAAAAAGGGGGTACAGGTAGAATTATTGACAGATGATCAACCACTAGAAGTGGCAGAAAAAGGGGTTTAGGTAGATCTGCTACCTAGAGTTCCACCTGTAATTAGACCACCTAATACTGTGTCCCTAGAACAATACAATGCAGACATAGCAGTTGGGTGATTAGATATGAGAAGCTTGCCACTAAGACTAAAAAATTCAAATTAGAAGGAAAACAGCTAGAGGCCAAGGAAACAGAGATTCAGGCATTGAAAGAAAAGGTGTTTGATTTATGTCAAATTGCTAAATTTTTAGTCCAATTCAGATGGCCAACTAGATTTTATAGTCTTATTCTAAAGGAGAAATACCTCAGATGGCAGGTCATGAGGATTAGCTCAGGTCTTCCATATAAATTGGACACCACTGTAGATTTCTTGGAAGCATACTTTGACAACCCTATTGAGCAGAAAAATCTCCTATGTGAACTATTTTTACATAGCTTCTTTATTCTAGAAGAAGTAGAATTTCATCCTCAAATCTACATTGGAGATGTTCAATTGAGGGCATTCATGTCCACCTTGCAAAATTAGTTTTATTGGGACCAGGAGAAAAGGCAGAATAAAGAGATTGAAACAAGAGCTGAATTGTTAGTCAGAGCAATTCAGCCAAATCACCCAATTATCACAAGACAACACTTCACCATGATGAACAGGGATGATGTGAAAAGAATGTACTTGACAAATTTGAGGGACTGTGTGACCAGATTCCACAATTTTTGTAATGACAATTTTATGCCAACATTATCAGTCTGTAGAAATAGATGGGCTGAACTTTCCATGTCTTTGCAAAAAAGAGAACCCATCTCCCCCATCAACTTAGAATGGTCTAGAAGAAGGGCAGAAGGAGTAATACAATTTATTGAAATCATGCAACATAATTGGATAGGTCTCAGATTTAGGCCTCCAACCATCATCACTCCAGTTCCATTCTACTTTGAAGAAGATGCCCAACCTGATGAACAATTTGAAGAATGGCTCAGGAACCTTCATGAAAATAGGGGGTATTATATAGGCAAGAAATTGTTCTACAGGTCATGGAATTTGACCATGGACATATGTGATTCCATAGCCCAACAGAATGCATGAGGACATGCATCAATATAAGTTGGGGGGAAAATGATGAGGCCTGAAAATGCCTCAATCATAACATGTTTTGAACACTAAAATTGCCTACAAACTCTTATGTTTAATCTAATATGCTAGTTAAGTTAATTCAATATGCTGTGTATTAACTATTTGCATGATGAATGTATCTGAAATACTATATTCTAATTTTTACAGCTTTTTGCATGAGTTTTATGTTGTTTTGTTATGACTTGCTAAATGAGATATGCTTAGATTGATAGTAGAATTTCACTAATCATGTTTTGATATGTCTCAAGCATTTTATTTACCTAAATCTGGCAACAGTGCAAGTAAACTCATTACCGTGCAAGAAAAATTGGTTTTTCCCATGTAAATTCCAGCCAGCTGCCAATGAATGGCAAGGCATGGAATTCACATGTGGAAAGAGATGAAGACCATTGGAATTTGATCCAGAGAAGTAACCCACATGAGAAATGTAGAGGAAATCATTTAAGGAGCCCACATTTGTTCATTCCGAAGTCTCTTCGGAATGAACAGATATCTTCGAAATGAGAAAACATAGTGTCTTCGAAATGAGCGGATCTTTGGAATGAGAATTGTAGTATCTTCAAAATGAGCGGATCTTCGAAATGAGAATTTTAGTATCTTCGAAATGAGCCACTTATCTTCGAAATGAAAATAGAATGTGCTTTTTGACTTATTGACCGAATTTTGACGCTGGAAAAAGGGAAATAAATATTGAAAAGGGTAAGGGAAAATATCTCAGATCTGACTTTGTCGTCCTTGCCGACCAAAGCCACCATTTATGGAAAGATCAAGTGTGATCTTCTTCTAGGATAAAACCAAGAATTGTTGCAGCATAATAGGATTAGATCTTTTGAGATATTCTCAACTTGTTAGTAGATCTTAGGACATCTATAAATATGGCTCCCGTTCAGGTTGAGCTAGTAGTAGTAGAGAGAGTGGAGATAGAAGATAGAGAAAGCATAAAGTAGAAAATAGGCAATAACTAGAAAAGTGACCATTACAGTCCTGTAACAGGTTTTCAATGAGAATTATTGTAATCATGTGCTTGAATCAATAAAGTGTACTATTTCTATTTCATATTGCTTGTAAATGAGTGTGAGTAAGATCTAGAGAGAGAGAGACTCATACCTTCTTCTAGACAAGGAGGTTGGCCACTTCTAGACCTAGGAGGAGGACTAACAACAGGTTTTTATTCTGATTTTGCTACATCATAATGAGTTGTAGAACTTGTCATTTCATTCCTTTGTAAAAAACTAATGATATTTGCAATCTTAGCTTATTTTATGTTTTGTGATTAATGGTTTGGTTGTAATCCCCACTTTCAGAAAAGCTTTCAATTTATTGTAGACTGTCAATTCTAGAATTTACTATTTTCTGTAATTTCCTGCATTTTGTGTTGTTGTCAACCTCTGCACAGAAGATTGACAACCTTCTATTACAGAGCCTTGATAGGGTTTCATTTCCATGCTATAAGTAGGTTTCCATTGTTGCAAAAGTAAATATATTTCCTTTCTGCAATTATAATCAGACTTTTAATTCTGCAACATAATTAGGTCTCATTCTACAATTGTAATTAGGATTTCATTTCTACAGTTAATGATTAGTTTCCATTTTTGCAACTTAGATTAAGGTTTAATTCATGCAATTTAGATATAGGAATGTCCTAAATCCCCCACACAATCGGTTTCACCAATAAGACCTGTTGCTCTAGATTGACCTAAGTTATAACCCTGTTCACCCCTTCTTTCATAGATAGCCTTGTACACTGCCCTGGATTGACAAATTCATTGAGAATTAATGATGTGTATAACGACAACGCATCAACATCTAGCCCAATGACATCTTGATCCTCTAAGCTATCCCAAGATATGGGAGTTTTGCATCTCCTGCCATATAAGGCTTCAAACAGGGCCATTTTCAAGGAAGCATGGTATCCATTATTATAAAAAAAATCAACTAGATGCAAAAAGTATTACCATAGAGACTTTTGGTCCATGAAAAACATGTGGAGCATGTCTTTCAAAATTGGGTTCGCCCTTTTTGTTTGACCATCTATTTTTGAATGATATGCAGAGCTAATATTTAACTTTGTGCCAACTGCACAATGAAGGGCCTACAAAAATTCAAATGTAAATATAGAGTCCTTATCTGAAATGATCATCTTAGAAAAACCATACAACCTAAAAATATCTTTAGCAAATATATTAGCCACTATCAGAGCATCATCCTTGGTGTTTCATAGAAAAAAATGAGCAACCTTGGTCAGTCTATCAACCACTACAAATATTATGTCATATTGGTACCTAGTCATACATAATCCCACTATGAATTCCATAGATATCACCTAACATTTTCAAATTGGTATGTCATGTGGGTACAAAAGTCCTGTTGGATGTCTATGTTCAACTTTCACTTTTTGATATTCTAAACACTTAAAAATAAAATCAATGATATATTTCTTGATTCTCGACCAATAGAAGATCTTCTTCATGTTCTCCCTCATATTTACCCTCCCTGGGTGAGTGGATTAAGGAGTTATATGCACCTCTTGCATGATCAATATCATTAAATCACAAGCTTTAAGGATCACCATCCTACCCTTAAAACATAAAAGTCCATATTTTATGACAAAATTCTTACTATATTTAGAATTTCTTTCCATATTGGCCCTAATTTTACTGCAAAACTAATCCTATGCTTACATTTCCTTGAATTGGTCCATTAAGTCCATGTTACATTGGGTCAAAGCAACTATGTACCTTCTCTTACTCAAGGTATTAGCAACCTTGTTTTCCTTATATTTGATATACTCTATACCAAAATCATATTTTTCTAAGAAATCGATCCACCTTCTTTGTCATGCATTGAACTTTGGTTGAGTGAATATGTACCTCAAGATTTGATGGTTAGTCCTCAACTCAAAAGGATTTCCATGTTTCTTGAGTTTCCTTAACTCATATGCTATGAATGAATCATCTTGGGATAAAACTCCTCCCAAACCTTTCAAATAAGCATCAATATAGACTAAGAAATTCCCTAGTGGATTTGGGATCTTGATAATAGGTGTAGTGGCAAGCATTTACTTAAGCAACTCAAAAGTGGCTTCACATTTATTCATCCATTTATATTCCTTACATTTTCTTTGAAGGTTTGTTATGGAATAAGCTATCTTGAAGTAATCCTTTATAGATCGCCTATAGTACCATGTTATGCCCATGAATCTCCACACTTTAGGTACATTAGTATATGGAGGCCATATTAGAATGGTATTTATCTTCTTAGGATCCACTACTATGCATTCTATATATATATAATATGTCCAAGATACTGCATCTCTAGAACATAGAAGTCACATCTTTATATATTTCTATCAAGTTGATTCCTTCTCAACAACCCAAGCACAATCCTTAAATACTTATCATGCTCCTCCTTATTCTAGGAATATATCATAATATCATCCAAGAATACTAAGATAAACTAATCTAGATGCTCTCTAAACACACTGATCATCAAATTTATGAATGATTTTGGGGTATTGGTCAGACCAAATGGTAAGACTATAAACTCATAATGCCCATACCTAGTCTTGAAGGTAGTCTTGTGAGTATCCTCCTCATGAATTCTTAATGGATGGTATCTTGATTTTAAGTCAATATTAGAGAATATGGTGGCACCCTTGAGCTAATCAAATAAATCCTTAATCCTAGGTAAAGGGCACCTATTCTAAACAGTTGCTTTGTTCAACATTCTATAATATATTCACAACCTTAGTGAACCATCCTTCTTTTTAACAAAAATAACTAGTGCACCCCATGGTGATATGCTAGGTTTAATCAACCTCTTTTCTAGAAAACCCTAAAGTTGCATCTTCAACTCCTACATTTCTATAGAGTTCATTTTATAATGATTTCTATGAATAGATTTTGAACCTGGCATTAGTTCAATGGTGAAGTCAAATTCATGCTTAGGTAGAAGCCCTGGAAGATATTTAAGGAAGACATCCCAAAATTCCTATAGTATTGGGTGTTTCTCAAATAATTCTTCCTTCCTATCATCCTCAATCTTGTGATTCAAATTAATGACATAGACCATACCACCTTTCCCGATAGCTTTATTTAGTTACATTATAGAGATCATTTGAGGATGGAAAGACCCTTTCTCACTATGTACTCTTAGTCTCTACTTATATTTATCTATAAAATCAGTCCATCTATCCTAAAAATTAATTATGGCTTCATGAGCCCTTAACCAGTCTATTCCCAAGATGATGTCAAAGGTGTGTAGAAGTGCTACATATAAGTTTCATAAGGTAGAGCCATTAGGTAGGGCAATGTCAACTATGGGAAAACATTGATCCACTAAGTAGGTCTATCAATATCCATACTCAAATTTACAACCTTGTTCCAAAAATATTGGTGTTTATAGCAAATCCTTGACTATACTAGCAAAAATGAAACTATTTTTAGCTCCACTATCTATCAGAATATTAACTTTATTATCAAAAAAATTACCATTTAGAATCATAGGTGTGGCTTGACCATCTATATTCTTATTTATAGTTGTAACATAGATTTTATGGTTGGGTTCCTCTATCATTTTGCTTAGTCCTAATCGACTTGGACACTTGTTTGCATAGTGATGTCCCACACAATCATAGCAACCACCTTTGGTACCTGGGTGCCTTTCTTGTTTCTTTCCATTTTATGCTCCGTTTGGGATGGTTTAGGTTGATTCTATTCTTGAGGAGTACCATTATCCTTCCTCTTCTAGAATTTCTTCTTGAGATTCCCTTGTTTCCTATCATATTTCTTTTTTACCTTTAGATTATATTTACTTTTCTTGTTCTATCCTTGCTTCCACTTCATAAATCCAACACTCTTTCTTTTCCTTAAAGCATGTCAATCCATTTTTGACAACACCACATAGTTGAAGGGAGACTTGTTCAACTGTAGGTTGGACTCAAGCTTATGCATGTTTACCACTAATCTTATGTTAGGATCTATTCCCAAGATAAACTTATGTACCTTCATACTCTCATCATTCTCATTGAGCATTACATACTTAAGTAAATTTATAAATATTTGGTGGTAAACCTCCACTAACATTATTTATTAGACAGGTTTGGAAAATTTCTCAAAATTTTCCACATAATGTTGTTTAGTGAGGAATCATTTTTTAAAATCCTTCAGAAACCTTACCCATGATAGGTTAAAAGCCTCAATTTTTTTTACTAGATTTAAAAGTTTTCTACCATTCCAATCCAATCTCTTGAAAATGGAGAGTGGCCCACTAGGTTCAGGTCACTAAAGAATAGTTTTCATAGAGAAATATATATCTAGCTCATTTAACCAAGATTCAAATAAGTCACTCCCATCCTTTTCGATGAATTTAGATGTCTTAACATTATTCATATACTTAGCTAATTTTACCTCTATAAGAGAGCCGTAACTTCTTACCCATATGTAGGAGGATTTCCTTCCTATCCAACCTCAGGATATCTATTTTTATTCACTATGGTTTCCAACATTTCTCTCTATTGATCCATCTATTCTCTTTGTTGCTCTAATTTCTCTTGCAAAATTGAGACAATAAAAGTGAGTTTCTCCACCTCTCTACTGGAGTTTCCCAAAATTTCTCCTAGGGTCTAGCCTTGGCATTTTCCTACCTAGCATATATTTATGGAATAGAGGATCCTCTTCTTCCTCTCCTTAAATTTGGTTCCATAGTCTTGGCCACATAAAAATTATTAAGTTAGGTTGTTGTCCTTCTCATTGCCTCCTAACCACTAGTTAGTTACATATTTCATATGTGCTAACATCTAAATACTACCATCCACTTATAGTATTCATTTTTCCACTTCCCAAGTCATCCATCAAGTCAACTTCTCTAAGTCCTTTCCAGGGAAGCTTTTATTCCTATGACCTAGAACTCTGATACCAACTATAACAACCCTAAAACCAAAAAATCTAAGAGAGATATTTTTAAAGTCCCTAAGGATCACCAGAGTATCTAAGGAATACAAACCATGACTAGACATAATCACATTTCGAGTCTAGGATGTTGTAGATATCACTCAAGTGGATAAGAGAGGCCAAGCTCCCATAGGTAATTAGGGTTTACCTTGTATACCTCTATGGTATAGATGATGCGCATAAAATATCTCCCCACTTTTTTAATATTTCTCAAGAATGCTAACATATTGACCTTAGCATTAGTATTATCTCATCTCAATCCTTCAAAATATGGGAATACAAATTCCTTCCACCAACCATAAGTTATTCTATGTTGGGTCCTTCGATGTAATGTCTTAGTCTAGCTTAATTGCACCTTTACAGTGTTCCTTAAAATTTATGCTTGTTTCTCCCATCTCTGCAATGGGTGTCTAAGCATCAATCACTCTGTGATTGTCTTCCCATGGATACAAGAACTAGGTGTTGCTACTCCACAATAACCCAAGTTAAAAAGGAAGAGTTTTAGACAAGTTTACCTTTATATACCACCCCAAAAGAAACCCATATGCCCAAAAATAACTCTCTCTCTCTCTCTATCTCTCTCTCTCTTTGTGAAAGCATTAAAACATAAGCATCATCTAAAGTGGAAGCAAAACTAATTATATTATTCTTACAAATTAAATCTAAAAAAACCTTTAGATCAAAGCATAAAAATGGATAAGAACCATATAACCATACATAAACATGGCACCATACAAAAATTCCATTAAAGATTTAAAAATAGTATTTGCTTCTATTACAATAAACCCTCTTTCACTAAGAGTGGTTTTCAAACTAAATCCTTATTTGAATTTTAATAATAGCTAAATAATCAACTAGCATAATCTAACATCTTCTTTCCTTGACCTCCATAGAATATTGATAGGATGTGTAGGCTCAAAAAACCACATGTATTGAAATTTTTTAAAGACAGCTAAATAAGCAGTTGAAGGTCCAAAATTTTACAAAAATTTGGATAAATTTTCAAAGACTTTACCCAAATTAGCTGGATTGCTCAAATCCATGGTGAAATTTTCTTGATAAATGCAAAAATAATTTTGCTCCACGACTAGCTTTTCTTCTTTGATAATCGTGTGGATATGAGGAGTATAGAGGAGAAGTCCGAATTCACTCAAACTGTGATTCCATGATAGAAATATGATAAGTGGTCTAAATTTGAAAAATGAGGCATGACTATTGTTCCTCTTTGGTTGTGACACAAAAATGAGAAAAACATGTAATAAAGAGTCAATATCAAATCCGTTGATTCGCACCCATCCGCGAGGAGTTCGACATAGCAGGTTAAACAATATGTTAAAGCATGGTGGCCATTTATCTTTGTTAGAGGAGTGGCTAGGAGTGATATACTAAATCTCAAAACTACCAATATTGGTGAATCCATGGTTAATATAATAAAAATGGCTAAGGTTCTTTTCAATGCATAAATTTCCAACTTTATTTGTATGGTGCACAATTGGGAGAAAGAGATCTATCGAAGGTGCAAAACATGGATATCAGCCTCACCGTGGCTAGAATGATCAAAATGGTCTAAGTTTGAAAATAGCACACAACTGACCATTTTTGTATAGTCATGATACAAAAATGAGAAATTCCTCCAAGGAGTATAGTAGATACGTGACCACGAGATGACTTCAGGAACAAAGAAAGAACCTGGAACCATGGGTAAACATATTTTCAAGGAAAATTTTAGCAAAGTATTATTTTTAGAGATTCACTTAAGATCAAAGGATACTGGACAATAAGAATTCTAGCAACCATAAGGTAAACATATTGGAATAGGAAAATTCTCAAGTCCGCAATTTTTTAGGGATTTCACAACTAAATCTATCAAAATGCTTGAAAAGGTAAAAGTCTAGCACAATTTCATGAAATAGAAAGGAAGAGAGTGGTCACAAGTTATCTAATCACAACCACTCATTCTTAGATCAACAATGAGGATTGAATCTACCTTTATTTAAAAATTCCAATGCGATTGCACATGACTGTGTGTTACAGTGAGTAGAGGGGATTGATTCAAATGCCAAAAAAGCCCAAAACACCAAGTTGCAATCCAAAAGTTTCTAGAACTCTCAACTCAACAAACTTAGTTGTATATATATAGATATCAAGGCATATCAATAATAGGGGATGATAGAGGTTGACCCTTACTCAAAATATATTGTAATTTTTCAAGAAGATGCAGATGGATGCTACCATTAATGGAAAATTGCAAGAAGATCAAGAACTTAAAATATTCCTTGTAATGCTCAAAACAAAAATATTGTAAAATTATAAATAGAGGTCAAACCCTCATTTCAAAAGGTTGGATCTAAATTTTTTGCTTACACCATTGTTGTAAAATCTTGCAATTACTGAAAAGAACATTACTATGAATGTTTACCTTAAACTTGAATCTGTGGTAATTGCTATTATTAATAATATTAAGTCATTTCTGCTACTACTGCTATGGTTAGTTTATTATGTTAATTTGGATTTATAACTTAGAGAAAATTGGAATGATTCATACTTATATTTATATGTATACTTATGAGGATTCTATTTCTATTATTCAAGGTATTAATCTAATTCTATTAACTTGGATTATTAATGCTTTAGATGTTTGGAATAATTATTTAAGTATACCCAAAGCTCTCAATATGGATTGTTGCTAAGTTTTAAATGTTGTTAGTCCTATATATTATTTTTTAGAAATTGAATTTCTAGAGGATTCTTTGTGGATGCCTATGTTGTTAGCTTCATCCGTCCATTCTTAATTCATTCATTTCTTAACCCTTTCATCCCTATCCCTAAGATTTTACTATTTTGAGCTAAAAAGAGTCAACATCTATTAAGTTGACAAGGTATACCAACCTACTCTAGAGGTTGAGTTAAGGTATTTTAACCCTTCCAATGTTTGTTTCGGGTTGCAAATAGTGGGTTCTCACTCTAAATATTTTTTATAATAGTTGATGAGCATCAGAAATGCTCATATTTTGTATACATTTTCTTGATTATTATGCGGTTGTATAATAAGGATTGCATATGTTTATGAATGATTATATAATTATTTGATGAAATTATGCGTGTTATCTAATTCATGTGTTTTCAGTGTGTTTTTGTGGAATTGCAGTTGATTTAGTTAGATTTGGATCAGTCGAGGTCTTTTCATGGACCTGGCACTTTGTTTCTTTCGGAATCAACGCAGAGAAGGTAGGCGCCTTCCTCTTCCAGGAAGGCGCCAAGCGTAAGTAGGCGCCTTCCTCTTCCAGGAAGGCGCCAAGGAAAGACAAGCGCCTTCCTCTCCCAGGAAGGCGCCAATAGAAGGCCAGCGCCTTCCTCTTCCAGGAAGGCGCCAAAGGAAAAGAAGCGCCTTCCTCTCATAAGGAAGGCACCGACAGGAAGGCACCACTAGAAGGCAAGTACCTTCCTCTCATAAGGAAGGTGCCACTAGAAGGCAAGCACCTTCCTCTCATAAGGAAGGCACCACTAGAAGGCAAGCGCCTTCCTCTCATAAGGAAGGCACCACTAGAAGGCAAGTGCCTTCCTCTCACAGGAAGGCGCCAATAGAAGATAAGTGCCTTCCTCTTCCAGGAAGGCGCCAATGATAGTAAGGCACCTTCCGCATAGAGAAGGCACCCGACATACTTAGGCACCTTCCTCATAGGGAAGGCGCCCCTGTTCTTCGCCCGTTGACCAGACAAGCATGACGTGGACAACAACGACTGGTGTAGTTCCAACTCTACGTCATGTAGAGTTAAATTGGGGATCGCACCGATGTATGAGAACGTCCTACCAATGCCAGGTGAAGCACAAACCAATCAGTGAACATGCCACCATTAGAAATGAATGCCAATTTTAGTAGACGTCGATCACATTTACCAGACTATCTTAGTTTAGTCTGGAATGAATCGACTATTATAACTTCTTTGTAATAGAAGATCTATGGGTGTGCTATATAAACACATGCAGACCTCTCTAAGGATATATAGAATATTTTGATAGTAATTATAGAGAGATATACAGAAGAAGCATTGTAATACTTTGATAATTATAATACAGTTCTAAGAGTTTCTAAGTGCGTGTTCAGTTGGGAGGAAGCTGCTGGAGCCTGGGCCCACTCCAAGCTAGTATTTCTTCCCCTATTTTTCCTATGTTTTCTAGATTAGTTTACCACTTTTATAAGATTGTTTATCGCATTGTTATTTCTAGTATTTGCAGTAGGTTCATTTCCAGGAATGTGTGAATATTTCCTTTCTGTAGATTTAATTGTTTTTACGTAAATTATTGAGGAGTGTATGAATGATTGACGACCATTTGAAACACCCCCAATAGTAGAACTAGCGGACTCATCTCAAGTGGTATTGTAAGCAATCTTGTTCAAGACCCTTCGCAAGTTTACGAAGCTCCATGGGTTGATAAATTAAATGCATGGGCATGTGACAAAAGTAGGAAAGAAGTTAACCTTGTTTGGCCCGCAACATTTTGGCATCGTTGTTAGGGAAGCGTCTCAACTAGATTATTTACAATACCTAGAAACCTTCCATCTGACCTTGTATGAGTTCTTCGAGAAGAAGAGGACCTGACGGTCGGTTTATAAAAACCAATCCATCAGAACCTGAGTCAATCGAACATTCTAAATTTGAATTAGACTCACTCGACCCACCTCCAACAATCCATTGGAGTGAGGAGCCACACTTTGTGCAAAGTGCCTCCTCATCCCATCAACGTGGGGAAGAACGAATCATCATAAATCCCCTGTTTAATAGGACACCCTTAGAGGAAGCCCTATTGTGGAAAGTTGTAGAAGATCGGATGATAACACCAGACAACCTTAGAGCCTTGACTCAGAAAGTCTTAAATGATCGTAAGGCCATAAATACTGCATTAGAGACCACATTTCCTAAAAAAATGGCTGACAATGAAGAAGTCTCATCTGGATTTAGTTTCCCGATTGAAGGAGTAGGAGATACCAAAATGAAAAACATATCCCCTGCTCACCTTTCGACCTTCAGAGGATACCCAACTGAGGACCCTGACCTATTTTTATTTAAGTTTGATGTCTTATGTAGGTCTGTGGACTACAAATCTGATACGCAGAAGCTGAAACTCTTTCCTTCCATGTTGGATGATGCAGCTCTACGATGGTTCATCGGTCTGGGAGACAAACACATTGCCACTTGGGATCAAATGAAGAAGCTCTTTTTAGAGCAATACCAAGATTTTGGGAGAGCAAGAGACTCCAGAGAAGAGGTCCTGAGCATGACGCAGAAAGAAGATGAGTCTCTCGAGGAATACTGGGAGAGATTCAACTTCAATCTTCAATGATCTCCTCACACGAAACTATCTGATAAGTCCCTCAAAAGCATATTTTTGAGAGGACTTACCAATGAATCACTAGAGGCTCTTAACATGATTTCTGGAGGTGATGTCTACCAAGCACGCTATGGAAGACATCCGACAACTATGCCGGAACTACTCAAGAAGGAGAGGCAAGACCACTTCTAGAACCATGAAAGTGACTGCTTCAGTCACGAAGACAGAAATAGGTAACATGCTGGAAGATTTAAAGAGCGAAATGCTCTCATCTCTAGCATTGCAGATGGATACGCTGTTGTTAGAGAAAAAGAAGCAAGAAAATGAAGCAGCATTGGCTTATTTCTATCCAAAATGTAGAGGGAAGCATGCAAAGAATGCATGCCCGGAGAACAAAGTCAGAGTATGCATAGTTTGTAGGCTGAACCATAAAACTCGATTGTGCCCGCAACTGCCCAGTAATCAGGAGGATGCTGAAAGCGCGGATGCCTATTTCATAGGCAATCGAAAGAGTTGGCCACAACCCCCTACGGGGAATATGCCAACCGAAATGTCGTCATATGGGGGAGGACCATACATGCACCAAGGCCCACCTCAACCACCTAACATGGGGTGGTGGGGGCCATCACCCTGGTCCAACGCACCCCCAACAGCATTCCCAAACCAGCAACCATGGATGCCATATCCATATCCTGGGCAGCAGTGGAGAGGCCACACTACGTGGAATCAGGCTCCATAGAATGTAGCACCAGCTCACCCCCAACAGAATTTATCGGCGTTGCCAGTAGTGAGACCTACGTAGCTACCCGCACAACCGATGACAAATCCGAATAACAGGGTGAACCAACCAACATACAACGTGGAGGGTGAGATGTATCCGATGTACCATATTCAGCTTAGGTCTGGTAGACAGCTAGGAGTAGGAACGCCTCCACTGGTAGAAGAGGAGGAAGAGGTAGGAGAAACACCTCTTGTAGAAGAGGTGATAGAAGAAATGCCTGAGAGAGCAAAGGCTCCATTTCCCAACCGGTTGCAAGAATAGAGGAAAGTAACGCAGCTGGAGTTCGATATCTTGTCTAGCTTGAAGAACCTCACCATGACAATTCCATTATTTCAAGCCATCCGAGATGTTCTGATATATACCAAGGTGATAAGAGAGATGTGTCTAAGGAAGCCAGGATGAAGAGCAACCCAGACTATCAATGTCATGGGTAAACTAGCAGATTTGATGATGGGCAAAATGTGCCATCCTAAGTATGCAGACCGGGCAGCCCGATGCTGACTATAAAAATTGAGGGACATTCCCTGTCCAATACGTTGGTCGATCTCGGAGCAGCCATCAACGTAATGCCTCAGGAGACCATGTAGAGGCTACAACTCACGAACCTGAAACCCACTATGACAGTGCTGTAGCTGGTCGATCGATCGACCGTGGCATCGAAAGGAATGTTGGAAGACATAATAGTGACAGTCAATGCATGGGAATACCCAACCAACTTTTTAGTCTTGCAATCTAAAACTAGGTTGGGCGGTTACCCGCTCATCTTGGGAAGGCCATGGCTGGCAATAGCTGATGCTTACATCAGCTATCGAGATGGGCTGATGACCATCTTCGATGGATGAAATGTTAAAAGGTTGACTATTTCACCCCCAACGTAGTCCGTCGACTCAGTAGGAGAACCCATGTTGATCGAGCATGAAAATCCTAAGCTATCCATGATCCAACCGATGATGACGTTGGATGAGTTGGTAGAAGAAGATGAAGATGGTGCTATTATGGAGTTCCTCCATGGGGAGTCCTCCATATCCACACCTAGATCATCATTGGCTGGCACCCAAGATCACCACATTCAGTAGATACACGTCGGGCCAGGAAGAACGTTGAATGTCAGTAGTGGGTTGACTCCCACACAATTGATGAAAGTAGAAGAGCTCCTGGTTAGACACCAATAGGCATTTGCATGGGATTACTCAGATATGAAGGGTATCAGCCCAGAGATCTATACCCATCGTATATACCTAGATGATCAAGCAACTCCAAGCAGGCAACCATAGAGAAGAATGAATCCGGTAATGAAAGACATTGTCAAGGAAGAACTGCAAAAACTCTTGACTATCGGATTCATCTATCCAATTTTTGACAGTGAGTGGGTATCACCGTTAGTGGTAGTCCCTAAAAAGAATGGGAAATGGTGAATCTATGTGGACTACAGAGCATTAAACAAAGCGACCAAGAAGGACCACTTCTCGCTCCCGTTCATTGATCAAGTCTTGGATACACTCTCAGGGAGGAAGTATTTCTCCTTCCTGGATGGATTCAATGGATACAACCAGATCCAGATAGGAGAAGAGGATCAGGATAAGACAATGTTCACCTACCCATGGGGAACGTTTGCCTATCGGGTATTACCTTTCAGATTGTGCAACGCACCTACCACCTTTCAAAGGGTGGTGCTTAGCATATTTTTAGACATGATGGGAGACGCGGTCGAAGTATACATGGATGACTTCACCATCTATGGAGAAACCTTTGATGAAGCAATGACGAACTTGGAAAGAGTGCTCGAAAGAAGCAAGGAAAACAATTTGTCCCTGAGCAACGAGAAATGCTTTATGATGATGCAAGAAGGCATCGTATTGGGACACCACCTCTCCGTAGAAGGAATAAAGGTTGATAAAAGAAAAATTGAGGTCATCAGAGACCTACCCAGCCCTAGAACGTAGAGAGAGGTGAGGAGTTTTCTTGGATCAATCGGGTACTACCGGTGATTTATCATCGAATTCAACAAAATTGCAAAACCACTGCACACTCTATTATCTAAAGATGTGGAGTTCAATTGGATGGAAGACTATGAAGAAGCATTTTAGTTGCTTAAAGAGAAACTGATATCCACACCGATTTTAAGAGGACCAAATTGGGCCATACCATTCCATATCTACTGTGATGCATCCAACGGTGTGATTGGAGAAGTCCTCGGATAGAAGGATGGCGAAGAATTTTATGCCATCTACTATGTCAGCAAAAACTTGGTAGGAGCCGAGCTCAACTACACGGTGATGGAGAAGGAGTTCCTTGCAGTTGTGCATGCCATAAACAAATTCTACCATTATATCATCGGGTATAAGGTATTTGTCCACATGGACCATGCGGCTATCAGATACTTGATGAGCAAGCCGGCCATTGGTGGAAGAATTATCAGGTGGCTCTTGTTACTATAGGAATTCGACATCACAATAGTCGACAAACCAGGCAAGGACAATGTCGTAGCAGATTTTCTATCCAGATTGATACCGGTAGACCATACAATAGTGGAAGACCAATTTTTGGATGAACATTTGTTCACCATTAGTGAGCAAATCCTATGGTACGTAGATATAGCCAATTACTTGGCCATCGAAAGAACCTCACCTGCTCTCTCTTTTCGAGAAAAGTAGGCGGTCATAGAGAAAAGTGCATCATTCCTATGGATTGATGGCCTCCTATTCAAAATAGGATGTGACCAGATTATAAGGAGATGCGTAGCAGAGCAGGAGTTCTCAGAAGTACTCAAAGCGTGTCACGATGAACCATGCGGAGGACACTTTGCAGGGAAATGAACTGCCTACAAAATCCTATAGGCTGGGTACTTTTGGCCCACTCTATTCAAGGATGCGGCTGCGTACGCCAGCAAGTGCGATGAATGCCAAAGAATGGGTAGACCAACCCATCGAGACGAAATGCCCCTCCAGCCTCAGGTACACCTGGAACCCTTCGATAAGTGGGGCATGGACTTCATGGGACCAATTAATCCACCTTCAATAGGGAGGAGGTTTATTTTGGTCTATACAGATTACGTCACCAAATGGGTTGAAGTTCAAGCATTGAGAGATTCAAAAGAAAGAACAATCATCGATTTCTTATTTGCCCATATTTTTACATGATTTGGGGTCCCTAGAGAGATAACAATAGACCAGGGGCCTCAATTTACCTCCAGGTTGATCAAGGAGCTGATGGAGCAATACAGAGTTTGGCACAATAAAACTACACCCTACCATCCATAGGCAAATGGGCAAGTGGAAGTGACGAACAGAGAAATAGAGAACATCCTGACGAAGACCATGCAACAACACAAAAAATATTGGGCTACATGGTTGTCGGAGGTAGTCTGGGCATATAATACCACGTGGAAATCCACCACAGGCTTCACACCCTTCCAACTGGTCTATGGGAAGAGTGCGATGATGCCCATTGAATTTGAAATCAAGACATTGAGGACGGCTTCAGAATTGAACTTGAGCTTGGATGACGCTCAAGAAGAAAGGATTCGATAGCTAGATCAGCTGGACGAAATCTGAATGGACGCTCTGTAGAGAACGGAAATCATACAAAAGCAAAGAAAGTGGTGGCATGATCGCCACATTAAACTGAAGTAGTTCCAAGAAGGAGAATGGGTGCTGTTGTACGATTCTCGGTTCCAAGAAAGAAAAGGTAAATTAATGCAAATATGGATGGGACCGTATGAGGTGGTAGAGCTCATCAAGAATGGGGTAGTGCACGTTAGAACAATTGATGATAGCAACACCATGTTAACGGTCAATGGCCACCGACTGCGCCCCTATAACACATCCAAAACCTTACAGGTGGAATCCAGAATAGACATGGGGGAGACCCCATCTTGTTAGATCCGGACCAAACTCTTAACAGGCAAAACGGTGGGCATGGAGGTGCTCACCAAAATTAGTTAATTTAGTTTTTTCTTACGATGTGTTTTGTAGGGATGACGCCCGCATGCAAGCTGTAGGCATCCTAATCCAGGGCCTAACAGGCATGAAATGCATCTAACTACCTTTATTTTTCTTTCTTTTCATTTGCTTTTTGTAGGTGGAAGACCTGACAGCATGAGGAATAGGTATCTGGGAAACCAGGCCTGATTCGGCTCAGCATTCCGACACCGACACTCGTAGGTAGAAGCTGAGGCAGCGTGAAGCGAGACTGAGAAGGCTTGATCACCCTTTCCCAATCAATCACAACATGATTGCCAAGAAGAAGGTGCCTTCCACATGAAGAAGGCACCTTCCTTATAAAGAAGGCACCCACCAGAAGAAGGCACCTTCCTTATAAAGAAGGCACCCAACTAGAAGAAGGCACCTTCCTTATAAAGAAGGCACCCAGCCAGAAGAAGGTGCCTTCCTTATAAAGAAGGCACCTAGCTAGAAGAAGGCACCTTCCTTATAGAGAAGGCACACAAAAAAAAAATATAGGCGCCTTCCATGGCTAGAAGGCGCCACAAAAAAAAAATCCCGAGGCACCTTCCACATCGGGAAGGCACATACATACTGAGGCGCCTTCCACATCAGGAAGGCGCATATAGACTGAGTGCCTTCCACATCGGGAAGGCACACCCATTCAGAAGCACCTTCCATAGTAGGAAGGCGCCATCATCAAAAAGGTGCCTTCCACCATCAAAAGGCACATCCAATCAAAGATGCCTTCCACCACCAGAAGGCGCATCCAATCAGAGATGCCTTCCACCATCGAAAGGTGCATCCAATCAAAGAGCACCGACAACATCGAGAAGGCACCATATAAGCACCTTCCACATTGAAGGCACCATATAAGCACCTTCCACATCGAGAAGGTACCACATAAGCGCCTTCCACATTGGGAAGGTACCAAAGAGTGCCTTCCACGTACAACCAACACTTAAGTCTCCCAGATGCCTCGATCGAAATGAAATCACCACACGAACGAGCGGCATCAGATGACCATACCCCTCCCTCATGTCACAAATCAATGAATCAATGCTCTTCACGATGCATGAAACACCAAATAAGGTACGTGCATACTAACTCAAATTTTTATATAATTATTTATAAATTATGCAATACCAAAAAAATATTGTCATCATAAAAATCATATCCCCCATAGCCGAAACCACGTGCCAATGATATGGCTCGAAAGGTGTACCCTAGAATTAAATGCTAAGGTTAGGCACCTTCCCTATAAGAAGGCGCCTTCCTGAAGAAGGAAGGACAGAAAAAAATGTAGTAGTAAGGGAAGGCGCCATGGGAGGAAGGTCGAAGAATCACGCGGTGAAGAAGAATGAGCCGAGTGATACGGAAGGAATCAGGGGGCGGTAAAAACATAGTTCGAGGCCGAGGGATGGTTCGAATACTATACCCTGGTCAGTTAGGGCTAGGATATGGAGGCAGCCAAGGAATTCGTTGCCTCCTTGAGGGGCGACGTAGCTCAGGTGCGAGGGGTAGAAATTCTAGTCACCCCCGAATACATCTCGTAGGCGACTGGATTGCCCCTCACAGGGGAATGCATATACAAAGGTGGACTACTGAAGCCGTACGCCGAAGTGCTACTGCCAGGAGAAAATGTGCAGATAGATAAGGAAGGGCTACCCAAAAGTAGCCTTCCCATGAATCTACGGAAGATATTCGAGTAGGTTGCTCGATTCTTTACATGCACCGAGAAGTATACCCATTTGCACGCTAACCATGTGCAGTTTCTGAATCACCTGGTGCATGGAAGGAAGTTGAACATGCCCTTCTACCTAGAAAATGCCCTGAAGGAAGAAGTGGCTAGGTACCAGAAGGGAGCACCATCCACCTTGGCCCACCATGGGCTGATATCAACACTGGTCCGCCATGCAGAAGCACAGAGGTAGAACCCCGACGTAGAGGGAGATGGTGGCCAAGAAAGGCAATAGGATGTTATTGCCAAAATAGGGCAAGAAGAGGGAAGCCCTACAGAGGAGATGGCAAGTATCGAGCAATTGGCATTGCCCTATTTCATGGAAGAAAGAGGGCATTCACCAGTGCCCAAATGCATAGAGGAAAGAGGGCATTCCCTAGTGCCCGAGTATGAAGAGGAAGGAGCACCGCTTATTAGCAGTGAGGCCGAGTTTCGACCGCTAGAACCAGTCCCCAGGAGGAAACGCCTATGATGACTCCTCCTCTCGATAGAAGAAGAACAGAGTGACCCGAAAGTCGACGTTGCAGCCCAAACCCTCCGAGAATTGACAAACTAGAGCCCACAAGATGTAGGGACTTTCGGGAGCAATGATCAGGTCGACGCAGCCTTGGAGGAAGCGTTGGAGTGGCAAACCAATTGTTGGATGGCCCAAAAATTTTGGAGGACTACTAGAACAAGCATAGAGGGGAATTGAAAGAGTGAGAAAGATGAATCACCCAGCTCGAGTAGCTGGTCCGATAGTTGCGGGAGGAGAACCAGCTACTCCAGGATAGGGGAACAGAAAGAAGGGATGCATCGACCCAAACTGACTAGGCAACAAAAGTCCCAATGAATTCTCCCACATCTATAGAATGAGTATTCTCTTCGAGAGAATTTTGATCGGACGCCCGATAGAGCAGCCCGAAGGTAGGGGAGAATTCCTCTATTTTTGGGAGTGAAGGGGAAAGAAGTCCCACAACATCCCCTATCATCGTCCTGAGTGATACAGAGTAGGACGAGGGCCATAGTGAGACAGGACAGGGGATAAGGAAGAACTCCCTAGACCTAAGGAAGGAAGAGAAGAACCTGAGGGGTCAACACAGGATAGACAAGGGGACGAAGAAGCATCCCCAGGGACGGCAGCACAGAGTGAAGAGAATGCTCTAGGGACCATAGAGTAGGTCCATCAGAGGGAGAAAGGGAAAACCCCTATTCGAGCCACCACATTTTTTATAGAGGCCAAAGGAAAAGGGCCCAGGATGGCTCGAAAGAAGGTGAAGGTGACCTTCATCGAGCTAGAAGAAGATGAGTGGGATATGCAGCCATTCGTAGAGAGGCAAAAATAGTTTGAATGACTGCTCAAAGAGATGACAACAGCTAAGGAGACTAGGAAGGCAACCTCGAGGATGCAGGGGGACTCTGGTATCTACGTCAATCCGATAGAGGACAGCCAGTTCTAGGAGATTTATGGGTCATCCTGGGGATGACCCTCCATGATAAGAAGGTATTTTGAATGATGGGGGGTATATGGTCCCGAATTGGAGGCCGCTGCCATTGCAAAGGAGAACGTAGGGCTTACTCCTAAAGCAGCCCGATTGTACAAAGCCCAAGTAGTTCATCTCAAGAGGGATAATTTAGATATCCCTCTTGCAGTGGTCAGACCTCTAGATGCTGACCTATGGCAAGCTATAGAAGCTGCATTTTAGGTAGTAGAGACGACGTTGGTTAGATCACCTCCGATAGCGGCCAAGATGAGGAAAGCACAACCGACAGCAGCACCCTCAGCTCCACGTAGAAAAAGAAGAGCCACACCTCCAGATGCCAGTGCATAGAAGAGGCAGACACGGGCCATAGGTACAGCTGGATCCACCAAGAAATGACAACGATGAGGGGTCAACAGGGCTACCTATAGTTTTGATGCCATGAGGGCATGGCATATGTTAGGCATGGGGGGATGATGAGCATAAGAAATGCTCATATTTTGTATACATTTTCTTGATTATTATGCGGTTGTATAATAAGGATTGCATATGTTTATGAATGATTATATAATTATTTGATGAAATTATGCGTGTTATCTAATTCATGTGTTTTCAATGTGTTTTTGTGGAATTGTAGTTGATTTAGTTAGATTTGGATCAGTCGAGGTCTTTTCATGGACCTGGCACTTTGTTTCTTTTGGAATCAATGCAGAGAAGGTAGGCGCCTTCCTCTTCCAGGAAGGCGCCAAGCGTAAGTAGGCGCCTTCCTCTTCTAGGAAGGCACCAAGGAAAGACAAGCGCCTTCCTCTCCCAGGAAGGTGCCAATAGAAGGCAAGCGCCTTCCTCTTCCAGGAAGGTGCCAAAGGAAAAGAAGCGCCTTCCTCTCATAAGGAAGGCACCACTAGAAGGCAAGCACCTTCCTCTCATAAGGAAGGCACCACTAGAAGGCAAGCGCCTTCCTCTCATAAGGAAGGTGCCACTAGAAGGCAAGCGCCTTCCTCTCATAAGGAAGGCACCGACAGGAAGGCGCCACTAGAAGGCAAGCGCCTTCCTCTCACAGGAAGGTGCCAATAGAAGATAAGCGCCTTCCTCTTCCAGGAAGGTGCCAATGGTAGTAAGGCACCTTCCGCATAGAGAAGGTGCCCGACATACTTAGGCACCTTCCTCATAGGGAAGGCGCCCCTGTTCTTCGCCCGTTGACCAGACAAGCATGACGTGGACAACAAAGATTGGTGCAGTTCCAACTCTACGTCATGTAGAGTTAAATTGGGGATCGCACCGATGTATGAGAACGTCCTACCAATGCCAGGTGAAGCACAAACCAATCAGTGAACATGCCACCATTAGAAATGAATGCCAGTTTTAGCAGACGTCGATCACATTTACCAGACTATCTTAGTTTAGTCTGGAATGAATCGACTGTTATAACTTCTTTGTAACAGAAGATCTATGGGTGTGCTATATAAACACACGCAGACCTCTCTGAGAATATATAGAATATTTTGATAGTAATTATAGAGAGATATACAGAAGAAGCATTGTAATACTTTGATAATTATAATACAGTTCTAAGAGTTTCTAAGTGCGTGTTCAGCTGGGAGGAAGCTGCTGGAGCCTGGGCCCACTCCAAGCCAGTATTTCTTCCCCTATTTTTCTTGTGTTTTCTAGATTAGTTTACCGCTTTTATAAGATTGTTTATCGCATTGTTATTTCCAGTATTTGCAGTAGGTTTATTTCCAGGAATGCGTGAATATTTCCTTTCTGTAGATTTAATTGTTTTTACGTAAATTATTGAGGAGTGTATGAATGATTGACGACCATTTGAAACACCCCCCAATAGTAGAACTAGCGGACTCATCTCAAGTGGTATTGTAAGCAATCTTGTTCAAGACCCTTCGCAAGTTTACGAAGCTCCCTGGGTTGATAAATTAAATGCACGGGCATGTGACAAAAGTAGGAAAGAAGTTAACCTTGTTTGGCCCGCAACAATAGTCACAGTTCAAGGTTCAAATTTGATGACAAACTAGACCACAACAATTTTTGACATGCTTGGTGGGACCAAGTCTCGCTATTTTGAAAAAATCAATAATCAAGGTTTGGTGGATTACCTTGTCCTATTAGGCAGATATTGTAAATTCACTTGGTAACTTCATAAAAAATTAATTCGGATGCCTTGCTTATTCATCAATATCACTGGTAGATTATGTTTAGTTTATATTATTTTAACAACTTTGTTGGTCTTGCAACATAAATCTAAAATTGTAAAAGGTCACATGCCCTAATTTTTTCATGTTAAAAAAGGTTTGGGTTGATGGCTTATAAAAACTATCCCCCATGGTATGACTTTGGCCCTCTCAATATCCCAATTCTACATGAAATTCCTAGGATTACTTTGAAAAACCTACCTAGTTATCAAGGGAAAGAAAAGACTACACAAGAACATTATCAAGATATAGCTTCCTTGTCATCAATTTACAATATTATATTTAGAGATGTCATGGTTATATTGTTGGTTTTATCTTTCAAATGCAAGGTACTGATTTGGTACAAATCCTTAGAAGATTAGATCATTGCAATTTGGGTTAATCTAGCCAAATATTTCATTGATGAGTTCAACGACCTTGGAGATCACTTTTTGTTGTTCACTCAATTCTCATTCATAAAACAATCTTCTCATGAGAGCCTTTTTGAGTTCAATATCCATTTTAAGAGAATGTGGAGAAGAATTCCCCAAGAATATGAACCCTCCCACCCCAAGCATATCTATATTATATTCATGCAATCCATCATGATCAAAGTCTCCTTATTTAGTAGTCCAAACAAAAGAGGTCCCCCCATGTCTTCCAGGAGGCTATCTAAGCTAAAAATATGTTGATTACAACAGGTAAATTCTACCCTAGAGAAATCAATCCTTCCTTTGATCCTCCTATCAGCTCATCCTATAACGAACCCCTAGAAGAAATAAAATAATGGTCCTGGTAAGAAACTAGAAATATTGTTTTCCTTAACTATCAAACTAGTCAAGCTCATAAAAAATAAGAATCGAGAATGATGATGTAGTACACTAATTGTAAAGATGAAAGGGAAGAACCACAGTTTCTAAACACTAAAATGGAAGGATTTAGTGATGTAGAAGTTTAGTACTGATAGACCCATCACAATTATGGGCTACAACTTATCGAAAGCAGTGGTAGAAAAATGGGAGAAAAAGAGAAGGATTTTGAATATTGAAAAGTGGAAAGTGATGAAATGTCAATAGTGCCCTCACCCTTATCACTTAATTTTTTTCAAATAGAGGATCCAAGATAAAATGATCTAGGTGACATAGGGGCATTCATCACAATGGTAAATTATTTGGTAGGCAACTTGGGCAATTACTTTTTGAATTTTCAAGTTCAAATAGAAGATAAAGAAAATCAACATAGGAAAAACTTCCACCAGTGGAGCTCCTAAACCAAAGGGGGCTCAAATATTGTAGAGGCTTGTATTTCTTGGTTGTGACTCTAGAAGAGAGAAAGGAAAAGGTGGTCCAATTCCAAGACTTGTTCAAAAATTCTTTCCAACTTAATCAATGTGAGGGAAGATTTATTAGTACTTGCATAAGTAGATTTGATCAATATCTCTTTGGGAAACCTGATTGAAGAGGGTAGATCAATTTCAAGAAGTAGACCTTTAATTTTTAGCAAAAAATAGTTTGTTATATATTAGTTTTTGATATTTGTATAAAATGTTTTAGTGCATAATTGCATAGTAGATCCAAGAGTCGATATGATAATCATACCCCTAGATATTTGTAGAGGTTTAGAGTTGACTATGGATATAATAGAATCCAAATGGTTGAAGTTAAAATGGAAAACTATAAAAGCTATGGGTATTGTGAAGCACTTCATGATGATGTTATATGGGTATACTAATTTAGTGGTGATCCATGATATAGTACTAGTTAAAATTACTTCATTATTTGGCATATGTTTTTCCAAAGCTTCCCTCAATCAGTCAAGGATCTATCTTAAACAAAAAGTGGATCAAATAAAAAATTTTGGTGAAAGGAATATGTTTAAAATTTCTTTCAAGGCCTCATACTTTCATTATTGAAAATTATGGCCAACATCAAGTTAGTTTATGGTAGGGTATTAACGATAGTGTTGAGGCAGACATGGATATTTCCCCATAAAAGGATTTATCTCAAATCTATTTTTTTAATAAGGAGTTGCAAGGATGGACCACATTTAATTTTTTATTTTACCCAAAGGCATGGGGATATCATTATTTGAATTCTTATGTAAGTCATTTAGAAGAAGTAGAAGCTGAAATATCACTTCCATATAGGTACAAATATCTTTAGAGTGATTCAATAACTACAATGATCTACTAGGAAAATCTTTTAAAAAGTACAAAGGTTGTGGAGTTATCATTTGACCTACACTTTGATTATATGAGGATTGAATAATAAAAACATTTTCGTGGAAAGGTAGAAAAATATGTGAACTATCAAAGATCAGGGAGAAGCTTAAGTTTGGCATAATATGGTTTGAACATTGTAGATTGAAAGGATACTCTCACAAATATTGGAAGCTACACATTGGCTTTTATACCATATTTTTGTGTACATAGCTGACAAGTAAATAAAATGGTTGACTATAGTCATGATGAATAAGTAGGGCAGTCTCATGTAAAAATATGTGCCTTGCATCATCTTGTACATATTGTTCAAATGAGTAAAAATTAAATATGGGGAGTAGATTGAGCAAATCATATTGGAACTTTACTATAATCAGATAGGATATCCATTGTAGCTGCTAAAGGATTTGAGGCTAAGCACTATCTTTTGGTATTTTCTCCTTCATATTCTCCTTCATGATAATTATTTTTGACTCTATTACCAATGAATAAAACTGAAGTATCCTAGAGGTAGCAAAATAAATGCTCTAAAAAATATCAATCATGTGGGCAAAATTTATTGAATAAATTGAGAATGTTATATCCTGTGCAATATGAAGTTAGCCAAAAATAGAGAAAAACGAGTAAAAGACTCGTTTGATGCATGAACGTTAGATTAATTGAGTCAAATATTTTCAAATATAAGTAAAATGACTTTAATTTCATCAACCAATGACAATGCTCACCTTCAACTCGACCCTATATAAAGAGGAGTACTAATAAAAACTCAAAAGATTAAATGTTCAACAAGGGAGATGGTCTAGATGGCGCAATCAAGGAGCTATAGAGAGGAGTATGATTGGTTGAAGAAAATTTTATTCAGTTGCATGGGAGAGAAAAGAATATGTAAGAGAGACATACGATTGTCCCCAAAAGGTTTTACCTCATGGTAATACTTCAGCTTTGAAAACAACTATGCACCCTGATTGAGTATATATATGAGGGTATGTTTTTGTTGGAGGTCACCTTAGTTTATGTACCTCTAATTCTCATGTTTAGTCTTCTTCTTTTCCCTATTTCCAATACTCTAGTGTTGTTTCTTCTTGCTTTCCTGTAAAAATATTACATATCTTTCCTTTTTTGGTATCCCTCTTTGTTTTTTGTGGATTTCCATGCTATGCTTTGTTTCCATATATGCTCACTCACCACAATTTCTTATGCACTATGAGGTTTATTTTACCATTACATCTTATTATAATATTGTATCCATATCCATTTTTTTCTTGTTTTTCCCTTAATTCTGTACCCATTAGTGTTTCTATTCCCTTTTGTTTAGTCTCTTGTTCCTCCCCCAGTGCATCCTTTAGATTCATTTTATACTTCAAAAAGTGTTGGTGTCAAGATAAGGTTATCCAAGTGTTGAGTGGTAATTTTACCCGATTGCAAAACCACACTCACCTTAGGATTTTAATCACAAAAACCTCTCTTGAAAATAAGTTAAAACAAAACAACTTCTCCAAGGTTCTGCTATATTAGCATTGCACATGTGTATTAGTAATCTCAATGAAGATATATCAAACGAATGCTAGGAACACCTTAGTGATTGCAAGTAACTGTTAACAAGGGGCATGTGTTGGTTTATTTTACCATGTTATATTAATGATTGTTCATAAAACTTAAAGAAATATAAATATGAATTGGCCCTCATATGACCACAATGTGAATCCTTAATTCCTTTTATCTTGAATGATTTTAGGTAGATTTTATCTCCCTTTATTAAGTAGATTTTTGTTTTTGAAAATTTTGAAAAAAACTTGTATTAAAACAAAGATCAGTTACAATTGGGAGTAGACACATCCCAACCGAAAACAATGAAAGCACATGATTACAAGAGAAGAGGAAGAATTGCAATGGAGCCAGATCTCTTGAACCAATACCAAGCTAGCTGAGGGAGCTGATTGGTCTGTTACAACAACTTGTCGCGGGATCGCGCAGCAAACACCAACTTCACCTTTATTAAGTAGATTTTAAACAAGTTTTATCTTGCATTAAATCCTACTTTAAGCATGAAGTAGAAGATTAAAACCTATCTCTAAACATGAATTTCAAATTATGAAAGAATTTTTTTTTATATTGCTTTAAACCTCAAGATGGAATAATTTGGATGACCCACTTTGTAGCTATAGTAGCCTTTGATATATTAATAAATTATCCCTCTTTGATTAAATTAATTTTCACAATGAGAGCAATTTATTCCATGATCTTGAAATGTCAATATTAATAATCACTCTTTAATGAAATCATAATTTTCATAAAGAATAAATAATTTAATGTTGTAAAACATTAACCTTTGATGTAATGTATAAATTACCTCTCTTTAACGAAATCAAAATTTTCGTAAAGAGGGGTGCATTTATTGCTCCAAACATGATAGCTTATGGAATGCCATAAAAATTAACCCCCCTTTAATGAAATTGAAATTTTCATAAAGGGAAGTTCATTTATGCCTGCAAATAAAAATGTAAAACTGAAAAAATCTGATTTACCTTTAAAATGTAAAAAAAAAAAATCAAAATTAAAAAAAAAATTGCGTAAAACAACAATTTTCAATAATTTTTATAAAATCGGCATGACTTCGAAACGAGTTTGAATTTTTTTTAGATGAAATATTGTATCTCATTATTCACACCCATGTATTTATTTTTGTCATTTTATTTTATTTTATTTTTTATTTTAATCCTCGAAGTTTAAAAAAAATCTACAAAATGAAAAGTTAGAAAAATAAAATAAAATCTAAAATGGAGATAAAATGCAGAAATTAAACTAATAGCAGCTTCATGCTACCCTATCATGCAAAACCCGAGATATGAGAGTTTTCGAATGTAACTAACCCAACCGAAACTGCATTAGCAAATCCCAAAATAAGTCAGATGCAAGCTTTTAAGGAACAATAAAAATCTCTGTATCTGGATATTCAATAATGCAACCATGAAATGCATTAAACATTGCCTATAAATCCAAAAAGCAAAACATTCAGAAATATTTCAGTAAATCAAAACATTCAGAAATATTTCTCCTCTTATTTTTCTCAAAAAAGTGTAAAATCTCACATGTTGCGGATATATTGTATATAAAAAGTTCCTCATAAAAAAAAAAAAGGTGTAAAATCCTGCAAAACATTTGCATTAAAAAAACAAAATTTTTCTGTTTACATCCTAATTTCAGCAGCATGGCCCTGCAAAAAGAACCAATCCATTTCTCTATTTCGACCCCATATTTAAATTTACAAATATCTTTTATTTTCTCCCATCTCTTCGTTTCCACTTCTACCCTTTGCATAGCTTTGCAACGTTTTCTTTCGAAACATTTCATTCTCCTAAAAGTGAACAAAATTCTTTTTTGATCTCAAAACGTTTGTTTTTCCTCATTTAGCCTTGAAATCATGGACAGTTAACATATTGAAACCTTCACATGCCTCTCATTACATATGGGTAATGCCTACTTTTATGCAATCATTCTTGCATATTGAAATTTATCTTCATTTTAAAATACTTCACATTTGGCCACCATTTGGGCCAACCTCACTTAGCTTTATAGCCAACATTTCATAACACCCATCTACTTCATTACCTCCATGAATGAAATACTGACGAAAACCATTACAACCGCCATGATAATGCTAAATTAAATAAATACATCTAATTTTAGCCTTCGTGCCTGCACTGTCGCATGTAGACTGTCATCATCCAATTGATCGTGTCCATTTGTCCACGTGGTGGGTGGGGTTGTTCGGATAACCGACGTCAAATATATCATAATTACAATTTCCATTGCCCTATATGTTTTCTAGTTTTAACCATCGATCATGAAAGACATATTTTAATTCATCCTTAGGCATGCCTCCATATCGTATTAAGTGATTAGTGTCTATTGCTATCTATGACCACATCCATCAGATTTCATAGTCGGGTGCAAACACTTCACTAAGACCAAAACCTACAACTCCATGCATCTGCGAGAGGTCCTTTGGCCTGTTTCTCTCCCACATGCCATATTTTTTATGCATCAGGATTCATTCTACTGTGTCATATCCACTGCTCTATTGTTCATGATAAATGATGGTATCCTCCCTATGCTATGCCCTATGGACTATGTGTAAAATGAGATTTCATTCAAGCCTCCTTCCACCACTGCTTGGTTGTCTATATACTGCAACCCAAGTAGTCTGTGTCTCAGTGTACCACGATGACCATGCCAGATGAATCATCAATGAAATAATGTATCTGCTATCATGAAAATTACAACAAGCATGTTATCACAGCTCTCTCATTTTATCCTCCTTAACTCTCTCTCGATGGTTTCCATGCAACACCATGTTGTATGGTCTTCATCACAAATTGGTCCCCACATAGATACCTCATAGTATTTGATGTGTTATGTAGCAACAAACTCAAAACTATGACAAATGATTTCTCGATATTCAAATTAATCCATCATACCGCTACTCTATCATCAAATTTGTGTTGTTCACATTACCTTTACCATGAGATATTCTCCCTGTCATTCGGATTGGTGCTTTCCACATGTCAAATATTGCTTGTTTGCCATGTACAGTAATAATCCTAGTGCCTAGCACTATCCACTTATCTGCTTCATCACCCTGATATTCAAATATGTTCGGGTCACCTATATTGTTCGTGTCTGAGTATCCCACTCATTACCATATGTGTGAAGCATTGCCGATTTTTGCTACTTGAAAAAAAAGGTGCTAATTATAAATCATAGTGAAGACAGAGATACTTTTTACTGAATCAATTTTTAATACCATATCTCACCTAACTATCAATAAAACTAATGAGACCTTCACGCCATACGTTGGCTTCCATGCTATCGCAATTGGATGCCCACCATCTGCCATACACATCATCACTGGAGTCTTCATCCTTTAATCGAATAGCTGCCACATTGCACCAAGATTTTTTTTATTGTGTTCTCTCACATTACTTAGTCCCACCAATGGATTACCCATATGTACTCATTGAACCACTATATGGGTAATGTAGTCATGCTTTCTTCATTAATCACACAATCCACATTGTTTTTTGTGAGGGGTATATCACTGACCCCTGCATTGTTCATTGTGATGCTGCAAAGACCTGTTGACTCCCCCATTCTCCATCTGCCATGTAGATTGCCATGTAGTCAGTTGATCCATCTTGTCTATCGGGTCCATGGTGGTCATCTGCATGGGTTGAATCCATCCACGTATTAGCTACGTATGGTCCACTACTTTGAAGGTTTCCTCATATGTCCTAGTAGTGATAGCCTCGAAGTCATGTACGATATTGTTGTCGAAGTTTATCTCATGTGCTACCATATAATGATGATGTCTAGGTCCTTGTGGGCTATGATGGCACCTTTCCTATAATCCACACTCATCATCGATGTCTACATTGATCAAGACACATCCACACATCCATTCGTTGGTGGCTACCACGTGTTATAACCAAATGTTTGCCATTGTGTTTATGCTCTAAGAGAGTTGTGTGGTCTCACAATGTCACCCCAAGTTATCCGTGGATGTCCATGTCAACCATGTGGGTTGTTTGGTTACACTTCCCTTGACCGTTTGCTAGCCAATCAATCCAATCAATGTCGCTATGTCAGCCTATTCGCCAATATGGACTCCAAATTTCCTCCACACATGTACATCTGAACCTGCACAAAATAGAATCACACATGTTAGACCTTATAAAGGTAAAGCACCACCTGATATGACTTCACATAACACAAAATATACATACAAAGTATCCTAAGAAAACATAAGCTTTGCTTTATCTTTTATTTATCATTATTAGTATTATTTATTTATTTTATTTAAATTTATATTCATATATTATATTTATAGATATAAATTTAAATAAATATATATGAACACATTTTTATTTTATGTATATATATATATTTTTTATTATATATAATTTATTATTTTATTTGATTTTTATTTTCATTTTATATATTATTTGAAACATACAAATGAAAGAAACACAAAATTTAAAAATAAAATCGCTAACAACAAACTGACGATAAAAATCATCGACAACAAATTGATGATAAAAAATCATCGACAACAAATTGATGATAAAAATCGTCAGCAACAAACTGACGATAAAAATCATCGACAACAAATTGACGATAAAAATCATCGACAAGAAATTAATGATAAAAATCATCGACAACAAATTGATGATAAAAATCATCAAAAATTGCTAATAACAAATTAACAAAAAACTACAACCTAAAACCAAGCAACCTACTAGACACTCAAAACAAAACAAAAACACCCAAACACAAACATCAAAAATGTGGTTCCCTAATTTCGGAGCAAGTTGTGCGACAGTCACAACAAATGGTAACTCTTCTAGGAAATGCTCCTAAGAAATTTAAGTGAAGAATCCAATCTGAAATGAGAACACACAAGATTAGTGAAACTTAAATTATTTAGCAATGTCCTGAGAAGGTGGGGGTAAACAAATTTGAATAAAAACAATTAATCCATCTACCTTTGCTTAGTGTGTGAAAAAGTGATTCATTATTGCATCTTTGAAAACCCTCTCGATTCCATCATTTGTTTTACATTAGATTATGAAGTACAACTCATAAAATAAAAACTTTTACAGATAGAGCCTCACTACCAGTCAGGCGTCTATAGCCCCGGTAGGGTTTATCTAACTCACCCTTGTGTTTCTTCAATGCTTTGCAAAGCCTTTCTTTTTACCCGAGCTATGTCTAGACAAAGCCCTATTATCGGTCAGACGTCCATAACCCCGGTAGAGTTTATCTAGATATTGTGACTGATTTTATCAAGATTTTCAATGCTTATTTTCCTCTCTCTCTTTTTTCAAAGAAAAACTTTGCAAATCTTCAATCATCACTGGGGTTAGGAAGCCTACAAGTGGAGTGGGTTGGATTTTTGCCTAAGGTTACAAATCAAGATAACTTCATCCTTCAGGAATTTTAGAAATACCCTTTAATATATGTAAGTTATATGTGGAGCTCTAGCGAAATATTTCATTGTTCCACTCTCCACCATTTTAGTCCTAAAATTTGAGCATGATCACAAAATAATTCATCCTCCTTTTCTCAGGTTCACCCACTTTCATATTAGGCATTCCATTCTAATTAACAAAGAAACTCAAAAAAAATCAAGTGGCCATTAGTTAGTGACCACAAAACATCACATCAAAACAAGAGAACAACCTAGAACACAAGAACTAAAAACACAACCAAAATCTAACCTAATGCAAACTAAGAAGAAAGCAAACCCACAACTTGTCAAACCAACAACATAAAAACTAAAATTATGTACAAGAATATACATATGGTACAAGGATGGTGCAAATATTTGAGCCATCACTTCCCTGGATCCCAAACATGATTAGCATATTTCAAAAGATATATAACATGATATGCATGCCAAGATTTGCAGGAATCCAACAAAAATAAGATTAGTCCAAACCATGCAACACTCTTCATCTTACCTCTCTCACCCCATAAATTTGATTTAATTGCATTAATAGTCCCATGGGTGAGCTTTAAATCATCAAATTGATAAGATAATAATTGATTTTCAATTCTTTCTTGTTTTTTCATTACAATACAAATTTCACAATTCAACACATGATTTAGAAATAAGCTTTCCTTTTTAAATATGAGATCTTGCAAACAAGAGCCTATTTCTAAAAACTTTAAAGCCAAATCATTTTCTAAATTTGTAGGCTAATCAAATTTACGTGACCACTTGCAAGCATATAGGATATTTATTAAATGAGGATCATCATAAGTTTGTATCCTAGATTCAATAACTAATTGATTATGAACTTGATTTAACACTTCAAGCATATCAACTTCTTTTTCATTAAACAAAGTGTAGACACCAAAACAGCACCAATCCGATTATGTGATAACGAGCACTGATCAAACTAACACACAGCTCCTAGGGCAGCCCTCAGAGGTTAAACAGTGGTTCTAACCACTCACACAGTAGTTTTGCAAGTCAGAAATCAGTTTGGCATATTTTAGACACTTAGCTTCTTATTCGTCCCACCCAGGGACGAGTGCGGACTTATACTTGTCTCACCCAGGGACGATTACCGACACTCGCTTCAGGGTGAGATGAATGTCAAGTTTGACCGACAAAAAGTCAAATCTCGACATGTAACAAGTCAAATATGGCCTCCATACCACATCCCCGAGAGTCAGTCGTGCAAAGGCATATCTGTAATGGTCCACGTCTCCCGCAAACCGTCGACTCTGCCCTCGCTCCTCCGACCGATACCATAGCGCACCATACCCAATATCTCTGTCAATCATGTCAACCCGGGTAGTCCAAGGCAACCCTCGTGGTCGCTCTATGGCTATGTGCTGCCAGGCCCAGCACTGCAACAAGAAACTGCACCCAATCCCCTTTCGCCTCCGATAGTGGACCTCATACAATTCATCATACAACTGCACCAAAAGTGTCTGACCCCATCTCATAATAATCGGCTCTGTCATCGGGAAATCCACCAACTGCCATACTACCTCCAATAGGTTCCATGGGAACCTCGCTCCTGACGAGTCTGGTAGGAGCATGTTGGAAATGAGGCTCATGAGTAGTGCATGCCTCACTCCCAACATTCCCCTCGCGTACCAATATCGTACCAAAATCCCCCCAATATGACAATCCAGCTCCGCCATCTCCAGCGAGGTCATCCCCTCATCATCCTCCCCATATCCAAAATACCGCGTCAGTACCACCGTCCTCTGGCCCCGTGGAGTCGTTCGAATAGGAACCCCGTCTATCAGTATTCGAAGAATCCGATACACGTCCTCTAGAGTGACTGTCATCTCCCTTGTCGAAATATGGAAGGTGTTCGTCTGAACATCCCATAGGCCGATCAATGCTGTGAGGTACGCTCGATCTGCCACAACTGCATCCAACCGAGCCACATGCTTGATCCCTAAGGCATCAAGCCACTCCCAGTCATCATCACTCAATGCCTCGTGGGCATTAGAAAAAATCGTCGGCACCCGATGTCAACTCTTCACCACCTGCACATCACAGAAAACAACAAACATCAAAAACATGCATCAAATCACCATCACATGTACAAAAATGCATAACTGTACAGTAACATCTTTCATTCACATGTACATCCACAAAACAAAAAAAAATTTACATTTCATCAAAAACAACAAAAATTTGACATGGTTTACCTACGGTTTTACCTAAGTTTACCATTTCAACAAAAAAAAATTCATCTTTCATTTCAAAAAAAAAAAAAAACGACAAAAATTTGACATGGTTTACCTACGGTTTTACCTAAGTTTACCATTTCAAACAAAAAAATTCATCCATTTTTCATTCTTTCATTTCATCAAAAAAAAAAAAAGGACAAAAATTTGACATGGTTTACCTACGGTTTTACCTAAGTTTACCATCTCAAACAAAAAAAATTCATCCATTTTTCATTTTTTAATTTCATCACAAAAAGGACAAAAATTTGACATGGTTTACCTACGGTTTTACCTAAGTTTACCATTTCAAGCAAAAAATTCATCCATTTTTCATTTTTTAATTTCATCATAAAAATGACAAAAAATTGACATGGTTTACCTATGGTTTTACCTAATTTTACCATTTAAAACAAAAAAATTCATCCATTTTTCATTTTCTAATTTCATCACAAAACGACAAAAATTTGACATGGTTTACCTACAGTTTTACCTAAGTTTACCATTTCAAACAAAAAAATTCATCAATTTTTCATTTTTACATTTCATCAAAAACAAAAAAACATCAACATGGTTTACCTACGGTTTCGACCTAAGTTTACCATTTCAAACAAAATTTTTTATCCATTTTCCATTTTTTTTAATTCCATACAAATTACAAAAAAAATATGGGCATGGTTTACCTACGGTTTCGACCTAAGTTTTACCATTCACATAGAAACACATTTTTAACCATGGTTACCCTACAAAGTGTTACTCTAAGTTTCATTTTGGGTTTATCCTATGGTTTTCCATCTAAGTTTCCATCGGTTTGCATCCATGTTTCATTCAGTTTCATTCATTTACCTTTTAATTTAATTAATTAAGGTTTCATGCTTTAAATAAACGAACAACAATAAAAACACATTTGCATTTTTCAAATTCACAATCGAGGAGCTAGTGCACTTATTGGTCTCGCCTCGGCTCCGCCGCTCGACGACCCGGTCTGTGCACTCATGGTAGCTGGAAATTTCGGCAGCGCTTCGCGTCAGAAAATCTACCTCCTCCTCCCCAGAGCTCCAAATCGCAATCGATGAACAGTGCAAATGAGCCAAATCCATCATTTTCGCATATTTATACTTTTTGCCAGCTGGTAATCGTCCTCAATTGGGACGAGCGCTTTTCGGCGCGCTCGTCCCACCCCAGGACGAGTACCATCGTGGCACACTCGTCTCACCCCGGGACGAGTACCGTCATCGCACTCGTCCCCCCCCGGGACGAATAAAAAAAAACATCAAAAACAACCACAACATAAAAATGACAAATGCCAACAAAACCACTAAAAATTTTCGGACAACAGTGCTCTTGCACTTAACCTCTTGGCATAAGAAAATTGATGTCGAGGTCTACCTTGTCGTTATCCTACTCCCTAAGAAGGCTACCTTAGCCGGACCGCTCCACGGGAAGACGGATTTTTGCCAATGTTAACCCCAAATGGCATCCCAAAATGGGTTCACACCCACCAAAAATAGGTCAAAATAGTCAAGAAACTGCTCGAGCATGCTTAGCGGTAAACCATCTAAAGGCACCCTTGCACAAGTCATCTTGGGTCAAGCGACTCGTCGCTTTTCTCATGTCGGTCATTCCCTCATCGATTCGTCGCTTGAGGGGGTAGTCACACTTAGTTGCCAATCAACACCAATATACCCAGTCTTGGAAATGATATGCATTCAAAGGATCATTGCAAAAGACAATCGCGCCCCTGCTTGGGGCAGCAAACAAGCAATTATCATCAACTGATCATATACTTGGCATTCGTAATCATGAACTCAAGGTTCCCACAACAAAAGGTTGCACCCTTTGCCTATTCATGACTGATCAATGTCTACATTCAAGTAATACCTCACCGAACCAGGTTAATACTTGATTTGAGTTCCTTAGATCGTCAGAAGCAAGGATTCAAGAATGCATGCCCTTTCCATACTTGGGGCATCAAGAGTTGGTTAGGTTACTGAGAAACCCTAATCGTTAGTGCTTTGGTTATATATTTTTGCTCAGCACTGCACCATGTGCAGTGCTTCCCAAAAAGGGGCATATGTAGACACCAAAACAACACCAATCCGATTATGTGACAACAAGCACTGATCAAACTAACACACAGCCCCCAGGGCAGCCCTCAGAGGTTAAACAGTGGTTCTAACCACTCACACAACAGTTTTGCAAGTCAAAAATCAATTTGGCACCTTTTAGACACTTTATTTCTTATTCGTCCCACCCAGGGACGAGTGCGAGTTTATACTCGTCCTACCCGGGGTCGAGTGCGGATTTATACTCGTCTCACCTAGGGACGATTATTAGCGCTCGCTCCTAGGTGGGATAAATACCAAGTTTGACCAATAAAAAGTCAAATCTCGGCACATGACAACTCAGAATCGCCACTTAGCTTTTCTTGCATGACATAGGAGTGCGAGTGAGTTCTTTTGACAACTCATATCTGCCAATTGACTCTCCCTTCACTGCATGGGAATAAGAGTGAGCTTTTTAAGACAACTCAGATTTGCCACTTAGCTATCCCTTCATTGCATGGGAGTGCAAGTGAGCTTTTCTAAAACATACAAAGACATGCACAGAGATAGTTAAGAAGCCCTTGATTAAGAAGAAGTCTTTCTTTCACAAACAAAAGCATTCATGCAAAGAAACACTTTTGCATGTTAATTCAAAGAGACCCCTTGGGTCTATAAAATGGTGAGTTTCCTCACCCAAAAGAGATACCGAGCAGGAGCATTTTGAGCGACGAAGTGCTGCTAATTCATTTACTTGCGATTTGTGTTTTCAACATCCATAATCTCTTAATCGAAAGAGAGGTTATTGGGTGACTTTTGAAGGCACGAATCAAGAACCAACACCGATTTTTCTGACCACAATATTCTACCAATTTGCCGACAACACATCACATCAGGTTTCGGACCCATCCTAAGCGGATTGGTGTCGAAGCAAAGTTTCACCCGCGGGTGGTTTGCCTTCGGGCACCCCCCGCTTTATTTCTTTTATAGTATTTAGCTAGTTTCATGTTTATGCTTTTGTCAAGTTTTCATTTCATTTAGATTCATTTTAACCATAGTTAGATTTATCTTTTATTTTTCATACATAGGTGCTACTGATTCTTTGTTTGTTTCTTTGAACGCAGATTTGCAGCATTAGAGGAGCAGCGAGGAATCTACCTTTACCAACGCAAGTGGCGACGACGTTTTGGTTCGCCCATCTTATATGTGGGCACGCGGAAGAAGGAATTCTGAAACAAGTTGTAAAAGAGCAACATTTAACGCTCCTATCCCCTAAAAAGGAAGGAGATGCATTGTAACACGAATTTGCAAAGCATATCAATAAAAGGGCCGATTTTTATATTGCTTTAATATCTTGTGTTCATGTTCTTCCTTTTTACGCAATTTTCAATAACATAGGGTTTAAGCGTTATTTTAGTTTCATTTACATTGCAATTTTAGTTTATCCTTTTTGTTTCTGTAGACACCAAAACAGCACCAATCCGATTATGTGACAACAAACACTGATCACATTAACACACACACCCCAGGGCAGCCCCCAGAGGTTAAACAGTGGTTCTAACCACTCACACGACAGTTTTGCAAGTCAAAAATTAATTTGGCATCTTTTAGACACTTTATTTCTTATTCGTCCCACCCGGGGACGAGTGCGAATTTGTACTCGTCCTACCCAGGGTCGAGTATGGATTTATACTCGTTTCACCCAGGGACGATTATTAGCGCTCGCTCCGGGGTGAGACGAATGCCAAGTTTGATCGATAAAAAGTCAAATCTCGGCATGTAACAACTCGGAACCGCCACTTAGCTTTCCTTGCATGGCATAGGAGTGCGAGTGAGTTCTTTTGACAACTCATATCTGCCAATTGACTCTCCCTTCACTGCATGGGAATGGGAGTGAGCTTTTTAAGACAACTCAAATTTGCCACTTAGCTATTCCTTCATTGCATGGGAGTGCAAGTGAGCTTTTCTAAAACATACAAAGACATGCACAGAAGCAGTTAAGAAGCCCTTGATTAAGAAGAAGTCTTCTATTCACAAACAAAAGCATTCATGCAAAGAAACACTTTTGCATGATTAATTCAAAGAGACCCCTTGGGTCTATAAAATGGTGAGTTTCCTCACCCAAAAGAGATACCGAGCAGGAGCATTTTGAGCGACGAAGTGCTGCTAATTCATTTACTTGTGATTTGTGTTTTCAACATCCATAATCTCTTAATCGAAAGAGAGGTTATTGGGTGACTTTTGAAAGCACGAATCAAGAACCAACACCGATTTTTCTGACCACAATATTCTACCAATTTTTCGACAACACATCACATCAGGTTTCGGACCCATCCTAAGCGGATTGGTGTCGAAGCAAAGTTTCACCCGCGGGTGGTTTGCCTTCGGGCACCCCCCGCTTTATTTCTTTTATAGTATTTAGCTAGTTTCATGTTTATGCTTTTTGTCAAGTTTTCATTTCATTTAGATTCATTTTAATCATAGTTAGATTCATCTTTTATTTTTCATACACAGGTGCTACTGATTCTTTGTTTGTTTCTTTGAACGCAGATTTGCGGCATTAGATGAGCAGCGAGGAATCTACCTTTATCAACGCAAGCGGCGACGACATTTTGGTTCACCCATCTTATATGTGGGCACGCGGAAGAAGGAATTCTGAAACAAGTTGTAAAAGAGCAATATTTAACGCTCCTATCCCATAAAAAGGAAGGAGACGCATTGTAACACGAATTTGCAAAGCATATCAATAAAAGGGCCGATTTTTATATTGCTTTAATATCTTGTGTTCATGTTCTTTCTTTTTACGCAATTTTCAATAACATAGGGTTTAAGCATTATTTTAGTTTCATTTACATTGCAATTTTAGTTTATCCTTTTTGTTTTTGGAATCTCGTGTTTTCAATGGCGATCACGGTGGGAGCCAAATCTGTCATTTTCGCATATTTATACTTTTTGCCAGTTGGTAATCGTCCTCAACCGGGACGAGTGCTTTTCGGCACGCTCATCCCACCCCAGGACGAGTGCCATCGGGGCACACTCGTCTCACCTCGGGACGAGTACCGTCATCGAACTCGTCCCCCCCCCAGACGAATAAAAAAAAAAAAAAAAACATCAAAAACAACCACAACATAAAAATGACAAATGCCAACAGAACCACTAAAAATTGTTGGACAACAGTGCTCTTGCACTTAACCTCTTGGCATAAGAAAACTGATGTCGAGGTCTACCTTGTCGTTATCCTACTCCCTAAGAAGGCTACCTTAGCCGGACCGCTCCACGGGAAGACGAATTTTTGCCAATGTTAACCCCAAATGGCATCCCAAAATGGGTTCACACCCACCAAAAATAGGTCAAAATAGTCAAGAAACTGCTCGAGCATGCTTAGCGGTAAACCATCTAAAGGCACCCTTGCACAAGTCATCTTGGGTCAAGCGACTCGTCGCTTTTCTCATGTCGGTCATTCCCTCATCGATTCGTCGCTTGAGGGGGTAGTCACACTTAGTTGCCAATCAACACCAATATACCCAGTCTTGGAAATGACACACATTCAAAGGATCATTGCAAAATACAATCGCACCCCTGCTTGGGGCAAAAAACAAGCAATTATCATCAACTGATCATATACTTGGCATTCATGAATCATGAACTCAAGGTTCCCACAACAAAAGGTTGCGCCCTTTGCCTATTCATGACTGATCAATGTCTAAGTTCAAGTAATACCTCACCGAACCAGGTTAATACTTGATTTGAGTTCCTTAGCTCATCAGAAGCAAGGATTCAAGAATGTGTGCCCTTTCCATACTTGGGGCATCAAGAGTTGGTTAGGTTACTGAGAAACCCTAATCGTTAGTGCTTTGGTTATATATTTTTGCTCAGCACTGCACCATGTGCAGCGCTTCCCAAAAAGGGGCATCTATACACACCAAAATAGCACCAATCCAATTATGTGACAATGAGCATTGATCAAACAAACACACAGCCCCTAAGGCAGCCCTCAGAGGTTAAACAGTGGTTCTAACCACTCACACAGTAGTTTTGCAAGTCAGAAATCAGTTTGGCATCTTTTAGACACTCAGCTTCTTATTCGTCCCACCCAGGGATGAGTGCGGACTTATACTCGTCTCACCCAGGGACGATGATCGACGCTCGCTTCAAGGTGAGACGAATGTCAAGTTTGACCGACAAAAATTCAAATCTCGGCATGTAACAACTCAGAACTGCCACTTAGATTTTCCTGCATGACATAGGAGTGCGAGTGAGTTCTTTTGACAACTCATATCTGCCAATTGACGTTCCCTTCACTGCATGGGAATAAGAGTGAGCTTTTTAAGACAACTCAGATTTGCCACTTAGCTATTCCTTCATTGCATGGGAGTGCAAGTGAGCTTTTCTAAAACATACAAAGACATGCACAGAGACAGTTAAGATGCCCTTTATTAAGAAGAAGTCTTTCTTTCAGGCAAAAAGCATTCATGCAAAGAAACACTTTTGCATGTTAATTCAAAGAGACCCCTTGGGTCTATAAAATGGTGAGTTTTCTCACCCAAAAGAGATACCGAGCAGGAGCATTTTGAGCGACAAAGTGCTGCTAATTCATTTACTTGCGATTTGTGTTTTCAACATCCATAATCTCTTAATCGAAAGAGAGGTTATTGGGTGACTTTTGAAAGCACGAATCAAGAACCAACATCGATTTTTCTGACCACAATATTCTACCAATTTGCCGACAACACATCACATCAGGTTTCGGACCCATCCTAAGCGGATTGGTGTTGAAGCAAAGTTTCACCCGTAGGTGTTTTGCCTTCGGGCACCCCCCGCTTTATTTCTTTTATAGTATTTAGCTAGTTTCATGTTTATGCTTTTGTCAAGTTTTCATTTCATTTAGATTCATTTTAACCATCGTTAGATTCATCTTTTATTTTTCATACACAGGTGCTACTGATTCTTTGTTTGTTTCTTTGAACGTAGATTTGCAGCATTAGAGAAGCAGCGAGGAATCTACCTTTACCAACGCAAGCGACGACGATGTTTTGGTTCGCCCATCTTATATGTGGGCACGCGGAAGAAGGAATTCTGAAACAAGTTGTAAAAGAGCAACACTTAACGCTCCTATCCCCTAAAAAGGAAGGAGACGCATTGTAACACGAATTTGCAAAGCATATCAATAAAAGGGCCGATTTTTATATTGCTTTAATATCTTGTGTTCATGTTCTTCCTTTTTACGCATTTTCAATAACATAGGGTTTAAGCGTTATTTTAGTTTCATTTACATTGCAATTTTAGTTTATCCTTTTTGTTTCCAAAATCTCGTGTTTTCACAAAGTAATATCATTAGTGGTGTGAGTAGAAATTAAATCAAAATTTTTATCAACCACAAATGGCTTTTCATCATTGATAGTATTTGAATCCAACAATCCATTAGATAAACCTTCACCTAGATTTCAAATGGTGGAACCCAAAAGGTGAGATTTTACCTTTGGAACATTTCCATTTACCATTACTTGGAGAGGATTTGTAGCTTCCTCTTTTCTATCATGACCTTTATTCCCATCATTATGTAGCACTTCTTCTTTATCCATGACCTGTTTATCAAAGATACCAAAATTAGGCACCCAATTAAAAACATATCCATCCTTTTTAGACCATGAGTCTTGTCTATCTAGGGATGAGTCAACTAACACATCTCCATGATAAATCACTTGGGTTGTTTCAGATAACATGACATTTTAAATTGGATCATCAGTAATATTAAACCAAAACCACTCAGGTTATGAAATTTTCTCATTTTGATATGGCATAGACATTGTAGAGCCAATAGGTGAATCAATATTTTTAATTTCTTGCCCCTCAAATGGGACCAAAGTAAGCGGTTCTCCTTCTTTATCCATGATAGTAGAATTATTGTCACCTTCCATTACTAGATGAGATTTGAACCCTTCTCCCAGAACTCTTTCAAATTATACAGGACTTGTAATATCCTCATGTGAGGAAGCAATTGTATTATCCTACATATTAATTGACATCAAAAGTTCATTAGAAGGTTTGGAGTGAGCATATTCTTCCCATTTCTTGTGAACCATCCATACTATTTCTTCCTCAAAATATTCAAGAAATGCTTGTTCACAATTTTCCATGTCATCTTCTCAAGGATTTTGAAGGCTTTGATTATCAAAATTAATCACCTCATCCAAATTTATGGAGGGTCTGAAAAGGATTGAAAATCCAACTAAGAGTTCTATTATTTACAAATCATTATATAGGCACTAATGGCCCAAAATACATAACCAACCCATGAAATCATGGATTTGATTCACACGCTTAACCCAAAAGCTACAAAGGTGCAAAGAAGAATGCACGTAAACTTCTAAGTTAAGATTGCTAACTAGAAGATCCATTTTAGCTAACTTGAAGCTCACACTTCCTACTTTGAGTTCACACTTGCTAACTAACACTCTAAAAGACAACTAGAAGACAACTAGTGCCCACAAGTGCATGTGAGAAAGAGACTCACTTACAATATCAATTTGCTAGAAATAAACTAAGAAAACCTAAGCTAGGAACTACTAGAGGGGTCATATGAAGATCATACATCAATCCTCATCATGCCTCCCCACAATAGAAGCGTTGGACTCCAATGCTTTCAAAAGAATAGGAAAGTCACGGGACATCTGATGAAAAGAGATCCAACGAGCCTGATGCGGCAGCTGTCCTCGCCGAGCCACAAGATATGAGGTGGTAGACCCCTGATGAGTCTGCCGAGTCTTCGTGTCATAGATCTGATCTGCATCCAATGGTAACTGTGCTTCAGGAACCACGTCCATAGGATGGCTGATAGCTGGTGCAGTCTCCAATGTAGAGTCAAAGTACAACTTCAAGAGATCCACATTGACGACGTCATGAATTCCCAAGTGTGCGAGAAGATCCAGGCGAAAAGCATTCTCGAACACCTGCTGAAGAATAGTGTAAGGCCCATAGCAAATTGGTTTGATTTTGCTATGAGTCTTATCAGTGAAACGCCGCTTGTCAAGATGCAACCAAACTTTATCACCAACCTGAAAAGGATGAGGAATTCGATGTCGATCCATGGCCTTTTTCTCACTGCTGTCTTGTGTCTTTTGCAAAATCTCAACCACCTTTGATTGAAGATTGTGCAAGTGTTGAACAAATGAGTGTGCCTTGTCTTGCTCCTTCTGAATATGTGAAGTGACAGGAGAAGGCAAAGATAAAGGTAACTCATAAGGTGCCAAGGGCTGAAATCCCATACAAACTTCAAAGGGTGAATGACCTGTAGAAGAGTGTAGGGCCCTATTATAGGCATGTTCAATATGCATGAGACTCAAGTCCCACTTTGCTGGTGAAGCGTGATGATAGATTCGCAAACTTTGCACAAGTGTACGGTTTACCACTTCAGTCTGCCCATCGGACTGCGGATGATAGGCGATAGAGAAGTTAAGGGAAACTCCCAAATGCTATCAAAGAAAAATTGAGCTAAGTCTGATGCAGAACTTGTCTTGCGGCATGGAATGAACTTAGCCATTTTGCTGAATCTGTCAACCACCACGAACACACAATCATGTTGGCACACTGTCATAGGAAAACCACTAACCAAGTCCATGGAAATGCTTTCCCAAGGACGGGAAGGAATGGGCAAAGGCATGCCTAAGCCAAACTTTCTATTAGCTGGTTTTGAGCGACAACAAACTGCACACTGCTTGAGAAATCTCAAAACATCCCTCTGCATTTTTGGCCAATAGAAAAATCGTTGCAAATGATGAAGTGTTTTATGTTTCCCAAAGTGACCACCATAAAGTGTAGAATGAGCTTCCTTAAGAAGTGACACTCTAGGTTCACAAGGAACACAAACCTTGTCCAATTTGTAGAGAAGTCCTTCTTTGATGTAGAAATCTTGGAAAGGACGCAAATTGGAAGAAGAAGGCTTACTCACTTGCTCAAATATTTTTCCAAAATCAGGATCCTGAGAATACTGATTAGGCCAAGTCTGAAATCCCAATTGTGAAGTGGACATGACTTTTAAGGCAAGAGCGGCTGGAGGCCTACTCAAACAATCAGCAACTATATTACTCTTCCCCTTTTCGTACTTGATCACCAAGTGAAATTGTTGGAGGTAAGAGGCCCACTTCATATGTCTTGATTCTTCAATTTTACTTTGAGATTGTAAAAACTTGAGAGGCATATGATCAGTGTGTACTACTGTATATTTTCCCAAAAGATAGAGTCTCCAGTACTTAATGGCTTGAACTAAAGCATACAACTCCTTGTCATATGTAGAATAGTTCAACTTAGCAGCAGAAAAAGTTTTTGAATGATAAGCTCATTGGATGACCATTCCGTTTGAGCACGGCTCCTAAGGCAACTTTAGAGGCATCTGTTTCAATCTCAAAAGGTTGAGAAAGGTCGGGTAAAGTTAACACCGGTCTTGTACACAATTTCTTTTTGAGTTTCTCAAAGGCAACTTCTTGGCTTTTCTCCCAATGAAATGGAGTTTTGGACTTAGTGAGATAATGCAATGGAGTCGCAAGGGTGGAATATTGAGGAATGAACTTGCGATAAAAGTTTTCAAGTCCTAGGAAACTCCTTAACTCAGTGAGAGTTGTATGAGGGGACCACTTAAGCAAAACATCAACTTTAATGGGATCTACCTGAATTCCACTCTCACTAATCACATAGCCAAGGTAATAAACTGAAGTATTGCCAAAAGAACACTTGGAAGAGTTGGCATATAATTGATTCTTCGCAAGAAGATCAAGGGTTTGCTGGATATGCCTAAGGTGTTCCTCCCAAGTTTTTTAGAAAATCAATATATCATCAAGATATATAATGAAAAATTTGTCAAGGACTTCACGAAATACATCATTCATCAACCTCATGAAGGTTGCAGGAGCATTAGTAAGACCGAAGGGCATGACCAACCATTCAAAGAGGCCCATCTTCGTCTTGAAAGCAGTCTTCCATGTATCCTCAACTTGGATACGCACTTGATTATATCCACTTTTGAGATCTATTTTTGAAAAGAACTTAGCTCCTTGAAGCTGATCTAATAAATCATCAATGCGGGGTAAGGGATATCTATTCTTCACAAAAATTCTGTTCAATGCACGAAAATCAATGCATAATCTCCAAGTGCCATATTTCTTAAGAACTAACAAAATAGGTGATGCACAAGCAGAAGTAATTTCCTTAATGAAACCCTTAGACAACAAATCTTCTATTTGCTTTTTTATTTCTTCATTTTGCAAAATAGATTGTCTATACATGGGAGCATTAGGAAGAGAAGAACCTGGAACTATTTCAATGCTGTGATTAATTGTACGAATTGGAGGAAGAGACTTTGGCTCCTGAAATATGTGTGAATAACTTTGCAATATTTTATCCATTGAAGAGTGTTGCTTTGTAATGGATGTAGATGTAGAAGTGTTTTGAGAGCGAATGAAAATTAGAGCAACATCACCACCTTTCTTAATTACTCTTTTCGTTTGCTTGGAACTTAGAATGATATTAGGAGTGTTGGTGCTCTTAATGAGAAAGACCTTACCATATTTTTGAAGTGTGTAGGTTCTTTTAAAAGCATCATAAACAGCTCTCCTATCATACTGAAAAGGTTGTCCAAGAAAAATCCCACAACAATCCATAGGAGTCACATCACAAGTGACTTGATCTATGAAATGTGGGCCAAGTGCAAATTTTAAAGTGCAAGTGTGAGTGATTTCTGAGCCTCTTCCACTATCATTCCAACCCAAAGAATAAGGTTGAGGATGAGGCTCCATAGGTAACTTCAAACGCTCGAAAATGGACCTCGCAATTAGATTTTTCTACGAGCCATTGCCCACTATACAATCAGTTGCAAAGTTGTGAAGTAAGTGGGCTCGAGTGATGAACAAAGCATCACGAGCTCCATCTGAAGAACTTACATTTACTAAGGTAACTTCATTAAGCTTACCTCGTAATTCCGTATATACTCTACTCTCTCCTACAGACTCAAGGGGACATTTGGAAGCATCCTCCTCTTGAGTAGTAATCACTAAACTCTTCTTTTTGAGCTTAAAGTAATCAGCTTTCTCATGCCCTTTCTTCTTACAATAATTGCAGAATTTCTTAGAAGAAGAAGATGAAGATTTAGAAGAAGAGGAAGAAGGAGTAGAAGCAGAAGGGGAAGGAGAAGAAGGAGATGGAGAAGACACATTCTTCTTTTGAGCAAAATTATTCTTTTGAGAGAAAGAATTATTCCCTTTTGATGAGTTTCCAACCACTTGAGTAACAGGTGTGCGGAATGCCTGCGATTGCGCCTTAAACTTGTCCTCCGCAAGCTGCGCCTGATTGAAAACTTGATCCAATGTTTCCATAGAAACAAACATTAGTTCCCTGTACAAATGTTCTAACAAGCCACTTTGAAACTTGAGAATCAAACCTGGAACATCATCCTCCACATTCACAAGTATTCTGAACCTGTTAAATTGGAAAATATATTCTTGTACAGACATATTAGTACCTTGGTGAAAACGAAACCATTTAATAACCAATTCTCTAGAATAATTTGAAGGATAGAAATTGGTTTTAAGACATTGTACAAGCTCATCCCATGTGGTGAGTTCTTGTCCTCGTTTTCGTTCCACAAGTACTTTGGCTAAGCCAAAAAGTTTAAGCTTAGCATAAGGCACTACATCATCTTCTGAAAGTTGAGAAAAAGCAAACCATGAACTCATGTCAAGAATCCAACTATTCAAGACATCAGGGTTCCTGGATCCATCATACAATGGTACTTCACAACGAACTCTAAAACGTGAATCATGAGCAGAAGTGGAGGTATTATGCAAAGAAATGTCATTTACCTTCATGGCAAGGTTGCCAAGGACTTCCGCCATTGTAGTGTCATTTGCCTTATCTGCCAAAGTGTTTACAACATGGGCCAATTCTGCCACTTGGGCAGCCAAGTCAGAGGCCATGTGTTCTCGGGTATAAGCCAGAAGTAAAGTTTAAGAAAGCACTAAATCAAGGAAGCAAAAATGCAAATTTCCTTGTTACAATGGAGTGCTGCTTAAAATTGAAATTTTACTCCTAATGCATAAATTTTGAAATTTTTAAACTAAGATAAAGTGCAAAATTAACATTTATTAATTTAAAAATAACTTAATCAAAAATTAAATTTCAATTAATCAAAAGATTAAAGAATTTAATTAAGTCATTAAAAATTAAATTAATAAAATGAAATTTTAACATGCACTCTAAAATAGTAAAAATTTAAAATTTTACAATAATTTACCCTTCAATCTACTGTTTGAACTGAAATTCAACTGTGCATGAAAAATTTAGCAACCTTCAGTTAAAACACCAGTATTTCCTGGCACATTTCCCAACGCAAAGTACAGAGAAATAAATAAAAAATAAAAAATAATTACAATTTCCAAGGCAATTCTCTTTGCCTTCTCTACACAAAATTCTGTGCACAAAATTCCGTGCACATGGGGTCCATGCACGCAGCCGCCTCGGCCTAGTCAGTCTTGGCCTCAGTGTCGCCGGCCACGAGCCGGCAGCCGTCGACGACAATGTCGGACGCTGCCCTCAAAGCTCTGCGAGGCGCGACCGCAATGACCTAAGCGTTGTCGGTACTGCGTTGCAGGCAGCGAGCCTCTGAACACCGACAAAAATGTCCAGGCATTGCAGTGCTGGCCGAGTAGCATCGGAGTCAACGCTGATCGACTATCAGGTGTCGGGCCGTTGGCCGATGTAGTGCCGCCATTGCTCGCTCGGCGCAACGATTAGCGTCGGGCGGCGACGATTGCTGCGATAGCGCTGGCGCTATCAACTGGCGACAAGTTGCTTGTCAAGCTCGATAGTGGTCGGCGAGCGCCTGAGAGCAAGCCGCGATCGCTGTCCTACGGACAGCGATCTGCCGCGGCTGTTGCCCGACGATCGTCGGCCGGCAAGCGTCGGCAAGCCCGGCAACAGTGCCGAAGGCTACCGAACGCTGCCGAAGGAGCCGATGGCAGCAGATCTGCTGCAATATTTTTAAAAATTAAAAAATAAAATTGCCCTTTTTTTTTTTTTACAAATAAATAATAAGGCAGCAAATCTATACAAATATATTATTAAAATAATATATTCAACATAATGTAAAGCTTTTCAACAACGAATTGAAAAAAAAAAATTATAAATTAACCAGGGGGGTTAATCTAAAATTTGAAAAACTTTAAATTAAACAAATGTGAGCAACCAGCTCCCACCAGTAGCTCTCCTTTCAAGATCCGGTCGACACACGACCAGCGTTTGAAAGGCATCCAACTCTAAGTCGACACACGACCTAGCTTTGGAGTCCTCTTGAAGCTCTTCAATACTCAAAAATGGGGGGGCAGCAAGGTCAAAAGGCTCCCTAATCCTAATTGGACCGTAGCTACGATCCAATCCCTTCCAAGGATCGGTATACGAAGAAATCTGGGGCAAACTCTTCCTATACTTTTTAAGCATAAGCAAGAAGTTGGAACGAGGGGTTTGTCGGCGAAGGAACTTCCTTCTTCGAATGGTTTTCAAGCTCCCTTTGGGCTTAAACCGAGTCCTCAATGAGAATACGTTTCTCATAATATTTCTATCTCCTATCCTCTCACCTCACAAGCCCTAGTGCAAACATGAACTAGGCTCTGATACCAATGAAAAGGATTGAAAATCCAACTAAGAGTTCTATTATTTACAAATCATTATATAGGCACTAATGGCCCAAAATACATAACCAACCCATGAAATCATGGATTTGATTCACACGCTTAACCCAAAAGCTACAAAGGTGCAAAGAAGAATGCACGTAAACTTCTAAGTTAAGATTGCTAACTAGAAGATCCATTTTAGCTAACTTGAAGCTCACACTTCCTACTTTGAGTTCACACTTGCTAACTAACACTCTAAAAGACAACTAGTGCCCACAAGTGCATGTGAGAAAGAGACTCACTTACAATATCAATTTGCTAGAAATAAACTAAGCAAACCTAAGCTAGGAACTACTAGAGGGGTCATATGAAGATCATACATCAATCCTCATCAGGGTCCTAATTCATCACATTTTTCAAAATTAGTCCACTCTAGGATCCCTCCATTATCCGAAACTATGTCACTTTTAGTATCTTCAACCTTTGTCTCATGAAGATGATTTGGAGCATCATCAAGATATGCATCTTGATGTATTTGTTCTTGTAATTGAGCGAGATTTCCTTTAAGTTGTAGAAATAGCCCTTGCAACTTATCCTGCATATGAGGTGAAGCGAGTGCTTCATTAGAAAGAGTGGCAAAGTTCTCCCATTTATTCCATCAATAATGATCATCTTCTAAAATTAGGGTGTGATGTTCAACCATACCCTCACGTTCTTCAAGTTCATGAATAGTTTGATCTTAAAACTCACCTTCACCTTCCTTAGATGGTTCAATTATTTCCAAAGGTGGGTTACTCTTTGTATTCAATTTTGAAAGATCATAATCCACATTTGTAACCCAAAATTCAATTTTATCATAATTTGGAAGGTGTGGGTTTTCTTTGCCATCAGTTTCAACAATATCATCCAAAGTATCTTCTGATAACAAGTGGTGAAATTCTATTATGTCTTCAAATTAATTAATTTATTTTCTTTCAATCTCATTTTCAACCACTTTTTATGGCTTAGGGGTTTCTATAACTAAATCATACAAATTCTCACTTGTAAAATAAAACTTTGAGTCATTCATCTTAAGCTCATCACAACTAGAATCATGTTAGCTTTCTTGATATTTACAATGATCATCTTCTAAAAATAATTTATGAGATTCCACCATATCTTCAAATTTATCTCTTGACTCCTCAAATCCACTCTCAACCATCTTTGGTGAGTCAAGTATTTCTTCAATGGGATCAACTTTTGTATTTTACTCCCAATGGTTGTCCCAATATTCCTTTATGAGTAAAAATGAACCAATCTCCATATATTTATGGGTTTGTTCATCCCAATCCTCACTAATGGACCTTGGCTTTGAGACTTGCACATCCTCTTGGATGAACTCTAAGGTGGTTGTAATATTTGGACATTCAACTTCAGCTCATTGATTGTTCACCCTAGGGTTAAGAAATGATGTTTGATCCACCTTTTCTCTTTTTGAAATAGCCCATTGTTCTAATGTTATCATGGTCTCATAGACTCAATGCAAAGATGGGTTGTCAAGATTTTCCCTTAAAAATGTAGCAACTATGGGGTGTATGGCTCCCATGTATATTTCAATAGCTCTCTCTTATGAAATGATGAAATGGGGCACCACTTCGGTATACAACTTATGAAACCTACCATTGAATTGACTCATGGATTCATTAGGTTCCTTACATATAGAGACAAATTGATTTAACATCAAAACTGAGTCAACTTGTTTTCCAAAATGGCTAGTAAACGTTGCTTCTAGTTGAGCCCAATAAGTGATGCAACCTATAGGTATGTGTAAGTACCACTCATAAGCAACCTAATCCAATGTGTGTGAAAATAATATACAAGGAATATCTCCTTTCCATATTTGTAAATGCCTTAATATGTCCTTGTATATTTGAATATGCTCCTTAGTCAAGGTCACATCATGCTTAAACATGGGTAAATGATTTTCTACACCTTGAGGAATTTTATGAGTAGGCATGTCTAACTGACTATAATAGTTAGCTATCCACAATAAAATTCTTGCCCTGGCTGGAAAAACCGATGCCATTAGTAAAACTCAAAGGATAACTTCAAAACCAATTTGTTAGTCAAATAAATATTTCTTACAAAGAAGCATGAAATGACTAACCAATCTCAAATTTTTAACATATGAATCATCATGTTAGCATTAACCAAAAGATATACATCAATTAAACCATGACATTGAATAACATTCTCAAATTTACAATAAATTAACATTAATGCATCATCAAAATAGAGAATATTAAAATCAATGAATGTAATCAACAAAATCTCATTAGTCAAGGCAAATGTATTTAAATAACTCTTTCAAGTAAAATGAACAAGTTAACATCTAAATAGCAATTAAAGTAAACCAATTTCGGCTCTCTTATCTCCCAAAGTGTCGAGTGCTAAAAGAGGTCATATATGCTAATCAAAATGACTTGAAATATTTAGAAATTAAAAACTCTCAAAGATACACAAATATCACATTATTAATTCCATGAATGAGTCAACACATTTAAAACAACAATGAAAAATTTAGCATAAATAAAATAACACCAATTCATGCCCTCCTTCTAGTGTCAAAATGTTGAGTGGTAATTTTACCCAATTGCAAAACCACACTCACCTTAGGATTTTGATCACAAAACCCTCTCTTGCAAAGAAGTTAAAACAAAACAACTTCTCCAAGGTTCTGCTATATTAGCATTGCACATGTGTATTAGTAATCTCAATGAAGATATATCAAATAAATGCTAGGAACACCTTAGTGATTGCAAGTAACTGTTAACAAGGGGCATGTGTTGGTTTATTTTACCATGCTATATTAATGATTGTTCATAAAACTTAAAGAAATATAAATGTGAATTGGCCCTCATATGACCACGATGTGAAGCCTTAATTCCTTTTATCTTGAATGATTTTAGGTAGATTTTATCTTCCTTTATTAAGTAGATTTTAATAAAGTTTTATCTTGCATTAAATCCTACTTTAAGCATGAAGTAGAAGATTAAAACCTATCTCTAAACATGAATTTCAAATGATAAAAGAATTTTTTTTATATTGCTTTAAACCTCAATATGGAATAATTTGGATGACCCACTTTGTAGCTATAGTAGCCTTTGATATAATAAATAAATTATCCCTCTTTGATGAAATTAATTTTCACAAAAAGAGCAATTTATTGTATGATCTTGAAATGTCAATATTAATTATCCCTCTTTAATGAAATAATAATTTTTATAAAGAAGAAATAATTTAATACTTTAAAACATTAACCTTTGATGTAATGTATAAATTACCTCTCTTTAACGAAATCAGAATTTTTGTAAAGAGGGGTGCATTTATTGCTCCAAACATGATAGCTTATGGAATGCCATAAAAATTAAACCCCCTTTAATGAAATTGAAATTTTCATAAAGGGAATTTCATTTATGCCTGCAAATAAAAAAGTAAAATTGAAAAATCTGATTTACCTTTAAAATGTAAAAAAAAAGTAAAAAATTTCGAAATTATAAAAAAATCTGTGTAAAACAACAATTTTTTATAAAATCGGTATGGTTTCGGAATGAGTTAGAATTTGTTTCGGATGAAATATTGTATCTCATTATTCACACCCATGTATTTATTTTTGTCATTTTATTTTTTTTTATTTTTATTTTAATCCTCGAAGTTTAAAAAAAATCTGCAAAATGAAAAGTTAAAAAAATAAAATAAAATTTGAGATGGAAATAAAATACGGAAATTAAACTAATAGCAGCTTCATGCTACCCTATCATGTAAAACTTGAGATATGAGAGTTTTTGAATGTAACCCAACCTAACCGGAACTGCATTTGCACATCCCGAAATAAGTCAGATGCAAGCTTCTAAGGAACAATAAAAATTCTGTGTTTCTATATATTCAACAATGCAACCATGAAATGCATTAAACATTGCCTATAAATCTAAAAAGTAGAGACAAGAAGGATATACAATAAATCAAAACATTCAGAAATGTTTCTCCTCTTATTTTTCTCAAAAAGGTACAGAGTCCTGCAAAACATTTGCATTAAAAAAAATAAAAGTTTTCTGTTTACATCCTAATTTCAGTAGCATGGCCCTGCAAAAAGAACCAACCCCTTTCTCTGTTTCAACCTCATATTTAAATTTATAGAAATATTTTATTTTCCCCCATATCTTCATTTTTGCTTCTTCCCTTTGCATAGCTTTGCAATGTTTGCTTTCGAAACATTTCATTCTCCTGAAAGTGAACAATTTTTTTTTTTTTAATCTCAAAATGTTTGTTTTCTTCATTTAGCCTTGAAATAATGGATAGTTGACATGTTGAAACCTTCGCATGCCTCTCATTACATATGGGTAATGCCTACTTTTATGCAAGCATTCTTACATATTGAAATTAATATTCATTTTAAAATACTTCACATTTGGCCACCATGTGACCTAACCTCACTTAGCTTTGTATCCAATGTTTCATAACACCCATCTACTTCATTACCTCCATGAATGAAATACTGATGGAAACCCTTACAATCGCCATGATAATGCTAAAGTAAATAAATACATCTAATTTTAGCCTTAGTGTTCATACTGTTGCATGTATACTGTCATCATCCAATTGACTGTGTTTATTTGTCCATGTGGTGGGTGGGGTTGTTCGAATAATCGGTGTCCAATGTGTCATAGTTACAATTTTTGTCACCCTATACATTTTCCAATTTTAACCATCGAACATGAAAGACATATTTTAATTCATCCTCAAGCATACCTCCATATTGTCTTGAGTGATTAGTACCTACTGCTATCTATGGCCACATCCGTTAGATTTTATCGTTGGGTGCAAACACTTCACTGGTACCATTCACCTACAACTTCATGCATCCGCAAGAGGTCCTCTGGCATGTTTCTCTTCCACATGCCATATTTTTTATGTGTCAATATTTTTTCTACTATGTCATATCCATTGCTCTATTATCCACGATAAACGATGATATCCTCCCTATGATATGCCGTATGGACTACGTGTAAAATGAGACTTCATCCAAATCTCCTTCCATCACTACTTGGCTATCTATCTATTGCAAACCACATAGTCTATGTTCCAGTATGCCACTATGACCATACCGAATGAATCATCGATGAAATAATGTATCCACTATCATGAAAATTACAATATGAATGTTATTGCAACTCTATCATTTTATCCTTCTCAACTCTCTCTCTCGACGGTTTCCATGCAATGTCGTGTTGTATGGTCTTCATCACAAATTGGTACACACACAAATACCTCATAACCTTTGATGTGTTATGTAGAAACAAACTCAAAACTATGACAAATGACTGCCCGATATTCAAATTCATCCATCACACCACTACTCTATCACCAGATTCATGCTATTCACATTACCTTCACCATGAGATATTCTCCCTGCCACTCATATTGGTGCCTTCCACACACCCAATATTGCATGTTTTCCATGTGCAATAATAATCCCAGTACCTAGAACTATCCACTTATCTACTTCATCACTCTAATATTCGAAGACGTTTGGGTCACCTGCATTGTTCATATCTGAGTGTCCGAATCATCACCATATGTGTGAAGTATTGTCAATTTTTTCTACTTGACACAAGGGGTGCTAATTATAAATCACAAGGAAGATAGATATACTTTTTACTGAATCGATGTTTTATACCATCTCTCACCTGGCTTTCGGTAATACTGATGAGACCTCCACACCATCCACTGGATTCTACACTATCACAATTGGATGCCCACTGTCTACCGTATGCATTATCGTTGTAGTCCTCTTCCTTCAATCGAATAGTTGCCACACTACACCAGGATTGTTTTACTGTGTTCTCTCATGTTTGTTAGTCCCACCAATGGGTTATCCATTTGTACTCGTCAAACCACTATCTAGGCAATGCAGTCATCCTTTCTTCATTAATAACACAATCCACAATGTTTTTTTTAGGGGTTTATCACCAAACCCTGCATTGTTCATTGTGATGCTACAAAGATCTGTTGACTCCCCTATTATCCATCTACTATGTAGATTGTCGTATAGTCGGTTCATCCATATCATCTATCGAGTCCATGGTGGTCATCCTACATGGGTTGAACCCATCCATGTATTAGCTACATATGGTCCACTGCTTTGAAGGTATCCCCATATGTTCCATCAGTGATAGCCTCAGAGTCATGTACGATATTATTGCTAAATTCTATATCGCATGCTACCATATGTTTATGTTGTCTAGGTCCTTGTGGGCTACGATGACACCTTTTCCATAAGCCATGCTCATCGCTGATGTCTATGTCAATCAAGCCACATCCATACATCCATTCATTGGTGGCCACCATGTGGTACACCCCATTGTCGACTGTCTGCCATTGTGTTTACGCTCCAAGAGTGTTGTGTGGTCTTACAATGCCACCCCAAGTTATCCACGGATGTCCATGTCGACCGCATGAGTTGTATGGTTACATCTCCCTTGATCGTTTACTAGCCAATCAAGCTAATCAATGTCGCTATGTTAGCCTATTCGTCAAGGTGAAATCCAAATTTCCTCCACATGTACATCCAAACCTACACAAAATAGACTCACACATGTTAAACCTTATAAAGGTAAAGCACCACCTGATATGACTTTACATAATACAAAATATACATGGAAAGTATCCTAAGCAAACGTAAACTTTACTTTATATTTTATTTATCATTATTAGTATTATTTATTTATTTTATTTAAATTTAAATATATATATATATATATATGAACACCTTTTTATTGTATATAAATGAAAGAAACACAAAATCTAACAAAAAAATCACTAACAACAAACTAACTATAAAAATAATCAGCAACAAACTAACGATAAAAATCATCGACAACAAATTGACGATAAAAAATCATCAACAACAAATTGATGATAAAAATTATCAACAAAAAATTGACGATAAAAATCATCGACAACAAATTGACGATAAAAATCATCGACAACAAATTGACGATAAAAATTATCGACAATAAATTGATGATAAAAATCATCAATAAGAAATTGATGATAAAAATCATCGACAACAAATTAACGATAAACATCATCAAAAATTGCTAACAACAAATTAACAAAAAAATACAACCTAAAAGCAAGCAACCTACTAGACACTCAAAACAAAACAAAAGTACCCAAACACAAACATCAAAAAGGTGGGTCCCCAATTTTGGGGTGAGTTGTGCGACAGTCACAACACCAAGTTCTGTAACTTTCCAAGTAAAGTTCCCTAAGAGGCACCATAATGTAGTCTCAAAAAGCCACATATCTTAAAAAAAATTAAATACAACTAAATAAGTAGTTGAAGGTCCAAAATTTTGCAAAAAAATGGCTAAATATTCAAAGAATTCACCCAAATATATTGGATTTCTCAAATATGTGGTGAAATTTGCTCTTGAAATGCAAAAATCATTTTGCTCCACAAATAAATTTTCTTCTTTGATGATCGTGTGGAAATGAGGAGTATAGAGGAGAAGCCTGAATTTGCTCAAAATGTGATTCCATGGTAAAAATGTGATAAGTGGTCTAAAGTTGAAAAACAAGGCATGACTACCATTACTATTTGATTGTGGTACAAAAATGAGAAAAGCGCATCATAAAGAGTCAATCTCAAATTCGTTGATTCACGCTCATCCACAAGGAGTTCAACATAGTAGGTTAAACAATGTGTTAAAGCATGGTGGCTAGTTCTATTTGTTATAGGCATGATCAGGAGTGAGATACTAAAGTCCATTGATTTTGGAAAATATATGGCTAATACGATAAAATGACCAAGGTTCTTTTTGACACGTAAATTTCCTTCCTTTGGATGGGGTGTGACTGGGAGAAAGAGATCTATTGAAGGCACAAAAACCATATATATCCACCTCACCATGGATAGAATGAGCAAAATGGTCTCAATTTGAAAATAGCGCACGATTGACCATTTTTCTTTAGTGACAACACAAAAATGAAAAATTCCTCTAAGGAGTTTAGTAGATGTGTGGCCCTGGGATGACTTCAGAAAAAAATAAAGAACCTGAAATCATGGATACGCATATTTTCAAGGAAAAGGCTAGAAAAGTATTCTTTTTAGAGATCTTCTTAACTTCAAAGGAGATCAAACAATAAGAATTCTAGTGGCCATGAGGTAAACATATTGAAACAAGTAAATTTCCAAATCTGCGGTATTAGGGATTTCATGGCTAAATCTATCAAAAGGCTTAAAAAGGAAAAACTCTTGCATGGTTTTATGAAATACAAAGGCAAAGAGCAGCCATGAGTTAGCTAATCACAACCGCTCATTCTCAAATCAATGACAAGGATTGAACCTATCCTGATTTCAAATTTCTAATGTGATTGCGTGCAACTACATGTTATAGTGAGTAGAGGAGATTGATTTAGATGCCAAGAAAGCCCAAAATACCAAGTTGCAATCTAAAATTTTCTAGAACCCTCGGCTCAAATAAACTCCGTGATAGATTTACGACCATCAAGGCATATCAAGAATAGGGGATTACAAAGGTTGACCCTTACTTAGAATCTATTGTAACTATTCAAGAAGGTGCAACTGGATGCCACCATTAATGGTAAATTGTAAGAATATCAAGAACTTAAAAGATTCCTTATAATTATCAAAACAAAAATTTCATAAAATTATAAATAGAGGTCGAACCCTCATTTCAAAGGGTCGGCTCTAAAGTGTTTTATTTCACTTCTATTATATATTATCTATAATTAATGAAAAGAGCATTACTAGGGATGTTTACCTCAAACTTGCATCCGTGTTGATTATTGTTATTAATCCTATGAAGTCATTTCTACTACTACTGCTATGGTTAGTTTATTCTGTTAATTTGGATTGCTAACTTAGAGTAAATTGGAATGATTCATACTTATATGTATACTTATGAGGATTCTATTTTTTTAGTCAAGAAGTTAATCTAATTTTGTTAACTTGGATTATTAATGCTTTAGATGTTTAGAATAATTCTTTAAGTATACCCAAAGCTCTCAATATGGATTGTTGCTAAGTTTCAAATGTTGTTAGTCTTGAATATTATTTTCTAGAAATTGAATTGCTAGAGGATTCTCTATGGATGCCTATGTTGTTAGCTTCATCCATCCATTCTTAATTCATTCATTTTTTAACCCTTTCATCCCTATCCCTAAGATTTTACTATTTTAAGCTAAAAAGAGTCAACATTTATTAAGTTGACAAGGTATACCAACCTACTCTAGAGGTTGGGTTAAGGTATTTTAACCCTTCCAATATTTGGTTTGGGCTACGACTAGTGGGTGCTCACCTTCAAAATATTTTTGATAATAGCCACAGTTCAAGGTTCAACTTTGATGATAAACTAGACCACAACATGATGAAAGAGATTAGAACAACTCATATGCAGGTTTGAATGCTTTCTATAATATTCATTGCATAAAATCGTAAACAAAGAAGCCCATACTTCTTTTCAAAATATTTTCCATAAATATTTTACTTTCATTTCAATACCAAAATCCATTTAATTCTAAATGAATCATTTCAATAGAAAACACAAAAAGAAGCCCATACTTCTTTCCCAAATATTTTCCACAAATATTTTACATTCAATTCAATATCCAAAGCCATTTAATTCTATGTGAATCATTTCAATAGAACAACACAAAAAGAAGCCCATACTTTCCAAAATATTTTCCACAAATATTTTAGTTCCAAGGGAAAGCAAACCATCTAATATTCTCTATCTCTAAAGCAACATTAATTAACCTTTAAAATATTTAACCAATAATCTAATGAAAGAGACACTAAAATATTAGTAAAGTAACAAGTCTAAAAAGGTTAGCTTCATCAAAGCCAATATTAGATTAATATACTCCTTAGATTAATTCCAAAACAAAATATTAAATAAATTGATCCTTAGAATAATAAAAAAATTATTAAAATTAATCTTTCCTTAGATTAATAAAACAAAACTTTAAAATTAATCCTTCCTTAGATTAATTCCAAAACATTAAATTAATTTGTCCTTATATTAATTCCAAAACATTAAATTAATCTATCCTTATATTAATGCCGAAACATTAAATTAATCTATCCTTAGATTAATAAAACAAAATATTAAATTAATTCCAAAACATTAAATAATTCTATCCTTGGATTAATAAAACAAAACATTAAAAGTAATCTATCCTTTGGGTCTCATTAAATTAATCCATCGATTGATTAATTAGTCCATTGTTAGATTATGTCCAACCTTAGGATCTCATTAAATTAATCCATCTATTGATTAATTACAGTTCCTAATATTGAAAAGAGATTAATCTAAAGACTACACTATATTAATATTTCCTTAGATTAAAAGTAGAACCTAGCTTACACAGATCTACCATTTGATAAAATGCAAAAGCTAGTGGTTAGAGATTACATTAATCTATTAAAAGCAACTATTGCAATAATATTTTATTTTTATTAATATAAATCCATGGATTATATTGTGTTAATTGTTCGTTAGATCAAAATATCGTTAACTTTTGATGGGAGGTAGTATAACCACAAGATGTAAAATAATTGAACTGAGATAAATATAAACTAATGGCACAATAATATGCAGGAAAATAATAATATGAACATTTGCAAATAACTCAAAAATATGCCATTAATTAAAGTGACAAAAATAGTACAATGCTATATAATGGAGGACATGAACACTCCATGAAAAAATATGAAAGGATTACATTGTACCATACTCCTAATCTATAAAACACACTTCTCTATATTCACTTCCTCTCTAAAACACTCACTATGAGTCCTTTATATAGGAAGGTAGATTCCTTGGCCCTTACTCTACCTAGGACTTATGTACATGTAAACTACATGCACATTTACAAATTGCACATTGACGCTTGTGCATTTATTACAATACTTGAAGTAACTAACTTACTTCACTCTAAAGTAAACTCCTACTCTAGCTATGTACCAAAGGTGGTACATTTACATAACCCAAATGATGTAATATACTCTAAAACCCTCCTGTATTACATTATTTGGGTATTGAAGACTTTAGTCTTCAATATGGATCTTTGTCTTTGGATGTTCTTCAGCTTTATCTAGTCCTTTGTATTATCTTTAATTCACATTGTGTTGTATGCCTCCTTGAATTTATTCCTTTTCTTCTTTATTCTCATCTTTGGAGTCAATACTTTCATAGGTGGATGTACTATCACATGATTCTTGCAAGAGTATTTTCTCTTTTCCTTTGTTTTTTTATCATTCTCCTTGTCCTGAATAGAAGCTTCTGAAAAAACACTTAAGGCATCATGAAAATATTTTGTGTTAGTATAACTTGAAGTATCAATAATGTATGAGGATTGAAATATCTTCTCTAGGTATGACTCATCCATTTATATTTTTAGTTTAAGTAATTCTATCAATCCTCTTTGTTCTACATTCTCATCCTTGTAGCATTTGAATGTAAGTAGTGACATATATAATATGCTATCAAATTTAAAAGGAATTTGAATGTCACTCTTTCTGTTATCAATTACTTCAGTGAGATAGCATGTAGTTAATATTCCATGGTTTTAAAGTTATCTTTTAAAGATTCACTATGAATCCTTTTTGAGGTAAGGTCTAAGTCTCCTTTAGACTTTATAAGTAAATTTTTAATTCCAATTTTTATGACACTTGTTCTTTCCTTTCTAATAGTGTTATTCATATCATTGTTCATTGTATTCCTTGAGGTAGACATCTTTTCTTAGTTTTATGTTTTAAGAACACTTTTTATAGATCCTTTGTAGTAGTCTACCTTATGAATCCCTAGTTTAGATTATGTAAACTAGTTTGATAAACCTATCCAAGGCTTAGGTTTTTTAGAATCCTTACGTATCCCTAATGATTAGAATAAAGTTCTTAGTAAGTAGTAGTTCACCTTCTGAGTTGATTTTGTAATATTTTATAAATAACAATAATCAACTTCTATTTCACCTTATCTCTCCTAATGAACTATGCACTTAATTTGAAGTTCTCTATGGTTGGATTTATTTTGTCCCTTTAGTATGAGTATGAGACAAGTGTAAGTATATAATTCCATTTTTTTTAAGTAAATCATGAACTCCCTTTTATTGCCATTAATATCCAATAGTTAAGTGTTTCTAAATTCCAATAATTTATTTTGGTGTAGTATTCCTTATAAATCCCTAATTTGGAATATTAGAAAACAATAATATTTGCAATAATAGAGTTTTAATTTTCCAAGTAGAAACCCTTATATATCCTAGGTATTTAATTAAAAATATTAAACTATTAATTATATATAAGTCTCCTTTAAATTTGCCTTCAAATGTATGGTTGGTTTTGCTATTATTTCCAAAGTAAATAATAGAAGAGTTTCAACCTTATACTGTACTCCTTATAACTCAATGAAAGCAATTTGATTAAGGTAAAATGCTCCAACTTCTAAGTAATGAATGTTGGATACTATATTACTATGCATTTTTCTCCTTTAATGGTAGATATATGATAATGTTAGTGAGCCTTTAATGCCACTTTGACCCTTTCAGAAGCCTTCACTTTGGTCCTTTAATAATGTCCACTCCTCTTTCACTGCATATGGATACTCTTTCTTGCTTTCTATGGATGTGATTTTCTCCACCTTGAATTTAGGTGCTTTAAATATCATGGACATCTTTCAACATTGGACAAGTGTTGCTTGGGAGTTACATTAGGTTCTTTCAATGATCATTCCTCCTTGCAATACATTGATTATATTGACACTTGGTGTATACATTGCTTGGATGGTAGATAGATATTATAGTCTCTTCGAATATTGGTCAAGAATCTTCAATGCTTTTGTTTAGCTGAAATGTATTACACATTTCACTCCTTTGAAAGATGCCTTTAACACTTCCAATATGAGTGTTATGACTATTCTAGATGCTCTTTCACTGCACAGGTATTATGTAACAATATTTTGTTCCACCAAGTCTCACTTGCATGTGAGGACGTATTCAATATCTCCTTTCCTTCAATATTTCTTCTCTAGTGGGTGCAAGTTGTGCAATATTGGCTTCAATGCTTCTCTCCCTCTTTCTAGTGAGTTCAATATTGTGCATTTTCTAGAAAATAATGATGATATTCCACTCAAGTTTGGATCCAACTATGGTATTTTTAGGATGCTCTAGTACTGTCCTCTTGGCAAAAAATATGGCTTCAATCAATGGTTGCTCTTTGGCTGCTATGATCGCTCTTTTTCTAGTTGGTGATTCATCTCCAATCAATGGTGGATTTCGATAGCTTTGGTTGACAGTTTGTCTAATTGATCAATTGGGTAATGTACCTCTTATTCACCTCTTGATTTTATGTATTTTGTGTTGAGTTATCCTTAGATCTATTTACCTTACATTGAGTGCTATGTCTCTCTTTATGTATTGCAGGCTCTTATTATGTAGGTGTTGATCTAGTGTTTCTATAAACCTTCAAAAATCAACTTATGAGGCTTTTTTATGGCTCGATCTACCTTGATATCTGCCCCCCTTGACATCAATGTTGTGGTCACTTGATTATTGTATAATGTTGGCCGATGTAATGCCTTTTAGTGGCAATGAATTTTGTCCTTATATTGTTGTTTAAAGGACAAGAATGGTGATCCTTTCTCACATATTACTCCAAATAAACTTTGAAATATGCACTTAGTAATTGCTCCTTGTAGAGAACTATAATTTTTATATTAATGTAGTATTATTTGTTTTAACTATAGGAAGATGGTGATTTTCTTTTTGTCAAAATATATCTAACTTCTATTTTAATGTGCAAGTTTTGAATTGAATTATGCACTCCCTTTGAAGACTTCTAAAATGAATCCACACCTTGAAAATTTTAAATTTAATACAGTGTTTAATGATTCTCTTAATAAACCATAGTTCCAAAGTTCAACTAATGATGTTGAAAATTTGAGAATTATGAGTTGTCATTGATGTCAAAGGATTGATGTCATAATTTGATGGCATTTTTCTAAGGGTCTAAGGCAATATGGTAGTAAGAAAATATGAGTCATTTACCATGGTGGTGCTTGCAAAAGAAAAATATTTTATGGTGGCAAAGACAAAATATTATTCCATGGTTAATAAAGCAAGCAAAGAGAATTTTTCAAAAGGATTGTAATATTTAAATTTTAATATTTTTATATTATTAAGGAATATTGATAGTGACAAAGGTTTTATTTGGTAAATAAAAACCCAAGGGGGTTTCCAATTTGCAAAGGAAAGTCTAGTTTTACTCATTTGTGAAAAAGACCCAAGGTAAATAAAAGGGTTTATTATAATATTTTTTTAAATATTATAAACCCTAAGTCTAATGTTTCAAGGTGCCAAATAAAAATTAAATTATTCTTTTTAAAATTCAAAGAAGGGTCAACATCTAATTTTTGAGAATGATTCAAAGGAGGTATGATGTCATTTAAAGTATGCATGAAACATATTAATACCCCCTCAATATTTTGGAAAGACCTTTGATCGATAAGTGTACCTCGTGCATAGAGAGACAATGAATAAGAGGAGAGGACAATGCTTTGTTTTTTTTTGCACACAGTAGAACAAATAATTTCCATTTGTTCATGCATTGATGTCATCCTCTAGGGTAGCCTAGTGGTAGCTCATATCACACTAAGGCATAGTGGGAAAGAGGTTCACGGTTCAATTCTCCCTAGCATCGGTTTTGAAGTGTTTTATCCTTTTCGACGGATGTGGCAGGAGATAAAGGGTGGAGGTCGCGTGTTAGGTCTCAACCACTTGGCTAGCACAAGCGGTCGAGCATTGTGCTTAGAGGTTTGAGGTCAAAGGGTTGATTCCTATCCACGCCAGCAAGGAGATTAATTTTTATAACGTATGCTCTAAGTTGATTAATTTTGGCTATGCTTGGCTTTTAGCGGATGTGATTTGGTGTATAGTCTTGGCATATAGGAGGTATAAGGGGAAACTAATTTTTACAAAATATTTTAAGGGTATTGCTGCAATTTATTTTATACATGCAAAGGTTGGAGTGATAAGGTGTAACTGGTTTATTTAAAATTGTAAATATTTATTCTTGGATATTAAAGTGGATTGAAAATTATTTTATGAAAGTGGGAGATAAAAGGTGTAAATTATGATTTTATTGTTTGTAATTCTTTTTTTATGAAAAGGAAATTTTTGAGAGGGTTTTTTTGAGATTTAATGCATTATCCTTGAGAATAAAAGAAGATTCCCAGAACATTATTTTCAGATTTTATTGAGCACATTTTTGAGGGAAAATTCATGTGGATATTTTGAAATAGAATCTTGTTATCTAACCCTTGAAGTGGCACAAGAAGGATTGGTTGTTTGTGAGACAAGTTTTGTGACATATCTTCATCAAAGAAAATAAGAGGTATGGGCATTTTTCTCCTTCTTTGATGTGTGTTTTTGAGCAAGGTTTTCTAGATCATAATGTGGAGATAAAAAGATTGTTTGGTATGCATTGTTGAAAATTTTGAATTAGAATTTGAGACTTACATTGTGCATATTTGTTGAGAGAAAGTGGAAATAATTATATTAGGGCTTGTACTTCATTGTTGAATGGTATTGGAAATATTTGAGATAAATTTTGAGAACAAGTGTGCTTCTATTGTTGAAAGAGATTGAGACATTTGTGCTAGATATTGTGAACTACTTGTGTTAAGTTTGAAGACAAGTTTGTGAATCATTGTGAAACCTTTTTGAGCATGTGTTATGAGTAATTTTGAGCATGTGTTATGAGCAATTTTGAGCATGTGTTATGAGCAATTTTGAGTGTGTGTTATGATAATTTATGAGCATGTATTAGAGCATAATTGAGTAGAGATAGAGAGCAGGTTAGAGGAAGTGTTGTGAGTATATTGGATCAATGTTGTGAGCAGATTGGATCAATATTGTGAGCAAATTGGATCAGTGTTGTGAGAATATTGGATCAGTCTTGTGACCAGATTAGATCAATATTGTGAGCAAATTGGATCAGTATTAAGAGAATATTGGATAAGAGTTGTGAGTAGATTTGATTATATTTAACCAGAAGAGTGGGGACAGAGGTCTCCTATGGACAGAGATCCGTGAACCAGCTAGGAAGATAGAGTTCTTATGTGGAGAGATATCCATAAAATAGTTGAGGAGATAGAGTTCTCCTGGATCAAGTTCCACGAACTAGATCAAGGGGATAGAGTTCTCCTGTGGAGAGAGATCCATAAATCAAAGCATAGAGGATTGGTGTCTCCTTTGGATAGAGATCCATAAACATTGTAATAGGGAATTGATTCCCAAAATATTTGTTGAGAAAATTTAGAAGAAATAATTTATCCATGGACGTAGCCCATATTGGGTGAACCACGATAAATCATGTCTCTCATGTGTGTGATGATGTGTGCATTATTTACTACTTTTATATTATTATTTTTATCATTTAGATTGAAAAGAAAAAAATTTTATCTTATACTATTCACCCCCTCTCAGTATAAGCTTATGTTCTTCACCTTATGCACCCAAGTTTCTTACCTTTAATAACTATTGAAGATGGTGGATGTCTTGGTGATTTGATTCACCAAATTACTGCCCTTGACTTGTTGATATTGTAGCTCTTCTTTGCTATCCACAATAGCTCCTTAACTCACCAATTCATAGCTTAGTAACTCCTCTATATTGCTGCTTGAAACTATAGTATGGTAGTTTTGATTATACTTTAGAATGCTTTTTGTATATATGAAGTTCTACAACTCGTAATGTTATCCTGATTGTTGTTTTCTTATAGTAAATTTATGCACTAAAATTATGTACTTGAAACTCAAAAATTTGGTAGGGACTTCCCCCAAATTGGAGTTGAGTTTTTCCTTTAATAACCCTTCAATAATCTGTTGAAGATTCAACAAACCCCTATTTCCGAATGAGCCTTCTAGCCTTCAATGGTAATATTCAAACCTTTCAATTTTGGTATTAAAGTTAGGCTCATATCTCCTTCAACCTCCTTATTGAATTCTAATTTTAATCTTGGCCCTCTTCTCAATAATATGAATGTATTGAGGTCTTCAGTATTATCCTCCAATATTTGGTACTCCTTGCCAAATTCTTCTCCTTTTGGGCTTATTGTTGGATAGTGATAATTATCCCAAATTCTGATTTATCAATAACTTCTCCTTGTTGGTAGATTTCTCCAATGAGTTCTCTTAGGAACTCCTTTAATGGCCTTATCTAAATTCTAAACTAAGGCTCTCCAATCCTTCTCCTTGTTTTTCCTTATGACCTCACCAAGGTCTTCAATATTGTAGCTTCTCTATTCTTCCAAATGAGACCTTTCCTTCAACATTCTTCTATGGAAGTGTTGGTAATGATATCTTCATCTCAGATCTCTAAAATTTTGTACTACTAGAATTCTAGAATGGAACTTCGCTAGTCCTTCTTTACTCCCGCAATATGCAAGCTTTAATGGAGATCACCAACCTCCAATATTCTAGAACTATAAATTTTGTAGTTGTACCTTCCAAGGGTCTCTTCAATTTCTTTAGGTTGATTTATTTAATCTGCTATTTGTAGTCTTTAATGGAGATCACCAACCTCCAATATTCTTTTGGAATCTTCTTTGGAGTCTCTTGAATTAGCTATAAGGCTACTATGGCATTTTATTGTTCTACAATATACAGGTATGCAATCTCTAGTAATGGGACCTTTTTGTTGAGCAAGGTGCAGAGAAAGCAGTGCAAAAGTATTGTAATTGTTGTCAACACAGACAGATTGATGCAGTTGATGCAGTTCAGAGGTCAGTCAGATCAAGTGCAGAAAATCTCAAGAAAAACAGAGGGGACCCAGATCCAGAAATTTGCAGAAAAAGACAAGGAAGAAAACTGTCGCGATATCGCGACATGGTTCCTGTCGCGATTTCGCGACAAAAAGTAGGAGAGAGAAAGTGCAAGAAAAAATGTCGCGATTTCGCGACATATCCGAGGAGAGAGAAAAAGCACGCCAAAATGTCACGATTTCGTGACATGTCGAGTTTTCGCTGAGGAGAGAGAAAATGTGTCGCGATTCGCGACAAAAAGGAGGAGAGAGAAATTGCAAGCCAAATTGTCGCGATTTCGTGACATGTCTGAGGAGAGAGAAGATGCAAGTAAGATTGTCGCGATTTCGCGATATGCTGGAAGAAAAGGCACTAACTAAGAAAAGTGTAGCGATTTCGCTACATGTTGCAATTTCGTTGGTGAAAGCGAAGAAAAGGCACTAAGTAAGGAAAGTGTAGCGATTTTGCTACAGGCTCTAAATGCAAAGGATGAAAGATGTAGCGATTTCGCTACAAGCTTGAAACACTAAGAACAAAAGTGCAGCGATTTCCTAACCGTTTCGAAAGGCAAGGTAAAAAGGTGTAGCGATTTCGCTACAGGTTTGAAACACATGTTGGGAAGGTGCAGCGATCTTGCTACGAGTTCAAAGTGCAAAGTGGAAAGGTGTAGCGATATCGCTACACGTCGGAGTTTCACTAGCTAGCAGCAAAGAAAAATGCTAAGGCAACAATGGTGTAGCGATTTCGCTACATGTAAGGTTTTCGCGGCTGCATGGAGTAAAAATTGTACGGAGGCCAGAAGCGTCGCGATTTCACGACGGCAATGAGGATGACGTCAGCAAGACCAAAAACGTCACGATTTCATGACATCTTAGAAGATGACGTCAGCAAAACCAAAAAGTGTCACGATTTCACGATAGGGTGAACGAAAAGCCATTGCAAGCCGAAAACGTCATGATTTCATGACATCTTTGAAGATGACGTCAGCAAGTCTAAAAATGTCGCGATATCGCGACAAGTTTCCAGAGAAGCCTCAACAAGCCAGAAGCATCGCGATTTCACGACAACATGGAGGATGACGTCAGCAAAAGCGGAATGTGTCACGATTTCGTGACATGTATCATTTTCGCGGAGGCAAGCGAAGGAAAGAGGAGGAAAGCCGAAAGCGTCATGATTTCGTGACATGTCTCATTTTCGTGGGTGTATGCCGAGCAAAGCACCAGGAGGCGGAAAACGTCGCGATATCGCGACATGTAGGATTTTCACGGTCAACAGCCCTGAAAAAGTCAAACCGAAAGAAATGTCGCGATATCGCGACAAGGTTGCCAGAGAAGCCTCAGGAAGCCGAAAGTGTCGCGATATCACGACAAAGTTGAGGATGACGTCAGCAAAGCGGAAAACGTCGCGATATCGCGACATGTAAGGTTTTCGGGGTTGCTTACAGAAAGGAAGTCTAGGAGAAAGAAAACGTCGCGATATCGCGACAGGTAATGTTTTGGCGGGAAAAAGTCAAAGATACATGCATTGTGACAAGTGGCAAATAGCGCCAGTTACGATAAACCTAACTGGAGTCAGATCTGCAGTTCCAAGTGACAGGTGGTGAGAATGCATAGGAGAAATTCATGCTGCAGTTAACTGTAGTTACAAGTGAAAGTGACTAGACAACGAATGTAAGAAAAGAACGGCTGTTGCAGGGCCGTGTTGCAGCATGGCTGGCAAAGGTGGCAGTTACAAAGAGTAGCCACGGAACTAAGCATTGAATGTAGAACGGCTGTTGCAGGGCCGTGATGCTGCAAGCTGGCGTAAAGAGCAGTTTTTTAGATAATCTCTGCAAACAAGAAATTCTCTCGATGGTTGTGCTTGACTCACAAGAAAGTAACGGGTAGAATAGAAGGATCGACACCATTTAGAAAAGAGTGCAAAAGAATTAGAAAGAGCAGCTACGTAGATTTTGGAAGAACAAGATAATAGAGCATCGAAACGCGCAGAAGGGTTGTCAGTATATGCAGAGAAAAATACTGTCAATATGTGCAGAATGTGCAGAGAAGAAGGACTGTCAGTATATGCAGAATATGCAGAGAAAAAGATGGTCAGAATGTCAGTAAGAAAGCGGCTAAAAGGCGGATCAGGTCAGAGAAGGATTAATGCATTGATCGTAGCCGAAAGTACATGAAATATTGGAGGGAAAATTGAGCCGTTTCAAATTGAGCCATTCGAGGAAATCAAGGATATAAGGATCGAACTGGCATAGTTAGAAGGTTACCGCAACTGTGCTGTATTGAATAAATCAAAAGGCAAAGTGTGGTAAGTGTGCTGCATGAAGAACAACAAGAGAACTAAAACTTGTATATTCTTCTTGTAAAATAACAGAGAGGTTTTAGATTTGAAAGGAAGATATTGAGTCTCTAACAAGTCTCTTTATGCTTCTGTGAGATAAAATTGCATGAGCTATAGACCAGTAAGGGTCTTGCAAAAGAGAAGGCATTTTTATGTCCATTTATCTTGCAAAATAGAAATCCAAGTTGGTGCTTGGATAAAGGGGTTGGTGCTCCTATCTATTGCAGCAGATAAATCAGGGGTTGGTGCTCCTTCCAGTGGGTGCTTGGTAAACAATTGTAAATATTGAATCCTTGCAAAGACTGGATTTGGATTGGAGTCCAAACAGTCATTATTTGAGGAGTAGCCACATCGGTGAACCTCGTAAAATCTTGTGTTGTGTGATGCTCATGTGCTATTCTTGCCTTATCTATTTTTCTTTTTAAGTTTGCTTGTTTAAGTTTTAATAATTGCAGACTCAAGTTTTTAATTAGTTACACTGATTCACCCCCCCCTCTCAGTGTCATTGTGAGAATATCAATTGGTATCAGAGCCAGGCACCTGCACAAGCTTAATCAGCTAAGGTGTTCTTGGGAGATATACAATGGCCGGTGGTGAAGGTTTTTCTTCTAACAAAGCTCCTCTGTTCGATGGAACAAACTATTCTTTCTGGAGGCTCAGGATGCGGACCTATCTCCTGTGCATTGGGTTATGACATTTGGGAATCTGTTGAAAATGGATACACCACTCCCACTGTTCCTCCAACAGATGCGGCTGAAAAGAAAAAGTTTGAGAACAACTCGAAAGCCAAGAATGCTATTATGTGTGGATTGGTCGACAGTGAGTTGATACGCATCATGAACTGCAAATCTGCTAAAGACATATGGGACAAACTGCAAAGCATTCATGAAGGAGACAACAAAATCAAGGAAGCTAAGCTGCAAACACATCGTGCCCAGTTCGAAGCATTAAAGATGACCGATGATGAGAACATAGAAGCTTACATGCTGAGAGTAAACGGAATCATCAATGCAATAAGAGGACTGGGGGAAGAAATGGAAGATGCAATTGTTGTGAAGAAGGTACTGAGAACTCTCAACAAAAGGTTTGATGCAAAGGTTTCTGCCATAGAAGAAGCAAAAGATTTAAATTTTTTTAGTATGGATGAAATGCATGGTTCTCTAACAACTTATGAAATGAGGATTGGACAAACTAAGCCCTCTGACGGAGAAGCAGCCTTCCAAGCACGGAAAAATGTAAAATCTAAACAAGAGTCCGAGGAAGAAGAATCTGCAGATGAAAATGAAGCAAACTTTGTTAGGAAATTAGTAAAGGGAAAAGGAAAGTACAGAGGTAAGCTACCGTTCAAGTGCTTTAACTGTGGAGGCATTGGGCACTTTGCAGCAAAATGCCCCATGAATGAGAAAAATAGAAGTGATGAAGGGACACATCAAGAAAGAAATGTCTGGAAGAAGAAATCACAGTTTAGAAAAGGAAATTTCAAGAAGAGAAGCTTCTTCTCAAAGAATGTTGACTCTTCTGAAGACAGTTCCTGTGAGGACTCAGAAGAAGAAACTGGTGAAGCCTTGTTCATGGCTTTTGAAGAACAAAGAACTGAAGAAACCCAAGAGTGTGAAGAAAAATTAGAGGATGAGGCTGAGATAGATCTGGAAGGTGAGTTGGTTGCTGCTCTTGAAGAGTTAAGTGCAGAAAGGAGAAGAAATAAAAAGACTTCAAGAAAACTTGAGGATGCTGGGAAATTAATTATAAGTTTGAAAGTACAAACTGAAGAATATAAGAAAAAGTCTGAAGATTTTGAAGCTCAGCTAACCGTGAAAATAAATGAGTGCAACAAGCTAGAAGAAAACATAGTCGGATTAAGGCTGCAGCTAGAAGAAATGAATCGGAAACTGAGTTGTCATCATAAATTTGAAGACAGTTCTGCGAAGCTGAACAAAATGTTGAATAATCAAAGGCCCATGGGTATCAAGTTTGGTTTGGGCTTTGATGAAGGAGAATCCTCAATGGACTCAAAGGCTATAACAGTAGAACCAATAAAGAATAAAGACAAGATCAAGGTTGATAAAGATAAACCGTATCAGGCAAAAGAAAACAACAAGTCCAAGTTCGAAAGGAGTGCTACAAATGATGGATTCACCAAAGTCTCTCATCAAAGAAGGAGAAGACCCATGGCTCCTACCTCCACATGGCAACAACCATTTCCCAGGTACACTCGTTCCTTTTCTGGTTATTGTTTTAAGTGCAATGCATATGGTCATAAAATTTCAAGTTGTAGATATAATGTAGAACAAAGAAACTTTACTAGTAGAAATACTTTTTCTCCTTTGATAGATTATGCTGTAGAATGTTATAACTGCCATAACTTCGGCCATATTGCAAGAAATTGTCGTAGCTCTTTTGCAGGAAATAAATATCAGGAAAGAAAATATCACTCAGTTGGATCAAAACAGTACAGAAAATTTCCCAATAAACTGTCACAAGCAAATGAAAGGGAGAAGGTGAAGAAAGTAACCAGATCTGCTGTCAAATCTCAGTGGAAAGAAAAGGGACAACCGAAGAAAGACAAAGAATCCCTGATCGTTCAAACAGCTCTCAAAGCACAGAATAAATCTGCTCCTTGGATTCTAGACAGTGGATGCTCCAAGTCATATGACAGGAGACAAACAGAAGTTTGACAACCTACAGACATACGAAGGTGGTTCTGTAAAATTCGGAAACAATGATGGAGCAAAGATAGTGGGTAAAGGATCAGTTAAGTTAAGTGACGGTAAAATCAACTCTAAGGAAGTTCTTTTTGTGGTAGGACTAAAGCATAACTTGTTGAGTGTAAGTCAGATTTGTGACAGAGGTCATGAAGTAATTTTCAAGAAGGAGGGCTGTGAAGTAAGGAAGACAAGAAATGGAAAGTTAATAGCCACTGGACTGAGAACTTCTGGAAATTTGTATACTCTCTCGGAGACTTCAGAAGGAGCCTGCTTGGTTGGTCAAGAAGAAGAAAACTGGCTGTGGCATAAAAGACTCGGTCACATAAGCTTTGATAATCTGATAAAAATCAGCTCGAAAAGAGCAGTAAGAGACATACCCACTATTAGTAAACCATCAAACAACATTTGTGATTCATGCCAAAAGGGGAAGCAAACCAGATCTACCTTCAAAGCAAAAGAGTATTTCACTAGCAAGCCATTAGAACTGATTCACACTGATTTGTGTGGACCCATGAGGACAGAAAGCATAAATGGATACAAATATTTTATGCTGTGTATAGATGATTTTTCCGTAATGACATGGGTACTCTTTCCGAAACAGAAGTCGGAAGCTTTTGAGATGTTTAAAACCTTCAAAAATCTTGTTGAGAATCAATCCGGAAAAAGAATAAAGTGTTTGAGATCTGATAGAGGAGGAGAGTTTATCTCAGATGAGTTTGCAGAATTCTGTGAAAAATATGGAATAAGAAGACAGTTTTCAGCAGCAAGAACACCTCAGCAGAATGGAGTAGTTGAAAGAAAGAACAGAACTGTACAAGAAATGGCAAGGACCATGTTAACAGAGAGCAAAATTGCTGACAGGTTCTGGAAAGAGGCAGTCCATACTACAGTCTATATTCAGAATAGGTGTATGTTGAGGCCGCATGAAAGCAAAACACCTTATGAACTGTGGTTTGGCAAAAGGGCTACAGCAAAATACTTCAAAGTGTTCGGAAGCAAGTGTTACATTAAAAGGACTGAAGACAATCTTGGCAAATTCGAAGATAGAGCTGATGAAGGTATCTTTCTTGGTTACTCAACAAAAAGTAAAGCTTACACATGCTACAACAAAAGACTTAAGAAAATAGTGGAGAGTGCGGATGTAAAGGTTGATGAAGGCAGAAAACAAGAAACCACCAAAAGTGAAAATTACCCAACCTATGAAGAATTTATTGAAGAAGATGAAGATCAAGAAAAAGAAGAGAGACAGAAATCAGATTCAGAGGACTTAGAAAGAGATGAAAATAGAAAATACAGAACAGGCAGTTGGCAGAAAAATCATCCCAAAGAGCAGATTATTGGGGACCCTACAGTTGGCATTCAGACAAGAAGAAGAGTAGTAAATAACTATTCTCTGTTATCCAGTATTGAGCCCAAGAATATTATTGAAGCAAGCACGGATGAAAGCTGGATGGAAGCAATAAATGAAGAACTAGATCAAATTGAGAAAAACAAAACCTGGGAATTAGTACCAAGGCCTGAAAATAAAAACATAATTGGTACTAAATGGATATTTAGAAACAAACTGAATGAAGATGGACAGGTTGTAAGGAATAAAGCAAGATTAGTCTGTAAGGGATATGCCCAAGTTGAGGGGATTGATTTTGAAGAGACTTTTGCACCCGTGGCCAGACTTGAAGCAATAAGACTGTTTTTGGCTTTAGCTGTTCATAAGAATTTCAAGGTTTATCAGATGGATGTAAAATCAGCATTTCTGAATGGAAATCTTGAAGAAGAAGTATATATTGAACAGCCTGATGGTTTTCAACTTTGTGATAATCCTGACTTTGTTTGCAAGCTGAAGAAAGCTTTGTATGGCTTGAAACAAGCACCTAGAGCTTGGTATGCAAGGTTGGACAGCTATCTCACTAAGCAAGGATTCAAGAAAGGTATGGTGGATAGCAATTTATATGTGAAAACTGAAAATGGCAATTTCATTGTCCTAGTTGTTTATGTAGATGATATAATTTTTGGGAGTAGCAATGATGAATCATGCAAAGACATAGCAAACAAAATGCAGAAAGAGTTTGAAATGTCTATGATAGGTGAACTTTCATATTTCCTTGGATTACAAGTTAATCAAACTGAAAAGGGGATCTTTATTTCTCAAATTAAATATGTGAAAGAAATGCTGAAAAAGTTCACTATGGAGGATAGTAAGCCAGTGAGCACCCCCATGACAACAAGCTGCAAGTTGAGCAAGGATGATAAATCTCCGGATGTTGATCAAACAATGTACAGATCAATGATTGGGAGCCTGCTGTATTTGGATGACCACTAGACCGGATATCTTACAAGTCTGTTTGCATGGTTGCAAGATTTCAGAGCTAATCCAAAAGAGACTCATGTAACAACTGTGAAAAGGATCTTTAGGTACCTCAAGGGTACTATGGAGTATGGGCTGTGGTATCCAAAAGGAAAAGACTTCACTCTCTTTGCATATTCTCGATGCAGATTGGGCGAGATGCATTGATGACAGAAAAAGTACAAGTGGAGGAGCATTTTTCCTTGGAGATAAATTGGTAGCATGGCACAAGTAAGAAGCAAGAATCGGTCTCTCTATCCACAATCGAGGCGAGAATACATTGCAGCAACAACATGCTGCACACAAATACTATGGATGAGACAAACATTGAAAGATCTAGGTATTCACTTCAATGAGCCCATTTCAATCAAATGTGACAACACTAGTGCAATCAACATTTCAAAGAATCCGGTAATGCATTCCCGCACCAAACATATTGCAATCCGGTATCACTTCTTGAAGGATAAGGTTGCAGAAGGAGAAGTCGGATTAGAGTTTGTTCCCACTACAGAGCAAGTAGCAGACATATTCACCAAACCCTTGCCAAAGGAAGTATTTGAGTACCTTCGAAAGAAGTTGGGAGTAGTCACACTTCCCAAGCACTGACTAGCTATGGGAAATACATTCTCAGGGGGAGCATTCAAATTATTTATGCCTGAGAATGGTGTGCATAGACTCAGGGGGAGTCTGCGGCAGCCCTTTGGCATTATTGGCAAAGGGGGAGAAGAATTTGAGCAAGGCTACAGTGTGTTGCCAACAATTCCAAAGGGGGAGATTGTTGAGCAAGGTGCAGAGAAAGCAGTGCAAAAGTATTGTAATTGTTGTCAACACAGACAGATTGATGCAGTTGATGCAGTTCAGAGGTCAGTCAGATCAAGTGCAAAAAATCTCAAGAAAAACAGAGGGGACCCAGATCCAAAAATTTGCAGAAAAAGACAAGGAAGAAAACTGTCGCGATATCGCGACATGGTTCCTGTCGCGATTTCGCGACAAAAAGTAGGAGAGAGAAAGTGCAAGAAAAAATGTCGCGATTTCGCGACATATCCGAGGAGAGAGAAAAAGCACGCCAAAATGTCGCGATTTCGTGACATGTCGAGTTTTCACTGAGGAGAGAGAAAATGTGTCGCGATTCGCGACAAAAAGCAGGAGAGAGAAATTGCAAGCCAAATTGTCGCGATTTCGTGACATGTCTGAGGAGAGAGAAGATGCAAGTAATATTGTCACGATTTCACGATATGCTGGAAGAAAAGGCACTAACTAAGAAAAGTGTAGCGATTTCGCTACATGTTGCAATTTCGCTGGTGAAAGCGAAGAAAAGGCACTAAGTAAGGAAAGTGTAGCGATTTTGCTACAGGCTCTAAATGCAAAGGATGAAAGATGTAGCGATTTCGCTACAAGCTTGAAACACTAAGAACAAAAGTGCAGCGATTTCCTAACTGTTTTGAAAGGCAAGGTAAAAAGGTGTAGCGATTTCGCTACAGGTTTGAAACACATGTTGGGAAGGTGCAGCGATCTTGCTACGAGTTCAAAGTGCAAAGTGGAAAGGTGTAGCGATATCGCTACACGTCGGAGTTTCACTAGCTAGCAGCAAAGAAAAATGCTAAGGCAACAATGGTGTAGCGATTTCGCTACATGTAAGGTTTTCGCGGCTGCATGGAGTAAAAATTGTACGGAGGCCAGAAGCGTCGCGATTTCGCGACGGCAATGAGGATGACGTCAGCAAGACCAAAAACGTCGTGATTTCGCGACATCTTAGAAGATGACGTCAGCAAAACCAAAAAGTGTCGCGATTTCGCGACAGGGTGAACGAAAAGCCATTGCAAGCCGAAAACGTCGCGATTTCGCGACATCTTTGAAGATGACGTCAGCAAGTCTAAAAATGTCGCGATATCGCGACAAGTTTCCAGAGAAGCCTCAACAAGCCAGAAGCGTCGCGATTTCGCGACAACATGGAGGATGACGTCAGCAAAAGCGGAATGTGTCACGATTTCGTGACATGTATCATTTTCGCGGAGGCAAGCGAAGGAAAGAGGAGGAAAGCCGAAAGCGTCGCGATTTCGCGACATGTCTCATTTTCGCGGGTGTATGCCGAGCAAAGCACCAGGAGGCGGAAAACGTCGCGATATCGCGACATGTAGGATTTTCGCGGTCAACAGCCCTGAAAAAGTCAAACCGAAAGAAATGTCGCGATATCGCGACAAGGTTGCCAGAGAAGCCTCAGGAAGCCGAAAGTGTCGCGATATCGCGACAAAGTTGAGGATGACGTCAGCAAAGCGGAAAACGTCGCGATATCGCGACATGTAAGGTTTTCGGGGTTGCTTACAGAAAGGAAGTCTAGGAGAAAGAAAACGTCGCGATATCGCGACAGGTAATGTTTTGGCGGGAAAAAGTCAAAGATACATGCATTGTGACAAGTGGCAAATAGCGCCAGTTACGATAAACCTAACTGGAGTCAGATCTGCAGTTCCAAGTGACAGGTGGTGAGAATGCATAGGAGAAATTCATGTTGTAGTTAACTATAGTTACAAGTGAAAGTGACTAGACAACGAATGTAAGAAAAGAACGGCTGTTGCAGGGCCGTGTTGCAGCATGGCTGGCAAAGGTGGCAATTACAAAGAGTAGCCACGGAACTAAGCATTGAATGTAGAACGGCTGTTGTAGGGCCGTGATGCTGCAAGCTGGCGTAAAGAGCAGTTTTTCAGATAATCTCTGCAAACAAGAAATTCTCTCGATGGTTGTGCTTGACTCACAAGAAAGTAACGGGTAGAATAGAAGGATCGACACCGTTTAGAAAAGAGTGCAAAAGAATTAGAAAGAGCAGCTACGTAGATTTTGGAAGAACAAGATAATAGAGCATCGAAACGCGTAGAAGGGTTGTCGGTATATGCAGAGAAAAATACTGTCAATATGTGCAGAATGTGCAGAGAAGAAGGACTATCAGTATATGCAGAATATGCGAGAAAAAAGATGGTCAGAATGTCAGTAAGAAAGCGGCTAAAAGGCGGATCAAGTCAGAGAAGGATTAATGCATTGATCGTAGCCGAAAGTACATGAAATATTGGAGGGAAAATTGAGCCGTTTCAAATTGAGCCATTCGAGGAAATCAAGGATATAAGGATCGAACTGGCACAGTTAGAAGGTTACCGCAACTGTGCTGTATTGAATAAATCAAAAGGCAAAGTGTGGTAAGTGTGCTGCATGAAGAACAACAAGAGAACTAAAACCTGTATATTCTTCTTGTAAAATAACAGAGAGGTTTTAGATTTGAAAGGAAGATATTGAGTCTCTAACAAGTCTCTTTATGCTTCTGTGAGATAAAATTGCATGAGCTATAGACCAGTAAGGGTCTTGCAAAAGAGAAGGCATTTTTATGTCCATTTATCTTGCAAAATAGAAATCCAAGTTGGTGCTTGGATAAAGGGGTTGGTGCTCCTATCTGATTGCAGCAGATAAATCAGGGGTTGGTGCTCCTTCCAATGGGTGCTGGTAAACAATTGTAAATATTGAATCCTTGCAAAGACTGGATTTGGATTGGAGTCCAAACAAGTCATTATTTGAGGAGTAGCCACATCGGTGAACCTCGTAAAATCTTGTGTTGTGTGATGCTCATGTGCTATTCTTGCCTTATCTGTTTTTCTTTTTAAGTTTGCTTGTTTAAGTTTTAATAATTGCAGACTCAAGTTTTTAATTAGTTACACTGATTCACCCCCCCCTCTCAGTGTCATTGTGAGAATATCACTTTTAACAAGTCTTTGAAATCTTCAGTCTTCTACTTGTTGCTACAAGTGCTAGAATGATTCTAACAAAGATTTTATTCCTATATCAATGTAGGAAGATTCCCAAATCTCTTGAATATCCTTTTCCTGCAACAAGATGTTAGAAGCTAGAATGTAAAAATTCTTAAATCTAGAGATGACTAATCTTCACTAGTTGATTTATCAATCTAGTGGAATCTACATTGAGTCCTAGTCTTCACGTATTTTCCTATAACCCAATGGAAAGACTCTAGCCAACTGTAATATCAAAAATTCTATAAATGATATTTTTGGATTTTCTATCTGATCTACCATGTGCTCTGATACAACCATTAGCTTTTTATGGGAGTTAGTATAACCACAAGATGTAAAATAATTAAACTGAGATAATTGTAAACTAATGGCACAATAATATGCAAGAAAATAATAATATGAACATATGCAAATAACTCAAAAATATTACATTAATCAAAGTGATGAAAATAGTACAATGCTATATAATGGAGGACATGAACACTCCATGAAAAAATATGAAAGGACTACAATGTACCATACTCCCAATATATAACACACACTTATCTATATTCACTTCCTCTAAAAAACACTCACTATGAGACCTTTATATCGGAAGAAATATTTCTTGGACCTTACTCTACCTAGGACTTATGTACATGTGGACTACATGCACATTTACACCTTGCACATTGACACTTGTGCATTTATTACAATACTTGAAGTAACTAAATGACTTCACTCTAAAGTAAACTCCTACTCTAGCTATGTACCAAAGGTGGTATATTTACATAACCCAAATTATGCAATATACTCTAACACATGTAAATCCAAAGTTTTGAAAGCAATATAACTATAAACCAAGGTTTTAACCGATGATATGATACTATATCGATTAAAGGTCAAGCCCAAAAACCTAAAACCAGGTAATTTTAGAAGAATATAAACCATTTTTCTATAAGCACTATGCAATCTTGATAAATCACTTAAACAAAGTTGTAAGCCAAAACAACACTAGAAAGAAATAAAACCAACCAAATATTTAATAGAAAAATGGTTTAAAAATCCAAAACCCTAATCTAGCATGCACACACTGTAGAGGTAAATATTCTACACAAAACTTGGTATATAAATGATCCAAGGTGTTGCACATGTTGTAAATATAGGTGCATGCTCCCTAGTAACTCAGCTCAGGATAATAGAAGGAAGGATAGTGATTTCTAGGTTAGACATTAGGCATATGAGCAATGAATTTATGATCCATGATGAAGGCAACCAACAACGTTCATCCTGAAACATGCTAGCTACCCACTACACTCACCATACAAGGAGATCAATTCTAGGCTAGCAGATTTAAGCACATAGTCCAGGTTCTAAACTTAATAAAACTAAGAATGATGGTAGAAATCATCCAACATATAAAAAGGAAAATAGAATGTAGGCAACACAATATCTCAAACTAATGCAAAGTCAGTAAGAAGAGATGCAAGCTAACATACAAAAATAACCAAGTAGAAAAAACACCAAATCCATGGTTAAAATACCTAATAGCAAGGATTTGCTTGACGTCATTTGTCCCCCTCAAAGCCACAATCCACTCACCTTTGTGTTGTATCCTTAATAATTCTCTCCTTTTCTCCTAATATTTCCCAAGTGCCCATTTTTTTCAATCTATATCCTCTATAAAAGAGACCCAAGGCAATTCATTTCCAATAGGGTGGCAATGTAACATTGAAGGTATTACCCAACATCCACGATTACCTTAGATATGCACTGCTCATGTAGCACGAAAGGGAGAAAAACCAAACAAAGAATTTTTCCATAACTTAAGGTGGCTCCACCAATAATTAACAATAATAAAAGTACCACCTCAAAGTTTAAGGGTGAGCTCAACACTTAGCCATGACAAGCAAGAAGTATGTACAAAAAATTAAGAGCTCATATTACTAATGAAGAGCTACCAAACCATAGGCATACAAATTATTATTATCAACCAACAAATGCTTCAAGAAAAACACACAAGGAGATAAATAATATCATCATATCATATGCAAGAACAAATGCACTCTCTCAATGTTTTGTACCATAATTTTATCCCTAAATGAGTGGCTCCTTAATTTAATATAGACTTAGGCTATCACCAACTCATGTTAAGGAGACTTGTTGCATGCAACTTTCCTAGTTTAATGGCACAAACATGAACATATGTAAACCATAATGCACCTACATGAAAAGGGTATTCACTCATGTTACCGTAAGTTTTTTGATTCCTAGGTCATTGTCATAATTTCCCCTTTAATATGATCTCTTGTCCCTTGTGGCTAGCTATTTTTTCCACCCACGATAGTACCTGATCCTACAACCAAGCAGATCATTAGGAGTACCATATTATTACATAAAAATAGATGCAACATTAGGAGCATATATCCATCAAAGACACAAAGCTAAGTATTAAATATTATTTGCTAATACATAGTTCAACTTGAGTAGCAAGTCCTACCAAGGTGGGTCATGACACCTAGTCAAAGGTCCCTTGGAAGTCACAATAACTATAGTAAATTTTTTACTAGATTTAATTTTAAAGCTTAAGTTATGCCAAAAAATCTATTTTTGATAAAGGAGCTAAAAATATAATTGTCACAATAATACCTCCCATAGAAAGCACCAGATGTTATGCAACAACAAAGTTTAGTTATAAGAAATAAAAGTCAATGGGAAAAAGGGACAACACCTAAATCCACAAAAACTTACCTTTCAAAGGCACCGCTCATTAATAATTGCAAGCTTGTGTCTACAACAAGTGAACCTCGTCTACCATGTATTTTGTAACTATACTTTTGTTGCAATCATTAATTGATGTACCCTATTTTCTCCTTCCCTCCATCATCTTAGAGGAAATTTTGAATTTTGAATTTTGCAAAAAATATTATACATAGCTATCAAGGACTAGAGAAGAGAGTTATAATTATTATCATGTCTAGTATATGACCTATGGTATTTCTCTCTCCCTTTTCCATTTTACTTCTCATCCTGGACTCGAACCTTGGGCTAACTACATGTATAGGTCATTGAGCCTCCTTTGATCATATATAAATGTAATATTCACCTTTAATATGAATACAAGGAGCTATGACTACACCAACATTTTTTTCTTGTTCTAAGTTTTCATATACTTATATGTAGGGGATTGTGACTACTCTAGTATTTCTATCTCTGCCTGCATAAGAAGTTACTTGAATTGCATGTGTATGTGATCAAATATAAGTTCAATTTTGCTGTCAATTTTGGTTTTTTTTCACTCATCCCACCAAGTTGTGAATTTAAATTACATTTTTTTGGCACATTACCACCCTTAGCTAGACTAGATAAGATAGGTAGGTTTTAATTTCCTACAAGTTATGTTTCCAATCATTTACTATTTTATTTTCCCATTTTTCTTTGAAAAAAATGATATAATAGGATATAGTAGGATAAACGAGTGCCAAAAGACTACATCAACACAAGGAGCCAAACTTGGTAAAAAATATCAAATGTCATCTGAAGGAGCTGCATCCCATGCTCCTTTCACTTCCTAGGACTAACACCCTACATGAGGCATAGGGCACGTATGCACCCACTTAGAAGATACTAAAGCATTTGCAATTGTGGAGGGTTAGTTTCCTGGGATGTAAGGGTTGTTTCAGGTCCCCAACATGCATAGAGAAGAAATAAATAAATAATTAAAGATATATAATATATATATATTAATCAATTAAAAAAATATATTGCCTACGCTTTTTTACTTTGCGTTGCAGGATATTCGATATGACTACTTAGAATTCAAATATGATGGACAGGAGTTTTAATGCTAACCAAGTGAGCACAGAGGTGACATATGAGAAAGTTAATGGTTAACCCACTTATAGCTGAAAAAGCAGAAATCAAATCCATGAAGAACATTCAATCTCATGAAATCTCATAGTTTTATAAAAAATCAAAATTTAATAAGGTATGGTTGAAGTGTGGGTGGGAGGTGATCCCAAGGAGCTTCTTTCATGGTGATGTTAACGTTACTCAAATGGTGTTAGAATGTAATAACTAGCAATATTTGATGAAATTAATATCCAACCCAATTACTGTGATTGATAGATCAAGCATAGAACCACTTAATCAATCAGATTCAAGAGACTCTAAACTTTGAACGAGTTGAGGTTTAATGATTCATTATTGAAGTGCAATAGAAGCCATCCTAAGAAGATCATTTCATAGGGGAAGGATAAAATTTGAGATTTGATATGCCCCATGTAAAGGAATATAATAGTAATAAAATACTTGTAAAAGTGAAGCTTTGTGAAGAGATAAAAAATTACATAAATACTAGCTCACTAGATAGTTAGAAGGGTTAGAAGCCATCCATTAGTTTTCCAATAGACTCAGTTTTTTTTTTGTTTTTTTGTTTTTTTTATACTTGAATGAATGTTTTGAACCAAGCTAGTATTGTTTTGAGCTTGTTCTTGTAATCACCATAGTGGGTGATGAGGTCGGGAATTGCCTCATCCATGGACACTTTTTGATACATTATAATTATTTGACTCACCCTTTTTACTATGTTTTTATGTTAATTATGGGTAAAATGCATTATATAATGGTGTTTGCATATTCTGAAATGACAAAGTGCATATACTATGTTTTACTATTTTTACTGCAATTTCACCTATTTTCAGTTAATTAATCAATAGTATTGTAGTAATTCAGAATCATAGCATAGACGTTGTTGAATATTTGGTGCTTAAAAATATTATGTTCCTCTGTTTAAACTAATTCAAATGGAAAAATGTGCCAAGAACTTGTCCACTGTAGCTGACTGTGCAGGAAAATAGGTTGTGACTGTGACAATTCCAGCCACCTATACATATACAGTAGGGCTTGGAATCAGTCACTCCAGCATGTGCCACCAATGCATAAGGGTGTACAAGATAAGGGAAAACAATCCAAATGGTAAACAACTTCCTCCATATGCATTTAAAGCACAGATAAGAAACGTGTCACCTGCCTATTATTCTGAAGCAGTATAGGAATAAGCGACGCAGGAATAGGAAATAGCGTAGGAATAACCAAAAATGGTCAAAATGCATAAAAAATATGGAAATTATGATTGGAAATTGACCAAGCAGTTAGTCCACCATATTTGGACTCTGTTCCTTCACCATAGGCGGACCAGCTAGGATAAAGGGATAAAGGTTGACAAATTATAACCTTGCATTCTAGGAAACTATTTTGTAAACAGTTGGAAATCCCTAAAACTCAGCAAACAGATATATCAAATTTGTATTATAACGGTTGAGCATAATAGATATATAGATAGATATATAGAGAAATAGAAGATAGTTATTAGCAGAAGATAAAGTCTTTGTAGCATTACAGTAAATTGCAAATTTTTCTTGCAGTACTGTAATGCAACTTCAAATGGAATAAAAGGTGCATTCTTCAGATTTTATTAGCATTTGATGGTTGATAGTGTACATTTAATTTACCTGGTATAATTCTTCACCCTCTTCTGGTTTTGGAAGCAAGGGCCACTTGCAGGATCAGAGGAAGGGCAACACAGTGACAAAAAATTCTTGCTAATTTCTTGTTGCAGTAGATCAACAAAATTCTGTCAACATTTATTTGTAGAATTAATTTCATTTTAGAATTGCACCATAGCATCTAGAATATGTTTAATCATGTGTTATAATAGTATTTAGTATTTGACCTGTAATGGCATCATTTTTAGCATTTTCTGCAATTTCCAGAATTACATCATTTTCAACATTTTTTGCAATTTCCAAAATTATGTCATTTTCAGTTTTACTGCAGTAAACATTAATTTGGTTTCTTAGATTCAACTTATGTTCAGACAATTGTGAGTTTTATCATTGGTTTAGTTTTTGCAAGTGTGTGTGTGAATTTCCATTCTGTAGTTTAATTTCCTGCAATTTTGTTTTTTGGTCAATTCAACAACATTTTATTTCTTATCAATTTCAGATTCTGCAGTTTCATTTTCCTGCAATTTAAATTCAGCTTTAGATTATGCAATTTGAGTTCCTTCATTAAAAATTAGGAAGATACAACAATCCCCAGCACTGCTAATAGACCCACCAATAAAAGCCTTTTCTTGGATAAACTGAACCTGCAACTGTGACACCTCCTATCGTATACAGCCTTTGGACACCGCCCTGGACTGACATATAATTACTAAATGATGAATGATCAACGACCCTCATCAGTGGGCAAAACTGAATCAAATATATTCCATGATTGTCTTTTTGTAAGGCTTTTTAAATTTTTTGTGTTCAATTTGTGCATGATGATGGTGGTTGCACTCAATATATTTCTCCTCTAAATATTACACTATCTCGGACCTAAGGCTATGTGAATATTGGTTAGGCCAAGGTTGGTTTTAAATTAAAATTATCATTTTCATGGATTGAAACACAATTTCAAGGTAATATAGGCTTATTTGTTTTATTTTATTTTCTCTTTCTCTTAAGCCTTTGATTTTTATTTTAAGTCTATTTAGATTAGGAGTAGATTAATTTTATCTTAAATATTTAAAACTTATTTTCTTGTATGCCAATTTAGAATTCCATTTATGTTGCAAGCTAATAATTTGAGTGTAATGAATGTTAATTTTGTAATTGCAACTTGCATCATTTAAATTTTATCTTTTTTTTGGCCAATTTTAAAGGCACTAGAAACATTCACTTCACGAGCATGCTTAAAGGCACGCACCTTAGCCCACTTAGTCACATAATCAGTGCATACCAAGATATGCACCTTCCCTTGATATGGTGGGTCAATGGGTCCCACAAAATCTAACCCCCATTTCTCAAATGGTTCTAAAACCACTTGAGGCTATAGAGTTATTTTTTTTGTGTGTGTGGGTTTCCCCATTCTTTGACATGCATCACAATAGCGAATGTACCTTTTTACATACTTATGAAGCGATGGCCAATAATACATTGTACCTAAATTTTTTTGAATTGTGATTTTTACCAAATAATTTCCTCCTGATGGTTCATCATAACAAGCACGGAGGATATCATACACCTCATCCTTTTGAATGCATTTGTGTAAAATATGGTCAAGAACACACTTGAAAAGTAGACCTTTTATCCATTTGAAATATGAACTTTGTCTTACCAATTGCTTCTTTTGTTTGGTAGTGAAATGAGAAGGAATTTTCCCTGTTACCAAAAAGTTAGTTGTATCTGCAAACTAAGGTGATTGTAATAATATAGCAAATATTTTTTCATCTAGAAAAGTATCCTCAACTAGCTCCTATAACCTTGTATTATTTTGCCTTGATAGAAAATCTGCTACTACATTTGCTTTCCCTAGTTTATTTACTATTGTAATATCAAATTCTTGTAATAGCAATAACAAGCAAATCATCTTTACAATAACCATAGTTTTGTTCATCAAGTATTTTATGGCTGAATGATTACTATGGATGAATACTTGATAACCAGTGATATAGTCATGGAATTTATTGATGGTATATACTATTGCTAAAAATTTATTTTTAGTAGTAGTATAGTTTTTTTGCTCCAATCAATTTTTTGCTTATGTAGTAGATGTCATAGTGTTTCCTATATTCTATCTACCCTAATTTTGCTCCAATTGTAGTATTAGATGCATAATTTTGGATATGAAATGGTAATCCCCAATTAGGAATTCATAGCACAGGTAGAGTAGTTAGCTTTTCTTTCAAATCCTCAAAAGATTCTTGGCAATTTTTAGTCCAGTTAAATTCAGAATCTTTGGTCAATAATGCAAAAATGGGATTTTCTATTGTACTAAAATATAGAATGAATCTATGATAAAAGCCAATGTGTCCTAAGAAAATCCTAACATCGATTTGGGTTTTGGGAGGAGGAAGGTTCTTGATATTTCAACCTTCTTAGGATCAACCTTGATCCCATTAGAAGAGATGTGGTGACCAAGAACAATCCCATCATCCATTATTATAAATAATTTATCAGGATTCAAGGATAGATGGTAAGTTTCATAGTGAGTTAAAACCTTATCAAGATATTCCAAAGTAAAGTCAAAGGTTTCTCCATAAACTGTAAAATCATCCATATATATTTCTACATTTTTAGTGGTTAAATTAGAAAAAATAGCCAAAATAGCTCGTTGGAAAGTTGTTGGGACATTACACAATCCAAAGAGAAAAAACCTATAAGTAAATGTTCCCCATGGGCAAGTAAAGGTGTTTTTCTCCTAGTCTTCGGGTGCAACCTATATCTAGTTATACCCACTGAAACCATAAAGAAAGTAGAAATGCTTCTTCCTTGTGAGTGTATCTAACACCTAATCTATGAATGGTAATGGAAAATGGTCTCTATGTGTGACTTTGTTTAGCTCTTGATAGTCTACACATACTCTCAATTTTCCATTTTTCTTTGGTAAAATAACCAATGGAGAGACCCATCAACTATCTAAAATTGGATATATGAATCCAACTTCCAAGAGCTTTTCTATTTTTTCCTTAACAATATCTCTCAGAGCAGGATTCAAACATCTTTGGGGTTGTCTCACAGGTTTGACATCTTCAGTATATATCCTATGAGTGCATACATTAGGATGAATTCCTAACATATATTTATAGTCCCAAGCAAAGGCTTTAACATGTTGTTTCAAAATAGAAAATAGTTTTGTTTCAAGTTCATCAGTCAACCAGTTGTTAATGTTCAGAAATTTTCCTTGCTTCTCTTCAATTTGTTTTATCCCTAGATGGATAGAATTAAATCCTTTGTATTTGTTGACTAAAGAGTTCAATGGATAGTGGTGTGATTGAATACTATAAAATACTCTTGTCTCTATACCATTAGTAATCCCTTATGGAATCAAATCTTTCATAGGACAATGGAAAGAGGAAAGAAGGTGATGATGCCATTCATGTGTCAGTGTGAAGGAAAATTCCTATAATGGAATGGATGAAAGGTGTTCAAATATTTGACCTTCATCATTCCACAACAAGTGATAAATAGTGATTGGTTCATCCTCAAGTCCTTGTTCATGTAGTGTATCCACTAGGACAATTTCATTTTCAAAATTCTCTCTCATGTGAGTTTATCTCTTCAATATGTTCTTTTACTACCACTGTGGCTAATGTGGAAATAGTTTCTTCCTGTTCTTCATCAAAATCAGGATACCATAATTGACCTAGAAATTTTTTTGAAGGTTTTTCAGGTGGATACAAAGAAATATTTTTTCAAATCGAAATAGTCATTTCTCCTGATCTACATTCTATGAAAGTAGTTGTAGTAGTAAGCCAAGACCTACCTAAGATAATGGGATAACCATTTGCAAAGTTGTGAGGTTGTAGTACCAGAAAATCAACAGGATATTCCCATGAAGAAATTGTTATAGGAATATCCTCAATGATCCCTTCTAGTTTGGCAACAGACTTTTCAACCATTTCCAAGATAGTAGATGTAGGATGCAGATTGTTTAACTATAATTTTGGCATTGTGTCTTTGGTCATTACATTAATAGCTACTCCTAAATCAACCAAGACATTAGAAATTGAAATTGATCCAATAGTTATAGTGACAAACGGACTTCCTAGGTTACTATATTTTGGTGGAACAAGTTTCCCAAAAAGTAGGTTAGCCAATTTCTCTTCTACTTGCACAATTTTAGGAAAGGACTTATTTTTTCCACCTGATATTTTTATGCACAAATATTGAATAGTTTTATTGATTAGAGGAACATCCTTGATTGCTTGCAACAAAGGAAGTGAAATAGTTAAATTTTTATTTCTTTTACTAATTTTGATTCAAGATTATTTTCAAAACTCTTAAACCTTTCAAGATATGGTATTTTCTCTAAAGAAGGTGAATTTTCTATATGCAGATTTTCTATTTTTTATTCTCCTTTATCCAAGGTTGAATTTTGTGTTTTTGGACTAGAGGATTCTTGTTTCTCATTTTTTATTTCTTCAATAGTGGGTGGAACAAACTCAGGTAATGTCTTGTTTGAGTGCATCTGGATGTTGCTATAGTCCATGATATTTACTTCAATATTTTTATCATATTTAGCTACATAGACAAGGGTTGCCTACCTTGTATTATTAGAATTAACCATAGGTTGGTCCAAAAGTGGTGGTTGTTTTACCTGCTATGGTTGTTGTTGTTGTTGTCTCCCTTGATAAAAATTTTGAGTAGGACCAAGAAAAAAATTTTGTGTTCATCCTTGATATCTATGCTGCCCTTGATATGATGGATATAGTTGTCCCCCGCTTTTTCCATGAGGTTGGGTTTGCATACAAGGTGGATTGGCTTGATTCCATAGTGGATTTATCCATCCATATTGTGACCAATCTTAAGGATATGTCCAAGGAGGATGATTCCTAGATTTTTGGGGTGGTTTTGAATAACCCATGGCATATTCCAAGTATTCTATCCCTAATTTGTGGGAAAATGAAATGCATATTGGTATTGCAAAATTTCTCCCCTATTTTTACCCAATAAAATTGAGTTCTTCAGCTTGTGTTTCTAGGATGTTTCTGAGTTGTGGAAGCAAATGACATTTATTAGTGACATGTTCCTTTGAAAAAATACTACAAATAGCTAAAATAGAGGTTTTGTTGAAGGGACAGTCTTGTAGAGCATGTTTTATTTCTACATCTTGGGTAGTAAATAGCTAGGGGTGGCATGGAGTTGGATTTTTCATTCCTCTCCCCTAGTGTGACATTTAATTGCACAAGAATATCAGTTTTCATGTTGGTCATTTCCTCCATTAGCTCTTTTATCTCACTACTATTAGTACTCCACTTTCATCTTCTTTGTCTTGTGTGGGAGTAATTTCTGCATAATTCTAAAATCTCTTCTATGTCAAGGGTGATCACATCTCCCTTTCCCATTAAATCTAATACATCCATGGAATCATCTTATTATCCTCTAAAATATATAGCCTTACACATTTCAAATTCTACAGGCTCACATCTATTTTGTATATAAGAAAACCTATTAAGATAATCTTCTAAATTCTCACCCTTTTATTGTTTGATTTGGAATAATTCATTTTTTTTGTTTCTTACCCTACAATACTCTTGGTATTTATCCAAGAATTCACTCTCCATTTGTTCCCAAGTTCAGATTTATTCAAGTTCTAGACACATAAACTAGCGTAAAACTACATATTTGAGTGTAGAAGGAAACACTTTAAGTTGTCATTCACACAATCATAAGTCTAACACACAATCTTAAACTCAAAAAAATATTTGGTCAGGATCTTTAGATACAACCCCCCTAAAGTTTGGAAGCATTAAAGGTGAGATTGTTTTCATAGGAGAATTTTGTGTAAGATTTAATCAAATGGGGTATTCGAAAGTCCTAGAAGGATGAGGTTTATTTGCTTGATTATGGACATTACTGTCCCTATCTTGGTTTTGCATATTTACCATGATATCATTCCAACACCTGGTATAGATTTGTCTAAATTATCCTAATGGTATGGATGCAAGAGTAGGTGGAGTACTAGCAGATGGTTCCTCTAAGATTTATTATTCAAGGGATCCTATACTTCTTTATGATGGAGTTGGTGGTTTTTTTTCAACTACTTCAGGAAGTTCAAATGTAGGAAATTCACCGCCTTGACGTGAGTATCGACTACTTGCGATAGGCAAGGGGCTAGACTTGATGAATATTCCTTTCTCATCCCTTGACCTATTCATTTATATTTGTTTTCTAAAATTTTTGAAATGCAATTTTTAGTTTTTGCAATTGGTTCTCATGCAAGTTGTTGTTTTTAGGATTTCCACTCTAAGGTTCACAAATTTCACAATAACAATTGGTTTGACTGTGTGACTTACTAACAACACCTTTGTTCCCAAAAACGATACCAAAAATGATGAGTGTCATTATTGTCATCATTTAATTCTTATGATTTTCAAATATAGGGCGATGTCCAAGGCTATCAACATAGCAATTTTTGGCAAATTATAGTTTAGGCAGTTAGGTTACAAGCTTATTTAGTGAAATAGTTGTTTGCTGGGTCTTTCAAGGTCACTTTAATCCTAAATTGTAGAAATAAAGCTATTTTAACTTGATAGAATTAAAATTTTAAAAATTGAACCTTTAAGCTACAATTGTAAACTTGAAAAGCCTATTTACTCTTGCTAATGGAAATAATTTGGAAAATAAAATGCTCAAATTGAAATCATCATGCTAAAATTCACAATATTGGAAACTATCAAAAATGCTGCCAAAACTTGTTAACAAATGTTGCAAACTTGTCAAAAATTGTTACATAAATGAAATTACAAAAAATAGGGTACTCAAAATATGTTTAAAATAGGGGTCAATCCATTGTAAATATTCTAACACAAATCAAAATTATGCTAAAATAGAGGTTAGTACTATTGCATAGATTAAAACAAGAATTTGACAAAAATGCTGCAAAAATAGAATTAGTCAAAAACCTGCAATTTTTGCTCCTTCCTTTTAGTCCTCAGAGTGGGCCCTTGGTCCTTGGTCTATAGGGAAGAATTTTTATTCCAATACTAAGAGCTAATCACTCATAAACTCACTATTTCACACATAAAAAAATTTCACTTTATTTGAATTCAAAACATAATGGTTACAAAAGACTTTGTCTGCTTTTGACTTGTATTTCTACTTAGAAATTCTATCTGGACTCTCTACCCACTTAACCAATAATGGATAATCCTATAAATACTACTTTCCTACATGAATGTTTGCAAACACTAAATTAATTTTCCTTGCTAGTTATCTTTGATTTGCCTACTTTATTGTAGGAGACCTAGTCTATATTGAGACACAAATCTGCTGCAATATTTGATCTGTATCCTCCAACTGGTAGAAAATGATCAAAAAATACTAGGATAATTTTTCACACCTTTATTTTCTTTATTCTTCCTTTATCCTTCTTAAATGGATGTATTTTGTTGAAATAGTTCAACTTTACCCTTGATTTAGGAGCAACTCCAGAATATGAGGTAGAGCCATAGGATTGTATTGTTACCACCAATTCTGATTGAGTGGGAGTATGTTCAAACATGAAAATAGTATTTTATTTCCTTTTTAGACATATAACAACCATTTACATGTGCCTCCTTTGACTTGGTATGTGATCTCCTTAATAGTTGCACAAAACTAGTTTTTACATGTTTCTAGTTGTTCCTATAGTTTTGCCTTTGTGTCTTGTTGCTCACGTTTGGACCACGTAGAAGTTCTGCCAGGTGGATAATAATTCTTTCTAAGTCTACCTTAATAGTTTTCCATAATTTCCATTTACTGCTTTTGATAAATTCCATGCCTCCCTTTATCATGACAGGTGGATGGAATTTGTATGAGGTTGTTGTTGTAGCTGTAATGTCCTATTTTTTAGCAGAATGGTGGATATAGAACCAAATTATCTTACAAATTTTTATTTAGAGTGGGAAACATCAAAATTATCTTATGCAACCACAAATCTCAACACACTTTATTGGCTACCAAACTCATTATATACTTTTCACTAATAATCATGCAAAATAGAGTAAAAGATGCTAAAAAACAGTCAAAATATGGTACAATACTCCTATACATTAAATCATGCAAACACTTAACAAATAATACATTTAATCACATAATTTGCATAAAATAGTATCAAATTTTATTTTAAGGTTGTATTTAGATGTTCAAAATATGACAAAAAAGAGGTATTTATGGGCATCATCATTCAACTCACATATGTTATAATATCAATGTAGTGGAATTATTTTCAAGCAATTAAGCATTTGATGTTGAGACATTAAACCTAGAAAATATATATCTTAGATTCATACTAGAAAAATACCCTTGAAGGAATAACTACCATAGACCTCTAGGTTTATCCATGTTAGCCAAGACCTAGCCATACCCAAACCTTGGAGGAAACAAATTCTCTTTCAAGAGGGAAATAATTTTATTCCAAGTAAGTTGGCTTACTCTTGATACACCAATAGTTGAATTTCACCTCTTCATATCCAAAAAAACCATCACTAGAGAGAAATGCAGAGTGTGTAACAACCCAAAACTAACAACCCATTTTTTTTATATAAAGGACTGATTGTAAGGGAGAAAACCCCCATTTTAATCCTTTTAGCATACAAGGCTTCACTACATTTGAGTTCCAAGTAATTATAGACAACACTTAGTGGAAAGGAGTGGTCAAATTCCATATTTCATTTGGGGTTCACCTTACTAAACCTACGTATTTAGAAGGATGCCAAAATTTATTCCCCCACCTTTCCCATACCCTTCTTGGAACAAGACCATGTGACCACAACATAGGGATTTTTATTTAAGGCCCATAACACTTAAAGGGGTATGATTATTCGCTAACCTAACTCTAAGTCCATCTAGATAGGGTTATGCATAGGGGTTTAGATCCAAAATTTATTTAAGAAAATAATATTAATTAGTTTCAAAATCGAGGTGAATCATGTCCAAACTCATGTAGAAGACATGGTGAATTGCCTTTATTTTTCACCAAAAATTATAAAAATAGGGTGAATCAATTGCAAAATATTTCTACCACTCATTTTTCATATATTCTTGTGATAAGACAATAATATTTACCAAATCCATAATTTTAGGTTACCTAGATCTAACATCCTTTAAGGGTTTCTACACATTACCCTTACTAGATATCTACTTGTTTTTCTTTGGTATGGCACTTTAGCAACTTCAAAGCTCATTTTGGAGGTCTTTTGAGGGTTTTTTGAGGATGTAACCAAGTGATAAATTGATCATAGATCAGTTTAAAGCATAGATCTCGTCAAGCTATGTGGTTTCAAAAAAAATAAAAATAAAGTTGTAGATCAAAAGTTACACCTCCTAGAAGGTTCTCTATTGATCAGTTACTTCTCTACAACCAATCAACTCTTCTACTGATCATTTTCACCTCTATAGCCAAGTGTGTATTGGTTGCACCCATACAATTGACCTACACTCAACTATAATGTTGCATCCAAGTGTGGGTCAATTTCAAAAGTGCAACTAACCCACACTTAGATGCAACTCTACAATCGAGTGTGGGTTGGTTGAAAAAGTGCAACTGACCTGCACTCAAATGCAACTCTATAGCTGAGTGTGGGTCAACTATAGGGATTGTAGCCAAGTATAGGTTAGTTGCACCCTTGCAACTAATCCAAACTCAACCACACCTCTATAATTGAGTGTGGATTAGTTGTAGGGGTGCAACCACCAAAACCCAACTATAGAGGTGTAACCGAGTGTGGATCAATTGCAGAGGTGTAATCAACCTGCACTAAATTGTAACCCCTACAATTGACCTACACTCAACCCTATTGACACTTTTATCAATTGATTGTAGAGGAGTAATATGTAATTGATTGACTCTTTTGATGATTAGTTTCTCCTTTGTAATAAATAAACTCTTTTATCGATCCACTTCTCCTCTATAATTGATTGTTATTTTCCTCAATCAATAATTTATTCTTCTCTCTAAAATCAATCATAACATGTTTTTATGTATCATTTTTTGTTGCTATAGGCTATATTTAAATGATAATGAATGTTTTAGTTGTATGGGTATGGTTGTCACATTAGGTATATATATATTGGTGGTGTAAGAGGTAAATTTGGCAAGATAAATAAAAATATATATAATTTCAAGGCAAAAAGTTCCATGATTTAGGTAGGAGTGTTGGCAATTTAAAAAAAAAGGAAATTATTATCAATGTGGGGCGAACTGACCCCAAAAAAAATTCAACCCAAAAATTTTGGATGAATGGACCTTGGTCAAGGATCCCCATATTCACCAATTTCAAATATTAAAAATTCTAATGTTCACAAATTAACGATGATTCGCTGCTATGCATAACCTTGCATCTAGGTGGGTTGATCAAGCATAGAGCCTTGGTGCTTAGTTACCACACCTTCATGGGTTAACTAAGGTCATTACCACTTTGTTGATAACTAACATGATTGCCCAATCCTTCAGATTCAACTTATCACCACTACTAACTTGTGAATGGTTCCACAACTTCTAGTTGGGATGCATCCAATCCTACTCATTCAAGATACAATGATTTCATAATAACATTGTCTATTGTATCCACACAACTCCTTCTAGGATTATGAGTTCCTAGATATTGCATTCTCACAACTCCTTATAGGACTTAGATCTACCTGGTTATTGCATTCACACAACTCCTCCTAGGATTGGGCTTTATGGTTCTAAAAATAAAAAATCTATCGACCCCCAAGGATAAACAATTTACAAAAATTCCTTTTAAGGTAAGCAATAAAATTTACATGATTTAAGCAAGATATAATCCATCTAACTTGAAAATATATATTACTTACATAATCAAATATCCTAATCATAATTCATTTCATACATTATTCAATAACGTGGCAAAAAGCTTTAAATAAAAAGCCTTCCAATAGCAATAGTGATCATCATGCTAACTCAAGGATATCACATTATTAATTCATAACATTCACTATAGATTAACTAAAGTAAAATATTGGTCAAAACATTAAATTGTACAAATTTACATCAACCAAATCTTTCAATGATACAATAATTTGAGTTTACAACATTCTTGAACAAAACATTCTTGTACATATCTTTTGCAAAAATTATCTATCCTTTGCCAATATCTACAACCACAAATCTTTCTGAATATGACCATTCTTGGTTTATGAGGGGTATTTAGGGATCAGGACATCTCTATATGCAATGAAAATTAAACATACTACTTTCACAATGCAACCATACATTCATTAAATAAATTAGCAGTCCAACCAAAAGAGAATCCCCTAATTCTCTTTAATAATGATTACTTAACCCACAATATTTAGGAATTCATCATAATAGATTCTCTTTCGAATCCTTCATTCAATAGTGCAACTTAAAGAAGATAATCCCATATTTCTCTGTAAAACAATTCCTTAACCCACAAGAGCCTTAGGAATTGCTATGATAGTTTCTTTTTCAAAACTAGAACATACAATCATCAAAATAATACTTTATTAATTAACCTAAAATCAAATATAATCAAAGTAATTTATTAAATAAATTATAATAAAAGTTCTTTATTAAACCAAATATAATCAAAGCCCCTTAATTTAATCAAAGACAATTAAAATACTTTATTAAAACCAATATAATAAAAGCATCTTAGTTTAATAAAAAACAACTATTTTAAGAGAATCCCATACTTCCCTTCATAATGATTCCTTAACCCACACAAGTCTCAAGAGTTATTATTGTGGTTTCTCTTTCAAAACCAATATTCAATCATCAATTTTTTTATAATAATATTCTATAAAGCAAAAAGGATCGAAATCATTTTCACAAAAGCCATTTCCTATAGCAAAGTTTTTCATAAAATAAAACATAAAAACTAAGATAGTCTTCTTCCTAAAATCTATATCCTTACATCTAAAAGGTATCATATCAAAAGAGTTTCCTTCATATAGCTTTATCTTCTTCATTCTAAAGAACTTTCCATTTAATTTACATAAAGCTAAACAAGTCTGAACTATTATATTCATTTGAAATGAGACTAGCTACTAAATACAACTAGTGCATAAACAAATCTTAATAAGAGGAACAAACTAATCCAAGAACATAAAGAACCATACAATCCCTCATTATTTTCTTTTAACTCAATACAAGACATTAATATGCATAATAATACAACGACAAGGTGTCCTTAAGAAAACATTAAAGAAACCAAGTTCCAAAGATAGAGAGAAGGAATATGCAGCAAAGCAATGATGACTTTCAATAAATGAAACATAACATAATGGTACACAAACAAAGGTGGAAGACACAGGTTCTAATAGAGAACCTATTATGCACTAAGAATATCGATCAGATCTGAAATCAAGGAGACTCCAAGTGACACTAAAAAGATCCAGCAAGACAAATATTTTAGCTTAGGTTAAGAAGGGTGCATGATCCAACACCACATTTCACACTATACTAAAGGAAACCATGAGAAAATAGCAAGGTGAATCCAAAAAATAAGCAAAGCTATACATAGTTTTTTATGGAGTACAATAGGCCTAATACCACAATGATTCCTCAACACCAAAAGGAGATACACTCAAGTAAAAAAAATTATAACAAGCTTACAATCCAACACTAGTTTTTACTAAACCAAACTATAGTTAGCAAGAGAAAAAAGCAGAGAAAGGTAAAATCTCAAATCCGTACTAAGTAAAAGAAGTATAACTACAAGAAAAATTAAGAGCAATCTATTGCCACAACAAATATTAATGCCCATAGAAGTGCTACCTTTGTTACTCCTACCAATATATTCTGCCATTGGGTTGTGCTGCCAAGTTGCTCCTTCTCCCAAGCCTTTGCCTCTCTTCTTCCAAAAATCATCTCCCTTCCTTACCATAGTCTACTTTTACTAATACTAGTAGCTAAGCATGGCCACCATGCTTGTACAAGATAATGCTTAGGGGAGGGATTACTAATAAAATGCTCCAAATATTTGCCACCCTTATTATCTTGAAGGTTGAACGTTATAAATTCATGAAGCAATACTCAAAAATATTACCATGCTAGTGCATTATTATTTAATTTAATCATTTTGTAACTTTTACAACAAAGGTTAATATTACTCATTAATTTGTGATATTTTTACTTTTCAAGATTTAATAACACCAAGCATGCCATAACTTAAATTGCTTCTATACTTATCATTTTTTTACAAGAAAAAAAACATAATTTTATTTCAAGAATGAAAGAAAATTACACTTCTCAGGTGTCTTGGCACAAACAAAAACCTAGATAAAAGCATATTACTAGGATTCAAAATATAATTACAGTTGGGCAGATCAAAGAGGTAAAAACTCATCTTCAAAATAGCATGGGGATAATAAGGATAAATATCCTTATATATCAATACTTAATCATCCAAATAACCTCCATGTACAAAACCTAAATAGAAATTAGTGAAAAAAAACAAGCAGAAAGAAAATAAATAGTTAAAATCTTCCATAAAGCTCTAATTTGTAATGACCCAAAATCTAACTTGACTAACTATGGTAAATAATTTTTTTTACAAGCATTGACGCGAGAGGGATTCACATATCCCTAACCAGCACATGCATTAGTATTATGATAACTATGCTGATCTAAGCAAAGGAATTGCTATGAAACCATAACAACTACAATTCTCATAAACCACAAGTTAGAAATACATTTTTCATTTATCTATTAAATTATTACATCAATGTCCAATCAGGATATTACTCAACTATAGTATAATCTTATAAATAAATTCATTACTACAACCAATGTCAAGGCCAATGTATCAAATCCAGGTGTCCTCCTTGGTTCTTCTTGTCTTACCATCACTCAATTGATGGTTGTAAGGGATCAAGACAGCTCATGGTTTTTATGAAGCATGCATCTACTAAATAACTTGAAGCAAGTGCATATGTAATTTGGTTGCTAAATTGCAACTATACAAAATTGCTCAATGCATCCAATCATAAATCATTTAGTCAACATTAGAGGAAATATCAAATTCTTACTCTTATATTAATAAATAGATGAAGAGAGTCATTTCATCAAATACAAAGTAATTCACAACTCTTCATTTAGTCAACCAAAGGTTCATGTTTTTCATAATGCAAAGTCACTTTTCATAATCCATTAAGGTCCCATAGCCTTAATCAAACAAATACTCAAACAATCCATTTATTCAATCAACTAAGGTCCCATACCGTTCATTAATCAAACACTTAAAATAATCCATTTATTCAATCAACTAAGGTCCCATACTCTTAATTAATCAAATACTTAAAATAATCCATTTATTTAATCAACTAAGGTCCCATACCCTTAATCAAATACTTAAAATAATCCATTTATTCAATCAACTAAGGTCCCATACCCTTAATTAATCAAATACTTAAAATAATTCATTTATTCAATCAACTAAGGTCTCATACCCTTAATTAATCAAATACTTAAAATAATCCATTTATTCAATCAACTAAGGTTGCATACCCTTAATTAATCAAAATACTTAAAATAATCCATTTATTCAATCAACTAAGGTTGCATACCCTTAATTAATCAAATAGTTAAAATAATCCATTTATTCAATCAACTAAGGTCTCTTACCTTAATTAATAAAATACTTAAAATAATCCATTTATTTATTTTTTATTTTATTTTTTTAAGTGAAAAATCCCTTGTGGGGCAGCCTTGGTCTGAGAGACCATGAACAGGGGGTTCTACACCATCAAAGTCACCCGGGAGTCACACCCAATCCTGCCCGCACCAACAATATCAATTGGATTTTGGGTACCCAATTCAGCTTTTCGATAGGGTGGAGATTCGAACTTGGGACCTCCCTTGGAGGATTGCCCTCTCCTCTCCAACTCACCTACAACACCTAGGTAATAATCCATTTATTCAATCAACTAAGGTCCCATAATATTAATTAATCAAATACTTAAAATAATCCATTTATTCAATCAATACTTAAAACAATAAATCCTTATTTCCTTAATCCATCCAAAAATATAAATCTATCTATGCTTTAGCAACAAAAGGTCCTTTTATTATTTCCAAATATAATCTATGTTCTAAAAAAGGTCATTCTTTTATTATTTTCCAAACATAATCACCTATATTTCAATATAAAAAGGTGTCTTTCTTTTATTATAATCCAAACATAAACATCTATGTTTCCATATAAAAAGGGGCCTATATTTTATTATAATCTAACAAAATTTATAAGGTCATAGGTCAACCAAACCACATAGGCATGTTACACATAGGTGAGCCAACCAAACCACACATGCAGCCAGCCAAACCACACAATGGTTGGTTACACACAAGCGGGTTAAACCCAGGTGAGCCAACCACTAACCATCACCAAGTGCCTAGCCCACACCTTGGCTAATCTAGCTAGGGCATGTGGGCTTGTTTAAGAAGCCCCAAACCCCTTCTCCCATGCATGTGGGATTAACCTTTATGCAAAAGGAAACATAATAGGTGGATCAAACCCCTAAACAAAACATCTACCAACCACAAATCACCATGTGGTGAACAAAAATAGGCAAAGAATCATCTATAATGGCACATTAAAGGAATTTCAACAGTCTTTGCCAAGTCCCTCAGGCTTGGCTAATAACAAAGGGGTGCACTGGCCCTTTCAAATAGGTTTTACACCCCTCCAACTATGCATTTGGGATAAAGTGTAAGCCATTCACAGCTCATGCACTTTATCCCACATGCACTGTGTGGGTGGCTTCACAACCCTTTAAAAACTATGTGGTACCTATTAGCTTTTGACCACCACCTGATGGTTGAATGGTGGTGAAAGAGGGGCTTTACCTTGGTAGGAGGTAGCTTTGGTTAGCGGTGAACTTAGGTCAATGTTAGGGTTAAATTTTTGGTAGATAAAACTTTTCAACAAGGCAACAAAAGTCCAACATGCACTGTGTAGATGCCAATAAAAAGAAATAAAAACAAGCATCAGCCATTGTTTACTCAACCACTAGCTGGTGCCTAAGGGATCCTCATGCCCAGGCGATGAAGGCACTACAACACCAAATGGTGGTGCTATTCCATGCAATGGTCAGAGGTGGGGAAAAAGAGGTTAGTCTCTTAGGAAACAACACAAACACCAATTCTTAATGAATTAAAAGCATAGGAGAAAATTTTAGGGTTTAAAACCAACCTGATCTAATGCTAATCCAAAAATCATATTCACCTTCATCCTCTTTCTCACCTACAATTCTTCTCACCAGTGGATTCCTTCTTCCTGGATTTCAAAAATAAAAATAATGATCCTCAAAACCGTTTTCCATGGCCCTCTTAACAAGGCCCTCCCATCTGCCCTACATCTAAAGTCTTATTTTAGACAGTAATGCCATCTACTAGAATTAAAGGCATGTCTATCCAAGGGGCAAGAGGGGAATATTTTGATTTAAACATAATTATTTCCCTTACATTCCGAGATGCAAACCTTTTTTTAAATTAAAAGGGTTTAAAAAGTATTTATTTGATTTGAAACATAAAAAGCTATCTTCTTTTATTTTATTTAAACAAGATGGAGATTTTTCATTCTTTTACAAAAATCAAAAGAGTAAAAGAGAATTAAATAAATTTTTCCAAGCATTAATACTTAGTATTTAATTCAAATCAAATAGATCATTAATCATTTTTCAATTTTGATTAATTTATCAACCCTGTAAGGGGGTGGAGGTCCAAGGTTCAAATCTCGGGCCTCCTCGGACTGAATTCTTGTCCCTTTCCTAGTGCTTTTAGTGGTGTAAAAGGTTTAAAATGATCATGGCATGGTGGTTATAGGGGTAAACTGCATGGAGATCTATGTGGTGGCTTTTGGGATGGATAGCGTAGAATACTATGGTGGCCATAAAAATTCATATAGTCTACCCAGATTTGTGGAGGCAACAGATTCCACCATATAAAAAAAATGATTAATTTAAATAAAATACCAAAACTAATATTAAACATTAGTATGGTATTCAAGTGGCCTAGGTTTAATAGGGCCTCTATGCCTATTAATCCTTTTCAAAGGGGGTTATACACCCACTCTATTTTCACATAAACATGCATATATAAAAGCAAGTATCAAATGCATCAAACAAGGTGGGTGATCCTTTACAAGTCCTATTAAAGGCCTTGAATGTGATCCTTTACAAGTCAAATTCATAGTAAGAAGAGTCCTATTGAATGAGGAGAAGGACACAGATCAGAGAATAAGTTTATTCCGCACAAGGTGTAAATGCGCGGGCAAGGTTTGCAATATTATTATTGATAATGGCAGCACGGATAACCTGGTTTCGAAAGAAATGGTTACCAAGTTACAATTAGAGAGGAAGAAGCACCCGCATCCATATCGGGTCGCATGGTTACAGAAGGACCATAGAGATTTGGTCAATGAGCAGTGCTCGTTAAATTTAATATTGGAAATTATTGTGATGAGGTTCTGTGCGACATCCTACCTATGGATGCTTGCCATATGTTGCTGGGAAGGCCCTGGCAGTTCGACCGGAGTGTAGTGCATGACGGCCGTGCCAACACCTACTCCTTGAAGAAGAATGGTGTACGCCATATGCTGAAACCCATGAAGGAGGCAGATGAAAAGGTGTGCAACAGCTCCAAAATTTGTCTAGTTGAAGGGAGAAAATTTCTGGACGGTTTGAAGCATGAACATTTGTGTTATGCAATAATTCCTAGAATTAGGGAGGAGGAATGCAAAGATACCCCGGTAGAAGTCCTAGATCTGTTGGAAGAATTTCCAGAGATTGTATCAGATAATGTGCCTAAGGGCTTACCCCCAGTAAGGAATATTAGCCACCATATAGATTTGGTGCCAGGATCAAGCTTGCCAAATAAAGCTGCACACAGAATGACACCTATAGAAACTGAGTTAAAAAGAAAGGTCCAGGAGTTGCTAGAGAAAGGATTGATTAGAGAGAGTCTTAGCCCGTGTGCAGTGCCTGCAGTACTAGCACCCAAGAAGGATGGAGAGTGGAGAATGTGCACAAACTCTCGGGAAATCAACAAAATCACTATCAAATACAGATTCCCATTGCCAAGGATGGATGATATCATGGACTATTTAAGTGGAGTTGAGTACTTCACGAAGATTGACCTGAAAAGTAGTTATCATCAGATCCGTATCCGAGAAGGAGATGAGTGGAAGACAGCCTTCAAGACAAGAGAGGGCTTGTATGAGTGGTTGGTCATGCCATTTGGGCTGTCCAATGCACCAAGTACCTTCATGCGGCTGATGAATGAAGTACTAAAAGATTTTTTGGGAAAGTTTGTCATTATGTATTTGGATGATATATTAATATTTAGCAGAACCCTGGAGGAACACCTGATGCATATCAGGAGGGTTTTTGAAAGGCTATGGGAGGAGCAGTTATTAATAAATCTGAAAAAGTGTAATTTTGTCAAGAAAGAGTTTGTATACCTGGGGTTTGTAATCTCGATGAGAAGGTCTAAAAATGGACCCGGAGAAGGTGAGAGCCATCATCAAATGGCCTACCCCAAGAAGCACAACGAAGTGAGATCATTTCATGGTCTAGCCGACTTTTACAGGAAGTTCATAAAGAACTTTAGCAGTATTTGTGCACCTCTCACAGAAACAATGAGAGGGGATAAAAAAGAGTTCAAGTGGACATTAGGGGCTGAGAAGAGCTTTGATGCATTAAAGAAAAAGGTCATAGAACAGCCTATTTTGGCACTCCCAGAATTTAACAAGGTATTTCAGGTGGACTATGATGCCAGTGGCAGTGCAATAGGGGCTGTACTAAATCAGGAAGGCAGACCTGTTGCTTATTTCAGTGAGAAGCTGAATGATGCTCGAAAAAAGTATTCAGTTTATGACCAAGAATTTTATGCTATAGTTCAAGCTCTGAAGAAGTGGAGACATTATTTATTGCCAAAGGAGTTTGTTCTATTTACTGATCATCAAGCTTTACAGTACATTAACAGTCAAACAAAATTGAACCAAAGGCACATGAAGTGGGTGGAGTTCCTTCAAAGCTATACCTTTGTACTGAAGCACAAAAGTGGGAAATCAAACAGAGTTGCAGATGCCTTGAGTAGAAGGCAGAATTTACTGATTGAAATGACAGTGGAAGTAGTGGGATTTGAAGAATTGAAGGGTTTGTACCCTGAAGATCCAGATTTTGTGAAAGCCTGGACGACTTGCTTAACACCTGTTACTATGGACAGGACAAGATGGTTGGATTTTCTAATCCAATACGGAATGTTTTTCAGAGGAAGTAAATTATGCATTCCAAGGAGTTCCATGTGGGAAAACTTAGTCAAGGAGAAACACAGCGAGGGACTGGCCGGACATTTTGGCCGGGATAAGACAGTTGCCTTGGTGAGTGAAAATTACTATTGGCCGCAACTACAACAAGATGTGAAAAAGTTTGTACAGAGTTGTAGAGTATGCCAGATGGCAAAGGGCAGAAGACAGAACACGGGATTGTATCAGCCGTTACCAGTACCTGAGCGGCCATGGGAGGACGTCAGTATGGACTTCGTCCTCGGATTACCAAGGACATAGAGGAGAAATGAATCTGTATTTGTAGTAGTTGACAGATTTTCCAAGATGGCATACTTTATCCCATGCCAGAAAACAAGTGATGCAGTCCACATTGCAGGGTTATTCTTCAAGGAAGTGGTACGACTTCACGGTCTATCGAAGAGCATCGTTTCTGATAGAGATACAAAATTTATTGGTTATTTTTGGAGAACTTTGTGGAAGAATTTGAAGACAGATCTGAAGTTCAGTTCTGCATACCACCCACAGACTTATGGACAGACAAAGGTGGTAAATAGAAGCCTGGGTAATTTATTGAGATGCTTGATAGCAGATCAACCCAAGGTATGGGATTTAGTTTTGTCATAGGCAGAATTTACGTATAACAGTTCAGTCAATAAGAGCACAAATAAATCTCTATTCTAGATAATATATGGAAACATCCCAAGAAATGTGTCTGAATTGAGAAAGTTGGATAAGAGAGAAAAGTGCAGTGCCAAAGCAGAAGAATTTGCGAAACATATGAAAAGTCTGCATGAAGAAGTAAGGAAACAAATTATAAAAATGAATACTCAATATAAGACAAGGGCAGACCAGAAGTGGCGGTTCAAGGAGTTCAAAGTAGGAGATGAGGTCATGGTACATCTCAGGAAGGAGAGATTCCCTACCAAGACTTATAACAAATTGAAGATGAAGAAGTTTGGGCCATGCAAAATATTGTGAAAACAGGAGTCAAGAAATGCGTATGAAGTGGAATTGCCAAGTTGGCTTGACATTTCACCTATTTTTAATATTTTAGATTTAGTGGAATATCATGAGGGAGAGAGTACAGAGTTACCAAGTACAAAATTATGGCAAATTCCAGCATCTACTCCAACCACATACGAGGTCGAGGAAATATTAGACACTCGTGAAGGCAGAAGCACCAAAAACAAACAGTATTTTGAATATTTGATAAAGTGGAAGGGCAGACCTGTTGAAGATGCAACTTGGTTGTCAAAAATGAAGGTTGACCGCCTGGGTCTTCCCCTAACAAAACATAAGTGAGGATCACTTTTGATTTACCTCGGGTGTCTGATGCAGGAGCATCCGATGACAGTAGAGCAATCTTGCATCTTCCAAAAAAATTTCTAGATTTTCTAAGTACTTTGCATTTTGTTTTATTTATTTTCAGTTCGGGGGAAGTTCTGTTAAGCAATTTTCAGCTTGGGAGGAAGTTTTGTAAGGCAAGGGGGAAGGGGTCGTGAAATCGTGACATGTCACGATTTTGTGACATGTCGCAAAATCACGACCTCAAAAGCTGCAACGTAACATTGGCAAGTTTCGTCGCGATATCGCGACAGTATTTCAAAGCAAAGGCAGAGGGGGAAGTGTCGTCATGATATCGTGATGGGTCACGATATCGTGACCTATCATGATATCGCGACCAGTTAAAGGCCGACACGTGGCTTGTCATCCGATAGCCACAAAGTTAAAGAAAGATAGAGAACAAGGCAAGGCAAATGGGGGAGTGCCATCGTGATATCGTGGCTAGTTAAAGGCCGACACGTGGCTTGTCATCCGATAGCTACAAAATTTAAGGTAGAGAGCAAGGTGAAGGCAAAGGGGAAGGGGGGTCATGAAATCATGACATGTCATGAAATCACGACCCCAAAGGGCTTCAGCAAAGAAGAGGTGCATTTGGTCGCGATATCGCGACATGTCACGATTTTGCAACCTATCATGATATCGCGGCCAGGTGAAGACAAGGCCAAAAGGGAATAAGCGGACGGCCGGGCAAGGCCGAATTTGACACATGGACAGCCACGTGTATCATGATAGTTGTGAAGGGCACGTGTATCAAATATATTGTGACAAGGAGAAGGCATGGCCAGATTTACATGCGGTCGGCTACGTGTATGAAAACAAAGATGAGGGTCACGTAAATTGTTAAGGGAGGTGTCGGCCATGCATTTTTTTTTATATATTATTACTTCTGGAAAAAAAACAATTATAGGTGATGGCCTTATGAAGGAGACAGTAGTACAGAGGACAGTCAGAACAAAGCGGCCGATGTAGGTTAAGGGAGGCCATCAATGCAAGCGTCATGGTGGATCGGGCAGTTGCCCATTTATGGCAGAAATTTTGAAAAACTTGGCCAAAGGGAAAATGAACTGGAGATTTTGTTAGGCAGGGCATTAATTGCCTAGAGGATCGAGGCCTCGATAAAAACTTGAAAAAAATGTAAGAGAGGGATGGTGAGTTCGGGAAAGAGAGGAAAAGCTGTAGGCCTGGAAATGGCACTGTAAAAACTGTATCAAGCAATTTACTAAAAATTAATGTGAAGTTTGTTGTGTGAATCTCGGCCTGCCATCAAACCTTGAAAACCCCCAATGTGCATTATGTTTGATGTGCTATGATTGTCTTGGCTAGAAGTAGTAAAAACCAACCCCCCTATTGTGGTGTGTAATTTTATGTAGTGCCAATATTCTATTGAGACAATATGAGAAAAGGTGAAACATTAGATGACACCATAGGTTGCATAGATCAATTTTGATATTCTTATTTCTCTATTACAACACTGATCATTCCCAAAAAATCTTGGGGAGTTTTATTAATGTGCACCTGATTAGGTTGCTCAAATTGATTGGCAAGTGTTGTGTTTGCTTCGTGTGCGGGCAAGGTATCATGTAAGACTCTTTCTTGAAGTTCTTGCCTCTCGATCATATCTTGTAGTAAATCTCTAAAGGGGTAACATGTCTAGATGTCATGATATATTTGTTGATGGTAAACACAATATAGATTTTCCTTGTGCATATTTAATCTACGTTTATTAGGCTTCAACAGATGGGTCTTCAAAAGATTGATTTTTTGTGCTTCATAATCGATCAAATATCAATGCTAATATCTTTGGAAAATTAGTATATTATCATTGTGGACGATGTTGTTAGCCATGTATCTAATTATGTTGAGTATGATTTTGGGCCAAAGAAGGTTGATCTTGGTAATTATGTTGCACTGGTAGAGGCGGTGCGACTTGGTTTGAGGATTCGAGGATACTCAAAACAACTTGATTGACTAGGGATGCCTTTTGTTGAGTGTTGCCACCTTTAATATTATTGTTTGGCCATTTCATTTAGTAGAGTTGAATATCACCCTCATGTATCTTGATGTCTTTAATGACCTTGGCATGTGCTAAGGCCTCCTCAAATGTTTGATATTGTTGCAATTGTAAGAGAAACGAGATTTGTTTCGAACAGATTCTTGTAAACATTCAAATGAGCTCTATTATGGGTAGGGTGAAAGGTGATTTTGACATCACCTTCCTCCACTTATTACCATATTCTACGATTGGCTCATCGTCAAGTTGATGAAGGCTAGCCAAGTCAGTCAAGTTTATAATTTTCTTAGCACTAGAGGCAAAACGTTGCAAGAATAGCTTGACCAATTGCTCAAAGGTGTTTATGCTATGATCTGGTAGATGATTATACCATTCCAAAGAATCCCCAACTAATGTTGTAAGAAATATTCTTAACATCAAGAGGTTATTGTCTTGAAAATGGAAGCACATATTGATGAATATTATCACATGCTCTTGTGTATCTTCTTCATAATTGAACTTTTCAAGTGTAGGCATCTTGAAATTCAATGGGTATATCAGTGATGACACTGAGGGATGCAAAGGTTGATTGCTAAGCTGCTTTAGCATGGGTTTTTGATAAACCAATATTTGATTTTGTTTTTCGAATGAATTTATCCGATCAGCTAGCACTTTATATGGCCTTGATGAAATGATATGATCATTTTGTTGTCACCCTTGATTAGGTAGAGGAGGCCATTTTTTATGTTGAGGTGGACGATAAGTATAATTATTAGGTACCTCATCATAACTGGATTTAGGGTAAGTATCTACTTATTCTAATGTTTCCATTAGGACTTTGCATATGATTCCTCATCATATTGATCCTGGTACTGTTGAATAGTATGAGGCTCTTTATGATAACCAAATAACAACATATGATGTTGAACGTAATTTTTGCATGGTCGAGGGGAAATATTTTGAGATTACACTAGATGCCTTATGCGTTGTTGCAGCCTCTAGGTTCTAGGTGTAAGCACCACTTTATGCAATGTGTTTTACACTTGCTCTTGTTGTATCTTTTGTTGTTCTTGTATCTTTTGTTGATACAACCTTTGTAGGTGTACTCGTTGTGAGTCCACCCATTTTTTATTTAATTTTTATTGATCCAACTGGAGTTGATCCATACATTGTTTTTGGTTAAGTTGTGGTCTCAATGCCTGATGTGTATGATATCGTTGTTCAGTTTTATAAGGTCTATGTACCCTCGTATTTAAAATACAGATGAGTTTATCATGTATTTTCCCCCTAGTAGGATCTATTACTTGTTTTCCATGCTCCTTAAAGGTTGCATTGACATGATACTCTGGTTTATGGATGGGCTCTGTATAGCCTGACGATGTGGAGCCACAATGTGGTTGCACCATGTACTCTTCACAAGGAGTAGGAGGATGACTTGGTTCCTCTTCTTCATATATGAATAATGATGTATATTTAGGCTTATATGTAAGCTATGTGTATTCATATTGCATAGAAGCACAACGTGCATATGCATAATGCTCTCTATGAGGAGTAGGAGGGTGGCTTGCTCTACCAAATGGGGTGGTTTGTTCACCCAAGCTAGGCCATGGTGTATGCTCATGTTCATTTTTTTATTTATGTATAGAGAAATTTGGGATGTAAACCTACGATATTGACATACTAGGCCCCTTAGTGGGTGGATTGTTCCTTATATAAAATTCTATCAAGGTGTTCCAATCAGGAAGGTTTTCTAGAGGACCTATGGGTGCTTCCTTAATAGGGATATCTTGAAGGTTTGACCCCTTATGGATAGTATTGATGTTATGATAAGACCTAGGATGCCATTCAAGGATGGCCATGTCCTCTGGACTAATTTTGATATGTTCAGTGGTTATGGAACCTAATTCCCTCTCTAGATTGGAGGTTTTTCTCACCATGGGAGGTCCCCTGACCATTTAGAAAAATTTCTAGCTTAAAAAAAAAGTTGTGGGTGTTATATATTAAAACTATTAGTGTGACGAGCTAATAACAATGAGCTATAACTCAAAAAAGTTATTTTTGGGTTAAAATTTGTATTTTTAGAATATTTGGCCAACCGGGGCTCATGAGAAAAATGACCAATTTTTGGAATTTTTGGGAAATTTTGAGAAATAAAGAGTTAGGACTTAAAATTTTTGTGATAGGTGCAAAATGGGCTAACTAAGATAACAAAACAAATTTGGTAATTTTTGGAGTTGTCTAGGGCTTTTTATGACTGTTTTAGTGCAGTTGTTTCCCTATTTTTGGCCAAAAATCACTAAAAAAATAGAGTAATCCTAAAACCAACATAACGTTTTCATTATAGCTCTGATTTGTATGATTTTCAATTTGTTGGATGCAGAATAAAAAATTAGCATTTGTTTTGAAAAATTAGGGTTTGGTCCCAGATCGAGGATCTTATGTTGAATATGCAAACAATAAATAAACACACAAAGTAGACAATATGATTATCTCTTTTAAGGTTTAGATGTGTGTCCTAAATTTTTTAGTGAGTTTCAGGTGTGTTGTATCATAAACTAACTCTCATCATGTTTTCAAATTTATTGATGATATACTTGTTTAGTTTAATGGTTTTCACCTGTATGCTTGCAGCTCGATAATCGAGAGTAAAATTCTGATCACATAAACCAATCAAAGTATGTAGATGAAACACATACCCAATCAGGGAGCACAAGTCCTTCCAGTCCTCACCTAGTCTCACTTGGTCAACATTATACCCTTTGAAGAGAAGTACATGTAAATTTTCCAAACTATGTCAACTATTGGAGTCGATATTGGTTAATAGAACGAGTTCATAGAATTTGAGCCAACGGATGGATATGACACCCACCATTGTTGAAATCTATTAGTGGTTGGGTATGAATTCCAAATCACTAATGTTTAAATTTTATGTGGTGTGTGGGGTTTATTTTAATTTTGCAATAAAAGTAAAATGCATTAGAGAGCACCCATGATTTTTCCTATATGCCTAGGAAATTTACGTTTGAATTCAAAAATATGCAAACTAAATGTTATTTTTCAAATCAGAGAATGCAAAATTACATGATATACTAGTATTTAGACATGATCCAAGTAAGAAAACCCTAATACAAATATTTAATGTTAGCTTTTGTTTTGTACCACAGGTAACAGACAACTAAATCTTAGCTGCATATGACAACCACAACTAATAGTGCTAGATGATGTTGTTAGCCACAACTAACAGTAGATAAGGCAATTTTTATGATTTTCCTTATAAAATTTGGCTAGATGATATAATTAGCCTACTAATAGGAAAAACATAGATACATGGAAATCATAAAGAAGGGAAAATTACCTAGAATCCCTCATCTAATGAAGAGACATGATGTCTACTACCTTTCTCTTTATTTTCTGCTAGTTGCGGCTATCAAGCATGGCTAATATGCTAGCCATGGGTGTTAAGCATGGCTGAAATTGTGCACTATGAATTTTAAATGTAGATAAGACCTACAACACAAAAACATAGATAAATCATTAAATATAGCAAATTTTATGGGGTCCCACCGTGATCACCATTTGTATAATCCCAGAAAACATGCACCTAAGCTATTGCATAATTTTACCAAGAGTAAAGCAATAAAGCATGTAAAACAATGAATTAACAAGAATGTGAAGCCTTCTTTTATTAAATCATGATGAATCTCGGTTACAAGTAGGTCCCTCTAAGGGATACCAAAATATTGATACAATGAATACAATGTTTTGAAGCTACTAAATGGGGGTGGTACAATCCACAAGTTTTCTATATTTGACATGAACTTATTAAGGGATTATGGATACCTTCTTCTCACTTGCTCTGAGAAAATTGATTTGAAAATGCCTTGAAGCTACCAAGAATCTATGTCCTACATGCAAGAAACAACAAAGCACAATTAGGAGCATATGAAGCCTCTCATGATGAGGCTATTATTCAAGAAAATATGTGAAACATAGCGAATGTATAAATAAAGCATGAACCTACATAAATATGCATAAATTCACTTAAGGAACTGATGTTAAAGCATGAAGCATGGCTTAAATCATGTAAAGGAATCTAGAAATGCATATAATATTACATATTAAGCATAAAAGAAGCTAATGTATAAAGCATGTAAAGGAAAGCTTCAGATACACTAATGTGAGCAAATATGCCTATTAATCAACTAATAAACCATGTAAATGCATGTAATATAGTTAATATATACCTGATTAATCTAAATGTATACTAAAAAAGATAAATCGAAGGCTAAAACAAAATATTAAGCTCATCAAACAGTAGCTATTGTTGATAGTTACAGCTAGCTCTGCTAGTTGCTATTGACAGTCGTAGATAAGACTGTGGACTACTGTTAAAAATAATGTCCATGGGAAATGTGTCCTTTATCTTGTAACCAATGTGATAAATTCTTAAATAATCTATGGAATTGATGGTCAAGGGTCACCTATGTCTCAGAACATAAAATTGATGGCATATTGTTTCAAATTCATGGTTGATTGGTGGAGAAATGCAAGCTTTATTTTCAAGTCTATGGAATATCCATGAAGGTATTTTTATTTGTTATTATTCAGTTGGATAACATTTCATTACTCCTCAAAGGGGATGTGAAATTTCTCTCCAATCGAACAAGGCTCTGCAATGTGATTGACACATTAATTTCTCTAGGGTTTACTCTTCAAAATTGGCATTTTAAATAGACTCCCAAAATCCTTGCTCTAGCTTCATGGAGAATAAAAGAACAAGAATTTGTAGTTGAGAGGAAGATTTTATATTCTTCCAAGCCCAAAACACTTTAAAACCTTTGCAATTTGATTGTTGCAACTAATTTTACTCAGCTTTGGTCACTCAAGTTTGTTGCAGGGCTAGTCATGGTTTCTCAGTACGACCAAGATCCTAGCCATAGTTGTCAACCATAGCTAGGGGGTAGGCTTCATGTATCCATGGTTTTCAACCATGGCTAGGGGGTACACTTCCCATAGCCATGGTTTTCAACCACATCTAAGATCTTAGTTGCGGATGTCACCCACAATTAAAGCTAAATGGGCCTAGGATGCCTAAAATGAGTTGTTAGAACCATTGCTTGGTCTTGAAAAGGTTCAAGGTCATTCATATGGTTTGTAAATGTGCCCATATGAGAAGTCTCCTAAAAATGATGTATTTTAGGTGTCTACACCTACCAAGGGAGGTCATGACATACTACCCCCCTTGGTCTAAATACAATCTTCTGTGTTTGTTGCTTTTAAAAATAAAAGTTATTACAATACATTTTCAAGTAAGAAAGGAAAATGTTTCTTCATGTCCTCCACTTTCTCCCAAGTGTTATTTAATTCAAAAAAATGATCCCATTGGACCTTACATTGTTTCGGGGTCTGATTCTACATTGAATTGGAATGAAACTCTATAATTCTTATTGGCATCACTTCATAGCCTTGGGGTTTTTCATCTATAATTTAAAAACATCCCACACATGTTCAGGGTTAGGAACATATTTTCTAAGTAGGTATATGTTGAAGGTTTTATGGATCTTTGACAAGTTAGGTGGCAAGGTGAGTTTATACATGACTGGGCTGATCTTCTCAATGATATCAAAGGGTCCAACAAACTAAGGATCTAACTTCATGGATTTGATGGCACTTTTCATTGGCTTAACCCTTAACAATACTCTATCTCCCATGGAGTATTCCCTTGGTGTTTCTTTCAAATCAGCATAGCTTTTTTGTAGATCGATGGATTTCTTAAGCCTTTGCTTCATCACCTTTAGCTAACCCCCAATTTATCTAGCCATGTCTGGTCTGATCACAATATGATCCTTCAAATTGTTTCAAGACAATTGCATTCTACACCTTTGGACATATAAGGAATCAAATGGGGTCATTCCCAAAGAATATTGATGTCCATTGTTGTAGGTAAACTCTACAAGTTGTAGGTAGTCTTCCCATCAAGACTTTTGATCCATGCAGTATATGCAAAGCATGTATTCTAGTACTTGGTTTACTCTTTTAGTTTGACCATCAGTCTTAGGATGATATTCTGAGCTTATATTCAATTTTGTGTCTATCACATGATGTAAGGCTTTCCAAAATTTAGAAGTGAATCTAGAATCCATATCTGAAATAAATATTTAGGAATCCCATGCAACTTGAATATATTTTTGGCATATATGTTAGCCACAATCTAAGCATCATATTTGATGTTTTCTAGTATAAAATGTGCAACTTTAGTCAATTTATCTACTATTACAAGGATATGGCATGTTGATACCTGGTATTAGGTAAACCTACTATGAAGTCCATAGATATAACTTATCATTTTTAAGTAGGTATATCATGTGGATACAATTATCCCATAGGATGTTTACATTTAGCCTTACCTTTTGGCATTGAAAGCACTAAGTGATAAAATTAGTGATATCCCTCTTTATTCCTATCCAAAAGAAGGTTCTTTTCATATTTTTTCTCATTTTGGCCCATCCAATATGAGCAGAGTAAGGAGATATGTGTGCTTCTTGCATGATTAGTCTCCTTAAATTACCTATTTATAGTATGACAATCCTATCCTTGTAGCACAAAAGGCCATCCTTCATCCTAAAATTCTTATTTTCCATAAGATCTCTACTCATTTTGACTCGAATTTCCTTGCAATGCTCATATTGAAATTACTTTTTTCTAACTTCGTCTACTAAATCCACATGAATCTAGGTTATGGTTGTTATATGCTTTCTTCTACTTAAGGCATCGACAACCTGTTGAAGTGTGATTTTGTCCAGTCACAAAAACCACTCAACTTAGAATTTAATATTCTCTCTTGAAAAGAAATCCTATTTCTCCAAGGTTATTACTTAATGTTTAATGTGTCATGCCTATGTGCATAAATAAGTACTTGAATAATATCCTTATGTTTGCATGTTACTATTTACAAGGGGCCTGGGAATCAAGTAAGTGATCTCGAATTCATCATATGTAGCATCCCCTTCACACAAATTTTTTTATCCAAATAATAAGATAAATTTACCTTATGATTTAAATGTATTTATGCAAATTTGATAATATCCTTAATTAAATGCTTTCAAAATCAATTGAACATAACCACTTTAGCATTTTAATGGATATAAAATTTCAATTACTTTAATAAAATCAAAGTACCTGAAATTTAAAATAAAATATAAACCTTGATTATGGATTTTCCCCTTTTAAGAATCTAAGGTTTAATCAATGAACATATTTTACTCATCCCAAGTATAAAGTTCAACGTTAAAACATTTGAGAAAATTAATAAAATCAAAAAATGTTTAACCCCAAAAGTATAAGATTTTGAAAACCCTATTATTTGTGACTCATAGGGTTTAATATGATAATCATTTATGAACTATGAATTTTATGATTTTAAAAATCAAATTCATAAATGTGTCTTTTTATATATTTGTATATTAAATATTTTATGAATTAAAATATTTAATTACAAATATAATTTTTCAATGTAAGGTTTGAAACTTTAATTCATAAAATTCTATTTAAAATGTAAAGTTTCAACAGTCAAAGATATCAATTCCTTTATTAAATAAAAATCAGAATTAGAATTTTCATTTATCTTTATTAAGTTTATTTATTTTAAATATTAAAAACAATTTAATATTTAAATAAATAACTTAATAATAACCTAGTATAATATTTTATAAAAATAAACTAGGTTATATAATGAACATAGTCAAAATCAAATAAAAATAAATAAATAAAATTTATAACAAGAAACTGATTCTCTATCCTGAATAAATGCTATAGACAATACCAATTACAGAAATTTAAACTAGATCATGGCTCACCAGTATTCACACAGTAAAAACCATGACATGATGCAATCTTCAAGGGAATATTGATTACCAAATTATATTAAACATTTCATAAATTTCTAAATACAGACTGTGTACATACTGAAACAAAATATTTAATATAAAATATTTGAATCTTACAATATGCTCAGCATTTCTGGAATATGGACTTCCTGTATATTCTAAAAACAAAGATGACTTGGCTCCTTCCAATTCTTTTCCTTTCCTTCTCTGCATAAAATGTTCGGCCCTTGGCCTTGATTTCTAATTCTTCATTTATAACTTGAGAAATTCATTTCCATTTCGTTATTCATTCATGTAACGATACTACAACTATTTCGTAACCATAGGCATGTGCGATCTTTTGTTACATTTTAAAATACCTTATTTAAATATCTTTTTTAATCATAATGTGATTTCATATTTATTACGTTTATACAATACCTCCATCAATTTGAGTGGTGACCTTTATTTTCTTATGATAGTCAAACTACTGATATGACTTCTTTGTGTATAATGGCACTTACAAATAGGCTCATCCAACTTTACCTTATACATTTCTATATTATATTCAACCTTGGAATGACGCTTTACGGATACCCAAACAAAGTATCATGAGTGCCTCCTGAAAGCACGAGATTCCGAAAGAAAAATAATACTAACTTGATACCAAATGAACATGCACAAAATAAGATGAACGTAATCGAATCAAAATTAACATAAAATGAGAAACAGGAGCACAGCCCTTTTCTTTTATTAATATGATTTCGGATTCGGTTACAATCTCTCTCCTTCCTTTTTAAGGGCTAGGAAGATTAGCATATTTTGGTTATAATCTGTCTTTAGTAGTTTTCCTTTTGCGTGCCCACATGTAGAATGAGCGGGCCAAACTGTCATCGTCTCTTGTGCTGGTGAATCTTCAATCTCTACTGTTTCTCCTGTGTTCAAAGAAACAATAGATCCGTTAGTAGCACCTGTGTAAAAATAAAACATTCGATATTTAAAACAAATAAAATAGCGACATCAAAGAAAATACGGCTTAGCTGCAGCGTGGAAGACATAACATAAACATAATAAAATAATTACGTCATAATACATATAAAGTCACCTAGGTCTGCATCATTTTCGAATGAGATAAAATCCGATGAATGCATGCTTAAAATCAAAATCTGCATGTTGATATGCTTGCAATTAAAATCCCGAGATCATAATGCAAAAGAAATAAAAAATAGAACACTGAGCTTTGTCGGCGAGTGGATGGATCCAGGGATCCGAATTCATGATCTCCATGAACACCCGATGACCTCCCTTGCAAAAGAGATCACGGATGCGGATGATGTAAATAAATGCTAAAATTTCTAGCGGTAAACTGGCAGGGCTTCGCTGCTCCAAGCGTTTATTTTCTACTCTCCTTTTTTGGGTGGAAAAGTCCACCATTTTATAGACCCAGGGGGTCTCTTTGGATAGGCATGCATAAGCGCCATGTGTTGGTCATAGGTGCCATGTGGCGGTCATGTCTCCCCATGAGAGAGGAAAGTCCTCCATGACTCGGGCTTTCATGAATGCCTTTGTGACAGTCCTCCAACGGCCCATGCACTTGACTGACTTCCACTTCCAGTTGTTTAAAGTCCACCTTCAAATGTTTAATGCTTATTTGTTTAATGTCTATGTTTATTCATTTGATGTCCACTTTTATCTGCTTGATGTCCGCTTTGATCTGCTCAATGTTTGCCCAGGCGCAAAGACGGGAGTTTTTTCACGATATCGCGACACCAAAAAGGAAACAGGGCGTAGTGGTAGGAGCTGTCGCGATATCGCGACAGTCATGACATCACGACAGCATGACATCGTGACAACGCGACATCACGACAGTGCGACATCGTGACTATCGCGATATCATGACAGTGCAATGTTGCAATATCACGATAGCGCGATGTCGCGATATCATGACGGTCATGATATCGCAACTGTCACAATGTCGCGACAACGCGATGTCGCGATAGTCACGATATCGTGATCGTCACGATATCATGACAGGCAGCATTTGCCTAAGTGCTAAAAGCAACATTTGCTTAAGTGCTTAAAGCAGCATTTGCTTAAGTGCTTAAAGCAGCATTTGCTTAAGCTCAAACCCGAGCTGGACTTGGAGGATACATTCGATAGTTGGGCCTTCTCACCAGGGAAGGCGGAGCGGTCGAAGAAAGCAAATGGGAAATAACCAAAGCACTGTCCCGTAATCGGATTGGTGTTGTTTTGGTGTCTATAGATGCCCCTTTTTGGGAAGCATTGTGGGTGACATAGTGCTAAGCAAAAATAGATAACCAAAGCACTAGTGATTAGGGTTTCTCAGTAACCCGACCAACTTGTGATGCCCCAAGCATGGAAAGGGGATGCATTCTTGAATCCTTGCCTCTGACGAGCTAAGGAATTTGATTTCAAGTATTAACCTATTTTGGTGAGGTGTGACTTGAACTTAGACATTGATCAGTCATGAATAGGCAAAGGGCGCAACCTTTTATCCACGGGGGAACCTTGAGTTCATGCTTCGAGAATGCCAAGTGTTTGATCGCATTTGATCAATTTGTGGTTGTTGTTTGTTTACTGCCCTAAGCAGGAGCGTGATTGTCTTTGTCAGTGATTCTTTGAATGCATGCCAATGCCCTGATTGGGTGTGTGTTTGTTGATTGGTGACTAAGTGTGACTACCCCCTCAAGCGACGAATCGATGAGGGAATGACCACCATGATATAAGCGACGAGTCGCTTGACTCGAGGTGACTTAGGTTAGGGTGCCTTCAGATGTTTTTCCGTTGAATGTGCAAGCAGTTTTCTTACTTTTGGATTATTGTTGTTGGGTAAAAACCCTTTTGGTGATGCCATAATGGGGTGAAAGTGTCGAAAGTCCATCTTCTCGTGGAGCGGTCCAGCTATGGTAGCCTTCTTGGGGAAGTAGGAGAGTGACAATTTGAGCCCCGACATCGATTTTGCTATGCCAAGAGGTTAAGTGCAAGAGCACTTATGTCTGGCAATGTTTATTGCTTTGTTTTTATGTTGCATTTTTTGTTGTTTTTGAGTGGGTTTTGACCCTTTTCTGATGTCGTTTGGGGGTGAATTTGTCAAAAATCTCTCTTCCCGTGGAGCGATTCGGCTATGGTAGCCTTCTTAGGGAGTAGGATAGTGACAATGTAAACCCCGAAATCAGTTTTTCTATGCCAAGAGGTTAAGTTCAAGAGCACTTGTGTCTAGCAATGCTTATTCCTTTGTTTTTATGTTGCATTTTTTGTTGTTTTTGAGTGGGTTTTGACCCTTTTGTGACGTCGTTTGGTGAATTTGTCGAAAATTCGTCTTCCCATGGAGCGGTCCGGCTATGGTAGCCTTCTTAGGGAGTAGGATAGTGACAATGTAAACCCCGACATTAGTTTTGCTATGCCAAGAGGTTAAGTGCAAGAGCACTCTTGTTTGGCAATGTTTATTGCTATTTTTGTGTTGCATTTTTGTGATGTTTTTGTTTTTTTGTTGTTTTTGTGACGCCATTTGGGATTAAAATTGGTGAAAATATGATCTTCCATGGAGCGGTCCGACTATGGTAGCCTTCTTAGGGAGTAGGATAGTGACAATGTAAACCTCGATGCCAGTTTTGCTATGCCAAGAGGTTAAGTGCAAGAGCACTCTTGTTTGGCAATGTTTATTGCTATGTTTTTGTGTTGCATTTTTGTGATGTTTTTGTTGTTTTGTTGTTTTTGTGATGCCATTTGGGATTAAAATTGGTGAAAATATGATCTCCCGTGGAGCGGTCTGTCTATGGTAGCATTCTTAGGGAGTAGGATAGTGACAATGTAAACCATGACGCCAGTTTTGCTATGCCAAGAGGTTAAGTGCAAGAGCACTCTTGTTTGGCAATGTTTATTGCTGTTTGTTTGTGTTGCATTTTTGTGATGTTTTTGTTGTTTGGATTTTCTTGCTTTGTGTATATGTCATGATTTTATGTTATGCACAATGATTGATGTTGATGGATTCATGTTTATGGTGATGAATGCATATGGTATGATAAATGCGCATGTTGTTGATTCATATGTGATATGAAGAAATGAAATGGATGAATGGAATTTGTGATGTTTGGCTATGGTACCATAGACTATTTAGAACTCTGTTATTTGTTTTTATGCGATTGCTGTGATGAATGACTTTGTATGTATACATGTGGTTTTTCTTTTTTTTTTGTATTTTCTGATGGTATGGCAAAGATGAAAAGTAGCGCAGTTGGTTTAGAAATGTAGCTAAGGTTTTCTGAGAATCAGACAGTTTTAACTCACTAGCCATGACTATACTTTATCTTACAAGACTTTTGAACAAGGTAGGAATCGGACTTGTTTTTGACCAAGTTATTTCACATCCCTGTGTGTGCAATTGAGTTCATTTATGTGGTATTCATCAGGATATCGCCAATGCCAGATAGGCTGTCAACCAAACCTGTACTAAGGATCACGTAATTAGCTCCACTAACTCCTTTATTGTATTTAGTCAAATTAATCTGCGTTGTTTCTAGGATACCATAAGCTAGCTCATCCACATGCAAACATTGATCTGTACACAAGTTAATGTGACAGATATATCGTCATGCGAGAGGTTTATCGCCAGTGACCAATAGGTTGTCAACCAAAATGGTACTGAGGCTTACCTCATGACCTGTCAAAATGCCGAGAGTTCCAGGGATTCAAGTTTGACTCCCTTATTTTCTTCAATTGTATTGGGATACTTGCTCGATTGTAGTGATAAAAATCACTGTTTATTTTTATATATTTTTCTTTTGAGCAAGGGATTGGGATATGGAGTGACGAGAATCACTATTGTATGTGCCTTTTGATGTGTGCACTTTGGGATGTCAAATTTTTGAGTTTTGATGTTTGCAAATTTTGGGATTCTTGGGGAATTGGGTAGTAGGATGCTTGTCCTTTTGCCAACTCTCAACATTCTTTGGGTCATTTACATAGGGGGATAAGCAAGATAACCATTTTGCTTATGGTGACCTAGATTACTGTGCAGGTTTCATCTTTTGTTCGTACAACTCAAGAATTATTTTAGTGTTTTAGCTTGTGATGGGATGTTACGTAACAAGGTGTATTTCAAGTAGAACTCTACCTTCGTAAAATCTCTCTAACTTGGTACAGTACATGGCTAGAAAGCACAATGCCTACTGAAAGACGAAAACTCTTGATCCATTACAAGACCACTGACTCTATTGTGGTAAACAATAGTTAATGGTGTTTGTTTGTTTGTTTTGTAAAATGGAAAAGTATGGAACAAGATGGATTAGCAGAATAATTACAGTCTATGGTGCCTTTGACCTGTACGACCACAAATGTGTATTGGTGTGATGCTTAATGCAGCTACATATTTTTGTATTTTTTATGGATTGATTTTGATTATGAAGATGAGATGTGAGAAAAGCTCTCTATTGATGAATTTGAGCATGCCTTGAAATGAGATGCAAATTTTTGTTGTTTTTGATGATTTTTGTTGTTTTTTTTTTTTGAATTTTTTTGATGGTGACCAAGGGATTTCGAGAATCCTTTGGGGCCTTTTTGGGGTGACCAAGCGATTGCGGGAATCCTTGGAGCTTTTTGGTTTGACCAAGCGATTTTTGGAATCCTTGGAGCTTTTCGGGATTGACCAAGTGATTGCGGGAATCCTTGGAGCTTTTCAGGATTGACCAAGCGATTGCGAGAATCCTTGGAGCTTTTCGAGATTGACCAAGCGATTGCGAGAATATTTGGAGCTTTTTGGTTTGACCAAGTGATTACGGGAATCCTTGGAGCTTTTTGGTTTGACCAAGTGATTGCGGGAATCCTTGGAGCATTTTTGGGTTTGACCAAGTGATTGCGGGAATCCTTGGAGTTTTTTGGTTTGACCAAGTGATTGTGGGAATCCTTGGAGCTTTTTGATTTGACCAAGTGATTGCAGGAATCCTTGGAGCTTTTTGGGATTGACCAAGCGATTGCATGAATCCTTAGAGCATTTTGGTTAGACCAAGTGATTGCGAGAATCCTTGGAGCATTTTGGGATTGACCAAGTGATTGCATGAATCCTTGGAGAGTTTTGGGATTGACCAAGTGATTACGAGAATCCTTGGAGCTTTTTGGGATTGACCAAGCGATTATAGGAATCCTTGGAGCTTTTTGGTTTGACCAAGTGATTACGGGAATCCTTGGAGCATTTTTGTGATTGACCAAGCGATTTCAGGAATCCTTGGAGCATTTTTGGGATTGACCAAGCGATTTCAAGAATCCTTGGAGCATTTTTGGGATATGGCTCTCTTAGATATAGAATGGTCGCAAATGACTGATATTCAAGGGTTCTATTTCCTTGATTTTGTCAAGAAAGGCTAGCCGGTAGTTCCTGGGTCCTATTTTGCTATCAATGACATATGGACCTAACCAATTTGCCATGAACTTGTCCCTTAGGTGGGATGGCAAATTAGAGTTCTGTTGGTTTTCCTTCAAAACCAAATCACCAACCCGAAAGTCCCTTAGGTGAACTTTCATGTTGTAAGCTTTCTTAAGCCGCTCTTGATAGATACATAAGTGCTCGAGAGCATTAACGCATTGTTCGTCAAGCAACATAAGTTGGTCTAACCGGGCCTGTCGTACAGCATCATCATCGATGAACTCCTGCATTGATATGTGCAGGGAAGGAATTTCCAACTCGAGAGGCATTACTGCCTCGGAGCCATACAGGAGCAAAAACGGAGTGGCCCCAGTTGGCATCCGAATGCTAGTGCGATAAGCCCAAAGGGCAAGTGAAATTTGGATGTGCCAATCCTTATGACTATCTGTGATCATCTTTTTAAGGATGGCAACTAGCATTTTGTTTGACGCCTCTGCTTGCCCATTTTCCTACGGATAATAGGGTGTCAAAAAACTGTGCTGAATTTTGTACTTTGTGGTCAAAGCACGCACGTCTTTGTTCTTGAATTTTGCATCGTTGAATGAAGCCGTGATCACCATTGAAAGCACGAGATTTTGAAAAAAAAACAATACTAACTTGATACCAAATGAACATGCACAAAATAAGATGAACGTAATCGAATTAAAATTAGCATAAAATGAGAAACAGGAACACTGCCCTTTTCTTTTATTAATATGATTTTGGATTCGGTTACAATCTCTCTCCTTCCCTTTTAAGGGCTAGGAATATTAGCATGTTTCGGTTACAATCTATCTTTAGTAGTTTTCCTTTCGCGTGCCCACATGTAGAATGGGCGGGCCAAACTGTCGTCGCCACTTGTGCTGGTGAATCTTCAATCGCTGCTATTTCTCCTGCGTTCAAAGAAACAACAGATCCGTTAGTAGCACCTGTGTAAAAATAAAACATTCGATCTTTAAAACAAATAAAATAGCGACATCAAAGAAAATACAGCTTAGCTATAGCGTGGAAAACATAACATAAATGTAATAAAATAATTACGTCATAATACATATAAAGTCACCTAGGTCTGCATCATTTTTGAATGAGATAAAATCCGATGAATGCATGCTTAAAATCAAAATCTGCATGTTGATATGCTTGCAATTAAAATCTCGAGATCATAATGCAAAAGAAATAAAAAATAGAACACTGAGCTTTGTCGGCGAGTGGATGGATCCAGGGATCCGAATTCATGATCTCCATGAACACCCGATGACCTCCCTTGCAAAAGAGATCACGGATGCGGATGATGTAAATAAATGCTAAAATTTCTAGCGGTAAACCGGCAGTGGCTTCGCTGCTCCAAACGTTTCTTTTTTTTTTCTCTCCTTTTTGGGTGGAAAAGTCCACCATTTTATAGACCCAGGGGGTCTCTTTGGATAGGCATGCATAAGCGCCATGTGTTGGTCATAGGTGCCATGTGGCGGTCATGTCTCCCCATGAGAGAGGAAAGTCCTCCATGACTCGGGCTTTCATGAATGCCTTTGTGACAGTCCTCCAACGGCCCATGCACTTGACTGACTTCCACTTCCAGTTGTTTAAAGTCCACCTTCAAATGTTTAATGCTTACTTGTTTAATGTCTATGTTTATTCGTTTGATGTTTGCTTTTATCTGCTTGATGTCTGCTTTGATCTGCTTGATGTCTGCCCAGGCGCAAAGACGAGAGTTTTGTCACGATATCGCGATGTCACGATATTGTGACACCAAAAAGGAAATAAGGCGTAGTGGTAGGAGCTGTCATGATATCATGACAGTCATGATGCGACAGTCATGACGTCGTGCTATCGTGATGTCGAGACTGTCGCAATATCATGATAGTCGCGACATCGTGATAGCGCGACTGTCGCAATATTGCGACAGTCCTGACATCATGACAACACGATGTCATGACTATCACAATATTGTGATAGCATGATGTCATGACTGTCACGACGTCATGATGGCATGACGTTGCGACGATCATGACGTCACGACGATCATGACTGTCGTGACATCGTGATGGTCATGACGTTGCGACGGTCGCGACGTTGCGATGGTCGCGATATCGCGACCATCACAATATCGTGACAGGTAGCATTTGCCTAAGTGCTAAAAGCAACATTTGCTTAAGTGCTTAAATCAACATTTGCTTAATTTCTTAAAGCAGCATTTGCTTAAGCTCAAACCTGAGCTCGACTTGGAGGATACATTCGATAGTTGGGCCTTCTCACCAAGGAAGGCAGAGCGGTCAAAGAAAGCAAATGGGAAATAACCAAAGCACTGTCCCATAATTGGATTGGTGTTGTTTTGGTGTCTGCACCTCCTTTGTAAACCAATCAATCCACATTAACCATTTTATAACCATGTCAATGAAATATTTCACCCATCATTGACATTGACTTGTTCTTATTTGTTCACATCATCTTTGACAAAATTTATCGAGGTTGGTTATGTTGTTTGTGAATTGCTGCATTCCATCTGAAGAATAATTTTATGTTTCCCAATTTTTGAAATCCATTTTGAATCAGAAACGCTGCACTATCTATTAATTCATATCAATATCTTTGATTAATTCACCTTTTAATCTTCATTGATCCTGAACAAAAAAACCTTTAGAATTTTAATAGATCCGTCATATTTTGTTTTTGCTTTCTATCACCATTGTTCCTTCTGTATAATATAAATAATAATTATGGTGAAGTCTTTGTCTATCAACGATATGACATCCATTTTACAACATGCAACTTACACATACGCTCAATTTTTTGATAAACATTTTGAATAAGATTATATTTTCCAAACTCTTCACCTTGATGTTGATCAATCAAACTTTGGAACTTGCTATTTGAAACGTTGCTTATTCTCTCAAGCATCTCTACAATTGTTATATTTTGGTATTCATGAAGCTCTGACATACCACACTTAAAAATTCCACCATTTGCTCATATAACCAATCTGATGTATGTACTGTTCGACATCCAACTGGTTATTACATCTACTAGTAGGTCTCTTTCGATTGGGTAAAATCTACAATATCTATCACCCTAAATTATTGTGCCTCAATTTTCTTCAGAGATAGTATTTCCAAACCCTATGTCATCAAACATAACATCCACTGAGCCTACTGTATTGCTGAGAGTTATGCTTATCAATAGGGAATTTAATACATAGCCACCACACACTCCAACATCATATTGATATCATCAAGGTTATGTTTTATCTCATCAACCATGCCATAAAATCCTGAATTTTGTCAATAATATAATGAACCACTTTGACACCTTATTATATCCAACAATGCAATATGTCCCAACATCAATGATGTTTTTCAAATTTATTATCGCACATAAACAAACTGTATATTTTCATCACCATTTGGAAAATAGCGTCATCTCTGACGAGATATATCAAATTGAACTTCACATTATATGAGCATTTAGATTTACAACTACGTTTGTATTATCTTCAACAGTTCGCTATGCTTATCCATTTAAACTATATGAATACTGCTGCCATGTGATTATATATGCACTTTCAGTGATGATGGCATATCAATTTTCTGCATCAGTATGTCTTTACCTCATAACTTTCACTGTACCATTATATGGGTGTAAATTCAAATTTATGAGCCATCCAATATTCTAAATGTGATGTGAATGATGACGAATGCCTAGACTTACCACTATTTTTTTCATTATGCCTCTATTACTATTCATGTTTGCAATCCACATGTCATTGGTCTAAATCCCTAGTTTGGTTAGCATATCACTGAGGTCGTGTCCACTGGTGGAGTCCCTTTTGAGACATCATTTCACCTGGATAATCTTCGAAACAATATTGAATACCATGCTTATCTTCATCTGCTATGAAAACCTACAAAAACACAAGGCAATTAATCACATAACCCATCTTTAAAACTTATATATGAATAAACATAATAACCAGAACAAACAAAAATAAAATAAAAAAACTATATAACAAAAATAATATAAAAGAAAATAAAAATATTAAACACCAAAACACTTAAAAATAAAGATAATATAAACATTATAACTTACAATAAAACATAATAGCTATATCACACAAAACATATAAATAAAGTAATATTAACTAACATAACCCAAACACAAACAAAAATAAGACTTTTAATTAATTTAAAACTACCTACAACAAACCTTTGAATAATGTAACCACATAAACAAACTAAAATAAATGTTAACATTATAAACTAATAGACATTAGAAAACAATACTAACACTAGCACATAACTCAATTAAACAATCACAAAATACATATAACATAATGAACTTAATAAAAAACAACAATAGAAGAACATTAGGCAATATTTAAATCCTAAAACTAAAATATGATGATAAAAAATTTATAAGATAGTATGTAAGATGGTCATAGATGTTCATCATTAGACAAATGAATAACCTTGTCTACCTATCAGGAAAACCGTCAAAACAATTTCTCAAATTTCAAGTGGGTCCCCAAATTTTTGGGGTCATTGTGAAGGAGTCACAACAATGGTGACTCTATTGGTAAATGTCCCTGGATATTTTGGACTTAAAAACCAAACTCTAAAAACAACCAAAACCCAAATATTAGAATCATAAGCGTTAGTGATATCCAGAGAATGAGAATAGACCAATTTAACATGAACTACCAGAATCATCAACATCAGCTCAGTGTGTGCAAAGTGATTCATTCCTTATCTTCTGAAACCATTCAACATTCCATTGCCAGTTTCACATTTTGAGCTATGAACAATTTCTCTTTGAAGGAAAACCTCCACCCGATTCTCTTTAGATCTTGCTCTACTGCCAGCCGAGCGTCTATAGCTCTGGTAGAGATTATCTGAAACTCCCAGATATTAAGTGGATGTTGTGTTTCCTTTATTCTAAACATTGCTTCACTTCCAATCGAGCGTCTATAGCTCCGATGAAGATTATCTAGTTCTTTGGTAATAGATTTGACTTTATTTCCAACTCTTTCATCATTTCTTTTATTTCTCACTTTTATCTCTCATTTCATCATATTTTTTTTATCTCTCTGGTAGAATGGTACTTTGCAACAAATCCACCTGCCACCTGGGTTAGAGATGAGGTAAGGTTGAAAGAGTATATAAAATATTTCACCCTAATTTGTAAAACCGACAACTTCATGCATCCAGAATTTCAAACGATATTCTTTAATGTGTTTGTGATACTCGTGGAGCTTTTGTAATACAATTCCAATGTTTCATATTTCCTTATCTTAGTTCACATTCATGAAGACATAAACTAACATCTCATTTTTCTTTTTCTCCAGGTTTCACAGGTTTTCAAAATAGGTGATCTCATCCTATACGGCCCAGGATCAAACACCAAACAAAACCAACAAGTGACCAGTGTCTCAATCACAACTACCTTACTTTTGAAAAACCCACCTTAAAATTGTATCAACTTGAATCACACACCAAAATCATGAAACTCCAAAAAAATCTGGCAAAGTCAATTTATCATTATATTCAACAAGACACAATAGAAATGTGACATAACTTACAAAAACAAAACAACAAAACATCAACAACATCACACATTAACATGAACAACATAACATGACACAACAAATATATACAACAATATACAAGTGAGATTATTTTCTTCCTAGATCCCAAATATTATCATCACTGAACAAACAATCCCTTTCATGATATGCATACCCAATTACATATAAATCCAACCGCAAGATGATGAACCAAACAAAGAATCTCATTTTGATTCCATTAACAAACTCATAGTAAAATGCCAACTCAGTAGGTAAGCAAAACAATAACAAATTCAAATTTCCATCTCGTCTAATCCTTATAATGTAAACATCATAAGTCAATTCCTGTTTGAGAATTAGACTAGTTATTTCAAACATGAAATTTTGCAAGTAGGAATTTATTTGAAATAATTTCAGGATCAAATGTTTTTCTTTCATTGTGTTTACTGTCAATACTTTAGAAGTTATATTCAATTCCTTATCAACAACACTTGCTATATCATTATGGACAACATAAACACTCAAAGGAAAATCATACAACTCATTACCTGGAACTACCATCAATAACAAAAGTATAGATTCTACCTTGTTATCCAGGACCAAGACACCATGAGTAGCATTTACCAAAGTTTGATGAATCATTTCAATTTTTTCTTTTTCTTCATAAGCTCCATCATCATCATCTTGTAGTACTTCATTTTCATCAACCCCCTCATCTATTTTTGTGATTAGCACATCATTTTCCGATTGTGCAAGAATTTTAACATCTTCATCTGAGGTAGAATTTTCAATGACCTACACATCAAATGAAACAGAAATCCCATCAATAGGATTATGAGAAAATAATGACTTTTCATGTTTTTTCAAACAATAAAAATGATCATCTAAACTCATGGGAAGAATCTCTATTGCATCTTCCTCATAATCATCAAGTTCCTCAAGAAACTCTTCTTCAAAATCATCCACAAATTATTTTGGGGACTCCAAAACTTCTGTTGACGAATCAACATCAAATGTGTATATGCCTAGTTCAATATCATTACAAAGAATCTCATTAAATTCCTTATCATAATCCGTGATCATATTCTTTAACCTAGGCTCTCTTTCAACACAAATCTGATTAGCTACGCCTTTCTAGGGCAGCCATAAGCATGAAAAATATGTGGAAAAGTATCCGTTCAGATGCCTGCTCCATTCCCTGCTCAATAGCAAACCATACTTGTCAGGAATATCAACAATGTGAATATCAATATAATGTTGTATTCTAGGTTCTGATGACAATTGTATGTGCACATTCTTAAGCATACCTATGACCTTTACTTCTATTTTATCCAATTGCACAACAATTTTATTTGAAGATGTTGGTTTAAAACCTAACTTTTGACAAACTATGAAAGGCATCACATTACCTGAGGCTCCCGAATCCACCATGCAATTGTGCAACTTCCTACCTACAATTTTAACCATTAATAGAAAAGGAGGAGCATCCTCTTTTTCTTTTCGTGCAACATATTGTATTTCAGTTACTTTCCCAATTTCTTTGGTGTTTCGATTATCAAAAGCCTCCATTAATAACTTTTGTTGATTAGGTAACTTTGCAGCTTCAAACAGATTGATGTTGGCCTTATTTTTCTTAAGGTCTTCAATGATATTATAAGTCATCTCTTTGTTATCTGGTACCTCATGTGCAATTTTAGATGCATTGAGAGAAGATGGAGGAATCAAATTATTAACATCAGGAGGAATAACAACATTGTTAGGAGGAGTAGAAGTAGTTTTGAAAGATTTACTTTTACTTCTCAAATTATAATTATGATTCCCCTTTCTATATTGTTTTAGGGTATGATTTCTTCAATACCTTGCTCCTCTTCTTCTTCATCATCATCACTTGAACCAATAATATCAAGACAATAAGCAGAACTTTTGCCTTTAATATTTTCTTCTTCCTCATCATTTGGAACCCATTCCATTTTATCTAATCCCTGTTGAATACAATTTGCAACACAACTAAACTCATTACAATCAAATTTGTTATGTTCACCAGTACGATGTAACCTGCACCAACTATCCAATACAACTTTAGATACATTGACAGTTGCTATCTTATTAGAAGCATTACTATTGTTAGCAATAGGAGTTGGAACTCCCCCATTATTCGGTTTTGTATTGAAATGTTTTGGTTTTTGCATAGTAAACCTTCGATTTGATTGTGAACTTTGTGCATTCTATTTTTGCATTTGAATGAAATCATTACTTAACTTTTGGTACATCCTCGTTAGATCTGCTAATTGATTAGACTCATTAACAACATTAGGAGAATTACCTTGATTTTGATTTGGGATATTTTGGTTTGGTAAAACATTTTGTGCACTCGAATTCATCCAACTAGGAACATTTTGATTAGGTATGACATTTGCAACATTTTGATGAGGCATAACATTTGGCAAATTTTGATTAGGTAAAACATTTTGATTAGACCACGAATTTGCATACATTGGATTACCTTGGTTTTGTAAGTTTTGCATAAGCATAGGATTACTTTGTTGTGCTTGCAAATTTTGGAAAGGATTCATATTTTGTGTTGGTGCAACATTTCCAAAAGCATTAAACTTAGGTGCATCATTATTTCTTGTTTTATGCGCAGCATAATGGCTTTCTAAAAACATTGGATTATTTTGTGGTACATATGCCATTGGGTTTGGAACTTGAGGAATTGCATTTAACATTGGAATTTGATTTATCAAGGCATGATTAATCATAGGGATTTGATTTTGCATACCTGGATATCCAATAGAAGGTAATTGACCAAGTCCACAACTTGATGGTATCATTTGTTGCTCCACCATGAGCGCTTTCGTGTAAGCTCCTGTAAGTGTTGTTATCTGCCTCGTTCTCCTAACGAACATTATCGTTAATGGATCCAAAGCTCCAAAGTAGATTTGGATTGTGGCTGCTTCTACAACATTATAAGGAGCAGTTAGTCTTGAGTACATCTTATGGAACCTAGTATTGAACATACGCAAAGGTTCATTAGGTTCTCTACGAGTAGAAGCAAATTGCAAATAAACACTAGTTGGATCAATTGCAAACTTGAATTGAGTAATGAAAGCATTTTTTAGCATATCCCATGAAGTAATAGAGCCAGAAGGTAAGAAAACATACCAGTCATAAGTTATCTCATCCAAAGTTAGAGGAAACAACCTACATGCGACGTCCTCATGTTCAATCTGTAATCTGGACATGGCATCTGTGTATGCTTGTATATGCTCTTCTGCCAATCGAGTACCATCATGCTTATATTTTGGTAAATATTTCTCCACATTATTTGGCATATCATGTGTACCACCAACTATGTTTAGTAGACTTCATTGATTTCCCATCCATGCCAGATTTGGTGCACCAGGTGCAACCATATTGACAAGTGGGGAATTAACAGATAAATTTGGATTTACGTTAGAAGTATTGGGAAGGATCACAGTTTGAGTCTTACTTCATCTATGTTTCTTTGTTGGTGATAAACTTTGAAAAATTGTAGAACCAGTAGACTTTGACCTCGTGATAATTTCTTTAGACTCCAATTTAGTGAAATCTAACTAATACTTTGAAACATACAATACTTGAAATATAATTTTTAATGAGATGATGCAATCGTGATATTCAAGTATGTAATTTTAAACAAGGAACTTCAAGAATGAATGTATGAATGATTGAAAAATTGCATGAAAACTGAAATCAAGTTACCATTTTTTCATCTTCGGGCCCTCCTTCTAGCGCCAATTTGTTGAGGTGTGATTTTGTCCAGTCACAAAAACCACTCGACAACTTAGAATTTAAATTCTCTCTTGCAAAGAAATACTATTTCTCCAAGGTTCTTACTTAATGTTTAATGTGTCATGCATATATGTGTAAATAAGTACTTGAATAATCTCCTTAGGTTTGCAAGTTACTGTTTACAAGGGGCCTGGGAATCAGGTAAATGATCTCGAATTCATCATATGTAACATTCCCTTCACACAAATTCTGTTATCCAAATAATAAGATAAATTTACCTTATGATTTAAATGTATTTATGCAAATTTGATAATATCCTTAATTAAAATATTTCCAAAATAAATTGAACATAACCACTTACTTTAGCATTTTAATGGATATAAAATTTCAATTACTTTAATAAAATCAAAGTACCTAAAATTTAAAATAAAATATAAACCTTGATTATGGATTTTCCCCTTTTAAGAATCTAAGGTTTAATCAATGAACATATTTTATTCTTCCCAAATATAAAGTTCAATGTTAAAAAGTTTGAGAAAATGAATAAAATAAAATAAAATGTTTAACCCCAAAAGTATAAGATTTTGAAAACCCTATTATTCATGACTAGAGGGTTTAATATGATAATCATTTATGAACTGACTTTTATGATTTTAAAAATCAAATTCATAAATGTGTTTTTTATATATTTGTATATTAAATATTTTTGGAATTAAAATATTTAACTTCAAATATAATTCTTCAATGTAATATTTGAAACTTTAATTCATAAAATTCTATTTAAAATGTAAAGTTTCAACCAAAATATAGTCAAAGATATCAATTCCAATTACTGATTTTATTAAATCAAAATCAGAATCAGAGTTTTCATTTATCTTTATTAAGTTTATTTAAATATTAAAAATAATTTAATATTTAAATAAATAACTTAATGATAACCTAGTATAAGATTTTATAAAAATAAACTAGGTTATATAATGAACATAGTCAAAATCAAATAAAAGAAAATAAAAAAGTTTTATAACAGGAAACTGATTCTCTGTCCCGGACAAATGCTACAGACAATACCAATTACAAAAATTTAAACCAGATCATGGCTCACCAGTATTCACACAGTAAAAACCATGACATGATGCAATCTTCAAGGGAATACTAATTACCAAATTATATTAAACATTTCATTAATTTCAAATACAGACTGTGCACATACTTGAATCCAAAATATTTAATATAAAATATTTGTATCTTACAATATGCTCAACATTTCTGCAATATGGACTTCCTGTATATTCTACAAACAAAGATGACTTAGCTCCTTCCAATTCGTTTCCTCTCCTTCTCTACACAAAATGTCCGGCCCCTGGCCTTGATTTCTAATTCTTCAATTATAACTTGAGAAATTTGTTTCTATTTTGTTATTCATTCATGTAACGATCCTGCAACCATTTCGTATCCATGAGCATGTGCGATATTTTGTTACATTTTAAAACACCTTCTTAAAATATTTTTTTAATCATAATGCGATTTTGTATTTATTATGTTTATACAATGCCTCCATCAATTTGAGCAGTGACCTTTATTTTCTTATGATAGTGAAACTACTGATATGAATTCTCTGTGTATAATGGCACTTACAAACAGGCTCATCCAACTTTACCTTATATATTTCTATATTATATTCAACCTTGGAATTACGCTTTGCGAATAACGAAAAAAAGCATCATGAGCGCCTCCTTTAGAAATCAATTAATCCACATTAACCATTGCTTCAGAGATAGTATTTCCAAATCCTATGTCATCAAACATAACATCCACTAAGCCTACTATATTGCTGAGAGTTATGCTTATCAATAGGGAATTTAACACATAGCCACCACACACTCCAACATCAGATTGATATCATTGAGGTTATATTTTATCTCATCAACCATGTCGTAAAATCATGAATTTTGTCAATGATATCATGAACCACTTTGATACCTTATTATATATCCAACAATGCAATATGTCCTGGCATCAATGATATTCTTCAAATCCATTACTGCACATAAACAAACTAAAGAACACAAGATTATACTGAAAAGGGGGTGAACAATATAAGACCACTTTTTACTTTTCTTTCCAAATTAGTATATGCAATGTATAGATAGAAATATCAATAGCAGTAATCAAAGTAATGTACAAATCACCACATATAATAGAGACACCATAATTTACGTGGTTCACCCAATGTGGGCTACTCCACAAAGAAAATATTTCACTAAAATTTTCTCAATAAATCTCTTGGGAATCCTTTCTCTATTACAATGTTTATGGACCTCTATCCAAAGGAGATACCAATCCCCTAAATCAATTTCATGGATCTCTATCTATAGGAGAACTTCTTATCGTCTACTCTGGCTGGCGATCCTCTTGAAGACTACTACCTCCACTGCACTGGCTTGTGGATATATCTCCACTGAAGACTCTTGTCCCCACTCAGAATACTTGTCCTCACTACCCTAGCTAATGGATCTCTATCCACTAGAGACTACTATCCTCTCTGCTCTATCACCTCCAAAGCTCTATCTCAAATCTATACTAAACATAGTCCTTCAGTCTAGCACAAATATGCTCAATCTCTATCTCTGGTCTAGCACAAATTTGTCCTCAAATCTGTACCAAACTCTGTCCTCAAATATGCTCAACAAGTCCACACAAAACTTGCTTAAATATACTCAACAAGTCCACACAAAACTTTCTCAAATATGCTCAACAAATCCAAACAAAACCTGCTTAAATTTGCTCAACAAGTCCACATAGAACTTGCTTAAATCTACTCAACAAGTCCACATAGAACTTAATCAAATCTACTCAACAAGTCCACACAGAACTTGCTTAAATATACTCAACAAGTCCACACAGAACTTGCTCAAATCTACTCAACAAGTTCACACATAACTTGCTTAAATCTGCTCAACAAGTCCACACAGAACTTGCTCAAATCTGCTCAAAAAGTCCACACATAACTTGTCCAATATTATAGAAATAAAAATAGAATTGTTAAGACTCAATATATTCTATAATAATCACAATTCTCAATTACTTTCAATTACTCTCTTAGAAACATAAGGAAAATTGTTAGAGACTCAATATGCTTCAATTTCAACTCAATGCTCAATCACTTTCTCAACTCAATTCAGAATATAGAATAGTTTGTTTTATGGAACTTGAAAAATCACTTCACACATCCGCTTGACTAGGCTCAACCAACTCTACTCAACCAATCACTTAATGAAACACTCCTTTATCACAAACCCTAGTCCAAGCATATAAACACCAACTTAAAATATTTTCAACAATGCTCAATCACAAATCTCACATAACAATGATACTCATCTTCTTTTCAAACCCTAGTTCAAGTTCTTTTTTCAACAACTCACTTCAACAACAATGCTTATAAAACAACTCTCACATAACAATGATACTCAAACCTTAGTTCAAGTTCTTCACTTAATCAATGGCTTCAAAAACAATGCCTATAAAATAACTCTCACTTAACAATGATACTCAAACCCTAGTTCAAGTTTTTCACTCAATCAATGGCTTCAACAACAATGCTTATAAAACAAAGTTCTAACAACAACTCATTATTCCAGAAAACCTTGAAGCATTAACTCAACACCCTCAATAGGAAACCCTAATAAAATCCTTTTCACTCCAAAATTATTTTCCAGAAAACCAATCAATCAACTTAGATATGGAAGAATGTGCTCATACCTTTTTCTTGATGATTAAGGGATCTCATAAATCTAACACAATCAAAACAATTTCTATGCCAAACTCAAACAGGTTAGAAGATAAATATTTCCCATAATGTAATACAAAAACTCAATCACACCTTATCACTCCATATTTGAAAACAACCATCAACATACATAAAATATTTTCCAAATAACACCTTATAATCTCCCAATTAAAATAAATTTAACTCAAAAACCTCTTTAATTAAATTTTAATAGCAATAAGAACTTTGGCAGAAATCAAATCCACTTTCCTTATAAATCCTATTACATAAATCAATTTCCAAATAAACAACTTTTCATTCTACCCTTATAACTCCCTTTTACCTTAGGAAAAACTTTATAGCATAAATCAATTTCCAAACAAACAACTTTTCATTCTACCCTTATAACTCCCGTTTACCTTAGGAAAGACTTTAGGCAAATAAAAATCTATTTAACAAAAATTACCTTTGCCACTTATGAGATTCGAACCCCCAAAATCTACCTCCTCATGTGCCCTAGCTGTGGGCTAGACCACCGTGTGCGCTAGACGTATGCTTGGAACCTAAAGAGCACCTCGTGATATTTCTTCCAACCTTAGCACTCAAAATGAGCACATTCAAAATGTTTACCTCCGCAGCGCTCACAACCAACACACAAATAACCTCCATGCAAATTGATCATGGATACTTCCACTCCCAACACCCTTGTAAAACATGCACTGCCAATGGACCACCAGGTCCAATGGGAGTGAGGCTTAAGCCCTCCTTTTTTCATCTTTTCCTTGGAACTAAAAGACAACTCAAATTTTTCTTCTTCCTCAATGATTGCACGAATTATTCTCTCACTTGGTCGCATAAAATTTAATCGATGAAGGATAAGTTTAATGTCCCTTTGGCATTGCTTTTATATATGAATTTCACCTTTTGTCATGGATTTCGGTGCTCCATTAAATTGATGATGTCTACGCCTTCTTAAGAACTTTATAATTTATAAATTATTTAAATTCTAAAAGAATTTAAATTTTATAAATTATTTTATAAACCTTTGACTTTAATAAAAATTAATGTCTTCTTGAGATAAACTTTAAACCTTTATTTGTACTCCATGGGTTTGAAGTAAATTATTCTGCCACCATGGTTTTAATAGTTATCTTAATTTAGCCTCTTAATGTTTAAGGAAGCCTTTATAACCTCATAATGATTTTAATAAAACCATTTAATTTTCCACCATGGTTTTAACACAAACCCTTATAAAACCATATTTTGACACATTTTCTTCAACTCTTCGCATTTTTCCTAGTGGCAGTAATGATGTACTCCATGGTTTTAATGACAGATTCATGTGTTCACCTTGGAATCAATGACAACTTCTCATATTGACATCAATGACAACTAAATGAGCTCAAAATATCCAACACAAACTGTATATTTTCACCATCATTTGTAAAATAGCGTCATCTTTGATGAGATCTATCAAATTTAACTTCACCTTATCTGAGAATTTATATTTGTAACTTCATTTGGGTCATATTCAACAATTTGCTATGCTTATCCATTTAAATTGTATGAATATTGTTGCTATGTGATTATATATGCACTTTTAGTGAAGATGACATATCAATTTTCTGCATCAGTATGTCTTTAGGTCATAACTTTCACTGTACCATTATATGGGTATAAATTCAAATTTATGAGCCATCCAATATTCTAAATGTGATGTGGATGATGATGACTACGCTAGACTTACCACTATTTTATTCATTATGCCTCTATTACTGTTCACGTTTGCAGTACACATGTTGTTGGTCTAAATCCTTGGTTTGGTCAGCATATCACCGAGGTCACATCCACTAGTAGAGTCCCTTTCGAGACATCATTTCACCTAGATAATATTTGAAACCATCTTGAAGACCATGCTTTTCTTCATCTGCTATGAAAACCTACAAAAATATAAGGTAATTAATCACATAACCCATATTTAAAACTTATATATGAATAAACATAACCAAAACAAACAAAAATAAAAGTAACAAACTATATAACAAAAATAATATAAAAGAAAATAAATCAAACAAAAATATTAAACACCAAAAAACTTAAACATAAAGATGATATAAACATTATAACTTACAATAAAACATAATAGCCATATCACATGAAACATAAAAATAAAAAAATATTACCTAACATAATCTAAACACAAACAAACATAAGACTTTTAATTAATTTAAAAATACCTACAAAAAACCTTTGAATAATGTAACCACATAAATAAACTAAAATAAATGTTAACATTATAAAATAATAGACATTAGAAAACAACACTAACACTAGCACATAACTCAATGAAACAATCACAAAACACATAACATAATGAACTTAATAAAAAACAACAATATAAAAACATTAGGTAACCTTTAAATCCTGAAACTAAAATTTGATGATAAAACATTTATAAGATAGTATGTAAGATGTGCATGGATGTTCATCATCAGAGAAATGAATAACCTTGTCTACCTATCAGGATAACCTTCAAACAATTTCTCAAATTTCAAGTGGGTCCCCAAATTTTTGGGGTCATTGTGAAGGAGTCACAACACAACCTTATTTTCTTTCCCTTTGATATACTCAATTGCAAAGTCATATTCAGCTATATACTCGACCCATATTTTTTGTCTTGCATTGAGCATAGGTTGGATAAATATATGTCTCAAACTCTAATGGTTGGTTCTTAGCTCAAAGGTTCTTTCTACCAAGTAATGATTCTAGGTTTTTAGAGTGTACACAACTATGTCTAGCTCTAAATCATGTGTAGCATGTTTAATTTCATGCTTCTTAAGTTTCCTTGATTCATATGCTACTACTAAATCATCTTAGGAGAGCACTCTTCCTAACCCTTCTAGTGATGCATCAATGCACATTGAAAAATTTCCTTGAGGATCTAGAATTTTTAATATTGGTGTCATAGTGAGTTTCTATTTAAGCAACACAAAAGTAATCTCACACTTTTCTATCCACTTAGATTCCTTTCCTTTCTTTTAGAGATTGGTTAATGCAACTACTATCTTGGAGTAATCATTTACATAACATCTATAATATTTTGTCATACCCATGAAGCTTCATATTTCTATCACATTGGTAGGTGGTGGCTAGTTCCAAATGGCCTCAATACTTTTTGGATCCACTGCAATTCCCTTTGCAGATATTATGTATCCAATATATCATATTTCCAAGACATAAGAACCACTTTTTGATATATTTCCATAGATTTGATTTCTTATTAACAACTCTAACACAATTCTGAGGTGTCTATCATGTTCCTTCCTATATTAGGAGTAGATTAGGATATCATATAAAAACACGAGGACAAACTAATCTAGATACCTCATGAACACACTATTCATTAAATTCATAAATTCAACTAAATCATTAGTTATCCCAAAGGGTAAGATTATAAATTTATAATGCTTATACCTAGTATTGAATGTTGATTTATGAGTATCCTTCTCAAGTATCCTTAATTTATGGTATCCTGATTTTAAATCATTCTTCGTGAATACTATGGCATCCTTCAATTGGTTGAATACATCTTCGATCCTTGGTAAAGGGTATCAGTTCTTGATGGTGGTTTTTTTAAGCATACTATAATCAATACATAACCTTATTGAACCATATTTCTTTGTTAAAAAATAGCATCGATGAACCCCATGGTGACACACTTGGTTTTATAAGTCCCTTTTTCAACAATCCTTGTAGTTGCACCTTCAACTCCTACTTCTTTATAGGGTTCATTCTATGAGGATATATATGGATAGGTTCAACTCCTCACATTAACTCAATAATAAAATCAAATTATCATACAAGAGGAAGTTTGGGTAGCTCCCTAGGAACCACATCCCTAAATTCCTACAAGATTGGGTGTTTCTCCAACACCTCTCTCTTTTGATCCTCTTCGAATTTGTTGAGCTTCAGGACATAGAACATCGCTCCTTTTCTAAGGGTTTTCTTTAGCTCCATGGTAGACAACAACTAGGATTTTAATGACCCTTACTCGCTATGGATCCTTATTCTTCCCGTACCTTATTTAGAATACTCCAACCACCTATCCTGGAAATTGATAAAGGATTTATGAGTGTACAACCAATCCATTCCTAGGATAACATTGAAAGCATATAGTAGAGTTACATACAAACATGCCTCGGTAGAACCACTAGTTAGGGTAATTTTTACCATTGGAAAATATTGATCCACTAATTAGGTTTACCCTAAATCATACTTGACCTTCCACCCTTGTACCAAATATCCTGGCCTTTCCAGTATATCCCTGACTATGGTAGAAGATATAAAACTATTTTTATCTCCACTATTAATTAAAATATTTACTTTCTTAAAAAAATATTACCCTTTATGAGAAATGGGGTAGCTTTCCCTTCTAACTTCTAGCTTTCAGCTGTAGCAAAAATCTAGTGGGCGGGTTCCTTTCTCTTTACACTGGATGTACTTGGCCCTGGTTGGTGTGGATATTGGATAGCATAATGTAGGCCTCTATAATCATAGCACCCTTCCTTAGGTACTTGATGCTTTTTGGTTTTCTCTCCCCTATTTTACCCACTAGGATTGAATTCAGTTGTTTCTATGGTTGGGGTTCACTATTGCTCAGGTTGTTATTTTTCTTTTGGAATTTCCTTTTGAACCTTCTCTACTTCCCGTAATTCCTCTTTTTGGATTTTGTGAAGATCTTACCCTTATAACCCTATTCTTACTCCCACTTTATGAACCCAACACTATTCCTTTTTCTAAGTGGTTATTGATCTTGTTCATATAGAATAGCAAAATCAAACTGAAGATGAGATTATACCTTTTTAGCTAAATCATAAGCTTTTTATACTGACTTTGGTTCATGCATATTTACATCATGCCTTATCCTAGGTTTTATTCCCAGGATGAATTTATGGATCCTCATATTTTCATCATAAGTGGGTACATATTTCAACAACTTAACCAACTTATTATAGTACACTCCCATGGATCTGGTCCCTTATCGAAGGTTGGCAAACTCTTCAAACTTTACCACATAAAAATACTCTGAGGAACCTTTTATTGAAAACTATGATAAAGTCCTTCCAAATTATATCAATGGCTTTGATCTTCTTGGTAGGTTTTCCACCAATATAATCCATCCCCTTATAGATGAATCATAGCCCAAACTATTTGATTTTAAGAGGAGTTATTCTTCATTATGAAGTAAATCTCTAGCTCCCTAAACCAAGCTTTGGCTGCATCACCCTCCCCTTCTCCATAAAATTTGGAGGTACAAACTATAGACCCAAAAGGCTACATACTTAGCAAAATTTTGTAAAATTAGTTGTATTCAGATAAAATTCAAAAGCAATATTAAACTCCACTAAGGTGAAAAATCTGTGGTCAACGTAGTCAAACAGTGCTAAGAAAAATTTAAATTTGTAGAATTCACAAGAACGACTTCAGCACAAGGTCAATTTCCATAGTGGAAGATCACAAGCATATCAATTTTGGCAAAAGTGTGACTAAGTGCTAGAAAGGATATCTGCTAAGTATTGACAAGGTTAAAATATTCTAGAATGTGAAGTCCATGGTCAACATAGTCAAACAAGGTTTAGCAAATATTGAAGTTGTGGATTCTAGATGTTAGGAGGTAAAGTAGTGTCAAAATCCACCTAAGGTTGATTCAAAATATAAATTTAGTACTCAAACTGGTCAAACCTAACCCGGTGGAAAAACAAGTAGCGGATTCCAAAGAGGAGCATAGTTCGTTACCAAATGATCATGCCATGGTCATCACAGTCAAAATCGACACGATGGAAAACAAAGTAGCAAACTTCGTAAAAAACCGTCAAGCACCGTAAGAACCTAATTCCATGGTCAACTCGATCAAACCTATCCCAATGGAATTTGGAGTAGCGAATTCCAAAGAGGAAGAGAATGCAACAAAACCCGAGGAAAAGCAAAAAAAAAATAGGGAAGATCAAACATCACTGGAATCAAGACTCACCTGCATTTTCAACTATAGATCAATGGAGGAGAAGTCTTCTCAAGAATGAAGGATGATCCAAATTGACCTGTAAACATTCTAGCTGCTGAATTTAGTTGAGATCCAAACAACTTGTAGAGCTCAAAAATTGCAGTTTTCATGGAGTGTAGCTCTATTCTTTCTCTTGAAACTCCATAAGAGGCCACCACCTCAACATTCTACTAATTCGATAAGAAATTCCTTGTAATGTTTCCATTTTTTTTACTGTCATTGTAAAATCAATATAAAGATGTTGAACCCTCATGTTTAAGGGTTGACTCTAGAGTTTTTGCCTGATATATTAATATAACTTGTTGAGAGACCAATAAAAGGAGCATTACTTGGATGTTTACCTCTAGCTTTTTATCTTCATAAATTGTAAGTTTATTCTTTGGATGCATTTCTACTACTTTTGTTATGATTATTCAATTATATAGATATTGGATTGCTAATTTGGAGCAAATTAGAATGGTTCATGCCTAAACAAATATTGTAGAAGACTTCTATTTTTGTCAGTCTAAGTGTTGATCTAATTCTACTATTTGAATTATTAGCATTTTAGATGTTTGAAATAGTTTTCTGAGAATTTCATTATTTTAATGGTGAAGATAATAGGTTTTAAATATTGTCAGTCCTAAGTGTGGTATACTGGAAATGTAATTGATCGATGAATTCTTAATATTTTTCAATTTTGTTAGCTCTATTCGACCATTATTCATTCAATTATTTTCTAACCCTTATCTCTTTTCTATTTCTAAACTTACACTTTTATTTGAGATTAATTGAGTCAACACCTAAATTAGTTGACAAGGTATACCAGCCTACTCTACAGGTTGGATTGAAGAAATATTTGATCCATTATGCACCTCCCAAAATTCATAGATTCATAGTCATAGTTAAAGCTTTCCTTGCTGTCAATTCAAACCCCAATAGTTCTGGCACACCCAATAGGACCTTGTTTACAATAATATTAGTTAAACCAAAAAGTTTTATTTTTTATCTCTCTTGTAGGAATCAATATTAAATGAATTGTCTTGACCTTGTTAATATTTGAACTATAAATTCACTTGGTGACTCCCCTGAATGCAAGAAACTAGAAAAGTCATTCATATAGCTCATATTTTTTCATGAATACTAGGTTGTCTGCAAAAAATAATCCAAGGCCTTGTATCTATTATGAGCTCCCTTTAAGAGGATCCACTATCATAAGAAATTTATCCTCAAATTTTTATATGGAAGGGAATCCAGCTGGACCACCTCTTGAAGTACCTCCAAGACCGCCTCCAGCAAGAACAGTACTTGGAAATGTGATAAATCCAACAACAAATCAGCTTCTGCAAAAATATCCCAATTGGAATACAACTGGTCCCTTGATACTTGGTCACATGCATGATATCCCTCAATATGTATCCAAAGCTATACCAAAATATGATGGATCAGGAAAAACTACATATGAGCATTACCAAGATATCCTAAATCTAGCAATAATTCATAACATCAAAAATGAGGATGTGATTGTCAAAATTCTAGCCCTATCTTTTAGAGGGAAAATCCTTCATTGGTTTAGAACCTTAGAATATAACAACATTAGTTCATGGGCTAAATTAGCTGAGCCTTTTGTAGTAGAATTAAATGAGTCTAATGATCCATTTTCTCTCTTAAATAAATTCACATCCATGCAAAGCATCAACAAGAGTCAATTTCAGATTTTAATCTAAGATTCAATAGAACCTAGAAAAGTATTCCACCTGAAGCTAGGCCCATTTCCCCCCTTTATTTTATGTACTATATCAAATATTTGGGGTTATAAATTGAGTTACAAACTCAATAGTTCAAAGTCTACACCTTCCCCCAGGTCTACAATGTAGTTGTGCAAGCTGAGAATATCCTCATCAATGTAGGAAGGTTACCTTCAAAAATTGTTATGCCTTATTATTCTAACATTTCTAATACCCAAAGTCAATTAAATTCATCTTCCTACATGGACCCTCCTCCTTTTTCATCACTACTCTCTCAAATGGCTCCAATTCTATCTCCTAAAATACCATCTCCTTCCATTCCCTTTTTACCACTTTCATCTCAAGCACATCAAGAATCCATCGTGCTACTTGATATTCAGAGTACTCTAAATAAAATCAGTAATAAGATAAATGTGATGGAGAAAAGAGAGATAGAAAGGTCTCAACCAAAAATACTTCCCTATATTAATATATATTAGAAGCCTGGTCCTAGCAATAGTACAAGAATCAGAGTAAATACAAAATAAGAAGATCAAAAATATGCTCCTAAGACCAGTCTTGTTAACATGTGATGTCTAGTGTGCAACGATCCTCATGATTTAGAATCTTGAACTATGTACCAATTCCATGTGCAATAAGCTATGGAAAGAGTGGAAGAAAACCAGAAAGAGAGAGTTAACATGCTATGTCAGTATGATCAAGTCATGAATAGACAAGATTTTCCTAAAGAAGAACAAATATTAGTCATGACCAGGTTTGAAAAGAAACCCTTGCAAGTAGGCCTACAGAACATGGGTAGTTTATATAGGCCCAAAAGGCTACATACCTAGCAATTTTTGTAAAATTGGTTGTTTCTAAGAAAAGACTTCTAAGCAATGTTAAAATCCACTAGGGTGCAGAATCCACAATTAGCACAGTCAAATAGTGCTTAGAGAAATTCAAAGTTGTGGAATTCAAAAGAGCAACACCAATACAAGGTTAAAATTTTCTAGAAAGTGAAATCCATAGTCAGTGCAGTCAAAAAAGTCCTAGTAGAAATTAGATTTATGGATTCTAAAAGTTAGGAAGTTGAACGATGTCAAAATCCACCTGAAGCTGATGCAAGATTGAAAATCCATAGTTAAATTGGTCAAACTTGACCTGGCAAAAATTGAAGTAGTGTATTTCGAATAGGAGAGTAGTTCATTGCCAAATGATCATTTTGCAATCAACTTTGAAGAACACAAGCTTATACTGAGAGGGGGGTGAACAGTATAAGACCTCTTTTTACTTTTTCCTTTATACTTCAAAACTGTAAAGCAATATACCCAAAGCAATATCAAAACAATGCACAAAATCATCCACAAAGTGACACCAATTTTAACGTGGTTCACCCAGAATGCCTGGGCTACGTCCACAAAACTTTTCTCTAAAAGTTATCTCAAAGTTCTTTGGGAAACCTTCCCAATTACAATGTTTATGAGCCTCGGCCCAAAGGAGACACCTTCCCCCAATCTGAATTTATGAGCCTCTGCTCAAAGGAGATACCTTCCCCCAATCTGAATTTATGAGCCTCTGCTCAAAGGAGATACCTTCCCCTCTGCTCTGGAAATGATCCCTCAGAAGATCAACTACCTCTACCTCTTGCCAGCACGTGGAACTCCTTTCCACCGAAGACCTCCTGTCCTCAATGCTTAGCCTAAGAGACCTCTGCCTTCTATGATCACGTCCACAAGTAGCTCGACTACCTGTACCAAACACAGTCGATCGGTCTAGTACAAGTCTTCCTCTGTCTGTCAGATCTGTCCAACTCTATGAACAAATCAATCCTCTACACACAAGCCTTCTCAAAGACTTGCCAAATCTATCCTCAGGTTCTTCTCAAAGAACCAATGTACCTCTGTCCTCAAGTTCTCTGATAGAACTATCAATCTCAGCTCACAAGTCCTCTGCTAGGACCTGTCCAAATCTGCTCACAAGTCCCCACCGAAACCTGTCCAAATCTGCTCACAAGTCCCCACTGGAACCTGTCCAAAACCTCAGCAAGCTCACCAAGAAAAACTTGCTTAGTATGAACTCACAAAGAGAATTGTTAGAGACCCAATGTGATTCATAAACCTCATAGAAGCATAAAGAGAATTGTTAGAGACTCAATATGTTCTATACTTAACTCCCAATCTCAATCTCAAATCTCATAGAAACATAAAGAGAATTGTTAGAGACCCAATATGTTCTATACTTAACTCCCAATCTCAAACTCAACTCAATCTCAACTCAAACTCAATCTCAAAAGAATAAGATAGATGTAGTATGCTTTTCTCAAGAATATGAAACACAACCCAACAATTGCCAACCATGCAATATCTCATATAACAATGATGCTTATATTCTTTTTACCAACAACTAGGGTTTCATCATCTCAATGCAAGTAGCAAGACTTACTAACATAAACCCTAGTGCAAAAATGCTTCCTCTTACTCAACCAGAATTATGCATTCACCCAAAAATTCATCAAAGACTTTAATGCATAACCAATCTTCAATATCCAGAAAATAATACCTAGTAGACAACCTTTTCACTCCAAACTCAATTTCAGAAAATATACCATAAACAACATACATGGAAGAAGTTGCCCATACCTTTACTTTGATGAAGAAGGAGAACTCAAAATCTGTCACAACACTAACTCTCAATTTGCCACCAATTAGAGTTAGCAACTATACAATAATACACAATAATAAAGATCCAAATATAACACCTTATTTCTCCAACTTAGTAAAAACACCAAAGTACAATAACATACAAAGTAAAATCTCTTTACACCTTATTACTCCACATAAACATTAACCATCAATAAACCAATGTCAAAATAAAAAATGATACCTTAACCTTATACCTCCCGTGCAATCACAGCCACCATTCTTTGCACACCGCGACCAAAAGGAAATTCCCAACGAAGAGAATCGAACTCGGCACCTCTGCCGTCTAGCGCTTTCGCTTAAATGCCACCGTCGTTGGGTCACAAGTGCCCAACGAAATAAAACACCGCTGCCCTCTCTTTTATCTTCCTTTGATGCCAAGAACCTCGGAAAACGTAAACGTCTTCCACAAACCGCATGCAACAATCCACCGCCATCAAGCCAAAAGGTAAGGATGCAGCCCAAGCTCAAATATGAGTTTGCCAAGCACAGTCTCCAAGACACAGAACAAGCACGATATCAAAGACGTCAACGGAGATCAAAAACATAGAGCAAGCTCAACTCGAATATACCAAGCGTTGTTCGAAGGAAATAGAGCAAATGCAAATTGCGGACGCCAAGCGCAAATCGAACAAAATAGTGCAAATGCAAATCATGGATGCCAAGCACAAATCGAATGAAACAGTGCAAATGCAAATCACGGATGCCAAGCGCAAATCAAACGAAACAGTGCAAATGCAAATCACGGATGCCAAGCGCAAATCAAACAAAATAGAGTAGCCACAAATCGTAGATGTCAACATTAATCGGAGGTACTCACTTTTGAAAATCATGCCACCTTATATAGCAATTTTTCCTTCACTGTTTGACGTCGGCGCTCTTCCAACGATGGCAACAAATCGATGAAAGAATTCTTGTTTCTTCCATCGCTTAAGGGTTGAAAGACCCTTTAATAATAATTAAAATAATAATTATTATTATTTTATTAATAATAAATTAAACTTGGACCTTTGACAAAGGTTTGAGTTAATTTAATTATTAATAATACACATGGACCTTTGCATTAAGTTAAGCTTGGTTTTAATAAAAACCCTTAATGAGTCCAAATGGTTTTAAGAAAAACCTTTAGCCTTGCCACCATGGTTTTAATAAAAACCCTTTATTCTTGACATCACACTCTTTTGAAATCAACACAAAAATGCCTTTTGACATCAATGACAACTTATACATTTGAGCAAAGGCAATGTACCCAAGGTACCCAAAATTGCCAACAATCTCCCCCTTTGTCATTGATGGCAAACCTTTACTGAAAACACTTCTCAAGAGCCAAAACTGAAACCAACTAAAACCAACCGTGCTAGCAACTGAGAATCTTCCTTTGAAGTTTTGCTCCCCTGACTTGAAGCTTTCCTCTTCACTTTGAAGCTCTCCCCCTTACTTATATCTCTCCCCCTTTGTCATCAATGGCAAAGGGCCACCTTTGGGGCTCGGGACTAAGAATTAGCCTCTTAGCTTAGTCCCTCCCCCACCTCCTGATGAGGTGATTAATTCTAGGGTGGGAGTAAAACTCCCATTAGGCACTGATCATCATCAGCGTCTATAACTTCCTTGCCGGGCCTTCTCTTGAATTCTTTGTCCATATTCTTGTTCCTGTCATTGTTCTTGTTCTTGTTCTCATCCCTGTTCTTATCCATGCCTTGATCCTTGGACCTGATCATGCCACTGTTCCTATTCCTGTATTCTAGAATTTTAGCTCTACACTGTCTGACTGTGTGACCTTCATTGTTGCACTTATAACAAGTAACAATGTTATTTCTTTTAGGCATACCTGTTCTTTGAATCCACCAGTTTTGACCAAACCTGTTTTGACCAAACCTGTTTTGACCAAACCTATTCTGACCAAACCTATTTTGATCAAACCTGTTCTTGATATTTGCGTTGCAATAAACTGCCTTGTGCCCAAACTGTTGACAAGAGTAGCAATACCCTTGAAAGAAATTACCACCTCTGAAACTGTCATTTACCTTCTTCACTTGAGCCATGCAATGTGAAGCTATGTGACCAAACCTGTGACAAGCAAAACATCTGCCTTGAAACTTTCCTTTATTTGACCTCTTAGGCTCTGAAAACTTCTTCTTCTCATTCTGAATTCTGTTTTCTATTTCTGTGCATCTATCATTCAAGGACTCATGATCTGAAATACTTTCCTCATCAGAACTCTCTTCCTTTTGGAGTCTCTTACTAGACTCTCCTACTTGTTCCTTGTGAGGTTTAACAAAACCAAGGCCTATTTTATCTGTTGTCTTTCTTTGTCCTTTGATGAGAGACTTAACCTTTTTGGAGCTATCTTGGAACCTGTGAAGCTTATCCTTGTACCCTTTAGTTTCCTCTTTCAAAGAAGCCATTTTCTGTTCTAACTCACTATACTCAAGAACCTTAGACTCTAACTCATCCTTGAGTTCTTGTGTCTTAGCTATAGAGAAGTCAAGACTTTCTATAAGATCATCTCTCTCCATACAACATTCATCTAACTTATCCTTGAGTCTAGCATTCTTCTTTCTTTCCTTTTTCAAAGCACTAAGAGCACTAATAAGTTCACCTTTAAGATCTACTTCACCTTCCTCTATATGTTTGCTTTTAGAATCATCAAAGCATTTTTCAGATTTCTTATCACTAGAGGTGCTACCCTTTTCAAAAACCATACATGCATCTTCCTTATAGTTTTCTGAAGCATCCTCATACATACTAGAAACCAAATCATTATTTGTGCAATCATCCTCAAGGTGACCAAAATTTCCACATCTAAGACATTTCATGATAATGAATCTATGTTTTGGTTCTTCCTCTTTTCTTGATATGAACAACATCTCATTTTCATTATCACTTGAAGAACTTTCACTATCACTACTAGAACACTTACTTGCTTTGTCTAGGTAGAAACTCTTCTTGTGTTTGTGAGAATACCTCTTTCCTTGATTGTTGTGCTCATCTTTGTTTTTCCTATGATGCTTGTGCTTTTCGAATCCTTGCTCTTACAGTCCTGTTTATCTTCATCACTTTCATCCTTGGCAACAATACGGTCAGTAGCATAATGACCAAACTTTCCACAATTGAAACATCTTACGTTTTTCATATTTTTGTGCTTTCTAGAGAACTTGCCTTTCTTGTTGTAATATGCCTCTTCATCACTAGAAGACTCATCACTCTCTTGAAACTGTTTACCTTTGGATTTCTTGGTAGCCTTGAAAGCTGCCTCCTTCTTGACATCAACTTTCACTTGAGTTCTTAACTCAAATGCTGCAAGTATACTATGGAGCTCATCCTTTTTCAACTTATCCAAATCTTTAGCTTCCTCAATAGCAGAAATATTTTCACTAAATCTATTAGGAAGAGATCTTAAAATCTTATCACAAACATCATTTTCAGCAAGCTCAAGACCTAAGTCTTTCATGGAGTTAACAACCTCATCCATACGAAGCATGTAGTCACTAATATTTTCATCATCATTCATCTTGAGTTGTTCAAACATACCTTTGAAGTGTCTCAACTTGGCCTTTCCGACATTTGTATCACCTGTATGAACCACCTTCAACTGATTCCACATTTCACTAGCTGTCTTGCAGTGAATCACTTTGGTGAGATCTGCTTTCTGTAAGCCTTTCAGGATTGCATTCATTGCTTTTGAATTGCTGTGATGTAGGAGCCTTTCTTCTTTAGTATTAGGACCAAGTTCAGGAATAGTGTACTCATCTTCAATCACTTCCCAAACCTCATTCCCAAGTGCCATTAGATGAACCTTCATCCTTGCACTCCAAAGACCAAAATCTGACCCATCAAGAATAGGTGTTGCATTGCCACTTGAATGATCCATTGTGTTCTTTACTAGCTTTTCCTTCAAGTTGTTAAACTTTTTGAAGGCACCTGCTCTGATACCAATTGAAGAACACAAGCTTATACTAAGAGAGGGGGGTGAACAGTATAAGACCTCTTTTTACTTTTTCCTTTATACTTCAAAATAGTAAAGCAATATACCCAAAGCAATATCAAAACAATGCACAAAATCATCCACAAAGTGACACCAATTTTAACGTGGTTCACCCAGAATGCCTAGGCTACGTCCACAAAACTTTTCTCTAAAAGTTATCTCAAAGTTCTTTGGGAAACCTTCCCAATTACAATGTTTATGAGCCTCGGCCCAAAGGAGACACCTTCCCCCAATCTGAATTTATGAGCCTCTGCTCAAAGGAGATACCTTCCCCTCTGCTCTGGAAATGATCCCTCAGAAGATCAACTGCCTCTACCTCTTGCCAGCACGTGGAACTCCTTTCCACCGAAGACCTCCTGTCCTCAATGCTTAGCCTAAGAGACCTCTAGCCTTCTATGATCACGTCCACAGTAGCTCGACTACCTGTACCAAACATAGTCAGTCGGTCTAGTACAAGTCTTCCTCTGTCTGTCAGATCTATCCAACTCTATGAACAAATCAATCCTCTACACACAAGCCTTCTCAAAGACTTGCCAAATCTATCCTCAGGTTCTTCTCAAAGAACCAATATACCTCTATCCTCAAGTTCTCTGATAGAACTCTCAATCTCAGCTCACAAGTCCTCTGCTAGGACCTGTCCAAATCTGCTCACAAGTCCCCACCGAAACCTGTCCAAAACCTGCTCACAAGTCCCCACTGGAACCTATCCAAAACCTCAACAAGCTCACCAAGAAAAACTTGCTTAGTATGAACTCACAAAGAGAATTGTTAGAGACCCAATGTGATTCATAAACCTCATAGAAGCATAAAGAGAATTGTTAGAGACTCAATATGTTCTATACTTAACTCCCAATCTCAATCTCAAATCTCATAGAAACATAAAGAGAATTGTTAGAGACCCAATATGTTCTATACTTAACTCCCAATCTCAATCTCAACTCAAACTCAATCTCAAAAGAATAAGATAGATGTAGTATGCTTTTCTCAAGAATATGAAACACAACCCAACAATTGCCAACCATGCAATATCTCATATAACAATGATGCTTATATTCTTTTTACCAACAACTAGGGTTTCATCATCTCAATGCAAGTAGCAAGACTTACTAACATAAACCCTAGTGCAAAAATGCTTCCTCTTACTCAACCAGAATTATGCATTTACCCAAAAATTCATCAAAGACTTTAATGCATAACCAATCTTCAATATCCAGAAAATAATACCTAGTAGACAACCTTTTCACTCCAAACTCAATTTCAGAAAATATACCATAAACAACATACATGGAAGAAGTTGCCCATACCTTTACTTTGATGAAGAAGGAGAACTCAAAATCTGTCACAACACTAACTCTCAATTTGCCACCAATTAGAGTTAGCAACTATACAATAATACACAATAATAAAGATCCAAATATAACACCTTATTTCTCCAACTTAGTAAAAACACCAAAGTACAATAACATACAAAGTAAAATCTCTTTACACCTTATTACTCCACATAAACATTAACCATCAATAAACCAATGTCAAAATAAAAAATGATACCTTAACCTTATACCTCCCGCGCAATCACAACCACCATTCTTTGCACACCGCGACCAAAAGGAAATTCCCAATGAAGAGAATCGAACTCGGCACCTCTGTCGTCTAGCGCTTTCGCTTAAACGCCACCGCCGTTGGGTCACAAGTGCCCAACGAAATAAAACACCGCTGCCCTCTCTTTTATCTTCCTTTGACGCCAAGAACCTGGAAAACGTAAACGTCTTCCACAAACCGCATGCAACAATCCACTGCCGTCAAGCCAAAAGGTAAGGATGCAGCCCAAGCTCAAATCTGAGTTTGCCAAGCACAATCTCCAAGACACAGAACAAGCACAATATCAAAGACGTCAACGGAGATCAAAAACACAGAGCAAGCTCAACTCGAATATACCAAGCGTTGTTCGAAGGAAATAGAGCAAATGCAAATTGCGGATGCCAAGCGCAAATCGAACGAAACAGTGCAAATGCAAATCACGGATGCCAAGCGCAAATCGAACGAAATAGTGCAAATGCAAATCACGGATGCCAAGCGCAAATCGAACGAAACAGTGCAAATGCAAATCACGGATGCCAAGCGCAAATCGAACGAAAACAGAGTAGCCACAAATCGCAGATGTCAACATTAATCGGAGGTACTCACTTTTGAAAATCATGCCACCTTATATAGCAATTTTTCCTTCACCTGTTTGACGTCGGCGCTCTTCCAACGATGGCAACAAATCGGCGAAAGAATTCTTGTTTCTTCCATCGCTTAAGGGTTGAAAGACCCTTTAATAATAATTAAAATAATAATTATTATTATTTTATTAATAATAAATTAAACTTGGACCTTTGACAAAGGTTTGAGTTAATTTAATTATTAATAATACACATGGACCTTTGCATTAAGTTAAGCTTGGTTTTAATAAAAACCCTTAATGAGTCCAAATGGTTTTAAGAAAAACCTTTAGCCTTGCCACCATGGTTTTAATAAAAACCCTTTATTCTTGACATCACACTCTTTTGAAATCAACACAAAAATGCCTTTTGACATCAATGACAACTTATACATTTGAGCAAAGGCAATGTACCCAAGGTACCCAAAATTGCCAACAAACTTAGTCAAATTTGACCTGGTGGAAACTAAAGTAGCAGATTTTGCTAAAAACAATTAAGCACCATAAGAACCCCATTTTCATGGTCAAACTAGTCAAACATGTCTTGGTGGAATTCAGAGTAGCAGATTCCAAAGAAGAGGAGAATGCAACAAAAAATTAAAGAATATTAAATGTCATTGGAATCAATACTCATCTGCATTTTTAGTTGCAAATCGATGATGGAAATTCTTCTCAAGAACAAGGGATGATCTAGATTGACCTGTAACTATTCCAGCTACAGAATTTAGTTTAGAGCTGAACAACTTGTAGATCTTAGATTGACTCCCCTGAATGCAAGAAATAAAAAAATCCATTCCAATAGATCATATCTTTTCATGAATACTAGGTCATCTACAAAAAATAATCCAAAGCCTTTTATATTTTATGAACTCCCTTTAAAAGGATCTATTGTCATAAGAAATTTATCCTTAGATTTTCACACAAAATATGCTCCAACTAGACCATCCCCTGAAGTTCGTCCAAGACCTTCTTCGATAAGAAAAGTACCTAGAAATATAGAAAATATAGCCCCAAACCAGCCACTGTAGAAATATCCCAATTGGAATACAAGTGGTCTTTTGCGACTTACACATATGCATGATATCCCTCAAGCTATATCCAAAGCAATACTATCTTATGATGGGTCAAGAAAACTGTGTGAACATTTCCAAGATATCCTTAATCTAGTAGCAATTTAGAATATCAAAAATGAGGATGTCATTGTCAGAATTCTAGCACTATAATTTAGAGGGAAAATCCTTCATTGGTAGAAGACAACAACATTACCTCATGGGTCGAATTAGTTGAGCCTTTTATTGAATAATTCAATGATTCTGATGATCCATTTCCTCTCCTAAACCAATTCACATCCTTGTAAAAGCATTAGCAAGAGACATTTTTATATTTTAATCTACGGTTCAGTAGAACTTGGAAAAGAATTCATACTTTTATGTACTATATCAGAGTTTTGGGATAAAAAATCAGGTTACAAACTCAATAGTCCAAAGTCTACACCTTCCCCTAGGTTTAAAATGTAGTTGTACAAAATGAGAATATCCTCATCAATGTAGGAATGTTACCTCCAAAAACTATTATACCTTATTGTTCTAAGATTTATAACACCCAAATTCATCCAACTTCATCTTCCTACATGGACCCTCCCCCCTTGTCATCACCACTCCATTTTTATCCCCTAAAATACCATATCCTTCCATCCATTTTTTCCACTACCATCTCAAACACCTCAATAATCCACCATGCTACTTAATATTCAAAGTACTCTGAAAACACTAAGTAATAATATGAACTTGATGGAGAAAATAGAGATAGAAAGGTCTCAACCAAGGATATTCCCATATTTTAATAGAGATTAAAAACTTGGTCCTAGAAATTGTGTGGGAATCAAAGTTAATGTAAATAAAAAATATCAAGAATATACTCTTGAGACCAGTCTAGTTAATGTGTGGTGTCTGGTGTGCAATGACCATCAAGATTCAAAATATTGCACTATGTACCAATGTCATGTGCAAGAAGCTATGGAAAGAGCATAAATAAACCATAAGGGGAGAGTTTACATGCTATGACATCATGATCAAGTCATGGCTAGACAAGATTTTCCTAAAGAGGAACAGGTCTTAGTCATGACTAGGTCTAGAAAGAAACCCTTACAAGTAGATCCATAGAATATGGGTAGTTTCCAAGTACCTTCTCAAGAGATAAGTATTCCAAATAGGGGTATTTTCGTAAGGTCTCAATCCTTCACAGTGGAGGAGATTCATATTGCAAGCTATGAAGTATGTATTACTCCTAGAAGGACTATACAAAAGGAACTTGGATGGAGTGCTTCTAAGATGTCTGAGAGATAATGAAAAATAGAAGGTCATCGAAGAATTTCATGGAGGCCTATCAAGAGGTCACTTTTTAGGAAGAATAACTACCATGAAGATAATAAGGGTAGGATATTATTGGCCCACTATCTTTGCAGATGTTTTCAAAGCAGCTAAGTCCTGTGATAAGTGTCAAAGGTATGTGGGAAGAACCAAGAATGCAACATTTTTGCTCAAGCCAATTCAGGTAGAGGAACCCTTCCAGCAATGGGGACTCAACTTTGTTGGAGTCATCAATCCAAATTCATCAGTAGGTCACAAGTTCATCCTTACTACCACTGACTATTTCACCAGATGGGTGGAGGCTATTCCAACCAAGAAATCAGACTAGGAAGTAGTAATTGATTTTCTAGAAAATCTGATCACAAGGTTTGGAATTTTGGAAGCACTAGTAAGTGACAATGGCCCAACTTTCATAGGTGCAAAATACATCGAATTTGCAAGCAAGTATGGTATAAATATTAAAAATTCTTCCAACTATTACCCTTAGGGAAATGGATTGGTGGAATCCACCAATAAAAACTTGCTCAGAATTCTGAAAAGAGCACTGGAGGAGAACAAAAGGAGTTGGCATATGTTACTTGACCAGGTTTTATGGGTAGATAGAATCACTATCAAGAGGTCTATTAGGACATCTCCTTATGCATTAGTATATGGCAAGGAGGTCATTCTACCTACTCATCTAGAGATACCAGCTTTAAAATGGGCCAGCCAAGATTAGGAGCTCGATCAGAGTCCACTAGAAGCTAGACTGATGCATCTGTTGCACTTGGAAGAACAAAGAACTCAGGCATATGAGAACTTTCAAAAATACTCCATGAATACCAAAGAGTGGTTTGATAAAAAAGTAAAGTTCAAAAAATTCAAAGAAGGAGATTCAGTGCTAAGGTGGAATGTTGAAAAGGCTAAGCCGGGTAATCACCAAAAATTTGACTCTTTCTAGGAGGGACCCTTCAATATTGTCGAAGTAAAGGAGAGCAATGCCTTTTAGCTCCAGGATCAAAGAGGAAACATACAACCCATCCCTATAAATGGGTATCATCTCAAACTATATTTTAGTTAGAGAAATCCTCTTATTGTAATATATGTACATATGTTGTATTATATTTTTCTTTATGTATTATATTTCCTTTATTAAGCCCAAAAGAAAATGGAGGAAAGGAGGTCATTTTTCCACTTGTGGAAAGGACTATGATATAATCCACCAAGAAGTAACGTAATGAAGAATCCATAATCAAAGTGGTCAAACAACGCTTACCAAAATCTAGAACAATGGAATCCTAGTTCTAGCGGAGTTTTCAAGAGGCCTAAATCCTTCAACAGCTTCCAAAATAGGCATGGTCCCAAAATCCGTAGTCAACTTGGTCAAAGTTACCTTTGTGGAAATATAACTTGCAAAATTTCAAGGAAAGCATAGAAAGGAGCATGCATTTTTAGACAAGCAAAATCGGGAAAGCAAGTATAACATCAAAAATCTACTAGGTCCATTATTCCACCGCAAATATGGATGAATAAATGTGCCTTGAGAAGTGTACCAATGGATAGTTTACCACCATCTACCATGAATTCCATCCAATCAGAGATGCATACTTCACTGACAAGCCATGCTTCATAGCATATGATTCACTCATTTGAAATCATGGGAGGTAACCATCCACTCATTCCCATTAATGATGAAGGAGTGCTCAAAAACCTATTTAAGTAGACAAATTCAAAATTTTAATCATTTACGAGCAAGTGAGTTGAGGAAATAGAGTGTTGTGGAGAATAGTTGTTGCATAATTCCTAGAGTTGTGAAGAAAGAGTTACTCAAAAGCTGAAATGGCATCATCTTCAACAAAGTAGATCGAGCAAGCTAGCAAGATGGATAAGCCATACTACACAGACAAGAAGGTAGGGGTCATAGACACGAGGATGATGTACTCGACCAGAGACAACCTGATATGGGGATATGAAGAGAAGTTCTTCAAGGGGGAGCCTCTTCTAGACCAAGGTAAAGGGGCTATGTACTCTTTCCTTGCTTACTATATTTGTGATGTTGTACATCTATACCCTGAGTTAGTCTCTACTATAGCAAAATACTATGACCCTACATCTAGGTCTATGAGAATAGCCCATGACAAGGTTTTATTTCATATTATAGAGCAAGCCTATCGAAACCTATTTGCAATGGGATAAAAACCCTTTGTACCCCCTAGAGAGTTCAGCTTAGAGCAGCAAGCAAAATTTTACTCTCTAAGAAATTATGCACAAGATGGAAAGCATTTTAGAACCTGGGTATATGGCCAGCTCAAGAATATTAAGTCCAGTCAAGCCCTACCCACGACTCCTATTCCTACCAATGAGTTTGTAGAACTAGAGCTCTACTCCATGTTAGTGGTCATAGCAGGCCTTGAGTCAGATATAGATGTAAGAGACTAGTAATTGGCCACAATATATTGCATCTCCAATATCAAGATGTATACCCCATAGCTAGGTGATAACAGCAATGCCCCTATTTACTTCAATTGGCCTATATTTCTTGCCAAGAAGATGCACGAGCAGCTAGTAGATATGAAGGATGAAGAAGAAAAACTAGTATTCAGACATTGTTCCAACCTAATTTGGATGTTCTTTAGTGCTACTAGGAATGAATATCCATGGATATCAATGGTCGATAAAGATGCATATGGACATGTACTACTAGTATATTACTGGACAAGGGTTCTGAGTAGAACATAGTCATTTTACACTTTCAATTTTGAATTCCTTGGACCAGCTCTAAGAGTTATGTATGGTGACTATCCCAAGATAGCTTCGAATATTGAAAATAAAATCAGAGTAAAAGGGGTAGAGGAAGGAGACTGGTATATCCTAATAGAGGGTATGGTCATAAGATTATATGGTTTCATAGAGAAACCTTTCTTGTTGCCTCATTATGTCACCCACCGCTTATTCGCACTAGAATATTGCAGGTAGGTAGACTACATAAACTATAGGTTTGGTTTCAAAAACAAAAGAAGAGCAACTATGGAGTATGGTTTCAATGAAGGTGATATCACTGTATGGAAGAAGTGGCAATGTGAGCAAATCATGGCAACTTTGGATAAACTAGGTCTTAGCCCAACTTCCATAGAGATGGGGATATGATCCAGATGACTTGTTCATAGAAATAATTAAGGAGTTGCATGGAGAGAAAATAGCTAAATTAGTGAAATCCAAATGCACACACATGGAGAAGCATAGAAATAATAGAGAGTAGTCCCCCATCCAATGGAATGTAAGAAAAATGGAACCACTTCCACCATGGAGATATTTCTATGTGCATGCAAATGACTATGATCCAACCAAGGTCTCTCATCAGCTCAGTGATGTAAAAGCAAAAGAAATGGAAGAAACCTACAAGTGGTCTCCGACTAAAATCCTTGAATGGTGGAAGATGAGAGTGGAGAGAAATGCAATGAAAAGCAAGTATCCCACTCCCAAAATTGATGAAGAGTTCGAGAAGAGATACGATGAACAGGTTGCAACTTGGAAGGCCCAAAAAAAGAAAAGCCTAGCATTAGTTCTAGGGAAAGCGGAAATGAGTGAGGCCAGAAAAGGCAAAATGAAAGGTAAAAAGGTTAGAATAGCCAAGAAACAGCAAGAGTCCACTCCACCATCCGCTACTCCATTACAACAAGAGGAGGGAAATTTGAAAGAAGTAGGGGCAATAGAAGATACTCCAAGGAGGAGAAGGTCCGAATGTAGAGCCATTGAGGCTAAAACCCCTATAAAATAAGATCAGAAGAAAAAGGGAAAAGTGTTAGACCTCACTACTACAGCCCCTTCCAAGAAGAAGGGTAAATCAGCTCCAATTATAGAACCTACAAAAGCACTTCCTCAACAAAGATCACAACCAACTATTTCATTCAAGAGGAAGGTAGAGGGTATTGTATTGGAAATTGACACAGAAGCTCTGAAGAAATAGAAGTTGGATAAAGCAGAGGAGGTAACACAATCTCCCACTACATCTGGTGGGTAGGAGATTCAAGAAGACCAGTAGAAGAACATTGAGGAGACTCTCGGACAGTCTACCATGGTAGGCTCAGGTATGGTTTTTGATCTCTTTCCTCCTTCTTCTCCTACTTATTCCCCAGAGAAATCTCATTCCCCTTCTCAAGATAAAAATATAGTACAACTATCCTCATCAAAACTAGATTCCCCACAACCATCTCCACCTCATCCACATTCACCTCTTCATTCAGTCCACTCTCCACTCCATACTACCGAGAATCCCAAAGCTTCATCTCCCCCTCTTTTATCGCACTCTCCATTATCATCTCCACCTCCAACTTCCATAAATCCAACTCCCCCATCATCATTACCTCCATTAACAATGGCAATATCACTACCATTAACTCCTCCATCAACCATGGCAACTAGTTCCATTTTAGTTGCTATTTCCATTGTGGATATAGATTCCACTCTTATTACCTCCACTCCCCTTTCCACTATGGTAGTCCCTCTCTTCCCTACAAATGTCACCCCATCCACTCCTATGGATCACCCCATAGTAGCATCTCTACAGAAGATCAAGAGCACCTCACTAAGAGCATAAAATTTTTGGAGTATGAAGTTGGCCCAATCTTCCAAAGGAGTAGCTAAGGTGAGAAGGACAACAATAGTCGACCCTGTGTCCCAATAGAGGACAAAGTATAATATGATTCCCTTGGTTGATAAACCAGAGGAAGATATGATAGTGGAAGACTATCAGATAGTTGAAAATACTGAGGATATAGAGCAACTAGCCACAGAGGATGTGATGGTCACAACCAAAGCAGGGATAGAAACCATGTTTATCAAAACCAACATCTACAGGGAGCAGTCTACCAAATTGGAGGAAAAGGTTTCTAGGCTTCAAGCTACCATCAAGGACCAAAATAAATAAATGCAAGCTTTGGAAAATGATGCTAAGAAATGGTAGAACAGGTTTGAAAAGATGGTCGATTTCAAGGAATAGGTTCAGCAACTGCAGGAGCAGAATAAAAAATATGCAGAGCAAATTCAGGCTTTACAGCAATAGCTCCAAGTTGAGAGAACAAAGGTGGCCAGATTCTCCAAGACCAAGGTGAAGCAAGTTAGAAGAGAAATCCTATCCAAAATCTTGGAGAGGTGCTCCAAAATCTAGCACATATTTGACTTCATGGACGAAGCTAGTGAGGTGTTGCCAACAGCAAGAGAAGACATAGAAGCCATCACCAAACAAATATGACCAATTGCTCCTAAGGCCAATGAGCTCCTCAATTTTTCTGAGGCTAAGTGTAACCAGATGGGTAAGCCTATTCCCAATAAATATTGGAACACCTCAAGAATTATAGCTAGAATCATCCTGAAAAGGAATAGTTTGCTTCAGAAGGGGTGGCCATTAATTGATAAATTGGATGATGAGCTTCAGAAGATCATTGATATCAATGAAGAGATGGTGCAGTATGGTTTCAATAGATTTTGGGAGGAGAATAACCTGATGATATCAAAGGAATATTTCTAGAAGAGCATACAAGCATTGATTGAAGATGAATCAAAAATAGATGCATGGCAGGAGCCAATCGACCAAGACAAGGTCACTTAGTTGATAAAGAGCTCAGCTAGATTGAAAGATTTGATGATCAATTTGGTAGAATGGGGAACTTCCTCCTCCTATGATACAATGATGGAACTACGATATGTCCATCGACAACTTTTAGAAATTCAAAATCCCACACTAGCATCTTGGAACAAGGCCATGGATATCTTGAACCTAGCTAATCAGATTCTAGGAGAACCTGAATCAAAGGAGTCTAAAGATAAGGAAGGGTAGCAACATACAGAGGAAGCAGAGGAGGAAGAAGAACAAGATCAAGGTGAGTAGGTAGAAGACCATGAGGGAGAGGGAAATGAATATGAGGAACAGGAAGATACACATGAAGAGGAACAGGAGGGAGAGGTTGAAGGAGAAAATGCAACCATAAATATCTCAGATGAAGAGGCGGTAGAAGATGCTACCCAAGGTCAAGACCATCAATAAAGGTAGAAGTGCCAATAATTTTGTTGTAACATAGTTCATAAGTTTTGAATAATAATGATTAGTAGAATAAGCTATAAAGGTAGTTTTGTAAGAGCATTTTTGAGCCTGATAGTGTCAGAAGGTAGAAAAGGCATGAGCCTATCTAGGCATGAAAAAGCTATGAAACTAGGGATAACCAGGTGTATAAAGGAGCATGCTCCCATACATTTTGAGTATAGCAATAGCTACTTCTAAGCATGGTTTCCATGTGAACCATTACTCTCTGAGTTTTCCAAATAGTGACTTAAGAGAGTGGGGTTTGCAAGGAAGTTGTTCTTGGAAGCATAGTTCATGACCAACTGGAGTGAAGTTTCGCTTGCTCATAAGAAGATCAATCAGTAAAAGTGAAGACAATGGATTGTGGAGGTACATGGCCATGGTGCTAAGCTCACACATCATATTTTTTACTCTAGTACCCAATGGATAAGGATCTAAGTTCATAAGCCTTGCTAGCAATGCTCCCTAAGAGGCACCAAAATGTAGGCCCAAAAGGCTACATACTTAGCAATTTTTGTAAAATCGGCTAAGTGTCCAAGAGAAAACTCCTAAGCAATGCTAAACTCTACTAGGGTGCAGAATCCATGGTCAACATGGTCAAATAGTGCCTAGAGGAATTCGAAGTTGTGGAATCTAGAAGAGTGACACTAGCATAAGGTTAATTTCCATGATGGAAGATCACAAGCATATCAGTTTTGGTAAAAATATGACTAAGTGTCGAAAGGTTAAAATCCACCAAAAATTGAAAATCCATAGTCAATGTAGTCAAACAAGGCCAAGAGGAAATCAAAGTTGTGGATTCTAAAGGTCAGGAGGTAGAGCATTGTCAAAATCCACCCAAAGTCAATGCAAGATTGAAAATCCATAGTCAAATTGGTCAACCTAGACCTGGTGAAAACTGAAGTAGCGATTTTGAAGAAGAGAACAGTGTGCTACCAAATGATAATTCCATGGTCAACTTAGTCAACTTTGATCATGGAAAGTAAAGTAGCAGATTTTATAGAAAATCATCAAGCACCACAAGAACCTCATTTTCATGGTCAAACTAGTCAAACCTATCCTAGTGGAATTTAGAGTAGTGGATTCCAAAGAAGAGGAGAATGCAACAAAAAATCAAAGAAGATCAAATATCATTGAAATCAAGACTCACCTATATTTTTAGTTGTAGATCAATGATGAAAAGTCTTCTCAAGAACAAAGGATGATCCAGATTGACCTGTAACCATTCCAACTGTGGAATTCAGTTGAGAGCCAAACAACTTGCAGAGCTCAAAATTGTAGCATCAATGGAGTACAACTCCATATTTTTTCTTGAAAACCAATGAGAGGCTGCCACCTCAACATTTTGCTGATCTGGCAAGAAATTCCTTGTAATGTTTCCAGTTTTTTTACCATCATTGTAAAATCTATATAAAGAGGTCGAACCCTCATGTTTAAGGGTCGGATCTAGAGTGTTTGCCTGATATATTACTATAATTGTTGTGAAATCAATAGAAGGAGCATTACTTGGATGTTTACCTCTAGCTTTTATCTTCATCAATTGTTAGTTTATTCTGTGAATGCATTTCTGCTACTATTGTCATGATTAGTCAATTCTGCTGATATTGGATTGCTAATTTGGAGCACCTTGGAATGGTTCATGCCTAAAAAAATGTTGTAGAAGACTTCTATTTTTGTTAGTCTAAGTGTTGATCTAATTTTGCTATTTGGATTATTAGCATTTTAGATGTTTGAAATAGTTTTCTAAGCATTTCATTATTTTAATGGTGAAGATAATAAGTTTTGATTGTTGTTAGTCTCAAGTGTGGCATACTGGAAATGTGATTGATCAACAGATTCTTGATATTTGTCAATGTTGTTAGCTCTATCCGACCATTATTTTCTCAACCATTTTCTAACCCTTATCTCATTTCTATCCCTAAACTTACACATTATTTTGAGCTTAATTGAGTCAACACCTGAATTAGTTGACAAGGTATACCAGCCTACTCTAGAGGTTGGATTGAAGTTAATCTCTAATCCATCCAATGTCGGGGTTTGAGCTATGATTAGTGGGTATGCGCCTCCCAAAAGTCAAATATTCATAGTCATAGTTCAAGTTTACCTTGATGTCAATTCAGACCCCAATAGTTTCCAATACCCTTTGTAGAAGAAGAGAGAATCACCACTATAGAAAATGATAAATTTCCTATTCTACAAGCTTATGATAAAATTAATACAGTACCTAGAAGGTAAGATATGGAGATAGTTATTCTAAGAGGAGGTATACACAAAAATAAAAAGAGTAAATATCAATAAAGTGCAATAAGGGAGGCCTAGGAGAAGATGAGTTTCGCTTACATTACAAAAGACCAAAGAATTGAGGCTACACAACAATACAAAAGGAACTATGGAGATCCAAAAAATAGGTACAAAAGATCTTCACCAGTTTAGGCTGAATATAACATTTTGGATGATTTAAAAAGAGATCCATCTAGAGAAAGCCTGTATGATACACTTTTTCTCCCTAGCCTAATAGATTTGTTGAAAGCCTCTCTGTATAAAAGATCCAAAGGAAAATAAAATTCCACTATTTTTAATGTGGTTCAAGATAAATAAAAAATGTCTCCTACAACCTTTAATAACAAGCCTCCTCCATTCTACATTTCTCTCATAATGGAAGGATGGATGGTTCAAAATTGTTTGATAGACTCAGGTGCCTTAATGACTATTATGCCAAAAGAAGTCTGTGATAATATGGATATTGAGTATACAATATCTTGTTAGGGGGTATTAAAACTTTATGGAACCCCTATAAAGACCATGGGAGTCATAAAGGATGTATTGATGATGTTGCACAGAGTCCCAAATATTACCATTATTCAGGAAATTGTGGTAGTAGACTTGGAGCCTTATTTTGGTATTTACCTTTCAAGAGAATTCACAACCAATATGGGAGGATATATGTATCTAGACTACTCTACTATGATAGTCCCCTACAAAGGCAAAAGGATAAGAATAACCCCAAAAAAGCCTATGTCCTTCCACATTGGAAAATTTGAAGAAGACTTGTACAATCATTCAATGATGGAAGAACCAGAGTTAGTAGAAACCTTAGAGGATATAGAAATAGAAGATGATTTTCCATTCAAATATGATTATAGTCTATCAAAAACTAGGCTAGGCACATACAATATCTCCATATAAGCTGAGAAGAATGTCCTTGCCATATATAACCAGTCACTCAAGCAGATAGAATTTTGAAAATGCATTATGATAAAGCTAGATGTAAAAATGGAGTCGATGGTAGTGTAGTGTTGAAGTATCCTTTAGAAGGAATGAAGAGTTTTTCTTTCAAATTCACTTGGGCTTGTACAAGCAATGCTACGAAGTATGAAGCTCTGTTCTTGGGATTGATGTAATACCTCAATTTCACACGAAATAAGAAAACATACAAAACAAAAGAGAAAGAAAGTTTATCTATATATATATTTTGACTAAGGAGAAGGATTCATAAATCCTTGCCCATCCTTAGACCGACTTACTGTTTGACATCCCCTAAGTTTCTCAAGAACTATACCACACAAGATTCCCTTCATGCAAGTCCATCTGCATAAGCCTATCTTATGTTGAGCATATAAGTCCATCCCTCTCATCAGTATTGATGAGCTAGACTTACCACCTTCAATCATTAGAAGGTATACATGCATCTCCATATCCACACAAGCCGTTATGTGTGGTATGCTACGTGTACTATGAGTTAAGCTATCGATCTTGTCTACTAACAAGCTATCTTAACTCTGGTACAATCTTCCAAACCTAGTCACCAATCTCCCTAAGGGGGTCTCAAGCCCTTAGGGTATCCACTAAGTTCACCTAGAACTTACTAATGATTCATTATTTTAATCACACAAGAGCATTAAATATCTAGATACTAAATCTAACAAAATGAATTGACTAACAACAAGAATAATCAAGCGTAAAGAAACAATCACCAAACAGACATACATTAAATATTTAAATGCAATAATCTAAATAAATAAGTACTAAGCATAGTAGTTGTAATGTTCATTCAGATACATAAATAAGTATGGTACATCCCATACTTTCCACGATACTTTACATCCATTTCATTGGGGAAATCTCCCCACAATCTAATCTAATGCATAAAAGACAAGATGTAAGGTAGAGAGCAAACTTGTGCATTGGTCCATCTCATGATTCTAGCCTTCCTGCTCTTCCATCGATCAGTGAGGATATTAGGGGATCAAGACACTCATGGATCCAGATAGACATGCTTCTATATGCACTTACTTAATTCATTGCCAAATTGCAACTATACAAATAACCCAAGCAATTCAACTTACTAATGCATAGTACTAATCATGGAAACTACCCTTTCCATTTCCTCCTTAGTCAACTTGAGGGAGTCAATCATCAATGCATCAGCTCATGCACTCTACTTGTAAATAAATGAACAAACCTTCTCAACAATTAAAGTCCCATACCCTTAATTGTTAGGAACTAGGTTCACACATCTCATTACTCAAACAACTACCTTCATTCCCAATAAACCTTTTTCTTCATTTCATAGCATAAGGTCCCATACCCTTAAACTACCAATAATATTCATTCATTTTATTTCATAACATAAGGTCCCATACCCTTAAATTACAAAATAACCATCATTCATTTTATTTCATAACATAAGGTCCCATACCCTTAAATTACAAAATAACCATCATTCATTTTATTTCATAACATAAGGTCCCATACCCTTAAATTACAAAATAACCATCATTCATTTTATTTCATAACATAAGGTCCCATACCCTTAAATTACAAAATAACCATCATTTTACAAACCCATTCATTTTATTTCATAACATAAGGTCCCATACCCTTAAATTACAAAATAATCATCTAATTCATTTTATTTCATAACAAAAGGTCCCATACCCTTAAATTACAAAATAATCATCTAATTCATTTATTTCATAACAAAAGGTCCCATACCCTTAAATTACAAAATAATCATCTAATTCATTTATTTCATAACAAAAGGTCCCATACCCTTAAATTACAAAATAATCATCTAATTCATTTATTTCATAACAAAAGGTCCCATACCCTTAAATTACAAAATAATCATCTAATTCATTTATTATCTCCTAAATTCTACAAAGAAGACAATGGATGGTAACTAAAGGAGACTCCCAACTTGGTTGTAACTTTGCAAAGGAGGGTTCACTCATGATATCCAATCGGGCATCTTAACATATGACCCTCCCATGCATTTCTCCTAATACATCCATCACACGATGATGGGTAGAAGGATTCGAGGAGCTTCGACGCTACCCACCCTAGCTACCACCACCGCACTCAACTGACTACTAATGACCATGGTAACTATGACACCCCTACATCCACATCATAATAGTGGAGCACAACAATATCATGATGCTATGCATCCTTCAACATATAGTTATGAACTATGATGCTCTTACCACATAGAGCTATGGCACTCTAAAGCATAGAGCTACGATGCTCTAAACACAACACAGAGCTATGGTGCTCTTATAAACAGAGTCGAGCTCTCAAACACATGGAGCCTTGATGCTCATAAACACAGAGCTTACGAGCTCTTAAACATCTAATAGCTACACTCTAAAACATAGAGCTTTCCTAAGAGCTACGAGCTCTAAAGCTATGATGCTCTAAAAGAGATCTCAAACACATAGAGCTTCGATGCTCTAAACATAGAGCTTTTGAGCTCTTAAAAACATAGAGCTATGATGCTCTAAACATAGAGCTTTACGATCTCAAAAACATAGAGTAGCTCTAAACATAGAGCTATCAAGCTCTTAAAAACATAGAGCTATGATGCTCTAAACACAGAGCTATGAGCTCTTTAAAAACATAGAGCTATCATGCTCTAAACACAGAGCTACGAGCTCTTTAAACACATAGAGCTTATCTCTTAAACATAGAGCTATTAGCTCTTAAACACATAGAGCTTCATGCTCTAAACAAAAAAAAAATAAAGCTACCAAAAAGCTAAAAGCTCTAACACAAAGCTAGCTATTAAAACATAACAACCAAATTTGGATGGAGACCAACCTGGTTCACCCATGAATTGGTTGATTGCTCAAAGTCCTCATCTCCTCTCATCTCTCCTACTTGGTGGACACTCCTCTCTCCTACCTATTTCTCATCCTCCCTTTGCTTCAAGATTTTTTCCTTCAATATCTTCTCTACCTCCTCGATCCATGTTCCCCACCTACCTCCATTACTCCCCACCAACCTCTGATAGGAGGTAGGGTGAACACCCCTCTCCCTTCTCTTCCCAAGGTGATCACCATAAATAGTCTTCCTCTTATGTCAGAGGAGCTTCATGCATCTTTGGCCTGATCGGTTCTCCAAAGGGCAATTCAGCCTACTCCATCGAATGTCATCTTGTCACCATAACATCTCAGGGGGTTGACCGATAGGTGGGTGACTTCCTAGGCACATCGAGGCAAACACCTTTTTTTATTATTATTAAGCATTATCTTTTACCTTTCTAAAATAATTCAATTATTTATTTTAAACAATATTTCTTTGTCCTTCTTAAATAAATAAACTATTTATTTAGCAACATCTATTTGCTCCTTCAAAATAAACTATTTATTTACAACATAATTCTTCTTAAATAAATAAACTATTTATTTAACAATCCATCTTCTCTTTCTAAATAAATAAACTGTGTATTCAACAACATATTTTATTCTTTTTAAATAAATAAACTATTTATTTAACAATATTTTTTACTCTTCTTAAATAAATAAACTATTTATTTAAACAACACACATATGAAGTTTGTGAAGGCAAACCATCTACCCCATGATCACCGGTTATCAAGGTTAATAATGCTGAAGTAAAAGATAATCATGCAAGTGCATCAAACAAAGAGGGAGTCTTTCCATCAATCTAATCACCTATCTCAACCTCTAGAACTTATGATGGCTACTAGGCCATCAGTATGGGGCTCAAGGTGATTAGACATTGATGATTATCCCTTAACCGAATGCATGCCTATATGAAGGTATCTATCTATGTTACCTTTGAGTTGCCTTATCATCATTTCCCCTTCCTCAAGTACTCTCACCTCTAGTGGATGACTCAATTTCCTCCACTCACGAGTGCACCTGATCCTACACATTGGCAATTTATTAGTAGTAACATATCCTTCATTACTTATCTAATATCATGAAGTTGCTTGATTGCACAAAATTGAATATTAGTCATATTTGTTAATACATTATTTTTCTATGTTTCAAAAGTCCATCTGGGAGGGTCATGACATCCTCCCCCACTAGGATTAACACCGTCCCCGGTGTTTCTTAGTTTTTAACTGCATATAAAATTAAGCAACTTGTTACAATAGCTTAAAGTTCATCAAACAAGAAAGGGAAATGTTTTTGCATATCTACCACTTTCTCCCAAGTGGTATTTCTTTTCAAAAAATGGTCCCATTGGACCTTACACTACTCAAGGGTCCGATTCCGCATAGCTTTAGAGAGAAATTCAAGGATCCTTACTGGCATTACTTTGATTACCTTTAGATTTGCCATCTGCAAGTTAGAGACATCCCACACATGTTCAGGGTCAACAATATATTTTCTAAGAAAAGATATGTGGAAGGTGTCATGGATTTTTGATAAATTTGGAGGTAAGGTGAGTCGGTATGCAATCGGACTAATCTTCTCAGTGATCTCAAAGGGTCCTACAAACCGTGGATCTAGTTTTGTGGACTTGATCACACTTTTCATTGGTTTGACCCTTAGGAACACTTTATCTCCCACCGAGTATTCTCTAGGAGTTCTCTTTAAATCAACATAGCTCTTCTACCTATCAACAACCTCCTTGAGCCTTTGCCTGATTACCCTAATTTGCTCTTCCATTTCCTTGACCATTTATGGTCCAATTACTGCTCTATCCTTCGAGTTATCCCATGATAGAGGTGTCCTACACTTTTGCCCATACAATGCATCAAAAGGTGCCATCCCTAAAGAGGAATGATATCCATTATTGTAGGTAAACTCTACCAATGATAGATAGTCTTCCCACCAAGACTTGTGGTCCATGCAATACATTCAGAGCATATCTTCCAGAACTTGGTTTACCCACTCCATCTGACCATCTATTTTAGGGTGGTATGCTGAACTCATATGCAACTTTGTGCCTATTGCCTGATGTAGGGCTTTCCAAAATTTTGAAGTAAACTTGGAATCCCTATCTGATATAATTACCTCTGAGAATCCATGCAATCTGAACACTTCTTTAACAAACCTATTAGCCACCACTTGAGCATCATCCTTGGTGCTCCCAGGTATGAAGTGTGCGACCTTGGTTAATTTTTTGACCACCACAAAGATTACATCATGTTGGTACCTGGTCTTAGGTAAGCCTACAATAAAATCCATTGATATGACCTACCATTTTTGAGTAGGTATACTATGGGGATACAAATATCCTATGGGATGCTTGCATTCTACCTTGAAATTCTAGAATTCAAGGCATCAAGCCACAAAATCTGTAATATCCTTCTTCATTCCTACCCAGAAAAAGATCCTTTTTAGGTTTTCTCTCATTTTTACCCCTTTAGGGTGAGCCATATAAGGAGATATATGGGCTTCCTGCATCAATATCCTCCTTAAATCTCCTGATTTTGGTATGATGACTCTTCCTTTATAACATACGAGGTCATCTATCACCCCAAATTCCTTATTACCCTCAGGGTCTTCTCTTAACTTGGCTAGAATTTCTTGACAATATCTATCTTGAAATTGCTCTTGCCTTACTTGATCCATGAGTTTTATGTGGCTTCTAGTTATGGCTGCTAGGTGTCTCCTTCTACTCAAGGCATCCACAACCTTATTTTATTTTCCTTTAATGTACTCAATTTCAAAATCGTACTCAATGAGGAACTCGACCCACCTTCTCTACCTTGCGTTGAGCATTGGTTGAGTAAATATGTACTTCAGACTCTGATGGTCTGATCTTAGCTCGAAGGGTCTTCCTACTAGATAATGGTACCAGGCCTTTAGAGCATGCACTATGATGGCTAGCTCTAAATCATGTGTGGCATAATTAACCTCATGCTTTTTAAGCTTCCTTGAAGTATAAGCCACTACTGACTCTTCTTGCATGAGCACTCCCCCTAGTCCTTCCAATGATGCATCCATGCATACCATAAACTCTCCTTGAGGATCCAAAATATTTAGTATCGATGTAGTGGTGAGATTTTGCTTCAACATGGTGAAAGCAGCCTCACACTTCTCCATCCACTTGAATTCCTTTCCCTTATTTTGGAGACTAGTTATTGCCGAGGTGATTTTTGAGAAATCCTTTATGTGATGTCGGTAATAGCTTGTTAGCCCCATGAAGCTTCTTACCTCAGTAACATTTGTAGGGGGTGGCCAATTTATCATGGCCTCTATTTTCTCTAGATCCACTATGATCCCTTTCTCTGATATAACATGCCCTAAATAGTGCACCTTCGAAACATAGAAATCGCTCTTGGCTAGATTCCCATAGAGTTGATTCTCTCTTAGCAGTTCCAACATGACCCTGAGATGCTTATCATGCTCTTCCCTACTCTAAGAATATATGAGGATGTCATCAAGAAATACAAGGACAAACTGGTCCAGGTGCCTTCTGAACACACTATTCATTAAATTCATGAAGGCAATGGGTGCATTGGTTAGTCCGAAGGGTAGGATGGTGAACTCGTAATGCCCATACCTCATTTTAAATATCATTTTGTGAGTGTCTTCCTCATGAATCCTCATTTGGTGATACCCTGAACTTAGGTCTATCTTGGTAAACATCGTGGCATCTCTTAGCTGGTCAAATAAATCTTTGATCCTGGGTAGAGGGTACCAATTTTTTATTGTGGCCTTATTCAACATCCTATAGTCAATACACAATCTTAGAGATCCATCCTTATTTTTCACAAATAAAATGGGTGCACCCCATGGTGACACACTTGGTTTTATCAACCCCTTCTCCAATAACCCTTGTAGTTGTACCTTTAACTCCTGCATCTCAATAGGTGACATCCTATACGGAGATCGATGGATGGGTTCCACTCCTAGTATAAGATCGATAGTGAAATCAAATTCTCGCATAGGAGGGAGCCCTAGAAGATATTTTGGAAATACATCCTAAAATTCTCGTAGAATTGGGTGTGCCTCAATCACCTCTTCCTTTTGATCTCTCTCAAATTCATTCATTTTTACAACATAAATGATTCCCCCTTTCTTGAGGGCTTTCTTCAACTGCATGGTAGACAACATCTAGGGCTTGAATACCCCTTGCTTGCTATAAATTCATAGCCTCTCATTATTTCCCTCAGAATACTCAATCCATCTATCTTGGAAATTGATTACGGCTTGATGGGCCTATAGCCAATCCATCCCTAGGATCACATCAAAGGCGTGAAGTGGAGTTACATACAGGAAACCTTCCATGGTTCCACTTTCTAAAGTAATTTCCATCATTGGGAAACATTGGTTTATGGAGTAGGTCTATCCAGACCCATACTCAACCTTCCATCCATGAGCCAAATACCCTAGCCTTTCCAACATATCCTTGGCTAATTTACAAGAAATGAAACTATCGGTGGCTCCACTATCTATTAAGATATCTACTTGCTTACCAAAAATATTACCTTTGATGATTAACGGGGTGGCTTGCCCTTCAAGTTTTTGATTCCCAGTTGTAGCGTAGATCTTATGCATCGACTCCTTTCCTTTATTGTTGGACGTGCTTATCCCCAGTCGATACGAGCATTGATTAGCATAGTGAGCCCCTTTGCAATGGTAACATCCATCCTTGGGCCCTTGTTTATTTTCTATTTTTTGCTCCTCATTCTTAATCGTTGGTACTAGAGCTGATGGTTTCTATGGAGGAGGTTTAGCATTATTGGGTTTGTTGCCTTTCTTAAAGAAGTTCTTCTTGAATTTATTTTGACCTCCATTGAATTTCTTCTCTAGATTCTAGGGGTTCTTAGCCTTCCATTCTTGCTCTACCTCCCATTTTATAACCCCATTGCTATTCCTCTTCTTTAGTTCCTGACATTCCTGGTCGGTCAGGTTTTCATACTTATAGCAAAAATGAGACTCTGCTTTCTTTGCCAAATCATAAGCCTTCTGTAATGACTTAGGTTCCTACATTTCTATGTCATGCTTTATCCTAGACTGCAATCCATGAGTAAACTTATGAATCCACATCTTCTCATTATAGGTAGGTACATATTTCAATAGCTTTACCAACTTTCGGTAGTATACCTCCACTAAGTTACTCCCTTGTCTTAGGCTGGCAAACTCTTCAAACTTCAATGCATAGAAGTGTTCCATGAGGAATCTCTTTTTGAAGATGACTATGAATTCCTTCCATGGAATATCTACTAGTTCAATCTTAGTCTCCTCATAGTAAGTCTCCCACCAGTCCAGGGTAGCTCCTTCAAGGTAAATAGTAGCCCAAACTATTTGGGTACCTGAAGAATACCCCTTTACTATGAAGAAGACTTCCAACTCTCTCAACCAAGCTTCAGCTACGTCTCCCTCCCCTTCTCCATAAAACTTGGAGATACAAATATTCTTTAGGTCTCTCACTATCTCTTTCTCTAAGAGGGTTCTTGCTTGCTTTTGTTTCACTATCAGACCCTCAACTTGGTTGACTTTCGAATCTCTAGCCTACAAGTTTTGATTTGCCATGGTTTCTAGTACTTGTCTTAACTGATCTTGCAACTCGAAAACTATAGTAGTAAGTTCCTCTATTCCTGCATTGGGAACTCCTAGATCCTCATTCTGGATCTCTTCTTCGACATTGCTTTGTTGAGTCTGTCTAGGTGGAGGCCTTCCCATTCTGGCCTTGGGTGGCATCTTGATCTGGTTTCCACCAAAAAAGAGTTAGGTTGTAGTTATCCCCCAACTGAATCACTAACTTGACCATAATACAGAGTCCTTATTTTGCTAATCATTAGAGGTCTAACTAGGAGGAGGTTCCTAGGTGAGGATATATCATCAATACCAAAGCCCATACTAAGGTATCTTTAATATCCATCCTTCCTCAAAATCAATTCCATTAGAACCTAATAGCAGAGACTCTAGGTTACTCTAACTTTCAGCTTATTCCCAAGCGAGCCTCTTTGGAGATCCTCAAATATCTTCTAAAACACATAAGAAGCTCTATACCCTCGAACCTAGAGCTCTGATACCAAATGTAATACCCCAAATTCACATGAAACAAGAAAACATACAAAACAAAAGAGAAAGAAAGTTTATCTATATATTTTTTGACTAAGGAGAAGGATTCATAAATCCTTTCCCAACCTTAGACCGACTTACTATTTGACATCCCCTAAGTTTCTCAAGAACTATACCACACAAGATTCCCTTCATGCAAGTCCATCTGCGTAAGCCTATCTTATGTTGAGCATATAAGTCCATCCCTCTCATCAATATTGATGAGCTAGACTTACCACCTTCAATCATTAGAAGGTATACACGCATCTCCATATCCACACAAGTCATTATGTGTGGTATGCTACATGTACTACGAGTTAAGCTATCGATCTTGTCTACTGACAAGCTATCTTAACTCTGGTACAATCTTCCAAACCTAGTCACCAATCTCCCTAAGGGGGTCTCAAGCCCTTAGGGTATCCACTAAGTTCACCTAGAACTTACTAATGATTCATTCTTTTAATCACACAAGAGCATTAAATATCTAGATACTAAATCTAACAAAATGAATTGACTAACAACAAGAATAATCAAGCGTAAAGAAACAATCACCAAACAGACATACATTAAATATTTAAATGCAATAATCTAAATAAAGAAGTACTAAGCATAGTAGTTGTAATGTTCATTCAGATACATAAATAAGTATGGTACATCCCATACTTTCCATGATACTTTACATCCATTTCATTGGGGAAATCTCCCCACAATCTAATCTATTGCATAAAAGACAAGATGTAAGGTAGAGAGCAAACTTGTGCATTGGTCCATCTCATGATTCTAGCCTTCCCACTCTTCCATCGATCAGTGAGGATATTAGGGGATCAGGACACTCATGGATCCGGATAGACATGCTTCTATATGCACTTACTTAATTCATTGCCAAATTGCAACTATACAAATAACCCAAGCAATTCAACTTACTAATGCATAGTACTAATCATGGAAACTACCCTTTCCATTTCCCCCTTAGTCAACTTGAGGGAGTCAGTCAATCATGCATCAGCTCATGCACTCTACTTGTAAATAAATGAACAAACCTTCTCAACAATTAAAGTCCCATACCCTTAATTGTTAGGAACTAGGTTCACACATCTCATTACTCAAACAACTACCTTCATTCCCAATAAACATTTTTCTTCATTTCATAGCATAAGGTCCCATACCCTTAAACTACCAATAATATTCATTCATTTTATTTCATAACATAAGGTCCCATACCCTTAAATTACAAAATAACCATCAACATTTATTTCATAACATAAGGTCCCATACCCTTAAATTACAAAATAACCATCATTCATTTTATTTCATAACATAAGGTCCCATACCCTTAAATTACAAAATAACCATCATTCATTTTATTTCATAACATAAGGTCCCATACCCTTAAATTACAAAATAACCATCATTCATTTTATTTCATAACATAAGGTCCCATACCCTTAAATTACAAAATAACCATCATTCATTTTATTTCATAACATAAGGTCCCATACCCTTAAATTACAAAATAACCATCAATTCATTTTATTTCATAACATAAGGTCCCATACCCTTAAATTACAAAATAATCATCTAATTCATTTTATTTCATAACAAAAGGTCCCATACCCTTAAATTACAAAATAATCATCTAATTCATTTATTTCATAACAAAAGGTCCCATACCCTTAAATTACAAAATAATCATCTAATTCATTTATTTCATAACAAAAGGTCCCATACCCTTAAATTACAAAATAATCATCTAATTCATTTATTTCATAACAAAAGGTCCCATACCCTTAAATTACAAAATAATCATCTAATTCATTTATTATCTCCTAAATTCTACAAAGAAGACAATGGATGGTAACTAAAGGAGACTCTCGAGCTGGCTATAACTTTGCAAAGGAGGGTTCACTCATGACATCCAATCGGGCATCTTAACAGATGACCCTCCCATGCATTTCTCCTAAGACATCCATCACATGATGATGGGCAGAAGGATCTAAGGAGCTTCAATGTTGCTCGCCCTAGCTACCACCACCACACTCAACTAATTGCTAATGATCATAGTAACTATGACACCCCTACATCCACATCACAGTAGTGGAGCACAACAATGCCATGATGCTATGCATCCTCTAACACATAGTTATGAACTATGATGCTCTTACCACATAGAGCTATGGTGCTCTAAAGCATAGAGCTATGATGCTCTAAAAACAACACAGAGCTATGATGCTCTTATAATGTAGAGTCGAGCTCTCAAACACATGGAGCCTTGATGCTCATAAACATAGAGCTTACAAGCTCTTAAAAACATAGAGCTTTGGTCCTCTAAACACAGAGCTATGAGCTCTCAAAAACATAGAGCTTGATGCTCTAAACATAGAGCTACGAGCTCTTCAAAAACATAGAGCTATGATGCTCTATAACACAGAGTATCTCAAAAACATATGCTCTAAACATAGAGCTTACGAGCTCTTAAAAACATAGAGCTTTGATGCTCTAAATACATAGCTACGAGCTCTTTACTCTAAACAGAGCTCTTAAACACATAGAGCTATATGGGCTCTAAACATAGAGCTACGATGCTCTCAAACCATAGTCTATCGAGGCTCTAAACATAGAGCTATGAGCTCTTAAACACAGAGCTTCTCAAAAAGCTCTTAAACATGAGCTTCGAGCTCTAAACACAACATACGAGCTACGACTCTAAACATAGATCTTCAAGCTCTTAAAAACATAGAGCTATGATGCTCTAAAACATAGAGCTAGCTATTAAAACATAACAACCAAATTTGGATGGAGACCAACCTAGTTCACCACAAAATTGGGTTGTTTGCACTGCTCAAAAGTCACTCATCACTCTTGCTCGATGGATGCTCATCTCTCCTACTCGATGGATGCTCCTCTCTCCTTCTCATTTCTCATCCTCCCTTCCTCCCTTTCCTTTGAGCATTTTTCCTTCGACGTCTTCTCTACCTCCTCGGTCCATGTTCCCTACCTACCCACCATTACTCCCCGACCAACCTCTGATAGGAGGTAGGGTGAACACCCCTCTCCCTTCTCTTCCCAAGGTGATCACCATAAAGAGTCTTCCTCTTATGTCAGAGGAGCTTTGCACATCTTTGGCCTGACCGGTTCTCCAAAGGGCAATTTGACCTACTCCATCAAATGTCATCTTGTCACCATAACGTCTCAAGGGGGTCGACCGATGGGTGGGCGATGGCTTCCTAGGCATGTCGAGGCAAACACCTTTTTTTTTATTATTAAGCATTATCTTTTGCCTTTCTAAAAATAATTCAATTATTTATTTTAAACAATATTTATTTTGTCCTTCTTAAATAAATAAACTATTTATTTAGCAACATCTATTTGCTCCTTCTAAATAAATAAACTATTTATTTAGCAACATATTTTACTCTTTTTAAATAAATAAACTATTTATTTAACATATTTTGCTCTTCTTAAATAAATAAACTATTTATTTAAACAACATCCATTGCTCTTTCTAAATAAATAAACTATTTATTCAACAACATATTTTATTCTTTTTAAATAAATAAACTATTTATTTAACATATTTTGCTCTTCTTAAATAAATAAACTATTTATTTAAACAACATCCATATGAAGTTTGTGAAGGCAAACCATCTACCCCATGATCACCGATTATCAAGGTTAATAATGTTGAAGTAAAATATAATCATGCAAGTGCATCAAACAAAGAGGGAGTCTTTCCATCAATCTAATCGTCTGTCTCAGCCTCTAGATCTTACGATGGCTACTAGGCCATCAGTCTGGGGCTCAAGGTGATTAGACATTGATGATTATCCCTTAACCGAATGCATGCCTATATGAAGGTATCTATCCATGTTACCTTCGAGTTGCCTTATCATCATTTCCCCTTCCTCAAGTACTCTCACCTCCAGTGGATGACTCAATTTCTTCCACTTGTAGACACCAAATCCTAGCCACTTGTCCTTTCTCTTGGTCATTCTACCACCCACTTGTCCACCATCGTCCTTTCCCACAATTCAATTGGCCATTCCATGCCTTTGCCACCATCCAATGGCTTACTTTAGCCCTTTCTCACCATTTTTCAATCCCTATTTGACTTATTTATATTTATTTTATATCATTTATATTTAAATATAATATTTTATATTATATTTTAATATATTTATTATAAAATATACATTTATAAGCCAAATTAACCTCAACCGTACGATCCGATCCATCTGGGAGGGTCAAGATAATTGATGCAAGCAAAAAATAGGAATCAAGATATTATATATTTACGATGATTTAGAGCTAGTAGTCAATCAAGTGACTGAGAAGTGCAGTAGTAAACATCACTATCTGAAGATGTACAAGAATAAAGTATGGGACTTAATGGAATATTTTGATGCACTAAATCTCTACTCTATCCCTAGAGAATAAAATACACTGGCTGATGCTTTGATAGTTAAGGGTTCTAATTTTAATCCTTCCTCAGACCTTGGGTCAGCTTCAAGTAGAAGAGTCAAATTAGTCTTCAGACTAGTAGTCCTAGATAGAAAAATCTTCTGGCAGGTTTTTGACAATGATGAGCAGATAATTAACTTTCTAGTCAGAGAGGCTTGTCTAGCCAATGTACAAGAAGAGCTTTCCCAAGAAATAGATCAACAAGATGTTATTTAGTTGAAGAAAAATCACATTCCTAAAGGCCTGATCACATTGGAAAGCTTGTTTGACAATGAGGATGGAAATAAGTCAAGGACTATGAAAGTTGATGCTCAAATCTATAGTGAAATTGAAATAGAAGCAAATAAGAAGATTAATGTTGAGATAAGATGCTCTCCAGAAGAAGTTGAAGGAGTTAAGGCATTTTTTTTATATATCCCAACATTATTGCCTGGTCTTATGAGGACCTCAAATTTTATGATAAGAAGGTCATTCCAACATACCATTGAGCTAGAGCCTAATGCAAAGCCATTTAGAAAAAGACAAAGGCCTATGAATCCTAAAATTGAGTCCATAATGAGACAAGAATTGATTAAGCTTCTAAAAGGGAAAATCATCTATCCTATCAAGCATTCCACATGGGTTGCCAACTTGGTCCCAATGAGAAAGAAGAATGGAGACATCCACTTATGTGGACTTTTTAAAACTTGAACAAAGCTTCCCTAAAGGATCATTATCTACTTCCCTATATGGATCAAATTCTATAGATGGTGTTAGGAGTGAAGAGGTACTCATTACTATATGGCTTCTTTGGGTACAACCATATTTGGGTTAAGGATGAAGACTAGTTCAAAATAACCTTCACCACCAAGTGGGGCACATTTTCTTATCAGAGAATGCCATTTGGTCTATCCAATGTGGGAGCCACCTTCTAGAGGGCCATGGACTATGCTTTTGGTGAGCTGATCAATAAAATAATTTTGATTTATCTAGATGATATGACAGTGTTTTCTCACATAAAGGAATCACATCTTGAACATTTAGAGAAAGTCTTTCAAAAGTACAAAGAGTTTGGCATATCTCTCAATCCAAAGAAATCATTCTTCACGGTCCATGAAGGCAAATTATTGGGACATGTAGTCTCCAAAAATGGGATGGCAATAGATCTAGATAGAATAAAATCAATTCTAGCCCTTTCCCTACCTACAAAAAAGAAAGGGCTATAGTCCTTCTTTGGGCAGATTAACTTTGTGAGGAAGTTCATCTCAGACTTTGCTCAAGTGGTTAGGCCCATCTCAAAATTACTCAAGAAGAACATGGAATTCAAGTGGACTAAGAAAAGGAAACAAGCCTTTGAGGCTATAAAGCAAGCAATTACAATTGCACCAGTATTGATAAACCTGGATTTCAGCAAATATTTTATTTTGTATGCCTATGGAGCTAAGGAAAGCTATGCATCAGTGCTCACTCAAAAGGATGCGAATGGAGAGGAACACCCCATATTCTTATAGATTCAAAATTTGCATGAGTATCAAACAAAGTACAATTTTATTGAAAGATAAGTATTTTTTGTGATGAAATATTTAAAGAAGTTCAGGCAGTACTTAGTTCAAAGTAAGACTCTTGTCTATGTAGTGCACCCAAATGTAAGGAAATTTATCCTTCAAGGAGAATTGGGTGATAAAAGAGCTGGTTGGATTACTAAAATATAGGAGTATGATGTAGAAATCCACCCTACCAAGTTGGTCAGAGGAAGAGCATTATGCCAAGAACTCATAGCTAAGGCGGATTCAGAACAAACAATGGCTTGTCAGGGAGCAGAAGATGATCACAATGATGGTTTTCTAGAAATTTTAGATTGGACAGATCAATTGATAGCCTATTTTAAAACATGGGTATATCTATAGGGTCTCAATCCTCCATAGTGAATAAGATTCAAACTGCAAGCTTTTAAGTATGTATTACTTCCGAAAGGTTTGTATAAGAGGAACCTAGATGAAGTACTCCTAATATATCTAAAATATAATGAAAATAGAAGGTCATTGAGGAATTTTATGGAGGCCTATCCGAAGGTCACTTTTCAGGAAGAATAACCACTATGAGAATAATAAGAGTAGGATACTACTAGCCCACTATCTTTACATATGTTTTCAAGGTAGCTAAGGCATGTGATAAGTGTCAAAGATATGTGGGAAGAACCAAGAATGCAACATTTCTGCTCAAACCAATTCAGGTAGAGGAGCCTTTCCAACAATGGGGACTCGACTTTGTTGGAGTCATTAATCCCAATTCATCAATAGGTCATAAGTTCATCCTTACTGCCACTGACTATTTCACTAGATGGGTTGAGGCTATTCCAACCAAGAAATCAGACCAGGAAGTAGTAATTGATTTTATAGAGAATTTGATTACAAGGTTTGGAATTCTAGAGGCACTAGTAAGTGATAATGGCCCAACTTTCATAGGTGCAAAATACATTGAATTCACAAGCAAGTATGACATAAATATAAATAATTATTCTAACTATTACCCTCAAGGAAATGGATTGGTGGAATCCACCAATAAAAACTTGCTCAAAATTCTGAAAAGGGCATTGGAAGAGAACAAAAGGAGTTGGCATCTGTTACTTGACTAGGTTCTATGGGTAGATAGAATCACTATCAAGAGGTCTATCAATACATCTCCTTATGCATTAGTTTATGGCAAGGAGGTTGTTCTACCTACTCATCTAGAGATACCAGCTTTGAAATGGGCCAGCCAAGATCCAGAGCTTGATCAAAATCCGCTAGAGGCTAGGTTGATGCATTTGCTCTAGTTGGAAGAACAAAGAACTCAAGCATATGAGAACTTTCAAAAATACTCCATGAATACCAAATAATGGTTTGACAAAAAATTAAGGTTCAAAAAGTTCAAAGAAGGAGATTTAATGCTAAGGTGGAATGCTGAAAAGGCTAAGCCAAGAAATCACCAAAATTTTGATTCTTTCTGGGAAGGACCATTCAATATTTTCGAAGTGAAGGAGAGCAATGCCTTCCAGCTCCAAGATCAAAGAGGAAACATACAACCCATTCTTGTAAATGGGTATCATCTCAAACTATATTTTAGTTAGAGGAGCTCTCCTATTGTAATATATGTACATATGTTGTATTATATTTTCTTTATGTACACATGTATTATATTTTCTTTATTAAGTCCAAAAAGCAAATGGAGAAAATGAGGTCATTTTTTGCTTGCAAAAATGATTGTGATATACTCCGCAAGGAGGTAATGCAATGTAGAATCCACAGTCAAAGTGGTCAAACAATGCTTACCAGAATCAAGAACAATAGAATTCAAAGTTCAGTAGAGTTTTCAAGGGGTTCAAAATCCTTCAGCAGTTTTCAAAAAATTACAAAGTTCTAAAATCCGCAGTCAACTTGGTCAAAGTTACCATTACAAAAATACAACTAGCAGAATTTTGAAAGCACTGAAAGGAACACATAATTAAAACAAGTAGAATCGATAAAAGAAAGTAAAGCATTAAAATCCACTGAGGTCATCATTCCATTGCAAATATGGGTAAATAAATACACCTTGAGAAGTGTACCAATGGATAGTTTACCACCATCTACCATGAATTCCATCCAATAAAATATGCATTCTTCATTGACAAGCCACGCTTCACAACATATGATTCGCTCATTTGAAATCATGGGAGGTAACCACCCACTCATTCTCATTAATGGTGAAGGAGTGCTCGAAAACCTATTTAAGCAAGCAAATTCAAATTTTTAGTCATTTACGAGCAATCGAGCTGAGGAACTAGAGCACTGTTGAGAATAGTTTGTTGCATACTCCCTAGAGCAATTTGTGAAGAGTGAGTTACTCAAAATCTAAAATGGCATCATCTTCAACAAGGCATACTGGGCAATCTGGCAAGGTGGAAAGACCATATTACATAGAAAAGAAGGTAGGGATTGTATATACAAGGATGACGTACTCAACCAGAGATAACCTGAGATGGGGATATGAAGATAAATTCTTCAAGGGGGAGCCTCTTCTAGACCAAGGTATTGGGGCTATGTATTCTTTCCTTGCTTATTATATTTGTGATGTAGTCCATCCTTACCCTAAATTAGTCTCTGCCATAGAAAAATTCTATGACCCTACATCTAGGTCTATAAGAACATCCCACGATAAGGTTTTGTTTCATATCATAGAGTAAGCTTACCAAGATCTATTTGCAATGGGAAAAAAACCCTTTGTACCCCCTAGAGAGTTCATCTTAGAGCAGTAGGTCAAGTATTAAACTCTGAGGAATTATGCACAAGATGGAAAACATATTAGAACCCAGTTGTATGGCCAGCTTAAGACCATTAAGTCCAGTCAAGCCCTGCCCATGACTCCTATTCCTACCAGTGAGTTTGTAGAACCAGATCTATACTCCATGTTGGCTATAATAACTAGCTTTGAGTCAATCTTGGAGATAAAAGACTGGTAGTTGGCCACTACATATTGCATATCCAACACTAGGATGTACATGATGTAGGTAATGGATAAAAATAATGCCCCAATTTACTTCAACTGGCCCGCATTTCTTGCCAAGAAAATGCATGAGCAATTGGTGGATATGAAGGAAGATGAAGAGAACCCAATATTCAGACATTGTTCCAATTTAGTTTGGATGTTCTTTAGTGCTACTAAGGATGAATATCCATGGATATCAGTGGCTAATAAATATGCAGATGGATATATACTACCAATATATTATTAGAAAAGGGTTCTCAAGAAGACATAGTCATATTATACTTTCAATTTTGAATTTCTCAGACTAGATCTACGAGTTATGTATGGTGACTACCCTAGATTAGCCCCAAAAATTGAAAGTAAAATTAGAGTGAAAGGAGCAAAGGAAGGAGAATGGTACCTCCTAATAGAGGGCATAGTCATAATATTATATGGTTTCATAGATAAGTCGTTCTTGTTTCCCCATTACATCACCCACCGCTTATTCATACTAGAATATTATAGGTAGGTGGACTACATAAACTATAGGTTTGCTTCCAAAAATAAGAGGAGAGCAACCATGGAGTACATTTTCAATGAGGGTGACATCATCATATGGAATAAATGGAAATATGATCAAATCATAGTAACCTTAGAGAAATTAGGTCTTAGCCAACTTTTGTAGAGGTGGGGATATGATCCAAATGATTTGTTCACAAAAATAATTAAGGAGTTGCATGGAGAAAAGTAGCTAAATTGGTGAAATCCAAGCGCACACACATGGAGAAAAACATAAATAATAGAGAGCAGTACCCCATCCAATGGAATGTAAGCACCATGGAACCACTTCCACCCTAGAGATATTTCTATGTGCATGCAAATGACTATGACCCAACCAAGAGTTCTCATCAACTTAGTGATATCAAAAGGAAAGAAATGGAAGAAACTTACAAATGGTCTCTAGCCAAAATTCTTGAATGGTGGAAGATGAGGGTTGAGAGAAATGCAATGAAAGGCAAGTATCCCAATCCTAAAATTTATGAAGAGTTTGAGAGGAGGTACGAAAAACATGTTGCAACTTGGAAGGCCCAAAAAAGAAAAGCCTAGCATTAGTTCTAGGAAAAGTGAAAATGAGTGAGACCAAAAAAGGTAAAACAAAAAGCAAGAAGGCTAGAATAGCTAAAAAGAAGCAAGAGTCCATGCCATCATCTACTACTCCTCTGCATCAAAATAAATATGCCATAAAATAAGTAGGTGCAACAGAGGATACTCCAAGGAGGAGAAGGTCTAAATGCAAAGACCCCTATAAAAGAAGATCAAAAGAAAAAGGGGAAAGCATTAGACCTCACTACTATAGCCTCCTCCAAAAATAAAGGTAAATCAGTCCTAGTTACAGAATCTACAGAAGCACTTCCTCAATGGGAACTACAACCAACTATAAAATTTAAGAGGAAGGTGAAAGGTGTAGTATTGGAGATTGACATTGAAGCTCTTAAGAAATAAAATTTGAATAAAGCAGAGGAGGTGACACAATCTCCCACTACATTAGGAGAGGAGAGAACTCAAGAAGAATAGTAGAAGAGTGCTTAGTAGATTCTCACATAGTCTACTACAGTAGGCTCAAGTATAATTTTTTATCTCTTTCCTCCTTCTCCTACTTATTCCCCAAAGAAATCTCACTCCCCTTCTCGAGATAAAAATATGATGGAAATATCCTCATCGAAATCGAACTCCCCACAACCATCTCCACCTCATCCACATTCACCTCATTATTGAGTCTTCTCTCCACTTCATATGATTGAGAATCCTAAAGCATCATCTTCCCATCCTTCATTATAGGTTCCTATGTCATATCCACCTTCAAACTCTATAAATACAATTCTTCCATCATCATTACCTCCATTAAAAATGGCAATATCATGGTCATTAACTCCATAAACTGTGGCAACTAGTTCCATTTTGGTTCCTATTTCCACTATGAACATAGTATCTGAAGACACCTAAAACGCGTCATGCCAAGGGTGACTACTCATATGGACATGCTACAAAACCATATGAAGGATCTTGGATAGACTCCAAGATAGAGCAATGGTTCTAACCACTCAATTTAGGCATTCTGGCCTAAGCAGTCTGAACCATAGCTCGGACCTGCGGTCTCTAGTCTGAATCGTTGTTGACACATATGGTCTGTAGTCTAGACCGTAGTTGTGACTTATGGTTTGAACTAGAGTTCAGTTAGGCCTTCCATCCAAGCCAAATCAGTTGGAATAGCCAAGAAATCTAGAAGGAGGCAGTTGGAGGATGGAATATTCCAAAGGCTTCCATCCCAACTGTCCTAACCAACCTTCTTGGTATTGGCTTCTCCATGAAGCCACCCCTAGCCCTAGGGGCATGCTATAAATACCCTCATTTTTCAATAGGGAAAGAGGATGAAAGAGAGATAATTTGTATAGCAAAGCACTGGAAAATTATCGAGTGAGCTAATTGATCAAGAGAGCAGTGAACCCCTGTCAAATTGCATAATGACCTTGTGCATTTGAGAGCCCCTTTGCTATCCATCCAAATAACAATTAGCCATGGATGCCCTAGGTTCCTAGGAGGATCAATAAATGCAAATATAGGTGAACAAAGGCCCTTCACAGTGATTTGACCACCAAATCTGTCAGAGGACGACAACGATGACCCTTGAAAAAAAATCCGGATAAGGAGGTCAAGCCCATTGCCCCTAATTCTGAGGGCAAACACATCAGAGGTCAAACCACGACTGTCAACCATGGTTTATAATGTAGACCACCCCTCACAACTGCGTTTTGCAATAGGTTAAATATCACCTTACTTAGTTTGCTTTTTACCACATAGATTAGTCATGTTAGTCTTTTCATAGGTTTAATTGCATTTTTAGAGAAAATCTAATCATAGGAATTAGGCATTTTATGCGTTGTAGTAGGTAGGAGTATATTGGATATTTTTGATTTTTTATTGCTTCTAATTCGATATTTGTTCAATGCATCATGTGCTTATTCATGTCTTGTATGTTGTAGTATAATTCTTGATACGATTAGAATAGCTTAAAACCTTTCTTTATGATTTCTTGTTTCATTAGTTTAATGGTATTTACATGTAAGATTCTTTAAAGGGCCTCATCACAAGAGGCTATCAATATTTGTAATCATGCGTTGTTGTTTCTTGTTCGTAGGGAGACAGGTGCAGAAAGGAGCCTATATCATAATCCTTCCACATTGTGGAGAAGGAGGTTAGCTCTACCCCAAGGCAGTTTGTGAGTAATCACTGGAGCAGCAAATAAGCGCACCTACCTTGTTGAGGGCATTGACAATTGTAAACATCTGTATCATCTTTGGAATGACCCTGAGAGGGCATTTTTGTAACTTGAGATCCTTTGGAATATCAATACAAGAAAATTTTGCATTAGTTGGCTTTCTTTATTCGATTTGTGCATTTTTGTGTGGATCTTTATGTTTTACAATGGTATAGATCAGTACCCTAGCTAGGTGCGCACTCCACGGTTACGTCAGATGGTGATCACAACAGAACCCTACAATTTTAGCCTTGAATTCTAACTATTATTGGCTTTTTCTTTCCATAGGTGCTAACCGTAGCTTTTAGCTACGATTATTTTTTGGCCCGCGGCTGTAACCTACGGTCTCCACTGGAGCCTGCAGGTCAGACCTGCGGTTCACAAAGGAAGAAGTGGACAGTAAGGAAATCAGTGGGCAATGGAGTAGGAGCTGAGGTAGGTCCTAGTTTCACCTTCTGTATTAAAATTTTTGCTTTGCATCTTTCTAGAGATCATCGAACCGTTGCAAATTAGGAATAAAAATATAAGGGGTCAATGAACAAGTCCTAGTTTGTTTTTTATTTCCATTAAGTGGAAAGGCATTGTTGGGAATAGCAGACCTCTGAGTGCATTCTGCCCCTAAATATATCGACCTTGATAAATATTACGTGTCATTTGCATGCTTGAGGTCCAATCAGCGACCATGTCATTGTAATTGCATCATAAAAATATCATGTAGGACATTAGCATGCATTATTTCTGAAATTGAAAAGTTCCTTTATTTTCATGTGCATCATGTACGAATGGTCATTATGCTTTGTGATGCATTTGTCATTTTTGCAAAATAAAAGTAACCACACACACCACCTATCATCTAAACATTAGTGGCATTGGGCTCTCACATTCAATAGGCTTGATTGAGATCAACAGTGGAGGTCATTACTACTTGGTTGACTCATTTGAAATTGTATTATCGGGACCCGCTCGTTGCCAAGGCTGACCCAAGAACTATCCTATCTATGCAAAATAGCACACACTCTTCTTTGAAAGGGTGTATCGCTATGCATAGTGTGATGGGTGAGGGTTGGTAGTACCTATGCTACTTCTTTGAGTATGGATGTCATTACCATATTCGGCTTGTGCGAGTATATAGGTGAAAGCCAATTTAACTAAGTTTAAAATCCAAAAATCTTTCAAAACACATGAGAGTTTTTAATATTAATACAACACATCTAAAAACAACATCAAATAGTTTAGGGCTCGTAATAAAACATTTAAAAGATATAATCACCATTTGTTTACATTGTTTGCATAATAAATACATCTAGATGTCAGGTACACAAATGGTGAACACACGAGGTGATCGACAAAGGTCTGGGATCGATGCCCACGATCAACCCCCAACTGGTTCATAGCAGCATGTGTCGAGTCCTCATACACATAAGTGAACCGAATGACATTAGACAAGCATCAGAGGTGACAACTCGACACGAGGAAATCCCATTGAGTGGACCCCCGATAGAGGATCTTCAATACACTCCTCTAGACACGGGACTGAGCATGAAGCTTCTCAACACTAGGATGCTCTGCCCCAAAGCCATTATAGAGACCGTACTACACACGCGTCCATGGGATGGGGTGAGGAATATGTGGTGTAGGGGACCAAGTTGATTCCCATATGTACTAGGTCCACATGAGGTTCTAACCCTTCACCATAAGAGTATAGACGAGTCAGAGATCCACCAATTCAGGGGAAATAGGACAGGCTCACTTTCGAGCATAGGTCTACCCATACTCCTACGCGTGGCTCACCATGCAAGATCATCATTGATATATCAAAGGTGGGAGCTAATGTAACACCACCGCATGATTGGTGGAGGTCTAAATAGCTATATGGTCTATGTAGTGTTCTTGAGCAACTAGGCTGTAAGCCTATAGCTCTGCCCATTCGTGCTCCAAGTGAGCATAGCGGTAGTTTTATCAAGATCACTAGAGAGCATGGAGAGGCTTTTAAGTGCCCTTATGTCACACGTCCATCGTCCACACATCTGTCTAATGGGTAAAAAACCCATAAGGTAGCTCGCACAAAGCATGCACATCAAAGGTCTCCTACGGTCGATCAGATCGACAGATCACACAAACTGGTGTCCGAACAAAGATGTCAGCTACTCCAAGATCAATTGGATGTGCTCACCTAGAGAGGCAACATATTGAAGATGAAAATATTCAAGCACAAAGGCTCTTACGACAAATATTATATGAGTAATGCATGCACGAAGAGCATATTCTAGCTCATAAGGAGCACATAGAGTAGGAGGATCGGCTATCCAAGGCTGGCCTATACCCTCCCGAGGAGCATAGAGAGCGTGTGCATAAAAGGGTTATGTCCCTAGTTGATATGCATGAGGAGTGAAGAGACGCTCATACTCATGTTAGTGCCCAAAAAAGGAAGTGACTGCCATCACTCAATGATCTTAGAAAGAGGTAGCATGAGCACATAGATGCATATAGATACGATTAGGGGTACCCTGAGAGTTATCGAGTCAAGGAGGAGGAAGAGCCATGTCCTCAACCTCCCTCGAAGAAGACATTACCTCGTAGACCGCCTCCACGACAGCTTAGGGAGGAGGACTTTTTATCTTTTAAGGCATACAAGGTTTTTACTGATAAGGTCAAAGCAATAGAGAGGCAGGGCACTGCTATGCAAAAGCTGACACTGAGGAAGATACACAATGAACCTCTAGACCCCTCGACGCCTACGTATCCATATCCCAAGCATTTTGATATGCCCCGATTGGAAAAATTCAAGGGTGATGAGGATGCGCAAGAACATGTTACAAGTTTTCTAGATGCGTGTTTCCAGATAGAGATTCAGGATGCCTTGTAGCGTACTTTAATTACAACACTTTCTGGCCTGACCTGAGAGTGGTTCAACCAGCTGAATAAACATAGTATTACTAGTTTCAAGCAGTTGGCCAATGCATTTATTTAATGTTATTCATTTGGCATCAAGAAACAGGCCAGCCTTTTTGATTTGGTTGTGCTAGCTTAGCGTGACAATGAGCCCATCGAGCAATATGGAAAGATATGGCATAGAATAATGGCAAAGCTACCATTCCCTATTCCTATGACTGAATTGACCCGAATGTTTACAAAGAGTTGTGCCAAGCACATCTCGCTACTATTGTAGCTACAGCAGTACCCTACATTCAAGGAAGTTGTGGCACAAGCCAAGGTGATCGATAACATCAAGTTGCAAGAAGGTAGCTTGAAGCTCAAGACCAGGAAATAGGGGTTTAAAAAGATTACTACGAAACAACAAGGCAAGCAGGACCACGTGAATCAAGTAGTACTAAATCTCGAAGGAGAAGACAAGGGATAGCAGAAGCCTAATTATCAGGCTCAACCTCCTCTTATGCATTACAAGACATGCAAATACAACTATAAGGGCAAAAATAAAGAAGAGCACCCACCTCGCTAGTTTACACCCTTGACAAAATCGATGACATTAATTTTTCATCAACTATGTGAGGCCAAGGCCATACAATTTCTTAAGGTCAAATTAGTAGATCCGAATGTGCCAAAGTCAAAGTGGCATCAAGATGATCTATTCTGCATATTCCATAGAGCGAAAGGCCACGACATCGAGACATGTTGGTCCTTCAAAAACATCATGCAGAACATGATATAAAAAGGGGAGCTGGTAGTACCAAGCAACCCACAGGCACCCGACAATAGAAACATGGGGATTTTCAAGAATCCACTACCTAATCATGAGGCACCTCGTAATAATGCCAGCCAGGTCAAACAGGTGTGAATCAAACCACTTACCCAAGGGTTTGTAGGCATGGTCAATGTTGTTACTAGACACAAGAGGTACAATAAACCGAATTGACCTCATGCTCCCATTAGAATACAAGCTACACCGAATCGATGACCAACTCAGAACATTCCAGGCCCACCAGCTAGACCGATGGTGACCATAAGGAGCAGGTTAGTCTAGAACCTGTAGACAACTCTTATGATGTTGTCAATATATGAGCTTATTTAGCAGTCCCCTAGACACAGGGAGACTCTTATGGATATTTTTAGGTCCATTGAGGTAAAGTCCTAAGATTCCCATGCATTTAAAAATTTTGTGTGACATGTACAATAGTATCAAGAACCCACGATACAATTTTATGATCATGAAGTGAGGATGGTTCCTACTATTACGACTGACCCACCACTGCATATTATTACATGTGTTAACCACATGCCTTTCAAAAGGGTCTTGATCGACACTGGATCCTCGATAAATATAATCATGACCAAGACATTAAGCCACCTCAAGTTACCCAAGTCACACATTTTTCCTACCACCTTTACGTTGAGAGCATTTAACAATGTGCTATGCTTGATGATTGGTACAATTGTTCTACCTATTCAGGTGGGACTCAAGACCATATCTGTGATGTGTCACATGATAAAGGGCACCATGTAGTACAACATTCTGCTCGGGAGGCCTTGTATTCATGAAATGCGTTGCGTCCCCTCTATCTTGCATCAGTGTGTGAAATACATTCATGAGGGATAAGTTCACATAGTGTCCTCGAACAAAGAACCATTCAAGTTCGTGAACCTAGAATATTTTCCTGGGGGTTTTGTACTCCCATCTACGCACTTGGATGTCTAACCTATCTCATCGGTTAATATTCCAATAGGCAAACCAGTAGCCCGTGCTCAACCATTGACATCTGTATCACATAGATCTGAGCATATGACTGTAACTTCTCTAAAGCCGACTGCATCAGCAATGCACTGGCATATCAGGAAGCTAAAGGTGAATTTGGGTGAGAAAGTGGAAAATCACATGCCCAGATCAGTCACCAATGAGACTTCCACTCCCATGGATGTGGAAGAACCTCAAGACAAATCCGAGGAGGCATCTTAGTTTGCTTCACCTGCATCTTCAGCAGGGTCATCTACACCATAGGTGACCTTTCATCTGACCATCATAGGGTTGGGTGAGTATCTTGTGCAAAATGTTACTTTCGGACCTATCCTAAAAACTACATAAGAGATGGGCCGACCGCATGCCCATCAATTCTTTATTGGATTTGTAGTGTCGTTGGGTGAGCCACCCAACCAAACAAACTTCATCTACGTAGGGCTAGATAAACTTCCCACCAGAATATCTATAGATGAGGACGATGATAAGCCATTCACTATGAATATGTGTTATATGTCCAACCCAGAATATGCCATGCACATTTTTGAGTTGTATCATTGGCATGGGTGCAGCTTGGGTATTTTTGAACAAGGACGTAGAACTCCGCTTGAACCTCATTATCAGTTAGCTACTGATAGGTTTGGGTTAGGGTTATAATTACAAGGTCATGATGATTTGCTTACTACATCCTTATATATCATGTACTTGAGTCTAGGGGATGATGTGGATTTTACTCCATATCACCCTGATCCTTCTAGCTATAGGAGGACTTGCCAAATGGTATCATTTGTTACCATAGGGTTGCCTAATTCATACCATGATGGGCACTTAGAGGACAACCCCATATACAACTTGGGTAACCAAATTTGTGGTGCTACCAATGACACTGGTATACAGGGGCATGACCCCCATGTTGTAGGTGATATCGAGTTAGGAGATCTTTGTGATAAGGATGGAGAGGAGTCCACATTCGAGATGAGTGGACCTAGTTATGATGCAAATGATGAGTCCTCAAACAATGATCAATATGAGGAGGAAATCAAGCTAACCTTTCCAAGTTTGGTGTTGATACACCATCTGCTGCCTATGGATCAAGTGGAAGAGATGAACGAGCACTTCATATTAGATAGTGATTACAAAGATGAAATAGAGGAGGTTTACTTAAAGCCTCACCCAGCTAATCTCCCACTATGCATAGACACAATAAAGTGGCCCATTTGATGAGGCCTGGAAATGCCTCAATCATAACATGTTTTGAACACTGAAATTGCCTATAAACTCTTATGTTTAATCTAATATGCTAGTTAAGTTAATTCAATATGTTGTGTATTAACTATTTGCATGATGAATGTATCTGAAATACTATATTCTGATTTTTATAGCTTTTTGTATAAGTTTTATGTTGTTTTGTTATGACTTGCTAAAATGAGATATGCTTAGATTAATAGCAACATTTCACTAATCATGTTTTGATATGTCTCAAGCATTCATTTTACCTAAATCTGGCAACAGTTCAAGAAAACTGTTACTGTGCAGCAAAAACTGGGTTTTCCCATGTAAATTCTAGCCAGCTGCCAATGAATGGCAAGGCATGGAATTCACATGTGGAAAGAGATGAAGACCATTGGAATCTGATCCTGAGAAGTAACCCACATGAGAAATGCAGAAGAAATCATTTAAGGAGCCCACATTTGTTCATTCTGAAGTCTCTTCGAAATGAACAGATATCTTCGAAATGAGAAAACACAGTGTCTTCGAAATGAGCGGATCTTCGAAATGAGAATTGTAGTGTCTTCGAAATGAGTGGATCTTCAGAATGAGAACTATAGTGTCTTTGGAATGAGCGGATCTTCGGAATGAGAACTGTAGTATCTTCGAAATGAGTGGATCTTTGGAATGAGAATTGCAGTATCTTCGAAATGAGCCACTTATCTTCGGAATGAAAATAGAATGTGCTTTTTGACTTATTGACCGAATTATGACGCTGGAAAAAGGGAAATAAAGATTGAAAAGGGTAAAGGGAAATATCTCAGATCTGACTTTGCCGTCCTTGCCGACCAAAGCCACCATTTATGGAAAGATCAAAGTGTGATCTTCTTCTAGGATAAAACCAGGAATTGTTGCAGCATAATAGGATTAGATCTTTTTGAGATATTCTCAGCTTGTTAGTAAATCTTAGGACATCTATAAATATGGCTCCCATTCAGGTTGAGCTAGGAAGTAGAGAGAGTAAGGGGAGTAGAAGATAGAGAAATTAGAGAATAATAGGTGATAATCAGAAAGTGACTGTTATAGTCCTGTAATAGTTTTCAACAGCATTATTGTAATCATGTGTTTGAATCAATAAATTATATTGTTTCTATTTCATATTGCTTGTAAATGAGTGTGAGTAAGATCTAGAGAGAGAGAGACTCATACCTTCTTCTGGACAAAGAGGCTGGCCACTTCCAGACCTAGGAGGAGGACTAACAACAGGTTTTTATTCTGATTTTGCTGTAGCAGAATGAGTTGTAGAACTTGTCATTTCATTCCTTTGTAAACAACTAATGATATTTGCAATCTTAGCTTATTTTATGTTTTGTGATTAATGATTTGGTTGTAATCCCCACTTTCAACAAAGCTTTCAATTTATTGCAGACTGTCATTTCCAGAATTTACTATTTTCTATAATTTCTTGCATTTTATGTTTTGTTGTCAACCCCTGCATAGAAGATTGACAACCTTCTGTTACAGAGCCTTGACAGTTTCATTTCCATGTTAGAAGTAGATTTTCATTGCTGCAAAAGTAAATAGATTTCCTTTCTGCAATTAGAATCAGACTTTCAATTCTGCAATTGTTATTTTTGCAACATAATTAGGTCTCATTCTGCAATTGTAATTAGGACTTCATTTCTGTAGTTAATGATTAGTTTCCAATTCTGCAACTTAGATTAAGGTTTAATTCATGCAATTTAGAGATAGGAATGTCCTAAATCCCCCACACAATCGGTTTCACCAATAAGACCTGTTGCTCTAGATTGACCTAAGTTATAACCCTGTTTACCCCTTCTTCCGTAGATAGCCTTGTACACAGCCCTGGATTGACAAATTCATTGAGAATTAATGATGTGTATAATGACAACGCATCATTTTGGCACCATTTCCAGGGAATTGTGTTGCTAGAAGGTAACAACAGTCCAATAGCTGTTAATTAGACTAGACTATGAAGATTCAGGATAAAATCTGAATAGAACAGCTGGTTAAAATAACAACTATTGACCTATAATTTATGTCATTTTAGAGTAAACATGAATGAGTAAGTCTAGGGATGAAAAAGGTAGAATTACCCAAAAGGATCCCTGGCTTGTTCCATTAAGGAGATCTTCACGCCTAAGGGGTGAATCACCTGTGTTTGAATTACCAAAAATATTGAAAGAAAAATCACCAGTCTCACCATCATTAGAACATTCTGAGAAAGGAAAATCACCAGTTTCACCATCATTAGAACATCCTAAGAAAGAAGAATCATCAGACTCATCATCAATAGAGGGTCTTGGACCTCTTGAGAGTGAAATTTGGATAGGGTTAACTGTTCCCAGAGAACAGGAAACTATGGCAGAAAATCTGGATAGAGATGGCCAACATGGCTATGTCCATAATGAAGGAGATGATCAGGATATGCCCCAACCTTCCAGAACATTTGAATATCCTATCCGTTTGAACCCAACACAAAACTCTCCCATGAAAACCATTTCACCTTCAGTACTTCCAACCTTTCGAGGTGTTGTATCTGAAGATCCTGATCAGTTTTTGTTTGAATTCAAAGTAGTATGTCAAACCTATGACTATGTAAATGACAATCAGAAACTTAAGGTCTTTCCCTCAACACTCAAGGACTCAACATTACGCTGGTTCATGAGTTTAGAGCCAAATTCCATCCGAACTTGGGATCAAATGGAAACTATGTTTTTAGACAAATATCAGGAGTATTGCCATGTAAGGAACAGGAAAGATGAGTTATTCAGGATTAAACAAGAAGATGATGAAACATTAGAAGACTATCTTGATAGGTTCTCCTTTGTTCAAAGGAGATGTGGACTTGTAGAACCAGAGTTATGCAAAACCATCTTTTTGAGAGGATTGCAAGATGAATCCAGAGACGTATTGGATTTGATGGGAAGAGGGGATGTAAATACTCTCAGTAATGAGGAAATTATGGATCTCTATAGGAATTACTCTCGCAATAAGCAAGGAAGAAGAAAAAAAATACAAATGGCACTGATGTGAAGGAACTAATAGAGGAACTTGCAAATTTTAAAACCGATATTCTAGTGCAATTAAACACAACTTTGGGGGAAATGTCTGCAAAAGCAAAAAACATAGAACCTTTGGCAATTTATTGCCCAAGATGTAGAAATAAACATGCTTTGCAGGAATGTCCTTTGAATAAAACATCTATCTCAGCCATTTGTAGTATCTGTTCAAAGAGGCATTCAACTGATCAATGCCACCTGCTACCACAACTCAAAACTGTGTTAGAAAGTCAGACTGAGGAACTCAACTATATTGGACCAAAACAAGGGGGAAATTTCTCTCAATACCAAAATCCCCCTCATTTTCCTACAAATTGGGGGCATAATCCTGGTACTATGCCTTGGGGACAATCAGAACCACCCCAACGTCCTTGGAATTATCCTCAATGGACAAATTCCCAAGAATGGCCACAAACAAATTGGAGTAATTCAGCCTGGAATCAGAATCAAAACAACCCATCATGGAATCAAAACAACCCATCATGGAGTCAAAACAACCCATCATGGAATCAAAACAATCCACCCTGGAATCAGAATCAGACTAATCCACATTGGATGCAAAATCAACCACAGTGGAATCAACAATACCAGTCCTATCCAAGGCAACAAAGAAATCAAGGTCAAAATCAACATTTGCTGCCTGCACCTAATCAAAACTTTCAAGAAAAATAGAACCAACCACAACAAACACAATAGGTGAAACAACCTCAACTTCTCCAACTCCAGTCACTAATCCAAACAGCATGAGACAGGCATCCCCTGTCTATGTGGTTGAAGCTGAAGAAAATGTTGAAATCAATGTTATTGATTGTAGTAACATCCAACTTCGTTCAGGAAAAGTTGTACCTGAACCTATTTCCAATAAAAGCAAAGAAAATGAAGAGCAAGAACCTTTGGAACCAGTTATAGTGGAACCAACAATAGAGAAAGAAGAAGAAAAAATAGAACCACAGCAGAACAATTACCTTCATCAAAGATAATTCCATATCCTGAAAGATTCAATACCACAATAGAAAATTCTGAATCAGACCTGGTCAAGGAACTTAAAAAGTTAACTATATCATTGCCCTTATTGCAAGCCATTAAGGATATACCAATGATTAAAAGTACTATCCGAGATTTGTGCATTAGAAGAGCAGGAAGAAAAAAGAAAGCATTTCCCAAGACTGTTCAGATTGAAGGAAAGATAGCTGATCTCTTATCTGGAAAACTAGTACCTCCAAAGTATAGTGACCCGGGAAGTCCAGTTATCACAGTTACTATAGGTTCAATACCAATATCAAATGTCTTAGTAGATCTAGGAGCTGCAATAAATGTCATGACCAAGGATATAATGAAACAATTACAGCTCAAACATCTCAGCCCCACATTTACAGTTTTAGAAATGGCTGATAGGTCAGTTGCAAAACCTGAAGGTATCATTGAAGATGTTCCTATAGAAGTTTCTTCTTGGGAATTCCCTGCAGATTTTTTGGTTTTACAACCAAGAAATTCAACACATGGATATCCCATCATTTTGGGAAGACCTTGGCTTGCAACTGTAGCAACCTTCATAGACTGCAGATCCGGAAAAATGACTATTTCAAATGGTATTGATCTAAAACAGATCTCTCGTATCCTCCTGCAAGACCCTCCAACAATTTTTTAGGTCAGTTATGGTTTCCTGATTCAGATGAAGAATCGATAGGAGGTTATTTCCACACTAGCCACCTTGGTAGTAAGGGAACACACGGAAGACCTCCATGACACAGAAAACTTAGAAAATGAAACTATCCTAATGAATGTTCTGCATGAACAAGGGTTAGAAGAGGAAGCAATAAATATCCAACAATTGTTAAGGAATGAGGAGAACCAAAACTCTGAAGGTGAACCATCTGTACTATCACAGGAAAACTCTGTTTCACTACCACATGGGTGGCACCATCACTTGATTTTTCCTTCTCACTGTTCCATACAGGATATGCTTCCATCAGAAAATAATGAAACAAAAATTTCTTATTTCCTCCCATCTCAGCAGTGTCCTCTTAACTCCCTAACCACCAAGTATGAAGAAGTGAGTTCAGTCCTTCCAAATACAAAACAAATAGAAGTCCAGCCAGGAAAATTTTTGAACATTTACAGCTGGCTTACTAGGGAAGAGGAAGACAAATTGATAGTTGTCTTGCAGAAGCATGTTCATGCTTTTGCTTGGGACTATAAAGATATGTCAGGAGTTCACCCTGATATATGTACCCATAGAATTTATACTGAAGAAGTCAAGCCGGTAAGACAACCCCAGAGAAGACCGAATCCTGCCCTAAGGGATATTGTAAAGGAAGAAATTGAAAAACTTCTGGAGGTAGGATTCATTTACCCAATTTTTGATAGCCAGTGGGTCTCTCCATTGGTTATAGTTCCTAAGAAAAATGGAAAAATGAGAGTATGTGTAGACTATAGAGAACTGAATAAAGTGACATACAAAGACCATTTTCCATTACCTTTCATAGATCAGGTGTTAGATACCCTTGCTGGAAAAAGATACTTTTGTTTTCTTGATGGATTTAGTGGATATAATCAAATTCAGATTGCACCTGAAGATCAAGAGAAAACAACCTTTACCTGTCCATGGGGAACATTTGCCTATAGGGTTTTACCTTTTGGTTTGTGTAATGCCCCAACAACATTTCAGCGAGCAGTTTTAGCAATTTTTTCTGATCTGACTACCAACAATGTTGAGATATACATGGATGATTTCATAGTATGTGGACAGAATTTTGACTTTACATTAGAAAACCTTGACAAAGTTTTAACTCGCTGTGAAACATACCAGTTATCCTTGAATCCAAAAAAATGTTTTATGATGATGAAGGAAGGAATAGTTCTTGGTCATCACATCTCTCTTCAAGGGATCCAGGTTGATCCAAAGAAGGTGGAAATTATCAAGAACCTCCTTCCTCCTAAAACTCAGACTGATGTCAGAAGCTTCCTAGGACACATTGGTTTTTACCGCAGGTTTATTCCCAGCTTTAGCACAATAGCCAATCCCATGTTTGCCCTATTGACTAAAGATTCTAAATTTTCCTGGACTGCAAGATGTCAGGAATCATTTGAAGCTCTGAAAGAAAAATTAGTAACTCCACCTGTGTTAAGAGGCCCTAATTGGACATTACCATTTCACATACAGGCTGATGCTTCCAATACTGCAATTGGAGCAGCATTAGGACAAATTGACAATGGTGAACACTATGCCATCTACTACATTAGCAAGAATTTGACAAGAGCTGAGAAAAATTATACCACAACTAAGAAAGAATTCTTGGTGGTAATTTATGCCATCAACAAATTTAGGCATTACATCACAGGTTATCAAATATTTATTCACACAGATCACACAACCATTAAATATTTGATGAATAAGCCTATGGTAAGTGCAAGAATTATTCGTTGGTTACTATTGCTACAAGAATTTGATATCACTATAATCAACAAACCAGGAAAAGCTAATGTTGTAGCAGATTTCTTGTCCAGATTACAGAACACAGATGAAGGGGAATTAGTTGAAGACACCTTTCCTGATGAAAAATTATTTGCTATATCAGTCCAATCACCTTGGTTTGCAGATATAGCCAATTACTTGGTCACAGGGAAAGTTCCTCCACATTTCACTTCAAAACAGAAAAAACAATTGATCAAACAGAGTTCTTCTTTTGAATGGATCAAGGGTATACTTTTTAAGTGCAGTCCTCACCATGTGTTACGTAGGTGCATCCGAAAGGATGAGGTGTATGATATCCTTAGGGCTTGTCATGATGAACCCTCAGGTGGACACTACTCTGTAAAAAGCACAATTAGGAAAATCTTAGGGACAGGATATTATTGGCCATCTCTTCACAAGGATGTGAAAAAGTACATCAGGCATTGTGATGCATGCCAAAGAATGGGGAAACCCACTCATACAAATGAAATGCCACTGCAGCCTCAATTGGTTTTAGAGCCATTTGAGAGGTGGGGGCTTGATTTTGTAGGACCTATTGATCCACCTTCTCAAGGAAAGGTGCATATTCTAGTATGCACTGATTACTTGACAAAGTGGGTAGAGGTGCGTGCTTTCAAACATGCTCATGAAGAGAAGGTCACTGATTTCTTGTATACTCAAATTTTTCAGAGATTTGGAGCTCCTCGGTCTATCACCACAGACCAAGGACCCCAATTTGCATCTAAAGTCATTGAGGCATTTACAGAATTATATGAAATCAAACATAGAAAATCATCACCTTATCACCCACAAGCAAATGGCCAGGTTGAGGTAACAAACAGGGAACTAGAACGAATTTTAACAAAAATAGTAGCTTTTCATAGGAAGAACTGGCTAGATAAATTACCTGAAGCAGTATGGGCTTACAATACTACTTGGAAATCCACTACTGGATTCACACCTTATGAACTAGTCTTTGGTAAAAAGCCCCTCTTACCTATTGAATTTGAGCTACTAACACTACGCACAACATTGGAAATTGGAATTGAATTGTCACAGGCACAGACAGATAGGATTCTATAGCTGAATGCATTGGATGAACTTAGGTTGGATGCTCTGCACCAAACTGAAGTAATTCAAGAGCAGAGGAAATTGTGGCATGACAGTCACATTCAGTAGAGGAAACTTCAACAAGGAGATTGGGCTTTACTTGTTTGATTCTCGCTATGAGGACTTCCCTGGAAAGCTGAGAACTAGATGGCTTGGACCTTACCGGATTGAGGAGGTATTTGACAATGGAGCGGCTCTGTTTATCTCCTATTGATGGGTCAGAGAGAAAGTTGGTAGTGAATGGACATCGCCTCGGGGTATACCATACACCTCGACTAAAGAGGAATTCTTGCAGTAGCTTGACAGTTTGGATACACAACAGGTGGAAGAAATTTCCTCTTCCACTTCAAAACAATCAACATGATCATGGATTTCAAGAAAAGAAAAAAAAATACAAAAAAATCAAAAAATAGAAAACAAAAAGATGAATAAATTTTGATTATGAATTCCTTCATGGGCATGATTTCAGGGAAATCATGAAATTCCTTCATGGGCATAGTCAGAATCAAGAAAAAAAAAAAAAAAGAGAAAAGGAGAGGTAAAAGAAAAAAAAAAGAAAAAATGAATAACTCAGTAGTGAAAACCTTTTTCAAGGCACTACTGGGTTGGTATGCATGAAAACCAGTTTTCTGGCATGCATAACCTTGAAAATTTTTGAACCATCATTGTACAAATTCACCAACTGCACTTGTTTTGAAATGTTGCAAAAATTCTCAGCAGAACATCAACAGAAGTAGTCATATTTCAAAAACTTGCATTAACTTGTTTTAATCAGGTATATATTTCTTACATTTCTTCATTGTAAATGATTGGTATATAGTATATAACAATTAACCATTAGCATAAAAGATATCCATAAGAGTTGGCATACTTAAACATGTTTTGAGAATGGGAATATTGATTTTTGCCTAATCTTCGGAACAAGAATGCCAAAAATAGTGCCTACTATCTTCTTCAGACTAATTGTTGTATTGTCTTCGAATTGAAATTGTCTTCAAATGATGCAATTGTTGCACTTTATCTTCGAAATGAAAATTTGTCTTAAAAAATAAAACAAAAATATCAGAAGGAAAAGAGTCTTCCCACCATGGTCTAACAAATAACTTAGAGGAAACCCTAGGAGCTTTGAGAGGTTTTACTCCACCTTAAATGATGTAATTTTTGGAGATGAGGATGAAGAGGAAGAAATAGATACTTTTGATGTTGTTGTAGAAGAAGAAATATTTTAAGCTTTGTAGAAGATGTTTAAGATTTAATCTGTAGAAGATGCTAAGTTGTTACAAAAAAGAAACACACCCAACAAGTAGAACAGAACACCTTGCTCCAGAACATTCAACTTCACAAGCAAAAAGACAAAAGAAAAGAGGATCTAGAACTAGAAGCGAAACATAAAAATAGAAGAAGGTCCATTTTTTTGAAGTTGCAACTGATTTGTCAGAACAAAGAAATGAAGCACCTAGCCCAATAGGGGAAGAAACAACAAGGGAAACAGAAGCATCTGAAACTAACCCCACAACCCCTATTGTCACTCAAAAATAGAGCAAAAAGAAGAAGTTTGCATCTAGAACTAGGAGGTCTACAAGACTCCACTTGAGGGAAATGACGGACCAGGTCATAGAACAAGAAGATGGACAAAGCAGTCCAGATGTCACAGAGATACAACCAGCCCTTGAAAACTTCCCAGAATTCCTTGAACAGATAATTGAGGAAGAGGCTGGGCAAGATAATCTAGAGGTGGCTACAGTTCAACAAGCCACAAAAATAGTAGATGCAATTATAGACAATTTCATAGAGCCTCCTAAATAGGAGCAAACAGATGTTGCAGAGGAAGAGCTAGTTATTGAGTAGCCTATTGTAGCTGACTTGTCTGCATCTGATTCTGAAGCAAAAATAGAGGAGGAAGATATCACAGAGTAGCTGAGAGCAGCAAGGAGTGTTGTCAAGACACAAACCAGATGGATTTTAGAAAAAGAAAACATCATTGAGATGCAGGAAAGAAAAATTGCAGAGTTACAACAGGAAGTGGCAGAACTGAGAGAGAAGTTGTCACAGTCTAAAAAATAGCCAATTGTATCCATTGATGAAGATGATTTGGCTCAACTGCTTGTGGATTTATCTAGGGTAGATGACTCTGTTGAGGCAGACATAGGAGCTCATTCTGAAGAAGCACCTTTTCATTCTGAAGATGTGCCTTCTCATTCAGAAGCACCCTTTCATTCTGAAGATGCTTCAAAATTGGCAAAAAGCATAGCAAAAAACATTGGAGATGAGTCACCAGCATAGGAACAGTCCAAGCAGCAGCATGAAATAGATCAAGTAAGTACTCCTATTGATGTCCCTGTATTTCAAACTATTACACCATCAGTAGAAGTAGCAGATAAGGGGGTGCAAGTAGAATTACTGTCTGATGACAACCCAATAGAAATAGCAGATAAGGGGGTGCAAGTAGAATTATTGATAGATGAACAACCAGTGGAAGTGGCAGAAAAAGGGGTTCAGATAGATCTGCTACCTAGAATTCCACCTATAGTCAGACCACCTAATACTGTGTCCTTAGAACAATACAATGCAGACATAGCCAGCTGGATGATTAGGTATGAGAAGCTTGCCACTAAGACTAAAAAGTTCAAATTAGAAGCAAAACAGCTAGAAGCCAAGGAAATAGAAATTTAGGCATTGAAAGAAAAGGTGTCTGATTTATGTCAAATTGCTGAATTTTTAGTCCAATTCAGATGGCCAGCCAGATTTTACAGTCTTATTCTGAAGGAGAAATACCTCAGATGGCAGGTCATGAGGATTAGTTCAGGTCTTCCATATAAATTGGACACCACTGCAGATTTCCTAGAAGCATACTTTGACAGCCCTTTTGAGCAGAAAAATCTCCTGTGTGAACTATTTTTACATAGTTTCTTTATTCCAGAAGAAGTAGAGTTTCATCCACAGATCTACATTGGAGATGTTCAATTGAGGGCATTCATGTCCACCTTGCAGAATCAATTTTATTGGGACCAAGAAAAGAGGCAGAATAAGGAGATTGAAACAAGAGCTGAATTGTTAGTCAGAGCAATTCAGCCAAATCACCCCATTATCACAAGACAACACTTCACCATGATGAACAAGGATGATGTGAAGAGAATGTACTTGACAAACTTGAGGGACTGTGTGAACAGATTCCATAATTTTTGTAATGACAATTTTGTGCCAACATTATCAGTCTATAGAAACAGATGGGCTGAACTTTCCATGTCTTTGTAGAAAAGAGAACCCATTTCCCCCATCAACTTAGAATGGTCTAGAAGAAGGGCAGAAGGAGTAATACAGTTGATTGAACTCATGCAACATAATTGGATAGGTCTCAGATTTAGGCCTCCAACCATCATCACTCCAGTCCCATTCTACTTTGAAGAAGATGCCCAACCTGATGAACAATTTGAAGAATGGCTCAGGGACCTTCAGAAGAACAGGGGATTTTATATAGGCAAGAAGTTGTTCTACAGGTCATGGAATTTGACCATGGACATATGTGATTCCATAGCCCAACAGAATGCATGAGGACATGCATCAATATAAGTTGGGGGAAAATGATGAGGCCTGGAAATGCCTCAATCATAACATGTTTTGAACACTGAAATTGCCTATAAACTCTTATGTTTAATCTAATATGCTAGTTAAGTTAATTCAATATGTTGTGTATTAACTATTTGCATGATGAATGTATCTCAAATACTATATTCTGATTTTTACAGCTTTTTGTATAAGTTTTATGTTGTTTTGTTATGACTTGCTAAAATGAGATATGCTTAGATTAATAGCAACATTTCACTAATCATGTTTTGATATGTCTCAAGCATTCATTTTACCTAAATCTAGCAACAGTTCAAGAAAACTGTTACTATGCAACAAAATTGGGTTTTCCCATGTAAATTCTAGCCAGCTGCCAATGAATGGCAAGGCATGGAATTCACATGTGGAAAGAGATGAAGACCATTGGAATCTGATCCTGAGAAGTAACCCACATGAGAAATGCAGAAGAAATCATTTAAGGAGCCCACATTTGTTCATTCTGAAGTCTCTTCGGAATGAACAGATATCTTCGAAATGAGAAAACATAGTGTCTTCGGAATGAGCGGATCTTCGGAATGAGAACTGTAGTATCTTTGGAATGAGCGGATCTTCAGAATGAGAACTGTAGTGTCTTCGAAATGAGTAGATCTTCGGAATGAGAACTATAGTATCTTCGAAATGAGTGGATCTTCGGAATGAGAATTGCAGTATCTTCGGAATGAGCCACTTATCTTCGAAATGAAAATAGAATGTGCTTTTTGACTTATTGACCGAATTCTAATGATGGAAAAAGGGAAATAAATATTGAAAAGGGTAAAGGGAAATATCTCAGATCTGAATTTGCCATCCTTGCCGACCAAAGCCACCATTTATGGAAAGATCAAAGTGTGATCTTCTTCTAGGATAAAACCAGGAATTGTTGCAGCATAATAGGATTAGATCTTTTTGAGATATTCTCAGCTTGTTAGTAAATCTTAGGACATCTATAAATATGGCTCCCATTCAGGTTGAGCTAGGAAGTAGAGAGAGTAAGGGGAGTAGAAGATAGAGAAATCAGAGAATAATAGGTGATAATCAGAAAGTGACTGTTACAGTCCTGTAATAGTTTTCAGCAGCATTATTGTAATCATGTGTTTGAATCAATAAAGTATATTGTTTCTATTTCATATTGCTTGTAAATGAGTGTGAGTAAGATCTAGAGAGAGAGAGACTCATACCTTCTTCTGGACAAAGAGGTTGGCCACTTCCAGACCTAGGAGGAGGACTAACAACAGGTTTTTATTCTGATTTTGTCTGTAGTAGAATGAGTTGTAGAACTTGTCATTTCATTCCTTTGTAAACAACTAATGATATTTGCAATCTTAGCTTATTTTATGTTTTGTGATTAATGATTTGGTTGTAATCCCCACTTTCAGCAAAGCTTTCAATTTATTGCAGACTGTCATTTCCAGAATTTACTATTTTCTGTAATTTCTTGCATTTTTATGTTTTGTTGTCAACCCCTACACAGAAGATTGACAACCTTCTGTTACAGAGCCTTGACAGTTTTCATTTCCATGTTAGAAGTAGATTTTCATTGCTGCAAAAGTAAATAGATTTCCTTTCTGCAATTAGAATCAGACTTTCAATTTTGCAACTGTTATTTCTGCAACATAATTAGGTCTCATTCTGCAATTGTAATTAGGACTTCATTTCTATAGTTAATGATTAGTTTCCAATTCTGCAACTTAGATTAAGGTTTAATTCATGCAATTTAGAGATAGGAATGTCCTAAACCCCCCACACAATCGGTTTCACCAATAAGACCTGTTGCTCTAGATTGACCTAAGTTATAACCCTGTTTACCCCTTCTTTCGTAGATAGCCTTGTACATAGCCCTGGATTGACAAATTCATTGAGAATTAATGATGTGTATAATGACAACGCATCACCATTCATGGTAGTGACCACATTGATGTAGATGAGAGGATTGATTCTAGGCTCATATATCCACAATTTCTATTGCCTAGAATATCGAAGCACGTTATGGAGGAAGTCCCTCCCAACATTGAGCGCTTTGAGGAAGGAGTAGTGTCAGTCTACACGATGGTATCATATATATGATTTTTCTATCAAATTTATCCAGATAGTGATGATAGCGATCGTAGAATAAGATACATTGGACCACATATACCTAATTTCTCCTTAAAATAGGGGGGAAGTGACAGATTGTATTTGTACAATGATGATGAGGACTTGATGGAGATGGCCTATTTGGGACCTCACCACTTATGCAATATGCCTCCACCTAGAGGTACCCCACCTATTACAGTTGTAGGTCTGCATCGAGAGATAAATCTCCATCGTAGCCTGAGGGAAAGAAGACAGCTTGAAGAGAGGTATCAAGAACTCTTTCTTGATCTGCCTACGTACATGGAGCTCCTTGAGCTGAGAGATCCCACTCTATAGCTAGTGCACTAGGAGGATCTAGTTATACGGGCATTCCATAGAGTGGATCCGTTTGTGCCCATACCTTCTAAACCAGATCTCAGGTATGAAAGCTACGCTTCAAAGATAGAGTTTTTTCCATGTGGTTTCAGAGATCAATTCCATTCCATCAATATGGTCTCTGTTTATTTGACCACTCTGCTTTGCAATCCAACATATCCATACAAACCGTTGCATCTGAACATGGATGCTATCGATTGGGATTGTGCTAACTCGCTAGTCCAGCCTAAATATTTCTTCCCAAATGAAGAAATGTTGCAACCATTTCATTTTGCACTAGGCTATGCTCAGGATGTTTTTCATGCCAAGAATACTTCCCAAGAGGAACATGTGAACTCGACTGATGACATCCATCTAATTCCTACACCCCACCAGCTTGAGGAGAGATCACATATGTTAGTAGAGAAAACCTTCGATGTGGATATCAAAAGGATCCCACCAATCCAAACAAGGTTAGATTTGGAGAGAGTCTCACTCTGGATGAGCATGATAGCATCATCCCTCTACTAAAAGAGAGACCTGATCTCTTTGCTTGGACTTACAAATACATGTCGGGTCTAGATCCAAAATTGGTTACTCATAACCTTTCACTAGATCTATCAAAGAAGCCAGTCAATCAAAAACTTAGAAAGATGCATCCAAAAATAGCCTTAATGGTAAAAGACGAGTTGCAAAAGTTGTTGGATGTAGATTTCATCATCTCCATCTACTATCCAGAGTGGGTCTCCAATATGGTACCTGTAGGAAAGCCATATGGAAGGGTCTATATTTGTACATATTTTAGAGATCTCAACAAAGCAACACCCAAAGATTCATTTTCGTTGCCAAATATTGATGCTCTAGTAGATGCCACTACAGGTCACAAAATGCTCTCCCTTACGGATGGTTTTTCTGGATATAACCAAATTTAGATTAAACTTGAAGATTAGCATAAAACTACGTTCATAATGCCATGGGGGAAATTTTACTACAAATTTATGCCATTCGGTCTTAAAAATGTTGGTGCCACATATCAACGGGCTATGACATATATATTTCATGACTACATGCATAAAATATTAGAAGATTATATCGACGACTTGCTAGCTAAGTTTTTGCTATGAGCAAAGCATGCGAAGGTCTTCGATCACCTGATAAAGCACAATGTCAGGTTGAATCCTAAGAAATGCATATTTGGTGTAACTTCAGGAAAACTCTTGGGATTCATTGTTTCTAAATGAGGCATCAAAGTAGACCCAACAAAGGTTACGGCTATTCTAGAGATGCGTCCTCCCACTAATATCAAAGAACTAAGAAGCCTTCAGGGCAAAGTAGCATCCATAAAGTGATTCATCGCTCAATTATCGGATAAGTGTCGACCCATGAATTACTGCTATACAAGGGGGTCCCATTTGATTGGGACAAGGACTGCCAAGTAGCCTTTGCTGAGATTAAGCAATACCTAGCAACGCCCCTAGTACTAGCTCCACCAAGGCCAGATGAACCTTTTCTGCTATATATATCGGAAATCAACTTTGCATTAGGGATCATGTTAGCCCAAAAGAACATGCAAGGCAAAGAGCAAGTTGTATATTACATTAGTCACACCTTGATGAGTATGAGTTAGGATATGCATATGTTGAAAAAATTTGTTTAGAAGTAGTGTTCACAACTAGGAAATTATGGTATTACATGCTAAGTCATACCACATATGTTATATCAAAACAGAATCCTTTGCAGTACATGATGAGCAAGACATACCATAAAACACTTACTGCAAAGTGGATCATGCTATTGAGAAAATTTTATTTGCAATTCATCAGCCAAAAGTCCATCAAGGGACAGGTCATAAGTGATCAACTGGCTGAGGCACCACTGTCCAACAATAGACCTCTAACAATTGAGGTTCCATATGATGCGGTCTTCGTAATATCTAAAGCTCTTGAACCTGAGGAACCAGAGAATAATGTTGATATGACATTGTTCTTCGATGGTTCAAAGTGTGAGCAAAGGGAGTGGTGTAGAAATAGTGTTTTTCATGCCACAAGGAGCTCCAATGTCCTTGTCGTTCAAGTTAAACTTTTCATGCACCAAAAATAATGCTGAGTATGAAGCCCTACTTTTGGGCCTCCACATAGCCATCACCATGGGTATTAAAATACTAAACATTTTTGGTGATTCTATGCTCATAGTTAACCAGGTTAAGGGGCTCTTTCAGTGTCGATGTCCCATGCTAAAAGCCTACAAATATCTTGTTGCCACTTATCTGGCTAAACTTGAATGGTATGACACCAAGGCAATCCCTCATTCATCAAATAGGTTCACAGACACCATGGCATCTTTGGGGTCCATGATCCCTCAAAATCTGTCTATCGATTTCACTACCATCCATGTTAAGATGCTCTCACATACAGTAGCGAAGCGTGCAACCTTTGATAACAAAGAGTCAGTCAACATGATTGTCATGGAACTAACAAATGATTGGTTTTGTAGAGTGAAAGACTTTCTTAAGTAGGCACCCTCGGAGTCATTGACTTCTTAGAGTCCTACGGGGAGTGGTACTACCATTAACCACAAGGTTGTTTCCCAGTCTGCATTTGCAAAGCTAAATACATAGGGGGAGTAGGTCATCTTAGCAGTCGAAGCTTAGGCTTTTCAAAGCTAGAAGTTGCAAATCCAAGACTTCCTAAAACTTGGTATGATTCCAGAGGGATTGTCGCATGCCGCAAGACACACATTTAAATAGAAAGTGACTAAGTATGTCTTGATAGGAGACATTTTGTACTGACGTAGCTATGAAGGAGTCCTCCTTCGATGTATTGAGCCCCAAGAGTCATCTTGGGTAATTTTAGAAGCTCACGATGGTATGTGCGATGGCCATTTCAACGACATGGCTATCATCAAACGCATCCTTTGCATGGGTTATTATTGGCCCACTATGAAGAAGGATTGCGATGTGTATGTCAATAAATGCGTTAAATGTCAGCATCATGCTAATCTTACGCACTTGCCATCATAGGACTTACAACCCATTCAGGTGACTTGGCAATTTGCTCAGTGGGGATTAGATCTGATTGGCAAGATTTCCCCTCCATAATTAGGCCAACATACATTCATTATCATGGTTACTGATTATTTTACAAAGTGGGTGGAAGCCATTCCCCTTACAATGACCACTGGAGCTTGCATCACAAAATTTATTCTCGAGCATATCATATGTCATTTTGGGATACCATCCAAAAATTTCAAATAATGGAATTTATTTTAAGAATAAAACTGTGCAAGATTTAATGTATAAATACCGTATTAAACACAGTTTTGTAACTCCATATTATCCGCAAGCAAACAGGCAAGCTAAGGCTCAAACAAGACTATGGTAGTCATCTTGAAAAAGAAAGTGCAATAACACCACAAGGATTGGCATATACAGCTGTCCCTTGCACTATGGGCTTATAGGACTAGCATTCGGATGCCCATTGGGGTAATGCTATTTTCACTAGTATATGGTGTTGAGGCCATTATACCCTTAGAGTTGGAAATTCCAACGCTGTGTGTTGCATTGAAAGAGGTCATCAATGATGACACCACGCGACAAGCTCACCTTGATCAATTGATGTTTCTTGATGAACGTTGCATGAATACCCTCAAGCATCTTTACATTTATCAAGAGCAATTAAAATGAACTTACAATATCAAAGTCCACCAGAGAGACTTTGAAGTTTAGGATCTTGTGCTGAAACAGAACCAATAGAACTCCAATTTGTTGCCTGACAGGCGAGATAAATTCATGGCTAACTGGCTAGGGCCTTAGATCATATCTGAGAAGATTGTTCTAGGTACCTATCACCTAACGTCTCTAGAGGGTGTGGAAGAGCTTGAGCCTCTCAATATCATCCATATTAAGGCATTTTATGCTTGAGAGTGTAGTAAAGGCACCAAAGGCATCTGTAAGCCCTTTGGTCAACCCAAAAGCTCTGAGGGATTTTGTCTCAACCGCTCGGTCATTCCAAAAGTCCCTAAGCTATCTGATTAAGAAGCTTGGTCAAGTAAAGGCACCAAAGGTATTTGTAAACCTTTGGTCAACCCAAAAGCCCCGAGGGTTTTGTCTCAACCGCTCGGTCATCCCAAAAGGCCCCAAGATCTCTGATTAAGAAGCCTGGTCAATTAAAGGCACCAAGGATTTCCAAAAATTTCTTGGTCAACCCAAAGGCTCCGAGAGTTCCTATAACTTCTACGTCATCCCAAAAGGCTCCATGCCCTCTTGCTAAGATTTTGGTCAGCTAAAAGGTTCCAAAGGCGGTTGTAAAACCTTTGGTCAATTCAAAAGGCTCCAAGGATTTCTAAAAATCACTTGGTCAACCCTAAAAAGATCCAAGGACATGTACTCATCGTCTGGTCAAATATGAAAGCTCAAAAACCTATAAAAATCAAGAAAAATATATAAAAGTCCAAAAAAAATTGATAAAGCTTAAAATCCAAAAAAAATAACATGTGCATTTGCATTTTGCATTTTCATCTGCATTCACACATGCATTCACATCATCATATTGCATTTAGGCATTTGTCATCTATTGCATTCCATAGTAGAATGTAGTGCATTTATCAAAGTTTTACAAACAATCACATGTTTGTATGACAATCATGCACCCTTGCATTTATCATAATTCATTACATTCGTACACGATACCTGTTGTGGATACCTATGTATGTATATTAATTTTTCCTATCACTAAGCCATACCTAGTGGGTTCTTCAAATATTGTAGAAAGCTTGCTTTGCTATTACAGACAAGGTCATTAGTTGGGATAGTGCCTCGACATATCAAAATCCCATCACTAAGAAAAACAATATAAAATCCTGGTAAGACAAGAGAGGATGAAAGTCACGAAAGCAGTCTTAGGTATCTAGAGAGATGGGTTTCATGACCTACTTATCCTACAAATAGTCAGTTTAGAAAGGTGTACTTTGGCAAAAGGACAAGAATTTCCCCTATAAATCCCAAAGTCACAAAAGTTAAATCCCAAGTTACAAAGTGCAAACATACAAATTTCAAGTTCAAAATATAAAGTGACATAGTGAATCAAAAGCACTATAAAAATCCCTTGCTCAAATAAAATGGTAACACATGGACTAACAGTGATTTTTATCACTACATATGAGCAAGTAAGAAGGGTGAGAACTTGAATCCCTAGATTGTACACCTTTTGAAAGCCATAGAGTGATCCTTGATCGCAACAATGGGTTGGAATATTCTCGCCTACAATCAGAGGGGTAGTTCTATTGGGTGATCCCCAAACATAGAAATGGGTTGAAAGAGTCCCGCCTGCATTTGGAGGGGTAGCCTTGTTCAATTTGCAAGATGAGCTAGCACTAGGTACCTAGGATTGTCTAGTTGTATAAGTCTAATGAAAGCTGAAACAAGGATAATATGATTGTATGAGGAACCTTATCTCACATATGCATTGAAAGAGTCTTGACTGAAATATAGGGTATGCTTATGATCTATCTAAAAATACTCACATGCACACACAGGGATTATGAATAGTTGGGTCTATCACAACAAAAGCCTTGTCCAATATAAGCCTGGTATAGTTAGTATGTGATTTTTGGAGAGGTTTACTAGGGTGTTTGAGTCTCAAGGAAAACATCAAAAAAAAGAAAATGCTCCAATAGCAACAAGATACCAAATATCATTATACTTCAGAGATATGAGTCATTAATTCATCAGAATGCATTTTTACAAAGAATAATCAAATATATAGGATAGATACCGCATGAATATCCGAAATGATGTTTAGACGGCCACTAAATATATAGTGCAGCAAAGAAGAAATATACAGAATGACATATTCAGTCATTAGCATTATACCAATCCATTCCACTGCATTTCATATATGGGTGATTAATTGATTAAGTTCTTGTAATGAGAATTATAAATTATTTTGCATGATTGTTATACATTCTGTGGTGTCATATTTTAAAAATTGATATACATAGTTTACATTCATTCCTTATGTTTTAAGTGATTAAAGCATACAGGTTCATCTCCATTAGATTATGATTCCGTATATAATGCATTACCATACATTGCATAGCATATCATAAACTGCATAAAATATACACATGCCCAAAAAGCAAAAATAAATATGCATTAAAAATAAACATCGCATCCATATACATACATCATATGTCGTACATCTACTCATCTAGATCATTGCATATCATCATCATAAAGTAGAAAAACTATCTAGTGCATGACATCCATACATCACATCATATAAACATAACATTTAAATATGCATTGCATCCATGTGCATCAAATAAACATAAAATCAAAAATTAATAAATACACATGTACACATAATGAGCCATGAAATATCATATCATATATATGTGTGTCCAAATGAGTACATAGGGAGTGCAAAATTCCCGCAAGCTACAACTATGTAGGTCCTCTACCTTACACACAAAATGATACATAAAAACTGTAGTAGGAAGCTGCTATAAATTGGATCTAGGATGCTCCCCCTGTACTGGAGCTCTCACCACCTCCCTCTGCACTATGCTCTAGAGCCTGATCTCCTGGCTGACCTGGCACCTATGGTGGGTCCTGCTATGGATCCTACCCATCGCCAAATCCTAGTGCACCTAGCACATAGGAAATTGGTAACTGTAGTAGGTTGTTCCTCTGGCTGGAGGCCCCTGATGTCTGCCCTGGATCTCTAGCCCTGGCCTACGATATTGTTGTGTGTGTGCTAGAGGACCTGTGCATCCTATCAGTCCTATGAGTCCTATGACTTAAGCTCATTGTGGACTGCCCTAAGGTCCTGGACCTGGTACGCTGCAACATTGCTACAAAAGGATCCTCAAGAATCGGTAATCCCTGCATCTCTATGTAGCCGACCAGTTGATCAACGTGGGCAAGCCAAGTTGCATGCATCTCATTTTTCCTCATGACCATACCATGCAGTCACATCACATTAGTAGTCAAATCCTATATAGTTGGTGTACCTACTATTGGTATCGTAGGAGGCCCCATGATAGCCTAAGGAGGCCCCATAATAGCTCCTCTCACTACTCACACAAGATCTTGCTCTACCTCTATTGTAGTTTCTTATGCATGTGCTAACTCTAGAGTAGTCTATAGTCTTTGCACCTGGGCATCTACATTGGTAGCTCGAGTCGTGAGCTCCTATAGCTGGCCCTACACCTCAATCAAGCATTGCTCCCTATCAGCCACCTTCACCTCTAGAGTGGTAATGGTGGTATCTCTCTCCCACTACTATGTGTGAAATCACCCAATATGACTCTGTAAGTCAATAATCTACACTAGAATTTTTCCCTCTATGCTATCAAGAGGGACCTCACCCTCCTCTAGAGAATCCTCCTTAGGGTCGATCTCTGATAGGTCCTCAACGGTAGCCTCTGTGCCCCAACCGTCCTCAGTACACTGGTGCACCCTACACCCATTAGGATTTGTCTCTGCCTCTACCTATGTAGGCTCTTAGCCCAGAGGCCTAGTCCCATGCCATCTAAATAGAGACCACCACCTGTCATAGTTGGGTGTAGTCCCAGCTATCTCAACCCTTAACTCCTAGAAGTTGTTGGGTGCATCCCTTAGTGGAAGAGGAACTATCAGTGGGAGATCCCTCTCCAGAGCAAAGCATCTGTACCTCAGGGGCATATCTGGCAGGTCCTACACCATGTTGAACTATCATAGGACATGAGAGAAAAATTGATACTCTCTCACCTCTATCTTACGCCAGATAAGCCATCTATCTCAGTGGGCCCATCGTAGCCACTCGTCTACCTCCGACCATACAGGACAATCCATGTAGGGGTGCTAGACGACATCCCCCAACCAAAGTGCCACAAAATTGATGATGTAATGTTATGTATCCCCAGCATGACCTCTACTATGAACACCCTCCTTAGCACGAGGCCAACAGGTAGTGTAGCACTAATGAACGTCATCTAGGGTAGCGATGTGCAGAGGTAGATCAGCAGGACGCTCGATCTGGATGTGTTGCCACCCCCATATCTATAGCAAAAGGTTGTAGTTGATGCCCTTATGGCTTCGCTCTATAATCTGGTATAGGTCTTTGTAGAGATAACATAGTAAATTGCTCCTATAGGCTAGTAGTAGTGGCTCCTCCATCAAGCTCTAAAGCACCCTCCAAGCAAGGGCTAGCATGTTTCAAGGAATCCTCATACCCAAGGAGTCTGGAAGGACAATATGAATGATGAGGTGCATGAAAAGGGCCTCTCGACCAGATAAGATGTCATCTCGATACTAGTCCCCGATGTGCACCCCTCCATGGCCTGCATCATCCTATGCGTCAGTGCTCTAATCACAAAATATGGTAGCAAAAATGATATCCTTTGTTGTGTAGGTAGAGGAAATGATAGCCTCACCATAAATAGGGATCCTAAAGATCCTGTAGACATCCTCCAGTGTGATAATCATATCACCAAGAGGTAGGTGAAATTTTTTGGTCCACGCATTCCAGCACCGGGCCAACACAGTAATATAGGCCTAATCTACCCTAATTGTGGGTAGATACATGACATAACCAAACCCGATGGCTCGAAACCATGCTCGATCATCATCCGATAATGCCTCACGGAGAATCCTCATCAAGTAAAGCTCCCACACTCTAGAATTTAACTTTTAAAAAGCAAAAACAAAAAAAACATCATGTAAGCTAAATCTAGCTAAGCAGAGCTAAAGAAAACTACAAATTAAAAAAAAAACTAGCAATTTCAGCCTGCAACTGCAACTTACGATCCCCTATTTGCAAATTGGGAACCGCAGCTACAAATTGTGGTCCCCAATCTGCAAATTGGGAACCGTAGATGCAACTTGTGATCCCCAATTTGCAAAATTGGGGGTCATAGCTGAAACCTATGGTTCCCATTTTGCCAACTGGTACCCTCCTAGACCACTAATGCATAAAAATTAAACTCTAGTCTAACCTAAACTAGTGGGGTTCATTATCGATAGTTTAATGAGGTTCAATTTCCACATTTATTAAGTGTGGTTTATTTTACTCATATGGAGTGCGAGGTCTCGATTTTGAGTTACCTTACCTGCACCCTACCCCCGGTTAGTCCATGGCTGATCAGGATCTGCCATCAAGGAAGAACAAGTGTACAGGTTGTTGAGTTTGACAGCATTTCGTATCAGGGAATGCCTTTTCTCTCTCAGAGCTCTCAAATTGCTAAAGGTTGCAAGAAAACAATGAAAAATTGCAAATAGGATTTCAATTTATAGGTTCTCCTAGTCTCTATGGATCACAGCTGACACCCACAGTCCGTAAACTAGGGTCTTCTGCCCATAGGTCTGACCTACGATTCCCAAAATTTGATAGTGCACACCGTAGGCCATACTCGCGGTCCGTAACTAGGAATAAATGCGCTAAAAAACCATCATGGGAAGGTATGAAAAGGTAAATTAATGACTCACAATGGATAAAACGCAAAATAAATGATCAAAATTGTAAATTTGGTGACATTAAAAGCACTAGGATCAATCCAATAAATGTAAAATTAAAACAAAAAAATCAAAAAATAAAAAACCAAATGCGCCTCGTATTCAGTGATTTATCCTATAAACTTGGCGATTGCAACGACTTGCGATACATGCAATCTGGAAAGATGATTAAATCACAATAAGAACATTTGGGGCAAAATTGTCATTTCTTTTATGACATCTTTCAACAAATCATCGACAATATGATTCAACACAAGTCTTCTTGAATTTGTATTATATTGACTCTCTAAGACGACTATCATAGCCTGACTACTCCATGGGAGAGAGATGTGCAAATACTACTAAGCATTGCAATCATAAGTTGAACTAGGCCTCGCCAAGGCATTTAAACATCTCAAATCTAAGGTTGTTTAGGATCATTCATTATGGTCAAGTGATTTCATTGCTTCAGTCATTGTCATTACCCTCATCGACTCGTCGCTTGAGGGGGTAGTCATAATTTCATGTCATAATCAAAATCAACAAAAGATCCCGGAGATCGTAGATCCCTTGATCTTGTCAAAATTGTGTTTGTCCTTACGAATCATTGCTAATAGCTATCATAAGCTTCCCCCTCTGCTTGGGGAAAATAGCAAATATGAAATTTTGTTTGTAGCTCTCATCCTTCGGTTATATAGGCCTAACTCCTATTGTAGCACCAAAGCTACCTAAATGTCTGATGACGAGTGTAGACTTTTCAAATGTAAGCCTTCCCATGTTGGAAGCAATGATTCCAGGATGTGCATCCTTTTGTTGGACCTAGGGCATCTAATGTTGATCAGACTAATGATCATCATAGAACCTGTGACATCATTTTAGGAGGTCTATTTTGCTTAGTGTTGTTCAATCTCACAACGCATCTCAAAAGGGGCATTTGTAGACACCTAAAATATGCCATGCCAAGGGCGACTACTCATATGGACATGCTAGAAAACCATATGAAGGATCTTGGATAGACTCCAAGATAGAGCAGTGGTTCTAACCACTCAATTTAGGCATTCTGGCCTAAGCAGTCTGAATTGTAGCCTAGACCTGTGGTCTCTAGTTTGAACCATAGTTGACACCTGTGGTCTGTAGTCCAGACTGTATTTGTGACCTGTAGTTTGAACTAGAGTTTAGTTAGGTCTTCCATCCAAGCCAAATCATTTGGAACAGCCAAGAGATCTAGAAGGAGGCAATTGGAGGGCAAAAGATTCCAAAGGCTTCCATCCCAATTATCCTAACCAACCTTCTTGGTCTTGGATTCTCCATGAAGCCACCCCTAGCCCTAATGGAATGCTATAAATACCCCCATTTTTAAATAGGGAAATAGGATGAAAGAGAGATAATTTGTATAGCGAAGTGTTGGAAAATTATCAAGTGAGCTAATTGATCAAGAGAGCAGTGAACCCCTATCAAATTTCATAATGACCTTGTGCATTTGAGAGCCCCTTTGCTATCCATCCAAAGACCAATTAGCCATGGATGCCCTAGGTTCCTAGGAGGATCAAGAAACACAAATATGGGTGAACGAAGGCCCTTCATAGCGATTTGACCACCAAATCTATTAGAGGATGATAAAGACAACCCTTGAACATCAATTTGGATAAGGAGGTCAAGCCTACTACCGCTAATTCTGAGGGCAAACACATCAGAGGTCAAACCATAGCTGTCAATCATGGTTTATAGTGTAGACCACCCCTCATAGCTATGGTTTATAACAGGTTAAATATCACCTTACTCAGTTTACTTTTTACTACATAGATTAGTCATGTTAGTCTTTTCATAGGCTTAATTGCATTTTTAGAGAAACTCTGATCATAGGAATTAGGCATTTTCTGCATTGTAGTGGTGTAGCACCCTAAAATTGGCATAGTGAAATTACAATAATTACATTCACCTTAGTAAATAATTTAAAATTCAAATTTAACCTCCCAAACTGCCCGTTAACCATCGGGAAATCTATTTCCCCTTTTTTGTGCCATTTTTAGAGGTTGTTTTGACCGCTTGACGATATCGTCGCCGATCGCACGATATCGCCCCGCATTTGACGATTTCGTCTCGGACTAGGACGTCCGGACGATCTTGTCGCAAAACTGATTTTGCAAAGTTGGATTCTGTTCTAACGGGTCTCCAATCTGCGCCGTTGGGACCCTCCCCCCGTTGGAGATCTCCCAAATTGGGATGATCTCCAACCTCCTAACTACTCCCCTAAGCCTATTTAGTCTCTAGGATTTTCCCTTCCCAACCCCCCGGCTGAAAATTCTCTGCAAGTTAACTCCATTCACGTTAAAACATCCCTATTTTCCATTTGCACTGGTCCCATACCAATTTTATTGCAGGTACATCACTATTTTTCAGCCGGAGCCAGCACCTATCGTCGCCGACCGAACCCGTTCGGATCGGAGGCGAACCCCGTCGAATTCGAGGCGATTTCGTACCGATGCGAGACGATCTCGACTCGCAGTCCGTATTAAGGCAATCGATGCTCGAAGTTTGCGTTTCTCAACCTTTTCTCTCGTCATTTTATTCTCGCAAATTAGATAGTCTATTCAAGTGTTTTATGTCATTTTGCATTTGGAGTTCACCCATTTTGATTAAGTGCATAATTAAATCCTAATTATCATCTAATTAGCACGATTCATTTCTCTATTTGTGTTTAAGTTTCAGTTTGATAACATTGCTGCCATTTTATATCATTTCCCTCTCGTTAGCACTGTAGTACTTTTTGTATTTTGCATCTATTTTTGGTTTTGTAGGTCTCCGACTAATTCGTCTGACGAATTCATCAGATCTCAGACGATCTTGTCTGATTGCAGATGATTCTGTCTAATCTCAGACGATCCAGACTGCTTCAACATCATAATCTTCTTCAGACATCCGGATCAGGTATTCCTCATTTGTATTCTGTAATCTCTCTATTTTTCTGTCTTTAAATTTATTTTTTGTATTCATTGAACTTGCATTTTCATATAGAGTAATCTAGATACATTCGGCCAAACCTAGGATATGAATGCTTAAGGTTAAAAATGAACACATTTAAACACATTCCAAAACCTAGGCGTGGAAGCTGCCATTAAATGTTTCCTAGTGAACCCACCATCCGTCGAAAAATCATCAAAATACACCTCCCTTGAGAGGCGGGACCTTCGCAAAGTCCTCTCAACCCGAGGTACCGCGACATCCTTTTCCCATCCTCCTTCCGGGCACGGATCCAATAGCCTGAAGGTAGGGATGCAAAAAATTTGGAGCGATACATTTTGGTGAACCCGACGTGAATGCATCATAACCTTTTGAAAAACAAAAACAAAAAACAAAAACATCTATAGAACAACTAAAACATAGATGCATTTTAAAACATTCAAGTTTGAAAACATGTTTAGATGGTAGCTCCTAAGAAAAGGTTAGCGGTTACTATAAACGTAGAAAATCAATTGGCAGCTATAGAAGTTAATTCTGTCCTTAGTGTGCCTGAAACAAGTAGAAATCAATTCCTGTGGAACGAACTTGATAGAAGACTTAGTCTCATCTCATCTAGGTCCACACAACTTAAGCAAATCAAGAGGCTAGTCCTAGATAGAATCCTGGATCCTCATCAATTAGTTTTTTATCATGAACTTCAGAGAGCCTGCCATAGATGGTTAGCCTATAGGAGAGCTTTAGTATCTTCAGAGTTGTTCACCTTCGAGGAATACCTCGAGAACGCAGCCATTGTGCACCAGTTCCTAGGTTGTGTAGAAGACCAAGAGGTTGTTCTTACAGATAGGGAAATATGGAATAGAGTTCCATGAGCTGTGTTATATCGAGAGTATTGCCATGAGCTTTACTTTTATCAACCAAAGCATCTAAAATAGACAACATCACTATAGCTCTTTTCATCAAATTTTTAAAAGAAAACTTTCAATTTGAAGAAGAACACTTCATGACTCCCGAACAACTCGAACCTATTAATGATATTCATAAATTGTTTATAGAAAACTAGATTATTATTTCAGTATTATTTCTTGCATTTATTGTGTTATTTGCTATCTTTATTATATTGTTTCAAAAAAAAAAAACAAAGAAAAACTAAAAAACTAAAAAAATCAAAAACTTAGCAAAAACTTAAACATTTCATTTTCAAATATTGTAGTAGGTATATAGTAAATATATACCTCTTAATTTGTTGCATATATATATATATATATATATATATATATATATATATATATAAAAATATATATATATTTGCTGAAATCAAAACTTAGCACCATGCCTAAACTTAGGAATGGTAAAGAAACTTTAGGAGAAGGAGAAGATTGGTTACAAGATACAACTAAAGACCTAAATGTCCTTCTTGGAGATTCAAATCTGGAAGGAGAAACTCTAGGTCAATCAGACGAAGACTTAGGTGAAGATAAGGAACAAGAAGGAAGTGTTAAAGAGGATGGATCCTCATCCCCTAGAGTAGCTCCAAATGGAACTATTGCCTTTGACAATGCAGAGCATTTCAAGAAATTTCTCATGGATAACATTGATGACCTTAATGTGGCAATTCGCCTTGATAAAGGGCAAATTAGTAACACTCAAGCAGCCATGGAATATATGTGCAATATGCGCACTAATCCCTTGTCTTTCATTGATCAAGAAAGTGACAAGGTTGGGCCATCCAATACGGATATGGTCACTATGGCTCAAAACATGTCAAAACAATAGGTTACCCAACCTCCTAAGGAGCCTGTTATTCAACCTAAAATCACTCCCATACAAAAGAAACCTTCCTTCACTACTTTATTCCGCCAAACTATTGAGCAATATGCTTCAAGTAAACAAAACCTAAAACAAAGCCAAATACAAACTTTCAACAATCCGGAATACAACATAATCCAACTTCAAAATTCCTCCATAATACTTTTCCTACCAATACTTTACACAACAATAACATGGCATCTAATCTTCATGTTCCTCCATCATATGCCCATAACACTCATGTCAATGCCCTACCGAACCAATATGGGGGGCAAACTAGTAATCTGGAAGCCATGGTGAAACAATTGGCTTCACGTATGGACCAAATAGATCCCTACCGTCCCTCGTATAATTATCGAGAGATCCGTAGTCAACCTTTGGACCCCATAGTTGTAGTTCAACCATACCCTAAGAATTTTCCCATGCCCGTCCCACCTATATATAAAGGAACCGAAGATCCCATAGAGCATCTTCGCATGTTTAGGATAGCATGTCACGACATATCGCATGACGACTTGCTATTACTAAAAATGTTCCCCAAAAGTTTAGGTGGAATGGCATTAGAGTGGTACTATCAATTGCCCACTCATTCTTTGAGAAACTTCGAAGAAACAACTGAATCATTTGTCCATCAATTTAGTGCCTACATCGAGAGGCATGTAACTATTAAAGACCTATACAATTTAAAACAAGACAAGGATGAATGCTTTGCCGATTTCTTAGCTAGATGGAGGCAATTGATAGGAAAACTGCACTTTGTGCTGCCTTATAGGGAAATGTTGGACATTTTCATCAACAATTTACAAGAACAGATATCTTATGAGCTATCGACTGCTACTTTAACTACCTTCGATCAAGCTATAGATTTAGCTCGAAGAGTAGAAGATGCCCTCATTAGGAGAGGCCAACTTAGGAAGAAGGATGATGAGAAAACATCCAAAAATCAATATAAAAACAAACAAGTTGTCGGTGATGGAGTCACTGACAACAGAAACGTTGCTAATATCAATGCAACGAAGACAACAGAAAAATTCATATTGAAACCTCCCCGACAAGCCTCCTCGAGAATTCACTAGATTAAACCAACCCTTATCAACTATTTTACCTCAATTACTCGAAAGAGGTTTGATCCAATTACCAGCCATTCGGGAACCTGACCCAACTATACCCGGATATAGAGCCGACTTGCACCGTGATTTCCATAGAGGACCCGGACATTCTACCAACGCTTGTAAAAGGTTGAAACATAAAATACAAGATTTGATTGACAATAATGAAATGGAAGTGCAAGCCTTCCAACCTAAACAAAACCCTCCTAATAATACTCAAAAGACCATTCCCCAAAATCAAAATCAAAATGCCAATCAAACTCTAGACATATTTCAACACCCTTTACCAAGACATGGTAAAGAGGTAGCCAATCAAATCGAACATCATAATGTTCCCCCTCCTACCCGATATGTAGGAACCATTAGCGGACAATTACCTATTCAGGATCCTCAAATATTTGACACGACCTTATCCCTGGTTACGACCAGGCCCTTACATAATTTTCAAACTTCTGATTCTAGTGATATAGAATCAGATAGTGAAAGTGAACTAGACATTACTTCAAACCAATCGAATAGTTCTAAAAACGAATCAGATCCTATTCAACCCGTCACAGATGCTATGGTTCCAGAAGAACCATTTCCTAGAAGAGTCACTACTCGACCTTCTTCCAATATATTCCTTTCTAATGAAGAAGCCATTAATGCTCAACCGAGACCAGTTCAACGTCTTCACTATAACATTGTAGGTACCATTGGAGTCGTTACTCGACAACAAGCTCAAAACTCTCAACAAGAACCAAATCAGAACGATGGATCAGCTCCATTCATTTTGAAAAATCCCAATAAAGGGAATCATGTTCCTACTGTTCCATCTAAACCCCCTTACAATATTAATGAGCAATTGTCCAATACTACGGCCATAATTTCCCTCTTAGATTTATTAAGATCCTCTCCCACCCATAGGGATGAGTTGATGCTTACATTGAGCCAAATGATGGTACCTCAAAACATTCAACCTGAAGCTATGGCCAATACTATCATCACACGAGAGATTGATTGTATTGACTTCCGGGATAAAGATATCCCACAACACAGTTTACATAAGGACAATCCCTTATACATTACTGCTTTAATTGGAGATGTAGCCATCAAAAGAGTTTTGATTGATAATGGCTCATCTCTAAACATTTGCACCTTTGACTTCTACCAACGATTTGGCTTTAGAAGTGATGAAATGAAGAAAACTGATATGATTATCAAAGCTTTTAATGACGAAACACAAGAAACGTGTGGAGTTATTACCCTCCCATTGCAAGTTGGCCCTAGAACCCTAGAAACAACCGTGTTTATTGTACATTGTCCAACATCGTACAATATACTTTTGGGTCGCCCTTGGATCAACGCCATGCGAGCGGTCCCCTCAACTTTACACCAATGTGTTAAATTTGAGTTTAAAAATCAGTTGGTCACTATCCATGGTGACCCTAGACCCTTTGATATGTGTGCTTTGGCGTAACCCGTTGGAGTGCAATTTTGCCCTGGCTCCGTCATCCACACATCCTAGTTCTTCTTTTTCATCCAAAACTGTGAAACATAAACCCATAACTTCACCTATTTCCCTTCCATTAATTTCATCCTCCTATGTAGACCAACAACCCTCTAAACAAATCATTTTAGAACCTCAAAAAGATCTTAAATCTACAACCAATCCTTCAAGTTCTATCCCTATAAATTCAAAACCTATAGACACATCTATCATACCTTCCACATCTAAAGACATAGGTAATAAGCCTTCTACATCTTATGCCCTTTCTGATGAACTCTTACCAGATTTATCTACAACCTTAATATCAGAAAAAATGAATGCTTTCATGCGAGATTCAAACCTTTTAAATGACTTACCGCCATCTCCTCGTACTTTGGGCCTCCCACAACCTATGGGAAGTACTTACCAAGTCGGGAGTTGTGCCTTCATTTATAAAGGATATGACTGGGGAAGAATCCCTCGAAATATCAAAACTCATCATGAGGGATATGCTCGGTGTTATTTTACCAATGATTATATTAAAGCTAAACCCATGATGCTTAAAATGGGATATGAAGGGAAAGGCTTGGGACCTTCCCAAAATGGCATGAAAGAACCTTTCGAGGTAGAACCGTGGCCTGCCCGCCGTGGTGTGGGCCTATTTCCTAGTAAGGGTCAACCCTTTCCTTTTGAGGATGATGATCATCTCATATGCTATCAAGATTATTTGGATAGGCATGTTGATTTGCCTATTAAAAATCAGTCGTTTTCATGCAACATGCTGTCCATAGCATACCCCGAAATGATTGTCGACCCCGATGAAGAATTGGAAGGAGATATCTTCCATGATGTCTCTCGTTGAAGAGATGTTACACAATGGATTTTATTTTGATGGTTCTATACCAACTATAGCCCAACTTGAGGCCACTGATCCTCAGAATGAATTATCTAAATTAACCTTACAAGAATTACAAGAATTGGGCGTTTCACCCGCCCCACCTAACTTTGAAAGAGATCTACACATGGAGGTAGAAAACGTCATTAAAATTAATATTGGAACTGAGGATAATCCTCACATAATCAATATTGGATCAGAATTAAGCCAAGAAAAACAAGAACAATACATTGCATTCCTTAAAGAGTATGAAGATGTCTTCGCTTGGACATACGAAGATATGCCAGGTCTAGACCCTTTCGTAGTCATGCATCATCTAGTGGTCCATCCGGATGCTAAACCCGTTAAACAAAAACTTAGAAAAATGCATCCCAAAGTGGCTCTGCTAGTCAAAGGGGAGTTAGAAAAACTCCTGAATGTTATCTTTATACAAGCTATTGATTATGCTGAATGGATCTCAAACGTAGTTCCAGTCACCAAGAAAGAAGCTACCAAAGTTAGGGTTTGCACAGATTTTAGAGATATTAACGCTGCATGCCCTAAAGATGACTTTCCTCTTCCAAACATGGACCAAATCATTGACTTCACTGCCAAAAGTGGGATGATGTCCTTAATGGATGGATTCTCCGGTTATAATCAGATCAGGATAGCTCTTGAAGACCAGGCTAAAATAGCCTTTATTACCCCCGGGGTACCTTTTGCCGGAAAGTGATGCCATTTGGCTTAAAGAACGCTCGGTGCAACTTATCAACGAGCTATGACCTACATTTTTCATGATATGATGCATGATATCCTACATGATTATGTGGATGATATTATAGCTCGCTCTATTATTGAAAATAATCATTTAGATGATTTAAGGAAAGTCTTTAATCGATTACGAGAATATCTCATTCGATTAAATCCAACAAAATGCATATTCGGAGTTAAATCCGACAAACTATTAGGGGTTTTAGTTTCTTTACGTGGTATTGAAATCGACCCTCTCAAGATTGCGGCCATCACTGATATGCCCGCACCTACTAATATATCTGAGTTACGAAGTTTACAAGGTAAGCTTCAAGCCATCCGTCGCTTCATCGATAAGCTGGCGGATAAAACCGGTCCCTTTCTTAAACTCCTTAAGAAGGATGTCCCCTTTAATTGGGATACATAATGTAGAGAAGCTTTTGAACTTCTCAAACAATACCTCCTTAATCCACCCGTGCTTTCACCACCTAAATCCGATCGCCCATTTCTCCTCTATATTTTCGCTTCGGATTCTCGCCTTAGGGGCTATGTTAGCTCAACTTGATGATGAAAAGCGAGAACGTGCTAATTATTATATTAGCCGAACCTTCATCGCTTATGAAACCCGCTACACAACATTGGAAAAACTATGTCTAGCAGTCGTATTTGCTACGCAAAAATTATGACATTATATGCTTAGTCAAAAAACTTATGTCATTGCTAAATATGATCCCTTAAGGTATCTCATGAGTCGACCTTATTTATCGGGTCGCACACCCAAGTGGGTTCTTGCTCTAAGCGAGTTCGATCTCACATTCATAGGACAGAAGTCTGTTAAGGGTCAAATCATAGCAGATCAATTAGCTGCTGCACCCTTAGAGTCTACCCATCCCCTCATCATCGAGTTTCCAGATGAATGCCTTCAATTAGAGGCAGACCATCCCGAACAATGGTCCTTATACTTTGATGGAGCCCGATGCATGAGTGGGGCATGGTGCGGGTATTATTTTAATATCTCCGCAAAAACATCTTATTCCTCCCGTCCTTCAAATTGACATTTGCTTGCACCAACAATATTGCTGAGTATGAAGCTCTAATCCTTGGATTACGAGCTGCCCTAGCGCTAAAAATTAAACACCTTTTAGTTTTTGGTGATTCCCAACTGGTTATAAACCAAATTAATGAAGTTTATCAAACCCGAGATGATAAACTGTGCCCATATAAGGCCTATGTTTTACAATTAATGTCTTTATTTGATCAAGTCACCTTGGAAGCTATTCCTCGAACTAGCAACCGTGCAGCTGATGCTATGGCCGCAACTGCATCTCTCCTGCCCTTGGAGTTAGATGACGAATATGCCACTATCATTATTCGTCGACTCCAGGAACCCGCCTCAAATAAGTCATGCTTAGAGCCTTTGGATGTGTTTCTAATCAATGAAACAACTCCCGAGCCTTGGTATACAGACATATTTGATTTTCTTCAAAATGGGACTTTCCCTGCCAATTCTAATAGAAACTAGCATCGGTTATTACGTCGACGAGCAAGTCGATTCGTAATAATTGGCAATACTTTATATAGGAGATCTTTTGAAGGTATCCTATTAAGATGTTTAAACTTAGAAGAGTCTAAATCAGCCTTGAGTGAAGCCCACGATGGATCTTGTGGAGGACACTTTAGTGGTAGTGTTATTGCTAAAAAGCTCCTTCGGATAGGATACTTTTGGCCTACCATGGAAACGGATGCACATGAGTATGTGCGCCATTGCGACAAGTGTCAAAAACATGCTGACCTTGTCCATGCGCCTGCACAAGAGCTACAAGCTATTTCATCTCCATGGCCCTTTTCTAAATGGGGCTTGGATATTATTGGCAAAATCAATCCCGTGTCATCCGATGGACACAAGTTCATCATAACCGCCACCGAGTATTTCACGAAGTGGGTCGAAGCTATGCCTTTAGCTTCCTGCACTGGCACACAAGTTTCTAAATTTATTTTTAATCAAATCATTTGCAGGTTCGGAATCCCCGCCAATCTCATCTCTGACAATGGAACTTGTTTCAAAAATAAAGATGTTAAAAAATTATGTCAAAAATATAAGATTCAACATCGCCGGTCCACTCCCTATTATCCTCGTGGTAATGGTCAAGGTAAGCATCTAACAAAACCTTAATCAAAATTCTCAAAATATTGGTCAATAAACCGGCCGTGGACCGGCACATTCAATTATATCCAGCCTTGTGGGCCTATCGAACTAGTGTTCGAACCCCCACTGGAACTTCACCATTTGTTTTGGTGTATGGTGCGAAGCAGTTTTTCCATTTGAATTGGAAGTTCCTTCTTTGGCTCTGCTACTTCAAGATACCGAAGTAGGAGATGAATATCGTGTCTGGCAGACTTAGTCAGCTGGAACTCCTAGATGAAAAATGCATCAATGCTTTGGAGCATCTCCGTGCTTACCAAAACAAGCTTAAAAGATCATATGCTAAAAAGTTCATCACAGATCCTTTGAGATCGACGACCTTGTTTTAAAAGAAAATAAAAAAAATACAAATGCAACTAAGGACCTTAAAGGTAAATTCGAGCCCAATTAGCTTGGACCATACATTATTACTCGCTAAATTTGAATCAGGAGCATACAAATTATCTACCTTAGATGGTAAAGAACTTAAAGAACCCATGAATATTTTGCATCTTAAACGTTACTATGCATAAATTTGGTCATCTTTCATCCTTGTATATAACTTGTTTTCAAAAATTTTTATATATTTCTTTCAAATTTATAAAAATCCAAAAACATCAAAAATATTCATAATCATCCAAAATCTTCAAAACTATCTATTGCATTTATTTAAGGCACTTGTTAAATTTTTTCTCCTCAAAATCAAAAATAAAACCAAAAATCAAAATAATGATAAAAATATAATAACAACTATATGCTTGAAACCAAATAAAATAAAGAAGAAAGAGAGAGTCCACATCCTCAAAAATTTTCTCAAAAGTGTTCATATATATTTTCTTACAATTATCGCAGTTATATGTTTTAAATTATTTTTGGATAAATTAGCATTTATGTGGCATCCCTCACTTGCACACTCACAACAATAAATATCTTGATTTTATCTCGCATGATTACTAATCTCTCTTATATCAAAGTTCACAAAATTCACTTAAATAAAGTTTGAGCATGGAGAATTGATCTTGTTATTTACTTAAACCAAGCACATCTTTTCACAATAAAATGATTATATTTGTAATTTCCATGTTTTGCTACATAGTAGAACCGATTTCTTGAGCGAAAAGTTTCCCCTGCTATCCTATCATGCACATGGTCTAGAATCTTTGAGAATTGGCAAAAGGACAAGCTCACCCCTACCTAGAATAAAAATCCCTTGCTCTACAGCTAATCCGAGCAAGTATCCCTAGCAAAGAAAAAGAGAAGAAAAGTTCAAGAAAGAAAAAAGAGAAAAGAAAATGTTATTTCAGCAATGTTCCAAGCATTATCAAGCAAAAGAAATACAAACAGCAAAATAAGCAAAGATCAAAAGAAAGCAAGAAAGCAATAAAATCCCTTTCCCTACCCTTTGAAAAGAAAAGAAGGGTTGATGAGCTTGAATCCCCGGAATTCTCAATTATTCGAAAACCGTGAGGTAAGCCCCATAACAAGTGGTTTGTGCCCAACCCGCTTGGCCTTGGGTAACTCCTAGCGTGGTGATATGTCCGTCACATTAGCGACCTTCTTTTGTACAGACCTATGTCTCGCTTATGGATTAGCTAGCTCTTGATAATCCGACCTACATAGTAGCCTAGTATGGTTATATGCATCTACATCATGGTTAATGAACACTTATTTGGTTTCTTCAAATCACTTGTATCATATTATCTTGCTCAAAACTCGTAAATGAACAATGCAATTGCACACACATTTGTATTTGAGAGATTTTGTGTATCATTATGATAAATCAAGATTGGAAATGAACTCACATATGCACATGGGATTCCTTATAAATCTAACTTTTGTCTTCAAAATAATTTGAAATATTATTTTTGCAACTTGTTTGGAATAAATCAAGTACAGTTGTTTACCATAAAGACAACTATATAATACAAAAATCAAAAATTTCTTTCAAAATATACAATCAAAAACATAAACATATATATCTGGTTGACTTTCGCGACGATGGTATAGTTTCAAAACCAAAATTGGAATTTTTATGCCTAGCGCAAGTCCTCCTTTTCATATTTTCTGTTCATCAAAAATCAATCAGGCAATAAAACTATTTTTTTGGATTTTCGCGATGATGGTATAAGTCTATACCTACATATTCTATGCCTAGCGCAAACCATTGTAACAATTTTATTCCCCATTTATTAAAAATCATGAAAACCATATGACTTAATTCATTATTTTACACAAATTATGCTTTTCAAAAGCAAACACATTTTCATTATTTCATGTCATTATGTCAACCTTTTGCAATGATGGTATAATTCCTAAAGAATTATCCAAAAATTTTATCACACTTAGGAAATTATGCCTAGCAAAAAATCATTTGAACATCATTTCATGCACAAACATTTTTTATGAAAATCTGAAAACAAACCATCATCATCATCATCATTTGCACCATTGCACCAAAGTCTTAAGACAGTTTCTTAAGCACTCTTTTACTTTTTAACAATATTTCTATAAATGGGACTAGCTTGACGACCGAGTGAGCAACGACTCCATGAAATGGTCTATAATAGCGACAATGTCCTTTGAAATTATTGTTAGAAGTCTCTTTTTATTTTTACATTTCATTACAACAAATCAATTTGTTACATCAGATTATTTCATTTAAAATATCACCGCATGACATTCAAATTGAAATATCTCCAACGACATAATTACATCCAATCATCACATCAATCAATCAAACATTAAAAGCATCATAAACATACACAAGACACAAGTCATATGATCAAAAATATCTCATCTATATATATCACAAATATATGTACATCATCAAAACTGGATTGGTATGCCACAATCTGAACCTCGGCATACTCAATCCTCTATCAACAAAAACAAATATAATACCAATATCGTGTCCAGCCCTCTAGCCTCGAGAGCCCCTCGAGCTCTCTCGCCTCATCTCCTCCCCCGCCCCGAGGTGGACGAGGTGGCCCCATCGCAGTCTGTGTAGTCCTCGTCCTCGACCGGGACGTGGTCCTCGATGACCCGATCCTGATCGGATCTGCGATGTTAGCTGGCAGGGGTAGTCTATCCGCCTCTGGCACCAGCTGGAAGTATAGTGTCTGGTAAAATGTCGCCGGGCGATAGCCCGTGTCAACTCCCGGAGCTCGCCCTCCGCCCCGTGCCCCGAGGCGTGCAATCTCATCCCGTAGCCGTGACACCTCCCGATGTTGTGCAGCCGCATCCCGTAGCGTCTGCACCTGAGCCTCCAGACGATCTCTCTCCGCCCGGAGAGTAGCCATCTCGCTACTCTCTCCTGTGTCCACACCCTTGCCCTTATCGGGCGATGGTGGCCTCTGTGGAGATGGGGGTCTCGCCTCCCTCCTCTCCCTCTCTCTCTATCGTGGCCGCTCCTGTGCCTGTGGCCTCCTCGCCTCTCTCCCGCCGTGACCCTGGGCTGCCTCCATCGCCGCCTGGCGCCGCCTCCCTATCCGACGCACAACCGCATGGATCGGACCCTGTGCCCTCGTCATCCGAGGAGGGCGGATGCCTACGTACCAGGCATCGTAGCCATCGGCTACTCCGCGTCGTCCCCATCCACCGGCTGGATGGGGGCATCATCTGTGTCCCGGCTCCAAAACCGCTGCATGTCGGGAGCCCCGCTAACCGTAGTGTTATCCCGGATAGTCCGAGAAAACTCGTAATCTCTGAGGGATGGGATCCCCTGCTGTAGACCGAACTGCCTCAAAACTCGGTCATACCTGTGGAGCTCCACCTCTCCCCTCTCCATCCTCAGCCAGAAAACTCGCCTAACGCGAGCCAACTCCTTGTCCGTCCTTCGGCCACCCCGGATGCTCCCTCCATGGCCTCCTGTGATCTGGTCCGGGACTAAGTCATCTAATAGCCTCCGGGACATCGGCAGGTCGATCCGTCGCCGTGCCCCTCTCCGGAGCCACCAGTAGAAGACTCGGGGCCTCTCCCCGTCAACCCCTATCAGAGGAAGCCCTACCAGCCTCCGCACCGCAATGTGCTCCCAAAGACCAAACCTGTAGTAGCGATGTCATGACCAGACATCGGCCGCCCTTGTACACGACCCCATATAGGATCCTGTACAACCGGCATAGAACAAAACTACCCCATGAGAACCTGTACCCGTGGTCCCGCATATCGTAGATCACATCTGCGAGCATCCACGACACCCGCACCCGCTCTAGTGGCACAGCAGAAGTCCACCAACTACTCCAGCTAGAACCCGTGTGAGTGTAGATGCCCTGCATCCGGCGTAGTGCCTCGATGTTAACTTCCGCCCTTCTCTAGGGCGAAGCTCGGGTCACCGCACGTCGTCCCATAGCGCGGCCCCGATTGGCCGTAGGTGTAATCAGTCGTCCTTGTATGGAGATTCTCATAATCCTCCATACATCCTCCAAAGTGGGAGCCATCTCCCCTGTAGGTAGCCGAAACATGAAGAGCCCGGATACCACCTCTCTGCTAGGGCCGTCACAGCCCCATGTCCGTAGAAACTTGTGGCATCTCTCGCCACATGCGAAGCCGCCTGTGCCCCCGATCTCGCTCTGCTTGTGTGAGAGCGGCCAAGTCGTCTCTCAACCCGTCGTATTTCCACTCCCTGCTCTTTAGTAATCCTCTCTCGCAAACATAAACAACAAAACAACAAGCAATCATTAATCAATAATTCAAGTAAACAATAATGCAAGTTAAAAATTTAATCTTGTGCAATTGATGATATCGCCCACTATTGGACGATATCGTCCCAAATTTGAGCATAATCGTCTCCGATTTCGTAGTTCGAAATCGTCCCCCTTTCGACGATTTCGCCCTCGGCGAAATTGCCGAAATTGAGACGATTTCTCATTCGAAATCGGGACGATTTCATCCCGACGACGTCGACGGCCCAAAAACGGCCGCGATGCTCAAAAATCATCTAAAATCTACCTAAAAAGCATGTAAAATTAAATTAAAGCATTCTAGATCATTCTGGACTCTTACCCGTAGACCGCGTCGGACCTCTGTCGATCTCGTGCGTCGTCTCCACCATTTTTGCTTCAAAGCTCCAAAAACCGATAAAATGAACAAGAAAAATGAATTAGGGTTTTACCCTATTTTTCTTAATTTTATTCAAAAATATTTTTTTTGCTTTTCCGTGTTTTTACCTCAAACGTTCGATTTGGGTAAAAACACGGAGGGGGCACCATAGTAAGCTGTCGTACGATTCGACCAAGAATCGTCGCCTAAAAATGGGAATAATTTTTGCTTTCTCGTAGATCGAGAAGAACTCATCTTTAACGCATTTTCTTCGGAAAATTCGCTAAAGAGGGGGCAAAATGTAGCACCCTAAAATTGGCGCAATAAAATTGCAATAATTACATTCACCTTAGTAAATAATTTAAAATTCAAATTTAACCTCCCAAACCGCCCGTTAACCGTCGGGAAATCCGTTTCCCCTTTTTCCGTGCCATTTTTAGAGGTTGTTTTGACCGTTTGACGATATCGTCGCCGATCAGACGATATCGCCCTGCATTTGACGATTTCGTCCTGGACTAGGACGTCCGGACGATCTTGTCGCAAAACCGATTTTGCAAAGTTGGAATCTGCTCCAACGGGTCTCCAATCTGGCGTAAGCGTGTCCGCGCCGTTGGGACCCTCCCCCGTTGGAGATCTCCCAAATTGGGATGATCTCCAACCTCCTAACTACTCCCCTAAGCCTATTTAGTCTCTAGGATTTTCCCTTCCCAACCCCTGGCCGAAATTCTCTGCAAGTTAACTCCATTCACGTTAAAACATCCCTATTTTCCATTTGCACTAGTCCCATACCAATTTTATTGCAGGTACATCACTGTTTTTCAGCTGGAGCCAGCACCTATCGTCGTCGACGAACCTGTTCAGATCGGAGGCGAACCTGTCGAATTCGAGGCGATTTCGTATTGATGCGAGACGATCTCGACTGCAGTCCGTATTAAGGCAATCCGTGCCCGAAGTTTGCGTTTCTCAACCTTTTCTCTCGTCATTTTATTCTCGCAAATTAGATAGTCTATTCAAGTGTTTTATGTCATTTTGCATTTGGAGTTCACCCATTTCGATTAAGTGCATAATTAAATCCTAATTATCATCTAATTAGCACGATTCATTTCTCGTCTCTCGTGTTTAAGTTCCAGTTTGATAACATTGCTGCCATTTTATATCATTTCCCTCTGTTAGCACTGTAGCACTTTTTGTATTTTGCATCTGTTTTCGGTTTTGTAGTGTCTCGACGAATTCGTCGACGAATTCGTCGGATCTCGGACGATCTTGTCTCGATTGCGGATGATTCTCGTCGAATCTCAGACGATCCAGACTGCTTCAACATCGGAATCTTCTTCAGACATCCGGATCAGGTATTCCTCATTTGTATTCTGTAATCTCTCTATTTTTTTGTCTTTAAATTTATTTTTTGTATTCATTGAACTTGCATTTTCATATAGAGTAATCTAGATACATTCGGCCAAACCTAGGATATGAATGCTTAAGGTTAAAAATGAACACATTTAAACACATTCCAAAACCTAGGCGTGGAAGCTGCCGTTAAATGTTTCCTGGTGAACCCACCATCCGTCGAAAAATCATCAAAATACACCTCCCTTGAGAGGCGGGACCTTCGCAAAGTCCTCTCAATCCGAGGTACCGCGACATCCTTTTCCCATCCTCCTTTCGGGCACGGATCCAATAGCCTGAAGGTAGGGATGCAAAAAATTTGGAGCGATACAAGTGGGTAGAAGTATATTGGATCTTTTTGATGTTTTATTTCTTCTAAATCGATATTTGTTCAATGCATCATGTGCTTATTCATGTCTTGTATGTTGTAGTATAATTCTTGATACGATTAGAATAGCTTAAAATCTTTGTTTATGATTTTTTGTTTCATTAGTTTAATGGTATTTATATGTATGATTTTTTAAAGGGCCTCATCACGAGAGGCTATCAATCTCTGTAATCATGCACTATTTTTTCTTGTTCGCAGGGAGACAGGTGCGGAAAGGAGCCTATATCATAATCCTTCCACATCATAAAGAAGGGGGTTAGCTCTACCCCAAGGCAATTTGTGAGTAATCATCGGAGCAACAAATAAGGGCGCCTACCCTGTTGAGGGCATTGGAAATTGTAAACATTTATATCGTCTTTAGAGTGACCCTGAGAGGGAATTTTTGTAACCCGAGATCCTTTGAAATATTAATACAAGAAAAATTTGCATCAGTTGGCTTTCTTTGTTCAATTTGTGCATTTTTGTGTGGATCTTTGTGTTTTACGATGGTATAGATCAGTACACTAGCTAGGCATGCGCTCCATGGTTACGTCAATCTCCACTCTTATTACCTCCACTCCCCTATTAGATATGGTGTCTCCTTACTTCCCTATAAATTTCACTCCATCTACTCTCATGGATCAACCCATAGTATAATCCTTACATAAGGTCAAAAGTACCTTGCTAAGAGCACAAAATTTTTGGAACATGAAACTAGCTCAGTATTCCAAAGGAGTTGCTAAGGTGAGAAGAACAATAATGGTTCACACAGTGTCTCGATAGAGGATAAAATACAAGATGATTCCCTTGGTCAATAAACCATAGGAGGGTATTATAGTAGAATATTATAATATAGTGGAAAAAACTAAAGATATAGTACAACTAATCATGGAAGATGTGTTGGTCATAGCCAAAGTCAGGATAGAAACCATGTTTATCAAAACCAACATCTACAAGGAACAATCTACCAAATTGGAGGAAAAGGTTGTCAGAATTCAAGCTACCATCAAGGACCAAAATAAGGAAATGCAAATTTTGGTGAATGATGCTAAACAATGGTAGAAAAAGTTTGAAAATATGGTTGATTTCAAGGAATAGGTTGATAAGCTATAGTAGAATAATAAAGAATATTTAGAGTAGATATAGGCCTTACAATAGTAACTCCAAGTTGAGAGAATAAAGGCTATCGTATTCTCCAAGACTAAGGTGAAGCAAGTCAAAAAAGAGATCTTTTCTGAAATATTAGAAAGATGCTCCAGAATCTAGCACATATTTTACTTCATGGATGAAGCGAGTTAGGTGTTACAAATGACAAAAGAGGATATAGAGGCCATCACAAACAAATACGACAAATAGCTCCTCAGGCCAATGAAATTCTCAATGTTTTTGAGGCTAAGTGTAACCAACTAGGTAAACCTATTCCCAATAAGAAGTGGAACATCTCAAGAATTATAGCTAGAATCATCCTAAAAATAAATAGTTTGCTTTAGAAGGAGTGGTCGTTGATTGATAAATTGTATGACGATATTTAGAAGATCATTGATATCAATAAAAATATGGTGTAGTATGGTTTCAACATATTTTGGTATGAGAATAATCTTATGATATCAAAGGAGGAACTCCAAAGAAGCATACATGTATTGATTGAAGATGAATCAAAAGTGGATACATGGCAAGAGTTGATCGAATAGGATAAAGTAACCTAGTTGATAAAAAATTCAACCAAATTGAAAGATCTGATGGTAAATTTTGTGGAATGGGAAACTTTCTTCTCCTACACTATGACGGTGAATTTGCGTTACATCCATAAATAAATTTTGGATATACAAAACTCTTCTCTACTATATTGGAACAAGGCCATGGATACCTTGAACCATGCTAATTAGATCCTGAAAGGAGATCCAAAAAAAAGGAGGCTAAGGATAAGGAAATGTACGAGAATACAAAATAAGTGGAGGAGGAAGAAGAATAAGAAGCTGAATAGGTAGAAGATCAAGAAGAGGTAATGAAGATAAGGAGTAGGAGGATCAGTAAGAAGATACACAAGAAGAATAATAGGAGGAAGAGTTTAATTCAAAATATGAAACCATAAATATCTCGTATGAAGAGATGGTAGAAGATACTACCAAAGAGCAGAACTAACAATAAAGGCATGAAAGACTAACAATTTTGTTGTAACATAGTTCAAATTTTTTGAATAATTTTGATTAGTAGAATAAGCCATAGAGGTAATTTTTTAAAAGTATTTTTTAGTCTAACAATATCAAAAGGTAAAAGAAGCATGAGCCTATCTAGGCATGTAAAAGTTGTGAAGTTGAGTTTTGGAGGAATAATTGTTTGGCTAGGTATATAAAGGGGTCTATTTCCATGCATTTTGAGCATAATAAACAACTGCTTCTAGCATGGCCTTGATATGAAACTTTACTCTCTAAGTCTTCCTACAATGGCTTAAAAGAGTGAGGTTTATAAGGAAGTTGTTCCTGGAAGCATAGTCTACATACAGTAGGAGCAGATTTTGTTAGCCCACAAGGAGTTCAATCAACAAAAGTATAATACTGTGGATGGATAAGATACATGGCCATGGTGTCAAGCTCACTTGTTCATTTTTTACTCTAGTGACCAATGAATAAGGATCTAATTTTATAAGCCTTGCTAGTAATGCTCCTCAAGAGGCACTAAAATGTAGACCCAAAAGGCTACATACATAGAATTTTTTTGTAAAACTGGCTAAGTGTTCAGAGAAAATTGAAAAGCAATGTTAATCTCTGCTAAGATGCAGAATCCATGATCAATGCAGTCAAATAGTGCTAAGAAAAATTTAAAGTTGTGGAATTCACAAGAGTGACTTCAGCACAAGGTCAATTTTTGCAATGGAAGATGACAAACATATCAGTTTTGGAAAAATGGTGACTAAGTGTTAGAAAGGATATTTGCTAAGTATTTAGAAGGTTAAAATCTTCTAGAATGTGAAGTCCATGGTCAACATAGTCAAACAAGGTTTAGAAGATATTAGAGTTGTAGATTCTAGATTTTAGGAGGTAAAGTAGTGTCAAACTTTGTCCAAGGCTAACGTAAAATAGGAATTCCACAATCAAACAAGTTAAACCTAACTTGGAAAAAAACCAAGTAGTATATTTTGAAGATGAGTATAGTTCATTGCCAAATGACCATTCCATAGTCAACTCGATCAAATTTGACCTGACAAAAAATAAAGTAGCGAATTTCATAGAAAACTATCAAGCATCGCATGAACCTCATTTCACGATCAACTCAATCAAACCCATCCTAGTGGAATTTGGAATAGTGGATTACAAAGAGGAAGAGAATGCAATAGAACCTAAAGAAAATATAAAAAAAAAACTAGGGAAGATCAAACATCGTCGAAATCAAGACTCGCTTGCATTTTTAGTTGTATATAAATGGAGGAGAAGTCTTCTCAAGAACGAAGGATGATCCATATTGACCTATAACCATTCCAAATTCTAAATTTAGTTGAAATCCAAACAACTTGCAGAGCTTAGAATTACAGTGTTCATGGAGTGTAACTCTATTCTTTCTCTTGAAAATCCAAGAGAGGCCACCACCTCAACATTTTGTTGATCTAGCAATAAATTCCTTGTAATGTTTCCAATTTTTTACTATCATTGAAAGATCTATATAAAGAAGTCAAAACCTCATGTTTAAGGGTTGAATCTAGAGTGTTTGACTGATATATTACTATAACTTGTTGAGAGATCAATAGAAGGAGCATTACTTGGATGTTTACCTCTAGCTTTTTGTCTTCATCAATTATGAGTTTATTTTGTGAATGCATTTTTGCTACTGTTGTTATGATTAGTCAATTTTGCTAATATTGGATTGCTAATTTGGAGCAACTTGGAATGGTTCATGCCTAAAAAAGTACTTTAGAAAACTTCTATTTTTGTTAGTCTAAGTGTTGATCTAATTCTACTATTTGGATTATTTGTATTTAGATGTTTGAAATAAATTTTTGAGCATTTCATTATTTTAATAGTGAAGATAATAGGTTTTGAATGATGTTAGTCCTAAGTGTGGTATACTAGAAATGTGATTGATCAATGGATTCTTAATATTTTCAATGTTGTTAGCTCTATCCAGCAATTACTCATTCAACTATTTTCTAATTCTTATCTCTTTTCTATCCGTAAACTTACACTTTTATTTGAGCTTAATTGAGTCAATACCTAAATTATTTGATAAGGCATACTAGCCTAATTTGGAGGTTGGATTGAAGTAATATTTGATCCATTTATTGTTAGAGTTTGAGCTATGATTAGCAGGTATGCACCTCCCATTAGTCATAGTTCAAGTTTTCATTGATGTCAATTCAAACCCTAACACAAATATTCTTTATGTCCTTAGCTAGTTCTTTTTATAATATAGTTTTGACCTCTTGCTCTTTCATGGTTGGTTCATCAGCTTAGCTAACCTCTGAGCTCCTAACATATGAATCTTTATTCACTAGGGTCTCTAGCAATTGTTTCATTTGATCTTGCATTGTAGTGACCATTGTAGTGAGGTTCTCTACCTCCTTGTTAGGATTGCCCAAATTTTCATCTTGGGTTCCTTCCTTAACATTGCTCTATCGGGTTCACCTATTTGAAGGAATAGGCCTCTCTCTCCTTGTATTTGGTGCCATTTATCCTAGTCACACCCAAGAAAGAGTACTAAATTAGGTTACAACTTCCACCTTGAATTATACTACTAATTCTAGCTAAACATGTCATCATGTCATATGCATAAATTAAACATAAATTTTTCTTGCTAAGACACCCTCACTATACATGGGGTGGTACTCTAAACTACTATGTAATTACGACACTAATGGCCACACTTATTATACATAAGGTGTCATAGCATACAAGATACCCATTCTAGGGCCAATCCTCCTTAGAATTATTAGCAATTAGGAATTCTAGGTCTTCCTAGCTTTAGTTGAAGAACTAAGCAAGGGCATGAATAGGAAGATACCCAAATCCCTAGAACATTCCATGAATCTTCTAGTCCCTCATACCTAGTGATCTAACACCAAATGTAATGACCCTAAATCTAACTAGACTAACTACGATGAAGAAATTTTTATTTACAAGCATAAATCTGAGAGGGATTCACATATCCCTAACCAACACATACATTATTATTATGATAACTAAGTTGATCTAAGAAAAGGAATTTCTATGAAACCATAACAACTACAATTCTCATAAACCACAAGTTAGAGATACATTCTTCATTTATTTATTAAATCATTACATAACCCAAGTATGGTAAAACTTCCATACTTAAAATAATAAGGTATTACATCAATATCCATCTAGGAGATTATTCAACTAGAGTATAATCTAATAAATAAATTCATTACTACAACCAATGTCAAGGTCAATGTTTTAGATCCAGGTGTCCTCCTTGGTTCTTCCTATCTTTCCATCACTCAATTGATGGTAGTAAGGGATCAAGACAACTCATGGTTCTTATGAAGCATGCATCTAAATGCATCTACTAAATAACTTGAAGCAAGTGCATATATAATTCGGTTACCAAATTTTAATTATACAAAACTACTTAATGTATCCAATCATAAATCATATAGTCAACATAAGAAGAAATCCCACATTCTTACTCCTATATTTATCAATAGAAGAGAGTCATTTCATCAAATACAAAGTAATTCATAACTCTTCCTTTATTCAATCAAAGGTTCATGTTTTTCATTATGCAAAGTCACTTTCCATAATCCATTAAGGTCCCATACCCTTAATCAAACAAATACTTAAAATAATCCATTTATTCAATCAACTAAGGTCCCATACCCTTAATTAATCAAACACTTAAAATAATCCATTTATTCAATAAACTAAGGTCCCATACCCTTAATTAATCAAATACTTAAAATAATTCATTTATTCAATCAACAAAGGTCCCATACCCTTAATTAATCAAATACTTAAAACAATCCATTTATTCAAGCAAAAGGTCCCATACCCTTAATTAATCAAATACTTTAAAAAGTCCAATTATTCAATCAACTAAATTTCCATACCCTTATTTAATCAAATACTTAAAAAATCCATTTATTCAATCAACTAAGGTCCCATACCCTTAATTAATCAAATACTTAAAACAATCCAATTAAAGAAATACAGAGTTTGAAGTAGCAACTTCAAATCAAAAAGGCTAAATCTTCAGGCTTCTCTAAGGTTGGGCTAAAGAAAGTAAGAAATTAATTGCTCTCTAAAGTTTTGGAAAAATTCTCAAAACTGCAACCTATTATTGATTATTTGGATGATGCTAGCCACCTGCTCTAAAACATTCATAAGGATCTAGACAATTTCACTGGAGAGCTACAACCTATGGTGATTCTAACTGAGAAAATTTATAAACTAGTAGATAGTAGGCTTAGTGAATCTGGTAAGCTAATTCATAATAAGGAGTGGAATATTTCTAGAATTGTTTCCAGGATTGTAGTAAAGAAGCACAGAGACCTCCAAAAGGCTTGGCTATTTTTTGACAAAATTGAAGGTTTGATCAGGGATGTAGTGGATATTAATAATGAAATGATCTAGAATGGTTTTAGAGGATTATGGATGGAGGATCACAACTTATTATCGATAGATGAAATTAAGAAGAGTACTGATGAGATATTGCAAGATGAGCCTGAGATTGATGCTCTCGAAAAGCCAATTGATCAAGAGCAAGCTTAACAAATAAATATTGATTTTACTAGGCTCAAATATCTAATGGAAGACTTGGTAAAAAAAGGAAGTTCTGCAAAGTATGAAGATATTGGTGAGCTATAGTACATTAATAAGCAATTGAAAGAAACTTTCAACCCCTCTAAAGTAGATTGGAAACAAGACCTGCAAACCCTGAAGTCAATGGTGCAGTTTTTTGGTAATAATGCAGAGAAAAATAAAGAGCAAACTTCACCAAAAGAGGAAGTTGAGCAAGAGCAAGAAAATAATATTCAAGAAGAGGCTCAATAAGAAGAAGAAGAGCCAAATAGAGCTACAGACCCCAAAGGGACACAAGCTTAGAATTTTTTTTGTACATTTTTGTAGTTATGTAGAAGTTTTATATTTTGTTGATTCATTTTTACTCTGACATTGTTAGAAGGAAAGAATAAAAGCATGAGTTCAAAAAGAGATTAAAAATAAGTTTGTGTGAAGGCATTCATATCATTTGTTTTAAGAAGACTTTATAAGGGAAACATAGCTATGTTTTGGCTAGAGCATTGAAACAGTTTATAATGGTGGCATAGATATTATTTTTTATGGCATGGTCTCCATGTGAACATTTATCCCCTAGGATGTATGAAGCATAGTCTCGATATGAACGTTTATCCTCTAAGGTGTTCTTGAAGTTTTCAGAGGGTAGTGTTCATATGGAAATTATTATTTAAAGCATTTTTTTGAATATAAGCATTGTTGACTCTTGATGCCCAATGTATAAGACTCTAAGTTCTATGGATTTGCGAGAAAATCCACCTAGGAGGTGCTAGAATATAGGCCCAAAATAACCACATCCTTAGAAAACATTGAAAATTATTCTAAGGCATGAAATTATATATTCCATTGAGGAAATAGAGTATTTTGGAGCATATATGCAATGATAATTCCCCAACCCACTCAACACGTAGTGTTTTTTTGCCTTAACAAGCTAAAATTCCATTTTTCTCAATTCCTTGTGTATTTGGCAGTGGATTCCAAGCGAGCTCTAATTCTACAAAACTTTTGGGTAAAGATGATGTCAGCACGATAAAAAGTGTGAAATGGTAATTATTTAGGATTTTGCATGCTCTAACGACTAAGTACTAGGAATTTTGATTTCATTGGTTTCTAAGACTAAAAGTAAGCAAAACGAAGAAAAGCTCATTTTATATTGCTTAAAGTGTGGAATGGCGATCAGGGTTGATTTTTTCATACTCCAAGCGGCTAAGTATTGACAATTTTTTATTCAAATGAGTTCTAAGAGTATTCTAATGTGGAATGGCAACTTGAAGGCCGAAAAAACTGCAAAGAGGGTAGAATGGTGATAAAGACTATTTTGCACTACTTTAAAAGTGGAATAACAACAAAGAATTATTGGCACTAGCTTTAGTGTAGATTGGTGATTCTACATTTTGACTAAGGAAAAGATGATGTCAACATATTTTATTGTACAGATTGTGATTTTTTTGAATCTAAAGAAGAGAAAAGGAAGGTTAGGTAGCATATTGATAGCAGATTGCATCCCACTCACTCCTTAGTGCATTTCATATTGGAATCTGGTTTCATAGAATCAAGGTTGCTAAATATGATAGAAGAAATTAAAAAGTGTGGAATGGCATTTTGTTCTTTTCCTTCCAATTTATAGAGTGTTTTTGGAGGTTTAATCACAGCCATCCATGATGAAGATCAATAGTCTAGATTTTTCTAACTTTGTTGAAGTATTTAAAATCAAATTCTCATTGGATAAGAGAGAAATCAGTTGGAGGGTAGGAAGACAAAGCATCGGAGGGTTTTCAAGATCAATAACTAAAGTAGTTGTAGATCTACAGTGGAATGAATATTCCAAGAATGATCAATGGATTGGATGTAGTTTCCAACCACCTAAAATCCAACTACCACAACAAGTTGTAGAGAAAGTATCCATGGCAGATTACTCATAGTAAATTTCTCATACAACTAGTTGTAGAAGTAGAAAATCAATGGATATGCCTCTGCTTATGTTTGTATGGCCTTCAAACAGGAATATTTAAGCTAAGGGCCTTATAGGCCAAAAAGAGTGCATATAATAAAACTAAGCTAGAAAGAACAAAAGATGAATCTGATAACCAAATTAAATGCAATAAGATATATTTTATTAATTTGCTTTTTAGAACTTCGATTACAAGATGCACTCCATTAATGGAGGCTTAAAACTGGCAATACATCAACCATACAAACAATGAAAATTATGGTACTAAGGGATCCTATCTCTCGGTGGTAAATTGATGTTGGCGCATCCAATGGTTGTATCCTCTTCCCATGAAGAAGTTGTTTTGAGGTTGATTCCTATACCTCTAGCTCCTGGTTTGTTCAATCTTGCAATCTACATACATGGGAGCTTGAAAGGGGGTTAATAGCATAAATATTATAATGGAAAACATCATACATCCATCGAAATCAAATAAAACGAAAGCAATCTAAGCTATAAAAACATATAAAAATATATAAAATAGATATATTTATTTTCTAATATTACTATATCCAATTTTTAGATCATTTTGAGGTCGTTTAGGCACCAAACCAGGTGAAAGACGATGAAGGCCTTAATGCTGGTCCACCTCACCCTGCGACGTTCAAACGGTCGGTTACCCTACCAAATCAACTCCAAATCAGCTCAAATTTGGATAGGGGTTAGGGGAGGACCTATTGAAGACTCCTATGATGGAATATAGGGCAAAATACTTGCAGATTTTATGGCCATCATAGTTAGGGATGGTCATGATTGTTGATCACTCCAACCTAGGACGGTAAGTAGGTCTGCTTCAAAAATGGCCACCAATCCCTATTGGATCAGTTCTAGAGCTCACTACTTAGGTTTTTAGGTAAATAGGATCTATATTTGTGCCATATCAGACTAGTTTTGTAATTGGATTGATAGGTTTAATCCTTCAAATCACCTTCATGAGGGAAGAAGGATTCAAAGGCAAAGGGGCACAAAGTTTGTAAAAAGGGACGAGGTAAGTAACACTGGTTCTCTCCCAATTCTAGTAGCACTTCATTTCTCCAAACCTGCATTCCATTCTCCTCTTATTTTGGTTGAGGGAAGGCTCCAATTTATAGGCAATTGAAGCCCTAATGCCCAAAATGGCATATTGCCCATCCAGAGTGTAGCATCCTAAAATTGGTGCGGTTAAACCATCAATAAAAAGTAGAAATTTGAATTTTAACCCCAAAAATTCCCGTTAACCGCTTACCTCATTTTTTATTCCATTTTTAGAGGTTGTTGTGATCGTTGGATGATATTTTCATCGATCTGACGATATCGTCCCAAATCGAACGAATTCGTCTGGAACAGAACGTCCAGATGATTTCATCCCAAAACCAAATTTTTGTAATTAGCTTTTGTTCCAACGACCTCTCCAACTTGGGTAGAAGCGTGTCTGCATGGTTGGAGATTCCCACATTGAGGATCTCCTATATTGGGATGATCCCCAACCTCCTAACCTCCCCTTAATCCTATATAAACTAGGATTTTTCTAGTTTATCCCCCTGATTCCCTCCCTGACTCCCTACTTGGCTGCCTGACTGATTATCTCCCTGCAATTTTAGTTTTTGCTATCATTCGCACTTGTGTTTTCAAGTTTTTTTGTAGGATTTCATTGTGTTTCAGTCGAAGGTAGCTCGGATCGTCATAGGCGATTCAACTACAATTCTAGACGATCCTATCAAGATTGGAGACGATCTTGTACGATTACAGACAATCCGATCTACAATTCAGCTTGGGGGCAATCAGAGCCCTGAGTTTGCATTTTCTATCTCATTTTCCTTATGTATTGGTGCATTAGATTAATTTACTTATGTCTTGCATCTTGGAGTTCACCTCATTTAGCATAATTGCATCATAAAATTCAAAATAAGTTTCCAAAATAGTGCATTTCATTTAATTTGATATCTAGATTTATCATTCAAACATCTATACTCATATTTCTATCATTTTGCATCATTCTTGCAATTGTATTTTTGGTTTTTGGTGTCTGTTTCCTTGATTACAGGTTTTTGACAAATTCTCTTGATGAATTCATCAGGTCGTTGACGATCTTGGGTGATCTCGGACGATATCCTATGATTTGGGATGATTCTATACAATTACAAATGATCTTGTCATATCCGAGATGATCTAGACTCCTACAAGCTTCATAATCTTCATCAGACATCATAAATCAGGTGTATTCTTCTTCATTTTATATATTCTTTGTATTTAATCACATTAGGATTCATTTATGTCTTTTGTCTTCATATAAATTAGAATCTTCATATAGAATAGCTTAGCTTCATTTTGACCAACCTAGGAATCTGAATGATTGAACATAAAATGAACAAATCCAACCCATTCTCAACCTAAGTGTGGAAACTGCCACTCAAATTTTCCTGGTGAACCCCACCATTCGTCAAAAATTCACCTTTATACCCCTCCCCCGAGAGGCTTGACCTTCAAAGGGCCTCTCCGTCCGAGGTATTGTTCCATCCTTTTCTCACCCCCCTTCAGGTACGGATCCTTTAGCCTAAAGGTAAGGGTGCAAAAAATTTGGGCAATACATTTTGGTGAACCCGACGTGAAACTAAAAACACCTTTTGAAAACAATCCAAAAAAAAACACATTATTAAGAACATCTAGAATCATTAGAAAACTATTAAATTTGCATATCATACTTAGATGGTAGATTATAATAGAAGACGAGCTATCTCCAAGGGTGTCTACAACTCGTTTGGTCAACCTAAAATGATCTTAGGTAGTCTATGACCGTCTAGGTCACCCCAAAATACTCCAAGGGTGTCTACAAACCACTTGGTCAACCCAAAACACTCCTAGGTGGTCTATGACCATCTAGGTCACCCCAAAATGCTCCAAGGGTGTCTACAACCCGCTTGGTCAACCCAAAATGCTCCTATATGGTCTATGATCATCTAGGTCACCCCAAAATGCTCCAAGGATATCTACATACCACTTGGTCAACCAAAAATGCTCATAGGCCGTCTATGACCATCTAGGCCACCCCAAAAATTCCCAAAGGCATCCCTAAGCTCTTTGGTCACCCCAAAAAGCCCTAAAGGCATCCATAAGCCCTTTGGTCACCCCAAATGCCCCAATGGCCCCCCATAAGCCCATTAGTCACATGTACATACATACATACATACATAAATATATATATATATATATGTGTGTGTGTGTGTGTGTGTATGTATGTATGTATATATATCAAAAATTCAAAAATATCATCAAAACATTAAAAATATAAAAATATTGCATTACATCAAATTGCATATCATTGCATTTCATAATCACCTGCATTAGGCATACTCATCATTGTACTTTACATTTTAGAGTTTCTCATACATATCTAGCACTGAGACTATACATTAGTCATCATTCAAAATCAATGTTGCTCAAGACATCGTTCACATCATCTCATATTTCACTTATCATTTCCACCTACATTTCCCACTTTTCATATTTGTGTCCATTCCCTTCACCTAACCATTTGTTCTAGAATGTCAGTAGGATTTTCGGTCACTCAACCATCTCTAGTTTTCTTTTCAGATTTTGTAGAAAGCTATCCTGATTTTTAGGAGGTAGAGTCTTGCTTAGATTGTACCTTGTATACATCAAAATCCCAACACATTTTTTCACATTAAATCCAATTTTTGCACAAGGAAATAAGAAACCTATGAATTATTCTAGGCTACCTTAAGTGAAAAGTCTATCTTACTCATCATCCCATGCAGATGGTTCAATAATGTTGAGAATTGGCAAAATAACAAGCTCCTCCTTACCCAATTCCCCAAAATAAATAGTGGTTTTCACCACTATAAAAATTAAAATCCCATAAAAGCAAAAAATTAAAATCAAAATAAATAGTGGTTATCACCACTCCCCAAATCCCTTGCTCAAAGAAAAAAAATACAAAATAAACAGTGATTTTCATCACTAAGTATGAGCAAATATCCTTGAAATCAAATAAAATAAAAGAAGGGAGTATTGAACTTGAATCCCTGGAATTCTCAGTATTTGACAAACCATTAGGTGATCCTCATTACAGGTTTGGTGGCATCAAGCCTTCTTGGAAATGGTGGTATCCTTACGCATGATGATATATCTATCACATTAGATTTTGTGTATGTGCAGACCAATATTTGCATGTGAATGAGCTAGCTTTTGGTAGCCTATAATACCTAGTAGTCTAATCCAACTAAGTACAAAACCTAGTATCATGCTACTCATAGGGTGATCTTCAATACAAATGGGCTGAGTCAATCTTATTTGGAATTGGGGCAACCTTATGCTTATCACAACATGAACTCACTTGCACACATAGGGATATTGAGTATCTGGGTCATCCTAGCTGATTCATACCTTGTCAAAAAGTCTTTCATGGTTAATATACAACTTTTGATCAGTTGACTAGAGTTTTTGAGTCTCACGAAAACCTCATGGACATTCTATAACATTCTACTATTCATTCCATTTCATACCATTTTATCATATCTATGTCAGTTTACATTTTCACAAATCCATTACATAGTCTCATGACAACATTACATATAAATTGATGAATTCTATACAATCTATAGTGCTAACATAGTATGCACTATACTATACATTTTATCATCTAGATAAATACATCATCCATTTCATCATACATCCATGCATGTACAAAAAATCATCACATTACAACATATGCATACATGATAGACATCCATCATCATATCATAAAGCAAATAAATACATTGCATACATCTCATGAAGAAATAAATACATGATAACACATAAAATATCATATATATGTGTATATGTATAGGGTAAAAAGATCCATAATACTACCTGTAGGCTACAATAAAGTGAGTCCTCAAAATTCACACTATCAAAAATCCAAAAATACAAAATGAGCCATCAAAGTCTCAATTACCATGGCATGCATGATTGGTACTATGAATCTCACTCCTACCCTCAGGTTGAGCTCACCAAGAACTCCCAAACCTACTACCCCCTGACCTGTCCATCCTATGTGTAGATCCAGGTGTCCTCATCCTAGCTAAAGACTATCCGGTACCACTTCATTGACTTTGGTGTGATCCACTAGCAAATGGGTGAGCTTGTATGCACCCCCTAAGGTGCACTATCTCATCCTCTAAATCATTAGTAAAATCCTGATCTTGTTGATATCTCACCTGGTATGTCTCCACTAAGGCCTATATTTTTACCACCTCCTCCCGTAGCCTAGCCATATCCACACTGCTAGGTCCCTCCTATCTATGGTGTTAAGATCGCAATTATGCCCATAGAGTTGTTATCTATGCGTAATCATCTTGTACCTATATTTGAAGATCTCTCTCATGCCTGACCTTGACCAGCTCATCTCGTAGCTCAAACTTCATGTCATCCTATGACACCTAATACACTTTTATCCCCTGATACCTAGTGTCATAATCCCTAGGTTCACCCTAATCTCCCAAGTCTAGGATATCTACCTTTTCATCTACCATGTGATGGAGCCCATGCCACTCACCTATCTGTACCTGGTCCTCATCAAGAGCCTCCTTAAAATCCTTCTCTACCATCCCTATTGCACCACCCCCTAGTGGTCCCTCTCCTCACCACTGGTGCATCATCCACCAAGAGTCATACTTCTTTGTAGTCTCAGCATCATCCAAATCTAAAATATATACTATAGGATCTGCATCCCTTCCAACCACCTCCACCACCATCCACCTTAGTGTTCTCTCATCCTCGTAATGCTGGTAAACCACTAGATCACTAGGTAATCCCTATCATAGCCCAAACTATCACATAACCCAAGCATACAAAAATAATTCTCACTTTGTCCTGTGTCAACCAACCAACCATCTCCCTCGCCTCACCCGATGAAGCTATGCCTCAGCCTCAACCCATGCTAGGTAATCCCTGTAGGGTCTCTATAGTACATAAATTGCTTTGAGTCCTACAAAATACTAGGTATAATGACCCATGTCACTTGACCAGTTTCAACTCTATCCTACCTCTCAGGCCCACTACCATAGGATCCCGTAGCCAGTCTCTCAGTCTGCCAACTATGCCTACGTTATCCATGGTAGTCCCTATGGCCTATCCACCACTATATGCTGCCATACCCAAATATGTATTAAAAAGCTACATCCCAAGCCCTTCTTCCCACAAGAATATATCTCATACAACTCATCATAAAACTGTGTCAGAAGTGTCGTCCCCCATGCCATCACTAGTGGCTGCTCCATAGTGCATCTTACCAAAGTAAACGCTACCTCCAAAAGGTTCTAGGAAAACTTGGTACCTAATGAGTCTAGTAGTACCATATTAGAGATCAATATCATCAAAAAAATGTGCCTCATGCCCAGTAACCTAGCCTCATACCAATACGCCACTAGTATGCCTCTGTTGGTAGTCCCCTATTGCCTCCTCCATAGCCCTGCCAAAGTATCTCTCCATGACTACCTCTCTCTGGTCACAATGATTAGATGCAATCAATCATCCCTCTATCATAATATATAATATCTTATAGACATCCTCCAGCATCACCATTATCTCCCTTATTGGTAGGTGGAAGGTGTTGGTGCACGGGTCCCATAGATCAATAAGAGTCATCAAGTAAGTGTGGTCATCAACCATAGGATCTAATTGCATCACCTTCTTGAGGCCAATGGCCTCAAGCTACTCCCAGTTGGTATTAATTAATAAGTCTCTCATGGTATCAAAGAAAGTCAGAACTCGACATCGACTCTTCACCACCTGGTAAATACAAGTTGATCAATAACAAGCTCCAAATAGGCTTCAAAATGCCTAAAAAACACTCAAAAAAGACAAAAAGGGCCCTTTTCAGGCCATTTTGTGGTCATCCCATCCAAGTATGACCCCAAACCTATGACCATACCACCCAAAGATAGCCCCTAGATATCCCAGGCTAGTTGTCCCACCCAGGGACGACCCCCTAATCGGGTAAAATTGGCCCTTCCAGGCCACCAAAAATAGTAAAAAAAATGGTAAAATAAAGCAAGACAATTGCATAAAAATACAAAAATAAGAATAAAACATTATAGGGCATCCCTAATTAGGTTCAATTACCGATAATTTAGTGTGCTCTATCAAAAAGCAAAAACAAGCAATAATTCCACATTTAATCTTAAGCATAGTGCAGTAAGAAATTCAATTCTTACCCATCTCACACTAGCTCCACCACTAGATGAGTCTGCACACTAGATCATGGTGATTGTAGGATATTTTTGGTAGCACTCCACTACTTATAATCCTTCTTCTCCTCCTCACCTCTCAAGCTACAAAGTTTCAAATGCAAGAATGAGCCTAAATAACCCGTTTTTGGTGGCCATGACCATCCCAGGATGGGATGAGTGCACATTTTTCTGACCATCCCACCCTAGGATGGCCATAAAGTATACCACCATACCACCCTAGGATAGCCACATTAAAATTTCATAAAAACAACTTAAAATGCACCAAAAAGGGTCCAAAACCCACCAAAAATAGCTCAAATTTGGTCAAAATTCAATTGGCAACAAGAAGAACCTAAATTGCTCATGGATAAATGGAAAGTCTTTACTTTAATCCCTAATAATGCCATTATGTCTGGACCACCCCATGGGAATGAAGTTTTCAACCCCTTTCTTCCATGAAACCTCAACAAAGTCACCAAAATCTTCTCAAAATTGCTCCATTTTTCAATGGGTAAAACTAAAGGAAACCCTGTTCAAGTCATGTGTCAAGTGACTCATCACTTTGATCCCTGGTCATTCCCTCATTGACTCATTTCTTGATGGGGTAGTCATACTTAACAAATTCATAATCATAATCAACAATCACACACTTAATCATGCAAATTACGTCCGTTCAACGAATCATTGACAAAGACAATCATGCCTTTGCTTGGGGAAGCAAACAAGCATAAATTTCCAAATTCTTGGCATTATAGAATCATCTTTACGACTGAATAACATCTAATTTCAAGTCGACCTAAAATGTAATGTTGCACTTGAAGCAATTTCCTTAGCTCGTCAGAAGCAAATATTTAAGAATGCATGCTCTTTCCACGATTGGGGCATCTAAAGTTGGTTAGGTTATTAAATAACCCTAATAATTCAACATTTTAGTCATCTATTTTTTCTCAACATTGTGCTGCACACAATGCATCTCAAAAAGGATCATATGTAGACACTAAATCATGTCAATCCGATTAGGTGACCAAAAGCATTGGTTAATTGGCATCATATGGCCCCTTGGGCAGCCATCATAGGTTTACTAGTGATCCTAACCACTCTTGGAAGTCTCTACCCCACTTTTGGGATATTTTGGGCCACATAAGCATGACCGTACCACCCTGGAATGATTATAGTTTATGGCCATCCCACCCAGGGATGGTGGCAAAGTGGTCGTCCTTGGGTGGGATGGCCACAAGGTTTAATTCCCAAAAAGTTAAATTTGGACAAATGGCACTCAAAAACTACTATTTATCTCATATATTAGAGCATGCATGACCTAAGGATGTATAATCCTTATGACATGCTACAAAATCGAAGACAAAATGGGAGATTCTCTTCCCCCTCCAATGCATGCTCAATTTTAGACAAGTGGCACCTCTTTCCTTGCATGCCCATTTGCCCAAAGGCCTCCTTTGGCTATAAAGTGGATCCATTTTTCTACATAAATATAGATAGGATTTTTGAGATATAGCAACAGAGTGCTGCAAAGATTTCCCCTCACCGTTTTATGAATTTTTCCCTCGAAATCTCTACCTAGCGAAGGAGGTTTGCGAGTGATCTAGGAGGCCCAATTTGTCTACAAAACCAAATCGTCTGAGTAAATTTCATCACTAAATTTAATTACAATACTATTGAAGAGGTCCCTAACCAATTCATAGAGGAATTGATGGCAAAATAAGGGTAGAATTGGTAGCCGTACCACCCCACAATGGTCCCCATTCTATGATAGTCCCCATCATCCCTGCAAGGTACGAGGACATATTTGTGCACAATTTTTCTACTATTTTTTTTAGCTATATTATAGGATGTATCATGAAGCTAATTTCAAATTTGCATGTAATTTTGAGCTATATTGAGTGAGATATTATATTTCTAAGTCTTTTTAGGCTTACAAGGTCCATTAGAAGGGGCATATGGATCTATGCCTTATTTTGCAAATATGACCATATGGATCATCTTAAAATCTCATTTTAAGTATTTTTCCAAGTTTCATGCATTTCGGATATGTTTAGACCCAAAAATTGCTTATTTTGGGTTTTGCAAGTTTGAGAAGCGCACTACGAAAATGCCACATCATCGAATGCAATTTCTATTCTATTTTTGGTGATACTCCAGCATTCACCTTCTCATTAGCAACTTTAAATCCAATGATAGAATTTAAATACAACAACAAACTAGATAGACTAATGGAAATAGAAGCACAATGTACAAAAATTAATCACACACAAGACCACTCATGAATTCAAAAGTCTGATGCCTTCTATTAATGCAGAGAGCTTAAAGAAATCTCTCACAAAATTTCTAACTCCCCTTTTACAATGAAATTTGCCTAGTATTTATAGAGGTTTTAGCCTCTATCATTTAATACATATGAGAGAAAAATTTCCTAGGATCAAAGACATAATTAGAAAAATTCTCCTCGAATTCTTTGAAAATCCATTCGCCTGGGAAACAAATTCTTGAAAATTTGAACTTCGGACGGAGGTGCGCATGTTAGGAGAAAACATTAAATTCTTTGGATTGCTTCTGATACATTGGAAATCATGAAAGCTAGTTTCTCTTTGCCTTCCTCTTCGTGATCCACAAAATGGAGTAACTGAGGACACCCTTCATTAAATGCTAAATTCAATTATCTTGACCAAATTCCTGTTCACCCACATTCACTTTCACCTCAAGATCTGTCTTGCCCATTTTCAAACTGAAAAGGCATGCGCGATAATCTTATAAAACATGTTCGCCTCTAGAAAGGGCGAACACCACGTTCAACCCTATGGAAGGGCGAACACAACCTTTATTCACCATATATGTTGGTTTACCCATGGGAGGGGCAAACGACATGTTCACCCCTCAACCAGGGCTAACCTTAGTTGAGTTTCTTTTTGGGTGTGCGTGCCACTAAATATCTCCAAGGCACGTTTACCCCTAATAAGGTCGAATGATGTGTTCACCCCTTTGGAAGGGCAAACGCAACCTTGTTATTTTGATGTTTTACCTTTGTGAAATTTTTGAAATCATTCACCCCTTTCAAGGGTGAATGGAGCGTTCACCTCTTTCTTGGGGTGAATGTAAATGCATATCAAATTTGTCAAGTTTTTCCTTTGGGCCTTTGTCTTCTCCATTTTTTTAAATTCAGGCAAACATTTCTCCATTGAATTTTATAAGGAAATAAAATCAAAAGGGATTTCCCAAAATGCATCAAAACTTGGTGAATAGGAAATTATTTAAAATATTACATATGGAAGCCAAAGATGCAAATATGTATTGTCTATATACTGCCGCCACATTCAAACATTGAATTCAAAATATTTAAACAAAATTCCCAATGAATACAAAATGGCCAACATTTCTTGGTGACTCATGGGGTATCCATATCGCATGAATGCAAGCGATCCCAAGCCTTTATCCATTGGGTACAAAGTCTATCTCATTTTTTGGTAGCTGCCTGCACGTGCTCTTGTCTCTCTGTCTCCTCTACGACTCTATCACTTCAACATGTTTAGCTTCCTCCACTACTTTCATCGTTGCTTCACAATCTGTTGCCACTATCTCTTCTTACTCTACAATAATCTCTGAAAGGGCCTCGTAAGTGTGAACTACATCATGCCAAGCTTCGGTGGTAAATAAAAAATGAATGCTAAGAGATTCATAAATGAAGCAAAGACTTTGTACATCCATCAAGCTGAGGCACTTCGAACGCTGTGCCAATTCATAAAGAGACAACTCCAAGCACGTATACTTATCTATAAGAGGAAACACTTGTGCTTCAGTAAGGGGCTCATCCAAGGCATTAATGTCTATAGTATATTCAATGAATGCACTCCAGAGCTCTTGCAACTGCTCCATCAAAAGAGGCTCACCCCATTCATCTAGGAAGGTACTAAAGCCTAGCCGATAAATAGTCTCAAAATAAGACATCAAAATAGTATGCTTCTGCTCAATAGTATTGAGGATAACCCACCCTTCATTTACAAGGTCAATACGCTAAAAATAGCTTTGCAAGGTTACTCACACTCAGGACCAGGCATAAAACATCTTACTGAGAGGGCAAATATGCAAAGGCGTATTCAAAAAATCTTGTATCTTCATAACTATCTCCATATGGGGCAAAAGAAAATCCTCCATATAATCAATCATTTATTACCCAAGCTGGATTTGTATCCCCGCTTTCCATAAATGTTGTAGCACCTTGAAAGCATGTGCGGCCAACTTCATAGAATTTTGGACGGAGTGAAGGCAAATGTCTCTCACACTATCTTGTAAAAATCCTGCAATAGGCATGGCATTGGATTCAATCTACTTCTTGAGTTCTTCTACCTGTTGCTGAAGGTTATGCATTTCAATTCGAACAGCATCGCACTCCTTCAAGTGCACCTTGAATTGATTGTGCAAAAATTAATTTTTAGTGGTCATTTTTTCTTCTTTTGCCTTTCTCTTGGCCAGTGCACTATCCAACTCCAGCACTTTATCTTGCACCTCGAAATATTTTTCTTTATAGTGCTCCCTGTGCAAATACAACGAGTTCATATCTACTTGCATGTTATCCATTTTTTCAATGGGATCAATCCACGTTAGATCTTTAGTGATAGTCTCATAAACATAATCTTTAGGTTGCAACTCCCTTGGGGTTTTTGAACCAGCAGAGTGAACATTATCACATGAGCCTCCTTGGTAATTGGATCGAAATCCACTTTCTTGATCGGTCGTTCCAGTGCCAAAGCTTACTTTTGTCGCATACTATTCAACCATTGGGAAGAGCTTAGGTGTGCTCGATTTAATGTTTCAATGTTTGGCTGCTTGTGGGCTACCTGCACATCTAGAACAGTCTACAACTCCAAAAATGGTGTAAACAACCATGCACTAAGTAAGAAAAAATATGTCACCCTTCTCCTCTGAAACAACAACATCTCTCAAGTCGCGTGACACTCAGTCACAACTACCATAGAGCAATTCAATGGTAGGGCCCAAAAACCAACTATTAAAGTTGTAGATAGATTCTTTCTTCATTAACACCTGATTACACTTATAAACCGGTAGGGGCTCATTCTTTTTTCTTGTCTTCATAACAACAATAAAAGAAAAACATTGCTGCATCTAGAAGAAGAAAAACCATACCAGTAGTGAGGTGTACTGAAATGATCTGGACTTTCCTTGCAATTTTTGGAACTGCAAATTGATTCTTCAAGAAATAAATTCAGCCCAATCAAAATAAATTGGATTTCCACCCTACCTCATAGTAGCGGGAGAATAGAACTCTACCTTGCAAATACATTGAGCTATAGCTGCCTACCATTTATGCACTATTTCATCTGAGAGTAACCCAGTAATCCAGGCAAGCATGGAATAGATGTCTTTGCACTTGAACTCTGAAAGGGGTTTAGGAAAATTTGACAACTGTCCCATCTATGGCTCCTTAACGAGTTGAGTTTCCAAGAATTGTCTCATAATAACTATGGAAACATACCTATCCTCTTGCTCATTTGTATGAATTTTCTTATTTACTACATAACTCGGTGCACTTACCCCACAGGAAAAATCCTCTCGGACCTCGTCTGATATAATCATAAATAGAATATCTTGCCTGGAATTTTGGATGGCCCTAGTAGAGGAGTCATCAAATTATGCAATTAACTAGATAAGCTCGGGGTATGGGTGCACGGGTGAACAAAGATACCATGAAAGCTATCAATTGTGAGACGTTGTGAGCTAGCTATTGTAGGAAACCCCCTAACTCACTGTAGCTTCAACCTCTTGCCTCGACCAATCAACTCCATTATGCATGATCAAACAATCACCAATTTCAGCCATTTTATTTTCATAGGGATCTAGGTCAACATAATCATTTTGTCGGGCTCTCTTAGCCCTCGAACTTCTTTCTCGCTTCTTAGTGGGCTTCACTTCTACAACTTCCTGCACCTCTTTTGGTTCTTTACTGCATCTGCCCATCTTGCTAGACAAAAAGCTATGACACTTCTACAATTCCCTATTCTGAGACTTCTGAAAAATCCTCTGCACTTCGAAACACAAGATACAAAGAAGCAAATTTTTTTCTAAAAAACAAGGAAAAACAAAATTTGTCCTTTACCTCCTAGAATTTATAGAGGCACTATCAACTACTACAGTAATTAGAGAATTAAATGCAGGTGCATCTTTAGAGAGAAATGTTCTTAAAAAACTACTCAAATGTCCTTTCCAAAGCGTAAAAATCCTCTTCTCTGATTCACCGTCGGATTCTCCTAAAAATATCATGCCCTCTACGCTATGCAATCTTATAGAAAAATATGCCCTGGCACTAGAAGCTTGTTAGGGAAACCAGCCCAACCGTTAATTATCCAATCATCAATTCTAACTGCTATCTTGAAAAGCTTAATCTGAATGCTTCCCACATTTGAAAATTATTACTTGAATTCAATGCCCACTACTTCTGATTATCGCCACGTATCCCTGAGGTGAATTAATTTTCTAAACGTGCTTCTAGGAATATCTTGCTTGGAAAAATATTTCGTGTGCTTAGGAATCCATGGGTGATTCTTGTCTTTGTGTGAAAGTGTTCATTTCCATGTAGTGCATGTGTTTTAAAACTTCATAGCGTGCCTCCCTTTTGTAAAAGCATTTTTTCTAAAAAAATAAAATAAAGCTTTTCTATGCTTTTTTGCCCTTTTGTTCTCATATTTCTTCCATTTTTTTCAGAAGGCGTCATGCACAATCTCTCTTTTTTTTTCATTCTTTCGCCTGATGACATCATAAAAGTGCATTCTCTCTTAGAGATAGGCGAGTATGACGTTTGCCTCCTCCAAGAGGCACACGCGAGGCTCTATCACCACTTTGCCAATCTTGAGTTCAATTTTTTGGGTGAATGAAATTTTAACAATCATTTTTTTCCTTTTCTTTTTTTCTTTTGTGAAACATATTTGTTTAAAACACAAAAATATTTACATATATACAAGGTGTTACCTTTTATTTGAAATTATGAAATATAAGCCTTCAGATGATGGCCATTCACTGGGATAGGAAGCTCATACCCTTCCATGTCACAAATTTAGAATACATTAGAAGACGTGACAATAGAAATTTGAAAAGGCCCTTCCCATATTGCATCAAATTTATGATGTTTTCTTGGCTTTGACTTCTTTTCGTTCCATTTTAATACAAAATCACCCACCTGGAAGCTTTGATAAGTTGTTCTTTTCTCGAACCACTTCTTCATATTTGTAGCATGTTCTGCAAAAATATGATAAGCTCACTCCCTTTCTTCTTCTAGTTGTAAGAACTATGCCAGTCTTGCCTCCATAGGATTATTTTCTTCATTTTCATCCTGGAACATCTACAATGTTTGGAGCACAGGAAGCTCAATGTGAGTAGGAAGAACAACTTATTTTCCATAAACCAAAGCATACAAGGAAGTTTTTATAGACTTATTCACTAAAATGCGGTCCATCTAAAGTACCTAATTTAATAACAAATGCCAACTTCTCTTATTGTTGCCCATTATCCTTTTCAAAATACGAAGCAAATTTGTGTTGGTAGACTTAGCCAATCCATTCCCATATGGGTAATAATTGGAAGATGTATTTAGGTAAATACCATATCTGCTAGAAAATTCTATAATTTTGGCTCCAATGAAGGGAGTACCATTGTCAGTGACTAAAGAATTCGGTATGCCAAAACAAGTGATGAGGCTTTTCATAAAAGAAATAACAGTCGCCTGATCTACTTTCTTGGTGGGTATATCTTTTGCCCATATGGTGAAGTAGTCTATCACTTTCAAAGTATATTTATGTTTTGTAGAGGAGTGCAGATCAATAAATCCTATAAAATCGAGACCCCACTATTGAAATGGCGCTTCCACCTAGATCGGATGCAGTGGTGATGCTCCTTTCCTAACTTGACCCACATATCTTTGACAACTATCACACTGTTGACTTATCTTGTGTGAATCGGTGAACATAGTAGGCCAATAATACCCTACCTGAATAATTTTTAGAGCCATAGATCTGCCTGCATAATGCCCTCTTGATATCCCAAAATGGAACTCTTCCAAAAAAAATTTCTTCTTAGAATATTTTACACATCTAAGGAGTATACCATCAATATTCTTATAATATAGACCATTGGGCAATAGTGCATACCTTAGTACCTTCAATTTGAACCTTCAATGCTGAGAAGGGTTAAGGTGGCTAGGACACCTTCTATAAGTAAAAGACTCAATGAGTTCCTCTTTGTCGCCTGGTCCACTATTCACACAAATCACATCTTCACGACTCATCTCAACAATGCTTTTAGCCAATTCTTGATAGAGAGCACGCCCATGAACCAATTTCATCAGCTTGATATCTACATCATACTCCTAGATCTTCAAGATTCATCTGACCCTTTTATCCCCCACTTCTCCTTGAATTATAAAATTTTGAATGTCAGGATGAATGACGTAAACCACAGTCTTACTCTGAGAAATAAAGTGGTGAAACTTCTTCAATGCTTTCATAACTGCATAAACTTGCTTCTCTATAAAGTTATACTTTTCTTGATGTGGTGTTATAACCTGGATTAGAAAAGCAATAGGCTTTTCTTCGTCATCATCTTATTTTTGTGTTAGAATGGCAGAATAGCTCTCTTGCTCACCTACTGCATACAGTATAAAATCTTTGGAGTAGTTAGGGTTGATCAACACTGACACTTGAGTAATTCTCTCTTTGATTTCTTAAAAATCTTACTTCCTAGCTTCTGTCCACTTAAACTCAATGTTCTTCTTCAAGAGCTCAGTCATGGGCTTGAAGACTTTGGCAAAATTGGCAATAAAATTACGAATAAATTTTATCTGTCCAAATAAGGACTGCAAGTCTTTCTTATTAGCTGGTAACAACAATTTCATGAGCACTTTGGCTTATGCAAGGTCTATGGCAAATCCTTCCTATGAAATCACATGGCCCAACAACTTTTCTTCCTTGACCGTAAAAATTGACTTCTTCAAATTTATGGAAATCCCAAATTCTCGACACTTATCAAATATTTGCCTCAAATGGAAAACATGATTTGTTCTACAATGTGAAAACACCATGATATCATCAAGCTAAATCACAATGATTTTATTTAGCAACTCACCAAAGGTGACATCCATGGCTCTCTGAAAAGTTGCACTGGAATTTGAAAGTCCAAAGGGCATCCATTGGTAAGAAAACATGCCCAACTTAGTTGTAAGCGTTGTCTTGTATTGATCTTCATCCTTAACCCAAATTTTATTTTACCTAGAGAAGCCATCCAAAAAAGAAAATCTCTGAGCACTAGCCATAACATGAAGAATCTGGTCTATCTAAGGTAGAGGATAATGGTCCTTGAGTGATGTCTGATTTAAATTTTGAAAATCAACACACATATGTATGTCCCCATTATTCTTTCTTATAGGAACTAGGTTTGCCACCTAGGTGGAATGCTTAATAGGGTAAATGAACTTCACCCCAAGCATATTTAGTAATTATGCTTTCATGAGGACTTTGATTTTGGGATTAACAGGGCATTGCTTCTACTGAAAAGGCTTAACTCATTCTTGTAGCTCAATAGTGTGTTGAATCATGTTCTTGTTGTATCCTTTCAAGTCCTGATAACTCCATGCTACAATATCTGGATATTCATAGCACAAATTTCTAATGCCTTCAATCTCATCTGATTTGCAATCGGTACCAATCTTGATGATATTTCTTGGCTCCAACTGCAATTCTCTGTATTCCTTGGCATCCACCTTAATCCTATGTTTATCAGCCCTATCACTTTGATCAAATAAAATTTCTAGTGAAATCAAACCTCTAGGAATATGATTATTCCGTAGCTGAATCATTCCTTCCTTTTCTTCCTCCCAAAGAGTTCTATCTTCTGTGCTGGCAGCTTCTTTGAGTATAAAATTCACTATTTTCTCATCATTATCAAACACCTACCAATAGAAACCCTTATCTGGAATGAAAGGTCTGTAAATCACCCTCACGGTCTTAGGATTTTGTACCACTTTCTCAGCAGGAGAATAAATAGTGCCCAGGGAAGCTAAAATGTCATCATGTCTATTTTGTTCCCGAGGAATCACCTAAATATTTAAAGCTTTAAATGATTCCAAAATATCCCACACTCTATTGTGATAAGCCTTTAAGTAATGTTGCTTTGACACATAACTATTTGTAACTTGATTGACTATAAGCTTGGAATCGCCAAAAATTTGTAGTTGTTCAATTCCCAACTTTTCAACCTTTTTCAAGCCAATGCATAATGCTTCATATTCAGCTACGTTATTTGTACAGCTCCAGGTCAATTTGTAGGAGTAATTTTATTGTATGCCTTTAGGGGAGACCAACATAACACCTGCTCCTACACCATTCTTACATTGAGCACCATAAAAGAACTTCCATAACTGATGTGAAACAAGTTCTGGGAGCTCAAGGACTTGCTCTTGGGACTTATTTGTCTTCTAAATTTAATAACAATCAATATTTATCCCAATAATAGCATTGAAATCTGTCAATAGAAATGCATATTCCAAGTGAATCTCCTCAAGTGCTTCTTCAACCAAACCGACCTCTTCCAATTCTTTGGTCATCATGTTCATCGTGCCTGGGACTTGTTCTGCCTCCTCTATCTTTTCAATATGAAAACGGGAGGGCTTCTCATTATGAATTCCAATTCACCTACCCTTGAATGAAATCTCCAAATATGAATAATCTAGGGAAATATAACCTCCCAGCTTAGCTATGAATTCTCTTGAAAGGCACATGCTAAAGTAGGGCTCTAAATCAACAACCACAACTTCCTGGATGACAGTAATATGTGGCATGCTATGGAGCACAATTGGAATGTCCTTGATTACTCCAACAATCTTAACTAGCATACCATCCAACTGTAATACTCCTGGACTACTCCCTGTATACTCCATTCCCATTACCTCGCATACTGCCTTCAGCATGACAATAGTGGTAGCACCAGAGTCGATCATACAGTTATGCACAATCCACTCTTCCATTCTCAAATATAAGTAAAATGGGGGAGGCCGATTTTTACTTGTCATCGAAGTGGGGAGCCCTTGAGCCAAGACTATTTGCAAATGATATTTATTTTTGTCTTTGGCGGTCTTCAGAGATTCTTGCAACAAATCAATCTACCCAAGTAATTGCAATGCATCATACAAGCTAATCCTTACTGGGATTTTCTTCATTTCTTCCATGATACTATAGCCACAAGAAGGTGAGACTTTTTCTTCTATTGGTCGCTCATACTTATCTCAATACTGTTGCGTAGCCTCTACTCTTTACCTTTTTGTCAATGAAGGATACTTTAGTATTTCCTTAGCTTGCTCTTTTGTCTCACTAGGGACTGGAGCAGTGGCGATGCATTGCAAAGTTGAAGGCTGAGATTGCGCTTTATCTTATGATTGCCTAGGTGATGGATTTTTTGACTTGTCAGCATCAGGAATCTTTTCCAGGGATGCTCGCTTCTTTTCTTGCACTTTTGGAGTTGTAGGTACTTTTAAAGGTTGCAAGTCTATAGGATCAACAGTCACTAGCCTCTTCCTAGACCTAGTGAGGACTGAAACTTGCTCTGGAGACGACACCATACAATTGTGCTCCACTTCTTGAAGCATATTAACTTTCCCACCTAAAGAACATTTTGCTAATGTATGAACGTAGATGCACCATACATGTATCTTCACCATGAGGATAATTACATGTAGAACACCAATATGTCCTTTTAGACCCATTAACCTCATCATTTTCTTGAATCATGGTATTTTTCTTGGGTTCCCTGCTGGGAGATGTTTTCTCCTGGGTGATTGGTGGAGTATGAAACCTTCTTGATCAGAACTCAACCTCAGCTTGCTTCTTCCTAATAGTGGTAAGCTCATTAGATATCATCCTCAAAGCCACATTATTGGATTTTACTTCTTGTAACAAGGCTGTGAGGGGATATGTATTGGGTGACAGAATTGGCACTGGCAATGGCAAGGGTGCTTGTAGTTCAGGTAAGGGTAAAGGGGTTGGAGGTACTGGCAATGTTGTAAAAGAAATGTATGAAGGCTATGGTGGTACTTTCAAAATGGGGAATTATGGGAAGCTCATAGCAGATGACTGTAGGACAAGGATAGGAGGTACTTGAGGGGATCCCGAATTCCATGAAGGGATAGGATACATCGATGGCATAGGCTGCAAAAATGCAATAGAGTAAAGATATTATGGTAGATCAATGAGGATATGCATTGTTGCCTTTGGATGAAGCCTACCTATAGTAATAAAATCTGATTCAGCATTTTGAGCTTGTGTATAGAGATTCAGGAATGTGGTCACATTGGCCTGGTGCACTACCATACCAATATCGGTACGGAGCGCTCAAAGATAATAAAATGTTTCTTGCTCATGGGTTGGTCGCAAACCATCTGGAACCCTCTACCAGCTTCATGCAAATTGAACATTAAAATCTATAAGTTCCTCTTGTGGATGTCTTTGAATCAAGGTGAACTGGTGCAACAAAGAATATGGATTAGCCTTCTCATGGAAATTCTTAATCAGTAATTCTGCCAATTGATCCCACGAGGTAATGGTACCAGATTGCAAATATCGGTACCAATACAGTAATTTCCCTCTTAATGACAAAACCAAAAGTTTTATCATCACATCCTCATCAGTTATATCATGAATAGTTGCAAGAGAGGCCACATCTTGGATATGCTCATATACAGTTTTTCCAATACCATTATATGTGGGTAAAGCCTTCAGAGCAACTTGAGGTACAGGATTTTGCACCTACAAATTCAGCGCTCCTGAGCTATTCCAAGATGGAAATTACCTTGGAAGCTATTGTTGTTGTGGTGGAGGATTTTGAGCCATGTGAATAGGAATATGGGGAGTAGGCTATAGGGTGCTAGTGGTTGTACAAGGTGGAGGTTGAGGAAAACTGGTAGCAGTACTTACATGACTTAAAGGAGCAAAAAACACACCAGCTAACCAGGAAGATGAAATGGATGGTATGGATGGGATATGAGGAAGTGAAGATGTCCATAAAAAAGTGGCTATTTGAGGATGCTCTCCTAGCCTTTTAATGTCTAGTTCATAAAATCTAATCTAATTATCAGGATTCTTGGCTTTTGACTTTTATTCATGAGAAATGGCTTTCGTCGTACTTATGCTTATAGAGTTATAGGTAAAAATTGAGTCACCAGATGTTCTAATCTCAAGTAGAAAGGAAAACACCAAACCTAGCACTGCTGAAAGTGGAACCTTAAAAGTCCCACCGGGCGTGCCAAAAACTGTTGGTCAAATATCTACCTAATCAATAAACACTACGTTTATGCGCCCTAGATACGACCAACATTGAAATTTTGGAGGAAAGATATGTCCTTCGTGCCAATATCTAGAGAGGGCTAGTTCCCTAACTAAATCCTAAAATGGTAAAAGATTAAGGATGTAGAAAAGAAATTGGAAATAACATAAAGAGATGGGAAATATGGCCACAGGCCTAAGTGCAAGACTAGTGTTAGACTAACTAGCAAGAAAAAATCCAAGCACAAATTAGTATTTATGTAAGCAAAAATAATATAATAGGCTCATAATATTGCCATATCAACTATCAAAATGATACTCTAGCATTCGCCTTCTTATTAGCAACTTTAAATCCAATGACAAAATTTAAATACAACAACAAACTAGATAGACGAATGGAAATAGAAGCACAATGTACATAAAGTACTCACATACAAGACCACTCACAAATTCAAAAGTCTGATGCCTTCTATTAATGCAAAGAGCTTAAATAAATCTCTCACAAAATGTCTAACTCCCCTTTTACAATGAAATTTGCCTAGTATTTATAGAGGTTTTTATCTCTATCATTTAATACATATGAGAGGAGAATGTCCTAGGATCAAAGACATAAGTAGAAAAATCCTCCTAGAATTCTTTGAAAATCCATTCACCTGGGGAACAAATTCCTAAAAATCTAAACTTCGTACGAAGGTGCGCATGTTAGGAGAAAATATTAAATTCTTTGGATTGCTTCTGATACATTGGAAATCATGAAATCTCATTTCTCTTTGCCTTCCTCTTCGTGATCCACAAAATGGAGTAACTGAGGGCACCCTTCATTAAATTCTAAATTCAATTATCTTGACCAAATTCCTATTCACCCACGTTCACTTTCACCTCGAGATTTGTTTTGCCCCTTTGCAAACTGAAAAGGCACGCACGACACTCTTATAAAACATGTTCACCTCTAGAAAGGGTGAACGACATGTTCGTCCCTATGGAAGGGTGAATGCAACCTTTTTTCACCATATATGTTGGTTCACCCATGGGAGGTATGAATTACTTGTTCACCCCTCAACCAGGGTGAACTTGATTTGAGTTTCTTTTTGGGTACATGCACCACTACATATCGTCGAGGCACATTCACCCCTAAGAAGGGAAAACAACGCGTTCACCCCTTTGGAAGGGTGAATGCAACCTTGTTCTTTTGATGTTTCACCTTTATAAAATTTTTGAACTCGTTCGCCCCTTTCAAGGGAGAATGGAGCGTTCACCTCTTTCTTGGGACGAACATAAATGCATATCAAATTTGTCAAGTTTTTCCTTTGGGCCTTTGGCTTCTCCATTTTTTAAAATTTAGGTGAACATTTCTCCATTGAATTTTATAAGGAAATAAACTCAAAAGGGGTTTCCCAAAATGCATCAGAACTTGGAGAATAGAAAATTATTTAAAATATTACATATGGAAGCCAAAGATGCAAATATGTACTGTCTATATATTGTCGCCACATTCAAACATTGAATTCAAAATCTTTAAAAAAAATTCCCAATGAATACAAAATAGCCAACAACTCCTTTTTTCATCTTATTGGCACTCAATCATTTTATTTTTTATTTTTGACCATATGGATTCCCTAGTTTTAGGATTGAGCTTTTTGAGGTTTTCTAAAAACTGCATTTGTCTTTTATGGATTTTTTTAAATCCATTTCCTTTTTTCTTTTGGATTTTTATTTCCATTAGTATCATAGAAGATATGATATATTGCTTGGATACCATAAAATAAGAAAATATGAGGCTAATATTTTTAAACATACCCCTATTTCTAGATAAGTCATGGGAAGGCTTTCATTCATGGCACAAGCATCTGAGTTGATTAACAGAGCTAATGGTCTTAAAAAAATTTGTTGCATGGGCATGAGATAATTTTCTAATTAGTTACATTTGAAAAAATATTTATAAAGAGAAAATTGTGATAAATATGAATGAATTATTAATGTTTTTTAATTCTTTACAAATTTTTAGAAGATCCCAATTTAGTACTTTATCTCATTTCATATCCAAGTACCTCTTTATTGCATTTTAAATTTGTCAAAATTTCCTCCATTTTTCAAAATTCAAATTTTTAAAAAAGGTATATGCCAAAGAATATTCCAAAGCACGGTGGGTGCAAAAATAAAAACATGTGTGTGACATGGTAATACATGCCTAAGTCACAAACATTATATAGAAAGGAGTCATTTGGAGCTTATTTCTTGTTCAAATTTCATGCTAGCCTTGTATTTTCCTAAAGGGTCCTTAGCCCTAGTGGTTATCGAATCCCACTTTGGGGCATTGCATCTTGGAGGTCTAAGGTTGAACTCCCCTATCTAATTTTTGATGAAAATAGATGTCTTCAACATGAACCTTGATGATGTAAGTGAATTTTATGTGGTCAAAATTGATGATGTGGCACCTATTGATATCATAATTTTCTCACTAAATAATGTTAACATAGCTTTTGATGACATAGAATTCCATACAACTAATGTGGTAATTTGTACAAATAATATATCAATTGACATGGTAAGTGATATTATGGTACATAAAGCTAACACTATATTCTATATAGTTTATGTTGTAGGTCACATGGCAACTACCATAGTAGGTGATGTGGTAGACCATGCAAGGTAATTTGATGTATCATCAACTGAGGTGACAAGTAGATTTCCACTTGGTGGGTACAAATATAGGTTTGGCCAATCATATTATACCAACTCAACAAATCTGGAGACACTAAAATCATGTCATATTGAAGAGACTACCTAATTGGACTCTTCTAGACCACATGACCCACTTTGGGTAGCCTCAAGGCTAAAACAGTGGTTCTTACCACTCAAATAGGGTATATTTACCTAAGTATTTTAGGCCATCCTACCCAGATATGACCTCTAATTTGGGGCCATCCTACCTTGAGATGACCTCCTGGGGCCATCCTACCTTGATATGGCCATAAGAAATTTTGATCAAAAATCAAGCAGGATCCATCTGGCACCTGAAACTACCAGTTAGATCCCATGCATGATCCCAAGCTACAATTTAGCGCTTTGCATGAGCTAAAATAACATGAAATTTTAAAGATAGGTATTCACTTTTATTCATGCAAACTACCTATTTGCTTTTTCATTTAGAGTGATTTCATCATTTTTAACCTCTCTCTAAGAAATCTATAAAATAACACTCACCCCTTAGTTTTAATGGTCCTCAATCTTTAAAATTATGCAATGAAGTGTTGTTGGATTCAATACACAAATCTCAAGTAATGAATTGATACCATTCCCAATCATTACAAGCTCTCCCATAATTGAAAACCATACCAATGGATTGCTCCAAGGATTAAATTTTGGGCTTTCACCTTAAAATGCTAATAAAACATTATGATTCAGTGACTGATCAGACCCACTAAGCCATTCCCACAAATGCACCAATCCACTAACAAGACCGTAAAACATAAACCCAAATGTCACCCTCGACTTGGCCTCAAAAATACAATTACAAAATAATGGTCATATCGATCTAAGACAGCTCGTAGGCAAGGCCATCCTGCCCTAAGACAACCTTTGGTAGATATTAGTTTATTTGATTTCTTCTTTTAGTAGGGTTTAGCATAGCACATTTCCTACTTTTTATAGTAGTTTACATTTCTATTCATGCATTTAATTTGATTTTATTTTAGTATTCATTATCATTACATTGATCCCTATCTTGAGGGGCTCTACAGGTGCTATTAACTACTTTGCTTTTCTTTGTGTGCAGATTACAGGTTTCCATGAAAACCAAGGACTCAAGATGTGAGCATCAAGCTCTAAGCGGTAATTATGAAAACTTGTTGCAACATTTGTAATTGTGAGGAGACCATTCAAGTGCACCAGGATATTTTTATTTGTATTCATTGTATCATGGGTAGCATCCCCTTAGAGGGGACTTGATTGTAACACATTTGAAAGTGAATATTTAATACAAAAAGGGCCCCATATTTTTATCATTGTGTTTTTAGTTATCTATATATTGCTATATTTATTTAGTTGTATGGTGCATGATTTTCTAGCATATCATATGGTTATCATAGTGGGACAACCTCATCCCTTCTTAAACCTTATGGTGGATTACTATAAGTTTCTACATATTACAAGTACCCAAAAGTAGTTGTCTCGGGTCAAAGAAAAAGTGAAATAAAAAAAAATTCAATGATCTACATCGGACATAGGCTATCAAAGTGAGTTATTCTATCCTTTATTTTTTCTATTTTCCATAGAGAAAGTTAGAATTTTTTTGCATTATAGAAAAATATTACAAAATATTGTAAATTTTTAAGTCTTTATCTATGACCATCTATGGTATAGATAGCTCCTGTCTGTGGCCATATTTGTTCCAGATGTGTCTATGGTCATATTTGGATCATACAAGCTCTATATGTAGTCATATCTATGTGAGATGGCATTTTTCTATCACTAGTTTGGTTTACTTGTTTGGTGCTTGCTTAAAGGCTAATTATTCATATAAGGTTTTTTAAAATCAAACATTAATTTTTGTATTAGTGAAAATCATCATGTGCTTCATGATTTATTTACTTTTGCAAATATTAAAAGGAACCCCACACACTACATGATCTATTGTAAACATCGATGAGTTGGATTTCATCACCAACCATCAATCGAGACCAACAATGGTGGGCTTCATCTCCATCTATTGGCTCGCACCATAGTAACCTTAGTAGCCTTAAGCGAGTGGCTTTATAGATTTCATCACCAAAAAGTCCCTTGCTTTTGGGTGCACCTGGAGTAGGAATAATTAGCAAGCCCTTTTACCATAGGGATTTCCAAATAATTAATGGATGCAACTATCATTCTTGTTCATGCCCTAAATATGTGGGTTAAGTGAAAGAATGGGTATGTCGATAGCATAAAATTAGATAGTGTGACCCCTTTTGGGGTTATTTATTTCCATAGGTTTACCTTGAGCCATATCCAATGTAGGAAGCCACATTTTTTTGTTTGAGTTATATTCCTCAATAGGGGGTGTGCTCAAACTACCCTTATTAGATTTTACTTTTTTTACCCTTAGCTTTCACAAGAATAGGGGTTTCAAAATCAAACACACTAAAAATAGTAATAGGAATCACAAGAAAAATTTAAAAGAGATAAACACATTGTTTGCTTGTTTGTTTCTTTATTATTTGGCTTAACTTAGATCATGGTAAAAAAAAATGGTAAAGCTCGATCAAGGGCTAGTGTCGTAGAAAACTTACAAGGAGACATGGAATATCTTCAAATCAGTCCAAAGGGTATGGACATTCTTGAATGGAATCCTATTTTTTATAGGGAATCTATCCTATAGGAGGTCCCTATTCAAGATGCATCTATCGATCCTTAGTATGATCAAAGTGATGACCTCCATGGTTAAGATACTCTCTATGCTTTCTTTAGGTAAAAACCTCAATGTGAGAAATGTCCTTGTAGGTTGGTGTCATGAGTTTGCATTTTGGATTACTTTTTCCATCAATCAAAGCATGAACAAGAGTATACACCATGGCCCAACCTAGATGAGCAAGATACTCTGACTGATTTCCCATGGATTAGTTGAAAATATGCTCACCTGGATAGGTATGACACTCATCATCCTAGCAAGACAACCATATTATCCCACACCTTTCTTGTAGATGAGGAAGAGGAAGACATAGATCATCCTCCTACTCAGTATTAAGAGTACTTCATGCAAGCACATTGTACCTCTATGTCTCCCAAGTATGTAGAGCTTACCTTCAAGCTTGAGTATCATGTTAATGTAGCCTCTCTTGGTCATGGGAATTAGGTGGCTAAACCTTCTAGGTTCTAGAAGAAATTCAAGCCCATTCATATCAATACAAGGGTCAATCAATCCCACATAGTTGATTAGATAGAACAAATACCTAGAAAAATATAAATAGACAAGAGTAGCTACACTAGCTACAACTAGATAAGCTATAATTGGATCAAAGGTTCCTAGATAAAAATTGATTAGATAAGCAAAGGTTGCACCAACATAGGTTGCATAAGCAATAGTTACATCAAGAATAGTTGCAAAAGGTATTGTATGAGATGGTTCCAACCCCTAGAATCCATAGGAAACAAACCCATCAAAGGTACCTTGCATAGTATCATAACCTACCACCTAGAAAAAATCAAAACCAGCCTACTCATGTGTCCATCCATAACCATAGGTCTTAATAGCATCAACTGAACAATCATCAATGGGAGTATGAAGCCTATGAGGACTTAGAGTCAGATTATCAAGAATAGGGGTACCCTAAGTCAATTTATGAGGATATAGTTTATGACCATATTCAACCACCTAGCCCCAATGAAAATATTTCACCCTCCTCCTCGAGGACAAAGGCAGGTATATGAGATCATATCACCTAAAGCTTAAGTTGCTTATAAATCATATCAATTTATTGGAAAATCAAGCTTCAGGAATGGATTATTAGAAATCCACATTGTGGAGATTATGCAATCAGTCACTTCACCCTTCTATGACATGCCCTCCATATCCTAAGTATTTTGAAATGTTTAAATTGGATAAGTTCAAAGGAGATGAGGATGCTCAAGATCATATAACTAGCTTCATGAATGTATGCTTTCATATCTAGGATGATGATGCCCTTATGCTTAGTATATTTATTATAACCCTAGCTAGGCCAACTTTAGAGTGGTATAATCATTTACCATGACACAACATACACTCCTTTGAGCAACTACTAAATGCATTCTTAGAATGCTTCTCATTTAGCATTAGAAAGAAAGCAACATTGACTGACCTGTACAACCTCAAGTAATTTGATGAAGAGTTAGTCATTGATTATGACAAGTGGTGGATATCAATCATAACAAAATTTCCATATACCTTACCTACTACAGAGCTCACTTGATTGTTTACTAAGAGTTGTTCCAAATAGATGTCACTTCTACTACAACTCCAATCATAAAATACATTTGAGGAAGCCCTAGCTTAGGTGAAGTTTATTGAATTATCAAGGTCCAAGAGGGAAAAATCAATCCTCAAAAAAATGAGTGAAGCAAGAATTTTAAAGGTAGCTATACACAATAAAAGTTGGCTCCAATAAAACAAGTTATCTTAAGCATACCAGGGCCTTCACAACAAGCTACCCCTCAACCACCTAATTACCAAGTACAATCTCCATCTATGCAGTACAATGCTAAACCTTAGTAGAATCAATGGATGACTTAGCAACATCATCCTCCTTGCTGGTACATGACATTGATGCATCTGTACATCTGACATAATGATCCAATTAAAATTCTAGATCCCTCACAAAAACTATCAACCAATCCATCACCATCACCCCCATACTAACCATCACCATTGGTATCTTCTGATGTTCCTTCATCATCATATCCTCTTAATGGGAATCCATCAAAGGTACCGATAAGAAAAATCCCACCATCCATTTCCATCCTTTTTGATATGATTATTCCAACTCCTATGGACGAGGAAGAAGCACCAGTTGCCATGGATGAGTCATATCAGCCTACGTTCCCATCCTCATCATTTGCTTTCTTGTAGGTCATGGTCCATATGTCAAATCCTAGACTCACTAAGTATTTGGTATAAAATATCACATTTACTCCCTTCATCAAGTTAGTACAAGATGAAGATAGACCTTACCAACCACCCCTTTCCATCGATGCCATTGTACCTCTAGGGTGTTGTAATCAGAAAAATTATATCTATGGGGGTTTTGACATTACCTCAGAGTTATCTCTTATGATAGAACACAACAAGCCATTCCTAGAAAACATAAATTATATGTCAAACTATCCTTTACCCTACAGTACTATTATTGCTACCATTAGCATGAAAATGATCTTGGTTGGTACCAACAATATTTTTAAACCCCTTACCAATCACACTATCAATAGCCTAAAAATTAGTTTAGCTTAGGATATTCAGTGTGTATGTTGGATGACCTCCTTGCAGATTCATTCCAATGCCTTACCATATGCTTTGAGGATGATATTTATGAGAATGAATACATCAATCATGGCTACATTCATCTACTGAGTGATCATATTCCCATCATGATGATATCTATTAAGCCTTCCAAATCTTCGGGAAAAAGTGATCTCCATGGTGGTGAGTGTGGAATTCTTTCCATGTCTGGTTTCTATTGGTTTATTTTCTTTGTGGTTACCATGTTAGCTCTAGGGTCCATTCTTTGTTCCTCTCATACTGCCCAGTCTCATACTTTCTCAAAAAAAAAAATTCTAAAAATACCTTTAGAAATGCTATGAGAGTCTTAAGCCATTATTCCACATGTATCCCATGATGGCTCTCATGGTGGTATATAAAGCACAACACCCACATAGAGCTTTATAAATCAAGAAGTAGGATTTTGGGTGAAATTCCCTAGTTGAAGCAAGCCAACCATGACCTAGCCCATCAAATGAGTGAATCATGGCCAAGCCATATGCTACATCCTCTACTATAGGAGCATCGCTCGATGGTGGTGAGTGTGGAGTTATCTCCATGTGTGGTTTCTATTGGTTTACTTCATTTGTGAACGCCATGTTAGCTCTAGGATCCATTCTTTGCTCCTCTCATACTACCCAATCTCATACTTTCTAAAATAAAATATTCTAAAAATACCTTAAGCAATGTTATGAGAGTCTTGATCCATTATCCCACATGTATCCCATGATGTCCCTCATGGTGGTATATAAAGCACAATATCCACATAGAACTTTGCAAATTAGGAAGCAAGCTTTTGGGTGAAATGCCCTAGTGGAAGCATGCCAACCATGATCCAACCCCTCAAACAAGTGAATAATGGCCAAGTTGTATGCTCCATCCTCTCTTGTAGGAGCATCGCTAGATGGTGGTTAGTGTGGAGTTCTCACCATGTTTGGTTTCTATTGGTTCATTTTCTTTATGGTCCCCATGTTAGCTCTAGGGTCCATTCTTCACTCCTCTCGTACTGCCTAGTCTCATACTTTCTCAAATAAAATATTCTAAAAATACCTTGAGCAACATTACAAGAGTCTTGAGCCATTATCCCACATGTATCCCAAGATGGTCCTCACGATGGTATATAAAGCATAAAATCCATATAGAGCTTTACAAATTAGGAAGTAGTATTTTGGGTGAAATTCCCTAGTGGAAGCAAGCCAACCATGATCCAACCCCTCAAACGAGCGAATCATGGCCAAGTCATATGCTCCATCCTCTCCTATGGGAGCATCGCTTGATGGTGGTGAGTGTGGATTTATCTCCATGTGTGGTTTCTATTGGTTTATTTCCTTTTTGGGACCCATGTTAGCTCTAGGGGTCTATTCTTTGCTCCTCTCATACTCGCTAGTCTTGTACTATCCAATATCATACTTTCTTAAATAAAATATTCTGATAATAACTTGAGCAACACTGTGAAAGTATTGAGATATTATTCCACATGTATACCATGATGGCCCTCATGGTGATATATAAAACACAAAACCCACATAGAAATTTGCAAATTAGGAAGCAAGATTTTGGGTGAAATGCCCTAGTGGAAGGAGGCTAACCATGATCCAGCCCCTCAAATGAGTGAATCATGGGCAAGTTGTATGCTCCATCCTATCCTATGGGAGCATCTCTCGATGGTGGTGAGTGTGGAGTTCTCTCCATGTATGGTTTTTATTGGTTGATTTCCTTTGTGGATCCCATTTTAGATTTGGGATCCATTATTCGCTCCTCTTGTACTGCCCAATATCGTACTTTATCAAATAAAATATTCTAAAAATACCTTAAGCAACACTGCAATAGTCTTGAGCCATTATTCTACATGTATCCCATGATGGCCCATGATGGCCCTCATGGTGGTATATAAAGTACAACACCCCCATAGAGCTTTGCAAATTAGGAAGCAAAATTTTGGGTGAAATGCCCTAGTGGAAGTAGGTCAACCATGACCCAACTCCTCAATCGAGAGAATCATGGCCAAGCCATATGCTCCATCCTTTCCTATGCAGCATCACTCAATGGTGGTGAGTGTGGAGTTCTCTCCATGTGTGGTTTCTATTTTTTGATTTCCTTCGTGGTCCCTATATTAGCTCTAGGGTCCATTCTTCACTCCTCTCGTACTGCCCAGTCTCGTACTTTCTCAAATATAATTTTCCCATTGTAGGGGAAAGCCCCTCGACCTTGTTGATATTTTGAATAAGGAAAATCAAGATAAGCCTGATCTCTAGGGCTAAAAGAAGGTTACATCATTTCTCATCTATATTGACCAAAACAATGGTGTGTTGAAAGTGATCCCACACTTTTATAGGGAGTGAATATACATCAATAGAGGGGGTATCATAACAAAAGGAATATTCCACATGATAATAGAGAGTGTTCACATTCTTAGTATGGAGAAAATTCATTGACATAAAAATGATTATATCACACCTAATGTCACAACCCATTCCCATTGATCCTTTTTGAAAGGCTATTAATTGATTTGAGGGATCAATTAATGCCTAACTAAAAGAGTCGATGGTCCTAAAGAATTTTATAAATTTTAATTAAGGGATTTCGCGATGATTCAATTATCCTTTGGAAAAGGATAATTCAATTTAGAATCTAATTAGAGCTTTTGTGAAAGATGAATTGGAATATTTATCTTTTGCAAAAATTAATACAATATAATAAATTAGGTGTAAATAACCTAATTTTAATACAATTAGGTACTCACATGGTATGTCCAAATATTTATTGGACTAAAAAGGACTCTAGAATTATTAAATAATATAAGAATTATCCTATCCTTTGGGAAATTATCCATATGGATTCTCTACATTGGTGGAAATTAAGGGGAGATTCCTTCCCTTATCACTAATAGTCCTAGTTTTGTACCCATCCTATGCTCTAATAGTACTAGTTTTGTATTTGTCTCTAGAAATAAGGGACACAAAACAAAACAAAGGTCACTTACCTTATCTTTACTTGGTCCCTTTGAATTTCCCTACACATGGGCTGAAGTGTCTTATTTGAATGAAGACATATTCTAATATTAATATAATAAAACCACTATTGGGCTTGTGAAAGGAGAGGAATACTTTATAAAAAGTATTTTGGGCTTATGAATGGGGGGAATCGAGGTAGAAGGAGGAGGCTAAAATGAGGAGAAGGAAGAGTAAATGGGAGGACACGCAAACAATCCAACACCTTGCAACAGATCCAGGTGGGAGCTTTCCATTTCTCATTTATTTAAAAAGGATAGTGTATAAACGTGTTTAGTCTTATTTCATTGATTTGGTTGAAAGCTATTGTAAAATTTAATATGTAAGTATGATTTTTAGTGCAATAATTAAAATCATATTTGTTAACCAGTAGAGCTAGATTTGAAGTTGATTCTCTCAAAATGTTCATGTAAAAACTCTTTGGTCTGTGGTTTGTTTTGGATGCTTGTGCCCAAAGAGAATATTGATTTTTTTTTTTGGTAGATAAGATACTATAGTATTAACACCGGTTTTTATAGGTTGACCCAAAACCTTTTACAAAAATTAGCCTAGGGTTGTTGATGAACATATCCTTACTAAGGATCCTATATATGTAAAATCTACATACCGCCAAAGCCATTACATCCGATAAGGCACATAGCCTGTTATCAAAAAGAAACTTCCCATACAACATTTTGGGTATACCCCAATAAAATAGCTCAATAAACAATGGTTGATCATTAGGGAGCGAAGCTTTCATGAGCTAATCAACTATCACCTAAACTTTAATGGACTTTTGGCTAATAAATTCAAGGTTAAATTCTATTAAAAACTTATCCATTTTATAGTACAGGTGTTGTTGTATGTGTGAGTCATCATATAACGTAGAGGATTTTCCTGAGCTATGAAAAGTGGTGTGACTTAGCATATAATGTTGAATTTTCTTAGTGGTGAAGACCACTACTAAACATAATTTTTCCACATATGTGTATCTAGTTTCATAACTTACCAATGTTCAACTAATATAGTAAATTTCTTGCTCTCGATTGTTTTCATTTTTCTATGCAAGCATTGTTCCTTATGCAAAATATGTTGTTGAGATATAAATATGAAAAGAGATCCCTAGGTGAGGTGGCACTAAGACTAATAAATAGGTTAAATATATTTTGATATCATCAAATGCCTCCTGACATTCCTTAGTCCATGAAAATGTGACCTCCTTTGTTAATACGTGATTGAATGACCTAAATTTATCTGAGAGTTGCATGATGAAGTGACGTATCTATTGGATATTTTCTTGTAAACTATGCAACTCCTTCAACGTTGTTGGAAGATGCCATAATGGCCTTGACCTTGTTTGGGTCCACTTAAATTCTATGCTTAGACACAATGAACCCTAGAAGTTTACCTAATGTAACTCTAAAAACATACTTTGTAGGATTCAACCTCACATTATACTTGAGAGATCGATCAAAAACTTTTTCCAAAATATCAACATGATCCAGACATGTTTTAGATTTTGCTAGCAAATCATCTACATAATCTTCCATGATCTTGTATCACCCAAATTTTTTGCACCCTTACCTTCAGGCTAAAGGATCCGTGCCCGGAAGGGGGATGCAAAAAGGATGGAACAATACCTCGGATGGAGAGGCCCTTTGAAGGTCGCGCCTCTCGGGGGAGGGGTATAAAGGTGAATTTTTGACGGATGGTGGGGTTCACTAGGAAAATTTGAGTGGCATTTTCCATGCCTAGGTTGATAATGGGTTTGATTTGTTCATTTTATGTTCAATAATTCAGATTCCTAGGTTGGCCAAAATGAAGCTAAGCTATTCTATATGAAAATTCTGATTTATATGAAGGCAGCAAACATAAATGAATCCTAATGTGATTAAATGTAGAGAATATGTTAAATGGAGAAGAATACACCTAATTTCTGATGTCTGATGAAAATTTTGAAGCTTGTAGGAGTCCAAATCATCCTGGATATGACAGGATCATCTATAATTGTATAAAATCATCCCAAATCACAGGTGATCATCTGAGATCACCCAAGATCGTCAGTGACCTGACAAATTCGTCAGACAAATTCATCAGAAACCTGTAATCAAGAAAATAGACACCAAAAACCAAAAATACTATTGTAAGAATGATCCAAAGTGATAGAAATGAGAGTGTAGATGCTTAAATAACAAATCCAGATATCAAATTAAATGATATGCAATGTTTTGGTAACTTATTTTGAATCTTATCATGCAATTATGCTAAATGATGTGAACTCCAAGATGCAAAACAAAAGTAAATTAATCTAATGCACCAATAAATAAAGAAACGAGGTAGAAAATGCAAACTCAAGACTCTAATTGCCCCCAATATGAATTGCAGTCAAGATCGTCTGCAATCGTACGAGATCATCGCCGATCTTGATAGGATCACCCGAAATTGTGGTTGAATCGCCTGCGACGATCCGAGCTATCTTCGACTAAAACATAGTGAAATCCTACAACAAAAACTTGAAAACACGAATATAAAATCTTGCAGGGAGTCAGGGAGAGCAGGCAGAGGAAGAAGGTAGTCAGAGAATCAAGGAATCAGGAGATCAGGGGATCAGGGGGATAAACTGGAAAAATCCTAGTTTATATAGGATTAGGGGGAGGTTAGGAGGTTGGGGATCATCCCAATCTGGGAGATCCTCAATGTGGGAATCTCCAACCACACAAACACACTTTTGCCCAAGTTGGAGAGGTCATTGAAATAGAAGCTAATTATGAAAATTTGATTTTGGGATGAAATTGTCTGGATGTTCTGTTCCAGATGAATTCGTCCGATTTGGGACGATATCGTCATATCGGTGATGATATCATCCAACGGTCAAAAAAACTTCTAAAAATGGTGCAAAAAATGAGGTGAGTGGTTAACGAGCGGTTTCGGGGTTAAAATTCAAATTTTTACTTTTTACTGATGGTTTAACTGCACCAATTTTAGGGTGCTACATTTTGCCCCCTCTTTAGCAAATTTTTTGAAGAAAATATGTTAAATATGAGTTCTTTATGCTTTACAAGAAAGCAAAAATTTATTTCATTTTTTAGATGACGATTCTAGGTCGAATCGTACGACTATTTGCTATGTTGCCCCCTCCAAGTTTTAACCCAAATCGAATGTTTAAGGTAAAAGTGCAAAAAAAAAAAAATTGAAAAAATGTCATTTTAAAATAAAAATAAGAAAAATAGGGTAAAACCCTAATTCATTTTTACTGTTCACTTTCATTGTTTCAGAGCTCTATAGGAAAAATGGTGGAAATGGCACACAGATCGATAGAGGTCCGTGCGGGTTGCGGGTAAGGATCTAAACCTAGTGTACTATGTTTTTAACTTGATTTACTTGATTTTTTTATTTGAATTTTAATTTTTTTTGGGCGTCGTGGCCATTTTTAGGCCGTCGACAACATCGGGATGAAATCATCCCAATTTTGTCGAAATCATCCCTATATCGTCGATTTCGTCTAAGGACAAAATCGAAGAAATAGGGGTGATCCCGTCCAATAAGGGGTGATCCCCAAATTGAAGAACGGAGATTATTTCATCCTATTAAGGACGATTTTGTCTAAATTTGGTACGATATCATCCAATAATGGGTGATATAAACTTTTATGGGATGATTTTAATTTTAATTGATTTTTTTAATGATTATGTACTAATGATTTTTGTTGTTTTATTGTTTATTTTGCAGAGGGGATTACTAAAGAGTCGGGAGTGAAAATACGGTGGTATAAGAGATGATTTGGCTATGCTCAATCAGGCTGAGTGAGACAAATTGGAAGAGGTAGGACTGCAGCATGTGGCAGAGATACCACAAATTCCTGTAGACATGGGGCTACTAATAGCCCTAGCAGAGAGATGGTATCCGAAGTCGTCCTGCTTTCGGCTACCGATAGGGGAGATGAATCCCACTCTAGAGGATGTATGGAGGATCTTGAGGATCCCCATACATGGTCGATTCATGATGCCTTCGGCCAATCAGGGCCACGCCATGATGATATTGTGCAGTGACCCAAGCTTTGCCCTAGAGAAGGGCGGAGTGAACATCGAGGCTTTGAGGCAGATGCCTAGGGCGTCTTGGTTGACCCAAGTTTTGGCAAGGGTGGTGGGTGGCCTTCTTCTATGCCACCAAAGCGGATGCATATTACCATGGCTACTCTTAGATGTGGTATGTGACATGAGAGACCACGGATACAGGTTTGCTTGGGGTAGCTTTGTATTGTGCCGCTTGTATAGGATCCTTTATGAGGTTGTATACAAGGGGGGTCGATGTCTGGTGTTGACATCACTGCTATATATTTGGTGCTAGGAGCACATTGCGATGCGGAGGCCGGTAGGGCTTCCACTGACAGGAGTTGACCGAGAGACCCCAATTTTTTAATTGGTGGCTCTAGAGAGGGTCACAGTGGTGGATAGATCTGCAAACATCTCGAAGGTTGCTGGATGACCTCACCCCAGATCGGATCACCTGGAGACAATGGAAAGAGCATCCAGGGTGGGCATAGGATGGACAAGAGTTGGCTCAAATCAGGTGAGTCATATGGTTGAGGACAGAGTGGGGAGAGGTAGAGCTCCATCGCTACGACCAAGTTTTGAGGCAGTTCATTCTACAGTAGGGGATCCCTTCTCTTAGGGATTATGAGTACTCCTATACTATGCAGGATAACACCACACTGAGAGGGGCTCTAGACATGCAGTGGTTCTAGAGTTAGGATGTTGATGATGCCCCCATCAGCCAATGGATGGGGATGATGCGGGGGTAGCAGACGGGTATGATGCCTGGTATGCAGGCATCCGTCCTCCTTGGATGATGAGGGCATAAGATTTGATGCACATTGTAGTGCAACAAATAGAGAGGTGGTGTCAGGTTGCCATCGATGCAGTGAGGAGTCACGGAAGGAGGGATTAGCGATGGCCTCCTTAGGAGAGACACTGGAGAATACCACAGGCTCTAAAGAGACAATAGCAATCAGAGATGAGGGAGGAGAGGAGAGAGAGACTCCCTTATCAATAGAGGGATAGGCCACCATCACCCGATAGGGGCAAGGGTGTCGAGGTGGGGGAGAGTAGCGAGATGGCAGCTCTTCGAGCGGAGAATGCCCACCTATGAGCTCAGGTGCAAACTCTATAGGATGAGGCTACATGGATCAGGGCTTGGGGCAAAGGGGCAAGCATTCTAGAACTGGCATGGGTGGTTGCTCATACCATGTTCTATTAGGGAGTGTACTACTAGCCAGTTCCAGAGGGCTAGAGGATATAGATTCTAGCTAGCATTATGAAGCCGATCAGGATGGGGTCATCGAGGACATCATCATGATCGACGTTGAGGACCCACGACATAGGACGGGCTTCAATGGGACCACCTCCTCCACCTCAGGGTGGGAGAGGAGATGAGGCTGAGAGCTCGAGGTCTTCTCGAGGCTAGATGCATATTGTACATAGACTATTTTTTGAGATGATTGAGTATGCCAGGGTATAGATTGTGGCATACCAATCCATTTTGATATGATGTTCTTTTTGTGATATGACTTGTGCATATGTTTTATGATGCTTTAATATGTTGATTGACTATTCATGTAATTATGTCATTGAAAATATTATAATTTTATGTCATGCTATAAAATTAAATGGAATAATATGATGTAAACAAACTGGTTGGTGTGGTGTGTTTTGAAAAATAAAGTGTCTTCCAACAATAATTTCAAAGGACATTATCGTTGTTACATGACCATTTCATGGAGTCGTCGCTCGCTAGGTCATTAAGCTAATCCCAGTATGAGAGAAATATTGCTAAAAGTAAAAGGGTGCTTAAGAGACTTTCTTAAGACTTTGTGTTGTGATGATGAAAAATGATGATAGTGATGATTTGTTTTCAGATTTCCATGAAAGTCTTATGCATGAAATATTAAAAATATGATTTTTGCTAGGCATAAAATTCCTAAGTATGATAGAAATTTGAACAATTCCCTAGGAATTATACCATCGTCACAAAAAAAATGAATGTTGACATAATGAAATGAAATAGGAAAGTTTTCGTTCTTTTTAAAGGACAATTGTGTAACATAATGATTTAAGCCATATGCTTTTATGAATTAAATAAATGGGAAATAAAATTATAATGATGGTTTGTGCTAGATATATAATTTTAGGTATAGACTTATACCATCATCGCGAAATCCAAAGAAGAAATTGATACAATAGTTTTATTGCATAGTTTATTTTTTATTTTGAGATAAACAGAAAATATACAAATGAGGACTTGCACTAGGCATAAAATTCCAATTTAGGTTTAGGAACTATACCATCATTGCGAAAGTCGAAAATATATAAATGTGACTTTATTGCTAGATTTTGAACATGTTTTGCAAGAAAATTTTGGATTTTTGAAAAAAATGTATTTAATTGATTTTACGCTAAGCAGATATTCTCAAGTAAGAAAGTCAAATTAGTCCAAAATATTTGAATAAATATTTTAAATTATTTCAAAGACAAATTTGACATTTATAAGGAACCCCGTGTGCATATGTGAGTTCGTTGCCGATCTTGATCTATCATAATGATACAAAATCTCTCAAACACAAATGTGTGTGCAATTGTATTGTTCATTTACCGATTTTGAGCAAGATAATTTGATACAAGTAATTTGAATTAACCAAATGAGTGTTTGTTGACCATGATTTATATGCATGTAACCATACCAAACTACTATGTAAGTCGGGTCATCAAGAGCTAGCTGATCCATGAGCGGACATAGGTTTGTACAAAAGAAGGTCGCTAATGTGACAGACATATCACCATGCTAGGAGTTACCCAAGGCCAAGCGGGTTGGGCACAAACCACCTGTTATGGGGCTTACCTCACGATTTTTGAATAATTGAGAATTCCAGGGATTCAAGCTCATTCACCCTTCTTTTCTTTCAAAAGGGGGGGAAGGATTTATTGTTTTTTGCTTTTTCTTTTCTTTTCTTTTTCTATTTTTTTTTTATTTTGCTTGCCACTGAGATAATTATGAAATATTGTTGAGATGGTACAAAATGATATTGAAATAATGCTTCTGAATAATTTCTCTTTTTCTCATGATTTTTCTTGATTTTCTTTTTCTTTTTCTTCCTATACTAGGGATACTTGCTCGGATTGGCTGTAGAGCAAGGGATTTTTATTATGGGCAGGGGTGAGCTTGTCCTTTTGTCAATTCTCAAAGATTCTAGACCATGTGCATGATAGGATAGCAGGGGAAACTTTTCGCTCAAGAGACCACTTCTACTGTGTAGCATCGTTTTGAATTTGCAATGAAATCATTTTAATGTGAAAAGGTGTACTTGGTTCAAGTAAATAACAAGATCAGTTCTCTATGCTCAAAACTTTATTTAATTCAACTGTGGACTGATTCATGTGAGTATGAAAGTGAAGGATTCCAGATAAATGCTAATTTATCCAAAATAACTGAAAATATAAATGCAATACTTCAACAATTGACAGGTGCAAAATAGAAGATGTTTTTTTGAGGATTTTGATGATTTTGATTTTTTTATATTTTGATTTTAATTTATGATTTGAGAGAATACATAATATTACTATTTTTTTGAAATTTTTATATGAATTACTAATATGAGACAATATGTATAATATATACAGTGATGAAATTACCATATTTATGCATAATAGCGCTTAAGATGCATAATGTTCATAGGTTCTTTAAGATCTTTGCCATCTAAGGTAGCTAATATGTATGCTCCTGATCCAAATTTAGCAGTGATAATATATGGCCCAAGCCAGTTAGGCTCGAATTTGCCTTTAAGGTCTTTAGTTGCATTAGTATTTTTTTATTTTCTTTTAAGACAAGGTCACCGATCTCAAAGGATCGATTATGAACTTTCTTGAGATATGCTCATTTGATCTTGTTTTGGTAGGCACAAAGATGCTCCAAAATAGTAATGCACTTCTCATCTAGGAGTTACAGCTGACTAAATCTGCCAACATGATATTCATCTCCTACTTCAGTATCTTGAAGTAGCAGAGCCAAAGAAGGAACTTCTAATTCAAAGGGAAAAACAACTTCAGCCCCATAAACCAAAACAAAAGGTGAAGTGCTCATGGGAGTACGAATGCTAGTTTGATAAGCCCATAAAGCAGGATATAATTGAATGTGCCAATCACGGCCAAATTTATTGACCAGTCTCTTGAGGATTTTAATTAATGTTTTATTAGATGCTTCTGCTTGGCCATTACCCTGAGGATAATAGGGAGTGGACCAACGATGTTGAATATTATATTTTTGACATAGTTTCTTTACATCTTTGTTTTTGAAACAAGTTCCATTATTTGAGATGAGATTTGCAGGAATTCTGAACCTACAAATAATTTGATTAAGAATAAACTTGGAAACTTGTGTTCCAGTGCAAGAAGCTAAGGGCATAGCTTCGACCCACTTCATAAAATACTCGGTGGCTATTATGATGAATTTATGTCCATCATATGACACAGGATTGATTTTTTCGATGATGTCTAAGCCCCATTTTGAAAAGGGCCAAGGAGATGAAATAGCTTGCAGTTCTTGTGTAGGCCCATGGACAAGTTCAATGTGTTTTTGGCACTTTTCGCAATGGTGCACGTAATCATGTGCATAATTATCCATGGTAGGCCAAACATATGCTATCCTAAGGAGCTTCTTAGCAATGATGCTACCACTAAAGTGTCCCCCACAAGATCCATCGTGGGCTTCACTCAAAGTTGATCTAGACTCTTCTAGATTCAAATATCTTAATAGGATACCTTCAAAAGATCTTCTATATGACGTATTATTACGAAGCGACTTGCTCGTCTACATAATAACTGGTTCTAGTTTCTATTAAAACCTTCAAGGAAGGTCCCATTTTGAAGAAAATTGAGGATGTCAGTGTACCAAAGTTTAGGAATAGTTTCATTTATTAGAAACATGTCCAAAGGTTCCAAGCATGATTTAGTTGAAGTGGGTTCCTGGAGTTGACAAATAATGATGGTAGCATATTCGTCATCTAACTCCAAGGGTAAAAGATATGTAGTTGCAGCCATATCATTAGCCGCATGATTACTAGTTCTAGGAATAGCTTCCAAGATAACTTGATCAAATAAATATATTAATTGTAATACATATGCTTTATATGGGCATAATTTATCATCTCTAGTTTGATAAACATCATTAATTTTATTTATAACAAGTTGAGAATCATCAAAAACTAATAGATTTTTAATTTTTAGTGCCATGGCAGCTCATAATCCAAGGATTAGAGCCTCGTATTCAACAGTGTTATTAGTACAATAAAATGTTAATTTAAAGGATAGAGGTATGAGATGTTTCTATGGAGATATTAAAATAATACCTACACTAGCCCCACTCATGCATCGAGCTCCGTCAAAGTATAGGGACCATTTCTCTGAATGATCCACCTCTAGGTTAAGGCATTCGTCAGGAAACTCAATGACGAGGGGATGGGTGGATTCTAAGGGTGCAATAGCTAATTGATCTGCTATGATTTGACCCTTAATAGACTTTTGTCCTATAAACATGATTTCAAACTTTCTTAGATCAAGAACCCACTTTGTTGTGTGACCCGATAAATAAGGTTGACTCATGAGATAGCGCAAGGGATCGAATTTAGCAATAATGTATGTTTTTTGACTGAGAATATAATGGCGTAATTTCTATGTAGAAAATATGACTGCTAGACATAACTTCTCTAATTCCATGTAGCGGGTTTCATAACTAATTAATGTTCTACTAATGTAATAATTAGTGCACTCTCTTTTCTCATCATCAAGTTGAGCTAACATAGCTCCTAAAGCAAAATTTGAAGCAAAAATATAAAAGATAAATGGGCAATCAGGTTTAGGTGGTGAAAGTACAGGTGGGTTAAGAATATATTGTTTTAGGAGTTCAAATGCTTCCTTACCTTCATCGTCCCAATGGAAAGATACATCCTTCTTAAGAAGCTTAAAAAAGGGTTTAGTTTTATCTGCCAACTTATCGATGAAGCGACAGATAGCTTGAATCTTACCTTGTAGACTCCATAATTCAGATATATTTGTAGGTGCGAGTATATCAGTGATAGTCATAATCTTGAGAGGTTCAATTTTGATGCCACGTAAAGAAACTATAACCCCCAATAATTTACCTAACTTAACTCCGAATATACATTTGGCTGGATTCAATCGGATAAGATATTCCCTTAACCGATCAAATACTTTTCTCAAGTCATCTAAATGGTCATCTTCTTTAGTAGAACATGCTATAATGTCATCTACATAATCATGTAGTATATCATGCATCATATCATGAAAGATATAAGTCATGGCTCATTGATAGGTTGTACCTGCATTCTTCAAACCGAATGGCATCACTTTCTAACAAAAATTCCCCCAAGGGGTAATAAATGCTATTTTAGCCTGATCTTCAGGAGCTATCCTGGTCTAACTATAACTAGAAAATCCATCCATCAAGGATATCATTCCACTCCTAGCAGTAAAATCAATGATCTGATCCATATTAGGAAGGGGAAAATTATCTTTAGGACATGAGGCATTAATATCTCTAAAGTCTGTACAAACCCTAATCTTAGTAGGTTCTTTCTTACTTACTAGAAATACATTCAAGATCCATTCAGCATAATCAATGGCTTGTATAAAAATAACATTCAGGAGTTTTTCTAACTCCCCTTTGACTAGTAAGGCCACTTTAGGACGCATTTTTCTAAGCTTCTGCTTAACAGGTTTAGCATCTGGATGCACTACTAGGTGATGCATAACTACAGAAGGGTTTAAACCTGGCATATCTTCATATGTCGAAGCAAAAACATCTTCATATTATTTAAGAAAAAATATATATTTATCCTATTTTTCTTGACTCAATTATGATCCAATGTTGATTATATGAGGGTTATTGTTGGTTCCAATGTTAATTTTTCTGAAATTTTCTACTTCCATGTGTAGGTCTCTCTCAAAATTATGTGGGGCAGGTGAAACGCCCAATTCTTGTAATTATTCCAAGGTTAGCTTGGATAATTCATCTTGAGGAGTCGTGGCCTCAAGCTGGGCTATACTAGGTATAGAACCATCAAAATAAAATCCATTATGTAATAATTCCTCAACAGAGACATCATGAAAGATATCTCCCTCCAACTCATCGTCGGATTGAGCAATCATCTCAGGATAAGCTATAGATAGCATATTACATGTGAATGTCTTATTCATTAAACACAAAGTATCGCGTTCATCTAAATAATCTTGGTAACATATAAGATGGTCATCATCCTCAAATGGGAATGGCTGACCCTTACTAGAAAATAGGCCCACACCACATCGGGCGGGCCATGCTTCTACCTCAAAAGGTTCTTTCATACCATTCTGGAAATTTCCCAAACCTTTCCCTTTATATCCCAATTTAAGCATTATAGGTTTGGCTTTAATATACTCATTAGTAAAATAACATCGAGCATATCCATCATAATGAGTTTTGAGGTTTCTAGGTATTCTACCCCAGTCATATCCCTTATAAATAAAGGCACAGCTCCCGACTTGGTAAATACTTCCCATAGGTTGTGGGAGGCCCAAGGTACGAGGAGATGGTGGTAAATTATTTAAAATAAGGGAATATTGCATAGAAGCATTCGTTTCTTCTGATATAAGAATTTTAGATAGATCGGGTAAGAGCTCGTCAGTAAGAGCATAAGAGGTAGAAGGAACATTCCCTATGTCTTTTGATGCAAAAAATATGAATTTGGTGGATGTAGACAGTGTAGAGGTGTTGATAGATGGGTCTATTATAGGTATGGAAGTTATAGGAGTAGAACAAGAGACATTTGTTGTGGTATTAGGAACTTTCTCAGGTCCTAATACAGTTTGTTCAAAGGATGGTTGAGTTATATGTGGAGGTGCAAATTATGGAGAAGAAGTAGATGACGTTGTGGGTGTGAGTTTCACATGTTTATATGGATAATGGGAATTAGGATGTGTGGATGACAAAGCGAGGCAAAATTAAACTCCAATAGGTTCTGTCGAAGCACACATATCAAAGGGTCTTGGATCACCATGAATGGTAACCAACTGATTCTTAAATTCAAACTTAACACATTGATGTAAATTTGAGGGAACATCTTGCATTGCGTTGATCCAAGGATGACCCAAGAGTATATTTTATGATGTAGGGCAATGTACAATAAACACAGTCGTATCCAAGGTTCTTGTACCAACCTGCAATGGAATGGTAATAACTCCACATGTTTCTTGTGTTTTGTTATTGAAAGCTTTTATGATAATATCAGTTATTTTCATTTCATCACTTCTAAACCCAAATATTTGGTAGAAGTCAAAAGTGTAGATATTTAAATATGAATCGTTATCAATCAAAACTTGTTTGACTGCTACATCTCCAATTAAGGCAGTAATAAATAGGGGGTTATATTTATGTAAACTGTGTTGCGGTATGTATCTATCCCAGAAGTCAATACATTCAACTTCACGAGTTATTATAGTATGGGCCATGGCTTCAGGTTGAATGTCTTGTGGTACCATCATCTGAATTAATGTGAGCATTAATTCATCTCTATGTGTAGGAGAAGATCTTAGAAGGTCCAAAAGAGAAATTCTAGGTATAATTTTTGATAAATTTTCATTAATATTATAAGGAGGTTTAGGTTGAACATTAGGTGAATTATTCCCTTTATTAGGAACCTTCAAAACAAATGGAGCTGATCCACCATTCTGAATTTGATCTTGTTCAGAATTTTGAGCCTATTGTCTAGTAACAGCTCCGATGGTACCCACAATATTATTTTGTGGATGATGAATGGGTCTTGGTCTAGTGTTTATAGCTAGCTCATTAGAAAGTAATCGATAAAATGAGGTTCTAGTAGTGAATCTTCTTGGAAATGGCTCTTCTGGAACCATATAACTTGTGATAGGGTGAATAGGATCTGATTCATCATTATAACTATTCGATTGATTTGATGTGATTTCCATATCACTCTCAGTCTCGTATTCTATATCACTAAGATCAGGTATCTGAATATTATATAGAGGTCTGGTTGTAACCACGGATAAAGTTATGTCAAATATTTCCAAATCATGAACAGGTAAATGCCCACTAATAGTTCCTACATATCGGGCAAGAGGAGGGACATTATGATGTTAAATTTGATTAGCCACCTCCTTACCATGTTTTGGTAAGGGATGTTGAAAGATGTCCAATGACTGATTGGCATTCTGATTTTGGTTTTGTGGGGTGTTCTTTAGGAGGATTTTTCTTAGGTTGAAATGCTTGCACCTCCATCTCATTATTATCAATCAAGTCCTTTATTTTATGTTTTAATATTTTACAAGAGTTGGTAGTGTGTCCAGGTCCTCTATGGAAGTCATAGTGTAAATCTACTTTGTATCCGGGTATAGTTGGATTAGGTTCCCGAATATTTGGTAATTGAATTAAACCTCGTTCTAATAATTGTGGTAGAATAGTTGATAAAGGTTGATTTAACCTAGTAAATTCTCGAGGTCTATCAGGAGGTTTCAGTACAAACTTCTTCGTTGTCTTCGTAGCATTAACATTAGCAATATTTTTGCTATCGGTGACTCCATCACCCACAACTTATTTATTCTTATATTGATTTTTGGATGTTTTCTCATCGTCTCTCTTTTTAAGGTGGCCTCTCCTAATGAGAGCATCTTCCACTCTTCGGGCTAAGTCTATAGCCTGATCGAAGGTGGTCAAGGTAGCAGTTGATAATTCGTAATATAGTTGCTCTTGCAAATTATTAATAAATATGTCCAACATCTCCCTATAAGGTAACACAAAGTGCAATTTTCCTATCAACTATCTCCACCTAGCTAGGAAATCAGAAAAGCATTCCTCTTTGCCTTGTTTTAAGTTATACAAATCTTTAATGGTCACATCTCTTTCGATGTAGGCACTAAATTGATGAACAAAAGACTCGGCAGTTTCTTTGAAATTCCTCAAAGAATTAGTGGGTAATTGATAATACCACTCTAATGCCATTCCTCCCAAGCTTTTCGAGAACATTTTTAGTAATAACAAGTAATCATGTGATATATCATGACATGCTATCCTAAACATACGAAGATGCTCTATGGGATCTTTGGTAACTTTATATATGGGAAGAACAGGCATAAGAAAATGTTTAGGATACGGTTGTGCTACGACTATAGGATCTAAAGGCTGACTACACATCTCTCAATAATTGTACGAGGGACGGTAGGGATCTATTTGGTCCATGCAGGAAACTAACTATTTCACCACGGCTTCTAGATTGCTATTTTTTCCACCATATTGGTTCGGTGGCACATAGGTATGGGATCTATGATCGTATGATGGTATGACATAAGTATTAGATGTTATATTGCTATTATGCAAAGTGTTGGTAGGAAGAGTATTATGAAGGGGATTTGTAATAGTATTATGTTGTATCTTAGATTGTTGGTAATTGGTGTTCGGTTTTGTTTTGGGTTTTTATTGATTTGAGGTATGTTGGTCAAGAGATTGGCAAAATAGAGTAGTAAATGATGGTTTCTTTTATGTGGGAATGACCCTAGGCTTGTTAATAGGCACTTTAGATGGTTGGGTAACCTCTGTTATTGCATGTTCTGGATCATAGCTGCCATATCCAAATTGGATGGCCCAGCTTGATCACTCTCTTGATCAATAAAGGACAAGGGATTAGTGCGTGTTTGAAATACTTCTTCTAGAGTTGCTTGAGTATCACTAATTCAATCCTTTTCCATATGGGTTGCTCTATTAAAAACACCAATATTAGTGTTAATGAACTTCTAGAATTGTTCCATGTTCTCAAAAGTGATAGCTCCTCCCGGAGACATTTTAGGGGATGAGGATCCTTCCTCTTTAACAGTTTCTTCTTGTTCATTTCCTATAGTAAGCTCTTCTTCTTGTTGGTCTAGGATTTCTTCTTCCTGAACTTGGTCCTCAGGAGGGACATTTTTGTCAATTAATGGTCTTCCTAACCAATCTTCATCTTCTTCGGTTTGTTTTCCATTCCTGAGTCTAGTTATTGTGCTAAACTTAGGTTTTAGCAAATATATATACTTATATATATATATATATATATATATATATATATATATATATATGTGATAGGGTTGAGACGTATATATTTTAACTATATACCTACTATAATACTTTAAAAGGAAATGTTGTGTTTTTTTTTGTGTGATTTTATTATATTATTATTTTATGAGAATAAAAATAACAAACAACATGCTAGTTATAAGAAACAATAGTAGAAAGAATCACTTAGTTTTCTATGAATAGTTTATGGATATCATTGATAGGGTCAAGTTCATCAAGAGTCATGAAATGCTCCTCTTCAAATTAGAAGTTGTTTTTCAAGAACTTGACAAAGTGTGCTATGGTAATATGATCTATTTCAGACTCTGACATGTAAAAATAAAGTTCATGGCAATACTCTCAATACAACACAGCTCTAGGAACTCTATTCCATATCTTTCTATCCGTAATAATGACTTATTGATCCTCTATATGAGATAGAAACTTATGTACTACAACTACGTTCTCAAGGTATTCCTCAAAGGTGTATAATTTATAAGACACAAGTGCTATTTTATTGGCTAACCACCTATGGCAAGCTCTCTGAATTTCATGGTACAAAGTCACCTGATCAGGATCCAGGATTCTATCTAGGACAAACCTCTTAATTTGTCTAAGTTATGTGGATCTAGATTTAATAATACCTAATCTCCTATCAAGTTTGTCCCACAAAGGTTGGGTTCTATATGTTTGAGGTACTCTAAGCACATAAGTAATCTCTATGACCGTCAATTTATTTTCAACATTTATGGAGATAGCTCGTCTTCTATTATAATATACCATCTAAGTATGATATGAAAATTTAATAGTTTTCTAATGATTCTAGATGTTCTTAATAATGTGTGTGTTTTTTTTTTGGATTGTTTTCAAAAGGTGTTTTTAGTTTCATGTCGGGTTCACCAAAATGTATCGTCCAAATTTTTCGTACCCTTACCTTTAGGCTAAAGGATCTGTGCTCGGAAGGGGGATGCAAAAAGGATGGAATAATACCTCGAACGAAGAGGCCCTTTGAAGGTCGTGCCTCTCGAGGGAGGGGTATAAAGGTGAATTTTCAACGGATGGTGGGGTTCACCAAGAAACTTTGAGTGGCAATTTCCATGCCTAGGTTGAGAATGGGTTTGATTTGTTCATTTTATGTTCAATCATTCAGATTCCTAGGTTGGCCAAAATGAAGCTAAGCTATTCTATATGAAAATTCTGATTTATATGAAGGCTGAAAACATAAATGAATCCTAATGCGATTAAATGCAGAGAATATGTTAAATGGAGAAGAATAAACCTAATTTCTGATGTCTGATGAAGATTCTGAAGCTTGTAGGAGTCTAAATCATCCTGGATATGATAGGATCATCTGTAATTGTACATAATCATCCCAAATCATATGCGATCGTTTGAGATCACCCAAGATCATCAGCAACCTAACGAATTCGTCAGACGAAATCATCAAAAACCTGCAATCAAGAAAACAGACCCAAAAACCAAAAATACTATTGCAATAATGATGCAAAGTGATAGAAATGAGAGTGTAGATGCTTAAATAACAAATCCATATATCAAATTAAATGAGATGCAATGTTTTGGTAACTTATTTTGAATATTATCATGCAATTATGCTAAATGAGGTGAACTACAAGATGCAAAATAGAAGTAAATTAATCTAATGTACCAATAAATAAAGAAACGAGGTAGGAAATGCAAACTCGGGACTCTGATTGCCCCAAAGCTGAATTGTAGTCAGTATCGTCTGCAATCGTACGAGATCATTGTCGATATTTACAGGATCGCCCAAAATTATGGTTGAATCACCTGCGACGATCCGAGCTATCTCCGACTGAAACACAGTGAAATCCTGCAATAAAAACTTGAAAACACGAATATAAAATCCTACAGGGAGTCAGGGAGAGCAGGCAAAGGAAGAAGGCAGTCAGGGAATCAGGGGATCAAGGGGATAAACTAGAAAAATCCTAGTTTATATAGGATTAGGGGGAGGTTAGGAGGTGTGGGATGATCCCAATCTGGGAGATCCTCAATGTGGGAATATCCAACCATGTAGACACGCTTCTGCCCAAGTTGGAGAGGTCGTTGAAATAGAAGCTAATTATGAAAATTTGGTTTTGGGATGAAATCATCTAGACATTCTGTTCAAGACGAATTCGTCCGATTTGGGACGATATCGTCAGATCGGTGATGATATCGTCCAACGGTAAAAACAACTTCTAAAAATGGTGCAAAAAATGAGGTGAGCGGTTAACGGGCGATTTTGGGGTTAAAATTCAAATTTTTTCTTTTTACTGATGGTTTAATTGCGCCAATTTTAGGGTGCTACATATCTTGTACATATAATCATGGAAGATATACGTCAATTCTCATTGGTATGTAGCTCCTATGTTTTTAAGGTAAAATGGCATTACCTTGTAGTAGAAATTCCCCCAAGGTGTTGTGAATGTTTTTTGTGTTGGTCATCAAGATTAATTCAAATTTGGCTATATATTGAAAAATCATCCATTAAAGAAAATATTTCATGGCCTGCAGTAGAGTCTACGAGAGTGTCAATGTTTGGTAAAGGAAAGTCATCCTTAGGACATGCTTTATTAAGGTCTTGAAAGTTAGTGCAAATGTGAATCCCTCCATTAGACTCATGAACAGGTACCATATTTGAAATCCACTCAAGGTAGTTAATGGGTTGAATTAAACCCACATCTAATATTTTTTGAAGTTATTCTTTGACCATGAGGGCTATGGTAGGATGTCACTTCCTTAATTTTTATTTAATTGGCTTAGCATCCAAATGCAAATTGAGGTTTTGAACAACCATATTGGGTTCAAGGCTTGGCATGTCTTTATAATACCATGCAAAGATGTTTTTTTCTTGTAAGTACATCTATAAAATGCTCTTTCTCATCGATAGATAAACCTTCTGCAAGTTTTACAATTTGTGGGTTGTTTGGGTCTTTTCTTAAGTTCACATCTATAGTTTTTTCAATTGACATGTATGAACCTTCTTCTAATTGATGAAGCATTAGGATTAAGTGAATTTCATCAGTGACATCCTCAAGCTCTATTGACATAGTATCTTCCATTTTAGCATGACAAACAGAAGAAGTGTTTGTGGAAGGTGAAGGTGAATATTGTAGAGGAATGTAAATGGTAAAAGCTCTTAACAATTCCTCTAAAAGGATAAATTTGGAAATGGATAGTGGTGATGAAATTTTATCTATATCTATGAGTCTTATATCAATAGGAATTGGTTTTCCCAAATCATGTAGATTATAGAGGGTTATCATCAAGTTAACAGAAATCATGTCGAATTGGTGGGAGAATGGTGACTGCAATGTGGAGGGTGATTTTTTTTGGAGATCAATGGCCTTGGAGGTTTATGAATGAACCTAGAGAACATCGAGAAACATGCATGAGTGCAAATGACAAGGATGTGTGAAATATACATGAGTGAGTGGATGTACAAAATGCAATGACTATGCTGATTTTTTTTACATATTTTACATCATATTTACAAAAAGTGTTCAAGGTGGTGGAGATGGATCAGTTTGCTCTCATGGAAGTAGAAACCAAAATATGGGATTATGGATAGGATATATTCTAAGGTAGAATTCATATTCCTCGATAAAATGTATAATTGAAATTGACTCTTCTTCAGAGCTATAGAGGTGATTGATACTACATCATGTTCCTCATCAAGATCTTCTTCGAAGTCATCATCAAAAAGGGCATTTATCATTGCAACATGATGTCTCATTTCTAAAAATTACTCATCATCCTCCTCACTATCTTCTTCAAAATCTATAGTGAGTTGCTCAAATATCTACTCAATTGGAAGAGTAGAGGATAATGATTTGAAGCCTAGGCCAGAGTAGTCATGTGGTTCATGATAGTAAGTTTCAATGATGTATTGCCCTGTTTATGTTATCCTAAGCCATGTCCCTACCAGTGAAACCTCTAAAAGTATCTCATTAGGAAATCTAGGTTGGATAGATATTCAATTTTGGCATAACATTTTTGTCTAGGTTCATCAGGAGGGAGTGGATCGAACAAAGAAATGACTCCTCCATAGATGAAGTTAATCAAATTTGGGACTAAATCCATGTTATAAACCTCACCTATGTCTAATGTGGGTCATGTGGGCGACCATAGTCTTTAACAATCTCAATACTAGGTGGGTTTATTTTGACACTCTAAATTATATACTCACCAATACTAGAATTAGTGAGATGAACTGCAACTTTAATTGGACTAGATTTATATGGAATAGGTGCAAAGGTGGAGGCTTCTAAGATAACTTATGGTTCAAGTAGAGAAAAAGGTATATGGTATAAGGGTACATCATCAATAGATAGATAGATCTGTATGACATTGGCTATTTGAGGTGAATAAGAGTCTTGTTTAATAGGTACTTGTGAATTTGAAGGTGTGGATGATAAAATATGATTGATGATTCAGATGATATGAATACTTGTCCCCCTTGTGTGGATAATGATTGGACCTGATCAAATGTAAATGGTGCAGGTTGTGATGGATTGTGCAATGTGGAAAAATTATGGAGTGTTGAAGTGGAAGCCTAATTTGGATTGGTGATTGGGAATTCTTCTGATATGGGTGCTTTTGATGAATTATTTTGATGTGAAGTGGATAATATGGGGAGAGGTATGATGGATACATGGGTAGATGGAAGTGATGGCTCATACAGGTTTGAAATGAAATTATAGTATTTGAATGGTTTAGTTTCAACTAGTATACAATGGATATTTCTAAAGTAGGGAAAAGTGGTGCATCTAATGAAGAGAAACAATATGTGTATCTATCCCATCTTGCACATGAGCATCAAACGAAAGCATGCATATGAAAATGAAGTAGTACCAAGCAATAAAGAATGAAATAAAATGAGTGTATGCTTTATTAATTGGGTGGATCATATCCAAGGTTACACATCAGTCCCCTTGAGGGCTCAAAATGTGATACAATTTTTACAATTTTTGGGGTGCCCAAGGATCAATTCCTTTAAGGAATTAGGGTGCACATCCAATGTTTTTCCTCATACCCACAATCGAGGTGGGCGGGCCAATACCATCACTACTTTTATATTCAATCTTTGATGTATGATATTCCTTCCCAATGCCTTATAATAACCTGTACCTACACACAAGGAATCCAAAGGGTTCAAATAGAAAGGGTGTATGGTGGAAAACATGCAATCCCCATAGGGGTAAAATAACGCATATATTAAAACTAAATCAAATAAACTCATAATGACTTGAAAATTTTTGGATATGTCAAAGAGGATGTTTTGAGATGATATCACTAAAAAAATATCTAAAATTACATCTATAGACCCCTCGATTTTGTGTTGCTCGCCTACAACCTATGAAAACCAAGATGAGCAAATCCTGAACCTAAACATATCCAAAACTCATGAAATTTATAAATAATGTATAAATAGGAATTTCAAGACAACCCATATGGTTATATTTTAAAATTGAGGCCCAGATCCACCTACATACAACTTGGGTGCCCATATCGGCCCTACGGACCTGTAAAAACTTAAAAATACTATAACTCAGTCAATTTAACTCCAAATTACATGAGAGTTAAACCACAAAATCATATGAGGGTATAGAATTATATCATTAAAAAATAGTAAAAAAATTGTGCAAGTATTTGTCCTCGTCCCAGGGAGGTGGTGGTGACTACAACTAATTAGGGGGCACCCTAGGAGGGGATACCCACCAATTCTGCCCACCTTTTTCTACTAATCTCATAAGATAATGATCCTAAACACTATAGGGGGTGTTTTCATCAAATTTTGTGAATAAATTCACCCATATGGAAAAGTTACACTCAAAAGGCACTTCTTGAAGTCACCCGGTAACCGCCCTCGTTAAGAGGAGATTTTGAGGGCAAGAAAGATCAATAAGTTGGGGGGAAATCTTGGAAGAACTCCATTTAATATCCTAGAACTCCTCTCCTTGTTTTTTTGTGGATATTGAATCTATTTTATAGCCCAAAGGGGCTCATATGCAAAAATTCAAGCAAGGGCATTCATGGCAAGAGGTGCCACTTGTCAAACAGGAGGCATGCAATGGGTGTGGAAGAGAATATCCAATTTGGTCCTACATTAAGAAGTGTGTCATAAGAATTTATTGCCCTTTGAAACACATGCTCCATATGGCATGCTAAATGGTAGTTTATGGGTGCCAAATGTCCCAAATTTTACTTTTTTTGGGTCAAACCTGCTCACTGTCCCACCCTAGGACGATGGCTCACCACCATCCCAGGGTGGGATGGTGGGAATATACCACCATCCTAGGGTGGTATGGTGGTGAATTTTGGGCCAAAACCTCCCAAAATTGGACCAGTAGCCTCCAAAAACCTTTCCAGAGTGGCTAGAACCACTATGAGCCTCTTGAGGGCTGCCCAAGGGGCCATATGATGCCAATTTGATCATTGTTTGTGGATTCTTAATCGGGTTTACAATATTTTAGTGTATACATATGCCCATTTTTGAGATGTATTGTGTGCAGCACATCGTTGAGAAAAAATATATTACCAAAATATCGAATGATTAAGGTTACTCGATAACCTAACCAACTTTATATGCCCTAATCATGGAAAGAGCGTGTGTTCTTGAATCCTTATTTTTGACTCGTTAAATGAACATGCCTATGCTTGAACATTGTTTTTCATGAAGGGCTAGGGCCCATGACTTCATGATGCCAATAATTTCAAGCATTATGATGTGATATTGTGTGCTTGTTTGTTGCCCCAAGCAGGAGCATGATTATCTTTATCGAAGATTCATTGAACGAAAGCAATTTGCATAATTGAGTGTGTTCTTGCTTATTTGGACTAAGTATGACTACCCCCTCAAGAAACGAGTCAATGAGGGAATTACCAATGAGAAAAGTGATGAGTCGCTTGACCCAATTGACTTGTGTTATACTTACCTTCAGTTTTATCCCTTGAAAAATAGGGCAATTGGAAGAGGATTTTGGTGACTTTGTTGAGTTTTCTTGGAGGAAAGGAGCTGAAAATTGTATGCTCGGGGGGTGGCCTTGCCACAATGGCATTATTAGGGCATGAATTAACAAATTTTACATCCCTCCTAGGATCCTCATGGTTGCATTTTGATCTATGTGAAATTTGGACCCAATTTGAGCTGTTTTGGTGTAGTTTTGGACCTATTTTAGGTCATTTTGGGCTGTTTTGGCATATTTTTGCTACCACCGTCCTAGGGTAGGATGATGGCATGTTCTACCACCATCCTATGGTGCCACGGTTAGCCAAATGTGCACTCATCCCACCCTGGGATGATGGTGACCCTTGCATCTTTATATAAACCCAAAATATGAAGGTTAGGCTTATTTCTGCATGCTTTCTTTGGCAGTTTAAGAGGTGAGGAGTAGGAGAGTGATTCTAAGAAGTGTAGCGCTATAAAATTCATCCCATAGTCACCATGAGTCAGTGGGCAGACTCAGCCAGTGGAGGAGCCGATGCAAGACAGGTATGCCCAGTCTCTCTTATTGCATTTTTCTAGTGTTAGGAGTTGATTTTTTTGCTTTTATGGTATGTTTTTGACTTGGAAGCATATCACACTATATTGTAGGTAACTAAACCTAATTTATGATATATGTACCAAATTGTGTGTTTTATCCATGTTTTTGTGCAATTAAATTGCATTTTATAGGTCCAATTTTGCATTGTTTTTGCTATTTTTGATGGCCTAAAAGGCCTTTTTGAGCCCAATTTTTTGGAGTCATCCCTAGGTGGGATGGCTAGTGTGGGATGGTAATAGGCCATACCTTTATGGTCTGGGCATAGGGCTCAGGGCCATTCCTAGGGGGAATGGCCACAAACTGGCCTCGAAGAGGGGCCATTTTGAGTCTTTTCTTTTGAATGTTTTTAGGGCCATGCAAGGCCATTTTGGTGGTGTATTATTGAGTTGCTTATCCCCGTCAGGTTGTGAGGAGTCAGTATTGAGTACCTGCTCTCTTTTATTCCATGAGGGATGCCTTGACAATAGAGTACTAGGAGTGGTTGGATGCCATCAGCCTCAAGCAGGTGACCCAGTTAGAGGCTGTTATAGGAGACCGTGCATATCTGACTGCCCTGATTGATCTGTGGGATCCGTGCACCAATACCTTCCACCTGCCCACTATGGAGATGATGGTGATGCTTGAGGACATCTATTGGATTCTTTAGATTCTGATAGAATGGTGAACGATCTACATGACACCACGATACTAGAGACAGGCAATGCTCGAGAGGTACTTCAGTTATGATCTAGAGATGGCAGAGCTGGACTGCTTGAAGGGGGGTATGCTAGTAGGATTATAGAATGAGGCAAAGGTATTGAGGATGAGGTATACACTACTCATGATGATCATCTCCAATATGCTACTACCTGACCCTTTTGGAGTGAGGTTCCCATGGAACCTGGTGAATATAGTGTTTATGCTAGTGAGGTGTACTATGGCGGAGCCACTGGTGATGGCATGGGGTACTACACTACTAGCATAGCTCTATGATGAGTTGTATGATATTCACTGCCATCGATGAAAGGTTGTGGGGTGTAGATTTTTGTTGTAGTGTTGGGTATGGTAGCACATAGTTGTGGGGCAACCATATGGGCTACCATGGACAACTTAGGCATAGCTAGCAGACAAGAAGATAGGATATGGTGTCCTATGGTAGAGGGCTTAGGATAGAGGATAGAGTCAGTGATTCATAGGTGATGTGGGTCACTATGCAGATCTTTTCTCATGACTTGGGGTAAGCCAGGTGTTCTAGAGACCATACAAGGATTACCCAAAGTTGGTAGATGCTACTGTATAGCTCCACAAGGTGCAGCGAGGTAGATGGCTAGTTGGATGACATGGCACAAAGTGGGAGTAATTCCCTTTTGCTCGAGTGATGTGATAGTTTGGGCTACGCCAGGGGGTACCTAGTGAGCCAGTGCCTTATCGACATCATGGGGATGAGAGGACATTGGCATGGCCGATGGTAGATGTAGTGGCATAGGATACGAATCTTGTAGTAGACATTCCAGATGTGGATGATGTTGGGACTACAATAGAGTATGATGCTTGGTGGGTGATAGGCCAATGGCATGGAGAGGGACCATTGGGGAGGGGTGCATCTAGGGAGTCATATCAAGAGGTTTTTGGTGAGGACTAAGGTGAGGCAGATGATTGGTAGGGACACATGGCAGGGGAGCATGTAGATATCCTGGACTTAGGAGATCAAGGTGACTTGGGGGATGATGATATTGGGAATGAAGAGGTGCAGGCACTATCGATGGCACCAAGGGACACAAAGGTAGAGCTACGAGATAAGATACTTAGGGTGATGTAGGATAGATATCTCCTATGGATATAGGTGCATGATGTACAGGTGGAGCTAGCAACACAATGATCTAAGGTACAGGTGGCTCAGGCTCTACACAGGATGATTATAGCAGTGGGGAGGTGACTAGGCTACAAGTAGAGGTGACACAACTCCATTATGTGGTGGAGACTTACCAGGCATGGTGCCAATAGGGGAAATATTATATGGATGAGCTAGAGACTGAGGTAGTGCACCTTGGTGGGCATCTATGGGATGATGCAGGTGCTGGTGGGTCATACCAGAGTCACCACAGCAAGATAGGGTAGTCTTACTCTAGGTTGGAGGTACCAAGGTTTAGACGAAGATCTGATAGGGTAGGTGGTAGCAGGTATGTGAGTTCATAAAGGACTCCGACTGAAAGTGGGAGTGCGAGTCATATAATTGGTCCTGTGTGACCATGGTAGTGGCTCGTATGACTCTTTTTGTGTTTTTGTTTTGGATGATTTAGCAGTGTGAAGTCTGAGGACTCACTTTATTGTAGCCTATGGGCAATTTGATGTATATTTTTTCCCATACATATACACACACACATATATATATATATATATGAGCTTTTTATGTGGTTTATCATCATGTGTTTATTATTTTATGAAATGTATGCAATTTGATTTATGCAATGATGATGAATGCCTATGTATGCATATTTTGTGATTTTATTTGATTTTGTACATGCATGGATGTATAGTGAGATGGATGATTTATTGATTTAGTGGATAAAATGTGTAGACTATATGCCATATTATGCTAGCACCATAGATGATTTATTTTGCACCAACTCATATGTAATGTTCTCATGAGACTTATATAATGGATTTGTGAATAATGTAATTTAAATGAATGAGGTGAAGTGATATGAATGATATGTTGTTTAGGGAATACCCATTAGATTTTCATGAGACTCAAACACTCTAGTCAACTCATAAAAATTTGTATACTAACCATGCAGGACTTTTTGACAAGGTATGAATCTGCTAGGACAACCAAGGTACTTTATATCCCTATGTGTGCAAGTGAGCTCATTCCTGTGATATGCATAAGGATACCACCAGTGCCAAGTAGGCTCTCAACCAAACCTATACTAAGGATCACCAAATGAATGCCACCATCATAGGTTTTGTACTAAGTATGACTAGACCACTAGGCAATCTAGGTTACCAAAGCTAGCTCATCCACATGCAAACATTGGTCTACACATATGCTCGAAAGCTAATATGGCAGACATATCATCATGCGGGAGGCTATCGCCATTGATGGATAGGCTATCCACCAAACCCGTAATGAGGATCACCTGATGGTTTTCCAAATGCTAAGAGTTCTAGGGATTCAAGTTCGACTCCCTACTTTCTTCAAATTGTATTGGGATACTTGCTCTCATATGAAGTGATAAGAATCACTATTTATTTTTCTCTTTTTAGTGATAATAATCACTATTTATTTTGAGTTTTTTATTTTTCTCTTGAGCAAGGGATTTGAATTTTGAGCGATGGGGATCACTATTTCTTGTGCTTTTTGATGTGTGCACTTTTTTATTTTTGTATTTTTGTACTTTGAATTTTTGCTTTGTGGGGGTTTGTAAATTTAGACTGTTGCAAACATGTGAAAATGTGGGATTTTGATGGCAAAAATGGGGGAAAACCACTTATTATTGTGGGGGGAATTGGGTAAGGGATAACTTATCCTTTTTTCAACTCTCAGCATTCTTGAACCATTCACATAGGGGGATTAGTAGGATGACCTTTTCGTGTAAGGTAACCTAGACCACTTCATGGATTTCATCTATATTTGTGCAAAACTTGGATTGTTAATGATTAATTGTGTTTGGGATATGATGTACGCAAGGCATAATCAATGCAAGACTCTACCTCCTAAAAATCAAGCTAGCCTTCTACAAAATCTGAGTAGAGACTGGATATGGCTAAGTGACCGAAAACCCTATTGATATTTTAAAACAAATGGCTAAGTGAAGGGAATAGACATGACTATGGAAATATGAAAAATGTGGGTGAAAATGATAATTGCGGTATTGAACTATGAGTACTTTCACAACATTGATTTTGAGTGGTAAGTAGTGTACCATCATGGTGCTAGACATGTATGAGCAACTCTAAAATGTAAAGGGCTAATTATGAATATGCCAAAATGCAAGCGATGGTAAAATACAATGGGATGCAATGTGGTGTGATGCAATATTTTTGAAATTTTGAAATTTTGATGATGTTTTTGAATTTTTGATTGATATGTATATACATGTGACCAACGGGCTTACTTTGGGGCCATTGGGGCATTTTGGGTATGACCAATGGGCTTACTAATGCCTTTGGGGCCTTTGGGGTTGACCTAGACGATTGTAGATGGTCTAGGGGCATTTTAGTTTGACCAAGTGGGTTGTAGACACCCTTGGAGCATTTTTGTTTGACCTAGGCGGTGAAAACCTGCTAGGAGCCTTTTGGGTGACCTAGGCGTTCAACAGCACATAAAAAAAGTGTCTACAACTTCCTAGGGGTATTTGGTTGTGACCAAAGGGCTTATGGATGCCTTTGGGGCTTTTAGGGTTAACCTAGATGATCGTAGATAGTCTAGGAGCATTTTACTTGACCTAGATGGTGAAAACCTGCTAGGAGCCTTTTGGGTGACCCAAATGGGTGGCGGCACTAAAAAAGTATCTACGACTACCTATGGGTATTTGGCTATGACCAAAGGGCTTATGTATGCCTTTGGGGCTTTCAGGGTTGACCTAGATGATCGTAGATAGTCCAGGAGCATTTTTATTTGACCTAGACGGTGAGAACTCGCTAGGAGCCTTTTGGGTGACCCAGACGGGTAGCAACACTAAAAAAGTATCTACAACTGCCTAGGGGCATTTGGATATGACCAAAGGTCTTATGGATGCATTTGGGGGTTTTAGGGTTGACCTAGATGATCGTAGATAGTCCAAGAGTGTTTTTATTTGACCTAGACGATGAGAACCTGCTAGGAGCCTTTTGGGTGACCTAGATGGGTGGCAATGCTTAAAAAGTTTCTACGACTACCTAGGGGAATTTGGCTATGACAAAAGGGCTTATGAATGCCTTTGGGTATTTTAGGGTTGACCTAGACAATCGTAGATAGTCCAGGAGCATATTTACTTAACCTAGATGGTGAGAACCCGCTAGGAGCCTTTTGGGTGACCTAGAAGGGTGGTGGCACTTAAAAAGTATCTACAACAACCTAGGAGAATTTGGCTATGACCAAAGGGCTTATGGATACCTTTGGGGATTTTAGGGTTGACCTAGATGATCGTAGATAGTCCAGGAGCATTTTTATTTGACCTAGATGGTGATAACCCGCTAGGACCCTTTTGGGTGACCTAGACAAGTGGCAGCACTTAAAAAGTGTCTATGACTACCTAGGGGTATTTGGCTATGACCAAAGGGCTTATAGATGCATTTGGGGATTTTAGGGTTGACCTAGATGATCGTAGATAGTCCAGGAGTGTTTTTACTTGACCTAGATGATGAGAACCCACTAGGAGCCTTTTGGGTGACCTAGATGGGTGGCAACACTTAAAAAGTGTCTACGACTACCTAGGGGCATTTGGCTATGACCAAAGGGCTTATGGATGTCTTTGGGGCTTTTAGGGTTGACCTAGATGATCTTAGATAGTCTAGGAGCATTTTTATTTGACCTAGACAGTGAGAACCTGCTAGGAGCCTTTTGGGTGACCAAAATAGGTGGTGGTACTTAAAAAGTGTCTATGACTGCCTAGGGGCATTTGGTTGTGACCAAAGGGCTTATGGATGCCTTTGGGACTTTTAGGATTGACCTAGATGATCGTAGATAGTCTAGAAGCATTTTTATTTGACCTAGATGGTGAGAACCCGCTGGGAGCCTTTTGGGTGACCCAAATGGGTGGTGGCACTTAAAAAGTGTCTACAATTACCTAGGGGTATTTGGCTATGACCAAAGGGCTTATGGATGCCTTTGGGGATTTTAGGGTTGACCTAGATGATCATAGATAGTCTATGAGCATTTTTATTTGACCTAGATGGTGAGAACTCGCTAGAAGCCTTTTGGGTGACTCAGATGGGTGATGTATCGCTCCAAATTTTTTGCATCCTTACCTTCAGGCTATAGGATCCGTGCTTGAAATGAGGATGGGAAAAGGATGTCGCGATACCTCGGACTGAGAGGACTTGCGAAGGTCCCACCTCTCAAGGGAGGTGTATGATGGTGGGTTCACCAGGAAACATTTAATGGCAGTTTCCATGCCTAGGTTGGGAATGTGTTTTATGTGTTTGTTTTAGCTTTAAACATTCATATCCTAGGTTTGGCCAAATGAATCTAAATTAATCTATATGAAAGTGCAGATTTAATGAATATAGAAAGCAGAATTAAGACAAAAAAAGAGAAATTACAGAATATTAAAAGCAGAATACCTGATCCGGATGTCTGATGGAGATTCTGATGTTTGAAGCAGTCAGGATCGCCTCTGATTTGACAAGATCGTCTGAGATCAGACAAGATCGTCTGAGATCTGACGAATTCGTCAGACGAATTCGTCAGAGACCTGCAAATAGAAAAACAGATGCAAAATACAGAGAATGCAACTATGATAACAAAGGGAAACAACACAAAATAACAATATGAATACTAAACAATAGTTATGAATAGAAATTCAAACAAATTATGATATTCTAATGATAAATTATGATCTTATCATGCAACTTAAGCTATATGGGTGAACTCCAAATGCAAAATAGTAAGAAATAAGGATAAAACTAACTAAAATGGAGAATAAAATAGCAAAGGAATAAGAGAAAGCGCAAACTCTGGGCACTGATTGCCCCCAATGTAGATTGCAGTCAAAATCGTTTGGAAGCAATGAAATCATCTCGAATTGTGACAGGATTGTCCGATATTTGAACGAGATCGTCTGCGATGATCTAAGCTTGCTCCGGCTGAAAATCAATGAGGTCCCTGCAAGAAAACTTCAAAATAACAAATGCAAAATGATGCTCTAGGTATTCTAATGCACGCAAAATCAAGTTATAGGGAAATTCAGCCAGGGGTTGGGAAGGGAAGGTCCTAAGGATTAAATAGGCTTAGGGGAGTAGTTAGGAGGTTGGAGATCATCCCTATTTGGGAGATCTCCAACAGGGGAGGGTCCCTAACGGCGCAGACACGCTTCTGCCCGGATTAGAGACCCATTGGAACAGAAGCTAATTGTGCAAAATCAGTTTTGTGACAAGATCGTCTGGACGTCCTAGCCCAGATGAAATTGTTAGATCTGGGGCGATATCATCTGATCGGCGACGATATCATCAAATGGTCAAAACAACATCTAAAAATGGCACAAAAAAGGGGGAAACGGATTACCCGGCGGTTAACGAGCGGTTTGGGAGGTTAAAATTTGAATTTAAATTATTTACTAGGATGAATGTAATTATTACAATTTCACTACACCAATTTTAGGGTGCTACATTTTGCCCCCTCTTTAGCGAATTTTCCAAAGAAAATGCGTTAAAGATGAGTTCTTCTCGATCTACGAGAAAGCAAAAATTATTCCTATTTTTAGGCGACGATTCTTGGTCAAATCGTACGACAGCTTACTATGGTGCCCCCTCCGTGTTTTTACCCAAATCGAACGTTTGAGGTAAAAACACGAAAAGCAAAATTATTTTTGAATTATTTTTGAATAAAATTAAGAAAAATAGGGTAAAACCCTAATTCATTTTTACTGTTCATTTTTACTGGTTTTAGAGCTCTGGAAGCAAAAATGGTGGAGACGACGCACAGATCAACAGAGGTCCGGCGCGGGCTACGGGTAAGAGTCTAAACTTAGTTTAGAATGCTTTAATTTGATTTTACATGCTTTTTAGGTAAATTTTAAATGAATTTTGAGCATCACAGCTATTTTTGGGCCGTCGACGTCGTCGGGACGAAATCGTCTCAATTTTGCCAATTTCGTCCAAGGGCGAAATCGACGAAAGGGGGACGATTTTGTCAAATTAGGGACGATTTCGGCTTGCAAAATCGAAGACGATTATGCTCAAATTTGGGATGATATCGTCCAATAGTGGACGATATCATCAATTGCATAAAATTGAACTTATTTTACTTGCATTTTTAATCACTTGCGTTGTTTATTAATGGTTTGTTGTTTTGTTGTTTATGTTGCAGAGAGGTTTTCTAAAAAGCAAGGAATGGAAGTATGGAGGTTTGAGAGATGACTTGGCCGCTCTTACACAGGCAGAGCGGGATCAGCTGGCACAGGCCGATTTACAGCATGTGGCAGAGATGCCACAAGTGTCTACAGACATGGGGCTACTGACAGCCCTAGCAGAGAGATGGTATTCAAGTTCTTCATGTTTTTGGCTATCGACAAGGGAGATGACTCCCACTCTAGAGGATGTATGGAGGATTCTGAGAATCCCCATACAAGGATGGTTGATCACTCCTACGGCCAATCAGGGCCATGTTATGGGGCGATTGTGTGGTGACCCGAGCTTCGCCCTGGAGAAAGGCGAAGTTAATATCGAGGCACTACACCAGATGCCTGGGGCATCTAGACTCACACAGGTTCTAAATGGAGTGGTTGGTGGACTTCTACTGTGCCACCAGAGCGGGTGTAGGGTGTCATGGATGTTGGCAGATGTGATCTACGACATGCAAGACCATGGCTACAGGTTCTCTTGGGGCAATTTTGTACTATGTCGGTTGTACAAGATCCTATATGGGGTCGTGTACAAGGGCGACCGATGTCTAGTGATGACATCGCTCCTACAGGTTTGGTGCTGGGAGCACATTGCAGTGCAAAGGCCGATAGGGCTTCCTCTGATAGGGATTGATGGGGAGAGGCCCCGAGTTTTCTACTGGTGGCTCCGAAGAGGGTCATAGCGACGGATCGACCTTTCGATGTCTCGGAGACTGCTAGATGACCTAGTCCTAGACCAGATCACCTGGAGGCCATGGCGAGAGCACCCAGGGTGGGCCGAGGATGGACAGGAGCTAGCTCGCATTAGGCGAGTCTGCTGGCTATGGATGGAGAGGGGAGAGGTGGAGCTCCACCGCTATGACCGAGTTTTGCATCAGTTCAGTCTGTAGCAGGGGATCCCATCTCTCAGGGATTACGAGTTTTCCTGGACTGTCCGGGATAACACTATAGTGAGCGAGGCTCCAGAGATGCAACGTTTCTGGAGCTAGGACTCAGACGATGCCCCCATTCAACTAGTGGATGGGGACGATGCAGGGGTAGTCAATGGCTACGATGCCTGGTACATAGGCATCCACCCTCCTCGAATGATGAGGGCTCAGGGTCCGATACACGTAGTTGTTCATCGGATAGGGAGGCGATGCCAGGCGGCTATGGAGGCGGCCCAGGGTCACGGCGGGAGAGAGCTGAGGAGGCCGCATGCATAGGAGAGGCCACGGTAGAGGGAGAGGAGGGAGGTGAGACCCCCTTCTCCATAGAGAGAGAGGCCACCATCGCCCGATAAGGGCAAGGGTGTTGACATAGGGGAGAGTAGCGAGACAACTACTCTTTGAGCAGAGAGATATCATCTTCGGGCATAGGTGTAGACATTGTAGGACGAGGCTGCATGCCATCGAGCTGAGGTTACACAGCTCAGAGATGAGATTGCACGCCTCAGGGCACGGGGCGGAGGAGTGAGCACATAGGAGCTAGCGCGGTCGATTGCTCAGACCGCATTCTACCAGGGCATCTACTTCCATATGGTGCCAGAGGGTCAGAGGGTACAGCTGCTAGCCGGCATTGCTGACCCTATCAGGATTGGGTCCTCGAGGACTTTATCTCGATCGAGGACTAGGACTCATAGTACTACTCATATTATGATGGGGCCACCTCATCCACCCCAGGGCAGGGAAGGAGATGAGGCTGAGAGCTCAAGAGGTTCTCGATGCTAGAGGACTGCATCACACTGTACAGATTGATATGTAGGTTTATTATTATTTTTGATAGAGGATTGAGTATGCCGAGGTACAGATTGTGGCATATCGATCTAGTTTTGATGATGTATATATACTGTTGATATATATATGATATGTTTTTGATCATATGACTTGTGTTATGTGTATGTTGATGATGCTTTTATGTTTGATTGATTGATTTGATAATTGGATTGAGGATTCATGAAATTATGTCATTTTGAAAATTTATAATTTTGATGTCATGCGGTAATATTTTAAATGAAATAATCTGATGTAACAAATTGGTTGTTTGTAATGTAATGTGATAAAAAAAAAAGAGACTTCTAACAATAATTTCAAAGGACATTGTCGCTATTATAGACCATTTCATGGAGTCGCCGCTCACTCGGTCGTCAAGCTAATCCTAGTATAGAAATATTATTAAAAGTAAAAGAGTGCTTAAGAGACTGTCTTAAGACTTTGGTGTAATAGTGCAAATGATGATGATGATGGTTTGTTTTTTAGATTTCCATGAAAATAGTATGCATGAAATAATGTTAAAATGATTTTTGCTAGGCATAAATTCCTAAGTGTGATAATTTATTTGATAATTCCTTAGGAATTATACCATCTTTGCCAAATTTGAAGGTTAACATAATGACATGAAATAATGAAAATGTGCATGCTTAAAAGCATAATTTGTGTAACATAATGAATTAAGTCATATGGTTTTCATGATTTTTAAATAAATGGGGAATAAAAATTGTTACAATGATTTGCGCTAGGCATAGAATATGTAGGTATAGACTTATACCATCATCGCAAAAATCAAAAAGAGATAGTTTTATTGCATGGTTGACTTTTGTAATAAATAGAAAATATGAAGATGAGGACTTGTGCTAGGCATAAAATTCCAATTTTGGTTTTGGAACTATACCATCGTCGCAAAAGTCGACAAAAAGTTTATATATATATATATATATATATATATATATATATATATATATATATATGTTTTGATTGTATATTTTTGAAAGAAATTTTTGATTTTCTATTATATAGTTGTCTTTATGATAAACAACTGTACTTGAATTATTCCAAACAAGTTGCAAAAATAATATTTCAAAGTATTTTGAAGACAAAAGTTAGATTTATAAGGAATCCCATGTGCATATGTGAATTCATTTCCGATCTTGATTTATCATAATGATACACAAAATCTCTCAAATACAAATGTGTGTGCAATTGCTTTGTGCATTTACCAGTTTTGAGCAAGATAATATGATACAAGTGATTTGAAGAAACCAAATAAGTGTTCATTAACCATGATGTAGATGCATATAACCATACTAGACTACTATGTAGGTCGGATTATCAAGAGCTAGCTAATCCATAAGCAGACATAGGTCTGTACAAAATAAGGTCGCTAATGTGACAGACATATCACCACGCTAGGAGTTACCCAAGGCCAAGCAGGTTGGGCACAAACCACCTGTTATGGGGCTTACCTCACAATTTTTGAATAATTGAGAATTCCAGGGATTCAAGCTCATCAACCCTTCTTTTCTTTTCAAAGGGTAGGGAAAGGGATTTTATTGCTTTTTGCTTTCTGCTTTTTGCTTTCTTTTTGAACTTTACTTCTTTTTCTTTTTGTATTTTATATATTTTTTTTGCTTTATTTTTGAGATAGTGCTTGAAATATTGCTGTAATGATATAAAATAACATTTTTCTTTTCTCTCTTTTCTTGAACTTTTCTTTTCTTTTTCTTTGCTAGGGGTACTTGCTTGGATTAGCTGTAGAGTAAGGGAATTTTATTCTGGGTAGGGATGAGCTTGTCCTTTTGCCAATTCTCAAAGATTCTAGACCATGTGCATGATAGGATAGCAGGGGAAACTTTTCGCTCAAGAAATCACGTCTACTATGTAGCAAAACATGGAAATTACAAATATAATCATTTTATTATGAAAATATGTGCTTGGTTTAAGTAAATAACAAGATCAATTCTCTATGCTCAAACTTTATTTAATTGAATTTTGTGGACTTTGATATAAGAGAGATTAGTAATCATGCCAGATAAAATCAAGATATTTATTTTTGTGAGTGTGCAAGTGAGGGATTCCAAATAAATGCTAATTTATCAAAAATAATTTGAAACATATAACTCCAACATTTGTAAGAAAATATATATAAATACTTTTTGAGAAGTTTTGAGAATGTTGACTCTCTCTTTCTTCTTTATTTTGTTTTGGTTTCGAAAGAGTCAAGCATATTGCTGTTTTATCATTATTTTATTTTTATTTTTGGTTTTTTTTTGTTTTTGAACAAAAAATTTAACAAGTGCCATAAATAAATGCAACAAATAGTTTTGAAGATTTTTGATGATTATGAATGTTTTTGGTGTTTTTGAATTTATAAATTTGAAAGAAATACAAGATAGTGATTTTGAACAAATATATACATGGATGAAATGACCAAATTTATACATAGTAACGTTTAAGATGCAAAATATTCATGGGTTCTTTAAGTTCTTTACCATCTAAGGTAGACAATTTGTATGCTCCTCGATTCAAATTTAGCAAGTAATAATGTATGGTCCAAGCCAGTTAGGCTCAAATTTACCTTTAAGGTCCTTAGTGGCATTTGTATTTTTTTGATTTTCTTTTAAAACAAGGTCTCTGATCTCAAAGGATCGATGACGCACTTTTTTAGCATATGATCTTTTAAGCTTGTTTTGGTAGGCACGAAGATGCTCCAAAGCATTGATGCGTTTTTCATCTAGGAGTTCCAGTTGACTAAGTCTGCCAGCTCGATATTCATCTCCTACTTTGGTATCTTGAAGTAGCAGAGCCAAAGAAGGAACTTCTAATTCAAATGGAAAAACTGCTTTAGCACCATAAACCAAAACAAATGGTGAAGTTCCCGTGGGGGTTCGAACACTAGTTCGATAGGCCCACAAGGCTGGATATAATTGAATGTGCCAGTCATGACCAGTTTTATTGACCAATATTTTGAGGATTTTGATTAAGGTTTTGTTAGATGCTTCTGCTTGACCATTACCCTGAGGATAATAGGGAGTGGACCAGCGATGTTGAATCTTATATTTTTGGCATAATTTTTTAACATCTTTATTTTTGAAACAAGTTCCATTGTTAGAGATGAGATTTGCAGGAATTTCAAACCTACAAATGATTTTATTAAAAATAAATTTAGAGACTTGTGTGCCAGTGCAGGAAGCTAAAGGCATAGCTTCAACCCACTTCGTGAAATACTCAGTGGCGATTATGATGAACTTGTGTCCATCAGATGACACAAGATTGATTTTGCCAATAATATCTAAACCCCATTTTGAAAAGGGCCAAGGAGATGAAATAGCCTGCAGTTCTTGTGCAGGTGCATGGACAAGGTCAGCATGTTTCTGGCACTTGTCGCAATGGCGCACATAATCATGTGCATCCATTTCCATGGTAGGCCAAAAGTATCCTATCCGAAGGAGCTTTTTAGCAATGACACTACCACTGAAGTGTCCTCCACAAGATCCATCGTGGGCTTCACTCAAGGCTGATTTAGACTCTTCTAAATTCAAACATCTTAATAGGATACCTTCAAAATATCTCCTATATAAAGTATTGCCAATTATTACAAATTGACTTGCTCGTCTACGTAATAACCGACGCTGGTTTCTATTAGAATTGGTAGGGAAAGTCCCATTTTGGATAAAATCAAATATGTTCGTATACCAAGGTTCAGGAGTAGTTTCATTGATTAGAAACACATCCAAAGGTTCTAAGCATGACTTATTTGAAGCGGGTTCCTAGAGTCGACGAATAATGATAGTGGCATATTCGTCATCTAACTCCAAGGGCAGGAGAGATGCAGCTGCGGCCATAGCATCAGCTGCACGGTTGCTAGTTCGAGGAATAGCTTCCAAGGTAACTTGATCAAATAGGGACATTAATTGTAAAACATAGGCCTTATATGGGCACAGTTTATCATCTCTGGTCTGATAAACTTCATTAATTTGGTTTATAATCAATTGAGAATCACCAAAAACTAAAAGGTGTTTAATTTTTAGTGCTAGGGCAGCTCGTAATCCAAGGATTAGAGCTTCATACTCAGCAGTATTGTTGGTGCAAGCAAATGTCAATTTGAAGGATAGAGGAATAAGATGTTTTTGCGGGGATATTAAAATAATATCCACACCAGCCCCACTCATGCATCGGGCTCCATCAAAGTATAAGGACCATTGTTCAGTATGGTCTGCCTCTAATTGAAGGCATTCATCCAAAAACTCGATGATGAGGGGATGGGTAGACTCTAAGGGTGCAGCAGCTAATTGATCTGCTATGATTTGACCCTTAACAAACTTCTGTCCTATGAATGTGAGATCAAACTCGCTTAGAGCAAGAACCCACTTGGCTGTGTGACCCGATAAATAAGGTCGACTCATGAGATACCTTAAAGGATCGTATTTGGCAATGACATAAGTTTTCTGACTAAGCATATAATGTCATAATTTTTGCATAGCAAAAATGACTGCTAGACATAGTTTTTCTAATGTTGTGTAGCGGGTTTCATAACTGATGAAGGTTCGGCTAATATAATAATTAGCACGTTCTCTCTTTTCATCATCAAGCTGAGCTAACATAGCCCCTAAGGCAGAATCTGAAGCTAAAATATATAGGAGGAATGGGCGATCAGGTTTAGGTGGTGAAAGCACAGGTGGATTAAGGAGGTATTGTTTGAGAAGTTCAAAAGCTTCTCTACATTCGACATCCCAATTAAAAGGGACATCCTTCTTAAGGAGTTTAAGAAAGGGACCGGTTTTGTCCGCCAGCTTATCAATGAAGCGACGGATAGCTTGAAGTTTACCTTGTAAACTTTGTAACTCAGATATATTAGTAGGTGCGGGCATATCAGTGATGGCCGCAATCTTGAGAGGGTCGATTTCAATACCACGTAAAGAAACTAAAACCCCTAATAGTTTGTCGGACTTAACTCCGAATATGCATTTTGCTGGATTTAATCGAATAAGATATTCTCGTAATCGATTAAAAACTTTTCTCAAATCATCTAAATGATTATCTTCAATAATAGAGCGAGCTATAATATCATCTACATAATCATGTAGGATATCATGCATCATATCATGAAAAATATAGGTCATAGCTCATTGATAAGTTGCACTTGCATTCTTTAAGCCAAATGGCATCACTTTCCTAGCAAAAGGTACCCCAGGGGGTAATAAAGGTTGTTTTAGCCTGATCTTCAAGAGCTATCCTGATCTGATTATAACCGGAGAATCCATCCATTAAGGACATCATCCCACTCCCGACAGTGAAGTCAATGATTTGATCCATGTTTGGAAGAGGAAAGTCATCTTTAGGGCATGCAACGTTAATATCTCTAAAATTTGTGCAAACCCTAACTTTGGTAGCTTCTTTCTTGGTGACTAGAACTACATTTGAGATCCATTCAAGCATAATCAATAGCTTGTATAAAGACAACATTCAGGAGTTTTTCTAACTCCCCTTTGACTAGCAGAGCCACTTTGGGATGCATTTTTCTAAGTTTTTGTTTAACAGGTTTAGCATCCGGATGGACCACTAGATGATGCATGACTACGGAAGGGTCTAGACCTGGCATATCTTCGTATGTCCAAGCGAAGACATCTTCATACTCTTTAAGGAATGCGATATATTGTTCTTGTTTTTCTTGACTTAATTTTGATCCAATATTGATTATGTGAGGATTATCCTCAGTTCCAATATTAATTTTAATGACATTTTCTACCTCCATGTGTAGATCTCTTTCAAAATTAGGTGGGGCGGGTGAAACGCCCAATTCTTGTAATTCTTGTAAGGTTAATTTGGATAATTCATTCTGAGGATTAGTGGCCTCAAGTTGGGCTATAGTTGGTATAGAACCATCAAAATAAAATCCATTGTGTAACATCTCTTCAACAGAGACATCATGGAAGATATCTCCTTCCAACTCTTCATCAAGGTCGACAATCATTTCAGGGTAAGCTATGGATAGCATGTTACATGAAAATGACTGATTTTTAAGAGGTAAATCATCACACCTATCCAAATAATCTTGATAACATATGAGATGATCATCATCTTCAAAAGGAAAGGGTTGACCCTTACTAGGAAATAGGCCCACACCATAGCGGGCATGCCACGGTTCTACCTCGAAAGGTTCTTTCATGCCATTTTGGAAAGGTCCCAAGCCTTTCCCTTTATATCCCATTTTAAGCATCATGGGTTTAGCTTTAATATATTCATTGGTAAAATAACACCGAGCGTATCCCTCATGATGAGTTTTGATATTCCGAGGGATTCTTCCCCAATCATATCCTTTATAAATGAAGGCACAACTCCCGACTTGGTAAGTACTTCCCATAGGTTGTGGGAGGCCCAAAGTACGAGGAGATGGTGGCAAGTTATTTAAAAGAATTGAATCTCTCATGAAAGCATTTGTCTTTTCTGATATTAAGGTTGTGGATAAATCTGGTAAAAGTTCATCAGAAAGGGCATAAGATGTGGAAGGATTATTCCCTATATCTTTAGGTGTGGAAGGGATGATAGTTGTGGATAATGTGGAAGGTATGATAGGTGTGTCTGTAGGTTTCAAATTTATAGGGATAGGACATGAAGGATTGGTTGTAGATTGAAGATATTTTTGAGGTTCTAGAGTGATTTTTTTAGAAGATTGTTGATCTATATAGGAGGATGAAATTAATGGAGGGGAAATAGGTGAAGTTATGGGTGTGTGTTTCATAGTTTTAGATGAAAAATAAGAACTAGGATGTGTGGATGACAGAGCAGGGCAAAATTGCACTCCAACAGGTTCTACCAAAGCACACATATCAAAGGGTCTAGGGTCACCATGGATAGTGACCAACTGATTTTTAAATTCGAATTTAACACATTGGTGTAAAGTTGATGGGACAGCCCGCATTGCGTTGATCCAAGGGCGACCCAAAAGTATATTGTACGATGTTGGGCAATGTACAATAAACACGGTTGTTTCTAGGGTTCTAGGACCAACTTGCAATGGGAGGGTAATAACTCCACACATTTCTTGTGTTTCATCATTGAAAGCTTTGATAATCATATCAGTTTTCTTCATTTCATCACTTCTAAAGCCAAATCGTTGGTAGAAGTCAAAAGTGCAAATGTTTAGAGATGAGCCATTGTCAATCAAGACTCGTTTGACAGACTACATCTCCAATTAGAGCAAGTAATGTATAAGGGATTATCCTTATGTAAACCGTGTTGTGGGATATCTTTATCCCGAAAGTCAATACAATCAACCTCTCGAGTGATGATAGTATTGGCCATAGCTTCAAGTTGAATGTTTTGAGGTACCATCATTTGGCTTAATGTAAGCATCAACTCATCCCTATGGGTGGGAGAAGATCTTAATAAATCCAAAAGGGAAATTTTGGCTGTAGTATTGGACAATTGCTCATTAATATTGTAAGGGGGTTTAGGTTGAACATTAGGAGCATGATTCCATTTATTGGGATTTTTCAAAGCGAATGGAGTTGATCCATCATTCTGATTTGGTTCTTGTTGAGAATTTTGAGCCTGTTGTTGGGTAACGACTCCAATGGTACCTACAATGTTATATTGAAGACATTGAACTGGCCTCGGTCTAGCATTTATGGCTTGTTCATTTGAGAGGAATTGATTAGAAGAGGGTCGAGTAGTAACTCTTCTAGGAAATGGTTCTTCTGGAACCATGGCATCTGTGATGGGTTGAATAGGATCTGATTCATTTTCAGAACTATTCGATTGGTTTGAAGTAATGTCTAGTTCACTTTCAATATCTGATCCTACATCACTAGAATCAGAAGTTTGAAAATTATGTAAGGGCTTGGTCGTAACCAAGGATAAGGTTGTGTCAAAATTTTTAGGATCCTGAATAGGTAATTGTCCGCTAATGGTTCCTACGTATCGGGTAGGAGGGGGAACATTATGATGTTCGATTTGATTGGCTACCTCTTTACCATGTCTTGGTAAAGGGTGTTGAAATATGTCTAATGTTTGATTAGCATTTTGATTTTGATTTTGGGGAACGGTCTTTTGAGTATTATTAGGAGGGTTTTGTTTAGGTTGGAAGGCTTGCACTTCCATTTCATTATTATCAATCAAATCCTGTATTTTATGTTTCAACCTTTTACAAGCGTTGGTAGAGTGTCCAGGTCCTCTATGGAAATCACAGTGTAAGTCAGCTCTGTATCCGGGTATAGTTGGATCAGGTTCTCGGATAGCTGGTAATTGGATCAAACCTCTTTTGAGTAATTGAGGTAAAATAGTTGATAAGGGTTGATTCAATCTAGTAAATTCTCGAGGAGGCTTATCAAGAGGTTTCAATATAAATTTTTTTGTTGTCTTTGTTGCATTGATATTAGCAACGTTTTTGCTGTCAGTGACTCCATCATCGACAACTTGTTTGTTTTTATATTGATTTCTGGATGTTTTCTCATCATCCTTCTTCCTAAGTTGGCCTCTCCTAATGAGGGCATCTTCTACTCTTCGAGCTAAATCTATAGCTTGATCGAAGGTAGTTAAAGTAGCAGTTGATAGCTCATAAGATATTTGTTCTTGTAAATTATTGATAAAAATGTCCAACATTTCCCTATAAGGTAGCACAAAGTGCATTTTTCCTGTCAATTGCCTCCATCTAGCTAAGAAATCAGAAAAACATTCATCTTTGTCTTGTTTTAAGTTGTATAGATCTTTAATGGTTACATGCCTCTCGATGTAGGCACTAAATTGATGGACAAATGATTCAGTTGTTTCTTCAAAGTTTCTCAAAGAATGAGTGGGCAATTGATAGTACCACTCTAATGCCATTCCACCTAAACTTTTCAAAACATTTTTTGTAATAGCAAGTCATCATGTGATATATCATGACATGCTATCCTAAACATGCGAAGATGCTCTATGGGATCTTCGGTTCCTTTATATATAGGCAAGATGGGCATGGGAAAATGCTTAGGGTATGGTTGAGCTACAACTATGGGATCCAAAGGTTGACTACAGATCTCTCGATAATTGTACGAGGGATGGTAGGGATCTATCTGGTCCATACGTGAAGCTAACTATTTCACCATGGCTTCCAGATTACTAGTTTGCCCCCCATATTGGTTTGGTAGGGCATTGATATGGGTTTTGTGAGCATATGATGGAGGGACATGAAGATTAGATGCCATGTTACTATTGTGTAAATTTTTGGTAGGAAAAGTGTTATGAAGGAATTTTGAAGTTGTATTATGTTGTATTCTAGATTGTTGAAAATTGGTATTTGGCTTCGTTTTAGGTTTTTGTTTACTTGAAGCATATTGCTCAATAGTTTTGCGAAATAAAGTAGTGAAGGAAGGTTTCTTTTGTGTGGGAATTATTTTAGGTTGAATAATAGGTTCCTTAGGAGGTTGGGTAACCTGTTGTTTTGACATGTTTTGAATCATAGTGACCATGTTTGTATTGGATGGCCCAACCTTGTCACTTTCTTGGTCAATGAAAGACAAGGGATTAGTGCACACATCATACATATATTCCATGGTTGCTTGAGTGTTACTAATTTTCCCTTTATCAATACGAACTACCACATTAAGGGCATCAATGTTATCATCAAGAAATTTCTTGAAATGATCTATGTTGTCAAAAGCAATAGTTCCATCTCGAGCTACTCTAGGGGATGAGGATCCATCCTCTTTAACACTTCCTTCGTGTTCATTATCTTCACCTAGGTCATGTTCTGATTGATCTAGAGTTTTTCCTTTCGGAATTGGATCTTCAGGAAGGACATTTGGGTCTCTAGTTCCATCTTGTAACCAATCTTCTTCTTCTCCTAAAGTTTCTTTACCATTCCTAAGTTTAGGCATGGTGCTTTAATTTTTATTTGAGCAAATATATATATATATATATATATATATATATATATATATATATATATATATATATATATATATATTTATTTATTTATATATATGCAACAAGATTAAGAGGTATATATTAATTATATACCTACTACAATATTTGAAATGAAATGTTTAAGTTTTTGCTATGTTTTTTAGTTTTTTGTTTGTTTTTCTTTGTTTTTGAAATAATATTGTAAAGACAACAAATAACACAATAAATGCAAGAAATAAGACTGAAAGTAATAATCTAGTTTTCTATAAACAATTTATAAATATCATTAATAGGCTCTAATTCTTTAGGAGTCATGAAGTGTTCTTCTTCAAATTGAAAGTTTTCTTTTAAAAATTTAATGAAAAGAGCTATAGTGATATTATCTGTCTTAGATGTTGGTTGATAGAAGTAAAGCTCGTGGCAATACTCTCGATATAACACAGCTTGAGGAACTCTATTCCATCTTTCCCTATCTGTAAGAACAACCTCTTGGTCTTCTACAAGACCTAGGAACTGGTGTACAATGGCTACGTTCTCGAGGTATTCCTCGAAGGTGAATAATTTTGAGGATACAAGAGCTCTCCTATAAGCTAACCATCTATGGCAGGCTCTCTGAAGTTCATGATAAAAGACAAGTTGATGAGGATCCAAGATTCTATCTAGGACTAGCCTCTTGATTTGTTTAAGTTGTGTTGACCTAGATGAGATGACACTAAGTCTTCTATCAAGTTCGTCCCACAAGAGTTGATTTCTATCTGTTTTAGGCACACTAAGTACAAAATTGACTTCTATGGCTGCCAATTGGTTTTCTACATTTATAGTAACTGCTAATATTTTCTTAGGAGCTACCATCTAAACATGATATTAAACTTAAATGATTTAAAATGCATCTATGTTTTAGTTGTTTTTTTTTTTTTTTTTTTGTTTTCAAAAGGTTATGATGCATTCACGTCGGGTTCACCAAAATGTATCGCTCCAAATTTTTTGCATCCTTACCTTCAGGCTATAGGATCCATGCCCGAAAGGAGGATGGGAAAAGGATGTCGCGATACCTCGGACTGAGAGGACTTGCAAAGGTCCCGCATCTCAAGGGAGGTGTATATTGGTGATTTTTTGATGGATGGTGGGTTCACCAGGAAACATTTAATGGCAGTTTCCACGCCTAGGTTGGGAATGTGTTTTTATGTGTTCGTTTTTAGCCTTAAGCATTCATATCCTAGGTTTGGCCAAATGAATCTAAATTAATCTATATGAAAGTGCAGATTTAATGAATACAGAAAGCAGAATTAAGATAGAAAAAGAGAAATTACAGAATATTAAAAGCAGAATACCTGATCCGGATGTCTGATGGAGATTTTGATGTTTGAAGCAGTCAAGATCGCCTCTGATTTGACAAGATCATCTGAGATCAGACAAGATCATGTGAGATCTGACGAATTCGTCAAAGACCTGCAAACAGAAAAACAAATGGAAAATATAGAGAATGCAACTATGATAACAAAGGGAAACAACACAAAATAACAATATGAATACTAAACAATATTTATGAATAGAAATTCAAACAAATTATGATATTCTAATGACAAATTATGATCTTATCATGCAACTTAAGCTATATGGGTGAACTCCAAATGCAAAATAGTAAGAAATAAGGATAAAACTAACTAAAATGGAGAATAAAACAACAAAATGAATAAGAGAAAGTGCAAACTCTGGGCACTGATTGCCCCCAATGCATATTGTAGTCGAAATCATATGGAAGCAATGAAATCGTCTCGAATTGCGACAGGATAGTCTGAGATTTGAACGAGATCGTCTACGACGATCTGAGCTTGCTCCAACTGAAAATCAATGAGGTCCCTGCAAGAAAACTTCAAAATAACAAATGCAAAATGATGCTCTAGGTATTCTAATGCACGCAAAATCAAGTTACAGGGAAATTCAGCCAGGGGTTGGGAAGGGAAGGTCCTAAGGATTAAATAGGCTTAGGGGAGTAGTTAGGAGGTTGGAGATCATCCCTATTTGGGAGATCTCCAACGAGGGAGGGTCCCTAATGGTGCAGACACGCTTCTGCCCGGATTAGAGACCCATTGGAACAAAATCTAATTGTGCAAAATTAGTTTTGCGACATGATCGTCTGGACGTCCTAGCCCAGACGAAATCGTCAGATCTAGGGCGATATCGTCTGATCGGTGACGATATCATCAAACGGTCAAAACAACCTCTAAAAATGGCACGAAAAAGGGGAAACGGATTACCCGACGGTTAACGGGTGGTTTGGGAGGTTAAAATTTGAATTTAAATTATTTACTAGGATGAATGTAATTATTAAAATTTCACTGTGCCAATTTTAGGGTGCTACAGGTGATGATACATAAAAAGTGTCTACAACTGCCTAGGGGTATTTCACTATGATCAAAGGGCTTATGGATGCCTTTGGGAATTTTAGGGTTGACCTAGATGATTATAGATAGTCTAGGAGCATTTTTATTTGACCTAGACGGTGAGAACCCGCTAGGAGAATTTTGGGTGCTCTCTAAGCATGAAATGGCTGCAAGTGAAGGATGTTCAAGGGTTCAAGATCCTCGACACCTTCAAGTGAAGCTAGGCGATAAGTTCCAGGACCTATTTGACTAGTGATGACAAAGGGGCCTAACCAGTTTGTCATAAATTTTTCCCATAGGTGGGGCGACAAGCTAGAATTCTATTGGTTCTCTTTTAGGACAAGATCACCAACCTAAAATTCTTGAAGATGGACTTTCATATTGTAGGCTCTTTTGAGCCGCTCTTGATACACATGTATATGCTCAAGCACATTAATGTGATGCTCATCCAACAACATAAGCTGATCTAGGTGAGCTTGTCATGTAGTATCATCATTAATAAACTCCTACATGGATATGTGCAGTGATGGGATTTCCAACTCTAGAGGCATGACTGACTCACCACCATACACTAGTGAAAATAGAGTTGCCCCTATGGGCATCTGAATGCTAGTGCGGTAAGCCCAAAGGGCAAGTGGCATTTGTGTATGCCAATCAGTATGATTATCTTTGACTATTTTATTTAATAAGGCAATTAATGTCTTGTTTGATACTTATGCTTGCTCATTTTCTTGTGGATAATAAAGTGTCAAAAAGTTGTGATGGATATTATACTTTTTTGTCAAAGCACACACATATTTATCTTTGAATGATGTCCCATCATCTGAAGTGATCTTGGATGGAATACCAAAATGACAAATGATATTATGCAATATGAACTCCACTATGTGGGGTCCTGTCGTAGTGGTAAGGGGGATTTCTTCCACCCACTTTGTAAAATACTTGGTAGCCATAATGATAAATGTGTGATGGCTTGAGAATGACGGGGAGATTTTCCTAATTAAATCCAATCTCCATTGTGAAAATATCCAAGCCGATTGGATCGGTTGTAAGTCTTGAGAAGCTACATGTGTCAAGTTAGCATGGTGTTGACATTTCATGCACTTCCTCACATAAGTGCAACAATATTGCTCTAAAGTTGGCCAATAATATCCCATGTGAATAATGCTCTTTGTGATAGCCATGCCACTAAAATGGCCACCATAAGTACCGTTGTGTGCTTGGGCCATTTCCCAAGTCGATTCTTGATACTCTAAGCAATGAAGGAGGATTCCTTTGTAGCTCCGATGGTATAGGATGTCTCCTAACAAGACAAACTTTGTTGCCTTCCACTTAAATGTCTTTTTGGAAGTGTACGATAATCCAGGAGGGAGGTTACCAAGCTTTAGGTACTCTCTAATTTGTTTGGACTAGTCCTACTATGTGGAAGCCTCGATTGCATGAATTGCCTGTCTCTCATGAAGTTCATCCCGAGCAAATGTTGGTTGGGATAGAACTTGTAAGAATAGCATTGTGTTGCTATTAAAAATGTTTTGGGGGAACAGAGTCCCCCAAACAACATGATTCAAGCGCTCGTGAATGTGTGATAATATCTCTTTATGAGGTTTTATTTGAATCAAGTGGAATTTTGGTGTGGCTTGAGTTCTCTTATGCTCAACCGTTGATTGTGATAACATCTTGACTTGAATGGTTGTCATATCCCCTGTGGGGTCTTGCAAAATTAGGGATCCTAAAGAGGCCATTGTATCCATAAAATTATTAGATGATTGAGAGAGTGCCTCGATGTTATACCATTCAAATTTTTCCAAGGATTTTTCCACAAGGGCTTTGTTGGCTTGCAAAATTGGGCACTTGCACTGGAATATTCCCTTGACCTGGTTAACAATGAGCAAGGAGTCATCAAAAATGTTGAGCTTGGCGATTTTCATGGAGATAGCCATTTTAAGCCCTATGAGAAAGGCTTCATACTTGGCATTATTATTGGTGTAGGGGAAATTGATTTTAAATGACAGGGGTATGGGTGCCCCATGTGGTGTGAAAAACACAATCCCTGTGCCACCCCCTTGCTCGCATTTGGAGCCATCAAAGAAATGAGTCATATCCACCTGTGACTCTGGCTCATAAAAATTAGGTGATTCTAATATTTGGAAGACTCCATCATTGGGAAGCTCCATGCTAAGAGGTTGATCCTCCTATAGAGGAGCCTCTGCAAGCAATGACCTAACCTTTGATTGAATTTTTTCCTATGAATTCCAGGTCGAATTCTATCAACAACATGATCCATTTTTTCGTGCGACTACTATGATAAGTATGACTCATCATGTATCGCAATGGATTCTCTTTAGATACAACATACATAGTGTGGCTAAGCATATAGTGTTGTAGCTTCTTGGTAGAAAAAACCACCGCTAGACATAACTTTTCAATGTATGCATACTTGATCTCATAGCTAACCAGGGTATGACTGAGATAGTATGTGGCATGTTCCTTGTGAAATTCATTGTTTTGGGCTAACATAGCACCCAATGCAATCTCAGTAGCTAAGATATATAATCAAAAAGGTACCCCTAGTCTATGTGGAGCTAACATTGGCAGTGAAGCCAGATATTGTTTAATTGTATCAAAGGCATCTTGACACTCATCATCCTAGTGGAATATAATCCCCTTGTGCAAAAGTTTGTTCATGGGTCGACACTTGTCCGAAAGTTGTACTATGAAGCGTTTGATGGATGCAATCCTCCCTTGCAAGCTACGAAGTTGCTTGAAGGTAGTCAGGGGGAGGCATTTCAGGGATTTTCTTGACCTTGTTAGGGTCCACTTCGATGCCTCATTTGAAAACTATAAATCCCAAGAGCTTTCTAGATGTGATGCCAAAGATGCACTTCTTGGGATTTAGTCTAACATTATGTTCAATAAGACGATCGAGGACTTTCCACAAGACATCTAGGTGCTCATGAAGTAATAAATATTTAGCCAGTAATTCATCCCTATAATCTTCCAAAATCTTGTGCATGTAGTCATGGAATATATATCTCATGGCACACTAGTAGATGGCACCATCATTCTTAAGGCCAAATGGTATGACCTTGTAAAAAAATGTTCCCCAAGGCATTGTGAACACCATTTTGAGTTGGTCTTCAAGGTTGATACAAATCTGATTATACCTAGAGAAGCCATCCATAAGGGAGAGAATTTTTTTTCCTACGGTGGCATCTACCAGGGCATCTATGCTTGGCAAAGGAAAATCATCCTTAGGACTCGCTTTGTTTAGGTCTCAAAAATCGGTGCAAATGTGAATCCTCGCATAAGGCTTCTTGATGGGGACCATGTTGGAAAACCATGGTAGATAGTCTATAGAAATGATAAACTTGGCATCCAATAGTTTTTGTAGCTCGTATTTTACCATCAAGGCCACTGTTGGGTGCATATTTCTCAACTTTTGCTTGGGTCAAGCGTTAGATTATGGGTGACCAAATTTGGATCTAGTCCCAGCATGTCTTTGTAGGACCATGCAAAAGTTGCATTCTTCTTCATGAGAAGGGCTATGTAATCAGATTGTTCTTTGGGGGATAGGCTTTCCCCTAGCTTGATACATTGCAGGTTTTTAGGATCTGAGCTGATATCTTTGTCAATCGTAGGCTCGATTGACATATGAGACCCCTCCTCCAACTGATGGGGAGTAGGGATCTAATGGATGTCATCAGCTAGATTTAAATCCTCTATGGTAACTTTAGGTCCCTCCTCAACATGGAAAACATTATGAATTGGGCCAATATAAAAGTTAAACAACCCATCGCAAGCCCAATACTCAAAGGGTTATGGGGGTGAATCAACGTGATCCCAGTCAATAGCATCTAGGTCTAGATGGCATGGTTTAGAAGGATTAGTTAGGTTGTGAAGTGGTGTGGTCAAATAAATGGAGGTCATATTTATAGAATGTGTCTAATATCTAGGACCACGTGCATGTGACTATATATTGATATCATCTCTCAACCCCATATGCGGTTATGGGGAATGGGGATATCTGGATCCTATCTAGGAATAGAGTGCAAGACGGGATCATTAGGCTCAAGGAGCTCCATGTGTGTGGGTGGGTTAGGGAAGACCTCATGGTGAATTTGGCCTAAATTGACAGGCCTTGTCCTCAAGCATGGGCCAACATGCAACTAACGATAGACTTCATCTATGTCGATGGTCTCGTGATGATGACGCAAGTAATGAGGACCAAGGTACGCCCTCTCTATTTCATCCTCATAGTCACTATCATATATGGAAAACTCATTGCTACCCCTTAGGATAATGCGATCAGGTAGGTGTGGTCCCATATATTCTAGTTCCTCATAATCATCATCATGGATGAGGATTTCTTCATTCTCATCTCACAGTGCCTCAGGCTCACGAGGGCCCAACTGCTCAAGTAAATTAACTGCTTCCTCCCTAGGATTTCTAGCTTCCTGCGGGTGAACTGGATCTTCAGGAGGAAGGAGCTACTGCTAGATAGGATCAAGAAAGGGAATATATGTATGAGGCCTTCCTATTTGTCGTTAATGGGGACAATTTGTGAATGATCACTATCCAACTCAAAAGGGTCATATGGTGCTACCTCATAACCTAACTCATCCTCTGAGGTCCATTCATATGAGGTGCCTTGATCTGACTCATCACAGACATGGGGAAAACTTCGTAAACCTTCCCCTATCTCAAAATGTATGGGAATGCCATTGGGGATTGTGGGATTCCCATCTAGCCATGGAAATTAATCCCCCAAGGAGTAGATCATATTGGGATTGGCATAAGAGTCTTGGGCCAACCCGCCCTCATATTCTATATTCAAGTGATTTAGGCTATCTATGAGGACATCTAGAGGCAAGGGATTGTTGTTTCCAACTCCCAACTTGTCATAGGGCATTTGATATTGTGGTTGACAAGGGATTCTAGTGCCTTGATCATAAAGTCCTAACCCATAACTATGCTAGTTGCATAGGTCAAGGTACTTCAAGATGAAGTTAGGGTTAGACAAGTAGTTAATATCTTCTCCAAAAGGTTATTCATCTTCCTCCTACTTTTGGTAAGGTTCGATGCCATAGTTAAGGTCCCCATAGGCAAAATTTGTTTGATTAGGGGGAATACCAAGAGGTACGATAGTGCCTATGGGAATACGGGGTCTACCCATGTCTTGCATCGACTCTAAATTAGGACTAGTGGTAACATTCCTAACCATGTATTCTCCCAATCCAGTAGAAGCCAGATGTATTGTAACTTAGGGCTACGGATAGAAGAGATATGAGAGTGAGACTTGATCTGGCTCATCGTTTGCCTCGTGTGGTGTCTCTTCATCATCCAGGCTAAGTATCTCCTCTGTAGAGATAGTGGATATGATTAGTTGGTCCTCCTTAATGGGACGCTTCTCTGAGTTCCTAGGCAAAGGATCCACTGGTATATTAGGCATCTAGGGTGGAGCCGACGATGAGGAAGGCATGGTATATGATAGTGGTGGGGTCAAACCTCAGATAGATTTATTCAGCTAAAAATCCAGATGTATCAATGGTAAGGTCAGCTCAAGTAATTGTTGTACCATGTTGTAGTACTTAAATGGCTCTATGTCCACGGGGATGACATGAACTTACCCTTTGTGAGTGTACTTGAGGCACTGGTGAGCTATGTAAGGGACAAACTTCATGTCCCTGATCCATGGTCTTCCTAACAAAATTTTGTACCCCATCTCACCCTCTAGGATGTAGCACATCATTGAGATGATATTTTCTCCTACTTGAATAGGTAGGATGATTGTACTAACCATTGAGCATATGGCATCATTGAATGCTTGAAGGGTGTAGGTAGATGTGACAATATGAGATGCTGGGAGCTTCAGGTGCTTTAGATCTATTGTAGTTATGATTTTGCTCGAAGACCCAGTATCTATCAACACTCTCTTGTATGGTGTTCCATTCACACGTGTGACAATGTATAAAGGGGGATCCACCATATCATGTGGAACCAATTTAAGTTCATCTTCTCAAAAAGTAAACTCTTGGGGCTAAATCTCTACCTTAAGGATCTCCATCAAGGCTTCTCTATGAGGTTGCGATTTGTTAGATGAGCTCATAGATGGAGAGCTAGGCAGATGTTATTCTTAATATCTGAGCGAGCTTACTCTTAATGGGACTACAGGCCTAGGTGGGAGGCTCAGTCTGGGAGGCATTATAGGTTGCGATGTCAAAGGGACATCACTCTGAGTCACAAGTGGTGCGATTGGACTTGGATACCACCTATTTCTTGTCATAATACTGACCATGCCAACATATCCTTTCTTAGGAGGGGCATGGTGAACCTAGTTCACCTAGGGCACTGGTTTGGCCTACTCTATGTGGGCAGGCAGATAAGTCCTTGAAGACCTCCATCTATTGGTTGTTCAGTGTGATAGGGTTATATACCTGAAGGGCATTCCTATCAATTATGTCTTGCACCAAGTGTTTGAATTTATAGCACATTTGCACATCATGCCTGTTTTGCCTATGAAACTTGCAATATAGATCTTCTCTATATCCTTTGGGGCTTAGGTGCATTAGGTTTGATAGGTTGACTGTCAAGTAGATGGACCATATTGGCCACCAAGAGGTGATCAAACATCGAGTCCATAGACTCTACAATGGGTATGAATTTTTGCTTAGGGAGATGCTATTGTGTAGCACCCTAAAATTGGTGCAATAAAACCTTAAATAATTACAATTACTCTAGTAAATATTCAAATTCAAATTTTAACCCCCAAAACCGCTCCCAAACCACCGTTTAACCCGTTTCCTCCTTTCCCATGCCATTTTTAGAGTTTGTTTTGACCGTTTGACGATATCGTCGCCGATCAGACGATATCGCCTCAGATCGGACGATTTCGTCTGGACTAGGACGTCCAGATGATCTTGTCCCAAAACTAATTTTTCTCAATTAGCCTCTGTTCCAACGGCGTCTCTAATCCGGGCAGAAGCGTGTCTGCGTCGTTAGAGACCCTCCCCATTGGAGATCTCCCAAATTGGGATGATCTCCAACCTCCTAACCTCCCTCCTAAGCCTATTTAAACTTAGGCCCTCCCCTTAACCTACCCCTGGCTGATATTTCCTGTAACTTGACTTTATACGCACTAAAACATCCTAAATTACTATCTGCACTTGTCCTATCCAAATTTTGTTGCAGGAACCTTAGTATTTTTCAGTCGGAGCAAGCTCAGTTCGTCTTGGACGATCCTGTTCAATTCGAGACGATTTCGTACCAATTCGAGACGATTTCGACTACAGTCAACATTGGGGGCAATCAGTGCCTAGAGTTTGCATTTCTTCATCCTTTTATTTTATACATTGTTCTACATTTAGTTAAATCTAAGTTTATTCCTTATTACTTTGCATCTTGGAGTTCACCCATATAGTTTAACTGCATAATAAGGTCACCAATTGTCTATTAAAACATTGTAGCTGCACTCGTATTTTGCTTATTATCATTATTTTAATGTTCTTACTATCATTTTACATCATTGCCCTCTATTAGAATAGTTGCATTTTCTGTATTTTGTGTCTATTTCTCTGATTGCAGGTCTCTAACGAATTCGTCTGACGAATTCATCAGATCTCAGACGATCTTGTCTGATAGCAGATGATCCTGTCAAATCAGAGACGATCCTGACTGCTTCAAGAATCAGAATCTTCATCAGACATCCGGATCAGGTATGGCTTTTTAATCTTGCTTACTTTCTCTATTTTCTGTTCTAATTTGTTTTTTTGTATTCATTTAATCTGCATTTTCATAATAGAACAACTTAGATTCATTTGGCCAAACCTAGGACTCGAATGTTTAAAGATAAAACTGAACACATTAAACACATTCCCAACCTAGGCGTGGAAACTGCCATTCAAACGTTTCCTGGTGAACCCACCATCCATCAAAAAATCACCATAATACACCTCCCCCGAGAGGCGGGACCTTCGCAAGGCCTCTCAGTCCGAGGTACCGCGCCATCCTTTTCCCATCCTCCTTCCGGGCATGGATCCTATAGCCTGAAGGTAAGGATGCAAAAAATTTGGAGCGATACATTTTGGTGAACCCGACGTGAATGCATTTAAAACCTTTTGAAAACAAAACAAAAAATAAAAAAAAACACAACAAAAACATAGATGCATTTAAAATCATTTAAAACTAATAAGTTGCATATCATGTTTAGATGGTAGCTCCTAAGAAAATATTAGCAGTTACTATAAATGTTGAAAACCAATTAGCAGCCATAGAAATCAATTATGTGCTTAGTGTGCCTGAAACAGATAGAAATCAACTTTTGTGGGATGAACTTGATAGAAGACTAGGTGTCATTTCATCTAGGTCAACAAAACTTAAACAAATCAAAAGGCTTGTCCTAGATAGAATCTTGGATCCTCATCAACTCGTCTTTTATCATGAACTTCAGAGAGCCTGCCATAGATGGTTAGCTTATAGGAGAGCTCTTGTGTCTTCAAAATTGTTCACCTTCGAGGAATACCTCGAGAACGCAGCCACTATACACCAGTTCCTAGGTCATGTAGAAGACCAAGAGGTCGTTCTTACGGATAGGGAAATATGGAATAGAGTTCCTCGAGCTATGTTATATCGAGAGTATTGCCACGAGCTTTACTTCTATCAACCGAATCCGAGACAGATAATATCACTATAGCCCTTTTCATTAAATTCTTGAAAGAAAATTTTCAATTTGAAGAAGAACACTTCATGACTCCTGAAGAACTTGAGCCCATTAATGACATTTATAAATTATTTATAGAAAACTAGATCATTGCTTTCATTATTATTTCTTGCATTTATTGTGTTGTTTGTTATCTTTACAATATTATTACAAAAACAAGAAAAACTAAAAAACATAACAAAAACCAAAACATTTCATTTTAAATATTGTAGTAGGTATATAATTAATATATACCTCTTAAGCTTATAGCATATATATATATATATATATATATATATATATATATATATATATATTTTTGCTGAAATCTAAGTTAAGCACAATGCCTAAACTTAGGAATGGTAAACAAACTGAAGGAGAAGAAGAAGATTGGTTAGAAGATAAAACTAGAAACCCAAATGTCCTTCCTGAGGATCCAATTCTAGAAGGAGAAACTCTAGATCAACAAGAAGATGACCTAGGTGAAGACAATGAACAAGAAGAAAATGTTAAAGAGGATGGATCCTCATCCCCTAGAGTAGCTCCAGATGGAACTATTGCTTTTGATAACTTAGATCATTTTTGGAAATTTTTCAATAATAACATTGGCGCTCTTAATATGGCAGTTCGTATTGATAAAGGGCAAATTAGTGACACTCAAGCAGCCATGGAACATATGTTTGATGTGCACACTAATCCCTTGTCTTTTATTGATCAAGAAAGTGATAAGGCTGGACCATCCAATAGAGATATGGTCACTATGATTCAAAACATGCCAAAACAACAGGTTACCCAACCTCCTAAGGAACCTGTTATTGAGCCTAAAATCATTCCCACACAAAAGAAAACTTCCTTCACTGCTTTACTTCGCCAAACTATTGATCAATATGCTTCAAGTAAACAAAAATCTAAAATGAAGCCAAACACCAATTTTCAACAATCTGGGATACAACATAATACAACTTCAAAATTTCTTCATAACACCTTTCCTACCAACAATTTACACAATAGCAATATAGCATCTAATCTTCATGTCCCTCCATATGTTCACAAATCCCATATTAATGCCCTATCGAACCAATATGGTGGGCAAACTAGTAATCTGGAAGCCATGGTGAAACAGTTAGCTTCGCGTATGGACCAGATAGATCCCTACCATCCCTCGTACAATTATCGAGAGATATGTAGTCAACCTTTGGATCCCATAGTTGTAGCACAACCATACCCTAAGCATTTTCCCATGCCCATCCTGCCTATATATAAAGGAACCGAAGATCCCATAGAGCATCTTCGCATGTTTAGGATAGCATGTCATGATATATCACATGATGACTTGCTATTACTAAAAATGTTCCCAAAAAGTTTAGGTGGAATGGCATTAGAGTGGTACTATCAACTGCCCACTCATTCTTTGAGAAATTTTGAAGAAACAGCTGAATCTTTTGTCCATCAATTTAGTGCCTACATCGAGAGGCATGTCACCATTAAAGATTTATACAACTTAAAACAAGACAAAGATGAATGTTTTGCTGATTTCTTAGCTAGATGGAGGCAGTTGATAGGCATGATAAACCTCCTCGAGAATTTACTAGATTGAATCAACCATTATCAACTATTTTACCTCAATTACTCGAAAGAGGTTTGATTCAATTACCAGCTATCCGGGAACCTGATCCAACCATACCCGGATACAGAGCTGACTTACACTGTGATTTCCATAGAGGACCTGGACACTCTACCAACGCTTGTAAAAGGTTGAAACATAAAATACAAGATCTGATTGATAATAATGAAATGGAGGTGCAAGCCTTCCAACCTAAACAAAATGCTCCTAATAACGCTCAAAAGAACATTCCCCAAAATCAAAATCAAAATGCTAATCAATCATTAGACATATTTCAACATCCTTTACCAAGACATGGTAAAGAGGTGGCCAATCAAATTGAGCATCATAATGTTCCCCCTCCTACCCGATATGTAGGAACTATTAGCGGACAATTACCTATTCAGGATCCTCAAACATTTGACACAACCTTATCCCTGGTCACGACCAGGCCCCTACATAATTTTCAAACTCCCGATCCTAGTGATGTAGAATCAGATACTCAAAGTGAAATAGACATCACCTCAAACCAATCGAATAGTTCTAAAAATGAATCAGATCCTATTCAACCCATCACAGATGCTATGGTTCCAGAAGAACCATTTCCTAGAAGAGTTACTACTCGACCCTCTTCTAATCAATTCCTCCCTAATGAACAAGCCATAAACGCTCAACCGAGACCAGTTCAGCGTCTTCAATATAACATTGTAGGTACCATTGGAGTCGTTACCCAACAACAGGCTCAAAATTCTCAACAAGAACCAAACCAGAATGATGGATCAGCTCCATTTGTTTTGAAAAATCCCAATAAAGGGAATCATGCTTCCAATGTTCAACCTAAACCCCCTTACAATATTAATGAGCAATTATCCAATACTACAGCCAAAATTTCCCTTTTGGATTTATTAAGATCTTCTCCTACCCATAGGGATGAGTTGATGCTTACATTAAGCCAAATGATGGTACCTCAAAATATTCAACTCTGAAGCCATGGCCAATACTATCATCACTAGAGAAGTCGATTGTATTGACTTTCGAGATAAAGATATCCCACAACACAGTTTACATAAGGATAATCCCTTATATATTACTGCTCTAATTGGAGATGTAGTTGTTAAAAGAGTCCTGATTGATAATGGTTCATCTCTAAACATTTGCACTTTTGACTTCTACCAACGATTTGGCTTTAGAAGTGATGAAATGAAGAAAACTGACATGATCATAAAAGCTTTCAATGACGAAACACAAGAAACGTGTGGAGTTATTACCATCCCATTGCAAGTTGGTCCTAGAACCTTAGATATGACCATGTTTATTGTACATTGCCCCGCATCGTACAATATACTCTTGGGTCATCCTTGGATCAATGCAATGCGGGCTGTCCCATCCACTTTACACCAATGTGTTAAATTCGAATTTAAAAATCAGTTGGTCACTATCCATGGTGATCCTAGACCCTTTGATATGTGTGCTTTGGCAGAACCTGTTGGAGTTCAATTTTGCCCTGCTCTGTCATCCACACATCCTAATTCTTATTTTTCATCTAAAACTATGAAACACACACCCATAGCTTCACCTATTTCTCCTCCATTCATTTCACCCTCATATATAGATCAACAATCTTCTAAACAAACCACTCTAGAACCTCAAAAAGATCTTCAATCCACAACCAATCCTTCATGTTCTATCCCTATAATTTCAAAACCTATAGACCCATTCATTAACACTTCCACATTATCAACATCTATCATACCTTCCACATCTAAAGATATAGGGAATGATCCTTCTACATCTTATGCTCTTTCTGATGAACTTTTACCGGATTTATCCACAATCTTAATATCAAAAAAAACAAATGCTTTCATGCAAGATTCAATTCTTTTAAATAACTTGCCGCCATCTCCTCGTACTTTGGGCCTCCCACAACCTATGGGAAGTACTTACCAAGTCGGGAGTTGTGCCTTCATTTATAAAGGATATGACTGGGGAAGAATACCTCGGAATATCAAAACTCATCATGATGGATATGCTCGGTGTTATTTTACTAATGAGTATATTAAAGCTAAACCCATAATGCTTAAAATGGGATATAAAGGGAAAGGCTTGGGACCTTTCCAAAATGGCATGAAAGAACCTTTCGAGGTAGAACCGTGGCCTTCCCGTTGTGGTGTGGGCCTATTTCCTAGTAAGGGTCAACCCTTCCCTTTTGAAGATGATGATCAACTCATATGTTATCAAGATTATTTGGATAGGCGTGATGATTTGCCTCTAAAAAATCAGCCATTTACATGTAACATGCTATCCATAGCTTACCCTGAAATGATCGCTGAATCCGATGATGAGTTGGAAGGAGATATCTTCCACGATGTCTCCGTTGAAGAGATGTTACACAATGGATTTTATTTTGATGGTTCTATACCAACTATAGCCCAGCTTGAGGCCACTAATCCTCAAGATGAATTATCCAACTTAACCTTAAAAGAATTACAAGAATTGGGCGTCTCACCCGCCCCACCTAATTTTGAAAGAGATCTACACATGGAAGTCGAAAACGTCATTAAAGTTAACATTGGAACTGAGGATAATCCTCACATAATCAATATTGGGTCAGAATTAAGTCAAGAAAAACAAGAGCAATACATTGCATTCCTTAAAGAATATGAAGATGTCTTCGCTTGGACATACGAAGATATGCCAGGTCTGGACCCTTCCGTAGTCATGCATCATCTAGTAGTCCATCCGGATGCTAAACCTGTTAAACAAAAACTTAGAAAAATGCATCCCAAAGTGGCCCTGCTAGTCAAAGGGGAGTTAGAAAAACTCCTGAATGTTGTTTTTATACAAGCTATTGATTATGCTGAATGGATCTCAAATGTAGTTCCAGTCACCAAGAAAGAAGCCACCAAAGTTAGGGTTTGCACAGATTTTAGAGATATTAACGCTGCATGCCCTAAAGATGATTTTCCTCTTCCAAACATGGATCAAATCATTGACTTTACTGTCGAGAGTGGGATGATGTCCTTAATGGATGGATTCTCCGGTTATAATCAGATCAGGATAGCTCCTGAAGATCAGGCTAAAACAGCCTTTATTACCCCTTGGGGTACTTTTTGTTGGAAAGTGATGCCATTCGGCTTAAAGAACGTAGGCGCAACCTATCAACGAGCTATGACTTATATTTTTCATGATATGATGCATGATATCCTACATGATTATGTAGATGATATTATAGCTCGCTCTATTAATGAAGATAATCATTTAGATGATTTGAGAAAAGTTTTTAATCGATTAAGAGAATATCTTATTCGATTAAATCCAGCCAAATGCATATTCGGAGTTAAGTCCGATAAACTATTAGGGGTTATAGTTTCTTTACGTGGTATCAAAATTGACCCTCTCAAGATTGCGGCTATCACTGATATGCCCGCACCTACCAATATATCTGAGTTACAAAGTTTACAAGGTAAACTTCAAGCTATCCGTCGCTTCATCGATAAGTTGGCGGACAAAACCGGTCCCTTTCTTAAGCTCCTTAAGAAGGATGTCCCTTTTAATTGGGACGACGAATGTAAAGAAGCTTTTGAACTTCTCAAACAATACCTCCTTAACCCACCCGTGCTTTCTCCACCTAGACCTGATCGCCCATTTCTCCTGTATATTTTAGCTTCAGATTCTGCCTTAGGAGCTATGTTAGCTCAGCTTGATGATGCGAAGAGAGAACGTGCTAATTATTATATTAGCCGAACCTTCATCAGTTATGAAACCCGCTACACAGCATTAGAAAAACTATGTCTAGCAATCATATTTTCTACGTAGAAATTATGCCATTATATGCTCAGTCAAAAAACTTATGTCATTGCTAAATATGATCCCTTGAGGTATCTCATGAGTCGACCTTATTTATCGGGTCGTACAACCAAGTGGGTTCTCGCTCTAAGTGAGTTTGACCTCACATTCATAGGACAAAAGTCTATTAAGGGTCAAATCATAGCAGATCAACTAGCTGCTGCACCCTTAGAGTCTACCCATCCCCTCATCATTGAGTTTCCTGATGAATGCCTTCAATTAGAGGCAGACCATATTGAACAATGGTCCTTATACTTTGATGGAGCCCGATGCATGAGTGGGGCTGGTTTATGTATTATTTTAATATCCCCACAAAAACATCTTATTCCTCTGTCCTTCAAATTAACATTTGCTTGCACCAATAATACTACTGAATATGAAGCTCTAATCCTCGGATTACGAGCTGCCTTGGCGCTAAAAATTAAACATCTGTTAGTTTTTGGTGATTCTCAACTTGTCATAAACCAAATTAATGAAGTTTATCAGACCAGAGATGATAAAATGTGCCCATATAAAGCCTATGTTTTACAATTAATGTCTCTATTTGATCAAGTTACCTTGGAAGCTATTCCTAGAACTTGCAACCGTGCAGCTGATGCTATGGCCTCAGTTGCATCTCTTCTACCCTTGGAGTTAGATGACGAATATGCCACTATCATTATTCATCGACTCCAAGAACCTACTTCAAATAAGTCATGCTTAGAACCTTTGGATGTGTTTCTAATCAATGAAACTACTCCTGAACCTTGGTATACAGATATAATTGATTTTCTTCAAAATGGGACTTTCCCTCCCAATTCTAATAGAAACCAGCATTAGTTATTACGTAGACGAGCAAGTCAATTTGTAATAATTGGCAATACTTTATATAGGAGATCTTTTGAAGGTATCCTATTAAGATGTTTGAATTTAGAAGAATCCAAATCAGCCTTGAGTGAAGCCCACGATGGATCTTGTGGAGGACACTTCAATGGTAGTGTCATTGCTAAAAAGCTCCTTAGGATAGGATACTTTTGGCCTACCATGGAAAATGATGCACATGAGTATGTGCACCATTGCGACAAGTGCTAGAAACATGCTGACCTTGTCCATGCACCTACACAAGAACTACAAGCTATTTCATCTCCTTGGCCCTTTTCAAAATGGGGCTTAGACATTATTGGCAAAATCAATTTGTATCTCGTGCCTACCAAAACAAGCTTAAAATATCATATGCTAAAAAAGTTCGTCATCGATCCTTTGAGATTGGCGACCTTGTTTTAAAAGAAAATCAAAAAAATACTAATGCAACTAAAGACCTTAAAGGTAAATTTGAGCCCAACTGGCTTGGACCATACATTATCACTACTAAATTTGAATCAGGAGCATATAAATTATCTACCTTAGATGGTAAAGAACTTAAAGAACCCATGAAAATTTTGCATCTTAAACGTTACTATGCGTAACAAAAATTAGTCATTTCATCATTTGTACATATTTTGCATGTTGTCTTATTTTAAAAATATATCAAATTGTTTACACAAAAACAAAAACAAACAAAAATAATAAAAATAAAAATAGCAATATTCTTGACTCTTTCAAAACCAAAACAAAATAAAGAAGAAAGAGAGAGTCAACATTCTCAAACTTCTCAAAAAGTATTTGTATATATTTCTTCTTACAAATGTTGTAGTTATATATTTCAAATTATTTTGGATAAATTAGCATTTATTTGGAATCCCTCACTTTCACAAACACAAAATAAATATCTTGATTTTTATCCGGCATGATTACTAATCTCTCTTATATCAAAGTCCACAAAATTCAATTAAATAAAGTTTGAGCACGAGAATTGATCTTGTTATTTACTTAAACCAAGCACATCCTTTCACAATAAAATGATTATATTTGTAATGTCCATGCTATGCTACATAGTAGAAGTGGTTTCTTGAGCGAAAAGTTTCCCTTGCTATCCTATCATGCACATGGTCTAGAATCTTTGAGAATTGGCAAAAGGACAAGCTCACCCCTACCCAGAATAAAAATCCCTTGCTCTACAGCTAATCCGAGCAAGTATCCCTAGCATAGGAAGAAAAGCAAAGTTCAAGAAAAAAAAGAAAAATGTTATTTTACATCATTACAACAATGTTTCAAGCATTATCTCAAAAATCAAGCAAAAATACAAAAAAAAAAGAAAAGCAAAAGAAAGCAAAAGAAAGCAAAAGCAAAAGCAATAAAATCCCTCTCCCTACCCTTTGAAAAGAAAAGAAGGGTTGATGAGCTTGAATCCCTGGAATTCTCAATTATTCGAAAACTGTGAGGTAAGCCCCATAACAAGTGGTTTGTGCCCAACCTCGCTTGGCCTTGGGTAACTCCTAGCGTGGCGATATGTCTGTCACATTAGCGACCTTCTTTTGTACAGACCTATGTCCGCTTATGGATTAGCTAGCTCTTGATAATCCGACTTACATAGTAGTCCGGTATGGTTATATGCATCTAAATCATGGTTAATGAACACTTATTTGGTTCATTCAAATCACTTGTATCATATTATCTTGCTCAAACTGGTAAATGAACAATGCAATTGCACACACATTTTGTATTTGAGAGATTTTGTGTATCATTATGATAAATCAAGATTGGAAATGAACTCACATATGCACATGGGATTCCTTATAAATCTAACTTTTGTCTTTAAGATACTTTGAAATAATTTTCTGCAAATTGTTTGGAATAAATTCATTTTCTTCTTTAAAGTACAGTTGTTTAGTATAAAGACAACTACATACATAATCAAAAATCAAAATTTCTTTCAAACCATACAATAAAAACACATATTTATATATTGTCGACTTTCATGACGATGGTATAGTTCCAAAACTAAAATTGGAATTTTATGACTAGCGCAAGTCCTCATCTTCATATTTTCTGACTATTTTTCAAAAATTAAAAATCAACCATGCAATAAAACAATCTATTTTCTTCTTTGATTTTCGCGATGATGGTATAAGTCTATACCTAAATATTCTATGCCTAGCGCAAACCATTGTATCAATTTTTATTCCCCATTTATTTAAAAATCATAAAATCCATATGACTTAAATCATTATGTTATACAATTATGCTTTAAAACAAACAAACACCTATCACTATTTCATGTCATTATGTCAATATGCAAATTTGCAACCATGGTATAATTTCTAAGGAATTATCCAAAAAATTTATCACACTTAGGAATTTATGCCTAGCAAAAATCATTTTAAAATATTTCATGCATAATATTTTCATGAAAAGTCTGAAAACAAACATCATCATCATCATCATTTGCATCATCACACCAAAGTCTTAAGACAGTCTCTTAAGCACCCTTTTACTTTTAGCAATATTTCTATACTGGGATTAGCTTGACGACCGAGTGAGCGGCGACTCCATGAAATGGTCTATAACAGTGACAATGTCCTTTGAAATTATTGTTAAAAGTCCCTTTTATTTTTTATCAAATTATCATCACCAACAACCAATTTGTTACATCAGATTATTTCATTTAAATTTTTAAAGCATGACATTTCAACCATAATATTTCCAACGACATAATTACATGAATCATCAAATCAATCACACTTCAAACATTAAAGCATCATAAAAACATATAAACAAGTCGTATCATCATAAGACAAGTCATATGATCAAAAAATATCTCATCTATATATATATATCAAATATATGTACATCATCTCAAAAATAGATTGGTATGCCACAATCTACATCTTGGCATACTCAATCCTCTCAATCATATATCCTCTGTGCAGTAGCCTAGCCTCGAGAACCCCTCGAGCTCTCAGCCTCATCTCCTCCCCCGCCCTGAGGTGGACGAGGTGGCCCCATCGCAGTATGTGTGGTACTACGAGTCCTAGTCATCGATCGAGATGAAGTCCTCGATGACCCAATCCTGATCGGGTCAGCAATGCTAGCTGGCAATTGTACCCTCTAACCCTTTGGCACCATCTAGAAGTAGATACCCTGGTAGAACGTGGTCTGAGCAATCGACCGCGCCAGCTCTTGAGTGCTCGCTCCTTCGCTCCATGCTCTGAGGCGTGCAACCTCATCTCTGAGCTATGTAGCCTCCGCTCGATGTCATGTAGCCTCCTCCTGCAAAGTCTGCACCTGTGCCTAGAGATGGACAGTCTCCACCTAGAGAGTAGCCATCTCACTACTCTCTCTTGTGTCCACACCCTTGCCCTTATCAGGTGATGGTGGTCTCTCTCTCTGTGGAGAAGGGGGTCTCTCCTCCCTCCTCTCCCGCTGTCATGGCCTCTATGGAGCCTGTGGCCTCCTCTGCTCTCTCCCACTGCGACCCTGTGCTGCCTCAATGGCTGCCTGGTGCCGCCTCCCCATCCGATGCACAACTACGTGAATCAAACCCTGAGCCCTCATCATCCGAGGAGGGCGGATGCCTATGTACTAGGCATCATAGTCATCGGCTACCCCAACGTCGTCCCCATCCACTGGCTGAATGGGGGCATCATCTGCGTCTTGACTCCAGAATCGCTGCATATCTGGAGCCCCGCTAACTGTAGTGTTATCCCGGATAGTCCAAGAAAACTCGTAGTCTCTCAGAGATGGGATCCCCTGTTGTAGACCGAACTACCTCAAAACTCGGTCATACCGGTGGAGCTCCACCTCTCCCCTCTCCATCCTCAGCCAGCAGACTCGCCTGATGCGAGCCAACTCTTGTCCATCCTCGGCCCACCCTGGATGATCTCTCCAAGGCCTCTAGGTGATCTGGTCGGAGACGAGGTCGTCTAGTAGTCTCCGAGACATTGGCAGATCTATCCGCCACTGTGCCCCTCTTCGGAGCCACCAGTAGAAAACTCGGGGCCTCTCCCCATCAATCCCTATCAGTGGGAGCCCTACCGGCCTTCGCACCATAATGTGCTCCCAGCACCAAACCTGCAGTAGTGATGTCATAACCAGACATCGGCCGCCCTTGTATACGACCCCATGAAGGATCCTATACAACCGATAGAGTACAAAGCTCCCCCAAGAAAACCTATATCCGTGGTCTCTCATGTCGTAGACCACATCTATCAGTACCCATGGTACCCTGCATCCACTCTGGTGGCATAGCAGAAGTCCACCTACCACCCCAGCCAAAACCCGTGTGAGTCTAGATGCCCCAAGCATCTGGAGCAGTGACTCGATGTTCACTCGCCCTTCTCCAGGGCGAAGCTCGGATCGCCACACAGTCGCATCATCGCGTGGCCCTGATTGGCCGTGGGAGTGATCAGCCGTCCTTGTATGGGGATCCTCAAAATCCTCCATACATCCTCCAGTGTGGGAGTCATCTCCCCTGTCGGTAACCAAAAATAGGAAGAACCCGGATACCACCTCTCTGCTAGGGCTGTCAATAGCCCCATATCGGTAGAAACTTGTGGCATCTCCGCCACATGCTGCAAGCCGACCTGAGCTAGCTGATCTCGCTCTACCTGAGATAGGGCGGCCAAGTCATCCCTTAGTCCGCCGTATTTCCATTCTCTGCTCTTTAGTAATCCTCTCTGCAACATAAACAAAATCAACAATAAAAATCATTAATAAATCATTAATTAAAAATGCAAGTCAAACTAAGTTCAATTTCATAAATGATGATATCGTCCACAATTGGACGATATCATCCCCAATTTGAGCAAATTCGTCTCCGATTTCGCCAGTCGAAATCGTCCCCTTTTTGACGAAATCGTCCCCATTTCGCCGATTTCGCCTCTGGACGAAATCGGCGATATCGAGACGATTTCGATGAAATCGAGACGATTTCATCTCGACGACATCGACGGCCCAAAAACGGCCGTGATGCTCAAAAATCAATCAAATCTAATCTAAAAAGCATAAAATTCTAAGTAAAGCATTCTAAATTCAGTTTAGATCCTTACCCGTAGCCCGCGTCGGACCTCTGTTGATCTGTGCGCTGTCTCGACCATCTTGTCTCCAGAGCTCTAAAAACTAGGAAAATGAACAGTAACAATGAATTAGGGTTTTACCCTATTTTTCTTAATTTTATTCAAAAACAATTAAAAACATTTTTAAATTTTTGCTTTTCCGCGTTTTTACCTCAAACGTTCGATTTGGGTAAAAACACGGAGGGGGCACCATAGTAAGCTGTCGTACGATTCGACCTAGAATCGTCGCCTAAAACTGGGAATATTTTTTGCTTTCTCGTAGATCGAGAAGAACTCATATTTAACGCATTTTCTTTGGAAAATTCGCTAAAGAGGGGGCAAAATGTAGCACCCTAAAATTGGCGCAGTAAAACCTTAAATAATTACAATTACTCTAGTAAATATTCAAATTCAAATTTTAACCCCCAAAACCGCTTCCAAACCGTCGTTTAACCCGTTTCCTCCTTTCTCGCACCATTTTTAGAGTTTGTTTTGACCGTTTGACGATATCGTCGCCGATCAGACGATATCGCCTTAGATCGGACGATTTCGTCTGGACTAGGACGTCCAGACGATCTTGTCCCAAAACTGATTTTTCTCAATTAGCCTCTGTTCCAACGGCGTCTCTAATCCGGGCAGAAGCGTGTCTGCGCCGTTAGAGACCCTCCCCGTTGGAGATCTCCCAAATTGGGATGATCTCCAACCTCCTAACCTCCCTCCTAAGCCTATTTAAACTTAGGCCCTCCCCTTAACCTACCCCTGGCTGATATTTCCTGTAACTTGACTTTATACGCACTAAGACATCCTAAATTACTATTTGCACTAGTCCTATCCAAATTTTGTTGCAGGAACCTTAGTATTTTTCAGCCGGAGCAAGCTCAGTTCGTCTTGGATGATCCTGTTCGATTCGAGACGATTTCGTACCAATGCGAGATGATTTCGACTGCAGTCAACATTGAGGCAATCAGTGCCCAGAGTTTGCATTTCTTCATCCTTTTATTTTATACATTGTTTTGCATTTAGTTAAATCTAAGTTTATTCCTTATTACTTTGCATTTTGGAGTTCACCCATGTAGCTTTAAATGCATAATAAAGTCACCAATTGTCATCAAATCATTGTAGTGCACTCGTATTTTGCTTATTATCATCATTTTAATGTTATTACTATTATTCTACATCATTGCCCTCTGTTAGAATAGTTGCATTTTTTGCATTTTGTGTCTACTTCTCTGATTGCAGGTCTCTGACGAATTCGTCTAACGAATTCGTCAAATCTCAGACGATCTTGTCTGATAGCAGATGATCCTGTCAAATCAGAGGCGATCCTGACTGCTTCAAGAATCAGAATCTCCATCAGACATCCGGATCAGGTATGGCTTTTTAATCTTGCTTACTTTCTCTGTTTTCTGTTCTAATTTGTTTTTTTGTATTCATTTAATCTGCATTTTCATAATAGAACAACTTAGATTCATTTGGCCAAACCTAGGACTCGAATGTTTAAAGATAAAACTGAACACATTAAACACATTCCCAACCTAGGCGTGGAAACCGCCATTCAAACGTTTCCTGGTGAACCCACCATCCGTCAAAAAATCACCATAATACACCTCCCCCGAGAGGCGGGACCTTCGCAAGGCCTCTCAGTCCGAGGTACCGCGCCATCCTTTTCCCATCCTCCTTCCGGGCACGGATCCTATAGCCTGAAGGTAAGGATGCAAAAAATTTGGAGCGATACATATTGATTTTGCCCTTGACCATTCTGGTTATCCTTGGCATAGTTCCCGGGGGTGGCCTAATCATTAGGCTTTTGAGGTGGCATGACTAGCACTGTCCCCGAGACACTAATGGCAACCTGATTTACTACTGCTAACTTAGGTTGCACTAGGGTTTTCTTAACATTCTTGTTCCATTCCTTCTTGTGAGGCTTCACAATCTCACCCTCTTAAATCTTGATTTCTTCGATGATCCTAGCCTGTGCTAAGGCATCTTCAAGAGTGGGGTATTGTTGCAACTACAACAATAAGGAGATTGGCTTCAAGTAACTTTTGGAGAACATCTGAGTCAACTACGACATGGGGAGAAGATAAGGTAGCTTAGTGAGCAAGGTTTGCCATCTATTACCAAAGCTCATTATCGACTCATCATCATACGGTTTCAACCCAACTACATCGGCCAACGTTGCCTTCCTCTTGGTGTTGAAGGCAAAGTGTTCCAAGAATGCATATGCAAGTTGGTCCAAATTATGGATGTTATGCTTAGGGAGTTGGTAAAACCACTCGGAGGTGGGTTCAGTGAGGGTAGTCACAAATATCCTCAAACGCAGAGCATCATCATCATGAATGCCAGAGCATTGACCTAGGAACCTAGTGGCATGTTCTTGCACATCCTCTTCTCCCTTAAAGGTAGCCAACTAAGGCAACTTAAATTGTTCTGGGTAGGGAGGCATAGGTACTGACAAATGGATGGGTTGACTATGCAATTGATGCATAGTGGGCTTTTAGGATCTCGACCCAGAGGTATTGTTCTCTACTGACTTCGGGCATTCTAACAATGCTTTATAAGGACCTGAGGACTTGATCTCCTCATCTTTTTTCACATCTTACGATGGAGGTCTAGGATACTCCAACCTAGGGCGAGGTGATGGTAAGTTGCCCCCTGCCTCGGTAAGACATATCAACATACTCTACTTCTGGCTCATGCTCAGTATAGGCCTCGTAAGGAGTTTCTTGAGCTGATCTATAAATGGGGGTATCTACCTGCAATGGGTGCCCTATTTTTGGCTTGGGAGGTGTCTCCTGATTTGGCCTAGGAGGTCATGGAGGAAAAATCTGATAAGGTCTCAGGGACCTCTCTCAAATGAGTGTGGGTTGCCTCGGGTTGACTTCCTACCTATGTTTCTTAGGGGTAGGGACCCTCTCTCTCAAAGTCTTTAAAATAGCTTGTTGGTTTGTCGTTCGATCCTTTCTTTCTCAAGTTTGTGCAAGCGGTCTAGTTGCTCTTTATCTCAGCAAAGTTGCTTGAACTAAGCTTGGCATTATTTATATCTCGCAATTGCTTACCTAATTGGATTTGTAGTGTGAGGCCTAGGGGGCCTAGGAGTCTCACCCTGGGTCAACCTTGTCCAAGGTACTCTGTGTTCTCCATAGGGCACTTGCCTCTCTCAAGGTTTTTCGCATTGACTTGAGGCTCGGTATGGAACATGTGTTCATTATAATCAGTTGGTGCAAAGGCACATTGGTCATGCATGTAATATTGTTCCTGAGGAAAATCTAGGATCTCCTCATGTCTTCCCTCCTGAATGAGAAAAGGTAGGGCAGAATTGTCTCACCCCGACCGACGAGTGTCATTCCCATTGGGCTACATGAGCTATTGTATCCTATCAAGGTAGCACAGAGGTAGAGTCATGTTGACTTACTTCGGCCAGTGTGTGAAGTCATACTCCTGCCTATGCTTAGGCATGTCAGCCCTGATGGGTACATGGATACGTGGTACTACTCTATCTATTAGTGCCTTAGCGTGCAGTTGCCTTTCACCAAGGAAGGCCTATGAAATATCTACATATTGGGAACACTCTCCCAAGTAATGCTCATCATCCCTCAAGGTGTCCTAGAGAGGATCCCTTCAGAGATGAGGCTTATGCCCTACTGTCTTGGGGCTAGGTGGAGTGGGGGCTCACCAGGGAGGTATAACCAAGTCCCTAGGGCTATATCAAAGATTATTTGTGTCTCCTAATCCACTCTCTGTAGCTTCTACCCATGTTTGGGCTTGGCTATAGGTGCACACCATCGTGCTCCTCTATCAGTACCCCAAGTGATTATCTTATTTAAAAATTCTTAATGAAACAATATACAAGGAAGAAACACTCAATAAGACATATTATTATCTCTTTTAAGTTTTAAGTGTGAATCCCTAAAACTATTTCATGTGTTTCAGATGTGTTGTTTTGCAAATAATGACCTCGTATCACATGTTTGAAATATTATTGGATTGTAATCTCATGTTCAATTGGATTTCACCTATATACTCATAGCTCAACAACTCGGCTATGAACTCTAGTTTGTTTTATCCCACCTATAATATGTGGTGATGAGGTCCACACATGGCCAGGGAGCACAGGTCCTACTCACCCAATTCACCCATAGTCTATGATACACCTCCCCGAAGGGTGATGCGTGCTATAACCCACAGGATATGATGGATCTTAGAACTGGCCTTAGAAAGATAGATTGGGTTCATGGTATTTGATCCAAGTGTATGGAGATGAAACCCACCATCACTTGCACTCTACTAGTGCATGGTAATGAAGTCCACCTCACTAGCATTCACATGAATCGTGGTGTGTGTGGTTCTTTATTATCCAATAAAGTAAGCAAAGAAGAAATCAATGGTCATTCACTAAATGCATGCAAATAAGTGCATTTTAATTTTAGAAAATTAGGATAAATAACCTACAAATGTGACTTATGAATGCAAATCCTAAATGCTAGCTCACCCATTGGGTAAGCCACAAGCAATCAAGCCATAAAGATGCATTCTTACTTTAAATTTCTTTTGGTTTTTCTTCTTCCTTTTGCTATGTGATGTTATAATAAAATAAAATATGAAAATTTTAACCTTTCTATGCAAGCAAGTGAAGCAAGAAAACTGATTTTTGATAGTCTCTGAAAATGTAGCAGAAAAACTGAGGTTTTAGGCACTTACTTTGTCCATTTTGAGCTCTCCAAATTCTGAATTTTTGGGTAGAAATATCTCTGTTTCACCACCACTCTAGGGTGGGACTATTAGAAGCCTCACCACCATCCCAATGTGGGATGGTGAAGCCACCGTCCTAGGGTGTTCCATATAAATGCTCTGCCACCGTTCCAGGGTGGGGAGGGGAGAACCTACAACACAAAAAGGGCAAAAATAGCAAAATTCGGGTCATATTTTCACCCAAATCATAAGGGACAAGGGTCCCACCGTGATCACCACTAAATTAGGGAAAATAATTGCACCTAATTAAGATAAAAAATATGTGTATCTATCCCATCTTGCACATGAGCATCAAACGGAAGCATGCATATGAAAATGAAGCAATACCAAGCAATAAAGAATGAAATAAAACGAGTGTCTTCTTTATTAATTGGGTTGATCATATCCAAGGTTACACAGCAGTCCCATTTATGACTCAAAATGTGATACAATTTTTTTGGTGCCCAAGGATCAATTCCTTCAAGGAATCAGGGTGCACATCCAGTGCTTTTCCTCATACCCACAATCGAGGTGGGCGGGACAATGCCGCCGCTACTTGTATCTTCAATATCTGATGTCTAATATTCCTTACCAATTCCTTCTAAGAATGTGCACTTGCACACAAGGAAGCCAAAAGGTTCAAATAGCAACGGTGTATGGTGGAAAACATGCAATCCCCATAGGGGCAAAATAACGCATATATTAAAACTAAATCAAATCAACTCAAAATAACTTGAAAATTTGTGGAGATGTAAAAGAGGATTTTTTGAGAGGATATCACCAAAAATAGATCTGAAATTGTATCCGTAGACCCCTCGATTTTGCGTTGCTCACCTGCAACCTATGAAAACCAATATGAGCAAATCCCAAACCTAAACATATCCAAAACTCATGAAATTTGGAAAAAATGCATAAATAGACATTTAAAGACAACCCATATGGTTATATTTTCAAATTGAGGCCCAGATACACATGCATACAACTGGGGTGCCCGGATGGGCCCTAAGGACCTGCAAAAACTTAAAAATGCTATAACTCTATCAATTTAACTCCAAATTGCATGAAATTTAAACCACAACATCATATGAAGGTCTAGAATAATATAATTAAAAAATAGTAATAAAATTTTGCAATTATTTTTCCTTGTCCTGGGGGGGCAGTGGTGACTACAACTAATTGAGGGGTACCCTAGGAGGGGATACTCACAAACTCTACCCACATTTTGCTACCAATATCATTGGTGAATTATCCTAAACACTATAGAGGGTGTTTTCATCCAATTTGGTGAATAAATTCACCCATATGGAAAAGTTATGCTCAAAAGGCCCTTCTTGAAGTCATCCGGTAACCTCCCTCCCTAAGAGGAGATTTCGAGGGCAATAAAGCTCAATAATATGGGGGGAAATCTCAGAAGAACTCCATTGCATATTCTAGAACTCCTCTCCTTGTTTTTTTGTAGGTATTGAATCCATTTTATAGCCCAAAGGGGCTCATGTGCAAAAAGGCATGCAAGGGCATGCATGATAGGAGGTGCCACTTGTCAAACGAGAGGCATGCAATGGGTGTGGAAGAGAATCTCCAATTTGGGCCTCCATTAAGAAGTGTTTCATAAGGCTTCAGTGCCCTCTGACCTGCATGCTCCATATGGCATGCTAAATGGCAGTTTCTAGGTGCCAAATATCCCAGATTTGACTTTTTCTGGGTCAAACTTGCTCATCGTCCCACCCTGGGACGATGGCTCACCACTGTCCCAGGGTAGTATGATGGGATTCTACCACCATCCTAGGGTGGGACAATGGTGAATTTTGGGCCAAAACCTCCCACAATTGGTCCATTAGCCTCCAAAAACCTTTTCGGAGTGGCTAGAACCACTGTGAGCCTCCTGAGGGCTGCCCAAGGGGCCATATGATGCCAATTTGATCATTGTTTGTGGATGCTTAATTGGTTTTACCATATTTTAGTGTCTACACTTTCCCTCGTGCACATATTTTAAACATTAGTGTAATGTTGAGGGAATACTCTTCATTTCCCTAATCTAGAGGTGCCCAAGAAGTATGTTATAATCCATGGTCCCTTCTAGGATATGGAACATAGTGTGGATGGTTTTGACCCCCACTATTATGGGTAGGACTATAATGTGGAACACAAAGCATAATTGAATACCCATAAAGTGAAAGTTAACTTTGTAATATGAAATGGTGGTAGGTTGATGTGTTGTAATGCTAAAGTAATGATGACGTTGATAGAAGAGCTAGTTATGATAAAAACTCATTTGAAAGGATTTTGGTCAATGTGAGCTATAATATGTAATGGAGGATCAAGTAACTCTGATGACATAATATTCATTTCAAAATCATAAAATAAATTTGAAGGTTCCATACATGTTTGTATTTTCCCTACAAAATTAGTGAAGGCATTAGGGTCCTGAGTTTGAGGTTTGATAGATTTTAGAATTTCCATAAATGCCTCACGATGTGGGGGAGACTGTTGTATGAGCTCATAGATTGATAATTTGTTCGAAGCCAACTTAAGGCTATGTTTTAACCGACTCTTCAGTGTGATGGAGTTTTTTATGGATGAATTGTAAGATGAATTAGTTGAATTGGATCAATGCAGTGAGGTTGTTGAGGTTTAGTAGACATTGGTACCATAGGAGGAGGTATTGTTGTCTGTGGATCATTCAACTATTGTATTCTATTAATATTTCTTTGACTTCTAGTGACTATATGAATAGCACAAATAAAACCTTGGTGATCTTGAGTTCTATACATATGATTTACTTGATTGGGGTTAACTATAGAAGTTAATGCCCTTTTTATTTGTTGTACACTTTCATGGTTAGGCAAAGGTGTTTGATAGATGACAAGGTTCTAGTTTTGTTGTGCTAGAGGGTTATCAAATTTGATAGTCCCATTCTCAATGAGATATTGCACAATATATTTAAATGTATAAAAATTATTGATATCATGATCCTTTTGGTGACATAGGTACAATATAGGTGCTCCTTATCTCTACCACATGGCTTGGCAGGGTCTTCTAGCTTAATTTCAGGTAAACTGATGTATTGCCCCTCATACAACCTTTAAAAAATGTTGAGTAATGGTTCAGGTAATGAAGTATAATTATAGGTTGTCTGAGTATACTATCGATGTTGATGATTATCTAATGTTTGAGCTTGAGTGTTCAGCTATTTTTGGAGCGGTGCTGCTTAATAATTTTATTATTGTGGTGGTTGTTTTTGTAGGGGTTGTTCGATTTGGAATTAAGGTTGTTGGATTGGTTGTGTTGGTTGACTCAAGATCACTTGGTTGAATTGGCAAAGTTTTTACTGACATTGGTTATTTCCTCTTGAATTTTTGTTCTACCATTCTTTATTTTTTGATTTTATTTCACCCTCTTGAATTTTAATTTCTTCAATAACATGGGCTTGGGTAAGTGCTTCCTCAAATTTTTGATATTATTGTAATTGTAGTAATAAGGCAATGGTTTTCAAATAACTTCTAGTGAAAATTCTCGTAAGCTCTTCCATATGGAGGGTGAATGACAATTTAGTAATAACCACCCTCCATTGATTTCCAAAATCATAAACTAACTCTTCATCAAATTGTCGTAAGTTGATTAAGCTAGTGAGCATAGTTTTATTTCTAACATTTAGAGAGAAACACTCTAGGAATTGGTCTACCAATTGTTCAAAAGTATAAATACTATGGTGTGGAAAATGGTTATACCATTCTAAAGCATCCCCTCCAAATATTTGAGGAAAATTTTAGAGCATTAAGGGATCATTTTCTTGAATTCTAAAACATGTTGGAATAAATCCACTTATGTGCTCTCTAGTATCCACACTCCCTTTTAATTTATAAAAATTTGGTAACATAAAATCTATTGGATAAGGTGGTGAAGGTATCAAAGGATGAATAGGCTGATTGACTAACTTGTGTATACAACATTCCATGTGTTTGCATGACCAAGTTGTTAATCTGTTTTTACAAAAATTGAAGCTTTGGGTCTTCCAAGGGTGGTTGGAATCCCTGACTTGTTTTTTGTGTGTAAGTTGGTTGAATATGATGTGTGGTGATTTGAATTTTATATTTGTTGATATCATATTGGAATTGTTATTGTTGATGATGTGGATATGGTTGATGTGGATATGGTGGGATGATGGTATATTGGGTTGTTGAGGTGGCATAAGTGTTATAGAGTGGCCAAGTTGGGATGATTAAGGTAGGTGGTATTAACACCCAAGATGAATCTTGGGTGAAGAATTATTGTATATTTGAAGTGGCTTGATGATCAAAATTGACCACTTATGATTGATGTTGTGTTGTGGGATGAACACTTTGATTGTCATTATCTGTAAGTAATTTTTGTAGGTGTTGTATTGTTTTTTGAATGGTAATCATAGATGGAGGTTGTGTGGTTGCATGGATGATGGAAGGTTACCTATTATGAGTGGCTATGACCTGAGTCCATGTTGGTGGAGGATAAGTTGTGAAAGGTATCACAACCAAATGGGAAACAATGTGGTGAACAAGATCCATGGATCTGAATGATGTAGTGGAGAGAAGGTTGGTATTTGTGAAGCACCATTAGTCTGAGCCTCATAAATTAGGTTGGAATAGATGGTAGTTTTTGTGGGTGGTATTGAGGTGTATGGATTGAATGATGATGGTTGATTTTGATTTAGAGGTGTAGGTTTGAAAAGAGGATTAGTTAATATATGATTGATGTTGTTAGGTTGTGAATGGATGGGCTCCTATTGAAAGGTAAGAATAGATTGAGATGGAATGGTGAAGGGCAATAAATATGGTAAATTAGAACTTAAATAATCTCTATGGGCATCAACATAGATGTAGGTGGTGTGGTTATCTGAAGGTGTGGATGGCTCAGTATGAGGAGTTTCAAGAATGGAAGTGTGGATCTCCCTTTGCATCATGTCTACATTTAAGATAGATGTCAAGTGAGAAGTTCCAATGAACAAGTTAGGAAACATAGTCTACGACACATCAGGTTATCTAGCCACATAAGTGGTTGGGGTATGGGAAATTTGAGCAAGATTCTCCATGGGTGATGATGAATGGTTTATGGGAAACTGACTCATAGCTCTAGATTGACCTCGGGTTGTTACCATAAGCTAGGTAAAAATGAATGTGCAATGTGTGTGTGTGTGTGTGAAAATATAAAATTTACACTATTAACCAAACAAACAATTACACTCAACAATCAAGCACTTTCAATTTTTGTAATTTTTTTATTTTTTTTAAGTTTTGTGTGTTTTGTGTGGACCCTAGGCCTATAAAACTATGCAAGGTGAATGGTGGAATGAATCTAAGAAGGTGTATTCACACTCACCCCTTTGATGAATGATGAATCATGAATGGTTGATATGGCTTCCTAGGTGGAGGTTTGGAAATGGGTATATCCTAAGGGAACAAAACACCTTTGGAAGAGGTTGCATTGTCTAAGTCTACTACTAGCCCAACCAAGAGTTCACTTCACACTTGGGTGTGCTCAAACAAAAATGACAATCGTGATCTACTAATTATTCAGACCCATATTAAAAGGGCATCTAACCTAGTGATCACCCTAAGCTATTCTCAAGAGCAACCAATACCTTGGTTATGAATTACAAGTGACTATCAAACTAGCTATGGTTACACTAGGGATCTCTGATGGTTGGTGATGAAATTCAACTCGTACAATAGAGGTTTTCCTTGCACTTGTCCTATAGAGGTGCAAAATGATAAAACGTTTACAGTGTGTTATTTTTCTTATATTTTTTTAAAAATGTAAAAGTATTCTAAGATGTAACTCTAGTATGCACTGCCATTTTATTGCCTACAAAAAACAAAATGAAGATATAATATGCACTTCTATTTTATTGCCTACAAAAACATAAAACACACAGTAAAAAAAATGTAAAACAAAAATCCTAATTAAAATTTAGTCAACAAATTCCAAATGATCCCTAAAATATTTCTAAAACATAAAACCAGATGCGAAAAGGCATCTAGAATTAAATAGGTGCAGGGTTACGTCTGCACAAATAAAGATCCACACTTGCATAGGCATAGAGCCATGCCTAGAAATATCCAAATGTTGATATGCATCCCTTATTGTGTAACATAAACCAAAATAGGTCAAACATAGAATTTTAATGCAACCTAAAATTCACTTTAGTATGCAACCTAACCCTAGATGTAGCTATTTTTTTATCTAAGAAGTAAAAATGTGCCCTAAAATACAACTTAGATTCGATTTGTTTTTTTTAAATGCCTACAACAAATTTAAAAACACTTTATTTACAACCTATAATGAATATAAACACAAAAAACCAAAAATTTCTTTCCTTCCCTCTCAAAATAAAAATTTTGAACTAGGTTTTTAAAGATAACTTACCCAAAAGCCTTACGCTTTCTTCTATCAATTATCTAGATGTGATATCATTCTTGTGAAGTACATTAGGCATAGAGGAGCATCTACTAGGAACAAATGGACATCTACCAAGCATAAATCTACATCTACGTAAGTTTACGACTGGCCCGAACAAGCTTCAGAATTCGTGAATCGAATTTAGGATTTTTTTCCCATGAAGGAACTCTAAAAACCTACAATAAAACACAAACACATATCAATAATCAAATATAATAAGGTAGATATAAAATAAAACCCTTTGAGGGTCCCACCGTGATCACCATTTTATAAACAATAGGAATAACACCAAATAACATAAACAAGGAAACAAGCAATATACCAATGGAGTAAAATGATTTGTATTTGAACTTATTTTCCCTTTAAGTTACACAATAATTTTCCCCAAGATGATTGGGGACTTATTACAATGGAGAATTTCTTATTCTTAGATTATATTAAATCACAAAGGGGTAAAAAAACCCTTTTGTGGATCAAGTGAACTGAGGTATCTTCAATCTCTTCTACTACAATCAAATTTTTTGAGTGGGCTTGTGTATCCTCTGTGGGCCACTCTTTCTCTTCAATAACTTCTTAGAAACTTATCTCCTATACTTGTAAGAATGCAAACAACAAAAACAAATTAGTAGTATATGAAGGGCCTCCATTGTGTGAGACCCTATTTGATTCAAATAAAACCTACTAACCCTAATATGAATATTTTCCAATATGAAAAATAAAATACAGAAGACAATAAATCAAATAACCAAATTGCCTTGTTTTATACCTAATCTTGATTTGTGTTCTACAAGGCTAAAAGTGTCATCGTACAGGTGTGGTACCATGCTTTATAGGAATCCTACCACACTTGATAGGTGCCCTACCACACTTGATAGGTGTAGAGACATATTTTTAGACAAGGCATCACATCTGGATCTATTCGTAGAATCGATGCAAACCTTCGATATCTCATGCTTCGATATTTGGTTAGGATTGCTCTCTATAATTTGTTACATATTGTCGATGCTTATGTTTTTATTTTTTATTGGGGTGCTTATTCACAAAAGTGAATGATATTTTATAACCTCTTGATAGGTTAGATTTAGGGTTTTAATGGTGTGAGCTAAAGTTACCAAGTGGCAAGTTAGGGTTAGGGTATGAATAATATGATGAGCGGTTAGGATTAGAATATGATGGGTGGTTGATATTTATCTATATATAAATATAAAAAATATTTATATATTTATATACAAAGAAATATATGTGAATCAGAAATCAAGAAACACCAATATAATAATGATATAAAATAATAGTAAGCACCATAAGACACAATGATTGCACAAATATAGATAAACTCTTTATTATTGCAGGTGGATCTTAAATGTTACAATCAGTATATCCTAAATGTGCTTAGGTTGATACAAATATTACATATTACTAGGGTTCTCCAAAACCCTAGTTGAAAAGAATGGCAAGTGTCTTCATGCTTTTTTGATCCCAACAAGGTTGCGGGTGGGCTTGTGTATCCTAGATAGGGCCACCCTAGCTTCAATAGTTGCCAAATGTATGATTCCTATACCTGCACACAATAAATAGTAACAAATATTAGTAACACTTATGAGGGCTCCACTGCGTGAGACCCTCATAATAAAATCACTAACCTTAGATACCACAATAAAATTGTAAACAAAGTATAAGAATATGAAAATAAATGCATATAACTATTACCTTATCAATAAACCTTCTACGTCTATTTATGCTTATGTAAATGATGCTAGTGATAATTGTGAAGATGCCCTAATAGCACCCAAGGGTTTTAGGACTACATATGTGGTGTGTGAGATACTCATAGGCATTTGGTTGGCTTTGGTGGATGCTCGACTAGCTCTAGAGGGTATTCAGGGGTTGAGGAAAGTTGCGTAGAACCATATCTAGTTCATGTGGGAAGGGTGGCAAAAAAAATGGAGGGCTATGAATGATGGCGATGGAGGTGAGGATGGAAATGAGTGAAGGATAGGGTTTGTACTCCAAAAATATCTTAAGGATTCCAGGGGTATTCAGGGAGCTTAGTACTTAAAGAACTTAGGGTACTTAGAGTACTTAGGGGTTGAGTCATCACAATGACTCCTCTTTTATAATCTTCCCTTAGACATGTTAGGGTTTTGACGATACAATTTGAGCAATCGAGATTAAAACATGAGGAAGGGTGGAGATTAAATATGGGAAAGTGGCATGGATTAAGGCGGATGGATGGCTAAGATTAAAATGTGGCAGAGGGCTAGGATTAATTCATATAAATATATATATTTATTTATTTATTAAATATATATAAATATAATATATAAAATATTAATATTTAAATATATTAATATATATATAATGGATAGTGGAAATTGGGAGACATGGATGGATGACAAGTGGCTAGATTTTGGTGTCTACAAATACCTCTTTTTGTACCATGTTACGTGAAACACAATGCGGTGCAAAAATATGAGATAATTGGTTTGGCCTTATGTAGAAGCAACTTCATTTCATTGGAATGAGAAGATGATATTGAAGACAAAAGAATTTTGATTGTTTAAGCTTACCCCCTCAATTGGTGAATGAGTGAAGAATGAATCTCACAAGCCAATTGACATATTTTTGCAATGAAAATATAAGTTACTAGTGTAAATGTATATGTATGATGTAAATGTAGATGATATGAATGATGTAAATACATTTTATATTTACCACAATGGAGAAAGGGTGTTTTTGTGAAATGTAAGTGATCGAATCTATTTTTTTTCAATAGAGAAGGGGTTTTTGCCAAGTGTAAATGCCATGATCATGTAAAATGTATCCCATTGAGGGAAATCAAAATCAAATGTGGTTTCCCTGAGTTTGGGTTGATTCCATGCTATTGAAGAAAGTGCCTTTTGGTGTCATTGAAATGTAAAGTGACGAAAATGCAACAAAGAAAAAAGATTCAACCTTGGAAGGTCAGCTAGTGATTGTAGCATAATTCCCTCAATTAGAACCAATAAACCTAGGAAGGGCCTATCTCTATGATGACTATAAATGTAAAAGTAATGATGAGTTATGATTTTATCCGTGTTTCAAGCCCCACGAACAAGGCCATCAATGATAGTTATTGAGCAAATTGGTCTAAGCATAGTTTCACTCTAAATGTGAGGTACCAAAAATTATTTTGCTTTAGAATAATGATATATTGGATGATGAATATGGCCAAGTTTCCTTATGGTTATATACTCATCTTACTGAATTACATGGATACCAATCGCTACAATCGCCAAGGAGATAGAATAAACCACTAGGTACAAGGTTCACTTGAATTTATATATGAACTTGGAAAAAATTGTACAAATGTAATGATTGATGAGTGAAAATGATGTTGAAAGTGATATTTGATTATGAGAATGATGATTATGGTCATTTTATGAAAATTTGAACTATTTTGATGCATTTTGAATCTTATTAAGCGATTTTGTGCCTTTTGGGTGCAAACAAAACTTATGCATCCAAATCAATTTTGGTTTTCATAAAATATGATATAATGATGAAATGAATGTGTGGATGCAATTTTGAGTGGTTTTATAGAGGTAAGCTACCTTTTTGAATCATTTTTGTCTTTTTACCAATTTTGATGCCAAATATTGACGGGCATCTGTAGTAAACTCAAGACACCCGTGGGCATCTAGAAATATGGAAATGTTGGTGTACATATCAATGTGCATATGAATACCCATGGGCATCCCAGTGAACTAGAAATAGTTATAAATGTCTTGCATAGGTGAAATCAGATTTATTCTTGCATTTACAAATTCCAAAAGTTACGTCTGAGGGAGTGAGTGAGTGAAGTGGAGTGGAGTGTGGTGGTGAGGAAGCTATGGCAATAGAGGGTGTGTATGCGGTAGTAGGAGTAGAGATTCATGTTTCTAAGGTAAGTACCCTTGGAAATAATTATATAAATCTGTGCAAAAAAATAATTATTTGACTTTATGCAATGTATGCCCCTTATCATGTCGAGGTTGGACACGATAAAGGGTATGAGATGAGTCACATATTTGGATATGGAAGGGAAGTAGAGAGTGTGAGTGATGGAGGGATAAGGTAATTGGCTATGTATGTGGAGAATAAGTTGGATGCAGTTCCCATGTTGGTCATGTTCGTGTTGGCCAACATAGTTGCCCTAAACAACACTAGTTGTAAGTTCCCATGAAACCTGATCGAGATGGTATATAATATGATCGATACACCTTGGGTGTATGCATGGACTCCTACTTTTTTGGCATATTTACACCAATATTTGTACAAGGTGAAGAGGTAGGGGTAAAATGGGATTGGATATAGCTTGCTATTTTAGTGTTTGGGCTAGGAGCACTTTAGTGTGGCTCATCCTGTAGGCTTACCTTCTAAGTCATGGGATAGGGAGCAGCCCTATGCCATGATATGGCTTTTGGTAGAGGAGGTGTAGTTGAGTCATCCTGTATAGACTGACCAATGGTATAGGTATTTGTGGGCTAGACTAACATCAGCTCAGGTGATTTGAAGACCATGGTGAGGTACCACTTGGGCTAGTGATGGGGAGAAACTACGAAGAGTTTAGTAGGTGAGGTGGGTGGCTAGGAGGTATAGGAGTACAATGGAGTACATCCAATTTTAATTGATGCTAAGAAATTTTGGGCTGAGGCAGGGGGTTCCTGAGGCACTAGTTCTCTATAGGCATCATCAGGATGATATGAATTTGCCTTGTACTGAGGCATGGAGGGTGACCTATGAGGATGATGAGGAGATGGACCTCCTCGATGTGGATGATGCAAGGACTACTATGGAGTATGATGTATGGTTCACTGTATAGCCACCGTAGATACCAAGTCCAACCATAGATGAGGAAAATAGTTATGAGGTAGAGGTTGAGGTGGAGGAGGTAGATGTAGCTCCCAAACATCGAAGACACCTTCGATCTAGCAGTTGAAGGAGGCAAGTAAGGGAGATAGAAGAGAATTATCTAGGGCTTGGAGGTGATGGATATGTTATATATGATGGAATGGATGATGGTATGGAGGATGCTCTAGAGGGAACTCTAGGTCAAAGCAAGGAGGATTGGGTGAGGCTTGAGTAGTTGGTGGCAATGTGAGACATAGTGATAGCAGTTTGAGTTATGGATGCAGTGACTCAAGATGCAAATATAGCTTAGCTACAGGAGGAGCTAGAGGTATGGTCACCTATAGGTGGAGGCAATGATAGGATCACGAAGCTCCAAGTAGAGCTGCTTGAAAGAGACCATCGTTAGAGGCATGATGTACTATACCTTCAAGCTTGGGATGGATATATCTAGTTGTTGGAGGATTGATTGATGGAGCACCATATTAGGCTTCCATATCCACCCTCCTCATCCATATCCGGGTCTATTAGGCATAGTTATTTGAGGCATAGCTCTGGGTCTAGGGCTCCTTCAAGATCACAAGGGTTCTCTTATAAGCATTAGCTAGTGCTTAGATGCACTTTTTGTATATGAGCCTTGGTGCTCCATTGTATATAGCCTTTGGACATTCATTGTACATGTGATATTTATATTTATATATATATATATATATATATATATATATATATATATATATATATATGGCTTTTACTTTTGTGTTATGTTTTTTTTTTGTGAATGCTTTTGTGTGGATGCATGTGTATGGATGATTAATGCAATGATAATGTGTATGAATGCAAATGAATTAATACTCTAATGATCATTCATAGTTTAGATTTTTTTGGCCATGTTTAGCATTGTTGTTTAATCAAGGGCACCGAAGTGGTGGTATGTGAAATGCAATATTCGTGTAATGTTATGGATAAAAGAAGATATGAATGTTAACATGGAAGAATATATGGATGTTGATATGGAAAACTAATTTTTTTGTAGATACTCAGACATACTAGTGGCAACAAACAAACTCGCTAAATAATACCTAATTTCTCTAAGACCAAATGTGTGTAAAGTGAATTCATTTACCGAATCATGAGCATGGTAATGATTTGTGTTAATTAAGAACCAGTGTGTGTGCAAGTGAGTTCATTAGTTCATATTGAGAAAATTGAAATAAAATTGTTATGGATGAGACCAAGAAGCTAGCTTATCCTTATGTGTGGTCATAGATCTCTTGAAAAGAGACGTGTCACCATGCATGAGCATACTCCACTTCCAATCAAGCATCTATAACCTCAGTGGATATTTACTCCATAGTCCAAGAATTTGATCTCTATGCCTTGGGAATTTAGACTACCTAAACATCTAACTGGAAATGTAGTTATTTCCTTATAACTTGAGAATCAGTGGTGTGTGATGTGTAAAATATTTGGATTTTTGGGCATTTTTCCCTACTCTTTCTTTTATTTTGAATTTGTTATAGTGGTGAAAACCACTATTTTTGTGGACTATGTGCATGATGGGATAGGCAAGGATTACCCTTTTCACTTCAAGGTACAACCCAAGCATGGTGTTATCCCTCTCTGATACAAGATGTTTTTAAGATGTATAATTGTGTTTGGTTCAAGAATGTTTTAGAGTCAATTCCCATAACTCAATATTTTCTTAGTGAAAATACGTCTTGGTCCTAATGAAAACTCGACATGTATTTGGATGTTTCTAGAAAAACTAGGAGTGGTTGAGTGATCAAAAACACCTAGGAATTATGGCAATGTGATTTTAAAATGACAAATTGGCTTTAGGAAATAGTGCAATGAATTGGATGATGATTTGAAGGTGCCCCTGATTAAGGAAAAATGACTTTATTGGACCATTATTTTTGTCTAAACTAAATAAATAAACCTTAATATGAAAATGTGTGAATTTTTATGTGAATGCAATGTATGAAATTCAATTTGTAAAATGAAGTATGTGCAATGCAATGTATGTAATGTAATGTATGAAATGTAAGGTGTAAAATACCATGTATGGAATGCAATGTGTGAAATGAAATGTGTGCAATGCAATGTTGTTTTTGTGTAATAGCCATGTATATATACATATATATAAATCACATTATGCATAGAATGCTTTCAAGTGTATAACATTAAGTGGTTTGGGATCTTCAACTCCCTCTAGACTAGAAAGCCTATAAGTTCCTTTAACCACTTTTTGAGTGACAATGTATGGACATAACCAATTAGCCATGAATTTATCATGAAGATGTCGTAATGCATTGGTGTTTTGTTTATTTTCTTTAATAATAAGATCTCCTACTTGAAATTCATGTAGATGAACTTTGGCATTGTAGGCTAGCTTTAGGCAATCTTGATAAACTTGTAAAAGCTCTAAAGCATTAACATGCCTTTCATCAAGAAGTGTGAGTTGGTCAAAATGTGCTTATCTAACAGTGTCATCATCTATGAATTCCTGCAATGAAATTTGCAATAAATGGATATCAAGCTCAAGATGCATTATTGCTTCAACTCCATAGACCAATGAAAATGGTATTTTCCTAGTAGACATATGGATGCTTGTTCGATAAGATCGTAATACCAAGGGGATTTGATTATGCCAAGATCTATGATTTTTTTGACTAGTTTCTTGAGAATAGAAATTAAGGTCTTATTGGTAGCCTCAGCTTGTCCATTTTATTTTGGTTAAGGAGTCAAGAAACTATGTTGGATAATATATTTCTTGCAAAGTGCTTGAACATCCTTGTTCTTGAAAGACTTGCCATTATCAACGATGATTTTTGAGGGGATACCAAAATGACAAATGATATTATGAAGTATTAACTCAAAAATTCTAGGTCCTATTGTACTAGTTAGAGGAATTACCTCAACCCACTTTGTAAAGTATTCAGTGGTTGTGATAATGAATGTATGTTATCCTAAGGAAAAATGTGATATTTTTCCAATTAAGTAAAGAACCCATTGTGAAATGGGCCAAAGGCTTTGAATAGTTTGTAATTCTTGTGATGGCACATGAGTTAAACTAGTATGCTCTTGATATTTCTTAAAATGCTTGACATATGTGCAATAATCGCGTTCCATTTTGGGCCAATAGTAACTCATGCATAAAATACGCTTTACAATGGCCATTCCACTAAAATTACCAACACAAGTACCATTATGAGCTTCAGTTATGGCTCTTTGTGCCTTTGTAGACTTGAGATAATGAAGGAGGACTCCATCATAACCACATATATACAACACGTCCTCCAAGAGAGTAAAACAAGTTACCTTTTGCTTGAAAGTGCATTTAGCAGTTCATGACATGTCTAATGGGAGTGTTACAAATTTGAGAAAGGTTATTATTTGGTTTGACCAAGGCTCATATAGATCTGAATGGATGAAGCAAACATCCTTTCCATCCCTATATTCAACATGAATAATTACAAATTTAGATATCATTGTGATAATGAGTAGTCGTACCTCTCCTACGAAGTTCTTTGGAATCAATAATCCTAGAGAGGCCATCGCATCTACAAATCTATTAGTCAAATGTGACAAACTATCATTTCATACCAATAAAATTTATCAAGAAATTTCATTGCTACTTCATGATAAATATTTATGATAGGTTCTTTGCATTGGTATTCTTCATTTATTTGTCTAACAACCAGTTGAGAATCACCAAATATCATGATATACTTTATGCCCATATCTATGGTTACTTGAATACCTAATATTAAGGCTTCATACTCTACATTGTTGTTTGTGCATTGGAAGTCAAGTTTGAATGATAAGGGGATAGGCACCCCCTGGGGTGTATGAAACATGACTTCAGCACCTTGATCTTTTTTGCACTTAGAATCATCAAAGAATAGTGTGATATCAACATAATCCTCCATAATGATATCTTCTTCTTGTTTAGTGATGGTGAATACCGAATCATCTGAGAGATTAATAATCAAGGGTTGATCACTAGGAAGTGGATCTTCTACAAGATGATCGTCTATGACCTAACCTTTAATGGATTTTTGGCTAATGAACTCAAGATGGAATTCAATGAGAAGCATTATCCATTTAGCGGTGTGGGTGTTATTGTAAGTGTGATACATCATATAACATAGAGTATTTTCATGAGCTATGACATAAGTGGTGTGACTAAGCATGTAATGTCTGAGTTTCTTAGTGATAAAAACCAATTCTAAGCATAATTTTTCCATTTAAGTGTATCTGGTTTCATATATTACCAATGTTTGACTAATGTAATATATATCTTGCTCTCGATTGTCTAAATTATTTTGTGCAAGAATTATCCCTAATGCAAATCCCATTTCTAAAACATAAAGATGGAAGGGGACCATTGAATGAGGAGGATTTAAGACTAGTGGAGAAGCAAAGTATTTCTTCATATCATCAAAATATTTTTGACACTCATCTATCCATGAAAATGTCACCCCATTTTGTAATAGGTGATTGAATGAACTTCACTTGTCAAAATTTTGCATGATGAAATGATGTATTGATTGAATATTTCCTTGTAAACTATGAAATTCCTTCAAGTTTTTTGGAGAAGGCATCTCCATGATGGCATTGACTTTGTTTGGGTCCACCTCAATGCCTCCTTTGGAGATAATGAACCCTATTAATTTTCTAGAGGTAACACCATATACACATTTCTTGGGGTTCAACCTTACATTGTGCTAGAAGTCGATCAAAGACTTTTTCCAATACATCAATGTGCTCTTGTCAAGTTTTGGATTTTGCCAAGAGATCATCCACATAATATTTAATAATCTTATGCATGTAATCATGGAAGATGTATGTCATGGCATGTTGATAACTGGCACCTACATTTTTGATACCAAAGGGCATCACCTTGTAACAAAAATTCCCCCAAGGTATAGTGAATGTTGTTTTGTTTTGGTCATAAGGATTTATTCGAATCTGGTTATATCTTGAAAAATCATCCATTAGAGAAATTATTTCATGGCCAATGTAGGTGTCGACAAGAATATCAATGTTTGGAAGAGGAAATTCATCCTTAGGACATGCTTTGTTAAGGTATTGAAATTCAATGCAAATGCATATCACCTTGTTAGGCTTACGAAGAGGTACCATTTTTGAGATCCAGTCAGGATAATAAATGACTATGAGTACCATAGCAGGATGCATCCTTCTCAAATATTGTTTGACTGGCTTAGCATCAGAATGCAAGGAGAGATTATGGACAACCAATTTAGGGTCCATACCAAGCATGTCTCTGTAGAACCCTTTCTTCTTCTTAAGGAGAGTAATTAATTACTCTTGTTCATATGTGGATAAACTTTTACCAAGTTTGATAATTTGGGGATTTTTTGAATCTGAACTAAGGTTCACATTGATGGAATCTTCAATGGACATGTGATAATATTCCTAAATTTGATAGGGTGTTGGGATCAAATGAATATCGTCTATGACATTATCAAACTCTTCTGACTCAACCTATTCTATGTCTACTTGGAAAACCTTAGGATCCAAAAGTGAAGATGAATGTGAAGGTGGATATGGTGGAGGAATGTAGTTGGATGAAGCCCTTAACAATTCCTAAAAAAGGATAAATTTGGCAAAGGATGGTAGTGATGATATTTTATCCATGTCAATAAGGCTCATGTCAATTGTAATTGGCAATCGTATGGATTACGAAATGGGGTGAATAAGTCAACAGGATTCATGTTAACTTAAAGGGGAAAATAGTGGTTGGCAAGGTGAATGGATGAATAAATCCTATCTGCTAAAATCAATGCTAGAACTCTAGAAACCTAAACAATAGTTGGCAACACAAATAAATGCAATTGGAAATATCCATGTTCATGCAATGCAAATGATTTGTTTTTTTTTTCTTTTGATTGTTTTTTGAATTTGAAGTATATACATATGTTACAAGAAAAATGGTTGATGATGGATTAATGAAATGGAGGTGGTGGTTCACCAGTTAGTTCAGCTTACTCATGTGGAATAAGCAAGCGAATTATGGGTTGATGGATGGGGAACATTCAGAGGTAAAAATTATCTTGTTCGATGTGTGGAATGATGGTTGTTGATTCCTCATCATATTTATCAAAAGCAATCGACATAACATCAAATTATTCATTGATTTCCTCTTCAGGGTCATCAATGTTATGGATATCTTCTCCTGGATTCAAATGTAAACTTTCAAAGGCTTGTACAAGAGAATAAGTAGATGAAAGTGGATGATAGTCTAAACCTGAATGGTCAAGCACTTCTCGGTATGAAACATTGATAATTTTATGCATTCCCTATTCATGTCATCCTAGGCCATGTCCTTGCCAATTAACTATGTGAAAATATCGAGATGGAAAATCCCACATATTTTGTATATTGGTAGGTGTTGGTTTTTTGGGTTCATATAGGGAAGATAGATTGGATGATGAAATAATCCTCCCATACACAAAATGAATGCTATTAGGCACTAAACCCATGTTATACACCACTCCTATAGATAAGGGTGGATCAAATGGATGATCATAATCCTTATAAATTTGAATATTGAGTGGTGTGACTATGATATCTTGGAACACATATTCACCAATACCAGGATTAGTGTGGTGGACCTCGACTTGGGATGATGTGTATGTGGAAGTGGATATGGATGACTTGGGATTGGCTAATGACTCTGATAATGGGAGAGGTATTGACTGGGATGGCATCTCACAATCCATTATGGCAACTTGTGAAATGTTGGTTGATGTGTACGGAGATGGATTTGGCTGAGGTGGTTGTTAAATGGGGGATGATGTGGAAGGAATGATGGTGGATGATGTTTATGTTGATGATGTGGCTAATGTGTATTGAGTTTGACCACATGTGCATGTAGTTAAAGGTAATGAATATGGTGGCATGGAGGTGGAAGCTTGATTTGAAGTGGTAATAGGTAGCTCCTCAAGAATAGGAGATTTTTATGAAGATGTGGATTGTGTGGTTGATGAGGTGGTTGATGATGTGATAAATATATGAGTGGAAGGTAGCATGGATTCATAGGGATTTAAAATAAAATTGTAATACTTAAATGGTTCAACATCCATAGGTATGCAATGAACTTATCCCTCATGTATATATTTCAAGCATTGATGTAGTATATAGGGGACACATCTCATTTCCATCATCCAAGGTCATCCAAGGAGTACATTATACATCATGGATCCTTCCAAGATGTGAAACATGGTATGCAAAATTTTGACCACCACTTCAATGGGAAAAATGACAATGCCAACCGTGGAGTAGAGAGCATCGTTAAATTCTTTTAGGGTGAAAGTGGATTTGGTGATATGAGATGGTGGAATATTGAGGTGATGAAGAGCAGATGTAGCGATGATGTTTATAGAGGATCCAGTATCAATTAACACTCTTTTAAATGGCTTTCTATAAATCTAAGCCATGATATGCAATAGAGGGTCCATCAATTCTGATGATATTGGTTTGATTTTAAATTGTAGAATGTAATGGAAGGCTCCATACATGTTCAGATGCTCCCCCAAAAATTGCTAAAGGTATTAGCATCTTGGGATTGAAGTTTGATGGACTTTAAAATATCCATTAATGCTTCATGACATGGGGGAGATTGTTGAATAAGCTCATAGATAGATAATTTAGCTAAAGCCATTTTAGGGCTATTGGTTAACTAGCTACTCAAAGAGATGATTGGCCTTGATGGATGATTGGGAGTTTGAATGAGTAGATATGGATGACTTTGAATATGAATAGGTTGGAAATGATTGGTGAAAATTTGGATTGAACCTTCGATCTCTCACACTTCAATATTTGGTTAGGATTTCTCTCTATAATTTTTTATAGATTGCCAGTTCTTATGTTTTTATTTTTGATTGGGGTGCTTATTCACAAAAGTAAATGATATTTTATAACCTCTTGACAGGTTAGATTTAGGATTTTAATGGTGAGAGCTAAAGTTACAAAGTGGTAAGTTAGGGTTAGGGTATGAAGAATATGATGAGAGGTTAGGATTAGAGTGTGATGGGTGGTTGAGTTATATATATATATATACAAAGAAATATATATGTGAATCAAAAATAAAGCAACACCAATACAATAATAATATAAAATAACAGTAAGCATCATAAGACACAATGATTTCATAAATAATATAGAACTCTTTATTGTTATGGGTGGATCTCAAATGTTACAATCAGTATACCCTAAATGTAGGATATTACAATGCTTATGTTGATACAAAAATTACATATTACTAGGGTTCTCCAAAACCCTAGTTGAAAAGAATGGCAAGTATCTTCATGCTTGTATGATCCCAATGAGGTTGTGGGTGGGCTTGTGTATCCTAGATAGGGCCACCCTAGCTTCAATAGCTACCAAATATATGATTCCTATACCTGCACACAATAAATAGTAACAAATATTAGTAACACCTGTGAGGGCTCCACTGCATGAGACCCTCATAATAAAATCACTAACCCTAGATATTGCAATAAAATTATAAACAAAGCATAAGAATATGAAAATAAATGCATAGAACTATTACCTTGTCAATAAAACTTCTATTTCTATTTTTGCTTATGTAAATGATGCCAGTGATAATTACGAAGATGCCCTAATAGCACCCAAGGGTTGTAGGGCTACAGATATGGTGTGTGAGATGCCCGCGGGCATTTGGTTGACTTTAGTGGGTTCTCAGCTGGCTCTAGAGGTCATTCATGGGTTGAGGGAAAGTGGCGTAGAACAAAATTTATTTCATGTGGGAATGTCATTGGTAGAAATGGAGGGATATGAATGATGGTGATGGAGGTGAGGATGGAAATGAGTGGAGGATAGGGCTTGTACTCCATAAATCTCTTAAGGATTCTAGGGGTATTTAGGGAGCTTAGGACTTAAGTAACTTAGGGTACTTAGAGTACTTAGGGGTTTAGTCATAAAAATGACTCCTCTTTTATAATCTTCCCTTAGACATGTTAGGGTCCCAAGGACACAATTTGAGTAGCCGATATTAAAACATCAGGAAGGGTGGAGATTAAATTTAGGTAAGTGGCATTGATTAATGCGGATTGATGGCTAAGATTAAAACATGGCAGAAGACTAGGATTAATTCATATAAATATATATATATATTAAATATATATAAATATAATATATAAAATATTAATATTTAAATATATATTAACAAATATATATATATATATAAATAATGTACAATGGAAATTAGGAGACATGGATGGATGACAAGCGGCTAGATTTTGGTGTCTATAGATACCCCTTTTTGTACTATGTTGTGTGAAACACAATGCGATGCAAAAATACAAGACAATTAGTTTGGCCTTATGTAGAAACAAATTTATTTCATTGGAATGTGAAGATGGTCTTGAAGAAAAAAGAATTATAATAATTTGAGCTTACCCCCTCAATTGGTGAATGAGTGAAGAATGAATCTCACAATCCAATTGAAATATTTGTGCAATGAAAATATAAGTGACTGGTGTAAATGAATATGTATGATGTAAATGTAGATTATATGAATGATGTAAATGCATTTTATATTTACCCCAACAAAGAAAGGGCTTTATTGTGAAATGTAAGTGATTGAATCTATTTTTGCCCCAATAGAGAAAGGGTTTTTACTAAGTGTAAATGCCATGATCATGTAAGATGTATCCCATTATGGGAAATAAAAATCAAATGTGGTTTCCCCAAGTTTGGGTTGATTCCATGCTATTGAAGAAAGTGCCTTTTGGTGTCATTGAAATGCAAAGTGATGAAAATGCAACAAAAGAAAAAGATTCAACCTTGGAGGGTCAGCTAGTGATTGTAGGATAATTCCCTCAATTAGAACCAATAAACCTAGGAAAGGCCTATCTCTGTGATTACTATCAATGTAAAATCAATGATGAGTTATGATTTTTTCTATGTTTCAAACCCCACGAACAAGACCATCAATGATAGTTATTGAGAAAATTGGTCTAAGCATAGTCCAACTCTAAATGTGAGGTACCAAAATTTATTTTTCTTTAGAACAATGAGATATTGGATGATGAATATGGCCAAGTTTCCTTATGGTCATGTACTCATCTTACTAAATTGTATGGATACCAATCGCTGCAATCGCCAAGGAGATAGAATAAACCTCTAGGTACAAGGTTCACTTTAATTTATATATGAACTTGGAAAAAATTGTGCAAATGTAATGATTGATGAGTAAAAATGATGTTGAAAGTGATATTTGATGATGAGAATGATGATTATGGTCATTTTGTGAAAATTTGAATTGTTTTGATACATTTTGAAGCTTGTTAAGCGATTTTGCACCTTTTGGATGCAAACAAAAATTATACATCCAAATAAATTTTGGTTTTCACAAAATATGATATAATGATGAAATGAATGTGTGGATGCAATTTGGAGTGGTTTTGTAGAGTTAATCTACCTTTTTTAATTATTTTTATCTTTTATCAATTTTGATGCCAAATACCGATGGGCATCTACAACAAACTCAGATGCTCGTGGGCATCTAGTAATATGTAAACATTGGTGTGCATCTCAATGTGCCTGTGAATGCCCATGGGCATCCTAGTGTGCCAAAAATAGTTATAAATGGCTTGCAGAGGTGAAATTAGATTCATTCTTGCATTTGTGAACTCCAAAATTTGTGTTTGAGGGAGAGAATGAGTGAAGTGGAGTGGACTGTGGTGGTGAGGAATCTATGGTGATGGAGGGTGTAGATGTGGTAGCATGAGTAGAGGTTTATGTTTCTAAGATAAGTACCCTTGGCACTCTTTATTTAAATTTGTGCAAAAAAAAATTGTTTGACTTTATGCAATGTATGCCCCTTATCATGTCGAGGTTGGACATGATAAGGGGCATGAGATGAGTCACATATTTGGATATGGATGAGAAGCAAAAAGTGTGAGTGGAGGAGGGATAAGGTACTTGGCTATGTATGTATAGAATAATTTGGATGCACTTCCCATGTTGGCATGTTCATGTTGGCAAATATAGTGTCCTTGAACAACACTGGCTGTCAGTTCCCATGGAACTTGATCGGGCCGATATATAATATGATCGATATACCTCAGGTATATGCATGGGCTCCTACTTTATTTATGTAGTTATACCAAGATTTGTATGAGGTGAAGAGGCAAGAGCATAAGGGGTTTTGGTGTAGCTTCTATTGTAGTATTTGGGTTAGGAGCACTTCAGTTTGGCTCATCCTATAGGCTTGCCTTCTGAGTCATGGGATAGGGAGCAGCCTTATGTCATAAGATGACCTTTGGTAGAGGAGATATAGCCAAGTTATCCTATTTAGACTGGCTATTGGTACAAGGATTTATGGGCTAGACTAACATCAACTCAAGTGATTTGGATACCGTGGTGAGGTACCACTTGGGCTAGATATGGGGAGCAACTATGAAGAGTTTAGCAGGTGAGATGGGTGGCTAGGAGGTATACGAGTATGATGGATTACATCTAATTTTCATGGGTTCTAAGGAATTTTGGGATGATGTAAGGGGTTCCTAATACACCAGTGCTCTATAGGTATCATCAGGATGATATGGGCCTATCTTGTACTGAGCCATAGAGGGTGATCTATGAGGATGATGAGAAGATGGACCTCCTCAATTGGATGATGCAAGGACTACTGTGGAGTATGATGCATGGCTTACTGCATAGCCACCATGGGTATCGATTCCAACAATGGATGAGGGAAATGGTGACAAGGTGGATGTTGAGGTGGAGGAGGTATATGAAACTCCCAAATATCGAAGACACCTTCAATCTAGCAGTCGAAGGAGGTGAGTAAGGGAGATAGTAAAGCAGGATCCATGGCTTGGAGGTGATGGATATATTATAGGTGATGGCATAGATTATGGTATGGAGGATGCTCTAGAGGTACCTCTAGGTTAGAATTAGGAGGATTGAGTGAGTCTTAAGTAGCTAGTGGAAGAGTGGGATACAATGATAGTTGCTCGGGTTGTGGATGTAGCGACTTGAGATGCGAAGATAGCTCGGCTATAGGTGGAGCTAGAGATATGGTCACCTATAGGTGGAGGTAAGGATAGGATCGTGAGGCTCCAAGTAGAGCTACTTGTGAGAGACCATTTTTAGAGGTATGATGTACTATGCCTTCAAGCTCAAGATGGATATATCTAGTTGTTGGAGGATTGATTGATGGATCACCATATTAGGCTTCTAGATCCACCCTCCTTATCCATATCTAGGTCTGTTAGGCATAGTGATCCTAGGCATACCTCTAGGTCTAGGCCTCCTTTAGGATCATAAGGATTCTATTATAGGTATTATCTAGTGCTTAGATGCAATTTTTGTGTATGATCCTTAGTGCTCCATTGTATATAACATTTGGATATTCATTGTACATGCAATATATATATACATGGTTTTTAATTTTGTGTTATATATTTTTTGTGAATGCTCTTGTGTGGATGCATGTGTATATGGATTATTAATGCAATGATAATGTATATGAATGCAAATAAATTAATACTCTAATGATAATTCATAGTTTAGATTTTTTTCCATGTTTAGCATTTTTGTTTAATAAAGGGCATCGAAATGGTAGCATGTGAAATGGAAGACTCATATAATGTTATGGATGGAAGAAGACATGGATGTTGACATGGAAGAAGATATGGATGTTGATATGGAAAATTGATTATTTTTTAGAGACTCAAACATACTAGTGGCATCAAACAAACTCGCTAAATACTACCTAATTTCTCTAAGACCAAATGTGTGTGCAATGAATTCATTTACTGAATCATGAGCATGGTAATAAATTATGGTAATCAAGAACCAGTGTGTGTGCAAGTGAGTTCATTAGTTCATATTGAGAAAATTGAAATAAAAATTGTTATGGATGAGACCAAGAAGCTAGCTTGTCCCTATATGTGGTCAAAGATCTCTTGAAAAAAGACATGTCACCATGCATGAGTGTACTCCACTGCCAATCAAGTGTCTATAGCCTCAGTTGAGATTGACTCCATAGTCCAAGAATTTGATCTCTAAACCTTGGGGATTAAAAATACCTAACCGTCTAACTATAAATGTAGTTCTATCCTTATAACTTGAGGATCAGTGGTGTTTGATGTGTAAAATATTTGGATTTTTGGGTATTTTTCTCTTCTCTTTTTTTTATTTTGAATTTGTGATAGTGGTGAAAACCACTATTTTTGTGGACTATGTGCATGATGGAACATGCAAGGATTACCTTTTTCACTTAAAGGTACAACCCAAGTATGGTGTTATCCCTATTTTATACAAGATGTTTTTAAGATGTGTAATTGTGTTTGGTTCAAGAATGTTTTAAAGTTAATTCCCAAAACTCAATATTTTCTTAGTGAAATTGCATCTTGGTCCTAATGAAAACTCAACATGTATTTGGAGGTTTCTAGAAACACTAGGAGTGGCTAAGTGATCGAAAACACCTAGTAATTATGGCAATGTGGTTTGCAAATGACAACTTGGCTTTATGGAATAGTGCAATGAAATGGATGATGATTTGAAGGTGCCCCTGATTAAGAAAAACTGACTTTATTAGAACATTTTTATCTAAACTAAATAAATAACCCTTAATATGAAAATGTGTGAATGTGTATGTGAATGCAATGTATGAAATGCAATTTGTGAAATGAAGTATGTGCAATGCAATGTGTGTAATGTAATGTATGAAATACAAGGTGTAAAATGCCATGTATGGAATGCAATGTGTGAAATGAAATGTGTGCAATGCAATGTTGTTTTTGTGTAATAGCCATGTATATATATATATATATATATATATATATATATATATATATATATATATATATATATATATATATATATATATATATATATATATATATATATATATCACACTATGCATAGAATACTGTGTATAACATTATGTGATTTGGGATCTTCAACTACCTCCACACTGGCAAGCCTATAATTTCCTTTAACCACTTTTTGAGTGACAATGTATGGACCTAACCAATTAGACATGAATTTATCATGAAGATGTGGTAATGAATTGGTGTTTTGTTGATTTTCTTTAAGAACAAGATATCCTACTTGAAATTCATGTAGATGAACTTTGGCATTGTAGGCTAGCTTTAGGTAGTCTTCATAAACTTGCAAATTCTCTAAAGCATTAACATACCTTTCATCAAGAAGTGTGAGTTGGTCAAAATGTGCTTGTCTAATAGTGTCATCATCTATGAATTCTTGCAATGAAATTTGCAATGAAGGTATCTCAAGATCAATATGCATTATTGCTTCAAATCCATAGACTAACGAAAATGGTGTTTCCCTAGTAGACATGTGGATACTTGTATGATAAGCCCAAAATGCCAAGGGGATTTGAGTATGCCAATATCTATGATATTTTTTTGACTAGTTTCTTGAGAATAGCAATTAAGGTCTTGTTGGTAGCCTCGGCTTGTCCATTTTCTTCTGGGTAAGAAGAAGTCGAGAAACTATGTTGGATATTATATTTATTGCAAAGTGCTCAAACATCCTTGTTCTTGAAATACTTGCCATTATCAGAGATGATTTTTGAGGGGATACCAAAATGATAAATGATATGATGAAGTATAAAATCGACAATTCTAGATCCTATTGTACTGGTTAGAGGAATTGCCTCAACCCACTTTGTAAAGTGTTCAGTGGCTGTGATGATGAATGTATGTTATCCTAAGGAAGGAGGAGAGATTTTTCCAATTAAATAAAGACCCCATTGTGAAAAGAGCTAAATGCTTTGAATAGGTTGTAATTCTTGTGATGGCACATGAGTTAAATTAACATGCTCTTGATATTGCTTAAAATGCTTGAAATATGTACAACAGTCACGTTCCATTGTGGGACAATAGTAATCCATGCATAAAATACACTTTGCAATGACCATTCCACTAAAATTACCACCACAAGTACCATCATGAGCTTTAGCTATGGATCTTTGTGCCTCCGTAGACTCGATACAATGAAGGAGGACTCCATCATAACCACGTCTATACAACACATCCTCCAAGAGAGTAAAACGATCTACCTTTTGCTTGAAAGTGTGTTTAGCAGCTCGTGACATGTCTTATGGGATTGTTCCAAACTTGATAAAGGCTATTGTTTGGTTTTACCAAGGCTCATATGGCTCTGAATGGATAAAGCAAATATCCTTTTCATCTCTAGATTCAGCATGGATAATTGTAAATTTAGAGATCATTGTGATAATGAGTGGTTGTACCTCTCCTACGGAGTTCTTTGGAATCAATTATCCTAGAGAGGTCATCGCATCTACAAATCTATTAGTCAAATGTGGTAAACTATATATTTCATACCAATCAAATTTATCGAGAAATTTCATTGCTACTTCATGATAAATATTTATGGTAGGTTATTTGCATTGGTATTCTTCATTTATTTATCTAACAACCAGTTGAGAATCACCAAATATACTGATACGCTTTATGCACATAGCTATGGTTACTTGAAGACCTAAGATTAAGGCTTCACACTTTGCATTGTTGTTTGTGCATTGGAAGTCAAGTTTGAATGATAAGGGAATAGGCACCCCCTAGGGTGTATGAAACATGACTCCGGCACCTTGATCTTTTTTGCACTTAGAATCATCAAAGAATAGTGTGATATCAACATCTTCCTCCATAATGACATATTCTTCTTGTTTAGTGACGATGAATAAAAAATCATCTGAGAGCTCAATAATCAAGGGTTGATCACTAGAAATTGGAGCTTTCACAAGATGATCACCTATGACCTAACCTTTAGTGGATTTTTGACTAATGAACTCAAGATTGAATTTAGTGAGAAGCATTATCCATTTAGCAGTGCGGCTATTATTGTAAGTGTGAGACATCATATAACATGGAGGATTTTCACAAGCTATGATATAAGTTGTGTGACTAAGCATGTAATGTCTGAGTTTCTTAGTGGAAAAAACCAATGCTAAGCACATTTTTTCCATGTAAGCATATCTGGTTTCATAGATTACCAATATTTGACTAATGTAATAGATAGCTTGCTCTCGATTGTCTTCATTATTTTGTGCAAGCATTGTCCCTAATGTAAAGTCCATTGCTAAAACATAAATATGGAAGGGGATCCCTGAACGAGAAAGAGTTAAGACTAGTGGAGAAGCCAAGTATTGCTTGATATTATCAAAATATTTTTGACACTCATCTGTCCATGAAAATGTCACCCCCTTTTGTAACAAGTGATTGAACGACCTACATTTGTCAAAATGTTGCATGATGAAATGATGGATTGATTGAATCTTTCCTTGTAAACTATGCAATTCCTTCAAGTTTGTTGGAGGCATCTCCATGATGGCCTTGAATTTTTTTGGGTCCACCTCAATGCCTCCTTTGTAGACAACGAACCCTAGTAATTTGCTATAGGTAACACCAAATACATATTTCTTGGGGTTCAACATTACATTGTGCTCTAGAAGTCGATCAAAGACTTTTTTCAATACACCAATGTGCTCTTGTCAAGTTTTGGATTTTGCCAAGAGATAATCCACATAATCTTCAATAATCTTATGCATGTAATCATGGAAGATGTATGTCATGGCATGTTGATAAGTTGCACCTGCATTTTTGATACCAAAGGGGATCACCTTCTAACAAAAGGTCCCCAAAGGTGTAGTGAATGTTTTTTTGTGTTGGTCATAAGGATTTATTTGAATATGGTTGTATCTTGAAAAATCATCCATTAGAGAAAGTATTTCATTGCCAACATAGGTGTCGACAAGAATATCAATGTTTGGAAGAGAAAATTCATCCTTAGGACATACTTTTTTAAGGTATTGAAAATAATTACAAATGCATATCGCCCTATTAGGCTTGTGAATGAGTACCATTTTTGAGAGCCACGCAGGCTAGTCAATGAGGACAATGAAACCCACATCTAAATTTTTTTGAAGTTCTTCTATGACTATGAGTGCCACAGTAGGATGCATCCTTCTCAAATTTTGTTTGACTAGCTTAGCATCATAATGCAAGATGAGATTGTGGACAACCAATTTAGGGTCAAGACCAGGCATGTCTCTGTAGGACCATGCAAAAATGCCCTTCTTCTTCTTGAGATTAATTAATTGATCTTGTTCATATGTGGATAAACTTTTACCAAGTTTGATAATTTAGGGATTGTCTGCATCTGAACTAAGGTTCACATTGATGGCATCTTCAATGGACATGTGAGAACCTTCCTCAATTTTATGGGGTGTTGGGATAAGATGAATTTCATCTATGATATTATCAAACTCTTTTGACTTAAACTCTTCTATGTCTGCTTGGAAAACCTCAGGATCTCAAGGTGAAGATGAAGGTGAAGATGGAGGTGATGGAGGAATGTAGTTGGATGAAGCCCTTAATAATTCCTCGAAAAGGATAAATTTGGTAAAGGATGGTGGTGATGAAATATGATCCATGTTAATAAGGCTCATGTCAATTGGAATTGGCTTTGCCAAATCTATGGATTACGAAGTGGGGTGAATAAGTCAACAGGATTCATGTTAACTTAAAGGGGAAAATGGTGGTTGGCAAGGCGAATGGATGAATAAATCATATCTGCTAAAATCGATGCTAGAACTTTGGAAACCTGAACAATAATAGGTAACACAAATAAATGCAATTGGCCAAAAGCCATGTTCATGCAAAGCAAATGAATTGTTATGTTTTTTTCTTTTGATTTTTTTTTTAATTTGAAGTATATACATGTGTTACAAGAAAAATGGCCAATGATGGATTAATCATATGGAGCTAGTGGTTCACCAGTTAGTTCAGCTTACTCTTGTAGAAGAATCAAGTGAATTATGGGTTGATGGATGGGGAACATTTTGAGGTAAAAATCATCTTGTTTGATGTGTGGAATGATGGGTGTTGATTCCTCATCATATTCATCGAAATCAGTTGATATAAAATCAAATTATTCACTGATTTCCTCTTTAGGGTCATCAATGTGATGGATATCTTCTCCTAAATTCAAATTTAAACTTTGAAAGGCTTGTTCAAGAGAAGAAGTGGATGAAAGTGGATGATAGTCTAAACCTGAACGGTCATGCACTTCTTGATATGAAACATTGATAATTTCATGCATTCCTTGTTCATGTCATCCCAGGCCATGTTCTTGCCAATTAACTATGTGAAAATATCGATATGGAAAACCTAACATATTTTGTATATTGGTAGGTATTGGTTGTTTGGGTTCATCTATGGAAGATAGATTGGATGATGAATCAATCCCCACATACATAAAATTAATGTTATTAGGCACTAAACCCATGGTATACACCACTCCTATAGATAAGGGTGGGTCACGTGGGTGACCATAATTCTTAGAAATTTGGATATTAAGTGGTGTGACTGTGATATCTTTGAACACATATTCACCAACACCAGGATTAGTATGGTGGACCTTGAATTGGGATGATGTGGATGTGGAAGTGGAAATGGATGACTCATGATTGGCTGATGACTCTAATAATAGGAGAGGTATTGATTGGGATGGCATCTCACAATCTATTAAGGAAACTTGTGAAACATTGGCTAATGTGGATGAAGATGGATTTGGATGACATGGTTGTTAAATGGGGGATGATATGGAAGGAATGATGGTGGATGATATTGATGTTGATGATGTGGTTGATGTAGATTGAGTTTGACAACATGTGCATGTAGTCAAAGTTAATGAATATGGGGGCATGTAGGTGGAAGCTTGATGTGAAGTGGTATAGGGTAGCTCCTCAGGAATAGGAGATTTTGATGAAGACATGGATTTTGTGGTTGATGAGGTGGTTGATGATGTGAGAAATAGATGAGTGGAAGGTAGCATGGATTCATAGGGATTAAAAATAAAATTGCAATACTTAAACGGTTCAACGTCCATCGGTATGCAATGAACTTGTCCCTCATGTATATATTTCAAGTATTGATGTAGTATAGAGGGGACACATCTCATTTCCCTCATCCAAGATCATCTAAGGAGTACATTATACGTCATGGATCCTTCCAAGATATGAAACATGGTATGCAATGTTTTGACTCCCACTTCAATGGGCAAAATGACAATGCCAACTATGGAGTAAAGAGCATCGTTAAATGCTTCTAGGGTGAAAGTGGATTTGGTGATATGGGATGGTGGAATATTGAGGTGATGAAGAGTAGATGTGGTGATGATGTTGATAGAGGAGCCAGTATCAATTACCACTCTTTTAAATGGCTTTCTATAAATTTGAGCCATGATATGCAATGGAGGGTCCATCAATTCTGATGATATTGGTTTGATTTAAAAATTGTAAAACATAATGGAAGGCTCCATACATGTTCAGATGCTCCCCAAAAAATTTCTAAAGGCATTAGCATCATGGGATTGAAGTTCAATGGACTTTAAAATATCCATTAATGCTTCATGATGTGGGGGATATTGTTGAATAAGCTCATAGATAGACAATTTAGCTAAAGCTATTTTAAGGCTAGTGGTTAACTGGCTAATCAAAGAGATGATTGGACTTGATGGATGATTGGGAGGATGAATAAGCATAGATGGATGACTTTGAATATGAATGGGTTAGGAATGATTGGTGAAAATTTGGATTGGATATGATGATGTATTAGGTTGAGACACACTTTCCTGTGGTGCTATTGGATATTGAACATGTTGTTGTTGTGCACTTTGTTGATTATTAGTGTGTTGTTAACCTTTGGTAACTACATGGATAGCTCCTACAAAACCTTGGTATTGTTGTACTACTAGATACTTTGAGTCCATAAAGTTGTCATTGATGTCAAGGCATGAGGTTTTCATGAATACCAAGAAGTGAACCACCATTGATGTCAAGAGGTCAAAAGGAGCAATGCAAAGGTTGATGGCAAAAGAGCTTCATAATATTCATTTTTATTATAAGAAGCATAAATAAAAGGTTTTATTAAAAACCATGGATTGGAAAAATAAAAGGTTTTCATAAAAACCGAAGGAGACTTTTTATTCCACATTAAAAAGTCTAAAAGAAGGTTAAATATTTAATTTATAAATATTTAAATTCAAATTGAATTAAAATTTTATAAATAAATATTTATTTATTCGAAATAGCAAAACACTAAAGCTATTACATTGATGTGCAAGTTGAAGTTACCTCCACCAACGTGTTGAAAGAAACAAGACAATATAAATATTTCCTTTGCAAAGTCAAAAGAGATAATGCTTTCAAATTTGGAAAACGTGCTAAGGAAATTCGTGTGCTACAAAAATTTGGATTTCATGGAGTTTAATAAAATGTGGTGTATTGCTTCTAGTACCATTCAATGGCTAGCTCGAGTGGCATTTGTCTTGGCTCTTGTGGAAGGAAGGTTACGAGTTCGAAACCCGATGGTAGCAAAGTGTTGAAGCCCTTTTGGTTTTTGTTTTCGATGACAATGGAAAGAAGAATAGAGTGCTTGGGCACTCTAGCTCACATGTGAGTGCTAGCTCACACGGTAGCCAAGGCTATGGCTAGAGCACTTGGGAGGCAGCGTCGTGGGTTCAAAACCCACTAAGGGCAAAGGTACAATTTTGGTTTAATTTTTGTTTACCCTAAGGTTGTGTGAGAATATTAGGAGGGATAAGGTGATGATTAAAGTGGATTATTTACTTATAATCTAAAGTGATTTTTGGGCATGATAAAAGGTTGTTTTTGATAAAGTAAAACTAAGGTAATTAATTTTTTATCTTAGAAGAATAAATTGCATTATTTTATAAAGTATTTTATTTGATAAGTGCAATTTGAGAAAGGAGTTATAAGTAGAAATTGAGTTATATTTTAAGAGTTTTTTGATGAAAATTATGATTTTGAAATTTATTATTGAGATGGAGCAATAAGGTGTATTTGGGATTTGAGTTATCATTGTGTTTTGTGAAAAGTGTTAGGGTGATAATTCTTGTCATCTAAACCTTTGTACTTGGCAAAGAAAGTTATGATATTTGATCTAGGTTTTGAAGGTCATCCTACATAAAAGAAAAGGTATGGGCATATTCTTCCTTGGTTGAGTTGATTGGTTGGTTTTCTGAAAAACAACTTTGGAGTGAAAAGGACTTAATTAGGTTTCTTTGTTGAGTTGTTGAGCTATATGTGAAGATTGTTTTATAAGAATTATTGAGTGTGTTTTAATGCTTCAAGGTTTCCTGGAATAAAGAGTTGTTGATAAAACCTTGTTTTATAAGCATTATTGTTGAAGCTATTGATTGAGTGAATAACTTGAACTAGGGTTTTCAAAGATCATGAGTATTATTGTTATGTAAGATTGGTTGATAAGCATTGTTGGAAATATTTTGAGTGAGTGTTCATATGCTTGGACTAGGGTTTGTGAGTAAGGATTATTTCATTGAGTGATTGATTGAATAGAGTTGGTTAAGCCTAGTCAAGTGGATGTGTGAAGTGATAGCTCAAGTTCTATAAAACAAATTATTCTATATTTTGAATTGATTTGAAAAATAGGTTGAGTATTGATGCATGTGAAAACATATTGAGTCTCTAACAATTCTCTATATGTTTCTATGATAAGAGATTGATTGAATGTGATTGAGTATTGAAGTGAATGTGACGCATATTGAGTCTCTAACAATCCTCTTTATGTTTCTATGAGATTGAACAAGTTCTAGTGTGGACTTTTTGAGAAAATTTGAGCTAAGTATCTGAGAATATTTATGTGAGATTTTATGGAAGCTTACAATACATATTGAGAGCATATTTGGATAAGTCCTAGTGAGGACTTATTGAGCAAATTTGGATAAGTCCTAGTGAGGAATTATTTAGTATATTTGGACAAGTTCTAGAGAGGACTTATGGACAGATTAGTGTGAGCTTTTGTGGAAGCTTACAAGGTATATTTGAGATAAGTATTTAAGAAGACTTGATAGTAGAGTTGATTGATTATTTTTTCAAACATTGAGTTAAGGTTTGGGTTAGATCCAGTAGATTTGATTTGAGATTGAATCAATCTTTGAGTTAAGGCTTGAGAATAGATATTGAGGACAAATTTGTGCTAGACTGAAGGACTGATTTTAGTATAGATTCGAGGATAGATTTTTGTGAAGATTTGAGGATAGGTTTATGCCAGACTAGAGATAGAGTTTGAGGATATATTTGTGCTAGACCGAAGGACTGTATTTAGTACAGATTTGAGATAGATATTTGTACATGACAGAGTATAGATGATGATCGTCTCTAGTGTATAAAGATCCATTAGCCAGGTCAGTGATTACAAGAGTCTTCAGTAGATAGAGATCCATTAGCTAGAGCAATGGGGGTAACAATTATTCTAGAAGATCACCAATCAGAGCTAAGGAGAAAGGAGTTCTTAAATGGATAGAAATCCATGAACTTGATTAGAGGATTGGTGTCTCATTTGGATAGAGATCCATAAATATTGTAATAGGGAAAGGATTCCCAAGAGATTGATTGAGAAAATTTTAGTGAAATATTTTCTTCGTGGATTAGCCCACATTGGGTGAACCACGTAAAATTGGTGTCTCTATTGTGTGTGGTGATTTTTGCATTGCTTTTATTATTGTTGTTGATATTGCTATATTTATACTGCATAATATTGATTGAAAAGAAAAGTAAAAAGTGGTCTTATACTTTTCATCCCCCCTCTCAGTATAAGCTTATGTTCTTCAATTGGTATCAAAGTGGATTCCTTTAGAAGATTTTAACAACTTGAAGGAAATTTTTTTAAGAACACAATGGATTCTAAAAATGTGTCCTCAAATAGAAATGATTATATATATTGGAGTATGAGAATGAAGATTAACTTGATGGCATTTGGCAATGAAATTTGGGAAGCAGTGTAAAATGGATACATACCCCCAATTGATCCACCTAGAGATAAGGAAGGTAAGCTTCTACAACATTATAATTCAAAAGCAATGAATGCAATTTTGAGAGGTTTACATATAATAGAGTCCATAAAAGTTATGCACTGTCAAGATACAAAAGGAATTTGGGATAAGTTGCAAAGTATATATGAAGAAGATAAAGGTGTCAAGAAAGCAAAGATATGAAATCTCAAAGGACAATTTGAAGAGTTAAGAATTAAGGATGAGGAAAACGTTAGTACTTATCTACTTTGAGTTGATGAAGTTTTTAATGCTATGCAAGGACTTGAAATTAAGGTTGAATAATCGAATGTTTGTGATAAGGTCTTAAGATCTCTTTCAAAAAAAATTAGTGAAAATATTTCTGCTATAGAAGATTCAAAATATGTTGATTCTTTGACAAGATATATGTTGCTTTATATTCTTACAATTTTGAGTTAAGAACAAAATAACCTAATACCCAAAACGAAGCAACCTTCAAAGCAATCAAGAAGACAAAGGATAAGAAGTCAGAATCAAGCAATGAGTCATCCAGTGATGAAGAAGGTAATTATGGTAGAAGGAATAAGGATTCAAGAAGATTTAAAGATACACAATTTGTTAAATGTTTTAATTGTGGAAAGTATGGTCACTATGCAACTGATTTTCAAGAAGCTAAAAATAATAATGATGAAGAAAAATAGGATCACGAGAACGGAATTAGAAAGATATAGGTACCAGAAGAAAGGTAAGGATGGACAAAGCAAACAAGGAAAGAAGTTATTTTAAAGGCAAAAGAGGAGCTCCTATGTAGATAAGGCAAGTAAGTACTCAAGTGATAGTGATAATAGTTTCTCAGATAATGATAAATATGAAGTCATATTTATGATTGAAGAAAAAGAAGTCAAGAAAAGATCACCAATAATTCTCAAGTATTTTAGATATGGTAATTTTGGTCATCTTGAAGATAGTTGTACAAGGAATGGTTTTAGTTTTAGTGATGATGAATATGAATATACACTTGAAGGAGTAGAAGAGAATATTCTAATGGCTCTAGAGGAAGAAGAAAGTGATCCTATAGAAGACAAGTCAAAATAAAATGAATATGTTGACAAAGGCAAAAAAATAGAGGAAGAATCAAATAAATAAGGATATGATCGTAAGGCATAACTTATTTATGCTCTTGACATAGTAAAGAAGGTAAGAAAGCAAAACTCTAAACTTGAGCTTCAATTTCAAGAATACAATTAAGATAGAAGAAAGCTTATAGAGGATCTAAACAAGTCAATGGCTAAGACAAAGAAGTTCAAGGATAAGTTAGAAGCAAAGGTCTTAGAATATGAAAAGCTAGAACAAGAAGTAGACCTACTAAGGGAAGATTTAGAAAAGTCCAAGAGTAAGCTACACAAGTTCGGAAAGAGTTCAAATATTATGGATAAAATGATCAAGGTACAAATAAGGTCAACAAACAAAACATGTCTTGGTTTTGAACAAGCTCAAAAGAAACAAGAAAAAGAGTCAACCTCAAGTTATAAAGAAGAAGAAACTTCAAAAGAAGAAGAAACTTTAGAAGAAGATAGTGTAAGAGAAAGTGAGACTTCTGAGGATGAGTTGAACAACAAAAATTTCAACAAGGAAAGTAACAATGCAAAAAAGAGAAACAAATGGAATAGCAATCAAAATAGGTTAAGAGAGACTAAGAGACCAGTGAGGTCAAGACAAGGAAACTTCAATGGAATATTTTTTTCATGTCACAGGTTTGGGCACAAGGCTTCACAGTGGAGGATACATGAAAGACATGAATATGGGAAAAAACAACTTTTACATGGGTATTGATACTATATAATTAGTTTGGTCACAAGGCAATGAATTGTAGGGTTCATGACTAAAAAGGATATGGCTTCACTAGGAGAAATACTAAGACATTTACACCTCCAAGGAATAATAATATTAAGTGTTATAAGTGCAATAATTATGGACATACAATAAAGTGGTGTAGAGCAGACATTCCAGAATCAAGCATGAACAAGAACAGGAATAGGAACAGGAACAGGAACAAGAATATGGATATAAATAGAAACATGAATATGGACATGGACAAGAATAGGAACAGGAATAGGAATAGGAATATGGATATGAATAAGAACAAGAATATGGACATAAACAAGAACAATCAAATAAATAATAAGGATCATATGAGAAGGAAATATGATAAAGGTAAAGACCAGTGCTTTTTGGGAGTAGAAATACTCCCACCCCAAAATTAACCACCTCAAGAGGAGGTGTGGGAGGGGCTAAGCTAAGAGACTAATTCTTAGCCCCGAGCCCCAAAGGTGACCCTTTGCCATTGATGTCAAAGGGGGAGAGATTTGAGTAAGGGGGAGAAAGTTGGTATTTGAGTAAGGGGAAGAGATTTTGTTTAAGGAGAGAGAAATTTCTGAGGGGAAGCAAAATAAAAAGGTCAAGGAAATGGTAAAAAATTATTGGGTTACCATCAATGACAAAGGGGGAGATTGTTGGACATTTTGAGTCCATAAAGTTGTCATTGATGTCAAGGCATGAGGTTGTCATGAATACCAAGAAGTGAACCACCATTGATGCCAAGAGGTCAAAAGGAGCAATGCAAAGGTTGATGGCAAAAGAGCTTCATAATATTCATTTTTATTATAAGAAGCATAAATAAAAAAATTTATTAAAAACCATAGATTGGCAAAATAAAAGGTTTTCATAAAAACCCAAGGAGGATTTTTATTCCACATTAAAAATTCTAAAGGAAGGTTAAATATTTAATTTATAAATATTTAAATAGCAAAACACTAAAGCTATTCCTCTGACATGCAATTTGAAGTCACCTCCGTCAACGTGTTGAAAGAAACAACAAGACAATATAAATATTGCCTTTGCTAAGGCAAAAAAGACAATGCTTTCAAATTTGGAAAATGTGCTAAGGAAATTTGTACACTGTGAAAATTCAGATTTCGTGGAGTTTAATAAAACGCGGTGTATTACTTCTAGCACCATTCAGTGGCTAGATCGAGTGGCATTTAGCTTGGATCTTATGGAAGGAAGGTTATGGGTACAAAACCTAGCAGCAGCAAATTTTTGAAGCCCTTTTGATTTTCATTTTTGACGACAGCAGAAAGAAGAATAGAGTGCTTGGGCACTCTAGCTCACACGTGAGTGCTAGCTCACGTGGTAGCCAAGGCCACAACTAGAGCACTTGGGAGGCAGCATCATGGGTTCAAAACCCACTAAGGGCAAAGGTACAATTTTGGTTTAATTTTTGTTTACCCTAAGGTTGTGTGAGAATATTATGAGGGATAAGGTGATGATTAAAAATGGATTATTTACTTATAAGCTAAAGTGATTTTTGGGCATGATAAAAGGTTGTTTTTGATAAAGTAAAACTAAGGTAATTAATTTTTTATCTTAGATTAATAAATTACATTATTTTATAAAGTATTTTATTTGATAAGTGCAATTTGAGAAAGGAGTTATAAGTAGAAAGTGAGTTATATTTTAAGAGTTTTTTGATGAAAATTATGATGTTGAAATTTATTATTGAGATGGAGCAATAAGGTGTATTTGGGATTTGAGTTATCATTATGTTTTGTGAAAAGTGTTAGGGTGATAATTCTTGTCATCTAACCCTTTTTACTTGGCAAAGAAAGTTGTGATATTTGATCTAGGTTTTGAAGGTCATCCTACATAAAATAAAAAAGGTATGGGCATATTATTCCTTGGTTGAGTTGATTGGTTGGTTTTCTGAAAAAAAAAATTGGAGTGAAAAGGACTTAATTAGGTTTCTTTGTTGAGTTGTTGAGCTATATGTAAAGATTGTTTTATAAGCATTGTTGAGTGTGTTTTAATGCTTCAAGGTTTTCTAGAATAAATAGTTGTTGATAAAACCTTGTTTGATAAGCATTGTTGTTGAAGCCATTGATTGAGTGAATAACTTGAACTAGGGTTTGCAAAGATCATGAGTATCATTGTTATGTGAGATTGGTTGATAAGCATTGTTGGAAACATTTTGAGTGAGTGTTCATATGCTTGGACTAGGGTTTGTGAGTAAGGATTATTTCATTGAGTGATTTATTGAATAGATTTGGTTAAGCCTAGTCAGGTGGATGTGTGAAGTGATAGCTCAAGTTCTATAAAATAAATTATTCTATATTCTGAATTGATTTGAGAAAGAGGTTGAGTATTGATGAGTGTGAAAACATATTGAGTCTCTAAAAATTCTCTATATGTTTTTGTGATAAGAGAGTGATTGAAATTTATTGAGTATTAAAGTGAATGTGAAGCATATTGAGTCTCTAACAATTCTCTTTATGTTTCTATGAGATTGGACAAGTTCTAGTGTGGACTTGTTGAGCATATTTGAGGTAAGTCTTTGAGAAGACTTGTGGACAGATTTATGTGAGCTTTTGTGGAAGCTTACAATATAGATTGAGAGCAGATTTGGATAAGTCTTGGTGATGAATTATTGAAAAATTTTGGATAAGTCCTAATGAGGACTTATTGAGCATATTTGGATAAGTTCTAGAGAGGACTTGTGGACAGATTAGTGTGAGCTTTTGTGGAAGCTTACAAGGCATATTTGAGACAAGTCTTTGAGAAGACTTGAGAGCAAAGTTGATTGATTGATTTGTTCAAACCTTGATTTAAGGTTTGGGACATATCCAACAGAGTTGATTTGAGATTGAATCAATCTTTTATTTAAGGCTTGAGAATAGAGATTGAGGATATATTTGTGCTAGACTGAAGGACTGAGTTTAGTATATATTCGAGGATATATTTTGGTGTAGATTTGAGGATAGGTTTGTGCTAAACCAAAGATAGAGTTTGAGGATAGATTTGTGCTAGATCGAAGTACTGTGTTTAGTACAAATTTGAGATAGAGCTTTGGAGGTGATAAAGTATAGAGTACAATAGTCTCCAGTAGATAGATATCCATTAGCCATGGAAGTGAGGATAGGAGTCTTCAATAGATAGAGATCCATTAGCCAAAGTAGTAGGGGCAACAGTTTTTCTAGAATATCACTAGTCAGAGCTAAGAAAGGATTTCTCCAGTGGATAGAGATCCATGAACTTGATTAGGGGATTGGTGTCTCCTTTGGATAGAGATCCATAAATATTATAATAGGGAAAGTATTTCCAAGAGATTGATTGAGAAAATTTTAGTGAAATATTTTCTCCGTGGAGTAGCCCACATTGGGTGAACCACGTAAAATTGGTGTCTCTATTGTGTGTGGTGATTTGTGCATTGCTTTGATTACTATTTTTGATCTTGCTATCTTTATACTACATAATTTTTATTGGAAAGAAAAGTAAAAAGTGATCTTATACTTTTCACCCCCTCTTAGTATAAGCTTGTGTTCTTCATGTACGTGGTTAACTTGATTAGGAGGGATCTTGGTGTTATACCATCCTATTGTTGGTTGCACCTCCTTGTGATTAGAAAGTGGTGTTTGATAGATACCAAGGTTTTGGTTCTATTGGGATAATGGGCTATCAATATTGATGGCTCCTAAGTCAATGAGATCTTGCACTATGTCTTCAAAATTATATCAATTGTTTATGTCGTACCCATTTTACCTATGATAAGGGCAAAATAAAAGTTCTCTATATTTTTTATTATGCTTGGTAGGGTCATTTGGTTTAACCTCAAGCAATCCAAGTTGGTTGGCATCATACAACCTACAAAATATGGAGGCATATAATTCATCTAAGGGAGTGTACTAACAGTTTAGTCAAACAGATTATCGATGTGGTCAGTTTTACATAGTTGGTGTTGTGTTTTGAGTTGATTGAGATGGTGAAGAAACCACATGATATGCAATTTGCTATAGTTTTTGAGCCATTACCGTTTGTCTCATGACCACTTGATTAACTTGGTTGGCTTGGTTATCCTACTTTGATTTGTGTTGGCCAGAATAGTTACCTTTGTATTGGCCCTTACTCTACCATTATTTCTTTTTGTGCTTAAGCACACCCTATTGGGTTTTTATCTCCTAAATTGTACTAGCCTAAGCAAGAGCTTCCTTAAATGATCAGTATTATTGTAATTGTAACAACCAAGAGATGGGTTTTAAGCAACTCTTAGTAAACAGTCTAGTAAGCTCTTCCATTGGTAGGGTGAATGGCATTTTGGTAATAACAACCCTCCAATGGTTACCAAAATTGTATATTGACTCATCATCATATTACTTTAAACCATATAAGTCAGTTAATGATACCTTCTTTCTAACATTAAGGGAAAACCTTTTGAGAAATTGATCAACCAATTTCTTAAAAGTATAAATACTATGGTGAGGCAAATGGTTGTACCACTCTACGACATCTTCCCCCAATATCTGAGGAATAGTTTGAAGCATTAGAGCATCATTACTTTGGATTATGAAACATGAATGAATAGATGTGCTCACATGTTCTCTAGGGTACTCGATCCCTTTAAATTTATCAAATTTTTGTACTATGAAGTTTGTCGGATATGGTAGTGATGGTACCAAAAAATGGATTGGTTGATTGATCAGTTGTCTAAGTGTTGGTTTTTGGTTCATCATACCAAAAGTATGTTGTATCAGGTTATCAATCTACTGTTGCATAGCTTAGATTCGGGGATCTTCCCTAGGTATGTGGAAGCCCTAAATTACTTTATGATTCTATGAAGGTGGAATGTTGAGATGCTAGGGTGTGATGAGATGATGATGATTTGATGGAGTGGATTGAAATTGATGATGTGGAGGTTGGTGAAAAATGATGGTGAATATTGAAAATGGGATGATGTGTGGGGTCTGTGAATATGATGATTTGTATGAATGGCATGGGTATGAGTTAATGGTGGTGTGTATATGGAAACCATAGAATATTGTGGTACCCATGATGGATTTTAGGTGAAAAATGTGGATTGGGTGTAAATAGGCTAGGATTTAAAATTTGTTGCCTATACCTGATGTTGGAAACAAGATTAAGCACCTTTTTGAGCCATAAGCAATTAATTGATGTGATTTCATGCTTTATTTATGGCCACATCTAAGGCATATGATGTGGATGTGGATGGAATGGATGAGGTAGATGGAGGATAAGTTGCAACAAGAATTAAAATCGGATGGAATGATGTGGAGACTAGCATTTATGAAGTAGCATTGACATGTGCTTCATACAAAGGATTACCATATGTGGTGGTGTATTAATATGGAATGGATGTACTTGGAACACCTGATTGTTGTGGTATGGATAAATTATGGGAAGGTGTAGCTGACGCTTCAAAAAGAGGGTTGTTATACACTTGGGTAAGGGTAGAAAGTTGTGAAGAGGTAAGTTCCTGCTGAAAAGAAGGATCATGCCTAGGTGGGCTATGGACATGTTCTAGAACATAGTTAGTAGATCTTTGAAAATCTTCCACTTTGGCTATGTCTATATAGGTTATTTTGTGGTCAATGGTGGGTGAATATGATTCTGTTTGTGGAATGGTTATGTGAATGGCTATGTGCAAAACATCAATATTTGAAGTTTGTACAACGTGTGAGGGACCCGCAAACAAATTTTAACTTATCTGATCACAATAGTGGGGTTGACCACATAAGTGGTACGGAAGGATGATGAATACTCCATGGATGAAGTTTCTTGATGGATGGAAGTTTGATTCACTACTTTTGTTTGATTTATAGTTAACACCATAAGCTAATGAATCAAATATGTGAAATATGCAAGAAAGTAATGCAATTGAAAACTTCACAAAATCAAGTAAACAACTCAATGTTATGATTTTACAATAGAATTTATTCTTTTAATTTTGTTTTGCGATTTTTGTGTGTTTTGGATGTTCTAATTAGAATTATGTAGGATGAAATCTATGGTTTGGCTGGGAAATGAGATTATTCCTAGTGATAAAATCTAGAAAGTTTTCTCATGGGTATCTATGGTGGCTAAGGGTAGAGATTGACAGATGGATATGAAGCCCACCATCACCAAATCTCAAGCAATGGTTGGCAATAAAATCCAACTCATTATTGTTTATTGTGAAACGTGTAGTGTGTGGCTCATTTTAAAGTTTCATGTTTTTTAATGTGTACATACTATGTCAAAAATAACCAATTTACAGACCTACATTAGAATCCAAAAATATAAATACTAATCTTCTCAAAATAATGTAGGGTACACCGCTTAAGACCCACTCTAAATAGTGGAGGGTTCACCTAATATTCTGCCTTGAATCACCAAATGCAAGAGTATACTTAAGTATCATGATATTTTTCCTACTTAGACAAGTAAAAGAGGAATTCTTAACCCTATTATGTAAAGTATTTTATAAAATTATCTCTTCACATTAAAACAAAATGCAAAATATTGGATACAACACACCAAAAAATAGTAAAAATTCAAATCTAAAATGTTAACTATGATGAATGTGTACATGCAAAGCTACTCTAAATGCCTAAAATGCACATGAAATATGATTGCTTTTACAAAAATTAATGATGTTATTTTTATCAATTTATTTGTAAAAGCAAGGAAACAACAACAAAAATGAGTTAATTTTTATAGTAAACTTACAAAAAAACCTATGTATCTCGTCCCCACTCTATGAAACACACCCTATATCCACTAGAATGTAGAAGGGCATTCACTAAGCATTGTATGGTGTCCCTCAAGCGTTGCAGGGCATCTACGCAACTTTTGGTCAACTTCTACAACTTTCTAGAAACCCTAGCTCTATAAAAATTGTGCAATTGAATTTCTAAAAACCTGTAGAACAGAAACAAAAAATAGAAGGAAGTGAGAAAGTAAATTAGCATAGATAACCCTTTGTGTATCCCACCATGATTTTCATTTGTGAATTAAAAATCAAGCAACACCAATATAATAATAATATAAAATAACAGTAAGCACCATAAGACACAATGATTACACAAATAAGATGGAACTCTTTATTGCTGCAAGTGGATCTCAAATGTTACAATCGGTATGCCATAAATGTAGGGTATTACAATTCTTAGGTTGATACAAATATTATGGAATACTATGGTTCTCTAAAACCCTAGTTGAAAAGAATGGTTGGTGTCTTCACGCTTATCTAATCCCAATGAGGTTGCAGGTGGGCTTGTGTATCCTAGATAGGGCCACCCTAGCTTCAAAAGCTACCAAATGTATGATTTATATACCTGCACATAGTAAATAGTAACAAATATTAGTAACACCTGTGAGGGTTACACTATGTGAGACACTCAGAATAAAATCACTAACCCTAGATACTACAATAAAAATGTAAACAAAGTATAAGAATATGAAAATAAATACATAGAACTATTACCTTGTCAATAAACCTTTTGTTTCTATTTTTGCTTATATAAATGATACCGGTGATAATTACGAAGATACCCTAACAGCACCTAAGGGTTGTAGGGCTACATATTTGGTGCATGAGATGCCCACGAGCACTCAGTTGGCTCTAGTGGGTACTTGGCTGACTCTAGTGGATGCTCGAATGGATCTGGATGGTGCTCGACTAGCTCTAAAGGGAATTCATGGGTTGAGGTAAAGTAGCACAAAACCAGATATGGTTCACATGGGAAGGGCAACGACATATGTGAAGGGTTATGAATGATGGCGATGGAGGTGAGGATGGAAATGAGTGGGGGCTAGGGCTTGTACTCCATAAATATCTTAAGGATTTTAGGGGTATTCAAGGAGCTTAGGACTTAAGGAGCTTAGGGTACTTATAGTACTTAGGGGTTGAGTCATCAAAATGACTCCTCTTTTATAATATTCCCTTAGACATGTTAGGTTTTCGAAGACACAATTTGAGCAATCGAGATTAAAACATGAGGAAGGGTGGAGATTAAATTTAGGCAAGTGACATGGATTAAGGCGGATGGATGGCTGAGATTAAAACATGGCAGAGGGTCAGTATTAATTCATATAAATATATATATATATATATATATATATATATATATTAAATATATAGAAATATAATATATAAAATATTAATATTAAAATATATATATAATGGATAGTGAAAATTAGGAAACATGGATGGATGACAAGTGGCTAGATTTTGGTGTCTACAATATATAAATAATGAATGGCTAAGATTAAAATGTGGTGAGCGGCCAAGATTTATCATATATATAATATTTATATATTTATATATTTATATATAAATAAATAGCTAGGATTTGGTGTCTACAATGACATCAACCAAAAATGTGAATAGCCTAGGTTCGAGTGAGTTCAACCTTGTAGACTGCTTGAGACCATGATGCTTGAGGTTGATGATTCCTGAGGTTGATTATTCCCAAGATCATGTGACTCTTAGAAATGACATCACCAATGTCAAAACAAGATGCAAATTAAAGAACATAGTAACGATAATTTCCCAAATCTAGGATGGATCAAAACTATGACTTTGCTTAAAGAATCTCTACAAGCAAAGGAAAAGCTCTCCTCTTAGCAAATTTCAGTTAGAAGTCATTTTCATACCTGCAACTACCATGGTGCTCGCCAACTAGTCTCAATTGAGCTTCAATAATACAACCTCTTGTAGGAGGTTGTTGCAGGTCAATGAATCAAATTTAAATTTAGACACAATGAAATCTAGACTAACTATGTCTATTTCTAGAACATTTTGTCTAGTTGTTTGTAATGGTTTTCTATAACCAAATTTCAATATTACGTTGCAAGATTCAAATAAGTAGTTTATAAATAAGAGCAAATATATCATAACAAGGAGTTAGCTCTATAGTCCTTTCTTGGTATTACATTATAATTTCTCTACTAATCAATGAAGTGATAGTTGTTTGGTCTCCATTACTTTGCATCTACAGGTTTTATGTGTATTTATCTAAGTTATTTTTGTTACACTTTGATGTTAGTTTATTATGTTAAAGTAATTTCATCTAAATTACCTATTGGATTGCTAGATTTTAAATTCCTTAGAATTATTAGAGCCTTTATGCATTTATTTTAAGTCATTTCTATTACATTTTACAATTGGTGTATTATGTTAAAGCACACAACATCTATTGGATTGCTAATTGTTTGGATCCTTGGAATGATTAAGATGAATGTAATGAGCTTAATGAACCTATGAATGTGATCACTAATGGTTGATCTGTTAAGTGTCATGTAAGTGATTAGATAGTGCATTATTCTATGAGATCCAATGTTGTTACACTATACTTCGACCATGTTTCGTTTGTATTCCTAACCCTTATAATTCTTAACCCTTACTCTTATATTATTTTTTCTAAAACAATCAATCCAAAGGATTTGGTCTTCTTTGGAGGTTTAAGCATAGGTAACCTTGTTTCATCTAATTGCTATACTTTGGCTAAAATCGATAGGTACAATGCCTTTCCACAATGATGGTAGATTTTATTCCAACACCACTATATTGTGTGTGATAGTGCTAAGGCCATCATGGTATGAGACTATTGCTATTACTAATAAGTATATATTTTCAAGGCTCCTCCCCAAGGGAAAGGCTTTGCACCATTAGCTCTAGCATTTGTAAAATTCTACATCTCGTGAAATCAATGCTCCCTTTCTTGAAATCCATATTGAGTAACACTACTCAATATGATGTGCTAGATCTATTACCTCTTTCATGGTAATTACACTTTGTAGGTTCACATTTTATTGAATATGTAATTAAAGGCCTTGATTAAATTGATTCACCTTCACCTAGTCATCCTTGTTAGGGTAAAATAGGTAGTATATTGCATTACACTACTTGGGTAGATTATTACATTTACTTTTCTACTTTCTACCATGTAGATATTTACTGTCTTAAATATCTAATGGTTAATTTCCTAAATATCCTAGGTGGAAGAGTTCTAAATCAAACTCTCTTCCTCTTGATAGATTGTTTGGCGTGATCTCTGTTCAATCAATTTTGATTACTATTTTGTAACCTATTTAAAGGCTATAGTTTCTAAACTATATTCTAATGCAAATATTTAATTATCAAACTATTTTGGATCTCCTAGTCACATTGGCATCAGAGCTATAGACTTGGTCTTGGCAGGAAGGAGGAATCATGTCGTTCTACTGGAGAAGGCAGCGAAGGATAGCACAGGAGGAAGCATAAAGCATCAATTGGTGACTTTAATCAATATTTTTTTTCTTCCCTATAGTTTGATCATTATTTATTTTTTAATCCTACTAAGGTGCGGTGGAAGTGGATCTGGAGTTTTTCTTCTCCTAGACCCACCCCCCTTTGTTTTAGATTAATCCCACAGGTGATCGCATTATTAGACAACCAACTCAACAGGGAGAGGAGTCAAAGAGCAACATTTCTCAGCTCCCCCTAATAGGCGTGTGAACCTCCCCATAACCAATTGCCTTGGTAGGATTCCATCCATTGGTGCCCGCCTTAGGAGGAATAGGAGCCGAACGATGGCCTCTCGTGGCTCCCCCATAGAGGGAGCACGCATCTTGAGACCTCACCAAACAAGAGTGCTTCAAGGGCAGGAGCACCCTCACACTCCTGGTATAGCACTCAATGCACTACTAACTTGATATAAATACACTGCTGCCTAGATCGAACACCTAGACTAACACATGGACACTGACATGATCTCGAGAAGATCCCAAGATGTTGATGTGGACCCTACATCTACATGGCAAGTGTAGAGGCTAGGCGATGCTGATGTGGATCCTACATCTACATGGTAAGTACAAAGGCTAGGCAGATCTGACATGGCAAGTGCAGAGGCAACTACATGGTAAGTGCAGAGGCTAGGTGGATCTGACATGGCAAGTACAGAGGCAAGATGGATCTGACGTGACGTGGCAAGTGCAGAGGTAAGGCAGATCTGACATGAGATATCAAACATGTGGATGGACAAGTGGCTCATCATCATTGGTTCTTACTGGCGATAACAAAAGGCGTCAACTGATTTCTCGAAGGCAATCGACGTACGAGGTGAGCGTTGAGCATTTTAAATGCTTCATTCATCTTTCATAGGCTAAATGTGGGACTAACGTCTTAAAGTTTTTTTTTTTTAACTTATCGCTCCCGCATTCTTTAAATTCCAAAGCCACCTCATAGCACATTGGTCTTTGCATTCATTAGGTCATGCAAGGTCTTAGGTTCGACCCCCACGCTTAAATTTTGTTCACAACAAAACAAAAAAAAAGGTGCATTTCTATGGTAATTTGGAAAAAAAAAATTCAATTCTTAAAGTTTATGCTTCAAATTAATATTTTTTTTATTATTTTTTATAATTTTCTATAGTTTTGCCTTCTATAATCATTTTTTTTTATAATTTGATTATTTTTGGCCAAATTATGTTTAATTATTTAAAATTAAATCTTTAAACATATTTTTTTTAGCATTTACATTGAAAATATTTTGAAACACCAAATTTCATTTTGCAATAACCCCATTCTATTTCTTATGTTTTCTCCAAATTTGGGGATAAAAAGACAAAGAAATAAACCCTTTTATTGCAAAAACAAAGCCACTCTTCAAAAAAATTCATGAAGATCAAATCTTGGGTAAGGAAATCTCTTCATCGACAAAGAATCATAAGGAAGAGGAATGAATTACGAAGGCAAACTACACGATCTCATTTTCGTCGTATGCTTCATGAATATCGTAGATCCATTCCTCACTCAATTATCTATACTGATCCATGGAAGGGGTTGGACAGAAGCTATGGTCCCATGAGGATTCGTGAACCTTTTGATCCTAATGCACCACCTATTTTCGAGTATTGAAGACAAAAACCAAGTCGTGTGTCGACTGGTCTGGAAGCCTTTCAAAAGTGGGTCGTGTGTCGACTTGTCTTGAAAGGAGTGCTTGATTTCTAATTTTGTAAAACTTAAGGGGGGATAAAGGACACATTTGTGTTCCTTTTTTTTGTAAAATTGTAGAACAAAGGGGGGATATTTCAGAATAATAAGGTGCATTCTCGATTGTACTCGACACCTTTTCTCAAAAATTGACTATACTAGGTGCATTTTCGGTTGCATCTGACACCTAGAGTGATAAAAATTTGGGTTGCTCTTTTTTATTATTGCACTAAACCATTTTTTTTGCAATTACAAATCATAAACATCAAAGAGCATTTCAAAAACCTAAACTTCACTAAATCATGCTACACCTTGCACAGGTTCAACAAGTCAATTATTTGTACTCCCCATCAAATATCATAATAGAAATCACCTTGATTTACTCTCTTTTTTGGCTTAAATTCCTCAAAATTTTCATCCTTCTTGAAGGGTGTTTAGGCAAGAGCCATTAAATATCCTAAAGAGTAAAATCAGAAGTCTTTCAAAACCTCCCCTTTAATTTGCTCTATTTGTTTGGCTTAAATTCCTCAAACTTCTCATCCTTCTTGAAGGGTGTTAAGGCAGGGGCCATTAAATATCTTAAAGAGTAAATTAAGATCTTCCATATACTCTTTTGAGAGTATACTGCAAGATAAAGTCATCTTAGTCACTTATTTTGAAACCTTCACCATGGCACTGATAAACAAATATCTCAATGAAAGCCAATTGCTTAAAGGTTCAAATTATTCTACCTGGAAAACTAAGATGAAAGCTATTTTAACTGTAGAGGAGATGTGGGGTATAGTGGATGGCACTGATACTAGACCCCCATCACCAGGAGCAGATCAAACAACATGGGATAAAAAGGACCGAAGACTTTCCTTGTTGATCTTGTTAGCTATAACTGATGACATCCAACCTCATATAAGTGAAGCTAAAAATGGTAAGCAGGCATGGGATGCCTTATCTACCATATTTGAAGGAAAGAATCAATCAATGATTCTTAACCTTCAAACACAACTTCACACTCTTCAAATGAAATCTGGAGAAACAGTAGAGCTATTCCTCTATAGAGTGGCAGATATAAAAACAAAACTGCAAGCCTTAGGAGAAACAGTGGATGACAAAGTCCTGACCTCAATCATTTTGAGGGCTCTTCCAGACTCCTATAGAATTTTGATCACTTCCCTTCAAGTCTCTGGTAGGACAGTGACTTTTGTAGAGTTGGTAAACATGCTTCAAACTGAGGAAGCAAATCAACTCCAAAGAGATGATGCATCAAACAGTGCACTCTTCTCAAACAAACAAAGTGGAAAGAAAAAGTGGAATCAACAGAAGGGATCTTCTTCTAATAAAGGCAAAGGCAAAGAGACTCAAAAGAAGAAGCAGTATTGTAAAATTTGTGATAAAGACACTCATGAAACCAAGAGATGTTGGTTTAAGAACAAACCACCCAATGAACAAAGACAAAATAAGGGCAAAGGCAAACCATAGAACAAGAACAAACAACAACAAGGACATATAGTTGCTGCTAAAGATTCTAGTTCAGACTCTGAACGAGCACACAAAGTGCTCATGACTCATACTGATTCCCCTCACAAGGATACAGTGTGGTACATAGATTCAGGCGCTAGCAAGCATATGACTGGCGATAAGTCTTGGTTTGAGATATTTGAGGCACGAGAGGGCAGACCAGTAACCATTGCTGATGATAAGACCTATCGAGTCCAGGGAGAAGGAAGTGTTTTTGTTTCCCTTCCAGATGGAAAATGTTAGATTCAAAATGTTCTTTATGTACCAGGATTGGCAAATAATCTCTTGTCAGTTCCACAAATTTTGGACAAAAACATGAATGTCAACTTCAAAATTGAGCAAGGAAAGAAACGTTGTTTCATCACCCAAAGAGGCAAACACATAGCAATGGGTTCTTACAAACATGGTTTGTTCACTTTAGATGCAATTACCTCACCACATGTTGCCATGGCAGTAACAACAAAAGAGGCCACATCTCTATGGCATAAGATATTTGGGCATCTAAGTTCAGGGTATTTACTTGAACTTAGTAAATATCAAATGGTGAAAGGACTTCCTAACCTTTCATCTACTTTGCCAGTGTGCTCAGATTGCTTGGCAGGAAAGCAACATAGAGTACCTTTTGAGCCTAGCTCTTTTAGAGCTAAGGCACCTTTGGAGTTAGTACACATAGATTTGTGTGGTCCTATGTCTACCAGTTGTGGAGGAAAATGGTATTTTCAATTGTTTGTGGATGATCACTCATGGAAAATGTGGGTCTTCTTCTTGCAGTTGAAGTCTGAAGCATTTGACTATTTTCAGCAATTCAAGAAACTTGTTGAGAAAGAATCAAGATGTTTCATAAAGACCCTCCATTCAGATCGAGGGGGGAATACACATCAAAAGAATTTTCTTCATTTATACAAACACATGGGATAAAAATACAGTTAACAACAACCTATTCTCCTCAGTCAAATGGAGTTGCTGAGAGAAGAAATCGTTCCATTATGGAAATGGTACGATGTATGCTTAAAGGAGAAAATCTTGAGCACAATTACTGGGCTGAAGCTGTGACAACTATAGTATATCTTTTGAATAGGGCTCCCACATGGGCTCTTGAAGGTATGACTCCTCAGGAAGCATGGAGTGGAAGGAAACCCTCCATATCTCATCTACGTATATTTGGGTGTAAGGCTTTTATGCATATACCTAAGGAGAAAAGAAAGAAGTTAGATGAGAAAACCCTACAGTGCATTTTTCTTGGATATGATGAATTTTCAAAAGGCTATCGGTTGATAGATCCATTCACCAAGAAAATTCACATTAGTAGAGATGTGGTGTTTGATGAAGCTTTCACACCTAACACCACATCAAGTATACCTGGAAGATGAGGAGCAACAGCCACAGACTCCTCAACAACAGAAAAAGCCTCCAAAATGGTATACTAGTACTATGAGAGATTCCAAACTCACTTCACCACCAGATCTCACTCTCAATCATCCAAAGACACGAAGCATGTCTCGACAAAGAAAGGCAGAAGCATCTACTTCAATTGATGATCTTTGTGAATATTTTCAAGAGCTTTATGTTAATAAAGAGTTAGAAAGTGGAGAAGATATGGAAGTTGATGAGGAGAGGGTTTATATGTCATCATATGATGAAAATGAACCTTCTACAGTTGATGAAGCACTTAGTCAACCTCAGTGGAAGGCAGCTATGGATGTTGAACATAAATCCCTCATTAAAAACAAAACATGGAAGTTGGTTGATTTGCCTAAAGGAAAGAAGCCCATAGGCTACAAATGGGTTTACAAAATCAAATATAAGGCAGATGGTACCATTGAGAAGCATAAAGCCCATCTTGTGGCAAAGGGCTATGCTCAAAAGGAAGGCATTGATTATGAGGAAACCTTTGCACCCACAACAAGGATGACCACCATTCGAATTCTTTGTGCTATGGTAGCACAATTCGGATGGAAATTACATCAGATGGATGTGAAAAGTGCCTTTCTAAATGGTGATTTAAAAGAAGAGGTATACATGACTCAACCTCAAGGATTTACTGAGGAAGGCCATGAGCAACAAGTTTGCAAGTTGGTCAAATCATTATACGGGCTGAAACAAGCCCCAAGAGCATGGTACATCAAAATGGATAGTCACCTATTGCAACACGGTTTCAAGAGAAGTCCATCCGATGCAAATCTCTATATTAAGAACACAGGTTCTGAAATAGTGATTCTTGTATTATATGTAGATGATCTGATCATTACCAAAAATTCAGAGAAAATGATTAGTGTCGTGAAGGATGACTTGAAAAATTCATTTGATATGATAGATCTGGGACTTCTCCACTACTGTCTTGGCCTTGAGATAGAACAGAAGAAGAATCATCTTAGGGTGACTCAAAAAAAGTATGCCAAGACTTTAGTAGAAAAATATCGTATGACTGATTGTAAGCCCAAAGCAACACCGATGGAATCAGGGCTTCAATTATCATGGTATGATGACTCACCATAGGTAGATGGCATGCTATATCGACAAATGATTGGAAGCCTCATCTATCTAACCAATACTAGACCAGACATCACTTATGTTGTAAACTATCTCTCTCGGTTCATGCAAGAACCAAAGGCTTCTCACTGGAAAGCAACAAAGCGTGTCCTCCACTACATTCATGGTAGTGTAGAATATGGTTTAGAGTATAAGAAGAATAACTCATTCTTCTTACAGAGTTACACTGACTCTGACTACGCTGGATCTATAGATGACCGAAAGTCAACATCAGGATATGTATTTCATCTTGGATCTGGTCCTATCTCATGGCATAGTAAAAAGCAACAGGTGGTTGCTTTATCTTCAACAGAGGCAGAATATCGTGTTGCACGTGGAGCTATGTGTGAAGCGATATGGTTAAGTCGCATCTTGGCAACTATGGGTCTACCAAAGAAACTTTTGATTCATCTATTTTGCGACAACCAAGGTGTTTTGAACTTGGTCAAGAACCCAGTCCACCACGAACGTACAAAGCACATTGACACAAATTGTCATTTCATTCGTGATGAGGTTCCTAAACACAAGATCAAGCTCCAACACATTCCCACCGACAAACAAGTTGCAGACATCTTCACAAAGGCACTTGGACGTGTCAAATTTGAGTTGTTCCAAAATAAACTTTGTATATCAAAGTAATGTAATAAAGGGGGGATGTTAGGGTAAAATAGGTAGTATATTGCATTACACTACTTGGGTAGATTATTACATTTACTTTTCTACTTTCTACCATGTAGATATTTATTGTCTTAAATATCTAATGGTTAATTTCCTAAATATCCTAGGTGGAAGAGTTCTAAATCAAACTCTCTTCCTCTTGATAGATTGTTTGGCGTGATCTCTGTTCAATCAGTTTTGATTACTATTTTGTAACCTATTTAAAGGCTATAGTTTCTAAACTATATGCTAATGCAAATATTTAATTATCAAACTATTTTGGATCTCCTGGTCACAATCCTAGATGTATCTAACATACTTTAGAAGTCCTAAGAACTTAAACCAATACTTACCATCATGCTACCCTACCAAATATTATGAAACTCATCAATATTTTTCATCGATAAGAACTTTAAAATGTATCTTTCTTGAAATCATTCCTCAAATATCTCCCATATTGCATCCTTGATGGTCAAATCTAAGGATTTTTCTTTATGGTCCCACCATAGCATAATCTCTTACTCTAGAAAATAAATGGATAAATGACCTTTCTCATTGTTGTAAACATATTAAAAGGTGAATCAACATTTGGTACTAACCAACCATACCTTTTTTATGGCTCATTTGTTGTATTATAGAACTTATGAGGTTTGACCTTTATGATATCACAAGAAAACAATCTAAAAATAAATTAAATTTGGGCTTAACCTTGACCTTTAGTGTAGGTGAAAGATCAATGCATTTTGAGTGGAGATTGAGTCCTCTAATGTGCTAAAGTATCTTGATGATCCTCCTACTTGACCTCCTCTAATATATGCATCCTTCAATCTCCATCTTGATCTAGTTGTGATGATAGATGATCTCTAAGATCCCTAAATAACTCAACCACATGATAAAGGATATAGAGGATCAAATCTAGTGGGCTCATAGGTTCCTAAGATAGAGATGATGCCTTGTTTATACCTGAGGGTCCTTCTAGACCTTTACTTACTCAAGTAGCCTCCCATTAGCAAGTCACGTTCCTTATTGGAGCCATCTCATTTAATAGTAAGAGTAATTTTAGAGTGTCTAATATTACCTTACATAATATATATATATATATATATATATATATATATATATATATATATATATATATATATATATATATATTTTTTTTTTTTTTTTGGAAAACATCCCAAAAGGGATGCCACTTTCGAGTAAGACCCAAGGAGGCAGGGGTATCCATTCCACCAAAAACGCCTAGGACTCGGACCTGGCCTACCACCTTTGACATACTCAAGGAGCAAACAAACACACAAAACCAATTTAAAAATAAGTAAATAACAACAAAAATAATAAAATAAAATAAAAACATGTTCCTTGAGTGTGTCAAAAACAAAAGCACAACCAAACACGCACAATAAGATAAAAGAGACTACAACACTAACCACATAGAAAAACATAAGAACCACATAATAAAACACAAACAAGACAAAAACAACATAACACTACAAAGACATAACCAAAAAAAAACATGAAAAATAAATACAACTGAAACCTAAAAAATAAAAATAAAAAACAACCAACAACATACAATAAACAAAATATATATATATATAGAAAACACACACATAAAAACATGAACTAACACAAACAAAGAGAAATCCAAGAACAAGAACAAAAAAAACACAAGAACAATAACAAAAAACACAAAACAACAAAAACACAAGAACAACAAAAAACAACACAAAAACAAAACAAAACAAAAGAACCCACCCACCTTAAAAAAAATAAACAAAAAAACAAAAAAAAAAAAAAAAAAATTGAACATAACAATGACCTATCTAAACCAGAAGACTATTAAGGCAAGAATCAACAAAGGAAACAAAATAAAGAATAGAATGAGCTAGGGAACTAAAAAAAATTGAATGAATCAAAGAGAAGCAAAAAAAAAAAAAAAAGCAAGAAGAAACTAGGTACCTTCAGAACTGGAGCCATCCAAATAAATGATAGAAAGAAGAGTTTCCCTAATTTGAGAAGCCCACCATCTAGGAGGGTGGCCATAACAAGTAAGATCACCTTTGTCCAAAGCTTCCCTAATGCATTCTGAGTGGAGATTGAGTCCTCTAATGTGCTAAAGTATCTTGATGATCCTCCTACTTGACCTCCTCTAATATATGCATCCTTCAATCTCCATCTTGATCTAGTTGTGATGATAGATGATCTCTAAGATCCCTAAATAACTCAACCACATGACAAATGATATCGAGGATCAAATCTAGTGGGCTCATAGGTTCCTAAGATAGAGATGATGCCTTGTTTATACCTGAGGGTCCTTCTAGACCTTTACTTACTCAAGTAGCCTCCCATTAGCAAGTCACGTTCCTTATTGGAGCCATCTCATTTAATAGTAAGAGTAATTTTAGAGTGTCTAATATTACCTTACATAATATATGCTATGTTAAAATAGTCCAATTATCATGTAAGATTAGAACCTTAAAATAATTTTATAAATCTTAAAGTAATTCAAACTCACACCATTTCAAGGTCAAACATAATACTATTCCTACAATTTGTCATGACCCTCCCTAACGGAACTCTTTGCATGAAAAACTATATGTTGATCAATGATGCTTTAACACTTAGTTTTGTTATAATAGGAACTCTTAGCATGAAAAACTATATGTTGATCAATGATGCTTTAACACCTAGTTTTGTTATAAATAAATGACTATATGAGGTTTTCTTAGGACTAAGATGTAATGTTCTAGTAAGAGAATCTTATATTATAGATAAAAATATATTTATAATAAAAGATATTATAATTATAATAAAAGATTTTTATAAATGAAAGAGTATTTATAATAAAAGACTATTACAAATAAAAGAATATTTATAATAGGAGAATATTATACTTATAAAGGAATAAATATAATAAAATAATATTATATTATAAATAAAGAAATATTTATAATAAAATATTATTATAAATAAATTGTTATATTCAAATATTTATTTAAAATAATAAATTATTATTATATTAAATAAATAAAAGAATATTTATTATTATTTTTTTTTTAATTTGATTATTGTAAGAAGATTTTTTTTGGGAGGAGACTGGGTTGAACAGTCTCCTCCCAACCATGATCCTTCGTAAAGCCGAGAGCTATACTTATCAATAGGGAATTTAACACAAAGCCACCACACACCCACCCCTCACACACTCGCCCATGCCACGGTTTAAACCTTGAACCTCCCGAAAAAGAATCAAAACCATATTTATTTATTAATAAATAATAAAAGATTATTATTTATAATAATAATAATAATTATTATCATTTTAAATAATAAAAAGCCATTACGTTATTTTATTATAATGAAGGGGCCGATATTTTTGGAATGCTTATAGAGAAGAAATATTTTCTTTAAGAAAGATTTTTATATTAAAAATATTTATCATGGTCGCCTTGGGAAGATGAGCCTTCAATTCAGGCAAGTATGCATTCATCTTAAAAAGAGGACTTTTTACCTTTGGTATTTGGTAGGTGTGGTTTTATTTTAAAAGGAGATTTTTTTGGGACAGACGGTAGAAGAATAAAAATAATAAATTATTATATATAAGTTTGTTGGCAACCATTCTGAAAAAAAGAGAGGGATATTAGGAGGAGGTGGAAAAGGGAAAAAGGAAAAATAAGGACAACTTAGAGGATGCTTTCAAACAATTGAAGCTAACTTAAGAAGATAATCAGGTTGGGAACATCGATTACTCTGGATTTGATTTTTGGAGTAATGAAAATGATTAGTTTTAAAATAAGTTAGAATATGGTATTTTGTTTGCTGCCCTGTGTTTCTCATTGTTGACTGTACCTCAGCCTATCTGTATTCCTCCTCCATTGTGGGTTTCGATGTTTAACCACCGTCACCTATGTTCTGCTTAAGGTTAAGCTTAGGCTTATCCCTTTTAATTTATTTCCTTTTTATCCGCTCATCGCGTGAGTGAAGCTCCGCAGTGGGGAAAAAAAGAAAGACTAATTATTGTTTGATATTTTTAAAATATATATATATATATAATTACATAAAAATAGCAATATTTAATTTGAAATTGTTCGAACAAAATGAAATAGGGTTTGATTTATTTGACATGAAAATAAATAGCAATGTCTAATTTGAAGTCGTCATTAGAATTGGAGACTTTCCATTTAAATTATTTATTGGTTTTTATTTAATGAAAATAACCTATGCTGGCAGTCGTGCGAAGTAAAAGATAGTTTCATAATATAATATAGTTTAGATTATATGGAAAAGAATAACAAAAATTAGATTAGGTTATATAATCTAGACTATGTTGAGATAGGAAATAATATAATTTATATTGAAATGAAATAGCTTAGCTTATTTAAATGTTATTTAAATTAAAGATTTAAACATCATAAATTATCTTTAAATGAAATAGCTTAGTTTATTTAAATGAAAGATTTAAAGATTATAGATCATTTTTAAATAAAATAGCTTAGTTTATAAGTGTTATTTAAAAGGGTTTAATAGGTTAAGAAGGGATCTTGAGGGCGGAGCGATGGAGCAGCGCAGATATTCGAATTTTGAACCTGGTCGAGGCAGGAAAGATAGAAGTTCTCATGTCGGTCATGGGGTGACCCCAGGGGGTCACGGGGTGGTTGATCTTGGATTTTTTGAGGTAGGTAGTGGGTAGGAAGAGCTGGTTGATGAAGATGCTGAGACAGAGCTCCTCGAAGATCTCTAGGATGGGCCTAGTGTTGATGTGGTTTCTCATGGGCCCCCCGTTGTAGTGGGGTAGGCCTCAAAACCTCCTTTTGGTCCAAAAACATCCTTCATTGATAAATTGAAAGGGCATATCCATCAGATCCATCCATACCCATCTCCAAATATTGGAACCCTATCTGACGATTTTAAGGAGCTCAGTCTTCCCGATGACGTCATGGCCTCTGTGTTAAACAGAAAATCCCTTTACCTTGTTGGAAAGTTTATTGGGTCATGATCCAACATCGAATCCATCCATAGACGGGTGGTGGGTAAATGGAAACCAGAAGGTCACATGGACCTTGTTGTTCTATCTTGCAGGTTTTTCATCATCTGCTTGAATAACTCGAGCGACACCACTTGGATTTTAATGAGAGCACCTTGGTTCTTCGAGAGGCGGCCCCTTTTTATCATGCGATGGAACCCTGGCTTCAACCTAGAGATCCAAATCATCAATGCCACCCCAATATGGGTTAGGCTACCTGAGTTCCCCTATCAGTTCTAGGATGAAGGTATTATTCGAAGCATTGCTTGTGTTGTTGGTGACCTGGTTGCTTTTGATCCAGCCATAAAAACTCAATCCAAAATACCTTACGCCCGCTTCTGTGTTATGGCAAATCTGGATTCTCAGCTTCTGACGTACATTTACTTAACCTATGGGTCATATCATCAGATACAAACATTCAAGTACGAGAACAAGCCTGCATTCTACGTGGAGTGCAAGAAACAAGGGCATCTTAGGTCCCAATATCCTCAGCTTAGACAAGTACAAGAAGCAAAGAATGGGGTCTGTAGTATTTGTCATAACCAAGATCATCTCAAAGAGCAATGTTCATCTTTTAAGAAAGACTTTCGTGGAGCATGCCCTATCAACAAACGATCTCGCAATCTCAATCCTCAACATTGACGAGGGGGCCCCAACTCGCAAGCCCATATTGATAAAGGGAAACAAATAGAAGCTCCTCCTGAATCTTCATCCAAAGGATAGAACCATGGTACCAACAAGGTATTTTCTCTCTTCTCTAACCAGTTTAAAATTCTTACTGATAAGGATAGTGAAGTCCCTTCTGAAGGGTTTGTCATTGAACAACTTACCCATCCTGATCCATCCCTTGTGAACCAAGGCATCCCTATCGATCCTCCCCTCCCATTGGTGTCCCCTCCTATTGACACCTCTCCCCTTCCATCTTGCCCTCTTGCTTCTACCCCCACATCCCCCCTCGCTTCCCCTCTCAAGAGTTGTCCTTCTTCCAAAACCCCCTCCCTCTACCCCCTCCCCACTACCCTCCCCTCTTAAGCTCATCTCCACCCTTTCCCATTCTACCCCACTTTCCATGCCTGCATCCTCCTCTCACCTAACCTCAGGCCCCATCTCATCATCATTGTCAGGCAGATCTTCTCCTCTGCTTGTAGGGTCTTCCCCCATGGAAGATTTTTCACCTGGGTCCCCTTCTCATGCCCTTGTCTACCCGAGTGGTGGTGAGTCTTCCACCCCCCCATGAACAATACCAGGAGCCATAAAAAACCCCAAAGTGATGTGGGTCTGGAAAGAAAGCAAGGTCAACCACCCAATCTTGACCATAGGAAAAAGTAGGTGGTGGATGACATAGCCAGTGGCATCCAAACTACATTACTATCTTCTCTATCTCCTCTTAGAGAGATGTCAAAGGAAGAAGGTAAAAGAATGAAACCCCCACAAATGAAAGGGGGGAAAAGAACTACTTCTAAATCATGCAAATGAAGGTCTTATCTTGGAATTCTAGAGGCCTTAATGGAGCAACGAAGCAGAGGGTGTTCTCCTCCATGAGAAAGGAATTGAGACCTTCAATTATCATTATCTAAGAAACAAAAGTGGAACATATGAATACAGAAAAAATAGTCAAATATGTATGGAACAACTACAAATTTGTTGCAAGTCCCACTCATGGTGCTTCAAGGGGATTGTTGTGCCTATGGGATCCAATCAAAGTAACTGGTGAGCTCATATCCTTCAATGACAGAGTTATTAACATCTACGTTACTTACAATGAAACAAACAAGAAGTGGGTCTTAACCAACATTTATGCCCCAAACAACTTCAATGAAAGAATTTCTATGTGGGACAACCTCTCATAGATGTGCAGGGTATTCCCATGCCATGAATGGATGATCGATGGCAATTTTAATAACCCTCTATACCCAACTGATAAAGTTGGAGGTGCTCCAATCACCACTAGGAGCTATGAGCATTTTGTTGATTTTGTTGATACCAATGAATTGATGGATGTCAAACTGCGAGGATCATTGTTTACCTGGATGAACCAACGAGAAGGGGACCAACTCATCCAACTAAGACTGGATAGATTCCTATTGTCCAAAGAAGCTATCTTGATTCTTGGTGATGCCACCCTATCATCCTTATCGAGAATAGCTTTCGACCATAATCCGCTTCTTCTTGAAGTCACAAGACCGGATCCTAGTTATAAACCTCCTTTTAGATTCGAAACTATGTGGTTTCAACATCCAAAATTTAGGTCAAAAGTTATTGAATGGTGGAGCCAGCCCTTCAATGGATCGTGTGTTTACAAGGTCTACATGAAGCTGAAATTCCTCAAACTTTAGCTTAAGAAATGGAATAAAGAAGTGTTCGACAACATATTTGAATCTCGTAGAGTAATATGCTCCCAAATGAAAGAGATAGAAGATCAGGTTCATAATGGGAATGCCACCATCAGTGTTAGAAAGTAAGATAAGATCCTCATAGCTAAGTTCCATAACTTGCTTGCCAAAGAGGAAAAAATTTGGCAACAAAAATCCCACACTTTGTGGTTTAAAGAAGGAGATTTAAATTCAAAGTTTTTCCATGCAACAACAATGAGACATAGAGGTGAAACTTTCATCAGATGTCTTCACAAGGATGATGGGTCTATAGTCGAAGGTATTGAAGATATTAGATTAGAGGCAGTGGAACACTTTCGCAACATCCTAGTACCATCCTAGGCCTACTCAAAAAATGTGTCAGAATCCCTTCTCTAGTACATTTCGACCCTTGTTTCTCAAGCTGATAACGATTTCCTTCTCCAGCCCTTTTCCCACGATGAAATCAAAGAGGCTCTTTTCTCCATGCCATCCGACAAGGCTCCTGGTCCAGATGGGTTCCCACCAAGGTTTTTTCAAACATTTTGGGATAGTATTGGTGAAGAGGTGTCAGCAACCATCCTTGAAATCCAAAGATCCAAGTTCGTTCTGAGAGACCTTAATTCCATATTTCTTACCCTCATCCCAAAATCCCATGAATGTCATTCCATGACTAACTTTTGTCCTATCAATCTCTACAATATTCTATACAAAATCCTCACCAAGACCATGGAAAATAGAATGAAACGTATCATGCCTCATGTTATCGACATGTGCCAAGGTAGTTCTATCCAAGGTAGGGTCATTATCGATAGTGTGATCACCATACACGAGCTCATCCATACCGTAACTATTAACAGGCTTCCAAGTTTCTTCCTAAAGCTAGATATTAGTAAAGCCTTTGATAGAATTTCATGGGATTTCCTCATAACTATCCTCACTCGGTTTGGCTTCCACCATAGATGGGTTTGATTGATCAAAGCTTGCATCACTTCAGCCTGGTTCTCTATCCTAGTCAATGGGGCAGCGGCTGGGTATTTTAGGAGTAGACATGGAATTAGGCAGGGGGACCCCATATCTCTATTTTTGTTCATCTTAGTTGTTGATAGCCTGGGGAGGGCCCTTAAGGCTGCTTGCTCTACAGGAGATATTTTAGGTATCAAAGCTTCGACTGGTCTCACCCTAGTGTCCCACCAATAGTTTGTTGATGACACTATTCTGGCCAACCATTCTAGTGTCCCGAAAGCTAGAAACATAAGATCCATCCTAGAGGCTTACGAGCGTGCTGCTGGCCAAAGGGTCAATTATCTCAAAAGCAACATCTACTTCATCAACACTCCAGTCCAAAGATAGTTAAAAATTGCTCAAATCTTGGGATGCGCTATTGCTGAGTTTCCTATGATGTACCTTGGCCTTCCTCTTTTCCAAGGTAGCCCTTCAGAGAGAATGTGGGATAACGTGATTCAACAGGTAATGAAGAAGCTTGCAGGATGGAAGGGAGCCCTCCTTAGTAGTGTAGGTAAGTTTATGTTAGTTCAATATTATCTTCAGAGTGTGCCAATTTACTTCATGTCCTTATTCAGAGCCCCAATTATTGTGTGCAATAAGCTAGAACAAATTCAAAGGAATTTTCTATGGTCAGGAATGGAGAACAAAGCCAAATTTCCCCTTGTTGCATGGGATAAAGTTTATCTTCCAAAATGTAGGGGTGGGCTAGGCCTTAGAAAAGTTCACAACATGAATATGGTGATGATCTCCAAGCAAGGGTGGAAAATTATCACTAACTCCCCTGTCCAATGGGTGGAAATTATGAAAAGTAAATATCTTAGGCAAGGGTCCTTGATGGATAACTCCCTCATACCTTTTGGTTCTGCATTCTAGAATTTTGTGTGCCATACCAGACCTATTCTCCAAAAAGGTAGTAGGTGGAAATTAGGTGATGGCTCACATATCAGATTTTGGGAAGATCCCTAGATCACTACACAACCTCTGATGTATGATCAGTCTATAAGTATTTTCAAACCCATTACTGATCAACTATTTGGTCCCAAGGTCGATAATTTTATTTCCTATGGATCGACTCCCCCCAAGTGGGTTAACTTGCCTCTGGACCTAGGATCACTAGAGCTCCATTCTATGAGTCTTTGCTTATCAGAGATGCTCTGCACTCAGTTAATCCTGAGTACCCAGCCACCTGATTCTCCTTTCTAGAAGCTCAGTGAGTCTGGGTTGTTTTCTATCAAAACAACCTATGCATCATTGACTGAACCTAAGGAAGATTGGTTCCCTACAAAATGCATCTGGATTAAGAACCTCATTCCCAAGATAGCTCATTTTTACTGATTGGCAGCTAAAAACAGACTCCTTACTACTAACAATTTGATAGCTTGGGGTATGATCCTCCCAAATAGATGTTTCCTCTGCAAATCTGCTTGGGATTCAGTCAACCACCTATTCTTAGAGTGTTCCTTTTCTAGCAACATCCTATCATTTCTCCTCTTTATTGCATCTATTTCATGGGTTTCCCATTAGTACGCCAGTGACTTCATCCTCTAATGACCCAATCCTTTTCACTCCACTCACCTTAAGTAATGGTGGTCCGTCATTATCCCACACTTCATGTGGTAGGTCTGGCTTGAGAGAAACAATATGACTTTTAGATTTTCTTGCTGTGATCTCAAGTCTGTTTCTTTAAGAATTATCACCTTTTCTTCCAAAAATGCCAACCTTATTCCCTCTGAGGATAGTCCTACGTCTCCCTTTGAGATCCAAGTGGTAAATTCTATCAACCTCTCTTTCGAGATTTCTAGCCAACCCCACCCCATTGTGGATAGATCCCTTGTGTCATGGATTCCCCCTCCCCCCTAGTGGTTTAAACTTAATTTTGATGGTGCATCCAAAGGTAATCCTAGAGAAGCAAGCTACGGAGGGGTGATCCGGGATGACAGAGGTAACATTATTTTAGCTTATGCTAAAAAGTTGGGAATCTAATCAAACACCTTTGTCGAGACCAGAGCTATTTATCGTGGTATCCAAATGGCATTAGATTCCAACATCCAGAACCTGATCATGGAAGGTGATTCATTGAATACAATAAATTATATCAAAGGTAAGTCAAATCCACCCTGGAATGTTGGACCTCTTGTCCAGGAGACCATATTCCACCTCAGAGTAATCAACAATGTTTCAATTCAACATGTGTATAGGGAGGGCAATAAAGTTGTTGATGCCATGGCCAACTTTGGGTTAACTTTGCAGTCATTATCGACGTGGTGGCAGGGCTTTCCCCAATGTATTATGAATTTCTACCATGAAAATGAAGTTTCCACCTATGAATAGGGCCAAAACCCTTAGGACCGATATGCACCACTGTAGAGGGAGAGAGAATAGACGTGGTGGCATTAAAAGACCCTGTTTTTATCAGGTTAAGCCATACTACATCTCCATGCTGAGTTGGAATCCAGTTACATGTTGAAGCCAGGTGGTTGATAGTCTCCAAGTTCACACCCCAAGGAACCTGCCTAATTTTCCTTGAGACTGCACTATAAGATGTGAGGGTTATTGTTTTAAGGCAATAATCAACCAAATCAACAATAAAGGTGGCACTAATGTCAACAATAGTGCCAACATTATCTCCAATATTTGGAAAGGAGAAAATAGGCAAGGGGTCAAAATAGAGCTTCGAATGGAAGGAAAGCATAGAGAGCGTGATTTTACTCACATGATTAGCGATATTGATCTTATGACTAATAATGGCACTATCACCACCTTGTGCCAAGTTGTTGATCTGATAAGGTGTGATAATAGAACCATCCAGATCGTGTCCATCGAGGATGCCAAGATGGCATCAATTTTCTTAAAGGCACACCCATGGAAGATGATTGAGAATGAGGCACATTTCCATTGGTACACTCTGACCACTGTTACCATTTCCAAACATTACTACCAGCTATGCTCCTCACTTTGGCCACCTCCATTTCTGGTGCGCTCTCAGCATATGAACCAAATCATACTTGGGAGTGGTATGGCCCATGTGTTGAGATATCCTAGGCCCAAGCAACCCAATCAATGGCCCAAGGCAAGTTCCAAGCCCGAGGATGTCGGCATGACTCCTCCCTGGATATTGAAGGATAGGTTTTTAATCTGCTTGTGTGTAGTATGAACCAGAGTGATCCTCAAACAAGGAGGAAGGTGGAGGTAGTTGGGATGAAGTGTTTCTCTATGTTCTTGGAGGATGGCATTGTTGGAGCCTAAGCAGTTGTAGCTAGACCCATTGGTAGAGGAGATTATGGCCTCTCATGGGTTGCTGAATTTTCTAAAAAAATTTAATGGACATGACCCTGATATTTCTCAAGAATTCATCCAAAGTTGGGACAATGGAATAGTGTCCCTGAAGGGGCTTACTTTCATCGTGACCATTGACATGTTGGAAAAAATTACTAAACTCCCCAATGATGGAGAGATTGTTCGTAGAGACAAACACTCGATGGTGGGTGAATTGGTATTTTTCTATGACAAGGGGAAGTCTCTAACGAAGAAGGATAATGGGTATGTCAGGGAGGACCTCCCTCCACCTTGGAACTAGGCCATGGTGTTGGTCATGCAGTACCTAACCATGGATGAGCCATCTTCACCCCTCTGAAGCTTTCACATGGCGTTCCTAAACTTCCTCAAGGATGTCAAACAAATCAATATCCCAAAGTATATTTTTCGATCGATGGAGATCTCCATTGATAGTGTTAGAAGAGGGAAGTCTATTTATTCCAAGCACCAGGGCCTCCAATTAATCATCTACAAATACGTCAGCCAGAACCCTGACCAGCACATCATGGAACCTGATAGGCCGACCGTTGACCCTGAACCTATTCTAGAACCTCTGGTGATAATGGAAATTACTCAAGAAGTCCAAGCGATCGATGTGGATAACAAAACCCCTAGTAGAGTAGGCAGGCCAAGAGGATTACCTCCTACAGGCCCATCCATTACTCCTACTAGGTGCTCGGTCCATGTCAAGAGTGCAAACGACAAAGCTAAAAGTCCTTCCCCTACCCATAAAAGTTAGAGGACTACGATAGGACCCTCTCTGAGATCTCGATTTGTCTAGAAAATGGGTGATGTGGACCAGATCACTGACCTAGAGGATATCGTCATGTTGGCTACTTCAATGCTCTTGAGAGCCAGCAAGATTATCACCCTGATGCATGCATAGAAAACCAACATCCCTGTGGAGGACGATCCCAAGGAGGACGAAGACTACATCCCGGAATGAGAAGATGGTTTTGGGGTGTTCCTTTTTGCTTCTGGATTGTCCCATTTTGTTTTTGGGTTATCCATGTGTGTCTACTAGTTCTTTTGTTTGTTCTGTTTGTGCCTACGGGCAGTAATCGATATGTATTTCCTTGTTTCTATTTTTGTTGTTTTTGTTGCATGGCCACAGCTTTTGGCCCCTTTTTGGCTTGTTCCGTAGAGAGTTGAACCTTCACGGGATCCTCTCTACGGTATGTATAGAAGGTTTTGGGTACCTTTCAAAACCCATTATCAATAAAAAATGTTATTTAAATAAAATATTTAAAGAGCAGAGATCATATTTAAATGAAATAGCTTAGCTTATTTAAATGTTATTTAAATGAAAGATCAAAAGATCATAGATAATATTTAAATGAAATAGCTTAGATTATTTAAATGTTATTTAAATAAAATATTTAAATATCCTAGAACATATTTAAATGAAATAGCTTAGCTTATTTAAATGTCATTTAAATGAAAGAGTTAAAGATCATAGATCATCTTTAAATGAAATAACTTAGCTTATTTATGTGTCATTTAAATGAAATATTTAAAGATCATAGATCATCTTTAAATGAAATAGCTTAGCTTATTTAAATGTCATATAAATGAAATATATAAAGATCATAGATCATATTTAAATGAAATAACTTAGTTTATTTAAATGTTATTCAAATGAAAGATTTAAAGATCATAGATTGTCTTTAAATGAAATAGTTTAGATTCTTTAAATGTTCTTCAATTGAAAAGATATAGCCAATGTTTTAATGAAAGTAGATTATGTTCAATTGAAAGGATATAGTCTATGTTTTAATGAAAGTAGATTATTTTTTATGGAAAAGAACATACTTTATACTGAAAGGTTATAGATTATGTTTTAAAGGAAAGAACATAGTTTATATTGGAAAGTTATAGATTATGTTTTAAAGGAAAATAACATAGTTTATTTTTAAAGTTATAGATTATGTTGTAAAGGAAAATAACATAGTTTATATTGGAAAGTTATAGATTATGTTGTAAAGGAAAGGAACATAACTTATATTGGAAGTTATAGATTATGTTTTATGAAAATGAAAGGATATGGATTATGCTATTTGAGATAGTGTAGTTTGTATTGAAATGAAAGGATATGGATTATGCTATTTGAGATAGTGTAGTTTGTATTGAAATGAAAGTAGATTATGTCCAATTGAGGGAATATAGTCTATGTTTACATGGAATTGGATTATTGAATTAATTAAAGGTATGAGACTTTAGTTTATTTGATAAATGAGATTGAGTTATTGGATTAATTAAAGGTATGGGACTTTAGTTTAATTAAAGAAGTGGTTTGTTTGAGAAATGATTAGAAAGCATGATCCTTAGCTTGACTAAAGGGAGATGGTGAACTATTTGTATTTGATGAAATAACTCTCCTTTCTAGTTAATAGAGATAAGGATGGATATGGAGGGATTCTTATATAAAAATGGGTACTAATGTTATGAATACATTAGACCCTTAGGGATGTACTACTCCTCTAATAGACTAGGAGGAAAGAGTTACTCCTAGAGAAGCAATTGTAGAATCTGTTATGTGGATTAAAAGAGTAATTCATGGTAAAGACGTAAGAACTATGAGTTCTTATGCATTGTATTGACATATGTTTGGGAGAAAGGATTATGAGATCCCTTGTATTAGTGAAGACCAAACTTATACAATAAAATAAACATTTAAGGTTGGGTTTTTCCTAGGATATATATTGTGTTATGAGTATATTTCTTTTATCTTACTTTTAATGTATCTCTTGCTAGTTGATTCTCATGTTTGATTTGATTAGATGTTTAGTAGATATTATTCCTTGTTTGATCTAATTAGATAAACTTTATGGTTGTTATGTATGTGTTAGTGTTTAATATTATTAATTAATAATGATAATAATAATAGCAACCCCTTAGATGGTTTTTGGATTGTTACATTTGGTATCAGAGTAGTAAGATGTAGGATAAGACACTTTCATAAAGCAACTCTAGGAACAATGGACTAGAGGTTTTCTTGGAATGTGCTAAGGTTTAGGTATCTTTTTATTCAGGTCCTTGCTTAGTTAAGTTAAATCTAGGAAGACCTTGAATTACCAGTTGCTTTGAAATCTGAGCACATAGTCATAGGACTATAAGCTTCCCTAGACAAGGTCTAGCTAAGATGGACTAGAAGCTTCCTAGGATAAGCTAAAGATTGCTTAAAAATTAATCCTGGAAAATTAACTTCTCTCTGGTATAGTATCTTGCGTAAAGCAAGCATAACCTTAGCCATTTGTGAATGAAAGAAGATGAAAGAAATTAGACTTAACTCCTTTGTGGCTAAGGAAAATGACATCTTGTATAAAAACAAGTGTGACCCAAATTACTACCAAAAGGGTAATAATGGTTGTAGTCCAGATAACACCTTATGGGGAATACAAGTGTGGTGGTGACCATTATTGATCTAGGTTAGTTATGAGATATAAATGACCTTTGGAAAGTACAAATTGAAAGTAATCTAAAACCTTGGTATTGTAAAGAGAAATGACATCAAGATAAGGAAGAAATTTTAGTAGAGGTAGAAAACCTCACAATTGTAGTTTAGTTATTACAAGAACAATTGATTAATAGAGGCAACACATGAACCAACAAAAGAAATAATTGGAAATTATTAATCAAGATACTAAAATGAAAAAAATCTAAAGTAAACAGAAGGAAGATCCTGCTACAAAATATTACAAAGGCAAAAGCTCGTATAGATGTGGAGCTAATCAAGGACCTGAAGAATATCAGGGTATCCAAATCAATTGATAAAATTAGCCAATGTATGGCTGTGTGATTTGAGAATGTATCTTTTCTTGAGGAATTGCTCATTAGTGACCTAAATATTGAGGTTACCTTTCACATGCAAGATATAGCTTTTGAATGATGAAATAACTTCAAAGCTAGCAATAGAACTTAAACTAGTTAGATCTACAGACATCTAGTAGTTTTAAGTAAGCTTAGTAAAAATGAGATGGATGACTTTAACTATGTCATCAATAAGATGAGATAGATAGATAGAGTCAACTCATAGTGAAGATGGGATAGATGACTTTAGCTATCTCATAAATAAGATGATATAGATATATAGAGTCAACTCATAGTAAAAATGAGATGGATGACTTTAGCTATCTCATCAATAAGATGAGATAGATAGATAGATAAAGTCAACTCATACTAAATATGGGATGGATAACTTTAGCTATCTCATCGATAAGATGAGATAGATAGATATAGTTAGCTCATACAAAAAATGAGATGGATGACTTTAGCTATCTCATTGATAAGATGAGATAGATAGATAAAGTCAACTCATAGTGATGATGGGATGGATAACTTTAGTTATCTCATCGATAAGATGAGATAAATAGCTTAAGCTAAGCTCAAAAGGAGGTGAGATAGATACCTTAAGTTAGTTCATCATAGGTAAAATAACTATTCTTGGTTAAGTTGATCATAATTAATGAGAAATAATAGGTGAAGTGACCATTTTTAGTTAAGTTAATCATGCTTAATAAAGAATAAATGAGTTGTTATATTATTAGGATTTGACTTTACTTATCTAGAAAAGAGTAGGTAGGAAATCTACTCTAGAGAGGATTATGGGATCCTCTCCTTAATTTGTTATATAATAACTAGATTTTGAGTTTAGTGAACACTTAAAGGCATAAAGATCCGTATAGAGAGCAAATCCTGAGTTTAGAAAACAAGAAATTCCTACATAGCTTCAAGCCTTAAAGAAGGCATATAGTGGTTTGACTTGAAAGCACTTAGATTTAATAGAGCAAGTCAAGGATATGTCACCTAAATATGAGAGTTGTAGTGAATTTCAAGCCAAAAATAAAGGAAATCTTGAAGAAAGTAAGATTTCAGTACAGATGATGGACTCTTGTGCTTTAAGGATGGGGGGTTTCTACCCAAAATTGGTAGTTTGAGGTGATGTGTTATGCATAAATTGCAATGTTTTCTTCGTTCTCTTGCCTTGCAGGTACAAAGATATAGGAAATTAGGAAAAAAAAACTCCTTCTAGATTGATTTGAAGAAGGATGTTATTACTTATGTTGCTCAATGATTAGGATTGCATCTCCTATAGAGTGAATGCAATATTTATATTTGCGGGGGATGATGAAATTTTATTTAAACTCAATAAAATGGAAAGTAGACATTATCCTTGATCATCTAACTTGGTGTAGCAATAATGTTTTTGCAAGAAACACCCGAGATAGTGTTTAGTCCCAAGGGTTAGTATGTCATGACCCTCCCTCCTAAACTCTTACCATGAAGAACTATATGTTAATCAATGATGCTTTAACACTTAGTTTTGTTATAAATAAATGACTATATGAGGTCTTCTTAGGATTAGGATGTAATGTTCTAATAAGAGAATCTTATATTATAAATAAAATAATATTTATAATAAAAGGATATTATAATTATAATAAAAGACTATTATAAATCAGATAATATTTATAATAAAAGACTATTATATATTTATAATAGAAGAATATTATATTTATAAAGGAATAAATATAATAAAATAAAATTAAAATAATGAAATTATTATAAATAAATTGTTATATTCAAATATTTATTTATTTTAATAAAAGGTTATTATTTTAAATAAATAAAAGAATATTTATTTATTATAATAATTATTATTTTTAAAGAATATTCTTATTTTAAATAATAAAAGGCTATTATGTTCTTTTATTATAATGAAGGGGCTGATATTTTTGGAATGCTCGTAGAGCAGAGATATTTTCTTTATGAAATATTTTTATATTAAAAATATCTATCATGGTTGCCTTAGGAATATGAGCCTTCAATTCGAAGGGGTATGCCTTCATGTTGAAAAAAGACTTTTTGGTCTTTGGTGGGTGTGGTTTTATTTTAAAAGGAGACTTTTTGACATAGATGGTAGAAAAAAAATTATTATATATAAGTTTGTTGGCGGCCATTTTGAAAAAAAGAGGGCTTAATATTAGGAGGTGGAAAAGGGAAAAAGGAAAAATAAGGAAAACTTGGAGGATGGTTTTGAACAACTGAAGCTACCTTAAGAAGATAACCAGGTTGGGAACATCGATTACTCTAGCTTTTTATTAACTTTTGGAGTAAAGAAAATGCTTAGTTTTAAAATAAGCTAAAATGTGGTATCCTCATTTTCATTGCTGACTGTACCTTAGTTTATCTGTGACGCCGCTAGAAAAGGGTTTAATAGTGGTCGTTTTGCTACCATGATCCAAAGATCTGTTTGCTACCATGGTCCAAAGGGAATTTGGTTGCAAAAACCTTAATGTTTCCTCCTATGCACGCATTTTCCTCCTCTGTTGTGGGTTTTGATGTTTTACTACCATCACTTATATCCTGCCTAAGCTAGGCTTACCCCTTTTAATTTATTTCCTTTCTATCCAATCATCGTGTGAGTGAAGCTACATCAGTGGAAAAAAAAGAAAGACTTTAATTATTGTTTGATTTCTTAAATATATAATTGCATGAAAATAACAATATTTATTTTAAAATCATTCGAACAAAACGAAATAGGGTTTGATTTATTTGACATGAAAATAGCATATTTAATTTGAAGTCATCTTTCGAATTGGAAAGAAGACTTTCCATTTAAATTATTTATTGGTTTTTATTTAATAGAAATAACCTATGTTGGTCGCCATGCGAAGTAAAAGATAATTTCATAAAATAATATAGTTTAGATTATATGGAAAAGAATAACATAAATTAGATTATGTTATATAATTTAGACTATGTTGAGATAGGAAATAATATAATTTATATTGAGATAAAATAGCCTAGTTTATTTAAATGTTATTTAAATGAAAGATTTAAAGATGATAGATAATATTTAAATGAAATAGCTTAGCTTATTTAAATAAAATATTTAAATATCATAGATCATCTTTAAATGAAATAGTTTAGTTTATTTAAATGTTATTTAAATGAAAGATTTAACAATTATATATCATCTTTAAATGAAATAGCTTAGATTATTTAAATATTATTTAAATAAAATATCTAAAGTTCATAGATCATCTTTAAATGAAATAGCTTAGCTTATTTAAATATTATTTAAATGAAAGATTTAAAGATCATAGATAATCTTTAAATGAAATAGCTTAGGTTATTTAATTAAAGATCATATATCATATTTAAATGAAATAGTTTAGATTCTTTAAATGTTATTCAATTGAAATGATATAGTCAATGTTTTAATGAAAGTAGATTATGTTTGATTGAAAGGATATAGCCTATATATTAATGAAATTAGATTATGTTTTATGAAAAAGAACATAGTTTATATTGGAAAGTTATAGATTATGTTTTAAAGCAAAGAACATAGTTTATATTGGAAAGTTATAGATTATGTTTTAAAGGAAAAGAACATAGTTTATATTGGAAGTTATAGATTATGTTGTAAAGAAAAAGAACATAGTTTATATTGGAAAGTTATAGATTATGTTTTAAAGCAAAAGAACATAGCTTATATTGGAAGTTATAGATTATGTTTTATGAAAATGAAAGGATATAGATTATGCTATTTGAGATAGTATAGTTTGTATTGAAATGAAAGGATATGGATTATGCTATTTGAGATAGTATAGTTTGTATTGAAATAAAAGGATATGGATTATGCTATTTGAGATAGTATAGTTTGTATTGAAATGAAAGTAGATTATGTCCAATTGAGGGAATATAGTCTATGTTTTCATGGAATTGGATAATTGAATAAATTAAAGGTATGAGACATTAGGTAATTTGATAAATTAAATTGAATTATTGGATTAATTAAAATTATGGGACTTTAGTTAATTAAAGAAGTGGTTTATTTGAGAAATTATTAGAAAACAATTATCCTTAGCTTGACTAAAGGGAGATCGTGAACTATTTGCATTTAATGAAATACCTCTCATTTCTAGTTAATAGAGATAAGGATGGATATGGAAGGATTCTTATATAAAAATGGATACTGATGTTATGAATACATTAGACCCTTAGGGATGTACTACTCCTCTAATAGACTAGGAGGAAGGAGCTACTCCTAGAGAAGCAATTGTAGAATCTGTTATGTGGATTAAAAGAGTAATTCATGGTAAAGACATGAGAACTATGAGTTCTTATGCATTGTATTGGTATATGTTTGGGAGAAAGGATTATGGGATCCCTTGTATTAGTGAAGACCAAACTTATGCAATAAAGGAAATATTTGAGGTTGGATTTTCTTGTAAGGGTTTTCCCTAAAATATATATTGTGTTATGGGTATCTTCCTTTTATCTTACTTTTAATGTATCTCTTGCTAGTTGATTCTCATGTTTGATTTGAATAGATGTTTAGTAGATATTGTTCTTTGTTTGATCTAATTAGATAAAATTTATGGTTGTTAAGTATGTGTTAATGTTTAAAATTGTTAATTAATTTTAAAATAATAATAATAATAATAATAGCAACCCCTTAGTTAGATGGTTTTTGGGTTGTTACACAAATTTTGAAACTAATCCTAATTTTTTTAGATTTCATAATAATTTCCAAAAATAAATAGAATCAACACATTACCTAGAAAAGAAAAAATTACTTGCAAAAAGAATGTGCATGATATAAAGAATGTTTCTAGACACCGAAATAATCTCACTAAAGGTAAATATTTATGCTCCATCCAGTGACTACATGGTTGGTAGGAAGTAAAATAAATACCCAGTTACAAGAGATATTTAGGTCAAGGTTAAAGAACTAACTTTTAGATTATATAATAAAATATTATATTAATTCATTTATGCAAGGTGTATAGGGGCCCAAAGGTATATAAAATAAATATAAAAAAAAAAATCATAATCATTCATCAAAGGTGCTTAGCAACCTCATTGGTAACATAATATTCAGCTATCATAGAAGAATGAGATATAGTGGATTATTATCTATAACACTAAGAGACTAGGACAAAACTAGGATAGAAAACAAACCCTATAGTGGGGTGTTGTAAGTCCAAATCATTGGCCCAATAAAAATTTAAAATATTATCATAATTAAGGTGCTCTAAATAAAAAATGAATATCCATCTAGAATGTACCTCCAATATAGCAAAGAATTTGCTTGAGGGATATCCAATCACTCTCATGGGGTGCTTGAATGCACCTAGAACAAAACCTAAAAATGAATGAAATATTTTATTGAGTAAGGGTAAGATAGAGAAGGACACCAACAAGCAATTGGTATAAGGTAGAATCCACCAAAGGAGTAGTGAAATTTTTTCATAGGTTCAAATTATAAGTAAAGAGATTTTTATTAAGTTTTCAATCCTCTATCCTAAAAGTTGTAGAAGATCTAGTGTATAGTTGGGATAGTAAATAATGATTCCAGAAGATGAATGGTTAATCTAAATTCCCAAAAGTAATGCAAAATCCCTAAATATTTCATCTCAAAAGTATCATGAAGTCATAACTTCATTTCCTAGAACAAAGATGTCAAACTACATGTAATGAGAAAATCATCAACTTATAACATAATCACCAATGTCTAATCATCTTAATGCTTGAGGTAGACATCATACTCTTTCTCATAGTGTCAAAGCCCATAGATAAGAAAAACGGAATAAATATTTTCATACTAAGCACAAGGAGCCTCCTTAAGACCATACAAGGACTTGTTCAAATGACACACCAAGGGAGTAGGCCCATCAAGCCCAAAACTAGTTGTTTACTATATACAAATCTCCTCTTGAAGTGTATCATGAAGATAATATTCACATCCATATGGTTACCTTCTATCCATAGAAAGTATCTATAGAATCCAAATCAATTCCATTTAGGTAATTGAGTTAAATACCTTCAAGTAATTAATTCTCTCCTAATAAAATTGTTGGCAATTTTGGGTACTTTGGGTACATTGCCTTTGCTCAAGTGTATAAGTTGTCATTGATGTCAAGAAGCTTTTGAAGGAATTTGATTTGATGTCAAATAATTTGTTTTGATGAAGGTTACGGCATGACAAGTTCGAAAGAAAGTAAGTTGGAAAAGTGTCGCGATATCGCGACATGTCGCATTTTCGTGACTTAAGCAGGAGAGAGAAAGCATTTTAGAAAAGTGTCGCGATATCGCGACATGTCGCATTTTCACGACTTAAGCAGAAGAGAGAAAGCAAGTTAGAAAAGTGTCGCGATATCGCGACATGTCGTAGTTTCGCGACTCAAAGAGGAGAGAGAATGTACGGAGTCAGAAATGTCATGATTTCGTGACATATTGCAAGGAAGGTTGTACGGACGAAAAAGTGTCACGATTTCATGACATGTTGCAGGAGAGAGAGTCCGAAAGAAAAAGTGTCATGATTTCGTGACATAATGCAGAAGAGAGAGTCCGTAGTGTGAATTGTCATGATTTCATGACAAGTTCGAAGAGAGAGAAAGTAACACGAAAAGTGTCACGATTTCGTGACATGCTGCAGATGAAAATGTTCCAAGTAAGAACTGTCATGATTTCGTGACATGCAACAAAGGAAAGGTTTCGAAGTAAGAAATGTCATGATTTCATGACATGTTGAAGAGAAAGCTTACGGATGCAAAAAGTGTCACGATTTCATGACAGATTGAGATGGCAACATACGGTTGGAGAAAGTGTCATGATTTCATGACAAAAATAGAAAGCAGGTCTTCAACAAGAGAAGAGTCACGATTTCATGACAGAAGCAAAATGAAAGAGCATGGAAGAAGAAGCGTCATGATTTCATGACAAATTCAAGAAGGAAGAGCTCAAAGGCGAAAGCGTCACGATTTCATGACATGTTCCATTTTCGCGAGCATAAGGCAGAGAAAAGCACAAGGCAACGAAAGTGTCATGATTTTGTGACATGTTCCATTTTCGCTAGTGCAAGCAGAGAAGAGTGCAAGGAAGCGAAAGTGTCACGATTTCGTGACATGTTTTGCTTTTGCGAGTGCAAGCCGAGAAGAGGTTAAGAAAGCGAAAAGTGTCACGATATCGTGACATGTTGTATTTTCATGATAGAAGCTATAGAAGAGTTACAGAGGCAGTGAAGCCGACAAAGTCAAATTTTAGCCGATGAAGATTAGGGCTTGCAACCGACGAAGATTAGGGTTTGCATTTGTTATAACAACCGACTAAGATTAAAGTTTTCATCATGAAAATTTTATTATAAAAGGAGGGCTATTTTGGAGAGTTGAAGTGTAGTTGATGTGCGATGTTCGCAGATAGTGCACAGAGCAAGAAGTTCGATCGTCGAGAGCAGAGTGCAAAATTTGATCGTAGTGTGCAGAGTGCATTTCGTCGAATCATTCTAAGTGTGAAAGATCGCAAAGGAAGCAGAGTGTGCGAAGACGGTGCCGCTGTGATTGCGCAGAGGTGCAAAGGTTGAAGTTCGATCAAGTGCGGTTGTGATTGCGCAAAGAGAGCAGAGGGCGTAGAGAGCACAAAGGGCAAAGACGAATGTGGAGTGCTGCTGCTTGAGGACAGAGGTGCATTGGTTCTTTGAGAAGAACCTGAGGACAGATTTGGCAAGTCTTTGAGAAGGCTTGTGTGTAGAGGATTGATTTGTTCAAAGTTGGATAGATCGTGAGATAGAGGAAGACTTGTACTAGACCGATCGACTGTGTTTGGTACAAGTTGTTGAGCTGCTGTGGACGTGATCCTAGAAGGCAAAGGTCACTTAGGATAAGCATTAAGGACAGGAGGTCTTCGGTGGAAAGGAGTTCCACGTGTCTGGCAAGAGGTAGAGGCAGTTGATCTTCTGAGGGATCATTTCCAGAGCAGAGGGAAGGTATCTCCTTTGAGCCGAGGCTCATAAACATTGTAATTGGGAAGGATTCCCAAAGAACTTTGAGATAACTTTTAGAGAAAAGTTTTGTGGATGTAGCCCAACCATTCCCGGGTGAACCACGTTAAAATTGATGTCACTTTGTGGATGATTTTGTGCATTGCTTTGATATTGCTTTGGGTATATTGCTTTACTATTTTGAAATATAAAGGAAAAAGTAAAAGAGGTCTTATACTTGTTCACCCCCCTCTCAGTATAAGCTTGTGTTCTTCAATTGGTATCGAGAGCCGGTGCCTTCGAAAAGTTTAACGACTTGAAGGAAAAGCTAGTAAAGAACACAATGGATTATTCAAGTGGCAATGCAACACCTATTCTTGATGGGTCAGATTTTGGTCTTTGGAGTGCAAGGATGAAGGTTCATCTAATGGCACTTGGTAATGAGGTATGGGAAGTAATTGAAGATGAGTACACTATTCCTGTACATGGTCCAAATACTAAAGAAGAAAGGCTCCTACATCACAACAATTCAAAAGCAATGAATGCAATCCTGAAAGGCTTACAGAAAGCAGATCTCACCAAAGTGATTCACTGCAAGACAACTAGTGAAATGTGGAAACAGTTGCAGGTGGTTCATACAGGTGATACAAATGTCAGAAAGGCCAAGTTGAGACACTTCAAAGGTATGTTTGAACAACTCAAGATGAATGATGATGAAAATATTAGTGACTACATGCTTCGTATGGATGAGGTTGTTAACTCCATGAAAGACTTAGGTCTTGAGCTTGCTGAAAATGATGTTTGTGATAAGATTTTAAGATCTCTTCCTAATAGATTTAGTGAAAATATTTCTGCTATTGAGGAAGCTAAAGATTTGGATAAGTTGAAAAAGGATGAGCTCCATAGTATACTTGCAGCATTTGAGTTGAGAACTCAAGTGAAGGTTGATGTCAAGAAAGAGGCGGCTTTCAAGGCTACCAAGAAATCCAAGGGTAAACAACTTCAAGAGAGTGATGAGTCTTCTAGTGATGAAGAGGCATATTACAACAAGAAAGGCAAGTTCTCTAGAAAGCACAAAAGCATGAAAAATATAAGATGTTTCAATTGTGGAAAGTTTGGTCATTATGCTATTGATTGTACTGTTCCCAAGAATGAAAGTGATGAAGATAAACAGGATTCTAAGAGCAAGGATTCTGAAAAGCACAAGCATCACAGGAAGAACAAAGATGAGCACAACAATCAAGGAAAGAGGTATTCTCACAAGCACAAGAAGAGTTTCTACCTAGACAAAGCAAGTAAGTGTTCTAGTAGTGATAGTGAAAGTTCTTCAAGTGATGATGAAAATGAGATGTTGTTCATATCAGAAAAAGAGGAAGAACCGAAACATAGATTCATTATCATGAAATGTCTTAGATGTGGAAATTTTGGTCACCTTGAGGATGATTGTACAAATAATGATTTGGTTTCTAGTATGTATGAGGATGCTTCAGAAAACTATAAGGAAGATGCATGTATGGTTTTTGAAAAAGGTAGCACCTCTAGTGATAAGAAATCTGAAAAAGGCTTTGATGATTCAGAAAGCAAACAAATAAAGGATCTTGAAAGTGAACTTATTAGTGCTCTTAGTGCTTTGAAAAAGGAAAGAAAGAAGAATGCTAGACTCAAGGATAAGTTAGATGAATGTTGTATGGAGAGAGATGATCTTATAGAAAATCTTGATTTCTCTATAGCTAAGACACAAGAACTCAAGGATGAGTTAGAGTCTAAGGTTCTTGAGTATAGTGAGTTAGAACAGAAAATGGCTTCTTTGAAAGAGGAAACTAAAGAGTACAAGGATAAGCTTTACAGGTTTCAAGATAGCTCCAAAAAGGTTAAGTCACTCATCAAAGGTCAAAGAAAGACAACAGATAAAACAGGCCTTGGTTTTGTTAAGCCACACAAGGAACAAGTTGGAGAGTCTAGTAAGAGACTCCAAAAGGAAGAGAGTTCTGATGAGGAAAGTATTTCAGATCATGAGTCCTTGAATGATAGATGCGCAGAAATAGAAAATAGAATTCAGAATGAGAAGAAGAAGTTTTCAGGACCCAAGAGGTCAAATAAAGGAAAATTTCAAGGCAGATGTTTTGCGTGTCACAGGTTTGGTCACATGGCTTCACATTGCATGGCTCAAGTGAAGAAGGTAAATGACAATTTTAGAAGTGCTAGTTTCTTTCAAGGGTATTGCTACTCTTGTCAATAGTTTGGGCACAAGGCAGTCTATTGCAAGGTAAATAACAAGAACAGGTTTGGTCAGAATAGGTGGATTCAAAGATCAGGTTTACCTCAGAGAAACAACATCGTCAAGTGTTTCAAGTGCAACAATGAAGGTCATATAATTAGACAGTGTAGAGCTGAAATTCCAAAATACAAGAACAGGAACAGTGGCATGATCAGGTCCAAGGATCAAGGCATGAACAAGAACAGGGATGAGAACAAGAACAAGAACAATGACAAGAACAGGAATATGGACAAAGAGTTCAAGAGAAGGCCCGACAAGGAAGTTATAGATGCTGATGATGATCAGTGCCTAATGGGAGTTTTACTCCCACCCCAGAATTAATCACCTCATCAGGAGGTGGGGGAGGGACTAAGCTAAGAGGCTCATTCTTAGTCCCGAGCCCCAAAGGTGACCCTTTGCCATTGATGACAAAGGGGGAGAGATATGAGTAAGGGGGAGAGCTTCAAAGTGAAGAGGAAAGCTTCAAGTCGGGGGAGCAAAACTTCAAAGGAAGATTCTCGGTTGTGGGCACAGTTGTTAGCACAGTTGGTTTCAGTTTTGGCTCTTGAGAAGTGTTTTCATGAAAAGGTTTGCCATCAATGACAAAGGGGGAGATTGTTGGCAATTTTGGGTACTTTGGGTACATTGCCTTTGCTCAAGTGTATAAGTTGTCATTGATGTCAAGAAGCTTTTGAAGGAATTTGATTTGATGTCAAATAATTTGTTTTGATGAAGGTTACGGCATGACAGGTTCGAAAGAAAGTAAGTTGGAAAAGTGTCGCGATATCGCGACATGTTTTCCGACTTAGAGAGAGAAAGCATTTTATAAAAATGTCACGATATCGCGACATGTCAAAATTTCACGACTTAAGGAGAGAGAAAGCAAGTTAGAAAAGTGTCGCGATATCGCGACATGTCACAGTTTCGTGACTCAAAGAGGAGAGAGAATGTATGGAGTCAGAAATGTCATGATTTCATGACATATTGCAAGGAAGGTTGTACGGACGAAAAAGTGTCACGATTTCATGACATGTTGCAGGAGAGAGAGTCCGAAAGAAAAAGTGTCATGATTTCATGACATAATGCAGAAGAGAGAGTTCGTAGTGTGAATTGTCATGATTTCATGACAAGTTCGAAGAGAGAGAAAGTAACACGAAAAGTGTCACGATTTCGTGACATGTTGCAGATGAAAATGTTCCAAGTAAGAACTATCGTGATTTCATGACATGCAGCAAAGGAAAGGTTTCGAAGTAAGAAATGTCATGATTTCATGACATGTTGAAGAGAAAGCGTACGGATGTAGAAAGTGTCACGATTTCATGACAGATTGAGATGGCAGCATACGGTTGGAGAAAGTGTCACGATTTTGTAGAAACAGAAAGCAGGTCTTCAACAGGAGAAGAGTCACGATTTCATGATAGAAGCAAAATGAAAGAGCATGGAAGAAGAAGCGTCATGATTTCATGACAAATTCAAGAAGGAAGAGCTCAAAGGCGAAAGCGTCACGATTTCATGACATGTTCCATTTTTGGGCACAAGGCAGCGAAAGTGTCATGATTTTACGACATGTTCCATTTTCGCTAGTGCAAGCAGAAAAGAGTGCAAGGAAGCGAAAGTGTCACGATTTCGTGACATGTTCTACTTTCGCGGGTGCAAGCCGAGAAGAGGTTAAGAAAGCGAAAAGTGTCACGATATCGTGACATGTTGTATTTTCATGATAGAAGCTACAGAAGAGTTACAGAGGCAGTGAAGCCGACAAAGTCAAATTTTAGCCGACGAAGATTAGGGCTTGCAGTCGACGAAGATTAGGGTTTGCATTTGTTATAACAGTCGACTAAGATTAAAGTTTTCATCATGAAAATTTTATTATAAAAGGAGGGCTATTTGGAGAGTTGAAGTGTAGTTGAAGTGCGACGTTCGTAGATAGTGCATAGAGCAAGAAGTTCGATCATCGAGAGAGAGTGCAAAATTTGATCGTAGTGTGAGAGTGCATTTCATCGAATCATTCTAAGTGTGAAAGATCGCAAAGGAAGTAGAGTGTGCGAAGACGATGCCACTGTGATTGCACAAAGGTGCAAAGGTTGAAGTTCGATCAAGTGCGGCTGTGATTGCGCAAAGAGAGCAGAGGGCATAGAGAGCACAAAGGGCAAAGACGAATGTGAAGTGCTACTGCTTGAGGACAGAGGTGCATTGGTTCTTTGAGAAGAACCTGAGGACAGATTTGGCAAGTCTTTGAGAAGGCTTGTGTGTAGAGGATTGATTTGTTCAAAGTTGGACAGATCTGACAGACAGAGGAAGACTTGTACTAGACCGACTACCATGTTTGGTACAGTTGTTGAGCTGCTGTGGACATGATCATAGAAGGCAAAGGTCTCTTAGGCTAAGCATTGAGGATAGGAGGTCTTCGGTGGAAAGGAGTTCCACGTGTTGGCAAGAGGTAGAGGCAGTTGATCTTCTGAGGGATCATTTCCAAAGTAGAGGGGAAGGTATCTCCTTTGAGCCGAGGCTCATAAACATTGTAATTGGGAAGGATTCCCAAAGAACTTTGAGATAACTTTTAGAGAAAAGTTTTGTGGATGTAGCCCAACCATTTTGGGTGAACCACGTTAAAATTGATGTCACTTTGTGGATGATTTTGTGCATTGCTTTGATATTGCTTTGGGTATATTGCTTTACTATTTTGAAATATAAAGGAAAAAGTAAAAAGAGGTCTTATACTTGTTCACCCCCCTCTCAGTATAAGCTTGTGTTCTTCAATTGGTATCAAGACCGGTGCCTTCGAAAAGTTTAACTAGCTTGAAGGAAAAGCTAGTAAAGAACACAATGGATTATTCAAGTGGCAATGCAACACCTATTCTTGATGGGTCGGATTTTGGTCTTTGGAGTGCAAGGATGAAGGTTCATCTAATGGCACTTGGTAATGAGGTATGGGAAGTAATTGAAGATGAGTACACTATTCCTGTACATGGTCCAAATACTAAAGAAGAAAGGCTCCTACATCACAACAATTCAAAAGCAATGAATGCAATCCTGAAAGGCTTACAGAAAGCAGATCTCACCAAAGTGATTCACTGCAAGACAACTAGTGAAATGTGGAAACAGTTGCAGGTGGTTCATACAGGTGATACAAATGTCAGAAAGGCCAAGTTGAGACACTTCAAAGGTATGTTTGAACAACTCAAGATGAATGATGATGAAAATATTAGTGACTACATGCTTCGTATGGATGAGGTTGTTAACTCCATGAAAGACTTAGGTCTTGAGCTTGCTGAAAATGATGTTTGTGATAAGATTTTAAGATCTCTTCCTAATAGATTTAGTGAAAATATTTCTGCTATTGAGGAAGCTAAAGATTTGGATAAGTTGAAAAAGGATGAGCTCCATAGTATACTTGCGGCATTTGAGTTGAGAACTCAAGTGAAGGTTGATGTCAAGAAAGAGGCGACTTTCAAGGCTACCAAGAAATCCAAGGGGGTAAACAACTTCAAGAGAGTGATGAGTCTTCTAGTGATGAAGAGGCATATTACAGCAAGAAAGGCAAGTTCTCTAGAAAGCACAAAAGCATGAAAAATATAAGATGTTTCAATTGTGGAAAGTTTGGTCATTATGCTACTGATCGTACTATTCCCAAGAATGAAAGTGATGAAGATAAACAGGATTCTAAGAGCAAGGATTCTAAAAAGCACAAGCATCACAGGAAGAACAAAGATGAGCACAACAATCAAGGAAAGAGGTATTCTCACAAGCACAAGAAGAGTTTCTACCTAGACAAAGCAAGTAAGTGTTCTAGTAGTGATAGTGAAAGTTCTTCAAGTGATGATGAAAATGAGATGTTGTTCATATCGGAAAAGAGGAAGAACCGAAACATAGATTCATTATCATGAAATGTCTTAGATGTGGAAATTTTGGTCACCTTGAGGATGATTGTACAAATAATGATTTGGTTTCTAGTATGTATGAGGATGCTTCAAGAAAACTATAAGGAAGATGCATGTATGGTTTTTGAAAAAGGTAGCACCTCTAGTGATAAGAAATCTGAAAAAGGCTTTGATGATTCGGAAAGCAAACAAATAAAGGATCTTGAAAGTGAACTTATTAGTGCTCTTAGTGCTTTGAAAAAGGAAAGAAAGAAGAATGCTAGACTCAAGGATAAGTTAGATGAATGTTGTATGGAGAGAGATGATCTTATAGAAAATCTTGATTTCTCTATAGCTAAGACACAAGAACTCAAGGATGAGTTAGAGTCTAAGGTTCTTGAGTATAGTGAGTTAGAACAAAAAATGGCTTCTTTGAAAGAGGAAACTAAAGAGTACAAGGATAAGCTTTACGGGTTTCAAGATAGCTCCAAAAAGGTTAAGTCACTCATCAAAGGTCAAAGAAAGACAACAGATAAAACAGGCCTTGGTTTTGTTAAGCCACACAAGGAACAAGTTGGAGAGTCTAGTAAGAGACTCCAAAAGGAAGAGAGTTTCGATGAGGAAAGTATTTCAGATCATGAGTCCTTGAATGATAGATGCGCAGAAATAGAAAACAGAATTCAGAATGAGAAGAAGAAGTTTTCGGGACCCAAGAGGTCAAATAAAGGAAAATTTCAAGGCGGATGTTTTGCGTGTCACAGGTTTGGTCACATGGCTTCACATTGCATGGCTCAAGTGAAGAAGGTAAATGACAATTTCAGAAGTGCTAGTTTCTTTCAAGGGTATTGCTACTCTTGTCAATAGTTTGGGCACAAGGCAGTCTATTGCGAGGTAAATAACAAGAACAGGGTTGAGTCAGAACAAGTGGATTCAAAGATCGGGTTTACCTCAGAGAAACAACATCGTCAAGTGTTTCAAGTGCAACAATGAAGGTCATATAACTAGACAGTGTAGAGTTGAACTTCCAAGGTACAGGAACAGGAACAGTGGCATGATCAGGTCCAAGGATCAAGGCATGAACAAGAACAGGGATGAGAACAAGAACAAGAAAAGTGACAAGAACAGGAATATGGACAAAGAGTTCAAGAGAAGGCCCGACAAGGAAGTTATAGATGCTGATGATGATCAGTGCCTAATGGGAGTTTTACTCCCACCCCAGAATTAATCACCTCATCAGGAGGTGGGGGAGGGACTAAGCTAAGAGGCTCATTCTTAGTCCCGAGCCCCAAAGGTGACCCTTTGCCATTGATGACAAAGGGGGAGAGATATGAGTAAGGGGGAGAGCTTCAAAGTGAAGAGGAAAGCTTCAAGTCAGGGGGAGCAAAACTTCAAAGGAAGATTCTCAGTTGTTAGCACAGTTGGTTTCAATTTTGGCTCTTGAGAAGTGTTTTCAGTAAAGGTTTGCCATCAATGACAAAGGGGGAGATTGTTGGCAATTTTGGGTACTTTGGGTACATTGCCTTTGCTCAAGTGTATAAGTTGTCATTGATGTCAAGAAGCTTTTGAAGGAATTTGATTTGATGTCAAATAATTTGTTTTGATGAAGGTTACGGCATGACAGGTTCGAAAGAAAGTAAGTTAGAAAAGTGTCGCGATATCGCGACATTATTTTAAAAAATAATATCACATGTCACATTTTCGTGACTTAAGGAGAGAAAGCAAGTTAGAAAAGTGTCGCGATATCGTGACATGTCGCAGTTTCGTGACTCAAAGAGGAGAGAGAATGTACGGAGTCAGAAATGTCACGATTTCATGACATATTGCAAGGAAGGTTGTACGGACGAAAAAGTGTCACGATTTCGTGACATGTTGCAGGAGAGAGAGTCCAAAAGAAAAAGTGTCATGATTTCATGACATAATGCGAAGAGAGAGTCCGTAGTGTGAATTGTCGTGATTTCGTGACAAGTTCGAAGAGAGAGAAAGTAACACGAAAAGTGTCACGATTTCGTGACATGTTGCAAATGAAAATGTTCCAAGTAAGAACTGTCGCGATTTCATGACATGCAGCAAAGGAAAGGTTTCGAAGTAAGAAATGTCACGATTTCATGACAGGTTGAAGAGAAAGCGTACGGATGCGAAAGTGTCATGATTTCATGTACGATTGAGATGGCAGCATACGGTTGGAGAAAGTGTCACGATTTCATGACAAAAAAAGAAAGCAGGTCTTCAACAGGAGAAGAGTCACGATTTCATGACAGAAGCAAAACGAAAGAGCATGGAAGAAGAAGCGTCATGATTTCATGACAAATTCAAGAAGGAAGAGCTCAAAGGTGAAAGCATCATGATTTCATGACATGTTTCATTTTCACGGGCGTAAGGCAGAGAAAAGCACAAGGCAGCGAAAGTGTTGCAATTTTGTGACATGTTCCATTTTCGCTAGTGCAAGCAGAAAAGAGTGCAAGGAAGCGAAAGTGTCACGATTTTATGACATGTTCTGCTTTCACGGGTGCAAGCCAAGAAGAGGTTAAGAAAGCAAAAGTGTCACGATATCACGACATGTTGTATTTTCATGGCAGAAGCTACAGAAGAGTTACAAAGACAGTGAAGCCGACAAAGTCAAATTTTAGCCGACGAAGATTAGGGCTTGCAACCGACGAAGATTAGGGTTTGCATTTGTTATAACAGATCGACTAAGATTAAAGTTTTCATCATGAAAATTTTATTATAAAAGGAGGGCTGTTTGGAGAGATTGAATGTGTTGTTGAAGTGCGACGTTCATAGATAGTGCATAGAGCAAGAAGTTCGATCGTCGAGAGCAGAGTGCAAAATTCGATCGTAGTGTGTAGAGTGCATTTCGTCGAATCATTCTAAGTGTGAAAGATCGCAAAGGAAGCAGAGTGTGCGAAGATGATGCCATTGTGATTGCACAGAGGTGCAAAGGTTGAAGTTCGATCAAGTGCGGCTGTGATTGCAAAAAGAGAGCAGAGGGCATAGAGAGCACAAAGGGCAAAGACGAATGTGGAGTGTTGCTGCTTGAGGACAGAGGTGCATTGGTTCTTTGAGAAGAACCTGAGGGTAGATTTGGCAAGTCTTTGAGAAGGCTTGTGTGTAGAGGATTGATTTGTTCAAAGTTGGACAGATCGAAAGACGAGAGGAAGACTTGTACTAGACCGACTGACTGTGTTTGGTACAGAGTTCTTTGAGCTACTTTAGGACGTGATCATAGAAGGCGAGAGGTCTCTTAGGCTAAGCATTGAGGACGAGGAGGTCTTCGGTGGAAAGGAGTTCCACGTGCCGGCAAGAGGTAGAGGCAGTTGATCTTCCGAGGGATCATTTCCGGAGCAGAGGGGAAGGTATCTCCTTTGAGCCGAGGCTCATAAACATTGTAATTGGGAAGGATTCCCAAAGAACTTTGAGATAACTTTTAGAGAAAAGTTTTGTGGACGTAGCCCAGCCATTCCGGGTGAACCACGTTAAAATTGATGTCACTTTGTGGATGATTTTGTGCATTGCTTTGATATTGCTTTGGGTATATTGCTTTACTATTTTGAAATATAAAGGAAAAAGTAAAAAGAGGTCTTATACTGTTCACCCCCCTCTCAGTATAAGCTTGTGTTCTTCAAAAATATCTTAGAAATAAATAATGACTTGTGCTTCTTAAACAAACCATTAGAAGTGTACTTGGTCTTATAAACCCATTTACATCCAACAACATTCTTCTCTTCTAGAAGAGGAATATCCCATGTTTGATTCTCCATCAAGGAATCATACTTAATAAGCATAGCATCCTCTCATTCTAGACAAACCTTGGTCTGAGAATAGGCGAGGGATTCTCCAAAATAATTAACCTTTGATATTAAGGCTTGAGAAGGGGCTTTCAATGACACTACTAAGAGATAATGGGTTGATCTTCCTTAAATAGAGTTTGAACCCACTTGGATTTTGGATGAACCATGGAAGACAAAACATAAAAAACTTATATCCAATGGAGAAATAACATAAAAAACTTATATTGAAGCATCCAAATAAAACTCATCATCCTCAACATCCATCACCACTATATAAGGTATAGGAGGACCAAGCTCATCTACTTGAGGATCTAAAATAATGTTTTATGGAGAAGAAGCTGTAGAGAGAGATAAAATCAAAAGAACATATTGAAATATCTCTACTAAAATATAAAGGTTAAATAACTAGAATATTGATAATGTGAATTTCTAAGGGACCATAAAGAACTATTGAGGGAACTATGGAAAAAGACCCTTGGGATAAAATCATAGGAACATTACTAGAAAAAGAAGTTTGGGGGAACCTCATCAAAGATCACATATCTCTAAATGATAATGTCCTAATTTTTAGGATCACATAGGCGATAATCCTTAGAGGTATAAAAATACCTATGAAAATATAATTATGACTCTTTAGATCTAACTTCTTCTATGTATATTTGGGAATGGGCCTAAGTAGCGGATCCAAATATATAGAAACTAGAGATATTAGCTTTGTTGCCTATCAATATCTCAAGAGTATTTATACCCTAAACAACTCGATTCAATGTTTGATTTATGATATGTGCTATAAATTCACTACATTACCCTAAATTTGGGGGTCCATATATTTGGAATACAATATATATATAGCCAATTCCATATTAACCTTATTATTCTACATAACTACCCCATTTTATTTTAAGGTATAATGATTTGTCCTCTAAAAAGTAATACCATGAAGTCTTAAAATCAATAAAGGCATTGCTAATATACTTATATCCTATTTCTATCCTCAACCACTTAATCTTCCTCTTGAATTGATTCTCCATAAGTTCCTTGAAGTCCTTGAACTTCCTAAAATTCCCATATTTGGTATGAATGGTGTATAACCATAAATTCTCATATAAGTCATCAATTAAACTAAGAAAATAGTTTTTCTTGTAAAGATATGGTGACACTATGGGTCCATAAATATTATTGTGAATGAGCTCCAATAATTGTGTAGCATTCCTATTAGTCCCTTTTAGAAAGTAATTTTGATGATGCTTCTCCAAAATACACCCCTCACAAATACCACTAGGAGTAGATATATGAAGAATAATAATAGCCAATAGATGTCTACTCATGTACCCTAAGGATCCATAGCTAAGATGTCTAATTCTATTATGTCGTCATCAACTAACATCATATTTCTATGCCACCATAGCCATAAATTATTTCTTCCTAGAGGATGAAGGAGTTGGATGATATTCAATCTTGTACATTTGATTAACTCATTAGAATATCTTAAGGCAATTTTCTTAAAACCATCATTACTATCTTAAATCACCCATCAATCTAGCTAAAACTCAATATTCTTATTCATATGGGTGATACAATGGAGAGAAGATTGATATCCACATAGGAACATAAAGAGCCTCATAAAATTATAAAGAACCAATGGTTACCTCACTGCATCTAGCCAGCTATAAAGAGGAATCATCCCAAATGACAATAGTTTCCTATTTATTATGTGGTATAGTCATACAAGAGATGGAAATGGTTAGTCATTTGTCAAGTTGCCCCTGAATCTACAATTCACTCATTAACATATGGATACCCAATATACTAAATGAACAACTATGTATACTTGTGAAGTATCACCATCATGGTTGTCCTCATCCTAAGCATAGAAGTGATTAGCATCAAAACCCCTATTTTTAGTTGCTTCCTCAATATTCTTGATCCATATCAAAAAATGTTGACTTGTGTCCTTCCTCACAAAAATTATAAATAGGTCATTTTAAGGGCTTCTTAATTTTCTTCTCTCCTTGTTTCATATTTTTTTCAAGTTCTAAAACACTTTAATTATACGAGTTTGGATAGTGAGAGAGTGAATACTACACCTATATCACCAAGGATGATGATGAAGAAGGTACTTGAAAACATCAAGAAATGAAAGGATACTTTTTGGCAATTAAACTCAAATAATATCAAATACAATGCAAAATGTCTCATATATTTAAGAATTTTTATAAAACATAATGTTGAGAAGCTCAACCCCCTTCTTTTGATTATTATCAGTGTCTTCTTTATCAAGTCCCTTGTAGTGCATATGTCCTCTTACAACTTCTTGAATAAAATAATGTACTTATCCATGGTCTCAAAGTTCTCTATGTTTAAAGTAGCAAGCCATACCTCTAATATACTAATTTATGTAAAGTCAATGTGGTTCCATAGATTCTAAAACTTATGCAATCTCTATATGGGATCCAAATTGTTTCTAACATGAGTATCATAGATATTATCAACATGAAGAGTAATTATATAAAGAACCTCATCCTTCTTATCCTTGAGTACTTTCTCTCATCATAATCAGTGTCTCCAGTGACCTTTTTTACATATTTGAGGAATCCCTCACTCCTAAGCAAAGCTTCAATATTGATTTTCCATGTGATATAATTTGAATCACTGAGCAATGGCTCATATTAATCCATATAATTCCTACCAAAATGCAATATCCTACATGTAGTTATGACTAGAAATAAAATTGTCAATGTGAAGAGCTCAAAAAATTATATGATTTGAAAAAAATCTCAAAATACTTTTGTATGTAAAAGTTATAGCCCTACGAAGTTTTGCCCAAAATAACATAAAAAGATACACCTTTCATAAATAACTATTTTTTTTGCAAATGGGAGACTACCATGTGTCACTAACTAGGCAGCTAAGGCGGTTCCAATTGATTAACTTGTCTACCATTGGGATAGAAAAATAGTGAATCTTCCACCACTAAGTGTCATTATTTTATGGTAGAGGTTCCATTGGGATGCTGACTATGTAGGTCATGGGGAAGGATACTAACAAAGCATACACTACCATGTATCACTTTATTATTCCAATATGAACTGTTCTTGACCACATCTATTGTTGTTTATGTAAAGATATATACACTAAGTTTGATGATTTTGCCTACTCTGATTGGTTTATCGCCTATTTTTACCCAAAATTTGGCATCCAACTCATCCATATGATCACATTAGTCATTGTAATATCATCCACTTCCACATTGTCATATGCCACACCATCATGTTCTATGTCATCAAGCATCACGTTATCATGTACCATGTTATTAGGTGTGATGTCACCATTCCAATTAATAAAAGGTTGGGCCTACAATTTGAACCTTGGACCACCTAAGGCCTAAGCTTTAGCATTCTCTCCTCTAGACAAGATGCCAAGGTAAAAAATATATACAACAAAGAATTATGCATTTTTTAAAGGTATGTTTATGTCCAGTTTGCCTTTCCATATGCCATAGAGGGTTTCAAACCCCCACTAGAAGGAGAAATTGGCTTCCAACACAATGCATTATCCAAATTCATGGAACCTCCACCAATTATAATGCCATGCATCCCATGAAACATAAAGCAAAGTGCATTCTTTGTGTCATTATTTTTTCTACCTCTACTAGAATATTCCAAAGAATATTTTGATTTTTTTAATTCATTTTTTATGAAAATAAGAGAAACACAAAAAATTTAACACAACAAAACAAGTACATAGAGGTAAATTGGTGAAAATGCTAAACTTGAACTCCTGTAAAATTTCAATAAGAATCTAGAAATTTTTATTGCTCATCCATATCTACAATTTTTTTCATACATAATATTTTTCTAAGGCATAACCAAGCAATCCATCCTCTCTCACTAATGCATCAAAAAATTCTTTGACCAATTTAACAACTTTGTCAAGTAGATCAAAGGTCTTTGACATTCATAGAAGTCTTCCCATGAATGCTTTGGTACACAAGGACTACCAAAAATGGTTCAATCTCTTCATTTTCTTCTTCAATAATCATGCAGATTGTTCTCCCATCTATCATACATTTTAACAAAAAAATTGAAGGAGAAAAGGATATGAATTTTTTTTTAAATCTATAAAAGACAAAAGAGATTTTCAAACAACCTTAAGAAATTTAATCCACTAATCTTGTAAGGAAAGGAAAAAAATATATTGAATGTCAAGAGAGGCAAGAGAAACCTATCAATGAATATTTTTCTTGGAACAAATCTATTGCAACCATGTGATCCTCATGATATAAGTCCACCTAGGGCTTTGTAAAGCAAACCCTAAAAAACGATACACAAAGCTTCCTCAAAATGCTTTCAAAGATGCATTGTTCCATGTGATAACCATAGATTAAAAACTTTAAAGACAATCAATCAAGTAATGGATATTCACACCTACTTTGGTATCAAGTATTTCACAATACTTTCCAAAAATGAATAGAAGCAACAATTACCTAGAAAAGTAGAAATAACTCAGAAAAATATGCATAATATGAAAGGTATATGTAGATACCAAAATAATATTTCTGAAGGAATGAATTACACTCTAACCAGTAAGTAAATGGTTGGTAGGAAAGGGTATAAATACCTTATTATAAGAGACCTTTAGGTCAAAGTTAAAAAATTAACCTATAGGTTAAATAATAAAATATCACAATAAATTCACCTATACATGGTGTAAAATGGCCCAAAGGGATATATAATAAATATAATATAAAATATGAACATCGCTTAAGTGAAATGTTAACACCATATATTCCAAAAATTCCTATGCACTTCTAAATAAAATGATAATAAGATATGTATTTTTTAATTAAAAAAATAATATGCCCATGAAATTCTAAAATTTTTTATATTTATTTCTTTGGTTTTACTTATTTATTTAATAATTTACTTCACACTCTTTGAAACATTGTTTTAAAAAATTAAAAGAATAATAACCTTACATCTCTACTAAAAAGCATAGAAAGTAGATCTTTTTAAATGAAGGGAAAAATATTGAATAAGAGAAATCAGTCTTTCATTCATTATAGTATACTCAAAGGAAAGTATAAATTTTGGTAAACATATATGGAGTATTAAAACTACCAAGGCTAAGCATATTTTTCCCAGAGTAGTATTGATCTAGATGGCCTCCTAGGAAGTGCTAGTATTGCGCCATTTTTCTTATTTTTTAAAAAATATGAATGGGTATTTTTTCATTTTATCTTTTTAATTTACTTGGTAGGATCTTTATGTAGAAAATTTGGACTTTTATCTCTTTGCATTCAAAAACTAAAATTTTGCTTTCTTGCATGCTAAGCTTGTGTTCCAACACTCTTGCCTTGAAAACCTATACTTTTCATCTCTTGAGTTGGTTTGAGATAGTGTGACAACCCAAAACTATCAACCCAATTTTTTTTGAAAAGAGCACCAACCAAAAAGGAGCTCATGAAGGAAACACCCTCAATTTATTTATCTCGGCATACAAGGCTTCACCACATGTGAGTAACAAGTCATTGTAGACATTACTTAGTGGACAAGAGTGACCAACTCCTATGTTTTTTTTGTGGTTCACCTTACTAAATATACACATTTAGAAGGATGCATAAATTGGTCCCCCCACCTTTTCCATGCCCTAATCAACATAGGACCATATGACCACAACATAGGTATTATCCTTTAAGACTTAATCACCTAAATGGGACACTTATTCCCTAACCCAAATCTTACTCCATCTAGGTAGGTTTATCACCGTAGAGCCTTGGTGCTTAGTTACCATGCCTCCATGGGTTAACTAAGGTTATTTCCACTTCAACAACAACTGACATGATCACCTAATCCTACATGATAGAGGGATCACCATTATTGTCTTGTAAATATATTTCCCACATCAAAGGGGACACACCTAGTCCTACACGATCAAGGTTTGATAGTTTACAAGTACCCTGTCTATTGTATTCACACAACTCCTTCCAGGTTTTTGAGATCGTAGCTATTGCATATATGCAACTCCTAGGTCTCATATCAACCTATTTATTGCATACATGCAACTCCTTCCAAAATTGGGCTTTATGGCTACTAGAGGAACATTTTTACCCACCCCAAGGATAGATAAACATTTCAAAAAATAGCCAAATTTTAATAAGCATGATATATAACATCAATTATGAAATGTTGGAAAAGAAAACCAAAGCTCCTCTTAACCAAAAGCCACATTTAAGCATTACATAAAACTTGATATAAAGATTAATCAAAATCTACTTAAACCAAAAATCATTAGTCCACTTTACTTAATTCTAAAGATTACCAATTATTTTAAGAAAATATTCCATTCATCAAATGAGAAGACTAAGGAGATCATCAATAGACCCATTTCCATATTTTAAGCTAACTAAGAACAAATATTTCAAAGCTCATAACAAAAGGAATGTCAAAGCCACTTAATTATTATTTGAAACAAGAGTCCAGTTTTACAATATTTTCAAGCAAATTCAAGTCTTTGCTTATTACATCAATTTTACTCTTGAAGAGATTAAGAAACCTTTGCCAAGGATCTTTGGTCAACTTCATCTCCACAAGCTTCTTTTATGGGATAGATCACCCACAACTTATGAGGTCTATTTAGGGACTAGAGTAGCTTTAAGTGTAATGCAACTTAGATCGTGTCATTTATGCAAACAATAAATGCATAAAACATAAGCAAAACTATTTAAAGAGAGTCCCATGCCTCTCTTAAAAATAATCCTTTAACTTACAAAAGTCTCAAGAATTTTTATTTTATTTTCTCTTTCAAAACCAACATATAAGCAACACATTCAACAAAAGAGAATCTCATTCTTTTCTTCATAATAATCCTTTAACTTACAAAAGTCTCAAGAATTATTATTTTATTTTCTCTTTCAAAACCAACATACAAGCAACACATTAAACAAAAGGGAATCCCATTCTTTTCTTAATAATTATCCTTTAACTTACAAAAGTCTCAAGAATTATTAATTATTTTCTCTTTCAAAACCAGAATACAAGAAACACATTCAACAAAAGAGAATCCCATACTTCTCTTAATAATAATCCTTTAACTTACAAAATTCTCAAGAATTATTATTTTATTTTCTCTTTCAAAACCAACATACAAGTAATGCTTCTTACTTAACAAAAAATCCTACCCAAAGCTCTTAAACATCTACTTCTTTTTAGCTTTGATTACCCATAAATACAATCATAAACCTACCCACATACGTTTAAATAAGATATTTCCAATAAAGCATGCATAATATTTCTTACTATAAACAAAAAACAAACAACACCAATGCAAAGATAAAGTAACAAAAAGCACAGTAACAAAATAATACTGTAAAAAATGAATAAGCTTTTATTAATGTGGGTAGATATCCAATTGTAAAATGAATGTGCCCCAATATGGGGTTTTACAATGCTTTTGATACATATTTACAAGATGCTAGGGTTTCAAAACCCTGGTGCAATGAATAGTTGGTGTCTTCTCACTCATCTTCGATCCAAACAAGAGTTGTGAGTAGGCTTGTGTATCCCTACGGGATCACCCTAGCTTCAACAAATTCTATAAAGATGATTCCTGCACCTGCAAACATAAAAACAACAAAAAGGGATTAGAAGCACCTACGAGGAATCCACTATGTGAGGCCCTTAGAAAGATAAAATAAATAAACCTTAGATGTTGCAAAATTAACTGAAAATAGAAATGCAGGAATGTGAATAAAATACACTGAATATTCTTACCTTGTCAAATATTGATTTTTTTTTCTACTTCTATTGTTGATGGTCATGAGGATGCCCAAACGGTGCTTGAGGGTCGTAGGACTGTCGATCTACTACAAGAAAAACCCGAAGGTGTTCTACAATGGTTGTGGATGCCTAGAAGGTTCCAAAAACACCAAGAGATGTTCTGCAGACTCTAGAGGGTGTTTAGGGGTTTAGGGAAGGGTCACAAAACCATATTTGGTTCACATAGGTTTGGCAAAAGTAGAAACGGGGGATGCAGTGGCAACGACGAGGGGTGATGATGATAGAAAAATGGCTAGGGAAAATATTCATGGACTCTCTAAGGGCTTAAGGATTTCTCCAGATTCTTAAAGAGCTTAAGGGATTAAGGGTGTAAGGATTTATAAGGGTTTGATTCATAAAATGACTCATATTTTATAATTTGCCATTGAACATGTTAGGATTTCGATGACACAAAATGGGTGATCAAGATTAAAACATGAGGAAGGGTGGATATTAAGCTTGGGTAAGTGGCATGGATTGAGATGGATGGATGGCTGAGATTAAAACATGGCGGATGGTTAGGATTAATTCATATAAATATATATATATATATATATATATATATATATTAAATATAATATATAAAATATTTATATTTATATTTATATTAAATAAATACACACACACACACACACACACACACACATATATATATATATATAGATAATGGGTGGCTATTATTGGAGGAAATGTATGGATGACAAGTGGCTAGATTTTGGTGTCTATAGATGCCCATTTTTGTATTGCATTACGTGAAACACAATGTGATGCAAAAATATGAGACACTTGGTTTGGCATGATGAAGCATCTTTCTTTCTTTGGAGCGCAAAGACGATTTTGAAGATAACGAATTTGTATGTGTAGTGATGAGCCTTAGAAATGCTCATTTTTTGTACTTCTTTCCCTATAAAATGTGGTACTTATTTTTATAGATGTATATGTTTTATGAAAATTATATATATATATATATATATATATATATATATATATATATATATATATATATATATATATATTTAACAGTTTATTTTACATGTTATTTAATATTTGTCTTTAAGTGTATTTTGTGTAGATTTTGTGGAAATTGTTGCATTTTGGCATATTTCGTCAAGGTCCCACTCGGACCTGGCACTTGCAATTTCATGAAGGTAAAACATCTACGATATATTGGTGTGAAGTATGAAGTCAGGCACCCAATTCCATTTGAAGCGTCTACTTTCGTTTGGCACTTAAATGTTTGGCACCTGCTTCCCGTTAGGTGCTTGTTTCTCATTAGGTACCTACTTCCCATTAGGCACATTTTTCTCGTTAGATGCCTGACTCTCATGTTGGCACTTGCTTCCTAAATTTTGTAGATAAGGTGCCTACTTCTTGAATTCTATAGATAAGGCACCTTCTTCCCAACTTCTACAGATGAGGTGCCTAATTTCCACTAAAGCCAAATTCTAGCATGACTCTGTGGTCGAGTAGAACAGAGTAAAATTTTAGCAACAAACATAAATGGAGTTTCAGCATTGAAAATGGACAAGGGACGACGTCAAAGATGACTAGCCACCTATTTTCTAGCTACTACGTGAAATATTTATGTAAATAGGGTAAAATAAATATCAGACATATTTTGGAAATAGAATACGCTAAAATAGCTCATCAAGCTCAATATTTTGCCTGATTCCTTCATTCATGCAAGTAGTTGTAAAAGAGAATCATATTTTTCGATTTTTTTTCCAAATTGTAATGGGAGGTGGTCACATATATTATAAATATGCAAGCCACCCCTAAATATGAGATCCCAGATTTTTCCTGTAAATTATTTGCTACAATTATTAATAAAACATTTCTAAGTCATTTTCTGTTAAATCGTGTAAGCGTTTGGTGAAGATTTAACGTGGGCATAACCTACTGGAAGTGTGGGCCCACTTACAAAATATTTCTTCCCTTAATTTCCCCTATTTTTTGTTATTTAATTTTCTATAGATTAATTTATTTTCCTATTATTTTCCCCTGTTTTCTATGATTTCCAACAAAGTACAATTTTTATTTTTGTGTGTATTTTAGTCCTATTTTCATAGATGTAGGATAGATTATTGGTTTGGAAATTAAAATCAGAACTTCAACGAACACCAACATTCTCCCAAACCATAAATATGAGGGACTCATATCTAAAGGAGAAATTATAATAATATATTGTGCACGACTGCTCACAAGACTACGAGCTACCCTAGGTTGACAATTAAATGGAGGCAATTAATTGAACCATAAAGAAACTAACCAATGTTTTGCCTAATATTTTGGTGTCATTGTTGAGAAGTAGCCATTGTAATTTCTAGTTCTGAGGGAAGCATAGTAGCAGTATTTTAAACTACTTTCTCCAAAAACCTTCATATAAAACTTTGTATGAGTCCACTTAAGAATAGAGGACTGGATGGTCATTTTATCAAAAACAAAGAAGTTGTTTCTCAAAAACCTTCTACTTCAGTAGAATCTGAACCTGAGACTAAAAAATATCAATCATAATCTCCACCTGTGCATTGGTTGGAACACCCACTATTTGCAGAAGATCCTCTTGAAACAATTCAGTAGAATCTTAGAGGAAGATCGAAGATAAGTAGAATTCAGTCTAAGAAAGATCTATTGAATACCCAACACTGGCAAGTAGTTTTAAATGGAAAAATATCAAATACTAACTTATCCATCCTTCTGAAGGATAAAAAAAATGAATTAGAAGCATTGATAGCTACTCTAAATGCAACCAGTGTAGAAACTCCAATAGTAGATAGAATAACAAAAAATTCAGAGGAAGCATACACTAGTTTTAGTTTTCTAATAGGAGAGGTAGGAGGAGATCACAATATGAAGCACATATCTTCTGCCCACATTCCAACCTTTAGAGGACTACCAACTGAAGATTTAGATCTATTTTTGTTTAAATTTGATGTTTTATGTAGATATGTGGATTACACCATAAATGCTCAAAAACTAAAATTATTCCCTTCCACCCTTGATGATTTAGCTTTGTGTTGGTTCATCAGCTTGGGGGATAAATAGATAGCTACCTAGGAATAGTTGAAGAGACTTTTTCTAGATCAGTATTATAGAGCTAAAAATGCGACACTATGCAAGCAATAAAGAAATCAACTCAAAGAGACAAATAACTCCACAAAATAGAATATATTTCAATAAATGGGGGGGAGCTGAAAAACTCCTTGTTATAATTATTCTGCCTTAATAGAGTTGATTTGATAAAATAGATACAATTGCTAGGGTTATCTAAAACCCTAGCTAGACAAAATGAGTGTCTTCAACTGTGCTTCGCTCCCAACAAAATAAGTGGGCTTGTGAGATATCCGATTTTGGGCCACTCTAGCTTCAACAGCTATCCAATATTGAATGAGAACTTGTAGATATGCATACACACAAATAGACAAGGGGATTAGTAATACCTATGAGGGCTCCACAATGTGAGATCCTTAGCTATCAAATAAAACCCTAACTACAAATTAATGTAATGGCATACAAAACCTACAGATTGTGCAATGAAATAAAAACCAATGGTGATTTACCTTGCTGAACTTGATGATTTTTCATTGTAGATACATTGGTATGATGCCCTAACAGTAGTAGCAAATGTGATGCAACGGATTCTATAGAGCATTTTGAGGGTAGTAGTAGGCTCTGGATTGAGCCTGCATTATGGCAGGCTCTGGCGGGTGCTTCGAAAGGCTTTGGCGGGCACCTGCGGTGTTGCATGCTCTATGGTGAGCATTCAATTAGGGTTTTTGACCTAAAAAAAGTAGATCACGGGGCCATGAAGAACATGGAAAATGATGGGATTGCGATGGCGATGGAGGATGGAAGTGGGAGTGGCTAGAATGATGGAATTCCTAGGGTAAGCTAGGGTTTGAGTCAACTCTCACAAGTAGATTTGACTGTTGGGATCTTCGAGGCTCTGCAACCTTCTACTTCACAAGGGCTTCTTCAAAAATCTCTCCAAGGGCAAGAACATTCCAGGGGTTGAGCATTTGCAAATGCTTTTATTTATAATCAAACCTAGGGTTTTCTTAGGGTTTTAGCTTAACACTTTTGATCGTGTGGCTAAGATTAAATCAAATCCTAAGGCTAAGATTGTACTTTAAGTGTGGCATGGATTAATGAGGATGGATGGATGAGATTAGATTAAATCGGACGATTGGGGTTAATTGGGTTTATAAATATATATTTTATAATAAATATATTAAAATATAATATAAAATATTATATTTAAACATAAATAATATAAAATAAAACCCAAGTGGGTCGAAAAGTGGTGGGAAAGGGCTAAAGTGGGCCTTTGGAAGGTGGGAAAGGCATGGAATGGTTAATTGGGTGGCGAGAAAGGTGTATGGTGGACAAGTGGATGGTGGAATGGCTAGGATTTGGTATCTACAGAAACCTTCAGATTATCTCACCAAATAGAACGAAGGTTACATTAAAGTTTTCCACGACCACATTGAAATTTCTTCTTGATTCCAGCAAGAGATGCCAAGCAATATTGAGCCATTTGGAGCTTTTCCAAGTTTTGGCAAGTGAACGTTGCCAAATAGACCATGATCAAATTAACAGTCCTCCTTGATTCCAGCAAGGGGCACCAAGAAATTTCAAGTGATTTCATGTCGTTTGGAGCTTGGATTGATGCCAGTAAACATGATGTCACAAAACATGACAGTGAGGCAATCAATTCGCACCAATAAATATTAGAGATGCCAGAGAACTACTACAATGGTCAAATCGATTTGGAAAGAGGGCACGAGCAGCAGAGACATGGTTTTCAAGTAGTTCTATAGCCACTCTCTTAGGATTCAAAAAAAATATCATAGTCATGTCACCATGGGACTAATTGAAGAAGCTACGGTGCGAGAAGACCCTCAGAGTGCATTGAAAAAAAATTATGTAACCTACAAGGATTAGTCGCCTAAAGTATGCCTTTCTATATAAGCACCAAAATATGGACTTATGGCTTGAAAGTTCTATGAATTCTGTTGAGAATTGTGCTGAGTAGTGCAGGAACAAAGGGAGTTCAAATTTATGAGGCCAATATTGCATTAGCAAAGATGGCAAAAAAAAATAAGTTTTCGAATATTACAGATAATATCAACAGTAAAAAAAATCATTCCCTTCTTGATGCTAATATGTAGAAGAAACCATATTTACACAATATCTCAAAAAAATTGAATTCTAGAAAGAACTATAACTTTTTTTTAACAAAAAAATTGTAGACTTGGAGCAATTTCAGCGAGTAGTCTACAAGAGATATGAAAAAAAAAATTGTGTACAAAATATAAGAGACAAAAGATAATGAACTAGTTCGTAGAAGTGCCTTCAAGAGAGAATGCTTAGCAGAATCTATCCCGCTCTGGTACCATGTTGGAATTTCCCAAGTATAGAAATGCAAAGCATTACAAGAATTTGAAGAGAAGAATAGAACTGATTGATTATTCCATGGGATCAACTTTGTATAAATAGCAAAGTTGATCAATGTGAGCCATTGGATTACAACAACTCAACAAATCTAAGCTAGTCTAAACTGGGAGTTTACCTACCTCATGCAAGAGTGGTAACTCAAGTTAGACTATCCTAGTAGAACTTAATATTTATTCTAACATATACTTTCCTCCTTTTTACATATAACACATTATGAGGGGCCATGAAAACTCCTTTTCATTAGGTTACCCTAGATAAAAAAATTCTATGACCTACTAGCCAAACAATCATTTTGATTTTAGGAATGCTCGGACTATCTCAAATATCTCTCTATATTCTTATGGTATTCCTATTTTGTTGGTGCTTTACATTATTTCTGCTTCTTGTGTATTATCCTAAGCTATTGAAATCCCAAATAAACTAATCCTCAAATCCCCTCAAAATAATCACTATTTTTATCTTTTTGTTCAACTGCCTCCTAACATCAATGTCTTCTATACTTGTAAAAAGGTCTTCTTTATTGATCCTTGTATATAATATTTGAAACCTTATCACCATATTTATGTTGAAGTAATCTCATCCATGGTTTCAAATTTAGATCTAGATCCAGTGTTTTTTATCAAACCAAGTATCCATCCAAATAGATTTTTTTTCTCATTCCCACCACCCATATTAGACCTTTAATCACTAGATCGTTTGACTTTTTAAAACCATTCCATAGTGTAGTTTCCATTTGGTAGTGAGAATGCAATAAATATTAAGCTTGGGTCATTGGGCTTAACATACTTAGAATAATTCTTGCCCATTTTATTTGAATCTCTTTGTACAATTTCCAAATTATTTTTCCCCTTAGAGGTAAGTTTGCATTCATAAGAAATCTTAAACCTATACCTCCCCTAGTTATATCATCACACACCTTGCTCCATTTCACCAAAGGAAATTTCCTTTTATCATGTAATCCCGACCACAAAAATAACCGCATAATATAGATTAGGATTTTTTATATTCATTTTGGTATAGTATACAATGATATATAATATGTTGAAATGACTTGTATGTTAGAGTTAGAGTATATTACATTATTTAGGTACATGTATATGTACCACCTTAGGTAGATTATTAGAGTAGGAGTTACTTGAGGAAGAAGTAACCTATGCACAAGTGTTAGAATGTGCAAAGGAATAAATGGACAAGTGTCCATATGCATGTTGTATATGTGCAATGATGTAAAAGGACATGTGTCCCTCATGCACTTAGGAAGAGTGAGGCCCAAGTAACTTATCTTCTTATATATAGGGCTCATTGTAAGGAAGTATGTATCCTCTATGTATTCACTAATAGAGAGCTTCATATGTTGTATTCTCCATTTTTGTGAGCCTCCATTAATGGTTGTTATGTGAGTTATTTTTGAAGTATCTTGTCTTAGTTTCATGCTCGTTTAGCTTCCATTATCATAGTTGTTAGATTGCTTGCTTATTTCCATTACTTGTGGCTTCATTTCCTTTTAGCATATAGCTCAAAAAGCTAACATGGTATTAGAGCACATGGTAGATCCATAGAAAATAGGAAGTAGGCTAGATTGCAAGCAAGAGAAGGTCTTGATAAGAAGTTTTTGGGAAAATCATTGCCATTCGACGACATGCCCATTTGAAGTGTTGAAGACAAGGAAGAAAATTTTTGGAAGGTGCAAAAATTAGGACTTCTTAAAAGGTCACCCATCCAAGCACTACTCCAAGCTAAAAATGCTTAACAATGGAGTTTTTTGATGGGTTGAAAATATTAGGTCATTAGGAAACTTTGGGTTTTAGATTTTGAGTGTAGGGATGATTAAACAAGATTAAAAAAATAAAACAAAATATAACATTGAAAAGCCCTTTTTTAGGTTTTTTAGATTTTCTTTTTTTCTTGTTTCTTTTTGCAGGTTTTCGACTGTCAAAAAAATTCTTAAGTTTTCCCATATTTCACTATTGCATATTTGTGAGGGTTTCCACCTTATTTTATGTGCCTATGAATTCATTCATCCAACCCAGCCTTCTACACTCCTTAATCCAACCCAACCTTCCATGCTTCTTTGGCCTTGATACTCCAAAGATCAACTCATCATTCAACCTTCCATGCTCCTTTAGCCTCCAGCCTTCCACGCTTCTTCAACCTTTAGATTTGATAATCTAAGGTTAAAATTGTTACTACATTTAAAAACCATTAAAGCAAGAAAATGTGAACCAATTGGACTTCACATCATTTTCATTAAAATATTTTAATAATTTTATACTAACAATAAAACTAGTCTTTGACCTAAAAAGACTTTCTTAATTAGTATACAATAAAAAACTATTCTAATTACTATAGTAAATAGAAAAATAGTAAATAGAAAAATAATAATAATAATACTATGATCTTGGAGGTTTCCTGAAGGCTTTCCTTAAGCCTTTCTTGTATGCTTTCCTTAAGCCTTTCCTTAGGCCTTTCCTTGGGCCTTTCCTCTAGCCTTTACTGTGGCCTTGCTTGTGGTCTAGTGACTTGTTGTAATAAGGTTTTGGGACCCTTTCAAAACCCCCTTTTTAATGAAATTTTTACTTATCAAAAACAAATACTATGATCTTGGAGGTTGTTTTCTCAAATAGTCATTTCAAAACCCCTTTTAGGTTTGAGGTAATGTGGTTCCACCATGAAGATCTTGTTCCCCGAGTGATTGGCTAGTGGGCTCAATAATTCTCAAGACCTCTTGTCTCTCAAATTGCCAAAAATATTTATTTTTTAAAATCTAATCTCAAAGGTTGGAATGAATCTATTTTTAGGCACCTCTTTCATAGGAAATCAAACCTAAAAAGGTAATTGAGTGACATTGAAGTCTTCATTTTGGAAGGCAGCTTCTCCGCTAACACCAAAATCAAAGAAAAACTTCTAGCTGAATTCCACAACACTCTAGCCTATGAAAAGTCCTTCTAGAAATAGAATTCAAGAGCCCTCTGGCTAAAGGACGGGGACCACAACACCAATTTATTTCATGGTTCCACTTTAGGGCATAAAATTTTCAATAAAATTAGGAAAGTAGTCAAATTTGATGGTTCCTTGACTGAGGACCTGCTAGAAATTTGGGTTGAAGTTGTTAGTTTCTATGAAAAATTACATGGGCTTGGGGCAATTGGCAAATACTAGGCTATGCACAAGTTTCTTGTAAATATCCCTTCTCTCCTATCCCAAGTTCTAAACTCCTATTTGACCAACCATTTCTCAGTGGAGGAAATGAAATTAACCACCTTCTCCATGGCAGAGAACAAAGCTCCTGGTATCGACGATTTCCTTGCCATGTTTTTTTAGAAATTTTGGTATATTATTGGGGCAAAAGTTATTGCAGCCATGTGCAAAATTTAGAATACGCATCACATCTCTAGATATTTAAACTCAATATTTTTTTTTCTCATTACCAAAATAATAGGAGCTAAATATTTCAAAGACTTCAAACCCATTAGTCTATGCAATAACAATCCATGAACTCATTCAATCTATGGAAAAAAATGGGAAAGTTGGCCTCTTCTTGAAGCTAGACATAAATAAATCTTTTGATAGAGTCTCCTAGAATTTGTTACTCAAGGTCTTGTCCAATTTTAGCTTCCACTAGGACTACATAAATATTACTAGGGAATTCATATCCTCGGATAGGTTCTTTGTCATTGTCAATGGAGCCACTATGGGTCACTTTAGGAGCTTCAAGAGGCTATGGCAAGGAGACCTTCTTTCCCCCTATATTTTCATTATATTGGTCAAAGCTCTAGGGGGATCCTTGAAAGTTGTCTTTGCTTAGGGGATTATTGATGGTATGATGTCAACCTCCACCCTTAATCTAATCTCCCATCAACAATTCATTGATGATACTATCCTAACCACAAGCTCCTTGGTCTCGTAAGATAGAGCTCCTTGGTCTCGTAAGATAGAGCTATCAAGGATATTCTAAGAATTTATGAAAATGTTGTTGGGTAGAAATTCAACTTCTTGAAGAGTAGTATTTTTCCTCAACACTCCCCTAGAAGGTAAAGAAGAATTTCTTAGATACTTGGGTGTGAGATTTTAGATCTCCCCTCAAGCTACCTAGGGATACCCCGATCCTTGAAAGAATCCAAAAGAAACTAGAAACCTAAAAATGAATGTTCCTTAGTCAAGCTGGTAAATTCCAACTTATCAAAGCCACTCTTCAAAGTATTCTATTTTTTTTTATATCTCTTTTTAAAATTCATGTTGCTATTTTCTAGAGAATTAAGCAAAATCAAAATTCCTTCTTGTGGTCTAGTTTTAAAGACCATAAAAGATTTCCCTTGGTGGCTTGTGAATAGGTTTATTCAAAAAAGGAACTAGGAGAGATTGGGTTTAGGAAAATTAGATAGATGAACCATACCTTAATTTCAAATCAAGGATGGAAGATCCTAAGATAAGTCAATTTAGAATGGGTCCACATTCTCATGGCTAAGTATCTTTGGCAAGGAAGAAATTTCCTAGAGGAACACAATCCTCCTAAAGGTTCCACTTTTTGGAACAACCTCCTCAAGACTAAAAATCTCAAACAAAATGGAGTTAGATAGAAACTAGGCTCTAGAACCAAAATAGAATTTTGGAGAGATCCATGGATTTCAGATTCCCTTGTTATCTCCAATATTGAGCTAGGAGTTCTTGAACCACTTACCTCTCATATATTTGGGCCTAGAGTCTTTAATTTTATTAATAGAGGTGATGGAGGGAAAGTTTAGAATTTTATTCCCAGCTTAGAACTAAATTATAGAGAGGAGAAATCCAAGAAAGAGTTATCCAGGATGCCAAAAACTCGTTTCATCTAAAACTTTGATGTTGTAGACTCCCTAATTTGGAAGGCAAATAACAATGGTATCTTTTTAATAAAATATACCTACTTCTTGAAGGATAAAGAGAGGGTGAGTTGGTTCCTGGTTAAATAGGTTTGGCTTAACAACCTTATCCTAAAAATTAATTTTTTCTTTTGGTTGGTTATCCAAAATAAGATCCTCACTATCGATAACCTCTAAAAAAGAGGAATGGTTATTCCTAATAGATGCTTCCTATGTAAGGCCAACTGTGAATATTCTCACCATATTTTCTTGACCTACCCCTTCTCCTAGAATGTGTTTCATTCTCTGTTAAGTTTCTTATGATTTTCCTAGGCACCCCCAATAGCATTGAAGACTTGTATTTCTAATGGTCCTCCCTTTTCTAATGGGCGATTGTGCTCCCTTTGGATACTAAGCTTACCTCATTTTATTTTGCAGATTTGGAAGGAAAGGAACAATAGGGTGTTCAAGAATGAGCCCCTTCATTGGTATTAGAATCCTTTAAGCAAAAAAATAAAATGCCTTCATCACCCCCTCCCTTGATGAGAAGGAAATTGATTTTGAATCTTGTTAGTTGACTCTCTTGGTCTCCCCAATAGGTGTTTTCAATCCTTGATGCTAGGAAAGGTTGATCATTCCCAAGTCAAATGGATCTCCCCACTGCTAGGATGGATAAATCTCAAATTTTATGGGATTTTTAAGGGTAATTCAAGATGTTTTGAGGCCATGGGTGTAATCATAGATGACAAAGTCCAAATTCTCCTTGCTTATGCACAAAATCTAGGATTTTAGTCTAGCCATTTTGCTAAAGCAAAATCCCTATTCCAAGGAATAAATATTCTAAAAAAGATGCCCATTAAGCAGATAATTATTGAAGGTGACTCCATGAACATCATAAACACTTTTAAAGTATCTCAAAATTTGAATTTGAGTATTGAAAACCTTATGGAAGAGGCCAAAAGATCCATTCTATTTCTAGAAAACTCACTAATCCAACATGTTTACAAAGAAGGAAACAAGATTGTAGACTCGTTAGCTAACCTTGGAAAACTTCAAGAGGACCTCTTAGTTTGGAGTGCTACTTTCCCTCATGTTCTCATGTAGGCCACCCTCAATGATGCTTTTGTTTCTTTTGGTTGACCTATATTTTGACCACCTACCATGGGCCTTCATCTATATTGGTTCAAGCTTGTGTCATTCCTCTCCTACTTAGTATAGGGATGGTAGTAAGTTCAAAAAAGACCCATATTAGGGTGGGGGAGTTGTTTTTACTTCCAAAGAAATGAATAAGATCTAAAAATGATCCAAAAGTCTAAAAATTTAGGCTAAAAAGGAAGCAGATCTCCCATTTATGTCATGTATGAGCATAGTTCAAAGGAATCCTAGGAATCCTTCCCTATCCCCACACTTAAAAATATTGGTAGTGCAGTCTTCCCTTGTTCTTCCATCAAGAAAGAGGTCATGCAACATAGTTCTTCCACTGCTAAGAAATCCTCTATGATGAGGCTTTCAATTTTATCTCTAAATCATAAGTATCATCTCCATAATTAGACTAACCTTATCTACTCTCTGTAGAGGGTTGGTAAGATGACTCTTACCTATGCACAGGAAGTGGCCCTCCTCCTAGAGGACTACAAGAAATATCTAGGCAATTCAAGAACCAACGACTTAATGGGCACTCCTATAGCCAAAGTTAACCAGTAAAGATCCTGGGGGATCTCTCTCCCCTTTGTGTTTTACCTCCTCATTTCTTGAGGCCTTTGTTCTTTATTTTTCTACTAATAGGATCCTCCTCTTGTAGTTGTATCCTTGTTGATCTTTTCTCTGTTTCTTTTCTAAGGTTCTCCTTCAGTCATCTCTTTGAGGCTCTTTTTTAGTTGTAAAAGGTTCTATGACCCTTTCAAACCCCCTTCTTTCTACCAATCAGATTAATAATAATGATACTATAATAATTTAAAATCAAATGGTATTATCTTAACTAGTTAAATTCCTTGACTTTCAAGGAGGATACCTAGGTTCTTATCTTACCAAGTGATAAATGCACAATAGTCAAGGTGTTGTAATACCACTATGTGGCCATGATGTAATATGGGTAGGGCTTATTTCAATCCCTTATAACCAATATTTTTTTGTTGGATAACAAGGGATTGTACTCGGTTACCCCATCCTTAACAAATTAAAACTCTCTTCATTAGAGCTTGAGAGTTTAAAAATAGATTCACTTTTCATTTTAATTGAGATGCTATAGAATGGAGATCTACTAATGCATTCTATGAGTGATGCTATAGAATGCATTAGTAGTTGCAGAAGTTTATTATGATTTTTACATGCTTAGTATATTACCATGATCATATATTTAAAATTGCATGCTCATTTTTAGTCGTGTTTGTATTTTATTAGATATATAGTATCAAAAGCTAACAATTTTCTATGTGAATACAAATATTCTAGAATTTAGCATCCTTCTTGACATTTTTCTATAGCAGCCTTCACAATACAAAACTTCACCTCTATTATCTATGCATTGCATTTTAGTAGAGTAATATTTCCAAAACATTGCACTATCATAGTTCACTTTACCAAATATGGATTTCTAGTTTCCTTCCTGAAACACAAGTGCAACCACAAAAATTATAATAAATAGTTTATATGAAAACACATTAATGTTATAAAATAAAGCAAATATTACCAATGGAAAACATTAAAGTAAATCTTAATCATTATTTGATTTAGGCAGTCAATATTTTATTGTCAAATTTAGCTAAACTTACTACTTCCTCTAACCATGGAAAAGAGAATTTAACTTCATGATCCTCAATTAAAACCTCTCTAGCCTATCTGCATATTTGTTTCCTCCCCTTAAAGTATGTGTAAATATGATTTCTTCAAATTCTTTAGCAAGATCTTGAATTTCCATAATTATCTATTGTATGTTCCATGGAGCCTTTGCTTTCCTCAAAATTACATTTATTACTATGAGTGAATCACATTACCTCCATACTATGTTCCATTTCATTTATTTACATATTTTAACCCTTCTAAAGTCACCCAAGCTTCAACTTCATTATTTGTCTCAAATACACTATTGAAAGCGTAATGAGACAAAATCTCTCCTCTATTATTTCTAATTATTCCTCCTCTTGAAACTAGATTTACTTTAGATGCTCCATAAAAATTTAATTTGACCAACTCCACATCTAGTGGTTTCCACTTTATATTCTTTGTCTTCATTTTATTTCTCTTATACCCAATATCATAATTCTATTTGATGACTTGACTACATCTATTAAGGCTCTCTTCTTCTAGATTAGGGACTAGGTGAGTTGATAGGGTTGGATTAGACTCCTCTATGGCTAAACATATCTTCCTTTTCATTACCTCTAAATTGCTTTCCTTTCCTTTAAATATTCTTCTATTCCTTTCTAGCCATATAGTCCAAAGTATTGTATCTTTTGATATATCCCAAATTGTCTATAAAGCCTCACTTTTAAAAGTGATTTTCCATTGCTTTAACCATTCTTCAATTCTAGTTTACTAAGAGGAGAGTCCCAAGATATGGTCTATACTCTCTTCTTCCTTTTTAAAAAGAACACATTGAAAGAGGCCATGAAAACCCCTTTTCATAAGGTTATACTAGGATAAAAATTTTCTATAACCTACTAGCCAAACAAACATTTTGACTTTAGGAATGCTTGGGCTATCCCAATATCTCTTCATATTATTGAAATATTTCTATTTTTTTGGTGCTTTACATTGTATCCACTTCTTGTTGTGTATTCTCCTAAACTATTCAACTCTCAAATCAGTTTATCCTTGGCTTCCCTTGGAATAATCACAATTGTTATATTTCTACTCAATTGTCCCCTAGCATAAATGTCTTGTTTACTTGTAAAAAAATCTTCTTTCCATTTGTATCTTCTTTCCTGATTCTTTTAGAAATTTTTTGAAACCCTATCACCATATTTATATTCAAGTAATCTCATCCAAGGTTTCAAAATGAGATCTAGATTGAGTGGTTTTTATCACACCAAGTATCCATCCAAATAGATTTTTTTCTCCAGTTTCCACCACCCACCTTAAACCTTTAATAACTATATCAATATATTTTTGTAAACCATTCCAAAGTGCAATACCATTTGGTAGAGAGAATGCATCAAATATTAAGCTTGGATCACTAGGATCTACATACTTAGAAGAATTCTTTCCCATTTTATTTAACTCTCTTTGTACAATCTCCACATTGCTTTTTCCCTAAGAGCTAATTTTGCATCTATAAGAACTCTTAAATTGAGATCTCCCCTAGTGTTATCATCACACACATTACTTTATTTTACCAAAGGAGATTTCCTTTTATAATGCAAACCTTTTTGTTATATGGTGGAAGAAGAGGTTTTGAAAGGTACCCAAAACCTTGAACAAAAAGAGGATATATACCAACCATTAGTGGAAGACAAAGGAGGTAGTAAACTTAACTGCATCCAAAATTAAACACCCATGTAGGGGTGGAACCATAACAACTAAAAAAACAAGATAAACCAAAAAATAAAGGGTTCCAAATGGTTTCCAAAAGCTAGCAATTTTCAAAAACCAACACCCATGCAAGGGCAACGAAGCCAAAACCCAACACCCACACAAGGGTGATCGACTAAAAAACTTAAAATTCCATTACAGATGAAAAAATTAGACCATGAGGTCCAAGGTCCCTACTTACCCTTCAAGGTCATCAAAAGTATCCTTCCACAGGCCCACCACATGATCCACCTGGCCCTAGCTCAACAGGGTCTTAATTTCCTCAACATAGGAGATTGTTAAATGCAAAGAAGCAATATGAGAGTTCTAAAGGTTTATCACCATATTCATGATAGATTTTAAAATATTAGTCAGGCCTTAGGCCTTATAGACCCCTTCTAAGATTTTTATCTCTTCCCCAACAACCAACTTCACTTTTTTATCATGCAAACCTAACCACAAAAAGGATCGCATAATATAGATTAAACTTTTTTCTATTGATTTTGGCATCGTATACAATAGATCTAATATTTTGGAATGGCCTATAAGACTGACTTAATTAGCTGCACTTTTCCTGCTAATGATAACCATCTACCTTTCCATGCTGATAGTTTATATTGAATTGAACTTATAACTGGATTCCATAATTCTATCCTCATTATCCCCTCAAATAAGGGCATCCCTAGAAATATGCCTCAATTATCCTCATTACCTTTCCATGCTGATAGTTTATATTGAATTGAACTTATAACTGGATTCTATAATTCTAGTTTGTAGGAGATATATTTGATGGTAAATATGCCTCCTAAAAATTCTTGCTTTGATTTTAGCTAGAGTGTTTAGAAAGTAAATTTTATATTTTGTCCTATTAAATTTTTTCCCTGATGCTCTTTTGTATTCCTTTAATAAGTTATTCAAATATCTAGCCTTGTTTATCCTTGCCCTTCTAAAAATGGTTGTATAATCTACAAACTATTTATGGGTAATGTTGTCAATGTTATTACTAGTATTAAATCCACTTATAAACATATATTTGTAGCCTTATTTAAGTTCCTACCCAAAACCTTTGCCATAATAATAAACATATATGCTGATAAAGGATCTCCCTATCTAAGGCCTCCCTTGGATTTAAATGATTCTGTTACTAATTCATTGACCAACACTAAATATGAAACTATAGAGACACAAGCTTTAATCCATCTAACCCATTTCTTCCCAAATCCAAACTTTTCTAATACTACAAAAAGAAATTCTCATTTAACCCTATCATAGGCTTTACTCATATCAAGTTTTAAAACCATTTCTTTCTCTTTTCTTGTAGTTGTTGAATGTATAAATTCATGAGCTACTATAATCCCATCCAGAATATGTCTCCCATTCACAAATCCTCCTTGCTCTTCTAAAATAATTTTGTCTAAAAATGGCCTTAATTGATTCGCCATCACTTTGGAGATAACCTTATATGTCATATTATATAGGCTTATGGGTCTAAATGAATCAAAAAATTTAGCATCCTTCTTTTTTGGAATCAAGGTAAGATATATCACATTTATTTTATAAGGTATATATTGTTTTACCCTAGAAAATTTCACTGCAACCAATAAAGAATCCTTAATTAAATCCCAATTATTTTGGTAAAATACTGCACAGAGCCCATCCATACTTGAGGATTTATCCTTATTAAAAGAGAAAAGAGCTAAGTGAACTTCTTATAGAATAATAGGCTCCATAAGTTTTCTATTATCTTCATTTGTTATAACTGAAGGTACTTCTTGAAGAAATTTATCATTAAGAACTTTAGAATCCTCTGATACTAGAATATTTTGATAAAAAGACCTTGCCTCTTTTCTAATTTCACTCTGGTCTTCAATTCAAACCCCTTCTATTGGTTTAATTCTACTAATTCTGGATGTTGATCTTTGCACTATAGCCATCCTATGAAAAAATTGCATTTTTATCTTCTTTTAACCAAGTCTAACTTGATTTTAATCTTCAAAATTTCTCTTCCTTACTCAAAATATTATGATATTCAGTAAGCAACTCCCTTTCCTCTAAGCTTGGATTATTATGATCAGCTTTTTGGAATTTTGGAATTTTATCTTTTAGTATTTCTTTCTTCTCAAAAATGTTTCCAAAAATGTTCTTGTTCCATTATTTTAATCTAGATTTCATTGATTTAATTTATTTTGGAAGTGCATGCAACCCACTGTTTCCTAAATAATTCCTTGTGCTATCATATCAACAAATTGAGGATGGTCTTCCCACTTCTTCTCATATTTAAAATATGATATTTTTTAATTCACTTACCAACATTTTAATTCTTATTGTCCAATTATATGAACCAATCCTCGTTAAGGTATTAATTTTAGTGTAAGTTCCTTCATCTAGCCAATGATCTGAGAGTATGCATCTGTCTAATTTTTTTACTATTAGGTTTTAGCCTCTCCTGTTGTTGGTCCATGTATAGTTGTCTTCTTCAAACTTAACCTCCCATAGATTATTGTTTTGAATAAAAATTGAGAAATATCTCATACTTTGGGTTAATTTCCTAATCCCCCCAAATTTTTCATCCAACTTGGTTATGATATTAAAATCTCCTATGATCATGAATATATTTTATTGGCCTTTACTTCTCATAAAGGTTTCAATCCAACTCCAAACTTCTAGTATACCTAACTTATTTTTATGTCCATAGACATTGATAAGGATGAAATGAATACTTGCAAAGTAGCATGACTAAAGAGGCTATAAAATGCCTAGTTTTATGAATGGTTACATAGGAGGTTCTAGTAGGATTCCAACAAGTTAGAATTCCCCATTTTTCTCCTTCAAAATCCATAGCATCGCATTCATATCTTGCCCATATTATTTTCGTAGTTTTTCAAACTTCTTTTGTCATTTTAGTTTCCTGGATACAAAGAATATCAGGCTTATTACTTAAATAGAGATCCTTGATACACCTCTACTTTGAGGGAAAATTAGCACACCTTATATTCCATGAGATGATAATCATTTCTCATTAGGGGCTATTGGCCCCAACTATGAATTACCAATATCATTTTTTTTTTTGGAAAAAAGGAGTTCAACCAACTTAGTTTGTGTTCCTTTCTAAATGTTTGCTCTTGGTTCCCTAGATCTTGCTTGATAATTTGAGGGTTTTCCTCTTTTTGCCTTGCTTGTATCAAGAGTAGGTCGTATTATTATATTCCTCAATATTATTTAAAAAAATTATTTTTCATCATATTTATCCTCTTCTAGCTCTACTCTTTTGACTTTTCGTGCACATTTTTTGGTATTTTTTTTAGTAATGGCAGAGGTATTAACTTCTAAAACTGCATTTCTTTACCAAATTTTTCTCTTGAATCTTATGAGACACATTCCTTGGGTTCATCAAGAATTTTCATTCCTAAATCAGGATCATACTGAATAGATGGTTCCTTTTTAATATGTTGAACCTGTGTTATTGTGTTCTCTAAGTTTTGATATATTTTTTCTTCATAGGTTAGAGCCTCAAAAGAGTTGGTATTTCTTCCATATCCTTCCTTACTAGTCTCCATTATTTATTTTCTTTCATTTTCTAGGTCGATTTTTTGGAAATTGAAAACCATCTTCATCCATATCCATTTGTAAGTTTCTCTTGCAATTTTCTACATGTGATTTTGTTGGGATCTTCATAGGGCATGATCTCTCAATATTGTTAGCTTTTGAAGAGTATATGATATAGGAAATACAACCACAATATGTAATATAAGAAAGCTAGGATATCTATATGAAAATGACATTGTAATATATAGTAAAACAAAGCGATAAAATTATGCAATAACTAAGAAATATGCCATTAATGAAAGCTAACAAAATTAGTACAATACAGTATAATGAAGAATATGAACACTCCATAAACTGTTTTTAAAGGAACTACATTGTACTCCTCTACGAATATATACTATGTACTCTCTATATTCTCTCCTCCCCATTTCACTCACTATAAGGTCTTTATATAGAAAGATAAGTTCCTTGGCCCTTACTCTACCTTTGACTCTATCCTATGACTAATGTACATGTGGACTACATGCACATTTACATCATTGCACATTGACACTTGTGCATTTATTACATTGTTGGAAGTAATTGCTTAACTTTACTCTAAGTAAACTCCTACTCTAGTAATGTACCCAAGGTTGTACATTAGAATGTACCCAATAATGTAATATACTCTAACACCCCTTGTATTATATTATTTGGGTTTGAAGTCTTTAGCCTTCAATATGGATCTTCATCTTGGTCCTAGAGTTTGTATTCTCCTTCCTTATTTTCTATATCTTGTTCAAGCAAGTAGTTAGTGCCTTCACAAAATTCTATCTTCGTTGAGAGAGCTTTAACTTCATGTTCATATGTTGGTTCTTTCAATTCTTTAATTTCTTGAATATTTTGAGCTAGGTGTCATTTCTGATTCCCTTCTCGATATTCCAATTGAGGGTAATTGTATGGATGCTAAAATTATTTCTAACGAGGACTATTTTGAGTTTGATATTACCTTTTTTGGAATGCCCTATTTGGTTGGCTTCCATAGTTTATCTAATTTCTTTGATTTTGGTTTCTAGGATTGAATATGCAGTAATTAGTGTTGTCCTTTTCTCCTACATACATGACAATATTTGTTATTCCATGGTCTTCATCCTATTGAGGATGAAGCAACGTTTCCTATGGATTATCTTTTGAAATTAATGCATTGTTAGTCATTTCATATTTGATTTAATTTTCCACCTTATATTATTGAAGAATATTGACTAACTCATAAAAATATGTATCTTTACGTACGATTTGTAAAGATGTAACCAAATGCTTGTAGCTATCTGGAAGAGCTCTCATACTTACTTGAACAAGAAACTTATCTCCAATATTTTCTCCTAAGGTTATAAATTTTCCATTTATATCGTCTTCCTTCTTTAGGAATAGTTTTATACTTTCACCACTATTCATTTTCAATGAATGTAACTAAGTTTGAAGATTTAAGATAGTGGTTTTATTCTTCCCTTCAAATATTTTGGATAAGGTTTTCCAATATTTTGTAGATGTTCCTGCTGAACTAATGTAAGGTTGTATTTCATATGTAATGGCAAAATTTATTATCATTAATGCTTTTGCATCACTTTTGTCAAACTTATGAATATCTATATCACCTACAGTTGGTTTAGTTATTCCTTTGATAATTTACTACAACTTTTCAACTATAAAAATTGCCCTCACCTTGTTTTTCCATGAGGAGTAATTTGGAAGTAGTTGGGATTATGTAAGGAAGAATTTATTTGTTGTCATGATGGTCCATTGTTTATTTTATTTTATTTTCTAGGTCGATTTTCAGGAAGTTGAAAACCATATTCATCCATATCCATTTGTAAGTTTCTCTTGTAGTTTTCTACATGTGATTTTGTTGGGATCTTCATAGGGCATGATCTCTCAATATTGTTAGCTTTCGATGAGTGTATGATATAGGAAATACAACCACAATATGTAATATAAGCAAGTTACGATATCTATATGAAAATAACACTATAATATATAGTAAAACAAAGCGATAAACTTCTGCAATAACTAAGAAATATGCCATTAATGAAAGCTAACAAAATTAGTACAATACAATATAATGAAGAATATGAACACTCCATAAGCTGTTTTTAAAGGAACTACATTATACTCCTCTATGAATATATACTATGTAATCTCTATATTCTCACCTCCCCATTTCACTCACTATAAGGTATTTAAATAGGAAGATAAGTTTCTTGGCCCTTACTCTACCTTTGACTCTATCCTATGACTAATGTACATGTGGACTACATGCACATTTACATCATTGCACATTGACACTTGTGCATTTATTACATTGTTGGAAGTAACTGCTTAAATTTACTCTAAGTAAACTCCTACTCTAGTAATGTACCCAAGGTTGTACATTAGAATGTACCCAATAATGTAATATACTCTAACACCCCCTGTATTATATTATTTGGGTTTGAAGTCTTTAGTCTTCAATATGGATCTTCATCTTGGTCATGGAGTTTGTATTCTCCTTCCTTATTTTCTATATCTTGTTCAAGCAAGTAGTTAGTGCCTTCATAAAATTCTATCTTCGTTGAGAGAGCTTTAACTTCATGTTCATATTTTTGTTCTTTCAATTCTTTAATTTCTTGAATATTTTGAGCTAGGTGTCATTTCTGATTCCCTTCTCGATATTCCAATTGAGGGTAATTGTATGGATGCTAAAATTATTTCTAACGAGGACTATTTTGAGTTTGATATTACCTTTTTTGGAATGCCCTATTTGGTTGGCTTCCATAGTTTATCTAATTTCTTTGATTTTGGTTTCTAGGATTGAATATGCAGTAATTAGTGTTGTCCTTTTCTCCTACATACATGACAATATTTGTTATTCCATGGTCTTCATCCTTTTGAGGATGAAGCAATGTTTCCTATGGATTATCTTTTGAAACTAATGCATTGTTAGTAATTTCATATTTAATTTTATTTTCCACCTTATATTATTGAAGAATATTGACTAACTCATAAAAATATGTATATTTACTTAGGATTTGTAAATATGTAACCAAATGCTTGTAGCTATCTGGAAGAGCTCTCATACTTACTTGAACAAGAAATTTATCTTCAATATTTTCTCCTAAGGTTAATAATTTTCCATTTATATTTGTTACCTTCCTTAGGAATAGTTCTATACTTTCACCACTATTCATTTTCAATGAATGTAACTAAGTTTGAAGATTTAAGATAGTGGTTTTATTCTTCCCTTCAAATATTTTGGATAAGGTTTTCCAAGATTTTGTAGATGTTCCTGTTGAACTAATGTAAGGTTGTATTTCATATGTAATGGCAAAATTTATTATCATTAATGCTTTTGCATCACTTTCTTCAAACTTCTGAATATCTATATCACCTACAGTTGGTTTAGTTATTCCTTTGATAATTTCCTAAAGCTTTTCAACTATCAAAATTGCCCTCACTTTGTTTTTCCATGAGGAGTAATTTGGATCTTTAAGTAGTTGGGATTATGTAAGGAAGAATTTATTTATTGTCATGATGGTCCTTGTAGGCTACCTTATAACTCCCTAGTATAGAGTATGTGAATTACTTTGATAAAACCTTTTTAAGACTTAGGTTTTGTAGAATCCTTATGTCTCCCTAGTTATTAGAGTATGCTCTAATCTTGATAAAGTGCTTAGCAACTATTAGTTCACATTTTGAGTTGATTTTGTAATGTTTTGGGAATGATAATTATCAACTCCTATTTTACCTTATTTCTCCTATTGAACTATGCACTTTTCAATTTGATATGGTTGGATTCCTTTTGTCTCTTTAATGTGACTATGAGACAAGTATAAGCAGTAAATTCCAACTCCTTTAAGTAACCAATGATTTTGCCTCTTCTAATATTCAAGTTTCAATGAAATAGTTTTCTAAATTTCAATAGTTCAATGTTTGGTGTAGAACTCCTTATATCTCCCTAATGTAGAAATTTAGAAGATAATAATATTTGTAAACTAATATTTCAATTATTCAATGTTGAAAACCTTATATCTCCTACTATGATTATTTGCAAATATTATAATATATATGCACTTCAACTAATGTACCTTGAAATGTCACTTGAAGATATAAATTTGCTTTATAATTCACTAATGCTTGGTTAATTCTTATTACTCCAATGCAGTAGTAAATTTAACATTATATTGTTCACCTTATAACTCCTTTTAACCTTGATGAAAGAAAGTAGTTTATTTGATATTATCATTATAATGTTGCAAATGATATACCTTTATCTTCGCTCCTCCAATGGATCCTTTGGGTGTTGTATTTGTTGAATGATAATGAGTATTCAATGCTCCTATTTTAATGGATGTCTTGTCAAAGTCTTCTCCTCCTTTAATAGGATTTGACCTCCCTATGCATAAGTGCTTTGATGCTAAATTTGTGTGCTCTCTTCTTCACCTCTCTATCGTTGCTTGACTTCTCAATGTGCTCTCTTCTACGTGCTCTTGTGTAGGCCCTTTAATATCCTTATCTCCTATGTAACATATGATAAATGGCACGGATATTGAAAGGTAATGTAAGTTCCTTCTTGTTGGGTATTACAGAGTGAGTAAGTCTTGAGACAAGTGGCACCAATATTTCTTTGAGCATAGGTTATATGAATCTGGAGCATTACAAGCTATGACACTGATGAGACAAGTGGTATTGGTTTTGTATGAAATACTTTGAGCAATGATGTGATTCCCTTGGAGAATTATTGCATTCACTGGCATCTTCCTCTGATGAGTGTTACTTTGAATAAGTGCTTTTATTCTTGGGTGCAAGCGTTATGAAGTATTTTTTCTTCCTTGTTCCAAGTGGTACTATATTTATTATGATATTGTGGCAAGTTTCTAACCTCCCTTCGCATGCAAGCCACCTCCAATGTACAAAAATGCTTAAGGCTTCAACGCTTATTCTTGCCAACTATTTTCAAGCTTTCTTTGGCTCCTTTGTGATAGTGAAGTATGATATGGCTCCTCTTTTTCTCCAATGAGTATGGATGGTATTCTCCCACAAGGTTGGATCTAACTATGGTTATTTTAGGATGCTTCAACACTACCCTCTTGCCTGATGATTCTTCTTCAATTGATGGTAGTTGGATAAGGTGTTCCTTTTATGCTCTTGTTTTTATGTAACTCGTGCTTTGTTGTCCTTAGTATTATTCTCCTTGCAATGAGTGCTAGCTTCTTACATAGGATTATTGATGTTACAGATTGCTTATCATGTAGATGCTAAGTTGGTGTCTTGTTACACCTTGGTGAAGTGGGTATCGAGTCCTTTGGACCAAATCTACTCTTAAGCACCTTGAGTTTATGATTTCACCTTGTTAATAATGGATGTTGAGCCCTTGTAGAATGGCTCTTCTTTTAAGCACTTTGAATGTGCTTTTATTTCACTAATGGTGGCTGCTTGTAGATAAGACAATGGGCTACGTAATATATCCTTGAGACAATTAAATCATTGTATTCTTTTGGCATAACATAGAAGATAAATTAGGTGCTTGTAAACAACCTGTAATATCCTATAATATGTTCCTTGATTGCACCTAAAATCTGAGACTCTTATAATATTTTTTTGTAGCTTATTTTTTTGGTTTTAGATAGTGACTTTCTTCTCCACTCCTTGGAGGTATATCACCCTTTTAGGTGGCTTTACTATGCCACAATAAGCTACAAGTTTTTTGCACTAAATAGTATCTTTAGACACTTTGATATTATGCTAATTTATGCACTTTGGTTTTCATTTTTTTTTTATAAGAGAAAAACCCTCTTGCCGCCTTAGTAGACACGACGGCCAACCAAACATTATCATTGATAAATTCAGTTTGTAGATTACACCTCCTTGGGAGCCCCCCCAAAAAACACTTTGGTTTTCACTTTAACTTACAAACCAATACTTAATAATATTTCAAGAGTAACTAGTATAGTGCACTAATTTTCACCTTTGATCAATCCTTAATGCACCAATAATATCTCCAACTTAATGCACTTAAGGATAACTAGAATAGTGCAATAGTAATCTCACCTTATTTCTCCTCCAAAGTAACTTGTAAGATGCACTAATAATAACTCTTGAATGCACTATAATATCTACAACTTTAACTTAAAAGTAATGTCTTCTTTACTTGTAACTAGATAATAGGAAGATGATATTTTTATTTTTATCAAAATATATCTAACTCCTATTTTAATGTGTAGGTATTAACCTTATAAGAAACTACCTTCTGCACTCCTTTGAAGACTTTAATATGTAACCTTCTCTTTGCAACTTTTAAACCCTAATAAGGTGCCTAATGGAACTTGATAATGAACCAAATAATTAAAGTTCAACTAATGAACCTTCTTGCACCCAAGTTGCTTACCTTAATGATCTTTGTAGATGAAGGATTGCAAGGTGATTAGATTCACCTTATTTCTGCCTTTTACTGGATGAAATTGCAACTCTTCTTGACTATCCAAAATAGTTCTTTAGCTCACCTATTTGTAGCTTTGTACCTCCTATAACTTGATGTCCTAAATCCGTAGTAGGTGACTTTAATTATACTTTAGAATACACTGTGTAAATCTGAAGTTTTACAGCTAGTAATGTTGCCCTAGTTGCTACTTTATTGATGTCCTCAAATATAAAAAATTTTAGATTGCAAAGTAATCAATCTCTCCACTAAAATGCTGTCCTTGAATCTCAAAAATTTGGTAGGAAACTCCTCCAAATTGCAACTGAGATTTTCCTTCAAGAACCCTTCATTTTTTTTTGTAGAAACTAGTAGATCTCCTTTCTCTAAATGAGCCTTCTAGCCTTCAAAGGCAATATTCAAACCTCTCAAGTTTGGTAGTAATGTCTGGCTCCTTTCTCCTTCAACCTCCTTTTCAAATTCTAAATTCAATCTAGACCTTCTTCTCAAGAATCTAAAAGTCTTGAGGTCTTCACCAATCTCCTCCAAAATTTGGCAATCTTCTTGCCAAATCCTTCTCCCTTGGGATTGTTGTTGGATGGTGATAATTGTCCCAAGTTCTTCCTTTATCAAGAACTTCTCCTTGGTGGTAAATTTCTCCAATGAGTTCTCCTAGGAACTCCTTCAATGGACTTCTTCGAATCTTCTTCAATGAGGATCTTCAAGCCTTCTCCTTCTTTCTCCTTGAGACCTCTTTTCTAAGGTCTTCTATCTTGCAGATTCTTTGGTCTTCTCAATGAGACATTTTCTTCAATCTTCTACTATGGAAGTTTTGCAATGAAATCTCCTTCTTAGATCTCTAAAATCTATTGCTTCTAGAATAGGACCTTCTATGGGTCTCTTCAGCTTTTTTAGGGTGAAGTCTTCAATCTTCAATGGAGATCACCAATATCCTATCTTCACCATGAATATTTTATGGAGTCTCTTCAATATACTATTTACAGTCTTAAATGGAGATCACCAACTTCCAATCTTCTCTCAGACTCTTCTCTAGAGTCTCTTCAACCTGCTATCTATAGTCTTTAATGGAGATCACCAATCTCTAATATTTTCTTGGAATCTTATCTGAAGTCTCTTCTTCCTCGAATCTACAATAAGGCTCCTATGGCATTTTCTTCTTCTTCTCTCTATAGGTCTATAATCTCTAGAAATGGGACCTTTTCTACAGGCCTCCAAATATTTTCTCTTCCATTTGTTGCTTCTAGTGTTGGATTGATTCTAAAGAAGATATTCTTCCTAACTCTATGTAGGAAGCTTCCCAACTTTCTTTGAATCTCCTTTTCCTACAACAAATTATTAGGATTGTAATGGAAGAAATTCTAAATCTAGAGATAATCAATCTTCACTAGTTTAATTGTCAATCTAGTGGAATTAATGTTGAGTCCTAGTCTTCACGAGGTTTTTTGCAACCCTGTGGAAAGACTCTAGCCAAATGCAATCTCAGAATTTCTAAAAATGAAAATTCTGGATTCCTCTTAGTCTCACTTGTGGCTCTCCCTATTTCCTATCAATCTACCATGTGCTTTGATACCATTGTTAGCTTTTGATGAGTATATGATATAGGAAATGCAACCACAAGATGTAATATAAGCAAGCTATGATATCTATATGATAATGGCACTATAATATGTAGGAAAACAAAGAGATAAACTTTTATAATAACTCAAAAATATTCCATTAATGAAAGCTAACAAAAATAGTACAACGCAGTATAATGGAGGATATGAACACTCCACAAACTATTTTTAAAGGAACTATATTGGAATCCTATACCAATCTATACTATGCACTCTCTATATTCTCTCCTCTCCATTTCACTCACTATAAGGCCTTTATATAGGAAGATAAGTTTCTTGGCCCTCACTCTACCTTTGACTCTATCCTATAACTAATGTACATGTGGACTACATGCACATTTACATCATTGCACATTGACACTTGTGCATTTATTACATTGTTGGAAGTAACTACTTAACTTTACTCTAAAGTAAACTCCTACTCTAGTAATGTATCCAAGGTGGTACATTAGCATGTACCCAATAATGTAATATACTCTAACAAATATGCCCTACCTCATGACATTTCTACATCTAAAATATATGTTTTCATAATCTATGGATTGGGTCCACATATTATCCCCATACTTAAGAATAATTGATTATGGTAAAGCTTTACTTATATCAATCATGACCAATACTTGAGCATACATAGAAAATAATCCATATTTTGTAGTATCTAAAATCTCAAGGAATTATCTTAGAGTGTTGCCTATTGTCTTGAAGGTATCTGCTTCCCAAAATTCAATTGGAAAACCATACATACTAACCCAGACTAGTAGTAGGGATATATATACATTTTCAAGTGAAAAGGCTTCATACCAGCAGGTAAGGAAGAGTCCTACTCTTCCCATAAAACAAGGATCCCCTTTTAGTATTCTATATTTTTCTTCCTTAGAAGAAAAAATATCTAGGAAGAAACCTTTGGAAATAAAGGATATAACCACTCCTGGAGACTTCCAACTCCTCTCAATCCATATTCTCAAGGCCAAAGCCCCTGTCCAATACCCATTAAATTTACCAAAAATCATCCTATATTGGAGTAACAAGGATTGATCCTCTATAGTGTACTCACTAACCTCTACCATTAGATATAATTCTAAGGATTTAGCTATAAATCGGTCCATATAAAAAAACCAAAACTCAAAATCTACTAAAATTTACCAAAATATCCTATAGCAAATATAATATATGATAAAAAAATATTTATAATATTTTTCAAGCAAATTTTCTAAGATAAATAAGGAAAAAAGAAACTTAGCTAAAAAATTATATGCTCAGATAGAATGTCTTTCCTCACTAAATTCCTAGCCCTTCATTGCTCCTCCCATCATCTGAATCATAGCTGACAAATATTTATAATTTCATTTTTCATGACTTGAAAAATCATCATTACCCTTGTTTCGGATGGCTGACTTCACAGGATCATATCTCCCTCAATATTGCTTGGATTCCTTCATATGACCACTAATTTTAAAATTATTCAAAATATGGACATATTTGTCCAAGAATCAACTAAAATGGATAACCCTTCATGAAGATATGGCTCTTAAAAGATGAGATGTTTAAAAAAAACCCCTAATCCTTCGTGAAGTTGATGGATATCCATATAACCAATTAAAAAAAAACACTATAATAATTTAATGTAAATATTTACTATTTATATATCTATGCAATAAAATAAAAATGCTAGAAAACTTTCATGATGTAGAACAAAGAATGTTTCTTTTGATTTTGAAATGAAATCAAATGCAAAAATATATTTTATAAATATTTTTTGAAGTATGGATAAGCTACTATTTTACCAAATAAATCAATTTTGCATAGTAACCAATCAAACAGAAGAAATCTAACTAAATACCACTAACATGAGCAACATCAAAAGGCATGGTCCATTCTATAGATTACCATATGATTTGCATGTTTCATATAGAGTGCCCCAACCCCCAATGGATGGTGTTAGAACAACCAATGAAAGCATTCTGATAATTAAATAGAAAGGGATTGATCCTCTATCATAAAAGGAGTAAAAGTAAAAGTGCTTCAAAAAATAGAGCAAAAGAAAAACTTTGAGATGTAAGACCTTGATTCACAAACGATAGAACAAAATATTTATATTTTAGAATGGTGTTTTGACGTTATTGAGATGAAATAGAAACCTTCAACCCTAAGGCCAATGATGGAAAAATAATATTTTTAAGACCAAATTTCATAATAATTAATTAACATAACACTTTTAATCCACCTAATGTGCTATGCTTTATTGGCATGCCCCTATAAACCCTAAGAAAAATCAACAATATTGTATTAGTCATTGATTTTAAGGTAGATTCACTTCATGATCCATGTTGTCATTTGTCACACTTTGCATACATGCCAATACACTTAGCATTTTCATTTTATTATTGTATTTTCAAACTTGAAAATTCAAAAGTGAAATAATATTAACTCATGGATGATATTGGAAAGGGAGGAAGACTAAAATAGGGTAGGCATGTATTCAAACCGTTTGTTTCAACATCATCCTACCCAAGGATTAACTAGGATAGATTACCCTTTTTCCATGCAAGGAGGATGGAGAAAGGTGAATATTATATGCCATGGATATGCCTCTTTAGAGATAGAACAAATAAGGTAAAAGGTGCATGGTCAAATCTTAATCATTCCACTAAATAACACACCAAATAAAATAGCAAAGGTATAATTCAATTAGTGAAACAATAATAAATAACACTAGCATTAATCAATGAATAAGATGATGATAATGCATAAATCAAAATATAATGAGAAAATAAAGCGAATCTAATGTCAACACCATAATTTTGATTATGATATTACCACACTTATGTGATAACATTGCCACCTAAACTAACATCATCATTGAAGCAAAAAAGAATTTCATAAAATTTAAACACATGATTTGAAACATGTCAATCAATATAAAGAAAGAAAGACACTAAGTATAAGAAAAAAATAGACAATCAACATGCAAGCCCTAAAAATACAATGCGTAGAAATACAATATTGTTTCAATATCATAAACTAAAAAAAATTGAATTATCCTAATGGGTGTAATAATATTGATACAATACATCCATAATATAAAATATAACTTTACATGCCAAAGAAAAAAACATGATGACAAAATAAACCAAAACAACACAAATAAGGTGCCCTTTCCCTTATGACAATATAGGAGGAAGGAAAAGAATAAAGAAGAAGAATCAATCTAGTCATTTTGTGATCAAATGGCATTAGCTTAACTAGTTAAATTCCTCAACATTCAAGAAGGAGATCTAGATTCAAATATTTTCAAGCGATACATTTATAATATCCAAGTTATTGTAATACCACTGTGTGGTGATGATGTAATATGGATGGGGACCATTTCAATCCCATATAACCAATTGGAAAAAAATCTAGTCATTTTTTAAATGCTAATGAATTGTATATTTATAGCTCAAAAATCATTCGCTTTATTTAACTATGCCATTATATTATGAATGAAACATACATAAAATTAAGAAAACTAAGTAGCCATGGTTATGAATAAATATGGTATAATCTAATATAATAACGTACAAGTTATAGTGGAAAATAAAATTTAACATCATGGCCTTCATTATTGGATCTAATTATAAAAAAATAGTACTTGAAATAAGAGGGACACTTTAGAATTTATAGAGGAGATCAAGATGGTAAATAAATGAATAAAAAAATAATGAAATTTGAATGACATCTTGAGACATAAAAGTAAGCATTGATTTAATTGTTATAAAATTAGAATGATCTTCAATTAATGTAATCATGAAATTTTTTCATTTACAAGTAGAAGTGAACATTATTTTAATGAGAGAATAAATTATAAATAATGGATTGGGATTAATCTAGGCATCTTGCCAACTAGTTCTACGTTTTATTTGAGCATAATTTTTTATATTAGTAGACTAGTCTACCCATGATGACGAAAAATATGGACCAATCATGGTTTGGATTCAAAAAAAAATCATGTGTTCACCCCTTTTAGTGGCATTTAAATCATGGACATAAAGTTCATAACATAATCATATCGATAGGGTGCTAGAGCTTTCTACCAGGATCCTAGTCCTATGTGGAAATTTATGTGTCACATTCATTTAGGTAATTTATAGGTTCTAATTTGTATGCTTTTATTAGATACCCTATCATTCTTATGTATTAATATATCTACTCAAAGTAACTAAAATTTATTCAAGTTTGAATAAGATTCTTAATAGAAGGAATAGTTTTATGGGTATTAAGAATAATGGTTGATATTATTGTTAACAAATGGGCCCAAAATCATGGGTCTATAATTTACTAGGATCTAATTCAATCACAATAACACAAATATTGCACAAAATAAAATCTATATTGGTAATAAATCAATCTTCATCATCTATTACATTTCATAGAGCTTTGTCATCAATACATAGCATTACATGAGAATCTTTAATGCCCCTAACTTTTGCTCTCCTCTAAATGATGAGAGATGCAACCTTTCACATGCCTTAAATTATGATAAAATATCTCATTATTATATAACCTCCTATTTATAATATTGATACATCGCACATGACTTCACTTACACAGTTGACACCTAACACTCATGACTCTTCACTTGCACACATGACACCTTTCACTCATAACTCACACTTGCACACTTGACACCTTTCACTCACATTTGATTACATGACACATAAACACACTTTAAACTTTGACACATACTTTTAAAATAAATAATAAACACACTCTTAATCTAAATATATAATGGTACTCAAGGTACCAAAAAATTTAATACCGCTAACCCCCTATTACATTATTTGATGTGAAGGCTTTAAACCTTTAATAGTTTATCTTCTTATATTCATACTCTATATCTAGCTATGATGTTGTTATTGGTACTGAATTTTATTTATCTCTTGTATTTGTCATGATTCTAACTATTTCCATAGTTGCTTTTGAAATTATTTGTTTGAGAAGTTCAATTAGTGCCATCATTAATATGCCTTTTATACTTTCCCATTCATGAACATTATTTCCCTTGTACCAACAATTATTTTGGGAATGATTATTGCTCCCACAATTTTTATAATGAACAAGATCCCAACAATCTTCAACTTTGTATCCATATTTATTGCAATGTTCACACTTGTGAGTGTAATTTTCTTTTCCATATTTTGGATGGACTTTTATAGGTTTTGAATATAGAACTTTTACCAAAGATTTGTTTCTTGATTCTTTAATTTTCCTTGGTGCTTTTGTCTTGAAAATCACTACTATATCAAAGTTATTGGCATATTTAAAACAATAATTTATGCATTATTTAAGTATAAAAAAACTCTATTTTTGACTTCTTTTTGGATAGATTCTAGATATTCCACTAGTTCCATTGATCCATGTCGACTATCTTTTAATGATGCATTTTGAACCTATATTTCTTTTCCCAGCTGTCATTCTTAAATTTCTTTTGATGTTGAAATTTTCTTTCAATTATATTTTTCTTTTTCTTCAAATTCTCAATCTCAATTTCAATTTTAATTCCTTCTTATAACTCCCAAATTTTAATTTTAGATTCTTTCTTCCTTCTTAAAACTTTCATTAACCAAATTTAAATTCTTAATTTCTTCTTATCTCCCAAAGTTTCAATTCCATAATTTCAATCTTCTTAATTATCTCAATTTCAAATTCAAATATATGATTTCATTTCCTTATACCTCATAGTTAATGCATTTCCCAAATTCCTTATAAATATCTTAAAATATTTCTCCAACACTTGATAACTCCCCAACTAAAAAATATTCCTTTAAAAAATAATGAGCTTGAAAAATCAAATATGCCCTCTTTTCATAATCTTGAAACTTAAGACTTTACCTTAGTATGTCACCACATCTTAATTCAAATCAATTTAGGAAATCCAACAAGAATGTTAGATGAAATATTCATGTTCTAAGTAGTCTCAAGAGTTATGTTTTGCAAGCTTCAACACAGTTTGAATAGTTTACTTTTGAAAAATCAGTTCCAATATCCTTAATTATGTTGCTCTCTTCTCGCTTCATCATTCTCATTGTCCTTTGTCTTCACTATACTCAGATTTATCCTTTGGATTTAATATCTACACTTAGGATGTAGTCTGTCAATGTCCTTTGGCTTCACTATGGTAAGGTCCAAAATCCTCTAAATTTATAGTTTGTGGTTAGGTTAATTTCCTCTAACTTGCATGTTGCATTATAGCAAATATTCTCTCTAGAAATTTTTTCTCCTAGAATATCTCTAATACACGTTCTCTTGAAATATCTCCAACAAATATCTATCCAACAAATATTCTCTTTCAGTAAATTTCTTCTCCAGCAACAATCTCCTTGTATCCAATCATATTCAAAACACATTCTAATATTTTTCCTTCAATCAATATTGTCTTCATTTAACATTCCAGTATATGCCATCCAATAGTCTCCTCCAAATTGTTAATAAATCATCCTCCAATAACATTCTTCAAATAATTATATTTAGCAAAATCTCCTTCCAATATTATTTTCCTCCTCTAAACTTATTTTCCTCTGCCAAATTTATTGTTAGAGTATATTACATTATTTGGTACATGCTAATGTACCACCTTGGGTACATAACTAGAGTAGGAGTTTACCTTAGAGTAAGGTTTGAGTAGTTACTTCATGCAATGTAATAAATGCACAAGTGTTAGAATGTGCAATGATGTAAATGTGCATGTAGTCCACATGTACATGAGTCATAGGTTAGGTAGATGAAAGGCCAAGGGACTTATCTCCCTATATATATGCCTTTGAGGTAGCATAGAAAAGAGAGAGAGTGAGGGTGATAGAAGATACAATAGTGACTAGTTGCATTAGTAGAGTGAGTACAATGTAGTTCCTTTATGTATTTATGGAGTGTTCATATCCTCCATTATATTACATTGTACTATTTTTGTGAGCTTTCATTAATGGCATATTTTTGAGTTATTGTAGAAGTTTCTCTTATAATTTTCCTACATATTATAGTACCATTATCATATAGTTATCATTACTTACTCATTTTACATCTTGTGGTTGCATTTCCTTTAATATATATCATCAAAATCTAATAGTGGTATCAGAGCACACGATAGATCGATAGAAAATAGGGAGAGCCACAAGAGATATTGAGAGGAGATTAGAAATCTTATTTTTAAAATTTTTGAAAATTACAGTTGGCTAGAGTCTTTCCATAGAGTTGCAAAAAAACTCGTGAAGACTAGGACTCAACATTGATTCCACTAGATTGATAAATCAACTAGTGAAGATTTATTATCTCTAGATTTAAAGTTTCTTTCATTCCAGTTTCTAATACTTTATTGTAGAAAAAGGAGATTCAAAGAAATTTGGAAAGCTTCCTACAAAGAGCTAGGAATAATATCTTCTTTAGAATCAATCCAGTACCTAAAGAAACAAGTAGAAGATATAGGATTTTATAGTCTTGATGAAAATATCTCATTGTAGAGATAAATGGCCAGAGAAGCCTAACCTGTAGATTGCAAAGTGCAAAAGAGAAAAATATAGAGAAGACTTACAGTAGTTTGAAGGAAGTAGAGACTCCCAAAAAGAGTCCAGAAGAAGATTGGAGATTGGAGATCTCCATTGAATATTGAATATTGTAGATTGCAGAGTGATTATAGATGAAATAGCTCAAGAATTTGAAGATACCCATAAGAGGTCCTATTGAAGAACTTCCATATTTGAAATATTGAATATTGAGAAGGACTAGCAAAGGTCCTATTACAGATTTCAGAAGCAATATATTTTAGAGATCCAAGAAAGATATCTCATTGTAAAACTTCCATAGTTGAAGATTGAAGAGATCAAGAGAAGGTCTCATTGAAGTTTTGATAAGACTAGAGAAGCTATAAAATTCAAATACCTTAGAGAAGAGGTCTCAAGGAGAAGGTTAGGAAAGCCTCATTGAAGTAGTTTCAAAGAAGGCCATTGAAGGAGTTTTTAGGAGAACTCAAGGGAGAAGATAGCTAGCAAGGAGAAGTTCCTAATAGAACAAAATTTGGGACAATTATCACCATCCAACAACAAGCCCAAAAGGAGAAGGATTTGGCAAGGATTTTGCCAAATTTTGGAGGAGAATACTGAAGACCTCAAGACATTTAGATTCTTGAGAAGAAGGCCACTAGATAGGCCAAGATCGAAGTCAAAATTTGACAAGGAGATTGAAGGAGAAAGGAGTTAGAAGAAGCCACCAAATCTGAGAGATTTGGAGATTTCCATTGAAGGCTATTTCAGAGAAAGGAGATTGTTGGTTTTACAACAGAAAGTTGAAGGTTTCTAGAAGGAAAGTTTCAGCTGCAATTTGGAGGAAGTTTCCTACCAAATTTGGAGATTCAAGGATAGCATTTTGGAGGAGAAATTAGTTGCATTAGAATATGAAAATTTTAGAGTTATGGGCAGCAATTTGGGTAGCATTACTAGTTGCTAAGTTTTAGATTTCAAGAGAGCATCCTGAAGGAGAGTTAAAGCCACCAAACTACATTTTTGGGTAGCAAGTTAGAGGAGTTTTTAAAGCTACAAATTGGTGAGTTAAAGAGTTATTTTGGACAGCAAGGAAGAGTTACAAATCCATCAAACATAGGGCAGCATTTAGGTGAATCTAATCACCTAGAAATCCATCATCTACAGAGGTCATAAAGGTAAGCAACTTTGGTGCAAAAGGTTCATTATTTGAACATTTATTATTTGGTTCATTATTAAGTTTCATTAAGCACCACATTAGAGTTTAAAGTTGCAAGGGAGTAAGTTTCAAGTTTTAAGTCTTCAAGGAAGTGTAGAAGATAGTTCTTACAAGGTTAACCTGCACATAAGAATTAGGAGTTAGATATATTTCGAGAGAAAGAAAAATATCAACTTCCTATTATCTATTGGAAGCAAAGAAGACATTACTCTTAAGTGAAAGTTGCATAGATTATAGTGCATAATACAAGTTACTTTTAAGGAGCAATAAGGAGAAATTAATAGTGCACTATACTAGTTATTCTTAAGAGTTATTTAAAAGTGCATTAAGTATTAAGTTAAGGAAGGAAGATTAGTGCACAAAAAGGGATTAAGTTAAAGTGTCAAAAGACACTATTGAGCACAGGAAAATAGCAGCAAATATTGGTGAAGAGAAGCCATTAAAAGGTGCATTATAACCACCAAGGAATAGGGAAGAAGTCACCATATCAAAGTATCAAAACCTAGGTGCAACTAAGGTATTCTATCTTAGTCTATTGCAGATTTAATTCAAGGTTTAATAGCTACATATTTATCTTCTACAAAGAAATAAAAGGAAGACAATATTCAAGTGTCTTTAAGACACAACGTAGCCCATATTATAGTCATCAAGTGATGATATTACAAAGCTTAGAGAAGAAGCTTCAGCACATAGAAGATAGAGCCATCTAAGGGCTCAATATCAGTCCATTCAAGGTGTCTAAAGACACCCAATACAATGCCATAGTCCCATGAAAATAGCACCTACAATAGTGCAAAAGAAGGAACCTACAACATTGAAAGAGTCTACATAAGACAACATAGCACCCATTGCAAGGATAACATGCAAGTTACAAGAAGAATAGCACAAGGGAGTAACATAATACAAGTGGTAAAACAAGGTGCAAAGGAGGATAACTTTGAGTATTACCCAAGCGAACGTAAAGAGGAGCTTGGATGAACCACCAACATGGAGAAAGCATTGAAGCACCATAGAAAGAACCACCTACATTGGAGAGGAGCCACCTTAGTTGGAAGAGGAGCCACCAGATGTTGAAGTTCAAGAATGCACATTGTAAAGGAATCCAAACAACTTGCAAAATAATTGGAAATGCATTAAGGTGATAAGGACGTTGAAGAGGTAGATTGCATGCAAAGAAGAGGCCTCCACTTGTCTCATCAAAGGTATCTTGTGCCACTTGGCACAACGAAAGAAGAGCACCTGCATATTCTTGATAACACCTAAGGTTATAATGCTTGCACATAGGAAGGGAGCACCCAGGTTTGAAGTAACACTCAACTCAAGTGTTGAAGGCATCAATAATCATTTTACAACATTCAAAGGTCTGCACCACCTAAAATAATGCTCACAAAAGAGTGTAACCTCCCAATACCATGTAGCAAAGACAACCTACAAACCTAATGCACCAAGTGGCTAGCATTCCAAGAAGAGACATAAAGTATTAAGAGCCCAAGTTGAGAAGAGTGCAATGATTTAGCATAAATATTAAGCATAGGGATTCAGCATCCATGTAGAGAGAGGTCAAAGTGCATTGAAGGATTAAAATACTGTCATACAAGCACCATACAACATAGAGCAATAAATGCTCATAGCCATACATTGAAGTGAAAGGAATACAATGTGGAGTAGCTTTGAAAGTAAGGTCAAAGAAGACATTAATCAACTCACAACATATCATAGTTCATGAAAGGTATACTTACAAGTTAATATTTGCTTTCCATTAATTACAAGGAGATATAAGGTGCTTATATCTAAGGTTGAATTTAGTTTATTATTGCATTGAAGAAACTAGAGAAATTTACAACCTTAGTGGAATAGAAAGCAAATTAAAGTAAGGAGATTATATCTTAAAAGATATTTCAAATTACATTAGATTCAAATATTAAAATATTTACAAATAATTAACTAGGAGATATAAGGTTTTCTACATTGGAAAATTGAAACATTAGTTTGCAAATATTATCATTTTCTAAATTTCTACATTAGGGAGATATAAGGAGTTCTACACCAAACATTAGACTATTGAAATTTAGAAAACTATACCATTGAGAATTGAAGGATAAAAGAAGCAAAACCATTAATTGCTTGAAAATTTGGAAATTGTATTTTGCATTAGTCTCTTACACTAATTCATAAGACATTAGAAATCCAACTAAAAGGTCTTGAAGGAAAAGAACCTTATCAAAAATTGAAGGTGCATCATCACTTATCTTTAGCTTTCTACTTACTAATTAATAGGGAGAAATAAGGTAATACATTGAAGTTGAACATTAGGGATTCAACTCAAAAGAAATCTAAAGAAAGCTAAGCACTTTACCAAAACTATAGCACACACAAAATACTAGGGAGATATAAGGTAGTCTACAAATATCATCATGACATCAAACAAATTCATTCTTACAGAATCCCAACTTCTTAAAGGACCTAATTACTCTTCATGGAAAAACAAAGTGAGGTCAATACTGATAGTTGAAAATATTTGGGATATAGTTAAAGGAGCAAAAACTAAACCTACTATAGGTGATAGTGAGATTCAAAAATTTGAAGAAAATGAAGCAAAAGCACTAATGATAATAACTTTTGCTATTACAGATGAAATACAACCTTACATTAGTTCAACAGAATCATCTACTAAAGCTTGGAAAACCTTAGCCAAAATATTTGAAGGAAATAATAAAGCCACTATCTTAAATATTCAAACTCAATTGCATTCTTTGAAAGTGAGTAGTGGTGAAAGTATAGAATTGTTCCTAAGGAAAGTAGCAGATATAAAAGGGAAATTGTTAACCTTAGGAGAAAAGGTAGAAGATAAGTTTCTTGTTCAAGTAACCTTGAGAGCACTTCTAGATAGCTACAAGAATTTAGTTACATCTTTACAAATCCTAAGTAAAGATACATATTTTGATGAGTTAGTCAATATTCTTCAAGAATATGAAGCAAAAAATACAGTTAAATATGAAATGACTAACAATGCATTAGTTTCAAAAGATAATCCATAGGGAAATATTACCTCATCCTCAAAAGGACGAAGACCATGGAATAATAGATATTATCAAGTATGCAAGAAGAAAGGACATAGCACCAACTACTACAGATTCAATCCTAGAAACCAACATCAAGGAAATCAAACAAATCATGGAAGCCAACCAAATAGGCCATTCCAACCAAGACAATATTAGATTCAATATAATCCACATCAGCAATAATTTCAGCATCCATACACTTCTCAGAATCAATACAATTATCCTCAATTGCAATATAGAGAAGGAAAACAAAAAGGACACTTAGTCCAAGAGATTCAAGAAATTTAGGAACTGGAAGAACCTACAAATGAACATGAAGTTAAAGCTCTCACAACAAGGATTGCATTTTATGAAGATACTAACTATTTACTTGATCAGGATACAGACATGAAGTACAATGAAGGAAGCAAGAAAGAAGAGCTCAAATTCTAGAACCAAAGTGAAGACCATATTGAAGACTAAAGTCTTCAATACCCAAATAATGTAATACAGGGGGTGTTAGAGTATATTACATTATTTGGTACATGCTAATGTACCACCTTGGGTACATAACTAGAGTAGGATTTTACCTTAGATTAAGGTTTGAGTAGTTACTTCATGCAATGTAATAAATGCACAAGTGTTAGAATGTGCAATGATGTAAATGTGCATGTAGTCCACATGTACATGAGTCATAGGTTAGGTAGATGAAATTCCAAGGGACTTATCTCCCTATATATGCCTTTGAGGTAGCATAGAAAACAAAAAAAAATATATATATATATAAGAGAGAGAGAGAGAGAGAGAGAGAGAGTGAGGGTGATAGAAGATAGAATAGTGACTAGTTGCATTAGTAGAGTGAGTACAATGTAGTTCCTTTATATATTTATGGAGTGTTCATGTCCTCCATTATATTACATTGTACTATTTTTGTGAGCTTTCATTAATGGCATATTTTTGAGTTATTGTAGAAGTTTCTCTTATAATTTTTCTGCATATTATAGTGCCATTATCATATAGTTATCATTGCTTGCTCATTTTACATCTTGTGGTTGCATTTCCTTTAATATATATCATCAAATGCTAACATTCACATGTTCAAAATTCACTCATCCTTCACATATCAATACCCATTTTCATCTTCTATCCTTTAGATTCACGCATTCAAGTATTCACACTAGAATATTTTGGTGCTAGCTATTCTCTAATATTTTCTCCAAACTTTCTCTAATCGTCTACTTCCAATATTACATACTCTTTTTCCTGGATGACTCAAACTAAAATGTCTTTCACCAATGTAGCTCTAAACCAATATGACTATGATATCACTATGAGCAAATGGGCCCAAAAATCATAGGTTTGTAATTTTCCAAGATCTCATTCATTCACAATAACACAAATATTGCACAAAATAAAGTCTTTATTGATACTAAGTTAATCTTCATCATCTATAACATTGCATAGAGATTTATCATAAATATATAACATTAGATTAGACTCTTTAATACCCTTGAATTTTGCTCTCCTCTAAATTTCGGGAGATGCAACCTTTCACATGCCTTATATTATGACAAAGTCTCTCATTATTACATAACCTCCTACTTCTAATCTTGACACATCATACATGACTCTTCAATTACACACTTGACATCTAACACTCATGACTCTTCACTTGCACATGACACCATTCACTTATAACTCACACTTGCACACTTGACACCTTTCACTCACACTTGATTACATGGCACATAAACACACTTCACACTTTAACACATAATTTTGATATAAATAATAAACACACTCATAATCTAAATTATTACAATGATACTAAAGGTGTCATGACCCACCTTGGAAATACCATTTTTACAATGACAATGTATTGAATTTATTGTTTCAATACCTAGCATAGTTTATATCATGGATATGCAAAAATGCTTTTAACAATGGGTATGTTGTATGAACATGGTACTACTTATTTAACGCAGTTTTTGTAGGTTGACTATGCTCGCAGGTGGAAAAAAATATGAGCCACAAAGAAGAAATACATCTAGGGAGGTATTAGTAAAATAGAGATTTTACTAATACCTATGTGGGCAATAACGAGCTAACAATTCAGAATTAGTTTTTGTACTTGCATTTGATTTAATTAATTTAGGGGATTATTGATATTGTTCCATGCATGCATTAGTTTTAATTAAAGATACTAATATCATGGATTGTTAATGTTTCATTTTAGAAAATATGTATATTCTTTGATTGAATTAATTAATTGGGAAAATTAGTTAATTTGGGAATTATATATAATTTTAATTGAATTATATTATGGAAATATAATAGATTAATTTGAAAGTTATTATTTTATAGAAATTAAAAAGGGAGTAACCTTTTTATGATAACACGAGTTTTATTATTAAAAATAAAAGACCCCTCTTTACTTTCTAATGGAGCAAGCAATAAAATATTTAAAAAATGGGATTGTAGATTCCAAATGAGGTATTAATGCCCCCATGTCAAGGAGATCTAAGAAAAAGGGGTTGAAATTAATGAGAAGTATGCTCCCTTTGCAAAATAGGAGAGGAGAGATAGGTGGACAATGACGTTCTTAGTTTTGGCACATGGTAAGCATGTGGGAAGAAATAAAAAGAGGAAAATATCCTGGGAGGAGGAGATTTTTTAGAGAGCAAGTCTGGATAAAGGAAGGAAGAAGTGATTGAACTAGCTAGCAGAGAAGATATTGGAGTGAGCAACTAGGTTAATGATTTCTTTGTTTTCCTTATTGTAAATGCATACAATAGATAGAAAATAAAAATTTTTCCCCTGTGAATGTCTTGATTATTATTTGGATGCTCTAGTATGCTGGTTTTGAAACCTTGTCATGCTTTTACACCATGGCTTTGCCTCCATAGTAAATTGTTCAAGGATGGTGTTTATTGCTAAGTTTTATTAAACCATAACCAAGGCTGAACTATTTATTTTTCCTCCCCTGTATGTATTTTTTCATCCAAGCTGCATCATTGAAATGATGTTCTTAAGGCTGTCAAATTTTTGCCTATGCACGGTCATCACCTACGTTCTGATTTAAGACTTTGGAAACTATTATTTTTCATTTTAAAGCTAAGTTGTTTGATTGAGAAAAATTGTAATGCTCCCCTATGTGCCCTGGTGATGTTTCGGTTATGTTGTAATCATCTATAGCGTTTGTTAGATCGAGACTAGCCCTTTCCACATATGATAAATTATGGTGGTTGTTTTTAGAAGCTGACTTCAGTTTTAGACCCTGAGAAGCCCCCATTATTTATTCCTCTATAGGGTTGCTTTACCTCTAGTTTGCAGGTGCCATTACAGTATATTTGTTTGGTTTTATTCTAGTCACCATTGCATTTGTGCCTCCTCTATCACCTTTAAAAATACCCTAAGATTAAACTTAGGGGTATTTTGATTTATTTTTCCCTCAACCACCATAACATCATCATTGTGTGATGTATCCATGCTTGAGAGGGTGCAGATATGGGGAAGACCACTCAAGCCTTTCCCTTAAAATATCCTACATTGGATTTGTGGAGAGGTTGAGTGCACCTTAAAGTGCATAGCACTCCCTTGGTTAATTAACCATTGGTTGTGGTCAAGGGTTACTACTCATAGAGCCACTTAGTGCTAGTTGGAGGTACTTTCCTTTGCCATGTGTGCCCCTAATCATGTTTCTTATTCATAATTTGACTCTACCTAGGTTGGGTTTTTATTGACATATGGTATTGTGTGAGTTTTTGTTTGTGGGTTGGGCCCACCTAGTGGATAAAACCTTTTTTAAGGTTTATTTGGGATTTATCCCAAATGTTTGGTGAGATGGGGCATGATGCTCCTTATAGGTGCCTAGGAACCTTTGGCTTAGTAGCCAAGTACCTAGGCATCTGGCTAGCTCTACATGGAGCCACCTATCTTTGGTAAAAACCTTGTGCACCAGTTGAGGGCACAATGTCATTTTGAATCAAACCCTGGTTTGACTGTGGGATGACTGTGTCAGTTTGTCCTATGTGGCTGTGGTTTGACTATGGTCAACTTTTAGTTTTTTCCAACCCAAATGGTTGTTGAAATTAATTAACACCTCTTTTTTTATACTCCATAACCTTTTCACTTAACTATTTAAAGGAAAGGTAATTTGATTTAATTAAACAAAGGCTTTTTGTGTTGTTAAGAGATTTAGCATGGGTATTTTTATAAAAGATCGACCTTTTGATTTAATGACTATGGAATGTTCTTCGGTTAAATAAAATTATATGGCTTTTTAATTAAATGGAAGGTTGTTTTGATTAAATGAAAAACCCTTTTGGTTGTGTAATTAGAAGAAAGACTTTTGGTGAATTGAAAAAGAGGCTTCAATTTTATAGAGATGGAATTAAGCTTATTTTTTTATGTATGAATTAGATTGATAAGTTTATAATTTCAAATCAGGATATTTGAATGCATAGAATTTATGATGAAATGGTGCAAAGGATAATATAGCTCATTTTGGAATGAATTAGGTAAAATGTATAAAGGATCTTATATTTTATTTTGTATTGAGAAATATTTTGGAGTGTATGGATGATCATATGTAATCTTGGGAAAGTCTTATGGGATTATTTTCGAGAGGATTATAGGGTCCTCTCTATTAGTCTAGTTGTGTGATATTTTATAGTATATGGATACATTAGACCTTGATAAGAATTTATCCCTTTAAATATTGTTAGAAGGAAGAAAAAATCTTTAGAAGAATGAATGTGGAATTCATTTGAGGAAATTGTGGGGTTCCCTCATTGTTTTTGTAATGTGAATTAAAAGAACAATTCATGTTTTTGGGACATAAGAATTATGGGGTCCTTATTTATTAGAAGAATGAATATGGAATTCATTCAATGGAATTATGGGGTCCCCTCATTGATTTTGTAATGTGAATTAAAATAACAATTCACATTTTTTGGGACATAAGAATTTTGGGGTTCTTATGTATTTATATTGGTATTGATGTTTAAAAAAAAAAGGAAGATTATGGGATTCCTTGTTATAGTTGTATTGGAGACATAAAAATCTTATGAAATGAAAAGGATGTTTTGAAGCTGGGTTTTTCCTGTAAGGGTTTCCCAGGATATATGATGTGTTGTGTGTGTGTCGAATATATTTGTCCTTTGATCTTGCATTTATTGCTTTCTATATTTAGTTATTGAAGTTATTTTTTCTCTTCAATAAAATGGGTGGTTCATTGTAATTCATAGATTATTGATAGGAATTTGGTAAGAGTTTTATTGAATTAAAAATAGTGTTGTTCATGATAATTGTAATTGTTAAATCCAAATAAAGGAAGAAGTTATCTAGTTATGAGAATAAATCAATATATGCACTTTATATTCTTGAATAGTCCTCACTACGATGAATCTTAGATGATTAGAAAATGGTATCTATTGATTATATTGTTATGGATTAGAAGCTTAAAGAGAGATAAAGAAAGAGAGTAGTCTAAGGGATCATGGGATCTCTTTTGGAGAAAAATTTGAGTAACCTGGTATCAAATAATTTTTTTATGACCTAAACTTAGGTAGATGCACAAAAGCAACAACTGGATTTTTATTCAATGAATCATCTATCACCAGGAATGAGTGATGGATAAGTCAGCTCATCATGGGGATGAGACGGATATGTTATTTACATTGCAATGGATGACAAAAAAGTTAGTTCATCATGGATATGATATGGATATCTTATTTGCATTATGCTTAGTGCACCTACATAGACAAAGCTATGTATGGTGTAATGATGGGTGTACCCCTTTGACAAACTAAAAATGATAAGTTAGCTCATCATGGGGATGAGATAGATAGCTTATTTGCATTACATTTAGTGCACCTACATAGATGAACTTATATATGGTGTAGGGATGGGAATACCCCTTTTGAAGACTAAAAGGGATAAGTTAGCTTATCGTGGGAATGAGATAGATAGCTTATTTGCATTACACTTAATGCATCCTACATAAACAAACTTATGTAGGTATGGGTGTACCCTTTTGATGGATTAAAAGGGATAAGTTGGCTCATCGTGGAGATGAGATGGACAACTTAATCATAAGATATAAAATCAATAGACAACTTCATAGAATAGCTTATGTATGGAGGGGTTATGTAGATCCCTAGCTAGTGTATGAAAAAAAATCTCTCTCAAGTTGATTAGATATTTAGGTTGTTACATTTGGTATCAGAGGTCATGGTCGTAGGACTAGAAGCTTCCATGGATAAGCTAAGGATTTCTTGTAATACATAGAATTATTCTTAGAATAGGTAGATTTTGTTTTGGTATGGCATCTTGCACAAAGCAAGTATGACCATCATCATTATCAGGTGATTGATAATGTGTAAGCATGCCTAGGAATAGTATCTTACATGGAGCAAGAATAACCATAGCCATTATTGAATTAATGTTAATGAGTTGAGTTAGTTTGTAAGGATAAAGAACTAGACATAAGTATCTAAACTCAATGTTTTGTGAATAGAAAAATGGCATGTAAGTTGAGGATACAAAGGAGTGAAACTTCATAAAATTTGAGGTAATCTAGGTAGGATAGTGTTGAAGTTAGACACATAGGAGAAGGTTCAGGGAATTTAAATAGAAAGGTGGATAAGCTCACTTTTGTTGTCTCTTTGTTACAAGAACAAGTAGAACAATAAATAAACCAATAGGGGAAATAAATGAATCAGCATAAATGATCGAATAATACCTACTTTAATTTTGTAAACTTGTTAGGGGAAGATCGATAGTCCCTAAAAAAGAGAAAAAGTGTTGGCCTTATGAAATGGGAACATAAGCAGAACAAGAAAAGTAAAGGTAACCCAAAGTTTGAAAGAAATAACAAAGGAAATCAAAGGGATTCCAAGAAGAAATTCCAACCGAGGAATAACAATTATCCTCAAACTTAGAGGCAGCCAAAACCATCACAAGCAAAACAAACTAGGAAATAGATGTAGGAAATACACCTAGATCCTAATGGTGGTTGCTACAAGTGTGGGGGTCCAAATTATGCAATCTGATGTCCAAATCGGGTAAGACCAAGTAAGAGGATAGAAGGACCAAACCACAAGATCTATGCAACCACAGAAAATCAAAACTTGGATAAGTAAGCCACACCATTGCTCTTGAAGATAAAATTTTTTATTTTTTCAAAGAAGTTTTTGATAAATTGAGGAACTATAGATAGTTTTATTTCTAGTAGTATAGTCAATGATATGTTGGAAATATCGATATTTTTGGCATAAGGGTGGAAAGTTGAGTAAGGGTTTGGATAGACCTACTCCATGGATCAATGTTTTCCCTACAACCAAGATCACCCTACCCAATGACTCTACCATTTGGCATTTATATGTAGCATCGCTACATGCCTTTGACATCATATAGAGAATGGACTAGTTAAAGGCTCATGGAGCCCTAATTAATTTCCAAGATAGATGGATTTACTATACTGGTAAAAGGAAGAATTGTTTAGTGAATACCCAATTTACAAGAGTTTAGGGATGGTTCCTTACATGGAGTAAGTGTAACCATATATATTATCAGTGGATGATGATATATTAGGAATGGTACATTATGAAGAGTAGTGTGATATTGATATTATCAAAGGATGATAATGTTGTTGATAAATCATGGGGATGAAGAAACTAACCCCATTGGGAAATATAATTTTGGAGTAAATGGTAACCTAACTCAACTCCTTTATGATTAGTTAGAATGGTACCTTGCAGTAAGGTAAGTGTGAACATGATAATTATTGAGAAAATGCTAATGGTGATGGGGAGCCGAGATTCACCACCGAAAATCCAGATCCAATATTCTCCTTTGATCATAGAAAACAAATTACAACACTAGCCCGCAGGCATAGTTTTATTTTTTTTCTTGTTTTCCTCCCTTCCTCCCTAGCTCACCACCAGATTCTATTAAAATATTTGGGTTTCTTTCGAGGTCCCGACCCTCTAGGCCATTAATGACCCACTTGGAAGAATACATCCTTAGAATCTTAAAAGTCGGCTCTTCCCCGCCTTCGTGACTGAACCTTCACATATTTTACCCTAACTGGCAACTGCCATCGGGTCAGCCATAAAAACATGCATTGATGAGCCGTCTGAATGTCTTTGACCTCTAGACATAGCATTCGAGTGGCCGCCATGCTCAGCAAGCTTATCGGGCAAGAAATCATGCATTAATGAGGCCTTTGACCACCTCGGGAAACACCATCTAGGAACGCATGCCTTTTCAAATCGTGAACTAGTAGTATGTCGTGATATCACGACATGTCATGATATCGTGACATTTTTCTTCCTCGCTGCATTTCTCTTCTTCGGGTCGCGATATCGCGACATGTCGTGATATCGCGACATTTTTCTTCCTCGCTGCCTTTCTCTTCTTCGGGTCGCGATATCGTGACATCTTTCCTTTTGGCTCTTCTTTCTCCTTTTCGGTCGCAAAATCATGACATGTCACGATATCATGACATCTTTCCTTTCTGCTTCCTTCTCGCCTCTTTGGGTCGTGAAATCGTGACATGTCACGATATCGTGACATATTTGCTCTCTACTTTCTCTCTCTGTTTTGGGTCACGAAATCATGACATGTCATGATATCGCGACAACTTTGCCTTTCGCTTTCGCTCTCTGCTTCGGGTCACAAAAATGTGACATGTCACGATATCACGATAGTTTCCTTCCTTGCTTTCTTTCTGCTCCTTTGGTCGTGATTTCAAGACATGTCGTGAAATCGTGACATTTTCTTCTTTGGCCTTTCCTGTCTTCTTTCGATCATGATTTTGCAACATGTCATGATTTCGTGACACTTTTCTCTCTTGAACCTTCTCTCGGATTTTGGTCGCGATAATGTGACATGTCATGATATCGCGTCACTTTTTCTCTCTTGAGCCTTCTCTCGACTTTTGGTCGCGATAATGCGACATGTCACGATATTGCGACACTTTTCTCTCTTGAGCCTTCTCTCGAATTTTGGTCATGATAATGAGACATGTCGTGATATCACGACAATTTTCTCTCTTGAGCCTTCTCTTGGCTTTTGGTCACAAAAATATGACATGTCACGATATCATGACACTTTTTCTTCTTTGCCGACATGTCGCGATATCGCGACACTTTTTCTCCTTGCGATATTTTGCTTTCCCTTGGATGCTCCTGCATCAGACAACCAGGGTGGATTGAGAAGTGACCTTCACTTCTGTACTGTTATGTCACCTTCTTTTTCAACATCTCAAAACTTGCAAAATCTTCAGCCTCAACACTGCTCTTTTCTCCTTTATCCATTGTTCTCAATGGTGATTTACCAGTACTCCTGTTGACAGTCCTATCCAAAGTAACTGGGGCTGTACAAGCTCTCCAAGCTTTAGCAAAATATGGGTCTTTAGGGTACAAACCCTTAAGTTCTTCAAACCCCACAACTTCCACTCTCATTATTGTCAGCAACCTCTTTTCATCCATCCCCTTCAGTGGCTTTAGTTTATGGCGCACTCCTTCATTTGTTAGGGAGTAAGTGTTGGTATGTCCATCATGGACTACATGATGATCAAACTACCATGGTCTTCCTAATAGCATATGGCAAGCATCCATAGGTAGGATATCACATAGGACCTCATCCTGGTATCTCCCAATATTGAACTTGACTAAGGACTGTTCACTGACCAATGCCCTGTGGTCCTTCCGCAACCACACAATCCGGTATGGATGCGGGTGTCTCCTCCTCTCTAGCTGTAACTTAGTAACCATTTCTTCAGAGACCAAGTTATCAGTACTACCATTATCTATAATAACATTATAGACCTTACCTAAAAATTTGCACCTTGTGTGGAATAGGCTCCTCCTTTGGTCTGATCCTTTCTCCTCATTCAACAGGGTCCTCCTTGTGACCATAACTTCTCCTCTCTTTGCCTCCTTAGAATGTTTTGATTTAGCACCTTCATCTGCTACAGTAGCTCTGGCATGACCCTCAAGTCTCTTATTCGTCCTCTCTTGGTGTTGGGGACACTCATATGCCCGATGTCCCTCTTCCCCACAATGGAAATAGGTTCCACAAAATCCTCCTCTTCCATATCTACCTCTTCCTCTTTGGTAACCATTGTTCTGATTACAAGATCTGTAATCATTATCTCCCTTCTGATCCTGACTACTTCTAGCTTCTTCTTTCTTCTCATCTCGTCCTCCATCTATTCTTCCACCAGTTCTTTCTCCATGACCTCTTCCTCTTTGCTTACCCTCAAACCATTTGTTCAACTTCTCTTCGACTTTGAGGGCAAACTGGTAAGCATCCTCAATGGTGCTCACCCTAACCAGACTCAACTCTTCTTGAATACTGGTTCTCAACCCATTGATGTAATGGGCCACCTTTTCCTTGTTAGCCTCTGAATGGCTAGTTTTGATGGAGATCTTATAAAACTCCTCTATGTATTCTTTGACAGTTTTGCTTGATTGTCTCAAACTCTACATTTTCCTTAGCAGATCCAATTCGTAATCTACAAGAATAAACTATCTTTTCAACTTATCTACCATTCTATCCCATATTGTTATTCTCTCTTTTCCTCTTCTATTTCTTTCCAGTTGTACTCCCTTCCACCAGATGCTGGCATGACCCTTCAGCTTGGTCTTAGCAAATCTAACCCGATCAAGATCTTTGACCTCCTCATATTCAAAGTATTCCTCCAGGTCATTGATCTAGTCAATCAACTCCTCTGGATCTAGATTTCTAGAGTATGCAGAAACCTCCATATTTGGTTTCTTTCCAATATGGGATATGGCTCTGTATAACCTGGCTTGTGTAGGATCTACAACCTCTTCTTCTTCTTAAAATTTGTCCTCTTCTTCATCAACTTCATCTTCATTTTCTTCTTCTCTTATGGGTTTAAGCCCTTTGCGTAGCTCCTCTTGCAGGGCCTGAAATTGCGTCTACAAAGCTCTAAAATCTTTTGCTGGCACCATATTTCTTCCACCACCACGGTTTCTTCATGGAGGCATTCTGCTTGTTTCTCTTACAACCCTTCCATAGATCTTAGTGCAAGCTGCCTCACTTTCGGCGATCTGCTCACACACTCAGGAACTCCTGCTCTTCCACAGATCCTGGTGTAAACTGCCTCACTTTCGATGATCTGCTCACACACTCAAGAACTTTTGCTCTTCCATAGATCTTGGTGCAAACTGCCTCACTTTCGACGATCTTCTCACACACTTAGGAACTTCCGCTCTTCCATAGATCCTGGTGCAAACTGCCTCACTTTCGGTGATCTACTCACACACTCAGGAACTCCTGCTCTGATACCACTTGATGGGGAGCCGAGATTCACCACCAAAAATCTAGATCCAATATTCTCCTTTGATCACAGAAAATAAATTACAATACTAGCTCGTAGGTGTAGTTTTCTTTTTTTTCTTGTTTTCCTCCCTCCTCCCTAGCTCACCACCAGCTTCTATTACAATCTCTGGGTTTCTTTCGAGGTCCCAACCCTCTAGGCCATTAATGACCCACCTGGAAGAATACATCCTCAGAATCTAAAAAGTCAGCTCTTCCCCACCTTCGTGACTAAACCTTCACATCTTTTACCCTAACTGGCAACTACCATCGGGTCAGCCACGAAAACATGCATTGATGAGCCGTTTGAATGTCTCTGACCTCTGGATGCAGCATTCGAGTGGCTGCCATGCTTAGCAAGCTTACCGAGAAAGAAATAATGCATTAATGAGGCCTTTGAGTACCTCGAGAAACATCATTTGGGAATGCATGCCTTTTCAAATTGTGAACCAGCAGTATGTCGCGATATCACGACATTTTTCTTCCTCGTTGCCTTTCTCTTCTTTGGGTCGCGATATCGTGACATCTTTCCTTTTTGGCTCTTCTTTCTCCTTTTTGGTCATGAAATCGTGACATGTCACGATATCGCAACATCTTTCCTTACTGCTTCCTTCTCGCCTCTTTGGGTTGTGAAATCATGACATGTCGCGATATCATGACATCTTTGCTCTCTACTTTCTCTCTCTATTTTAGGTCACAAAATCGTGACATGTCGCGATATCGTGACAGCTTTACCTTTCGCTTTCACTCTCTGCTTTGGGTCATGAAAACACAACATGTCGCGATATCGTGATAGTTTTCTTCCTTGCTTTCTTTCTACTCCTTCGGTCACGATTTTGCGACATGTCACGAAATCATGACATTTTCTTCTCTGGCCTTTCCTATCTTCTTTCGGTCATGATTTCATGACATGTCGTGATTTCATGACACTTTTCTCTCTTGATCCTTCTCTCGGCTTTTGGTCATGATAATGCGACATGTCGCGATATCTCGACACTTTTTCTCTCTTGAGCCTTCTCTCGCATTTTGGTCGCAATAATGCGACATGTCGCGATATCGTGACACTTTTCTCTCTTGAGCCTTCTCTCGACTTTTGGTCACGATAATGCAACATGTCGTGATATCGTGACACTTTTATCTCTTGATCATTCTATCAAATTTTGGTTGCAAAAATGCGACATGTCTCGATACCGTGACACTTTTTCTTCTTTGCTGACATGTCGCGATATCACGACATTTTTTCTCCTTGCGGTATTTTGCTTTCCGTTGGATGCTTCTGCATCAAATGGTCACAACTAGGGTAGCACCATGTGGGGATACAAGTGTGGTGATGACCATTAATAATTTAAGTTAGTTCATGGGAAGATGTAACTAACCATTGGAAGTATAATTGGAAGAAATTATAACTTATCCAACTCCTTTGTATGGCATGGTGAAATGACACCTAAGTTGAAAAGAAGAAGAGGATCTTCTCAAAAATCCAAGGTTAGCTAAGCAAGATGAATTTGAAGCTAGACCTTGAAGGAAAAGTTTGGGGAATATCAATAAAGAGGTAGAAAACCTCATCATTGTAGTTTAATTACTACAAGAATAAATTGAATAATAAAAGCGAACAAATAAACCTGTATAGGCAATTGTTCGAAACTATTATTAACCAAGTTTCCTAAACTAAAATTCTAAGAGTAGATAAGAAGATAATCCTTATATAGAAGATCATGAAGTTAAAGCTTGGATATTGGTATAGCTAGCCAAAGACTTGAAGAATGTCAGAGTATCAAAATAAATTGGCAAAATCAGCCGAGATAGGGTTGCATGATTTGAAACATATTTTTTATTTGATGAATTACTCTTTAGTAACCCAAATAGTAAGGGTTACCCTTCATGTGCATGATGCAGCTATTGAATGGTGGAGTGATTTCAAAATTGGCAAGAAGATTCAAGTAATGAAACTTCAGTAGAATGGTTTTGTTCAAGACATAGTTGGTTTTGAAGATAGACTTCTCTAATGTAATATATATTTTTTATATTCATGAGTAAATCATTTTTTAGGATCATAATTTGAGAAGATATTTTAATGTTCATTGTAACCATAAGCAAGATGATTCCAAAAATTAAGTAGGCTTTGGGAAAGTCCTAAGCAGTGTAGCTTGGACTAGGGATAAATATATCTAGTGGTACTTAGAACATTAAATGGTTCTCTTTGCTTAATGAGAAAGAATAGATGGAGAATCTATTCTTAGTTTAGTTTTGGTCATACTTAATGGGAAGGAATAAAGGTGGAAACTCTATTCTTAGTTAAGGTTTGATCATACTTAGTGAAAATAATAGATGGAGAAACTATTCTTGAGAGGAGTATGGGATCCTCTCTCTCTAAATTGTTAATATATGTACCCAAGTGTTAAGATTTTAAGAAATTTAAGGTACATAGATCCATAATAGGAATGGATCCTAAGATTTGAATAGGATAAACTTGCTCAAGCTCAAGACCTTGAAAAGAGTTTATAGCTGATTTGATATGTAGTCACATTAACTTAATGGACTAAGTCAAGAAAATGCAATCTTAGGATGAGTATTGTAGTGAAATTTGGACCAAGGTAGAAGGAAATCCTAAAAAGAATAAGGATTTTGGCATCAAATATGGCTATCATTCTTCCTCGGGTATGGATCCATTTGAAGCCTTATATAGTAGAAGATGTAGAATGCCTTTATCTCATGATAATCCAAAGGATTGAATTACACTCATACCAGGCATGGTTAGAGATATGGAAGAATAGCTTAAGATGATTAGACTGAAGCTTAAGGAAACAACCAGTCATCAAAAGAGTTATGTTGATCTGAAAAGGTTGCCAAGAAAATTTTTATGGGAGATAAAGTGTTCTTGAGGGTTAGACCCATGAAGAGTGCAATAAAGTCCATAAAACCAGATCCTCATTTTGTTGGGCCATTTTAGATCACTGAGAAGATTAATCCAATGGCATACAAACTCAATTTGTCACCCGACCTATCAAATATCCATGACACTTTCCATGTATCATTGCTTAGGAAATACATTGCTAATCCTAATTATTGTGGGATTTTTCTAAATTGTAGATGGTGGACCACAAGGTCATTGAAGTGCAGTCAGTGAATATTCTATAATATCTTTCCAAAAAGATGAGGAAGTGAAATCTAGAATAGTGTAAGGTCCGACCAATATTCTGAGAAGAGTGCAACTTGGGAAAAAGTGGATGATATGAAAAGACATTTTTATTTTTTACTTGAATGAAAGTAAAACTGTGATGCAAGGAAAACATAGAGGATTGTGTTTAATCCAAGGGAGGTAGTATGTCATGACCCGCATTGGCAAGACCATTTTTAAAATGAAAATGTATTGAATTTATTGTTTCAATTTCTAGCATAGTTTATATCATGGATATGCAAAAATGCTTTTAACAATAGGTATGTTGTATGAACATGGTACTACTTATTTAATGTGGTTTTTGTAGGTTGACTATGCTTGTAGGTGGAAGAAAAGATCGGCCACCAAGAACATATCAACCTATGAATGTATTAGTAAAATATAGATTTTACTAATACCTAGGTGGGCAATACCGAGCTAACAATTTAAAATTAGTTTGGTACTTGCATTTGATTTAATTAATTTTGGGGATTATTGATATTATTCCATGCATGCATTAGTTTTAATTAAAGAGACTAACATAATGGATTATTAATGCTTCATTTTGGAAAATATGTACATTCTTTGATTGAATTAATTAATTGGGGAATTATATATATTTTTAATTGAATTATATTGTGGAAATATAATAGATTAATTTGAAATTTATTATTTTGTAGAAATTAAAAAGGGAATAACCTTTTTAAGAGAACTAGTTTTATTATTAAAAAAAAAGACCCCTCTTGACTTTCTAATGGAGCAAGCAATAAAATATAAAAAATGGGTTGTAGATTCAAAATTAGGTATTAGTGCCCCCATGTCAGGGAGGTTTGAGCAAAAGGGGCTGGCTTTAATGAGAAGTATACTCCCCTTTATCAATTGGGAGAGAAGAGATAGGTGGACAATGATGTTATTTGTTTTGGTGCATGGTAAGCATGTGGGAAGAAAGAAAAAGAGGAGAACATCCTGGGAGGAGGAGATTTTTTGAAGAGCAAGCTTGGAGAAATAAATGAGGAAGCGGTCAAGCTAGCTAGTAGAGAAGAGATTGGAGTGAGTAACCAGGTTAATGATCTCTTTGTTATCCTTATTGTAAATGCATACGATAGATAGAAAATAATAATTTCTTTTCCCCTTGTGAATGTCTTGATTTTTATTTGGATACTCTGGTATGCTGGTTTTGAAACCTTGTCACACTTTTGCACCATGGCTTTACCTCCATAGTAAACCATTGCAAGGGTGGTGTTCATTATTGAGTTTTATTAAACCATAACCAAGGCTAAACTATTTATTTTTCCTCCCATGTATCTATGTTTTATATCCAAGTTGCATCATTGAAATGAGATTCTTAAGGCTATCAAATTCATGCCTATGCACGATCATCGTCTATGTTATGAGTTAAGACTCAAGGAGCCATTGTTTTTCATTTTAAATCTAAGTTGTTTGATTGAGAAAAATTTTAATGCTCGCTTGTGTGCCCTAACAATGTTTACGTTCTATTGTAATCATCTCTATTGCATGTTAGATCAAGACTAGCCCTTTCTACCTATGATAAATGATGTTAGTTTCTTTTAGAAGCTAAATTCAAATTTAGATCCTATGAAGCCCCCATTATTTCCTCCTTTGTGGGGTTGCTTCACTACTAGTTTGTAGGCACCATCACATTATATTTGTTTGGTTTTCTTGTGGTTATCATCACATTTCTGCCTCCTCCATCGCCTTCAAAAAATACCCTAAGGTTAAACTTAGGGGTAATTTGATTTATTTTCCCCTCTGCCATCATAGCATCATTGTCATATGGCATATCCATGCTCAGGAGGGCATGGACAAGGGGAAGGCTACTCAGGCCTCTTTCTTCAAATATCCCACATTGGATATGTGGGAAGGTTGAGTGTTGTTAGATTTTGATGAGTATATGATATAGGAAGTTCAACCACAAGATGTAAGACACACAATCTAAGATATCTATATGATAATAGAACTATAATATGTAGGAAAATGCCAAGAGAAACTTTTGCAATAACTCAGATATATGCCATTAATAAAATCTTACAAAATAGTACATTGCGGTATAATGGAGGACATGAACACTCTATAAAGTATTTTGAAAGAGCTACATTGTACCACACTATCAATCTATACTATGCACACTCTATATTCTCTCCCCTCTACTTCACTCACTATAAGACCTTTATATAGGAAGATAGGTTCCTTGGCCCTTACTCTATATTTGACTCTATCCTATGAATTATGTACATGTGGACTACATGCACATTTACATCATTGCACATTCTAACACTTGTGCATTTATTACATGTTTAAGTAACTACATAAATTTACTCTAAAGTAAACTCCTACTCTAGTAATGTACCAAAGGTGGTACATTGACATGTACCCAATAATGTAATATATTCTCTAACACCCCACTATATTACATTATTTGGGTATTGAAGAATTTAGTCTTCAATATGGATCTTCATATTCTTCATCTTGATCAGGTTCCTCATTTTCTCTTGCTTCAGTCTTCATGTTGTCTCTTCTTGTCTTCTTTATTCCACTATTTTCTATTGTTTTAAGGTATTTGGAGGAGTCTTTGATCTTGTAGTCTTCTAGGTATCCTTGATGGATTAGTGATATCATAATTTTGAAAGTCATAAGCGGATCATAACTACTTCCTTTTCTATTCAGTGGTTTCCTATATGACCTATTTCCTTGATCTCCACAAAAATAAATCTTGAGATCATTGTTAGTGGATTCTTCTAAAATAAGAGTTTGGAAGAAACTGTTTAATCTGAATATTAGTTTCTTCTTGAATATTTTATAGTATTTTTCTTTGTTGTAATAGTAGTAATATGGATGGTATTTTCCTCCACAATATTTACATGGATGGAAACTCCAAAAATTAACCTTCTCATGACCAAATTTCCCGTAGTAGGTGCATATTAAAGATATCCTAATGTCTTTGTTATCTGTTTTAGGAATATCACGTTTATCTAATTTTTTGATGAAATAGTTGAATAATGTTTGTACAATTGAAGTCATTCTATCTTTACCTTTTTCATAAATTTGTATGAGATATTTTTTTCTACCTTTTGAATATGATCTTCAATATTAGTATTATCATCAACTCTCTTTACTATCTCATTAGAAGATGTGCTTGAAGAATCTACTTTCACAAAACTATTAGTTTGTGAGTTTTCAGAAATCCTTTTAAATTCTATTGATTCTTCTCTTTCATTTGCATCTTCTTTATTATCCATTGAGTTTTATGAATCATCAATCATGCTTTTAAGTCATATTGGTATTTTCCTTGCTCCTTTTCTAATTACATTATTTAATGTGTTCTTTAGAGTAGACATCCTTATAGCTCCTTATTTTAGAGTATATGAATCAATTTGATAAAACCTTTCTAGACTTAGGTTTTGTAGGATTCCTTATGTCTCCCTAGTGATTAGATTATGTTGTAAGTTTTGATAAAGTGCTTAGCAAGTATAAGTTCACCTTTTGGGTTGATTTTGTAAATAATAATAATCAACTCCTATTTCACCTTATCTCTCCTAATGAACTATGTACTTATCAATTTGAAGTTATTTATGGTTGGATTTTTTTTTTCCCTTTAGTATGGGAATGAGATAAGTATAATTAAATCATTCCAACTCCTTTAAGTAAATAATGAACTTATTTGTGTACCTCTTAATATTCAATAGTTTAATATTTCTAAATTCCAATAACCTATGTTTGAAGTAATATTCCTTATAACTCCCTAATTTGAAATTTTTAGAAAATAATATTTAATTATCTAAAGTGGAAACCCTTATTTCTCCTACTTAATTATTTGCAAATATTTATGTTATTGGAATTTCAAGCAATAGAATTTGAAATTATTTTTTCCAACTAAACTTCACCCTTCAATTAGCTTTCTTGAACTTAATAGAATGTCTAAGGTTTTATCTCCTTATTCCTCCTATTTGAATAATAAACCAACCTTAGGAATTGAATAACCTTTATAGAAATAAATTAATGATATACTACAAACTTAATACCTTTTAATAGTGCTTTTGCTTGTTTTTCGTTGTTCGTTGTTTTTTGCTCACTATTCAACATTCGGCATTGGTTTTGACTATAAATTTCTACCTCTTAAGTGCTCATTCTTCACAATCTAAGAGGTATGGTATAATGCACTGTTATGGGTGATGTTCTCGATGTCCTTTAGACTATACTCTCTCCCTTATTAATCATTTTTTGACTATGTAGCAAAAATCACCTTTTGCATTCTCCTTATTGGTAGAGGTATTTAATGAACCTCACCTCCTTATGTAACGTATGCCAAATGGCATATACATTTTTACTTGAGCCTATCTCTCCTTGCTATATGGTGCCAATATATGAGGTGCATTAGTGGGTATCACTCTTGGTAACATAGGCATTATTATAGCGTTTATATGCTTGAATGAGGACTAAACTGTGTTAGTTTGAGTAGAGCGTTACTTAGGCGCTCCTCTTCCTTTGCACGCGTTATGAACGAAGGCATTATGAAAGACTCTAATGGCTCTCCTTTGCTTCTTAAGTCATATTCCAGGTGGCACAATGTTTCTTCGCTTGATATGGTAAGTGTACATATTCAACCTTACATGTAACTACACCCTTTCATTTACTTATTAGCTCAACACTTCTTGCCAACTATTGCTCATTTTTTATCTTTCAAAAAATTGTGATTTGAAAATTTGCCACTGCCCTTGTTTTAGATGATTGAATTCAAAAGGTTGTATCTCCCTCAATACTACTTAGATTCCTGTATATTACCACTCATTTTAAAGCTCTTCAAATTTTGCACAAAATGATTTAAGAACCATATGAATCAGATAAACTTTCACAAAGATATGGCTCCTAAAAGATGAGATGTTTTTCCAAAAAAAATCTGCCCTCATGCAACTTAGGGTTTTATGAGCTAGGGTTTCATAGAAATATATCTCCCCACTGATTTGAAGCTAAAATTCCACATAGACAACTAGATTTGTAATTTTTCTTCCAACAAAATAAATTGTAACTGATTTGCTTACCCGAGTTGACAAATTTTGTCTTCCAAAAAATTTGTGACTTGAAAATTCGTCAATACCCTTGTTCCATACGACTGACTTACAAAGGTAATATCTCTCTTAATACTGCTTGAATTCCTTTATATGACCACTCATTTTAAAGCTCTTCAAATTTTGCACAAATTTATCCAAGAATCACTTGAATCGGATAAAATTTTGTAGAGATATGGCTCCTAAAAGATGAGATATTTTTTCCAAAAAGAATCTACCCTAATTATATAATTCCAAAAAAAAATCCCCACTTTTCCAAAATCATTGCTCTGATACCACTTATTACAAAACTTTATTCTCATAAACAGAAATCATTCACCAATATGCAAAAATATTAAATCATTCATCCACATAATTATCCACAATAATAATCCACAAATGAGAGAGAGATAGATAATACCCTTAAGGTAGGGAAACACCAATAATACTCCTTAAGGAATGAATCACTCCACAAGATCTCCCAAGATGAGAGTGCCACTTAAGGAGGGCTAAGTCCCATAAGCCACTTCATGGGCAAAGACGATTACATATGATTCTTCTCCATGATGATTACAATGATAAATATCTCTTCTTTATATATCCATCTTCTTATTCTACTTTGGGGAGAATAATACTAATATAATATTATATTATAATACAATCAACCTTGGGTTATGTGTGGCCCATGTCAACCCTTATACAATATAATAATATGTACCCAAATATCTATTCCTAGGTATCCTAATAAATTCTTTCTTGCTTAGCTTTCTCCATATAATGATGGATCTCTCTAATGCTTCTTACTTAGTGTTGTGACCTTTGCACAACTTACCCCAAAATTTGGGACCCATATTTAATTTTGGTTTTTGGGAGTCTTGGTTGTCTTTATGTGATAGATTTGATAGGTTGCTTGTTGATTCATGTCTCCTTGTAATTTAATGTTGAAGTATTTAGAGTTCATGAGGTCAATAGGCTTAGTCCACTTTTGCTTAGTTTCTTTGTTTAGGTTAGGTTATGGTTGGAGTTTTAAATGTTAATGTTTTGTTCTTCTTGTTTTGTGTTAAAGTTTCTCAAGAGCTTTGATTAAAATAAAATAAAATAAAATATATATGTTATATATAAATAAATATATAAAATAATAATTATTATGAAATGTTTATATGGTACATGTATATAAACATGTGATTGATTTAAAATGAAGCCATTTCTATCTAAATCAAAAGTTTCCCTTTGTTACGCTTTAACATGATTTTGGATCTTGGTGAAGCTATAATTTAATAAAGGTTTGGTTGTATATTGTTAGTTTATATGGGAAGCTTTATTTTGATAGTACTAATATTTGATCTCACATTTTGGCAGGTTATCCCATGGATAATGTGGAGTAAACGTTTGACATCATGACTGACATGGATCGATGCAAACACTATGTAGATGGTGGGTAGAGGTGGGTGCCAGTGATGTGGATTGTTACATGGAATTGGACCTTATAACAGGACCCGCAATGTGGAAAAGGCCATGACAGTGGATAAAGAACAAGAAAAAGGGTAGACCCATGATAAATCATGATAAACACCATGAATGAGTTGATCAGGACCAAGGGGATATATGTGATGCAAAGACACTACCAGCATGGAGGATGTTGGTAAGCCAACGTGGAATATGCATTATGATATAGGCCATAGTATATACAAGGCACAAGAGAGGCTAGTCTAGCATAGTGGTTACATGCACGGGATATGTGGAATGGTGCTAAGCGGATAGAAGAGTCGAGGCCAAACATTAATTCTCATTGCAAGAAAGATCCATTGTGCATCTATCATGGCTTATGTACAAGTTACAACTCCATGCCCATGTAGAGTTGTATACTGTATGAAAAAGGTATTGTATCATCAAAAAAGTGATAATTAAGACAAGCGAAAGGTAATTGGCAAGCTAATTCAGACTCTAAATATGATGTGAGTCAAGACAAAATGATGAGACAATGACTGGATGCATGAAAATTGATATAGGATGGATGTGGATTGTCAAGTTAGATTTTGTGTTGATGTGGGCGAAGGCATGGAAGGTTCATGAGCTAGAATATTTGATGGGTACAGGCTGGAAAAATAGATAATTGGTAGAAGCTATGTACAATGGCAGGTATTTGTAGCAGTCTGATCCACATGGATATGAAATGGCATGGTATTTGTGTTCATGGTATTAGCACTCATGTGACATGTTGGATATATTACAGACTAGGTGCATGTAAACTATGTAATCAATATTCTAAATATTGTACTTACTTCTTCACCTAGTTTAGCATTATCACTCGTTCACTGGGAGGCTAGGGTGGTGCATGCTTGAGTTCATCATTGGTTACAAATACTATTAAGAGCATGATTTCAAGTACATTGGTACATTCAAAAACCATTGGATGCGTGTCTATAGTGTGGATAGGAATAGATAGGCCTTCAACAGAGGATAAAGAGTAACAAGCTCTAATGCATATTTGTTAAGTGACATGCCCAGGTAGATGCTATCACGTGGTGTACTTAGTGAATGCATGGTCTAAGAATGTAAGAGATATATCCGAATGAGAGCAACAAGTTGAGATTCCATGATTTCTAGCATGATATCGATGTGGGTGCATTTAGATCACTTAGTATAAATGTTATCAGGCACTGGATGAGGTCAGCGTGTAGATAACGATAAACTTAACCTGTGCCTAATCATGACTTGCACAAAGAGAATTATAGGATTCCACCATTATGTAAGTGTTGGCCAGAAGAGTTATAGATCAAATCCGCATGTAGTAAATTGAAGACAACAAAGACAAGTATCCCCTGTAAGGAGGACTATAATCATCATGAGAATGTTTGTTTGGAGGTAGCCCACAATACAAGGTGCTTCACCTAATCATTGAAGAGATGATTCTTAAGAGTGCATACGTATCATTTGCAGAATGATATATATCCCCAACATGTTGGATATGCATGAAGAAGCACTTCCTTATTGTAGAATGCAAATGAGTAGTATTATGAGTTGGTCAAAGAAAGAAGTATGGTGGGAATACACAGTCGAATGTATCATGATAATACAATGTCATGAAATCCATGGAGTAGACGAAATTCCTTGTGTTGGTGTTCATAGCAAGCAGTCACCATAGTGGCTATAGAACATCTTGACCAGTGGAAGAATGAAGTGATCATGTAGAAATGTGTGCGAGTGGTCCATGTTACGTCATTTTCCATTCAATATGTGAATAGGGAGTAGGTTTGGTGAAGAATTTATCAAAATTCTGGTTCCATTGTCCCCATGGTTCATGGTCTAAAAGATGGAAAGATTTCGGTCATGGTTTCATTGATAATGCTTTGGGCTAACATATGCACTATCTGGCCTTGGGAGTCTAAAAATATTAATGGGGTAAGAAAAGTAGTGTTGAATATGGCGTAAGGTGATTACTTTGATAGTAAATGTGTTACCATGCTAAGGATATATGACTTTGTGAAAGTATTGAAAACACGATCATTACGAATAATGCATTATGAAGGTATAAATGAAAGGATGTGTTGAAAATGTGTTATAGAGCCTATGACAGTGGGTAACACAAAAGCATTACGAAAATAAAAATAGGAAAAATAAAATGAAACGTTGGAAACAAAAAATGAAGGGTTTCCTATAATTTTAAAAGGATAGGCAAGTGCGGAAATGAGGGCTAGAAATTTTTGGAACAAGAAGGACATTATTTTTATTTTTTTTAAATGCAAACTACTCCAAAAACTTGCACAGTATAAGTAGAATCAGAGGGTAAATGTTCTGAATGTTTTGGGCTAACTATTTATCTTTCCCTTCCATGCTTTTTAGGCTTATAGACAATGTTTAATGTAGTTTAATGGTTGCATTGTTGAATGTTTAGAAACATGGAATTTATTTTGTTTTCCTTAGAATATTGCACCTAGTTTATTTTGGATCGTGTGAATGCAACTTTAGTTAAATTAGGTTACATACAAAAATTCTCACATCTCTGGTTTTGCAAGATAGGGTAGCATTATATTGATAGTAGTTTGTCTTTTAATATTTTTAGCATTTACTTTTGTTGTTTATTTTTTTTTCTTTATTTTATTTATTTTCTTCTAGAGCATTATCAAATACTCATAATCCTAGGGTTTTATTTTACCCATAAATTCAACCAGGGGATTTTGCAGTCACTAGTCATCCAAGTAATTAGTTTTAAAAAGCATTAAGTCAAATATTATTTGGACATATTTTCATTTCAAGGATTAAAATGAACTCATTTTGCACAAGTTTCAGCACTCATTAAATATTAAGATAAAATTTATGCTCAAAGGGAGGGTCTACTAACCTACAATTTCACATTAATGCTCAAATAAAATGAAGTGGATCTTCCACAACATTTCCTAACTTTCACATCATAATCTGAAGATAAAAGGAATTGTTGACTTTACTAACCTACAATTTCATATTAAGGTGCAGATAAAAATGAAGTGGACCTTCCACAACACTTGCTAACATGCTAATAGTAGGATTTTAATTTGAAGATAAAATAAACCTGCTAACAATAAATACTAACCTACAATATCACATTAAGGCACAAATAAAATGAAGTGGATTCTCCACAACACTTTCTAACTTTCACAATTTAATCTGAAGTAAAAGGAATCCACTAATAAATTTTTCAAGGATAAGTCACATTAATCCAAAGATAAAAGGAATTAGGAGTAGCCTCATTCATCATTTATTATTGATATAAGGGAAATCAAGCCCTCCTAATTGATAAAACATCACAAAATCACATAGAACACAAGCCCCTTGTTAACAGTTTACTTGCAATCACTAAGGTATTTTTAGCATTAATTTTATAAAAACTTACATATTTGCATATATTGTCAAGTACATATTTTTTTATGCTAAAAGGAACCTTGGAGGAATTTCATGTTTCTTTGCAAAAGAGGGTTTTCATTTAAATACCCTGACTATGATGGTGATTTTTCAATTGGAAAAAATTACCACTCAATAGAATTGGTGCTAGAAGGAAGGCCTGATTGAGTGCTTTGTGACTTGTTTACTAGAGGTTTCTTACATATGACATTGTTGTTTTAATGCAAGGATTTCATTTTTGATAGATAATGTGCAAGTTTAATGGTTTTTTTTTGCTTTTATGCAAGGGTCTGATATGAAAAACATGTAGGGGTCTGATATGAAAAACGTTTGTCTAAAAGTAGTGAGAGTATGAGAAGTTCTTTTTGGGTGATTGCATCTCCAAGCTGGATCCACCTCAATATATCATTACTAGATCCTAATCCACTGAATATACTATTTTTCAAAGTTTATCTCCCACTCATAGAAATAGAAAATTTGAGTCAAACTGTTGTTATCCCACCTAGTATACTCGCAATTGGCTTACCTCTTGTTTCTAGTGAACCTAGTGTGTCTTTACCTATTAACTCTATTACTCCAAGTGTTCCTTTAGGGACACCTCTACTGAATACACTGGCTCAAAATGTTGCTTGGTATAGAGAACACAGTACTCCATTGAATATAGTTGGGGATGTCCATGATGTACCCAAAAACATTGAAAGGTTCTTGCCCAAGTATAAGCATGATGGTCCTAGATTAGCCAAAGAACACGTCCAGGCTTATAAGGATGTCTTGATCATATTACGAGTTGAACATGAAGATGTGGCTTGTAGATTATTTCCTTTGAGTCTAGATGAAATGGCATATGATTGGTATATCAGTATACCTACTGGTTCTATTACCTCTTGGGACCAATTAGAGGTTGCTTTTTTCAATTAATTTAGGTCAGCCTTAGATCCTACCATTATCTATTACCAATTTTTGACTTGTAAAAGGGGATCTAATGATCCAATCATGATGTTCAATTCCATATTTCAAAAAATCTACATGAATTTGACTTGTCATTTCACTGTTGATGCCAATGTGGCTCTTCAAATATACTTTGAGGTGTTAGATCCCATGACCATCATGTTTTCTAGGAGGAACCCTTAGGTTGCTACCCTTGCCCTAACTTACTCGGAGGTTATGATCATTGAGTAGAAAATGATGTTTCAAGGTTTTGGGATAACCCAATTACCCATGGTAGGGTAGTTTCATCCTTACAATCAGATTCCTATGATGAACTAGGCTATGGCACCATAGATACCGATTTTGAATACCCCACCATACAATCAACCTTATTCATCTATGCCCACTCATCCATCCATGACACCTATCTGAACACATCCATTACTTCAGCTACTCCTTTAATTCTAGAGAATCAATTGGCTACTCAGGGAGTCACTACCACTAATGCTCATGTTTTGGCCTCATTTCCCATGCCCACACCCTTACAGAGTGTGAATCCATTCTTGAGTTAAAGTGTACAAAACCAAAACATGATGTCAAATTAAAATATTATAGATTTTGGGAACCCAACGTGTCCTACAGCCATCATTCCTGAACCAAAAGATTCAAATTCAAAGGTTGACGAACTCAGAAGGCTTGTCCAAAATATAAGCAGGGATATGGTTCAACTGCAAAAGTAGGGTTCTCAGGATCCTCAACAAAGTTGAAATTTTAGTTCTCATAGGAAATAGTAGAATACAATACCAAATAATGGGGGTGTGTCTACTCCTATTACTAACCAAGTCAGTTCTCCCACAAGTTCTAGTCAGTCCAATACAATTGTCAATATTTCAAACTTGACTATGAACAATTAGTGTAGGTTACATGCCACTAAGGAGCATAGTGAGAAAGAGTGTTCAGAATTCATGTAATCCATAAATATTCTATAGGAAGAATTAGATGACTTATATTTGGTTCCTAATTATGGTTTGCCTCACCAACCCAAGGGTAAGGGTGTAGACACAAAATTAACCCACTAAGGTGAGTAATGTTCCCTAGATTCCTTGTTTTCTCTTTGGAAAAGTAGGGTCATATTTGATCCAAATTTTAACCTATGAAATATTATCCATTCCTCCTATATCCTATACCATTGGATTAGGACCAAAAAGAGTTTTCCAACGATATATGATATGATCCATTTTGACTCTATTTGATCCTCCAAAATGCATTAAAACCGCAAAGGGGTCTAGCTAGTGCGAGGTTGCAGTCCATTTTTTATGGAGCACAATTTTGTATTTTAGGGTTTTCTCTAAAGAAAACCCTAAGTTGATCTTTTTAGGGTTGGTTGTGCTTAGTTTTTCCTACCCATTCTTATTTCAAATTCACTATATAAGAAGGGTTTGAAATCTTCTTTTCCCCAAGTATCAAATCAAGCAAGTTTCTCACCAAGCAAGTTCATAAAAGTTATTTGATTGAAGTTTTATTTTCTTGAGGTATTCTTCTTCTTCTCCCACAAGAAAGCTAACTCACAAGTGTGAAGTGTGATCTATTGAATATTTATTTTTTGCTACATTGGATTGTTGATTGTTGTTGCTCGCTTTGGTGGATTTGTGTTGAAGCCCTAAGGAGAGATCAACTATTCGGGAGGTCTATACCCTTCTGCTTGCTTCCTCACTCTATTTCAGGTAATTTCGCTCTTTTGTATGCACATTTCTATTTTTTGTATCTCACATTAGTCATTTCACATTAATTTGAAGTTTTTTTGCCTCGCTTCTATGAAATCACACCTGAGCCTCTATGAGGTGCGATTTCGTCGGTGTGATATCGTGGTCGCCTATTACAGGATGTGATTTCACATAGACCACGTTTGGGAGAAATCTGCTATCCCTAAACCCTATATCTATGTTATAGGATGCATTTAGGCTATATTAAGGCATTTTATATTATATTTTACTATTATGTTCTGCTATATTTTGTTATGCTTGTTCATATTCCAAAGGTCAATCTTCGCTTATATTTTCAAAGGTCAACTAAAAGGACCTAGGGGGCTTGACTGTTGCACCTCCAAGAACTTTTGTATAGTGGCTTAAGTATGCCCCCTAATGTTGATTATATTTTCCAAATGTTTACCAAGTTATCTTGTAGGAACATGAATTATTGATATCATTGGATAAAGGATAAAAAGCACGGATCAATCATCGGATAAGATAAGTGTTCTAGTTAATCTTTAGGCTATTTTTTGAGTGTATTTTATTTCTATTAGAAACCTTAGATCTGATTTGAAAGGAATATATTTAATTGATTTCTAGGAATTTTAAGGATAAACAACATATAGTATGCACTTAGGGTTAATTTTGTTTGTGCATTCTCTCTTGAACCCTTGCTTAAAGGTTTCTCTGTTTGAAACCCTAGGGTTAGAAAAGAATTCAAAGAAAGAATTATACTAGGGTTAGCTCTTGTATTATTACATCCTATACTTCTACATTATCCTTAATATTTGTATAGCATAGATCTAGAAAGACAAAATCTAGGTGTTTATCTTAATTGAATACATCAAACATTCTTGAAAACCAAAGGACTTACAGTGAGTCCTTAAACCTTTCTTGGTGAACCCTCCCCCCTAACACTGATTGTAGAGAACAACACATACCCATGGTTCACCTCAAGGCTTTCTCTTATGGATCCAACCTTGAGAATCATATATGATAGGGCAATTTTCCCCCTCTACATCTTTGGTGAACTCGATGTGAACACCTCCTTTTATTTTAAAACTTTAATCAATATCATTAACTCTATGTGTTTAGATCAAAAATATTAAAAACATTCTAAAAATATTTTGTTTATTTTTTCTAGTCTTTAGTTTTCCTCCTTTTCCACCCTATCCCTTTTTCTCTTTCTCCTAATGGCTTCTAACCTTAGGAGTGGATAAGGCTTCTAGGGTTTGATGAGATTTTCCAAGATGATCAGATTGATAGAGAGAAACCTAACTTGGATTTAGAAGAGAAAGCCAATGTTGAAACTAAAACAAACCTTGATTCTATTAAAGGACCTAATGGTGGGTACCATTTTACATCATTTTATCATGTTTTAGGTTGCATGGCATGCTATAAGGAGGCTTTGCTTAATGCTATGGAATAGAAATCTCAACTCAAAAGAGGTGAGACTCTTCTTCCTCCTCCAGTCATATCTCCTAGGCTTGTTCATGATAATCCTTTGTTTGAATATTTGAATACTGGTAATATTGCCTAACAACCAACTTGTGCCACTACTATAACCACCAATGTTGGAAGGAATCTACAAGTTCCTCCAAGCAGTAGTGTCACTCAAGATTGTTTTCAATTTCCTTCTCAATCTACTAATCTCAATATTCATTCTTTTGTTCCACCAAACGTTAGTTATCCTCTCCATAAATGTATCACATATCACAATAGTATCAATACCTCCAACTTAAACCAAGGGCCTTTTCAACAACCTACCTATGCCCCTCCCTTAGGGAATTTGTGGGCATTACATAATAGTAATCTAGAATTTCAAAATTTTACAAATATGATAAAACAATTTGTTTCAAAAGTGGAGATGATTCAACCTTCTAGCTCTCCTTATAGTTATAAAGAGATGTGCAATCAACCCCTAGAACCTATGGTTACTGTTAGGCCTTATCCTAAGCATTTTTCCATGCTAATTTTACCTATATATAAGGGAAAAAAATATCTAATTGAGCATATAAGAATATATAGAACAACTTGCCATGATCTCATCTATGATGATATGTTATTACTAAATATATTTCCTAAGAGTCTTGTTGTCATGGCATTAGAATGGTATTATCGGTTACCTAATTATTCTCTAAGGAAATTTGAAGAAATAACGAAGTTATTTTTTTAACAGTTTAGTGCTTATATTGAAAAGGATGTGACCATGAAAGATATTTATAATTTGAAACAAGGTAAAGAGGGAAGTTTTTTTTTTTAAATTGGCTTGTTGGAGAAGTCTAGTTGGATGCTTGAGATATACTATACCTCTTAGAGATATGCTTGAGATATTTATTGAAAATTTACAAGAACAATTATCGTATGCATTAGAAACTACAACTATCACATTTTGATCAAGACATTGAGTTAGCAAGGAAAGTGGAACAGGCTCTTATCAGAAGAGGCCAACTCAAAATGAAAGAAGATAAAACCATTCAGTCACAGTATAAGAATAATTATGTGATAGGTGATGGTGTAACGGATAGTAGGCCTATTAATAGTATTACTAACAACCTACAAAAGATAATACTTCAGAAACCTCCACAAAGGAATTTCACAAAGCTTAATATACCTATGGAAGTAGTTTTAAAGCAACTTCTAGAAGCTAATGCAATAGAATTGCCTCCTATAAGGTAACTAAATACTACAACTAATTTCTATAAGGTACGATAGCATTATGTATATCATAGAGTGGAAGGACATTGGAAAAATTCTTGTAATAAGTTGAAACATGTGGTTCAAGATTTGATTGATACAGGACATATTGACTTAGGCAATTCTCAGGCGAATAATCAAGTACCTACCCAAAAAAATGTGACTACCAATCAAGATATGGGAATATTCAAGGATCCATTACCAAAGCATAGACAACATGCAGTTAATCAAGTATCTTGTAAAAATTGTTGGACATTTTGAGTCAAAGTTGTCATTGATGTCAAGGAACGAAGTTGTCATTAATGTCAAGGAATGTGTCAAGGAACAATGCAAAGGTTAATGGCAAAAGAGATTCATAATATTTTTAATATTATGTGGAAGCATAAGTAGGAGGGTTTTTATTAAAACCATGAATGCGCAAAATAAAAGGTTTTTCATAAAAACCCAAGGAATCTTTTTGAAAAGCTAAAGGAGATTTTAATATTTATTTTATGAAATATTTAAATTCAAATTGAATTTAAATTTTATAAATAAATATTATTTATACAAAGTGGTAAAATCATAGAGGGCTTTAATAAAGCCAAAATGGATTTAAAAATTAATTTTTAAAATTTAAATTCTAAAGAATTTAAATAATTTATAAATTAATTATTCAAATTTTGAAGGCGTCAATGTTCAAAATTAATGGAGGTAATTGGTATATAAACTATATGCCTTAGTGGCATTGAGACCATCCTTTGTTTGAAATAAATTAAAGAGGCAAGTGTTGTGGTGAAAATTTATGCGAGGAAGAAGACAAATTGTTTGTCTTAAGCACCAACGAAATCAATAAGGGCATCGAGGGCTAAACCCTCATATCCACCGAGGCAACGTGGCCTAGTGGCAAGTGATCGCAAGTTAAGGCACGTGGGTGCAGATTGGTCCACGTTCGATTCGTGGTAAGATCATTTTGGCAGTGTTAAGGTTGAAGCGTCGAGGAAGGATGTGAGTTTATTTTTGAGTGGGCACTAGAAAAAAATGTTATATAGCACGTGGTGCTCTTTGGTTTTCAAACGAGCACCTAGCACTCATGACAGTTGAGGCTATAGCTAGGACACATGAGGAGGTTGTGTCGAGGGTTTGAATCTCACCTAGGCAGAGGTAATAAATTTTGTATTATTTTTAAATTGCCTAAGGTATAAACATAAGGTTTAGGGAACTATAAGGGGTTATGAAAAGGTGCTTATTTAAATTATTAATTTTTTTATTAAATGAAGGAATAAGGTGTTGAACTTTATTTTAAATAAATTTATTGTGACATTTTTTATTTATCAAAAGGTGAATTGAAGAGTGATTAAATTTAAGAGGACTTCTTGCCATTGAGTTAGTTTGAAAAGGAGATTGTATTGACATTATTTTTGGTATTGAATATTATTTTAATTAGGAGATCATAAGGTGTATTTGGTCAATCATTTTTGTATATATTGATGGATGCTTTCTTTAAGATGGAGTGATAAAGTGTATGTGTGTTTTGATATTTTGCATTGTATCTTTGAGATATTTTAGTATCTTCTAACTCCTTTGAGTTTGGCAAAGAAGTGTTTGTGGTTGTGGTAGATATTTGAGGTTCCTTCATCATCAAGAAAAAGGTATGAGCACATTCTTCCATAGTTGAGTTGATTGATTGGTTTTCTGTAAAATAAGTTTGGAGTGAAAAGGACTTTATTAGGGTTTCCTTATTGAGTGTATTGAGTTAATGCTTCAAGGTTTTCTGAAATAAAGAGTTGTTGTTAAAACCTTGTCTTATAAGCATTGTTGTTGAAACCATTGATTGTGTGAAGAACTTGAACTAGGGTTTGAAAAGAACATGAGTATCATTGTTATGTGAAAATTTTTCTTATAAGCATTGTTGTTGAAGTGAGTTGTTGAGTGAAGAACTTGAACTAGGGTTTGAAAAGAACATGAGTATCATTGTTATATGAGATTGGTTTATAAGCATTGTTGGAAATATTTTGAGTGAAGTATCATATGTTGGACTAGGGTTTGTAAGCAAGGATTGTTTCATTGAGTAATTGGTTTAGTAGAGTTGGTTGACCCTATTCAAGTGGATGTGTGAAGTGATTGTTCAAGTTCCATAAAACAAACTATTCTATATTCTGAATTGATTTGAGAAAGTGATTAAGTATTGAGGTGAATGTGAAGCATATTGAATCTCTAACAATTCTCTGTATGTTTCTAAAAGAGTGATTGAAAGTGATTGAGCATTGTGATGAGTATAGAGCATATTGAGTCTCTAACAATTCTCTTTATATTTCTATGAGATTGGACAAGTTCTAGTGTGGAATTTTTGAGCAAATTTGAGGTAAGTATTTGAGAAGACTTGTGGACATATTTGGGTAAGATTTTGTAGAAGCTTACAATACATATTATGAGAGCAGATTTGAATAAGTTCTTGAGAGAACTTATTGAGTAGATTTGGACAAGTTCTATTGAGGACTTGTAGAGTAGATTGGACAAGTTCTAGAGAGGACTTGAGGACAGATTGGTGTGAGCTTTTGTGGAAACTTACAAATCATATTTGAGATAAGTCTTTGAGAAGACTTGAGAGCAGAGTTGATTGATTGATTTATTCAAACCTTGAGTTAAGGTTTGGGGAATATCTAGAAGAGTTGATTTGAAATTGAGTCAAGCTTGGAGTTAAGGCTTAAGGATAGATATTGAGGACAAATTTGTGCTAGACCTAAGAACTATGTTTAGTGCAAATTTGAGGATAGATTTTGGTGCATATTTGAGGACATATTTGTACCAGATCAGAGACAGAGATTGAGAATAGATTTGTGCTAGACCAAAGGATTGTGTTTAGTGTAGATTTGAGACAGAGCTTTGGAGGTGATAGAGTTAAGTACAGAGATCTCCAGATAGAATAGGAAATAAAGGTATCTTCTATGGATAGAGTTCCATTTTCTAAGGGTAGTAGAGGCAGAGGTCTTCTAGAGGATCACCAACTAGAGCAGATATTAGGGGATTGGTGTCTCCTATGGATAGAGATACACGAACTTGATTTAGGGGATTGGTATCTCCTTTGGATAGAGGTCCATAAATATTGTAATAGGGAAATGATTCCCAAGATATTTATTAAGAAAATTTTAGTGAAATATTTTCTTTGTGGAATAGCCTACATTGGGTGAACCACGTAAATTGTGGTGTCTCTATTATGTGTGGTGATTTTTTCATTGATTTGATTACTACTATTGATATTTTTATCTATACATTACATAATATTGATTGGAAAAGAAAATAAAAAGTGGTCTTATATTGTTCACCCCCCGCTCAGTATAAGCTTGTGTTCTTCAAAAATGTACCACATCATTATGATAACTATACGGTTGGTATGATAATAGCTACTTTAGAACAATAGGTGTAGAATTGATAGATCCAGTGATCTCAATAGGAGATTATTTTTTTGGTGAATATTTCCCTCTTAGAACTCTTGCAAAATTCTCCTACTCGTGGACAAGCCTTGATAAATATTCTAAAACAATAATATGTCCCTCTATATATTTCCCCTAGTGATATGGCCAATGTTGTAAGCTCTCTTGGGACACAACACATCATATTCTTAGATTATGATATCTATTCCTCAGACCTACGTAGGGATTCTTCTCTCTACATTACTGCATTTATTGGGGAAACCTTTATCAAAAAGGTTATGATTGATAATGGTTCTTCCCTCAATTTATGCACATATCAATTTATCCAAAAGTTTGGATTAAAAGAGGAATATTTAACTAAATCCAATGCAATCATCAAAACATTCAACAATGAGTCCCAATAAACTTGTGGCGTTATATCTCTCCCCCTTAAATTTGGACCTAAGATTTTAGAGATATTATTCTATGTGGTACCTTGCCCTACATCTTTTAACCTTATTCTCGGGCATCCTTGGATCCATACGATGAAGGTCGTCCCTTCTACTCTTCATCAATGTTTGAAGTTTAAGTTTAAGGATTAACTTGTTACCATTCTATATGACCTTCATCCATTTGAATATTTTTCAATGGTTGAACGAGCTCAGTTTGGTCTTTTATCCTTTAGTTTCATCATCTATTTCTTCAAGTTCCTAATCTCAAAAATCTGAGCAACTCAAAAATATAAAAGGGAGTGAGGAACCTCTAATCAATTCATCATGGGATCAAGATAATAATTTTCTTCAAGAACCTCTTATGGATTTATCCCATCAAGGTTTGGATTGAAGTGATGAGGATGAGGGTCCCCCTTATCCCTCTAAAAAAAAAATTATAATATGATAAATTCTATTTGTTCTAATGGTAAATATTTTGCCTCTTATAGATATCTTGCAAATTTAGGTATTTCTCCTCCTTATGTTAAGAATAATGGTTTATTTCAAGAGTGTATAGATTATCATGCTATGGATGCCAAATAAAAAGCTATGAAGGAGCCTCTCTGTGATTATAATTATCGAGATAGCTTGCCTTCTAGATTTTTCTTTGATAAAACAGTCCCTTGAATGCCTATTCTTTTTGTTAAGATAGGAGGCACAATTAGAATATGTGTCGACTATAATTTTGATTACTTGTTTAACATAAATTTATTAAAAAAAATCAATCAATCATTAATTAGACATGCATTTGCATTCTCATTCCATCATACCTATTTGCTTGCTCATACTGCATAATTGTCTGTCATATTTTGCATGATTGCTTGACATTATGTTCCTCTTGCATTTTTGCTTGTCATAATTGCATGGATGCTTGTTTATGACTACTTTATCATATAGATTCTCGAGGATTCATGAAAATGGCAAGTGATGACATCTAGTTAGGTCATAGTTCACATGCATTGCACTCTCACTAGGTATCTGATGCCTAGCAAAGCCCAAACCTAGGGCCCATGCATTTTTATCCCTTCTCTTCTTGTCTTCATTTGCTCTTTTCTTCTCTTCTCTATTCTTATTGTGTCCCTTGGCTTTGAAATTTTTTACAATAATCATATTTTCTCTCCAAATTCAAGGAATATAATCCTCTTCTGGTATATCCTTGTCCTTTGCATAATTATTCTTTATCCTTTACTTTCTTTGTTCATATAAGGATATACTTTCTTCTCTTCTTTGATTGCACACTTACTCCCTCTTGAATTTTCACTAGATGAAATTTCAATCTGGGGATACACATGCACAATTATTTTCTCCTCATTTTCTTCCTCTCTTTTCTTCTAGCACATGCACACACTCACATTGTGTTATGCTTATATAACTTGGTCTATATACATATTCTTATACACCCCTATCAAGTAGTACTTGCCATTCACATCAGCAATAACATATCACCCCTATCAGGTTACACTTATTTTGACTCAATGGGATCAACACCCCATTATAGTATAATCTCCTTGACCATTTTAGCAAGTCTCGATATACATCCTAGTAGGTAATCACCCCACAACAATCACTAGCAAGCAATCATCCATAGCGGGTTACGCTCCATTATTTAATCATTTGAGCAATAACCCATAGCAGTTTATGCTCCATATTTTTTCCCATCTATCCATATTAGTGAGTACTACACCCATAGTAGGTTTTCACTCCACACCTAGACCTTCTCTTTGGGCATAACACCTTTCATTCAGGGTTCTTTATTATCTTCTCTTGATTTCCATGGTTGACCCTTTTGGAAGATGTTATTATTGTTCTTCTTATTATTATTCTTCTCTTCTCTTCCCTTCTTCTTTCTTTCCCTTTCTTCTATTTTATCCATGCATTTCATGCTAGCTGCATTAGATTCATGTTGTACTCAATGATATTTGCTTTGTTGTTTGTTTTCTTCTTTTGTTCTTCATGTTTTTGTGTTTTGTTTTTCTTTCTTTGCCTTTTCGAGTTTCTTTAAGAATTTTCATTCCTTTCAAAACTCAATGGGGAACCCTAGCCATAGAGGCATTAGTGATAGTAATTGTAACCACCAAAAATTCTCGCACCTAGTCTAACTATTGCAATTGATGAAAGATACACAAATAGGTATGCATAAATTGAAAACAAGAAATAAAATGAATACAAGGAATCCTTTGTTAATTTCAATGGAGTCAAATTATAGATTAGTCTCTCTTAGGGATACCCATTTGATACATCAATTACAATAGTGTATAATCCCTCTCAAGGGTAGATGCAATCAAAATATCTTTCAGGATGACATGAACTGCTCCAAGGTGTCGATGACCTTCTTCTCCATGATTAGAGGTATTTGCTACGTTGAATAGCATGACCCTGTTAATATTGCATTCAAGAAACAATAAGAAGCAATTAGTAACAAAGGAGGCCTATCTTGATGAGGCTTTTAGAGGAATATCGCACAAAGAATAGCATAAGATCAAGAAAGCATGTAAAACTATCAATCTATGCAAGAAATGGTGAAATTGTCATAAAGCATGATAAAGAAAGACATGAAATCTAGCAATTAGGAAGCCTAATTAACCATTAGAAATTGAAAAGCATGAAACTAATCTAGATTGAAAAATGTAAAGAAAATGGAAGCAAATATACCTCTAAATCCTAAATTAACCGGTCAAATGTCTACTAAATTTTTAAACTATGCTAGATTAAGCCACTTGCATAACTAGAAATGGAAATCTACTGCTAAAACGAAGGAAAGAGAGCATAAAACCCTAGCCGTGGGTGCTTAAAGTGGTTAGCACTATTAGCCATGGATGATAGTTCTGGCTAAGATGAAAGTGTCCTTTCTCTTGAAACCAGGGCCAAGAACTCTCAAATCCTCCAAGGAATTGATGATCAAGGGTCACCTCGATGTTCTGAAATAGATTGGTGGTTGAATTCACTAGAATTGGCAATGGAAGTGTGTTAATTGTTAAGCTTGATCCTCAAGCTCTTGAGATCTCCATTGATGCATGCATAGTTGTCATTGGTCAATTGGACAGCACTTCATGACTCCTCAAGAGAATATAAAATTGCTCTCCAATCCAACAAGGCTCTGCTATGATGCAATTGAATAATTCTTCATATTAGCAATTTGGAATCACTTCGTTAGAGAAGATATCCAACTAGAAGAAGGGTTTGCTCTTTGAAATTGAGGTCTTAAATAGACTCCCAAAATCCTTGCTCTAGCTTCATGGAGAAGCCAAGAACAATATTTGGCAGTTGGGAGGAAGTTTCTAGATGCTTCCCAACCCAAACCACTTTGAAAACCATTGCAAATGGCTTTTGCAACTGATTTTACTCAGATTTGGTTGCCCAAGTTTATTACAGGGCTAGCCGTGGATCTTAAACATAGCTGAAAACCCTAGCTATGGGTGACACTAGTAGCTAAGAATCCTAGCCATGGGTGACACCAACGACTAAGGCTAGCTAGGCCAAAATGCCCAAATTGAGTGGTTAAAACCACTACTTTTGCCTTGGAGCTGTCCAATATCACTCATATGGTCTTTTAGCATGTCCCATATGAGTAGTCACCTTCACATGACACATTTTAGGTGTCTACAGTAATGTCTTGCCTTGTGTGCAAAAGTCCAGAGTGTCCCTTGTGATACCCCTTTTGCATTGCTCCTTTGTTCAAACCTAGCCACCTATTTTCTATATTTGTTACTTTCTTACCCATAGAAGTCTACATATTTCTTTGATGCATTTACTTGGCCTTAAATACATCAAATAGGGGGGAAAATTTAGACACAAAAAACTGACCCACTAAGGTGAGTAATTTTCTCTAGATCCCTCATTTTCTCCTTGGAAAAGTAGGATCATATTTGATCCAAATTTTACCCTAATAAATATTATCCATTCCTCCTAAATCCTATACCATTGGATTCATCTCAAAAAAATATTTCCAATGGTATATGATATGACCCATTTTGACTCTGTTTGACCCTCCAAAATGTATTAAAACCACACAGGGGTCTAGCTAGTACGAGGTCATGGTTCATTTTTTATGGAGCGCAATTTTGCATTTTAGGATTTTCTCTTAAGAAAACCCTAATTTTCAAAGTTGATCTTTTTAGGTTTGGATGTGCTTAGTTTTTCCTAACCATTCTTCTTTCAAATCCACTATATAGGGAGGGTTTGAAATTTTTGTTTCCCCAAGTATCAAATCAAGCAAGCTTCTCACCAGGCAAGTTCATAAAAATTATTTGATTAAAGATTTATTTTCTTGAGGTCTTCTTATTCTTATCCTACAAGCAAGCTAACTCACAAGTGTGAAGTGTTATCTATTGAAGCTTTATTTTCTGCTGCATTGGATTTTTGATTGACATTGCTCACTTTGGTGGATTTGTGTTGAAGCCCTAAGGAGAGATCAACTATTTGGGAGGTCTTAACCCTTCTGCTTGCTTCCTCACTCTCTTCCAGGTGATTTCACTCTTTTGTATGCATGTTTCTATTTTTTGTATCACACATTAGTCATTTCACATTGATTTAAGTTTTTTCACCTTGCTTCTACAAAATTGCACCCGGGCCTCTAGGGGGCACGATATCAATAGTGAAATACCATGATACGGGGCACGATTTTGCATAGACCACATTTTGGGGTAATAAGCTACCCCCAAACCCTAGATCTATGTTATAGGCTGCATTTAGGCCATATTAGAGCATTCTATATTCTATTTTACTATTTTTTTATGCTATATTCTATTATGCTTGTTCATCTTCCAAAGGTCAATCTTTGCTTTTGTTTTCAAAGCTCAACTAAAATGACCTAGGGGGATTGACTTTTGTACCTCCAAGCATGGTTGTACAGTGGCCTAAGTAGATCCCTTAATGCTAATTATATTTTCCAAGTTATCTTGTAGGAACATGAATTGTTGATATCATTGGATAAAGGATAAAAAGCAAGGATCAACCATCGGATAAGATAAGTGTTCCAGTTAATATTTAGGTTGTTTTTTGAGTGTCTTTTATTTCTATTTTAAACCCTAGATCTGATTTATAAGGAACATATTTAATTGATTTCTAGGAATTTAAATAATGAACAACATATTGTATGCACTTAGGGTTAATTATGTTTGTGCATTCTCTCTTGAGCCCTTGCTTAAAGGTTTTTATATTTGAAACCCTAAGGTTACAAAATCATTCAAAGAAAGAATCATACGAGGGTTATCTCTTGTATTTCTGCATTGTCCTTTATCTTTTTATAGCATAGATCTAGAAAGACCAAATCTAGGTGTTTATGTTAATTGAACACATCAAACATTCTTGAAAACCAAAGGACTTGGAGAAAGTCCTTAAACCGTTCCTGGTGAACCCTTCCCCCCTAGCATCGAGTGTAGAGAAAAACATACCCCCATGGTTCACCTCAAGGCTTTCTCTTACGGATCCAGCCTTGAGATCTTCTTACCAGAGGAAGAAGTGGAAGAAGAGGAGAATGATGATACCCTAGAAGAGGAAGTTCAAGCCTTTAGGCAATTTCAAAAGGGGAATCATGGTTATCACTTGAGGAATAGATCCAAAGTCCCAAATATTTCCTCTACTCCAAACAACTCCATTCTTCCACTTGATACCAAGGTCAACAATAACTTGCCACCTCCATATTCCATTGAGTCATCTAAACCAGTTTAGAAGATGCAAAATCTGGATAGATTTTTCCATAATATCTTTGAGGATATGAAGAAAACTAAAGCCAATATCACTTTTTTTGAGGTTGCTCAATTGACAAATAAAAAATATGCCTTGATTAAGGCACTTGCTCCATAAAGCAAAACCAATGATAGAAAAGCTATTGAGTCACACCTTGTCTTACAAAAGGATAAAGGAGAGGTTCCTCATTTTCTCTTAACAATTGGGATTGGAGGTAAAAACTTACACAATTCTCTAGTAGACTCAGGTGCATCAGGTAAGGTCATGCCTTATATGATTTATCAAATGTTAGACTTGAAGCCTACTCCCTCAAAAAGTATTGTGGTTCAATTAAACATGTCTGAAGTGAATGTTGTAGGCATGCTCCATAATATTCATATCCATATTGCTTCTAAGCCTAAGATTTAACAATTTGTTGAAATCTATGTGGTTGACATTTCGGATAAATATGGCATGTTATTGGCCAGAGATTGGAGCAAAAATTTAAATGGCTATATGGCCATGGATTGCTCTCACATGTGGCTATCTTGGAAAGTTGTGGCCAACCAAATTCATATTGATAGGAAGCCTAGGCTCAAAGAAGTGATTACTGACTATAACCGAACCAATAGAACTCTTTTTATAGAGTTATAATTGGGGCTCTACACCATACATATAAAAGGGGCCTATTGGCAGTTTTGCATCTTGCCACATTGAGTTTTTTATATAATTTTGAATGGGCATTTTGATTGTATGATAGAAAAATATGTTAATCCAAATCTAATATTTTGGTCGAATTTATATGTTGTGGTTGTTTTATTTTCTATCTTTTTTTATACATATATAATATTTTGAAGTAATGAATGTTTAATGAAAAGGCTGAAGAACTATATTGGAGACATGAGTTCACTTTATCTATAAATATGCTGGGAAATGGTGCATGAAGACTAAGTATGGGGACAAAAATTGTATTGCAACATGAGGACATCTTCGCCCTGAGCAAAAGGCCCTGCACATTACAAAAGGAAGGGGAATGAGACATTAAAATGGCAAAATGTTAAAAGATATAAAAGCGCCCAAAGATAAGAAAAGCAGAATTGTGTTCACCCCAAAGTTGGGGTGAAGGATCCATTCACCCCATTTTTGGGTGAACATATTTTATATTTTTAAATAATGCATGCCCACCCATCATAAGGAAAACATGTTTGGTAAAGGATTGCATTCACTCCAAAGTTGGGATGAAAGCTCCATTAACCCCACTTTTGGGTGAATGTAATTAGAAGCGCAAAGAAGAAAAAGAGTCAATAGTGCACATGAGATGGGAATGGGTCAACATAACGTTCACCTAGGTTGAGGGACGAACACTCTGTTTGCCTCTCCCATGGATGAACATCCTCTCAAAAATGGAGTTGCACGAATGCACTGACGAACACACTAGCGAATGCAAAGTTGGGTGAATGCATTAAAAGGTGAAGTGACATTGAATAGTCAACATCGCGTTCACCCTAAAGGGAGGATGACTATCTTTGTCACCCCTTTTGGGGGTGAACGCAATTTCAAAAAAGAAACGATGCGGTTGTTAAAAAAAAATTGCCAGGGATAAAAGGAATTGTTGTAATTGTGGTCAAATAAGGGAGATAGTCAATTGAAGGTAAATTTTTAAAAGTGCCCAGAATATATCACGAAAAATATTAAATAATAGAGGCAAGGAGTAACTCAAATCATGAATCTTGAGCAGGGAAGGCAGCCATATTGAAATACAAGAAGATTTTGATTATTTCCAAAGCAGGCGCATGTTTCCAAGACGATGAACGTCTCCAGTCAAATAGCCAAGTCTTATAATTTCCTATGCACCAAATCTAGAGAGGTAGATTCCATGGAAAATTTCCAAAGAATATGGATCGTTGCTTTGAGAGAATGTATTTTCCATATTCCCAAGGAGGAATTTCCTCACTATGGTTCCTGATCTGCGATCATTTTGTCTCCATGTGCATTTAATGAAAGAGGCGAAATCCTCTATAAATACTATTTAATTCTCATTGTAAAAGGGGAGGTTAGACATTTTGTGAGAAAACTTTCCAAGTTCTCTACATCAATAGAAGATACAAGGCTTCTAAATTTGCAAGTGATCTTGTGTGCGATTTCCTTCTGTATTTGTGCATTTCTATTTTACATTCATGTTCCTTATTTGCTATTGAATTTGAATTCTGCATCTGAATTTAAATGTTGCTAATGAGGGAGTGAGTGTTGGAGTGTTACTTTGGAGGTTGTTTCTACAAGTTTATGAGTAAATTCTACTTGCTTTTATTTTATTATATGCTATTTCATGCTTGGGTGAATTTCCTATTGTTAGTCTGCCCCAAATCCTACACCTTTGGCCTATGGCCATATTTCCCATCTCTTTCTGCAATTCCTAATTTCTTTTCTGCAACTCTAGTCTTCAACCTATGTAGGATTTATCTTGGGATCCAACCCTCTCTAGAGATTGACATGGAGGATATTCCTTTCCTTCGGTCATTCAATGTTGGCCATATCTAGGATGCACAAACGTAGTTTTGTTGATTAGGCAAATATCTGACCATCAACTTTTGGCACACCTAGTGGGACCCCGAAAGTCCCACTTTTGATAGTATTAAGGTTTGATGTTCACCTTCATGCTAAATAGTTAGAACATCTAGCGACTCGATTATACCCAAAAACCTCCAAACATGAAGATGGTGAAAGTTGTGTTTCATGATTACGAGATCGAAGGCCAAGAATCCCGAAGACCCTATTGAGTTCTACGAACTTGATATCCAAAGGTTAGGAGAACATCCTCAACTGGTCACTTTATGTCATACGTCATCCTTACCTCACACATCTCATACATCATCGGTATCATCCTCATGACTAGCTGGTGTATTTTCTACTCCCACAAGTCCAGTTAGTACCGCCACTAGTGTTCCTCAAGCTCCACCTCATACACCAGTTCACATGGCTTAGAATCCACTGCCACATCAGTAGCAATAGCCACCAAGGTAGTTTCTAATATGGAATAGCTCAGGGGCCTTGAATTTACAATCATAAAATCTAGTACCTCAAGCAGCTTTGAAGGCTTTACCAACCTATGATGGTACTGGCAAAACTGCCTATAAGAATATTCAGGATGTGGCTTATTTGGCTATAATCCATGATATTACTGATGAAGACATAATGCTACAGTTGCTAGTATTTTCGTTAAGAGGAAATTTGTTATACTGGTACTGACCCTTATCGTCTGCTACCATCACCACATAGGACCAGTTGGCAGAACTATTGATCAAGAATTTCCATGAACAAGACAACCCATTATCCTTGTTGCATTAGTTTACAATGATCCAAAGACATCCGCAAGAGGAGATAGTTGATTTCAACGTCAAGTTCACCCGAAATTGGCAAAGAGTTCCCGATGGTTTGTGGACCATGCACGAACAAGTTACATTCTATTACCTCAGGGTATTTAACACTGATATTGGCATGGTTGTTTGACAAACCAATGTGAATACCTTCCCGATCTGTATACACAAGCCCAAAAAGCTGAATTCGACTTGATCGCCATAGGCAAGCTTCCTCAAAAAATGATGATGCCTATTCTTCTTGATCTTCCACAACATTTGTATTCAAGTGCATTTTCATAGCCCATGCCTTCTATGTACCCAGTTCCCTCATGGAGCTCGGGTCCACCCCAAATTACTCTGATTCCTATCCTGCAATTTATTGCTCCAAGCTTTTCGTAGTTACCTACTCCGGTAGTACCACAATTGCTTGCACCTATTCCTTTTCTAGCATTTTTGGTGCCATCAGTCCCACTACTGTTACCCATACTTCCAGCACCTCTACCTTTACCAATGCCTCCTACACTCCCTAATCCATATCCCTAAATGGCATTGTTACAAGAGGTGAAATCTAATAACTCAACCTTAAGGACAATATCAAACGAGCTTACAATGGTAAGGAAGAAGCAAGCCGAGGCCGAATTTTGGTCGAGGAGATTTCAAACTCCACCGATTACTTGAGAGCAAGCATCTACTAGTAGAGGCCCTGAGAAGAGCACAATGGTGTTAGAAAATGAAGAGACTAGCATGATAGAAAAGGCGTACTGGTGTTCAATATGCAATGATCCTCATGGAGAAGAAACTTGCATGGTGCACCTTAACTATGTGCAGACGCTTGCAGAAAGTTTACATGGCGAACAAGTCAACATGATAAAGGAGGCTGATCACAATTTTATGATGCCATCCTTGGAGTAAGTTTTAGTTCTCACGAGATCCAAAAAGAAGCCAATAACTATAGATCCAGTTGAGCTAGAACCATTGAAGGTGCCTGCGAAACCAAATATACAAAATAAAAAGGGCCAACCTCCAGTGAAAGTGTCTTAGTACAATGGCTAAGTAGTAGGATTCTATCTTGTTGAAATATTTACTGCCTAAGCAAGCTCAAGAAAAGACACAAACAAAGGCATCGACTTCACAACCTACAACAACTGCCCAAACACAAAATGAGATGAAAGAACAGGCCAAGGAATGCCTCAAATACCCATCATTGACCAAGCGATAAAGGGTGGAAGCCACTCAGTAGTACTGAGACAATAGAAGAAAAGGCTCCAAGAGCATCCGATTATAATATTGTGGAAGAAATGAAGAAGATACCAATGAAAGTGAGCTTGTATGATGCACTACAGTTGCCTAGGCAAGTTGACCTACTGCAAGAGTCTCTTAAGACTACAAAATATCAAAATAAAAGTCCTTCTCAGATAGTTTTGGCATAGACATTACCAACTTCAGCCACTAGAAAGAATAGGCCACCCCCATTTTATTTGTCACTCAGAATGGAGGGGTGGATTGTACACAATTGCATGATAGATTTCGATGTTGCGACTACTATCATGCCAAAGGCAGTATGTGAAGTGATGGGGATGGAATACATAAGAAGTAGCCTGGGAGTGCTGCAATTGGATGGGACTCTAGTTAAGATGGTGGGAGTAATCAAGGATATCCCCATCGTTTTGCATAGCATGCCATAAATTATTGTTATCCAAGAAGTAGTGGTGGTTGACCTGGAGCCATACTTTAGCATGTGCCTCTCAAGGGAGTTCACAACAAAGCTAGGAGGGTATCTTTCCTTGGATTACTCACATCTGGAAATTCCATTTAAAGGAAAGAGAATTTGCATATATAATGAAAAGCCATTGACTTTTCATATTGAGAAGTTGGAGGAAGAAGAAAAATCTCTAGGCATCGTTAACATGATGACTGAGGAATTAGGAGAAGTTGACTTGATGGAAGAAGTGCTTGGTGAACTTCACCTCAAAGATGAATTTTCACTCATGGATTTTAATGTAATGGTTGAAACAAACATTGGTTGTTATACCATAACCAAACCAAAGCAGATTGAAGAAAAAGTCCCTGACTCCCCAAACCCTATTATAGATCAATTATGGAAGTTATATTTTGATGGTGCTAGATGCAAGAATGGTGTAGGGGCCAATATTGTTTTGATTTCTCCTATGGGATTACAAAAAACTTATTCTTATAGGTTGACTTGGAGTTGCACAAATAATGCATCCGAATATGAGGTGTTGTATCTCGGATTAAAAAAGGCTAAAAATTTGGGCATTAAACAATTACAAATTTTTTGTGACTCCAAACTCAATATCAATCAAACCACAAATAAATGTGTGTCTAAGAAGCATTATCTGAAATCCTATCACAACAAAGTGTGGGATTTGTTTGAGTCTTTCATGACCTTGAACATTCAGGCGATTTCCTGGGAGCAAAACAAACATGCGAATATTTTAGCCTCTCTTAGCGTGAATTATTCTCCCATGGAGAAAATAGTCAGAAATCCCAAGACTTTCAAGGTGATCTATAGACCCTTAGTCCTTTACAAGAACATCTATTAGCAAGTATTCAATAATGATGAGCAAATAGTCAATTTCCTGATCAAGGAAGCTACAAGTGTAGATGATAGAAAGCTTGTTGAAGAAGATATGGAGGGGATGATACAATTGAAGAACAATCACATTCCTAGGGGACTAATTTCACTGGAAATTTTATTTGATAAAAATGATAGGGCTGATAAGCACAGAATCAAGGTGGATGTGGAGTATAAGGAGATACAGCTAGAACCTAATAAGATCATAAAAATTGGAACTTATTGCATGTCAAAATATTTGGAAGACATTAAGAACTTGTGCTATGAGTACTACGACATCGTTGTATGGAGCTATCATGATTTGAAGGGATATGACAAGAACGTGATCCAACACACCATTGAGCTATAGGAGGAATTAAAACCTTTTTGGTAGAAATAGTGGCCCGTCAATCCCAAGATAGAAGTACTCATGAAGGTGGAACTACTAAAGATGCTAGAGGTAAAGATAATCTACCCAATTAAGCACTCAACATGGGTGGCGAACCTAGTGCCAATATGAAAGAAGAATGGAGACATTTGGTTATGTGTTGATTTTCACAACCTGAACTAGGCATCACTAAAGGATCATTACCCTCTATCGTAGATTGATCAAATCCTCCATGTAGTTGCCAGCATACAAATATTTTCATTGTTAGATGGTTTCTCTGGTTATAATCAGATATGGGTGAAGGATGAAGACCAACATAAAATGACATTCACTACCAAGTGGGGCATATTTGCCTATCAAAGGATGCCATTTGGACTCTCAAATGTTGGTGCTACCTTTCAGAGGGCCATGGACATCGCTTTTGGTGAGTTATTGAATAGAATCATTGTAATCTATCTTGATGATATGACTATGTTTTTGCATCACAAAGAAGACCACGTTTCTCATTTGAGGTAGGTGTTCGATAAATTCTATGAGTTTGGAATTTCTATTAATCCGAAGAAGTCAACCTTTGCTATCAAAGAAGGGAAATTTTTGGGTCACGTGATCTCACAAGAAGGGTTGGCAATTGATCCCACGAGAGCAGAGGCGCTCCTGAAGCTACCATTGCCCACCAACAAAAAGGATCTACAATATTTCTTTGGCCAAATAAATTTCATTCACAAGTTTATTGCTGACTTTTCTTAGGTGATGAAACCCATGACTGAGCTCTTAAAAAAGAATGTCGATTTTAAATGGATAGAAGCCAAAATATGAGCTTTTCAGGATATCAAGGAAAGAATTATCCAAGCTATAATTTTGATCAATCTTGATTATTCAAAAGACTTCATTCTATATGTGGTGGGTGAGAAAGAGAGTTATGCTACAATTTTAACATAGAAGCAAGAGGATGGAGATGAGAATCCAATTACCTTTCTAAGCCAAGTCATTGTGCCTCACCAATAGAAATAAAATTTAATGAAAAAATAGGTGTACGCGGTGATGAAATCATTGAAGAAGTTTCGGTATTTTTTCTCGTAGAGTAAGATGGATATTTATGTTATACACCCCAATGTTTGAAACTTCATTCTCTAGGGAGAACTAGGCGACAAAAGAGCAGGTTGGGTCTCAAAAATTCAAGAGTATGACATGGAGATCCGACTGACAAAGCTAGTTCATGGATGAGCTCTCTATTAGGAATTGGCCAAAAGTGCAGCGTCAAAATCATTGGCTATGATGCAAGAAGAAGAGGTTGGTGAAAGCATTTGTGTAAATAATACTGCGAGCAATCATGACTAGATAAAGGAGCTTATTGAATTATTTACTTATGGGAAGTGTCCACCCCACCTTGATGCATCACAACATCGGAGGTTCAAGCTACAAGCACTTAAATATGTTTTGTTGCCTAATGGACTATTTCATAAGAATATTGATGGAGTTCTCCTCATATGCGTGAAGGAGTCAGAGAAGGAGAAAATATTGGAAGAGTTTCATTTTGGTCTCTCTAGTGGCCATTATGTGGGAAGGCCTATGGCCTTGAAAATCATTTGAGTTGGTTACTTTTGGCCTACTTTGTTCGCCAACACTCATAAAGTAAGTCAACATTGTGATAATTATCAGCGATATGTTGGCAGGACCAAAAAATGAGCACTGCCCCTACACCCAATTCAAGTAGAAGCACCCTTTCAGCAATGGGGTCTTGACTTCATTGGAGTCATTGATCCACATTCCTCCGTAGAACATAAATACATTTTGATGGTGACTGATTATTTCACCAGGTGGGCAGAGGCTATTCCTACCAAAAAGGTAGATCAAGTGACTATCATCTCTTTCCTAGAAGGACTCATCACCCATTTCGGTGTCCCAAACTCCATTGTGATAGATAATGGAACTCCATTTATTGGAGCTAAAATTATTGAATTCACTAGTAAGTATGGGATTTATCTTAAGACATCATCCAATTACTACCCGTAAGGGAATGGCTTGGCCGAATCTACCAATAAAAATTTGTTGCGAATTTTAAAAAGGACACTAAAAAATAATAAAAGGAGTTGGCACCTGTTGTTGAACCAGGCTCTTTGGGTAGATCGTATATCTATGAAAAAATCTATTAAAACTTCTTCGTATGCTTTGGTGTATGGGAAAGAAGCAATCCTGCCTACACACATTGAGCTTATGGTGCTTCAAACATTGCAATTATTTAAATATGGCGATGAATAATATGATCTGATGAGTGCGATGTTGGCTCAACTATTGCAATTAGAGGAAGATAGAGAAAAGGCCTATCAAGCATTCATCGATCACACAAAGGAGATGCAAAAGTGGTTCAAAAATAAAATGAATAAATGCAGGTTTTAGGTGGGGGATTTAGTTCTCAAATGGAACGAAAATAAGTCCAAGCCAAGAAAACCACAAGTTCGATGCAATATGGGAAGGCCCTTTTCAGATTTCTATAGTGAATTCGGTGAATGCATATCATCTTTGTGACATGGAGGGCTGGGATCTTCCTATTTCGATAAATGGCCTTCATTTGAAGGCCTATATTCAATGATTTGATTTTAAAGAGGTACCATCTTGTAAATATGTATATATTCTCTTGTTAGCATTTTATTTGCTTTATAGTGTGATATATATATATATATAATAAAATAAGAAAATAAGAAGAAGAAAAGGAGAGAAAAGTGTTTTTTTTTAAATCAGTGTCGTCCCAAATTTATTTGTATATTAAAAAATTTTGGCTAAAGATACAATGTTACAAAGTTCCCAGCAAGGAAGGCATCATTGAAAAAACAAGTGATACATGATTAAAGTTAGAAGTGCTTTCACCCCTCTCAAATAGTGCATTAGAAAGGCTCTTGGGTGTTTTCACCCAAGGTTAGAGTGCAAGGCTCTAAGTTCCCCTTGAGGGTGAACGAACAAAACCAAACAAGGAGAAGCACCCAGTTAACATGCTATCTAGAAAAGAAAAATCATGTTCATCCTAGAAAATGAGTGAAGCGGTCGTTCGCCCCTAAAAGGGGCAAACGCGTTGGTAGAATGTGCACCGAAGTCACAAAGAAAATTAAAAAAGATGCTTGAATAAAAAAAAAGAGAAGAGAGAGAAGCACAAGCGTCGAAGATATAAAAGCATCACATTTGCCCCAAAGATAGTGTCACGTTGGTTCGCCTAAAGTTGGGGTGAACGTGTAATTTAAAATGGGGTGACGAGAATTTGATACATAAAAAAAAAGCATTGGCACCTTAGTTTTTTGGGCTAAAATATTTCAAATAATAAATTAAGGTATTTTTAAAAGAAAGGAAAAATCTAAAAATAAAGCCCTAAAAGCAGTTGTGTTTTTCCAATAAAAACAAGCTTTTCTAAATCTGGATGGAAAAGAAAAATGAGAAGGCTTTAAAAGAAGGTTGTTTGCTGAGAAGATTTACCAAACAAGATGAAAGCACTTGGGAGCAAAAGGGAAAAGCCAAAGAGGGAAGACTAGTGCGTTCTGAAAATATTTTCGCCCATTATCTTTCGAAAGCATGCTTACAAAAGAATTTTTGCCTTGGATGTGTGGTAGATATTGGAAAGCATGCATGTAGATTGAAGAGTATTCTGAGATAATTTAATTCGAACGTGTACTCAGATTTGCACAAGAGAAGAATTTTGTTTTCCCAAGGAGCAAAAATACACATTATTGGTTTCGGATGGCCAATTTGTTTTTTTCAAAAAAGCTTTGATTCCCAGGGCACGTTTCATAATAAACTTACATGACAAAGGAGGGCACTCTTTCCTAGGATGATTTGTCAGTGAATCAAATGTGATACCATTAAAACATTGGGAGTAGTGTTAGGCGAGTGAATCAATACATACATTCTCCCAAAAGCGCTCAGGGTAACTCAGCATTTATTACGGTAGTTGGGAGAGTCTCTATATAAAGGACTAAGTAAAAGCCCATAGTTTATTTTTTTCAAATTTCTTTACTGTCATTGTGTTTCCAAACTATCCTTGCAAAAGTTTTTAGAGCATTTAGAGCATTTGTTAGAAGAAAGAAATGATGGGAAAATGAAGTAAAGAGACTCAAGAGACTACAGAGGCCACAGAGCCTAAGAGGTCATAAAAAATAGGAGGGTCTAAATCCAAGAAGGCCATGAAGAAATGAAAATGTTGATTTAGACCCATATACCGACACAATGGTGGAAATCGACGACTGCATTATTACCCACAAGGGTGTAGAAAAATTGAGGCAGGATATAGAAGTTACAGTAAATCAGGGGTTGACATCACAGAGTTTGTTGACAGTACCATATCACTCGAAGTTATTTTTGGTGTAGATCACGTTACACAAGCAACACCAAACAAATGATACACATGTATTTTTCCTTTGAACAAGTCAGAGAATCAAACCTTTCATTACTTTCATGCCAAAAATAAGGATACAAGAGAAAAGACCCCTTTACAATTTCGAAAATTCCCTCAAATACCCTGTTTTCCCTTTTTCCCACCTAAAACCATTAAAATTCAAATTTGAATTTTGGGGGCAACTTGTCGAGGTCATAACTTCGCACTCGTTGACCCGATTGACTATTACAACATGTTTTCAAAAATGGCATGAAACGAGCTAAGCAGGAAGACTCTTGCCAAGGCTCGCGTCTAGCCAAAAATCCTCAAATTCGACCTCTAAGACCTTCAAAAATCTCCTGCAAGTTAAACTAGTTTTACAAAATTAAACAATTACAATTTTTTTTCGGGTGATGCAAGATCACTCTTACACCACTGGATGCTCCTGCATCAGACACCCATGGTAATTTTGAGAAGTGACCTTCACTTCTCTATTGTTGGAAGAAAACCAAGGCGTTCAACCTCAGCCTTCGACAACCAAGATGAATCTTCAATAGGTCTGCTCTTTCCACTTAACCAGATATTCTGCATACTGCCTATTTCTGGTACTTTTGCCGATGCGTGTATCCAGGATCTCTTCTATCTCTTCCGTATCTGGAGTAGATGCTGGAATATTCCACAATTCTGCTACTCGTCCCTCACCATTGTCTCCTTCATGGTATTCTACCAAATCTGAAATGTTAAAAATAGGTGATATGTTAAGCCCACTTGGCAATTCCACTTCATATGCATTGCTTGAATCCCATTTTTCTATGATTTTGCATGGTCCAAACTTCTTCATCTTCAGCTTGTTATAGGTTTTAGCAGGAAACCTTTCTTTTCTCAGATGGACCATAACTTCATCTCCCACTTCAAATTCCTTAAACCGTCGCTTCTGGTCTGCCCTTGTCTTATATTGAGTATTCATCTTAGTAATATGCTTCTTCACTTCTTCATGCAAGCTCTTCAGATGCTCTGCAAAGTCCTCAACCTCAGCACTACACTTTTCCCCTGTATCCATCTTCCTCAACTCAGAAGCATTTCTTGGACTGCTCCCATATATTATCTGGAATGGAGATTTGTTAGTACTCCTGTTGACAGAATTGTTGTATGCAAATTCCACCTATGGCAAAACCAAATCCCATCCCTTGGGCTTATCTCCTATCAAGCATCTCAATAGATTACCCAAACTTCTATTCACCACCTCTGTTTGTCCATCAATCTGTGGGTGGTATGCAGAACTAAATTTCAAATCTGTCTTCAATTTCTTCCACAAGGTTCTCCAGAAATACCCAACAAACTTGGTATCTCTGTCATAAACTATACTCTTTGGTAGACCATGAAGTCGTACCACCTCTTTGAAAAATAAACCTGCAACATGAACTGCATCATTAGTTTTCTGGCAAGGAATAAAATGTGCCATCTTTGAAAACCTATCAACCACCACAAATATGGAGTCATTTCCCTCTGTGTCCTTGGTAGGCCAAGAACAAAATCCATGCTGATGTCCTCCCATGGTCTCTCTGGTATAGGTAATGGCTGATATAATCCAGTGTTCTGTCTCACACCCTTCGCCATCTGGCATACTCTGCAACTTTGCACAAATCTCTTCACATCTTGCTGCAACTGTGGCCAATAGTAGTTCTCACTAACAAGGGCAATGGTCTTATCCCGACCAAAGTGTCCAGCCAACCCTCCACTGTGTTTCTCCTTGACTAGATTCTCCCTCATTGAACTCCTTGGAATGCATAATTGATTTCCTCTAAACAACATTCCATCTTGGATCAGAAAATCCAACCACTTAGTCCTGTCCAAAGTAACAAGTGCCAAGCAAGCCCTCCAAGCCTCTGCAAAATCAGGATCTTCAAGGTACAAACCCTTAAGTTCGTCAAACCCTACAACTTCCACCTTCATTTCTATCAACAAACACTGCCTTCTACTTAAGGCATCTGCAACTCTATTTGACTTTCCGCTCCTGTGCTTCAACACAAAGGTATAACTCTGTAGAAACTCAACCCACTTCAAGTGCCTCTAATTTAGCTTCCCTTGGCTATTAATATACCGTAAGGCCTGATGATCAGTATATAGAACAAACTCTTTTGGCAACAAATAATGCCTCCACTTCTTTAGAGCCCGAACTATAGCATAAAACTCTTGATCATAAACTGAATACTTCTTCCTAGCATCATTGAGTTTCTCACTAAAATAAGCAACAGGTTTACCTTCTTGACTCAATACAACTCCTATGGCACTACCACTAGCATCACAATCTACCCGAAATACCTTATTAAAATCTGGAAGTGCCAAAATAGGTTGCTCTGTGACCTTCTTCTTCAACATATCAAAGCTCTTATCTGCTCCTAAGGTCCACTTAAATTCTTTCTTATCCCCTCTCATTGTTTCTGTAAGGGGTGCACAAATACTGCTGAAATTTCTAATGAATTTTCTGTAAAAACTTGCTAGACCATGAAATGATCTTACCTCGCTTATGCTTCTTGGAGTAGGCCATTCAATGATAGCCCTCACCTTTTTTGGGTCCATTTTTAGACCTTCGATTGAGATGACAAATCCTAGATACACTAACTCCTTCTTCACAAAACTACACTTCTTCAAATTAATCAACAACTCCTCCTCCCTCAGCTTCTCAAAAACCCTTCTGATATGCATCGGTGCTCTTCCAGGGTCCTCGCTAAATATTAAAATGTCATCCAAATAGACAATGACAAATTTTCCTAAAAACTCCTTCAATACCTCATTCATCAGCCGCATGAATGTGCTTGGCGCATTGGTTAGCCCAAATGGCATGACCAACCACTCATACAAACCCTCTCTTGGTCTTGAAGGTTGTCTTCCACTCATCTCCTTCTCTCGACATGAATCTGATGGTACCCACTCTTCAGGTCAATCTTTGTGAAGTACTTGGCTCCACTCAAACAGTCCATAATGTCATCCATCCTTGGCAATGGAAATCTGTATTTTATGGTGATCTTGTTAATAGCTCGAGAGTCTGTACACATTCTCCACTCTCCATATTTCTTTGGTGCTAGTATTGTAGGTACCGCACATGGACTCAAGCTCTCCCGAATCAGTCCCTTTTTTAGCAACTCTTGGACTTGCCTGTTTAGCTCCTCACTTTCTATAGGAGTCATTCTATGGGCTGCCTTATTGGGTAAACTAGATCCCGGTACCAAATCTATATGGTGACTGATCTTCCTCACTGGTGGTAAACCCTCAGGCACATTATCTGATATAATATCTAGAAATTCTTCTAACAGACCTAAGACTTCTACTGGGGTATCTTTGCATTCTTCTTCCCTAACTCTAGGAATTAATGCATAGCACATATGCTCATGCTTCAAACCATCCAAAAACCTTCTCCCTTCAACTAAACAGATTCTAGCACTGCTACATACCTTTTCGTCCACCTCCTTCAGGGGCTTCAACTTATGGCGCACTCCATTCTTTGTCAAGGAGTAAGTGTTGGCACGACCATCATGCACCGCACACCGATCAAACTGCCATGGCCTTCCCAACAACAAATGGCAAGCATCCATAGGCAGGATGTCACACAAGACCTCATCACGGTAATTCCCAATATTAAATTTTACCAAGCATTGCTCACTGACCAAAGCCCTATGGTCCTTCTCGTAACCACGCAATCCGATATGGATGCGGGTGTCTCTTCCTCTCTAATTGCAATTTGGTAACCATTCCTTCTGAAACTAGGTTATCTGTGCTACCATTGTCTATGATAATATTACAAATCTTACCTCGCACATTTACACCTTGTGCGAAATAAGCTCTTCCTCTGATCTGGGTCTCTCTCCTCATTCAACAAGGCTCTCCTTGTGATTAGCACTTCTCCTCTTTCTGCTTCTTCAGAGTGCTCAGATTCAACACCTTCATCAACGACCGCAGCTCGAGCATTACCTTCAGGCCTCCTATTTGTCCTCTCTTGGTGTTGTGGACACTCGTATGCTCGATGTCCTTCTTCGCCACAGTGGAAACAGGTTCCACGAAATCCTCCTCTTCCAAACCCTCATCCAGACCTTCCTCTTCCTCTCTGGTAACCATTGTTCTGATCATGGGGGCGGTAAGCATTATCTCCCTTTTGGTCCTGACTACCGCTAGCTTCTCCATTCTTCTTATAATCTTCATTTCATCCTCCATTTGTTCTTCCACCAGTTCTTCCACCATGACCTCTTCCTCTTTGCTTGCTCTCAAACCTTCTGTTCAGCTTCTCTTCAACCCTCAGGGCAAACTGGTAAGCATCCTCTATGGTGGTCATCCTGACCAGACTTAACTCCTCTTGAATACTTGCTCGTAACCCATTAATATAACGGGCTACCTTCTCCTTGTTGGCCTCTGAATGGCCTATTTTGATTACAATTTTATAAAACTCCTCTGTGTATTCTTTGATAGACTTACTTGATTGCCTCAAACCTTGCATTTTCTTTAGCAGATCCAACTCGTAGTCACCTGGAATGAACTCTCTCTTCAACTTCTCCAACATCCGCTCCCATTTTGTTATCCTTTCTTTTCCTCTTTTATTTTTGTCTAGCTGCACTCCCTTCCACCATATGCTGGCATGACCCTTCAGCTTGGTCTTAGCAAACTTGACCCTATCAGGATCTTCAACCTCCTCATACTCAAAGTATTCTTCCAAATCATTGATCCAATCAATCAACTCCTCTGGATCAAGATTTCCAGAATACGTAGAAACCTCCATCTTCGGTCTCTTTCCAATCTGAGATATGGCTCTGTATAACCTGGCTTGTGCAGGATCTACTGCCTCTTCTTCTTCCTCAAACTGGTCCTCTTCTTCTTCAACTTCATCTTCACTACCTTCTTCTCTCCTTGGCTCAAACCCTCTACGCAGCTCCTCTTGCAGAGCCTGAACTTGCCTCTGCAAAGCTCTGAAATCTTCCTCTGGCACCATATTTCTCCCACCACCATGGTTTCTTCATGGAGGCATTCTGCTCACTTCTCTCACAAACCTTAACCATAGATCCTGGTGTAAACTGCCTCACGTCCGACGATCTGTTTACACACTCAGGAACTCCCGCTCTGATACCACTTGGTGTAGATCACGTTACACAAGCAACACCAAACAAATGATACACAGGTATTTTTCCTTTGAACAAGTCAGAGAATCAAACCTTTCATTACTTTCATGCCAAAAATAAGGATACAAGAGAAAAGACCCCTTTACAATTTCGAAAATTCCCTCAAATACCCTGTTTTCCCTTTTTCCCACCTAAAACCATTAAAATTCAAATTTGAATTTTGGGGGCAACTTGTCGAGGTCATAACTTCGCACTCGTTGACCCGATTGACTATTACAACATGTTTTCGAAAATGGCATGAAACGAGCTAAGCGGGGTAACCTTGGCTCTTCGCGCCAAGGCTCGTGTCTAGCCAAAAATCCTCAAATTCGACCTCTAAGACCTTCAAAAATCTCCTGCAAGTTAAACTAGTTTTACTAGTTTTACAAAATTAAACAATTACAATTTTTTTTTTGGGTGATGCAAGATCACTCTTACACCACTGGATGCTCCTGCATCAATTTTGGTTCTTGTGTCCACCCGTACATCCTTATCCTAAGCTAGTGCAGTTGATTGCTCAGTTTTACGATCCATTTACAAGGGCGATGAGGAATGCGAAGAGAGAAATATTTTTTACCATCACCCCAGATGAAGTACAGGAAGCGTTCATGTGTGGTTTGAAGCCTCATTCTTATGTGATTTCTAAAAAATTGCATACCCATGAGCATGAGGATAGATATGTCTCCACGGTGACCATACATCAATTCATGGAGACACAGCTGATTAAGGAGCCACCAATGGGGCAGCTCCTAAACTTGTCGAAGCCACTCACTGAATTCAAAAATTTAGATATTTATTCCATGCTAACATGGGTAGCAGGTTTTCCTATGGACTCTACTATTCATAAATGATAGGTAGTCCTAGCGCAGTGTATATGTCAGACTAAATTTTACTCTCTATCGGCTATGAAGCAAAGCACCAATTTGATTTTCTTCGATTGGGTCGATTTTATTTCTCAAAGATTGAATTTCCAGTTGGAAAAATTATAGACTAGAGAAGAGATGTCCTTCAGACATACCTCTTTCCTGGTATGGTATTTCTTTTTTCACTTGCAATAGTGTTTCCCATTCATCATGGTAAGATAGATGGATGAAAGAGATGAACTTCTATCGGTATATATGTGGACTTTCATTTTGTCAAATAGGGAGTCATTTTATAGTTTTAACAGTTTATTTTTGGGACCGGCCATAGAATTACTCTGTGGTACATGTGAAAGGGTGTCGCGAGAGTTGAGAGAATCAGTGGTTACCGGAGAGAAAGAAGATATTTTTTTGCTCACTCAAGGCGTGGTCATGAGAATTTTTGGCTTTATAGGTAAGCCATTTTTGTTGCCTTATTTTTCCATCGAGCATGTTTTTTCTATGGAATTAGTGCAGTAGTCGGACTATGTAAATGATGTATATGGAGTAGGGTGCAAAAAGAAAACAACCTGTAATATATCATTCAAGTTCAGCAGTATATAGGTGAGTCAGGTAGGGCAAAATAGGTTGCTTATAGTGACACTGCAGGATTTGGATTTGATAAAACTACCACAATGATGGAGGTATGATCCATTGGGGAAATTTATAGCAATAATAGAAGCCAAGTAATTTCATTGTTGTTCGTGACCCGATATTGAGAAAAGGTGAAATAATTTTGATGAGCCCGACATGAATTGACACATTGAAGATATGATGTCTCTCCCTCACTGACATGACTACTATGAACATGAGGCTAAATATAATCTGACAAAATATAAAAATCAGATTCCTCCTCTTGGGTTGTTTGGCTAGGTAAATGAAATTGAGCTTGAATGGACTGAAGAGAAAATCACGAATAGGTGGATAATGCAAGTTCACCGAGGAAAGACCACCACTCCCTATGGGTTGAAGTTGGATGAGATATTTTCAGAGACCTATGACGAGTTTGTTGATTCTTACCATATTAACACTTTTACTAAGATTTTGCACAAAAACTCCCCATATTCTGATAGCGGTGACATCAGATATAAATAAGAATGTCTGTTAGTTGAATAAGATGTCTCGAAGGAGGAAGAACATTAATATGTTTTTAGGATAAGGTCATAGCAAACAAAGCAAAATATAGAGGAGGTGCCTGCATTAGAGAAACAAAGTGTTCAAAATGCACCCCCATTTTCCAAAGCTACAAAGAAGCCAAGGACTGGCACCATTTCATCCTCTATTTTTGAGGTCTTAGTCGCTACAATTTCTACAATTCCTATTGTTTTAGCGGTATTTGTCAATTCTTCACCAGAAACAGAGGTTCCAACTATGGTTACGCAACTATTTCCAATTATTCAAGAACAAGGGGAGGACCATCAGTTGGAGGGATTTTAGGAGGAGGTTATGGACATCAAGGAGAATGTGAACATTAAGGAGAGAGTGGAAGAGCAACAAGAAGAAGTTATTTCACAACCACTCCCATCATCACATCAAATAGTGCCCATGCCCAAATGTACATCTTATATTCCCCTTCTTCTTCGGAGCATGTAGTGACTTCTGATTCACTTCCATTAGTTTCCATCTCCATTTCTCCACCATTCAGTATGCCCTCTGTATATATTTTGCTTCCTTCTTATTCTCTTCCTAAAGCCACTATTGCTCCTTCTTCCCTTCCCTTTTCTTTGGCCTCCCTTTCTTTTATTTCATATGTGTCAGGGCCAAATCCATTTTTATGCCCTTCCCCTTCCATTGCCACCATCACTTCTATTAAGGCTGTAAGTATGCAAGCTCCTCCTAGAGTGAGCATAACAGTGGTCAAACCTGGTTCCTCCATCCATTCCACCATTTCATTCCTTTTGCTTTAACTGTCACAACTACTTATTTTGAGCCTAACTACTCAGAATTTTTGATTCCATTCACTCCATTTTTGGAAATACAAGCATTTTCCGACGTTCAGGTGGCATCAAAATATCCCTATGTGGAGAAAATTAATCGAGCACACCTGAGTTCTTCACAATGGTTGAAAAGTAAGAGGTAAAAGGAGGCCTTGGATCTAGCTCAGCTGATAAAAAAGGTTGCCCTATCCAGTCTCCATGGAGTCTCACACGACTATAATCACTCCCTTAGTTCAAAAGCCATAAGGAGAAATATCGTCGAGTGATTATGTCTGTGAGACTATAACAGAAGGTCTCACCAAGATTGATCCAACGGAGAAAATGGATAACATATAGGTTGACATGATTTTGGTATATTTGCATGGTGAATACTACAAGGAGAAATATTTTGAGAATGAAAATAAAATTATCAAACTCGAAAATACCCTAGCTAAAAGTCAAGCTCACGAAGAAAAGGCCACCTTAGAAAATGAACACTTGCATCGACAGGTCGAAGTGCACTTGAAGGAAAGAGATATATCCAAGATAGAGATGCATTCACTTTGAAAGCAGTTGGAGGACATACAAAATCATCTAGCAAAGAAAGTCATGCAAGTAGTATGATTTTCTCTAAAAAAACATTAAGGAGGTGTGACTTTGTTCAGCCCAAAATTGCAAGAAGCTGGCCGCTCAGGTAGTCCAAGTATTGCATTATTTATGGGAGGCCAAAATATATATTCAGATGGGGCATCAACTGATAGATACTACTGAGGAGATGTTGGAACCATACATGGAGATGGCTGTAAAAATTTAGGCCTTGGCTAATTCCAACATTCACATTCACCCCTTGAGCGAAATGGATCATGCTTGGTCTATTGCAAAAGTCACGCTATGCAGTTATTTCCAAAGAATGGACCTGGTGAGAGAAGGTCAAAAAATCCTTAATACCATTGAGGGAGAGCATATTGTTTCTATGATGCATTTTGACACTCTTACTGGTTTGGGATTCTCAAACTTCACTAATGAATGGGACGAACCTCTACCGAAAGAGCAATTGGAGGTTGCCTGGAAGAAGTTCATAGAGGATACCTTGAAGATCAATGCATGGAAATAACCTATAACAAAAGTACAGGTATTGCCTCTAATGCATAAATATACCCGCTTGGAGCTATCATTGTATGATTTGGCTCAACAAGTAAGGCATCTCAGCTTGGAGGATGTCCAAAATATTTGGTTTGTTTATGATTCATTGAGTACTCCCTACCTATTTACCACTCAAGCTTGGGAGGAGGAAGTCACAAGTTATGAGGTTACCTCTAAAAGCCTCAAAGAGCATGCAGAAATAGTAGCAATGGAGTGCGCAGTGGCAGAGAAGGCAGCAAAGGAAGTAGAGCAAGCTGAGATACTCAAGATTATAGCTGAATACGAAGCCCAAGAGAAAGCTGAAGAGGAGGCTCATAGGAAAGTATCCACATAAAAAGTGCTAGCCAAGGTAGCTGTAAAAATGACTTCATAGCATCCCAATGGATAAAGGCCTAGGATCGCTTGCATCCATGCGAGCTGGATACCCAGTGAGCCGTCAGAAATATTGATAGTTTTGCATCTTGCCACATTGAGTTTTTTATATAATTTTGAATGGGAATTTTGATTGTATGATGACAAAATATGTTAATACAAATCTAATATTTTGGTCAAATTTATATGTTGCAGTTGTTTTAATTTGTCTTTGTTTGTACATATATAATATTTTGAAGTAATGAATGTTTAATGAAAAGGCTAAAGAACTGCATTGGAGACTTGAGTTCACTTTGTCTGTAAATATGTTAGGAAATTGTGCATGAATATGAAGTATGGAGATGAAAACTATATTACAACATGAGGACGTCTTCACCCTGAGAAAAAGACCCTGCATATTACAAAAGGAAGGGGAATGAGACATTAAAATGACGAAACGTTAAAAGATATAAAAGCACCCAAATATAAGAAAAGTAGAATTATGTTCACCCCAAATTTGGGGTGAAGGTTCCATTCCACCATTTTGGGGTGAATATATTTTAAATTTTGAAATAACGTGTGCCCACCCATCATAAGGAAAACAAGTTCGATAAAGGATTGCATTCACCCGAAAGTTGGGGTGAAAGATCCATTCACCCCACTTTGGGATGAGCATAATTAGAAGATATATGAAGGAAAAGAGTTAACAATGCACATGCAATGGGAATGGATTAGCATCATATTGGCTCAGGTTGAGGGGCGAACGCTCCGTTTGCCTCTCCCATGGGTGAATGTCCTCTCAAAAATGGAGTCGCACGAATGCGCTGGTGAATGTAAAATTGGGCAAATGCATTAAAATGTGAAGTGAAATTGAATAGTCAACATCATGTTTGCCCTAAAGGGAGGGTGACTCTCTTTGTCGCCCCTTTTGGGGATGAACGCAATTTCAAAAAAGAAACGATGTGGTTTTAAAAAAAAATTATCAGGGATAAAAGGAATTGTTGTCGTCATGGTCAAATAAGGGAGATAGTCAATTGAAGGTAAATTTTTAAAAGCACCTAGAACAAATCATGAAAAGTATTAAACAATGGAGGCAAGGAGTAACTCAAATCATGAATCCCGAGCAAGGAAGGCAGTCGTATTGAAATACAAGAATATTTTGATGATTTCCAAAGCAGGCACGTGTTTCCAAGATGGTGAACGCCTCTAGTCAAATAGCCAAGTCTTATAATTTCCTATGCATCGAATCCAGAGAGGCAGATTCCATGGGAAATTTTTGGAGAAGATGGATCGTTGCTTTGAGAGAATGTATTTTCCATATTCCCAAGGAGGAATTTCCTCGCTATGGTTCTTGATCTGCGATCATTTTTCCTCCATGTGCATTTAATGAAAGAGGTGAAATCCTCTATAAATACTACTGAATTCTCATTGTAAAAAGGGAGTTTATACATTCTGCGAGAAAACAAGTTCTCTACATCAATAGAAGATACAAAGCTTCTAAATTTGCAAGTGATATTGTGTGCGATTTCCTTTTGTATTTATACATTTCTATTTTACGTTCATGTTCATTATTTGTTGAATTTGAATTTTGCATCTAAATTTAAATGTTGCTAATGAGGGAGTGAGTGCTCGAGTGTTATTTTGGAGGTTGTTTCTGCACTTTTATTAGTAAATTTTGTTGCTTTTCTTTTATTACATGTTATTTCATGCTTGGGTGAATTTCCTATTGTTAGTCTGCCCCAAATCCTACACCTTTGGCCTGTGTTTATATTTCCCATCTCTTTCTACAATTTCTAATTTCTTTTCTACAACTCTAATCTTTAACCCATGTAGGATTTAGCTTGGGAGCCAACCCTCTCTGGAAATTAGCATAAAGAAGGTCATTCAATGTTGGCCATGTCTAGGGCGCACAAACATAGTTTTGTTGATTAGGTAGATATTTGACCAACGGGACCACCAATAAACCTAAAGATAAAATCCTTTCTAGTAGCCCATTTAATGATGATAATATTGTGTGGGTACTTAAGTTTTATGGATCCAGGTCAAAATAGGGTTTTGGAGCTGGTATTGAGCTCACTTGTCCTAGAGGTGAACCTTTTCTTGTTACCTATAGACTGCAATTCCCATGCACCTATAATGTAGCATAGTATGAAGCTCCGATTTTTGGATTACAACTAGATTTGAGTAAGGACATAAAATGCTTGAAGGTCTTAGGTGACTTAGATTTAGTGGTCAAACAAGTCAAGGGACAATACACTTGTCACGATAAAAGGTTAAATCATTACAAAAATAGGGTTAGAGATCTAATTGATGAGTTTGATGCTTTTAATATTTCTCTAATTTCTAGAAAAGGTAATCATGTGGTTGATTCCTTGGTAGTTGTTGTAGGTACATTGGGACCCATTGATAATAGAAAGTTTAAAAAAATTTCAATTGAATTAGTTCCCTATCCTTCCATACCTGATAATGTTAAAAATTTATAGGTATTTGAAAGTGATAGACATATATTTAAATTTGTGATTAATTCATGGATTTTTGAAAAATAGGTGATTGATGAGGATCAGCGATGGCAAGAAATAAGAGACGAAGAGAACAAGGTAACTAAAAAAATGAATGATATCCCAAAGGGGGTTATTTCACTTGAGAAGTTATTTGATATTGGCTATGAAAGCAAGAGGTGTGATAAAATTCCTCTCCCAAAAGATGCTTGTGATGTAGTTAACCTTGGGAGTAAAGAAAATCCATATGAGGTATTCATCGCCAAAGCATGCACACACCAGGAGAAATAGGGGATAGAAAAAGGTATCAAAGACTATGTAGATGATATTGCATGGAGTTATGAGTACTTAAAGACCTGTAATAAAAATATCATCATGCACACTATCCCACTGAAACCATATTCTAGGCCTTTTAGGCAGAAACAATGATCGATCAACCCACTATTAGAACCCCTAATAGAGAAAGAAGTTAAGAGATTGCTTGATGCAAAAATCATATTTCCTATTAGATATTCTACTTGGGTTGCTAATATTGTGCCTATTAGGAAGAAGAGTGGGGATATCAGATTATGTATTGACTTTAGAAATCTCAATAAAGCATCACAAAAGGATAATTACCCTTTGCCTTCTATTGATGAAATTTTACAAATGGTAAATGGTTCTGAGATGATGTTCTTTTTAGATGGTTATTCAGGGTATAACCAAATTCTTATTCATCCTAATTATAGAATGAAAACTACCTTTACCACTAAGTGGGGAACATTTGCCTATAAAAGGATACCTTTTGGTTTACTCAATGTAGGTGCGACATTCCAACGCACCATGGACTATGCTTTCAAAGGTCTCATAGGCAAATGCATAATTTTTTATGTTGATGATATTCCTATTTTCTCAAAGAAAAGAGAACATTGATCACATCAAGCACTTGATAAAAGTACTTCAAAGATGTAGGGAACATGGGATTTCTCTTAATCCTTAAAAGTGCATCTTTGGGATAACTAAGGGAAAGCTATTGGGGCATGTGATATCGAAATAAGGAGATTTCCATAGACCTCGCAAGAATAGAATCAATCCAAAAGATCCCCCTCCCATGCAGTAAAAAATATCTAAGGTCATTCTTTGGTAAAATCAACTTTGTGAGGAAATTTATTTTTGGATTTGTGGAAATAGTAAGGCCATTGAATGATACTAAGAAAGGATGTCAATGTAAGTTGGACAAGTGAGGCAAGGTAAGCTTTTTAGAATATTAAGGATGTTATCTCGAGTGCACCGGTATTGGTAAGTCCTGACTATACAAAGTCATTTACATTTACACATTTGCATATGATAATTCATTTGCAAGTGTGTTGACTCAAAAGAGTGAAGGTAATTCCGAAAATCCCATTGCTTTTATGAGTTCTCCATTAAAGGACACACAATTGAGGTATACTACTTTGGACAAATAAATGTATGCTTTATTTAAAATGGTAAAAAAATTTAGACATTATATTTTGCATAGTAGAATTTTTGCTATTGTGCCTGATCCAACAATTAAAACTATGTTTTTTCAGAATGAACTAGGAGAAAAGCGAGGGAAATGGATCTCTACCATACAAGAATTTGGCCTTGAGATTCAACCAATGAAACTAGTTCGAGGACAAGACCTAATAAAAACGATTGCAAAAATTGATCCCCAAATCTCATTTCAACAATATAATGTAGGGGACATCACACATGATGATTGGTATGTGGACATTGTTTATTTTCTTTTAAATGGTAATTTTCCCTCTCATATTACATCTACACAGAAACTATTTTATTAAATCTGGTTCTTTGTACAGGAAGAATCATGAAGGATTTTTTCTTTATTGCTTGAACAAGGAAGAGGCTACCCAAATCTTACATGAATTCCATGGTAAGTATGGAACGAGACACAAATCTACGAATTCTACAACACACCAAATTTTGTGGGCAAGATACTATTGGCCCCATATCTTCAAGGAGGCCCATTCCCATGTGTATTCTTGTCACATCTGTCAAGTGACAGTCAATAGGGAAAGAAATTCTTCTATGCCATTACAGTCAGTAGTGGAAATGAGACCATTTGTCCAATGGGGATTAGACTTTGTAGGGGTTATCAATCCCAATTCTTTTGCTTCTCATAATTTCATCCTTATCATCAGTGATTATTGTACTAGATGGACCAAAGCAATCCCCACAAAGAATACCACTAGTGAAGTTATTCAATTTCTAGAGGATCATATTGTAACCAGGTTTGGAATGCCTAATTCAATTGTTTGTGATAATGATTCTGCTTTTTCTTCAAATCACTTTGTATGTTGGGCTTACAACAACAAGGTGAGCATTAAATTTTTATCTAATTATTATCCTCAAGGTAATGGTTTGGTCGAATCTTCTAATAAAAAATTACTATCTATTATTAAGAAATTGCTTTAACGAAATCCTCGTGATTGGTGTAACAAATTAAAATTCGTGTTGTGGGTAGATAGAATAAGAATCAAAGAGTCTATTGGGACATCACCTTGCCATTTGGTATATGGGCAATATCTAATTTTTCCTGCAAATCTGAAATTATAAATATTACAATTTATGAAAGAATATCTTGAAACTAATGATCAAATTGAAGCTCGTTTAATTCACCTAATACATTTAGAAGAAAAGCAAAAAGAGGCTTTGCTTCATCTTAGCAAATATCAAGACATTGTAAAACGGTGGTTTGACAAAAGAGCTAAAATTAAAACTTTCAAGATTTTTGATTTAATGTTATTGTGGGATAAGGCTCATGAAAAGAAAGGTGATCATGATAAGTTTGATTGTTTGTGGCTTGGTCCTTACCAAATTTCTAAAATCCTTGGTGAAAATACTTTCAGATTGAAAACTTTGAATGGAGATGATATTCACTTGCTTGTGAATGGGTAATTTCTCAAGCACTACTTTCACATATGAGGCAACATAATGCTTGTATCATTTGTACAATGCTTGTGTATTATGTAGATTTAGGTTTTGTATTTTGGCTTTTAAGATTGTCTTGGTTTGATGATTTTGGGCGTGGTGTTGCAAGTTTGCTTCTTGCTTTCTCATCAATTTTCACTTGTTTAGGATAGGGTGTTGCTTTTAATTTTCTCATTTTGGTTTTCTCCATTTGTTTGTGGTAATGTTTGGTGAAGGACACTAACTCCTGGTTCCTTTGTTGGTAGTTGGTCCTTTATTAAGTAGGTTGGACTACCTAGTTTAAAAATAGGTGAAACTGAGGAAAAGGAGGATGAAATTGCTTAGTGATCATTCTTAGATTTTGGGACCAAAATGGTGGAAAGAGGAACAATGAAGCATTTCGCTAAAGCTCCACATATAACTCACATGTTAAAGTGTATTCTATGAAATCTTGAAGGATGAAATCATTCTGGTGTGCAAATTTAGGCAAAAATCCAACACGCTCCTTTTCTAACCCATGTGGTGCATAAAATTTTGCAAATCCATTTTAAAAAAATGATAAGCAAAAGAAAACATGCTAATATCAGTCACCAGGTTTGGATAAACTCTACCGGGGCTATAGATGCTTGACTGGCAGTAGGGCTCTATCTAGACAAAGCTTGTTCAAAAAAAAAGGGGTATTGCAAAATATTAATTAAACACAAGGGTGATTTAGATAAACTCTACTAGGGCTATAGACACCTAACTGGTAGTAGGGATTTGTCTATAAAAAAATATTTTTATGAGCAATACTTCATAGCCTAAATGTAAAATAGATGATGGAATCTAGATTGTTTCAAGAATACAAAAAAAATGAATCACTTTCCACACACTGAGCAATGGCAAATGGTTTATGTGTTGTCATTTGAAGCTATCTACCCCAAATTTCTCTAGATATTTCTAAATGACGTATATTTCTCTAATATTTTGTTTTCGTGGTTTTAGATCGGGTTCTTCCTTCGAAATGCTCAAGAGCATTTCCCAGCAGAGTCACCATTTGTTGTGACCATTGCACAACTTGCCCCAAACTTGGGGACCCATTTTAAATTTTGAGTTTTTGGGAGTCTTGGTTATATTTAAATGGTAATTTTGATAGGTTTCTTGTCTTTAAATGGTACAGGTTACAACTCCATGCCCAGGTAGAGTTGTATACTGGAAAAATAGGGTATTGTGTCACCAAAAAAGTGATAATTAAGACAATCGAAATATGACTGGTAGGATAATTTAGACTCTGACTTGAACATGGATCAAGAAAAAATGGTGAGAAAATGACTAGACACATGAAAACCAATGTAGGCTAGATGAATATTGTCAAGTTAGACTACGTGTTGATGTGGGCGAAGGCATGGAAGGTTCATGAGCTATAATCTTCGACGAGTATAGGCTGGAAAAATAGATAATTGGCAGAAGCTATGTACAATGGTAGGTATTTGTAGTAGATTGATCTACATGGATATGGAGTGGCATGGTGTTCGTATTCATGGTATTAGCACTCATTAAATATGTTGGATGTATTACGAACTAGGTGCATAACATAAACTGTGTAATCAATATTTTGAAGATTGTACTTCTTCACCTAGTTTAGCATTATCACTTGTTCATTGTGAGGCTAGGGTGGCACGTGCTTGATTTCATCATCGATTACAAATACTATTAAGAGCATGATTTCAAGTACATTGGTACATTAAAAAATCATCCGATGTGTTTCTATAGTGCGGATAGACATAGATAGGACTTCAGTAAAGCATAAGAAGTAACAGGCTCTAAGGCATATCCATTAAATGATATGCCCAAGTAGATGCTATCACGTGGTATGCTTAGTGAATGCAAAATCTAAGAATGCAAAATATATATCCGAATGAGAGCAGTGGGTTGAGATTCCATGATTTCCAACTTAATGTCAACATGAGTGCATTTAGACCGCTTAGGATAGATGTTATCAGGTCAGGTGCTAGATGAGGTCAGTGTGTAGAAAATGGTAAACTTAATGCATACCTCATCATAACTTGCATAGAAATAATTTTGGGATTCCACCATTATGCAGGCATTGGCCATAAGGGTCGTAGCTCAAATTCACATGTGGTAAATAGGAGATAGTGAAGGCAGGTATCCCCTACAAGGAGGTCAATAATCTTCATGAGAATGTCCATTTAGAGGTAGCCCACAATACATGGTGCTTCACCTAAATGTTGAAGAGAGGATTCTTAGGAGCGCATACATATCATTGGTAGAATGACATATCCCCAACATGTTGGATATGCACGACGTAACCCTTCCTTGTTGTATAACGCAAATGAGTATCCATATTATGAGTTGGTCAAAGAAAGAAGTATGGTGGGATCACACAATCGAATGTATCATGATAATACAACATTGCGGAAGCCTGGGAGTAGACGATATTCCTTATGTTGGTGTTCATAGCAGGCAGTCACCACAGTGGCTACAAAATATCTTAACCAATGGAAGCATAAAGTGAGCACATAGAAATGTGTGTGAGTGGTATGTGTTACATTATTTTCCATTCAATATGTGAATAGGGACCAAGTTTGATGAAGAATTTATTGAAGATTCTGGTTCTGTTGTCCCCATGGTTCATGGCCCTAGTAACTTATTAATCTCACCTTATTTCTCCTCCAAAGTAACTTGTAAGATGCACTAATAATAACTCTTGGATGCACTATAATCTCTACAACTTTAACTTAAAAATAATATATCTAATCTCCTATTTAATGTGTAGGTATTAACCTTAAATGAAACTATCTTCTACACTCCCTTGAAGATTATAATATGCAACCTTCTCTTTGCAACCTTTTTAAACTCTAATATGGTGCTTAACAAATCTTAATAATGAACCAAAATTTTAAAGTTCAACTAATAAACCTTTTTGCACCAAAGTTGCTTACCTTAATGATCTTTGTATATGAAATATTGCTAGGTGATTAGATTCACATTATTTTTACCTTTAATTGGATTAACTTGCAGCTCTTATTGACTTTCAAAAATAGTTCTTTAGCTCACCTATTTGTAGCTCTGAAAACCTTCTAACTTGTTGCCCTTTAATTGTGGTGTGGGGGTTTCAATTCTCCTTCAAGATGCTCTCTATAAATATGAAGTTCTACAACTAGTAATATTGTCCTAGTTGTTGCTTTATTTCTAACCTCAAATCTGAAAATTTTATATTGTAAATCAATCAATCTCTCACCGAAATGTTGTTCTTGAATCTAAAAAATTTGGTAGGGAACTCATCCAAATCATTGTTGAGATTTTTCTTCAAGAACCCTTCAGTATTTTGTTGAATATTCAGCAAACCCCTACTCCAAATGAGCCTTCTAGCCTTCAAAGGTAATATTCAAACCTTTTATGTTTGGTAGTAATGTTAGGCTCCTTTCTCCTTCAGTATTTTTGTCAAATTTTGACTTCAATCTAGGCCTTCTTCACAAGAATCTGAAAGTCATGAGGTATTCTAAAGTTTGGCTAATTCCTTACCAAATATTTCTCTCTTGGGCTTGTTGTCATATGGCAATAATTGTCTCAATTAATTCACTATAAGGGACTTCTAGGTAGTGAATTTCTCCAATGAGTTCTCCTATGAACTCCTATAATGGCCTTATATAAACTCTATAATAAGGCTCTCCAATCATTCCCCTTGTTTCTCCTTGAGACCTCTCCTAGGTCTTCAATCTCATATATCTTATCGTATTCCAAATGAGACCTTGGGTAAAGATTGGATGATGAAATTTTATGATCAAACTATGTGAGGATTTCATCTATGTTGAGTGCAAGTGGCTCTAGAGGTTATTTTTCGGGGCCTTTGGGCCCTAGCGACCAATATTTTTGTGGTTTTTGCTCAATATTTTAGTGGGATATGTTGTAGGGGATCCAAGATGGGTTAGAAATTTATATTTCAATATATCTTCATGTGGTAAACTTTATTGAAAATTTCTTCCAATTTGTTGCACAAAATAAAAGTGAAAAGCATACGTTTTCTTGGCATCCAAGGAATGGATTAAAGAGATATCAAAATAAGTTTCTAGTAGTTGATCAAAAAAATGGTTTAAATATCAAGTGAATATAGTGCTAAGAAGCACCCCCAAAATAAATCCACTTTGGAAACCCCTTTCAAGGGGAAGGATTATAAAGACTTAGCCCAAAAAATAAATTCTAGGGATGCCCTCTATGGTGGATAACCTCAACCTAATGCTAACATTAATCTTAGGGTTTCTCGTAAACCTCTAAGAATACCTAAAATTGATCATAATAAAACTAAATCAGGATGTCTTAGGACAGTTGATGGAACTCTGATTGTTAAGCTAGATATGGATATCATTTAGACTAGCATAGAAGAATTGGAGAAAAGAGGACTAATTTGTCATTTCTTAGGTTTTCGTTCGAGCCTATATACTTTCAAAGTTTGGACTACAAAAAATTAGAAAACAAAAGGTGAGTTACAAATCTCTATTTATTCAAATGGTTATTTTATTATTTTATTTTATACTAATGAAGATAGAGAGAAAATATTTCAAGGGGATCCCTGGTTCTTTGGAAAGGTAGGGTTTTTCATGAAGCCTTGGCATACTAAATTTAAAACCAAAGAAGAGATGCCTTCTACAAATCCTGTCTATGTTAGACTCTTTGGCCTCCCAATTGAAATCTGGAATCTGATTGTTTTTTCTTCAATTGGAAACTCTTTGGAAATTTTTATGATGACTACTGATAATAATCAAAAAATTGAACATATTATTTATGCTTGAATTTATGTTTTAATGGATTTTGACAAACCCCTACCTAAAAATATCTCATTAAAACTTAGGGAGAGCACTTGGGATAAAGTGGTGGACTATGCTAACATTCCTTTTTGTTTTTGAATTTACCATTAATATGGTCATTTGGCTAGTGTCTACCCAAATAAAATTCTATATCAAAATAAAGAGGATACAAAATTAGCAGTTTTCCAAATACCTAAGTAGAAAACTTAGAAAAAACTAGTTATGAAGGATCAATTGAAGTTATCAACTAATATGTTTGAAATTCTTTCTACAAATGATGTCACAGGCGAGGAAGAGGAAATAATAGAGATAAAAATCTTAGAAACACAATTTAAAAATGCAAGGAAAGACTCAGAGACAAACCAACAAATTAAAGTTTTTCAACAAGAAAAACAAGAGAGGAAATATACACAATAAAAATAATATTTTAAATGTTGAGACTTTAGATAATACAGGTCCCAAGATAGACTATGTTGAACCTTCCAATAAAACTTTGGCTTTATACATGCAATATTTGAGGTTAGAAGCCACATCATATTCAAGGGGTAAGTCAAGAAACAAGGAAAAAAACTAAATATGGATTCCAACCAAAAGGTAGGTCACAATACCAATCAACATCATATGGTAAAAGAAGGTGAAAAGCTTGTAGAGGCAGGTAAGATTACTGCCCTTAACCATTTTTTTTAGCCCTCGTATTAATGAAGATCATCACTTGGAATATTAGAGGACTCAAATGGAGTCTTTCAAAACAAAATAAAATTAGAAGAATGATTCATACAAACCATCCATATATTATTTTTCTTCGGGAAAAAAATATTTCAATAGAGGAAATGGATTCAATTGCTAGTAAAATATGGCTAGCTGAAAAAGTTATCTCCTTCAATTCCCATGGGATTTCTGGTGGCATTGCTTACCTTTGGGAACCAAAATAGGTTGTTATACACCATATGGTTAGTAGCTAGGGTCTTTTAGCTATAGCTATTCAAAGTAGACATTCTAACAAAATTATACTTTGTATAATTGTTTATGCTCTGACTACTTTGGAGGAAAAGAGAAGACAGTGGAAGGATATAACTTATATTATCTCTCATTTTCCTAAAGCTTGGATCTTGATCGAAGGATATTTCAATACCATCCTCTCTTTGGATGAGAAAATGGAGGGAAATAGAAATTTGTACAAAAGTGTTGAGCTCGTGAGTGAATATATTTCAAACCTTCATCTTCTGGACATCCAGCTAGATAATGCCCTTATGACTTGGTCTAAAATAAGGCAATGCTTAGCTTGTATTATGGAGATATTGGATAGGTTATTGTTCTTTTATAATTTCTTAATCCATGGTCACATTCCTAAGGTGAAGACTTTAACAATGCTAGTTCATATCATTGGCCAGTCATGGTGGAAATTTGGAAAACCAATGTGACTTTATCACCTCTTCAATTCTAGTTAATGTGGATTAGAGATAGTTCCTTCAAACTCCGAGTGTATCAATGGTGGAAGGAAGGTAAACCAAGGTATGGGACTAAGATGTTTTGTTTTACCAAAATTTTGCAATACATTAAATATAATATCAATATTTGGAATTGAAAGAAGTTTAGAGATTTTCGGTAAAAAAACATGAAGTTATTACTCAGCTTGAAAATTTGAATAAGAAAAACCATTAAGATGGCCTCACAGAGACTAGAATTATAGATGAAATTAGACTCACTGCTCAGTTAGAGGAATAGAAAAAAAGATAACTCTTATGGAAGCAAAAATATAGGATCCAATGGCTCAAAGGAGATCGAAACACAAATTTCTTCCACAAATCTCTTCTAGCTTAAAGATCTCACAACTTTATTTATTCCCTAAAATATGATTCTAGAGATGTTGTCTACACTTGGGATGGCATGAAATATGTTGTTTTCAATTACTTTTCCAATCTATTTGTTGTTGTTCCTCTTGACTCAGCTTCTCAATAGAATATTCTTCAAGCAATCCCTACTCTTATCACTTTTGAGGAGAACTCTATTTTGATTGCTTCATTTACTATCAATGAGCTTCAATAGGTGGTTTTTAAAATTCAAAAAGGAAAAACCCCAGGTCCTAATGGTTTTCCTATTGAGTTCTATCAAGATTTTTGGGATATCCTTCATGCTGATTTATTAGAGGTGGTGGAAGAAGCTAGGAAATCCAAAGAAATTTTGAAGGTTATCAAAAAAATGTATATAGCTCTTGTCTCAAAAGCTCAAGAGGTAGACCATATCTTAGCTTTTAGACCTATAGATTTATGTAATGTTCTCATTACAAATATCATAGCAAAAAGGTTGAAGCCTCTTTTGCATAAAATTAATTCCTTATTCCAGTTAATCCATACCTTTGCTTTGTGGCTTTGGCTCTGGTGTTGTCTCTGCTTAACCATATGCTACGTCGAGCTAGATACTTTGGAGGTGGATGCACTCGTCGATTCCATCCTCAACAAGAGGGGTATCTCCCTTTCCTGAGGAAATTCTTTGGGAACAACTATGATGATACCATTGCATTTCTTTGTAGCTGGTATAAGGGTAATATAATTATCTAGGGTAAGGATTACATCATTGACACTTAGCTACTAGTGAAGATTACTCGTTTGCCTCTGATTGGAAGATCTATGAGGAGGGAGAAGCATAACTAGAAAGTGGAGCTCAAGAAGTTACTTAATAATGCCAAAATGCTCAAGTTGTCAAAACAGGCATGTATAGGTCTAACTTGCCATCTCCTTGGAATAGGGTCATGAAGCCCATTATGTAATTCATTACAGTCGATGATCCTGAGAAAACCCTATGTAGCTTCCACCTGGCCTTTGTTAATCACTTTAGAGATATTAATGTCATCAATATCCCTGAGTTCCTATTTTTTTCAATGAATTACTCCATAGAGAATTGTAGGAAAAAAAGAATGCAACATTTTTGTCCCACCAAGGTCTATTCAAGATCATATATAGTCACCTTTTGATTCATAGCCCTGAAGTTCCCCTGGCCAACCCTATTCCCCAAGGAACCTCCTCGGGGTAATTCCAGTCCTCCCAAGGTCATCCCTAAGGATGATGTATCCATGAGCTTTGTGTCGACCCATTTATCTAGGAAGAGGAAATTAGTGGGATCTGACAGCGATGTCGAAGCTTCAAAGGTAAAAATATCAAGGTTGAAGAACCAAAAAGTGTGACCAGATATTTCGTTTACCTCAAAAAAAGATGTACCAGAGCCAAATTTTTTTTAGTAAGTTGTTACATACGATTATGGTGATTATCACACAACCATGGTACTTCAAAATTTGGTAATCAAGACAATTTCCACATCAATTTCCCAGTCTAGGTATTTTCTATCCACCTTGAAGGAGATGCAAAACACCCTAAACTTGGTCTTTTTTATGAAGTGTTCCATGGCATAATCATGGAAAACCCTAAGGTTTTTGATAAACCTAAGGTGGCTAGGGAAGTGGTGAAGGATGCATCGAAGGAAGTGACGAAGGATGGAAATAAGGACATTGTGTAGTTTTTTGTCAGGATGTTGATGAGGATGTTGTTGGGGATGGGCCCTAGGATCTATTTTTGTGGGCTTGTTGGGCTATGAGTGACTAGTTGGTCCTTTTTTACGATTTTTGTAGTGTAGGTAGCATGCCTCTTTGTTTTACATGTTCCTCTTCACAACATTACATAATGCTGATTTTGTAACAAGGTTTTGGGATTCCTTTCAAAACCCGAATTAATGAATTTTTACTTATAAAAAAAATATATTATTTCCCCTGAACAAGGGGGTTATGTGGAAGGGAAAAAAATAGTGGATGAGATAGTTCTTGCTCAGGAAGTGATCCATTCCATGGAAACACAAAAATATCCATCTATTTTCATTAGTTTAGACTTATCTAAAGCTTATGACAGAGTGGATTGGCACTTCCTTGTCAAATTTTTAAGGCAATTTGGCTTTTCTTAGGATTGGATGGACTGGATTATGGGATGTATCTATTCAGTATCCTACTTTATTCTTATATAAATGGTAAGCCTTCTTAGTTGTTCCTTGCTTCCAGAGGTATTAGGCAAGGTGACCTCCTCTCCCCTTATTTATTCATCATTCTTGTTGAATGCTTGGACAGGACTATAACCAAAAATAGATAAAACAAAACCCTTAAGGGAGTTACCATTGCTTGTGGAGTTGGGCCTATTTCTCATCTTCAATTTTTGATGACTCTACTCTATTAGGTAAATCTAAAGTTAAGGAAGCTTCTAAAATTAAGCAAATCATCAACTATTTGTCTAATTCTTCTGGGAAACTGATCGATGAAGATAAATCTAAAATCATTTTCTTTCACTATTATCCTAGATAGGAATCTATGGTATTGGATAAATTTAGATATAAGAAGACCTCCCTCCCAATCACTTATTTAGGAATTCCTCTTAATATTCAAAGAAAAAAAGAAAGGTTGGAATTGTTGAGCAAGGTGCAGCAACAGTATTGTCATTGTTGTCAACACAATCAGATAGATCTGTTGATGCAGTGGACAGGAAGTTCAAAAGCTATTCAGATGCAGAAGACAGGAGTTCAAAGGTTATTCAGAGTATGTACAGTGATTTTCCAAGAAGACCGAAGTGGCCCATATGCAAAAGATCAAAAAAAAGACAAGTAAGAAAAGTGTCGCGATATCGCGACATATACAGCAAGCAAGAAAAACTGTCACGATTTCGCGACATGTTGGAAGAGAGAGAAAAAGTAGGAAAAACTGTCACGATTTCGTGACATGTTGGAAGAGAGAAAAAGCAAGAAAAACTGTCACGATTTCGTGACATGTTGGAAGAGAAAAAGGCAAGTGGAAAACTGTCGTGATTTCGTGACATGTTGGAAGAGAAAGAGAAAGCAGGAAAAAGTGTCGCGATTTCACGACAAGTTCGAAGAAAGAGAACAAGTAAGAAAAGTGTCACGATTTGACATGTTGGTGAAAGTGTCAATTTACATGTCCATTTTGACTAAAATAGGAGAGAGAAAGTAAGTTTGAAAAGTGTCGCGATATCTCGACATGTCACATTTTCATGACAAAAGAAAGAGAGGAAGCATACGAATAGAACTATCATGATTTCATGACAAAAGCAGAAAGCAAGACTTCGGAAGTAGAAGTGTCATGATTTCATGACAAAAGCAAAGAAGTAAAGTACGAAAGTAGAAGTGTCATGATTTCATGACAAAAGTAGAGAAGAAGACTTCAAGGCAGAAGTGTCACGATTTCATGACAAAAGCAAAGAAGCTAAGTACGAAAGTAGAAGTGTCACGATTTCATGACAAAAGCTAAGTTGAAGACTACGAAGGTAGAAGTGTCACGATATCATGACAAAAGCAAAGTCGAAGTCTATGGAAGCAGAAGTGTCACGATATCATGACAAAAGCAAAGACGAAGTATACGGAGGCAAAAATGTCATGATATCATGACAAAAGAAAAGACGAAGTCTGCAGAGGCAAAAATGTCATGATATCATGACAAAAGAATAGAGAAAGCGTACGGAGGTGAAAGTGTCATGATATCATGACATGTTGTATTTTCATGGCAACAACAACAAAAGAAGCTACAGAGGCAGAAATGTCATGATTTCATGACAGGTCGTAAATGCGCAAGTCAAGAAGGAGAACCCGACCTGAAATGAGAAGTATGACAATGAACCGACATCACTATGGCGGTTATAGGTCTGTCCAGAATGAAATCATCAAGCGATGGATAAATCCAACATCTTCTTGAGTTGAAGCCGACGAAGACCGATGACAGCCGACTAAAATTAGGGTTTACAGTTGTTATGAAAGCCGACTAAGATTAGGATTTACAACCGACTAAGATTAGGGTTTTCATCATAAAAATATTGTTATAAAAGGAGGGTTGTTTGGAGAATTGAAGAGAGTGGAATGTGTGTGAAATACGGTCATTGTGCACAGAGAGCAAGTCATGTCGAATCATGCTAAGTGCAAAATTTGCAAAGAGAGCAGAGTGCACAAAAGGGAGAAGACGATCATGAAGTTTGACTGTAACGAAGTAGAGTGTGCAGAGAATGCAAAGGTGAAGAAGACCAGTCAGGGTCTTGCAAAAGCAAAGGTATCTTACTGTCAAACTTATAGATTCAAATTGAAGTCCAGGTTGCAGCTTGGCATCAGGGGTTGGTGCTCCTTTCTGTTGGTGCAGATAAATAAGGGGTTGGTGCTCCTTTCTGTTGGTGCAGATAAATAAGGGGTTGGTGCTCCTTCAGTGGGTGCTGGTAAATTGATTGTAAAGTTGGTGCTTTGCAAAGGCTGGATTTGGATGGTAGTCCAAGCATCAATTTTTGAGGAGTAGCCACATTGGTGAACCTCGTTAAATCTTGTGTTGTGTGATGCTCTTTTGTTATACTTGTTGTATCTAGTAATAAGTTTTAATTGCTGTGGTATTAAGAGCTATAAATTTAAGTTTAAAGAGCTACACTGATTCACCCCCCCCTCTCAGTGTCATTGTAAGACTAACAATTGGTATAGAGCTAAGTTCCTGTACAAGCTTAACCGGCTAGGGTGATCTTGGAAGTAACACAATGGCAGGTGGTGAAGGCTTCTCATCAAACAAAGCACCATTGTTTGACGGATCTAATTACGCGTTCTAGAGAATCAGGATGCAGACATATCTCTTGTGCTTTGGGATACGACATCTGGGATTCAGTAGTTAGTGGATACACAATACCCATCACTCCTCCAAAAGAGGTTGACGAAAAGAAACTGTTTGAAAATAACTCAAAAGCAAAGAATGCTATCATGTGCGGATTAGCAGACAATGAACTAGTAAAGATCATGAGCTATAAAATGGCAAAAGAAATATGGGACAAACTGAGGAGTATTCATGAAGGAGACGATAAGATCAAGGAGGCCAAGTTACAGACACATCGAGCTCAGTTCGAAGCATTAAAGATGAATGACGATGAAAACATTGAGGCATATATGCTGAGAGTTAATGGAATCATTAATGCGATCAGAGGACTCGACGAGGATATCGAAGACTCTGCCATCGTGAAAAAGGTATTAAGATCTCTTCCTCAAAGGTTTGATTCTAAAGTCTCAATGATAGAAGAAGCTAAAAATCTAAATTATTTTAGTATAGATGAGATGTATGGTTCTTTGACTGCATATGAGATGAGGATAGGAAGATCTAAACCCACAGACAGAGAAGCGGCTTTTAAAGCCCTTAAAAATAAAAATGCAAAACAAGAGTCCGAGGAAGAAGAGACATCGGATGAAATGGAAGCAAACTTTGTTAGAAAACTAAAAAGGGGAAAAGGAAAATACAGAGGAAAGCTACCGTTTAAATGTTTCAACTGTGGAGGCATTGGGCATTTTGTGACTAAATGTCCACTTAATGAGAAGAACAAAAATGATGAAGGATCGCACCAAGAAAGAAGTGACTGGAAGAAGAAAATGAATTTTAGAAAAGGCAACTTCAAGAAGAAAAGTTTCATCTCCAGGAATGCCAGTTCATCGAAGACAACTCCGGTGAGGATTCTGAAGAGGAAACAGGTGAAGCTCTTTTCATGGCATTTGAAGAAGTAAAATCAGAAAAGGAAGAAGGAGTGAACTCTGAAGTATGTGGTGAAAACCCTGAGGCTGAAGTAGATCTAGAAGGTGAGTTGATCTCTGCACTTGAAGAGTGGAAAATAGAGAGGAAAAAGAATAAGAAAATTTCAAAAAATCTTGAGGATGCAAACGAAATCATAACCAGTCTGAAAGTACAGACAGAAGAATACAAGAAAATATCTGAAGATCTCGAAGTACAAATTACCATGAAAATAGATTATTGCTGCAAACTAGAAGAAGAGAATGTTGGTTTACGGACGCAGATAGAAGAGATGAATCACAAAATTAGTTGCTATCACAAACGCGAAGAAAGTTCTATGAAGTTGGATAAGATTATAAATGACCAAAGGCCTGCAGGCATCAAATTTGGTCTGGGTTTCGTCGAAGGAGAATCATCAAATGGATCAAAGGCCAGAAATGTAGAATCCATAAAGAATGAAGATAAGAAACAAGTTGATCAAGGAAAAACGTCTCATGCAAAAGAAAGCAATAATGCCAGGCACGAAAGGAGAATTGACAATGATGGATTCACCAATGTCACACATCAAAGAAGAAGAAGACCTATGGCTCCTACGACAACATGGCAAAGACCATCACCCAGGTTCAATTATCCCTTTTCTGGTTTCTGTTTTAAATGCAATGGCTATGGACATAAAATCTCAGACTGCAAATATAATGTAAGACCAAGGAATTTCACCAAGTAGAAATGCTTTTTCTCCTTTGATGAATTATACAAGAGAATGTTATAACTGTCATAATTTTGGGCACATTGCAAGAAACCGTAGAAGTACATTTGCATCAAATCAGTTTCAGGGAAGAAAATTTCAACCAAATAGGATGAGACAAAATAGAAAACTTCCCGAAAAACATGCACAAGCTATTGATAAGGGAAAGGCAAAACAAGAGCCCAAAACTACTATCAAAACGGAGTGGAAAGAAAAAGAGCGACTTAAGGAAGAAAAGGAATCCTTAATCGTACAAACAACATTTAAAGCACAGAATAAATATGTACCATGGATACTTGATAGTGGATGCTCCAGTCATATGACAGGTGACAAACAAAAATTTGAGAAGTTACAGAAATATGAAGGTGGTTCAATAAAGTTTGGAAATAATGATGGAGCTAAGATAGTTGGCAAAGGTTCAGTTAAAATTAGTGACAAAAAAATTAAGTCGAAGAAGTCTTGTTTGTGGATGGTTTGAAACATAACTTGTTGAGCGTAAGTCAGATTTGTGATAAAGGTCATGAAGTAGTTTTTAAGAAGCAGGGTTGTGAAGTCAAAAAAAAAATAGTGGAAAATTGATAGCAACTGGATCAAGGACATCTGGCAACCCGTACACGCTCTCAGAGACTTCAGAAGGAGCTTGTTTTATTGGACAGGAAGAAGAAAATTGGTTGTGGCACAAGAGACTCGGTCATATCAGTTTTGATAATCTAGTAAAAATCAACTCAAAAAGGGCAATGAGAGATATTCCCACCATCAACAAACCCGTAAACAACACTTGTGCTTCATGCCAAAAGGGGAAGCAAACTAGAGTCACATTCAAAACAAAAGAGTACTACACAAGCAAACCTTTGGAACTAATACACACCGATTTATGTGGACCCATGAGAACACAAAGCATAAATGGTGACAAATATTTTATGTTGTGCATTGATGACTATTTCAGAATGACATGGATATTTTTCTTGAAGCATAAATCAGAAGCTTTTGAAATGTTCAAGACTTTCAAAAACCAAGTTGAGAATGAAACAGGAAAGAGGATCAAATGTTTAAGATCAGATAGAGGAGGAGAATTCATTTCAGAGGAGTTTACAGAGTACTGTGAAAAATACGGTATTAGGAGACAGTTTTCAGCAGCCAGGACACCTCAACAGAATGGAGTGGTAGAAAGAAAGAACAGGACAGTGCAGGAAATGGCACGGACTATGTTGGTTGAAAGCAGAGTAGCAGACAGATTTTGGAAAGAAGCAGTCCATACTACGGTGTATATCCAAAATAGGTACATGCTGAGAACACATGAAAGCAAAACTCCTTATGAGTTGTGGTTCGGTAAAAGGGCAACAACAAAATACCTCAAAGTTTTTGGCAGCAAGTGCTACATCAAAAGAACTGAAGATAATCTTGGTAAGTTTGAAGATAGAGCGGATGAAGGTATTTTTGTTGGTTATTCATCAAAAAGCAAAGCTTACAAATGCTACAACAAGAGGCTAAAGAAAATTGTGGACAGTGTCGATGTTAAATTTGATGAAGGTAGAGAACGAGTAATTAGCTATGAAAAGAACTACCCAATTTATGAAGAGGTTATTGAAGGAGATGAGGAAAACGAAATGGAAAAGATACAAAAAATTGACTCGGATGATTTAAGTTGTGATTCAGAAGTGGAAGAAAATAAGAAATTCAAAACAAGCAGCTGGCAAAAAAATCATCCTAGAGAGCAAATAATTGGAGACCCCAAAGTTGGTGTTCAGACAAGAAGAAGAGTAGTAAGTAACTACTCTCTATTATCCAACATTGAGCCCAAAAATGTTGCTGACGCAAGCAAAGATGAAAGTTGGATGAAGGCAATAAATGAAGAATTAGATCAGATCGAGAAAAACGAAACTTGGGAGTTAGTACCTAGACCTCGCAAATAAAAATATAATCGGGACTAAATGGATTTTTTGAAACAAATTGAATGAAGACGGACAGGTAGTCAGAAATAAAGCAAGATTGGTATGTAAGGGTTATGCACAAGTTGAAGGCATTGACTTTGAGGAAACTTTTGCACCAGTAGCTAGACTAGAGGCAATTAGAATGTTTCTGGCTTTAGCAGTCTACAAGAATTTCAAAGTTTATCAAATGGATGTGAAATCAGCATTTTTGAATGGGAAACTTGAAGAAGAGGTTTATATTGAGCAACCAGATGGTTTCCAACTTGGTGATGATCCCAACTTGGTTTGCAAGTTGAAGAAAGCATTATATGGCTTAAAACAGGCACCCCGAGCATGGTATGCAAGGCTAGACAACTATCTCACTCAACAAGGGTTTAAGAAAGGTATGGTGGATAGTAATTTGTATGTCAAAACAGAAAATGGGCATCTTATTGTTCTTGTTGTATACGTAGATGATATCATATTTGGCAGCAACAAAGATGAGTCGTGTAAAGATTTAGCAAATAAGATGCAGAAAGAATTTGAAATGTCAATGATTGGTGAACTTTCGTATTTCCTGGGGTTGCAAGTTAATCAAAATAAGAAGGGCATATTTATTTCTCAAGTTAAATATGTGAAAGAGATGTTAAAAAAGTTCACAATGGAGGATTGTAAGCCGCTTAGCACTCCCATGACGACAAAGTGCAAGTTGAGCAAGGATGAAAAATCTCCACTTGTTGATCAAACCATGTACAGATCCATGATTAGAAGCTTACTATATTCGACAGCTACCAGACCATATATTTTGTAGGCAGTATGCATGGTAGCACGATTTTAGGCTAATCCCAAGGAGACTCATGTGACAATAGTGAAGAGGATTCTTCGGTACCTCAAGGGTACTATGGAGTATGGGTTATGGTATCCGAAAGGTAAAGACTTCACCCTTATTTTGTATTCAGATGCAGATTGGGCAGGAGGTGTCGATGACAGAAAGAGTACCAGTGGAGGTGCATTCTATCTTGGAGACAGATTGGTCGCGTGGCACAAGTAAGAAACAAGAGTCGGTTTCTTTATCGACAATAGAGGCAGAATATATTGCAGTGACAACATGTTGTACGTAGGTATTGTGGATGAAACAAACCCTGAAAGATCTTGGTATTAGCTTCAGTGAGCCAATATCAGTTAAGTGTGATAACACCAGTGCCATTAACATCTCCAAGAATCCGGTTATGCATTCACGCACAAAACACATTGCTATCAGGTATCACTTTTTGAAGGAGAAAGTTGCGGAAGGTGAGGTTAAGTTGGATTTTGTTCCAACTACAGAGCAAGTAGCAGATATCTTCACAAAACCATTGCCCAAGGAAGTTTTTGAGTACCTTCGCAATAAATTGGGAGTGGTCACACTTCCCAAGAATTGACTAGCTACAGGGATCACATTCTCATGGGGAGCATTTAAGTATTTGATTATCTTTTTGCTCATGTTCATGATTTTTGCTAAGTGTAATAAATTTTGCCCGAGAATGTTGTGCATGGACTCGGGGGAGTCTGCAGTAGCCCTTTGGTATTATTGTCAAAGGGGGAGAAGAGTTACAGGAAATTGCACATGTGTTGCCAAAAATTCCAAAGGGGGAGATTGTTGAGCAAGGTGCAACAACAATATTGTCATTGTTGTCAACACAATCAGATAGATCTATTGATGCAGTGGACAGGAAGTTCAAAAGCTATTCAGATGTAGAAGACAGGAGTTCAAAGGTTATTCAGAGTATGTACAGTGATTTTCCAAGAAGACCGAAGTGGCCCATATGCAAAAGATCAAAAAAAAAGACAAGTAAGAAAAGTGTCGCGATATCGCGACATATACACAGACAAGAAAAACTGTCACGATTTCATGACATGTTGGAAGAGAGAGAAAAAGCAGGAAAAACTGTCACGATTTCATGACATGTTGGAAGAGAGAAAAAATAGGAAAAACTGTCACGATTTCATGACATGTTGGAAGAGAAAAAGGCAAGTGGAAAAACTGTCACGATTTCACGACATGTTGGAAGAGAAAGAGAAAGCAGGAAAAAGTGTCACGATTTCATGACAAGTTGGAAGAAAGAGAACAAGTAAGAAAAGTGTCACGATTTACAGTTTAAAAAGTAAGAAAAGTGTCACGATTTCGACATGTCGCATTTTCACGACTAAAATAGGAGAGAGAAAGTAAGTTTGAAAAGTGTCACGATATCGCGACATGTCGCATTTTCATGACAAAAGAAAGAGAGGAAGCATACGGAAGCAGAACTATCATGATTTCATGACAAAAGTAGAAAGCAAGACTTAAGGAAGTGTCATCGATTTCATGACAAAAGCAAAGAAGTAAAGTACGAAAGTAGAAGTGTCACGATTTCATGACAAAAGTAGAGAAGAAGACTTTAAAGGTAAGAAGTGTCACGATTTCACGACAAAAGCAAAGAAGCTAAGTACGGAAGCAGAAGTGTCACGATTTCATGACAAAAGCTAAGTTGAAGACTACGGAGGTAGAAGTGTCACGATATCACGACAAAAGCAAAGTCGAAGTCTATGGAAGTAGAAATGTCACGATATCATGACAAAAGCAAAGACGAAGTATACGGAGGCAAAAATGTCACGATATCATGACAAAAGAAAAGACGAAGTCTACGGAGGCAAAAATGTCATGATATCATGACAAAAGAATAGAGAAAGCGTACGGAGGTGAAAGTGTCACGATATCGTGACATGTTGTATTTTCATGGCAACAACAACAAAAGAAGCTACAGAGGCAGAAATGTCATGATTTCATGATAGGTCATAAATGCGCAAGTCAAGAAGGAGAACCCGATTGAAATGAGAAGTATGACAGTGGACCGACATCACTATGGCGATTATAGGGTCTGTCCGAATGAAATCATCAAGCGATGGATAAACCGAACATCTTCTTGAGTTGAAGCCGACGAAGACCGATGACAACCGACTAAAATTAGGGTTTATAGTTGTTATGAAAGCCGACTAAGATTAGGATTTACAACCGACTAAGATTAGGGTTTTCATCATAAAAATATTGTTATAAAAGGAGGGTTATTTGGAGAATTGAAAAGAGTGGAATGTGTGTGAAATACGGTCATTGTGCGCAGAGAGCAAGTCGTGTCGAATCGTGCTAAGTGCAAAATTTGCAAAGAGAGCAGAGTGCACAAAAGGGAGAAGATGATCGTGAAGTTCGATCAGAGGGGGGAGAGCGCAGAGAATGCAAAGGTGAAGAAGACCATAGGTCTTGCAAAAGCAAAGGTATCTTACTCACAAACTTATAGATTCAAATTGAAGTCCAGGTTGCAGCTTGGCATCAGGGGTTGGTGCTCCTTTTTGTTGGTGTAGATAAATAAGGGGTTGGTGCTCCTTTCTATTGGTGCAGATAAATAAGGGGTTGGTGCTCCTTACAGTGGGTGCTGGTAAATTGATTGTAAAGTTGGTGCTTTGCAAAGGCTAGATTTGGATGGTAGTCCAAGCAGTCAATTTTTGAGGAGTAGCCACATTGGTGAACCTCGTTAAATCTTGTGTTGTGTGATGCTCTTTTGTTATACTTGTTGTATCTAGTAATAAGTTTTAATTGTTGCGGTATTAAGAGCTATAAATTCAAGTTTAAAGAGCTACACTGATTCACCCCCCCTCTCAGTGTCATTGTAAGACTAACAGGAATTGGTTGTTGGATAGAGTTAAGAAGAAAATTGGAAAGTGGACCAATTGGTGGCTTTCATTTAGGGGTAAAATTACTTTGGTGAAATTAGTCCTTCAAGCTATACCTATTTATTTTTCTACTATGTTTTATATCCTAAAGGTTGTTCTTAAATAATTAGATCAAATCAATCATCAGTTCCTCTAGAGTGGTACGAAGGAGAATAGAAAATGGGCCTTGCTAAATTGGGATACTTTATGCCTTCCCAAGAATGAAGGGGGGTTAGATTTTTGGTTTGTTATAAATAACAATAAGGCTTTAGCTGCTAAATTGTATTGGAGGATTTTGCATAACCCCAATGCTCTTTGGGCCAATAATCTTCATGCTAAATGTGTTGAGAACAAAAGTCCTGAAGACCTTATTCGTTATCAATTACCTACCAAAGGTTCTCCCATTTTAACGGTTCTTAAGACTAGTAAGGATTTTATTAAGAAAAAATTATTTTGGATCATTCATAATGGTCAATAGGTAAATTTTTGGATAGATTCTTGGGATGATCACCAACCTTTGATAACTTAGTTTCCTGATTGGAGTCCTTGGATGGAGGAGCTTCATTGAGCTAGTTGGATAATGGTTGCTAATTACTGTAGGTACCATACTGGTAATTCAAAGTTTGGTAGATATTGGATCCCTATTAAAGAGTGGCCTATTCAAATTCCAAAAAGGTAAAGAAAATACATCCAAACCATACTTCATATGAGATCTCTCTTTTGGTCCCATGATAAATATTGTTTTGTATGGAACAACACTACTAAGGGTGAGTATTCAGTTGCTCAAGGTTATTTGATCTTATACCATAATAATCCCAACCAATCATATGAAATATTTAATCAGCTGTGGGCTCAAAATCTATGGCCTAAGGTTAGGTTCTCTACATGTATTTTATTGCATCGTAGGATGCTTACTGGTGAGCAACTTATGAAACCTGGTTTTCATGGTCCGTTTAGATGCAAAATATGTGGAGAGAATGTGGAAACTCATCCATATTTTTATTGAGTGTACCTTAGCCTCTAAGCTATGGAGTATAATGGCCATCTTACTTGTCTTACAGTGGTCCAATTTTTTTACTTTTGAACAACTTTGAAGGGATTGTACTAATCAAGAGGGTGTTGTTCACTTTATTAGGCAACTAGTTTTGATGGGTTCTACCATCCAAACTTGGAAAATTTGGAAAGAAAGAAACAACCAAATTTTAAATTAATAAAGAAAGGACATTCATTATATCTAGCAAAATACCATTGCCAACTTAGTTGAATTAGTATAACAGCTCCTTAAACGTCCCCAGAACTCCCACCAAATATGGGATCAAGTGATGCAAAGATTGAAGATTAAATCTTTTAAGGGTAACTAACTTAAATGGAATGTGAGTAATCAAAATATGGATAGAACAAGGAATTTGTAGTATCCTCCTAAGGACTTTGGAAAATTCAATATCGATGGAGTCTCTAGGAGGAACACTAGAAAAGCTAGTGTGGAAGGTATTGGTAGACTTTCAGATGGTTCCTTAGGTTTCACTTTTGCTGAGAATTTGTGTATCCTTTCCAATAACCTTGCTGAGGGGTATGGTATCCTTAGAGGCCTTCGAGAGGCTACTAAGGTCAGATGGAAAAAGGTGTTTGTTGAGTCTAACTCTCAAGCCATGATTAATTTGTTGAAGACTCTTAAGAATCATAAGGTTGATTGGAGAATTAAAAGAATTGTTGAGGAAATTCAATTAATCCAGATGGGATTTTTGAAAGTTGAATACAATCATGTGGTTAAAGAATAGAATAGAAGTGTTGATATTTTAGCTAATTGGGCATTGGACAAAGGTGATCTTACTTACTATGGCCACCCTCCTAGATGGTCGGATTTACAAATAAGGCAAGCTCTTATTTCTATCACTTCTCTATGGATCCAGTACTAGAGGTACCTAGTTCCTTTTTTCTTTGTTTTTGCTTCTCTTTGGTTCGGTTAGGGTATTTTAGTTCACTTGTTTAGACTAATAATTCGTATGGTTTCTTTGTTGATTCTTGCATGAATAGCCTTTTGACCTAAAAATACCAAACTTTTTTTTTGTTTTTCCTCCTTTTTTGTTTTTTGATGTGTGTGTTGTTTTGTATTGTTTTTGTTTTATTTTATTTCTGTGTTTTTGTGTTGTTTTCGGTGCTTTTTATTTTTTAATGTTTTGTGTTTTTGTTCTTTTAGTGTGTGTGTGTGTTTTTTTTTGTGTTTGTGTGTTGTTTTTTTGTTTTGTGGTTTTTTTGTGTGTTTTTATTTTGTTGTTGTTTGTTATTTTTATGTTTTTTGTTGTTTTATGTTTTTGTGTTTGTTTTGTGTTTTTTGTTGTCTTTTGTCTTCTTTATGTTTTTGTGTTTGTTTTGTTTGTTTTTTTGTCTTTTGTTGTTTTTGTGTTTTTGTGTTTTTATTTTTTATTGTTTTTGTTTTTTTTTTGTGTTTGTGTTTTGTATTTTTTGTTTGTTTTTTTGTTTTTTTAGGCATGCTCTTTGAGTGTGCTGAAGGGGGTAAGCCAAGTGTGAGCCTTGGGTGTTTTTGGTAGAATAGATACCCCTACCTCCTTGGGACTTACCCAAAAGTGGCATCCCATTTGGGGTGTTTTCCATAAACAAACAAAAAATGAGACCTTTTTTTCAACCTTCTACTATGGAAGTGTTGGTAATGAGATCTTCCTCTCGAACCTTTGTAGTCTTATGATTCTGGGATATGGAATAGGACCTTGCTAGTCCTTATACAATCTATAGGATTCAATGGAGATCACCAACCTCCAAATTTCTCCTAGACTCTTCTCTAGAGTCTCTTGAATCAATAGTAAGGCTACTATGGCCTTTTCTTCTTTTGTACTCTACAGGTTTGCAATCTCTAGTAATGGGACCTTTTCTTTAGGCCTCCAAATCTCCAATATTCCTCTTGTTACTTTTGGTGTTGGAATAATTCTAAATAATATATTCTTCCTATCTCTATGTAGGATGCTTCCCAAATTTCTTTGAATCACCTTTTTCCTACAACAAAGTATTAGGATTGTAATGGAAGAAATTCTAAATCTAGAGATGATTAATCTTCAGTAGTTGATTTATCAATCTAGTGGAATCCTTGTTGAGTCCTAGTCTTCACAAGTTTTTCTACAACCCTGTGGAAAGAATCTAGCTAAATGCAATCTCAAAAATTTTGTAAATGATATTTTTGGATTTCTCTCAATCTCACTTGTGGCTCTCCCTATTTCCTATTTGATCTACTATGTGCTCTAATACCACTGTTAGCTTTTGATGAGTATATGATATAGAAAATATAACCACAAGATGTAATATAAGCAATATAATATATCTATATAATAATGGCACTATAATATGCAAGAAAATGATAAGAGAAACTTCTACAATAACTTATAAATATACCATTAATGAAATATTACAAAAATAGTACAATGCAGTATAGTGGAGGACATTCATGAACTGTTTTGAAAGAGCTACATTGTACCACACTATCAATCTATACTATGCACACTCTATATTATTTCCTCTCTACTTCACTCACTATAAGGCCTTTATATAGGAAGATAGATTCCTTGGCCCTTACTCTATCTTTTACTCTATCCTATGACTCATGTACATGTGGACTACATGCACATTTACATCATTGCACATTATAACACTTGTGCATTTATTACATGCTAAAGTAACTACATAACTTTACTCTAAAGTAAACTCCTACTCTAGTAATGTACCAAAGGTGGTACATTGACATGTACCCAATAATGTAATATATTCTCTAACAAGTGTGCCTTAAAGCATATAGCACCCCCTTGGTTAATCGATGACTAGTTGTGGTCAGAGGCTACTTCTTGCAGAGCTTCCTAGCACTAGTTGGAAGTGCTTTTCCTTCACCATGTGTGCCCCTACTCATGTTGCTTATTCATCGTTTGACTTTCCTAGGTTGGGTTTTTATTGACATGTGGTATTGTGTGAGTTGTTATTTATGGATTAGGCCCACCTGGCGAGTAAAATATTTTTGAAGATTTATTTAGGATTTATCCCACATGGTTGGTGATATGGGGCATGATGCTCCTTATAGGCATCCAGGTGCCTATGGCTTAGTAGCCAAGTGCCTAGGCACCTGGCTAGCTCTACATGGATCCACCTATATTTAGCAAAAGCCTTGTGTGTCGGTTGAGGGTGCGATGTCAGTTTGAGTCAAACCTTGGTTTAACTATGGGCTAACTGTGTTGGTTTGTCCTATGTGGTTATGGTTTGACTATGGTAAAATTCTAGTTTTTCTGACCCATATGACTTTTGAAATTAATTAACACCTCCTTTTTGATACTCCATAACCCTTTCACTTAATTATTTAATGGAAATGCAATTTGATTTAATTAAAGGAAGGATTTTGTGTTGTTAAGCGATTTAGCATGGATATTTATATGAAATACCAACCCTTTTATTTACTGACTATGGACTGTTCTTCGGTTAAATAAAATTGAATGGATTTTTAATTAAATGAAAGGTTATTTTGATTAAAGGAAAGACCCTTTTGGTTGTGTAATTAGAAGAAATACTTTTGGTGAATCGAAAAAGAGGCTTCAATTTTATAGAGATGGAATTAAGCTTATTTTTCTATGTATGAATTAGATTGATAAGTTTATACTTTCAAATAAGGATATTTGAATGCACAGAATTTATGATGAAATGGTGTAAAGGATAATATAGTTTATTTTGAAAATGAATTAGGTAAAATGTATGAAGGATCTTATATTTTATTTTGTATTGAGAAATATTTTGGAAAGTATGGATGATCATATGTAATCTTGGGAAGGTTCTTATGGGATTCTTTTCGAGAGGATTATAGGGTCCTCTTTATTAGTCAGGTTGTGTGCTATTTTATAGTAGATGGATACATTAGACCTTTAGAAGAATTTGTACCTTTAAATTTTGTTAGAAGGAAGAAAAAATATTTAGAATAATTAATGTGAAATTCATTCGAGGGAATTATGGGGTTCCCTCATTGTTTTTGTAATGTGAATTAAAAGAACAATTCATGTTTTTGGGACATAATAATTATGGGGTCCTTATGTATTAGAAGAATGAATGTGGAATTCATTCAAGGGAATTATAGGGTCCCCTCATTGATTTTGTAATGTGAATTAAAAGAACAATTTATGTTTTTTGGGACATAAGAATTATGGGATTTTTATGTATTTATATTGGTATTGATATTTTGAAAAAAAAGGGGGTATTATGTGATTCCTTGTTAGAGTTGTATAGGAGACAAAAAATATTATGCAATATAAAGGATGTTTCAAAGTTGGGTTTTTCTCGTAAGGTTTTCCTAGGATATATGATGTGTTGTGTGTGTTGAATATCTTCATCCTTTTATCTTGCATTTACTACTTTCTAGATTTAGTTATTGAAGTTATGTTTGCTCTTCAATAAAATGGGTGGTTCATTGTAATTCATAGATTATGGATAGGACTTTGGTAAGAGTTTAATTGAATTAAAAATAGTGTTATTCATGGTAATTGTAATTGTTAAATCCAAAGAAAGGAAAAAGTTATCTGTTTATGAGAAGGAATCAATATATGCACTTTATATTCTTGAATAGTCCTCACTATGATGAATCTTAGATGATTAGAAAATGATATATATTAATTATCATATTATGTATTAGAAGCTTAGAGAGAGATAGAGAAAGAGAGTAGTCTAAGTGATTATGGGATCCCTTTTAGAGAAAACTTCGAGTAACATTGTATCAAATCATTCTTCTATGATCTAAACTTAGGTAAATGCACGAAGGCAACAATTGGGTTTTGAGTCAATGAATCATCAATCACTAGGAATGAGTGATGGATAAGTTAGCTCATCATGGGGATGACATAAATAGCTTATTTGCATTGCAATGAATGATAAAAAAGTTAGCTCATCATGGAGATGATATGGATAGCATATTTGTATTACGCTTTGTGCACCTATATAGACAAACTAATGTATGGTGTAGGGATGGACATACCCCTTTGATAGAATAAAAATGATAAGTTAGCTCATCATGGGGATGAGATAGATAGCTTATTTGCATTACGCTTAGTGCACCTACATAGACAAACTTATGTATGGTGTAGGGATAGATGTACCCCTTTTGAAGACTAAAAAGGATAATTTTGCTCGTCATGAGGATGAGATAGAAATCTTATTTACATTACGCTTAGTGCATCCTACATAGATGGACTTATGTATGTTGTAGGGATGGGCATACCATTTTGACGTATTAAAAGAGATAAATTGACTCATCGCAAAGATGATATGGACAACTTAATCATAAGGCATTAAATCAATAGACAACTTCATAGAATGGCTTATGTAGGGTGGGGATATGTATATCCCTAATGAGTGTATCAAAAAAAATTCTCTCTCTCGAGTTGGTTATATTTTTGGGTTGTTACACAAGGTACAAAATAATGTAATACCACAAAACAATTATGGGTCATGCATTTATCACTTTAAGTGGTGTTTGTATTTTTGAAAAAAAATGTTTATCATTATTAATATTAATAGAGTCATAGAATATTTGGGCTTATTTCTAATTATGTTTTTAGAATTATATATAGAATTAGGTAGTATTAACAATAAATTTATAATTTCTTATTGATCTTGTGAAATTAGAATGACGAACACAATCAGTTTGATATATAGTTAATTATTTAAAATTTTCCACTTGATTCTTGATAGAAGGTACTATAGTCTAATAAATAAAATTGTAGTAGTATTGTTCTCGAATTCAATTACTACTTTAAATGTGTTAGAATCGGGAGAAAGATAAGCAAAAATAATAGTGCATATGTTTTTCACTAGAGAAATACATGTACAACCATCATACTTATACAATATGGTGTCTCTTAGTTTCAAGAGACCCTTCGATGTTTCACCTTCATCATAAAATTTTCATCTTCTCATTATTTCAAGAGATTTATATTCACCCACATATGATATAAAATAATTAACATCCCCCAAAATGTAAATTTACATGACAAAAATAATGTAATAAAGTCTAACACCCTTCCTTATTACATTATTTGGTATAAAGATCATTACCTCCCATGATTCTAGGGGTGGTACACTAGAATTATGCTCTATCTTTGGATTTGACTTTAACTTTGGCTCTTGCTCTAGCTCTATCTTTGGCTCTAGATTTGGATCTAGCTTTGGCTCTAGATTGAGCTCTAGATTTGAATCTAGCTTTCGATCTAGCCATGTCTCTATTGACTCTATATGATTCCACTAGGTGTACCTTTTTTAATCGGTCTTTGGGTCTACCTATGGGTCTTTACCTTTGGATCACCCCTTGGTCCTTGCCTATGGGTCATCATTAACTCTAGGTCACCTCTAGGTCCTTATCTCTAGGTTGTCATTACCTCTAGGTCCTCTTGGTCTATGATCTTTCTAGTGGAGAGATATGCACCCTAGACCATGGCCAAGATTGGATGGCTTGAAATTGCTTTCTGATCTAACCTTTAGAGAAGGTCGGTTCCTTATTGTGCAAAGAAAATTAAAACAAATGGAATAAGACTAAAGATATAAATGGAGGGTTAGAAATAGAGAAGAGATAGAAATTTAGATTTAAAAGTGAATTAATTTGGCTAATAAGACTATCATATCCTATACAAAGCACACTATAATTTGACTACATATAGGGCCTAACAAACTAGCCACCAAAAAAAGCATTGCATAATGTAAATTTTACTCATATCATGCCCTCTACTACTTCAATAGCCCTTAGTGATAGTCCAGATAGCATCTATGGCCTAATAGAATAGACCATTGAAAGACTTTTACAAAAGAAAATAGAACTATAGCAATTAAATGTTATGCATCCCTAATATTCCAATAGCTCAAAGTGATAATACAAATAAATCATGCCTAACAAAATATACCACCCATGAATATTTTACATAAATATATAGAGACTATAAAGCATGTATATATGAAAGAATTAAACAATACATTATTAGGAAAGGTCAAACAACAATTTGATTCATTAAGTAGAGAAAAATTTTATAGTATACAACAAGCAAACACTCAAATTTTTGACCCTCATGCTAAGGTAAATTGCATTATTTATAATTCACTATACTAGCCTAGCTAATGATTATAATAATGTACTACCATAGGCTTGACAAGAATAGGATAACCTAGCCTAATTTGGAGCTTTTGCTTGATCGAAATGACTTGGAAAGTGGATATTGCTCTCCTAATTTGTTACTTCAAATTATTTTGACTCAACAACTAATCACCACCTTCAACATCCATTTCTTCAATAGGATTGATACCCTTGAGAATGCTTAAATTCAAGCATTATGCTTTATTATTATGTAAATTATCATATTTGTAGGCACCTTCATTTATTATGGCAGTTGATACAATTGCAGGTTCTAGAAGAATGGTTGACACTTTCTTGTCTAAATACTTCACTTTGAATGATTTAGAAGTACCTAGGTGGCCAATGCCTCTAACACACATGATCTTTATTAAAAGAGATCTATCTAGTGGCCTTCATCATTTGTCTCAATCTACTATCAGTTTTTACTTATCATTGGCACTTCAAGGACCTGGTTGGGCCTATTATTCATTAATCTAAACTCTTTATCATTCATGTTTTTAACCATTCATGTCTTTGTTCACTCTTCTTTACTTTGACCTTGATTATCAAGACCTTTGTGGACTTAGTTGGCATCCCCCTCAAGGTTCTCAATCACTCTATCCTATATTGGTTGAGGCTTCAACATGATATTTCTAACATCATTTTTTTAAATCTCTAGTCACTCTTGTTCTAGACCTTGAAGTGGTCAAGTTTCTTTACCTTAGCCGAACATTGGACTTAGCAAGCTACCTTTGAAATGTACTATTGTTGGCATTATTTTTTCAAATCTCTAGCCACTCTTGATTCAAACTTAAAGTGTTCGGGCTTCTCTTCCTTAAATAATTTTTGGATTTGGTAAGCTGATTTTTGGTTTCTAATCAATCATACACAAAATCTAGAAATCCCGACATGGATTCCCTACATATTTTGCAATAAAACTTTAACAAAATTGATAGTCTAGTAAAATTTACTAGGACTTATCTATGTGGGTGATGGAATTAGCCCACAAGTCCTTACCTTTGGGTCACCTCTAGGTTTCCTTTAGGTCAACCTCTATATTTACCTTTAGGTCATCACCTTAAGGAAATTACTACTAAATTATAGCTTTGGAATCAATCCACATATTTAAAATCTTCCACATAATATTTCACTGTAGATTTTTTCAATACAGGTCTTCCAAGCATAGCTCAAATATATTATGATACAGAAATCATTCATTTCAAGTTTCCCAAGAATACATTTCTCCAAGGAAAAACTTACATTTAACAAACTATGATATTTTCCAAGCACTAAACTTTGCTTTCTTCTATAGAATCCATTCAACATTTCTTTTACTTTATCCCATTTTTACACATTCATCCATTCACAATTCTTATGTATTTTGTTAGTCACTTTCTCTTTATACCAACACTTTCTTTGAGAGTGATTATTACCTCTACAAATCTCATAAGGATGTAGGTTCTAACACCTAACTTTCATACATTCATCTCTTCCACAATGACTGTAACAACTCACACTAGGATCTTCATTCTCTGCATATGATTTTTTATTCACAAATTTTGTGCCACTAGTGTCTGCTTGTCTAATATATCTAAGGTCGTCTCTATTTTGCATTATAGGTATTTGCATACTTTACCCATATCTTCATATCCTATTTTTCTCATTATTTTTGAACAAATACCTTTGGTATGTTTTTCAAAGCACCCAACTTCATCATCACCACTTTGATCTATGTCACTATCATCATTAACATTAAAATACCACACATAATCATCATAATGAATTTCAACACAATATATCACTTTCAAATCTAACAATATGGCCTTTTTCATGGCCAATACAACCATCTTCTACACAATATTTTCCCTTATCAACAATATTTAAATCACTTATGTCACAACCTATATCTTACCTTTGGGCAAGATCACATGTATCAAAATAGTCATCTACTCTTATGGGCCTCAAATCACTAGTATAGAAACTAAAATTTCTCCTTCGAAGAAGATTACTTGTTTTACGACTAACACTTGCCTTCATATGTCTATCCTTCAACTAATTATTTCTATTTATTTTTTGCATTGCACCTCAAGGATGTTAAGAGCGAATAGTGCCATGCAAATTCTTCTCACTACACCAATAGATATTGGCACACCATTTTCAAAATACTCTTCACCAATTTTATTAATAATCAATAGCAAACAATATCTAAGTTTTTGAAAATTCTCCATATTTACTATAATGGCCCATCTTGGTAGCACCTTCCCTTGTTGTTTGATTTACGTACTAATATGTTCATAATTAATGCATGATCCTATTTTATTCTATCAACATGATTTGATAGTTGTACTTCATGCTTTCTAAATTTGGATTATGTTATTTTTAGAATATGGTATTGCAAATGAATTTTATGGTTGCAGGACTAGGTAATATCATGAGTGGATTGATATGGGACAACCATCTAAGTTGAGAAAAATGAGAAATGGGAAATGATGGATGATTTTTGGTTGACATCCCACAATGGTAAAATAATCATGTAGAGGCATTACATGTGTGTATGTGTGAAATGCATCATTAGGCAAGGAGGTTGCTATAAAAGCAAAAGAGTCCTTACCTCTATGCTTAGGGGTCCTTCGTAGGTGGTTGATAACCTTGTAGTTATCATAATACCTCCTACTTAGGGAATATTAATGTTTGTGCATATTCTTACTTATTATTGATTGCATCTTAGTTTGGGCAAGGACAACTTTTAGCAAGAGCCCTTGTGTTGCTTAGGCTCTTATTTTATCATTAGGATGCATTAATGCTTGTGTTCGAAGTATAGAACTTGACTTGGTTAATTATTGTCAAGTAAGGTATTAATAATGATGTTGACATTATTAATACTTAAAAATATTAAATACTAATGTTAATAATTAATATTAACATTAGAAAATAGTAATAGTATTAATTTAATTATATGAAGTGAGTAATTAATTTAATTACTATTGTTTGAAAGTGTTAGTTAATTAAATATTTAATCTTATTACGTAATATTTTATAAATTTGGAAGGGGTACACTCTACAAATATTATTATAAGAAAGAAATAGTTCATAATTCTAATTAATGTGAGGAACATGGGAAAATTAATCTTTGTGGAGTGTAGCAAATTAGAAGGGGCTGGAAGACTAAGCAATTTGAAATAAGAAAGAAAGGAAATCAAGAGGGAGTTACCTAATGCTTTAGTTTCATCTTCCTTGATCTCCTTATCCTCTACAAATTCTATTTGAATCTTCTGGTTGTGAGAGTTTTGGGAATGAGGAAAATATTGGGTTGACTAGAAGGAAGTCACAAGACAAGAAGAAATGAGGAGAACGATCTAAATTGTAAGTTTCTAAATTTCTTCACTTTGTAATGGAATTATTTAGAATGTTTTCTCATGTTTATAATGAAATTGCTAGCTCTATTATTTTCATTAATGTGTTGCCTATGTAAGATTTTATCATGGAGACCATGTCCCAAAAACCAATTTTTTTGTGTCTCAATTTTTAATGGAAGCTTGAGATTACCATATTCCAAGCCTAGGGACTTTTACCCCATGTCTAGAATGATGCTTTGTTTTCCTTATTTATGTGATATTTTTATGGATTTTATATTGTGAACCTCATTCTAAAACTTTGGTTGGTTGAGTAACTTATTTCTTGTTTGTTGTGCTTTCTTGGGGTTTGAGTTTTGATGGCTTGGCATTAGGAGACCTCCTAATATTTTGGAAGTTATTGTCCTGATTTCCAAAACTCATATTTCACTCCTCCATAGATGGGATGTCTCTATAGATTCCATGGTGCTTCTTTGTCCATATCTAGAAGGTGATTTATGTTTATTAGTTTTTTTCTTATAAATATTGGTTGACTTGTGTTTTTTAAGAGGTCAACATTTCATAGGTCTTTAAGCCATATTAATCTAATATGGGAGTCCATCATTCTTCTAGGTTGATCAAGACTGGTTCTTTATAAATTAGATTTTTCATAGTGATGAGTGATGTTTCTATTCCCCATCAAAATTGAATTAAATATAGTCTATGGTAGGGATGTTTTTCATTGTTGGTTTCCAATATATTTGGCTATATGCACCTTTATGTTTTGATATTTAACTTTGAGACTTTTTGTCTTATTAATATTGATTTAACAAAATGATTATTTTTTAATCAATATTAATTTATTAATATAGTTTAATAAATTCAATATTTAATATTAGTAGAAGTTGAAACTATCTATTAATATTAGTAAAAAGTATCAAAGACTTTAGTCATTTTAATATTGATGGAATATTGTGCTTGTTTAAATATCAATATTAATTTATTATTTTTAAGAAGAAAATAATATATGGAGAGATTACAGTTGGGTTTAGTAGGAGAGTACTAAACCCATTTTATATAAAAATATTGTAAGATTTATAAACAAAGATAATGTATTGAAATTAAATCTATATCTAAGAAATAAGAAATTTTTATTTACTCTCGAAGGCTGAGTGATAAATTTATCCAAGGGGATAGCTTGGATTGTATAAACAAAAGAGTCATAATTGAGTGAGAGAAGTATGAGATTCTCTCGTTTATGACTAATAAACATTGGGAGAATGTTTTAATGTCTATTTTGAAAAACTGAGATCTGATCTTATTGTTGAATGTTTCTACTTGCATAATGCATGTTAATCTTGCATATTCATTCAAATATTTATCTTGATCCCTTTACTTATGTTTAAAATTTCAATGGAGAAGACCTATGAAGTAGAAGACTTTGAAAAAAGAAGATGAGACTAGTGACCTGGGGTTTTGATGTTTGAAATGTAATTTTGTATTTGGAAAAGACAAATACTCAAGAGATATCATGTGTAGAAGTCATATTATGAAAATTGATTAACGATGGGATATTATAAATATATTTGATGTATTATCTTAAATTTTATTTAAAATATGAAAGATGGATTATTATTTTCTTTCCATGTTAAGTCCCTTTTGAAAATATTTGTAGTTAGCAAGATAGATAAAAATGTATTTATTGAAAAAGGATGATAAATTAAAAAAAGCAATTAATTAATAAAATTTGGTTATGATTTCTAAATTTTACTTTACTTACTTTTATTTAAATAAAGGAAATACCTAAAATTTTGATTTCTTGGTGTCGAAGGGATTCCTATTGAATTAAGGGCCTTTTTTTTTCTTGAAAGTATTTTTGTGAAGTCTCTCTAGTGTGAGAAACTATATTTTTAGTTTTATTTAGATGAGAAGTCTCATAATGGGCCAGGAGGACCCATTGTTCTCTTTCAAAGGCACGTGGATGGGAATAATTTTTATTTTTTTGGTTTTGGAATTTTGCTTCTCGATTTTTGATATTTTTATTTGGCTTGGCTATGCTTTAGGAAGATATTTCTTGAGTCAGCCTCAAATATCAATTTGAGATATTTATTGGGTAGAAAAATTTGTTTTTCAATTTTAAATTATTATGCAAGAATCTCTATTTTAGCCATTCTATAGAGATTCCCTTGAATTCAAATTTTTAATTTCTATTGGGAGCAAGATTTCCCTATTTAGGTGGGAATCCATTTTCAATATTTCTCTGGTCTTGTTTTTAGATGGTCTTATGGAGAATGTCTTCCTGCTTTAGTTGTTCTTTGTTTATCTTTATGAGATAGACTCCTTTGCGGTGTTTTTATTGTAAAAGGTTTTGGGATACTTTCAAAACCCCCTCCTTCAACCAATCACAAAAAATAAAGGAAATACCTAATTTTCTAGTGTTATATTTGAATGAAGTACCTAAATTCTTTAGTCTTTATCAATATGATATGTTGATGTTAGTATTGAATTTTGGTATGATTTATTATAGCACTTTATTTTTGTGAGTTAGACAAAAATGTTTGATTAGGACCCTTGGGTTAAGAGGGGTTTTTATGGGCATGATTGTTAGTGCCATATTAGTAATCCCTAGAGTTGAGTTGCACCTAATCCTATTTGAGTTGTAGGTAGACAAATCAACTAGGTAATTTTGGTGAATGACAAACCCTAGCGGTGAGGCTTGGGTGGATCCTAGCGGTGAGGCTTGGGTGATTCCTAGTGGTGAGGCTTGGGAAATCCTAATGATGGATTGGTATGGGATAATCCACCGGATCATTCACAAGGTAGTATAGTGGTGGTACCTTGTGGGTAGGCAAGTGTGACCATGATCATTATCAGGTGAGTGGTAATGGTCTTAGTTAGTTTCATGGGTAGATGGAACTAACTAATCACTAAGGCATTATGCCATAGTAATCCTACATAGATGATAGTATGTAGGGTTAGGGAATAGGCATCACCTTTAAGTGATATGGGCCTTAAAGGGTAATCCCTATGTCGTGGTCAAGTTGTCTCATACAGGGTAGTGTAGGGAAATGGGGGGACCATTGATGGTGTCTTTTCTAATGGTGAGGTTAGAAGAGTGAACCCCAAGAATTATGGGAAGTTGGCCACTCCTATCCACTTGAGTGTCATCTACAATGACAATGAACTCAAGATGGTTATGCCTTAATATTGATGAAAATATTGGGTCTTCTTAGTGAGTTATTCGTAATAGAAAAATTAGCTCTCTCCCTTGGGTCAAGAAAGTGGGTCGTTACAGTTGGTATTAGAGCCTAGGTTGTAGGACTCAATGCTTCCTTGAAAAAGAACCAAGATGGAATTTTCCTTGTAATGATGTTAAGAAGGCTAAAATTTTCTAGGGACCTTAAATTGATATGGGACAAGCGGGTACTACACGTCGTCTTGATCGGTTAGACCAAGGAGTAAAAATCCTAGAAAGTACAACTTCTTATTAGGAATCATAACCTAACCTAGCTCCTTTTTATGACTAGGAGATGACACCTATTTTGAGAGGAGGATCTTCCAAGAAGTTAGGGTTAGCTACGTAGGAAGAAGTTGCAGCTCATCCCCAAAAGGAATCTAGAAGTTCAAGGGATTCCAACAAGAGGATGGAAAATCTTACATCAATAGTTAGGTTGCTACAAGAGAAGATGGAGCAACAACAAAAAATGTTGGAAACACTTCTTAAACAAGAATCCAATAACTAAAATTTAGAGGGTAAACAAGAAGAATATCTTGATAGATAATTCTAAGAGGGTAAAGCTCGGATTGAGGGTGATATTGTCAAGGACTTAAATAATGTTAGGGTACCTAAATTTAGTGGAAAAGAAGATGGTGATGCAGCTGAATCCTAGTTGAATGAATTAGAGACCTACTTTTCCATGAAGAACTACTCACCTAAAACATAAACTATTTGGGCCACCCTTCATCTACAAGATGCTGCCTTGGAATGGTGGAATACATTCAAGGTGGGTAGAGGAATCCAAGTGATGGATTTGAAATGGAATGAATTTGTAAGGGTATTCAAGAAAATATTCCTAACAGAACAATTCTATGTAGAAAAAATTGAGGAATTTTCTACACTTCAACAAGGTACCTTGACTGTGGAAGCTTATTATAAAAAATTTATCAAACTTTTGAAATATATTCCTGAATATGAGACTAAGGAACATTTGAAAGTGCAAAATTTTATCTTAGGAGTAGATCCTAAAATCCGAACAATAATCAATTTTCTTAAGCCCAAAACTCTATAGAAGGCATGTGATTTGGCTCGATAGGAGGAGATAAATCAACACACTAAAAAGACCTTCATAAATTATGGAGAGTTGAAAGAAGAAGAGTGATAGGAACTCAAAAAGAGGAAAAGTGTTGGGTTTGCAAGATGGTCTAATGAACAAAATAAGAAAATCAAAGGAAATCCAAGAGAGGGACCAAAGTTTAGGAATAGGAACAATGAAAACAAGGATAATTACAAGAAATTTTAGAGAAAGGATAATCCAAAACCTCATCCTCAAAAATAGAATGATTCAACACAGAAGGAGGATACAAGGGATAAAAGGTAAGAGAAGTCTCATGCACCCAAGATAGGTTGTTTCATTTGTAGAGGTCCTCATTATGCAAACAAGTGTCCCCAATGGGTAGAGCAGAGTGGCAGAGTAGAAGAGCAACCTCATCGAATTTATGTAGCAATAGGAAATCAGAACTTGGATGGCCAGGCAACTCCTATGTTGTTAAATGGTAAATTTTTAATAGAAATGTAAATGTTTTAATTGATTGTGGAGCCATAAATAGTTTTATTTCTACTAGTATTATTGGGGATATGCCAAAAAAACCTAGATTTTTGGCACAAGGGTGGAAAGTTGAGTATGGGTCTAGGCAAACCTATTCAGTGAGTCAATGCTTGTCCAATGCCAAGATTTCCTTACCCAATGGATCAACTATTTGGCACTTATATGTAGCACCACTACATGCCTTTGATATAATTTTAGGGATGGATTGGCTAAGAGCCCATGGTGCCCTAATCAATTTCCAAGAAAGATGGATGGATTATACTGATAAAGATAAGCAAATATTAAGGGTTCAAAGCAAGCAAGGGTCTTTCTAACCCCATTTATTGTCAGCTTTGCAACTTAAGAAGGCAATTAAAAGAGGTGGAATGTTGTATGTGGTCAAAATAAATGGAAAGGAAGGAAGTAAGGGAGATTCAAAACTATTTAAGAAACATCCAATCTTGCATGAATTTAGGGATGTGTTTCTAGAAGATCTTCTAGGCCTTCCACCTCGATATGAATTTGATTTCACTATTGAATTAATACCTAGAGCTGAACCTATTGCTAGGACACCCTATAGAATGACCACTATTGAGTTGTAAGAGTTAAAGGTGCAACTCCAAGACTTGTTGGAGAAAGGTTTGATTAAACCTAGTGTGTCACCCTAGGGTGTTTTGGTGTTATTTGTAAAGAAGAAGGATGGTTCCTTAAGACTATGTATTGATTATAGGATGTTGAACAAGGTGACCATCAAGAATAGGTATCCCTTACCAAGAATTGATGATATTTTTTATCAATTAAAATATGCCACCATTTTCTCAAAAATTGACCTAAGATCAGGATACCATCAATTGAGAATTCATGAGGAAGACACTCACAAAACAACTTTCAAGACAAGATATGGACACTATGAATTTATGGTTCTACCATTTGGGTTGAAAAATGCACCAACGACCTTTATGAACCTAATGAACAATGTGTTCAAGAAATATCTGGACCATTTTGTTTTGATATTTCTAGATGATATCTTGATATATTCCCACACCAAAGAAGAACATGACCAACATTTGAGATTGGTTTTAGAGGTGTTGAGGAAGAATCAACTTTATGGAAAGTTGTCAAAGTGTGACTTCTATGTTTCACAAGTATAGTATTTAGGGCATATTATATCTGTAGAAGGGATTGTTGTTGATCCAAAGAAAATTGAAGCCATACTAAGTTGGCCTGCACCTACTAATGTGTCCAAAATTCAAAGTTTCATGGGAATGACTGGTTACTATAGGTGATTTGTGGAAAACTTCTCAAGAATTGCATACTCTATTACTAGCCTTCAAAGAAAAGGAAAAGAGTTCAAATGGATGGAGAAGTGTGAGGTCACCTTTGCAACTCTAAAGAATAAGCTTACTACAACACCAATTCTCAAAATACCTGATCCTTTTGGGAATTTTATAGTATGCACAAATGCTTCTTTAGAAGGGTTGGGAGGAGTTTTATCCCAAAATGAAGCTATAGTAGCCTATGAATCTAGAAAACTTAAGAAGCATGAGTTGAACTATGCTACGCATGATCTAGAGCTAGCAGTGGTTGTCCATGCTCTTAAGGTCTAGAGGCATTACTTGTTGGGAAAACCTTTCGAGCTAAGGATAGATCACCAAAGCCTAAGGTACATCTTTACCCAACCGATGTTGAATGCAAGGCAAAGAAGGTGGATAGAGTTCTTAGCTGAGTATGACTTTGGTATAGAATATATCAAAGAAAAGAAAATAAGGTGGTTGATGCCTTGAGTAGGAGGCATATAATAACTTTAACCTAGAGTCATGTTGACTTGATTGAAAAAGTCAAAAAATGTAGTTATAAGACCCATATTGCATTGAAATTCGAACTAAAGTTGAGGTAAATCCTGAGGAAAATGGGGATTTTAACATAAAATATGAGCTTTTGTGTTTCAAAGATAGGGTTGTTATACCAAATATTGGAGATTTAAGGAGAATGATTATGTAAGAGGCACATTGTTCTCCATATTCTGCTCATCTGGGAGGTGCCAAGATGAGAGAGAATATGAAAAAGACCTTTTATTGGCCTGGAATGAAATGGGATGTCAATGGTTTCATTGCTAGATGTTTGGAATGTCAAAAAGTAAAGGTAAAATATCAACATCCAGTAGGAAAACTATACCCACATGATATACCTACTCAAAAGTGGTAGGTCATATCCATGGATTTTATTGTGGGTTTACCTAAAACTAGGTACCAACATGATGCAATCCTTGTGGTGGTGGACAAGTTGAAAAAGGTTGCACACTTCATACCGGGGAACATTAAGGATGATGCATCGATTGTGGTAAATAAGTTTGCCAAGGAAATAATCCGGTTGCATGGTTTCCTTGAAGTAATTATCTTAGATAGAGACTCTAGATTTACATCAAAATTTTGGCAAGATCTTCACCATGCCTTGGGCACTAAGTTGAATATCAATTCTACTTACCATCCAAAAATAGATGGAAAAATAGAGAGGGTAAACCAAGTCCTCGAAGATATGCTCCACATGTATTGCATGGATCAAAAGTCTAAGTGGGAAGACTATTTGCATCTAGTAGAGTTTGCATATAATAATGGATACCATGCATCCTTGGGAATGGCTCCATTTGAGGCCTTGTATGGAAGAAGGTGCAGAACACCTCTATCTTGGGATAATCTAGAAGATCAGGTTATTGAGACATATTTTGTAGTCAATTGGAGTCCATATTTCCATTCCATTTCCTTTTATTCATTTTCTATCATAATTCACCCTTGCCATTCCATCCATTTATCCATTCATCCATCCCTCCATTCATTTCATCCATCATTTTCATTTACATATATTATTTCATATCATTTCCTATTTTTTTCCTATCCATTCAAGTTTTGACTCCATATATCTAAAAGATAAGACTTTGATTTTTGTAACTCTACTATCAAAGTGATGCAGGAGCATCCAATGGTGTAAGAGTGATCTTGCATCACCAAAAAAAAAAAATTGTTTAATTTTGTAAAACTGGTAAAAACTAGTAAAACTAGTTTTACTTACAGGTGAATTTTGAAGGCCTTAGAGGCTGAATTTGAGGATTTTCAATTAGACATAAGCCTTAGAAAAAATATCTAAGGATTGAACCGCTTAGTTTGTCTCGTAGCCTTTCCAAAAATATCTCGTACGAGTAAATCGAAGCAACGATCACGAAGTTATGACGTCGGCAAGTTGCCCCCTAAATTCAAATTTGAAATAGATGGTTTTAGGCAGGAAAAGGGAAAACTGGTTCAAAAGGGGGGAATTTCGAAATTGTAAGAGTTAGTCTCTATAAGCTCTATATTTGGAGAATAGAAGGCAATAAATATTTGGCTCATTTGGCATTTTTCTCTATCTTTGTTGAATTGTATGTGCTTGTTTAATGCAACTTTGCTCCACAAAATTCCCCAAAAGGTGCCATAATATAGGCCCAAAATGTCACATACTTATAAAAAAACTTTACAAAAAACCTCAAAAACTTTCTTAGTGTTGAAATGTGTCTCTAGGCCTCAATTGCAACCCAATTCTAGTAGGCTTCAAGTCGTAGTCAGCATAGTTAAACTAGCTATATTTGAAATTTGAATTGCGGCCCAGTGCTAGTAGTCTCCAAGTCATAGTCAACACGGTCAAAATGGTAAACTTTACAATTTGAATCATAGCCCAAAGTAAATTTTCCATGTCGTGATCAAATTTTTTTTGGAGCAAACAAGAGGTGAAGTATGCAGTCGTGTGCCATGCAAATAGTCTCCAAGTCATAGTCAATTTGGTCAAAATGGCCAACTTTACAATTTGAATTATGACCAAGAGCAGGGTTCCACACCATGCAACATTCAAGTAGGCTTCATATCACAGTCAACATGGTAAAAGTGCATTGAAGATAAAGGTGCACCATGATCTAGAGTAGGCTGGAGGCCATGATTAAAATGGTGATAATCAAGTAAGGTGAATAGCAAGTTGTGGTTGTGTACCACACAAATAGGCTCTAGACCATGGTCAACATAGTCAAACTGGTTATTGTTATAATTTGAATTGAAGCCTAGAGAAGGGTTCTACATCGCACAACACATCCCTTGCTCCATATCATGGTAAAAGTAGTCAAAATGCTAAGTTTTGGAAATCAAATCCTGGCCCAAAGCCAGATCTATATCATAAACGATGAAGACAATGTAAGGTAAAATTCCTAAGGTGAATCTCATCTTGAAGTGGGCTCTAGGTCGCAAGTTGGATCCACATCACAATAAAAATTTGTCAAACTCACAACTTGGCACCATTAATCACAGCCCAATGCCAACTGTCTCTACATCATATTCAACATGGTCAAAACCTTCTAAAGTAGAAAATAGTTGCGGTTTTGAGACTCCTAAGGAAGAATGATGAGCATCCCTGGGTTGTATCCATTTAAAATACACCAAGATTTTCTAATAATTTGATGTCATACATTCAAGATCATATCAATGGGTGACTTTGAATTTAGCTAAAGATATGCATAGAATAAATATTTTATTGTGGCGTAAAGACGATAAACTTAGGATCTCTTTCTCAGCTAAGGTTTTTGAGCCTAGAAGATGAAACATCCAAGATACAAATCCTGATTCAGTTTCATATCCATAGTGAAGAAATGACCACAAGAACATGGGATGGCTTGGATGTATTCTTAGCAATATTATGCAGTTGGAATCCATGAAGGTCGAACAAGTTGTAGAGGCTAGTTGCATAAGATCAATGGAGCAAGATTTTTCTTCTTCCTTTGATCAAATAGGAGACTGCTACATCAACATCTTGTTGGCTTGGCACTCCTTACTTTCTTGTAATGCTCTTATTTTCTTGATCTACTGTAAAAAACTATAAATAGAGACTGTATCCTACTTCCAAAATGTCAGCTCTAAAGTGTTTACTTGCATTGTTGCTATATATTTCCTACAAATTAATAGGAGCATTACTTGGGATGTTTACCTCAGACTTATATTTTCTTATCTTCTTATTACAAACCTATGAAGTCATTTATGTTGTTGCTGATATGGTTAGTTTATTCTACTAATTTGAATTGCTAACTTAGAAAAAATTGGAATTATTCATATTTAAATGTATGCTTGTAAGAAGTCATTTCTATTAGTCAGAGTGTTAATCTAATTTTGTTAATTTGGATTATTAATACTCTAGATGTTTGGAATGATTCTTAAAGTATGTGATTGTTCTTAATGTTGAATATGGCTAAGTTGTGAATGTTGTTAGTTCCAAGTATCGTTATGAAATTTAAGTTGTCAGGGGTTCTCTATAGATGCCTATGTTAGCTTTATCCGTCCACCATTAATTTATTTCTTTCTTAACCCTTTTCATATCTATCCCTATATTTTATTCATTTAACTGCACTTAAATGAGTCAACATCTAGTAAGTTGACAAGGAACCAACCTACTCTAGAGGTTGGGTTAAAGTATTTTGACCCATCCAATGTGTGGCTTGGGCTATGATTAGTGGGTGCTCACCATTCAAAATATTGCAGATGATAGTTGCAGTTCAATTTTATCTTTATGTCAATCTAAGACACAATAGGATAATTTAGAATATCTGGTGGTGATTAGACCAAATACTATCAAGGATATGGAGCAACTACTCAAGGTGATTTGGCAAAGGCTTAAGAAAGTAGTTGATCCCTAAAAGAGCTATGCATATTTAAAAAGGTCACAAGGGAATTCTCTATGGGAGACAAAGTCTTCTTAAGGGTGCGACCTAAGAAAAGTACCATTAAGTCAACTAAGTTAGATCCTTGATTTTTTGGACCATTTTATATAATTGATAAGATTAGTCCAGTAGTCTATCAGTTTGCCTTATCGTCTAACCTATCAAAAATTCCATGACACTTTCTACATATCCCTGCTTAAGAAATATGTTGCTAATCCCTCTCATGTTTTGTATGTATCTAAATTACATATGGCAGATACCATGTCTATTAAGGTGAGACCTATCAAGATTATAAGGTTTCACTCTAAAAACCTAAGAAATTGTACTTTAGATCAGTGTAAGGTCTAGTGGGACCATTTTTCTAAGAATTATGCTACTTGGAAAGATGCTAATGTAATGAGAAAGCAATTCCCATTCTTGTTTGAATAGAATATATTATTTTTCAAGAAACACAAGGGACTATTTTTAGTCCTAGGGGAAGTATGTAATGGCCCATCTTGGTAGGACCTTCCCTTGTTGTTTAATTGATGTACTAATATATTGATAATTAATGCATGATCCTATTTTATTCTATCAATATGAGTTGATAGTTGTACTTTATGCTTTCTAAAGTTGGATTATGTTATTTTTAGAATATGCCATTGCTAATAAATTTTGTGGTTGTAATACCAGGTACTCTCATGGGTGGATTGCATCTTAGTCTTAGAAAGGACAACTTTTAGCAAGAGCCCTTCTATTGTGTAGGCTCTTATTTTGTTATTAGGATACATGAATGCTTGTGTTCCAAAGTATAGAACTTGACTTGGTTAATTATTGTCAAGTAAGGTATTTATTGATGTTGACATTATTAATACTTAAAAATATTAAATACTAATGTTAATAATTAATATTAACATTAGAAAATAGAAATAGTATTAATTTAATTATATGAAGTGAGTAATAATTTAATTTTTTTTTTGGTAAATAAAAGTCTTCATTAATTACCGGGTTTTGCAGGTTAACCCAAAACCTATTACAATATCCAACCTTCTGCTAAGATTGTAGATCCTAGTCATCCTTAAAACTTTCTTACCAGAAATTGTGTTGAATCCCCTACAACACCTTACTAACAAAGCACACCCATACCTAAACATAATTGTAAACATTACTTACATTGACAGGAATTGAAGTTTGGAACTTTGCACTTGTGAAACCTGTTGCTTGCCCATTTCCTATTCTCTGTTGAAATCTTCCAAGGCTTACACCCTGTTACCTTCATTTCCAATTTGGTATGATTTAGAGGGAAACCCCATAGTTATTACCATCTCCATGGGGAAAGAACACCCATTCATCTTTCTCCTTAATGGGTAGGTTTCTTTTCATGACTAATAATGTTTTCCACTTCACGTGGCACACCTTGTGTCCATGTCACCAAACTACCAACATCAACACCTATGTTGGCTAATTTGTCAGCTGACCTGTTGGCCTCACGGTACACGTGATGAGCCCTCCTATTTTGTCTTGCCGCAAAGAGGACCCTCACTTCATGGATGACTCCCTCAATTCTCCATGGAGGTTTTTTGCCATTGGTTAACAGGTTGATGATGTTCATAGAATCACCTTCAATCATCAAGTTACCTTGAGTTGCTTGGGCTACTTGCAACCCTCTCCAAAGGGCTCTAGCTTCTACTTCGTTATTAGTTCTGATTCCCAATGGTTCAACGAAGGCCTTGACCAAATTTCCTTGATGATCCCTAATTATTCCTCCAGCTCCAGCTCTTCCCAGGTTCTCCTTGGCTACATCGTAAAAATTTAGTTTAAACCAACCCTGGGGGAGTGGCTCCCAAGAAATCCCATTTATGGTATTAGGCAAAGGAATGGAAGGTTTGTCCTCAATACCTAAGGCCCGAGCTAATTATTTTTCTTGGGGAAGAATTGAGTGGTTCTCATCCACTAAGGTGCTAAGGTTTTCTTTCACAAAGACAATAATCCTATTGAGGATGGTTTTTGGGTTGTGAATGGTATCCTTAAAGGCTCTATGGTTCCTTTCTAGCCAAATCTTCTAGAGAAAATGATGCCAACAAATTTTCCATAGGTACTTAAGTTTTAGGCTAACAAAATGTTGAGGCCATTGATGGAATACTTCGGATATAAGAGCAGGCTTAAACCACGAGATCCTAAAGGCTTGGAAAAGTTCATCTAGGATGGACTTCGCTATCGGACACTCCAGAAACAAGTGTTGGGTTGTCTCCCATCCTACCCTACACATGTAGCAACGGTTAGCAATAACCATACATTTGGATAACATATTGTCCATAGTGAGGATTTTTCCTTGAATCGCCAGCCATGAAAAAAATAATATTTTAGGAATTAAGCCTTTGATCCAAACCAAACTCGGTTGAAATTGTTGACCTTCCACATTGAGAAGCAAATTATAGGCAGACTTAACTGTGAAGTCACCACTTTCAGTCTCAGCCCAAACAATGTGATCTTCATCCTCTCCAGAGGGAATAATTTGTTGAGTTAAAATATTATAAAGCTCTTCAGACTCCGCTTCAAAACCTTGTACTCTGATGTGTTTCCACCTATTGATATTTATATCCTGCCACATATAATTTGCAACCTTATTCCCAATATGCTGCTCCATATGCTCTTGAATCCTAGCCAAACGAGGATTCTGGGATAACTCCTCAGCTCTCACCCACCGATCCTTCCAAAAGTCTATTGTTTACCCATTTCCTAGAATCCACCTAAGACCTTTCTTGACAAGATCCCTGCTCGTGAGGATTGCCTCCCAAAAATCAGACCCCCTGCTTGCTAAGTTGTCATTAAGAAATTTCACATCTTGGAGGTATTTCCTCCTAACTATGGTAGTCCATTCATTATCGACCTTAGTCAATAACCGCCATGCTTGTTTGGCTAACAGAGCTATATTGAGATGAGCAACTCTCCTCAATCCTAACCCCCCATTAGCTTTAGGTTTGCAAACCTTGTTCCAACCTACTAAATGGATCCTTTTCTTATCCTCAGTCCCTAACCAGAGAAATTTTTTTGAAGCTGCTCAATTTTGTGATACACCTTGTTGGGAGCTCGAAGACCGATAGGAAGTAAATGGGTATACTTTGAAGTGAAGCCATAGATAAAACTGCTTTGCCTGCTTGAGATAACATATGTCCTTTCCAACCTGCTAGCTTTTTTTAGATCCTCTCCAGAACTATGTTCCACATTGATCCTTTAGGTCTCCTCGTAAACATGGGAAGACCTAAATAGAAGGTGGGAAGGGATGCAATCTGACATTCCATGATCCTTGCTATGCTGTTTTGCCTAGGAATGGGGGTATTGATGAAATAAAGTTTGCTCTTATCAAAATTCACTTTCTATCCAGCCGCTTCTTCATACATTATGAGAATATTTTTAATCCTTCTTGCCTCAACCACAGAAGCCAAATTTAGTAGCAATGTATCATCAATAAATTGTTGATGTGTCACCGAGGTAGTTAGCAACGTGGCCTTGATACCTAATATGAGTCCAACTACCGTTGCTGCCTTAATGATTCTTCCCAAGGCCTCAGCTACAATGATGAACAACATAGGACTTATGGGATCTCCTTGTCTTAGACCACATTTTCTTTGAAAAAAACCTGTAGTAGACCCATTAACCAAAACTAAAAAACAAGTATTAGAAATACACTCTCTTATTAACTTGACCCATTTCATGTTGAAGCCAAATTTTAATAAAACTGCCTCTAGGAATTCCCAATTTATCATGTCATAAGCTTTGTTCATGTCTAACTTTAAAGCCATGACTGCTTTTTTGGTCTGAGCGGTTGTATGAAGAGCCTCATGAACAGTAATAACTCCATATAAGATTGATCTTCCTTGTACAGAATTTCCTTGACTTGGATCAATTATCACTGGTAGAACTTTCTTCAAACGGTTGGCTAAAACTTTAGACAAAATTTTATAGGATATATTACATAGGCTAACCGGCCTCAAGTCAGCCATAGTCTTGGGGTTGGGGCCTTTAGGAATCAAAGCAATGAAAGTTGAATTGAAACCCCTTGGAATATGATTTGAACTTTGGAACTCCTTGATTGCAGCAATAACTTCTGCTCCAGCAATATCCCAACAAACTTAGAAAAACTACGGTGAAAACCCATCCGACCCAGGAGCTTTGTCAGGATCCATGTTAAACAAAGCCTCCTTGATCTCTTCATCTGAAAAAGCTGCTATAAGAGACTTTTTAATCATTTCATAAATGAGTTGTGGAATGAATTGAAGGAGAGAGTCCTTTGCTTGGGCATTACAGGCCCGTTCTTCACCCAATAATGAACTAAAAAAATTAACAGCCTCATCCCTAATCTCTTGAATGTTTTGATTTGAGGATCCATCCACCTTAGTTAAATTTCTAATATTATTGTTGCTTTTATTGCTCAATGTGGTAACAAGGAAAAATTTTGAATTAGAGTCCCCTTCCTTTAGCCATAATGCCTTTTATTTTTGCCTCCAATACATCTCTTCACAAGCTAAAATATTATAAAACTCTCAAAGGGTTTCCTTCTCTTCAGTCCTTGTTGCCTCATCATAGGTTCCATTTTGGATTTTGCTTTCTATTATTCTCAGTTTTTCCCCCATTGCTCTCTTATTCTCAAAAATATTTCCAAATACTTCTTTATTCCATATTCTAAGGTTGTTTTTCACCATCTTAATTTTTTGAGATAGTTTGAAGGAAGCACTTCCCTGGATAGGCTGCTGCCACCATTCCTCTATTCGTTTCTTGAAGTCCGGATGTTTAACCCACATTGATAGAAATATGAATGGTTTTTTAAAGGAGTTAGCCTAAAATGCCTCCCATAGAATAAGATTATGGTATGAAGCACATTTAGGAAGGGCTTGTAACGCTGAATCACCAAACATTATTGTAGCTTCCTTGGATTAAAAAAACTTGTCCAACCTTTCTTGAATCAGCTGACTTTCTATCCTCTTGTTACTCCATGTAAATTTGGCTCTTTTTAGTCTTACATCCATCAATTCATTTGTGTTAATGAATTCATTGAATTCCTCCATGCTCCTTTAGGGTAACCCAGATCCTCCCTTCTTATCATATGGGTAAATGGGGGTATTGAAATCTCCCCCAATCACCCAAGGAATGTCTTTAAAATCTTGGCTCAAATGCCCCAAAAACTCCCACAGTTCAGACCGCCCTTGGATAGAGGTGGGGGCATAAACATTTGACATAATCCAATTCTTATTAGTATCAAAATCATGAAATAATACACTTAAGACTCTTTCATTTTCCTGAATAATACTTCCTTCTATTTTAATAGGATACCACAAGATCATGAGGCCCCCATATGCTCCTCTCACCTGTTGAAAGGCTACTTCCCCTTGCTTCCAAATCCTTCTAGCTATAAGTGCTGATTGTGTTGCATCTGTTTTGGTTTCTTGAAGAAAAATAATAGTAGGATTCCAATCCTTCCTTATAGACTTCACCATCATTTGTTTTGGTGGGCTGTTTAGGCCTCTCACATTCCATGAGAGAACCTTCATTTAGACTATTTGATATTTTTTCCCCACCCTCTTCCCTGATACAAAGGGGGTTTGTCAATTTTGCTATTATCCTGGCCAGGAATAACTTGCTGTAACAATGTTCTTTGCTTTCCATTTGTAATTTCTTCATTGATTCTCATTCTATAGTGCTCTGTTGTAGATATTCTCCCTTTCTTTCTTTCACTTCCATAATCTATCGAAGGCTTGGTAGTGCTTCTAGTCTGTTTTGGAGTAATAATTTAATTACTATTGTTTGAAAGTACTAATTAATTAAATATTTAACCTTATTAAGTAATATTTCATAAATTTGGGAGGGGCACACTTTACGAATATTATTATAAGAAAGATAGAGTTCATAATTCTAATTAATATGAGGAACATGGGAAAATTAATCTTTGTGGAGAGTAGAAAATTAGAAGGGGTTGGAAGACTAAACATTTTAAAATGGAAAAGAAAGGAAATTAAGAGGGAGTTACCTAATGCTTTAGTTTTGTATTCCTTTATATCCTTCTCCTCTATAAATTCTATTTAAATCTCGTGGATACAAGAGTTTTGGGGAGGAAGAAAATATTGGGCTGGCTACGAGGAAGTCAAAAGGCATGAAGAATTGAGAAGAATGATCTAAATTGTAAGTTTCTAAAATACTTCATTATGTAATGGAGTTATTTAAAATGTTTTCTCATATTTATAATGAGATTTCTAGCTCTGTGCTTTTCATTAATGTGTTGCCTCCATAAGGTTTTATCATGGAGACTATGACCCAAAATCTAGTTTTTTTGTCTTATTTTTGTATGGAAGCTTGATATTGCTATGTTTCAAGCCTAGGGATGTTTACCCAATGTCCAAATTGATGTTTTATTTTCCTTATTTATGTGGCATTTTTATGGATTTTACATTGTGTACCTCATTTAGAAAATTTGATTGGTTGAGTAACTTATTTCTTGTTTATTACACTTTCCTAGGGTTTGAGTTTCAATGGCTTGGTAGTAGGAGATCTCTTAATATTTTAGAAATTCTTGTTCTGATTTCCAAAACTTGGATTTCACTCTTCCATAGATGGGATATCTTTATAGATTCCATGGTGGTTCTTTGTCCATAATCCATAATGCAGTTTATGTTTACTAGTTTGTTTGTTATAAATATTGATTAACTCGTGTTGGTTAAGAGGTCAACATTTCATAGGGATTTAATCCATATTAATAAGATATGAGAGTCCATCGTTATCCTAGGTTTATCGAGACTGATTATTTAGAAATTGGAGTTTTCATAGTGATGAGTGATGTTTCTATTCCCCATCAAAATTTAATTATGTATGGTCTGAGGTAGGGATGTTTTTCATTGTTGGTTTCCAATATTTCTAGCTATACACACTTTTATGTTTTGACATTTGAATTTGAACCTTTTTGTCTTATTAATATTGATTTAAGAATAGGGATTTTTATTAGTCAACATTAATTTATTAATATAGTTTAATAAAGTCAATTTTTAATAAAATTAAAAGTTGAAACTATTTATTAATATTAGTAAAAAGGATCGAAGACTTTAGTCATTTTAATATTTATGGAATATTGTGTTTGTTTAAATATCAATATTAATATATTATTTTGAGGAAGAAAGTAATATATATAGAGGTTATATTTGGGTTTAGTAGGAGAGTAGTAAACCCATGTTATATAAGAAGATTGTAAGGTTTATGAACGAAGATAATGTATTGAAATTAAATCTATATCTAAGAAATGAGGAAATTATTATTTACTCTCAAAGGTTGAGTAGTAAATTTATCCAAGGGGATAGCTTGTATTGTATAAAAAAGAGTCATAATTGAGTGAGAGAAGTATAGGATTATCCCATTTATGATATAAACATTAGGAGAATGTTTTAATGTCTATTTTGAAAAACTAAAATCTGATCTTCTTGTTGAATGTTTCTACTTGCATATTCATTCAAAGAGTTTTCTTGATCCCTTTACTTATGTTTGAAAGTTCGATTGAGAAGACCTATCAAGTAGAAGACTCTAAAAAATAATATGAGACTAGTAACCAAAGGTTTTGATGTTTGAAATGTAATGTTGTATTTGGAAAAGAGAAATACTTAAGAGATATCATGTGTAGAAGTTATGTTATGATTATTGATTAAGAATGGGATATATTGTAAACATCTTTGATGTATTTTATTTAAAATATGAAAGATGAATTATTGTTTTCTTTCTATGTTAAGTTCCTTTGGAAAATATTTGTAGTTAGCAAGATAGATAAATTGTATTTATTGAAAAATATGATGGAATAATAAAAAAAAGTAATTAATGAAATTTGGTTATGATTTCTAGATGTTACTTTACTTCCTTTCATTTAAATAAAGGAAATACCTAATTTTCTAGTGTTATATTGGAATGGAGTACCTAAATTCTTTAGTATATATCAATATGATATGTTGATGTTAGTATTAAATTTTGGTATGATTTATTATAGCACTCTATTTTGTGAGTTAGACAAAAAAAATTGATTAGGACCCTTAAGTTAAGAGGTGTTTTTTATGCATAATTATTAACACCATTTTAGAAAACCCTAGAGTTGAGTTGCACCCAATCCTAGTTGAGTTTATGGGTAGACAAACCAACTAGGTAATTTTGGTGAATGACAATCCCTAGTGGTGAGGCTTGGGTGGACCCTAGTGTTGAGGCATGGGTGGACCCTAGTGGTGAGGCTTATAAAATTATAATGATGGATTGGTATGGGACAATCCACTGGATCATTCACCAAGGTAGTATAGTGGTGGTACCTTATGGGTAGGCAAGTGTAACCATGATCATTATTAGGTGAGTGGTAATGGTCTTAGTTAGTTTCATGGGTAGATGGAACTAACTAATAACTAAGGAATTATACCATAGTAATCCTACATAGATGATAGTATGTAGTATTAGGGAATAGACGTCGCCTTTAAGTGATATAGGCCTTAGAGGGTAATCCCTATGTTGTGGTCAAGTTGTTTCATACAGGGCAGTATAGGGACATGTGGGGACCATTGATGGCATCTTTTCTAATGGTGAGGCTGGAAGAGTGAACCCCATGAATTATAGGAAGTTGACCACTCCTATCCACTTGAGTGTTGTCTACAGCGACAATGAACTCGAGATGTTTATGCCTTAATATTGATGAAACTATTAGGTCTTCTTAGTGAGTTAAGAAAATTAAAAAAAATTAGCTCTCTCTCTTGGGTTGAGTAAGTGGGTCGTTACATTCACTATATTTAGATGGCACACACTTTTGAATTTCGTATTGTTTCTTGAATTGTTTACTATCTCCTTTATTTGTTGGCTTGACACTTCCTGGCCATGAGGACCTTATGTATCGTTTCACACTCATCTTCATAATCTATTTTTGGTTCACCCTGAGCAATATACCCTTGTTGTTGTAACCTTTATTTATATTTTCCTTGTTGATGTTGTGAGTGAAATTATTGCATCATTTTAGGTCTTTGAAATTTATTCCCATGAGTTAATAAATTGTATTTACAAAACTTGATGTCATATCCTTCTTTTTCATAAATATGACAATATCTCCTCCATTAAGGTTGCTTTTTGTTGAAACTGAAGTGGAAGGGATATTTGAACCCTTTTGTGATTTCTTTGTGGAGATAAGGGCATTATTAGACAAATAATCCCTTTACTAAGTTTCTACTTCATATTTTTGAAGGATGTTTACCAATTCTTCAAATAACACCCTTATGCTTGATATTTGGAGAGATGTCACTGATGTTCTATATGATTCAAGGAGAGATCTAATTACAATTGATACTAAAAACTTATCTTCCAAATTTTCTCTAATTTTGTTCATGACTCTAAATCTACAATTTTTTGAAGGAATTAATTCAATACTCTCACCATATTGGACCCTTAATTTATGAAATTTTGATTGAAGATGAAGGATTGTGGCTTCATTCCTTCCTTTAAATATAGTGCAAATTCTATTCCATACATATTTTGGTGTTTATGCTTCACTTATATGTGGTTTTATTTTATATTCCACTCCAAAAGTGATGAACATGAGTGCCCTAACATCTTTTTCATCATAATTTTACTTATATTTTGTCTCCTCAAGTCAAGTTTCATCACTAGTAATTATGTCCCAGAGTTTTTTTACCACTAATATTATTCTCATTTTTGTCTTCCATGGTGTAAAATTCAAACCCTTGAGCAACTGAGATTATGTGAGAAGGATTTTTTATGTAGATATGGCAAAGGTTTCTTATATCTACCAAAATGGTCCTTTTTTCTATATACCACCAATCCGATAATTGAATATTTTTTTATAAGCTATGTGTGGCTTCTATTGGGGGACACTCCCATTACAAAAATAAAACATTGCATTAATCTCATTAAATTTCTATCAAGTTAATTAAGTCATATCCAACTTGCCTTTATATCAAATATATTCTTCATATGCCTTTCTTATTAAAGATATTTTCCATCTTCATAACTGCTAAGTTTCTGCAATCAACTCCTTTTTATCATTTCATATAGATGCCTTCCAAAATTAAAACTTTGACAAGATAAAATTCAAAACCATGAATGGCTAAAATATTTGCTTCCCTTTTTTCATATTTATATATATAAATACATTATCTATAACAATCTTAGAATTTTTAATACCTTTTTTTAGGGTTCTTTTTCATGCCTTGAATGGTCCAAGATATTATTCTCATTGTTATTTTTTGTTTTTATTTATGGGTTTAGCCCTACTTTTTGTTAACACTTGCAATATTTGCTTTTATTTTCCCATATCAATATCCCTTTGGGTTTCTTTTTCTCTTTGTTTTTTCTTCTTAGGTCTTCCTCTCTTTTTTCATTTCCACCAATACTTTCATCTTCATCCATCTCTTCAATCTTCTCATACTACTCAAAGTAATACTTATCATCTATAGGTTTTTCTTGTTGTGCAATATTTGTAGATCAAGGAATAACCTCAAAAGCACATTCTTCTTTATATTTCCCTAGAAAACCTAAAGTGCAAGGATGCTCTTCCAAAGCAATTACCTTATTATTTTTTCCTAAAAATCCTAAATTGTTATATACTTCCTCCATTTTCATTTCTTTATTATGTTGCTCTTAAAACCCTAAAGTGCAAGGGATAACCTCTATACCACTTTCACTTTTATTACTAGAAGAGGATTTTATACTATTTGAGAAAAATTAAGATGATTTTTTTGAAAATATCTTAACCTCTTCTATCATCTTTGTGTTTGGATTTTCCTCCATATTTACCTTTGCACATTTAATTCCTTCTTAAATTAAACTTACATATTGCACTTTCTTGTCTCTTATATCCTTATTTGTTTCTTCTACTTGTTGATCCAAGCGAGTTATGGTGGCCTTTTCCATAATATGTTGTAGATAGGATTTCTTTGCCCCTTTGTTAGGAGTAGAATATCCTTGATCTGATCTACCATCTATTAATGTATTATTTCCTTCCTTCACCTTGAAGTTTATCTTATGACCAAAATTTTATGCCTCTTTCTTCATAGTTTTCACTTTGCAAACTCTATATACCGAACCTTTTGATATACCCACTCTTTATATATACTCATCAGTACTTGGAAGAAGCTAGTCCTCTCAATATGCATAATCATATGTGAAAGAGACCTGAAGATACATATAAGATATTGATACATGGTACCAAGGTAGTATTGAAAAGTATTTATCCTATCGATGACACTTACTTAAAGAGAAATTATCATACATGGGTGTAACTTCCTTATATACTTGGATTTCCTCAATTTCAATATTTATGTGTCCAACGATAGTAATGAATGGGATAAAAATAGAGTGAAACAAAATATCATAGAAATGTATTTTTATTCCTCCCTAATGATTTATAGGGTCAATGCCCATATGTCGTTATGGCAGCTATATTAGGCTTTAGAAGCAAAAACTTAATGAAATACCATTACCTATAAATTCAAGTCATATATGTCATTTATACCAAATATTGCAATTGTGCAAAGCGCATGTTTTAATTTTTATATATAAATTATTTTTTATGCAAATTTTATTTGAAAAATATTACCAACTTTCAATCTTCTATCAAATTCCTTTTGCCAACTTTCTCTCTTTTCATTTCAAAAATTGCCCACTCAAAAAAAATAGAATGCACCTTTAAAATCCCTCAATTATTTTTTCAAAAAAAACATGCCCTTATTAAAAATAAACAATTATCTTTCAAAACAGTCAACGAGAATTGAGCCCGCAATATTTCTTCTAAAAGATTTATTTTTTTTCTTAAATTCCAACTCTTCTCTATTGCACTCTAGAACTTGAAAGAATATTTATTTTATTAGTACCTTGTACTTACCTAAAATATTAGATTTTTTCTTACAAGCACCTAAAAGAATGTTGTGCCCAAATATTTATTTCTACCTCATGATCATCAAAAATGAAATTACATACCTTGTATTTTTTCTTTTTACCATAGACATGATAGCCACTCAATATGGTGCCTTCTAAATATCTTTTTCACAACAAATTCTTGACAGGTGTAGTAAGTAATTTTTTGAACTAATTTATAAGGAAATAATCATGTGTTTTAGTTAAACATAGTATTATTAATTAAAAATAGTGAAACATGAAAATGGTGGATAAGGTAAACTAATATGTCAATTATGCCTTGGATAGCATTGAAAGAATGAATAGAAAATGGAACTAAAGAATGGGCATATTGAGAAATGAGTTACATGGAATGAAAGAGTGGAAATATTAGATAGGAGGAAAATAAGACGACTGCAAGGAATGAGAAAGCAAAAAAAAAACAAATAAAATTTGAATCAAATGGAGGTTTAGTGATACTCAGGATATTGGTAGTAGGACAGGATTTTTCAAGCATCTATGGTGACTTTAATAATAATAGCTCATATTCTCTTGTAATATCTTTGTCTGATTTTTACAAAAAATGAACACTCCTTCCTTCAAACACGCATTTTATTTGGGCTTTGCACACTTTCTCATGCATCTAGATTCATGTCTTTAAGGTTGATAGTATTGTTGTTAAATTATATCAATCATAGCTAAAAAATTTACTCTTAGAATATCGGGTGATTTTGTAAAATACGTTTTTGGATACTATCACAAGGGTAGGTTTGAATATAAATGCAAGATATTTGAGAGTGAAAAAAATATATTAGCCTGTTGAATTTTTCCATTATGGCTCTATGTTGGAATAAGGGGAAAGACAATCAACAATAATCGAGAAACAATAATATTGCATCTATTTTTCAATAGAGCAAATACATGTATAACCATCATACTTATACAATATGGTGTCTCTTAATTTCAAGAGACCCTTCGGTGTTTCACATTTATCATAAAATTTTCACCTTCTCATTATTTCAAGAGATTTTTATTGACCCATATAAGAGATGAAATAATTAACATCCCCACAAATGTAATAATTACATGACAACAAATAATGTAATAAAGTCTAATAAAATATTCTTTGCATCCTAGATGGAAAGACAACATAATATTGAATGTTAGGGGTATGAATAATTAGATCATAAGGCTTTAAAATAATTTTGTGGAAAAATATATTCTAGATAATTATTTTTATCAACACATTTTCTAATTGAATAGAAATATTGACATCATAAATAATTTCTAAAATAAATGCTACAGTAATAGGGTTACTTTTATCATAATTCCATATTTCAATATCTTCTATAGCAAGCTTGTTGGCATGTTTGGGGGGGTTCATGACATGCTTCCTCCATATTATTTTTTGGATATTAATATTTAATAAATTAGATTCAGGGTACTTCATTTTATTGGAGTAGTTTAGACATCAATAGGAACACCATCATATTTAAGATAAATCACATTGTTGAAGTATATTACATTATTTAGTACATGATAATATACCCCCATGGTACCTTTATGGTAGATTTGTAAATAAAATATTAGGGTTGAGTCATAGTTTAGAGTGTGAGTTGTATTTTCTCTTTTATGTAAGTGTGAATGTGCAATAAATGCACAAATGTCATGTAAAGTTGTAATGTGTAATAAATGTACAAGTGTCATGTGAGTTATTGTGCAAGTTTAAGCTGAGTCTATATTCACAACTGTCTTGTATGTATGAGAATAAATATGTAATGTAAATATGTGCACAAGTGTCTTATATTAGAGTGTGCAAGTTATAGAAGTGTAAGAGTCATGTTTAGGTGTGCATATGTTATAGTGTCAAGTGTTCATCAAGTATGCAAGTGGCAAGTAGATAAGCCAAGAGTCATGAGACTTGGCATATGGAAAGGAATAGTCAAGTATCCAAAGAGTCACACTACTATGACTATATTATGGAGATAATGCTTCATAGAGATAATAGACTACAATTCATAGTACTATCATTGTAAGAGAAAGTGAAGCAATAAAGCTTGTATACATTTTGAGAAATTAATATTGTAAGTTATATTACATGCTTAGTACATGTTTATTAAGGCTATTTACATTCATATTTATGCATATTATTGAATGTTATTTGAGTTATTATAAGCCTTGATTTACATATTAATTTGCTCATATTATTCTACTCTTATCATTATCTTGACCTTATTATATTGTGGCTATATTATATTCAAATTTATGAGATATAACCTATGATATGTGTGGTAGTATTAAGGCTTAAAAAACCATCAGTGATATCAGAGCTACCACTTGACTCTATCTAGATTAATATAGTTTATTTTAGCCACTATTATAAAATTGATTTTATTCAGTTTGATAAAGTCGATTGGGATTTTATCCACTTTGAATGCAGTGAGACTCAAACTCTATTTTAAATATAGTATTGAGTAGAAAGGCTAGTGTCATTCCACTAGGTTAAAGAAAAACCAGTGAAGAAGAGAGGCTCAATTATATTGAAGATTTTGGAGAACCAGCTCAAAAGAAAGTTGGTCATTCAAGAAAGAGATATTCTTATATTGATATTGATATTATTGGATTCTCTAGTAAGGAGGAGAATTATATTGGGTTCTTAGGTTTGATCTAAGACATTATTGATTTCAGAAAAGATTCACAGTAGAGAAATCAATAGAAGTGTGAGAAGCTTCTTACAACATATGGAGAAGAATTTTAGCTTCTAAGTGCATATAATTGAAGAAAGAGGAAAGATAGCAGTGGATTGAGAAGCATTCAAAGATTTATAAGAAATAATTTTAGTAGAGACAAAAAGAAGAAGAATAAGGTCATAGGCCTTGAAATAAGAAGATTCGAGTTATAAACTTTGACATAAGCAGAAGTAGAATTAGGTCATAAATATATTGATGTTGACATCATAAGAAGAATCGGGTCACAATAGATATTGACCTTGACAATAAAAGCATATTCAGGTCATATTGACCTTGACATTGGTTTACAAAGCCAATATAGAAGAAAGCGGTCATTATAGAGAAAATAAAGAGGTCCTTATAGAAAAATAGAGGTATGTATAATAAAATAAATAGTCTCATATAGTGAAGAAGAAAAGAGGCTTATATAAAGAAATGTCATTATAAAGAAAATAAGGAGGTTTGTATAGATGCAGAATGTAGTCCATATAGAAAATATAAAGGTCTTTATAAGATAAAGAAAAGAGGTCTATATAGAATAGAGAATAAAATAAAAAGATAGAGGCTCATAGAGAGGTATTCATATAAAGGAAATGGCTTATTCATAAGAAGCTACATATTCATATATTGTTGCAAGGTAAAATATCAAAGAAGCAACGTAAGACATTAGAGACACATATCAATGCAACAGCACAACGTAAGGTTTATCAATCTAGAGCAATGAAATAGTGTGTCTTTCGACCCACACCAAAATAACAAAACTCAGCGTGAGACTTTCAAGCCTCATAGTAGCATGAGAATATCTCAAGTATAATATATCATAAAGGAAGTAGAAGGCATCATTAAAAGAGCATAAGACATCATAGCAAGAGCAGTAAGAATCATAGAAGGAGAAAAAACTATTAGTTGAGAACAAAGAATATCACAGTAACAATTGCAGCAAAGTCTTTCAGCTACATCAAAAATAAGGAACATGCAAACGCAAAGATCAAAGGTTAGTTGTAGCAAAAGCTAAGAAAGAGTGCATTGAAAAAGTGAAAACAGACCTACAACACAAAATAAGATGAAAAAACATAGCAAAAGGAGAAATGAACAACAAGGGAGGAGAAATGATCAGGTTGCAAGTGCCAACAAGGAAGGAGAAACATACGAAGTAGGAAGAAAAGCTATTAAGCATCATTAATTAGTATGTAATGTCCAAAGGAGAGGTAAACATCTTAGAAGTTATATAGCAGATGGAAAGTGAACCATCTTTCTAACATCTACCATGTCATCAGCCACCTTGTGAGTAGCTAAGGTCTATATAAAGAGCGTAGCATGGGGGACGTTGCATGAGCTATGTTGCAGTGGAGTGGCTGAACCAGCAAAGTTGTCAAAAAAGGCAATATGAGTTCAACCAAATGTTAGGGTTACTAAATTTGAATTTATGTAAAAGTTAACATAGGAGTTATAAGGATTATTGGATTATTTGAATTATTTAAAGCATTTTGAATGTGGAGTGATAAGTGATAAGATAGGGAAAATATAGTTAAGTTTTTGGAGTTTCTGTAAAGTTTTTAAGTATTTTATTTTGGAGAGAAAATATAGTTAAAGTTTTTTATTTTTGCAAGTTTGGAGTGATAAGGAAAACAACTAGTTTATTATTAAAGTTTTTAATTTTGAAGTTTTTGAAGAACATTTAATTTATTTTTTATTTTTGAGAAAATTAAAAATTGAAAATATTGATTTTTTGCAAATTTATCTATTTGGGAGATAAAAGGTTTATTCTTTAGTTTCTAAACTAGGGAGACAAGGTTTACTACTCCATAGGAATTAAATTAGAAAATTTAAATTATTTTAATCTATGAGTTATCATGTTGTCTACTTCAAATAAAATAGATCATAATATTGAATTGCATATCATGGAAGAAAATATAAAAAAATGCATTCAATAAGGATAGTGAAGAGATGATGCACAAACTTAAATTTTATTCTCAAAATTTGATAGATGACTTTGATGGAAAGAAACAAATGACTAATGATTTAAAAGAGAAATTATCTTTGTTTCTCAAGGATGCAAAAGAGGAAATATTCACAACACTTATAAGCTATCTTCATGAAAAACTTTTAGAACATGGTGGAATTCACAAAACACCATTATACTTTCTTCAAAAGAATGCTTAATGATGTATTTGTCATTACTTAGTTTTGAGATTTTCCAAGAAAAGAAACAAGAAAAGAAAAATGACACATATAACTTGAATGAAGCTTATGTTAGCTTCAACGAGGAATCACTGAATCAAAGTTGTATTATTATCATGATTTGCTAACTCAATGCTTAGAAGGTACATCATTAGGTATATCACATGTGAAGATGTAGAGACAAAGGAGAATAAATAAGAATAGAAGAAATCACACCATGAAGGCTAATAGAAAATCTAAATTGAAATTCAAAGAGGAATCACAAATTGCAAGTTCATATAATGATCTAAAAGAGGTGGATTGAAGATGAAGACGAAGACCATAATTGAAGACTAAAGTTTTCAATAACCAAATAATGTAATACAAGGGGGTTTTGGAGTATATTACATTATTTGGTACATTTATAAATAATAGATTAGGGTTGAGTCATAGTTTAGAGTATGAGTTATATTTTCCCTTTTATGTAAGTGTGAATGTACAAAAAATGCACAAGTGTCATGTAAAGTTGTAATGTGTAGGAAATACACAAGTGTCATGTGAGTTAGTGTGCAAGTGTAAGTTGAATCTATGTGCATAATTATATTGTATGTATGAGAACAAATATGTAATGTAAATATGTGCACAAGTATCTTATATTAGAGTGTGCAAGTTATAGAAGTGCAAGAGTCATATTTAGGTGTGCATATGTTATAGTGGCAAGTGTTCATCAGGTATGCAAGTGGCAAGTAGATAACATGTGGCAAGTGTTCATCAGGTATGCAAGTGGCAAGTAGACAAGCCAAGAGCCATGAGACTTGGCATATGGAAAGGAATAGTCAAGTATCCAAAGAGTCACACTACTATTACTAATGGAGATAATGCTCCAAAGAGGTAATAGACTACAATTCATAGTACTATCATTGTAAGATAAAGTGAAGCAATAAATCTTGTATACATTTTGAGCAATTAATATTGTAAGTTATATTGCATGCTTAGTACATGTTTATTAAGGCTATTTACATTCATATTTTTGCATATTATTGAATGTTATTTGAGTTATTATAAGCCTTGATTTACATATTAATTTGCTCATATTATTCTACTCTTATCATTATTTTGACCTTATTATATTGTGGCTATATTATATTCGATCCTATGAGATATAACCTATTATATTTGTGGTAGTATTAAGGATTTAAAATCCATCACGCATCTATTGTTTGGTAATGTTTTATCTTTCAATATTAGGCATAATAACTTTTGGAACCCTAAGATAATCATCTTCTTCTTCTCTAAAATAATATTCTTATGGATATGAATGATGGAAGGCATGACATAATTTCCAAAAAGAACCCTAAGGTATTTATATTCTTTAAAATAGGGCATATCTAAGGTTTGAAAATAAATAGGTTTTTTATTTTTAATATCTATCGTTATAGATTTTGACTCCATACAATCTTTATCATCATCATCAAATCAAAACCTACCTAGGGTGCTAATGATAAAATTGTTGTATTTTTTAAGAAATGTTGAGAGATCCATAATTAACAAAATAGGGCATGCCTAGGGTTTGAAAAAAAAATACTTTTAAAATATATCATAAAGGATTCTAGAACCCTGGAAACTTTGTCATCCTCATAATACCATATGGATAGGGTTTAACAAAAACAATTGAAACAAGAAAGTGTGAATCAATTAAAAATCTCAACTTTATGTAGGGTTCACCAAAATGATTCAATAAGTTTAATGCAACAATAAAAATACCCTTATTCAGCTATTTTCTCTTTTGATAAGGATAAATCCCTAGGTCTAGATGACCTCTCAATAGTATTCTATCAACATGACTAGGAAATAGTGAAGGATTCTTTATTTGTGGTAGTGGAAAAATATAGGGTAAAATTGTAACAACCCAAAACTACCAACCTAGTTTTTTTAAAAAAGAACATTGATGGTCAAATATCTGCCTAATTAAAAAAAACTATGTTTGTGCGCCCTAGACACAGCCAACATTGAAAGGCCAGAGGAAAGAAATGTCCTCCGTGCCAATATCTAGAGAGGGTTGGCTCCCTTACTATTCTAATTCGTTTTAAATCTTAGGGTAATAGGAAAGAAATGGAAAATAATAGAAAGAGATGGAAATATGGTTGTAAGCCGAAAAAGTATTATGGGGATAAACTAATAGTAAGAAACCACATTCAAGTTCGAATTAGCATAAAATAGAAAAGTAAGCACAGGAACCACTCACATTTTGCAAAGATAACATCCAAGACACGTTTTAGTGTTCATTCCCTTACCAGCAGTAATTAAATTTAGATGTAAAATTTAAAAGTAGCTAATAAGGAACATAAATATAAGTAGAAATGCCAAGCAGGAAGTGATTAACCACAAGCCTACTCAAGGAACCAGATGTCGAATATCTTTCTATTGATGCAGAAAACTTAAAGTATTTTTCTGCAGAATGTCTATCTTCTTTCAATTACATAAAATTGTTTAGTATTTATAGAGGGTTGCACCTCTTTCATTAAATGCGCTTACAAACAAAATTTTAGTAGATGAAAGACCAGTGAGAATAATTTCCTCCTCAGCATCAGTGGTATTCTGGTCAAAATATTCTTCATGGAAGCTACAATCCGGATTTGGCGGGAGAATCGCACAGAGAAATTAGCATAATTAAATACCAAGAAGCAGCCTTTGGACGTCGGTGCATTGGAACGCAGCAAAATTTTTAGGGAATCAGGAACCTGGTCATTAAATTTTGGCCACCTTTATGCTTTGGAAATCTACATTTACCTAGGAATTCGATCAGATATTAAATTATTTTAAAAATGAGCGAAGCCGATGGGGAGCGCATTAGAAATCATGAAAGTCACCCCATAGTATTAAATCCTGCACTCTTTTCAATATAAAATTTGGAAATATAGCCTCCTTTACCCCAATCATTAAATTCTCATAATCCTCTAGTTCAAGCACCTTTGAAAAACCTTTTGGGATGTTTTAAAATGGTTTTGCAAGAAAATACTGCAATAATTCTTCATAGAGCGAATTCGGGCAAAACACCATGTTTCACGTTCTCATGAACCAAAACTTCTTCCTCTACACCTTTGCCCAAACCATTGAAGAGCACGCCAAACTGCTACCAGATTGATATTTCATGCCATTAAAACTAACTTCGCTCTTTTGAGGAAGTAACAATGAGCTCCACCCTCTCTATAGATGAACTCACTTTTACCAGTAACAATTTATTATACCAAAAGGAGAGAACAACACTTGTTTTTCCATTTTTGAATTTGCACATTGCATTCTTTATGCTATATCACCCACAAAAAATGAGAATGGGTAATTCACCTTCATTAATCCACGACCTGCGTCTTTGGATGCCTTTATAAAAAAATTTCTCCCCAAGGAGGGGCGAATGAGAATTTCGTCCCTCACTAGGAGCGAAAGCCCATTTGACCTTGTTGACCATGCGCTCCTTAGCATTCATTTTGCCAAGCGAATTTCCATTTTCAAATTTTTTTCCTTTTTGGGCCCTTTTTCCATTTTCGGTGACTTTCTATTTTCGATGAATTTCCATTTTCAGTGACTTTCCATTTTCTTAAACTTTCCATTTTCGATGAATTTCCATTTTTGGAAAATTTCCATTTTCGATGACTTTCTTTTTTTGGAAACTTTCCATTTGCAGAGGCTTTCCATTTTTGGAAACTTTCCAATTTCGACGACTTTTCCACTTTCACCCCAAGGAGGGGGGAAAGGAAGTTTTGCCCCTCACTAGGGGTGAATCAACCTTTGACTTCTTTGACTTTGTAATTGCATTTGCTTCCCCGAAATTGATTTTCTGCCCCGAAATTGATTTTATGCCCCGAAAATGATTTTTGGTGGTAAAGCTTCTCGGAGCCATAACTTTTGATCCATTCACCCGATTGTCTATTGTAATATATCATTGGAAAGCTTGAGAAAAGATCTATCACAAAAAATATCTAAAGATCATTTCATCCAATTTTTCTTTCACCACTGGATGTACTTCATACTTGGATGAATTTAAAAATTTATTTTTTAGTGTGGCAAAAATGCCAACACTTTTGGTGGCTCGTGGGGTATTCAGCTCGTCTAGATGTAATTGATCCCAGGGCCTTTATCCATTGGGCAATAGAGTCATAACCACCTACTGCATTAAAATTTTTACTGCTTACATCAGCTTCTTCCTACATTGCTTGATATTGTTCAATTGCCTATTTTTATTTTTTACCCAATGCAAGGCACTTCACCGAGCTCGGCTAATTTTCTCTACTCCAGGGTGCTCTAGCAAGACTTCGATCTCTAACGCCAACGGCTCCTATAATTTCAAAAAAAAGAAACAAATGTTGTTGAGGGTTTGGCTCAATGGAAGGAGCAAAAATGAATAGGGCCATAGTTACGCTCACCCTTGATGGGGTTGGAAGATGAGGTAGATGACAATGGAATGCAAAATGGGTATGGTGGAAGGAGCATTGGCGACTGATGACTATGAAATGGAGAGGGGAACAAAAGTGGTGGGTACAACGAATGAAAGCAAAGTGGAAATAGGAATAACATAATGAAGTGAAATGACCACCAAATGCTCATGGTCAAGAGAAAAATGCATACCTACGGGCTCCGACACCATTTGAGCTGATGACGTGGGTGGTTGCAACCTTAGATTTTTTTATTTTTTTAGGATCACACCATTTAGTGCTCTCAGCACTTTATTTATTAGCCGACCTATTTACACTATTTACACAAAAATTTACAACATGATTGGCATACCGCCACCACAAACCTGGCTTTGGGTGCTTATCCAGTGAATTTGCAGTGTTCAAACTAGATCTGATTGTACTTCAACTAATCTTTAAATTTTGGTTGGCCTCTTCCCAAAGTTTACCAGGTTGTGAGCGAAGATTCAATGTGGCAGGTTAACATGCATGTTAGTACTCATACAATTAATGAAGAATGTAGTAAAGAGATTTACCACATGGAAGCCTTCTTCGAGTGCCAGTTGTGGTGATGGATGGTCGCAATATTGCCGCTCTTGAGATTCCATTAGCTATGGGATCTTGGGTACGTGCTCCTATGACTCCTTGATATAACAACAGGATCTTTCTGGTGATAGCCCTACTATCTGAATCTCCTCAAAACTAGTCTCCTGATAAGGTATGCTTATTGGGTCTCGGTCGAGTACTTGTGTGATATCCTTAGGGATACAAAAAGGGTGTAAAATTGTTCCCTTTTTGCACTTAGAGCTTATCGTTAGACTCTTCTCTTCTTCTCAATCCTTCTCTTGAAGAAAGTTGCAAGCTACCATATTGTTCATTACTAGGGTAATGCTTGCATATTCCTTCTATCGGTATTGGGATACATCCACCTCTTCTTGCTCCATCTCCTGATGGAAGCTGCAAGAAACCATATTGTTCATTGTTGGAGTAGTGCTTGCATATTCCCTTTTTTGGCCCTAGATGAAATTCACCTCTTGTACTCCACACAGTTGTATTTTAGGTATCCGCATAGTTTGGGGGATCTTCCATTGTGAATATTGCATATTGTTTTGCTTGTATCGCTTCTTAAAATATTTGAGGGAATATTTGTTCCCCAGATTATAGTAGGAGGAGGCTTATGTCTGGGTGGAAGGCCCAAATATATTAGAGGTGGGCCTAGACAGGTGTTGATTGGATCTTCTCTGGAATTCTCCTCCAACTCCAAAACTGGATATTAAAGTTTGTGATGCTCACGTTATGGTGGAGAGGTGCATCAAGAGTTGGAATGGGTCCTGAGAGCCATCAAATGTGTCAACTAGTGCTCCTGCCAAGTCCGCCAATGAGCAAATGCTCTTACGTCCAAGCATTTTGTACCACTACAACGCCCTTCCTTCCAGAGATATAACTAGAAGTCTGATCATGATATCTTTGTGGGCTATGCCATGGAGGGTCGCTAGAGCAATGACATCTTCGAGGTGTTCTCAGGTCATTTCCTCAGTGCCATTGTATTTCATTACAGTCTTCAAGTTATTTTTAGGAATATCATGCAGACTTTGGAGATTCAAAGGGCCAGGATCATCCTAGTTGGGATAGCATACCTGTGCCATTATAGTATTGGTCCTTAGATATCACAGTCCTTGCCACTGAGTCAAAGTCACTAGGTGAACATTCCTCCAGGATGTCTTCTTTCAGCATAAAAGGTGTCCACTAATCATGAGATCTGTATCTTTAGCTTAACAAAGTCAGCAGGTGATTTTTCCAGATGAATGTAAGCCAAAGATTCACCAAACTTGGGCTCCCTTAAAGTACAGAGATCATTTGTCTCGCCAGGCGTGCCAAAAACTGTTGGTCAAATATCTGCCTAATTAACAAAAACTACGTTTGTGCGCCCTAGACACGACCAACATTGAAAGGTCAGAGGAAAGAAATGTCCTATGCACCAATATCCAGAGAGGGCTGACTCCCTTACTATTCTAATTTGGTTTAAAGCTTAGGGTAACAGGAAAGAAATGGAAAATAACAAAAAGAGATGGAAATATGGCTGTAAGCCAAAAAAGTACGATGAGGATAAACTAACAGCAAGAAACCACATTCAAGTTTGAATTAGCATGAAATAGAAAAGTAAGCACAGGAACCACTCATAGTTTGCAGATATAACATCCAAGACACATTTCAGTGTTCATTCCCTTACCAGCAGTAATTAAATTTAGATGTAAAATTTAAAAGCAACTAATAAGGAACATAAACATAAGCAGAAATGACAAGTAGGAAGTGATTACACAAGACTACTCAAGGAACGAGACACCGAATATCTTTCTATTGATGCATAAAACTTAAAGTATTTTTTTGTAGAATGTCTATCCTCTTCCAATTACATAAAATTGTTTAGTATTTATAGAGGGTTGTGCCTCTTTCATTAAATGTGCTTACAAACAAAATTTTAGTAGATGAAAGATCAACGAGAATAATTTCCTCCTCAACATCAATGGTATACTGGTCAAAATATTCTTCATGGAAGCTATGATCTGACTTTGGCGAGAGAATCGCATAGAGAAATCATCATAATTAAATACTAAGAAGCAGCCTTTGGATGTCGATGCATTGGAATGCAACAAAATTGTTGGAGAATCAAGAACCTAGTCATTGAATTTTTGCCACCTTTATGCTTTGGAAATCTACATTTACCCAGGAAGTCCATCAGATATTAAACTATTTTGAAAATGAGCGAAGTCGGTGGGGAGCGCATTGGAAATCATGAAATTCACCCCATGGTATTAAATCATGGACTCTTTTCAACATAAAATTCAGAAATATAGCCTCCTTTATCCCGATCATTAAATTCTCACAATCCTCTAGTCTAGGCACCTTCGAAAAGCCTTTTGGAATGTTTTAAAACAATTTTGCAAGAAAATATTACAATAATTATTCATAGAGCGAATTTAGACGAAACACCATGTTTCACGTTCTCATGAGCCAAAACTTCTTCCTCCACACCTTTGCCCAAACCGTTGAGCGTGCCAAAAACTGCTACCATATTGAAATTTTATGCCATTAAAACCGACTTTGCTCCTTTGAGGAAGTAACAATGAGCTCCACCCTCTCTAGAGACGAACTCACTTTTACCTATAACAATATATTATACTAAAAGGAGAGAACAGCGCTTGTTTTTCCATTTTTGAATTTGCACATTGCATTTGTTATGCTATTTCACCCACAAAAAATGAGAACGGGTAATTCACCTTCATTAATCCATGACCTGCATCTTCGAATGCCTTTATAATTTGCTTTTGCCCCAAGGAGGGGCAAATGAGAATTTCGCCCCTCACTAGGGGTGAAAGCCCATTTGACCTTGTTAACCATGCGCTCCTTAGCATTTATTTGGCCAAGTGAATTTCCATTTTTGAAATTTTTTCCTTTTTGGGCCCCTTTTCTATTTTCGACAATTTTCCATTTTCAGTGAATTTCCATTTTCGGTGACTTTCCATTTTCGTAAACTTCCTATTTTCAGTAACTTTCCATTTTCGGTAAATTCTCATTTTGAGAAACATTCCATTTTTGGAAACTTTCCATTTTCGGTGACTTTCCATTTTCGGCGACTTTCCCACTTTCGCCTCAAGGAGGGGAAAAAGGCAGTTTTACTCCTCACTTGGGGCGAATCAACCTTTGACTTCTTTGACTTTGTAATTGCATTTGCTTCCCCGAAATTGATTTTCTACCCCAAAATTGATTTTTAGTGGTAAAGCTTCCTGGAGCCATAACTTTTGATCCGTTCACCCGATTGTCTATTATAATATATCATTGGAAAGCTTGAGAAAATATATATCACAACAAAATATATAAATATCATTTCATCCAATTTTCCTTTCACTACTGGATGTACTTCATACTTGGACGAATTTAAAATTTTATTTTTTTGTGTGGCAAAAATACCAACAAACACTTACAAATAAAGGCTCATAAGGGAAATAGCCCTAATTTTTTAACTCAGCATACAAGGCTTCACCACATTTGAGTTCTAATTCATTGTAAATGATACTCGATGGACAGGAATGGACAACTCCCATGTTTTATGGGGTTCACCTTACTACACCTATATATTTAGAATGATGCATAAAGTGGTCTCCTCACCTTTTCCATACCCTCCTTAGCATAGACCATGTGACCATGGCATAGGGATTATCCTTTAAGATCTACACACTTAATGGGAGATGCTCATTCCCTAACCTAAATCTAAGCCCATATAGCCAGGTTGAACAGTGTATAGCCTTGGTGCTTAGGTACCATGCCTCCATGGGCTAACTAAGTTCATTACCACTTCGATGACAACTAACATGATAACTTGATCCTACACAATTAAGGGATAACCATCATTATCTTGTGAATGGTTTTCCCAATATTTAGATGGGACAGACATGAACCTACATATTCAAGGTACAATGATTCATAAGTACCCTAGTTATTTTCTTCACACAAATTCTTCCAAGTTTATGAGTTCCTAGATATTGCATTCACTTAACCCCTTCTAGGGCTCATATCTACCTCTTCCTAGGATTGGGCTTTATGGCTTACTAGAGGAATATTTCTTCTCATCCCAAGGTTAGATAAATATTTCAATATTAATAAGCATGATATAAACCATAAAAATAAATGCTAGAAGATATAAACTAAGATTTCCTCTTAACCAAAAGCCACATTTATGCATTGATACAAAGAATTAAGTAAAAGCTACCTAAACCATGTTGACTTTAGAGATTCAAAGGGCCAGGATCATCCTAGCTGGGATAGCATACCTGTGCCATTATAGTATTGGTCCTTAGATATCACGGTCCTTGCCACTGAGTCATTGTCACTAGGTGAACATTCCTCTAGGATGTCTTCTTTCAGCATAAAAGGTGTCCACTGATCATGAGATTCGTATCTTTAGCTTAACAGAGTCAGCAGGTGATTTTTCCAGATGAATGCAAGCCAAAGATTCATCAAACTTGGGCTCCCTTAAAGTACAAATATTGTTGTCTCACAAGGCGTGCCAAAAACTGTTGGTCAAATATCTGCCTAATTAACAAAAACTACGTTTGTGTGCCCTAGACACGACCAACATTGAAAGGTCAGAGGAAAGAAATGTCCTATGCACCAATATCCAGAGAGGGCTGACTCCCTTACTATTCTAATTTGGTTTAAAGCTTAGGGTAACAGGAAAGAAATGGAAAATAACAAAAAGAGATGGAAATATGGCTGTAAGCCAAAAAAGTACGATGAGGATAAACTAACAGCAAGAAACCACATTCAAGTTTGAATTAGCATGAAATAGAAAAGTAAGCACAGGAACCACTCATAGTTTGCAGAGATAACATCCAAGACACATTTCAGTGTTCATTCCCTTACCAGCAGTAATTAAATTTAGATGTAAAATTTAAAAGCAACTAATAAGGAACATAAACATAAGCAGAAATGACAAGTAGGAAGTGATTACACAAGACTACTCAAGGAACGAGACACCGAATATCTTTCTATTGATGCATAAAACTTAAAGTATTTTTTTGTAGAATGTCTATCCTCTTCCAATTACATAAAATTGTTTAGTATTTATAGAGGGTTGTGCCTCTTTCATTAAATGTGCTTACAAACAAAATTTTAGTAGATGAAAGACCAACGAGAATAATTTCCTCCTCGACATCAATGGTATACTGGTCAAAATATTCTTCATGGAAGCTACGATCTGACTTTGGCAAAAGAATCGCACAGAGAAATCATCATAATTAAATACTAAGAAGCGGCCTTTGGACGTCGGTGCATTGGAATGCAACAAAATTGTTGGAGAATCAGGAACCTAGTCATTGAATTTTGGCCACCTTTATGCTTTGGAAATCTACATTTACCCAAGAAGTCCATCAGATATTAAACTATTTTGAAAATAAGCGAAGTCGATGGGGAGCGCATTGGAAATCATGAAATTCACCCCATGGTATTAAATCATGCACTCTTTTCAACATAAAATTCAGAAATATAGCCTCCTTTATCCCGATCATTAAATTCTCACAATCCTCTAGTCTACGCACCTTTGAAAAGCCTTTTGGAATGTTTTAAAACAATTTTGCAAGAAAATACTACAATAATTATTCATAGAGCAAATTCAGGCGAAACACCATGTTTCATGTTCTCATGAGCCAAAACTGCTTCCTCTACACCTTTGCCCAAACTGTTGAGCGCACCAAACTGATACCATATTGAAATTTTGTGCCATTAAAACAGACTTCGTTCCTTTGAGGAAGTAACAATGAGCTCTATCCTCTCTAGAGACGAACTCACTTTTACCCGTAACAATATCTTATACTAAAAGGAGAGAACAGTGCTTGTTTTTCCATTTTTGAATTTGCACATTGCATTCGTTATGCTATTTCACCCACAAAAATGAGAACGGGTAATTCACCTTCATTAATCCATGACCTGCATCTTCGAATGCCTTTATAATTTGCTTTTGCCCCAAGGAGGGGCAAATGAGAATTTCGTCCCTCACTAGGGGTGAAAGCCCATTTGACCTTGTTGACCATGCGCTCCTTAGCATTTATTTTGCCAAGTGAATTTCCATTTTTGAAATTTTTTCATTTTTGGGCCCTTTTTCTATTTTCGACAATTTTCCATTTTCAGTGAATTTCCATTTTCGGTGACTTTCCATTTTCGTAAACTTCCTATTTTCAGTGACTTTCCATTTTCGGTAAATTCCCATTTTGAGAAACATTCCTTTTTTGGAAACTTTCCATTTTCGATGACTTTCCATTTTCGGTGACTTTCCCACTTTCGCCCCAAGGAGGGGAAAAAGGCAGTTTTACTCCTCACTTGGGGCGAATAAACCTTTGACTTCTTTGACTTTGTAATTTCATTTGCTTCCCCGAAATTGATTTTCTGCCCTAAAATTAATTTTTAGTGGTAAAGCTTTCTGGAGCCATAACTTTTGATCCATTCACCTGATTGTCTATTATAATATATCATTGGAAAGCTTGAGAAAATATATATCACAACAAAATATATAAATATCATTTCATCCAATTTTCCTTTCACTACTGGATGTACTTCATACTTGGACGAATTTAAAATTTTATTTTTTTGTGTGGCAAAAATACCAACAAACACTTACAAATAAAGGCTCATAAGGGAAATAGCCCTAATTTTTTAACTCAGCATACAAGGCTTCACCACATTTGAGTTCTAAGTCATTGTAAATGATACTCGATGGACAGGAATGGACAACTCCCATGTTTTATGGGGTTCACCTTACTGCACCTAAATATTTAGAATGATGCATAAAGTGGTCTCCTCACCTTTTCCATACCCTCCTTAGCATAGACCATGTGACCATGGCATAGGGATTATCCTTTAAGATCTACACACTTAATGGGAGATGCTCATTCCCTAACCTAAATCTAAGCCCATATAGCCAGGTTGAACAGTGTATAGCCTTGGTGCTTAGGTACCATGCCTCCATGGGCTAACTAAGTTCATTACCACTTCGATGACAACTAACATGATAACTTGATCCTACACAATTAAGGGATAACCATCATTATCTTGTGAATGGTTTTCACAATATTTAGATGGGACAGACATGAACCTACATATTCAAGGTACAATGATTCATAAGTACCCTAGTTATTTTCTTCACACAAATTCTTCCAAGTTTATGAGTTCCTAGATATTGCATTCACTTAACCCCTTCTAGGGCTCATATCTACCTGGTTATTGCCTTTGCACAACTCTTCCTAGGATTGGGCTTTATGGCTTACTAGAGGAATATTTCTTCTCATCCCAAGGTTAGATAAATATTTCAATATTAATAAGCATGATATAAACCATAAAAATAAATGCTAGAAGATATAAACTAAGATTTCCTCTTAACCAAAAGCCACATTTATGCATTGATACAAAGAATTAAGTAAAAGCTACCTAAACCATGTTGACTTTAGAGATTCAAAGGGCCAGGATCATCCTAGCTGGGATAGCATACCTGTGCCATTATAGTATTGGTCCTTAGATATCACGGTCCTTGCCACTGAGTCATTGTCACTAGGTGAACATTCCTCTAGGATGTCTTCTTTCAGCATAAAAGGTGTCCACTGATCATGAGATTCGTATCTTTAGCTTAACAGATTCAGCAGGTGATTTTTCCAGATGAATGCAAGCCAAAGATTCATCAAACTTGGGCTCCCTTAAAGTACAAATATTGTTTGTCTCACAAGGCGTGCCAAAAACTGTTGGTCAAATATCTGCCTAATTAACAAAAACTACGTTTGTGTGCCCTAGACACGACCAACATTGAAAGGTCAGAGGAAAGAAATGTCCTATGCACCAATATCCAGAGAGGGCTGACTCCCTTACTATTCTAATTCGGTTTAAAGCTTAGGGTAACAGGAAAGAAATGGAAAATAACAAAAAGAGATGGAAATATGGTTGTAAGCCAAAAAAGTACGATGGGGATAAACTAACAGCAAGAAACCACATTCAAGTTTGAATTAGCATGAAATAGAAAAGTAAGCACAGGAACCACTCATAGTTTGCAGAGATAACATCCAAGACACATTTCAGTGTTCATTCCCTTACTGCGAGTAATTAAATTTAGATGTAAAATTTAAAAGCAACTAATAAGGAACATAAACATAAGTAGAAATGACAAGTAGGAAGTGATTACACAAGACTACTCAAGGAACGAGACACCGAATATCTTTCTATTGATGCATAAAACTTAAAGTATTTTTTTGTAGAATGTCTATCCTCTTCCAATTACATAAAATTGTTTAGTATTTATAGAGGGTTGTGCCTCTTTCATTAAATGTGCTTACAAACAAAATTTTAGTAGATGAAAGACCAACGAGAATAATTTCCTCCTCGACATCAATGGTATACTGGTCAAAATATTCTTCATGGAAGCTACGATCTGACTTTGGCGAGAGAATCGCACAGAGAAATCATCATAATTAAATACTAAGAAGCGGCCTTTGGACGTCGGTGCATTGGAATGCAACAAAATTGTTGGAGAATCAGGAACCTAGTCATTGAATTTTGGCCACCTTTATGCTTTGGAAATCTACATTTGCCCAAGAAGTCCATCAGATATTAAACTATTTTGAAAAGGAGCGAAGCCGATGGGGAGCGCATTGGAAATCATGAAATTCACCCCATGGTATTAAATCATGCACTCTTTTCAACATAAAATTCAGAAATATAGCCTCCTTTATCCCGATCATTAAATTCTCACAATCCTCTAGTCTACGCACCTTTGAAAAGCCTTTTGGAATGTTTTAAAACAATTTTGCAAGAAAATACTACAATAATTATTCATAGAGCAAATTCAGGCGAAACACCATGTTTCACGTTCTCATGAGCCAAAACTGCTTCCTCTACACCTTTGCCCAAACTGTTGAGCGCACCAAACTGATACCATATTGAAATTTTGTGCCATTAAAACAGACTTCGTTCCTTTGAGGAAGTAACAATGAGCTCTATCCTCTCTAGAGACGAACTCACTTTTACCCGTAACAATATCTTATACTAAAAGGAGAGAACAGTGCTTGTTTTTCCATTTTTGAATTTGCACATTGCATTCGTTATGCTATTTCACCCACAAAAATGAGAACGGGTAATTCACCTTCATTAATCCATGACCTGCATCTTCGAATGCCTTTATAATTTGCTTTTGCCCCAAGGAGGGGCAAATGAGAATTTCGTCCCTCACTAGGGGTGAAATCCCATTTGACCTTGTTGACCATGCGCTCCTTAGCATTTATTTTGCCAAGTGAATTTCCATTTTTGAAATTTTTTCATTTTTGGGCCCTTTTTCTATTTTCGACAATTTTCCATTTTCAGTGAATTTCCATTTTCGGTGACTTTCCATTTTCGTAAACTTCCTATTTTCAGTGACTTTCCATTTTCGTAAATTCCCATTTTGAGAAACATTCCTTTTTTGGAAACTTTCCATTTTCGATGACTTTCCATTTTCGGTGACTTTCCCACTTTCGCCCCAAGGAGGGGAAAAAGGCAGTTTTACTCCTCACTTGGGGCGAATCAACCTTTGACTTCTTTGACTTTGTAATTTCATTTGCTTCCCCGAAATTGATTTTCTCGCTCTAAAATTGATTTTTAGTGGTAAAGCTTCCTGGAGCCATAACTTTTGATCCGTTCACCCGATTGTCTATTATAATATATCATTGGAAAGCTTGAGAAAATATATATCACAACAAAATATATAAATATCATTTCATCCAATTTTCCTTTCACTACTGGATGTACTTCATACTTGGACGAATTTAAAATTTTATTTTTTTGTGTGGCAAAAATACGAACACTTACAAATAAAGGCTCATAAGGGAAATAGCCCTAATTTTTTAACTCATCATACAAGGCTTCACCACATTTGAGTTCCAATTCATTGCAAATGATACTCGGTGGACAGGAATAGACAACTCCCATGTTTTATGGGGTTCACCTTACTACACCTAAATATTTAGAATGATGCATAAAGTGGTCTCCCCACCTTTTCCATACCCTCCTTAGCATAGGACCATGTGACCATGGCATAGGGATTATCCTTTAAGATCTACACACTTAATGGGAGACGCTCATTCCCTAACCTAAATCTAAGCCCATATAGCCAAGTTGAACAGTGTATAGCCTTGGTGCTTAGGTACCATGCCTCCATGAGCTAACTAAGTTCATTACCACTTCGATGACAACTAACATGATCACTTGATCCTACACAATTAAGGGATAACCATCATTATATTGTGAATGGTTTTCCCAATATTTAGATGGGACAGACATGAACCTACATATTCAAGGTACAATGATTCATAAGTACCCTAGTTATTTTCTTCACACAAATTCTTCCAAGTTTATGAGTTCCTAGATATTGCATTCACTTAACCCCTTCTAGAACTTATATCTACCTAGTTATTGCCTTTGCACAACTCTTCCTAGGATTGGGATTTATGGCTTACTAGAGGAATATTTCTTCTCATCCCAAGGTTAGATAAATATTTCAATATTAATAAGCATGATATAAACCATCAAAATAAATGCTAGAAGATATAATCTAAGATTTCCTCTTAACCAAAAGCCACATTTATGCATTGATACAAAGAATTAAGTAAAAGCTACCTAAACCATGATGACTTTGGAGATTCAAAGGGCCGGGATCATCCTAGTCTGGGATAGCATACCTGTGCCATTATAGTATTGGTCCTTAGATATCACGGTCCTTGCCACTGAGTCAGAGTCACTAGGTGAACATTCCTCCAGGATGTCTTCTTTCAGCATAAAAGGTGTCCACTAATCATGATATCCGTATCTTTAGCTTAATAGAGTCAGCAGGTGATTTTTCCAGATGAATGTAAGCCAAAGATTCACCAAACTTGGGCTCCCTTAAAGTACAAAGATTGTTTGTCTCACCAGGCATGCCAAAAACTGTTGGTCAAATATCTGCCTAATTAACAAAAACTACGTTTGTGCGCCCTAGACACGACCAACATTGAAAGGTCAGAGGAAAGAAATGTCCTATGCACCAATATCCAGAGAGGGCTGACTCCCTTACTATTCTAATTCGGTTTAAAGCTTAGGGTAACAGGAAAGAAATGAAAAATAACAAAAAGATATGGAAATATGGCTGTAAGACAAAAAAGTACGGTGAGGATAAACTAACGACGAAGAAACTACATTCAAGTTCGAATGATCATGAAATAGAAAAACAAGCACATGAACCACTCATAGTTTGCAAAGATAACATCCAATACATATTTCAATATTCATTCCCTTACTAACAATAATTAAATTTAGATGTAAAATTTAAAAGCAACTAATAAGGAACATAAACATAAGCAGAAATGACAAGTAGGAAGTGATTACACAAGACTACTCAAGGAACGAGACACCGAATATCTTTCTATTGATGCATAAAACTTAAAGTATTTTTTTGTAGAATGTCTATCCTCTTCCAATTACATAAAATTGTTTAGTATTTATAGAGGGTTGCGCCTCTTTCATTAAATGTGCTTACAAAAAAAAAAATAGTAGATGAAAGACCAACGAGAATAATTTCCTCCTCGACATCAATGGTATACTGGTCAAAATATTCTTCATGGAAGCTACGATCTGACTTTGGTGAGAGAATCGCACAGAGAAATCATCATAATTAAATACTAAGAAGCGACCTTTGGACGTCGGTCCATTGGAATGCAACAAAATTGTTGGATAATCAGGAACCTAGTCATTGAATTTTGGCCACCTTTATGCTTTGGAAATCTACATTTACCCAGGAAGTCCATCAGATATTAAACTATTTTGAAAATGAGCGAAGTCGGTGGGGAGCGCATTGGAAATCATGAAATTCACCCCATGGTATTAAATCATGCACTTTTTTCAACATAAAATTCAGAAATATAGCCTCCTTTATCCAAATCATTAAATTCTCACAATCCTCTAGTCTAGGTACCTTCAAAATGCCTTTTGGAATGTTTTAAAACAATTTTGCAAGAAAATACTACAATAATTATTAATAGAACGAATTCAGGCGAAACACCATGTTTCACGTTCTCATGAGCCAAAACTTATTCCTCTACACCTTTGCCCAAACCGTTGAGCGCGCCAAACTGCTACCATATTGAAATTTTGTGCCATTAAAACAGTCTTTGCTCCTTTGAGGAAGTAACAATGAGCTCCACCCTCTCTAGAGACGAACTCACTTTTACCCGTAACAATATATTATACTAAAAGGAGAGAACAGCGCTTGTTTTTCCATTTTTGAATTTGCACATTGCATTCGTTATGCTATTTCACCCACAAAAAATGAGAATGGGTAATTCACCTTCATTAATCCATGACCTGCATCTTCGAATGCCTTTATAATTTACTTTTGCCCCAAGGAGGGGCAAATGAGAATTTCGCCCCTCACTAGGGGTGAAAGCCCATTTGACCTTGTTGACCATGCTCTCCTTAGCATTTATTTTGCCAAGTGAATTTCCATTTTCGAAATTTTTTCCTTTTTGGGCCCTTTTTCTATTTTCGACAATTTTCCATTTTCAGTGAATTTCCATTTTCATAAACTTCCTATTTTCAGTGACTTTCCATTTTTGGTAAATTCCCATTTTGAGAAACATTCCATTTTTGGAAACATTCCATTTTTGGTGACTTTCCATTTTCAGCGACTTTCCCACTTTCCCCCCAAGGAGGGGAAAAAGGCAGTTTTACTCCTCACTTGGGGCGAATCAACCTTTGACTTCTTTGACTTTGTAATTGCATTTGCTTCCCGAAATTGATTTTCTGCCCTAAAATTGATTTTTTGTGGTAAAGCTTCCCGGAGCCATAACTTTTGATCCATTCACCCGATTGTCTATTGTAATATATCATTGGAAAGCTTGAGAAAATATATATCACAACAAAATATCTAAATATCATTTCATCCAATTTTCCTTTCACTACTTGGATGTACTTCATACTTGGACGAATTTACAATTTTATTTTTTTGTGTGGCAAAAATACCAACAAACACTTACAAATAAAGGCTCATAAGGGAAATAGCCCTAATTTTTTAACTCAGCATACAAGGCTTCACCGCATTTGAGTTCCAAGTCATTGCAAATGATACTCGATGGACAGGAATGGACAACTCCCATGTTTTATGGGGTTCACCTTACTACACCTATATATTTAGAATGATGCATAAAGTGGTCTCCCCACCTTTTCCATACCCTCCTTAGCATAGGACCATGTGACCATGGCATAGGGATTATCCTTTAAGATCTACACACTTAATGGGAGACGCTCATTCCCTAACATAAATCTAAGCCCATATAGCTATGTTGAATAGCGTATAGCCTTGGTGCTTAGGTACCATGCCTCCATGGGCTAACTAAGTTCATTACCACTTCGATGACAACTGACATGATCACTTGATCCTACATAATTAAGGGATAACCATCATTATCTTGTGAATGGTTTTCCCAATATTTAGATGGGACAGACATGAACCTACATATTCAAGGTACAATGATTCATAAGTACCCTAGTTATTGTCTTCACACAAATTCTTCCAAGTTTATGAGTTCCTAGATATTGCATTCACTTAACCCCTTCTAGGGCTCATATCTACCTGGTTATTGCCTTTGCACAACTCTTCCTAGGATTGGGCTTTATGGCTTACTAAAGGAATATTTCTTCTCATCCCAAGGTTAGATAAATATTTCAATATTAATAAGCATGATATAAACCATCAAAATAAATGCTAGAAGATATAAACTAAGATTTCCTTTTAACCAAAAGCCACATTTATGCATTGATACAAAGAATTAAGTAAAAGCTACCTAAACCATGCTGACTTTGGAGATTCAAAGGGCCAGGATCATCCTAGCTAGGATAGCATACCTGTGCCATTATAGTATTGGTCCTTAGATATCACGGTCCTTGCCACTGAGTTAGAGTCACTAGGTGAACATTCCTCCAAGATGTCTTCTTTCAGCATAAAAGGTGTCCACTGATCATGAGATCCGTATCTTTAGCTTAACAGAGTCAGCAGGTGATTTTTCTAGATGAATGTAAACCAAATATTCACCAAACTTGGGCTCCCTTAAAGTACAGAGATTATTTGTCTCACCAGGCATGCCAAAAATTGTTGGTCAAATATCTGCGTAATTAACAAAAACTACGTTTGTGCGCCCTAGACCCGACCAACATTGAAATTTCAGAGGAAAGAAATGTCCTATGCACCAATATCCAAAGAGGGCTGACTCCCTTACTATTCTAATTCGGTTTAAAGCTTAGGGTAATAGGAAAGAAATGGAAAATAACAAAAAGAGATGGAAATATGGTTGTAAGCCAAAAAAGTACGGTGAGGATAAACTAACAGCAAGAAACCACATTCAAGTTTGAATTAGCATGAAATAGAAAAGTAAGCATAGGAACCACTCATAGTTTGCAGAGATAACATCCAAGACACATTTCAGTGTTCATTCCCTTACCAGCAGTAATTAAATTTAGATGTAAAATTTAAAGGCAACTAATAAGGAACATAAACATAAGCAGAAATGAAAAGTAGGAAGTGATTACACAAGACTAATCAAGGAACGAGACACCGAATATCTTTCTATTGATGCATAAAACTTAAAGTATTTTTTTGTAGAATGTCTATCCTCTTCCAATTACATAAAATTGTTTAGTATTTATAGAGGGTTGCGCCTCTTTCATTAAATGTGCTTACAAACAAAATTTTAGTAGATGAAAGACCAACAAGAATAATTTCCTCCTCGACATCAATGGTATACTGGTCAAAATATTCTTCATGGAAGCTACGATTTGACTTTGGCGAGAGAATCGCATAGAGAAATCATCATAATTAAATACTAAGAAGCGGCCTTTCTACGTCGGTGCATTGGAATGCAACAAAATTGTTGGAGTATCAGGAACCTAGTCATTGAATTTTGGCCACCTTTATGCTTTGGAAATCTACATTTACCCAAGAAGCCCATCAGATATTAAACTATTTTGAAAATGAGCGAAGTCGATGGGGAGCGCATTGGAAATCATGAAATTCACCCCATGGTATTAAATCATGCACTCTTTTCAACATAAAATTCAGAAATATAGCCTCCTTTATCCCGATCATTAAATTCTCACAATCCTCTAGTCTAGGCACCTTCGAAAAGCCTTTTGGAATGTTTTAAAACAATTTTGCAAGAAAATATTACAATAATTATTCATAGAGCGAATTCAGGCGAAACACCATGTTTCACGTTCTCATGAGCCAAAACTTCTTCCTCTACACCTTTGCCCAAACCGTTGAGTGCGCCAAATTGCTACCATATTGAAATTTTGTGCCATTAAAATCGACTTTGCTCCTTTGAGGAAGTAACAATGAGCTCCACCCTCTCTAGAGACGAACTCACTTTTACCCGTAACAATATATTATACTAAAAGGAGAGAACAGCGCTTGTTTTTCCATTTTTGAATTTGCACATTGCATTCGTTATGCTATTTCACCCACAAAAAATGAGAACGGGTAATTCACCTTCATTATCGAATGCCTTTATAATTTGCTTTTGCCCCAAGGAGGGGCAAATGAGAATTTCGCCCCTCATTAGGGGTGAAAGCCCATTTGACCTTGTTGACCATGCGCTCCTTAGCATTTATTTGGCCAAGTGAATTTCCATTTTTGAATTTTTTTCCTTTTTGGGCCCTTTTTCTATTTTCGACAATTTTCCATTTTCAGTGAATTTCCATTTTCGGTGACTTTCCATTTTTGTAAACTTCCTATTTTTAGTGACTTTCCTATTTCGGTAAATTCTCATTTTGAGAAACATTCCATTTTTGGAAACTTTCCATTTTCGGTGACTTTCCATTTTCGGCGACTTTCCCACTTTCGCCCCAAGGAGGGGAAAAATGCAGTTTTACTCCTCACTTGGGGCGAATCAACCTTTGACTTTGTAATTGCATTTGCTTCCCCGAAATTGATTTTCTACCCTAAAATTAATTTTTGGTGGTAAAGCTTCTCGGAGCCATAACTTTTGATCCGTTCACTCGATTGTCTATTATAATATATCATTGGAAAGCTTGAGAAAATATATATCACAAAAAAATATCTAAATATCATTTCATCCAATTTTCCTTTCACTACTGGATGTACTTCATACTTGGACGAATTTAAAATTTTATTTTTTAGTGTGGCAAAAATACCAACAAACACTTACAAATAAAGGCTCATAAGGGAAACACCCCTAATTTTTTAACTCAACATACAAGGCTTCACCACATTTGAGTTCCAAGTCATTGCAAATGATACTCAATGGACAGGAATGGACAACTCCCATGTTTTATGGGGTTCACCTTACTACACTTAAATATTTAGAATGATGCATAAAGTGGTCTCCCCACCTTTTCCATACCCTCCTTAGCATAGGACCATGTGACCATGGCATAGGGATTATCCTTTAAGATCTACACACTTAATGGGAGACGCTCATTCCCTAACCTAAATCTAAGCCCATATAGCCAGGTTGAACAGTGTATAGCCTTGGTGCTTAGGTACCATGCCTCCATGGGCTAACTAAGTTCATTACCACTTCGATGACAACTGACATGATCACTTGATCCTACACAATTAAGGGATAACCATCATTATATTGTGAATGGTTTTCCCAATATTTAGATGGGACAGACATGAACCTACATATTCAAGGTACAATGATTCATAAGTACCCTAGTTATTGTCTTCACACAAATTCTTCCAAGTTTATGAGTTCCTAGATATTGCATTCACTTAACCCCTTCTAGGGCTCATATCTACCTGGTTATTGCCTTTGCACAACTCTTCCTAGGATTGGGCTTTATGGCTTACTAGAGGAATATTTCTTCTCATCCCAAGGTTAGATAAATATTTCAATATTAATAAGCATGATATAAACCATCAAAATAAATGCTAGAAGATATAAACTAAGATTTCCTCTTAACCAAAAGCCACATTTATGCATTGATACAAAGAATTAAGTAAAAGCTACCTAAACCATGATAGAATTAAACCACATTACTTATTTCCAACGCTTATCAAAATGCTTCAAAGAAAAATTCTATCAATTAAAATAAATGAGCTAAAGATATTATCCATAAATCTATTTCCATAATCAATGTAACTCCAAGCTAAGGATAAAATATTTCTTAACCAAATACTTCATTTCTCATGATAAAATAAAACAACATAATTCTTATTTATAACAATAATCAAGTTTTACAAATATTTCAAGCAAATACAAGTCTTTGCTTATTTACATCAACATTGCTTTTGAAAAGCTTTAAAAAAATGTTAAGGATCTCCCACCAACTAAGTCTTCGCAACTTCTTTTATGGTAGAACCACCCACAACATGAGAGATTTACTTAAGGATCAAAATAGCTTTATATGTTTGAATCATGCCAACATACAATATGCAAACAACCGTGCATAAAACATAAACAAACCAACCAAGGAGAATCCCATACTTCTCTAGATAATAATTCTTTAACTCACAAAGGTCTCAAGAATTATTATACATGCAATACAGTCCATACAAGAGAATCCCATGTTTCTTTTTATAATGATCCCTTAGCCTACAAAATTCTTCAGGAATCATTATATTAGTTTCTCTTTCAAAACCACAAGCAAGCAAAATTTCCTATAAAAAATAATCTCATACTTCTCTTTATAGTGACCCCTTAGCCTACAAAAGTCTTCACGAATCATTATATCAGTTTTTCTTCCAAAACCAACAAGTAAGCTATACAACAGAGTTAAAGAAAACTACCTCAAAACTTTCCATAATCCTATATTATTAAGCATTTAAATAACAAAAAATAAAGCTCTCACTTAAAGACAGCCTACTACAAGATTTTACCTAAGTTCAAAAGAGCCTAAAAGATTTCCCTACAAAAAGCTTTTACTTACACATAGAACCGTCTACATTCTTTAAAATATTTCTTTAAACCATAAAAGCATTCATATCCTTTACATCATAAGGCTTAATTAAAAACATAGAACTAATCTACATTTTTTAAAGCTTTCATTAAACCATAAAAGTATTCATAACCTTATAACTTAAGCTTAATTAAAAACATAGATTTCTAATAAGCTTTCATTAAACCATAAAGGTAATTTAAAACCTTACAACATAGATTAAAGCTTACACATAAGAAATAAAAACCATCAATGTACATAAATAAATACAAAGGGCTTCAAAAGACCATGCTAGAAAATGAAACCCCTAAAAAAAGCTAAGGATCGATGCTCAAAACAAATGAGCTATGAAGCAATAAAGGATAAGATGAAACCAATCAATCAAAATATATCCTTAGAGATAATAAAGGATTCTACAAGATGATGTCTACCAGCCTGCGATAGAGAACAACTAATACGACCAGCCTACACAAAATAACACTAAGATGTAAGGGACGATCCTCTACCAAAACCAATGATGCAAAGCTATAGAACAAGTAGAAGGTTAAACTTAGGCATCATTGTTCTCACTAAAAAGAGTCAAACCCTAGGAGTCATTGAATTCTCAGAGTCCTACGGGGAGTGGTACTATCATTCACCATAAGGTTGTTTCCCAGTCTGCATTTGCAAAGTTAAATACGCAAGGGGAGCAAGTTGTCTTAGCAATCAAAGCTGAGGCTTGTCAAAGCTGGATGTTGCAAATCCAAGATTTCTTAAAACTTGGTATGATCCCATAGGGATTGTCGCGTGCCACAAGACGCACATTCAAACAGAAAGCGACTAAGTATGTCTTGATAGGAGATATTTTGTACTGACACAACCATGAAGGAGTTCTCCTTCGATGTCTTGAGCCCCAAGAGTCATCTTGGGCAATTTCAAAAGCTCACGACGGTATGTGTGGTGGCCATTTCAACGACATGGCTATCGTCAAACGCATCCTTCGCATGGGTTATTATTGGACCACTATGGAGAAGGATTGCAATGTGTATGTCAAGAAATGCATTAAATGTCAACATCATGCTAATCTTATGCACTTGCCATCATAGGCCTTACTACCCATTCAGGTGGCTTGGCCATTTGCTCGGTGGGGACTAGATCTTATTGGCAAGATTTCTCCTCCATCGTCAGGCTGACATACATTCATTATCACAGCTATTGAGTATTTCTAGAGTGGGTGGAAGCCATTCCCCTTACAACAACCACTGGAGATCGCATCACATAATTTATTCTCAAGCATATCATATGTCGTTTTGGGATACCATCCAAAATAATTTTGGATAATGGAACTTCTTTTAAGAACAAAATTGTGCGGACTTTAACGTCTAAATACCGCATTAAACATAGTTTTGCAACTCCATACTATCCGTAAGCAAACGGGCAAGCTAAGGCCTCAAACAAGATTGTGGTAGCCATCTTGAAAAAGACAGTGTAAGAACACCACAAGGATTGGCATATACAATTGCCCCTTGCACTATGGGCTTACAGGACTAGCATTCGGACGCCCATTAGGTCAACGTCGAATTCACTAGTATATGGCGTCAAGGCCATTATGCCCTTAGAGTTGGAATTTCCAACGATGTGTGTCGCATTGAAAGAGTTCATCTATGATGACACCGTGCGGAAAGCTCACCTCGATCAATTGACGTTACTTGATGAACGTCGCATGAATGCCCTCGAGCATCTTTGCGTTTATCAGGATCGATTAAAACAAGCTTACAATATCAAAGTCCACCAGAGAGACTTTGAATTTGGGGATCTTGTGTTGAAAGAAAACCAACAGAACTCAAATTTGTCGTCGGATATGCGAGACAAATTCACGGCTAATTTGGTAGGGCCTTACATCATATCTAAAAATATTGGTCTAGGTACCTATCGCCTAACGTCGCTAGAGGGTGTGGAAGAGCTTGAGCCTCTCAATATCATCCATATTAAGGTGTTCTATGCTTGAGAGTGTAGTAAAGGCACCAAAGGCATCCGTAAGCCCTTTGGTCAACTCAAAAGCTCTGAGGTTTTTTCCACAACCGCTCGGTCATCCCAAAAGGCTCTGAGTTCTCGAATTGAGAAGCTTGGTCAAGTAAATGCACCAAAGGCATATGTAAGCCCTTTGGTCAACCCAAAAGCTTTGAGGGTTTTGTCCCAACCGCTCGGTCATCCCAAAATGCCCCAAGCCCTCTGTTGAGTAGCTTGGTCAAGTAAAAGCCCCAAAGGTAGTTCCTCACCGCTTGGTCATCCTTAAAATCTCCAAGGACATGTACTCATTGTTTGGTCAAATATGACAGCTCAAAAATGTATAAAAATTTGAAAATATATAAAAACCCATAAAAAAAAATTAAATCCAAAAAAAAAATTGGCAAAGCATAAAATCCAAAAATATATGCATTTGCATTTTGCATTTTCATTTGCATTCACACATACATTCGCTGCATTACATTGTATATAGGCATTCTTCATCCATTACATTCCGTAGTAGAATGGATCATGTTTGTTAGACACAAACGTGGTGTCGTTTGTAATACTGACAAACACAATCCATTCTACTACAGAATGCAATGGATGAAGAATGCCTATATGCAATGTAATGCAGTGAATGCATGTGTGAATGCAAAATGTAAATGCATATGTTTTTGGATTTTACGCTTTGCCAATTTTTTTTTGGATTTAAAAAAAAATTATGGGTTTTTATATATTTTCAAATTTGTATACATTTTTGAGCTGTCATATTTGACCAAACAATGAGTACATATCCTTGGAGCTTTTGAGGATGACCAAGCAACGAGGAACTGCCTTTGGGGCTTTTACTTGACCAAGCTACTCAGCAAAGGGCTTGGGGCATTTTGGGATGACTGAGCGGTTGGGACAAAACCCTCAGAGCTTTTGGGTTGACCAAATGGCTTATAGATGCCTTTGGTGCATTTACTTGACCAAGCTTCTCAATTTGAGAACTTAAAGCCTTTTGGGATGACCGAGTGGTTGTGGACAAACCCTCAGAACTTTTGGGTTGACCAAAGGGCTTACAGATGCCTTTGGTGCCTTTACTACACTCTCAAGCATATAACACCTTAATATGGATGATATTGAGAGGCTCAAGCTCTTCCACACCCTCTAACGATGTTAGGTGATTGGTGCCTAGCCCAATCTTTTTAGATATGATGTAAGGCCCTAGCCATTTAGCCATGAATTTGTCTCACATATCTGATGGTAAATTTGAGTTCTATTGGTTTCCTTTCAGCACAAGATCCCCAACTTCAAAGTCTCTTTGGTGGACTTTGATATTGTAAGCTCATTTTAATCGCTCTTGATAAACGCAGAGATGCTCGAGGGCATTCACGCGATGTTCATCGAGCAACGTCAATTGATCGAGGTGAGCTTGTTGCGCAGAGTCTTCATCAATGAACTCTTTCAATGCGATGCATAGCATTGGAATTTCTAACTCTAAGGGCATAATGGCCTCGGTGCCATATACTAGTGAAAATGGTGTTGCCCCAATGGGCGTCCGAATGCTAGTCCTGTAAGCCCATAGTGCAAGGGGCAATTGTATATGCCAATCCTTGTGGTGTTCTTGCACTATCTTTTTCAAGATGGCTACCACAGTCTTGTTTGAGGCCTCAGCTTGCCCGTTTGCTTGCAGATAGTATGGAGTTGCAAAACTATGTTTAATGCGGTATTTAGACGTTAAAGCCCACATAGTTTTGTTCTTAAAAGAAGTTCCATTATTCAAAATTATTTTGGATGGTATCCCAAAATGACATATGATATGCTCGAGAATAAATTCTGTGATGCGAGCTCCAGTGGTCATTGTAAGGGGAATGGCTTCCACCCACTTTGTAAAATACTCAATAGCCATGATAATGAATGTATGTCGGCTTGACGATGGAGGAGAAATCTTGCCAATAAGATCTAGTCCCCACTGAGCAAATGGCCAAGCCACCTGAATGGGCTGTAAGGCCTATGATGGCAAGTGCGTAAGATTAGCATGATGCTGACATTTAACGCATTTCTTGACATACACATTGCAATCCTTCTCCATAGTGGGCCAATAATAACCCATGCGAAGGATGCATTTGACGATAGCCATGCCGCTGAAATGGCCACCGCACGTACCATCGTGAGCTTCTAAAATTTCCCAAGATGACTCTTGGGGCTCAAGACATCGAAGGAGAACTCCTTCGTGGCTGCGTCGGTACAAAATATCTCCTATCAAGACATACTTAGTCACTTTTTGTTTGAATGTGCATCTTGCGGCATGCCACAATCCCTCTGGGATCATACCAAGTTTTAGGAAATCTTGGATTTGCAACATCCAACTTTGACAAGCCTCAACTTCGATTGCTAAGACGACTTGCTCCCCCTACGTATTTAACTTTGCAAATGCATACTGGGAAACAACCTTATGGTGAATGGTAGTACCACTCCCCATAGGACTCTGAGAAGTCAATGACTCCTAGGGTGCCTGCTTAAGAAAGTCTTCCACTCTACGAAACCAATCAGTTGTTGGTTCCACAACAATCATGTTGACTGACTCTTTGTTATCAAAGGCTGCATGCTCTGCTGCTGGGTGTGAGAGCATTCTAACATGGATGGTAGTAAAATCGATAGACGAATTATGAGGGATCAAGGACCCCAAAGATGCCATGGTGTCTACGAATCTATTTGATGAATGAGGGATTGCCTCAATGTCATACCATTCCAATTTAGCCAGATAAGTGGCAACAAGATCTTTGTAGGCTTTTAGTACGGGACATCGACACTGAAAGAGCCCCTTAACCTGGTTAACTATGAGCAGAGAATCACCAAAAATGTTCAGTATTTTAATACCCATGGCGATGGCTGCATGGAGGCCCAAAAGTAGGGCTTCATACTCAACATTATTGTTGGTGCACGAAAAGTCTAACTTGAATGACAAGGGCATTGGAGCTCCTTGTGGTGTGAAAAACACTATTCCTACACCACCCCCTTGCTCACACTTCGAACCATCGAAGAACAATGTCATATCAACATTATTCTCTAGTTCCTTGGGTTCGGGAGCTTTAGATATTATGAAGACCGCATCATCTGGAAGCTCAATGGTTAGAGGCCTACTGTTGGACAGTGGTGCCTCAACCAGTTGATCAGCTATGACTTGTCCCTTGATGGACTTTTGGCTGATGAATTGCAAATCAAATTCTATCAATAGCATGATCCACTTTGTAGTACGTGTGTTATGATATGTCTTGCTCATCATATACTGCAAAGGATTCTATTTCGATATAACATATGTTGTATGACTTAGCATGTAATGCCACAATTTCTTGGTAGTGAACACCACTTCTAGACAAAGCTTCTCAACATATGCATATCCTGACTCATAACTCACCAAGGTGCGACTGATGTAATATACGGCTTGCTCTTTGCCTTGCATATTCTTTTGGGCTAACATGGTCCCTAATGCAAAGTTGGTTGCCGATATATATAGCAAAAAAGGCACATCTGGCCTTGGTGGAGCTAGTATTGGCGACGTTGCCAGGTATTGCTTAATCTCAGCAAAGGCTACTTGGCAGTCCTCGTCCCAATCAAATGGGACCCCCTTGTGTAGCAGTCGATTCATGGGTCGACATTTATTCGATAATTGAGCGATGAATCACTTTATGGATGCTACTTTTCCCTGAAGGCTTCTTAGTTCTTTGATATTAGTGGGAGGACGCATCTCTAGAATAGCCTTGACCTTTGTTGGATCTACTTTGATGCCTCATTTAGAAATGATGAATCCCAAGAGTTTACCTGAAGTTATGCCAAATATGCACTTCTTAGGATTCAACCTGACATTATGCTCTATCAGGCGATCGAAGACCTTCCTTAAGACCTCTGCATGCTCTGCTCACAGCAACGACTTAGCTAGTAAGTCATCGATATAATATTCTAATATTTTATGCATGTAGTCATGAAAGATATATGTCATAGCCCATTGATATGTGGCACCAACATTTTTAAGACCGAATGGCATAACTTTGTAGCAAAATGTCCCCCATGGCGTTATAAACATGGTTTTATGCTGATCTTCGGGTTTAATCTGAATCTGATTGTATCCAAAAAAATCATCCATAAGGGAGAGCATTTCGTGACCTATAGTAGCATCTACCAGAGCATCGATATTTGGCAACGGAAATGAATCTTTGGGTGTTGCCTTATTGAGGTCTCTAAAATCCGTACAAATACGGACCCTTCCATCTAGCTTTCCTACGGGCACCATATTGGACACCCATTCTGGATAGTCGATGGATATGATGAAATCTACGTCCAACAACTTTTGCAACTCGTCTTTCACCATTAAGGCTACTTTTGGATGCATTTTTCTGAGTTTTTGCTTGACTGGCTTCTTTGATAGATCTAGCGAAAGGTTATGAGTAACCAATTTTGGATCTAGACCCGGCATGTCTTTGTAAGTCCAAGCAAAGAGATCAGGTCTCTCTTTTAGTAGAGGGATGATGCTATCACACTCATCTGGAGTGAGACTCTCCCCAAATCTAACCTTCCTTGGATTGGTGGGATCTTTACTGATATCCACATCAAAGGTTTTCTCTACTGACATATGTGATCCCTCCTCAAGCTGGTGAGGCATAGGAATCAGATGGATGTCATCAACCGGGTTCACATGTTCCTCGTGGGAAGCACCCTCAGTATGATAAACATCATAAGCATAGCCTAGCACAAAATGAAATGGTTGCAGCATTTCTTCATTAGGGAAGAAATCTTCAGGCTGGACCAATGAGTCAGCGTGATCCCAATCGATAGCATCCATGTTCAGATGCAGCGGTTTGGATGGATCTTCTGGATTGTGGAGTGGAGTGGTCAAATCAATGGAGACCATATTGATGGAATGGAATTGATCTCTGGAACCACATGGACAAAACTCTATATCTAAAGCGTAGCTTCTGTACCCAAGATCTGGTTCGGATGGTACGGGCACAAATGGATCCTCTCTATGGGATGCCCATATAACTGGATCCTCCTGGTGCACTAGCTACAAAATGGGATCTCTCGACTCAAGGAGCTCCATGTACGTAGGTGGATGGGGAAAGAGTTCCTGATACCTCTCTTCGAGCTCTCTTCTTTCCCTCAGGTTGCGATGGAGATTAATCTCCCGATGCAAACCTATAGCTGTAATAGGCGAGGGACCTCGAGGTGGGGGCCTATTACGTAAGTGATGAGGTCCCAAATAGGCCATCTCCAATGAGTCCTCATCATCACTATACAAATACAATCCGTCACTTCCCCCTCCTCTAAGGGGTGATCTTCCAGATGTGGCCCCATGTATCTGATTCTGCGGTCGCTATCATCACTATCCGGATAAATATGATAGAATGATCGTATATATGATACTGTCGCATAAACTGGTGCTACTTCTTCCTCAGAGTGCTCAGTGTTGGGAGGGACTTCCTCCATAACATGCTTCGATTCCCTAGGCAATAGATATTGTGGATACACGAGCCTAGAATCGGTCCTCTCATCTACATCACTGTGGTCACTACCATGGATGGGCCACTCTATTGTGTCTATGCACAGTGGGAGATTAGTTGGGTGAGGCTTTAAGTAGGCCTCCTCTATTTCATATTTATAATCACTATCGACTATGAAGCGCTCATTCGTCTCTTCCACTTGTTCCATAGGCAGCAGATGGCATATAAACGTCGGACCTGGAAAGGTCGGCTCGATTTCCTCCTTATATTGATCATCATTTGAGGACTCATCATCTGCATCATAACTAGGTCCAATCATTTCGGAGGTGGACTCCTCTCCATCATCATCACAAATATCTCCTGACTTGAGATTGCCTATAGTAGTGGGGTTATGCCCCTGCATACCAGTGTCATCGGTAGCACTACGGATTTGGTTACCCAGGTTGCCTCTGGGGTTGTCCTCTAAGGGCCCATCATGATATGAATCGGGTGGCCCTATGGTAACAAATGATACCATCTGGTGAGTCCTCCAATAGCTGGAAGGATTAGGGTGATATGGATTAAAATCCACATCATCCCCTAGACTCAGGTACATGTGATCTAAGGATGTGGCAAGCAAATCATCATGATCCTGTACCTATAACCCTAACCCGAACCTATCAGTAGCTAACTGATAATGAGGTTCAAGCAGAGTCCTACGTCCTTGTTCGAAAAGACCAAGACCATGTCCATGCCAATGATACGACTCAAAAATGTGCATGGCATATTTCGGGTTGGATAGATAGCGCACATTCATAGTGAATGGCTCATCATCATCCTCATCTATGGACATTCTGGTGGGCGCTTGATCTAGCCCTGCGTAGACGAAGTTTGTTTGGTTGGGTGGCTCACCCAACGACACTATAGATCCAATCAAAAATCGATGGGCGTGCGGTCGGCCCATCTCTTGTGCAGTTTTTAGGATAGGTCCAAAAGTAACATTTTGCACAAGATACTCACCCAACCCTATGCTAGCCAGATGAACGGTCACCTACGGTGCAGATGACCCTGCTGAAGATGCGGGTGAAGCAGGCTGAGGTGCCTCCTTGGCTTTGTCTTGGGGTTCTTCCACATCCATGGGAGTGGGAGTCTCATTGGTGACTAGTCTGGGCATATGATCTTCTACTTTCTCACCCAATTTTACCTTTAGCTTCTCGCCTTGTCGATGCATTGTCGATGTAGTCAATTTTAGAGAAGTTGCAGTCGTATGCTCAGATCTATGTGACACAGATGTCGATGGTTGAGCATGGGATGCTGGTTTACCTCTTGGAATCTTAACCGACGAAGCAGGCCGGATATCCAAGTGCATCGATGGGAGTACAAAACCCCCAAGCAAATCTGCTAGGTTCATGAACTTGAATGGTTCTTCGTCCGAGGACACTACGTGAACCTATCCCTCATGAATGTACTTCATGCATTGATGCAAGATAGAGGGGATGCAATGCATTTCATGAATCCAAGGCCTTTCGAGTAGAATGTTGTATTGCATGGCACCCTCTATCACGTGACACATCACAGAGATGGTCTTGAGTCCCACCTGAATAGGTAGAACAATTGTACCAACCATCGAGCATAGTGCATCGTTAAATGCTCTCAACGTAAAGGTGGTAGGCACAATGTGTGATTTGGGTAACTTGAGATGGCTCAGTGCCTTGGTCGTAATTATATTGATCGAGGACCCAGTGTCGATCAAGACCCTTTTGAAAGGCATGTGGTTAACACATGCGATAATATGCAATGGTGGGTCAGCCATAATAGTAGGAACCATCTTCACTTCATGATCATAAAATTGTATCGTGGGTTCCTGACACTATTGTACATGTCCCACAAAATTTGTAAATGCGTGCGCATCTTGGGACTATACCTCAATGGACCTCAGAATGTCCATAAGAGTCTCCCTGTGTCTAGGGGACTGTTGAATAAGCTCATATATTGACAACTTCGTAGGAGTTGTCTGCAGGTTCTGAACTAACCTGCTCCTTATGGTCACCACCGGTCTAGTTGGTGGGCCTGGAATGTTTTGAGCTGGTCGTTGATCCGACATAGCTTGTATTCTAATGGGAGCATGAGGTTGATTCGGTTGATCGTACCTCCCGTGTCTAGTAACAACATTGACCATGCCTACGAACCCCTGGGTAGGTGGTTCGATTCTCACTTGATTGACCTGGTCGACGTTGTTACGAGGCACCTCATGATTAGGTAGTGGATTCTTGAAAATCCCCATGTTTCTATTGTCGGGCGCCTATGGATTGCCTGGTACGACAAGCTCTCCTTTTTCTATCATGTTCTGCACAATGTGTTTGAAGGACCAACATGTCTCGATGTCGTGGCCTTTCGCTCTGTGGAATATGCAGAATAGATCGTCTTGATGCCACTTTGACTTTGGCACATTCGGATCTACTAATTTGACCTCGGGCAATCGTATGGCCTTGGCCTCGCACAATTGATGGAAAATCAAAGTCATCGATTCCGTCAGAGGTGTGAACTGGCGAGGTGGGTGCTCTTCTCTATTTTTGCCCTTATAGTTGTTTTTGCGTGTCTCATAACGCGCAGGAGGAGGTTGGGCCTGATAATTAGGCTTTTGTTGTCCCTTGTCCTCTCCTCCAAGATTTAGTACTACTTGATTCACGTGGGCCTGCTTGCCCTGTTGCTTCGTAGTACTCTTTTTAAACCCCTCTTTCCTGGTCTTGAGCTTCAAGTTGCCTTCTTGCAACTTGATGTCCTCGATCACCTCGGCTTGCACCATAGCTTCCTCGAATGTAGCGTACTATTGCAGCTACAATAGTAGCGAGATGTGCTTGGCACAACTCTTTGTAAACATTCGGGTCAATTCAGCTGTAGGAATAGGGAATGGCAGCTTTGCCATTATTCTATGCCATTTCTTTCTGTATTGCTCGATGGGCTCATCGTCGTGCTGAGCTAGCACAGCCAAATCAGAAAGGTTGGCCTATTTCTTGATGCCAAATGAATAGCGTTCAAGAAATGCATTAGCTAACTGCTCGAAACCAGTAATACTATGTTTCTTTAGTTGGTTGAACCACTCTCAGGCTAGGCTAGAGAGTGTCATAATGAAGGTGCACAACAACAAGGCATCATGACTCTTTATCTGGAAACAAGCATCCAAAAAACTCGTAACATGCTCTTGGGCATCCTCATCACCCTTGAATTTTTCTAACCTGGGCATATCAAAATGCTCGGGATATGGAGGCATGGGCACCGAGGGGTCTAGAGGTTCATTGTGTATCTTCCTCAGTGTCGGCTTTTGAATAGCCATGCCTTGCCTCTCTATTGCTTTGACCTTATCGACCAAAGCCTTGTACGCCTCAGAAGACAAAAAGTCCTCCTCCCTAAGCTATCGTGGAGGTGGTTTAGGAGGTAATGTCTTCTTTGGGGGAGGTGGAGGACGTGGCTCTTCCTCCTCCTCAACTCGATAACTCTCAGGATACTCCTGATCATATCCATCTACATCCACATGTTCATGCTACCTCTGTCTAAGATCATTGAGTGACGATAGTCGCTCCCTCTGTTGGGCACTGACATGAGTACGAGCGTCTCTGTGCTCCTCGTGCATATCGGCTAGGGACACAACCCTCCTATGCACATGCTCTCTATGCTCCTCGGGAGGGTATAGGCCAGCCCTGGCTAGCCGATCCTCCTACTCTATGCGCTCCTTTTGAGCTAGAATACGCTCCTCGTGCATGCGTTGCTCATATAATCTCTGTCGTAGGAGCCTTTGTGCTTGAATATTTTCATCTTCAATATGTTGCCTCTCTAGGCGAGCATCATCCAATTGATCTTGGAGGAGTTGACGTCTTTGCTCAGACACCAGTCTATGTGATCTATCGATCTGGTCGGCCGTGGGAGGCCTCCGGTGTGTGTGCTCTATGCGAGCTACCTTATGGGTTCTGTACCCATCGAACAAATGTGTGGATGGTGGACGTGTGACATGAGGGTGCTTAGAAGCCTCTCCATGCTCTCTAGTGATCTTGATACAACTATCGCTATGCTCACTCGGAGCACGAGTGGGCGAAGCTGTAGGCTTGCAGCCTAGCTACTCAAGAACACTACCTAGACCATCTAACTATCTAGACCTCCACCGCTCATGCGGTGGTGTTCCATTAGCTCCCACCTTTGATATATCAATGGTGATCTTGCATGGTGGGCCACGTGCAGGAGTATGGGTGGATCTATGCTCGAAAGTGAGCCTATCCTCTTGCCCCTAGATGGGTGGATCTTTGGTCCATCTATACTCTGACTATGGAGGGTTAGAACCTCCTGTGGACCTAGTACGTATGGGAACCAACTTGGTCCCCTGCACAACATATTCCTCGGCCGATCCCATGGATGCGCGTGCAGTGCGGTCTCGGTAATGGCTTTGGAGTAGAGCATCCTCATGCTGAGAAGCTCTACGCTTAGTCCTATGCCTAGAGGAGTGTACTGAAGCTCCTCTATCGGGGGTCCGCTCAACGGGATCTCCCCGTGTCGAGTTGTCACCTCTAATGCTCGTCGAACGTCGTTCGGTTCGCTCATGTGAATGAGGACTCGACACATGCTGTTGTGAACCAGTTGGGGGTTGATCATGGGCATCGGTCCTAGACCTTTTTCGATCACCCCATGTGTTCACCATTTGTGTACCTAACGTCTAGATGTGTTTTATTATGCAAACAAGGTATACAAATGATGATTATCTCCTTTTAAATTTTTATTGTGAGCCCTAAACTATTTGATGTTGTTTTCAGATGTGTTGTATCGGTGTTAGAAACTCTCACATGTTTTGAAAGATTGTTGGATTTTATACTCAGTTAAATTGGCTTTCACCTGTATACCCATAGCTCGACAACTTGGCGGTGAAACCCAAGTCACGTAAACCAACCTATAATGTGTGGAAGTGAAGCCCACACATGGTCAGGGGGCACAGGTCCTCCCAGTTCCTCACCCATTTTCCCCCAATCAGCGTCATACCCTCCGAAGAGGAGTATATGCAAATTTTTTAGGGTACGAAAGGATCTTGGACCCGGTATGGTCTAATAACACAAGGTACGTGGGATTTGGGCCAACGGATGGAAGTTACGCCCACCGTCGTTGAACCCTACTAGTGGTTGGAGATGAAGCCCAACTCACTAGCGTTTAAGTGCCAGGTGGTGTGTGTGGTTCCTTTTACTTTGCAAAAATGACAAATGCATAAAGGAGCATAATGATCATTCCTACATGATATGCATGAAAATAAAGGAACATTTCAAATTCAGAAAGAATGCATGCTAATGTCCTATATGATATTTTGATGATGCAATTACAATGACATGGCCACTAATTGGGCCTCAAGCATGCAAACGACACACAATCTCTATCAAGGTCATTGTATTTAGGGGTGGACTGCACTCAGAGGTCCGCTATTCCCAACAATGCCTCTCTAATGAAAGGAAAATGGAAACAAACTAAGACTTGTTCATTGACTATTTTTTACTTAAGTTCCTAGTTTGCGATAGTTCAATGCTTTCTGGAAAGATACAGAGCAGAAAATTCAAAATAGATAGTGAAATTGGGGCCTACCTTAGCTCCTGCTCTGCTGCCCACTGAGTTTCCTACTATCTGCATTTTCCTCTGTTAACCGTAGGTCCGATCTACGGGCTGCAGTAGTGACCACAGGTTACAACCATGGGCCAAAAAATAACCACAGTTGAAAGCTACGGTTAGCACTTGAGATAAGAAAAAGCCAAGAAAAGTCAATACTCAGGGGCTAGAAATATGGAGTTCCATCGTGATCACCATCTGACCTAACCATGGAGCATGCACCTAGCTACTGCATTGATCTATACCATCATAAAAGCATAAATATTCACACAAGTACATAAATTGAACAAAAACAACGTATGTAAGGTTTCTCGTATTAATATTTGAATGAGCTTTGATTACAAAAATGCCCTCTCAAGGTCACTTGAAAGATGATACTGATATTACAATTGCCAATGCCCTCAATAGGGTAGGTGCACTTGTAGTGCTCTATTGATTAGTCACAAACTGCCTTGGGGTGGAGCTAACCCCCTTCTTCGCGATGTGGAAGGATTATGACATAAGCTCCTCTTGTACCTGTCTCCCTATGAACAAGAAACAACAACACATGATTAAAAATATTGATAGCCTCTCGTGATGAGGCCCTTTAAGGGAATATGTATGCAAATGCCATTAAACTAGTAAAACAAGAAAGCATAAAGAAAGACTTTAAACTATTCTAATTAAATCAAGAATTATACTACAACATGAAGGACATGAATAAGCAAATGATGCATGGATCAAATATCAAGTTAGGAACAATAAAGTGCATAAAAGATCCAATATACTCCTACTTAATACAATGCATGAAACAACTAATTCCTACGGTCAGAGTTTCTCTAAAATGCAATTAAACCTTATGAAAAGACTAATATGACTAATCTATGCGGTCAAAAGCAAAGCAAGTAAGGTGATCAGTAACCTATTGCAAACCGTAGCTATGGTGGGTGGTCTGCACTATGAACCATGGCTGACAGCCATGGTTTGACCTCTGATAGGTTTACCCTCAGAATTAGGGGCAGTGGGCTTGACCTCCTTATCCAAATTGATGTTCAAGGGTCGCCTTTGTTGTCCTCTGACAGATTTGGTGGTCAAATCATTGTGAAGGGCCTTCGTCTACCTGGATTTGTGTTTCTTGATCCTCCTAGGCACCTAGGGCATCCATGGCTAATTGGTCTTTAGGTGAATAGCAAAGGGGATCTCAAATGCATAGATTCAGTATGCAATTTGATAGGGCTTCGCTGCTCTCTTGATCAATTAACTCTCTCCTGATAATTCTCCAACACTTCGCTATACAAATCATCTCTCTCTCTCTCTCCATTTGGAGGGGGGTATTTATAGCATGCCCCCTAGGGCTAGGGGTGGCTTCATGGAGAAGCCAAGACCAAGAAGGGTGGTTAGGACAGTTGGGATGGAAGCCTCTGGAATCTTCCATCCTTCAACTGCCTCCTTCTAGATCTCTTGGCCATTCCAACCGATTTGGCTCGGATGGAAGGCCTAACTGAACTTCAGTTAAGACCGTAGGTCACAGTTGCGGTCCAGACTACAGACCGTAGGTGTCAACCATGGTTTAGACTGGAGACCGTAGGTCTGGGCTATGGTTCAGACTGCTTAGGCCAAAATGCCTAAATTGAGTGGTTAGAACCACTGCTCTATCTTGGAGTCTGTCCAAGATCCTCCATATGGTTTTGTAGCATGTCCATATGAGTAGTCACCCTCGACATGACGTGTTTTAGGTGTCTACACCTATACATAGGCTTAACCAGCTTTGGATTTACTACAGCAAAACATGATGTGGATGGAAAGCATACCAATCTCCTAGGTGAACACAACTCTAACAAGCCAGAGATCTATGCAAAATGGGCAGACGCTCAAGGGTAAGCATAACGTAGATCTCAAAGCTTAAAATAAAGCTCACAAAAGATAAAAAAGCAACAAAAGAAGGCTTAAGCGAGATAAAAATATAGATGGAAGCATCTACACCTGAAAATCTTCACTTGCCTTCAAAGATCATCTTCATGTCGTTGCCTGCCTCTGAAACCTTCCTCCTTTGTTACTATAGTGCTCTTGTCCCTCAAGTATTGATTACCCCTTTCACACGCCTTCCATAGGATTTAAGGAAGGAGCACTACATTACATGGAATGAACACCAACTATCCAAAGAGCGTTACACACCACCTTACCATGCATGCTTGAGCAAATTCATTGTCCAAATGAAATTGAAGCACCTTAACTTCCAAAGGGTGGCTTAACCATAACTTTTCTTTAATCAACACTCACAACAATAATAAGTTACTTAAAACAACTCATATTCTTTTGAACTTATTATTATTATTATTTTGGTACTTCATAAATATAAAAACCATATAATACTTGATAAGCTACCTTACAAGTAAATATAAAATTATCAATATCCTTAAAAATTTCTTACAAGTAAATTTATAAGGTAGCTTATAAATTTTGGAATATTTGTAAGGTGGTTATCAATTATTATTATAAATTTCTTGACATTTTCTTGCAACAACCTTCATAATACCAAAATTCCAACTCTATTGTCTATGCATTGCATCTTAGTAGACTAATAGTTCTCAAAATTTGTGTTATCATAGTCTAATTTATAAGATCTAGACTACTAGTTACCTTTCTAAAGCATAAGTGCAACCACAAAAATTGTAATAAATAGTTTTTATGAAAATACATTAATATTATAAAATTCAATAGATATACCAATAAAAAAAAATAGAATAAATATTAATTATTATTTGATTAAGATAGTCAACATTTTCTTGTCAACTTTAGCTAAACTTGCTACTTCCTCTAACCATAGAAAAGAGATTTTAACTTCATGATCATCTATTAAAACCCCTCTATTGAGTAGCCTATCTACACATTTTTTCCCTTCCTTTACGTATGTGTAAAACTGATTTCTTCAAACTCTATAGCAAGGTCTTATATTTCCACAATGTTTTCTTGTATGTTCCATGGACCCTTTACTTTCCTCAAAATTGGATTTATTACTATTAAATGAATCGTCTTCCATCCATACTATATTCCATTTAATTTATCTACATATTTTTAACCCTTCCAAAACTACCCAAGCTTCAACTTCATTATTTGTCTTAAAACCACTATTGAAAGTGTAAAATACCACCCTTATTATTTCTAATTATTCCTCCTCCTCCTGTTGGTCTTGGATTTCCTTTAAATGATGTTGGAAATTTTGAGTTAGTTGTGTTGTCATCGATGTCAAGATTCAGTGTCAGGAATTAGTGCAGGACTTGGCAAAAGAAGGGTTAAAATATTTATATTTTAAGCCCAAGAGATTTGGTTTAAGAGCTTCACATGATTGGTCAAAAGGACAATTAAATACCCTGAAGAAAAGGCCTAAAGAAAATAATATTATATTATATCTTATTATAATATTCAAGGTGTTAAAATAAGATCTAAAGGAGCAATAGAAAGGCCCAAGAAAAATAATATTATAATATTAAAGGTCTAATGTTAAGACCTAAAGTTATTAAATTATTTATAAATTAATTTATAATTTAATTAACCCCAAGGTTAGGGTTATAAGGGCAAAAGTTTTTTATTAAAGCATCGATGTCATATGTATTTTTCCCCTTCGTCGACGTCCAAAGGGAGATGGCACAATGGTATAAATACCATGTGCATTTGGTTGCCTAAGCTTCAACCTTCGATCGATTTATAATTGTGAGTGCCTGTGAATTTCCGTGATCTACATGCAAGACAAAGGATAATATTTTTTATTCGGTGGCCATCGAAGGGATAAGATAGTGGAGGCTTAAAGCCTCATTACCAACCTAACAGTTGGGCTAGTGGCAAGTGGTAGTGCGTTGAAGCATTGACAAGCGGGAGGTCCCGCGATCGAATCTTGGCAATAGACCTGGGAGTATTTTGACAAGTGTTCCTATTTGTTTTTGTGCCTATCACAGGCTACAAAGTGCACAAGGCGCTTTTTCCTACAAACGTGAGTGCCTAGCTCATGCGGAATTTGGGTCGTGACTAGGGAGCTTGTGGCAGCGCAGTGGGGGATTGAATCCCGTTGAGGGCAATAGAGGTATTTAATTTTTAATTAAATTTTGCTCCTAAGGTTTTTTAATGTGGCATGAATTTTTGTGTTAAGAGGGAGATATAAGTTTTATAAAAATTAAAATATCATATTATGATTTTGATGATTAGAATTTGGAAGGATTAATAAGGTGGATAAAAAAAATTAATTGTTGAAGTGAGTTGTTTAATTTTTTGCTAATCATTTTTGAAGTGTGGATATTATAAAGCGTAATTGAGATTTAATGTTTTGTAAAATATTTTGAGGGAATGTTTGAATGAAATTTTGAGAAGGTTTTTGCTACCTAACTTTTGAGATTGGCAAAGAGGTTGATTGTGATTGAGACAGGTTTTGAGGTCAAGCCTTCTTCAAAATAAAAGGTATGGGCATATCATCCTTGTGAGTGAAATATTGTTGAATGTTGTGAAGTGCAAGTTGGAGTGAAAATATTTTGTTTGATAAGCATTGTTGGAAATGATTGAGTGAGTTTTCACATGCATGATTGGTGAATGTTTGTGAGAACATTTGAGTGAGAATTTGAGAACTATATTGAACTAGGGTTTGAGAAAGATCTTTGAGAAGACTTGAGAGCATATTTTCACATGCAAGTTCTAGAGAGGACTTGTGGACAGATTTGAGGTAAGTCTTTGAGAAGACTTGAGAGTAGAGTTGATTGATTTATTTGTTCAAACCTTGAGTTAAGGTTTGGGGTAGATCTAGAAAAGTTGATTAGTGATTGGATCAAGATTTGTTTTAAGGCTTGAGGATAGATTTGAAGACAAATTTTGGTGCAAACCTGAGGATAGATTAGTACCAGACTAGAGACAAGGATTGAGCATATTTGTGCTAGATCGAAGGATTGTGTTTAGTGTAGATTTGAGATAGAGATTAAGCAGATTTGTGCTAGATTGAAGGACTATGTTTAGTGCATATTTGAGATAGATATTGAGCATATTTGTGCTATATTGAAGGACTATGTTTAGTGCATATCAAATATAGATATTGAGTAGATTTATGCTAGACTGAAGGACAGTGTGTAGTGCAGATCAAAGATAGAGATTGAGAAGATTTGTGCTAGACTGAAGGATAGTGTTTAGTGCATATTTGAGATAGAGATTGAGAAAATATGAGAGTAATATTTAGAGATGACAGAGTAGAGGATAGCAGTCTCTAGTGGATATAGATCCATTAGCCAGGGCAATGAGGAAAGAGGTCTTCTGAGTGAGGATAGGAGTCTTTAGTGGAGAGAGATCCACAAGCTAGTGTAGTGGATGTAGTAGTCTTCTAGAGGATCACCAACCAGAGCATAGGATAAGGAGTTATCCTGTGGATAGAGATCGACAAAATAGCATAGGTGATTTGTGTATCTTGTGTATAGGTATCCGTGAACTTGATTAGGGGATTGGTATCTCCTTTGGACGGAGGTCCATAAATATTGTAATAGGGAAGGATTCCCAAGAGATTTGTTGAGAAAATTTTACTGAAATATTTTCTTTGTGGACGTAGCCCACATTGGGGTGAACCACGTTAAATTGGTGTCTCTATTGTGTGTGATGATTTTTGCATTGCTTTGATTACTACTGTTGATATTGCCATTGATATATTGGATAATATTTTTTGAGAAAAGAAAAGTAAAAAGTGATCTTATACTGTTCACCCCCCCTCTCAGTATAAGCTTGTGTTCTTCAAATGATCCATCACAATTCAATTTGACCAACTCCACTTTTCGTGGCTTCCACCTTATATTATTTACCTTCTTTTTGTTTCTCCTACACCAACATCATAATTCCATTTTATGACTTGACTCCATCTATCATGTTTCTATGCTTTAATATTAGGTATTGGGTGAGTCGATAGGGTTGGTTTAAACTCCTCTATGGCTAAACAAATATTCCTTTTCATTATCTCTAAATTGTTTTCATTTCCTTTAACTATTTTTTGGTTCCTTTCCATCCATATAGTACAAAGTATTGTATCTTTTGATATATCCCAAATAGTCTATAATGCCTTAATTTTAAAAGTGTTAAATCATTGCTTTAACCATTCTTCAATTCTACCATTCATCACCATACATTTACTAAGCATATTAAGAATCCATAGCCATAGTTCCCAAACTATTGAGTAGTGTTCCAAGAGATGGTTTACACTTTCCTCCTCTTTTTACATAGAACACATTATTTTTTTTTTGGTAAGTTTAAAAAATAGCATTAAAAGGGTTTTAACTGGGTCCCTGTCCCAGATTTACATCAAAAAATCAATCATACCACCCAAAGAGAAGGGTAGAGATAAACCAGCACCGGGAAACAAAATTGAGACCACCCATAGTACATAACCAACAAGACCGGAAGACCCACAAAACATTACGAGAAAACATCAGCCATAAACTAACGAGAACCGGTCGCACGGGAACAGAATCCCGTAGGACTCCCAAAGAGAAAGGTCAGCCCCAAGCTACGGGTCAACATCCATGACCTCCTCATCAATGTTCTGCTTGATCGCCTATTTCAGACCTTCGATGGCGCTGGTGAAGGCAGTGATTAAGCCATGGTAGAACATCCTTCTGATCTGATTAGAAAGTCCGGATAGAGGAACCGAATCGCCAAAGAGATTTCCTTCACCACGAGAGGGGGAAGGTTGGCTGGACTCCGCCTTGGGCCTCTTGATGCGAACCGAGCGATGAACCGGAGGATTGACCTCGATAGGATTAACTTTGCGCTTGACGGGATTCCTGCGCCCAGGGGGAATTGGAGCATGCGGGGGGGCGGTGGGTTTGGGAGGTGAGGCAACGGACAGAGGAGGAGGATTGGTGGGGGAAGCAAAGGATGGGTGGGGACCCTAGTTTTTGCCATGAGCAGGGGACTTTGCTGAGGAGGCACGCCCGACCACAGGAGCAGGGGTGGCGTCATCAGAGCCGGGTTTATCGCTGGAAAGCGAAAGGGTGGGGCTAGGAGGAGCATCAGGATCTAGAGCCACAAAGTTTAGGGGAGAAGCAATGATAGGGGGTTAGCCATCATGTGATAAAAAATGACGACAAACAGACCTTGATGGGTAGGGGTGGTCGACTTGCTACGGGCAGCTTCAATGGAGAGGCGTAGGGAGCGATGGAGGAACCCAAGAATGTTCATGGGGTGGTAGCCGTGGACATGATTGACAAGGGCAAGGTGGAAGCTGGCCATGGGTTTGGAAGGATCATCATAGGCAAGATACTGCATGAGGGGAACAGCCATCGAAGGAAAAGCGTCAGGGAGAGAATCGCGGATCAGGGCATGGCTATCCCACTGAAAATTTTGGTAATTGGGAAAGCCAGCCAGCTCCGGCTCCCAACAGTGTTTGTCTCTGCGGACCAGGCGACCCTCGACTGGAAGAGCAGCAATGTCACCAATCAACTAGGGAGTCACCTCAAAATGAAAATTGCGAACACAGACCTGGCCATTGGACCAGGAACGAACAAAATCGGACGTGATGTCCTTCTTCGGGCCACAAAATTTGGAGATCAATGTCATTAACCGACAGCCATGCAAGTAGCCAGAGGTGGTGGCATCAAAATGGATGGAATTGGGCTCGATATACGCCATGGAAGGAAAGCGAAAGGTGGAAGGGGGGTTTGGCAAAAGGGAAACACACGTAGGCCAACGATGCAGGATTGGCCTAGTGATGTGAATTAAAAGGATTGGGAGGGGCTGGAAGGTCAATCCATAACAGGCAGTGTGGTGGCACGTGGATTGGAGGCCAAAAAGGGGAAGGGAGAATGGGGGTAAGGGTCTTGGGGAAAGGTCCACACGGGTGGATGTGGATGATAGTGAGGCGGGCATGGATTGATGGGGGAAGAAACAGGGGGAGGGAGCCACGTGGGAAGCAATGAAAGGGCACAGAACCCATTGGGACACAGCATAGATGGACCTTGGGATGCAGCTGCGCAGAAGACTCATGATCATCGGAGCTTGGAGAATCGTCATGACATAGAGCTAATAATGGTATGTCTGTCATGGGCTTCCGAGCGCGCCACCCGAAGTACATCTGGCAGAAAGGAATGGTACCACACCTCCAACGAACATTTACCCAAGCCAATGTTTGCCATCCTGTCAGCAATCCTATTCGCCTCCCTGAATACGTGATTGGTTTTCACTTGGTTGCGACTACAAAGGAGGGCCCGACATTCGTTTATCAGAGTTCTAATGTTCCACGGGGGGTTCTTGTTAGAAGTCAAGTAGCCAATGACGATGGCAGAATCACCTTCGATATGGAGCCCAGAACGATGGTGCTTGGTGAGCTGGAGGCCATGCCACAGAGCCCAGGCTTCGGCCACATTGTTGGTCTTGTGGTGGAGGTTCTCCGCAAAGGCAAGAATAATGGAGCCATTATGATCCCGCACAACACCGCCCGCAGCGGCCAACCCAGGATTTCCCTTGGAAGCACCATCGAAATTGAGTTTGATCCAACCTGCCATGGGGGGATGCCACAAGGCTAAGGAACGGGGATGGGGAGCAGGGGAGTCCCACTTGGGGATGGGAATGCCGAAGGAGGTGAGGATGGAGACTTCCACGGGGCTAAGGGGAGCACAGGCCCAGGGGATAAGCTAGAAATTCTTGATGGCAAAGGTCAGGGATTTGATGGCGATCGAGATAGGGTCAATGGAGGTTTCTGTAAAGACTCGACGATTGCGTTCGAGCCAAACTTGCCAAACAAAGTGATGGAGGCAGATTTTCCATAGGAAGGCAAGCTTGGGGTGATGGAAGGGGGTGGGCCACTGGGTGAAGAGTTGCAACAGGGAATTGGGATGGACCCACTGAATCTGAAAGGAGGAATTCAAGAAGTCTAGGCCCTCTCTAGTGAAAGAGCAATCCATGAACAAATGGTTAACCGATTCCCAAGCAGATAAGCACAGGTGACATCTTTTGGGGATAGGGATCCCTCTTTTCATCAAATTGTCAGTGGTGAGTGCCTTATTCTGGATAGCAATCCAAGCAAAAAACCCAATATTTGGGATGAGATGTTTGATCCAAACTATAGCAGGGGGAAAGGATGTTCTGGGAGCATCCCTAATGAGAGAGAACGCGGACTTGATAGAAAACTCACCACTGTCGGTCTTGGCCCAGATCATACGGTCGTGTGAAGCAACAGTGGGGATAAGGACGGTTCTTAACAACTCGGATAACCGAGCGCCGGCCCTGCCTAGGAAGCTCCTCCATTGATTTTGGTCGTCAATGTGATCTTTCACTCTCCGGCCCCAAACTCTCTCCGAGTCATGACGTAACACGAAAAAATAGGGGTAGTCATTGAGGGGTTTTTCTTTGATCCAAATGTCGTCCCAGAAGCTGATAGATGAACCATCCCCTAACAGCCATCGGATTCCTTTGGAGACAAGGGGTCTGGCATGGAGAACAACTTTCCAGAAGGCCGACCCATTGGAAGGGATGTTGCTATCAAGCAATGAGCTGTGCTGCAGGTACTTGTCATGAATCATGGAAACCCACTCCACATTGAAGTTAGTAAGCACCTTCCACATTTGTTTAGCTATCAAGGCAAGATTCATATCAGCCAACCTTCTCAATCCCAGGCCTCCAAGAGCCTTAGGTTGACACACCTTTTCCCACCTAACCAGATGAAACTTGCAAGAATTTTCAGGGCCATGCCACAGGAAGGATCTCTGAATTTGTTTGATCTTGGAGTGCACCGTAATAGGAGCTTTGAAAATTGACATGAAATAGATGGGAATGCTTTGGAGAACCGCCATAGTGAGCGTGGACTTAGCAGCTTGGGAGAGAAGGGAGCCTTTCCAAGCAGCTAACTTACGCCTGATTCTGTCAACAACCCCATCCCACATAGCAGCCTTGGGGCTTTTGGTGAAGAGTGGTAAGCCCAAATAGGTCGTGGGAAGATCTCCAATAGAACATTGAAGGGTGCGAGCAATATTTCATTGTCTGGGACCCGGAGTGTGGAGAAAATAATAGCTACTTTTCATGAAATTAATCTCCTGGCCCGCAGCAGAAGCAAAGGTGTCAAGGATCCGCTTGATGCATTTGGCTTGAGGGACAGAAGCCAGAGTTGCAATGATAGTATCGTCCACGAACTATTGGTGGGATAAGGGGGGAGAGCGTGAAGATGACTGGAGCCCAAAAATATCTCGATCCGTGATAGCATTTTTGATAGCTCTGCCAAGGGATTCAGCTAGAATGATGAAGAGGAAAGGAGACAAGGGATCGCCCTGACGAATCCCCCTGGAGCTTGAAAAGTAGCCAGCCGCCGAACCATTTACTAACACAGAGAACCATGGACCTGAAATGCAGCTTTTGATGAGAGTAATCCAGTCCTTGTGAAACCCGAATTTGTCCATGACTTTTAGCAGAAAGTCCCTATCAACCCTGTCGAAGGCTTTGTTGATGTCAAGTTTGATGAACATGGCAACTTTCTTATTGCAGTGGGAGGAGTGAAGGGATTCATGGAGGGAGATGATACTGTCAGTAATGGACCGCCCTTGGACAGAACTCCCTTGACATGGGTCAATGATGGATGGGAGGATTTTCTTGAGCCTCTGAGCCAGGGATTTGGTTAAGATTTTATAAATAATGTTGCAAAGGCTGATGGGTCGAAAATCATTCATGGATTTGCAATGGGGGCTCTTAGGAATCAAAGCAATGAAAGTGGAATTGGTCCCACGGGGAATGATTTTAGTATGCTGCATCTCACGAATGGCACAGACGACCTCGTCCCCAATCACCTCCCAAAAGGTTTGGAAGAAGCGGGGAGGAAACCCATCGGGCCCTGGGGCTTTGTCACCCTTCATGGTGAAGAGGGCATCTCTAATTTCTTTGGCCTCCAAAGGTTGAGTCAAAAACTGGTTCATCTCCGGGGTGATGAGAGTGGGAATGTTGCTGAGGAGGGAGGCTTGGGCGGGCCCATCAAGGGGAAGCTCAACATTCAACAAATTGTTGAAGAAGGAGGAGGCTTCATGATGAATCCTGACAATGTCCTGAGTGGCTGTGCCATCTGCGAGAAGGAGCTCCTTTATTTTATTTGTACTTCTGTTACGGAGGGTGGATGCATGAAAAAAACTGGTGTTGGCATCCCCTTCCTTGAGCACATAGAACACATTATGAGGGACCATAAAAACCCCTTTTCATGAGGTTATCCCAGGATATATTTTTCTATGACCTACTAGCCATACAAATATTTTGACTTTTGGAATGCTCAGGCTATCCTAAATATATCTCCATATTCTTGTAGTATTCCTATTTTATTGGTGTTTTACATTATATTTTCTTCTTGTTGTGTATTCTCCTAAGCTATTCAACTCCCAAATCAACTTATCCTTGGCTCCACTTTGAATAGTCAGTGTTGTTATCTTTCTGCTAAACCACCTCCTAGCAACAATGTTTGGTATACTTGTAAGAAAATCTTCTTTCCATTTGTATCTTCCTTCTTGATCCTTGTACATAATTCTTGAAACCCTATCATCATATTTTTCTTGAAGTAATCTCATCCATGGTTTCAAAATTAGATATATATTGAGTGATTTTTTATCACACTAAGTATCTATCGAAATAGATATTTTTTCCCTAGTTCCCACCATCCATCATAAACTTTTATTCACTAGATCAATTGATTTTTTAAAAACCATTCCAAAGTGTAGAATCATATGGAAGTAAGAATGTAGTAAAGGTTAAACTTGGGTCATTGGACTCAATGTACTTAGAATAATTCTTGCCCATTTTCTTTGACTCTCTTTGTATAAAATCCAAATTACTTTTCCCCTTAGAGCTAAGTTTCCATCCATAAGAACTCTTAAACCAAGACCTCCCATAGTTTTATCATCACACACCTTGATCCATTTCACCAAAGGAAATTTCCTTTTATTATGTAATCTCGACCATAAAAATGATCACATAATATAGATTAAACTTTTTCTATTGATTTTGGCATAATATAAAAGGACATATAGTAGGTTGGAATGGCTTGCAAGACTAATATAATTAGTTGCACTATTCCTGCTAACAATAATCATCTATATTTCCATGCCAATAGTTTATTCTAAACTTTACTTATAACAAGATTCCATAATTTTATCCTCATTCTCCCCTCAAATAAAAGCATCCCTAGATATGTTGCTAGCAAATTTGCCTCCTCCATTTGAAGTAACATGCATATCCCTGCTTTGATTCTAGTTGAAATGTTTAGGAAGTAAATTTTGGATTTTGTCCTATTAACTTTCTACCTCGATGCTATTTCATATTCCTTTAATAAGTTATTCAAATTTCTAGCCTCATTTATTCATGCCCTCCCAAAAAGGATTATATCATATACAAACTATTGATGGGTGACGTTGTCAATGTTATCACTACCCTTAAGTCCACTTATTAACTCATATTTGCATGTCTTATTTAGGTTCTTTTCCAATACCTCTGCCATGATAATGAAAAAATATGGTCATGGAGGATCACCCTATCTAAGATACCTCTTGGATTTAAATAATTTTGTTACTAGCCCATTGACCAACACTAACATGATACTATAGAGACACAAGTTTTGATTCATTTGACCCATTTCTTCCCAAATATAAACTTTTCTAATACTGTAAAAAGAAAATCTCATTTAAACCTATCATAGGCTTTATTCATATTAAGTTTTAATACCATTGCTCTCTCTTTTCTAGAAGTTGTTGAATGCATTACTTCATGAGCTACTATGATTTGTTCCAAAATTTGTCTCCCTTTCACAAATCCTTCTTGCTCTTCTAAAATATTTTTTTCTAAAAGTGGTCTTAACAGATTTACCATCACTTCAGAGATTATCTTATATGTCATATTACAAATGCTGATAAGCCTAAGTGAATCAAACAATTTTGCATCCTTCTTTTTTGGAATTAGGGTAAGATATATTGCACTTATTTTATAAGGTATGTACTATTTTTGTAACACCCCTCTTTGGTAGAACTCTTTATAGAAAATAAACTATGTGTTGATATGAATGATTAATAGCATGATTTCTGTAGAGGGGGAAAACTGCCCTACCACGTACAATTCCCAAAAGGTTGGATCCATAAAGAGAGAGAAGCCTTATGGGGTGAACCACGGGGGCTATGTTGTTCTCTACACTCGGTGCTAGGGGGGAAGGGTTCACCAGGAATGACTTTAAGGACTCGCTCCAAGTCCATAGGAATTTTCAAGAATGTTTGATGTATGAGATTCAAGACAAACACCTAGATTTGGCCTTTCTAGATCTATGCTATAAAAGATAAAGGACAATGCAGAAATACAGAATGTAGGAATACAAGAGCTAACCCTAGAATGATTCTTTCTTTGAATGCTTTTCTAACCTAGGGTTCTAAACAAACAACCTTTAAGCAAGGGCTCAAGAAGAGATGCACAAACAGAATTAACCCTAAGTGCACACTATATGTTGTTTATCTTTCAAATGCCTAGAAATTAATTAAATATATTTTTATAAAATCAGATCTAGGGTTTACAACAGAAATATAAAGCACTCAACAAACAGCCTAAAGACTAATCAGAACACTTAGCTTATCCAGTGATTTATCCTTGCTTTTATCCCTTTGTCCAATGCTATCAATAATCCTTGTTCCTGCAAGATAACTTGACAAACACTTGAAAATGGGATTAGCGTTAGGGGGCCTGCTTAGGCCATTGTATAACAATACTTGGAGGTACAACAGTCAAGCCCCCTAGGTCCTTTTAGCTGACCTTTGATAATTAAAAGCGAAAATTGACCTTTGGAGGAAAACAAACATAATACAATATAGCAGAGAAGAATGATGAAATCATAGAAATAGAATATGCCACTATGCTCTAAATGCAGTCTAGAATGCAATGATGAAAACAGGAATAGCATATTACCCCTAGATTTAGCTCAGGAAAAATCGTACCCCGTAATAGGTGACTATGATAACGCAAGGTGAAATCACACCCCAGAAGTAGGTCGGGCATGATTTTGCATAAATTATATGAAAAATAAAATACAAGTGTAAAAGCTCGATCACGTCATTCAAAAAATCAAATATGCATGCAAAAGAATGAATTCACCTAGAAGAGAGCAAAGAAGAAAATAAAAAGGTTTGAGATCTCCTCGGATAGTCAATATCTCCTTAGGGCTTCAACAACAATCCACCAAGAGCGAACAGCAACAATCCAATGCAACAGACAATCAATCAAACTCCACACTTCAAAGTTGCTTGCAAAAGAAGAAGGATGCAGACCGAATAAAACACTTTACAAGAAATCAAATGTTAGTGAGCAATAAATCATCAATCCTTAGAATGTCGATTATGTGAGTGTGTGTGAAAAGTGAATTCAAACCCTCCTTATATAGCGGATTTGAAGGTGAAAAGAGTAGGAAAACCAAGGAGGGCCGATGTAAAACATGCCAACCCCAAAAAATTAGGGTTTCAATTTGTCAAACCCTAAAAAGGTGAAATCGTACCCCATTAGGGCCGACCATGATATCGCAATGCGAAGTCATGCCCCATCAAGGATCGAGCATGATTTCACATAGAAAGAGGAAAAAAGGCAAAAAAAGGGGAGAAGGAGCCTTACCCTTGCCCTAGGCAAGTCTAAGGGGTCCCCTAGAGGGCTCAGGGAAGATTGCCCACTAAAGTGGGTCAATTTTTCATGTCTACATTTTCCCCCTCTTTGACGCATTTATGGCCTAATAAATGTGTCAAAGAAAAGATGTAAACACTCACAAACAAAAATGACAAGAAGAAATAGGGTGGCTAGTTTAGAAGAAAGGGATGGTGCAAAAATGGTGTTATTCCGAACACTTTCAAGTTTTACATGTAAATCAAGGTATTAGGGACATTAATACCTCTAAGGCCAGGGTGCCCCCTCGAGTTTTATGAGGGACACGTTCCTCATAAAAACTTAAAAAAGGTAGACTCAAAAGAAGAAGAAGAAGAAAAAAAAAAAAGAAAAAAAAGCATGCGAAAATAAGGTTAAAAGTGAAAAGGGGGCAAAACCCTAATTCATTTTAACCACACGAGAAAGCAGAAGAGGAGCTCTAGAGAAACGAGGGAGATGGCACTACCGATACACCATTCAATGATCATGAGGGGTGAAGCCAGCATGGAAGTAGAGCGAGCATAGGTAGGGTCGAAAACCACGCTTGCAATTTGAAATTTTTCAATTTTTTGTAATTTTTTGGGTGATTTTCCACCAAATATGACGGTTCTATCGCGTATGACCCAGGCGCGATTTTGCGGCTCAGCCATAATTTTTCCCTAGGTAGTAGTGATGAAATCATACCTAGAAAAAACAACCAGGCATGATTTCATGAAATCGTACCTCACGATGTAGGGCACGACTTCGCTTTGAAGAAATTGCTCCTAAAAAATTAGGCACGATTTCACCGAAAAAGAGAAGAAAAGAAAAAAAAAAAAAGGAAGAAAGAAGGAAAAGGAAGAAAGGAGGCAAGCAAGCAACTTGGGAGATGTGAAATTTAATTGTGCAATGATTAAAATTTTTAATTTAATTAATTAATTTAATTAATTTTTTAAGTTTTTAATTAAATTTACTGATGGAAAATTTTTATTTTGTTGTTATTGTAGCTTAGGGTACTCGAGAGCCACGAGTGGAGAGCCAGCTCCTTGGAGGTGGAGCTAGAGGCACTCGAATAGGTAGAGAGGGATACACTAGTAGTGGTGGGGCTAGACCACCTAGTTAGACTACCTCGGGTAGAGGCAGATAGGGCTCTACTGATAGCATTAGTAGAGAGATGGTACCCAAAGTCATCTACCTTTCGATTACCCATGAGAGAGATGATCATCACACTAGAGGATGTGTGGTGCATATTACGCATCCCTATCAGAGGGATAATAGTTTATAGAGTATGAGGGAGACCAATGACCTTGCAATAATTTTTGAGAGGTTAGACCCACTAGGTGTGGGAGAGCACCATAGTCATAGATGACTTAGTGGGGTGGTATGGGGTGGACCCATTGATGATCATGCTCTATAGGGTGGTTGTGGGTATGTTGATGTGCCATACTAGTAGGTGATATCTACCATGGGTGATGGTGGGTGTAGTGGTAGACATGTGAGACCAGAGAGTTAGGTTTGCATGGGGTCCATATGTGTTGGCCTGCTTGTATAAGATGTTGTACAATATCATGTACAAGTGGCATATAGGTATAGTGTGCATAAATTTGCTCTAGGTATGGAGATGGGAGCACATAGTAGTGTAGATACCGGATGCACTACCAAGACCATTGCCCAACCTAGAGTGACCAACAACATATAGATGGTCTAGATCCCTAGAGCAGATCATGAGGACCTACATTGGGCATCTACCACTAGTGAGGTGGATAGTAGATGAGCTGAGGGAGGCCAAGATAGTATGGTGACCCTAGCATCTACACCTAATATGGGTTGAGGATAGGATAGAGCTAGTGAGGATCAAGAGGATCAAGTGGTTGATGACAGAGAAGGGGGAGCCAGAGGTCTTTCAATTTGATCAAGTCCTGAGGTAGTTTGAGATCTTGTAGGGCATCTCAAACCTAGGGGATTACTAGTATCGAAGAGTCTACCAAGACCCAATAAGGGTAGGAGGTGGACCCGACCTGACCAAGTGGGTCGAGGAGGACTTAGATGATCCTCCTTACATGGATCCTAAGGTGGATGATGTAGGAGTGGCCTTCAACTACCAATGGTGGTATAGAGGAGTCATGCCCCATAGGGTCTCCCCACAAGTTTTGATATAGAGGTACCAGGTGATGGGCTCGAGTCTATAGTGATATTTTTAAGAGGTAGCTCATAGAGCCACAGAGAGGGCACAATAGGGACCAATAACTCTGAGATAGAGGTAGGCTCAAGTTCAGATTGAGCTAGTGATAGAGGACACTAGTGCTATAGGGACCAGGGAGATAGGGGCATCCAGAGTTACCCCCATAGAGGCTAGGGTACTACTAGGTGGAGGATCAAGAGAGGCCTCCACATCAGTAGTAGCTAGCTAGGGTCAAGCTTCAAGATGAGGGGATCCGAGGGAGGAGGTAGAGGCACTATGAGCATAGGTGGTGACTCTATAGAGGTAGGTGGACCTACTCTAGGAGGATAGGTCCAAGAGGATCGAGGGACTATGAGGCTCATTGAGCACCATAGAGAGGGAGAGGGATGTAGCTCAAGTAGAGGTTGATCATCTTTGAGGAGAGGTGATCCATCTAGACATAGAGCGCCAGAGGGCTCGAGTAGAGGGGATGGCTATCATTAGGAGCAACCAGGCTAGCGATGAGATCCACCTTCTATAAGTAAAACTATAGAGGGTAGGGGAGAGGCTGGAGGTGGCCATTCAATGGGCTACATTTTATGAGACCATGTACTACCAGGTAGTACCAATAGAGTAGAGAGTGACACTCCCTCCATCCCTCTAATCAGCTAGTAGGTCATGATCTCGATCATAAATATTCTTGGCATCACCATCTATGGGTATGTGGTTGCTTGGACCACCTCCTCCTTTAAGTGGAGTAGAGGAGATAGGCTCTCAGAGCTAGGGCTAGGGATCGGGATGACATGCCAATTTTTATTATGGTATGCACCCCTAGGGATTGGTTGAGTGTACCAAGATTGGACTATGGTACACCAACCAGACACTAATATATCTCTCTTTTTCATCGAGTAATACATAGCTTTCTTTTTATATTTTGTGAATGTGTGCATGTGATTTTAATTGTTATCTTAGATGTTCTTTAATTTGATATTTTATGCATGCAATCTATCTTAAATGCAAGGCTATATGAAATGCATGGATGAAAATGGATGGAAGAAAAGAAAACATGAGAAAAAGACAAAGAAAGAAGACAAAAAAGAGAAGAAGAAGACAAAGAAGAAGATAATCCAAAGGTCAACCATATAAAATAGAGAAGGATGGGTGAAACATAGTATTGAAATCAGTGTAGGTCACAAGGGACCAATGTGACTAAATACTATGAATCATACCAAAAAAGAGGGAGCTAAACCCACTATGGGTATAGTGCTCACCAAGAAGGATGAGGTGTTGGAGTCTGACCCACTATGGGTGGTTGCTCACTTATTGACTATTGTGGGGTGATTACCCACTAGGATGTATGTCGAGGTCTACTAAAAATGGCCAAGGAGCTTATCCTATAATGGGGTGTTGAGCCCGTTGAGTCAAAAGGGAGTATAACCCGATAGAAGATCATATCCGATAAGATACCCACTAGGATGTATAGCTATCCCATGTGGGGTGTAATATAAGGATAAAATATATATATTAGGTGAGTGCTACCCCCGATAGGGGTTTAGAGAAGAAAACAAGATAGTGAGTGTGTGCAATTGTGCTGAGAAGACAACTTAAGAAGGAAAAAGGAAGAAACAAAATACATGTATCTCCTTGTCAAAAGAAAAGGAAGACAAAGAAAAATAAGGCAATGGAAAAGTGACAAGGAAATATTAATGAACTATCATCCTTGATCTAAGAGATACTCTCACTATTTCCAAGACCAAGGAAAATACTTGAAGAAGCAACAAAAGCAAGAAAGAAGACTGAAGAAGAAAGCCCTAGGTGGGGATCTTACTAGGCATCAGAACCCTAGAGAGAGTGCAATGCATGTGAGCTATGACCTAACTAGGTATCATCACATGCCATTGTCGCAAGATCCCCAAAATCTATATGATCAAGCAATCATGCAAAATATGACATTCAAGCATGCAAGTTGAATTAAATGTTAGGAAGACAATGCAAAAGGATGACAAGCAACAATGCAATATGAACAAGCAGATGGATGCAATAGAAATGCAAATGCATAGCTAAATGATAATTAATTGATTTGATGTAATTTTTATTTATTTTTTATGTTTTATTATTAATTAATTTAAGCAAGAAGAATGAAAGTCGACACAAAATCTAAGTGTGCCACCTTTCTTAACAAAAAGAATAGGTATACCATGGACTGTTTTATCAAAGAAATCTCTAAAAGGTAAGCCTTCTCGATAATTAGAATTATGGAGAGGCTCCTTCATAGCTCTTTCTTTGGTAGCCATAGCATGATAATCAATGCACTCTCGAACATAACCATTATTTTTAACATAAGGAGGAGCAATTCCTAACTTTGCAAGATCACTATAGGACAATGAAGTAGGGTCCTCTTTTAAAATAGAAGGTTTACTTTTAGAACATATAGAATCAATCATATTGCAAAACAAGACATCAGAAGAATAAGGGGGACCATCATCCTCATCACCCACTCCTGAATTTTGATAATCCATATATTCAACATAAGTCATAAGATGATCATCATTATCAAATGGTAAAGGTTGGTCTTTACTAGGTATAAAACCTATGCCACATCTCCCAGGCTAGATCTCAACATCCAAAGGCTCTTGAATGCCCTTATGTTGTGGCCCCAAGCCTTTACCTACATATCCCATACTAGATAGGATCTGTTTAGAAAGTGGGTAATCATTGGAAAGGTAACAATGAGCAAAAGAATGCTCAATGGGAGAGGGGTTGCTACCACGTATATTTTCCTTGAAGGTAGTTCCTATGAAGACAAAGGTACACGTGCCAATGTGTACAACATCACCTTTCTTATGGGGTAAACCCATGGTTCTTGGTGATGGTGGTAGCTTGGCTAGATCCAGAAGAGGTGCTTGAAGAAATTGATTATCATGATCCTGAGATGAAAAATTTAAGATATGTTCCTCACTCATTTTTAAATTTTGAAATTGTTCTGATATTTGAGATGAGGAATATGGAGAAACCATTGAAGATATTGAGGGACATAGGTTGAACTCAGATTGAGCTCGCTCTACATTTGAACAAAATTCAAATGGTCGAGGGTCACCCGGAATGGTGATAACTTGATTCTTAAACTCAAACTTGAGACACTGATGAAGAGTAGAAGGGATGACCTTCATTGCATGAATCCAAGGACATCCAAGAAGAAGATTAAAAGATGCAGGACAATGTACCACATAAAACAAAGTATCCAATATTTTAGGCCCAACTTTGAGAGGAAGAGATATGACACCACAGGCTTCTTGGGACTCATTGTTGAAAGCTTTTATAATGATATCAGATTTTGTTAAGTCTTCCTCTTTTAATCCAAATTTTTGAAAGAATTGATATGTACACAAATTGAGGGAAGAACCATTATCAATCAAAATTCTCTTGATAAAAGTATCCCCAATAAGTGCGGTGATGTAAAGTGAAGAATCTTCTTGCAAGTTTGAGGAAGGTTTATCATCATCCAAGAATGAGATATGATGTATCCCAAGAGAACCTACGACATCAACTATAGCATTGGGTGAAATATCTGAAGGAACTGATTGTTGCTTTAAAAATTCCATCAAAGCATCTCTATGGTTGGGAGAAGTTTGAAGGAGTTCTAAAATTGATATCTTTGTTGGAGTACTAGCCAACTGCTTTTGAAGATCAAATGAAACCTTAGGTTGTGGTCTCAATACAATAGGTGGAATCCCTATATCTAAAACTTTTCCTTGATTATTCTTCAATACTGAACTGGGCTGTAATACATAATTCTATCCTTGTTGAGGATGTTGAGTTTGAGCTTGTCTTCTTGTAGTTATCCCAACCATGCCAACCATATTACCATAGGGAGGAGGCTCATTCTGATGAGCCACCTGATTTGCTATATGTTGGTTATGTTTTGGTAATGGATCTTTAAATATTCCCATATCTTGATTGGTAGTCACATTTTGTTGGATAGGTACTTGATTATTCACTACTTGAGAATTGCTTAAGTCAATACATCCTGCATCAATCAAATCTTGAACTACATGTTTCAACTTCTTACAAGAATTCATCCAATGTCCTTCCACTCTATGATATGCACAATGTTGACCTACCTTATACCAATGAGTTGTAGTATCTAGTTGTCTAATAGGAGGTAACTCAATTGCCTTAGCTTCTAAAAGTTATTTCAAAGCTGCTTCCATAGACATATTAAGCCTTGTAAAATTCCTTTGTGGAGGTTTTTGAAGTACTATCTTTTGTAGGTTGTTAGTAACATTGTTAACAGGCCTACTATCCATTCCATTATCACCTCCTATGTGCTTATTCTTGTGTTGAGACTTAGTAGGTTTTTCTTCTTTAACCTTGAGTTGGCCTCTCCTGATGAGAGCCTGTTCTACTTTTCTTGCTAAATCAATTGCTTGATCAAAATATGTAATAGTAGTAGTCTCTAATGCATAAGATAATTGTTCTTGTAAATTACCAATAAATATCTCAAGCATATCTTTAGGAGGTAAAGTATATCTCAAACATCCAACTAAACTTCTCCAACGAGCCAAAATTTTTGAAAAGCTTTCTTCTTTACTTTGTTTTAAATTATACACATCTTTCATTGTCACTTCTTTCTCAATGTAAGCACCAAATTGCTGAACAAATAATTATGTTGTCTCTTCAAAAATCTTTAAGGAATAATTAGGCAATCGATAGTACCACTCTAATGCCATGCCACCAAGACTCTTAGGAAATATTTTAAGTAACAACATATCATCATAAATGAGATCATGGCAAGTTGTTCTAAATCTTCTTAAATGCTCAATTGGATCTTTTATACCCTTATAAATAGGTAAAACTGGCATAGAAAAATGCTTAGGATAAGGTCTAGTAGCAACAATAGGATCCAATGGTTGATTACACATTTCCTTATAACTGTAAGTAAAACTTGAAGGCTGAATCATCTCAACTTTTGAAACCAATTGTTTCACCATATTTGCTAAATTTTGCACTTTTGGATTATTGTTATGCATTGTTCCTATATTCCCATATGTGTGTTGAGGAACCAATGCTTGATTCAAGTTGGAAGCATGGATATTATTGTTATATGTGGCACCTTGTGAAAATGGACAACTAACATTGGGTAGAATAGAAGCAAAAGTGTTGATATTAGAATATTGAGGAAGAAATTGAAAACACTTTTGAGTGACACTACTAATTGGAGGAGCTTGCATATTCCTTCCAATGTTGGTGGTTGTAGTAGTATCAACAACTGAGTTCAAATTATCAAGATGCACTGATTTAGGCAAGGGGTTTTCCTAGTTAAGCATAGGGGAGCTTATTGGAGGAGGTGGAGGAGTCTCATCTCTTTCGAGGTGAGCTTCTCGCTCCATACCTCCCAATATCCTATCCCTATTAGCTTTCATAAAGCCCCAAATATGCTCAAATGATGAAAAGACAAAGCTACCATTAGGTCCCTCATAAGGATCAAAAATCATCTCAGTATCCATGTTATCTTGTTCTTCTAGATCTATGTTAGGATCCTCTCTATCAATCTGATCATCTTTCGGAGGAATACAATCAGATTCAAGATGCTTTCACTGACTTCTAAGGATAGGAGCCATTAGAAAAGTGAAAGGATAGAAGAGAATGCTAACAATAGAAACAAAAATATTTTTAAAGATATTAAAGATTCTCCAACCACACAAACAAATTTAATGATCTTGCTTAAAGTTTTAAAAGAAAAGGAGGTGTTCACATCGGGTTCACCAAAGATGTAGAGGGGGAAAACTGCCCTACCATGTACAATTCCCAAAAAGGCTGGATCCACAAGAGAGAAAGCCTTTGGGGTGAACCATGGGGGCTATGTTGTTCTCTACACTCGGTGCTAAAAGAGGGGAAGGGTTCACCAGGAATGGATTTAAGGACTCACTCCAAGTCCACAGGAATTTCAAGAATGTTTGATGTATGAGATTCAAGACAAACACCTAGATTTGGCCTTTCTAGATCTATGCTATAAAAGATAAAGGACAATGCAGAAATATAGAATGCAGGAATACAAGAGCTAACCCTAGAATGATTCTTTCTTTGAATGCTTTTCTAACCTAGGGTTCTAAATAGACAACCTTTAAGCAAGGGCTCAAGAAGAGATGCACAAACAGAATTAACCCTAAGTGCACACTATATGTTGTTTATCTTTCAAATGCCTAGAAATTAATTAGATATATTTCTATAAAATCAGATCTAGGGTTTACAATAGAAATATAAAGCATTCAAAAAATAACCTAAAGACTAATCAGAATACTTAGCTTATCCAGGTGATTTATCCTTGCTTTTATCCCTTTATCCAATGCTATCAATAATCCATGTTCCTACAAGATAACTTGACAAACACTTGAAAATATGATTAGCGTTAGGGGGCCTACTTAGGCCATTGTATAACAATACTTGGAGGTACAACAGTCAAGCCCCCTAGGTCCTTTTAGCTGACCTTTGATAATTAAAAGTGGAAATTGACCTTTGGAGGAAAACAAACATAATACAATATAGCAGAGAAGAATGATGAAATCATAGAAATAGAATACACCACTATGCTCTAAATGTAGTCTAGAATGCAATGATGAAAACTAGAACAGCAGATTACCCCCAAATTTAGCTCAAGTAAAATCATACCCCGTAATAGGCAGCTGTGATAACGCAAGGTGAAATCGCACCCCATAGAAGACCGGGCACGATTTCGCAGAAGTGAGATGAAACATAAAATACAAGTGATAAGAAGCTAAGATAACATAATTAAAAAAATCAAATATGCATGCAAAAGAGCAATTTCACCTAGTAGAGAGTGAGGAAGCAAAACAAAAGGGTTTGAGATCTCCCGGATGGTCAATCTCTCCTTAGGGCTTCAACAACAATCCACCAAGAGCGAGCAGCAACAATCCAATGCAGCAAACAATCAATCAAACTCCACACTTCTAAGTTGCTTGTGAAAGAAGAAGAAGAAGGATGCAGACCGAATAAAACACTTTGCGAGAAATCAAATGTTAGCGAGCAATAAATCATCAATCCTTAGAATGTCGATTATGTGAGCATGTGTGAAAAAGTGAATTCAAACCCTCCTTATATAGCGGATTTGAAGGTGAAAAGAGCAGGAAAACCAAGGAGGGCCGACGTAAAACACACCAACCTTATATGGGGCATGATTTTACCTTTTTAGGGTTTGACACATTGTAACCCTATTTTTTTAGGTTTGGCATGTTTTACGTCGGCCCTCCTTGGTTTTCCAACTCTTTTCACCTTCAAATATGCTATATAAGGAGGGTTTGAATTCACTTTTTCACACACGCTCACATAATTGGCATTCTAAGGATTGATGATTTATTGCTCGCTAACATTTGATTTCTTGTAAAATATTTTATTTGGTCTGGATCCTTCTTCTTCTTTTGCAAGCAACTTTGAAGCGTGGAGTTTGATTGATTGTATATTGTATCGGATTGTTGTTATTCGCTCTTGGTGGATTTTTTTTGGAGCCCTAAGGAGAGATTGACCATCCGGGAGATCTAAAACCCTTATGTTTTGCTTCTATGCTCTCTGTCGACAGCCTAAGTAGGCCCCCTAATGCTAATCTTATTTTTAAGTGTTTGTCAAGTTATCTTGTAGGAACAGGGATTATTGATAGCATTGGACAAAGGTATAAAAGTAAGAATAAATCATTGGATAAGCTAAGTATTTTGATTAGTCTTTGGATTGTTTTTTGAGTGCTTTTATTTCTATTGTAAGCCCTAGATTTAATTTTATTAAAATATATTTAATTAATTATAGACATTGAAAGATAAATAGCATATAGTGTGCACTTAGGGTTAATTATGTTTGTGCATCTCTTCTTAAGCCTTTGCTTAAAGGTTGTTTGTTTAGAATATTAGGTTAGAAAAGCATTGAAAAAGAGAATCGTACTAGGGTTAGCTCTTGTAATCCTGCATTCTATATTTTTGCAATGTCCTTTATCATTTATAGCATAGATCTAGAAAGGCCAAATCTAGGTGTTTGTCTTGAATCTCATACATCAAACATTCTTGAAATTCTTGTGGACTTGGAGCGAGTCCTTAAAGCTATTCCTGGTGAACTCTTCCCCACCTTTAGTGCTAAGTGTAGAGAACAACATAGCCCTCATGGTTTATCCCAAAGGCTCCTCTCTCTTGTAGATCAAACTTTTGGGAATTGTACGTGGTAGGATAGTTTTTCCCCTCTACATTAGACATGAAAAATTAACCCACTTAAGTGGGCAATCTTCCCTGATCCCTCTCGAGGACCCCTTAGACTTTCTTAGGGCAAGGGTAAGGCTCCTTTCTCTCTTTTTTGCATTTTTCCCTCTCTATATGATATCATTATCAGCCCAAACGGGGCACGATTTTGCATTTTTAGGGTTCATAAAAACCCTAATGTTTTGGGTTTGGCATGTTTTACGTCAACCCTCCTTGGTTTTCTCACTCTTTTCGCCTTCAAATATGCTATATACGGAGGGTTTGAATTTACTTTTTCACACACGCTCACATAATCAACATTCTAAGGATTGATGATTTATTGCTCGCTAAATTTTGATTTCTCGTAAAGTATTTTGTTCGATATGCATCCTTCTTCTTCTTTCACAAGCAACTTTGAAGTGTGGATTTTTATTGATTTTTTGCTACATCGGATTGTTGTTATTCACTCTTGATGGATTTTTGTTGGACCCCTAAGGAGAGATTGACCATTCGGGAGATCTAAAACCCTACGCTTTTGTTTTCATGCTTTTTTCTAGGTGAATTTGCTCTTCTACATGCATATTTATATTTTTTGAATGACATGATTGAGCTTCTACACTTGTCTTTTATTTTTTGTATAATTTATGCGAAATCGCACTCGACCTACCGCAAGGCACGACTTCACCTTGCATTATCGCAGTTGCCTTTTACGGGGTGCAATTTTTCTTGAGCCAAAACTAGGGGTAATCTATTGTTCCTATTTTTATCATTGCATTATAGATTGCATCTAGAGCATAGTGGCATATTTTGTTTCTATGATTTCATCATTTTTCTCTACTATATTGTATTATGTTTGTTTTCCTCAAAAGGTCAATTTTTGCTTTTAATTATCAAAGGTCATCTAAAAGGACCTACGGGGCTTGGCTGCTGCACCTCCAAGTATTGTTATACAATGGCATAAGAAGGCCCCCTAATGCTAATCTTATTTTCACGTGTTTGTCAAGTTATCTTACAGGAACAAGGATTATTGATATCATTGGATAAAGGGATAAAAGCAAGGATAAATCATCGAATAAGCTAAGTATTATGATTAGTCTTTAGGTTGTTTGTTGAGTGCTTTTATTTTTGTTGTAAGCCCTAGATTTGATTTTATTAAAATATATTTAATTATTTCTAGGAATTTGAAAGATAAACAGCATATAATGTGCACTTAAGGTTAATCATATTTTTGCATCTCTTCTTGAGCCCTTGTTTAAAGGTTGTTTGTTTAGAACCCTCGGTTAGAAAAGCATTCAAAAAGAGAATCATACTAGGGTTAGCTCTTGTATTTTTGTATTCTATATTTATGCATTGTCCTTTATCTTTTATAACATAGATCTAGAAAGGCCAAATCTAGGTATTTGTCTTGAATCTCATACATCAAACATTCCTAAAATTCCTGTGCCAATTTGGCAAAATTTGAATCTCATACATCATACATAAAATTTAGAAGTGCAAAATTTGGCAAATATGGTAAAACAATTGGTTTTAAAAGTTGAGATGATTTAGCCCTCAAGTTTTACTTACAATTATAATAAAATGTGTAATTAGCCATTAGATCCTATTGTTGCTGCTAGACCTTATCCTAAAAAAATTTCTATGCCAGTTTTACCTATTTATAAGGGTACAAAAGATCCAATAGAGCATTTAAGAATATTTAGAACAACTTGCCATTATCTCATTTATGATGATATGTTGTTACTTAAAATATTTCCTAAGAGTCTTGGTGGCATGGCATTAGAGTGATACTATCGGTTGCCTAATTATTCCTTAAAATTTTTTGAAGAGATAACATAATTATTTGTTCAGCAATTTGGTGTTTACTTTGAGAAAGAAGCGATAATGAAAGATGTGTATAAATTAAAACAAAGTAAATAAGAAAGCTTTTTGGAGTTTTTGTCTTGTTTAAGAAGTTTAGTTGGATTTTTGATATATACTTTACCTCCTAAAGACATGCTTGAGATATTTATGGGTAATTTACAAGAACAATTATCTTATGCATTAGAGACTACTACTATTACATATTTTGATCAAGCAATTGATTTAGCAAGAAAAGTAGAATAGGCTCTCATCAGGAGAGGTCAACTCAAGGTTAAATAAGAAAAACCTACCAAGTCTCAACACAAGAATAAGCACATAGGAGGTGATAGTGGAATGGATAGTAGGCTTTTTAACAATGTTACTAACAACCTACATAAGATAGTACTTCAGAAACCTCCACAAAGAAATTTTACAAGACTTAATATGTCTATGGAAGTAGCTTTAAAACAACTTTTAGAAGCTAAGGCAATTGAGTCACTTCCTATTAGACAACATGATACTACAACTCATTGGTATAAGGTAGGTCAACATTATGTATATCATAGAGTGGAAGGTCATTGGATAAATTCTTATAAGAAGTTGAAACATGTGGTTCAAGATCTGATTGATGTAGGATGCATTGACTTAGGTAATTCTCAAGCAGTGAATAATCAAGTACCTATCCAACAAAATATGACTACCAATCAAGATATGGGAATATTTAAATATCCATTGCCAAAACATAATCAACAGGTAGCAAATCATGTGGCTCATCAGAACGAGCCTTCTTCTTATGGTAATATGGTTGGCATTGTTTGGATAACTGCAAGAAGATAATATTAGACTCAGCATTCTCAGCAAGGACAGAATGTTGTATTACATTCCAATTCAGTATTGAAGAATAATCAAGGAAAAGTTTCAGATACAGGGATTCCACCTATTGTATTGAGACCATAACCTAAGGTTTCATTTGATCTTCAAAAGTAGTTAGCTAGTACTCTAACAAAGATATCAATTTTAGAACTCCTTCAAACTTCTCCCAACCATAGAGATGCTTTGATGGAATTTTTAAAGCAACAATCGGTTCCTTCAAATATTTTACCAAATGCTATAGTTGATATCGTAGGTTCTCTTGGGATACATCATATATCATTATCGAATGATGATAAACCTTCCTCAAACTTACAAGAAGATTATTCACTTTACATCACTGCACTTATTGGGGATACCTTTATTAAGAGAATTTTGATTGATAATGGTTCTTCCCTTAATTTGTCTACACATCAATTCTTTCAAAAATTTGGACAAAAAGAGGAATACTTAACAAAATTGGATATCTTTATAAAAGCTTTCAACAATGAGTCTCAAGAAGCATGTGGTGTCATATCTCTTCCTCTCAAATTTGGGCCTAAAATACTGGATACTTTGTTTTATGTGTTACATTGTCCTACATATTTTAATCTTCTTCTCGAACATCCTTGGATTCATGCAATGAAGGTCGTCCCTTCCACTCTTCATCAATGTCTCAAGTTTGAGTTTAAGAATCAAGTTATCACCATTCTAGGTGACCCTCAACCATTTGAATTTTGTTCAAATATAGAGTGAGCTTGATCTGAGTTCAACCCATGTCCCTCAATTTCTTCAATGGTTTCTCTGCATTTTTCATCTCAAATATTAGAACATTTTAAAAATTTAAAAATGAGTGAGGAACATATCTTAAATTCTTCATCTCAAGATCATGATAATCAGTTTGTTCGATCACCTCTTCTGGATCTAGCCAAGCTACCACCATCACCAAGAACCATGGGTTTACCCCATAAGAAAGGTGATGTTGTACACATTGGCATGTGCAACTTTGTCTTTGTATAAAATACCTTCAAGAAAAAGATATGTGAAAGCAACCCCTCTCTCGTTGAGCATTCTTTTGCTCATTGTTACCTTTCCAATTATTACGCACTTTGTAAACAGATCCTATCTAGTATGGGATATGTAGGTAAAGGCTTGGGTCCATAATAGAAGGGTATTCAAGAGCCTTTGGATGTCGAGATATGACCTGGGAGATGTGGCATAGGTCTTATACCTAGTAAAGACTAACCTTTACAATTTGACAATGATGATCATCTTAATTTTATGCTAAATATATGGATTATCAAAAGTTATGAATAGGTGATGAGGATGCTAGTCTCCCTTTTTCTTATGATGTCTTATTTTACAATATGATTGATTTTGTGTGTTCTAAAATTAAACCTTCTATTTTAGAAGATGACCCTACTTCGTTGTCCTATAGTGATCTTGCAAAGCTAGAAATTGCTCTTCCTTATGTTAAAAATAATGGTTATGTTCGTAAGTGTATAGATTATCGTACTATGGCTGCCAAAGAGATAGCTATGAAGGAGCCTCTTTGTAATTCTAATTATCGATAAGGCTTACCTTTTAGAGATTTATTTGATAAAATAGTCCATGGCACACCTATTATTTTTGTTAAGAAAGGCGACATACTTAGATGTTGTATTGACTTTCATTTTTTTTCCTTAAATTAGTTAATTAATAATAAAACATAAAAACAAATAAAAATTGCATCAAATCAATTAATCATAATTTATTTATGCATTTGTATTTTCATTGCATCCATCTGCTTGATCATATTGCATTGTTGTTTGTCATCATTTTGCATTGTCTTCCTGACAATTAATTCAACTTGCATGCTTGAATATCATTTTTTTGGCATGATTGCTTGTTCATGACTGCTTGATCATATAGATTTTTTGGGATCTTGCGACAATGGAATGTGATGATACCTAGTTAGGTCGTAACTCACATGCATTACACTCTCTATATTTATGATGACTAGTACAATTCCCACCTAGGCCTTTCTTATTCAGTCTTCTTTCTTGCTTTGTGCTTCTTCAAATGTTTTCCTTGGTATTGGAAATAGTGAGAGTATCTTTTAGATCAAGGATGATAGTTTGTTAATATTTCCTTGTCACTTTTTCATTGCCATTCTTTTTATTTGTCTTCATTTTCGCTTTTGACAAGGAGATATGTATATTTTGTTTTCTTCTTTATCCTTCTTAAGTTGTCTTCTTAGCATAATTGCACACACTCACTATCTTGTTTTTCTTCTCTAAACCCCTATCGGTGGTAGCACTTGCATAATACATATATTTTATCCTTATATTATACCCCACATGGGATAACTATATATCCTATCAAGTATCTTATTAGATATGATCTTCTATCGGGTTATACTTCCTTTTGACTCAGCGGGCTCAACCCCATTACAGGATAAGCTCCTTGGCCATTTTCAATAGGCCTCAGCATACATCCTAGTGGTTAATCATCCCACAACAGCCAATAAGCGAGAAACCACCTATAGTGGGTCAAACTCCAACACCTCATTCTTTTACGATGAGCACTACATCCGTAGTAGGTTTAGCTCACTCTTTTCTGGTGCGATTCATAGTATTTAGTCGCATTGGTCCCTTGCGACCTACACTGAATTCAATACTATGTTTCGTCCATCCTTCTCTATTTTAGATGGTTGACCTTTGTATTGTCTTCTTCTTCATTTTCTTCCTTCATCTTTTCTCTCTTATTCTTCATATTGTTGATCTTATTTCTTTGTTTTTTTCTCATGTTTTCCTTTCTTCCATCCATTTTCATCCATGCATTTCATATAGCCTTATATTTAAGATAGATTTCACACATAAAACATCAAATTAAAGAACATCAAATTAAAATCACATGCACACATTCACAAAATATAAAAAAGAAATCGGCTATGTATTACTCGATGAAAAAGAGAGAGATACACTCGTGTTTGGTTGATGTACCATAGTCCAATCCTGGTATGCTCAACCAATCCCTAGGGGTGCATGCCATAATCAAAATTGACATATCATCCTGATCCCTAGCCTAGATTTTAGATCCTGTATCCTTTACTTTACCCAGATGAAGAGGTGGTCTAGATAGTCACATACCCATGAACAGTGAAGCTAAGAATATTTGTGATCGAGACTGTGACCTGCTAGCTGACTAGAGGAATGGAGGGAGTGTTGCTCTCTACCCTACTGGTACCACCTGGTAGTACATGGTATCATAAAAGGTAACCCACTAACAGCCACCTCCAGCATCTCCCCTGTCCTCTATAGCTCTGCCTATATAAGGCAAAATCCATCGCTAGTCTGGCTACTCCCAATGACATCCATACCCTCTGCCTGAACCCTCTAGCGCTCTATGTCCAGATGATTTACCTTCCCTCAGAGATGATCGACCTTTTCTCGAGTCGCATCCCTCTCCCTCTCTGTGATGCTCATCTAGCCTTGTAATCCCTTGATCCTCTTGGACCTATCCTCTTAGAGTAGGTCCACCTACCTTTGCAAATTCACCACCTATACCCGTAGTGCCCTAGCTCCCTCTTCTCTATCATCAACCACCTAATCCTCCTGATCCTCGCCAGCTCTTTCCTGTCCTCAGTCCATCCTAGGTATAGATGCCAAGTTCATCATACTATATTTTCCTCCCTCATCTCATCTACTATTTGCCTTGTTTGTGGCATATGCCCTACGTAGGTCCTCACGATATGCTCTAGGGATCTAGACCATCTATATGATGTTGATCACTTTGGGTCGAGCAATGGTCCTGGTAGTGCATTCGATCTCTACATCGTTATGTTCTCCTAGATCCATACATGGAGCAAAGTTGTGCACACTATACCTGTATGCCACTTGTACATGATGTTGGACAACATCCTCTACAAGCAGGCCAGCACTTATGGATCCCATGCAAACATAACTCTCTAGTCACGCATGTGTACCACTACACTCACCATTGCCCATGGAAGATGTCACCTGCTAGTATGGCACATCAGCATACCTGCAACCACCCTACAGAGCATGGTCATGAATGGATCCACCCCATAATGCCCCACCAGGTCATCTACGACTATGTTGCTCTCTCGCACCTAGTGGATTTAGCCTCTCAAAAATAACTGCAAGATCATTTGTCTCCCTCATGCTCTGTAAATTATTGTCCCTCTAATAGGGATGCGTAATATGTGCCACACATCCTCGAGTGTGATGGTCATATCTCCCATGGAGAACTAAAAGGTAGACAACTCTGGGTACCATCTCTTTTCTAATGCTCTCAACAAAGCCCTATCTGCCCCTACCCGAGGCTGTATCACTAGGTGGTCTAGCCCCACTACTACTAGTGTATCCCTCTCTACCTATACAAGTATCTCCAGCTCCACCTCCACGAAACCTACTCACCACTCACAAATTTCGAGTACCCTAAGTTGCCATAACAACAAAATAAAAAATTTCCATCAGTACATTTAATTCAAAAAACTAAAAAGAAAAAAAAATTAATTAAAATTAATTAATTCAATCAAAATTTTTAGTCACTTGCACAATTAGATTTCACATCTCCCAAGTTGCTTGCTTGCCTCCTTCTTCCTTTTCCTTCTTTCTTCCTTGCTTTTTATTTCTCTCTTTTTCTTCTTTTTCTTCTTATTTTTCTTTTCTTCTCTTTTTTGGTGAAATCGTGCCTAATTTTTTAGGAATGTGATTTCACCGAAGCGAAGTCATACCCCGTTTCCACAAGGTATGATTTCATAAAATCATGTCTGGTTGTTTTTGTAGGCACGATTTCATCGCTACTACCCAGGGCAAAATCGCGATTGGGCCATGAGATCGGGCCTAGGTTGTACACGGCAAAACTGTCAGATTTGGCAAAAAACCATGCAAAAAATTGCAAAATTTTGAAATTTTGAAAATTACAACCGTGGTTTTTGACCTTACCTATGCTCACTCTACTTTCATGTCGACTTTGACCCTCACAATCACTGAATGGTGTATCGGTAACACCATATCCCTTGTTTCTCTAAAGCTCTTCTTCTACTTTATTGCGCGGTTAAAATGAATTAGGGTTTTGCCCCTTTTCACTTTTAACATTGTTATTGCACACTTTTTCTTTTTTTTCTCACTTCTTCTTTTGAGTCTACCTTTTTTGAGTTTTTATGAGGAACGCATCCCTCATAAAACTCGAGGGAGCACCCTGGTCTTAGAGGCATTAATATCCCTAATGCCTCAATTTAAGTGCAAAACTTGAAAGTATTTAGAATAACACCATTTTTACATCGTCTCTTTCTTCTAAACTAGCCACCCCATTTCTGCTTATCCTTTTCTATTCACAAGTATTTACATATTTTATTTGACACATTTTTTAGGCCATAAATGCGTCAAAGAGGGGGCAAAATGTAGACATGGAAAATTGACCCACTTAAATGGGCAATCTTCCTTGAGCCCTCCTAGGGACCCCTTCGACTTGCCTAGGGCAAGGGTAAGGCTCCTTCCCCTCTTTTTTGCTTTTTTTCCCTTTCTATGCGAAATCGTTCCCGATCCTTGACGGGGCATGACTTCGCATTATGATATCGCAGTTTGCCTAGATGGGGTGCGATTTCACCTTTTTAGGGTTTGACACATCGAAACCCTAATTTTTCAATTTTGGCATGTTTTACATCGGCCCTCCTTGGTTTTCCTGCTCTTTTTACCTTCAAATCCACTATATAAGGAGGGATTGAATTCACTTTTTCACACACGCTCACATAATCGGTGTTCTAAGGATTGATGATTTATTGCTCGCTAATATTTGATTTCTCGTAAAGTGTTTTGTTTGGTCTGCATCCTTCTTCTTCTTCTTTTGCAAGCAAATTTGAAGTGTGGAGTTTGATTGATTATCCATTGCATAATATTGTTGCTATTCGCTCTTGGTGGATTGTTGTTGGAGCCCTAAGGAGAGATTGACCATCTAGGAGATCTAAAATCCTTCTATTTTGCTTATGCGCTCTTTGCTAGGTGAATTCTCTCTTCTGCATGCATATTTAGATTTTTTGAATGATGTGATTGAGCTTCTACACTTGTCTTTTATTTTTGTATAATATATACGAAATTACATCCAGCCTATTGTGGGGTACGACTTTGCCTTGCATTATCGTAACTGCCTTTTACGGGGTGCAATTTTTCCTGAGCCAAAACTAGGGGTAATCTATTGTTCCTATTTTCATCATTGCATTATAGACTTCATCTAGAGCATAGTGGCATATTTTTTTTATGTGATTTCATCAGTCTTCTCTACTATATTGTATTATATTTGTTTTCCTTCAAAGGTCAATTTTCGCTTTTAATTATCAAAGGTCTTCTAAAAGGACCTAGGGGCTTGACTTCTATGCCTCCAAGTATTGTTATACAATGGCCTAAGAAGGCCTCCTAACGCTAATCCTATTTTCAAGTGTTTATCAAGTTATCTTGCAAGAACAAAGATTATTGGTAGCATTGGAAAAAGGGATAAAAGCAAGAATAAATCATCGGATAAGCTAAGTATCTAATTAATCTTTAGGCTATTTTTTGAGTACTTGTATTTATGTTGTAAGCTCTAGATCTAATTTTATTAAAATATATTTAATTATTTCTAGGCATTTGAAATATAAACAATATATAGTGTGCACTTAAGGTTAATCTTGTTTTTGCATCTCTTTTTGAGCCCTTGCTTAAAGGTTGTTTGTTTAGAACCCTAGGTTATAAAAGCATTCAAAAATAGAATCATACTAGGGTTAGCTCTTGTATTCCTGCATTCTATATTTTTGTATTGTCCTTTATCTTTTATAGCATAGATCTAGAAATGCCAAATCTAGGTGTTTGTCTTGAATCTCATACATCAAACATTCCTAAAATTCCTGTGGACTTGGAGTGAGTCCTTAAATCCATTCTTGGTGAAACCTTCCCCCTTTAGAACTAAGTGTAGAGAACAACACAGCCCCCGTGGTTCACCCCAAAGGCTCCTCTCTCTTGTGGATCCAGCTTTTGGGAATTGTACGTGGTAGGACAATTTTCCCCCTCTACATATTTATGGACAATAAACTATGTGTTGATATGAATGATTAAAAGCATGATTTATTTCTTGATGTCTATATAATTTTGTTCTTTTGGATGTAGAATATGGTATTGTTGATGCATTTGTGGATGCAATATTAGGTACCTCTATCTGGTGGGAATATATGGATAAACCACCTATAGTGAGAGATATGTTGGGGAAGTGATGATGATGACTTGTTCATAGGCAACTTAGGGTAACATGAAAAATTACTCTTCATGGAAATGCATATCATGTTGTTTATTTCCATATCTGCACCATTGGATCGATATGTTGCTTACGTAATGAGCCTCCTCAATAGGATTGGTGATAGCTTAGACTATCATAAAAGACCACCTTCTTGGGGATAAAATAATGGTGTGAAATATTTATATTCAAAGAAATAAGGTACCTTAAAATTTTTGAAATATTTGTATTTACAAATAAAATTGAAGAAGATCCAGAAAATAAAAATAAAAAATCAAACTTTTATGAAAAAATATGTAGGTATCTAGCTATAGTAACTCAATTGATATGAGAATTGAATTTATTTGTAAACTCTAAAGATCTAAAGGAAAGAGTTGTGATATGTCAAGGTTGGAGAACTTGAGTACAACCCCTTTCTCTAGAAAAATAAAAAATAATAAAACTACCCTTTGACCTAAAAATACTTTTTAAATTAGTAGGAAATCAAAGGCTATTCTAATTATTGCAGTAAATTAAAATAAAGTAATAATAAAAATATTACAATAATTGTAAAATAACATTAGCTCAACTAGATAATTTCCTTGGATTTCAAGGAGGAAACCTAGGTTTGAATCTTGCCAAGCGATACATGTATAATAGCCAAGTTGTTGTAATACTATTATCTCGTCATGATACATGTGGGCCTATTTTTTGTCCCATATAACTAGTCTAAAAATAATAATATTGCAATAATTTAAGATAAAACTTTGTTATTTCAATATTGATGTAATAAAATCAAAACCTAAACAAACTTTCCTAATCTAGAACAGAGAATATTTATTTTGATTTTTGAATTAAATAAAATGGAAATTATATCCTAAAAATAATTTCTAAAGCATAGCTAAGCTACACTTTCTTTAGACCAATCAAGCTTACATAAAAACCAATCAAAAGGAAATAAGCTATCCCAAAACAACCTAGGCGAGTAAGACAAGGTATGACCTATTTTGTTAATAAGTGGATGAATTGTGTGGTTTTGGTAGATCTCCCTAACCTCCTTCAATGGATGATAGTACAAAATTAGTGGAAGTATATTGACACCCAAAGAGCAAGGAATCGATCCATTGTCATGAAAGGGAGAAAAATGCAAGATGTTTAAGTAAAGCAAAAGGAAAACGTATACATAGACAAAGAAAGAGAGAGGTACAAGAGTTTGATTCACAAATGATAGAATTAGATGTTTATATTTTTGGAATTATGGTTCAAATATTTGCATAAATAAAACATACTCTTTAACCCTAAGGCTAATTATGGATAAATAACTTCTTTAAGATTAAATTTCATAATCGTTAACCAATACAATGCTTCAATTCCACCCAATGTACCTAAACATGCTATATTTTATTGATATGTCATCAAAACCCTAATCAAAATCAATAGTATTTAACTTCCATTTAAATTGGAGATGTCATTAGTCATTGAGTTTTAGGTAGATTCAGTATGTGATAATTGTCATCGTGTCTCATGCGTCTCATACATACCAAGATAACTTATTATTTATGTGTTGACCTTAAAAAGCATAAAGTGAAATGAGATCGACTCATTTATGGCATGGAAAGGGTAAGAAGAATTAAATTGGGTAAGCATGCATTCAAACATATCATCCTATCCAAGGACTAACTAGGTAATTCAACCTTTGTTGCATAAAAGAAGGGAAAAGATCTCTACAAGTTGCAATGTAAATGTTAGTGATTTCTTTTTCAAATATAAAGAAGATTTTACAAGCAAGGATTAGTAATGTGTGGTATATAATACCTGATCATATATTATTTGTAATATGAACTAAGGCCTGACCTATATTGTCTTTATGATGACCATGACAATGGTCCTACTTTCATAATTTTTGAGTTAAACCATTAATTTATCTACTATCATGTTTAGTGTAAATTTGACTCTTTGATGGCATGGAAAGAGGAAGGAATAATCAAATAAAGTAGGCATGTGTTTGAACCAATTGTTTCAACATAATCCTACCCAAGGACTAACTAAGTTAATCCATACCTACCTCATTCAAGAAGGGAAGAGATCTCCACTAGTTGTAATTTAAATGTTAGTGATTCCTTTTTCAACTCTCCACCAATCGTAATATAAATGATAGTGATTTTTTTTCAAATATAAAGAATATTTTGTGTTCAAGGATTTTTTTCCAATAAGTAGATGTACTAATGCATGGTATCTATAATGTGGTCATATATTATTTTCAATACGAGTTGAGGTAAAACCTATACTATCTTCATCGTGATCATGACAATAGTCCTAGTTGGATAATATTCTAAGCTAGATGATAATTTCTTTATTATCATATTTAATATAAAGTGGATCTCAATGAAAATATAATCAATGCTATTTGGATCAACCTCAAAAAAATTGGATATTTTTTATTATATTCTTAAACAACATTTCTAGATCTTATCCAACATGAAACTAGTGTTGGATGGAAGCAGATACTGGTGCACATGGAATGATTATATGATCACTTGATGTTTGTAATGTAATATTGGGTCTAACATGTATTGACTTCATGTTGTCGATGGTGATGGTTGTAGATGGATGTTGTTTCAAGATATACAATAATTATTAAATACATATTTTATGGTGAGATAAACCTTCAACAATGACTGTCAATTAACTTGCCAACAAAATACAATCATAGTTGTCATAGTGTTTTTCAATTGGTTATATGGGATTGAAACGGGCCCCACCCATATTACATCATCATCACATAGTGGTATTACAACAAAGCTTAGATATTATCCATGTATCACTTGGAAATATTTGAAGTCTCCTCCTTAAATATTGAGGAATCTAATCAGTTGAGTTAATGCCACTTGATATAGTTGTCATAGTTATTCTTGGTATTTGGTATAATTTTAAATATTTTAATGTGTATTGATTGTGTTGGTTATATCTTTGGGTAAATAAATTTAGTACATGTAATGAGTTTTATCCTCATTTTATTTGCTTCATCAATTAAATCAATTTATATTATTGGTTTTGCATTATGGACTCTATTAACTGGTGTTTCATACATGATTATGACATCAACATGAAAAGCATTTTCACCTTTGTTTTTAATGAAATATTGAATTGACATGCATCCAAAAAAAAAAATATATATATATATATATATATATATATATATATATATATATATATATATATATATATATATATATATATATATATATATATATATGTGTGTGTGTGTGTGTGTTTGTATTTATAGCGGGTTTTAACAAGGATCCCAAAACCTGATTACATAAGCAATGGGCCTAGGGCATCAATCCCTTGAAACTGAACACCAAAACAAAAATCCCGCCCAGCGGTAACAGTAAGCATGAAACAATCCCTCTCGGCGGGAAACAAACAAATAAGAAAAAAAGTAGTTTTGGAGATCCCGCTCAACGGGGAGTAGCCAAAAACCACCATCGAGAAGATCCCGCCCAACAAGAAGCAAAGAAAAACCGTTACAATAAAATCCTACCTCGCGAGAAGCAGTCAAAACCACCACAAACAGTCCCGCCTAGCGGGAAGCAACAGGGAAATCCCGCCATCCAGGAAACCAGCAGAAAAGAAAGGATCCCGCCTCACGGGAAAACCGACGGATTTGGTGGATCCCGCCCTATGGAGAAACCATCCCACCACCGGGAAAACATTCAGTTCAGCGAGAGCCATTCTGTAGGAAGCCAACAGCCAGCACAGAGAGGATCCAGTCCATCAGAAAGTGACCAGAGAGTTGCACCACAAGGAACCCGCCTCGGGAAAACAAAAGAGGATCCCAGCAGCAGGGACCAAAAATCCCATCCAAGCACAGAGCCTGTCGAGGATTCACAAGAAAAAGGGGGAAGTTGTCCAAACCCTAAACCGTCACCTCCACCGCACCGAGAAACGCAGGGGACCAGATCCACGCGAATCACCTGCAAAAAACCCCAGGGGGAAGCCTGAGGGAAAAATGGAAGGGATCCCCAACCAAACAGGGATCCCTGGGAAGCACCAGTCCAAAAAAACAACCAAGGAAACCCTAGCCGGCCGGGAGGGGCGCAGATAGTGGAGAAGGATCTCCCCCCCGGAGATCATCGCAAACAACCACTCCCCGGGAGGGATGACCTGGGTTGAGCCAGGGACTGGGCAGAAACCAGGAGCCATGGGAGGGGGAGCAGGGGAGGGACCAGAGCCCTCCCCTCTCAACCCTATCAGGGTGAGCAATATTATATATATATATATATATATATATTGATTGGTAGAAATAAGGGGTTTTGAAAGGGTCCTCGAACCTTTTACAAAGAGGAAACTCAAAATAAACATCCTCCGAGAGATAAAGTAGGAACAAGTAGATGATCTCCACAAAAGGCAACAAGAACCCAGAGATGATCTCCTTAGAACCATCTCCAATCAGAATAGAAACAAAAAATAGGTTTCCCAATAAACCAAGAAATGCCTATGCAAAAGAAAGGAAAGACAACCCATCCATAATTTAAATTTGAAATAGGATTTCCCACCAAAGGAAAACATCACAACCATAGAGACAGGCCTCTCCATACACAAAAAAATTGAAAAGGATTTTTCCCACCCAGGAGAAACCTCACAACAATGGTTTTTCCCACCCAAGAAAAAACCACACAATCATGGAAGGTCCAAAGAGCAGAACAACACTCCACAGGACCATCCGCCCAAACATAGAAGAAGATCAAAAATAAAATAAAGGGTTGGTTGTAAAGATGCCCAGAAAAGAAGCAGACCACCACACCTCCTCCAACCGCCCGTGCAACCCCCCTCCATATATTTTTCTTCAATGGTTATCCGAGATTAAAATAGACCCTAGTTATATTACATCATGACCACATAGTGGTATTACAACTTGGCAACTATGCATTTATTGTTTGGAGAGATTCAAACCTTGGTATCCTCCTTGAAAGTTGAGGGATATAACTAGTTGAGGTAATGTCATATGATGATATACATCCATATATAGATTCCTAACATTTACTAGTTTTTATAGAGAGGAACTTAGTGGTTTTCAAGTTATGCAAAATTGTAATTTATCATAAGTTTTGTTTGAAAACTTTACCTCTTTAAATTTTATTTGTATTGGTGTTCAAGTGTACACTTTGTTATTGTTGTAAATTCCAAAGGATGGATCTATGTTAAAATAAACTTGTAGATGTTTAAAATATAATTAGCAATATGCAATAACTATTAACTTGGATGATAATAAAAATTAAATACACATGCATAAGACTATATCTACATAAATAACATATAACATGTATAACTTAAATAGATAGATGAATATTTTTTTTTTATGAACATACCTAATTTCAACATGTAAATTGATGAAGCAACCTTGAAAAATTATATTCTAATATGGATATATGGAATTATGAATGGTCAAGTTATGCTTGCTTTGTGTTATGGTGTATTTGGATTTGAAACATAAATAATAAAAGAAAATGCATTGTGATTACTTCAATATGTATCATGTCAAAATTTTAATGTTATTATTTTTAGTTTTTAACCAGATGATAATCACAAGTTATCATTTATGTACATAATAGAATGTATATGGTGAATGATGATATTCTTTTCAATAATTTTTATTTGTAATTTGATTACAACATTTTAAGTATTAAAGAGTGCATTTTAAGGAGTGATAATAATACTTTTAAGTAATGTGGTTGAGGCTACATATATATTAAGTAATGTGATGGGGAGTTTCTATATTTTTTTTGTTATTACCACATTCTTTTTCTTTTGGATGACATAAATTCTAATGAGAAAATTAAGCAAAGCTAATGACAATGTCACATTATATAAGCTGATGTCACCATATGATGACATCGCTACCTAAAGCCATATTATCATTGAAGCAAACAAGGATTTGATAAATTCAACAAATATGTGATTGATAAAGTGTCAACTAAGATAAATAAACAAAGACAATGAGAAGAAGCAAACAAATGCAAACAATATGTAAGGCACAAACACAATGTATATAAATACAACATAACTTTAGTTACACAAATTAGAGAAAAATGAGTGGTCCCTATGGATGTATGAATATCGATATGATATGAGAACAATGAAGAATTAAATATTATGTGCCAAAGAAAGGAAAAAAGCATAATAAAATCAACCAAAAACTATGAACATAGACAAGGACCCCCTAGCCCTATGTTAATATAAGAGGTAGGAAAAGAGATTGAAGAAGAACAATCAATCCAATCTTCAAGTATGTCATTATATTGCTAATGAAACATGGATAAAATTAAGAAAATTAAATAGGCATTGTCATGTATGGACTTGGTGAAATATAGTGTAATAGCAAATAAGATATGGTGAAAAATAATGTTTAACTTCATGACCACCATTATTATCTCTAATTCTAAAAGAAATAATACTTGGACCAATAGAAGCACTTCAGGAGAACAAGATAGAAAATAAATGAATATGTGGATAATGAATTTTAAATAATATAATGTGATGTTTAAAACAAGTTTTAATTTAACTACCATAAAACCAAAATGAGCTTTAATTAATAAAGTCATGAAAATTTTGGATTTTTAAGTGGAAGAGAACATTTTTTTAATGAGAGAAGGAATTGCACAAAATGAATTGGGATCAATCTAGGCATTTTATTAGCCAATTCAAGGTATACTTACACACAAATAAAATTTTGATGTTAGTAAATCATCTTGCACAGAATGATGAACAATCTAGAGAAAACACGATTTGGATTCAAATATTATTTATATAATTACCCCTATTAGTGACATTTGCATTACAAACAATTCAAATATTTGTATATAATTACCCCTATTAGTGGCATTTACATTACAAACAATTCAAATATTTTTTATATAATTACCCCTATTAGTGACATTTGCATTACAAACATAGAGTTTATAATAATAATATTTATAGGGTGCCAATGCATTCTAATAGGCCTCTATTTTAGTGTGGAAATTTTTGTAACTCACTCCTTTTGGCAATTAACAAGGTTTAATTTTTTACTTTTCTTGAATGTCTTATCATTTGTGATGTATGAACAGATCTAGTCTAAGCAACTAAAAGTTGTTCAAAGTTTTGAATAATATTATTAACAAAAGGAATCATTTTTTGGGTATTAATCCATCCATTGATGTGATATATGGTGCACTTGTCACTCTAAGTGGAGTTTACATTTTTAACATAGAATTTTATCAAATACAAGGTTGACAAAGAGAGAATATTTTGGCTTACTTTTGGTCTTGTTTTTTGAATTATGTATAAAATTAGGTAGTTTTAACAATAAATTTAGACTTTCTTATTGCTCTTATGAAATAAAAATGGTGAGTAGAATAAATTTCATGTGTAGCTAATTACTCAAAATTTTCCACTAGATTCTTGATAGAAGATACTATAGTTTGACTAACAAAAATTTTAGCAACATTAGTCTATGATTTTATTGTCACTGTAAGTGGTTTTTACATCTTAGAGGGAAAGACACCAAAAAATTGACTATCAAACATCTGAATAGCTAGATTAGAAGACTCAAATACAGCTTGACATGTAAAAATATTTTTGGGATCTAATTGAATAGAAAGATTGACAACACAAATAATTATTTAAATGGATCCTAGTATAAGGCTATTTTTATCATAAAAAAATTAACATCTTCTATAGCAATGTCATTGACTTCTTTAGAAGGTATTTTATGACATGCTTCCACCATATAAAGTTTTTTATTCTTAGCATTTAATAAAATTAGATTCGAGATACTTCGCTTGTATAGGAGAAATTTGGGCTTCAATAGGAAGTCTAAGGTCTTCATCATATTCAAAATAAGGTACACCTACTTAGCAAGTTAGTAATAACTTGAAGAACAAGAATGTTTGTTCCACACCCATATCTAGGTTAAAAACTAGGCTTCTACACATTATCGTTGATATTGAGAGATAAAAAAATCATCACTATAGCCATAGTCAAGCAACTCGGCTTCTAAACCTTGATGCATCCACATTACTATTTACTTGGTTGGATTCACCTTGGAAAATAAATGGATATTTAATGCTAATACACACTTGAGTACAACATAATTCCAATGTGCCACATAGTCACCTGTGATGTGGTGTTGTTGGACATGTATGGTGTTCTACTTGAAAGACTTTTTGTCTTAGACCACTAAGAAACCTATCAAGCATGTCCATAATAATGGTTAATGCATGTCAAAGGGATAACATATGACATACAAAAGTACTAACCCTAGAAGAAAGTAACTCTAATAGCAACAAAACAATACAAGAAGCTCATTTATCATGTTTATAAATGTGTTTTATTAATGGTTCAACTAGAGAACCATAGCATTAGGAAATAATCTCTTGTTGTGCTAATTGTAGCTTGTTTAGGATAGGATCATGAAATTTAAATCCTTCTCTATCTATACTAAGATGTATCATAAGAGTTATGGGAGAACCATTACATTATTTCATGAAGCACCAAATCAACTTGGTTTTGGGATCAATATTGCCCAACAATCCATTGTACAAATAGTCTAAGAGATTAAAGAGATCAACCAAAAAAATAAAGAGTTAATTTATTAGAAAAAATAAATAAATTTCATATCCTTATGACAATACCATTGTCTTGGAATTAAATAAATATGGCACATGATGTCTATGCATAGATTAGTGTCTATTAAATAAAATAATAATGAATAAAAAGTACATACAACCACACATTAATGATATGCTAGACCAACTCCAATGGGATTGATACTTCATCAAGATTGACCTAAAATTAGGTTATCACCAAGTTCCTATCAACCCCATAAACATTTGGAATACAACCTTCAATACTAACAAATGACTATATGAAGGGCTTATTAGACCTATGGACTTGACCCGGATACCTACTACATTTATATATCTGATGAATGGTGTCTTGTGACCATTTATAAGATCTTCCATGATCATCTACATGGATGACATCCTCATTTTTTATAGAATATGGAAGGATCATCTATAATATGTGCATTAATTTTTTTATACAATACACCAACAAACGATTCAAGAAAACCTAGGCAATTGTATGTTCAGCATCATAGAGATATCCTACCTAAGATATATCCTTGACTTCCATACCATACACAGATCTAAAGCGTTACCCAATAATGGCCCACTTCAAAGAACCTGATAAAATGCAAAAAAAAAGCTTGGCCAAATTTTTCCATGAGTTTGTACTATGGTTCTTACATGTCTCATGGTTTCTAAATCATATCATGCATGAGAAAGTGAATTTCAACTAGACACAACAACAAAGACAAGTGTTTGACAAGCTCAAACATCACCTTAACTCAATGTTAATGTTATCCACGATTGATATATATTTATGCATTTGGAATTGTCCTAGTATATAGTAGACATCCAATGGCATACCATTACTCAATGACACAACTCAATGCAACTCAACATATAAGGATTTGTGTATGACATTATTACAGTTGCTTGACAACAACACCATTATATCATGTGTAAGAAAATAATAATTTACTTTGATCATAGGTCTAATTCATTCATGTAGAGTAAATTAGAGAATAACTTAGTACATACATTCCTCTTTATAATTAAGCATCACAAGAAGGAAAACTAGGTGACTTAACATCTAAATTATTTGCTATTCAAAGTGCTACTAATAGCTCTAGATGCTAGAGGTCATAACCACAACAACTAGAAGATAATATACCTTGAATATGTTGACTCTACCACCATGCATTTCCAATTAATATTATGACATGTCAATACCAAACCATCATATCAATGGTTGCACCATCTTGTTAAGCTCTATGTACCTTCTAATAAACCATGGTAGTTGCTCATCTAGGAATATCAGTAGTCCAAGGTAGACAGATATTTTGGTGTTAGCAAGGCCCTTGTAGCACCACAACAATACATTTATTGGCCATACATGTGCTAGGAAGTGGAGCTGTATATCAAATCCTATGCATCATTTAGCATTATCAAATTAGCAAACATAAATTTGGGGCTCTAAAAATTACTACTAGTTCCTTTTTGACCTTGGGATCCATTTACATGGATTACATCTTAGGTTTGCCAGCTACCAAACATTAAAGAAACTATATTTTCATGGTTATGGATAGGTTTACAAATATTACAATCATGATGTCATGCAAGAAGAGCATTGACACAGTAGAGACTACAAATCTATTATTTTGACATGTTTGGGTCCACTTTGGTATCCCAAACTCCATCATCTCAAATTATCCCTCATGCTTCATCAATAACTTTTAGAGTCATCTCTAGAAGAAACTTGATACCAAGTTAAACCATTTTGTAGCATTCCATCCCTGAATTGATGGACAAAATGAAGGGATGAAATGCTATTGAATCTAGTCTATATGTACAACCATTAGCACCATTGAACGTAGGATTAAATTCTTCGATACATTAAACATTCCTATAGTGGGGATCTATGCAATTTAATATGAAATAACCTATTTTAGGCATTTTCAAATTTTAATGAATTACACCCATGGATGCTACCTTCCACATTCCTACTTGTACCATGATATAACATAGGTTAAGGAATCTAACAAGGTTGAACATTATTTATGGCAAGTATAACATATATAGAATTAGGTGTAGAAAATATTTAAGCACCAAAAATAGAAATAAAATGGATTTTATGATACACATAACTCCACATAGTTTTCAAGTTGGAGATAAGGTTTGGCTCCAATTAATTAAGGAATACTTCTCTAGCCCATATAAAAATATCAAATCATTATGTTATAGTCCTTACAAGTAAGATTGCTTTCATTCTTGATTTTTCATGTTACTTGGATATGATTCTAGTGTTCTATGCAAAATTCCTCAAGCCATATCATCTTCCTCTACTAGAGCCTATGGAAGTACAACATCATATAGTTTTGAATCTTGCTTAGTTAGAACCTATAAAAATAGATCAAATAATTGATATGACTAGCAAGAGTACTCTCTAGGGAACAAACAACCTATACAAGATTGTTAAGAATGGCCAGTTGGTAGTGTAAGTCAATACTATGCACTTGTCCAATTAAAACATTTATTTTCACAGTTAGAAGTTGACACAATAGGGACCATCACTTCTCAAGGGAGGCTGATTGATCTAAGCAAAGCAAGAGTTGCCTAGGTATCTAATAATAATGATGCCACAACACTTTCAACTTGTAGGATTTGACACTCATTTAGACCCTAACCAAATAAGCTAATGTCATATTTACCTATAGTGTCAAACTCACTCATGATGACAACCCCATTTATGAATCATGATCATTATGGCACCAACATTGTCTTAATACCAATGAATCAAGTGCTTATGAAAATAAATAAGACATTATATTATCCCAAAACCACATGTCATTGCTAGATTCTATAATGTACAAAAGGCATCTTTCTAACTATAGTCAAAATTCTTTATATGCATTCATAAGTCTAAAGTATGGGTTGGACTTATTAAATTATTTGCTAGAAGAGGCTTCCAAGCTCATTATTCTTGCAATTATGCATTTTTGGACTAATAATGTTTTAAGATCCTTTATTTTTGAGCCAAAAAGGGGTACTTTCGAGCTAAAATATTGGTCAATAGTTATCCTTTAGAGTGGTGTTTATAAAATTTAGCAAGTCAAAAAAAATTTGTGTTGACGTAAGAAATATTCTTTAGAATCTATAGCAAAGTGTGGGATCTTAAGGTTATCCAAGACTAGGCACGTTAAAATATAGCAAGCCAAAATTTCTTGGTGGTGACATCATCATATCTTCCCAAGAGTTTTGATAAAGTGTAAAGTCAAAGGGAAGGCTCCAATCAATATCTTTCTACCTTTCAAGTTCAAAAACCAAGGTAATAAAAACAAGTGCATAAAAACTCTTCCTTGTTGACATCAGCAAAGGCATTTCAAATATTTGGAAAAAATACAAGCAGCTAAGAAGGAATCTTGGAAGGCAATAGACATAGTAGTTACACCTTGGACTTAAAGAAGTCATTGTGAAGGACACCTAGCACTCAAAAAATGAGTAGTTAGAACATGTAGTATCTATCAAAACTAGAAAGTGAAAACCATAAAGTATAATTAAGGATCCTATAATTATAACCAATTGGGTTTTCATAGGAGAAGAGGCTAAGTGGTGCTCGATCATCCCCAATCATGAAAAGATATTTTTTCCCATTATTTTATAGAGTAATTAGTTTAATTTTAGCTTAGCAAAAGCTATAAAAGGACAATGCTCCTCATTGTAAAGGGTCAAATATTTTAGTGTTTGCCTATTGTAGGTGTATGTTTACGCTATCCAAATTACAATCCAAAGTTGTTTGACTTGCCTCATTTGGAGTTTGGATAACTATTATCTCTTTTGACATCTACACTTCAATATTGTTAGCTACACTATGATAGGATTAAATTGTGTTAGGCTTCATGTTGTTTGGCTTATTTCAATCAATAGTTGAGGTAAATTTTGTTAAGTTTAGAGCTATTTCGATTATTTTTATTATAGCACTTGAATATTGAATGCTATAATACTTTCAACTATGTTGATTATGCTTTGATTAGAGGAAATTCTACTGGGTTTTAAGTTGTTTGGCTTGTTTACATTTATAGTTGAAGTAAATTTTGTTAGGCTTAAAATTGTTTGGCTTCTTTTGATCAAAGTGTTAGGAATGTTGTAGTATCTATGCTTGTTATGGTTTCTTCATAGCTTCAATTGAATAGTCTATTAGGATTTGCTTGTATTGAGTAGCCTGTGCTTATGTAGCTAAAAATAATGTTGTTACCTAAGTTTTGACCACATTTTAATCAATCCTCCTAACCCTTCTCTATAATCCCTTTTCTATTTTCTATTTTCTTTTTTTCAAGATGTTAGCCTTCTCTAGAGGTTGATCTAGAAGCATTTCTATATCATCCAATCTTGACTTCGATCATGGGTACACATTTCATACCTAGATGGATCGAAGGATCAAGGATTTTTGGCACACTTGGTGGGATCAAATTGCATTAATTCATATCATGAATAAGAAGAATTCATAAAAATATCAAAAGGAAGCACCCATCATACAAGCATCAATAGTTTCTGACATACCCAGTGGGATTCAAATTATAAAAATATTTATTAGAGGTCAAAGCCACCAAGTACTCAAGAATGTATGCCATACCTACATCTATGCATGGTCAAGATTAGGGTAATATATTGATCTCTCAAGAAGATAAATATTTCTTCACTTGGAAACTTTATTTCAAGAACCTAGGAACATATGACTCTATTGGAAGGACATAGATCCAAAATCTTATGCTAATGAGATCGAAAGCTAAGAAGTTGAAATAACCAATGTAGATGATTGAGTTATCAACCATAGGACACACCAAAAAGGTAAGTCATTTTCACCTACCTACCTATGCTTTCTTTGTTCACAACCTACTAGATCCCCACCTATAACTATGGTTGGTCGCATATACCCTTGATGGAATAATTTCAAACCCCTTAATCTCGTAAATTTCCATGATATTCCTCAATTTGAATTGAAATATTTTCCCTCCTATGATTGTAGTGAAAATATGGCCTATGAACATTTTCAAGATACAATTGCTTTAACTACTATTCATAATATTCTCCATCAGGATATAATGGTAATATTATTGGTCTTGTCTCTTAAAGGTAAGGTTTTAGCCTAGTATCATTCATTAGAGGAAGGTATTATTAGCACATGGGATGAACTTTTTGAACCATTCATCCTATAATTTAATAATTTAGTGAATCCATTTTCTCTCGTCACTCAATTCACCTCCATCCAAAGGCATCCTCAAGAGAAGATCACAAATTTCAATATTTGATTCAACAAAAACCTGGAGAATAATTCCTTAGGAAACAAGGCCATCACATGCCCAAGCCTATATCTACTACCTACATGCTTTTGTTCTAGACTTAAGTTTTCATATTTTATAGTCTAATGATATAATATTCCCTTAGATATTCCAAGTTGCTATTGTTGCAAAAAAATATGCTCATGTCAATTGGCAATCTCCCTCTCAAAGTTATAATGCTATTTTCCTAGAGATTTATCAAATGGGCCAACAAGATTAACTTTTGGCATAGTCAACCCCTTCACTAGCCATCTTGCTTGCACAAAAATCCTATCTCCAATGTACTAGTGTAGAAATTACAGTACTAGCCATGCTTGACCTGGAGCTAAAAGAATCAACAAATATGTAGGAGCTAAAATCTATGGTTTTAAATATAACAAATAAGATCATGATAATGAAGTGGTAGAATTTTAAAAGGAGGTGTGATGGATATCACTAGAGAATATACCCCTACATCTCAAAATATCAAGCAGCTTCAACCAATAACGTTGTCGAAAAGCTAGTTGTTATTGTTGGAGATCAAGAGGAGGAAGCATCCACTACTTAAGATAATTATTGGTGCTTGGATTATGATGGCCCACATAATTTTGATATCTATGTAGTTTATCAGCATCAATACCAGCTAGATGCAACTTATAAGGTTGAAAGGTAATAAAAAATACTAGTTGACATGGTTATAGATTCAAATCAAGACCTTTTGGTCTAAGAGGTTTCATGTTATGACATTGTTTATATACTAATCGGATCAGGAGAAATACCTCTTATATAAGACCCCTAGAAATTTGATGGTTCAAAGGCTTCTCCTTAATCTTAAAGGAAAAAAATAAAAAGAGATACCCAAGGAGTAGATAAATCTGGAAGAACCTAAGGCTAATTATGAAGAATACAAGAAGTGAGACAAAAGGAAGTTGTGGTACCTTTCTATCACCATGAAGCATAGGTAAGAAGCCACTCAACAATATCAAAAGAAGTTTGACAAGCTAATTCAGAAGGAAGAAAAATTATCGAAAGTTGTCAAATATAACATTGTTGAAGAACTAAAAAGAACACCTTCAAATTTTAGCATATATGATGCTTTAATGATCCTCGAAAAAATTGATTTACTCAGACCAACACTAAAATTTTCTTTCAAAAATAGATCTAGTTTTCTGGACATGAATTTGTATCAATATCAGCAAACTCCTGGGATGGGTAAGAATAAGCATCCTCCATTTTATATATCCTTGTGTATGGAAATTTGGATAGTGCATAATTGTATGACAAACTCTATAACAACAACAATAGTCAGGCCAAAGGTTTTTTGTGATGCCATGGGCATAGAGTACACCTAGACTAGTTTTAGCATGCTTCAACTAGAATTATCTCTAGTCTGGAAGATGGGAGTGGTCAAGGATATATCCATGATGTTGCACAAAATCCTTGAAGTAACTATAATTCAAGAAGTGGTAGTGGTTGAACTGCCTCCTTTATTTGGGTTATGCTTATCAATGGAATTCATAGTTAAGCTCAGAGGATACTTGTCCCTGGATTATACACATAAGGTAATTCCTTACAATGAAAATAATGTGAGGATCTATGCCCAAAAAACAAGCCCTTATCACATAGAGAAGATCCAAGAAGAGAGCACTAATCTAATAGAAGATGATCCAAAAAACCTTAAAGGATTGGTAAAATAATTACAAGCAGAAGATGAGTTTTCTCTTAGTGATTTTAATGCAATAATTGAAACTAGACTGGGAACTTACTACTTTATGGAGTCAAACAATGATCAACTTCCAACCATCACAAATCAAGAGTTCCATAAAACAAAAATATGGAAGTTGTTTTTTGGTGGATACAAATGCAAGAATAAAGCTAGAGTAGGAATAGTCCACTAATATCCTTCCAAAGGAATTAAAAAATTCTCATATAGGTTGACATGGAGTTGTTCAAATAATGTTGCAAAGTATGAAGCATTATGCTTAGAGTTGATGAAAGCGGATAAAATTTATCTTGATCTATGGTGACTCTGAATTGATAGTCAAATAAGTGATTGAAAAACACAACAATAAACATAATTATCTTAAATCCTACCAAAATAGAGTCTAGGATATGTTAAAGAGCTTTGATGCTATTAATATAAAAACCATCCTTAGAAATAAAAATGTACTAGCAAATGAGCTACCTTCACATGGAGTTGACTTCAATCCTATTACCAAAGGTAGGGAAGCAAAAAAGGGGGTCAAGATTATTTTCAGGCCATTAGTGTTAGATAAAGATAGTTTCTTGTAGGTATTTGATAGTGATGAGCAAATAATAACATTTCTTATTGAAGAAGCTTTATATATTGAGAACTAGGAAGAAGAAGTGTTGGATCATGTTGATGAGGAGGACATCATTAAGTTGAAAAATAATCATATTCCAAAAGGTCTCATCACTCTAAAGATCCTTTTTAACAACAATAATAAGTTGAAAAGCTGAAATATTCAAGTTGATGAGAAGAAATTTAAGGAGGTTCAAATGGAGCAAGGAAACACAATCAAGGTTGGAACAAAATGCACTTAAAAGGAAATAGACGGCCTGATTACTCTCTAAAAAAAATTAGAGATGTGATAGCATGGGGTTATGAATATCTGAAGGTTTATGATAAGAATATTATACAATGCATAATTGAGCTACTTCTAGACACCAATACTTTCCATTAGAAGCAAAGATCTATAAATCCTAAGATCGAACCTCTAATGAAGCAAGAGTTACTAAAGTTCCTAGTGGCTAAGATAATATATCCCATTAAGCATTCAACTTGGGTGGCTAACTTAGTCCTAGGCCAAGATAATAATAGTGATATCTAGCTTTGTGTTAATTTTAGAAATTTGAATAGAGCCTCATTAAAAGATCACTAACCCCTGCCTAAGATAGATCAAATATTGCAAACAATATCTAGAGTTGAAATATTCTCTATGCTGGATGGATTTTTAAGCTTCAATAAAATATGGATCAAATATGAATATTAGCAAAAAATGATGTTCACTATAAAATAGGGAACATTTACTTATCAAAGGATGCCATTTGGTTTATCCAATGCCAAAGCCACCTTTCAAAGAGCTATGGACCTTGCTTTTAGAAAAATAGTGAATACAGTAATTCTCATTTACTTTGATGATATGACGATCTTCTACCATGACAAAAATTAGAATTTGGATCATTTGGAGTTGGTATTTGAAAGGTGTTGAGAATTTGAATCTCCCTAAATCCTAAGAAATTAGTCTTTGCAATCGAGGAAGGAAATGTTTTTAGGACATGTTGTCTCAAAGCAATGACTGTATATTGTTCCAAACTGGATAAAAAGCAATATTGTCACTTTTCCTTCCAATTAATAAAAAGGGTATTTAATATTTCTTTGGAAAAAACAATTTTTTCAAGAAGTTCATATCAAACTTTGCTCAAATGGTAAAGCCTATGATTGAGCTATTAAAAAGTAGATGCCTTTCATATAGACAAAATAAAGGAGAGAAGCTTTTGAAAAAATTAAGCAAGTTATAGGTAAAGATACAATATTAGCTAATCCAAATTATTACAAAGACTTCATTCTATATGTATATGATTCTGAAGAAAGTATAGCTATGGTGTTGACACAAAAAGATAAATATAATAATTAGTGTCTCATTGCTATCTACAACCAAATATTGTCATAGCCAAACATTGCACATATATGAGAAGTGATATAAATTCATTGAAAAATAGATGTTTGCTCTCATCAAATCCTTAAAAATTAAGACATTATATCTTATAGAGCAAAATCCTTGTATATGTTGTGTACCGCAATTTTTGAAACTTTGTTTTGCAAGGGGAGCTTGGTGAAAAGAGAGCAAGTTGGATTACTAATATCGAGGAGTATGATATAGAAATCAAGCCAAAAATTAGATGGAGATATTTATGCAAATAGCTTACCAATTCTATAGAATCCGTGAACTTACTTCTAAAAGAATTCCATGAGCCAAAATGGGAAGACAATCTAGAAGAAAAATGTGACTAGATCTTAGACCTGGTCAAATAATTTCAAATAGTTAAATATACAAAAAATATTACTTCACAAATAAGGATAAATAGGCCACAAGCTCTAAATTTTATCATGATTTATGAAATGCTATATGAAAAAAACTTTCATGGAGTTCTCCTTCATTGCATCCACCCAAAAAAGAAAAAAAAATGTTAAATGAATTTCATTCAAGCTTTTTTTAGAGGGCATTATTCTAGCCAAACAACAGTAGCAAAAATCCTCTGGACTGGATATGATTTGCCTACTCTCTTTCAACATGCTTTCAAAGTTGCAAAACCTTGTGAAGCTTATCAAAGGTTTATGGTCAAGAGAAGAAAGGTCGCACTATCCCTCCAACCGATAATAGTATATAAACCTTTTGAGAAATAGGGGCTTGATTTTATTAGGGTCATCACTCAAAATTCCTTTTTTGAGCATAAATTTATTTTTATTGCAACAAACTATTTTACAAGGTGGTCTAAAGCATTACCTACAAAGAAAGCAAATCAAGAGGTGGTGACGAAGTTTTTGGAGAAATTGATTACTAGGTTTGGAATTCTAGAAACAAAATAATTGTTAATGGGCCTACATTTTTAGGTACTAAGCTTCTTGATTTTACTTCCAAATATGGGATCTATTTAAAAGCTTTGTCAAATTACTATCCATAGGGTAATGGTTTGGCTAAGTTGATAAACAAAAACTTGTTGAGAATTATAAAAAGAATTATCGAGGAAAACCAAAAGAGTTGACAATTGATGCTAGATCATGTACTATGGACAAACTAGGTTACTCCAAAAGGAGCTTTAAATACATCCCCATACTCTCTAGTATATGGCAAGAAGGCTAAGATTACAATACATCTTAAGCTTCCAACAATAATGTTCTTAAGAGATTGCCCAGATATAGAACATTTAGAAGCAAGAATGGTTGAATTGTTGCTTTTAAAAGAACAAAGAAAAGAGGCTTATGACAATGTTTGGTAGCATTAAAAAATAGTTAAGCATTGGTTTGATAAGAAAACCTCTCACTAGGACTTCAAGGTTGGATATTTGGTGCTAAAATGGGATGAGGATAGAGCTAAGCCCAAAAGACACCATAAATTTGACTCACTATGGTTTGGTCTATATCAAATCATTGGAGCTAGGGAGTTTAACTCCTTTGAGTTGACTATAGTTGGAGGGTGTAAATTGTCAATTTTGGTGAATGGACAATATTTGAAACATCTAGCATAGGAGGGTGTGCCAAATCATGTAAATATTTTAAATAGTAATGTAGTGTTTACAATTTGAATATGTGTTTGAATAAAGTTAAAAGCTAGAAAAAGACTATTGGTTGACATAGGCAATTACTTTTAGTGGGAAGCAGACCTAAGCATCTACATCAACCATAATTGTGAAAAAACACTAGATTTAAAGCATTACACATGCATTAATTAATGTGTTTGGGGTGCTAACCACTAGTAAACATCTATAAAAGCTCTAGCCTACTCTATCCTATATATGATAAACATTGTAGTTCTTAGCAATTTTTTAGCAAAAGCCAAGAATAAGCATAAGATCTTTATGGCCAAGAAAGCCCTGTAAGAGTAATAATTGAATGTGATAAGTTGGTCGATAGCTTGGGGAATGTTTTCAATACAACCTTGACTATCAAGGTGAAACATCTCAAAGATATAATAGAGCAAACGGTTGCAAAATATTTAGTGAAGCATCAAAACTCTATTGTCTAGCAATCTTTCTTGGGAGAACTCATGCTTGAAATAGTGCATCCCTACCTAGAGCTAGTGAGGCAGTTGCTAAACATTATAACATAAATTCAAGGACTACAAAGGATGCTCAAGGCTAGGTACTTTTTTCTATCCTACCTAAGAGTTTTACATAAGCTTTTGTTGGAGCTTTTCCCCCTTGCATGGCCAAAGAATTTTCCAAGGAATTCCAAACCATTTTTTATAATATAAAAGTATAATCTTGGCTAAGTAAACAATTAGATAAAAAGGTAAGTAGACTTCCTAAAATTCCAGTGTGAATATATAATTCTTAGACCTATATTCAAGAGATTTTTGCTATATTAGTTATCATGTTTTGTCTAGATTTAGACAAAATGGTACATGATTACTAGATAGCCATGGCCTATGCCATTACTAACCCCCAACCCATTTTTTTGACTAGGCCAAGTTCCTTAGTGACCAAATCCACAAGAAACTAGTAGGGTTTAGTTAGGTGGGAGTTTTTCAATATTTATCCTATATGGCCTAGTTTTTTATTTATTTAAAAATGAATATATTTTCCAACCTTCAAATAAAAAATTGTACCAAATACAAACATGCTTAGTTTATAGTGGATTGGATGTCAACCCTTTGATATCCAATTCATTTTATGATTTTAATAGGTTTTTTTAGTCCAGTATTATGCATAAAGGGATAAATTCTCCAAATGATAAAATGAGTTAAAGATCACCTATGTATGCCTGGTATGAAATTTGGAGATTGGTATATTTTACCAAAAGGTACAATAATAAGGGTGTTTGGCTCTGGTGCAAAGCTAATTTTGTTAATTTATTTTGTCATAGACTAGCTTTTTGCTTAAGAGTTTTATTGCTAGATAAACAAAATTGATGCAAATCTTGGGCGTGGATTGAAAATCATGCTTTATATTTTTTACCTTTGGGCTATGGACCAATAAGTCTCAAGGCCCATTTATTAGTTGAGGTATTGAAGCAGAGGCTACTAATTATAAAGCTTGAAATAGTGGCAAATATGTGGACCTATGACCCAAAAGGTATTTTAAAGGCCTGCCTTACTAAAATAAATAAAAAGCCTCCTGCATTCGAGCATACTTCAAGGCTAGAGATAGAAAAACTTAGAAATCCAATAGAAGAATAGATAATTGAGAAGGAAATAAAGATAATAATAGAGAGAGACAATCATCCTTGCTGGAGAAAAAATTGTAAGAGTGTATTTGAATATGATCCTGAGCATAATTTAGAGCAAGTGCTTAATGATGATAGAATAAATAGATTAGTGGATAAGAAATGGACTGATAGAAAAAACCTAGAAAAAATATTGTACCGTTATGAAGCTGGCAAGTATAAATTTGGCTTTGGTACAACAAAGGATAAAGAGTTCAAATAAATATATGATGAAGAGAATCTAAACAAAGAGAGAACTGGTCTAAAAGAAAATAAAGTTGATTTTGAAGATCCTTATGCTTCAAGAGAATACTATCATGAAGAAGTCAACTTCCTAGAACAGGAGGATCAAACCCTAGAGGTTGGAATTGCAAGCAAGCAAAAAGTTTTGGAAAAGACCATTTTAGGCATGAAACAAGAAATGGATATGATAATTTTAGATTGGCAACAAGCTCTGCCATCATCATCTCCTAAGAAACAATTTTGACATACATATTTTATGGGTGTGAAGATGATAGAGAATATGGGTTATACTAGCGATAGACTAGGACCAACAATAGTGAGACCAAAAAATTGTTAAAGTATATTACATTATTTGGTACATGTCAATGTACCACCTTGGGTACATTATTAGATTAGGATTTTATATTATGTTAAGTAGTTACTTGGGGAAGAAGTAATAAATTCACAAGTGTTAGAATGTGCAATGATGTAAATGTGCATGTAGTCCACATGTACATGAGTCATAGGAATAGGTAGAGTAAAGCCCAAGAAACTTATCTTCCTATATATATGTACCTTGAGCTATAGTAAGAGGTGTGTGTGAGAGAGACAAAGTTACTATAGAGTAGTGAGTAGGTACAATGTAGATATTAATTATAAAATTTTGGAGTGCTCATAGTCCTCCATTATATTGCATTGTACTATTTTTGTGAGCTTTCATAAATTGTATTTTACTGAGTTATTGCAAAAGTATTTTATCTTATTTTCTTGCATATTTAAGTATCATTATTATATAATTACCATAACCTGTATATTTTACATCTTATGGTTGCATCTCTATTAATATACATCACCAAAAGCTAACAGTGGTATCAAAGCACATGGTAGATCGATAGGAAATAGGGAGAGCCACAAAGAGAGATTGAGAGGAGTTCAAAAATCTTAGTTCTAGAATTTTTGAGATTGCAAGTGGCTAGAGTCTTTCTACATAGTTACAAAAAACTTGTGAAGACTAGGACTCAGCGTAATTCCACTAGATTGACAAATCAACTAGATAAGTTCATTATATCCATAATTATAGATTCTTCCATTCCAATTTCTTACATCTTATTGTAGTAAAAGGAGATTTAAAAAAAGTTGGGAAGCTTCCTACATAACACTAGGAAGAATATCTTCATTAGAACTATTCTAGCACTTGTAGAAACAAGTAGAAGACTGAATATTTTAGAGACCTAAGAAAATATCTCATTACAAGAGTTGCAGACCTGTAGATTGTAGAAAAGAGGAAAATGCCATAGCAGCCTTATTGTAGACTCAAGGAAGAAGAGACTCCAGATATGAGTCTAGGAGAAGATTGGCAATTGGTGATATTCATTGATGATTGACACTTGTCGATTGCAGAAGGATAAAACAACTCAAGAAGCTGAAAAAGACCTACAAGAGGTCCTATTGAAGAACTTCTAGTTCAGGAAGATAGAAGACTAAAGAAGGACAAGCAACAAGCCCCATTCTAGATTCAACAATAGTAGATTTTAGAGATCCAGGAAGGATATCTCATTGCCAACACTTCCATAGTAGAAGGTTGAAGGAAAGGTCTCATTGGAAAGACTAGATGAGCTGCAAGAGTGAAGACCTTATAGAAGATATCTCAAGGAGAAACAAGGAGAAGGCTTGGTGAGCCTCATTAAAGGAGTTCTTAGGATAATTCATTGGTTAAATTTACGACCAAGGAGAAGTTCCTAAAAAAGGAATATTTTGGGATAATTATCACCATCCGATAACAAGCCCAAATGAATATATATTTGGCAATAAGCTTACCAATTTTTGGATGAGATTGGTGAATTTTGGTCAAACATTTGACACCATATAGAGGGCATGGGCATACTAATTCTAACATTGAATGGTCATCAAGCCAAGGCAATGCGGTTGATCTTCGAAGAATGTTGGTTTCTCTACGATGGTTCCAACTACCTACACCATAATAAGGGGAAAGGGGAAAAGGGAGGAAAGAGAATGAAAAATGGCCATAGCCAAAACTCATAAGGATGGGTATAGCCACATCAAGATACATGTAGGTGGTGCACCATGGGCGAAAACATGAATCCAAAACCTAACATATCAACCAACTACACCTTCATTAAATGCTTTGAAGTGGAGAGAGGAGAGCAAATTCTAGAACTGACAAATAGGTGCATAAAATCTAGGATGTAAAATTAGAGCACTCCTATTCGACCATATTTAGCAAAAATAAACCCTCAACCTGTGTGATGAATGTGAATTCCAGAGCCACTAAGTGAATCCCACAAATTCCATATTGTAAAATTATATGAAACCACTAATGACCAAAGTAGAAATAAATATTCAAACATTCAATGCAAAGATACGAAGGCAAAAATCAGAGACCAAACAGTTCTAAGTCTATGTTTACAAAGTGGTGAAAATATTACATATGAATTATAATGGCTAAAGAGCCACCCTTGGTAATGACTAGCATTCCACTATTTATAGGTATTTTACATTAAATTTAAAATTCAAACATTAATGGTGCTAGGCAAGAAGACAATGCTTGGAGAAGATAGGTGATTAGCTAGTACACTGCTTCTCAGGATGGTGGTGATCTTATGGAAGGAGGTAGGTGCGTTCGGATTAATCTAAGCCCTTGGAACTACTGACACTTCTACCCAAATAATTAATTCTTATATACCTCACCCCTGTATCTAGTTAACAGTAATTTGGTTAGGTGATGAATGACTAGAATTTATCACCTTAGGAGCAGCGTGTCTCAAATCAGACACTTATGCGTACAAACACCTAGTACTAAACAGTTTCAGTAATGAGTACTTCTTCTGTTTGAATTTAAAGCGATGGCAAGAGTTTACATGTCAGGTGGGTGCATCATTTGTCTTGTTTTTTGCCTACGAAGTCATCAGGAAGGAGAGCGGTCGTTTGCTTGAAGTTTCACCCAATTTGTGCTTGAAAGTTCTGCTTGAGAATGGGTGGGAGCCTCCATTCTTCCCATGGGTGAGGTTTTATGATATTTCTACCCTTGCTGGCCAGTTGAAATATCTACCCAACAAGTGGGCAGGTCTTTTGAATAGTTTCATCCAAGGTAAAGGGTGAATCATCCACTCATTCCATTATCTGCCCTACTTCTTTGATCATCATTTCATTCGCCTACTATTTGTAGTCATCCATAACTATTGTCGTCGCTTCTTATCTTCCACCCGCCCATTAATGTTTCCAAAACTTGGCAAACTCTTAGAAGAGCATCATCCTACAAAAAGGAAGTGGGTGAAGCAATGCAAAATTGCACCCACACTCTTGGTGACTCACAAGGACTTTTCCCTTGTGGGAAAGGAGGACCCAGAAAGCTACAAATTGAAACACATAAAATAGAAAAGAGGAAAGGTGACAGTGAGGACACAGACAAAAGCAGTCGAGGAAGGCTGTAAGACAAATGAGGAAGAATACCAAAGGTGAATGGAAAATGAGGGGGAAGAAAGTGGAAGACAAGAAAATAAGGAAGACAACAAGTGGAAACAATAAGAAAAACTAGAAAATGAGAACAAGAGGGGAAGATAGCAGGGAGGTCAACACAGGAAGCAACATAAGCAAGAGGAAAACTGCTACTAATTTCATCGGTTAGTAGCAAAAAAGAACTAAAGAAAGATAAGGAAGCAAAGTATGCACATAAATAAAAGAAACAAAAGGGAATGTGATCCATGTAACACCCCCACAAACCACATTCCTGTTAATATACCCCGTCAAGGGCCATGGCAGATTCAAGAATAGACAGAATGCCAAGAGTATTTACCAGTTTCAATGCAACACCTCTTTTTAATGCAATCACATAAAAATATTATTTGCTCATCTCCACTCTTCCAAGGAATATTCAGTCGCAACACCATTCTTAGCTTCATATCACCCAATTCATGTTGCTTCTACCCTTTGGAGTGCTTTTTATAGGTCAATTTTTCCAACATTCGAGGAGTGTGCACTACTTTAAAAAATGTAGCGGATATCTTTTATAGGATTACACAAAGAGGTGCCTAAATCACAAGCCTTTGATCCATTGGGCATGGGGTCACAACAATAAATAGAGAGAAAGCACAAGGAACGTAGGTGTGTTTCAAAAATGAAACACTCTGGTAGTCCACCATTAGTCACCATAGGACAAGATGATGTTATTCCACCATGTTCCTTATGCACTTTATTTAGTAGTCAACTTATGTACATAAAATTGTGGTGTGAGTGGCACAACACAACCACTAATTCACCTTGGAGCTTATCTAGTGAATTTGTAATGATCGAACCATATTTTACTAAACTTGAGACACCTTTTGTAGTTTGGTTGACACTACCAAACATTTTTCTAAGCTATAATGTACTTGCAACTTGGTAGATCATCATGCATACCAGTACTTATGCAATTGATGATTAGTTTGGTAGTGAATTTTACCATGTGGGAGAGTTCTTCTAGGATTGGTTCATATGGCAATAGGTTCCAATGTTGTCACTCCTTGGGATCCACCTACTGTGAAATCCTAGATTCATACGCCTCCATTACCCTTATGCATCTCTTCCCATAGACCACATTAATTAAGCCTATTGTGGATGAGACTTCCTCAGGATATGTATGTTGATTAGCTAAGTCATCATGAAGATGACTTGGCCCTTGCTTGTTGTATTCCTGGATACAAAAAGGATGCAAAACCACTCCCTCTTCGTGAGTGAAATCCTTGCTTTGGTCCAGGTCCTCTACTCTTTGGAAGAAGGTGCAAGTAGTAGGATTGTCTATTGTATGACTGGTGCTTGCATCTCTCCTGCATAGGCTTGAGAAGAGATCCGCCCATTGTATTCCATAGAACTATAGCCCTTGTTCTTGCATAGCTTGAGATGGCATCCACGATGAATACTATACAGTTGGAAAGGAAGCAATAGCGATTGAGAAAGGGTATGGGAGGGTGAAATTATCTGAAGATGTCTTTCCTACTTGAAGCGAGAGTCGCTCTACCCATATGGCCTCCTAAAATATTTGAGGAAATCTATTTTCCCCAAATTGATACAAGAGGAGTCTTATATCTGAGCTAAGAGCTCGAACAAAGTAAAGATGAGCCTAGGTGAGGGACTACTAGTATTCAGGGGATCCTTTTCCAGCTTCTTTCGAATCTAATATTAAAATTTATGATTGATTTGAAAGGTGCCCTTTTAATGAATGAGAGGTGCATCAAGAGTTGAAAGGGATCCATGGAGTCATGAAATATGTCAATAAGTGTTCCCGCCAAATCATACCATGAGCAAATGGTCTTCCACACAAGGGATCGGTACCATAACAATGCTCTCCCTTCTAGAGACAAGATCAAAAGCCTTATCATGACATATTCATGGGTTATACCATGGAGGGGTGCTAGTACGACAACATCTTCAAGATGCTCTCAAGCAATTCCCATGGTGCCATTATATTTGGACAAGGTTTTTAGGGCACCCTTGGGAATTTTATGCTAGCATTGGAGGTTTAGTGGACCGAGGTCATTCCACTAGGGGTAACACAGTTGAGCCATCTTGGCACCAGTCTTCAGGAATCTTGGTTCTTATTTTAGAGTCGGAGTTTCTAGATGAACATATTGTCACTTCTAGTGAGGTCAAGGTTGTTCATCAAACCTTGAGTCCTCTAGGATGTTTGGATCTTTAGCATAGGAAGGCAACTAATCTCATGATTTGGAAATGTCGCACAGTCAGAGTCACCAGGTGATTTTAAGAATATATGGATAAATCAGAGTATCCCCAAACTCTAACTTTATAAAACATGGAAACTCAGCGAGTTCCCTAGTAGAGTCACCAAAAACTGTTGGTTGTAAATCTGACACCATGCAGAGGGCAGGGGCAAACCAATACCAACATCGAACGACCATCGGTCCAGGGTAGGGTGGTTGATCTTTGAAGAAGGTTGGTTCCTCTATATTTATTCCAGCTAGCTACGTCGCAATAAGGGAAAAATGGGGAAAGGAGGGAAAGAGAATGAAAATAGTCGTAGCCAAAACTCACAAGGACGGGTATAGTCGCATCAAGACACATGCAGACGACGCACCATGGGTGGAAATACAAACCCAACACCTAATAGATCATCCAACTACACCTTCATTAAATGCTTTGGAGTGGAGAGTAGAGAGCGAATTACAGAATCGATGAATGGGTGCATGAAATCTAAGATGTAGAATTAGAGCACTCCCATTTGACCAGCTTTAGCAAAAATAAACCCTCAACCCATATCATGAATGCAGATTCCAAAGCCACTAAGTGAATCCCACAAAATCTAGATTGTAGAATTATATAAAACCACTTAAATGACCAAAGAAAAATAAACATTCATACATTCAATGCAAAGATACGAAGGCAAAAATTAGAGACCAAACAGTGATAAGTCTATATTTACAAAGTGGTGAAAACCTTACATATGAATTGTAATGGCTAAAGAGTCACCCTTGAGAATGACCAACATTCCACTATTTATAGGTATTTTACATTAAATTCAAAATTCAAACATTAATGGTGTTAGGCAGGAAGCCAAAACTTGGAGAAGACGGGTAATTAGCTAGTACACATCTTCTCGGGATGGTGGTGATATTTTGAAAGGACGTAGGTGCATTTGATTTGATCTGAGCCCTTTGGAACCAATGACACCTCTACCCAAATAATTAATTCTTATCTACCTCACCCCTTTGTCCAGTTGATAGTCCTTTGGTTAAGTGATGAATGATTGGAATTAATCACCTTGGGAGTAGCGCATCTCAAATTAGTCACTTTTGTGTATGAATGCCTAGTACTGTATAGCTACAACAATGAGTAGTTATTTTGTTTGAATTTTAGGTGATGTTAAAAGTTTGCATGTCGAGCGGGTGCATCATTTGTCTTGTTTTTTGCTTGTAGAGTTGTTTGGAAGGAGGGCGGTCGTTTGCTTGAAGGTCCACCCAATTTATGCTTGAAAGTTCCACCCAAGAATGGGTGGGAGCCTCCATCTTTCCTGTGGGTGGGGGTTTATGATATTTCCATCCTTGTTGGTTGGTTAAAATTTCTTCCCAATAAGTGGGCGGGTATTCTGGATAGTTTTTCCAAAGGCAAAGGGTGAATCATCTACCTGTTCCATTATCTGCCCTGCTTCTTTGATCATATGTTCATTTGCCTGCTATTTGTAGCCACCCATAACTACTGCCACTAATTCTAATATTTTGCCCATCCATTAATGTTCCCAAAACTTGAAAAACTTCTAGAAGAGCATCATTCTGCAAAAAAGGAAGTGGGTGAAGCAAGAAAATAGTGAAGACCTCAAGACTTTCAAATTCTTGAGAAGAATACCTAGATTGAAGTTATAATTTTATAAGGAGGTTGAAGGAGAAAGGAGATAAACATTACTACCAAGCTTGAAAGATTTGAAGATTACCTTTGAAGGATATAAGGCTCATTCAGAGAAATGAGATAGGGGTTTGTTGAATCTACACCAGAATACTGAAGGGTTCTTGAAGAAAAATATTAGTTGCGATTTGGAGGAGTTCCCTACCAAATTGAAGATCATCTAAAAGATAAAATACAACATGAAGAGCAAAGCAGAAGAAGTGAAAGAACCAGATCCAGCAAAAGAAAATTTGAAGTATGAAGATCCATATTGAAAACTAAAGTCTTCAATACCCAAATAATGTAATACAGGGGTGTTAGAGTATATTACATTATTTGGTACATATCAATGTACCACCTTGGGTACATTATTAGATTAGGAGTTTATCTTATGTTAAGTAGTTACTTGGGGAATAAGTAATAAATGCACAAGTGTTAGAATGTGCAATGATGTAAATGTGCATGTAGTCCACATGTACATGAGTCATAGGAATAGGTAGAGTAAATCCCAAGGAACTTATCTTCCTATATATGTACCTTGAGCTATAGTAAGAGGTTATGCAAAAGAGACAAAGTTACTATAGAGTAGTGAGTAGGTATAATGTAGATCTTCATTGTAAAATTTTTGAGTGTTCATAGTCCTCCATTATATTGCATTGTACTATTTTTGTGAGCTTTCATTAATGGTATTTTACCGAGTTATTGCAAAAGTCTATTCTCTTATTTTCTTGCATATTTAAGTACCGTTATCATATACTTACAATAACCTAAATATTTTACATCTTGTGGTTGTATCTCCATTAATATACATTACCAAAAGCGAACATAAATCCCCCTCAAGCACCACTTGATAAGCATAAACTTGGAATGGGTATGAATGTGCTAAATCCATTTTCTATGAAATTCCTAGTTTCAAAGAATCTAAAGCCTTGTGAACATCCCAAAATGGGGAGAAAATCAAAAAGTCTAGGGTCCTCTAACAAACAAGAAGAACCATATGCATAAAGGATAAATTTGATGACACCCTCGCGAGTCATGTAATAATTGGAGATAACACTACAAGATATAGGTATGTTATCTCCATGTCCATCTTCTCCTACTCCCCCTCGTTCTCCTCCACCAATTCTCCTTTACAACCTTCTTCTCTACCTCACTCACTTTCATCACCAAAGGCACCTTCTAGATTTCCTCCTAAAACTATTGCATGTTTCCCCCTCCCCTTACTTACCAAGCACCATATACCTCTTAAAATTCCATATCCTCTTGAGCTATTCAAAACATTTCTATTGTATCCATAATGCCTTCTATGTCCTCTCGTCCTCTTTTGCATCATCTTTCACTCACCTTCCAGTCTCCATAATTAAAACCGAATATCAACAAGTAAAAGCTAGTGCTCAAGCTTGGTTTACTATAAAGAAGCAAAAGATCAAGCATGATACTGCACCAACAAGAGTAATAAATATTTTGGATCCTGAGCAAAGGTAATATACTTTGGCAACCATGATTCCCGAGTTTTCTAAGCCAGCTTCTTAGTTGACCAAAGCTAACTATCAAATTACCACCTATACCATAGACATAAGACAAGGTTACGATTAAAAATAAAGCTCAGTTGGCCCATACATTAGTTGATGTACTATACAATGACTGAGTCCAAACCAAGGCTAAATTCTATAAAGAAAAGGAAAGCATAGTGATTGGAAAAAGCTCTTTATCATAAGAAGACAAGGGCAAAGGTATTAATAAATTAGGTCCAACAACTGCAATAGAGTCTATAGGAAAAGGACTTTGTAAATAATAACTTGCAAAAAATAGGTGTAGGATATCCAGCAAGAGCTTGCTACTACAAAGAAAAAAGCTCAGACCTCCCAAATTTCATGGATGCATGGCAAAGAATAAAGAACAAAATCTGGAGCTAAATTTTTGAATCTGCTAAGAGCCTTTTCTTGATTATTGAATTTATTGACTATTGTTGGGCAATTACCATAGAAATAGAAAATAAATTTGCTGCCATACAAAATGTTATAGCTGGAAAGGGTTAAGAATCCCAAGTAGTCATCAATGCACTAAATAATGTTGTTGGCCAGCGTACATCTTCAACTAAGAATAAAGTATCAATATTCAAATTGGCAACAGAAGTCATAGAATATGAGAAAGCAATCAAAAAAGGGTTTTAGGACCTTAATGAACTCATTGCTATTTGGATAAAATATCTAAAAAGGGTGAATGAACTCATGAAATATGGACTTCCACATTTTTGGTTAGAAGATGGTCATGCTTTTTCTTTTAATGAGTTAAAAGGTATTTATAGTGCAATAGTTGAAGACCTAGTTGAGTTCTTAACTTGGCTAGAGAATGTTAATGAGGAAAAAATCATTGAATTTGCAAGTAAGCCAGTTGTATTGTGTGACAAGGTAATAGGATCAGGATAGCATTATCAAACCAATTTATACAAAAAAACTTATGACCTAGCATCAATTCGTGAAGTGGTTAAAAGGTTCAATATCCCAACACAATATAAGTGGAATGCAGTCAAGGAACTCCTAGATATACAAGGCCAAGACGTTGTAGTAGGAATTGAACAAGAATAACAACCTACAATAGAGAAAAAAAGAAGTTTTGGATCAAAAAAGCAAGACTCCACAACCCAAAAATAAGGCCATCTGGCTAAACCCACAAATAAAATCAAAAAATAAAAAGAAAATAAAAGGAAGTGCATTTTAGAGTAGCAATTCATTTGTCATATAGACTGCATATAGGGGTATATTTACACTTATAAATCCATTTTTAGTTGCATTAGGGCTTTTAGATTTATTTTATGTTGTTTCTAAATTTGTATGTTAGAAACAATTTAAGGTTTATCTGAAATACACTCACTGCATTTGGTTCAAGTTTTTTTGTTATTTATGGTGTTTTGCCTTCTGCCTTGTGTGTTGTGTATATATTTTGCTTATGCTTTAGGAAACAAACTAAAAAGCATATTAGTTGCATTTTAGGCTAAGTTTTTCTTATATTTTTCAAGAAAACACCATAGAGAACAAAAACTTAAAAGGAATCCACACACAACATGTTTCATTTTTAACATCAACGAGTTGGATTTCATCACCAACCGTTGATCGATACCAGCAATGATGGGCTTCATCTCCATCCGTTGGCTTGCCCCCTAGCCACCGTAGTAGCCCATACGAGTGATTTTTTGGTAATAATTGAAAGGTCCCCTACTCTTGGGCACGCCTGGGGTAGGAAGGATTAGTAGTGCCCTTTTACCATAGGGTGAAATAATCAATGGAATGCAACTATTGTTCTTGTCTAAGCATGCTTGAGTGTGAAGCAAAAGCCTGTGGGACCTTTCTCTAGGTATTAAGCAAGTAGTAGGACTAAGACAGTGTGGCCTCCCTCAAGGGGTAATTTGTTGGACATTTTGAGTCAAAGTTGTCATTGATGTCAAGGAACGAAGTCATCATTGATGTCAAGGAATATGTCAAGGAACAATGCAAAGGTTAATGGTAAAAGAGCTTCATAATATTTTTAATATTATGTGGAAGCATATGAAGGCGGGTTTTTATTAAAACCATGGATGAGCAAAATAAAAGGTTTTTCATAAAAACCCAAGGAAGCTTTTTGAAAAGCTAAAGGAGGTTTTAATATTTATTTTATAAAATATTTAAATTCAATTTGAATTTAAATTTTATAAATAAATATTACTTATACAAGGTGGTAAATTCAGAGAAGGCTTTAAGCCTTAATAAGACCCAAAGGAATTAAATATTAATTTATAAGATTTAAATTCTAAAGAATTTAAATAATTTATAAATTAATTATTTAAAATCAAAATGCGTCGACATCTAAGGTTAAGGTGAAAAATTGAAATGCATCGACGTCCAAGGAAAGGGGAGGCATTGTATATTAATACATGCCTTAATGGCAGTTTTGAAAGGTGTTCGAACAATGTTCTAATCGTGCAATTTCGAAATCGAAGGTAGCAGAAGGGAAGAAGACAAAGTTGTTTTTAGCGCCAACGAGGAGGTTGAAGTTACCATAGGAGGAGAAACCCCATCCAACTAGGTGGAGTGGCCTAGCGACACTTGGCTGGGAGTTAAGGTGCTTGGGCAGTGTGAGACCCACGTTCGAATCGTGATGGGATCGTTTTGGCGTGAGGAGCACGCGATTTGTTTTTGGTGCCAACAAGGGATAAGGAGCACGTGGTGCTCGTTTGGTGTTAAACGAGCGCCTAGCGCTCATGGCAGTCGAGGCCACGACTAGGGCGCATGAGGAGGTGGCAATCGAAGGTTCAAGTCTCACCTAAGGCGGAGGTAAACATTTTTAATTTTAATTTTTATTAAGCCTAAGTTTTAAATATAATTTAAAGGAGTTATAAGGGGTTAAAGTTAAAGGGGCTTAATTTAAATTTTAATTGTTGATTAAAAGGAGAGATAAGGGGTAAAATTTATTTTTACATGAAGTTATTTTTACATGGTTGATTTATCAAAAGGGTAAATTGAAGATTGATTATTTTTGAGAAGTGAATATTCAAACTATTGTGGTGTTGGATATTATTTTAAGAAAGGAGTAATAAGGTGTATTTGTGAGTGATTATATGATTTGTATTATTTGTCTAACTTCCTTGAGATTGGTAAAGAAGTGTTTGTGGTTGTGGCAGATATTTGAGGTCCCTTCATCATCAAGAAAAAGGTATGAGCACATTCTTCCATAGTTGAGTTGATTGGTTGGTTTTCTGGAAAATAAGTTTGGAGTGAAAAGGACTTGATTAGGGTTTCCTTATTGAGTGTGTTGAGTTAATGCTTCAAGGTTTTCTAGAATAAAGAGTTGTTATTAAAACCTTGTTTTATAAGCATTGTTGTTGAAGCCATTGGTTGTGTGAAGAACTTGAACTAGGGTTTGAAAAGAACATGAGTATCATTGTTATGTGAGATTTGTTGATAAGCATTGTTGGAAATATTTTGAGTGAGTGATCATATACTTGGACTAGGGTTTGTAAGCAAGGATTATTTCATTGAGTAATTGGTTGAGTAGAGTTGGTTGAGCCTAGTCAAGTGGATGTGTGAAGTGATTGTTCAAGTTCCATAAAACAAACTATTCTATATTCTGAATTGATTTGAGAAAGTAATTGAGGTGAATGTGAAGCATATTGAGTCTCTAACAATTCTCCTTATGTTTCTCAAAGAGTGATTGAAAGTGATTGAGTATTGAGGTGAATGTGAAGCATATTGAGTCTCTAACAATTCTTTGTATGTTTCTAAAAGAGTGATTGAAAGTGATTGAGCATTGTGATGAGTATAGAGCATATTGAGTCTCTAACAATTCTCTTTATGTTTCTATGAGATTGGACAAGTTCTAGTGTGGACTTGTTGAGCAGATTTGAGGTAAGTCTTTGAGAAGACTTGTGGATAGATTTGGGTAAGCTTTTGTGGAATCTTACAATACATATTGAGAGCAGATTTGGATAAGTTCTTATGAGGACTTATTGATTAAATTTGGATAAGTTCTTAAGAGGAATTATTGAGCAGATTGGACAAGTTCTAGAGAGGACTTGTGGAAAGATTGGTGTGAGATTTTGTGGAAGCTTACAAGGCATATTTGAGATAAGTCTTTGAGAAGGCTTGAGAGCAGAGTTGATTGATTGATTTGTTCAAACCTTGAGTTAAGGTTTGGGGCAGATCCAACAGAGTTGATTTGAGATTGAGTCAAGCTTTGAGTTAAGGCTTGAGGACAGATATTGAGGATAGATTTGTGCTAGATCGAAGGACTATGTTTAGTATAGATTCGAGGATAGAGTTTGGTGTAGATTTGAGGATAGGTTTGTGCTAGACCAGAGATAGATATTGAGGATAGATTTGTGCTAGACCGATGGACTATGTTTAGTGTAGATTTGAGATAGATCTTTGGAGGTGACAGAGTTGAGGATAGAGATCTCCAACCAGAGCAGGGAAGACATGTGTCTTCTATGGATAGAGTTCCATTTTCTAAGGGCAGTGGAGGCAGAGGTCTTCTAGAGGATCACCAACCAGAGCAGATATTAGGAGATTGGTGTCTCCTATGGATAGAGATCCATAAACTTGATTTAGGGGATTGGTGTCTCCTTTGGAAAGAGGTCCATAAACATTGTAATAGGGAAAGGATTCCCAAGAGATTGATTGAGAAAATTTTAGTGAAATATTTTCTTCGTGGAGTAGCCCACATTGGGTGAACCACGTAAATTGTGGTGTCTCTATTGTGTGTGGTGATTTATGCATTACTTTGATTACTACTATTGATATTGCTATATTTACATTGCATAATATTGATTGGGAAAGAAAAGTAAAAAGTGGTCTTATACTATTCACCCCCCTCTCAGTATAAGCTTGTGTTCTTCAATTGGTATCAGAGCGGGTTCCTTCGAAAGAGTTTAACAACTTGAAGGAAAATCTAACAAGAACACAATGGATTCTAAGAATGGACCTTCAGATAATTCAGTACCAGTATTTGATGGAAGTGATTATGTATATTGGAGTTTGAGAATGAAGATCTACCTAAAGGCACTTGGCAATGAAGTTTGGGAAGTAGTTGAAAATGGATACATATCACCAGTTGATCCACCTACAGATAAGGAAGGTAAGCTTCTACAACATTACAATTCAAAAGCAATGAATGCACTTTTGAGAGGTTTGCATAGAACAGAGTCCATAAAAGTTATGCATTATCAAGATGCAAAAGGAATGTGGGATAAGTTGCAAAATATATATGAAGGAGATAAAGGTGTCAAGAAAGCAAAGATACAAAATCTCAAAGGACAATTTGAAGAGTTAAGAATGAAGGATGAGGAAAACATTAGTACTTATCTACTTTGAATTGATGAGGTTGTTAATGCTATGCAAGGACTTGGACTGAAGGTTGATGAATCATATATTTATGATAAGGTCTTAAGATCTCTTCCAAAAATATTTAGTGAAAATATTTTTGCTATAGAAGAGTCAAAGGATGGTGATTCTTTGACAAGAGATATGTTGCTTGGTATTCTTACAGCTTTTGAGTTAAGAACAAAAGAGCCTATTCCCTAGAAGGAAGCAACCTTCAAAGCAATCAAGAAGACAAAGGGTAAGAAGTCATAATCAAGCGATGAGTCATCCAGTGATGAAGAAGCTAATTATGGTAGAAGGAATAAGGATTCAAGAAGATCTAGAGATACAAAATCTGTTAGATGTTTCAATTGTGGAAAGTATGGTCATTATGCAACTGATTGTCAAGAAGCAAAGAATAACAATGATGAAGAAAAATAGGATCACAGGAATAGGGAATCAAAAAGATACAGGCACCAAAAGAAAAGCAAGGATGGACAAAGTAGACAAGGAAAGAAGTTCTTTCAAAGGCAAAAGAGGAGCTACTATGCGGATAAGGCAAGTAAGTACTCAAGTGATAGTGATGCTAGTATTTCAGATAATGATAGAGATGAAGTCCTATTTATGATTGAAGAAAAAGAAGTTAAGAATAGGACTCCAATAATTCTCAAGTGTTTTAGATGTGGTAACTTTGGACATCTTGAAGATAGTTGTACAAGGAATGGTTATAGTTTCAGTGATGATGAATATGAGGATGCACTTGAAGGACCAGATGAAAATCTTCTAATGGCATTAGAAGAAGGAGAAGATGATCCTATAGAAGACAAGTCAAAAGAAAATGAAGATGTGGACAAAGGCAAACAAATAGAGGAAGAATCAGATAATGAAGGATATGATCTCAAGGGAGAACTTATTTATGCTCTTGACACAGTAAAGAAGGTAAGAAGGCAAAACTCTAAATTAGAATCTCAGTTTCAAGAATGTGATGAAGAGAGAAGAATGCTTATAGAGGATCTAGACAAATCAAAGGCTAAGACAAAGAAATTCAAGGATAAGCTAGAAGCAAAGGTCTTAGAATGTGAAAGGTTAGTACAAGAAGTAGCCCTACTAAGGGAAGATTTAGAAGACTCCAAAGTCAAGCTAAAAGGGTTCAAAAATAACTCAAATAACTTAGATAAGTTCATCAAGATACAAAAGCCTACATCAAGCAAAATAGGTCTTGGATTTGAATAGGAACAAAAGAAATGGGAAGGAAAGTCAACCTCAAGTTCTGGAGGAGAAGAAACTTTAGATGAAGACACTTCAGAAGAAGACAGTGTAAGAGAAAGTGAGACATCTGAGGATGAGTTGGACAACAAAAAGTTCAACAAGGACAGGAACAATGCACAAAGAAGAAATAGATGGAACAATAATAAAAATAGGTCAAGAGAGACTAAGAGACCAATGAGGTCAAGACAAGGAAGCTTCAATGGAAGATGTTTTTCATGTCACAGGTTTGGGCACATGGCTTCACAATGTAGGACACATGAAATATAGGAATATGGGAACATATAACTTTTCCATGGGTATTGCTACTCATGTAATCAGTTTGGTCACAAGGCAATGAATTGTAGGGTTCATGATAGAAGAGGATATGGCTTCACTATGAAATTCTTAGACATTTGCACCTCCAAGGAATAATAACATTAAGTGTTTTAAGGGCAATATTGGGGGACACACAACAAGGGGGGGGAGAGGGGATATCTCCCAGAAAGAAGAGAAAAAAAAAAAAAAAAAAAAAAAAGAGGAGGAATAAGAAGAAAAAGAAAAAGAAGAAGAAGAAAGAAAAAAAAAAAAAAAAAAAAAAAAAGAAAAAAAAAAAAAAAAAAAAAAAAAAAAAAAAAAAAAAAAAAAAAAAAAAAAAAAGAAGAAAGAAAAAAGAAAAGAGAAGAGAAGGGGGAGGAGGGGGGGGAGGGGGGGGAGGCTAAGACGCCAGACTAAGAGAGGGGGGGGGGGGGGGGGGGGGGGGGGGGGAGGGGGGCGGGCCGGCCGCCGGGGGCCAGGGGGGGCGGGGGGGGGGGGGGGGGGGGGGGGGGGGGGGGTTGGTTATGCTCCCCGGTAAAGAGGAGAGATTTGAAAAGAGAGGGGGAGCAATGTCCCAGGGGGAGCAGAACAAAGAAAAAGTTGAGTTTTTGGTAAAAAGAATTTGGGTTGCCATCAATGACAAAGGGGGAGATTGTTGGACATTTTGAGTCAAAGTTGTCATTGATGTCAAGGAATGAAGTCATCATTGATGTCAAGGAATATGTCAAGGAACAATGCAAAGGTTAATGGCAAAAGAGCTTCATAATATTTTTAATATTATGTGGAAGCATATGAAGGCGGGTTTTTATTAAAACCATGGATGAGCAAAATAAAAGGTTTTTCATAAAAACCCAAGGAAGCTTTTTGAAAAGCTAAAGGAGGTTTTAATATTTATTTTATAAAATATTTAAATTCAATTTGAATTTAAATTTTATAAATAAATATTACTTATACAAGGTGGTAAATTCAGAGAAGGCTTTAAGCCTTAATAAGACCCAAAGGAATTAAATATTAATTTATAAGATTTAAATTCTAAAGAATTTAAATAATTTATAAATTAATTATTTAAAATCAAAATGCGTCGACATCTAAGGTTAAGGTGAAAAATCAAAATGCACCAATGTCCAAGCAAAGGGGAGGCATTGTATATTAATACATGCCTTAATGGCAGTTTTGAAAGGTGTTCGAACAATGTTCTAATCGTGCAATTTTGAAATCGAAGGCAGTAGAAGGGAAGAAGACAAAGTTGCTTTTAGCACCAACGAGGAGGTTGAAGTTACCATAGGAGGAGAAACCCCATCCAACTAGGCGGAGTGGCCTAGCGGCACTTGGCTGGGAGTTAAGGCGCTTGGGCAGTGTGAGACCCGTGTTTGAATCACGATGGGATCGTTTTGGCGTGAGGAGCACACGATTTGTTTTTGGTGCCAGCAAGGGATAAGGAGCACGTGGTGCTCGTTTGGTGTTAAACGAGCACCTAGCACTCGTAGTAGCCGAGGCCATGGCTAGGGTGCACGAGGAGGTGGCAATCGAAGGTTCAAGTCTCACCTAAGGCGGAGGTAAACGTTTTTAATTTTAATTTTTATTAAGCCTAAGTTTTAAATATAATTTAAAGGAGTTATAAGGGGTTAAAGTTAAAGGGGCTTAATTTAAATTTTAATTGTTGATTAAAAGGAGAGATAAGGGGTAAACTTTATTTTTACATGAAGTTATTTTTACATGGTTGATTTATCAAAAGGGTAAATTGAAGATTGATTATTTTTTAGAAGTGAATATTCAAACTATTGTGGTGTTGGATATTATTTTAAGAAAGGAGTAATAAGGTGTATTTGTGAGTGATTATATGATTTGTATTGTTTGTCTAACTTCCTTGAGATTGGCAAAGAAGTGTTTGTGGTTGTGGCAGATATTTGAGGTTCCTTCATCATCAAGAAAAAGGTATGAGCACATTCTTCCATAGTTGAGTTGATTGGTTGGTTTTCTGAAAATAAGTTTGGAGTGAAAAGGACTTGATTAGGGTTTCCTTATTGAGTGTGTTGAGTTAATGCTTCAAGGTTTTCTGGAATAAAGAGTTGTTATTAAAACCTTGTTTTATAAGCATTGTTGTTGAAGCCATTGGTTGTGTGAAGAACTTGAACTAGGGTTTGAAAAGAACATGAGTATCATTGTTATGTGAGATTGGTTGATAAGCATTATTGGAAATATTTTGAGTGAATGATCATATACTTGGACTAGGGTTTGTAAGCAAGGATTATTTCATTGAGTGATTGGTTGAGTAGAGTTGGTTGAGCCTAGTCAAGTGGATGTGTGAAGTGATTGTTCAAGTTCCATAAAACAAACTATTCTATATTCTAAATTGATTTGAGAAAGTAATTGAGGTGAATGTGAAGCATATTGAGTCTCTAACAATTCTCCTTATGTTTCTCAAAGAGTGATTGAAAGTGATTGAGTATTGAGGTGAATGTGAAGCATATTGAGTCTCTAACAATTCTCTGTATGTTTCTAAAAGAGTGATTGAAAGTGATTGAGCATTGTGATGAGTATAGAGCATATTGAGTCTCTAACAATTCTCTTTATGTTTCTATGAGATTGGACAAGTTCTAGTGTGGACTTGTTGAGCAGATTTGAGGTAAGTCTTTGAGAAGACTTGTGGATAGATTTGAGTAAGCTTTTGTGGAAGCTTACAATACAGATTGAGAGCATATTTGGATAAGTTCTTGTGAGGACTTATTGAGCGAGGAGAGAGCAAATTTGGATAAGTTCTTATGGGGACTTATTGAGCAGATTAGACAAGTTCTAGAGAGGACTTGTGGATAGATTGGTGTGAGCTTTTGTGGAAGCTTACAAGGCAGATTTGAGACAAGTCTTTGAGAAGACTTGAGAGTAGAGTTGATTGATTGATTTGTTCAAACCTTGAGTTAAGGTTTGGGGCAGATCCAATAGAGTTGATTTGAGATTGAGTCAAGCTTTGAGTTAAGGCTTGAGGAAAGAGATCGAGGAAAGATTTGTGCTAGACCGAAGGACTGTGTTTAGTATAGATTCGAGGACAGAGTTTGGTGCAGATTTGAGGATAGGTTTATGCATACCAAAAATAGAGACTTAGGATAGATTTGTGCTAGATCGAAGGACTGTGTTTAGTACGGATTTGAGGACAGGTTTTGGTGCAGATTTGAGGACAAGTTTGTGCTAGACTAGAGACAGATATTGAGGATAGATTTGTGCTAGACCAATGAACTGTGTTTAGTATAGATTTGAGATAGAGCTTTGGAGGTGATAGAGTTGAGGACAAAGATCTCCAACCAGAGCAGGGAAGACATGTGTCTTCTATGGATAGAGTTCCATTTGCTAAGGGTAGTGGAGGTAGAGGTCTTCTAGAGGATCACCAGCCAGAGCAGAGATTAGGAGATTGGTGTCTCCTATGGATAGAGATCCACAAACTTGATTTAGGGGATTGGTGTCTCCTTTGGATAGAGGTCCATAAACATTGTAATAGGGAAAGGATTCCCAAGAGATTGATTGAGAAAATTTTAGTGAAATATTTTCTTCGTGGAGTAGCCCACATTGGGTGAACCACGTAAATTATGGTGTCTCTATTGTGTGTGGTGATTTGTGCATTGCTTTGATTATTGCTATTGATATTGCTATCTTTACATTGCATAATATTGATTGGGAAAGAAAAGTAAAAAGTGGTCTTATACTGTTCACCCCCCTCTTAGTATAAGCTTGTGTTCTTCATAATTTTGATTCCTTAGGTTTTACCTTGAGCCAATCATACCGTTAGGAAGCCATTTTTAAGTCATTCATAATTCATTCTTCATCATAAGGGTGGGTTCAAACATACCCTTTTAGTTGCATTTCATCATTCACCCTACATAGTTGTTTTAGGCTTAGGGAGTCTTAACATCAAACACACAAAAACACAAAAATCAAAAGAATAAAAAAATTGTTGCAAATGCATAGGATACATTTGTTTGGTTGATTTGTGTGTTTTCATTGTGATTACACTTTTCACACACACACCTCGCACATTTGTTACCCCAACCTGCTTATAGCTTATGGTATTGACCCGAAATCAAGCTAGAGATATGATTCAGCCACTCACCAGCCAACCATTTCCATTTATGGAGTGCTCCATGTTAGGCAAAATATTGGTTAGTTTTTCTATGGTTCAATTAATTACCTCCATTTAATTGTCAACCCGGGGTAGCTCGTAGTCTTGTGAGCAACCGTGCAAAATATATGCTTGTAATTCCTCCTTCGGAGATGAGTCCCTTGGATTATGGTTTGGGGAGTGTTTTAATGTTCGTTGAAGTTTATATCTAAACCCATAATCCTACGCTAATTCTAAGAAACAAGACTGAAAACATTAAGTTATAAGTGTCTACCTTGCTAGAAATTACAAAAAATAGGGAAGTGCTAGAAATAAATTAAGCTATTAAAATAATTACAAAAAAATAGGGAAATAGGGAAGAACTCTGTTGCAAGTGGGCCCACGCTCCCAGTAGGTTCTGCCCATGGTAGAATGTCCACCAGATGCTTATAGAATAGTTTTTACAAGAACAATGCAGGATATTTTATTAACAATTTGCAACTGTAAAATTACATAAAGAGTCCTGGGGGGTTCTTCAGGGGTGGCCTGCATATTTATATAGTATGCGACTAGCCCTATTACAATTAAGAATGAATCAATGCATGATTTTTTGTTACAATTGGTTGCTTGAATCGGGTAAAATACCAAAATATCCTAGAGTATTTTGTTTCTAGAATACGTCGATATTCGATTTACCTGATTTGTAAAATAAATTCTCATAACAGCTGCAATATAGGTGATGAATCATGTTTGACATTATCCCATGTTTGTTTATGGTTCTAAAAATCCTTTCAAGATGGTTTCCAATGTGTTCGCTCTGTTCTGTCGACCACATATTCGTGTTGGAGTTTGACGCTAATGGGAAGCAGGTACCGCGGTTGAAGAAGTCGAGAAGCAGACGCCTTTCATTCACATAATGGGAAGTAGGTTCCTTCGTCATACAATAGGAAGTAGGTGCCTTTCGCCATACAATGGAAAGTAGGTGCCTTTCATTGTACAACGGGAAGCAGGCACCTTTCACCGTACAACGGGAAGCAAGCGCTTAAAAAAAATTAAGCATCTAATAGTTAGGTACCGAATGGAAGTCAAGATCTTAAAAGGACTTGGTGCCTGACTTTGTGCCTTTTATTGATACTCTACAGATTTTTGCCCTTCATTATTTTGCAAGTTCCAGGTTCGGGTTGGACCTTAACGAAAACATGCCAAAATATAATGATTTCCACTAAATCTACACACATTACACTTAAAGACAAATATTAGAGACCATGCATAATAAATTTTCAATTATATATATATATATATATATATATATATCATTTTCATAAAAATAATTATATCTACAAGAATATATGTTGCACATAATGGGGAAAAAGTACAAAAAATGAGCAATTTTATGGCTCATCATCCCCCATGCTTAAGGGGTGGCATGTCCCTGTGCCACTTTGAACTGGTAATTATCAGTTCTATTCACCTCATCCCAATAGGCTCGGTTGGTCTGTGTCCTTTTTCTCTTAGCGGCCTTTACTTTCTCTTTATCCTAGAGCTTTTGCACCTTTGGTGTTGTGGGAGTTACTGTCTTCTGTTCCTGTTTCTTTTGGCGTTTGTTGCGCCAGAGTGGTTCACTTGGGCCTGCCCTCTTTTTGGGTGGTTCTTTGGTCTAGGCCACCTTGCCCTTATTAACATTCATATAAAAACCAGTGAATTTGGTGGCATCTTTCTGGAATGCAGTCTCAGCCATTTTCCAGTACTCGTGGTGAAGTGGCAACTTCTCACCCTTGGGAACCGATTCCTTATCCCCAAAAGGGATGTTGGATTCCTTAGCAACCCTGGTTGTGGGTAAATATCCCCCTATTGGTTCAAGCTCAGGTTCAGCTTTAACATCTATTTTTGGCATAAGGGCTTGAATCCAAATCCTCTCTCTATACAGGGCCTAGAAATCCCATCTGCTTAAAATATTCCTACATCCTAGAGGGCTTCCCATATTTAGACCCATACAATTGCCAAAACTGCACAGGTTGAGCAACTAGGATATTCTTCATAGGTTTATCAAATTTTTTTCTAGCCTCATTTTCTGCTTCCTTGAGGGCTTTCTTGGAGGTCTTCTTCCAGCTCTTCTTATCTGCCTTAATTTCCTCCTTGAGCTCCTCAAAATTTTGTTTCTGGGTAGCAAACTAAGTTTTTGCTGCCTATCATTCCTCATCAGAATCCCTCTCTGATTTCATGTCAAATTCAAGACCCAGGGCTTTTAATTCTATAACTCTTGCCCTGGTTCTAGGTTGGCGCTAAGATGGCCTTATGACTTTCTGTTTTGATATCATCTTGATATTCCTATATCCTAGGGTATTTTGGTGCAACCAATGTTTCTTGGTGTACATAGGATGCATGTTGTTGAATCTCCTGGTCCTCTATAGCTACTTACTACACATCAATGACTGCTCCTTTTTCCTTTGCAGCTTCTTACTGCACCCAAAGGAATATTGCTTCTTCTTGAGGTTGAGTTGCCTCTGTATTGATTGGAGAGTGCTCTACCTCTCCCTCTTTGTCTGTAATTTGAGGCTCTTTGACCTCCATTTCCTTTTCTCCATATTCTACCCCCTTTTTAGGCTAATCTATAGTTTGAGGTTCTTCCACTTCAACCTCATCCTCCTGAATACATAGAACAAGGCTACTCCACTTCCATTACAACAGCGTCTCCCTATTTTGGTTCATTATCAGCATGGAGCACTTCTATTACCCCATCGATCTGTACTGCTACGTCAACCCTAACCAGTTGCTCAGCTACCGTTGGTCCACCCTACAATTGTAATTAACTTCATATTTGCTAAATTGTTTGATACAATTCGTGCATTTTGAGGGTGGCCTCTTTTCTGGACTCTTCAAACAGAGTTCATTCCTATTTGAATTTGGCTTCCCAAGTGGAAGCCTACTCTTTTAGATCTTGCAGCTGCTACTGCAGATCTTCTGCCTGGCCCTCTAGTGGTACATCCACCATGGCCGCTTCTTGTTGAGGAGTTGGCCCACAAGAAATGTCTTGTAAAATATACGCCATATACTCCTCCCTGTTGAGCTCATCAATGGGTGACTCCTCATCGGATGAGCTTGAAACCACCTTCGATGCCCTCATTCTTCTGCTTTGTGTCCTGGTGGAGATAGGCATGGAATCTTGCACTGCCTCCTCCTCAAATTGGGGAACAGAAGGTGACGATGTTAGGATCCTCAATCCTAACATTATTATTTAGTATTAGTTAGTATTATTTATCATTTAATTATTATATTATTAACTTATAAAGTGAACCATCACAACCCTTCATAACGTGAACCATCACGTCTCTTCATACGTGAAACATCACGTCTCTTCACCAACGTAGCTTTAGGGTAGATATATATATTAGGTTGGCCATCCATATCAAATCATCCAAGAAGAAGAATAATAAGCATAGATTCTAAGGAGGGAGCCCCCTATAGTGGCAAAGCGATTATAAGGGAGCCCCCTTTGAGTGGCCTGCGATTACATTTACATTAATTTGTTAATAATTTTATAGTAATACCTTGGGGTCTTACCATTTGGTATCAGAGCCATGTGGGACCCAATCATGTGGGAATTGCTCAAAGATCTTCATCAAATCACTTCTATGCATGAGTATCAAACTCGGTTTGAGGATATCACCAAACACAACACAATATTGGATGAATCAATTCTCATCAATGGCTTCATTAGGGGATTAAAAGAGGAAATTAGAATGGAGGTGACAAGGTTCAATCCCTATACCATGATGCAGACCTATGGATTGGTAAAATTAGTTGAAGATAAAATCAATGCACAACAACGATTAGGGAAACCACTTATGGAAAAATTATCGACCACTTACATCGCTCCCAAACCTATGCATAATGGAAGGGCACAAAGCACTTACACAACCCCCAAATCTAACCGAACTTTACGAATTAAACATCTTAGCTTTGAGGAGATGAAGGAACGATGAGCAAAAGGAATCTGTGATAATTATGATGAACAATTTGGACCCCACCATAAATGTGCTACACTAACATTGTATTTATTGAAGGAAGTTGATCCATGTCTCTCCATAGAGCAAGCAGATGAGGTAGTTGTATGCGAAGCGACCAGTGCACCTACTCACTGCAATGAAGACAATGAGGTCGATGTGCAAGAAGTGATTGATGTACCAATCAAGGATGAAGTAGACATACCCAAAGTGATCAATGCTAGCCAAACATGCACTCTACAAGACCTACACATACCTTCCTCACCAATAGTGAGTTCTTGCCATATGACCAAACCTATTCAGAACCAACACAGAGTGACTACACACTCCTTCTCCGTTGGCTCTACCAAGGAACCAAAAAAGGATATGAAATCATTACCATCACTTTTGATGCATCATTCTAAAGTATTTGAGGAACCCCAAGGGTTGCCCTCCCATCATCATCATGATTTTCCTAAGGGAGATTCTACTATTGTTCTTGGCAACCCCCGCTAATAATTCATCCTTCTCGATATCCCTGCCTACGAAAGGATGCCATTAAAAGAGTCCAAGAACTTACACAAATCCTTCTTGGAAAACAAATGACAAAGCTTCTCACTTTGAGCTTTGAGGACAAAGCTCTTTTTAAGGAGGGTGGCATGTTAGGATCCTCAATCCTAACATTATTAGTTAGTATTAGTTAGTATTATTAATCATTTAATTATTATATTATTAACTTATAAAGTGAACCATCACAACCCTTCATAACGTGAACCATCACGTCTCTTCATACGTGAACCATCATGTCTCTTCACCAACGTAGCTTTAGGGTAGATATATATATATAGGTTGGCCATCCATATCAAATCATCCAAGAAGAAGAATAATAAGCATAGATTCTAAGGAGGGAGCCCCCTATAGTGGCAAAGCGATTACAAGGGAGCCCCCTTTGAGTGGCCTGCGATTACATTTACATTAATTTGTTAATAATTTTATAGTAAGACCTTGGGGTCTTACCAGACGAAGCCTACCTGATTTCCTCCCTAAATTAGGGAAATCATGGGACGAAGCCTATCCTGCTTCCATTGTATTCCTTGTAGGCTGGGATGCGGACATCGTCGTTTCTTGTTCTGTCACCTCCTAGGCTAACTTGGAAGGATTTTCCTTCTACTATTTCATGAACGGAATCACAATTAATATTGAATTCTATAACCAGCACAATTAAATAAATCGAATGCGGAAGCGAGGAGTATAAAATATTTAATAACAAATCGTTTGCCACTAGGAGGGCAGATCCCGTCGTTAAGGCAAATGTAAAAATGCAGAGATAAATTAGCAAAAGATGATATCCGTCAATAAAAGAAAACTACGCTAATAAATATGAATTTTTATTCAATTGGATAACCTAGCCGACTGCTAGGTTTGGTCTGTAGCATGACTCCCCTCCTCGGAAAGCTTTGTCCTCAAAGCTGGAAATGTCTGGAAAATACTTTCGTGTTCCCATGTGGCATCTTCCTCTGGTAGGTCTTGCCATTTGATGAGAAATTCTTGAATCTGGCGTGATCTTAGTCTTCGTGTTCTGTGTTGTAATATATCTTCAGGTTGGAGATGTATGCGGCCTTCCTCATCGAGCACTGGTAATTCTGATTGACCTTGCACTTTCTGGCCAATTACCTTTTTGAGACAGGAAACATGAAATACCGGGTGTATTCGTGATGATGAAGGAAGTTCTAATTGATAGGCTACTTCTCCAATGCGGCGCACAATTTTGTAAGGACCATAGAATCGTGGTGCCAACTTTTGACTGGTCTTTATCCTTAACGATGCTTGTTTGTAAGGTTGCAACCTTAGGAAAACCTTGTCACCGACATTAAAAGTTCGTTCTGATCGGTGCAAATCTTGTTGTTGTTTCATGCGATTTTGTGCTTGGAATAAATTCTCCTTGAGGATGGTGAGTGTCGAATGCCTTTGTTGAAACCAATCATCCACTTTGTCTACTTTGGATGAACCAGGGACGTAATCTGCTACGATTGGAGGCTTAGTTCCATACAATGCTTCAAAGGGAGACATCTTAATTGAATAATGGTAAGAAGTGTTGTACCACCATTCCGCCATTGCTAGCCATTGGCTCCATTGATATTGTTTGTCTTGAACAAAACATCGTAAGTATGTACCCAAACATTTGTTAACTACTTCTGTTTGACCATCTGTTTGGGGATGGTAAGCTGAGGACATGTTCAATTTGGTACCACTAAGTCGAAATAATTCTCGCCAAAAGTTACTAGTGAAGATGGGGTCTCTATCACTTACAATATTTTTTGGCATACCATGTAATTTGAAAATTGAATCCATAAATACCTTTGCCACCTTGCTTGCGGAAAATGGATGTTGTAAAGCCTGAAAATGAGCGTATTTGGATAACCGGTCTACGATGACGAAGATAACTATCCTGCCTTCTGATTTTGGAAGACCTTCAATAAAATCCATAGATATATGTTCCCACTGTCGTTCAGGGATGGATAATGGTTGTAACAATCCTGGTGATTTGACTGTTTCTCCTTTATTGCGTCGGCAAACTTCACATTCTGCTACCCATTGTTTGACTTCTGCTTTTAATCCTTTCCAACAAAATGATTGTTTGACCCTTAAATATGTTTTCAAAAATCCTGAATGTCCTGTTGATGGAGAAGCGTGTGATTCGTCGAGGATCTTTGATTTGAGGTCCGAATTGTGTGGAATGTAAATGCGGTTCTTCTTCTGGAGGATTTTATCTTCATAAGAGAACAAAGGGTGTTTAGAGGACCCTATAGATAATTCTTGAAGTATCTGAGCAGTTTCGCTATTGGACAACCATTCCTCTTGTAATTGATTCACCCATTGGGAGCAAGGACCTGAAATAGCGTTAATGACTACTTCATCTTCATATTTCCTGGACAGCGCATCGACAGCTATATTTTCCTTCCCCTTCTTGTATTCGATAACAAAATCATAACCCAATAGTTTGGTTAACCATTTATTTTGTTTCGGATATGAAAACCTCTGCTCAAGAAAATGTTTGAGACTACTATGATCTGTTTTGATAATGAAGCGGCTCTCGATTAGGTAGTGTCTCCATTTTTCTACTGCATGAAGAATAGCCAACATTTCTTTTTCATATGTCGATCTTCCCAAATTTTTCCCGGAGAGCTGTTTACTTTCAAATGCCAATGGATGACCTTCTTGCATTAATATAGCCCCAATTCCTGTTCCTGATGCATCACATTCGATAATAAATGGTTTGTGAAAATTGGGGGTTGCTAATACTGGAGTTGTACACATGGCCTTCTTAAGAGCTTCAAAAGCTAGAGTAGCCTCTTCCGACCAACGAAAAGCATCCTTTTTTGTGAGTGCCGTGAGAGGTGCTGCAATCTTACCATAATTTTGTACAAACTTGCGATAGTAGCCCGTGAGACCCAAAAAACCACGAAGTTTCTTGATGGTTTTAGGTAAAGGCCATTCTTGAATTGCCTTAATCTTATTGGGATCAACTTTGACACCCTCATGTGAAACTATATGACCCAGATATTCCACTTCTTGGACACCAAAGGAGCATTTGGAACGTTTGACAAATAGCTTTTCTCTGTGTAAAATGTGAAGGGCTTTATCCACATGATATAAATGGTCCGTCCATGTTTTGCTGTATATGAGAATATCATCAAAAAAAACTAACACAAACTTACGGAGGAGTGGACGAAACACTTGGTTCATGAGACTTTGGAATGTGGATGGTGCATTAGTGAGACCAAAAGGCATGACCAAAAATTCGTAATGACCTTCATGAGTACGAAAGGCGGTTTTGGGAATATCTTCTTCTCTAACACGGATTTGGTGAAATCCGGAGCGAAGGTCTAATTTTGTAAAAAATTTTGCACCATGCAACTCATCTAATAGGTCATCTATGACGGGGATAGGAAATTTGTCCTTGATAGTGAGTTTATTGAGAGAACGAAAGTCAGGACACATACGCCAAGAGTTATCTTTTCGTCTAGTCAGTACTACAGGTGAGGAATAAGGACTAGTGCTGTGACGAATGACTCCATGATCCAACAAATCCTGAACGATCTGTTCGATTTCTGTCTTTTGTGGTTGAGGATAGCGATAAGGACGATTGTTAGGAGGGACACTCCCTAGAATCAAATGGATGGCATGGTCATGAGATCGTTTAGGTGGTAATCCTTGAGGTTCATGGAAAACCTCTTCGTAATGTGTTATGATGTCTTGTAACTCTGGAGCAATAATATCCGAAGTTGCTGGAGATTGTTTTTCCAAACAATTAATTTGAGCTATAAACCCATATCCACCCTTTTTTAACATCTTCTCCATACTGTGAGAGCTCACCATTTGTGATGGAGGAGTAGTAATGCCTTGTAAGCGAATGACTCGTCCGTTTTCCTTCCATTCCACAAATAATTTTTTGAAATTGAAGCCGACCGTGTCTAATGTTTCCAACCATTCAACTCCCAAAATGACATCCGAGTTCCCCAAATTCATGACGAAAAGGGATCCAAACCAGGTATAAGTTCCCATTTTTATGGAAACTTGAGATGTGCGACCGACACATTGTGCATTCACCCCGTTGGCCACTAGAACCTGGAATTTGTCTTTGTTGGAAGAGTTAATGAATAAATTCAAAGCTTTTGCGGTTTTGATGTCGATAAAATTGTGGGTACTACCAGAATCAATTAGCACATTCACCTTTTTCTGACGGAGAAATCCTGGTACCTTGATGGTATGGTGGGCGGTTAAACCCATGAGAGCATGCACGGAAATCGCCATTGTATCCTCTTCCTTTTCTTCTATAGTACATGGTAGGTCTTCTGGTATAGGTTCTTCTGATTGGTAAGGTTCTTCCTCTTCTCCTTCACATTGATCACCTTCAATATGAAAGTTTTGTTTTTGGGCACATGCTTGTTCCCTGGGGTGATGAGTGCGACATTTATAGCAAAAATATCTTGATGGTTGATCATTTCTACGAAAGGAATTGTTGCGATATGAGGGACGACTATAAGTTTCACGCCGTGCAGACAACTGATGTCTCTTCTCGGCCAGCTTGGCTATTCTTATACAATCGTTCAACAATGTTGGATTGTGCATGTCTACCTCTACTCGAATACTTTCTTTCAAACCATTGCGAAAGGCTCCTACCACTGTGTCGGGACTAAGGTCTAAAGTGTATGGTAGTAAACTGGTAAACTCCGAAACGAATTCGCTAACTGACCCTTCTTGTTTAAGAGATAACAGTCTTACTGTGTATGATGATGTAGCTCCTTCATCAAATCTTTCTAAAAAAGAAGTAGTGAATTTTCTCCAATTAATAGTAGCTCCTTTCTCTCGTTTAAGCCATACAAACCATTGGTAGGCCTCAGTGCCAAGTTTTGATGCAGCGAAAGGAACTTTATCAATTTCCTTAATTTGATATAAGTCAAGAATGCCTTCCATTTTGGCTATCCAACCACGAGGATCATGACCTTCAAAAGTGGGCATATCAATTCGTGGAAAATTATTATTAGGGCCTCTCGGTTGTTGATAACCCGTATCCCTTTCTTGATTTTGGTTATACTATCCGAATCACCTCGTTGTTGTTCCCAATTATCATTAGGATCGATATTTTCTTCATTCCTTTGGGCATGGGAGTGATTTTGAGAATTAGTATTGGGATTAGGCTGGTTTTGTGCTTTTACTAGGTCTTTTAGGAGGAGACCAATTTCGTTCATACCCTCTAGTAAGAGATGAAGAGAATCATCGTTGGAAACGGCTGAGTTACTTGAGTTTCCTTGTGTGATGTTTTCGTGAGTTGGGGGAGGATTAGTAGCCATAGGATCTACTAGTGGATGATGTGGATTATAACTACCAATTTTAAAAGGAGAAAGAGAATTTTTTGTACCTGGGCTTCGATTAGGTCGCCTTGCATTGTTATTGCTCATTTTCGAGCTTGATAATCGACCGTCAGCACCTTTGGTCCACTTTTTGCTCATGCACTTGTTAACATAGCCTGCTTAGGATTCCGCTTCAACTGCCGCTAATTTTGGTTGAATTTAGCAAAAAATTGGGATCCGCTTGAACTGTCACTCCAACTGTGACGCGGATGTGAGTTTGGGTGGCCTCCTTGCCCGCAACCTTCAACCTTCAACCTTCAACCTTTCAGTGATAGCAATGATTCGAACCACGTAACCCACGTTCAGCCGCTTTGAATACACCGCTCAGACCAACGAAACCGCGGCACGCACCCAAATGACACTACGAACTGAAGACACGTCAAACGGATGACCAACGAACGACACAAATAATTTTGAGTCACACGAACGGACGACGCGGAAGACACGACGATAAGACAAGATGTGCCGAAGACACGACGATTAACGACAAGACGACTAACGACAAGACGAACCGAAGACACGAGCGAAAGACACGATGACTAACGACAAGACGAGCCGAAGACACGAGCGAAAGACACGACGACGAATGACAAGACGAGCCGAAGACACGAGCGGAAGACACGATGACTAACGACAAGACGAACCAAAGACACGACGTTTAGACAGCGGACACGCGAACGAAAGAACCGAAAGGTTGCGTTAGGAGCTCCACGGGCATGTGACCGAAGTCACAAATCAAAATGTGCTCGCTAGTCCTTATTAACTTCCCCACCGCTCCAACATACGCAATGTGGGATATTGATCCCCAAAAACTAAAAAAAAATTATAAAAATCACGATGAATACCTTACGTTATGCGTCTAATGTTTTAAACTCGCAATTGGATTGGTTGACGGCTCCTGCGTTTCACAGCTATCGCGGACGGATGTTCTAGGTGATTTAGACTACGATTTGGGTCGTGATCTCAACGTACGTCTTCAGCGAAAATTCTTTATTGTTTCCAGGTGTTCCTTGAGGTGGAGGAAGTACCGTTGCTTCAGATGGTTATAACGTTTTTTGCTCTGTGGCGCTGCCGGGACGTCAGGTATTTCTCAAGGACGCGAACCGAAAGGAAAGAAAGAAAGAAAAAAAAAATGAATACAACGGATTTCCGCCTGCTGCCACCAGTAGCATGGATGGGCGTGGAATCCCTACCGCCATCACCGAACCGGTCTCCTGATACCACTTGGAAGGATTTTCCTTCTACTATTTCGTGAACGGAATCACAATTAATATTGAATTCTATAACCAGCACAATTAAATAAATCGAATGCGGAAGCGAGGAGTATAAAATATTTAATAACAAATCGTTTGCCACTAGGAGGGCAGATCCCGCCGTTAAGGCAAATGTAAAAATGCAGAGATAAATTAGCAAAAGATGATATCCGTCAATAAAAGAAAACTACGCTAATAAATATGAATTTTTATTCAATTGGATAACCTAGCTGACTGCTAGGTTTGGTCTGTAGCATAACTACTCATTCTGAATGGGCACCTCCTCCTCTTCTTGTGCCCCTATTTTTGCACTAGTGCTCGCAGCTTCCTCAATTGTCACATTTCCATATGACTCTATATATCTCACCAAGGAAAAAATCAGGCCATGGTGAGCCAGGGCAAAAATGGTGTCTGTCTGGTATCGCCTGGCCTCGTATTTCAAGGCACATGCAAGGTATTGGGGGATGTTAATTTTATCCCCATGTAGAATATGATTGAGGAAACAAAAATGGTTGGCATTCAGGTGGGAGTACCTACTAGAACATGTAAAGAAATGGACGATTTGCTCGAAAATGGCCCTTTAGAGCTCAAGAATGTGCTACTTCAGTACTCTAGTGCACGTTAGGTGCTCTGTTGGTGCTCCAAAAAATCTCTATGCATAGAGGGTAAGGTTATCCTCCTTGTACGTATGCTCCCCTATAAGAGGGAGGCCCGTAACTCTAGCGATGTAGTCCTCCATGACTAGGATCTCCAACCCTTGCATGCGCACGACCCCCTCACTCATCGATGCTACAAATTCATTCGCTACTACCGCATCCTAGCCCTGACTGACCATTCGATAGTAGTCCATCCATTCTATAGCATCCAACTATGTTTGGACATCTGCAGAAATGCCCGAGCAATCGATCGACTCACTCTTCTTCAGGTCGTGGTTTCTCAACTTTCCCCCATGCTTTGCCTTTGATTCACAATTCACTCAACAATTTTACTATCTCCCCTTTGAATTACCATTGTGCCTCATTGTTCTACATTTTTTCTTACTGAAGTTGGTTGCATAGTAGCTGGTAAACAACTTTTTAAAACAACTATGTTTATGCACATAGGCAGTTAATTACCATAATCAATAGTGATTATGGTTATCCATAGTAAATTTCTTTCGAGCATGTGCCTGATTGTGTGGAGGTGATAACCATAAACTATCGACCAATCAGAGGCGTGCCACACAACATTATGCCAAGTGGATTCGTTCAAGTGGTTAAGGTAATAATGGGAGGTTGTGCCAACACATTTCCATAGATACACATGTTCATGAAAATAATATAGACAAGAAACAAAAAATTTAAACATGCACCTAAATTTATTCCATGGGTGCATATGTGTAAATGCTCATGGTGCATCGCTATTGGCTGGCGTTTGATGATGGGGTAAACCGCAACAGACAATGATGGCCATGGTTCCCATGCAATGAATTCCCTTGGACGTGATTGGTTCTTGGTAGCTGCACTATGGGTTATTCAAGAAATCCTGCAAAAATTAAAAACAACAATTAGAAAAACGTAGCACCTTGGGACGACAAACGTCCCCTCCTTGGAAATTGGTAGACGTCAACTTTTAATTTTATCCATGGTGGAGTTGACTTTGCATGTGTAGGGGAGCTGACGTGGCTCGGGCCACATCCCAAGGCTGACGTGTTATTCTATCAAGGCATAAAATGACCGTAATTAACAAAAATCAAGCACCTTCTTTTTGAGTTACGGTGCGTAGGTACCTTGTACTAAAAATAGGCACCGTAGGAATCAGGCACTTTACTTACATGGGAAGCAGGCGCCTTAGCAATCAAGCGCTTATATCTATCGTGGGAAGCAGACACCTTTTGTTGACTATCAGGTGTCATACATATAAAATAAAATTTATACAAAACATTTTTTATGTATGCTAAGAAGATATGGTGTCAGTTTCCTAAAAACTGTCAGTCAACTGTTCTCCTAAAAAATCGAGAGTTAGGCGTTGCACTGTCAGCAAATAGGATGCAAGCACCATCTTCATAACATACTGGGAGTCAGGCGCCATGAAGCGTACAATGGGAAGCAGGCGCCTTTCATCGTACAATGGAAAGCAAGCACCTTTCATTGTACAATGGGAAGCAGGTGCCTTCCATCGTACAACGGGAAGCAGGTGCCTTCCACCATACAACGGGAAGCAGACACCTTTTTGGATAACTAGAAGCAGGTACCTTCCCATCAAATACAAACACATGGTGCTTTTATTTTATTCAACAGGGTCTGACTTGTCCTTGTATATGCGCTATCAGGTTGATCAGGCCTTTTCAGTGCTTCTGATTGAAAAATAGGTACAAGATTAGCATCTGCCCCTAAATCGATAGTTGAGTGTTTTATTGTCCAAAAAGACCAATCTAAACACTCTTGTGCAGGTTCAAGTTTAGTATTCCCCTTTCTGAATGGGGACTAACTACTCCTACTGCAAGAAAATTCTCCTAAAAATCTTGGAAGGTGCAGGTTCATGGATCCTGTGCTTGTTAGGCCTAGGTCTCCCAGGTTGCCTAACAGTTGCACAAAGGGCATTGTTCCTACAAAACAAAAACACAACTAAAAAAAAAAATAATTTTAAAAGAATAATTGTCTTTGGGACTATGTGGACTAGGTCCACATCTCACTAACTCAAGATAAAGTCATAATCAACTGGGGTCTCCCCCATGCCTAATCTAGACTCAATCATATATGCTTCAGACACATAGTATGGATGCAAGCGATGACCATTGACTATCAATGTAATGTTGTTGCCATCTATTGTTCTAACTCTTACAACCCCATTATTGATGATTTCAATTACTTCATATGGCCCCATCCAACGTTGCATGAGCTTGCCCTTCCTTTCCTAGAATCGAGAATCATAGAGTAATGCCCATTCTCCCACTTTAAGCTGCTTTGGCCTAGTGTGGCGGTCATGCCACTTGGCCCTTTATTTCTGAATAATATTTATTTTTTGCAGAGCCTCAAGGTGGTATTCATCCAGCTGATTAAGCTGCTAAATTCTATCTTTTTGTGCATCATCCAGATTAATATTCAATTCTACAGTAGTCCTAAGTGTTTTAATTTCAAACTCTATGGGCATCATGGTTGTTTTCCCATAGACTAGCTGAAATGGTGTGAAACTAGTAGTAGTCTTCCAGGTGGTCCTGTAGGCCCATACTACTTCTGGTAATCTAGTAGCCTAGTCCTTCCTGTGTTGTTGTACTATCTTTGTCAGGATATTCTCCAATTCTCTATTGGTCACCTCAACTTGCCCATTTGCCTATGGATGGTAGGGAGTGGTTTTGTTATGCCTAATTTTATATTGTTGCATGAGTTCTTGGATCATCCTTGAAGTAAACTGAGGCCCTTGATCTATTGTGATCTCCCTTGGGACCCCAAATCTTGTAAAAATTGTTGAATACAAGAAGTCTGCTATAGTTTTCTCCTTTGAATCATGCAAGGCCTGTACTTCAACCCATTTTATCACATAGTCAGTACAAACTAGGATATACCTCTTACCTCCTGATTGTGGATTAATAGGTCCTACGAAGTCCATCCCCCATTTATCAAATGGTTCAATGTGAACATGTGGTTGGAGTGGCATTTCATCTCTGAGAGTAGGTCTGCCCATCCTCTGACATTGATCACACTGGCTCACATGCTTGGTTGCATCCTTGAATAGTGAAGGCTAGTAATAACTAGCCTACAACACTTTATATGCAGTCATTTTTCCTGCAAAATGGCCACCACAAGGTTCATCATGACAAGCCTTTAGTATTTCAATTATTTCTTCCCCAAAAACACATCTCCTCATGATTTGATCAGGTCCTATTTTAAATAGGCACCCATCAATCCATGAGAAATCTACACTTTTCTCAATTAAAGTCTATTTTTCATGAGGTAAAAGTGTAGGGGATACTCTACCAGTGGCTAAATAATTAGCCATGTCTGCGTACCAAGGTATCTGATCATTTAGAGCAAACAAATGCTCATCTAGAAATTGGTCTTCTGTAGTTGCATAGTCTAGAGGTGTCAATCTGGACAAGAAATCAGCTACCACATTGTCTTTTCCTGGCTTGTCTACTATTGTCACATCAAATTCTTGCAAAAGCAACAACCATATAATAATTCTACCACTAATCCTAGGTTTGTTTGTCAAGTATCTAATTGTTGAGTGGTCAGTGTGCACAAATACCTGATAACCTGTAATATAATGATAAAATTTGTTAAGAGCATGTATTATTGTAAGAAACTCCTTCTCTGTGATAGTATAATTCAATTCAACACCTATAAGGTTTTTGCTAACATAATAGATGGCATAAAAATCATCACCATATTTTTGTCCCAGTACTGAGCCTATTGCATTGTTGGATGCATCAACATATATGTGAAAAGGTATGGTCCAATTTGGACCTCTCAACACTGGGGCAGTAATCAGTTTTTCCTTCAGGGTGTTGAATGCTTGTTCACATTCTTCAGTCCAGATAAACTCTGCATCTTTTGTTAACAATGTGGTAAGAGGTTTAGCAATTTTTCTAAAGTCTGATATAAACCTCCTATAATAACCGGTTGATCCTAGGAAACTACGAATGTCCTTTTGTGTTTTGGGAGTAGGCAGAGTTTGGATGACTTCAATTTTCTTTCTGTCTACTTTGATCCCATCTACAGAAAGGTGATGTCCTAAAACTATCCCTTCCTACATCAACATATAACATTTCTCATTGCTTAAGGATAGGTTAGTTTCCTCACAACGTTTAAGTGTCTTTTCCATATTTTCTATGGCAATTTCAAAAGTCTCACCATATACAGTGAAATCATCCATGTACACTTCCACAGTCTCTCCAATCATATCTAAAAAAATACTAAGAACTACCCTCTGAAAGGTGGTAGGTGCATTACATAGGCCAAATGGTAAGACTCGGTAAGAAAATGTCCCCCATGGACAAGTGAATGTGGTTTTATCTTGGTCTTCCTCCCCTATTTGGATCTGGTTGTATCCACTAAACCCATCTAGGAAAGAAAAGTACTTCTTGCCTGCTAAGGTATCAAGGACCTGATCTATAAATGGTAAGGGGAAGTGGTCCTTTTTGGTTGCTTTGTTCAGCAACTTGTAATCAACACAAATTCTCCACTTTCCATTCTTCTTGGGCACCACCACTAATGGTGATACCCACTCACTATCTGAAATGGGGTAGATGAATCCAACTATGAGGAGTTTTTGTAACTCTGTTTTAACAATTTCTTTCATGGTTGGGTTCATTCTCCTCTGTGGTTGTCTTACTAGTCTGACTTGGTCTTCCAGATATATTCTATGTACAGGTCTCAGGAGCTATTCCTCTCATGTCAGAATACTCCCAAGAAAAGGCATATTGATGTTTTTCCAATGTTTGTTTCAGTTTGGTTTGTTGTTCTATTGTCAACTTGTTATCTATATTCAACATCCTACCAGGTGCAACTTCTATTTGTTGAATATGGTGGTCTTTTACTCCTACTAATGGCAAATTAGGAGGAGGACAGGAAGGTTCTCCCTAAAAAAGTGGGAGATCATCCTATCCTCATCATTTTCATCTTCCAACTCTTCAAGTGTCATCATAGGTTGGAGCATTGATAGACCATCAACATTTTGATTTTCATTTTTTGGTTCTCCCAACAAATTTGCAGACTATGCAGGTGGATGTATGATCAGTTTCTTTATCTTATGACCATCTGAAATGGTCATTTTCCCATCTCTACAGCTTATGTAGGCATCAACTATTTCCAACCAAGGTCTACCTAAGATTAATGGGTATCCACCTAGTCCAGACTTAGATTGCAATACTAAAAAATATGTTGGATACTCCCATGCATCTACTATAATAGTAATATCTTCTAGTATTCCTTCAGGAAGTACTATAGACCTATCTGCCAACTACAACATAGTTTTGGTGGGCTTCAGGTTGGTCAATTTTAGTTTTTGCATGGTTTCCTGGGGCATGACATTGATGGCAGCCCCCAAATCTACTAGTGTGTTGGGTAAAATACAACCCTCTATTTTTATAGTTAGCACTGGGCTCCCTGGATTTGAATACTTCTGGTTGTAGGTATTTCCTAGCATAAGGTCAGCTAACTGACCTACCAAACTGATTTATTTAGTTGGTTTCCTCCCTGGTTTCTTGAGGCACAACTCTCTTATGGCCTTCCCATAAATAGGTATGTCTCTTATGGCCTAAAAGAGAGGAATTGTGACTGTTAAGTTCTTTAAACTAGAGAGGATATCAAACTCTGTTTGTATTGGTTTCTGGGTTCCTGCAACCTTTGTGGAAAAGGTGGAACCTCCTCTTTGTTATGTACAGGAGTTGATTCTTCTTCTACCTCTTCTATAAGGGGTGATTCCCCTTTCTCTATTTCTACCAGTTCCTCTTCTTCTACAAGAGGAGTGACTTCTACACCTAATTGCTTTCCTAACCTTAACTAGATAGGATCGCAATCTACCTTGATATTATACATAGGGTACATCTCATTTTCCATATGATAGGATGGTTGCTTGTTGTTTGGGTTTGTTGTTGGCTGTGCTGGTAACTAAGGAGTCCTTGGAGTAGGTAAAGTTGGTAGACTTGGTTGTAGTGGAGCTGGAGTAGTATGTTGTGGATACTGATTCCAAGCATTCTGATTTCTCCACTACTACCTAGGTTGCTGATATTGGTTCCAAGGATAAGGGTTGTAAGGATTTTCTCCTTGGGGAAATAGATTCCAAGGTTGTTGGCCATACCAACCCATGTTGGGTGGCTAGTTTTGACCTTGATTCTGATAATTACTGCCCCCATAGGATGACATTCTTGATTGCATATTGTTACCCATAGGAGATTGTTGCCAGTTCCTCCTATTACCCATGAAGTATGCCTCGACTACTTCAGGTTCCTCTTTTGATTTCATTAATTGTGGACACAACTTCATTTTATGATCCTTCTTACAAACAACACATACACGAACTTTGTTTTTTGGGCACTCATTTTTGGGGTGTTTGCCTCTGCATTTAGGATAGAAGTAGGCCAATGTTGCCTCATTCTCCTACTTCTTTCTCTGAAGTAGAAGAGTATCCATTTGAAGAGCCAGAGATGATAACATCTCACTCTTAAGGTCTTCTAACATGTTGCCTATTTCTATTTTAGTGATAGTGGTTGACTACTTAACATTTCTAGAGGTTAATTTACCCTTTCTTCTTGAGAAATTTTGACACAATTATCGAATATCATCCATTTGGTGTTGGTAAATGTCTCCCCCAGAGATCATGTTCAAAGCTTCCAAGGATTCATTTGTCAGTCCTTTCAAAAAATACTTCTTAGGGACCTATCTCCTAGTTTTGAATGGGGTGATCTTTGTAGATTGAAGCTAAACCTATCCCAGTATTCTTCCATGGACTCCCCTTCCTTCTGGGTCATATCTAGGACTTCCTCTCTTGCATCTCTTGCTCTACCAAAATCTTGATACTGATCCAGGAAAAGTTTCTTCAATTGTTCCCAGGTAGTTATCTGTTTATCCCCCAAGCTGATGAACCAATGTAAAGCTGAATCATCTAAGGTAGAAGGGAATAATTTTAGTTTCTGAGGATCTATGGTGTAATCCACAGATCTACATAAAACATCAAATTTAAACAGAAACAGGTCTAGATATTCTGTTGGTAGTCCTCTAAAAGTTGGAAGGTGGGTAGGAGAGATGTGTTTCATCTTGTGATCTCCTCCTACCTCTCCTATTGGAAAACTAAAACTAGTAGATGTTTCCTCTGGATTTTCTGCCATTCTGCCTACTACTGGTGTTTCTACCCCTGCTTCATTCAAAGCAACTATCAATGCTTCTATTTCATTTCTTTTATCCTTCAAAAGGAGGGATAAGTCAATGTTTGAGATAGTTCCATCTAACACTGCTTGCCAACATTCAACATTCAGTAGATCCTCCTCAGATTGAACTCTACTTATCTTTGATCCTACTCTGGGATTCTACTAAATTGTTTTAGAGGGATCCTGTGCAAATAGTGGGTGTTGCCACCAATGCACAGGTGGGGATTGAGATGGTGAGAGTTCAGTCTCAGGTTGAGGTTCTACTGAAGTGGAAGGATTTTGAGAAACAACTTCTTTGTTTTTGACAAAACGATCATCTGGTCCCCTATTCTTAGGTGGACTCATACAAAGTTTCAGATGAAGGTTTCTGAAGAAAACACTCTAAACTACTGTAACTAAGCTTTCTTTAGAACAGAAATTACAATGGCTACTCCCCGACAATGGCGCCAAAATGTTGGGCAAAACATTGGTTAGTTTTTCTATGGTTCAATTAATTACCTCCATTTAATTGTCAACCTGGGGTAGCTCGTAGTCTTGTGAGCAACCGTGCAAAATCTATGCTTGCAATTCCTCCTTCAGAGATGAGTCCCTTGGATTATGGTTTGGGGGGTGTTTTAATGTTCATTGAAGTTTATATCTAAACCCATAATCCTATGCTAAGTCTAAGAAATAGGACTGAAAACATTAAAATTATAAATGTCTACCTTGCTAGAAATTACAAAAAATAGGGAAGTGCTAGAAATAAATTAAGCTATTAAAATAATTACAAAAAAATAAGGAAATAGGGAAGAACTATGTTGCAAGTGGGCCCACACTCTCAGCAGGTTCTACCCATGGTAGAATGTTCACCGGACGCTTTAGAGAATAGTTTTTACAAGAACAATGCAGGATATTTTATTAACAGTTTGCAACTGGAAAATTACATAAAAAGTCTGGGGTTCTTTAGGGGTGGCCTGCATATTTATATAGTATGTAACCAACCCTATTACCATTCAGAATGAATCAATGCATGATCCATTGTTACAGTTGGTTGCTTGAATCGAGAAAAATATCAGAATATCCCAACATATTCTATTTCTAGAATACATTGATATTCGATTTGCTCGATTTGTAAAATAAATTCATGTAACAATTGCAACATAGGTGATGAATCACCTTTGACATTATCCCATGTTTGGTTATGGTGCTAAAAATCCTTTCAAGCTGGTTGCCGACGCGTTCGCTCTGTTCTGCCGACCACAAAGTCATGTTAGAGTTTGATGCTAACGGGAAGTAGGCACCTTTTGTTGTACAATGGGAAGCATGCGCCTTCCACCGTACAACTGAAAGCAGGTGCCTTTCATCATACAATGGGAAGCATGTGCCTTTCATCGTATAATGGGAAGCAGGCGCTTAACGAAAATCAGGTGCCTAACAGTTAGGTGTCGAATGGAAGTCAAGCACTTAAAAGGACTTGGCACCTGACTTCGTGCCTTTTATCAATACTCTGTAGATGTTTGCCCTTCATTAATTTGCAAGTGCCAGGTCCAGGTTGGACCTTGACGAAAACATGCCAAAATATAATGATTTCCACTAAATCTACACACATTACACTTAAAGACAAATATTAGAGAACATGCACAATAAACTGTCAATTATATATATCATTTTCATAAAAATAGTTATATCTACAAGAATATATGCCGCACATAATGGGGAAAAAAGTACAAAAAATGAGCAATTTTATGGCTCATCACTCCACTCCTTTCCCAACCACTTTTATGGCTAGCCCAGCCTGTGTGGCACAGACAAGACATCTTGACTTATCTATTGGACCCTCTCATGTGGCATCCACTTTGGATGTAGATACACTACAGAGGGCAATTCACACTACCATTCCAAAAACTGAACCATCCACACCAACCGACCATCGCATTACTTACATAGATTCTGACAAACTCAAAGCCTATTTAAGATCCACCCACCTAGACATGTTCCTTCTTCTCAGTAGGAACTTGCTCACTCACACCCCAATAATTTTAACCAAGTCCTCACCAACCCTCTTTTTGAGGCCACATCCACCCTCCCACACCAAATTCCTCCACAACCATTTAGCCAAAGCACCTCCATTCTACTTACCTATACCACTACCCACTCCAACCCACTCTACAAAGCACAAGTTAATGTTACTTCATAGATTCCATCCACCATCCAACTACCACCCCTCATTCAGTTGTGATTCCTTTCACAACTTACCCTCCATTGACCTCAACCAACATTGCCAACACTCACACCATACCTACATCCACTTCCAACACAACCACACAATATACATCTAAAATTGCCATACAACAAGCATGGCAACATCTCAATCAACTACTTATGGGCCACCAAGATATCCATTCTTACCCACAACAACAATCATAGGTGGTAGATTTCAAACCTCAATCCATTTTCAACCAAAGCACCTTTTTCACCCCTGATCCATCTTGGGTATCACAATATTCTAAGGTCACTATACCCACACCTCCATTTAACCACAACAATACCACTTCCACAACCCAACACATTCAAATCCCCCAAACTTCATCCCCACTCCATCAACACCAATCATTCCATAACCAAGTCCAACAACACATCCAACATCATCAGATACCCATCAATCCATCGGCCAATCAGAACCACATTTCATCCCAATAGTTCATCACCCAACACACACCACCCCCATACACCCATCAAACAAACCAGGGCTTCCACACACAAATGGAAGACCCTAAGATCCAAGCTTTGCAACAATATATTGATAACTTAATTATGCACACGCCTGGTATGATGTACCAGAAACCTACATTGAGATAGTTGATCAATCAACCCATTCATTCTTTGATACCATCACCACCTTATCTAATAGACTTTACATTACCAAATTTTGATAAATTCAAAGGGACTGAGGACCCTAGGGAGCATATTAGTGCATTCATCCATTCATGTTTTAGAATCCAAGAGAATGATACCTTAATGCTCTGAAATTTTCCTTAGACATTAGAGGCGATGCCTTAGAATGGTACAACCATCTGCCACATCATAGTGTCTATACATTTGAACAATTGGTGGATAAATTCTTAGAAAGGTTCTCCCTCAATGTTCGCAAGAAAACTACCTTGACCGACTTATATAACCTTAGACAATTTGAAGAAGAGTCGATCTATGACTTTGAAAACCATTGGAGGGTAGTCATCACCAAGTTGTCATTCTCCCTCCCAATGGAAGAATTAACATGAATGTTTTCAAGGAGTTGTTTAAAACCTATCTCCTTGTTGTTGCAATTACAACAATATAGAACATTCGATGAAGCTCTTTCCTAGGCCCGAGTTATCAAAGAAATCAAGATCCAAGAGGGTGATATTAAACCCAAAAAGAAAGAATGGTAAAACAAGGGCCAATCCAAAGGAAACTATAATGGCCAATCAAAATATAGACAAGTCAATCAAGTGGTCTTGAGTCAACCACAAATGACTCAACAAACCCAAGGTCATCACCAACCACAACCATCATCGCAACAACCACAACAAATGTCTTATCAAGCGGTTCCACCCCCACAACAATTACACAACACAACACCAACTATGGAAAACCATCAACATCGACAATTTATTTGATAGACTCACACTTACACACCTTTATCTAAATCATATACCTCCATATTCCATAGGTTGTATGATACCAATGCTATCACCTTACCTGAAGTCAAACCAGATGATCCGACCAAACACGATAAGGGCTATAGGGAGCATTTATTTTATCCTTTCCATCGATAGAAGGGGCATGACATTAATAACTACTATTCATTCAAAGACATTGTGCAAGACTTGATAGACCTAGGGGCCATTAAGTTGGATAGCCCCTTAGCACAACAAAATCAAAATCTTGGTATCTACCAAACACCACTTCCTCATCATGAGGAAACACAACAAACAATAAGGGGATCAAATACTATGACTCCCCCCAACCAATTCAACCATGTGCAACAATACCAAGGTTTTGTGGGTGCTATCCACATAGTAACCCAAGGTCAATGAAGCACAAATCACCAAAATGAACAACCTCAAGTAGTTCAACCTCCTGTGGCACCACCAACAAATGTGTCTTCACAACCTGCTAATTCATCTCCACCCATTCATTTTTCTGCCAATCCATCTCAACCAATTCACCTTACAAGTCATCCATCCCAACCTATTCATCTCCCAAGCCATCCACAAAGACCTATCATCTCCCTAAGCAGTCGGCTAACAACTAGTCTCAAAATAGCTTCAACAAAATTATCAATCTATGAGCTTATACAACAATCTCCTCCACACCATGAGGCATTAATGGAAATCTTAAAATCCATTGAACTTCAATCTCAAGACTCTAATACCTTTAACAATTTCATGGGGAGCATTCAAACATGTATGGAGCCCTCTATCATATTCTATGATTTTGAGATCAAATCAATATCATCAGAATCACCAGATCCTCCATTACACATCATGGCTCAAGTTGATAGGAAGCCCTTCAAATGAGTACTGATTGACACTAACTCATCCATCAACATCATTACCACCTCAACCCTCCAACATCTTAATCTTCCACCTTCACACATCACCAAATCCACCTTCACCTTATGAGCATTCAATGATGCTCTATGTTCTATAGTTGGCACTATGGTCTTACCCATAGAAGTGGGGGTGAAGATATTGCACACTATGTTCCATATCTTAGAGGGGTCCATGGCCTACAATGTACTCCTTGGATGCCCTTGGATAAGGGAGATGAAATGTGTTCCCTCAATACTACACCAATGTTTGAAATATGTACATGAGGGATAGATTCATTGTATACCGATAGACATTGAACCATTCAAATACTGCAACTTCATCTCCAACCCATATGAGTCCACACTTCCATCCACTCACTTGTCCTTAGTCCCATCAACCACACCATCCACCTCACATCACAATACTTCATCCAAAGCACCTATTCTAGAGGAACTCCCCATCACTAATCCACATCAAGCCTCCACTTCCACACCTCAACCTTCATCACAATCGATAACATGTACATGTGGTCAGACCCAATCATCACCATCAACATCCATACAAGGGGGACATCCCTCCACATCTTCCACATCATCTACCTCACCCATTACCACCCATATATCATCACCCATACAACCAACTCCACAAGCACCCATCATCATTTCATCCACACTAGAATCATCAATCATCCATCAAATTCCTTAGCCAAATCCATCTTCATCTCCACCAATCGATATCTCACAAGTCGATTTAATAGATTGTGAGATGCCATTCCAACATACATCACTCCCATCATCTAAGCCACAAGTCACCCTAGAGTCCCACATCTCCATATCCACTCCATCCACATCATCACCCACACAAGTTGTAGTCCACCTCACTAGTCCTAGCATTGGTGAGTATGTGGTTCAAGATGTCACAATCACACTACTCAACATCCAAACTATTAGGGATTATGGTCACCCATGTGACCCACCCTTATCCATAGGAGTGGTATACAATATGGGTTCATCACCTAACAGAATCAATTTTATATATGGGGGTCGATTCATCATCCGATCCACTTCCCTAGATGAACCCAAGCAACCATCCTCTGCCAACCTCGAACACATGACTAATCCTGATTTCCTATCATGATATTTTCATTAGGTTAATTGGTAAGGATATGGCTTAGGATGATATGAATAGGGTATGCATGAGATCATCAAACCTCAATATCGAGAAGCGCATGACCATTCAGGTCTAGGATACAATCCATAATCTATTGATTCCTCTTTTGAGCAAGCCTTTCAACAACTCAATCTAGATCATGAAGAGGAAAACTATCACAATGATGAATTTGAGGATGAATTATATGAAGAATTCAATATCATATCGATAGCTTCAGATGAATCCAAAGAGGAATCAATCCCAATCACACCATTCACTAAACAGGATGAGTATTATCTCAAAATGTTCCCCATTCATCAATCCATATTTTGTTTATTTCTTCCAAGGGAGTGAGTTGAGCCTACCGGTAAACCACCACCTCCACTTTATTGATCACCTCACAACAACCTAATGTAACATATGTACATAAAAAAACAAAAAACAATTTTTTTTTTTTTGAATTTTTGCATTTGCATATCCCTACCATTTGCATTTATACATGTTGCTTGTTGCTATCCAGGTTTTCAAGGTTCATTCATCAATTCCAAGAGGTAAGACAAACCACCCTTCACATTGCAACCACCATTCCCCCACTAAGTCATCATGAATCCTGTTGAATTATTCACACCACTCTATAATCCATACAATTTGGCAAAACCAATTCCTATTGACATAAGCCTCATTGATATGGAATGGATTTCATCACCACCATCATTTTCTAAATTCATCCTTTTCAAGGAATTGTTAAGAGCTTTTACTACTTACATTCCTCCATCACCTTCACCTTCACCTTTATCTTCACCCTTGGATCCTACTATTTTCCAAGTAAAAATGGAAGAGACTATGCCAGAAGAGTTTGATAACATCATTGATGACATTCATTTGATCCCAATGCCCCATCAGCTTGAGGAAGGTTCACACATGGCCATTGAAGATACTATAGATGTGAACCTTAGCATGAGATGTGGACAATCCATAAATCATTAAACTTGGAAAAAGTTTATCCATTGATGAACAAGAGCAATTCATAGATCTCCTCAAGAGAAAGAAGGGCATATTTGCATGGTCCTATAAAGACATGCCTAGTCTTGACCCTAACTTGGTTATCCACAACTTAACCTTGCATCCTGATGCTAAGTCGATCAAACAAAAACTAAGAAAGTTACATCCTACCATTGCCCTCATGGTCAAAGAAGAACTTCAAAATTTGTTAGATGTGGGTTTCATTCAACCCATTGATTATCCTGAGTGGCTATCAAATATGGTACCCATTCGTAAGTCTAATAGGGTGATTCACATTTGCACTAAATTTTAAGATCTTAACAAAGCATGTCCTAAGGATGACTTTCCTCTACCAAACATTGATACTCTTGTCGACACTTGCAATGGCCATGAAATGCTATCTTTAATGGATGGTTTTTTAGGATATAACTAGATTCGAATCAATCCTGATGACCAACACAAAACAACATTCACAACACCTTGGGGGACTTTTTGTTACAAGGTAATGCCATTTGGCCTTAAAAATGTAGGTGCCACTTATCAACATGCCATGACATACATCTTCCATGATTACATGCATAAGATCATTGAAGACTATGTGGATGATCTATTGGCCAAATCTAAAACCCGACAAGAGCACATTGGTGTCTTGGAAAAAGTTTTTGATTGACTTCTAGAGCATAATGTAAGGTTGAACCCCAAGAAGTGTGTCTTCGATGTCACCTCAGGCAAACTACTAGGATTCATTGTCTCCAAGAGAGGCATTGAAGTGGACCCAAACAAGGTCAAGGCCATTATGGAGATGCCTCCCCCAAAAAACTTGAAAGAGTTGCATAGTTTACAAGGAAATATCCAATCAATCCATCGTTTCATCACACAACTCTCTGACAAATGTAGGTCTTTCAATCACCTACTACAAAAGGGGTGACATTTTCATGGACAAAAGAATGTCAAAAATATTTTGATGATATCAAGCAATACTTAGCTTCTCCACCAGTCTTAACTCCACCTCGCCCAAGGATCCCCTTCCATATTTATGTTTCAACAATGGAATTTGCATTAGGGACAATGCTTGCACAGAAAAATGAAAACAACCAAGAGCAAGCAGTCTATTACATTAGTCAAACATTAGTAAGCTATGAAACTAGATACACTTATGTGGAAAAATTATGCCTAGCAGTGGTTTTTACCACTAAGAAACTCAGACATTACATGCTAAGTCACACCACTTATGTCATAGCTCAAGAAAACCCTTTACGTTACATGATGACTCACACTTACAACAACACTCATACCACAAAATGGATAATGCTTCTAACAGAATTTGATCTTGAGTTCATTAGTCAAAAATCCATTAAAGGTCAGGTGATAGTCGATCAACTTGTGGAAGCTCCACTTCCTAGTGATCAACCCTTGATTATTGAGCTCCTAGATGACTCAATATTTACCATCACTGAATAGGAGGAAGATGTCATTCCTAAAGAGGATGTGGATATCACACTCTTCTTTGATGGTTCTAAGTGCAAAAAAGGACAAGGTGTAGGAATCGTGTTTCATACACCCCAAGGGGTACCTATTCCATTATCATTCAAACTCGATTTCCCATGCACAAACAATAATGTAGAGTATGAAGCCCTAATATTAGGACTTCAAGCAGCCATAGCTATGGGCATAAAGCATATCAGAATATTTGGTGATTCCCAACTTGTCATTCATCAAGTAAATGGATCGTACCAATGCAAAGAACCAATCCTAAAACTTTATCATGAAGTAGCAATGAAATTGCTTGTAAAATTTGATTGGTATGAGATTGATAGTTTACCTCATTCGACTAATAGATTTGTAGATGTGATGGCCTCTCTAGGATCATTGATTCCAAAGAACTCCGTAGGAGAGGTACAACCATTAATTATCACAATAATCTCTAAATCTACAATTTCTCGTGTTGAATCTAAAGATGAGAAGGATATTTGCTTTATCCATGTTGAACCATATGAGCCTTGGCTTAATCAAGTAAAATACTTCCTCAAGTTTGGAACACTCCCATCAGACATGTCATGAACTACCAAATAAACTTTCAAGCAAAAGGTAGCTCGTTTCACTCTCTTGGGGGACGTGTTGTATAGATGTGGTTATGATGGAGTCCTCCTCCATTGTCTCGAGCCTGTAGAGGCACAAAGAGCAATATTTGAAGCTCATGATGGTACTTGTGGTGGTCACTTTAGTGGAATGGCCATCACAAAGTGTATTTTATGCATGGGTTATTATTGGCCCACCATGGAACGTGATTGTTGCACTTATGTCAAGAAATATCAACAATATCAACAACATGCTAATTTAACTCATGTGCCATCACAAGCATTACAACCTATTCAGAGTCTTTGGCCCTTTTCACAATGGGGTTTGGACTTGATTGGTAAAATCTTACCTCCTTCCTTGGGACAACACACATTCATCATCACTACCATTGAATACTTCACAAAGTGGGTCGAGGCAATTCCTCTAACCAGTATGATAGGACCTCAAATTATGGAGTTTATACTTCAACATATCATCTATCACTTTGGTATCCCCTCAAAAATAATCTCTGACAATGGCAAGTATTTCAAAAACAAGGATGTTCAAGCACTTTACAAGAAATATAATATCCAACATAGTTTCTCGACTCCTTACTACCCATAGACAAATGGATAAGTTGAGGCAACCAATAAGACCTTGATCACTATTCTCAAGAAATTAGTCAAATAAAATCATCGAGATTGGCATACTCAGATCCCCTTGGCATTATGGGCTTATCGAATGAGCATTCGCATACCTATCGAGGCAACACCATTCTCATTGGTCTATGGTGCCGAAGCCATCATACCTCTTGAGCTTGAGATCCCCTCACTACATATTTCATTACAAGAATTCATAGATGATGATACTACTAGACAAGCACATCTTGACCAACTCACACTCCTCGATGAAAGGTGAATCAATACCTTGGAGCATTTACGAGTATATCAAGATCATTTAAAGCATGCTTACAATACCAAAGTCCATCTACATGAATTCCAAGTAGGAGATCTTATCCTTAAAGAGAATCAACAAAACACCAATGCATTACCGCATCTTCATGATAAATTTATGGCTAATTGGTTAGGTCCATATATTATCACACAAAAGGTGGGTCAAGGAACTTATAGGCTTGCCAGTCTAGAGGGAGTAGAAGAGCCCGAGCCACTAAACATCATCCACTTGAGAGTATTCTATGCCTAATGTGATTTATATATGTATATATACATGGCTAAAAAAAAAAAAATACTACTACATTGCATTTCATACATCCATTCTACATAATCACATTCATTATCACTTCCACACATTCCATCCACCATATTAGGGGTCATTTGCTCAGTTTAGATAATAATTGATCCAATAAGTCTTGTTACCTTAATCAAGGGCACCCTCAAGTTCACACCCATCTCATTGCACCATTTCATAAGTCAAGTCATCATTTGCAATACAAATTTCCATCATCCCTAGGTGTTTTTGATCACTCAACCACTCCTAGTGTTTCAAGAAACCTCCAATACATGTCGAGTTTTCTCTAGGACCAAGGCACATTTTCACTAAGAAAATATTGAGTTTTGGGAGTTGACTCTAACATTCTTGAACCAAACACATCTCACACCTATTAAAAACATCTTGTGTCAAAGAGGGATAACACCATGATTGGGTTGAACCTCAAAGCAAAAAAGTCATCTTTGCTTGTCCCATTATGCACATAGTCCAAAATCAAAATAATGGTCTTCACCACTAACAACACTTCCAAATAAAAGAATGAGTAGTAAGGATAGGGTAAAATTCTCATCACACCTCGGTTGAGAATCTGATTCCCCAAAGCTCTAACTCTTTTACAAATCACACACCACAGATCCTCAAGTAGTAAGGATAGCACTACATTTCCATCCAGATGGTTAGGTAGTCTGAATCCCCAAAGCTTAGAGATCATTTCATTGGACTATGGAGCTAATCTCCATCGAGGCTATAGATGCTTGATTGGTAGTGGAGTACGCTCATGCATGGTGACACGTCTCTCTTGAAGAGACCTATGATCGCACATAAGGACAAGCTAGCTTCTTGGTCTTCTCCATGATAGGTTTCATCTCAATTTTACTCAAGATGGGTAAATGAATTCACTTGCACACACATTGGTTCTTGATTGACTTGAGTCACTACCATGCTCATGATTGGTAAATGAACATTTCACTACACACACATTTGGTCTTGGAGAATTTTGATAGAACTTAGTGAGTTTGTTCGACATCACTAGGATGTTTGAGTCTCTGTAAAACAACTCTAGATCAATCATCCATAAGCCAAAACAACATCCATATCATTATCATACCATTACATGAGTCTTTCACTTCACATTCCACCATTAGATGTTGGTGTCCCTGATTAAGCAACAATGATAAATATGGTCAAGCAAAATCTAAACTACTACAAATGATCATTAGAGTATCAATTCACTTGTATTATTATCATAAAGCATATACATCATCATTACATTATCATCCATCACATCATATACACATGCATTCACACAAACATTCACACAAAGTCATACACAAAAATAAAGGCCATGTATATATATTACATATACAAAGAATGCTTGAAGGCTATATACAATGGAGCACTAAGGCTCATATACAAAAATGCATCACAAGGCACTAGCTAGTGCCCATAGGTAGACCCCTATGATCCTGATGGGTCAAGAGCCTGAGGAATCCTAGAGCGAGAGTCACTACACCTAATAGAACCCGCTATGGAGGAGGAAGGTCGCACTAGCAGCCCAATGCTATGCTACATAAGTAGATCCTCCAGCTCCTGAATATAGCCCTCCTAGGATCGAAGGTGTAGCACATCCTATCTTTGATGAGCATCCCTCCACACCAGCTCTTCTTGGAGCCTCGCTATCACATCCTCACCTCCACCTACCACCATCCATACCTCTAGCTCCATCTGCAATCGAGCATTCTTAACATCTTGTACCACATCACTATCATCGCATCTCGCTCTACCACCATCTACCAAAGCTAGTCTCACTCAGCCTGGAGCTCAGCCCACTCCTCCTCACTCCGACCAGGAGGTCTCTTCAAAACCTCCTCCATACCATACCCACCATCACCATCACCTCCAATCTTTAGAGGCTGCTCTACTACAACCCTCGCCTACCTCCCTCCACTATCTAGACCGATGATATCTCTGACATTGAGGAGTCTCCTCTACCTTGATTGCTACCTCCCCATCATCTCCACTACCCTCATCAACCACCTAACTTGGTACCCATGGAGGCTATGAAGTGAACCATGCATCATAGTCGATGGTGGTCCCAACATCATCCACATCTGGGAGATCTATCTCCTCATCATCCTCATACTCCACCCACCACTCCTCCACACAAGGTAGGCTCGACTCATCAGCCCGATGCTTGTAGAGCACCGGAGCATCAGGAACCCCTTACCATATCCCAAACTACCATAGAACCCATGAGAACTAGATCAACTCCACCTCACTACCATATCGACCAACCACCCATCTAGCCTGCTTGACCTGTTGTACTTGCTCTCCATCAGTCAACCACCTGGCATCTTACCATGATCTCTAGTACACCTATGCTAGAACATACCATTGCGGTCTATATGTCGACTACTTGATGATTTGCTATCAACTAATATTAAACATGTAGGCACAGTAGAATATTATTGCATAGAGACAAACAATATAAATTCGAAGGAATACAATCAGAATTAAATTCGCCACTCTGATAGGGCAGATCCTCGTCGCATAAGGGTAAATATAATGCAAATAGCACAGATGAAAAATATAAATTATGATGATTAAAATCAAAACATTTGGAACTATTAATAATCAAATATTTTGTTATAATATAGTCGTCGACTATATTAATAATGGAATGTAACATGACTCCCCTCCTCGGAAAGCTTTGTCCTCAAAGCTGGAAATGACTGGAAGATACTTTCAGATTCCCAGGTTGCATCTTCTTCAGGTAAATCCTGCCACTTGATGAGAAATTCTTGGATGTGACGAGATCTGAGTCTGCGTGTTCTAGTTTGTAGCACTTCTTCTGGTTGTAGATAGATACGCCCTTCTTCATCCAGCACTGGTAATTTCGATTGAGAGTGTACTTTCTGGCCAATCACCTTTTTGAGACAGGAGACATGAAATACTGGATGTATGCGAGAAGATTGGGGTAACTCCAGTTGATATGCTACCTCGCCAATGCGATGCACAATTCTATAAGGACCATAGAATCGTGGTGCCAACTTCTGACTAGATTTGAGCTTCAATGATAGCTGCTTGTAGGGCTGAAGACGTAAGAATACCATATCACCAATATTGAATGTTCTTTCTGAACGATGCTTGTCTTGTTGCTGCTTCATACGATTTTGTGCTTGGACCAAATTATCTTTCAAGATAGTGAGCATTGCTTGTCGCTTCTGTAACCAATCATCGACTTGGGCCACTTTGGAAGATCCTGGTACATAATCGGCTATTGTTGGTGGCTTCGTTCCATATAATGCTTCAAAAGGAGACATCTTAGTGGAAGAATGGTAAGAAGTATTGTACCACCATTCTGCCAATGACAACCATTGACTCCATTGATATTGTTTATCCTGAACAAAACATCTTAGGTAGGTACCCAAACATTTGTTAACTACCTCTGTTTGACCATCTGTTTGTGGATGGTATGCAGAAGACATATTTAATTTGGTACCACTAAGTCGAAACAATTCTCTCCAAAAATTGCTAGTAAATATGGGATCACGATCACTTACAATATTTTTGGGCATTCCATGTAATTTAAAAATTGAATCCATAAATACCTTGGCCACTTTGCTTGCTGAAAATGGATGTTGTAAAGCCTGAAAATGAGCATATTTGGAAAGGCGATCAACTACCATGAAAATTACTATTTTACCTTCCGACTTAGGAAGACCTTCAATAAAATCCATGGAAATATGTTCCCACTGGCGATCCGGAATAGGTAACGGTTGAAGCAATCCTGGTGATTTGACTGTTTCTCCCTTATTGCGTTGGCACACTTCACATTCAGCTACCCATTGCTTAACCTCTGCTTTTAATCCTTTCCAACAAAAGGATTGTTTAACCCGCATGTAAGTTTTCAAAAACCCTGAATGTCCTGCTGAAGGAGAAGCATGTGACTCCTCTAGAATCTGTACTTTGATTGGTGAATTGTGAGGGATGTAAATGCGATTCTTCTTACGTAATATTTGGTCATCATATGTGAAAAGAGGGTATTTAGAGGAACCCATAGATAATTCTTGAATTATTTGAGTTGTTTCACTATTGGACAACCATTCTTCCTACAACTGAGACACCCACTGCGAACATGGTCCTGAAATGGCATTAATAACTACTTCATCTTCGTATTTTCTAGATAATGCATCCGCTGCCACATTTTCTTTCCCTTTCTTATATTCAATCACAAAATCATATCCCAATAATTTAGTCAACCACTTATTTTGTTCGGGATAAGAAAACCTTTGTTCTAGAAAATGTTTGAGACTGTTGTGATCGGTTTTAATAATAAAACGACTATTGATTAAGTAATGCCTCCATTTTTCCACTGCATGTAAAATAGCCAACATTTCTTTTTCATAGGTGGATCTACCCAAATTTTTCCCTGAAAGTTGTTTACTTTCAAATGCCAAGGGATGACCCTCCTGCATTAGTACTGCACCAATACCTGTTCCTGAGGCATCGCATTCAATGACAAATGGTTTTTGAAAGTCTGGAGTGGCCAAAACTGGAGTCGTACACATTGCCTCCTTGAGAGCCTCGAAGGCTTTGGTAGCTACTTCTGACCATTGAAAAGCATCCTTCTTGGTGAGAGCCGTGAGAGGACCCGCAATTTTACCATAGTTACGCACAAATTTGCGGTAATAGCCCGTGAGACCCAAAAAACCATGAAGTTTCTTGATGGTTTTAGGCAAAGGCCAATCTTGTATTGCCTTAATCTTATTGGGATCCACCTTAACACCTTCCTGAGATACTATATGACCGAGGTACTCAACTTCTTGAACACCAAAGGAGCATTTAGATCGTTTGACAAACAACTTTTCCTTGTGTAGGATATGGAGAACTCTGTCCACATGTGCTAAGTGATCTTTCCATGATTTACTATAGATGAGTATGTCATCAAAGAAGACTAGAACAAATTTACGTAAGAATGGATGAAACACCTGGTTCATGAGACTTTGGAATGTAGATGGTGCATTAGTGAGACCAAAGGGCATGACCAAGAATTCATAATGACCTTCATGAGTTCGAAAAGCTGTTTTGGGAATATCTTCTTCCCTAACTCGGATTTGGTGAAACCCTGAACGTAAGTCCAATTTGGTGAAGAATTTGGCACCATGTAGTTCATCTAGTAAATCATCAATGACAGGGATAGGAAATTTATCTTTGATCGTGATTTTGTTGAGAGGACAAAAATCTGGACACATACGCCAAGAATTGTCTTTTCGACGAGCTAAGATGATAGGTGAGGAATAAGGACTAGTACTATGATGGATGACACCATGGTCTAATAGTTCTTGGACAATCTTCTCAATTTCTATTTTTTGGGGTTGGGGATATCGATAAGGACGACCATTGGGTGGAAGACTACCAGGCACTAGATGTATAGCATGGTCATGAGATCTTTTAGGGGGTAGTCCTTTTGGTTCTTGAAAAACCTCCTCATAGTTAGCCACAATGTTTTGAAGATCTTCCTCTTTGATTTCAGATATATCTTGTTCTAATTTCTCTATGCAATTGATTCGGGCTATGAATCCCCCACCATATTTTCTTAATATTTTTTCCATGCTATGTGAACTTACAACTTTTGATGGAGGTGTGGGTAGTCCTTGAAGACGAATAGTCCTCCCATTGGCTTGCCATTCGACAAAGTGATGTTTGTGGTTAAAACCCACTATGGTTTCCAATTGTTCCATCCATGCAACGCCTAAAATAACTTTCGAATTTCCTAATTCCATAACAAAAAGAGGACCTTGCCAAGTATACGTACCCATTTGTAATGAAACTGAAGATGTCTTACCTAGACATTGAGAAATTTCCCTGCTTGCAGTTCTGACTTGAAACCGATCTTGACTAGAAGAGAAGACGTGCAACCCCAATGTCCTTGCAAGTTTTGCATCAATGAAGTTGTGAGTACTTCCGAAATCAATTAATACTGTCACCCTCTATTTTCGAATGAAACCTGCCACCTTGATTGTATGGTGAGAGGATAACCCCATGAGAGCATGTACTGAAATAGTCATGGTATCCTCCTCAACGACAACTTCGTTGTGTTCATTTTGGTCCTCAACTGGGAGATCCTCAGGTGCGTCATACTCCTCTATTTCTTCTTCTTCCTTGTCGGCATATTCAATCTAAAAATTTTGTCGTGGTGTACATGCTTGGTATTTTTGATGATGAGTGCGACATTTGTAGCAGAAGTACCGTGACGGTTGATCATTTCTATGGAAAGAGTTGTTGCGGAATGGAGGTCGCCCATATGAATCACGTCGTGTGGATGGGCCTACGTGCGCCTTTGTCTCCGCCAAATCAGCAATCCTTATACACTCATCCAACTTGGATGGATTGTGTAGGTCTACTTCAACTTTAATATGTGCTTTTAATCCATTTCGAAAAGCCGCTACTACCACGTCCTGTTGTAGGTCTTGTGCATAGTGAAGCATACTGGTGAATTCTGAAATATAGTCCCCTACTGATCCTGTTTGCTTAAGTGACAACAATCGTACTGTGTATGAACCTGTGGGACCTTTGTCGAATCTGTGAAGAAAGGCTTTTCTGAAAGTATCCCAATATAATGCATACTGGGGATCCTCACGTTTATACCATGTAAACCACTGATAAGCTTCAGTGCCGAATTTGGTTGCTGTAAAAGGGACTTTGTCCCCTTCCTAGAATTTGTAGAATTCTAAGATGCCTTCCATTTTTGCAATCCACCCGCGTGGATCCTGGCCTTCAAAGGTAGGCATGTCAACGCGTGGATAATTGACTCCAGTTGGACCTCTTGGTTGGGAGTGAACATTGTTTCTATCTTGTTCCTCGTTACTTCTCTGTCTCTGGTTGTTATTTTGATAAGGTCTGTTAAAACCTCTTTGTTGCTCCATATTTTCTTCATTACCCCCATCCTCAATATTTTGGTGACCATTGTGATTCAGGGATTGACTATTTTGACCTCTATGGTGTGTATAGTCATCATAGTAGACGTCCGTACTCCAATGATTGGAACTAGAAGGATTTGGTTGGGGCGGTTTCCTAGATGCGTTGAAGCTTGCAGTCATCATCTGAAGATTTAATATTAAATCTTTTAACACCTCATCATTGATCAATGGACGATTACTTTCTACTTGGGTGACGTTTTCTTGTGCGGAATCTGGAGAGGTATTGGATGCCATTGGGCTGACCACTGGATGACTCGGATTAAAACTACCAATTTCGGAAGGAGAAGGAGAATTTTTTGTACCTTGGCTTCGACGAGCTCTTCTTGTGTTGTTGTTGGGAGTTTTCGAGCTTGATAGTCGACCGTCAGATCCTTTGGTCCAACTTCTTCTCATGCACCTTCCAAAATCTCCTGCTTAGGAGCCTTTGAGCTTCAATTTTCTGCAAAAATTTGTTAAATTGCCCAAAAATTTGGTTTATATTCTGCCTAATTGTCACTCCAACTGTGACGCGGATTTGAATTTTTTTTGGCTCACCTCCTTGACAACTTTGAACAGTTTCTTGACAACTTTTGACAATTTCTTGACAATTTCCTTGACAACTTTTCTACACTTAATAAAAAGACACTTGATCCCGAATACGACACGCTTATTTGACCACCTTGGAAAATGTGGAACAACGTGAACCAATACTGGACCTCGGCTCGAGACTAAGGTAGACTACATGCCCTAGGGAGTATGACTTACGCATGAGGGACAACCCACATGAGGGACACGATGCAATTAACTACTGACCACGACTGACATAAAGAAGGCGAACAAACATCGATGTGAGACTGATCAAGACTGACCTAGGATAGTAAGCCACACCAAAAGTGACACAATTGAGACACATAGATCGACACGAAGGACAAGAATATGGACAAGAAGGGTACGTGGCACCCAACGACTACACCCGTTGGACTCTCGAGAAGCGAAACGAACGCGATAGAGAGAAGGCACGAAACGAAAGCGACGGAGAGAAGGCACGAATGGATGGAAGACAAGTGGGAGGAGTTGGCTACACATGGGAGGGAGCTCGTGTGGCCCAAAGCCACAACATACTATTTGCCTCCTTTGGATTATAAAGTGCAACTTGCCAAAACTATATTGAATGTGGGATAATGTTTAGTCACTGCCCAAAAAAAAAATATTTTGAACCTCGGCTAAACCTTAAAAAAACATTAATATTTGGTAAATACCTTCACGCGATTGGTTAATAGCATACGCGCACTCGCTCGACGTTTTTCAAAAAACTCACTCATTTCAGATCGAACCAGCATAGTTGTGTATTTGGATTTCACGATGCGAATCACTTGGGATCTCGATCGTTGTATGCCTCCCATCTTGAGATGCGACGTGGAATTTATCTGGCTGCTGGGATTTTTACTTGCCTAGTCTGTTATACACCATGAGCGAACAATGGTGTTGCATGATGTGTTCGAAGTTGCACTTATAATGATATGCTTGGAGTCTTCTGTTACTAGGTGAGGAAAACGAACCCCTGCCTGACCTGATGGATACCACATGGTAGGAATGCCTAGTTATTCATTTTCAACTAATTCATGCCTGCTAACCCGAAACACTTGGAATTTTATAGAGGGCTACAATGTCTTGTCGAACCTAATTCTTGATACCACTTGGAACAGACCACTGCGATCTGTATGTCGACTACTTAATGATCTGATATCAACCAATATTAAACATGCATGCATAGTAGAATATTATTGCATAGAGACAGACAATATAAATTCGAAGGAATACAATCATAATTGAATTCGCCACTCTGGGAGGGTAGATCCCCATCGTGTAAGGGCAAATATAATGCGAATAGTGCAGATGAAAAAATATAAATGATGATGATTAAAATCAATACATTTGGAACTATTAATAATCAAATCTTTGTGTTATAATATAGTCGTCGACTATATTAATAATGGAGTGTAACATATGCATGTGTTAATCCTACCCATAGATCTCTGCACTCTTAGCCATTGTGATCAATATGACTAAGTTATATGTCCTCAACTGCTCACCATCTCAATACATAGGGTTGATCCCTATCCCACTCACACGAAGCCCCACAGGATGAGCCACACTAAAGTGCTCCCAGCCTTAGATCTGAATCAACACACTAAAACCCAACCCCTTTCGCCCTCGCCTCTTCACCTCATACAACTCCAGGTATGTCTAGGCTAGCAAAGTAGGTGCCCAAGAATATACCCGAGGCTCATCAATCATATCGAACACCAACTTAATCATGTTCCATGGGAACCAACATCTAGTGTCGTTAGGCACCAACACATTAGCTAGTAGGAACATGACTAAGGTTGGCAGTGCCTTCAACTGCCCCTCCACATACATATCCAACTACATGATACCCCCACTTCTGATGTTCACATCCCTCTAACCATCACTAAAAATTTGACTCATCTCATACTCCTTGTCATGCCCAATATGGACACACAACCCATCCATAAATACTAAAAATATACGATACACATCCTCAAGTGTCACCATCATCTCTCCTGTCAAGAGTTGGAAGGTCCCCCTATCTGGATCCCATCACTCTACTAAGGTAGAGAGGTACCCGTCATCGACCCTCACCACCTCTATCCATGCACACCTAGCCAATCCCAGTCATACTTTTATAGCGCCTTTCTCACCCTTGGTATGATGGGTGAGAATCAATGTTAAGCCTCCAAAATCCTCAATTGTAGCACAAATGCAAATACACATCAGCATCTCATTATTCAAAAAACATTGTAAAATAAAAAAATAAGGGATAGAAGAACTTACCTTTGTCACTCGTGCATCAGCTCCCATCGTTGCATCTGCTCCTTCCATCACCATCACTATACTCCTTCGCTCAAACACCGCTTCTCGAACTCTCAAATGCAATAATAAAATAAAAATTCATCCCTACAACATTTTATAGCTAATTTGGCATGCTTATATGCCACAAGGCATCTACTAGGTGCAACCAAATGCCTCTTAGCATCTGCAAAGTGGTAGATGCCCTCCTACGTCTATGCGTGATGTGGACGTAGGCTGACGTTTGGATCCAGAATGCTACAAAAGGATTCAAAGGGCCTCAAAACATAGTAGAACCCCAAAAAACATCACAAAATCCATATATGTATGCATTACATCATCACATCACATTTTGTGATAACATGGATTGATTTGGGTGTTTAATTGTTTATTATGACAAAAAGTTGCAAAAATGCTTCAAAACATCTCAAAATGGTTCAAAATTTCACAAAACTACCACATTCACTATTCTAAGCATTCATCACATCATTACATCACATTTTATGATAACATGGATTGATTTGGACGTTTAATTCTTGATTGCGACCAAAAGTCACGAAAATACCCTAATTTGCTTCAAATTATCCCAAAACAATTTCAAATTTCACAAAATTATCAAATTCACTCATCAATGCATTTACATTTTCATTCAACATTACCACATTCACTCATCAATGCATTTCAATTAAACATTATCAAATCCACTTATCAAGTGAACCTCGTATCTAGTGGTTCACTCAATTCCCTTGGCAGTTGCAACAATTAGTTATCCATGCAATTCGGTAGGATGGGTAGATCACCATAATGATGCTTGCTCATATCATCATCCAACATCCTCTTGTTAGAAAATAAAATCATTTTGATCCCTTATTTTTTGAGTGTGATTGCGCTCAAGCAAATTTGCCCAAGGATATCATTGATCCCCTCTCCGTGGGGTTACAAACATGGATAATTTTTACTACATCATTCCTTTTTACATTCAAGAATTGCTACAGTCACTAGGGATAATAGGCCCCTAGGATGATTGGTTCCTTTACTTTATCATTTGCATATTCATCATTTTGCATTTCAATGATACCAAAAGGTAAATTTTCAATAGCATAGAATCACCCCAAACTTGGGGCAACCAAATTTGATTTTGATTTTCCACATCGGGATACATCATATACATTCATTGCATCATCCAATAAAAAAACCCTTTTTTGTTGGGGCAAAAGCATAATCAATCCATTATTCACATTCATTGCACCATTCACATTCACTGCACCATTCACATTCATTATATCATTCATTTCATCATTCACATCATCCCTATTTTTTTCAATTGGCTTGTGAGATTCATTCTTCACTCATTCACCAATTGAGGGGGTAAGCTACAACTATATTTTTTTGTCTTCAGAGTCTTCTTGCGCATCGACAAAAGAATCCATTCCACCAAACTAGGTGTCTCTTATTTTTGCACCGCATTGTGTTTTACGCAACGTGATACAAAAAGGGGCATCTATAGACACCAAATTCTAGCCACTTGTCATCCACTCATCATAAAATCACATCCATTCATTATATATATATATATATATATATATATATATATACCATCATATTCACCGTTCGACCTTCGCAATATCTATGAACCATATTTAGATTTTGTATAGTGTCTCCCACAACCCATAAATGCTCTAGGGAATTCCTCGAACACTGTAGAGCATTTTCAAAATCTTTGTAGGGCATCCATAGCCATCATCGAATGCTACAGGGCATTCGTCACTCACTGCATTGCATTTGCCAAACCCTCAAACACTTGTGAGCATTCGTGCATCATTAGATCAAACCAACAAAAGCATAGATCCAACAACTCAGGTATTGATAAGGTTGTTATTTGCTTTTTGACTTACATTTCATGTATTTAGTTTATATTTCATAAACACTGCACTTAAGGTTTAATAGATCTGCTTTTTGAAGAGGGCCTCACATAGTGGAGCCCTCACAAAAACTACTGATCTAATTTTATGGAGTGTTTTTGTATGCAGGTATAGGAGATATTCTCATTGACGGTTGTTGTAGCTCGAGTGGCCTCGTAGGGATACACAAGCCCACTCACCCTTGTTTGGAGCGAAGAAGATTCGAAGACACCACCATTTTTTTTGATCGAGGGTTTTACCCCTCCTATTGTAAATCATTGTATAAAAGCAAATATTATTTTATAACCCCTGATTCAGGGTACATCTATATGTAAAGTGGAGATCAAGGCTCCCTCATTTGATAATATATAATGTTATTCATTTGATGCGCATATAACTATTATTTGCTTTGTTTTGTTATCTTTATCTTGGTGTTGATCATTTTTGCTTTACACTAAATAACATACACTTCAAATTTTTGGCACTTGATATCAACATGCACGCTTGATTATGTGATCTTTACTAATTACTCCACAACATCAACATATAGGCAAGTCAAGAGTCAACCACCTTGAGGTTCTTTCAAAATAATAATTACTCAATGTACCAAATAAAAGAAACTTTTCATAGAGTTGAATCTCATAAATCCAAAAACAAGGATGAGATAGCTTATAATTGAACTTGCCTAATATATAAGAACTTATTAAGAAATTAAGTTAGACTATGATAAAATGTAAGATCCATGTGTCTTCTAATGTGTTAAACACACCAAGACTTTGTTGGCAATGCTAAGGTAGATCCTCTATTATGTAGAGTCTATTAAATTTAATGTTCCCATGATAAGTTTTATATTGGAGAGACATGAAGATCGATCAAAACTAGAATCAAAGAACATGAGACCAACATTTAATATGCCCATATTGAGAATACAACCACAGTTGAACATTCACACAAAACTAGCCATTATATTTATTTAGAGAATGCCAAGATCCTTACTAGAGAGGACCACCTCTTAAGCATAAGATATAAGAGACCATAGGAATAGAAAAACACTAAGAAGGAATAAAACTTGATGAATATTAGAAACTTATTATCCACAAAATCAAGATGAAGCAACAATATATTTCATATCATTGCATTTCCATTAATATTTAGATTATCTACTTTATACTATAAAAAATGAATATCCTCAATTCTCTTATAGGAGTTGATATTATATGTTGTATCTATCAATTAGATATTTTATATTTAAGAAAAATTGATAGCCTTTAATCCCATGGACAATATTCAACATGAACATCCTTGAAGATGAACTCAAACTTGAGTTTAAAATATTAGGAACTCCACACAAAGTGATGGTCATTCTTGAATTTATATTCAACGACTCATCCTAGAAGTCCAAAATCACACCTTAAACAATTTCGAGAATACACTATATTCAAATGATAATATAGGAAAATTAATTAAAATCATATAGTCCTTTTTTTGGTAGAAATTTTATTTTCCCTGTTAAAGAAGAGTTTAGAGTACACACATATTAAGTATGCTCAAAACCCCAAGACTCTCAAGATTTAGCTATATAAATGGATAATTATAGAGTTACTTAGTAGGCACTTATTGGTTTGAGATTGTGTTCGATAGGGTTGTAGTATTGCAAAATATATCTTTATTACTACGTATTTTAAGTCTTAAAGGAAAAAAGATTAGTTGGAGTCGATGGTTAAAAAACTACATTTGCATTAACAATAGCACACTCTCACTCTTGATGAATATCAATATTAGATAGGAATGAGACAATTGCATGAAGAGACCATTGTATATTTCTATTTCCCTCGTCATTTTTATCTCTTGTTGTCAATGTTATCTAACTTTGCTTGTCAAGGAAAACCTCCCTATCACAATGCACATATTTAAAGCACAAACAAAAATGCTTATAAACACAACACACTCTGGTTAGCTTTCCACTCAAACTACTAGATACTTCACATAAAATAATAATAATAAGTAAATAAAAACACCCATACACAACAAAAAATATTAAATTTTATTAGTTCCACACAATACCAACTTGATCAATTGTATTTTAGTAGAAAATTATAATAAAATTCCATTGATAATAAGTTTAGGTATGTTCTTATTCTCTAAAAATCCATAAAAAAATCCTCTTTTATTACCATTTTACTTTAAGATGTTGTGAAAATTTGGTGTAAATATTCATTAGAAATATTCTATCAATCAAGCAGGATTCATCAACCTTCAAGTAGAAGATCATGTTAAACCTCAGGGTTTGCACAAATCATAGTGTTCAAACATTGCATGTACAACTTTGTTGCCTATTTGTATTAACTACATAATGATATTTAAATAACATGATAATTATGCATATGTTGTTGCACAAGTTTTGATCTTAGACCTTTTCTATAAAACTCTGTAAATTTAAATTTGGTTGAATCCATTTGATATATATATATATATATATATATATATATATATATATATATATATATATATATATATATAGAGTTTGAAGAAATTAGGTTTACACATACATTAAGGGAAGGAAACAAATGTGCAAATATGCTAGCAAATAGAGGGGTTTTAATTGAGGATCATAGAGTTAAATTATTTTTTCCATGGTTAGAGGAAGTAGTAAGTTTAGTTGAAGTTGGCAATAAAATGTTGACTGCCCGAATCAAATAATGATTAAGATTTACTTTAATGTTTTCCATTGGTAATATTTGCTTTATTTTATAACATTAATGTGTTTTCATATATATATATATATAGAGTTTGAAGAAATTAGGTTTGCACATACGTTAAGGGAAGGAAACAATGTGCAAATAGGCTAGCAAATAGAGGGGTTTTAATTGAGGGTCATAGAGTTAAATTCTCTTTTCCATGGTTAGAGGAAGTAGTAAGTTTAGTTGAAGTTGACAAGAAAATGTTGAATGCCTGAATCAAATAATGATTAAGATTTACTTTAATGTTTTCCATTGGTAATATTTGCTTTATTTTATAACATTAATGTGTTTTCATATAAACTATTTATTACAATTCTTGTAGTTGCACTTATGCTTTATGAAGGAAACTAGCAATCCATATATGGTAAAGCCGACTATGATAGTGCAAAGTTTTGAAAATTTCCTCCACTAAAATGCAATGCCTAGATAGTAGGTATTGTGAAGGATGCTATAGAAAAATGTCAAGAAGGATGCTAAATTTTAGAATATTTGTATTCACATAGAAAATTGAAGAAGATCCACAAAATAAAAATCAAGAATTTAGACGTTATGAAAAATGATGTATTTATCTAGCTATAACCACTCAATTGAGACAAAAATTGATTTTTTTATAATTCTCAAGCTCTAAAGGAGAGAGTTATGATTTTTCAAGGGTGGGGGACCCAAGTACAACCCTTTGTTATATATATATATATATATATAAGTTATATGTGACTTTTATTGGGGTCACTCCCATCAAAATGCTAAAGTATTACATTTATTGTTAGGTTAATTAAACCATATCCAACATACCTTTTTATCACAAACATTTTTTTTTTTCTTTCAAATATATTATTCAACTTCCTCAAAGTGCTATGTTTCCATAATAAGATCCTTCACATCATTTTGATTAAGAGACAAAATCTCACTTGGCTAGTTGCCTTCTAAAATTTGATTTCCACCAAAAATAAAAATAACATTCAGATTAACTAAATTATCTACTACCCATTTTCCTTCTCTATAAAGATGCTCACATGTCCAAGAGATTGCCTTCAATAATAGATGATGAATATAAACAATAAGATTATTTTTGATCCAATCCCCACGTCTATTATTGTTGATAACATTAATGATAATTTGTGAATCTCCCTCCTTGAAATACATTTTCATCCTTTTTTTTATTGCATTTTTAATCCTAGCCTCTTCATATTTATTAGTTGAAAATCCATATGCTTTTGAGTAAGTGAGGAGAATTTTGCCTTGATTATTTTGAAAAATACAACCTCCATCAACTTTTCCCAAATTTCCTTTAGAAGCACCATCAAAATTAATTTTAATAGACCTAATTTCTAGACATTTTAATTTCACCCTAGATTGAAGTAGATCCTTTGTTTTAATGTCAATATCGTAGATGACTCTTCCATGTATGTTCAAATTCTTTAACCAAGTTGTTACCACCTCTTTTCTACACTTGAGACTTCCCATAACAAGCAACATATATGTAAACATTATGTAAGAGAGGCAATAATAAGATTATAAACTTAGACATGATTTTGAGTTTTATATTTAAAAATTATATTATTCCTTTCAAGCCATAAATTCCAACAAATAATGACAGGGCCAATCCTTCATAAAATACATAATGTTTTATCTTTGATATAATTAATGCTACATTTTATCAACTCTTTCAATGTTAATGAAGCTACCCAATATATTTTCATATTTTTAAAACGTAACCCCAAATGATGTGGATAAAAGGACAATGAAGAAGTACATATCATGATGTTTCTAAATCCTTCTTACATAAAGCACATTTGAAAGGTCTATGATATCTTCTTATTTGTAGGCTCTTTCCTATAAAAATCTTACTTTCAATTGCTAACCAAAGGAATGTTGAGGCCTTAAAGAGAGCCTCTAAAGACTAAACATTCTTTCAAGCAAAAACTTTGGAAGGAGGAAAATTTGATTGTTGTAAATCTTCATATCCTAACTTGCCTAAGTATGCACCATCTTTTGAAAGATTCCATACCAACTCATCCTTTCATGTAAAAAACAACAAATAAAACTCTTGAAATGTCTTTTAAAGTTCATCTGCAATTTGTTTGAATTTCCCTCTTTCAACTGCGTTACTAATAGGAATTCATGATCTAAAGTTGTTACTCATATTATATAGACCTTTAATAATTAACATGTTAAATATTATATATTAAAATTTAATATTAAAAGAAAATATTTTGATGCTATTTAAAGTCAATGTCAAATAAATTTTGTTAGTTTTTCTTTTTTTGGTTACATAGGAGAGTTGGTCACAACCACACTATTTTTAGTAACTCACAAGCAAGGTTCAAACCACATGAGCTACTCCCACCAAACCTATTCCGCGTTATTGTTGACCCAACATAAAGGGATTCATACTGACATTATCAATTTGATGTGTACTCCAAAGATTCAAACTACTACTTTTTCAAACAACTATCCATAAAGTTTAAACTTAAATGTCTTCTTAATAAATACTTGACCAAACAAACACTTACCAATATTATCTTAAAACTTAATCCCAATTACATCATTCATTAATTCCGGTTAGCCTCTAAGAGATTCCCAATTGCATCATTCATTAATTCCGGTTAGCCTCTAAGAGATTCCAAAAACTATTCCAAGCGGTGATGAAACGGTCAAATGTTCTAGCACTAGCCTGTGACTTTGAACATAGACGGAGTTGATTTTTCTTCTCGTCGTGCACGGTTGTAATCCCTCACAAAATAATGTAAAATCCACAAATGTTTTTATTGGTAGGAGAGTTGTTTAATTCAAACTATATTCTATTTGTTATTTTTGACTCTTGTGAGGTGAGTCTACCATTGTCTTTGACTTGAGGTGAGTTGTTGGTGTATCATCTTCGCATGTATCATGCGTATTGAAAGGATTCAGAATAAACTATCACTTTTGCAAACAAACATGTCTAAAATTTAAACCTACGTCCAACAAACAACTACCAATCCACTGTATTCTTGTTTGTTTGTGGTTTCCCTTTCAAAAATTCTACATATGGCTGCCCAAAATATCAATCTCCTCGTTAATATGGCTGCCCAAAATATCAATCTCCCCTTATTGATATTCAAATTGTACAATAACTTTTGCATGCTATTATATTATATATTTTTTAAATTTAGTGAAAATTTTCTTGCGGGATTAGAGTCGATCCTTTGATCATATCAACATTATCAACTGGATTTTGGATATTTGATGTGCTTTTGGTAAGGTGAATATTCGAACTAGGGACCTCCCTTGGAGAATTGTCCTACCCTCTCCAACTCACCTACAACACGGGGTAAACTTTGGTTTGTGGTGAAAACAACACCAAATAAACCCTTAAATCCCTGCCACAACCAACAAGGAATGAGTTTTTATTGTGTCCCCTGGCATCGCAGAGGTTCGTACCGTGAACTTTCCGTTCAACGAGATCAAACTCACCTTCTCCAACTACATGACAAAGATGAACCCTAATATTATAATATTAATTTAAATTAAAAAATATAAAAAATAATCCAGGTGTTGTAGGTGAGTTGGAGAGGAGAGGGCAATCCTCCAAGGGAGGTCCCAGGTTCAAATCTCCACCCTACCAAAAAGTCGAATTGGGTATCCAAAATCCAATTGATAATGTTGGCACGGGCAGGGTCGGGTGAGACTCCCGGGTAACTTTGACGGTGTAGAACCCCCTGTTCGCGGTCTCTCGAACCAAAACGGTCCCGTAAAGAGTTTTTCGCTTAAAATATATATATATATATATATAATAAAATTTAAGAATGATGAAGAAGAGATGCTCTTTGTAACACTTAAAGAGTACTTCTCGTCTCATATCCTTGTGTGCCCACTTGAAAGCGGAAGAATTTAAAGAGATTAGCTAATACTATCAACTCGAAGAGAAGGAAGTTAATAATAACTTGAATGATATAATGTAAATATTGAAATTCTAAATAAAAAAGTTGGTTTAAAATTTAAATTCAATAAAATAAAATTATATTTTTTATAACAACAAATTTTATTAAAATTAGTATATATTAAATAAATAATATTGTTTTATAATATATTATTTATTTATTAATATTATTTATTTTTTATTTTATTTTATTTTTTATTTTTTAAAGCGAAAAACTTCTTGCGGGGTCGTTTTGGTATAGGAGACCACGAACAGGGGTTCTACATTGTCAAAGTCTCACCCGGGGGTCACACCCAGCCCTGCCCGCACCAACATTATCAATTGGATTTTGGGTACCCAATTTAGCTTTTTGATAGGGTGGAGATTCGAACCTGGGACCTCCCTTGGAGGATTGCCCTCTCCTCTCCAACTCACCTACAACACCTGGTCATTAATATTTTTTATTTGATAATAACTTAAATGATTTAATAATAAATTTTTAAAAGTTTAAATAAAAAAATGGTTAAAGGTTCAAATTCAATAACTCACCTACAACACCTGGGTCATTAATATTTTTTATTTGATAATAACTTAAATGATTTAATAATAAATTTTTAAAAGTTTAAATAAAAAAATGGTTAAAGGTTCAAATTCAATAAAATAAAGTTATAAACTTGGTTCGGTTGTGGGAGTGGTTTATGAGCTCCAACACTTGCTAAACTCTTTGCCAAATGGGGTAATGGGTTTAAAGGTGCCCTTGGTCTGCTTATGTAGAACTCCTCACCCCTTGTTAACATCGAGTTGCAACACATGTGTGGAGATAATTGGCCCTCTCTTGCTTTCTAACCAGTTCATGTGATGTTCTGTTTATTTCCAGCAACATATTCTTATGTTAGAATTTCGTTCTACTTTAATACCCCTTCTTCTATACACCATACTTTTATAATTAAAATTTAATTAAAATAAATCTATATTAAATAAATAATATAAAACGTATATTAAACAAATAAATAAAAATAAAATTATAACTAATAAATAAATTAAAATAAACCTATATTAAATAAATAACATTATCTTATATTATATATATTTTTAATGTATTTATACTTTTATACGAATTTGGGTCTGACAATCAATATTACAAATAACATGCTTACCCGTAAACTACATGCATACGGATATTTTTTAATTTCCTTCCCATGTGGCAATTTAAGCATTTAATTCAAACGATTCGGGCTCAACTCCATTTTAATCCAAACAAATGCTAAAATACATCGTCTGCGTTTAATTCAAACGGTTCGCTGCGAGAAGAAGAAGAAAATTTGTTTTATAGCGCTTAACTCCACTGTAAGCCAAACATCACTCATGGCTGATTAAGACTGTAACCAACAAAACAGAGAGCCATGAAAGAAGACCAAGAAGATGGAGTTTTTGCAGATTGCTCTTTCACAGATTTGGGCCTTAACCCACTTATTTCTGATCAGTTAAAAGGTAAATATACTTGAAATTTTATTTTTTTAAATACTTCCAGTGCCAAACAGTATCCAAATGCAAAATTTCTAGCTTGGACAATACGTGCTGGTCCTGCCGAATAGGACGACACTGTTGATGTTGCTTAGGTTTTGATGCGTAGGGTTGTTTATATCTGTCATAGAAAAATTGGGTCATGTCCCAGGGTTAAGGGTTAGGGTTTATTTTTAATTTGAGCGGGTTATATTAAGAACACAAATACATAATCTGTACTTGTTTTTGTCTGTATCTATCTTGGAGCAGCAATGCTACTTTTTACCGCTGTACTATCATCATCTCCTTCTGTCTAGTATTCTTGAATATCAATATGAGGCACCACATAATTTCCCAACCAGAAAACTAGCAAAAGTAGTGCACTGCAAAACATGCACCATCTTATCCATTATATACCATCCAGAAAGTCATCAGCTTTGATATGAAAAGGTCTTATTAACTGCATGAAGAAAATCAAAATGCATAATGGTTTTTTTAAAAAAAATTTTTTTTTTGCTAAATTCTAAGAGAATAAATATTTTTTAGTGGGCCTGATATTAAAGGCATGGTATTCATCAAGTGACATTAGCTCAACCAGTTAGATTCCTCAATATATAAAGAGGAGACTAAGGTTCAAATCTTGCTAAGGGATATTTGGATAATATCCAAGCTTTGTTATGATACCACTATGTGATGATGATGTAATACAGGTGGAGTTGGGGCTGTTTCAATCCCATATAACCAATTGAGAAAAAAAACATGGTATTCGTTAGAATATGAAGGAAGAAAAGGTATTTACATCCCATAAATGGATAGCACAAAATGAGTGTCTCAGCGGACCCAAGGAGTACAAAAGAATCTCATATGCATAATACATTTTGGATCTTAAAAATTTCATCAATTAACATAATGACCGAAATTTTTCATAATTGCAGCTGATCAAGCTGGATTTAATTGGGAGGGGGACCAGGAGCCCTCATAAAAACCCGTGTAAACTCATTGAAAAATAAATCAAGTGGCATTAGCTCAACTGGTTAGATTCCTTAATATTTAAAGAGGAGACCAAGGTTCAAATCTTGCCAAGTGATATATGGATAATATCCAAGTTTTGTTGTAATATCACTATGTGGTGATGATATAATACGAGTAGGGCCCGTTGCAATCCCACATAACCAATTAAAAAAAAATTGAACCTAATTGACACACATCAAGATAAACAGAAAATTTTAGTTAGAGTGAAGCCAATGCCATTTTATCATGTTTGCTATGGATATGTGCAAGTATAACAGAAAGTTGTATTATAGGATCTTTTGAAGGACACCTGTAGGAAACTAATGTGAACTCATCTCATATTTGTTCGCTTTCAACCACAGGAAATATTGACAAACATGGGCTGGTCATTGTTTGACTGCTTTGCCCATACACCTGACTGATTTCTTAATGCAGTTGCACTAGGCCAAGTTAGACTTTCAATTTCAAATTTCAAGTATTTACTTGGATGAAATTTCTATCTAGAAATATGCCAGATGAAGATAAATAGCTTGTAACTCGGCTGGTCTACATCACAATGGCACACCAAGTGCAAGGCAAAGCGAAGAAGACACAATATTAAGAAGTTGTTAAGGGCAATATCGGAGCATAGCAGCACCTAACCTGAGCACCAAATGACCTAGAACCTTTGAACATCTGCCAATCGCTAGGAAGTTGCTGATGACTTGTAGTTATTAAGGTAACCTGAAACCAACAGGTAGTTGATGGGCTGGACTAACCTCATCAATAATTTCTTGGACTAACATATGATTGTTGGACAAGTATGAATATTACATTGTAATTATAATCATCATATTTGGTGAGATGTAGCATATGAAATCCATTTAAAAATCTGCCCTCTTGGCATAAGCAAACATTTTCAAAAAACAAAATAAGAGAATTCTAAACTACAAAGGGACTATTCATTTTATTTGATAATTAAAAGTAGTAACTGGTTCACGTGGTAGTTTCTCTGAGCTCATTTTATTTGAGTTTATATAAGATCAAATCTATTTTGCATGGAAGTCTTGACATGCTGATAGAGAATCATCCATCTCCAATTTCTGCTTGCATGGGTTGTAAATTTTGGCTCTAAAATATTTACTGTGTCCTATATTTTTACTTGTTTGTTCATTAGATATAAATTAAAATTCATTTCCGTTAGCCCAGGGTAGCTAGTACAAATAAGAAAAAAGCAATGCAATGGTTTTTTAACAAACACAATTGACAAAAACATGTTAAAAAAAATGTTTTTCCTCTACATCCAAGATCCAGGTTCCTCTTATAGGAGCCAAACAGCATGCAGGATTCTTCTCTTCTATAACAATTAATGATGTCAAAGATCAAGTTGGTGAGCAGAAGAAACTGCTTTGTGCCTCTATCCTGGGTAAGGGAATTGCTTTACCAATGGGTTTCAGGCATTGAACTGACGTTTCTTTTATTTATTAAAAGACCATCCTTCTTTCCCTTTACCTTTTTCTTTCTTTTTATTTATTAAAAGACCATCCTTCTTTCTCTTCTCTTCTCTTTCTCTTTTTCTTTCTTTTTACTAAAATTAGGCTAATGGAATAATCTCAAAGTATCTCTCGTAGGTGATTCGCAAAAATCTAGCCCTTGTCAGCTTGAATTGTTTACTTAGCATTTAATGCATCAAGTCTTACTCAGAAGGGTGATGTCGTGGGACTGAAGTGACTGATATGCATAAGGGTTGAGACTTGCTTTCTCTGCTACGCTGAGTCAAGCACCCTTAGCTATTCTCCCACAATCAGGTGTGCTTAGAAAGGTACTATTGACACAATCACACTTAACTATTATTCAGTTTGCTTAGGTTTGACGAGCCTGGTTTAGCAGCAAAGACAAGGCGATGTCGCCAAGAAGACCAGGGTTCAAGCCTTGTCAAGGCCAGCCTCTTTGCAATTATATCAACGTTCTTTAATTGGGTTCAAAAATAGTAGGAGCCTGCGCAAGACTTTGCAATTATATCAGCCTTCTTTAATTGGGTTCAAAAATGGTAGGAGCCTGGTGCAATGGGTGATTTTTACAGCTCAGATTGACCCTCAGCCATGGATTTTTAAGTCAAATGAGGATCTAAGCTCTCCATTAGCTGCATAGATTGACCCTCCAGCCATGACTTTTTAAGTCAAATGGTACCATCAGTTTGCTTCCTTCCCATTTCAAATGCAAATCTGATGAGGCTTGCTAAAAAAACAAAAAAACAAGAGAGATTAAGTTTGCTTAGAAAGACAGGCGAAAAGACAGTCTTGTAATGCAGGCCTGGACTTATGCCCTCCTGCTACTGCAATCAAATAAGAGAGGGCTGGCATTTCTTTTAGTTTTTCATCCTCTTTGGGCCTTAACCTTCATAACCGTAAGACCTCAAAATCCACATTCCTTCCTTCTAAGGGCTACTAGAATGTGACACAGTAAAAAGCCTCCAGAGAGGAAAACTTTGTTTAAGTACTCTTTGATTCAAGTCCTCTGTTCAAAGTGAGCTCTTTCTTGTAGAGTCCCTAATTTCACACCATCTTTTGCCAATGGGAAATGCCTTTTTTCAAAGTGGGATTTTCTCCTATAACTAGACAAATAAATTGGTTGATGGGTAGTGACTGAAAGAACTTCTGGTACGCATGGGAAAGCTCAGCTTGATGCTTGTGTCGTGTTTGATACATCCAACCCTGAAGATATTGCTGATTCTCTAGATTTGACTGATGCTCACAATGTCAATAATCAATATATGGGTTCCCTTTGTTTTATTCAATGCCAAATTGTTACCTTGTTTCTGAATTGAGAGGAATGATTTAAGAAACCCACCTGGATGCAATGAACTCTTTCAAATCTCCACCTGCAGCAGGTGAATTGGGTTCTGTTGTAAATATTTCCTTCAAAATCTCAACGTTCCTCTGCCACTTCTGAAAGATGTTGGGGTCTTTCACTTCCTCCACAACACTCTGTATGTTGTCACCAATGTTTTCAGATATGCTGAAGATGGGCAGAGCCAAATGAGTAGTAATTGCAGAAGATGAAATGGTGGGCAAATGGGCAAACGTGAGTGCATTCCATTTTCTCCTGGGATTTGGCTGTGTACGAATATTGGTATACGTGCAGAAAGGCTTTGGCAAGGGATAGGCCACCCCAATGCTATAATTCCAATAGGAGGTTCTTGTTTCAAGTCTTAGCTGGTCTATGTCTTGCAACAGGGCTTCATGTTCTTGCATGGAGTGTGCATTTTGATGTTAAGAAACTTGGAGTTGTTCAAATCATGTTCAGACTCTCTGTAAAAGGAAAAGAAAAGCAGTTTTTGACGTCTATGCAGCCTTCAGTGATACGGAACGTTGTTGTTTATTCAATATATAAAGCTACTCAGACTCCAATACTCTGGTTATTAAAGTTTGGTGTACAACCTTATCTGTTTGGATTCAAACCTTACACCTCCATTTTGGAATATCAAAATCTTGACCGTTAGACCAACTAGAGAAACATGTCATGGATGCATCTTTATTTGTTGTTACAACCGAATCCCATTTAGGGCAATCTTGGCAAAAGGAGCTGCAATCTATATATAAAGTTTGAATCTTAGAAACCTTTTCTATTATAGTGGAACCTTGCCTCCAGATTTCTAAGACGTTTTTCCATCCTAGAATATTCCTGAAATTCCTAGAGAGGGGTTGAAAACTTCTGGAATTGTTTCAGGAAAACTAGAAAACATTTGCAACAGTTTATCCAGAATTTCAGGAAGTTTCCTGCGCCAGAACTCAGCTTTCCAGATATTTCTAAGTTTTCAATATTTTAATATCACATGATGCCAAATACAACTGGATGGCACGATGGGGCCACCTTCCCCATGTTCAAACGTGGGTCTCCCATATGGGAGCCCAAAGCCATACCAACTTGGATGTCCCTACAGGGACAAGTTCCGAGTTTTCAAAAGTTTTCAACACTGTTTTAAGTGTTTATGAAAGTTCCAAAATTTTCCAATACTCTTTGATTCCTTATTGCCTGATTCCTTCTGCTTTCTTAAGAAGTTTGCCTCAAAGTTTCTGCCATTTCCTGACCTAGCCATCCACCATTCTGATGCTCACACTTGCAAAGTTCCCAGTGTTATTTTCCGATTCTTTGTGCAACATAGGTGTTCTTTTCCGATTCTTTGTGCAACATAGGTGTTCTTTTCCGATTCTTTGTGCAACATAGGTGTTCTTTTCCGATTCTTTGTGCAACATAGATATATAGTAAAGGTGGCAATGCCAGGGTCAGAGCTGAGATGCAGATGAGATGAATTGTGTTCCCAATCTTTTGTGGAGCTTGTTTTGGCAGATCATGAATTCTATTTCTTTCAGATAAGACCAAAGCCTCTCAATTTTGTCATTTCACTATTAGGCTGCAGGCTTCATATTTCCCACATAAGATTTGATTCTTTTAAGTGCATTATTGTATTGCAATTAAATTTAACTTTTGACTGGATTGCACACGGTTCATTTTGGATTGAATGTCATCTTAGGAAGTAGTTTCATCTCCTTGCTCAATTTATGCCATTAAAACAATCTGCAATTATTTACTATGATTTACTTTGAACTCTGATTGTGACTGTTTGCTCTTTTTCTCTGACTGCATCTAATCGGTGGATTGGGCTTCTCTGTAGCTGGGTTGTGCACAGGGTACATTGGGTCTAGGTTCTACTGCCTGTTGTTTGTAACTTTGTGACATAAAATATTGTTTAGAGATCAAGTCCAAGGAAGAGTAAATATTTTTTTGTCTCCAGCATATGATTCTTACATTCTTTTTGAATTTGAATTTTGTGACAAATAAAAAGTAATACTAAACTCACCTTATTATGAGTGGTCAAAACATACATTTCCTGTGCAAAGGATAACTCTATTTCACAAAATCAATTTCTACAATCCATGGCAATCTGATCATGGTTAATTCTCAACTTATACATCACTAATCATTTATAGCTTATGTCTTGGCCTTTTGCTTATCTAATCTATGATGCCTTATAAGTAAGCAGGGAATGATGTAATAAAATAACAATAGAACAGTTTGCTAGTGAGGAATACAAATAAAGCTGCAAATAAAATTTCCTTTATATAGCTTCATTTTGTACTTACTAGCATAGTTGAGAAAATCGGAATCGGCATGGAAAAAGAATCAGGAAAAATTAGGAATCGGCAAAAAAAAGGAGAAAAATCGGCAAAAAAAAACCTGATGAAAATGCAAATTTTCATTAAAAAAAAGTTTTTTCCATGCATATCACAATGAATTAACATTATGCAAATCAAATATTAATAGTGTAAGTGATACAAGCTTAAACTACACATGAAAGTGGCAAGTGATACAAGCTTAAACTACACATGAAAGTGGCAAGTGATACAAGCTTAAACTACACATGAAAGTGACAAAACACATCTTGTATTGCTTATAATATAAAAGGTACAAATTACTAAATTTGTCATTAGTCATGACAAGTAAAATGCCTCAATGTCTTTGAATGCCTTTGCCCTTTGCCCTAGCAGAAGCTCTAGTCTCTCTTTGTTCCTGTGCCTATGCCTCTTCTTGTGCCTTGGCTGCTATCTCCTCTGCCAGGTTTTCAAAGTTTTGTAATTCATCCATGGAAAAGAGAGGTTCTTCCTGTTTCTTCTGCTGTGTGATTCATTCAGATGATGGATCAATTTCATCTAGGTCAATGGCCTCGGTATTTGTTTTTGTAATTTTTAATGTTGGAGGCGAAGGTTGTAATGAGGAAACACAAGATCATTCAACTTTTCTTGTGTAAGCCTATTGCGTTTCTTGGAGTTTATGTGCTCAAACATACTCCAATTGCGCTCACAACCTGAAGTGCTGCATGGTTGAGATAAGACTTTGATGGCGAAGCGTTACAAATTGGGCGTATATGCACCAAAAGCCCCCTACCATGAAATAACCAAGAAAAAGGAAATTTAATAATTCACATGTAAAATTGTAAATTGAGATTATTTTTTACAAAATCAAAAGACAAAATAAATAATAATTCAATGAGGGTTCCTGGCCTCATATTTGACCTCGATTGAATGCACTGATTGAATGGGAAAAGGATGCCCCGATATTCCTTATAAAATTGCATCTCAAACTATATCTTATTGCACATTTCCACTTTAGGGTACATGTGGTCAAGGCAATGTTGAAGGCCCGCCATCACCTCAGAGTCGGCATCAAATGTATCAAAATAAAAAACTTTGGGGTTGAGATAGTATTCAGCTACATGAAGAAGGCTATGGATCTGAGATGTCCATTGTTTGTCAATGATATCCCAAATGGGACCATATTTGGTGTGGGAATGTCCATAAAATGATGTAATTGCCTCATTTGCCCTATCCATAGCCTCATATACATATACCATTGCAGATTGTTCTCCATCAACAAGACGAAGAACCCTCACCAAAGGCTTTGACACTTTTGGGTAAGCTCAAGGAGGTAGGGGTATTTGTTTTGCCAAAATCGCCCAGGGCTCGCACCTGGCCTGCCCCCTTTGGCACACTCAAAGAGCATGCCTAGCCCAAAGTAAATCAGCCAACAAGTCGTGCATGTACCGGTCAGAAAGGATGACAAAAAACCAAATACTCAAGGCTTATGCAGATTGCTGTAGTCAAAAGGCTTTCTCCAGCCTACTTTCACCATGACTAATGCTAGCAGCACCCTCATTATCTTTATTGATCAGAGAAATAATTCTATGCTTGGTGCCCTCAGGAGCATCCATGTCAGCAAACTGGTTGATCTAGGTGATCTCTCTCAGACCTCTGTCCACTCTCCAATTAGCAATAGCATCAGCCACCTTGTTTGCAGATCTCCGCACATGAAAGTACTCGAGGGACTGAAACGAGTGTCAAAGTTATTTTATAGTCTGAATAATATCCCCCAACCTCTAGTTAGAGAATGAGGAAGACCATTTCCGGTCTTTTAATTGGTTGATGATCACCTTGGAATCCCCTTCAACATAAATATTCTGCCAATTTTGTTTAAGGGCCCCCATCAATCCTTCAAGGAGGGCCTGTGCCTCAACATGATTGTTAGTGGTATCTTCAAGGCTAAAGAAAAAACAACCTCTCATATTCCCTTGTTCATCCTGAAAAATGCCACCCCTACCAGCTTTACTCGGGTTCCCCTGGGACGCACCATCAAAGTTGAACTTGACAAACCATTTATGGGGAGGGAGGCTACCAGCTGATTTTTGTATGATTCTTAGAGATTTTATTTTTCTTAATTGGGCACCAAATGCTTTTGTCATCTAAATGTTGGCCCAACCATTGATTCTTGATATCTTTGAGATTGTTATCCAGGAGTTTATGCCAATCCTCCCACTGCTTGACCAAAATGGATTTGGCCACCACCCCTTGAACAAAAATCTAGGTTTGGAATCGGGGAATTTTTTCCCCCCTTGAAAATTTATTTATATCTCCGTAACCAAATCGATCAAATAATGTAAGCATGAGTCCACTCCCATATGGCTCTAATATAGTCAAGATCAGAGTTCTGACCAGCCCACTCCAAAATCAGATCCCTTATTGTTTGAAAATTGTGGGGGGCTTTCTCCAAGAGTTTGCAAAGTCCCGCCAGAGGGATTGAGCAAAGTTTCCAGAGATGAAGAGATGGTTGATGGTTTCAGTATCAACTTCACAATTTGGGCATTTGAAGGGACCATGGTAGCCTCTCTTCATCAAGTTATTTCCAGTTAAGATTTTGTCTTGCAACACCAGCTAGACAAAAATTGAGATCTTGGTCCAAACACCTTTCCTCTATATTCTCTGCCAGATTCAATTCCTATTCCTATTGAAGTTTGCCTCCATAAGAAAATTATAAGCTTTCTTGGTAGTAAAGTTCCCATCTCCGCTTCTCCCCCAGCTTAACAAGTCTGGGCCCTTGCAGTAGGAAAGCTTCTTGCTAGAGATGATTTCCCAAAGCTTTTGTTGATCAGCTTCCCTGATTTGACCAGCAAAGGCTTTGACATCTAAAAAAAGGAAAAATAATAGAAATAAAAATATTCTACAATAAAAAAAATTTACAAATTACAATACAAGATTTGCAAATGGAATAATTAAATAGAAAAAAAAAATTAAAAAACTTAGTCGTGTACCTTGATGGCCTCATTCATGGCTATCCAGAAAGGCTTCTCAAACAAACAGACATATACCTTCCACCCCTCATTGGAGAGTTGATATCTAGTAGCTTGTTTGGAATTCCACTCGTCGCTCATAAACATCTTGCTTCAACGACTTTCTTGCATCATAGAGGCTCTGCAATGTCACGAAGTTACAAACAATAAACATTGACAGACGAAAAAAAACCCAAACCTTGAGCCTTGGTTTAAATTTTAAATTAGGGTTTAAGGTTGAAACTTTAAACATTGACAGACGAAAAAATGGGCTTGCATACATAGTTATTAGGCAGCAATATTTACTTAAAAGGAGAAAACAAAAGATAGATGAAAGAGGGGAAAAAAAGCTGAAACTTTGACCTAGTTTTTCAAATTTCTAGCTCAAATGCAATAGTTGGGTGGCTGTTGCATTTGGTTTTAATTAAAAAAAAACAAAAATCATGCTTGAAATAGAAAAAAAAAAAGAGTTTGCAAAAGTTTTTCTTACCTCAGATGAATCCTTTGGGCAGTTGTTGGTGGCTGTCGGATTCCTTCAAATTGCAAAAAAATCGGCTGTTAGGATGCACTAGCGTGTTTTTGTTTGGTGTGGTAGCAGGTAGACAGACCCCTTTCTCCAGTTTGGAATAGTTAAAAATGAGGGGAAGTGGAAAAAGAATACCGTTTTCTCTACTAGTGCGTCCATGGGCGATTTTCTGCAGCGGGAATCGTGATTCCCGATTTTTAGAAAAAATTGGGAAAAATCGTTATTCAAATGCGATTTGACTCAACGACCTTGTTGAATCAGAAAAAATTAGATTGGATTGGGATTAAATTGGGATTTTTGTGACTATGCTTTCTGGGATCTCAATTTCATAACTCGTTAACATTTCATGTGTTAAATGATCTTAAAACATTTTGACATATTGATCTCCAGCTGAGGCCAACAGAAAATTTTGCCACCTTATGGTCATGGAACTAGGGCCTTTGTTTTTCTCAAAAAGTCATACATTGTGTGTGAAAAAGTCATACATTGTGTGTGCGTGCATTGGGGGAACAAGAGGGTACTTAGTCATGCATACATATCATACATATATTAGATGATCTGAAAACATTTTGGCATATACATTTTTGCATATGGCTCTCTAGTTGAGGCTGACAAAGTTTTTTGCCACCATATGGTCATGGAACTAGGGCCTACTTTTTACTAAGAAAACCATATATGTGCGTTTATGTGGGGCCAATAGGACTCATAGAAAAGAGCTGTTACAATGCATTGTAATAACCAAAAAGTAATACAAAAATAAGCTAAACTAGAGTAAAGAATCTAGTGTAAACTACTCTAAAGTGGAGCAACTATATGGTATAAACTTACAGCCTCAAAGGTTACTCAAACTGGATAAACCCTAACATACTAAAAGTAACTATGGAGAGAGCCAAAAGTCAATGTAGAAGAGAGATAGAAAGGATCCGTGGTGGATCCAAATGCCAACACTAATCTATAACAAAATGTAAAGTAGAAGCACAATTGTCGTCATGACCAACTATCCCCAAAGGGCTAACACAAGATCTAATGATTCCCCTAGAAGAATGGCCATGACCAAGGGGGACTGATTGGATAATCCTTGGAGGACATGGATTGCGACTCCTCAAGACTTTTCTAGCATCCATGGTTGTGGAAGCAATAGAAAAATTTAGGAAAATGGTAAACTGCGTCTATATGAAACTTCTTGGTAAACACCAGAGCATTGCAGTCCTATCCTATCGTATGCAAGAAAATGTAAGAACTAAAGCCCTAGTAGCCACTCTTGTATGCAAATAAGGACATACAAATCTGTTTTTAACATTCTAGAGAGTTGTAGCTTCAAATGAATGCTTGTTACTCTTGACGGTAGAATTAGAGTGAAAAAATGGGGTGATTAATTGAGTAATAGTTGATCACCCTTAAAATAATTGATATTGAAGTGTGATAGCTCCCCTAGAGTATAGAGCCAAGTGTCTTTGGTTAGGATAGCTGAAAAAAATGGCAAGCGATCCACTTGAATCTCATAATAAACTAGACACCTAAAGATGAAGTGTTCTTTAGTGTCCACCTCTTGAAGAGAGTGAGACGACACACCCTATCCTCTTGAGGAATATGGTGGTTTGTCTTGACATGCAACTAATGTGAGCACACATTGAGTTGACCGATAGGAATCCTAAAGCCGTGTGTCCGATGTTGTTAGATATAATTAGGAAGAGTAATAATGTCATTCTCAATCCTCATGAAATGTTTAGTGCAAAAGGCCAACTTAGAACTAAGAGGTTGAGATGGAGTGACAAAGTGGTATGAATATATTGTTGATAAACATCATCCCCGACTGCTTTGTTAATCACGCTCTTATCAAGAAGAAGGCAAGGAGCATTTAAAGAGTATTTGAATGGAGGTAATCGACCTATGTAGATGCCAATTGACTGATGAAGAGAAATAACTTCTGATTACCATCCACGATGACAAATAGAAGTGCTCTTGGAGGTGATTCAATTTTGAGGTTCAGAGCATCAAATATGGGTAGCTGTTAGCCTGAGGTGCAGACACCCATGTATCGAAGACAATGAAGCTAAAAATAATTTTGAAAATGCTCCCAAGGTGAAGAGGATGAGCACCAAACTCAGCCTAAACAATACATTGGGGAATTGTTCCTTTACATTGGATAAATTGTTGAAGCAAAATAGTCTGGACCTTCTCAATGTAAGCTCAATCAACACACCCTAGACTTGGACTCCAATTATTAGATCCATAAGGGATTGTGTGTTTGATGATGCAATCAAAGAGGTACATTGTTGTAAGTATGAGCAATAAGAACTAGATCATCACCTTAGTCTTGCTTAGATTGATTGCCATTTATGTTAAGTCACAAATGTGAGCAAGAGCATCCAGTTGTCTTTGCAAGCCCTTAGGAGAATGAACAATAGAAGCTGCATCATTCTCAAAATGCAATATAGCTATCAAGACATGATGTAGAAGGCAACAATCACCAACATGTGTGTTTTGACCATAATTACTGAATTTGGCAATCCTCCTACTCGGATACCTGTATCGGTGTGTCAAATATGGATACCAATGCAATAATTATTTGATACTGTATCCAAACATATCCAAATACATGCCTACCATATCCAAACGTATATAAATACATGCACCTATTTCTTCCATATCTAATACATCCCAGACATATCCAAATACATGTTCCTATTTCATGCAGATGTAATACATTAGGATATGGCCTAGGCACATGTAGAGCTGTATTTGTGACATGGAAAGGAAAAGAAAATAGTTTTTTATGTTCATGGGGCCGTCAACTATGGGATAACATTGTTTGTCCAATATAGGTTATGCCAATCCATGGTAAGCTCTGCTTCTACTACTTTCCAAATTCAAATTTTGTACCTCCTCTTTGCAGGACCAAAGTCCTCAATGTCAGACCCACATTAGATTAAAAGAAGATTACCCAATGTTTTAGAAATATATAATTTTTTTTAAAGATAATGACAATTGTCTTCTTAATTGATGAAACAATCCTTTATAAAACTTATGTTTGTGTAAGCATTTCTATGTCATATGTTTTTTCTTGTAACATATAAAATATACATGCAGTTTATAATGTTGTTTCTAACCATATCCATATTAGGGGTCTTGAAAGTTTATCTTATCTAATATATGATATCGTATCCATTTCTGTGCAACTTAGGTTTTGACGAATAATTTTTCAACCTTGTCAGTGTAGATCCAACAGAGAGACATCCATAGAGGAGAGTGTCAAGAAGAGTGTTTGGAGGTGCGAGGGAAGGGAGTCCAACGTAGAGACATTTGCACCAAAGTGTGTTAGGGAGTGGGTGGAATTTTGGTACTCGATTTGAGCTGACTTTTGTGTACACGTGAATCAGGACACATAGTATCAACGTGCACATTCGCAAATGTCAAAGTTTTGAGGACTCATTAGAAGAAGTGTTGTTTGACAAGTGAAGTGAGTTGATGAACACAACACCTAGACCAAGCTTAAGTACAACAAGACTGATGATTGCTGCTACAACAAGCAAATAGAAGTGCTCGAAGTTTTTAGGATACCGGAAGGAGGATCCCGTCTGCCATTTTTGTAAATGTATGACAATATGGAAAGCAAATGGAGTAATGTACGAAGTAGTGTGGATGTTGTTGTTTTTGAATGCACTTAGGGGAGTTCCCATGGATTGGAATTTGTCACTTCAAACTCCATTTAATATTTGAGATGACCTGAAGATTGCTTTTGAAAAAATGTTTTGACTTTTGCGTAATTGTACAAAGACTATTTGGGAAATCTACATAACCAATTCGAAGAAGGATGAAGATGTGAAATCGTTTAATCATTGTTTGAAAGAGTTGATTGGCAAAAAGGAAAAGCAACTGATTGACAGACTCCAAAAGCGGTGGTTCATGGAGAGGCTTCGTCTAAAGATTCAGAAGAAGTTGAAAACTGTTCCCCCAACGTCATACCGGGAAGCATCTGACCAAGCAATAAACTTGGAATGTGAAACGAAGAGGGGAATGACAAGGAATCGGAATAAAGGTTGGGGGGACTTGAAACAATGACGTTGAAAACGAGAAGAGAGGCGCAATCAATTAAGCACCTAGAAAGCATACATTGCGCATCATGCATGAAATCAAGTTTGAAAAGAAAGAAAAAGATAAGAAAGACATTTGGTGTTTGGATTGTCAGATGGAAGGACATACAGACGTTAATTGCCTGAAACATTCACGCTGCAATATATTTGAATTAAATGGACTTTAACTGAAGAGCAAAAGCATCAGACCTTGGCCATCCAGAAGGAAGAGGATCAGAAGCCAAGTACATTTTAGAGTGGAGTTGGTGCGACCAATGGTGGTTGTTGGAATAACTGTCAAAGGAGGGAAAATGGCAGACAAAACCAGTCCGGTAACAGAAATTTAGGAGATAACCATTTGCAGTTCAACATGTCGTGATACTTTTTGCAGTATGATACTATTTTTTTACGTCATAATGTTTTTGTCAATGTAATGATGCATTAATTATTTGGCTCTGAACCAGTACTGCATATCCAACATTGTTATCTTTTTGTTTAGAATCATCTCTTATTTGTGTAAAAATTGAAGGAAAAGAACACAATTTTTAATGATATTTTCAGTAATTTCATTAAGCCTTCACTCTTGTGTAACACCAGAAGCTTTATTTTATTTTATTGTTTGTCTATAGTGCAGCAAGGTTATAACAAATACTTAAGTGTAATATTTGCTAAAATCATCTCTTATTGATGGTATTCTTTGCATGAACTAAATCTTTTTAGGAGCATGAATGCATTTAGATCCAAATATGAGCTTCTTGGAGATTTTGAATGCTTCTAAAAGATGACATCAATTTGATTTCACTTCATAATTTTTGTCTTACTGTAGTTTACTATGTTTTGATTACAGATAGAATGGGTTTCAAAGTCCCTACTCTCATCCAGAAGGAGGCAATTCCTCTCATCATTTCAGGAGGCGACATGTATCCATTTTTCCCGTTTGCTTTATTTGTTGTTATAGTTTCAATCAAGAGCCAATTTGATTCTTCAGAGACTTAAAATTAGCAGCTGCATGTTGATTCAATTATGCTGTGGAGCATCTTGTTTTCATTAATGAACAAAAGGCAGACTTGTGAATGCAAAAACTGGAACTGGCAAGACAATTGTGTACCTTGCACCTATTATTCATCACTTGCAATCATATGTTCCCCGTATCAATCGATCTGATGGAACATTTGGTAAGAAAATAGTTCCCTATGAAATTATTTCTTTTTTCGAATTGATTATATGGGTTAGAAATGGGCCTCACCCGTGTTACATCATGACCACATGGTGGTATTACAACAAGCTTGGCAATTATGCATGTATCTCTTGACAAGATTTGAACCTTGGTCTCTTCTTTGACAGTCGAGGAATCTAACCGGTTGAGCTAATGCTATTTGGTACCTATGAATTATTTCTTGTAACCATTGAATCTTTGATTATTGGCATATATTAATTTGAATACGGGATTTTTTGTAAACATAATATTTGTTGCCATCTTGCCTAATTCTGCAATGAAAAGATAAGAAGTATGTCATGCAGTGAACTTTATTTGTTTTCTAATTTAGAGAGATGGTTGTGAATCCAAAAGGGAGTGTACTGTAGACTTGTGGGTTAGAAGCAGCCTAAAAGTCCAAATTTTTAATTGGTGAGATGGTGTTGTAATGGGTCCCATCTGTATCATATTGTGATTACATTAATTTGCTATTTTAATGACTCAGCCTAAAATTCCAATTTTTTAATTGGTTAGATGGTGTTGTAATGGGTCCCATCTGTATCATATTGTGACTACATTAATCTGCTATTTTAATGACTCATATTATCAGGTTATTATGACAAAACATCACGACTGAAATTCCAATTATACATAAATATATTATTGAATTAAACTATGTTGTTTGGTTGCTCCATCTAACCATGTTTGTTTGAATGTCAGACACATCCATATCAGGTACATGGATATAGGTGCGAAACAAACACTGTCTTGCCCTTGAGGAACATCCAATGCAAGGTGTCACACTTTTGGCACATCCTATGCATTGAATATTTGACCCTCATTAGGGCATGCACCTGGTCCTAGCCAAACCTTACAATAAAGTGAAACGTGACAGTTAATGACAAACACTAAGGAAAACATGCTATTTGCTTCTCTCCTGCTTCTTGTAAAATTCTAACTCATGCTTTATGCCTTTGCAACTTACATATTTGAATTTAGTTTACTTTTTTATAATGTTTGTAATGATCTTATGTTTCAATTTTATGATTTGATTATGACGTACTCAATTTTCCAAGGTCTGAATCTAGTATAACCAATGCATACACTTGTGAACCCAGCACGCTTTCACCCACATACCTAATTTTTGGGGTCTGTATTGGCTGCTCTGTTACTTGCATGTTGTATACCTGTGCACCTGCACACAGATACAACCTCGGATTTAAACCTTGATCTGCTGAGGTACAGCATTGAGTGGATTGCTTGAATTGCTTACAATCAATCAAGTACATTTGCCTTTTGAACAGACATATTAGCTCTTATACACAATATGATATTTATTTTTTTGTTTTTGAATGGGTTATATAGGATTGAAACGAGCCTCACCTGTATTACATGATACATCATGACCTTATAGTGGTATTACAACAGCTTAGCAATTATGCATGTATCGCTTGGCAAGATTTGAACCTGGGTCTCCTCCTTAAAAGTTGAGGAACATAACCGGTTGAGCTAATGCCATTTGATCAATACATGTTATTTATTGTTACTGCTCTCCATAATCATTTTCCCAATATTAAAGGTATAAAAGGTAAATGTAACTTCTAAGGTTTCAGCTTATATATCCCACCAATTTGGCCTGTGACCTATTTATGGTAGCAAGGAAAAGTTTCAATCTCTCTCTCTATCTATATATATGTTTTGTTTCAAATCTTTTACCTCCTGTGATTTCAATTCTTTGACAAAGCTCACGGTGAATTGGGCCTTGCTAAAACAGGTTTAAATGCTATAACAGAGCTACGTATTATTTTGAAATGAGTGTAAAGAGAGTGAATTGATGAAGAAAGTGTTTCTTATTCTCCTCAGAGGTTACAACAGTGGTATATTCCTTGGAAATGGGTCTCAAGCAGAGTTACCAGGTTCTTCCACCATTTGCTCATGAGAAGTGCACAGTTTTCAGCACACATTCTATCATGAAAAAAGATGATAAATCTCTTTGTCATCTTCTTGTTCGGACATTTTCTAAGAACAAGAACATGATTTAATACGAGTGGGGCCCGTTTCAATCCCATATAACCGATTAATATTAACATATTTTCTGAACCGAACCAAACCATATTGAAAAAACCGAACCTCCAAACCTTTTTGGCCTTCCAAACCTGCAGACCGAATGGGACCTGGTAACTATTCAAGAGAAGGAATCGGGATATGACTTTATTGAATGTGTAGTCTGTAGGGTGATTGCTAAGCTTGTGGCCTGAAGGTTAGAAGATTTTACTGCTATGGTTGTTAGAGCAGAGCAAATGGGCTTTATCAAAGGGGTTTATTTTAGAAGATCTTATTTTGCATGGTAGGATCTTGGTTCTGCCAAAGAAGCAGACCAACAATCTTTATGGTTGAAGATTGACTTTGACAAGTTATGGGTCACGACTGAATTTGGTAGGATATAAGCTTTGATTTTTGGAATAGTTTGGATTTGGCTGAAGACTTTGCTGCTGTCAAATCTATCCTTCTCTTGTGAGACAAATAAGTTATTTGGCTTAGAAAAGGCGTGGAAGATACACTTAAGTCTGCTGTTAAAACAGAAACATGTGCAAATGAAATCTGAAAACAGCAGCTAAAAATATGAAGAATGGAAAACTGTAACTATGTATGAAAATAAATTTTGTAGAGGTAAGTGTTCTACTTTTTCTTGCAAATATCTGAAAGTATTTAGGTGAACTCCCTAACAGTTCGAAAGTCCTAACTGCTGAATGGTCAAAATAGGTCAATGGGACTTGAAAGGGACACTCTATCACAATACATTGCAGAAGCCAGATAAAAGAAAAGTGGCTTTAGAAATAAATAAAACACAATGTGTAACTGAACAAGACTAAGTCAAACTAATGTCTAGAACACCATCCCAGCAGTTTATTTGAACACAAAAAGTAACAAGCTAACGTAAACTAATGTCTAGAATACCATCCCAGCAGTTTGTAAACTAATGCCTAGAACACCAACAGTTTTCTTGGACCCAAAAAGTAACAAATCCTATATGTGTGGAGAAGAGAAGATTTCCTGTAGTGTGAGAAAGGAGGCCAAGGAAGCCAGAGCTCAAATGGAGAAAGGAGGCTAACTCTAGTCTATAATGGTAAGCACAGTGGTAATGGGGCCACCATTGACGCCAACCATCCTAAAAAAACTAACACAAGGAGGCCAACTATAGTCTATAATGGTATGCAAAGTGGTAATGGGGCCACCATTGGCGTCAACCATCCTCAAAGAACCAACAATGGATCTAGTGATGCTTCTAGGAGAATAGCTATGACTTAGTGGGTGTGGCTGGATAATCTTGAGAAGGGGTAGATAAGATACTTTTATTAATGTCCATGGATAAGCAAAGTAGGCCAATGGGACTTGTTGAAAAGAGCTGTTACAATGCGTTGGAGTAACCAATGAATACCACGTAAATAAGATAATCTAGAGTAAAGAAACTAGGGTATACTACTATAAAGTGGAATAACTAGATGGCATTAAATTATAGCCATGAGGGTTGGACTCAAAATGGATAAACTCTAACAAGCTAAAAGCAATGATGAAAACAGAGAGGAAAAAAGCTATAGTGGATCCAAGTGCTAAAACTAATCTGTACAGGGATGCAAAGTCAAAACATTGTCTTTGTCATTACATACCATCCAAAAGGGCCAACACGGGATCGAATGATGCTCCTAGGAGAATGGACTAGACCAAGGAGGCCTTGCTGGATAATCATGGCAGAACATGGAGTTTGATTCATGAAAACATTTCTAGCATCCATGGCCATGGAACCAATAGAAGAGAGAGGAAATTGTTAAGTTGTGTTTGTTTGCATTTTTTGGGTCCATGAGGGGTGGTCAAAAATAGACGTTGGAGAGCTACACTCGTCCCTCAACATTCAAGGATGAATCGAAGCCCTAGTATCCACTCTCATATGTAGATGGGTGCCCACATCTGTCATTAGCATTCTGGAGATTTGTAGATTCACATGAATGCTTGTTACTTTTGATAGTAGAGATAGAGTGAAAGAATGAGGTGATTAGTTGAGTAATAGTCAATTTTCCTTGTAATAACTGACATCATATAGATAGGTTCTCCAAGCTACAAAGCCAAGATGCTATGATTTTTTGATGTCAGGGTTGTAGACAATTTTAGGTAGTTGTAACTTATACGGGTACAACAACAAATATCCTCTGTTGTATTTATATTATTACATCAATGAATAAAGGTGCACAACAAATTATCTACAATATTTGGTATCAAAGCATGATTGTCCTATGGAGAAGAAGAAGATACATGAGAATGCTGCGTATGAACAACTACTCTAGATTAGTTTAATGTCTATTGTGTTTTTGCGAAGAGGCAATTTTGTGAGGAAAGGACTATGTGAATTCGATTGCAGATCAATTGTAGAAGAATCAGAAGAATTCTTTTGTTCTTGCTTGTTTCTGTTTGCAGGTTTCCAAGCATTCTATTTTAATCTCAAAAAAAGACCTGCCAACATTTGGAGTTGGAGCCGTTTGAGAAGCACTTTGTTTGTAAGAGTTGTTGTCATTCTTGTTGTCGTTTGAAGCTTTGCACGAGAAAAGTTACTGTCATCCTATTTGTGGCTTGCTGTCTTTTGTTCTTGTTGGAGATGCATAGGAGTGGAGCAAGATTAATTGTATGTGATTGTTGCATTTGAAGATCATGCCATCACAAAATAGGGTCGTTTGAAGAAGAGTTATTATCTAGAGTTGTCTGGAGATGCTGTTTGGAGAAGAGTTGCAATCTAGAGAAGAGCTATTGTCTAGAGAACAATTGCCATATTGAGAAGAGGAGCCGTCGAAAGACATTGGTGGTGTTGTTACATAACTTGCCGTCTGGAGTTGCCATCACAAGATATTGCCATCTAAGGTGAAGTTTAATATTGCTGTCCGAAAAATGGTTGTCTGAAGTGAACTTTGACCTTGTCGTTCGTTGATTGGGCCGATTAGCGACAACGCTATTTGAAGATGTATGAGGGCTGTTTATTGTGAAGTCATCAAATCAATGCATAGGCCATCTAAAAGTTAATCTTTAGTGGAGTGTTTCTGGCTAAAGGCTTGTGCCATGCATTTAAAGAAAATAAAAGAAAATACTTGTTACCTGTAGTTCACTGAGAGGAAAGTGCTATGCATGATCTGTTGCATGCAAAAAATGCATTGTTTGAATATGGAAAGGATGCACCAATATATTTAAATAAATAAATAATTTAAAAAAAAATCCCACAAGCTTCGTGGGAAGGCTCTTTGAAATCTTTAAAATCTATTTTTATTTTTATTGTTATTAAATGCAGATGACAAGATGGTGATTTGGCATTTTTTTAACTACTTTGGAGCATTGATTGCAATCAGTCTTCACATGTGAAGTTTTGCTCAGTGACGTATTGCAATTTTGAATAATAGTCTGTGCTATGAATATATGTGTATATGTAATTGTTGGAAAGCTCTTCTTGAAGCCGACATTGCTAACCTATTTTGATTGAGGGGGGAGAGGAGCATTTGAAGCACATATGGAAAAAACAAATCTTATTGAGAAGTACGAGGGACAAGACTTTCACACATGGCAAGTCAAGCTACAACTAGTGTTAATCGAAAAAAATCTATGGGATGTCATTGGTTTGTCAAAGCTAATGGACATTGATGAAGTAGAAAAATGGACTACAAAAGATTGAAAAATAATGGTTGTTATTGAAATTGGAATCTTTGATACCTATCTCCTTCACATAGACCTCTTAAGTCCGCAAAAGAAGTTTGGGATGGACTCAATGCTTTATTCGGATCACAAGCATCAAGTACAAAGATGATTCTTAAACAAAAATTGTTTGGATTGAAAATGGCTAAAGGCAAAAATGTAGTTCAACACACAAGCAAGTTTCGTTCTCTTTTGAATCAACTTGTAGGAATTAATGCTATGGTAGGCAATGATAATACCAAGGCTCTTTTGTTGAACAACATGCCTACTAGTTATGCTAGTATGGTATTCACATTGAACAAGATAAATCCTAGACTAGAAGATATAATTTCTTCATTAATTGATGAAGAAAATCGAATCAAGAAACAAGATGCATGTACAAAAGAAACTACATTGCTAATGAAGAATAAGCTTAATGTTACCTTTGGAGCTGATCAATCATCCTCAAAGGCGAAGCAAATGCCAAATAACAGATTCATGTGTTTTTATTGCAAGCAAAGAGGTCATGTTATTATGAATTGTATTCAATGAGCAAAGGATCTCACAGAAGGGAAATTAAAAAAAGATAAGGCAGCAGTGGTAATTGATAATAGTGAAAGTGATAATGAATTTTAGTACATACTCCATTATAACAAGGCAGCAGAACCACATCAAGAGTTTTAGTACATAGATGATGTGAAATAGTGTTCGTTGGGTATAATCAGGATGAGTAATAATGTCATTCTCAATCCTCACAAAATATCTAGAGTAGAAGGCCAACTTAGGACTAAGAAGTTGAGATGACCTGTCCCAAAAGCTGTCCTACCATCCATGGCTAATGAACTTATAGAAGAGGACAAGAAATAAATAAAATGTGTTATTCTGATACTTTATACTATTGGAGCAATGTTCCTATCTAACATTGTGCAAGAAGAGGAGGGTTTTTAAACCCTTGTAGCTACTTGCATAAGAGTACGTGGTTGCACCTTTGCTGTTTTGAGATCTTGTAGACTATGATATTGTTGGCAATTTGAGCAAGTTTGTAAGCAAAGTTGAGTTGTCATTGATGTCTAAAGGAATGCAATTGATTGGTTCCAAAAGAGTTTCATAATGTCTTATGAAGCATGACCAAAAAGGTTTTTCATTAAAACCTTGACGGAGCAAAATAAAAGGTTTTCCATTAAAACCATTAAAGGAGAAAATAAAAGGTTTTTCATAAAAACCATTGGAAAATAAAGTATAACAAATTTGATTATACTAAGGAAGCTTAAAGTCAATTATAAATTAATTTTAAATTAATTTATTAGTTAATTTACTTGAAAAATTATTTAAATTAATTATTAATTAATTAATTTATTAATTATAAATTAATTTAGGTTAAGGTTAAAACCCTAGAGTGGGTTTTAGATTTGAAATTCGAAAATCCAATTTCGAAAAGCGCCGACGTGAGGAGGAATGTCAAATCAAGTATATAAGGGGGAACACCCACCTCATTAATATTCACCATGCCTAAGAAGATTGTGCGAGCATAGTAATCAGTGTTGCGACCAAGGGAGAGAGAAAACGCGATTTTCGCGTGAGAAGAGGAGTGTTAAAGGCATAAGAGGAAGATATTTATCCTTCCTTCATGTGGGCCTTCGTAGCCCACGCGGTGAGTGCCCAAGCGCCTAGCGCTTAGGCTAGAGGAGACGGCGAATCGAGTCACGTCGAATCCCCTTTTTGTGGGGAGTACAAGGTATGCAGAATATTTGATCTCCGAAATTTTCGGAAGTTTAGTTGGGCAATTTAAAAATTAATTTTGCATGTTTATTATTTGGTTCTAAGGTTGCAAGGGAGTTATAAGTTTTGGCAAAATTAAATTTTTAATATTGTTTGCTCAAAGGTTTTATGTGGAGTGAAAAGTGTTTGGTTGATATTCTATAGTGTTGAATATTATTAAGAGTGTTTAATATCCTATGGTGGTGGATATTATTTTAAAAGTGGTTGATATATTAGGTTGTTGGTCACTAGTCTAAGATTGGAGTTGATAAGGTATATCCAAGTATTTTGTTATGTATGATTTGTTGAGTGTAATTGAAAAAGGAAGAAATAAGGCATTGATTATATTTTGGTCCAAGGAATATCTTTAAGGAAATATTGGAATAATATTTTGTCTTCTAACCTTCTTGAGTTTGGTAAAGAAGTGTTTATGGTTCTGGCAGATTTCTGAGGTCTATTCTTAATCATAAAAAAAAAAGGTATGAGCACATTCTTCCATGGTTAAGTTGATTTGGTTTTCTGAAAAATAAGTTTGGAGTGAAAAGGACTTGATTAGGGTTTACTTATTAAGTATGTTTGAGTTAATGCTTCAAGGTTTTCTGGAATAAAGAGTTGTTATTGAAACCTTGTTTGATTAGCATTGTTGTTGAAGCCATTAATGGTGTAAAGAACTTGAACTAGGGTTTGAGTATCATTGCTATAAGCATTGTTGTTGAAGTGAGTTGTTGAGCAAAGAACTTGAACTAGGGTTTGAAAAGATCACGAGTATCATTGTTATGTGAGATTTATTGTTGAGCATTGTTGGGAACATTTTGAGTTGGTGTTTACATGCTTGGACTAGGGTTTGTGAGAAAGGAGTGTTTCATTGAGTGATTGGTTGAGTAGAGTTGGTTGAGCCTAGTCAAGTGGATGTGTGAAGTGATTGTTCAAGTTCCATAAAACAAACCATTCTATATTCTGAATTGAGTTGAGAAAGTGATTGAGCATTGAGTTGAATTTGAAACATATTGAGTCTCTAATATTCTCCTTATGTTTCTAAGAGAGTGATTGAAAGTGATTGAGCATTGTGATGAGTATAGAGCATATTGAGTCTTTAACAATTCTCTTTATGTTTCTATGAGATTGGACAAGTTTTGTGTGGACTTGTTGAGCAGATTGGACAAGTTCTGTGTGGACTTGTTGAGCAGATTTAAGCAAGTTTTGTGTGGACTTGTTGAGCAGATTTAAGCAAGTTATGTGTGGACTTGTTGAGCAGATTTGAGGATAGAGTTTGGTGCAGATTTGAGGACAAGTTTGTACCAGACCAGAGACAGAGATTGAGCAGAGTTGTACTAGACCGAAGGACTGTGTTTAGTACAAACTTGAGACAGAGCTTTGGAGGTGACAGAGCAGAGAGGACAATAGTTTCCAGTGGATAGAAATCCATTAGCCAGGGCAGTGAGGACCAGGTCTTCTGAGTGGGGAGAAGAGTCTTCTGTGGAGAGAGATCCACAAGCCAGTGCAAAGGAGGCGGTTGTCTTCTAGAGGATCACCAACTAGAGCAGAGGAGAAAGAGTTCTCCTGTGGATAGAGTTCCATGAACTTAATATAGGGGATTAGTATCTCCTTTGGACAGAGGTCCATAAACATTGTAATAGGGAAAGAATTCCTAAGAAATTGATTGAAAAAATTTTAGTGAAAGATTTTCTCCGTGGAGTAGCCCACATTGGGTGAACCACGTAAATTGTGGTGTCTCTATTGTGTTTGGTGTTTTGTGCATTGCTTTGATTACTGCTGTTGATATTGCTATCTATACATTGCATATATTGATTTGGAAAGAAAAACTAAAAAGTGGTCTTATACTGTTCACCCTCCCCTCTCAGTATAAGCTTGTGTTCTTCAGATAGATGCTTGTTCCTCCTCGCAATAGAAACATGTTTGAAAAAAGAAGTGATCAATCGAGTGATCATCAAACTCTCTTGAGGTACTTGATGCCTATGAATGTTGCTTCTCTAAAGTATAAAAGACAAGCAACAACTCTTTGGATAGCAGAAAAATTTGGCAAGAGACCTACTTGAGTCTTTGTACAAGCAATATTATCTCCCTTGGATCTTGTAATAGATTGGACATGTGAAGATGAAAAGCTTTTCAATTTCCAATTCCTAGAAGGAGCAGAGGCAACATAGTCTATCTTCTTTGGGAATATAGTGGTCAGTTTCTACTTGCAATTGATGAGAGCGAACTCAATATTGTTGTTTATGATGAGGGCAAGTAATAATGCCATTACCAATTTGTAGGAAATGCTTAATATAGATTGTTATCTTTGTACCATTAGCCTGGGGTGGAAATTTCAAACTGACTCGACTATATTGTTGATACTTTGATAAATGTCCTCTTCTATCTTACAACTTGTTTAATCACCTTGTTAGCAGGTACGAGACAAGGAGGAGCATTTAGAAATTAATCAAAGGGAGGTAGCCGATCTATGGAGATGACGACTGGTTGAAGAAGCAAGCTACATTTTGAGTACCGATCTCGATGTTGTACAATAGTGTTCTTAGAGGCAATCCATTTTGAAGAACAAAGGGCTAAGTATGGGTATCTTTCTTGGCATTGTGATTGATCACCCATAGTTTCGAATCAGTGAAGATTGAAGATAATTATGAAAATGCTCTCAAGAGAAAAAGGACAAATGACAAGCTTAGCTTGGACAACAGACCATACAATTGGGACCATTTGGCTGAAGTAAAATGGTCGCACCAAACTTGGCTCCCTAACCTTATATTCAACGAGATGAAGAGTTGTGCCCAAAAAAAACAAAGTTGAAACCATAGTTGAGAAAATCTGCAAAAAATCCCGATTCGGACCGATTTTTCCCGATTCACAGGTTAGCTGTTTTTTCCTGAAAAATTCTGATATGCTTGAAAAAAGCTTTTTTCAATGAAAATTTGCATTTTCTTCGGTTTTTTCAATGAAAAAATACCGATTTTTTGCCGAATTTGTCCCCGATTTTTTATCGATTCTGATTTTCTCCGATTCTTTTCCATGCCAATTTCGTTCCGATTCCTATTTTATCAATTATGGTTGAAACAATTAGCTATTTACTTACATGGAAGAAATCATACTGCAAACTCCAAGAAGGATATGGATGATGTCCAAAGACCTTAATTCCCTTTGTCAAGATTGTGGATTTTCCAAGATAGTTTTCAAGATAGAAAATTTGGTAGGAGAAGAGGGCAGTTGAGTTTGTCGTGGAAGGTGTGAAAAGTTTATATGGACTACCCTATTGCATTTTCAGCATTATTTTTTATTTTTGACTTTAGTAAAAATCGGTTGACAACACATTAAATTGCTAGCTATAATGTGTTATAACAGATATGACTTACCCTATTGCATTTTCAACATTATTTTTTATCTGTACTTTAGTAAAAATCGGTTGACAACACATTAAATTGCTAGCTATAATGTGTTATAATAGATATGACTTATATTAATATTTTGAAGCAAATAACATTGAGCAAAAACGGAACATGGAACCATTCAAGCATGTAGAAATAACAATATTGGTAATAAAATCTGATCTAGAATTTTGTTTACATGATAATATCATGGTTATGTATAATTTTGTAAATCTTTGGGTAGAGTTGTAAATTTGAGATTGTTGGTACCGAGTTGGTCCCAATGTTTGAACTTGGAAATCTCTAAAAGTGGGCACTGATGTGCTTGAACATATGTTCCACAAAGTTTTGGGTTGGGGACGGTGGGGCAAATTTTTGGGATGGTGGGATGTATTTTTGGGTCAATGGGACTTATTTTTAGGATGTTGGGATGGCTTTTAGGGGTGGTGGGACATGTCTTTGAGATGCCCCCCATATCCTAGGATGGGTCTCCATGGAACATAGACCTGAGTAGAAAATGTTGCAAGAAATTTATTTGTAGGCTAGGAAGGATGATATGACATGATTTCTAGAGTCCTTTAATCTCACAAAGGGAATAAGGAAAACAAAGGCTTTCATGTTCAACTGCCACAGGAATCAAATTTGGTGTGAACCTCATTCCTAGTGAAATACCTAGCTTACAAGATCAATCTGTGATAGAAAGGATGGCCATGTAGAATAGTGAAGTGTCGTAGGGAAAGTAGGAGGCTATGCTGAGGCCTTGTGCCATAGTCTTCATTATACGATAGATATCTTGCATAAGCGGAACACTATTTCACATCATGTATGTACTAAAACACTTGATGTGGTGCAATAAATACATCGTAATTCCAAATATGATGGCCATAAAATTTTGGTCATTCAATTAAATTCTCACGGTATTCTGACAAGTATGTTATGCTGACAAATATGGAAAATATCCATTTACAAGGACCTATAAATCCCTCTTATTCTTTCTTCTACTGAGCTGATTTTTGAGTCACTTTGCTAACTGACCTAGCCATTGTTGAGTCACTTTTCTAGCTGATCTAGTTGAAGGTGTTATTATTTCCAAGATTTGGGTTAGATGTTGAGACACTACAATAGCTGACCTCGTTGTCGCTGAATCACTTCATGGCCAAAAATCATCTTATTAAAGTCACTTATTGGTTACTTTATAGAAGATGTTAAAGTACATACTTGGCTTGGTGTTGAGACATTTCACTTGCCAATGTTGCCATTGTTGAGTTAGTTCCTAGTCAAAAGCACACTCACTTTCCTAGCCTAGATGTTTAACTTAACAAGTTATAATGAAACTTTGTTTGATATGCCTTCTATAAAGAGGACTTAATTGCATTTTCCCTTTCTTCTTGGCGCTTCATTTCATCAACCATGCATTTTTCCTTTTCCTTGGAGAGGCACCTAAATGAATTTACTTTCCAATTATTCATTCTCTTGTAGCCTGGACCATCCATAAGGAACACCAACCTGCTTATCACACTTTTGTTGAAATTCACAATTATCTCAAGAAACATTGTGAAACATACATTCACTGTAATCGTATATAAAAAAAAAAGAATCATGAATGAAATAAAGGAGCATATATATGAACATAGAGAAACAGATAAACAAAAAAAATAGAAATAAGAAATAATGAAAGGGTTCCTAAGGGCACCTCCATGATATCATATATCAACAACTGATACAATGAAATAACCATTGGAGGGTATTTATATTGATACCAAATTCTTGATAAGGCATTAACCTCAAGCCAACATGACTTGAAGGTTCAATTAGAATATAATAAATGTGTCAAACCCTTTAATCAAGGTTAACCATAGAGGTGGATTAACCAAAATCGCTAAGGCTGAATACATCAAAAGTAGCCATAGGATTAAATCAAGATGCCCAAATTATTACATAAAATAATGCTCATAGGCTTACATAAATGACACCTGTAGGCTTTGCATAAGTGATGCCCCTAGGCTTACATGAAGAACACTTGTGGGCTTACATAAACACTTGCTTGTAGGCTACATCAATAGTGCCCATAAGCACTCTCTAACACTTTTGGCCTTGGCCTAATAATATCAGATTACACATACTTCAACACCCCCCATTATTTGAGTTGAGGGACCAGAGAGGAGACATCAGAATCACACCCCCCTCCCTTCCTCCCCAAGGCTTTAGTGGGCCTTCGATTTGCCACATTAATCTTCATCTTCATTGTTTGAAAGCTTGTGTCCTAATCTCAAGAATTCTATTTCAATCTTCTTCAATATTGTAATGCAATTTTTGATGGAGTGTCCTTCCCTTATACAATATTCACATGTGTTTGGCTGTTTTGAAATCCTTTACTTGTCCTTGGACAATGAAACCTTAGATTCTAGTGATTTGAAGTCCTTTGGATGGGCTTGTATATGAGAAAGAGCTCCACAATTCTTCATAGCAACTTCATAATGAACAAGAAGTTTGAAAAGTCCTTCAAGAGATATAGGTTATGGATCCTTGATAGTCATAGCATTCACATAAAGAACCAAGCCAATTGTATGAAAAGGTGGAGTAAGATTGGAAGTAATAGATTTTACATACTCTTCATTACATTTAATCTTTCATTTTGCCGTAGCTAGGTCAGCCTTTAGGGCTTTGAAGGGAGATATATAGTCTTCAACATTACCAAAATCTAAAATTTTGAGGTTGAAGAGCACTTTCTTTTCCCTAGAGATCCTTCAATGTTGTCCATACCTGAATAGGATCAGTCTTCTCTCTTATGTGGAAAAGTACATTTGGTTCAACTAACATAAAGAAGAGACCAAGTGCTTCCTCCTCCTTCTTAGCAAGTTCATGATCATCAAGACCTTTTGTTCCATCATTAAAAATGAACTAGAGATTCTTACTTTTGAGTAATCCTGCCATTTGAACTAACTAGGTGCTATAGTTTTGCCCATCGAGGCGAGTAACATGTGCCAAAGGATCCATTTCACACAAAAGTCCACACAAGACTAACAAATTCATAAACTGATGTCACCACTATGTAAAGCTCGAAAAATCGTGCAATTTGAAAAAAAAAGGTCTCCAAACACTTTCGTACGCAAATGTTATGACCTCCAGAAGGTTGGATGAATTATCACTTGAAATCAGTAAAATAAAACATTGCCAAATCTTAGAAATGGATTTCGTCGAATTAGATATTGCCACTTGGCGAATTCCACGGTTGGCACTTGGTCAAAAAATATTGGTTATTTTTTGCCACTGCTTGCTTTTGACTAACGAATTAGAGTTTGACAATTGGAATTATGTGATTGGTTGGATGTCTTCTCATATCTATCTATCTATCTATATGAGACCTTGCCCACATAAGTGAGCAAACTAACCAATGTGCCATGTGCTCCTCTGAAGTGAGATGCTTTCCTCTTTATCAAAAGCTCCCTATCTTGAGTGAAAAATCTTCAAAAGAATTAGAACCAAGGTTTTGAACCCTTGACATGTCGACCATAATTGAGTGTCCCATCCGTTGCGCTAGCCCACTGGACGAGGTTGGAAAAAGAACACGGTCTTTAGCAATTAATTTGGTAACAAAGTGCGTACACTTGTATCTCTATGGCTTGTGAATATGCGTCTTCATACTAAAGTCTTCAAAATGGGCTTCAAGGGGTTTGAATAGATGAGCTCTGTGCTACAAGCAAGCTTACCAACCGTTGCATTGTATGCATGATGAGTTAGGGAGGAGAAAGAAAAAAATGTGATCATCATACCTTCTAAAAGAGTCGTCTCCAAGTTTCGAACCAGAGACCTTTGGCATCCAAAACAGAGAACTAGCCACGACACCATAGCTCAGTTTTGGTTTTGTTGAGTGCAACCATTGTGTTGAAGGTCAAGGAGAGTGCTTACGCCAGCTTCTGCATCACTCGTAGAAGACGCCTTTTCAGAGGCTGATCCCTTAACAAAAATAAGAATCTGGAGATTAGAACTCCCAATGTGCCTTTTGTCAACAAAATACTTACCACCATGCTATTCTCTCTCAGATGAGTTGAATTTTGCTAGAGTTTGAAGATATGATTTTGACAAAGAAGGAAATGAACCCATGGTGTCAAGGTAGACAATAGGAGTACCTACTGTTGCACTCTTCCTTTGAATGCGACGAAGATCCATGCAGGTAAATCTGAACAATAGTGGAGGACAACACACATTGATATGCTTTGTTTTGGCACCACCATGAGTTCGTACGTAACTCATCAATATCAATCCGTCCTTACTAATTCAAGAGTCGAGCTCTCCCCCTCTCCCCGAGCTCTCTCCCTCTCCCCCCGGGACAAATCAACAGAGGGATCTTGTAGATTAGGTTCTTCACCAATTTCAACGCACTTTGATTTTCACAAAGCAACGGAATTGGTTCAAACTGTTCCATTTGTAGATCAACAAAAAGTCTTCCAAGACCAAACAACTTCACATGCTGTATTGGCTAGTGCTTTGTATTCTGCCTTGGTGGAAGAATATTCAATTGTCTACTGGTTTTTGCTTTGCTAAGACACTACTCCTGAATTAAGAGTAAAAAATAGCCTTAGTAGACTTCTGATTGTTAGATGATCCAACCCAATTTGAATTTATGTACACTGACTATCTGAAATTTGCAGACTTCTGATATAGAATGTGCATGTCTATGGTTTTTTAAACCTTTAATGTATTTGAGTACCCATTAATTGCCTGCCAATGAGCTGTCTTCAGTTTAGACGTAAATTGGGAAAGAGAGCTCATTGGAAAGCACAAATCCACTCTTGTACATATGACATACATCAGGCTGCCCACCAATTTTCTGAATATTGATTCACTGATTGGTGAAGAATCAGTATTGGATGATAAATTCAGCGCAACCTTCACAAGTCTAGATAACGGATTATGTTCATTCGTTCCTTTCTCCCAAGCAAGGTTTTGGCATTCTTCATTTAGTAAAAAATAGCATGGTTAGATTGCCAAACCTTCACACCTTGGTGGGCAGGTCTAAGTCTGTTATGTCAAGCAATACAAAGGTCAAATTTCACCTTTTGAACTGCATTGGTCCCATTATTGGTTATGGTGAGACCATCAACACAGAAAATCAAGGTCTGAGTGTCATTACAATTGATTTCAACATAGATATTTGGCTCAGAATGACTTCTTTTGAATCTGAAATCTTGAAAATGCTATGATATACCAGGCTTATGGATCCTGCCTAAGTCCTTAAAGCGACTTCACTAACATATGCAGTAGATGTGAATTGCGTGGAACCTGGAAAACCTGTGGATGAACCATGTATATTTCGTCCTAGTTCCCATTTAAGAAGCAAATTTTAACATCCAACTGAGCGCCTTTCAACCAAAATGGGCTTCCATGAAGAGAACGAATTGAAAAGTTGCCATTTTGGTCATAAGGACAGACATTTTTTTATAACCTACCCCTTCCTGCTGTGCATAACGCTTATGAATAAGTCGAGATTTATAATTGTAGAAGGATTTATCTGCCTTGCCTTCCTCATATTTGCATCCAAGAGTTTCTTTTCCTTTTTTTTTTTTTTTTTTTAAATTTTGTGGGTCAATTCTGCCACCACCCAAGTCTTATGCTTCATTAGAGCATCATGTTCAACCTTCATGTCATTTTCTTATTTAGGCTTCCCTTTTGATAAGGTTGAAAATTATTATTAATAGCAGAAGTGAGCAAAATTCACATGCTCTGAGGTTCTACTTACCATTTGCATACCTGACTTTCTAGGCCTTCCCTCATATGAGGGAGGCTAAAGAAGTTCATCTTCGCAGACATAGTGCTTTGATAGACTTGTAAATGAAGTTTGGATAGTTTTGTGATACTCATTTAACTCCTTGGAATTAATTTCCCCATGAAATGGAGGGAATAGAGGCATAATTTATTTATTATTAAGTGATGCTTTTTATACAGGCAAAGGAGGGGGCCCTTATAATGGATGCAATGGCTTCTAGTAAACATAACTTTATTAACATGACTGACATTATGTTATCAACAATATTACATGACATTATTACCATGCAAAATATTCCTTTTTTTATATCTGCGTTTGGTGGTCCTGTTGTGCCCATTCATAGTTTGCAAGAAAGAATGGATTTCGTATTTTGTCTGTGCTCATTTCTCAAATTTTTCTATAAATTTTATTTTCTAACATCATGAACATGTTTTCTCTATGTCTGTTTTTGTATGAAGCCGAACAATTTATCCTTGCATCCTTCCTTCCTAAATGTCTTTTTTAAGGCTGCACTTGTTTTTGGCATAAATTTGGCTCTTAATAGTCATCAAGCATAATCAAAGCTTTGACTTGACATTAGCTGTAATCAAATAGTCCCTTGTTTAAAAAATGGGTAAGGATGCCCAGTTAAGTTGTCTTGCATAAATTTTTCATAGAAGATATTTTCTCATCTGGACTTTTGAAGCAGATCATGAAAGCTTAAGCCAGTTCTTGTCTGTTTTGAACAGGATTTACCTTATTTACCTGATTGAAGTGCATGATAAGAAATAGTGATGTGGAAATCACTTGAGAAAGTTTCTATTCCAGTTAAAAATAGATTTTCTTGCACACTTTTTGTTTTAAAATATTATTTATAATATGGCTTCTGATATTAAACCCTAATTGTCCTAAGTCAGCTTCAAGTGTTGCAACAGTAGCATCTTGGGTTAGAAGAAAAGAGGATTTTCCAAATTTTTCAACCTATTACTGTAAATACATATGTGAGAGGTGTTTTGTTTGGGAGTTGGAAGGATTTTCAAGGGTGAAATTTAATCTTTATTTTGTTTTTCAATTAATTGATGATGTTGGTTTTATGGAGTGACTGACATATCTGGTTCCAGCGTTGGTCCTTGTGCCCACACATGAATTGTGTATGCAGGTTTATGAAGTATTGCAGAAACTGTTGCATCGTTTTCATTGGCTTGTTCCAGGATATATAATGGGTGGTGAGAATAGGTCAAAGGAGAAAGCAAGGTTGCGTAAAGGTTTGTTAAAAATGACTGATCATATGGTTTGAGTTTATCTCATTTCGTTTTCTAATTAAATGGTCACAAACAAATGTGTAATAAAACTAGAGAATGTCTTTGCACAAATTTGAACACCATAGCTCAGTTAATTAAAAATGTTACTTTAGGATATCACAATTTCACAAATTTATGAATGATCGATTTCCTTCGTTCTTGAACTTTATTTAATGTTCATGAATATTCTGGGAAATACCAAAATCTTGGGGACCTGAGTGTGGTCTTTGTTGAGCATTTTGGACATCTCTTTGATTTGTACTTCTTAATGCAAGGTCGTGAGGCAAAATGTTAAATTTCAAAACTTCTTCTATTCTTATATGTGATTTTATTCAAATGAAAGTTGCTGGATTTGAAAGTTGCTCTAAGAAATTTGTCTAATGCACTGAATCAATTTGTCAGACTCCAGCTGTCATCTCACATCTTAAGAGTGCAAAAAGAATTAAATTAGCTTTGAAATCCTGTATATCCCACTGGTTTAGGTTGACTTATTGGAGAGATAGTTGAAGCAAAAAGGCTTTTGATTTCAGTAGACAAAATAGCACAATTAGAAGGCAGATAGCAAAGCATAACAAATATCATGAAGCACGTATAAATGAGAGGGGACAAAAATCCATAAATAAGAACTTAACTTGGCTAACTAGAGGGAATAATTAGAAGATTGATGTCATAAATGGGGAAAAGGATTACAAGATTGAAGGATTAAAAAAAGAGAAGTTGGCATTGAAATCTTAGATATCAGATACAGGCAGACCATTGTAACAAGCTAAGGCTGGGAAAGAGTTTACTAAAAAGGCTATTGAGGCAGTTGAGAAGATTTGAAGGGCTTATAAGAGACTTAAGTGGGATTTTAGGCAGTTGTGGTAATCATCAACAGATTTTGCCTCACTGTCACTTTTAGCTTCATATTTATTGTGGCAGCCCATGTCATTGTCAGAGTTCATACTAGTAACTCCTGATTTAGTTGTTATCTGAGTGGCTACTAGGGATTCTGTTTCTTCTTTCTCTTGCATGCAGCTGGAAAGAACTGCAGTTCCCCGGCATCGGGTTTCGGCCACTCCTCACATATCCAGGAGTTGTAGACAGACACGGCTTACCAGTTCCCTATCTTCTTCTATTGGTTCGATGGCCATGGATGTTAGAAGAGTCTTGAAGGGTCGAATTCCATGACCTCCCAAGATTATCCAACTAGCCCCACTTCTTGGGCAATCTTGGTGACGACAATGACTGTGCTTCTACTCTACATCCCACCATTGATGAGTGTTGGTGCTTGGATCCACTAGAGCTCATTTTTATATCTCCCTTTTACCATAGCTGCTGGATCTCCCTTCATCATTACTTAGAGCATGTTTATCCATTTCGAGGCCAACCCATGGTGCTGTAATTTAATGCCATATAGTTATTCCACTCTTAGTATAGTTTATGCTAGTCTCTTTAGTTTAGTTTATTTTTGTAGTACTTTTGGTTATTATTGTGCATTGTAACAGCTCTTTTTGATGAGTCCCATTGGCCTACTTTGGTCATCCGTGGACACTAATAAAATTATCCTGAGTATACTCCTTCATCTATGCTACATACTGCTGCTTGACAGTTGTCAGTTGATACTGACCAATTTAGAGGGGGAATGTACATGGATATTTTTGGTATAAGATGTCTTAAATGTGCATCTGCAGAGTTTATTAATAGTGAATGTATTTAGCAAAGGAATGATTTCACATGCGACTTCAAGTTTTACTTTTATGATTGAATGGGTATGGTAGTCTTATGAGTGGGTTATTGTGGTCAACCATCATACACAACATATTGAGAAGTTTTGAATTTGCAGCCATGTTTTTGGCCTGTGTATGCTGGTGACCATGCATATTGCATCAATTCAGAAGGAAAAGATTCCTATTCATCTAAGTTCCTGCAATATTTGTTTTCCTTTGTGTATAGTTGCTTATATATTTCATATGCTAGATTATCTACACATATAATGTTCCTGTTTGAGTACTCTAAAATTAGATTTAGCAGTCTTCAAAGACAAAGGACCTTTCTTTCTAAGGTGCATGTGGGATTGTGCATCAGGTTGAGAGAAATACTGGTACATTGCCTTTTGTTCTGTGGAGAAGGTTGAAGATGATACTGGTACCTTGCCTTTTGTTCTGTAGAGAAGGTTGCTCTTATGAATCCCCTGGTCAGAGGAAAGGCTGGTACTTAGAGATTAGCTTCCTTTTTCAATTTATTAAGATTTTCATACAACATTTAATCCACGTTGTTACTTAGTCGATGCCTTTCCATCTCCTTCTTGAGAAAGTGGTGATTCGTAAAGCATTCAGGGAAGACATCTATTGACAATACACTTAGGATTGCTTATGTGTCTGTTCTTCAGCCTTTCATCCTCAAGATGGCCTTCTATGCTAAGCACTTCATGCCGATTGTTGATAGCAGCTTTTTTCGCCTCCTTCATATTTGACACTAGTCCAATGGCCTTAAGATTTCCCACCATCACATTCTTGGAGTATAGGATTGCACCTTTGCTTCTTACACGAAGTGGAGATAGAGAAACACTTTATTTTTAGGTGCCTGTGTACTATGAGATTCGAGGGGACGTACTAGTGTTTCTATAAAGAATCAAGCAGGTCACTTCCTACCTTGTTTTGTCATCTTGATGAGAGTTGTTTGGATTTATGCCTTCAAAAAACGACGACTTTTGGATAGGAGGCCCTCAAGGGGAACTTATAGTCCTAAGATACTACTAGGATGATATAGGTTCCTCCATAGAGTATGTTTGATTCGTGAGGACAATATAGGTTCCTACTAAGAGGGTAATTAATCAAGCAGTCAGAGATGATGTGTATCGACAAAATATTCAGATTACTTGGGTCACTCCACCTAAGCATTTTATGAGGATTAAGAATGGCATTATTACTTGTCGTTATTATGTAGAGCGACATTGGACATACGGCCTTAGGATTCCTCTTGGTCAACTTAGAGGATGCTCACATTTGTTGCGGGTGGAGACAAACCACCATATTCCTCGAGAGGATAGGTTATATCATCTTTGCTCTGTATGGGAGGTAGATATTGAAGAACATTTCATCTTCAGGTGTCCTATCTATTATGACATTTGAGGAAGGTAGTATTGCTTGTATGAAGATGGGTGGATTGCTTGCCACTTTTTTCATCTATCCTGACCAAAGATGCTTGGCTCTTTACCTTAGGGAAGCTATGACTCTTTGGCGTTAGTTATTACAAGGGAGACATACTACTACTTGACTAATCACCTCATTCTTTCACTCTATCTCTATAGTTGAGAGTAATAAGTGCTCATTGGAAGCTACAACTATCCAAAATATTAATGGCAGATTTGTGCACCCTTGTTTGCATACAAGAGTGGCTACCAGGGCTTCAGTTCTTTCTTCTTGCTTGCGACAGGACAAGATTGCAGTTTTTTGGTGTAACCTCTCACATATCGAGGACTTGTAGATAGGCACAACTTATTAGTTTCTTGACCTCTTCTATTGGTTCCACAAGTCTCAGGTTCCAACATTGTCTTCCTTTGTCCAGTTATTATGACGCTGTTACCCTGCTTGATGGCATTGACTTTACATTTGGTTTGAATAATGTGGTTGTATTTATACTCTGTCATATTTTTATATGGGAAATGTTTCTATGAGAACTCTTTGCGTAAGCATGTAATTTGTAGTATTATCTGTAATTATATGGGCAGCATTTTCCATTCCCACCTCCAATACAATGTCCTCTGATAAGGCATATAACAATTCAACATTTAATTTATCCAAAGTGTTAATTTTTTTTTAGAAGTATAGTATTGTCCATGGAAGAGATAAGAAAATTTTATTTGATTTTTTCTTCCCATCGATGCATTTAGCATTATTGTGCAGCCTTTTTGTTACCAAATTGCATGTTCCATATATTTCCCTAATCATTTGTGCTTGAACATGGGGATGTAGCAGCTCCTTTTGGCTTGAAATTTGAGTTGCATGAAACTTGGAAACAGATATGGTTTCCAAAATGGAAATATCATATGAAACAATTGGAAAATCATTTATAAATTGCGGAAAGTCATAAGAAACAACTAATTTAGAGAATAAAAACGTATAGAATTTTTGAAATTACAGTAAAAATTGTATAAGGTTAGGCAAAGTAGATGGCAAATTTGCAAAAACTGGTTTTTAATTAAATTCCAGGTGGAATTACAATGGTAATAGATAACTTTTATAGCTTAGGTAGACATGCTGAAAAAGAATAAAGTGAAATCCAAAATAAACCTTTAGAGAGCAGGGTATGCATTCCAAAAGTACAAAATGAACTACGTGTGATACATTTATATCTCAATCTAAAGAATAATCAAAAGTAGAATAAGACCCAGCTCTAGCAGCTTCAACAGGAGTTTCATGAGAAGGTTGCATATTATCCTCAAGGTCAGGAGCAACCAAGGAAATGAACAAGTTGGCATTTTAAGGGTCTACATCCCAAATCTTTTTCTTGCCTGAGCACTCTTCTTTCTTGGGAGACATAGGATGTAGAGTATTATGTAGAAAAATTATATAGTATTTGCTTTGCCAAAGTTGTAGTTCATTTAGTTTACACCCGTCTGTGTGAGCTAGTCATAACAATTTTATAACACCTTTCCCTTGTTTTAATGGTTTCCTTTTAGTGATTGTATGTCAAGCCTGTTCTAATTCACCATTTTTGGTTATGAAATCTAGCATAAGAGAACAGTGGAAGACAACATATGTAAAGGGTTTCACTTTTAGAGAAGCATACCTAGTTTGCAAAAGTAAATAAGGAAACATTTGTAGCAAAATGCTTAGAAATAGTTGTAAAATTTTTTGAGATTGCAAAAGCAAGCCTTTCCTTTTTTGGTTGAATCAGTGAGATATTAAGATAGGACAAAATAATTTTAATATTGCTCATGGATGGCCAAAGACTGTGTATCCAATGTCACAGGATATAATCAGGACAAGTTCTAATACCATTCTCAATCCTCATGAAATGTCTAGTGTAGAATGCCAACTTAGTTCTAAGATGCTGAAATGTGGTGACTAAAGTGATCTGATTATATTGTTGACAAACACAATCTCTGACTACTTGAGTAATCATCCTCTTATCAGGAAGAAGGCTAGGAGGATCATTTAAAGAGTATTGATTGGAGATATTCTATCTATTAAAATTCCAACTGGCTAAAGAAGAGATAACTCAAGTACCATTCACGATGACAACCAGAAGTGCTCCTAATGTGATCCATTCAGGGGAGCAGAGCACCAAATAGGGCTATCTCTCTTGGCCGTCCGGAGGTGCTGTCAAAAATGGATCTAAGGCTGATGAAGCTGAAGAATAATGCTGAAGATGCTTTCAACATGAAGACGATGAGTGCCAAACTCAGCCTGAACAATACATTGGGGAACTGTTCTTTGACAGCAGATAAATTGCTGAAGCAAGTGAGAACAGATGTCACACTTGATTATTCTGGTGATTACTGGTAAAAATGGATTTGTAACCTTAACCTTTTTTGCCCGTCAAAATGTGAGAAAAATAGTCCAGGAACCAAACTACAACTGTTTATACTTGCCCACAAAGAAGATTTCATCTTAGATTCAACACTGACAGATAAAATGTAAATTTTCTTTCTCTTGAGTTTTGATCTCTATCTTTTCTTTCGCTCTGGTTAAAAGATGCACTTGATAAAAAATGCCCCTTTTTATGTTCGAGTGCCATTGTTTCAGTTTTTAAGATTAATGAATTATGACACATAAGGTTGGGAATTTTAAGTCTTGGCAAGACTGCCAAGTCTCGGCTAGTCTTACTCACTCTGAGTCTCAACAGTTTATTAGGAGTAGAACTGTTGGACCTTGTTTAGGCCCACTTGGGCTTAGGACTGATAAGTCTTTGGTCTTTGCTGGAATATGATGTCTGTATAATGCTGGAAGTCGAAAAATGTCATTGAACACACTGATTGGCACGTGGGATGATTGGATAGCAAACTGTCTAAATAACACTGGTGTTATCTGGGCATGTGGCAACCAATCACTAAGTCTCTTCAATTGTGAAAGTTAGCATCCTGGGCAATATTTAACATTTGTCCTTGGTGGTAAATGATAATATTATGGAAAAACAAATATGGTGGGGCCATTCCTTGCGATATCTTTGCATGTCATCAAATGTTTGTGCTCATCAGAAGTTATGCAGTTTTTCTCTTTGTTAAGGTCTAGAGATTTAAAAATGAAATCTTTGAAGGGATTGCAATCCAGAAAATTCAGGGAAAAATTGTTTAGACATGTCACCTTTGCTGGAATATGATGCCATCAAATTTGGAAGTGGAAAATATTATTCAGCACACTTCTAGGTGCATGGGATGATTGGACAGCAAGCTTCCTAAATAACACTGGTGTTATTTGGTCAGCTGGCAACAAATCACTTAGTTTCTTCAAATGAGAAGGCAGCATTTAACCTTGGTGCTAAATGATTATTGGATGGAAAAACAGACATGGTGGGGCTATGCCCTTTGATATCTCATCATGAGATCAAAAGTTTGTTCTTGTTAGTACTTATGCATATTTTCTCTCTGGTCAGGTTTAGAAGTTTAGACTTTGTAGTTGAGCCCATCTCAAAGAGTTATAGACAGACATTTTCCATGTTATTTGTCAGCATAAGCAGTCAATACTGAAGGACAAATACCCGATAATAGAGTAATAAAAGTGGAAAATCAATTTTGTACTTTAACTGGTGGTCCATGAGGACTTTAAAAAGTTCACGATGGAGGACTGCAGTTAATTGGGGTCTAGGATGGATACTGTTTGTCTTTTTTATCCTAATCAAAAAAAAATTTGTACTTTAATTCTATAGTTTTTCTTCTAAAACATGCAGCTATTTTGAAGTTATTTACAGAACATATTCAATACTAAGTAACATTTATAATATATGCACTTATCAAAAGAGTTTCTGCAATGAACATTAGCCAAAGTCTGTCTGCAGAATTTTTTCCCTTGATACTGGTTTGTGTTTTCTAAAGTAATTATCTGGAGTGTGTATTTTTTAAAATTCTTTATGATACTGACATTTTATCTAACTTCAGGAATAACTATTCTAGTTGCCACTCCTGGCCGGCTTTTGGACCACTTAAAGCATACTTCTTCTTTTGTTTATAATCGCCTGCGCTGGTTAGTCTTTGATGAAGCAGACAGGTATGTGCTTATATTTTTGCTTTGTGAACATATCAATTTTTTAATCTATGGGCTGTTCATTTTGTTGATTTTATGTTGGAAATATTTTGCTTTAAATGATTTCTGCTTGAACCAGGCTGCTTGACCTAGGATTTGGTAATGACATAGCGGAGACATTGAGCCTGTTGCGATCGGGGCAACCTGGATTTAGCAATGATAAGGTGGCTAATCTTCAGTCTTTGAGTGATGAGTATCAGCGGCAGAACTTGCTGTTGTCTGCAACGTTGAATGACCAAGTTAATAATCTTGCAAAAATCAGCTTAAATCATCCGGTTACCATTGGGTTGGAAGAGAGTAGATCTTCACAAGGAAAAATCAAATCATCTGGGATGGAAGAGAGTAGATCTTCACAAGGAAAAATCAAATCATCCCGGTTGGAAGAGAGTATATCTTTACAAGGAAAATCCAAATCATCCTCCAATTTTATGACAGACATGGAAAGAAAAGTGATGGTTCAATTTGAAGCTAGTAATGCAGGAACAGAATATAAGTTTCCATCTCAGTTGGTTCAAAGCTACATCAAAGGTGAGCCAACAAGTACACAAATATCATTGTCGAGGTTTGGTAAAAGTGCTGCAGTGTTTTGCCATCTTGTTTCTGATATTTGAAATCCTGTCTGTAGTATCATGTCGATTGAGGTTGGTCGTGTTGTTGGCTCTTTTACGATCTCAGTTTGCTGCAGAACCTTCTCGTAAGGTAATGTTATTATGTATTATATTTGAGAAAAGATGACTTTATGTATTATGTATTAAAAGCTTTATATTGATTTTACTAATATAAAAGAGTTATGTAACAAATGTGAACAAGTGTACTTCGAATCAATCAATTTATTTTTCCTGTACAGTTCTTTGTTGGATTCTGACCAAGATTTTACTTAAACTTAGCTTCATGAAAAAGAAGAGAAAACTTCTAGTGAGGATACTGCGTCATGATTATTGCAGCTGGAAACCTTAACCTTTAACTTTCTTAGCAGCTTGGAATTCTTAGTTCCATAGCAATCATAGGTATGCGACATGTTGACAGAAGTGGTACTCGTTACCCGTTTCAATCATTATTGTTTGTTACCTTTGGAAATTGGTTTCCCATGTCCTCTCTAAGCCGTTAAGATGTAAAACATTCCCAACATAGAAATATATAGTTAATGCTGGATCTATATGAAAGGGATGGTTATCGTTTTCAATCATGATTGCTTGTTACCATTAATCATAATTGTTTGTTACCCTTAGAAATTGGTTTTCAATGCCCTTTCCTAGTTGTAATGATTTATATCTTTCCCAATGTAGGGATAACTAGCTATCTCCCAAGGATGTGCTACCGATATGTCGGTAGGTTTGAAATTGTAGATTTTGGTAATTGGATTTTTTGTCACTATTTTTAAATAACATAAAAATATTTGTTCTTAATCCTATTGATGTGTCTATATCACGTTGTTGTACTTGTAACTGTAAATTTTCCAGCCCTAGATAACTGCTGTCCTATGTTATTTTAAAATAAATCAGATCTGAGAATAATTTATTCAAACATGCAACAGTCACACAGATGGCTGGAAAAATAAACAGCGTGAACAGCAGAAGTTAAATATATTTCTGAACCTGAAATATTACAAATAAAAGAGGCTACAGCTACAGCAGAACACTTCTGCTCTCTTGCTGCTTTTCTAGCCAGCAATCACTGTTCTTCTCCTCCTAAGCTTGTAGTTTTCCTTCAACAATCTGTTCTCCTCCCATTCTTTTTTGTGTATCTAAAACACTCTTGATCTTCTCCTTTTATCCTTGAAAAAGGTAACCCTAATCTCTCTAACCCTAAGATTAGATCTCATCTCATCTTGAGATGTAAGGTTAAAAATAGAAAATCACTTAAGTGAATATCAAAATAGAATCACTTAAGTGAATTACAAAATAGAATCACTTAAGTGAACTTAAAAATAGAAAATCACTTAAGTGAATTTCAAATAGAATCACTTAAGTGAATTACAAAATAGAATCACTTAAGTGAACTTAAAAATAGAAAATCACTTAAGTGAATTTCAAAATAGAATTAGAAATGTCTCGAACCACTTCTAGCACGTTCATACTGAAGCCTATGCAAGAAGTTCCTGTCCGAGCTACATTTCTCAACACTCTCCTCTTAGCGAGGAAGGAATTCTGCACCAATCCAAGTTTGTCTCTAAATGCTTCAAACTTCCCTTTCACTAAGGGCTTGGTAGAATATCAGCTACCTGCTGATCTGTGGGAATATACTGGAGCTTTACGGCTCCCTTCTGAATCCTGTCTCGTATGAAGTGATATTTGATGTCTATGTGTTTGGACTTGTCATGAAATACTGGATTCTCGGAGAGTTTGATACAACTCTGATTATCACAGTATATCACCGTGGGATCCAACTCCTGATCAATCAATATCGTAAGCAACTTGCGAAGCCAGATGGCCTCACAACTAGCAATACCGGCTGCCATGTATTCGGCCTCCGTTGAGCTAAGTGCCACGTAAGTTTGCTCCTCGCTGAACCAGGATATCATGCCCGATCCCAAGCTAAAGCAACACCCCGAGGTGCTCTTCCTGTCTCGCTACATTGCCTGCCCAATCTGAGTCCGTATACCCCCGCAACCTCACTTCACCATCTCCAAGACATCTTAGACCATACTCCACCGTGCCCCTTAAGTATCCGAGCACATGTTTTGCTGCTACCCAATGCTCCCGCCTTGGCTCCACCATGAACCGACTCAAGGTGTTCACCGCAAAACATATATCCGGTCGAGTGTTGACCAAATACATCAAGGATCCTATCAGCTGCCTGTACAACGTAGGGTCCACCAATTCTGAATTGAAGCTGTCACCTTCTTCAGATTAGTGATCATGGGTGTGGCCATAGGTTTGCAGTCCTCCATCCGAAACCTCTTCAGGATCTCAACCGCATACTTACCCTGCCCAAGGAATATCTCCCCGGTCTCTCGCCAAACCTCCAAACCCAAGAAGTAATGCATCATGCCAATGTCCTTCATCTCAAGCTCAGCTGCCATATCCGCTTTGCACCCCGCAATGAGCTTCTCTCGCACCTGTAAGAAACAAGTCATCTACATATAGCACCAAAATGAGTAGATCAGTCCCAACAAATATGTAATATAGATTAGGATCTGCATCACTTTTGGCGAAGCCCACACTCGCAAGTATCCATCTATCCCGGAATACCATGCTCTCGTGCCTCGTTTGAGTCCATATAAGGCTTTCTTCAGCCTACAAACATGGGACTCCTTCCCATTTACCTCAAAGCCCCGAGGCTGCTCTATGTACACTTCTTCCTCAATGATCCCATTAAGGAAAGTTGTCTTCACATCCATTTGATGAATCCGCCATCCCATAGATGAAGCTAAAGACATAACCGCTCTAATGGAAGTGTATCTCGCGACCGGAGCAAAAGTCTCCTCATAGTCCACTCCCTCTTTTTGGGAGAACCCTCTCGCCACAAACCTTGCCTTGAACTTCTCGATGCTGCCATCTGCAACATGCTTAATTTTGTAGAGCCACTTGGAACTCACAATTGACTTCCCTCCGGTCTTGGCACTATGTCCCAAACATCATTCTTCATGATGGAGGTGTACTCCTCCACCATGGCATCCTGCCAAACCCGCTGGTTTGTTGCCTCTTGAAAACTGGTCGGCTCTGAATTTATGATGTTACTCATCAATGCCATGTAGCTTGAAAACTTCCTTGGAGGTCTCGCTCTCCCTAATCATGCCGCTAGGAGCCTCAACATACTCCTCAAGCATCCCTCAATGTCTCGTGTAAGCCATTGAGGTCTCCCGATAGAACTGGAAGGGGCTAATGTCTCCACCTCCTCACCCGAAGGTTGTTGTTCTGAACCGGAAACCACCGGTGTCTTTGGTGACCCCGGCTCAACCTTCGGAGCTTCTTGCTCCTCATTCTCTATCACCGGAATAGGCTCATGGGACTTCCCGGATGCAACGTCCTCCTCAAACTTTACATCCCCGCTCACTACTGTCTTCCTCTTCTCTCGGAATATAAACCTCGTAAGCTTTTGAAGTCTCACCGTATCCTACAAATAAACCCTTCCTACTCGAGGGCTCCAACTTGGTCCTCTTCTCTACTGGAACATGGATATAAACTAGACATCCAAAGATGCGGAAATGACTCACCTCCGGTTTCACACCAGTGAATGCCTTCTCTGGTGTCTTGTCCTCCAAGATCCTGTGAGGACACCTGTTGTGGATGTAGACTCGTTGTGTTGCATGCTTCTGCCCAAAGAAACATCGGCAAGCCCCGGTCATGAATCATGGCCCTAGCAGCCCCTATGATGGATCGATTCTTTCGCTCTGCAACCCCATTCTGCTGTGGGTTGTATGGAACAGTCAACTCCCTCTTGATTCCTGCCTGCTTGCGGAAACCATCGAACTCCTTGGAGGTATATTCACCCCCATTGTCCGATCTCAAGACCTTGATCTTCTTCTCTGTCTCGTTCTCAACTAGAGCTTTGAACTCCCGAAACCTCGCTAAAGACTTCATCCTTGGTCTTTAAGAAGTAGATCCATGTCTTGCGAGAGAAATCATCAATAAAGGAAACATAGTACATGCTACCCGAAATTGATGCTATTGACATCGGTCCACAAACATCCGAATGTACTAGATCTAGTATCTCCTTAGACCTATGCTCGCTGTTTGGGAAAACAACCTTGGCATGCTTGCCAAGCGTGCACCCTTTGCATACTCCCTGTTGCTCAATGCTGAACTCTGGAAGACCTGTGACTATCTCCCTCAGAATAGGCAACGCTCTATGATGCAAGTGCCCCATCCTCTTGTGCCACAACTCACACAAGTTGTTACCGCTATGAACTAGGGCTCGAACAAGTTCACCTCCGCAACCCGTATAGACCGCCTTCTCTAACCCCTATTACTTGTGTTGTTTCCGGGCTAGATTCTTTTGGTCTAATAAGGACATGTTGGTTCTTGAACTCCACCGCATAACCATTATCCTCCATAACCGAAACCGAAAGCAAGTTCTTCCCGAGACTTGGAACAAACAAAACATCATCAAAGTCTAAAGAGTTCCCTGACTGGAGTCGAAAAGGAATGGTACCAATTCCTACAACCGGATATTTGGTATCATCACCAAGCTCAACCCGAACCCCTGAGTCCTGCTCTTGTAGACTCGTAAAACATTGTCGGGCTGATGTCATGTGCCGAGATGCCCCACTATCCACATACCAAGCATTCCTTGGAACCGTGCTGGTAGAAAGGCAAGAGACCAATGAGAAATCCTTCTCGAATTTGGCAGCAAACTCACTCATCTGAGTTTCTGCAGAGGCTGCTACCTGCATCTGCTGTTGCTTCCCTTTGCCCTTCTTGTCCGGACACCGTGATGCATAATGGTCGTGCTTATGACAAATGAAGCACTTGATCTTGCTCAAGTCCTTCTTCCCTGACTGTGAGGTTGACTCCTCATTCTTTACCTTACCCTTGCTGGGTCCTTTACCTTTGCCCTTCTTGGTTTGCCCAAAAAGAGCTAGGTTATCGTCACCACCTTTCTTGCCGGCCTTTGACTCCATCCGAGTCTCCTCCTGGATGAAATCATCCCACGATTTCTCAAATTTGGGAAGGTTCTCACGAGCACAAATGCCTTTGACAAATGGTTCCCATGAAGCCGAGAAACCATTAAGTGCCACGTTCACCAACTCGTGTCTTCAACCTTCTCCCCAATCGCTGCCGCTGATCACGAATCTGCGTGATCTTCATCGTAATCGGTAACGGTGTCGATCTGGTCATCTCCATAGATCTAATTTTGTTCCATAATATCATATTTCCATTTATGTTCTCACTCGGGTAGAGGCTAACCAGGGCATCGAACATCTCCTTTGCCTTAGTCTTCTCGGATATGTGAGGAATCAAGTGATCCTTCACTGCATCCAAGATCATCCGCTTGGCCTTCACTTCCTTCTTTTTGTGAGCTGCCAATTGCTGCGGATCTGTAGGCAAAGTCACATCATCCTTGACAATATCCCAGAGATCATTCTCTTCCAATAAGAACATTACCCTAACTTTCCAGGGCAAAAAATTGGAGGCACCTTCCAATCTATCCTCAAATCTGAGGCTAGCTGCTGCCATCTTTGAGATCTGCTGAAATATTAATGACTCAAAAAAACAGTCCTGCAAATAAGCTTAGTCCTTCAAGCAAAAAAATATGAAACCCTAACTGCTGTTTTTTTTTTTAATATCCAACAGTGATCTACTGCTGTAAACCCTTGAGGATCTCAATCACAGAACCTAGCTCTGATACCATGTAAATTTTCCAGCCCTAGATAACTGCTGTCCTATGTTATTTTAAAATAAATCAGATCTGAGAATAATTTATTCAAACATGCAACAATCACACAGATGGCTGGAAAAATAAACAGCGTGAACAACAGAAGTTAAATATATTTCTGAACCTGAAATATTACAAATAAAAGAGGCTACAACTACAGCAGAACACTTCTGCTCTCTTGCTGCTTTTCTAGCCAGCAATTCACTGTTCTTCTCCTCCTAAGCTTGTAGTTTTCCTTCAACAATCTGTTCTCCTCCCATTCTTTTCTGTGTATCTAAAACACTCTTGATCTTCTCCTTTTATCCTTGAAAAAGGTAACCCTAATCTCTCTAACCCTAAGATTAGATCTCATCTCATCTTGAGATGTAAGGTTAAAAATAGAAAATCACTTAAGTGAATATCAAAATAGAATCACTTAAGTGAATTACAAAATAGAATCACTTAAGTGAACTTAAAAATAGAAAATCACTTAAGTGAATTACAAAATAGAATCACTTAAGTGAACTTAAAAATAGAAAATCACTTAAGTGAATTTCAAAATAGAATTAGAAATGTCTCGAACCACTTCTAGCACGTTCATACTGAAGCCTGTGCAAGAAGTTCCTGTCCGAGCTACATTTCTCAACAGTGTCTATTTCCATCTTCTTACTTGTCTCTTTGCTCACCCCTCTTGATTCTAGAATAACATCCAACCCTGGCATATGTGCGTACAACACCAGGGAATTGTTGGTAGATCTGGTGAGGTCTTCCCTAGGCTCAGGGTTTTTTGCGCTTCCTACCTTTAGTAGACTGTTACTCTTATTCTTATTTTCCCCCTTGTTTTTCTGTTGGGAGTCTTTTGTTGGCTGGTTTACTCCTTCCTGTTTGTTGCTCTGCAGGGCTAGGATGGTGTCAGCCGTGTTGTTTACCTCTTCTTGTAATGAACCTTCTGCTCCCATGTTTCCTCCCCAAATTGTAGAGTGATATTTTTTGGGCGAGGTTTGTTAAAGTCTATTAGGAAACATATCCAAGCATAAATAATTTGTTCAAATCTATATGTACTATCAACAATCATCATGAATATTCCTAGGGTATTCTCAATTGCTGTAAATATTGCCGGATTCCAAAATTCTGCTAGCAGGCCAAAAAGTCTCGACCAAACTGGTGTTGTGGATGGCATCTCTTCCTCCACTTCTAGCATGTTCATATTGAAGCCTGTGCAAGAAGTTCCTGTCCGAGCTACATTTCTCAACAGTAACTACTATTAGTTGACTAAGTACAAAATATGCACATGTAGACATGTAGATAGATAATAACAATAAGTTGGAATTCTTGTCTTTAAAAAAGAACAAAGAAAATTGACTCCAATTAAGTCTCATTTTCTACAAATTCAAGCAACATGTTTATATAATCTTAAAACATCCCTTGTTGTTCCAAACCAATAAAATTTGTCATATTAAATATCCAACTTTGCACTGGCAAAAGTTACTTCCTTTCATGCTAAAAAAGCCATTTTATATTCTAACCACGAATGCATATATTGTCTACCTTGTGCAATCTGCACTCCCATATGTTCATGGGATAAATTCGGTAGTAGCAATTATTAAGATCTTCCATAGGATCATGTTTATTAAATAAGATAATGTAGCTACATTCATAGAAAATTGCACTGCAGAAGGCGGTTAACTAGTAAGTAGTAGTGAACTTACCGAAATGCCTGGCTTATTAAGGATGATGACATTTGCACTAATTGCCATACCCAATGGTCTTTGAGGCAAAGTCTCCCATAAAGTTAACAGCAAGAATAAACCCCTATTTTAAACTTTTAGGCATTATTAGCATGTGCAGTTTTATTCCTAAAAAGTTGAGCATTCTATTCATAAAGATATCTTCATATTTGATTAGGTAAGTTTGATATGGAATAAACATTTATGCTGATAGCAATATTGATATCGAATAAACATTCATGTAGGTGCTATCAGATTGGAAAAAAGAAACAAACTCTCATGTAAGCAAGAGCATACTCAGGCCTTCCTTTCATAACCAAATCTCACTCATCACATTTATTTGTTTTCCAACATATTTATTACTTAATAAATAAATAAAGTTAGCAAAATTTTATATTGCTGAAATTCATAGCAATATTAAGGGCAGGAATCTGAGACAAAAAGCTTAGTTACTAGCCAGCACATCGTTGCAAATATAAAAATCTAATACAAAAATGGGTGCAAAATATCGGAAGAAGGGTTGGCACTGAGCTGGGGTTCCCTGCACATCCCAGTTATCATAGATTGTTGAATCACCATCTTTTGAGGTCTGTGGGATTGTCTTCTGAATCAGACGTTAACAACCCATCCCCTCCTTGCTCTTCGTCATCATTCTTACTAATAAAGCTGTGATCCTGGACAGAAACTATTTGAGGGCCAATGTGGTAATCAGCAATATGGGGTCAAGTTCACGAAGGCACCTCCTCACTTGGCTATTCTGACTGCTCTTATTGCATACTTGCTCGATGTCCGACATTAGATACTTCTACTTGCTCTTGAAGTTCAATCCTCCCACCACAAACATTTGGGAATTAATATCTTAAAAACAAAAAGGAAAAAGCAAAATGGATTTAAAGGAGGAAGCCAAAACACAAACTTGAGTACAAGTTTAAAATATTGCTCATAATCAAAAGTGTTATTCCAATGGTTAATTTGCTTTTGCCTTTGGCTAAGCGTTTGTGGATCAGTTACTTAAAAGCTTGCCCTGCATACAGGCATTTAGACAGTACTGGATAGTGGATTGCATAGGTAAACAATCCAAGGTAAAATTGAAGGCCTTGTCTTTTGGTTGAGCCAAATTGAACTTTGATGTTGCATTCGAACAAAACCCCAATCAGGTAGGATTTGTTGAAGTCATTCTAAATTTTGAATTCCAAATCTTTCAGGCATATGTAGTGCCACTCAAATTGCAAACCAACAATGTGACGAAAGCTTTGGCTACTCTTGCCAGGACCAAATACTCTGATACTCAAATTGTTATTATATCAAATGTTGTGGAAGCATACAAATTATCTCACAATTGTGGAAGCATGTATATTTGTTCATACACAACATATAAGATATTTCACAATACAATTCATATGCTCAATTTGGGTGCAAGTGCACCACTCAACTATTCCATTGAATTAATAATCATTGTGGTAGATTTGCTGCCCTTCAACTCCATACAATATTCTGCGCTACATCATAGAGGCTTTGCTGCCCTCTCACTCCACTAGATTTAATCTAATCCAACTGTGGACAACGCATAGCTTGAATGATCCATCCAAGTGATGATGATTTGATCGATCAGCTGGTGGGGGATACACCAATATATAGAATCATGACAATGCTAATAATAACTTCTCCAAGATATTCTTTTCTATTTTTAGAACTTTCTTTTTTACTTTTGCATGCACTTTCCTATTTTTCCAATTGCCTTTCTAACTTCAGAATTGCTTTTCTTATTTTCTCCAACTCTTTGCATGTGCTTTTCCACATTAAGCATTACTTTTTCCAACATTCTCCTCCTTAATGCTTAATGTTCTAATTTTCAATTTCTTGAACAAAACTCTTTCATTAACTTGCTTTTGCACATTTATCTTCACTATTGCCTCTTTTCTTCTTTAATATAGCTTGTTGCACATTCATCTTCACTATCGCTTCTTTTCTTTTTCAATTTAGCTACGATCCCATGACTCAACTAGAAGTGTCCTTATGGTATCCTTCTCATTTCACCGGACTGCATGGATAACTAGACGCTGCAACAGCTAGGCGTAATAGAGTAGATTACTGCTTACGAGGTTCACTTTGTTGTTTCCTCCAACATATCTTTGTTGCTTCATGTCTTCATCACTCCAAATAGATTTGATAATTTCTCCTCTCTTTGTAGATTTTCTTACTGCTCCAAATCTTCATCCTGTTTACACTGTCTTTACTGCTTCATATCTTCATCTGTTCTCTCATGTGTGGGGCCTTGGTTCTACCACACATAACATATATCCAATGGTTCTCATGACTACCCCTTTCTTTTTTGGGGATACTCCTCTGCTGCCCTTTCTCTTTTGGGGCTTCTTTTGCTGCTACTATGTTCTTCAATTTTTTTACTTAGGCTCTCACACCGTGTTAAATGTATGGACCATCTAGGACTTGAATCTAGGACCTCCATGTGTTGAGGTTGCTCTACCAATGAGCTTCTAGTCCTTCTTGAACCAGCTTGCAATTCAGATGTAGGATTGCTGTTACTCATTGCTTCAACATCTTCCCTAAGCCACTCTATGGGTGCTCGGGGCTCCTAGCTTCAATATTACACTCAACTTTAATTGTGGCTCTTAGCTTACACTAGCTTCTAACTTAAACACCTGTATTGGGATTACTATAACATTGAATTTCTAACCTCTTTCTTCAACTTTTGGCTGCGGCTCACTACTTTAACACTCCTCCTTAAGTCATAACAGAGTATACCAAATGTCAGGATTGTATACTGTGATACTCAAATTGCCCTTATATCCAATGCTGTGGAAGCATACAAATTCATTGACACACTTTAATCATTCTTGTAATACAAAGAAAACAAAGACATATTGTTTGCATAATATAAAATCATATAGTCGATTATTTCATATCTTAATAGTCATTGTGACAGACTGCCATTCGACTTTATACAATATTCTGCACTACATCATAGAGGCTTTTTTCCCCAACCTGCCTTCAAGTCGGCCACCAAGTTCTCCATTCCTCTTCTTTATGGCACAATCGATGATGATATTGTTCCTGTGCTTGATCCCCTTCACCTACAACCTTTCATCCTCGAGACAAATGCTTCTTAGTATGCCAATAATGTGGTTCTTATATTGTCTATGATGGCTTTCAACCCTTGGCTTCCATTCTAGTAGCTCTTCCAACTCCACATTCAACCTATGGACAAAAGAAACCCATTAACAAAAGGAGCAAGGTAGAGCTTCTTTTTTTGTATAGAATTTGGGAAAGCTCCATGCCAAAGTTCAGTTATTCATCTGCATCCCCAAACCACATTCAAGGCACTTCATGATGGACTTCGAGTACCTCATTTTTTTCAAGTTGGTGACCATGTTTGGCTTTGGCTGGACAAGCAGAGGTCTCATGGCCATGTCACTTGGCAGAGGAAATTTCTGTCTCTCATCTGGAAGATCCTATTCACGAATTTGAGCAACCTTTGTTGGATGATATTTTGTTTGTTCTGTGAATTTTTCACCTGTGTAGAAGTTGGGGACAACTCCCATAAGCAGGGGAGGAAATGATAAGATTAGAATGTTTTCCTGCTTTGTAGTTATTTTTCTATCTTTCTAATTAGTACTTTCCAGTTTGTGTTTTTTCATGTCCTTTGTTGCCTTATCCAGCAAGCACATGTTTATCCTTGTACATCTATATAATACATTCAAGTATAGAGTGTAAATAAATCAGTTCTGGCGGATATCTTCTTGCTCTTCGGTCTCTGTCTTTTCTGTTGTTTGCATTCCAGTCAGTATGAGCTGCTGTTATAATTTTACTGCAGGGACATATCAGATGTTGCCAACAATGACGAGTTTTCATTCAATGAATCCTGGAGCTAAGGGGCTTTGTGGAATGTCTCAATGCTGTATACAAACTCATCTAAATTGTTCCTTTTATTAATTAAAGTTAAGGACGAGTCATTAGCATGTACATTTACTAGTTGTTTGCCTGACTCATAAGATTGTACAATCCGATGTAGCCTGTGTTAGCAAATGTGCCTAATGCTCATAGTAGTATTTTTTTTTTTTTTGGTAAGTAGTGTTTGTATTTACAGCGGGTTTTAACAAGGATCCCAAAACCTGATTACATAAGCAATGGGCCTAGGGCATCAATCCCTTGAAACTGAACACCAAAACAGAAATCCCGCCTAGCGGTAACAGTAAGCATGAAACAATCCCTCTCAGCGGGAAACAAAAAAATAAGAAAGAAAGTAGTTTTGGAGATCCCGCCCAGCGGGGAGTAGCCAAAAACCACCATCGAGAAGATCCCGCCCAGCAAGAAGCAAAGAAAAATTGTTACAATAAAATCCCGCCTCATGGGAAGCAGTCAAAACCACCACAAACAGTCCCGCCTAGCGGGAAGCAACAGGGAAATCCCACCATCCGGGAAACCAGCAGAAAAGAAAGGATCCCGCCTCGCGGGAAAACCGGCGGATTTGGCGGATCCCGCCCTATGGAGAAACCAGCCGCCCATCGGGAAAACATTCCGTTCAGCGAGAGCCATCCTGCAGGAAGCCGACAGCCAGCACAGAGAGGATCCAACCCATCAGGAAGTGACCAGAGAGTTGCACCACAAGGAACCCGCCCCGGGAAAACAGAAGAGGATCCCAAGAGCGGGGGACCAAGAATCTCGTCCAAGCACAGAGCCCGTCGAGGATTCACAAGAAAAATGGGGAAGCTGTCCAAACCCTAAACCGTCACCTCCACCGCACCGAGAAACGCAGGGGACCAGATCCACGCGAATAACCTGCAAAAAACCCCAGGGGGAAGCCTGAGGGAAAAAGGGAAGGGATCCCCAACCAAACAGGGATCCCTGGGAAGCACCAGTCCGAAAAAACAACCAAGGAAACCCTAGCCGGCGGGGAGGGACGCAGATAGTGGAGAAGGATCTCCCCCAGGAGATCATCTGCAAACAACCACTCCCCGGGAGGGATGACCTGGGTTGAGCCAGGGACTGGGCAGGAACCAGGAGCCATGGGAGGGGGAGCAGGGGAGGGACCAGAGCTCTCCCCTCATGCTCATAGTAGTATAATTTCAAGACCACACAATAATTCTCACAAAATAATGCACACATAAAATACTAAATATTATTGATAAAAATCTACAATAGCATGCATAAAGCAATGTTAATTCGATACATCATACAGAGCTTTGTCATCAATATATGCATGTATCTTGATCTTTCCTTTTCTCTCACATAATGACAAAGCCTCTCTTGATTACATAACTCTCACATTACAACTCACACAATTCTTCACCTACCCACATGACACCTTTCACTCACACTTGCCTACTTGACACCTAAATACTCTTCATACCTTGACACATACTATAGACCTAAGTATTAAACACACTCAAATATTAATTACTCCCTAAACTAATAATCACACTTCCTAAACTATTACATGACCAAATAATGTAATATGGCCAACACCACCATTACATTATTTGGTAATTTTTCAAAAAATAAAAAACTCACCTTTAATTCATTTCCAGCATCCAATAAGCTGTATGATTCCCATTATCATCTGGCTCTTGGTTCACAATGGCAACAGACCATGCCCATTCATTTTTGTCAAACGTACAAACATCTTCTTCAACAATTGTTATCCAACCCCAAGTCGGCTCATAGAAGCTTGTCAAAAAGATGTTCAATTGAACTTTTGCCAGAGCCACTTGAACCAACTGAGGCTGTTACTGAGCCACGATTCAACTTCAGATTCAAACCATGCAAGATGTGGATATCAGGTCTGAGTGAGTATGAAAAATACACATCTTCCAGAGAAACATTTCCAGACCAAGCAGGTTCACGGACATTGCTCATTGATTTCAGCCCTGACATGAAATGTCTAACCTTGAAATCGGCACCATCAGTATTTTGATCTTGGTCCACATCTATCTCAGAAACAAGAAATAATTCTTGGAAACACCATCAATTTTTATGGGTGCCATGTCATATTCCTTCAGTTCAACAGTGTCAACTAACATCTTCTGCTGCAATATAGCAAGAAGTCGCCCAGCGGCATGAACTTGGACATCACTTTGAAAATTTATTATGGAATTCAAAAAACAAATTCCCTCCTTATCAATGATGTATACCTTTTTCTCTCGAGGAAAATTGATAGACTTTAAGTAAGCAGCTGTGGCAAACGATGATGGAAAAGTCTCTTCCTCCATGACATTAAGACCCAGTGATTCAAACTTCTTCTTGAATTGCTTTTGAGACTTTGTTGAGTTATTCGTCAAGAACACACTTACCTATTTCCCGGCACTGGATTTAACCTTCTGCGGAAGGTAGCCCACCCTAATACAGATGGACTTTCTTAGTGTGTGCCATCTGGCCTTCGCGTGGGCACCTAAAAACTCTCACTCTCCTTTAAAGTCTGCCCCAACAAAGTCGATGAAGCTGCTGCTGCTTCTTTTATGCTGTTATCCTTTTTTCTGAATTTAAATCTGTGAAATGCTCCAAAACCAAGCGTCCTCTGACTGCGACTACTATCTGAAAATATATTGATGATATGGTAAGAAGCATTTTGCAAAGGTCTAAATATCGTCTTACGCACAGGTGTTAGAATCTCCATTTGTTTTTTTTTGGTAGTGGTGAAAAAAAAGGGGTTTTGGAGGGGCCCCAACCCTGTTACAGAATTAAGTTATCCAAGGTTACAAGATAAACATCAACCTCCTCCCTGGATAACATGAGAAAAGCAAAGTTGCAACAAAAATCCTAGAATAAAACCAGACAAAAAACAACACTCTGGATGATATCGAAATCTATTTCTAGCAAGGGAGCAAAGGTCGACCTGACTATTGTTTATTCCTCCCTTCCACACCAATAGTAGTAGCAAGCACTCCAATTCTCAATAATAGGTAATAGAAATAGCAGCAACAAAAGCAGAATCACATTACCGTGGCATTTGCTAGAAACACAAATGCTGTAATAGCAACAATATACAGTCACATCAGTAGCACCAAAAGACCCCAGAAGTAACAGCAATACCAACAGAATCAAAAGATAACACCCTGTGGAATAGAATTTTCTTCTGCCTCTAATGAGGTAATCCTTAAAAGAGATAAGGGAAAATTATTTTCCCATATCTTCCTCTGATCAAAATGAATTCCAATGTTGGGCAAACAATCAGCTGCAGCATTTCCTTCCCGATATATATGTAATATCTTCACCTCTGCCATTTGTTTTAATAGGGATGAGGTATCCTTAATTAAACTTGACACCTGCCAGTTATCAGCTTTTCCTTTCTTAAGATCCCTGAGAATATTCATAGAGTCCCCTTCTATGATGACCTTCCTTACACTCTTCTGTCTCAACAACATAACACCAGAGTATAGGGCTTTAGCTTCCGCATAGTGATTGCTTTGTATCCCATAACTTTCTGCATAAGCCCATAACACTTCACCTTTCTTATTTCGAATGACACCTCCTCCCCCAGCTCTACATGGGTTACCATTTGCAGCTCCATCAAAATTTAACTTTACCCAGCCCTCCTCTGGTTTTAGCCATCTAGTGTTTGCTCTTTTCAAGCTGATTGGCAAATGTGCTGCTCTAGGTTCTCCCAAGTGCCAATCACTAGTGATCCTCTTTTCCAAATTGTTCTTAAAGTCCACACTGTTATCAAAGGCAAGCAAATTCTCCCTCACTGCAGTTTTAATCCTTACTTTCCCCCCTGAATACTCTGATTTCTTTCCCACCAAACACCCCACAAAAAATGAGGTAACAGTAAATTCCAGAGTTTTGATAACCTACTGCTGCTAAAAGGGCATCTCCATTGGTTAAAAAGCTGCTTAAAAGTACTAGGGACCACCCAAGAGCAGAACATAGCTTCCATTAGATTATGAAGTATCTTACTTGCAAACTCAATGAATAAACAAGTGGTCAATTGATTCAGCATCCTTCATGCAAAGAGAACATATATTTGTCATTTGAAAACCTCTCTTACTTAGGTTATCTAGAGTTAGAATCTTATTTTGTAAGCATTACTGAAGAAAGAAAACCAATTTAGCGATCAACTCATACTTCCAAACTTTATTTACAGGAAAGTCCCCCTCCACACCTCCAAACTGCAAGGTATAAGCGCATTTCACAGAGAATTCCCTTGAGGAAGTAGGGAACCAAATCAAAGAGTCCTTATCTTCATTATGAGGTAAGTGGTATTGCTGCAACGACCTGTTAAGATTGAGCAGAGATTGCTGCAGTTCTGAATCAGCAAAATCCAAAGTTTGTTCTTTCCAAAACCTTTGACCTTCCCCAAATTCTATGTAATCTTTGACTAGCGGTCCATATTTTTGAACCAAGGGATATTTTAGTCTTCTGAACTCTTTCATCTGCAATCCAAGTGTCTTCCCAAAAAAATATTTCCTTGCCTTCTCCTACCACCCATCTTAGACCACCTCACAATTTCCTAGTTTTTGAAACTCCATTCCAAACTGCTGATCCTTTAGGAGGGTCTGAACTTCTAAAGAAGGGTATGAAACCTTCCAAATACTTACCTTTAAGAACATTAGCCCAAAACAATTTTTTTTTCCTTTGTCAATCTCCAACCTGTTTTAGTTAGCAATGCTTTATTGAACTGCTGCAACTTTCTTATCCCTAGACCACCTTCCCTCTTTGAAGAGCAAACTCTATCCCATGATATCAAAGCAAGCGTTTGTTTTTCTTCTACCCCTGCCCAAAGAAATCTTCTGAAGATTTTCTCTATTCTGTTTTTGACCTTGTAGGGGATTATGAAAAGTGACATGTAGTAATTTGGGATGCTTTGTAATGTTGCCTTTAGAAGCTGTAATTTCCCAGCTTGAGATAGCATATTACCCTTCCACCCCACCAACTTTCTTTGAATTCGGTCTATGACTGGAGCCCACATTTCTTCTTTCATTTTACCTGTGAAAAGAGGTAATCCAAGGTAGGTAGTTGGAAATTCTGCTATGTTGCATCCCAAAATCCTAGATATTCTCTGTTGCACTTGTCTAGCTGTGTTGACAAAATAAACATGACTTTTTCTGAAATTGACACTTTTATTGGAAGCTCTTTCATAAAGATGTAGGATATTAAGAAAACACTTTAAATGACTTTTAACGGCTCACAATACTTTAAATTCTCTGAAAAAATTGCCATTTAACGTCCGTTCGGATGATTTCAATGCTTTGAAATTTTCGCTGTTACACCTTTGCTTGCAATTTGGATGATCTTCAATTGCAACTTCTGCTTGTTCTCTCCTTCAATCTTTCCTTCGTCAAATTTATTCAAACTTCTTCCTCAAATATATAAATCTCCTCTTCTTATAACTCCTCAAAATCTTTGAATTTTCTTCTCAATTAATCTTTCTTCAATCAATTTTAATTCTTCCAATTCATTTTCTTAAATTTCAAATCTTTTAAACCTTCTTAGATCTCCCGATTTCAGTGTTAATTCCTCCAAATAATAAAATCTCCAACAATTAAAAGTCACTTCCTTCAAATTAAATCTACCTTACCTGGCAATTCCCTCTTCTCCAATCTTTTGTAATTTGGGTGACCTCAGCCCTTCAATCTTTGGGTGACCTCAACCTGGCTTCTTTCTTGTCTGCTTTCTCTTCTCCAATCTCCAATCTTTGGTCGCTCCTCCAAATTTCTTCTCGTCGTCTCTCTTTCTAATTCACACCAGATTCTGGTGCTAGCTATTCTCCAATCTCTCTTCAATCTCTTCTCGCAATATCCTCTTTCTCTGCAATCAGCAATCTTTCCACTGTAGCTTTGATACCATGTTAGCAAATGGGCCCAATGCTCACAGTAGTATAATTTCCAAGATCACACAATAATCCTTTCAAAATAATGCACACATAAAATACTGAATATTATTGATAAAAATCTACAATAGCATGCATAAAGCAATGCTAATTCGATACATAATACAGAGCTTTGTCATCAATATATAATTACATGAGACCCTTCATATGCATGTCTCTTGATCTTTCCTCTTCTCTCACATAATGACAAAGTCTCTCATGATTACATAACTCTCACATTACAACTCACACAACTCTTCACGTACTCACATGACACCTTTCAGTCACACTTGCCTACTTGACACCTAAACACACTTCACACCTTGACACATACTATAGACCTAAATATTAAACACACTCAAATATTAATTACTCCCTAAACTAATAATCACACTTCCTAAACTATTACATGACCAAATAATGTAATATTGCCAACAGCCAGTGTTGAAACACTCTTAAATGATGCAAATATCACATACACCAATCATAAGCACAGAGAGGTATGTGGCAAATGGCATGCTTGTGTAATGGATTTATGAAGATTAAATTCCTTTGTCTTAGCCTTTTTAGGTGGTGGGAATATATGTATGAATGAAGATCTTGGACAATCATTATCTGTTCAAACTGTTAGGGCTTGTGCCATTTGATATACCAGAGGCTATCTTATTTTGTCATAAGCTGTCTTAAGAGTTAATCTTGAGACCACAGCTCGTATTTCTAGTCTGCTCCCTGCTGTTGTGATTCCAAAGCAACAGTAGTTACCCAATAAATAATTCCATTAGATGAACCTTGTTTCTTCAAGTTGCATACACTTTGGTGACAAGTGAAGTTTGGATGAAATATTAAGGAACATGATAGGCCTCCTTTGGGGATTGTGTCTAGATTAATTTGTTTGGTGATGGGCCTAATTCTTCCATTACTAATAGCATATGCAGACAAGAGTTTTAATGGTTTCTTCTTATGCCTTTATGTGAAGGCCTCTATTAAGGAACATACTTTACATTGGCATTCTGCTTATGCTTGAAAGTTAGGTTCCGTCAATCATATGTTTGGAATTTGCTAGATGTAGGTGACCTCTTATTTGCAATTCCATATTGGTAAAGTGAAGAAAAATTAAGAGGTGAATTGTATTCTATTATAAGCTATTTCCACTCAACTTTTGCAGTAAATACTCATAATGATGTTTCAAGTCATCCTTGCAATAAATACTGATACTGATGTCTCAAATCATCCTTACCATCATGCTCAACAGTGTTCAAAGTCATTCTATTTCTTTGAACTCTTTAATACTAACGAAATTTTTATTGTTAAATATGATGCTGTCATCTGCTTGGAAGAGAATATCTAATAGAAGGACAACCAATAATTTTTTTTAGAATATATTCTTTTATATTTTGAATGCAAATATTGTGAACATGAGACTGTAAGGCAAGTTTTAACTTTTTCATAAGCTTTCCTTTTGGTGGTTGTCTTCTCCACATAATCAAATTTGAATATGTATATAAAGGTGGTTGTTTTCTTCTCCACATGTGATGCAGTGGATTTTCACTATGGACTGATAAGTGAATTTCATTTGGGTTCACATTTTGGAGAGGACATGGACAAAGAAGAAGAAAGTTTTATAAATTGCAAGACATTTCGTTTACATGGAAATATGGCACAAGAAGATCGGAAACAAACTTTTCATCATTATAATGAAGAGAAATCTGCTCTTCTCTTATGTACTGATGTGGCAGCAAGAGGCTTGGACTTTTCAAAAGTAAGATCCATTATTCAGTATGACTCTCCAGGGGATGCCAGTGAATATGTGCCCAGGTAAGATCTGGCAGTTCGCAAAAATATTTAAATTTGAAGTGGTATTATGACGTGTTATTTCATAGGATGTATAATATGAGTGTTATTTTATACAAACTATTTATTTTCTGTAGACTTTAAACTCTGATTTTGTTCTCAACAATTTTCAAAATCTGAATGTGTATAATGCTGATCAAAGAAACTATAGAGTTGACTATAAGCTTTTCTTTATTTTCTTGTTGCCTTCCATGCTTGTCGATACCCTTTTCTGATCTTTTGTTCTAAGTTACCTTTTCTACTGCAGGAGAAGTTAAAGAATTTTGGATTTCATGGGGATCTTTAAGAATGGGGGCCATTTAGTGGAGGGATGCTTTTTTTGTTGATTCTTGTATAGCCAGGCCTTTACTTTCTATTTGGAGGTCCTAGAATGTCGATAAAAAAGAAAGTCCACCTTTTTGGAGAGAATCTACACTGTCCTTTCATCAGATGATGATGAATTTTTTTTTCTTTGAAAATAATCTCTTCCCAGATCCCATGGTTGGTATGCAAGTTAACCTATTTATGACCCTTCCTAAATGCTAAAATATATTGGATTTCTACAAACTGAAATCATTTACCAAAAGATACGATGAATATTTTACTATGTATGAGAGGCTTGTTTTCTTCCAACTTGGAAGAATAATGCTAAAAGATCTTTGATGGTGCCCCTTAGTTTATGGCGAGCAGTGGTTGGCCTATAAAATCTTAGGAGATTACTGTAGACATCACAGAAAAATAATCTTGCTTAACAATTTTTTCTATGTTAGGCAACTTTTCCTTTGCACTTTTGTGATTGCTAAGGCAGTTGCCACTGGAAGTAAAATATATATCAGCATATTTGATCCGTTACACTTGATCTTTTTTAAGGTAGACTCGGAGCAAGTTTTTCTAAAGGTTCTGAACTGGTGATCTTTTACAAGATACAGTGAGCAGGTCCCCCTTAAGTTCAAAAAGTTAAAAGTTTAATCAATCCAAGTTTCAGCACATAGCAGGTCTTCACTTCTTTCATGAAAGATGATTACAAGATTGACAATGATTAAATGACTATGCAAAATAGGGGTGTCTGTATGTCATAGTTGATGGGTGTGTCGAATATGTTTCATTTTTATTTCAGAATTTGTAATGAAGATGAGAATCAATAATTATAATACAATTCACAAATCTTAAATCATAATCAGATCAGTAACAAACTTCAACAAATGCAACTGTGCTGGACAGTAGAGTCTTGGAAGATAAAACAAAGAATTAGAGATGAGTCCATATTGATATATGAATTTTAGAAGTTAAAAATAGGTGTTATATATTGTTAACTTATTAAATGGTATGTACAAAGAACTTGGCATTCCAAATATGTTTAGAATTACATTAAGAATCAAGAACCAACAGTGATTTATGCCACTCTGAAGTTCATCCTTGTTGACCACACCTGCTATGTCTTGTGCCAAAATACATATACTGATCACTTTATCTGCATCTGTTAAGCTATCCTCCTTTTGTTGTCACATAAACATGAACTAAGAGGTTGTAAGCAAAGTTGCATACATGTATTGTACTGGTACTTAATTGAGGCAAGTGGCTTGGCATACTTTAACATATCTGCACTGAACTTCAAAAAGCAAAATTATTATTGTTTAATTCAATAAAAAAATAGTGGCAAGTCTTTGTCTATACCTTTACCAGTGCATATGGCTAGTGTACATTGGTGACTATGCGCAATTCATTCAATACTGGGGTTGACTTAGTATACTGTGCATACCTGTCAATTCTCAGCGAAGATCGATTCTCAAAACTGTCTCCAGTATCAAGAGTCACACTTTGGAGTATAGTTCTCAGAGTAACCATATATCAAATATAAAGAACTTGGGTGCATGTTCCCCCCTGAAGAACCTACTAATCTATCAGGTTCCTTTTAAATTTGAACACATTTGTGATACAAAGCTTCGCTGTAATAAACCTACACCAAGGATTTTAAGACAGCAGAAACTCTTGGTATTAGAGGCGTCCTCTCCAATTCCATAGATATCCTTGGTACAATGAACCCCTTTATTACCTCTTTTATCATGGGAGGGAGGCCTTTTGTTTGTCAGTTTACCATCAGACCATTTTGGGCTCGAAGTCTATGAATCCCTATGGAGAGGTGTGCTTGGCTTGTTGCATCTGTAAAATGATTATATTTTAAAGTAATAAAAAGTAGTGGCAGGGCTTAGTCTATACCTTTATCTGTTTATATGGCTAGTGTACATTGGTGACTATGACCAATTTACAGTAGTGGGGCTGACTTAGTGTACTTTGCATATCCGTCAATACTAAGCAAATATCAATTCTCAAAATAGTCACCAGTATCAAGCGTTACACTTGGGACTATGATAAATATGCTTCTAAGAGTAACCATGTTGCAAATGTAAACAACTTGGGTGCATGTTCCCCCTTTAGAGACTACTGATCTATCAGGTTCTTGTGAACTTTGGATACATTTGTCATACAAAGCTTTGCTGTAATAAGCGTAGGATTTTAAAATAGCAGAAACTCTTGGTATTAGAGGTGTCCTCTTCAATGCCATAGATGTCCTTCGTAAAATGAATCCCTGTATTACCTCTCTTATCATGAGAGGGAGGCCTTTTGTTTGTCACTTTACCATCAGACCATTTGGGACTCTAGGAATTCCTATGAAGAGTTGTGCTTGGCTTGGTGCATCTGCAAAATGATTCAGCTTCTATCATAGAATATAAGGAGGTAACTTTCATATCTGCAATTTAAATAATTTTTTCACATCTGGGGTTTGTGGTTTCGAAAGTATAAGCATTCCCATATCCAAGATGTTATGGACAATGGAAATGCTAGAACACCGAGGAAACAACCAAAGTTCTTACTATAGCATGATCAACTACAGTTCTGGCCATTATTAGAGCAAGGTCAACTACAACTAGCAAGATCAACTACAACTCTTTCCATTATATCGAACATGCTGGGAGGAGGCTTGTACAGGACTTATTTTATTTTGGTAAAAAAATAATTTATATTAAGGTATTCAAATAGAAGAGGTACATCGCCTGCCTTTCCATGTAAACAGGCTTTTGATCCAGGATTTAACAGATGATGTAGTGCTACATTCTCTATCAACTGATCTGCTATAGTAACCCATGTGTAATAGAAACAGACTAATACAATGAATTATAGAACTAAATACATCTAATGCTACTACCATCAAGAGATAGGATAGAAAGAAGAGCTTCCCTGATCCGCGTTGCCCACCATCTAGGGGGATAGCCGTAACAAGTGAGGTCACCTTTGTCTAGAGCCCAATTGGCCATCGCATCTGCAACTCTGTTTTGTTCTCTAGGGATGTGATTGTATTCCATAGACAGAAAGCTTGCCTGTACCATCTGAATCTTCTCTACAATTCTCCTTAGTCTCTAGTCAAGCTTCCTATTCTCCCTTGGATTCTTCAGATGGTTGATCATGACTTGTGAGTCAGATTCTATCTGGACCTTCTTCCAGCCTACCTTTACTGCCTCCTGGAGCCCTCTAAGGATGCCACAACCCTCCACTAGGTTGTTGGAAAGTATGCCAAGATTCTCTGCAAAGGTGAATACCAGGGTCCCATTCGACCGTCTTCCTATCCCTCCCGCACTAGCTCTTCCTTGGATTCCCTTGTGAAGCTCCATCCATGTTAACTTTTCCCCAATCCTCTAGGGGAGGCTGCCACTTTTCCTTTCTAACTACTTTCAAGTGCCTTATGGTCACCATTTGTTGATTACCAACCTTAGGAACAATTTTTAGTCTAGTCATGATCTATTCCAATCGTTGGTGGGGTTCCTGGGGATACTTCAGCATATGTTGGACTATCTCTGCTATGTTGGTTGTGGTCTTTTGCCAAATATAGTGGATGTCCATAGACTCTTGTTTGAAGATGTGGTTGTTCCTTTCCTTCCATATGTTCCAAAGTAGGAGAGTAGTTCCTACCCATACTATCTGCCTAACATACTGGTCTACTCCATCCTGTGTAGTCCATTCCCTCCACATATGCTCTAGGGTGGTAAAGCTAGACCAATTAATACCAAGTAAGGTAGTCATCATCTTCCATAACTTTGAGGCTACAAGACACTCAATAAATAAGTGGTAGAGCATTTCGAGGTTCTCCCCACACATCTCACACCTGAAAGGACCATGGTAGCCTCTTTTCATAAGTTGTTCCCTTGTTAGTACCCTTTTATGTAGAAGAAGCCAAATGAAGAATCTCACCTTAGGCCATAACTTCTGTGCCCATATTTGTTTGAATAAGTCTCGAAGTGGGTTAGGAGTACTTTGGCATAGAGTTGCATATCCACGTGCTATTATATACTCCCCTTGACTCATGTTGCCCCATCCAAGGGAATCCTCCACTTGAGACCATGAAAGTGATCTCATTTGTAGAGTTCGTTGGATATCCATCTTCTGCCTCTCTAGGATTTGAATTGGCCATTCGGCTATGGGGACCTAGTTTCTCCCAACTTCTGAATTTTTGGTCTGGTACCTATAGTATTTTGCTACCTTTATCCAATTTGCTCTATGTAGCCGCTCCATGAAAGGTCTCCACTCTGGAAATTGAACCACCAATGGTTGGTGCCCATCCCAAGAGTCTGTCCAAAAGTTTGCATGTTGACCATTGTGAATTATCCAAAAGAGCTCCTTCTTTATCAGCTCCTCTCTTGTCCTCAAAACTGCTAAGATGGGGGATCCTCTGCTAGGGAGTTGGTGGCGAATAATGTCTGTTGGAATTTTATTTTTTGCATATTTAGCTCTCAGATTTTGGGCCCATAGCGCATTGGGGTTGTTCAACATCCTCCAATACAACTTAGTTGCTAGTGCCTTGTTGTTCTTGACTGCCGATCTGAATCCTAGTCCCCCTTCATGTTTGTGAAGGCATAAAGTTTCCCACCGCACCAATGCCCATTTCCTTTCCTCCTTAGTGCCCCTCCAAAGGAACCGATGATTTATTTGATCCAACTCTCTCAGCACTGCCTTGGGAATGTCCAAAACTGTGGAGACATAGATAGGTGTAGATTGAAGGATTGATTTAACTAGGGTTATTCTTCCCCCTGATGATAGCCATTGATTAGTCCATTTTTCTATTTTCCTTTTTACTCTATCCACTAGCCAGGCCCAATCCTCCTTTTGTCTCCCTATTTTAAGTGGAATGCCTAAGTAGGTGATGGGGAGGGAGGTCTTCTGGTATCGTAATTTGTCAAGAACCATGATCTCCTATCTGGGTGAGCAGTGGAAGAAAATGACTTTGGACTTTTCCTCATTGATCTGTTGCCCCATGGCTCTTGAGAAACAACTTATAATATGTTTAATTCTTGAGGCTTCCTTCACTGTTGCTTTCCCTAACATAGTAAAGTCATCAACAAACTGGAGGTGAGTGATTGGTTTGGCTCCATTTGCAATAGTGATTCCTGTTAATGTTTGGTTTTCCTTGTATTTGGCCATTGTCCTTCCCAAGCATTCAGCCAGAATGATGAATAAATATGGGGAGAGGGGATCTCCTTGCCTAATACCTCTAGATGCAGTGAACAATTGTGAAGGACAACCATTGATCAGAACTGAATAGGACACCAATGAAATACATCCCTTGATCCAATCTGTCCATTCCTACGATAAGCCAAATTGACCCATTACTTTGAGGAGGAAATGCCAGTCCACCCTATCATATGCTTTGGACAAGTCTAATCGGATGAACATGGATGGGGATTTTTGTGCTTCCATGGAGTGGATAGCCTCTTGAGCCAAAACTATCTCATCCACTATTTGTTTGCCTTCCACAAAACCACCTTGTTCTAGTGAGATAATCTTATGCAGAAGTGGTTTGAGCCTCTCCGCCATTACCTTGGTGATTATTTTGAGCAAGACATTACATAAAGCTATTGGTCTAAACCTGGTAATGTGCTCTGCATCTTGTGCCTTTGGGATCAATGCTATATACGTTTTGTTGATTTCCTTTAGCACATCTTTAGCTTTCCTAGCTTCCTCAACCACATCTAGAAGGTCCTCATGCAGGATATCCCAAAATTCTTGGTAGAATTCGATGGGGAATCCATCTGGCCTAGGGTCTTGCCTTTCTGCATTTTGAAAACCACTTGCTGTAACTCTTTGGTAGTTACTGGTGTAGTCAAAACTAAATTGTCCTCCTCTGTTATTAGTGCAGGTATCTCTTGTAACACTTCCTGTTGGGCTTCAATATCCAGAGGTTCTACTGTGAATAGACTTGCAAAATAGTTTACTGCAATAGACCTCATACCTTCCCATGTGTGGATGGTATCTCTTGCTTCTGTTCTCAAGGAGGGTATGAAGTTGTGCGATCTGTGGGCTAGAAGGGATTTGTGGAAGAATCTTGTGTTTCGGTCCCCCTCCTGGAGCCATTGGATTCTAGATTTCTGCTTCCATAATAGCTCTTCCCTTTTTCCCATTCTTCTAGCTGGGATGTAAGTCTGATCTCTGCCATACTCAGACCCTCTATGAGGCCATCCATGTGGATATGTTCATTCAAATCTTTGAGTTGGGCTATCACTTCCAACTTTTTCTTCTTGACATCTCCAAACTCTTCCTAGTTCTAGGTCCTTATCTTGGATCTGATGTATTGAAGCCTCCTCACAAAGTAGTACATCTTGGTTCCATGCTGAGGTTTGCCTTCCTTCCACCATTGCTGCACTCTAGGCCTGAAAGAGCTGTCTCTGAACCACATCAGTTGGAATCTGAATGGCGAGTGTCTAGCCTTGGATTTCCATAGTTCTATCATGATCGGCCAATGATTTGAGCCTGCATTGTTTAGGATCTTCACCCTAGGAATGTGTCCATGAATTAGAAAATTGTCTGATAGTAGGAACCTATCTAATCTTTCCAAAATGCAGGCAGAGCCTTGCCTCTTGTTAGACTAGGTCATCAGGCCATTGTCTAGCATGACATCCACAAGGTGGAGGTTTTTGATGTATTCCTTCATGAGGTCTGTGCTCCCGTCTAAGCTACTATTTCCCCCTAACTTCTCTTCCAAGGAAAGGATGGTATTGAAATCTCCTCCTACCAAGGCCCATGCTTCAGGAAATTGGGTAATAATATAGTTTATGTTCTTCCATTGTCTCTGTTTCTCCTCTAGGGTAGTAGGTGCATAGGCATTCATGTAGAGCATAACTTGGTTTGATTGCCTACTCTGTGTTGCTACCACCAAGAGACCCCAGCTACCCACCACTTGGTGGATAACTACCTCTTTAGGGTCCCAAAGGCATGCAATGCCTCCTGATGCCCCTTGGGAGTTGAGGGATTCCACTCTTCCAGCAGGCCATACTTTCCTTGCAATTGTCTCCATCTCTTCCATCGACACCTTTGTCTCCTAAAGGAAGACAAGTTGTGGTCGACTTGTTTGTATCATTCTTCTAATTTTATTTTGTTTTGAGGGACTCCCCTTGAGTCCTCTAATGTTCTAGGAGATGATCTTCATCAATATTGAGGGCTAAATATGTGGGTAAGGGCATTGACCTTACCTTCCGCTATTAGCTTTTCTCCTTTTGCCACATGGTGCTGATTAGTTTTGCATCCTACCTTTTGATTAGTGTCCATTTTCATCTTCCATACTTGTCTAGGTCACTGGCTCTCCTCTGTTATTCTAGAATAATATCAGACCTGGGCGTATATTTATTCAGACATGCAACAGTCAAGATGGCGGAAAAAAAAACAGCGGACAAAGAAGTTAAATTTCTGAACGTGAAAAAAAAAAGAGGCTACAACTATAGTAGAACGGTCGCTGTCTTGCTGCTTTGTCTAGCGAGCCAATGAGGTCTTCTCCTCCTAGGCTTGGGTTTTTCCTTCAACAATGTGGTCTCCTCCCCTTTTCTATTTCCAAGACACTCTTGATTCTTCTCCTTTTATCCTTGAAAGCTTCTCCCTTTTTGATCACTAGGAAACAAAACAAATACCCCCTCTAAAAGTGTATGTGGGATGGTAGCTCCTTGCCAATGATTTAATTTTGTAGAGCCACTCCCCCATCATTTTATTCCTCCCAACCGTTGTTTTTCCTCCACGGTAGCTCTTGTAGGAGGTCTCTCTCCTGTACCCCCCGGCCCCGCGCCCCCCCCCCCCCCGGCGGCCCTGGCTAATGTCTCCCCTCCTCCGTTGTTGTTCTAAGGCTGAATTGGTGTCTTTGGTGCCCTGGCTCAACCTTCTTCTTGCTCCTCATTCTCTATCATTTGGAATAGGCTCAAGGGACTTCCTGGATGCATCCTCCTCCTTTACATTCTTGCTCCTACTTCTTCCTCTCCTTTGGAATTACCCTATGCTTTTGAAGTCTCATTGTATCCTCCAAATAAAGTACACCCTTTCAACTGAGGATCTCATTGCCAGAACATATTCTTTGACACCATGTACGATTCTCCACCCTACATAATTTCTTTTGGATGTTCTTTTAAAATAAATCAGACCTGAGAATAATTTATTCAAACATGCAACACAACGGATGGCTGAAAAAAAAAACAGCGTGAACAGAGAAGTAAAATATTTTTTCCTGAAATATTACAAATAAAACCACCTTAACCCAAAAGACAAAAAAAAAAAAAAAAAGAAAAAAAAAAAAAAAAAAAAAAAAAAAAAAAAAAAAAAAAAACAAAAAGAATTAGACATGTCTGGAACCCTCATAGTGAAGTACATTTCTCATAGTGTCTCTTTCCTCTTCTTCCTTGCTCTTTGGCTCACCCCTCTTGACTCTAGAATGAACATCCAACCATGGCATATGTGCATACAACAAAGGGATTGTTGGTAATCGTAGTCTTCCCTAGGCCGGGTTATTTGCGCTCCTACCTTAGAGACTGTTACCTTATTCTTATTCCCCTTTTTCGTTGGGAGTCTTTTGTTGCTGGTTACTCCTTCCTTGTGCTCTGCAGGGTAGGATGGTGTCAGTCGTGTTGTTTACCTCTTCTTGTAATCAACTTTCTGCTCCCATGTTTCCTCCCCAAACGGTAGAGTGATATTTTTTGGGAGAGGTTTGTTAAAGTCTATTAGGAAACATATCCAAGCATAAATAATTTGTTCAAATCTATATGTACTATCAACAATCATCATGAATATTCTTAGGGTATTCCCAATTGCCATAAATATTGCCGGATTCCAAAATTCTGCTAGCAGGCCAAAAAGTCTCACCCAAATTGGTGTTGTGGATGGCATCTCTTCCTCCGCTTTGAATTTAGTATGCCAAGGTTTCATAAAGAGACACGCCCTTACAAAAAGCCATGGTCCCCCTTCGGAATATTTGTTCCCGATTATCTTCAAAAGCAAAAATAACAAGGAAATAACCATTGGGGTAAGTAGAGATTTGGAACTCATCTTTTGTTCACCATTGTTTAGCAGCCCATTATTTAAATGTTGATAGGATCAGTTTGAACCCCATAAATCAACATATCAGCCCTCTCCTCTCCATGTCTTCTATTCCATTCTGAATATCCTCCATGTCCACCTTTACTATCGGGGAACCATTTGCTGCCTTTAAACACCTCATCGCAGTTTTCCTGGGATCTATGTTAGGCATCCTCAAAGGTCTTCGTGGTGCCCTTGGGTTATTGATCACATCTGGCTGGGGCTGTTCCCCACGAAGGGCATCCCTAAAATTCATTTTTGGGGTTAGCTCCCCTGACTCCTTACCCATATTGGGTATTGGTACAGTCGGCCCCTTTTGGTAGTTTGCCCTCAAAATAGTTTTGCTCAAGTTTTGGACCATATCGATTTTTCTTGCTTCAACTTCTCTTATATGGTCTGTGCCGTGTATTTTATTTCTTGTTCTCTTCAACCCTTGGCCTCGTTTTTGTGGTAGACTGTGATCTCCCGTCTCTTTTTGTACTGTAAACTGAAAGTGCTTGTTGCTTTTTCCTTCACTTTGTGTGGCTTGTAAAAATTGATTGTCTACTGCATTTTGAATCCATTGCATTTCCTCCAACTATGTCTTTTCCTTACTGTAATCATCCACATCGAAAAATTCGAATTGGCCACTAGGGCCAACAAGCCCCATCCTCCGTATTTTCCCTTCAATTTTGTCTGAAACCCTTCAGAACCCCCGTCCCAGCTCTCTCTTCTTCCTTTTCACCAAATATTTTGAAGCAACATTTTTTTCTTGTACATGATTTCTTATAGCATGTATATAGTACATAGGTTGTGCACTTGTAGGGGTTGTGGAGAAAATAATATACTTTGTTTTTTATTCACTGAGTTTTGTTGGATTTAGGGATTGGACCATTCATCTAATGCAAGCTTCTCATTCAACTAATTCTTGTTTCCTCACAACTTGCAACGTTTTTTCTTCATCATCAATGCAATTATCCTTCCCTTTGCTCGCTTTTGTTGCAAAATAGATCTTCATGCTTGTGTAAGGGCTTCCAATCTTTATCATGGTTTTCATGTAATTTTGGTTGTTGCTTCACCCTATATCCTTTTTCTTGCTTGCATTATTTCTAAAGAGGGTTGAGGGCATCTTTACCTACCATGGATAGAATATGAGAGAAAAAGGTCTTGAAATGAAAGAAACTCCCTTTTTAATTTGAACAAGTCTGTTGTGTTCCTTTTCCCCATTGGTAAAGTCCTTCCTGCACTCCTTCTCCCCTTCCATTCCACAAAGTGCGTCTCGCTTCAAATGATGGCTCCTCTTGTGAAATACGTCGAGCTAATTTCTCTTTTCCTTTTGCAATGCAAAATTCAGATTCTAAGCTTGCTGGATATTTTTTATTTTAATAGAAGTGTTTCCCGCGAGAAATTACTTTCTTCACAAAACACTAACTGCTCTTTCATCCAAAGTTATATATAATCAAGTAGAGGAGATAAGAATAATTGGTGATGGTGTCGAGGGGAGGAAACCATCCTTGTATAAATAGAAGTGAAGGGATGCCCTTGAGGGATACAACTCTACAACATCACCTAATTATTAAGTTTAGGGCTTAGAGTCATCATCGCTGTCCTCTTCTGAGTGCTCACTGCTGGCAGTAGACTCTTCCTCCAACCTCTCCCTTTCTGCTTCTTCCTCTTCTTTTTGGGGCTCACGACCCTCTTCTTCTCCTTGGCCTCCTTCCTCTTCTTGGTCCTCATGCTGTTGGGGAGGCTCCATTTGCGGGAGACGCTCGCGGATTGATTCATAGGTGGCTTCGACCAGGGCCCAGGCTTCTTCTTGGAACGGAGCGCGGTCTTGGAGCTCTTTAACCAGGTATTCGAAAGTTTCAAGCTAGTCCGCATCAGCGAAGTTAGCCCTCTGGCTAAGGTCCACCAAATAGGACTCGATCCGCACAAACGTTGCCGTCAACTGGATTACCTGAGCTTCTGTAATAGGCTCACTCCAACTGTCGATCTCCGAAGTATCATCCTCAAAGGCATCCCACACTGGGCTAAGATCTTCCTTTGTCAAAATAGTCTCATCCTCACTAGTGAAGCTAGGGAAACCAAGCTGTGCGAGAGCATCGAAATACATCAGAGAGATGCGCCTTTCCTGTTCGAACGCATCTAACAAATTTCTCGCTTCTCGGGCTCTTTTTTGTTTCGTGAAGAAAGCCCATAATGTCATCTTCGCAGTTGCCCATGACCGAGCAAGCAGGCACATAGGAGCAAGCTGGAAGTCCATTTTTTCTAGGGATTGTGCCTTCATCGCCAACTCCAGCCATCGCTCAATGTGCCTCTCGGCATCCTCCACGATGGGTCCGCCGTTAGAAACCTTCTGCTTGGCCTCCCAAACGAATGTGAGGACTGCTATCGCCTTGCGCGCCCTTGCTCTGAAGTTTGCCAGGAAGTGACGGCGAATCTCTTTGATGCGGTCTTTTGTGAAGACCTCTGTTTGTACTGTTCTTTCCGTCAACTGGGCCTGCAGCTCCTGGACCTGAGCATTCGAAGCCTGCAACTGGCTTTCTGTTTCTGCATGCGCTTTGAGGCGCTGCTCAGATTCTTTTCTGTAATTCTCCACCTCCTGCTCCAGGCTGGTCACGCGCTGTTGCAACTGCTCGGATTTAGCCTGAGCCTCTTCTAGCTGCGCTCTTGTGTGCGCCAAGGTCTCCTCCAGCTCTGCGTTTTTAGACTCAGCCTCGTAGAAGCGAGTCTTGTAATGCTCACTGTGAAAATAGATGGTGCCCATTTCAACCCCGATGTTCTCCATCTTGTCTGCTACATTGATCGTTTTCATGTCTTCGACTGTATGCCGAAAGGAATAGTCCGCTGGCGTCATTTCCTCCAGGGGCTTTTGGACCTTGGGCACCTTCTCCATTTTGTGGAGTTGCATCTTCTCTGGATCGAATATGGCCCTCCTTTCCATCTGGGCTGGAGCCTGCGCATTTTTTCTTTTCTGGCCCTTGAGCCAGCGTGAGGAACTCTGCTGCGCCAGGCGTATGCTTTCTGCAATCGGACCCTCCTGAATGACCTCCAACTCCATCTCCATTGGTTCCTCTATGCCAAAGAGCGGCGCGAAAGGGAACAAAGCTCGTTGTGGATTAGCTTTAGTAGGGGACTCAGGGACAGCCGGGGAAGCGACTGTGGCGACCTTGGGAGACGTCGGGGTTTGCACAACGGCGACTGAAGTACTAGGGGCCGAGGCTGGGACATCAAGAGGCGTCGTTGCTGCTACTGAGGAGGTGCACGGGGGCGAGAATAGGCTAGGATTGACAACAACAGTATACACAACAACTGGGTGGACAAAATCCTGAGGGGCAGGGGCGGAAGATACAGGGAACGCAAATGCGTTGGACACAGACGCAAAAGCGTCAAACGTCTGAGAAACAGGGGGCAAAGATGAAGGGGGAAACGATTGGGACGTCGGGTGAGGAGCGACTGAGATGGGGACGCCGAATGCAACTTGGGTGGAAACTGGGGTTTCGGCGTTGAAAAGGAAAGTCGTCAGAGGAACAAGAGAGAGAGAGAGAGAGAGAGAACGCACCTGCGGGCTCGGACGCTGCCAGAGCCGAAGTGGCGAACTGCTGCGTGATTGGACTCATTCCTCCTTTATCCGATGCTTCCGTTTCCAGATCAATGAACTCTAACCTCTCGTCGTGCCTCTTGCGCCTGTTGGACTTGTTGCGCCGGAACCGAAACTTCAGGAGCGCTTCCTCCCATAGTTGTTGATGCTGCAGGGGGGTTCGCACCAAAGGGGCGGGCTGTACCAGTCCGAGGCTTCTTTGCGACGTTGGTGGGCAAAAGCGCTGCAGCAACACTCCTCTTTTTTGGAGTGACCTCTTCTTCAGGGAGCAGCTGCTTGCCCTTCCCTTCGACAAGTGGGTCTTGCTCAGTGTGTTGCTCTTGTACTTCCATCGCGTCTTCCACCCTGCTAGGGCTTTGTGTACTCCTAGGCACGATGTCAGCGAACAGGATAGGTCGATAAGTGTCGCAATTTGCATCGTATGCCTGGGAGAAGTTCTCGTCTATCACAAGACCTAGATCAGACGACTCTTTTTTGTTGTGGACCCTCATGATCCACCAGTTGGCAATTTTTTCGTCCGACCAATCGGGCCGTTTGTCCTTCACCACTTTGAACAACTCATCATCAGGGTCATGCGTTGGATTTGACGAGGGGTCATACTCTGCTTCTATTGTATAGAAGTCGTGCCATGGGGGAAATGACATCATCCTCTCCACGTGCCACTCCAAATCGCGCCCTGAAGGATTGTTGCGTTGGGCCACAATATCTGGGCGCGGACAGCTATGAAAGCTCTTCGCCCCAATCTTCTGCTTGAAGACGTCCCGCGGATCGTACTTCCAGCGCTGGGGAAGCTCAACTAAGCGAAAATCGTACAATGTTGCTGCTAGAAAAGCATTTTGCCCGTTGACTGTGACCTTGATGTCGCCGAGGTGGAAAGGCCAAGGGCAGGTGTGTGGCTTCCTCCTCCCATGCCCATACGTGTCATCAGCGAAGTCGCACTGCCGGGCGACTTCGAGGGCAAACAAGTATTCCGTCGTGTAGTATGGCAATAGGAAGGGTTTTCCAGTAAACCCGTAGATTCTGACAACGAGGCCCTGAGTGAGCTGGAAAACATCGTCGAGATTCCCCTGCACTACTTCATCTCTCATCTATCTCGGCACTCGCTCGTAGATGTCGTAAATAAGCTCCAGGGTCGGACCGAGGAACATCCTGTTGAAATTATAATAGGACTCGCGTCTTGACAGACTCTGAGTCCACTGATAAACAGGGAGCGCCTTGCCTTCTCCATTCGTGCGGGTTGTGTCGATGAAAGCAAAGCGGTTGTGCATGTGGTAGAAGAAATACCACGCAAGAAAAGAGCAGGGCCGGAATGTCATGTCTTTCCCACTCTGCACATCGGTCAGCTGGAAGTGCATTTGCCATGCCACCCATTCCGCCCAGTCAAAAAATATGGGCTTGGTACCCGGCTTCATAGTGGCGGGCGAGTAGAACTCGCCATGCGAAATGCACTCGGCAAGCGAAACCTGCCACTTATATACTGTCGTATCTGTGGACAGCCCCATAACCCATGCCAGCATTGAGTATAAGTCAGGGTGTTTAAATGCCTTCAAGGATTTAGGCAGGTCTGGCAATACTCCGGGCAACTTCGGCTTTTCCTTCAGTTGCGTCTCCATGAACTGGCGCATTTGTACCGTGTTGGTGTACCTTTCAGTCTGCTCAGTACAGCTAATTCTTCTGACTATGAAGTCCTCAGGGGGCTTTTCCCCATAGGCGAAAGCCTCCTGGATATCCTCGGTAGAGATGGCGAACAACTTCTTTTTGGTGTCTCGGATCGTCCTGGTCAGAGGGTCATAGAACTTGGCGATGGCGCGTACCAACTCCGGGCAGTGGTGCACAGGTGTGCACAGGTACCAGTATAGGTGGGAATGATAGGCGGTCATTCGCCCACTTTCGGCAGATACTTTTGTGAGCATGAGTTCAACGGTGTGGCGCAATTTCTCCACACTTGTTCTGGTGAGCACACAGTCACGGATTCTGCTCAATCTATCTTCGGGCGGGGGTGGCGGTACTTTCTCTTTCTTCTCTTTCTTCTCGCCCTCCTCCTTCTTCGGGGCCTTCTCTTTCTTAGGCTCAGTGCTCTTCTTTCCCATTCTAACCTAGCACTTGCCCAAACGCTTGCTCTAAAAATGACAGAAACAACGCCTCACTGCTGCTTGACGGTGTACTTTATCAACAATTCTCACTCTAATTCAGGAAAATAGTGCTAGCAAAACCTCCAGTAATTTCTTTGAGTTAAATTGAGGCGCAACGATGGCCCTTTTTATAGCCCTTCAATTTACCCACCGTATTAATGGCGTTGAGGATGAGTAAATGCCTGGAGCGATTATGGGCAAAGTGGAGGATCTTCTGCGCGCTACTCAGTGTGTTGAGCGCACCTCCCAATGATGAATTACTGCATGGGGCCGAAATCTTCCTTGGAAGGCGCGATGCGCTGCCCTTTTTTAAATCTCCATATGCGATTTTTGGCCCCAACGGCCTTCCTCAGGGCGTGTGCTTGCTGGGCGTTATCTTGGACTGCGGGCCCATGCTATTGGAGAAAGCGAAACTCCCCTCGCTTTAAACACGTTTTCATCATTTCCTAGGAGCCAAAAATGGCTTTCACCTAAGAAGTGGAGTTGCGCCCTTAAACTGGAGCGAAAGGCTGCCTTGGGAGTGATGCCGGGTGAGAAAAGTCAAAGGGGCTTTCTCTCTTAGTAGGCCCGAAATCGCCTTGCGCTCGCCAACTGGGGCGAAAAGGAAATGGGGCCCACACACGTTTCTCCTTCTTGGGTGCGCCTTTGAAAAAGTCAACGGCTATTTCGCCTTATCAAACCTCCGAAAAGGACTTGCACTGCAAACTGGGCGAAACTCCCCCCCCCTCCACCCTAAAAGTCAAAGCGCTTTCGCCCGAGGCAGCCCCAAAATGGCATTGCGCTGTCCAGCTGGGGGCGAAACGACATTTGACTTTGACTTGTCGATTTGGCCTTCAGCTTCGACTTGGCTTTCGCTCCTTAGAGCGCCGAAACGGGGTTTCGCCCCTCAACAAGAGCGAAACTCCTCCTTGCCAGGGCGCCTTCCATAGCATTGAATTGTTCTGCCAGGCGATGCTAAAAAACGGCGAGACGAACATCTTTGCAGCGCAGAAATACCTTAGCTGGCCTTCTGCGCCTGAAAACTGCTAACCCTCTTTTACTTGGCGCACTAAAAAACGCACAAACCAAACTAAAAAAACAACTTACTTAGGCTCTTCAGCACCATTTCTCTGCCAGTTAGACCTCTGGCCCAAAATTGCGCTACTGATAGCGCGAAAGGGGGCGAAGAGACTTATACTCCGGAAAAACAAATATGTACAAGCAAACAAGGGAATAAAAAATATGTACACAGCTTGATAAAAATTTTCATACTACCTCTCACTCGTAGTACGCCTTCAGATGAAGGCCATTAACTGATAACGGAAGAGTAAACCCATTCAAATCTTGAAGAGTGAAAGAGTTCACCTGATGGACCTCGAAAATTCGAAACGGACCCTCCCAGAATGCATCAAATTTATCATGATTTCCGGGCTTGGACTTTTTCTCGTTCCATTTCAGCACCAAGTCGCCAATCTGGAAGGTCCGGTCGGAGGTCCTCTTGCCGAACCAATTTTTTGTGGTCTCGGCATGCTTCATGAAAGCCTCGTAGGCCTTCTCTCTTTCCTCCTCCAACTGCAACAGTTGGGCTATCCTGACGCTTATAGGGTCAAACTCTTCATCCTCACCGTCCAACGATCGGAGAGACTGCAATGCGGGCAACTCAATGTGCGTGGGGAGCACTACTTCCTTCCCGTATACCAGGGAATATGGGGACGTCTTGATTGATTTCTTAATAGAAATGCGGTCAGCCCATAAAGCAAAGTCCAGAAGCAAATGCCAACTCCGCTTGTTGCCTTCCAATGTTCTCTTCAGGATCCTGAGTAAGTTCTTATTTGTGGACTCTGCCAAACCATTGCCCTGCGGGTAATAATTAGACGAAGTTTTTAGGTAAATACCATACTTGCGAATGCGCAGATTTTGGCACCGGTGAAATGGGTGCCATTGTCAGTTACTATTGCATCCGGTATCCCGAAACGGGTTATCAGCCCTTCCAGAAAGGCGATGACTACATCTTGGTTAGCCTGCTTGGTGGGCACTGCTTCTGCCCACCGGGTAAAGTAGTCTGTGGCCGTCAATATGTACTTATGCCCCACGGATGAATTGGGATCTATCACCCCAATGAAGTCTAAGCCCCACTGCTGAAATGGAGCCTCGACCTGAATTGGGTGCAAGGGCAGAGAAGCATTCCTAGTGCGACCGACGTACCTTTGGCATTTATCGCACTTCTGGCTAACCTCGAAGGTATCAGCAAAAATTGTAGGCCAATAATAGCCTGCTTTTATTATCTTTAAGGCCATAGGCCTTCCGGTAAAATGGCCCCCGGACATTCCAGAATGGAACTCGTCCAGGATTTTCTGTTTTTCTGTCCCCTTGACACATCTCAGGAGGACTCCGTCAATATTTCGATGAAACAACCCACTTGGTAACAACACATATTTGCAGGCCTGAAGCCTGAACCTTCTCCTCTGCGAAGCGTTGAGGTCGGAAGGGCACCGTCCAGTACTGAAGTATTCCACCAGGTCTTCTGTCCAATCTCTGCCGAGTACAGACCGATTTGCAAGATTGCTCTCCTGCGTTGGATCATCCCATTGGCAAGTTGTCACCTCGGATGCGGCACTCTGGGCAAGTTCTTGGCATAAGGCTCGGCCACGGACCAACTTAGTGGGCCGGACCTCTATATCGAACTCTTGGATCTTGGAGACCCAACCTGCCCTTTTGTTGCCAAGCTCGCCTTGAATGATGAAGTTTCTAACGTCAGGGTGCACCACGTACACTATCGTCTTGCTCTGGGAGACGAAATGGCGAAACTTCTTCAGTGACCGCATCACCGCATGCACTTGCCTCTCAATGAAGTTGTACTTTTCCTCATGCGGGTGGATGACTTGGCTCAGGAATGCTATCGGGCGCTCGTCCCCATCCTCGTTCTTCTGGGTCAGGACAACTGCGTAGCTCTCCGGTTCACCGACGGCGTAAAGGATAAAATCCTTGGAGTAGTCGGGGTTCACCAGAACGGGGGCCTGAGCGATTCTTTCTTTTATCTCCCTGAATGCCCGCTTCCTCTCCTCGGTCCATTGGAACTCAACATCCTTCTTGAGGAGTTCGGTCATCGGCTTTACTACCTGGGCGAAGTCGGAAATGAATTTCCGAACAAAATTAATCTGCCCGAAGAAGGATTGGAGGCCCTTCTTGCTCGTTGGTAGAGGTAGCTTGAGGAGGGCTTCCGCCCTGGCAGGATCAACAACTAGTCCCTTCTCGGATATCACATGGCCCAGGAGCTTGCCTTCCTTTACCGCGAAAATGGACTTTTTCGGGTTTATGGAGATTTCGAACTCCCGACACTTCTCAAACACCTGTCGCAAATGTAGACCGTGTTCCTCCCTTTTGTGGGAAAAACAGTCATGTCATCAAGATAAATCACAATGATGTGATTGAGCAACTCACCAAAGGCTAAGTCCATCGCTCTCTGGAAAGTTGCTCCGGCATTTGAGAGGCCGAACGGCATGCGCTGGTAGGCGAAAGTGCCCCACTTGGTGGTGAAGGCGGTCTTGTACTGGTCCTCGTCTTTCACCCAGATTTGGTTGTACTCGGAGAAGCCGTCCAGCAAAGAAAATCTCTGTGCTCCCGCCACTACGTGAAGGATTTGGTCGATTTGGGGCAGCGGGTAGTGGTCCTTCAGCGATGCTTGGTTAAGGTTTCGGAAGTCGACACACAGGCGGATGTCCCCATTCTTCTTTCGGACTGGGACCAGGTTTGCCACCCAGGAAGAGTGCTTGATGGGATAAATGATCTTTGCCTCCAGCATCTTCAGGAGCTCGGCCTTCATCAACACTTCTATTTTTGGGTTGACCGGCCTTTGCTTCTGCCTGAAAGGTTTGACCCCTTCCTGCAGTTCAATAGTGTGTTGGAAGACACTCTTATCATACCCCTTTAGGTCCCGATAGCTCCAAGCGACAATATCCGGGTATTCTTTGCAGAGGGTTCTGATTTGCTCAATTTCCAATGTCGTGCAATCAGTTCCCACCTTGATGGATTTCCCGGATTCCAACTCCAGCTCCTCGTACTCTCTTGCGTCCACCTTGATCTTGTGGGCGAGGGACCTGTCATCCTGGTCAAACAAACTTTCAAGGGTGATTAAACCCTTCGGGACGTGGTTGTTCTTCAGCTGAATCAGCCCCTCATATTCTTCATCGTTGAGGGTCCTGTCTTCAATATTGCCTGCTTCATCGATCAAAAAATTGATGATCTGCTCGTCACTGTCAAAGACCTGCCAATGAATATTTTTGTCCGGTACCGAAGGCCGGTAGATCACCCTCACTGCCTTCGGCTTTTGCATTATGTTCTCGACAGGGGAGCATCTGGCTCCAATAGACGCTAAGACGTCAGCATGCTTATTCCGCTCTCGCGAAATAGACTGAATATTCAGAGCCGAGAAGGACTCTAGCAGATCCCATACCTTATTACGGTATGCTTTTAGATAGTGTTGCTTGGCAACACACTTATTAGTTACTTGGTTGCAGATCAACTCCGAGTCTCCGAAGATCTGCAACTGTTTTATTCCAAGTTTTTCTGCCTTTCGTAACCCCAAACACAGGGCTTCATACTCGGCAACATTATTTGTACAGCTCCATGCGAGTCTGTACGAGTACGTTTTCTGGTTTCCAGAAGGAGAGACAAGGACAACTCCTGCTCCGACGCCATTCTTGCATCGAGCGCCGTCGAAGAAGAGCTTCCACAGTTGATCGGCCATGGGGTCTTGATCACTTGGTACCTTAGCCTTTTCGGGCTTGGTAATTGAGTAACACCCTATGTCAGATTCGATCATGGCATTAAAGTCGCGCATAGAAAACTCATCTTCTATGCGGAGCTCGTCCAGAGCTTCTTCCATCAGCTCTACCTTCTCTTCTTCCTCCACTTCTTCGATCATATTGACCGAGTCCAATTTGTTTTCCGCATCCTGGATCCTTTCAATGTGAAAGGTAGAGGGCTTTTCATTAAAAATTTTAATCCTCCTTCCTCTGAAGGGGATTTCCAGGTGCGAATAGTCTAGAGACAGATAGCCTCCAAGTTTGGCAGTGAACTCCCTTGATAAGCACATGCTAAAATAGGGCTCTAAATCTACTACCACAACTTCTTGAATTACGGTGATCTGCGGCATCTTGTGCAACACGATCGGGATATCCTTGATGACCCCCACTGTTTTGACTGGAGTTCCATCCAGTTGAAGCACTCCAGGGCTACTCCTAGTGTACTCCATGCCCATAATCTCACAAACAGCCTTGGGCATCACAGTAGTAGCAGCGCCAAAATCGACCATGCAATTATGCACGACCCACCCCTCCATCCTGAGGGACAGATAGAACAACGGCGACCTATTCGTTGAAACCCCTTATCAATTGTTCTGCCAGTTGGTTCCATGTAGTGATGGTGCCAGCCGGTAGCGACTGGTACCAGTAGAGGAACTTACCTCGAAGCGAGAGAACCAACAGTCTCACCATGATATCTTCTTCGGTGATGTGGTGAATGGTTGCTAGCGTAGCGACGTCCTGGACGTGCTCATAAGCCGTCTCTCCCATACCGTCGTATGTGGGCAAAGCCTTCAACACTGCGGGCAGTACTTGGTTCTGAGCCTGCAAAGCCAAAGGTCCTGAATGATTCCATGCAGGGAACTGCCTGGGTGGAGGCTACGCCATTTGGACCGGTGGATTTGGTTGAACCGGAACGTTTGGAACGTTCGGTTGAGGGGGCAAGCTAGTCGCAGTGCTTTGTCCTTCAGCGATGCTTGGTTAAGGTTTCGGATGTCAACATAGGCGGATGTCCCCATTTTTTTTCCAGACTGGGACCGAATTTTTACTACCCTTTTTGTATTTGATGACTAGGTGGAATTGTTGAAGGTAAGAAGCCCAATTCATGTGGCGAGCTTCGTGGATCTTATTTTGAGACTGAAGGAACGACAAAGGCAAATGATCAGTATGGACAATGGTTTCTTTGCCTAGGAGGTAATGACGCCAGTATTTGATGGCTTGGACTAAGGCATAATGTTCCTTGTCATATGTGGAATAATTTTGCTTTGCTACGGATAAGGACTCTAAATGGTAAGTAACTGGATGACCATTTTTTATTCGGACAACACCAAGGGCAAACTGAGAAGCATCAGTTTAAATCTCAAAAGGCTGTCTAAGGTTAGGAATGACTAAAACAGGAGCAGAATAAAGCTTATATTTTAAAGTGGAAAATGCGTGAGCGTGATCAGGAGTGCAAAGGAATACAGATTTTGCCTTAGTCAAGTTATGCAAAGGAGTAGCAATGGTGGAATATCCAAGAATGAACTTGCGGTAGAAGTTGGTTAGGCCAAGAAAACTTCGTAACTCAGTGGCATTGGTGGGGAGTAGGCCAATTAAGAAGTACCTCTACTTTGGTAGGATCCACCTGAATACCTTGCTCATTGATGATAAATCCAAGGTAGGAAATAGAAGTTTGCCCAAAAGAACACACAGGCAAATTAGCATACAACTGATGCTTCTGTAGAATGGAAGGAACATGATCAATATGCTCCAAGTGTGCCTGCCATGTAGGAGAAAAGATAAGAATATCATCAATATAGATAATGACATATCTATCCAAGCAATCTCTAAAAACTTTTTTCATTAACCTCATGAAAGTAGCAGGAGCATTACTGAGGCCAAAGGGCATGACAAGCCACTCAAAAAGACCCATCTTTGTTTTGAAAGCAGTTTTCCATGTATCTTCAGCTTGAATGCGGACCTGATGATAACCACTCTTGAGATCAAACTTAGTGAAAACTTAGCACCCTGAAGTTGGTCTAAAAAATCATCAATGCGGGGGAGTGGATATCTGTTTTTGATAATGATTTTGTTGAGTGCTCGAAAATCCATGCAAAGACACCAAGTGCCATCCTTCTTGAAAATCAGTAAAATAGGAGAGGCACAAGGAGAAATGTTGGGTTTGATGAACCCTTTAGCGAACAGGTCCTGAAGTTGTTGCTTAATTCCATAATATTGCAAAAGTGATTGCCTGTACATGGATGCATTAGGGAGAGGTGCTGCTGGAATGATATCAATGTTGTGATTAGTGGTCCTCTCTAGTGGCAAAGTAGTGGGCTCTTGAAAAACACTTATATTTTTGCAATATGTTATCAAGTGCTTTGGCTCTAGGGGACTTAGAAGCTTGAGCTGAAGATTGCTTATGTTGTGGACGAATGAATATGAGGGCAAGTGCTTGTGCTTGATTTGTTGCTTTTCTTGCTTGTCTACAACTGAGCAATAGATTAGTGGTGTGCTTGGTATATTCTTTGATAGCTTCAATGAGATAGTGTTTATTGTCTTGCTAAAGTGTGTAGGTATTTTTATAAGCATCATATTGAGCACGCCTATCATACTGATAGGGCTTACCAAGAAATAAGCCACAACAATCCATGGGGGTCACATCACAAGTGACCTTATCTTGAAACTTTGTGCCAAAAGCAAATGCAAGGGTGCATGTGTGTGTAATCTGTGAAGTGGTCTCACTATCCTTCCATCCAAGAGAGTAAGGATGAGGTTGTGGTGCAGTAGGGATTTTGAGCCTATCGACAATGGACTGTGCGATCAAGTTCTTTTGCAAGCCATTGTCGATGATACAATCAACTGCAAAGTCATGGTGCAAGTGAGCACGCGTGATGAACAAATTGTCATGGTCTCTAGTGGCTAAATGATGATTCATCAAAGTGACAAGATTGAGTTTCCCCTTTAACTCCTCATAGACCTCCTCTCCAATAGTCTTGATGGGGTTATTATTTGTGCCCTCATCAGACTGTACAAGTAAGGTCTTCTTTTGTAATTGTCTACATTCAAATTTAACATGCCCTTTTCGTTTACAATAATTACAAAAATTTTCAGACTTAGCATTAGAAGAAGAAGAAGAAGCATGAAATGTATGCTTAGAAGTAGAGGATTGAGTAGAAGCGGGATTAGAAGAAGAGTGAGAAGGGAAGAAAGTGGAAGATGTCGTTGGTGCCTGCGGTTGAGGACGAGGCGATGGCTTGGAACCTCCTGAAGAGTATCGAGTACCCTTGTTCTGTGCTGCAAGCTTCTCCTCTACTAGTTGTGCCTGATTAAAAACATCATCAAGAGTAGTGCAAGAAGTGTATTTGATCTCTCGATAGAAGTGTGCTAGAAGTCCACTTTTGAACTTAGCAATAAGGGAAGCAACAGGATCTGATATACGAAGCAAGATGCGTAATCGATTGAACTGATGGACATAATCCTGAATGGACTGGTGCTTTCCCTGTCTAAGGCGGAGCCATTGGTTGAGCAAATCTTCATCACAATTTGATGGGTAGAAGGTGGCCTTCAATGCCGTGACCAAAGCATCCAAAGTGGTGATGGGGTTTTGAGTTCCTTGGCGTTCGGTAATGAGAACCTTAGCCATACCAGAAAGCTTGAGTTTGGCGAAAGAAACTTTGTCATCGTCAGGTGTTTGACTAAATGCAAACCAGGTCTCCATATCTAGGATCTAGCTATTGAGAACATCGGGATCTCTAGAGCCTTCATAAATTTTGACTTCACACTTTGCATGGGGGTGATGAGAGGAGGAAGACTGCAGTTGGAGGTCTTTAATGGTGTCGGCCAAAGAAGCTACTAAGGTGGTGACCTCATGCAATTTGTCTGCTATTGCCATATTAGTTGCCATTTTTCTATTTTGTGCTAAGGAAAATTGAACTAAAGGGCTATAAAAAGAGCTTTATATTGAACTAAAGCAATTATTATTATTTTTTTTTAAATGTAAAATAAGCTTTTTTTTTTTTTTTTTGATAAAGTAAGCTTCTTTTTTTTTTTTTATAAAATAAGCTTTTTTTTATAAAGATTATAACAATAGTCAACTTTATAAAAGACTATGTTATAAAATCATAATAAAAGGCTTCAACTTGTAAATAAACAAGGCACTTGTTCAAATAATTTAAAGGCTTGGACTTTAAAAGAAACAAGAAAATTTTTGAAATAATTTTACCGAGCACAGTTCAGTTGATGGCTTCAAGGGATTGTTGTTCCTGGATTGATCCTCCACAGGATATGTCGTCTATAATCTCCCTCGAGTCGAAGAGCTTCAATGGCTTACGATAGAGTTTTCTGCATGCATGTTTGGTAAGCTCAACGTCTTCAGACCCAACAATGCCAACTCCACTCACGAGTTGATGGCAGCCACGCGCGCAGTGTTCCGTTTCAACCTCTGTTGCATGCATTCCCCATACGTGGTGGTCTCACTCGCCGCGTCGAGAATGATGTCGTCCCTATGCACCAATGGGAGCGCCCTCGACCCAAGGTTTTGCTCCGCCTCGTGGTGCTTCGCCTCACTGCAAACCTCCTGCAGTGCTACGTGTACACCGAGAAATCTTTGGCAAAAGCTGCTGCACAACACAAAATGGCCCTCAACTATTGAAACTGCGAACAAGGCTTATTACGACACAAAATGAAATTGGATTAAAATTGATGTTGAGTCGTAGATTCGATGTCGATAGTAAGCTGGGAGCTGGGAAGAGCAGAGTAGCTCAGAAGAGACTGCGTGTATGAATTATGGCAGATACAAGACACCGATAGCCAGGTTTTTGGCTCTGAATATCAACTGATAAGGGACTCACAATGAAAAGCAAACAAAGAGTCAAAAGAATTGGATAATTTAGCACTGATTGAATGCATCGCAAAATGGGCTATTAATAGCCAAGTACATCTTAGTTTGCAGATAATATCAATAGCTGTCAAAGCCTTATCCAAAATATTATTGGAAATAAATTATGTGTTCATATTATCTGACTGACAATACAAATATAGAAACATATATATTAAGTATACAAATCCCTATCACAAGAGCAATTGCAAAGGTAAAATCAAAGTTATGTTTAACTTTTGACATGACAGGTTTAGGCCTCCTACATTGTTGCTTAGGTGTAGAAGTTTGACAAACAGATAATCATATGTTTGTTTCATAAACAAAATATGCCAAAAGTTTGTTAGGCAAGTTCAGGGTGGTAGATTGTAATCTCATCTACACATATGGAGAAAGGCTTGAAACTTTTAGCCAAGATTGATTCAAAGGCAGTCAATGAATCAGTCTACAGGCAACTATTGGTCAGCTTGATCTATCTTATTGCCACTAGACTTGACTTGAAAGATGCAATCAGCTATATCTCCCGATTTATGCAAGCTTCAAAAATAGAACACTGGACAACAACAAAGGGTGTTGCGGTATGTAAAGAAAACATTGGACTTTGGCATTTTATATGGGAAAAGCAAGGAGCGTCAGTTGTGTGGCTATTCGGACTCGGATTGTGCAGGATTTATGGATGACAGGAAGGCTACAACAGGTTATTTTGTTCAGTCTTGGCCCAGGGGCAGTTTCATGGATAAAAAAGAAACAACATGCAGTTTCACTTTCCTTTACAAAAGCAGAATAGACAGCAACAGTAAAAGGGATGTGTGAAGCAGTTTGGCTTACAAGAATGCTTGCAAATTTGCAAGTTCATCAGGTTGAACCCATAGTACTTTGTGATAACTTGGGAATTCTCAAGTTGGCAAAGAACCTTGTCTTCCAAGAGTGGAGGAAACATATTGATGTGCATTGTTATTTCATTCGACAACTTTTAGAAGATGCAGAAGTTGAGCTGAAATATTGCCCTATTCAGAAATAGACTGCAGACATTTTCACCAAGTCTCTTCTCAAGGAGTGAATCCTCGAGTCTTTTTGTGCTAGCAATTGTTTCATTTGTGTGCCTTACCCTTTACATATAATGATGCTACTTTGTTGGCATATTTATTCAACTAGCTTTGATTGCAAGTAAGGCTCAATGCTAATCAACCAATTGATTATATTTTATAAGTTTTCTACATTGAAGTTGCAAATATCAATTCAAGCATTCTATTTGAATGACACATGCTATGGGTTTGGTGTTACTCCTTAATTTGGGTTCTATCCAAAGTTTTGTTCTAAAGTAGGGCTCTGATTATGTCTTACACATAGAATTGTTAGAAGGGTTCAAGGTATTGTTTTGATTGAGCAGTTGCTAAACCGTGATGCTTGTTTGGTTAATCCATTCCTTGACTACCGAAATTCTATTCAGTGAATCCATTGTTCTTGTAAGAATTCGGTCTTTTTGGCTTGCAACCCTTGCTTAAGTGCTTTGTTCTCTTGGTGCATGATACTAATGCTCTTGGTGCATTTGCTTACTTAACATTGGACTGATTTTATGAGTGTTTATAACTAGTTGTTAGTCATCTAGGGAATGGTTCTAGGTTGGAAGGTCTCACTTTTTCACTTAGATTAAAATATTTATTTTTTGTCCCACATTCTCCTCTTTTTTTCTTCGTTATATATATTAAAAATAATAATTATTTTTGATCTTAAGGTATCTCTATTTTTAAAAACAATGCCATCCTTTTATTTTTTATTGTTTGTATATTTTATAATATAAACTAAGCCCTTAGTCTATTTAATTATGGACCTTAATAAAGGTCACCACTTCTTATGCCCTTAGAGGCTCAATGCTTTAAAAAAAAATGCATAGTTCACCCACACATAGATAATATGAGCCCTGGTAATGGATAAGAAGCAGTTGCAAGTCAATTTATGGTATTTGGATTAGGCTGGGTTGGGGCCATCTCAATATGTGTCCTCTATGTATGTCTCAAATACTTACAAATTGGTAGGAGAAGGCAAGTTTGGCCTTCAAAACAAAGGCTTTAATACCACTTGTTGTGGATCAAATAGATATAAGTAAGTAAACAAAAGGGACACAATCATATAGGTGCCCTACAATTAATATAATTATGTAATTACAGATTTGAGGATTAGACCATAGGTACAAAATTCAGCCGAGTCTGAGCGTGAGTTGCTCAAAACACCTTTTTTTTATTTATTTATTGTGTGGGGGGGGAGATTCAACTGGACAAGTTTTTCTGAACTCATTGAGTTTTCTTGCATTACATCTTGGCCATCTCAACTAGCTAGAGCTTTTAGATGAAAAATACATCCACACCCTATAGCACCTATGAGCCTATCATTATAGGCTTAGATGTTCCTACAACAAGAATGTGTGATCCAGATCTATAAAAATTGGTGATCTATTCCTCAAAGAGAATTAGAAGAACATTAATGCCAACATTGAGATTAAAGATAATTTTGAACCCAATTGGCTAGGCCTATGTATAAACATTGCTAAACTTGGATCAGGGGCCTACTACCTAGCCACATTTGATGGTAAATAACACGAGGAACCCATCAATATAATACATCTTAAAAAATATTTGCTTGAACCTGCATGATCTACTTGCTCATATGCCTTATTGCATGGTTGCTTGTATGCATGACTACTTGACGATTATACTTGAACACGTGTTTGATTGCATGGTTGCTTGAGTCTACCTGTTTCATACTATCAAGTTAGGAGGTTTGCAATTATGCTGTGATGATCCTAGCTAGCAAAAAGATTCATTTGCATTATATTTTCACTGGTTACCTGATGCTAGAAAAATACGTGCAAAAAACAAAATAAAAGGTGTTTTCAATGATACAGAGAACTAGGAGGAGGTGAAGGCAGCCACAAAACATGCATTTGCATCAAACACGGTTTTTTTCTAGATTCAAGAATCTAACAATCACCCAATCCTTGGATTTAAGGTAAAACATCAAGTTTCAGTTGTCAATGCTTAAACCCTAGGGTTTTTTTGTTTTGAGTTTCTAATTACTTGATGATTGTCTCCAAGTGCAACCACATTGAAGAAATGACTACGAAGAGACCCTACTTGGAAGCATGTGAGGGAGGGTTCAAAAAAGGGGAAGTCTTTTGCAACTATTGTAATTCCAAAATTTATGGAGGCATTAACTACCTCAAATACTACTTGGCAAGGAAATCCGGTCATGATATCATGCCTTTAAAAAATGTGGAAGCTGAAGCTATGAGGCAATGTACTGACCTCCTAGAAGATTTTGAAAAGAAGAAACAATTGAGGAAAAGAGCAAGCCATGCAATGGCTCCGCCTCCTTGCCCTCCTACGAAGGCTAGCAGCTTTGGCCCTTTCGAGCAACATCGTAGTACATTGATTCCGTCAGTGGCAGACCTAGGGAGTGGGACAAAATCATCCTTTTTTATGCAACATTCCACTTTAGAGTAACGATCCTTGCTTGAGGGAAGTGCTACATGGAACCAGGAGAAGCACAAGGTTGTGAGGAGGGCTTGTGCAAGCTTTTGATATATATTTTTTATATTCACTTCAATGTGGTGAGGTCTCCATATTGATCAAGAATGGTAGATGCCCTCACCTTTTACAACCCAAGATTTAAGGTGCCACCTATGATGATTTTAGGAGTTCTCTCCTTTAGGAGTTGATGGAGGATATCCAATATTTGCTTGAAGAACAACGAAAAATATGGAGAAAAAAGGGTTGCACGATCATGTCCGATGCATGGATTGATGGGAAGATTCTAACAACAATCAATTTTTTGGTTGCTTTTGTAGGAGGAATAGTGTTCTTCAAATTCGTGGATGCATCGATATAAGTTAAGAGTGCCAAAATGCTTGTTGGGTTGCTGGAAGAAGTTGTGTTAGAGGTAGGGTAGGAGAATGTTGTCCAAGTTATCATGGACAATTCAACAACATATGTGGCAACAGGAAAGATTTTAGAGGAGAAATTCCCTACGATTTTTTGGACCATGTGCAACCCCTTGTCTCGATTTGCTTCTCAAAGACATTGGGAAATTACCAAGGATACACATGGATGCATCACCCCCGTTCCTATTGTACCCAAAATAGGGGGACGACAAAGGGGACGTTTCCCTATCATCCCCCTTTTGAAAGGGACGGGCGGGGTGTCCCTAGGACGCCGCTAGGCAGCAGGGGGTCGTCCTCGATACCCTTGCTGTGAAGGGATGCCATGGGGGATGGTTGGGCGTCACTTAAGATTAAAAAAGAAACAAACTCAGTTTTTTTTTTTAATTTTAAAAATTAAACATGATAATTTATTATTTTGGAGTGTATAGATTGTTGCAGATCAGTTGTGCATTGAGAAAAAATAAAGATATGCATCTCTAGGTTGGAACAGAAGGTACATTATGCCATGTTCTCATATGTCACCTCTGTCATTTTAATTTGCATTCTGCATTCATGATGCTTTATTGTAACTGATGTTGATTTGTAGTACAGTCATTTATGTCTTTAGTTGCAATCTACAAAATGATGAATATTATATATATTCTGTATCAAATATTATTTCCTCACCTCTTTACCATGTTTTTCCTGGATCACATACTCTAACTTGTCCTTTGATTGTCATGTCATCCATGCGCTATCCATTTGTTTCGGTCACATGTTGCTTGGGGTTTTACTCACCATATTTGTAGTTGTTTATACCCATCTATCAACCTGTCTCATTCTATTTTACCTCCAAATCTACCACACACCAATGCCTTTGTTCATGCATTCCTCATATTGTTTAAGAATCACTTTCTCAATAACATGCAAAGCGCCTACATTTGTTCAGCTTCTATTCATTCTTATCAAGCACAAGAGAGTACATGGTGAATACACATCACCAAAAGTATAAAAGTTTAATTTCTTGTAGGTACATTGTGTCTTTTGTTGTAAATGAGACTATTTTTGTTGTAAATTATTCTAATGGCTTCTAAATATTTTTGTTGTAAACTATTTTTGTTGTGTAAATTATTCTAAATATGATGAGGGCAGCCCATCAGATACTATTATACTTGCCGTCCCCTAGCCATCCCCCAGTTGTTTCCTAAAATTGGCTTGTCATCCCCGAAACCTGTCCCCTCGTCCCCTCATCCCTGATACTTCTATAACCTTGGAGATTACGTTAGGCATTCGAGGTTGTAAACAAGGCCAAATGTATCACAATATTTTTCTACAACCATCCATGGATCCTCTAGTTGATCAGGAAGTTCACTAATGGAAGGGAGCTTGTGTGAGTTGGAGTGACACAATTTGCCACAAACTTCATCATATTGCAGAGTCCATTTGATGCAAAGGGGTGGACAAGAGAAGCTGCTGCTAGACATCGATTCTCTAGTGAGGGCCAAAAGGTATAGGAGCATATGGTTGAAGAGCCCTTTTGGGCGACTATGAATGAGGCAATTAAGGTACAAGACTCAAATTACTTTTTTTTTCCCTCTCATTTGTTTTAAATTCTAATCCAAATTGCAAATAACTAATGACTAAAATTTGTCATTTGACTTCGAGTGGCAAAGCCTTTGGTGAGGGTTCTCTGTCTTGTTGATGGAGAAAAATCACCCAATGAGGCCATGGATAGGGCCAAAGAGGCAATTGCCTCATTTGTGATTATGCAAAGTCCAAATACCTTCCCATTTGGGAGCTAATTGATTGTTGATGGACTTCTTAGCTCCATAGGCCACCACATGTAGCAAGGTACTATGTCAACCCCCAAATTCTTTTATGATGGATCCTTTGAGGTTGAGGTGACATCGGACCTTTAGCAATGCCTTACAAGGATGGTGCTAGATCAAAGGATTTGCAATTTGATACAAGACGAGTTGTAAGATTACAAGGGTTGTGAGCGTTACATTTTTATGACCCCATAGTGCGTTTGAGGAAGGAGAACTCAAAGGCCAAGTAAATGAATCGATTCACTATTCAATCGATTTTTATTAATTTAGCTTTTGGTTTGTATAATCTTAATTTACATAAATTCCCTTTTTTTTTTGGCTTTGTCTAGATTTATGGTGGGAGGACTATGGTGCCTATACATCCAATCTCGAGTGCTTTGCTATCACAATTGTATGTTAACCATGCAACGCAATTGGAGCATGTTTGAGCATTTTTACTCCAAGAAGCGCAATAGACTCACGCAGCAAAAGCTGAATAAGTTCATGCTTGTTCACTATAACCTTTGCCTACATCATAAAAAAATAGCGGTGTCATATTATGAGCAATTGATTTAGAGAAGATTGATCCATCTAATTGAATCATAGAGCTAGAGTAGCGGCAACAAGAGCCTCTCTTTTCATTGGATGATTTCGAAAATATGGTGGAAAAGTTAGTGACAAAGGAAAAGGCAGAGGCACGAGCATAAAGAGAGAGGACCATAGCTTCAGCTAGGGCAAAGGGCAAAGGCTTTCCTAAACACTAGATAGATGAGTTGTAGTGGGCCTATGAGGTATTTTGAGACATTTTGTGCCCTTCTAATATGATATTCAATATAAAAATATTGTTTGGCATTAAAATATCTTTCATTGATGTGTGTTCATGTTTAGTTTAAATTTTTATCACTTAGAGTTTTAATTTTTTATATGTATAATGATAATTAATTGTTACATGCATGAAAAAAAAGGAAATTTTGTATTTTCTTTCTTCAATTTATTTTTTTCCGATTTTCTGTCAATTTATTTTTTTTGAGTCCAAGTCTGAGTCAGAAATTGGCCTTCTTGAGTCCATGCCGAGTCTGAGTTTCTTTATAATGGATTAGGCAATCCACTTAATGCATGAGAACTATGTGGGTAATGGTAATTTTTTATTTTTGTTCAGCTTATTCATGTTACTTAATAACTTTCAACCTTTTCTGTCATCATCAATGCAATTATCCTTGCCTTAGCTTTCATTCATCCTAAAATAGATATTCATGGTTATTGAAGTTCTTCTTAGCTTTACCATATAGTTTTCATGTAATTTTGGATGTCATTCATCCCCTGGTCCCCATTCTTGCTTGCAATATTTCTGAATAAGGTTAAAGGGCATCTTTACCTGGCAGGGTAGAATATGAGAGAAAAAGAGACTTGAAATAAACGGAACTTCCCTTTTATTTTGACCAAGTGTATTGTTTTATTTTTTGTCATTAAGAAAAACTTCTGTACTCCCCCTTCCACGCCACAAAAAAACTTCTCCCAAATGATGCTTCCTCTTGTGGCATATGCTGATTTCAGTTATGGTTCCCTCTTGCTAAGCAAATTTTAGATTTTAAGCTTGTTGGGTGATTTTGTTTTTAATTATAAAAGTGTTTCAGGGAGGAAAACACTTTGTCCTCAAAATACTAACTGCTCTTTCATCCAAAATTAATTTTCTTGCTTTCTTTTTGTGTGTTATTTTGGTTTGTTCAATGGATTGTGTGGATTTTGTCATCAGGTAGGGTTTAGGGGGTTTCTTATGTTCTTTTTGTTGCCTGCATAGGGGACAACTCAACCAATGCTTGAAAATGCCTATGGAAGATGTGCACCTTGTTCTTTTTCTCACCCTTTGTGGATGCATCATCTTTGTGAAATAACAGTTGATCACTGTAATCCTTCATCGACGTGTTGAGGGTCAACAATCCCAAGAAGGGGTTATGTTGAGTAGAAGTCACACCCCAAAAAGCGATTTGTGACACATAATTTTTTATGTTACACATTTGAAAATATATTTCTCACTCACACCTTTAAGGTTAAGGTAATTTTTTAGGTCACAGGACTAGCACAACACTCCTGATTTGGACTATGAGACACCCCTGAAGGGGCAAACCCACCCTACCTTGCAGGATTTGAACATGTGACCAGCTGTAATGTTCAGTCATACTTGAACAAACAGCCTGCAACTTTAAGAAAGTAGGATCTAGTTAGTTATTAAACCATGTAAATTTTACATGAAACTAGCTTTGCTATGCTTAATTAGAATACATAACATGCAGAATAGAAGATAAACAACACCTAAATATATTTAGGGTATATAAATCTCCACAGATAATAATTTTGGGAACTTTGTTTCCCTTGCAAAGTAAAGAAATCACAAGTACTTGCCATCAAATCTGGTATATCTTGAGTTGGTTAACCACATTAGGTACTTTTTGATCCTTATACAGTTTTTCTTATTGCTTTTCCTGCTCTCCCGTGCATGGACCTTCCTTCTTGCTCTCTTCTTTCTGATGACCTTTCAGGTCCCTAGTATTGTGCCCAAGTTGAGCTTGTAGAGTGTTCTTTCAAAAATCATCTTTGTAATTAATTTTACTACTGGTGTCATTCCCTACCATTCACTACTGTCTTGCTTCTTTTCATACAATGTTGAAGTGGGGGTATCCCTACTTCTGCAACAAGAGTTCCTTGCTTATTCAAGGACTTCCCTGTCAATTCTAGATGTGCTACGCTATGAGTAATAGGATAACTTCGTTGCTTCCGAATGGTAACCTTGTCTGTTGCAGGTAGCTCATCGGTTGAGTATTCTGGGTTTTTAGGGAGCCTCCTGGACGCTCAAACTTGCATGGAAGCATTCCAAGGGTCTCCATAGGATTGCAAAATACCCCATAGACTGTTTGCTTGGGAAAAAGTTAAGTTCAATTTTGAATATGTTAATGGCAGTATGGGTTTTGATGCCTCCAACTGGTCCAAAAATGCGAATTTTGTAACTGTTGTTGCATGTTTCAGCGCTATGACTTACGTGATTCACTAGACCTTTTGCTCCACTTCATGCTGTAACCCTCTAAACACCAAACTATTGTTTACTGAAAAAAAGCATAGTTGAGAAAATCTGCAAAAAATCCCGATTTTGCCGATTTTTTCCCGATTCACAGGCTAGCCGATTTTCTCCTGATCTTGCCGATTTTTTCCCGAAAAATTCTGATATGCATGAAAAAAGCTTTTTTTCAATGAAAATTTGCATTTTCTTCGGTTTTTTCAATAAAAAATGCCGATTTTTTGCCAATTTTTTCCCTGATTTTTTGCTGATTCCGATTCTTTGCCGATTTTTAAACCAGCCAATTTACTACCCGATTCCGATTTTCTCAACTATGAAAAAAAGGCTCATATTATGCTTGTTGATTTGCACAAGCTTTGACAAATTGTTAACTATCACTTATATCAACTTTCATGCTTCTAGTTGACCTCAGTGATCTATTTCAGAACGCGCCTCCCCAACATGAAGGCTTTTCGTCTCTTAGAAGCTCATATTTGAAGAACAAGAGGATTCTTCTTGTTACCGTCTGTGTACCTTTCTTCTTTTTGTAAGTGAAGACTTTGTTCCCAGCCTGCTATGCTTTAGCCTCTAGCCAATAGGATATTACCTCTTGCTATGGAGTTGTTCAATCCTCTAAGATCTTCTTACTTGAGTGAAGTCCTTGCAAACATGGTTCACTCTGCAATGTTTGTTGTCTTGGCTATTGTTGATGCCTACCCAGGTCACCTCATGCTTGGTCGACTCCTGTGAAGCCATACCCTCTATTTTCCGACAAGGTTTGATATGAAACATCTGGTGTTCCAGCACTTTCCCAGGCCATTTAGGGGTCTCACGCTTGGCTGTGCTTCTGCAAGCTCTGATTCTTACACTCTTTGGAATGTCTAGTTGATTCTTTTTTATTAGTTCTACAAATTTCTGTTTCCTTGTTTGCCCTAGAATCATCCATTTTTGGTTTCCTTCTATGCTGGTCATGTCTTGCTTCATGCTTTAGTGAAACCCTTATACACTGATTTTATCTTTGGTAATAAATTTGACTATCCTTGAGCATGCAACCCCACTTGTTTCCATGTCTTCAACTCCCTTCATGGAGTGATGGCAATTGGCCACATCATCTCTCTAACAGAGATAGGAAATTGAAATATAAACAACTTTTCTCCATGATAGCAAAATTGTAATCCAAGTTCTTTCCCCAAATTTTAGGATCTTTCTGATTCGATTTTTTACATAGACGCTTGATTGCTCACTTTTGTGGTATCTTGAGGAGATTTAGGAAATCAAGAAGGAACCTTTAGAAGCATTTGCTTCTCCACTTCAGGCCTGGTATGCTTTTCCTTCAAGCCAAAGTGGGTCATTCGTCTGCTATTTTAAAAATATGATTTGTCGTTATATTGCTTGTTCTTGGAATGAAATTTTGGGAAAAGAGGATTCCTGTTAACCTCAATCTGGTTGGTGTCTTTATTTATTGGGTCTCATATTCTTTCCATGGTGTGCATGATATGAATGTTAATAATAGAATTCAGAAGAAGAAGAGAGATTGGCCAAGTCAAGGAGAGCACTCAGACTAGTTCTATGTAATTGGGGAAAAAAAAAAAGAACATGAGGGCATACCTATGTTGCATGAAAACACATATGGTATTGGATACAGATTTGCCAAAATTTCAAGACCCCCTAATATGGATATGACTGGATACAACATAATAAAAAGCACATATATAATATATATTAAAAGAAAAGTATATAACACAAATTTGGAATGGGATATTTTCATTACATAAGAAGAGGATTGTCATTGTTTTTAAATTTCATTCTTTTAATCTCATGTTGTGGATACAATTCTAGATATATCGGGGATATATCTGGATGTATTTGATATGGACCAAATACGGGATGTTTTTGGATATGTCTGGACACCATACCCATTTATATGGATACAGAATCTGAGGAGTGTTGTATCAGTATCCGAATCTTAAATTCGGATAATGGGTATCCAGGTAGGAGGATTGCCGGATATAGTAACTCTGGGTGAATGACTTCTCAAACATGCATAACACACAACTGATTCTGTTTTGATTAAAGCATTAGATTGCCAAATAATGAAGGCAAAATTGTCAGCATTTGGATGAATTGCCAGCAACATAGAAAACACTAATCAGATTCTGTTTATAGATGATTGTGAAACTTTACCACTACCATTATCAGAGTAACTGGAACTAATCAGCACATGACAAACTAAAGGGAATGTATAGCTTTGCACCTACAATTTTCCTTGGTCTTGTCTGCTGAAGATCAAGGTGTAGATTGTGCCTAGGAGGGAAATTGTCTAATTTTAGTCTCAGATTAATATGTTCGATTGTAGCCTCAGCCACAAGGTTCAACAAGCTTAGAAAGAAATTTAGCATATGTAGAAATGTTGATAAAGTTTGCCATGTTTGAAATATGAAAATATATTTGTAATTTATAGAAATAAATAAAAACAAATACAGGAACTAAAATTTATGATAATGCAACTTGAAATGTATGTGAAAACATGTCCAAATTATGCCTGCATAAGTTTCTTTTTATTAGGGTAAATACAGGTTTTTGAAAGGGCCTGTACCCTTTTACAAGACAACATGAAGCTATTCAATACGTAAGTTAGTACAATACATGTTACCAACTTTGTTCACTTTTCATGTTGACTCAAATTGTTCATGGAAAGAGCACTGCTAGAATATTTTTAGCAGGACAGATAGGCTATGAACCATTTTAATTTAACACACAATATATCAAGTTTGGAATTCTCGTCATCTGGTGTGCATGTAATTTTCACAACTCACTTCTTTAATATTTGTTGTATCACTATTTACAGCTTCAGGTGGTTCTATTCTAGAGAATGGCTACATATGTAGTTCACTGATATCAAAATCATTTTAGACAGTTACATGTAAAATTTTGAAATTCTGGTTTGTATGTTGAAGAGATATTCAAGTCTTCTGCATTCACACATGTAATTGTGCTATCCTGAACTCTATGCTTTTTGGTAATTGTTGGCTTTTGTATTCTTTTCAGAGTTGGAAACACAAATGATGTTAAGAATGTTGTACAAACTCAGAAATTCTCAAATAATATGTCTGCCTTGATATATGCTATTGTCATCTGCATTGGGATCTCCTAGCTTTGACTTTAACACAAATTTTCAAACTAACCTGCATCGCTTATCTTAGTTTTTGTATACTTCTAGATGTGGAGAGTGTTCTTAAAGATGATTGAATATGCTTAAATTTGTAGGGTTGGCAGAACAGCACGTCTGGGCCAGAAAGGAGAAGCTTTATTATTTTTGCAGCCCATTGAGTTAGATTATTTGCAAGAATTGCAGAAACATGGGGTGCCCTTGAATGAGATATCAGTCAAAAAGATTTTGGACCTTATTCAGGTGAGTGGAAGGAAAAGTCATAAACAGGCAAAATGGACTGCATTGGAGATGCATCCTGGGGCATTATCTATGCAGATGGCTCTGGAATCATTCATTATGATGGAGGTACTTCTATATTGAAATTTTAAAACAGATTCTAAGTTGTTCTGATGAGATATATTTACCTTGCTTATTTTTCACATGCTCAATTGAATGCTTATTCCATTTGCAGTCTATAAATGGCCAACTATAGTTTTCAGTTCCTGGAGAGGATTTCTCAAATATATAAGGCAACAACTAAGGTTATATATTGCAACAGAGTGCTTTGTAGAGACCATGCAAACTTTGAATGGGAGAAGTATCATTCAGATGATGTAAAATGAGTTGGATTACTAGCAGGACATTGTCATTGGTTCTCATTCTGTCACTCTTTTTGGTTTCGCACTTAGCCTTGTGAAAATACTACGACTAAAAATATGCTTAATTCATGGTGATTTTGTTTTCAAAACTCTGGCTCAACAAAAAATGTGAATCTAGGGATAATACCTGTAGATTTCAATCTCTATGAAAAGTTATTTGATCTGGCTAAAAATTCCCGAAACTGGTACTGAGTTTCAGCAGAAAAGGGGTCTACCCTGACTCTTAGACATCACCCCACCTGACTCTAAAATATAATTTAAAATTAGAATAAAAAACCACTGAATATTTTTATGAACAATAATGCCTAACTGGATGAAATTTTCATCCTTAATTAACTTTAGGGCTTAACTTATTCCACTATAATGGATTTTGATTTTGATCTGGTGAAATCTAGGGTTCAAATAGTAACTCATGCTTAATAGGATGCCCAAGTTAAAAGCTTTTTCATGGAGAAATTCTTTGGCAAGGGTTCCACTTTGGTTGCTTTGGCAGACAATCCCATTGACGTATGCGTTACCCCTGCCGATAGGAGGATCACTCCAGTACTGCAAATAGGAAAAGCTGAATAGTCCTGCCTAAAACAATGATACCATATCTGGCACTCCTTTTGTCTGAATGCCCACATCTATGTATTCGATATGGATCCAAATATGATACTTCTTGGATATTGTATCCAAATACATAGATAATGCATCCAAATAAATATGCATGTATCTGGTTTATATCTGATATATTTGGGTATGGCCTGGGTACATCTAGAAACGTATCCAACACTAGAAAACCAATGATAATCCTCTTTTAATAATAAAAATATCCTATTTAAAACTATTATTTGTGTGGACATTGTATGTTCTATGTTTGTCCTTTAACATACACACACAACACACACATGGTCAAACGCACAAAATACATACATACATTTGTGTGTGATTATGGATGAAGTGGTTTCTTTTTAAGGGGAAACAAAAAGTGAAGTTGATTATCCTGATTTTGACCATGGAAATCAAGATTAAGAAGATGCCTCTCAAAAGGGATTAAATCTACGTCGAAGGGAGGATATAATTGATAAACATGTATTTTAATTATTAAAAAATTATTATAGGTCCGAGGTGTAGACCAATTGGTTCATCCAAACCCCATAAGGGGGCGGAGGTCCAAGGTTCAAATCTCGGGCCTCGCCGGACTGAACGCTTGTCCCTTTCCTGGTGCTTTCAGCGGCGTAAAAGGTTTAAAATGATTGTGGCATGGCGGTTATAGGGGCGGACAGCGCAGAATACTGTGGCGGCCATAAAAGCTGGACAGCCTGCCCGGATTTGTGGCGGCTACCGATTCCACCATGAAAAAAAAAAAAAAAAAAATAGAAACAGCACTTGCAACTAAAATAAATGCAATGGGGATACTTTGTAAGAAAGCACACTGTTGAACAAGTGATGTGTCATGAAGATTGCAATAGCTTGGTGGTTTGGCATTCTTCAAGCTTTGCATTTTTTGGATTTGGAATTATGAGGGCTTTCTCATTGCTTTTAGCTCTGCATGTATATTTTTGCTTGGGATATTGGCTTCAAGCCCAAACTTTTGATTTTTATGTTATTTTGTTATGATTCAAGAAATATGCTTAAATGTCCAGTGGAAATTTGCGACACTGTTCATTGTTGAAAATAATTGACAAATCAAAGGATCATATTCCAGAATTGCTCAGAAACAGAGGAATCCTCTATCAACTTGACATTTGCATCTTTGCTTTTCAGACTTTAACAAAATAAAGAACATCAAAAAATCCTAATATCTTTGAGGTCCTCTATCCATTCTTGGATATGTGATTTTGCTTCCCTGTTTTTTTGTTTCATGCAGCTTTTTGACAGTTATAATAATGATGAACATATTATGATGTGGTGATGAACCAATTAGCCATTTTCTCTAGTTTGCAGTTTTATATCTTTGTGATTGCGTTTCTTTAATAATGTTTCTAAAGCAGGGAAGCATGAAGCAACTTGCAAAAGATGCATTCTGTTCTTTTGTTCGTGCATATGCTGCTCATCGAGGTGATCTCAAAAGGATCTTTCAGGTGAAAAAACTTCATCTAGGCCATGTCGCAAAGAGCTTTGGTCTAAAAGATCAGCCTTCCCTAGTTGGGGGATCATTTAACAAGCAGAAAAAGAAAAGGGAGAGAAGTCAAATGCATAATAAATGGTCAAAGAAGAAGAGGCGTGTTGTATGAGGTATTCTAGTTTGATATATAGGATTCATTGTATATAAAAAACAGATTTGCTATATATGCAGAATGTACTGTCTAAATCTTTAATGCATAGTTTTAAATTATTAAATTAATGTGCATTCAAACAATATGTAAGCATATTCTTTATATAGACGTGAACAATTGCACAATTTTATAGCACTGGATTATAGGATGTTAATGTTTATTTACCTGACCTGACAAGGCACACTTTCATTTACTGATTATAAGGTTTGCCTTGTCTTAATGATCAGATGCTTCACCCTTGTTAGTATTACGAACGTGTAAGTGTTCACATCTTGCTCATTTGAATTGAAGACAAGTAGTTCTATCAAGACAAGTAGTTCTATCATATTTTATTTCCTTTCTGCTTCATTGTATGATTGTTATGTGCATTTGGTTTTGACTAGATTCGTTGTTGCTTTTCATTTTCTAACAGATGATTATTGGGCTTGGTTTGCTATTTACACTCGAGGTCATTCTTTGTAAAACTATTCATGTCACCAAAAAATCCACCATCAACATGCTTCAATGTTAGGGGTACCTCATTAGCTGCAAGCTTACTGTAGTGGTAAGGGCTTTGGCCTCTCTTTGAGAGGTCCAAGGTTCAAACCCCACTTAGTATGAGGGGACCAGGACCCCTCATAAAAACCTGTGTAAATTCATTGGAAAAAAATGTTAGGGGTACCTTATTGCTTTTATAGGGACCATTGTCTTTAGTCATAGAAGTGTATTGTGGGACCATCGCTCCTTGTTGCAAGATATGCTTTTGATAGTATTCTTGAATTATGCCCTTAATGTTTTTGCGTTATAGCTCTTCAATTGTGTTGCATTATTTTTTAGTTTTACACATACAGTTTTGATAAGAGATAATGTAGTGTAATATGTCAGTTGTAAGTGACATAGTTATGGGGGCATTTTTGTACTTTAATTGTAAGAATCCCAGACATTCTCCTGGTGGCCATGGTTGTCTTTGCACTTTCTGTGTGTTTGTTTGGAATGCTATTTCTTTTATCAAGCCTTCAAGCCTTACATATATATTGATGGTGTTCCACCTGAATAAACTTTATTTATTTAAGAAGGTTTCATTTACTTTCATGAATTTGGATGCCGCGTAGAATGATGCTAAAGTCTAGCAAATTGGCAAGTTAGCTTGATGAATTTAAATTGTCTACTTTTGATTATGTTTGGAATTTTCTTTCGAAGGTTGAGGATTTGAATATTCAAGTTATTAAATTTGGGGAAGATAAGTGAGAAGCAACTTATATAGATCATCCAAATTTCCTTGTTTAGCAGCTTATGTTTTACTTTTGATAAACAACTTTTTTGTTGAAGATTTTGCAATTATCTTGTTGTAGGAGTGAAATTTTATGCATTATGATCAACTTCAGCCTAGTGGCCTAGTGGCAATGTCCTTGTGAAGTATCATAAGATGAATCAAGCAAAATACTAAGAGAAGTCTGGATTTCAAAAGCAGGTTTAAGTCACACGATGATTGCCAAAACTAGCAAAAGCTGATGGGGGTTTGTTGACATTGTGTTACGGCAAAGTATAATGCAGAGGATTGCTTGAAGTTCAAGTATGATGTATGTGAAAACATTTAAAGCAAAATGTAGAATGGGCATGATTAAAAAATAAATAAAAATAAAAATTTGTGGTATGATCTGCACAATGGGGCTTAGGATGGTGACATAGAGGATGACTCTAAAACTTATTTGTAAACATTGGATGAGTTATGCTTTAAAGTTTTGCTGCAGAATAGGGTGGAAATTATTAACTCTTGTGATGCAACAAGGTCCTAAAGTATGCAAAGAAAGAATAAGCTTTATTTTGATATAATGCAAATGAATTGTAGAGTACAAAGTCCTTGTGTAACAAAGTTGACAACCTTAAACTTTAACCACAAAAGCAAATGTAGGGCTGCAAATAAGCATTGGGTTTTAAATTCTAAGATCCGATTCATTGGAAGTTGCAAAAAGGAAAACAAGAAGTGTACCAAATAAGCATTGGGCTTTAAATTCTAAGGCCTTTTGTAGTGTACATTTGCAAGAAGTGTACCAACGTTCTATTCACCATTTTAGTCTCTCAAACTGTTTGAGAATGAAAAGTTGTGGAGTGGGCTAGTTGGGTCTAAAGCAAATTTTACAAATGTTGCTAGGAATGACGGATGAATTTGGGATCAGAATTTGACATAATGGAGTTTGGAATATAGAAGCGAATCCGTACATCCTGGAAATCATATTTGCAGTTGATGATGTGTCAATGCTCTTCTTACAAGGCACCATGATTGCCATCTTTGAAAATTTGCCCATCCCAATAAAGATATAATCGTTTTGATGTTAGTGTAAGGCAAGCCTGATAAGGAGTCTATGTTGATGGATTCCCACAATATGGAAGGAATAGGTAATAGTGTGTTTGTTAGCTTGGTAATGTTGCAAGGAAAATAGGATTTGGTGTGGATCTCTACATCTTGACACATATGAGGCCAATGAAAGTGTCGTAGCATTTTAAGTGTAGTGTTGACGCCAAATTGTTACTTTGGAGTAAGTGCACCTCCTACATCACGGCCCATTGTTTAATTAGTGCTTTGGCATCGACTTATCTTGTATTGAGGTAAATCTATACAAAGTTGATGATTTCATAGTCTAAAGTTTATGGCCTTGCCTATCCGTGATTGTGAAAAGTGCTTAGACCATAATATGTTAAGATGTTTGGTTTTGCTTGCATTGGAAATGCTTGATGATAAGGTAAAAGCGTTGTAACTATGCTATCCATTTTATATAACATGTAATTTTTAACATACTTTGTGTACTTTTTTGTTTTTGGTTACATAAGGGAATTGGTAACATTCCTTCATTTTCTACTACTAAACCTGGATTCAAATTCTTGGAGCTGCCACTATAACCCTTACCTCACCTCGTTATTAGCCACCTGACATGAGGGAGACCACCCGTGGCTTGGGATTAGAACTGCAGTTGTCGGGTTGGCGTGCACTTAGTGGAGTCAAGACAATCTACTACCTTTGCCCCAAATAGGCTTACCTCCAAGGTTTGAACCTGGGTCTCCTCTTGGTAAGCGCCAAAACTTACCAATCCACCCAACCCTTGGGACTTACTTTGTGTATCTTATCCATGATGTATTGGTGTCATTGTTGACAACTTAGATGATGGTATACAACTACTAATAGGTTAAATAACATTGAATTGAGTCAACAAAGGTTTTTGATTGGTAGGCATTAAGGTACCAATTTTGTAAAGATGATGTCAAGCATGTCTATGATGGTTCCATCTCAATCATGAAAGACATTGTCATTGGAAACAACACTTCATCTATTCAAGTGCTTGTTGAAAATAAGTCCATCCAAATATGGCTTCATCTTGCATGATTGTATTGGGAGGACAAGAAAACTATGAGAAATTGAAGATGAATTTGTGGTAGAAGTTGCAAAGCCTGGGAAGCTTTTGAGCTTAGTCATGTTCTTTACAACATGCCATTCTTGAATTATTCAAATCTTAGTGAGGCCTCTATGTGTGTCTTCATGGTAATGATATAATTGACATAAGATATATTTCATACCAAGTGTACACTTGGGCATGTTGGTTTGGATCACAATTTGACATAATGGAGTTTGGAATATAGAAGAAAGTCCATACATGATGGAAATCATTTGCTGGAATATAGAAGAAAGTCCATACATGATGGAAATCATTTTTGCAATTTATGATGTGTCAATGCTCTTCTTACATGGCACCATGATTGCCATCTTTGAAAGTTTGCCCATTCCACTAAAGATATAATCGTTTTGATGTTTAGTGTAAGGCAAGCTTGATAAGGAGTCCATGTTGATGGATTCCCACAATATGGAAGTAATAGGTAACAATGTGTGTGTTAGCTTGGTAATGTTGCAAGGAAGATAGGATTTGGTGTGGATCTCTACATCTTGACACATGAGGCCAATGAAAGTGTTGTAGCACCCTAAGTGTAGTGTTGATGCCAAAATGTTACTTTGGAGTAAGTGCACCTCCTCCATCACGACCCATCATTTAATTAGTGCTTTGGCATCGACTTATCTTGTATTGAGGTAAATCTATACAAAGTTGACGCCATTAGGATAAATTGTTTCATAGTCTAAAGTTAATGGCCTTGCCTATCTGTGATTGTGAAAAGTGCTTAGTCCATAGAATGGTAAGATGTTTGGTTTTGCTTGCCTTAGCAATGCTTGATGATAAGGTGAAAGTGTTGTATCTATGTTATCCATTTTGTATAGCATGTAATTTCTAGCTTACTTTGTGTGCTTTTTTCCGGCTACATAAGGGAATTGGTAACATCCCTTCATTTTCTACTACCAAACCTGGGTTCAAATCCTTGGAGCTGCCACTATAACCCTTATCTCACCTCGTTATTAGCCACCTGGCATGAGGGAGACCATCGGTGGCTTGGGATTGGAACCACTGTCATTGGGTTGGCGTGCACTCAGTGGAGTCAAGACTATCTGCTACCTTTGCCCCAAATTGACTTGCCTCTAAGGTGTGAATCTTGGTCTCCTCTTGGTAAGCGTCATAACTTGCCAATCCACCCAGCCCTTGGGACGGACTTTGTGTATCTTATCCATGATGTATTGGTGTCATTGTTGAACAACTTACATGATGGCATACAACTACGCATAGGTTAAGTAACATTGAATTGAGTCAGCAAAGGTTTTCTAATGGTAGGCATTAAGGTGCCAATTTTGTAAATATGATGCCAAGCGTGTAGTGTGATGGTTCCATCTCAATCGTGAAAGACATTGTCATTGAAAACAATGCTTATTGAAAAGAAGTCCATCCAAATGTGGCTTCATATTGCATGATTCTATTGGGAGGCCAAGAAACATATGAGAAATTAGAGAGCTTGTGCTAAGATGCCAACTGATAAGAATGTTTGAAAGCATATATGGTAGTGTAGTCGTTGACATCTTTAACAACTTGATGCATACCATCATTGTTGGTTCATAGACGAGCAAAGCTCATTGAACTCATCTATGTACTATGAAAGAGTTTGTTCATAGTGTTGATGAAATTGCTAGAGACATGTACTTGTCTCCATAATGTCCAATGAGTAGTAATAAGTGCATAGTAATTTCATGACTTTTTTAGGATTCAATAGGGTCCATCTTTTACAAGTAGTTTGCTAGTGGTTTTTTGCCAAAAAGATGATGAATTTGGACATTTTCAAGGTAAAAAGCATGATTCTATCAATGTGGAAAAAGTAGTTAGCAGAAAATAAGCTTCTAGTTCTTGAAGCCATATCCAATTCTTTAGCATTGAGTTACCCTGAGAAGATTGGGATGTTCATGTTGGTCTATATCTTTGAGCAAACTATGGCCATGGAAAGGCACTAGAGTGGTGGTAGTGAACATTGGTGCTTTCATTTATTTTTAAAACCCTAAAATTTTCCAAGCAAAGCCATTGTTCTTCCAAAGCAAATTAAAGGAACTTCTTGACGGATTGAGTCAAGAGTTTGTCTTTTTATCCTCATCCATGACAATGTGTCAACGATGTTCTTTAGGGTAATCTAACATGGAACCTCATGTGATTCCTTGGTTCACGTCCCACGACCGTGTATAAACAAACATTCAATAATAGAACATATTGAAGAATCAACTCGGATAGAAGTCAAGCAACAATGAAAGAAACTGTAAATGAAAACAAAAATATATATGATGTAGGCATTGTAACCTAAGTACCTTGTCAAGGGTAAACTGTTTGCTTGAGATTTTGTTTTAACCCATTCAAAAAGTGTTGGAAAGGTTAGAGGGAGAATAAGAAGTTTTAATATGGGGCCCTATCTCAGATAGGGTTCTTAACAACTATATGAAAAAACACTCTAGAGGCCCTCAAATTAAAAATAAAATAATTACTAGAAATAAGGAGTGTGGATGCCCATAGGCACCCCCACAATATTTTTCATTTATCATAATATATTACAAATGATTGCTTGTTAAGAGGTATTTATGATGATATGAAAACCCCAATGAGAGGTTAACCTTAGGTTGACATTAACTTAACCTTGAGGTTAACCTTACAATAAAATAATAATAAATTACCCTTTAAACAAGGTTATCCATAAAGGTGGATTAATCAATACCACTAAGGGTGAATACATGAGAGTGCCCTTAGGCTTACATGAAGATGCATGTAGGCTTACATAGAAGAATACCCATAGGCTCACATGGGAAAATGCTTGTAGGCTTACATCAAGATACTTTAAGGTTGACCTAATACTTGTTTGTAGGCTTACATGAAGATGCTCGTAAGCTTACACCAAAATGCCCAAAGGCTTACATCAAGAGCACTTGTAGGTACTTCACCATTGTTGGCCTTGGCCTGATAAGGTCAAATTTCAAATATTTCAAATCTCTCATAATCTGAATTGAGGATCCAAGGAGAGAAGACATTAGACATGATATATCCCCCCCCCATAATGAATGCTAGTATGGGCCACTCAATCATGTTATCTTCTCTTTGCCAAAAGTACATAAACTGGATTAACTTCTCATAAACATGAAGCCATAACTCCACCTCCTCGATCAAGATGTTGAGCTTTTCGTGAGATCTTCAACATGCACTACGGTGACTACAATATGTCCCCTAATATCAAGAGAAGGCAATTGGATGATGAAGCAATAGATAGGTTTGAATAATCAATCCCAATGATTAGAAAGGGCTCATAGACACAAGACATACCTTGCATTGATCATCCAAAACCTACTTTTGTAGCCTAAAAGATTACCAATCACTGTAGTGAAGGGTTGGAGCTAGAGCAAATATCCATTATGAGAAAAGAAAAAGATTATACATGATCTCCATATGAAGAACTTGTACGATAAAAATCCCATAGAAAACAATAGCAAGTTCTTTAACTGATGTCACAAATCTGTAAAGCTTAAAAACTATACGATTTGAAAAAAATGGCCCAAAACGCTTTAGTATGCAAAAGTTATGGTCTTCAAAAGTTATAGCATACTAATGCTCGAAGCAGAACAAAAAATAAAATGTCAAACTTTAGAAAAAATTTCGCCGAATCGATAGTTATCACTTGTCACCATTGGATTAGATGTTGCACGAACGAATTTGTGTTTGATACATTGTATTATGTGATTGGTTGGTTTTTTTGCATATATGTAAAAAAAATTGATTTAGTAGGTTTGGAGTTGAAGAGGTTTGAACCCAAGACCTCTTGAAAACAAATATGATTACTAACCAATGTACCATATGTGTGTTGAGATAGAGGAGGTGCAATTTTCACTTGAAACACAATTTTTTTTTTGTAATTTGTTTGGGAGCCTTATTACATGTGCTTGCATTTGTGTGAGGACATTTTGTGTGTGCAACAACAAGCACACAACATGTGCACAATGGTGAGTGCATCCATGCTATGTCCCATGCATGCACATGGGCATGGCGTCATAGTGCATGCTCGTGCTAGGACAACATGGCATCATAGTGTGCGCTCATGCTGGGACAACACGTGGGGTCCTAAGCGGCCTACATGCATAACAACATGCAAAAATAAAAATAAAAATAAAATGAAAGACATTTACATACAAAATGAAGAGGGTGCGAGTCAAACTCATGACTTGTATGCCACAACAAAGCATACATGTTGCTAAGCCATCACATTGTTATATGACATGTTTTTAAGGTGTTGAATTTTAACTTGTAGATTTCTCGAGAGAGACAATTATGCCTTCACATCTTCCTATTTTTCCTGTTGCAAAATGGAATATTTATGTTTTGAATTTCAAATTTTGGAGGAAAAAAGCACATTTATTGGATTAAAAAATAGGTATTAAAGTGACAAAATATTTGAAAGTGTTGAATTGGGACTCCCCTGAAATTTCTCAAGGAATTCATTGGAACTGACGGTTCATCTATATAGCCTATTTGTGCAATTAAGTGAAGTTGCTTCGATTTGGCTTTGATACCATGTTAGAATTTGCAATATTTTCTAGAAACATCTCAAAACATCCATTCACCGCAATCATATATACAAAAAGGAAGAAGAGCGAAAAAAAGAGAGCGTAGAGACAAAAAAAGAGAGATAAATGATACAATATGTGATAAGGAATAAGGGATGGGCACCCACAATATTTTTCATATATCACAATATATTACAAATGATTTCTCATTGAGGGGTATTTATAGTGATATTAAAACCCCAATGAGAGCTTAATCTCAAGCCAACATTAACTTAACCTTGAGGTTAACCTTACAATAAAATAATAACAAATTACCCTTTAAGTAAGGTTATCCATAAAGGTGGATTAACCAATACCACTAGGGGTGAATACATGAGAGTGTCCTTAGGTTTACATGAAAATGCCCATAGGCTTACATAGAAGAATGCTTGTAGGTTTACATGAAAATGACCATAGGATTACATGCCCAAAGGCTTACATAGCACTTGCCTGTAAGATTACATGAAGATTCCTGAAGGCTTACATGGCACTCGTCGATAGGCTTACATCAAGAGCACCCATAGGTACTTCACCACTATTGGCCTTGACCTAATAAGGTTAGATTATAAATATTTCAGTAGATTGCTTCCATTTCCTCTATTTGCTAAGCAGTAAAATCATTATGATGTTTTAGTGATATATTTTCATTTTTTATTGTGTTATACTCTATTATTGTTTGGATTGCATTGTTTGTTAAATTTTCTTAATTTGAAAATATGAGTTTTTCCTTAATTTGAAAATATGAGTTTAAAATCAGTGATGTCACGATGCTTTATCTTTTAATTGTATGTTCACAAATATGATATTAACTTATTAGAATCTTGGATATCAAATAGGATATACCTTTGATTATCTCCCTTGCCATTTGAGATTATCTTAGATGACAAATAAAATAAACAACATCGAGAAAATTAATCCTTTCAAGAGGATATCAAATGAATCCCTCATGAACAAAAGAATGAGTTGGTGAATTAGTTTGCTCAAATTCTTCAATGTCTTCATATTGCAATTTTGCAACCTCCTCTACACAACCACTCACTACCCTACACCATTTAGTTTTCCTATAACTTTTAAGATACGTAAATTTTAATATTCCTATTTTTTAAGGAAAAATTAATGTTGATGTGATTGAAAATTGGTTAAATCAATTATCTTCATATATTTTTAAATAAATTTATTGATAGTGAGAAAATCACTTTCACACTTTTGAAAGCTTCATTACCTTTTTGAAATTGGTGGGAAGCTTATCATAATAGGATCAAGGAGGAGAATGAGTATCATGAATCAAAGTTCACATGGGGTAATTTTATGGAGGTTGTAAAGGATGACTATTATCCCATAGGAGACCGATGATTAGTACATGCAATGGCAATGATTGTGTCAAGTTAAAGATCATTTAGTTTAATATTATATTGATGCTTTCCATTTCATGATAGCATAAATCTATATTCAAGATATCAAATGGCATTGAATCCTCAAATACTACAAGAGGATGCAATGTAACCTTGGAGGGGACATGGACCTCTTTGAGTTCAAGACCTTATGAGGTATATAAAATTTATTATCAAATTGAAAGAAAATCATATACATAGAAATAGTAAGGGAGGAGGAGCAAAAAATAAGGACCATCCAAGAAAGACAAGAATGATAACCAAAAATATCAACTCAAAGAGGGTCAACTTTGAAACCGAACCTGGAAGCAGATGAAAGAGTTTCAAGATAAGAATCCTAAAAATGATGACTACCAAATGGTGTGACTATCACGAGAGAAACTAACATTCAAGAGAGGAGTTTGAGCAATTCAGTCACTATTCACCAAGAAAGAACCCTCTACGTCCACTGCACAATCACCTACCTATCCATAGACTAATGACAAAGGGAAGCAAATAAGGAAATTTGGACCAAATGTGACCATTGCCACCACACATGCTAGACTAAAGGGGCCATCAAAGAAGAGGGTTGGTTTCACTCATAAATATGGGTAAAGGGTAATCCATTGCATTTTATTTTGATAGTGGGAATACAAAGATTTGATTTTTGCTCATATTGTAAATGATTTGAATCTATCTAGTACATCACACCCACAACTATATTATGTTGGATGGTTGCAACAAGAGAAAGGTATTCATGTCACATAATAATGTCACCTCTTATACCATTAAACTCTTCAAAGATGAAGTTTTGTGTGATGTTCCCTTGGATGTTTGTGATGTGATCCAAGGCTAACCATTCATTTGGAAGAGACATCGTGTGTATAAGTTAAGATCTCATAGTGCCATTATCATTGTTGGAGGTTAATGCTTTAGGATACCAGACATATCTTCTAACATCATTGTTCTCATTTTGTGCCAAACAATATAGAAAGATAATAGGCAAAACAAAAAAAAACATTCTTTTGATCATCAAGCCACAAAGCGCAAGGAGGATTATTGCTACCATCATACCATTCATAGGACTACACAATAGAAACAAATGGATTGAATTGTTATAGAATATGATGACTTGTTCAACTCGCTAACTAAAATTCCATTTTATTGCAAGGTAAAGCATTCCATTAATTTAGTTCTTGGTTATTTTTTTAATGCATTTGTGTATTGCATATTAGTGTTTGAAAACAATGAAATCAAGAGGCAAATACAAGAATTAATTTATAAGGGGCACATCAAACCAAGTGCTTCAACATTTGGATGTCCATTTGTTTTGAATCCAAAGGAAGATGGAACATGAAAACTTTGTATTGGCTATAGAGTTTTGAATAAATCATTATGAAGAACCAACATCCACTCCCTTAGATGACTTGTTGAATTAGCTTCATGGTACAAAGTCCTCTAAAATTGATCTCAAATTTGGCTATCATAAAATACCCATTGATCCCATTGATGTATGGAAGTCTGCATTTAAATCTAGGGAGTGTTTGTTTGAGTGGTTGGTTATGGATTTTGTCTTGATCAATTCACTTACCACCTTCATGAGAATGATTTATGGCAAGTCATGTGTAGTAGTCTATTTAGAAGACATCTATAGTAAGACATAATAGATAATCCAGGATTTTCAAAGACACATATATGTTAATTTGAAAAAGTTCTCATTTGGCATAATGAAGATTTAGTACCTTGGTTATATTGTTGTTTACAAAGTCCATGTTCTTAAGAAGATTCAAATAATTAGAGATTGATCAACCTCAGTGAATTTCACAAAGCTTCACAACTTTGTAGGTCTTGCTAATTTCTTTAGAAGATTCATATTCGGGTTTTCACATATTGCTTGGTTATTGTACCAAGTGACCAAAGGAGGTGCCAAATCTAAGTTCCACTAGGGAGATGCATAACAAAGATCATTTGAATTGCCGAAGGACCAACCATATTCATCTTCTATATTTTCCTACTTGATTTGTAACAACCTTTTAAGCTAATGTTTGATGCATCAAAGTATGCATTAGGAGTTGTTCTCACATAACACTAGCATCCACTTACCTACTAAAAATTATCTATATATGGCATAGAGCTCTATGTTATTGTCTAAGCATGTAAACAATGGAAGTAGTACATTTTGGACAAGCAAGAAATCATCCATACAAGTTAATTTTGACAAATTAATCTAAGAAATGAAAGACATCAAAAGTAGGTCATATTTATGCAACACTTTCATATGATCATCCCACATAAGAAAGGGAGTTCAAATTTGTTAGTAGATTGTGTAAATCGACTACCAATTGTTGCAATTGCCACCATTATTGATTTCAATGGCCATGTGACTTCTAATTAGTCCACCTTGTATGAAGCTTTTGTAGATACATATTGATCTCTTTTAAGCATGTTCTTGGATTTTGCTTACAAGATTATCTCCTATGTCACATGGAATATGAGCCATTTAGTGATTTCTCAAAGATTATTTGGGAAGCATATGTTAGAAAAGTAGATCACTTTGGGATGAAGAAAATATCAATTATCCAAAAGTACTTCTATTAGCTTGATATGAGGAATGATGTTGAGCGGTACATGAATCCATGCATCCCTTGTGTTGTTGTCAAACCAACCAATAAGAAGCAAAGAATATATAATGCATTACTAGTCCTAACCAAACCTTGAGAATCCATCTCCATATATTTCTTAATAGGTTTACCAATGTCTAATCATGGCAATGATTGTGTTTTTGTTGGAATTTATGGTATGAAATGTGACAAAGACTAGAACAATATAAGTATGGGACAAAATTAGAATAGGAACAAATTAGAGTTATAAGTGAAAATTAAAAAGAAAAAACATTCTCACCTAGATTTGGAGAGAATGTGAAGCATCAAGAGTCTCTCAAGACAACCAAAAGACATTCCATTGTATGTATACAAGTATAGTGAATTATTTTGAAGTTGTATGTACAAATTCAAAGAATGGAAGAAGTGTTTCATGGGGATTTATTTTTTTTTCATGTTTTTCATACACTGTGTTGATCTCTAATTTAGAATAACACCATGTCCCACATAATGATATTAAAGCTTGAGTCTTGAAATTGGATAAGTCGAGAGCTTGAGAATTTGATTCTCTTTAACCAAAATATTTAGTATCCAATTTTCTAGATGAAAAATCCATATATTTTTATTGTATCTATCATGGTTTAACATAATACTTCACTTCTCATCCCTAAATTTAAAGGAGAAAATTATGATTATTGGTGCACATAGATGAGGACTTTGTTTATTGTTAAAGAAGTATGGAGTGTTTGAAGCATGGAACCAACATACTAGAGTATTTTATCAATGACAATATGCCTTGTATTTGTATCACATACAAGTAGATCTTGATGCAAGCATTTTTTTCAAGATTTGCAAGTGTTAAGGATGCCAAGGATCTTAGAACACCTTGAAGACATCCTCTTAAGGGTTTGAGTAAATGAAATTAGTGAAGTTACAAATATTGAAGAGTGTGAAAATACATGAATGAAGGACAACAAAAATGTGGAAAATTACTATATAAGGGTGCATGGAATTATGCATAAATTGAGTATCTATGGTAAAGAACTAACTAAAGAAGATGTTGTAAAGAAAGTGTTGATAATATTGAAACCAAAGTGGAACAATTGTGCAATTATTATTAAATAAATAAAATATTTGAAGAAGTTGGAGTTTGATAAATTGGCAAGATCACTTATCTCCCATGAAGAAGGAATTTAAAATAGTGAAGAAAACTTGGAGTAAGCCTTTGATTCCAAGGTTATAGTATCAAACAATAATGGGCCTAGCTCAAACTTCAATTCCCAAAGAGAATGAAGGGATCAACAAGATCAATATTCTATAAGAGCAAGACACCAAGGTAGAAAAGGATACTATAATGGAAGAGGTAGAGGTAAAACATTGGATAAGAGGAATTTTTGATGTCACAATTGTAGATGGCATGACTACTAAGAAAAAGAATGTAGATTAGAAGCAACCAATGAAGGAGGAAGAAAAAAACATTTCACATGAAGAAGAGATCTCAAAAAACATGGTCTTGTCATGTTATGTGGTAAAAGTTTCAAATATAGTCTTACTACTAAGATTTCAAAATTTTAATCATATGGCCAACAATAAGGATTTGTTTATGTAGTTGAATGACTTGTATGAAAGCAAGGTAAATTTAGAGACAAAAAAGTAGTGGAGGTTCAAGGAAAAGGGATCTTATACATTGACATAAAGGATGGAAAGAAAAATATCTAAAACACTTACTTCATAGCCAACTTGAGGCACAATTTGATGTGGGCAACTTCTAGAGAAAAACTAGAGAGCAGTATTTGAGAACAAATTCATCTATAACTTAGTAAATGGGAACCAAGCGGATGCTATTTTACCTATGATAAATAATAAAATATTTCCTTTAAAACTTGAAGGGGAAGAGAGCAATTTTTGTCATACAATCATTGAGGACAAAAGCTAGTTACAACACCCAAGGTATGGTCACCTAAATTTTTAAAGCTTGTATTTGTTGAATGCTAAAGGAATGGCTTATGGAATGCCTTGTATAAAAACAAAAACTAAAGTGTGTGAAGGTTTTTATAATGGGAAAATATCATAAAGATATCTTTCCAATAGGAAGAGCATGGAGAACATCATATCCATTTAATTTGATTCATTGAGATATTTGTGGTGCAATGCACACACCAAGTGTTGGTATATCCTTCTACTTTATCACTTTCATTAATATTCATGCTAGAAAAACTTGGGCATATTTTTTTAAAAGAATAAAAGTGATGCTTTTGAAGTTTTCAGTAGCTTCAAAGTCATAGTAGAGAATGAAAATAAATATATAATTAAACCATTAAGGATTTATCATAATGGTGACTATTGTTCCAAGAAATTCAATCAATTTTATTATGAATATGTGATAAAAAATATTTAACAACCTATACGCCTTCCCAAAATGGAATGACAAAATGAAATAATAAGACAATCATGGAAATAGCAAGAAGCATGGTACTAGCAAAAGCTTTGGGTAATAATTTGTGGGTTGAAGTAGTTGTAATGGAATATACATCCTCTATAGAAGTCCCATAATTTTAGTAAATAATGGCTCCTCATGAGGCATGCTATGTAAGGAAGGCTTCAATGAATCACTTTAGAGTGTTTAGTTGTTTGATTACATTTATATTGAATATAAGAAAAGGAAGAAGTTATATCCAAAGAGTCCAAAATGAATTTTTGTTGGTTATTCTAAAGAAATTAAGGCATGTAGATGTTATAACCCCAAATATAGACAATGCATTATGTCTAGAGATGTTTTTTTTTTAAGTATGATAACATAGAATCCAAGCAGAAAATACTGGGAAGACAATCATGATTGAAAATGATTTGTCATAAGCATCAAGTGTAAACACAAGCATTTCTCCAAAGACAAGCACAAAAGGGAAGATAACATAACAATCACATTGAACCCACCAAATATTGGATCAAAATCTTGATAGGAGGTCCACAAGAATCCAATCATAATACCAAGAACAAGGGGAAAGTAACGATTAGTTAATATAGTGAATTGTGCACTATTGTACAAGATTTAAGTGGAGCCCTCAAGTTTCTAAGAAGCAACCCAAAGCAAGTTACGGATAAAATCATTTAAAGAATAATTGAAATAATTATACTTGAGACTTGTGTGAAATCTTAAAGAGCAAGGATGTAATTAGAGTGACATGGATGTCCAAGACCAAGTACAATAGTGATAGACCAATTGAAAGGCATAAAGGAAGACTAGTAGTAAATGAATATGCATAAGAAATTACCATAGATTATGATGAGAAATAAAAATTTGTTGCATGAAAAGACAAAAAAAATGGTCTTAGTCTTTGCAACCTAAAAAATTAGAACATATATCAACTTGACATAAAAAGCACATTCTTGAATGGAAAGACTAAAGTAGTAGTGTATGTGGAACAACTGCAAGTATTTGAAGTGAAAGGTAAAGGACATGTTTACAGGTTAGAAAAAGCATTATATGGACTTGTAGTACCTCAAAAATACCTAGTAATTTTACAAATTTAGAATGAGAATGCAACAACAACGATCAGCTAGTAATATCAAAACTTGGCTAAGTATAGATAGGGATCACTCTGCTTGCAAAAACTAGTTGATTGGCTCCACATGTTGATTTGCTAGCTAAAAAGCATTGATTGGTTTGAGGGAGGGATTTCTCAGTTAAAGTGTCTGATTATCCTTATAAATACGAGTGATTCACTCACTAAGTTGGAGCAAACTAGTGGGACAATCACAAAGGTAAATTAAAAGCATGAATTTCAAGGCAATTCTTCTAGAAATAAACATTTTGGCATGTAGTGACATGCTAAGTTATTTTGAAAGTATTTTAAGCATGTTAGAGGCATAACTGGTAGTATGTAACACTTGATGGTGCAACATATTGCTAAAGTTGTTCCCCAATATTTACTTTTACCAAGAGTAATTTTTCTTACCGTAGGTAACTCAAGGACAAACTCTTACTATAAACAGGGGCCTAGGGCCCTCATTGGATTTATCTTTTGAACATGAAAAATTAGAGCTACATCCTATGAAACTCACATTGTGCTTTATCCTCATGAGGTTATAAGAAATTGGCAAGTCCTTAGGCACTCCCTCACTAGCACTACCCTTTTGGTTTGTTAAGTGTGTGATGGTTGTGGCATAGCCCTTCTAGCCCATCTTATTATTCACTTATCAATTTCATAATCTAATGAATGGGTGACATTGATGTTATTTTGTTTTTCACGCATTAATTAAATACACACTTTCCTCGTTGACATAAAACTTGTATTTTCTTAAATATCTCACATCTTAAACTTTCATGTATTGTATTTTTGCTCTTTACTTTTTTTGCATTTTCCTTTCCACACTTTAATTCAAATTAGTTTAGATCAACATAGGATTTTTTTCACAAGGATAGTGGGGAGCCAGCCTAAATCTGGAGATTAGGAGAATCCATTGGCAATCCCTTCCAACCTTATTGAAACTTGAATTAGGGTACAGTTCCCTAGTTCAACATAGCTTCTAGCACACCTTGTGGGATCAACCCTCACTTTTTCCTCAAATTGGTGCTTAATGCCTTGATTTTGATATCAAAGTTACAACCATCACTAATAGAGCAATTGGCCTAAATTTGAGAATTTTTTCACAAAGTCAAAACTTGTAAGTAATTCACTCCAAAATTTACAGCGATTTACTCCATTTTGAGCAAAATGCCAAAGCTTTTACCAAATCTATTCAAGAAGCGATTCACTTGGAATTTTCACTTGGAATTTGCAAGTGGTTCACTCCATTATAGCTAATGACTTGGTTGGAGAAGTCTGCACTTTCCTACGTTGAATCCAAAGCAATTCACTAAGGCTAGAACTTGATTTTCTAAGTTCCAATTTAAAATTGACAATTATTATAATAATTTATGGTCTATCATTGAAGGTAATTTGCAAATGGTTACTCTAACATGAACTCCAAAATTTTGAATTTTTTGCAAAGACGATGACTTTAATAACATAAACTCAAATTTTACCTCATATATGCATTTTTCACTAAGAAAAAACACTTAAGGTAGATTTTAATCCATATTTCCAAAGGGCAAAACAACAAGTGATTTGCTTGAAATTAATGAACAATTCACTTTGAGATACTAAAATCTATCCAAAATAGATCTGATGAGCAATCAAAAGTACAAATTTCTTCCTCCCTCCTTTACAAGAAGGCAATTTGCTCTAGTTTTTTAGGATGATTCACTTTGAGTGATCCACTTAGATCCCTTTTGGTAGAGATTTTTCTAATTCTAAAATTGGCAAACAAATTGTTCAAAAATAGCAAACAAATAGCCTACATTTTTTAAGTGAAACACTCTATATACAAAGTTTTCAAAATCACATTCTATTAGTGAATCACTCCAAATTTGTAAGCAAATCACTCCAATTTCATGACATAGACAAAGTTTTGAATTTTTATAACTTTTTGACCTTAAAAATTTGTCCCTATAGGTACGTATGTGCAAGATTATGAATATGCAATAAAAGTCATAAAAAGTGAGGAAATATTATCAAATGATAGACATCATTACATACCATCAAAGAAATGTTGAAGAAAAAAGAAAAGAATAAACTATTACATGGATGCATGAAGAAGATGAGTTGTAAGATATTCCAATATCTAATATTTTCCTATTGAAAGGTAAAAAGCCCTATGGAAAATCTAGCTAGTCAAGGCTTCACACCACCACATATTGGTTACTTGAGCCTCTTGGTCCCAAATCTACCTAAGTGGATGAGTTGCACCCTCAATAACTCGACCAAATTTAGAAGACCCAAAATATCTTATGAGTCAACCTCCAGAGCAGACCGGTTCCTATGATACTAGCTAGATTAACAAAGGCATTTGTAGAATAAAGTAAGAAATGCATAGGGTTAGAAGCTATAAGATAAAATGGTCAAGATTCAACAACATGAAGAGGTATAAGTGCATGAGATTCTTGTTCTCATAACTAGACTGATTTGCCTAATAGACCAGCCATCATCAAATATTGCAAAATATTAATCACTTAAGCACATACATTCAAGCATTTCAAAAATCAAACTAACAATAATCCAAAGAGAAATCTAGATAATAGAATAACTTTTTACAAAATAAATTGCTCATTTAATTTTAACAAATATGCTTAAAAGGAAATCAACATATATACATATTCTATAACATCCTTTGATAGAGGTCAAACAACACTTCAATTTTCATTAAAAGCAATATAAAATTCGATCATACAAGTCCAATTGTAAAAGCTAAAGAATAAACCCTTTGAATGGATTACATTAAAATATTTATAGTTTTACATTTGCTTTCACTTAGCTTCGAATGATTGCTTTCAAAATAGAATGCAGGCCTATCAGGTTAGTACAAGAGATGGTTGTCAGTTTTGGATCAGCCATGCTCAATTACTTTAAGCATATTTTATTGATGTGTGCAACTTAGATGTCTTCTATGAAGTTGATTTGCAAGTTACGCATCAAATTCTGAGGACTTTTTGACTAGTCTACCTTTTTTCCACTCCTTTTAGTTGAATTGAGCCAACTATGTAGGGACAAGTATAGGAACTCTCGATTTTTGAGGTTTTTAACAACAATTATGCTAGGTGATTGATTGGTACATGAGAATCTTGTTGATTATGATTGGTCCAAAATATTTGGTGGCAACAAAGAGTGCTACTTCATGTCAAATGGTTTGCTTTGGTTGAACCAACAATGATTTCTCCATGCTAGATGTTTTAGCCCTATTGATGATGTGAGTTGCTTGAATGTTTTGACCCTCATCCAACACTTAGCCAAATTTTATCTTTGTTGGACACCAAACTTTTTGCTTACCTTGATGACGTTAGTATTTTTGGAGTCTAACAATTTCCTACACTTAGCAAAAATTTTGCAATGCACTTTTTTGGATGTCAGGTAGGCTTCTACTTCAAAAATGCTTTGCCCTTGCATGTCAAACTTTTTCCTTAGAATATTTTGAGCTTTGGTCTCATTTTTTGATGTGCTAGAATTTGTGCAATTTGTTGTGATGTTAGTGTCTTCAAGCATCTGACCCTCTTTTATACTTAGTCACTTCTGATTTAGTTCATACCTAGTGTTAGATACCAAAAATTATGCTTGAGATGTATTACTTTACTGTCAGGATTTATGTTTTGCAAAAACTTTCTATCCAGCTCTAATTTTAGCTCTACCAAACTTTTTTGCTTCTCATGATGACGTCATCACTTTAAAAGTCTAGTGCTTTTTAATACTTAGCAAAAATTTTGAGTATCCAATAAGGATTTGCCTTGATATCAGGCCTTTTGCACATCCTTGCTGACAACGGTGCTTAAAAATCTAGCCCTCTTATTTACTTAGCCAAAGTTTGAGTTTGGCTTTTGAGGCTTGGGTTCTTTAGATGTCGACCTTTTAGAAAGTTTGGTCCTTTGCTTTTGTATGCCAAAATTCACTGCCTTAGCATTATTTTCAATTTGGTTCTTCTACTTATTGTCCTGGTACCTATCTTAGACAAACATTTATATTTGATCATGCATTTCTGAGTATTGAGCTATTTTACAATTTTTTGGCTCTTTAGATACCTTCTCTTTATGGCCCAATCCTCTTCAATAGTCTTTTCTTGTGTTCAAATTGTGGATCAAAATATGTTGAGTGTGGTTGCTACCTTAATGCCTTATAAAATATCATAAAGCTTTGCAAAAAATCACAATCTAACTTATCTACAAGGATTTGTGAATGTGGGTAGTGAAATCTACCTACATTATTGGTGACTTTCAAGGATTTTTTCTTGCAAAAATAGAGAACCTAGTAAACCTTATGTATGGAATAATAAACATAATAATGGTAAGTATAGCTAGGAGATAATATGACAAAAAATAAATATTCGAGGAAAAGAAAGGCGTATGGATATGGGAAATAAAAGAATTTTAGAATAGGAAATTGATGTAGAAAAGTAGAAATGTAAGGGGGTTAATGTACTCTATAGTTGTAATAGGACTTCTAAAACATGCATTAAAATAATTAGTTGTTTAAAATCCATCCCATTTACCTACCAAATGTGGGACATGCTATAGATCCCAAGGGGAAGGACACATTCTAGCAATGGAAGGTTGGTAGGAGGTGAAAATAAAAATTATGTAATAGGGGATGGAAGAAATAATAAAAGGATAAGGGAGTGATTAGGAAAATATGTATGGTGTAGTAAGTGTTTGGGAAGGCGAAGGGTATAGGAAAATGGGAATGAAACTAGAAGAAGCAAGAAAAGCATGGATGTTGAAAAGTGGGGATGTTGGTAATGGTGGAGAGACAGTTAGGTAGACAAGGTGCTAAGATGATTGAGGAAGAGAATGACATGAAGATACAAAAAATAGAGACAAAAAGAGGAAGGAAATATAGGTAAGGAGAGAGAGAGAGAGAAAAGGTAATAGAGATACCTGATTACATGTACCTCTAGCAAAATTAAAACTTGCATGAGCATAATCTGCCATAGCTAGTAGGTACTTTAGATATAGACACGTAGCCTTAGGTAATTGTTCACCCATGAAAACTAAATTAGGTAAATATTCTAGGCACTTAGGAATACTTTCCTTTCCACTGCTCTCTTCTAAAACTTCATAGGTAACTTTCTTTGTGATTGTTAAAAATAATGCAACGAGTTGCTACTTCAATAGTGTGCATGGCTACTCAAGATTATTTTAACTCATAAAAAACCTCATGCATAAGATTATGCTACATCTCCTTTATAGCCTTTGTGGATGTTGTTGATAGCTAGATCATTGATTGAACTAGATTTTTTGCTAGAGCTATTAGTGCTTTAATGGATCCCATCCCTCATGTGAAGATTTTGCTTCTTACCTTCTTTTTATGTTCAACCAATTATATCTTGCCAACACATTTGTTTTATTTCCACCCATGTTTGATTTTATCATCTTGTTGCCATGGTATATGACTATCAACTTGGCGAGATATCTACCTTTTCAAACTCCATGACTTGATGCCACCTATGATCTAAATATCAATTTACACATGTCAAAACATTCTATTGCATCAAATTTTACCAGCTTCTCCTTTCATGATTGCATTTGGTGTCTACTTTTGTCATTGAGGTAACAAAAAATTATTTCCACATGCTTTCACAATCATGTGAAACAATTGTAATTGCTTACAAAGGGAAGATTAGGCCAATATTTCCATTGGGCTATGGAGTCAAGAAAATGGTAGAAGATGAATATTTTAGGGGATGATTTGAGGAAGATGAGAAAAATGGAAGAGGGAGAGTGAGTAGTAAGAAGAATTCTAACAAAGCATGAAGGATGGCAGAAGGACATGAAGAGAAGAGAGAAAAATAGAAGAAATTCATACCTACACAATGTGCATTCTACATTCTCCTTATTGCATCCAATAATTTACTTCAATATTTTATTTACCCTTTTACCTTCTTGGTATTTTATGTATTTCCCTCGAACACTAAGATAAAAAAAAGGGTGAAGCATATCCCATTTTGACTAAATGAGTTCTTCTAAAAAAAAAAAATTTGTCCCTTCTCTATCTTGATAGATTCCACAAATTAAATAAGGGCTTGCAAAAGGTCATTTTAGCTGGTCAAGCTCATAAAAAATTAAGTGCTTGTAGGCTTTCTAATCTAATAGACCTTTAAAACTATGCGCCTTATTTTTTTCTTTTGTCCTTGGACTTCACTATTTTGGCATCATTCTGGCGTCCTTAAAAAGTACAAAAACCAATTACCAAAATTTTATGGCTATTGTTGTTGGATTTCTTTACAGGCCAAGAAGAGTGAAGGCATTATCACTAAAGGAGAAGCTCTAGCAAACACTGAGATAATATCAGCTAACACCAAGATTGTTATTGGGATGCCATAAATAGATATGCCTACCCAACATATCACCTATTCCTAATCCTCAACCAAATGCTTTTATTCATCCTTATACATTGCCACACATCATTACTCATTCTATTTAAAACATTTCAATCATTGTAGGCTTTCAATGATAACTTCTAGCTCTCCCTACTCCATCCAACTCAAGCAATGAGTCCAACGATAATTTTGAAATAATAAAAATATTGGAGGTTAATAAGACATTACTGAATCAAAATGATTCTACAAAGCAACAACAAAAATAATCAAAGAATTAGAAACCTTGGAAGAGTTAGTATCTAACAAAATATTAGGTGCCTTGGAAAGGTGCTAATCAAGGAGCAAATCAAGCTCACAATCACATGGTTAATAACAATATAGAGGTGGAGTCAACATGGTGTCTTCCTTATATTGGCATGCATGACCCCACAAATTGAAATAGAGCTATTAGGTATTCTTAGACCATTCATTATAATCAACAATGTCAGGATAAGTAGACTACCATCATAGGTTGAATGGTCCCCACAGTAAATCCAACCATGTACCAAAAACCCTAGGCTCTGCAATCAACACCTATCTTGCCCAATCCCAATAACATAATTTTAATGTGATGGAAATAAATTAATAATTAGTATTCAAATATGACACCATATGCACTAATAAGTAAGGGAATTAGACTAGGAGTAAAAATAAGGTTTCTAAATAATTATTAGTTAAGAATCAAATCAAAACTAGTAAAGGTACAAGAATCCTTAGAAGAGGGAGGCCACATTTGCACTTAAAGCATAAAGGGTATATCACAACACAATAAGAGAAATATAAGGATAAGTAGAACATAGAAAAAGAGGCCATAAATACACCTTAGAAGGGGAAGGGGGAACAAAAATTGACAAAGACAAGAGGATAGATAAAAGGAAGGAACCTATAATGGACAAAGGAGACAAAGAAGCAATTGATAAATCCACCAAAAAGGAAGGTGATAAAGAAAAGTATTAGTTTCATAAGGAATCCAAAAGGTGATTGACATAATACTATATCATGAGTGAAGTAAGAAATATAGCCACAAAGCAATATAAAAAATTCATGACATGAAATGAGGATGCCTCTATGAAGTTCAAATTCAACATCATAGAGGAAATGAAAATAATGTCATCCAAGTTCAACATGCTATAAGTGTTAGCCCTACTAAGACAATGCGACTACTTCAATAAGAGCTAAAAGAGTAAGAATGGAGTTATGTTATAGGTAAGTAGCTAGAATCCACTTTTACTAATATAGTAGATCAACAAAATTTAGTGGGAGAACATTTTATAGCCATCCACGTCAACACGTCATATATACAAAATGTTATAAAGCCAAAGTTGTTGAAACCACCTCCATTATATGTGATATTTAATATTGAAATTTAGATTCTCATAAGTTGCATGGTCAGTTTTAGTGCAACAATCACAAAAATGCCTAAAGTTATTTTCAAAGAAATAGGTCTTCCTTACACCAAGACAACAAGACACCCAATGTAAATGAATGACATAAGGATCAATGCAATTAGTGGAGTAAAAAACCTAATCATAACTATAGCTAGGCATTTGGAGTTTATAGTAGTGTAGGAAGTAATAGTCGTGGAATTACCTCTATACTTTGGTATGTTGCTATCTAGATAATGAATGCATAAGTTGTTTGGATATGGTTACCTAGCGATGGACTATATTCATATGAAGGTGCCCAAGGATTGGTAGGTAATTAGGATTAATAATGAACTACCTTGTAACTACTTTCTAAACAAGTTGAATGATGGAAGTATATTAAATTATAATGAGCTTCCAAAATTTTTAGGAGATAATAAATATCATTAGGGCAATTGAGACCCAAAAGTTGATATACTAATTGAAATATTGTAATATGATGGATACCCTAAGGTTGAATACGAATAAACTAAATTAATAAAATATCTCATCATCAAAACACCTTTAAATCTTCTAGCCTTGATGAGTCAAGGAGTATATAATATGTGGAATATGTATATTGAGGGTGCTAGAACCAAGGATGGAGTAGGCACTAGTGTTTAGTTCATTAACCCACAATGTGCGCAAAATCATTATGCTTGTAGGTTATCATTCAATTGTATAAATAATATGGTAGAGTATGAAGCACTCTATATTAGTTTTAAAAAAGCTAGAATATGGGAATCAAGGACCTAATAATATATGATGACTCTCAAATAATTGTAAATTAGGTCAATTCCTAGTTTGCCACAAAAAATAGGCACCTGAAGTCTTATAAACATTGAGTCTATAATTTGTTGGAAATTTTTGATACATATAAAATCAAAACAATTCCTAGAGAATTTAACACAAACACATATGAGTTGGTAGGATTGATAGCCTAGTTTGACCCCATAAATGATATGTGGGATAAACCTAAAGAATTAGAGATAGTCTTTTTTTTTTTGAATTTACATGGTGGAATCGGTAGCCGCCACAAATCTGGGCAGGCTGTCCAGCTTTTTATGGCCGCCACAGTATTCTGCGTTGTTCGCCCCAAAAATCGCCACACAGATCTTCGCACAGTCCGCCGCTATAACCACCATGCCACAATCATTTTAAACCTTTTACGTCGCTGAAAGCACCAGGCAAGGGACAAGCATTCAATCCGACGAGGCCCGAGATTTGAACCTTGGACCTTCGCTCCCCTTATGGGATTTGGATGAACCAATTGGTCTACACCTCATACCTATTAGAGATAGTCTTTAGACTATCAATTCTTGATAATTTTGACCATTGGTGGGTCTTTCAAAATTATGAGCAAATCATAAAATTCCTAGTAAGGGAGTCTCAATACACCAAAGAGAAGAATGAGTATGGATATGGAATCAAAAATGGAGTCATACACCTAAAATTAAATTAGTTGACCAAGTGCCTGATAACCCTAGAATTTTTTTTTTATCCTAATGATAGTATAATAAAAATGAGTCTCAAGGTGAATCCTTCTTCATATCATCCAATTGAGGTAGTTGAAGGGAATAATCTATTGCTTTGAAAATATTGTATTCAAGAAGAAAAATATATTTTCAAATATCTATATGGTAAGTATGGAGACATTTTTTCTTGGCCATACAAATAGCTTAAAGTCTATGTATAGAATATCATAGAGCATCCTATCAAATTGGATATTGATGCCAAACCTATTAGATAAAAATAAAAACTAGTAAATCCAAAGATAGAAGCTATGATGAAGAAGATATTATTGAGAATTCTAAAAGCTCTAATTATATTCCCAATCAAGCACTCAACCTAGTTGCTAATTTGGTTCCAGTATGCAAGTAAAATGGGAATATAATTAGGTTTTGTGTTGAATTTAGCAAATCAAACTGAGCCTCTTTAAAATATCACTATCCACTGCCTATCATTGATCAGATCTTGTAGAAGGTATGTGGGTCACAAATGTGTTCTCTCCTATATAGATTCTTAGAATACAATCATATTTAGGTTAAACATGAATATCAACATAAAATAACTTTCACCACTAAGTGGGAAACTTTCGCATACTAGAAAATGCCATATGATGTATCAAACACAAGGTTAGTTTTTTGGGAACCTTCCAAAGGGCTATGGACAGTTTTTTTGGGGATCTTATGCGATTTCATTCTTATATACCTTAATTATTTAATGGTATTTTCCAAGACTAGGAACAAGCACATTAACCATTTGAGGTTAGTCGTCTAGAGGTGTAGGGAGTTTGGTATTTCCCTTAACCTTAAGAACTCCATTTTTATGGCCCAAGAAGGAAAAATGCTAGGTCATTTAGTATAGAAATAAGGTTTAGTCATAGATCCCGGTTTAATAAAAACCATCTAAGACCTACCATTTCCTATGTTAATCAAGGGGATCAAATTGTTCCTAGGTCAAATCTAGTTTGTTGCTAAGTTTATTAATTTTTTTTTAAATGTGTAGGCCCTTAACTAAGATATTAAAAATAACACCTCCCTAGACTAGAATAGGGAAATAATTCCTCTCAAGATGTTAAATATTCCATATTAAAATCCCTAATTTTTATAAACCAATATTTCTCAAAAGATTTCAAGTTGTATGTTTTTGGTACTAATGAAAACATTGTGGTTGTCCTAAACCCAAAATAATTATAAATATGAGAAATATTTTGTATCCTTCATGAGTTGAGCCCTTTACAACTATGAATAAAATCATGCCTTCTTTGGAAAATAGACATTTGCCATCATTAAGTCTCTCAAGAAGTTCAAATATTATTTATTGTAGAGCAAGACTACCATCTTTATAGTACATTATGATGTTTGGTTTATTGTATTACATGATGAAATGGGATAAAATAAGGTTGGTTGGATCAATAAAATTTAAGAATTTGATATTGATATCAAACCCACCAAACTAATAAATGGAAGAGCCTTGTGTGAAATTATGGCAAGGACAATCTTTGAAGATCAAGTCACTCTAATACAGGAGATGGATATTGATTGTAGGACTAGATGGACAAGTGACATGTGTTGTTATATGACTATAGGGTAGGTACTAAAAGGGATGAAAATCAAAGAAAGATCCTAATTTAGATAAAAAACAACACATTATTATTGGTTGGATGATGTCTTGTTTAGAAAAATATATTATGGTGTCTTTCTCTATTGCATAGAACAAATGATATGGGCCTTAATCAAGCAATACCATGATGAATGAGGGGTTCTCTCTATGCCCATAATACCTCACAAGATCTTGAGAGCTATATACTATTGGCCCATCATGTTTGTCCATTGCTACCAATGAGTTAAATATTACAAATCATGCTACATGTTTAGGAAAAGAAAAATAAGATCTCCAATATTCTTAAACCTATCATTGTGACCAAACATTTTTAGTAATGGGACCTAGCTTTTATAAGAAAAATCAACCCACTATTAAGTGTGGGGTATGGATGGATCCTTGTGAATATGGATAATTTCACCAAATGGTTTGATGTAGTCCCATATAAAGAAACTAATCAAGAAATAGTGGTTCAATTGCTTGAAAATATCATCACTCGATTTGAGATATTTTTTGCCATAGTCACATATAATGACACTTATTTCAAAGGGGCTATAGTGATGAAATTTGACATGGAGTCTAATTAGTAACCCTATGGATCTAGATTGGTCGAGTCAACTAACAAGAACTTTACAAGCATATTAAAAAGAACCATATTATAGTTGCAAAGGGACTTGTATACTAAGTTATGTACGACATTATGGGCAAATAGAGTGATACTAAAAGTATCCACTAGATCATCTCCTTACAAGTTGGTCTATGGTAAGTAAGCTATATTGCCAATTAACTTAGAGCTCCCTTCACTCCAAATTTCATAATAGCTTGACATAGAGGATAATGACATTGAACCCATGCAAGTAAGGTTAAATGCATTGCTAGTCCTAGAAGAAGAAAGAGAAAAGACATTCAAGAAAACCATACAAAATCAAGTAGTCAAAAGGTGGTTTGATAAAGGAGCCACAAAATAAAAATATAAATAAGGATATTTCATATTCAAATGGGATGAGGATTGAGAAAAGCCAGGGGTGCACCAGAATTTTGACTCCTTATGGAGTGGTCCCTACCAAATTGTTAAGGTTATAGGTTGAAATTCCTACAATATTGCCTCCATGAATGCGGTGATGCTTCCTATTTCTATAAATTAACAACACCTCTGCTAAATATAGAAACAAGAAGTCTAGCCAAAAGAGTGTGTACATATAGTAGAAGTTAATATTATGATAAATATTTTCTATTCTATTATTTTTGAAAATCCTATTTCTTCTTTTCTTTTCCTATAACAGGTTTTTCAAAATTTTCCAAACTTCCCTCTTCTTTCCCTTATTGGTATGTCACCACAACATTGATTGCCAAGATCAACTAATGTTAAATAAAAATAGAATAAAAAAATTACATTTCTCACTTTAAGTGAACCACTGACTAAAGTGAGTAGAATGCTCCCCTTAGGGCCTTCTTTATGTCAACTAGTAGTGAGGGTGAATCAAAACTTAATAGGTCGATCGCCTTACCTAACCAACCCATGCCAAGGTATGAGTGAGCATGGGCTACCCAATGTCTATATAAACAATGGGGGGTCCAAAGGAGATTTACTTTAAATGCATCATGTAATTGCTACTCTATAAAACCCATGCAATTCATCACTCCCTATTATGAAGCACATGAACCCTCACTTGGGTCAAGCTCAATGATCCCCCCACCTTGAGAAGTTTGCTCAAAACACGAAAATTCCCTTTTGATAAAAATTTCAAATTTTTCTTCAAGTTTGGAACTGCGATCAAGTCACTCTAATAAAATAAGTGAATTAATTGAAATTTATGCGCAAATTGCTCTCATTTTCCTACCTACTAAAACCCTTCCAGTGATAAAATCACTCTACTTTCCTAAGTCAATCACTACTATTTCTCAAGCAAAATGCTTGATACCCCTCAATTCTTCCAAGCACCTCCAAGAAGTATCATTCTATTTTTAAAAATAAATAGCTCCAAATTTTTTGATTGAATTGCTCGTTTCCCAAATAGCTAAACTTGACCCTTTTTTTCAATTTTTTGTCATGACCTTTTTCTACAATTTTCTCATCATGGACGCCACTTCCACGTCCACTAGCCCTTCATTTAACTAAAGCACAAATAATCTCACCACCTTGCACCACTACCACCCCACCCACCATCATTCCACTTTCACCCATCCATCACATCAAGAAAGTATGGACCATTAGAGAGGTAATTTAAAAGAATAATTAAGGAAAGAGAAAGAGACATGGATTACTTCCTCCAAAGATACCCAAAGAGTAATATTATAACCCATAATAGAGGGTGGAGGGAAATTACACTCATACAATTGAGCATATAAGGAAGGAGACCTTTTGAATATTCAACCTAGGGTCCTAAACCAACTCTTAGAGAATAAGCAAGATATGGACATTGGGGTTAGCAATGAATATAGTGCCCAAACTTTGGAGTTTACCTAACTAATAGAGGTAGTGGTAGATAAGTATGATCCTATGACGAGGATTTTTAGGCTCCCACAATGGATTGAATATGCCTTTTATATAAGACAAAGAGTCATAAAGAACACGATGAATGCCTTTGATGACTTGGATTTACAAATTTATTATATCCCTCAGACACAAAAGAATTTCTATTATAAACACTTCAACACTTATTGGTGGGACTTTCTAACCCCTTACCTTGAGAAGCTAAACTTATGATCCAAATTTAGTACCCGACTAGAGTTAAGCCAATTCAAAGAGGATGTTTAGATGGTAATGTCAAGGATATCCATAAAGAGTGATCAAAATCTCTATGAAGAGCACATAGCCTTATGCATGCTACATAGATTTATCCAAGGCACTCCCAAATGATTGACTATGCCATTTCAATCAAATGGAAAGTCAACTAAAATATTTTAAGGAGGAGAGGAAGTTCAACTATATCTTCTACTTGGTCTAGCTAATCTTATATCAAAAGAAAAATTTCTTTCTAACTCTCTAACTAGACCAAGTAGGATTTGATGGACAACCTCTATTAATTATGTAGTGCATGGATGTACCCTATCAAGAAGCAAAAAATACCTCCTATCACCTCTATGATGAGGTGTATGAGATCATTTTGGATAATTTTATGGATAAGGAACCTAGGTTGAAATATGAGGTATGACAACTACTAACTCATGAAAATTGGTTGAGTAGGGATTTATATTTTGGAATGACCAAATCATTTATCTCCCTTTATGGCTTCTCAACCATGCCCTTTTAGTTGCTTGCATACATTACCAACTACATGTTCAACTTGAAATATCTATGGAAAATTTATTATAGGGACTTGAAGTACTTCAAAGGGTAGAATAAAATCACTTGCTACTTTTTGAAAAAACAAATAATGAATATTACCCCAAAGTTATGTGGGTTTCATTGAATGGTAGATACATGATTGATAGAGATGGACCTAGAATAAGTAAGGGATTTTTGGTTCTACTTAAATAGAATCTTTGAATAAACGCTCAAAGATAAAATCTAGATACGTTCTTCATCCATGATAATAGGTACAACTTGCAACAAGAAATCAATCTAGATGAATAAATGACCCTAGCCAGTTTGGGAAACAACCACATATATGAAGATGATATTTGGAGTTGGTATGTTAACCCACCAGAGTGGCATACCTTCTACACCAACAAGAAGGATGACTTCAACCTTGAAATCAAGCTAAATTACTAGACATTGGGGACACTAAAAAATCACTTATACAAACCAATAAATTCTCATGTGATAGAGCATAAGGTATGATATGGATACAATCATCAAGTCTACTAGAGATGGTATATTTGATGTCAAATTCTCTACCACTTATGATAGAAGAGACCCAAAGAGTGTGAAGAGGTCCAAAATAATTAGTGAAGTAGTAGTCAATATCCTCAACCTATAAGAAACTTAGGACCAAGATGATAACAATATTAAATATCATAATTTCAACTACATTGATGATACTGACAATGGTCAATTTAGCAGTTATACAAATGATTAGCAAGGGGTAGAAGGGGTTAAAAAATAATGGGTCTATGATTGGGGAAGTAGCAACAACAAATAAACAATAACAACAATGGTAGATAACTTAGCTTAAGGATGGGTAAATCCCTCAAGGAGACCCCTCTCTCAAATTAGAAATAAACATTCAAGTGGCCACTACTACATCTGCTCCCACCTCCCTAACACCATCCACTATTTCCCATTCTCTCTCTCTTTATTATTCTATTTATATTTCTCTTATTTCCCATTATTTCCCTAATGGGTATAGTCATGATGGGAACCATCCCATTACATCCTTCTCATTTATCATTATTCAAATCACCACGTTGCAACCATTAGTCCTATACATGGAGTTACCTCCATTAGTATTATGATTGCTAAATATGTCACCTCTTGTTGACACCTTGGTAAATTTGATGTTGCATCCCACTTCTACAACTTCCTCTACATTCCCCACTGTCACCAAATAGTTTACCCATCTCACTCCACCATCCACTTCCACACACTTGACACACCCAACATATAAATCCAAGAAACTCCTCCTACAGGTGATGATGCCCACCACCTAGCCCAAGTAGCTAAGTCTATAGGAGTACCCCCATCAACTAGCATGACTGATAGGACAAGCTTGTCCTTTGAATGGAAATAAAGAGAAACATACATTATCAAGGCATTTGAAATACTTATTACTAGGAAGAAATATATGGAAAATAGAATACAAAAGGCTCAACAAAAGGACCTCTAAAGGACCTCTAAGGCTTTATTATATTATAGTTACAACTATCAAAGAAGTGAGGCAAAGTGTACTTGATTAAGGCCATAAAAAATAGCCTATCCAAGATAGCAACAACTCCTATTTACTTGACTTGTACAATGCCCCAACTTGATCTAGACAAGATGCACCCATACCAAATGGTCCAATTTGTAAATCAACTCATAGTCAACAAGGTTATGAATGTTGGATGCCTTGTAGTTGAGGATGAATGAACACTAACAAAAAATAGAGAGCTTGAGGAAGAAGTGTCTTAGCTAAATTCACAAAGGATTCAACTCTAATGAGAAAATTAGGGGTTGAATAAATATGCTTATAAGAAATATTAGCTAAAGAAGAAAATTGAGGATCTATAAACCCATCTTGTTGAGGCTAATAAAATCCAACAAGGGCTTAAATATCTTATACAATAGTTGATAAAAGAGCAAAATCAAAACCAAGAAATCTTAAATGGTAAATACCAATAAATTACAAAGTTAACATTCCCAAAACCAATAGAGGAAGTTGTAGACCCAAATTAATATCAAGACATTCAAAGGATCAAGTTACTCTATGACAAGATCAAAGATAAAATGAATAATTCCTATGAGTACCTTTAATTAGCCTTTTTTATAGAAGAAATCCTAGAATAGGTCGATAAGACGACCATAAATGTGGAATGGAAGTTGTCTATAAGGGGTGAATATCAACAAGTCCTCAAACTCCTCACTTCAATGATGACAACACAAAAATAATGACAAGGGGTAGACCGTAGAAACTTGGTCAAAAAATTAAGAAAAATCTTAGATGTTTAGAGGAACCTATAGACTTGCAAAGATAACTTGCCATCTTTGACAACACAAGTTCAAAAAATGGATAAAGAAATTCAAGGGTTGATTAATGTAGGGATGCCTAATATTTTTTATGAATGGAAGCACATCCTAGATGATGACATCATAAGTGCTAGGTTTGAGGAGGAAAATAGCCAAGCCAACCAAGGGGATGCAATTGAAATTTATGAGAAGCTAGAGCTAATTCATGCCAAGCTAGAAGATCTAGTTGCCAAGTAGGAAGAATGGACAAAGAATATATTTGAATACCTAATGGGGAGGTATAATACCTTGTAATAGTGTGGTTTCCAATTAAAAATGAGTGACACAAATTATTGGGGTTGCTATCGTAGAAGAGATAATGAGGAGAATCAACAATTTTGATAGTTTTACCACAAAGATCTCAATTTTGTAGACTCCATGCCTAAATATAAAGGTAATATCTATTATATTATGCCAATCAAGCTTATCATCCAATGAAATCACCATAAACTTAATACCTTAGAACTATCTTATAAATTTTACAAATTTTGAAGAAGAATGCAACAACAAAGATCAGGTAGTAGAGGCATCCCACAAATCTTAAATTTGACCAAGTATGGACTATTAGAAATAGAGTATATTCCATCATTTGGGTCATGTAAATGTATCTTCCAAGGTACATACTTAGGACATTAGATTACTTTAGGGGGAATTTATCTAGTTACTTCATGCAATGTAATAAATGCACAAGTGTCAATGTGCAAGTTGTATATGTGCAAGTTGTCCCTTGCACAACTAGGTAGAGTGTTGGCCAAGGAACCTATCTTCCTATATAAGAAAGGCCTCATTGTTAGATAGATATGAGAAGGGGGACATAGATAGATAGAGCTGCTTATAGCATAGTCGTAGGTAGTAGTACAGTGTTGTGTGGATCACCATATAATGGTGATGGGTGCAATGTAGTTCAGTAGCTTCATTAATGGAGTGTTCATTTCCTCCATAGCTACATTGTATTCATTTATGTTATTTCTATTTATAGCATACTTCAGTCATCTCATAGATTTACTTTATTTTATATTATTCTGCATCTTGTGATTGCTATCTCCCATTGCTCTTTACATCAAAATCTAACAGTGGTATCAGAGCCATGGTAGATCTAGTAGATCAATAGGAAAACCACCATTGTCATTTAGCCTAAGTTTTTTGACAACCTGATGCGTTGTTGGACCAACCACTATAAAAAAAACTCTTAGAAGAGTCTAGGTGGTAGAATTAGGGAGAGTCACAAAGTTAGGACTGAAAGAAATCTCAACTCCAAGAATACTGAGATTACACTTGACTGGAGTCTTTCCATAGAGTTGCAGGAAAAACTCGTGAAGACCAGGACTCAACATTCAATCCACTAGATTGATAAATCATCTAGTGAAGATCATTCAAGATATTTGGATTTTGTTAACTATTGCCTAAAGTTTCTTTTGTTGCAGAAAATTAACTCTCAGAGGATTGGGACTCCTCCTACAAAAGAAAGCTAGGAGACTCCAACTTCATTGCCCGAAGGTCGACGTGCCTTCATAGTGCAGAGATTAGTTCCTTGTGCAAGAGAAGAATACTACGGAAGAAGAATTCTGGTGAAGAGTTGTGGTGAAGTCAGGAGACTGAAGATCTCCATTGCTGGATTGAAGAACTTCATAGTTGAAGAAAAGGCCATAGAAGCCTTGATACAAAAAGGCCATAGAAGCCTTGAATAAAAGGCCATAGAAGCCTTGAAGAAGAAGCCATAGAAGTCTTGATATTGAAAATGCCATAGAAGCCTTGATACTAAAAAGGCCATAGAAGCCTTGATACTGAAAAAGGCCATAGAAGCCTTGATATTAAAAAATGCCATAGAAGCCTTGATCCTAAAGAAGAATTCAAAGAGAATATCTGATTCAAAAGTAGATTAATATTTTAGTACTAATATTTTATTGCAGGGAAAGAAGATTCAGTGAGTTGGGAAACTTCCTACAAGAAAGTTAGGAAGAGTATCTTCTTCAAAATCAATTCAACACCTGAAGCAAAATCGAAGAGATCAGGAGAAGATCTCATTGAAGAACTTCCAATCTTGGAAGAAGAAGAAGAAGAAGGACTAGGAGAGTCCTGCTTGAATCCAGAAGTAGCAAAATCAGATATCTAGAAGAAGATCTCACCACCAACACTTCCAGGAGAAGAAGGTTGAAGAGAAGGTCTCAAGGAAGACCAACAAAAGTTGCAAGATCAAAGACCTTGGGAAGGTCTCATCGAGAATCCAAAAAAAGGCTAGGAGAGCCTTACTAAAGAAATTATCAAAGGAGAACTCATTGGAGAAATCCACTACCAAGGAGAAGCCCCTGATAGTGAAGGACTTGGGACAATTATCGCCATATGACAACAAGCCCAAGAGAAGAAGAATTTGGCAAGGAGTGCCAAATTTGTGAAGAAGAATTTGGCAAGGAGTGCCAAATCTCAGAAGAATAATTTGGCAAGGAGTGTCAAATTATATAAGAAGACTTGAAGATAGAAGAAGTTCACCAAATCTTGGAGATTTGAAGATTACCTCTCATAGCAAGAAGGCACCACTTTAGAGACAAAGACTTATCCAAATCTATAGTAGAAGGAGAACACAAGAGGAGAACAAGCCACCAAATCCTAGGCTCATGAAAGAAAGTTTGAGATCATATTTTGGTGAAGAAGGAGTTATTCAGAATAGTTTACAAAAGAGCTACAAGATCCTACTCAAAGCAACAACTTGGTGATCCTAGACACCAAGATCTACATCCTCTACAGAAGTGGAAAAAGAGCTATAGTAACTTTCAAAAAGGTAAGCAACTTTTGGTGCAAGTAGATTCATTAATTGGATTACTTATCAGATTTGTTAAAGCACCTTAAATTGGATTAAAGTTGCAAGAAGAAAATTGGATTATAGTCTTCAAAAGTGCAAAAAGAGAAAAGTTCTTTTTAAGGTTCATTTGCACATTAATTAGGAGTTGATTAGATTTTAGAATTACTTCTATCAACTACCTATCATCTACTTTGGAAAAGGAAAAAGAAGACTAAGTCCTACAATATTAATTGTAGTGAAATTACAGAATAAATCTTGAAGATTCATTACAGATTATTCTTGATTAGTTGCAGTAAATTGTTTAAGTGCATTAATTTGAGAGTTGATTGGAGTGATAAGGTGAAATTTTTAGTGCATTAAAATAAAGTCTATTAGATTCATTTGCACTATTCTATTGCTCTCAAAAGGATTATTGTTTGTGTTCTTGAGAAGGGCACAAAATCAGAAATTGTCAAAGTGTCTAAAGACACTATTAGTGCACAAAAATCTGCAACACATAGTGGCCAAGTGAAGCCACCAAAATAAGTTAGAATCCTCCAAAACTTGGAGAAGAAGACACCTAACCAAAATCAGTAATAGAAGCTTCAAATATTGAGACTTGGTGAGTCTCAAATCCAAAGCATTACAAGGTTAGTTGCAAGGAGAAAAGTGCAGAAAATTGCATCATATAAAGAGCTTCTATCTACTTCTATCTAAGCTTGGATTTGTTAGCATAATATCCAAGCAAAAAGGGGAAGGTGTCTAAGCAAAGAGACAACCTCAAAATCCCTACACTGCATTTGAAATTTTGCCATATAAATCAGAATATTAGACCTACAAAAAGGAGTGCAAGAAAGGGTGCAAAAGGCATCTTATTTACAAATATTGTTACATTGGGTTGCACTTCTCTAACCCATTCTACGCAGGAAAAAAGGTAGATTGGAAAGTGTCTCAAAGGCACAATATAAGCAGGTTGAACCAGCCAAAGGTGGTCGAATGCTAGCATTCTCCCAAGCATAGCAAAGAGCCACTCATTTAGGCTCATCTTCTACGTATCTTGGATGGCCGAACCTACAAAATACAAGGCACAAATCCAAGGGGAAATCAAGTAGTGTATAAGCAAAGGAAATCAAAGCAAGCATACATCCAATCAAGGAGCATTCCTACCATAAGTGAAGCATCATGGAGTCTTCATCAAAGCACTACCACATCTCCACCAAAGCTCCACCAAAGCTCCTCCATATCTCCACCATAAGCTTTGCTTGGTTGGAAACATCTCAGCACCAACGAAGTACAACAAAGAACAAGGTGGAAGAACAAGTTGAAAGGCTTGCAAGAAGGTATTGATAAGACAAGGGCATGCAAAGGAAAGAGGATGCCACTTGTCATTCTCCAAAATAACCCTAGAAAATGCCCATGAAGGAGACATTACGACATCATCTTGGTGGTAGAGGAGTTACGTACAACAAGGAGTATTACAACAAGGTATGCGCTGAAGAAGAAACATCTTTTTTGGATAGTGCATGAAGAGGGAGTGAAGAATAACATCTCAAGTGGCTGTGACACTTGTCACAAGCATTGAGACAAGATTGGTGTCTCCACAAAACACCCGAAGCACTCTTGAAATATTTGAAAAATGGTTGTGACACTTGTCACTCTATTGACCACCTATTAAAGATGACTTGGATGCAACAACGGTAGCAAGCAATTTGATAGCAATGACAACAAGCAAGTCTGAAGCACCTCGACAATAACATGATAATAGCTTGGTAGTAACATAGTAGTATCTTGGTAGCAATATGGTAGAAGCTCGACAACAACTTGAAGAGCAATCTGAGAGCAATTCAGAGCATCCAAAATCGGTGAAGAACATTACTCCTAGTCAAACGGGTCAAGGAAGCATTAAAGTGAGTGTTGAAGCAAATAGCAAGTGGAAGAATCTTCCATTACTCACAATGCCCAAGAAGGATAGACTACCACCAATTTCATAAAGGTACAATTTCCATCTAATTTGCTTTCCTTAAAAAAGGGAGTTATAAGGTTATATTATAAGGTTGAAGTATTGAAAGAAATCAATCTTTATTTGAAAGAAAAACTTAGGGAAATTAAATATCAAAGTTGATTAATATTTGCAAAACACAACCTAGGATAAATAAGGAATACTACTTGGAATTAATCCATTTAAAGTTTGCAAATATTAATGTGTTCTAAATTTCCAAATTTGGGAGTTATAAGGGCTACAACACCAAACTAGGTTATTGGAAATTAGAAACACTTAAATAAAATCCTAAGGGATATAAAAAGAGGTTATTAAGTTTTTTACTAAGGTTGGAAAATTATAATATTCTTGTCTCAAAAACTTCTCAAAAGGGACAAAAGAAATCCAACATTAAAACCTCTTCAAAAAATTGAAAAGTGCTTAGTTCAATAGGAGTAATAAGGTGTTAAGAAGTTGATTTTTGATCTTTACAAAAATTGTACAAAATCAACCAAAATTGAACTATATTTTACAAAAGCACTATATCATATTCCTAAAATCTCTAGGGAGTCATAAGGCATTCTACAAAACTTGATAATAATAATATCCATCAAATATTATCAAGTTGTGAAGATATAAGCTTTCTACAAAATCTAAAATTAGGTATTCATACTCTCATTACTAGGGAGACATAAGGAAGTCTACAAACCTAAGGTTTAATAAAGGTTTTATCAAATCAAGCTTATATACTTCAATTAGGGATCATATATCTTAAAACTAGGGAGACATAAGGATGTCTACTTCCCAAAATACCTATAAGATTAATTGCTTCAAAAAATAAAAATCTAGTGCCATAAAACTTGGGATCATGAATCTACTCAAGAAATTAGAAGGAAGGTTAGATCTAACTTCAAAAGTAATTCATAGTTAAGTCTTAGAAGATAATTTTGATACTATGGAATGTTATCTTCAAACCCATATCAATGAAGTAATTGACAATGGAAAAAGTGACATTTCACTTTCTTTAGACCTTGTGAGCATATTATACATGGCATTGCTCACATATAAACACTACAAGGCAAAAAATGTAGAACAAAAAGGATTGATAGAACTACTCAAAAAGAAGGTAAAACTTAATGAATCATATCTAGAAAAGATTTTTCAATCCTCATGCAGCATCAACACTTCATGTTCTACTAACTCAAGATCTTATCATGATACCTTAAATGGTTATTTAGAAATTTTTGTACAGATTGAAGATAGGAAAGAAGAATCTTCCTCACAAGAACCAAGTAGCAGCACAACCACCTATGAGAGCACAGAAACCAGAATCAAAGGTAAAGCTAGAGATGAAGAAGAAGACAAAGTAGATAAAGGAGGAATACAATGCAAAATCAATTGAAAGAAGAATCTTCAACTATAGCTTACTTTGCATCATATGAAGACACAAATTACCTGCTGAACCTGAACATAGTAAGCAACAAGGAAGAGTACAAATTTCAAGATGAAGAAGAAGATCCATATTGAAGACTAAAGTCTTCAATACCCAAATAATGTAATACAGGGGGTGTTATAAATAGAGTATATTCCATCATTTGGGTCATGTAAATGTATCTTCCAAGGTACATACTTAGGATATTATATTAATTTAGGGGGAAGTTATCTAGTTACTTCATGCAATGTAATAAATGCACAAGTGTCAATGTGCAAGTTATCCCTTGCACAACTAGGTAGAGTGTTGGCCAAGGAACCTATCTTCCTATATAATAAAGGCCTCATTGTTAGATAGATATGAGAAGAGGGACATAGATAGATAGAGTTGCTTATAGCATAGTCGTAGGTAGTAGTACAATATTGTGTGGATCACCATATAATGGTGATGGGTGCAATGTAGTTCAGTAGCTTCATTAATGGAGTGTTCATTTCCTCCATAGCTACATTGTATTCATTTATGTTATTTCTATTTATAGCATGCTTCAGTCATCTCATAGATTTACTTTATTTTATATTATTCTGCATCTTGTGATTGCTATCTCCCATTGCTCTTTACATCAAAAGCTAACATGGAAAAGGACCATTTTGCTTGCAAAAAGTGGTTAGTTGGCTATAAATTTTGATTTGCTAGCTAAAAACGACTAATTGGCTTGAGGGAGTGATTCACTTAGTGAAATTAGTCAATAAACCTATAATTTCAAGTGATTTTCTCATAAAATATGAGCGATTTAGTCACCAAGCTATAGCAAATCGTTTTGACATTCATAAATGTAAATTGAAGGCACAAATATTGAGGTTAATATTTTAAAAAGTGATATTTTGGTTTGTAGTAGCACATTAAGTCATTTTGAAATCCTTATAAACCCAATAGAGGAATAATTGAAGGCATGTAATATTTGGTGGTGCAACATTTTGCTAAAGTTATTTCCAAATATTTACTTTTACTAGGAATAATTGTTTATCACCCTAGGTAACATAGGGGTAACATTTTACTATAAATAGGGACCTAGAGACCTTATTGTATTCATATTTTTATCATGAGATTTCAGATCTACACTCTGAAACCCATATTATGCTTTATTCCCATGAGGTTATAAGAATTTTGCAAGTCCTTAAGCACTCCATCAGTAGAATTTTCATTTTGGTTTGTTAAATGTATAGTGGTTTTGGCATAGCCTTTCTATCCCATCTTGTCATTCGCTTATCAACTTTATAATATAACAATTGGGTGGACATTTATGTTATTTGACTTCTCATGATCGCTATGACTTTTATAATAAAACCTATATTTTCTTAAATATCTCACACCATTAAGCTTTCATACATTTTATTTTTGCATTTGATTTTTGCAGTTTAATGTAAGTTAGTTTAAATTAGCATAGAAGTTTTTCACAAGGACAATGGGGATCTAATCTAAATTTGGAGGTTGGGAGAAACCATTGGCAATCCCGTCCAAACTTGTTAAAACTTGAATTGGGATGCAAAATATTAATTATAAGTTAGGAAAATTCCATGGTTCAACATAACTCAAATAATCACCAAGGGATTGGTATTCAAGAATTTATAAATATTGCTTGAAGTGTGGATTTATGAGAAGTAAGAATGAGCTGACATTATTCTACAAAAAAAGGTGATTGTATTTTGATTGTTTTATTTTTTATTTTGACAATCCAATTTTCATAGAAAGTTTCTCAAGAATGAGGAAAGGATTCAAGCAATTCATGATACAAGAATTTAAAATAAGTGATGTGTTTGATGCATTAATTTTTTTGCATGGAGGTACATCAAACACATGATAGTATTTTTATTTATTGATCTAAGTATGCACATGATATATTGAAGAATTTTGATATGGAAAGTTGCAAATATATTGCTACCTTAGTTGCACAAGATGAAATAATGTGAAAAGATAATAGAAGGGGAAGAGTGGATAAGAGGAAGTATAAATGTTTGATTTATGACCTAATGTACTTGAAAACAATAAGACTTAATATTACATATGTAGTAGGGGGGAATAAAGTAGAGAGGGGAGGGCTCTGGTCCCTCCCCTGCTCCCCCTCCCATGGCTCCCCGGTTCCCCGCCTAGTCCCCGGCTCAACCCGAGTCATCCCTCCCGGGGAGTGGTTGTTTGCGGATGATCTCCTAGGGGGAGATCCTTCTCCACTATCTCGTGCCCCTCCCGGCCAGCTAGGGTTTCCTTGGTTGTTTTTTCGGACTGGTGCTTCCCAGGGATCCCTGTTTGGTTGGGGATCCCTTCCCTTTTTCCCTCAGGCTTCCCCCTGGGGTTTTTTGTAGGTTATTTGTGTGGATCTGGTCCCCTGCGTTTCTCGGTGCGGTGGAGGTGACGATTTAGGGTTTGGACAGCTTCCCCCTTTTTCTTGTGAATCCTCGACGGGCTCTGTGCTTGGACAGGATTCTTGGTCCTTGCTGTTGGGATCCTCTTCTGTTTTCCCGAGGCGGGTTCCTTGTGGTACAACTCTTTGGTCACTTCCTGATGGGTTGGATCCTCTCTGTGCTGGCTGTCGGCTTCCTACAGGATGGCTCTCGCTGAACGGAATGTTTTCCCGATGGGCGGCTGGTTTCTCCACAGGGCGGGATCCGCCAAATCCGTCGGTTTTCCCGCGACGCGGGATCCTTTCTTTTCTGCTGGTTTCCCGGATGGCGGGATTTCCCTATTGCTTCCCGCTAGGCGAGACTATTTGTGGTTGTTTTGATTGTTTCCTGCGAGGCGGGATTTTATTGTAACGGTTTTTCTTTGCTTCCTGCTGGGCGGGATCTTCTCGATGGTGGTTTTTGGCTACTCCCCGCTGGGCGGGATATCCAAAACTACTTTCTTTCTTATTTGTTTGTTTCCTGCTGAGAGGGATTGTTTCATGCTTACTGTTATCGCTGGGTGGGATTTCTGTTTTGGTGTTCAGTTTCAAGGGATTGATGCCCTAGGCCCATTGCTTATGTAATCAGGTTTTGGTATCCTTGTTAAAACCCGCTGTAAATACAAACACTACTTACCAAAAAAAATATTACATATGTAGTATCTTTGGTTTCATGAATAATGAGTGAGCCATTCAAAAATCATATAAGAGTAGCTAAGGAAAATTTGAGGTATTTAAAGGAATTTTAAATTACATAATCTATTATACTTTAATCAATAACATTAAGTTGGTTGGAATAGTGATTTTGACTAGGGATAAATATATAGGAAATATACATCAAGAATTTTTTCTTATTAGAAAATGGATTGCTAAATTGGAGTCCAAAGAAACAAGTAACAATTACACTGTCAATAGTAGAGGTAAAGTATATAGTAGCTACATCAACAAGCACACAAGTAGTATGGTTGAGGTGGATGCTAGAAGACTTGGTTGAAAAGTAAGAAAGACCATAATTATTTGTGATAGTAAGTGCAATTCAAATGATAAAATCTTTTTTTAATAAATTATCAAAACATATTAACTTGAGATATTATTTTATTAAAGACATAGTTCTAAAAAAAGGAAATTGAATTAAAATACTACATTTTAGAAGATCGTAATACAAATAATTTTACAAATCTAGTGTCAAAGAATTAGTTTATTTTACTTAGAATGAAAATTTTCCCATTCAATCTTATGGGGGAGAGTGTTGGAAGTTATTATACTGAATGCGATAAAAATTAGAACATGAAAAATTGGAGTTGCAAGTGAAAATGGTGTTCATCTGCATTTGGGAAGAATGTGAAGCATCAAAAGTCTCTTAACACAATAAAAAAAAAAATCTATTGTGTGCATCTATATATATGTGTGTGTATATGTGTGTGTATGTATGTATGTATGTATGTATTGTGCATTGCATTGAAGTTCTAAGTACGAATTAAAAGAATATAAGTCTTTTCTTTGGGTTTTACACAAATTCACTTTCTTTTCATTTTTTCCTATATTCTTAAATTCTTGATTTAGCACCACATCTTGCAATTTTTATAGTAGTTGAACAATTCTTAAAAAGCTATCATGATTTCTTGTAAGAAAATCATTTCCACTAATACTTTTAAAATGTATTTTACTTATTTATGGCTCAACTTTGGTTTTCTAAATTCTACTATTTTAGTCATAGATAATAAATTTTTGAGCATTTTGTAGTCCACTTTATGCAGTATGATGGACACCAAGTTGATCATGTCCATAATATTCCAGCCTTAGGTTGATGATTATATCAAAGGTGTGAATCAACCAATTGTACATATTCTTTGAATGCATAATTCCAAATATAAATGCACATGATATGAAAGCCTCCCCTACATTCAACATTTGTAGAATTGATTTTTACACAACTATATCAAACATAATCCCATTTAATGTCTATTTTGGGTTTAAACCCTTGCCATCTACTAATGTATCTCTCCCTATGTACCCCATGGAGTACTCATCTCATGGATAAATAGAAGCATAAAAGGTAGATTAGTTTGTGGAATGGATTTAGCATATTCAACAAAAATCCATGACTTGAAAAAGATAAAGTATATATACAACCAACACCATGGCCAACATTAGGTACCACAACAATTCAAGGTTAGATATAAACTATGATTAGGTATTTAGGATAGTTTTGTATGATCCTATAGGAAAATCAAACAAATTCACTATAGACCATAAACCATCCCTTATAACGTGGGAAGAATGCCTTTGGGTTGTCTTCCATCATATCTTAGTTCACATCCAAACTTCAATGTTGAAATTCTCAAGACTTATCATCCACCTTTGTTGGACACTTCTATAGTAGAAGAATAATTGTACACTGAATCTAAATAGTTAGTAGTAGTGGAGAAGGATTAAATTATTGATACATGGACTAAGAACACTGAGAAACAATCCTTTATGATGTACATAGTGGTCAAGGTAGAATAAATTGGTCATAAATGGAAATGGATCACAAAGAATCAAATAAAGAAATAACTTTCATATTTAATTTTAAAAGTTGATGTTATAGGGACCATTGCTTTTTAAGGGGATGAATTATCTAGGCATGTTTAGGGCATAACTTTTTGATTGGATCTTTGTTTTGACCCATTTAGAAAGCATTGGAAATTTTAATGGTAGAACAAGAAGTTTTAATAGGGAACCCTTTTGCAGACATGCTTTTTAAGGAATGCATGAAAAAAAAACTATGAAGGCCCTCAAAATGCAAAGTAAAACTCTTATTAGAAATAATAAGCTTATATTTTTAAATATTTATGGTCAAAGTACATCTGTAATTATGTTGTCACATCACTAGAGGTAAAAAATAAAAGGGCAAGTCATATGAATGTATTAATATGTATTTTCTAACTCATGGAAGGAGAACCACCACATTTTATTTTGGTGACCTTCCAAATTCAATATACTAGATTTCAAATACATAAAATATTATGTAAAGAGAGATGTATCCCTGATTATAAAAAGTATGAGTAATGGATGCAATGTTATATGGTATGCAATATTTAAATATATAAATAAATTAGGTGTAAAATAAACAATCACGGTTTTTGAGGATTTCCTTTTGCCTAATCAAGAAAAAAATAGTATAATGAGATTGCTAGGGATTACTAGAAATATTGTACTGAATCATTTTTTATAAAATTGAAGCAAGCCCTACAAATTCCTATGGGACTACATCACATACCTAGGTAATGGATTTTAAATCCATGAATAGACCAATTGAGCTAAAGTTATGGATTTATGTGAGATGGATGTTCATTCCCTAACACTTTCAATCTTCAAATGGCTTTGTCGAACAAGATTTGAAGTTATCAAGAAGTGTAAAGATAAACATGATGGTAATCACAAAGTGATGGATCCTTATTATTGGGTGTAAGAGCATATAAATAATAATAGTCTTAATAATTATAGACAGAAGGTTGAAAGGATTGAGGTGTGACTATTCTCTTAATCCTTCTAAATGCTGGAGAAAACTAAGAAAACACAATTATTTTTTTGAAAATAATGCAAGAGATATGACAATAAGGCCTTCATGCAATGGTTTTAGAGTACTTTAAAGAGTAAAGAATAATTAGTCTTTAGAAATGAAATGAATCTAGGTATTGAAATTGATAGACATGAAAAAGTAAAGTTCTATCATCTCTTACATTAGAAATATAAAAAATATCTCAAATCATGAATTTGGGTAATTTTATGTGTGTTGAGGCTTAGAAATAATTGATCAAATAAAATATAGTTACTTATATTGATAAATTTGAGTTAGTTTGTTAGGTAGAATGTAAACAACAAAATAACTAGGAATTAAAATAGTGTAGTACTCAACAAGCATTTATCTTTTGTTCAAGATTAAAAAAATATAGGTGATCTTGTATGTTCATAGCTTGGAACAAAAACCTAAGTATTAGCATATTAGGCTATAGGTGTAAGCTTTAGGCTGTGAACGTATTAAATATTAGTTATATATGAACTAACATAGTTGAATCTAATCCAAAGTATGTTTGGAAATGACTTTATGATAACATGATGTAGATATATCAAATTATTCTTATGATATATGAAATTGATGGATACTAGTTTTTTTCATAAGCACCATGAATGATGCAAGTTGTAACCACAAGTCCCAAGTTATAAAGACTATCCTTATTCATACAAAGGACCAAATGCATGATATAATATAATCAAGATGGTGAATTATGTGATCTTTAAGGTCCAAGGCACTTACAAATAAAATTACTATGTAGAGTAACAAAATATACTCCATGTTAAGCCACTATCACAAAGATGAAAAATGGTATCTAATGGAATATATTATGGTAAGAAAGGAAAAGTGAGCAAGGGTTGATAATACCAATCATATTATCTCAAGAACTAGGGACTCACAAATATAAGGACTTGCCAAACCAAGACAAGAAAAAGATAATAGGTGCATCATAGTAAGAGGTCAAATATTCCATAACTTAGATGCCTCACAAGTATAAGCCAATGAAATTAGGTGAGAAAATGTCCTTGCAAGAAAATGAAAATAAGCTTATAATGTTCTCCCCAGCACAAATATATTGAGAAGGTTAAAGGTAATTGTGAGTTAGATAAGGGTTTGGTTATTAGGTTTACTCCATTTAATGTCTAAAGTGGTTATGAGAATAAATAAGATGGTATTGAATAAGAGTTGTTATTATGAGAAGAGAACATCTGACACTGCCAATAATGCAAGGAACTCATAAATATATAAGGGATTAGAAGGGTTGTAAATTCCATTGATGGATACTTGATAGGTTCAAATCTTATTTTGATAGAGGTAACCAGATGAGATTAATTGACCTAAAGGATTAATATTGCTTTCACTTAAATTCCATAAGAGGGACAAATTGTAGAGGAATATCAATAAGAGAAAATTTAATAAGAAAATATAGTATTTATTTGGAATCAAAGATGCCAAGGAAGTGGATGTTTCACATGGTTTATTTCTTGGAATAGAAGAGGAATATGAAGTGGGAGATTGAGAGGAATATTCAAGTTATGAAAATTAACATATTAAATTGTTGCAAAAGATATTCTTTTGATAGAGGTATTGACAATATTCTTTTTAACACAGTATGTAGCCTAAGAAGAAACTAGTGTATGCATTACATCTTGTTTTTGTTATACTCTATTTTTTTTTCATATACTAGAGGAATCAGTAACTCATTACATTTTTTATCCTCTTTGTGTCTTTAAATCTTGCTCCTTGCTACCACTATAGCCTCTAGTTGTGTTGGGTAAAATTTCTAATGTAGTTAACAGCACTAGCACAACATACCCTTCAGTTCTATGAGGCCTTGATATTTGAATCGGGGTTACACATGCCAAACAAGGCACTTTACCAACTAACCAAACTCTCATACCTTACTCTATTATTTTTGGAATTACACTATTTATTTGTTTTCCTTGGACCAAGACTTTGAGTTCCAAATCAATATAATTATGATCTCATACCAATTGATCCATGTTACAAGGTAGTATGGTGGCATAAAGTAGAACTCGTCAACTTAACAACATTGGATGAGTTGTGCTTTAGAGTTGCGTAGTAAAACAAGTTATAAATTAATACCACTTATGGTCTAGATAAATTAGAAAATATACAAATAATAAATAAACTTTATTATATGTGATGCAAATGCAAATGAATTACAAAACAAAAGGTGCTTACGTAGGAAAGTTCAAAATGATCTTAAACTTTAACCACCAAAGCAGGTGCTAGGTTGCAAATGAGAATTGGGAATTGGATGTTAAGATCCTATGCAATCAAAGCAGTAAAAATAAAAATAAGAAGACAAAAAGAAGAGAAGACTTAAAACTAGGCTATTCTTTTAGCTTATATATAACAAGTATAATAATTATAAATTTATTTGAGATTTAGAGTAGTTCCTTTTTCCAATTAATTAAGGAATAACTCATGAATAACAATGGTAGAACTATTCACCTACCTTCTTGGGTTGGTTTGAAGTGACTATATGAGTATAGAAGAATTTGCTATCTATTGCTTTGCTCTTGATTATAGACATTCAAAATATCCATGGTGTAGATAGTAATGCCTAGGATTCACATTCAACATTGATGCTAGGTGTTGCCTTTTATTTTTGACTTGGAACAAAATAGAATTGATTTTGACTTTATGTTAATGATGATGTTGATTGGTATTAAGGTCAAGTTACCACCATTATTGGATTTGGTGCTATAGATAATGATGGTTCAACATGGATATATGGCACTAAGCTAGTATATGGTGAGTTTGAAAGAATATCAATGCTTTTGCTCTTGAATCGACATATCGCTTGAGGTGAATGACCCTTGCTTCTGTTAGATAAAGGTAGTTTTTACAATTAATGATGCATATGATAAGTGTGAATATATATTGTTTGAAGGGGTATAACTTGCATGTGTTACAATATTATAATTTGATCCTATGATGAGGATAGGAACAAGGAGAAATTTCCTTATATATTAATAGTTAATTTATTATAGAAACCAATGATGATATGAATGTCCAATGTCAGAATATGTGTTAGTGGAAAATTTGATTTTTGAGGCACTTTAGGATTTGATTTATGACATCATATTGACTCATGTTATTGTATGGTCACCTCATTGGTTGTCAATTTTTGGTTTTCTTAGGATAAATAATACTAAGTTTTGATCCTTTCTATTTAGATATAAATACTATATGGTGCTCCTTGATATTGTATTACTTGCAATGCAATAATTTGTCATTTTCTTTGCTTTAAACTTCCTTTTTTATTTATATTTAATGGCATTTGAAGAGCATAATATGCCAACTTCTATATATTTATCTTGAACTAAATAATATAAGCAATAATAAGATGCAAGTTTGAAAAACAAATATTAATATAGGAGGAGAGACAAGTGATCATCATATACAATAGGCCCAAGTCCTTTATGTAGTGAAAATTTGTAAGGATTTTGATCTAAATTGGTGAGGTTTTTTTATTAGAAACTTTGAACACAAGTTTGTCCCTCTAAAAAGCAATGAGAACTTTGACAAAAAGGTTGCTAACAAGTTTGAATGGTTGAGAAGTGGTTATAGACTCTTGAGATCAAAATGAAATGGGGTTTTTAAAAAATCCCAAGTTTTCTAGTATTTTGAAATATCAAGAATGTGTGGCTCTAAGTAGTTAAACTTTTTGTACTCTTTTTATATATAGTAGAGATTTCTCAAAACCTTATATATTTGTGCACTTTGTGGTACACTGATATTTTGATTATTTTGAATTCATTTTTAAAAGACGCTATAGATTGCACATGAGATGTGCTAATTAACATTAATCTTAGTTTTGGTTTAAAAACTATAATTTTTCTTACCAAAATTACATAATAAAATAAAAAACATATAAGTCCTTAAACACATGTTTGACTAAGGAGAAATATAATTTTAATTTGTGGCTTTTAAGGTTCTTGAATTACATAACTTTCTTAATTATGGTTCTAGCATGCATTAAATATTGATAGTAGGTTGCAACATTACATGTTAAATTGTCATACATACTTTTATTAATGAAGGTATTTATGAAGGTTATGTATGGTAAGGAGCAGCTACAAGGTTGATAAAACAAGTTTTAAGGCTAAGAATCTTTTTCATTTGATTTATAAAAAAATAATTAGATTATTTGGGTATGTTATCACCGAATAGTTAAAGTTATATATTAGCTTTCATTAATCTTATTTGACATAATAGGTATATTCTTGTTTGTGATAAAAAGTGGTTATCTCATACAATTATTCAAATTACTACAAGATGAACCAAGAAACTTAAGCTAAGATAACAAAGTAATGAATTTAACAATAATCACCATAAGCTATCCTAATTCAAGCATAGATAAAATGGAATGCTTAGAATAAAGTGCACTAACATTATCCACAAAATGCCAACAAGCTAGGGCTAATCCTAATATAGCGAAATTAATTACTTGACACCTAGTATATCAAGGACCATAGCATTCAAAAGATAAAAAAAATTCATTCCTACTCTATCGTAGTTGCAACATCACCATAGTAAGTGAGGAGATATCACACTTGGGATGTTCATAAAGGATCTAATCTACCTTGGAATTGGGTCCTTGAACAACAATTAGTAACATTTAGCTACAAATCCTAGTAGAGTATCCTATTATCCTTCATGGAAGGTAGCAAACCAATAATCAATGGCTTTGGTTGTATCTATAGGGTGCATGATGCAAAAGCAAAAAAGAGAAATAATATGAAAGCAATATTAGCAATTTAATTTTCAAGAAGAGATTGTTTGTTTTAGATAGTTGAATGAATGATGAATATATGGTGAGAAAATGAGAGAATGAATGAAGGGGATATTTATTATAGATAATTCTCTCTTTAAAACTGAAGATTGATTTTTTCTTTTATAGGTCGTAAAATCATAACCATCGGTCCAAATGATGCATAGTTTAAATCCTACTTGTAAAAATACGGTAGCATCATGGATATGCATAAAAAATCCTAAAATTAATTAGACAACCAAGCTCCCCACTTAAGGTGGAGGTCTTAGCATCATCAAATTTTAGGATATGCACTTTGGAGGACATGTATCAAAACATCCTTTAATCATGACTCTATCCTTATTTTTAGGTTTTTGAAAACTTAGAAGGCAAAAAAATCATGGAATATGGAAGAAAAGTGAAATTTGGATGAAGAAAAGGAATCAAAACCATCGATAAACATGGCTTGTTATCATCCTACCTAAGGACTAACAAAGTTAATCCACTCATGTCCCATGAATAGGAGGACGAGACTCTCCACTATCTACAAATAATTGTTAGTGTTCTCCAAATGACCATAACTAATACCACAAGGGATAGCGACTCATGAGTCCCTAGGAAAAACAAGGAAATAAAAAGAGTAATATGTGATAGCCAAAGCAATAGAAGTAAAAATTATATGTTATGGAACAAAAACAAAAAAATTGTGATTTTTAATTCTACTATCTATACAAAAAATATATTTTTGAGTTAAATAGCAAAGAACATGCAAAATTTAGCCAAAAATGTGAGAGTATAATAAAAATACCTAATACTTACCTGTACGTGCCCATGAAAATTTTGGCCAGAAGAATTTGACTTTTTCTTGCCCCATGCAACTAGAAGTAAATTTACCTGTAAAAATACCCAAGGTACTAAAAAATGCTATTTGTGTGCAAAATTATCACCCTGATTTCAAGTTGCTCGATCAATATTTAATTTAAGAGGTGATGTTTCCATTAAGCTTAAAAGGGCATTCTTGTTTTAGGTTTCCATCATTGAATTTATGACCTTTCTTTCATGTGCCACCATGTGACCATTTTACAACCCTTTCCCATAGGGACTTTGGCTATGTATTGGCTTATGATTTGTTACTTTCCTAAAACCATCTCTAAAGGGATTTTCTAAAGCATAGCTTATATCTAAAGCTTCAGAGTTTGATTCTTCAGAGATATTATCTGGGTCAAAACAAAAGTGCACAGATGATTTCAGGGTGTGCCAAAACCTCTAGAAGCATTATCTTCTTACTATACCTGCAAAAATTATAAAAAATTAACTTTTATGTAGTAAAATATGCATATATATAAATCAGGGGTAAAACTTTTATTTGTGATTTCATTTTCACATGCACTTTGAGACTTGTTAGGATTATTATATATTTGCACGATATTTAATTGAGCATAGATATAGAAAATAGCAAGAGGATGCAAAGGCAGTATTGGAGAGGTAGGTTTTCTGACCCTTCTTAATGATTTTCCTTTATTTTTGTCTAAAATGAACAAAAATTAAAAAACAAGAAAACTAAACAATCACATAGTTAGGCTAGATAGGAAGTAGCTAGGATAGCATGGAAAGCATGGACAGTTGGGCACATCACCTAAGTTATGGGGTCCATATGGGTTATTAAAACATGGCCTTTTAGATGTTCTAGAAAACACAAAACCTAAGGAAAACCATGATCGCCACTTTTGGAAAACTGATGATCCTGGTCAAATGAGGTAGTTTAGGAAAACTACAAAAAATGATAATCAATATGCAAAGCAACGATCATAAAAAATGGGGCAATCAATATCATCACTACATAAAAGTGGATGATTAAAGTAAAACATTGATCATGATGACTAGTGATGATCAAGGTTGCATGCCAAAAGGGAGCAATCGCGAGCTTGACAAGCCACGGGTAGTTGCAACCCTGATCAATGAACATGGTCAAAGTTGGAAATCATGGTTAAATATTTTTTGATTGATTGAGACATCATGTTAAGGTGAAGGTTAGGGACATGGCCAAGGGTGCCACAATGTCAAGGTGAGCACCAATAATACAACCAAAGCTGAGAGGAATGTAAATGACCACCTATAAAGGCATTGAGATCCCTCTTTTATATAAGAGTGGATGAGGTAGGGTATAAATCCCTAGGTGTAGGAAAAACTACATGAGGTTTTCTTGGATCACATAGTAGACATATATTACACTTACCCCCACCATTCACTGTGTTACGAGTTCATGCGATTCTAGAGCACAACTACCAATATGTTTTTATGGAGGCTATCCCTAGATGAGGTGATCAATATGATAGCCATCCAAATTCCATGCATTAGGACCATATAGGAGATTCAATTATAGATGTAAGAGTGGGCCACAAGGGAGAGATAACTAGAATGATAATGCACCATTATGCTTGAGAGCATTAGGTCACCTATCGCCATCCTATTTTTGTGATACATGGAGATTGTTATCTTGTTTGCCTATGTGTTATGTCATAGGGGCATAAACAATATTTGAATGTCTCTATTTTATCCATTATACCTAGCCATGGATGAGGGCCACATAGGGCTAGTAAGGGGTTTGCCTAGGTGAGGACACTTTTGGCACTGCTCTACTATGATGTGTACCACATTTAGGATTGATATGTGCATACCATTAGACAAAATTTCTTGCTATAGACATGGGTTTATAATAATTTTATTAAGTATAGGTCCCCAAGCCTACTCTATGATATTGCACTAGGGGAGATTCAAGCAAGGTAATGAGAACACGTTACAAACACATCATGTTCATAGGTGTCATCATTGATGAGGATTTCCCAACATTAGATTATTTGGATCACATACCACCTACAATAGAGTGATCTATGAAACTTACATAAGCTAGCAAGGTTACGATAGGTGATCATAGTGTGGGATCATTGGAAAAATTTTGCAAAGCCACATAGGGTAGATGGGGTCCTAGATTAGTTCAAAGAGCCACACTTACATAGAGAGCTTCCACTCCCTAAAATGTGACATAGGCACTGTAAGGAGTGAGAAACAACCAAAGTGAGTAGGCCACCACCAACACAAGGCCATTGTTAACCTAGGAGGAAACTATAAAGGGATCCTATAGTGAAATGTCAAAGGCCCTAGAGAAACTATCATTGGATATACTATTCAAATTGCTCCTGCAAGCATTACATATATGGATACTTTGATTAGCAGTAATGAGTCTCTAGGGTAGGAGGATATGACATTGGAGCATCTTATATTAAATGTGGCAAAGGAGGAGATGTAATAGGAGGCAACCAACAAGGGGCCTAACAAGGAGAAGATAGTCAATGAGGGGGATACAAAGGGAGAGGTAGTTGAGGAGAATATTTAGGATGAGGGCTCAAAGGAGGACATGGAGGTAGAGGAGATTTATATATACAAGGTCAATGTGGATACTACATATCTCTAGTCTCCATCTCCTGAGGAGGATTATCCCACATGACAACTAGACGATCAAGGTATACATGGTTTTACTAATTATGATGCATCAAAATCATTAATTTTTTGTTTGTGATTATATGAATATCCTTGGAGTGGTGTGAGCTTTTTGATAGGTTGCAACAAATCACTTGGGAGGAGTCATAGATTTTGATAGCTTACCTCCAACATCACCATCATAGGTTATCCCATCAAATATATTGAATGACTTGTATAATAGAGTGAGGCAACTTGGTGCTATTTTATCATACGCATGAAGAGACCATATAGCCTATCGACTTTATGAGTGAGATTTAGAGCTATGGTTGTGGTAGGAAGCAACTAAGAGGAACTGAGAAGTAACAATATATTATTCATGCTAAAATAGAAATGGTATGGCCCCATGGGAGCTAGTGGGATTTAGGATGTTAGTATCATGATGATTCCAAACTCACACCTATTGGACAACATCATGGGTGTCTGACATAGTTAGAAGCACATACTTATTGATTTTGTAGCTACAACCCTTGCATTTTGTATTATAATAAATTCATTTTTGTAGCCATCATAAAACCTTTAGGATGTACATAGGATCATTTGGATGATAGGGCTTTGTACTTGGGATATAGGGTAGATTAGAATGATGGCACTCAATGCCCAATTGTATTATATTGTGTACATTTTGATATATCAAGTTAAAGTTTTTATAAAGTGATGAATGAGATGCTACAATGAACACACACACACACGGATGCACACAAGCACGTACACACACATATGTTCATTGTAACATCTCATTCATATCTTTGTGACAACTTTATTTTTATATATTTATTGAATTCACTTGATTTATGGCATATATATATGATTTGTGTAACATTCAATGACATGTTCATATTTATTTATCATATACTTAAGATTTGTGGGGCACATAATGGTGTGTCAATATATTTATGATAAACACTCAAGATTTGTGTAGCACATGATAACATATCAATATTTTTATGACACACACTCAAGATTTGTGTAGCACATAATGATGTGTCCTTATTTCTTGGGGATTGCATGTACAATTTAAATAGCATTTAATATCATGCACTATGAGATAGCATGTATGATATGTGTAGTATTTAGTGGCATGATTTTTATGCAATTCAAATGATCTAGAGCATGAATGACTTGGGTAGCATTTAGTAACATGCTCATCAAATACTAACTTTCTCTAAGATTGGCCATGCATAGGATGGTATTTTGCTCATACATAACACTAGAGTAGGTAGTCTACATGTAGTATCTGACAAGTGCCAAGTGCCAACAAACACACTAATCACTACAATGGGGTGGATATGGAAAAACCAACTTATACCATGCACAAACATAAGTACTTGAACCCAACCCTAAAATAAACTATAAGATAGGCATAGATGAACACTATAGCAATCGATCATGTCGACCCAAAACTACGAGATAGCCTAGGGGATTTCAACCTATTCCACATATGATACACAAGTATATATCCCTAAATCCAACTTATTCCTTTCCATTGATGATAAATATATTGCTCAACAAAGCACACCCACCACGATAGATGGATAAGAAATATAAGAGCAACAAATAGGTAATCTATATAATTGTTTTATCTCACCCTAAGGTAAAAACATCCAATGGAAGGAAAAGTAACTATGCCCCTACTACAATGAGTTTCATTACTATATTATCTAGTCAAGTGTGTTGTTCAACAAGGCATGCTTGCCACTATAATGAGATATCAAGATGATATAAGTGATCAAAGGTGGGATAGATACATGCTATAGCTAACCCTAGGAGATAGAGATCCTCACCATACCCCTATTGTAATGGTATTTCCACTACAATATCTAATCAAGCACATTATCCAATAAGGTATGCTTGCCACCATAGTGAGACACCTATATGATTGATTGATTTAAATTTTTTATGTATTTGTTGCATGGAAATGTAAATGAATGTTGCATTTGTGTTTCAACCACATACCATATAGGAGATATCATGGGTTGAACTGAGGCTTCTCACTTTATGGCACTTAAATCAAGTTACTAATACAAGGAAGACTTTGAATACATCATAGTGCACGTTACTAGCAAGAGTGACAACATGACAATGAAAATCAAACAAAGCACAACCAAAGTCAACAACAATAAATGCTAGTGAAAATAGATGGAAAACACCAAGCAATAATAAAATGAAGTAGCAAAACCAAATAAACACAAGAATAAAATACAAATAAGGAAAAACATAGTCAAACAACTAGAACAACCAGGAACACCACTTTACAAGATGATCATGGTTAGGCAAAAAGAGACCATGCAAAACAAAAAAAAGTAAGGTAAACCCAATATAAAATAGTTAAAAGTTGGATGATTGAGATCATTACTTTAAGGGGTGGTCATAGTCATGAGAGGAAGAGACAAAATATTAAACTTATAGATGTGCCAAACTAAATAATGTATAGGACTGACACTCATAAATAGACAATCAAAGTAGTCAAAGTGAAAAACAAGGCACCAAAGTCAATAGGCAAACCAAGAAAGTACAAAGACTATACAAATAGGTCAAAAGGGGCTATGCATAAAAGTGTTTATATGCATGGAATTGGTGGGTTCTTCCAACTCAACCCCATCCATTATTTACAATTTTATTTCCCTAGACCCAAACAACTCTTTGACAGTATATGGACCAAGCCATTTTTATATAAACTTTTCCTTGTGCTTCTTATGCACATTATCAAGCTTGAGGACAAGGTCCCCAACTTTGAAATCATGATGATAGAATTTCTTATTATATTTCTTGGAAACATGACTCTTATAGGCTCTATTATGCTCAAGATCATGTAGACACATCTCATCAAGAGTAGTAAGTTCGACAAGACAGGCCTCTCTATACTCCTGATGGTACTCATCATGACTCAACAAATTTTTAAAGACACACAAAGAAGGCAATTCAATTTCAAGTGGTAAAATAACTTTAGTACCATAGACCAAAGAAAAAAGGGTTGCCCATATAGATATCCTAATACTGGTGTAGTACATCCACAATATGGGATATAACTTTAAGTGCCAATATTTCTTTGATTCTTTAACTATCTTTTTCAAAATATTTACCAAAATTTTATTGCTAGATTCAACTTGACCATTCCCTTATGGATAGTAAGGCATAGAAAAATGGTGTTGAATCCCTAATTGAGAAGTCAACTCTTACATTTCTTTATTTTTAAAAGGAGTACCATTATCTAAAATGAGAGTATATAGGACACCAAAGTGACACACAATCTGATTAAAGACAAATTTGGATATGGTGAGAGTTGTTTGATTTATCAATGGCATAGCTTCTACCCATTTTATAAAATATTTTATGATTATGATAATGAATTTGTGCCTATCCAAGGACATAGGAGAGATAGGTCCAACAAGGTCAAGACCCCAAGTGGAGAAAGGCCAAGGAGACTCAATGGGATGAAGAACCTAGGCAGGGGCATGAATTTCATCTTTATGAAACTGACACTTATCACAAGATTTAACATAGTTATTAGCATCAACTTCCATTGTTGGCCAAAAGTAACCCATTCTTAGTAATTTATAAGCTATGGAATGACCACTAAAGTGCCCTCCATAGTTACCACTATGAACATAAAAAAGAGCTTTGGGTACCTTAACTTTTATAAGGCATCATAAGAGAACACCATCAAGATTATGGTAGTATAGGACTTTGCCAAGAACAACATATCTAAATACTCTCTTATGAATACAAGCCTACTACTTAGCATTAGCCATGGGTGGGTAGGATTGATCATCGAGGAAGCATAAAATGTTGCCATACCAAGGATCATCAAGAGGGATTTGGAAATCAATAGCATTGACCTTAATTGTATGCACATCCACCAAGCCATCAATGATAGAAATAATAGGTTCATCATGAAATTTTACCACAAAATTAGTTTTAGAAATATTTTCATGTGGTATAAATTTACTAGCCAAAGTGGCTAGGGAGTCAACCTTAACATTATACCCCCTAGGGGAATGCCTAATGGTAAAGGAATTAAAAACATTGATCAAATTAGTAGCCACTTGGTGGTAAGGGATCAAATGGGGAGCTTTGACAGCATATTCACTAGTGATCTGATGAACCATAATTTGAGAATCACCTAACACTTTGATGTGTTTAACATTCATACATTGGGAAGTCAGGAGTCCTAAAATTAGAGCCTCATACTCTACAACATTATTAGTAATGCCAAAAAAGTTAAAAAATAATTCCATAGGAATAACTAGGCCATTTAGAGACTTGAGAAAGATACCAACTCCTACCCCAAACTCATTTCTTGCTCCATCAAAGTGAAGGATCCAAGTGTCAGGGTGGAGGTTTTCATCAGATTCTTGAGAAGAGGAAGGTGTGTCAACTTTGGATTTAGCTTTTATTTCATGATGCCTCTCGATAGACTCAGAAGACTCCAAGAGGGTTTTTTCTTGCTCAGTAAGTTCATAAGAAATAGTCTCTAGAATAAGGCTAGAGGCAATGGAGGAAGGAAATATGACAAAGTCATGAGGAGCACAATATATGACCATTATGTCCTCATCATACAATACCTCCTTTAAGGGTTGTTGTACAGGGTCAGGAGCTACTGCCAATTGATCAACAATTACCTAAGCTTTAACAAATTTTTGTGTAACAATATAAAGATCAAATTCTTGCATCATAGTGATCCACTTTCTATATTGGGTGTCACTAGGGATGTAAGGATTTTGTAGTAGGTGTCTCAAGGGGTTAATTTTAATAACCACATAAGTTGTCTGATACAACATATAATGCCTTAATTTCTCACATGCAAAGTATATAGCTAGGAAATCTTTTCCATGGGAGTGTATTGAGTTTCTATCAAAAGCATTGTTTGACTAATATAGTACATGACATACTCCTTATTATTATCATCTTGTTGAGTAAGGATAACTCCCAAGGAAACCTAAGTAGCTGAGGTATACAATACAAATGGCTTATCTAGGTTGGGTGGGCGAAGAGTTAGGGGCTATAAAATAAATTTCTTGAATTCTAGAAAGGCCTTGTTACAACTTTCATCCCACTTGAATTCAACATCTTTCTTAAGCAAGTGATTCAATGGATAAGCTTTGAAAAGCTAACTCAAGGATAAATCGCCTAATAGCTCCAAGCTTCCCCAAGAAGGATTTGATATCTTTAATAATTTTAGGGGGAGGCATAGCATCAATGGATTTGATATTATCTTGATCAACATCTATGCCCCTATGAGACACCATAAATCCTAGTAGCTTACCACTAGTAACACCAAATACACACTTCTTGGGATTAAGTCTAACCTTATAGTGATGTAATCACTCAAATATGATATGAAGGTCAATTAGGTGGTCAGCCCACTTCTTAGACTTACCCAAGAGGTCATCTACATAATGATTCCACTATCTTTCCCATCAAGTCATGAAAGACCATTGTCATAGCCCATTGATAAGTAGCACCAACATTTTTCAACCCAAAAGGTATGACAACATAATAGAATGTTTCCCAAGGTATAGTAAAAGTTATTTTAGTTTGATCCTCAGGGGCAATCTAGATTTGGTTATACCCTAAATAGCCATCCATAAGGGACAACATTTCATACCCTATAGTAGAATCTATAATAGCATCAATAGAGGGCAAAGGAAAGTTATCCTTAGGACAAGCTAGATTGATATTTCTAAAATCATAACAAATCTAGATAACATTATTTTCTTTCTTTTTCATAGGCACAATGTTAGATACCCATCTTAAATAATCAATAGGTCTTATAAAATTAGCATCTAACAACTTTTGGATTTCAATTTTGTATAGGTCTTGAATGAGGGGAGAGAATCTCCTTTGCTTTTGTCAGATAGGAGTAGCATCCTCATATGTAACAATGTTATGGATAACCAAATCCTCATCCATTCTAGGCATGTCAGAATATTCCCAAGCAAAGACATCCTTATACTCCTTAAGTAAAGTAGTAAAGGTGGCTTGCTCTTCAGTAGATAGGCCTACCCTAATTTTAACTATGTATGGTTGCTCAAGGGTGCCTATGTTAACATCTATGGTAGGCTTGACATTCATGATATTGCCTTCTTCAAAATGGTCTGGAGTAGGAGGAAGATTCTCTAATTTAGAATTAATCTCAACTTGGCAAATATAATCAGACCATTTATGCCTTCCCCATTTATGATTAGGTTCTTGAAGGAACCCTCTCTTATGATATTGCCAAGGAAGCCTTTCCTCTCTAGCATATAGGAATTCTAGGATAGCTTCATCATTAGGCAATGATAGGAGAAAGAGAACATTATCAGGAATTTGAACTATTAGTTCTTTCACATGCCCCTTGCCCCTAAGCCTAGAGAAGATGTGAGCATGAGATTGAGTATTGAGAAAGATAGGAATATGTTTACCAAGGTATGGTCTTATTTGCTTATAAAATTTTATTAAAGCCTTAATGACAACCTTAGTTTTTAGCTCAATAGAAAATTCAGCTTCAATTAGATGCCTTGCCAGACAAGAGGGTGTAGGATCAATCAAATCATCAAGCCACTTGTTAGATAGTTTATCTGAATAGGAAAATATTTCTAGATCTAGAAATAGACTAGTAGGGACAACAGGGAACACCTAGGCATTCTCTATTTCCTAGAAATCTATAGGAACTGAGATCACCATATTTTAAGGTGGTCAAGGTTTGCAAGAATTGTCCTTAAAAATGTTAAATAGTTTAGGCATAGCTAGGGTTTTAGAGGTAAAATAGTCATCAAGTACTATTAAAGTAGAAGGAATATGCCAATAAATAGGTGAAATATGAGCACTAACCAGGATAATCACATTATTTGCTTGTCCTAGTGTTATTGGAAAATTTTTAACAAACAATGAGCCAATAGTGGATTCTTGGTCTAGGATATTTAAGATAATATAAGAATTAACATTTCTAGAAATAGAGCAGTCAACATGATAGTTTTGAAATTGATAGATTTTAGCCTTTGTTAAATGCCTAGGCAAGGGAATAATTCCTATTTCACCTAACCTATGCAAAGGTTTTGAAGTAGAGATAATAGAAATATTAGTTGTTCTATGCCTATCTAGCCTAGCTTTGTATTGATTACATTTAGAATTCTTAAGCATACAATAGGAAAACAAATTACTGTTATCCATTGCACAAAAATTTATATCAAGTTGATCATCATTATCATCTAAAATAGGAACTTCCATTGAACCTACTTGATAATGCCCCACACCCACCTCAAAAATAGGAGTAGTAGAAGGAGCATTCTTAGTTTCAATGTTAAAGGCTTGATTAAAATCATTATTTATATCACTATCAGTTTCCTCCCCCATGTTATCATTATCTACACAAAATATTACTTGTTTCAATTTGGTAGCATCCTCATGGGCTTTATGTAATTTGGCCAACCTTTGGTAAAACAAAATAGGATCTTCTCTCTATTTAGGCTTTAACAATGGTGGCAATTTATCTACTACCTCTTGAGGAAGGGGAGTAATAACATCCATATCAAGTTGATCATCTTTAGATTCATACCTATCTTGAGGGCATTTCAAATGAAATTTAGGATGCCCCTTATATAACTTCCTTCTAGAAGTCCATTGAGGCTCATGTTCATAAATGGGAAACTTTCTGTGTTTCATCCATAGAAGGAATAAAACAACTATCATGACTTGGAGGAAGAGGCCCCCAAGGATCTAAATCTCCTTCTAAGGTGAAAACTTTATCATCATAGGCATACTTAACCACTTGACAAGTAGAGGAAGCTATGGCTCTCATCTTACTAGTCCAAGGTCTACCTAATAGCATGTTATAGTTGGTCTAAAAATCAAACACCATAAACTTCACTCTTACTTCTTTAGGCCTAGCTAAAATTGAAACCAAATGCAACCCATAGGATCTTGAGGTTTACCATTATAAGCATAGCAACGACTTCTAGTAGAAAGGATATTTTCTCTAGGGATCTTTAGTTTATCTATCAAGGACAATGACATAACACATGTACCACTCCCTTCATCAACCAAATCCCTATGGATTACCATATTATTATAAACAACTATTATCATCAATGGTGGATCATCAGCCCTTGCTAAAAACAATCATGTTTTTCAAAGGAAAATTTATAACCAAATTAAGGCTAGTATGTGCATCAATACAAAGGTTTTCTCTATGTGATTGAATATATTGCACTTCATAAGACCCTAGAATGGTAGGCATAATGTTAGCAATCCTTGGTCTAGGCATCTCCATCTCATCTAGTAAGTCTCTTAACCTTTTTCTTTGATAGGGAGATGTCCTAAGTAATTCTAAGTATGGGACCTTGCAAGGGGTTGTACGCAACTATTCAATAATATCCCATGCTTTTGTTTTACTCATGACTACTTTCAGTAATGATTCCTTGGGCTGGGTGACATCCTATCATTGTTTTTCTAAGGGCACTAAGATCATTACTTTAAGAGGTAGTCATAGTCTTTCACATTTTTTGGAAACAACAGGTTCTATAGACTAGGTTGAGGTCTTCTTAGGAACATTTTCTACATTTTTGGATGTTTCTATATTTGTAATAGGTTCTCAGATGACCAAAGGAGGGTTTGGAATTTTATCAATAATAGTAGGATTAATCATTGCTTGAATAGGTTCTTTTCCTTTATCCTTCTATTTTTCTTCTTTAGAAGGTTGCTTCTTTTTGTATTGAGGTGCACTCCTAGTAATAGCAACAATTTGTTGTTCCAAAGATGCAATTGTTTCTCTTTGCACCTCTAAAATATTGACATATTGAGACACATTTGGTTGACTACAGATGTATTCTCCATTTGGGCTAGGTTGGGCAAAGACTTGGTTAACTTGAGAGGCATTTTGAGAAGTGCTAGGTCCAAGATTTTGATTTTGGGAGTAATTACCATTTTGATTTTGATAATTTTGACCCCCTCCTTAGTTGCCTTGATTAGAATTGTATCCTTGATTTTGATAATTTTGTTGGCCACCTTGATTAAACCCTTGACCCTAATTTTGATTCACTCCTTGTTGTTGATTGGGAGCTTGTTATTCATGGTTGGGGAATGGGGTGTTATAGATACCTAACCTTTGATTGCAAGGATGATTAAACCTCTTCTAGAGACTCTTTTTCCTTTCATGAAATAAAGTAATCCTATCATTGTTAACTTGATCAATATTAAAATTAGGACCAAAGGCTTGCCTAAGGTAGAAATTTTGTAAATTTGCACAAGTGGAATTATCATGACCATATGTTCCATGCCAAAAGCAAAACTTGTTAGCATCATGCCATACAAGTGCTTCAAACCTATCATTAATATGATAGTTTTTCAGCTTAGGAGGTGGGCATATTTTGAGAATATCTTCATGTGTCCATTGAGGCATCATATTCTTAGGTTTTGGACCACCCCAAGATTTAGTTAACATATGCACAAGAGCTCCATCTATCTCTAATTCATGAGAGGTATCTTGGATAACTACATTGTAAACCCCATCCCCTACAATATTTTTATTAGGATTTTTAGGTTTCAAGGATTTTTGGCCTTCTTTCTATAGACACCAAAACCTAGGCATCCACAAAATCACATTTGGCACCCCACATCACAACCTGCATAATAAAATTATATACCTAAGTCTAAACTTAGGTGTATAAAATCCTACACATTAACCTATTTTCCAGATTTATTAAATCTAGAAAATCAGCCTAGGATACCCTACCTAACCACTAGACATGTGTCCTAGCCACCTCACTACCACACCTTGCCACATCTCACACACTCATGTCCCCTTTGTCCCTTCACATGGGACATCCCTTACACCTCACTCCACTTGCAACCACATCACCCCAGTTAAGTGAGACACCCTAGGTGACTCACTCTAACTGCCCCTTCCATTTGGTAGCCCTAGATTGCCACTTGGCAATCCTGGCTTGCCACCTCCATTTCCCTCCAAAACCCTAAGGGGCCTATAAAGGCACCTTCACCCCACCAACCAAAAGAGGTTAAGAACATACACCATCAAGCTACCAAAATAGCACCAGGAGCTTACATGCATCCCGAGGAAACCAGAGATCTAAAGCCTCGAAGTCCATTTTTGGAGCCTTCTACCATTCAACCAAAACCACCCATCCATGGTTAACCAACCCAAACCATGCATCCATAGTTGCTCAGAACCAAAAACACGACAACAACGCAGATCAGTAAATTTTTTATCTTTTTTAGCAAGGCATCTAGTTTCATTTTCTTTGTGTTTTACAACATTAGTTTGAAGGTTTTATTACATTGTTTTATATCTTGATATATAGGTGCTACTAAACCCTTATTTGCTTTGTCATGTGTGTAGGAGACAGGTATCTTGGAGAGCTATTGAAGTTGGAGTGGTCCCATTGCTGGATACTAGAAGCCCACTCACCCTTGAAGTTGTAGCAGAGGAACGAAGAACATAGAGTTTGCTGAAGATTTGGAAGACCCCCTTCTATTAAATCATTGTATTTAGAAAAGAGAAAAGCATTGTAACATTACCCCCAACACATTTGGGGTAATTCAAAAAGCATTGTAAAATTGGGAGATTCAAGCTCCCCTATATTAATACAAAAAATCAATTTTTGCAATTCTCTCTTTTGTGTTATATTTTGTGTTCATTATTTTGGTTACAGAAATGGTGATCATGATGGGACCCCCTAAGGGTTCTATTTTTCATTACCTTGCTTAAATTTATTACTGATCTATGTTTTTCTATGATTGCAGTTTTGGAGTTCGATCGTGAAGATTGGAAATCAAAATCGATGGATCTAGAGCCTGTTTTGGTTTGCCTATACCTGAGAAACCATGAGCATGGTTATAGATTCAGAGACACCATATGTTGGACATCTATAGAATCCTGCATCGATGGTTAGACATTTATAAACATGGATCAATGGTTGAGAAATTAGAAGGAGAAGAAAGGATACACAGTCTATACACCTAAAACTCTCTTTCCTCTTTTTTAGCTTTAGCATTGCATTTAGGTTAAATTAAGAGTCTCTATCCTATTTGCCATTATTTGCATCTAGGTCATAGGCTAGGCATATATAAATTCAAAAAAAATAAATCAAAAGAACATTTAGTTTAATCATTAGAGCATCTGCATAGCCTGATTAGGAATAGACCAGGCTCATTTAGGGTTTCAAACCTACTCTACCTTATTTTTAAACATCTAAAATCATGGGTCCACGATTGGGAACTCCCAAACCATGCACGCGGTTGGTTAACCGCATATCTGGTTGACCCAGACCTAATCCCCCATCGATGGTTGGTCTGTATTTCAAAAATCTGATAGATCTTACCTAAAATTAACCGTTTTATCCCTGATCTATTTCTATATTCTACTGTATTTTTTCTTTTTACATTTAGGCAATAAATAGAATTGCATATTAGATTGCATTACACAATAATAAACAAAGCCATCACACACTCACATGAACGTTGGACAAGGTTGGACTTCACCACCAACCCCCAACATATTTACCCCATTACTTGGCCAAGGCCAACTCCAAGAACCATCGTAGCCATGGAAAATAGCATGCATTCCTCTTCAAAGGGTGTATCACTGCCCACGATGAACTGGGTGAGGACTGGTAGGACCTAGGCTCCCTCATCGGATTTGGGTTTCATCTCCAAGTCCTGGTGGGTTTCACAACTCGGACTTCATCATCGAGTTAGTGTGTGAGAGCATCTAGGTGAAATCCATAGACTCATTTTAGGGCTAAACATTTGCACATCATTTTTTATTTTTACCAAAAACTTAAAAAAAAAAAATCAAACTTTGCAAAAACTTAGGAACAAAACTTGTTTGTTTGTTTGCTTTGAGTGTTGTTTTGCTTTGTGCTTCCATCACACATTCACACACATACATCCATATTTTACATTTCATCCCATCCTTAGCATATGGTAACAACCCATGGTCAAGCCAAAAAGTTAGCCCTAGTTCAGAGTCAGTTGCCTTCTTCCATGGATCCTCCATCTCAGTCTTATCAGGCCCCTAACACTTTAGTGGTAGGGCAAGTTAGTGTAGTCCCTAATATATCCTTAAACCTAAATGTTAAGCCCTCTAGTAGTGCCCCTATTTCAAACATAGATATTATGTAGAGGGCTACTCATACCACCATCCCTAAGACTCCTAGGAGTGAGCCACCTACACCAATGGATAGTCATGTCACATATGTGGACATGGATATCATTAGGCTATACCTGAATGTAGCTAGTATGGTCTTTCCATCATTACCATCACTTACCATTCCACCCCACACCTTTCCTCCACCTCAGTAGGAAGCCATCTTCTCACAACCATAGCAGTCCAACCGAATCTTCATAAATCCACTTTTTGAACCGACTACTACCACCCTAGCTCATAATCATCCATCATCATCTAACCAACAACCCTTCATTTTACCAAACCAAAACATCACTTACACCAATCCCCTCTACGAAGCACAAGTCAATGCTACTTCATAGGTCCCTACATCCATCCCATCCACTACATCCATAGATCCCATGTCTCATAACATCCCCCATTCAATGATAATACCTTTTACCACTTACCCTCCACCTACATCCACTAACATGGTTGCCATGCAACCGACCCAACCATCTACCACATACATGGCCATACCATCCTCATCTATGATTGCCATGCAACAAGCATTCTTGCAATTACAACAAATGATCATAGATAATGCTAATCAAAGCATTAATCCTAACCTACAATAGTAGTCATAGAGGATAGATCAAAACCAACCATCAACATCTCATCAAAACACCTTCTTCACTCAAGATCCATCTTGGGTGTTGCATCCCCCAACCACAACCATAGCCACTAATCCACCTCATCAAATGTATGCTAACTCTTCAAGGTCAGCATGCTATCATACCCCCATCACCTCATCACCATCAAATCCCTCATCAACAACCATACCATAATCCATTCCATGCTAACATCCCACATCATCCAAACCCCACCAATGATGCACAATATTACCAACAATAGCAAACCAACCAAGGTTTTAACCCTCTAGAGGATCCAAAGTTCCAATTCTTGTAGAGTCAGATTGATAGCCTAGCCATGCAAACACTAGGTATGCAATACCAAAAACCTACCTTGAGGCAACTACTCAATCACCCAATTCATGCTTTGGTACCATCACCACCTATCCAATAGACTTTTAAATACCAAAGTTTGAAAAATTTAAGGGGGATGAGGACCCCCGAGAGCATGTGACTAGATTCATTAATGCGTGCTTCAGAATCAAGAACAATGATGCACTCATGCTCCATACCTTTCCTCAGACATTTGGGGGAGATGCCCTAGATTGGTACAACCACTTACCACATCAAAGTATTTACACTTTCGAGCAACTAGCGGACCAATTCCTAGAGTGATTCTCCCTAAACATTAGAAAGAAGACCACATTGACCGATTTGCTTAATTTATGATAATATGATGATGAATCGGTCTATGATTTTGGTAACCATTGGAGGGTGATCATGACCAAATTACCATTATCCCTCCCTATGATAGAGTTAACATGAATGTTCACAAGGAGTTATGCCAAGCCTATCTCCTTACTATTACAACTACAACAATATAGAACATTCGAAGAAGCACTCACCCAAGCCCGAGTAATAGAAGAGATCAAAATTCAAGAGGGTGAGATCAAACCCAAAAAGAAAGAATGGAAAAATAAGAATCAAAAGGGGAATAACCATGACCAGTCCAAGGCCACTCAAGTTAATCAAGTAGTCTTGGGCCAACCTTCACAACAAATCCAACAAGCCCAAGTCCAAGTACAACAACCCCAACAACAACAACAACCACAACAATAAAATTATCAAGTGGTTCCACCCCCACAATAACTACAAAACCAAGCTCAACCTACAAAAAGGCAACAACATCAATTCAGGCCCAAACACAATTACACCCCATTACCTAAACCATATTCATCCATTTTCTAGAAGTTGTATGAGGCATAGGCTTTCACATTACCAAAAATGAAGCCTGAAGATCCGAATAAGCCAAAACCAAAAAGCTACAGAGAGCATCTATACTACATATTTCATCGATAGAAAGGGCATGACATCAAAACTTGCAATGGGTTTAAAAATATTGTGCAAGATTTATTAGAATGGGAAAGATCAAAGTTGATAATCCCTTAGCCCAACCAAATCAAAACCTTGGGATATATCAGACACCTTTACCTCATCATGAGGTAAATCAACAAGCAATGGGAGCATCAACTTCTATAGTTCCTCCCAACCAAGTTAATCATGTGTCACAACTATACCAAGGTTTTATGGGGGCTATCAGTGTAGTCACCCATGAGCAAAGAAAAATGAATCGCACAACCCAAGCAACACCAGCTCCTGTAGCACAACCTAGTGTGCCCATACAACTAGGCCCAACCATTCCACCTCCACCCATCCATAATCCAAATCTTCCATCTTGACCAATCATCACCCTAAGAAGTCGGTTGACACAGAGCCTAAGAATGGCATCAACCAAACTATCAATATATGAGCTAATACAACAATCTCCCCCACATCATGAGGCATTGATGGAAATTCTAAAGTCCATCAAACTACAAATAGAAGATCCTAACACCTTCAACACTTTTGTGGGGAGTGTCCAAAATTGCATGGAGCCCTCAATAGCATTCTATGACTTTGAGGAAAAGAGTGTATCATCAGAATTACTAGATCCTCCATTGCATATTGTCGCTCATATTGATAGAAAACCATTTAAGAGAGTGCTCATTGATACCGGTTCCTCCATCAACCTCATCACCACCCCAAACATCAAGCATCTTAACCTACCATCATCCCATATCACCACATCCACCTTCACCCTACGGGCCTTTAATGATGCTTTATGTTCCACTATGGGGAACGTAGTTCTACCTATAATAATGGGGGTGAAGACCATCCATGTACTCTTCCACATCTTGGAAGGGGCTATGCAATATAACATACTTCTTGGATATCCCTGGATTAGGGAAATGAAGTGTGTGCCCTCGACATTACACCAATGTCTAAAATATGTGCATGAGGGTAAAGTCCATTGCATCCAAGCCGACACTGAGCCATTTAAGTATTGCAACTTGATATCAAATCCCTATGAGCCATTGCTTCCATCCACCCACCTTTCAATTCAACCCCTCATCATTCAAACCACCCCAACTAACACCACTTCATCAAAAGCACCCATCCCAGAGGCCTTGCCAATAGTGGATCCTACTTTTGCATCCAAAAGCATCAAGTCAAGTCAACCCTCATCCACCTCATATCATTTTTCCACCACACCTGATCATCCCACTAACCAACCATCCACTTCATTAGCCACACCTCCCACTTCACAAACACCATTCACATTTTCAGCCCAACCAACTCCACCAACCACTAACAATCCCATCAAACCAAATCCACCTCAAACCTCACCACCCATTATCTCGTAGATAGGGTCACCTATCCGAGAAGAACCATCACCTCCATCTAAGCCACAAGCCACCATCGAAGCATCCACCTCAGCACCTGAACCATCCACATCCCAACCAACCCAAGTTGCAGTTCATCTCACCAATCTAGGTATTGGTGAGTACATAGTTGAGAGTGTCATAATTAAACCACCTATCCAATCTATCAGAGATTACGGTCACCCATATGACCCACCTTTAGCTATAGGTGTAGTGTACAGAATGGGTTCCGAGCCAAATAGGATCAAATTTATATATGGGGGAGTGGATTCTTCATCCAATCCACCTCCTCCTAATGAGGAACCCATACAAGAATTTTATGCCAATCTAGAATATCTATCCAACCCAGATTTTCCTTTATGATATTTTTATAGGGTTAACTGGTAGGGATTTAGTCTTGGATGACATGAATAGGGTCCACATCACATCATTGAGCCTGAATATCAAGAAGTCCATGATCACTCTAGCTTAGGATATAGGCCATCAACCTCAAACTCTTCTTTCAAGCATACATTCCAATGACTCACTCTTGAGTACGAAGAAGAGGATGAGGAGAGTGATGATAGTGATGATGAGTATCTGGACCCTAACTTTGCACCTTATCTAAATGAGGCTTTTTAGAGATTACATTGCAAACAACCATGATCGAATACATTTTTGATGATTATATCTTCGATGAGGATTTTGAGGAATTTCAAGAGATGGGAGCAAACCTAGACTGGATCATTCACATTTTTTATGGTCCTCAAGAATATGTGGCCCCTATAGAGCCCATCGAGAGAGATGAGTGTTACACAAAAATGTTTCCCATAGATCACACCATATTTCACATCAATAAAGAGTGAGCACCCTGAGCTAGATCTACCACCACCACCTTGGTTGCACTCGTAAAGTCACTATTCACCCACCTTAGGTCAGTTGCAACCTAGAGAGAGTGAGCAATCACTCCTCAAATCATAACCACCTCATTTCCACCAAGTTAACATGATTTTATTGACTTGTTCCCCCACTCCATAACCCATATGATTTGGTGAAGCTGATTCAGATCGATGCTAGCCTTATCACCATGGATAGGATTTCATCCCCACCATCCATCACCAAATTTATCCTATCCAAAGAGTTGCTAAGAGCTTCAAATGCTTACATCCCTCAACAACCTTCACCTTCTATGCTTCTATTTTTCAAACCAAAGTAGAGGAGGTGCTACCCAAGTCTTTTGAGCATGTGGAGGATGATATCCATATCATCCCAACTCCACATCAGTTGGAAGAAGGTTCTCATATGCTTATCGAAGAATCCATCGATGTGAACCTGAGTCAAGATGTGGATAATCCACAAATCATGAAAATTACAAAATATTTATCCATAGAAGAGAAAGAGTGTATGATAGATATTTTAACAAGGAAGAAAGAGATATTTGCATGGTCATACAAGGACATGCCTAGCCTTGACCCCAATTTGGTGGTCCACAACCTTACCTTAGCTCCTGAAGCTAAGCCATTCAAGCAAAAACTAAGGAAACTTCATCCTACCATAGCATTAATTATCAAGGAAGAGCTACAAAAATTATTAGATGTGGGTTTCATAGTACCCATTGATTATCCAGAGTGGCTCTCCAACATGGTACCCATTCGCAAGCCGAATGGGGGGTACGCGTATGCATAAATTTTTGAGATTTAAACAAAGCGTACCCCAAGGATGATTTTTTGTTACCGAACATCGATCAACTTGTAGACTCCTATGCAGGCCATGAAATGCTTTCTTTAATGGATGGTTTTTAGGATACAATCAGATTCAAATTAATCCTGAGGACCAACACAAAACAACATTTACAACACCTTGGGGGACCTTTTGCTACAAGGTGATGCCATTTGGTCTTAAGAATGTAGGAGCTACTTATCAACGTGCCATGACGTACATCTTCCATGACTATATGCATAAAATCATTGAAGATTATGTGGATGATCTAATTACAAAATCCAAAACACATCTTGAGCACATTGAGGTTCTAGAAAAAGTTTTTGATCGATTTCTTGAACATAAAGTGAGGTTAAATCCTAAGAAGTGCGTATTTGGAGTCACATCAGGTAAACTTCTAGGATTCATTATCTCCAAGTGAGGCATTGAAGTGGACCCTGATAAGGTCAAGGCCATCATCGAGATGCCACCTCCAACAAATCTGAAAGAGTTGCATAGTTTGCAAGGAAAGATTCAATCCATTCGATGATTCATTGCACAACTCTCAAACAAATGCAAGCCTTTCAATCACTTGCTATAGAAGGGGTGACATTTTCCTAGAAAATCGAATGTCAAGAGGCTTTTGATGATATAAATAAATATTTAGCTTCACCACCAGTACTAACACCACCTCATCCAGGAGTCCCTTTTCACCTTTACATCTCTACAATAAATTTTGCACTAGGGACAATGCTTGCATAAAAGAATGAGAATCATAAAGAGCAAGCAATTTATTACATTAGTCGAACATTGGTGAGTTATGAAATAAGATATGCTTACATTGAGAAGTTGTGCTTAGTAGTGGTTTTTACCACTAAGAAACTCAGACATTATATGCTAAGTAACACTACCTATGTCATAGCTAGAGAAAATCCTCTACATTACATGATGACTCGCACATACAACAACACCCAAACCACAAAATGGATAATGCTCTTAATAGAATTTGATCTCGAATTCATTAGCCAAAAATCCATCAAAGGTCAGGTGATAGCCGATCAACTCGTAGAAGCTCCACTTCCAAATGATCAACCACTTCTTATAGAGCTTCCAGATGATTCAATATTTTCATCACTAAACAAGAAGAACTAGTCCCTCCTGAGGATGATGTTGACATCACTCTCTTATTTGATGGATCAAAGTGCAAAAAAGGACAAGGTGTTGGAGTCATATTTTATACACCTGAAGGAATACCAATTCCTTTATCATTCAAACTTGACTTTCCATGCACAAATAACAATGTAGAGTATGAAGCCTTAATCTTGGGGCTTCAATCAACACTAGCTATGGGCATTAAATGTATAAGCATATTTGGTGATTCCTAGCTTATCGTTTGTAAAGTGAAAGGAACTTACCAATGTAAAGAACCAATCTTGAAACAATATCATGAAGTAGCAATGAAATTGCTAGCAAAATTTGATTAGTACGAGATTGACAACTTGCCTCATTCGACTAATAGATTTGTGGATGCAATGGCTTCTTTAGGATCATTGATTCCTAAGAATGAACATGGAGAAGTCCAACCACTTATCATCACAACAATGTCCAAATCTACAATCACACGAGCAGAATCTGAAGGTGAGAAGAGTGTTTGTTTAATCCATGTAGAACCATATAAATCTTGCCTTGATCAAATAAGAGACTTTCTCAAGTTTGGGATCCTCCCATAAGATTTGATGTGAACTGCAAAGAGAATGTTCAAACAAAAAGTAGCTCATTACACTCTCTTGGGGGACGTGTTGTATAGACGTGGCTATGATGGAGTCTTACTTCGATGTCTAGATCCCGTAGAGGCACAAAGAGCCATAACTGAAGCCCATGATGGTACTTGTGGTGGCCACTTTAGTGGAATGGCCATTGCAAAGTGCATTTTGTGCATGGGTTATTATTGGCCCACCATGGAAAATGATTGTTGTCAATATGTCAAGAAATGTCAAAAATATCAACATCATGCCAATTTGACTCATGTACCATCACAAGCATTACAACCCATTCAAAGCCTTTGGCCCTTTTCACAATGGGGCCTAGATTTGATTGGAAAAATTTCACCTACCTCTTCAGGACAACATAAGTTCATCATAACTACCATAGAATACTTCACCAAATGGGTCGAAGCAATTCCAATGACCACTACGACTGGACCTCGAATTATGGAGTTTATACTTCAGCATATTATCTATCATTTTGGGATTCCTTCCAAGATCATTTTTAACAATGGCAAGTCTTTTAAAAACAAGGATGTTCGAGCATTATGCAACAAGTACAATATCCAACATAGTTTCTTGACTCCTTATTACCCATAAGCAAATGGATAAGCTGAAGCGACCAATAAGACCTTGATAGCCATTCTCAAGAAACTTGTCAAAGAAAATCATAGAGATTGGCATACTCAACTCCCCTTGGCATTATGGGCTTATCGAACAAGCATCCGAATGCCAACTAGGGCAACTCCATTTTCATTGGTCTATGGCACCGAAGCAATCATACCTCTTGAGCTCGAGATCCCTTCTTTACGAGTTGCATTACAAGAATTCATGGATGATGACACAACTAGACAAGCACATCTTGACCAACTTACACTCCTTGATGAAAGGTGAATCAATACCTTAGAACATCTATGAGTATATCAAGATCGCATCAAGCGTACCTATAATGCAAAAGTCCATCCTCATGAATTCCAAGTGGGAGATCTCATTCTTAAAGAGAATCAATAGAACACCAATGCATTACCACACTTGAGAGATAAATTCATGGCTAATTGGTTAGGTCCATACATTGTTAAGCAGAAGTTGGGTCCAGGAACATATAGACTTGCAAATTTAGAGGGAACATTGGAACCTGAGCCATTAAACATAATACACCTAAAGGTATTTTATGCATAATGCAGATTATATATATGTACATATACATGGCTAAAAAAAAAATTCATTGCATTTCATACATCCATCCATGCATTCCACCTACATTACATAGATGCATTTTAGGCATTTGTTCATACCATTCATCATATTAGGGATCATTTGGTTAATTTGGATGATCGCTAGTCTACTCATGTCTTGTTGCCTTAATCAGGGGCACCTTACATCAAACATCACTCATCAATCCATCAATAACAATAATTTGTAGCTTTCCTTATAATATTTTGATCATTAAGGGGTTCACATAAAGTAGGATAGATACCATATAATTATTAGCAATAATGATTATGTGACCACTGACTATTTTGTGTGCACCTTTTAATTTTCAAAATCTTGCAATGAAAGTATCACAAAACCTTACATACCACATCAATCCATAAGCAAAATCCAAATGTTTTCAATCACTCAACCACTCCTAGTGTTTTGAGCAACCTCAATTCAAAATCAAACAATCTTTAGAAGCAATAAGTTGTTCCTGGTCAATCAAGTTTCCTCTTGGACCACACACATCAAAACACATTAAAACATTGTGAACCTTAGGAATAACGAAGTCAAAAGTTGCTATTGCCATAAAGTGAAAGGTTTCCCCTATTCATCCAATTATGTGCATGGTCTAGAATGCTACAGAGTTGAAAAAAGGACAAGCTCCACCTTCATCCAAAAAAAAATCCCTTGCTCTTCCTCAAAGTGAGCAAGTATCCCAAAAAAAAAAAAAAAATCCCTTGCTCTTCCTCAAAATGAGCAAGTATCCCAAAAGCATTCCAAAGCAATAAAATCCCTTGCTCTTCCTCAAAATGAGCAAGTATCCAAAAAGCAATAAAAATGCATGTTGCTCCATTACAAAAATGAGCAAACTCAAAATAAAATCCCAAAAATCCAATGCAATAAAATAAGGGAAAGGAGCTTGAATCCCTAGAACTCTTAGTGTCTCAAAAACCATGGGGTGATCCTCATTACAACAATGGGTTGAATGAAACCCACCTGGCAATGGGGTATCCTTACGCATGGTGCCATGTCTATCACATTAGTGACCTTATTTTGTACAGACCTATGGATGCTCACGGATGAGCTAGCTTATTGGCATAAGTTACAATTGATTAGTTTGACCTAACTCATAATGAGAAATGAACAATCATTGCACACACAGTTGGTCCTTGAGAAATTTGAAAACACTAGGACAACCTTAGCATCATGAAGATTTGTGAGATCATAAATGAGTTTGTTCAAGATCACTAAGATGTTTGAGTCTTTGCAAAACAACCACAATCATCTATCCAAACCATCTACTATCATTTACATTATTACATCTCATTATACATTTCATTTATAAATACCACATGTTAATGCCCCTGATTAAGTGATAAGAATACAGTTGATCAAGCAAAAGTCTATAACATACCAAATAATCATTAGAACATAACATTCATCATTCATTCCATCTATCACTACAACATTTCATATGCATCCATACATAAAATAAAAAAAGTGCAACACAAATGATCATAATAAAATCCATGTATATATATGAATCACATAGTACAAAAATACCCAAAGGTTGTATACATCAGAGCACTAAGGCTCATAAGAAAAATAGAAAAGTACAAAAAGAGGTAATAAAGTGCTACTAGCTAGCACCACCATGACTCCTATGAGGCCCATGAGATGATCCCTGAGAGCCAGATGGAGCATGGAAACCAAGAACCGAGACCATGAACTACTAGGCCTAGACTCACTCCACCTACTAGAGCCCAACACTGATGATGAAGGTGGTAGAGGTAGCAAAATATGATGACCTAGACTATCCTCAAGCATCACAATATAAGTAGCCTACCTTCATGCAACTGCCAAATCTATAGCCTAACGTGCCTCTCATTGACCTATCTCAGCACAAAGGACCATCACCATAGCAACATCCCCACCTCCACTAGGTCCACTCCTAGCCCATCATTCTCCCTCTACAACTGAGCAACCTCACCCTACAACCTCATGATCTCTACATCATGAGACTTCACAGTCTCAACCAAGCTATCCCGCTCAGCCTAGAGAATCCCCCACTCCTCCTCAATACGACGTGGAGGAGGATCCTATCCTTAATCACCTCCATCACCCACTACCACTACCATCATCCTCCATATCTCACCAACCCTAAAACCAACATCTATAGGCTACACATCCTACCTCAACTCACCCCTACCCCACTACCTCGATGATGCTTCTACCATCAAGAAACCTTGCTCACTAGCATCATGCTCATCACCACTAGCTACATCATCCACAACCTAGCTAGCTCCCATGGAGGCTACACCGCAAACCAAGTGTCATACTCCACTATCATCCCTGCATCATCTACATTAGGGACATCAACTACCTCATCATCTGCAGCATCATCTACTATCCAAAAGTTAGGAGTGACTAGAAGACTAAGCTCATCACCCCATCATCTATACATCTTGGGAGCATCTAGAACTCCTTATACCATCCCAAACTACCTCATCACCCATGAGAACTAGATAAACTCCATCTCTCACCCATGACTACCAACCACCCACCTACCTTGCCTCACCCACCAAAGTTGTGACATCATCATCCCAAGCTAGACCTCACCAAGGTCACCAACAAATATCACTACTAGTCAAGACCACCCAGCTATCCTGATACTCCTATGCACTATGAACAAGATGACTTAGAGAAGTCTCCTCACTAGTCCACCAATGAAGAGCACAAGGTAGTGAGTGATCCCACTCACAAGGTAGACCCTCTAGATGAGCAACTCTGATATGCTCCCAAGCCCACAACTGAAGCACCAAGCTACACCCAAGCCCCTTCTGCTCCTGCCTCTTCACCTCATACAACTCCACATACAACTAACATAGAAGAGTGGGAGCCCATGCATAAACCTAAGGCTCAGCTACCAAGATGCAACACAAGCCCCACCTAGTTCCAAGGGAACCTCGAGCCCATATTGTTAGGCAACAACATGTTGCCTACTATATACATAATAAAAGTCTTAGTCACCCAACTTCTCATCCTTATACAACTAAAGATATGGGATCCCACCCTTGCTACAATCCACATCCCAATCATCTCCATAAATAGGCCTCAGTACCTCCTCCTTATCATGGCCCACCCTAACTAGTGAACCCTCGATAGGAACATGGAAGATGTAATATACATCCTCCAAGGTGATAGTCAGATCCCCTATCAAAAGCTAAAAAGAACCCCTATCAAGGTCCCATCTCTCCACTAAAGTAGATAAGTACTCCTCATCACCTGATAGTCTCCACTCACCCACAACCAACCAACCCCATAGTCTCCAATAACTTCCAATCATCATGTAAGAGCCTTCCACACCTTGGATATAATGTGAGGCCATTGATGTCATGCCTCAAGGAATTTCACCTACAAGCACAAACAAAATTCATATCAATATTTTCTCACAAAAAAAAAAAATTACCACCCCCACTTAGTGTAAAAAAAAAAAAAAAAAAAAAAAAAAAAAAAAAAAAAAATAAACCTAAACTAAGAGTTTAGACCACCTACCTCGACGTAGCGGACTCTGGCTTCCACTCCAATCGAGCCTCCACCACCCGCACCCGCTCCACTAGTCTCACCACCACATCCATCTCACTCTCACTTCTCAAACCCAAGCAAACTCAACCACAAATGAAAAATAAAACAACTCCCCTATATATAGCCATTTTTGGTAAAACCATCACCTTTTTAGAGCATGAAACCATACCCATAGTTGGATGCCAACCCATGCACGTTAAAGGGAAAAAACCACTCATTAAAAAAAACACTCTCTCACAAAAACCAAAGTCATCATATCACATCACAACATGCATTATCACAAACATCATCATCATCATTAAGTGAACCTCGTATTTAGTGACTTACCCTACACACAGGTTGTAATGACTAGCAATCCATGCAATCCGGTCGGATGGGTAGCTCACCATAAGGACACTCATTCAAACATCCAACATCATCACATATGGCATTAAATCATCTAGGTCCCTCAATATTTGAGTATGGCTATGTTCAAGCTAATTTGCACAAGGTTATCCTTAAGCCCTCTTTCATTGGGTACAAAAGTGAAAAACAATCAAATCAAAATTTGGTAACAATCAAAATCACTCGAGTATCAAATTCCTAGTGCATTGGTTCCTAACAACAGGAATAACTAACAATAGTGGGGCCCCGAACTCCAAACATGGTTGGTGATTTTACCACAACATTTTGAGCATCATCAAAACCAAAGGCAAATTTGCAACAACACAAACCATCCCAAACTTGGGGTATCAAGTTGATTTCAATGTCATACATTTGCATACATCACATCCACATCATTTAATCATCCACCTCCTTTCATCATCCACATTTGGTCAATTGGCTCGTGGGTTTCATCCTTTACCCATTCGCCAATTGAGGGGGTAAGCAAACAAATCAAAATTTTCAAAAATCATTCATTCTTGTGCATCGAGAAGATTTGAGTCCATTCATCCATCCAATAAAGATAGGTGTCATTGGTTTTTGCACCGCATTGTGTTTCACACAACACGGTACAAAAAGGGGCATCTGTAGACACCAAAACCTAGGCATCCACAAAATCACATTTGCATCCCACATCACAATCCTGCATAATAAAATTATATACCTAAGTCTAAACTTAGGTGTATAAAATCCTGCACATTATCCTATTTTCTAGAATTTATTAAATCTGGAAAATCAGCCTAGGATACCCTGCCTAATCACTAGACATGTGTCCTAGCCACCTCACTACCCCACCTTGCCACATCTCACACACTCATGTCCCCTTTGTCCCTTCACATGGGATATCCCTTACACCTCACTCCACTTGCAGCCACATCACCCCAGTTAAGTGAGACACCCTGGGTGACTCACTCTAACTGCCCCTTCCATTTGGTAGCCCTGGATTGCCACTTGGCAATCCTGGCTTGCCACCTCCCTTTCCCTCCAAAACCCTAAGGGGCCTATAAAGGCACCTTCACCCCACCAACCAAAGGAGGCTGAGAACATACACCGTCAGGCTACCGAAATAGCACCAGGAGCTCGCACGCATCCCGAGGAGACCAGAGATCTGAAGCCCTAGAGTCCATTTTTGGAGCCTTCTACCATTCAGCCAAAATCGCCCATCCATGGTTACACAGTCGAAACCACCCTCATGCGGTTTCCTCACCACCCATCCATGGTTTACCAGCCCAAACCGTGCATCCATGGTTTCTCAGAACCAAAAAACATGACACACATAGATCAGTAAGTTTGATTTTAGCAAGGCATCTAGTTTCATTTTCTGTGTTTTCTGCAACATTAGTTCGAGGGTTTTATTGCATTGTTTTCAATCTTATATACAAGTGCTACTAAACCCCCGTTTGCTTTTTCATGTGTGCAGGAAATAGGTACTTGGAGAGCTATTGAAGCTGGAGTGGTCCCATTGTTGGATACTAGAAGCCCACTCACCCCTTTGAAGTTGTAGCAGAGGAGCGAAGAACACACGAGTTTGTTGAAGAGTTGGAAGACCCCCTTTCCTATCAAATCATTGTATTCAAAGAAGAGACAAAATAAGCATTGTAACATTTCCCCCAACACATTTGGGGCAATTCAAAAAGCATTGTAAAATTGGGAGATTCAGGCTCCCCTATATTAATATAAAAAGATCATTTTTTGCAATCTTCTCTCTTTTCTGTTTCATATACATTGTTTGTGTTCAGTTATTTTGGTTACACTTTTTTTCAATGTTCAAGGATTTTAACAAAATAAATAATTTTTTCAAGGGAATAAAAACCACAAGGGTCATGTTCTTGGATTTTAGCTTGGAAATAAGGTCTAAGCTTGTTTACAAACATCATAATAGTAGCTTTCTTTAGTTAAATTAATATTTGCATGAAATTTTAGTCTTTCCACATTTTATGGAAATTAATAATATATTCATTAGGGCCTTGTTTTGTGTTTACAAAAACATCCATTGCTTCCATTACAGTCATATCATTATCAAACTCTTGTTTTAATTTCTTAACAAAAGTATCTATGAAGTCAATGGAATGATTAGGTAAGGATGCAAACCAATTAAGAGCATTTCCTACCAAATCCCTAGTCATTAATTTCAATAAATCTTTCTCATTATGATGTCAATATTGATAATATGCCATAAACTTATCAGTAAATATTTGGGCTTTATTAGTTCCACCATAAAAGAACTTAGGCACATACTCAAATAGGTTTATAGCTTCGACATCAAGGGCTAGCGATTGACTCTTATAATTATCAAAGTTGGGTCAGTTGATGTAGGTAAAGCCTCCCTAGGGTTAGCTAGAGGAGGAGGAGGAACATTAGGATTCATGATTAAGGAAGGAATTATAGCTTATACTATAAGGTTTTGAGTTATGTTGGTTATCAAATCCTACATTTGTTTGGCTATTTTCCTCATAGTTTCTTCCATATCTCTCTTAGAAGCCTTTAATTTCTTTCTAGTATCATGCCTATGATTTTCTAGTTGGTAAGGTAAATATTCTCTAAGGGTCATCATTTATATAGCTAGTTTACTATGAGGAGGCTTAGAATGAATGTTGGATCTAGGGTATTGGCATTTGACCTGCAATATCCATGCACATATCTATCTCATTGTGATCACCATCTTTTAGGGTGATCATAGATATGACTTGAATACCTAATTAAGAGGTGTTTTGGGTTTTTCATGGTGCTCATATTTGCTACCTAACATCAAATTGGATGTTTTTTCTATTCCTTTAATTAATTTAAATTTAGTTGTTACTTTAGATATTTTGATAGGATTTATTTCCATTAGAGTATATTCTCTATCTTCATCTTTGAGTTAAGCTCCATTGCCTATTAATTTGATGATATCATGGGTAGCACCACTTGTAACAACTTCTTTTCTATATTTAGGGTATGTTGAGTAGGATACATCAATTCAGAGTCCTTAAATGTTGCATGATAAGAGTGCACATGACTCTTCCTCAATTTGTCCAACATCCAAATAGGTTAAGATGCTTTTGAAGGATGCACAATAAATTTTGTTTCTAGATCAATATTATAAGGCTCCTTCTTGAGCACTACTATCAAATATTTCTCATTCTTAGGATCCTTTTATATATTCTTAGGCTAAGGGCTAATCAAAGTGGGAAGATGCTATGCTTATAGAGTATAAGGTCTTGATGAATAACAAGATATAGTAGTTGGTTCCTCTTCCAAAAGGAAATAATATAGTTGGATGCAAATGGGTCTACAAGACCAAGTATACTTCAAATTTTTAGGTGGAGAAGAACAATATATGCCTTGTTGCTAAGGGATTCTATCAACAAGAAGGGATTGATTAATTTGAGACATTTTCTCCATTGGCTAGGATGGGCTCATTTAGGATGATTCTATCTATTTCTACCTCATATGGTTTGAAGATACACATGATGGATGTGAAGAGTATCTTTCTATATGGGGAGCTTTAAGAGGAGATATACAAATACTAGCCACCTAGCTTTGAGATTAAGGTCTCTAATCCTTTGGTTTTTTGTTTGAATATATCATTGTATGGACTTAAGTAGGCTCCTAATGAATGGTATAAAAATATTCATTCTTTATTACTTAGTTGTGGCTTTTAGCAATGTGAGGATGAAGATGATGTTTACATCAAACATCAGGATGGGAAGACTTTGGTGATTGTTCTATACATTGATTATCTCATTATTGATAGATCCCTTGCCTTTATCTAAGATGTGAATCCATGATTTCATTCCACATTTGAGGTGATAGACTTATGGATTTTGCACTACTTTTTAGGGATTCAAATTGATTAAATATTCAAGCATCACCATTTCATAGCCCATGTATGCTTTGAATCTTATTTAGTATTTTAGGATGGAGGATTGCAAGTTTGGTCAAACCCCTTTTGATTTAAGCCTAACTCTTAGATATGATTACACCACACCTTTGGTGGATGATATGTTGTATTAGTCTCTTATAGGAGGAATTTTGTATCTTAATCATACAAGAAGTGATATAGATTTTGCCATTAGTTATTGTTCCATCTATATGCATACACCCTAAGAGAGTCACTGAACTATGGCCAAGAGGATTCTTCTATAAATCCAATGGATTTATCAGATGGGTAATCACCACTTAGTTGGATACCCTCTAATTTTGATAGGATTTTTAGATGCTAATTGGACCAATAATTTGGATGAGTAATGGTCCACCATAGGCTTTGTGTTCTATCTAGGATCTAACCTTATTTATTAGTGTTCCATATGCTAATCCATTATATATTAGTCTTTTATAGAAGTAAATATAATTATGCCAATGAGGTAGCTAAGCGTCTTTGGTGGATACTCATGATTTTTAAGGAGATTGAAATTTCTCAAGTTTTCTAGTCACTTTTTGATGTGATAATTAAAACACCATTTAGCCTATCCATAATTCAATGTTTCATCAATGGACAAAGCACATAGATATTTGGATGCACTTTTTGATGACTTCATGCACGTGGGATGCTTGGTCCAAATTTTGTGCCTTGACGAGAGCAGGTAGCGAACATCTTGATCAAGATCATGTCTAAGGTTACTTTTGTGTGCATGTGGGAGCTACTTGATGTAAGAGAATATCCCGTAATGGGATGACAAGGAAGGGTATATATCTATTCCCCTCATTTAACTTAAGGGGGGATATTGGGATATGAGGTGGATAAGCTTCTCTTGAGACTATAACCGACTTTTGTATTGTATTGTTCATATAAGCCCTTTGGGCCCTTATAAACCTTGAAAAATATTTTTTGTAATATTTTATTATTTTAATCCTTAAGCTCAATCTCTCAACCTTGACCTAAAGGTAGATTGTATTTATACCCAAATATCACATCATACCAACCATTTCCTTATCAGTTGGAGTGTAATTCTATTATTTGATAGCAAGATTATTTGGTGTCCATGGACACCCCCAAATATTATATGTATTACCTTGTGTATTTTTTCTTTTTTAGAAACCTGGTAATGTGTTGATTCTATTTGTTTATGAAAAGTGCTATAAAATCTAACACAATTGTAGAACCTTTATAAGGAAAGCACATTGTTGTTACAACTACTTTAGCCCACAAATGAATTTCTAGATATTTTACTAATATGATGCTTCTTTCCATCCCCATGAATGTCATATTATTACTTTTTGTTGCTCTATTTTTTTAGGCATATAAGATTCCATTAATTGTCTTCTTATCCCATTCTCATCATAAAATTGATTGAATTTGTTGAAATACTACTCACCACCATTATTAGTCCTTTGATTTGATTCTATATCTACTTTCACTTTCTACTTTAGCTTTGGAACTCTTGAATACTTCAAAAGAATCACTCTTATTCTTCAAAAATTATGCCTATGTAATTTTAGTATGACCATCAATGAAAGTGATAAAGTAGACGAATTTACCAACACTATTTATTCATTGGCCCACAAACTTGTTAATGAATTAGGTGCAAGGGATGCATCACTTATTGATTATATACAAGGTAGTCCATGAACCATACCTTTAGCATTTAATACACATAAACTTTGAAAATTTAGTTGGTCATACATTTGGCTCCATAACTAAATCTTATCCTCAATGGCTATAAGACACAAAATTCCCTCTTCTCCTCCAAGCTTTAAAGAAAATTTTTATTCTTCATCATAATTTTAATAGTCATTGCTTGGTTCCAATTTTATTTTTCATGGATGATGCACTCCTAATTCTCAAACTCCACTTCACAATTTTTCTTTACAACATGCCTCATACTCATTAAATTGTACTTCGATCTCCATGTGAAGTAATTATTTTCGCTAATTTTCCATAAGGTTTATTTTCCTTCAACCTCCAATGCTTTGTTATATCCAAATTTCATCGTACTCTTGTATGAGTCATTCAAATCCACATGTAATTCCTTATTATAGTCATATAGTTTTGAAATAAAAGAAAAATATATTGCTTCATATTATTGATTGTAAATGAGGTTACAATAAAGATGTGATACCCTTTTACAAAAGACCTCGTAGGGTTACAAAAGTGGGACTCGTGAAGAGGGACCCAAACATAGAATAAGTTCACAACACCGCAGTCATATTTCTTCAATTCCTCAAGGGTGGAATGGGCTTATGATGCATGCCACTCTGAGCTACACCTATTTTGTGACCTGCATAACCCTACAAAATATCGTTAGACCATTTGGAGGTCTATCTCAATTAGGCCTCCTATAAGAAAGACATATTGACACAAAAATGAATTAAAAGTGCATAACAAAGATTCAAAATGACCTAAAATTGAAAACAGAGCATTGTATTACCTTGTAGACTAGTATGTTGGCCATAAAGTAGAAAATGCACCTCGGGGTGCATTTTCTAGGTGTGATCGCACCTCAGGGTCTGTTTTGGGTTCTACTTCTATTTTTTTTTTAAATCATATCTAGAACTTCTTGGAGTTGTTTTATGGTGATTTAGAGGTTGTAGTTGCCTGTTCTGCTCCGTAGACCACCTTGAAACTACAAAAAGGATGTATAAAAGGGGGCTCACATGCTAAAATATATTTGGGATGGATTAGTCTACATTTTTCTAGCATATAATTTTTTTTTAGCTTTCTAAAATTTGTAGATAAGCTATTGTATTTATAGACTTTCTAGGCAATCCAAGGGAGGGTGTGATGTGGAGGGGGTGTGATGTGGAGGAGAGAGGATATGCCTCTTTAAGGCCTAAGTAGTGGGTAAGACTTTCTTACCTTTTGCATTTAATGAGAGTGGGTGCTCCATGCCCATGTAAGACCTTGGAAAAGGGGAAAGACCCCTTTTTCAACACTTTTCATTCAATGCCATGTAAGAGAAGTGGGTGGTTTTGGAAGAAGGGAGCAAGTGGATGCTTGGGAAAGTACATGAGAGGAGTGTGAGGGGTGCCTACATTGGAAGGGGGGAAGACCTACCCTATTTTAGGGTTTTGAATAGCCTTTTGTTGGACTTTTAGGTTTTTGATTGATTTTGTTAATGTTTTTACCCCTTTTGAATTGATTTGCATTGATTTTTCCCTTTTTGAATTGATTTTGCTCTTTTGAATTGATTTTGCATAAATCTTAGGGCTTTTGAATTTATTTGGATCTTTTGAATTCATTTTGCATTGATTTGCTCTTTGAATGTTAATTGTTTTTGCAAGAGGTTATTTAAGACATTTTGAGGTGTCTACATTTTACCCCTTTTTGTACTATGTTGTGTGAGGATATGATACGGTGCAAAAACTTATGATACTTGTTTGGTGATTGATAGTGAGATAGCCTAGATTTAGTGGGTGATGACAAGCAATTTATCTTGAGAGGAGTAGATGTAAGATGCCCCAATTGTGGATGGGATGCATGTCCTTGAATTTTTCTATTGATAGATTGATGAGATTATTTGAATTGGTAAACTGGTCAGTCATATGTAGGTATGCCCATGATTGCTTCAGTGAACTTGATTGTGCATCTTGACGAAGTGTATTTATATGAGCAATCCTATAGTCTATAACATACAGTGTGTAAAATTTGATTGAATTAGAGTATTGTTGAGAAGAGAATTTTGCACTTTTTGTTTTCCCCATCAAAATAGGGCGTATGGTGAATTTTGGAAAAAAACATGGAACAAATTTTTGTGTATGATATCTACCCTCTCAAGTGATGAGTTGACTAGTGAGAAATTTGAAGGCGGTTGCGAATCGCTTGATAAAATGAATTGGAGGTGAGTGGTTGGTTAAAATTATGGAAATGGATATTTTTATGAGTTTATGATGATTTTGGAAAATATTCTCACATTTTTGTAGGTTTGGGGCAAATGGGTACTCAAAAATATCATTTTTTAAAACACACCTAGGGTGCGTGCATCGTATGAAAACATACCTCGGGATGCATTTTCGGTTTTTTTAGCCCCTTTGTGATTTTTTTGTAGTTTGGTGGATGTTAGAATTGGATAAAACTTATACCATTGGAAAGATCTTTTTGAGCCTTATCCAATGGTGGTAGTTTTGGGAAATTTATAGAAGAATTGATAAGGTAAAAGTTGTATCAAATATGACCCTACTTTTTGAAGTGATGAATGCTTAATTTTAAGTTTTTAAAGTGGAAATTTTTGTCTGATTTCCTAGAGAGCCAATGTGTGATGGTGAATTGATGATGTGTAATGAAAACAAGTTCAACTTGAAGTGTCCACAAAGATGGTATATATAAGGAGAATGGGTAGATTCCCATGGAGTAGCAACGATGTATGAAGAATGCATGGTAGAAATATTTTTGGTGTGGCAAATACACCATGATGTTTGTAGTATTGTTGTGATGAGATGAGGATGATGTATACATGATGAGTTGTTGTGTTGTGTACCTTTGATGATGGTAATGATGGGATGTGTTTGATTTTATATGTATGAGATATGATTATGAATGTTATGGATGAAATAGAATATGCTATGGATTTTGATACTTGTAATGATGGGTATAATCAAGCTTTTTGGATGTGTGTATTTAATTTATGCAATTATGTATGGTATAAGTAATCAATGACATAGTGATAACCATATTTGACATATGAATAGATGATGAGACAATGCATATGTAATACATATTATAATGCAAATATAATCATGATGTGGATGCAAATGTTTATGATGATGCATGATTGTCTGTATTTGTTAGAGTATATTACATTATTTAGGTACATGTCAATGTACCACCTTGGGTACATTATTAGACTAGGATTTTATCTTAGATTACTTGAGGAAGAAGTAATAAATGCACAAGTGCCAATGTGCAATGATGTAAATGTACAAGGAGTCCACTTGTACATGAATCATAGGAAAGGTCGTTAGGAAGACTAAGGGTCAAACAACCTATCTTCTTATATAGAGGGTGTTAGAATAAATATTTGTTCTCTTAAGTTCTACTAGGATAGTCTTACTTGAGTTACCACTCTTCCATGAGTCAGGTGAACTCTCAGTTTAGACTAGTTCAGATTTGTTGAGTTGTTGTAATCCAACGACTCACATTGATCAACTTTGCTATTTATACAAAGTTGATCCCATGGAATAATCAATCAGTTCTACTCTTCTCTTCATAGTTCTTGTAATGCTTTGCATGTCTATTCTTGGGAAATTCTAACATGGTACCAGAGCAGGATAGATTTTTCTAGCATTCTCTCTTGGAGTTTCTAGGAGCTGGTTCATTGTATCTCTTGTAGACTTCTCACTGCATTTGTTACAAGTCTACAAGATTTTGTTTTATATATAGTTCTTTCTAAACAGAATTATAAATTTTTTAAATATTATGTAAAAGGGTTTCTACTGAATGTTATTATCTGCAGATGATAAAGAAGAAATTTCACTACTGTATGTGATGCTTAGATATTTTTTTGGCCAAAATTGCTAACACAATCTTGGCCTCAAATATTTTTTAATATTTTTTTCTATGATATTTCAGAACCCTCTCAGGCCATATTTTGCAGAATCGACGCCCACCATTGCTTCGTCTCCTCTCTCCGAGAGAGACTGCACCTCTCAAAGTCTCCCCTCGTGCGGCTCGACACCTTCAACAATCATAGGACTCTCCACTTAAGGCGCATGGATATTTTCCCAGAGGCTTTACGTCTTCATTGTTGAGACATACGAAGCCTTTGTTGGCATTATAACTGGCCATCGACCATGTGTTGACCTCTATGCTATCCTATATTTGTTGCTTTAACTCCCTATTGGAGTTCGTATGCATTTAGTGGAAGCACGTCACATCTAATAGCCATTGTTCCAGCTTTTTAGTGATCGTTGTTCCCTTCTCGACATTCGACGTGCTCCACTTCGAGAGAAAATAGGGCAAAGTCGAGTTCACAAGCAGAAAGTGATTTTAATCGCTACTCCTTCATGAAGTTTACTTCACTTTGGCTTCACGAGCTCTGATATTTGGCATTTTCCAGCTTCTTTTTGAATTCTGAAAGTTGTGTGGAGATCACCTCACTTGGCAATTTTTAAAGCTGGAGAATCCTTTTTTTCTATAAGAAAGACCATAACATTCATTTGTCTTTCCATTGCAAAGCTTGCACTCTGATGTCACGTACTCCATTACTTCCTACACCTTGATGACGTTCCAGAACTGCTACGATTGGATGAGAGCTTGGACAATGAGACAACATTTTTTAGTGTTTCTTAAAATATGCCTCAAAGACTGCATTCTTTCCATTGCGAAGCTTGCACTCTGACGTCGCAATCACTACGATTTCCTGCACTTGAGACGTTCCAGAACTACTACGATTGGATGAAAGCTTGGTTTTTTTTGAAAAGTGCCTCGACGACTGCATCACTTTTGGTATTGGTGTTTGGAGCTATAGAGTTTTGGAGTTTGTTGAAGGTGCCTTTCATCATCAAATATGAGAACTTACTGAAGCATCGACGCGTCAAAGATGTCTACATTTCCTTTCAACGCAACCAGAATACGCATTCCAAGCTCATGGTGCAATCAATACAACAAACATGTGTTGCTTTCAACATTTGAATAAGGGAGTACTCTAACAATATTTTTTCCAACTTTGCTTTAGTATTGAATGTGCAGGTTTCAAAATATTGATGCCCAAAGGAAGTTTCCTGTGTCTCAATTGAAGGAAGTTGCCTTGTTTTTTAACAAGAACACTCTTTTGATGTTACTTAGATATCATTTGTAATTTTTTTCAAAAGAGCTTTGTAAAAAAAAAAACTCCCATTTTTGAGCCCCTCTCACTAATCTGCCTACTGTGTAAAGGCCATTACAGTGATGGGTCTCCTTGTAAACTCATAAATAATTTTTTTTGGGGGGGGTTTATTTGGTGGTGCTAATTCTTGCACCTATTTTTGAAGACTTCAGGGGGGTTGTTAGTACTGCTCCTTGCACATCTCTTTATGGTCTTTGGCTTTGTTCAGAAGGTTCACTTTTTTGCTACTGTTGCATTCCATGAGAAGGCAGATATTGGAGGACACTTTGGTGGTGGAGTCTTTCTATGGCATTATTTTTGGCCACATGAAGTTGTTGCTTGTTCTACTTACAAATCTGTGGTTTTTTTCTAAACACACTTGAACATTTGAACATTTCAAGCAGACAAACATTCAAAGCAAATAAAAATTTGGCCCAAATATCTTAATAATCGCCTATGTTCCACGTATCGTTCTTCTCATTAACTTATAGTTTCCCTCACGTAAGGGCGGGTCATTGAGAAGATTCGGTATAAAGGTCTGGCAGATTATTCTTGCTTCAAATAGCCTATGTTCCACGTATCACTCTCCTCATTTACTTATAGTTTCCCTCATGTAAGGGTGGGTAAATTGAAGAGATTGGTATAAAGGTCTGGCTTCCACTACATTCAATCAACAAATGTTTCAACTGCTATAAAAACACACTGTTCCAATTGATAAAAGAGGGGTGCATCATTGAAATCCCTAGAAATTCTTGTAGTTAAAGGGGGGAATATTGGTTCTCTGTAGTTTTATTTGGCAAAATGAATACAATTGACCCACTCACCCCTCATAACTATCACACATGGAAACCAAAAATATTAAATCTCATTTCTCAAAAAGGGCTCACACACTTGCTAGAAGAGAAGCAGCCTAAATTTGAAAAGGAATATGAAATATTTGTTCATAAAGGGAAGATGTATGAAACAATGGGTATTATAAGCACCAATGTAAATGAGAGCTTATGGTTTCACATTTTAGAATGTAAAACTCCATTTGAGAGTTGGTAGAAACTAAAGAACTTGTTTGGTAAAGTGGATCAAATAAGGTCAATGCAGCTAGAGGTAGAGTTGACAACATTATCTCCTGAAGACTTCAACAATATTGTTGACTTTCTCACCAAATTTAAAGAAGTCCTCACACAATTAAAAGGCAGTGGCAAGAATAAAATAGAAGAAGAATGCATCTATCTAATTCTTTCTAAGTTAAATGGAGTATTTCAAATTTTTGCAACCACTTTTTTGTCTACAAAATATGCTCTTGGTACAAGTTTTAAAATGCCCTCTTTAGAGGAGTTTTGTGATAGGCTAACTAGAGAGGAAATAAAACTTGCAAAATATGAGATCTCTCCCTCTTCCTCAAAAGCTTTAGTAGCATCCACCTCCACTAAAGAAAATTTCAAAAAGAAAGAAAGAAGCCCTATAACTTGTACACATTGCAAAAAGGATGGTCATTCTGTGAACAAATGTTGGAAAAGACTTCAACAACTAGAGGCAGCAATGAAGGATCACAAGATAGATATTAAGAAGTAGATAGGAAAAGCCTTAAATGTTCAAGGCAAAGCTATAAAAACTTCATCAAAATATTGGGTTCTATGGCACCCACCATACCCCCCCCCCCGTTCTAGGGCACCTCAACCTCCCCCACCCCCCCAGGCCCCAAATATATCCACAAACCCCCCCCCCTCACACATACAAACAAAACAAATCCAAAAAAAAAAACAAAAAAACCACCAAAAAAAAAAAACACCCCCCCCAAAAAAAAAAAACAAAAAAACCAAAAGTCTCTTCTATTGATGGAGTATGTCCTGGATGTGCTCTTGGAAAGCAACATCAAGATCCTTTTCACCCAAGTGGTTCTCAAAGAGCCTCATCCCCTCTAGAGTTAATCCATAGTGACTTGATGGTCTTCCCAGAGCCTTCTTTCAAAGGAGAAAAATATGCCTTAACCTTCATTGATGATTTCTCAAGAAGAACTTGGGTCTACTTTCTAAAATACAAAAGTGATGTTCTATCCAACTTCAAAATATTCAAAGCCTTAGTTGAAAATCAAGCCACTTGCAAAATCAAGCAAATTACAGATAATGGGGGGAATACTTCAGTAATGAATTCTCCACTTTTCTCTCAACTCATGGCATAATTCATCAACATTCAGTCTCCCATAATCCGCAACAAAATGGCATTGCAGAAAGGAAAAACAAACTTTAAAGGAAATGGCAAACTGTATGCTCCACTCAAGGGATCTTCCAATAGTTTTTTGGGTTGAGGCAATTAACTGTGCAAATTATATCCAAAACCGCACACCTCATAAAGCTCTTGGCCATTTGACTCTCGAGGAAGCATGGACTAGCTCAAAACCTGATGTCTCTTTCTTCAAATTTTTTGGGTGTACTACTTGGGCACATATCCCAAAGAAGAAGAGGAAGGCTCTAGACAAGAAAAGCAAGCAACTCATCTTTGTTGGTTATTGTGAGGAAATGAAAGCCTATAGGCTCCTTGATCCCACAACTCATGAGGTCTTTTTTCACAGAAATGTTCAATTTGATGAAACATTCCCTCATAAAGATCCTCAACCATCCTCTTCCAACATTATTTCTCTTGAGCCATCTCCAATATTTGAGCCTCAATATAATGAAGATCCCATCCTTGAGATAAATGACCAAAATGAGGATCCTATACTCCAAACTCCAACTCAAAGTCCTACCACACCCATTACTCCTTCCACAATGCCAAAATGGGCCCGCACCATAGTTCAAGAGGCCACTCCTTACATCCAAAATCTTCCATCATCCAGATTAAGCAACTCCATGGGTTCTGGTCTTGTCTATCAGTCCATTTCCATAGATCCTCAATCCTTCAAAGAAGCAACTGGTATAAAAGAATGGGATGATGCCATGGAGAATGAATTTTCTTCCTTAATCAAAAAAAAACTTGGGATCTAGTCCCTCTACCCAAAGGAAGAAAATTGGTTCGTTGTAAATGGATTTACAGAACTAAGTATGGACCTGATGGAAAAATTGAAAAACACAAAGCTCGCTTGGTAGCTAAAGGTTTCTCACAAATTGAAGGCATTGATTATTCTGAAACCTTTGCACCAGTTGCAAAAATGGATTCCGTTAGGCTGGTACTTGCACTTGTTGCTTCCCAAAAGTGGCCTATTTTTCAGATGGATGTTAAAAGTGCTTTCTTACATGGTGACTTAAAAGAGGAAATATTCATGGAACAACCTGTTGGATTCACTCAAGACTCCTCCCTTGTTTGTAGACTAAGAAAATCTCTCTATGGTCTCAAACAAGCTCCTAGAGCTTGGTATGAAAAAATGGACTCCTTCCTTCTTTCCTCGGGATTTTCTCATTGTGAGTCTGATGCCACAGTCTACATTTGGAGAGATGAAGAAAAAATCACCATACTTGTTCTCTATGTTGATGATCTACTACTCACTGGTAGTGACATTTCTCACATCCAGACTATCAAAGACTCCCTTTTTGAGAAATTTGAGATGGTTGATCTAGGTTTAGCTCATTACTTCCTTGGGATTTAGATAACTCAAACAGATGCAGGAATTTCATTGTGTCAATAGAAATATACTCTAGACCTTCTTCAACGGTTTAAGATGACTGATTGTAAGCCATCTTCCACACCTTTTCAGTCTGGAGTCACTCTAAGTACTTCCTACAAATCCCCTCTATGTGATGCCATGCTCTACAGATAGCTTGTAGGAAGTCTATTATACCTCACTCATACTCACCCAAATATTTCATATGTTGTTGGCTTAATATCTAGATTCTCACATCAACCTCATTTCAGCCATTGGCAAGCAACAAAAATAATCCTCCGCTACTTGCAAGGAACTACTCACTTTGGGCTCTTATATGAGGGAGGATCCATGGATATCATTGGTTACATAGATTCTGATTGGGCAGGTTCAGTTGAAGATAAATGTTCCACTTTTGGCTATGTTTTTTGTCTTGGTTCTTCACCTATTGCTTGGTCATGCAAAAAACAACAAGCAGTAGCATTATCATCTATAGAAGCAGAATACAGGGCAGCAGTTTTGGCTAGTCAGGAAGCTCTTTGGCTTCATAAGATACTAAAATAATTTGGTTTTTTCCATGACCAACCCATTACCCTTTGGTGTGACAATCAGAGCACAATTCATATTTCTCGTAATCCAGTTGAGCATCAACGCACCAAGCACATTGAGATTCACATGCACTTCATTCGGCAGCATATTCAGCAAGGGGATCTAAACTTGGAGTACATTCCCACAGAAAATCAAATTGCAGATATCTTCACCAAATCCTTTCCTTCTCCGTACTACATTCAGTTGTGAGAGAAACTTGGGGTTAAGTAGTTGCATTAGAAGAGTGCACAGAGGTTTTCACCTCTCTCTTCTTCTTATTGTTCTTTTTCTTCTTGGAAGATGGTTTTTTCCCATGTGGTTTTTTCACCATCTCTCCTATATGAAAGTACATTGTACATGAGTACCTAATAAGGCCATATTGTCGGGACTCATTTTTTATTTTTCAATAGAGGACAATCTTCACCATCCGAAGACATGCCTCTTCTTCTTCTTCTTCTTGAAATATGGTTTTTTCCATGTGTTTTTTTACCATCTATTCTAAAAGAGTTCATTGTACATGAGTACCTCATTAGGCCTTGTTTTCGGGACTCATCGACTATTATTACATTCACCCCTAGTATCACTTAAGGGGGGTGTTAGAATAAATATTTGTTCTCTTAAGTTCTACTAGGATAGTCTTACTTGAGTTACCACTCTTCCATGAGTTAGGTGAACTCTCAGTTTAGACTAGTTCAGATTTGTTGAGTTGTAATCCAACGACTCACATTGATCAACTTTGCTATTTATACAAAGTTGATCCCATGGAATAATCAATCAGTTCTACTCTTCTCTTCATAGTTCTTGTAATGCTTTGCATGTCTATTCTTGGGAAATTATAACAAGAGGGCCCATAGTGTATGTGTATAATAGACCAGTGTGTGCAACAATAGTGTGATTACTAGTATGTAGTGAGTAGGTACAATGTAGTTTCCATTAGAGTTCTAGAGTGTTCATTTCCTCCATTACATTACATTGTACTATTTTTACAACTTTTTATTAATAGCATATTTTAGTCATATTGCAAAATTCTATTATCTTATTTTTTTGCATATTTTACATCTTGTGATTGCTTCCCCCCATATCCTACATTATCAAAAGCTAATAGTGGTATAAGAGCTACGATAGATAAGATAGGAATAGGGAGAGCCACAAAGAAATATTGAGAGAAGAGAAGCAAATCTTAGTTCTAGAATTTTTGAGATTGTATTTGGCTAGAGTCTTTCCACAAAGTTGTGAAAAAACTCGTGAAGACTAGGACTCAACATTCATTCTACTAGATTGAAAAATCAACTATTGAAGATTCATCACTTAGAATTTTTTTCATTATAGTCCTAATACTTTGTTGTAAGAAAAATGACATTCAAAGAAAGTTGAGAAGCTTCCTATAGATATCTAGGAAGAATATCATCTTCAAAATCAATCTAGCACTAGAAGCAACAAACAGAAGAAAAGAAGATTCCAAGAACCTGAGGGAAATGTTGTTGTAGACCTACACATTATAGAAGAATAAAATGCCATAGTAGCCTCATTTTTTATTCAAGAGACTCCAAAGAAGATTCCAGAAGAATATAGAATATTGGTGATATCCATGGAAGACTATAGACAATATAATAAAAAAATTAGCTTAAAGAAGCTGAAGAGACCCATGGAAGGTCCCATTAAAGAACTTCCAATTATTGAAGATTGGAGTTTGATGATCTCCATTGAAGCTTATAGATTATAGAAGTGAAGAAGTACTAGCAAGGTCCTATTCTAGATTCTAGAAGTAGTAGATTCTAGAGATTCAAGAGATCTCGTAGCCAACACTTCTAGAGTAGAAGGTTGAAGGAAATGTCTCATTGAGAAGACTAGAGAAGCTACAAGATTGAAGACCTTGGAGAGGTCTCAAGGAGAAACAAGGAGAAGGATTGGAGAGCCTTATTATAGAAGTTCAAAGAAGCCATTAAAGGAGTTCCTAGAAGAACTCATTGGAGAAATTCACTACCAAGGAGAAGCTCTTGATAGTGAAGAAATTGGGACAATTGTTGCCATCTAAAAACAAGCCCAAAGGAGAAAATATTTGGAAAGCAGTTTGCCAAATTTTGGAGGAGACCAGTGAATACCTCAAGACTTATAGATTCTTGATAAGAAGGCCCAGATTGAAGCTAGATTTTGACAAGGAGGTTGAAGGAGAACACAGATAGAATAATCCTACCAAATCTAAGAGATTTAGAGATTACCTTTCATATCTAAGAAGGCACATTTAAGAGATAAGGTTTTGTTGAATCTATAGCAAAATACTAAAGGGCTCTTGGAGGAGAATCCCAACTACAACACTTCAGATTTCCAGGGTACATCCTAAAGGAGAAGTTGAAGCCACCTACTACAATTTTAGGGCAACAATTTAGAGGGTTTCAAAATTTGCATTTAAGTGAGTTAGAGAGTTGTTCCAAACAACCAAGAAGAGTGCAATTTCATCAGACTAAAGATAGAAACTTTGTAAATCAAAACACCAAGATCTACATCATCTTCAGAGATAATCAAAGGTATGCAACTTAGGTGTAAAGGGTTCATTACTTGAACACTTATATTCAGTTCATTACTAAGCTTCATTAAGCACCTTATAAAAATCTAGAAGTTGCAAGAAGAAGGTTGCATTTTAAAGTCTTCAAGGTAAGTGCAAAAGATAGTTTATGTTAAGGGTTATTACCTGCACATTAAAATAGGAGTTGGATATATTTTGATAGAAAGAAAAATATCATCTACCTATTATCTATCTAAAAGCTAAAGAAGACTACATTCTACAAAATTGATTGTAGTACAAATTTTAGATTGTTTTAAAAAAGATTTTTTTAAAGAGGGCATTATTCTTAGTTGAAAACTACAGAGATTATTGGTGTATTATTTAAGAGTTATTATTAGTGCATTGAAGGAGCAATAAGGTGAGTCTACTATTGCACTACTCTAGATTGTTTTATTACTCTTAAATATCATTATGTGCATTGGTTGTTAACTTAAGGTGAAAACCAAAGGGTACAAAATCTTCCCATATCAAAGTGTCTAAAGACACTATTCGGTGCACAAAATATGCAATTTGTTTGTTTTACTAAGATAGGGCTATCTTGCATTTGTTTGATCTTCTCTTCTTTTTTCTTGTACATCTTTTGAGCTCTCTGTAAAGGGTCGGGACCCTTCAACCCTTTTTTTCAATCAATACCAAAAAAATAAAGTTTAATATGACTTAAGGGCATGAAGAGGGAAGATAATATTTAGAGTAAGAGGAGATTACCAAAGGAGAATATTATCAACAATATTACCAACAAAGATAGATAATTTGAATATTATCAACAAAGAGAAGTGATTTGATTTTTAACTCCAATATCTTGTTTATTGACAAAATAATTTTCTAGCATTATCGTTGCCAACAAGAAGAACCACACTGCCATTAAAGTCATCCATGCTTCTTCACTAAAATAGCAATAGCAACAATATTGAACCATTTGGAGGAGAAGCTTGGTAATGGATTAATACAAATTCATAATAGACAATTACATTTATTTTTATGTCAATTATATTGTATTGAAATTGTTCTACTAGTGATAGCAAGGATTAGAGGAGTTTAAAAAAAAAGTTTTTTTTTTGGAAAATCCTAGTTTTTTTCTTCCCAAAACCTTAGCTACTTTTGGGATTTTTTTTGGGTTGAGATCATGGAGTTACTAATTTTCATTGGAAATAATGACATTGATGCTTGAGAATGGTGGATGAAGTTTAGATCTATATATTATAGTGAGATTTTTTGGAATTGCAAACTTTTTTATCTTTTAAAATAAGAATCTTATGATTGGTGGGATATTCTTACTAAGGAAAGTCATGCTAAGGAAAGAATTTTGACATGGGATGAAATGGAGCATGCATTATTGAGTCAATGGAACCCTTATAAAAATATAGCTAGTTTGAAGGTCACCATAAAAAGATATGAAGAATAAATAAAAATGCTTTAGAGGGAATTGGAAGAAATGAATAAAAATAATATAATAGAAGGAAAAAATACAAATCACAATGTGCAAGTTCATAGTCACATTCAAAAGAAAAATCTTAAGAAGCAGTTATAGTAAGGGAACAAGTATGGCTTAAGGCACATATTTTATATCTACATGGAATCAGTTTGGCATCAAGTATGGTAGTGTTTGGCAAACAAAGCATAATGTTTTTGTATTTCAAAGGGGTGCAAAAAAATCAAAGAATAATAGGACCAATCATTTTAAATATCAAAGCAAGGCAACAAAAGCATGGAGTCAACAAAGCAATTATGAATATTCAAGTGCCACAATGACAACTTGGCATCATCAAAAACCATCACTAATCAAGATTTCACTTGGATGGATGGATGAACAAGATTGAAAATTCTCAAGAAAAAGGATGTTGAATATTTGTATTTTAAAAAAATGAAAAAGATCCAAAAAATGAATATAAAAAATTCAGACTTTTTGTGAAAAAAGATGTAGGTATCTGATTATAGCATATCAATTGAGATGAGAATTGAATATGTTTGTAAACTCTCAAGATTTACAAAAGAGAGTGTGATTATCAAGGGTAGGGAACCCAAGTACAACCCCTTTTTATCAAGAAAAAAAAAGTGTAATATGACTTATGGCCAGGGCCAAAATTATATGATGCAATCTTGCATAGGTCTACATGTAACCATTGTATAAATGTATTAATTTATTGTATTATTTTATTATGTAAGCCTTATGGATTGTAGTTGACATTGTTATAGTTAAACCCACCTTATAACTTGTAATTAACCTTAAGTCCTATTGTTATGTCAACTTAGGTTAAAATCATTTATGTAGTTGGTGTTTTGGTATTGACATAAATACCCTCCACCACTCCTGTATATTAGAGTGTTGTGATTTTTTTATCTAAGGATAATATTATTAATAGTAGGAAAGTTCTATGGCAAGGGCTAAAATGGAGATTAGGCAGGGGGGACAAAATAAACTTTTGGAAAGATCCTTGGATTTAAGAGGAGCCTTTAGTGAACTATAAAAAGTTTAAAGATATAAGAAAACATTTAACCAGATACTATGGGAAGAAAATTAATGGTTACATTCATAGGGTGGATGATTTTCAGGAGTAGAAAATCCTACAAGAAGATATGCAAGGCCTAGGGGGTAAAGAGCTACTAAACCTTTTAAGGAGTTATTATTTAGGCAGAGGTTCATAGGAGGATCAGATAATTTGGGTAAGAAACTAGCAAGGCCAACACTTGGTGAAGGATGGATATAGAGTCTTGGGCAAAGTAACCTTAGAGAAACTCAAGCTTAAAAGAATTTGGAAGCTAAATATCATCCCTAAGGTTGCTATTTTTTTTGGATTTCCATTCTCAATAAGATCCTCACGAAAGACAATATGTTCAAAAGAGGGATTATGGTTCCAACTGTTTGTGTGTTGTGTAATAAGGAGGATGAGTGCGTGGACCACCTGATTGGAACTTGTGTTTTTTTTTAGATATCCTAAATATGTTATTGATAGAAGTTAATGTTTCTTGGGTCATTCTAGATTCTCTAATCAATATTTAGGAACAGTGGCACTTAAGAAGTAGTATATTTTGGGAAAAATGCATTTCACATATTTGTTGGAGGATTTGGTTGGAAAGAAACAAATGGGTGTTCAAAAATAAAACTAGAGGAATAATTGGGGTTTATGCTAGGATAAGAAAAACCCTCTTGGAGGATTGTATTAAAAATATTGTCTGCTAGTAAAATATTGTAATGATCAGCTCTAGAGAAAAATATATCTTCAAATATGAAAAAATCAATAAGGTGAGACTAGATACTAGATGGGAACGTCCTCACAAAGACTAGGTAAAAATTAACTCCGATGGGGCTGCAAAAGGTAACCTAGGTCATGTTGGTGATGGGATCCCCATCAAGGATGACAAAGATCAGGTAGTGGTTGTATATGCTGAGGATATAGGAATTACCACAAATCACCAAGCTGAAGTAAGGGCGATGCTTACGGGCCTCCGAATCGTGTGAATTTGGATTTTAGGAGAATTGTTCTCAAGGGGGATTCCAAGTATATTAGAACTTCCCTTCAAAAAGGGGAGCTAAATAATTCTAGTATTTTTCATATAATTACATATGCGAGGATTATTTTGGGAAACCTAGAAGAAAGTTGAATTAAACATATTTTAGATATGGAAACAAAGTTGCTAATAAAATGGTGAATATGGCGGTTAGATTTGAGAATTTCAAGATCTAGTCATACGCCCCCATGGAATTGAAAGATATTATAAGAAGTGATAATGAAGTTAGTATATAAAGAGGCCAAAGAAAAGCAGAATACTTATTGGGATCATGTGATGAAGGATTTGAGCACACTAAATTACATTGTTGTCAATGGTTTCTTTATCAGTTATGTGAAATTGTGCACTGCATAAGCCTTGTCAAATAGGAGGATAGCGAGATGGATATTACTTTAGCTTCTCTATCAATAGGTTTAGCTCAGGTTTGTTTGTTTTACTAAGATAGGGCTATCTTGCATTTGTTTGATCTTCTCTTGTTTTTTCCTGTACATATTTTGAGCTCTCTGTAAAGGGTCGGGACCCTTCAACCCTTTTTTTTATCAATACCAAAAAAAGAAAGTCTAATATGACTTAAGGGCATGAAGAGGGAAGAGAAGATTTAGGGTAAGAGGAGATTACCAAAGGAGAATATTATCAACAATATTACCAACAAAGATAAATAATTTGAAGATTGTCAACAAAGAGAAGTGATTTGAGTTTTAAATCCAATATCTTGTTTATTGATAAAATAATTTTTCAGCATTATCATCGCCAACAAGAAGAACCACACTGCCATTAAAGTCGTCCATGCTTCTTCGCAACAATAGCAATTGTCTATGCAACAATGTTGAACCCTTTAGAGGAGAAGCTTGGTAATGGATTAACACAAAGTCATAATAGACAATTACATTTAATTTTATGTCAATTATATTGTATTGAAATTGTTCTACTAGTGATAGCAAGGATTAGAGGAGTTTTAAAAAAAAAAAAATTGGGAAAACCCTAGTTTTTTTCTTCCCAAAACCTTAGCTACTTTTGGGATTTTTTTGGGTTGAGATCATGGAGTTACTAATTTTCATTGGAAATAATGACATTGATGCTTGAGAATGGTGGATGAAGTTTAGATCTATATATTCTGGTAAGATTTTTTGGAATTGCAAACTTTTTTATCTTTTTAAAAAAGAAGCTTATGATTGGTGGGATATTCTTACTAAGGAAAGTCATGCTAAGGAAAGAATTTTGACATGGGATGAAATGGAGCATGCATTATTGAGTCAGTGGAACCCTTATAAAAAGATAGCTAGGTTGAAGGTCACCATCAAAAGATATGAAGAATAAATAAAAATGCTTTAGAGGGAATTGGAAGAAATGAATAAAAAGAATATAATAGAAGGAAAAATACAAATCACAATGTGCAAGTTCATGGTCACATTCAAAAGGAAAATCTTAAGAAGCAGTTATGATAAGGGAACAACTATGGCTTAAGGCATCAATATTTTATATTTACATAGAATCAGAAAGGCATCAAGTATGGTAGTGTTTGGAAAACAAAGCATAATGTTTTTGGATTTCAAATGGGTGCAACAAAATCAAATAACAATAGGACCAATTGTTTGAAATATCAAAGCAGGGCAACAAAAGCATGGAGTCAACAATGCAGTTATGAATATCCAAGTGGCACAATGACAACTTGGAATCATAAAAACCATCACTAATCATGATTTCACTTGAATGGATGGATGAACAAGATTGGAAATTCTCAAGGAAAAGGATGTTGAATATTTGTATTTAAATAATTAAATAAGGTTCAAAAAATGAATATAAAAAATTCAAAATTTTTGTGAAAAAATATGTAGGTATCTAGTTATAGCATCTCAATTGAGATGAGAATTGAATATGTTTGTAAACTCTCAAGCTTTACAGAAGAGAGTGTGATTTATTAAGGGTAGGGAACCCAAGTACAACCCCTTTTTCTCAAGAAAAAAAAGTGTAATATGACTTATGGCTAAGGCCAAAATTATATGATGCAATCTTGCATAGGTCTACATGCAAAAATTGTATGAATGTATTAATTTATTGTATTATTTTCTTATGTAAGCCCTATGGATTGTAGTTGACATTGTTATAGTTAAACCCATATTATAACTTGTAATTAACCTTAAGCCCTCTTGTTATGTCAACTTAGGTTAAAATTATTTATCTAGTTGGTGTTTTGGTATTGACATAAATACCCTCCACCATTCCTCTATATTAGAGTGTTGTGATTTTTTATCTAAGGATAATATAATAATCACTTATATTACCTATCGATGCCCAATATATTTCTCTCTTTTGTCTTTTTTTACAATTTTGTATAAGTTTTAAGTGGATGGATTATTATTATTTATTTCTAGTAACTAGTGTGAATTCCAACACGGTATCATAGTGCGTATGGAGCAACTTCATTTGGTCACACAAAAGGTCAACTTGGAGCCTCTGACCATTCTTTCAAGATTTAGGATGAATTACTCTTCAACGTTTAATAAGCACATTTAACATAAGAAAGAAAGAAGAGATCTTACTCCACAACATGTTCGTTTTTTCAATAATCTTTGAAAGATCCATTCACTTTATTTTTATCAAGGTAAACCCGATCTATGGTTTGCAATTCATATTTACTTTTGGTGCCCTCTTTCTTCATTGTCATATGATGGGAGAAATACAAGTTTGAATTTCCTATTTGGTGATAAAATATTTGAATTTAAATCATGTACTCTTTCTTGTACACTTGTTTTCATGGATGGGCCTTTGTTATGCACCCTTGGTGATTTTACTAACACTCAAAACCTCCATCAAGGAGGAGCTTGCCCTATGGTACTACATCATGATAGTGCTCTATTACCTAGGCAAGGTGATGAAATAGTGCATAAGATAGAAGGTTTTGGGTTAAAGGCTCTGCGTCTCCCCTTTTATTATCTAATGAAAGGAATGATCATGACTTTGACATTGACCTAGATGACAAAGCTACCTTTTTTGCTAGCATACCTTGTGTTCTTCAAGGAGGCTAGGGAGACTTTCATCATAAAAGGAGTAGCGTTCTAATGGTAGGCTTGTAATTACTAAGGTATTAATGAACCAAAGATCAAAGGATCAAGGCTAGGAAAGAAGCATCATTTTAAAAAGTTTTTTACCTTTTATTGTTGACATGGAGATTTTGTTAAATCAAAATATGCCTTTCCTTCACAAAGGTATGGTGGATGCATTGGTTAGCACGTTGTTTATAACACGTAGGAGACTAGGTTTTGATCATGATTAATGGATTTTTTCAAAGTAATTTGACTAAACAACTCGCTTGGCTAACGTGGCATCCAAGGGTTCAATGTAAACAATTTTTTTACATATACCATTCCAATCAATCATGATGTAGTAGATGGTAGGATTATAGCTAATTGGAGGTGTCCAATTGATGCAAGATGAGTAGCTATCACCAACAAATGAGTGGGTGTCAAGTGGCAGGTTAGGATTAGTTGTTACTCTAGTTCTAAGGTCTATAAGGTTAATTTTTGCATTTTTTTAGGGTTGTTAGAATTTTTTTTTAGAGGCTATAGCATTTGTATACGAAAGCATTTGAGCCCATTTTTTTCAAGATGTACTAATTTTGAGCTCTACACATTGGTGAAATCATTTAATGGGCTTGTTATGGTATTGGGACTGAATATGTGGAATAGTCCTTAAGCCATATTGCCTTATTTTGAAAGGGTAAATTTACCATATTCTATAAAATTATCATCTACAAACTACTTTTTAGGGAGATGCAACTAGATATGTGATAGATGCAACATATTCTTAGTCTTTTAGAGGCATATAAGAAAATAATTTATGATGTGCTTTAGTCAATCCCTCTTCCTCCTTTGGGTTATTGATTCAACTTATTCATGAAGATCTAATCATTCATGATCTCTTCCTTCTTTTGTTCTTTGTCCAAGTACCTTCAAAATTTTATAACAGTTTTTTTATAAACAGGTCCATGTAAAGCCTTCTTTGGTGATGAAAATTAGGTGGTCCAAGGGTAAATTGAAGTTTTCAAATAAGATGATGTATGGAAAGTTATGCCTCCAAGTCCTACCTTATGTGGATATAGAATATCTAAGCAACTTTTCTTTAGAGATGGTTGTGAACATGACTTATCTTATTTATATGAAGCCTTAGCAAAGTGTTCTTTAGATGTTTGCAGGAATATATAAAAGTTGCATCGATGACTACAACCCAGCCTAAGGAGACTCTTATGTAGAGGTATTTTTGTAGTAGTAGATTTTAGATGATGAGGAGGATTTAAATAAGTCTACCTCAAGGGCCCACTAGAGCATCTAGTATGAGGTAATATATTATTGTCACTAATGTATTCTCTCTTTGGATCTTTAGTTCAGATTATGAGGGGGTGTTGAAAGTGTAATTTGACTTACGAGTAAGGTCGACTTCTTATGATGCAATATTGTATAGTCCAAGGGCAATCATTGTACAAATATATTTAGTTTATTGTATTGCTTTATTATGTAAGCCCTATGGGTCATAGTTAACATTGTTATGGTTAAAACCACCTTAAAACTTGTATCTAACCTTAATCCCTCTTGTTATGTTGACTTAGATTCAACTTATATATGTAATTGAGGTTGTGATATTGGTATAAATACCCCCCACTACTCTTCTATATTGGAGTGTTGTGATTGGTATCTAAGGATAATATAGTAATTACTTATGTTACCTATGGGTGCCGAATATATCTTTCTTTCTTTTGTCCTTTTTTATATTTGTTGTATAAGATTTAAGTGGATGGATTTCATTTGTTCATTTCCAATAGTAAGTGTGAATTCTAGCACAATATCAGAGTGGGTATGGAGCAACTTCATTTGGTCACGCAAAAGGCCAACTTGGAGCCTTTGACCATTCTTCCAAGATTTAGGATGAACTACTCTTCAAAGTTCCATAAGCACATTTGACATAAGAAACAAATAAGAGATGTTATTCCATAACATATTGTTCATTTCTTCAAGAATATTTGAAAAAACCACTTTATTTTTATCAAGGTAATCCTGATCTATGTTATACGATTCAGATTTGCTTTTGGTACCCTCTTTCTTAATTGTCATGTGATGAGAGAAAGGAAGGTTTGAATTTCCTATTTGGTGCCAAAATATTGGAATTTAAATCATGTGTTCTTTTTCGCACGCTTGTTTTCATGGATGAGCCTTCATTGTATGCCTTTAGTGCTTTCACTGACACTCAAAACCTCCATCAAGAGGAGAATGGTCCATGGTACTACATCATGATCTATTGCTTGGTCAAGATGATGACAAGGTGCACGTGATATAAGGTTTTGGTTTCTAGGCCCTGTGTTTCTCTTTTTGTCATCTAATGAAAGGAATGAACACGACTTTGACATCAACCTAAATGGTAGTGCTGTATTTTTCAAATAATTTTAAATGCATCCTTACATTCCTTGCTACTTAATTTTATTTGCAATATAAAAATAAACTCAAGATTATAATAACATATTTATTCCTTAACAACTTTTTTTTATGGGTCTTATTAATACCCCTAATATTCCATGGTAATATTTACATTATCATACTTACCAAGAAGACACCCAGGTTCAAACCTCGAGGGTAGCTTGTTTGCAAAGGTAGTAGTCTTATCTAAATCCTCTGAGTGCATGCGAGACCAACGATGACGGTACGAATCCTAAAAAACTGATGGTTCCCTTCAAATCGGGTCAACAATAACAAGGTGGAATATGTTTGGTGGGATCAACCCCTATGGTTTGAACCCTGCGCTTGTCAATTACTAAAAATAGTGTTGTTGTGACCAACTCTCCTATGTAACAAAAAAAAACATTTACATTACCACTTTTTATTTTTATTTGTGGGCTTAGCCAACTTCTTGTTAACATCTGTTATATTTATTTTTGGTTTCCTAAATCAATATCCCTCTGATTTTTTTTCTCTTTGTTCTTGTTTGAAGGTCTTCCTCTTTTTTTTCTCTTCCCACTAACACTTTCATCTTCCCCAATCTCTGTTATTTTATCCAAGTTATTCATAACGAGACTTATCTCCTAAAGATTTATATTACCATAGGTAATCTTGAAAGAATAACCTCACCAACACCTTTTTTTATGTTGCCTTGAAAACACTAAAGTGAAAATATGATCCTCCATAGTAGTTATTTTCTTATGCTGCTTTGAAAATCCTAAATGTTGCCTTGGAAACCCTAAAAGGCAAGGATGATCCTCCACAATGATTACTTTCTTATGCTAAAGTAAAAAACCCTAAATTTGCATGGATATACTCCATACTCATTTCTTAATTATGCTTCTTATGAAACCCTAGAGTGCAAGGGACACTCTCCATACTACTTTCCTTTTTATTGCAAGGAGAAGATTTTATACTACTTGAAGAAAACGAAGATGATTTAGCTAGATTAACCTTGACCTCTTTCACCTCCTTTCCTTAAAAAATTACTTTCCCATCTTCCTTTTCTTATGAATCTAGACTTGCACATTGTACTTCCTTATTCATTGTGTTCTTTGTTTTTTCTAATGGTTAAAACAAATAAATTGTAATGGCCTTAGCCATTTGCTGATGCAAAGGGAATCTCTTTTCCACTTGGGAGTGAAAAATCCTTATCTAATCTAGCTTTTGTTATGGTATAATCTCCTTGCTTTATATTGAACTCTATCTCATACCCAACATTTTCTATCTCTTTCTCTATCATTTTCACTTTGCAATCTCTTATCATGTGTTCATTTTCATAATATGTGCAGCATAAGAATGCAATGTTTTCATATTGCACTTGTTAATCCCAATTTTTTTCATTTAAATTTAATCTTAACAAAATGTGATGAAGGTTTTGAAATATCAATGACAATACATATCTAGGTATATACAACTTGTTGATCCTGTTTTTTTTTATCTGGATATAATCTTAATGGAATGTGATAAAGGTTTTGAAATATCTATGGCAACACGTATCCAAGTGTATACAACATGCCTTTGCTTCTTATTAGTTAGTCCCTAATGAATAAAATTCCTTAAAGTATTACCAATATTCTTTAGAACCTCGTTATTGATAAGTTATATAGAAGTCCAAAAAACCTAAGCCACACTATAAGCTTTTTAATAGTTTGTTTCCACAAAACAATTCTCACTCCATGGTCTTAAATATAATGCATCCCCCCTAAACCATGAACCACTACCTATTATTTAACTCGATCTTTAAACTAGAGAAGATGATGAGAAAAAACCCTTTTAGAAAACAAGCCACGAAATAATTTAAATTTAATCTCGACTTTCATTTGACCCAATTTTGAATCTCTAGAACTTTCATATTAATCGTTTAGTTTTAAGAATAGTTATTCCATGTTTGATCATCTTATCCTTCATGATCACTTTTGGTATAACATCTATTGTCTGAACAATGTTGTCATAGATTTACCCATCCTCTTATATTTAACTAGGACTTCTAAACTTTCAATTACAACATCTTTACTTCCAACAAAAACTATAAAAAATGGACTTTCTTGCCATGTTAACAACTTTACTCCTTGCTTACACTTTCGTTTTTTTTTTTTTTCAATTGGTTATAGGGATTGAAATGGGCTTAAAACGACCCTACCCGAAATACATCATTATGTGGATAGTAATATTACAATAAAACTTGGATATTATCCATGTATAGCTTATTAAGATTTAAACCTTGATCTCTTTGAAGAATCTAAATGTGATTGAAATAATACAACTTAATTCACTCGTTACTTACACTTACTTTTTATATAAACTTAAATAAAAATAAATAAACCTTATTAGTAACTCAATTACTTCTTAAATTTCAACATGGTCGTGGGGGACAACGCAAATTTTTGGGCTTTGGCTCTTCTTCGGGAGGTCCAAAGTTCAAACTGTGACTTAGGTGAATATATGAGGGGTGGTTCAAACTGTCGTGGGGGACAACGCAAAGTTTTGGGCTTTGGCTCTTCTTCGGGAGGTCCAAAGTTTAAACTGTGACTTAGGTGAATATATGAGGGGTGGATAAATGTTCAATAAAATTTTTTTTTCGACATCCACTATTAACTAAATTATTATTTATTATTTTTATATTTCTAAAATACAATCTCATTGTTCACATATTATGGCAAACAATTAGTCCCTCAGCAAACCATCACCCTTCCCTAGATCAGATCCTATGTAGCCTTTAGGGTTGGATCTCGGAAATTTAAGATGGTTGAATGAATGAAAATTTTTAATTACGTCCGTGAGACCCAAATATGGTCTATGGGACCTCAAATATGGAAGTACAATTACTCAAATCATATTATATGATCTTTAATATCTTTGAGAAGGTTGTTCCTTCTCCTGCTGATTTGTGTTAGCAATTCTCCAACTTTTTTTATTTTACTGTCTTCAAATAAATCTGTCATAAACTCGTTCCCAAGTGTTTCTTTGTATTTGTCACGGATATCTCAAAAACTCGAGCATTTATAGATGAAGTGTTCCTTTGTCTCTACTGCCCTTGTGTTGCATAGAGTACATATCCTTTCTTCCCATTGTTCTTTGGGCGTTGTCCATCTCTCTATTTCACATCTAAGCCTATGAGAGCTAGTCCTTATCTGAGCAATGAGTATTTTTTCCTTCCACTTGATTTCAGCGCCTATATACACTTTTTCCTTGTGGTCATATGTTGGGTTAAAATTTGCATTATAATATTGTCTTTTCCTGCTTGCATTTTTCCACATTCCACTTCTGAACTTTTCATTCACATAATTTTTTGTCTTTGTTGACATTTGGGCATTCATTTATGTTGATTTCCCAACGTTTCATTCATTTCTGATTTTGTTTCATCCATGTATTCTTTCGTCTATGCAACTCTTCATCCCTAGCTGCCCTAGGCCATCTATCATTTGTCATGTTTTCTGTTTTTTTCAAGTAACATAACAACTTGGTCATAGCAATTGCTTCTAAAGGGAACATTCCAGTTTTAGCTAGAATAATTTCATAAGGGGTTGTGGCCTTAATTTTGAGAAAGTTTGTGATTAGATATTTTTGAATCCTTTCTATTTGTCTCCATTTTGCATTTGTTGTGCCACTAACCCACACCTCGCAACCATACAACAGAACCGGTGTAACAAGTAGGCCAAATAAGACCTTGGTGGTCTTCCAGTCCCACAACTCGGCATTCCTACACCTGTTTTGAAGTGCATATAGTGCTCTCCAGCCACTTTGAGTTCTTTTCATCCTACATGTATTCCAATTAAGTTTGTCATGAAAGTCTATGCCAAGGTATTTGTATTCTACCACTACATCAAACGATTCTCCTGCAAACTGAAATTTGAGTTGTTGCTTCTTCTTTTTGCTTGAAAAAATCATAATTTTTGTTTTGCTCGTGTTCACCTGCATCCCAACTTCTTTACAAAAGAGTTCTAGAGCTTGAAGGTGATCTTCTAGATCTTTGGTTGTTTTGGCCATAAGAATTACATCATCTCCATACATGAGGAGTTTTACCACATATTTGGCCAAATGCACACCCTCTCCCCCAAATTTGTTTATCCATTCTTCTAACTTGTCAATATACAACCCAAATAAGGTCGGAGATAGATGGCAACCTTGTTTGACACCTATGTCACTACCAAAACATTCAGATAACCCTTCCTGTGTTCTGATTCTAGCCTTTACATGCTCATATAGTCTGTGAATTGCTACCTTGTAGTGAATTGGAACCTCTAGCTCTTCCATTTTGCTCCATAATTTTTTCCTTGGCACTGTGTCAAATGCTTTTTTGAAGTCTACAAAACAACAAAAAGCCTCCTCTTTATTGTCCCATATTTTTTCCACTATGTGTCTAAGCGTGATACGGTGATCAATAGTTGAGTGCTTGGGCTTAAAACCCGCTTGCCCCTTTGCTCTCTTTCCCTTTTCTTCCGCCCATATGTTGATCCTACGCTCTATCATACTCCCAAACAACTTTGCAAAGAGAGGGTTGATCATGATAGTTCGATAGTTTGAGGGATTATTTACATCTCCACTTTTAAACAAAGGAATGGTCAAGCTAGTTGTCCACTTAGTAGGGAAGCCATTTTGTATGACCTCGTTGAAAATTTCTTTGATTTACGGTGCCAAGATATCTACCCCCCATTTTATATGCTCTGCTTGAAGATTGTCTATGTCAGGGGCTTTACCAGTTGTCAACTTTTTTATCCCTTTACCAGTTGCTAACTTTTTTATCCCTTGAATAATGTCTTCAATTGTGAAAAGTTCTTTCTTGACAATGATAGTAGGGGGTGTCTCCTACTGGTTACTACGTTGTTTTGAATACTCCAACCACTGATTAACTGTTATGTTATTTTCAGTTTGCATCATTTTCACACTTAGTTCCTTCCAAAATTTCTTTGGTTCATGTTTCCTTAAATAAATCAATTCTTTCCTCCTTGTTCTAGTACATGCTTCCTTGTTTTAGCTCAACACAAGCAATAGACCCTTAAAAAAAATACTTAAATTTAATATCGAAAATAAATTTTAATGATAGTCATGATTGCAGGCATTAATGCCCGCTTATAAAGAGGAAGGGGTAAAAGGCTGATTCGGTGGAGATAATTGACTTTGAATTTCGCCGTCCTTGCTGTTTCTGGGTCCATGGAAGACACTTTTTTTTCGTTCTATGTTTGAACTTTTCTTTCTGGTCGAGGCTACCACAGCTCCGGTGAAATTTTAGTATTTTTTATCGATTTCGAACAGGGATTGCGTTGCACAGATGCTATCAATATCAATCAGCATCCAAATTCATAATTGGATCATCGATTTTGACATGTTTTAGCAATGGCGGGGATCTCTTTCAAGATTGCTAAGAGCGGGACGAAATACTGCCCACGGGTGAAGAATCACAAGCCCACTTCATTATCTTCTTCTGAGAACAAAAACAATAATAAGAATGGAGACAATAAGCCCTCTGAAAATTCTTCTTCCCCTCCTCCGCTGTCTCCAGGATCGAAGAGGAAGACAGCCGAGGTAAGATATTTGGCCCTTATTATTATTATTGGTATGTGGGTATCGAGTTAAATGGATTTTGAATTTTTTTTTGGGTTTTCTTTTTTAATATGATGTTACGGACGGGTACAAGGGGACCTGAGACAATTGACCTCTTTGCAATGAGTATCCCCACTCATCACACGGTGGTGTGGGGTCTTGGAAATTTTAAGGTATTATTGAAGTATAGTGGGCTCAATGAAGTTGGGGACTGTTGGGTCAATGGCGAATTTTGAGAATTGGAGGGCGTATTTGAGAATTGTAGTGGGACTGTGGTGGAACAGCGTTGTGTTTTGATAATTTTGTGTATTTTGATAGTGGTTTTGAAAATTTTAGGGCGTTATTTAAGAGTTAAAGGTTGATTGAAGTGGGTTTTGGAAAATTTAGAGTAATTTTGAATATATAGAGCAAAGTTCTATTGGACGGAATTTGAAGTTTGTAGGGCATATTTGCATTATATGATGTTAATTGCAGTTGGATAGTGTTGGATCAGTGTTGGGTTTTGGGTTTTGAGAATTTTAGGGTGTTTTGGTCGAATTAACCAATCAATCTGTTGTTGTTTTGAGAATTATATTTTTGCAAGATTCAAACCTGGGTCTCTTCCTTGAAAGTCAAGGAATATAACCAGTTGAGCTAATGCCATTTGATGGGATTCTGAACATTGTAGAGAAAATTAAATTGATGTAAATTGTAGGTAGTGATAATTTTATTATTTAATGCATAATGTAAGATTAATCGTTGTTAGCTGATGCTGGGTCAGTGGTGGGTTTTGAAAATTTTAGGGTATATTTTCTGCGTGTAATGCTAATTAAAGTTAGCTAATGCCGGGCAATCAAAGGGTTTTTGAAATTTTCAGGGTATTTTTTTTTCCAGAGTGTAATGTTAATTGGAGTTGGTCAATGCTGGGTCAACAAAGGGTTTTGAAAACTTTAGGGTATGTTTTGAACATGTAATTTGGGGTTTAGTTGGATAATGATGGAGCAGCTATGGACTTGAAGAAAAACAGTTTTTCCCTCCCTTTTTGGCAATGTGGAATGTCAATTATAGTTGGCCAATATGCGTGTTACTTTTGAATTTTCCAAATGCTTTTTTTTTTTGTTTTTTTGGGCAATATGCTATGCCAGTTGCAAGTGACAAATGTTTTTTTTTGTAAATTAATGTGGGTTCTATAAGGGCCCACTCTTAGGAAAGAGAAGAAAAACTGAAACCAGATACAAAGCTTAGGCTAAATTGCCAAAGGCCATATACGAACAATCGGCCGAATAGCTACAACATGACCCATAACGACAACAGTATGATGCCATTAGCCAAAGAAAGATACATTGTTGAGATAATTAAAAAGAGAACCAAATACAATGCAGAGAAATCAACCAAATTAGTGGAATAAACCGGAAAATGGGTTCAACGTAATGCCACCAACTGCCAGCCTGACTTCATGATCCTTTCTCAGATCCATTTGCAAAAGCACCAAAAAATATCTGAATTAAGCTTCTCAAGCCCTCCCTTATAGGCGAGTAGGCTGTGACGCAGAGTTAGTTGCGTTCGAGATGGGGATAATGGAGTGAGATAAACCAAAACAATGAATGAACATTGAAAACCCAAAACCAGACACCAAGACAGACTAAATCATGCACTACACCAGAAAACCCAACCAATACTTGGCAACCACCCTCTTAGCACCGTCAATGAAATCAACCCTTTAAGCACCATCAATGAATTCAACCACAACATAACTGAAACAAACCCGCTCAACCCTTCCCACTAGGGTTGAGCGGGCTTGCAAAAAAGGTTGCTCTTGAGGTTGGAGAACAAGGAAGATAGTCAAGACATCCAATAAAAATGATAACACTATTACTGAGACCCATGAATAGACCCGCTTGCCCTTGCTGTACAACTGTTGACACAAAGTAACACCATATCCAACAACTGAGCTCGAGCCTGCTTAACAGGCGAACAGGCAGGGATCAAGACATTTTGCGCAATAGAAGGACAACAAACACCAGAAGCAGTAATAGGGTACCAACAATTCTGTCCAAACATGCTTAGACCAAGCCTAAAACCACCACAATGTATGTCCCAAGATTCTCATCTCTGCGCGCATATAATAGGAAGCCTGAGTAAGTCAGAGTCTCAGACTATAAAATGCATCAACGCCTCCACCTTCTTGCAACACTATGGGATGGCCATGGGCATGTCTGCACCTACCAAACCAACAACTACATGACCCCTACGGGATGGCCGTGGCCACAAAGCTAGGTCAGAGTCTCAGACTATAAAAGGCATCAACGCCTCCACCTTCTTGCAACACTATGGGATGGCCATGGGCATATCTGCACCTACCAAACCAACAACTACATGACCCCTACGGGATGGCCGTGGCCACAAAGCCCATCAAAATGAGGTCCCTGAACCACAACCAGATGATAGGGCAACCAAACTCCGATGTGTGCATAAACCCACCAAAAAAGCAGCCCACGAGTTGAAATGATGGCACCATCCCATCCTCTCCTATTGCAACTTTCACACCAACATCACTTCCTCTGCCACACAATTGCCATAGAAGCGTTGCCAACAGCTCAATCGATAAAACCCACACACCCATTGAAGAAAAGCCAAAAATTGCTTCCAAAATCTGTAAAGGTATGGAAAGCTTTGGTGATGGCCATGTCAGAAACACCGCCGATTGATCCCACGATGCAACATAAATGTGATTGTACTATGTGGTGTTGCTCGGATGGATCCAAATCTTCTATGCATATGTTTGTTGAGCCCCACACATACCTTCACAATTGGCATCTCTTTCCTCGTGCCTTCGACTCATGTCGCTACTAACACAAAAAGCAAGAACAAACATCCCTACCCTATCACATATTCCCTGTTCCTCGTACCAAACCACTTCTACAACCCCGCTGGCCACTTGGGGCCTACTTCTGCAGCGAGTGGTCAAACCCACGTCCACCACTGTGGCTGAAAATGCCATGGCAACTGCACTTGAAGAAAAAACCCTATGTGTTTCCTCACAACCCTAACCCTAACGGAGTTAGTCGCAGGTGACTAATGTTGGATTACTTTGGGTTTTGAAAATTTGTAGTGTATAATGTTAATTGTAACTAGCTAATACTGGGTCATTTATGCATTTTGAAACTCTTAGGGTATTTAAGGTTAATTGTAATTAGCTGATGCTGGCAAGTGTTGGATTTTGAAAAATTCAGGGCTTTTCCCCCTTTTAACTTGTATGGTTAATTGTACTTAGCTGATGATGGATCACTTATGGGTTTGAAAAAATTAGAATACTTTTTGCACTTTGCAATGTCAGATCATGTCAACTTTGTTGCATGTTTTGCCAAATCTAGAGTATTTTATCAGTTGGGCAATGCTGGCTTAGTTGTGGGATTTGAAAATTGTATGGTCTTGTTGCAATATGTAATGTAGAAGGGGTTTAAACCACGATCAGAACTTTTTTGAGCAACAAATAAAAAATGGGGTACACAGGATTGATTCATCCAGTCATTGGTCCATAAGGTGCCTGCAAAAAATCTTTTCCAGATAGAGCAATATTAACAAGTTTATGCTAATATCAATCAACTAAGGAAGTGAATATGTTTAATCATACAATGAATAGACCATTCACTGGCAAGGTCATGAAGAGGACTATTAATTTGTTGATAATAGCCTTTGAATCTGCATGCACAATGAGGAATCTGATAGAGATATAAAGGAGATTCAACATTCCCTGTGAGAGCCTTTATGACATTATTAGAAGTTGTACTCATTTTTTGAGAAAACCATTTTAACACCTAAATGATACCCTTAAAACTTGAATTTCCCAACTTTTCTCTATATGTGTCCTCTATATTGAGTTTAGAAAAATAATCCTTTGGAGGATTCCAAAATTAGATATCTTGTGTTTTTTGTTTATAGGCCTAGCCCCTCATCAAGGACTGTTTCCAACATTCCTTATTGTGGACGGAAAACAGTTTGGACAATTGGAACAGGGTCACATTTTCACTAAGATTAATTTGATATTTAGTTGTTGTTCCTTTAAATTAGATTTTATTAGTAACATGAGTCATTTTGAAAATGAAAAGGATAACTATATTGATAAATGTGTTTCAGATGTGTTGTATGCTCCTCGTATTTTTTTTTTCAGGAACAGAATTCATCAAAATATTTGGGTGGCCTTGTGGCATCAATTTCACAGCCTTAACATGCATGCAACAACCTGTTAAGGAGTGCTTTAACACCCTCATATAAAATATTTGGGACATCTTACGTAGAGGATGAGACCAATTTGTGTTGATAAATAACAAGTTGCTTTAAATGGCCTCCTCTGGCCAATGAAATTGCAAAACTAATTAATAAGTTCTCAATGAATTTGCAAAGATAATGGAAAAAATTCTTTCTCTGCAGCTCACTTTGAGAACTCAGCTTTGTTTCTTGATGGGAATGAAATATCATCATGCAAGGTGTATTAGAAATAATACATTTCCGGCATAGCTTTTGCTGTTTCATAATAGAGTTATGTAAATTGCTACATTGAACTTTAGCTGCCAAGATAATGAAATAATTGCTATAAGTTATGGTTCTTTCCATTGAAAACATTGCATAGCTGTTTATTCTTATGTGGGCTTGTACTGAGGGACGGAAAATGACTATTGTTTTAACTGATATTACCTTCTTCTGGCCAGTAACAAAAGAAGTTACTGAAAATTATCTATTTGTGCAGTCTGCATTGTCAAAAATCAATACTCATCACGTTGCAATATCAATTTTATCAACATCTTCGGATGGCCCTACAATAACATCTGGTGAGTGAATGTGTACTGACCTTGATCAGGTTGTATAATGAATATTCATTTGTGCATTATAATTTGATATTTCAGAGGTCTTATTTTGTATGAAAGTCTTTGTTGTTTTGACTTTTCCCCCTCTTCGGCAGAGCATGAGGCTTCTTTTGCTGTAAATCTGTTCCTTGATGGATTTTCTATTGGAAAGCCCACAGAGGTCTGTAAGCAAAACATTGAACGAGTTTTTGCATTTCTTGTAGTGCATTTATACATGGATGATATGCACCTGAGTGCTTTAGTAGTGGATTTCATGCCCTCTTCTAGTAATATACTCATGCTTGTTCACATTTTGTTTTTTAGCAAGGAAAGCAACCACCTTCGACTGAGGAGTTCACAGATTTGCTGCATCCTTATAATCGAACAAGCCAAGCCTTTTTCCAGGTAAGTTTTTTGTTTTCTAATGTCAGAGTGAGAGATTCATGTTGAAAATTTGATTATTTGCTATTGGAAGAAAGCTTTGTATAAAATATACAGTACAGCTACAACATATTTGACAGATAAGATAATTTTATTAATGTCCATGGATGGCTAAAGTAGGCCAATGAGACTCTTCAAAAAGAACTGTTACAATGCACTATAGTAACCAAAAGGTACTACAAAAATAAGTTAAACTAGAGTAAAGAATCTAGTGTAAATGACTCTGAAGTGAAACAGCTATATGGCATAAAATTATAGAAAGGATAAACTCTAACATACTGAAAGTAAGGAGAAGAGAGGTCCGACAATTAAAGTAAAAGAGGGATAGAAAGGAGCTCCAGTGGATCCAAGTGCCAACACTAATATGCAGTGGGATGTAAAGTAGAAGCATAGCATCCCAAAAGGGACAACACAGGATCTAACGACGCTTCTGGGAGAATGGCCAATATTAAGGGGCCTGGTTGGATAATCCTGGGAGGGCATGGAGTTTGACCCCTCAAGAATCTTCTAGCATCCATCTGTGGAACCAATAGAAGAAGATAGGAAACTGGTAAGTTGTGTTTGTTTGCAACTCCTTGGTATTTGAAGAGTGGCAGATACTGACACCAGAGAACTGTTGTTGTATCCTTCCACATGAAAGAAAAAGAGAGAACCAAGCCCTAGTAGCCACTCTTGTATGCAGAGAAGGACACATAAATCTGTCATTAACATCCTGGAGAGCTGTAGCTTCAAATGAATGCTTATTACTTTTGACTGCATAGATAGAGTGAAAGTATGAGGTAAATAGTGGTTGATCTCCCCTGTAATAATTGACATTGAAGAGTGATAGCTTCCCTAAGATACAGAGCCAATCATATTTTGTCAGGATAGCTGAAAAAAGTGACAAACGATCCACCTGAGTCTTTATACAATCAGTATTACCTCCTTTAAATCTCATAATTAACAGGACATCTGCAAATGAAATGTTCTTCAGTCTCCAACTTCCAACGAGAACAAAGACGACATACCCTATCCTCTTGATGAACGTGGTGGTCTGTCTACACTTGCAATGGATGTGAGCACAAGCTGATGTGACCAGGAGGAATCCCAAGGCTTTGTGTCCAATCTCACTGGACATAATCAGGATGAGTAATAATATCATTCTCAATCCTAATGAATGTTTAGTGTAGAAGCCAAACTTAGGACTAAGATGCTGAGATAGAGCAACCCAAGTGATCTGAATATATTGTCGATAAACATCATCCTTGACTACAGAGAACCAACTGTCGGAGTTCTATAAATCTAACCTGTATGCTAAGGACCTTAATTAAATCATAGTCACAAATATCTACCGTATATTTTCAGAATTTCCAGTACTTATGACTAAGATGCTGAGATAGAGCAACCCAAGTGATCTGAATATATTGTCGATAAACATCATCCTTGACTACAGAGAGCCAACTGTTGGGGTTCTATAAATCTGAGCTGTATGCTAAGGACCTTAATTAAATCATAGTCACAAATATCTACCGAATATTCTCAGAATTTCTGGTCCTTATATATTTATTATTTGGTCATGTAAGTACTCTAGCCATAGTGCCGACCTTACTGTGGCAAGCTAATATTTTATGCTTAAAAATCTGAATTATATTAAGATTCTTATGATTGTTTGAATTTATACCTTAACTTTTTGTTTCCTTTGTGGATTTCTTACAACATTCTTTCACAAATATGACATGGTCTTTTGTACGTATATGATAACATTTGTTTGCAATTTTCTTGTAGTTGGGGGTCAACTTCATTTTTTTTTTGGGGTCTATGATTAAAATCAAACACAAGGAGTTTGTTCCTAACCATAAAATAATAGGAGGACATTAGCACAACCACTTGAAGAATTAAAAAAAAGGTGTAAGCGATGTCTGTCCATCAGGCTGTGATCTAGAGGTAGGTGGGGGAACGGGGGTATTACGAAGCTGGCCTAGGTTCAAATGTCCGTTGGGCAAGTCCCAACAATGAACAAGTTAAATGACAAAAGAGTTGGGATTGATGAATATGTATCCATGGATTACTGGACAAGGCTATCTGGCTTTGTCAGATATAGTGAACATGACTATGAATGATTTGTAAGTAGAGGGAGGCTTGCTATGGAATAATAGACAGGCTTTTTGTCGACATAAAAAAAAATTAGCATAGGAGTTGTCATTCAGATTGTTGAAGCTTCATCTGATCCATCCAACTTGCAACAAAAACTAGCTGATATGATCTCCGGACATCTCTTGCTTGTCTTTTGTACCCTTTTGACTGAAAATCATAGGGCCTTCTTAGATTTGAATTCCAAGAGCTATAAATGTTCATAGGCATTCCTCTCGTTCCTCTTTTTAGGACATGATTGTCATGGCTTACTTTCATTTGTTTGTTATTACTGAAACCTCTTCAGATATGATCTATTACTTAGATTTCAGGCAAGTGGTATGTTGTTGATATGTTCTTTGAACATCTCTTGTTTGTCTTTTTGTACCCTTCAGACAGGCAATCATAGTGTCTTCGTATCCTTGGCTTACTTTCATTTGGTTGTCATTACTGATCCCTCTTCAGATATGATCTATTACTTAGATTTCAAACAAGTGATATGTTGTTGATATGGTCTTTGAACATCTCTTGTTTGCTTTTTTACCTTTCAGACAGGCAATCATAGTGTCTTCGTATCCTTGGAGTTCCGAGTGCTATAAATGTTTACATAAATTCAAAATTTTGACACATTGTTTTCATGGTTTACTTTCACTTGTTTGTTATTATTGATCCCCCTTCAGGTATGATCTATGACTTTGATTTCGAGCAACTGGTATATTGTTTTTTTCAATTGGTTATATGGGATTGAAACGGGCCCCACCTGTTTTACATCATTACCACATAGTGGTATCACAACAAAGTTTGGATACTATCCATGTATCACTTGGCAAGATTTGAACCTTGGTCTTCTCCTTAAACGTTGAGGAATCTAACCTGTTGAACTAATGCCAGTTGATAGCAACTGGTATATTGTTGTTTTAACATAATGCTTTTTGATATTGTATGTATTTGTAAATTAGTTTTTTAATGTCTACAAGGCCATATAGGCTTTATGGGACTGGGACAGCGTCATTATCTAAGTGTTTGTCCAGCTATACCAAAATATGGTGTACAACTCTACTCCTTTTTGGATTCAAACCTTGGACCTTCTATTTGGAGTTTCAAAGTTTTAACTGTTAGGCCCACTCAAGTTGTGATAAGTGGTAGGTTATAGAGGCAACCTTGCTAACTGCAAAGATTTATACAAACCTTGGACCTTCTATTTGGACTTTCAAAGTTTTAACTGTTAGGCCCACTCAAGTTGTGATAAGTTGTAGGTTATAGAGGCAACCTTGCTAACTGCAAAGATTTATACATATAAGAGTTTTTGGCCCACCAATGTACTTAAGATACCATCCATTACTTTGATAAGAGCAACTTTGCTAATTGCAAAGCGTCATATATGTAATTCTCTTGTTAGTTGAGTGTTTTTGGTCGAAGAGTGTAGTCATGACACTAATGCATAGGAAGATCTTTCTACTTTTTTGCTTTCTATTTGTCCTAGATTATTTCAAAATTAGAACTATGGCTTGTGCTTGACTTAATTTTATACTTATTTTGAAACTTTGTTAACCTCAGTCACTTTATGCTTGCTGTTTGTGACAGGCACTTGATGATGGCATGCTGCCTGGGGATATTCTTGAAGAAATACCATGCAAGTATGTTGATGGGAGTGTTGTGTGTGAGGTAATGGGAAGTGTTGAGTTATAACGTGTTATTTGAAAGAGTTTTGCGATTTCATAAATTTTGTTTTTCCTCCTGTTTTCCCACTATTTATTAAATTGTTTGCTAGAAAGAAGTTTTTACATCTCACAAAATTGAAAAGGGGTAATAGATATGAATTGTGAGATATAGACTGTCATTCTTACTCCATTTAATTATTTTTTGAAACATGTCAAATCAAATAAGTTCTTCAATTTAACAAACACTCATTTTTTAAGTTTTGTTGTTATATCAAGAACAGTGGAGGAAGTGTTTGAATAATATTTGGTTACTAGCAAGAAAGACATTTTATTAACATCTGCAATTGAGTAAAGGGTTAAACTTAACTATAACCGGTAGCAACTATCATATGCCAAGGATCTAGAGTGAGTTGCTAGAGCATCTTTGATTTAGTTTTTTGCTTTTTTCTTTTGAATTGGTTATATGGCTCTTATGCATGTATTGCTTGGCAAGATTTGAACCTCGGTTGCCTCCTTGAAAGTTGAAGGATTTAACCTTTTGAGATAATCCCATTTGATGCTTTTCTTTTAATTGTTATGTAGGCTACCTGCAGTCAATAAGAAAACTCTATAATCTGGAAACCTTTTAAGTCAGAATTGAGGTTGATGTTAGAAAAGTAAAAATCTCAGCACTTACCTCATTGACTCTGAAAAGTAGGATGTAGATATAGCTTTAAGTAAATTTTGTATATAATGTACACAAATGGTGGCTCAAAATAACTTCATGTGGAAATGAATTGTGGGATTGCAGTAGCTGATTAGAAGAGTACGTCATTAAATTTGTAGTCTGGCAATGTCTTCAATATCCATGAGTGTGGTTTTATGCCTTTGACATGCAATGTTCAGGGTGGGTGCCTTTTCACAATTGCTTCATGCATCTTTCATCTTCTCACTGTCAAAAACCTTAAATTGATCCAATGCTTACTAGATAACTAGTTATAGTTTCGTACAATATGGGACTAGCAGTGAGGCTTAGATTACAAATTCTATGTTTCTCATCAAACATTAGATCAAAATATTTATCATCCTTATTTTATGAAATGTAAATGTTTGCAACCTATTCTATACTGAAATTACAATTCTTACAGCTTTTTCTGTACGGAACCTGAGGCCTTTCTCCTTATTCGTTTAATTAGCAACATTCTTATATCTCATGTTTGAAGGTTCCTGTGTTTGCAAAGAAATTGATGATGGGAACCTAACTGTTTATTTCGTGTAATTGATATATATTTCTCATTAGTTCTACATTTTTGTTCTTTTATATGCTATGTTAGTTTTGGGCTTTTGGTTAAGGACCTAAATGTACACAGTTTTAAGTTTGATTCCAGTAAAATCTCATTGTTGCCGCTCAGTAGCAATTCTCTTTACATGCTATTGTCAGGTGCATGGTTGAATAAGTTGGAAAGTGGGTATGTTGCCAAGGCCTCTGTTTTGGGCTTTTGGTTAAAGACCCATAGCCATGAGTACACAGTTATAAGTTCCATTCCTCTTTGTTATCATTTTTTTTTTTGTTAAAATTGTTTCCTTCATAAATCTTCTGCTTGTGTCCTTTATTGTTCAGGCTTTATTGTGATGACATACAAAATAACATAACAGGATGAACAATGCTGCCTCCTTTTGTTTCAATACATTCATCTCATCTTTAATCCCATCTCTATGTTCTATGAGTGTGCGGTTCATAATCTCTGTAGCTGTCTTGCATACTTAATCACTTCTTCACTTTTCTTTCTGCTTTGTAACCTCATTTATTGTTCTCATTTGCTTGTTTATGACATTGTGTTCTTATTTTGTTTTTACTGGTCTTGCTGTTCCATCTTAAAACCATTTTTGTGGCTCCTCCTGTGTCTGTCATTTGTCTATCCACTGTATCATCTGATCCTTCATTGTCTTCTACTATCCAAAATTTGCCACCTGCCATTTCCTCCATATACTATTTAAGGCTGTTTTTGTTTTCAGCTGTCCTCGAGCATTGATATTATAATCAGCGTAATATATTGTCAAGTTTTAATTTCTGTTAGTCACATCAATTTGAACAGGCACAGCCTAATTTGCCTTTAGTTTTTATTCTCTGTCCTTCAGCCCTTGCATGTGCTTTTCACAGAACTGACATCTTTATCTTAATGCATGAACAACACCATTTTATTTACGGAAAAACAATGTCAAAAGTTCAAAAATTACTTACTAGTATACTCCTAGATCCAATGGTAGGGTTAGAAAAAGACAAAATCTAGCACACACAGTTGTTCAAAAATGTTATGCCATTGTTCATGAAAAAATTATGGAATGAATAAACATTGAGGAATAGCTTCATTCTGAAAATGATAAAATTGCAACATCCACATAGGATTGCACAAAATGGTATACAGCTGATTAAACGTTGAGCAATGTCTTTGTTATGAAAACGATAAATGCAACATCCACATAATATTGCACAAAATGAGATTCAAGTTTAAGAAAAAGGAATTTAGAATGCATTGTTTATGCCCTTCACAAGTCTTTGTGGGCTACATTTATACATGTCTCGTCACATTATAATTGTTTGTAGTTTTTATTTTTATTTTTTTGAAACCATTTGATTATTCCACATAGCCTACCTAAATATCCTGGATTTGGTGCTGAAGAGTGGTGCCAGGCCAACAACTACAATATTTGTTTGAGAAAGAAGTTTCCAAAGCATGAAAACACCTGCCAAGTGTTTTCAAGTAAGGGCAGTAGATTTATAAAATGTGCTAGGTTTGTAAATGTGTTCCTTAGGGAGACACCTCATATGGAGAACTTTCCTGTATCATATGTTATAAGTGTGTTGAGCAGCATCGGTGGTTACTATTATTGCAGCAAGGTTAGTAATGTGGCTGGAAATGCTAAAAAATGAAGATTTAGATGCAGTTTTGCCTTAGGGTGAATATTAATTAGAAATCGGATTTATGTTTTTAGAAAATAACAGGAAAAGGAAATGACAAAGGGCAAGATCTTGCTATTAATCGATGCACTCCCTGCTTACAATGTGGGTAGTCTCAACAGACATATACTACGGACTCCTTAATTTATTGGCCATTAATAGTATGAAAGACTAGAACCATTATCTAATCAGGTCTGCTAACCCAAGCCACTTCCCTATGAGCATTGTCGGATCTTGTACTGTCTCTTCAAGGGTGTTGGATAAGATGGCAGTTGCACTGCTCAGCATTCTGTTTGAGCATTTTTCTTGCCTATTTTATTCTTTTTAGCTGCAGAATGTAGATCCTTTTGCATTACTGTTTCTACAATCTGCTATAGTGGTGTTGCCCAATTTCAACATCTCTTGACATATCTAGGGTTTAACTGCCTTAGGGATTGCCTTAGTCTGGTCTGAGACTCTAAGTCTAGCCGTACCTTTTTTAATCATTGGACCCCTTTTTGTGGTTACGTAAAGCATTTTAGTCTAATCCTATAGTCATATTCTCTTTTATCTGTAGTTTAGTACTATTTCGAGTCGTATTGAAGTACTCTGATAATTCTGGACATCAACAGAATTTTTGTCTTTCTCTCTCTCTTTATTTATGTCTTTAACTATATTTGATTGTGCTACTAAGAAAAATAACCAAATGGGTCCCAAACAATGTCCTATTTTGAAACTAAAATTGATTTTTTTGACCAGGTGCGGGATTATCGCAAAGGTTCTTCAATTGCAGGCGATTCTGTCTCTATGGGAGAAGGATTTCCAGTAATTCAGAAAGTACTTCTACAACCTACTATGGAGAATATAGTAAAGGATATTTCTTCCATGGCAGAGGAGTCTTGGGCCTACAGTGATCTTATGGTTAGTGTTGAAACATTGCTGAGGCTTGGCTTGAAATTGAAATGTCTAGCTTTTGAGAATTTATAATGTTGACTTGCTTGTAGGAAATTGAATCACGAATATTGAAAGCTGTGCGGCCAAAACTTTGTTTGGATCCCACTCCAATGCTAGACAGGCTATGTGAAAACCCCAACTCAAATAAGGTATGGTTGCTTTTCCCTCCTCCTCCTTCGTTTTTCGAGTCAAATGTTGAATTTTTTAAATTATCCAATAGTTTTTAGTTATACCTTTAAAAATCATGATTTTTTCTGCAGTCATATACATAGAAATTGCCAGAATTTAACTGCATGCTTTTCTATGGGGTATGTTCTCTTACAAACAGATCAATCCATAATAGTTCATTGTGGTTGGTATTTTTGTTTTGAAGGTCAACTTGGGAATGCCTTTGACACGACAACAGAGGATGCAGAGAGGAGGTTTTCCTTCAGTTCAGGTGATGTCTACTAATAATCTCTCCCCTAGCAAGAAATTTTCTATTGAAGGAATCGATGAGAAGGGAAAATTCCAGGCAGGAATTACTGGAACAACTTCAGCATTTGAAGATTCTAGTATTTCTTGTAGCCAACAGAGTTCTGCTTCTACTTCAGTTGGTATTTCTAGTAGTATACCTGCCATTCCATCCAAAATTCGTTGTAATGTAGAATTAGGGCAAGATCTGACCCGGTTTGGAATGCTTGGACCATCAAATACATTACCTATTCAAAGTCGACTCAATCATTCTAGAATTTTGCATGGTCAAGGAAATCAATCTTCACTGCCGTTGGCTTCTATGCAAGACCGGTCCAATTCAATAGATGCAAGATATATGTCAGGATCAATGCTTGGGAAGAGGGACAATAGAGATTTAGGTATGGCGAGCAAGCTAGATTTGAAGAAACCAAAGCAAGAACAGATATCTGTGGACAAATTTCAACATCAAGATGGAGGACCACAAATTGATACAAAACAAACCAGGGATCAACAAAGGAAGGATATGCTCATGCAACAAACTCAAAACAATGAAGCTATGGACTTTCCTGACATGTCTGTTCAGAGGCATCCTCAACAGGCGACAATAGGTAAAAATGTGCAAATTACAGTTGGAGAAATGTCTTTGAACCAGTCCAAACTTTCAGCTCAAGTAGGTCATAGGAACACAGAGTTCAAGGTGAAAGCAGAACAAGCAGAGCTAGATTTTGAGAGGGGAAAGAATGGTATTGATCACGAAAGCCAAGAACTCGAAAGATGCAAGGAGAATCATCATTTAATGGACATAGATCATGACCAGTCAAGTCAACAATTGCTATCTCAGCGCTTTTCACAACAGCAATATATTAAACCATCTTTTCAATGGCAGATGGGTGGCCAATTAGGTGAAAAAGATCAAAGAAGGGATGACTTGTTACAGAAAAGAAAATTGGTGCAGAGTCCAAGGGAAACACAGAAGCAAGAGGTCAGAAGTGTATTGCCATCACCATCACTGCAAAAATCAGGGGAATTGCCACAACCTCTGACATCCACAACTGTTCCTAGTATTTCTCTTGGATTATCATATAACAATACTGTGGCACCACTTATGCAACAAAAGGAGAAATCACTAGGGCTAGCAGCCATATCTGCTTCTGTGGCTTCAGTTAATTCGGGTCAGACTGATTCACAACATCAACAAGCCCAACAATCAATGTCATTTGGTAGACATCGATCCAACTCTCTTCCTAGGACAACCTCTGCATGTGGAGTTGCATCACCAGCAAGTGTTACAAATTCAATGGCACCATCTAATGTTAACAGTCCATCAACTGGTACGGCACCTATGCCTACTTTGGCAATCAAATCAGACCAGTCTGTTGTGATCCAGGATTCAAAAAATCCACTTGATACTATTTCATCATTGGTAGCAGCTGCTCAAAGGTATGTTCTTCTCTTATGTCTATATGTTCTGTAAAGGGCAAATAAGAAAAGGATATTGTTATTTTTCTGTATGATCTATATTGTTTGCATGGGCCTTTCTTTATTACTTCTTGTTATGGAGCCGATGCCCATACAGGCAGGGCAATCCCTTCTGCCGGGCACACAACTGGCACCGAGTCAGTCTCCCCATCTCCCGGGGCTGCGGCAACACAGCCGGGCTGGTGGGTCCCTCCTCCGATTGACCCAAATAAGGTCAAAGGGAACTGGTGCTAGTGTATGGGTTGGGGTGTGATGGGGATTGCAAATATAAGGTTTTTCATTGGGTTCTGATCTTTAAAAACCCGACTGTAGATGGCTTGGAAGGTGGATGCTGGTTAGCCCCATAGCCTCTTCAACATAAAGAAAGTTCTACTTTTGGAGCTTGGTGTGGAAACCAATGAAACTTTCTTTGTGGTGACTCAAGAGACTAGCCGTGTCAAACATGGCGCAGGTAGAGTGATTTTGGAAGGGTTGGGGTAGACTCCTTTTTAAACCACTAAAACTTTGTGCCAGTTCCAGGGAACTGTATTCATTTGATCCAGTGTACTGGCTTTACATGCTTCTCCTCTAGAAGATGGTGCTCTTGGACATACATTGTATTTTTTTCTGTTCCTTCAAACGTTCAACTTTGCTTGCTTATGTTATGATGTTAGCCTTGTTGTTTCAATCTTCATTGCTGTCTCTAATGAACATGAAGTGAGAAACTTGCTTGCTTACTATTTTTGCTTATGTAACGATGTTAGCCTCCTTGTTTGAGCATTGCTCCTTTTGCATATCTTTGCATTGAGCTTGAGATGGGCCAGTAGCTCCAGTAGGGTTGTTAATTCCTTACTGCATCTTCTCTATATATTGCATCCATTTTTATGCATTTCTATCTCAAGCAAGATAAAAACGACTGCACCTTGATCATGTGTGTCCCTACATGTTTCCCTGGCACTTTTGCAAGCAGCTGTTTTGGCTCTTGGAGCTTTACTTTTCAGGACCAACTTATGTCTGTTTTCAGTGCAGTGGAGACTCCTACTCTGGCTTCAGAAGTAACTAACCAGCTTCATGGGCAGGAGCCCAAATGGTGGGACAGCTAGTCAAGCAGAAGATTAGTTCTTTACATGAGTTTTATTGGCCTAGATCATAGTTACCAGGTTCAACCGAACCTATTCCAATCCAAACCAACGCAGTTCAGTTTGGTCCGAACCTTTTTGGTTGTCATGAAAAAAGACACTTCTTCATTACACTCAACTACTTCCATTTACATGAACTTAAAAATAGGTTGTAGTTCAGAAATATCTGACAGCCATTGCAAGTTAATAATTTTGCGATGTCTACTAGAGGCAGAAACGGGGTGAAAAATTGCCCATTTCAAAATTGAAGGATCTACATCTGTTTTGGACTTACATGTTGATTCCATTGAATTTTGAAACTATGAAATCCAAAATTTTCTGCATTTTCTATATTTTTTGTGAATATATATATAATCTATTTTTTTGGACAGAACCATACCTTTTTGAAAAAACCAAACCTCTGGATTTTTTTGGTCTTATGTTCGAATCCAACTGTCCAAACCTGGTAAATATGGCCTTGATAATGACAGGATGAAATTAGTGCTGAGTTTTAATCTGTGGTAGGGGCTTTCAGTGATTCCTTTCTTAATCCATAATTTAGGATTAAATATAACAATATAAAACGTAGCTTTTTTTTTATTTGCTGGAGAACAAGGGGTTGTACTCAGGTCCCCCACCCTTGACAAATCACAACTCTCTCCTTTAGAGCTTGAGAGTTTACAAACAGATTCAATTCTCATCTTAATTGAATTGTTATAGCTAGATGCCTAAATCATTTTTCGTAAAATGTCAGAATTATTGATTTTCATTTTCTGGATCTTCTTCAATTTTCCATGTGAATACAAATATTCCAGAATTTAACATCTTTTTTCTTGACATTTTCCTACAGTAGCTCTCACAATACCAAAACTCCACCTCTACTGTCTATGCATTTGCATCTTAGTAGAATTATATGTGAAACATTGCACCAGCATAGTCCTGCTTCACCAGATTTGGATTGCTAGTTTCCTTCCTGAAGCATAACTGCAACCACAAAAATTGTAATAGCATGTTGGACTTAGTTTGCACCGTCTTTATGACTGTCATTATGTTATAGCGTTTATTTTGTTGAAGATTTTATTTACTGTTTGTTCTTCTTATTTTTTTAAACAGATGCAAAACCATTTTATTAATTGGAAAACTGATGGATTTATTTGATTACTATGAAATTACAGACATGGGTTACATAGAAACAAGAAGAGTGTGGAAGAGGTCCTTCCTGAACCAAAGAAGGCTTCGCCATCTTGGCACTTGCTTTTAATTGCTCTTGACTGTGTTGCAAATAATGATGATCAGAAGGATATTAAAGGACAAAGAAGTCTGGCAAATTCACTTGTTGGGGGAGGTGTAAATATTCGAAAAACACGAACTATGAATTTTGTACGCATGGACAATATTTTTCAAGGTTGGACATATTTTTTGAGTTGTATTTCATTTGTGGTTTTCAGATTGGTCCTGTTTGATTATCTGATTGCTTGATATCATTTTGCACATTGTCCTTTTCAGGAAATACTGTTCCAGATTTTATTAGTAGAAATCAAGTGAGATTAGTAATGTGTGAGCATGCAAAAGATGGAATGGTGGAGGCTATTGTGCAGTATGGTGATGATCAAGATGAAGACTTGACAAAGTCTTACCCTTGTGATTATCTACCGTTATTACCAAACAAGGCAAATATTTTTACTTGGGTTCTTTGTAAAGTACTAAGTTGTTCATTGTTATGTTTATTGAAGATTTAAAATGGTTTCACTAATTTTTTCTTTGGTCTGTATGCTGTGCAGCATTATGCAGATAGGCTTGCTGCACAGTTTCATCTTTTGGTAAGTGTTTCAGACCACTTTGTCCTTTGCTATATTGATCTCTACATAATATTTCTCCATGATATATCACTTCATTTCTGTGTGACTTGCAGATGGAAAAAGATGGATATGAATTGGTTGAAGATAAAATCCAACCAACTCACCAGCGACAACAACCCTTACCTCCTATCACCCCTCCGATGGCCCCTGGTGCTTCTTCACTGGGGAATAATATGAATCAGTTGCCCTCTTCTACCTGTGTAATGGCAAGTCAAAACATGCCAGTTTCATCTGCTGTGTGTGGGATATTGCCTCCAAATTCCTTCCCATTGTCATCTCCTAATGCACTAGCTGCAGTTCGAATCCCCCCTCCAGGCAATGCTTCCACTCGACAGTTTTCTGCGGGCTTCTTGCAGAATGGATTGGGTACATCATCAAAGCCACGTCAGCTTGATCCTGCTCAACTTGCAGTGATGCAACAACAACAGCACCAGCTGCAGCAACATCCACAACAGCTTCAAAGGTCTCAACAGCTTGTTAATCCCAATCCTCTTGCCCAACTAAATGCTGCAAGTCACAATTCAAATCAACAGATAAATTCACAAATTATGAATAGTCCTAATCAACTAAAGATTCAGATGCTGCAACAGCAGCAGCAGTTGCAATTGCAGAGGAAGATGATTCTTCCAGGGAGCCTAGGTAGCAGTGTTGGAGCTATGGGGGTGGGGAATATAAATGGTATGAACAGTATGAGTGGTGTTGGAATGCCTGTGAGTGGTGCTTCACAAGGTGGTCTTAATATGGTTGGCCTGAGTGGGATGGGGATGAGTAGTGTAGTAGGCATGGGAGGGTTGAATAACATTTCAGCACCCATGGGAGGCATATCTAATTTGACTAATATCAGTCCTCTCCCTAGTATTGGTGGCATAGGACAGACCCCAGGAATTGGAAATATGATGGGGCAACACATTCGAGGTGGCTTGACCACCCAAGAAGCATTGCAACTGAAAATGCGACTGGCATCAAGCAGAGGACGTCCAGGCGCAATGGGGAATCCGTCCATACGAAGTACGTTTGAGAATATTACAGGGATATCTGCAACTAACCAGGCTCACAGTTCAGCAGGTTTGGCAATGCTTGGCCAGCAAAATAGAGGCAATATGAGTGCCTTACAAAGCAGAGGCATGGGCCCTCCCAAACACGGAACAACTGGCATGCCTGGAGTAGCTGGACAGAATTTATATATGAACCAACAACTGAACAATCAGTCACAGCAAATTAATTGCCAACAACACCTGAATCAACAGCAGCATTTGAATGTTCAGCAACAACTGAATGTGCCCCAACCACCCTCATCTCAACAGCCTCTGAGTTCACAACCCTTACTTAGTGTGCAGCATCCACCGAACCAGCAACAACAAATTAGTCAACAACAGCAGCTTAATTCACAGTCCCAACTAAATCCTCAGCAACAACTTAACCCTCAACAACTAAACTTACAATCACAATTGAATCCTCAGCAAATGAATGGGGGGAATCTTGGTTCACTGGTTGGAGGTCCTCCTAGCCCTCAGGTTAGTTCGCAAACTTTGGGGTCTGTTGGTAGCATAACAAGCTCACCTATGGAGTTGCAGAGTGCAAATAGAGGAAATTCAATGACGACAGGACAGTAAATTTGAGTTGTGCAACTAATTATTGATATAGTTATGTAGTCGAACGTACTTGGACATTGTTCAGAAGGGTGGCAGGGTGTCAATACAAGGACATTCAACTCTCTTTTTATGTGCTTCCACAACAATATTTGCAAAATGTCAGTTTTATGTGTTCTTTTGTGGCACTTATGCAATGAACTACATGATATATGCAATAAAGAATTAACATTTGTAATATGCTCAAGGGCACTTGTTAAGTTTCAACAGGATCTTTGGAGCAGCCTTCTAAGAAATAATGGGTGTTATTTTCGTTGTTGGTATTGGGCTTTAAAGCTGCTTCACTGTATACAATGTACTTTATAGTAAAGAGAGTTAATTTTACACAATTCGTCATCCTTAGCTACTTAATTGTATATATTTTAGTATATCCAGTCATTTTTTGGAGGAATAAAATATTATAATTTTTCTATTTGATATTCTCTTCCTTATTATCACTTTCTTGATAAAAGTTCAATTTGTTGTAGTACTGTAGTGAAGTACCATAGTAATTGATTGTGCTCATAAATGTTTGTAAGATCCCTTTTATACTGCAATTAGTTTGTATCTGATTCCTTGTGGAAAAATATTGAGATTATGAATTTTAGCAGCAGGGACCAAGGCCATGACAGCAGTGCAAATTTTATTTGGGTCAAGCCATGTCATTTTCTTGGTTTTGTCAAGAATGTTACATAATTGCACGGGCTAAATAAAATCACCACGATAGGACTTGGCAAAGCCTTTCCTACTTTTGACAATTCTTGTGTTGAGAAGGAGATAGTTGTTGAGAAGCCTTCAAGCAACATTTTGGATTCATAAATTTATTGCCAGCCAACCATCTACGATATATTAAAATAGTAGGTCTATCCCTTTGTACATTCTTTGTATTCATCATGCCATGAGCTCTTACCGATGTGAAGATCTATATGTAAGGATTCTAGTTGCATAAATTACTTGGAACAAGAAACAAATTTGCTAAGAAACACAATTTTACCCATTGAACAAAAACAACAATTATATAATTAATCACACTCGAGTTTATAAAGTATCATAGGTCGCTTCGAGGGTTAACCTCCTTTATTGCATGCCGCTTTGAGGGGGGAACCTCCTTTATGAGCTAGAGTCTACACAATATAATTCTTAGAGGATAAAAGATAACTGTCCAAAATAGCTTACATTGCAAAAATGGATTAAACACAAAATAATTACCTAACCCTAAGTCTAATAATTAAGGGTCACCTTTACGTTGAAAAGGAGTGGATTAAACACAAAATAATTACCTAACCCTAAGTCTAATGATTGAGGGTCACCCTTACCTTGAAAAGGAGGTGCCACTATTATTAAGTAAATTATTACAATAAAATAAAAAAGATTTGGATGTTATATCATAACATTGCCTCCTCTTTCATAGCAAATTTTGTTCTCAAAACTGAAGATGAGGAAACTGTTGTGGGAGTTGTAACGGTTCCCATGTGGCAGCCTTAGAATGTAATCTGCACTACTGTACCAAAAGCATTGTAATGGTTCGGTTGCATAATTGTCATGGTCGTTGATACAAAATAGACTTGGTCAAGAATGTTTGGCCCTTTAGAAACTCTTGCTACCATTTGGTCCATTGGAACTGCCCATAAGATACAGGGTGACAGTGGTTGCTATCATTTGGTCCATTGTGTCTGATGCGATAAAGCAAAACATTGCAAGGATCCAAGCACTTGATGACAATTTCAGTTTGGCCATTCGTCTAGAGGTGGTATGTTGAACTAATCTTTAGTTAGACTATAAATGATGGCATTTGAGAGAGGCGAAAAATGTGGTCAATGATTATTTGGGCAATAGTGAAAGCTGGGTAGGGATGTGCAAGAAGACAAAAGTGGTCATACATTGAGAAAAGATCCACAACCACCACAATAATTGACTTGTGTATTATCTTAGGTAAGATTCCTCAAACACATGGGTATACTTAATAAAGAATATTTGCAATGTTATGGATGAATCATTTTGATCAACTTCTGTGGGCTACTTTGTGAAAAGTTGAACCATGATTCCTTGAGTACCCTTTTTGTGTAATTTTTTCATGCGGTGACAATTGATGACTCTTGTTGGTCCAATCGTCAGCCTCTCGAGAGTGTATTGTTTATCTTCTATTTGTATTACATCTACATTTATGAAAAGTCCAATAAGATAAGGCCTAGTGTGTGCAACCATTGAGCACCTAAGACTGTCACATCCTCCTAATGAAAACATAGATATTGTTTTTTACATGATAGGCTCCAACAATAAGCTTGACATTGCGACATTTGTGTTTGCAGGAAATAGTACCTCCATTGGCTATCATGATCTTTGTTGCATGGGTACAAGCAGTAGTTCGTTTGTTTTGCCACCGTAGGATCAATGAAATTATGAGTGCTACTTGTGTTGATGAGAATAGTTAGAGAACATTTCTTGAAATACTTGTGCACTCTCATAGTTTGTGGTGTAGTCATACTTGCCAAGGCCTGTAAGGATATCTCAAGTGTGGGTTCTTCTTAAGTATTGATGTCCTCGTTGTTTATCATTTGAGCTATCAATAGGTACCTCAAGCCTAGGAAGGGTAGTGGTTGACTCAACATCTAGCAGACATAACTTTTGTTGAACACACTTATGACTTGGATTATATCTCATCACTTTTATAGCATAGGCCCTTATCTCGACGATCTCTCATCTTTGCCTCACTTAGTTTTATTAATGGTGATGGCTATGTTTCTTGCACCTAGAGATATTACAGGTATTGCAAAATTTCAGAATTAAGGTGGCTTATTTGTGTGATGATGTGCTACTAGCTTATCTTCAACCAACCTCGCTAGCCCAATGACATCCATCATGTTCTTGGGGTTGAACGTTCTTACCTATGTTTGGGTTTTTCCAACTCACTGACAAAGCAACTTGTAAAAAATGTCTTAGGCCTTGTGTCTTGTTGGCCAATTTTTTAAATTCTTTCTGGTTGTCTCAAATTGTGTGAGTTTGGTTGAGCTTAGTGAGCTTAGTCAAAGCTCTTGTAAAATTCTCATATATTCTAGGATCAAATTGGACAAGTAAGTTTTCACAAAATTCATCCCACAAAGATGATGCTCCCTTAGATTAATGTAATTAATGACACCATTATATTGCTTCATTCTTCAGGTCGAAAGAGGCTATAGGTACTTTTAGAGTGTTGTGAGTTTGATGTAGATCAAAATATTGATTTGTGATATATCCAACCAGTAGGATATTCACCATCAAACTTGGGGAAATTCAATTTGGAGGTATGAGGTACACTGGATAAGGTATGTTGTCTACCCAAAATTTTGGACTTCCTATGGTTTTAGTGAATGTGAGATTTTGTTCACCATGTTGCAATACTTTTGGATAGTGTTGTAGACATTAATGGTGAATGTTTAGATGTTTTGTATAGTGTGTTGCATTTGATCCATTTTTTTTTTAGGAGAACATTTACAAATTACATCAACAACCACCCTCAAGGGGTTTGAACACAAGACCACTTAAGAAACAACCATCATCTTAACCACTAGGGCAACAGCCTGTCGGCCGTTGCATTTGTACCATTAGGTCCTACTTTTTTATTTCATTAATCAAGGAGTCCTAGTCAAAATTATCCTATGATCAACTTACAACCATTTTTTTCCAAGTGCGCTTTTGACTCTCAATTATGACATCCTTAAATGAAGATTTTCTATGCCTATTATTATTATTATTTTTATGCATACTCTTCATTCTTTTTGACACCTATTACTCTTTTTTTGGCACCTCAAATTTTTTTAACAAATTATCGAATATTAAGTCTAGAATTTTCCTCTTATGGCTCAATGCCTTATCAAAAACCTCTACAATCTGTATGTAAAAATCCTTGTAATCCCTGCCTATGAAAAACCTATAATATTTGCTTCTAATCCCTTTGTTGCTTAGGTCTACAAACTTTTGAATGTTCTCTAAAAATGCACTCATAATGGCCAAAAGTCCTTGTGATTTTTTTTAGTTTTGCAATCTCCTGAACATTCTTTGAAAATGAACTCTAGTTAGGTCAGATTTAAGCATCTTCTAAATCACTCTCTCAATATGCCCAAAATTCGATGTGGAAATTTTTTCAGTTCTGCAAACCTTTGAATAACATTGAAAATACACTTTGCTTAGGTCAAGATTCTGGTGTCTTCTGAATCACTCTTAGTATACCCAAAAGTCCTTATGGGATTTTCTTTTTTGAATGCTAGGCTAGGGTTTGTTTTGTTTGTGGGTTCGTAGATAACTTGTCTCATTCATAGACAATGTCTAATGTGATATTTCAAGGCACTAACTAGAAAGGATTCCACTATTCCCATAGTTGCATTACTCGTCTCTGATTTACAATGCGAGTACCTTCTTAGGGCTAACCGCTTACTGATGCACCATAGAACTCCAATGACTATTATCTTCCTATTTGTAAAAGCTTATCCTATTCCTAGGGGGTCTCCCTACATACCTGAGGGTATGTGGGAACTCACATTTGTATATAAGTGCTATCTAAGGCCCAAGTATTAGAGTTTGGTTACCCCTCACTTCATTAGACACTTTATGGGTAATCTAGCTTAGCCAATAATGACAACTCTGTTATATTTTAAAATCCACAACATAGGGTTTTTAACCTAATGAATCTAGGGAGGAGAAAAAAAATCGAAGGGATTCTGTTGATTGCAAAAATAAAAAGATGAAGGATTTAAAAAAATGCAAAAAAGACATTATCGGGATAGATGCATTGAGGTCGTGAAATATTTTTGAAATGCCATAATAGAACCATCCCTCTATTGAGCTTTGATACCAAATATAAGGATTCTGCTTGCATAAATTAATTGGAACCAAAAATAAATTTTGTTGACTGAATACAAAAATCAATTATTTTCTTAATCACATTGAAGAGTTTACAAAGTATAGTAGATTGCTTCGAGGTGACAACGCCCTTTATCATAAGCCACTTCGAGGGAGCAACCTCTTTTATGAGCAATGCTCTTTATAATATATTTCTTCAGGATGCCTTCACCTCTCTTAAAAAAACAATATAGAAAGACAACTTTACCCAAAATAGATTATAATAAAAAAATGAATTAAACCTAAAATAACTGAGCTATTTATCCCTAACCCTGATGATTGAATACCACCCTTATATTCAAAAGGGCATGCTCACTCATTACTAACTAAACTATTACACTAAAATAAAAAGGGTTTGGACATGAGGTTCTAACACTATAACTTGTGAAAGTTGTTCTTTTTTAAACCCGTTTCATTTTATATATCTCTTTTCTTTGATAAGGTCAATGACCTTGAGATTTGTTCAAATTTTGTTCTTTGCCTTCATCCTAAGAGATATTGTTATATGAGAGAGATGTGTCTCAATGCAAGGATAAGAAAGCATCAATTAAGCCTTCATCACTAACACATTGGAAGGAGATTTACAAAATTATTGCATTTCATCTTTCCTTCAATCATCGTAGAACCACAATACCAATAATATTGATCACGATTTGAAACATTGTAGGCATAGAAAATGATGTGTATTTAAGTCTAATTTGGTTGATTCATTTGCATAACATGATGCATAAATCAGGGCTGGAAGTATTTTTGCCCAAAGATTTCATGTCTTATAGTGAGAGAACATTGTGTATCTCAAGGCCTTATACATTTGTTTGACTTTCTCTTTTTGAAAATGAAACACTATCAACTTGTACCATATATTATTTTATCCATTAAAATAGATCATCATACTCATATCTCATAGTGATGGCTGGTGGCAAATCACATTTGACAAGTTCCTACATTTCTTCTCCAACTTAAATATTTTTGACAACTATAAAAGCTACTTGAGCTTATCCTAAACTACGAAAAATATGAAGTGCTTTAAACACACTATTCAGAAACAAAATCCATATAAGCAAGTTATGTTGTTTGCAATATTGTCCTTGAAATGCCAATTTGCCCCAAATTTTTAAATTTGAATTTTGAAAATTTGGTTGGAAACACCCTTGACCTACACATCCAATGCCTTGTTTGTTGTTCTTAGAGCATTGAGATTTTGCCACTTGTTGCATTCTTATTTGCTAGTCTTGGTTTGTGCTTTGGCCATAGTTGAGTTCCATGCCTTTTTAAATGAGCCTTGTAATCACCTTGAACAAAGCCATGCATCTTGTTTTGAAAGAGAAAGGGGATGTTTGACCACAATGTGATCTTATCACTTTCTTGCCATGAGAAGACAATGGGCATGAACAATAATACATTGCCTATAGTAAAATTCACTTTATACTCTTTACAAAATGGAGGGCATGAGGTTTGACACTAATCTACCTTCTTTAAAGGAAGATTGAATCCAACTACATATGTCGCGGGTAGCATAATAAGTGAGAAATACTCCTTTATGGGTGTGCCCACATGGAATATATAAGAGAAAATAGGTGTGAGACAACACTTCCCTTATTGAATCTTTAGATACATTATATATATTTATTTGATCATCATTATAAATCTTCATATGTGCAAACAATCTGGATAATTGAATCTTTCTTTTGGATCCACATGACAATAATTATTCAATCCTTCTTGATTTGCATGACTATATTTATTCAATTTGTTGGTTGATAGTTATAGAATTGTAATGAAGTGAAAACATGTATGAACAACTTTTATTGTCAATATTGAAGTGTTCTAGAAAACAAGTTGATCGCTCTTTCACCAATACTTGAATAAAGAATCCATTGAAACTTTTGTATGATCATGAAAACTAGTTCTTTTATTTGGTTAATCATTCTAAATATCTATTCTTATATATGCACAATTTGACCATCATTTCAAATATTTTTTCTTACATATGCAGTTGTATAATTTGATGTCTCTACTTGATTCACATTACTATAAGTGTCAAACTCTCACATACATATGGTTATAGTATTTATGGATTAACATCTTTGAATGTTGATATTGAATGGTTCTACATGATGATTATGACTATTTGAATCTATCATGAAACACTAAAAGCATTGACACTTATATTGGATAAATGAACTATGATGATATGGTTTTTTTATACTCCTTGTGAGTAAGAAGTCTTTAGTTTATTTTTCAATGTATCTTTTTCCACAATGAATTTTTAGTTGGTATAAGGTTTTGATTCTAAATCAATATAATGTGTTTAAGATTATCAAGTTTTATTTTTATTTTTAATTTGATAGTATCTTTTTAGTAGAAAAATGTATTTATATCAAGAAAAAATATCATCAAAACTTGGTCTTGTTTCACCTAGTTACCATCTAATTATTTTTTTGTTAATATGACTAAGCTATGAGGCAAAAAACACATAATAAAATGTCTTATATATATATTTTAAACGAAAAACCCCTTGCGGGGCCACCTTGGTCTGAGAGACCACGATCAGGGGGTTCTACATCGTCAAAGTCACCCAGGAGTCGCGCCCGACCCTGCTCGCACCAACATTATCAATTGGATTTTGGGTACCCAATTCAACTTTTTGGTAGGGTGGAGATTCAAACCTGGGACCTCCCTTGGAGGATTGCCCTCTCCTCTCCAACTCACCTACAACACCTGGGTGTCATATATATATATGGATGTGAAATAATATTTCTTAATTCTTCAAGCAAACATATGTATGTTTTTGCAAGACACATTTCCTCTACAATAATAACTTTCCTCCTTTTGTTTGAGACTCATTAAGAATCAATCAAGTCCTTGTGGTTGGTAACAATAGAAAATCTAACCCCTCAATTAAATTGATTGTTTCTTAGTACTTTATAAAACAAGACATCAAGAATCAATCTCAACTCACTTGTGAGATTTTTAATATCTTTCAACAAGCCTGGTGCTAGTTGTCAATACATTTTCCTTTTTTTGATAGGTAACAGAATATTTACAGCGGGTTTTTTGAATAGTATTCCAAAACCTTAATTACAGTAGTAGCCGAAGCATTTGAAAAGGAAAACAAAAAAATTGGCCCAGCCCCGGGGCCCTGAAGACTACTGAAAACAAAAAACCACAAAAAACCTCCACGAAACCGAAATTCTTCATAGAAACCAGCATCCACAAAAACCAAGACTCATTGGAACAACAAAGGCTAGGTGGCCCTAGCTAACTGGGCCCTGAGCCATCCTCAGCCCGCTCGGACTGCCGCTGAACCTTGGCAGAGCTTTCCTCCAGCTTGCGGCAGAGCTCGGACAAAGCCTTGGTGGCATGAGAAGCAGCTTGGGCAGCAGTGTTGAGGGAACTGATCGCTGTTTCCAAGAGGCCTCTGAGCGCCAGATTTTGCAGTTTGTCGTCAAAATCGGAGCTGATCACAGTGGGCTCCGGGATCTCTGATTTGGCGTTCTTGGGGCTCTCTGCAACACAGCTGGGCCCGGGGGATGCCCCTTTGCGGCCAGAGCTAGGAGGCAGGGCCCCGCCTGGGCCTTTGCTCGAAGCCCTGCATTTACGGGTTGGCCTGTGATGCTTCAGGGAAGAGGAGTCGTCGGGGGAGGGGGAGCCCTTGGCGGTAGGGGATCCAGCAGGAGAAATGCCTTCTTTAGGGGGCGAGACAGATGAGAGGGGGGGAATGCTGTGCAGCTGGGGTTGGTTGGCCAGGGCATGCCTATAGAGGACAACCATGAGCCCTTGGTGCATGGGTCGGGAATGGTTTCTGCGAGCATGATCAATGGTCAAACCCAGGGAGTAGAAGAGGAACCACGGAGTGCTGATGAGGGTTGCTCCTCGAAGATGGTTGAAGTAGCTTAAATGAAAGCTATACAACCGCTGCTCTGGATTGTCACAGGTAATATATTGCATTACCGGGACGATGGCTTCGTCAAAAGGCACCGAAAGGTGAGAGCGAAGCAGATTTTCTTTGTCCCACTGGTGGTTTGGGAAGCAGGAGAGCTCCTCTTCCCAGTTGTGTTTGTCACGCCTGACAACACGACCTTTCTCTTCATGGTGGAGGCCGGTGACCTCCGTGAGGAAATCCTTGGAGACTTTAAAATGGAGGCCCTTGACTGTAACTTCGCCTTCGTTCCATGTGTCCAGGAACCCCTGGGTAATCTCGTCCTCATGGCCTACGAATTTACTAAAAAATGGGGTGAATTTTTTAGCATCGAAGAATAAGCGGGCGGGACCGCTCAACTCAAGGACAGGAGGCTCCAGGAAGACGGTTTTGGAAGCCATTGGAGCTGAGCTGGCAAGGTGGGGACAGAGGGGGCAGAGAGTGCCAGACCAGGGGAGAGGGAGCAGGGGATGGAGAACGCGACAGCGGGATGGGACAACGAGGGGAATATAAAGGCCGTGCGGGGGCCTTTGAAGGGGGAGCACCGCCAGCTTTGGAAAGGGGCACACGCGACTGGCAGCGACACGACAGGGAAGGGGCTGAGGGGGCGTGCCAGACTGCTGACACGCGGGGAAGGGGATGGGCCATTGCCAAAGCGCCAGATGCCTGACTTTGAGCGAGGGAATGCCGGGAGAGAACCGTGCCAGACTGGACCACGATCGGGAAGGCATGGCACGGGAATCCGTAGTCACAGAGATCGAAGCAGGAAGGACAAGGTGGTCTGCCATGCGAAGAGAGTTGGGACTGCCAAAATTTCTAGCTGGCCACCGTGGGCATCTGACAAGGCAAGGGGCACAAGCTGCCACGAGGAGGATCGAGATGATCCCCTCGCGGATAGGGTGGCCAGCCGACGGATCGACACGGGGGTGAGGGGCCCTGGTCAGCAGAAGCGCACGTCGGGGGGACTTCGTCGCTCTGCCACGGGGAGGCCTAGACACTAGTGTTAACAGCATGGTCGAAATGATCCTGCAGCACAATTTGGACTAGGCCTGTAGGGAAGTGCGAGGACCAGGTGGTAAATTCTTCGACGATAATGGCTAGATTTGCCATGAAGTCAGTAGCCCTGTTGCCTTCTCTAAAAACGTGCTGAAAGGTGTGATCGGGGAAGCCCTGAAGAATGAAGAGGGCCTCCTGGATGGAATTATGGAATCGCCAGGAGCAGGACTCAGGCTTGCTGGCGGCTCTGATTATGACTTGGGAATCGCCTTCGATGAGGATTTTTGGGGAGGAGCCCCTGAGAGCCGAGAGACCACTGAGCAGGCCGGAAGCTTTGGCAAAATTTTTGGTTTGCCTGCCCAGCGGGACCGCGAAGGCAGTGACCAGATTCTCGGAACAGTCACGGATGACCCCGCCAGCCCCAGAGGGCCCGGGGTTGCCTTTGGAGGCGTCGTTGAAATTGAGCTTAAGCCACCCGAGGGGGGGAGTCCACCTGGTAAGGGAGCGCCGGGAGGGGGCAGGAGGGGGGAGCGAGCAGGGGGGAGAGCTGAATGCCTAGGGAGGAGAGCAGGGAGGCTTCGCTCGAACGTCGGGGGACCACAAAAAGGGGTTTGAAGCGAGAATTCTCAGTGGCGAAGGAGACTGCTTTGGTCGCTAACCACTGAGGGGAGCAGGCCAAGGAGGAGAAGGCTTGCCTGTTACGCTCGAGCCAAATTTTCCAGAGCATATGAGGAAGGCAGGCCTTCCAGAGGAAGCGAAGAAAGGGATGGGCAAAGGGGGTGGGCCACTGAGACAGGAGGTCAGAAAGGGAATTGGGGGCTGCCCACTGAACGAAGAAATGGGAGAGGATGAGGCCCAGAACTTCGGAGGAGAAAGCGCAATTTATGAAAATGTGGTTGGTTGACTCCTAGGCGACATGGCAGAGGAAGCATCTGTTGGGGATCTGGAAGCCTCTCTTGATCAGATTTTCGATCATGAGGATTTTGTTTTGGACGGCCACCCAAACGAAATGGCTGATCTTGGGGATCAAATGCTTGGCCCAAACCTGCTGGGTCGAGAAGGAGGTCGCTCCCGGGGTTCTCTGAATATGGTAAGTAGACTTGACTGAAAAAATGTCGCTGGGAGAGCCATGCCACACGCATCTGTCACAGTATCCAAAAGAAGGAATGACCGTCGCACTGAGGATGCGCTGAAGTCTGGCAGCTTGAAGCGGGAACCTGGGGTTCAGGATGGGTTTCTAGACGGTCCGCCCCTAGAGCTGGGTCATGTAGTCAAACACTCTGGGGCCTTGGTCCGCAAGCCCAGGTTTGAGGAGAAGGAGCTCCCTATCCGAGCTCAAGGCCTCGTCGAGAATCCATCTGTCTTCCCAAAAGTCAATCTTGGTACCGTCTCCAAGAATCCATTTGGTCCCTTTCTGAACAATATCTCTGGCGAAAAGCAGGGCCTTCCAGAAGGTAGATCCGTCATGGGACTGGGTGTCCCTGAGGAAGGGGTGATTGTGACAGTACTTCCTACGCACAATGCAAACCCATTCATCAGAGGTATTGGTGTGAACCTTCCAGGCATGTTTGGACAGAAGGGCCTTGTTCATGGGAACCACCCGTCTGAGCCCGATCCCTCCCTCTTCTTTGGGGCGACAGACCAGGGGCCAGGAGACCAGGGGAATACTTTTCTTGTCTTCACAGCCTGACCAGAGGAAGCATTTCTGAATTTGCATTGTCAATACATTTTCACTATAACTATCTTTCCAAGTTAGTTTGTTATAATGAATAGGTGAAATATTAGGGAAAATATGAAGAATTTTCAAATGAATAAGAAGAGATGAAATGATTTGAAGAGTTTAATAGTTTAAAATATATGAAAAATAGCCTTTGATTTTCATCAAGGTAGTTCTAATAAAATATTATAATGTTTAGTGAGAGAAGGAAAATGCATGGAATATTCAACAAACAATAACACAAAGGGATCTGACACAAATCAAGGAGCATGGATGAAGCTAACTTGATTATTAGAAAATTTCCTTGTGTATATGAATATTTGCAAGTAATTTAAGTAATGATTACATGATAAATGATAGTGATTATAGTGTAAAGAGAAATTATTTAATCTTATCAAAAGGCCACATACAAAAGCTATAAAACTAGGTATCACAAAATGCATGGAATATTCAACAAACAATAACACAAAGGGATCTAACACAAATCAAGGAGCATGGATGAAGCTAACTTGATTATTAGAAATTTTCCTTGTGTATCTGAATTGTAAAGAGAAATTATTTAATCTTATCAAAAGGCCACATACAAAAGCTATAAAACTAGGTATCACATAAGAAAATATGTCAAAAAAGATATATATATATATATATATATATATATATCCCCCGTATAGGATGTGAAAGCCTCTTGATGCCTCCTTCATGTAAACAATGAAATTTATAACTTGTATTGTTTGTTGAAAGCCCATATCGTCTAGAGGAATAAATTTATCCTCTCTTTGAAATTTTAAGGATCTTTTTTATTTTTTATAGTTGGTAATCATGGAGAATTCACCCTTCAAGTAACTTAATTATTCTTTGATACTAGCTAAAACAAAGATGTCAAGAGTTGATTCCAATCAAATCATTAGATTTTGATATACATACGCATGCTTATAATTAATTCTCATAAATTTTTAATTAAACTTCAATTTTCAAGTCACTTCAAAATAGTCAAGATGAGGAGGATACATTGGTGATGATTTTCAAGATGGGTGTTTTGTGGATGGTAGATCCTCCCTTTAGAGGGAGTGATCTTAAACTTAGTTGCCACACCTTTACTTGGACGTTGCAATTTATCCAATTTTCCACTCAACATTTTGATAACTATGCACATCTCATGTAAGAAGGCTTGAACCCAAGTTTTCACAATGTGAGCCCATAAAAATTTAACAACTTGCAACCATACCACTTGACAAGACAGGTGTATTGTTTATGTGCAATAAGCCACCATAATAGTGGAGCTTCATTATCATTATAGAGTTTTGAGTATATTGTTGGGATAATTGATGTTATGTTGTCTCAAAACATGCTTTTATCTAAATTGAAAACCATCAATATGTCTTAGTTCTAGGTAGTGGGCTCCATGTATGCGATGAAATTTAGTTTCCCTTTAGATAATCCCAAAGAGAAGAATAAAGGTGGTTACAATAATTTTTGCTATTTTGGAGAGCTTTATGATGCATAATGTGTCATTGGTTTATATGTTAGGGTCTTGAGGAATTTTGTATATTAAAATAATCAATCATGATCCATCCATAGTTTTTGTTTCAAGGTGAGTCACCTTGATGGAATCTAATGCACCAGATTCTTGTTTGAGATCCTATTCACCTTTGAATGAACTAAACAGAAAATCATTATATAAGATAAACACCATGACCAATGATCCTAGACATTAGTTTTGATTTTGGCCCCTTCACATATAAAAATGAGATTAAAAAAGAACCGGAGGTTTAGGGCTTTGTCATACCATGCCAACTTGAGAAAAAAAAGGGTTGGATTATGATTAAGAGATCATAGGTAGACAAATATTGCCAAGAAAATAAATTAAAATAAAATTCTAAAATACATTAATATCAACACATATAATATACACTTTTAGAGATGACATATAAATCTTCATGGAGACCATGGTTTGACTTGGTTGTAGTAATTCATTTAAGATATGGAATTTAGAATCATGTATGCTTAGAATTGAGTATGATTTTAACTTTTAAAAATCAAGATTAATTTCTATGTATACATGTTGAATAGTGCAATTGTCTATATGATTTGCACCCATGAAAGCAAAATTCAACAAATGGATGAGAAGGAATTACTTTTCTCAAACTATAGATTTGAGTTGACTGCTTGCCAATATAATTGAGTTAAATTAAATCTCAACAAAGCAAATCTAATCTACTCTTGTGAGAAAAGGGTACAAGAAAGTAAGCAAAGTGCATAAGAAAGTATGACCAAAATTATAGCAAGATTAGCATGGTCCAATGATAGTCTCAAGCATAGGTCAAATAAATTTAAAGAACTAGATCCAAAAATACTTGTAATAAATGAGAAAAAGAACTTACAAGAAGTAAAATATTGAAGCCACCAACACCAAACACCCATGAATGAAGAGGTTGTACAACATAGCTGATCCATGAAGGCCATGCTTAGTTTTCATTAATTGAAGAGTTTGAGTATAAAATATTGGTTGGATTAAAGAGCGAATCTATATTTCTTTAAAACGGGAAATGAACTGTGAGTATGAAACTCTTATTTATATAAAGAGTCTAATTTAATTTACTTCTAATTGTTGTAAGCCTTAACTCTTAGTTACATTATATTTTACACTAGAAGACAAAAATGTCATTTCATATTTAAATAGCAAAGCAAATTGCTTTAAAAAATAAGGCACACTTTGGTCTTAGAGAGGGGTACACATTAGTCCTTTGAGTGGGGCACACTTTAGTTTTAGAGCAAGGTGCACATTAATCAAATAGAGGGGTTCACTCATGTCTCAGAGTAGGGCACACTCATGCTTCATATTGGGGTGCACTCATGCCTTAGAGTGAGGTGAACTCATGTTTCAAAGTTAGGATAATTTATGCTTTAGAGTGGGATGCCCACCTAACTTAGAGTGATGTACACATCTAACTTAAGATGAGGTATTATTCGGCTATGGTTTTTTCATTATTTGTTTTATCTCCTTCCTTCACTAGCATGATGAACTCTCATTTGGAGCGTAATGGTAGCAATGGACTACTATAATTCTGGTGGTTCACAAGCATGTCAATCCTGATTGATGAAACATCCCATATCATGTCTTATTCTTTGGGTATGAAGTGTACAAAATGGAATTAGTTAAAATATTTTTTTTGAAAATTGTGAGACCATACCCTACTTATGTATCATTTTGGTTATGCTAACTTAAATAGGGCTTCCCAGTCTATGTTCAAAGGAATCTGGAACTTATCCAACATTTATATGTTAGATACCAAGTAGTCATATTAATCTCAAGGGACACTTTTTCTCTATTTACAACATGTTTTACTTTGTCTAGTAATTCTTCATGCTTGCTAGTCATTGCAGGTAGCTGATTTGATTAGGCATCCTTTATCTTACTTTAACCAATTGCCTTAGCCAATTGATCAAATACAAGGATTTCTCCTTAGAAAAAGGATTTGATAGTTCATCATCCAACAACTATTGAACCTTCTCTTGCATAGAATAGTAAGCATTTTTTTGCAACTCTCCATCCTTATTTATTTATTTATTTATCATGAATGTTCTTTAGGTAAATGATAGTTGTTATTATATATGAGAGACCATGTTGCTTCATTTGATTACTAGTCATCTTACATACTTGTATCAATTCAACATGTTTTTCTCTAGCAACTAATTGAGTCCATTCTTACTTGATCCTAAAGGTAGTATGATTGCCCAAAACTTTGCACTCATTAAGGTAAGCTAGCATTCTCTTCCATGCTTGCCTTGATATATATTTGATTCTAAATAGAATTTACTTGATCTGCTATATATGTATAAGACTCCATCTGTTCTACTTTTCTCTTCATGTATGCCCATGCCTTCTTAAGCACAATCGTCTTTTCACACTTTTTGAGTTTCATTTCTCATGCACTAGCTTTGAGTTGCTCCATTTGTTTATACAGATTTTTCCTCTTACTCTTATTCTTAATTTATTTGGCCCTTATCCCTTTTTGAGTGATATTTTAAGGAGATGAAAGATAACCTCACCTTTACTACATGTACAAATATGTTTGATTGAGATGTGTTGGGCATAACAAAAAAATAGGGGATATAAGATGCAAGTTGAGAAGAAGGAAATATATAACTAGTAGTAGTAGAAAAGGGGTGGATGGAATGAAAGTTATAAGAATTTGAGGAGGGACGATAGGAGCACATTATTATTTCTTGCTTGACTGGGTTGTCTAGAACAAATTCTAGGCTTTAGTCAATAATGTCCATCTGCATTTATCTTATATTAGTCCCTGCTTGCAAAACATGTTCAAACTTATTTTTAGCATACTTATCTTGGGTATCTTACCTTATTTTTCTTTTTGCACAACCTATGCTTTTGGTGCCTACCTTCCTCTTTCTATAGACTTGGGTTGAGAAATGACTTAGTCACTTCCATACATTGAAATACTAGCAATGTTTATCCTAATTCTTTATTGAGTAGTATTAGTTGTGTATAACATGTTGTCTTTCTTTGACCCTTGATCTTATGAATGGTGTTTATCCCAAATGTTCAAGATTTTTTTTTAACTATCTTTGAACAAGGGTGTCCTAACTATATCTAGCTTGCCCTCATTCATTGCCATGCTAGAATATTTTGTAGACTTAAATTATAATTTTACCACAACATTTGTTATCAAGGCATTGATGAGTGCATCTATGTTAAACTTTTAAATTTATTATGAAATGACAGCCATAGAGGAGAGCTATTATACCATTTATTAAGCTCATATTTGTATGTTTTTGGTGTGTTTATCCCAACTTTTGTAAGCTCTTTATTTAGATTCTTCTCAACCTCTAAATTGGGTCTCTTTTCATGCATATATTTATTCTTCACCCCTCTTGTCAACAAGGACTCCATTAATATTCCATCTAAATCATACAACCAATAATCTAACCTTTTTTTTTAGTTTGAGTTATTCCAGTATATCTACAAGCTACATATTGTACTCCTTCACTAGTGTGACCATTAACTACTCTCTTACCCTATAAACAAACATTCCCTTCTATCCCTAAAAGAAAAGCAAATACATGCAATCTATTTTTTAGATGTATTCAAGGTTGAGTAGATAGTCAAGGACATATGGATACTTCAAAAGGTTACTTGAGAATCCCTATAACCTGGAAAGTGATTTATTCTTCCCTAGGTAGAAATTACTTTTTGGTTCACCATTGATTGGCCTAATCAATTCTTTTTATTTTTGAATAGTTTGAGCATGTCTCTCTTCAGGCCTTTGATAATAGGTTCATACACATTAGTGTAGAAATCATAACTACACTTTCCTTTCTCTCTAAGAGGTACTTCTATATAGTCGCTCATAGTTAGTCCTCTCCTTGTCTATCTTTTCTAGCTCTAACCCTAGGAATCAACTTTTCTTCTAATAAATAATTAACCAGATCAAGTATAAGGTGTACCTTAATCCTTTGGCTTTCTAGAAGTATTCAACTATAGGAAGACCAAGCAAGAGGTGAAACACAAAAAGAGAGTAAGAAGAGAAAAAGAAAAAATGATATATAAAAAAAACTGTCCCTAGTTCTAAACAGAAAATAGAATTTAAAACATGAACAATTTTTTTTAAATTTTAGAATAGAAAACAGAATCTAAAACAGAAACATAAAAATATTTTTTATCTTAGAAACAAGAAAACAAAAACATAATTATTTTCCTATTTCAGAACAAAAATAGAATCTACTACATAAATATTTTCATAAAATGAAAATATTTTCTTATTTTAGAAATAAGAAAATGGAACCAAAACAACAATCTCTTTAAAAAAAAAAAAAAATAGAACTAAGTACTAAGCAAAAAACCCTAGAACAAGGAAACAATACAAACATACAAAACAAGAATTAAGAGACTAAAAGAATAGCTTATAAGGGTTTAGAAGGAACTTGAGACACTTAGAAAGTGAATCTCAATAATTTGACCTATTTTCGTGCAATCAAGTGATTATGTGGGATGAATGTGAATCCATCAGATGAGCATGAATTTGCACCTGACACTTTTCCAACTTCTTGGTGCTTTTGCCACTGACTTCAAAACCTATAAAACCTACAAAAACAAAAAAATTAGGGTAACAGTTATTCATGTTGGGGCCTATCCAATCCTGTGAAAAAGCAAAAATGATATATAAAAAAAAATACTTAGACGATTTGCAAAAGAACTCACACTACAACCCTTGGATTTTGAGATATCCCAAAAATATCTTGGTGAACCCTTCTTTTTTCCCCCTCACCAAAGAACAACAAACCAAAAATAGGGCACAAGCTAGTGTCCCGCTTGAGGTGTAACACACCCGAAATTGCCTTTTGGATCCTGATTTCAAAAAAGAAGAGAAAATTGTGTGCATTTACATTATTTGGTGAACCCAACATGAACAACACTAAGATATTAAACACATTTTAGCCAAAAACCCTCATCTTAATATAAATTAAAAGTTACCACACTTTTAATTCAGACCACCTAAATTCTTTTTCTACCAGATTAATTTAAGATAACAAGAATATAACCAGGTGCTATTCTTACAAGGGGAAGTCTAACAAACCCTTGAGTAAACTATCGTATGAACCTTGAGGGTTATCCTTCTTGGCTAGTATGAAATGGTGGGCTAGTGGGAGTCATAAGGAGAGATTGTTCCATAATTGAAGGGGATATATGGTGATTTTAAAACATCCATTTATTTAATCAACACTATAAACAAAACTCTAATAAAATTTATTTCCTCTTCCCTAAAATGAAATAACATCATTACATCACTTGCCATGTTGCTAAGCAACTTGCTCAAAATCCCAACAGGTTTCGATTCTTCCTAAGAACATTGTTGAAATGTGAGAGTCTCATACCTATGAAAATCTAATCTTCAAGGAAGAACATGAACAAGTTCATCCTCCTCATTCTTCTCTTTTCCTAGGTAGTCTTTCCCCTCAACAAATAGACGAGGGAAAAGTCATCTTTAGATCTATTAAACATCTCCTTGCCTATGCTTGATAAAACAAATATTTTATGTCAAGGTTACTTAAAGATTTATATTTTGAATTCCTTGACCTTTATCCATTGCCTGTTAGTGGAGCACCTATACTAGTGATAGGCCAATCAACTAGCCCACTTATATTTTAACCTTGACTCAGACAGGGTCTAACTCTCCTTATTTGAATGGAGTTCAAAACCCTCCATCTTCTTCCTCGATTCCAACCTAAAACCCATCATCCATAGATGAATTTTTGTAGATGAATCCTCATATCTTAATGTCCCATATTGATTTGAGTATCCAAATCCAACAATCTAAAATGATTCCTAGCATATCTCTTCCTCCTACTTTGTCTAAGCCAGCCTATGCCACCTATACCCATAGAAGGCCTTCCCATAGTGCCCTTGCAACCTTTTATAATGTTACTTCTCTTGAAACTTTTGGATTTAACTTCCTTGGTATCAACCATGCCCTGATTGCTTCTTTATCCTGCTCTCAATATTACTCTTCTTACCCTCATGCCTATTCTCACCCTCCTCTTATACCCATAAGTCAACATCCATCCAAAATCTAAGCCTTGTCCTTCCAAATCTAATACTTGACTCAACAAGTGCCCTCTATTCAAGGTACCTCCTCTCATAAGTACTCTGATAAAAACCTTTGCAACTAACCTTTACACCCCATAGTGGCTAATCATCGTTACCATTCTAACTTTAAATGCCAAAGTTTAATGTCTATAAAGGGGAGAGTGACCCTCTGATAATCTTTACCTTTTACAAGATGCTTGTCATGACTATGCTCATGATGAAGCCCTCCTCCTTAAGATTTTTCCAAAAAGCCTTGTAGGCCATGCACTTGAGTGGCACTTTCACCTTCCTCAATATTTGATTACAAGTTTTGAAAATTTGATAGACATGTTCTTACAACAATTTGCTACTTATATCGAAGAGACATATACTATCGATGATTTTTACCAAACCAAGCAAGCTAAGGGTAAATATTTCACCAGATTTCTAATCCAATGGTATGCTTTAGTAAGGAGGCTACCAATTTCCCCTCTTGAGAAAGATATCACTCAAATATTTTTGCAAAACCTAGTTAACTTTAAAGAGGTTGTAGAGCATGCCAAGCAAATAGAAGCTGCCCTTATTAGGAGAGGGTAGCTCAAACCCAAGAAAGAAGAAGAAAATATTCCTCGTCATCCCAAAAGAGTGAGTATAATAAGAACAAGCATGTTGTTAGAGATGGCGTTATTGATTCGTGTTAGACCAATGCCATTCAAACCCCCAAAGAGACTAATAACACTATTTCTACCCTCCAAAATCTTGTTCTTGATAAGTCAAACCACCCTTGGAGGTAATTTATCCATCTTGAATTACCACCCATGATAATCCTTGAGCAACTCTTGGAATCTAAGATGATTCAACTTCCACCCTTCAGACAACCCAACCTTGAATGTGAGAAGTGACCAGGGTTTAACCCTAATGAGAAATGTCCCTACCATAGGTATAAAGGATACTAAAATAATAAATATAAATCTCTTCAAGGTCTTATCCAAGACCTTATTGATGAAGGGTGACTCATGCTCAGTGATCCTGAAACCTCTACCACTTCAAACTAAGATTTGAGTATTTTTCAAAATCCTCCCCCAAACCATGAGCCTAAGGTAACCAACAATATAATCTATAAGAATTTTTCCCCTCCTTCTAACCATATGATTATTGGCATGATTAATGTCAATGCCACTAGTAGAAAACAACAAAAATAAATCCAACAAACCAATATTTCTATCAAACCTCCTCTAACCTATAAGCAAACCACCATTTTTATCAAACCCTTAGATAAAGGGAAGAAGCTCTTTAAACTCTAACAACATTTTGAAGAAATATAGACCAAGATTTCCTTCCTAGAGATCCTTCAAACCTCTTCTACCCATTGTGAGGATTTGCTAAAACTACTTAAACAACAAGTAGTACCTCTTCTACCCATCCATATGGGGCCTCATATTTTAGATATAATGTTTTATGTCTTGTATTGTGACCTTAACTATAACCTCCTCCTTGGTCATCCATGGATCTATGCCACGAGGGTTGTCCCTTCAAACTATCACCAATGTGTGAAGTTTTATTACCAAGGGATGTTGTATACAATACAAGTGGACACTAATCCTTTTGCTTATTGCTAGAATGTGGAGGTGTCTCATCTAAATGTTGGAATTTGTTCCTTCTTGAGTGCCTCTTCCATCCCTAGTTCTTATCAACACTCATCTCAACAATAGACCATCGAAGCTAATAACCTCAATGAATCTTAGCCCTCTAGTAGCAATACCATTCAAGACCCTACAATTAATCATGTCAACCAAAATTATCCGTTAACCCTAAAATGAACTAGGAAATCTCCTTCTCCCCATACCCTAGGCTTTCCTTCTATAAAAGGTCAAATTGTAAAAATAGGTACCTATACATTCATTTGTATAGGAATAACAAATGAAGATAGTATCCTTAGAACTAATCCATATTATTTTGAAAATACCTTTACTTCATGCTATCTCACTAACATTTATCCCATTCCTAAGCATATCCTTTGTAACCTTCAGTTCCAAGGTAAAGGACTAGGACATTAAGAATAAGGAATATGTGAACTTTTAATTCCTAAACCCTAGATCGCTTGTTGGGGGATCAATTGCCATCCCTCTAAGGATAAGTCTCCAACCTATTTGTCCTCATCTAACATTTGTAGATATTGGTTTTCTTGATCGATATTTTGAGTCCAAACCCTCATCTAACATTTGTAGATATTGGTTTTCTTGATCGACCTTTTGAGTCCAAACCCTCATCCCTTAAACAGTCAAAATATGATATTTATTCCTCTTTATCCCACTTTTTTATCCAAGTCAACTATTTATAAATTATCCTAGCTTCTTCCTCCCAGTCTAATCCTCCTTCTAATGAAAATCCTACCCCTCAATATTTGTCTTGTGAGATGAACACCTTAACCTACAAACCTCCTATTGAGCATGATTAAGGGTCATATTTAGCTTTAAATTTAGTTGAAGTCTAATATTCATTATCTTCCCATTAGATTGATTCTCATACACTCTCTACCAACCCTATATCTTATGATTGTAAAGATAATGCACTATCCTACACCTCTCCTCAGAATATTGCTTCTAATTCATGTATTTATGGAGGGTCTTCTTTTTTAGTAAATTTAGCAGAATACTCACAATCAGTAGACAATCTTGTATTAAGTCCTACTAACCTTAAAATCCTTATCTTTCTTGCTCCTCCTTAGCTAGAGTATAAATCCAACATTCTCATTTTATGGCAGCATTTTCAATGGTAATATCATGGCTAAAAAAATGATCTAGATGGGCTACTACTAGCCCTCCATGGAAAAAGACTCTTGTGACTATGTTTGTAACTGTGATAAATATAGAAGCATGATCATATTATTCATGCTCCATCTCAAGACATTTATTATTTAGTATCTCCATATCCATTCTCCACATGGGGCCTATACATAATTATCAAGATCAATTCCATCTCCTATGATGGTCACTAATTCATCATAACTGCATGAGAACTTCACCAAGTGGGTAGAATCCATACCTTTGTCATCCTGTATTGGTTTGCAATTCTAAGTTCATTGTCAACCAAATCCTTTCATGTTATGGGATCCCTAATGTCTTAATTATAGATAATGGATCTCCTTTTAAAAACAAATAGGTCATTAAGTTATGTGCAAAATGTAAAATATAATATAAATGGTCACACCATATTACCCCCAAGGTAATGGTCAGGTTGAAGCATCTAATATAACCTTAATCATGATTCTTAAGAAGCTTGTTAATAAGACTAGTAAATATTGGCATATTCAACTTTATCCTACCTTGTGGGCCTATCACACCAATGTTTAAACATTTAATGGAGCTATACCTTATAACTTGGTCTATTGAGCTGAGTTTGTCTTTCCTTTTGAGTTTGATGTCCCCTCTCTTCACATCTTACTAGAAGATACAGAGGTCAATGATGAGTACCTCCATGTTCATCGTAGCCAAACCAAGTTGCCTGATGAGAAATGCATACATGTGCTAGAGCATTTGTGAGTTTACCATCAATGACTCTAGCATACCTACAATGAAAGGGTGCAACCCTCTATATTTAAATATCAATAATCTATTTTTAAAATAAAATAAAAAAACACTAATATTAAAGTAGATCTAAAAGGAAAATTTCAACCATGGCTCCCCCACTAACCGGCCTATAATCCTAGAGAACACCGATACACTCTTCTTCCGGAGGGGGAGAATAGCTGGGGGAAGAACCGCCAATCAATGGAAGCTCTTAAATTAAAGGGGTAGAGTGCTCTCTATCTATAAGGTCAACTCGGTTCGGTTAGTCACATGGAGGACTGCGGGTTCGAACACCCTTATTTAAAGCTTTCGGAATCCTCATTTCGTAAATGAAAAGAAGCCCCCTTCCCCCCTCTATTCATAATCGCAGTGAGCGATAGCGAACTCAGGTTTCAACGTCCACTTCGAATTGGATTCTACCTTCCAAGCGGGAAATCCGTCTTCCTTCTCTATACTCGCACGAGGTGAATCCCTTCGATAGGCTAAGGTGCTCATAAAATAAAGGGGTGTGAAGCGAGATCGTACTTATCAGCCCAACCCAACCCCTTCTCCTTCCGTTGTTTAATTGGATTGGTCCATTCATTATAACAACAAAGTTTGGGTCGAGGGCATACCGACTCGTCACTCTTGATGGCGAAGGCCTTAAAGAACCCATAAACATAATGCACCTTAAGAAGTATTACAAGTAATATTATTTGCATTTGCACACCTTTCATGCTTACCTATTTGCATGATTGCTTTATATCAACTATTGCCTATTTTCACATGCCTATAATCTATTGTATTACTGCATTTTCAAGATTCCTACGATGATCTCTCACTTGCATTGAATTCACACTCTATATTTGAGCTAGCAATCTATTTAGTCTAGTATGAGTTGCATGGCTACTTGATGCATCTAATATTAGTAAGAGAAATTATCAGGATGCTTCCACGATCCTAAATAAGCCTTAGAACACTAGGTCCATAAGCTAGCATACTCCTTTAGTTCTATGTACATCTCTACTTGCTTGCTTACTCACATTGATAAAAATTTACAATGATCAATGATGATCTTAGATTATAATCATGGTAGTTGTGTTTTCATATTAGAAATCTAAGGTAGCATATTTTACTAAAAGTCCTCTACCTTATAATCCATGCCTATGGAATAAAATTTGTGTCTTGTGCCACATTGATCTGAATCTCAAATATCTCTATTATCAAAATATCTCACCACACTTGGGCTAAGTGATGATTACGACACATGTTGATAGCCCATATTTACATGGCTCTTCACTTTTGTTATGTTCAAGGGCCAATATTGGTACTTTTCCTAGTTCCTATGCAAGGGGTATGGTGATTGCATTAGCTTTCAGCTTAAAGTCCTTAAGATGACCTAATCTAGGTATTTATATTATTTAATTTAAAGTCCTTCGAATCTCATGGTCTAGGTATTAACTTAAATTCCCTCGAAACTCATGGTCCAGACATTAGCTTAAAGTCTGTCAAACCTCATGGTCTAGGCATCAGCTTAAAGTCCTTTGGATCTCATGGTCCAGGTACTAGATTAAAGTTCTTCGAATCCCATAGTCTAGGCATCTGTATTATACCCTATATCCTAATGAACTTAAAGTTCTTTGGACCTCACAATCCAGGGACCTATATCATAATAAGTTTAAAGTCCTTTGAACCTCACGGTCCAAACACCTACATCATAATAGGTTTAAAGTCCTTCATACCGTATGGTCTAGGCACCTGTACCATAATTAGTTTAAAGTCCTTCAAATATCATAGTCCAAAAGCATGTATCATATTTTTATAGAGTCCTTCAAACCTTTAAGGTCTAAGCACATTCATGTTTTTTATTTTTAGTTATAAAAATATAGAAATAGCAAGAATAAATCCCATATACAAAAACATTTAAAAATAAAAGCAACACACACAATTTTATCACAACATTAAAATACAATTCCAACTTTAGAAAAATCAAACTAGCCTTGATTCCCTTCCCCATTCCTTAATTTAGTCATCTTTTGACAACCAATTTCTATATCCCAACCTTGTTTTCTTTCAATATTCCTTAAATCTCTTCTTTCTCCTCAAAATCTTGAGGGGGCATATTGGTGTTCATCTTCTTCTTGTTGCTTTTGTCCTTCAGTGCACCTTAAAAAATAGGCACCCCCTTTTCCAAAATTGGGTCATCTATAATAGCTTTTGAAGAGTTCATTTCACAATAAACACCCCAAAAGGGGGCAAATGTAAGCATCCAATTTTGGAACACTCCAAACTAAAAAAAAAAAAAAAAACATAAAAACATTAAAATAAAAAATAAAAAATATTTATTAAATCATTAAAAAATAAAATAAAATTGAAATACCCCCCACCCTTTAACCTTCCAAAACTCTTATTAACCTATTTGACTTGTCTATGAATACCCCTTGAATCTCTGGCATTTTCCTACGAGAAAATTTTCTAACAAAAATATGGAAAATTGACATTTTGGTGTCTTGCGAGCTCTAACACTTGCGCAAGCTTTGATATTGTTCTAACACTTGTTTTTTATTTTTATTTATTTTTCTGTTTTCTTGTCGCTTCTTCCTTCCTTTTTTTCTAACTATTCTTCCCTTTCTATTGCCTTCTCCATTTATCCTTTGTTGAACCCCTAGCTCCCTCCCTTTCTCCCTCTTTTCTCCTAAATCCCCTTTCTTACAAACATCAAATATTTTATTTCCCCTCTTTTCTCCTAAATTCCCTTTCTTACAAACATCAAATCTTTTCTTTCCCCTCTTTTAAAACCCCCCATTTTCCTTTACCTTCAAAACCCTCCTTCTCTCTCTGCCTAAAACCCTTAAACCCTCACTCACTACTTTTCAAAACCCTTGTTTCAAAATTTATTTCTTTTTGTTTCCTTTAAAACCTTAGCTCCAAACCTTCACCAAATTCTCTTTTGCTTAGGCTCTTGTTTTTGTTTGTTCTTTGTTCTTATTTGTCTTGTAGGTGCACAAAAACATCTCAAAAATTCAACAAACATAGCAAACATAGCTTCAGGACATCCTTAACAAATTGCTCAGAGAACTCAAAGACCTTGAGAGCTTGGAGACATCTAATAGGGAGTATCACTTTCTCTCTCATCTCTTTTTAAGTATTTCTCTTTTTGGAATTTCATTTTTTCTTTTACCTACATACCTTTAATGCACGTTGGGGCGTGATCCTTGTATCAAGTCTTTAAGGCTCATTCATAGGATTGGATAGGCCCTAACACAGCTAACTACTACCTCATTTTTTTAAATTTTTGTAGGTTTTATAGGTTTTGAAGTCAGTGGAAAAAATACTAAAGTTACAAAAGCACTAAGTGCAAATTCCTGTTCATTCGAAATAATCTCTTAACTGCACGAAAATAGGTCAAATTATCTAGATTTACTTTTTGAGTGTCCTAATTACCTTCTAAACCCTTAGAAGTTATTCTTTTAGACTCTTAATTCTTGTTTTTGCATGTTTGTACTATTTACTTGTTCTAGGGTTTTCTGCTTAGTACTTTAGGTTTGTTTTTCTGTTTCTGAAAGCGATTGATATTTAGGTTCTATTTTTCTTGTTTTTGAAACAAGTTTTATGAATTGATTTCTATAGTAGATTATATTTTCTATTCTGAAATAGGAAAAAAATTATGTTTCTATTTTAGAGTTCATTTTGGCTGTTTATGAGATTAAAAAAATTGGTTTTTGTTTTAGATTTTGTTTTCTATTTAAAAAAAAATGTTTTTGTTTTAGATTCTATTTTTAGTTATAAAATAGGAAAATATTTCTATTTTTATTTTAGAATATATTTTATTATTATGAAGTAGGAAAATTTTTGTGTTTTTGTTTTAGATTCCATTTTTCTATTTTTGAAATGAAAAAATATTTATTTTTGTTTTGAAATAGGAAAATGTTTCTATTTTTGTTTTAGATTCTGTTTTTTTTTAAGATTTTTGTTTCTGTTTTAAATTTTATTTTTGCTTTGAAATAGAAAAAGATTTTTATTTCTATTTTAGATTTTGTTTTTTTGTTCTCAACAAAGAATTTTTTTCTTTTCTATTTAGATATTTGTTTTTTATTTTGAAATACATAAAGATTTTTGTTTACTCATTGTTTAGTTTTTTGTTTCAAAAGTAAAATATTTTCTATCTTGCATCTAGGGTTTTTTATTTTATATCTTGCCTCTACAATGGTTCCATAACCTGCTTGGTGATAAGCCCATTTTTTCAGAGCCTCTTGTTGCAGTTTGGAATTTGTTTTGACTCAAAATCCTTTTCCATCTCTGGAAATGTAGGAATGTTATTGCATTTAATGATAAGCCTCAGTATTCTGATTTTACTATTGCTAATAAGCTTTCTATATTTTATGATGTGTGGCTTCAGATTAATGTGCAGGCAAGAAAGGTGTAGATAGAGCTCAACCATTTGTAGGAGCTCATTGATCATTGGGGGAATACCCCCTATTCGATTATTCGTGAACCACTTGAGCATGATGCTCATATGAGATCTCACTCTCATCCACGTCGTGCTCAGGTGAATGGAGCTCTTCACGCCATGGTGGTGGCTGGGGTGATCGCCTGACTTCTTCTCAATAGGGTGATGTTTGGACCAAAGGAGTAGTTGGAGGAAATGATGGCTAGAATGATACTGGAGCCGACCTTACAGTTAATGCAGAAGGGAATGGATGGACATAATCGACTATGGTCGATGATCAGCCAACCAAGTGGCATGAAGTGTACGACAACCTGCCTGACCTCATTACTCCAGACATCCCCCAAAATGTGTGGCACCATAATGAGGATCCTGATAATTTGGGCGATGCAACTCCTCCCACTTCGTAACGCCTTGAGATGTTAATGCTTGGTGGTTTGGGGTTTTAATGCATAATTATGAAACTATTGATCTTGGTGCTTCGCCTTTGGTGGTATGATGTTTTAGTCTATGATTGTTTTTTGGCTTTCGATTTTTGGAGTGGCAACCTCTTTTGTGGACAAGTGGCACTTGTTTGATTGTCTTTTTGCAAGCGTTGAATGCTCGGGGTGTGATTCATCCACCTAACCCTATTTTTGTATGATATGTTTATAATTTAATACAAATTTTACATTTCATTCAAAAAAATTTGTTTGGTACATTATGTGTGCAAGGAAGTTAAATTTTTCATCCTTAGTTGTTCATCTAGTTACATTGCTAAAAGAACTCACACTACAACCCCTAGATTTGGATATATCCTAAAAATACCTTGGTGAATCTTTATTTCCCTCCCCACCAAATAAAAATAAACTAACAATGAGGCACACACTAGTGTACTGCTCGAGGTGTAACACACCCAAAATCACTTTTTGAATCTTGATTTTGAAAAAAATTGTGTGCATTTATACATTGCCCTAGAATATTTTAGTTATTGGTATATGTATCATTCATAAATTATTAAATGAATTACCAATTTAGGAACTTCCAGAGATCCAAAGTGTTTAGCTATATATGATACCTAATTTGGTTAATTATATATCAAAATAATAGTTTGTTTATAGGGTTATAGCTAGAAAAAGTACATGAGGATAGAAAATTGCTACCTATTTTTTACTGTAAAGAGGTACCTCTTAGAAAGGAAGGGGACAAGAATTATGATTTCTATGCTAATATGTAAAAAAATATTATCAAATACCTGAAGGGAGACAATGTCCAATTTGTCCAAATAGAGCACAACACTGATTAGGCCAACCAATGATGAACCAAAGAGTGATTTCTAGATGGGGAAGAATAAATAATATTTTTCAAGTTGTATAGATTCTCAAGTAGCCCTTTTGAACTATCCTTTATGTGATTGACTAACTATTTGACCTTGAATACATTCGACAAATGGATTATGTTGGAAAATATTACATTATTTGGTACATACTAATGTACCTCCATAGTACCTATGATACAATGCAAATATTAGAATAGGGTTTTAATCTATAGTATAGGAGTGTGATTTATATTTCCCATTTATGTAAGTATCTATGTGTAGGATGTGCACAAGTGTCATGTAATTATGTGTGCAAGTGTGTAATGTGAAAAAGTGCACAAGTGTCATGTAATTAAGTGTATAATGTGAGAAAGTGCATAAGTGTCATGTATTAGGTGTGCATGTAGAAGTGTGTAAGTATCATTTAGTAAAGTGTGCAAGTGTGCATGTAGGAGTGTGCAAGTAAATAGAAAGTCAAGATTCATGTATACAAGTGGTAAGATGAGAAGCCAAAAATACATGTGAGATTTATCTTATGTATGGAATAGAAAAGGTTGCAACTCCCAAATATGTAAGGAGTGCAATAGTAAAGAATTTGAAGAGTTGCCTTTCTAAGGTTATATAATGGAGATAAAACTCTATGAAATGTATGAAATATTGAAGATTATATTCAAGTATTAATATTGAATCTTGTATACATATTTTGAGCAATTATATTGTAAGTTTTATTCATGTTTTTGCATGAATGACTTTGACCATTTATATTCATATTATTGTCATTTTTATGAATATTATTGTTAATTATTTTTTTCCATTTAATATATTAATTGCTCTTATATTTGAGTCTACTTGAGATCTAGAATATTGGGACTTGAGATAATCTGGCCAACAAGCTGAAGAAAATATGCAAAGAAGAAATTAAAATTAGAGATAAAGCGTAGTGCAAAAATTGAAGAGTGCCAAAGCATTCAAAGGTGCATCCCTAGCCAATTAGTTTGAAGGGATTCAAAGCACCAAAGCATTCAAAGGTGCATCCCTAGCCAATAAATTTGAAGGGAATTAAAGCACCAAAAAATTCAAAGGCACATCCCTAACCAATCAATTTTAAGGGAATCAAAGCATCGAAGCATGTAAAGATCAAGTGCAAAGCAATGCCTAGTTTTGGATTGAACTGTCTAATTTGGTGACGAGTCGAGCTAGTCTAGTTGAAGAACACCATTCCCTATGACATTTTTGGGTCCTTGTTGTTGAGAATAGAGAGCTTATATTTGCATTTGTGAAAGCAGTGAGCTAAAGGAAGACAACATTTGTGTTTGGAAAATGTATGCTTTCATTAGAGGAGAGACCCAAAAGTTACATATTAGTGGCATGCTTAAGCATACATAAGAGGAACAATTGTCAGGGTGCAACAACAAGTGTTTTGGGGAACATAATATCTTTAATTCCAATGTACCATGACCAACAAGAATATTACAATCTAATTTACGAGGTAGGAGAAAATAAAGGCAAGCAAAATTACCTTTATTTTTTGATAATTAATATTTGGCGTAAGATTAAAGTCCTAAGTTGAGTTTTTAAACTTGAAGTATTGGAAATTTAGGGACTTTAGAATTAATTAAAAAACTCAACTTAGGAATTCAACTCCATTGGAATTATAAAAATTAAAGGAAGGAGTTAAAAGGACTTTAATATTTTTAAAAATTGAAAAATATTGAAAATTTAATTTTTTATATTTGCAAATAAATTTACAATTTGATAGTTTAATTAGAATTTGGAGAGATAAGAATTTCTACTCCAAAAACAAAGCTTGATTTTTTTCTTGGCTGAATAAAAAGAGGTTGTACTCGGGTCCCCCACCCTTGACAAATTACAACCCTCTTATTTAGAGCTTGATAGTTTACAAATAGATACACTTCTCATCTCAATTGAGATGCTATAGCTAGACACCTACATCATTTTACATAAAAATGTCTAAATTCTTGATTTTCATTTTTGGATCTGTTCAATTTTTTGTATGAATACAAATATTCTAGAGACCAACATCCTTCTTGATATTTTTTATAGCAGCCTTTACAATACCAAAAATTCACCTCTACTATCTATGCATTGCATCTTAGTAGAGTAATATTTCCAAAACAAAGCACTATCATAGTCCACTTTATGAAATCTGGATTGCTAGTTTCCTTTCTGAAACACAAGTGAAACCACAAAAATTATAAATAAAAAATTTATATGAAAACATATTATTGTTATAAAATAAAGCAAATATTACCAATGGAAAATATTAAAGTAAATCTTAATCATTATTTGATTCAGGAAATCAACAATTTCTTGTCAGTTTCAACTAAACTTACTACTCCCTCTAACCATGGAAAGAAGAATTTAACTTCATGTTCCTTAATAAAAACCCCTCTATTGGCTAGCCTATTTGCACATTTGTTACCTTCCCTTAAAGTATGTGTAAATCTAATTTCTTAGAACTCTTTAGAAAGATCTTGAATTTCTATAATTATCTCTTGTATGTTCCATGGAGCCTTTGCTTTCCTCAAAATTGTATTTATTACTATGAGAGAATCACCTTCCATCCATACTTTGTTTCATTTTATTTGTTTACATATTTTTAACCCTTCTAAAGCCACCTAAGCTTCAACTTCATTATTTGTCTTAAATCCACTATTGAAAGCATAATGAGTTAAAATATCTCCTCTATTATTTCTAATTATTCCTCCTCCTCCTGCTAGTCCTGGATTTCCTTTAGATGCTCCATCAAAAATAAATTTAATCTACTCCACATATGGTGGTTTTTACTTTATATTTTTTGCATTATTTTTGCTTTTCTTGTGCCCAACATCATAATTATATTTAATGACTTGAATTCATATATCAAGTCTCTTTGCTTCTATATTAGGAACTAAGTGAGTTGATAGGGTTGGTTTAGACTCCTCTATGACTAAACATATGCTCTCTTTTTTTGGGTAATTTGAGTAGTATTTACAATGCGAGTTTTGAAAGGAACCCAAAACCTTATTACATTTAGGGCTGAAACACTATACGTAGGGATAACATTTTCATAAACGTACTAACGCCCAACGTAAAACCCTCTAAGAACCAGAGGGAAAACCACTTGAAACAAAGGACCAACTAAAAATAGAAAAACAAAAAACCACCAACAAAAACCAGGTTTCCATCAGACGAAGGTAAATCCCAGAAACTAGTTGTATTAGTTTCAAATTTCCTGCCCGAACACTGTCTCAAAATAGATTCATCAGAAAAAATACGAACCTAGCCTACATGCCACCACCCTCAAGGGAGGGTCCCATGCCTATCAATTTTTGGTATCATCATTTTTCCTCGCAGCATAATGAGACAACATCTTGGAGGCCTCCTACAGGTACTTGATATATGTGCCTATGGTGGAAGCCACTAGCTCCAACAACATCTGGGAGCACTGGTCCTCCTTGTCACTCACAAAATTGAATATGACATGAGTAGAGGAAGAGGACAACTCCACTTTTGGCCTTTTGAGCCTGGTCAAGGATCTGGCCTTCAGGGGAGTATTTGATGCAACCACATGCTTCTTTTGCTCGCTCCATGTAGCACTCTTGAGAAGGGAGGCCTTGGAGAAGCCCCCAAATGGACCAGGGTCAACAAGGGACTCAACATGACGACTAGGTGATGGGGGGACCTCATCAGGGGGACTTGCAGACATAGGCTTGATGTTGTGGATAGGGGTCATGTTAGCTAAGGTATGCTTGAAGATAATTTCTAAGAGCCCTTGGTGAAGTGACTTCCCATTCATATTTTAAAAATTTTCAATGGCTAGGGAAAGGGAGTACAAAAGGTAATCAAGGACACAGACTGCCTTGCCATCTTGGAGGTGGTTGATGAAGGCTAGGTGGTAGCTTTACAAAGGCTTCTCTAGGTCATCACAGGTCACATACTGCATTATGAGAACAATGACAATATTCCAGGGAGTCAAGAGGGAAGAAACATGAAGGGTGGATTTTTCCCAACCTAAAATATTACCTTTATCTAAGAACTGATCTGTCTTCTCTTCCCAGTTGTGCTTATCGCGGTGGATAAAGCATACTATTAGTGGGAAGTCGATGATTTTTGCTAACATTTTGATCATCACCTTGAAGTGAACTCCTTGGATGGTGACCTCACCCTGGTTCCAAGAGGTGATAAAATACTTGGTGATTTGATCTTCAGTTCTAGAGAATTTCAACAAAAAAGGAGTGAATCCCTTGGCATCCATGAAGATCTTTGTTGCTGGGTCAAGGTTCAACTAAACTGGCTTGATGAAGGTCATGCTCTCAACAGGGTAAAGGGATGGAAGCAGGGAGAAGGGAGGTGGATGGAGCCGACATGAAGGTTCTACAGAGTTGAGGTAGGGGTGGCAGAGGAGGGAGCATGGGTAAAATGGCTAGAGCCTTTGCTGGTTAAAAAGGAGTGGGTCGAGTGGAGGTAGCCAAAAGCGATAAAATTGGGTTGGACAATACTACGATGGGAGAAGGTACATGACAACCCTAGAAGTAATTGATAGGGAGAAAAAAATCATTCTAAATTATGGAAAGAACGATCTCAACCCGTTCAATATTTTGAAGATCAAAACTTGCACATGGAACCTAGGAAGCTTCCAAAAAAAACTCTGCAAGGGAAAACATGGGGTTTTGGGAAAAGTAACAAATAGCTCAAGATGGAAGAAAAATCTAGGGAAACTCACCATGATTAGTGGGGCAGGGGTGAAAATGCCTTCCTATATTCTTATGATTAGTCACATAGTAGGAGAGATTCCAGGCGACACTAATAAATTAGAACATGGTAGCTTTGAAGGCCCGCATGTCGTTGGCCTTGAGGTCTGGGCAGCACCATAAATAAACCAAGTTGTGAGTGTGTTAGTTTTCCTATATTTTTCCACCCACGAGCTTGAACCTGATGACATACCTGATCCACTCATGGAAAATGCCCACGCTCCAGGATAAAGGTCTAAAGAAACTGCCAATGGTGAGGAAATCTCCTATGATAAGATTTGATTCAAAATTCAATTCATTGGGACTTGTCATTTTGAATATTATCCCTTTCATGACTTGCTACATTGGTGACGTTTTAGGGAAAGCTATCTCTCCAAATTTTTAGGCTATTAGATGATACTACCAGGTTGGTCATGAGATCGGCTAGCTGATTAGCCTTCCTGAAGTTATGGCAGATGGTCGTATGTGGGTGAATTCAAAAGATATTCCTAGATTCTTGGATGGTATTGAAGATAGTTTAGAAAGGAGTCTTTTCATTCATAAACAGATCTTACTTTTCATTACCAGTAAACCGTTTTCCTTTCATTTAAATATTCTTCTATTCCTTTCTAGCCATACAATCCAAAGTATTGTATATTTTGATATATCCCATATTGTTTGTAAAGATTCACTTTTATAAGTGCTCTACCATTGCTTTAACCAATCTTCAATTCTTCTATTCATCACCATGCATTTACCAAACATGTTAAGAATCCATTGCCATAGTTTCTAGACTATTGAACAATATCTCAAAAGATGGTCTATATACTCCTTTTTATAAAGAAAACATTGAGAGGGGCCATGAAAATCCCTTTTCATAAGGTTATACCAAGATAAAATTCTTCTATGACCTACTAGCCAAACAAACATTTTGACTTTAAGGATGCTTGTGCTATCCCAAATATCTCCATATTCTAGTGATATTTTTTTTGATTAGGTAAGAGAAGGGGTTTTAAAGGATCCCCAAACCTACTACATATGGAACTGAGAAAGAGCAAGAGATAAAGCATCATTCTAAGAGAAAACAATATTTAAGTAAAATAACATATTCAGATATAAAACCAGTACCAAACTCCCTAAAAGAAAAACAAAGTAGAAAAAAACTAGTTGCAATACCCAAAGGGAGATCACAAGATACAACAAATAAGCTCGCTACCCTCTGGGGAGACATTACACACTAAAGGAACACCTCCACATATACCACCAAAAAAGAGCGTGATGCCTTGAGAAGACAAGGCTCCCAGTCAATTGGCACCCACTGTACACAAGGCACCTATAGATGACACCAAATCCCTGCCAGTAGGAAAACATCGAAAAACAAGAGGCTCCAAAAAGCATAGGAAATATCCCCCTTGGCCTCCTAAACTCCCATAACTAGCACCCATGCCTAACCATGATCATCCACAATTAAATTTTGAAGACTCTAAGGAAATTTTATCATCCAAACCGTAAGGCCTTGTTGTGATAGCCCAATATTTGCCATCAAGTCCGTCGCTTTGTTTCCTTCACAAAAAATATGCTGAATTTGAGCCTCCGATCTTGAACAAAAATTCTTACTGCTTCTACCATGATATTTTCTATCTTCCAGTGCATGTTGCAAGAATTATTGACTAGATTAACAATATTTAACGAATCCCCCTCCACTATAACTTTATTAAAACCCAAGGATTACACCAATACGAGACCTTGAAGGAGTGCTATAGCTTATAGAAAATGAGAGGTCTGGATTGAAATATTTTTGGCAAAGATCCCTAGTAGATCCCCTTTATCATTTCTAAGTACACCACCTACCACAACAAGACTTGGGTTCCCCTTAGAAGCATCATCAAAGTTGAGTTTAACCCAAACCACATGGGGAGGGGACCAAAAATTGAGGATCTCAAAGAGGGAGGAGGAGGATCATTAGAGATAGTTTGCTGAGGAAAATAAAGCTTAATCTCTACCGAGGTTTCATCAAGAAGACCACCATATAGATTCAGGAAACAAGAGGTCACATTCTCCACAGACATCCCAATCAATTTACTAAAAATAAATTGAGGATCATGCTTTGAGTTCTTGAAGGCTCTTTGATTACGCTCCCACCAAATTCTCCAAAATAAATGGAGGAGCAAGAAGGTCCAAAATTTGATCAAGCAAGGAGATTTAAAAGGTGAAGTCCATTGCAAACAGACCTTTGAAATAGAATTGGCAAGATCCAATGAACTCCTCAGTCCAAAAAACATGGACTACCACTGTAGTGGAGAAGGGACAATGGAAAAATAGGTGGAGAAACGATTATTCAGTAGCCTTGTAGAGATTACACCTATTGGGTAAACACATAACCCTCCTGCAAATATTCTCAAGAGTGAGATATCTATTCTGTATGGCCAACCAATAAAATACATTTACTTTGGGGATCAAATTCTTCATCCAAACTTTACTAGGTAAATACCATTGAGGAGAGTTAGAGTCGATGAAGAGGTAGGCTAACTTGACTAAAAATGAGCCCTCACTTTCTCCTTTCAAAATGAGAGAATCCTTGATTTCATGAGTTTTCAAAACCTAGAGCTTGAGTAAATTTGATATGGCAACCCAAGTGTTAGCTTACTCCCTATTATAGTTAGAGGTGGGGATTGATTTCCAGATTCTCCTATCTTCTACACTTGTAATAAAATCCTCTACTTTGGACCATCCAAGTCTACGGGTAAGAGGTTTTGTCAGTTATAAGTTGGTATCCTAGATTAGTGGGAGCTCAAGGAGCCATGAATCCTACCAGAATTCAATGGATTTACCATTTCACACGATCCATCAAGCACAAAGAGCTAAATATGATATGAATTTACTCATGCTTTGCTAGAAGGTGGACCCCTCTTGGCAAGGGTATCAGTGAGCAAACTCTCCGAGTGGATCAAATACTTAGCTGTGATGATTTTCATCCAGTTAGAATTATGATTGATCAAAATTTTCTAGCCTTGCTTAAGGATTAGGGCTTCATTCATCAAACAGATGTTTTGCAAGCCTAATCCACCTTTTTATTTCCTCGTACAAGCTTGATTCCAAGATATCAAGTGGAAATTCTTGTGATCTTGATATCTTGTCCATAGAAAGGTCTTTTGAATCCTCTTCGATTTGTTCAAAAATTTCATAGGCAATTTAAAAATAGATATAAAATATACCATAATGCTTTGTAAGACAGTTTTGACCAAAATAATTTTACCTGCTTGGCCGAGTAAAGCCCCTTTCCAACTGGAAAGACACCGTTGCATCCGTTCGATCAATGGGTCCCATAAAATCTCCTTCATTCTCCCAATGAAAAGAGGTAAGCCCAAATAGGTGGTATGGAAGTAAACAATTCTACAACCAAGGATATATGCAATATTTTTTTGCTGAGCTTGGGGGTATTCATAAAAAATAGGCTTTTAGAAAGATTGATTTTTTAACCAGCTACATTTTATAGGCAAACAAAAAGGACTTCACCTCTCTGGCTTGGACAACAGAGGCAATAAGTGATAAGAGTGTGTCATCCGTGAACTGGTGGTGGGAGAGTGAGCCCAAGGAAAGGGTTGGATTAATATATTTAATCATAGGATTATGAGAAAAGGATCTCCCTAATGCCCTAACCATGAGAATAAATAAGTAAGGGGAGAGAGAATTCTCCTTGGCAAATCTCCCTAAGGCTTTGGAAGTACCTAGCTAGGGCCTCATTGACCAACACTAAAAATTTCGTTGATGAGACATAAGTCTTAATGAAATTGAACCAACTCTAGCTAAAACTGAATTTTTTGAGCACCACAAACAGGAAATCCCAAGATACACGATCGTAAGCTTTGTTCATATAAAATTTGAGAAATATTCTTGACCCACTGATCTATGTTGAATGGAGGATTTCATGCACAACCACAATCCCATCCAAAATCTATCTTCCTGGTACGAAACTGCTCTGAGCTTTGTCAATCAACAAGGGTATGAATATATTCAACCTATTAGCCAAGGATTTGGAGAAGATTTTGTAAATAGTATTGCAGAGGCTGATAGGTCATAACTCTCCAAAGTTGTTTGCTTTAGGAGATTTAGGGATAAAAACAAAAAATGTGGAGTTCACCCCATACAAAAATGAATTAGAACACTGGTCTTCCCTCATCACATCACTTTTAGCACACCCATAGCAAAGGTGGCCTCTCTTATTTATTCGTATTTGAAGGATGCTTCAAGGAAATCATTCATATCCTATGTTACAAGCCTAGGAATAGCTTGACGTAGAAAGTTTTTAGATCCAAAGTCTCTCCTATCTTTAGAAACTAATAAGGAATTAAAGTATGAAGTTACCTCGGTTATGGTATTCAGTATATCCACAACTTTGGTCCCATCCTCCATTTCTATCTCACGGATATAATTTGCACGCCTGTGCTTCAAAGTTGAGATATGAAAGAATTTGGTGTTTGTATCACCTTCTTTAAGCCAAAGGACACGAGATTTTTGTCTCCATAAAGTTTCCTCCCTGCCAAAGGTGTTATGAAGTTATGAAAGCAACTTCTTCTCATTAGATATTATCTCACTTGACAAATCCACATTTTCAATTTTTGCATTTAGGTCTATGAGTTGATTATTTAAATCTTACTTCTTCTCAAAGATATCTCCAAAGCCCTCTTTGTTCCAATGTTTAAGTCTCCCTTTTACTAACTTGATTTTGTTTGCTATTTTTAGAAGTTCAACACTTAGGATAGATTCTGCCCACTAGTCTTTGATATTTATTTCTAAGCTTGAGTGGGAGCACCACATAGCTTAAAAGTGAAATGGTCTGGGAAGAACTTTCCTTGTTGAGAGAATTACGTCCATAAGGGATTGTGATCAGAACCTATCTTCGGCAAGAATTCAAAATGACATCACCAAAAAATGGGAGGCTCTACTTTGAAAGAAACACTCCGTCCAACTTGGTCAAAATGAGTTGTTCCCCAATTTGACGATTGCTCCAGGTGAAGCGAGCACATTCCAAGTCTAGATCCATCAATTCTCCTTGGCTAACAAAATATGAAAAGTCCTCCATGCTTCTTTCACAAGGGGAATTACCCCATTTTTTATCAGACGAGAATAAAGGTGAATTGAAGTCACCTACTAAAACCCAAGCCTCTTTTTTGAGTCCTTATCTAATTTGTAGAAGTAAGGACCAAACAATTTTATTGCTAGTGATATTACTATTTTATTGGTGTTGTACATTATATACACTTCTTGTTGTGTATTCTCGAGTTATTCAACTCCCAAATTCAATTTGTCCTTGGCTCTCCTCAAAATAATCACAGTTGTTATATTTCTACTCAATTGCCTCCTAGCATCAATGTCTTGTATACTTGTAAAAAAATCTTCTTTCCATTTGTATCTTCCTTCTCGATCTATGTACAAAATGTTTGAAACCCTATAACCATATTTATCTTGAAGTAATCTCATCGAAGGTTTCAAAACTGGATCTAAATTGAGTGGTTTTTTATCACATGAAGTATCCATCCAAATAGAAAGTTTTTCTCCAGTTCCCACCACCCATATTAAACCTTTAATCATTAGATCAATAGATTTTTTTAAACCATTCCAAAGAGCAAAACCATTTGGTAGAAGAAATGTAATAAATATTAAAGCTGGATCATTGGGCTCAACATACTTAGAAGACATTGTCTTTGAATCTCTTTGTACAATCTCCATATTACTTTTACCCTAAGAGCTAAGTTTGCATCTGTAAGAACTCTTAAACCAATACCTCTGCTAGTTTTATCATCACACACCTTGCTCCATTTCAACAAAGGAAATTTCCTTTTATCATGTAAACCTGACCATAAAAAGGATCGCATAATATAGATTTATTTTTTTTCAACTAATTTTGGCATAGAATACAATGACATATAATATGTAGGAATGACCTGTAAGATTGAATTAATTAACTGCACTCTTGTTACTAACGATAACCATCTATCTTTCTAAGCTGGAAGTTTATTTTGAACTTTACTAATAACTGGATTCCATAATTCTATCCTCATTCTACCATCAAATAAAGGCATCCCTAGATAAGTTGTTGGTAAATTTACCTCCTCCATTTGAAGTAAAACTTGATAATTTTAATTTATGAAGAATTTAGAAAATTTGAAAGATAAATTATTTGGGAGATAAAAAGTCTTTTACTTCACAAAATTTGAAACTTTAATTATCAAGTTTGCAAATTTATTTTTTGAAAAGGATTTAAAATTTTGATTATTGAAATTGTAACTTTGTAGATTAAAATATGTTTTAAACTTTGGATTAACAAGGATTTCAACTTCAAAGGAATTGAATTTAAAATTTAAAATTTTAATTATCATGGAAGAAAACAATCTAAAGACTATAATAAGAAAGGAAATATTGGAAGTCTTGAAAATTGGCATACACCAATTGACTAAAAATTTGATGAAAAACAAAATATAGCAATGAAATTTATCTACTTAGAAGGTACGAATGAATATTTTGAAATATTAAAATATTATTTGCACTTGAAATCCATAAAGACAAATTTCAAAGGAAAGAAGCGTTGATTTAAACTCTAAAATAAAAAATAATGATAAAAATATTGGTCATGATACAAGTGAGTTATGTCATACATATCAGGAAGAAAATAACAAATATAATGAAATATTACTACATTCATCATATAATAGTAATAATGACAACAAAATTCTATAAAATTAAAAAAAATATTATGATACTTTAGGTGAATGTTTTGAGTTCACAAAACAACATCAAATTCAAGACTGCAATAAAATCAAGGAATCAGAAATAAATGAAGCACATGAACTAGAAGATAAAGATAAAGAAGAAGCTCAAGCAATCCATGAGAAAGATCCAAAAGATCATAGTAAAGAGGTAAAGGCCGTAGAAATGAATAAAGAAGATGAAGTATCTCAAATGGAAGATCATGTGCAATGCAAGTTTACATGACAATATCAAAGAATAAAAAATTAAATACTAAAGTCTTTAATAACCAAATAAAATAATATAGGGGGGTGTTGGAGAATATTACATTATTTGGTACATGCTAATGTACCCCCATGATACCTATGGTACAATGTAAATATTAGAATAAGGTTTGAGTCTATAGTTTATGAGTGTGATTTATATTTCCCCTTTATGTAAGTATCATGTAATTATGTGTGCAAGTGTGTAATGTGAGAAAGTGCATGTGTCATGTAATTAAGTGTGCAAGTGTGTAATGTGAGAAAGTGCACAAGTGTCATGTATTAGGTGTGCATGTAGAAGTGTGTAAGTGTCATTTAGTAAAGTGTGCAAGTGTAATAGAGATAATTGTGCAAGTAAATAGAGAGTCAAGATTCATGTATACAAGTGGCAAGATGAGAAGCCAAAAGGACATGTGAGATTTATCTTATGTATGGAATAGAAAAGGTTGTAACTCCCAAATATGTGAGGAGTGCAATAGTCAAGTATTTTAAGAGTCACCTTTCTAAGGTTATATAATGGAGACAAAGCTCCATGAAATATATGAAATTTGAAGATTATATTCAAGCATTAATATTGAAGCTTGTATGCATATTTTGAGCAATTCTACTGTAAGTTTTATTCATGTTATTGCATGAATGATTTTGACCATTTATATTCATATTATTGTCATTTTTATGAATATTATTGTTAATTATTTTTTCCATTTAATATATGATTTGCTCTTATATCTACTCAAGATCTAGAATATTGGGACTTGAGATAATCTAGCTAAAAGGCCAACAAATCACATAGATTTACATTTTTAAGGGATAGAAAATAATATTTTTTTATAAGGTAAGATAAAAGTACTTAATGATCACACTAGTGAACATGGAGTGTGATCAGTAGTTCTAGTAGACATACTAGAACAACTTAGACTAAGAAAAATATTTGATTATGATAATTTGGATGTATATTTATGTAGTCCATGTTGACAAGATGGGTGAATAATAGATATACACATGAAAGTATACATAATTTGAAGGTCAAGAGGAATATAAATTAAGAAACAATAAAATTCAAGATTAATGCATAAAAAACATATGGATATAAGATCAATAAATGTTATAATAAACCTCCTCCATGGTTCTCATTTTATGATAAAATAAAAACTGACTTTAGCCCAAATGCACCCAACAATGTTCAAATAACAAATATTTTATGGCAAAGGTACAAGTGGAAATTAGAAAATATTCTAGCATGATGACACATGAGGCATGATATAGACACAATTGGGACACCCTTGTTCAAATATAGTCAAGATAAAGAATTCTTGAGTATGGTAAACAACATAAATAAATACCATGTTAGAGGCAATTGCTGCTAATACTACTCATTTGAGAATTAGGATAAAGATTGCCAATACTTAAATGCATGCAAAAAAATGAGATACTTATTATCCTATAATTAGTATAAAGAGAGAGACACATGCTAGAGTTTATTCATCTACAATCAAAGTTGCATATAAAAGTAAAAAAAATGTGATACCGAAAGATACCCAAGACCTGCATGTTGAAATGGACAATAAATGGGATTTGGAATTGGAAATTGGAAATTGGAAATTGGTATAATCCAATTGGAGATGGAAATTATCAACCACAACTTGGAATTGGTTATGAATATCCATGATGAAGAAGAAATAGCTAAAACAATATATACTATTTTGGAGGCCTTGTGTGCTCTTATAATTCCTCAAATTCTTACCATTATTACTTCATCCACCTTTTCTTCTACTGCTAATACTTCTATCTCCATCTCTTCTTCTACTCTTATTACTTTTTCTCCATCTTCTTCTTCTTCTCAATCCACTTCTACCCCCATTTTTTATTCTACTATACATAGCACATCTCAATCAAGCACAACTATCCATGTAGTAAAGGTGATGAGACCTTTTACCTCCTCATATAGACCCTAATTTATTACTCAATTATTGTCATCCAAATCATCCATATCACCCCGATCTACAATAGCCACCACTAACTTGATAATGTCCACCAAACCTATAGTAACCCAAACCATCACAATCATTACCAAATCATACACCATACATTTACTATCCTCCTAACACATCGCTAGCTAGTTTGTTCCATCATCCACCTCATTCATACAACTGTCCAACTCACATAGCCTCCTCTTAGTGACTCAGATTTGTAGAGATCCATCTTCCCATTTTCACTCTACTAGATATACCCAATGGGATCTTAGTTTTTAACCAGAGCATGACATTGTATCTCTTAAACATGTTGGGCTAGATGCATCAAGTCTTGATCAAATTTATGCAAGTGAATATTGAAGGGGTTATAAAAGCCAAATATAGGAGAAGACCAAGACACTAAATGGGTTGTAATTGGAAATCAAAACAAAAGAGCACCATATTTCCTAATTGTTATGAGACTTAGAAACAACATGGAAGGAAAGAAATGATCTGAAGGTATAACTAGAATAGAAGAAACTAAGTCAAGAGAAATAAGAATTTGCCATACAAATTGAGCAAGAGGAGGATTTTAGAAATTAACATGGAAAAGGAAAATATGATTTGAGGTACGATATGGATCAAGGAATTAGATCCTTAAATAAAAAATGACAAAGGTAGAAGGTCCAAATAAAGTAGAAATATAAAAGTAAAGGTAATAATTATGGAAATAAATGAAGCAACTCGATGCTAGTGCATGGGAAATGAAACTAAAATAGGATGAAGAGATTGTTGTGCTTAGGCTAGCATGGGAAGACATGAAGAGAAAAGTAGAAGATATGGAGTCTTAAACATTGATAGAAAATAAAGTATAGTTTATTTAGGACCAAATATATGCCAAGATAGATCATGCAAGTGAATGCTTAACTTACCTCAAGGAGTACAAGATGTTGGTTAGTCAAACTAGATCTAGGATTGAGAAAGAAAATATTTAGATGGAAGCCAAGGCAAATCATGCTAAAGTGCTATGGTAAGTACATAATATGATAAATGATCAATAAAATACATGTGTATAGTAGATTGGATAACGACTATCACTCAAATAATAAACATTCCTAATAAATATAAAAGCCCAAAAATTTGTAAAGAAATGATCAAATTTTTAGAATAAATAGTAACAAAAATACAAGAAAAAGTACAATAGTTGTTGGATGACAAATTACCTAATCCTTTTTTATACCAAGGTAAAATCCTCATGTTAAATTAATTGACCTAAGAAATTAAAGAAAGGAACATAAGGAACACACAACTAAATTAGCTACTTGAAATTACTAGCAAGTATGAAGAGTTGCTAAATGAGTTTAAATAGGTTGTATACAGAGTATAAGATCTCCCAAGAAATCAATATGATGACTTGGAATCTAACATATCAATTTTGGATAAGTTTTAGATTCCTTCAAACATCGACTGGGAGACCTTGGTTACCTTAGCATTATCAAAATGTCGTATAAGTAAGTAGATTTGGCTTCATAGTTTTGAGAAAAATTATTTTGATTGATCCCATTTTGTGGAAATGGGTTAGATGTTAATATACCATCCCCAAAATGCTAATGGATTATTAGGCTCAAACCAATATAGTGTAGTTTTATCCAGGTTCAAATTCCATAAATATTTATTTGTAGGTGTCCTCAACTCTTACAAAGATCAAGAGCAAGAGAGTTAATTGATATTCCATATTATAGAGAGAAATTGTACAAGACCAATTATTTTTAAAACACATGGAAAATATGGGGTCTTTGAGACCATTTTGTTAAAATTCCAAGGAATCAATTCCAGGGTTGAAAAGGATGTAAGAGTAATTTACCATACAAATTATGAAAAAGGGAGATTGTAGTTTTTGTTATAGACTCCCTTGTTTATTTTTGTAGCTTTGTAGGATTTCACACTTATTACCATTTCTGATTGACCTAGGTGGTTGATGTAGTTGTCTCTATAGTCAATGTGAAATCTAGATGGATGAAAAATAATTGTTTTATTGATATTTTTACATCTTAATAAATATCAAGCTATAAATTTTCACCATGTAATTCTTTCACTTGTTCAATTAAAAGTATTTTATTAGTATAAGAGCATAATTAATCAAGATAACCAAATTTTACCAAGTAGAACCTTAAGGAGGACAATTGACAAAAAACTTGACTTTTTTGGAAAACACTAGTTTAGGAGTTTTTTAGTGGGTGAATTTTCAAATGTGATATATTCTTCATGCAAAAGAATATTTTGCTTGTTCTTTTGAATTGCATAAATTTTTGAGTGTTGAAATATTGTTTTATTGTCTTTAAAAATGAATCTATGTAATAATTAATAAACTTGGAGTTAATAATTATATACATTATTTTTCACATTGTTCCATTGGTTCGGGATACAATTAAAGAGACATCACTAGATACAATACTTACCAATTATTTGAAATTGATGATGAAGCTTTTATATAAGTTTTAGATGCACTTGGACTCAAAAAGTTAGTTTTTGGGTTTTGCAAGAATGCAAGTTACAATGTCTTATTTTACCTTACATATATTTGATACCTTGAGGATGTATATAGGGAATATAGATGCAACAAAGTGTTTCTCAAAATTATATAAGAAGAATATAGTAGTATACATGCAATTGTATACTAAACATATTGGTATTCTTCGTCATCTTAGAAGTTAATTTCTAAATTTGAAGGCATAAGACATATAACTAAGTATAACCATGTTATTTTTATCTTGAATGCATAGCACAATGGAAAGAGAAGGGCTAATGGTGATAATAATTCCTTGCATGTTCGAGATTGTGGAGATGTAACTATTGGTTCCTTCAGTTATGGGATAATTGCTCATATTATAGGTTTTAGATCCAATCTTCTTTCTATTTAGTGTACTACTCACACCGATTAAAAAGTAGAAATTTGAATAGATTGATATCTAATCAAGAACATTGATCATGGTTTCAAAGATATTATTTTAGGATATTGTGATGAGTTGTATAAACTATATATCCTCAGTGCTATATTGATTACGACCAATGGCATTTGTAAACAATAGAATCAAAGGCTAGGATGCATCAACTAAAAATCCTTAAGGTATACCATCTTGACATAGTAAATGGACTTCCATTGATTGATCCACCTAGTGGAGTGTATGCAGGTTGTATTTTGGAAAAGATTCATAGGAATTCCTTTCTTAAGAGAAAATAATGTGGTATTTCTTATCCTTTGGAGATTATCCATAGAAATATTTTTAAGCCTATGATAGGTCATTCTCTTTTTAGAAGCATATATCTTCGTACTTCCATTGATGAATTTTCTAGTTTTTTATAGATTTACACCATCAAATCCAAGTGTCATAATTCACAATATTTTTCATAATTGAATAAAAGCAATCCATCCACTCAAATCTGTAAACACAAAAAATGCACCTAACAATGAAAATATAACTTGCAAATAAAAATAAAATAGAAGTAAACAAGTATGTATTAACAAATATAAAGTCTTTTGGAGTACAAATAGCCCTTTCAAAGGGGCTTTAAATCCCACAATGTATTTTTAGGAGAGGGGGCTTGAACCCTCTTTATAAACAATGTATCCGGTGCAAATTCCTTTTTTTGTATCACAAGTGAGTGATGGGTGGGTTTTGTGTGTATATGTAGATCACCCGAATGCTTGGCCAATTACTTTAAACTTGCACATATGCAAACCAAAGGGAGTTAGAAGCATTTGAAGAAGCTCCCTTGCATGAGGCCCTTAGCAATATAAAGATATGAAAGCATTTACAAAAACCATTTAAACCTTTACAAAAATATAGTAAAATATCACAAATCAAGAGATAATATGTTTCATACCCTCATTTACCTGTCTGTTGTGTTTGTGCTCTGTCTGATGTACCTTTGGATTACCGTATAAGATGATCAACTCTAGGTAACCATCTAAAATGGTTAAGTTTGTGTGATCCTCTAATATGGTTGAGTCCAAGTTGCAAAGGGGGTAGGATGCCCCTATTGGGGGGTGTAGGTGGTATCAAGGGTTTGCCTAGTACTGATGAAATTGTAGGAAGTTGATTGGTTCAAGGATGATGGATAGTCAAAGTATTAGTTGGACCCTTCAAACATCCTCCATGGCAGCCATTGTTGAGCTCTTCAAGGGGTAAGGTGGTAGTAGAGGACTCTCCAAAGGTAGCATAGGTGGTTGACTAAATTTTGGTAGCATAACAACATGTGCATATGAGTTCTTCAAAGTGAGAGGAAATGGAATGGGATTTATAGGAGTTTGGCAAGAGGAGGGGGACGTGGCATGGAGGTGATATGGAGGGGATGTGGTAGTGATGTGGTAGGTGCAAGGGCCAAGGAATATTTGGAGGATTCCACTTGGTGGAATGTGCAACCTCCACATTGAATAACTTTGGACAAAGCGATCTCTCATGGGGGATGTGTCCCTTGGGTATTGTTCATATGAATTTCAAATTGCCCATAAATGTGACATGGTAACTAAGGAGGACAAGGCTATTAAATTTACCACTTAACTCATTTTTTTATTATACTAGAGGAATCGATAACCCGTCACAATTTTCTACGCCTCTTCGTGGGTTCAAATTTTTCTCCTTGTCACCACTATAACCTCCAGTTGCATTGGGTAAACCTTTTACATAGTCAGCTATAATGACGAGACATGTCCACTAGTACTATGAGACCCGAGGTATTGGAACCTTGGTCTCCATGCTTCTTCAAAAGTGTTTTTGTTGTTGAACCAAGCCCTCAAACCCAATCACTTAACCCATTTTGACTTTAAGCATTTCTTGCATTTTTAAATTGCATAATTTTAGAGAGAGGCATGGGTGAGGGGGACCAAGTGGAGTAAATGAGCATTGGTGGGTGAAGATTTGGACAACCCTTTGGGATTTGAGAATATTTTTAAATTATTATGCACATTCCCTAGGGATTTGACCAAGGCTTAAGCTAGGATTAAATAATTAAAGATAGGCTAATGAAGGCTTAATGGAGGAATTAGGCAAATAAGAGGGATTATGAGAGATTTGAGGGGGAAGGGAGGAATAAATGAAGAATATTAGGTGGAAATGAGAAATTAGGGAGAGGATAAGAATGATTAAAGGAGCTAAAAAAAGGAGAAGATTAGGGAATATTGCAAAATTTTGGGAATTTAGGAAAAAAAAATTTAAAGGAAAATAAAAACCTTAGGGAAGACTTAGAAGAATTTAGAAAAATTAGAGGGAAATAGAATTAGGAAGGCTAGGGAAGGAAAATTAGAGGGAAATAGAATTAGCAAGGCTAAGAAGAAGATTACGAGAGATTTGAGGGGGAAGGGTGGAATAAATGAAGAAGATTAGGTGGAAATGAGAAATTAGGGAGAGGATAAGAATGATTAAGGGAATTAAACAAAGTAGGAGAAGATTAGGGAATATTGCAAAATTTTGGGAATTTAGAAAAAAAGAGAATTTAGAGGAAAATAAAAACCTTAGGGAAGACTTAGAAGAATTTAAAAATGGAGGGAAATAAAATTAAGAAGGCTAGGGAAGGAAAATTAGAGGGAAATAGAATTAGGAAGGCTAGGGAGGAATTTAGAGGAAATTAGGGAAATTAGGGAGGATGAGAGAGAAAGAGGGAAAATTAGAGGAATTTAGACAAAAGGGGAATTTGAGAAGAATTTGGAGGAAAATAGACACGGAGAAGGAGACTTGAGGAAATTTAAGCAAAATTGGATAAAATTGGGTAAAATTGGGCACCTAAGAGTAATTTTGTAATGATTTGGGGGCTTTTGTGAATTTGCAATGACTTGAGAGATATTTTGGTGGTTTTATGGAAATTCAATTGCAAATGACTAAAATTTGGTGTCTACAGATTCCCCTTTTTGTATTGTGTTGCATGAAACACAATGTGATGTAAAAACAAGACACCTGATTCAAAAAATAAGTTTTTAGTTTGTTGCCTCAACAAATGATGAATGAATTTTAAAAATAGGGTTTTGCTTACCCCCTCAAGCGAAAAATGGTTGAAACATGAAACAAATAAAAACGATGAGTCAATTAACAAAAAAGTGAATGAGATATGCAATGGAAGGTAAGTGGTAAAGAAATAACCAAGAAGACAAGGTGAGAGGAGGGTTTAGGCTGAAATTGTAGGCTTGTGACCATCCAAAATAGTTGTTGACCATCCAAAATGGTTTCTAACCATGCAAAAAAATTGGGAGTGATTGTCAAATATTGTTAGAGGTACATGTGACTAGTTGAGATTATTAGAGGTAAGAAAATGACAAGTTTGACTGGTTAGAGGGTGGATGGGATATATAAAGGTGTGAGGGTGGGTTCAGGGTCATTTGCATATGATGATTGAGGGGAAAGAAAGACGAGCAAGGAGAAGAAAGATGATGGCAAGAGAAAGCTTGACGATGATATTTGGAGGAAGTATAGAGAAGGTATGTAGCTAGGTGTCTTTTGTTTTGTAATTTTGCTTAGGAATGTTGAGGTGCTTTGATTTTTTTCTTTTCGTTATTTTTTTTTGTTTTTGAAAAAGCAAAGGGAGGGAAGGGTGATTTTTTTTTGAAAATAGAAAATAGAAAAGAGAAGATGGGTGATTTTTTTCTATTTTTTTTTTAAAGGAAAGAGAGAAAAAAGGAAGGGAAGAGGTGTTTTTTTGAAAGAGTGTGCATTGTTTGTTTTTGTTTTCGGTGCTTAGGATAGGGTGAAATGATGATGGGATTGATTAACATGTGAACTAATGGATTGGTAGGGTGGATGTTTTTTTTTGCAGTTGAAATTTTTGTGACCACAACATCAATTTAGCCTAGAGTTCCTGAGGCTTAGGGATCAGCTGAATGAGGCAGATTGGAAGTGGTTGATATTGATTGGCTTATAGGGAGCAACACGGATAGATCCTATCTATGCAGATGTCATATATTTATTATCCATTGCAAATTAGTGGGATTCAGATAGAGGGACATTCCACCTACCTATAGGGAATATTACAATGACACTATAGGATATATATCGCATATTCTAATTGCTAGTGGAGGGTCTATCAATTTATGTGGTATGAGACAAGGAGGAGGTGATGTTGTTGGTGTATGATGATAGATGGAGGGAGGTGGAGATGAGCCACATAGGGATTTTGTACCTATATGAGTATGAGTGGGGATGGTTGGAGTTGAGACATGTAGTATTGATGTCTCTAATTTTTAGAGTTATTTTTCCAGATTCATCAAATGTATAGTTCACATGGAATCTGATAGGGCTAGTATTTGATTTGGTAGAAAGACTAGCAATGTACGCATGGGCACCCAAATTGTTGGCATAGCCATATGATAAGCTCTATGAGGTACAATTATGGGGGTAAAAGGGCTTAGGATGCAACTTACTTCTACATATATAGGATTGGAAGCATTTTTGTATGGGCTATCCCAGAGGGGTTTCCATGTGATAGGGCAACATGAGAGCCTTACACGATGTAATATTGGAGTGATAGGGAGACACGAAAAAGTTGACCGTGATGGAAGGATGGGGAGTGGGCCAAGTAGTTGTGGGATAGATTAACAACTAACTAGGTGGTATGAAGGCCATGGTAGGAGACAAAGACTTAGGATGAGGATGAGGTGCACCTGGCATGAGTGAGACAAGAATTATGGGTGTGGGGTCGACATCAAACATAGTGTAAACTTATCTAGTTCTCATGCATTCAATAATAGTTTAGGCTAGTGTAATGGGTACCAGACCCACCTATGATCGACAAGAGGTGGGGGGATGAGCTAGCATTGGTAGAACCACAGGTGAGGCTGGTGGCAAAGGATGTAGATGAGGTGATAGACATACCAAAAATGGACAACATAAGGACTATTGTAGAGTACGATGTCTAGTGGAAAATATAGCAATGAGGGCCACCTGGGGGATAGAAAAGGTAGCTAGGGTAGATGAAGGGGAAGTAAGACTTAAAGATGATGAGATAGAGCCTAAGGAGGTAGAGGATCCAATTTGATGATGGGTGCATCGTAGGATAGATAAGGGGATAGGGACCTCGAGGTAGGGTGAGGCAAAGACTGGGGGGATGGGGACCATGGGTGATGAGGAGGTCAACATCATGGAGATGGCTAAGGAGGTTGATGTGATGGAGGTGGTTGAGGAGGCTGAGGAACCTAAGTAGAGGCCAGAGGAGCGATGAGATTGGAGCGAGGAGTGGACGATGCTCTAGGTAAAGTGAGAGAGCCTAAAGGTAGAGTGAGCGTGGTTGATGCACTTACTAGAGCAAATGCAAGAGGAGTGATTGGATAGGGTGGTGTTGATGCAAAATTTTCCTTTGGTTACATTTGCACCCAACACTTTTCCAACATTGAATGACCAGTTTTAAAACAAAGATTACCTAGTTCAATATCCAGAGAAGGTTGGTTCCTTATTTAGTTATAGGAAAAGAGAAAAGAGTAGAGTGCATAAAGAAAGGGAAATATAGCTATTGCTAGAAACATCAAATGGTACAGGTTAGACAACAATAAGGAAATACATAGTTTTTGCAGATAAGCATTCTTAAACCCCTCAAATAACAACTAATTCTCTAGTGTAGACTTTAAAATGACTATTGATCTACTAGAATTACAAAATTTAGAATCTCTAGAAATTATAATGAAAAAATTCAAAATTAGAATTAAAGCAATTAACATTCAGTACAGTTTATATGGAATTTGAATATTCATACATATGTGACAAAGCACTAGTGAGCCATAAGCCAAAATGAAGAGTATATTATTGCTTTCAAGAATCTGTATACATAGCCTGTTAAACATCCAAGAGATGACCCTCAATTAGAGTCACTCATCCTATATATATATACATATTTCAATAACTAAAAAACTAAATCTTGTTACAATAATATACCCGTAGGCTCATTCTAGTAAATTAGAAGTTAAAAGAGTATGGGGCCTTCAACAGTAAACATTTGAGATATTCTTGTTACTGCACATATGCATTGATTCCTTTTGAGACATCGTGGTCCAACTGTCCTTCACTTTTAATTTTTTGGATTTCTACTTTCGATCTGTGAAAATAAGACCGGTTGCGATATCATGACTTTTTTCTACTCTTAGCCTCTTCTTGGATCTCATTTCGTGGAAACAAGACCAGTCATGATATCGTGATTTTTTATTGCTCTTAGCCTCTTCTTGGATCTCGGTCCACAAAAACAAGACTGATCATGATATCATAACTATTATTAGTTCCTGGCTTCATCATGGCTCTCAGTCCATGAAAACAAGATCGATCACAATATCACAACTATTTTCTACTCTTAGCCTCTTCTTGGCTCTCGGCTTGTGAAAACAAGACCGGTCACTATCATGACCATCCCAGATGGACTCTGAAATGAAGAAACAATGTATTAAAGAATGATGCTTTAATACTCATTTTTTTGTGCAATACAACAGTTATTTAATATTACTAGATAATGGAGAATATGTAACTGCTAACAAATTGCCAATGTGTAGGATTAGGTGCACTCGTAAGTGGAAGAAGTTGAGTCCTCCACCAAAGAGGAAGGTACTTGAGGTTGGGGGAAATGATGATATGATAACTCGAAGGTAACAAGGATATATACCTTCATATAGGTATGCATTCGGTTAGGAATAATCATCAATAAATAGTCACCTTGAGTCCCAGACTGATGGCCTAGTAGCTATCGTAAGTTATTGAGGCAGAGATGAATGACTAAATTGATGGAAAGATCTCCCTCTTTGTTTGTTCTCACATTTATTTATATTTTACTTCAGCACTTCACCTTAGCAATGGAATTTTGGAAATAATGATCTGTCTTCATAACTTCTTGATAAATTTATTTTAGAAAATAAATAGATTTATTCTTAAATAAAAATAATGTTTTAGATAGTCATTCATTTGAATAAATGGTTAATTTATTTTAAGAAAATAAATAGATTTATTCTTAAATAAAAGAATGTCTTAGATAGTCATTCCTTTAAATGAATAGTGAATTTAATTAAAGGATAATTAGATTTGTAAATACCTTATTTTAGGCAGCCTTTCATTTAAATAAAATGGTAAGATTTATGTTAAATGGTAATTGAGTGTATTATTAAATAAAATAATAGAAAAGAGGTGATGAAATCTATTTTTGCTTACCTCAAAATTTGGTGGGCCAACCTAAGTAGAGCCTAGCTGGTAAGAGGTATGGCTCCATTAATGCAAGAATGGCTTCACCAGAGTGAGGGGATGGTTCCCTCTATGTAAAATAAAGACTTCAATGTGGAGCGGAAGTAATGACGGTGGTTGGCAAATGAAAGTCAAAAAAAGAGGAGAGAAGAACTCTAAGGCAAAAGGGGAGGGGAGCAAAGGAGGAGGGTAGAAAAATATGGAAGTAGAGCGAAAAAAGGAAGGAGGAGAACAAAAAAAATGGGGGTTCCAAACTCAGACAAATGACCATCATAATTGGGCAAAGCAGGCGATAGGTTGGTATTCGAAGCTCACTATTTGTTTTAGTTTGCTAAGTTTTGTTAGGAGCTCTCTATTAGCCGAGCATTTTTCATTGCCTTTGTAGTGGCCAAGCGAAGCTCACCATATGCTTATTTTTATTAGTAGCTATCTATTGGTCGAGCGTTTCTCACTACCTTTGTAGTGGCTGAGTGAAGCTCACCATTTGCTTAGTTTTATTAGTAGCTCTCTGTTGGCTGCGTGTTGCTCACTAGCTTTGTAGTGGCTGAGTGAAGCTCACCACTTGCTTTAGATTTTCTATAAGCTTTGTTAGTAGCTCTATTGGTCGAGTGTTGCTCACTACCTTTGTAGTGGTTGAGTGAAGCTCACTGACTGCTTTATCTTTGTTGTTAGCTCTATGTTGATCGAGCATTGCTCGCTACCTTTGTAGTGGTCAAGCGAAACTCGTCGATTGCTTTAGATTTATTGTTAGATCTCTGTTGATCGAGCATTGCTCACTATATTTGTAGTGGTTGAGCAAAGCTCATCACTTGCTTTAGCTTTGCTATAAGCTTTGTTAGCTCTCTATTGGTTAAGCATTGCTTGTTTCCTTTGTAGTGGTCGAGCGAAGCTCGTCGCTTGTCTAGATTTTTTAATATCTTTGTGGTGGTTGAGCATTTCTCGCTACCTCTATAGTGGCCGAGTGAAGCTTGTTGGCATGGTATAGTTATATTATGGTTTTGGCCATAGTCGAGCATATCTCTCATCATTGAGCGTAGTTCACTGTTGTTGTGCTCTTGAATTTGAAGGGTTGTGTGCATAGTGAATTAGAAGCATCGTCTTAGGACCCTAGGGTGGCGGGTAAAAATCCCTTGCAAGCTCTAGTAGAGTAGGAATCTCATCTTAGGAGAAGGTTCCCTTGGTGGTGGACTTCTAATTTAATTTATATTATGTTGTATTTCATTTTATGAAATGAGGGTATGGGACCTTGCTTTATGAAATGGAATGGGAAATATATTATGTTATGGTTCATTTTGTGAAATGAGGGTAAGGGATATTGCTTTATAAAATGAAATGGAATGGATTTTATGGAAATTAATGTATTTATATTTCATTTGTGAAATGAGGGTATATGACCTTGCTTTATGAAATGGAATGGAAAATATATTATGTTATGGTTCATTTTGTGAAATTAGGGTATGGGACCTTGCTTCATAAAATTAAATGGAATGAATTTTATGGAAATTAATGTATTTATGTTTCATTTTGTGAAATGAAGGTATGGGACCTTGCTTTATGAAATGGAATGGGAAATATATTATGTTATGGTTCATTTTGTAAAATGAGGTATGGGACCTTGCTTTATAAAATGAAATGGAATGGATTTTATGGAAATTAATGTATTTATATTTCATTTTGTGAAATGAGGGTATGGGATCTTGCCTTATGAAATGGAATGGAAAATATATTATGTTATGGTTAATTTTGTGAAACGAGGGTATGGGACCTTGCTTTATAAAATGAAATGGAATAGATTTTGTGGAAATTAATGTATTTATGTTTCATTTTGTGAAATGGGGGTATGGGACCTTAATTTATGAAATGGAATGAAAAATATATTATGTTATGGTTCATTTTGTGAAATGAGGGTATGGGACCTTGCTTTATAAAATGAAATGGAATGGATTTTATGGAAATTAATGTATTTATGTTTCATTTTGTGAAATGAGGGTATGGGACCTTGCTTTATGAAATGGAATGGTAAATATATTATGTTATGGTTCATTTTGTGAAATGAGGGTATGGGACCTTGCTTTATGAAATGATGAGAAATATTTGTGGTACAAACTAAAAAATGGTTGCTTGATTTAAATAAGATGAAAGAACCTAGTGCTTTAACAGTTAAGGGTATGGTACTTTAATTGTTAAATGAGGGTTAGATCATTTATGGCAAATAAAGCATAATGTGGGATGCATGGTAGAATGACTCTCATAAGTGGGTGAGAGGGTTCATAGAGAGGGAAGCTCTATGATAATATCTATGCATTAGAAAGTTTAATTGCTTGGGCTAATTGTATAGTTACAATTTGGTAAATAAATGAGTAAATACATTAGAAGCATGTCTATCCGGATCCATGAGTCTCTTGATCCCCTACTATCCTCACTTGATCAATGGAAGAACAGGAGGACTAGATTCAAGAGATGAACTACTTCACAAGTTTGCTCTTTACCTTCTTGCTCGATCATGCAATACATTAGATTTACAAGGAGATTTTCCCAATGGATTAAATGAGCATTGTTTATTATTATATTTTGTTTCCCCTTTATGATTGTAATGTTATTTAATTACTATTGCATTGTTCTTTTTATGAGTGTTCATGTTTGTTTAAATTTGCTTTTTTTGTTAGATTTAGTATATAGATTCCTCCTTGGTGTTCTTATGTGTTTTTAAAAAAAATTAATTTTTTTTTGTAAGTTCTAGGTGAACTTAGAGGATGACCTAAGGGCTTAAGACCCCCTTAGGAAGATGAGTTATCTAGGTTTAGAAGTTGTACTAAGAGTTACGATAGCTTTTCAGAGGATGATATTGATAGCTTAACTCACGATATACATAACATTCCCAAAAATATAATGGTTTGTGTGTGGTATGGAGATGCGTGTATACCTTCCAATGATTAAGGGTGGTAAGTCTAGCTCATAAAGAATGGTGAGATGGATGGAATTACGTGCATGACATGAGATAGGCCTATGTAGAATGAACTTGCGTGAGGGGAATATCATGTGGTATGGTTCTTGAGAAACTTAGGGGATATCAAACATTAAGTTGGTCTAAAGTTGGATAGGGATTTATGAATATTTCTCCTTGATAAAAAAAAATATATGAACATTTTTTCTTTCTGTTTGTGTGTTTTTCTTGTTTTCATATTTGTGGGTTGTAACATTTGGTATTAGAGCTCTAGGATTGAGGGTATAGATCTTCTTATGTTCAAAAAGGGATTCGGGTATGTCCAATAAAAGCCTACTTAAGGTTAAGCAAAAATGGTTGGAATAACCTAGAGTCTCTGCTCATTTAGAATATAAGTGGGATCGGTCCTAAGGAGAGATGAACATTGTGATACCTCAGTATGAGCTTTGGTATCAATGTTACATCATAAAATTGGAACCTTATCCTTATTATATTTCTAATGATTGGCAAGAAAGAACTCTGTAATGTGGTTGAGAATTAGTGAATTAGTGAATAAACTAGGATCTAATTCTCTTCTTGTTTGAAACCAGATAAATATGCCACCTAAGGTTAGGATAGAGAGGCCTCCACCTAGACAAAATCGATAAAGTAATTTTGAAGAAGAGATCTAGAATGAGGATACAAGAAATCCCAATATGGGAATAGAAAAACTTACTACTACAGTTGTTGAATTACAAGACCAGTTAAGGCAAGTACTAGAAACTATGGTGAATAAAAATTCACAAGCTAGAGATTCGAAAGTCAACCAAATTGAGGGAATTATAGTAGAACAAAATCAAGCAAGAACCCTCTTATAAAAGGATATGGTAAGGGACCTAAATAATATATGTATCTCCAAATTTTATGGATAAGTAGAGGGGGATGCAACTGAGACTTTGTTAATTGAGCTAGAAGTTTTATTTATAGTAAAAAGATATTCCTTGGGAACTCAAATGGTTTGGGCTACTATCTACCTTGAAGGAGCTACCCTAGATTGATGGGAGACTAATTATGAGAAAACCAAAATAGATTCAATAGACATTCCATGGAATTTTTTTTTGGATATATTCAAGAAGAGGTTCCTTACGGAGCATTTCTATGCTCTAAAATTTAAGGAGTTTTCCAGTCTAAGACAAGGAACCAACTTAGTGAAGATATACTACAGGAAGCTCATAAAGTTGCTAAAATATGTACCTTCCTATAATGATAAAATGCAAATTCATAAGTTTACTCATGGATTGCAATCGAGGCTGAAGCATGATGTGGAGATGCAAGAACCTAAGTCATTACAAAAGGCATATGACCTGATAAAGAAAGCAAAGTCATATTTTCATTACAAATATGAAACCTTGACCGATCAGGAATGGTAGGAATTAAAGAAGAGGAATAGCAACAGGTTTATAAAGTGGGAGGTCGAGCAAGAAAGAAATTCTAAGAATCCCTAGAATCCAGAGAAGAAATTCAATGGAGGCCAAAAGAAGTTTTAAAAGAAATTTTATAAGAAAGGCCACAAACACAATAATGCTAACCCCCATTCACAGAAGCCACTAGGCTTCGTTACAAGAAGTAAGGATGAAGAGCAAAAAATGGAAAAGAAATAAGGAACCAAGGATGGTTGATATCATTGTCGAGGAGCACATTTTGCTAACCAGTGCCCATACAGACCAGGGCCAAGCACACATAGCACTAAAGGAAATGAATCGATGCATAATATCTATGTTGCAATTGGGAATCATAAAATTGAAGGACAAACCACTCCACTAATCATATAAGGTAAGATTTTTAACAAACTATGAAGCAAAAATACGACACTAAAACAAATATGAAAGTAAAATAATTTTAATGAACAAGAGACTGCATAAAAGATGATTTTATTCAATAAATTGGGGGGAGCTAAAAAACTCCTTTGTTACAATTTGTTTGTTCAAAAGAATTTATTTTGATACAATAAATATAGGTGCTAGGGTTCTTTGAAATCCTAGCTACAAAACAAGTAGTATCTCCAATATATCTTGCTTCCAACATGATGAGTGGGCTTCTGGTTATTCGTAATTAGGCCACTCTAGCTGGTATGAAACTAAATGGTGCGAGAAGCAGGATCGTTTTTATATTGAAATGCTTTTTGATTGTAAGGTAGAAAACCCACAATAGACTTAATTTATATATTTGTTCGATGATGCCTTATTATCATATGTGGATTGCATTTAAATACCTAGTCTAATAGTTGTAAGAGTGAAGGGTTGGGACCCTAGAATATAATGAATAAATAATATAAGTAATTAGGACATGTTAGGAGGGTCCTAACATGCCACACCCCTTAAAGGAGCTTTGTCCTCAAAGCTGGAAATTTGGAAATTACTACTGGATATCTTGAAAATTTTCCCACATTGCGTCTTCTAAAGGTAGACCTTTCCAATGGATTAAAACTTTCGTGATATCGCGAGTACGAAGGTGACGAGAGCGGCGATCCAAGATAGCTTTTGGCTCGACTAGAAGTACTCCATCATCAGAGAATTTAGGGAGAGTGGGTTGTGTCATGATATGGGCTCCCACTGCGAGCTTAAGGCAAGATACATGAAATACGGGGTGAAGTTTGGAAGAGGGAGGAAGCTCTAGTTTGTAAGCAACGGTCCTAATACGTTGGAGAACTTTATACGGTTTGTAAAATTTGGGTGCTAACTTTTGAGAACCTTTTTTTTTAAGAGAGGATTGACGGTAAGGTTGGAGACGTAAGAAAACCATATCACCTTCATGGAAACTACGTTCACTTCTATGTTGATCGGCTTGCTGCTTCATGCGATGTTTGGGCGATGTGTAGGTTATATTTTAGGATCCGTAGTATGTCATATCTATTAGCAAGTTCTATTTCCACCGCATGGAATTTTGTAGTCCCTAGAATATAGGAAGTGAGGGATGGTGGTGTTTGACCATATACTGCTTCATAAGGAGTCATTTTGATGGACGTATGGTATGAAGTGTTTTACCACCATTCCACTAGTGAAAGCCACTTTATCCAATGAAGTGGTTGAGTAGAAACAAAACATCGAAGGTATGTTTCCAAGAATTTATTTACAACTTTTGTTTGGCCATCGGTTTGAGGATGGTAAGCGGAGCTCATACGAAGTTGAGTACCTTGTAATTTGAACAATTCCTTCCAAAAGGTGCTAGTGAAAGTTGGGTCACGGTCACTAACAATTGTGGAGGGAATACCATGTAATTTAAAGATGTTATCTAGGAAGAGGTGGGCTATAGTGCTAGCGGTATAAGGATGAGCCATGGAACAAAAATGGGCATATTTAGATAAACGATCAACGACTACGAAAATGGTTGTTTTTCCTCCTGATTTTGGTAATCCTTCAATAAAGTCCATCGAAATATCTACCCATGTTTTGGTGGGTATAGGAAGAGGTTGAAGTAATCCTGGAATTGCAAGGGTCTCCCCCTTTTGTCTTTGGAAAACTTCACATTCTTTTACAAAGTTTTTGATGTAATTTTTCATTCCTACCTAATAGAAGGAGGTAGTGGCTCTTTTATAGGTTTTTAAGAACCCTGAGTGGCCTGCAGTGGGTGAGGTATGTAACTCATGAAGAAGTTTTTCACGATAAGTTGAATTGGGGGTGAGGATCATCCTCCCTTTGTATCTTAATATATTGTCCTTCCAAGTGTATGGAGTTTTGCTACTAGGATTATGTTGAAGTTGTTGAATTAAGGCATGGATAGTAGGATCATTTATCCATTCTTCATGCACCTCATCTACCCATTTAGGAATAAGGAAGGAAAGAGCATGGAATTGAGGCCTATCTTCAAATTTTCTAGAAAGTGCATTGGTTGCCATGTTGTCCTTTCCCTTTTTATATGTAATTTCATAATCATGGCCAAGAAGTTTAGTAACCCATTTTTGTTGTTCCGGGTATTAGTCCTTTGTTCCAAAAAATACTTCAAGCTATGATGGTCAGTGCGTATAATGAAATGTTGGCCAATAAGGTAAGGCCTCCAATGTTGAATAGCATGGAAAATCACCAACATCTCTTTTTCATACGTAGAGTGAGCTAAATTCTTAGGAGAAAATGCTTTGCTTATAAAAGCTAGAGGCCTTTCATCCTACATGAGTACGGCTCCCATTCCTATTCTTGAAGCATCACTTTCAATGACGAACGGTTTAGAAAATTTGGGCATGGCTAGAACAGGGGTGGTACACATTGCAGTTTTCAAGGTGATAAAGGCCTTATCCGCCTTAGATGACCATTTGAAAGTGTTTTTGTTAAGTAATGTTGTTAGAGGAGTAGCGATTTTCCCATAATTTTGGACAAATTTTCTATAATATCCTGTTAGTCCAAGAAACCCAGGTAGAGATTTTAAGGTTTTTGGAATAGGCCAATTTTTCACCTCCTCGATTTTGGAAGGATCTACCATAACTCCTTTCTTTGAGACAATATGCCCTAAGTATTCAATTTCTTGTTTTCCAAAGGAACACTTTGATCTTTTTGCATAAAGTTGATTTTCCTCCAATATTTGGAACGCTTGTCTAACATGGTCCAAATGTTCTTCCCATGTTTTGCTATAAATAAAAATGTCATCAAAGAAAACTAATATAAATTTATGAAGAAAGGGTGAAATACCTTATTAATTAGACTTTGGAAGGTAGAAGGAGCATTGGTCAGGCCAAATGGCATCACCAAGAATTCGTAATGCCCTTCGTGAGTGCGAAAGGCCGTCTTAGGAATATCCTTTTCATTTACTCATATTTGGTGGTAGCCTGATCATAAGTCTAACTTGGAAAAATAAGCTGCCCCATGGAGTTCATCTAATAGCTCGTCTATGACCGAAATAGGAAATTTATCTTTGATGGTTATTTTATTAAGTGCTCGAAAATCGACGCATAAACTCCACGAGCCATCCTTTTTTCTAACTAAAATAATTGGAGAGGAGTAAGGGCTTTTTCTAGGTCTAATGACTCCTGCCTTAAGAAGCTCTTGTACTAATTTCTCTATTTTGGTCTTTTGGAGGTATGGATAACGATAAGGTCTAATATTAGGAGGGTGATGCCCTAGAAATAGTGGAATAGTGTGATCGTGACTTCGTTGTGGAGGTAGTCCTTTTGGTTCATTGAATACCGCCTTATGGTGGTCTAAAATCTTTTGTAACTCTGGTGTCTTGTCTTCTTTGTGACTAGGTTGAATTGAAAATAATTGGGTGACCATTCCTTTGTTTCCTCTTCGGATAATTTTCTCCATTCTATGCGAGTTAACGATTTGGGAAGGTCTTGATTTCAGGCCTTGGATAATATAGGTTTGGTTCTTTGCTGTGAATTTCATCCATAGTTCATCAAATTCCCATTGGACTATGCCCAAGGTTCGTAACCATTGTATGCCTAGTACAATGTCACACCCACCTAGGGGTAGGACGTACATGTCGCCTTTCATGTTATAAACCCCCATAGTTAGTTTTATATTTCTGCATTTTCCTTTGCATGCAATTTTTCCGTCGTTTCCAATCATCACTTCGAAGTTATTGCAAGGGTATATAAAACAATTTGCTTGTTTAGCCACCTTTGGATCGATAAAATTATGCGTGCTACCAGAATCTAGGAGCACGGTAAGGTTTTGTTTCTTAAAATACCCTTTAACTCGCATTGTTTGAGGGGCAAAAAATCCGGAAAGGGCATTGAAGGAAACCTTTGGTGCATTTTCTTCGTCACTTTCAAGTGTGTTGGATAATACCTCTACTTCAAGTTCAGGTTCCTCTTTAGTAGAATTCCCTTCCTCTGTGGCATCTAGAATATATAATTTCCGTGAGGCACATTTATGATTTCTGTCAAATTTCTCATCGCAATGGTAGCAAAGACCCTTAGCTTATCTTTCCTTCATTTCCTCGAAACTCAGACACTTAATTGGTAGAGTGGGGTTAATTTTGGGGGCTGTGTAGGAGTTTTAGGTTCATCCATTTTGCATTGGTTTGGGGTTGGTATAAGTGTTTGATGGTTTCCCCCAAGTTGGTTTTGTGAACCGATTTCGTGCCTTGATTTTGTCCTCCACTAATTTCGCCAAGCCGATGGTCTCTAACATGTTTGTAGGGTTATACATTTGCACCTCTATTCGAATTTCTTCTTTTAATCCATTGACAAAACATTCTTGAAAGAAGGCAGCGTCTAATACGGATGTTCGATTAGGTAGCCTTTCAAATTCTGCTTGGTATTCGCTTACCGAAGTGGTTTGGCATAATTTAGTGAGGGCCCTTGTAAAGCTTTGAAACTTGCTAGGGCCGAATCGCACTAATAGATTGTGTAAAGGTTGACCACATCGGAGTACCGTTAGTTTTCTTGAACCATTGGTACCATTGGATGGCATCGTTTTCCAAGTGGAAGGAGGTGATATGCACTTTTTGCATTTTCAAAATTTGATTTAGTGAGAAATATTGCTCTGCTCGGTAGATCCAGTTTGTAGGGTCTCCTCCAAATTTTGGGAAGTCTAATTTGGTCATCCATGGTAGAATGGAAGTTTGTGGACCTCCTAACATTGCTCGGTTTGATGACCCGTGGTTGGGTGAATTTGCATGTGTTGTTGCCTGATTTTGACTAATGGCATCAAGTTTAACATCCATTGCAAATATTTTCTCGAAGAGTTCTCTTGTGGTACGGGTATTCTCCTCTCTTTCCTATTGAACTTCTTCAATGAGCCTTTCGTGTTTCTCATGAATGGAATCTAGTGATCGTCGTCCTTTAGCCATTGCGGTTGGTGTAGGTAACGATCAATATGACTTGGTACAGGTGAGCAAAAATAAAATAAAAAAATAAAAAATAATTTTAATTTTTTTCCTTTGTGTTTCGGACGTCGAAAACCTTGATGTTGCATTGAAGATTTTAGCTTTTTCAAAACAGCCACCGGTCACCACACGAAAGGTCGAGCAATTTGGGTGTAAGACAACTTAATTCGTACCTTAGGAGAAGGTTTAATTTTTTGCGAGGATTTTGACACGGATCCGTGAAGCATGAATGCTGTTTGAGTCCTCGCGAATGTGGACTGGCTGAAATGTGCGGTGGGAAAAAAATTTAATGGTGAATTTGCTCCTTGATCTAGCTATGATCCAGATGGTATGAAACTAAATGGTGCGGGAAGCAGGATCATTTTTATATTGAATCGCTTTTTGATTATAAGGTAGAAAACCCACAATAGACTTAATTTATATATTTGTTCGATGATGCCTTATTATCATATGTGGATTGCATTTAAATACCTAGTCTAATAGTTGTAAGAGTGAAGGGTTGTGACCCTAGAATATAATGAATAAATAATATAAGTAATTAGGACATGTTAGGAGGATCCTAACACTAGCTTCAACAACTACTCAACAATCCTTGATGAATGCTACCTGATCCTGCACACACAACAAACATAGAGCCGTTAGCAAACAAAATGAGGGTTCCACAGTGTGAACCCTCAGAAATGCAAACTAAAAACCCTAGATCTGAATAAACAAAACATGCAGAATCTAAATAACATCAAATAAAAATGCATAAAATACTTACTTTGCTGTTTTGTTGCTCCATTGCAGATTGATGGCAGGGTGCCCCGATGACACCTGATGATCTTATGCGGTAAGCTCTGGTCTACGGCTGTGGGGACAACAGGCACTGTGTTGCACCTGTAGAATGCAGTAGGTGCTTGACAGTGCCTGTGGGATGAGGTAGGCGCTCGGTAGCACCTATGGATTAGGGTTAGATCTGCAGAAGTAGATTGGGGGGATGCGAAGGGCTCGGTGGATGAACGACAATGGCGGCGGTGGAAATGGGCTGCGGAGATGGTTGGAATCCAAAAATCCTAGGGCAAGCTAGGGTTTTTGGGGAGGCTATGCTAGGGCACAACTAAGGCAATGTAGGTCGAATTCACTCAAAAAGCAAGAGCTCCAATCAAAGCTAGTTCGAACCAATTAGCAAAATTTCCAGGGATTGAGCATTGAGAATGCTCCTATTTATTATCAAGCCTAGGGTTTTCTTAGGGTTTTAGCTTAACACTTTTGATCGTGTGGCTAATATTAAAGTGGATCCAAAGGCTGATATTAAACTTTAGGTGTGACACGAATTATGGAAGATGGATGGCTGAGATTAGATCAGATCGGATGGTTGAGGTTAATTTGGCTTATAAATATATATTTTATAATAAATATATTAAAATATAATATAAAATATTATATTTAAATATAAATAATATAAAATAAATATAAATAAGTCAAATAGGGGTCAAAAAATGGTGGGAAAAGGCTAAAGTGGGCCATTGGATGGCGGGAAAGGCATGGAATGGCCAATTGAATGGTGGGAAAGGGTGATGGTGGACAAGTGGCTAGGATTTGGTGTCTACAGATGCCCCTTTTTGTACCATGTTGCGTGAAACACAATATGGTGCAAAAATACGAGACACCTAGTTGGGCTTTGGGCGTAGAAGCAACTTCTCTCTCTTGTTGGATTTTTGAGCAATAATGTTGAAGACAAAAGAATAAAGAATTTTGGAATTTACGTAGCTTACCCCCTCAATTGGCGAATGAGATTACGGATGAATCTCACGAGCCAATTGAAAAATTTGTGCAAATGATGAATGATGTGATACCATTTTTGCCCCAACGGTGCGAAGGGGGTTGGTGTAAAATGTGATATGATGTGGATGATATGAATGATGTAAAATGTGATATGATGTGGATGATATGAATGATGTAAAATGTGATATGATGTGGATGATATGAATGATGTAAAATGTGATACCATTTTTACCCCAACGGTGGGAGGGGGTTGTGTCAAATGTGGATGTCATGATCATGTAAGATGTATCCCATTATGGGAGGATCAAAATCAAATGTGGTTACCCCAAATTTGGGGTGATTCAATGTTGTTGAAGAAAATGCCTTATTGGCATCATTGAGTATGCAAGTTATGAAGATGCAGGATGACAAAGTCAACGTATAGGGGGGGTAATGACTGTGGAAAACTCTTCATATAATTCCATCATGGAACCAATCAACCTACCAGGCTTACCTGTCTTGTGACTATGGTCAAATGAATGAGTGATTGTGATATTAATTATCCATGTTTTCTTGCCCCATGAAAAAGGACATCAATGACTGCTTTTGTGCAAATTATTCTTGGCAAGGTTTCACTCAAAATGTGAAGTACCAAATGTGATTGTGATCTCGATCAAGGAGATAAGTGATGATGATGATGACCAAGTGTTCTTATGGTAATTTATTCATCTTACCGAATTGCATGGATGCAAATCATTGCAATCACCAAGTATATAGAATAAACCACTATATACGAGATTCACTTGTAAATTTGACACATGTTGGAAGAACTGATGGTGGATTATGATAATGGAAGAATGTTGATGGAAGAATGTGATGATGTTGCCAAATTTGGAGTCGATTTGTAAATATTAGAGCTTTTAGTGGTTGATTTTACACTTTTTTGGACAAAAACAATTGATTCAATGGTCAAATCAACTCCAATTTTCATAAATTTTGTGGGATGATGAAGAATATGAAGTAGAGGAGTTGAGTGTTAGTTTTGTGAAAATTTGGATTTGTTTGATGTGTTTTGTAACTTGATTTGTGTATTTTACAAATTTTTTCGTATTCAAAAAATATATGTGCAAAATGATTTTTGTTTTCACAAAATCTGATTTTATGATGAGTATGATGTGTGGATGAAATTTGGTGAGATTTTGAGGGGGCAAGCTACTATTTTGATCACTTTTGTCTTCATGTCATTTTGGCGCCAGACGCCCCACTTCACTGGTGGTATTCTATAGGTGATCGACTACACCTGGGTGCGCTTGCAGGCACCAGTGCATGCCTGTGGACTATAGGCACCGTCCTGCACTTGAGTGAGCTTATTGTAGCTATAAATAGCTTGCAGGGTGGATTTTGAGGCTCATTTATGTGTTTGAGAGTTTGTGAAGTTGCACCTGAGGAGTGGAGTGGATTGGTGAGGGAAGTGAGGTTAGTGGAAATCTGCATGGGAGCTATGGTGGTGGAGGGCGTGAATGCTGCTGGTGGAGTTGAGGCATGATTTGCCCCGGTAATGTTGAAAAACACTTTGTTCTTTTGTGCAAAAATTTTGAATTTTTTTTTTTGAAATTAATACTAATGTAAAATGTTTGTTGCTGTAGTTGAGGGAGATAGAGCCTCGACATCGGTTCTCTCCTATCATTCCTAGGATGAGGAAGAAGCTTACGGAGGGGGATTGGGACCTTTTGAAGAAGGTGGGTTTGGAGGGAGTGGCTCGATTGGATGTGGTGAGGGTGGATGATGGGTATCTCTCATATTTGATAGAGAGGTGGGATTCAGATAGGGGGACTTTTTAGCTGTCGACTAGGGAGGCTACTATCACACTTGAGGATGTATACCACATCCTCAAGGTGCCAGTAGAGGGTGTGAAGGTGATGGTTGGGCATGATAAGAATGCAAATATGATGAAGATGTTTGGTGAGCGATGGTGGGAGGCGAGGATGGGAGATGGAGGGATTTGCTATTTGAGCATGTACAAGGCTAAGGAGTTGGATGCACTCCTAGCCTTGATCATGTTCATGTTAGAGAACATAGTGCTCCCCAATAGCATGGGGTGTAGGTTCCCTTGGAACCTATTGGGATTGGTGAGTGACCTACTCACCAATCCAAGGGCATATGCATGGGCTCCTACTTTATTGGCGTAATTATACCAAGAGCTATATGAGATTACACGGAGAGGGAGGAAGGGGATTGGATGTAGCTTCCTTCTTTAGTGTTGGGCATGGGAGCACTTTAGTGTAGCTCAGCCAGAGGGGTTACCTTTCTAGGCATGGTAGATGGGTGAGCCCTATGCTAGGATATGGGTAGTGGCTGAGGAGGTGCAACCGAGTTGGGAGGAGCATACCAGCTAATGGTATAGGGATATGTGGGTAGGGTTGAATTTGGCTTAGGTGATATGGAGGCCATGGTGGGGAGCCATGTGGGAGGGTGATGAGGAGAAGCTATGGTGGGTGAGATAGGCATGGTGGTTGGTTGGGAGGAGAGATGATGAGGTGGAGTAATTTTAGTACTCATGGGTGTTGAGGCAATTTGGTTTGCCTCAAGGTGTGCCTGATGAGCTAGTGATGTACCGATATCGGTAGGATGAGGTGGGGCTTCCATGTGTAGAGCCATGGAGAGTTCAGATAGAGGATGATGAGTAGCTAGAGGTCCTAGAATTAGATGATGTAGGAGTGACTCTAGAGTATGCAACATGGTTTGGTACCCAACCAGTATGGGTGCCAAAGGTGGTGATGGGTGGGGATGCAATAGCTATGGAGTCGAGGATGACTCCAAAGAGGATGAGGTCTCAATGATCGATGAGTTAGAGGAGATCAAGGGGAGTAGTCCAATAGAATCATGAGGTGGAGGTAGTGGAGGATGAGAGGGAGGATGATGAGGAGATGGGGGAGATCTCCGAGGTGGCTAGGCTATGGGCTGAGGTGGAGCAGCTTCATGAGGAGTGAGAGACTACACTAGAGGCTCATAGGGAGTCTCTGGTAGGATGGGATGTGGTTATAGTTGGGTTATAGGCTACCATAGCCCGAATGGAGGTAGAGCTATCGATAGATAGGGCTGATGTAGGTGATCAAGAGATGGTCATGAGGCTCCAGGCAGAGATATTGGTGAGAGAGCATCGTCATCAGATTGACTTACAGTGACTATAGGCTAGTGAGACCTATGCACACTCTTTGGAGGAGTTGTGCATGGCTTATCACATTCCTTTGTTGGATCCTCCATCATCCTCTAGGACTGAGTCATCGAGGCATACGACATCTAGGTAGAGTTCTAGGTCTAGGGCTCCTACTAGGTCTCAGGGGTCCTCTCATAGACATTAGCTTAGTGCTTAGATGCACTTTTGTATATGAGCCTTGGTGCTCCATTGTAGCCTTTTTGGCACTCATTGTACATGTGATATTTTATATATATACATGGCTTTTATGTTTGTGTTATATTTTGTGTGAATTTTTTATGTGTATGCAATGCATGTTTTATGAAGATGTTTTATGAATGTTTTATGGATGATTAATGCAAGCTAATCATGATGTGTATGCGTAGTGCTTATATGGATGATTAATGCAAGCTAATCATGATGTGTATGCATAGTGCTTATATGGATGATTAATGCAAGTTAAATGGCATGTATATGAATAATGAATTTAAACTATATGAGAGGAATGCATGATGTTCGAATGATCATTTATAGTTCAAAATTTTGTTGGCCATTTTTGTTCATTGTTTTGCAATCGGGGGCACCAAACTTGGTGGCTTTATGCGGGTTGATCCATGATGAAGACATGGATGTTGACATGGAAGAAGATATGGATGTTGATATGGAAGAAGATATGGATGTTGATATGGAAGAAGATATGGATGTTGATATGGAATATTGAAGGATTTTTAGAGACTCAAACATACTAGTGTTATCAACCAAACTCACTAAATGTTGTCTAACTTTCTTTAGGACCAATGTGTGTGCAAGTGAAGTTCATGTACCAAATATTGAGCATGACAATGACCCTAGGCAATCAAGAACCAATGTGTGTGCATGTGAAGTTCATTAACCCATTATGAGTAAATTAGGCATGACCTATTATGGAGAGGACCAAGAAGCTAGCTTGTCCGTATGTGCGGTCAGAGGTCTCCTTTTTTGAAGAGAGACATGTCGCCCGCATGAGCTTACTCCACTTCTAGTCAAGCGTCTATAGCCCTGGTGGAGACTCACTCCATAGTCCAATGATCTGATCTTTAGGCCTTGGGGATGACTACATAACTTTCTGAGGGAAATGTAGTATGATCCTTACAACTTTAGGGATCTGTGGTGTGTGCATAGAAATTGTTAACTTTGGATAGAGCTTTGGGGAATCAGATTCTCAACCGAAGTGTGATGAGAATGTGACCCTATCCTTACTACTCTATATTTTGTGTTTATATTTGGAGAGCAACTGTGATAGTGGTGAGAACCACTATTTTTGATTTTGGACTATGTTGCATGATAGGACAAGCGAGGAATACCCTTTTCACTTCAAGGTGCCACCCAAGTATGGTGTTATCCCTCTTTGAATCAAAATATTTTTAAGATGTGAAGAAGTGTGGTTGGTGCAAGATTGTTTTTGGAATCAGTTGACAAGACTCAAGATTTTCTTAATGTGAAAAAGTGCTTTTGGTCCTAAAGAAAATTGGACATCTTTTTGGAGGTTGCTAGACACACTAGTAGTGGCTGAGTGACTGAAAACTTGGGGTTTATGATTTTTGACAAATGGGATTGTTGGCTTATGATATTGGGGAAAATTGCATAAATGCCAAAAATGGGTACCCCTAATTGTGGAAACTTGATTTTTTTAATTTGGCCATATCATCACTACTATAAAAGATCATTGAACGTGGGATGGGATGAATGCAATTTGCAAAATGAAGGAATGTAGTGGAATGCATATGATATGTAAAATGTAGTGGAATGCATGTGGAATGAATGCAAATGGAATATGTATGCAGTATGTATGAATGTAATGTAAATATGCCTATATGTAAATGCAAGATGTATGCAATGGGAACATGCCTATGTGAATGATTTTTTTTTTTATTTTTTTTTTAGCCATGTATATATATACATATAAACATCATATTAACAATAAAATACCTTCAAATGGATAACATTAAGTGGTTCAGGTTCCTCCACTCCCTCTAAATTAGCAAGTCTATATGTACCATTACCCACTTTTTGGGAAATTATGTATGGACCTAACCAATTAGCCATGAATTTGTCATGAAGGTGCGGTAAAGCATTGGTGTTTTGTTGGTTCTCTTTAAGTACAAGATATCCTACTTGAAATTCATGAAGATGGACTTTGGCATTGTAAGCACGCTTTAGGCGGTCTTGATAAACTCGTAAGTGTTCTAGTGCATTGAATCACCTCTCATCAAGAAGAGTAAGTTGGTCAAGACGTGCTTGTCTAGCGGTGTCATCATCTATGAATTCCTGCAAAGAAATTTGCAAGGAGGGAATCTTGAGCTCAAGAGGCATGATAGATTTAGCTCCATAGACCAAGGAAAATGGTGTTGCTCCTATTGGCATTCGGATGCTTGTTCGATAAGCCCATAGTGCCAAAGGGATTTTTGTATGCCAGTCTCTATGATTTTTGTTAACAAGTTTCTTGAGAATAGCAATCAAGGTCTTATTGGTAGCTTTGGCTTGTCCATTTTCTTGTGGGTAATAAGGAGTCGAGAAACTATGTTGGATATTATATTTCTTGCAAAGTGCTCGAACATCCTTGTTCTTGAAAGACTTGCCATTATCAAAAATGATTTTAGAGGGAATACCAAAATGATAGATGATATGGTGGAGTATGAAGTCCACAATTTGAGGTCCTATCATACTGGTTAGAGGAATGGCCTCAACCCACTTTGTGAAGTATTCAGTGGCCGTGATGATGAATGTATGTTGTCCCGAGGAAGGAGGTGAAATTTTTCCAATTAGGTCTAGGCCCCATTATGAAAAGGGCCAAAGGCTTTGGATAGGCTGTAAAGCTTGTGATGGTACATGAATTAAATTAGCATGTGCTTGACATTGCTTACAATTTTTGACATAATTGCAACAATCGCGTTCCATTGTGGGCCAATAATAACCCATGCGTAAAAGATGCTTTGCAATGGCCATCCCACTAAAATGACCACCACAAGTACCATCATGGGCTTCAGCTATGGCTCTTTGAGCCTCACTTTTTTTGAGACAACGAAGAAGGATTCCATCATAACCATGTTTATACAACACATCCCCCAAGAGAATAAAATGGGCTACTTTTTTCTTGAAAGAGCATTTTGCAGACCGAGACATATCAGATGGGAGTGTTCCAAATTTTAGAAAGGCCACTATTTGGCTTGACCAAGACTCATATGGTTTTGAATGGATAAAGCAAATGTCTTTTTCATCCTTAGGATCAATACGAACAATGGTTGCTTTAGATATTGTTGAGATTATTAGGGGTTGTACCTCTCCTAAGTCATATTTTGGAATCAATGATCCAAGAGAGGCCATCACATCTACAAATCTATTAGTCGAATGAGGCAAGTTGCTGATTTCATACCATTCGAATGTTGAGAGCAATTTCATTGCTACTTCATGATAAAGCTTAATGGTAGGTTCTTTGCATTGGTATTCTCTGGTTACCTATTTGACAACAAGTTGAGAATCCCAAAATATCCTAATACGCTTGATGCCCATAGCTATAGCAGATTGAAGACCTAAGATTAAGGCTTCGTACTCTACAGTGTTATTTGTGCATGGAAAGTCTAGCTTGAATGATAAAGGGATGGGTATCCCATGAGGTGTATGAAAGACAACTCCAGCACCTTGACCTTTCTCACACTTAGATCCATCAAAGAATAAGGTGATATCGACGTCTTCCTCCGGAATGACATCTTCTTCTAATTCAATGATAGAAAATACCGAATCATCTGGGAGCTCTATAATCAAAGGATGATCACTAGGTAGTGGAGCTTCCACAAGTTGATCGGCTATAACCTGACCTTTAATGGATTTTTGGCTGATAAATTCGAGATCAAATTCTATAAGGAGCATTATCCATTTAGCGGTACGAGTGTTATTGTAAGTGTGAGACATCATATAACGTAGAGGATTTTCTCTAGCTATGACATAAGTTGTATGGCTAAGCATATAATGTCGAAGTTTCTTAGTGGCAAAAACCACTTCTAAGCACAACTTCTCTACATATTCTACCAAAAAATCTCACCAAATTTTGTTCATTTTTCTATGCAAGCATTGTCCCTAAAGCAAATTTCATTGCTGAGACATAAAGATAGAAAGGGACCCCTAGATGAGGAGGAGCTAAGACTGGAGGAGAAGCTAGGTATTTCTTGATGTCATCAAAGGCTTTTTGACATTCATCTATCCATACAAATGGCACCCCCTTTTGTAGTAGGTAATTGAATGGCCTACATTTATCAGAAAGTTATACAATAAAACATCGGATTGATTGAATATTTCCTTGTAAACTACGCAATTCCTTAATGTTAGTTGGGGGAGGCATTTCCATGATGGCCTTGACCTTGTTTGGGTCCACTTCAATGCCTCTTTTGGAGACAATGAATCCTAAAAGTTTACCTGAGGTAACACCAAAGACACACTTTTTGGGATTTAACCTCACCTTATGTTCTAGAAGTCGGTCAAAAATATTTTCCAATACACTAATGTGCTCTTGTCGAGTTTTAGATTTAGCCAAGAGATCATCCACATAGTCTTCGATAATCTTATGCATGTAATCATGAAAGATGTAAGTCATGGCTCGTTGATAGGTAGCTCCTACATTTTTGAGGCCAAAGGGCATAACCTTGTAACAAAAGGTCCCCCAAGGTGTTGTGAATGTTGTTTTGTGTTGGTCATCAGGATTTATGCGAATTTGGTTGTATCCTAAAAAACCATCCATGAGGGAAAGCATTTCATGGCCAGCACAGGTATCGACAAGAGTATCAATGTTTGGAAGAGGAAAGTCATCCTTAGGACATGCCTTATTAAGATCTCAAAAATTAGTGCAAATGTGTATCGACCCATTAGGCTTACGAATGGGTACCATGTTTGAAAGCCACTCAGGATAGTCAATAGGAACAATGAAATTGACATCTAGAAGTTTTTGAAGCTCTTCCTTGACTAAGAGGGCCACGGTAGGATGCATCCTTCTAAGATTTTGTTTGACCGGTTTGGCATCGGGATGTAAGGTGAGGTTGTGGACCACAAGACTAGGGTCAAGACCAGGCATATCCTTATAGGACCATGCAAACACATATTTCTTCTTCTTGAGGAGAGCAATGAATTGCTCTTGTTCATCAGATGATAGGCTTTTTCCAAGCTTGACAATTTGGGGATTGTCAGGATCTGAACTAAGGTTCACTTTGATGGTATCTTCAATAGACATATGTGAACCTTCCTCAAGTTGATGTGGTGTTGGGATCAGATGAATGTCATCTAAGATGTCATCCAAATCTTCCTACTTATCATCATCTAACTCTTCTTGAAAGACCTCGAGATTCTTGGTAGAAGATGGAGGTGAAGGTGGAGGTGAAGGTGGAGGGGAAGGAGGAATGTAGTTGGTAGAAGCCCTTAACAATTCCTCGGATAGGATGAACTCCGAAAAGGAGGGTGGGGAAGAAATCTGGTCCATGTCAACAAGGCTTATGTCAATTGGAATTGGCTTAGCCGGATTGTATGGATTGCGGAGTGGGGTGAATAAGTCAATAGGATTCATACTGACTTAGTAGGAGAAGAGATGGATTGGAAGAATGGATGGGTGGAATGATTGGATTGGAACCGATGTTGAATCTTGTTAACCCTGGATAGCAGCAACAAAACATGAAATTAAATGCTATGTACATGCAAAGAAATATTTTGTTTTTGTTTTGTTTTGAATGTTTTGATTTTTTTTTGAATTTTTGTTTATATACATATGTTACAAATTTTGGCTTGGCTGAATGGCTCAATGGAACTCAGGTGGGGGTGGTTCACCAGGTGGGTCAGCTTGTTCTTGTGGAAGAAGCAAGAGAAATATGGGTTGATGGATGGGAAATAATTTGAGGTAAAACTCATCCTATTGGGTAAGGGGAACAATGGGCTGAGATTCCTCTTCAGAATCATTAGAAGCATTGGACATAAGTTCATACTCTTCATAACTTTCATCATCAAAATCTGGAAGTGGGTAGGAAAAATTTAGTGGATCTTCTTCTTCATTGAAGCTAAGCTCTTGAAGAGCTTGTTAAGATAAGTGGTGGAGGAAAAGGAGGGGGGTTTTTTTTTGGGGTGGAAGGCTTGCTCAAGGGAAGCGGTTGAGGAAAGTGGGGTATATCCCAAGCCTAAATGATCATGTGCTCCTCGATATGGGAAATCAATTATGTCATGTATCCCTTGTTCATGGGAACCTAGACCTTGACCTTGCCAATTGACTATATGGAAGTAACGAGATGGAAATCTCATCATATTTTGTATGTTGGCACATCTTGGCTCTTTTGGTTCTTCGGGTGGATTTTCCTCAATTGAGGAATCAATCCCTCCATAGACAAATTTAATACTATTAGGAGCAGAGCTCATATCATAGAAAACACCTATGGTTAAAGGAGGGTCACGTGGGTGACCAAAATCCTTGGCTATAGGGATGGCAAGAGGGGTAATGGTAACATCTTGGACCATGTATTCACCAATACCAGGACTAGTGATGTGGACCTCAACTTGGGATGAGGTGGTGGATGATGTGGAAATGGATGGCTCAAGATTGGAGGGGGCCATGGAAGGTGGTGGGGAGTTGAATATTTCACAATCTAAAAGTTTGACTTGTGAAACATCGACTGATGGAGAAATATTGGGTGATGGCTTGGAATTAGAAGAAGGTGGATGAGGCAATGATGATGAAGAAGAAATGGTTGTAGAAGAAGGAGTGGTTGAGGTGGATGATGTGGTGAAAGTGGATTGACCTTGACCACATGTACAAGAAGAAATGGATGATTGAGGGGGTTTGGTGATGGGTAACTCCTCAAAAATAGGAGCTTTGGAAGAAGATGTGGATGGATTAGAAGATGAAGTGGATGGATTCAAAGATGATGGGGATAAGAATAGGTGGGTGGAAGGCAACATGGATTCATAGGGGTTTGAAATGAAATTACAATACTTGAAAGGTTCTACATCCATGGGGATGCAATGGACTTGACCATCATGAACGTATTTCAAGCATTGGTGGAGAATTGATGGAACACATTTCATCTCCCTCATCCAAGGTCTACCAAGGAGTACATTGTACGCCATGGCCCCTTCCAAGATGTGGAACATAGTATGCAATATTTTGACCCCTACTTCAATGGGTAAAACAATAGTGCCAACTATGGTACACAAAGCATCGTTAAATGCTTTGAGGGTGAATGAGGACTTGGAAATATGGGAAGGTGGAAGTTTGAGGTTGCTAAGGGCAGTGGTAGTGATAATGTTGATGGATGAGCTGGTATCAATTAGGACTCTCTTAAATGGATTTTTGTCTATCAGGGCCATGATATGCAATGGAGGATCTATGGATTCTAAGGTCATTGACTTTATTTCAAAGTCATAGAAGGTGATGGATGGCTCCATGCATGTTCTAATGCTCCCTACAAAATTGTTGAAGGTATTAGAGTCTTGAGCTTCAAACTCAATAGATTTAAGAATTTCCATTAGGGCTTCTCTATGCCTAGGGGATTGTTGGATGAGCTCATATATGGACAATTTGGCTGAAGCCATTTTCAAACTTGTAGTTAACCGATTGCTTAGGGATACCACTGGCCTTAGAGGATGATGGATGGGCTGATTGGGTGGACTAGAAATATGGATTGGTGGGGATGGATTTGGAGAGGTTTGAATGGGTGGTGGATTTGAAGGTTGTGACACGTTTGGTTGTTGGGCATTTTGTTGATTTTGCCTTTGACCTCTTATGACCACATGGACTGCTCCTACAAAATTTTGGTAATGTTGGACATGATTAACTTGGTTAGGAGGTGTGTGATGATTATTACCTCCTACATTAGTTTGGGCCTCTTCATGATTGGGAAGAGGTGTTTGAAAAATTCCCAAATTCTGATTTTGTGGAGCTAGGGGGTTATCCACCTTAATGGCCCCCAAGTCTATGAGGTCTTGAATGATATTCTTAAAAATATTGCAAGTGTTGATATCATGACCATTTTGCCTATGGTATGGGTAAAATAGATGTTCCTTATAACTTTTGCTACATTTAGTAGGGTCATCAGGCTTAATTTTTGGCAAATCCAATTTTTTTGTTTCATACAACCTTCAAAAGATGGAAGAATACGACTTCATTAAAGGAGTGTATTGGCATTGGGGTTGAGCATATTATCGATGGGAGGGGTTTTCCATAGTTGGTATTATGTTTTGTATCATGAGTGCTTGAGTTACCGAGGGGACCGCATGATAAGCAATTTGTTATGGTTGTTGCATGGGTTGTTGAGCCATTATGGGCTGGCTCATCACCACTTGATTTACTTGATTAGATGGACTAGTCGAAGAGGCTTGTGATGACTTATTTTGGCCTGATTGATTGCTTTTAAATTGGCCCTTGTTTTGCCATTCTTTATTTTTAGGCTTAATTACGCCCTCTTGGATTTTTATCTCCTCAATGATGCTAGCCTATGCTAAGGCTTCTTCAAATGAATGATAGGTATGAAGTTGAAGCATCCAAGAGATGGGTTTTAAGCAACTCTTGGTAAATAATTTGATGATTTCATCCATTGGGAGGGAGAATGGCAATTTGGTAATGACTGCCCTCCAACGGTTTCCAAAGTCATAGATAGGTTCATCATCCCATTGTCTTAAGGTGTATACATCTGATAATGAAACCTTATTTTTGATGTTTAGGACAAAATGCTCAAAGAATAGGTCAATCAATTGTTCAAAAGTATAAATACTATGAGTTGGTAGCTGATTAAACCACTCTATGGCATCTCCTCCTAATGTTTGAGGAAATATTTGGAGCATGAGAGCATTGTCGATTTGAATCCGAAAGCATGCATGAAAAAATGAGCTAACATGCTCCTTAGGGTCCTCGGTTCCCCTAAATTTGTCAAACTTTGGTAATGTAAAGTCTGCCGGATATGGTGGTGATGGTACCGAAGGATGGATTGGTTGATGGATCAGTTGGCTTAAAGTTGATTTTTGGCTTGACATGCCAAGAGTGTTTTGCATCAACTGATCTATTTATTTTTGCATGGCCTGAATCCTAAGATCTTCCCCAGGAATGTGGAAGCCTTGGATAACCTGATGATTTGGAGATGGACTAGAAGAAAAATGTTGGGGAGTGATTAGATGGTTTTGATGGAATTGATTGGTTTGAAATTGATGGGGGGAATATTGATGGTTGAGAGAAGGAGAAGATTGATGAGGAGGAATATTTTGGAAGAATTGGTTGGGTTGGCCAGAAGAAATTATGATTGGAGGGGTTGGATTTTGAATTGGAGGTGGATTGGGGATGGACACCATCGAATATTGGGGTACCCAAGTTGAATTTTGGTTGGCCATGGTTGGTTGGGTTGAAACTATAGGAAGCGTAGGATTTACATGAACTTGTTGTCTAGCATTTTGATGTTGTAGAAGCAATCTGTTCATGAGACCCAATATATCATGAAGTTCTTGTTCGGACATAGAAGAAATTGACAAGGTTGTAGATAGATTAGAAGATGAAGGTATGGATGTGGATGGATTGGAGGAAATGGGCATGGAGCAAGTTGCACTTGATGTGGCAACTTGGGAGGTTGGTACCTATGAGGCAGCATTAACATACTCCTCATACAAAGGATTGGAATAGATTTGGGTATAGCCAGATGGAGGATGAGTGTTAAAAACACTTGGGTTTTGTTGGGATGGACTAGGAGAAGAGGGCATACCATATTCATAGGTAGAATTAGGATATCCTCGGGTGGGGTTGGATGGATAGGATGTAGCCAATTCTGGTTGTGCAACATAGTCTTGGCTAATGGGTTCAAGGACATAGTTAGAAGACCTATAGAGGGCCTCTACCTTGTCCATGTCAATTTGGATGGATGGTTGCTCAATATTTTGGGGAAGGGATCCCTCTTGTGGGAGAGATGGGTGAATGGGCCTAGATGGACTAGGTTGGATAGAATTGGAAGGGTTGGCTACTGAAGTAGTGGGTATGTTTGTTGTATTTTCCATTAAATTATTTTGATTTAATACCTTTGTTTGATTTCGAGTTAGAACCATAAAGTAATTAAATCAAAATGCAATTTTAGGATTGTCAAATTAAATCTCCAAAACTAAAAATAGAGATAAAGAATTTAGAAACAAAGAAAACAATCAATCCTAAGTTTCACCTTGTGTGGCTTACCTTATTCATTGATTATCTCTTTTTAGTGTAAATTCCTTTTAGAAATGACAGTTTTGTGTGTTTGATGTATCCTAATCTTGCTTAATGAAAAATAAAGGTGAAAAACTATGGTTGGATGGGGCAACGAGATTCTTGTTGGTGATGAAATCCAACAAGTTTTCTCGGGGGTAGTCCTAAGGTGTCTAAGGGTAGATATTGGTGGATGGAAATGACTGCCACCATCACCAAATCTCAAGCAATGGCTGGTGATGAAATCCAACCACTACTATTTAAAGTGCAACGTGCTTGTGTGTGATTAATTTTAAATTTTTTATTCTTCTATTGTGGACAAACAATGTTAAAGGTAATAAATTTCACAAATCTAAATTAGAATCCAACACATAAATGCAAATTTCTTCTAAAGAGTGTGAAGTACACCGCTTAAAACCCCCTACCTAGATAGCAACCGGAGGGTTCGTCCACCTCTCTGCCAAAGGAGTCACCCAAGGGTAGGAATACTTTTTGCATTTAAGTATTGTTCCTACTTAGATAAGTAAAATAAGCAACCCTTAACTCCTAAGATGCAAATTCTAATTAATGCTTTTTACTTTCAAATGCAAACAGAAAGATGCAAGAATTATTTGAATTTGCAATTCTTTTCAAAATAGAAAACTCAAAATATGTGATGAATGAATGCATAGATGCCCTAGATGCAATCTAAAATGAATTTATTTCTATATTACTTAATGTGTGTTCATTTTAAGCTTAAAATCTGAAAATAAATAGTGAAATAATGAAATACGTAGAAACAAAAATTGAAATAGAATGGTTGTAGGGCTTACCCAAAAGCCTAAGCTCTACTCCAAATCATTACTAGGCATAGTTGGGTACCTCTATAGGTGCAGTAGAGCACCTGTGTAGGCATAGTAGGGCGCCTGTGGGGATCAGCAGGTGTCATAGAGCGCTTGTGCACCTTCTACAAACTATCACAAGACCTTCCAGAAACCCTAATCGATGATTTTAATTGGTTTTTGCTCCAAAAAACCTTATAAAATGGAACAACATAATGAAATTAGTACAACAAAGTAAATCAAAAAGTAGAACCCTTGTGGGGTCCCACCGTGATCACCATTTGTGAAGCGAAAATATGACACTAAAACAAATATGAAAGTAAAATAATTTCAATGAACAAGAGACTGCACAAAAGATGATTTTATTCAATAAATGGGGGGAGCTAAGAAACTCCTTTGTTACAATCTATTTGTTCAAAAGAACTTATTTTGATACAATAAATATAGGTGCTAGGGTTCTCCGAAACCCTAGCTACAAAACAAGTAGTGTCTCCAATGTATCTTGCTTCCAACAGGATGAGTGGGCTTCTGGTTATCCATAATCAGGCCACTCTAGCTTCAATAGCTACTCAACAATCCTTGATGAATGCTACCTGATCCTGCACACACAACAAACATAGAGTCGTTAGCAAACAAAATGAGGGTTCCATAGTGTGAACCCTCAGAAATGTAAACTAAAAACCCTAGATCTGAATAAACAAAACATGCAAAATCTAAATAACATCAAATAAAAATGCATAAAATACTTACTTTTATGTTTTGTTGCTCCATTGTAGATTGATGGTAGGGTGCCCCGATGACACCTGATGATCTTATGCAGTAAGCTCTAGTCTATGGTTGTGGGGACAATAGGCTCTATGCTGCACCTGCAGAATGCAACAGGAGCTCGACAGTACCTATGGGATGAGGTAGGCGCTCAATAGTACCTATGGATTAGGGTTAGATACGCAGAAGTAGATCAGGGGGATGCGAAGGGCTTGGTGGATGAACGATAATGGCAATGATAGAAATGGGCTGCGAAGATGGCTGGAATCAAAAAATCCTAGGGCAAGCTAGGGTTTTTGGGGAGGCTATGCTAGGGCACAACTAAGGCAATGTAGGTCGAATTCACTCAGAAAGCAAGAGCTCCAATCAAAGCTAGTTCTAACCAATTAGCAAAAGTTTTAGGGATTGAGCATTGAGAATGCTCCTATTTATTATCAAGCCTAGGGTTTTCTTAGGGTTTTAGCTTAACACTTTTGATCGTGTGGCTAATATTAAAGTGGATCCAAAGGCTGATATTAAACTTTAGGTGTGACATAGATTAAGGAAGATGGACGACTGAGATTAGATCAGATCGGATGGTTGAGGTTAATTTGGCTTATAAATATATATTTTATAATAAATATATTAAAATATAATATAAAATATTATATTTAAATATAAATAATATAAAATAAATATAAATAAGTCAAATAGGGGGGAAAATGGTGGGAAAAGGCTAAAGGGGGCCATTGGATGGTGGGAAAGGCATGGAATGGCCAATTGAATGGCGGGAAAGGGTGATGGTGGACAAGTGGCTAGGATTTGGTGTCTACACAAACAAGTAAATATATTAATAGATAGTGGAGCTACTGATAGTTTTATTTCTTGTAATTTAGCCAAAGATATGCTAGAAAGGCCAAGGTATTTGGCTCATGGATGTAAGGTTAAGTATGGATCTGGATAGACATACTCCATAAACCAATGTTTCCCAATGATGGAAATAACCTTAGCCGATGGAACTAAATAAGGATGCTTATATGTAGCCCCACTTCATGCCTTTGATGTAATTTTGGGGATGGATTGGCTACAGGCCCATAAAGCCATAGTCAACTTCCAAATATATGGATCAAGTATTCTGAGTAAGGTGAAGCAAAATGAAAAATTCATAGCAATCAAGGGGCATTTAAACCCCAGATGTTGTCAGCTATGTAATTAAAGAAAGCCCTTAAGAAAGGATGGATTGTCTATGTGGTAAATATGAATGAAGTCAAAAGGAACCTGAAGGGAGAAATGTCTAAGACTTACCAAATTTTGCAAGAATTCCAAGATGTATTTCCTAAGGATTTACATGGACTTCCCTCGGTGTGAGAATTTTACTTCACCATTGATCTTATACCAGAAGTGAAACCAATTCACTGATATTTGTATAGGATGTCACCCATTAAGATGCAGGAATTAAAAGTACAATTACAAGGGTTATTAGATAAGGGGTTGATAAAATCGAGTAAGTCACCTTGGGGTGCATCTATTTTATTTGTAAATAAGGATGGGTATTTAAGATTGTGTATTGACTACCGAATATTAAATAAAGCTACCATAAAGAACTGGTAATACCTGCCCAGATCAAAGATTTATTGGACCAACTAAGAGATGCCATGATATTCACCAAGATATATTTAAGGTCAAGATATCACCAATTAAGGATACGTGAGGAGGACACTCACAAAACAACATTTAAGATGAGGTATGGACATTATGAGTTCACTGTCCTACCTTTTGGGCTAACTAATGCCCCAGTTGCCTTCATGAATTTAATGAATAGTGTGTTCAAAAGTTATTTGGACCAGTTTGTCCTTGTGTTCTTAGATGACATCCTAATATATTATTGGAGCAAGGAAGAGCATGACAAGCATCTCAAAGTCATGTTGGAGCTACTAAGGGAAAAACAACTCTATGGGAACCTAGCCAAAAGTGAGTTCTATTTTTTAGAGGTGCGCTATTTGGGGCACATCATCTCAGCAAAAGGGATCGTAGTGGATCCAGAGAAAATAGAAGCCATACTAAACTTGCCACCTCCTACCAACGTTACAAAGGTAAGGAGCTTCATGGAATTAGTAAGCTATTACCGATGTCACATAAAATATTTCTCAAATATTGCTTCGACAATAACGAACCTTCAAAAAAAGAAAATGAATTCAAATGGACAGAAAAGTGTGAGGTTGCTTTCATGCTGTTAAAGCAAAAACTTACCATTGCACTAATACCAAAGATTCTATATCCCCAAGAAGAATTTATAGTGTGCACGAATGCACCGTTGGAAGGATTAGGGGGAGTACTCATGCAAAGGGAGTTCATAGTAGCATATACTTCCAAGAAGCTCAAGAAGTATGAAGTCAACTACACTAATCATGATTTAGAATTAGTCGCTATAGTACATGCCTTGAAGGGCTGGCACCACTATTTTGTGGGAAGACATTTTGAATTAAAAATGGATCATCAAATACTAAAGTACATATTCATCCAATCAATACTCAATGCAAGGAAAAGAAGGTGGGTCAAGTTTCTTGTTGAGTATGAATTTGAGATTGAGTACATAAAAGGAAAAGAAAATAAAGTGGCAGATGCTTTAAGTAGAAAAAGATACATAGCAGAACTAACCAGGAGCCATGTAAAGCTCATGGACCAAGCAAGATAAGAGCAAAAATAGGATGAGTATTACCAAGAATGAGCAAATATCCTGAGACCAATAAGGAGTTTGGGGTGATAGATGACCTTCTATGCTATAAATGAAGAGTTATCGTACCAAAATTAGGAGATTCAAAAATGCTAATAATGCAAGAAGCCCATAGATATCCTTATACAGCTCACCCTGGAGGGGTAAAAATGAGAGAAAATCTGAAGAAGACCTTTTGGGTAGGAATGAAGAAGGATATTACATATTTTGTAGCCTGATGCCTTGAATGTCAGAAGGTAAAATCCAAATGCAAACATCTCATAGGATATTTGTACCCTCATAGGGTACCTACTCAAAAATGGTAGGTCATATTGATGGACTTCATAGTGGGTCTACCAAAAACCTGGTATCAGCATGATGTAATTTTTTATGGTTTTTGACTAATTGACCAAGGTCGCACACTTCATACCTGGGAGTACCAATGATGGTGTTAAAATAGTGGCCAATATATCTGTCAAGGAAGTGTTATGATTGCATGGATTTCTAGAGGTAATCATATTAGATAGGAATTCCAAGTTCACTTTTGAATTTTGGAGAGCCCTTAACCAGGCAAAAGGCACAAAATTGCACGAGTTCAGCATACCACCCTAAAATAGACGGTTAGACAAAGTGGGTAAACCAAATATTGGAGGACATGCTCTGCAAGTATTGCATGGATCACAAGACTCAAAGAAAATATTTTCTACCATTAGTAGAATTTATCTACAATAATGGATATCACTCTTCCCTAGGGATGGCACCCTTTTATGCTTTGTATAGGTGAAGGTGTAGAACGCCATTGTCTTGGGATGACCTTGAAGATAGAACTGTGATTGGGCCAAAAATGGTCAAGGAAATGGAAGAACAAATTAGGGTAATCAGGCTAAGGCTAAAGGAAGCTTCTGATGGGTAAAAGAGTTATGCCGCTCTAAAGAGGACTCCTCGAGAGTACTCAATGGGAGATAAAGTGTTCTTAAGATTCAAACCAATGAAAAGTGCAATCAAATCCATTAAATTGGATCCATGATTTGCAGGACCCTTTGAGATCATAGAGAAAATTAGTTTGGTTGCTTACTGACTCGCCTTGCCTCCTAATTTGTCAAAAATCCATGACACTTTCCACATATATTTGCTTAGAAAATATGTTGCTGACCCTGACCATGTATGAGATGTTTCTAATTTATAGATGATAAACCCAGAAGCAATTGAATTGACGCCAGTGAGAATTCTCAAATTTTGTTCTAAGGCTATGTGGAATCGAACCGTTGAGTAGTGTAAGGTCCAGTGGGACCATTTCTAGGAAATAAATGTCACTTGGAAAAAGGTGGCGAATATGAAGAAATATTTTCCTTTTCTATTTAATGAACTCTAAAGTTTTTTTTTTTGTAATAATTCCTGTCTTGACTGTAATTATCTATGTTAAAAAAAAAACAACACCAAGGACAGTGTTAGTCCTAGTGTGGGAGGATGTCATGACCCTCCCAGCTGGACTTTACAATGAAGAAACAATGCATTAAATAATGATGCTTCATTATTAAATTTTTTTGTGCAATAAAGCAGCTATATAATATTACTAGATAATAGAAAATATGTTACTTCTAACAAATTGCCAATGTGGGTACAAAATGGGGAATTATTTTTAGGCGAATTTTTTCGGCTCTGGCGATTTGGCTTTTGGCGGGAAATTTTTTGTGACGGCGTCTGGTGTTGCTCGAGGGACTCTGGCCCGAAGATCTTGCCTAGGGCTTTGGGGGGTTGTTTCTGCTTTCGCCTGAAGGTTCTTTAGTGGTCCCGGAGGGCCCGATGGGGTCTCCTCCCCGTTTCTCCCGCCGGGAGAAAGACCTCATATGCCGAGAAGTTGAAAGATTTTCCCTCGCCTTCCACGGACGGAGCTCGACGGAACGCTTTTCAATCGATACTCAAGACTGTTGCCAATGGCCCAAATGCTCACCGCGTTAATGGATGCCTCCCACAATCTACCTCCAGGCCTAAGATTGTAATAGAACCAATGCCGGTCGAAGATACAATCGTCTACCGAGCTAATCACGACTTGATCTGCAAATTCATGGGCATCCGGCCCACACTGAATTTTCTTGCATACCTGGGTTCGTCGTAACCGGGAGCCACACGGTGAGTACTCTCTATGGCCTATAAGCAATGGGTATTTCATCATAAGTTTCTCTTCTTTAGCGGATAGAAACAGAGCATTTGAATCAGAAAAGAGAAACCACGGACCAACAGGGTTATTTGTCCAACCCTAGAGAGTGGGTTTCGACCCCCGCATCGAACCCACGGCCGTCCCGGTCCTGGATCCGGCCGTACGCTCTCCCGATGGAGTTTTGGGGTGAGCAGTGTTGGAATTAATAGGTAATTCCCTAGGCAGATTTCTTGGAGTCTCCAAAGATACCATAGAGGGCAATACCGCTGTCTTTGCTAGAATATGTGTAGAGATGGACATTAGTCACCTCTACCACCGAGGTGGAACTTGAGCTTGGCAGGAGTACCCCGGATCCAAGCAGCTAGACTATGAGGCCCTACCTTTCAGTGCCGAGTATGCCATAAGCATGGACATTTGGCAAGGTTCTCGCCCAAACGTAGTGAGCACAAAAACGGAGGCTCCGAGTGGAATGTCAAACCGCCCTAGAGAGGGTAAGTCCAATCCGGTCAATGAACCCTCTAGCAATTCTCCAGTCCCGATGCTCAGCAGATGGCTTTGAACAGTGAAACGAAAGAGAAACAAAAAGAAAATGGCAAGGAGCAGGTACAGCTCAAGCCAAACAATCGGTATGAAATTTTTAAGTCATTAGTGGATCTGGAGGACCAATCTATGGAGGGAGTGGTTGGGAATGGTGAGAATGTCAACACTCCACCTCTTGTTTCTCCTTCCTTCACTCCCGTAGTAGAACAGGATCGTGCTGCACCGAGTACCTGCAGTCAGAGAATCCAGGGGCTTTGGTTATACACTCCCCAGCACAGCCGGCTATAAAAGATGTTACCATGGGAAATGCAGATAAAAATAGAGAAAGGCCTGCTTTAGGGATTTCCCAGGTGGAAAAGAGATCAAGAAACAATAACTCTCAAGGAGCGGGAAGAAAATCCAATAAGGAACTACTAACAGCGCAAGGAGATAAGCTAATCAATGGAGGATTGGTGAGGACCATTGATTCTTACTGCTCTCAAGGTTTTCAATGATTATTCAATCTTGGAATATTAGGGGTTTAAACAATAGAACCCATCAATCTGCTGCTCAAAGACTCTTAGAAAACTGTAAAACAGACTTTTTGCTTCTTCAGAAGACCAAAATGTCTTTAGATATTATGAGTAAAACCGCTACTAAAATCACGGGGAGCCGGGTATATGGACGTGGCCGCCCAAGGAGCTTCAGTGGAATTGTTACCCTTTGGAACCCTCTCGGTCCTGGACTCGCTTTAGAACATGTAGCTTGTAGGGGTGTACTTACTTCTCTCTTCGTAAATAACTTCAATTCTGAGCTGGTCCTTATAACCAACTTTTATGGGGCCCAAGATCTTGATGGCCAGAGGCTCCAATGGGACGCTGTTCACAACATGAGAGCATACAGGAGTGTTATGACCGGATTATTGCAGGGGATTTTAATGCAAAATTATCTCGTTCGGGGACCGGGAAGGTGGCTCCCCTATTTTGGATCCAGGGGATCGGCTTCTGATTGCCCAAGTTCATGCCTTTAATCTAGTGGACGTTCAAGGCCCTAGTGTTTTTTTCACTTGGACAAACAAGAGAAAGGAGCCACATAGCAGGAAGGTCAAGTTAGATCGCTTTTTGGTCTCGGAGGAGGCTTTTGTTAAATGGACTTTTAAGTTCCAGATTTTGGAGGGCCCTATTTCGGATCATTTTCCCATTTTGCTTGAGGGAGGGACTTCGAGAGGACAGCACCATAGGCCTTTTAAATTTGAGAATTTTTGGTTACAAAAGGAGGACCTTCGACAGAAAATTTCTCAATGGTGGGACGTAAGGCCGTCCACCTTTTGGGACAAGCAATGTTCAAATTTCATAAACAGACTTCAATTTGTCAAAATTCAATTGAAACAATGGAGGAAAGGAAACAAGTCGGATTTCCAGGCCCCAAAGGGCCCCCTTGGTGGCTAGATGGGAGGAGGTTCGGAAACTTTTTAGGGAAGGATCAATTATCGAGCAACTCAAATGAAGATGACGAACTGCGTAAAGCGGTTGAGGACATTGACAACCAAGAGGAGTTATACTGGAAACAGAGGGCTAGAAATACTTGGTTATTAGAGGGGGACAGAAATACCAAATTTTTTCATCGGTCAGCTTGTGCTAGGAGACAGATGAACAATATGGAAGTTCTCAAAGATGAACATGGAAATGTCTTCGATACTATTCCTGGTATGCACTCCCATGCTATCGATTACTTTTCTAAACTTTTTAAGGAAAGTATGCAGCAAGATATTGAGGCTCGTAACGAAGTTCTTAATGTTATTCCTCCTATTATCTCTGAAGAGGACAATCAGACCCTGCTTAGACCCATTGAAAGGGATGAACTGAGAAATGTGGTCTTTGGTATGAGTACTGGAAAATCTCCTGGTCCATATGGCTTTCCTATTGAATTTTTTCAGGCTTTCTCGGGACACCTTGGAGGAGGATGTTCTGTGTCACATCGAGGAATCCGGATCCAATCGAAGAATGCTCAGTGCGATCAATCACACCTTCATTGCTTTAATTCCAAAAGGGGAAGCGGGGACTCATATCTCTGATTTCAGGCCTATTGCTTTATGCAATGTGATTTACAAAATCATCACTAAGATAATGGCTGAGAGGCTTAAACCCCTTCTTCATAGCATCATTTCTCCTGAACAGGGGGGCTTTGTTGAGGGAAGACAAATATTGGATGGGGTGGTTTTGGCCCAGGAGGCCATCCATTCAATGCAAACTTCGGGCAACAAAGGCATGTTCATTAAACTCGGATATGTCCAAGGCTTATGACCGGGTGGGGTGGTGCTTCTTGTCGAAAATGCTGGCTGCCTTTGGCTTTTCTCAGGAATGGATTGATTGGGTTATGAGTTGTGTTTCTTCTCCCTCTTTTTCTCGTTCTCATTAAGGGCCTTCCCTCGCTTCCTTTCGGCGCCTCCCGTGGGCTCCGCCAGGGAGACCCTTGTTCTCCCTATCTCTTCCTTCTCTTGGCTGAAGGTTTGGGCAGACCGTTTTTGAGGAGAAGGCAACAAGGTCTGCTTTCTGGTATCAAGGTTGGGGAGGAAACTCTGACTCACTTGCAATTTGTGGATGATACGGGTCTGGTTGGTGCGGCCACTCTTCGGGAAGCTAGAGGAATCAGAGATACTTTGAATTTCTACCTAAGGGCTTCAAATCAGGTTCTAAATGTCAAGAAGTCCAAAGTGGTCTTTTTCAATCTCGACCAACGGCTTCAGGAGCGCGTTATTGAGATCCTGGGCTTCACAAGGACTTCTCTTCCAATTGTTTACCTGGGCGTTCCCCTTCATTTCAAAAAGTTAAATATTGATATTTGGAAGAACCTGTTAGCAGGCATCAAAGACAGAATGAATCATTGGGCCCATAAATGGCTAAGCTACGGGGGTAGATTAACCTTCCTGAAATCGGTTATTCAGGCTTTGCCGATCTATAAATTCTCAATACTGGCTGCCCCTCATACCATCTGGAAAGAGCCGGACAAAATGGCTAGAAGATTTTTATGGGAAGGCGCAAAAGGGAAGAAAAAATGGGCCTTGGTTGGGTGGGGACAAAGTTACCCACCCTAAGGATAAAGGAGGGCCGGGCTTGAGAAGTTCTATGCTTAATAACGGAGCTTTGGCCGGAAAACCGTATTGGAGGTGGATTTCTCACCCATCCTCTCTCTTCAACAGAATTCTTTCCAAGAAATATTTGGGGCATGTTCATCCCAATGAGGTGGGTCGCTTTCCCTTGGAAGGTCCTGGTTCCTTAGTGTGGCAGACTCTCAAGCTTGGGTCCCAGATTATCAAAGATCAATTATTCTGGAAAGTGGGGAAAGGAGACAAGGCTCGTTTCTGGACTGACTCTTGGGACCAGCATCCGCCCATTATTGTTATGTTCCCCGAGCTACAACCTATCATGACCGCCTTAGAAGCCCAGGGTTGGATCCTTATTGATAATTATCTTCTTACCAGTCATTTGGGGGGGTATACTTTTAAAAAGTTTAAGCGATGGGAGGAGTGGCCAATCATCGTCTCTCCGGAGTTGGCGCCTATCCCGCAAAAAAATCTTGTCGTAAAGGTTCCTCACGGGGAAGGATGAGGAAGATGAATTAGCCTCGGGGCTATGGAAGCCTTGGGGTCTACTCGCTTAAGGCCGGATATGAAGAGATCCTCCCCGAGCCTCCCCCACACTCTTTTCCGGCTCAAAGATTGGAGAAGGATTTGGCATTCAAAGGGTTGGCCGAAAGTGAATTTCTTCGCTTGGCAACTTATGCATAATGGTCTTCTCACCTTTGACAATCTCAGACTTAGGGGTTTCAATGGCCCCTCTCAATGTGCTTTATGCCTCCAACATGAGGAAACCGCAGACCATTTGTTTTTTGAGTGTCCTTTTACTCATCAGATTTGGGAACGCTGGTTCTCTCAATTTAAACTCCAGTGCTAATGGTGTTCTCAACCGTACCAATATTTGGGAAAAATGGAAATGGGGCAGGTTCAATTCCATAGCTCTCCGAACCGGCCGGCGCTAGGCTTTCTCTTCATTTGGTGGCAAGTTTGGTTGGAGAGAAACGCCCGGATCTTTAGAAACACTTTCTCCTCGATTGACGGCGTTTGGCAGTGTCATCCGGAGCAAAGTCACGTAAACCGTTGCTACTTTTGTCAATGAAAAGAATCAAAGCTACTCTTGGGCATCCCGAAGAGGGGGTTGAGGGTCATGAGAGGCAAGGCAGATCATGCCGGAAACCTCCCCCGAAGGCCGGATCAAGATCAATACCGATGGGGCCGCAAAAGGCAACCCGGGCAACGCAGAAATTGGTGTTGTTTGTCGGGATCACTCGAGTGCGGTTCTTTACTCGGGAATTGCAGGGATTGGGCAGAGCCACGAACAATGAAGCCGAAGCCTTGGCCATTAAGTCGGCGTCTATCCGGGTCGTTAGCTGTGGTTACCGGAGGATAATTCTTGAATCCGATTCTCAAGTCCCGATCGGCGCTCTAGATTGCTTGCGGAATTTCTCTTTAAAAGCCCGGAGACTGCGGATGTTGATATCTCAAATCAAGGAGTTATGGAGGGAGTTAGATGATGTCATCCCCGTGTATGTGAGTAGAAATCGAACACGGTAGCCGACTTCCTTGCGAAGATGGGTGCCGAGAAAGAGGTAGGTGTTCACCGCACAGTTGATATGCCTATGATAGATGAAGAGATTCGGAGTGGTCCGGAACGATCCCCGCATCCATGAGCTCAAAAATGACTAAGGTTAGTTTCTCGTCGCGATATCGCGACATATTGCGCCGTCGCGACCCTCGTTTGGTAATCTCGTCGCGATTCCCTCGCGACATGTTGCTCGTCGCGACCTATCCTGGATAATCGTAGCGATTTCGCTACCCTTTTGGTTGCTGCGGCTTTGGGAGGAAAATTGTAGCGATTTCGCGACTTGTTGCGCCGTCGCGGTCTTTGATGAGAAGGTGTCGCGATGTCGCGACCTTTTTGGTTGGTTTTGCTGCTGGAGGAAAAGTGTCGCGATATCGCGACGCTTTGAGAAAAATTGCATGAAAGGGAAAAACCGTCGCGATATCGCGACAATTTTTGTGAAAAGCTACTCTAAGGAAAATTCGTCGCGATTTCGTGCCTTTTTTGAGGAAAGGACACAAAGGGGCATACTTGTTGCGATTTTGAGATGTTTTGAGCAAAATTTAGTTAAGGGGAAAAACCGTCGCGATATCGCGACCTTTTTTGAGAAAAGCCTCCCAATGGATAACCTGTCGCGATTTCGCGACATGTTTATGGAAAGGAAGCAAAGGGGCAAACCTGTAGCGATTTCGCTACAGTTCTGGAGAAAAACTGCTTGCAGGAAAAACGTCGCGATTTCGCGACTAGTTTTGGTAATGGGCACCTCGGGGGTGAACATGTCGCGATTTCGCGACACTTTTGCGGATGGGGCGCCCATTGGTTTTCTTGTCGCGATTTCGCTACACTTCCGGCCAAGTGGGGCTCCAAGGAAAAGCCGTCGCGATGTCGCGACACTTTCTCAAAGTTGCTGATCAAAGGGGTCCTCGTCGCGATTTCGCGACAGTTTCGGGGAGCAGGTGCCTTCAGGCTTTCTCATCGCGATTTCGCGACGCTTTTGGCGTTTGGGTGATTTGGTGCTGTGCTGTCGCGATTTCGCGACTTTTTTCGTGTGTTGTGGTTCCGGCGCTTTTTGTCGCGATATCGCGACATGTCGCGTTATCGCGACTGGTTGTTGTGGCGCGGCGGTTGTTTGGTTTGGTGTCGCGATTTCGCGACATGTCGCGTTTTCGTGACATGTCGCGTTTTCGCGCCCTTTGTACTTCTGGTCTCTTTGCGCTTGGTTGGGATGCCCTTTCTCCCTCTTGTAACTGTCTTTTGTTTTAATACAAGTTTTTTTCATTTTTTTCAAAAAAAAAAAATTGCCAATGTGTAGGATCATGTGCACTCATAAGTGGAAGAAGTTGAGTCCTCCACCAAAGATGAGGGTACTTGAGGTTGGGGGAAATGATGATATGATAGCTCGAAGGTAACAAGGATAGATACCTTCATATAGGTATGCATTTGGTTAGGGATAATCATCAATAAATAGCCACCTTGAGCCCTAGACTGATGGCCTAGTAGCTATCATAAGTTATTGAGGCAGAGACGGGTGACTAAATTGATAGAAAGATCTCCCTCTTTGTTTGTGATCACATTCATTTGTCTTTTACTTCAGCACTTCACCTTAGCAATGGAAATTTGGAAAGAATGAATTGTCTTCATAACTTCTTGATAAATTTATTTTAGAAAATAAATAGATTTATTCTTAAATAAAATAATTTTTTAGATAGTCATTCATTTGAATAAATGGTAAATTTATTTTAGAAAATAAATAGATTTATTCTTAAATAAAAGAATGTCTTAGATAGTCATTCCTTTAAATAAATGGTGAATTTAATTAAAGGATAATTAGATTTGTAAATGCCTTATTTTAGGCAACCTTTCATTTAAATAAAATGGTAAGATTTATGTTAAATGATAATTGAGTGTATTCTTAAATAAAAGAATAGAAAAGAGGTAATGAAATCTATTTTTGCTTACCTCGAAATTGGGTGGGCCAACCAAAGCAGAGCCTAGTTGGCAAGAGGTATGGCTCCATTAATGTAATAATGGCTCCACCAAAGTGAGGGGATGATTCTCTCTACATAAAGGAAAAGGACTTCAATGCGAAGAGTATGGGAAAGGTGAGGAAGGGATGTCTCCTATACCACCTTACAAAGGGGTGGGGTGCAGAAGTAATGACGGTGGATTGCGGATGGAAGTCAAGAAAATAGGATAGAAGAGCACTAAGGTAAAAGGGAAGGGGAGAAAAAGAGGAGGGTAGAAAAATATGGGAGCAGAGCAGAAAAAGGAAGAAGGAGAACAAAAACAAGGGGGTGCAAAACTTGGATGAGTGACCATTAGAATCAGGCAGAGTAGGTGATAGGTTGGTATTTGAAGCTTGCTGTTTGTTTTAGCTTGCCAAGTTTTATTAGTAGCTCTTTGTTGGTGGATTTTTGGTCACTGCCTTTGTAGTGGTTGAGCGAAGCTCATCGTCTACTTAGTTTTGTTAGTAGTTATTTTTTGGCTAAGCATTGCTCACTGTATTTGTAGTGGTTGAGAAGCTCACCGTCTGCTTAGTTTTATTAGTAGCTCTCTGTTGGCCAAGCATTGCTCACGACCTTTATAGTGGTTGAGTGAAGCTCACCGCTTGCTTTAGCTTTGCTATAAGCTTTGTTAGTAGCTCTATTGGCCGAGCATTGCTTGTTGCCTTTATAGTGGCCGAGTGAAGCTCGCAAACTGCTTTAGCTTTGTTGTTAGAGATTTTTTGATCAAGTGTTGCTCATTGCCTTTGTAGTGGTTGAGAGAAGCTCATCGACCAATTTAGCTTTGTTGTTAACTCTCTTTTGGTCGAGCGTTGCTCACTGCCTTTGTAGTGGTCGAGCGAAGCTCACCGCTTGCTTTAGCTTTGCTATAAGCTTTGTTAGCTCTCTATTGACCGAGCATTGCTCATTGCCTTTGTAGTGGTTGAGCGAAGCTCACCACTTATCTAGCTTTGTTAATAGCTTTGTGGTGGTCGAGCATTGCTCACTGCCTCTGTAGTGGTTGAGCGAAGCTCGTTGCCATGGTATAGTTATGTTATGGTGTTGACCATAGTCGAGCGTAGCTCATCGTTGAGCGTAGTTGTTGTGCACTCAAAGTTGAAGGGTTGTGCACATAGTGGATTAGAAGCACCATATTAGGACCATAGGGTGGTGGGTAAAACTCCCCTGTAGACTCTAGTCAAGTAGGAAGCTTGTCTTAGGAGAAGGTTCCCTTGGTGGTAGACTTCTAATTTAATTTATATTATGTTGTGTTTCATTTTGTGAAATGAGGGTATGGGACCTTGCTTTATAAAATGGAATGGAAAATATATTATGTTATGGTTCATTTTGTGAAATGAGGGTATGGGACCTTGCTTTATAAAATGAAATGGAATGGATTTTATGGAAATTAATGTATTTATGTTCCATTTTGTGAAATAAGGGTATGGTACCTTTCTTTATGAAATGGAATGGAAAATATATTATGTTATGGTTCATTTTGTGAAATGAGGGTATGAGACCTTGCTTTATAAAATGAAATGAAATGGATTTTATGGAAATTAATGTACTTATGTTTCATTTTGTGAAATGAGGGTATGGGACCTTGCTTTATGAAATGATGATAAATGATTGTGGTACAAACTAAAAGATGTTTGCTTGATTTAAATAAGATGAAAGAACCCAATGCTTTAACAGTTAAGGGTATGGCACTTTAATTGTTAAATTAGGGGTAGATCATTTATTGCAAATAAAGCATAATGTAGGATGCATGGTAGAATGACTCTCATAAGTGGGTGAGAGGGGTCATAGAGAGAAAAGCTCTATGATAATATCTATTCATTAGAAATTTGAATTGCTTGGGTTAATTGTATAGTTGCAATTTGGCAAATAAATGAGTAAATGCATTAGAAGCATGTATATCCATATCCATGAGTGTCCTGATCCCCTACTATCCTCACTTGATCGATGGAAGAGCGGGAGGACCAAATTCAGGAGATGAACTACTTCACAAGTTTTCTTTTTACCTTACTTCTTGCTTGATCATGCAATACATTAGATTTACGGGGAGATTTCCCCAATGGATTAAATGAGCATTGTTTATTATTATATTTTGTTTCCCCTTTCTGATTGTAATGTTATTTAATTGCTATCACATGGTTCTTTTTATGAGTATTCATGCTTGTTTAAATTTGCTTGTTTTGTTAGATTTAGTATCTAGATTCCTCCTTGGTGTTCTTAAGTGTTTAAAAAAAACAAATTGTAAGTTCTAGGTGAACTTAGAGGATGACCTAAGGGCTTAAGACCCCCTTAGGAAGATGGGTTATCTAGTTTTAGAAGTTGTACTAAGAGTTAAGCTAGCTTGTCAGAGGATAATATTAATAGCTTAACTTGTGATATACATAGCATACCCACACATACTGGTTTGTGTGTGGTATGGAGATGCGTGTATGCCTTCCAATGATTGAGTGTGGTAAGTCTAGCTCATCAAGACCTACTGTTGGACCTGTGAAGGCTGCTGAATATCTAAAACCTGAGAAACCATCAAAAGAGGTTGTTGCAGTACTCGATGTGGAACAATAAGAGGAGCAATATGAGCAACAGGAGGAGGCATTGATGCTGGAGGAGGAATGACCTCCTTAGGAATAGAAGGATGAATGTCCTTTGGCCATGAGACTAAAGAAATCCTTGGTAAAGACTCCAAGAATTTTGTATGTGGAAGATTACGTATAAGAAAGCTCTTACTCCGATGATGCAAAGAATAGGTTTTATGATAAGCATCAGATGAGGGTCTCTTATAGTATGAAAAGGTTGGCCGAGAATCATTCCATACAAGTCCATGGGAGTCACGTCACAGGTGACTCAATCCATATAGTGTGGACCAAAGGCAAACGATAAAGTACAACATTTTGTGATTGTAGAGATAGTTCCCGCATCCTTCCAACCAAGTGAATAGGGAGAAGGATGGGATTCAACTAGAAATTTGAGGTGATCAACCACATATTGAGAAATGAGGTTGTCCGAAGATGCAACTCATAGAAAAGTTGGGAAGAAGATGTGCTCATGTGAGGAACATACTCTCTCTATGTTTTTTTCAATGTAGGAGGGTCACTTGGTTTAGTTTCCCCTGAAGTTCTGGATACACTGTATCTTCTCCTACATAATCAATGGGCCCATCTTGTGGTGCCTCCTATTGAGGTTGTGCAAGAAAATTTCTCTTCTTTCTGAAGCACTCAGCTTCGTTGTGTCCTCATTTATTACAATGATTATAGAATTTTTTTCCATTATAAGAAGGGAAAGAAGAAGAAGGAGAAGTAGTAGAAGAAGAAGTTGAAGTTTTATCAGACTGCTGCTACTGTGGTGGTCCTGGTTTGGGTGCCTTGGATGAGACCCCTGAATTCATAGCAATTTTAACTTCCTCCAGTTGTACCTTATTATAGACTTCATTCAAAGTGGCACAAGGTGCATATTTCAACTCTTGAAAGAGTTGATCTTGCAAACCACTCTTAAACTTATTGATAATCTTAGGAGTGGGATTGAGGATGCTATTGAGAATCCTCAATTTGTTGAACTTCCCAATGTAATCTTGAACACTCATGTTGTGTCCTTGCCTCAGACAAAGCCATTGGAAATCCAAATCCTTAGAAAAATTAGAAGGATAGAATGTATCCTTCAATGCTTGGACCAAATCATCCCAAGTGTCTATGGGATCTTGGGTGCTTTGATGATCCTGTACCAAAACTTTAGCAATGCTAGAAAGTTTTAGTTTTGCAAAAGCAACTTGGTCATATTTTTTAATTTTTTTGTAGTCAAACCATGTATCCATGTCGAGAATCCAGCTATTGAGAATGTCTGGATCCTAAGAGCCATTATAAATATTAACCTCACATTTGATTTGAGGTTGAGGTTCATGAGGTGGACTAGGCCCAGTCATGTTTTGAACCTTGTCAGCCAAGATACTGACAACTTCAGCTATGGCAACCACTTATTCCACCAAATTAGTAGTCATCTGACCTCTAGTGTAAGCTATAAGGGATACAAAAACTCTTCTCAAATAGAGTTACAAAATTTGCCTCGCGGGGCAATTACAATAGTGCTATGAGTTCCAAGCACAATAAGCCATAAAATGGCTTACAATTTCTTGCCTCTTAGGCAATTTACAAAAGCCTTTCCCCAATGCTTGGTAAATTACAAAATGATGCAAAACTTTGCAAAAATTTTGAGCCTCTAAGGCTTTTACAATGCTTTTATAATTTTAATAAATTGCAAAAAAGATATGCAATTTTGAATGTTTAATTTAAAATAATTAAACATTAAACTAAAGTTTAAATTTAATTTAGATTAAATTAAAATGAATTACTTTAAAATAAAATAAAAAAATAAAAATTAGTTTAATAATTGCATTTAGCAAAATTTTTACCTTTGGCCAGCGAGAATAGAACCCGTGAATTCACGGAGGAGAGCACCTTAGCGCTTAGCAGTCAACCAACTGCTCTAGGCGACTTGGTGATAACACAAAAGAGCACTCTATTATTTCAATCCTTCAATCAATTGCAAGCTAGTATCTGATGCGGCTACCAGTCTATTACCGATTGAATCTCTAGCGATCCTGCATCTGCAAATGATGATGCTACCGATCCTGTAACGCACTTCGTATACCGAGCGAGGCCAACAACACAAAAGTCATCAAAAACAAAATAAATTTTGTTTTAAGGGCTATGAGGGTCGAAGGAACCTGCGCACTCAAATACGTCTCAATAGAAGATCAAGTTATGGAGATGCATCAGTGGAATACTTGACAACATGATTCTATGCACTGTAACCATTACTACAACACAAGCCTGCGTCGATGAGGATCTCTAGTCGGTGCAAGGTAAAATTATTTCCCTATGATTTACATCTTTGATGGGCAAATAAAAATAATGTTCTGCATGTGCCTATAGAGGATGGCACTTCCTCCTTGTGAAAACAAACTGACGTTCACAAACATCAAAAATGCTATTGCGCGTAAAAATTCACCGATGAACAATTTAAACGACCATCATCAGGCTTCGTCGATGATCGACACACGATCGCTCTCTATGCTAAATCAATCAACAAAACAATCGATCGAGTTGTTGTAGCATCATCACAAACTTATCAGAATAAAAATCACCTGATGCTTACTGGTGCGTTAGCAGACTACGAGGAGCAAAAAAATAGGGGAACTTGTATCACATGCAGAATGCTATGGACAATAAGGGGTTTTAAAAATAAAAAGGCATTATATGCCTTATGACCACCTCTTAGTGGTCAGTCCCTTCCACCTTTCATCCATAGAATCGTCTACATCCTCGCTTTGTCGTCCACACGTGTCAGTTATCGTCCATCCGCCTCGAGTTAGGGTCAGGGTCATCCATCTTGTGGTTCACCATGTGTGCCAACTTGTGTCAGGTTTTCAGCTGTCTAGAGTGCTATCTATCATCAGTCCACCAAGATTTTTGTGTTGTCAGGTTTCTAGAGTGCCATCTATCATCAGTTCGCTTAGCTTTTCGGTCCATCGCTTAGCCGTTGTGTCCTCGATTAGACTAGCGATCATAAATTCTAGTCCTGTCAGTTTATCCACAAAGATGGAGGTAAGTCGCCAACTATATTTCGTTGGTCAAAATTGTTGAAACAACAAATTTTGAAAATTTTATTGGTAAAACATCTCAACCTGGAATGACCTTGGAGTCCACCAAAGCCAAATGGCACAAGCCGTCAAATGGAATGAAAAATTTCCAATTGGAAAATCAATCGCCTATGAGCCCGATCAAACCTAGCTCTAATACCAAATGTTGAGGCAAGATTTAGACAAAAATCAAGCTAATCATATATTCACAATGCTAAGGTTTAAATAGGCCCTTAGTGCCCGAAATACAAACAACATGCCCCCAAATATCGTAGGAGGAATAGGGAGGCAAACCAACTACACGCCCCATTCACAGGAGGAGAAATAGGGAGGCGTAAAACCAAATAGATGCTAATGGAAATTCTAATAACTAGAATATTCTATCTAATGGAAATGTGAGAAAAAGACTCACGAATTATTAGCATAAAAATGAACCTACGAAAAAAAGTAACCTAGGTAGAAAGATGCCCTCATCAGCTACTCATCATGGATGTCTTCTTCAGTCAATTTCCCTGCTTCTGTTGTCACTTGACCGCTCATTTAGGATTTTTTGGCCTTCCTATGTTTTCTATATTTTGAACCACTTCATTATAAACGGTGCAGGCCTTATTCAAAGTCTCTTCATCCAGGTTAGAAGTATCCATGAACATTAGATATAAGTACTCTAACTCTTCTACTTTGTCATAGGATAAAACTTTTGACTTTATGTACAACTCATGCAAACACAAGTTGATCTGGGTAAGATCTTGAGTTATGCTAAATATTTGATCTTCTTCGATTGAATCTTCCCAACTATCTATTTCTAATCCATCTTCTATAAAAGTTTTCCAAGAAGCTTTAAGCTCATCTTCTTCTAAGATATTTGAATTTTATCCCAAAATCTTGGCAGGCCTGTTGTGGCCATTCCACAACTAGCCCCAATAATTGGAGACCCACCTTTTAATTTTTGTGTTTGGGTGTTTTTGTTTCATTTTGAGTGTCTAGTGGATTGGTTAGGTTCCTCCTTGTTTTTTTATTGTTTTGGTTAATTTTAATGTTTTGAATTAAATCAATTCAAACATTTAAAATTAATTAAATCAAATTTAAAATAAAAGAGAAAGCAAATAAAAAAAAAAAATTAAATAAAGCTTTTTGAATTTAAAAAGAAAAAAAACAAGTTTATATATATAAACAAATAAAAAATTTAAAAAGTGAAAAATATATATATATATATATATATATATATATATATATATATATATATAAAGTAAATAAAAAAAAAGTAAAAACAATAAAATATAAATAAAAAGAAAAAGTAGTGAATGAAGCCATGGTGCTTCATTCACCACGTTTTAGTTCACGTTTTTAAATAGTTTAAATTTAATATTCTTTTTTCTTTTTATTTCTTTTTTTAATAGTTTAACTTTATGCTTTTAGTATAGTTTATTTTGTTTTTTTTAAAGTTTGTTTTTTTTAAAAGCTAATTCACGTGTTTGTTTTATGTGCAGGTAAGAATAATCCAAGTGGTGGCTAAAATAAAGGAATAAAAGAATGCGTTATGGAAAAGAACGCGGAGCACATGCAAATAAGCCGTTTTTGAAGCCATTTGAGGGAAAACAAAAGACTTTGGAAAATGAAAGTGCAAGAGAAGCCAAATAGAAAATAAAGAAAATAGACAGTCAAGAAAGATGGAAACGAAGGGGTAAATGATTTTTCTTTAAAAACAGCAGAAAATGTGATTTGAAGGGTTGGATCTTTTGGGATTTTTCCGGAGGAGGAAGGCATACCGTTGGGCCGATTTTCACCATTTGGATGCCAACTTTGAGCATTTTTTTTTCTGCATTGTAATAGAATATTGAATATCTTTTTGCAGCAATTAATTGGAAATGTCTCAAGTTTTATGCATTTTTTATGGTTAACTTGATTTCGTTTTCAGTTTATTGCACCCTTTTCCTTTGAAGCTCGCACCGTATTAGATGTTGATTGCACTAAGTCGGGTCACTCTAATACTGGTTTTATGCAGAATACTAATGCTTGCAGGGTCTGTGGAGAAATTCGGGGTTGCAGCATTTTTGTTTTTCATTTTTTTTTAATTTTTAATTTTTCTAACTTTCTTTTTGCTAATTTTTTTTAATTTTCAGAGATTAAAATAAAAATAAAAAAAATTTAAAATGATAAAAATAATTACATGGTTGTGAAGAATGATGTAAAATCTATCATACACAATAGATTCGGATTCATTCCGAGGTCATTTCAATTTTATACAAATTTTTGAAAATGGTTGTTTGATGCAGATTTTATAATTTTGGAATTTCATTTTTTCACATTTTGGAGTCAAATCAGATTTTTTCAGCTTCATATTTTTTATTTGCAAGCATAAAATAAACTTTCCTTCATGAAAATTTCAATTTCATCGAAGGGGGTTAATTTTATGGCATTTCATAAGCTATCTTTTTTGAGGCCATAAGTGCACCTATCTTTATGAAAATTTCGATTTCATTAAAGAGAGGTGATTTTATATGTTACATTAAAAGGCTATTGTTTTAACACATTAAATTATTATTCTTTATGAAAATTATTTCATTAAAGAAAGATAATTAAATGACATTTTAAAGCCTATATTTCAAGGCTATAAATTATTATCTCTTTGTGAAAATTGATTTCACCAAAGAGGAATAATTTATTATTCATATCAAAGGCTATCTTTATCTTCATGATAAGAAGCTACATTTAAGGAGCCTATTCATCATTTCGGATTCACATTCATAGATAGATTTTAATCTTTACTTTCATGTTTAAAGTAGGATTTAATGCAAGGTAAAGCTTGATTAAAATCCACTTAATAAGGGAAGATAAAATCTACCTTAAAATCCTCAAGATAAAAGGAATTAAGGCACTACATCGTGGTCATATGAGGGCCAATTCACATTTACTTTTATTTTGGTTTCATGAACAATCATTAAAGTAGCATGGTAAAATAAACCAACACATGCCCCTTGTTTACGATTACTTGCAATCACTAAGGTGTTCCTAGCATTGAATTGATATATCTTTATTTGAGATTACTAATACACATATGCAAATGCTAATATAGCGGAGACCTTGGAGAAGTTGTTTTGTTTAACTTCTTTGCAAGAGAGGGTTTTGGGATCCAAACCCTAAGGGAGAGTGTAATTTCACAATTGGGTAAAATTAACACTCAACATTTTGGCGCTAGAAGGAGGGCCTGAATTGGTTTACTTTATTTTATTTATGTTAAGCAATTCATGAATTGGTATTCATTGATCTAACGCTTTTGGATTGTTCATGGTTACTCAAGAGTTTTAATTGCTAAATATTTCAAGTTCATTTGATTAGCATCTTTGGCATCCTTTAGCACTCAACACTTTGGGAGCTAGGAGGATTTGAATTGATTTATTTTATTGCTATTTAGATGCTAAATTATTCATGTTACTTGAAATATTTATTTAAAAATATTGGTCTTGACTAACGAGGTTTTGTTTCCATATGATTACTTTCATTTGATTCTAACATTCTCTATTTTTGATGATGCATTAATGCTAACATGTTGTAAATTTGAGAATGTTCTTCAATTTCATGGTTTAATGGATACATATCTCTTGGTTGATGCTAACATGATGATTCATATGTTGTACATTTGAGATTGGTTAGTCATTTCATGCTTCTTTGTAAGAAATCTTTATTTGACTAACAAATTGGTTTTGAAGTTATTCTTTGAGTTTCACTAATGGCTACAAATACTGGAAAGTGGTATGGGGTGCATGGTAATCCTTTGAACATTAGTGGAGATGCTCATGACTTACCCAAGAACATAGAGAAACTTTTGCCCAAGTTTAAGCACAATGGCACAACATTAGCCGAGGAGCACATTCAGTCCTATGTGGATATCCTAGTTAGATGGAATGTTGAACATGAGGATGTGGCATGTAGATTGTTTCCTGGGAGCCTAGATGAGGTGGCATATGATTGGTACATCAATTTACCCATTGGATCTATTACATCTTGGGCCCAATTGGAAACTGCTTTTATCAATCAATTTAGGTTGCCCATTGATCCTGTCACGATTTATCAACAATTTGCTTCTTGCAAGAAGGAGCCTAATGAGCCAGTGAGAACATTCAACATGAGATTTTGAAAGCTCTATGCAAGATTGATTGCTCCCCATACTATTGAGGAGAGTGGTGCTCTTCAAATATACTTTGGGGCATTGGATCCCTTGCTTGCCATGTTCACTAGGACAAATCCTTTGGTTACTAATCTTGCCTCGGCCTACACGGAAGCTATGATTGTAGATCAACAATTAAGGCCACAAGGTTATGGGATGGAGCAATTGCCTATGGTAGGACAACTAGGGGCTTGCAATCAAACTTCGATGGTAAACCAAGCGTGGGCACAACAGAATGTGATGTCAAATACTTTGCCCCATAATCAATTTTACCCTACCATACCCACTTATGCTCCCACATGTGCTTATACGAGTACTTCTATCCATCCAACTACTCCATCATGGTTAGAGAATCATGGGGTCACTCATGGAGCCATTACAACAAGTGTTCAGGCTTTGTCTGTTGATATCAATCCAACTAATCCTACTACTTCTACCACTCAACCCAACAAGCTTGTATCGAAAGTAAAAGAGCAAAAGAAGGTGGTTAAGAAGTTAAGTAGAGATGTGGTTCCATCACAAAAATGAGCACATCAATGTATGCATCCAAATCATCCTAGGAAGAAAATTCATAATGCTAATCTTAATGATATTTCATGTTATGTTCCTTCAGGTGATAGAAGAGACTTTGATGTGACTTACATTGAAGTAAATGCCTATTCTAGAATGTCTTGAAGAGCATGAAGATTTTGGAGAAGAAATTCTATGGATGGGTAACAAGAAGTTGGAATCAAAAGATCAACATTTTATTTTGGAAAGAAAAGATCTAGAATCATTACCCACAAATGAGGATTGGGATGAACAAACCTATGAGGATATGAGTTGGTCATGTGTACTCGCAAAGGAATATTGGAGTGACTATATGGAGCAAGATGTAAAAATTGATCCCCTTATAGAAGCTCCTAAGCCATCAAAAGTGGTTGAAAGTGAACTTGAAAGAGAATCAATAAATGAATTTGAAGACATAACAAAATTTCACCACTTGTTCTCGGAAGATACTTTGGATGATATTGTTGAAAATGATGGCCAAGAAGATCTACACCTTCCAAATTGTGATAAAATTGAATCATGGGTTACCAATTTGGATTATGATAGCCTCACAAATTTGAATTCAAGAAATAACCCACTTTTGGAAATAATTGAACCATCTAAGGAAGGTGAAGATGAATTGGATGAGAAACATGTTGATGAATCAGAAGATGATGAAGAAGTAATTGAGCGTCACAACTTGATTTTGGAAGATGATTACTATGATTCTTGGAAGAAATGGGAAGAATATGCTCGCTCTAAATCTTCTAATGAACTTTTTGTGTCAATTGATATGCAGGATAATACGATTGTTTTCTCGCATGAGGATATTACAAATCCTGTACAATTTGAGAAAGTTTTGGAAGAGGAATTCGAATCTCATCAAATTTTGGAAAGTGATAAGGATTCTACAACCATGGATAAAGAAGGAGAATCATTTGCTTTGGGTTCCTTTGAGGGAAAAGAAATTGAAAATCTTGATCCACTTATTGGTTCTACAATGTCTATGCCATTTCAAAATGAGGAAATTTTAGAACCTGAATGGTTTGGGTTTGATATCACTGATGATCCAATTGAAAATATCACGTTATCTGAAACAACCCAAGTGATTGACTATGGAGATGTGTTAGTTGACCCACCCCTAGATAGACAAGACTTATGGTTTGAAAAGGATGGACATGTTTTTAATTGGGTGCCTAAGTTTGGTGTCTTTGATAAACAGGTCATGGAGAAAGAACAAGTGCTACATGATGATGATGATGAATGTCATGAGGAAAAAGAGGAAGTTTCAAATCCTCTCCAAGTAATGGTAAATGGAAAAGTGCCAAAGGTAAAATCTCACCTTTTAGGTTCCACCATTCGAAATGCAAGTGAAGGTTTGTCTAATGGATTGATGGATTTAAATACTATCAATGATGAAATGTCATTTGTGGTTGATAAAGAATTTGACTTAATTTCTCCTCACACCACTAATGATATTGCTTTATTGAATGAAAATGAAGTTGGTATGCTTGAAGTGTTAAATCAAGTTCATAATCAATTAGTAATAGAATCTAGGATAAAAGCTTATGATGATGCTCATTTAATAAATATCCTAGGTGCTTGCAAATGGTTACATGAATTTGATTGGTCTACAGATTTGAAAAATGATTTGGCTTTAAAATTTGTAGAAATAGGTTCATATTTGCAAGATCTCATATCTAAAAATGAAAGCTTATTTCTACACCATAAATGGAATTGCGAAATTGACATCTTAAAGAATAAACATGAAAGAATTGAAGATCAATTATTGTATAATCAATTTGAGAACTTGAAACTCCACCATAAGATTATTAATGGAACTAAATCAAATTGGTGGGGTGAGAGAGGTAAGATGAAGATTGTTGCATTGTTTGGCCTAATCTTGTTTTTGTTGGGTTCCTACAAAGTTTGGCATGCGTATCACGTTATATGTCTCTTGAAATGTTCTAATCATGTTTGGGATCCAGGAAAGTGATAGTTCAAATTTTTGCACCATCTTGTACCATATTGTACATTTGTATATAGTTTTGGTTTTTGCTTTTGTGCTTTGTCCATGATTTTTGGGTTTGGATTTAGTTTTGGTTTGTGTTTTTAGTTTTGTGTGTTAGGTTGTTCCCTTGTTTTGAGGTGATGTTTTGTGGTCGCTAACTTTTGGTCTCTGGCCCATTTGCGTGTTTCTTTGCTTAGTAGGGGGAGCACCTGATTTGAAAAATTGATGAACCCGAGAAAAGGGGGATGAGTTATTTGGTGATCATGCTCAGATGTTGGGACTAAAATGGTGGAAAGTGGAACAATGAAATATTAGCCAAAGCTCCACATGGGACCCACACACACATTAAATGGTGTTTCTAGAAGTAAGAAGGATGAAGTTGTCTTGATTTGCAACCCTAGGCAAAAATCTAAAATGCTCTACTTTGGCTTTCTAACCTAGTGAGACTTGATGCTTTTGCAAGAGTTCCATTAGTATAAGCGATGCAACAGATTTCTTGGAATCTGTCATCTAGTTCAGGAAAACTCCACCGGGGCTATAGACGCTTGACTGGCTGTGGGGCCCTGGCTAGGCAAAGCTTGATACTTAGAAAAAAAAAAAAAAAAGAAAGAAAAGAGAACAATAGATATTGACACACCTAGGATAGATGGGCTTTGCAAAGCATTAAGCGAACACACGGGTGAGTTAGATAAACCTCACCGGGGCTATAGACGCTTGATTGGCAGTGGGGCTCTGTCTGTAAAAGTCTTCACTTCATGAGTTGTACTTCATAGCCTAATGCAGAAAGAGATGATGGAATCTGGAGGACTTTCAGAAATGCGAAAATGAATCACTTTTGCACACACTGAGCAAAGGCAGATGGATTAGTTGTTTTCATGCTTAAGCTATTTACCCCCATCTTCTTGGGACGTTGCTAAATCATTATGTCTCGCTAATCTTGTGTGTTTTCGTTTCAGGTTGGGTTCTTACCGAAATGCTCAGGAGCATTTCCCAGCAGAGTCGCCATTTGTTGTGGCCATTCCACAACTAGCCCCAATAATTGGGGACCCACCTTTTAATTTTTGTGTTTGGGTGTTTTTGTTTCATTTTGAGTGTCTAGTGGATTGGTTAGGTTCCTCCTTGTTTTTTTATTGTTTTGGTTAATTTTAATGTTTTGAATTAAATCAATTCAAACATTTAAAATTAATTAAATCAAATTTAAAATAAAAGAGAAAGCAAGTAAAAAATAATAATTAAATAAATCTTTTTGAATTTAAAAAGAAAAAAAACAAGTTTATATATATAAACAAATAAAAAATTTAAAAAGTGAAAGATTATATATATAAATAAAAATATAAAGTAAATAGAAAAAAGGGTAAAAACAATAAAATATAAATAAAAAGAAAAAGTAGTGAATGAAGCCATGGTGCTTCATTCACCACATTTTAGTTCACGTTTTAAATAGTTTAAATTTAATATTCTTTTTCTTTTTATTTCTTTTTTAATAGTTTAACTTTATGCTTTTAGTATAGTTTAGTTTTTTTTTAAGTTTTTTTTTTTTTAAAGCTAATTCACGTGTTTTTTTTTTATTGAGGTAAGAATAATACAAGTGGTGGCTAAAATGAAAGAATAAAAGAATGTGTTATGGAAAAGAACGTGGAGCACATCCGTTTTTGAAGCCATTTGAGGGAAAACAAAGACTAAAAAAAAAAAAAAAAAAAAAAAAATTTCGGAGGAGGAAGGCATACCGTTGGGCCGATTTTCACCATTTGGATGCCAACTTTGGGCATTTTTTTCTGCATTGTAATGGAATATTGAATATCTTTTTGCAGCAATTAATTGGAAATGTCTCAAGTTTTATGCATTTTTTATGGTTAACTTGATTTCGTTTTCAGTTTATTGCACCATTTTCCTTTGAAGCTCGCACCGTATTAGATGTTGATTGCACTAAGTCGGGTCACTCTAATACTGGTTTTATGCATAATACTAATGCTTGCAAGGTCTGTGGAGAAATTCAGGGTTGCAGCATTTTTGTTTTTCATTTTTTTTTTTTTAATTTTTCTAACTTTCTTTTTGCTAATTTTTTTAATTTTCAGAGATTAAAAAAAAAATAATTAAAATGATAAAAATAATTACATGGTTGTGAAGAATGATGTAAAATCTATCATACGCAATATATTCGGATTCATTCCGAGGTCATTTCGATTTTATACAAATTTTTGAAAATGGTTGTTTGATGCAGATTTTATAATTTCGGAATTTCATTTTTTCACATTTTGGAGTCAAATCAGATTTTTCAGCTTCATATTTTTTATTTGCAAGCATAAAATAAACTTTACTTCATGAAAATTTCAATTTCATCGAAGGGGGTTAATTTTATGGCATTTCATAAGCTATCTTTTTTGGGGCCATTAATGCACCTATCTTTATGAAAATTTTGATTTCATTAAAGAGAGGTGATTTTATATGTTACATTAAAAGGCTATTGTTTTAACACATTAAATTATTATTCTTTATGAAAATTATTTCATTAAAGAAAGATAATTAAATGACATTTTAAAGCCTATATTTCAAGGCTATAAATTATTATCTCTTTGTGAAAATTGATTTCACCAAAGAGGAATAATTTATTATTCATATCAAAGGCTATCTTTATCTTCATGATAAGAAGCTACATTTAAGGAGCCTATTCATCATTTCGGATTCACATTCATAGATAGATTTTAATCTTTACTTTCATGTTTAAAGTAGGATTTAATGCAAGGTAAAGCTTGATTAAAATCCACTTAATAAGATAAGATAAAATCTACCTTAAAATCCTCAAGATAAAAGGAATTAAGGCACTACATCGTGGTCATATGAGGGCCAATTCACATTTATTTTTATTTTGGTTTCATGAACAATCATTAAAGTAGCATGGTAAAATAAACCAACACATGCCCCTTGTTTATAGTTACTTGCAATCACTAAGGTGTTCCTAGCATTGAATTGATATATCTTTATTGAGATTACTAATACACATATGCAAATGCTAATATAGCGGAGACCTTGGAGAAGTTGTTTTGTTTAACTTCTTTGCAAGAGAGGGTTTTGGGATCCAAACCCTAAGGGAGAGTGTAATTTCACAATTGGGTAAAATTAACACTCAACAAGGCCATAATTCTCTGCTATGCTCAAATGTTTTAAAATCCCCTTAGCTTCTGCTTTGAGTTCTTGAATTATTTTGGCACTTTCTATCACAAGTTTGTGCCTTCTGAAGAAACTCCTAGTAGTTATTTTGGCCTGGGACCATGTTTCATCTTGGGCTCTATTTCCAACCTTTCCCTGTGTGCTCTCTACCAGAACTTGAATCTTTGTTGTTGCAGATAGTCTTGCTTGCAGGAAGGTGATGGATGTAGTGAACTCATCCTCCACCCAACCCAATGTCTCCTTAATCTTGGCCAGGTATAACAATGTGGGCCTTGCCTTCAAGCCTATCTTTTGGATGTCACTAAACATCTCCTTTCTGACTGCCTTGGCCTTTTCTTTGGACAACCCACTGGTTTTGCCAGTGCCTTCTTGGATTTGTTTCTGTAGGTCCTCCACTTGTTTGCTCAAAACCTAAATTTGTTCAGCAACCTTCTTTGCTTCTTCCTTATATGGTGCTACTTCATCAAATTTTTCTTCCCACTTCTTTGCCTCATTCTTTAGAGCCTTTTCAATGGTTTTTTGCTCACTCAAGGCCGCCTCCAAATGTTTTCTTGCCTCTTCAACTCTGAGGTATTTCTCTTTGTAATATTTAGCATTTAAGTATATGGTCCCCATGTGAGCTTGGGCCTTTCCCCATTCATCTTCCATAGGTAGTTGAGTGATGTCTTTAGTGATCATTTCAGCTTGGTAATATTCTAGAGTCATTTCCTCCTCTGGCTTCTATACTAAGGGTGTCATATTCATTGTTGAACATTGCATACTGATGGGATCCAGAGCTATTCCCTCTTTGGTATGGGCTATGTTCTTGGAAACTTGGGTATAGTGGGACTTCCACCAGTCTAAGGCATGTGGTTAGCTTTCTTCATCTTTTTTAGCTTGGAGATGGTGGGGTGACTTTTAGAGGAGGAAGTAGGGATGGATTGGAAGTTAGGGAAATTGACAACATGAGGGAAAGGAATGGTGACTATTGTGGCATCCACATTTGATGGTCCTATGAGTGGATTTGTGGGAGCAATTGAGGATGTTTTTGGGTTGGATTGGGTTGATGGTTCTAGGTGACGGTGGTGATGGTGGAGGTTGATGATTGGAGGGAGAGGAAACATCATCTTCATGAGTAGAATGGGAAGGGGGTTTCCTTTGGGATTGAGAAGAGGATGAAGTAAGATCGATAGAAATCATACCTGGTAATTCTGATAGCTTCTACGATTTTATACCTTTAGTACTTGATGGCTCCTTAGTAGGGGTTGATCCTTTGGTAGGAATTGATTTCTCTTCAGGAGTTGGTCCTTTAGCAGGGTTTGCCCCTTCGACTGATTTTTTTAGCTCTTGTGTGCTAGTATTATGTTGCTTAGGGGGATGTTCTACATTTCCTTCTATATTCCCTTCTACATTTTCTTGTACATTCTCTTCCTCTTGTACTTTCTTTTCTTGTTCATCCCCTATTTTAGAGTCTACATGTGCTTCTGCCTACCTGCTCTTCTTCTGCTTCCCTGTTGCTATCGATTATGATCTCCTCTTCCTAGAGACAAGAAGATAATCATCATCAGACTCTATGTCATATGTAGAGGGGGAATGAATTTACGAGCTACTTTATTTGGAATTTCTGTTTGCTCAATAGCAATTCCCTTTCCTTTACCTTGGTTGGTTTATCCTTTTTCAGTGATAGGTTGAATCTTGATACCATTGAGGTCTCTACATGTCATTCTAGTGCTTCATCTTCTTTGTTATTCCTGCCCTGTTTGTCAATTTCTCTTTTAGATTGATGGAATTTTTTGAAGGTAGTTTTGTTTAGATAAGTCTACCTTTCTGCAAACCTATCAAGGGGATCATATTTCCATCTCTGTGGCAATTCCACTAACTTCAGGTTCTTTAGAGCTCGAGTGATTCGCTCATGGTCTCCTTTCTTAGATACAATGACCCCTTCAAATTGGAAAGGCATAAGGCATGTACCAGTCTTACCAATCCTTATGCCAAACTTGTTATTGATGTATTCGGTTTGCCTTACATACTCTAGGGCAAGCAATCATTTAGTGACATAATACGGGAGTAAGAAAGGTTTCCTCATGAAACCATATAGTCTGATGACTACTCCTTGTGTTAAAATGAACCAATCCCCTTCTTCTGCATGAGGATGTTGTAAAGTATCTCATACTTTCTGGGGAAGTCTATGTACCTCACCATACATAATTTGCAAAGCAGGGCCTAGAAATTCCATGTTGAAACAGTAGTATGATTTGATCTTTGAAAGCACCATTGTCCATTCATACATAGGTAAAATATTTCCTTCCTTATCTTTATGAATTGTAGGGATGAAAGGAATATTTTTTGATTGAAAGAAGAAGAAAATCCATACCAGATAAGAAGAAAACCTAAAAGCCTCTTGAGAACCCCTCTGTATTTTGGACAAGCCTGCATGTATTTGCTAAGACAGGTAAGTTGGCCAATCAAATAAAATTGGTATAGTGTGCTCATCTACGATGGTAGCATCATAGAACTTAGGGTTTGAAATGCATTGCACTACTACAATCTACCACCCATACACTTGTGCGTCTGACTCTAATCCCACCACCATAGCTAACATGGAGAACAATTATTTACTTTTGAATTTTGATAAAGGAATGGGTGTTTCTGGCAGAGCTCCATCGAGAGGGGTTCTGACAAGTGTGATTGTAGAAACAACTTAATATTAAGGGTGGGGGTATAATATTTGGCCTACGCAACTGGGTCAAGTGGTATGGGATTTACAACGGGTTTTCTACTTGTACTAAAGACAACCCTGATTGTATCAGGATCTAGGGTAAAAATGACTTCACCCCTAGAATTCCTAACTATCCTATGCTTTATGTCATAAAAAATTGTGATGGATCTGATTAGCTTAGTGCAAGGGTGGAAAGGAGTGCATATATACCATGAAAGTAAAGAGTGGAAAGAGAAAGTACTTGGAGTCGATGGGGTGATGCCTTTTGCTACTCTGGCCTCCATAGCTTTTTGAATCTTCTCTAGATTTTTCTAGGTGATGATTGTATCAGTTATGTAGGCATCCAGGTCTATAAAACCACCTTTCTTTTCTCCCACCTTACGCATCTCTGTAGAAGCTGAAGAAGATTCTGCCATGGTTGCTCGTCGTGGTCTCGTCGTGTAAATTCTCTAGAAGTGTCTTGAGTAAATACAAAAATTCTTGAGAGAATTCAAAGAATACCTTTGCGAGGGAAATATTTGAGAAAGTAGGGATGTGAGAAAAGGGCTTCCATGACGTAAATAAATGTGCATGCATGCATTAAGGTGCCATGCAGTAATTATAGTTGGTGGTGCACATTCTATAAATAATTTTGAACGTTGTTGGGTGTCTTGTTTCGTGTGCCACCTTCTTGAAACCAACTGCTATGCATCACCATCTCCTTTGGACCAATAACTTCATGTCACCTCTTCTTCGGACCAATAACTTCACATAACCAATAACTTCACATAGTGGTACTTTGAATAGAGCATGTTTAAAATTTCAAAAACTAACTTTCCCACCAAAAGTGAAGTGTCATTATTTGACTTTGCCTTTGAATGCCAAAATATCATGAAATCATGACCATTTTCCATGAAGTGGCCTCTGAATGCCAAAATGTCATGAAATCATGACCATTTTCCATGAAGTGGCCTTTGAATACCAAAATATCATGAAATCATGACCATTTTCCATGAAGTGGCCTCTGAATACCAAAATATCATGAAATCATGACCATTTTCCTTGAAGTGGCCTCTGAATGCCAAAATATCATGAAATCATGACCATTTTCCATGAAGTGGCCTCTGAATGCCAAAATATCATGAAATCATGACCATTTTCCATGAAGTGGCCTTTGAATGCCAAAATATCATGAAATCATGACCATTTTCCATGAAGTGGCCTCACCAAAATGTCATGAAATCATGACCATTTTCTTCTTGTTCTAACCAATTTAAATCGTGACCATTTTCCTTGAAGTGGAACTTAGTAAAAATAGTATATTTACATATAATACAAATGGGGAGGGATTTTATCTTACTTGAAGTACAACTTCAGGTGGAAGTCATTGACAGGGATAGGTTGTACTTGACCCTGTTCATTTTTTAGTTGGAAGGAATTCTATTGTTTTTCTTCAATTATCTCAAAAGGTCCTTCCTAGAAAGCATCAAATTTTTTATGGTTCTCAGGTTTTGCTTTTTTCTCGTTCCATCTCAGAACCAAGTCTCCTACCTTAAAGTTTCTATGAGTAGCCCTTTTATCAAACCATTTCTTTGTGTCTCCCATGTGTTTCTGATAGTGGTTGTAAGCTTGTTCTTTCTGTTCTTCTAGTTGTAGGAGTTGTATCAACCTATTCTCCATCGGTTCTGCTTCTTCCATGCTAGTTTGATTGAGCAACTTTAAAGCAGGTATTTCTATGTGTATCGGGAGGATGGCTTCCTTACCATAGACTAATGAGTAAGGAGAGGTGTTTATGGATTTCTTGATTGTGATCCTATCAGCCCATAACACCTGATTTATCAAAGAGTGCCAGCTTCTCTTATTGTCTTTCAGAGTTCGCTTTAAAATCCGAAGTAGGTTTTTATTCGTTGATTTAGCTAAACCATTTCCTTGGGGATAATAATTTGAAGAAGTCTTCAAATAGATCCCATATTTACTAGTAAAATCAATCATTTTAGCACCTATGAAAGATGTGTCATTATCTATGACCAATGCATCAGGGATACCGAACCTCGTTATTAAGCTTTCAATAAATTCTATCACAACTTCTTGATCAACTTTCTTAGTAGGCACTACTTCAACCCACTTAGTGAAGTAATCAGTGGCAGTCAGAATATATTTGTGCCCAATAGATGAGTTAGGCTCTATTACCCCAATGAAGTCCAAACCCCATTGTTGAAAAGGTTCTTCAACCTAAATAGGTTTCAAAGGCATTGAAGCATTTCTATTTCTCCCAATATACCTCTGGCATTCTTCATAATTTCTAGTTATTCTGAATGCATCTAAGAAAATAGATGGCCAATAGCAACCGGTTCTGATTATTTTCAAAGTTGTAGTCCTTCTTGAGTAATGTCCACCTGATGGGCCTCCATGAAACTCCTCCAAAATCTTCTGCTTTTGATCATATTTTATGCATCGAAGTAATACACCATCCAATTTTTTCTATATAGTCCTTCAGGTAGTAAGGTATACTTCAAAGCTTGGATCCTGTATCTTCTTTGCTATGAAGCATTTAAACTTACTAGGCATTTTCTAGTCTAAAAATATCTGATCAAGTCATTGACCTATTTTATGTTTTGAGATTGATCATATTTTAGAATTGGTTCTTACTTTTGGTAAGCTACATAGTCTATTGAGGCTTGTTTAGCGAGTTCTTGACATAATGCTCTACCTCTCACTAGCTTGGTCGGGTGAATCTCGACATCGTATTCTTGTATCTTCGATACCCAACCAACTCTTTTCTCACCAAGCTCTCCCTATATGATGAAGTTTCTGACATCAGGGTGAACTACGTATACAATAGTCCTACTCTGTGAAAGGAAATACCTAAACTTTTTCAATGATTTCATGATTGCATATACTTGCTTTTCGATGAAGTTGTATTTTTCCTCATGTTCTTGCATGGTCTGACTTAGAAAGGCTATGGGCCTTTCTTCATTATCTATCCCTTTCTGAGTAAGTACTACAGTGTAACTCTCTTGCTCACCTACAACATACAGGATGAAACCTCTGGAGTAATCTGGATTTACTAGGATAGGTGCTTGGGCTATCTGTTCCTTTATACTAGTGAAAGCTTTCTTTCGCAAGTCCATCCATTTGAATTCAACATCTTTCTTTAATAGCTCTATCATGGGTTTGACGATCTACGCAAAATCTGCTATGAACTTGCATACAAAGTTGATCTACCCAAAGAATGATTGTAGGCCTTTCTTATTCGGAGGTAAAGGGAGTTCCAACAGTGCTTTTACCCTGTTAGGGTCTATAGCTAACCCAACTTTAGAAATGACATGTCCAAGTAAAATCCCCTCTTCAATAGAAAATATGGATTTCTTGGATTCAAAGAGATACCAAACTCTCTACATTTCTCAAAAACTCTTCTGAGGTGTTCAACGTGATCTTCTTTGTGATGAGAGAACACTATCATATCATCTAAGTATATTACTATGATCTTATTGATGAGTTCTCCAAAATCCACATCCATTGCCCTTTGAAAAGTTGCTCCAACATTGGATAATCCAAAAGGCATCCTCTGGTAAGTGAATGTTCCCCACTTGGTAGTGAATGCGGTTTTGTATTGGTCTTCATATTTGACCCACACCTGGTTGTACCTAAAAAACCCATCCAATAATGAGAATCTCTCTGCTCCTACCATAGTATGCAGAGTTTGGTCGATTTGTGGGAGAGGGTAATGATCCTTCAATGAAGCTTTATTGAGATTTCGAAAGTCTACGCATAGCCTAATGTCTCCATTCTTCTTCCTGACTGGAACCAGGTTAGCTACCCATGTAGAATGTTTGATGGGGTAGACAATCTTGGCTTCGAGTAGCTTCAATAGTTCTTGCTTCATTAGAGCTTCAATTTTGGGATTCACCGGCCTTTGTTTCTGCTTGAAGGGTTTTGCACCCTCTTCGAGTTCAATGGTATGTTGTATGGTTTCTTTGGAGTAGACTTTAAGATCACCATAAGTCCAAGCTATGATATCGAGGAATTCTTTGCATAGTCTTTGAATCTGATTCAACTCTTCTTCTGTGTAGTTTACTCCTACTTTGATAAACTTTTCTGGTTCCAACTGAACTTCTTTATACCTGTGTTTATCAACCTTCATCTTGTGACTGGTTGACCTATCATTATTGTCGAACAGGCTTTCAAGAGTGATCAATCCTTTTGGGATGTGATTATTTTTCAATTGGATCATACCTTCATCTTCTTCATCTTTCTACACTCTGTCACTTGAACAGTTCATTTCATGGATCAGGAAATCTACTATCTGTTGATCACTCTCGAATACCTACCAAAAGGTGTCTTTTTCTGGCACAAAGGGTCTATATATAAGTCTTACCATCTTATATTTTTGAATGACATTGCTTATGGGGTAGAAATTTGCACCTACCGATGCCAATAGGTCAGCATGGGTATTCTTTTCTCTAGGGATTGCTTTGATGTTTAGAGCTTCAAAAGCTTCGAGCAGATCCCATACTTTATTTTTGTAAGCTTTGAGATAGTGTTGCTTACTAACACATTTTTCTGTGACTTGGTTGACAATCAGTTCTGAATCTCCATAAATTTGTAGTTGCCTGATTCCAAGTCTCTCAACTTTCTTAAGGCCTAGGCAAAGAGCCTCATATTCAGTTGCATTGTTAGTGCAGCTCCAAGTTAGTCGGTAGGAGAAAACCTTTTCCTCACCTATTGGGGAGATTAAGACTATACCTGCTCCAGCTCCATTCTTGCATCTAGCGCCATCAAAGAAAAGTTTCCACATTTGGTTGGCAGATGGGTCTGCTTCATGCAAAGGGGTGGGATTACTTTTCTCAGGTTTCATGATTGAATAGCTTCCAAGGTCTGTTTCAATCATAGCATTGAAGTCTTGGAGGGAGAACTGATCTTCTTCTTGTAGTACATTCAGAGCTTCTTCCATTAAGTTTAAATCTTCCAACTCCTCAGTCATTATGCTCATTGTAGTGGCCTACTTCCCTTCCTCTTCAATTTTTTTGATATGGAAGGTAGATGGTTTTTCATTGAATATTTTTACTCTTTTGCCCTTGAATGGGATTTCCAAGTGTGAGTAATCCATAGACAAGTATCCTCCTATCTTGGCTGTGAATTCTCTGGATAGACACATACCAAAATAAGGTTCTAAATCTACTACAACTACCTCTTGTATAACTGTAAGTTGAGGCATTCTATGTAGAACTATGGGAATATCTTTTATCACCCCCACGGTTTTGATCGAAGTCCCGTCTAATTACAAAACACCCAAGCTGCTCCTAGTGTATTCCATCCCCATGATGTCACACACAACTTTGGGTATTATAGTAGTTGCAGCTCCTAAGTCTATCATACAGTTATGTACCACCCATCCTTCCATATGAAGAGACAAATAGAAGGGAGGAGGTCTATTTTTTCCTATAGTAGACATCAAACTGGCTTGTGCAAAATTCAACTGAGTGGGAGTCTTACTCTTGTTTTTCATAGACCTCAAGGATTCCTGTAACAAGTTGATTTATCCTAGAAATTGCAAGGCATCATACATAGTCACTTTAGAAGGAGTCTTTTTCATCTCTTCCACTATGTTGAAAGGGAGGGGGTCGACACTTTTCTCTTTTTCTTTTGCAAAGGTGTCATACTTATTTCTATACCCCTGAGTGGCATCTATCCTTTGACGCTTGGTCAATGAGGGATATCTCAACTTATCTCTTGCCTGTTCCTAGGTTTCAACTTCTTTCTGCAGGGGGCTTCCTTACGTATCTCCATTTCTTTCTGACCTGGATTTTGGGGAACCTTCTCATGGGTGACTTTTCTCTCAACCTGGTTTCTCATAGGTGCAGGAAATTTTAAGGGATTAAGCTCCTAGGGATCTACCTGCAAGGGTTTCTTCCCTGATCTGGTCAGAATAGCCACTTGCTCTACCGAAGGCATCATGAGATTGTGATTTTCTTCCTTGATCATGTTTATCTACCCTTTAAGAGTCTTTTCTGCTCTTTCAACCACTATCTTCTGGACATAGTGTTGATGGATCATACATGAGTTTTCACCGTGTGGATCATTACATGTAGAACACCAGAAGTCTGATTCTATCGAGGATTTGGCAGGTTCAAAATCTTCATTAGCGTAAACCACATTTGATCTCTCCTGATTTCTACCGCTTGTGGAAGCTTGGTCTCTCATTACTTGTGGAAATATCCTTGGCTGGAAACTCCTCTCTGCTTCTCTTCTTTCCATTGAGGTCATCTTATTAGTCAGAGTTTTCATGGTTGATTGTAGATCTTGTAAAGCTGCAAGTTGAGGATCAAGAGTTGGTGAAACTGTTGATACAGGAAGTGCAGGAATGACAGGTAACATTGGAGGAGCAAGGGGTCTGTATTACTCGAATAGAGGGTTGTCCGGTCCATTTAGGGAGATCTGCATTGGATGTAGAAGCAGGACTTGGGAAACTAGATTTCGATACTTGTGGAAGGTCTGGAAATATAGGCATAACCATATTTGGAGGGAACCTTCCGATAGCAATGAGATATTTCTCTACTTTTTGAGCTTCTTGGAAAATATCTGGGAAAGTAAACACTTGAGACTATCTGATAGCCATGCTTATATCTGAGTTAAAAGCTCTTAGATAGTAATACATTGATTGCTCATATGTTGGTCTCAATCCATCAGGTACTCTCTTCCAAGTACGGCTAAACCGGATGTTGAAATCGACTATTTCTTCCTGAATGATGGTGAACTAGTTTAGCAAAGAAAATGGATCAGCATGTTCATTGAACTCTTCTACCAATTTATCGGTGAGTTGAGCCCAGGTGGCTATAGTATGATTAGGAAGGGCTCTATACCAGTAGAGCATTTTCTCTTTCAAGGAGATGACTAACAGTCTTATCATAACATCTTCCTTAGTGATGTTATGTATTGGTGCCAATGCGGCTACATCTTGGTAGTGTTCATAAGTCATTTTTCCTGTGCCATCATACTAGGGCAATACTTTTAAAGTCGTTGTGGGGATCTGATGTTGAGCTACCAGATTTAGGGGACCTAAATGATTCCATGTAGGGTAGGGTATATTTGGTTGATTTACAACCATTATAGTATCGACTGATATCGCAGTAGTATGAGCAGTTGTGTTTAACAATCCACTAGTAGCAGTACTAGGGAGAACTGTAGGGGAAGGATTTGCAGATCCTGTAGTGATGGTAGAAGAAGAAGTTGATCGAGAAACGAGTACAGGATTGGCTCTGAGGCTACCAAGGTGTAATTCAAAGAACTCGATGGGTTCTTCAAAAATTTTTGCTTTAGATCTGGTTTTCATATATCTTGGTATTCTACCAAAAAATAGATAAGGTTTTTCTTGGGTTTTATTTTTTGAACGGAGTCACCAAGTGATTTATAAAAAATGCACAGGACAAAGATAACCATCAAAACTTTGGTCTGTATATATAGTGGGATTGTGTCCCACTAGGCGTGCCAAAAATTGTTGGTGCAAAATCTACCTTTGGTTACGTTTGATTACCAAATTCAAAATATATAGAACTTGTAATGCAGAAATTCATAATTAGAATTAGAGTGATTAACATTCAACACAGTTTATATAGAATTTGAACATTCATACATATGTGACAAAACACCAGTGAGCCAGAAGCCAAAATGAAGAGTATATTATTGCTTTCAAGAATCTATATACATAGCCTTGTAAACATCCAAGAGTCGACCCTTAGTTAGAGTCACTCATCCTATATATATACATCTTTTAATAACAGAAAAACTAAATCTTGTTACAACAATATGCCCGTAGGCTCATTATGGTAAATTAGCAATTAAAATAGTATGGGGTCTTCAACAGCAAATGGTTGAGATATTATTACTGCACATTTGCATTGATTTCTCTTGAGACGTCGTGGCCCAACTATCCTCCACTTCTTTTTTAGCTTTCTGGTTTTGGTTCACAAAAATAATATCGATCGTGATATCACAATTTTTTTTAGCTCTTAGCCTCTTCTTGGCTCTCGGTCCATGAAAACAAGATCGATCATGATATCCCAACTTTTTTTTGCTTTTAGCCTCTTCTTGGATCTTGATATGTGAAAACAAGACCTATCGCAATATCGTGACTATTCTCCACTCTTGGCTTCATCCTAGCTCTCGGTCTACGAAAAAAAGACCAGTCACGATATCATGACTTTTTTTTGCTCTTAGCCTCTTCTTGGCTCTTGGTCCATGAAAAAATACCGATCACAATATCGTGACTATTCTTCGCTCCTGGCTTCATCCTGGCTCTCAGTCCACGAAAATAAGACTAGTCATGATATTACGATTTTTTTTGCTCTTAGCCTCTTCTTGGTTCTCGGTTCATGAAAACAAGACCTATTGTGATATCGCAACTATTCTCCACTCCTGGCTTCATCCTGGCTCTTGGTCTATGAAAACAAGATCGGTCGTGATATCATGACTTTTTCTGCTCTTAGCCTCTTCTTGGCTCTTGGCCCATGAAAAAAAAATTGATCATGATATCATGACTATTCTTCGCTCTTGGCTTCATCTTGGCTCTCAATCCACGAAAACAAGATCGATCATGATATCCCAACTTTTTTTTGCTCTTAGCCTCTTCTTGGCTCTCGATCCATAAAAATAAGACTTGTCACGATATTACAACTATTATCCACTCCTGGCTTCATCCTAGATCTCGGTCTACGAAAACAAGATCAATCATGATATCAAAACTTTTTTCTGCTCTTTGCCTCTTCTTGGCTCTTGGCCCATGAAAAAAAGATCGATCACGATATTGTGACTATTCTTCACTTCTAGCTTCATCCTAGCTCTTAGTTCATGAAAACAAGACCGATCGTGATATCATGACTTTTTTTCGCTCTTAGCCTCTTCTTGGTTCTCCCGTGAAAATAAGACCAGTTGCGATATTGTGAATATTATTCACTCTTGACTTCATCCTAGATCTTGGTCTGCAAAAACAAGACTAATCATGATATCATAACTTTTTTCTGCTCTTAACCTCTTCTTGGCTCTCAACCCACAAAAATAAGACCGGTCATAATATCGCAACTATTCTCTGCTCCTAGCTTCATCTTGGCTCTCGGTCTATGAAAACAAGATCTATCGCAATATCGTGAATTTTTTCAATACTTAGCAAAATTTAGAGAATGAATCTCCTCTCTCCCCTTGGTGTAGTCATTTTGACCTACAGGTGGATGAGTAAGAGAGCCTATGATAGCAAATGGAGACATTGATAGTGAAGAGGGATTGTATATAGGGTGAGCGATGTGTGACAATGGTAGAGAGGGATTATGTCCAATGGAAGAAGGATGTAGGGTACGTAGAGAGGGATGAGCTACAATTAGAGGTGGAGGAGTTGCAAGAACAACTCAAGGATGGGGGATAGCATGAGGTAACGATGATGGCACTATGGACAGAGGTGGTAATAGTGCAAGATTAGGCAACAATGATAGAGCATCGATTTTGATAGGAGAGGATGTACATGGGGGCCCTAGAGGATTGATTAATGGAGAGAGGTATAGGGATACTTGCATGATACTCTTATTCATGAGTAAATTCCAATCAATAAAGTGGAGGTTTGATGGTGATCTTAATGTAGTAGCTAGTACCACGTGCTAGAGAGCCTACAACCTCATAAGCATCAGGCATCAGATCATCTCACAAGAGGTCAAGGGAGCATTAGAGCATGGGTGAGTAGTCATGATGTGATAGGTCAGAGTGGAGTGATTATATGAGCAACAAGCGGTGTAGCTAAGCAACAAATGACTAGTGATATAAGGTATCACAATTTTGTATGCATGATGACAATGAGCATAAGGGTTCAACTATGTAGCTTGCAAGCAATGATGATGTACTTTCATTTTGTGGATATATATAGTTAGATAGACATATTTTTGGTTTGTGACATGTGTGAATGAATAGACATGATATTGTGATGTATATTAGTTGTAATATTATTATAGATGATAGTGCATAAATAAGATAGTATAGATGATATATGTGAAAGTAGTGGAACACAAAAATGGATATAGTATGTGGGTAATGATAAAATAACTACTTATAAAAGTAGAGGTAAACTTGTTATTTATCACTTAATAAAAGAGTGTCGATATAGTTAAACTGATCTAGCTAGGAAATGAATGACAAGATGGAGAACAAATTGTGGATGGGATAGATAACAAGGCAAAATAAAAAATGGGACCATATATCAATTTGCATGTCTTAGGGAGGAATAATATAGAGGTGCTTTCAAAAGACTCAAAAACCCTAGTGGCCACAATCAAAGTCATCTAGTAATCAAATAGACCCTCAAAGATACTAAGACCATACTAGGGAGTCAAGTCTCTCAAGGACCAACAATGTGTGTTGTGAGAATTCATTGTCAATTTTGAGCGAATTCAAATGAGTCACTTGTAGCATACGCCAATAAGCTAGCTCACCTATGAGCGTATATAGTTATATATAAAAGAAGGTCACTAATATGACAGACATATCACCATGTAGAGGGTATACTCCACTACCAATCAGGCGTCTATAGCCCTAATGGAGGCTAACCTAATAACCCTTCAATGTTTCTCCATTGCCATCTAGGAATCTATAGCCCTAGTGGAGAAGTCTCAAATGACCTAGGCTCCATGATGAATGATGGAAATTATTTTGTGCTATTGCTTTTATATTGTGTTTTTTTATCTCTAATTTTTTGCACAATGGATCCTTGGGCTCGGATTATGCATGATAGGGTGATCAGGGGAAATTGTTCACTTTATGGTGATAGCAACTCATGAGTTCTTTTTTGTGCACCAAAATGTAGTTACTGTGTGATACATGTGTGTGGTCCAAGAGAGAGTAAGAATTAACTAGGAATTATAGATAAATCTCAAGGACTGGCTGACATTCAAGAAAGGTTGATTATGACACTAGGTATGGTTGAGTGACCAAAATAACTAAGAGATGCTTTGAACCAGAGACATCAAAAAAGATAAGGTGCTACAAGGTAATGGGGGAATGTATAGTGAGGGTGGTGGGCGAGTGTGAGTGAAATGAGTGGGGCTATCATAAAAAATAGAAGGGTCCAAGATGACTACAACAAAGAAGACACCCTTGATTAACATGACAACAACTAGTGCCATGACCAAAAATAAAAGGGATGTGGAAAGCAAAATATTTTTGGAAGTGAAAAGAAGACAAAACTACTACAAGAGAAATGAAACAAAAAATAGGAAGAAAATGGAATGAAACGAAAAGGGGAAAGAGGAGGAAAGAAAATAGAGGAAAATGAAAAGAAGGGAGAAAGATAAGGAATGCACAACGGTCCAAGGTATCTAGTCACTCGAAGCATGACCATACAACAAGGAATGATGTGCAAGGAGGAAAATGAGAAGAGGAGCAAGAAGATGCAAACACAAGTGAAAAGAGGACAAATGGATGTAAGGTTAATATAAGTCAAATATTAAAGGTCAGAATGTGCGATATGCTATGATAATGATAATTGATTTGATTTTTATTTTTTTAGGAGGGTGGAGGGTCAACTAACACTCCTCATTTTTACTTGATCATTTCTCAATATTGACCAAGATATGCTATGAAGTCTTCGATTAAGTGTGGTGATTGACGTCCAATTGCTAGTTGTTACCTTGGAAGACTTTGAGGAATGGTTAGATGAAAATGAGGAGCGATAGTGATGAGGGATGATGGGTAAATGTAGGTGGGCTATAAAAGTGCATAAAATGGTGGAAAATAGTGTGTGGACTAGCATTCCATATATTCATCCTACCACTGCTCAATATCCCCCAGTATGTGAATGATTGTTGGGCATTTTTATCTTTTGGTGTTTGATTGATTTGTGCCCTGTATGATGTTGAGGAATGGTTGGATGAAAATGGAGTGTGATAGCAAAAAGATAATGGAAAGGACAAGATTCAATGGGCATATTTCATTTTTAGCCAACTTAGCTACAACATTGATTAGTGCTCGTATACGCAAATCTAGTATGATGCTATTTTTGAAAGACATTGAAGATGATTTGGATGAACACAAAGGATGATGAATCCTCCAAGATAGGTAGAAGATTACATGCAAATCAGTGGGTGTGGATGATGTACAACTTGGGAATTGATTTGGTGAGGTTTGTTTTTGTTTTTGTTACATCAAGCATAAAAGTCTTTGAGATGTATGATGTTAATGGGCTCAGGCTCTTCAACTCCCTTGAGGTTAGCAAGTTTTTAGGCTCCTATTTCAAGATTTTGTTTAACAATAAAAAATCCAAGCTAATTGGTGATAAATTTGTCATGTAAGTACAAATGCAAGTTGAAGTTTTGCTGGTTTTCCTTTAGAATGAGGTTGCCCACTTGAAACTCACATGGATGGACTTTGGTATTATAGATGCATTGAATTCTATATTGATAAATGTGAAGATTCTCGAGGACATTGATTCATCATTCATCGAGGATGTTCAATTGATTGAGTTGCGCTTGTTACATTGTGTCATCATCGATAAACTGTTGTAAGGATACACACAAAGATTGTATTTTAAGCTCAAGAGGTATGATCACCTCGACTCCATAGAATAAGAAGAAATAAGTTACCCTATTAGGCATTTGAATGCTAGTTTTATAAGCATACAATGCTAGGGGAATTTAAGTATGCCAATCTTTGTGATTTTATTGAATAATTTTCTTTGGATGGCAATGATAGTCTTATTGGTAGCCTTAGCTTGTTCATTGCTTTGAGGGTAGTAAGGTATTGAGAAACTATGTTGAATGTGGTACTTATCATAAATATCTTGAACATCCTTGTTCTTAAACAAAATATTGTTATCAAACGATGAGCTTGGAAGGGATGCCAAAGTGACATATAATGTGATGGAGTATAAACTCCATGATTCAAGGATCAGTCATGCTAACAAGAGGGATGGCTTCAACCCACTTAGTGAAATATCTAGTGGTGGTTATAATGAATGCATGGTAGGAATAACAAATGGAGGAGTAGAGGAGCAGCAGTGGTGGGCCAGGAGGTGAGCAGAGGTGGACCAGTGGAGGGTTAGGTGGGGTAGGCAGGAGTAAGGAGCAAGGGGTAGGCGAGGATCCAAAGGATGGAACCGAGGCAGAGGACGACCGAGATCCAAAGCCTGAGACAAGAGGATCCGACCCGCCCGATAAAGAACTTGACAAAGGGACCCAACAAGGAGCTGCGGGACCCAAAAAGGCTTGGTCCTTTGCGAAAACCCTAAAAGGGTCTAGGGGGGATTTCTGTAAAAATCTCCCTCCATTGATTCCCAAAAAAAATAGGATCATCGCTCCTGCAAACATTATGGATGGGTTTTTGGCGATGGAAAAGCATTCATTGGTTGGAAAGTTCCTGGGCGGTAGGCCCGACATAGAGACCATAAGGGCATGGGCTTGGAACAAATGGAAAATGGTAGGCAACCTAGAGATAGTGGCCCTTGCAAGAGGGTTCTTCATTATAAGGTTCAACAACAAGGAAGACGCGGAGCAAATTTTAACAGGTGGGCCGTGGTTTCTAGGGAGGCGCAGCCTATTCCTAAGGCGTTGTGGAGAAGATTTCGACCCAAAGACACAAAATATTAACACAATCCCCATTTGGGTTCATTTGCAAGTTTACCTGCCCAGTTCGTGAACGAATACTGGCTTCAAGGAATAGCAAAAACTATAGGGGAACTGGTTGCTATCGACCATTCCACTCTAGCAAGAACAAGAATGACCCAGGCAAGGATTTGTGTTAACGCAAATTTAGAATGTGAACTACCAACCTTCGTTGAGTTGGGTTATGGAAAATATCTGAGGAAACAAATGGTAGAATATGAAAATAAACCTGCCTTTTGCACGAAATGCAAAAACCAAGGTCACCTTCCAAGCCAATGCCCAACCGTGGCCACCAATATTCAAGGCCCGAAGAATCCAAACCCTTTAGGGTTCAATGGAAGAAGGAATGCCAGAAACCAAGGACCTCGGGTCCCACAAGGGAGAGGAGTTTTCAGGAAAGCTAGAGCAGACCCTACTACCAGAGAAAGTCAAGCCAAAGCCAGGGAGAAAGGAAAGCAACAAGTTGAAGAGGGTGATAAGGTAAGCCCTAAAACCCTAAGTTTAAATAGATTTGAAGCTTTAGCTGAAAAGGATTCTGATGAAGAAAATGAGGAGAATGAGGAGCCTCAGATCGTGTGGCCCAAAATCCTTGAATCCCCTTCAAAAGCAGGGCCGTCTCTAGATATATCCGTTGACCTGATCAATCCTCAAGGGTTGGTCCAGAACCCAAATGAATACAGGCTAAATCTGGAGGGCGCAGAAACAAGTATCGACATTACTAATACCAGAAGGAACAATGAGGGATCAAGCCCCATTTTGCAACAAATCATTCCTCCTAAGTTTAGCCCAAAGCAGACAAGAAGTTCAACGAAATCCTCGATTGACTTTGGAAGTGAAAAAAAGAGGGGAAGAATGTCCGAGGCAGACCATTATAAACTCAAGATTGACAATGAAATAGCAAATGGGAAACAGAGGACACTACTACAACAAGTTATCTCAAGTCAGGAGGATAACAGAAACAACAAATCTCCCCCAACCCAAGGAAAGGGGAGAGGGAAAAACAACAAGTCATCTAAATGAAGATCCTCTCATGGAATGTGAGAGGCCTTAATGGCCCAGTGAAACAAAGGATGGCCAAGTCATTAAGGAAAATAGTGAATCCGACTATATTATTACTTCAAGAGACCAAAATGGATGAGGGACAGGCAATTCTTGTAGCCAACAGATTATGGAAGCATGGGGAAATGGCTTTCATGAAAGCGAGAGGAGCCTCGGGAGGGTTGTTAACGATGTGGGATCCTCAGAAAGTGGAAGGAAATGTTATCCAGGCAGAGGAGAGGGTTCTTAGTGTTCTTTTTCATGACCTAGACTGCAATAAGTCTTGGATCACCTCGAATGTGTATGCTCCTAACACCATTCAAGAAAGAGCCTCGTTGTGGGAATACCTGACCCATCTGAGCGAAGCCTTTAAGGACGTCCCTTGGGTTATAGGTGGAGACTTTAATACACCCCTATACCCATCCGATAAAAAAGGAGGATCTGGCCTACCTTTCAGAAGCATGGAGGACTTTAATATGTTCGTCAATTTAAACGAGCTTATGGATGTAAAGCTAAAAGGAGCTAAGTTTACTTGGAGCAATCGGAGGGTAGGGAACAACCACATCCAGGAGAGGTTGGATAGATTCTTCCTATCTAAGGAGGCTTTTATGGACTTTGGGGAGTCTTCCCTGCAGTCTCTTCCCAAGATTGCGTCAGATCACAACCCTATTCTGCTTGAGGTTCCCCAACAGTCCTCCCTAAAGAAGCCTTTTAGGTTTGAGGCAATGTGGACCAAGCATAAGGACCTTAAAGATAAAATGAATCAATGGTGGAGGATTAGTTGCCAGGGTAGCCCATCCTTCAAACTATCCCAGAAGTTAAGAATGGTAAGAGATAACCTCAGAAAGTGGAATAAGGAAGTTTTTGGGAACTTGTTTGAAAATAAAAAAAAGGCAAGTGAAAGACTAAGTGTCATCGAAAGGAGCATTGAAAATGGCCAGTATGATGAAGCTACCAAAGCCGAAGAAAAAACTCTCTTGGCTGAATTCCACAACATTCTGGCCTACGAAGAAATGTATTGGAGGCAGAAGTCGAGAGCTCTCTGGCTTAAGGACGGGGATTCTAACTCCAAATTTTTCCATGTGACCACCCTTAGAAATAGAAGCAACAACAGAATAAAAAATCTGATGAAGGGAGATGGATCCAGTGCTATTGATGTTCAAGAAATCAGAAATGAAGTTGTGACTTACTTCAGCAACCTTCTGGGAGAAGAAGTGCAATGTCAGGCCAATGCTAAAGACATTCTCTTGAGGGCCATTCCTCGAGCTGTTGACAACGATATGAATAGGAATCTCACCGATCCTTTCTTAGAAGGAAAAAATAGAGAGGCTCTTTTCTGCCCCATATAGAAAAACACCCCGGATGGCTTCTCTCCTCACTTTTTTCAAACCTACTGGGATACAGTTGGGGCTGATGTATGTGTGGCAATCAGGGAGTTCCAGACTTCCAGACACATTCCTAGAAGCTATAACTCCATGTTTATTGCCTTGATCCCTAAAGGGGCAGATCCAAAAATAATGGCAGATTACAGACCTGTGAGCCTTTGTAATGTATCCTACAAGATCCTCACCAAATTGATCACAATTAGAATGAAGAGCATCCTACCTTTTATCATCGACAAATGCCAGGGGATTTCGGTCCAAGGGAGATCTATTCTTGATGGGGTCATCACGGTTCATGAAGCTCTCCATTCGGCCAACCAAACCAAGAAAGCTTCCTTTGCCCTGAAACTCGACATGAACAAAGCTTTTGACCGCATCAATTGGGAATTTCTAGAGGCAGTATTGGTCAAATTTGGCTTTCATCATCAGTGGGTTAAACTTATTCGAGGTTGCATTCAGAAACCCTGGTTCTCTATTCTGGTGAATGGGTCCCCGACCGATTTTTTTCAAAGTCGTAGGGGATTGAGGCAAGGGGATCCTATCAGTCCTATGCTCTTCATCCTTGTGGCTGAAGCTTTGGGTAGGACTATCAAAGTTGACTGCTCCGCAGGCCTGATATCGGGTATCAAAGCCACATCTCAAACGGCCCCTGTCTCTCATCAACAATTTGTTGATGACACTCTGATGCTTTCCTTAGCTTCGGTGGAAGAGGCTAAAAGGATCAAATTCATTCTAAACCTGTATGAGGAGGCGGCTGGTCAGAAGGTTAATTTCAACAAAAGCAAAATCTTCTTCCTTAACACCCCTATCCCTAGGCAAAATAGGATCGTAGGGATTTTGGGGTGCGCTATCACCTCGTTGCCTACGTCCTATCTAGGCCTACCTCTTTTCACTAGGGCTCCTTTGGGAGTTATGTGGAACAATGTGGTCGAAAGAATCCAAAAAAGGCTTGCTGGCTGGAAAGGGCATTTCTTATCTCAAGCAGGGAAAGCTACCCTGACTATGGCCTCGCTACAAAGTATCCCGGTCTACTTCCTGTCAGCTTTCAAGGCCCCGACTCGAGTATTCCAAAAAATTGAGCAGTTGCAAAAAAACTTTTTATGGTCAGGCTCTGAAGGCAAGAACAGGATCCATCTAGTTGGGTGGAGCAAAGTTTGTCGACCCAAAGATCGAGGAGGCCTGGGTCTTAGGAGAATTTCCCACCTAAACACAACCCTGTTAGCGAAACAAGCATGGCGGGTCCTCACAAATGAAGAGAATGAGTGGATAGCCATTATGAAAAGGAAATATCTTCAGGGATCCGATTTTCTTAACACTCCCATTCCTATGAGAGGTTCTGCTATCTGGAAAGCTATTCTAGCTAGCAGAGACATTGTGAAAAAAGGTATGAGATGGATAGTCGGGAGGGGCTCGAAGATCAGATTCTGGGAGGACAGATGGGCTACGCAAGAGGCTTTGCTTTCAGATCCCAGGATAGCAAGACTCAAAAATTATACTGATAATAATTTTGGACCTTGGGTGTCCGATTTCCTAAGTCAGGAGGGAGGTAATTTGAGATGGAAACCTATTAGGGCTCAGGGACTTTAGGGCGAATCAATGGAGTTAGAAGCTATCCTTTCTCAACAATTCATTTCTAAAAGAGCAGAGGATGATCACCTGAGGTGGGACGCGACTGAGAGTGGTGAATTCTCAGTCAAATCCACTTACAGGATGATTATTGACCATGATGATCCTCCATTCGAAACCAATCTGGTTTGGATCCGCAAGCTGATCCCCAAAATAGCTCATTTCGCATGGACGGTGATTCAAGGAAAAATCCTCACCATAGACAACATGATAAGAAGAGGTATGTTTTTGCCTAACAGGTGTTATTTGTGCAGGAACAGTTGGGAATCCATTCATCACATTTTTTTAGAGTGCCCCTGGTCTGTAGCCATCCTTAATGGATTATTCCAAACCTTTAATATCTCCTGGGTCCAACCTGCCACCATTCTGGAGCTTTTCTATCAGTGGCCTTCTCCCTTCAGAAGCCTTCAGCTCAGGTTCCTCTGGAAGATTTGCCTCCACCATTACCTTTGGCAGATCTGGTTAGAAAGGAACCACAGAGCCTTTTCCGATTCTAACCTCGACCCGCTGTTGGTTCTCAACAAAATCCTAGTTTTTGCCAAAGAGAACCTAAGCATCCTCCCTCCAACTACCCAAACCATTCCCTTGCAGGAAAGAATCCTTGCCCAATATCTTGATATATCCTTAGAGGAGTCTTCAGGTGTGATTAATCCTCATCCGAGGATGGAGGCTAGGTGGACCGCCCCCCGATGGGATGGATCAAATTCAATTTCGATGGGGCGGCCAAGGACAATCCTGGCAAAGCTGGAGCTGGAGGGGTGGTGAGAGATCATCACGGTAAAGTTGTTTTTGCCTTTTCTGAAAACATCGGGATCAAGACTAATAACGAGGCTGAGGCATGGGCATTGTGGCGTGGTCTGCAAATGCTCCAAGAGGCCCAGGGTAAATGTTATGTGGAAGGGGATTCCCTGAATATTATCAACCTCATTAACAATAAAAGAAAACCTCCCTGGAGGATCGAGGCCCTAATCAATGAAGTTAGGATCCTTGCTGATGGGGGTGAAGAGAAGAAGGCCCAACACGTGTTTCGTGAAGCCAACAAGGCAGTGGACAAGCTGGCAAACATCGGGGTGGAGGCTGACGGATTGATCACGTGGATGAATGAGGTCCCAGGTGACGTGGAAGAAATCATCCTTTTCGAATCTTGATGAGGTGGATTTCAAGCCGACAGATCACGTGCAGTGGGCAGAGGGCCCAAATTAGAAGGTGTTTCCCAGTGGTCACACCTATATTGGAAAGAGCATTTAGTAAGACCAAGGCCAGCATGGAAAATCAGTTAACCAGGTGGCGTAACTCCGAGGTGGTGGACCTTGTCCCTAAATATGACATTTATGCCATAAGGACCTACCGCGGTATCAGGAGCAAGTTTCCATACGTCTTGATATACGCGAGTGTTGTTTCCAAGAGAAGGTGGCATATCGTGAGGTTTCTCCCACCCATCGTTATCATTATTGTTTAGATAATGGATCCTAAGAGATATGACGAGGGATACGGTGGCACGATCCCTATGCTGAAGTGGCTTACTTTCCAAGATAACGGTGCTCGAAGGCACGCTTCCAGAACTGGCATGAGCTTTAAGGAACCAACTTCGGATGGCAGAGGATTGCCAAGGTGCCACCCTCATATTAGTACCTACTACGATAGGGTTATGTCCGAAACTATGAGTTCAGAGCTCCATGATACTCTTGAGAGGAATCTGATGGTAACCCTTCCAAATATGATTTACATTGAGCCCAACATGGTGGTCATGGAGCCTGCTGCTCAGGCTATTCTGACCGATAGGCATTTTACCCAATTTTTTGACCTATTCTCGGGTGTGGAGGATGAAATCATGTTGGCTGTGATGGAGACTTGGGAGGATGGTAGAGTGGAGATCCGGGGGCGTGAATTCATCATTGACGCCAATCTGCTGGTGACTATTACTGGATAGTCGGTTAAGGGAAGGTCGATTCATCGACAGAAGCACCACTAGGAGGTGGAGTTGAAAGAATTCAAGGACAATCCAAAAATTTACAAGGAGGCAAAGAACGGTCTCACAAGGACGGACCTACCGATGCCCTGGAACGCGGTAATGAAGAATGTCCTCGAATTTATCATGGCATAAGACCCTGGTAAAGTGTTGTTGAGCTTTCATTACGCCTTTGTAAATTTCTTCAGGGATGTAAACCCCATTAGCATCCCGTAATTCCTGATGAACTCCCTCAATCACACCATTACCTCGTCCCACAACAAGAAAGGCTTCTCAATGCCCATGCACCAAGGCCTGCTTAAGGTTATCTATAAATTCATCCTTAACAATGTTCCCCAACCTGAGCTCCCTCCCCCACCCCCTGAGGATCCCCCACGGGTTCGTGGTGAGAGTTCGAGGGGGAGAGACAACCTCGGGTTACCCAAACCTTCCCCTGCCAAGAGGAGAGAGGGTGAGTCAAGTGCCAAGGGAGGGCCGGCCAGGAAGCATCTCAGGATCGATGACCCGCCCCCCAGGTCCTCTCTGAGACTAAAGAATAAACAAGTTCAGGGTAGTAGCAAAATCTTGGACATTACCTCCGAGGATGAGGGTCCTGACCCATCTATTATGGAGCTGAAAAGGTTTGTCCTGAACACTGCAGCCAACATCAACCATCAGATGCAGGAGTTGCAGGAGGTCCTGACCAAGGTTTTCTTTAACGAGGGCTACCAGAGCAACAAGCCGGTGGTTTACAACCCGGAGACGGACGACAATGAAGAGGACAAAGAGGAGGATCAGGAGGAGGAGGCCGAAGAGGAGGACTAGGGTCCTCTCTGGTGTTTTGCTGCCCTGGGTTGTCTATTTTTGCTGAATTTGTTGTTGGTCTTCAAGTTTAAATTTTTACGTTCTTGTCAGGGCAGAGGGTTGCGTGTTGCTCTCCTTTTTTTGTTGATGTTGTGTCTAGGTTCAGGTGCAATGCCTAGGATGGGTCAGGATGGGCAAAGGCCCTGTGTGTCATTTTGTGTTATGCTCTGTTTGGGGTGGGACGCTCAGGGTGTGGGGTCCCAGGTAAGGATGAATGGTTGGGGTAGAGGACGGAGGATCCTCTGTTTGTCTCTATTTATGTTCCTCAGCCGCGGGCTATTTTTGTAAAAAGGTTTTGGGTCAACCTGAAAAACCCGAGTTAATGATAAATATTTAATTACCAAAAAAAAAAATAATGAATGCATGTTGCCTTGAGAAGTGAGGTGAAATTTTTTCAATAAGGTCAAGGCCCCATCAAGGTAAGGGCCACATAGCTTGAATGGGTTGCCAAGCTTGTGAGGGTAGGTGCTTTAAGTTGGCATGGTGTTGCTATTTGATACATTTCTTTACATATGCACAACAGTCACGTTCCATTATGGGTCAAAATATCCCATGCACAATATATGCTTTGTGATGACCATCCCACTAAAATGGCCACCACATGTGCCATCATATGCTTGAGAAATTACCCAAGTTACCTCTTGTGGTTTGAGGCAACGAAGGAGAATACCATCATAGCCTTTGCGATAAAGGACATATACTAGGAGAACAAACCAAGTTACCTTTTTATTGAACATTTATTTGGTAGTAGAGGGCAGGTTCGAAGGAAGATATCTAAACTTAAGGAAATAATTGACTTGAGAGAACCAATTGTGTTATGGTTCTACTTGAAAAAGGAGAATATCTCGTTCATTCAAGGTGTCATGAGAAAGAGCGGATCAAGAAAGTTTTATAATTCAAACAATGGTGAAATTATCAAAGGTATTATGTGGAATAAGGGACCCTAAAGAAGCCATGGTGTTAATAAAGCGATTGGTTGAGCGTGGTGTAGGATCAATATCATACCAATCAAAATTGGGAAGGATTTTATTGACTATTTCCTTGTAATATTTTAAAACTAGGCATTTGCATTGGTAAGTTCCTTTAACTTGATTAACAATAAGTTGAGAATCATCTATGATTCAAATGCATTTAATGTACATAGCCACTTCAATTTAGAATCCAAGAATTAGGGCTTTTTACTCTACATTTTTGCTCATGTAAGGGAAATCAAGTTTGAAATAAAAGGGAATAAGGGCCCCTTGTGGCATTAAAAAGACTATCGCAAGGTCATGCCCTTGTTCACACTTATAGCCATAAAAGAAGAGAGTGAGGTCAACATCATCTTTAGGTTCAATAGGTTCTTCTTGTTCAATAATAGTGAAGATGGAATCATCGAGTAGCTTGACAATGAGAGGTGTGTCAGTAGGAAGATGAGCTTTGGTGAGTTGTTTAGTGATGAAATTACCCTTAATGGACTTTTGAATAATAAATTCAAGGTTAAATTTAGTTAAGAGTATTACCCATTTAAAATTTTTGTTATTAGTGTATGTACGACATTATATAACGCAAAGGATTTTCTTGAGCAATGGCATAAGTTGTGTGATTAAGCATATAGTGGCAAATTTTATTAATGGCAAAGACCATAGCAAGATAAAGCTTCTCCACATAATCATATTTAGTCTTGTAGCTCACTAATTTATGGCTTATATAATAGATTATCTGCTCGTGATTGTTCTCGTTCTTCTGAGCTAGCATAGTCTCAAGAGCAAAATCAGTGGTAGAAATACATAGAAGGAAAGGAATGCATGGATGAGGTGGCAAAAAAATAGGTGGAAATACTAAATGGATTTACCTAATGAAATTCGTGGATCTAGGTAAAAGTGACCCCCTTTTGTAGAAGATGATTAAACGACTTGCATTTGTTTGATAATTGTGCAATAAAATGATGGATAATTCTTTAAGGTTTCTAAGGGGAGGTATTTCAATAATGGCCTTGACCTTGTTAGGATTAACTTCAATACCTTACTTGGAGACAATTAACCCTAATATTTTACCAAAAGTAATGCTAAAGACACACTTCTTAGGATTAATTCATACATTGTGCTCTAGGAGCCAATCGAAAACCTTGCATAGCACATCGAGGTGCCCAAGATGAGTTTTGGATTTTTCCAAAAGATCATCTACATAGTCTTTGATGATTTAGTGCATGTAATAATAAAAAAACATATGTCATGGCATGTTGATAAGTAGCTCCCACATTTTTAAGCCCAAATGGTATAAATTTATAACAAAATGTCTATGAAAGATGTTTTGTGTTGATCGGCTAGGCTGACATAAATTTGATTATAGCCCAAAAGAATATCCATAAGGAAGAGCATTTCATGGCCTATGGTAGAGTATACAAGTGTATCAATATTAGGCAAAGGAAATTCATATTTGGGACATGCTTTGTTTAAATATCAAAATTTTGTGCATACGCAAATCCCCCCATTGGTTTTACTGACAGGCACCATGTTTGAAAGCCACTTTGGGTAATCAATGGGTTGGATGAAACCCACATCTAATAGCCTTTGTAATTCTTCCTTGATCAAGAGGGCTATAGTGGGATGAAGTTTGTACATTTTATTTTAACTAGCTTGGCATCAGAATGCAAGGTATGATTATGAACCACTAAATTAGGGTTGAGGTTGGGCATGTCCTTATAGAACCAAGTGAAGATTCATTTGTATTGAGTTAACAAGGCTATGAATTATTCCATTTATTTAGCCAAAATTCCTTGCCTGAGCTTGATTATTTGAGGATTTTTTATATCATTGTTAAGGTCGATATCGATGGTATCCTCAATGAGCATATGGGAATTTTCTTCTAGCTAGTATGGAAGAGGGATAAGGAGTATGTCATCAACAAGATTAACAAGAATTGATGAGGGTTCATTCTTAGTAATTTTAGTTTGATAAATAGATGCATCAATAGGTGATGAAGGAATGTATAAGCTAGAATTATAGAGGAGCTAATCAGAGGGAAGAAAATAAGATGAGGAATGAGGTGAGGAAAGGCAATCAAAGTTGATGAGACTAGAATCAATGTAAATGGGGTTAGAAGGGGAATTTGGATTGTGAAGTGGAACAAATAGGTCAATGGAGATCATGTTGACTTTAGGGAAAAATTAAGGGAGTGGATTATAATTTGGGTTCCCATGCTCATAAGGGAGGAGTTACAGGATGATGGAAGGATAAGGGTAAGGGTGGGTTGGTGGTGGGTGGATAGGGGGATTAGTGAACTCCAAAGGACGTAGGGCAATAATTATGGTACGATGAATGGTAAATAGATGTAGGTAGACATTACCATCATACATGGGATTGATAATGAGTACAATGGGGATGAAGCCTCTTCAAAACTATCAGAAGCAATTGAAAGTTGCTCAAAGAGCTCATTGAGTTTATCTTACAAGGAATCGAGCAAGAAGACATCAATAGTGGAAACTTGAAGAGTATCATTATGTGAAATGTGCATAGATTTAGGGTTGATGCAATCATCATCGTTGTCTTTTTCAAGTGTAAGGGTGATGCATTGAAGCTCATAGAAGAGAATATTAGGTGAAGATAAACAATTATACCCTACACTATCTCTGTTAGTAGGCAATTGGTAATGAGGCTCAAGAATTTTGTGAGTACCTTACTCATAATATCCAAGGCTATAGCCATGCTAATTGAAATGGTGGAGGTATCACAAAGCAAATGAAGGATTCACCAGGAAGTTTACATTGCCATAAAAAGACAATTCATGTTCCCTATCAGGTGGTTGATCTATGTTGTTGTCAAATTCTCATAGACAAAGTTAATGTGATTAGGAGAAGAACCCATAGGATATACCACATCTATAGCTAGGGGATTTCATGGGTGGACATAATCCCTAACTAAATCCATGATCGACAAAGTAAATGTGATATTTTGAACAAAATACTTGTCAATATTGAGGTTAGTCATATGAACAACTTGAGTGAGGGGTGGGTCGGATGACAAGGGATATGTCATGTCATTGATGACTTGGGGTAATAGTTTATATGGAGAAGGCAGAAAAGGAATGGGAATAACATGGGTATCATCAAGGATGGAGGGGTGAGAAGAAAAATTATTCAAAGGGGGTGGAGGCTCGAGTTGAGTGGAAGGGGGAATGGTTGGGGAAATTAGGAGGGATGATAATGTGATTGGTGTTGGGGAAGGTACTGTTGTAAATTGTTCAAAAACTAATAGTGGGTGGGGTTTGGTTGTGCAGCAAAAGGGGTTACTTTCAATGACATCACTATGGGATGAGTGATGGCAGGGGCCAAGGTTGTGGTAACATCATGTATGCTTATGGATGACTAGGAAGTGGAGGCTAGATGGGTAGATTTAGGGTGTCGAGTAACTGAGGTGGTTGGTCTAGGATGAGGAGGTATAAGAAAAGTGGTAGGATGTGATGGAGGATAAGGTGGTGTAGGTAAGAGGGAGGAGATGTTGGATGTGGGCCTGATGGTGGCAACAAAGGTAGATGAGGGATTTGGGTTGGTGAGAAGAAGTTGGGATGATGAATGTTATTTAAGATGAAGGAGTTGAGCTAGATGGAGAGGATTATGGTAAGGTGATGGGGGATGGTAAGGGAACACATGAGTGGAGAGTGAAGAAGAGGCATTCGAGGGATACAAAGGGATAAATGGGGTTTGAGATGCCAAAGGCAAGGGATCATGAGGTGAAGGATTAGATTGGGTTGCTTGCACATGGGGTTAGGTAGGCTAGGTAAATTAATGAAGGGTAGGTTGGTGGGTCACTGGAGTGATGGTAAGGTGGGTGGAAGGAATGGGAGGCTCATATGGATTGGATATCAAGTTGCAATACTTGAATGGTTCATCATCAATGAGGATACAATGGATACAACCCTCATGAACATATTTAAGGCAATGGTGTAATGTGGAGGGGATGCATCGCATGTCCCTAATCCATGGTCTATTAAGGAGAACATTGTATTGCATTTCCCCTTCAAGGATATAAAGGAGTGTGGATGGTTTTCATATCGACTTGAATGGGTAAAATCACTGTTTCAAGTGTCAAGCACAAGGTATCATTAAAATCTTGAAGGGTGAAGGTAGAAGTTGTGATATGGGAAGGTGGTAGGTTAAGGTGTTGAAGAGCAATGGAGGTGATGATGTTAATGGAATTGAAGAACACAAGCTTATACTGAGAGGGGGGGGTGAACAGTATAAGACCTCTTTTTACTTTTTCTTTTATACTTCAAAACAGTAAAGCAATATACCCAAAGCAATATCAAAACAATGCACAATATCATCCACAAAGTGACACCAATTTTAATGTGGTTCACCCAGAATGCTTGGGCTACGTCCACAAAACTTTTCTCTAAAAGTTATCTCAAAGTTCTTTGGGAAACCTTCCCAATTACAATGTTTATGAGCCTCGGCCCAAAGGAGACACCTTCCCCCAATCTAAATTTATGAGCCTCTGCTCAAAGGAGATACCTTCCCCTCTGCTCTGGAAATGATCCCTTAGAAGATCAACTGCCTCTACCTCTTGCCAACACGTGGAACTCCTTTCCACCGAAGACCTCTTGTCCTCAATGCTTATCCTAAGAGACCTCTGCCTTCTATGATCACGTCCACGAGCTCAGCTACCTGTACCAAACACAGTCAGTCGGTCTAGTACAAGTATTCCTTTATCTATCAGATCTATCCAACTCTTTGAACAAATCAATCCTCTGCACACAAGCCTTCTCAAAGACTTGCCAAATCTGTCCCCAGGTTCTTCTCAAAGAACCAATGCGCCTCTGTCCTTAAGTTCTCTGATAGAACTCTCAAAAACTCAGCTCACAAGTCCTCTGCTAGGACCTGTCCAAATCTGCTCACAAGTCCCCACTGGAACCTATCCAAAACCTCAGCAAGCTCACCAAGAAAAACTTACTTAGCATGAACCCACAAAGAGAATTGTTAGAGACCCAATGTGATTCATAAATCTCATAGAAGCATAAAGAGAATTGTTAGAGACTCAATATGTTCTATACTTAACTCCCCAATCTCAATCTCAAATCTCATAGAAACATAAAGAGAATTGTTAGAGACCCAATATGTTCTATACTTAACTCCCAATCTCAATCTCAAATCTCATAGAAACATAAAGAGAATTGTTAGAGACCCAATATGTTCTATACTTAACTCCCAATCTCAATCTCAACTCAATATCAAACTCAAAAGAATAAGATAGATGTAGTATGCTTTTCTCAAGAATATGAAACACAACCCAACAATTGCCAACCATGCAATATCTCATATAACAATGATACTTATATTCTTTTCACCAACAACTAGGGTTTCATCATCTCAAAGCAAGTAGCAAGACTTACTAACATAAACCCTATTGCAAAAATGCTTCCTCTTCCTCAACCAGAATTATGCATTCACCCAAAAATTCAACAATAACTTTAATGCATAAACAATCTTCAATATCCAGAAAATAAGATTCACACCAAAGAATACCTAGTAGACAACCTTTTCACTCCAAAACTCAATTTCAAAAAATATACCATAAACAACATACATGGAAGATGTTGCCCATACCTTTACTTTGATGAAGAAGGAGAACTCAAAATTTGTCACAACACTAACTCTCAATTTGCCACTAATTAGAGTTAGCAACTATACAATAATACACAATAATAAAGATCCAAAATAACACCTTATTTCTCCAACTTAGTAAAAACCACCAAAGTACAATATATATACAAAGTAAAACCTCTTTACACCTTATTACTCCACATAAACATTAAACATCAATAAAACAATGTCAAAACAAATATGATACCTTAACCTTATACCTCCCACGCATTCACAACCACTATCCTTTGCACACCGCGACCAAAAGAAAAATCCAACGAAGAGAATCGAACTCGGCACCTCTGCCTTCTAGCACTTTCACTTAAACGCCACCGTCGTTGGGTCACAAGTGCCCAACGAAATACTATAGCGTTGCCCTCTCTTTTATCTTCCTTTGATGCCAAGAATCTGGAAAACGTAAACGTCTTCCACAAACCACATGCAAACTGGTGAGCGTTGTCCAAGACGTAAGTCATTGAATGCTTGCATTAGTCATCTCATAGCACAGTCGAAAAACGTAGTTCAGGAGCAATTGCCAATCCACTGCCATCACACAAAAAGTAAGGATGCAGCCCAAGCTCAAATCCGAGTATGCCAAGCACGGTTTCAAAGACGTCAATCGGAGATTCGAAGACACAGAGCAAGCTCAACTCGAAGACACCAAGCGCTGTTTGAAAGGTAAGGAGCAAATGCAAATCACAGACGCCAAGTGCAAATCAAACAAAATAGAGCAAGTGCAAATTGCAGACGCAAATCGAACGAAACAGAGCAAGTGCAAATCGTAGATGCCAAGCGCAAATCAAAAAAATACAGAGTAACCACAAATCACAGATATCAATAATTATCGGAGGTGCTCACTTTAGAAAATCATCCCCACTTATATAGCCATTCTTCCTTAACTGTTTGACGTCGGCACTCCTCCAACGATGGCAACATATCGACGAAAGAATTCTTTTTTCTTCCGTCGCTTAAGGGTTGAAAGACCCTTTAATAATAATTAAAATAATTATTATTATTTTATTAATAATAAATTAAACTTGGACCTTTTGACAAAGGTTTGAGTTAATTTAATTATTAATAATAAACATGGACCTTTGCATTAAGTTAAGCTTGGTTTTAATAAAAACCCTTAATGAGTCCAAATGGTTTTAAGAAAAACCTTTAGCCTTGTCACCATGGTTTTAATAAAAACCCTTTAACATAAAGAAGCTTCTCAAGATATTCTTGACATCACACTCTTTTGATATCAACAAAAATGCCTTTTGACATCAATGACAACTTATACATTTGAGCAAAGGCAATGTACCCAAAGTGCCCAAAATTGCCAACAGGAATATCTGATATCAACCAACATATGTTTGAAAGGCTTGTGATCTATGTGAACCACTATATGCAAAGGAGGATCAGGTAACTCGATTGGCATAGATTTAATTTCATAATCATAGGAAGTGATTGAGGGTTCCATGCAAGTTTAGATGATCCCCATAAAGTTGAAAAAGGCATTCAAGTCTTATTCTTGGAGTTAAATAGACTTAAGGATGTCCATCAACACCTCATGATGTGGGGAATATTGCTAAATAAGCTCATAGATCGAGAGCATGGAATATGTCAATTTGAGGCTATGAGTGAGACAACTAAATGAAATAACTGGTCATGGAGGGGAGCTGTAAGGTGAATTGGGGGAGGTGGTGTAGGTTGCACTGGTTGGGCTAGAGGCACATTGGAAGGGCCACTAGATTATTACGGTCAATCAACATATTTTTGGTTGCGGGTGACCATGTGAATCACACCAAAAAAACCTTGGTAGTGTGGGATATTATTAACCTAATTTACTTGGTTAGGTGGCATGATGGAGGTTGAAGACCCACTAGTAAGTTGTACTAACCCATGTTGGGACAAGGGGGTTTGGTAAATACCAAGATTTTTATTTGATGGGGTGAGAAGGTTATTGACTTTAATAGTTCCCCTTTCAATTAATTATGCCAAGTGTTTAAATTACATGCAATCATTAATGTCGTGGTCTCTCTAAGGATGGAAGACAAAAAAATGATGCTCCTTGTAATATCTTCCTTTAGGCTTGTTAGGATCCTCTAGTTGCACTTGTGGTAAGGTTATTGTTCATGCCTCATAAAGCCTTTGGAAAATGGTTGAAAGTGGCTCAGTAATGGGAGTGATATTGCTAGGGGTCCATGGGTTAGAGTGTCTAGCATGATTGTATGGTTGATTGGAATTTTAGATTTGGGGTGGAGGTGGTACAACTTGGTATGTTTGTTGTGATGGTGGATATGAAGGTTGCAAAGGAAGATACTATAGTTGAGATTGTTGTTGTTGGGGGTGAGGTTGCGGTTGTTGTGGAGGTGGACACTGAGGTTGTGATTATGGAGGAGGTTGTGTGGTCAGCACCAACTGGTTGACTTGGGCAGGTTTTGATTGATTGTTGAAATTTCCCTTAGCATTCTTGCTAGGCCACTCTTTCTTATTGAGTTTAATCTCACCTTATTGAATTTTGATATCTTCAATGATCTTGGCCTAAGTTAAAGCTTCCTCAAGTGTTCGTATCGTTGAAATTGCAACAGTAAAGAGATGGGCTTCGAGCAACTCCTTGTGAAAATTCAAGTGAGCTTAGTCATAGGTAAGGTGAAGGGTAACTTGGTTATTATGATTCTCCATAAAGTATCATAATCCAAGAAAGGCTCACCTTTGAATTGATGGAGATTATATAGATCAGTTAATGTGGTATTCTTATTAACATTAAGCAAGAAGCATTCTAGAAAGATATTGGTCAGTTGTTTGAAATTAAATATGCTATGATTGAGCAAGTTTTTGAAATTAAATATGCTATGAGTCATGTGAGGGTTTGAGAGAAAGTGCAGAGCATAAGAGGATTATTTTCTTGAATTACAAAACAAGCATTCATAAAAGTTCTTACATGTTCTTGAGGATCCTTTTCCTTTTAATTTATCAAGCTTAGGTACTTCAAAACTAGGAGGATACGATGATGAAGGTATGAAAGGATGAATTGGGTGGTTGATGAGTTGATGGAGGGTAGGCTTTTGATATCCAATACCGGTGGACTGTAACTCTAAGCTATCGACCCGATTGGCCAACAATTGGAATGCATCTAAATATGGTTGAGGGTGAGAGTAAGATGGTGGGAGATATGACTGATACATAAGGGGCTAAGTAGGAGGGCGTGCCATTTTGTAAACACAAAAAATACACCTAACAATGAAAATGTAACTTGCAAATAAAAGTGAAAGAGAAGTAAACAAGCATGTATTAACAAATATAAAGTCTTTTGGAGTATAAATAGCCCTTCTAGAGGGGATTTAAACAACCATGATGTATTTTAAGGAGAGGGGGTTTGACCCCTCTTTACAAACAATGTATCTAGTGCAAATTTCTTTTTTGTGTCACAAGAAAGTGATGGGTGGTTTTTATATGTGTATGTAGACCACCTAAATACCTGACCAACTACTGCAAACCTGCACACATGCAAACCAAAGGGAGTTAGAAGCATTTGAAGGGCCTCCCTTGCATGAGGCCCTTAACAATATAAAGTTATGAAATCATTTACAAAAACCATTTAAACCTTTACAAAACTATAGTAAAAGCTTACAAATCAAGATATAATATGTTTAATACCCTCATTTACTTATTTGTTGTGGGTGTGCTCTGTCTGATGTGCCTTTGGATAATCATCTAGGATGGTCAACTTTAGGTAACTATATAAAAGGGTTGAATCTTTGTGGCCATTTGAGATGGTTGAGTTCAAGTTGTAGAGGGGGCAGAGTGCCCCTACTAGGGATGTAGGTGGTCTCTAGGGTTCTCTTGGTGCTAGGGAAGTTGTAGAAATTTTATTGGTTCAAGGATGGTGGATAGTCAAAGCATTAGTTTTACCCTTCAAAAATCCTCCATGGCAACCATTGTTGAACTCTTCAAGGGATAAGATGGTAGTAGAGGACTCTCCAAAGGTAACAGAGATGACTGATCGAATATTGGTAGCATAACAACATGTGCATATAAGTTATTCAAAGCAAAGAAAAATGGAGGGAGATTTATAGGAGTTTGGAAAATGGGAGGGGGTGATCGCATGGAGGTGATGTGGATGGGATGTGGCAGTGATGTGGTAGGTGCAAGGGCCAAGGCAAATCTAGAGGATTCCACTTGGTGGAATGTGCAACCTCCACATTGAATAACCTTGGGTGGAGTGAGCTCTCATGGGGGATGTGTGCCTTGGGGATTGTTCATATGAATTTTAAATTACCCATAAATGTGACATGGCAGCTGAGGAGGACAAGGCTATTAAATTTTCCACTTAACCCACTTTGACTTTAAGCATTTCTTGCATTTTTAAATTGCACAATTTTAGAGAGAGGCATGGGTGAGGGGGACCAAGTGGAGTAAATGAGCATTGGTGGGTGAATATTTGGATAGCCCTTCAGGATTTAAGAATAATTTTAAATTATTATGCACATTCCCTAGGGATTTGACCAAGGCTTAAGCTAGGATTAAATAATTAAAGATAGGCTAATGAAGACTTAATGGAGGAATTGGGTAAATAAGAGGGATTATGAGCTATTTGAGGGGGAAGGGAGGAATCAATGAAGAAGATTAGGTAGAAATGAGAAATTAAGGAGAGGATAAGAATTATTAAGGAATCTAAACAAAGTAGGATAAGATTAGGAGAAGATTAGAGAATATTGTAGAATTTTGAGAATTTAGGAAAAAATAAAATTTAGAGGAAATAAAACTTTAGGGAAGACTTAGAAGAATTTAGAAAAATTAGAGGAAAATAAAATTAAGAAGGCTAGGGAAGGAAAATTAGAGGGAAATAGAATTAGGAAGGCTAGGGAAAATTTAGAGGAAATTAGGGAAATTAGGGAGGATGAGAGAGAAAGAGGGAAAATTAGAGGAATTTAGACAAAAAGGGAATTTGAGAAGAATTTGGAGGAAATAGACATGGAGAAGGAGACTTGAGGAAATTTAATTAGAATTGGACAAGATTGGACAAAATTGGGCACCTAAAAATAATTTGTAAATTTGCAATGACTTGAGATATATTTTTTGGTGTTGTGGAAATTCAATTGCAAATGACTAAAATTTGGTGCCTACAAAATCTTATATAGAAACTATAAAAAGGACAAAAGAGAAAATGATATGGAGGGTGCTTGTAGGTACCATAAATAATCACTATTTGTAGAATTATTGTACAACACTCTAATGGAAAATGAGGAGTGTGTGGGGGTATTTATAGAATTACCACAACCTCAAATTACACCATAAACTTTAACCTAAGACAACATAACAAGTGGGCTTTAGGTTAATTACAAATATTAAATAAGGTTTAACCATAAAAAGGTTAACCAAGGTCCATTGGGCTTACATAATAAAATTCACTTAGGTCTATTTAATACATCACACAATGTTGGTTCTTTCCCATGAATAGATTATAAATTTAGCACCCCCTCATAATTTGAATTAAGAGGCCAAGGATAGAAGACTTTAGTGATAGTAATATCTTCCTCCCAATAATGGATGCTCTAGTGGTCCTTTACAGTTGAGGTAGATCCATCCAAATATTCCTCATCATGTGAAATACATCTACCTTGTTTTAAGAACTTAGCTTCAATCTTCTACAACTTTAGCAAGCAATTCTTCGTAGGATGTTCCTCCCTTTTACAATATTTGTAATCGGTCTTGTTTTTTTTTGAAGACATAGCCTTGCTCATGGGCCTCTTGGTCTTAGCCTCCGTAGATCTAAATACCTTTGCATGAGACTCTACATGAGGAGTTCCATCACCATAGTTTTGCATTAAAACCTAAAATTGAACTAGAAGAGAGCAAAGTTAATCAAGAGTAAGCTTTTAGGATTCCAAGAATATAGGAATTGTGTGAACTATTAGGTTCAACATTTGAAAGGAGGGGGATAGATTAGCAAGGATAATCTTAATGCATTATGCATCATCTTTCTTTTTTCCTCCAAAAAATGTAATATCTACCCTCAAATCCTTGAATCTTGCAATATAGTCCTCAACATTATCAAATTCAACTATCTTAAGAGAAGAAAGCTCTAATTCCAAGTGACTTACTTCAATAGTATTAACCTTTCCAAAAAATTCATGTAACTTTGACCATACCTTGATAGGATCACTCTCTTATTTGATATGGAAAAGCAACTCTAGTTCAATCAACAAGGAAAATAAACCTAGATCCTCTTCTACCTTTTGGTGGTAAGCTTTGTCATTAAAAACCATTGCTTTATCCTCCTAAAATATACAACACAAGTTCTTGCTTTGTAGAAAATTGATCATTTGAGTTGACCATATACTATATTTTTTCATTAAGGCAAGTAACCAGAGTTTTGTGGTTCATCTTACATAATCTAACCCCTAACACTACAAAAATTCCATGTACTGATGCCTGCAGTACATAGAGCTAAAAAATTCAAGTTATTTAAAAAAGAGAGGCTCAAAACACTTCCATATTCAAAATTTATGGCCTTCAAAATATTTTCCCTAATGGACCTCCAAAAATGAAATTATAGTTCCAAACCTTAGAGAAGCATATCTAATTTCCTACTGCCACTTGGTGATCCATGATTCACCGGTATCTTCCACTTATGATTCACCACTTTAGCACCTTTGTGACTTTAACACTTGGTTGCTTCCAATTGGCTGGATGGGTATAAATACAAAAAATATCTATTTATGTGGTGCATGAAAGCACCATGTCAGCCAAATCTTCATTACATCCACTAGTCTTTGAATTTTCCAAAGGTGGGAGTCAAACTTAGGTCTCCCAAATGTTGGGCACTTTGGTCCAATCAAGGTGCCCAATGCACCATTGCAATTAAGACTGTTTTATCTAGTGCACAAGTATTTTATTTTGATGCTAAGACAAATGTATTTGAGCTAAAAAATATTCCAAAAGTGATTTGATCTCTACTCTCTAAGGTCATAAGCATATTTGATCTAATGAGAACAACTAACTAGCCTACACACCTCATTCGATCATAAAAGGGATACCTCTGTGAAGACCATCTTCTCTTCCAGTCATAGTGCATTCCAAACAAAAGTGAGGTTTGACCCTTGAACCTTACACATGCAATACCTATTCTTTTGCTTGGATGACCAACTAGCCATTTTGTTTGGTCACACCATGCCACAAAGAACAATGATAAATAATCCTCTACTATCTTATGTCTCATAGTAAAATGACAACATAGGGATTTGTTCCCTCAACCTTCTCCATAAAAAATCTTAGTCATCTTTATGCTAGTTGGCTTGGCATCCTCACAATTCTAACCAAGCTATGTCTATTTCCTATAAGAAAGGACGTGTGTGTTGAGGATTGTACCAACCACAACCATAGTCTAAATGTGCGTGTTAAGAATAGTGAACACCAAAATGATGGTGTCAAAATTCAAATTAAGCCAATTTAAATTTTCTTTCTAAATGGTGATTTTTCTATTCTTTTCTCTTGGAGATGACATATCATGTCTATGGATATCTTGGATAAAGTTAAGAACAAAATTGATTTTTTTGGAGAATATTAAAAATACCTTGATGATGATAAAGAAAATCCAAATATTTTTAAAGATGCATACATAATTATGGATTTTTCTGCTTCTTATAGAGAAAATTTTTATGAATCTTTGAAGAGAGATTCATCCAAGAACTCAGAAGAAGAATCAAAGGCTCCAAATATAATTATTGTGTGACCAAGAAATACTACTCCATAAATACTCTTATACCATGTTAGAATTCACAATATATTCAAGAAATGAACAGAATAAATCCATCCACTCAAATATTATATATAAAAACTGAAAAGAACAAAAGAAAAAATATGTGGAGGGTGCTTGTATGCACCATAAATAATCACTATCTGTAGATATTATTTTACAACACACCTATGAGAAATTAGGAGTGTGAGGGGGTATTTATAGTAATAACAAAACCCCAAATTACATCATGAATTTTAACCTAAGCTAACATGACAAGTAGGCTTTAGGTTATTTACAAATATTAAACAAGGTTTAACCATGGCCCATTGGGCTTACATAATAAAATATTATAAATTATTAAATACATTGATAATATTACAAATTAAACACCAAGGACTATACTTTTGATAAGCTCAAGCATTTTAAGAAATTGACAAAATTCAAAGTGAAAAAAGAAAAAAATACCTACGAATCCATTGAGGTCAGTTTAGTAACAATGCCTTTGAGGTTGTACTTATATTTTGAAGCATTACTTGGAATTGAATTATTCATTATAATCCACAACAAGAATTTTTCAAGTAAAAGAATAGGACCATCCTAGAAATGGCTTGTATGATGCATTCTAAATATATATAGCTTACATTTATGAATAAAGTTGTGTATTGCACTAAACATATTATCAATATGACATTGACTAGTGTTATCAACAACATGAATCTGTTGGAATATATTATATTATTTGGTACACACTAATGTACCACCTTGGGTACATCTTTATATTAGGAAAGAGTGTCCTAGATTAGAGGATGAGTATTTACTTTATGCAATGTAATAAATGCACAAGTATTATTAAAGTGTGTAAAGTATTTTGGTATTGTAAATGTGCATAATAGTCCATGTGCACATGAGTCCATAAAATAGGAAGATGAAGAGTCTCTAGAAGAGTGAAGGCCAAAGGATGCACCATATGAAGAGTCACATTCCATTGTATATGTATCTATGTGTGTGTGTGCAAGATACATGGATTGTAGTTGGAGAGTGTTTGTAAGTATGGGTACTTGATTCAATAGAGATACAATTTTCATGAGCATTTATTAATGGTAGTTATATGAGTTATTCTTGAAGTTATTTATGAGTTTTACATATTTAGAATATTTCCATTACCTTATATTTCATGTTGCAACTTTAATTTTTTCTTGAAGTTATTTTATCTTTAGTATTTATCTTCAAAAGCTAACATAATCCATTTGATCATTAGATAGAAGAGAATCCTTCAGTTTCACATCTCAAGATTTTTGTATTGTGTCCATATTCTAAAGGACAAGTGGAAATACAAAAATTCATATATCCATTCTTGTGGGTATAATGAGAAATTAAAAGTATTTTGCATCTATGTTCTAGTTACTTGAATTTCATCAATATAAATGATGTGGAGTTTGAGGATATTTCATCTACAATATCCTTTAGACCTCTTTTATATCTTCTTGTTGATTCTTTTCCAATTTGTTTGGCTTCCATTAGTACTTGCACTCAGTCTCAAAGTTATGACCCTTCTAACTAGAGTATTACACATCCCTCCTCTTTAGATGATATGTTGGTTATATTACATTTAGGTGGTTCTACTCCTATGCTTATCTAACTCATTGATTGAGGAAGTTGATCTCCTTTCTTCCTATGTTATACTTTAGATATATCTTTAGACTATGATAATTTAATGGTGCTTTTAGTCCTCGGTGTCTCTTCTAACAATGTGTGCCCATATCTTATGTCTTTAGATATATCTTTAGACTATGATGATTTAATGGTGCTTTTAGTCCTTGGTGTTGCTTCTAACAATGTGTGCCCATATATTATGCCTCATTCTATGGATTATCTTAAGCTTAAGTGGATGTAATAAAAAATTAGTACTAGCATTTAAATTGTAATTGGTGAAGAGCATTTTTGTACCTATTTACGACAAAGGTGAACTAACCTAGTTTGTCCTTAGGTAGGTTTTTATAAAAGCAAATTGTTTGTAACACATATATACCCTTTTTGTCCTCCTTCCCTTTTCCATCATATATTTTGAGTCAATCGAATCACACCTTGAATTATATGGTCTACCTAATCATTAAATCCTAAATCCCAAGTGGTATTGATACATTTATAATGTATAAACATACATTGATCATAAATCAATATCACCAATAAATAAATGATGTAAATGCCTCTTAAGTAGATGTTTTTATAGTGTTGTTCCTTCTTAGGGTTTTTAAAACATATCAAATAAACATGCCTGGGCACAAAATATGGAGGAAATGTGTTACCAAATGAATAATGATAAAGTGCTCCTAAAGAGGCCATTTTTGTATTGTTGATTTAATTTTTTAGGGTTCAATTATTAGATATATTAAAACTATGAATGTAGACATTGCTCTAACAATGAATTGTGACCATTTAATCGAAGATCTATGTTTTGCATCTAATATTCATTTTTATTGTGGTTATTATGTCAAATTCTTGAAATCATCCCAAAACCATTTGAAAATCCTCTTACTTTCTCTACATACTTTGCTACCTTTTATTGTTTGATATCAAAAGTCTCCATTTCTTGCATCACTACAATACTATCTCAATAATTTTCAACAATAACCATCGATAGAGATCAAAGTGCTTCATCACATTCTTACAAGTAATCTAGTAGCAATGCTTTAAATCATATTAGTTATTTTAACTCAACTCTATGAGCCTTGGCTAGCCTCATTTATTTTATGTAGATTCTCCTCTTTTAATAAAAACACTAACAAAAAATTTTGTGTTTTATTGGTCAAATATTTGGCAAGCAATTTTCTCTCTTTATAGCTAGAGTGTTAGATATATTGTTTCTTAATAAAACTTTATTAATAATATACTTAGTTATATTATAGAAATTTCATTGAAAAAAAATATATTACAATGATGATCTAATTTTTAATTTTTTTTTTTTATTAGATATATTATATTTTAGCAATTATGTATGTTATTGGGTCATATTTTTCTTATTACAATAGGATCATACATTTTTAGAATGTAAAATCCATTGCAATAGGAAACTCATCAAAATATCCACTTTGTGCTTTGTTATCTTCTTTGGATGATGATGGTGACCATACTGTTTATAATCTTGCTAAGGAATATTTTGAGCAAGAGAATGCTATGTATGATCATATGATCCTCTTATAAATATTTAGACTTGGGGTTTGGTTCCCTTGTGTACTAGTCATAAATGGGTCTACAAGAGTAAATTTTATTTTCATGGTCAAACTAAGAAGAAAAAGGTGTGCATTATTGCTAAGATTTTTTATTAGGAGTGAGTTGATTAAATGGAGGATTTCACCCTTGTATCTCATGTGGAATCCACTCAAATAATCCTTTCCACTTCTAATTTTTTAGGATGGGATATTGATCAAATAAGCATCAAGAATGTATCTCTTTATGTGGAAACTTAGGAGGAGATCTATTTACAACATCCAACTAGATTTATCAACGATAAACCTACATATTTGTTCTAAATACTCAAGAAGTCCTTATATGAGATTAAGTAGGCATATTATGCATGGTATGAGAGGATTCATATATTATTTTCAATTATGGTTTTCTATGGTGCATAATGGAGAATGATATTTATATTAAACATTATAGTAGTAAAATTCTCATCATTGCACTATATGCTAATAACTTCCTCATCACTCAAACTTTGGATTTCATGATTTGAGAAATGGAGCTATGGATTTAAGATTCTCTTAAGATGAAAATTTGGACTAACTTGGTTATTTTTTAATAATTTAAGTTATTTAGTCTTCTTAAGGATTTATTTCTCTAGATCGCAATTGACTTTATACTATAGTTATATGAATTTGTACTATGGGCCCCATATTCACCTTATGGGATTATAATTTTTTTTTTTTTTGAAATAAGCTATGTGTGGTTGCTATTGGGGGCCACTCCCATTACAAAATCAAAATATTGAATTTCTTTCATTACATTTATAACAAGTTAATTAAAGCATACCCATCTTTACCTTTCTATCAAAGATATTCTCCATCTTCCTCAAACTACTAAGTTTCCATAATCAACTCTTTTTTTTTAAGGAACTAACAACAAGAACAACCCTTACATGACACAACTCCAACAGATAGAAGGAAAACAAACATAATAGTCATCCATAAAAGAGGAAATTAGTTCAATTATTTTTCTTCTGTAATAGAGGTTCTTCCTTATTTAGAGTGGCAAGATTTGAGAATGCATTTTTGCACTTCAAACTCTTGAGGTAATATCTAGTTGTAACATATTTTGTAGGATCTTCATTTTCAAAAAATTGATCGTCACCAATTATTTCATAATTAGCTTCAAGAATACCTTCTAAGGTGCTAATCTTTTTCATGGAATTGTTTGGATGGTCTTTAGTAACCATTTATATTTTATCAATGATCTGATTCAAATTCTCCTTTTGGGGTTGAGTCTTTTGTTGCTCACATGATTCTTGTTGGATAATTGGTGCATCTAGATGATGAGCTTATTTCTTTTGAACTAAGACATATAAATGTTTCAAATCATTCACATGTAAGACCTTGTCATTCACCAAGGAGTAATCAAAGCATGATCAAATGATCAAGCATCTCTTTTTCAGGTGGCCATATTGCTAATAACCATAACATATTAGGAAGAAGTTTTCATATTCAATATTTTGGATCCATTCCCCTTTGCTTGAGGAGATAGTAATGGATTGAGGCCCAAGAACTGAAATATCCATACAAACAACCAATCTTGCTTTACTCATATTAATTTTACTAGACAAACTTTCCTTTGTTTGGGTATCCATATACTAGAATGCACCAATGACATTACCAATTTTGGTAAATATCTTCTCTCCCCAAAACTCCATAGGGAGAGCATAAAGATTCACCCAAACTGGGAAGCCATTAACTTCTTCTATAAAGGGGTTGAAACTAGGAGTTTGAGGTCTTATATAGACACCTCATTTGTTCGAAAAACCAAATATATCTAAATCCATTACCCTATAAAAGGAAACATAAAAGAATTTTTTGGGTAGGAGAGTTACTTGGAATTTTGTATCGCTCCACCAATATTTAATGTATCCTTTGAGCTCCTCCAGGCTTGATCTTTAGCCCTTGAGTTTGTAAATAATTGGTCAGGCTTCATGATCAATCAGATCCAACCTAAATTCATCCTTCAAAATCCTGATAGAGGGCAGAGGTCCATCCACCCACGAACCCAAAGATCCTTGAGAGATATTTTGAAGAGGTTTTCTCACAAACTAAAGAGACAATTTGCAAACAACCCTCTTCTTCCAATGCTTGACTGCACCTAGAGTTTGCATCCCTTTTGCGAAGACTGTAGCCAAATTTATCGCTTTTTTGCATCACTTGACTACACCTATGGTTTACATCCCTTTCATGAAGACTATAACCTATCATTGTATTATTGTTATGATCTAAGTGATGGATGATTTTCATCATCATTGGGATCTATATATTATATATATTGTATCACGAGGGGTATTTATACCCCATTCACCCAATAATTTGCATATTAGTTTATATTATTTGTTCTTTAGTGAGAGATTATCAATACCCATAAGAAACTAATCATATATTTGTATTTTTGTCTTATATAAGTGTTATCTTTGCTAAGCATATTGAAAATATGTTAATTTTATTTGATATTATTTTTATTATAAATTTATATAATATAGTTAGACTATGATCCTTTGTGCGTATGAGGATCCTATGATATTTTTTTTCAATTGGTTATATGGGATTGAAACCGGTCCCATCCATATTACATCATCACCACATAGTGGTATTACAACAAAGTTTGGATACTACCCATGTTTCATTGGGTAGGATTTAGACCTTGGTATTCTCTTTAAATAGTGAGGAATCTAATCATTTGAGCTAATGCCACTTGATGAGGATCCTATGATATTAAACAAGAGCTTTCAAACTAATTTCCATATTTTTTATTTTTTATTTTTTATATAGGATTAAAATGGGTCTCACCTATATTGCATTGTGACAAACTTATTACATTTCATCAATCATCAAAATAATATATATTTTTAGTTGCATAAAGAACCTCTATAATCCCTATCTCTCTAGGTAAAAATGAATTTAATGGAACCCCAACCAAACTGGGGTAGCCCATCGATAAGCACTTGATCTCTGCCAACTAGCCTATCCCTTTTGGGCAAAGCATGAGTTTTTGAAAGGGTCCTAATCCCTTGTATTGTGGTTTCAACCCGAGTCTCTTAGAGATTAAATTTTAGGATTAAGCATGGGTTTTTGAAAGGGGTTGCAGTCACCTTGTATCAAGGTTTGTACTTGGATCTCTTGGATGAAATCCCAAAAACATACCACTACGGTATCTCTCACAAGACTAGAATTTTTAGGGTAAAGCACAAGTTTTTGATAGGGTTTGGTCCCTTGTGTAGTGGTTTGAACTTGGATATCTTGGATGAAAACCTAAAGACATACCACTACATTTTCCCAAGAAGAGAAAATTTTAGGGCAAAGCACATGTTTTTGAAAGGGGCCTCGATCCCCTTTACCAAGGTTTGAACTTAGGTCTCCTACATAAAAATCCAAAGACATACCACTACGATATTCCTCTTGAAGCTGTTAACATTTTAGAGTAAAACACATGTTTTTTAAAAGGGCCTTGATCCCCTTGTACTGAGGTTTGAACTTGGGTATCATGTATGAAAACCCAAACACATACCACTGTGGTAACATATTAGCAGTTATACACATATCATCTAAGAATATTTGAACTTGATTCTCCATTAGCAGCTATGCACATATCATCTAAGAATATTTGAACTTGATTCTCCTCATTGAAACTCAGTCTATTTAATCACTTGAAATCATGATATTTAATATGCTAATTTCTATAATTGAAAAGTATTGACCATGTGCACTTATTAGTAAGTTTTTTTTTTATTTTTTTCCTCGAATTTCCTTTTTATTAACCCTAATAATTCTTCTTTGAATAGTTATAAATAAAATATAATTACTCATTTCTTCATTTATTCATGTTATTTGTATAAACCCTAATTTCTCAAAGGTTAGCCTTTGTGTTATTTTTTTATTTTATTTGACTATTTTTTTCAATGAGTCTTTTATTTGATTATTTTGATATACTTGTCAACTATAATTGTGTAATAATCTATGTGTGGCTCTATAAGGCCCCACTTCTGTCAAAATAATAAAACATTACATTTGTTGTGAGGTTAGTTAAACCATATCCAACTTTTCTTTTAATAAAGATAATTTGTATTTGTATTTCTCTCAAATATTGTTCTTCATCTTTCTCAAACTTCTATGTTTTTACAATGGACTCTTGGCAACATTTTCATTTGATACAATATTATTTTCATTATATAAAATATTATTTGGCTAGTTGCCCTTTAAAATTTGAATTGTCAAGACAAAGATCAGTATTGCAATTGGATAAATAATTTGCTACCTAGTTTCCTTCTCTAAAGATATGCTAACATTTGTTGTTAGGTTAATTAAACTATATTCAACTTGCCTTTTATTAAAGATATTCTTTATTTTACTTTCTCAAATGTGTTCTTCATCTTTCTCAAACTTCTATGGATAAATAAATTGCTACCTAATTTCCTTCTTTAAATATATGCTAACATTTGTTGTGAGGTTAATTAAACCATATCCAACTTGCCTTACCTTTTATTAAAGATATTCTTTATTTACCTTTCTATCAAATATGTTCTTCATCTTTCTCAAAATTTTATGTTTTGGCAATTGATTCCTTGGCAACATTTTCATTAGATACAAAATCTTATTTAGCTAGTCGCCCTCTAAAATTTGAATTGTCAAGACAAAGATCAATATTGCAATTGGATAAAAAATTTGCTACCTAGTTTCCTTCTCTAAAGATATGCTAACATTTCCAAGATACTGACTTCAACAATAATTTTTTGAATGGGTTATATAGGGTTGAAATGGCCCCCACCCATATTACATCATGGCCACATAATGGTATTACAACAGCTTCGTAATTATGCATGTACCACTTAGCAAGATTCAGACCTTGGTCTCCTCCTTGAAAGTTGAGGAGTCTAACTAGTTGAACTAATACCATTTGATGCCTCAAAAATAATTTTTTGAATGGGTTATATAGGATTGAAATGACCCCCACACATATTACATCATGACCACATAATTGTATTACAACAACTTCGCAATTATGCATGTCCCACTTGGCAAGATTCAAACCTTGGTCTCCTCCTTGAAAGTTGAAGAATCTAACTAGTTGAACTAATACCATTTGATGCCTCCAATAATAGTTGATGAACATCAAAAAATAATTTTATTTTTGTTTTAGTAACACATTCATTTTTTTTTAAATGAGTTTACAGTCCCTGTCCTCTCATACTAGTGGGGTTTGAACCTTGGACCTCTCAAAGAAAGGCCAAAACCCTTACCACTACAATAAGCTTGCAACTTATAGCACATCCATTTTTCATAATAACATGAATAATAATTTGTGAAGCCAACTTAATTGAAATATATTTTTGTGCTTTGTCAATGTCAATTTTGATCCATGTAAAAAAATACCCTAGGCCCTACATAGTTGTTAGTTAAAGTTCAATATAAAAATATTCTAGGCCCTACATAGTTGTTAGTTAAAGTTCAATATAAAAATACCCTAGGCCCTACATCCTACATTGTTGTTAGTTAAAGTTTAATATATTTCTGATTAAATTAGAAGGATTTTACATTCATTTAAAAATAAATAAAGAAATACCACCTCTGCTAGTTTTTCTCATGTTTCATTGGTAACATATTACAGTTGATTTGATGAACCCATCTTTTGGAGATTTTGATTTTACCATAGATAGATGAAGATCCTTTAGGTTTAATAGCATTGTTTTTTCCTCAAAATGTTAATTGCATTGTTATAGATGACCCTTGTCATGTATATTTAAAGTGCATGTTTTTGCATACTTGAGGCTTTCCGTGACAAGCACCATGACTAAACATTTTACAAGAGACGATTATATGATTTCAAACTTGGGCATGATTTGATATTTGTTTTTAAAAATTAGATTATTCAGTTTCATCCAAAAAAAATTAGATCATCATACTATTGAATGGAGTTCTTTAGATCTATAGTTGTTGGATGCTCTTATTATTATTATTCTATTGCAATATTTATTTTCTTTGCATACTAGTCTTCTTTTTGCAATTTTTGTAAATGCCTTCTTGTTTAAATACTAATAAATTTGACTAGAGGACATGTGCTTTCTCTCTACAATAACTCCATAGTCCTGTTTAGCCAGCTTCACCCCCATAAGGTTAGAATTTGGATTTCTTTCCAAATTTGGAATACAAAGTTGTTCTTTATCACTTGAGGACTTAGAATTGAGGGGAGATTTATATCATATTTTCTTTATTTTATTGTATTGACATTTTTTTTAAGTTTTTGTTAGCTAATGAGTGTTTTATATGAGTAGTTTTATAATTTTGACAAAAATATTAGACTTCGTACATTATAGGATTTTTTTTTTTGAAAAAACTTGTGATGTATGACTTATATGTTTCATTTGCAAACCTAAATTTTTTATTGTTGGTTATAAATTGCTTTAAGGGAATTCTTGCTAAATTTTTCTCTTTTGTCATTGGTTGTTCTTAATTCCCAAGACCTCATTTGCATACTTTTTATTTTGGAACCAAGGTTTTGGATTCCCTTTTACTTTAATATATTATGCAATATAAAATCTCTATCTTGTTTATATATGCTTTCTTCTTCTACACCCATGGTTTTGGGTTTCCTTTTACTTTTATAAAATTAACTTTTGTATATCTTTATCTTATTCTACATTCTTCTTCTAAAACTAAGATTTATGTAGCTTCCTCTTTCATCTCCTTTTTGTTATAAATTTTAACTAAGTAATTTGAATTCTTGTGATCTTTATACTCCAATATTTTACTTGATCTATTGTTTTCTCAAATCCTATATCCTAAACTAATAATTTACCTTTATTTCTCTTCATTGTATAACCTTTATTTTTTTCTTTTACATCTTCATAATTCAATATATATTTTTAAATAATTTTTTATACCTTCAAAATTAATTAGTAGTGCACATGTACCCTTACTTGACTTATACTTTTTTCTATACTTCTAACTATGACCAGCTGGTTTATGCTTTTGACTATGACGAATACTTTTGTGCCATACTATTATACCTAGCATGGTACTCTTGTTTGTTTTTTATTATTTAGAATTTCCAAATAGCATTTTTTTCTACTTTTGTGCCATACTATTATACATAGCATGGTACTCTTGTTTGTTTTTTATTATTTAGAATTTCCAAATAGCATTTTTTTCTCAACTTTTCAAGACAACTTGTGACCTCATAATGAGTGGAAATATGAAAAGTTCCATTTATACTTTACTTTGATCTTTTATAAATATATGTTTTTAAAATTGTTTATTAGTTTAAAATTAATTAAATATAAAAATTTAAATTAAATAAATTTAAAATTAATTTTTTTTATATTTATTAAAATAAAAGGAATAATAATAAAGGAAAAAACTTGGATGACATAAAGAGAATCATCGTTTAATGAACATAAATTATGATCAGTCAAATCAGCAATTCCTACCTCATTGTTTTTGACAACAGCAAACAGTATTAATTTGGAATAAAATTTTAATTATGAAATATACTATTAGATTCATTATCACTAGTTAAAAAACAAAACAACCAACCACATGACCGAACTTAATGTTAATAAAAATAAAGAATCCAAAAAACAAAACCCCATTAACCTATATTAAAAATATATCCATCTTTTCAATGGCAGACGGGTGGCCAATTAAGTGAAAAAGATCAAAGAAGGGATGTTTTGTTACAGAAAAGAAATTTGGATGTTTTGTCACAGAAAAGAAATTTGATGCAGAATCCAAGGGAAATGCAGAAGCAAGAGGTCAGAAGAGTATTGCCATCACCATCACTGCCAAATGAAGGGAATTGCCACAACCTTTGACATCCACAACTGTTACTAGTATTTGACTTGGATTATCATCTAACAATATAGTGGCACCACTTATGCAACAAAAGGAGAAATCACTAGGGCCAGCAGCCGTATCCGCTTCTATGGCTTCAGTTAATTCGGGTCAGACTGATTCACAACATCAGCAAGCCCAACAATCAATGTCATTTGGTAGACATCGATCCAAGTCTCTCCCTAGGACGACCTCTGCATGTGTAGTTGCCTCACCTGCAACTGTTACAAATTCAATGACACAATCTAATGTTAACAGTCCATCAACTGCCACTGCACCTATGCCTACTTTGGCAACCAAATCAGACCGGTCTGTTGTGATCCAGGATTAAAAAGGGGAATCTCGGGAAGGGATCCCGCAGAGACAGAAAAAAGGAAATCAAAAAGAGAGGAGGGACTAACACAGTAATCCTTAAACACAAGCAAAGACAGAAGGAAAAATAAAACCCAGCAGAAACTAGGAAACCGAACCAAAAACAAGTGCAACTTGATCATGTGTCTCCCTACATGTTTCCCTGGTACTGTTGCAAGCAGCTGTTATAGCTCTTGGAGTTTCAGTTTTCAGGACCAACTTATCTCTGTTGTCAGTGCAGTGGAGACTCCTACTTCGGCTTCAGAAGCAACTAACTGGCTTCAAAAGAAATAGCCCAAATGGTGGGACAGCTGGTCAAGCAGAAGATTAATTCTTTACATGAGTTTTATTCCAAGGCTTAGATCATAGTTACCAGGTTCAATCAAACCTATTCCAATCCGAACCGAACAAGTTCAGTTTGGTCTGAACCTTTTTTTGGCTGTCATGGAAAAAGAACTTCTTCATTACACTCAACTACTTCCATTTGCATGGAATTAAAGATAGGTTGCAGTTCAGAAATATCTGACAACCATTGCAAGTTAATAGTTTTTGGATGTCTGCAAAGGCAGAAGTGGTGTGACAAATTGTCCATTTCAAAATTGAATGATCTACATCTGTTTTGGACTTAGATGTAGATTCCATTGAATTTTGAAACTATAAAATGCGATTTTTTTTTTTAATATTATATATATATATATATATATATATATATATATAATTTATTTTTTTCTGACATAAGCAAACCTTTTTGAAAAACCCAAACCTCCGGAGTTTTTTTGGCCTTACGTTCAATTCCAATTGCCCAATCCTGGTAAATATGGCCTTGATAATGACAGTATGCAATTAGTTCTGAGTTTTACTCTGTGGTAGGGCTTTCAGTGATTCCTTTCTTAATCCATAATTTAAGATCAACTCCATTATTAACTGATATTTAACTATAACAATATAAAACATTGGAATTAGTTTGCACTGTCTTATGGCTCTCATTATGTTATAGAATGCATTTTGTTGAAGATTTTATTTATTGTTTGTTCTCCCTATTTTTTATAACAGATGCACTACCATTTTATTAATTGTATAACTGATGGATATATTTGATTACTATGAAATTACAGAGATGGTCTACATAGAAGCAAGAAGAGTGTGGAAGAGGTCCTTCCTGAACCAAAGAAGGCTTCACCATCTTGGCAGTTGCTTTTAATTTCTCTTGTTTGTGTTGCAAATAATGATGATCAAAAGGATGTTAAAGGACAAAGAAGTCTGGCAAATTCACTTGTTGGGGGAGATGTAAATATTCGAAGAACACGAATTATGAATTTTGTACGCATAAACAAAATATTTCAAGGTTGGACTTGTTTTTTGAGTTGTATTTCATTTGTGGTTTGCAGATTGCCCCTGTTTGATCATCTGATTGCTTGATATTATTTTGCACATTGTCCTCTTTAGGAAATACTGTTCCAGTTTTGATTCGTAGAAAACAAGTGAGATTAGTAATGTAGGAGCATGCAAAGGATGGAATGGTGGAGGCTGTTGTGCAGTTTCGTGGTGATCAAGATGAAGACATGACAAATTCTTGCCCCCATGATGTTCTGCCGTCATTGCCAAACACTAAGGCAAATATTTTCGCTTGGGTTCTTTGTAAGGAACTAAGTTGTTCATTGTTATGTTTGTTGAAGATTTAAAATGGTTTCACTAATCTTTTCTTTGGTCTGTATGCTGTGCAGCATTATGCAGATAGTCTTGCTGCACAGTTTTATCTTTTGGTGAGTGTTTCAGACTACTTTGTCCTTCGCTATATTGATCTCTACGTGATATTTCTCCATGCTATATCACTTCATTTCTGTGTGACTTGCAGATGGAAAAAGATGGATATGATATGGTTGAAGATAAAATCCAACCAGTTCACGAGCGACAACAACCCTTACCTACTACCACCTGCCCTATGGCCCTGGTGCTTCTGCACAGGAGAATAATATGAATCAGTTGCCCTCTTCTCCCTGTGTAATGGCAAGTCAAAACATGCCAGGTTCATCTGCTGTGTGTGGGATATCGCCTCTAAATTCCTTACCATTGTAATCTCCTAATGCATTAGTTTCAGTTCAAATCTCCCCTCCAGGCAATGCTTCCACTCGACAGTTTTCTGCCGGCTTCTTGCATAGTGGATTGATTGGGTACATTGTCAAACCACTTCAGCTTGATCCTGCTCAACTTGCAGTGATGCAACAACAACAACACCATCAACAACAACAGCACCAGCTGCAGCAACATCCACAACAGATGAATTCACAAATTATGAATAGTACTAATCAACTATAGATTCAGATGCTGCAGCAACATCCACAACAGATGAATTCACAAATTATGAATAGTACTAATCAACTATAGATTCAGATGCTGCAACAACAACAGCTGCACCTGCAGCAGCAATTGCAGAGGAAGATGATTCTTCCAGGGAGCCTAGGTAGCAGTGTTGGTGCTATGGGGGCGGGGAATATAAATTGTATGAACAGTATGAGTGGTGTTGGAATGCCTGTAAGTGGTGCTCCACATGGTGGTCTCAATATGGTTGGCTTGAGTGGGATGGGGATGGGGATGGGGATGGGGATGGGGATGAGTAGTGTAGTGTAGTGTAGTAGGCAGGGAAGGCTTGAATAGCTTTTCATCACCCATGTTCAGTAAGGATAGCGTAGTGGTTAGGGTTTTGGCTTTTCTTTGGGAGGTTTAAGGTTCAAACCATGACAAAAGGGGATAGACTGATGGTAGTGGCCAAGCGTTTGCTGGTTGGCAACACCAGCTCATTGTCCTGGAGGATCGTGGAGGATCGAGGTCCCTTGACTTCGTTTTACTTAGCAAACTATGGTTTTTCGTTTTATCCAGCGGATTAAGATTATTTGTTTTACTCAAAAAATTTAATAAGGTTATAATGTTAACATCTAAAAATCCATCAAAGACTTAACAAAAAAATGTTAGTGAGTCCATGTGTATTATAAAAAAAAAACATTTCAGCACCCATGGGAGGCATTCTAATTTAACTAATATCAGTCCTCTCCCTGATATTGGTGGCATAGGCCAGACCTCAGGAATTGAAAATATGATGGAGCAACACATTCGAGCTGGCATTACCACCCAGGCGGCAGCTGCAAATTTGGCAATGAAGATGCGACTGGCAACAAGCAGAGGACGTCCAGGTGCAATAGGGAATCCGTCCATACGAAATAAGATTGAGAATATTACAGGGATATCTGCAACTAACCAGGCTCACAGTTCAGCAGGTTTGGCAATGCTTGGCCAGCAAAATAGAGGCAATATGAGTGCCTTACAAAGCAGAGGCATGCCCCCCCCCCAAACACGGAACAACTGGCATGCCTGGAGTAGGTGGACAGAACTTCTATATGAACCAACAACTGAACAATCAGTCACAGCAAATTAATTGCCAACAACACCTGAATCAACAGCAGCAGTTGAATGTTCAGAAACAACTGAATGTGCCCCAACCACACTCATCTCAACAGCCTCTGAGTTCACAACCCTCATTGAATGTGCAGCATCCACCGAACCAGCAACAACAGATTAGTCAACAATGGCAGCTTAATTCACAGTCCCAACTAAATCCTCAGCAACAAGTTAACCCTCAACAACTAAACTCACAACACAATTAAATCCTCAGCAAATGAATGGGGGGAATCTTGGTTCACTGGTTGGAGGTCCTCCTAGCCCTCAGCTTAGTTCGCAAACCTTGGGGTCTGTTGGTAGCATAACAAGCTCACCTATGGATTTGCAGAGTGCAAACAGAGGAAATTCAATGACAACAGGACAGTAAATTTGAGTTGTGCATGTAATTATTGATATAGTTATGCTAGTCGAAGGTACTCGGTCGTTGTTCAGAAAGGTGGCAGGTTGTCAATACTGGGACATTAAACTCTCTCTTTATGTGTTTCCAAACAATATTTGCCAAATTTCAGTTTTATGTGTTCTTTGTGGCAGTTATGTAATGAACTACATGATATATGCATTAAAGAATCAACATTTGTAATGTACTCAAAAGAACCTGTTAAGTTACGAGAGGAGTTTTGAAGCAGCCTTCTAAAAAATAATGGGTGTTATTTTAGTTGTTGGTAATGGTCTTTGGAGAAGCCTTCTAAAAAATAACGGGTTGTTACTATATTCTTCATCCCATGAGTTCTGTGAAGATCTATATGTAAGGATTTTGGTTGCATAAATTATCTGAATAAATATAGCAAACAAAGATAATTTTGTTGATTGAATACAATCAATTTAGAGGAAAACTTTTTTTTATTATAAGTTATTTGAAGTAAACTTTTTTTTATGAACAATACTTTATATAATATAATTTTTTTAGGATGAAAGATAACTCTATTCAAAATAACTTACAATATAAAAATGAATTAAACATAAAATAATTATCTTACTCTAAGCCTAATGATTGAAGGTTACACTTACATTTAAAAGGAGGTACCACTTATTACTAACTAAACTATTACAATAAAATAAAAAGGGTTAGGACGTTAGGTCCAAACATTAACTTCTCTTTCATAACAAGTTTTGTCCTCAAAGCCGAAGATGAGGACATTATTGTAGGAGTTGTAACGGTTCCCACATGGTAGTTTCAAAATGTAATCTGCACTATTGCACTAAAATGTTTGTAGTGGTTTCGTTGCAGAGTTATCATGATAGACAATACAAAATAGACTCTTTTAAGAATGATTGGTCATTTAGAAAACTCTTGCTACTATTTGGTCCACTAGAGCTGCTTGTAAGATATAGGGTGAGAGTTGATGGTAACTTCTATTCTAAAGGCATCTCTCAATGTTTGGGTAGAGTTCCACTTCTAGTGGAGATTCTCCTATATCATGTCCATTATGTCGCTCACACTGTGGCACTCTTATCAAGGCGCTCTCATCGTAGCTCTTACACCAAGACGCTCTCCAACATTTCTCTCACCAATGCAATTTCAACATCCCTCTTTCACCAAGGCAATGCCAACATCTCTTTCTCACCAAAGCACTCTCAGCATGGCTCTGATACCATTATTAGCAATAGTGCTTAATTCTTAATTCAATATTTCAATAATGAATACACAATTCATAGAACTCTCACAATATAATGGGATGCATCATATAAAAAATGAAGACACAATATATTCACTTGGATAAGAAAAAATGCAATACTCTATAGTACATAATAATGCACATTTTCATTACATAATTCTCATATGATGCTCATACAAATGAAGGCTCTTGACATTTCAACTTCAATTAACTTATCACTTTTCATAAATATTTATTGATTCCATAATAATGACAAATACCTAATGATACTAAATGACAAATATTTACAAGACTCCTTCACACCACATTTAGAAAGTATTTACTTGCAAAGTACTTGTAAGGTACCAATAATGTAATAGGTTCCAACATATATGACTAGTTTTATTATTTCTACAAAAATATTAGACTTTCTATTGGATAGGATATTTTTTTATGAAGAATACTTGTGTTGTAGGATTTATTATTGGTTACAAAGGTCTTTTAAGGGAATACTTGCTATATTTTTATCTTTTGTCATTGGTTGTTCTTGATCCCCAAGGCCTCTTCTCGTAAAAATTATTATTTTTCATTGCTTGTTCTTGATCCCCGAGGCCTCATTTTGTATTTTTTTCTTTTTCTTTTTTGCATACTTTTTATGTTGGAACTAGGGTTTTGGATTCTCTTTTGCTTTTAATATATTATTTACTATAAAATCTCTATCTTGTTTCTACATGCTTCTTCTATACCCATGGTTTGGGTTTCCTTTTGCTTTTAAGAAAAAAAAAAATTGATATAATCTCTATCTTGTTTTTACATAATTTCTTCTTCTAAAACTAGGGTTTATATAGCTTTCCCTTTCATCTTCTTCTTGTTATAGATCTTAATTGAGTGGTTCAAATTCTTATGATCCATATGCTCAAATATTTTGTTTGATCTATTGTTTTCTCAAATCCTATGTTATAAGCTATTAATTTACCTTTATTTTTCTTCATTATATAGTCTTTATTTTTTCTTTCACATTTTGATGACTCAAAGATAATTTTTGAGTCTATTTTTACCTTCAAAATTAGTTGCTACCTTGATTTGTAGTAGTGCACGTGTTCTTACTTGACTTATGTTTTTTGGCATGCTTCTAATTATGACCAATTCTATTGTGTCGTGCTTTTGACTATGACTATTGTTTTTGTGTCATGCTATTGTGCATAACATGGTGCTATTGTTTGTTTTTTATTATTTGAAATCCTTCATACAATAGGATTTTTGCTCAATGTTTTAAGACAACTTGTATATATATCTCTCATCAATAGTGAATTTTTTTTAGTAATGTTACATTTAAGGTTTATATATATTTTTTCAATTGATTATATGGGATTGAAACAAGCCCCATTCCTATTACATCATCACTACATAGTGGTATTACAATAAAGCTTGAATATTATCTATGTATGACTTAACAAGATTTGAACCTCAATCTCCTCCTTGAATGTTAAAGAATGTAACAAGTTGACAAGTTGAGCTAATGCATTGATATTCTATAGATATATATTTTAAAACCTACTTATATGTAAAAATTAACTTGTTAATAGTCAACCTTCATTATTTTAGTAAACCTAAAAATTAAATTAAAATGTAAGTAAGTTCAAGGTTCAAACATGAAGTGTGCATGTGTGTATTAAAAAAATAAAAATAAAAAATAAGATTAAGGTTTTTGTTATATGTAGGGAAATAAAAACAATAATCACATGAGATTGTAATGTATCTTAATTAAGATTTCAAACACAGTATAATTCAAAAACTAAAATTAAAATAAAATAAATATATGTAAACTTAAATAAAGAAGAAAGTAATATTTGTATATTATAAATATATTTTTTATATTTAAATATATTTTATATCTAACTCTTGTAGAGGAGTTGGAGAGCAAGTGGGTGGTTAAAACTCTTTAGTTGAAATCAAGAGGCCCAAGTTCAAATCTTTCCTCCCATGTTTGCGTATGTTATATCTTACTTTTTTTTTTTTATGAAAATTATTCCTCATTTGGTTTTGACAATGACCTCTTGATATATTTTTATTAATAGATGAAAAATAACTAACTATTATGATGTATAAAAGACCCAATTTATCTGCCCATGTAGAGGAGTTGGAGAGCAAGTGGGTAGTTAAAACTCTCCAGAGGCCCAGGTTCAAATCTCTCCCCTCACATGTTGCGGATATGTTGTATATAAAAAGTTCCTCATCAAAAAAAAAAAATACCCAATTTTAAATCATCATTAAAATTTAGAAAAAATAACAAAATAAATATATAAAAAATGTAATTTCTATTTACTAAAAAAAATTTAAATTCAAGAGAGCACAAAATTCTTATCAAAATTGTATTAGAATTTTAAGTACGGTGAATGTTTTTGGGGGATTTCACATCATGGTCTGGGACGGACACGTATTTCTATCATCATGGAGTCATTCCAATAGTTCAACCTCTGACATCCACAACTGTTCCTAGTATTTCTCATGGATTATCATCTAACAATATGGTGGCACTACTTATGCAACAAAAGGAGAAATCACTAGGGCTAGCAGCCGTATCCGCAGGAAATTCGGGTCAGACTGATTCACAACATCAACAAGCCCAACAATCAATGTCATTTGGTAGACATCGATCCAACTCTTCCTAGGACGACCTCTGCATCTGGAGTTGCATCACCTGCAAGTGTTACATCCACCAACTGCCACTGCACCTATGCCTACTTTGGCAACCAAATCAAAAAATCCACTTGAGACTTTCATCATTGTTATGTTCTCTTCTTATGTCTATATGTTCTGTAAAGGGCAAATAAGAAAAGGATATTGTTATTTTTCTGTATGATCTACATTTTATTACTTCTTGTTATGGGGCCAATGTGTAGAAATTGAATTCTCTTGCATCAAATTGAAGAAGAGAAAAAATAAGACTCAAATTGCTCATGACATAAATTGCTACTCAAATAAATATAATTTTATTCATTGATTTACTGCTTTACAATACAATGACCCTTTTATACATTTTAATATTTCAAACCTTGTTTCTTGATGCTCCTCCACTATTCTAAAAACTATTGTTACTACTTCATACAATTTAATTTAATTATGCATAAGTTGATGATCCACTAAAGAATAGTGAGAATAGATGGATGGATATATCAACGGATAGGAATACACCACTATATAGATTTGTTACAATGCTAATAATGACTTTTTTTTAATTTATAAAAATTTTATTTTTACTTTTGCATGCACTTTTTTATTTTCGAGATGCCTTTCTATCTTTAGAATTGCCTTTTTTATTTTCTCAAACTCTATCTTTAGAATAACTTTTCTTATTTCTCAAACTCTTTGAATGTAGTTTTTTACGTTAAGCATTATCTTTTCCAACATTCTCCACCTTAAATGTTTAATGTTCTAATTTTCAATTTTTTGAAGAAAACTTTCTTCAACTTGCTATTGCTATTGCACATACACTTATACTGTTGTGCATTCACATTCACATCCTATTGATGACTTTATTTTCATCTTCAATGTAGATTCGATCCCATGACTCAACCAAAAGTGTTCTTATGATAACCTTTTTATCCTACTGAATTGCATGTATAACCAATCATTGCGACTGCTAGGTGTAATAGAGTAGATCACTACTTATGAGGTTTAATTTGATGTTTTTGCATCAAACTTTTATCTTTTTTCTCTTATGTGTGGGACCTTGCTTTTATCACACATAATCTTCACTCCCCCTTTCTCCTTTGGGGATACTCTTCTCCACTTTCTCTTTCAACGAAGCTTCTGCTTTTATTTATCTTTTTCAATTTGATTACTTTGGTTCTCATACCCTGTTAAAGGTATGAACCAACTAGGACTCAAATCTAAGACCTCCATCTATTGAGGTTGCTCTGCCTATCAGCTTCTGGCTTCTCCTTGATAGGATTGCTTCTACTCATTGCTCCAACATCCCCCCTAAGCTACTTTGCGAATGCTTGGGAATCCTAGCTTCAACATCAAATCTGAACTTAATACTAGCTCTGATACCAATTGTACAAATTGAATGCTCTTGTACCAAATTGAAGCTTATAAAGAAGAGAAATATATATGCTGAATAGAAAAGATAAAACTCAAATTGTTCATGCAAAAGACATAAATTGTTGTTGCAACACATATAATTTTGTTCATTGATTCACTGCCTTACAATACAATATTTTTCAATACATTTTAATATTTCAAACCTTGTTTCTTAATGTTGCTGCACCACTCTAAAAACTATAGTCACTACTCCATACAATTTAATCCAATTATGCATAGGTTAGATGATCCACCAAAGAATAGTGAAAATAGATGAATAGATAAATCAACTGGTAGAAATACACCAATATATAGAATTGTTACAATGCTAATAATACCATCTTTTTTATTTATAGAATTTCTATTTTTACTTTTGCATGCACTTTTTAATTTTCTAGATGCCTTTCTTATTTTCTCAAACTCTATTTTTAAAATAACTTTGCTTATTTCACAAACTCTTTGAATGTACTTTTCTATGTTAAGCATTACCTTTTCCAACACAATGGCCGTAAAGAAAAATCCCTTCTGCCGGTAACACAATTGGCACGAGTCAGTCTCCCAATCTCCCGAGGCTCGGGCAACACAACCAGGTTGGGAGCCCTTCTTACAACCAGGTTGGGGGCCCTTCTTCCGGTTGACCTGTATAAGGTCAAAGGGAACCGGTGCTATTGTATGGGTTGGGGTAATTCTTCTTGCATTTGGGTGCGACGATGATTGCAAATATAAGGTTTTTCTTTGGGTTATTATCTTTAAAGACCCGACGGTAGATGGCTTGGAAGTTGGGTGCTATGGCTTGGAAGTTGGGTGCTATTGCTTGATGGTTAGATGATGGTAAGTCCCTTTAAAGGAAGTTATATTTTTGCAGCTTGGTGCGAAAACCAATGAAAGTTTCTTGGTGTGAAAACCAATGACACTTTCTTTGATTTAAGAGACTAACCATGTGGAACATGGGACAGACAATGATTTCCAAAAGGTTGGGGTGGACCCATTTTACACCACTTAAACTTGGTGTCAGTTCGAGGAAAGTGTTTTCAGTTGATCCAATGTACTGGTTTTACTTGCTTCTCCTCTAGAAGACTGCTCTCTTGGAGATACATTATATTTTTTCTGTTCCTTCAAACGTTCAACTTTCCTTGCTTCTGTCAAGATGTTAGCCTTGTTGTTTCAATCTTTATTGCACTCTGTAATGAACATGAAGTCAGAAACTTGCTTGCTTACTATTTTTGCATATTTAACGATGTTAGCCTCCTTGGTTGAGCATTGATCCTTTTGCATATCTTTGCATTGAGCTTGAGATGGGCCAGTAGCTCCTGTAGGGATGTCAATTCTTTACTGCATCTTCTCTTTATCTTGCATCCATTTTATGCATTTCTATCACAAGAAAGGTAAAAAACAAGTGCACCTTGATCATGTGTGCCCCTACATGTTTCCCTGGTATTGTTGCAAGCAGTTGTTGTAGCTCTTGGAGCTTTACTTTTCAGGACCAACCTATGTCTGTTTTCAGTGCAGTGGAGACTCCTACTCGACTTCAGAAGCAACTAGCCAGCTTCAAAAGAAACGGCCCAAATGGTGGGACAGCTAGTCAAACAAAAGATTAATTCTTTACATGAGTTTTATTCCAGGGCCTAGACCATAGTTACCAGGTTCAACCGAACATATTCCAATTCCAACCAAAGCAGTTCAGTTTGGTCCGAACCTTTTTTTCGGCTGCCATGGAAAAAGACACTTCTTCATTACACTCAACTACTTCCATTCCCATGGACTTAAAGATAGGTTGCAGTAGACACTTCTTCATTACACTCAACTACTTCCATTCCCATCGACTTAAAGATAAGTTGCAGTTCAGAAATATCTGACAACCATTGCAAGTTAATAGTTTTTGGATGTCTGCTAGAGGGCAGAAATGATGTGAATAATTGTCCATTTCAAAATTGAAAGATCTACATCTGTTGTGGACTTACATGTCGATTTCATTGAATTTTGAAACTCTGGAATACAAAATTCTCTGCATTTTCTATATTTTTTTGAGAATATATATATATATATATATATATAATTATAAGGGATTTCAACTGTTCCCACCCATATTACATCATCACCACGAAGTAGTGTTGGTATTACAACACAATTTGGATACCTGGATACTTGTATTACATCATCACCACCACATGATATTGGTATTACAACACAGCTTGAATACCCGTATTATATCATCACCAAGTGGTATTGGTTATTAAAACACAGCTTGGACATTATCCATGAGTCCCTTAGCAAAACTCAAACTTGGATCTCCTCTTTGATGTACTTCATATAAATTTTTAAAAATATCAAAACTCCACCTTTACTGTCTACAAATTTTCTTACAACCGCCTTCACAATACTAAAACTCTACCTCTACTTCATAATACTAAAAATCCACATACTTTTCTGAACTGTTAATTTTCTTCACAATTTATATGGCCCACAAAAATTCCTCTATTAAAAAACCAGCCTTCATTAACTTTGGATGTCTTCAACGCTGATGCTTGACATATTTTGCAGGAACATCACCTTCAAATGATGTCTTCAACGCTGATGCTTAACATCTTTTGCAGGAACATCACCTTCAAATAATTGACAAATAGGAAAATAGCTTCCCATGTTGCATCCTTTGCCACATTGATCCCATTTCCTACTTTTTCTGCGAAAAAACAGACAAAAAAACAGATTGCCCTAAATATTCAACAGAATAAAATGAAATTGATACAAGAAGAAATAGGGGCATAGAGTTTTGGGGTGGATGAGCATTGCCATAACAAAAAAAACAGATTGCCCTAAATATTCAACAGAATAAAATGAATCTGATACAAGAGGAGATAAGGGCATAGATTTTTGGGGTGGATGAGCATTGCCATGGCTATTTCTTCCTCCGACATCTCCATCCATGCACACGGCAGCAATAAAGTAGCATGTAGTGCGGAAGGTAATGCAGTAGTCAGAACACACGAACCTACAACCTCTAAACCCCCACCGATATTGACATCAATCCAATTCCCCTCCTAAACCCCAAACACAAGTACTATCTATCGCTCCACCACAAGAGCCGCAGACGAACAACACAAGCAATACCCACACCAAGCTGCCACTATGGGGCCTGTAACCCTAATTGGAAAAATTTATTTTTTAAAGTCGGATTCCCCTTGTCCGTATCAGTTTTTGAGTCGGCTGTTTGCCACCTTGAGAAAGTGGGCGCGCCTTGCATCCATCACCCGACCAGCATGCAGCGGCTTGCCCTCGCCACCATCGTAGCTGGGGCAGACCGTTTTTGTGAATATTTTTATTGGAACCAACAATTATATTCAATAAAAAATAAGAGAGGTTACAATAAAAAGGAGCTAGAAAAATCACAGCTCGGGGCGCACCCAAACAATCAACATCGTAAAGATGAGGCCCGAGGCCAAAAACAAAACCAGCCCCTAAAAGGGTAATAAACAGAATAACTAAACAAAGGGAGCCGCTCCAAGAGCAAACAGAACGGCTTGATGTTGGATAATGTCACCCCCTCAACTTTGCAAAGTTGAGGCCTCAAAGAAACGGAGGGACCTTAAGGCGAAAGGAGGTTAAGCGAAGCCATGTTGATAGTGCACGGAGCCAGTACCTCACAAGATTTATCAAATGCGCCAACCTATGAGTCAACTTAAAAGCCTACGAATGGAGCTGAACAGTAACAACAGAAAATACCGTAATCTTTTCATGCGAAGAAAACCGACTAAAAATTGAATATCCAGAATCGAAAGAAATTCCAGAGAAGTTTGCTTTTGTGAATATTTTATTTTATATATATAGAATTTATTTTTTCGGACAGAACCAAACCTTTTTTTGAAAAAACCAGACTTCTGGAATTTATTGGCCTTATGTTTGAATCCAACTGCCCAAACCTGGTAAATATGGCCTTGATAATGACAGGATGCAATTAGTGCTGAGTTTAATTCTGTGGTAGGGCTTTCAGTGATTGCTTTCTTAATCCATAATTTAGGACCCACTCTATTGTTAACTGATATTTAACTATAACAATATAAAATTTTGGACTTAGTTTGCACTGTCATTATGTTATAGCATGCATTTTGTTGAAGATTTTATTTATTGTTTGTTCTCCCTATTTTCTTAAATAGATGCACAACCATTTTATTAATTGGATAACTTATGGATTTATTTGATTACTATGAAATTACAGACATGGTCTACATAGAAGCAAGAAGAGTGTGGAAGAGGTCCTTCCTGAACCAAAGAAGGCTGCGCCATCTTGGCAGTTGCTTTTAATTGCTCTTATTCGTTTTGAAAATAATGATGATCAAAAGGATGTTGAAGGACAAGGAAGTCTAGCAAATTCACTTGTTGGGAGAGGTGTAAATATTCAAAAAACACGAATTATGAATTTTGTACGCGTGGACAATATTTTTCAAGGTTGGACTTGTTTTTTGAGTTGTATTTCATTTGTGATTTGCAGATTGGTCCTTTTTGATTATCTGATTGCTTGATATCATTTTGCACATTGTCCTCTTCAGGAAATCAAGTGATATTAGTAATATGTCAGCATGCAAAGTATGGAATGGTGGAGGCTGTTGTGCAGTTTGATGATGATCAAGATGAAGACTTGACAAATTCTTGCCCTCTTGATGTTCTACTGTCATTGCCAAACAGTGCAAGGCAAATATTTTCCCTTGGGTTCTATTGACAAAGCAACTTGTAAAAGATGTCTCAGTTAGGCCTTTTGTCCTGTTGGCCAATTTTTAAAATTCTTTTTGGTAGCCTCAAATTGTGTGAGTTTGTTTGAGCTTAGTCAAAGCTCCTGTAAAATCCTCATATGTATGGGACCAAATTGGACGAGTAAGTTTTCACAAAATTCACTCTTGAAACAAGCACAATTAGAACAGCTTAAAAACACACAGAAGTCAGTTATTTAAAAGATATTGATTAATGGAATTGTGCCCACAATTAACTAGTAAAAATAACTAACTATAATGTACAAATGACCCAATTTTAAATTATTTTTGAAAAAATAACAAAATAAACATATAAAAAATGTGATTTCTATTTACTTTAAAACTTATAAATAAAAAAAATCTCAAGTTATCCAATTACACACATGTCAGGACGCTGAACTATACTTTCACTACTGCTGGCATCGTTGGACCCTTCTACATATTCCCTCTTCACTTAACCACAACTTCAATCCAACAAAGCTTGATCTTCAACGGAAAGAATGTCGGCACTTATTCTGTGTCACGCCATTAAAGATAAGGTAAGGGTCCTCTTCACTGGAACCACGACTTCAATCCAACAAAGCTTGATCTCAAACGAATGTCGGCACTTATTCTGTGTCACTTGATTAAAGATAATGTCAGAATCAGATATATCCAATGTGTTATTGCTGGTTAATTTTTTTATTTTTTATTTTTGTTTGCAAATTTTTAAAGAAGGCAAACTCTTTTTGAAATTCAAGAGGGCACAAAATTCTTATCAAAATTGCATTAGAATTTTAAGTATGGTGAATGTCTTTGGGAGCATTTCACATCATGGTCTCGGACGGACACGTATTTCTCATCATCATGGATTCATTCCAATAGTTCAACCTCTGACATCCACAACTGTTCCTAGTATTTCTCATGGATTATCATCTAATAATATGGTGGCAGCACTTATGCAACAAAAGTAGAAATCACTAGGGCTAGCAACCGTATCCCCGGGCTTCAGGAAATTCGGGTCAGACTGATTCACAACATCAACAAGCCCAACAATCAATGTAATTTGGTAGACATCGATCCAACTCTTCCTAGAACGACCTCCGCATCTGGAGTTGCATCATCTGCAAGTGTTACAAATTCGATGGCATCATCTAATGTTAACAGTCCACCAACTGCCACTGTACCTATGCCTACTTTGGCAACCAAATCAAAAAATCCACTTGAGACTATTTCATCATTGTTAGCAGCTGCTCAAAGGTATGTTCTCTTCTTATGTCTATATGTTCTGTAAAGGGCAAATAAGAAAAGGATATTGTTATTTTTCTGTATGATCTACATTTTATTACTTGTTGTTATGGGGCCAATGTGTAGAAATTGAATGCTCTTGTACCAAATTGAAGCTTTGCAGAATAGAAAAAATAAGAATTAAATTGCGCATGACATAAATTGCTGCTGAAATAAATATAATTTTATTCATTATAATTTTATTCATTGCTGCTGAAATAAATATAATTTTATTCATTGATTCACTGCTTTACAATACAATAATCTTTCCATACATTTTAATCTTTCAAACCTTAGTTTCTTGATGCTTTGCACTACTCTGAAAACTATTGTCACTACTCCATACAATTTAATTTAATTATGCATAGGTTGATGATCCACTAAAGAATAGTGAGAATAGATGGATGGGTAAATCAACCAATAGGAATACACCAATATATAGAATTGTTACAATGCTAATAACACCTTCTTTTCTATTTATAGAATTTCTATTTTTACTTTTGCGTGCACTTTTTTATTTTCGAGATGCCTTTCTATCTTTAGAATTGCCTTTCTTATTTTCTCAAACTCTATTTTTAGAATAACTTGTCTTATTTCTCAAACTCTTTGAATGCACTTTTTTACGTTAAGCATTACTTTTTTCAACATTCTCCCCCTTAATGCTTAATGTTCTAATTTTCAAATTTTTGAAGAAAACTTTCTTCTACTTGCTATTGCTATTGCACATACACTTATACTGTTGTGCATTCACATTCACATCCTATTGATGACTTTATTTTCATCTTCAATGTGGGTTTGATCTCATGACTCAACCAAAAGTGTCCTTATGGTAACCTTCTCATCCTACCAAATTGCATGGATAACCAGTCATTGCAACCGCCAAGTGTAATAGAGTAGATCACTACTTATGAGGTTTACTTTGTTGTTTCTGCATCAAAATTTTATCTTTTTTCTCTTATGTGTGGGACCTTGCTTTTATCACACATAATCTTCACTCCCCCTTTTTCCTTTGGGGATACTCTTGTTGCTCCACTTCCTCTTTCAACGAAGCTTCTGCTTTTACTTATCTTCTTCAATTTGATTACTTCGACTCTCATACCCTGTTAAAGGTATGAACCAACTAGGACTCAAATCTAAGACCTCCATCTATTGAGGTTGTTCTGCCTATCAGCTTCTGGCTTCTCCTTGAACCAACCTACTGTGCGGATGTAGGATTGCTTCTACTCATTGCTCCAACATCCTTCCTAAGCTACTTTGCGATTGCTTGGGACTCCTAGATTCAACACCAAATCTAAACTTTAATACTAGCTCTGATACTAATTGTAGAAATTGAATGCTCTTGTACCAAATTGAAGCTTATAGAGAAGAGAAATATATGTGCTGAATAGAAAAGATAAAACTCAAATTGCTCATGCAAAAGACATAAATTGTTGTTGCAACACATATAATTTTGTTCATTGATTCACTGCCTTACAATACAATATTTTTCAATACATTTTAATATTTCAAACCTTGTTTCTTAATGTTGCTGCACCACTCTAAAAACTATAGTCACTACTCGATACAATTTAATCCAATTATGCATAGGTTAGATGATCCACCAAAGAATAGTGAGAATAGATGGATAGATAAATCAGCAGGTAGAAATACACCAATATATAGAATTGTTACAATGCTAATAATACCATCTTTTCTATTTATGGAATTTCTATTTTTACTTTTGCATGCACTTTTTAATTTTCTAGATGCCTTTCTTATTTTCTCAAACTCTATTTTTAAAATAACTTTGCTTATTTCACAAACTCTGTGAATGTACTTTTCTACGTTAAGCATTACCTTTTCCAACACAATGGCCGTAAGGGCAGGGAAATCCCTTCTGCCGGTAACACAATTGGCACAGAGTTAGTCTCCCAATCTCCCGAGACTCGGGCAACACAACCAGGTTGGGGGCCCTTCTTACAACCAGGTTGGGGGCCCTTCTTCCGGTTGACCTGTATAAGGTCAAAGGGAACCAGTGCTATTGTATGGGTTGGGGTAATTCTTCTTGCATTTGGGTGTGACGAAGATTGCAAATATAAGGTTTTTCTTTGGGTTATTATCTTTAAAGACCTGACGGTAGATGGCTTGGAAGTTGGGTGCTATTGCTTGATGGTTGGATGATGGTAAGTCCCTGTTAAAGGAAGTTATATTTTTGGAGCTTGGTGCGAAAACCAATGAAAATTTCTTTGATTCAAGAGACTAACCACATGGAACATGGGACAGACAATGATTTTCAAAATTTTGGGGTAGACCCATTTTACACCACTTAAACTTGGTGTCAGTTCGAGGAAACTGTATTCAGTTGATCCAATGTACTGGTTTTACTTGTTTCTCCTCTAGAAGACTACTCTCTTGGAGATACATTATATTTTTTCTTTTCCTTCAAACGTTCAACTTTCCTTGCTTCTGTCAAGATGTTAGCCTTGTTGTTTCAATCTTTATTGCACTCTGTAATGAACATGAAGTCAGAAACTTGCTTGCTTACTATTTTTGCATATTTAACGATGTTAGCCTCCTTGGTTGAGCATTGATCGTTTTGCATATCTTTGCATTGAGCTTGAGATGGGCCAGTAGCTCCTCTAGGGATGTTAATTCTTTACTGCATCTTCTCTTTATCTTGCATCCATTTTATGCATTTCTATCACAAGAAAGGTAAAAACAAGTGTGTGCCCCTACATGTTTCCCTGGTATTGTTGCAAGTAGCTGTTGTAGCTCTTGGAGCTTTACTTTTCAGGACCAACTTATGTTTGTTTTCAGTGCAGTGGAGACTCTTACTCGGCTTCAGAAGCAACTAACCAGTTTCAAAAGAAACAGCCCAAATGGCGGGACAGCTAGTCAAGCAAAAGATTAATTCTTTACATGAGTTTTATTCCAAGGCCTAGACCATAGTTACGAGGTTCAACCTAACATATTCCAATTCCAACCAAAGCAGTTCAGTTTGGTCCGAACCTTTTTTTTGGCTGTCATGGAAAAAGACACTTCTTCATTACACTCAACTACTTCCATTCCCATGGACTTAAAGATAGGTTGCAGAAGACACTTCTTCACTACACTCAACTACTTCCATTCCCATGGACTTAAAGATAGGTTGCAGTAGACACTTCTTCCTTACACTCAACTACTTCCATTCCCATGGACTTAAAGATAGGTTGCAATTCAGAAATATCTGACAACCATTGCAAGTTAATAGTTTTTGGATGTCTGCTAGAGGCAGAAATGATGTGAATAATTGCCCATTTCAAAATTGAAAGATCTACATCTGTCGTGGACTTACATGTCGATTTCATTGAATTTTGAAACTCTGGAATCCAAAATTTTCTGCATTTTCTATATTTTTTGTGAATATATATTTTTTAATTAATTATATGGGATTGAAACAGTCCCCACCCATATTACATCATCACCACGAAGTAGTATTGGTATTAGAACACAACTTGGATACCTGTATTACATCATCACCACCAAGTGGTATTGGTATTACAACACAGCTTGAATACCTGTATTACATCATCACCGCCAAGTGGTATTGGTTATTAAAACACAGCTTGGACATTATCCATGCGTCCCTTAGCAAAACTCAAACTTGGATCTCCTCCTTGATGTACTTCATAACATTTTTCAAAAATATCAAATCTCCACCTTTACTGTCTACAGATTTTCCTGCAACAGCGTTCACAATACTAAAACTCTACCTCTACTTCATAATACTAAAAATCCACATATTTTTCTGAACTATTAATTTTCTTCACAATTTATATGGCCCACAAAAATTCCTCTATAAAAAAACCAGCCTCCATTAACTCCTTGATGTCTTCAACGCTGATGCTTAACATCTTTTGCAGGAACATAACCTTCAAATAATTGACAAATAGGAAAATAGCTTCCCATGTTGCATCCTTTGCAACATTGATCCCATTTCCTACTTTTTCAGCGAAAAAAAAAGACAAAAGGAAAAAACAGATTGCCCTAAATATTCAACAGAATAAAATGAATCTGATACAAGAGGAGATAGGGGCATAGAGTTTTGAGGTGGATGAGCATTAGCTAGGCTATTTCTTCCTCCGACATCTCCATCCATGCACACGGCAACAATAAAGTAGCAAGTAGTGCGGGAGGTAGTGCAGTAGTCAAAACACGAACCTACAACCTCTAAACCCCCACCAGTATTGACATCAATCCAATTCCCCTTCTAAACTCCAGACACAGGTACTATCTATCGCTCCACCACAAGAGCCGCAGACGAACAACACAAGCAATGCCCACACCAAGCTGCCACCGTGGGGCCTGTAACCCTAATTGGGAACACTTTTTTTTTTTTAAGTCGGATTCCCCTTGTCCATACCAGTTTTGAGTCGACTGTTCGCCACCTTGAGAAAGTGGGAGCGCCTTGCATCCATCACCTGACCAGCATGCAGCGGCCTGCCCTCGCCACCGTCGCAACTTGGGCAGACCGCTTTTGTGAATATTTTTATTGGAACCAACAATTATATTCAATAAAAAATAAGAGAGGTTACAATAAAAAGGGAGCTAGAAAAATCACAACTCGGGGCGCAAGGCCACCCAAACAATCAACATTGTAAAGACGAGGCCCGAGGCCAAAAACAAAACCAACCCCTAAAAAGACGAATAAATAGAATAACTAAACAAAGGGAGCCACTCCAAGAGTAGACCAAGCCTTGCTCTGGGCACTGACAGAACGGCCTGATGCTGGATAATGTCACCCCCTCAACCTGCTACGCCGAGGCCTCAAAGAAACAGAGGGACCTTAAGGCGGAGGGAGGTTAGGCGAAGCCATGTTGATAGTGCACGGAGCCTCGCACTAGTACCTGACAAGATTTATCAAATGCGCCAACTTATGAGTCAACTTGGAAGCTTGCGAATGGAACTAAACAGTAACAGCAGAAAATACCGTAATCTTTTCATGCAAGGAAAACTGACTAGAAATTGAATCTCCATAATAGACAGCAGCATTCCTAACTTTCCAAAGTTGAAAGAAATTCCAAAGAAGTTTTCTTTTGTGAATATTTTATTATATATATATATAGAATTTATTTTTTTGGACTGAACCAAACCTTTTTGAAAAAACCAAACCTCCGGAATTTTTTTGGCCTTATGTTTGAATCCAATTGTCCAAACCTGGTAAATATGGCCTTGATAATGACAGGATGCAATTAGTGCAGAGTTTTATTCTGTGTTAGGGCTTTTTTTGCCTTATGTTTAAATCCAATTGCCCAAACCTGGTAAATATGGCCTTGATAATGACAGGATGCAATTAGTGCAGAGTTTTATTATGTGGTAGGGCTTTCAGTGATTGCTTTCTTAATCCATAACTTAGGATCCACTCTATTGTTGACTGATATTTAACTATAACAATATAAAATTTTGGACTTAGTTTGCACTGTCATTATGTTATAGCATGCATTTTGTTGAAGATTTTATTTACTGTTTGTTCTCCCTATTTTCTTAAACAGATGCACAACCATTTTATTAATTGGATAACTTATGGATTTATTTGATTACTATGAAATTACAAACATGGTCTACATAGAAGCAAGAAGAATGTGGAAGAGGTCCTTCCTGAACCAAAGAAGGCTTCGCCATCTTGGCAGTTGCTTTTAATTGCTCTTGTTCGTTTTGAAAATAATGATGATCAAAAGGATGTTAAAGGACAAGGAAGTCTGCCAAATTCATTGTTGGGGAAGGTGTAAATATTCAAAAAACACGAACTATGAATTTTGTACGCGTGGACAATATTTTTCAAGGTTGGACTTGTTTTTTGAGTTGTATTTCATTTGTGGTTTGCAGATTGGTCCTGTTTGATTATCTGATTGCTTGATATCATTTTGCACATTGTCCTCTTCAGGAAATCAAGTGAGATTTGTAATATGTCAGCATGCAAAGTATGGAATGGTGGAGGCTGTTGTGCAGTTTGATGATGATCAAGATGAAGACTAGACAAATTCTTGCCCTCTTGATGTTCTACCGTCATTGCCAAACAGTGTAAGGCAAATATTTTCCCTTGGGTTCTTTGTAAGGAACTAAGTTGTTCATTGTTATGTTTATCGAATATTTTCTTTGGTCTGTATGCTGTACAGCATTATGCAGATAGGCTTGCTGCACAGTTTTATCTTTTGGTAAGTGTCTCAGACCACTTTGTCCTTTGTTATATTGATATCTCTACATAATATTTCTCCTTGATATATCACTTCATTTCTGTTTGACTTGCAGATGGAAAAAGATGGATATGCATTGGTTGAAGATAAAATCCAACCAGTTCACCAGCGATAACAACCCTTACCTTCTACCACCCCTCCTATGACCCCTTGTGCTTCTGCACTGGGGAATAATATGAATCAGTTGCCCTCTTCTCCCTGTGTAATGGCAAGTCAAAACATGCCAGTTTCATCTGCTGTGTGTGGGACATTAAACTCTCTTTTTATGTGCTTCCACAACAATATTTTCCAAAGGTCAGTTTTATGTGTTCCTCTGTGGCAGTTATGCAATGAACTACATGATATATGCAATAGACAATTAACATTTGTAATGGACTCAAGGGCACTTGCTAAGTTACGAGAGGAGCTTTGGAGCAGCCTTCTAAGAAAGAATGGGTGTTATTTTAGTTGTTGGTATTGGGCTTTAAAGCTGCTTGACTGTATACAATGTACTTCATAGCAAGAGAGAGTTAATTCTACACAATTTTAGTATATCCCGTCAATTTTTATATTATAATTTTTGTATTAGATATTCTCTTCCTTTTCATCACTTTCTTGATTAAAGTTCAATTTGTTGTTGTATTACCATAGTAATTGATTGTGCTCATAAATGTTTGTAAAATCCCTTATCCTATAATTAGTTTGTATCTGATCTCTTATGGAGAAATATTGAGATTATGAATTTTAGCAGCAGGGACCAAGGCCATGGCAGCAGTGCAATATTATATGGGTCAAGCAATGTCTTTTTCTTAGTTTTGTCAAGAATATTACACAATTGTACGGGCAAAATAAAATCACCACGATAGGTCTTGGCAAAGCATGTCCTACTTTTGAGTGTCAATTTTTTTTTAGGAAGGAGATGGTTGTTGAGAAGCCTTCAAGCAAGATCTTTGGCTTCATCAATTCACTGCCAGCCAACCATCTATACTATATTTTAATAGTAGGTCTATTCCTTTGTATTCTTCATGCCATGAGCTCGTACTGATGTGAAGATCTATATGTAAGGATTCTGGTTGCATAAATTATTTGGAACAAGAAATACATTTGCAAAAAAACACAATTTTGTTGATTGAACACAATCAACAATAATTTAATTAATCACTTAAGATTTAACAAAGTATCATAGGTCACTTTGAGGGGGCAACCTCCATTATGAGCAATGCTCTACACAATATAATTCTTCAAGATGAAAGATAACTCTGTCCAAGATAGTTTACAATACAAAAATGTATTAAACACAAAAAAAATTATCTAACCCTAAGCCTAATGATTGAGGGTCACACATTCAAAAGGGGGTTCCCACTCATTACTAACTAAAATATTACAATAGAATAAGAAGGGTTAGGACGTTAGGTCCTAACTTTGCCTTCCCTTTCATAACAAGCTTTATCCTCAAAACTGAAGATGAGGTAACTGTTGTGGGAGTTGTAGCGGTTCCCATGTGCAGCCTCAGAATGTAATCTTTACTATTGCACCAGAAAGTTTGTAATGGTTCAGTTGCGTAGTTGTCATGATTGCCAATACAAAATAGAATCGTTCAAGAATGATTGGCTCTTTAGAAAACTCTTGCTACCATTTGGTCCATGGGAATTGCTTGTAAGATGCAAGGTGAGAGTTGGTGCTAGCTATCATTTGGTCCACTGCCTCTGATGCTCCAAAGCAAAACATTGCAAGGCTCCAAGCACTTGGTAGCAATTTTAGTTTGGCCATTTGTCTGGGGGTGGTATGCTGAGCTTATATTCAGATGGGTTCCTTGCAGCTTGAAGACTACTAAAAATTGTTGGTGAGTGTAGGGTCACGCTCACTAACTATAGATGATGGCATTTGAGGGAGGCAAAAATTGTGGTCAATGACTATTTGGGAAAATAGTGGAAGCTGGGTAGGGATGTGCAAGAGTACAAAAGTGGGCACACCTTGAGAAATGATCCACAACCACCAAAATAATTGACTTGTCTATCATCTTAGATAATTCCCTAATGAAATCCATGGAAATGTCGATCCATATTGCTACTAGAATCAGTAACAGGTGGAGTATGCCTAGAGCTAGAAGTGTCTCCCTTTTGTAATGCTGACAAATGTCATATTGTCGAACAACCCATTTAATCACTTATGTTTCAACAGTTCTTGGATCTACTTTTCAGTTTTCGATATTTGCTTAGAAGGATATCGGTACGCACAGTTGTGTGGTGGATTCCCTAGAATGATTAGTATGGTATGATCAAGTCCTTAAGATTCCTCAAACACCTGGGTATACTTATTAAGGAATATTTGCAATGTTATGGATGGATCGATTTGATCAACTTCTATGGACTACATTGTGAAAAGTTGAGCCATGACTCCTTGAGTGCCCTTTTTGTGTAATTTTTCCATGTGATGAGAATCAATGACTTTTGCTGGTCTAGTCGTCAAACCCTTGAGAGCGTATTGTTTATCCTCTATTTTGAATTACATCCACATTTCTGAAAATTCCAATAAGATAGGACCCAGTGTGTGTAACCATTAAGCACCTAAGATTATGTCACATCCTTCTAAGGGAAACATAGACATCAATTTTTACATGATAGCCTCAAAACATAAGCTTGACATTGAGACATTTGTGTTTGCATGAAAAAGTACCTTCATTGGCTATCATGACCTTAAAGTTGTTGCATGGGTACAATCAACAATTTGTTTGTTTTGCCACCTTAGGATTAATGAAGTTATGTGTACTACCTATGTCAATGAGAACGGTTAGAGGACATTTCTTGAAATGCATGTGCACTTGTGTAGTCTGTGGTGTAGTCATACCTGCCAAGGCTTACAAGGATATGTTAGGTGTGGGTTCTTTTGAAGTATCAATGTCCTCATATTGTTCATCATTTGAGCTATTAGAGGGTGCCTTAGGACTAGGAAGGGTAGTGGTTGACTCAACATCTAGCAGGTATAACTTTTGTCCAACACACTTATGACTTGGAATGTATTTCTTATCACAATTATAGCATAGGCCCTTATCTCATCAATCTCTTATCTCTATCTCACTTAGTTTTTTGATGGTGATGGCTATGTTTCCTGCACCTAGAGATACTAAAGGTGTTGGAAATTTTCAGAATTGAGGCAGCTTATTTGTGCGATGTTGTGCTACTAGATTATCTTCAACTAACCTCTCTAGCCCGATGACACCATCATGTTCTTCGAGTTGAACATTCTTACCTATGTTTGGATTTATTTCTTTAACCTATTGACAAAGCAACTTGTAAAAGATGTCTCAGTTAGGCCTTTTGTCCTATTGGCCAATTTTTAAAATTCTTTTTGGTAGCCTCAAATTATGTGAGTTTTTTTGAGCTTAGTCAAAGCTCCTGTAAAATCCTCATATGTACTGGGACCAAATTGGACGAGTAAGTTTTCACAAAATTCATCCCACAAAGATGTTGCTATCGTAAATTTATGTAACTAGTAACATTATTATGTTGCTTCCTTCTTCAAGTTGAAAGAGGCTATAGGTACTTTTAGAGTGTCGTGAGTTTGATGTTAGATCAAAATATTGATTTGTGTGATGTATCCAACCAATAGGATATCCAATTTTGAGGTACGAGGTGTAGTGGATAAGGTATGTTGTTTACCCACAATATTTTATGGACTTCCTATGGTTTTAGTGAATGTGATATTTTGATCACCATGTTGCAATGCTTTTGCATAGTGTTGTAGACATTGATGGTGAATGTTTAAATGTTTATATATTATGCTACATTTGATCCATCATGCCCCACTTTTTATTCCATTAATCAAGGATCCCAAGTCAAAAATGCCTTGTTATCACTCTACAACCATTTTTTTTTTTCCAAGTGTGCTTTTGACTCTTAATTACGATACCCTTAAATGATAATGTCTAATGCCTAGTACTATTTTTCATTGATATTAAATACTCTTCATTTTTTATGTTTGTTACTCTTTTTTTGGCACCTCAATGTTTTTTATACGTTGTCAAATATTACGTCTAGAAGTTTCGGCCTAAAGCTCAATGCCCTATTGAAAACCCCTATATCCTTGTCTATAAAAATTCGTGTAAACCCTACCTGTAAAAAACCTATAATCCCTGCTTTTAATCCCTTTGTTGTTCAGGTTCTTCTAAATGTTCTCTAAAAATGCACTCTCAACATGGCCAAAAATCCTTGCACATATTTTTTTTTTTTTTAGTTTTGCAAACTCCTAAATATTCTTTGAAAACAAACTCTAGTTAGGTCAAGAGTTTAGCGTTTTTGAAATTGTTCTCTCAATATGCCTTAAATTCCTTGTGGGATATTTCATTTTTGTAAACCCTTGAATATACTTTGAAAATGCACTCCGCTTAGGTAAGGATTTTGGTATCTTCTGAATCACTCTCTTAGTATGCCCAAAAGTCCTTGTGGGATTTTTTTGAGTGTGCTAGGCCAGGGTATGTTTGGTTTGTGACTTTGCAAATATACTTATTTTCTTCATAGACAATGTTTGGCCTGATATTTCAAGGCACTAACTATGGAGGATTCCATTATTACCATAGCCACATGGCTCATATTTGAGGTATGATGCAAGTACCTTCCAGGGGTAATTGCTTACCATTGCTCATCTTTGAGGTACGAGGTGTAGTGGATAAGGTATGTTGTTTACCCACAATGTTTTATGGACTTCCTATGGTTTTAGTGAATGTGAGATTTTGTTCACCATGTTGCAATGCTTTTGCATAGTGTTGTAGACATTGATGGTGAATGTTTAAATGTTTATATATTGTGCTACATTTGATCCATCATGCCCCACTTTTTATTCCATTAATCAAGGAGCCCAAGTCAAAAATGCCTTGTTATCACTCTACAACCATTTTTTTTTTCCAAGTGTGCTTTTGACTCTTAATTATGATACCCTTAAATGATAATGTCTAATGCCTAGTACTATTTTTCGTTGATATTAAATACTCTTCATTTTTTATGTTTGTTACTCTTTTTTTGGCACCTCCATGTTTTTTATACGTTGTCAAATATTACGTCTAGAAGTTTCGGCCTAATGCTCAATGCCCTATTGAAAACCCCTATATCCTTGTTTGTAAAAATCCTTGTAAACCCTACCTGTAAAAAACCTATAATCCCTGCTTTTAATCCCTCTGTTGTTCATGTTCTTCTAAATTTTCTCTAAAAATGCACTCTCAGCATGGCCAAAAGTCCTTGCATATATATTTTTTTTCAGTTTTGCAAACTCCTAAATATTCTTTGATAACAAACTCTAGTTAGGTCAAGATTTTAGCGTTTTTGAGATCGTTCTCTCAATATGCCTTAAATTCCTTGTGGGATGTTTCATTTTTGTAAACCCTTGAATATACTTTGAAAATGCACTCCGCTTAGGTAAGGATTTTGGTATCTTCTGAATCACTCTCTTAGTATGCCCAAAAGTCCTTGCGGTATTTTTTTGAGTGTGCTAGGCCAAGGTATGTTTGGTATGTGACTTTGCAAATATACTTATCTTCTTCATAGACAATGTTTGACCTGATATTTCAAGGCACTAACTATGGAGGATTCCATTATTCCCATAGCCACATTGCTCATCTTTGAGGTATGATGCAAGTACCTTCTAAGGGGTAATTGCTTACCATTGCTCATCTTTGAGGTACGAGGTGTAGTGGATAAGGTATGTTGTTTACCCACAATATTTTATGGACTTCCTATGGTTTTAGTGAATGTGAGATTATGTTCACCATGTTGCAATGCTTTTGCATAGTGTTGTAGACACTGATGGTGAATGTTTAAATGTTTATATATTGTGCTACATTTGATCCATCATGCCCCACTTTTTATTCCATTAATCAAGGAGCCCAAGTCAAAAATGTCTTGTTATCACTCTACAACCATCTTTTTTTTTTTTTCCAAGTGTGCTTTTTACTCTCAATTATGATACCCTTAAATGATAATGTCTAATGCCTAGTACTATTTTTCGTTGATATCAAATACTCTTCATTTTTTTTTATGCTTGTTACTCTTTTTTTGGCACCTCAATATTTTTTATACGTTGTCAAATATTATGTCTAGAAGTTCGGCCTAAAGCTCAATGCCCTATTGAAAACCCCTATATCATTGTAAATCCTACCTATAAAAAACCTATAATCCCTACTTTTAATCCTTCTGTTGTTCATGTTCTTCTAAATGTTCTCTAAAAATGCACTCTCAGCATGGCCAAAAGTCCTTGCATATATATTTTTTTTCAGTTTTGCAAACTCCTAAATATTCTTTGAAAACAAACTCTAGTTAGGTCAAGATTTTAGCGTTTTTGAAATTGTTCTCTCAATATGCCTTAAATTCCTTGTGGGATGTTTCATTTTTGTAAACCCTTGAATATACTTTGAAAATGCACTCCGCTTAGGTAAGGATTTTGGTATCTTCTGAATCACTCTCTAAGTATGCCCAAAAGTCCTTGCGGTATTTTTTTGAGTGTGCTAGGCCAGGGTATGTTTGGTATGTGACTTTGCAAATATACTTATCTTCTTCATAGACAATGTTTGACCTGATATTTCAAGGCACTAACTATGGAGGATTCCATTATTCCCATAGCCACATTGCTCATCTTTGAGGTATGATGCAAGTACCTTCTAAGGGCTAATTGCTTACCATTGCTCATCTTTGAGGTACGAGGTGTAGTGGATAAGGTATGTTGTTTACCCACAATGTTTTATGGACTTCCTATGGTTTTAGTGAATGTGAGATTTTGTTCACCATGTTGCAATGCTTTTGCATAGTGTTGTAGACACTGATGGTGAATTTTTAAATGTCTATATATTGTGCTACATTTGATCCATCATGCCCCACTTTTTATTCCATTAATCAAGGAGCCCAAGTCAAAAATGTCTTGTTATCACTCTACAACCATCTTTTTTTTTTCCAAGTGTGCTTTTGACTCTCAATTATGATACCCTTAAATGATAATGTCTAATGCCTAGTACTATTTTTCGTTGATATCAAATACTCTTCATTTTTTATGCTTGTTACTCTTTTTTTGGCACCTCCATGTTTTTTATACGTTGTCAAATATTACGTCTAGATGTTTCGGCCTAATGCTCAATGCCCTATTGAAAACCCCTATATCCTTGTTTGTAAAAATCCTTGTAAACCCTACCTGTAAAAAACCTATAATCCCTGCTTTTAATCCCTCTATTGTTCATGTTCTTCTAAATTTTCTCTAAAAATGCACTCTCAGCATTGCCAAAAGTCCTTGCATATATTTTTTTTCAGTTTTGCAAACTCCTAAATATTCTTTGATAACAAACTCTAGTTAGGTCAAGATTTTAGCGTTTTTGAAATCGTTCTCTCAATATGCCTTAAATTCCTTGTGGGATGTTTCATTTTTGTAAACCCTTGAATATACTTTGAAAATGCACTCTGCTTAGGTAAGGATTTTGGTATCTTCTGAATCACTCTCTTAGTATGCCCAAAAGTCCTTGCAGTATTTTTTTGAGTGTGCTAGGCCAGGGTATGTTTGGTATGTGACTTTGCAAATATACTTATTTTCTTCATAGACAATGTTTGACCTAATATTTCAAGGCACTAACTATGGAGGATTCCATTATTCCCATAGCCACATTGCTCATCTTTGAGGTATGATGCAAGTACCTTCTAAGGGCTAATTGCTTACCATTGCTCATCTTTGAGGTACGAGGTGTAGTGGATAAGGTGTGTTGTTTACCCACAATATTTTATGGACTTCCTATGGTTTTAGTGAATGTGATATTTTGTTCACCATGTTGCAATGCTTTTGCATAGTGTTGTAGACACTGATGGTGAATGTTTAAATGTTTATATATTGTGCTACATTTGATCCATCATGCCCCACTTTTTATTCCATTAATCAAGGAGCCCAAGTCAAAAATATCTTGTTATCACTCTACAACCATATTTTTTTTCCAAGTGTGCTTTTTACTCTCAATTATGATACCCTTAAATGATAATGTCTAATGCCTAGTACTATTTTTCGTTGATATCAAATACTCTTCATTTTTTTTTATGCTTGTTACTCTTTTTTTGGCACCTCAATATTTTTTATACGTTGTCAAATATTATGTCTAGAAGTTTCGGCCTAAAGCTCAATGCCCTATTGAAAACCCCTATGTCCTTGTAAACCCTACCTATAAAAAACCTATAATCCCTACCTTTAATCCTTCTGTTGTTCATGTTCTTCTAAATGTTCTCTAAAAATGCACTCTCAGCATGGCCAAAAGTCCTTGCATATATTTTTTTTTCAGTTTTGCAAACTCCTAAATATTCTTTGAAAACAAACTCTAGTTAGGTCAAGATTTTAGCGTTTTTGAAATCATTCTCTCAATATGCCTTAAATTCCTTGTGGGATATATCATTTTTGTAAACCCTTGAATATACTTTGAAAATGCAGTCTGCTTAGGTAAGGATTTTGGTATCTTCTGAATCACTCTCTTAGTATGCCCAAATGTCCTTGTGGGTTTTTTTTTAGTGTGCTAGGCCAGGGTATATTTGGTTTGTGACTTTGAAAATATACTTATCTTCTTCATAGACAATGTTTGGCCTAATATTTCAAGGCACTAACTATGGAGGATTCCATTATTCCCATATCCACATGGTTCATCTTTGAGGTATGATGCAAGTACCTTCTTAGGGCTAATTGCTTACCATTGCACCACAAAACTTAAACAACCTTTATCTTCCTAAGGATAAAATCTTCTCCTATTCTTGGGGGTCTACTTATATACCCGAGGGTACATGGGATGTCATTGCCATATATAAGTGCTATCTAAGGCATGAATATTAGAGTTTTATTACCCCTCACTTCACTATATGTTTTATGAGTAATCTAGTTGAGCCAATAATGACAACTTTTCTCTGATATTTTAAAACCCTAACACAAGGTTTCTAACCTAATGAATCTAGGAAAGAGAAAAAAAATCCGAAGTGATTTGGTAGATAAATTATCAAGATGGAATGAATTGAAAAAATAGGGAGCGGGGAGGGCTCTGGTCCCTCCCCTGCTCCCCCTCCCATGGCTTCTGGTTTCTGCCCAGTCCCTGGCTCAACCCAGGTCTTCCCTCCCGGGGAGTGGTTGTTTGTAGATGATCTCCTGGGGGGGAGATCCTTCTCCACTATCCGCGCCCCTCCCGGCCGGCTAGGGTTTCCTTGGTTGTTCTTTCGGACTGGTGCTTCCCAGGGATCCCTGTTTGGTTGGGGATCCCTTCCCTTTTTCCCTCAGGCTTCCCCCTGGGGTTTTTTTGCAGGTTATTCGCGTGGATCTGGTCCCCTGCGTTTCTCAATGCGATGGAGGTGACGGTTTAGGGTTTGGACAACTTCCCCCTTTTTCTTGTGAATCCTCGACAGGCTCTGTGCTTGGACGAGATTCTTGGTCCCTGCTGCTGGGATCCTCTTCTGTTTTCCTGGGGCGGGTTCCTTGTGGTGCAACTCTCTGGTCACTTCTTGATGGACTAGATCCTCTCTGTGCTGGCTATCGGCTTCCTGCAGGATGGATCTCGTTGAACTGAATGTTTTCCCGGTGGGTGGGATGGTTTCTCCATAGGGCGGGATCCGCCAAATTCGTCGGTTTTCCCGCGAGGCGGGATCCTTTCTTTCTCGTTGGTTTCTCGGATGGCAATATTTCCTCGTTGCTTCCCGCTAGGCGGGACTCGTTTGTGGTGGTTTTGATCGCTTCCCGCGAGGCAAGATTTTATTGTAACGGTTTTTCTTTGCTTCTTGCTGGGCGGGATCTTCTCGATGGTGGTTTTTGGCTACTCCCCGCTGAGCGAGATCTCCAAAACTACTTTTTTTCTTTTTTGTTTGTTTCCCGCCGAGAGGGATTGTTTCATGCTTACTGTTACCACTGGGCGGGATTTCTGTTTTGGTGTTCAGTTTCAAGGGATTGATGCCCTAGGCCCATTGCTTATGTAATCAGGTTTTGGGATCCTTGTTAAAACCCGCTATAAATACAAACACATAATTATCAAAAAAAAATTATCAATATGGATGTGTTGTGGTCATGGATTTTTTTTGGAATAGAAGCCTTGTTGTCGCAATAAAACCATCCCTAGATTGAGCTTTGATGCCAGATGTAAGGATTCTGCTTGCATAAATTAATTGGAACAAAAAATAAATTTGCACAGACACAATTTTGTTGACTAAATACAAACGACAATTATCTTCTTAATCACACTGAAGAGTTTACAAAGTATTGCAGATCACTTCAAGGCAATAACTTATTTTATCACAGATCTTTTATGAGCAATACTCTATATAATATAATTTTTTAGGATGTTTTCATCTCTTACAAAACAATATAAAAATATAATTTTACCCAAAATAGATTACAATGCAAAAATGAATTAAACCCAAATTAGTTATCTAAGCTATCTAACCCTAACCTTAATGATTGAGTGCCACCCTTATATTCAAAAGGGTGTGTCCACTCATCACTAAGTAAACTATTACAATAAAATAATTGGACATGAGGTCCTAACATTATAACTTCTAAAAGTTGTTCTTTTTGGAACCCAATTCATTTGATATATCTCTTTTCTTTGATAAGGTCAATGGCCTTTAGGTTTGTTAAAATTTTATTCTTTGCCTTCATCCTAGAAGATATTGTTATATGGAAGAGATGTGTCTCAATACAAGGATAGGAGAGCATTAGCTTGGCCATCATCAATAACACATTGGAAGGAGGATATTCACAAAATTATTGCATTTCATCTTCCCTTCTATCATTGTAGAACCAAAATTCTTCTTTTAAAGGAGTGATGGTCAAATCATTAGTGATAATATAATCTACAATGTCTATTACCAACAAAGTACCTCCAATACTATTCATCATGATTTAAAACATTAAAGGCATAGGAAATGACATGAATTTTAATTTAATTTGGTTGAGTAATTTGCATCACATGATGCATCAATCATCAGTGGGCTAAAAGGATTTCTGTCAAAAAGATTTCATATCTTATGGTGAGAGAACAATGCATATCTCAAGGTCTTATGCATTTGCTTGAATTTAACTTTTTGAAAATGAAACACTATCAAGATGTGTCATAAATGATTCCAAGTCCATTAAAAATATCATCATACTCATCTTGTATTAATGGCTAGTGGAAAATCGCATTTGACAAGTTCCTACATTTCTTCTCCAACTTAAATATTCTTAACAACTATAAAAACTACTTGAGCTTATCCTGAACTACCAAAAACATGAATTGCTTTAAACACACTATCCACAAACAAGCTCCACATAAGCAAGATATGCTCTTTGCAGTTTTATCCTTGAAATGTCAATTTGCCCCATAATTTTAAATTTAAATTTTGAAAATTTTGTTGGAAACACCCTTGACTTACACTTATAATGCCTAGTTTGTTGTTCCTAGAGCATTGTGATTTTGCCACTTGTTGCATTATTATTTGCTAGTCTTGGTTTGCACTTTGGTCGTTGTTGAGTGCCATGCCAATTTGATTGAGCCTTGTAATCACCTCGAACAAAGCCATGTGTCTTTCTTTGAAAGAGAAAGGGGAGGTTTGACCAATGAGATGTTATCACTTGTTTGCCATGATAAAACAATAGGTATAAAAAATAATACATTACTTACTGTAAAATTCACTTTACACTCTTAAAAAATAGGAGGGCATGAGGTTTGATACTATTTTACCTTCTTTTAAGGAAAATCCATTACAAGTACATAGGCCATGGGTAGCATAAGAAGCGAGAAATACTCCTTTATGGGTGTGCCCACATGGAATATATGAGAGAAATTGGGTGTGAGGCAACACTTCCCTTGTTGAATCTTTGGATACGTCTTATATATATATTTATTTGATCATCATTACAAATATTTTTATGTGCACACAATCTGGATAATTGAATCTCTCTTTTGGATCCACATAATAATAATTATTCAATGCTTCTTGATTTGCATGACTATATTTATTCAATCCACGATTTTATGGTTATATAATTGTAATGAAATAAAAACAAGTATGAACATCTTTTACTATCAATATTGAAGTGTTCTAGAAAATGATTCGATTACTCTTTCACCACTACATGAATAAAGAATCCATTGAGACTTTTGTATGATCATGAGAACTAGTTATTTTATTTGGTTGATCATCCCAAATATTTATTCTTATATATGCACAATTTGCTCATCATTTCAAATAATTCTTCTTACATATGTACACCTTGTATAATTTGATGTTTCTTCTTGATTCACATGACTATATGTGTCCAATTCTCACATACATATGGTTATAATATTTTTAGATTTTTAAAATTGCAACAAGGTAAAAGAAGGTAAAAAAATGAGGTTCTAAAAGAGTGAAGAGTGATAGGAGGAATCCATGAGAGGCAAAGGTAGGGGCAGTGTGAGATGTCATGGGAGATTGAATGTGAGTAGATCTCATATTAGTAAGCCTCAAGTTTTAGGAAGCTACACTCCCAGTCCAAATTTTGATTATGAGAAATTTCGTGACGCAAGACTTGCTGCTAGACAACTTCAAGTTGCCTTGATTGCTCAAGCTAGGTTGGATCCTTGGCACTGTTCTTGATCCACCTCTTCGCCAGTTTATCCATAGGTTCCATTCGGGTGTTGGTGGAGCCAAATGCTCTTTTGGTGGTGGTCCCTAGGCTGAGATTGGTGGCTATATTTTGCCAACTGTTGGCCTATCTTTAAACATGGAAAGACCCATGAACTCCTCTTTCGCTGAGTCAGGTGGATTGTCGTGTTCGGCCTCCATCATGGAGATTTGTCCTTCTCTTATAGAAGTTTCCAACATGAAGGTGTCTCCTTAGAAGTAGCCATGGGACAAGATTCTCTCCCTTGTTTTGGGGATGGACTCAAATGATATTTTGGTCACATGTGAAGGGAGTAAAGGTGATTGTGATTAATTGGAGGAGGTTCAATCCCCAAATGTTGAGTTGAATTCTAAAAGGGATGAAAATTAAAATTTTCTCTTTTCGAGAAAGTTGTTTATAGAGGAAGAGTTTCCAATGAGGGTGTTGAGGTTTTTGTGGGCCAGGTCTCAACTGCTGAGGTGGAGCAACTTATTGATATTATTCCTGACATTCAAGTTAGCCTTGATAGGCCGAATTTTGATTTTTCTAATCCTCTGGTGGGGCCTTCTAGGGCTTCTATTTCTTGACCTCTTGTGGAGAAATCGTATGTTGCGACTGTTTCTCATCAAGATAAGAAAGTTCTCCTTTCATACTGCTTGTTTGACCTTGATCATGTGTAGAGATCGTTATTTGTGCCTTTAGATCTTTTAAAGCTTACTATGGAAGAGGGGGAGACTTCCCTTGTTGGAATTTTTTTGGGAAACTCCATACCAGAATTGGACTCGATCAGAATATGGGTGGTTTTGAAGTGGTCTCCTAAAGGTCAAATGGATTTAGTTGCTCTTCTGAAAGGTTTCTTTCTTACTAAAATTTCTCTACTGGATAATCTTAAGCATTTTTGGCGGAGGTCCCTAGTTTTTTGGTAGGAGTCTCTTCCTTCATAAATGGGGAATTAATTTTGATCCGAATACCCTGAAGATCAACATTTCTCCTATCTGGATAAGACTCCCTGGCCTTCCTTTCCACTTTTAGCATGAAGTTGTTCTAAGAGGGATTGCAAAAATATTGGGTGATTTAGTTACGATTGACCCGACAACTAGAGCTATATCTCGAATGGTCTTTTGCTCGTATGTGTGTGATAGTTGATTTAAATGCAAAACTACCTGGTAATGTTGAATTGCTTTTAGATGTAGGATCTAGGATCTAACCCATTGTTTACGAGAATAGATTGCTATTCTACTCTAATTATAATAGTTATGGTCATGAGTTTTCTCGTTGCCTTTAGAGAAAGGCTATCCCAGTTACTCCTTAGAAGGATCATCTTTGTGATGAAACTCTAACAAAATCTAGTCTAGATATGATTCCTGTTGATTAGGTTCCTACTGTTGATGGGGTCTATCAAATATAACTTCTTCGACGAGCTCTAAGGAGGTTCTATAAGGGAATCCTGCTAGATAAATTTTTGAGGGTAGAGCTCGGATCAAGGCTAAGCTTACCAAGTACCTTAAGAATGTTAAGATATCTAAATTTAATGGAAGAGAAGGGGGTGATTCAATAGAGTCCTGGTTGCATGATTTGGAAAATTTCTTTTCTATGAAGAACTACTCACCTAAAACCCAAACAGTTTGGGCAACCCTTCATCTTTAGGATGCAACCTTAGAATGGTGGAACACATTTAGGGTAGGTAAAGGGATCCAAGTTGTGTACCTTAAATGGGATTGTTTTTCCAGGTCATTTAAGAAGAGGTTCCTATCAAATCAATTTTATGTAGAGAAGTTTGAAGAGTTTTCTACGCTTCAGCAAGGTACATTGATTGTCGATGTATATTATCAAAGATTCAATTAACTCTTGAAATATGTTTCAAAATATGAGATCAATGAACAACTAAAGGTGCATAAGTTCATATTAGGGGTGGATACTAAGATTATAATAGTGATTAATTTGCTCAAGCCCAAAACCTTTCAAAAAACTTATGATTTGGCTTGACAGGAAGAGACCAATCTACAAACCAAGAAGACTCCTTAAACTATGAAGGGTTGATAGAATGAGAAAAATAGGAACTTAGGAAGAGGAAGAGTATTGGGTTTATGAAATGAGATAAGAATAAAAATAAGAAAAGTAAAGGGAATCCAAATTTTAGGAATAAGAACAATGGAAACCAAGGGAATTATAAGAATAATTTCTAGAAGAAGGATAATTCAAAACCTCAACCTCAAAAAAATAAATCTATCTTAGAAAGAGGAAATAGGGGAGAAAAGGTAGGAAAGGTTTCGGGCACCTAGGACAGGTTTTTTTATTTGTGGGGGTCCTCATTATGCAAATAAATGTCCCCAATAACCAAAGTCAAGTAACAGAGTCGAGGAGCAGCCATATCAAATCTATGTAGCCATAGGAAGTCAAAACCTGGATGGACAAGCAACTTTTATGTTATTGAATGGTAAGTTCAATAAAAATGTTAAAGTTTTAATTGATAGTGGAGCTACACATAGTTTTATTTCCACTAGTATTATAGAGGATTTGTCGTAAGGACCTAGATTTTTGGCATAAGGGTGGAAAGTTGAGTATGGATCTAGATAGACTTACTCAGTGGATCAATGTTTTTCGACAACTGAGATCACCTTACCCAATGGATCCACTATTTGGCACTTATATGTAGTGCTACTACATGCCTTTGATATTATCCTAGGAATGGATTGGTTAAAGGCTCATGGAGCCCTAATCAACTTCCAATAAATATGGATGGACTATATTGATAAGGATAAGAAGAGAGTAAGAGTTCAAAGTAGGCAAGGATATTTTTGACCACATTTGCTATCAACTATGTTGCTAAAGAAGGCACTCAAAAGAGGTGGTATGTTGTTAGAAAATGTGGTCAAAAATATCCTTGTCATTTTCCATTATAATGTTGGAAAATATTGTGACTTCTTTGTGAAACTTACTTGAAAAAAATTAAATTATATCTCTCTTGGTTTGGTTTGGTGGGTTGTTACAAATATTAAGTCGTAAATGCTTAATGAGAAGCAATATGAAATAGAAGAAGCAATTTCTATGACAGAGTCAAAAGCATCGCCAATCTACAGAAGCACCACTGACACTTTTTCCTATTGATGGAACTTTTGCTTTTCTATAAAACAAATAAAAAAGGATTGAATTAGTAGTAGAGGGGCCTATTTGGGCTAGCAAAGAATGTTGAATTTCCTTTATTAGCAATCAAGCCCCTATTTAGATGGATGTAAACATGATAGAAATGAAAAATGTGTGAAATAAATATTTAGTGGAATAAGCACCATAGGGCTAGTGATAGCACCACCAATGCTTTTACTAGTAACTAGTGCTTTTGCTCTATGTAAACTAGAGAGCGATAACCCAATTATACCTACAATCCAATGGCACTTTTACTTTAGAGATCAATAAAGGAAGATTAGATGCAAGATAATCCAATTTAATGATTGAAGGTCTTTGGATTGGGATTATAGAGACTATCAAATGATAGAAAAATAGATATTTGCTTGTTTGAAATAAATATTAAAATGACAAAATGAAATATTAAACTAAGTGCAAATGCAACATGTAAAATTAGCTAACATGCAACAAGGTTAAAGCTTAAAACTACAAGACAAAGAGAGTGCCAAAATATAAAAATAGAAAAGAGCACAAGCCAAGATGTTAAGATTGTTTTCCCCTTGTTTGTGGAAGCTTGTTGAAAGTTTGCTAGCTTGTTTGTGGACACTTGAAAGATTTATCTTGGAGGCTTGAATGCTTGGTGCTTGGATATTAAATGCTTGAAGAGATATTGAAGGCTTAATTGCTTAAAGAGAGCTTGGATGCTTAAATGTCTATAAGAACAAGAGCTTGAATGCTTGTAAGGATGGCCTTCACAAGATTGTGGAAAGATTTTGGCATAACCTTGCTATGCAAAATATAAATTCTTATGATTCTAAAGAAATTTTGGTAGAATTTTGTTGCTTTCAAAAGACCATGGATTAGGATCTCCCAAGTGTTGGATTTATAGGAAGCCATAGCTCCTTAGGAGAAGAATTGCATTAAATATTACATGATTATAAATGGTAGGAATTTGAAATGGGATCAAGATGTCATTATTGGAGAAATATTGAAAATGATAAATCTTATATTTTGTATTTTTGTTGGGAGCTGCAAATCGGATCTTAGGGATCTAATCCATTAATGGTGGGTGACTTGGAGGTATAAAAAGTCAAAAAAATTTTGGAGCATGATAGTCAAAATCATCAACATGGTGAAAGCATCATCAATGCTTTTGCAATGGTGCATTTGTCATCATGACTATTAGAGGATGATTTGGATGGAAAAGGTTAAGATCATTTGGCAAAATCATCACCAAGGTTGCGAAAGTGTCGCCTACACTTTTGCTCGTGCCCTAACATTTTCACTTTTAGAGAGAGAAATACTCCAAATTTTGGCACAAGAAAGATTGGTTCAACTTGACTAATTGAAAAGCTGACTAATGAAGGGATTGGAAAACTTGAATATTAGCCTTACACATAAAATTAGGTATCTACATAGACCATAGTTAGCTTGCCTTGCTATCAAATATATTTTATCTTACTTAAACCAAAAAATTCTCTCTACTTATTTCTCGATATCATTTTCATTATGAGATAGAATTTCCCATCAGTCGATTTCCTTCTAAAAAGTAAATCCTATCAAGATAAAATTAACTCTATAGTTGACAAATTTACCCTATTTTTTGCTCTATAGATATGTTGATATTTTCAATATACTACCTTCATTAATAATTGATAGACATATTTTTTTAATGTCCACAACCCGTGTTTTACTCAATCTATGGTTATCCAACCATATTGTAGATACCAAAAGACAGTGTACAATCCTATGCCCCATATGATTTGAACCTTGGACCTCTATCTAGTGTTCCAAAGTATCCATTGTTAGGCTACTAAATAATGACACTATTGATCCAATCTCCACAATTTTTTTCATATCATCAATAATAATGTGCAAATTCAACTCAATTAAAAAGTGTTTCTATAATTTCCCATGATCATCTTGATCTATGTAAGAAGTTTCTTAGTCTCTACATAGTTTTTTTTTAAGTTCCATATGATTCCAAGTAGATGATGAGAATTTTAACTTTATTAACCCTAAGACACCACCTTCACCAACTTTTCTAATATTTCATGTAAAAGGAACATTAAAATTGACTTTAATGAATCCAAATTTTGGAAAATTATATTTTATCATGAGTCTTTATAGATGTTTTATATTAACTCCATCGTTGTGTATCACCCTTGCATGCATCTTTAAACTTGTAACCAAGTAGCTAGCACATATTTTTCCATACCTGAGACTTTTCTTGATGAACACCAAGCCCATAACATTCAACAAGAGAGGTAGAAATTTAAATCCAAAATTAGGTATGATTTTTAGAATTATTTTTGAAATTTCTATTATTCCTTTTATATCACAAATTCCAACAAATAATGGAGGAGCAATTCCCCACATAAAGCTTAATGCTTTAGTTTTATATCCAACATTTCATCCACTCTTCTAATATTTATGGAGCAACCTAATTTATTGTATTTTTTCTTGAAAAACCATCCCCAAATGGTAGAAGAAAAGAAATAAATAATAAGTAGAGATATAAAGTTTCTAACTCTTTCTTATATAAGGAACATTTTAAAGGTCAATGAGATCCTCTTCCTTGTAAGTGGTCACCTGTAAAATCTTTGTTTTGAACTACCAACCAAAGGAATATTGAGGCCTTGGGGAGGACCTTAAGTGACTAGATGCTCTTCCTATGGAAATCGTTGGGAATAGAATACTTTGATTACTCTAAAACCTTATATTCCAAGATAAAGCACTCACTATATTTTCGTTAGTTACAAATCAAATCACACTTTCATAAAAAATGGGTAAATAGAACTCTCAAATCCTCTTTTCATGCTCATTGACTAATTTTTTGATGTCCTCTCCCTCAACCAAATTATTAGTATAAATCCAAAATCTGGAATTGTTCCTCACATTATTTTTTTTAATTTTGAACCTATACAAGCCAAACAATCCCAAGCCAATAGTTGGCATTTTGTTTTATCATAAATAATATTATAAGACTTCAACCAATCATAAGTTCCAAAATTTATAAAATACCCTTATTTATTGATCATCTAAAATATTTTTTTGAATATTTACAAACACTTTGATATAAAGTTACATTTTGTTGTATTTATAGACAAGGTTAGATTCTTATTGGTCTGAAATCTAATTATTAGGCTACAAATTGAACTTCATAAAAAATGTATAGTGATAAAGATTAAAGCTCTCCATAATTTTATAGAAGTGTGTCTCATTCTCAATGATAAATATTATTATAATGATCTTAAAATATGGAAAAAATAAGGTAAAACTACAAAAAGAAAAATAATTGTAAACAAATAGTCCTCTAATGGCTTATTACTTAACCTTTAAGATCTTAATAAAACTACCAAATTAAGTAATAGTTTAAATAATTAATCACATGCACACCTCAATACTAAAATGAACAACTTTCAAAGCAACAACAAATTTAAAACAAAGAGAAATACTCATACCATCAAAATATTATGAGCAAATTGATAATAGAGGCATTTCATTTCTTTAGTTGCTATATCATGAGATGACAAAGTACAATAGTCTCTTACAAAATTGAGAATCAAACCCTTTTTCCTTCTATTTCCTCTTATTTATACAAAATTTTAGTTGGTTACATGAGGTAACCAACTCAATTACTTCTAATTGTTTTCCATTAATTAACCATAACTTAACTAACCTCATATTAATACTAATTACATTTTGTACAAAGGGCATACCTAGCTCACGAGATTACCTCATCACAGTTAAAGGTTTTAAAATAGTTCCATGCAAGGGAAAGAAAGGGTAGGCCATGAGCTCCTTAAGAAATGATTCCATCAATTACTCTTTTTTTAACAATATTTCTCTAATACTTTTTCCAAGCTTTAAGTTGTGCTCTAAAGAACACCAAGTCTGGCTTCTAACTTCGCACTTTGACATCAACCATTATCTTCTCATGATCCATTTGGTCTCTATTGGTAGCCATTACATTGGTCAACTTTGGCAACTGGTTCTTAATCGAGAATAATCCTCTAAACTTGCTTAGGGTTGCTTCATCAAACTTTTTAAACTTTAAGAATATCTAACTCCATTATTAGTCAAAATCGGTGAGAGTTATATATTTAGCCTTTTTCATCACCTGCTCTAATCTTAAGTTGACATCAATGTTAATCCCTTGGAATTATTTGTCTATTTTGTTGACTTGGTTGGATGTCTTATAAATCAACTTGCCATAGTCCTCAATACCTTGTTCCAAAATCTCATTCCTTGCAATTTTGCCTTTGAGAAAGTTTCTTCTAAATCCTTATAAAAAATAATAAAAATAAAAAGATAATGGGTCACCTTGGTGAAGACCATGAAATGAGTCAATGTATCCAACTGAGATCTATTAATCACAATAAAATATTTTAGAGGATTGTGGTTTGAAATTTGGACCTCTTGAAGAAGAGTCAAAGCTCAAACCATTGTATTGTCCTCAATACTTTCAAAAAATAATCATTATAACTGGAAGTATTTTGTATATATGTCTCATTTACAAAGTATAACTATTTTAAAGGGTAAGATTTTATATAGAGAGAAGTTTATATGAGATTGAAATGGGTTGCATTCTTGGTGTATCATCATCATGGTATGGTAATATTTCAATAAATCAGCAAGTATTATTACTATAGCATTCATGGCTCATGTTTTGAGTATGGATGCTCTCATAGTTAAATAAATTTAAGTTGTACTAATGTTAAGGTTCACCTATCATCCTTGGATGGAAACTTTAATTTATAAAACTACTTGCTTTCCATCATTTATTTTAAATCCATTAGACATAATATTGAGGTTCACTCATAGAATTCAATATTTGATGTATAATAAGGATTTTTTTTTCTTGTTATATGTCCTAAATATAAAATGCTAAGGTTCATCCAAGATAGTGGAATCTTGACGAATGATGTAAAAATTTATACTTCCCACCTCTTGAAACCCATTTTAAAATATTAAAGCTCTTATATAAAATTAGAACAATATTTTAGGATACAAAACTCCTTGTTACCCATGTTTGCCTTAAACTTTTTTTTATATATATATACAAAGGAGAATTGGTTGCATCCACAGTCCTTTTCTACTACCATGTAGGGTTCAAATCTTGGGATTGCCCCCTATAACCCCTATTCCACCTCATTATTGTTTAACCTAGCGTGCGTGACCATCGGTCACTCAAAATTGGTACCATCGTTGTCAATTTAGTACACACTCAACACATTCAGGTTAGACTACTACCTTTACAAACAAGCATATCCCAGGGTTTGAACCTAGGTCTCTTCTTGGTAAGTGTCATTACCAATCCACCTAGTCCCTGAGGACCCTTAAACCTTATTAACTAAATATTAAAATTTATTTATGAGACTAAAACCTTAGGTTATAAAACTCCTCATACCCCCACATATTATGTAATTTATTTAATCAATTATATGTGATAGAAGTTGGTTCTAGCCTAAACATTGTATTACAATAACTATTGCAACAACTTGATTGGTAAGACTTGAACTTGATCTTTTCCCAAGTTGTTAAGACTTAAACTTGGTCTTTTCCTTAAAAGTTGAGAAATATGACCTATCATTTAATTTCTGTTATTATGTTTTACTCTATAAACATTGTTAAATTTATATAATTAATTCTAAATATTTTATTATATTTGTAACACATGTTTTTATTATATTTTGCTAGTGTAATATTCACATTAATATAAAAAAATTTGTATTTATATTATGATTAGCATATCAATATCATTACATTACAAATGCTAGTCTCCAAGCTTATTAGTTTGCAAGCTTAATGTAGTGGTAAGGGCTTTGGCCTCTCTTTAGGAGGTCCAAAGTTTAAATCGAGATCCCTCACAAAAATAAAAACATGTGTAAAATAAATGTCCTTTAGAAACAAGACAACATTTCTGGATTTGACTTTTCTTCGAAAAATCCAATAACATTAATTTTTAGAAGGACCTTAAAAATAGTTAATATTACATTATTTTCATACTTTCAACGATTGGAGTGATAACGTGTGTGAAATAGTTTTTGAGTGACAACGTTTGTGAAATAGTTTTTGGGATTAAAATCTCTGGTCGTCATAGCTTTCTGTTTAGAAGCTGATATGACGCAGCAGCTTTTCAATTTCAAGTGGCCGTGGCAAAGAGCCGATGATTTGCTGAAAGCCTTAATTCCTTCCATTCATGAAATCTGTAGATTGGACCTGCAACTGCTCAAAGATAAACGTAATGACGACCATTCACGGGCTTTACAACTAGGGTAAAGTAGTAGTCTGACTTGAGTCTGTTGAGTGTACATCAGCTTAATGACCGGCGGTACCAATCCCGAGTCTCCCTCACTTGTGTTCACTGAGAGAGGTAGGGGTTATAGGTGAGGTAGGGGTAGCACTCTGATTTGACAATGCCACTTGACCCTGTAACCAATTATTCAAAAATGAAAGTTAGCTGTTAATTTTCTATGTATCAAAAAAATAAAATAAAATAATAAAAAACGAATTCCTGCCATCAATAACAATTTTTAAAGATAATATTAAACATTACTTGGTCTAACTACTACTCAAAGATAAATACGAGAATAAACAATAAATATTTAAAAACGTTTCATTCTAAGCCCAAATATTTAATACCAAATATATTCTTTTGGTCTAAGCCCAAAGATATTCTTAAATTTCACGTCGAACGATAAATTTAAAAAAATAATAATATTTGAATTGATAGTAAATTTATGTAAATTGATTAATTTTTTATTTTTTTTTGGTATAGAGGACTGCCACTGTTTTTAGTAACTAGTGGGTGCAGGTTCAAATCACAGAGACTGCGCCAACAAAAACCTACATCCTGTTTTTAGGTAACCTGGCGTGAGATGGAACCGCAGGTCGCTTGAGAATTGGATCACTCCACCTAGCATGGAATTGGATTGTTATCGAGGATCATTCCATCACCATCTTGTTGAGGATTGTGCCGTCATCCATTTGGTGCGCACTCAGAGGATTCAATCACACTACGACCTTTTCAAAGGGTTGACTGCCCCAAGGTTTGAACCTAGGTTTCTTCTTGGTAAGTGCCCAGCCACACCTGTATTTACCAATCCACATGCTAGCTGTACTTATCAATCCACCTAGCAAATCCACATGCTAGCTGTACTGATCAATCCACCTAACATGTAGTTGCACTTACCAATCCACCTAACTTTTCAAGGTATATAGATTCAATCTACCTACACTTACTAATCCACCTAACTTTTAGGTATTAATTTTTGTTGTGGCAGTTTTAATATAAGAACCTTTCCAGATCCTTTCATTTGGAATAAACAGAAACTATAGTGATAACAGTTTCCAAACTACAGACTTCATGAATGGGAGGAATTAAGGCTTTCAGCAAATCATCGGCTCTTTGCCAAAGACCCGCTTGAAATTGAAAAACTGCTGTATCATAACGGCTTATAAGCAGAAAGCTATTACGATCAGAGATTTTAATCACAAAAACTATTCACAGACTTCAGCAATCTGTAATCACAAACGCGCAGTGTTTTAACTTCATTAGAAACAAGCAATTAGCAGAAGTTATATGCGCCTGTTACACCTATTGTGAGTCCATATATTTATAAGGATTCGAGCGGTGATATCCATCAACGGCAATTTCCCTCTTCTTTCTATGAAGAATGGAGGAAAGAAGTTGATACTTGCATCGAGGATTCGTTCCGTATACGTGCAGATCGTAGTAAAATTTGTGATGCAATCACAGGTAAAACAATTATTTCCAATTGCGTGCTCTGCTCGGCCCTATTGTGCCATCCGTACGCCTCTCTGTTCCTTGCTCTGTTTCCTCGTAATTATTTTTAAAGGTTAATGACCACATCAACAACACAACCTAAAGGTCCTATTACGCCTATTTAAAAACTTAAAAACAAATTGTTGAAAGTATGAGAATAATGGAATATGTAATATTAACTATTATTCAAGCTTATTTAGTCTAAAAATTAATATTAAACATTCAATTGTAATATTTGTTTTTAATTTAAAATAAATCTTAAATTAACATTTATAATGATATAGAATATGTTAATCATAATATAAATTTAAAAAATGTTTTCAAGGGTTAGGTGGATTGGTAGTTGGTTGTTTAGTTAGACATTTACCAAGAAGACACCGAAGTTCAAACCTTGGGAACAACATATTGCAAAGGTATTAGTTTGATCTAATTCTTTTTAGTGCGCGTTAAATCCATGATGATACAAATTTCGAGCGATCAATGGTCCCTCCTCGTCGGGTCAACAACAACGAGGTGGATGATACGAATTCCAAGCAATCAATGGTTCTCATTAAATCCATGATGATACAAATTCCAAGCAATCAATGGTTCTCATTAAATCCATGATGATACGAATTTCGAGCGATCAATGGTCCCTCCTCGTCGGGTCAACAACATCGAGGTGGATGATACAAATTCCAAGCGATCCTCCCTCGTCGGGTCAACAACAACGAGGTGGATGATACGAATTTCAAGCAATCAATGGTTCTCCCTCGTCGGGTTAACAACAACGGGGTGGATAATACGAATCAACAACAACGAGGTGGATGATACGAATTCCAAGCGATCAATGGTTCCCTCGCGTCGGGTCAACAACAACAAGGTGGAATAGGTTTTGAGGTGGAATAGGTTTTGTGGGAACAACCCATGTGGTTTGAACCATTCGCTTGATAGTCACTAAATGGTCCCCTCAAGTCAACAACAAGGTGAAATAGGTTTTGTGGGAGCAGCACATGTGGGTTGAACCCTGTGCTTGATAGTTATTAAAAAATATTGTGATTGTAACCAACTCTTCTATGAAAAAAACAAAAAAAAATATAAACTTAAAATATTTTATATTAGGAATTAAATGGTATTAAGGTTATATTTCTCAACATTTAAAGAAAAGACCAAGGTTCAAGTTTTACCAAGCAATACATGTATAATTGTGTGATAGTTATTGTAATACCAGTGTCTAGTGTCAGGGTGGAACCTGCTTCTATCACATATAATCATTAAAAAATACATAATGTGCAGGGAATAAGGAGTTTCGTAACCTAAGGTTTTAATCTCATAAATAAATCTTAATATTTAGTATCTTAACATTTAGTGAGGTTTAAAGCGGGTTAATAAGGATTTTTGTATCCTAAATTAATGTTCTAATTTTATGAATGGACTTTAATATTTTTAAATGGGCTTCAAGTAAAAGGTGGAAAGTATGAGTTTTACGTCCTACATCAAGATTCTAATATTTTGGATGAACTTTAGCATTTCTGTATTTAGGATAAATGATAAGAAATAAAAAGTCTCATTATACATTAAATATCAAATGTTAGGATAAATGATAAGAAATAAAAAGTTTCATTAAACATCAAATATTTTGTAATTAAATACTAATATTTTGTTCAATGGATTTAAAATAAATGATAAAGAGCAATTAGTTTTTAAGCAGTGCCCTAGGTGCCAAGCTCCTGTGGAACATGTTAAAGTCACCCCAAGCTCCTCAGAAGATCTTGATCAAAAAATACACAAATGACTCTAAAAGCATGCAGTTATTAAGAAATATAGAAAACCAGCTAGGTGCATCATTAATATGGAAGCATATAGTTGAGGCCAAGGCAATAATTGTAGAAAAAAAATCTTGGATCCCTGGAGATGGCAACAAGATCAATTTGTGGAAAGATTCAATCCTTGGCAATTCTCTGTTACAAGAAAGATGCAACCTTGATCTCCAAAATCAACTGCAAAGTTTGAGAATTCAGAATCTTAGTGACCTTATAGAATGGTTAGAAGAGGAACCTACCTAGAAATATCCTCCTCTCCCTATGTGTCTCCAAGATGAATGAGATTGTTTCAGTTGATAGAATACTGGTATAAGACCCATCAAGAGGCATATGTCATAACAGCTTATGTGGGGGACAGAAGAAAGACAAGGGAGTATACAGTCAAACTTGGTGTTCACTCTCAACTAATTGGAATAGTCAACAAAAAATTATCCTCAGTTTGGAAAAAGAGGATTTGACATAAGTTGTAAGTCTTCACTTGGCTGGTGCAGCAGAACAAAATTTTAACATGGGATAACTTGCAAAACAAGAACATAGTGGGGCCTCATATCTGTCTGAGGTGTTTAAGGGAGAGTGAGACCATTAACCACCTCCTATTTGAATGCCCAAAAGTGATAGCTATCTAGTTAAAAATTACTAACAGATTTGGTTTGATCTTTTCAAGGAGATCAAACATTGAAAGTTGTTTAAATCATAGGAGTGAAAAGTACAGAGGAGGCCTCGACATAAAGCCTCTAGTGAAATTTATATGGGAATCAATCCCACACACTATAATTTGGCATATTTGGATGGACATAATCTAATGGATCTTTGAAGGGAAAGAAAACAAAATAGGTGCAATCATAGGGAGAATCATTTGGGATATCACAACTAGTATCAAAGCAAATTTTAATCAAAATAAAAAACAAGAAGACTTGACTCCAAAAGAGTGTCATATGATTAAAAGTCATGATCTCCATGCATTATTGGGAAAAAGGTGCCACCATGTTGAATTGAAAGCTCCTATCATCCACTATCCTGCACTATTCTTTGATGGAGCATCAAAGTCCAATCCAGGACAAGACGACAGCATGAGGACTGATCCTTGTAGGCCAAAGGAAGGTGCTAATTAAATTAAAAATCAATTTGGGAATCATATTCAACAATGTGGCTAAAATCCTTGGATGTGAGATGGTGATGAGGCTCATTGTGAGAAAGGGAATTAGACACATGTTAATGTATGGAGATTCAAAACTGGTCATAACAACACTCTCCAAAAGTAAAGATCTTCAATATTTACAATTAAGGATTGTCCAAGACAGGATCAAGGCATTGGGAAAAAAATATGATTAGCATCAAATATTTCGCCATCAGACAAAAATTTAACAAGGATGCAAATGCCTTGGCTAATGAGGCAATTAATACTACTCATCTCTAGTGTAGAGTCACAAAGATAAAAAAATGAGAGTTGCCTGTCATGGAGCGAAGAATTGCTCTAATGTCTAATGCTTCCTCTCTGCGTGCTTTGTTTGCTTTATCTTATTCATTTTTTTTGTTTGCTTCTGTTGCTTAGTATTACTGCTCTTAGTATGTTACACAATCATTTTGTTATGGTTCTTGTCGAACATCCTTGCCTACCGTTGTAATTGTTCTATACTTAACTCCAGCTTCGGCTTCCTTACCTTACGTGCTAGGATACTCTATTTCTATTTTTCATTATTATTAATAAAAGTCTTAAAAAAAGAGCAATTAGTTGTATAAATTAAAATTTTTCATCCAAGGATGATAGGTGAACCTTAACATTAGTACAACTGAAATATATTTAAGTATGAAAGCATCCATACTCAAAACATGGGCTTAGTTCTCATGAATGTTATACTAATAATATTTTTTGTAAAATCACAATAATATAATTTAATAAAATATTACCATACTAGTCTCTTTGGGGACACCCCAATAGTATGTCATTGGTGTTTCATCTCGATGACCTTGGTTCAGATCACATGGAAGGAGGCCACCTATTGTTATACCCCCAAGGAGTATGGCCCCTAGTTGTGTCACCCATTGTACTTTGCATTACTTCAAAAAAATATTATCAAACTATGATGACGATATACCAAAAATGTGGCCTATTTCAATCTCATATAAACCCCTCTCTATATAAAATTTTACCCTTTAAAATAATTATACTTTGTAAATAAAACATATATACAAAATACTTTCAGTTATAATAATTTTTATTTTTTAAATATTGAATTGAAAATCTAACTCATAACTTATATTTAAAAAGTTAATAAAAACTAATATTAATAACATAAAACAATTTAATGAATAGGGTATAATTGTTATGTATCTCTCTCTATGTCATTTTTTACATGAGGTAAATAATAAATTTTATACTTAAAAAAATAATCAATTTTGATTATAATTTCAAAACATCATGATAAATATAAATTAAAAAATGTTTTAAATTTTATTATATTTAAATAAGCTAATTTGAAACAAATCCATGATGATATAAGTATTGTATGAGAGACCATACATTCTCTTTATAAGATGAAAATATCATATATGCTTGTAAAATTACATATGAATAAAGCACATTATATATTTTCAATTAAAGTTCATGTGAATGGATTAGATATTATTACAATCTTCTAAAATCTTCTATTGTGATTAATAGATCTTCATTGGATACATCAACTCATTTCATGGTCTTCACCAAGGTGATCCATTATGTCTAACAGATTAGAATTGATGTCAACTTAAGATTAAAGCAGGTGATGAAGAAGACCAAAGATATAACTCTCACTGATTTTGACTAACAATGAAGTTAGATATTCTTGAAGTTTAAAAATTTTGATGAAGCAACCCTAAACAAGTGTAGGGTTATTCTCGATTAAGATCCTGTTGCCAAAGTTGACCAATGTATTGGATGCCAACAAAGATCAAATAGATCATGAGAAGATAATGGTTGATGTCAAAGTGCAAAGTATAGAGAATCTAGGCTTGGTGTTCCTTAGAGCACAACTTAAAGCTTGGGAAAATTTTTAACAAAATGTTGTTAAAGAAAAAGCAATTGATGGAACCACTTCTTAAGGAGCTCATGGCCTACTCTTTATTTCCTTTGTGTGGAATTATTTAAAAAACTTTTAATTGTGATGAGGTAACCTGGTGAGCCAGGTATGCCCTTTGTACAAAATATAATTAGTATTAATAGGAGGTTAGTTAAGTTAAATTTTGGTTAATTAATGGAAAACAATTAGAAGTGGTTGAGTTGGTTACCTCATGTAACCAACAAAAATTTTGTACAAATAAAAGGAAATAAAACGAGAAATGATTTGATTCTCAATTTTGTAAGAGACTATTGTACTTTGTCATCTCATGATATAGCAACTAAAGAAATGAAATGCTTCTATTATCAATTTGCTCATAACATTTTCATGGTATGAGTATTTCTCTCTTTTTCAATTTTGATATTGCTTTGAAAGTTGTTCATTTTAGTATTGAGACGTGCATGTGATTAATTATTTAAACTATTACTTAATTTGGTGGTTTTCTTATGATCCTAAAGCTTAAGTAAAAAGCCATAAGAGGACTATTGGTTTGAAACTAATTTTATTTTTGTCATTTTACCTTATTTTTTTCCACTTTTTAAAACCATTAAAAGACTTTTTTATCATTGAGAAGGAGACACACTTCTATAAAAATTATGGAGAGTGTTAATCTTTATTACTATATATTTTTTATGAAGTTCAATTATGTGGCCTAATAATCAAATTTTAGATCAATAGGAAGCTAACTTTGTCTAGGGGTACAACAAAATGTAACTTTATATCAAAGTGTTTGTAAATAATAATAATAAAAAAATTTATGATCAATAAATAAGCGCATTTTATAAATTTTTGGTCTCATAATTGGTTGAAGTCTTATTGTCTTATTTATGATTAAAAAATGTCAACTATTGGCTTGGGATTGTTTGGCTTGTATAGGTTCAAAAGTTAAAAAAATTGATGTGAGGAACAATTCTATATTTTGGATTTATACAAATAACTTGGTTGAGGGAGAAGACATCAGATACTTTGTAATTGAACTTGAAAAGAGGATTTGGGAGTTCTATTTACCCATTTTTTATGAAAGGGTGATTTGATTTATAACTAATCAAAATATAGTGAGTGCTCTATCAAGTTGGAATATAAGTTTTTAGAGTAATCAAAGTATTATATTCCCAAGGATTTCCCTAGAAAGAGCATCTAGTCACTTAAGGTCCTCCCCAAGGCCTCAATATTCCTTTGGTTGGTAGTTCAAAACAAAGATTTTACTGGTGATCACTTATAAGAAAGAGGATCTCATAGACTTTTTAAATGTGCCTTATATAAGAAATTTAGAAACTTAATATATCCACTTCTTATTTATCCCTTTGCTTCTACCATTTGGGGATGGCTTTTCAGAAAAAATGAGAATATAGTAGGTTGCTCCATCAATATTAGAAGAATGGATGAAATGTTGGATAAATTATTTCAAAGCTAAAACATTAAGCTTTATGTGGGGAATTGTTCCTCCATTATTTATTGGAATTTGTGACATGAAAGGAATAATAATATTTTCATAAATAATTCTCAACATCATACCTAATATCGGATTTAAATTGCTACCTCTTTTGTTGAATATTATAGGCTTGGTATTCATCAAGAAAAATATTTGACATGGAAAATATGTGCTAGCTACTTGGTTATAAGATTTAAAGATGAATGTAAGGGTGATACACAACGATGGAGTTAATATAAAGTATCTATAAAGGCTCATGATAAAGTAGAATTTTCCAAAAGTTGGATTCATTAAAATTAATTTTAATGGTCCTTTTCAAGAAAACCTTAGAAAAGTTGGTGAAGGTGGTGTCTTAAGTATAATAAAGTTAAAATTCTCACCATCTACTCAAAATCATATGGAACTTCAAAAATAACTATGTAAAGACTAAGAAACTTCTTACATAGATCAAGATGTCATTGGAAATTTTAGAAACATATTTTAATTGAGTTGAATTTACACATTATTATTAATGATATACAAAAAATGATGTGGATATTGGATTAGTAGTGTCATTCTTTAGTAGCCTAATGGTGGAGACTTTGGAACATTGCATAGAGGTCCCAGGTTCAAATATTGTGGAGCATAGTGTTGTACACCATCTTTTGGGAACTGCAATATGGTTGGATAACCATAGATTGGGTAAAAAAAGGGTTGTGGACATTAAAAAAATATGTCCATCAATTATTAATGAAGGTAGTATATTGAAAATGTCAACATATCTTTAGAGCAAAAAAAGGATAATATATAAATTTTTAAATTACAAAGTTAATTTTATCTTGATAGGATTTACATTTTAGAAGGAACAAGACTAATGGGGAATTCTATCTCAATGAAAATGATATCAAGAACTAAGTAGAGAGAAATTAATGGCTTAAGCAAGAGAAAAAATATGTGATAGTAGGGCAAGCTAATTATGGTTTATGTAGACACACAATTTCTTGTGTAAGACTAATCTTCAAGTTTTCCAATCCCATAATTTGTCAACCTTTCAATTAGTCAAGTTGAATCAATCTTTCGTGTTCCCAAATTTAGAGTATTTATTGCTCTAAAAGTAAAAACGTTAGGGCATGAGGAAAAGTGCAGGCGACACTTTCGCAACCTTAGTGAAACTTTTTAAAAAATATTGATCTTAACCTTTTCCATCCAAATCACCCTCTAATGGTCATAATGATGAATGCACCATTATAAAATCATAGTTGATGCTTTCACCTTGTCGATGCTTTTGACTATCATGTACTAAAATAAAATAAAAAATCAACTTTTTATACCTCCAAGTCACCTACCATTAGTGGATAAAATCCATAAGATTATGATTTGGAGCTCCCAACAAAAATCCCAAACCTAAGATTTGTCATTTTCAATATTTCTCTAATTATGGCATCTTGATCCTATTTCAAATTCTTACCATCTCTAATCATGTAATATTCAATGCATTTCTTCTCCTAACGAGCTATGACTTCTTATAAATCCAACACTTAGGAGATCCCAATCCTTGGTCTTTTTAAAGCAACAAAATTCTATCAAAATTTCTCTAAAATCATAAGAATTTATCTCTTGCATGGAAAGGTTATGCCAAAATCTTACCACAATCTTGTGAATTCTATCCTTGCAAGTGTTCAAGATCTTGTTCTTAGAAGCATTTAAGCATCCAAGCTCTCTTTAAGAAATTAAATCTTCACTCTCTTTAAGCATTTAATCTCCAAGCATCAAGCATATAAGCACCAAGCATTCAAGTCTCCAAGATCAAGCTTTCAAGTGTCCACAGGCAAGATAGCAAACTTTCAACAAGCTTCTAGAAACAAGGGGAACAAAATCTTAACATCTTGGGTTGTGCTCTTTCCTCTTTTTTATTTTTGGCACTCTCTTTGTCTTGTAGTTTTCAGCTTTAACCTTGTTGCATGTTAGCTAATTTTGCATGTTGATATTTCATTTTGTCATTTTAATGTTTATTTCAAACAAGCAAATATTTTCTTTCTATAATTTGATAGAGTCTTTATAATCCCAATCCAAAGACCTTCAATCATCAAATTAGATTATATTGCATCTAATCTTGCTTTACTAATCTCTAAAGTAAAAGTGTTATTGGATTGCAGGTCCAATGGTGTTATTGCTCTCTATTTTACATAGAGCAAAAGCACTAGCTACTAGCAAAGGCACCGATGGTGCTATCATTAGCTCTATGGTGCTTATTCCACTAAATATTTATTTCATGCAAATTTCATTTCTATCATTTTTATGTCCATCTAAAAATAGGGGTCTAATTACTATTCAAGGGAATTCATCATTCTCTGCTAGCCCAAATAGGCCCCTCTATTACTAATTCAATCATTTTTTATTTGTTTTATAGAAAAATAAAAGTTCCATTGATAGGAAAATATGTCGGTGGTGCTTCTATAGATTGGCAATGCTTTTGCCTTTCTCGTAGAAAATGCTTCTTCTAATACATATTCCTTCTCATTAAAGCATTTAAGACTTAATATTTTTTTGTCTAACTTGATTAGTTTTTATTTTTGTTTATTTGATAAAATAATAAAAAAGGAAAGGAATGAACTAGTTTAATATTAATAGTTTAGGGGACCAAATAAATCTTTGAGCTTTAACATTAAATCAAAATTATACATACTTGTTGTGAAAGTAGTCACATTGAAATTAGATTTGTATTGATATTTGCTCAACTTAAATAGTTACAACTTTAGGATATTGTAGGAAATATCCTGGACGACAGACTAACAGAATAGATCCCTAAGATGAATCCCTAAACTATAGCAACATCTAAAATAATATATGTCATCAAATACACAACTATGTCAACCATAGTATAAGACTAGAAAGTTTCGAAAAGCAATAAGATAATGTTAACCTATATGCTAACATTCTCCCCCTTAAAGTTGAGAGGGCTGACAAGACAGTCTCTTAGCTTTACATATTGAGCTTTAGCAACCCCTTTGGTGAAGATATCTGCCATGTTATCCAAAGTGTTGCAATGTTGAAGCTCAACTACATGTTTCTCCACCATGTCTCGAATGAAGTGATACTTCATATCAAATTGTTTTGACCTACTATGGTGGATGGGATTATGTGCCAATTGGATGGCACTCATATTATCACAGTACAATCTTCTAGGACCACTTGCTCTCTAATTTCTTCAAGGACTTTTCTCAACCATAGAGCTTGAGTACTAGCATGTGTGATTGCTATATACTCAACTTCAGTAGATGACAATGCTACAACAATCTGCTTTTTGGAGCTCCATGTAATTAGTCCTCACCCAAGACTAAAACAATTCCCTGAAGTAGATTTTCTATCATCTATATTGCTGCCCCAATCACTATCACTAAAGCCAACTAATTTTACATAATTACATTTGTGGTAATGGATCCCAAAATCCAATGTACCTTTTACATATCTTAGAATTCTCTTAGTTGCTTGAAAATGAAGTTCTGATGGATCAGCCATATACCTTGAAACAAGAGAAACAACATACTAAATATCAGGCCTTGTGTTGGTGAGGAACATTAGACTCCCAACCATGCTCCTGCAAGTGGTCATGTCAACTTTTGGTGCTCCATCATCTTTGTTCAATTGGATCCCATGACCCGTGGGAGTTGCAACAGGCTTGCATTGCTCCATAGCAAATTTCATAATCATATATTGAGCATATTTGTGTTGGCATATGAAGATCCCTTTATCTGTTTGATGAACTTCCATGCCTAGGAAGTAATGCATTTAGCCTAGATCTTTCATTTCAAATTCTTTCATCATGGATTTTTTGAACTCCTTATTCATATTGGCACTACTACCCATGAATATTAAATCATCCACATATAAACATACAATTAGAATGTCTTTACCTTGCTTTAGGTAGTAGAGAGTAGGTTAACTTTTGCTTCGAGTGAATCCATACTCTTGAAAGTAGCCATCAATGCGTGAGTACCTTGCCTTTGGTGCTTGCTTGAGGCCATATAGTGTTTTCTTTAGTTTGTAGACAAGGTTATCCTTACCTTGTTCTTTAAATCCTTGAGGTTATTGCACAAAAACCTCTTCATTTAAGTACCCATTGAGAAAGACACTCTTTACATCCATGTGCTAAATTTTCTACCCTTTGTGGGGAGCCAAAGAAAGTACTGATCTGATAGTCTCCTGTCTAGCAACAGGAGCAAAGGTCTCCTCATATTCAATCTCATACTTCTGAGAGAAGCATTTTGATACAAGTCTTTCCTTATGTCTTTCAATACTTCCATCAGCATTGAATATGGTATTGTAGACCCATTTGCATCCAACACATTTTTTACCCTTAGGAAGGTTCACTAGCTCCCAAGTATCATTCCTTTTTATAGAGGATATTTCCTCTTCCATGGCTTGCTGCCATACATCATGAGTGCATGCTTTCTCATAGCTAGATGGCTCTAGCTCTACATTAGTCATTAAAGCATAATTGACTACATCTCCCTTAGGTTCTTGGGAGTCATCATCACCATACATATGCAGATTTTCAAGTCTTTTTAAAATGCATTCATTTTACTGGCTTGAATTCTAGTGTATCTTTTCTGGAAATTCTTATCCAACATTTGAAAAGATGGATGGTGTTGAAGTGTTCTTTTACCTCTTGATGGAGAATCAATATCCATTGGTGAAGAAATTACTGATATTTGTGGAGAATGACTTGGAGTAGCATCTAGTGTACTTGAAGTAGTACTCATACTTGGTCTTGGAGAACTTCCTTTGTTGTTTTCGGGCTGCACTTGCTGCACTTGAGAGGAACTTGCATCATGAGATCCATCATCAACAAAAAGTTTTTGATGACCTCATTCTCCTCCTTCATAAAAAATTACATCCCGAAAAACTACAATTTTATGTGTTTTGGGATTGTAGAGCCTATATGCTTTGGAAGACTCACAATATCCAACAAAAATACATGCTTGACTTTTGGGGTCAAGTTTCTTTCTTTGCTCATCAAGAATGTGGGCATATGCAAGACAACCAAAAACTTTAAAGTGTTTTACATTTGGATTTTTGCCATACCATCCTTTATAAGGAGTAATCCCATGTAAACTAGAAGGAGGACTCCTATTCAAAATGTAAACACTAGTTCTTACAACATCATCCCAATACATGTTACTTAGATGCTTAGTTTGAAGCATTGATCTAGTCATTTCTACTATAGTGTGGTTCTTTCTTTCAGCTACACCATTTTGTTGTGAGGTATATGCAGTTGTGAATTGCCTTTTGATTCCATAATCCTTACAATATTTTAGAAATGCATTTGAAGAATACTCTCCTCCTCTATTAGTCCTTAGACTCTTTACAACAAACTCACTTTTTTCCTCTACATTATTTTTGAAATCTATGAAACAATCAAAAGCTTCATCTTTAGTTTTCAAAAAATAGATCCAAAACATCCTAGAGAAATCATCAATGAAAGTGAGAAAGTAATCATTGTTACCAATGCTTTTGGTTTGCATTGGACCACAAATATCTGAATGCACCAATTGGAGTGGATGGCTAGCTCTCCCTGCTTGTCCTCTTGGAAACTTGGATCTAGAGTGCTTTCCCAAAGCACACCCTTCGCAGACCTCCTTGTGTTCATCAACTTTTGGAAGTCCACACACCATAGCTTGAGAAGTTAACAATTTCAAGCTTGCAGAATTAGATGACCATATCGCAAGTGCCAAAGTACACTTGTATTTGCTATAACAATACTAGCAAGTTGAGCACCTCCTTGTTCCCCAAACTTAAGAGAAAACAACTTATTATTTGTCATAGGTACTTTGGTAACAACTCTATTACAATTGTTCTTATCAAATATTATACATTTGGCTTCATAAAAAACAAGCCTATAATTTTTCTCAATCATTTTGCCAACACTAAGAAAGTTATGTTGGAGTTTGGGGGTCTGATAGATGTCATTTACCTTCTTGGTGTCTTCTTTTTTTGGAACCTCCATGGCTCCAATACCTTCAACTTTTAGAGCTTTGTCATCTCCCAACTTGATTATTGATTTGTAGGTGGAATCCATTGTAGCAAAGAGCTCCTCTTTTCCACTCATGTGATTGGAACAACTAGTATCCAAAATCCAAGATTTATTTTAAACTTTGATCTGATTTTCCATAAGTAAGAAACAAATTTGAAGTTCCTTCTTCTTCACCATAGTTTCCATATTGACCTCTTCCACCTTGAGAAGTCTTGGACCAACAATATTTAGCAAAGTGACCAATATTACCACAATTGAAACAAGTTTTCTTTGTTTTGTCACCTCCTCTTCCTTGATTGTCACTCCTTCCTTGATTGCCACCTCTTCCTTGATTGCCACCTCATGCTTGATTTCCACCTCTTGCTTGATTTCCACCTCTTGAGCTGCTTCTTCCTCTGCCTCTCCTTTGTCCTCTTCCTTGGCCTCTTCCTGCACCCTCATAGGATGAGAAAGCTTTGTCATCACCTCCATAGCTTGTTGAAGGAGAACCTTGTAATATTTCTTCATGAGACATAAAGGAACCAATTAGTGCATCAAAAGAGAGGTTAGAAAGATATTTTGACTCCTAAATAATGATAGCTATATGGTTCCATTTAGGAAGAAGTGTCCTCAACACTTTCTTCACCACTACTTCAGTTTTGATGTCTTCTCCAAGGGTTTGTATTTTGTTTACAATGGATTTCACTCTAATACAATAATCACCTACATTTTCATCATTTTGTATTTTTAGATTTTCAAAATTCCTCTTCAAGGTTTGAAGCCTCACTTTCTTCACCTGATCACTACCTTGATAACTATCCTTCAAATATTTCCATGCTTCTTGGGTTGATAAACAAGAAGAAATCCTTGGAAATATGCTCTTCTCCAAATCTGCTTGGAGATGGTAGAGGGTAGAAGAATTGCTCTTTTGGGCATCTTTTTTGTTCTTTTTATTTGCTGCACTCAAAGTGGTCCAATATGAAGGTTCTGCATAACCTTCTTCGACTACATCCCATAGTCCTTTGCCAATGAGTAAGGTCCTCATATTGATGGACCAATACTCATAATCCAGCCCGTTAAATTCAGGTATGGGCAAATTATTATTTGTTGCCATTGTTCAAGCAATACTTTTGGAAATAAACAAGAAATACCCTTCTTTTATTCTTCAATACAAACAATGCAAGATGCTTTGCAAAAGAAAATTACAGATTTAAATCAAATCTCACTCTGTCAATTCTCTCATAGAGGTCTTGTTCTACTTCCATAGGTTCACCTATCGCTTCATTGACAAAATTGTCAACAACAGAATCACTGTCATCACTAAAAATTATGATTTCAGGTGAATGTGGTTCTGGCTCCACTAGCTCAACCGAATCACTATCACTAAGACAAATGATTTCAGGTTCCTGTGGTGCAACTTCAATAGATATTGACTCCTTAGGTTTGCTATCAAAAGAATTGTTGTCTTTAGAATCATTGTTGTAACCAACATCTGGTGCTCTCTGGTTTGCTATTACAGAGTTTTGGAGCTGACTAAAGATGGTATTCAGACCATACACTCGCACTCTTTCATCAAATGCTTCAGGGGTTTCTCTCCCTAAAAGAGAATGAAGGGCAAAATAGCATCTATTTGACCTTATCATAACAGATTAATGGCTTCAAAATTATCCCCCTTTGATGCACAATTATCCCCCCTTAAAGCAGAAAATCAACACTTATAAAGCCTTTTGGGCTTGTTACAAAGATTGCCTCTTAGGCAATTGTGCAAGTCTTTTTATTGCAAAAATAAAAAATATTATCAAAGGTTTAATTAATAATAAAATTTAATTTTAACTAAAAAACCATTAAATTAATAAAATGATTTTTTAAATTAAATTAATATTAAATTATTAAAAAAAATTGATAAAATTAATATTAACAATGCAATTTTTTTTATACCTCGTGGTGGGTTGTAGGGTTTCAAACCCTCGACCTTATGGCCCTGGGCCTTATCGCTTGGCCTCTAATCGGCCACGGTAGCTCACTTGATGTGAGCAAAGGTGAGGCTCCCTCACCTTAAGGCTTGCCTGAGTTGGGAGAGCGCTAACAAGTGGCTCTCGGCCACCGCTCCTCCACCCAGTGCTTGGTCGTCGCTCCACCACACGACGCTCGGCGTTCGCTTCACCACATGGCGATCGGCCACCGCTTCACTACCCGATGCTCGATCGTCGCTTCTCCTCCCGAGGATGACTCCTATACACCAACGTTCGTAGTAATGACGCCTTTGAAGAAGCCTCCCAAAAGCCTACAACACCTTCTCCATTGGCTACAAAATCCTCCCAAGAAGCCTACGAAACATGCAGGACAAAAAAACATACCTAAAAATAATGACTTTTCTGCAAAACCAGTGGTTATAGAACTGCCATGATGGCCAGGGAGGTGAAGAATGATAAATCTATAACAAACTGAAGACCAAATCGAGAAAGTAATCCACCCAAAAGTTCCAAAATGTAGTCTTGATGATCAGATATCAAGCAAAACGGGGTTTGATTGTATCAAATGATAACAAAAAATACTAGAAATCGTATAAGGTTGACGACTTGATGGGTTGACGAAGCACAGTTTGCAGTTTAAAAAAATTGTTTTATCCCACATGCATGGGAAAACATCTGAATGGTTGTTTAAATAGGTGAAGGCTCACCTATTTAGTTATATCCTATTGGGGAGACTCTGCCCGAGAGGATAGCAGATCCTCGCGGGTGTGGGACCATGCTGGCTGCCATAGTTTCTCGTGTGTCCAGTCAACCTCTAGGCCAGGTTTTGTCGAGTCAGCCTTTGGGCCAGGGTCTGTCCAGTGGCTTATCATCATGTATCATCCGATCGACTGTGCTAGTCACATCAGGTCATCAGGTCTAGTCTAGGTCACTACCTGTGTTCACCTAGTCCAGTCCTTGCTGCATTTAGTCCAATGTCAGGTGATGACTTTCAAGCCAGTCCATGTCATGCTGCTATGTCAACCGTCTAGCATCGTATCTATGTATTAGATAGAGGTCGGCCATATTATGGCCATTTCTATCCTTGGCATCACACGATCTATGGTTGACAAGTAGACATCTAGTGGGAACCACTCGGTCCACCTGGTCTTCCTCATATTTTGAGCTCACCTCGATCAATTGCTTCGATCCCTCCAAAGATCTGATACCAAATGTGAAAGTAGTCACATTGAAATTAGATTTGTATTGATATATGCTCAACTTAAATAGTTACAACTTTAGGATATTGTAGGAAATATCCTGGATGGTAGACTAATAGAATAGATCCCTAAGATGAATCCCTAAACTATAGCAACAACTAAAATAATATATGTCGTCAAATACACAACTATGTCTACCATAGTATAAGACTAGAAAGTGTCAGCAAGCAATAATATAATGTTAACCTATATGTTAAAACTTGCACCTAGGAATTATTTATTGCATTCTCTTACACCATTTCCTTCAAAAGAGAAATTGTCATTTACTTTTGCATCAAAAGTAAAAAGGATTTTTGTTTTAGGTCTTGATTATTGCATTTGTACATTGCATTAGGGCTAAATTAGCATTAAGCTTTGTCAAATATGTATCTTAGGAGAAACATATAGGTGTTCTTCAATCAATCCATCAAACACTACGCTCTAAGCTTACAAAATACCCCTATCCTTGAGGTGATAAAGGGAAGAATCATGACAAATATCCTAAGAGGTCCCTCATGATATCTTTTGCCTTATCACATTTAGTGAACCCAATGCGAACATCACTTGACCCTCAAAATATTCTTTACCAAGCTAGACCTTAATCAAGCTAAAATTTGTCAAACTTTAATCAAGATCATTTAATATTGTTTGTTTATATTAGATCACATTAAATGCAGATAATAAGAACATAACTAATCATTATTCCTATTAAGGTTATTCATGATCCTTTGAGTAGTTGTCATATGAGATACTAGGTTATATTGGGTATATACGGATCATGGGTTGTCAATCGTCCACATAGGGTCATACACATACTTATGACTAGTAAGGAGTATATCATAGTGGGATTGTGGGAGTCATAATAAGACTTACTATTACCCCCCATGTACCATAATTGCCACATATCCATGTGGTCACTTCCACGTATCATTGGCAATCCACGTATCAACTTTCTCTAATGTAACAATAGTTTTATAGAGAGGGGTTAAGTATATAGGTACCTTCAGTATATAGGGAGGTCCTTAAGGTTAGATTTGACATATTAAGGGAAAGTGGATATAAGATTGCTAAAATGCATTCTTTCTTCTTTAATCAACTATATATACTTCAAAACTTGATTAATATAATCCTCTCTTTCCAAACGCATGGCCAAGAAATGCTACATAACCCATAGTGCTACTCATCAATTGGTCATTAATCCTAACCCTCTGATGGAAGGTCACAATGAACAACACAAATTTTAGAACCCAAAATTTGAGGAATAAGAGGAGTTTTTTACACCTTCAAGTTCTCTAAGTCCCATCCATTATGAGAAAGGAAGACTAGTTTTCTAGTCTACAACTCACATGGCTTACTTCTTGTAAAAGAATAATGAGGTTATGGAGTCCTTTATTATGGATGGTAACAGTACCCTAGACATATTTGTAAGGGAGGGTTCACTCATGGACCACCTCCAAAAACCTATTTTAACCCTTTGACCTAAGTCATTTGGATCTTAAAATGTATATCTTAATGCATCAACTTCTAATTTTATTGACTCAAAGTCTCTTATCATCACTACATCTACAAATGCTAGGAGGAAAAACTATTGGAAATATTGAGTTGTCATTGATGTCAAAGGGTACATGAGGCAAAAATATTTTGATATCAAAGGTGTATTAAACTCAAGGTAAAATATTCCTCATAATGCAAAGCAAGGTAAATATTTTTAAGGAAAGGTTCAAGGCAAGTATATCTCAAAAGCAAGGAAAATTATTGCAAGAAAAGGTTTAAAATAATTAATAAAGAAAGTCAAAGAGGTTGATTGGGACAATTTTTTTTAAAAGTGGTTTGGATAAGGTTTAAAATAAAAAGGCCAAGACTTAAAATAGGAGGCAAGGTTTAAATATTAAGGCCAAAGATATAAAAGAATAATATTATAATATTTTTAATATTATAATATAAAGTTTATGTTATACCCAAATGTGCCAACGTTTTGGAGGTTTTGAAATATAAGCCAACCTTGGAAATTCAAAGATGTTTTTACAAAGCATATAAATACATTGCCCTTTCACCTTTGAAATTATGGAGCAAGCATTTTTGTTAATGACTTTCTTGGTGATTATTGCGAACAACAGTGGAAAAGATTTCAACAAATTTTAAAAAGGGTGTGCGAAGTAATTGAAGATCAAACTTTTGCATGTGCCTGGGTTTTTCCACCTGCTGGGGTAGCCCAACTGGCTATGTGGCTTGCGTGAGCACTGATGGGATAAAGGTCGTAGGGTCAAAACCCTTGGATGTCGTTTTGTGTGTTGAGTTTTTCGAATTGCGCCCTGAGGACAAAGATATGTTTGGTGGGCGCTTCTTTCGGTTCCAACCACCATAGTAGCACAGTTGGTCAGGATGGTCATGATAGCACTATGTTTAGAGAGGTTCACGGGTTGAAACTCGTCGGGTGTGTCTTGCTTGGCTTTTGACAATAATTAATGATTTTTGAGAATCGTACTAAGGTTGTTTGGTGTTGACGACAGTTAATGAGATTTGAAGCGCACCAATGCCTTGAACAAGGTATGGAAAACAAATTTTTGATTAAATTTAGCAGTTATAAGGTGTACTTAATGATTATTATATTATGTGTATTGTGAGTTGAAAATTAGGGTGTATTGTTGAATGATTATAAGTTAGGAGTTATAAGGTGTACTTAATGATTATTATATTCTGTGTATTGTGAGTTGAAAATTAGGGTGTATTGTTGAATGATTATAAGTTAAGAGTTATAAGGTGTATTGTGAAGTTGCATTTTTAGGGTTTCAAAAGATTCTTTTTGAAATATTAAAGAGGAGAAATAAGGTATTATTTTCTAGATTTATTGTGGATATTTTGGAAATATTTGAGTGGATGATTTTTCTATCTATGCTAGAATTTGAAAATCACTAACCATATTTTTGAAGGATCAAAAAGAAAATTATTTTGAGACAGGTTTTGAAGGCACATCATCATCAAGGCAGTTTTAGAGGTATGGTGATTTAATTCCTTCTTAAGGTGGTTGAGTTGTCATATGTTTGAAGAAATAAGGATTGATTGAGTGTGCATTGCTTTGATAGAAATTAGAAATATATGTGCTAGGGTTTGAGAACAAGTTGTGCATTATTGTTGAATGAATTTGAAAACAATCTTGCAAGTGTTATAGACCAATCTTTTAAAATAAATCTATGCATTATTTTTGAGTGATATTGAAAATGAACTTGCAAGGGTTATAGACCAATCTTGTAAAGCAAATCTATGCATTGGTTTTGAGTGATATTGGAAATGAAAATGCAAGAGTTATAGATCATATTTGTGAAACAAATTTGTGCATCATCATGATTGACTTTGGGAGTAGATGAAAAGGATAGACTTCTGCATTGTTCATGATTGATTTTGTGAGTAGATGAGAAGGACTTGTGCATTGTGATTGGTTTTGAAGTGAAGGTACAAATCAACAATTACCAGGTCAGCTATCAAGTGCTAGACTAGAGCTACCCCTAAAATATAATAAATGTGAAACATGTGAAAGCGACAGACTTAATAAATGTGAAGAACATATTGAAAATTTGTTAGTACATAAAATTCTATATATGTTCAAGAGGTTAAACAAATTCTAGGTAGAATATGTCTAAACTGCTTTAGTTAAAGAAAGCACATTGAATATTAGATAAAGCACTTGATGACATCATTATGCAAGATTTAGAAATAGATAAACATTATTTGTATACAAGGTTTGGAGTAGATATGAGCAGTTCTTGTGAACACGATTGTGAGCAAACGTTGAGCAGGTCTGAGCAAGATCTATGAGCAGAATTGAGCAGGTTTTGGTAAATAGATTTAAGCAAGCCTTAGATGTAGGCTTGAAGCAAATTAAGCAGGTTTTGGTAAATAGATTTGAGCAAGCCTTGTGTAGGCTTGAAGCAAAATGAGCAGGATTAATGAGCATATTTGAGCAAGACTTATGTGTAGGTTTGAAGTAAATTTGAGCATAGTTGAGAGCAGGTTTTGAAGTAGAGTTGAGAGCAGGTTTTGGATCAGATTTGAGAGCAGGTTTTAGAGTAGATTTGAGAAAGCATTGTGTAGGCTTGGAGTAGGTTTGAGTAAGCCTTGTATAAAGGTTTGGAGTAAACCAGACCAGATAGGATTAAGGTCTCCTGTGGATAGAGGTCCACAAACTAGAGCAGAGGGGATTGAGGTATCCTATGGATAGAGGTCCATGAACCATAGCAAATGGGATTGGTGTCTCCTATGGATAGAGGTCCATGAAACAAATAAAATGGGATTGGTGTCTCCTATGGATAGAGATCCACAAAAATTATAATAGGGAATTCGTTCCTAAGAATTGTTGAGAAAATTTCTAAGAAATATTTTCTCCGTGGATGTAGCCCACATTAGGTGAACCACATTAAATATGTGTCACTCATGTGTGTTATGATTTGTGTATTATTTCATTTATTGCATTGATATGATTGCTACTATCATTTGGATTGAAAAATGAAAAGTTTTATCTTATACTATTCACCCCTCCTCTCAGTATAATCTTGTGTTCTTTAATTGGTATCAGAGCGAGTTCATTTGTGAAAGCCTAACAACTTGAAGGTAGATCTTACAGGAACATAATTGGCACATCAGAAACGGTTTTCATCAAACAGGGCACCATTGTTTAATGGGACTAACTATGCTTTAGAGAGCATAAGGATGAAGATATTTTTTATGGCACAAATATATGATACATGATAATGAGTTGATAATGGATTCACACCACCTGCAACTCCTCCAACATATACAAATGGTAAGAAACCATATGAAATTAATTCCAAGGCAATGAATGCAATTTTAAGTGGGTTAAGTGAATCAAAATTTATGAAAATCATGCACTACACTTCAGCAAAAGAGATATGGGATAAGTTATAGAATATATATGAAGGAGATAACAAAGTTAAAATGGCAAAGCTTCAAACACACAGGAGGAAGTTTAAATAATTGAAGATGAAATATGAGAAAAATATTTCTAGGTATCTACTTCGTGCTGATGAGGTGGTCAACACTTTTCGTGGACTTGGAGAAAAGATTGAGGAATCTACTATTGTTCAGAAATATTAATGTCACTCCCTATGAGGTATGATGCAAAGGTTTCAACTATAGAAGAGATGAAGGATCTAAAAACTTTGAGCATGGATGAGTTACATGGAATTCTCACAGCCTATGAGATGAGGACAGAAAAATATCAAACATCATGAGAGGTAGCATTCAAAGCTTCAAATAAGAAAAAATATAAAGAACCAGAATCAAGTGATGAATCAAGCAGTGAAGATGAGTCTACCTTTATGAGAAGAAATAAGAATGGTCCAAGAAAACACAAAGATATGTAGACTTTGAAATGCTTTAGTTGTGGTAACATTGGTCACTATGCAACCAATTATCCACAAAATGGATATAGGAGTAGTGAAGAAGAAAAGTAATATAAGAAAAAGAAAGAAAATTTTATCATGAAAATAAAAACAAGTATGGTTAAAACAATCATGAGAAGAAGATATTTCAAAGGCACAAGAAAAATTTGTATGTTGAAGAAGTAAGCAATGCTTCCAGTGATAGTGATGAAAGTATCTCCGATAGTGAAGAAGAAAAAAAAATATTTTTGGCCATAGAAGATAAATAAGATGCACCTATTGTCAAATACCTAGAAAAAGAAAACAAAGATGCTCCCGTTATTGAAAACCAAGAAGAAAAGAAAGTTTCAGAAAATGAAGAGCATGCCAAAAATGATATGGAAGAAGAACTTGTTATTGGTATTCAAAAGTTGAATAGGGAGAACTTAATATTGAAGGCTCAAGTACAAGAGGATGAGAGGACAAAGGTAAAAGTTCTACAAGATCTCACTGACTTAAAATTTAAGGTTGAAGAGGAAAATAAAGTTGAAGAAGGTATGGCTGAACAGTTAAAGGCAAAAGAACTGGAATGTGAAAGACTAGAACATGAAGCTAACATTCTAAGGAACTTGAAAATTTTTATAATAAGATATATCAATTTAGAAAAAGCTCAAAATATTTGGATGATATTACCAAAACAAAGAGATCTCCATTCATGAAGATTGGACTTGGCTTTGAGAAAGATCAAGAAGTACAAAAAGAGGATTCAAGCTCAAAATAAATAGAAGCATCAAATAAGGTATTTGAAGAAGAATCCAAGACCTATACTGATGAGTTGAGAAGTGGAAACATAAATGAGGAAGAAAACAATGCACCATCAAGAAACAGGGACTAGCACAGAAGAAGCAAAGGAAAAATCATGTGACCATATCCTCCAAGGCAATATGAATACTTATTCTAGGGTTATTGTTTCTCATGTAATAATTTTGGTCACAAAGCTATACATTGCAGGGTTCATGGTAAGAATGATTATGATTTCACCAAGAGAAATTTCAGATCATTTGCACCTTTCAAGGACTACAATATCATGTGTTACAATTGCAATAATTTTGGGCATAAAGTAAAGTGGTGTAGAACAAAATTTATGGAACTTCCAAAGACAAGCAAGAAGAAGGATAATCAAAATGTTCAAAGAGGTATGACTTCAAAGGTTTGGAAAAGATTGAAAAATAAGAAGAACATTGTAATTTGGGAGTAGGTTTACTCTCATCCCATAATTAATCACCTCAAGGAAAGGAGGTGGTGAGGGGGCTATGCTAAATGTCTTATTTTTAGCCCCAAGGAGCCCTTTGCCATTGATGTCAAAGGGGGAGAGAATTTAGTAAGGGGTGCAGCTTCTTAGGGGGAGCAATATTGGAATCTAGTTGCAGTAAAAGAAGTTTTTTTTTTTGTAGGGTTGCCATCACTGACAAAGGGGAATATTGTTGGAAATATTGAGTTGTCATTGATTTCAAAGGGTACATGAGGCAAAAATATTTTGATGTCAAAGGTGCATGGCACTCAACGCAAAATATTCCTCATAATGCAAAGCAAGGCAAATATTTTAAAGAAAGGTTCAAGGCAAGTATATCTCAAAAGCAAGGAAAATTATTGCAAGAAAAGGTTTATAATATTTAATTTAAATATTATAAATAAATTCAAAGAGGCTGATTGGGACAAAGTTTTTTAAAAGTGGTTTGGGTCCAAGGTTTAAAATAAAAATGCCAAGACTTAAAAGAGGAGACAAGGTTTAAATATTAAGGCCAAATATTAAAAAGAATAATATTATAATAAAAAGTTTATGTTATACCCAAATATGCCAACAATTTTGGAGGTTTTGAAATATAAGCCGACCTTGGGAAATTCGAAGTTTTTTTTACAAAGCATATAAATACATTGCCCTTTCACCTTTAAAAGTATGGAGCAAGCATTTTTGTTAATGAATTTCATGGTGATTATTGTGAACGATAGTGGAAAATATTTCAATGAATTTTAAAAAGGGTGTGTGAAGTAATTGAAGATCAAAATTTAACATGCACCTGGGTTGTTCCACCTGCTGGGGTAGCCCAGTTGGCTATGTGGCTTGTATGAGCACTGACGAGAGAAAGATCGCAGGATTGAAACCCCTGGACGTTGTTTTGTGTGTTGAGTTTTTCGTATTGTGTGCTGAGGACAGAGATATATTCGATGGACACTCCTTTTGGTTCCAACCACCATGGTAGCGCATTTGGTTAGGGAATCATGATAGCATTGTGTTTGGAGATGTCCACGGGTCAAACCTCGTCGGTTGTGTTTTTCTTGTCTTTTGATGACAGTTCATGATTTTTAGGAAATGCACTAAGGTTACTTGGTGTTGATGGCAGTTAATGAGATTTGAAGTGCACCAATACCTTGAGCAAGGTAAGGAAAACAATTTTTTTATTAAATTTAGGAGTTATAAGGTGTACTTAATTATTATTATATTATGTGTATTGTGATTTGAAAATTAGGGTGTATTGTTGAATGATTATAAGTTAGGAGTTATAAGGTGTACTTAATGATTATCATATTTTATATATTGTGAGTTGAAAATTAGGGTGTATTGTTGAATGATTATAAGTTAGGAGTTATAAGGTGTACTTAATGGTTATTATATTTTGTGTATTGTGAGTTGAAATTTTAGGGTTTTAAAAGCTTCTTTTTGAAATATTAAAGAGGAGAAATAAGGTATTATTTTCTAGATTTATTGTGGACATTTTGGAAAGATTTGAGTGGATGATTTTTCTATCTGTGCTAGAATTTGAAAATCACTAACCAGATTTTTGAAGGATAAAAAAGAAAATTATTTTGAGACAGGTTTTGAAGGCACATCATCATCAAGGCAGTTTTAGAGGTATGGTGATTTAATTCCTTCTTAAGGTGGTTGAGTTGTCATATGTTTGGAGAAATAAGGATTGATTGAGTATGCATTGCTTTGATAAGAAATTGGAAATTGAAACGTACAAAAGATGATATTTGATCCAACAACTTGTTATAACATAAATTATCCAGAAATGCTAATTTTATTAATGATATAAATGCTTTAGGTTACAAATAAGGAGAATTTCTATTCTTTCTTTCACAAATGTACAATAATCTTGATGCTATATTTTGGGCTCCTCAATGAAGGTGGGCTTCATGTGTAATGTGTGCCATTGGTAGTATTGTTGTTGATGTTTCCTCTTTGCACATGCTTTAAACCTGCAAAAGGGAGTTAGTATTTTTAAGGGTTTGCCTTAGTCAGGCCTCGTGGTAAAGAAGACAAATCGACACTAAATATGTAAGGAAAACTAAAATAAACTACATGAATGACTGTAAAAACATGAAAGAGAGTATACCTGACTGATTTGACAAGAAAAACTTATTGTAGGGCCAACTCGCAGGTCAAGGGGTAAACTGGAAGTCGAATTCACAGGTTGAGGGGAAAATTGAGTTGCAGGTACTTTCTATGGGAGATCTTGGTCTAGATGGGCTCCTCATATGCTATTATATTTTTTGTATGGTTCAGATGTATTAGATTGAACTTCTGGTCAAATTTTTGCAAAGTTTTTGTAGGCTAACTAAAAGGGGAGAGAGAGAATATGAGGGATTTTGTCTCCTATTTATAGAAGAAGCCAAGGTGTAGGGGGTGTGGTTAGGAGTACTAAACCCTAGGGTCAATTCCTATAGTTATTAGGTTAGGGTTTGTGAGGTGTCATTCCTACATTCCCTAAGGAAATATCTCATCCTCACACATGTGTGAGGAGAGATTAGGGTTTACTAGGGTTAGGTGGTCCCTAGGTTAGATAAGGGTTGAGATAGAGTTTTTTAGAAAATGTCCTAACTACTTTAGTGCACACACATGTGGGATGGAATAATTAGGACTAATTTGGGTTTAGGATCCTAATTAACCTTTTTAATCCATAAAGTGCACTTTAAGTGAAGTGACTTTCAAATTAGAAATGAAATTAACTTAATTATTACTTTTGAAAAGTAATAGCCCCATGGGGACCTTAATTAAGTTTGAAAAGGTCTTAGGTTGCCTTAGGGAGCCCGTAGGTAGTCTCCTGATAGATGAAAGGTGGTTATTACATGAATTGTATAGTCTAGTATAGGTTGAGGAAATGGCCTACATAGGTCTACAAAGGTCTACGATGGCTTAGAGTGGTCTACGTTGGTCTAGAGTAGTCTACATAGGTCTACGATAGTCTACACTAATCTAGAATAGTCTACAATGGTCTACAATAGCCTACATTGGTCTACAATAGCCTAGAGAGGTCTAGGATGGTCTATGCAAACCTATAAGTATCTTGATGGATCTACAACTATGTAGAGGTATACATATGTAACTTTTAGGTGTTTACATTTTACCTCTTTTTGTACTATACTGTGTGGAACACAGTTTAATAAAAAAATATGATAGGAGAAAGTAGAAGATGAGAGAAATAAGGGAATGAAATCCAACCAAAGGTATGTAACCGCTCGAAGCATGACCATACAACATTGATCGGGAATCCATGGGGGAAGAGAAGAAGAAAGGAAGAAGAAGAGAAAGGGAAAGAAAAATGGAATGGAATCCAACCAAAGGTATGTAGCCGCACGAAGCATGACCATATTGTGACCACCAAGGAAGCTCACACCCACTCTAACTATCGCAATTGAAGGGAAACACACAAATAGGCATGCATAATTTGATAACAAGAAATAAAGTGAATATAAGGAATTCTTTATTATTTTTAATGAAATCAAATTATAGATTCATCCCTCTCAGGGATACCCATTTGATATGTTAATTACAATAGTGTTTAATCCATATCAAGGGTAGGTGTGATCAAAATGCCCCTCAGGGTGACACGAACTGCTCTAGGGTGTCGATGACCCTCTTCTTCGCAATGGGGAAGGGGTTGGATGTTTTATCTCTCCTTTAGAACTGTTTCTTGCGGTCAAGAAACAACAAGAATGTCAAAAATATAGGTAGCCTCTCATGATGAGGCCCTTTTAGGTAAAATGTATAATGACACCATTAACATGCATAATCAAGAAAGCATAAAGAAAGTTGCTAAACTATGCAAAGTGAATCAAGATTCATGTAATAGCATAAAGTAAAATAGCAACTACACTATGCATGGATCAAATATAGAAAATGAAGCATAAACATGCATAAAGAAAGCATTCTAATCCTAATTGATACATAAGCATAAAATGTGAATCTAGCCTAGTTCTACGGTCAGAAGTCTTCTAAAATGCTATTAAATCAACCAGGTAGCTAATCTAACCTAACTAGCCGAACAAAAATAAAAATAGTAAGGTGATATGCTCTAGTTCTACTCTCAGCAAGAGGGCTTGGAGCCTTTTAGGATGACTGAGAAGTTATAGGAACTCTCGGAGCCTTTGGGTTGACCAAGCAATTTTTAGAAATCCTTGGTGCCTTTTGGGATGACCGAGTGGCTTTAAGTAGCCCTCGGAGCCTTTGGGTTGACCAAGCAATTTTTAGAAATCCTTGGTGCCTTTTTGGGAGACCAAAGGGCTTATAGATGCCTTTGGAGGCTTTTCTGACATGACCAAATCACTCGAATGAGAGCTTGGAGCCTTTTGGGATGACCGAGTAGTTATAGGAACTCTCGGAGCCTTTGGGTTGACCAAGCGATTTTTAGAAATCCTTGGAGCCTTTTGACTAACCAAAGGGCTTACAAATGCCTTTGGAGCTTTTTTTGCTATGCTCTCTAAGCATAGAATACCTTAATATGGATGATGTTGAGAGGCTCAGGCTCTTCAACACCCCCTAGCGACATCAAGCGATAGGTACCTGGACCAATATTTTCAAATATGATATAGGGTCCTAACCAATTAGCCACAAATTTGTCTCGCATATCGGGCAACAAATTCAAGTTCTGTTGGTTTTATTTTAGCACAATATCCCCAACTTCAAATTCTATCTGGTGGACTTTGATATTGTAAGCTCATTTAAGTCGCTCCTAATAAATACAAAGATGCTCAAGGGCATTCACACAACATTCATCGAGCAACGTCAGTTGATCTAGGTTAGCTTGCCTTGCAGTGTCGTCATCAATGAACTCTTTCAATGCGACTCGCAACATTGGAATTTCCAACTCTAAGGGCATAATGGCCTCAACACCATATACTAGTGAAAACGGAGTTGCCCCAGTGGGAATTTGAATGCTAGTTCTATAAGCCCATAATGCAAGGGGTAGCTATGTATGCCAATACTTGTGGTGTTCTTGCAATGTCTTTTTCAAGATGGCTACCATAGTCTTGTTTGAGGCCTCAGCTTGCCCATTTTCCTACGAATAATATGGAGATGCAAAACTGTGTTTGATGTGGTACTTAGAAGTTAAGGCTCGTACAGTTTTGTTCTTAAAAGAAGTTCCATTATTTAAAACTATTTTGGATGGTACCCCAAAATGACTTATGATATGCTCCATTATGAACTCAGCTATGCGAGCTCTCATGGTTGTTGTTAAGGGAATGGATTCCACCCACTTTGTAAAATACTCAACAACCGTAATGATGAATGTATGTCGACCTGATGACGGAGGAGAGATCTTGCCAATTAGATCAAACCCCCACTGAGCAAATGGCCAAGCCGCTTGGATGGGCTATAAGGCCTGTGATAGTAGGTGCGTAAGATTAGCATGATGCTGACATTTGATGCACTTCTTGATATACACATTGCAATCCTTCTCCATAGTGGGCCAATAATAACCCATTTGAAGGATGCACTTGACGATGGCCATGTCGCTAAAATGGCCACTACACATACCATCATGAGCTTCTAAAATTGCCCAAGATGACTCTTGGGGCTCAATAAAATGAAGGAGAACTCCATCGTAACTTTGACGGTACAAAATGTCTCCTATCAAGACAAATTTAGTTGCTTTCTATTTAAATGTGCGTCTTGCGGCACGCGACAGTCCCTTCGGGACAAAACCAAGTCTTAGGAAGTCTTGAATCTATGACATCCAATTCTGATGAGCCTCAGCTTCGATCGCTAAGACAACCTGTACCCCATGCGTATTTACTTTTGCAAATGCAAACTGGGAGACAACCTTGTGGTGAATGGTGGTGCCACTCCCTGTAGGACTCTAGGAGGTTAAAGACCCCCAAGGTGCTTTCTTGAGAAAGTCTTCAACTTTGCATAACCAATCAACTTTTGGTTCCATACTAATCATGTTGATTGATTCTTTGTTATCAAAGGCTACACACTCTACTATAGGATGCGAGAGCGTCTTGACATGGATGGTAGTGAAGTCAGTAGACAGATTCTGAGGGATTAAAGATCCCAAAGAAGCCATGGTGTCCACAAATCTATTTGACGAATGAGGGATTGCCTCGATGTCGTACCATTCTAGTTTAGCCAGATATGTGGCAACAAGATATTTATAGGCTTTCAGTACCGGACATCGACACTGAAATAGTCCCTTCACTTGGTTAATTATGAGCAAGGAATCGCCAAAGATGTTTAGTCTCTTGATATTCATGGCGATGGCTGTATGAAGACCCAAAAGTAGGGCTTCATATTCAACATTATTGTTGGTGCACGGGAAGTCTAGTTTGAATGACAAGGGCATTGGAGCTCCTTACAACGTGAAAAACACTATCCCTATGCCATCTCCTTGCTCGCACTTTGAACCATCAAAGAACAGAGTCATATCAGCATTGTTCTCTAGTTCTTCGGGTTTAGGAGCTTCGAATATTACAAAAATTGCATCATCTGGAAGCTTGATTGTTAGAGGCCTACTGTTGGACAGTGGCACCTCATCTAACTGATATGCTATGACCTGTCCCTTAATGGACTTTTGGCTTACAAATTCTAGGTCGAATTCTATCAATAGCATGATCCACTTTGCAGTACGTGTATTATGATATGTCTTGCTCATCATATACTATAGAGGATTTTGTTTTGATATCACATATGTCATGTGACTTAACATGTAGTGCCGCAATTTCTTGGTAGTGAACACTACTGCTAAACATAGCTTTTCCACATATGCATATCCTAGCTCGTAACTCACCAAGGTTCGACTAATGTAATATATGGCTTGTTCTTTACCTTGTACATTCTTTTGGGCCAACATGGTCCCTAACGCAAAGTCTATTGCCGATATATATAGCAAAAAAGGCTCTTTTGGCCTTGGTGGAGCTAACACTAGCGACGTTGCTAGGTATTGCTTTATCTCAGTGAAGGCTGCCTTGCAGTCCTCATCCCAGTTGAATGGGACACCCTTATGTAGCAATCGATTCATGGGTCGATATTTATCCGATAGTTGGGCGATAAATCACTTTATCGAAGCTACCTTGCCTTGGAGGCTCCTTAATTCCTTAATATTGGTGGGAGGATGCATTTCCAAAATGGCCTTGACCTTCGTTGGGTCTACTTCGATGCCTCTCTTGGAGACAATGAACCCTAAAAACTTTCTAGAAGTTACGCCAAATACGCACTTCTTAGGATTCAACCTGACGTTGTGCTCTATCAGGCGATCGAAGACTTTTCTCAAGACCTTTGCATGCTCTTCTCGTAGCAACGACTTGGCTAGCAAATCATCAATATAATCTTCCAAAATTTTGTGCATATAGTCATGAAAAATGTATGTCATGGCCCATTGGTATGTAGCACCAGCATTTTTGAGACCAAATGGCATAACTTTGTAGCAAAATGTTCCCCATGGTGTTATAAACGCAGTTTTGTGCTGGTCTTCGGGCTTAATCCGAATTTGATTGTAACCAAAAAAACCATCCATTAGGGAGAGCATTTCGTGACCAGTAGTAGAATCTACTAGAGCATCGATATTGGGCAAAGAAAATTAATCTTTGGGTGTTGCCTTGTTGAGATCTCTAAAATCCATACAAATACGGATCCTTCCATCTGGTTTTCCTACAGGCACCATGTTGGATACCCATTCTAGATAGTCGATGGAAATGACAAATTCTACATCCAACAATTTCTGCAATTCGTCTTTCACCATTAAGGCTACTGTTGGATGCATCTTTCTGAGCTTCTGCTTGACGGGCTTCTTGGACGGGTCTAGCGAAAGGTTATGAGTAACCAACTTTGGGTCTAGACCAGGCATATCTTTGTATGTCCAAGCAAAAAGGTCATGTCTCTCTTTCAATAGAGGGATGATGCTAGCATGCTCATCTGGAGTGAGACTCATTCCAAATTTGACCTTCTTTGGATTGGTGGGGTCGTTATCGATATCCACTTCGAAGGTTTCCTCTATTGACATATGGGATCCCTCCTCAAGCTGATGAGGCATAGGGATCAAATGGATGTCATCAGCTAGATTTATAGGTTCTTCATTGGAAGCATTTTTAGCATGATAGACATCATAAGCGCATCCTGGTCCAAAATGAAATGGTTGCAACATCTCTTCGTTCGGGAAGAAATCTTCAAGCTCTACTGGCGAATCAGCATGATCCCAATCGATAGCATCCATGTTTAGATGCAATGGCTTGGATGGATCTGCTATATTGCGGAGTGGAGTGGTCAAATCAATGGAGACCATGTTGATGGAATGAAATTGATCTCCAGGACCACACGGACTAAACTCTACATCATATGTGTAGCTTTCATACCCAAGATCTGGCTCGGATGGCACGGGGATGAAAGGGTCCTCCCTGTGGGATGCCCGGACAACTGGATCCTCTCTATGCATTGACTGCAAAATGGGATCTCTCAGCTCAAGCAACTCGACATAAGTAGGTGGCTAGGGAAAGAGCCTTTGATATTCCTCTTCCAGATTTATTCTTTCCCTGAGGCGATGCTGGAGATTTATCTCTCGATGCAAACCCACAGCTGTAACAGGTGGCGGACCCCGAGGTGGATTTTGATTATGCAGGTGATGAGGCCCCAAATAGGCCATCTCCAATGAATCCTCATCATCACTGTAAAGATATAATATTTCACTTCCCCCCATATGCAAGGGACGATCTACCAGATGTGGCCCCATGTACCTGATTCTGCTATCGCTATCATCACTATCCGGATAGACCGGATAAAATGATCGTATATACGACATCGGCACAAAAATTGGTTCTACTTCCTCTTCAGAGTGATCTGTGTTAGGAGGACCCTCTTCTGTAACATACTCTGACTTCACAGGCAATAGATGTAGCGGATATACTAGCCTCGGATCGGTCATCTCAACCTCATCGCTATGATTGCTACTATGAGCAGGGCACTCTATCGTGTCCATGAATATTGGGAGATTAGCTGGACGAGGCCTTAAGTAGGCCTACTCTGTCTCATCTTCATAGTCACTATCGACCATGAAATGCTCTTGTATCTCATCTAATTGCTCTCTAGGCAGCAAATGGCGTAGAAATATCGAAACCACGAAGGCTCGGTCAATTCCCTCTTTGGATTGATCATCATTTGAGGACTCGCCATCTGCATCATAACTTGGTCTACTCATTTTGGAGGTGGACTCCTCTACATCTTCACTACAAAGATCTCCTGAATTGAGATCGCCTAGAATGATGGGGTTGTGCCCCTGCATACCGGTATCGTCGATTGTGATACGGTTTTGATGACCCAAGCTACCTCTAGGGTTCTTCTCCGAGAACTCTTCATGTTCAATATCCGGTCTCTCAATGGTGATGACTGACACCATTGGGTTGTTGCCCCGAAGGCTAGACATGTTAGGATGATACGGATTAAAATCCACGTCGTCCCCTAGACCCAGGTACAAATGATCCAATGATGCAGCGAGTAAATCATCATGTCCCTGAATCTGCAATCCCAATACGAACCTATCAGTTGCCAACTGATAATGTGGTTCAAGAGGGGTTCTTCGTCCTTGTTCGAAAAGACCCAGGCCATATCCATGCCAATGATAAAGCTCAAAAATGTGCATGGCGTACTCTGGATTGGACAAATACCGAACGTTCACCATGAACTATTCATCGTCATCCACCTCCATGGGTGCCCGCGTTGGAACTTGATCCAACCCGGCATAAATGAAGTTTGTTTGGTTAGGTGGCTCGCCCAATGGTACTACGGATCCAACTGGGTATCGATGGGCTATCGATCGGCCCATGTCTCATGCAGTCTCTAAAATAGGACCGAAGGTCACATTTTGCACAAGATATTCACCCAGACCTGTGCTGGCTAGGTGAACAATCACCTGGGGTGCAGATGACCCTGCTGACGAAGCAGGTGAAGCAGGCTGAGGTGCCTCCTCGACTTGATCCTGGGCTTCCTCCACCTCCATGGGAGTGGCAGCCTCAATGGTGACTAGTTTGGGCATGCTCTTTGCTTCTTTCCTGCCCAATTTTACCTTTAATTTCTCGTCATTTCGATGCATTGTCGATGCACTCGATCTCAGAGAAGTGGTAGTGGTATGTTCAGATCTATTTGATACAGATACCAATGGTTGAACATGCACCACCTGTTTACCTCTTGGAACCCTCATCGACGACATGGGTCGTATGTCCAAGTGCATTGACGGGATCATGAAACCCCCTGGAAAATCTGCTAAGTTCATGAACTTGAATGGTTCTTCATCTGATGCAACCACGTGAACTTGTCCCTCGTGTACATACTTGACACACTAATGCAATATCGAGGGAACACAATGCATTTCATGAATCCAAGGCCTCCCTAGCAGGATGTTATACTACAAGGCACCCTCTATCATGTGACACATTATGGGAATGGTCTTTAGTCCCACCTGAATAGGTAGGACAATCGTGCCAACCATAGAGCATAGTGCATCGTTAAACGCTCGTAATGTAAAGGTGGTTGGTACGACGAGTGATTTAGGCAATTTCAAATGGTGCAGTGCCTTAGTCATGATTATATTGATCGATGAACCAGTGTCAATCAAGACCCTTTTGAATGACACATGGTTAACACATGCAATGATATGTAGTGGCGGGTCAGCCACGCTTGCAGAAACCATTTTCACTTCGTGATCGTAGAATTGGATCATTGGTTCCTAGCACTGTTGTACGTGCCCCACGAAGTTTGTGAATGCCTGTGCATCCTGGGACTGTACCTCAATGGACCTCAGAATGTCCATAAGAGTCTCCATGTGCCTAGGGGACTGTTGTATAAGCTCATATATCGACAACTTCATAGGAGTCATCTACAGGTTTTGAACCAACCTACTCCTAATGGTCACCATCGGTCTCGTTGGTGGGCCTAGAATATTTTGTGCCTATCGTTGTTGGGGCGTGGCCTGTATTTGAATGGGAGCACGAGGTTGATTCGGTCGTTCGTACCTCCCATGTCTGGTAACAACATTGACCATTCCGATGAACCCCTGGGTAGGTGGTTCGACTCATACTTGATTGACGTGGCCAACGTGGTTACGGGGTGCCTCATGGTTTGGTAACGGATTTTTGAAAATCCCCATGTTTTGGTTGTTTGGTGCCTGGGGATTACCTGGTACTACAAGCTCTCCCTTGTCTATCATATTTTGTACAATGTGTTTGAAGGACCAACACACCTCGATGTCATGGCCTTTCGCTCTATGAAATATGCAAAACAACTCTTCTTGATAGTCTTTGGGCTTGGGCTGATTTGGATCAACCATTTTGACTTCGGGCAATCTTATTGCCTTGGCCTCACAGAGCTGATGAAAGATCGATGTCATTGATTTCGTAAATGGCATAAATATGCGAGGTGGGCGTTGCTCTTTGTTCTTGCCCTTGTAATTATTTTTGCACTGGTCGTATTGCGCAGGAGGGGGATGGGCTTGATAATTCTATTTCTTTTGCCCCTTATCCTCATTTTGGAGATTTAGTACCACTTGATTCACATGGGCCTGCTTGCCTTGTTGCTTTGAGGTACTCTTCTTATATCCCTCTTTCCTAGTTTTTAGCTTCAAGTTGCCTTCCTGCAACTTGATATCCTCAATTACCTTGGCTTGCGCCCAAGCTTCTTCGAATGTGGTGTACTGCTACAGCTGCAATAGTAGCGAGATGTGCTTGGCACAACTCTTTGTAAACATTCAGGTTAATTCTGTGGTAGGGATCGGGAATGGCAACTTTTCCATTAATCTCCTCCACCTCTTCCCGTACTGTTCTATTGGCTCGTCGTCGCGCTGAGCTAGCACAGCCAAATCGAAAAGGTTGGCCTGTTTCTTGACATCGAAGGAATAGCGTTCAAGAAAGGCATCAGCTAATTGCTCAAAATTTGTTATGTTGTGCTTCTTTAGCTGATTAAACCACTCTCGAGCCGGCCCAAAGAGTGTCATGACAAACATACGCAACAATAGTGCATCATTGTTCTCTATCTGGAAGCAAGCATCCAGAAAGCCCGTGACATGTTCTTGCGCCTCTTCATCACCCTTAAATTTGTCCAACCTGGGCATCTCAAAATGCTTCGGGTATGGGGGCGTAGGTACCGAGGGATCTAAAGGTTCATTGTGAATTTTCCTCAATGTCATATTTTGGACAGCCGTGCCCTGTCTCTCAATTGCCTTGACCTTCTCAGCCAAAGCTTTGTAAGCCTCAGAAGATAGAAAGTCCTCCTCCCTAAGTCAACATGGAGGCGGTCTGGGAGGTACATTCCTCTTCTATCGAGGTGGAGGGCATTGCTCTTCCTCCTCCTCAGCTCGGGAACTCTCAGGATACTCTTGGTTGCATCTGTTCCCCTCTTGCTCCTCATAATGTTGTTGCCTCTGATTGTCGATCGAGGGTGGTCGCTCTCTGTGATGGGTAGTGATATGAGTATGAACGCTTGCACGCTCATGGTACATGTTGGCTTGCAAAAAAGCCTTCCTGTGCACCTACTCTTTACGCTCATCTTGAGAGTATAGGCCGGCCCTAGCCAACCTATCTTCCTGCTCTACACGCTCCTTCTGGATGAGGATGCACTCCTCGCGCAAGCGCTGCTCATACAACCTTTGTCTAGTAAGCCTCTACGCCTGAAGATCTTCATCTTCGATGCACTGCCTCTCTAGGCGAGCATCCTCCAATTGATCTTGGAGGAGTTGGCATTTTTGCTCAGAGGCCAGTCGATATGATCTTTCGACTTGGTCAACCGTTGGAGGCCTTTGATATGCTTGCTCTGTACGAGCGACCTTGTGGGTTCTGTACCCATCGGACTGATGTGTTGTGCTTTTGCCTCTGTTTGTGAAGACGACATCGACATCATGATGTGTCCTATGTTGTGTGCCACCATGCATGGATGGTGGACGCGAGACATGAGGGTGCTTAGAAGCCTCTCCATGCTCTCTAGTAGTTCTAATGGTGCTCCCACTATGCTCACTCGGAGCACGAGTGGGTGGAGCCGAAGGCTTGCAGCCTAGCTGCTCTAGCACACTACCTAGACCGTCTAGTTGTCTAGACCTCCACCTCTCATGGGGTGGTGTTCCATTAGCTCCCACCTTCGACATATCGATGGTGATCTTGCATGCTATAGTATGTGTGGGAGTATGGGTAGACTTGCGCTCAATAGGGAGCCCGTCTACTTGCCCCTGAATGGGTGGACCTCTATTCCTTCTATACTCAGAAGGTGGGGGTATAGTACACCCTGTAGACTTAGTGTGGATGGGTACCAATCTGGTCCCCTGCACAACATACTCTTCGATCGATCCTGTGGATGCACGTGCACTATGGTCTCGATAATGGCTTTCGAGTGGAGCACCCTCAGGCTGAGAAGCCCCATGCTCTAATCTATGTCTAACAGTATGCACTGATGCTAGTCTATCAGGGGTACGCTCAATGGGATCCCCTCATGTCGAGTTGTCTCCTCTAATGCTCGTCGAACATCATTCGGTTTGCTCATGTGGTTGAGGACTAGACACGTGTAATTGTGAATCGATTGGGGCTTGGTCATCGGCCTTAGGCTTGCACCTTTGCCGACCACCCCGTGTATCCACCATAGTGTACCTAACGTCTAGATGTATCTTTTATTATCAAACAAGGTATACAATGATGTTTATCTTATTTTTAAATTTTACAATGCGCCCTAAACTGTTTGATGTTGTTACAAGATGTGTTGTATCAGTATGAGAAACTCTCACGTGTTTTGCAAAATCGTTGGATTTTATTCTTAGTTTAATTGGCTTTCACCTATATACTCGCACAAGCCGAATATGGTAATGAAGTCCATACTCAACGAAGTAGCATAGGTACTACCAACCCTCACCTAGCACACTATGTGCAACGATACACCCTTTCGAAGATGAGTGCGTGCTATTTTGCATGGATAGGATAGTTCTTGGGTCGGCCTTGGCAATGAGCGGGTCCCGATAATACAATTTCAAATGAGCCAACCAAGCGGTAATGACATCCACTGTTGGTCTCAATCAAATGGGTTGGATGTGAGAGCCCAACGCCATTGATGTTTACAATGAAACGTGGTGTGTGTGGTTCGTTTTACTTTGCATAAAGACAAATGCATAAAAGAGCATTCATATGATCATTCCTACATGATATGCATAAGAAGGAACATTTCAAATTCACAAAGGTATGCATGCTATGTCCTACATGACGTTATGACAATGCAATTACGATGACATGGCCTCTAATTGGGCCTCACGCATGCAAACGACCACACAATTTTTATCAAGGTCACTGTATTCTAGGGTGGACTGCAATCAGAGGTCCGTTGTTCCTAGCAATGCCTTTCTAATGGAAAGAATGCGAAAGCAAATTAGGACTTGTTCATTGATCCTTTTCCTTTAATGTTCCTAATTTGCCATTGATTTGCCACTTACTATAAGAATACAGAGGAGAAAATGCAGAACAAAGGATGGAAATAGAACCTACCTCAACTCCTGCTCTACTGCCAAGTGGTTTCTCTGTTGTCTATTGCTTCTGTTGTAAATCGTAGCTCTGGTCTGCGGGCTACAGTGTAAACCGTAGGTGACAGTCGTGGGCCAAAAAATAATCGCAGCTGTTAGCTGCGGTTAGCACCTGAGATGAAAAAACCAAAAATGTCAGTACTCAGGGGCTAGAAATACGGAGTTCCACCGTGATCGCCATCTGTGACCACCAAGGAAGCTCACACCCGCTCTAACTATCGCAATCGAAGGGAAACACACAAATAGGCATGCATAATTTGATAACAAGAAATAAAGTGAATATAAGGAATTCTTTATTATTTTTGATGAAATCAAATTACAGATTCGTCCCTCTTAGGGATACCCATTTGATACATTAATTACAATAGTGTTTAATCCCTATCAAGGGTAGGTGTGATCAAAATGCCCCTCAGGGTGACACGAACTGCTCTAGGGTGTCGATGACCCTCTTCTTCGCAATGGGGAAGGGGTTGGATGCTTTATCTCTCCTTTAGAATTGTTTCCTGCGGTCAAGAAACAACAAGAATATCAAAAATATAGGCAGCCTCTCGTGATGAGGCCCTTTTAGGTAAAATGTATAATGACACCATTAACATGCATAATCAAGAAAGCATAAAGAAAGTTGCTAAACTATGCAAAGCGAATCAAGATTCATGTAATAGCATAAAGTAAAATAGCATCTACACTATGCATGGATCAAATATAGGAAATGAAGCATAAACATGCATAAAGAAAGCATTCTAATCCTAATTGAAACATAAGCATAAAATGTGAATCTAGCCTAGTTCTACGGTCAAAAGTCTTCTAAAATGCTATTAAATCAACAAAATGGCTAATCTAACCTAACTAGCTAGACAAAAATGAAAAGAGTAAGGTGATATGTCACCTGTTGCAAACCATAGCTCTGGTGAGCGGTCTGCACTATGAACCACGGTTGACAGTCATGGTTTGACCTTTGATGAGTTTACCCTCAAAATCAGGGGCAGTGGGCTCAATCTCCTTGTCCAAATTGATGTTCAAGGGTCGCCTTCATTGTCCTCGGACTTATTTGGTGGTCAATTCGATGTGAAGGGCCTTCGTTTGCTCGGATTTGCGTTTCTTGATCCTCCTAAGCACCTAGGGCATCCATAATGCAATTCATCATGAATGGTGGCAAAAGGGTCGGGGATTAAGTGCAATAGCTCTATCTCTTAGTATGCTCAGTTTGAGTATACAATTCTCCAGGGCTTCGCTGCTCAAATCTCCAATGCTTGCTCCTCTTCTTCTCCCCATTTGGAGGGGGTATTTATAGCATGCCCCTAGGGCTAGGGGTGGCTTCATGGAGAAGCCAAGACCAAGAAGGTTGGTTAGGACAGTTGGGATGGAAGCCTCTGGAATCTTTCATCCTTCAACTGCCTCCTTCTAGATCTCTTGGCCGTTCCAACCGATTTGGCTCGGATGGAAGGCCTAACTAAACTTCAGTTAAGACCGTAGGTCATAGTTGCGGTCCAGACTACAGACCGCAAGTGTCAACCATGGTTTAGACTGGAGACCATAGGTCTGAGCTACGGTTCAGATTGCTTAGGCCAAAATGCCTAAATTGAGTGGTTAGAACCACTGCTCTATCTTGGAGTCTGTCCAAGATCCTCCATATGGTCTTGTAGCATGTCCATATGAGTAGTCACCCTCGACATGACATGTTTTAGGTGTCTACACATACAACATTAATCAAGGATCCGAGGAGAAGAGAAGAAGAAAGGAAAGAAGAGGGGGAAGAAGAGAGAAAGAAAATGAAAAATGATGATGATGAATGCAAATGGGTGATTGTGGATGCAATGCGATGATTTTTTTGATTCTGTATGACATTTCTCAATGTCATACTGGTTGCTTGTGGGGGCAACTTATGACTGCTTTGCTTTTGCGACCAATGTAGGATGGTCCAAAGTACGAATAGAACAAATGCCTATTCAAATTTTTGTTGTTGATTGATTGATGAGTGCATGGTGACATGTGTCAAACCATTTGAGCTAAGGGACATTGGGTTTAGTCATACGTACCATTAAGTATACGATCGAGGTCGCTTTACCTGAATGCCAGAATGACATACCCGAATGTTGCACTAGGATTTAGTCAAACATACCATTCATTATGTATTCGACATACATGAATGCCAGATTGACATACCCATGGTAACGCATAACTCTCATGATCTAACAAATATCTAGTTGGGATTGAGATTATTATCATAAGATAATCTTCAACAAAAATTTTTGTAGACAGATGTGATATCCATGATTTGGATGTTTGGTTGTTTGGTTGCATGTAAAGCTGACTTTTGGATATGAATACCCCCTCAAATGAGGAATCAACAATGAGGTGAATGAAATGTGGTGATATGATGATGGATCGATTGATAGAAGAAAAATGCATGATAAGAGTGATGAAAAATCAGATGGGCAGGAAGATGGGAAGATTTCCTAGGGTTTGGGATGAAATTTGGGTGATTTTGGGGTTCATAGGCTCAATTCGTAGGTCAAGGGGTGAATTGGATCTAGATTTGCATGTCAAGGGGTGAATTGGTCTAATTCATAGGTCAAGGGGTGAATTGCACCTAATTCATAGGGCAAGGGGCGAATTAGGGTTTTAGGTATATTTAAGCCATTTTTTGAAGCACGGGGGGGTCATTTTGACGGTGACAAACTTGGAGAGTGAGGAGTGAGCGATGGTTGGTGATGTGGAGCTCTTGTGGTTGATAGATTTGGGTGACAGGATGGTGAGGGGATGGACTGGAGCTGGTGGTTGATGTGGAGATCCACCGGTAAGTGCTCTTTACTTGCTTTGTTTTCCAATTTTATTTCTAGAAAAGCGTGAAATGGGGGGGAGGTTTTCGTGTTATTTTTAAAATTTATATAAATTTTAATTGAAATTGGAACACAAAGTGTTAAACAAGCCAAATGGGTACCCAAAAGTGTGATCGGTTTTTAGGTTTGACCTATTTTTGTGGTAGTTTGATTGGGTAACGGGTAAGGTAGTTGCATAGTTTGACTTTGCATTTTGGGAGCGATGGGGTACTATTTTTGAAATGTGATTGAATTTTATTTGTAAAAGTGGGAAATGGGTATCCAATGTGTGACTGTGTTTTTATTTTGTCTTCATTTGGCATGTTATCTGAATGTGAGCCATTGGGATGTAAATTAAGAAAATTTGACCATTAAATTTTCCATTGTGGGTGTGTTATTTTTGAAAACCGTTGACACTTTCACCGTAGAAGGGCAAAATGGGTATTCAAAAATGTAATTTGTTTTGGTGTGTTATTGCATTTGGCGTATGTTTGAATTGCATGCCATGATGTAGATAGGAATGAATTTAAAATTGGTTGTTGGGAGCCCGATATGCACTATTTTTTTACTTCTGTTTGAACTTTCACCATGAAATGGCAAAATGGGTGTCCAAAAATGCGACTGTGTTTTTGATGTGTTGTGATTTGGCATGTGTGCTATATTGATGAGGTTGTATTGACTTTGACATCGAATTGTGTGCGTATTTGTATACTTTTTTTGAAATCTGTTGACACTTTTACCATAAAAGGTCAAAATGGGTGTTCAAAAATGTATTTTGTTTTTGTATGTCTGGTGGATTGATGTGGTTTTGAATTTCGTGCCATAATTAGTATGTGGGTAATTTTGAAATTTGATTGTTGGAAGTCAAATATGTATTATTTTTCACATCTGTTTGGACTTTTACCATGAAATGGCAAAATGGGTATCCAAATATGTGATTGTGTTTTTATTTTGTTGTGATATGTGGATTGTGCATGTTTTAATGTCTCGAAATGTATGACAAATTAAATGAATTAATTTGTGTGTGAAATGTGTTTAAGAAAATTGAATTTTTTTTAATTCAAGTATTGTATATTGAGCTAATATGAATTTTGTTGTGCTTGTTTGTGTATGAATAGGTGAAGAAGATCGAGTCATGACATCGTGTTCGTACGATGAAGGGTGAGTTGGATAAGCTGATGAAGAATAAGGAGGATGAGGAGTGGTTGGATGTTGTGTGGTTGAGAGGCATATGGGAATGCAAGAGCATTCATGCCAATAGGGCATATATATCTACATTGTGTGAGAGATGGGATGCGGATCGGAACACCTTTCATTTTTTGATGGGTGAGATGATGATCACCCTAGAGGATGTGTACAGGATATATAAGTTACCTATTGAGGGTGTGCCAGTGAGGGCAAGCACTAGATGATAGTCAGGAAGTTGTGATGGAGTGGTTCTTTGGGGATAAATGGAGGGAGGTAGATACAAAGAAGATGGATTATGAGTTTCTTTGGTGTAATAAGATGTTGTCTAAGCGCCAGTGTATGATGATGGTGATGATTTCTACTTATGCTTTGCTAGAGTTTACCTAGAATATGCTGAATGTGGTGAGTGACATGGTGGAGCGAAATATTGTATTTGCATGGGCACTTGCATTCTTGGCCTAGGTATATAGGGAGTTGCATGATGTAGTGTATGCTAGGAGGAAGGGGTTGAGTTGGACTCCTTTATTATAGGTATGGGCATGGGAGCACATAGCCATTGAGCGACCATCATTATTGCCTTATAATGCTCATGCTGATGAACAGATACACTTACCATATGCTTTGAGATGGAGGACAGATGAGGAGAAGGGTATTAAGAGGCCACATGAGGGTGATCCTCTATTTTGGAGGGTGAAGTTTGGAGAGTTGGTACCTAATGTGATTACATGGAGGTCTTGGAGGGGTGGGGTGGTATGGGAGCATGATGATGAGTAGTTGGGTGCTATTCATCATGGGAGGTGGTTGGTGGGATGGTATACTCGATAGGCTGAGTTATTCTAATTTAGTCGAGTGATGTGATAGTTCAGATTATGATAGGATATTTTGAAGGTACCTATTGTATATTATAGGTGATGAGGTGATAGGGGGAGCAGCTTGTAGTCTTACCATGGACTGGTGAGAGGGACCCACCTATGGTGATTCTAGATGTGGATGATGTAGGCACGACACCAGAGTATGATGCCTAGTGGGTGACTCAGATTTAGGAGCCAGGTGTTGGGGTGGTTGATCGATGGGTACCACCTGGTGGTGGGGTACCTACGATAGAGGGGTGAGTAGCTAGAGGTACATGATCTAGGTCATAGGATAGATCTAGTGGTGAGATAGAGGTACCTCTTTGATGATCTAGGTGATGATTGGGTGGGGCATCAAGTGCATCTATGGAGAGAGTGGAGGAGGTACCCATGGATAGTGGAGCGTAGCCTATAGAGGAGGGAGCGACCATGGAGGGGACAGGTGAGGGTGTGGGTAGAGATGTAGTTTTTGATGACACCCTGGATATGGGGTTTCTTGGTGAGATGGGAGAGATTCCCATTGAGGAGCAGGAGATGCGAGATGTAGGAGGAGGTGTTATTATTAGAGCGAGTATTCTAGCTAGAGGGAGAGCTCTGAGAGAGTGAGAGAGGTCAAGTGGTAGATGTGGAGGATTTGGAGGATAGGGTGATAGCCTTAGATGCTGTAGAGAATGTGGATCGGAGGGCCTTTTAGTTACGATATGTTGAGCAGCATGAGAGGCTCGAGGCTATAAAGGCTAGTTATGCTAAAATTGTAGAGGATATGGAGCAATTGAGGGTAGAGATGCAAAGGGATCGATCTGTAGTGGAGGCTTGGGATGTAGAGATTGCAAAGTTGCATGCTGAGGTGGAAAGATAGCAACAAGCATGAGAGGAGGGTGAGCGAGCCCAGGTGACAGGGGAGGTGTCAACTGATGTGGTTGCTTTGAGGGTGGAGATAGAGCAGATGTGAGGGGAGTGGAGAGACTCCTAGTGGGAGTTAGGGTTGAGGATTGTTGTAGCCTATGGGCATTTTGGATGATGTATAGTGGGGTATGGTCCCATTTTGTAGCCTACGAGTATTTTTTATGGATATATATATATATACATTTTGGTTGCGATTGTTATATATACATGTGTTATGATTATGATTTGAATGTGTTTGAATTTCATTTGCATAGATAGCATAGTATAATTTGTGAATAAAATATGTGATGAATGGATATATGTATATGTGGTAGGGTGTAGGAATATGATTATACTGTAGTATAGATATACTGTAGAATGATATGAAGGAGTGTAGATTGGATGCAATGCTATGTGATGTAATGCAAGTGTGACAATGTATGTTAGAATTTTTGTAGATGCATGTAACATAGATGTGATGATGCAATATGAGTGGATGCATGTAGGATAAATGCAATGATATAATGTTTGATAACTCTATGTAGAATAGATGCATGGATGCATGTATGAGAGGACTGAAATGTGCAAAGGAAGCACTTGTATCATGGCATGTACCTATGTGAATGTGATCCATTCCATAATCTCAGGGATGTAGGATGGTATAAGGTATATGTAATAACTTTGATAATCATAGTTGTAGTAATCAAATCTCAAACACAAAAACTATGCAAGCATTGGTGATAACTCATAACTAATCTGACTGGTTCAAAGTCTATCATGGACCTATGTGTGTAAATGAGTGAGGTTCATTTATCCATTTTGAGGGAGGTAGGATTAACCCATTGTAAACATAGCCAAACTAGCTAGCTCATCCACAAGTGCACAGTGATCTGTACAAAATAAGGTCGCTAATGTGATAGATATGTCACCACTTGTAAGACTATTCCACTGGTAGGCAGGCTCTTGGAGCCTATTGCTAGCGATGGAAATCATCCCATGATGTTATGTTGAACCTAAGGACCAAAGGTGATGAAGCATAACAATTGTGATATCTGGAGGCTTTTCCTTTTGTTTTCTACCCCTCGTTTATTGCTTGTATTTGTTTTGTGGTGCTCTTTTTCTTTCTCTCTTTTTTTTTGTAGTATGGGCATTGGCTTTTGTTTTTTACCCATTTGTCTAATTTTTTCTTATGCTTATCCCTTTGTTTATCCCTAGGTCGTATGTTGACCATGCAAGTGATAGGATGAGTAGGGGAAACTATTCACTAGATGGTGATATCTATGCAAGGTGTTATCTTCCCTAGACTCAAAATTTATTTAAGCATGTAACCTGTGTGAATGATACATGAGAGAAGTTGAACCAACCTAAAAGAACTATAAGAAGTGTAGAAAACCTATCAGCTAGAGGTGACATTTGATTGACTGAACTAGTGAATGGTCAAAACTAAACAAGACACCTATATACACCTTAATCCTGAAAAGGGGGAATGGACATCCAAGTGGTGATGCTAACAAGTGCATATGTTATTCCTATCGAAGGTGCATTTCTGGGGGAAGAATATACAAACATGAAATGAAATCATAATGAAATACGAATGGATATATGCAATGGATGTAATGTAACCGATGCAAATGGAAGAATGAAATATCTACAAGAGGAAGAGCATGAAATGTAGGGAAGGTAGATTTAAAAGCTTATTTACAAAGAAGTGTATGGTGTGATGAGAATGAAGGTAGGATGTTGTGATAATGGTTGCCCCAATGTGTGGGGTGTGTGTAGTAGGTGAATAATATGTGACTAGTGGGAATGCATGCGATAATGAAAAAAAGAGGAAGAATTTGAAGGTGGGATTTACAAATGGAAGAAGTAAGAAGAAACAAGCATTGGTAACCAACAAGATGAGGGGATTACCAAAGGAAAGGGGTGAGAAGAAAGACACTAGATCAACGTAGGTATGTAGCCACTCGAAGCATGACCATACAACTACGTGAGGAAGTAAGAAGAAGAAGAGAAAGGAATGAAGATGGAGGATGAAGAGGAACTAATGATGGGAAAAGTGATGAGGGTCAGGTCGTGAGTGAGGAGGTGAAGCAATGATGTTGCTAGGGCTTTGATGGTTTGTGTAGTTTGACATGTGGTGGATGTAGCAGGAGGGAGCTATCAGAGATTCACATGGTGGCAAAGTGTGAGGGATGATGCAGCATGGAGGACTCTGGAGTCGGGTGGATGAAAGGGAATGCTCAGATGATGGGATGTGATCACCAAGCAACATGTTATCTACCAAGGTTTCAAATGTATGACATGTGTCAATGTCATGGCCTAGATGATGATGGTATATACAAAACTGATGTTCATGATAATTTTATGGTTTAGGATATGATGGGTCAATAGGCCATATTTTAGGTAACACAAGGAGGCCTTGATGAAGGAGATGATGAAATATTTTGGATAATGGTGTGGATGGGAGTGGCATGGGGTAGATATAAGGCTCCATGGGAGGTGAACGGGAAGCGGATGGAGTGAGGTCGAATGGTGGAGGGGTGGGTCAAGAATCTGATGTGGGTCAAACCTGAGGATGAGGAATGGACCTGGGGGAGGTGAAGATGTACGGGCCATGGTGGATTGGTGAGTAGAAGTGAGGCAGTGAAAATGACTCAGATGTAGCTCGAGAGCATCGAGGTGAGAGAGGATGTGTTGGATATCAAGATGTGGAGGTGATGGGATTGGAGAAGGTGGAGAGCGGGACTCCAATGTATAGGGAGGAGTATAATATGGGTGTGAAGAGGTATTTGCATGAGAGGATGATGGGGGTGAGTGGAATGACTTTGCAGATTATGAGGTTGGCTAAAATGGTAAGCCACAAAGTGGTGAAGGTGGTGTCTGAAGGATGGGTGGTGCAGGAGAAGGTTATGGGTAACAATATGTATGGGATGGAGGTACATGTGTAGAAGTGGCTTGGGAAGCATGTAGGTGAAGAGCTTGGGTGTATGGGGACATCCCACTCGAAAGTGGGGGAGGTAAGCATGAAGGACGTGCAGGATGAGGTGTGTATCCTCTATTGGGAGGGTGATAAGTTCCTGAAGGATGGTGAGGGGAAGAGGATGGTGAGTAGGGGTTCCTTGTATCCTCAGGTGGAGGTGGAGGAGACCCTTGGGTGTGGACATGGGAGGTTTCCTCATTTTCATCAAAGGAGGATAGGGAGACCTGACTGTCTCCTGAGTGAGGTGAATAAGATGAACCTCTATGGTGGGGTGAAGGGCATCGGGGTGGAGTGTGGTGATCCAAATGAGATGAGGGTGAGGATTATCTAGTATGTATAGTGGTAGGTGGCCTAGCCAGATCGATCGATGTAATCGAGACTAGGGGTAGTGGGGGATGATCCTGCATGGTGGTAGTCTAAAATGTTGATAGTATGTGTGTATGATCATGTATCTCTACTGATGATGTAGTGATGGATGATGTAAATCCTACAAAAGAAATAGATACCAACAACATATAAATGACATAAAAAGCAAATGTACATCTATTATAATAAAAAATAAATACCATGTGTGTATGGTGATGTGCATAGTGAGTGATGTGTGTGTAGATAGCACTATGTACAATTTGTGGTGGTGGAGACCTACATAAGCTAAGCATTGAATGTATGAAGGTGAAGAATATTAATGGGTTCAGGTTCGGTGAGACCTTCAAGATTAGCCAATCGATAGGCACCTAAATCAAATTTGTGTGTGATTATGAATGGGCCCAGCTAGTTCGAGGTAAACTTGTCATGTTGTTGGTGAGGTTGACTTGTGATTTGTTGGTTCTCTTTGAGAACTAAGTCACCAATTTGAAATTCATGTTGGTGCACCTTACTATCATAGGCATGATGAAGGTGGTCTTGATAGACTCATGTGTGCTCGATGGTATGAATGTGGTGTTCATCGAGGAGTGTGAGCTGATCAAAGTGAGCTTGACGAGCGATATCATCATCAATGAATTCTTTCATAGATACTCATAGGGATGGTATCTCGAGTTCAAGGGGTATAATGGCTTCAATGCCATAGACCAAGGAGAAAGGGGTTGCCCTAGTGGGAGTATGGATGCTCGTATGGTAGGCCCACAAAGCTAAGGGTATTTGATTATGCCAATCATGATGAGACTCTGCTACTATCTTATGAAGTATGGAGCAGATTGTTTTGTTGGTAGCCTCTGCCTGACCATTACCCTGTGGGTAGTATGGGGTAGAGAAACTATGATGAATGTTGAATTTGGTGCAAAGAGCATGGATAGTTTTGTTCTTGAATGATTTCCCATTATCAGAGATGATTTGGGAGGGGATTCCAAAGTGACATATTATATGGTCTGTAATGAATACCATAATCTTAGCTCCCATGGTCTGGATGAGTGGGATGGCTTTGACCCACTTTGTAAAGTATTCTATGGTGATGATGATAAATTTATGATTACTAGATGAGGTGGGTGTGATTTTTCTGATAAGGTCAAGGTCCCATTGAGAGAAAGGCCACATGGACTGAATAGGTTGAAGCACTTGAGATGGGAGATGTGTGAGATTTGCGTGTTGTTGGCACTTGACACAATGCTTCACATACTCACAACAATCATGTTCCATCTTGGGCCAGTAATAGCCCATGCGAAGGATGCACTTTGTGATTGCCATGCCACTGAAGTGGCCATCGCAAGTACCATCATGGGTTTCTTGTACAACCCACTGAGATTCATATGGTTCTAGATAATGCAAGAGGATGCCATCATAACTACGATGGTAGAGGATGTCCCCCAACAATGTATAGTGAATCACTCTTTGTTTGAATGCTCAATGATGAGCATGTGGTAGGTCACATGGTAGGAATCCTAACTTAATATAATCCTTGATTTGTGCAAACCAAGGATCGTGTGGTTCGGTATTGACTACATGAATACCACCATCATCTATGGGAGGCATAGGTGATATGGTAGATTGGGTGAGGGTGTGAATGGATACACACATGGTATCTGATAGGGGGTTTTGTAGGATTAATGATCCTAAGGAGGCCATTGTATCAAAAAAATGGTTTGATGATCATGGAGCGGCTTCGATGTCATACCACTCAAATTGGGAAAGAAGTTGTTGTGCGACCTGCTTGTATTGTTGAAGGACTAGACAATGGTATTGCTAGATCTCTTGCACTTGGTTTACTATCAAGAGGGAATCACCTATGATGTGGAGGCATATGATATGCATGGAGTGGGCCTATTTTAATCCTAGGATTAAGGCTTCATATTCTACATTATTGTTTGTGCAAGGGAAGTCTAATTTAAATGAAAAGGGGAGTGGTTCCCCTTTGGGTGTGAAGAAAACAATACCTGCACCCCCAACATGAGTGCATCGAGAGCCATCAAAGAATAGAGTCAAATCAATCGATGATTCAAGCTCAACATACTCTTCAACTTCTATAATGTGAAATATGGAATCATCAAGAAGCTAAATAAGGAGAGGTTGATCATCTAGTAATGGAGCCTCTGCAAGTTGGTCTACGATGACCTATCCTTTTATGGATTTTTGTGAAATGAACTCTAGGTCAAATTTAGTTAGAAGCATAATCCATTTTGTTGTGTGAGAGTTGTGGTAACTTTTGTTCATCATATATCGTAGGGGATTGTCTCGAGCGATGATAAAAGTAGTGTGGTTTAACATATAATGGTAAAGTTTTTAGGTGGCAAAAACTATAACTAGGCATAGTTTTTCCATGTACCCATATCAAATTTCATAGTTGACTAGCATACGACTGATATAATATATAGCTTGCTCTTTGTCGAGCATGTTATTTTGAGCTAATAATGTGCCTAGTGCAAAATCTATGGCTGAAATGTATAGAGTAAGTGGTAGTTATGGGTGTGGGGGAGACATAACTAGTGGAGAAGTGAGGTAGGCTTTGATAGAATCAAAGGCTTGTTGATAGTTGTCATCCCATTTGAAAGTGACTCCTTTCTATAGGAGATGATTGAATGGTTTGCACTTGTCTGATAGTTGTGCTATGAATCGATGAATGGAAGTGATTTTGCCCTAGAGGTTGCGTAGTTGCTTTAGGTTGGTAGGTGGGGGCATCTCGATGATGGCCTTTACTTTGTTAGGGTCTACTTCGATGCCACATTGGGAGATAATGAACCCTAGTATTTTTCCTGAAGTAACACCAAAGACACACTTCTTTGGGTTAAGGTGCACATTATGTTCTAGTAAATGGTCGAAGATCTTTCGAAGATCATCTAAATGTTGTGAGCATTCCTTGGACTTTGTGATGAGGTCATCAACATAATATTCCATGATTTTATGCATGTAATCATGAAATATGTAAGTCATTGCACGTTGGTAGGTTGCCCCAACATTTTTAAGGCCAAAGGGCATGACCTTGTAGAAAAAATTCCCCCAAGGGGTTGTGAATGAAGTTTTATGTTGATCAGTGGGGTTGATTTTAATTTGGTTGTAGCCAAAGAATCTATCCATAAGGGAAATCATCTCATGGCCTACTATGGAGTCGACTAGCGAATCGATGTTAGGTAGAGGGAAGTTGTCCTTGGGATAAGCTTTGTTTAAATCATGGAAGTCAGTGCAGACACGAACCTCATCAAAAGGTTTAGGCACTGGAACCATGTTGGACACCCATTCAAGATAATCTATGGGTACGATAAAGTCTACATCTAAGAGCTTTTGGAGCTCAAATTTTACTAGCAATGCAACTATCGGGTGCATGCATCATAGCTTTTGTCTGACAGGTTTGGCATCTTTGTCTAATGTGAGATTGTGGACTACGAGGGTGGGATCGAGGCCTGGCATATCCTTGTAAGACCACATGAAGACTCGATATACTTTCTGAGGAAAGTGATGAACAAAATGTGCTCTTTAGGTGAAAGGCTAGTGGCTAGTTTAACAATGTGAGGGTTTTTGGGGTCATCACCGATGTCTACATCAATGGTTTCTTTGATTAGCATGTGAGAACCATCACAAAGTTGTTCTAGGATCGGAATGAGGTGGAGGTCATCGATGGCCTCGAGAATTTCATATTCATCATCTATGTAGATGTTCGTGTGATGAACATGCGAGATGTGAGGTGGTGTAGAAGGTGAAGGAGCATTAGTGGTACGTAGGACATGAGGTGAAAGTAGAAAATCTTGAGGTGATGGTATGGGTGAGATGTGTGTGAGATCAACAAAATTTGGATTTGGTGTGTCATCATAAATTTTTGATGTGTGTATCAAAGTGGGGAGAAGAGATCCACGTCGACCATATTAACCGATGTCATGGGGGAAGTGGGTGGTGAAGAGTCTGATGATGAAGACTCAATAACCTATGGATATCGTAGGAGGCTCAATGGAGGGCGTAGGACAATAGGTGGAGAACATGGTCGAGTAATGGATCGATGGAGTTGTCGATGTATAGGCAAGAATGTGGCCAAATGTGTTGGTGATGGTGGGGGAGATGCCATGTCATGCTCTAGATCATGAGTATTTAGAGACAAGGTGGCAAATTGACTTGTTAATTCATCAACACAACATGATGATGTTGTGTCAAAAAAAGGAGTTTCTTGAAAGAAGTCACAGGGAACTATGATGGTTGAATGAGGGGATGGGTTATCCTCTAGAATATCCATATCGATATACTCTTCCAAGGTGTGTGTTGGAAGTGGGGAAGGGTGTAGGGATAGGTCTTGGAGCTCATCCTCAAGCGTGTGAATGATGGTTGGGTGATAACCTAGGCCAGATTTGTTAGTAGGTAATTGCACATGGGGGTTGATGGGTGTACGTAACCCTTGTTCATAATGGCCTAACCCAAATCCATGCCAATGGAAATGTCGAAGGTAGCATAAGGTGAAATAGGGGTTAGCCATGTGATCTAGTGTACCACAAAAACTAGATTGTGGTGGTGGAGGGGCTACAGGTGGGAGTGAGGAATCAACTCTTACATACACAAAGTTAGTTTGGTTGTTAGGAGGCCCTAATTGTATGATAGTTCCTATAGTCAAAATTGAGGTTGAAGGGTGGTCGAAGTCATGCATGGACTGAACTACAGGTGGACGTACATGGGCATCATGCACATTGTAGTCACCTGGGCCTAAATTTGTCATAAAAATGGAAATACAAGATGGTGTATGTTGTGGTGAGTGAGGTGGCAAATCTAAATCAAAAGATGAGGATGCGACCTAGGAATCTCTTATGGTAGTAGTAGAAGGGTGTAACAATTGATCATCGAGGTGAGAAGCTCACTGCTCCCACTCATGGCATTCAACTATCGTAGCTAGGATAGGGTGATCCGCATGTGGGAATTGGGAAGGAGGAGGAGTGGGCATCGATGTTGGGCTATGAGGAGAGGTGAATGACCTAGGTCATGGGTGAAAAGGAAGGGGAGGTGTTTGAGGTGTAGGAAGAAGAGGAGGTTCCATGGAGGAAGGTGGGTGAGGTGGAGTGGTAGGTCATGATGTAGGTAACGAGGATGGTCTCAATATCATGGGTGGATTTTTGGAAGATGATGGTTGAGACGATGGTGGTGGCCACAAGGAAGGTGGTGAAAAAGGTATGGTAGCAAGATTAGGTACTACAATGGTTGGTGCTAATGGTGTGGACATTGAGGTGTGTATCCTTGGTGATGATTGTGGTAATGAAGAGGATGTAGGGGATGATGTCGATGCTCCTATAGATTGGTGAGAAGAAATAGGGAATAGTTGTGTGGAGGATGATGAAGGTATGGGTGGTAGGTCTGCAATGTTGTAGAATTTAAAGGGGTCCCCATCAGTAGGAACATAATGGATAAGTCCATCGTGGATGTATTTGATACAATGGTGCAATGTAGAGGGGACACACTACATGTCCCTGATCCATGGATGACCAAGTAGGATGTTGTACTACATTTCACCTTGAATGATGTGAAAGAGGATGGGGATGGTGTGGATACCTACCCAGATGGGTAGGATAATGGATCCTACTATAGGTCACATGGATCCATCGAACGCATGTAGATCGAGTGATGGGGTGGCAAAATGAGCTAGTGGGATATGCAGATGATGTAGAGCTACTATGGAGATAATACTGATGGAGGAACCTATATCAATGAGGACACACTTGTATGTAATGTCGTTGATGGTCGCTTGGATATGGAGAGGGGGATCTGCTCCTTCTCCTATAAGTTTTATGATCTCATGATCATGAAAGTTGATGGAGGGTTGAAGGCAACATGGAATATTTCCTACAAAGTTCATGAAGGTATTCATGTCATGAGTCTCAAGATCAATAGAATGTAGGATGTCATTCAATACCTCATGATGGGGTTGAGACTATTGTAGAAGATCATATATGGATAAGCGGGTGGGAGCATTATGCAGTTGGTGGGTAAGGCTACCATGGATTGTGATGATATTTTGTGGTGGTGGAGGTGTGGTGTTAGAAGTCATAGGAGATGGTGGAGATGTAAATGGTACCGATGGGGAAATGATAGGTGGGGTTTGGCATGAGGGATACCATTGATTTCGAGTGGTAAGGTTAATCATGCCCACTATACCACGTGAAGGGGGGTCATATTGGACACTATTTACCTACCTAGGTGGCCCTTGAGGATTAGGTGGAGGTCTTTGGGGGTTAGTTCCCCTATGATCAGGTAAGGGGTTTTGGAAGATCCCTAGGTTTTGATTTTATGGTGCGAGGGGGTTTGAGACCTGGATGGTACCCCTATCGATAAGATCTTGGACATAACCATGGAAAGAGTGACAAGCATCGATATTATGGCCACGTTATCGATGGTATTGATAGAAGGCTTGCTCATTATATCCTCGAGGCTTAGGTAGGTTTGGATCAAGTGGTCAGATTTTGAGTAGGATGATGTGGCCTACATCATATAACCTCTAGAAGAGGGTTGGTAAAGGTTTAGAAAGTGGTGTAAGGTTGCATTGTGGAGCCTAGGGATGCATGTTATGAGGCTACTGAGGCCTAGGAGGGGGAGGCACATTGGTTTGAAATATTTGTTATTATGGAGGAGAGAATTATGGGACCGGTGAGGGTGCTAAGGTAGCAATTACCACTTGGTTGGCTTGTGGTGATCAAGGAAAAGGTTGGTTAGGTGTATTTATATTGAAATGAAAATTGGAGTTGTAGTTTGGTTTTTATCTCAACTTAATCTTGCCTGATTGGACCTTGATGTCCTCAATAACTTTGGCTTGGGCAATGGCTTCTTCAAAGGTACGACTTTGATGAAGTTGCAAATATGTGGAGATGTGTTTGTGGTAACTCTTGGAGAAGAGTGTCACTAACTCGATAGTAGGAAGGCTATGGGTGAGGTCATGGATGATAGATCTCCACCATGAGACAAACTTGGTAATAGGTTCATCGTCAACCTATCGTAGGGCATAGACATCTAAAAAGTTAGTTTTATTTTTAATGTTTATGGAAAAATGCTCTAGGAAGGAGTTGGCCAATTGTTCAAAGGTGTACAAGCTATGGCATGGGAGCATGTTGTACCAATCTAAGGCTTGTCCCCCAAGTGAAAGGGAGAAGGTACATAACATGAGGGGGTTGCTACTATGAAGTTGGTAGCAAGCTAAATGGTAATTGCTCACATGTTCTTGAGGATCTTCCTTACCCTTGTATTTATCAAACTTTGGGATCTCAAAGTGATAGGGATAAGGTGGGATTGGAACTGATGGATGGACTGGCTCATTGTAGAGTTCATCATAGGTTGGTTTCTATGGTCCATAACTAGTTGTGCGAAGGTTGAGCATCTTTACTTCATCTTGCAAAAGTTGAAGTTTGGGTGCTAAGGGTGTAGGGGAAGGTGTGAAGGTGGGTGGAGCCTATGAGTGTGGTGGATATTGGAGTTGTTGTTCTTCCCAGTATTGAGGAGGGAAGTATTGCAACTGATCTTGGTGAGGTGGTTGTTGAGTGATGTATGATGTCATGGCCAATGGAACACTAGGTTGTGGAACAGGCATTTGTTGAGGGTAATAGTATTGTGGTTGTGGGGTGTGCGGTTGTGGCATGGGTATCTATTGGGGATGAGCCTACTGTAATGGTTGGGTTGTAGGAGGTGATGACCAAGAAGGAGGAGGTATAAATAATGTAGGCCCTATAGATAATGGTGGAGGTATCAGGACTAATGGTGTGGGAGGTGGATGAGATGAAGTGTCAAAGGATGGCACCTATCTCTATCCTGATGGATGAGATGTGGGAAAACTAAACTAGGTGGAGTACCCTAGAGGAATAGGGGTATAGGTTATAGGTCTTGGTCCATAGGTGGGAAGAGGACCGACAAGTGGAGCCTAAAAAGGAGGAGGGGGTAATCTAAAGGTAGATGTAGACAAAGGTGGAATGGAATATTGGGTAGCATACCCTCCCATTACCTGAGATGTAGATGGGAAGGATGAAGAGAAAGGAGGATAAGCTCCTAAAGTAGGAGCTTGGGGAGGTGGAGTGGTGAATGTGTTCACTCTAGATTGGGTGTGTGTGGTTGGTTGATGTTGTTGGTATTGCATTGGTTGCATTTGAGGAGGTGGTTGGGACAAATCCTCAAAGGATGGAAAAAATGGTTGTTGGGAAGAAGATGGTTGCGACTCTTGGGAAGAGTGTGGGTGTGATGATGGAGGTGGTACTTGTTATTATTGCAAGGGGGGTTGTTGTGGTGTAGATTGGAAGGATGGCATCTGGGTGCCTAGTGTGGATGAGGAGGGGTCTAAAATCATCCCTATGGTAGGGGTAAAATATTCAACCTCGGGGTGAGTACGATTTAATAAAGAGGAGTCATTCTCAAAAAGGGATTGAGATAGGCTCTAAAAGAAAGGGTGTATGAAGGTAGGAGACGTAGGTGGGGTCTCCTCTTCTATGGTGAATAGAGGAGGGGGATGTCCTAGAGAAGTGTAGATCACATGGTCACAGAACGTGGAAGGTGGATTAGGTGATGATGAAGGGGAGATAAGTGGATGGTCTTCTTCAAATGAAGTGGCAAGGGCTTCACTCAAAGTGGATGTCTCACCCTGAGACATCGTGTGTGTGTAACGTGGATCAAATCCTATGAGAAGATCAGGTGTGCATGTGGATTTCCCCTTCATGAGTGAAGGAGGAGGGGTAGACTGACTAGAAGTGGTGCTAGAAGCCTCCTCTATATGGTGTGCTTGCTCGCACGCTCGACTATGGGTAACAATAGGCATGATGGTGTATATCATGTCGTGAAGCTTTAGAACTACATAGAGACTAAGATCTGAGGTTCTAGATGTGATGTGTAAAGGGGTTTTGAAGCAACCCTATGAAGTTTGGACTCAACTTGTAACTAATACAAAAGAAAATAAGTAACAAATTGTAGATAGCTGAAAAACAAAGTGTTGTGTGGTGTAATGTGCTAAAACCAGTTTGTGATCATGCAAACAATGTGAAACTGGAGTCAATTCTAAATGCAAAAAATAAAGTGTTTTATTCATTTGAGTGTGTTTTGATGTTGAAAATATACTTCCTAGATAATATCATAGGTAGTGGGGTGAATACTCTAGAAAATTAGGAGTGTCATCGGTATAGAACCTCCTACAACACCCAAAGATGCACAGAATAGAACAATATCATGATGTGTGAATGGTGACCTATATGGAAGGTACAATAAAATGATAACCTATGGGGGAGAACTCAAAGTGCTGAAATGAGCTCACTGTATCCTCTCACGAGAAGAGGTGGCACTATCTGAGACCTGCTATCAAGCATACCCATGCTTTCGCTTCACCCTCGGGTGGGCTTAGTCAATAATGATAGTTACCATGTTCACGAATTATGTAAGCCTTGTGAACAAAGGCATCTAATCCTATCCCACTCTGAAGGTTACTTTTGGTGATGAAATCCAGAAGCCCAGTCTCAAAAGTGGGGGTTTTTTGGTGATGAAGTCCATAAAACCACTCATGTGGGGCTGCTAGGTGTCTAGGGGGTGAGATGGTGGAGGGTACAACTCCTACCACACCAGTCTCTAACGATGGATTGGGGATGAAGTCCAATATCACCATTTGTTTTAAACCATGTGTGTGTGTGGGTTTGAGTTTTCTAACGATGATGTAAAAAGCAAGAAATCTAACTAAATTCCTTTTGAAATGAAATCTAGCCCTAGATGCACTTTTTGGAAGCAAAAGCTAGATTTAAAATGCATTTTAAAAGCAAAGCTAGTCCTATGTGCCTTTTTGAAAAGAAGCTAGGATCTATGCTTATGAAGTAAATAATCAAGCAATGTGAAGTATGTGATAGGAGGGATTTTGGAACCCTAATATTGCAATGTGAAAGAAGTTTGAAAGAAATTGTGCAAAAGTAAATCAAAATTCTATGTTAGAAGATGAGAAAGAAATTGAAACCCTAATCTAATGGTACGAAAAGAAACATGCAAATTACCCAAGGGATTTGTGAAAGAGATGAAAATTTCTAATCTAAAGACATAAAAGGAAAGAATACAAGTTACCTAGAGGATTTGTGAAAGAGATATCAAAAATTTAATAACAAATGAAAAAAAAAAATTTTGAAAAGAATAATTTTTAATAAAAGTGATTTAAAAATAAATTTGAAAGTTACCCAGAGGATTTGTAAAAGAGATTTTAAAATCTCCTAATCCTAGATGCATGAAAGAGATATGAAAATTACCAAGGGATTGTGTGAAAAGATTTAAAAATTCCTATAATGCATAAAAAAAAAATTTAAATTTAAAAAATAAATTAAAAAATCCTACAATCATTTGGAAATCTGGAAATTTGAAATGTACTTTCAAAAGAGATTGATAGAATGATACAAAAGGAAAAATAAAAATCTATTTAAAATATGATTTGAGAAAAGAAATAAACATGAATTTGAAAAGATAAATGAACTTTGGAAATAAATTTAAACAATCTAACTATTGCAAGAAAGAGGGGCTTTAAGAATTGCAATTTACAAAAAGAATGACTAGAAACGAAAGCCTACTTTAATGCTTTAATCAAAGAGGAATGTAAATCTGATTTATATACAGAAAGATAAATATAGGGCAACTAACCTAAATGTTCTTAACATGATAAATGCATTAAAACAAGAAATTCACCGAATGACATGATGCATTTACTAGTGAAATTTTCATTGCAACCAAAAATGATAGAAAAGAGAGAAAAAGGGGAATACCTGATTCCTTTTGCTCCAGATGGATTTGTCTATCTTTCTACTATTGACCTCTACAAGTTTGAGGGTTTTTGGAGTAGTTATGCTCAATTCATAGGGTAGGGGGTGAATTGGATCTAGATTCATAGGTTCAGGGGTGAATCAGATCTAGGAGCCTAAAACTCCTATTCTGAGGACCTGAGGGGGTTGTCAAGGTTTCAAGGGTCTCTGTGATGTCTAGATATGGTACCTACAACAAGACAAAAATAATAAATTGTGTTAGATTCATGATAAAACTAGTCTAGCACAATCCTTTGTGGGGGTCCCACCGGGCATGCCAGAATGAAACGTACAAAAGATGACATTTGATCCAACAACTTGCTATAACATAAATTATTCAGAAATGCTGATTTTATTCATGATAGAAATGCTTTAGGTTACAAATAGGGAGAATTCCCATTCTTTATTTCATAAATGTACAATAAATATGATGCTATCTTTTGGGCTCCTCAATGTAGGTGGGCTTCATGTGTAATGTGTGCCATCGGTAGTTGTTGTTGTTGATGTTTCCTCTTTGCACCTATTTTAGACCTGCAAAAGGGAGTTAGTATGTTTGGGGGCTTGCCTTAGTCAAGCCCCATGGTGAAGAAGATAAATCAACACTAAATATGTAATGAAAACTGAAATAAATTGCATGAATGATTGTAAAAATATGAAATGGAGTATACCTGACTGATTTGGTGAGAAAAACCTTTTGTAGGGCCAACTCGTAGGTCAGGGGGTGAACTGGAAGCCAGATTCATAGGTCGAGGGGTGAATTGAGTTGTAAGTACTTTCTATGGGAGATCCTTGTTCGGATGGGCTCCTCAGATGTTGCTATGTTGTTTGTATGGTTCAGATGTATTAGATTGCACTTCTAGTCAAATTTTTGTAGAGTTTATGTAGGCTAACTAAAAGGGGAGAGAGAGAGAGATAATGAGGGATTTGGTCTCCTATTTATAGTAAAATCCAAGGTGTAGGGGGTGTGGTTAGGAGTACTAAACCCTAAGGTCAAGTCCTAAAGTGGTTAGGTTAGGGTTTGTGAGGTGTCATTCCTACATTCCCTAAAGAAATATCTCATCCTCACACATGTGTGAGGAGAGATTAGGGTTTACTAGGGTTAGGTGGTCCCTAGGTTAGATGAGGGTTGAGTTAGGGTTTCCTAGGAAATATCCTAACTAACTTGGTGCACACACATGTGGGAGGGAATAATTAGGACTAATTAGGGTTTAGGAACCTAATTAACCTTTTTAATCCAAAAAGTGCACTTAAGTGAAGTGACTTTAAAATTAGAATTGGAATTAACTTTAATTAAGACTTTTTGGGAACTAATAGTCCCGTGGGGTCCTAATTAGGTCTGGGAAGGGCTTAAGTTACCTTAGGTAACTGATAGGTGGTCTCTTGATAGATGAAAGGTGGTTATGACATGGATTGTGTAGTTTAGTAGGGTTTCATGCCTATAGACCGATGAAATGGTCTACATAGGTCTACGAAGGTCTACGATGGCCTAGAGTGGTCTACGTTGGTCTAGAGTAGTCTACGTAGGTCTATAATATCCTACACTGATCTAGAATAGTCTACAATGGTCTACAATAGTCTACGCTGGTCTACAATAGCCTAGAGGTGTCTAGGATGGTCTATGCAAACCTACAAGTGTCCTGATGGATCTACAAGTACGTAGAGGTAGACATGTGCAACTTTTGGGTGTCTACAAAATATATGTGCTAGGGTTTGAGAACAAGTTGTGCATTATTGTTGAATGAATTTGAAAATGAACTTGCAAGGGTTATAGACCAATATTGTAAAGCAAATCTATGCATTGGTTTTGAGTGATATTGGAAATGAAAATGCAAGAGTTATAGATATGATTTGTGAAGCAAATTTGTGCATCATCATGATTGACTTTGGGAGTAGATGAAAAGGACTTGTGCATTGTTCATGATTGATTTTGTGAGTATATGAGAAGGACTTGTGCATTGTGATTGGTTTTGAAGTGAAGGTGCAAATCAACAATTACCAGGTTAGTTATCAAGTGCTAGACTAGAGCTACCTCTAAAATATAATAAATGTGAGACATGTAAAAGCAAAAAACTTAATGAATGTGAAGAACATATTGAGCATTTGTTAGTGCATATCATTCTCTATATGTTCAACAGGTTAAACGAATTCTAGGTAGAATATGTCTAAACTGCTTAAGTTAAAGAAAGCACATTGAAGATTAAATAAAGCACTCAATGTCATAATTATGCAAGATTTAGAAATAGATAAACATTATTTGTATACAAGTTTTGGAGTAGATATGAGCAATTCTTGTGAACACGATTGTGAGCAAACATTGAGCAGGTCTGAGCAGGATCTATGAGCAAAATTGAGCAGGTTTTGGTAAACAGATTTGAGCAAGCCTTAGATGTAGTCTTGAAGTAGATTGAGTAGGTTTTGGTAAATAGATTTGAGCAAGCCTTGTGTGTAGGCTTGAAGCTAAATGAGCAGTATTGATAAGCATATTTAAGCAAGCCTTATGTGTAGGTTTGAAGCAGATTTGAGAAGAGTTGAGAGCAGGTTTTGAAGTAGACTTGAGATCAGGTTTTGGAGCAGAGTTGAGAGCAAGTTTTGGAGCATATTCGAGCAAGCCTTGTATATTCTTGAAGTAGTTTTGAGCAATCCTTGTGTAGGATTAGAGCAATTTTGAGCAAGCCTTGTGTAAAGGTTTGGAATTACTAGAGCAGAGGGGATTGAGGTCTCCTATGGAAAGAGGTCCACAAACTAGAGCAGAGGGGATTGAGGTATCCTATGGATAAAGGTCCATGAACCAAAGCAAATGGGATTGGTGTCTCCTGTGGATAGAGTTCCACAAAAGGGGATTGAATTCTCCTGTGGATAGAGGTCCACAAACATTGTAATAGGGAATTGGTTCCCAAGAATTGTTGAGAAAATTTATAAGAAATATTTTCTTTGTGGATGTAGCCCACATTGGGTGAACCATGTTAAATCTATGTCTCTCATGTGTGTGATGATTTGTACATTGTTTCATTTATTGCATGGAAAAATTGTTGCTATCATTTGGATTGAAAAGTGAAAAGTTTTATCTTATACTATTCACCCCCCCTCTCAGTATAATCTTATGTTCTTCAAAAACCTCTCACCATCCATGGAACATCATACATCTTTGCCTACTATTGAATAACTATTACATGTAAATATATATTATCCAATGTCTCAAAAGCAAGCATAAGCTACAATCCTAATTAGGGTGTATCGTCAAGTGTCCCAAATTCAAATCCTCATGTCAACAACCTTCATTTTAGTCTCACAAGCATGAATATGGGTTTCACATGAAACTATAATCCCATAATTTCTCATTTATCATATTGTAATCCCTTCATATTAAATACCTTTCGATTAAATCATATGATTCTAACCTCAATATCATACACCCAAGTGTATCAACCCCCTTATGTTAATTATCAAATTCCTCCTATCTCTTAGTACATAACTTTTGTGCCCTAAAATCTTGTTTCTTTTAAACTTCAAACTCTAACTTCTCAACTAGAGCTATTGAAACACAAATGTTCATCATCCAAGTGTCTTCTTCCAATCACAAGTACTCTTATTATGACTTGTGCAACCAACCTTAGATCCTTTTGTAGCTAGTCACCCTTTTCCTCCTAATTTTTAAACTCTTAAGTTTCAAATGTATAAAGATAAGGAATATCATGTTAACCATATTAAAGTGTTTAGAATTGCTTGTAGCGATATTTCTTATGATAAAACATTGATACTCAAGATATTTCCTAATATCCTTAGTGGTCCTATATTGGAATGGTACTACCAAATACCAAGGCATTCGATAAAATGATTTATAGACCTTTTTGAACTGTTTGTCAAGCAATTATTTATCTATATTAAGAAAAAGATCATGATTACTGATCTATACCAACTCAATTAGTCCAAATATGAGAATATTACCAACTTCTTAGCAAGATAACAATCCCTAGTGGAGAGACTATAATATGTCCCTCCACCTAGATACCTACTAGGCATATTTATAAGTAACCTTAATGAGTAATTGTTCTTCTATTTATAGAAAACCAATGTGTCTTCTTTTGAAGATTCAATTGGCATAGCCAAGCGAGTAGAGACCGCCCTTGTCAAAAGATAATAATTAAAAACCAAATACCATAAGAAGGAATATAAGTCTTCTTCTAACCTAAAGTGGTAGTACAAGAACAAACATATTGTAGGAAATGGATTTATAGACTTATGGTAGACCAACAACATTAGTGTTATATCTAACCTTCAAAATTTTATCTTAGGGAAGCCACAACAAGAGAAACCTAAGAGGAAGTACTCCCAACTAGAAAAACCTCCTTCAACCATCCTAGATTGATTCTTAAAAGCCAAAATAATGGATCTTCCACCTTCTAAACCTTTAGAACTTGGAAGTAAAAAAGCTCCTTGGTTTCATCCTAATGAGAAATGTGCATTCCATCATATTAATGATCACACAATTGATAAATACATTATTCTTAGAAACCTAATTGAATACCTAATTAATAAAGGTCAAGTTATTCTCAATAGCTTTGATTCTCAACCTTCTAATCAAGACCTTGAATTTTTTTGAAATTTGTTGTCTAATCATAATCAAAATCAAAACATAGCAAATAACATTCACTATAGGAGTGTCCCACCTCCAAACCAAAGTATGGTTGGGATGATCCACTCTTATAATCATATTTCTCATGTTTGTGTTGTAACTAGGAAACAACACAAGAATCGTTTATCTAATCAACCTTCTAGACCTCCTTTGGTCCTTCATGTGAAAAGAACTCCCTTTGAAGGATTTGCATTAATCATCCAATTAGGATCTAAGGCTAAGGTAATTTTTTATTTGATTCATCAACTTTAAAGTACCATGGACAAAATATCCCTTCTCAAGATTTTGAGGATCTCTCTAGCCCATGAAGACATCATACTTAAAATTTTGAATGAACAACTTGTTCCTTAAGACCTAAACTTTAACGATCTTACTTCTATAGTGGAATCCATCGGGGTTAACCATGCAACTATATCATTCCATGAGTATGATATTTCTCAATCCTCTATGGTTAGATATCTCCCATTATACATCACAAGCCATATCGATGATAAATTAATCAAGCAAATCTTGGTCAATAATGGTTTTTATCTCAATGTTTACAACCTAATATTCATTAGTAATTTTAGGCTAACCAAATAATATTTGGAGAAATATGATCTTGTTATTAGGGATTTCAATAATAGTGAGCATGAGGTTAATGGCACTATAGTCTTACTCCTTAGATTTAGGCCCTGCATTCTCAACACTCTCTTCTTTGTCATGCTTTGTGACTTAACCTAAAACATTATTCTTAGGAGGTTATGGATCCATGAGATATGGGTTTCCCTTTCAACTCTTCTTCAATGCATTAAATATGAATATAGATGCAAGACTTACCATGTTCAAGTTGATCCTAAATCCTTTTCCTACTACCAAGTGATTGAGTTTAATAACCTTAAAGCTTATATTTTTCCATATTCATCTCTTGAATCATCATCATATTCGTCTTCTTCTGCTTCTTCTCAGTTTTCAATCACTAATGCATTAATGTCTCACCTTAAATAATTCTATGAATCTAAGGGTCAAATCCCTATTCCAACCAACACTAACATCAATAATGAAGATAATAATCAACATTTCCTAGACCTAGCCAAGCTTCTTCTATCTCCTCTAACATTAGGCTTGTCTTTTAACACTAAGGGTAAAACAATGCATATAGAAAGTTGTTTATCTATGCTAGTGCTACTGGCAATGAGAAAATCCATGGTATTAATCCTTTCTTAGTTAAATTATAGTGTGCTTCATGCTTATTATCAAACTCATATTCCATCCCTAAGCAAATGCTTTATAATATGGGATATCAAGTCAAAGGACTAGGCCTATAAGAGTAGGGTATAAAAGAGCCCCCATGGATCGAACCCTGGCTAGGATTCTATGAGATAGGTTATATATCTAGTTATAGTTAACCTCTTTCCTCTTCCTTTGATAGTGAAGATTAATCCAACCTTCGTAATAGGGAATCCTTTGATGACACCATTTCTTTAAATGGATTGGATTGGGATGAAGATCATGATAAGCCATCTCTCCTCATAGATCCTAGGCTCTTTATTTTCACACAATATATTAGTGTAAATTTCCTAACCTTAGCCTATCCTGAGTTGATTGCTAATGAAGATAACTATGAGATAAAATACATCCCAAAGGATCCTTCTCAAGATGGCCCCTCAAACTATCTAAGTCAAAATGACTTCTATTTTTGTGGATCTTTTTCCCAAATTATAAATGTTGTTATCTCACAACCAATCAAGCAAAACCATGCATATTTAGATCCTACGTATCTTGAGAGCCTAGGAGTGCTGTCAGCTCCCCCTCAATTGGAAGACAAGTCTTATATTCTAATTTATTAAACCATGGGAATTGATATTAGGACTCTTAAAGATACCAATATACTTAAGCCAAATAATATTTTGACTCAAACCTTGTGTGAATACACCAATATTTTGATAGATTTCAAAGGCAATTTTGCTTGGCTCTATGCTAATATGCCAGGTCTTGATCATTCCTTAATTTTCCACCACCTAGTTATCACTCTTGGTGCAAAACTTGTAAGTCATAAGTTATGAAAAATACATTTGAAAATTGTATTTCTAAGAAAAAAAGTAGCATTATGGTCTACATTGACTTTTAGGACATCAATAAAGCATGTCCTAAGTATGACTTCCCTTTGCCCAACATCAATAGGATGATCAATTTTTTGTAGGATATAGAATTTTTGTCTTTAATAGATGGATTCTTTGGCTATAATTATATCAAGATTGCTCCTAAGGACCAAGCCAAAATAATTCTCACCACCTCATTGGTAACCTTCTACTATCAAGTTATGTCTTTTGGGTTGAAGAATGTAGGAGCTACCTACCATAGAGCAATGCCATATATCTTTCATAACATAATGCATGACATCATAGATGATTATTTTAATAATCTTATAGTTTGACATTTAAACTAGGATCATGATTGAGACCTAAGACACATCTTTGAGCAGTTGTGAGAGTACAAGGTATGCCTAAATCCTCATCAATACATTTTTGGGGTTATATCAAGAAAAATATTGGGATTCATTGTATTGTGATGCACATCAAAGTTGATCCTAACAATGTATTGGATATCATTGATAAGTCATCCCCTAAACCTAACCTAGCTTAAGAGTCCCTAGGGAAAGATCTAAGTCATTCATAGATTCATCCTCTAGTTAGCTAACAAGTGCTATCCTTTCACCAAGATTTTGAGAAAGGATGTGATCTTTGATTGGTGTGTTTATTGTCAAGCGACCTCTAATGCTCTCAAATATTACCTTTTATCTCCTATTTAATTATCCCTCATAACCCTTCTAGGCCCTTATTGCTATACATAATAGCAAAAAACCATGCCTTAGGCGATATGTTGACATAGTACAATGACCAAAAAAGAGTGAGTCATTTTTACATTAGCAAGACTTTGGTTAATTATAAAGTTTGCTATACCTCTTTAGAGAAGCTTTGCTTGACCATGGTGTTTTCTTTCTATAAGCTTAGAAAGTATATGCTTAGCCATTCAACCTTTGTTATCACAAGGTTTGATCCCTTGTGTTATCTCATGTTCAAGCCACACCTCTTGGGATGAACTGCGAAGTGGGTCATCATAGTTAGAAAATTTGTTCTTGAGTTTATTAGCCATATGTCTATGAAAGATAAAGTCATTGCTAACCAGTTAGTAGTTGCACCCTTAGAAGCTAGCCATTTTTTAGCTATAGAATTTCCTAATGAGTGTATATTTATCCTAGAAGTAAATCAACCTGACTCTTGGACTTTGTATTTCAATGGTTCTCAAGGTGTCAAAGGATAGGGGAAAAGAGTTATTTTGGTCACACCTTAATAAAATTTTATCCCTTGGTCCTTTAAGCTTAAGTTTTTCTATACCAACAATACCATTGAATCTGAATCCTTGTCCAAGGGCTCCATGCAACATTATCCCTTTGGGTTAGAACCCTCTCTATATTTGGAAATTCTTAGCTTATAATCAACCAATTCAATGGTGTCTATCAAAATAAAGATAAATATATCGATCCATACAAATACATTATTGCTAAACTAATGGTTGCTTTCAATAAAATCATGATCAAAGTTATCCCTAGGTCTAGTAATTACAATGTTAATGTTATGGCCTTGGTTGCATCCCTTATTTCCTTAGAGATAGATGACGAATAATCTATGATCTTCATATGAAAAATAAGAAAGCCTTCAACCTTAGAGTCTAGTTAGCATCCTCTAGGATTCTTTTCCATAGAAGCAGCTCCTTCTCCAAATCCTTAGTACAAGGATATCTTTACTTTTCTTAGGGATGGCATGGTGCGTAATGGTTTGAACTACAATGAGTGTAATAACCTCAAGCATACGCTCGATGATATTTTTCTTAGATGTCTAACCTCGATTGAAGCCCAAGTAGTCATCAAAGAGGCACATTATGGATCATCTAAATGGCTAATTTAGATGTGATGCAGACTTAATTCAAGACTCCCCACCAATTATGTCATTCACCAAGCAAGCAATATCAGACTGTCGAGAATCTGCATATTTTCATCCAAAATCAAAATTTTCAATCATATGCATGTTGTTGACTGGGTTTAATGTATGCATCATACAATAATTCAGAATATATTTGTAAAGAGAGGCACAAATAGTCTCATGATGGTGGCCCTGTTGTATGATGATGGCTGAACATAGTACTAAAAGCATTGCACGAAGAAAACGGATGCTCCCGCCAAGTTGTATGTGGACGTATTGGTTTTATGAAGTCATGGTAAATATTTTAATTGGTGTAGGATGTGTGCTCCCGCCAAGTTTCGTATGCGGATTCTGAACACGAAAGTGGCGCTTGCTGCAACAGCTGCGCTACTATTGTTACCACATTTTTTCACCTATTTAATCCGCAATTTGAGGGTACTGTACTTTTTCTGTTGAGGAGACCTGATAGATCCAACAACCGACTCACAATTCTTGTTCGTGGAGATCGATGCCTAGCTGCTGTCAAAATGATTTTGTACCTATTTTGATTTTTTTAGGCCTACAAGAGGATTATGTGCGTGCCAACATGACGATGAATGATGCAATCTGAACCATCTAGTCCCAGGTGCGGTGAGAATGCGTTAAACTATACCATCGAGAGAAGTACAGAACCTGAAAGTGATAGAGAAGATAATTTTTTTTGGAACTGCTATTGTTGTTCAATGATGACCTGAGGTGAAGCCAGAGATCAATGTGACGTACCATCAATGGTTTGAAATATATGAAATATATGAATTCGAGCTCACCAATTTACCCTCTTATGGTATTTCGGATAAGGACTTCAATTGTTGAGAGAAGATGTACCTCGATCCACGCTGGCGAAGGTGAAGATCACTGGATTAGTAGGTGAGTGACTATTATTGTTCTCCTCATATGGTGTGCAACGGCCTGGCATTGCTGATTATTGTTCTAGGAGACCGACGCCAAGTAGTCGTGGAGCATGGTGAAAAAGTAGCCATGGGTTTTAGTAAATTTTTATTGGTGTTTACTAATGAAATATGATGGTTTATTATAGTGACAGTTATTTCCACATGGATGTATTCCCATGAAGTACCCAAGTTTTACGAATACGCATTTATGGAGCATAGATGTTGATAATAGAAATTTCAATAATACTGGCGATTCAGGAGGTTAATGCTCTTGCGTTTACGTACCCGTGGATGTTGTCTTTTGAGTGGGCCCATGGATATGTGCATCTTTTCATAAACATAGTCCACAAGGCTTTTTAATATTTAATGCTAGGGAAGCATTCTTTTATTATAAAATGTAAGGGACTTGTTAATATTTAATGGAGTTGTGGCAAAATTCCAAGTTTTTTTTGTGTAGCATTTTTAAACAATTTACAGAGCTGTATACGGAGCCGAGGCTGAGCTGGAGTTTTTTTTGGATGCCCTATTTACCTATTGATGTTGTCATTCCATCTGGTGGTTTGTTCTCGGTTAGACCACTTTGATCCATAGAAGTCATATTGATGCTTTATTCTTCGCTGAATAACACTGGTCGAAGAAGTGAAAGAGTACTAGCACTCAGTTGTGGCCTCGATAGCACGTTGCATGTGGAATTGTGGTGAAGGATGTGCTTTTGCAGCTAGGTTGCCTTTTCATTTGGGAGCCTTAGGGACCTTGGCAAATTTTTGGAGGGACAAGATGCACGAGATTGTGCCCTGTGGAGATAAAGTGTGGCATTGACAGACTGTGGATTATCAAGACATTATTGTTGTACCACTGTTGGTAATACTGCCAGTCTAGAGAGCCGAATGTTGGTAAGAGCCTCTATTTCCAACAATGATGTACAATACAATGTGGAATCTATAGCCATATCTTTGCAGCTACTACTATAGCATGCACTGCCAAGGATGCCATTGTCATACTTTTGCCACCATCCTTTACAGGGTCTGGTCTTGCTATAATGGCCATTATTACATCCTTATTATCAAGTATTGCAGCACAACTTTTTGGGATTTCAAAATATGCAAGTATTCATTGTTTTGCTTGGTGCACAAAAGATAGGAATAGCAATTATGCTTTTTTCTTTTTTAACTTAGCGATAGGTGCATCCACCTGGAAACCAATATGGAAATTGTTCATAGTTTCGCTCAGGTTTCCTAAGTTTTTTGAATACACAGGGATCTACAGATGAGCAACAGCAAAATTACAGACTGAGAAGATTTGAAGGTAGTTCTATGAAGATTTCAGTTCTAGTCTTCATCGACGTGCTACTGTTGGATGCTCACCTTTCTTCCTATGATTTGCTATGTGGCGATGACATATCTTTTTTAATGAGTCCTCTGATCTACTGTGTGATAGTAATATTTGCCTATGAGATAACAATATTGGCCTCTCTGTGTTCCTTTAATGCTTCAGTAATACATTCACCTACATTGAAGAGGGTTTTGCATCCGCTAGAGTGCCATCGAATTCATATGGCCATTTTGAGACCATTGTCTTCCATCAAAATATTTGCATACAAGTAACAAATCCGTTAGGAGAGATATTGTAGGTGCTAGTTAGGTAGTCATGATAGCAGTGATGTGGTCCACAGGATCAAGCTCAAACACCTGTAGCTGGCGATCTATGATCAAGTCGTAGCTAGCAAAGAGGCAGGCGATGTGTTGCTAATTTTGTTACCTCGTTCAACGTTTATTCATTTTCTGAAACCTGGACGTGATAGCAGAATATATTTTTTTGTTGCAGCAATATACACAAGATACAGTTTTTTTGTCGTGTTGATGAAGGAGATTGCAGTGTATACCTTGTAGGGATCGAATGTGAAATTTTTTTCAGGTCAAATGCTATGTTTTTTTGAAACCTGCACTACTAGAAGTGCCATTTGTTTAACTTCATTTAGTTCAACATCGTCCCATCGTGTTGGTTAGTAGTACCAAAATTAGTGCCTTAGTACCAGATTGGAGCATAAGTAGAGCATTAAAGTAGAATGCCAACAACATCCGATTGAAGGTGATCATCTGGCGATCGAAGAAATGACTCGATGTTTTCTCATGCTTTCCTATTTGATGGTTGTTGTGTGAAAAGTAAAGGATGGTGCCCGATATTCTTAGTCACGTGGGATGGTGACTCTTTAATAAAGTGAAGAGATTTTTTTATGGTTTTTAATAAAAAAAAATTATATATTTAAACTTTATTAGCTGCATCAAAGGGCCACTTTCTTTTAATTATACGGGTTTTAAATATAGTTTTTTTTTTTTTTTTTTGGTAAAACCTTTATTTAAAGTGGTCAAATTGGGCTATTTTTTTAGTATTTGGCCCATGTATTTTTCTCCTGCGAGAGAAACCTTAACGTGGAGAGTTTTAAAAAAAAAAACCATGCTTTATTCCATTATTTTGGAATATTCCCTTGTGAGGGATAAAGAAGAAGACTATTGTTTTCCTGCAAGATGAAGGCCACTTTGACACCCGATCATAGAGGCATTTATAGTTGTCGAAAAGGTTTTTTCGAGACGGACAAGATAGTGTAGGCAATTTTCAATTTTAAAACTAAATTCCACATTTTTTTGTGGCTCAAAAATATTGTATCATGGAGTGCATTCTCGGTTGAACCCGACACTCCTAGACATTTGCTTAAGTGATCCTAGTATCTAGTCATCTCCTCTATATCACCTAGCGGTTGCAGTGGCTAGTTACCCATGCATTCCGGTAGGATGAGGAGGTCACCATAAGGACACGTTCGAGAGCTACATTGGTGCCCTTTCTTTTTAGATTCCCTTGAAGTAAGTTGTTTGTCCACTTTTTTTGGACCTTGTTATCAGCCCATTGTGTTCATATAGGTGGAAACCACTACTTATGCTTGTGGAGTCAATTTGGACATCCCTTGCGATTCTTGTGGTTCTTTCCACACTATCTTCACAACCTTTTTTTTGTGAGACACTTTGGTTTCAAGGGGTTTTTTCTTTAGTGATATTTTTTCATGGCTCAAAGCCTTGATCTGTGTCACAGGCACCAGTCTGGGAGTATGGTTTCATTATTTCATCGATGAGTCTCTACGTTTTTGAGACATATGATGGATACTTTGCAGGCTTCTTGATGGAGTTTTACTAGAGGAGGTTGAAGAGGACATATTCCTTCCTCTCCATCCTCCATGCACATCTTCCTTCTTATTCTTCTATTTTGGCAGGTGGTTTTCTCCCTTGTGGTTTTTTCTTCATCTCTCCAACAAAGTTTTCTTATGCATATATTATACATGAGTACCTTATTAGGCCTTGTTTTCGGGACTCATACTTGTGGATATGCCACTTGTATTTGGTTTTGTTGTTTTTCACTACCTCCTAGTATCACTTAAGGGGGGGTGTTAGTATATCCTAGTACCACTTAAGGGGGGTGTTAGAATAATATTATATCCTAAGTTTTTACTAGGATAATTTATGTGGTTGAGATTAGCTTAGTTAGTTATGATCCAATGGATCAGATTGTATGCCTTTGCTATTTAAGCAAGGCTCCTTTCAATGAATAAGATGAAGCAATTCATTTTATAACAATAAATACCAGTCTTATAAATAGGTAAGTGAAGAATACTTTTGGGGGGAGATCTCCTTTTATGTTATCACGTTGTGAGTTGACGGAGGAACTGCATCATGAGAACGTATCACAGACAGCTTGAAGATAGGTCGGATGTCCAATTTCTCTATTGCTTGGTTGTAATTTTAATAGGATTTTATTTTATAAATCAACACTAATGAAGTTGCAGAGTAATGCCTGAACAAATTAAACTTTAACAAGAGGTCTGTCCTTCACAATAATATTTATAGTTTTAATCTGAAGAACAAAGTAGAGATTTGTCCTTCACAATAATTATTACAGATGAACTACTTTGTGATATCAAAACATATCTTTTAACAATGTTGTTAAAATGTGTGTTGGTTGTGCATGACTATGAGAAATTATAGAATTGCACTTGTTTTGCTAATATTTACATTCAAACTACTTTGTGATATCAAAATATATCTTTATCAATGTTGTTAAAATGTGTGATGGTTGTGCATGATTGTGAGAATTTATAGAACTGCACTTATTTTACTTGTAAGGTGCAACCAAATTTTAATAATCTAGGCATATATGAATGTTTAATGCAATACACGAGGGGTTCGCTGATCCAAATTTCTACTTTCTATATTTTCATCATCATCGCTTCATCTTTTGGAATTAATTGTCGAGGGTGCTCTATAGAAGAAAGTTGGTTACAATTCCCCTGACTACTTCTTGGGATGGCTATCATTTTGGAGTAGTGACTTATTTTGGCCCTAGCAAACTCCATAGAGCTTACACATCGTATATCATTGGATAAATGATTGTCTTCCATATTTTTATACTGTTTGTTGTAGTATAAAAATAATATGATCTACCATCTTACCATTCTCCAACAAGTTTACCTGGTGTTGTAATTCTACAAAGAGAATTATGTACTTTTAAATGTCAATGCTTTTAAGATTGTGTTTTATTTATCATGTGTACATCCTTTTATTGGAAAGAAAAACTTAGGTTGGAAGTGAAACATTTAGTTTAATAACATGCTATCTGGTTGTGTTTTTGAAGCAACCAATGAATGTGAATGTTATATTTTCTCTTTTGACTTACCTTGTTGCATCCGACAATATATATATTTATATATATGGTTTTGTAAATATTATATGGTAATGAAATTACAGATAATTATGAATTTCAAGATGTTATATCTGGCAACAGAATCCAAACCAACTCTATAAAGCATTTTTGGTAAACCAAACCTCGGAGATATACCGTAGATATGTTTTTAATTATTTGAATATTAATTAACGTTTAGTCTTTCTATATAAATTGAGTGTGAGAGTTTAAACGGTATTTTTGTCTATCACCTTAATCACTGAATTCATGAAGATCATTGCTTCATAGAGAGTGCAACTTTACTTCATTATTGTAGGCTTCCTAATGTCATTTCAATCATTAATTTTTTTTGAGAAAAAGGTAAAAATTTTATTGAAAAAACTCAAATTATACATTTACTATTGATAACCTGCCTTTCTTGGCAAGGCTCAAAATGCGGCACAACTTTGTTCCTTTGACTATCCAACTTTTAGAAGTTTTAGTCCCTGTTGGATGACCCCTAAAGGTGTTCCATTTACCCTTTCCTTTTGAATCCATAGACTTCATCCCGAGTCTATAAAGCCCTCTTTCTATTCTTATCCTTCCTTTCTTAGTTCCCATATTGCAGTTGTTTCTGGAGTTGTGTCCATATATCTGCTTCATCCTCTGCCATCTGAGAGTCCTCTTGGGTTTTAGCTTGCACTGTCTCTAAAAGTTTCCTAATTAGAGTACCCTAGATTCTTTCCTCTGGTCTAAATTCCTCGTTGAAAATCTTGTTATTACGTTCCAACCAAAGTTGCCAGCAGATGAAACCCAAACCCAAATCCCAAGCTATCTTCAAGGTCTTTGATTTGAATCTATTGGTCTTCCAATAGTCCCAAAAGTTGTTCTCAATGAGAATGGATATTTTTGATTGACAAAAAATACTGTACCACAAACTCCAGATTGTTTGGGCATAGGGACACAAAAAAGGAGGTGGCCCATTGTTTCCTCCTCTTGGTGACACATTACACACCAGTTGGGTCCAATAAATCCACGTCTCCTCATGTTATCCTGAGTCATAATATTGTTATGTGCAACCAACCACATAAAGCAATTTATCTTTGGCCATCCTTTGGGTTGCCATAATTGCAACCAAGGGGGCTTTGGACCAATTTGAGTGCTTTGGATAAGCTTTCTATAACCTTCTTTGACAGTATAAATTCCTAATTGGGTATGTCCCCAACCAAGTTGATCAGGTCCATTACTCCTTGGCCACTTTCGTCTATCCAAGATTTCTTTCAGTTCTCTTTTCTCCTCAGCCCATTCTTCCCTCAACTCCTCTAGGACTTGCCACTGACTAAGATTATCCTGCAGTTGATCTGGCATTTTAAAATAGTGGCTTATGAGATTCCACCCTTTCCTCTGAAATTTTTCCTTGAGTCCTATTAAGTGGGGGTACTGATCAATTATGGGGGGAAATGTTCCCAAGAATCTTCCCACAGTCTAGCAGTTTTGCCATCTCCCACTTTCCAATATAACCCTTCTTTGATAAGTGATGCTCCTTTCTTTAGAGCTTTCCAGGTCTCTGATCCCTCTCCTGAAACTGGAAGACGAGGAAGATCTTTTGTATTTTGTGAGGGATAGTATTTAACTTTCAATACTTTGCTCCAGAGTTGGTCAGGATGAGTTAGCCATCTCCAATACAACTTGGCTGTTAGAGCTTGGTTGTTTGTCATTGTTGTTCTAATTCCCAAACCTCCAACTTCCTTAGGCTTGCAAACCTTGTCCCAACTGACTAGTGCCCTTGTGTGGTTACCCTGCACTCCAGCACCAAAGAAAGTGTCTCATCATCTTGTCCAAATATTTTAGGATGCTCTTTGGGGCAGCCAAAATGGAGAATTTATACACTGGAATTGCTTGTAAAACTGATTTAAGCAATGTTACTCTTCCTCCAAAACTTAACCACCTATAGGTCCAATGCAAAAGTTTTGAGTGGATTCTGTCTCTTATTGATTTCCAATATTTATTTTTGAGGCCCTTATCTGTTAAGGGGATACCCAAATATTCTAAGGGTAGTGATGCCTCTGAGAATCTGAGGATGTGGGTTATCCGTTCTCTTAATTTTTTTATCACATTAAAAAAACCACTATTGATTTTTCTTCATTTAGTAGTTGTCCAATAGCCGCTATGTAGCACTCCAACATTTTTTTGATATTGGTTGCTTCTCTTATTGTTGCTTCCCCCACATTCCTGTGTCATCCACAAATTGGAGGTGAGTAATATTTATGTTCCTGCTTATCCTTACCCCTAAAATGGTATTCTCTGCTTTTCTCTTCTGTATGAGTCTTCCCAAGCCCTCCGCAAAAATGATGAACAAAAATGGTGAAAGTGGATCCCCTTGCCGGATTCCTCTGGAAGCTTTGAATAGTTGGGATGGATTACCATTGATGAGCACTGAGAAAGAAACTATAGAGATGCATTCCATAATCCATTTTATCCATTCTTCACTAAAACCAAATTTTTGTAGTATTTGGGCTAAAAATTCCCAACTTACTCTATCATATGCCTTGGATAAATCTAGCTTAAGGAACATACATTTGTTTCCCTTTTGGAAAAGCTTGTAAATAGTTTCTTGTGCTATCACAACTCCATCCAAAATTTGTCTACCCTGCACAAATCCCCCTTGTTCTGGAGAGATTAACCCTGGTAAGATTTGTTTCAACCTATTTGCCATCAATTTGCTTATGATCTTATAAACCACATTGCATAGAGCAATTGGTCTATAGTTAGTGAGATTTTCCATATCTCCACCTTTCGGGATGAGAGCCAAAAAGGTGTGATTCAAGGCTTTAAGGATTCTTCCACTAGTCCTGACTTCTTCTACTGCTTGGGTTACATCCTTTGCAATTATATCCCAATAGGCTCTATAGAACTCTACTGGAAATCCATCTGGACCTGGGGCCTTCCCTGTCTGCATATCAAAAACTATTTCTTTAACTTCTTCCTCTCTAATATCTCTTAAGAGCTCCTCATTTTGTTTCTATGAAATTAACATTGGTATGCTTTCTAAAATTTCCTCTTGGTGCTAAGTGGAAAGGTGAGGATTTGCAGTAAATAAAGTTGAAAAGTATTTATTTGTAGTTTCTTGCATACCTAGGGTAGTAGTTTCCCTATTTCCATCCCCTATGGATAAGGCATCAATCCGATTATAGTGATTACGTGTTGTGGTTGAGTGATGGAAAAACTTTGTATTCCTATCTCCCTCTTGCAACCAGATTATTCTTACTCGTTGTCTCTAGTAGGCTTCCTCTTTCTTGTCTAACTCTTCTTCCTCTTGCATCAAAATACTTTATTTGTGGAGAAGCTCTTCAGAGATAGGTTCTGAGCGGATCCTTTTTGCTATTTCTTGCACTCGAACTAAAATATTTGCTCTTTGTTGCTAGAAATATGTCCAATGAGATTTACTCCATTTTTTTAATTTACCTTTGATAAACTTTAATCTAGAGTGAAGCTGAAATTGTGTTGTCCCATGTTCTGGTTTTCCTTGTTCCCACCACTATTTCATTAGCTCTGGTAAGTCATTATTTTGGAGCCAAAAAGTCTCAAATCTAAAAGGATGATTCTTGACCTGAGGCCTTTTTCCTATGTAGATAGATACTGGAAAATGGTCAGATGCTAACCGGTTCAAAATTTGTGATTTATAGTGCCAAAGGGTGGAGACTTTCTCCCCCACAAGAAACCTATCTAATCTAGATTTGATTGTGAATGCTCCTTTTCTCTTATTAGTCCATGTGTTGTTGCATCCTGGTGGGGGTATGTCAATCAAATCTAGGTACTCTGATTGAGCCAACAACAACCTATCCTTCTCATTGAGCTGGGTCAAACCTCCTTCTTGATCCTGCACTGACATTTTAGCATTGAGATCCCCTCCCACTATCCAAAAGTCTTCCGGATGGGTTTCCCTCAACTATTGTACTACCTTCCATTGGATTTTTTGAGCTCGTACCTCTATCATGCCATAAAAATTAATTATCATCCAAACCAGCCCAGAGTCCCTCTCCCTAAGTCTAGTCATGAGGATTCCTTTGGCTGAAGTTGAGTCCATCAATTGGAAGCAATTTTTATTCCATAAAGTGGTAATTCCTCCTAAAAATCCTTGAGAGGCTTGGGCCATAAAATATGCCTACCCCCAACATTTCTTGGCAATATTTTCCATAGCTTCTAAGGAAGTTCTAGTTTCCTGTAGCAAAACCACATCTAGGTTGTTTTCTAAAATCATTTTCTTAACAACCAATTGTCTAGGGTGGCTGTTTAAACCCCTTACATTCCATGTGTTTATAATCATTGAGGGTCTGTATTGTAGAAGTTGGCAATGGACTTCACCAATCCAAATTCTCTCATTTGTTCTCCTTGTTGTTGTATTTTGTCCTTATTTGTTTTTCTTCCCACCCTTTGTGAACTTGCATTCTTTGGTCGCTTCTCTATCTGGCTGATTCCTAGTGTTGGCTTCTCTTTGTTTTTCTCTGCCACTCCCATAATGATGTCTTTTGATGGATTTTGATCTTGTACATGCACTATCATTGCCCCTACCATATCATTTTGTTGAAACATAGATATCTCTGGTGTTTGTTGTTGCTCTTCCCAAGCCCCTAACAAGTCAATTTGTTGGGGCCTAGATGTCTCTGATTCTTGTTGTTGTGTCATAATATTCTGATTTTCTTGACTCTCCCTAATTTTAAAATTTTGAGCAATTATAATTTGGGAGGGGTTTGTCTCCTATGGGATGGGGGTGTGCTCCCGATGGATCTGTTGTTCTCCTTCTTGGTGTTGGCCCTTGTCATTGACCGGTTCCACCTCTGAATCCTCTTGCCCTTCCATTGGATCATCTAATTTAAGGATTTCATATTTATTAGAAGATGCCCTCCAATCTGGGCGTTGGTTCATTTTTCCTGCTTTAGTTGGATTTCGTCCTCTTGCTTGATAATTATTTCTTTGGACTCTCCTTGTTACTATTTGAAACCCTTCATCATTTTCTTTCTGTGGGGGAGGGTTTTCAGGATTAGTTTTAGGTTGATGCATCTCCTCTCTCCCTATTTTAGGGTAGTTTCTTACCATATGCCCATACTCATGGCAAGCTCTGCACCTAAAAGGAATCGATTCATAATCCACTTGTTGTCTCCATGTATTTCTTCCCACTCACAATTCAATTTCTATCGGGAGTGGCTTTTCCAGGTCCATCTCCACACATATCCTTGCATATGTTGTTGATCCCCCCTCTACTGATTCTCGTGATCTTCCTATATATGTGCCCAAGAGATTACCAATCATCCCAAGGATATCCTCTCTCCAAAATTCAAGCGGGAGAGCAAAGAGCTTTAGCCATATTGGGGCGGTTGATGGCTCCACATGAGGATCGAATGCAGGTCGCCAGGGTTGCATGAATAAACCTATCGGTCCAATGTTGTATGGTCCCCCTTCAAAAGCCTTGTTCCTATCTAAAACCAATATAAAATCTGCTACAAAGTACCCATTTGAAAGAAGCAAAATATCAACTTCTCCTTGGGGATCCCAATGTTTCCTTGCCTAGTTGTATAAGAAATGATGGGATGGCCTCAACCCCACAAATTTACAAATCAAAGCATGGGTGGATTTGTACATGATGTCTTCTACAATTAATTCTTCTACAATCTCAAGGACAGGAACTGAGTCTGCTTGAGGAAAACACCCATTTCTCCATGTTTGCTCTGGTTCTGTGTCTTTTTGTTTGTTAGATTCTTGCATTTGTTTTCCATCTTGTGCCTCTATGTGGACCTCTCTCCTATTGTTACCCTTAACTATTTTTGCAAAAGATCGTTGGTTGAAGGACACATCTCCTTGATTGACTTGTGAATCATCAGTAGTAAAAATTTCTGGGGATGCTATGTGGGTTCCATTTTTGCTTATCTTCTCCTCAATATTTCCAACACTATTTGATGGCCCACCAAGGTTGGGGGCCATTGAAAACCACAGAAAATAAAAAACCCTAACAATTCACACCAAGAGAAAAATAGACAAATAAAAAGTACCTACAATTGTTCTGAACACAGTTTGATGCAAAGAAGTCCCAACCTAAGCCTTGCATTCTGCCATCGCTTTGCCTCCATTTCAATTATCAATTTTAAAGGAGACTTTAGTGCAAACTCTGCCTTCGTTTAAAAACCTCATCATCAGAACCTAGAATTTTGTACCAGGCCTAGAGAAGGCCACATTGTAGGTTTAAAATTATTAAAGTATTAATGTTCTTGGTGGGCAACGGATTCATATAGGAAATTAAGAAGTTATTTTCTTTAATTTTGTTGATTAAGATCTTACATAGAAATGAGTCATTATGATTAAAGGGTAAACTCTTACAATTGACTTTTGTTTACCCAAAGGAAAAGACTTACGTCTGTTAGAAATTACATAAAACTTTTATGATGTTTTTATAAATTGACTCACATTAGTCATATTTATGTATTGCAAGAGACGAGTGTAAGGTAGGATAACCTACGATTTTTTTTTATCTATTATGAAGATGTTTGTTCATTAAAGAATAATTAGTATTGTGGAATGTAATTATTAAATTCAATAAAATATTTATTTTTAGGTTATTTTTTATGTATTGTTGCCTCATATTGTGGATACATATTTTTAAGAAATTATGTTTTAAATGTATTATATTTTGTATATGATAGTATAAAAACCACTAGATATAAGTTAGTTTGGAAAAATGTCAAATAGAAGAGGCACTTATCATCTTTAATAATATCATCAAAACTATAATGGGTTATGGCGCTAGTAAGCATGGCAGTGAAACATTGTTTTCATAATGCTTGAGGTATTTGGATTGGTTTGTAAGCTCTATAAGTAAAACGGATCTGAAATATTGTAGAAGATTGAACCCTTTTAGATAGAGTGGATCAACGAAAATCTTGATAACGTTGAAGTCGATTTTTTGCTGCACCAAATTCAATACTGTAGGAAAAGTCTCTAACAGTGTTCACATAATAGAAGCTATCAAATAGAGTTGATTTTGGGTATTTGTTCAATCTATCTATGAAGAAACTTAAAATGTTCTAAATAGAACATAAATACTTCCACTGTATTCAAACTAACATAGTTATATAAAGTATTGATAAATATTAAAAGAGGATGTAGTTATTAAAATGTCGTCTAATACCAAAACCTGGAGATAGACAAAACTTGGGTTTCATAGGAGGATTTACGTATGCCTCTTGGAGTCGAAAAGGCTTAATTGGGTCTATCATATAACTTATTTATCATAGAAGAAATTTGACATATGTTTAGCCTTTGGGATTATATTTATTTCTGGACCAATAGTAATATTAAGCTTATTCTTGGGACTTGCACCAAATGAAGATTTAATTAATGTAAACATAGGTAAATAAAATACTTTGGTATGCGTTCTTCTTTGTATTCATTCATTGAGGAATATCAATATGTATGCCTACTTTTTCATAGAAGCATTAATGAAGTTATATTTGATTTTAACAATATTTTAGAAAAGAAATGTTTGTTTAAATATGTCATAATATTTGGTTCGAATAGTGATTGTTATATGATTGGAAGGAAAGTAACTTTTATTTTACATAGTATTTAGTTTACTTTTATATGTTTTAAAAATATTTAATAACATTAAAATCGTAGGGCATTTCAGTAATGAAGTTTTGTAAATGTGCGAATATCTTTTTGATTCTTAAAGATTTATTTACATGTTTTATTATTAGAATTATTATAATAAAATGATTTGATGGATAATTTTAAAGTAAGTATTAAGATTAATTAAAAGTTTTTATTTGGAAACAAATTAAATTTGGTATTCTTTTTACTTAGTATTTCTTTGCTCAATAGATACTAGTCATGCGATTTAAATATATAAGTATCAAATTAAATTATGGTTTTAGCTTATGGTGTTGAATATATGAATTTAGTTGAAGTTATTTGATATTAAAAGCCTTGTTTGTTTTGAGAAAATAAATGTGATTATATTGAATCTAACAAAATTATAGAATATCATTTACTAAAATTTAGATAGGATTCTTAGAATTAGAAGGATTGTTAAATATATTATAAAAGCAAAATATTTTTGGGAATAAATTCTCCATAACTAAAGATCCTAAACCTTTTTACTACAAATCATCAAGATGGGTGTTTCACCAAGTCGGGTGAATCTCTTACAAACATAAATTTTGATGATTCATCAAGTCGGACGAACATCCACCCAACATCGATAATTTGCAAGTGGTAACTATTGAGATTCGATGATAATCGTTTTCTAGCAGACTTGCACAGGACAAGTGGTTCTTTTACTATGAACAAGTAACAAAAGGCAGAATGGGACATCATTCTAGGCTATCATACGAGTAGTACCGCGATGGGTCTCACGTACATTGTTCAGCTAGGGAATTGCTAGTAGCATACTGGCTCTAGAATATGCTAGACATCAAAGCTAGAAGGTTCAACGGTGAGATGGTATGAGATATTTCATCATCAGTTGTTACATGACTTGAGATACCTAGTCTTGAACTAGAGTAATGGTGGGTCCTGATTGACTTCAATAGAATTTTGACTCTCAATTAGGCACTAGACATACTAACGTTATACCCTAGCATGGTTTATGAAATTATTATACATAGCAGTGATGAAAAACAAAGTACGGATTAAAGGTCAAAGAAACCCATGTCCTCCATGCTATGGGGCGGGGAACTATGCATCCATGCTTCTAGATGATATTGGCCCTAGAAGGACAACCCCATGTTGTGAACATAAACATCTAGTAAAGGAGAAGAAGGTTTTCACAAGTAGGTACCTTTTGTAGGATCTGGCCAATCTCGACCACTCGAGAGACTATTTGTAGTAGTCAAAAATCTTGAAGCAAGTAAATTATACCTACGTACTAATTAAACATTGGGTGAATAAAAGTTTTATGGTGGCAACATGAGTCAAAATTTTCTCGTAGTGATTCTAGAGAGCAAGACTGGAATGGACAACCAGGTGAGATATACCTGGGTTGTTACATTTGGTATCAGAGCCTAGGTTGTGAAACCCTAGGCCATAAAATCCTTAAGTTGTAGGATTCTTTGTGTCATATTTATGAGTTCAAAAATAATTAACATAGCTCTTTGGAGGATCTTGCAACAACGATCAAGTTGTTCCAAGTGCAGTTGGAACAATCTACAACTTTGATTAAACTATTAATGGAAAATCTAGAATCTCAATAGAAGAAGATTGAGCTTCTCATCAAGCAAGGATGTAGAAGAAAGAAGGGCAAGTCATGGATGAGACTGAAACTCATTAAAAGCATAAATAAGATCAAACAAAAAATAAAACCAAGGAAGTTGGCTAAAAATCATAAGAGTAATTTAGAATCCACAAGTACTCAAGGAGATAAGAGGTAGATCCGAGCACTAGAACATGCATGGTACATTTGTGGAAGATCTCATTTCACCAATAAATTCCCTTAAAGATCTATTCAGCAAGGTTGCTACATTTGTGGAGGGACCCATTTTGCTAGTAAATGCTCTCAATGATTTGATCACAAAGAAGCATCTAAGGAGCAACCCCCTGCAACATGCACAAAATCTGATAGTCAAGAGGAGCAAGCCATCCTCAACTCTAAAGATACTAGAATTCTATCATCCTGATACTCATCCAAAATCTAGCAGTTATAGAAAATTGATTAATGTAAGGTTCGAAGGGACCAATCTTCTCTAAAAGGAATGCCACACTAGAGGATGTGGTTGATATGTAGAAACATTTTTATAAATATTATTAATTATTTTGTTAACCAATTTGACAAAGCATTCTCTTTTGATTTTTATGTGAATTTGGATTGATCGAAATGTTCTTTAAAATATCAAAGACCATCAAGTATGGGTGAAGATACAAAAAGGTAGAATTTCCATAAGGGTGGAAAATAAATATCATATAATGATTGGATTGAATATTATAAAAAATAAGAGAAATACATCAAAGGAAGCAAAAGAGCTATGCTAATCTTAAATATGATACCAGGAAATTCTCTGTAAGAGATAGATTTTCCTCAAAGAATAAAATATGCTAAACAGATATATTAAGCTCAACCTAAGAGATCATTGTCAAGAACAAAAGTTGGTAATATCGTAAATATAAAAGTATTAAGTTGAAGAAAATTATTAAGATAGAGAAAAATATTAAGGTTGGAGAATTTGTCTTTTGTTGTAGTGTTGGGTTCCTCATTATGGATAAACAATAATATGATTTATCTGGTGTTTTTTGTAGTGTTGGGTTCCTCAATATGGATAAAAAATAACATGATTTATATATTCCTTGAAACACGTTGGATAGAAGTTTTCGTAAAATAATACTTTAGGAAGGTTCCCTTTATATCTAAAGCTTAGAGTCTTTTATATTTTTGTTGTGCAAAACCCATGAAGATAGATTAATACTAAATATTTTACGTTTTTTAGCTTGTTATTCACAATTTACTATTGTAGTCATACCTTATGAAATTACACACTTCTATCCTAATAGAATTTAACGGGTTCATCGACATGAGTAGGACTCATCCAAAATGCTACATGCAATTTTTCTTGTCTGTTTGAAATAGACATTATTATACTTGCTATATGTGTTTAGATATTATATGATTTTTTCTAAATACATATGAATTTACTTATGGCATTTGAAAAGATATACAATCTATTTGAAAATGCAAACAAAAGGGATTGTGTTTAATATTAGTGGGGGGGAATGTAACATCCCTCAAATCTTACTATTTATCTGCTTGCTTATATTTTTAGAATGAGATAATGTTGATCGACTTTATGAGTGCATGAATAGGTGTTCATCTTCAAGCAAGCAGATCAGTTGTATCAATTGTCCACCTTCAGGTGGAAAGATAAAGGTAGTCTGCATGAGGTATGGTGGGATATGATGTGAAAAACGGTCCTGTGAGTACATGGAAGCTCACAAAGAAATACAATCATGTAGATGCATCCATCAAAGTTAGTTTTGCATATATAGAATATTTTCTTACCTGATCATTGTTTGGCAGGAATTACTAATAGATAGTTTATTTTTCTTGATACTAATAGACAAATTTTTAAATATACATATGTATGTATATATAGTGGGAAAAATATTTAAAATATATAATAAGAAATATAAATAATAATAATAATAAAATATTTATATAATAATAAATAATAAAACTTATAAATAATAATAAGTATACAAATAAAAATAAAAACATTTCAAATGAATAAAGTAACAAAAAGATTAAGATAAGTAATATTAACAAAGAAAAGTATAATGAGCGTAGTCATGATTTTGGTTCCTAACTTCACCCACCATCTGGCACACTTCCATGAGAGGCCTTTGCATGGAATTTACCCCCTATCTGACTAGGATAACTACAAGACTCTTATAAATAGGGAAGTGGATAATACTTTTGGGGGGAGGTCTCATTTTATGTTATCATATCGTGGAGTTGGTAGAGGAACTGCATTAGGATAATGTATCACAAACATCTTGAAGACAGGTCAGATGTCCAATTTCTCTATTGGTTGGTTGTGCTTTTATTTTAATAGTGAAGGAAATGAATGTTGTGTAATTGATATTTTAAATTCTAAGGAATACCCATGCAATATAATTTTTAATATAATTTTGTTTTATAAATCAACACTGATGAAGTTGCAGAGTAATGCCTGAACAAATTAAACTTTAACAAGAGGTTTATCCTTCACAATAATATTTACAGTGTTAATCTGAAGAACAATAATGATTACAGATGAACTACTTTGTGATATCAAAACATATCTTTTATTAATGTTGTTAAAATGTGTGTTGGCGGTGCATGATTGTGATAAATTATAGAATTGCACTTGTTTTGCTAATATTTATAGATGAACTACTTTGCAATATCAAAACATATATTTATCAATGCTGTTAAAATGTGTGTTGGTTGTGCATGACTATGAGAATTTATAGAACTGCACTTGTTTTGCTTGTAAGATGCAACCAAATTTTAATAATCTAGGCATATAGGAATTTTTAATGCATTGAATGAGGGGTTAGCTGATCCAAATGTCTACTTTCTATCTTTTCGTCATCATCGTTGCATCTATTGGAGTTAATTATCAAGGGTGCTCTACAGAAGAAAGTTGATTACAATTCCCCTGACTGCTTGTTGGGACGAACGTCTTTCTGGAACAGTGACTTCTTTTGGTCCTAGCAAACTCCACAGAGGTTACACATCGTATATCATTGGATAGATGATTGTCTTCCATATTTTTATAATGTTTGTTGTAGTATAAAGACAATATGATCTACCCTCTTAACGTCCTCCAGTAAGTTTACCATGGTTTTAAGATCGTGTTTTATTTATCATGTGTACATCCTTTTATTAGAAAGAAAAACTTAGGTTGCAAGTAAAACGTTTTGTTTAAGAACATGCTATTTGGTTGTGTTTTTGAAGTAGCTAATGAATGTGAATGTTATATAGTAATGAAATTCCAGAGAATTGTGAAACTCAAGATGTTATATCCAACAACAAAATCCAAACCAAATCTGTAAAAGAATTTTTGGTAAACCAAACCTAGGAGATATATCGTAGATATATTTTTAATTATTCAAATACTAATTAGCATTTAGTATTTCTATATGCATTGAGTGTGAGAGTTTAAACGGTATTTTTTTGGTAGATAAAAAAAATTATTTACTGATCAGGTTGAAGGGACCCATCCCTATTACATAGGGCATAAACAGTGTCGATATTACAAAAATAAACCATTTCTAGACACATAGTCTAAGGGTCCAACCCTTCCATCCAAGGAACAAAAAAAAAATAGTCAACCAGTACAGAGCTAAACAGATGCTAATATAATCATCGGTAATCCACCTGCCTGAAACTACCTTCCTAGGGCTACTAGGATGCCTCTTTCCCATCCTGGTGGTCAATCTCTTTCTGGTTAGGGCTAAGGAGTGCCTCGAGCACGCCAAGAAGCTCCTGAACTTTATTTATGGTGTTGGTCAGGTTGGAGCCGACCTCCCTGATGATATTGGTTTCTGAGTTCAGGAGGTCCATAGTTCTGTTGATGTGAGTGAGGGTGGCCATGCGTAGCACATCTTCGACATTTCTAGATGCCTCGTCATCCTCATCGATGATGATCTCAAAAACTGTCCCAGGGCACTCATGTTATTTGTCTACAATCGATGGTATTTCTTGCTTTTCTAAGAGGGATGGACTAATTTTCGCTTGCTTCTCAAGGGATGGCCATGAGGGCAGCGATCAGATAGAGCAGAGGTCTTGGGAGTGGGAGCCAGGGGTGAGGTCTTCTTGCCATTGGAGTGAGCAGGGGTAGGAGATATCATGAGGGAATCGATGGGGGAAACAGACTATGAGGGGGTAACTATAGAAGCAGAGGAGTGGGGGGGGCTTTTCTTGTCCTTACGAAGGGATGCAGAGGAAGGCTCGGGGTTGGGAGAGCAATCAAGGATGCCACCAGAGACCTGGTGCACAAGGGTGTGTTTGTAAAGGGGGGATTTGATGACATGCTTATTTTTGAGGTTGGCAATGGTGATGTGAATGGACCAGAAAAGGAAGTTGGGGAAATTCATAGGTTTGACATCATGGAGGTGGTTCACAAAAGCAAGGTGGTAAGCACGTAGGGGGCGATTGGGATTGTCGACAACGATGTATTGGATGATAGGGATGATGATAACATCCCAAGGCCTAAGGAGATACGAGCGCAACACACCCCCCTTCTCCCACTCCAAGTCTTTCCCCTTATCAAGGAAGTGCTCTAATTCTTCTTTGAAATTATGTCTATCCCTTCGAACACTTCTGCCACCAGGAGCTAAACCAGAAACTTCAGTAATGGAGTGGACACTTACCTCAAACCGAAGGCCACAAACCTGAACTTCGCCTTCGTTCCATCTGCTGACAAAATCCCTAGTCACTTGTTCATCCATGCCAATGAAAATCTTGAAGAAAGGGGTGAATTTCTTGGCTTCGAGTAAAGCTTCGATCCCTACCTCAAGCTGGAGGTTTGTGGGCTCCATGATGGTCATCGTGATGGGGGAGCTGGGATCGGACGAACTGCAATGATGTCTACTACCAAGCAGAGTGAAGGTCCTCAAGCGAATTCACATATAAGAAATAGGGCTTTGGCTAAAAAGCCTAAACTTAATGCAAGCATGACAGGCTATCACTTCGAATATTTCAAAAAGAAAATGGGATCAATGGCCACGAAAAATTGTAAAAACTGAGAACGAGGGTGGAGACAACCAGAACAAAAGGGATAGGGGGGACGAGCGAAGAAGGTGGCATAAGAAGTATATATGGGTGTAAAATTATGGGGGTGGTGAGTGGTCACCGTGGGGAGGGGGAAAACAAGGAGGAGGGGGTAGTGGCTCGACGGGAGTGAAGGCAATAGGTGGTGATTGATAAAATTGATACAGGCTGAGCATACCACATGAGTGGTCGTACTGGAAAAGCATTGAGAAGTGAGTAACTTAATCAAATGGTATTTTTATCTATTGCCTTAATTGTTGAATTTATGAAGATCGTTGCTTTGTAGAGAGTGCAACTTTTTTTCATTGTCGTAGGTTCCTAATGTTGTTTTAGTCATCAATTTTAAAGGATACTTTAGTATAAGTTCTACCTTCATTGCTAAACCTCATCATTAGAACCTAGAATTTTGGGCTAGGCCTAGAGAAGCCCACAATGCAGGTTTATAATTATTAAAGTATTAATGTTCTTGGTGGACGATGGATTCATATAAGAAATTAAGAAGTTATTTTCTTTACTTTAGTTGATTAAGACCTTACATCAAAATGAGTCATTATGATTAAAGGGTAAACTCTTACAATTGACTTTTGTTTACACAAAGGAAAAGACTTACGTTTGTTAGAAATTACATAATAGTTTTATGATGTTTTTATAAATTGACTCACATTAGTCATATTTATATATTGCAAGAGGCGAGTGTAAGGTAGGATAACCTATGAATTTCTTTTATCTATTATGAAGATGTTTGTTCATTAAAGAGAAATTAGTATTGTGGAATGTAATTATTAAATTCAATAAAATATTTATTATGTGGTTATTATTTTATGTATTGTTACCTCATATTGTGGATACTTGTTTTTAAGGAATTGTGTTTTAAATGTATTATATTTTGTATATGATAGTATAAAAACCACTAGAGATAAGTTAGTTTGGAAAAACGTCAAATAGAAGAGGCACTTATCATATTTAATAATGTCATCAAAACTATAGTGGTGGAGAAGTATGAGATATTTGAGATCTTTATTCAATTGAGATACAATTTTTGTAAGCATTTGTTAATGGCATTTCTATGAGTTATTTTTGAAGTTGTTTATGAGTTTTATATATTTAGTATTTTTCCATTATCATATATTTCATATTGTAACTTTATTTTAGATCTTGTGGTTATTTTATCTTAAGTATTTAGCTTCAAAAGCTAACAGTGGTATCAGAGCTATAGCAAGATTTTATCTCGCATAGGTTTTTAAGTTACAAAGAAGATTTCCACTAGTTAAGGAGAAACTAGTGAAGTTGAAGAAATTACCTCCGAAAAAGAAAACCAGAGAAGATAGTATTTTTTCACTATGTTGAAGGAAAACCAATGAAGGTTGAAGATTTATCTCTTCCAAGAGAAAATTTAGAATAGAAGGAAATTTATAAGTCTTGAAGATAGACCTTGATATTGATGAGATTAAGAAACCCTAAAAGGAGGTCCTATTGAAAAGTTAGAGGGAAGAAGATTCCAGATTAATATTTGGCTAGAGTCTTTCCACAAGGTTGATAGAAAACTCGTGAAAACTAGGACTCAACATAGATTTATTTCAACTAGTTTTGAGAATAACTAGTGAATTTTATTGATTTTCGAAGTCTAGAAATTTGAATGTATTTGGTTACTATTGTCTAAGTTTTTTTTGCAAAAAAATAGTTCTCAAAAGTTGAGAAGCTTCCTACAACAAATAGAGAAGAATTTCACCTTCGATTGCTTGAAAGTCTATGTGCTTTCCTCGTGCAGGGATTAGTTTTGAGTTACAGCAAAAGAGTAGATATTGCATATTAAGGAGGTCCAAAAAGAGGCCTCATTGAAGATTGAAGACTACATATTGAAGCTTTAAGAGACCCAAGAAAGAGATCACATTGAAGAGCTTATATATTTGGAAGATAGAAGATTGAAGATAGAGAAGGACTACAAAAGGGTCCTATTATAGAGTTGAGAAGCAGCAAAATTTGGATATCCAGGAAAGATATCTCATTGCAAAATTTCCATAGTTGGAAGATTGAAGAGACCAAGGAAAAGTCTCATTGAATTTTTGAGAAAAATAATTGAGTAGTTGTTAAATTAGAAGACCAAAGAGAAGAGGTCTCAAGAAAATTTGGAGAAGAAGAAGGCTAGAGAATGCCTCATTGCAAAGTTGAATAATATTTGAAGAAATTTCGTGATAGAAGATTGCAAGCAAGAGAAGCTCCTAAAAATAAGAATTTGGGACAATTGTTGCCATCCGACAACAAGCCCAAAAGAAAGAAGGATTTGGCAATAAGTTTACCAAATTTTTAGAAGGCTTTTGAATACCTCAAGATATTCAAATTATTGAGGAAGAATACAATGAAAGATATTATATTTGAAGTCAAAAATCGATAAGAAGATTGAAGAAAGAAGAAGAATTGAAGAGGCCACAATTTTGAGAAGTTTGAGGACAGCCACGAAAGTTTTTAAAGGTTGATATGCAAAGGAGGAGGTTGCTTATTTTTAAGGTAGAAGTTGAAAGGTAACAAGACAACTAATTGAAGAAAGTATAGAGCTATGATTTTGAAAATTTTAGGATAGTTTTGAGAGAATATTTGGGCAGCATTAGAAGGAGAAAAGTGAGTTGCATTTTGAAGGATTTTAGGGACAGTTTTGGAAGAGCTTTGGGAAACAAAGCATAGGAATATTTGGAAGTATTTGAAGGACGATAATTGATGCAAATTTGGACAAAAAGAGGGTAGCATTTATAGCTACAAATTTTAGAAGTTGAAAGCATACATTTGAAGGAAAAATAAGGAGAAAAGTTGACAACAAGAGAGCTGATTTTTGGACAGCAATTAGAGCTACAAAATTTATGATTCTGGAGCAACAAAGAAGAAGGGAGTGGAGCTACAAAATTCATAAATTCGAGACAACAAATCACCAAGAATACTAGATACAAAGAAAGCCATAAGAGGTGTGTAATATTGGTGCTATAAAAGTGTTCTTATACAAGTATTAAAAGTAGTTATTTCAAGTTTTTAAAAGCACCATATTGGATTTGTTAAAAGTCAGCAAAAATAAGTTTGATATAAATGTCTCCAAGCCAAGAAATGAGACATCATTATTATTCTTGAATCTACAAAATATAACAACAAGGATTGGAGTTAAAAGTGCTTGAAAGGGAGTGATAAGGGAAAATAATATATGTTGTTTTTTAATCAAAATAAGTGCAAGACCAGTTATAAGCTCTATTGAATAAAAGAAAGGTCGAATAGTGATTTAAGATATATTTAAGGTGTCTAACGACACCAAGAGGAGCACCAAAATTGTTAAAAATATTGGTGAAGAAAAGTCGCCAAAAAATGTGGTAGATCCACCAAGCAAATGTGGAGGCAACACCGTATTGAAATAAGAGCCACCATCTTGCAAAAGAAGCCACTAAACATAGAGAAGAAGATCCACCATGAAGAGACACCTGTAGAGCATTGTTTTAGAGAGCCACCATTGAAATGTGGAGCCACCAAGTCTAGTAGGAGGAGTAGTTAAGCACCTAAGCGGAGAAGATCTAGCATTGGAGAAGAGGAAGCATTGTTTGCAAGCTTAGAAACATAAGTAATAAAAGAAGACAATATTTGGATATTGAAAATCCATAAGGAGAAACCAAACATCTAGGATTTTACAACTACCAAGAAGGGAAGCAAATAATTGGTATCCATAACATTTCATTGCTTTATTGAGGACATTACACAGGTGGATAAGCGTTAGAAGAAGAGAAAGAACGCAGTCAAGGAGAACAATACATTACCTGAAGCATGAAGCATTGAAAATCATCATTTGCAAGGTTGGTTAACATCATAAAATTGTTCATTCCACTTGTCACAAGGAAATAGGAGCGCCATACGTCATTTGAAGCAAGAGAAACATTTTAGAATACATTGAAAAGAGCAAGGAAGAGTTTTAGCACCATTTGTCACTTGGTATTCAATAAGCCAAGGGAAGATATAACATCTTGAAGCACCCATTTATTGCATGAGATGAAAATACACTTGCACAACCACATTTACTATAGCAAGGAGGACATACGTTAAAGTTTCAAGCACCTTGGAATAGCTTGGAGAATAGTTGACCAATTAAGGAGGAGAGAGTGCTCATTTTCCAAAGTAAGTCAAAATACGATAGCAAAGTAGGAGCGCCTCAAGTTTTGGAGGTAATACATTTCATTTGAAATTGATTATATGCCAAGATAGGAGTTATAAGGTTAGAAGAGATATTGTCTAAGGTTAAGTTGAAATTATTTTTGGAGAGATAAGACCTTAAAGTATTATTTAAAACCTTAGAAACTTGATTATTGCAATTTGAAGAATTTATGAAGATTTGAAGATTGAAGTAATTATTTTTTGAATGTTTGTTATTAGATCATTTGAATTTACGAAACAATTTGAAATAATTGCAATTTGATAAGTTTGGAAAATAAGGTATCCTACATCAAATTAGGAATACAAAACTTGCAAGTATTATTTTATAGAATTTCTAAATTTCTAAATTTGGAGTTATAAGGAATTCAACATCAACATAGATATATGAAATTTAGAATTGGAGAATTAAATTATTAAAATTTGGGAGATAAAAGGAATTGAACATAGAATTTTTGACAAAGGAAAATTGCATTGATAATTTAGTCTCTAATTCAAAATTGAAAGAGACATAAGTTTGAAGACTTGAAAGATTGAAATTGCATTCAATTTATTGATTGACAAGAGGAAAATAAAAGTAGTTATTTTGAAGAATAGAAGTTGAAAAATTATATTATCATTCAATTGCTAGGGAGATACAAGGTATTCTACAAAACATAACATTGAAGAATTATATTAAAACTAGGGAGATAAAATGTTGTCAACGTAAAGTCAAACATTGAAAATTGTCCTTAATCTATCATTTGAAACTAAGGAGAAAATTTGAGATTGCATAAAATAATTGCTTGATAAACAAAACTAGGGAGTCATAAGGTAGTTAACTACAAAGGTCTAAATAATTGAAAGGTTTATTATTTAAATAAATATGGATGAAATAATTAGAAATGCATTTAATGAAAATAGTGAAGAGCTATTTCATGAACTTGGGTTTTATTCACAAAACCTAATAGATACCTTTGATGGATTCAAACACTTGCCTACAAATTTGAAAGAAAAATTCTCTTTATTTTTTAAGTAAGCAAAGAAAGAGAATTTTATGACACTAATTAGATATCTTCATGAAACACTATCCAAGACATGGTGGAATGCTCAAAATATGATTGTTCTTTATTTAGAAGGGTGTTTAATGGTTTATTTGTCATTAATCACTTTTGAGTTCTTTCAAAGAATGAAATAGAAGAAAGTAAATAATGCTAGTAATGAACCTTTGAATCCAAGTCATTTTTATTGTGATGATCTACTAACTCATCGTATTAAAGATATATCACTGGTAGAAGCGCAGGAACAAAGAAAGAGAAGAAACAAGAAAAGAAATCAGATCAAAAAAGATAAGGTGAAGACTAAAACTGGAAAAGATGTTTGTTTGAAGAATTCAAGACAAGAACCAAAGTTATATTACTATGATGATATGCTAACACAATGCTTAGAAGGAAAATCATCAATGAAGATAAAAAAGCAAAGAAAAAAGAATAAATTGTGTCACTCCATAAAGGTCAAACAGGAATCATTCCATGCAAATTCATAAATTGATCTTAAAGAGAGATTGAAGATAAGAGACAACAACTATAATGAAGACTAAAGTCTTCAATAGCCAAATAATGTAATATAGGAGGTTTTTGGAATATATTACATTATTTGGTACATGATAATGTACCACCTTGGGTACATATTTAGATTAGGAAAGAGAGTCCTAGATTAGAGTGTGAGTATTTACTTTATGCAATGTAATAAATGCACAAGTGTACAAAGTATTTTGGTAATGTAAATGTGCATAATAGTCCATGTGCACATGATTCCATAGAGTAGGAATATGAAGTCTCTAGAAGAGTGAAGGTCAAGAGTGCTCCATATGAAGAGTCACATTCCATTATATATGTGTCTATGAGTGTGTGTAATAGATACAATTGTACAATGAGAGTGTGGATAAGTATGGTGTATTTGAGATCTTTATTCAATTGAGATACAATTTTCATGAGCATTTGTTAATGGTATTTCTATGAGTTATTTCTAAAGTTATTTATGAGTTTTATATGTTTAGTATTTTGCCATTATCATATATTTCATATTGCAACTTTATTTTAGATCTTATGGTTATTTTATCTCAAGTATTTAGCTTCAAAAGCTAACAAACATATTATGTCATTGTATACTACACCAAAATTAGTTGAAAAACATTATTATATATTATGTAATCCTTTTATGGTCAGATGTACATGACAAAAGAAAATTTCCTCTGGTGAAATGGAGCAAGGTGTGTGATGATAAAACTATGGGAGGTCTTGGTTTAAGAGTTCTTACAGATTAAAACTTAGCTCTTAGGGGAAAAGTAATTTGGATATTGTACAAAGAGAGTCAAAGAAAATGGGCAAGAATTCTTCTAAGTATGTTGAGCCCAATGACTCAAGTTTAATATTTACTGTATTTTCTCTACCAAATGGTTCTGCTCTTTGGAATGGTTTAAAAAAATCTATTGATCTAATGATTAAAGGTTTAAGATGGGTGGTGGGAACTGGAGAAAATTTTTCTATTTGGATGGATACTTGGTGTGATAAAAAAACCACTCAATTTAGATCCAATTTTGAAACCTTGGATGAGATTGCTTCAAGATAAATATGGTGATAAGTTTTCAAATATTTTGTACAAGGTGTTGGAATATATTACATTATTTGGTACATGCTAATATACCATCTTGGGTACATCTTTAAATTAGGATTATGTCTTATATTAGAGGTTGAGATTTACTTTATGCAATGTAATAAATGCACAACTATTGTTAGAATGTGCAATGATGTAAATGTGCATGTTGTCCATGTGTACATGAGTCTATAGAATAGGAATATGAAGATTCATGGGAAGGTGAAAGGTCAAGAGTCACATCCCATTATATATAGGCCTTAGATATAGAGTAAAAGATAGAGAGAGAGAGAGAGTAGTACATTAGAGTAACACAAGTTAGTTACAATGTAGAGCATGGAGTATTTGAGAACTCCATATTTTGTATGAAGATTCTATTTTTGTGAGCTCTCATTAATGGCAGATTTATGAGTTATTACAGAAGTTTCTTATGAGTTTTACTTGCTTAATATATTTTCATTATCATATATTTAATATTGCATGCTCATTTTAGACCTTGTGGTAGCTTTTACATTAAATATAGAGCATCAAAAGCTAACACAAGGATCAGTAAGGAAGATACAAATGGAAAGAAGATTTTTTACAAGTATACAAGACATTTATTCTAGGAGGCAATTTAGTAGAAAGATAACAACTGTGATTATTTTGAGGGAAGCCAAGGATTAATTGATTTGGGAGTTGAATAGCTCAAGAGAATACACAACAAGAAGTGGATATAATGTAAAGCACCAACAAAATAGTAATATCACTAGAATATGGAGAGATATTTGGGATAGTCCAAGCATTCCTAAAGTTAAAATGTTTGTTTAGCTAGTAGGCCATAGAATAATTTTATCCTAGGATAGCCTTATAAAAATGGATTTTCATGGCCTCTCTCAATGTGTTATTTGTAAAATAAGGAGATTATAGACCATCTATTGGGATAATGCTCAATAGTCTAGAAACTATGGCAATGGATTCTTAACATATTTGGTAAATGCATGATGATGAATAGCATAATTGAAGATTGGTTAAAGCAATGGCAGAGCACTTATAAGTGTTAGGCTATACAGATAATATGGGATATATAAAAAGATACAATACTTTGGATTGTATGGCTAGAAAGGAATAGAAGAATATTTAAAGGAAATGAAATCAGTTTAGAGGTAATAAAAAGGAAGATAAGTTTAGCCATAAAAAAGTCTAAACCAAACCTATCAACCCACACATTCTCTAATCTAGAAGCATAGAGCTTTGATAGATGGATTCAAGTCATTAAAAAGAATTATGATGTTGGGTACAAGAGAAGCAAAAAGAAAGCAAACAATATAAAGTGGAAACCACTAGATGTGGAGTTGGTTAAATTGAATTTTTATGGAACATCTAAAGAAAATCCAAGACTAGCAAGAGGAGGGATAATTAGATATAATAGAGGAGAGGTTTTGTCTCATTACACTTTCAACAGTAGATTTAAGACAAATAATGAAGCTGAAGCTTGGGTGGCTTTATAAGGATTAAAAATATGTAAACAAATGAAATGGAATAGAGTATGGATGGAAGGTTATTCTCTCATAGTAATAAATGCAGTTTCGAGGAAAGCAAAGGCTCCATGGAACATACAAGAGATAATTGTGTAAATTCAATATCTTGGTAAAAAGTTTGAATAAATCAGGTTTACACATACATTAAGGGAAGGAAACAAATGTGCAAATAGGTTAGCCAATAGAGGAATTTTGATTGAGGATCGTGAAGTTAAATTCTCATTTCCATGGTTAGAGGAAGTAGTAAGTTTAGCTTAAGTTGACAATAAAATGTTGACTGCCTAAATCAAATAATGATTAAGATTTACTTTAATGTTTTCCATTAGTAATATCTACTTTATTTTATAACAATAATGTGTTTTCATATAAACTATTTATTATAATTTTTGTGGCTGCACTTGTGTTTCAAGAAGGAACTAGCAATTCAAATTTGGTAAAGTGGACTATGATAGTGCAATGTTTTGGAAATATTACTCTACTAATATGCAATGCATAGATAGTAGAGGTGAAGTTTTGGTATTGTGAAGGATACTATAGAAAATGTCAAGAAGGATGTTGAATTCTAAAATATTTTTATTAATACAAAAAATAGAAAAGATCCAAAAAATGAAAATCAAGAACTCAAACATTTTATGTAAACTCTCAAACTCTAAAGAAGAGAGTTGTAAAATTTCAAGGGTGGGGGACCCGAGTATAACCCCTTATTATCTAGCCAAAAAAAAAGTCTATGAGGAAATTCTTAAAAACTAAAGATTTCATTTCCTCCTTTATCACTATTGTGGTGTGGTGGTGTGCATTATGGATTAGAGGTAAAGGGGCATGATTTAAATTACACAAATATTTTATTTTGCTACAAGCAAATGGTTAAAGGGTATTCTATAGGAGCATCAACAACTTTGTTGTATTTTTTCTACAAGCAATTGGTTAAAGGGTCTTCTATAGGAGCATCGGCAACTTTGTTGCAATAGTAAGGCTTGGAAAGTTGGACAATGGAATGTTATTATGTAAGTAGGGTTGCGTGTTAGAATCCCATGCACCCATTTTATTTTATCACTTCTTAGAGGTTTATCGTGTAGAAGGGAAGGCATCTCTCTTCCAAATGACAATGATGAAGAGTTTGACAACATGATGCTCTTGGTACATAAGATACTTAGGTTCAATTCCCTCCAATGCTTCTCGAGATATTTACAAAATAATATAGTTTGTTGGTCGACATGGACTTATTTGATGCCTTAAAATATTTTCTTTTCATTGTGTATATACCCGCAATTAATGGCAGAAATACAATTATCATAGTTGCAGTAGTTCAAGAGCACTAAGGTGGTGAAACATCAATGGAGGACCATGACAAAATACAAAATACCAAGTGACAATGAGCAATTGGTCTCTAAATTCCTAAGGTTTGAGGCTTTAATTTTTACATTTTTGAGGGCTATTTGGGAAAATATTTTGGAGTCTATGACTTTTACATGTAAAAGCATTTTGAACCCCCTTTTCTTCAAATCATATGATATTTTACGATCTACACACCGATGTCATTAGTTACAAACCTATTATAGTTTATGGCTCTCAAAGCCTATTGCCTTATTATGAAAGGGTAAATTTACCATATTTTATGTAATCTCAACCTTTGGACTATCTTTTTGGAATGTGCAATTGGGTTTGTGGTAGTTTTATTAACTTTTGAGTCTTTGCAGACATACAAGAAAAGGATTCAAAATATGCTTCAATCAATCCCTTTTCCTCCTTTAGGCTATAGATTCAACTTATTTATGAAGTTATAATATCTCATGATCTCTTTCTTCTTCTATTCTTTATCTAGGTACAAAATTTTGTAATAAATATTTTCTTAAGCAAATCAATGCAAAGTCCCTTTTCATGATAGAAATTAAAGGGTCGAAGGCCAAGTTGAAGTTTCCAAATAAGGTGATGTATGCTATAAAATGGAAAGTTATGCCTCTAAGTTTATCTTCATGCAACTATAGAATATTTAATCAATTTCTATGTAGAGGTGGTACTCTTGACTACTCTTCGTCATTTGGAATCTTAGTGAAAGTATTCTTTGGATATGTGTAGGAGTATTTGATAGCAACAACAATGACTATAGTCTAGCTTAAGGAGATTCTTGTGCATAGGCACTTTTATAGCTACAAATTCTAGATGATGAGGGGGATCCTTCATCATCTTACCTTGGTCCCTTAGTTTAGATTACAAGGGGATGTTGAAAGTGTAATTTGACTTATTACCAAGGTGAGCATTATATGATGAAATATTGTATAGGTCTAGAGCAATCATTGTACAATTGTATTCAATTATTTACAATATTATATTACATAACCCCTAAAGGTCATGGTTAACCTTATTATGGTCATCCCACCTTATAACTTGTAATTAACTTTAAAGCCCTCTTGTTATGTTGCCCTATATTAAACTCATTTATGTAATTGGGGTTTTAGTATTGGTATAAATATCCCCACCACTCCATCCATTGAATTGGAGTGTCGTGATTTTTATCTATGGATAATATAGTGATTATTTATGATGTCTATAGGTGCCCACTATATTTTTCTCTCTCATCTTCTTTTACATGTTCTATATAATATGAGTGGAAGGATTACCTTTGTTCATTTATAGAAATAGGTGTGAATTTCAATAGAATGAAGTCATCAAATGAAGTACATATAAATCTTAATGTGTTTGGTTTGTTAATGCTCCACTATATTACAAACACATCAATATTACATTGATAATCCAAAATAGATATTAGAACCTTTGTGTAAAAGTGACAACTACTTAAGAACCATACACATTCATTTAATATAATTCATAACTTGAACAACACCATGATAGTTTGTTTTTTATGGAAGACAAATACAATAGTCGATCACTTAGATCTCAAATAAATCAATAAAAAGTCAAGAGTAAATAAAAAATTCTAAGTGGACTTACACTCATAAAGACCATTAACTTAATCTACATTTGAATAGTTATAAAACACAATAGGATCTCTAACTTAGAAGAGATCTATTGACTCTTATGAGGTGTTCGTATGTATTTGAAACACAAAAAACAACAAATGTCGTGTTTTATTGAGTGTAGTTGAGGCAAAAGTGACTCCATACCAAGAATCAATATATGGTAACATCAAATAGAAAAATATGACAACCAACATAAAGCTTTAACCTATGAGAGAAAGGGGTAGGAGTCAATTTATAATCATCCATCCAAATATTATATAATATATCCAATGTATACTAAGGTTGAGAAAGTGAAATTCTTTGAAGAAGACTGAACTATTAGAAAAGCCTAAGAATAGTGAACTAGACCTAAGCATATCATCTTAGACAATTCTTGAAGCTTTATATCATATATTGAATTAAGAAAGTCAAACTTGCTATGATAATTAAAATATAATAAAGCATAATAATGATAATATGTCCATCATGATACTCAACATAAACATCATGATCAACCTCACACCAATGAAATCCACAATTGAGAAATAAATATGGATGTTTTCATACCATGCAAAAGATATTTGCTTAAGCCTGTATAAGGATTTTTTAATATGACAGACCAATGATGTAATTTCATCGTACACAATAAAATGGTATTAGCTCAACTGGTTAGATTCCTCAACATTTAAGGAGGATACCAAGGTTCAAATCTTGCCAAGTGATACATGGATAATATGCAAGCTTAGTTGTAATACCACTACGTGGTGATGATGGAATACAGGTGGGGCTTGTTTCCTTGTATAATCAATTGAAAAAAAATCCATCCTACACAAAGTTGGCCAACTACTGCATATAGATCCTTTTTTAAATCCATTTTATGAACTTCCCATCATAAGAAATAAAATATGAAGATAATTATAACAATGAATTCCATTCTAACCACACCCATTTTAAGGGTTAGTGGAAGTCACTTTTGAGAGAGTTTTAGGGTTTGGGTTCGTTAGCACCACCATGGCACTTTTGGCTATGGTGGTGATCATGTCTTCACACAAGGTTGAGTGTAATGGTAGGGTGGGAAAGAGGTTCTTGGTCATTGGTCCTTGGCATTTTACCCCTTCAATTGTATTGTGGTAGAGTGTTGAGTTTTGGGTAAGGTTTAGGACACATTGATTCTTAATGCAACTATCAATTTTGTTGGTGTGGTCCAAATGGTGGCTTCTAAATTTAGTGGTTTGTTGGTGGGTTTTTTTTGTTATGATGGTATTTTATGGAAATGTGATTATATCCTATGCTTAAGGTGGTTAGAGGTATGTGTAGTGTTGGTTTACTAGTTAGGCATGATAGATCGTGTTATGATGATGACACTATATTATAGTCATGCCTATTTTTGTTGCCATAGTGGGGCAAGTTTTCCCTTTGGTGGCTTAATTACTGCACAAAAAAATCAATGTTTATGTGTGGAGTGGATACCAAAGCAACGGAGGTAGAGGCGAAAGTGGGTTTGTTAAGGGATCACACAGTAAATTTAATGGTATAGTCCAATGGTTGTTGTCATGAGTACTTGCAATTCTCAATTGATTTGTTATTTCCTTTTCCCCTATGAGTTGTCATAGGGGTACCATGGTAAAAATGGAGGTCTTTCTAGGATACAACTTTGTAAGGGTGGCCATTGTCAATGTCAACTACTTTAACAAAAAGCTTTTTTGTACTTCTAATTTTTTGTGCCCCTTGTTTTTCCTATCAATGAAGCTAGTCAAGGGTTTTTTCTTGTTTCTACCTGAGTGGATCATGGGATTTCTATGATCCTTGGATTTTATGTGCATTTGTTTTAATGCATTTTTTGAGGAAATAGTGTTGCACACCTTTAATTATTTCTTTTGGGCTATACTATTTATGGTATTTTGGCAGTGTATGGGATTTGATTAGTCACTATGAAGCTTGTGGACTATATGGTCCTGCTTTTTTCTTCTTCCCTTGAGACAAACCAATTCTAGAACCCAACCAACTTGCCTAGGGAGATGAGTCAAGCAGTATAAATTTAGTAATGCATGGATGCTCAAGGAATTATGTCCAAAAGGGTATGCTTTTTGTTAGACAATTGTATAGGTGGTGTGGAGTTTCTAACAACCAACAATGTTTATTCTCTTATGTAATAAAACCTATGTGGTTGCTTTCCATTCAAGGTATATATTTACCTAATTGTAGGTTTTATTTTTTTATAGTACCATCCACCTTATTGATTTAAACCCAATGGGGGTTCTTTCTATTATATTACTACTAAAATGGACTCTATATATTTGAAGATGTTATAATCCCATTTGGGCATTGGGTAAAAACATTAGCAAGAGTAACATCATGAGTTAGAGGCACGTCCATGATATTAAAATCCAAATACATATCAATAATTGAAGCATTATATGAGGAATAATGAAATCCAACATCTAAAGTAGCCAACTAACTAGACGAAGGATTGTGAGTAATCTCTAAGGTCAGATAATTTAAATTGACAACGTGACTGCAAGATGTGCCACTAATAAGTGGTCGAAGATAAATATAAATAGGCACCAAGCAAGTTCCTCATCCCTTGTGTTATTTTTCCTTCTATTGGTTGATTCAAGTAAACTAAAATAACCTTTACCATTTTATGATGTAGAGGTTTTTTTTGCCACTTTCTTAGGAGTGGAAAATTGTTGATTTGATCGAGCCTCTAGTATGATATGATCTCCTTTCATATTGAAGTTTGTCTCATGCCCAAAAAATTTCCATCTCTTTATCCATAATTTTTACTTTGAAATCTCTTGTTGTGTGTCCAATCTCATAACATTTGCAACATTGGAGTGCAATATTTTCATAATCCTCTTGTTGATCCCATTCTTTTGATTCAAATTTTATCATAATGAACTATGGTAAAAGTTTTGAGATATCCATAGAAACACATATTTAAGAGTATACAACATGCCTTCTCTCCTTAGTAGCTAGTCCCTCTTAGATGAACTCCCCTAAAGTATTACTAATATTTTTGAAAAACTTTATTGATGAGCTGATAAGGAAGTCCAAAAGCCCAATCGATACCAAAATCCTTTTAATATTTCGTATTTCCATAAAAAATCTCACTCCATTGTCTTAATTATAATGCATCTTTATGCCTAAACTGAGGGCCACCATCCATTATTTTATTCCTTAATTTTTAACTAGAGAAGATAATAAGAAAAAATCATTTTGGAATAAAATTCATGGAGTAATTTGAATTCAATCCCCACTTCCACTTGATCCAATTTTGACTCTTTAAAAAGCTTGGCCAACATCCATAAGAAATTACATATTAAACCTCTACTTAAGAACTATTATATCCGACTTGATCATCTCATCCCCTACAATCACTTCTAGTATAGTATTTGTTACCTAGATAGGGTTTTACATTGGTTCCCTCTACCTCTTATTGCTAACTAGGGCATCCATACTTCTAACTAGGGCATCCTTCTAATAAGGACTTTCAAAAATGATTTTTCTACCATGTTACCTAGATTTTCTTCACATGAATCCTTTGGTCTGTGAGGTTCTACTAAGATCTAGAAGAAGAAGTGGTGCTCATTCCTTGATCACACTTCACTTCCTATGCACGATTCTTGCTTGCATCCATAATACTTGTTTGCTTTCTAAAGCAAGGCAAGGCTCACTTGTGGCTTACATTAAATCCTGATTTGCACTTGTTGGATATTCTTAATTTAACCTAATAAAAAATGTAACATGTTGGTATTTGTATGGGAATGGCCCCTAATAGAAGCCACATATAACTTATTAAACAAAAAAAAAAAGGCACCAAACAAGTTGAAGTATCCTTAAGAATATCATAGAGAAATTCCAAATATCCTAAATAAATAATCCATCAAACTCAACGTCTTATTTATTGATCACATCTTGAGTATAAGGATTATAGAGTTGATATGCTTTAGAGTATTCACTTTGCCCCACAAAAATACCTTATTACTCTTCAATTGAAGCTTATTTTACCTCTCAATAGGGACATATGCCCATGTGATTAAAAATATATCCTAAGGTATGAAATCGAATACATCTCTCTTGTCCAACACCCATAAGGGATCATCCCCTTCATTACATAAGTTAATTTCTTATTTGTGATGTATATCACACAACATGACACTTCATTCCCAGGTTTGAGTTTTATCTACTTTGCACACATTATGTAATGATCCATTTCATGATGGTCCTATTCTTTTGTTCAACCACTCTATTTTATTGAAGGATGTAATGAACAATTTGCTATTGAGAGATTAATGAAAAGTAAGAAAATCCTTAAAGGCATTACTAGTGAACTCTTTGCCTTAATTTATCTTAAGGTATTTAATCCCTTTTCCACTTTTGATATTCCTAGAACTTTGCAAAGGCTTGATCCTTGGATTTGATGGTGTAAAACCATGAGAAGTTAGAAACAACATCTATGAGTTTGATAAAAATTTAAAAAGGGAATGATCCACCATATGTTCAAAAAATGTAACCATTGACAAGATCCAAGGGTTGCAAGGCATACAAACTTTCTCTTTAGAAAATAATTCTTTATAATGCTTTTAAAAATACATCCCTCACACTCCACTTGATGGATCAATCAAATAAATGTCATTAACCATGTGAAGACAACTAATGTGCCTTAAGGATCCAAAATTGGTGTGACCTAAACATCAATGTCATAATCATTAGTGTCATTGGATTTAACCACTATATCAAAATATGTTATAAAATAAATACAACACATCTTACCCTAATTCCAAAAAATAAGGATGTTGAATTGTTTGATTCTTTTAGACCCATAAGCCTATGTAATATGGCATATAAGATTATCTCCAAAGTGATGGTGAATCGATTAAGGTCATTGTTAGACAAAATTATTTTAGAAGAGAAAGGAGGATTTGTGAAAGGTAAACAAATTCTGGATGGGATCATAGTAGCTCATGAAGTTATACATTTAGTAGCTTCAATAAAATAGAAAGCAATGATCTTAAAACTTGATATGAGTAAAGCCTATGATAGGTTTAAATGGGACATTTTTTGCAGTTTTAGAAAAGTTTGGATTCAGGAAGAGATGGATTAGGATGGATTAAAGCTTATATCTCTATAGTTTCTTATTCAGTGTTGTTCATTATTTTGGTAGAGGTTTTGAGTAAGAACTTAAAGAAGGATTACAAATATGGGCTTATAAATGGACTTAAGGTTAGTAATAACATCGACAACATCACCCATCAATAGTTTATATATGATACAACCCTTTTTGGAAGGGCAAGGATAAATGAGGCCAAAGCTTTGAATAAATTTTTAAAAGAATACGAAAGAGCATCAGGGCAAAAAGTTAATAGGACAAAATCCAAAATTTACTTCCTTAACACTCCAACTAATATCAAAGCAAGAATTTGTAGGTTACTTCAAATAGAGGAGGCAAATTTACTAGAAACTTATCTAGGGGTGTCTTTATTTGAGAGGAGAATGAGGATAAAATTATGAAATCTATTTATTAGTAAAGTTCAAAATAAACTTCCAACTTGGAAAGGTAGATGGTTATCGTTAGCAAGAAGAGTGTAGTTAATTAAGTCAGTCTTAGAGGCCATTCCAACATATTTTATGTAATTGTATACTATGCCAAAATTAGTTGAAAAAGTTTTAATCTATATTATGTGATACTTTTATGGTCAGGTGTACATGATAAAAAGAAAATTTATTTGGTGAAATGGAGCAAGGTGTGTGATGATAAAACCATGGGAGGTCTTGGTTTAAGAGTTATTATAGATGCAAACTTAGCTCTTAGGGGGAAAGTAATCTAGATATTCTACAAAGAGAGTCAAATACAATGGGCAAGAATTCTTCTAAGTATGTTGAGCCCAATGACCCAAGTTTAATATTTACTGCATTTTCTCTACCAAATGGTTCTACTCTTTGGAATGGTTTAAAAATTCTATTGATATAATGATTAAAGGTTTAAGATGGGTGGTGGGAATAGGAGAATTTTTTCTATTTGGATGGATACTTGGTGTGATAAAAAACCACTCAATTAGATCCAATTTTGAAACATTGGATGAGATTGTTTCAAGACCAATATGGTGATAGGGTTTCAAACATTTTGTACAAGGATTAGGAAGGAAGATACAAATGGAAAGAATATTTTTGTACAAGTATACAAGACATTGATTCTAGGAGGCAATTGAGTAGAAAGATAACAACTGTTATTATTTCGAGGGGAGCCAAGGATAAATTGATTTGGGAGTTGAATAGCTCAGGAGAATACACAACAAGAAGTGGATATAACATAAAACACCAATAAAATAGTAATATCACTAGAATATGGAGAGATATTTGGGATAGCCCAAGCATTCCTAAAGTTAAAATGTTTGTTTGGCTAGTAGGTCGTAGAATAATTTTATCCTGGGATAGCATTATGAAAAGGGGTTTTCATGGCCCCTCTCAATGTGTTCTTTGTAAGAAGGAGGAGAAGAGTGTAGACCATCTTTTGGGACATTGCTCAATAGTCTAGAAACTATGGCAATGGATTCTTAATATGTTTGGTAAATGCATGGTGATGAATAGAAGAATTGAAGATAGGTTAAAGCAATGGCATATATATTATAATAGTGAGGTTTTGCAGACAATATGGGATATATCAAAAGATACAATACTTTGAATTGTATGGCTAGAAAGGAACAAAAGTATTTTTAAAGGAAAGAAAAGCAATTTAGAGGTAATGAAAAGGAAGATGTAACAACCCAAAACTACTAACCCATTTTTTTTTAAATAATGAATACAAGTAAAGGTTCACAAGGGAGACACCCTTATATTATTTATCTCAGCATTCAAGGCTTCACCACATTTGAGTTCCAAGTCACTATAGACGACATTCAGTGGACAAGAGTGGTCAACTCCTATGTTTTTTGGGGTTCACCTTACTAAACCTACATGTTTAGAAGAACATCCAAAAGTGGTCCCCCCACCTTTAATTTACCCTCATCAGCATAGGGCCATATGACCACAACATAGTGATTATCCTTTAAGGCCCATAACACTTAAAGGGAGATGTCTATTCCTAACCTAACTCTAAGTTAGGTAGGTTAATCAAGCATAAATCCTTGGTGCTTAGTTACCATACTTCCATAGGCTAACTAAGGTTATAGACACTTCGATGACAACTAACATGATTACCTAATCCTACATGATCCATGGATCATCACTACTGACTTGTGAATGGTTCCATAACTCCTAGTTAGGATAAACCCGATTCTACTTGTTCAAGGTGTTTACAATTCATAAGTATTCTAGCTATTGTATTCACACAACTCCTTCTAGATTCATGAGTTTCCTAGCTATTGCATTCTTGCAACTCCTTCTAGACCTCATGGTTGCCTAATTATTGCATTCATGCAACTCCTCCTAGGATTGGGTTTTAAATTATTGACTCGGGTCCACAAGAGAAAATTAACCACCCCAAGATAATCTTATCTTAATTAATTCTTGCACTTTAAAACATAATTCTAAAGTAAAGCATCATACATCATATCAAAAGCACTTTAAATCAAGTCATAAACCATTTAATCCAAAATTCTATAATAGATAAACAAGGATACCTCTTAAATAAAGCCACATGTGCTTAATTCAAATGCTTGACATAAGCTTCAAAAGATGCATTCCTAAAATAAATGCTATACATAAATAACCAAGTACTTAACATAAATATGCATTCCTTTAACATAAATGCTACCTCATAATAAACCAAGTATTTAGTCATCAATATGCTTTGCTACAATTGATAGATCTCAACACTAACAATTCAACTAAAATATTGCTAAAAGAAACACTTTAATATACAAAACCCAAGATATCATTAAAGCAACATAATCTTTCAGTTTGTACAATAATCAAGTTTACAAAACTCATTGAACAAAACATGCTTTTACATAGCCTTTATTTTTCCACCACATCTATACATTCAAATCACTAAGAAGTCATCCGCAAATGATCTTCAAAGCATATAAGCATTTGCAAGCCTCTTTGTAATAGGGAAACCATCCATGGTTCATGAGGGAAACTTAGGGATAAGAATAGCTCTAGATGCAATGTATTTTTAACATGCCATTTTTTATTATGCAAGCAACCATGCATAAAAACATAATGAAAATAAGCCAACATGGAGAGAATCCCATACTTTTGTTTATAATAATCCCTTAACCTAAAAAATTCTTAGGAATCATTATAATAGTTTATCTTTCAAAACCAACATGCAATAATTCATTTTATTAAAGAGAAACCCATACTTCTCTTCATAATGATTCCTTAACCCACAAGAGTCTCAATAATTGCTTAATAGTTTCTCTTTCAAAACCAACATACAACAATTAATTTTATTAAATCACCCCTCTTATATTTAAAGCAAGGACACACATTCTATATTCCATAAAGAAATAACTTCATCCTCTCAATATAAATAAAGTTTAGCTTACGCACAATAAATATACATTCTCTAACTAACATAAAGAAAGCCTAACTTTCATATAATAAAGTTACATTCTCTTTCTAACAAAGAAATCTTAATATTTCATATTATAAAGTCTAACTTTCATATTATAAAGTTACCTTCTCTATCTAACATAAAGAAAGCTAACTATATAATAAAATTACAATCTCCTTTTAACATAAAGAAAGCTTAGCTAGAAGAGAACAAAAATAAGGGCTACGGTTTTCTCAGACTCACTATAAACTTATGGAAAATGAAGGTCAAGAAAAACATAAAAGACCCAAGGTCAACACAACTAATACTTGCCTCTCGCGCTCTAAAACCAACCAATGATAAAACAAAAGGCTTAAGAGACTCTAAGACTTATATAAAAACCTGAGTTGCATCGAAGCACCAAACATCGACGAATGGGTTAACTACCTAAGGTAAGAGCTACACAGCTGATGATTTTGGATTGCCAAGCAAATCTCCAAGCAACCCCATAGACCATGTATTTATGTCAAATTCAAAAATGCACAAGGATTACATTGGTTGCAAAAGGCACAAGGATTACGTTGACTCCAAGATGCATAGGGAGTACATTGGCTCCAAGATGCATATGGATTCAAAACAAAAAGGACAATGCACTACAACATAAGGACACTACGCTCGAACTTAGAAAAAACAAAATAGAAATGAATCTATAAAGAGCTTCAAAGAAAAAAAGTCCAACCATAAGCGAAGAGCAACATAAAAAGACCTATCTAGCAACCAAGGACATCATAGAGAAGGAACAATATGCCTCAGATATCTTACCTTCTACACTACACACTGACTTGATCCATGGATGCACTTTTTGCTTCTTAGCTCCTTTGTCCTACGTTCTACCTATGATATTTCCAACCATCCCAAGCTTGCCTGAAGGTTTTCTATGCAATATAGCCTAGGTGGTTTTCTAAAGAACCCTCATGTTCTTCATGGAGACTCCTCCGAGTTGGTTTGTAATGTTCTTCTTGAATGTTCTAGCTTGAAATGCTCAATCCCATAAATGGAATATGGTTCCATATTGCTAAAATCTAACTCTTCTTTAAAAGATAATAAATTATTTTCCCTTTAATATTAGGATGAAACCATACAACAAATTAAAGTTGAATTAATTTCAATAATTCATTTTTATTAGTTTCCAATTACTAATATTGATTATTAGCATTGGCACTAATATATTCAAGTATTAATGCCACCACATTAATACTTAACTAATACTCATTAGTTATTATCATTATTTTTATATACAAAAGCTAAACATTAACCACATTTATGTCATTCATATCCATAAAGTTGCACACCAATATTTTATCCTTAAGTAGGTGGCTCTTTTAAGATAGTAAAAAACTATCACCAACCTATCAAGGAGACTCATTGCTTAGGCAACTTCCTGATACAAAGGTGTGAACATGGATTTAAGCATACATCAATGCATCTATATGAAAGGTATTTTTCCTTGTTACCTTGAGCTACCGATGAACAAGTCATCATCATCATTTCCTTGAATATCTCTCTTTGTAGGTGGTTCACCCATAGTTTCCCACTAGAGAGAGAGATTACTTGGTATTGCACCCACAATTACATCAATAGTACCATATTCTATGCTCAAAATAATGCAATCATTCCATCATATATACATCATAAAAGAAATCATTTCATTAAATATTCACATCAAAACATAGTTCATTGTCTATAAAGAGTTTTTCCAAGGAGGGTTGTTACAGAAGATATATTTAGACATAAAGGAGTCTAATCCAACCCTATCAACTCACCCAGTCCCTAATATGGAAGTAGATAACCTTGATATATGGATTCAAGTCATTAAATGAAACTATGATGTTGGGTACAAGAGAAGCTAAAAGAAGGCAAAGATATAAAGTGGTAACCACCATATGTGGAGTGGGTTAAATTGAATTTTTATGGAGCATCTAAAAGAAATCCAAGACCAACAAGAGGAGGAATAATTAGAAATAACAAAGGAGATATTTTATCTCATTACACTTTCAATAGTGGATTTAAGACAAATAATTAAGTTGAAGCTTGGGTGACTTTAAAAGGGTTAAAAATATGCAAACAAATGAAATGGAACAGAGTATGGATGGAATCTTATTCTCTCATAGTAACAAATACAATTTTGAGGAAAGCAAATGCTCCATGGAACATACAAGAGATAATTGTGGAAATTCAAGATATTGCTAAAGAATTTGAAGAAATCAAGTTTACACATATATTAAGGGGGAAACGAATGTGCATATAGGGTAGCCAATAGATGGGTTTTGAGTGAAGATAGTGGAGTTAAATTCTCCTTTCCATGGTTAGAGGAAGCAGTAAGTTTAGCTGAAGCTGACAAGAAAATATTGACTGCTTGAATCAAATAATGATTAAGATTTAATTTAATGTTTTCCATTGGTAATATCTGTTTTATTTTATAAAAATAATGTGTTTTCATATAAACTATTTATTATAATTTTTGTGGTTGCACTTGTGTTTCAAGAAGGAAACTAGCAATTCAGATTTGGTAAAGCAGACTATGATAGTGAGATGTTTTGGAAATATTACTCTACTAAGATGCAATGCATAGATAGTAGAGATGAAGTTTTGGTATTTTGAAGGCTACTATAGAAAAATGTCAAGAAGGATGTTGAATTATGGAATATTTGTATTCATACAATAATTTGGAAAGATCCAGAAAATAAATATCAAGATTTCAGACATTTTATGTAAAATGATGTAGGTTTCTAGCTATAGCATCTCAATTGAGATGAGAAGTATATCTATTTGTAAATTCTCAAGCTCTAAATAAGAGAGTTGTAATTCGTCAAGGGTGGGGGACCCAAGTACAAGCTCTTATTATCCAGTCAAAAAAACCCACTCTATCAATATATGTTCTCATTCAAATAAGGAGGGGTCTCACCTAATTTTATACACATGACATGACCCATTATACTAACATAAAGAAACTAATCTAAAATCATCATCAATATCCTTGTAATTCAATGAATGAAAAAAATACAAAACATGAATAATATGTCCAAGAGTGGAGGAACAATTAGTCACATCACTACAAGCTAAGAGTTACAAGGCAAAGGTATCACCAATCGTATTGCTCATTATAATTCAAAAGAAGGTGACAATGCTTAGTCATGTGCCTTTTAGCTCCTAAATCTACAATCTATTTTTTAAAAGAGGAGGACAATAAGTAAATTTAATACATAGATATGCATGACTAAGAAGTATCACCATCTTCTTCCTGAATAATGAAAAGAAAGGTATTGCATCTACATTTATTTTCAAATTCCTCACATTCTTAAATTTTGATTCTATAAAATTTTACTTTATGCCTTTTTTTCTTACATAACTCACAAACTAGCTTCTATAAGTTTCAATTGGAATACATATATATATATATATATATATATATATATATATATATATATATATATATATATAGAGAGAGAGAGAGAGAGAATGTTTTTGTGGAACCTATTTTGGATGTTCTTATACCTTAGGTATAAGCCTTATAAAATTTCTAAAATCCACTTTACATTTGATAAGATGAGTGAAAACCTCACAAAGAGTTGACTCTACTTGGCTCTTATAAAACATTTACAAAGTGAAAAAAGTATCATAAATTGAGGAAACATTAATGATGATAGTATCCACATGGTTATAATTTCCCTTGTTTATCCCTCTAGCAATAGTAAAGGTAAAGGTAGTTTAAGCTGCAAGCTTACTATAGTGGTAAGGTCTTTGGCCTCTCTTTGAGAGGTCCAAGGTTCAAACCCCACACAGTATGAGGGGACCAAGACCCCTCATAAGAACCTATGTAAACTTATTGAAAAAAATGTAAAGGTAGTTTATAACATATGCAAGACAATAGGCTATATGAGGCGACCCTTATGGAGGATGTTGTTTACCTATATGTGGTTATCTAACCAATACTTCGATTACAAAAGCATGATGTGCAACCCTACCACCATAGGATTCAAACCTTGAACCTCTATTTAGAGTTCCGAAGTCTCCATAATTAGGTCCACTAAGGTTGATGTTAACCTACACTTAAATCTATTTATATACTCTTTAATATCGTTGAATTTATCTAGCTTTAAAGAACCAAGCTTGACTTCTACTATGCTAAATTGTATGGTGTTGAATTTATTTAAAATATTTTATAACCTCTTCCACACTTGATGGGGTCCTTTAGTTCTTGTAGATGCAAGATTGACTCTTTATCTATATATAAAGCAATTACACCAAGAGCTTTGTCATTCTTTTGTCATATAGTATCCTACTTCTCATTAGTGCTTGTAGAGGATGGGTCTATCTCATCTAAATGCATCAATAGCCTACTACCTTAAGGATAAAGTTATATCTTAATTCTTCAAAAGGTATAATTATCTCCATTTAAAATAGGAATAGGTAGTGATTATACAATAAATCTAAACAACAAAAAATACCACAATACAAGTATTGTTGTAAAGAGCTCAATAAACTATTATATTTAAAAATATCAAAGTGTTTGTATGGGCATATATGACCTCTAGAAGATAGCCCCTTATGTAACCCAAATTGACACCCAAAAAATAAAAAAATTAGAAATTTTATCCAATCACTCTCGAAATGTCACTTGACCTAATTTGACAATCATTATACATTGTAGCCTTACACCGAGGAAAATGTGATAATATGATTTTTACAAAACATAAATTTTGTAACCATAGGTGTATATGTGTATGGGCATCTTGAACTAAGTGAACTAGCTAACAATCTCGTATATCCTTTTGAAACTAGAGGGGCATAAGGGTCATAAAATCTATAAATCTTGGCTTGTACAACCTAAAAACCATTCATGATTGGGTGGGTAAGGGATTTCAACCCTCAACCACTCATATAAGCATAGTATTGACTATGAGAAGTAAGAAATATGCCTACAGTTCTCATATTGTAGACAAGGTAAATATCCCGAGTGAAAGATTGTTACTCTCTAATAATATGCAATGCCCTCTCTTTTATTAAATACGATATTATGAAGGACAAATACCAAGGGAATATTCCCTTGAAATATGTCACCCTCTACCACTATTAATTAAAATTAAAATAAACAAATTTAAAATAGTTTGTAAGATAAATGTACCGATTTTCAATCTTGGAATAGATGTCTCAAATGACAAAATCTAGAAAATACTTAATTGAGATCCCCATATTTTTTTGTATAGTTTCCATTATTCTAACATTTTTTTCATAATTCTTCTTAGTTCATCCTATACAATCATTCTTTAAGTAAAAAACTTAAATTAACTATACATTTTCTAGGCTCCACAAGCATTGAAGGAATCATAAGTAACTCTTATTTGGACCTCAAACCCAAAGTACTCCAAAATGCATTAAATTTTACCTAAAATTTCACTGGCATTCAAGGGTGGTTTGATGATGTTTAGTACTATGTTCATTTTTTGAGATGTTAAAAATATTATCCTTTAATCATGGTGTTATGGCACCAAAAATATTTAGAGGGATGAAAGAAATAGTTTTCAATAAAAACCTAAAATAATCTTTTAGAGTTTTAGAAAACCCTAAAAATAATATTCAAAAGAAAAGTTTGCATTGCAATTGTTCCTCTTGAAAAACACTTATTCGTTGGAACCTACCACTATAGGAGAGAGAAATAAGAAAATTTGATCAAGATTTTACCCACTTGACACCATGTAGAAACTTATGTAATAAGATTAAAAATAAATGGAATCAAATGCATTACCTATGTACTCGTCAAAAGAAAATAAAAACAACACTCAAGGAAACATAAAATATGATGAGATGCTCATAGACAAATAAATAATCTCTAACCTATATACAAATTAATGGGTGGCAAGGGTATAAATAACCACTATAGTATGAATAAATCCCAATAATAGTAAAAATTAGCGTAGCATTGGATCATGATAAACTATAAGTATCACCTTCTAAGGTGAACATGGTCCAAAAGGGAAAATAGCAATGTAACATAAGAAAGTGTTAGTCATGGTTTATAATGAAATATTATGCATCTCAACAATCTTATATACAAAAAATGTGGAAATAGTTAGAATATCTCTCCAAGAGTGGAGGCATTTCCACTTTTTGGGTTATAAGAAGATAGTTACAAATATTCATGTAGCAAGATTGTGCATGTCTATATGTTATACTAAGGGGGGAAATGTACTAAGAATATGCTATAGCAACTTATGTAATTATTCTAGTATTTGAAGCCTATGGGATTTAGGAAAAAAATTTAGTGGTGAATAATTTCATGTTATAAACCATGGTTCTAATGCCATGGGTGAACTGTATTATTTTATCATATGGAACTAGCTTAAGTAGTTTACTTTATCAAATTTTAAAAGGGAGACCTAGGTTTGAATGTTACCAACCAATACATGCATAACAACCAAGTTCTTGTAATAACACTATGTGGTCATGATTTAATATGAGTGAGGTCTATTTAAATCCCAAGTAACCAATTAAAAAGAAAAAATATTCTAGCATTTTATTCATGGATATGCTTTTGCTAAGATATGGTTATTTGCATTTGGTGCTTTGGCTTTGTCACCTAGTGCTTGCTTATATGTCAATGTTAGCATATAAGACATCAATTCTTGAGCTTATGGTAACACTAGGATTGATGACTAGTGTTAATGTTTTATATCATGTTGACAATAGAGTGAGGTGTAATACTTATTGTTTTAGTGTTGCTTGTCATTAGGCTTTGGCACTGATTTGTAAGGTTATGCCAAAGTGCAAAGGATTTCCATTACACTAGCTTTTGCCAAAGCTTAGTGCTTGATGATGAGGAATTAAACAACCCCTATTTCACTTGGATCACTTGATCAACTTTGTATTCTCATCTGTTAGGTAAACACTTATCCTTATCAAAGTAGTTGTTGAGGCTTACACATTTGCTTTGTTGTAGAAATCTAATAACTCAATGTCTCCACCCATTATTATCTTTGTCTTAGTAACTCCACCATGGTAAAGTCTCTCTACATTTTTCCACTAATCTCCTTATAGATCATAAAACTTCCTTATTTGTTTTCCACAATGTCGATATCTACAAACTTTGTATGCTTTTCTCATCCTCCTTTGTTTTGCTCATCTCCATCAAACATAACCCCCACCTATTCCATACTTTCTTTCATCACTATTATGTTGGCCTCTCCATAACTCAATCAAAAGGAAAAAATATTTGAGAAATGGAGAGAAGGATTTATATTGTTTAAACATGTGTTGCTCAAATCTATCATAAATGATCATATGCCTATATGATAGAGGAGGATACAAAGCTCTATGCAACCTTGTCTTTCCTTGTGAGGATATAGTGGCATTGAGGCCAACAACCCATCGTAATATTTTTTACATTATTCTTCTAAATAGGTATAAGCTTGTGTTATCACATCTACAACGAAGAGGTAATTATTGTATTTTCACTCTTATTTGTAATTGCATGAATACATAAGATGACCTTGTTGGTATTCACAATATTTTCCAAAAATGAACAAAATCAAACCATTCACACAAATTTTATACACAAAGTAGAGGACAAAAAAGGAAAGTGAGAGACACAAAAACTATGGGTGCCCTTAAGCACCTGATCTATTATCTCTCATCAACTATGTTGTTTGTGATTTTCAAATACAAATTCTATATGTTAACTAGAAATTGTACAAAAGTAAAAAAGCAATACTATAAATAAAAATACTAGCACAACACATGACACGATATTTATCCTAGATAAAACCCCTTCTCGAGGTAAAAAGTCCAGCATGAAAATGGTGTTCAACCTCTTATTTTGGTCAAAATCAAGTAGAATGGTGTTCATCTACTTAAAAATATAATGAGTGATATATTTTACTATTGTCTTTTATGAGATGTGCTTTCTCCTTTTTTCATCCTCTTACCTAATCTTTTTTTTAGTGGAAAAAAATTCCCTTCTAATATTCTTGGTCGATGATTATATTGGTCGTTAGGAAAGACCGATTTTTTATAGTTACAACAACTATGGTTTCTTGTCTGCATTCCATTATGACTATTAGACTATGTGATCCAAGTTTTGTGGAATTTAGTCACTATAAAGCCTTGCACTTGTGGGATTATATAAAAAAATTGTTTGTGGTATTTCACCTTTTTGCAAACTACTCAAATGTTTGCATTCATGCAAAGGACTTATAATATTTTCAAAACATTATAGTTTATGGAGTTGTTAAGTTTTTTTTCTTTTGAAATCTACGACCACGCAAATGGCTTACTCTATTTTTTTTTATCACACCTCTCCAATTAGAGGCTTTTGGTCCCCAAAAGTTTATTATTTAGGAAGAATACTAGAGAATAGTTCCTCAATCCTTTCCCTATCATACCACTTAGCTTTGTTGGGCAACTATTCCTTTAATGCAATTTGCCAAAACTTCTATTGTCCTCTTTGAGTGGTTTAGGTCTTCTTCCTTAGCACCGAGTCCTCCATTTTATCTAATGAATTAGGAACATAATCTTCTATGAATGGTAGAACTTGTTCATTCTCCTTTTTATTAATCATTAATGGCTCAAACAATTGAATATTCTCCACATTGACTATTGAATACATTCACATGTATAAAGGTAAATTCAATTTGAATGCATTATCACTTCTTTGTTCAATGATTTCAAATTGTACTTGAGTGGTCTCAACTTCTTGGCTAAGCCCTATAATATTTCCTTACTAATATACAAACAAATTTGATCTTCCACTTTGAATTGATGGTCGACTCAATGTTGATCATGTCACAACTTGTATTTTGCCTAACTTGCTTTTAGTTGTTCTTGTACTTTTAAGTGGATTTGTGTCACCCTTTCAATAAACTTCACTACTTTATTTTCCTTCCCCTACTCTACTTGATAAGTTCCCTCATGTTGTTGAAATATCACATCTAGAGGTGAACGCGGTAGATATCCAAAACAAGTTTCAAAAAAATATTTATGAGTGGATGAATGTACAACTCTATTATAAGAGTGTTGTATGTAAGTGATGTGCTCGTCCCAAGACTTCTAACACTTATTATGGCACCCTTGTAGGATTTGTACTAAAGTTATATTGACTATGTTAATTTATCCATATTTGTGAGGATGGAATGTTGTACTTCTCTTCAACTTGGTATCCATTTTCTCCCATAATATGGTGTAGAATTTTCCCAGGAACCTAGAATCCTTATCAAACACTACATAACTTGGTAGTCCAAAATGTACCCATACATTTGAGAAAAACAAGATCGTTGCTTCATGGCCTTGGATAGTCTTTTTACATAGAATTAGTAAGTACATCTTGCAAATTCATTTCACAACTACAAACAAGCAATCATGGCCTTTCCTATACGTTAGTAGTCCCCCAACAAAGTCAAGTCCATGGATATGCTTTCCCATTGTCTGCTAGGTATTGGAAGAGGCATATATAGTCCTCACTTTTGTTTGCTAGGTTTTTTGGTATTGTAGAGAACACACCTAATAAAATTTACAACTTGTTCTTGCATCATGGAGCAAGAGATATATCTTTGCAGATTTACAACAAATTTATGATGAGGCTAGGAATTGCCTCATCCATGGACACTTTTTGATACATTATAACTATTTGACTTACCCTTTTTACTATGTTTTTTTATGTTAATTATGGGTAAAATGCATTAAATAATGATGTTTGCATATTCTGAAATGACAAAGTGCATATACTCTGTTTTACTATTTTTACTACAATTTCACCTGTTTTCAGTTAATTAATCAGTAGTATTGTAATAATTCATAATCATAGCATAAACCTTGTTGAATATCTAGTGCTTAAAAATATTGTGTTCCTCTGTTTAAACTGATTCAAATGGAAAAATGCACCAAGAACTTGTCCACTGTAGCTGACTATGCAGGAAAACATGTCGTGACTGTGACAATTCCAGCCAGTTGTACATATACAGCAAGGCTTGGAATTAGTCACTCCAGCACATGCCACCAATGCAGAAGGGTGTACAAGATAAGGGAAAACAATCCAAATGGTCAACAACTTCCTCCCTATATGTTTGGAGCACAGATAAGCAACGAATTGTCACCTGCCTATTATTCTGGAGCAGCGTAGGAATAAGCAGCATAGGAATAGGGAATAGCATAGGAATAACCAAAAAGGGTCAAAATGCACCAAAACCGTGGAAAGTATGGTTGGAAATTGACCAAGCAGTTAGTCCACCCTATTTGGACTCTGTTCCTTCACCATAGGCGGACCAGCTGGGATAAAGGGATAAAAGTTGACAAATTATAACCCTGCATTCCAGGAAACTATTTTGTAAACAGTTGGAAATCCCTAAAACTCAGCAAACATATATATCAACTTTATCTTATAAATAAAGCTCCCAACACGGTTGAGAATGATAGATAATAGATATGTAGAGGAATAGGAGATAATTATTAGCAGAAGATAAAGTCTTTGTAGCATTACAATAAAATGCAAATTTTTCCTGTAATACTGTAATGCAGCTTCAGATGGAATAAAAGGTGCATTCTTCAGATTTCATTAACATTTGATGGTTGATAGTGCACATTTAATTTACCTGGTATAATTCTTCACCCTCTTTTGGTTCTGGAAGCAAGGACCACTTGCAGGATCATAGGAAGGGCAGCAGTGATAGAAAATTCTTGTTGATTTCTTGCTGCAGCAGATCAGCAGAATTATGTCAACATTTATTTACAGAATTAGTTTCATTTTAGAATTGCACCATAGCATCTAGAACAGGTTTAATCATGTGTTAGAACAATATTTAGCATTTGACCTATAATGACATCATTTTTAGCATTTTCTACAATTTCCAAAATTACATCATTTTCAGTATTTTCTGCAATTTCCAAAATTATGTCATTTTCAGTTTTACTGCAATAAACATTAATTTGGTTTCTCAGATTCAACTTATGTCCAGACAATTGTGAGTTTTATCATTGGTTTAATTTCTGCAAGCGTGTGTGTGAATTTCCATTCTGCAGTTTAATTTCCTGCAATTTTGCTTTTTGGTCAATTCAACAACATTTTATTTCTTGTCAATTTCGGATTCTGCAGTTTCATTTTCCTGCAATTTAAATTCAGCTTTAGATTGTGCAATTTGAGTTCCTTTGTTAGAAATTAGGAAGATACAACAACCCCCAACACTGCTAACAGACCTACCAATAAAATCCTATTCTTGGATAAACTGAACTTGCAACTATGACACCTCCTATCGTATACAGCCTTTGGACATCGCCCTGGACTGACATATAATTACTAAATGATGAATGATCAACGACCCTCATCATTTTTGGCATCATTTTTGGGGAACAAATGGTGTTGTTAGGAAAAGTGAAATAGGTCAAGAATTGTATTACAATTTTTGAAATACTGCATTTCAATTTATTTAGTGAATAGGCATGAATGCATAGGCCAAGAGATGAAAGAGGGAGGTTTATCATAACTAGTTCTGAACCACCAAGGCATTCTTCACGATCAGATGAAGAATTGCCTGTGCAAGAAATACATTCTTCACCAACTGAAGCTTTGGAAAGATTAGAATAAGAGCTTTTTGTAGCACTTGCTGCTAAACATTCCCCTAAGCCTGAACCATCCACATTAAACTCAAGAAATAAAACAACTATGGCAGCACCACCACCACCACCAGGTGGGTATAATAATGTTGATGATCCTCCTAAGACTTTTGAATACCCTATACAGTTGGATCCAGCTCTAGATGCTCCCATGAAAACTATTTCTCCATCCATATTGCCAATTTTTAGGGGAACTGTTTCAGAAGATCCTGATCAATTTTTGTTTGAATTCAAAGTGTTATGTCAGACTTATGACTACATAAATGATAATCATAAATTGAAATTGTTTCCTACTACGCTGGTTTATGAGTAATCTTGAACCTAATTCAATCCATACTTGGGATGACATGGAGACTGCATTCTTACATAAATATCAAGATTATTGTAGAGTACGAAATAGGAAATATGAGTTGTTTCGGATCAAGCAAGAAGAAGATGAGAGTTTAGAGGATTATCTTGATCGTTTTGCCTTTGTCCAAAAGAGATGTGGTATTGTAGAACTAGATTTCTTAAAACCTGTCTTCTTAAGAGGATTGCAGGATGAATCTAGGGAAGTATTAGATTTAATGGGAAAAGGAGACATAGATCAACTTGACATTGAAGATATTGTGGAGTTATGCAAAATTATTCCCGCACTCACCAACGAAGAAAAAAGTGAAATTCTGGCAATAGTGACATAAAGGAGTTGATGGAGGAAATGGCTAATTTAAAAACTGATATCCTTGTTCAACTTAATTTTGCATTAGGTGAGAGAAATATAAAACCCAATTCTACACCACCTTTGGCAATTTATTGCCTGAGATGTAGAAATAAGCATACCTTGCAGGATTGCCCTTTAAACAAAACTTCTATTTGTGAAATTTGTTCCAAGGAACATTCAATAGATAGATGTCCTTTGTTTCCTCATCTAAAATTTGTTTTGGGCACCCAAACAGAAGAACTTAATGCTATTGGGCAGAGATCCGGTGGTGGCTATGCACAATATCCCAATGCTCCTCGATTCCTAAATTGGGGACAATCTCCTTGGAATATGAATATGCCATGGGGACATGCATAAGTCTCTACACAACCTTGGAACCATCCTTGGACAACTCCTCCAGATTGGTCACATTTTGGGTGGATGAACCCACCTTAGCATACAATTCATCCACAATGGACATAGCAAGGACAAATATGGGGATAGCAATATCCACCATATCAAGGACAACAAAGGTATCAAGGGCAAGCTCAAAACTTGCTGCCCGCTCCTAATCCAAATTTTTAGGGAAGAGCACAACATCAACAAACACAACCAGTGAAACAACCTCCACTCCTAGCTCAGCCTGTGACTAACCCAAATAATACCAGACAAACATCCCCTATTTATGAGGCTGACTTTGAAGACTCTTTTGCAGTTCATGTACTTGACTGTAGTAACATCCGGCTGCGTTCAGGGAAGGTTTTACCTAAACCTGTTCCACCCACCATTGAAGAAATTAGTAAGAAACAAGAACCTCCAAATCAAGAGACAGTGCAACAAAAAAAAAAAGAAGAAATAACAAAAAAAATGCAAGAATCTTCTCCAGTAGCATTACCATACCCTGAAATATTTGATCATATTGATCACCTTTCGAATCAGAATTAGTGATAGAACTTAAAAATATGTCAATTTCTCTCCCTTTGTTGCAAGCAATAAGGGATGTGCCTTTAATCAAAAAGACTATTCAGGAGTTATGTATCAAGAAACCTGGTAAAAAAAAGAAGGCCTTTCCTAAAACTATTCAGGTAGAAGGAAAATTAGTTGATTTATTGTCTGGGAAACTAGTCCCTCCCAAGGTGACCCAGGTAGTCCAATAGTTACAATAACTATTGGGTTAATGCAAATTCCTAATGTGTTAATTGATCTTGGAGCTGCAATTAATGTCATGACTAAGGACACAATGCAAAAACTGCAAATCAAAAATCTCAGTCCTACCACCACAGTTTTGGAAATGGTAGATAGGTCAGTTGCTAAACCAGAAGGTATCCTAGAAGATATAGCCATTGAAGTCTTTTATTGGGAATATCTTGTAGACTTCTTAGTGTTGCAGCTTAGAAATTTAGTCAATGGATACCCTATCATTCTAGGACGATCTTGGCTGGCTACTGCAGCTGCTTTTATAGACTGCAGGTCTGGGGAAATGACCATTTCTAATGGTGTTGACTTGAAGAAAATTTCTTTGTATCCACTAGCTCAACCATAAACTAAATTTTTTGGATAAATTTGGTATCCTGAATCTAATGAAGAACAAGAAACCATTGCCACTTTGGCTACAGTTGTAGTGAAGGAACATATTGAGGAAATCACTACACCAGAAAGAGAAATATTCGAGAATGAAACTGTCCTAATTGAAACATTACAATCAGAAGGACTAACTGATGATCAAATTCTTGTTCATTGGTTGTTGTGGAAAGAGGAGGAACACATTTTAGAACCTCTGTCATCCATGCCTAGTCATGAAATATCATTCATACTACCACATGGATGGCATCATCATCTTCTTAACACCTTCAAATGTCCTTTGATTCCATCAGGTATCATCTCTGAGACAGATTCTAGAGTATTTCATACCTTGCAGCCACATCATTGTCCATTAAATGCATTAATCAGTAACTATGAAGCATCTAGTTCTGTCCATCCATGGATCAAACAAATTGAAACACAGCCAGGTAAATTTTTGAACATTAATAGTTGGCTAACTGAGGACCAAGAAACCAAATTGTTTGCAGTGTTATAGAAACATGTTCAAGCTTTTGCATGGAACTATAAGGACATGACAGGAATTCATCCTGAGGTATGTACACATAGGATATACACAGAAGATGTAAAACTAGTAAGGCAACCTCAGAGACGCTTGAATCCTGCTCTGAAGGAGATTGTGAAAGAGGAAATTGAAAAACTCTTAGATGTTGGATTCATTTATCCAATTTTAGACGATAAGTGGGTTTCACCACTGGTCATTGTTCCAAATAAAAATGGTAAAATGAGAGTATGTGTGGACTATAAGGAGTAAAATAAGGTCACACATAAGGATCATTTCCCATTACCATTCATAGACCAAGTATTGGATACCCTTCTTTGGAAAGAAATTTTTATGTTTTCTTGATGGTTTCAAGTGGGTATAACCGAGATACAAGTGGCGCCAGAAGATCAAGAAAAGACTACCTTTACATGTCCTTGGGGAACCTTTGCTTACGGGGTTTTACCCTTTGGGTTATGTAATGCTCCAGCAACATTTTAGAGAGTTGTTTTAGCAATTTTTTCTGATTTAACAAATGAAAGTGTTGAAATTTATATGGATGACTTCACAGTATTTGGAGATACTTTTGAATATGCATTAGAACAGCTTGAAAAAGTGTTGATTCGCTGTGAAACATACCACCTCTCTCTTAATCTTGAGAAATACTTCTTAATGATGGAGGAAAGAATTGTTATTGGACATCATATCTCTTCTTATGGAATCAAGGTTGATCCTAAGAAGGTTGAAGTCATCAAAAACCTCCCTCCTCCACAAACTCAGACTGATGTATGCAGTTTCTTAGGACACATTGGTTTTTATCGCAGATTCATTGCTAATTTTAGTACCATAGCGAATCCCATGTTTGCATTACTCATGAAAGATTACGAATTTGTTTGGTCTTCTGAATGTCAAAATTCCTTTGAAGACTTAAAGGAGAAGTTAATCACTCCACCTGTACTAAGACGTCCTAATTGGGAGTTACCCTTTCATATTCAAACTGATGCTTCCAATACTGTTATTGGAGCTGTGTTAGGACAGATTGAAAATGGGGAACATTATGCTATTTATTATATCGGTAAAAACTTGACGAGAGTGAGAAAAACTACACTACCATCGAAAAATAATTCTTGGCTATAATCTATGCTATTAACAAATTTTGACACTATATCACAGGTTACCAAGTATTCGTCCATACGGATCATGCTGTAATCAAATATTTGATGAATAAACCATTGGTTAGTGCAAGAATTATTCATTGGTTGATTCTATTGAAGGAATTTGATGTTACAATAGTGAACAAACCTGGGAAATCTAATGTAGTCGCAAATTTCTTATCAAGAATACCAAATGCAGATACAGGAGAAGTGGTGGAAGATACCTTTCCAGATGAAAAGTTATTTTTTGTCTCTGTACAATCTCCATGGTTTGCAGACATAGCTAATTACTTAGCTATAGGAAATATTCCTCTTCACTTTACCCTTAAACAAAAGAAACAGTTAATCAAGCAAAGCTCTTCTTTTAAATGGATAAAAGGATTACTGTTTAAATGCAGTCCTGATCATGTTTTACGCAGGTGTATCCGCCAGGATGAAGTATATGATATCCTACGAGCATGCCATGATGAACCATCAAGAGGGCATTATTCAGTCAAAAGTATTATTCGTAAAATTTTGGGAACCGGATACTATTGGCCATCTTTGCACAAAGATGTAAAAAGGTACGTTAGACATTGTGATGCTTGTCGACGAATGGGAAAACCTACCTTTACTAATGAAATGCCATTACAACCTCAAATAGGAATAGAACCATTTGAAAGATGGGGTTTAGATTTCGTAGGACCCATTAATCCTCCTTCCCAAGGCAAAGTGCATATCTTGGTATGTACTGATTATGTTACCAAATGGGTAGAGGCTCGTGCCTTTAAGCATGCTTGAGAAGAAAAAGTTGCTGATTTTCTGTATTCATAGATTTTTCTGCGTTTTGGAGCCCCACAATCCATCACTACAGATCAAGGACCCCAATTTACTTCAAAATTTATTGAAGTCTTCACTCAACTCTATCAATTCAAACACAAAAATTCCTCACCTTATCATCCACAAGCCAATGGCCAAGTTGAAGTGACTAATAGGGAATTAGAACGAATTCTGACCAAAACCATAGCAGTCCATAGAAGAAATTGGTTGGACAAGTTACCATAAGCTATTTGGGCTTATAATACCACTTGGAAATCTACCACTGGATTTATGCCATATGAATTAGTTTATGGAAAAAAACCTCTTTTGTCTATTGAGTTTGAATTACTAACTCTTCGAACTGCTTTGGAAGTAGGTATTGATCTATCACAGACATAAGAAGATTGTATTCTGCAACTTGATGCATTGGATGAACTACGCATGGATGCACTACATCAGACAGAGATAATCCAAGCACAATGAAAGATGTGGCATGATAGTCACATACAACAACAGAAATTTCAGCAAGGTGACTGGGCCTTGTTGTTTGATTCACAATACAAGGATTTCCTTGGAAAGTTGCAGACCATATGGCTTGGACCGTACCAAATTGAGGAAGTATTTGACAATGGAGTTGTTCGCCTTACACCTATTGATGACTCACGACGCAAGTTATTGGTGAATGGACATCATCTTCGTATGTACCATAAACTACACAACAAGGACGAATTTCTCAAGCAAGTGGAAAATTTTGATGTACACATTTGGGAAGAAAACACTTCTTCCATACTGAATTCAGCAGATTGACACAATATATATATAAAAAAAAAAAAAAAAAAAATTTAGGACGTGAAAACCTCTTTGAGGCGCTCCTGAGTCGGGTTTACATGAAAACAAGTATTCCAGCATGTTTACCTAGTTTGTTTCACCATCATTGTTCGGTCTTGTCTCATGACCGTTGTTTCATCTGTTTTCATATTGCACCTACCTTAGTTCAAAAATTGATTAGCTGGAAATCTCAGCAGGAGCACCCCGAAATGTAGATAAAATGGTTATAACAGGTATGTGTCTTTTTCATTTTCCGAATAATGTAAATCATTAGTATATAGTGTATATATCCTTGATTAGTATAAAAGCATATAAAAAGGGGAATCAAAAATGGAAAGTTCTTGTCAGTTTTTCAAAAATGCCTTTGCCTAGTTCTGCTCTAGAATGAAAAAACAAAAGTACGTCGAAATCAAAAAGGGAAGCGCAGGAATAAACTGTTTATATTCCAAAGCACACGAATGATTCACAAAGCACAAGAAAAAGTTGTTTATGTTTTAGGCGCAGGAACGAGCTGTGTATAAGTGCCAAAATAACTTATTAAGCGCAGGAATAGACTAGTTTACTCTATACTCTGAAATAAATCACTAAGCGCAGGAATGAAGTTTTGTGCAATAAAGTCTACGACACATGGCCTGCAGTGATTTAATTGGTTTTGAAAAATGACAGGTCTCAAATTCAAGGTGGCATGTGATAGCTGGCATCCATAACAAGAACGAGCAAAATTAAGGGTTGACAACTTCACGTACGCTGCCATGTCACCTGTCCTAATTACTCTGCAAGTTTCGAAGCAGTTCTTGCATTGCTATAATTATTCCTACTAAGACAATTAAAACCCTAAAAATAGATGCAAGCTCGTACTGTCCAAAAATTCACAAACACCACAGAACAGAAGGCAGAAGACTACACCATGGGGGAAAAGAAAATCAGAGCAGAACCCGAAAATATCAGCTACCTGGAGACCGATCCTGCATCTCTACAAATCTTTACTAATGGGGGATTTTTGTCGTTCCTACAAAAATTTGATGGCTATTTCGAGGGCTTGGCGGCAGAGTTCGCACGCACCTTCCGCAACAATCGAGTACACATTAGCGGGATGACCATCCAGGTAACTCCTGAGATACTCAGCCAAATCACTGAATTACCCCTTCAAGGTTTGTAGATTATGAAAACTGGAAGAAATATTTTAGTTGACCTAGTTAATCAATTTAAGGAATAAGGGGATGGACAAATTGAATTCTTGATGCATAGAAATGTTTGTAAGGGGGTAAAAAGACCTAGTTTACCGTCTCCTTGGGACGAAGTTGCAATGTGGGTTATGAGATACATTACTTGTGATGGCCAATTTCTTGTTGTATCTGGCCCACACCTTCGTATTCTCAACCATCTACGCCATGGATCAGTCAAACCAGAGTATAGGGTCAATATTCCCTTATATCTTTATCAGGAGCTAAAAGTTATGGCCCTAAAATACCAAGCAGGGAAGGGAAGCCCTAAACACCATGGGCTCATCAAACTCATTTGCAAGTATCACTTTAGGGGAAACCCTAGGAATTTTGATCGCTTCTTCTCTCCTTGGGCAGAAACAAATGATTCTAACTCTACACCCGAGGAAGAGGAAACAGAGGAAGAATCTGAAGAAAACCCTAATCCAGAGCCCTCTGAGAGCAGAATTTCTCCTTCTCCCGATGGTCCCCCATCTTCACGAACTAGAAAACAACAAGCATCCACATCTGGTTCCCAGTTGAAAAGAAAAAGGGTAACATTTGTAGAAACTGTACAACCCAACAGAGAAATTGGGAGTTCAAGTGAACATGCATCTACTCTAGAATCAACAGCAGAACCTATATTTGCTCTTGAATCAACAGCAAAATCTGTAGTTGCTCCAGAACATCTAGAAACTGCACGTGCTAAGGAATATCTAGGTTCTACAGGGTTAAGAAGGTCTGCTAGACTTCAAAAAATTAAATCCCTGCCAGAAACACCAATAAATATCATAGACCCAATCAATATATCAAGTGAAGAAGAAGTTAGAACAAAAGATGCACAAGAAAAAGACATTAAAACAAAAATTACACACAAAGGCATACAACCAATGGAACTGGACACAACTATAGAAGAAACTCCAACAAGCCCTATACGTCCACTAGTTGATTATACTAACTCTGATCCTGAGGAGCATTTGAATTTTGATTCTGAACCAACTAAGGTTGATGTGCACACTCCAGTGCATGCTGAGTCTGAGAAATATTATGAGTTTGAGTCCGAAGAAGAAATTGATATCCACACTCAATTGCATGTTGCAAAGAGTGTTATTAAAACCGAGACCCATTGGATTGAACAGGCTGAAGAAGCCATAAAACACAAAGATCAACAAATTTCTCTGCTTCAGCAACAAATTCAAGATCTGCAGAACAAATTGTCTCAACTAGAACATCAATCTACAAATTTAGCAGAGGCATCACCTAATGAATTGGCACAGATCCTCTTGGATTTAGCTAAAAAATTAGAGGCTAACATAGCACCTGCACAAAGATCACCTGTTGGAGAAGAAGCAAGAATAGAAATATCTGATAGTATAATTCAACATGAAAATCCATCAGGAATTCTGATGAAAAATGATACCGCCCTTCAGCAGGAAACACAAACACTTTCTGTGGAGGAACAAGAGGTTGCAGCTCAAGACCAGGTTTCCACACTCTCTCCTCTTGTTTCTACTAATCCAATTATTACAATTATAGCAGAATAAGGAACACAAACAGATTTGCCATTTGTAACACCAACTGTGGAAGTTGGTGTACAAGTAAATATAGTGGCACAAATGCAACCCATTGTAAGACCCCCAGACACAGTGTCTTTAACTAGGTACAATGAAGACCTAGCATATTGGATGACCCAGTGTCATTAGTTAGAGAGAAAGGTTGCCACTTTGAACTCTGTAACAGCTAAATTAGCAGAAAAGGAAACAAAAATTAATAGGTTAAAAGCACAGGTGTAGGATGTATGCCAGATTGTAGAATATGCAATACAATGCAGAAGACCACCTAGGTTTTATAGCCTCCTACTCAAGGAGAGATACCTTCACTGGCAAATCATGAGACTTGCTTCTGAGCTGCCTCATTAGTTGAAAACTCCTGAAGAGTTTGTAGAGGCATTTGTGTAGAGTCCAACAGAGTAGCAACACCTGCTATGTGAGTTATTTTTGCATAATTCCTTTTTGCCAATAGAAAGTATGTTTATGCCTCATATTTATACAGGTGACTTACAACTGAGAGCCTTTATCTCCACTTTGCAAAATCATATCTATTGGGACACAGAAAATAAATTAACTAAATAATTGGAATCACAAGCTGATTTACTTATCAGGCCTGCTCTCCTGAATCACAGAGATTGTACAAGTAATCATTATACCTTCATGCGGAATACCAGAATGAAACAACTCTATCTAGGAAACCTTCAAAGATGTATAACTCAGTTTCAAAGCTTTGTGCAGACTTCTTTGATGATGCTTTGGCAGCCTGTAAAAATAGATGGGGTGAGTTATCTATCTCTCTACAAAAACGGGAGCCAATTTCTCCCACTAATTTGTTGTGGTCTAGGAGAAGGGCAGAAGGCATTGTCCAAATTATCTTAGAAATCAAGGAGCTTTGGATAGGTCTAAGATACAGGATGCCTATAATTATCAATCATGTCCCCTACTTCTTTGATAATAACCCACAACCTGATATGCACTTCCAACAGTGGTTTCAGTCCATAAAATCAATTAGAGGATTCTATGCAGTTGGTGGCGCATGGTTAAAATTTCACGAGAGATGTCTAGACTTGGATCTGTGTGCCTCTGTAGCTGCACAGAATGCATGAGGACATGCATTACCATAAGTTGGGGGAAAATGATGAGGCCAGGAATTGCCTCATCCATGGACACTTTTTGATAAATTATAACTATTTGACTTACCCTTTTTACTATGTTTTTTTTATGTTAATTATGGGTAAAATGCATTATATAATGATGTTTGCATATTCTAAAATGACAAAGTGCATATACTCTGTTTTACTATTTTTACTATAATTTCACCTATTTTCAATTAATTAATCAGTAGTATTGTAATAATTCATAATCATAGCATAAACCTTGTTGAATATCTGGTGCTTAACAATATTGTGTTCCTCTGTTTAAACTAATTCAAATGGAAAAATGCGCCAAGAACTTGTCCACTGTAGCTGACTGTGCAGGAAAACAAGCTGTGACTGTGATAATTCCAACCAGCTATACATATACAGCAAGGCTTGGAATTAGTCACTCCATCACATGCCACTAATGCAGAAGGGTGTACAAGATAAGGGAAAACAATCCAAACGGTCAACAAATTCCTCCCTATACGTTTGGAGCACAGATAAGCAACGAATTGTCACCTATCTGTTATTCCGAAGCAGCGTAGGAATAAGCGGCGCAGAAATAGGGAATAGCGCAAGAATAACCAAAAAGGGTCAAAATGTGCCAAAATCGTGAAAAGTATGGTTGGAAATTGACCAAGCAGTTAGTCCACCCTATTTGGACTTCGTTCCTTCACCATAGGCGGACCAGCTGGGATAAAGGGATAAAGGTTGACAAATTATAACCCTGCATTCCAAGAAACTGTTTTGTAAACAGTTGGAAATCCCTAAAACTCAGCAAACAGATATATCAACTTTGTCTTATAAATAAAGCTCCCAACACGGTTGAGCATGATAGATAATAGATATATAAATAGATATATAGAGGAATAGGAGATAGTTATTAACAGAAGATAAAGTCTTTGTAGCATTACAGTAAAATGCAGATTTTTCCTGCAATACTGTAATGTAGCTTCAGATGGAATAAAAGGTGCATTCTTCATATTTCATTAACATTTGATGGTTGATAGTGCACATTTAATTTACCTGGTATAATTCTTCACCCTCTTCTGGTTCTGGAAGCAAGGACCACTTGCAAGATCAGAGGAAGGGCAGCAGTGATAGAAATTCTTGCTGATTTCTTGCTGCAGCAGATTAGCAAAATTCTGTCAACATTTATTTGCAGAATTAGTTTCATTTTAGAATTGCACCATAGCATCTAGAACAGGTTTAATCATGTGTTAGAACAGTATTTAGCATTTAACCTGTAATGGCATCATTTTTAGCATTTTCAGCAATTTCTGCAATTTCTAGAATTACATCATTTTCAGTATTTTTTGCAATTTCTAGAATTATGTCATTTTTAGTTTTACTGTAATAAACATTAATTTGGTTTCTCAGATTCAACTTATGTCCAGAAAATTGTGATTTTTATCATTGGTTTAATTTCTGCAAGTGTGTGTGTGAATTTCCATTCTACAGTTTAATTTCCTGCAATTTTGCTTTTTGGTCAATTCAGCAGCATTTTATTTCTTGTCAATTTCAGATTCTGTAGTTTCATTTTCTTGCAATTTAAATTCAGCTTTAGATTGTGCAATTTGAGTTCCTTTGTTAGAAATTAGGAAGATACAACCCCCAGCACTACTAACAGACCTACCAATAAAAGCATATTCTTGGATAAACTGAACCTGCAACTGTGACACCTCCTATCGTATACAGCCTTTGGACACCGCCCTAGACTGACATATAATTACTAAATGATGAATGATCAACGACCCTCATCAATTTATCTATCCCAAAATGTCTTATAACTTGGGAAATATGTGCTTCTCTTATGATTTGTAATCTTCCCCTCCTAGTATGCACAATTTGTCTACCCTATACATTAACCCTTCTTTGAGACAATACTATGTTGTTGCCTCTAAATTTACATGTGGAGTAACTTGTAATTTTTTATATATCTATTTGGAATCTAGGTCTTGTGGGTATTCCTCTCTATATGCATCATGTACAAAAGGATGGAACTTCATGATAGTTCCTATAACTATGACCTTAGATATTGGCATCTTTGAAAGCATATCAACAATCTTGTTAGTGATGCCCTTCTTGTACTTTATGATGAGATGAAACTATTGTAAGAAGCTCATCCACCTAAAGTGCCTTGCTTGCTATAGTTTACTCTGTGACAATAAATATTGTAGTGGTTGATGATCAATATGGACTATTGTCTCTTTACTAAGGATATGGTGCCTCTATTTCTTATAGCAAGTACCAATGCATAGAGTTCTTTGTCATAGGTTGAATAGTTCATGACTACCCCACTGTATAACTATGAATGATAGTAGATAGGTTTCTTCCCTTGCATCAAAACTGCACCCATGCTGTACTCACTCGCATCCATTTGAATTTTGAATGGTTGTAAGCTTGGTAAAGCTAACACTAGGGCACTATCGATATTTTACTTCAAAATATCAAATGCTAATTGTGCTTTTCCCCAATCTAAATATCTAATTTTTGCAAGGATAGAGTGTAATGAAGCTACTATAGTTGAGAAGGTTGCTATAAAGTTTCTCAAATATTATACAACACCTATGAAAATTTGGATTTTAGTCATTGTTGATGGTTTTGACCACTTAAGAATTGCTTCTACCATGACTAAATTAATTCTCAATTGTCCTTCTCCAACCACATATCCCAAATAAGGCAAGGATGTGTTTACAAATTCACAATTTTTTATTTGTAACAATAAATTATTCTCCTTCGACGTCTATAGACCTTGTTGTACTTATTTTAGATGATCTTCCCAAGTTTGGCTAAATACAAGTATATCATCCAAGTAGACTATGACAAATGAGTCTAGCTAAGGGTGAAGTACATCATGTTTTAGATGATCTTCCCAAGTTTAGCTAAATATGAGTATATCATCCAAGTAGACTATGACAAATGAGTCTAGGTAAGGGTGAAGCACATCATTCATTAATCTCATGAGTGTGGCAAGTGCATTACACAAACCAAACGGTATTACTAACCATTCATAAAGATCTTTATTGATTTTGAAAGCTATCTTCCATATGTCTTCTTCCTTCATTCACTCGATGATAACCACTTCTTAGGTCCAACTTTGTAAAGTATTTTACATCTTGTAGTTGATCCATCAAATCATCAATTTTGGCCAATGGATATCTATTTTTTATAGTTATCTTGTTGAGTGCCATGCAATCTATGTACATTCTCCAAGTACTGTATTTCTTTGGAACCACAATAATTGGTGAACCACATGGAAATGTGCTTGGCATGATGACTTCCTACTTAAATAAAGTACGAGTTTTTTTATTGACTTTAGTACTCTCCATTAGTGACTACCTATACAATACTATGTTTGCATTGGTGCATTAGGTTGCAATTGAATCTCATGTTCAACTCCTCTCTTTGGTGGTAAACCTTTTGGTTCTTGAAACACTTTTTGAAAGTCTTAGACGAGTCTATTCAGTTTTGACTTTTGTCATACTATACACCCTTCAAATGCAGGTTTTATTTCTACTACTTCATTATGAGGCTTCAAAAGTAAAAGTACAAACATCTTACTTGCATTATGAGACTCTTGACTTGGTTGGTGGTTACCATGGAGATCTTCTTCTTCCTCTTGTGAGCATGGATGATGTAGGATTCTCCTTCCTTGATTAGCCTATAGTTATTCTCCTCTTTAAAGAAGATGGTCTTCCTGTTATACATATATGGAGTGCCAAATACAACTCCACATTTGTCTAGAGGTGCGACATCTAATTCCACTTCGTAAATCTAGTCAGTGTTAATTGCAAACTTGATTTTTCACTGCTTAGTAAACTTTATTTCTGCATTTGTAGTCAATGTAGTTTGTGTTAATTGTAAACTTGATTTTGCACTACTTAGTAACCTTCTTCTTGACTTGAATCTTGAGTTGAATTTTTTTTGTTCTTTCGTTTTCAAAAGTTGTACTTGTATTGGTTATGGAAGGTAAATAAGAAGAATACCAAATATATATTTTATGAAAGGTAAGGAAGTTGAAGAATACCATAGAAAAAAATACTCATCAACATCAAAACTTCCTTCAACTTCTTTCCCTTCCATTGAATATATGATATTCTTCTTATACTTTTATTTCTCCCTATTCCTAGGATGTATATTTGGATGTACTTTCCAACATTACAATAATTATTAGAATCTTTTTCTTTATGGGAAAAGGCTGCAATTTTTTTGTCTTTTCCCTTGACTTTGCCATTCCCTTTCTTCCGATACATACCTTGTTGATTTGTCTTGGTAGTACTACTCTTATTTCCTTTCCTCCCATCTTCCTCAATATATTGAGCCTGGACAATAACTTGGTCAATGCTCGTAGGATTAAAAAGAAGCACTTGCCTCTTGATACGGTTATGTAATCCTCCAATGTATTTCATTAGCATCTATATGTCCTTAAGCGAAATTCCTAAGACTATTGCTTGTTTTAAAAACTTTGTGGTGTATTCTTGCACACTTTGGCCTTTACTCATACTTTAAAAATATCATCTCATGACTTTCTTGGTCTCATGTCCTAGAGGATCAAATTGTTCTCTAAGTAGTCTTATGAAATATTCCCACTTTTTATGGGAGTTTTTTTACCCTGTCTCAAGGATTCAACATGGTTCTCCCACCATATAAGAGCATGTCCTCCCATTTTCACCCTTGCAAAAAAAATATTCTTCTTGACAGTGACTACTCCTTGGATGTTGAAGTAGACCTCAAGTTGCTTTACCCAATAATTCAACTTATCAACATTAACATCTTCTTCAAATGAAGGAATTTCAATCTTGGCTTCCACCTTAGATGGTGCTTTGATTTAACTCTCCTCTAACTCAAATGAACCCCTATTCTTCTAAGACTCTTCTTTATTTGATTCTTCCTCTTTCTCTAACTCTTTCTAAAAGCCAAAATTCTCTTCCATCATGGACAAAAATTTACAAATGAATGCATGTAAGGCTCGATTGTCAACAACCAAACTTGCTACATTTTCTTCCAACTGGGCAAATTCAGATTTTGTATCATATGTCCTATTAGCCATTGTAAATGCTTTGAGTTCCTTCTTCCACTTCCTAGTAATGATTTTAAGTTGGTATTCTTCTAACTCTCCTTTTTTTCTGATGAGAACAAGTTAGTGGCATATGCTTAGATGCATAAATATGTTCCAGAAATCTTTAAAACCATGAGGATTGTAACCACACTAATACTAAAATAATTTGTGATCTCTTGTCAACTATGTTGTTCATGATTTTTAAATACAGATTCTATATATTAACTATGAATTGTATAGTTAACGAAGGAAAATTCTTTAGAAGAAACATCACAGATCATACAAAAAATTCAAACAGGAAAGACCCCAAGACCAGATGGGTTCCCCATTGAATTTTATCAGAACTTCTAGGAAATTATGAGCCAAGTAGTGGTGGAGGCATTGGAGGAAATTAGATAGAGTGAGAAAATGTTACAATCCTTGAAGCATACTTTTATTACCTTAATTCCTAAGGGCCCACATAGTGATAAAATTAGTAATTATAGGTCTATTTCACTATGAAATGTAGTATACAAGATATTAACAAAGCTTATGGTGGAGAGGTTAAAACCTTTTTTACTAAATTTAATTTCAAGTGAGTAAGGTGGTTTTGTTGAAGGAAGACAAATTATAGATGGAATAGTAGTGGCCCAAGACCCAAGAGGTGATACACACAATATCCAAGTAGAAGGACCCAAGTATGTTTATTAAATTAGATCTTTCTAAAGCCTATGACAAAGTAGACTGGACCTTTATGCAAAGGATTTTAGAAAAAATAGGCTTTGCAGAGGGGTGGAGAGACTGGATAAAAGCATGTACATTGACCACATCGGTCTTAGTTATGGTAAATGGCAATTCCTCTTCCATGTTCATAGCAAGATGGGGGCTAAGGCAAGGGGACCCTCTTTCCCCTTACCTTTTTATCCTATATGCAAAGGGTCTAGGAAGTCTGCTAGAAAAAAGGGAGACAAGAGGGGAGGATGAGGGGTTTGAAAATAGGCTCTTAAATTGAGGTAAATCATCTACAACTTATGGATGATACTGATATTATTAGTCAATCCAATATCCTAGTAGCAAGAAATATAAAAGAAGTTTTAGATGGGTATACTCATGCTACTGGAAAAACTTTAAATGAAAAATATCTCAAATAGTCTTTTTCAATACAACAAAGAGGGTGAGAGACAAAATTATACAATTGTTGAACTTCATGGAAACTCCTTTACCCATAGAGTATCTAGGAGTACCTTTGTCTGCAAAGAAAATAAAAAGCAAGGAGTGGAAAGTGTTGATTGACAAACTACAAGCTAAGTTGAGCAAATGGATGCACAAATGGCTAAGCTTGGGAGGAAGGCTTACAATGATTAAAGTTGTGCTACAAGCCCTTCTAGTTTATAAATTTTCCATACTTCAAGCTCCAAAGGGAATTCTAAAATATATTGACAAACACACAAGAAAATTTTTGTGGTTAGGCGTAAGGGGAGAACATAAATTAGAACTAGTTGGGTGGGAGAAGATTTATCAACCAAAAAACAAGGAGGTTTGGGGATAAGATCAATATCCCAAAACAATATGGCACTTGCAACGAAGCTATACTAGATATTGATTACATTTGTTGGGGGCTTATGGAGCAGACTACTACAAGCCAAATATCACCCAAGAGTGGTTGAGGAGAACATCTCAAGACTCAAAGTGGAAGGAGAGGGATCTACAGTATGGAGAACAATGGAAGCGGTCTAGGAGTTAATAACACCATACCTATATTTGCAATTAGGGGATGGAAATGATGTTTTCTTTTGGAAGGATTCATGGAATCAATTCCAACCAATTGTTTAGACATTCCTAGATATGGAGAGTTGGAAAGTAGAGCTCTAGGAGGTAGGGTGGTTGAAAGCCTCTCACTATATGAAATCATGAAATCAACATATGCCAGACTTACTACAATGGAAATATCTCAAGGAATGGCCAGTGAGGGGATAGAGGAACTAATAGAAAAATTGTGGAGATATCTCCAAAGACACCCGATTTAGGATGGTTCCAAGAGGAATATACTTGGATGGAGAGGAAGCAAGTTGGGAATATATAAAGCAAAGAAGGGAATCAAGGTAGCCTATGGATATGATATTTTCCCAGCACCACTTATGTGGACATTTGTTTGGCAAAAGGAATGATGGCAAAAAATTAACATTTTCTCATGGTTGATTAACCATGGAAAGTGCTTGACATTGATAATTTGTGAAAAATAGGCTTCTACAAACCTTCCAAATGTGTTGTATCGGAAGGCAAAGGAGACATTCCATCACCTCTTTTTTGGGTGTTATTTTTCTAAATACATGGATCATTTGGTGGGGGTAGATGAGATAACGTTGGAAAATATTTATGATTCGGGAAAGCTTTTATAAGAAATGGAAATAGTGCAATTTTAAGACAAACAATTAATATAGCATGGAAGTTGGTACCTAACTTCATATGGCGGCAGTTATGGCTAGAATGAAATACACACATATTTAGATCAGAGCACAAAACAAGGGAGCAAGTATGGGAGAGGACTATTAGTAAGGTAATGGAAATACTATCTATTACATTATAGGAGGAAACAAATATAGAAATGAAGGAAGTGACTATATTTAGGAGCTTTAGAATAACCATAAAAGAAAAACAACTAAGGTTTAGATGTGCATGTGAGAATTCCCCAAGTGACATAGAGTGGAGACTGCCTCCTAATGAGTGGGTGAAGGCTAACACAAATGGGGCTTCTACTAAAAACCCTATAAAAGCTAGTTTTGGTCTTGTCAAAAGGATTTGGAAAGGAGAACAAGTGTACTAGAGAGTAGAAGGTATGTGGGAGACAACAAATAATGAAGCAAAGGATAGGCGATCTTGTCGATGTCAATGATAGTTGTGAATCTACACTTACATAGGCTATGGATAAAGAGAAACTCTTAGGTATGGGATATAATCTTAGATCTGATAAGACCCTTCTAGGTAATAGGAATTGGGGAGAGAAGGAAGGTGGAAGCAGTTCAAAAGATTTGAAATATGTATTTATTATGCATATCAAGTGAGAGGGAAATATGGTGGTAGATTATTTAGCAAAATGGAGAAAGGCGCTAGAGGAAGGAAAATACATGGACTCTCAGATGGAAAATTAGATAAGTTGGTGCTAAAAAATTCAAGGGATATGAGATATGGTACATGCAAATAGTAGAATAAGCAGAGCAAATAGTGATTGTAATGAATCTATCACATATAAGCCAATGAGCAATGGCCCAAAAGGAAACAAATGACAAGTTATCCTAGTGTCGAGTTGGGTAAGCATGTTTCTTGGCTTACTACCATAGGCTCCTATGTCTTCATCTTTAGGTCATTGTTGCTCTATTGTATGAAATTACTACCAGTAGACTCAGAGTGGCCAAGGTGGATGGCTTTCAAAAATAGAACACACAACCATAGGTATTTTATTGAGTATGGCTAGATTAAGAGAAAATAAGCCTTCGTCCCATAGAGCAATAGGTATGTAATACATGATCAAGATGCTAAGAACGACTTCAAAACAATATGAAGATAGATGAATGGTCTACGAAATTCAAATGAACAAGGAAAATTGGAATTCAACTCAGGTGTTGTTGATGTGCATGGATAACTACATAATGGTGGCCTCAAGTGTTGTTTTCAATGAACCCACCTATATAATGTTTGTAGTGCTTCATGGGAAGTGGTTTAAATGAATGGTAGTCAACATCAATCTCATGGAAACCTCCACAATGCTTGATATATTGTTTATATATAGTGTCGAGTTACTCCCAAGGCAAGTTTGAAACCAATCAGGGCTACTATGAGACATATATTGATGAGGAGGATAGCTTTTACTAGGTGTATGGGTAATTTTCAAGCCAGGAGGGATTGGAGGAGGCTTCTCTTTCTCCTTTGTTTTCTATCCGAATCATTTTACTTTGTAATACTTCTATTAATATAATTTATTTTTCAATCTTAAAAAATATATATGAATTGTATAGAAGTAAAAATGCAATATTGTAAGAGAGGGGAGGGCTCTGGTCCCTCCCCTGCTCCCCCTCCCATGGCTCCTGGTTCCTGCCCAGTCCCTGGCTCAACCCAGGTCATCCCTCCCGGGGAGTGGTTGTTTGCAGATGATCTCCTGGAGGGAGATCCTTCTCCACTATCTGCGCCCCTCCTAGCCGGCTAGGGTTTCCTTGGTTGTTTTTTTGGACTGGTGCTTCCCAGGGATCCCTTTTTGGTTGGGGATACCTTCCTTTTTTCCCTCAGGCTTCCCCCTGGGATTTTTTGTAGGTTATTCGCGTGGATTTGGTCCCCTGTGTTTCTCGGTGTGGTGGAGGTGATGGTTTAGGGTTTGGACAGCTTCCCACTGTTTTGGTTCCTAAGGATCCCATCCCTGTGACTGGTTCCTCTTCCCGCTCGAGATTCCTAGTCCCGGATCCCTGGTCCCTTAACCTGCTGTTTCTTTTTGTTTTGTCGGGACGGGATCCTCTTTTTTTTTCCCGGGGTGGGTTCATCGTGGTGCAGCTCTCTGGTCGCTTCCCGATGGGCTGGATTCTCTCTGTGCTGGCTGTCGACTTCCTGTAGGATGGCTCTCGCTGAACGATATGTTTTCCCGGTGGGCGGGATGGTTTCTCCATAGGGCGGGATCCGCCAAATCCGTCGGTTTTCCCGCGAGGCGGGATCCTTTCTTTTCTGCTGGTTTCCCGAATGGCGGGATTTCCCTGCTGCTTCCCACTAGGCGAGACTGTTTGTGGTGGTTTTTACTGCTTCTCGCAAGGCAGGATTTTATTGTAACGGTTTTTCTTTGCTTCCTGCTGGGCGGGATCTTCTCGATGGTGGTTTTTGGCTACTCCCGCTGGCGGGATCTCCAAAACTACTTTCTTTCTTATTTGTTTGTTTCCCGTGGAGAGGGATTGTTTCATGCTTACTTGTTACAGCTGGGCGGGATTTGCATTTTGGTGTTCAGTTTCAAGGGATTGATGCCCTAGGCCCATTGCTTATGTAATCAGGTTTTGGGATCCTTGTTAAAACCCACTGTAAATACAAACACTACTTACCAAAAAAAAAAAAATGCAATATTGTAAATAAAAGCATTGGCATGCACATATGACATAATATTTATCGTACAAAAAATATCTTTTGAGGTAAAAAATCCAATGTGAAAATGGTGTTCAATCACTTATTATAGTAAAATTGAAGTACAATTAATGCTAGAAGTGATTCATCTACTTAAAACTCTACTAAGTAATATCTTTTGTTGTTGTCTTCTATGACATGCGCTTCCTTCTTATGTCATCCTCTTTCCTAATCTAATTTTTTTAGTGAAATAATTCCCCCCTTTATTATTCTTGATCGATGGTTGTATTGGCCATTAGGGAATCTCAAGCATTTTTTACAATTACAACAACTATAGTTGCTTGTCCGTATTCCATTTTGACTATTACACTTTGTGATTTGAGTTTTGCAAAACTTAGTCATTATAGAATTTTTGACTTGTGGGGTTATATAAAGAAGTCGTCTATGGTATTTCACCTTTATGTAGACTCCTTAAATTTTTGCATTCACACAAAGGGCTTAAAATATTTTTGAAACATTATAGTTTACGGAGTTGTCAAGGTATTTGTTTCCTTTAGAAGTCTTCAACCATGCAAAAGGCTTAGTCTAATTTCTTTTGGATCAACACCATAAATCATTGTCTTTTTCATGGAAGTATAACAACAATTTGATACAATGGATGGAGTGATGGAGGGTATTTATACCAATACCAAATCCCAAATTACATTAATGAGTTTAACCTAAATCGACATAACGAGAGGAGTTTGAGGTTGATTACAAACTATAAGATGGGTTTAACCATAACAAGGTTAATTGTGGCCCATAGGGATTACATAATAAAATTATTATAAAAAATTAAATACAATTGTATTCCATTTGCCCTTAGGCCTATACAATATTAAATCATACAATGCCAACCTTGGCCATAAGTTAGATGATACTTTCAACAACCCCTCATAATCTAAATTGAGAGGCCAAGGATAGAAGACATTAGTGATAACAATATTTCCTCCCCCAATAATGGATACTCGAATAGGCCTTTGCAATTGAGGATGATCCTTCTAAATTCCCCCATCATCTAGAGTACATATGGTCAATTTTATAAACTCAACTTCAATCCTTTGTTATTTTAGTAAGCAATTCTTGGTTAGATATCCTTCCTTCTTGTAATATCAACAAATGGTCTTTGACTTCTTTGAAGATTTAACTTGGCACTTTGGCCCTAGTTCTCTACCTCCTTAGGTTTAAATACCTTTGCATGAGAGTATACTTGTGAAGTATCACCACAATTCCTCAATGCTACCTAAAAATAAACTAGGAGAGGAAAAATTTGATTAAGAGCGAGTGTTTATGGTTCCAAGAACATAGGAATCATATTAACTATGAGGTTCAACATCTGAAAAGGAGATACATTGGAAAGGATAATCTTCACACATTTTGCATCACCTTTTTTTTCCTCCAAATTATGTATTATCTACTCTTAATACCCTAACTCTTGCAATATAGACCTCACCATTATGAAGCTCAACTAACTTAAGAGAAGAAAGCTCTAACTTCAAGCAACTTACTTCATTTGTATTTACTTTGCCAAATAACTCATGTAATTTTGACCATGCCTTGATAGGTTCATTCTCTTATTTGATATAGAAAATCAATGCCAGTTCAATCAACAAAGAAAATAGGTAAAGAGCTTCTTCTTGCTTATGTTGGCTAGTTTCTTCATCAAGGGTTATTAATTTTTTTCTTGAAAGATGCACCACAAGTTCTTGTTGCCTAATAAGTTTAACATTTGATTTGACCAAATACTATAATTTTGTCCATTAAGATGATTAATAGAGGCTTGATGATCCATATTATACAATTGAGCCCCTAACATTGTAATAGGTCCTCAAACTAATGTCACAAGTACATAGAGCTCAAAAAATGATGTGATTTAAAAAATATGGGCTTTAAATGTTTTTGAATGCAAAAGATGTGGCCTTTGGAAGGTTTTCCCTAATGAGCTCAAAGATGCAAAAAATAAAGCCCAAATCTTAGAGATGTGGAAACAAATCTTGATCAGCCACTTGGCATTCTCAGATTCACTAGTGCACTCCACTACTGTTTTGCCACTTTAGCTCCTCTGATTTGCTCACTTGTTTTTATATGGTTGGTGCATAGGGTAATATAAACAAAAAATGGGTACACATGGCACTAAGGATGACCACATAATCCCACACGATGACCACATATCCACAAATATTTCAAAAGATTTAAAATATATCAGAGAGATTCAAACCATGGTCTCTCCTATACCAAACATGATGCGTTAGTCGTCTTGCCATGCTCATTTTTGAGAGAGATTACATTAAGTTATACATGTTACTTCTGTAATTGATGATGAGAGAATAAAAACTAGCATGGGATTCAAACTCGAGACCATAATAACTTGTTGGAAAAAATATATGAGACTATGTTCCCTTAGAACCATTCCACTGTCCAACCTACCATTGCTTGATAGTGCAACAAACCTTTGATGCTTCCTATAAGGTAGATTATATGGACTATTGTGGTGATAAAATTAAAAAAACAAGTGTGATTCAAACCTACATCCACTTACCTCCAACCAACAACGCATACAACCATGTCACAGTTATGAGAGAGCTGGGAATAGATGCCTCAAAATGTTACTCTCTCCTCTCAAACATAAAAAAAAAAATATTTTTTCTTTAAAAAATTATCATGCTGAGTTGAACCTACATCTTTTATTTCCAAAAGGGCACCTAATTAGAGTTTGGTATGCACGCCAAAATAGGTGTTTTGAATTTGAATTTTAAGAGCAAATTTTTGAAAAGAACAACTCTCTCCATCCATATTTAAAAAACCAATAATGACTTAAGATCATAGTTCATACACTTTGTAATTATGAAAGTGATTCTCGAAAGAAGCAAAACATATTTCCTTCAAAACTTTTGGAAAAGTAGATAATAAGGAATAGGGTTTTAAATCCTTTTTGCCTCTTGTGTAGAAATGACTTATGGAACTTTTAAAAGAGTTTCGTTGAAGGGTTTGAAAGAAATATTGAAGACTTCAAATAACATTTTTGCATGACCAAGTGAGGTGGATCTATACCCTTTTGATACCATGTTGGAATTCATAATATTTTTCAACAATGGACAAAAGCAAATTGATCACTTGTATCTTATATAGAAAGCATAAAAGGATGAAAAAGGAAAGTGATACACATTGATACAATGGATCAACCATTGAGGGGTATTTATAGTGATACCAAAACCCTAATTAGAGTTAACCTTAAGTTGGTGTTAACTTGACTTTGAGGTTAAATTACAATGAAATAATAATAAATTACACACTTTAATCAAGGTTATCCATAAAGGTGGATTAACCAATATCACTAAGGGTGAAATATAAAGGGTGCTCTATAGTCTCACATAAACATGCTCATAGGCTTACATAAATGATGCATGAAGGATTTACATAAATAATTCCCATTGGCTTGCATAGACACGTGCATGTAGGCTACATTAATAGTGCTCATAAGCATTATTAGTGCATAAATCTTTCAAAGTGGTTCATACCTCAATTGGATCAATTTTCTCTCTAATGTGGAAAGTTACATCTAGGTCAACTAACATGAAAAAGAGTCCATGAGCTTCCTCCTTCTTCTTAACAAGTTCATGAATATTGAGACCTTCAAATTTATCATTAAAAATGGACCAAATATTCTTGCTTCTAACCAATCATGCCATTTTGAACCGATCAAGTGCTATCATTTTTCCCATTAAGATGAGTAGCATGCCTTAAGGAATATATTTTGTACATAAATCCCATGCAAAAGTATAATAGGTTTGTAAATTGATGTTACCACTTTATAGAGCTTGAAAACCTATGCAATCTATAAAAATGGTTCCAAACGCTTCTGTATGCAAAATTTATGGCCTCTATAAATTTTGGTATAGTAAAACTTAAATCATAAAAAAATAAAATTGCCAAATGCTTAAGAAAATTTTCATCGAATCGATTTCGACCACTAGGCACAATCAAACTGGATATTGCCTTCTTTGATTGGACAATCATTGATTGACACATTGACTCATATGATTGGTCAAGAGTACTCTTCACACACTCTCTCTCTCTCACACACATAAATATAAAGTTACATTTTAAAGTGTTAATAGCCAATGTGACTCGAACTAGAGACATTGCCCAAGCAAACGAGCAAGCCTACCAATGTGCTACACATGCATTTTGAAATATGACTTTGTTGTTCTCCTCTATCAAAAAATAAACCTTGTCTTGAGTGAAAAACATATCGAGTTTTTACCCCTTACTTATTAGATCTAAACGAGTGCTCCAACTATTCCACCATGCCACTTGACATGAAGTAGAGCATAGAAAAATCCTTTTAATAGTCAATCATCATGTTGTGTACAGCCATGACCTTACAATTCATGAGCTAGCATTTGACTATCGCATTTTATTCTCCATAAAAGAAACACCTTTAAGAGATTCAAACCAACACCTTCCTCATCACAAGTAAGGTGACCAACTGTTGCACCATGAGCATGGTCTAGATCTTAGAAGAAGAACAACCAAAGATAAAATATAAATACCTTCAAAAATAACTACATAAAAAGGGCCTTCTTGGGTTTCAAACCAACAATATATAGTCACCAAAGCTTTACGCTAACCACTTGCCATAACATACTTTGTCTCTTTGATGCAAGTAACTTCGTATTAAGGGTTAGGGAGGGCATGTATGTCGGATCCCACATCACTTAGGGAAATGCCATAATAGAGTTTTACACAAAAAATAATGACCCTCAAAGATTTGAAACTATAAGCAAGAGCCTGCTAGTCAATCACCTTACCACCACATTTATCTCTTAGATTCAGGGGATTTGGATCAGTGATAGAGGAGGAAAATGAGAGTAAATGAATAAAAAATGTGCAAGGGGTCATCAAACCTACAACATTAAGGGGATAAGGGAGAGTGCATGTTGTTGCACTCTACCTCCAAGCACACATAGTCCTACATAAAGCAAGAGAAGGGGACGAGACGAAGTAGATAAGATAAGCGTAGAAGGGGACATGCGTACACACAAAAAAGATAAAAAAAAGGATAAACAATAGTGTTTTGGAGGAAAAAGGGCTTGGTGCCCTAATTTGTTAAATTTTTGAAAACTCAAAAAACTTCAAAAGAAAACAAGACCCAATAAAAAAATCCCCCTGGTTACCTTTAAGAGTATTATTTTATCACTTTGAGAGATGGAAGATATTTTATGCTTTCGATTGATGTAGCTTTTTTCTTTGATTTGATACCATGTTTGAATTCACAACACTTTCTAGAAATGTTTCAAAAAATACATTTACAATGATCAATTCAAAAACGATCTAAGAGTGATTGAAGATAACAATGATAGACAAGATAAAAATAAAGAGAGAGATAAACGATACAAAATGAATAAGGGGTGGGTGCCTATGGGCACCCCACAATACCTCACATATAATGCACATTAATATAATGGATTAATCACCAGGGGTATTTATAGTGATGCCAAAACCCCACTTAGAATTAACCTTAATTCGACATTAACTTGACTTTGAGATTAAATTACAATAAAATAATAATAAATTACACCCTTCAATCAAGTTTACTCATAAAGGTGAATTAAATAATATCATTAAGGTTGAAATACAAAAAGTGCCCTACAGGCTTACATGAATATATCCATAGGCTTGCATAAATGATGCCCAAAGGCTTTACATGAAGAATTCCCATAGGCTCACATCTACACATGCTCGTAGGCTACATTAATAGTGCTCATAAGCACTCTTCACATTTTTAGCCTTAGCCTAACAAGATCAAATTACACACATTTAACAAAATAATCACTATATTATCATTAGATAAGGCTCACAACACTCTGATGGTAACTTAGCTCTTAGGGGAAAAGTAATTTGAAGATTGTGCAAAGAGAGTCAAAGACAATGGGCAAGAATTCTTCTAAGTAAGTACGTTGAGCCAAATAACCCAAGCTTAATATTTACTACATTCTCACTACCATATGGTTCTACACTATGGAACGACTTAAAAAAAATCAATTGATTTAGTGATTAAAGGTCTAAGACGAGTGGTGAAAATTGGAGAAAAAATTTCTATTTGGATGGATACTTGGTGTGATAAAAAACCACTCAATCGAGATCCAATTTTGAAACCATGGATGAGATTACTTAAAGGCAAATACAATGATAGGGTTTGAAACATTATGTACAAGGATTAGGAAGGAGGATACAATTGGAAAGAAGATTTTTTTACAAGTATACAAGACATTGATGCTAGGAGGCAGTTGAGTAGAAAGATAACAACAATGATTATTTCAAGGGTAGCCAAGGATAAGTTAACTGGGGAGTTGAATAACTCAAGAGAATACACAACAATAAGTGAATATAATATAAAGCACCATCAAAATAGGAATGCCTTAAGAATATGGAGAGATATTTGGGATAGCCTCAACATTCCTACGGTCAAAATGTTTGTTTGGCTAGTAGGTCATAGAAGAATTTTATCCTAGAATAACCTTATGAAAATGGGTTTTCATGGCCTCTCACAATGTGTGTGCAATGTGTTCTATATAAAAAGGAGGAGAAGAGTATAAAACATCTCTTGGGACATTGCTCAATAATATGGAAACTATTGCAATGGAATCTTCATATGATTGGTAAATGCATGGTGATGAATGACAAAATTGAAGAATGGTTAAAGCCATAGTTGAGAAAATAAGAATTGATAAGGCAAAAAAAATGGGAATCAACAAAAATTTGATAAAAGAAACCCAAAGAAAATGCAAATATTCCTTGATAGATAGACAAACCTTTAGAATTAAAATGTACTTTAGTGTTTTGTTTGTTTTGGTAGCAGGTAGGCAGATCTCTCTCTCTCCATCTTGAACAAGCAAAATGAGGCAAAAAAAAAGTTGTTTATGTCGTTTCCTCTACCCATGTTACCGAGACAATTTTTTTCAACAATAAATCCAAATTTCATTGACAAGGGCAAAAAATCAACAAGCAAATTTTCTCAAATATGGTTAAAGCAATGACAAAGCACTTTTAAAAGTGAGGCTTTACAAACAATTTGGGATATATATAAAAAATACAATACTTTGGATTATATGGTTGGAAAGGAATATAAAAATATTTAAAGGAAAGGAAAGAAATTTAGAGGTAATGAAAATGAAGATTTTTTTAGTCATAAATAAGTCCAAACCAACCCTATCAACTCACCCAATCCCTAATATTGAAGCAAACAACCTTGGCAGATGGAGTCAAGTCATCAAATGGAATTATGATGGTGGGTACAATAGAAACAAAAAGAAAACAAAAAATATAAAGTGGAAACCACAAGAAGTGGAGTTAGTCAAATTGAATATTAATGGAGCATCTAAAGGAATTCCAAGACCAAGAGGAGTAGGATGAATAATTATAAATAATACTAGAGAGATTTTGTCTCATTACGCTTTTAACAATGATTTTAAGACAAATAATGAAGTTGAAGCTTAGGCAAATTTGGAAGGGTTAAAAATATGCAAACAAATAAAATGGAATAGAGCATGGATGGAAGGTGATTCACTAATAGTAATAATTTTGAGGAAAACAAAGGTTCTATGAAACATATAAGAGATAATTGTGGAAATACAAGACCTTGCTGCAAAGTTTGAAGAAATCAGGTTCCCTCGTACATTAAGGGAAGGAAACAAATATGCAAATAGGCTAGCGAACAAAGGAGTTTTAATTGAGGATACTGAAGTTCAATTATCTTTTCCATGGTTAAAGGAAGTAGTAAATTTAGTTGAAGCTAACAAGAAAATGTTTACAACCTGAATCAAATAATGATTAAGATTTACTTTAATGTTTTTCATCGGTAATATTTGTTTTATTTTATAACATTAATGTGTTTTCATATAAATTAATTATTACAATTCTTGTGGTCACACTTATGCTTGAGGAAGGAAACTAGCAATCAAGATTTGGTAAAATTGATTATGATAGTGCGAAGTTTTGATAATATTACTCTAGTAAGATGCAATGCATGAACAATAAAAGTGGAGTTTTGGTATCGTGAAGGATGTTGTAGGAAATGTCAGAAAAATGTTAAATTTTGAAATATTTATTTTTATACAAAAAAATTGAAAAAAAATAAAAAAATGAAAATCAAGAATTTAAACTTTTATGAAAAAAGATATAGATATCTAATTATAACAATTCAATTAAAATAAAAATTAAATATATTTATAATCTTTCAAATTTAAAAAAAATAACTTATCAAAATAAAGAACCTATCAATGATGTAACCCAAGTTCAATCATACTATTTTTAATAACCGACAAACATCAAATTCAAACCAATATATATTTATATATAACCGGCCATAGAATTGAAGCAGGACTGAAGCAGAGCACGGGGATACTGAAGCAGAGCCGATAGAACGGAGAAGATTTGAACTGTACACTGAACCAGACAAGAAATATCAACACAAAAAAATTAAAGGGTTTGCGGCAAAGGGTTTTTGCAGAGCAAGGAGGGTTTGCGACGGAGTATTGTATTAAACATCTATTTCATCGGGTAAGCATATTTTTTTGTCCTCTTTCGATTTATAAAACAATTTAAGTAGGTAGGAGAAATACATTCGTTATAGGGGTTTGCGGCAGAAGGTTTTATTATCAGCAAGGGTTTGCAGAGCAAGGAGGGTTTTATTACACATTTATTTCATCGGATCAATAGTACAGAGGGTTCGGCTATAAAGGGTTTGAAAATGGAAGAAGGGAAGCAACAATTGCAAGAACCAATATATGTCAATGAGAAACAAGATTGGAGGATATTAAGGCGTCGACAAGCTCGAGCAAGGGCAACAACAATGAAAAGGGCATATCAAAAAATAAAAATAAAAAATATTCTACCACATAAACAGGTGGAGAATAAGGAACAATCAAAGGCAAATCACCAAAATGAGTTTTCAGATGAGGAAGAAACTTACAATCCCACAACTACACCACTCATGTGGGCACCAAGACTTTATGTGCAAGAGCTAATGAAGATGAAAGAGAAACTTGAAAGCATGGAAAGGAGGGAGAAATTAAGAGAAACTAAATCAGATGAGGTTATAAACACCATTCGGAGGCTGGAAAAGGAAAACAACCAACTCAAGGAGCAAGTGTCAAAGCTACAAAACCTTGCAAACATGGGTCAACGTGAATGGCATGTCCTCAAACAAGCCATCCATCCCCCAATCAATGATGCAATAGAGGTGGAAAAAACAAATGCAAATCAAATAAAAGAGGTACAAAAACACTCCAAAACATTGAAACAAGAGAAAATGAGCTACGAAATGAATTAGCAAAGGCAAAGACATGGTCTCAAGTAGTAAAAGAACCATCAATCAACAAAAAGAGTTGATAGAGAAGCAAGTAAAAATTCAAATAACAGAAGAGAAAGAAAGACATGAGAAGTTAACAAATATAATCATCAAAGGGTTGAAAGATTATGGGGACAGGGAAGACACAAATCGTTTAACCAGGGACTTCTTGTCAGATCGATTACAATGGAAGGGTCAGATAAAAAAAGTAAGCAGAATTGGCAGGCTGAGAGAAGGAGGCAGAGATAGACATATTCGGGTCACATTGATGAGCTACGAGGATAAAATAAGGTTACTTAAAAACAGAGGCATGCTGAGAGGGTCACAATTTTATTTAGATGATGACCTAACATTTTTACAGCAGGAAGAAAGAAATAAGGAATGGGAAAAGGTGAGGGCAGCAAGGAATGAAGGGAAACAGCATATTTAAGAAATGGAAAGGCATACATCACATCTAAACAAATCCAAAACAAATAGGGAGTATGGCCCGCCCGGGAACATCTTACAATGGTAAGTTGGAACTGTAGAGGTTTCCCTTGGAGAAGAGGACCCGGGTTAGGGCCCATTGCTAGAGACAAAGATATAATCATATTGACAGAAACACATGAACACGATGGATGTAGGACTCCATAATTTGTGGGATACAAAAAAATAGCAATATGGAATAAAGCAACAGAAAATGGCAAAGGGCATGGGGGTATTATGGTTTTAATAAAAGAGGAATGGGATAGGGTCATTAAAATTGAAAAACAAGATGAAAACAAACAATACATCCGGATAAAGATCCTAGAAAATAAGTCATTTATTAGCATAGCAACATGTTATTTTGCTCCCAAGAATTCTAAATTCTATAAGAAACATGACCTTAACAGAGAAGACCCATACTCCTCCCTAAAAAGAGACATTTCAATATACAAGAAGTTGGGGGAGATTATATTAATTGGAGATTTCAATGCAAGGACAGCAAATAAGCAAGCTAACATTCTAGAAGGTAACGAAGATATTGAGATTAATCCTCTTTGGATGCCAGAAGAGGAAAATCAACATGGGCCAGGACTTCTAAGATGAGCATGGGGCTATCACGCAATATGGAGAAGAGTTGTTAGGTCTTTGCAACATATACAATTTGATTATTTGCAATGGGATGAACAAATGGAAAAATTCAGGAAAGTATACATGCAAAACATATAAGGGACAAAGTGTAATAGACTATGTAATATGCTCACAGAATTACATACCAAAAATAGAGGAGCTAGAAGTGGAAGATTCTCCAATGGAACTTAAGTCAGATCACAACCCAATTGTTATGAAACTTCGAATGCATGGAGACAAACCAAGGGAAAACACTTGCAAGGCAATCAAAATAAATATCCTCACAAGGGAAACATTCTCTTAACAGATGAAAATCGACAGAATTTTAGAGCAATATTAAATAATAAGTTACAAGAAAGGGAAGAACTACATCACAGTAGTAGAGATTACAGTAAGAGTGAATGGTTAATGCACGTTATTCAAGAAGCTCTAAACAAATGCAAGAGAGCTAAACCTAAAAAGAAAGAAAGGAATAGCTTCCCAACCAACCCATGGTTCGATGAAGATTGCAAAAAAATGCGAAGATTACTAAAGGAACCAACGGGTAAAACAAGAGCAAACAAAAAGCATATGAGAAACTGGTAAGGGCAAAAAAGAAGAATACACTAGAACAAGGAGGAAAGAATTGATTTATTTAGGGAAGCATGAACCAAAGAAATTTTGGAAGGAACTAAGCGTGAAAAGGATGCAAACTGAAAATAACATAACAGTTAATCAATGGTTGGAGTATTCAAAACAATTGTATCAACGTAGTAACCAGCAGGAGACACCCCCTACTATCATTGTCAAGAAAGAACTTTTCACAATTGAAGACATTATTCAAGGGATAAAAAAGTTAGCAACTGGTAAAGCCCGTGACATAGACAATCTTCAAGCAGAGCATATAAAATGGGGGGTAGATATCTTGGCACCGCAAATCAAAGAAATTTTCAATGAGGTCATACAAAATGGCTTCCCTACCGAGTGGACAACTAGCTTGACCATTCCTTTGTTTAAAAGTGGAGATGTAAATAATCCCTCAAACTATCGAACTATCATGATCAACCCTCTCTTTGCAAAGTTGTTTGGGAGTATGATAGAGCGTAGGATCAATATATGGGCATAAGAAAAGGGAAAGAGAGCAAAGGGGCAAGCAGGTTTTAGGCCCAAGCACTCAACTATTGATCACTGTATCACGCTCAGACACATAGTGGAAAAAATATGGGACAAAAAAGAGGAGGCTTTTTGCTGTTTTGTAGACTTCAAAAAGGCATTTGACACAGTGCCAAGGAAAAATTATGGAGCAGAATGGAAGAGCTAGAGGTTCCAATTCACTACAGGGCAGCAGTTCACAGACTATATGAGCATGTAAAGGCTAGAATCATAACACAGGAAGGGTTATCTGAATGTTTTGGTAGTGACATAGGTGTCAAACAAGGTTGCCCTCTATCTCCGACCTTATTTGGGCTGTACATTGACAAGTTAGAAGAATGGATAAACAAATTTGGGGGAGAGGGTGTGCATTTAGCCAAATATGTGGTAAAACTCCTCATGTATGCAGATGATGTAATTCTTGTGGCCAAAACAGCCAAAGATCTAGAAGATCACCTTCAAGCTCTAGAACTCTTTTGTAAAGAAGTTGGGATGCAGGTGAACACGAGCAAAACAAAAATTATGATTTTTTCAGCAAAAAAGAAGAAGCAACAACTCAAATTTCAGTTTGCAGGAGAACCGCTTGATGTAGTAGTAGAATACAAATACCGGGGCATAGACTTTCATGACAAACTTAATTGGAATACATGTAGGATGAAAAGAACTCAAAGTGGCTGGAGAGCACTATATGCACTTCAAAACAGGTGTAGGAATGCCGAGTTGTGGGACCGGAAGACCACCAAGGTCTTATTTGGCCTACTTGTTACACCGGTTCTGTTGTATGGTTGCGAGGTGTGGGCTAGTGGCACAACAAATGCAAAATGGAGGCAAATAGAAAGGATTCAAAAATATCTAATCACAAACTTTCTCAAAATTAAGGCCACAACCCCTTATGAAATTATTCTAGCTGAAACTGGAATGTTCCCTTTAGAAGCAATTGCTATGACCAAGTCGTTATGTTACTTGAAAAAAACAGAAAACATGACAAATGATAGATGGCCTAGGGCAGCTAGGGGACGAAGAGTTGCATAGGCGAAAGAATACATGGATGAAACAAAATCAGAAATGGATGAAACGTTGGGAAATCAACATAAATGAATGCCCAAATGTCAACAAAGACATAAAAAATTATGTGAATGAAAAGTTCGAAAGTGGAATGTGGAAAAATGCAAGCAGGAAAAGACAATATTATATTGCAAATTTTAACCCAACGTATGACCACAAGGAAAAAGCGTATATAGGCGCTGAAATCAAGTGGAAGGAAAAAATACTCATTGCTCAGATAAGGACTAGCTCTCATAGGCTTAGATGTGAAACAGGGAGATGGACAACGCCCAAAGAACAATGGGAAGAAAGGATATGTACTCTATGCAACACAAGGGCAGTAGAGACAGAGGAACACTTCATCTATAAATGCCCGAGTTTTTCAGATATCCGTGACAAATACAAAGAAACACTTGGGAACGAGTTTATGACAGATTTATTTGAAGACAAGAAATAAAAAAAGTTGGAGAATTGCTAACACAAATCAGCAGGAGAAGGAACAACCTTCTCAAAGATATTAAAGATCATATGATATGATTTGAGTAATTGTACTTCCATATTTGAGGTCCCATAGACCATATTTGGGTCTCGCGGACGTAATTAAAATCTTTCATTCATTCAATCCCCACAACGAATAAATATATATATATATATATATATAAAAGAAATATTTACTCAATTAAAAAAAACCTAAAAACAACTGCATGTTTTCCAACCAACAACTAGAGCAGAAAAAAAAAAAGAAAGGAGCTTATACTTTTATTTACCCAGTTCCCTAATGATTCCGAATCACGTTTCACAAATTACTAGCGTAGTCTTATATTTTCTGTTTTTGCGCGATTTTGTCCAAAACCCTCCTTTTCTTATCGCGCTGCTGATCTAGGTTTGAGCTCTGTTTGGGGGATAAGTGAAACAGGAGTATTGCAAAGATGACAGAGACGATGGAGGCACTGGTGCCGGCCCATCGGCTGGGCAGCGATTTGCAGATCAACATCGACTTCTCTCAAGTCGACTTGGACTCAAAATATATTTTCTGAACTAGGTTTGAGCTCTGTTTGGGCGATAAGTGAAACAGGAGTATTGCAAAGATGACAGAGACGATGGAGGCATCGGTGCCGGCCCATCAGCTGGGCAGCGATTTGCAGATCAACATCGACTTCTCTCAAGTCGACTTGGACTCCATTCAACTCCCTCCTGGCGAAGATTTTGGCATCAAAAGGTACACATTTGCATTTTTACGTTCGTTTAATACATTCAATCAAAATAAAGTAGGAAATATTTTGTTTAGGGTTTTGCTGAGGGAATTCACACATTAAACTAAGATACCCAAATTTTTCTTAGGGTTTGTAAACCCTTGTCCGTGTTCTTAGATGTCCATTAGGGTTTGCAGTGCAATGTTTTTCTATGCCTCTCGAGGTTTTTTGCTGTGAGTTTCAAATTTAAAGTAAAGAAGGGTACCTAGAATTTAGGTTTGTTGCGTACATATATATATCGACCTGCGTCTCCCTCGCTCACTGATTAAGTGGAAAAGGAAGGTTTACGACACTTCTACAGGGAGTCATATAAAAGGGCCAGACCGAACCTCCGTATGTGGGCAACAAAGCTGTCGATCCCCTACGGACTCATCGGAATCACGCACTCCCTCTTGTTCGGATCTACCGGCTTGCTGGGATCCGACACGAATGAAGCTCCCCCATTCTATCAACTCTGATTTTTTGAGTTCCACTCCGGTATATATACTATATTGGTCAAGCAGGATTGAAACGGTCCCCAAAGACGTTATTTCAATGAACCACATAGTGGTTTACAGTAACATTTTTTTGCAATTATGCTTGTATTTTCTACTAAGATTCGAACTTGGGTCTCTCCTCCTTGAAAGCCAGTATATTTAACCGGTTGAGCTTTCGGCATTTGATAGGTTATATCATATATTATATGTGAGTATCATTACTGAATTTGTACAAATCACATAGAGGTATTACAACAAACATTTAATAGGTTATGTTATATTTGAATATCATTACTGAATTTGTACAAACCATATAGTGGTATTACAACAACATTTTTGCAATGAAGCATGTCTTTTCCAGTAAGATTTGAATTTGTGTCTCTACTTGTTGAAGAGTTGGGCTATTGCCATTTGATAGGTTATGCAAATATGTGAGTATCATTACAGTATTTGTTTTTTCTTTTTTTTTAATGGGATATATAGGATTGAAATGGCCCCACCCTGTATTACATCATCACCATATAGTGGTATTACGACAAAGCTTGGATATTATCCATGTATAGTTTGGCAAGATTTGAACCTGGGTCTCCTCTTTGAAATGTTGAGGAATCTAACCTGTTGAGCTAATGCCACTTGATTAATTTTTTCAATGAGTTTGCACAGGTTTTTATGAGGGGTCCTAGTCCCCTCATACTGAGTGGGGTTTGAACCTTGGACCTCTCAAATATAGGCCAAAGCCCTTACCACTGCTGTAAGCTTACAACTTGTATTTTTTTTTCATTTTATTATTGCTGTTATTTTTTAATATTCCGGAAACACGAGGCCAAAGCCTTTACCACTGCAGTAAGCTTACAGCTTGTATTTATTTTTCATTTTATTATTACTGATGTTATTTTTTTAATATTCTGGAAACACGTCTCATTTTATTTTGGAATAGTAGCCCGTATATTTTCCTTGTGCTTTTTAGGTTTTTGTAATCAAAAGGGTATCTTAGATTTTTTCTTTTTCTTTGTAGTCTTCAGAATTGTGCACTCTGGTTGAGGGTATTATAATATATGATTTGGCCACTTGTGGGGTTTCTTCTTTTTTCTTAAGTTTTGTTTTATATTTGGTTTGTTGAATATGCAGTGATGACGAGGAGGAGGAACAAGAGTCACTTGAGTTTGAGACTGGGTTTGGTAATGTTATTGTGGTGGACAATCTGCCTGTTGTGCCTCCGGAGAAATTTGAGAAGCTGGAAAGCGTTGTTCGGAAGATTTTTGGGCAGATCGGGACAATTAGGGATAGAGGGTTGTGGATGCCTGTTGACCCCGAGACCCAGAAGACTAAAGGGTATTGCTTTATAGAGTACAACACTCCTCAGGTACAGTTTTTTTTGTTGGCATAAACCATAGTAGGAAAATGTCATAGATTGTTAAAATAATATCTTTTTCTTATCTTTGGAATGGCGTGTTTCAAATGCTTGTATTTTTCCCAGTTCAGTTACAGTCTATCTCTTCCATTTGCCTATATTTAGCCACCGCTGATGTAAGGCACAAAAGCACACAAGCCAATGCCAAGTTGATCCTCTACCTTATTTTTCATTTCTTTATTGCTCTTATAATTTTTTGCTGTTTTGATCTCCGTAGCTGCCTTGCAACCTACTTACGTATCCAGAAACTAATGTGTTTTGCTAAGAGTTGAATATTTCATCATTTCAGAGATTATTTTAAACCTGTGAATAGAGACATGCACCTTTGCATGTGAATTACGGACTGTGATGATTGATAACTTGATCATTGATATGATAAACTGTCTAACGATTATTGTCTAGTTGAGTATCACAATTCCTGTTTATTTGTTCCTGTATAATGATCTATGGATTTGTACCTAATTGTGTTTTTTTTGGTTTTTTGTGGTCATATTTTTTTAACGTGATGGCCTTTTATTTTATTTTCTGTTGAGTTGCAAGTAAATTTTATTTCTGTGAGACTTGCAAAGCTCTTGTCAATTATTAGTCTTGCTAATTTGGCCTGTATGGAGCTTATGTTAATTATCAAGCCTCTCTTAATTTCAGTTGCAGTGTGCTCGTGTTTTTAGGCCACCTTGGTCACAGTCCATCCATCATTTTAGCAACCTTAACAACACTCCTTTAATGTCCTTATCATGTGCCATTCTACAGTACAATTGGGGGTGCTTTTGCCCTGCTCTTCTTCTTGATGTCTCAATCCCATACAAGGAATGAACTGAGATAGGTGGTGAACTTTAGGTTTCCTAGCCACAAGCTTCCAGCACAGCTATTTGCACCGTCTTTATAAACATGTATGAACAGAGCTCTTTGCTAGGAGGTTGACATGTTAGCCTTTATTGTTTCTAAATCTTTCCATCACTTGATGCAAGTATGTATTGGAATTTTTTAACAACTGTCATTGGCAAAACAACAAAAGGATCACTTCCTAACAATTAGAGGGAATGCCTGGGAGCCAACTTAATATTTCTCTGGTGCATCTTTTGAAAATTGTGGATCTTATTGTGAGGAATTACATTACATTCTCATTCTTATTGCATATGTAAACATTCCGGGAAAATGCAAAATGTTCTAATCAGTGGTATGTCTATCTACCCAAAAAGGAACACTTGATTAAACTAGTGACTAGTATGAAGTAATATCTCCTATACCTAAAGCTGCAAGCTTACTGCAGTGGTAAGGGCTTTGGCCTCTCTTGTAGAGGTCCAAGGTTCAAACCCCACTCAGTATGAGGGGACCGGGACCCTTCATAAAAACCTGTGTAAACTCATTGAAAAAAATCTAAACTGCAATGTAAACTCCAAGGTTCCACGAGCCTGGGGGACGGGTTTCGGGGGACGGCAGGCTGATTTTAGGGGATGGCTCGGGGACAGCTGGGGGGACGGCTGGTATAATACTATAAAAATTGATTTTTTTTAGAAATTTAGAATAATCTACACATTCAGAATTCTACACCCAACAAAAATGATATTTCATATTAGTAATCAATTATGTAAGTGCAGCCATTCATATTCATATTAGTTACTAACACATAAGTGGTATTAGGATATTCATATTAGTTACTAAGTGCAGCCATTTAATTGTTTCAAGTTCAACAACTATAACTTGAAGGTTCTCCCAGTCACTTGCTATTGCAGGAAAACAATAAGCTTTTAAGTACAATGTTTGCTTAGTTTGTCTTATCTTCAAATTAAACATATGAAAGCCACAGAGTTAAGATTAATTCAACAAACAAATAACTTGCAGTTCTTTTGCTTGAAACAATCATAAAGCCTTCTGGTTAAATTTCTAGCAAGTTCCTCACAGGCAGGTGTAATTCTTCTTCAAATTCACAGGCTCCTGAACTTTCTTGTGTCTCTCGAGAATCTCTGACAAGACAAAGACCGCCTAAGTTCAATGCAAGATAATTGCTCACTTCTCAAAAGAAAGGCCAACGTCTCCTCTTTTTTCCAAATACTCCACAAGATTGCTATGCGTCAATACATTATATTGTAGCCCATCTTGCATGTTACTCTTACTCGTCTTCACTCCATTTTGAAAATGATTTTGATGTGCAGGTGCATCAGTTATCGACATGCGGCCAGCTTAGTAATAGCCATAGATGCTAGCACATTTTAAGACTTCATAATAAATATTGTTACTTTTACCATGTAAGGCACATAGATACAACCTATGCTATTATCTCAAAGAAACTTCAAACGACCTAAGTTGGGAATGTGTAAAGCAAAGCTCAGGGTAGTAAGGTTTGAGCAACACTTATTTCTGACCTACATTTCCTAGTTAAATCGCAATCACATGAATTCAAAGGATACAATGACTGTGCACTATTACACATAGTTGAATCCTGCCCATCTTAGACATACATTGAATGTGTCCCAACCTAGAAAGGATTTGGTATTGACAATTCTGAAAACTAAGTTGTAGCATTTCCATTTAGACATTTCCATTAGCAGAAAAGCCATTACAGTCCACACAGCTTAAGTAAAAGAAAAAAGCAGAGACAAGGTATTATTCAAACAGTGTCTCGGATTAATGTAGCCAGAATTACCCAAACTGCATGAGATATCTGAAAGTTGATTGCAACCACACCCTGCAACACCTTTGGAAGTTCATTTTCAATGTGCTTAAGACCTCATAAAATTGGCACGTGTATCCAACAAATGAACGATGGAATTTGAAGGTCTTAAATTGGCCTTCATCAGCTGCTCCCATGAGATGCAATTGTCACTCAACTTGTCTTGGTAACATTTCAAGGATGAGATACCCACTGGTAGTGTGTTTCATTCTTCCAAAGTCAAGAAGTGAACCAAGTGTAGCAAAGTGTTATAAGGGCAGAGATACGAAATTCACTGCCTTATTCAGGTGATTTCCCTTTTCAGATTACCATTAGGATGTAATATCAGAAATCTGGTATATCCTAATTTGGATACTGACATTTTGTCTGATTAAACAACTCAAACTGGCATAACGCTTATGAACTTGCAGGATTCATGAAATATTTAGAAGGCCTTAGAGAAGGTCATCACACAAAACAAGACCACTGCTAAAAAATCCAATTTGGTACCTATGGATGACAAAAAATGAAAAAGCCTCCCCCTGGCCGTCCCCGGGGATGGTATGAGCGTCCCCAATGGGGCCCAGCCGCCCCCGGGGACAGTTGGCTGTCCCCAGGGCGACGCCAAACAAATCGGGCCGTCCCGGGGGCGTCGCAGCCCCCCCCCAAAAGGGGGAGGGGGGAAACGCCCCCTTCCCCCCCCCCGGGGCGGGGGGCGCGCGTCCCGCGCGGGAACACTGGTAAACCACATAAAAAAATCTAAACTGCAAGCTTACTGGAGTGGTAAGGGCTTTGGCCTCTCTTTGAGAGGTCCAAGGTTCAAACCCCACTCAGTATGAGGGGATCGGGACCCTTCATAAAAACCTGTGTAATCTCATTGAAAAATATCTAAACTGCAAGCTTACTGCAGTGTTAAGGGCTTTGGTCTCTCTTTTAGAGGTCTAAGGTTCAAACCCCACTCACTATGAGGGGACCAGGATACCTCATAAAAACCTGTATAAACTCATTGAAAAAATATCTCTTATACCTAAATATTATTTAACAAAAAACAGATAATTTTCAATAGAAAGGAGTTCTTCAATATGCACAGCCAATAATAATTGTCTCTTATCCCAAAACCCTCATCTTCCCTTGTTCTTTATAACATTATCCTTGATGTACTAGTTTCTCTACGTGACTATGTTACTGTGTCTTCGAATCTCTTATTGTCATAGTACTTAATTGGACCTTATAAAGTATTTTATTTATTTATTATGAATTATCCTTTCTTCTCTTATTCTTTGTTCTGGAATGCTCCTGCTTGCTGTTATAGTCGGTTTAAATTTGTCATCCAATACTCTGCTTTTAACCATAGGGTGAATTCTGTGTCAAAAATTCAATGGAAAAACATCCTGATGAGGATTCAAAACAGATCATTCTCAAGATATGACTATTATGATAGAACACTCTGATATGAAAAAGGTAAAAGCTGCAATCATTTTTGAGATAATGAAAATCTTTATTTTATAGATGGAGAACGCTCAAACGATAGATGATAACTATTTGTTTTATACAAGAAAATGGATTATTATAGATTTGGAGATTATGGCTAGTATTTTAGCTGTTGTGTTTTAAAGGGAGTATAATACTGAAATTTGACAGAGATTTGTTAATTGAGAAATTTTGACATTGCTTTTACTTTGCTGGCCTTCTTTGCTAACTGTTTCTAATCTTTTCTCATATTGTTGGTTCATTTATGTAGGAGGCACAAACAGCAAAAGATCAAACAAATGGATATAAGCTGGACAAGGCCCATGTTTTTGCTGTTAACATGTTTGATGACTTTGATAAATACATGAAAGTATCAGATGAGTGGACTCCTCCTGAAACAAAGCCGTATAAACCTGGGGTAAGTTCTTTCTATCTCTTGTTAAGTTTTCTGGCACAAAGCTTGTTTGTATCCATCAGAGTTCAAAACTTCAAACTTCAAAACTTTATATTGAAGAATTTCAGATTTCTGCTTCTAACACCTACTTAAGTGAGTTGTGATGCATGTACACAAAAGTTGGCCTTTGTTTTTGTTTATTAAAAACAACTAGATTTTTGGATAGGTAAAGGGACATCAACTTATGGGGTCCCATCCAAAATATTGTATAAGTGTAAGTAGAAGAATAGAACAGAGGTATGGAAACATCTACAAATTGTGCTGAGTGAAATGCTAAAAAGTGCTGTTGCGAAAATAGCAAAATATTTTTGAAGAGCCCACAAAGATGACAAATTTCAGCAACTATATAATCCAAGGATTTCGAAACTGAATAAAAGATATAACCTTTTTCAAATATGATTTGAGCATGTTAGAAGTGGCCTGATTTTGGAACCTACAATCATTAATTTATTCATCCTGACATGCATCATCAGTAATTGATACTGAATATATAGATTAATAGCAGAAACACCCATGAAATCGAAACAACATTGGAGGTAGAATTGTAAGTCACACCCAAAAGATTTGTAGGGCTTATCATCCCCATGTCACGAGATTGGGTTTGCCTTGATGCTCAGCTAGACTCTAGATAGTCTTCTAAAGTAAGACCCTAAGCACAGGTAATCTGATCTTTGAGCCTTTTTCTAAAGAGTGCGTTTTATTTCGTTTTAATGGGTTATGTGGGATATAAACTGTCACCCATATTACATCATGACCACCATAGTGGTCTACTAACAGCTTGGCAATTATGCATGTATTGCTTGACAGGATTGAAACTTATTAACGGTAGTGGCAAAGTTCTATGATGAACCTCTATTATAGGCTAAGCACTCAATGATCAGGTTCATGGCCATGGTGATGCCAAAGCAGGGTAACACAAAGTCTTCAAACTAATTTGGATAGGCTGTATTTCTCTTTCATCAAGGTAAAAATGAGTGGTATGCCAGGCGGGGATAGTCAGAGAGACCACCTAATATTTAAGGGATGACAGGACCGTAGGGATCAAAATATACAATAACATCACTTTTTATACAAGGAAAAGATTCCTGACCCTTTCTTATGTATGAAATTATGATAAATTATGGATTCATAATAAAATAAATTATGGATTGTGAAAGGATGAACAATGTGCCATTTTTCAATGTAATTTTGTCAAGGGCTTGCATGCAAGGGTAAGGCATAAGAAGCATCGACACCAAAGGAGGTACAACAACTGATTATTGAATTTGCGGATGTCCTTCAAAACCTGGTTAATGGGATGTCACTCGATAGAGATGAGGACATGTTACTGAGCTGGAATTTGGGCCAAACTGGTCATTGTTCCGTCCGACAGGTATCTAAAATTTTTCAACGATGGGATATAATAAAGGAAAGAAGAATTATTTGATATGGATCATGTAGTATTAAGGAGCAAGAATGGTTCCTTTCATATGTGCATTGGCTATATGAATATAAACAGAGTAGGATGAAAAATAGATTCCCTATTCTATGTATGGATAGATTGTTGGTTGAGTTATATGGAACACCAGTCTTTACAATGATTGATTGGAGGTATTGAATTGCCAAACAAGGGCATGAGAATGTGACCAGTTTAAGAGAGTCTCTAGAATTCATCATGCAAGAACATCTGTGGCCAGCATTGTTGTTTCTTAGTGCAAGAAGCACACACTTGGAAAGCCTATTTTATGACTTCTGTTGCAGTGCTTGTTTGACAAATGCTTTTTAACAAATAACTCAGCTATTTGTGTTTTGGCAGGCCATGGTTGGCTTCTTATAACTAATCTTAGGCTGTTTCTAGGTTTTAATGTGGTGAAGATTCAACAATTCATTTATGTATGTGAAATAATGAATCATGAAGGTGGCACGTATAATGTTCCAACCTTAGATCTGCATTTGTCAATAATGAACTGTGGAAAAATTGTAAGTTTTTATAACATAATGAACTGTGGAAAATTGTAATTTTTTATAACATAATGAACTGTGGAAAAATTGTAATTTTCTATAACATAATGATCTGTAGAAAAATTGTAAGTTTTTAACACATACAGGTATAACTGTTTCCCATGCAAACCTCCTGAATGCTGTTTCCCATTAGGTCAGCATTTCCTTTTCTATCTTTGGCAATGTAGTCGTATGTAGTAGGCTGAGTCCACCATTTCCTCATGAAAGGTGAACCTGTCTAGCCAAACCACCAAGGGTATTTGGAAGGGGGAATAATGATTGTAGACAAGATGGAAGGCAAAATGGATCTTTAATCTGATATGATTTATTAAAAGTAGTGCAGCCCTTCAGGGTTGGGTTTGCTTGCTTGTGCATTCTGTTGTACTGCTTTATTCTGACCCATCTTGTGTTTGGATGTCTTAAACAATTAGCTGTGTATCACTATATTGAAGTTAACTGTGCTATATTATTTGCCCTTAAAAAACTGAGCAATGCACTTGCTTTTGCTAAATGATGTACTATCTTCTGGCAGGAAAATTTGCAACAGTGGCTGACAGATGAGAAAGGACGCGATCAGTTTGTTATTCGTGCTGGCACTGACACTGAAGTTTATTGGAATGATCATAGGCAACTGAAACCTGAACTAGTGTACCGCCGTTCAGTAAGTCAATTGTGACACAAGATGTGTAACATTTTATTTAGTGGAAGAGTGATATAATAGCTTTCCTTTTTTAAAGTTCTGAAGTTTGATAATTGTACTTTTGCAGTTCTGGACGGAAAGCTTTGTTCAGTGGGCACCTCTTGGAACATACTTGGCAACAATTCACAGACAGGGAGCAGCTATGTGGGGAGGTGCTACAGGCTTTGAACGTTTAATGCGATTTGCGCATCCACAGGTTTGCTTTCCCTAAGAATTTTGATAGCTGTCAAAAATAGTAAGGAAGAACTGTTGCTAAAGTTTTCATTAAGAACCTTTAAGATCACATTATTATTTGTCTTCTTTGAATATGATAAGAATCTGAGTTTCTCTTATATTTTCCTTTTACAGGTAAAATTGATAGATTTCTCCCCTGGTGAAAAGTTCCTGGTAACTTACAGCAGTCACGAGCCCAGTAATCCACGAGACACACAGGTACCTATTGACAGTTACTATACCATTCAATTCAGTGTTGCTGTATTCTTTTTAAAGAACATCATTCAAATGTAAAATGCTGATCATTTTTAGATAGATTTTGCTTCAAGGATGCTGCAGATGTTTTCTAACATTTTTAATGGACCTTGTTCCAGAGGGTTACCCTCAACATTTTTGATGTAAGAACTGGGAAAGTAATGAGAGAGTTTAAAGGAAGTGCTGATGATTTTGCAACTGGTGGAACTGGAGGAGTTGCTGGTGTGTCTTGGCCTGTATTCAGGTAACTGTTTTCATTTGCTAGCAGTCTAGGTATTGTTAAAAGTTTTATTGATTCTGTGGTGGCCTATCTCTTTTGCTTAGCATAGAGTGTCTCTAATCTACTGCTACTGAAATGCGGGCAGATGGGCAGGTGGCAGAGAAGATAGATATTTTGCCAGGATTGGAAAAAATGCAATCAGTGTTTATGAATCCATTACAATGAGTCTCCTTGATAAGAAGTCCATCAAGGTTGACAATGTAATGGATTTCAGCTGGTCTCCAATTGATCCAATACTAGCACTGTTTGTGCCTGAGGGAGGCAGTGGCAACCAACCTGCAAGAGTGAGTTGTAAATTTTTTTCTTATAATACTTGAAACAAATCTGTTGGCCAGGGATTAAATGTCCCATCAATACATCATCTGAAACATTCAGAAGTGAAACACCGTGTCCACGGTCATTTAAGGAAGAGTTTCGAACCAGCCACATAATGCACACGAGCATCTTAATCAAGGTTTTTTAATAAGGCAGTCCAATAAACCCTACAAAGACCCATAGAGGTGGAACTCTTATTTTACCCTAAGCATTCAAACTAAAACAGAGTCCATTTAGTAGTTTTTCAACTTCCTACATAGTGGAAAATGTCAAAGTTATCTGTCAACTGCTTATGAAAAGCATTAGGAGGTATATGTTGAAGTTCTGTGTTAACAATGTTGAAGCTCTGTGTTAACAAATTTAGCAATGAAGTTATTCCTTTGGATGTCTTCCATTTATTCAAACACTGGGTCTTCGTCATGGTCCTCAATGGGAAGGGTCGCCGTGTCCCCCAATTTTGTTCCTTTATCCAAAACAACTAGCCACTTAATGCACATGGGCACATTACTTAAGGCTTTTTAATAAGTAAGGCAGTCCAATAAACCCTCCAAAGAGCCATAGAGGTAAAAGTCTTACTAGACCCTAAGCATTCAAAATAAAACAGAGTCCATTTAGCAGTTTTTCAGCTTCCTAAATACTGGAAATTGTCAAAGTTATCTGTCAACTGCTTACAAAAAGCATTAGGAGGTATATATTAAAGCGTTGTCTCAACAAATCTAGCAATGAAGTGATTTCTTTGGATAGCTTCGATTTAGTCAAACACGGGGTCTTCTTCATGATCCTAAATGGGAAGGGTTGCCATGTCCTTCAATTTTGTTCCTTTATCCACAACAACAGAAGCGTTTTTCTCCACATGCAGCCTCTTGAATGGACTTCTCAGCCATATCTGCTTTTGTAAACTAACCCAGATTTTTCTGCAAGGCATAACTCTGATCACCATTAACTCCTATTGTGACCTGAATGGTCATCAACTTCTTTTGTTCTTTGCTAAGCCATGTTGTCCTTGCTTTCTCTGTGAAGCATATTGAGAGAGGCTAATGGTAAACTGAATGAGCCATCTCCTCATCTTTATCACGATGACACTCAAATTAGGAAGCAGAACTTTTTTTCCGAATGTTTGCTTTCACTAAATTTTCTTAGCAAGATATAAAGAACCATATACGAGCATCATATTAAGGATTTCTCTTACCAAGATTGACAATGCAAAGCAAAAGGATGAAAGGAATCTCCACTCTTCTTCATGAAAGGAATCTCCACATTTAATTATAATTTCAATTTCAGCATGCAAGGAAATATCCTTAATGTGAGTCTGCATGTTCTGACCAGCCTTGATTGTTGGAATCCATTCTGCAGTACTGTATTTGACTTAAGTAATTTCTGAACAGACATCAACTCTTGCCTCAGGTTACAAGAAGCCACATGAAAATTTAATGTAGTAACAATATGTACAGGAGGGCTTGAATTGGTAAAAATAGAGTTTTGGCACTTATAGCAGGCTCTCAACTAGGAATGTCATTTATTTGATAAATATTTCGACATTAGTGTATAAGATCACTTTCTATCAAAGTTGCAAACTTTTTGTTAAAATTTATTTGGAAGAGTGACTATAGCATTGTCTGTTGTACGAATTCTTTATATTTAGAATGGATAACATTATTTGCCTTTGATCTGGGTATTGTCTTTAGTTACTTTTTTTGTCAACTTCTATGTTTTGGTAGATATTTTTCTGATGTAAGGTGCTTACTGTTCAGGTTAGTCTTGTACAAATTCCTGGGAGGGAAGAATTGAGGCAGAAAAATCTTTTCAGCGTAAGTGATTGCAAGATGTATTGGCAAAGCAATGGAGACTATCTTGCAGTAAAAGTGGACCGATACACAAAGACGAAGAAAAGTACCTACACTGGGTTTGAGCTTTTCCGTATCAAGGAACGGGATATTCCCATAGAAGTATTGGAATTAGAGAACAAGAATGACAAGATTGTTGCATTTGCTTGGGAACCTAAAGGCCATAGGTTTGCTGTGATTCATGGAGATGGACCTAGGCCAGATGTCAGTTTCTATTCAATGAGGAGCCCTAACAATGTTGGTCGGGTTTCCAAGCTGGCTACTTTGAAAGGAAAACAAGCAAATGCCCTTTTCTGGTCTCCCATTGGGCGGTTTGTTATTCTTGCAGGGCTGAAAGCCCTCAATGGCCAGCTTGAATTCTACAATGTGGATGAACTTGAGACTATGGCAACTGGCGAACATTTCATGGCAACTGATGTTGAGTGGGATCCTACTGGAAGGTAAGACTTAGTTTGAATGTTACATCATTTATATACTGTCTTTTGCCATTGTTTGCTCTCAAAATAGCTGCTGATGAATTGTATATTTACAGATATGTTGCAACATCAGTCACATCTGTTCATGAAATGGAAAATGGCTTTAACATATGGTCTTTTAATGGAAAGCTATTATACCGCATTCCTAGGGATCATTTCTACCAGGTAGGTGTCCAAAGCATATATTTCCAATAATGTTATTTCATTTAAAAGTAGAGATTTTCCGGCTATGTATTTATGTCTTGCTTTATTTTTCATAGCTATTATGGCGTCCAAGGCCAACCTCTCTGCTGAGTCCAGAGAAGGAAGAGGAGATCGCAAAGAATTTGAAGAAATATAGCAAAAAGTATGAGGCTGAGGATCAGGATGTTTCATTATTGTTAAGTGAGCAAGACAGAGAGAAACGAAAGAAAATGCAAGATGAATGGATAGGCTGGGTCAATGAATGGAAACGTCTACGTGAGGAAGAGAAATTACTGCGACAGGAATTACGAGATGGAGAACCTAGTGATGAAGAAGAGGAATATGAAGCAGAAGAAGTGGAACTTGAAGAGGTACTAGATGTTGCTGAAGAGATTGCTCCTTTAATTGAGTAAACAATGTTAAAAGAGTTTTATGTTGTTGCCTTCTATTCAGGGGATATATGTTGTTGGCCTTTTTACAGGCAAATCGTCTTAGAATTCAGTGGATTTTACAATTTTCTTAGGCTCATTCTTAATGGCAGAGAAACATTGATGAAATTTTGTACGATTGGCATGTGAAACACCCATTTTTGCAAGAAAAAACCTGCAGTTAGAAATTTTGATGTTCATTAAATGATATGACCTTGTGATGGTGCTTGGATTGTCAGATTTTATTTAAGTAGAAAGTAAAAATACTACTTCTAGCAAAGCCAGAATCTTAGAGTCATTGTATATGCATATGACAATACAAGTTTTTTGTGGAAAGTTTTTACCTTATATTCTCTGATAATATACTTTGTATTCTCTGATGATAAGTATTGTTCGCTGTTAGATTCTGGTGTATTTACTGTTTTCAGAATCAGAATAATTCTGATTCTTTCAAGATTAACACAGAGGCTGCATACGTGAAAACATGGATGAGATCATGCAAAAAGGTGTCTTCTTCCTTGGACAGTGAAATAATATTCCATTGTCAAACTTAGCAGTTGGTCTCACTAATAATTATTCATACATGGTTGTAGAACATTTGGTCGAGTAATCTGTCCCAAGGGCCTCCGGTCCTAAGCTGAAGACGGGACTAGAGAATGGCAAACTAATTATGCAATACTTAATATTTAATAAGGTCAGTCATGATGTTAGCACAAATCTTTAAAGATGCATCTTGATTGTTCTTGGTTAGTGGATGTGCTGACCCTAATGAGTGAGCTTCTACCTGAAAATGGAAGGAAAACCATTGGTTTCTAGAACTAATTGAATATCATGCAAGTATGAGAAATCCTGCATAGTTGGTTGATCATACTTTTGAAGAACTATGCTGTAATTTCCTAATTCTAGTACTCTCTCTGCGTATCACTTAGTACTGAAAATGGGAAAAAAGATGAAACGGACCAAGTTAATGCAGTGAATGTCATGCACAGGTCTTGTGAGTCTCAGAGGATACTTCCGGAATGAATTGGAGCTGAAGGACATATATAGAACTTAGTGCCCCAACTTTTTATTGTTCCCATTGTCCCATGGTCTACAAAAACAAGCTACCCATGACGAATTGCCTGGGCAGAACTGATGACGCAAAGCATCCTTGTACTGCGGCCCATCATCTTATCTTCTGCTTGAGTGTGCCACCACAACTTGTTGCTGTCTGTCAATTACCTTGCTGTCAGGCCCTCTTTGTGCTCCTCCGTGAGCCTGTCGAGTTCTTCGAAGTACTCTTCACAGTCCCAAAAATAATTTTCTAGTGCCTAGACATCTTGGGTGCCATCGTAGGATTTGGGCTCCTTAGGCTTGGTTGCCTCTGAGTTGGACATGGCACTGCTGCCACCGTTGGAGCTGTAACTGCCTTCTCAATGAGGTCCAAATCTGCATCGTGATGCTACTTTGCCACAGATCATTGATGATAATCCCAAGATCGGTGATATCGCTTTGCAAGGTGGCCATTGATTGTTCTAGCCGCTTTATGTTTACCCACAGACCCTTGAAGTAGTTGGACCCATTCTTCAAGTGCCCTGAACTCTTTCCAGGTTGGCACTCTGGTTTGGTGGAATCTCAGGTCACTCCCAGGCGCCAAGGGCGATGAGGCTCCATGGCTTGATGGAATCTCAGGTCACTCCCAGGCGCCAAGGGCGATTGAGGCTCCATTTTTTAATTGTTTGCCATCGTCCACCAAAACGATTACACATCTGAGTTGACCTTTAGTTTTCAATAGTGTTACAGGAGGTAAAACAATCCTATAACGGGACTATTAAGCGTGAGCGTGGTCTCTTATTGTTTTTACAATATTTCAGTTATTTAGGTACAAAACAAATTAGTTTAAGATGTTTGAATGAATAGAAATAGCCAACATCCTCTGTTTATTGCAAGATTTTGCAACTTAAAATGATGTCTAATTTTTTTTTTATTTGTGGAAAACATCCCAAAAGGGATGCCACTTTCGAGTAAGACCCAAGGAGGCGGGGGTATCCATTCCGCCAAAAACGCCCAGGACTCGGACCTGGCCTACCACCTTTGACATACTCAAGGAGCAAACAAACACACAAAACCAATTTAAAAATAAGTAAATAACAACAAAAATAATAAAATAAAATAAAAAACATGCTCCTTGAGTGTGTCAAAAACAAAAGCACAACCAAACACGCACAATAAGATAAAAGAAACCACAACACAAACCACATAGAAAAACACAAGAACCACATAACAAAACACAAACAAGACAAAAACAACAGAACACTACAAAGACATAACCCAAAAAAAACATGAAAAATAAACACAACCAAAACCTAAAAAATTAAAAAATAAAATAAAAATAAAAATAAAAAACAACCAACAACAGACAATAAACAAAAACAAAAAACATAGAAAACACTCACACATAAAAACACGAAATAACACAAACAAAGAGAAACCCAAGAACAAGAACGAAAAAAACACAAGAACAATAACAAAAAACATAAAAAAAAACAAAACAACAAAAACACAAGAACAACAAAAAACAACACAAAGAACACAAAAACAAAACAAAATAAAAAAACCCACCCACCTTAAAAAACTAAACAAAAAAAAAAAAAAAAAAAAAAAAAAAATGAACAAAACAATGACCTATCTAGACCAGAAGACTATTAAGGCAAGAATCAACAGAGGAAACAAAATAAAGAATAGAATGAGCTAGGGAACTAAAAAAAAGCTGAATGAACCAAAGAGAAGCAAAAAAAAAAACAAGAAGAAACTAGGTACCTTCGAAGCTGGAGCCATCCAAAGAAATGATAGAAAGAAGAGCTTCCCTAATTTGAGAAGCCCACCATATAGGAGGGTGGCCATAACAAGTAAGATCACCTTTGTCCAAAGCCCAATTAGCTAAAGCATCAACACTCTTGTTTTGATCTCTAACCACATGATTGTAATCAACTTTCAAAAATCCCATCTGGATTAACTGAATCTTCTCAATAATTCTTTTTATTCTCCAATCCACCTTATGATTCTTAGAAGGATTCTTCAAGAGATTAATCATAAGTTGAGAGTCCAACTCAACTAACACCTTTTCCCATCCAACCTTAGTAGCCTCCTGAAGGCCTCCGAGGATACCATACCCCTCGACAAGGTTATTGGAAAGAATACCCAAATTCTCGGCAAAAGTAAAAACCAGGGAGCCATCGAAAGTCTACCAATTCCTCCCACACTGGCTTTTCCAGGGTTCCCTCTAGAGGCTCCATCGGTATTGACTTTTCCAAAATCCTTAGGAGGAGGTTGCCAATTTCTAGTCCTATCCATCTTACTAATACTCACATTCCCTTTAAGTTGGTTGCCCTTAGAAGGTTTAATCTTCAATCTTTGCATCACTTGATCCCATCTTTGGTGGGAGTTTTGGGGGTGATTAAGGAGATGATGGACTGATTCAACTAAGTTGGCTATGGTCTTTTGCCAAATATAGTGAATATCCTTCCTATCTTGATTAAAAATTTGGTTGTTCCTTTCATTCCAAATATTCCAAAGAAGAATGGTAGAACCCATCCAAACTAAGCTGCCTAATAAAATGATCAACACCCTCTTGATTAGGCCAATCCCTCCAAAGCTGTTCAAAAGTAAAAAAATTGGACCACTGTAAGCCAAGTAAAGTGGCCATTCTCCTCCACAGCTCGGAGGCTAAAGTACACTCAATAAAAATATGGTTGATATTTTCTACATTCTCTTCACACATTTCACATCTAAAAGGGCCATGAAAACCACGCTTCATAAGTTGCTCACCGGTAAGCACCCTACGATGCAATAAAAGCCAATTAAAGAACCTCACCTTAGGCCAGAGCTTTTGAGCCCACAATCGAGAAAAGATGTCGAAAGAATGGTTGGGATTATTATGGCATAAGGTCAAATAACCTTGAGCAACTGAATACTCACCCTTAGTAGTGTTGTTCCATCCAAAACAATCTTTTTCATGGGACCAAGAGAGGGATCTCATATGAAGGATGCCTTGGATATCTTGTCTTTGCCTTTACGGGATTTGAATAGGCCAGTCCTCAATAGGGATCCAATATCTACCAACCTTTGAATTACCGGTATGGTACCGACGAGTAATTAGCCACCTTTATCCAATTAGCTCGGTGAAGCTCCTCCATCCAAGGCCTCCAATCGGGAAGCGAGTTATCAAAGGCTTGTGACCATCCCAAGAATCTGTCCAAAAATTTACATGTTGACCATTATGAATGATCCAAAATAATTTTTCTTTATCAAATCCTCACCGGTCTTAAGAACTGCTAAAATGGGAGAACCTTTGGTAGGAAGTTGATAGCGAACAAGGTCTTCGGGACTTTTGTTCTCGGCATATTTAGCACGGAGATTATTGGCCCAAAGAGCATTGGGGTTATGCAACATCCTCCAATATAATTTAGCGGCTAAAGCTTTGTTGTTATTAATTGAAGACCGTAATCCTAACCCCCTTCACTCTTAGGAAGACATAAAGTATCCCATTTCACCAAGGCCCATTTTCTTTTCTCCTTAGTACCACTCCAAAGGAAACGATGACTGATTTGATCCAATTCTCGAAGAACAGCCTTTGGGATATTCAAAACGGAAGAAACATAAATAGGAATAGCTTGAAGGACTGATTTTACCAAGGTGATTCTACCCCCAGAAGAAAGCCACTTGTTGGTCCACTTTCCAATTTTCTTCTTGACTTTGTCCAACAACCAATTCCAATCTTTATTTTTCTGCCTTTGAATATTTATGGGAATACCTAAATAAGTGATTGGAAGAGAGGTCTTCTTATATCTTAGTTTATCCAAGACCATGGATTCCTGTCTAGCGAGAGCGGTGAAAGAAAATAACTTTAGATTTGTCTTCATTGATCAACTACCCAATAGCCTTAGAAAAACAGCTAATGATTTGCTTAATATTAGAAGCTTCCTTAGCGTAGCTTTACCTAAAAGAGTAGAGTCATCCACAAATTGAAGATGAGAGATAGGTCTAGCTCCATGAGCAATGGTAACTCCCTCAAGGGTTTTGTTTTCCCTCTTTTTGGTTATAGTCCTACCCAAGCATTCAGCAAGAATGATGAATAAATAAGGGGATAGCGGGTCACCTTGCCTAATACCTCTGGAAGCTGGGAAAGAGTGAGAAGGCCTGCCATTGATAAGAACTAAGTAGGAAGCTGAAGAGATACATCCCATAATCCAATCCATCCAATCCTTAGAGAAACCAAATTGCCTCAAAACTTTGATAAGGAAGTGCCAATCCACTCTGTCATAAGCTTTGGATAAGTCTAACCGAATGAACATGGAAGGAGAATTTTGCATATCCATGGAATGGATGGCTTCTGAGCAAGAACTATCTCATCTACTATTTGACGTCCTTCCACATAACCCCCTTGCTCTGGGGAAATAATCTTATGCAAAAGAGGCTTCAACCTTTCTGCCATGATTTTAGTAATGATTTTGAGAAGAACATTACATAAAGCAATAGGTCTAAAAGCTGAGATATGATCAACCTCTTGAGCTTTTGGAACAAGAGTAATATAAGTTTTATTGATAACCTTCAAAATTTCTTTGGCTTTCCTGGCTTCTTCCACCACCTCTAATAAATCAACATGAAGGATATCCCAGAACTCTTGGTAGAACTCAATAGGAAAACCATCAGGACACGAGGTTTTCCCTTTTTGCATTTTAAAAACTACTTGTTGAAGCTCATTGATAGTAACAGGAGCAGTCAAAATAGAGTTCTCCTCGGAAGTGATAAGAGAAGGGATTGCTTGAAGAACATTATGTTGTGAAGCTGAGTCAAGGGGAGTAGCGGCAAAAATATTGGAAAAGTAATCAACAACAATAGAGTTCATGCCATCCCAAGTATAAACAACATCTCCAGAATCTGATTTTAAGGAAGAAATAAAGTTGTGAGATCTTCGAGCTAGAAGAGATTTGTGGAAGAAATTTGTGTTTCGATCTCCTTCTTTGAGCCATTGAATTCTAGATTTTTGCTTCCATAAGATTTCTTCTCTTTTTTCCCATTCCTCTAAGCGAGTTGTGAGTTTAATTTCATCTGCACTTCTCTTCTCTGTGAGGCCATCTAAACGGATTTTCTTATTCAAATTTTCAAGATGAGCAATAACTTCATGTTTTTTTTATGAACATCCCCAAACTCTTTCCAGTTCCAAGTCTTGATTTTGGATTTAATGTATTGCAGTCTTTTGGCAAAACAGAACATCTTAGTCCCATGCCTAGGTTTACCTTCCTTCCACCATTGTTGCACATGAGGTCTGAAGGAAATGTCTCTAAGCCACATTAATTGAAAACGAAAAGGAGAGAAACTCACATTGGTTTTCCACATTTCCACCATGGTGGCCAATGATCCGAACCAGCATTATTAAGAGTCTTCACTTTAGGAATGTGACCATGGATTAAGAAATTTTCAGAGAGCAAAAACCTATCCAATCTCTCCATTATACAAGCTAAGCCTTGCCTTCGTTAGACCAAGTCATAAGGCCATTATCTGGTTGGATATCCACAAGATGGAGGTTTGCAATATATTCGCTCATGAGGTCGGTGCTTTTGTCCAAATTTCTATTTCCCCCCTTTTCTCATCCAGAGAGAGGATGGTATTGAAATCTCCTCCGATCAAGATCCAAGCTTTAGGAAAATGAGAGATAATATGAGTAATATCCTTCCATTGTCTTCTTTTTTCCTCCACAAAAGTTAGAGCATAAACATAATGCGAGCATAATCTGGTTGGAATGTCTACTTTGAATAGCTATAGCCAACAAACCCCAACTGCCAACCATATGGTGAATAACTACCTCTTTTGGATCCCAAAGACAAGCAATGCCACCCGAAGTCCCTTGGGAGCCGAGGGAAACCACTTTTCAGCTGGCCAAATTTATTGGCAATTAAGTCCATATCCTCCATTGACATCTTTGTTTCTTGAAGGAAAACAAGATGTGGATGATTTATCTGAATCATTCTTCTAATTTCATTTTGTTTTGAAAGACTCCCTTTGAGTCCTCTAATATTCCAAGTGATGATCTTCATTAATACCGGGGCTAAAAAAGTTGGGAAGGGCATTAATCTTACCTTCCTCTACAAGCTTTTCACCTTCTTTTACCATATGATATTGATTGGTCTTGCGACCTACTTTTTGATTAGAATCCATCTTCAATTTTTTTTCCCTATTTCTTGACTTATTCCAATTGAATGTGAGATGGCTTCTAACCTTGAAGAATGCTCGTACACAGCCAAAATTTTACTAGATGGTTCAACGGAGTCTATATTGGGACCTGCATTATTTGAAGTTTTGACATTTGAAATATTGTTTTTCTTGTGTAAATTTTCTCCTTTTTTTTTTTGTTGAAAACCTTTGATTTGTTGGTTTGTCTCAGAGTTCTTCCCTTCATATTTAAATTGTGTTTCTAAGATTTCAGTTTCCATTATTTCCTCTTCCTCACTTGGGACATCATTTTTGGAAAGGATTTCAAACATATTAGCGAGATGACTTTGATTGATCCTTCATAACTGGTTTTTTAGAGTGTTCTTCTTCTTAGGTATTTGGAAACCTGCTTGAGTTTATATCTTCTTTCTTTTGATCGGGAATTTTATTTGGGCAAGCAACGGCCAAATGACCATATTCATGGCAAATTCTACAACGAAAAGGAATGTTCTCATAGTCCACTACTTGCTCCCAAGTGTCTTCCCCAAATTGTAATGTGATCTTTTTAGGTAGGGGTTTGTCAAAATCCATTAAAACACAAATCCGAGCATAAATAATATGTTCAAAATTTTGAGTACAATCAGCGGGTCATCATAAAAGTTCCTAAAGAGTTTCCAATTGAAGAAAAAATAGTAGGATTCCAAAATTCAATAGGGAGGCCAAAGAGTCTAACCCACACGGGAGCTATAGAAGGCATCTCTTCTTCGGCTTTAAATTTAGTATGCCGGGGCTTCATGAAAAGCCCTGCCCTTCCAAAAAACCAAGGACCCCCTTGAAAAGTTTTCTCTCTATCTTCATTATTAGCAAATAAAACAAGAAAATAACCATTTGGATAAATAGAGATTTGTAACTCACCTTTAGTTTTCCAGCTTTTTGCAGCCCAGACTTTGAAAGCGAGATAGACTCGGACGAAAACCCACGAACTGACAAATTAGTCCTCTTTTTTCCAAATCTTCAATGCCAGTTTGAATGTTACCCATATCAAGCTTAACAATAGGAGTTCCATCAGTTGCTTTAAGACATCTTGACTCCGTTTTCTTGGGATCAATCTTAGGCATTCTTAGAGGTTTATGGGAAGCCCTAATATTGATATTAGCATTGGGCTGAGGCTGTCCACCACGAAGGGCATCCCTAAAATTCATTTTTGGGACTGAGTCTTCGAAATTCTTACCCTTGATAGGGGTTTTCACAGTAGAATTATTTTGTGGGTGCACCTTAGCACCAGATTCACTTGAGATATGAGCCATTTTTTGATCAACTGCTTGAAACTTGTTTCGTGATCTCTTTAATCCTTGCCCTAGACGTCGTGGAAAGGTATGGTTTTCACTTTTCTTTTGTGCAGCAAATTGGAAGCCGTTGTCACTCAAGTTCACGGTATGATCTGTTGAAAGACAAATTTCTAACCCATCTTGTATCCCCTGCAACATTTCCTGCTAAAATATTGAGCATAAACCACAAAAATATTGGCCGCTAGGGCCCGAAGGCCCTAAAAACCAACCTCTGGAGCTGCTTGCACTCAACCCAGATGAAACCCTCGCATAGCCGCTTGCCAAATATGTCGTTCACACATAGGGATGCGCTAGGATCTGTGTTGCTCCAAATGATATGAAAATTGGTGGAGACGTTCTAGGGTTTTTCAGGCATCTACCCTCAAAATTTCAGCTCAATCCGAGTCCGGATGAGTGAGATATGGCCGAAACGAGTTCGGCAGTTTGGGCAGTCCTGCGAAAAACGTCTCATCTATCAATCCCCCTTCTTCTTTTCTAAAACTAATTTATAGTGGAAAACACCCCTTTCGAGGTGCCACTTTCAACAGGTTGGGCATAGGAGGAATGGAGCCTTGTCGGCCTCTACCAGCACATAGGACATTCCTAACTATACCATATATCTGCAGGATGGAGACAAGGGGAATGGAACCTGGGTCGGCCTCTACTAACACCCAGGGCATTTACCATTGCACCACAACAAGCAGATTGTTTAATTTTGCTTTTGTTACAGAAAACAGTTACATTTTTTATTTTGAATTAAACAGCTCCTGGTTTATAGTCCATGAGGTTTAGAACAATTGGTTGGAGTGAAGAGTTTTACATCTTAAACCAAGGTTTAAATCTTATGGGTGAACCTTAATAGATCCACAAGATTAGGGTAATTGGTTGGGAGCAATAATTTCATACTATATATGAAGGTTCAAATCCCGTAGATGACCCTTAACAAGAGTCAAATGGCATGAGCTCAATTGGTTAAATATCTTGACTTCAAAGGAGAAGCAAATCTTATCAAGTGATAAAGTGTGATTTCAAAGCTGTTGTAGTACTGCGGTGTGATCACAATATAATATGGACGAGGCCATTTTAATCTCATAAAAACAATTAAAAAAGGACACCTGCAATATGTGTAATATATGAACTTGGTGAAATATAATTTGGGCTAAACTTTTATAGTGAACGGGATGGCACCTAGATTATAATAGTGCTTAAATATTATATTGGAACTGAACACAACAAAAAGGCCTACTACAGGGAAATGATGGTGACAAAACCTTCTCGTGTGTTGTCCTCTTTTCTAGGGCTATTTAAAATGGAATTAAATACAGATGAGCGAAAATATAGAATTTGCCGTTTATTGTCTTTAGAAATGTTCATTTTGATTTGAGTTTGCTTATTGATGAAGTTATCAAAATTATGTCGTGAATATCTACCGAGGAAATCTGCTGACTGAAGTCAGTGGTGTTGTTGTAGTATCCATGTCCAATTCCACAAACTCTCTGTAGAGTCTACCTTGTCTTCATCAAAATGAGCTTTCTTCATGATTTACTTTCCAAAGCAGGAGCTCAAGCATCATAGAAACATGATGAAACTATTCAACTAAATATATTGTTTAAAGGTCCTTACTAGCAACAAATATTTGTGCATGCTTGTCTTGTTATAGGAATAAATGATTGTTTATTTTTCATTGAATTTTGTGAAGTTCAATGAAAGGGAAACCTAGAAAGAATCTTCCTCATCTTTCTTTTTTTTTTGACAGCACTGTCTTTTTTCTATGGCCATCTCAATCTTTGAAAGAAGTTTCCTAGCTTGCACATGGTTGTTTGTTGGAGTTCCATATGATTTTCAGTAGGAACCAAAAAAAAAAAAAACTTTGATAGCTTTTCTAGGGTTGTTTTTAGAAGCACCACCAAAATTGAGTTTGATGAATTCAACTTTTGAACATTTCGATTTAATTCTATCTAGATCCTTTGCATTAAATCCATTGTTGAACATCACCTTCACATGTATCTTTAAATCTTGTAACCATGTGACTAGCGCATCACCATGCCTATAAATATTTTGATTGCGTTAAAGCCTTATATCCCAACTTGATAAGAGTATCCACTATTTTTTGATAGATTTGAAACCGTCTCGTACTTACGTATAAAAATTGTCAATACTTACATATAAAAATTGTCAATACTTACATATAAAAATTGTCAAGGATGTTTTTAAAAAACCTTTTGGAGTTGATTTGTTGCTTGTTTGATGTCCCCTTCCTCAACCAAATTGTTAATAGAAATTCAATATTTAGAATTGTTGCTCCCATCAGCATAAGTTTTTACCTCTGAACCTCTACAAGCCAAATAGGCGTGAGCCAATAGTTTCATTTTCAATAAGAAATAAGATGATAACGCTTCAACCAAAGCATTGGACCAAAAATTTGTAGAATTCCTCTCATTGATTGACCATCTAATATGTTTTTTTGATTAATTGCGGATTCTTTGATATGGAGTTCATATTTTCAAATCCCTAGGCAAGGTTCTTTTTAAATAATTTTATTGTATCTATAGAACCTAATATGTTTTTCAAGTATTATTTTTGTCCAACGCTATCCTTGATCTTTGAACTTTATGCAAGTTTCATCCTTAATGTTAAACTCATAAATCTAAAACTTCGTAAGGTTATCGCTCTAATGTTCGTTCTTTTACAAACATTTTCCCATTTGCAAAGAGGAAGCCTAAATTTGCCTTCACATCCTTCCCAAATAAAATCTCTTTAAATTTTCTCAAATTTGTATGCTATATTTGGGGATAAATTGCAATGTAGCTTGTATAAGTTAAAGTTTTCTTGCTATTGTTAGGAACTTAACTTTCCTATAAATGAGACGATTTTATTCTATTGAAAATTGATCCCAAAAACCCTTATATTATCAAATAAAACAATACCTAGATATGTTGATGGTATTTTTCGAGCTTTACACCCTAAAATCTCCACAATAATATGTTATAAATAAATGACAGGGTTGATAAATAAAGTTCATGGATTTTATTGTATTAACCAATTGTCCAACAACCTCTATGACTTGATTAACTAAAGAATGACCTCAAGGAAAATTTATCAATAAATTGGAGATGAGATTCAAACGGATTATTTGTTGTAACCTAAAGACCTTTAATTTGCCTTTGAAAAGATGGTTTTGTGAGTCACCCTATTGGAGATCATGGGATGATTCAAAGTATTCAACAAGAGATGCATTGATCAAAACATAATATTTGGAGTGCTATAATAACATCTAATCCATTCACACTTACTTTTATCTAACTCATTTTTATTAAGAATATCATATAGAAAAGTTCAACAAACCCTATCATATGCTTTGTTCATATCGAGCTTTAGAAGCACATTTGGTTTTTCCATGGACTAAAGAGAAAGCACGACTCTTATGTAATGATTGTACCATTAAGGATTTACTTGCTATGAAAAAACACATTGTTTCTTTGAGATAGTAGAATTTAGAATGCTTTCAATTTATTTGCCATAAATTTTGAAATTGTCTTATAAATCATGATTCAAAGGCTTATACTATGAAAATTATCAAAATAGTTTCTCACCTTTCTTGAAAATAAATGCAATAAATATGACATTGATTTCCATTATTATAGCCTTTTTGGTCCTAAGCTTTTCAATTGCAATTGACATCTCATTCTTCAACATAAATCCCATATTTTGTGAAATAAACGTAGAAGAAATCCAATGGGACTAGTGCCTTGTTAGGATGGAAAGAGAGAATTGCCTTCTATAGCTCCCCCATAAAGATATTTTTCATAAAGAACTTTTTGATAATTGATGAAACATTTTGCAAAAGGTCACCTTGAACCTCCTTATCTTCCTTGACTTAAGATAAAATATATTTTAATAATTGATTGCTTATTTGTTGTTATCTTCTTCAACAATTTTTCCATTTGAAGTAGTATTTTTAATCTAATGAAAGGACAAACTGGTTTTGAAGATATCATAAAAAAATTGGTATTTCTATCATTTTTTTTAATTTAAGAAACTGGGTATATGAGATTGAAATGGGCCCCACCCGTAGATCATGACCACATAGTGGTATTATGATAGTTTGGCAATTATGCATGTATTGCTTGGCAAGATTCAAACCTGGGTTTCCTTCTTAAAAGTTGAGGATTATAACCAGTTGAGCTAATGCCATTTGATTATTTCTATCACCTTTCTTAAGCCATATCTCTTTGTTATTTTTGTATTATATGATGAGAATAATTTTTATAATTAAGAATCTTTGTCTATTCCATTGATTTTCACTATTTGTTTTTGTAAATCATTGATCTTGGATTTAATTTTCTCTTTTCTTTTCAACAAATTACCAAAGTATTTGATATTCTAGCTCTTCAGTTGCCCCTCTAGATATCTCATATTTTGAACAAACCTATACATACACGATCCTTCAAAGTTTGCTTCATCCCACCACAACATAACCACTTGGAAGAATTCAAGGCCTTGGAGCTACATAAAATTAAAAAAATGCATTTGGATGACCATTATTGAGTAGGTCATATATGAAAAGAAATGGTTTGTTGTTTGATTCCCCTTGTAACAAAATGTCTAAAGAGGTTGTATAGTATATTTGGAGTGAACTATTTAATATAAAAAAATATGTCTAATATTTCTATGACGTGAGTTTGTCAAACACACATATTACATCCCAATGCCATTTAAATTGACAAAGGAAGCAAAATAATTCATTGATCTAGACCAATAAGGAGTATCACATTTCCTTTTTGAAGGAGATAAAACTATGTTGAAGTTTGTTTCAAGAATACAAGATTGCAATCCATATTGAATTTGAGATGAATACACAAAGTTCCTTGCAACAATTATCTCAAAGAGTGATTGTATTTGGAGCATATAAATTTATGATTCCAAGTTTTGTCATTGTCTTTTCTTCGAAAAAGACTAGCAACCCAATTACTTCTTGCTTCTAACAATTGTACATCCAATTTACGATTGTACCATACCGTAGAAATAATTCCTAAAGATTCTATTTTTGAAATCACCACCATCTTCCAATTATTTTGAAATGCTTCCTTACATTCCTTGCTACCTATTTTTGTTTCTTCTACTAAAATAAATACAAGACTATAACAATCTATTTAATTTCTTAATAACACTTTTTGGCCTATATTCATACCTCCAATATTTCAAGGTATCTTCATTGTGTACTTAGCATCACTTCTTGCTAACGGTTGCTACATTTATTTATTTTTGGTTTCCCAAATCGATCCTTTGATTTTTCTTTTCTGTTTGTTTCTACTTTGAGGGTCTTCCTCTCCCCTTTTCATTCCAACTAATGCTCGCATCATCATCAATCTCTTATATTTCTCCATATTGTTCACAACTTATCATTGCTTTGGAGAACCTAAAGGGGCAAGGCATAACCTTGGAAACACCTTCCTTTTGTATGATGCCTTGGAAACCCTAAAATGCAAGGGGTAATCTCCATAGTACTTTGTTGCGCTGCCCCTCAAACCATAAATTACAAAGGGCAACTTCTACAATATTTTCTAATGCTACCTTAAAACCCCTAAAGTGCAAAACATATTTTCCATATTGCATCCTCTATAATGATTCCCTTAAAACCCTAAAATGACAAGAATAATCTCTAGCTACTTCCTTTTTTATTGTGAGAAGACAATCTTTTTTATTTTGAGAAGACGATCTTCTACTATTTAAGGAGATTGGAGATGATATAATTAGATCAAACTTGACCTCTTCTACCTTCTCCACTCCAAAAATTGACATTGTGTCTTTCTTAACAACTTCAATTCCTTCTATGTTTGAACTTGCACATTGCATTTTCTCTTCCTAGGCATGCTTCTCAGTTTCTTCAAATTTTTGCTTTGAATGGACCATGATGGTATTTGTCATTTAATGAGTTGGTAGGGCTTTCTTTATGACATTTTTTAGACTAAAAAATTATTGATTTAAGCCACATTCTACTACAATATGATCCCTTTATTTTATATTTGAGCCAATTTTTTTTTTTTTTATTGTTTTCACTTTGAAATCCCTTGTGTGTTTCATTTCACAATATTTACATCTAAAATGTAATATTTTCTTAATATTTACTTGGTGGTCCCATTTTTTAATTAAAATTTAATTTAAATATATTTTGCTAAGGGTTTGGAAATATCCATGATAACATATATTTACGTATATGTAGAGTGCTTTTACTTCTAAGTAGTTAAGCCATTTTAAATGAACTCCCTTAGCGTCCTATCAATATTCCTCAAAATGCCCTTCTTAATTAACTAATATGGTAGTTGAAAAAGCATAACCTAAAGCCTATTATAGGGTTTTTATCTCCATATAAATATCCTTACTCCATGGCATTAAATACAAGCCATATGTCCGTCTAAACCATGACCACCATTAATTATTTTATTTGAGTTTTAAATGGAAAAGACAATGAGAAAAAATTCTTTTTGAAATAAATACATTGAATAATTTGAACTCAATCACCACTTTCTTTTAATCCACTTTTGAATATCTAAAAAAGTTGACTAGTAACCATTGAATTAAATATCAATCCTTTGTTTTAAAGAACCATATCATCCTTTTTTGGTAATTGAAAGTTCTATTATCAAGGTTTTGGCTGGGTCCCAGTCCCAGATTTACAAAAACCTTGTGAAAGGGAGTCGGACATAGTTGTCGTAGAATTCATTAGAGAGGAAAGAAACCATAACAGAATGAAGAAGTCCCTCGCAGGGGACAACCGATAGAAACCCACACAGGGGACAAGACGCTGAGAGACTCTGGAAACTTACCCACGCAGGGGTGGTCAAACCCAATCCACCACAAAAACAACTCAAAAACATACAGTCCATGAGGAACCAGGCTACAAAAAACTTCAGACAGGAGAACAAACCAGCAGCCACACCGGAAAGTCTCACCCCTATGGATTAGTTTTCGGGGAGAGCTCCTTCCCGCTGTCAGAGATCTCCTCCAGGTAACGCTTGAGGGCCGCGCTGGTACTTTCGAACGTCGTGATGAAGCACTTGATGAACATCCTCACCATACGACTGGAGGCGTCTGGGTTGGGGTCGAAATTCCCGTTGTTGTCATCAGGGACGTCCATAGGGGATATCTGGCTCGACTGGGAGGTGGGAAGGATAAACCCGAAGAACCTGCTAGGAGGGGAATAATTGGAGCAGGCACAAAAAAAAGGGCTCACGTGCCAACAAGAGGAAGACGCCTTGCTGGAGCGACGACGCTTAGGTTCGAGAGCAGACCTGAAAATAGAAACCATAGAATTAGCAAGGTTGGGGGGACTCGTACCTGACCTGTCTATCATTGTCCACCACATGGGAGACACCTGGCGGGTTCTCATGGTGCCACACCGACAGGGGAGATTGAGTCAAACCCAAATTGGCCAGCTTGTCAGCAAGTTGATTGGCTTCGCGGTAAACATGGGCCGCAAACACGTACACCTGCTGGTCGATGAGCATCTTGCTTTCCTGAATTAAAACGTGAATGTTCCAAGGGGGGATTTTGTCGGTATTAATGTATCGGATGATGTTTAAAGAATCTCCTTCAATAAGGAGACGAATCCGAGAATATTTGATCAAATGAAGGCTGCGCCACAATGCCCATGCCTCAACAACGTTGTTGGTTTGATGATCCAGCTTCTCCGCAAAGGCAAGGACAATCACCCCTTTATGATTTCTGAAGACTCCGCCAGCTCCGGATAAACCCGGATTCCCTTTAGAAGCACCATCAAAATTTAACTTTAGAAATCCCACAGGGGGAGGACTCCAGTGGGCCAGCTGTCTAGGATGGGGGGAGGGATGGGGGTTGTTCGGAATGGGAATGTGAAGGGATTGGAGAAGCTCTCGATCAGCCTTATCTATGGGGGACGGAGACCATTGGAGAAGCTAGAAATTTTTAGAAGCATAAGAGACGGCTCTATTTGCAGTGGAAATGGCATCGAGGTGAGAAGTGGTGAAGACTCTGCGATTGCGCTCGAGCCAAATCTGCCATAAGATGTGGTGGAGGCAGATCCTCCAAAGGAAAGCAATATTCGGGTTTCTGAAAGGGGTGGGCCACTGGGTAAAAAGATCTTGGAGGGAACGGGGTGGAGCCCACTGGATTTGGAAAAGGGATAGCATGTGGTTTAAGCTCTCACTGGTGAAGCTACACTCCACAAGAATGTGGTTGACCGTCTCTGCATTAGACAAACATAGGTGACACCTGTTAGGCATAGGAATGCCCTTTCTCATGAGGTTGTCAGTAGTAAGAATTTTGTTCTGAATAGCTGTCCATGAGAAGAATCCGACTTTAGGGATGAGACGCTTGACCCAAATCAAACTGGAAGGAAAGGAAGAAACTTTGGGTTCTATCAGGAGGGAATGGGCCGATCTAACTGAGAAATCTCCATTATCAGTTCCAGACCAGACAGGGATGTCTGGAGTATCGATTGTGGGGATGATGGTGGTCCTGAGAAGCCGGGATAAAGACGCAGCGGCTTGCCCTTGCTGGGAAATAGTGCTGTCATAGGGAATGGTTTTCCACTTTCGATGGTCATCATAGTAGTTTCTGACCCACGGTCCCCAACTCCTTTCCAGGAGGGGCCGGAGCGTGGACAACTCTGGACTCGCTGCGAGGGGTTCTTCTGTCAGCCACACATCATCCCAAAAGTTTATCTCAGATCCCATTCCAAGCTGCCATCGAGATCCTTTGGAAATGAGGGATTTGGATTGTATCATCGCCTTCCAGAAGGCAGATCCAGAGGATGGTAGGTTATCATCTCTGAAGGATGAGTGATGATAGTATTTGCTTTGGACGATGGACACCCAGCCTGCTTTGGTGTTGGTGAACAGTTTCCATGCTTGCTTGGCTAAAAGGGCAAGATTCATGTTCGTAGATCTTCTGAAGCTGAGCCCTCCCTGGGATTTTGGTTGGCAAACAGAGTCCCAACTAACAAGATGAAACTTATTTTTGTCTTCAGGGCCTGACCACAGAAAATTTTTCTGAATCTGCTCGATCTTAGCATGGACAGATGAAGGAGCCTTGAAAATGGACATGAAATAGACCGGGATGCTCTGGAGAACTGCCATGGTGAGAGTTGCCTTAGCTGCCTGGGAGAGAAGTGCACCTTTCCATCCAGCAAGTTTGATTTTGAATCTGTCAATGACGTTGTCCCACATAGATTCTTTCGGGCTTTTGATAAACAGGGGAAGGCCCAAGTAAGAGGTGGGGAGGGTGGAGACTCTGCATTGGAGGATGCGGGCAATCTTGCGTTGTCGACTGCCAGGAGTGTTGAGGAAGAAACACTGACTTTTGGTGTAATTTATTTCCTGCCCTGCTGCTTTGGCATAAGTCTCAAGGATGGCTTTAATGGATTTGGCTTGAACGACAGATGCAGAAGTAGCCGTAATGGTATCATCCACAAATTGCTGGTGGGAAAGAGGGGGAGAAGTGGATGAGGCTTTGATTCCAGTGATCTCTCCAGTGGCGCAGGCATTCTTGAAGGCTCTCCCCAGGGATTCAACAAGGATTATGAAGAGGAAAGGAGATAGAGGATCACCTTGTCTAATGCCTTTCTGAGTCAGAAAATAGCCTGCTACAGAACCGTTGACTAGCACCGAGAACCACGGTGTTGATATACATCCTTTAACGAGCTTTATCCAATCTTGGTGAAACCCGAACTTGCCAAGGACTTTGAGAAGGAAATCTCTATTGACCCTGTCAAAAGCTTTGCTGATGTCCAATTTGAGAAACATCGCTGCTTTCTTGTTGCAATGGGTGGAATGGAGGGTCTCATGGAGGGATATGATGCTGTCAGTAATGGATCTGCCTTCTACTGAGCTGCCTTGACAGGGGTCGATGATGGCAGGGAGGATTTTCTTCAGTCTAAGAGCCATGGATTTGGTGAGGATTTTGTAAATGATGTTGCACAGGCTTATCGGTCTGAAGTCCGCCATAGATCTACAGGGGTGAGTTTTGGGGATCAGAGCTATGAAAGTGGAATTGATACCCTTCGAAATGATCTTGGTAGTTTGGAGTTCTATAATGGCCCTGCATATGTCACTTCCCATGATGTCCCAGAAAGTTTGAAAGAAACGAGGGGGAAAACCATCTGGTCCAGGGGCTTTGTCAGCCTGCATAGAAAACAGGGCCGTCTTAATCTCAATCGGGGAGAGAGGCTGGACAAGGGCAGAATTCATCTCAGGTGTGACCAGGAGGGGAATATTCTTGAGGAGGGATTCCTGGGCGGGCAGGTGGGGAGGGGAGGGATTTCCCATCAGACTGCTGAAGTAAGCTGACGCTTCTGCTCTGATCTTGGAGATGTCCTGGGAGACAGAGCCATCAGACAGGGTAAGTTCTTTGATTTTGTTGGAACTTCGGTTCCGAAGCGTAGAGGCATGGAAAAACCTTGTGTTGGCATCCCCATATTTGAGCCATAGGGCTCGAGACTTCTGTCGCCAATAAGTTTCTTCTTTGGCCATAATGTTATGGTACTCCGACAGGAGCTCACCTTCCTCTTTCCATAGCTGGGAAGTCCACTGATCGTGCTGAGTCTTTTGCTCGAGAAGTTTGAGCTTGTCTAAGATTAACTGTTTGTTCTCGAAGATGTTTCCAAAAACTTCTCTATTCCATTTTTTAATGCTTTCTTTCACTGCTTTGAGTTTCTGGGACGCACGGGCAATGGCAGATCCAGAGCAGGGGAGATTCCACCACTCAGAGATTCTCTGTTTAAGGTCAGGGTGGTGAATCCACATATTCTCAAATCTGAAGGGAGTTTTGAAAATAGGAGTTTTGTTGGACTCAAGGAGGAGGGGGGAATGGTCAGACCCAATCCTGGGGAGGGTTGTGAGAGAAGTATCACCGAACAGGGGAATAGCCTGTTGGGATAAGAAAAAATGATCAAGCTTGACCTGGATATGGTCTAACCCTGCTCTTTTGTTGCTCCAGGTGTACTGGCAGCCTTTGATCTGGATGTCCATCAGTTCATTGCCTGAAACAAAATCCTAAAAATCGGCAATGCTTTTGGAGAGGGAGGGAATACCACCTCGCTTGTCAGAGGCAAACAACGGGGAATTGAAGTCTCCGGCTAACATCCACGGGAGGGTGGAGAAAGCATTCTTAAGAAGGGTTATGGAATCCCACAACAACCTTCTTTCCAGGGGATTGTTGGGGGCGTAGATATTTGAAAGGACCCAAGTGAACTGGTTGGTCGTGCAATGGAAGACCATGTTGATGGTTCTATTGGTAATGGAGACCACCCTTCCTTCAACTTGAAGTGGATCCCATAAGCACAGGAGCCCCCCGGATGAACCTTCGACGGGGGATGAGGCCCACTGGCATTTCTTCCACACTGATTGGACAATGTTGGGGATTCTCGCTGCATCAGCTTTGGTTTCTTGGATCATGATGATGGCCGGTTTGCAGTCCTTCCTGATGGTGCGAGCTAGCCTTTGTTTGCTCGAACTGTTAAGCCCTCTTATGTTCCAGGAGAGGATCTTCATTTGGATACTTTGGTGGGTTTCTTACCTCCCTTGCTGGGTAGAAGGGGGTTTTTAGGATTTTTGAGCTCCTCCATGGGTTGGTTAAACATGTCAGAAAGGAGGGTCGATTGGACTCCGTTAGCAATCTGGTTTTCTGTGTCCTTTTTGAGCTGGTCGGACGAGGACGGTCTGCCTCGCTTTTTATCACCCCCTGTGTCAACAAGACCTTTCTTGCTTCTAGTAATGATGGAATTGGAATCCAGGCGGTTGCGGGACGGACTGAGGGCATCCTCAGAGGAGTCCGGGAAAGGGTTGGAAGCAGACAACGAAACAACGAGGGAAAGGGGAGGAAGGGAAACTCCGGAGGGGAGGGAAAGGGGGGATGGGGATGGAGGTGGGGTGGGAGAAGAGGGAGGGTTTGGGGAAGAAGAAGGAACGAGATCGGGTAATGAGACGGGTGGGATAGAAGGAAGGGGGGCTATCGGGGAACTAGATGGGGAAGGGTTAGTCCCAGAGACGGGATCTTCATCAACCATAGCAGAGAGAGGATCGAACTTATTGGGGAAGGCAAACAGAGAACATACCTGATCGGAGCTAGAGGGAAGATGATTGGGGCGGGTCTCCTGACTGGGCCCTTGCTTCCCTTTGTCAGCTATTTCTCGTTTGGAACTTTCAGGGGCTCTGGCCACCAAAGGAGCGGTTGACTGCTGAGGAGGGGGGCGCTACGGCCGACGAGACTCTTTAGCAGGTTTCAGCATAGGACATTGGGACCTAAGGTGCCCTTGGGATTGACATCCGATGCAGAAGGCCGGTTTGTTCTCGTACTCGATGGCTTGACACCAGTGGAAATCCTTGTAAATGAGATTGATGCGAGTGGGCAGCTCGGATGCCAGATTTGCAGAGACGCATAAGCGCGCATAAGCCATCCTGGACCGGGCTTTCGTTGTCGGGTCGAAAGCAATCAAGTCTCCAATGTATCCTTCGATACCGCACAAAATGTCTTCATGGAAGAACTGGATGGGGAGGTCCAGGAGGCGGACCCAAATGGGGGCGACATTGATATCCTGAGTTTGGGGGTTGAAACCCTGATCCCATTTTTTAAGAAAGAGGCTTTTCCTGTCGAAAAACCATGGCCCTCCCATGAGAATTCTTGCATAGTCCTTCTGGTTGTTTAGCTGGATCAGGAAAAAGCCCCTGGAGAGGGCCACGAGCTGTAAACTTCCCTGGGTTCGCCATTTTAAACCAGCCCATCGTCTGATAGACTCCATGTCCGGTCTGCCCCCAACGAATTTCCCAACCAGAGAGAGGGATTCGATGGATAGTTTAGGTGCCATGCGAGACACCGGGATGATCAGGTTTTCGTCGAAGACCACCAAGGGGGGAGCCACAGATTCAACCGGTCGAGGGGAGGACGATCCAGAAACTTTCTTGCTGAAGGAAAGCGAAAAAGGGGGAATGAAATTTTCCCCCCAAGGTCGTGACCCGCCTGGGTCTGGATCGGGGCCACCATGGTCTTCAGAGGGGTCAGCAGGGATTTCTCCGGGCTCAAGATCCGCAGGGCGGGATTGCGAAACCCCCCCTTGGACGGAAAGGGACGAAACTCCGGGCGCTATCGCTGCTGGTGCGGCTATCATTTTTTTGGAATCAAGAACCATCTCATCCTTGATAATCACCTTTCTGTTGTTTAAATGAGATTATATATTCATCATTTTTGTTGTGGAACAATAAAATATTACTTCCTTTAACTAGAAATTTTACTTCCAATTAGAGATGTTTTACATAATGTTTCTTTCTTGCCACTCTTATTTTCTTATCTCTACTTTAAAAACTTTGAAGATGAGAATTGCTACTCATTCACACTCTATAGATGGAAATGTAAAGATAACTTTGTAAATCTTAACTTATCTCATTATGTAATTTTTTTTAATAGTGTTATATGGAATTGACACATATTCCACCTATATTGCATCATGATATGATATTGTTACCATGGTATTATAAACAACAGATTAACAATTACTCATGTATCAGTTAGCAAGATTTAACCAATTATGTGTTTAACCAGTTGAACTACCATTTGATCTTATTATATTGAAATAATCATCACAATAATATATATTTTTTTACAGTAATTATTAAAAAAACATACTTGATTGAATATATCTCTCTTTATATATTTATATTTATCTATCTCTATTTATATATATTAAATATTTGATCTTATTATATTGAAATAATCATCACAATAATATTTTTTTGTTTGAAGTAATTATTAAAAAAACATACTTGATTGAATATATCTCTCTTTATATATTTATATTTATCTATCTCTATCTATATATATTAAATAAACTATGTGTGGCTTCTAGTGGGGACACTTCCATCAAAATAAAAAAACATTACGTTATTGTCAAGTCAATTAAACCATATCCAGCTTGCATTTCTTTCAAATATTTTTTTCATTCACAATTCTATCAAATATATTCTTTATATTCCTAAAATTGCTATATTTCTACAATTAGCTCCTTGACATCATTTTCATTAAGAGAAAATATCACTCATTTAGTTACATTCTAAAATTTGAATTTTTCTAAGACTAATATCAACATTGCTATTGGCTAAATTATCTGTTATTCGATTTCCTTCTTCATAGATATAGCAAAATTTCCAAGATATTGTCTCCAACAGTAATTGATGTGCATAAGATTTAATGTTATTTTTAATAATTTCCACATCCATTTTTCTTGATAGCATTAATAATAATTTATGAATCACTATCAATTGAAATATATTTTCATCATTTTTCAATAGTAATTTTGATCCTTGTAAGAAATGCCCTAGCTTCTACATAGTTGTTAATTGAAGTTCCATATGATTTAAGGAGAATTTTACCTTTATTATTTTAAAAACATCACCTCCACCAATTTTTCTTGGATTTCCTTTGGAAGAACCATCAACATTAACTTTGATAAACCAAACTCTTGGGCATTTCTATTTTACTTGTATGTCTGCAATTTTGCAAGCCTGTCCCTTCGACATTTTTCCTTTATAAACCGTATCCCTCTTAAATATAGGAAACCTCACATCCTTTCCAAGAAAATCTTTAACTTTTATTGAATCTAAAGGTTGTATCTACTAGCAATCATAAAAGTGACATCATGTATATAAGGATAAGATGCAATGTAGACTTTATGATTTATAGCCTTCTATCCATGGTTAAGAACTTACTTTTTCAACTTGCCACACAAAAATTCATTCTACCTAAAATTGAGTCCCAAAAATCCTTATTTCCTTTGTCGATAAAAGGAATACGTAGATATATTGATGGTAATTTTTTAATTTTAAACCCTAAAATATCCATTATAGTCCATTGTATATCTAGGGTGTTAATGAAAAAAATCTTGAAATTTTGTAGTATTAACCAACTCTCTAGTAGCCTTCTCATAGTATGCCAATATTGATTTAAATTCCATGACCTTGTTGATTAAGGGATGACCCCAAAAAAAGTATCATCAATAAAATGGAGATGAGATTCAAAGGGATCATTTGAAACAACTTGAATATCCTTTTGAATTTCCTTCCATTTTTGCCTTTGATAAAGCTATCCCTAGTTTCTCAACAAGAAAAATAAATAGTTAAGGAGAGTAGGTGACCCTAGTGGAACTCATGGAATTATACAAAGTATCTAGGGGATCCATTGATCAAAATAAAATATTTTGGAGTGCTATAACAACATCTATTACATTGCTACTAACTTTGATTCAAAACCAAAAAAATTGAGAATATAATGTAGGAAACTTCAAAAAACCTTATCATATGCTTTGTTCATATCCCATGTCATCAAAAATAGGGTTGAAGTCTAAAAATTATCTGATTTTTACCGAGACTTGAATAAATTTGTTAAAATTTAGAGCATAAATTTACCTAATCCATAGTCACACATAAAATCCTAATTTTTTGTGCTCAAATATTTTTGTGCAACTTCCACACTTGCTATATATATTTAGAAAAACAGATACGAGAGGAGTGGTTGAGGAAGAAGGAAGGGATACAAACAAAGTTAAAGAAAAAGCCATAAACCCTAATGATAGATAAAAGTACACAAAGTGGTGTCAGAGGGATGGTTGAGGAAGAAGGAAGGGCTACAAACAAAGTTAAGTAAAAAGCATAAACCCTAATGATAGAAAAGAGCACAAAGAACATCGTTAGAGGAGTGGTTGAGGAAGAAGGAATGGTTACATATGGAGTTGAAGGAAAATCCAAAAACCCTAACGATAGACAAAAGCACATGTGAAGAAAGTTGGGTGTAAGAAAATTTACCAAGCACTATTATGGTTTCTTGCCAAAAAATTCACTTATAATATATACAAAAAACGACCTTGGTAATAGTTTCGGTTTAGGGCAGCTTTTCTCTACAACTGAAGGTGGACATCCCCATGAAGGGAGATTCAGTTTGATAGACCTATGCGTGAAGAAAGTTGGGTGCAAGACGAGTTGGAAGGGAGCTAAGGTTTGGGACAACTTATTTTTACAACTAAAGGTAGATGTCCCCATGAAGGGAAGTTTGGGATAACATACTTGTACATGAAGGAATTTGGGTGTAGAAAATCTATCAAGAAATATTATGGTTTTGCTAACAAAAAATTTAGTAGTAAAAAAAAACCCTAGTTAATAGCTAGGGTTTGGGGTAACTTTTCTTTACGACTGAAGGCGAACATACATATGAAGGGAACTTTGGATCAAAATACCTATGCGTGAAGAAAGCAAGATGCAGGATGAGTTGGAAGGGAGATATGATTTGGGAAAACTTATTTTTGTGGCTAAAGACAAATGTTCACATGAAGGGAAGTTTGGGCCAACACACCTGTGCATTAAGAAAGTTGGATGCAATAAAATTTGTCGAGCACTATTATGGTTCTATTGCCAAATACAAGGTTAGATATGGTGATGGAGGGGGTAAGGTTTCCATAAGGGATAGATGAGTTAAAGGGAGATGGGTGAAAACTAGATGCAGAGAAGGTTTCAAAAGGGAATGATGACAGAGAGGTTGAAAGAATAAGGGAGTCAGAGGACAGAATGACGATTGGGAAAAATAAAACATAACAAATTAAAGCTATCAATACAACAAACAATGGTTGCAAAGAGCCACAAGATGAAAAAAAGACATGTAGTGAAGGTGACGATCGAAAGAAAAATGAAGATGGGATGGGACCCAACGGTAAAAAGAATTATAGAGTAGTTATATTTAAAAAAAAAATCCAGAGTATAACACCTAAACAAGGGAAGAGTAGAGGGAATATTATATCAAGGCTTATATATATGTTTTTTGGAACATTATGGAATGAAGTAGAAGCATTGGATTATACAAAGGGACCAAATGATGTTGGAAATTTTGAGTAGTTTTGTTGTCATTGATGTCAAAGGAATATTGGTTTAATGTCATCATCATTAAGGACATCAAGTGGTTTTTCCAAAAGCAAGAAGGTCTTGGAAAGGAATAGGATATACTATTTATTTTTAATATTATATGCCTAAAAAGGGCCTAAAGGATGAAAACTCGAGAAAGGAGAAGCAAGTTTAAATTAAATAATAATATTTCGGGCCAAATAACAAGGTGAAGAAAAATGAAGTCCAAATTGAAAATACCCATGAGCAATTTTCAAAGGTTTAATTTAAATTAATAAAGGAGGCAAAGGTTTTTAAATTTAATATTTAAAAATTAAATTCAAATTTTTAAATTCGAAAAAGGGTCGACATGAAAAATCAAAAGGTGAATATGTATTTATATAGGAAATGATTTCCATTTCCTAAAGTCTTCATCACACCTTTGAATGCGAGAAAGACAATATTGAGCACTGTGTCTAAGAAGAAGATAATTTGCAATTTCAAAGTGCTTGGAGGGAAACGAGGCAACATAGGCTGCGTGGTGGTTTGAATTCCCACCAAAGGCAGTAGCATAGATGGCAGTTGGGAGAGTGTTAAGGTTTGCATGGAGGAGATCGCAGTTCGATCCACACGATCAACGTTTTGGAGGAAGAGCCCGTCCTTCAATTTTTTTGGCATTTTTGTGAGGCAACATGTTTTGTGGGACAACATGTGCATTGTGTTTCATGTGGGCATGCAACCCACTTGGTGGCCTAGCTTGGAGCTAGGGTGTTGGGAGTACAAAGGTCACGTGGTCGAATCCGTCAAAGTTTTCTTTTGTGGGCAGAACAAACAAAAGGTATGCCATTCGATTTTATTTGGTGTTGAAAATTGAGTGCTTTGAGATTATCATGAATGTTAAGTGCTTAGGGGAGTTATAAGGTAAATAAAAATTAAAATATTTTATTTTGATTTTTGGTGATTGAAATTTATAAGGTGTGGAGATTATAAGGTGTATAAGGGAGTTGTCATACATGTTGTTTTAATGAAATTGTTGAGTTGAATTTTGTGAGTTTGGAGATTATAAGGTGTGCATGGAAAATTGTTAAGTGTTGTGTTATGGTGAAATTATTGAGTTGAATATTGTGAGTTTGGAGATTATAAGGTGTGCATGGAAAATTGTTAAGTGTTGTGTTATGGTGAAATTATTAAGTTAAATATTGTGAGTTTGGAGATTATAAGGTGTATAAAAAGATTTGTTATTTTGTATGAAAAATAATCTTTGAGAAAATTATTTTGTGGAGATCTTGAGAAAGGTTGTGGTAACCTAACCCTATTGTTGGTAAAGAAAAATTTGAGTGTGGTTAACACAAGTTTTGAAGACATATCTCCATAAAAATAAAAGGTATGGGTACATATTCCTTGTGAGTAAAATATTGTTGGATTGGAAGTTGTGAATGCCAAGTTGGAGTGAAAAGGATTATTTGATAAGCATTGTTGGGTTTGGTTTTGAGATATCCAATATTGATTTTTGAAGATTTTTCTAGAATAAAAGTTGATGATAGAAATCTTGTTTGATAAGCATTGTTGGAAATATTGAGTGAGCCTTCATGTGCATGATTAGGGTTTGTGAAAGATCATGAGTATCATTGTTATGTGAGGTTTGTTTGATAAGCATTGTTGAAAAAGCCTTCATTGAGTGTTTGGTTGAGAGGAGTTGATTGAGCTTAGTTGATTGGAAGTGTTGAAGTGATAGTTCAAGTTTTGTGAAACAAATTGTTCTTTATTTATGGATTGAGTTGAAGGAAAGATTGAAAGTGATTGAGCATTGTTGTGAGTGTGAAGCATATTGAGTCTCTAACAATTCTCTATATGTTTCAGTGGTAAAAAGAGAGATTGAAAGTGATTGAGCATTGTTGTGAGTGTGAAGCATATTGAGTCTCTAATAATTCTCTATATATTTCAGTGGTAAAAAGAGATATTGAAAGTGATTGAGCATTGTTGTGAGTGTGAAGCATATTGAGTCTCTAACAATTATCTATATATTTTAGTGGAAAAAAGAGAGATTTAAAGTGATCAAGCATTGTTGTGAGTGTGAAGCATATTGAGTCTCTAAAAATTCTCTATATATTTCTATGAGATTGAACAAGATTCTATGTGAAACTTGTTTGTGTGATTGAAGAGGTTTTATGTGATAGATTGAGTTGAGTAAGATTTTATGGAAGCTTACAATGCATATTTGAGAAAGACTTATTGAGCATATTGAGCAAGTCTTGGTGAAGACTTGTTGAGCAGATTGGACAAGTTCTAGTGAGGACTTGTTGAGCAGAGTTGAGACAAGTCTTGGTGAAGACTTGTTGAGTAGATTGGACAAGTTCTAGTGAGGACTTGTTGGACATATTTGAGGTAAGTCTTGGTGAAGACTTAAGAGCAGTAAGAGCAAGTTCTAGAGAGGACTTTTGGAAAAATTTGAGATAAGTCTTTGAGAAGACTTGTGAGCAGAGTTGATTGATTGATTTGTTCAAACCTTGAGTTAAGATTTGGAGCAGATATAACAGAGTTGATTTGTGATTGAGTCAAGCTTTGTGTTAAGACTTGAGGACATATTTGAAGACAGATTTTGGTGCAGATTTGAGGAAAAATTTGTGCCAGACCAGAGATAGATATTGAGCAAATTTGTGCTAGATCGAAGGACTATGTTTAGTGCAGATCAGAGATAGAGATTGAGCAGATTTGTGCTAGACCTAAGGATTGTGTTTAGTTCATATCAAAGACAAACATTGAGAAAATTTGTGCTAGACCGAAGGACAACGTTTAGTGTAAATTTGAGACAGAGTTGAGAGCAATATTTGGAGGTGATAGAGTATAGAGGACAATAGTATCTAGTGGATAGAGGTCCATTAGCTAGGGGAGTGAAGATAGGTCTTTTGAGTGAGGGCATAAGTTTTCAGTGGATAGATATCCATAAGCCAGTGCACTGGAGACAACAATTCTTCTAGAAGATCACCAAATAGAGCATAGGATAAGGAGTTATCCTATAGATAGAGATCCATGAACTTGATTAGGGGATTGGTGTCTTCTTTGGATAGAGGTCCATAAACATTGTAATAGGGAAAGGATTCCCAAGAGATTTGTTGAGAAAATTTTAGTGAAATATTTTCTTTGTGGAGTAGCCCACATTGGGTGAACCATGTTAAATTGATGTCTCTATTATGTGTGGTAATTTGTGCATTGATTTAATTACTGTTGTTGATATTGCCATTGATATATTGCATAATATTTATTGGGAAATAAAAGTAAAAAGTGATATTATACTATTCACCCCCCTCTCAGTATAAGCTTGTGTTCTTCAAATGAACATTCAAAGAAATCAATATTTTATTTCCAAGAGAAGCTAATGGAAATTTGAAACAAAAGGACTAAGTATTCCATAAACCAAACCCTCAAAGAAGTGAAAGGAAGTAGAGATGAAATCAAATATTCCAAACTCAGCACTGACCCAAGACCAAGATTTTTTAAAGTGAAACCCTTCTCATCTAAATAAGGGAAGAGGTAAGAGAAACCATTGCATCCAAAAATGAAAGGAGATAGTTAAAATGGTGGTGGGGGAAGATTTGATGCTTGAACAAGTTTTACCATTGAAAGATAAAGCTTTAGTGGGAAGGTTCATGGGACACTTGATGAAAACAAAAAATCTTCATGATTGGATAAAGTCAAACTGGTTGGAGTTTCTGGGATATATCCCAACATACATGTAATGACAGAAGGTTGTATCTCTTTTATATTCCATAAAGCCAAAGATGTCAAACTATAAAAAAGGGAAGATGGATATGGGGTCATAGTATCCTTACTCTAAAAATTAGACACCTGGGTTTGATCCTCACTCTAAGAGGATAACCACCCAACCTATTTGGATCAATTTACCTGCACTACCACTAGAATTTGGAATGAGAATATGCTAAGGGAGATAGGAAACTCTTTGAGAGTTTTTCTCAAAGTGGACTCAAAATTTTTAAACAACATTCAAAAATTGGTAGCTTGAATCTTAGTGGAGATGGACCTAAGTTTGGGATTACCTAAGAACATGGAATTTTTAACAAGAAGCTGGTCTCACACTCAAAAACTAGACTACATTGGAGTCTCTTTTCAATGTAGTTTTTTCCACCAATATTGTCATCTCAAAGTAGAATGTAGAGTAGAAAGAAGCAATAGATATTGAAAGGAGCAACTAGAAGTTGAAAATTCCATTGATAAAAGTAACAAAGAGTACAAGAGTAATAAAATTTTAAGCAAATGAGGGACAAGAAACAAAATCAAGAGCTCTAGAAGAACGATCATAGGCATCACTTAATTAGTGGAAGGAAAAATGACCAAGCAATTAGATAAATATTTATGGAAGCTATAGAAGAGAAGAGGGAGGCTTTACAAATTTTTAACAAAGAGATTGAAGGACTAGATTAATGTAATCCAATAACATCTTTTCATTATGATTTGAATGATAAAAATAATAAAATTGTTTCCCTATACAAATTTGGCTTGAGATAAATTTTGAGGGACTAGATTTAAGAATAGGCCTGAGAGAAGGATAGAAAAGAGTGTTTCTTCCTCATTTTGAGAAAGTAGGAAGATAATGGAGGATAAACAGATAAAGGGATCTCAAAAAAGTTAAATCAAATAAGATCTTTGGGAAAATTCAAAGGGGGATGAGCTTTGAAGCTACTTGAACTAAGGGTTCCTTAGTAGGTAGGATTTCTTATTTAAAAATAGCTCAAAAAATATTTGAGAAAAAAATTATATTTGGTAAACAAAGATGTATTTTTGGGGTACTTAGAGCAAGATATCCCCCTGAGTTAGGTAATCCATGATTTTAATCTCTATAAATATTAAAGTATTGGGGGATCCTCACAAAAATATAGTCCGAAAAATACTTATTAAACTTCAAAATCCTGATATTATCTTGATTCAAGAAACCATGTTAGAGGTAGGAAAGACAACAACTACACTTAATTCACTCCTAGCAACCTGGAAGTTTATTGGGATAGACTCAAATAAAATATCGAGGGGAATTGTCATAGGATGAAAAATTTCTTTCCAATTTATTGAAAACTCTTTCATAGAAGCAGGAGTAATATCAAAATTCCTCTCCAAGGAGTTAGGGAAAACTATAACTATAGTAAATTTGTATGGTCCATATGGAGATAGGAAGGTTTTTTGGGAGGAATTTTTTGGCCAAGATCTTCTAAAAAAGGAAAATTTAGTGGTGGGAGGGGATTTAAACTTTGTTACAAAAAGAAGTGAAATATGGGGAGAAGAGGCCAAAATGAACCCACTAGTTGATTTTTTCTTCATAAAATTTAGAGTGTTGGACTATGTGATATAGAACCAACAAAGCTTGCTCCTACATGGAGGAACAATCAAACATGACAACATGGAATATCCAAAATATTGGATAGATTTCTAGTTTTAGAGAAGCTCATAACTTTCTCTAATAAGATGAGAATATGGATATATCAAGGGGAAGGGTTGAATAATTTTCAAATCCTTTAAAAATTAGAAAAGGATGAGGATACATCATAAGGTCCTTTCAAATTCAATCCCATTTGATTGAGGGATGAGGAATTTTAAAACTTAGTCAGAACATAATGGATGCATTATGACCCAACCTCAAAAGAGACAACCATGTTTTAGTTCACTAATAATATTAGGAGAATAAAATATGTCATATTAGGTTGGGATAAAGCAAAACAATTGGAAGTGGAGGTAAGAATTACTGAAATGGAATCTTCTCTAAATCATCTTTACAATACCAGAGGTAATGAAGTATTTTCAAAAAATAAAATCATGCAATTCAAAGAATTAGAAAATAATAAGAGATAATTGTTAGAATAGGTGGAGGCAAAATGAAGAATGAAAAGTAGGGATTTATGTCTAGAACACAAGGATGAAAATATATATTTTTTAACTATGCAAAACAAAGGAAATATACAAACACAATTTGGAAAATGAAAGGGGAGATTGGAAATCCTTTGAGAATATTCCAAAAGTTGGCACCATTAGCTGTAAACTACTTCAAAGCCTTGCATAAAGATCCAAACAAAGAAAATATAGTAGAGAAAATCAAACTAGTTTTCAATCTTCCCAAGATGGTCAATGAGGAACAAAAAGAATCTTTGTTCTTAGAAATCATCGAGAAGTTATATTCAATAGTCAAATAATTCTAAAAAGGGAAAAGTTTGGGTCTATATGGATGGATAATTGATTTTTATGAATTGTTGGAGGATATTTAAAAGTGAGAAAAGGATTAAAGTTTAAGGGACAATTGCTAGGATCCATAAATTCCATATTCTTGGCTTTGATACCAAAAAAGGACAATCCATTATCTTTTAGAGATTACAAACCCATATCGTTAAGTGTTGCTCTCTACAAAATAATCTCAAATATTTTAGCTAGGAGAATAAAGGGATCTTCTTAGACAAATTTTTAAAAGAATAATTCAGATTTTTAAGTAAAAGGTAGATTTATGAGGCAATAGGGGTAGCCCAAGAAGGACTATATTCCATAAAGACAAAAACAACAAGAAGTGGTAGCCCAAGAAGGACTATATTCCATAAAATTATATGTAGCAAAATATTTCAATAAAGTAAATTGGTTATACATTAGGCTAAGCCTAGTTCAAATTGGATGTAGCATTCCCTTTGTGAATTGGTAATGTGATGTATTAATTCAAGTTCTTTTATTGTACTCATAAATAGCTCAACTTCCAATTTTTTCAAGGCTTCTAGAAGTTTGAGACAAGAGTGTCCTATTTATCCTCTTATTTTTATTTTGGTAGCAAAATATTTGAGTGGAATATTTAGGGAATAAAAAAGATAAGAAATGATCAAAGGTATCAAAATTGGTAACTCTTTGAAGGTTACCCATTTGCTATTTGCAGATGATATTTTACTTTTGGAAATGGGACATTGAAGGAAGCCTCAAAGTATAAAGAACTATTGGAACTATATTATATGGATATAGAAATGGAAATGAATCTTTAAAATATAGAAATAGCCTTCAACAAATTTTAGTTAAGGAAAATAGAAGCAGTAATGAAATTTTTGGTTTCAAGCAAGTAAACTATGATAAAGGAAAGAAATATTTAGGATTTCATTTGAAACCTAATGATGATGTGTATTAGGACTGGATCTGGTTATACATCAAAATAGAGAAGAGGATCACCACTTGGTGCACTAGGTGTATATCATTGGGAGGTCACCTTAAGTTGGTGAAATTAGTCTTGGAAGCCACCTCAATCTACTGACACTCCTTGGCTTACATTCCCATCACAATAGTAGAGAAAATAAGGAAGAATTGTTTCTAATTCCTTTGGTCAAGGAACAAAAAAAAGGACACAATGACACTAGTTAAATAGAACATAATAGCTAGACCAAAATCAGATGGAGGATTGGGCCTCAATAATATACATAATTTTGGAAAAGCTTTAACAACAAAAAAATTATGGAGATTGATAACCGATAAAGGATTTTGGAAGGAAGTAATTCAAGAGAAATATTTAGGCACCCTACCCTTTGTATATTGGATTATATTGCAAGATAAATTAGTTTTAAAAGCCACAATTATTTAGAAAGCACTAGTGAGATCTTTCCCATTAATTAGAAATTTCTTGGCATGGAAAAGAGGGAATGAAAGGAAGTAAGGATAGAAAAATATCCTTGGCTAGGCAACAAAGGAGACTACCAATTTCTAAAAAACATAATAGATAAAATTCATAGCCAAGGAAAGATGGTATTGGAACAGGTGGTATTGACAAAGAGCACTAAGTTATGGAAACAATGATGGCTCATAGCATAAGAGCTAACACTAAATCAACAAAGAGACTTTCTAATATGGTTTAAGAATCCAAAAAGTGGGTAGTACATGGCTAGAGAAGGGTATAAGGTAAGCTTTGACAACAACAATGAGGAACATATTTGGTGGTGGAGTAGAATATGTAAGGTAAAAGCTCTCTTAAAAACTAGAATCTTTGCTTGGTTAGCTCTAGCAAAAAAGGTACTAACATGGGATGTTCTTCAAAGGAGGTTTTAGAAAGGACCAATTCAATGTGTCATGTGTAGAAAGAAAGAAGAAACAATGGACCATATTATGGTTTATTGCCCTTTTGCAAGAGAAGTGTGAAATTCTATTATGCCTTTGACTCAAGGGAAAGGATCATGACCTACAGAAACCTTTCAGATAATATGCAACAATGGTTCAAAGAAAGAGGATCAAAGGAGTATAGATGTATCCCTTTGATAGTGGCATGGGGCTTATGTTTGGCTAGAAATGCCAAGTTGTTTGAAGGTAAGAAAATTACAATGATTCAATTGCAAATCTAGATTAAATCCAATTTTCAAAGTCTAAAAATCTCCCTAAAACCAAAACTAAGCAAGCATATAAGAACACTAATAGTGGATCCTATGAAGCCATGGACGTTCTTTTATGGAGCTTACCAAGGTATCCTAGGTAGGTGTGGGGCAGAGGGAGCACATAAATCTAAAAAAATTATAAGATCACTTTCAAGGTAGGTTTAGGGGAAGACACAAATAATATGGCATAATGGAAAGCATTGATACTTTTTATGAACAAGGAATTACAACTTTATAGATTTATGGAAATTCAAAATTAGTGATAGCCTAGGATGCAGATCATGTTAGGATGAAAAAATTTCTCCTTAGTCCTTTCAATGAGCAAGTGAAATTATTAGAATATTCTATAACAAAAGTTTCACACAAACACATATATAGGGAAATAATTGTAGAAGTACATGGTCTTTCAAAATATGGTTTGAACCTTCTTGTAGTCACTTGATAGAGGGAAGAAGTGGTTAGTGTACTTGGGGTTTCCTCAGTCATTTTATTAAGGATCATATCAGGGATCCATTAATAGCAAAAAAGGGGTTTGAAAGGGACCCTCAACTTCATTCTGTAGAAATCTAGTCTTTAGAATATAGTTAGTCTCCAATATTGAATCCTAAGTCCTACTTGGTTTTGGAACTCAGGAAAGAGTCATTCAAGAACGATTATTGATTAGGAAATCATTCCTACTTTCCACTTATCAGTATTATTATTATGTTTTTGTTTTTGGATTGTGAGCTAATTGTAGGATATTACAACAACCAGGCCAATACTCCTCTTAGTTCAGTTTAGACTGCTCCTAGATGGAATGTAACTAAAATTTTTGGAGGTACTTCATACCCATAACATTGTAATTTTTTCAAACTTAGAAATGAACATTATAGATTTTTTCCAATATATGTATATATAAAGCTTTACATTGGAGAATTTATTAAATATTTCCAACAATACCTTTATGAAATTTTAAATTTATATGCATTTTTAGGTTTTGATTTTTTTCCTTTGTCAAATATCTTTTGACTTTCACCCTTACTGAATTTAAACTTGAACACGAATCTTATGATTGAGTCATATCTACTTTTAGAAGCATGCCTAGTTTTTAGAATGAAGTAAATTTGTGGCTTCTTGTGCAATGATTATACCATCAAGAATTTATTTACCATGAATAAAAGCACCTTGTTCCTATCATATCACATAATATAGAATGATTTTTAATATATTTGTAACAAATTTTGAAATTATCTTATAAATAATATCACAAAGGCTTATCAAATGGCACGAGCTCAATTGATTTAATTCCTTGAATTTCAAGGATTATATTGAGATTTGAATCTTTCCAAGTGATACATGTGTAATAACCAAGTTGTAATATCACTATGAGGTCACAATGCAATATGGGTTGGGTATATTTCAATCCCTGATAACCAATTAAAAAAATCTACAAAGGCTTATTGAATGAAAATTATCAAAATATTTTGTATTTTCTTTTTTGGGAACCAATACACAAAAAATACCATTGATCTCACTTACTGAAGCCTTATTTTTCTTGGCCTCTTCAACGACATCGAACATATCACTCTTCAACAAATTCTAAAGTTTTAAAATAAATTTGCAAGAAATTTATTAAGGCCATGTGCCTTATTAGGATGGAACGAGAAAGTTGCCTCCTATAGATGCTCCATAAAAATCTTACTCATAAATATTTCATTGCGTCTTTGTGTGTTAATTGATGGAATATTTTACAAAATCCTATGTTGAGCCTCCTTATCTTTCCCAACTTCTAACAAAATATCTTTAAAGTAATTGATTGATTCCTTCCTACTATATTATTATTCCTGAACACCTCTTCCATACAAAGTTGAAATGCTTTTGATTTAATGAAAGAACAAATATCTTTTAGCTATAGTGTGAAAATTTTGGTATTTTTATCCCCTTCAATACATTATGACAATAAAATATAAGGTTTTTCTTGCACGTAAGTATCTTGGTCCATTTAATTGATTTTTACTATCTCTTGCAAATTGTTGAAGTAGAGTTTAATTTTCTCTTTCATTTTAAATACGTTTCAAAATATTTGGTATTCCAAATATTTATTTTTCACTTTAGATATTTCATCCTTTGAACGAACTTGTACACATGATCCTTCAAATCTTGTTTCATCCCACCATAAATAACTATATGGAAAAAATCAAGGTCTCGGAGCCACATAGATAGAAATCGAAATGGATTTGGATGATTATTATCAAGTAGATCGCATGTCAAAAGAATAAATTTGTGATTCTATATTGCTTGCAATAAAATAATTGAACACATCAAGTACTCTATCTATAAAAATGTATTAGATAACAAAAATATGTTCAATCTTCCTACTATATAATATTCCCTAATGCATATATTATCCCATGTATATTGAAATATTGAAGGAATAGCATCCCAAAGGCCATTTGAAACTTGATTGATTATTTTATGATTAATTGAAGGAACAAAAAGCTCTTAGGAGTACATTTTTTATAATAATATAAATAACAACTATTCAAAACCTTTTTTTTTTTGGGGGGGGGTTGGAGTGCAAGTTGAAAATGTTGAAAGGAGGGGAAGGAGATTCATGCCTATTATTGTTTATCATTTTACCTAGTGAGTTTTGAGTTTGATAAGTGTTATGGGTTATAAATCTTGTGCGATGAAGAGGAATGTTTGTTGCCTAACAATGAGTGGAGTTTCAATGTTGGTGATGCATCCAAATGGAGAGGAAGATGCATTAGGTTATGTCTCCCTCAGTATTGAACCCCACATGCCTGGGTGGAGCAAGTTAGGGTTGGTAGTGAGTGCACTAGCAAATCCATGAGAAAGCTAGACAACACCAAGGCACCTTAGTGCAACAAAGGGATGGATACTAAAAGTTTATCTCTCTTCCCACATATCTTTGTTGGTTTTGAGCTTTTAGGGAAAGACAAGAGTGGTCTTGGGTATTATGAAGTAATTATTTTTGGGCATCTACTCATAGGAATTACTATGAAGGTGGTTCTAGAGGATCTTGTATCGTAAGATATTATTTAGTATGCAGGTATTAGAGTTTATGCTTTTTGGTTGACCTATGACTTGCTTGATAAGATGGTGAAGTTACCTTCTAGGATGCATCTCTAATTTTCTCTCATGTTTTCTTGATAAGTAAGCCAATTGAGTTGGAATTTGAGTTGTTTGAATATTTTCTTTTAGTATTGCCACCTTTGGAAGCTATATTAAGGTCCTTGCAAAATGTAATTGTGCTTAAAGCCTCTTTAGAAGCCTTAAGTTCTATGTCAGTGAAAAATTAGTCAGTTCAATTTAACTATGATGGTGGAGGAAATGCAAATGTAGTTCAAGGCAAAATATCATTTAAGAGATATTTTGAGAGCAAAGGCAATGTTCCAAAGCTCAATTTACATGTTTTTTCAATGAGTTTACACATGTTTTTATGAGGTATCCCTATCCCCTCATATTGAGTGGGGTTTGAATTTTGGACCTCTCAAAGAGAGGCCACAACCCTCACCACTACAGTAAGCTTACAACTCCTTTAGAGTCAGATTTTTGGTTTGGGTTAAGTTTTTTATTTTTTTAAATCTTGCCTCTAGATTATTTTTCTTGATATTATGGGGATCTTAGGTAAAGTTGTTTGGTGGCATAATGAGTAAAATAAGTATGGTAATATATGGATTCATCTGTAAGCTTGTGTTGAGATGAATTGTAATGTGAAATTATTGTTGGCTATTTTCCTGCTTGGATCGAGATTTGAGTGAGATCAAAATTTTGTTTATATGAACCTACTAAATGCTTGTTTGGGGTGTAATGAGGTTGGTCATTTAGTTCACAAGTGTCCTAAGAAGGAAAATACTACTTTGACAAGAAGTAATTAGCCATAGGGTCTTTTTTCTAAGTTGGAAGAATATCCTATTAGTGTTACCTCATCAGTGTTGGAGATGGCTATTGTCCCCTCTAGGGATCAATCCAATATAGCTTCGATGCTTTAAGAGAAAAATGTCTATTTGGTTGATTCTAGTTTGGAATTGGATGCTGAGTCTAATTGTATGGGTTCTTTTGCCTCTTTGTGTCTCATTTTGTATTCAAAGACTATAGAGCCTATGTTTGGAAGTTGGAGGGAAGCAAGCAAATCCATGGACAAAGGAAGAGAAAAAATGTTTAGTAGGGAATGCAATTAATGGGACTATTCAAGGGAGGTAAGTATTATAAACTTGGAATGACTGCTCAAGGGAAGAGCTAGTGGGTGATAATCTTCTTAAGGGATGTCCTAGGTCCCCTACTTTCTTATGTTGTAAGTTAGTAGTGAGGAGTTTGTTTGACGACCTTTAGGGACCTATTAGACCCATAAATTTATGACACTTGTTCTAACCATTGATTTATTTGGTCTTGGTTTTGTTTCTTTAGTTATGTTGTCAATTAACTAATATTTTTTTGTTGTATAATATGTTGCCAATAATTTTTGGTCTTTTGTTGGTATCTATTGCATGGCTATTTATTGCTAGGTTCTTTTTGGCATTGTAGTTGATTTGGTTGGGTATTGATATGTTGGTGACTAATATTTTTATGTCTTTTGTTGATGTCTATCTCATGGTTGTTTCTTGTTGGGTTACATTGGTATTCTAGAAGGTTTATCTAGACTATTAGTTTATGCTGTCATTGGCATCCAATTTAGTTAAGAAGAGGTTGTTTTTCATTAAGTTATATGGTCCTACTTGTTGGGCTCTAGGTTTTTTAAGTAAAATTATTTTATTGACGAAGTTTTGTCTCTCATGTTTTAGTCCTATCTAAGTAGTTTGTGTTGAAATTATAATTTGATTCATGGCCAAGGTCAAAAATATGTGATGTATTAGATAGACCTAAGGACATTTCATTGTACAATGTATTAATTAATTATAATATTTTATTAGGTAATCCCTATTGGTCGCAGTTTATTTAAAACTTATAATTAACCTAGAGCCCTCTTGTTCTGTTCCACTTGCAATCCAGACTTCAAGTATTTGACCCTCATTTATGTGTTTTGATGTGTATTTAAAATTAACCATATGCCTTCCCCTTTATCTCTCTCAAAACATTTTCCTCGTGCATTCATTCTTGTTTCGTTTAGTTGGTAAAATACTCGTTTCTTTCTATAATGCTTTTTTCAAAGTGTTCATTCACGACAAATATGATAATGACTGTATTTTCATTACCTTTCATTATACTTTACCCTTAATAAGCTATGGGTATGTATTATTTCCATCTTGTAACAAATGTGTTTTGGGCTACCATTGCAGTGCGAAATAATTACCTAATATTCACCCCTTCAGAAGCTACGCTCGTCCAATAATATGTTACCCATTTAAGATTATACCATTTATTAATATCTTGTAACCCATCACTGCGTGTTGAAACTATCTTCCACGTCAGACAATCCTACCCAAGGTGCTCCATGTCAATCTCTTCTAAAATCTCATTTGTCACGATTTGAAGTCCCTCTAAGGTGCGTAGATTCTTCTATTTTACATGCCCATGCTCTTATCAAAAATGGTATTGTTAAACCTCAGGCATTGGGCTATCAATTATGTAGATTCTTACCATTCGGAAGCCTTAGATTCAAAGTAATCATAGTAGGTAGTGGTCTCTAACTATTTTAAAATCATAGAAACTCGACCAGATTGCTAAGGTTGTTTGTCATTACTCTTGGTAACATCCCTGCATTGTCACTCAATGCAATTTATTCAAAAATATATATGAATGCCTTTGTCCTTGTCTGATATATTATTAACTAACCACGACCCCTACAAATTTTGCACTCTCGATTACCCTCACAGATTCAAACGAGCTCATTTTTGGTGGTGCGGTTGACCGTGGGACATCGATTTCCTCTAGGTACCATACTTAGCACAACGCCCTATATCCATGATTAAATATATGATTGCAGTCATTATATGTATTTAGCCCAAGTATTCTACTTTCATATATGTGAACACCATGAAACCAACTGCACACCTAGCCATTTTCACATTTTGTAATTATCTTTAATTTTTACATTTTGTGCACTAATCAATCCAAGTCATCCTGATGACACCTCTCCTATTTGATAATTTTTTTATGCACTATTAAACTGATATTCATGCCCAACGCTATGCATAAAACCGTACCTTCGACATGTCTTCTATTTTGTTCAATTTGCATCGATAGGTAGATTCTACATCATCATGTTTTTATGCATGCTGGGTCCCATTCGTTGTAGTGGGTATATATCTATACGATTCATCATTCATTAGTATGCGTTTAGGCCTGACCATGTGCTCCACCATGTTAGCATTTCTCCCCACAAAACTTCACATCTCGATCGGTCCTACGTCACCATAGTTCAGGTTTAGGCTTTTGAGGTTTACCATCATTTAGGTCCACATTTTTTATTGCCTCCCTATTGATCTCCGTGACACCGAATATACTATCCTTGAAGGAGGCCATCACAAGACATTCCCTATGCATTTTAAGTTAACTATTAATACCAACCTTATATATGAAAATATTAATTCAAAGAAAAGAACAACTTTAGATAGGTCAGAGAACATTTAGAAATAAAATAAAAATAAAAATAACAAACTTGTAGATGCGAATTCGAACAACACCAAACAAAATATTTAAATGAATAAACAAAGTAGAATAAACATAGATGATTGCACATAAATAAAATTTTATTCTTATTGTCGGGTGGATCTCTAATATTACAACCAATTGCACCCTAGAGAGAGATTTAAAATGCTTTATGATCCAATACAACAATTTCAATATGTTAGGGTTCTCTGAAACCCTAGCTAACATAGAAGGGTGATGTCTTCATGCTTGAATTGATCTCAACAGTAAGGTGAGTGGGCTTTAGAGATCCATAGGCTGAACCACTCAAGTGCTTCAACAGTTTCCAATGAACTTGATCTGTAGACTTGCAAACAAAAAACAATAATAGAAAGGTCAATAACACCTGCGAGGGCTCCACTATGAGAGGTCCTCGATAAGAAAATTACCAACCCTAATTGTAGAAATGAAGATATAAGCAAATATTAAGAATAGGAAAATAAACACAATAAATAAATTACCTTGTCAAATTAATTTGTTGTTCTTTGTTCTTCTTCGTTGTTGTAGTTTTGTGCATAGATACCCTAGCGACACCCAAGGGATCGCTAGATTGCAGAACTAGGGATGTGAACGCTCGTGGGTGCTCGACGATGGCAGGAGGTGCCCAGAGGTACTTGGGGATGATCAAGAGATGCCTAGAGGTACTTGAGGGATTGGAGAAAAAATTGTAGAAGCAGATATGGTTTATACGAGGTGGGAAACAATGAATGCGAAAGCGACAACAAGAAAAAAGTGAAGGCAAGGATGCATGGATGTTTGAGGACTTAGGGATTTCAAAAACTTAGGGGTTGAGTCATCAAAATGACTCCTATTTATAATCTTCCCTGGGGCATGCCAAGGTTTCAACAACATAATTTGTGTGGTCAAGATTAAAACATGATAGAGGGTGGAGATTAAATCTGGGTATGTGGTATGGATTAAGGTGGATGAATGGATGGGATTCAATCATGATGGATGGCTAGGATTAATTCATATAAATATAAAAATAAAAAACATAAAATATTATTATTTAGATATATATTAAACAAATATATATAAATAATGGGTAAATGTGGTGGGAAGCTATGGATGGATGATAAGTGGATATAATTTGGTGTCTATAGATGCCCCTTTTTGTACCATATTGCATGAAACACAATGTGGTGAAAAAATACAAGACATCTGATTTTGGCCTGATGTAGAAGCAACTTTTTCTTGTTGGAATACAAGGATGAGCTTGAAGATAAAATAATTTTTGATTGTGTAGCTTACCCCCTCAATTGGTGAATGAGTGACAAATGCATCTCACCAGCCAGTTGACAGATTTGTGCAAATGGTTGTGTGAATTATGGATGATATGAATGATGGAAATGTGATGTCGTTTTGCCCCAACGGTGGAAGGGGGTTATTGGAAAATGCAAGTGATTAATTCTATTTTTGTCCTAACAGAGAAAGGGGTTTTTTCCAAGTTTATATGCTATGATCATGTAAGATGTATCCCATTATAGAAAAATCAAAGTCAAATTTTGTTACCCCAAGTTTGGGGTGATTCCATATTGTTGAAGAATTTACCATAAGGTGTCATTGAAATACAATGTGATGAAGATACAACTAAGAAAATGAGTCAACTTCGGAGGGTCAGCTAGTTATTGTTGAATAATTCCCACAATTGGAACCAATCAACCTAGCTAGGGCTAGTCACCATAATGAATGTCAATAAAAATGAATGAGGAGTTATGATTGTTGTCCATGTTTCAAGCCTCACAAACTAGGCCATCAATGACAACTTTTGAGCAAATTGGTCTTGGCATAGTTTCACTCTAAAGGTGAAGTACCAAAGTTGATTTTGTGTTCAAACAATGAGATATTAGATGATGAAGATGGCCAAGTGTCCTTATGGTGGTTTACCCATCTTACCGAATTGCATGGATGCAAGTCGTTGCAATCGCCAAGGAGATAGAATAGACCACTAGATACGAGGTTCACTTGAAATTTATTGAACTTGACAAATGTATGAATGCAATGATTGGAAGATGATGTGTTAATGAGTGCAATGATGGAATTGATGATGAAAATGATCATTTTGTGAAAATTTGAACCGTTTTGGAGCGTTTTGTAACTTGTAATGTGATTTTGCAACTTTTGATTACAAGCAAAAATTATGACTCCAAATCAATTTTGGTTTTCACAAAACATAAAATTATGATAAAATTGATGTATGGATGCAATTTGGAATGAAGTGATGGAGGTAAGATACCTTTTTGGAGTAGTTTATTCTTTTTGTCAATGTTGTCACTAAACGTCTACGGGCCCTTATTACTTGCACAAATGCACGCTAGAGTTTGGCACTTTCCAAATGTAGGGAGGTACCTCAATGCATCAGGAGGCACCCATGGGCATTTTAGTGTGCGTAAAATAGCTATAAAAGTGCTACAGAGAGGAAACCAAGCTCATTTGTGCATCCACAAATTTTAAAAGCTGGGTCTGAGGGAGTGGAGTGGAGTGAGTGGAGTGAGTGAAGTGAAGTGAGTTACGAAATATATGGCATTAGAGGGAGCAGATGTAGGAGAAGGCATGTACTTTGCCAAGGTAAGTGCTTTTGAATTTATTTTATTTATTTTGTGCAAAAATTTTCCTTTGTTTTTTTTAAATAATGCAATGTATTTGACATTAATGTTTTGTGTTACAGCTAAATATTTTGGAGGCTCAACATTGGTTCTCACCTCTCATCCTTGGGGTGAGGAAGGCATTATGGTAGGATGAGTGGGATTAGTTGGATATAGGAGAAACTAGTGGTAGATCAAGATGCTATGATAACAGCTCAAGATACGAGGATAACTCAGATGCGAGATAGGGAGGTGGCTCAAGAGGTAGATATAGCTTGGTTGTAGATAAATCTAGAGGTATGACCAATAGTAGGTGGAGGTGAGGATAGGATCACGAGGCTCTAGGTAGAGTTGCTAGAGGAGCATCGTAGGTAGAGGCATGATGTATATTGCCTTCAAGCTCGATATGGATATATCCAAGTATTGGAGGATCGATTGATGGAGCATGATATGGGGCTTCAAAAACCACCCTCCTCATCCATATCCAGGTCAGCTAGGCCTAGTAAGTCTAGGTATAGTTCTAGGTATAGGGTTCCTTTAGGGTCACAAGGGTCCTCTCATAGGTGTTAACTAGTGCTTATATGCACTTTTTGTATATGAGCCTTTGAGCTTCATTGTATGTAGCCTTTTTGGGCACTCATTGTACATGTGATATTTATATATATACATGTCTTTTACTTTTGTGTTATATTTTTGTGTGAATGTTTTTGTGTGAATGCATGTGTATATGTATGATTAATGCGAGTGAAAAATGCATGTGATGCAAATGTATATGGATGATTAATGTAAGTGATAATGTGTTATGGATGATTAATGCAAGTGTATGAATGCAAATGTTCCTCTGATTATTCATAGTTTAGATTTTTCTTGGCCATGTTTAGCATTGTTGTTTAATCAAGGGCACCAAATTGGTGGTATGTGAGGTGGAGGACTTATGAAATGTCATGGATGTTGATATGGAAGAAGATATGGATGTTGATATGGAAAACTAACTATTTTGCAGAGACTCAAACATACTAGTGGTACACCTAGGTGTTGTAGGTGAGTTGGATAGGAGAGGGCAATCCTCCAAGGGAGGTCCCAGGTTCAAATATCCACCCTACCAAAAAGCTGAATTGGGTATCCAAAATCCAATTGATAATGTTGATGCGGGTAGGGTTGGGTGCGACTCCCGGGTGACTTTGACGGTGTAGAACCCTCTATTCATGGTCTCTCAGACCAAGGCGGCCCCGTAAGGGGTTTTTCACTTAAAAAAAAAAAAACATACTAGTGGTATCAAACAAACTCACTAAATATTACCTAGTTTCTCTAAGACCAAATGTGTGTACAGTAAATTCATTTACCGAATCAAGAGTATGGTAATGACTCAAGTTAATCAAGAACTAATGTGTGTGCAAGTGAGTTCATTAACTCATCTTGAGTAAATTGGGTAAAACCTATTATGGATGAGACCAAGAAGCTAGCTTATCCGTATGTGCGGTCAAAGGTCTCTTTAAAAGAGATGTGTTACCATGCATGAGCGTACTCCACTGCCAGTCAAGCATCTATGGCTCTAGTGGAGACCAAATCCATAGTCCAGGATTTTTGATCTTTTAAGTTTTGGGGATGACTACCTAACTGTATGAATGAAAATGTAGTACGATCCTTACAACCCAATGATTAGTGGTGTGTGATGTTTAAAATATTTATAGTTTTTGTTAGGGATTTTTCCCTACTCTTTCTTTTATTTTAAAATTTGTGATAGTGGTGAAAACCACTGCTTTTGTGGACTATGTTGCATGATGGGACAAGTGAAGAATACCCCGTTCATTTCAAGGTTTAACCCAAGTATGGTGTTATCCCTCTTTGATACAAGTGGTTTTTAAGATGTGAAATTATGGTTGGTTCAAGAATATTTTGGAATCAATTCCTACAACCTAAGATTAGTGAAATATTTGTGTCTTGGTCCGAAAGAAAATTCGACATGTATTTGGAGGTTGTTTAAAAAACTAGGAGTGGCTGAGAGACCGAAAACACCTAGGAATTATGGCCATGTGGATTTGCAAATAAAAATCTGTCTTTATGGAATAATGTAATGAAATGAATGATATTTTTGGAGGTGCCCCTGATTAAGGCAACATGACTTTGTTAGACCATTTATTATCTAAACTAAATAAATGATCCCTAATATGAAATGTGAAATGTGGTTGTGAATGCAATGTATGGAGTTCAATTTATGAAATGAAATATGTTTAATGCAAAATCTGTGAAAATGCAAGTCTGTTAATGAAATGTATGCAAATGTAATGTATATAATGAAGTGGGTTTTTGTGTAATAGCCATGTATATATACATATATAAATCACATTATGCATAGAATGCTTTCGAGTGTATAACATTTAGTGGTTTGAGCTCTTCAAAACCCTCTGAATTGGTAAGCCTATAGGTACCATTACCCACTTTCTAAGTAACAATGTATGGACCTAACCAATTAGCCACAAATTTATCATGAATATGTGGTAATGCATTGGTGTTTTGTTGATTTTATTTAAGAACAAGATCTCCTACTTAGAATTCACATAGATGAACTTTGGCATTGTAAGCACACTTAAGGCGGTCTTGATATACTCATAAATTTTCTAAAGCATTGACTCACCTTTCATCCAGAAGTGTGATTTGGTCAAGACGTGCTTGTCTAATAGTATCATCATCTATGAATTCCTGCAATGAAATTTGCAAAGAGGGAATCTCAAGCTCAAGAGGCTTGATTGCTTTGGCTCCATAGACCAATGAAAATGGTTTTTCCCTAGTAGGCATGCGAATGCTTGTTTGATAAGCCCATAATGCCAAGGAAATTTGTGTATGCCAATCTCTATGATATTCTTTAACAAGTTTCTTGAGAACCATAATTAAGGTCTTGTTGGTAGCCTCAACTTATCCATTTTCTTGTGGGTAATAAGGAGTCGAGAAACTATGATGGATGTTATATTTCTCGTAAAGTGCTCAAGCATATTTGTTCTTGAAAGACTTGCAATTGTCAGAGATTATTTTTGAGGGAATACCAAAATGACAAGTGATATGTTGAAGTATAAACTCCACAATTCTAGGTAATGTCGTACTGGTTAGAGGGATTGCCTCAACCCACTTTGTGAAGTATTATATGGCTGTAATGATGAATGTATGTTATCCTAAGGAAGAAGGTGAGATTTTGCCAATTAAATCTAGACCCCATTGTGAAAAGGGCCAAAGGCTTTGAATAGGTTGTAAAGCTTGTGATGGCACATGAGTTAAATTATCATGCTCTTGATATTGTTTGCAATGTTTGATATATGTGCAACAATCACGTTCCATGGTGGGCCAATAGTAACCCATAAATAAAAAATGTTTTGCAATGGCCATTCCACTAAAATGACCACCATAAGTACCATAATGAGCTTTAGCTATGGATTTTTGTGCCTCATTAGAATTGAGACAATGAAGGAGAATTCCATCATAACCTCGTCTATACAACACATCCTCCAAGAGAGTAAAACGAGCTACCTTTTTCTTGAAAGTGAATTTAGCAGTCTGTGACATATCTGATGAGAGTGTTCCAAACTTGAGAAAGGCTACTATTTGGCTTGATCAAGGCTCACATGAATCCAAATGGATAAAGCAAATATCATTTTCATCTTTAGATTCAGTATGAACAATTGTAGATTTAGAGATTGCTGTAATTATGAGGGGTTGTACCTCTCCTAAGATATCCTTTGGAATTAATGATCCAAGAGAGGCCATCACATCTGCAAATCTATTAGTCGAACATGGTAAACTATCAATTTCATACTAATCAAACTTAGAAAGCAATTTCATTGCTAGTTTATGGTAAATCTTAATGGTAGGTTTTTTGCATTGGTATTCTCCTATTACCTATTTACAACAAGTTAGGAATCACCAAATATCCTAATACGCTTAATACCCATAGCTATGGCTGCTTGAAGACCTAAGATTAAGGCTTCATACTATGCACTATTGTTTGTACATTGAAAGTCAAATTTGAATGATAAGGGGATAGGCGCCCCCTGGGGTGTATGAAACACAACTCCAATACCTTGATATTTTTCACACTTAGATCCATCAAAGAATAGTGTGATATCAATGTATTCCTTTGAAATGATATCTTCTTATTGTTAAATGGTAGTGAATACCAAATCATATAGGATCTCAATAATCAAATGATGATCACTAGGTAGTGGAGATTCTGCAAGTTGATCGGCTATAACCTAACCTTTAATGGATTTTTGGCTAATAAACTTGAGATCAAATTTAGTAAGAAGCATTATCCATTTAGCAATGCGGGTATTATTGTAAGTGTGAGACATCATATAATGCAGAGGATTTTCTCTAGCTATGACATATGTGGTGTGACTAAGCATATAATGTTTGAGTTTCTTAGTGGCAAAAACCACTACTAAGCACAATTTTTCCACATAAGTGTACCTAGTTTCATAGCTTACCAATGTTCGACTAATGTAATATACAACTTGCTCTCGATTATTTTCATTGTTTTGTGCAAGCGTTGTACCTAATGTAAAGTTCGTTGTTGAAACATAAATATGGAAGAGGACCCCCAGACGAGGAGGAGCTAAGACTGGTGGAGAACCTAGATATTGCTTAATATCATCAAAGGCTTTTTGACATTCATCTATCCATGAAAATGGCACCCCCTATTGTAGCAAGTGATTGAATAACCTGCATTTGTCAGAAAGTTACGCAATGAAATGATGGATTGATTGAATATTTCCTTGTAAACTATGTAATTCCTTTAAGTTTGTTGGGGGAGGTATATCCATGATGGCATTGACTTTGTTTGGGTCCATCTCAATGCCTCTTTTGGAGAAAATGAATCCTAGTAGTTTTCTCGAGGTAACACCAAAGACACATTTCTTGGGGTTCAACCTTACATTGTGCTCTAGAAGTTGATCAAAGACTTTTTCCAATATATGAATGTGCTCTTGTCGAGTTTTGGATTTTTCTAAGAGATCATCCAAATAATCTTCAATAATATTATGCATGTAATCATGGAAGATTTATTTCATGGCACGTTGATAAGTGGCACCTACGTTTTTGAGGCCAAAGGGCATCACCTTGTAACAAAAAGTCTCCTAAGGTGTAGTGAATGATATTTTGTGTTAGTCATCAGGATTTATTCGAATTTGGTTGTATCCTAAAAAACCATCCATGAGAGAAAGCATTTCATGGCCAGTGCAAGTTTTGACAAGAGTATCAATATTTGGAAGAGAAAAGTCATCCTTAGGACACACTTTGTTAAGATCTCAAAAATCAGTGTAAATACATATCATCTTGTTAGGCTTGTGAACGTGTACCATGTTTGATAGCCACTCAGGGTAATCGATAGGAACTATAAAGTTCACGTCTCAAAGCTTTTTAAGCTCTTATTTGACCAAGAGGACAACAATATGATGCATCCTTCTAAGTTTTTGTTTGATCAGCTTAACATCATAGTTTAAGGAGAGATTGTGGACAACCAAACTAGAGTCAAGATCTGGCATGTCTTTATAGGACCATGCAAAAATTCCCTTCTTCCTTTTGAGGAGAGTAATTAATTGCTCTTGTTCATCTTTAGATAAGCTTTTGCCAAGTTTGAAAAATTGGGGATTGTCTGTGTCTGAACTAAGGTTCACATCAATGGTATCTTCAATAGACATGTTAGAACCTTTTTCAAGTTGATGGGGAGTTGGGATTATATGAATATCATCTATGATGTCATCATACTCTTATGACTCAACATTATCTATGTCTACCTGGAAAACCTCAATATCTGAAGGTGAAGGTGGAGGTGAAGGAGGAATGTAGTTGGCTGAAGCCCTTGAAAATTCCTTGGACAGGACAAAGTAGAAAAATTATGGGGGTGTTGAAATTCAATCCATATCAACAAGGCTCATGCCAATATGAATTGGCTTTGACAAATCGTATGGATTACATAGGGGGGCAAATAAGTCAACAAGATTCATTTTGACTTAAAGGAAAAATGGATGATTGGCGCAGGTGGTGGATCATGTTGGCTAGAACCAATTCTAGAAATATGTTAAACCTGAACAACAACAAGCAACACAAATAAATGCAATGTACATGCAAATTGTTTATTTTATTTATTTATTTTTTATTTTTTGAAATTTATGATTATGTACATATATTACAAGCAAAATGGCTGGTGAGATGGCTTAACGAGATGGAGGTGGTGGTTCATCGATTGGGTAGGCTTGCAATTGTGGAATAAGTAAGCAAAATCTAGGCTAATGAATGGGGAATGTTATAAGGTAAAACTCATCCTGTTTAGTGTGTGGAATGATGGGATCTGATTCCTCTACAGATTCATCAAAAATTATCGACATGAGGTAAAATTATTTGTAGAATTCATCTTCAGAGTCATCTATGTGACAAATATCTTCTCTTGAATTTAAATTTAAGCTTTGCAAAGCTTGTTCAAGAGAAGATATGGATGAAAGTAGATGATAATGTAAACATGAACGATCATGTGTTTCTCGATATGAAACATCAATAATCTCATGCATTCCCTGTTCATGCCATCCTAGACCATGTCCTTGCCAATTAACAATGTGAAAATATCAATATGGAAAGCCCGACATATGTTGTATATTATCTGGTGTTGATGATTTGAGTTCATCTGGGGTAACTAGACTGGACGATGAATCAAGTCCCCCATACACAAAATTAATGCTATTAGACACTGAATCCATGTTGTATACTACTCCTATAGGTAAGGGGGTCACGTGGGAAACCGTAGTCCTTAGCACTCTATATGTTGAGCAGTGTGATTGTGATGCGTTGGACCACATATTCATCGATACCAGGATTAGTGAGGTGGAATTTGACTTGGGATGATGTGGATGGATTGGATGGAGATGGAACTGACTCATGGTTGGTTGATGGTATCTCACAATCTATCATTTTGACTTATGAGACATTGGCTGATGGAGATGGATTTGATTGAGTGGATGATGATTATGTGGAAGGAGTGGATATGGAATATGATAATGTGGCTAATGTTGATTGGTTTTGACCACATGTGCATGTAGTCAATGGTGATGAAGATGGGGGTATGGAAGTGGATACTTGATGGGAAGCTCCTCAGGAATAGGGGCTTTAGATGATGATGTGGATGGGGTGGTTGATGAAGTGGTTGATGATGTGAGGAATATATGAGTGGAAGATAACATGGACTCATAGGGGTTTGAGAAAAAGTTGCAATACTTAAATGGTTCAACATCTACTGGTATGCAATGTACTTGTCCCTCATGTACGTATTTCAAGCTTTTATGTAATATGGATTTGACACATCTCGTTTCCCTCATCCAAGATCATCCAAGGAGTATATTTTATGCCATAGACCCTTCCAATATGTGGAACATAGTATGCAATGTTTTGACCCCCACTTCGATGGGTAAAATAACAGTTCCAACTATAGAATAGAGAGCATTGTTAAATGCTTTCAAGGTGAAAGATGATTTGGTGATGTGATCTGGTGGAAGCTTGAGATGTTGAAGGGCATATGTGGTGATGATGTTTATGGAGGAGCCAGTATCAATTAAACTCTTTTGAAATACTTCCTATCAATTTGAGCCATGATATGTAATGGAGTGTCCACTGATTCTTATGATATTGGTCTGATCTCAAAATCATAGAAAGTAATGGAAGGCTCCATACATGTTTGAATATTCTTCATAAAATTATTAAAAGCATTAGCATATTGAGATTGAAGTTCAATGGATTTTAGAATATCTATTAATGTTTCATGATGTGGAGGAGATTGTTGAATCAGCTCATATATGGACAACTTAGTTGAAGCTTTTTTTAATCTTGTGGTTAACCGACTACTCAATGAGATGATTAGCCTAGATGTATGATTGATGGGATGAATAGGAATATGAATGGGTTGTGATGGATTGGAAGAAATTTGGATGGGATATGATGATGTGGTAGGTTGAGACACATTTACCTATGGAGGTATGGGCGGTTGAATAAACTACTACTAAACATTTTGTTGATTATATCGTTGTTGTTGACCTCGGGTTACTACATGAATAACACCCATAAAACCTTGGTACTGTTGGATATGATTAACTTGATTAGGAGGAGTCTTGGTATTTGACCCTCCTATTATGGGTTGTGCTTCCTCATGATAAGAAAGTGGTGTTTGAAAGATTCTAATATTTTGATTTTGTTGATCTAGAAGACTATCAAGCTTGATAGCCCCTAACTCAATAAGGTCTTGTACTCTATCTTTGAATTGGTGGTAGTTATTTATACCATACCCATTCTATCTATGATCAGAACAAAAAAAAATTCTCCCTATAGTATTTACCATGTTTAGCGAGATTATTAGGTCTGACCTTAGGCAAGGGAAGTCGATTCATGTTATATAACCTACAAAAATTAGAAGCATAAGATTCAGCCAATGGGGTATATTGATGGGGTTGTCAAACAAATTGTCGACGTGGTCGGTTGTCCACATTTAGCACTATGATTTGAATTGATTAAGTAGTTGAGGGAACCACATGATATTCAATTTTTCATGGTTGCTGTTGCATGGGTTGTTGTTGAGCCATTACTAGCTAGCTCATGACCACTTGATTTACTTTATTAAAATTGGTCGGATTGGCTTGATAGGATTTTGATTGGCCAAAATAACTTCCTTTATATTGGCCCTTATTTTGCCATTCCTTCTTCTTAGGCTTAAGAACTCCTTGGATTTTTATCTCCTCAATTGTGCTATCCTAGGCAAGAGCTTCATCAAATGATCTATGTTGCAATAACCAAGAGATGGGTTTTAAGCAACTTTCAGCGAACAATCGGGTCAACTCTTCTGTTAGTAGGGAAAATATAAATTTGGTGATAATGACCCTCCAAAGGTTACCAAAGTCATAGAAATACTCATAAAAAAATTGTTTTAGATCATAGATATCAGATAATGATACTCTATTTCTTATATTGAGGGAGAATATTTCAAGAAATTGGTCAACCAATTGCTCAAAAGTATAAATACTATGGTTGGGAAAATGATTGTACCATTATACAACATATCTGACTAATGTTTATGAGAAGGTTCTAAGCATGAGAGCATCATTACTTTGAATTCTAAAGCAAGAATGAACAAATGAGCTCACATGCTCTTTAGGGTTTTTCGTCCCTTTAAATTTATAAAATTTTGGTATTGCAAAATTTGTTGGATATGGTGGTGATGGTACCGAAGGATGGATTGGTTGATTGATTAGTTGACATAGGGTAGGCTTCTAGTTTATCATGCCAGGAGTATGTTGTATCAAACTATCAACCTGTTGTTGCATAGCCAGTATTCTAGGATCCTCCCCAGGAATGTGGAATCCCTAAATCACTTGATGATTTTGTGATGGTGAGGTGGAAATATGTTGAGGTGTGATGAGGCGATGATGGCTTGGTGGAGTGGATTGATGTTGATGATAATGGGGTTGATGAAGGAATGATTATGAATGAAATTATGGAGATGATACATGGGGGATTTGGGTATGTTGGCCAATGGGAATAGAATGGGTATGGGTTGATGATGGTGTTGGAATGGAAACCATAGAAGATTGTGGTACCCAAGATGGACTTTGGCTAACAAAGATGGATTGAGTGGGAACAAGTTGAGGCTTAGGGGTCACCTAAACTTATTGTTGAGCGTTTTGTCACTTCTTAAGCAATTTGTTGAGATGTTCCCATATCTCATATATTTCCATATCAATGGTTGATGGAATGGATGTGGATGGGATTGATGAGGTAGTTGGGGGGTAAGTTGTAATGGAAATTGTAACTTGATAAGAGACACTAGATGGTATGGACGTGGGCACTTGTGAAGCAACATTAACATGTGCTTCATACAAGGGATTATCATGGACTGTGGTATATGAGGATGGGACAGGTGTGCTTGGAACACATGATGATTGAGGTATGGATAAATGTTGGGAAGGTGTAGTAGATACCTCAAAAATAGGGTTATTGTACACCTGGGTAAGGTTGGAAGGCTAGGAGAAGAAAAATTCCTAATGTAAATAAGGATCATGTCTAGGTGAGTTGGGGACTGACTCTAAGATATAATTAGTGGATTTCATAAGGGCTTCCACTTGTTCCATATCTATGTGGGTGATGTGATGGTCAATGGTTGGTGATGATGATTCTATGTGGGGAATGGTCATATGGAATGATGTGGATGACATAGTGTGCAAAGGGCATACAAACAAATCTAAATGACTTACCTGTGTTACCCTAGGGGGATTTATCATGGAAGTGGTGGTGGAGGGTGATGATGAACACTCTATTGTTGAAGTGGTTTGGATGGTGGATATTATTTTAGCTGGATTCCTTTTTAATACCATAAACTAATAAACCAAATATAAGATGTGTTGAAAATGAAAAACTCATAAAATCAAATAGACAATCCAATCCTATGTTTATGCAATAAAAATATGTCTTACTTGGTTCTTTGATTATCTCATGTTAATGTTTTTTTTGGTTTTGTGTGTTTCAATGATCTAATCTGACTTAAAATAGGTGAAAATTATGGCTAGGATGGACAACGAGATTCTTACTGGTGATGAAATCCAACAAGTTTTCTCGAGGATAACCTAAGGTGTATAGGGGTAGAGATTGGTGGATGGAGATAAAACCCACTATCACCAGATCTCAAGCAATGGTTGGTGATGAAATCCAACCATTATTTTTAAAAATGAAATGTGTAGTGTGTGATTCTTGTTAATATTTTTAGTTATTTATGGTGTACAAAAAATGTTAGGAATAACTAATTTCACAAGTCTAAATTAGAATTCAACACCAAAAATATTAATTTCCCTAAAAGAAGTATAGTACACCGCTTAAAACTGCTCTCTAAACAGAGGAGGGTTCGTCTATTCTTCCGTCTTGAATCACCAAATGCGGGGATACTTTCAATATACTAATGTTGTTCCTACTTAGACCAGAAAAAGAAGAAATTGTTAACCCTAGGATGCAAACTATTTTATGCAATTAATCATTCACATGAAAACAAAAATGCAAGGTTGTAATTTGCAGCACACTAGAAAATAATGAAAAATTTAACTAGAAATGTGTGATTTATGACTAAATGTGGATGCAAAATATGGATGCAAAGAACTATTATAATGCCTAAAAATGCAAACTAAAATTTTTTCTTTTAACAAATTATTAATTAGGTTCTTTTTAGCCATAAATTTGTAAAAACATGAATATACGTAAAATAGAGAAGTTAGGGTTTTAAGATAAACTTATAGGTAAGCCTACGTATTGTTCCTCTTCTTTGTGAAATGCACCTGGACACTTGTGAAACACACCTGGGTGCTCCATGAATGTACCATGAGTGCAACAGGGCATCTGCGCACCTTCTACAACTTTTGCAACTCCTCATAAACTGGTTCTATGAAATTCGCGTGACCCATTTTTTGAAAAAAACCTTCAAGATAAAAGATAAAAAGCAACGAATTAATGAAAGATAATTAGCATAAAGAAACCATTATGGGTCCCACCATGATCACCATTTGTAGATGTAAATTCAAACAACACCAAACAATATACTTAAATTAATGAACAAAGCAGAATAAAAATAGATGATTGCACATAAATAAACTTTTATTCTTATTGCTGGGTGGATCTCTGATATTACAACCAATTGAATCCTAGAGAGGGGTTTACAATGCTTTATTATCCAATACAACAATTTCAATATGCTAGGGTTATTTGAAATCCTAGCTAACATAGAAGGGTGATGTCTTCACACTTGAATCGATATCAATAGTAAGGTGAGTGGGCTTCAGATATCCATAGGCTGGACCACTCAAGTGCTTCAACAACTTCCAATGAACTTGATATCTAGACCTGCAAACAACAAACAACAATAAAAAGGTCAATAATATCTGCAAGGACTCCACTATGTGAGGCCCTCAATAAGAAAACTACTAACCCTAGTTGCATTAATGAAGCTATAAGCAAATCTAAGAATATTAAAATAAACACAATAAATAAATTACCTTGTCACATTAATTCGTTGTTCTCTATTCTTCATCGTTGTTGTAGGGTTTAGTGTGCAGATGCTCTAGTGACACCCAAGGGATCACTAGACTGTAGAACTAGGGCTGTGAATGCTTGTGGGCACTCGACAATGGCAGGAGGTATACAAAGGTGCTTGGGGATGAATAGAAGATGACTAAAGGTGCTCAAGGTATTGGAGCAAAATTTGCAAAAGGAAATTTGGTTCATGCAAGATGGGCGATGGCGGATGCGAAAGCGATGACAAGAAAAAAATGAAGGTGAGGATGCATGGATGCTTGAGGACTTAGGGATTTCAAAAAATTAGGGGTTGAGTCATAAAAATGACTCCTCTTTATAATATTTCCTAGGGTGTGTTAGGGTTTCAACAACACAATTTGTGTGGTCAAGATTAAAACATGACAGAGGGAGGAGATTAAATCTGAATATGTGGCATGGATTAAGGCAGATGAATGGTTGGGATTAAATCATGATGGATGATTGGGATTAATTGATATAAATAAATAAATAAATATATATATATATATATATATTTATTTATTAAATATATATAAATAAAATATATAAAATATTATTATTTAGATATATATTAAACAAATATATATAAATAATGGGTAAATGTGGCGGGAAGCTATGGATGGATGACAAGTGGCTAGATTTTAGTGTCTACAAAACTATTATTAAATAAATATATATTTATTTATTTTTATTTTTTTAATTTATTGATTTAATCAAATTTCAAATATTTGAAATGATTAAATTCAAGACATTCCCATTAACCCAAAACTATAGAACAAAGGAAATAAACAAAAGATAACCAATTACCTGACACACTCAAAGAAACTAAAGGAAGGCCCTAACCAACACTAGATACTTAGAAGACAAGGAGACACTAACCAAAAAAGAACCTTAGAACCAGCAAAATGATCACTCAAAGACAACCAAAAATCCTAAAAACCAAAATTTTAAGGTGGGTCCCCAAATTTGGGACTAGTTGTGCAATGGCCACAACAAATGGTGAATCTGCTGGGAAATGCTCTTGAGCATTTCAGATGAAGAACCCAGTTCTAAAAAAAAATAAACCAAAGATCAAAAAGACAAATCATCTAGTAACCTCCAAGAATATGGGGTAGATAACTTCAAATGAAAATCATGAACCCTTCGCTTTAGCTTAGTGTGTGTGAAAGTGATTTAGTTTTGCATTCTTAAAAACCATTTGAACTCCATCATTCGCTTTGCATTAGGCTATAAAAAATACTACTCATGAAATAATATACCTCTACATTGCTCCACTGTTTGCTAGATATTTATAGCCCGAGTGGAGATAAATTTGATCTCCTCTAGACCTTGATCTATTGCCATCCATGCATCTATAGCCTCAATAGAGATTATATGAATTACCTAGGTGTCCAATTGATGCTTTGCATTGCTTTTTTTTTAGCATCATATTGTATTGCAAAACTTGTACACCACCTGGGTTAGAGACCACTTAAGGCTAAATATAGAGTCTATAATTTTTTTTCCTTAATTTGCAAACCAAAATGACTTCATCCTTCAAGCTTTCAAGGCATACCCCTTAATATGATGTGTTCAGGTGTAGCCTTAGAAAAATGATTCATTGTTCCAAAATTTATTATCTTAGTGCCAAAATCTAGGAGTGGTTACTAAACAAATTCATCCCATTTTCCTTGATCCACATGATAGGCAATTCATCCTTAGTGACAAAGGAACACAAAAAAATAGTCAAGAGGCCAAAAATTAGTAGCTACCATAAAACACAACCACAAATCAAGGGAATGAATCCAAAACACAAAAATCGTAAATTAAAACTCAAAATATACCTAACCTAATGACAATTGAAAAGAAAGCAAAAAAAAACTTGCCAAACCAAAAATTAGGGACAAAAACAAAAAACAAAAAACAAAAGCATGAAAATAAAAACTATATACAGTAATATACAATAATATACAAGATGATGCATAACTTAGGCTATCACTTCCATGGATCCCAAACATGATTACCACAATTTGAAAGACATCTAACATGATATGCATGCCAAGCTTTACAAAAATCTAACCAAAGTAAGATTAGGCCACATAATACAAAACTTCTCATTTTGCCTCTCTCATCCCACCAATTTGATTCAATGATATTAGCAATAGCAATTCCATGTTGAGACTTTGATTCATTAAACTTGCAAGCGAATACATGATTTTCAATTATCTTTTGCTTATTCAATGAGGTGTGAATTTCAAAACCTGATTCATCACTTTGACTTAAGTTCTCATTTTCACAAGCATATAGGATTTCCTTAAAATAGGAGGCTATTTCTAAAAAATTTAAAGCAAAGTCATCATCTATGTCTTTATGCCAATCATACTTATGCAACAATTTGTAAGCATCTAGGATTTCTATTAAATGAGGATCATTATAAATTTGTAACCTAGATTCAATTATTAATTATTGATGAACTTGATTTAATAGCTCAAGCATATCTACTTTTGTTTCATTCAACAAAGCAATATTACTAGCGGTGTGAGTAGAAATCCACTCTAGTTCTTTGTTAACCTCAAATGGCATTTTTTCATAAATAACATTCGAATCCAACAAATAATTATTCATCACGGAAGAAGGTTGTGCCTCAACCTAAATCATGGGTGGTATTTGATTTTGAGCCTTAGGGTTAAGTAATGATAATCGACCCACATCAACCCCTTTCAAAATCCACCATTGTTCTACTATTACTGCCTCACTGTAGGCTCTAGGCAAGGATGGATTTTTAAGAAGTCTCCCTAGAAACTGAGAAGTAAAGGGGTCTAAGGCTTCCAGGTATATCTATTTCAGTATACAACTTATAAAACCTATCATTGAATTGACTCGTCTATTCAATAGGTTCTTTACAAATAGAGATAAACTAATTTAGTATTATAATCGGGTCAACTAGTTTTCCAAAATGGCTGAGAAATGCTTCCTCTAATTTATCCCAAAATATGCTTGAATCTAGAGGTAAGTGGATGTACCAATCAAGCACAACTTCATCCAATATGTATGAAAACAATCTACAAGCAACATATTCATTCATAATTTGTAAATGAATTAAAATATTCTTGTATGCCTGAATATGCTCCTCAGTCATACTCATTCCATCATGCCTAAACATGGGTAAATACTTTTCTGCATTTTTAGGGATTTTATGGGTAGGAATGTTTAAATCACTATAATAATCACCTATCCAGGATGCAATTCCTGCCCTTGTTGAAGTAAACAATGTCATTAGTGGACCTTAAAGAATATAACTTTAGTATCAATTTTGTTAGTCAAAGAAATATATCTTGCAGATAAGCATGAAATGACTAAAAATCAACCAAAAGATATGCATCAATTAAACCATGACATTAAAGAACATTCTCCAATTTGTAAAGGTTAGTATCAATGCATCAATTCAAGAAATTTCAAATCAATGAATATGATCAACAAAACCTCATTAGTCAAGACCAATGCCTTCAAATAAGCTTTCAAATAGCAATGAACAATTTAGCATTTAAGTAGCAATAAAATAAACCAATTCAGTCCTCCTTCTAGCGCCAAAATGTTGAGTGGTAATTTTACCCAATTGCAAAACCACACTCACAATTAGGATTTTGATTAGAAAACCCTCTCTTGCAAAGAAATAAACATTTCTCCAAGGTTCCTTTTACTTAATGTGTGCATGTATGCTTGTGAAAATGTGTCAAATAAGTGCTAGAATACCTTAGTGATTTATAAATAACTGTTAACAAGGGGTCTGCATTGGTCTTACTTTATTATGCTATGCTTTTATTGTTCATTAATTGAAAGGGCTTGATTTCCCTTATGTGCAAAAATAAAATGATGAATGAGTGCATGAAATTGATCTTAATTCATTTTTTATTTTTGATTTGTTAAAGTGATCTATCCCTAAAATATGAATATGAAATGATGATTGGATTCATTTTATGTTGCTTTGAGCATGAAAAGAAAGTAAATCTGTATGACTAACTTTAACATGTAGTGGCCTTTGATATGCCATATAAATTACCCCCTTCTAATGAAATTGTAATTTTCGCAAAAGGAAGTTGGTTTATTGCTTTTAAAAAAATGTGAAGCCAAAAATTTGAATATCCTTAAAAATGTGAAACCATGTTAAATTTTGAAATTACAAAATTCCATTAAAAACAACTTTATATAATTTTTGTAATTTTGAATTTGCTACAAACTAAAATTGAAACTGCTCTAAATGAAACATTAAAGCTCATTCTTTGAATATGTGCATCTCTTTTTGGATTTTTATTTTTATTTTTATATGTTTTATTTTATTTGCAAAAGTTAAAAAAAATGTAAAAGATAGGGTTAGAAAAATAAATTAAAATGAAATAAAAGTAAAATGAAATGCTGTAATCCAGAGATTCCACACAGACCCTGCAAACATTAGTATCTTGCAAAAACCAGCATTAATGTGATCCGTATTCACACAATTCGAAATTTAATGTGGTGCAATATTCTAAGGGAAAGGTGCAATATATTTAAAAAATATAGATAAGTTAACCATTAACATGCATACAACTCATTGTGTTTCCAATATATTACAAAAGTAAGATTTTCATTAAACTTCAATACCAAAATATAAAATACCCTATTCCAAAAATGACATCCATGGTGAAATCATCCAATCCAGCGTGGGAGGAGGGACTCCAAAGCAAATCCAATGCCAATGTTTTGTTCCTCTTGCAATCCTGCCTTCAAGTCTTCAACCCTAATTTCTGTGTTTTGATGTGTATTTAAAATTTACCATATACCTTTCCCTTTATCTCTCTCAAAACGTTTTCCTCATGTATTCGTTCTTGTTCCATTTAGTTGGCAAAATACTTGTTTCTTTCTATAACGTTGATTTCAAAGTGTTCATTCGAGATAAATGTGATAACGCTTGTATTTTCATTACCTTTCATAATATTTTACCCTTAATAAGCTATAGGTATGTCTTATTTCCTTTATGCTTTAAAAACACCCAACACCATAAAAGATAAAGCCTTCTCATCTTATTAGGCCATATAATGCTCTGGCTTGTAACGAACGTGTTTTGGGCTACCATTGCAGTGCAAGATCATTACCTAATATTCACCCCTTTGGAAGCTATGTTCATCCAATAATATGTTACCCATTTAAGATTCTCTCGTTTCTTAATATCTTGTAACCTGTCATTGCACGTTGAAACTATCTTCATGTCCAAGTTAGAAAATTCTACCTAAGGTGCTATACATTGATCTCTTCTAACATCTACCACGGTCTAGAGTCCCTCTAAGGTGCGCAAATTATTCTATTTGACACACCCACGCTCATGTCAAAAATGATGCTGTTAAACCTCAGGAATTGGGCTATCCATTGTGTAGCTTCTTTTCATTCAGGGACCTTAGATTCAAAGTAATCACAACAAGTAGTGGCCTTCGACTATTTTAAAATCATAGAAACCCAACTAGAATGCTAACACTATCTATCATTACTATTGGTAACATCCCTGCATCGTCACTCAATGCAATTTATTCGAAAATGCATATGAACACCTTTGTCCTTGTTTGATATATTATAACTTCCTGCAACCCCTACAAATTTTGCACTCCTGGTTACCCTCGTGGATTCAAACGAGCTCATTTTTGGTGGTGTGATTGATCGTGGGACGTCAACTTCCTCTAGGTACCATACTTAGCACAACACCCTATCTCCATGATTAAATCTATGATTACAGTCATTCTATGTATTTAACCCAAGGATGTTACCTGCCTATACATGAACACCATGAAACCGACTACGCACTTGAGCACTTCCACGTTTTATAATCATCTTCAATTTTTATGTTATGTGTACTGATAATTACAGGTCATCCTGTTGACACCTCACCTCTTTGGTCATTTTGTTATGTACTATTACCCTGATATCCGTGCCCAATAAATTGCATAAACTTGAATCTTTGACACATCTTCAGTTCTGTTCAATCTGCATTGATAGGCAGAGTCTACGTCATCATGTTTATCTGTACGTTGGGTCCCATTCGCTATGGTGGGTATTTATCTATCCGAGTCATCATCCGTCTATTCATGTTGAGGCTTGACCATGCACTCTACCACATTGGCACTACCCCCTACCAATCTTCGCGTTCTGATCAGTCCTACGCCACCATAATTCAGGTTTAGGCTTCTTAGGTTTACCATCGTGCAGGTCCATGTTGTTCATTACCTCCCTGTTGATCTTCGTGATGTCAAATATACTGGCCTCAAAGGAGGCCATCACAAGACATACTCTGCACATGTTAAATTAACTATTAATATCAACCTTATATATGAAAATATTAATTCAAAGAAAATAACAACTTTAGATAGGTTAGAGAACATTTAGAAATAAAACAAAAAGAAAAATAAGAAACTATTATTAAATATATAATATATATTTATTTATTTTAATTTATTGATTTAATTAATTTCAAATATTTTAAATGATTAAATTCAAGACATCCTCATTAACCCAAAACTATATAACAAAGGAAATAACCAAAAGATAACCAATTACCTGACACACTCAAAGAAACTAAAGGAAGGCCCTAACCAACACTAGACACTTAGAAAGAAGACAATGAGACACTAACCAACAAACAACAAAATGATCATTCAAAGACAACCAAAAATTCTAAAAATCAAAATTTTAAGGTGGGTCCCCAAATTTGGGGCTAGTTGTGTAATGACCACAACAAGACTCTTACTACTAATCACATTTTTCTCTCCTAGTATGTTTTTATATGGTAATTTAGAATTATGGTGGATTACCACAAATATAGGCTCACACAAAGGAATTCAAAATCTAAGGAGGCTCAAACCTAGGGGTTCAAGGTCCAAGCTAAGTCTTCAAATAAAATGAAGACCACTTGTAAATACTACAAGAGGGAGGGAAACCCAACAAATAATTGCTTGTTGAAACTACAAATGATAGAAGCTAGGTTCTTGAAGATCATTGGACGTCTTCTATATGATGAGGGAGTTTTTGAAGGATTTACCTCAACTATAGAGGCCCGCTAGAGCATACATTATGATGGAAAGATAATATTGTCAAAATTCCTTCTCTTCTTGGGACCTTAGTTCAAATTATGGGGTGTGTTGAAATTGTAATATAATTCATGGCCAAGGCTGACATTATGCGATGTATTGGATAGGCCTAAGGAAATTTTATTGCACATTGTATTAATAATTTGTAATATTTTATTATGTAAGCACTATGGGCCATAATTAACCTTGTTATGGTTTTATCTTCTTTATAACTTGTAATTAACCTAAAGCCCTCTTGTTATGTCGATTTATGTTCAACTTTATTACGTAATTAGGATTTTGATATTGCTATAAATACCCCCATCTAACTCCTCATTTTAATTATCATAGTGCTATGTAATATTATCTATGGATATAGTGATTATTTATGGTGTCTATAGGTGCCTAACATCTTTTTTTTTTTTAATTTCTTTTGCTTTTTGTATAATATTTGAGTGAATGGATTGCTTTAGTTTATTTTTGAAAAATATTATGAATTCCAACAGTCTAAGGAGACAAAGCAAGGGATCCATAAGACTAAAGCAACATTCTTGTCTCATTAAATTTATTTAGAGTGGATGAGGAAGTACCATGACATTGTTGAAGTCTTGCGAGTAATGATTAATGAAAAGTTTAAGTGCAATTATAACCAATAACTTGTAATCATTAAGACACAATTAACTAACACCATGAGTAGGATGGAGTTTTTGTTGGCATCCAAGCCTTGATGACTTTAGTTATTTTTAAAGGGTTTGCAAGCTTAGTATTGGATGTAGTTTTAGCATGGTCCCTCAAAGGGTGAATTTCATGTTGTTGCCCTTGATTGTTGCCTTTTAATGTGATTTAAGGTTACTACAAAGCACAACTCATTTATGTTGGATTTTTGTGGTACTTGTTATTTTATTTTATACTGAATACCAAGCATATACAATATAAGGGAAATTAAGAATTTTACATTATAAGGAAGTGGTTCACAAAGGATTAGGGTAGTTAAAATAAAATGTATCATCTTTTAGGAGCCATATCTTTGCGAAGAGTTGTCTGATGTGACTGATTCTTGGACCACTTTGTGTGTAATTTGAAGCACTTTAAAGTGAGTGGTCGTATGAAGAAATCCAAGCAATTTTGAGGGAGATATGATCCTATGAAGCCAACCATCTAGAACAAGGGTAGTGATAAATTTTTAAGTCGTAAAAAATGAAATTACAAATATTTGTTAGCCAGGGTTTAGATGATGGTAAAATTAATGGAGGGCTAGGGCTTCAATGAGGCAAAAATTTTTGTTTGGGCATAGAATTTTTTAGCTAAGTTTATTTTTCTACTCTTTATCTTAGAAATTTTGTTTGCAAATTATTATAATTTCTTTATCAAATAATATATTCTTTATAGGATATTATGGTAAATTTTAGTAAATTTTTGAGTTTTTGTTTCCTTTACATTGATTGATTTATAGATAAATCCTTAGAATCATATCTAGTAGTGGAGGTTGGTGAGAAAACCTCATAGGATATATCCTTGCTGCTCAAAGAGAGGGTATTTTTTGGCAAACATAATGGGTATTGGCCAGGGGCTTTAGCCTTGAGAAAATGAATTGATATGATTTGGAAATATCCAGGAGTGATTCTATCCTTCCTTCCAAAAGGTTTATTCCTAGCCATTTTTTGTTTTAGGGAAGAAATATATAGAATCCTAAAAGGGGGTCCTTGGTTTATGGGAAGAGCAAGACTCTTCCTTACCCATTGGTATGAAGGCTTTTCACCTAAAAATGTAAATCTATCCCTAGTATCAATATGGGTTAGGATGTATGGGTTGCCCATAAAATTTTTGTAAATAAATACCTTCAACGAAATAGGCAACACTTTGGAAGAATTCCTTGAGATTTCAAAAACTACAAAATATGGATTCTTTGCTATTTATACTTGGATATTGGTCATGATTGATATAAGTAAAGCTTTATACGGATTAGTCATTATTAAGTTTAAGGATAATATGTGGATCCAAACCATAGATTATGAAAATATATTTTTTATATGTAGAATATGTCATGAGGTGTGGCATATTGAGAGATCGTGCCCTAAGAAGAGTCTAGCAGAATCATATGTAGAAAATTGTAAGAGAAAATTACAAATGGATATGGATGAGGATGGTTTTTAAATACAAAAAAATAAAAATAGACAAATGAAAGCAAATAAATAGTGGAGAGTAGTAAGGAGGCATATTGGAAAAAATACCAACTCTTTTGAGGCTTTAGCCTATGAAGAAAAAGTAGACCAAATCTTAGAGGACACAGTACAACAAGTTCAACATATTAACAAGGAACCATCTATTCAATATGATATTGATTTAGGAAATATTCTTGATGAACCTAAGGAATGTGTCAAATTATATTTTAAATACTCTATTAAAGTACCATGCATCATTTAGGAGAAAAAAAATGGTAAATAAAATGCAATATCAAATGTTAATACATCTACCGTTAATAAGGAAATACCAAAAAATGAGCAGGACGAGTCAAAAGATTCCATAGTAGAGCTAGAAGAGGATAAATTTGAGGAAATAAAGTAATGAAAGAATATTGAGGAATAGAATAATAATACCTACTCTTGATACAAGAAAGGAAAAAAGAGGAAAACCATCAAATTATCAAGTGAGATCTAAGGTAGCAAGAACAAACATAGACAAAGAAACATAAACGAGGTTAAAATTTTCTTTACCAAACAATAAAATGATATTGGTAATTTGTATGCAAGGCTAGTATCCCCTAATGAGACATGATTATCATATCATGGAATATAAGGGGCACTAATACCCACTCAAAGCAAAGGTGTATTAGGGACCTCTATTTAAGTAATAAGTCTGATATCCTTTGTATCTAGGAAACTAAAATGACAAAATAAGTTTCCAAAACTATGAAAGCAGTATGGGCGAGATGTGAATGGGATGCTATAGATTCTAAAGGAGTGTTAGGGGGAATTCTAATTTGTTGGAATCCTATTAGAACCTCCTGTGTAACTATTCATAAAACTAGGCATTGGATAACCTCTTTAGTCACATGCTTCTTTGCAGATATTCATTTCATCCTTATCAATATATATGGACCTACAACTCAATTAGGAAGATTAGAAGTTTGGAGTGGGATTGAAACCTTTATGAGAAGTAAAGACCAAGAAACCCAATTCATGATCATAGGATATTTTAATGCCATAACCAAGCTGGATGAAAATTTTGGAGGAATTAGGAAACTAACCCAAAGTATGAGAGATTTCTTAGCTTTTATTCAAAACAATAATCTATGAAAGGTTGATTTTGAAGAAGACAATTATACATGGACCAACGATTGGAGAGAAAATAACCTAATAGAAAAAAAATAGATAGATGCATTCTCTTAGATCATTGGCTAGATTAAGGGACTTGTGCAAAAATTAATACCTTGACAAGGATTGGTTTAGATCACTGGCCAATAAAAGTTAAAATGATGGTAAGTGAATTCAAAAAAATATCATATTTTAAATATGAGAAAATGTGGGAAGACCATCCTCAATTTTTTGATATGATAACACAAACATGGAATTATTTAGGAAATAATGGGTTGTATACACTTCCAAAACAAATTAAATCAATGACATCTAGATTAAAAGAACGAAACAATAATACTTTTGGAAATATTTTTGAGAAGAAATAAGAACTAAAAGATAAACTTTCAAAATTCTAAAAAGGTGATCATAATAATCCAAACTCGGAGGAAAGGGATTTACTTAATGAATATCATAATATTTTGAGTAAGGAAGATAAATTTTGGAGATTAAAATCAAGACAAACTTGGTTAAAAGGAGATAAAAACATAATTTTTCATAGGATGGCAATAATATAGAGATCAACATCCAAAATTAGTAGAATTAAATTAGTATAAGGGGTTTGGATTGAATAAAAAAGTGAAATAAAAAAGGAGGTAAGGTCTTTTTATCATAATATTCTAGGATCAGAAGAGTTTGAAGTTCTTAATGATAAACTTCTACAAGAAGTTCCTCTATTTATAACAGATGAAGACAATAGGAAACTAATGGAGCCTATTACTCTAAAAGAAGTTCATCTAGCTCTTTTCTCTTTTAATAAGGATAAATCCCATGGGATCTCTCCAACATTCTATCAACATAATTGGGATATAGTGAAGGATTCTTTATTGGTGGCAGTGGAATAGTCTAGGGTAAAATAATACATACCTTATAAAATAAATGCAACATATCTTACCCTAATTCCAAAAAAGAAGGATGAAAAATTATTTGATTCATTTTGACCCATAAGCCTATGTAATATGACATATAGCAAGGAGAATTTGTGAAAGGGAGGCTTATTCTAGACGAGATCATAGTAGCTCATGAAGTTATGCACTCATCAACTTCAATAAAAGAGAAAGCAATGATTTTAAAACTTGATATGAATAAGGCATATGATAGGGTTAAATGGGATTTTCTTTTTGTAGTATTAGAAAGTTTAGATTTGGGAAGAAATGGGTTAGATGGATTAAAGCTTGTGTCTCTACAGTTTAATATTAAATGCTGGTCAATAGGTTAGTAACATAATCATTTAAATCCAAGAGAGACCTTAGACAAGGAGATCCTCTATCACCATATTTGTTCATTACTATGATAGAGGTTTTGGATAGGAAATTAAAGAAATATTTCCAAAAATAGACTCATAAGTGGTCTTAAGACTAGTACTAACATCGACAATATCATCCATCAATAATTTGTAGATGATACAACCCTTTTTAGAAGGGTAAGAATAAACAAGTTCAAATATTTGAATAACTTAATAAAGGAATACTAAAGAGCATCAGGGTAGAAATTTAATAGGACAAAATCTAAAATTTACTTCCTAAACACCCCAACTAAAATCAAAGCAGGGATATGTAGGTTACATCAAATGGAGGAGGTAAATTTGCCAGCAAATTATCTAGGGATGCCCTTATTTGAGGGGAAAATGAGGATATAATTATGGAATCCATTTATAAGTAAAGTTCATAATAAACTACTAGCATGAGGTAGTTATCATTAGTAGGAAGGGTGTAGCTTATTAAATCAGTCTTACATGTCATTCCAACATATTATATGTCCTTGTATTTATGCCAAAATCTATAAAAAAAAGTTTAATCTTTATTATGTGGTTATTTTTATGGTCAATATTACATGATAAAAATAAATTTTCTTTGGTGAAATGGAGCAAGGTGTGTGATAATAAAACTAGGGGAGGTCTTAGTTTAAGAGTTCTTACAAATGCAAACTTAGCTCTTAGGAGAAAAGTAATTTGGAGATTGTACAAAGAGAGTCAAAGAAAATGAGCAAGAATTCTTCTAAGTATGTTGAGCCCAATGACCCAAGCTTAATATTTACTGCATTCTCTCTACCAAATGGTTCTGCACTATGGAACGGTTTAAAAAAATCAATTGATCTAGTGATTAAAGGTTTAAGATGGGTGGTGGGAACTAGAGAAAAAATTCTATTTGGATGGATACTTGGTGTGATAAAAAACCACTCAATCTAGATCCAATTTTGAAACCATGGATGAGATTACTTCAAGATAAATATGGTGATAGGGTTTCAAACATTTTGTACAAGGATCAGGAAGGAAGATACAAATGGAAAGAAGATTTTTTTACAAGTATACAAGACATTGATGCTAGGAGGTAGTTGAGTAGAAAGATAACAACAATGATTATTCCAAGGGGAGCCAAGGATAAGTTGATTTGGGAGTTGAATAGCTTAGGAGAATACACAACAAGAAGTGGATATAATATAAAGCACCATCAAAATAGGAATATCACAAGAATATGGAGAGATATTTGGGATAGCCCGAGCATTCCTAAAGTCAAAATGTTTGTTTGGCTAGTAGGTCATAGAAGAATTTTATCCTGGGATAACCTTATGAAAAGGGGTTTTCATGGCCCCTCAAAATGTGTTCTTTGTAAAATGGAGGAGGAGAGTATAGACCATCTCTTGGGACACTGCTCAATAGTCTGGAAACTATGGCAATGGATTCTTAATATGTTTGGTAAATGCATGGTGATGAATGGCAGAATTGAGGAATGGTTAAAGCAATGGCAAAGCACTTTTAAAAGTGATGCTTTACAAACAATATGGGATATATCAAAAGATACAATACTTTGGATTGTTTGGCTAGAAAGGAATAGAAGAATATTTAAAGGAAAGGAAAGCAATTTAGAGGTAATGAAAAGGAATATTTGTTTAGCCATAGAGGAGTCTAAACCAACCCTATCAACTCACCCAATCCCTAATCTGGAAGCAGAGAGCCTTGATAGATGGAGTCAAGTCATCAAATGGAATTATGATGTTGGGGATAGGAGAAACAAAAAGAAGGCAAAGAATATAAAGTGGAAACCACCAGATGTGGAGTTGGTCAAATTGAATTTTGATGGAGCATCTAAAGGAAATCTAGGACCAGCAGGAGGAGGAGGAATAATTAGAAATAATAGAGGAGATATTTTGTCTCATTATGCTTTCAATAGTGGATTTAAGACAAATAATGAAGTTGAAGCTTGGGTGGCTTTGGAAGGGTTAAAAATATGCAAACAAATGAAATGGAACAAAGTATGGATGGAAGGTGATTCACTCATAGTAATAAATGCAATTTTGAGGAAAGCAAAGGCTCCATGGAACATACAAGAGATAATTGTGGAAATTCAAGACCTTGCTATAGAGTTTGAAGAAATCAGGTTTACACATACATTAAGGGAAGGAAACAAATGTGCAGATAGGCTAGCCAATAGAGGGGTTTTAATTGAGGATCGTGAAGTTAAATTCTCTTTTCCTTGGTTAGAGGAAGTAGTAAGTTTAGTTGAAGTTGACAAGAAAATGTTGACTGCTTGAATCAAATAATGATTAAGATTTACTTTAATGTTTTCCATTGGTAATATCTGCTTTATTTTATAACATTAATGTGCTTTCATATAAACTATTTATTATAATTTTTGTGGTTGCACTTGTGCTTCAGGAAGGAAACTAGCAATCCAGATCTGGTAAAGTGGGCTATGATAGTGTGATGTTTTGGAAATATTACTCTACTAAGATGCAATGCATAGATAGTAGAGGTGAAGTTTTGGTATTGTGAAGGCTGTTGTAGGAAAATGTCAAGAAGGATGCTGAATTCTGGAATATTTGTATTCACACAAAAAATTGAAAAAGTTCCAAAAAATGAAAATCAAGAATTCAAACATTTTATGTAAAATGATGTAGGTTTCTAGCTATAGCAACTCAATTGAGATGAGAATTGAATCTGTTTGTAAACTCTCATGCTCTAAAGAAGAGAGTTGTGATTTTTCAAGGGTGGGGGACCCGAGTACAACCCCTTGTTCTCCAACAAAAAAATAAATATACAATATAAAAATAACAAATATCCATTAAACATGTTTGCGGATATAATATATATAATATCAATTACAATGTTAAAAAAGGTTAAGCCCTAAATCTATTCTTAGTAATTAAAAACTCATTAAATGACATAAACTCAAGTAGGTTTTCAATTAGGATATCAAAATCTTGCTAGACAACCCTTTTTATTCCATTTAACGAATAAAAATTAGTTATTTGAAGGTAAGACAAAATAAAAAAGTTATTTGAAGATATAATAGAATAAACAACTTTTAATAGCATTAGGGTCAAAGAAGTTAAGGGATAGCAAAGGTAGAATGTATTTGAATGGAAGGATTTGACTTATTTAAAAGGAAAATATAATTAAATGAAATAATTTTAGCATAAGTGAGACCAAACAACCTATGGTAAAAAGAATAAGACTTTTAATATGTATAAGGCTAAACAACCTATGAGATAATAAATATTTATTATTAAATACAATATATTATCTTATTCCTTTGAAAAGAAGCAAAAGTTTATATAAAAAATCAAAGTTGAGATGTCATTGTTGATAAATTTCTCACTTTTTAACTATCATTTCTCATAACAATTCAAACTTTTTTTTTTTAAAGTGAAAAACCCCTTGCGGGGCCGCCTTGGTCTGAGAGACCATGAACAGGGGGTTCTACACCGTCAAAGTCACTCGAGAGTCGCACCCGACCCTGCTCGCACCAACATTATTAATTGGATTTTGGATACCCAATTCAACTTTTTGGTAGGGTGGAGATTTGAACCTGAGACCTCCCTTGGAGGATTACCCTCTCCTCTCCAACTCACCTACAACACCTGGGTCAACAATTCAAACTTTAAAATTATTATTGATTTTGCTGATAAATTTTATTTATTTATTTTAATTTTCCCAAACAATTCAAACATAAAATTTATTACCCATGTATGAACATAACTATTTCAAATATCATTATAAGATTTGCATTTCAAGATAAAGTGTTTTTTAATTTTTATTGCCCTAAAAGTGCATTAAGCACATATTCTTTCTTTTCATTTTTTGCATAAATTACTATCATAAAAATATTCAATAAAATATTATATCATAAAATATTCAAATTATTATAAAAAATAAAATCATAAAACATGAAGTAGGAAGTAGGAAGAAAAGCGTGATCAAGGAGTGAGTGTCACTTCTTATTCCAAATCTAAGGATAAACCAAAAAACTAAAGGATTTATGTGAAGAAAATCTACCTAACATATCAATAACATTTTTGAAATTTCTTACTAGAAGTGAGAATGTCGTTATTGGAAGTATGGATGCCCTAGCTAGCGATAATAGGAAGAGAAAATTTATGGAAAATCCTATACAGATAGTAGATACTACAATAGAAGTGATTATCAATGATGAGATGATCGAGCATGATATAATGTTCCTAAAAACTAGAGGGTTAATATTTAAGTTCCATGGATAATGACTAGGTTTTTATGAGATTCAAAATTGGACCAAGTGGAAGTAGGGATTGAATTCAAATTACTCTACTTTTCTTCTAAAAGGATTTTTCCTCATTATCTTCTCTAGTTCATAAATAAGGGATAAAATAATGGATAGATGCCCTTGGTTTAGGGGAAAATATGCATTATATTTAAGACCATGGATGATTGTTTTTTTGGTAGATAAAAACTATTAAAAGGCTTTTGGGTGGATTAGGCTTTTTGGACTTATTAACTCATCAATAAGGAGGTTTTGAAGAATATTATAAATACTCTAGGCAAGTTCATTCAACAGGGACCAACTACTAAGGAGAGAAGGCATGCTATATATAGTAGAATATGTGTTGCCATGAATATTTCAAAACCTTTACTATATTCCATTAGGATTAAATCTTAATCAAGAGAATGGGATCAACAAGTGAACTTTGAAAATATTACATTCCAATATTGCAAATGTCATAAAGTTGAACACATGGCTAAAGATTGCAAAGTGAAAATTATGGAGAAAGAGATGGGAAAATTTGGGCATGAGGCAAACTTCAATATGAAACAAGGAGATCATATCATAGAAGCTTAATCAAATCAAGGATTTTCCACTCCTAAGAAAGTGGTAAGAGAAACTTATTTGCATCATAAAATGACAAAGACCATCATAGTTCACTAAAATCAACCATTATAAGAAAAAATGATACAAGGGATGAGTAAATTCAATGTGCAAGTTCAAATATAGAAGTTAAACGTGTGAAGGAAGATGGAGAGGTAAATTTTTAGGCAAATGAGGGTAGGGAGGTAAGTTTTAAAATGAGTGAGGTGAATGAGATCAAGGTTAATCTACGTAAATCACCTTCATTTTCCCTAAGTAGCATAAAATATTCTCCTTGCAATAAAAATGAAAGTAGTATAGAATGTATTCTTTGCACTTTAGGTTTCAAGAGAAACACAATTAAGAAAAGCATATGGAGGATATCCGAGGAAAACTAGGGTTTCCAAGGTAACATAAGAAAGGAATGACTATGGAGGCTCATTCATGCACTATAGGGTTTTCAGGGCAACATAAAGAAAAATGTGTTTATGAGGTAATTCCTTGCATTTCAGATTCAGTAAGGGAACATAAATATTTAGAAGATAATTTTTATTATGACGAATATGGAAAAGTAGAAGATATTGATGAATATGAGAGTGTTGGTGGTAATGGAAAAAGAAGAGGAAGGCCATCAAAGCATAAATAAAGAGAGAAAGAAACTCAAAGGAATATCGATTTGGGAATCCAAATAAAAATGTCACAAGGGTTAATAGGAAGTAGGGATAAGCCTAATAATAAAAATAAAAATTTATGATGATGAAAATGATATCATGGAATATTAGGGGTATGAATAAAGCCCCTAAAAAAAGAGTTATTAAGAAATAAATATATTGTTATAGGCTTCAGTTTATTTTAATACAAGAAACAAAATGAAGTAGTGAGGAATGTAAGAATTCTTTTAAAATAATTTAGAAGATTGTTGATTGTCTACTAGTTTCTTCTATAGGATATTTAGGTTGTATTGCAACAATATGAGACAAATGAAAATGGGATGGGCAATTGTTAGAAGCAAAAATTAATTGGGTTGCTATATTATTTTAGAGAAAATAGAAAACATCAAAGTTGGGGTTATAAATGTATATGTTCCAACTATAGTTATTCCTTATAAAATATGTTGGAAGGACCTTAGCATATTTTTGTCAAACACAATGATGAATCATTGTGATCTATGTATTCTTGGGGTGATTTCAACATTGTTCAATCTCCTTTGGAAAAGAAGGGTGGCACTCTAGGATGGTCTAAATCAAAGTAAGATTTTGCTTTATTTGTCAATTCAAATGGCCTTTAGAATGCTAGTCCTTCAAGTTTTTACTATAAATAGGATAATAGACACATTGGAAAAACTCATATAGAAGCAATATTGTATAGATTCTTCTTATCCAAAAAATGGTTGCAAACAGAGTATACAATCTCTTCAGATATTTTATTGAGACCAAGATCAAATCACAAACTCATTCTTTTAAGCAATTAATTATTTTAAAAATATTTTATCAGATACTGGGTAAGACAAGGAGGCATAAGACAAGCTTTTATAAAATATTCCATCAATTATCACATAAGGAAAAAATGAAACCTCGATGAAGAAGATATCTATGGAGGAGCTACATGAAACAATTTTCTCTTTCCATCCTAACAAGGTACTTGACCTCGATGGATTTCTTGCAAACAAATTTCAATTTTTTTTGTATTTATTGAAGAGTGATAAGTTAGTTTAGGTTGAAGAGACCCAAAAAGGAAGGCTATAATAAGTGATAGTAATGCTAGTTTTATTATGTTTGTTCACAAGAAAGGTGAGAAAATATTTTGATAATTTTTTTCCAATAAGCCTTTGTAATATGATTTATAAGATCATTTCAAAAATTATGGCAAATAGGTTGAAAGGTATTCTAAATTATGTTATCTTGGAGGAACAAGGTGGTTTTGTTCATGGTAAAAAAATTCTTGATCTTATAATTATTGCACAAGAGGCCATACTTTTTTCATTCCATGAAAAAACTAGTTATCTTATGAAATTAGATATGAACAAAGCATATGATAGAGTTTCTTGGAGTTTTCTACATGATATTGTCAAAAAGTTTGGTTTTGATTACAGTTGGTGTAAATGGATTAAATATTGTTATTGCACTTTGAAATATTCTTTTTTGATCAATGGTTCTCCTTATTGTTACTTCAATTCATCTTGTGGAATCTGATAAAGTGATCCATTATCTCCTTATCTATTCATTATTTTTGTGGATGCATTGGGGAGAGCTAACTCAAAGGCAAAAATAGGAGGAAAAACCAAAGGTATTTAGGTTGCAAAAAATGGTCTCTTCAAATCTCATCTCTAATTTTTTGATGATACTTTTCTTTTGGGCCACCCCTCAACCAATGATCCCATGGAGTTTAAATCAATATTATCATGCTATGAGAAGACTACTGTATAGTAAGTTAATACTATAAAATCCATGTTTTTTTTTTATTAATAGTTCCCTGGATTTAAAACAAATTACTATGGATATTTTAGGGTTTTAAATTAAAAATTTTCCATCAACCTCTTTGAGTATTCCTTTGTATCATAAGGGAAATAAAAATGAGCTTTAGGTTTCTTGTTTGGATAGAATAAAAACTTGTTTGTCTTGTTGGAAAGGTAAGTTGATAATCATGGAAGGAAAGCTAGAACTCATAATGACTACATTGCAGTCCATCCTTATTTATGTGTTGTCACTTTCAAGATTGCTAATAGGTATAACATCAAAAATTGATAAAATTTAAAGAGACTTTCTTTGGAAAAGATACAAGGAAAAATTTAGGTTTCCTCTTTGTAAGTGGGTTAGGGTTTTCAAAGGAAAGGATTTTGAAGGAGAAGGCTTGCGTGATTACATGCTTATGAGTTTACCCTTAGGGACAAAGCTTGGGTGGAGATTATTCATAGATAAAGGAAAAGACTACAAAAAAATATTTCTTCAAAAATATATAGGTTATCTTGTTGCAATAAAATTATTTAGGAAAATAACTCTACCCAAAGGATCATCAACATGGAACTTCATATAATATAGTTTGCAATTGATAAAGAAATATATTAGATGGTCAGTCAATGAGGGGTTATGCAAATTTTTGGTTTAATTCTTGGTTGGAGTCTTATCGTCTTATCTCCTAATCAAAATGGCAACCATTGATTCTAGCATGCATATCTTGTAAAGATCCAAATATCAAAGACTATATTAAAATGAGAAACACCTCCTAGATCATGGATTTCTATTAGTAATTTGGTTGAGGGAGAGGAAATCAAACAAATTGTAAATTAACTTCAAAAGATGTTTTTGATCGATTTCTACAGGAAATGATAAGTTGGTTAGGAATTGTTGGTCGAATTTATACACCTAATGGAAGGAGTTATGTGCCCACAGACTCGACCAACATTGAAAGGTCACAAGACAACATGGTTTTGTGACCAATCTTCGAAGTAGGCTGGTTCCTTATGGGATTCTAACTACCTTGCTTGGGTTGAGGAAATGGGAAGAAAAGAAATCTAATCTAAAACCTTAAAATATAAAAGTATGGGTTAGCCGCATTAATATATACATAATATTAAGAATGAAACATAAGCAAAATACACTTGAGCCATCTAACAGACCAGCCAACATATTTTAAGAACATTCAACACATGGTATTTGGTTGCAAATTCTAGAATTAATGAATAAACAGTAAAATCTAGAATGCAAAATTAAGACTAATTTATTCACCAATTTTAGTAGAAATAAACAACCATAAGATTTATACATACATGAAAGTGCTTGAAGGCTAGAAAATAGTTCACTTGTATTCAACATGCTTCAAATATTACATAAAAATTGTAATAGTCAAGAGCTGACCCTAAGAAGTCCTGGGCGTTTTTTGTGGAATGGATACCCCTGCCTCCTTGGGTCTTACCCGAAAGTGGCATCCCTTTTGGGATGTTTTCCACAAATAAAAAAAAAGAGTTGACCCTAAGAATACATTGCATTCTACTATTTATAGATATGAGGACCCCCCTTCTTTTAGGGACAATCAAAATTTAATTAATAAGGCACCACCATAGCAATGATTAGCTAGATTTTACAAATATATTATAGATCCTCTGCCCCTTATGGAACATCTTTGCATCATCCAGACTGGTTGCATTAAATATACTCATCTAACTCCTCAATCTACTTCTGCATCTGATGACATCATTATACTTTACACATTCATACCTAAGACCATGGTAGCTGAGGCATTAACTCCATCTGCAACCTACCCCACTTTGAATGCAGTGCTCTGGAAGGAATTCAAATCTCTTAGTTTTCAAATTAGACTCTATGGCAGGCTCCTAGACTCTTCATAAATTTTTATTAATTTTTAATTTTGGCAAGAGTTCACTTCTGTCTAGGGCAGACCTTTAGGTTTGGACTGTATCCATCGTGGGTAGGGGGTGGTCTCCTAGGAAGCCCATAACTTTCTCCAATTCTCCACCCATTGTAGCATATGATTCACCTAGGGTGGAAGTTTGGAGTACATTCCTTCATTGGCGACTACCTATTTATCTACCCCACTCGCTTCATTTGAGTGGTATTTTGTATTTTTTTTGCCCTTGAAACCTTTACAAACTTTAGCCTAGGCTAGGGAAGGGTTTTGGGATTGCTCCTCCCTTTTTATCCTTCTAAAAATTCACCCAGGTTAGAGCAAGATTTTGGGACACACCTTGGTTTTGTGATCACATAAATATTCACCCTCATTTACAAATTGGCTTGGAAAGAATTTTGAGAGTGGTAGAGAACAACTTAGGACCAAAAATTACACCCATAGAATGGCTTCTATATTATTGTTAGGATGAGGTTTTTGAGACCCATCTGAGATCGATAATGCTCAATTTTTTGTACAACACTCTTGGTGACTTTCATGGCCTTTTACTTTCTAAAATAAAGATAACCCAGACAAATACAATTGATTAATAATCAGAAGAAATTGATTATCAATTCAAAATTTTGCAAAAAAAATTTAAGGTAACAAATACATAACGAAAATGAACCCAACTGCTATCCATTGGACTATAGAGTCAACAAAAATGAGCCATAATTTCATCAACCAAAACTATATTAGGCCTAGAGAGATATTTTGATTCTTTTAAAATCCTATCACTCCTCCTGACTCAATCTAATGCTACTCCCATCCTCCAGAAGACTCAATATGGATCATTGCCCTTGTACAGATTTGAATCTTAATGTTTCAAAATATACGCTCCCATACCTCAATGGCAAGGAGGGAGGCATTTCTAATCTGGTCATTGATGACCTCCAAGTGATAAATATCCTTATAGGAAGGGTCACGGTAGTTATCAACTACCTCTTTCATCTTGGCATGAAGATTGAATAGCTTTAAGATAACGTTCATCATTTTTTCTACCACCACTGGCTCTTCAAGTGCAACAACCTTACTTTCATCTTGTTTCAGGGCCTCAAACTGATTGATGAGATCTTGTTCTTTGTAAAACTACCTATTATTATCATAGAACCCTAGATAACCAAGCATTCTAAGTTCAACATTGATCATGTTCATCTTGTCCACTTCCTTCTTCAACACAACATGGATTTATTTGCCTTCATAGTACAGATCCATAACTAGAAGTATCTATTCCATGTGGGATCTGACCTGATCCCTTTTCCATTTTGAGAATTCCAGTACGATAGGATCCACCCTCCTAAATATTGATTTCAATACCAACACTTAAGGGCCCATGTTGTGCACCACCTTTCCTTTGTCAGCTATTTTTACCTTCACCTTTCTAGAAATCAATAGAGTATCTACAATTTTTTGCACAAATGTGGGTAGCACCTTCTACATTGCCTCGCTTATTTTTCCTATATTGAAATCTATGACTTCACAAATCTAGGCCTTTCATATTTTTGATCCATGAGGTGTATCTCTTTCTTTATGGAGATCATTCAGAGCATCCGACAAGGACTTCTCCAATTGTTGAAGTTTATCCTGAGCTTCACTATCCTATTTTTTAAACGATACCTAGGTAGTCTGGAACTTGGATTTCCATGCACTTATCTCCTCATCCTTTTACTATAGCACCTTCTAGGAGGGAGATTTTTTCAGAAATTCTTGGAGTTGCTTCACCTGTTGCTTCAAATCTCATTGCTCGAATTTTGCTCGTTTGATGTAATCTTCCAGATTTTCAATATTTTTCTTTACAAGCTTCAACTCATTTTCTTCATTACTATTCTTCCATAATAGTGTATCAGCCTGCACATGCAAATTTTGAAGGATCTTATCCTTAGGGATATTTGTGACATCTTTAGAGCTTATCTAGAAATCCCATTATTTTCATCCCATTTCCATAAGGGCTTTATTTATCTTCAGCACAACGGTTATCTCATGCATCTTCCATTCTACTGAATTGAGCTTGAGGAACATCATGAGAGCCACCAGTGCAAGCTCATATGCTATCTCTTGCCATTTTTGGTCATCCAACTTTCTTTAATTATCCTAATTGTTTTTCATTATGGTGTAGACCTCTAGCAAGTCTTCATTTATAACCTATGGGAGAAGTGTAGTTAAGAAGGTTGGAAGAGGTGTTACTGGATAGGATGCCAACATGCGGGTTTGGAGTGAACTAATTATCTGACCCAAGGGCTCTATATTTGGAAATGGTGTAGATGGATAAGATATCTAGGATTGAACAACAGGTTGTTCAGGTGTACTGGGTAAAGGCATCATCTCATATGGTGATTGAAGTAGAACAGATGTTGTAACTAGAGGATTTAGGGGAGAAAGTGGTGAGAACTCAAGTGATTTCTTTGGGGATATGTGTTGGTGGCGAGGGGGAAGTAGAGGCACCATGTGGGCTATGGTTGGTATCACCCTAGTAATTTTAATTTGAAACAAGGTAGGTGAATCTTCTATGGCTTATAATGATGGGATTTAGTGAGGATATGGTGAACGAGATTCCACTACTTCAACCATGACTTGTTATTGAATTACCTTAGGAGATTCCTTTGCTACTAGTTGCTACTTTTGGACCTTTCCTAAGACCACCATTCCTTCTATCTTCAAGACATTAAAAGGTGGATTCCACCCTTCACTTACCATTTTTACCATTTGCTAATATTGTGACATGTTAGGGCTTGGACTACATTTCCTCTTTTTACTTGATTCAGCCTTCTGAGGTGGAGGCACTAAGGACTTCTAAACTTTCACTCCACTAAATTTGGCCTACCTGATAATTCTAACTTTTTATGGTGGCTTCATAGGTAGGATCTTCTGATCACTTTCTCTTTTCTTTGGTGGGCTTGCCGGTACCTGGAGGCCACTCTGGACCTCCTTCTCCTCATCATATTCCTATGAATATTCCTCGCTTTACTTGGGGCTAGTTGTATCTTACTTCTTTAATACTTTAGAGGTGATGTATTCTCCATCCTTCTTCTTCTCAAGCTTGAAGTTGACATCAAACTTGGTGGATAATTCTCCATATGTTCTTCTAAGGAATGCTTTCTTGATATCATCTCGCTCACATTGCATAATCCATCATTGCTCAATCTTATTGTATGTCCATTTCCTCTGTTAGATTATTTCCTATATCAAATATAATTTTATCCATTGAGTAGAATCCTTCTTGGGGTTGAATACCTTCTCATACAGATAACAAGCCCTGCACAATGGTTGTATGTGCATTTGAAGCCTGATTAGAGGTATTATTTTTCCCTCCGATAGATTTATGTAGTTCAAAACCTCTTCATTAGACTTATTCTTTTAATTTTTTAACTATTGTGGCCTCGTCTTAAATCCTAGCTTGTAGAGTATGTTCAAGATCATAATGTCGTATGGGCAGCACCACAAGGAGACCCAAGGTAGACAATCTATCATCAAGCTGCTAAAACTGAACCTCCTCCTTTTTGGGTAGAAGGATGGGTTTGAACAATATTATATACAAAAAAATTACTTTCTTTTTGGCTCCAAACCCCCATTTATCTTCAATGAAATAGATCTACTGACATACCTCCATACCAAAGATCTATTCCATCACATAAAATGGAAGTAAGTATGGAAATTCTAAAAACCCATAAAGTCATATGCACATTCCCTCCTCTAGGAAGTACCAGTATCTGATATCTTATGTACCAGTTCTTAAGAAATCCATCACCCTACTCAACAATCATGGGTAGACCTAGTAAATACATGTGAGGGAGGGATCCAAAAATTCCTTGTTAAACTTCAAATAGGAGCTACTCCTTCTAAGTGTATGTTTCCATTCTACCACCAGACACATTTGTCCCTTCTCATATTTGTACTAGATTTGCAAAGTGTGTATATATTGGGTATGCAATAAAAAAGCAACCAATACAACTATGACACGTGCCAAAATTCTTTGCTCTCCTTGCTTTGGTAATCCACCAATTTATTTTGTATGCTTTTGGATAAGAAATCTGCCTAGTCAAGCCTTATGGACCTGAAGGCCCATGAAATGGCATACGCCATCACCATCTAGTGTGGATGCACAATCTCATCTGATGGAATACCCAATAGGATTACCAACAAGGATAGGATGAGCCAAGTTTATTATTTGAAGTCCTTTATTGATCAAGTGTTGTCCATGTAGTCATCTTGTAATTTGCCTAGTTCTTCGGTAACCCACTATTTAGGCATATGTTTGAGTAACATGTTTCATTGTTCATATGCATATATGGTAGTGACCCATAACTTTACATTACCTTGAGGCCCATAGGAAAATGAGGCTTTTGGAAATAATACCTCCCAAATGGTGCTAAATATCTAGAACAACTCCCTCCTACGTTTTGCACTACACTAGTGGCTGCATCGTAGAATTTTGCAATGGTGTGAACTAGCTCAAGGTAAGGCTGAATAGGAAACAACATATATGCATTGATTTGACTTCTCCAAGAGAGGATAACCAAACTATTGTTGGAGGGTTTTATAGCCAATATTATCATAGCTTCACGAGTAATTATTATTTTACCTATGATGGTTATCTTGGTGTCACTAAGCCCCTTATACAAATTCTCTAGCTTCTTTTCTACTCTTGCCCTCATCATTTTTTGCCTTGATATTATTTTCATAGGAACTCTTTTCTCTAGAGATGATGATCACCAGAAGTCAAAAATTCACCTTGATTTCAACTTTTCACAAGGTTTTGATATCACTTCAAATATTGTATCAAAAAACTAAATAAAGTTGAAAGGGATAAACTGGCCTACCCACTGCCATTTTATAGCACCTGGTTGGAGATGCAAACGAAGTGCTCATCATGATTTTTAGAGGGAATTTGATCAAAACGAAGTAAATATTTTGAAACAAAGTTCCTTCTGATAGTAGATCACTTTGTAATTCCCTTGGGAGACAAACCGCTAGCCAATAAGGTGGTTGCACATACCGCTTTCATCAATCCAGCATGGTGAGATTTGGATACTTTCTAAATTAGAACTTTTTGGATACTTTATAAATTAGAACTTCTAATTGTTGTGTTGTCATGATTTCGCTATATTCCCATTGGATGCAAGCTAATAAAGCTCAATATATGTTGTTTATGATAGCCTACCACTTGCTTAGGATGATGTACCCCTTATTTGCATTGGATTTAACAACCGTGCTAATGTGTTTACCTAAGGTGCACCCACCTAGAAAAGTTTTATTTCTCCAGCCATTACCTTTTTGGAAATCTTGGTATGCAAACCATCCTGTCCATTTGGTAGTAATTAAAACATGCCACTACTACTAAAACAATGATTGATATTCTCCATGCCCTATATTAATGGTATCCTTTACTGATTAGGTCGAGGAAAGGCACTCTTGATGCACGATTGGTGCAGTGTAGTTCCCTCACATGTCTACTTTCGAAGGTGATTGAATAGCTACCTTTCTAATAGTCTTAGGTGTAAATATTAACGGTGGAACTTTGGAGTTTTTAGAAAGTGCACTACATCCCAAATGTCCACCTACCTCTTAATTGTGGTAGCACTTTATGTGAGGGTAAGGATTTTTGGTGTCCTCTGCCCATTTTCTTACTTCATTTTTTTACCCCACCCATTTTTTGCCACTCCATCAGGGTGACACTTTAGATTTTTTTGGGGCTCTTAAATTCTTATTTCTTTACCCATGATGGGCAAGGTTTTAGTTCTAGCGTATTATGATATTCCCTACCTTTTTTTGTCCTACCCAACTTTGTCATATTTTGTCTTATCTTTCTAGATTTATTAAGGACTTTTCATCGATACGACTTTAGTTGGATTGACATCCTATCATCTAGACTAGGTACATGCTAGGGTGAAAGATACATTATGATGAAGGATGAGAAATTGATGTGCTTTGAAAATTTTATATAGTAGCACTAAAAGGAAATAAACAACAATAAGGGAAAATAATATATACATATATATACAACCTAGACTATGCTTTAGGCTAATAATAATGCTTAAGATACTGACCATTTACAGGGATTGGAAATAATCTTCCTTCCATATCCTATATTTGATATGCATTTGAGTGTTTATAACTTTGGATGAGATATGGGCCTAACCAAAAAGAGTTAAACTTGTCGTGAACACCTAGTTTTGCTCTATCAACATCCCACTTCAATATAAGGTCACTGTCAAATAATATCTTTGGTGTGGTTTTCTTATCAAAGCAACGTTTGATAATATCTTGATGATGACATGTTATTGTATGCCTTCTCAAATTCTTCTTCTAGTTGCATCAGCTATGCCAGTATTTTTTACATGGTAAGGAAGTCTTTCGCTTCTATATCGCTCATTGATTTGAGGGTCAGGAGCTCCATATTAATAGGGAGAATCACCTCCTTTCCATAAACCAGGGCATAGGGTGATGTCTTTAGTTATTTCTTAGGTGTGATTCTATCTTCCCATATCAACTAGGAGGTGCCATGTTATGGGATTGCGCTCTATGTTACACTTGATTATTTTTAGCAATTTTTTATTAGTAGCCTTTGCAAACCATTTCCCTATAGGTAATAATTGGAAGATGCATTCTAGTAGATGCTATATTTTCTAAAAAATTCCATGGTTTTGTCACCTATGAAATACATATAATTATCATATACAATGGTGGTAGGGAATCCAAACCTGGTTATTAACCTTTATAAAAAATCAACCACCATTTTTTGGTCAGTATGCTTGGTGGCTTCTACTTCGACCTATTTTGTGAAGTAATTGATTATTGTGAGGATATACTTATGTATTGATGATGGATTTGGATTGATGACACCAATGAAATCCAATCCCCACTACTAAAATGGCTCTTCTACTACTATTGGCCATAAAGGCATGGCAGTGTTTTTAGCCTTCCTAATGTATCTTTAACACTTGTCACATGATCACACAAACTTGAATGCATCAGAGAAAATAGATGGTCAATAAAATCCAACTCTCATAATCTTGGCTATTATTGTTTGTCCAAAATAATGTCCTCCCAAAAATCCAACATAAAATTCCTCTAAAATCCTTTTAGCCCTATCTAGCATACGCATATCAAGAGTACTCCGTCAGAGTTCCTCTGATATAGGACATTATTGACCAATACGTAATTTTTTTTCTTGCAATCTATATCTTCTCTTTTACAACGTTGTCAATCCTTTTGAGTATTTCCCAGAATTAAAATAATGCATCATCTGTATATAGAAATCTAGGTCATTGGTAACATATGTATATATTCTTGACTTGTGGGGTTTCCTTCATCCATATACATATTAGATTCCATAGTTATAGATTGAACTAGTTGCTGACTGTTGGGCTTCAAAAATCCCAACCTAATTCTCACCCCTAATTTTCAAATAGATGGCAAAGCTTTAATGTCTAGGTGATTTTAGGATGTAATATTGAGTTAAAAAAGAGAGGGAAGCCTTGATAAAATAATCTCAATTTTAAGAGAGTCTTCATGGTCATTAAAGGGGTAAGTCTAAGTCTTATAGTATTGCATTTCACTCTTCATGAGTCCATCCCTTTTCATCCTTTCATTAGTAAGGTCATCATTTCCATACCATTAGGCCATATCATATTTTCATTTCAATCATTTTTAGGCCACCCTAATTCTAGCTCATGTCTTTAAAATATGCATTTAGTCCACAAATTTTTCCATCCCCATAAGTCCCATTTAAATCCATATTGTCTAAAGACCGCCTATCCACTGCATAACCCTTTATTAAAACCATCTTATAAAGTCAAAAAATGTAGAGCATTCCTAAGTTAGACCATGGCCAAAAATTGTCTAAGTATACCTTATTTTATTAAAGCAAAGTCCCTAAGCCCGCCTAAATATTTAATCTAAGGTTTTCCTAAGTCATTCGCAAAGTTTAAAAGACCATAAGTCCTCGTCGTCCCTCCAAAACCCATCTGAAATCTGATCCGTGACTACACTAAGCCATCACTGATAAACTTAACTCAACAATCTATCATCGCTCATCCCAATGCCTTGTCGACAATCCCATCTGTGACCATGGTTAGCCATCAATGAAAGTCTTAAGTCCAAAAATTGTCTATCACTCATCCAAGCCTTCCATCATCGATCCATATTCGATAGTCTGTTTCCATTAGCAACCGTGTTAAATCTAGTCATAAAGCAAGTTTGTCGTCTCTCTTGTGGAAGCCTCATCATTGATTCAATCAGTTATCACTTAGACTCATTCGTGACTACTAGTATTTTGTTCAAAATAAGGGTCTTACCATTGTCAACCTAATAAGTCTATCTCCTAGCATAATTTGGTCAAGATAAAGTTGTTTTAAATATAGAGTTGCACATCCAAAGCCTCGTTGCTAATTTGATTTGTGATCATATCATAGTAATCCATCAATGAAAGTCTAAAACCCACGTAAAATCTTTGTCACACTTTAAAACTCTTCAATGTTGATCCATTGACAGTCCATCAGCGACAATGCCTGCTCAAAATGTAGCCCTCAAGTCTACGAGAGTCTATCTTTGATCAGAAGAACTTATCATTGATATAATCAATTAAATATCATCTTCATCAGCAATCATGAAATGGCTTAGTCTGAACAAGTCTTATTCATCACCCTTAATAAAATCCTATCATCGATCCATTAATGACGATAAATTTTCACCAACGACAAAGTTTTTTGAAGTCATCCAAAGGGTCAAGTCATCATGGTCCTAGGTCTTCCCCCTCCCTTCGCTCATCGGATAAACATTGTTATTAGTAATTCATCAACCTAAGTCTATCCAAATGATCTATAAGTCACCCATCATTGATAGTAGGTTGCCTTCTCTTGTCCATAAACGATAGCATAAACCCATTAGCAAACTAGTCTGGTTGTCATTCTCACAATTGTATTATTGCAAATCCATCAACAATAATCCCAAATAATCAGTGATAGTAAAATTCATGCTAGACTTCATCGCTCATCAAAAACATATGTTAGAGATACATTAGCAAAAAACCAAGGAAATGAGAAAAAAGGATATCAATGGTCTAGATCATACCAGGCAAGATCAATGATACATAGTTCACCTAGGAAGGTGCATGGTTCATTGCCTAAAGACTGACAAAAATAATGATGAGGTGGACATCCCAAGATCCAGATATAGTGATCTTGAAAGAGGTGGGGAAATCATAGTTGGTCCAAGGCATGAATGTATCTCATCGAGGCACACAAAGATCAATGAAATGCCCATGGTGAGTCACCATATTGCGATGATAGACAAAGGCAGACAACGTGGCACCAATGAGAGAATAACACTCTAAAATGTAAGCCTGGTTGGACAATTCATAAAAGATGACCCCTTTCAAAATTACCATTATGCATATATCGTAAATCACAATTTTCAAAATATGGTCAGGGAAGGTAGTTGAGAAAAATAAGGACTCTGCATGCGCATACGCTTGAGTTGTAATAAACAATCTTCTACCAAATTACTGCTTCTCTCCCAAAACTTTAACTGAGCAAAAAAATTGCAAGGTATGATAGTAAGGAATAAAGTACAACAAGCATTACAATCTCGTGCCATGGCCTCATCTAGCAAACCGAAGAAAACTCCTAGCTCATCCAAAAAGAAGCCTACCAAGACTATTCAGTCTATTGAAGAAGAAATCACAGACAGAGTTCTGAGAGTATCACAGGCTTATCCATATGAAGAGCTACAAGGAAAACCCATAAAGAAGAAGCAACAAGAGACACTAGAAAAGAAAGGCAATGAAGAGAGATTACTAAGGAGAAAAAGCAAGAATACAAGGATGCTACCATTTTCTATTTTGAGCACATAGAAGAGGATTACCGAAGACATCAAACAATGCTCAAAGATATATTTTAAAGAGCTAGAGAAAATGTGATGATGATAGTCCCTATTGTAACAGATGGAATAGTAACTTGGGATGCTTGTGCATCCACCATTCGTCAGACCTCCTCTCATGGCTAGCCGTGACATATGACCTAGATTCGAAGGCCATCCTCAACCACAAAAACTAGAAGATCTTTAGAATCACTAAGGAAGCCATTAGCAAGGTATTTAATCTCTCTCCTTCCCAAATAGTCCCAAATGATAAAGTGCTCGAGGTACAATCTTCATGTATGCTAGGTACTCATTTTTATCAAAGTATGTTTGGTCTAGACTATGATGTATCATACAAATTCCCTATACCAAAAGTGATTCTTAGAGTATGGGCTAAAGATTACGTAGATATGATCAATATTATAATGGGAAATAAATATCTAGATAATATAAAAATGGAAGTGATGTATATGGCCTCACAATTGAATAAAACTGGAAAGATACCTATGTATGCTTGGGAAAAGGTCCTAGAGAAGAATGTAAATGAACAACTTAAAGATCTACATGAAGCTATAAAGGAGAAGGAAGAAATAATGCTAGAATTTATGTATTATTCCTTTCTTATACATCTCATAGTGGGCCAGCTAAGTCCCAAAGTTTTAGAATCACTAGGAGGGGTCAATGTCAAATGTGTCCAGGATAGACTACCATGGATTCAAGAAGGATGGTCTGATATCATCGAGTTCATTGGAAAATTTATGTTGGCCATCCATAATGAACTATGTGGTGAAAATCCTCTAAGGATTAGCATAGGAATAAGCAATTTTCTAAATCAGAACAAGGCTGGGAAGTTCTTCTTTGCAGAAGATTTCACTTACATCAGGTTGTATGGTGCAAAGATCCCACCTAAAGTACTTCCAAAATATTTTCCAATGTCCATTATCGCCTTAGAAATCATAAGATAGGTGGTCGAAGAAGTGAAGATGAGAGTAAACAGAGGTAAAGCAAGAGTCCCTTGGCTCAAATTACCTTTCAAAATGGGGCACTATATTTTCAAAGGATATCTCAGTCTGCTCAGAGCTATGTGGAGGATGGATGACTACTATTTTGCTAAACTTACGTGGAGAGCCTATGACCCAGATGGAGAATATGACAAGGAAATCCAAAAAGTGATGAAATTACACATGGGCCATGAGGTAGATACTTTTGAAGATGCCATGCAAATCACTATCAAATAAAGAGCATCTCAAAAATGTATGGGAAATAACAGAAAGACCTTACACCCAATTTGAAGAAGTTGGAAATTATTGGACAACCTTGAATAGACTAAGAGTAGCCACTATTGATTTTTATGCTCCACTAGTCCCAACAACTAGACCTAAGGAACTTGAAGATCCTTTCTTGCAAATAATAGAGAAATACTTGCAAAGACTAGAAATAGTCATTGAGGAAGCGCCTGTTACTGAAACAGACCAGCCACAGATTGAGCCAACCCCTCAAGCAAGCTCTCCAAGAGAATTATCTTAGGCTAAAGAAGAGGAAGTGCCAATCACATCTCAGGTAGCAAGTCCCTCAATAGTAATTGAAGAGGCCTCAGGTTTAGAACCTCAAGTAGCAAAAGAAATAGAAAAATCACTTGTGAGCACTCAAGCACAAATGCCAAAGAGCACCACCACTATGCATTTGATAGTAAATAATGAGAAGCAAAAAATTCCTCAGGATGCTATGAAGAAAGTCACTCGAGCTAGAGGACTAGGAAATCTCTTGAGAGAACTAGTGCCCGAAGAAGCATCTCCTCCTAGTTCTCCACCAACCAAAAGAGCTCGTATTGAATTTGGGTCAACCTCTGGAACCTCTCACTCTAGAATACTGACAAAAGTAAAAGAAACTAATATACAATTTAGTGTTGAGGAAGAACAACAAATAGAAGTGGTCGAAGGAATCACTGATGAGAAGGTTGCTCAACAATTGTTGGCTAAACAAGGCATCACACAAGCTGGTTCTGAAGTCACTATTACACTACCTTTGCCTAAAAAACCACTAAATTTTTCATTGACCCCATAGCCAAACAAGTAAAATGGATAGGGGATAATATTGAAATGTTGAAAGTAGATGTGGTAGTTCATATGCAAATAACTGCAACCATGGAAGGAGAGCTCACAGAATTAAGAGCAATAAAAGCTCAATTCAAACAAATGAGAACTGAAAAAGAGTAGCTACAGAGTGAAAATTTGGCATTTCAAGCTGAAATAGGCAGACTAAAGAAAGAAGTGAATAAGCTGCAGAAGCAAAAATCACCAGTCTTACCTGAAAGAACTTTTGACAAAGAAGAGCTTGTCGATCAATTCAAATCAGGATTGGTCGAATTGACTAAAGATCGAGTCAAGCCAATGCCAAATATTTTCAAAGACCTTCTGGAGATCATGAACACAACTCAATGGATCAAAATCCTGATGGAAGAAATAGACCTAAGAGCTGTAAAAATTGCTCATATTTACCAGAAATACAAGGAAGAATACACCCAAATCATGGAAGAACAAGTAACCATTCCTGATGGATGAGTGTATGACTGCCAGATTGAATTCTAGAAATTGAAGAACTATTTTTGTGACAGACTCCACTGGGAAGATTCCATATTAAGCATAAATGAATGGATGAAATAATTGGGTAATGCAAGGCTACAAAATATTGAGACACTCAGGGAAGCCACTGCATCAACTCAAATGGAAACACTCATCGCTAATAAAATAATGGAAGTCAAATGTGATGGGAAAGATGAAAAAGAATTGGCACTACAACTTAGAGATTTGGCTTCGATAAACATAGAAGCAATCTTATTTGTAGAACAAAATGGGCCACTAACAAAAAAGTACCTCAATCAGATAAAGAATATCGAACATGAGGTCAAGTCAACTTCCACATTTTCGAATGAAGCATGGGTACAAATTCCTAAACTTTTAGGAGTTGAAAATGCAGAAGAAGACAAAAAATATGATAGCCAAGTGGGTCCCATAGAAAAAGACAAGGGAGAAACAACTGACGTCACCCCCACTATAGAGACTCAAGAGCAAATAGAATCAACCACTATACCTGAACAACAAAAATAAGCAGTCTCAAGAATAGGTGGTAGAGTACAATCAATTTTGTCAGTGTGAGATAGCTCAAGCCAACCTGTAAAGCACCCAATAAAATAGTGGTTGAAGATTTTCCAAGTGGCAACACCTACACCAAGCATCTGTAACTAATTTTGGATAGCCTAGTTATAAAAGGAGTCAAGGTAGCCAAGCTTCATCATCAAGCAATCATGTAGCAAGCTTATGTGAGGTATTCTGAGTGTTTCACCTAGGTTATCATATCTCCTTTGTTTTTCTTTTTTTAGTCATTTTCTTAAGTTCATCCCACCCTTGTGTAGGTATAGCCGAAAGTTGAGCAGTCTATCTGAGATCATTTCCAAGAGTTGTTCTAGAGAGCCAGAGTCTATGTGTCACTACAATTAGGATAGTAGATAATAGTCCCCTATTACGTCATTCGAACGGGGTGACTCATGTATTGTATTCATTAGAAGACCTGAGTATTCTACCAGGATTAGTCATTGTAAACATTTCATTTTGAATATAATACAAAATATTTGGTTCTCACTTTTTGGTAAATTTTTTGTGCAATGTGTGTATGTTATCTTGCCTGCATATTACATTATTTGAATCTATAGGTAACATTTCTTCACTGATTTAAGAACCTATGTTGATTATGATATTCGAATGAATGTAGGTTTATCAATATTTCTTTCCCCTTCTATTCTTTTCATGTGGATGATTAAAATTGCTATGATAACCCAATGGACAAGGCACCGATCTACTTTAACTATTGAAATACTTTCATTGTATGCTTGGTCAATATTATTTTACAATTTATATTAATCTGGTTGAGCTATTTGTTTAATGAATACTATTATAAGCTCATATTAGGGTGTCCAGACCTAGCCTATTTAGCTTTCAAGCTATCCTAGGATGAAGTGGTGAGTCTACCAGAGCTCACATATCTGCTTGTGGGTTTCAAGGGATTTGAATAGTGTGACAGACAGTAAGGATATTCAAATCTTTCCACAATAGTTTTAGGCACCATTGTCGAGGATAAACCTTTGTGTGTCATCTTCATCACTTTTATAGGGTTTATCTCCTACGATAATTTTTTTAACAAAACCACAATTCTCTAGAATTTGATTATTTTTCTCTGATAAAACTTGTAATTTTTTAAGAGTCTATGTTTTCTGGAAATTTCCAAGCACATCTAAGAGATTGAAGGAATTTAACAACCGAGCAATCTTGGCTTGAGTGAGATTCTACTTGCAGCAAAAGTGCTAGTGACTTTGAACGAACCCAAAATAAGAAGGAGAATAATACCTGGCACACACCAAACACAATGACAAAGCGATCTTCTTAGAATTTAAAGACCCAAAGGTATTTACCCATACCCAAAAATCCCTAGTCCTTAAAAAAAATGTTTATCAGAATAGGGCATATTCTATTGGTAATAAGTCTGCTAAGAAGTCTATCTTTATGATTACTCTCGCTATTAGCATTATTATGGTTAGTAACCTTGTCATTCCTATGGCACAGTCAAATTAGAACCTTCAAGTATGGAGGACTAATAGGTACAGACCTTTTCGATTACCCCATAATTTACATCCCTTGCCAGCCAAAGCCCATAAATATTTACCTAAATTCCAAGGCAACATTGTTGTCACTGGATAAGAGCACATCAAAAGCTTCCTATATGCATTAGATAGCCTGGAAGTTGAACATGAGGATGTAGTTCTCAGACTGTTCCTACAAATATTAGAGAATGATGCAAGAGATTGGTTTAATTATCTCCTAGCTGACCATATTCCTGACTTCCAAACCATGGAAGGGGTATTTTTAAAGAAATATGGAGAAAGAAAGAATGAATAGTCCTTGCTAACAAAGCTTGCAACAATCAAGAAGAAAGAAAATGAGTCAGTAGAAGATTTTAACAGATGATTTTTCAAAACTAGAAATAAAATCCCCACAACCTTGAGACCCACTAATCACCAGGCCATATATTTTTATAAGAATACCTTTTCTAGAGAATTCAACTATGAGTTAAGACAACATAGAACCAACACCATTGATGACTGTATGGAGCAAGCCTTAGAAATTGAGAGAAATATGTTAGATAGTGGGAAAATGAAGCCATACACTTTTGAGTCAAGCTCCAATCAAGTAGATAGGAAGCCTAAGAAATTTGGGTTCTCAATGTTGAAAAAGGTTGAGGTAGATCCCCTAGAGAAATTATCTAGCCAATTTATCAAAATGTTTAATACAATCAATAATAGGCTATCTAGAATTGAGAGGGATAAATCTGCAAATGATGAGCAACCAGCCCAAGTGCAGTCTGATAACAGACCCCAATTTTGGAGAAATTTCAATAGAAACTGGGCAAGAAATAATGGAGAAGAAGGAAGTAAAAATGGAAATAATGGCTGGAAAAGGAGAGAAGGGCCAAAAGACATGGATGCAGTCCCAAACCCCATGGCCACTACAAATACAATTTTTGACTTCCCATACTATTGTAGTGAATGTGATGCACCACATAACCCAGCTACCTATTGTATCTATCTGAGTGCACATCCCAATGATAATGTGGAAGAAGAATCAGATGAGGAAATAAGAATAAATGCTTGTTGGACTAAAGAAGATGAGGAAAGGGAAATATAGTTTGAAAAGGAAATGGATGAATTGCCTAAGTCAGAAAAAGAACCCAGAGCTATGGTCCTTGAGAATGTGGAAATCCTAAAAAGACCTCAAGAGAGTAGGTATGAAATGATGAAACAAGGCAAAATTACTCCAACAACTGAAGAAATTGAAACCCTAGAAAGAATGCATGCTATCAACTTGAGAAGTAGAATAGTACCGGATAAGGCTAAATTTGACAAGGCTGATACAAACCAACACAACCAAAATAGAGATAAAGTTACCAAGAAACAGAACAATAATAATCAAAAGGCAACCTCTGAAGTTGAAGTAAGGAATGAAGCTAAAAAATAGTCAGATCTTGACAAAAACACAAAGGTCAAAAATACTGAATTTGATGCAGGCCAAGAGTTGGCCAAACAAAAAATTAACATCACATTTGGAGAATTAATGACCATACCAAAGTACAGAGATCAAGTGTGTCGAGCCTTTGGTTTGGTTGAACCATCAAATAATCATATATGTAATTTTTCATAAAAGCCCAAGCCCATTCCTAGAAATCCATCAGTAGTCAGACCTTTCTATATATCCTTAAGATATAATTCAGACTTTGGGGACCAATATGTAATCCATAATTGTATGTTAGATAGTGGAGCGTCACATAATATCATGCCTAAACAAGTGGTAGATCAGTTAGGTCTAATATGCACTAAAGACTCTCCCCCAATATCTATCATGGATAGTAGATAAATTCCGTGTGCTAGAATTATTACAGGATTGCTAGTCTATTTAGACCAATACCCAAAGAAAGGAATAGTTATGGATGTGGTTGTAGTTGATGTAGATCCATTTTTCTCTCTACTATTATCAAGACATTGGGCTGAACAATTAGGAGGATCTATCCAATTAGACTGGTCCTATGCCACTATTCCTCTGATAGCTAAAGAGTAGGCTACCCTGAAGAGAGAACCCTTTCATAGGTATTCTATTGAGCTTAAAAAGTTTGATAACACCACTGTCAACTTAGTTTAGTATTTTGAAGAGAAAGAGATAGGAGTCTATTCTATCTAGCATTCACCCTTCCTAGCTGAGGTGCCCAAAGTAGTAGATATGGACCCACAAATAGTTGAAGAGAAGTTGATGTTGAGTCTACAAGAATATTGATATCTGAAATGTGGACTCTGACATTTGATGGAGCTAAGTCACATACTAGAGCAGGAGCAGGGGTCAACCTGACTGATATTAATGGAAACTATTTAGGTATTCCATACAGACTGCACTTCCCATGCACAAACAATGTGGTAGAATATGAAGCATTATTGTTAGGCTTGAGAAAGGCTAAAGAACTAGGAATTAATTATTTGACTATATATGGAGATGCAAAATTAATAATATAACAAATTAAAGGTAAATATCAGGCCAAACATCCCAGGCTAAAGTAGTACAAACAAGCTATTCAGGAAGAGATCAATAAATTTATGGCTTTCAATATCACATATATTCCTAGGGATCGAAAACACATAGCCAATTTGTTAGCCATAAATGCCTCTGGTTCAGACAATCTAGAGATAGACACAAAATATCAAGAAAAGTTCCCTACCATTTCAGTGTATCATCCATCTATCCCAGACAACATAGTGTATCTGCAAGTTTTCCAAGATGACATAGACATCAAAGATTTTATAACATTACAAAATCAATATGCTGAGATTATATGTGATGAAGAGGATGAAGAGAAGTTGAAAAAGGTAATCGGAGAGCCAATGGAGGTAATACAATTGAAGACTAACAAATTGCCCAAAGGTCTGATTTCACTGGAAAGTTTATTTGATGATTTTGATAAAGCCCATAAACCAGCCTTGCAAGGATTAGAAGTAGAAGAAATCAATATTGGCATTGAACAAGAGCCCAAAATGGTGAAGGTTGAAAAATCCATGTCAGAGAAAGAAAAAAGAGACTACATAAAGTACCTAAAAAAGCATAAAGATGCTTTTTCTTGGAGCTATGAAGACCTCAGGACTTTTAATACAGAGGTAATGAAGCATATCATCCCACTGAAGGAGGGTACTAAGCCACATAGACAAAAATAGAGGAAGTTTAATCCAATATTACACCCTGTAATGCAAAAAGAAGTCCAAAAGCTACTAGATGCCAAGATTATCAGGAAAGTCAGATTTTCCACATGGATAGCAAATTTGGTGCTAGTGAGGAAGAAAAATGGAGATATCAGACTGTGTGTAGACTTTAGAAATCTGAACAAAAACTCCTTGAAGGATAATTATCCCCTGCCCAATATGGAACAACTATTACAGGTTATTGCAAGATCAGCCATAATGTCTCTATTAGATGGATTCTTTGGCTACAACCAGATTCAAGTTAATCCAGAAGATAGGCACAAGACAAATTTCACTACTCCATGGGGAACTTTTGAATACCTCAGAATACCCTTTGGTTTGATGAATGCAAGAGCCACATTCTAGAGAGCTATGGATTTTTCTTTCAAGGGCTTGATGTTTAAAATGGTAGTAGTCTACTTGGATGACATAAATGTTTTCTCCAAAAATCTTGAAGATCATTTTGAACATCTCACTCAAGTATTTTCCAGGTGTAAGGAATTTGGTATCTCACTAAATCCCAAGAAGTGTATCTTTGGAGAAAAGCAAGGCAAGCTATTAGGGCACATTATCTCTAAAGAAGGAATTAGTATAGATCCTAAAAGAACTGAGGCCATTGCAAAGATTCCTCCACCCAAGAACTTGAAAGGAGTCAGATCATTCTTTGGGAAGATTAATTTTATCAAGAGGTTTGTGCCAAATTTTGCCCAAATTGCAAAGCCTATAAATAACATGATCAAGAAAGAAGGCATTATTAGATGGATAGAAGAGAATCTATAGGCTTTTCAGAAAATAAAAGATGCTATCACCCAAGGTCCTATATTAGCCTACCCAGACTATCACAAAGATTTTAATATCTATTCTTTTGCTTTAGAAGACACCATTGCTATTTACTATCACAAAAGGATGCAGAAAACATGGAGAGACCAGTGGTATTTATGATCTTAGGATTAAAAGGATCCCAATTGAAGTATACCATGATAGAAAAGTAGGCCTTCACACTCACAAAAGCTTTAGAGCATTTCAAAGGAATTTTGGATCAAATAAAGTGATAGCTTGCATCCCTTACACAACCATCAAGGATATCTTCACTCAAAATGAACCTACAGGCAGTTCAACCAGATGGATGGTTAAGTTGCAGTAGTATGGAGTGGAATTCAAGGCTGTAAAAACTATTAAAGGGCAAGGTTTGGCCAAATATATGGCAACTAAAGGAGGTGAAAATTTCAATAATATAGTGGAGACAGTTAATGTACAACAAACTGCTAAAAAGAGAGCATTTGAAGATGATTGGTATAAAGACATTATGAATTATTTGTAGATATTAACATTTCCTACTGGTTGCACTCAAAATAGAATGAGAAGTATCAAATTGCAAGCACAAAAATATTATATCCAGGAAGATAAGCTGTATTGGAGGCACCCAAGTGGTGTACTATTGCTCTACCTTTTCCATAATGAGGTGTCTGAAATAATTGAAGAATTTCATGCTGGATTTTGTGGAGGATATTTTGCATCAAAGGAAACTGCTAACAACATCATGAGGGTAGGATACTATTGGCCTTCCATGTTCAAGGATGTACATCAGTTAGTGAGAAGATGTCAAAACTATTAGATATTTGATGGCAAGAAAAAGTTACCTGTAATACCTTTAAAACCTGTGATAGTAGAAGCTCCTTTCACTCAATGGGGTCTAGACTTGATAGGGGAAATTAACCCAAATTCATTAGGAGGCCATCGATGGATAATAACTGCTACAGACTATTTCACTAAGTGGGTGGAAGCTGCCCCTTTAAAAAGAACAACTACTGAGGTAATCATCAAGTTTTTAGAAGAGAATATCCTTACCAGATTTGGGGTACCCAGAAAGCTAGTAACTGATAATGGTAGTAATTTTATTTCTTATGAAATGGTGGAGTTCTGCAGCAAGTACAACATTGAACTAGCCCATTCAGCTAATTACTACCCTCAAGGAAATGGCCTAGCAGAATCTTCAAATAAAAATCTCATAACCAGGATAAAGAGATCTCTAGGCAGGAATAAAAAGAGTTGGGACAACGAGTTGAAATTTGCTCTATGGGCTGACAGAATTTCTATCAAAAGAGCTACAAGAAGAACACCTTATGAATTGGTATATGGAGAACAGGCCTTGCTTCCTCCACAAGTTGAAAGACCAACCTTGGATTTGTTACTCCAAGACCACAAGAATCCTGATAGTCTACAGAGGAGAATGGATCAGATTGTCAAACTAGAAGAAGACAGGAGAGATGCTCTCAAGAGAATGACCCAAGAAATTCAGAGAACTGCACAAGTATTCAACAAGAAATCCAGGGGAAATCCATTTGCAGAAGGAGACATAGTATTATATTGGGATCCAAAGAATGACAAACCAGGAGAAAAAGGCAAGTTGGAGCCCAAATGGCTAGGCCCTTATCAGATTTTCCAGAAAATAGGCCATCATACCTACAGGTTGTAGACCCTGCAAGGTGAAGAAATGCAATTTCCAATAAATGGCCAGCATCTGAAGATGTACCATCCCTATAATGGGGATTAGTTCGTATGAACTATTTGTGTCTACCTTTTGTACATATGTATATATTGCAATTCAATTAGTTTTAGTCTTGTCACAGTCTTGTGTGTTTTCATTTTAGTCTATAGTAGTCTAGTAAGTTTTCAGTTTGTTATCTTCTTAGGTGATTATTTTTTTTTTATGATCTCAAATTCTATTTGGTCTTAGTTAGGTTGGTCATGAAGCTGAGAATCTATAAGAGTTGAGCTTAAAATCAAGTCCTTAGAGGTAATACTTATGTGAAGCCTATTGCAAGAAGTCCACAAGGGAAAAGGTTTTAGTCAGGTCTATATTACTTGTAACTAGAGATTCTAGAGTCCTCAAGAGAAATTTTTATCCTGTCAGATCAAACATTTCTCTTGTCCTAGACAGAGCTTGTGTTGGGCTTCAAAAATCCCAACTTAATTCTCACCCCTAATTTTCAATGAGATGGCAAAGCCTGAATGTCTAGGTGATTGTAGGATGTAATATTGAGTCCAAAAAGAGAGGGAAGCCTTGATAAAATAATCTTAGTTTTAAGAGAGTCTCCATGGTCATTAAAGGGTAAGTCTAAGTCTTATAATATTGCATTTCACTCTTCATAAGTCCATCCCTTTTCATCCTTTCATTAGTAAGGTCATCACTTCCATACCATTAGGCCATATCATATTTTTCATTTCAATCATTTTTAGGCCACCCCATTTTCTAGCTCATGTCTTTAAAATATGCATTTAGTCCATAAACATTTCCATCTCCATAGCCCCATTTAATCCATATCATCTAAGACCACCTAACAACTGCATAACCCTTTAAAAAGCCATCTTATAAGGTCAAAAATCATAAAGCATCCCTAAGTTAGACCATGGCCAAAAATATTTCCAAGTCTACCTTATTTTTTCTTAAATATTCATCCTAAGGTTTTTCTAAGTCATCCACCAAGTTTAAAAGACCATAAGTCCTTTTCGCTCCTCCAAAATCCCTTTGTCGATCCGATCCGTGACTACACTAAGCCATCATCGATAGACTTAACTCAACATAACATCATCGCTCATCCAAACACCTTATCGGTGATCCCATCCATGACCAAAGTCATCCATCAATGATAGTCTTAAGTCCAAAAATTACCCATCGCTCATCCAAGCCTTCCATCATTGATCCATCTTCGACAACTTGTTTTCATCAACAATCGTGTTAAAACCTAGTTTATCATCAATAATAAGAACTTATCGTTGATCCTATCAACAAACCTCATCTTCATCAGCAACCATGAAATAGCTTAGTCTAAACAAGTCTTATTCATCACCCTTAAGAAAAGCCTATCACCGATCCATCAATGATGATAAATTTTCATCAACAACAAAGTTTTTTGAAGTCATCCAAAGGGTCAAGTCATCATGGTCCTAGGTCTTCCCCCTCCCTTCGCTCATCGGATAAATATTGTTCTTAGTAATTCATCAGCCTAAGTCTATCCAAACGACCTATAAGTCACCCATCGTCGATAGTAGGCCACCTTTGATCATCCATCAATGATAGCATAAATCCATTAGTGAACTATTATGGTCGTCATTCTCACAAATGTATTATCACAAATCCATCAGAGATAACCCTAGATAATTAGTGATAGTGAAATTCATGCTAGACTTCATCGCTCATCAAAAACGTCCATCAAAGATACATCAGTGATAGACCAAGACAATGAGCGAAAAGGATATCAACGATCTAGATCATACCAGGCAAGATCAACGATTCGTAGTTCACCTAAGAAGGTGCATGGTTTGCTGCTTGAAGACTGATAGAAAGAATGATGAGGTGGATAGCCCAAGATCCAAAGACAGTGATCTTGAAAGAGGGGGAAAAATCATAGTTGGTCCAAGGCATGAACATATCTCCTCAAGGCACACAAATATCAATGAAATGCCCATGACGAGTCTCCAGCTTGCGATGACAGACAAAGGTAGACAACGTGTCACCAATGAGAGAATAGCACTCCAAAATGTAAGCCTGGTTGGAAAATTCATAAAAGAGGACCCATTTCAAAATTATCGTTATGCATATATCGCAAGGCATGATTTTTAAAAGATGGTCAAGGAAGGTAGTTGAGAAAAATAAAGACTCTGCATGTGCATACGCTCGAGTCGTAATAAACACTCTTCTACCAAATTATTGCTTCTCTCCCAAAACTTTAACTGAGCAAAAACATTGCAAGGTACGATAGTAAGGAAGAAAGTACAAAAAGCATTGTAATATCGTACCATGGCCTCGTCTAACAAGTTGAAGAAAACTCCTAGCTCATCCAAAAAGAAGCCTACCAAGACTGTTTAGTCTGTCAAAGAAGAAATCATAGACAGAGTTCTCAAAGTATCACAGGCTTATCCATATGAAGAACTACAAGGTAAGCCCATCAAGAAGAAGCAACAGGAGACGCTAGAAAATAAAGCATCAGTGAGAGAGATTACTGAGGAGAAAAAACAAGAGTACAAGGATGCTACCATTTTTATTTCAAAAATATAGAAGAAGATTAACAAAGACATTAGACGATGCTCAAAGATATATTTTGAAGAGCTAGAGAAAAATGTGATGATGATAGTCCCTATTGCAATAGATGGAACAGTAACTTGGGGAAGCTCATCTACCCATGCATTCACCATTCATCAAACCTGCTCTCCTGGCTAGCCATGGCATACGACCCAAATTTGAAGGCTATCCTCAACCACAAAAACCAGAAGATCTTCAAAATTACTAAGGAAGCTATTATCAAGGTATTTAATCTCTCTCCCTCCCAAATAGTCCCAAATGATAAAGTGCTCGAGGTACAATCTTCATGTATGCTAGGTACTCATTTTTATCGAAGTATGTTTGGTCTGGACTATGATGTATCATACAAATTTCTCGTACCAAAAGCATCTCTCAGAGTATGGGCTAAATACTATGTAGACATGATCAATATCATAATGGGAAATAAAGATCTGGATAATATAAAAAGAGAAGTGATGTATATGGCTTCACAATTGAATAAAACAGGAAAGATACCTATGTATACTTGGGAAAAGGTCCTAGAGAAGAAGGTAAATGAACAACTTATGGCACTACATGAAGCTATTCAGGAAAAGGAAGAAATAATGCCAGAATTTACGTATTATTCCTTTCTTATACATCTCATAGTGGGCCAACTAAGTCCCAAAGTTTTGGAATCACTAGGAGGGGTCAATGATGAATGCGTCCAGGATAGACTACCATGGATTCAGGAAGGATGGTCTGATATCAACGAATTCATTGGAAAATTTATGTTGGCCATCCATAATGAACTATGTGGTGAAAATCCCCCAAGGATCAGCATAGGAATAAGCAATTTCCTAAATCAGAACAAAGCTGGGAAGTTCTTCTTTACAGAAGATTTCACTTACATCAGGCTGTATGGCACAAAGATACCACCCAAAGTACTTCCAAAATACTATCCAATGTCCATTGCCACCTTAGAAATCATAATATAGGTGGTTGAAGAAGTGAAGATGAGAGTAAACAGAGGCAAAGCAAGAGTCCCTTGGCTCAAATTGCCTTTCAAAATGGGGTATTATATTTTCAAAGGATATCTCAGTCTCCTAAGAGCTATGTGGAGGATGGATGACTACTATTTTTCGGAACTTGCATGGAGAGCTTATGACCTAGAAGGAGAATATGACAAGGAAATCCAAAAAGTCATGAAATTACACATGGGCCATGAGGAAGATGCTTTTGAAGATGCAATGCAGGATGCTATCAAAAATAGAGAACATCTCAAAACTATTCGAGAAAATAAAGCAAGACCTTATACCCATTTAGAAGAAGTAGGAAAGTACAAGGCAAAATTAAATAGACTAAGAGAAGCCACTATTGATTTTTACGCTCCATTAGTCCCAAAAACCAAACCTGAAGAACTTGAAGACCCTTTCTTGCAAATAACAAAAAAATACTTGCAAAGACTGGAAATAGTCATTGAGGAAGTTCTTGTTACTAAAACAGACTAGTCCCATATTGAGCCAACCACTCAAGCAAGCTCTCCAAGAGAATTATCTCAGACTAAAGAAGAGGAAGTTCCAATCACATCTTAGGCAGCAAGTCCTTCAATAATAATTGAAGGGGTCTTAGGTTTAGAAATCCAAATAGTAGAAGAAATAGGAAAATCACTTGTGAGCGCTCAGACATAAATGCCAAAAAGCACCACCACTATGCATTTGATAGTAAACAATGAGAAGAAAAAATTCCTTAGGATGCTATGAAGAAGGTCACTCAAGCTGGAGGACTGGGAAACCTCTTGAGAGAACTAGTGCTCGAAGAAACATCTCCTCCTAGTTCTCCACCAACCAAAAGAGCTCGTATCGAATCTAGATCAACCTCTAGAACCTCTCACTCTAGAATACTGATAAAAATCAAAGAAACTAATATACAATTTAGTGCTAAAGAAGAACAACAACTAGAAGTGGTGGAAGCAATTATTGACAATGAGAAAGTTGCTCAACAATTGTTGGCTAAACAAGGGGTTACACAAGTTGGTTCAGAAGTAACTATCATAGTACCTCTACCAAAAAAGCCAACTAAATTCTTCATTGACCCCATAGCCAAACAAGTAAAATGGATAGGGGATAATATTGAAATGTTGAAAGTAGATGTGGTAGTTCATATGCAAATAACTACAACCATGGAAGGAGAGCTCATAGAATTAAGAGCAATAAAAGCTCAATTCGAACAATAAGAATTGAGAAACAAAGACTACAGAGTGAAAATTTGGCATTTCAAGCTGAAATAGGCAGACTAAAGAAAGAAGTGACTAAGCTACAAAAGCAAAAATCACCAGTCTTACCTAAAAGAAATTTTGACAAAGAAGAGCTTATTGATCAATTCAAATCAGGATTGGTCGAATTGACTAAAGACCGAGTCAAGCCAATGCCAAATATTTTCCAAGACCTTCTGGAGATCATGAACACAACACAACAGATCAAAATCCTGATGGAAGAAACAGACCTAAGAGTAGTAAAAATTGCTCATATTTACCAAAAATACAAGGAAGAGTACACCCAAATCATGGAAGAGCAAGTAACCATTCCTGATGGATGAGTGTATGACTACCAGAACGAATTTTAGAAAATAAAAACTTATTTTTGGGATAGACTCCACTGGGAAGATTCCATATCAAGCATAAATGAATGGATGAAAGAGTTGGGTAATGCAGGATTGCAAAACATGGAAACACTCAGGGAAGCTACTATGAGACAACTCAAGCCAACCTATAAAGCACCTAATAAAATAGTTGTTGAAGGTTTTCCAAGTGGCAGCACCTACAACAAGCATCTGTAACTTATTTTGGATAGCCCAGTTATAAAACGAGTCAAGGCAACCAAGTTTCAGTATCAAGAAATCCTGTAGCAAGCTTATGTGAGGTATTCTGAGTGTTTGGTCTAGGTTATCGTATTCCCTTTGTCTTTCTTCATTTGTTCATTTCCTTAAGTTCATCCCACTTTTGTGCAGGTACAATCAAAAGTTGAGCAGACTATTTGAGATCATTTTCAGGAGCTAGAGTCTATATGTCACTACATTTAGGATAGTAGATGATAGTCCCATGTTACATCATTCGAATGAGGTGACTCATGTATTATATTGGTCAAAATACCTAGGTATTCTGCTAGGCTTAATCATTGTAAAAATTTTGTTCTAAATATAATATAAAATATCTGGTTCTCGCTTTGTGGAAAACTTCTTGTACAATGTGTGTTTGTTATCTTGCCCGCATATTACATTATTTGAATCTATAGGCAACACTTCCTCACTGATTTAATAACTTATGTTGATTACGATATTCGAATGAACGTAATTTTATCATTCCTTCTTTCCCTTTCTATTCTTTTCATGTGAATGATTAAAATTGCTACGATAGCCCAATAGACAAGGCATCGGTCTGCTTTAACTATTGAAATGCTTTCATTGTATGCTTGGTCAATGTTATTTTATAGTCTATATTAATCTGGTTGAGCTATTTTTCTAATGAATATTATATAAGCTCATATTAGGGTGTCCAAACCTGGTCTGTTTAGCTTCCAAGCTATCCTAGGATGAAGTGGTGAGTTAACTAGAGCTCACATATCTGCTTGTGGGATTCCAAGGATTTGAATAGTGTGATAGTCAGTAAGGATATTCAAATATTTCCACAACACTGACAAAGCACCCTTACTCTTACTAGCTTTTTTGGTTTGATTTCTACATCAAACTCCTGAATATTTGTAGTCCAACCCGCTCCTCTTTCACCCAACTCCCCTTGTATAATAAAACTTATGACATCTAGATGCACCACATACATGAGGACCTTGATTTGAGAAAGAAAATATGTAAACTTCTTCAGAGACTTCATAAAGGTATTAACATGTCTTTCATTAAAATTGTACTTTTCTTCATGCTCCTGTAGGGCTTGACTAAGGAAAGCAATTGGCCTTTCATTGTCGTCCTCTTCCTTTTGAGTGAGAACTGCAACATAGCTCTCCTTTGCTCTGAATACATATAAAATGAAGTCCTTGGAATAGTCTGGGTTGGTAAGGATAGGGGCTCATAAAATTTCTTCTTTGATACTTTTAAAAGCATCCTATCGTGCTTCAGTCCACTTGAATTTTATATTTTTCTTGAGCATCTCTATCATGGGTTTAACTGTTTGAGCAAAATCAGAGATAAAATTTTGTACAAAGTTAATCTATCAAAAGAAGGACTGAAGTCCCTTATTACTCATGGGAAGGGGTAAATCTAAGATAACTTTTACCCTATAGCAAGCCTTATTTTGGACACAACATGTTCCTGCAATTTTTCTTCTTGGATGGTGAACTCCAATTTTTTGGAATTAAGTGATATCCCAAACTCCTTGCATTTCTCAAAGACGTGTGTAAGGTGCTCTATATGATCCTCTATTTTGTGAGAAAAGACACAGAGCCTAATGTGCCCATTATATTTTTTGATTGAAACTAGGTTTACCACCCAAGTAGAATGCTTAATGGGGTATATTATCTTGGTATTAAGAAACTTCAAGAGTTCTTGTTTCATAAGGGCCTCAATTTTTGGATTGACTGGCCTTTGCTTCTACCAAACAGGTTTTGCATATGATTCTAACTCAATGGTGTGTTGAATGGTGTTATTGTTATAAACCTTGAGGTCATCATATGTCCAAGCGATAATGTCATCATATCTTTTGCACAATTCCTGGATTTGACTTAGCTCTTCTTCTGAGCAATGTATGCTCACCTTCAGACTCTTCCTTGGGGTCACTAAAATCTCCTTCGATACCTTATCATCAATTTTTATTGTGTGACCTATTTGGCAATCGTTGTTGTCAAATAGACTCTCCAAGGTAATTAAACATTTTGGTATATGATTATTTTTAAGCTGGAGGAATTCCTCCTCTTCATATTCTTGATCTGCATCTTCCACAAGTCCAATAGAACAATTCATTTCTTGGATTAAGAAGTCTATTATTTTCTCATAACTTTTAAATACCTACCAAAAGATATATTTATCTGGTATGGAGATTCGATATACCAACCTTACTATCATAGCCCTACGTATAATGTTTGACACAGGGTAATAACTAGCTCCCATGGTTTCTAGGGTGTCAGCATGGGTATTTTGGTCTTTGGGGATGACTTTGACATTCAGGGCCTCAAAGACCTCCAGTAAGACCCATACTCTATTTCTATATGCCTTTAGATAGTGTTTCCTGCTCACACACCTCTCCGTGATTTGATTAATCACCAACTCAAAATATTCAAATATTTAGAGCTGCTTGATTCCAAGTTTCTTAGCTTTCTTTAATCCTAGGCATAAGGTTGCATATTCTACTACATTGTTAGTGCAACTTCATGTGAGTCTATAGGAGAAGGTTTTTTGAACTCTTGTGGGCGAGATCAGCACCACTCCTATTCCTGTACCATTTTTACACCTTTCCCCATCAAAATACAACTTCCAAAGTTGATATGATGTGGGTGTCAACTTCTCCAACTTTTTTCTCTGGCTTTAGAATGGTGCCCATCCCAGTTTCTATCATAGCATTTAATTCCTTCAAAGAAAACTGATCTTCAGATTGAAGTTCCTTTAGAACTTCCTCCATTAAATATTCTTCTTCATTAATTATGCCCACTATACTAGCCTGCTGACCTGCTTCTTCTAGTTTCTCTGTATGAAATGAAGAGGATTTCTCAAATAAAATCTTCACTCTTCTACCTTTGAATGGTATCTCCATGTGAGAATAGTCTAGGGAAATGTAACCTCCTAATTTGGTAGTAAATTCCCTTGATAGACACATTCCAAAGTAGGGCTCAAGGTCCACCACCACGATTTCTTGTATGACTGTGACTTGAGGTAGTCTATGTAACACCATAGGGACATCCTTGATAATCCCTACAATCTTTATTAGAGTATTATCTACCTGCAATACTCCAGGGAAACTTATTGTAAATTCCATACCCATAACATCACACACAACTTTAGGCATGACTATAGTGGTAGCTCCTGAGTCAATCATACAATTGTGTACTACCCATCCTTCCATTTCTAGAGATAGATAAAATGGAGAAGGCTTGTTCTTACTTGCTCCCATAACAGGACTCCCTTGGACAAGATTATGCTCAAGCGGTGACTTGTTTTGATTTTTTATCAGCATAAGTGCTGCTTGTAGTAAATCAATCTATCCAAGGATCAAAAAAGCATCGTACATGCTAACCTTTGAAGGTCTTCTCTTAAATTATTTGATGATATTGAAGGCGAAGGCTACATGCTACCTTTATTTATCTCTTTAAAGTAGCTCATACTTGCTCTGGTATTCCTTATTTTCTTCTATCCATTGTCACTTCATCAAGGATGGATACTTTAGTTTATTCCTAGCTTCCTCTTGTGTCTCTACTGCCTTCTACTGCACTGCATTGGGTGTAGTCTCCTTTTTTTGTTGTGTGATTGGCTTCTGGATAGAGGCTCTCTAAGGGGTTTCCTTATTTGTCTTGTTATTTTATCTAGCATTATTAGAAACCTTCAAAGGATTAAGTTCCTCTAAATTTACCTACAATGGCTTCTTTCCAGATCTGGTTAAGACGAAGACTTGTTCAACAAATGTCATCATAAAATTGTGCTCTCCTTCCCTGATCATGTTAATATGATCCTTCTAAGCCTTTTCCATCATTTCCATACCACCTTTTGTATATAATGTTGATGCATCATGCATGTGTTCTCTGCATGGGGATCATTACATGTAGAGCACTAATAATTAGATTGGGATATGGAAGAGGAGGGTTCTACTTCTTCATTTGCAAGGACAATGATTGTTCTTTCAGGGGGTTTACTGGTAGATGTAGCTTGATCTTTGGATACATAAGATAATCTTCTAGGTTGGAAGTTCCTTTCTACCTCCCTTCTCTTCATAAGGGTAATCTCATTGGTGAGATTCTTCATAGTATTTTGCATATCTAGGAGGAGGGCAGTTTGTGGATCTAGTGTCGAAAGTGTTGGTACTATAAGAAGAGTAGGGAGTGCTGGAAACACAAGTATTGTTGGCAAGGCTGAAATCATTGAGGCAACAGGCCACTATGGTACATTTACTGGAGGAGGAATCACAAGGTAAGTTGGTATTAAAGACACTGGATGCGGCTAATTCTGGAAGAGCTTTGGGAAAATAGGTATTATGGGTTTAGGCGACAACTGACCAATGGCTATGAGAAGCTCATCAACTTTAATGGCTTCCTAAAATATTTTAGGAAACATTAAAACATTGGACTACCTTATCATTAAGCTCAAATATGAACTAAAGGCTCTTAAATAGTAATATACGACTTGCTCATTAGTTGGTCGAAGACCCTCAGACACCTTTTGCCATGTGTGACTAAATATGATATTAAAATCAACTATTTCCTCTTGAGGATGCTTCTATATAGCATTAAACTGAGTGAGCATGGAAAAAGGATTAGTTTTCTCATTAAAATCTACCACCAATCTTCCCGCCAGGTCTGCCCATGAAGTAATACTTCTATTCGGGAGGGTCCTATACCAATACAACATTTTTCTCTTTAAAGAGATGACCAATAATTTGATCATGACATCCTCTTATTGAATATTATGAAAAAAGTTAGTGCTACCACATCTTGACAGTGTTCATATGCAGTATTCCCTATGTTGTCATATGTAGGCAAAGCTTTTAATGTTATCGGGGGAATAGTATTTTGATTGGTGAGGTTGAGGGGACCAGTATTGTCCTAGGTGGGGTATCCTAGGTTCTGATTCTGATTTTGATTTTAAGCCATCACTTTTGGAGGGGTAAGAGGCTCTTCAAAATCTGAATCACTAAGATCTTGATTTTTTGAGAGAGCTAGGAGTGAAATAGATTCAAAAAATGCAAGTGGTTACCTTATTACGAAAGATAACTCAAATAACTCAATAGGATCTTTAGACAAACTAGCTCTATGCCTTGTAAACATGAAATATTTGCATTCAAAGGATTTCTAAATTATTGCATAAATAGATCACCGGGGGATTAATGGATAATTGAGTACAACAAAAAATCACCTAACTCTAAACTGCTCAAGAGATGATACCTTTCACTCTCATCGAGCATGCAAAAAAATTTTGGTCGAATATTTGCATCTAATGGAAGGAGTTTTGCACCCACGAACTCAACCAATATTAAAGGTCACAAGACAACAAGGTTTTGTGACCAATATCCAAAGTAGGCCGGTTCCTTATGGGATTCTAACTACTTTGCTTGGGTTGAGGAAAAGGGGAAGGAAATAAATCTAATCTAAAACCTTAAAATATAAAAGGACAGGTTAGCCACATCAAGATATACATAAGATTAAGACTGAAACATAAGCAAAATACACTTGAACCATCTAATATACTAGCCAACACATTTCAATAATATTCAACGCATGATTTTTGGTTGCAAATTCCAGAATTAATGAATAAATAATAAAATACATAATGTAGAATTAAGACTAATTCATTCACCAATTTTAGCAAAAATAAACAACCATAATATTCATACATACATGAAAGTGCTTGAAGGCCAGACAATAGTTCATTTGTATTCAGTATGCTTCAAATCTTACATACAAATTGTAATAGCCAAGAGCCAACCCTAAGAATACATTGCATTCTACTATTTATAGACATGAGGACCCCCTTATTTTTAGGATAATCAAAATTTAAATAAGGTGCTACCGTAGTAGTGGGTAGCTAGCTTCTACAAATATTCTATGGATCCTCTGCTCTCGATGGAACATCTCTGCATCATCTAGATTGGTTGCATTAAATATACTCATCTAATGCCTTAGTCTACTTTTGCATCCGACATCGTTGTACTTTACACAATCATGCCTGGGACCATGGTAGCTGAGGCATTAAATCCATATGCAACTTGCCCCCACTTTGAATACAATGCTCTGGCGAGAAATCAAATCTTCGAGTTTTCAAATTGAACTCTATGGCAGGCTCCTGGACTCTCCATAAAATTTCATTAATTCTCAATTCTTCCAGGAGTTCACTTCTATGTAGGGCAGACCTTTAGGTTTGGAATTGCGCTAGTTCTTGATCCCATTTTGCTAAGTATTCATCTTGGGTAGGGGGTAGTCTCCTAGGAATCCCATAGCTTTCCCCAATTCTTCACCCACTATAGCAACTGATTCACCAAGGGAAAAAGTTTGGAATACCTTCCTTCGCTGACGACTGCCTATTTCTTCGCCCCACTCACTTTTTTTGGGTGGCATTTTGGAATATTTCCACCCTTGCAACCTTTCCAAATTTCCACCTAGACTAGGGCAGGGTTTTGGGATTTCTTAGACCTTTTTATCCTTCTAAACTTTCACCTAGGTTAGGGCAAGATTTTGGGACGCACCCCAATTTTGTGACCGCCTAAATCTCTACCTTCGTCTACTACTCAGCTTGGGTGGAACTTTGAGAATAGCAAAGAAAAACTTGGGGCCAAAACTTCTGCCCAAGGTATGGCTTTTACCTTGTTGTTAGGGTAGGGTTTTTGAGATCCGCCCAAGGTCGAGAATGCTCAATTTTTCATCCACAAGAATCTATCAAAAGATGGTGGATACTCAATCAAGTTGGGATATGAAGATTTAGAGCAATCAAAATTTCCTACTCCCAACAATTTTCCTTGGAAGAATGTTTGGCCATAAGATGCTCTCTCTAAGGCCTCAACATTCCTTTAGTTAGCAGTTCAAAGTAAGATTCTTATAAGAGAGAGTCTACAAAGAAGAGGATATCATGGACCTTTTAGATGCACTTTATGTGAGAAATATTTGGAAACATCAAATCATTTACTTCTTTATTATCCCTTTGCTCACATCATTTGGGATTAATTTTTTTTAAATATGAAAATATATTGGATAACTCCATCAACATTGAAAGAGCTGAAAAATATTGGATTAATTATTTCAAAGCTAAAGCATTATATATTTTGTGGAGGATTGACCCTGCCATTTTTTATTGGAATTTATGGCTTGAAAGGAATATAGAATTTAAAAAAAAATCTTAAAATCATGCTCAGGTTTGGAACCGTATTATTGTCTCTTGCAAAATGCTCACAAATATGGTGCTCATCATGAAAAGTCTCAAGTGTGGAAAAAGAGGTGGTAATGGTTACAGTATTTGAACATACATGAAAGAGCCATTTGCAATAATGACATTAAAACTAAGGATCTACTTTGATCTAGGGTAAAATGGAAATGTTAGAAATTGAGTTTATTTTGATGGTGTTTTTAAAGAAAATTCAAGAAAAGCTTGTGGAAGTGGTGATTTCTAAATTAATGAAGATAAAATTCTCCTCACATACTCTAAATCATATGGAACTTTAAATAATTATGTAGAGGCTAGGGTACTTCTTATATGGATTAAAATTGCAGTCGAAAAAGAATAGAAATGGAAATAGCAACATAATTGGGATATAGTGAAGGATTCTTTATTGGTGGTAGTGGAACAATCTAGGGTAAAACAATACATTCCTTATAAATAAAAGCAACTTATCTTACCCTAATTCCTAAAAATAAGGATGCTAAATTGTTTGATTCTTTTAGACCCATAAGTCTATGTAATATGGCTTATAAGATTATTTCCAAAGTAATGGCGAATAGATTAAGGTCATTGTTAGACAAAATCATTTTAGAAGAGCAAGGAGGATTTGTGAAAGGGAGACAAGTTCTGGATGGATGATAGTAGCTCATGAAGTTATACATTTAGCAACTTCAAGAAAAGAGAAAGCTATGATCTTAAAACTTGATACGAGTAAAGCCTATGATAGGGTTAAATGGGATTTTATTTTTGAATTTTTAGATAAGTTTGATTTTGGGAAGAAATGGGTTAGATGGATTAAATCTCGTGTCTCTACAGTTTCTTATTCAGTGTTGGTCAATGGATTAGTGTTAATATTTTAAAGCCAAGAGAGGCCTTAGACAAAGAGATCCTCTATCTCCTTATTTGTTCATTATTATGGCAAAATTTTTGAGTAGGAACTTAAAGAAGACTTACAAATATGGGCTTATAAGTGGACTTAAGGTTAGTAATAACATCGATAACATCACCCATCAATAGTTTATAGATGATACAACCCTTTTTGGAAGGGCAAGGATAATTGAGGCCAGAGCTTTGGATAACTTTTTAAAAGAGTACGAAAGAGCTTCAGAGGCAAAAATTAATAGGACTAAATCCAAAATTTACTTCCTTAACACTCCTGCTATTATCAAAGCAAGAATTTATACGTTGCTTAAAATGGAGGAGACAAATTTACCAACAACTTATCTAGGGATGCCTTTATTTGAGAGAAGAATGAGGATAGATTTATGAAATCCAGTTATTAGTAAAGTTCAAAATAAACTTCCAGCTTGGAAAGGTAGATGGTTATCATTAGCAGGAAGAGTGCAGTTAATTAAGTCAATCTTACAAGCCATTCTAACATATTAAATGTCATTGTATTCTATGCCAAAATTATTTGAAAAAGTTTAATATTTATTATGCGATCTTTTTAATGGTTAGGTTTACATGATAAAAGGAAATTTCCTTTGGTGAAATGGAGCCAGTTGTGTGATGACAAAACTAGGGGAGATCTTGGTTTAAAAGATCTTATAGATGCAAAATTAGCTCTTAGGGGAAATTTATCTAGAGATTGTACAAAGAGAGTCAAATAAAATAGGCAAGAATTCTTCTAAGTATGTTGATCCCAATGACCCAAGTTTAATATTTACGACATTCTCTCTTCCACATGGTTATGCTCTTTGGAATGGTTTAGAAAAATATTTTGATCTTATTATTAAAGGTTTAATATGGGTGGTGGGAACTAGAGAAAAAAATTCTATTTGGATGGATACTTGGTGTGATAAAAAACCACTCAATTTAGATCCAATTTTGAAACCTTTGATGAGATTTCTTTAATACAAATACGGTGATAGGGTTTCAAACATTTTATACAAGGACCGAGAAGGAAGATACAAATGGAAAGAAGATTTTTTTACAAGTATACAAAACATTGATGCTAGGAGGAAATTGAGTAGAAAGATAAGAACTATTATTATTCCGAGGGATGCCAAGGATAAATTGATTTGGGAGGTGAATAGCTCAGGAGAATACACAACAAGAAGTGGATATAATGTTCAACACCAACATAATAATAATGTCATTAGAATATGGAGAGATGTTTGGGATAGCCCAAGCATTCCTAAAGTCAAAATATTTGTTTGGATAGTAGGTCATAGAAGAATTTTATCCTAGGATAACCTTATGAAAGGGGTTTTCATGGCCCCTCTCAATGTGTTTTCTGTAATAAGGAGGAGGAGAGTATTGATCATCTCTTGGGAAACTGCTCAATAGTCTGGAATCTATGGCAATTGATTCCTAATATGTTTGGTAAATGCATGGTGATGAATAATAGAATTGAAGATTGGTTAAAGCAATGGCAGAACACTTATAAAAGTTAGGCTTTATAGACTATATGGGATATATCAAAAGATACAATACTTTGGACTATATGGCTAGAAATAAATAGAAGAATATTTAAAGGAAAGGAAAGCAGTTTAGAGGTAATGAAAAAGAAGATATGTTTAGCCATAGAGGAGTCTAAACCAACCCTATCAATTCACCCAATCCCTAATTTAGAAGCAGATAGTCTTGATAGATGGAGTCAAGTCAATAAATGGAATTATGATGTTGGATACAAGAGAAGCAAAAATAAGGTAAATAATATAAAATGGAAACCACCAGATGTGGAGTGGGTTAAATTGAATTTTGATGGAGCATCTAAAGGAAATCCAGGACCAGTAGGAGGAGGAGGAATAATTAGAAATAATAGTGGAGAGATTTTGTCTCATTATGCTTTCAATAGTGGATTTAAGACAAATAATGAAGTCGAAGCTTGGGCAACTTTAGAAGGGTTAAAAACATGTAAAAAAATGAAATGGAATAGAGTATGTATGGAAGGTGGTTCTCTCATAGTAATAAATACAATTTTTAGGAAAGCAAAGGCTCCATAGAACATACAAGAGATAATTATGGAAATTCAAGATCTTGCTAAAGAGTTTGAAGAAATCAGGTTTACACATATCTTAAGGGAAGGAAAAAAATGTGCAGATCAACTAGCCAATAGAGGGGTTTTGATTGAGGATAATGAATTTAAATTATTTTTTCCATGGTAAGAGGAAGTAGAAAGTCTAGTTGAAGCTGACAAAAAAAGTTGATTGCCTAAATCAATTAATGATTAAGATTTACTTTAATGTTTTCCATTGGTAATATTTGTTTTATTTTGTAACAATAATGTGTTTTCATTTAGACTATTTATTATAACTTTTTTGGTTGCACTTGTGTTTCAGAAGGAAACTAGCAATCCAAATTTGGTAAAGCAAACTATGATAGTTCGATGTTTTGGAAATATTACTCTACTAATATTGCTACATACCAAACATAATATAGTTGTCGACTATATTATGAAAGATTACATTTAATTATTATTTATAGTGTCCAATTTTTTTGTTGAAAATCATCTATCATCATTTTATAACTTCATTTGTGCTATTCGTATTTGCCCTTACGCGGCGGGGATCTACCCTCCCGGAGTGGCAAAGTATTCAATTGATTTGTTATTCCTTTTGATTTAGTTTTATTCGTTCATTGCTATTTGTACCTGTCGCACTATGCATATATGGTAATTGATTGAATTATTACAAGTCCTTGAGTGTTGATAGAGAGAATCCATAGGGTTCTGCTCCAAGTGGTATCAGTCTGAGTGATTCAAGAGGGGGTGGCAACAACCAAAGCATCGATCATTGTAGAAGGATAAACGCAGGCGAAGTCTCCATTTCACGATGACGAAAATAAGACATTGTTCTGATCAGACACAGTAGTCGTTTCACGATGAGGTAGATTAGGTGAGCGTTGGTCCACACTATTGGTTACGCAAACCAGCGTCCAAATTCCCTGGGGATCTGCTAAGGAGTAGCACGATCACATTTTTTTTTAAAACACTTCTCCTCCCACTCTGAAACTGTCACATAAAAGCAACCAAACCCACAGCGTACGCAGTTCGTAACCGTCGACCAATCAACGCTCGTGAATTCAAAAAATTAATCGAATTAACCTAAGGTTAGAGCAAGTTGTAATTTTGTTTTAATTTTTTGTTTCAATAATTATTCCACATTTGCCAGGGAGTGGAAAAATAGTGGTTTATATTCAATTTGGGTTCACTAAGCTATACGTGGCTTTGGCCACACAAGCCTTCCTCCTCGTGAACCTAGAGTCTTTCCTCCATGTATTAGCGTCTTCATTGTCCGCGTATTGTCAGATCACGTGTCTGTCATGTCTAGTATTCATTGCGGTCGCGTCGTGTCGTGTGTCTTTCGGGTGTCACATATCTATCGTGTTAGCGTGTCTTACGTAGGGTTTCTCGTGCGTCTTACCCTAGTCAAAAAAGTCAATCATGGTAACATCTCACGTCATAAGTTGTGTCTGGTCAGCATTACTACGAGTCATGTCATGCTGGTGTCTTAGGCATAGTAAGTCGTGTCTAGCACATATCGAGTCGTATTGGTTATATTGAGTCATGTTGGGTGTTTCATTTATCTTGGGTCACATTTGCAGAATCGAGTGCCATATCGAGTCGTGTCGTGGCATATTGAGTCTAGAGGTGAAGTTTTGGTATTGAGAAGTCTACTATGCGAAATTATGGAGTAATTGTATTCATACAGAGATTTGAAAAGATCCAGAAAATGAAAATCAAGAATTCAAACGTTTTATGTAAAATGATGTAGGTTTCTAGCTATAGCATCTCAATTGAGATGAGAAGTGTATCTATTTGTAAACTATCAAGCTCTAAATAAGAGAGATTCATATTTTGTTAAATAAGTTATATGGCTTTTATTGGGGGCCACTCCCATAAAAACACCAAAATATTATATTTGCTACAACATACATTTTTATCACAGTTATCTATTTATTTATTCTCTTAAATATATTCTTCAACTTCTTCAAAGTGTTATGTTTCCAAGCTCAGATCCTTGACATCATTTTCATTAAGCTATAACATCTCACTTGGCCAGTTACCTTCTAAAATTTGAAGAAGATCAACACCCTAATTTGCTAATTTATTTGCTACCTGATTTCCTTCTCTATAAATATACTCACACTGCTAGGATATTACCTCTAGTAATAGATGATGAATATCAACAATAATATATATTTTTTAATGGGCTATATGGGATTGAAATGGCACCATTTGTATTACATCATCACCACATAGTGGTATTACAACAAAGCTTGGATATTATCCATATATCGTTTGGCAATATTGGAACTTGGGTCTTCTCTTTGAAATGTTGAGGAATCTAACCGGTTGAGCTAATGCCACTTGATTACAATAATAATATTATTTTTTTATCCAGCCTCCAAATCCATTTTTGTCAATAACATTGATGATAATTTGTGAGTCCCCCTCAATTAAATCATATTTCCATATTTTTTCTATTACAATTTTAAACCTTGTAAGAAGTGCCCTAGCCTCTGCATAGTTGTTAGTTGAAGTTCCATATGATTTTGAATAAGCGAGGATAATTTTACTTTCACTATTTCTAAAAACACCACCTCCACTAGCTTTTTCCTTTAGAAGCACCATCAAAATTAATTTTGATAAACTCAATTTTTGAACATTTCTATTTTACCATAGATTGAAGTAGATCCTTTGTTCTAATTTCATAGACGACTCTTCCATGTGTGTTCAAATCATGTAGCTAAGTTATTAGCACCTCTTTTTTTGCAATTGAGACTTCCCATGATGAGCACCATATTTGTAGACATTTTGCAAGAGAGGAAATAATACGGTTTCAAACTTGTGCATGATTTTGAGATTTATTTTTAAAATTTTTGTTATTCCTTTCAAGACATAAATTCCAACAAATAATGGCAGGGCCAATCCTCCAAAGAATACATAATTATTTAGATTTGAAATAATTTATCCAACATTTTATCAACTCTTTCAATGTTGATGGAGCTACCCAATATAATTTCATATTTTTTAAAATAACCCCAAATGGTGTGACCAAAAAAACAATGAAGAAGTAAATGGCATGATGTTTCTAAATCCTTCTCATATAAGGCACATCTAAAGGGTTCATAATATCCTCTTATTTGTAGACTCTCTTGTAAGAATATTACTTTGAAATTCTAACCAAAGAAATGTTGAGGCCTTAGGGAGAGCCTCTAATGACCAAACGCTCTTCCAAGGAAAATATTTGGGAGAAGGAAAATTTGATTGTTGTAAATCCTCATATCCCAATTTGATCGAGTATCCACCATCCTTTGATAAATTACAAATCAACTCATCCTTTCATTTAAAAAAAAAACAAATAAAACTCTCAAAGCATCTTTTGAAGTTCATCTGCAATTTTTTGAGTTCCTCTCCTTCAACCAGGTTACTAAAAGAAATCCATGATCTAGATTTTTTTGCTCATAATAATATAATATTTGACCTTTGGACCTTTACCTTATAGGTGTGCTTGAGCCAATGGTTTCTATTTTGAGTCAGAGATAAGAGGAAAAGTCTTCAACCAAGCATCAGACCAAAAAATTTCATAACTCCCCTCATTGACTGGCCATCTAATGTGTTTCTTTATCAATTGCAAAATCTTTGATATGAAGTTCCATGTTGACGATTCTTTGGGTAGAGTTATTTTCCTAAATAATTTCATTACATCAATAGAACCTATATATTTTTGAAGTAGTATTTTTGCCCAATTCTTTCCTTGATCTTTGAATAATCTCCACCTAAGCTTTGCTCCTAATGCCAAATTTATAAGTCTACAATTTCGCAAGCCTGATCCTCCAATATTCTTTCCTTTGCAAACCCTATCCCACTTACAAAGAGGAAACCTAAATTTTTCCTCACAACCTTTCCATAGAAAGTCTCTTTGAATTTTATCAATTTCTGATGCAATACCTGTTGGCAGTTTTGAAAGTGACATCATATAAATAAGAATGAATTGCAATGTAGTCTTTATGAGTTGTAGCCTTCATTTCATGGTTAATAACTTACCTTTCCAACCTACCAAGCAAGCTTTCATTCTATCAAAAAAATAGATCCAAAGCTCATGTTTATTTCATTTATTAGACAAAGGAATACCCAAGTAGGTTGATGGAAAATTTTCAATTTTAAACCCTAAAATATTCACAATAATTTGTTGTAAATCTAGGGTAGTATTAATGAAAAATATTGGATTTTGTAGTATTTACCAATTGTCCAATAGCATTCTCATAGCATGATAATATTGATTTAAACTCCATGGCCTCACTAACCGAGGTATGGCCCAAAAGGAAAGTACCATCAACAAATGGGAGATGAGATTCATAGGGACCATTTTTTGCAACTTGAATACCCTTGATTTTCCTTCCATTTTTGCCTTTGAAAAGGCTCTCCCTAATGCTTCCGTAAAAATAATGAATAGATAAGGAGAAAGTGGATCACCTTGACGAAGTCCACAAGATGACTTGAAGTACCCAACAAGAGAACCATTGATCAAAATAGAAAATTTTGTAGTGCTATAATAACATTTAATCCACTCACACCAACTATAATCAAAGTCAAAATTTTTGAGAATAGCATGTAGAAAAATCCAAGAAACCCTATCATATGCTTTGTTCATATCTAATTTCTAAAGCATACCTGGTTTTGTCATGAAATGAAGAGAATGTATGGCCTCTTGTGCAATAATTATACCATCAAGAATTTGTTTACCATGAACAAAGCCATATTTTTCCTCTGAGATAAGACACCCTAGAATGCCCTTCAACATGTTTGCCATAATTTTTGAAATGATATTATAAATCATATTACAAAGGCTTATTGGACAAAAATTATCAAAATATTTTGTCGCCTTTCTTGGGAACCAAGGTAATAAAAGTATCATTGATCTCACTTATTATAGCCTTCCTTTTTTGGGCCTCTTCAACCACAACTAACATATCACTCTTCAATAAATCCCAATTTTTTTGAAAGAAAATTGCAAGAAATCCATCGGGGCCAGATGCCTTGTTAGGATGGAAAGAGAAAATTGCTTCATGGACCTCCATAAATATCTTCTTCATCAAGATTTCATTTTGTCCCGGAGTGATAATTGATGGAATATTTTGTAGAAGATTTTCTTGTGCCTCCTTATCTTGCCTAGAATCTGACAAAATATTTTTGAAATAATTAATGGTGTCCTTCTTTATATCTTCTTCATCTTCAGTATTTCTTCCATCTAGAGCTATAATATTTTTGATATGATGAACATAAAACTTTGTTTTTGTAGTAACATAATTTTTTTTTTGTATTTCTATCTCCTTGAGCTATTTTTCTCTAGATTTTTGGAACCAATATGACTCCTTTTTCAATGCATTATGATAATCAGAAAGTAATTGTTTTTCTTTCACATAAGAATCCTGATCCATTCCATTAATTTCTACTATCTCTTGTAAAATTTTGAGCTTGGATTCAATTTATTTATTTTCTTTAAAAATGTTACCAAAAGATTTGACATTCCATATCTTCATTTGCTCCTTTAAATATTTCAACTTTTGAACAAACCTGTACATACATGATCCTTCAAATTTTGATTCATCCCACCATACATAACCATCTGGAAAAAAATAGGGTCTTGGAGCCACATAGATTGGAAGTGAAATGGTTTTGGATGACCACTATTAGGTAACTCACAAGTCAAAAGGATGGGTTTGTGATCTAATCCTACTTGCAATAAAATATCTGAAGAGATTGTATACTTTGTTTGCAACCATTTATTGGATAACAAGAATCTATCTAGTCTTTCTGCTATATGATTTTTTCCAATACATCTATCATCCCATGTATATTGAAAGCTTGAGGGACTAACATCCCAAAGGTCATTTGAATTAACAAATGAAGCAAAATCTTGAATTGATTTAGACCATCCTGGAATACCACCCTTATTTTCTAAAGGAGATAGAACAATATTAAAATCACCCCCAAGAATCCATAGATCATAATGAATCATTATTATATTTGACAAAAATATGCTAAGGTCCTTCCAACATCTTTCACGAGGAGTAACTATAGTTGGAGCATATACATTTATAACCCCAACTTTAATGTTTTCCTCTTTCTTGCAAAATAATCCAACAACCCAATTACTTTTTGCTTCTAATAGTTGTCCATCCCGTTTGCATTTGTTCCATATTATTGCAATACTGCCTGAAGCTCCTATAGAAGAAACTGCTAAACAATCACCTGTCTCCAAAATCTTCTTAAAAGCATCTTACATTCCTCACTGCTTAATTTTGTTTCTTGCATTAAAATAAACTCAGGGCTATAACAACCTATTATTTCTTAATAATTTTTTTTAGGGGTTTTATTCATACCCCTAAGATTCCATGATATCATTTGCATCAACACTTTATTTTATTAGTGGGCTTAGCCCCACTTCTTGTTAACACCTGCAATATGTTTATTTGGCTTCCCAGATCAATATCCTTTTGAGTTTATTTTTTCTCTTTGTTCTTGCTTTGATGGCCTTCCTCTCATTCTTCCATTCTCGCCAACACTCTCATTTTCATCAATCTCTTCTATTTTTTCATATTGTTCAAAATGAGACTTACCTTCTAAAGATTTCTGTTTTCCTAAAGAGTCGAAAATGTAAGGAATAACCTCATTAGCATTTTCTTCTTAATGTTGTCTTGAAAACTCTAAACTGCATAGATGATCCTCCATAGTCATCACTTTCTTATGTTGGCCTGAAAACCCTAAATTTCCTTGGATATACTCCATAAGATTTTCTTTACTATACTGCTCTTGAAATCATAAAGTGCAAATAATGTACTCCATACTAGTTTCATTTTTATTGTAAGGAGAAGATTTTATGCTACTTGAGGATAATAATGACGATTTACCTGGATTAAGCTTGACCTCCTTCATCTCATTTGCTTTAAAATTTGTCTCCCCATCGTTCTTTATTTTAAAATTTTTCCTTCCCCTCTTTCTTTGCACCTTTAGCTCCTATATTTAAACTTGCGCATTGTACTTTGTCATCCCCCATATCATTTTTTCTTCTAATGTTGATTCAAGTGAAGTGTAATGGCCTTTGCCATGTGATGACATAGAGGATTTTTTCTAGCCACTTTCTTAGGAGTGGGAAATTCTTAATTTGACCTCGCTTCTCCTATGATATGATCTCCTTGTTTGAAATTGAAGCTACCCTCAAGTCAAAAAATGTCCATCTCTTCCTCCATTTTCACTTTGCAATCTCTTGCCATGTACCTAGTTTCATGACATTTGTGACATTGGAATGCAATGTTTTCATAATCCACTTGTTGATCTCATTGTCTTGATTCACATTTAATACATATTGACTTCAGTAAAGGTTTAGAAATATCCATGGCAACACATATTCAAGTGTATACAACATGCCTTCTCTCCTTAGTAGTTGGTCCCTCCTCGATGAATTCACCTAGAGTATTATCAATATTCTTCAAAACCTCCTTATTGATAAGTTGATAAGGAAGTCCAAAAAGACTAATCCATACCGGAAGCCTTTTAATTTTTTTTGTGGATAATAGTTTGTGTGCTCCATAGAAAAAAATCTTACCCCAAAGTCTTAAATATAATGCATATTTGCCCCTAAACCATGGGCCTCCATCCATTATTTTATCCCTTATTTCTGAACTAGAGAAAATAATGAGGAAAAATCCTTTTGGAAGAAAAATCATGGAGTAATTTGAATTCAATCTCCACTTCCACTTGATCCAATTTTGAATCTCCGAAAAACTTGGCCAATATCCATGAAACTTACATATTAATCCTCTAGTTTTAAGAACCATTATATCATGCTCAATCATCTCATCCTTGATAATCACTTATGGTGTACAATTTGTTACTTAGACTGGGTTTGCCATAGATTCACTCTTTCTCTTATTGCTAGCTAGGGCATTCATACTTCCAACTTGGCCATTCATACTTTCAACAGGACTTTCACAAATGACTTTCTTTTCATGTTACCTAGATTTTCTTCAAATGGATCCTTTAAATTCTCCTAAGCTCTAGGATTTTCTTCAAATGAATCCTTTAAATTCTCCTAAGCTCTGGAATAAGAAGTGACATTTTTTCCTTGATTACACTTTGCTTTCTACTTTATGCTTCATGCTCACACTTTTTCCTCGCTCCCAACTTGTGCTCGCACTTGCTTTCGACTACAATCATTCTTGGCTTGCGCTCACACTCGCTTATGGCTACACTCACTCCCAGCTCATGCTTGCACTCGTTTCTGGTTGCACTCACTCTCGGCTCGCACTCGCTTCTGGTTGCACTCACTCCCAGACCGTGCTCACACTCGCTTCTGGTTGCACTCACTCCCAGCTCGCGCTCACACTCGCTTCTGGTTGCACTCACTCCCGACTCGCTTCTGGTTGCACTACTCCCAACTCATGCTCGCATTCGCTCCCGCCTCGTGCTCACACTCGACTCAGGGGGATTCACAAATTATCCTTAATGCTATCAACAAAAATGGATGTCGAGATTGGATAAAAAATAATATTATAGCTAATGTTCATCATCTATTAATGAAGGCAATCTCTTGGAAATGTGAGCATTTTTATAAAGAAGAAAATAAAATAATAGATAATTTAGCCAATCTTGATGTTGATCTTCATCATAATGAAATTCAAATTTTAGAACATAATTGGTCAATTAAAATTTTATCTCTTAATCAAAATGATTTGAAGAAGCTGATTGTGGAAACATAACACTTCCACTAGAAGAATATATTTGATAAAAATAAAAATAAAAATATTTATGATAAAAAAACATACTAATTTATTTGATGGAACAATAAATAAAATATATAATTTAAAAGAAAATATAATTTAATCAATTTTTAAAATATAAATATAATTAAACATATTTTTGAAATATTTTTAATATTATTATTATTATTTTTAAAATGTACAATCGGACACACCCACCCCCTCACAATGGTTTGAACCTTGAACCTCCAAAAAAAAATCTAAAAAAACTAAAAAGGGTTACACTTTTCCCTTAGAACTAATATTAAAATTTAGATAATTTAAATAAAAAATTTAAAGCTGACTGATAAGCTCACGGAATCGGGGTAGTATATGTGTAATTTTACTAGCTGTTAGAAGTTAGTTTGCTTAAAAGTTCTGTTGACCATGAGGTCTTTCTCAAGGTTTATATGTGTAAATTTAGTAGCTGTTAAAGTTAGTTTGCTTAAAAGTTCTGTTAACCATGAGATCTTTTAGGTGAGTTTGCCATAAAGATGTCAAGGTTCCTTGCCTTTAATTATTTCAAGTACATGCGTAACATTACTAACGAAAAATACGTCTGCTCTTGTGGTTTTGATTTCTGACTACTTGAATATTTCTAGGCTTTTGGGTTCTGTGAAGGTCTTTCTAAGAGAGCCTATATTCTTGTAAACAAACCCCCATGAATCTCAGGAATGCCCATTTTCAACTGTTTTTCTGATACTTGATGTGGAAGCACCCCTCAAAAATGGTCCCCATGTTCTTTGAATGGATTTTCCAGATAAAAAGGAGGAGCTTCTGCTTCAATCACAAGGAACAAGGTGCACCGGCCCATTCTTCTTCTTCTTCTACTACTTGTTTTTGCTTATCATGCCATCATGTGTATCCTCCTAAGCCAGCAGCAGAATGAGAATAACATCGAGGAAATAGAGAATCTTCTGGGCGACATGAAGTACCAGGGCTGTGCAATCAGCATCGACTTAGCTGGACAGCTCATCACCTACTTTGGTAGGGCCAAGATGCTGCACAGAGCTGTAGAAATCTTCAATGAGGTAATAACATCACACACAAATGCCCATCCCTATCTTTACAATTGTCTTCTAGATGTTTTTTTGAAAGTGGGTCGCACGGATAAGGCCTTTTACTTATCGCATCAAATGCTGAAATCCAACAATATGCCCAATGACATGAACACCACTCTATTTGCACTTAATCATTTTTTTGATAAAGCAAAATAGGTTGCTAGAGGGAGAAAAAATCATAATTCACATGACCCAGAAAGAGATGGAGATTGTCCCAAATGCCATAACATATAACAGAATGATAAAAGCTTTGTGTAGATTGGGACTGATTGAGAAGGCACAGGAGCTGTTTGACAAAATGAGACATGCTAATAGTGCTCCAGATATTGTTACATATAATATCCTAATTGACGGTTTCTGCAAGAAGGGTAAAGTGGATGAAACTTGTGGTTTAGTAGATAAAATGATACAAGATGGGTGTTCTCCGGATATTATTACGTACAATACCCTAATTGGTGGTCTATGCAAGGTGGGTAGTGTGGATGAAGCTCTCGGATTGGTAGCTCAGATGGTAAAACTTGGTTGTTATCCTACTATGATTACTTATAGTACCCTAGTTAATGGCCTCTGCAAGGTTGGTAAAGTTGATGAAGCTCTTGGGTTAGCAGATAAAATGAGACAAGAGGGTTGTTGTTTGATATTATTACATATAGTACCCTGCTTGATGGTCTTCTCAAGGTGGGTAGAGTAGGTTCAGCTCTTGGATTAGTGGCTAAAATGATAAAAGATGGTTTTTCTCCAAATATTGTTACATACAGCACCCTAATTGATGGTCTGTGCAAGATGGGTAAAGTGGATGAAGCTCTTGGATTGGTAGCTAAAATGACGCAAGATGGTTGTTTTCCTAACATTATTACATATACTACCTTAATTGATGGTCTCTGCAAGGTGGGTGAAGTGGATTTAGCTCTCAGATTAGTTGCTAAAATGAGGCATCATGATTGTTCTCCGGATGTTATCACATACAATATGCTAATTAATGGTCTCTGCAAGGTGGGTAGAGTAGATGAAGCTCTTGGATTAGCAGATAAATTGATAAAAGATGGTTGTTCTTGGGATATCATTACATATGGTACCATTATTGATGGACTCTGCAAGGCAGGTAGACTGATTTTAGCTTTTAGATTACTAGCTGAAATGAGGGATGCTGATTGTGCTCCAGATATTATTACATATACCACCCTTATCAATGGTCTCTGCAAGGAGGGTAGAGTACATGATGCTCTTGAATTAGTAGCTAAAATGATACAAGATGACTGTTTTCCAGATGTTATTACATATACTACTTTAATGGATGGTATCTCCAAGGTTGATCGAGTGGATTTAGCTCTAGAATTAGCAGATAAAATGGGGCATGATGGTTGCTTTCCAGATATTGTTACATACAGTGCATTAATTGATGGTCTCTGCAAGCAGGAAAGAGTGGATTTAGCTCTCGAAAATGAGGAATGCTAATTGTGTTCCAGATATTATTACGTATAATATCCTAATTGAAGGCCTTGGCCAGAACGGTAGAATACATGAGGCTTTTGCCTTGGTAGTTAAAATGATACAAAACTGTTGTTCCCCAGATATTATTACATATACTAGCTTAATTGATGGGCTCTGCAAAGTGGCTAAAGTAGATGAAGCTCTTGGATTAGCCGACAAATTGATACAAGACAATTGTCTTCCAGATATTATTACATACAGTACCCTAATCAATGGTCTTTGCAAGGTGGATAGAGTGGATTTGGCTCTCAGATTATTAGCTACAATGAGACATGCTGATTGTGTTCCAAATATCATTACTTATAATACCCTAATCAGTGGTCTCTACAAGGAGGGTAGAATACATGAAGCTCTCGCAATAGTAGCCAAAACATTAAAAGATGGCTGTTACTCAGATATTATTACATACAAAACCCGAATTCATGGTCTCCATGATGTAGGGTAAAGAAAGGTCTTGGATTAGTGGCTATAGTGATGTAATGTTTGTTTTTCTGATACAACCATACCCGTATGCGCTTTTTAGATGATTTTTGCAACTTTTGCAGTGCTGGCAACACAGATGAAGCCTACAATCTCTTTGTGCAAATGGTGAACGTGGGTCTTTCTCCAGTTGCATTGATATGTAGTATGTTTACTGGACTGTTTAGAGATGGCAGGATATGCATGGCTCTGGCATGTTTTCATATCATGTCCAAGATGGGTTTGCAGACAAATGCAATTATAAAAATTGTTAGATATGCACTCTGTAAAATATCAGGCAGGAAAGGCTCAACAGTTGCTTAAGGAGATGGTAAGAAAGGGATGGCCCTGATTTGCTGGTTTGTGTTAGATTAAGACGTGTAAGTGAAGTATACAAGTTCCATCTGAAATGGAAAGGAGCAGTCATCAATTTTTTTTAATTGATTAAACGAGATTGAAACAGGCCTCACCCATTTTACATTGTGACCACATATTACAACAGCTTGGCAATTATGCATGTATCCTTTCGCAATATTCAAACCTAGGTTTTCTCCTTGAAAGTTGAGGAATTTAATCAGTTGAGTTCGTGCCATTTGATGAAAAAAGTGGTTATCTTACAAATACAGTGACATAATATTTTGTGCTATCCTGTATGAGAAGAGGGTTAAATGAGGCATGGGAAACATTGGAGGCAGTTGAAAAAGAGGAAAGTGAAACATGATGAAATAATATACAACATAACCATTGATGACTTTTGTAAGGAATGTGATTTTCCTAGAGCACACATTCTTGATGCATAAGAAAGTAGATGAAGGCTTGGCTTCTAATGTGTTCACCTACGGTAGTTTGATGAGTAAGGGCCATTGCAAGAATGGTGAAATGGAGAGTCCTTGAGGCTTTTCAAAACTTAAAGAATGGTGCACATTATAGGTGTTATAACCCATGTATTATACCAGTTCATTATTTTTGCAAGGAAAACTAAATTGACATTGCTTCTTCAATTCTGGGTGAGATGACAGCATGGGTTTTGGTTCAAGGTGTTGTGTCAAATAACAAATTATCTTGCAGCCTCTGCAAAGTTAAATGGGTTAGGCAAAACTTATCTACAGTTGGATTATATGAACAAACAAGGCTCTCCTCCGGGTTGTGAAATTATTGAGTTGGTGTCTGGATTTTTAATCTTAGGGAAATGAAAAAAATGGTAGATTAACAATGATGCCTTTATCATATCTAGGTGAGGGAAATTCTCCTACTGGGTTAGCATTAGACATACATATTACCTGGTCGGCGAGGGAAATTCTCCTACTGAGTTAGCATTAGACATACATATTACCTGGTCTCTGGTTTTTTGGCGATGGAAAAACGACAGACTAACAATGATGTTTCTATTATATATAGCTGAGTGAAATTATTCAATTTTGGTCAGTGTTAGACGTATAGAAGCCGCACATGTTAGGCGTATTTATTTTCCCAAGTTAATAGGCATGGGTACAATGGCCTCATCAATTTAAGTCTTCTATGATTGGTCTAATACTCATCTAGATCCTTATGTTCAGAGATTCTAAATTTACTTGCACCATATTATTATCAAATGTTACTTTCTGGCCTACAAATTCTTGTCATATATGATAGTTTGGGATGGAGTGTAATCAGGCCATCCTTGGCTCTTTAATGGTGTTGACTATGCTAAATATTGAGGGTTTGCAATGGCACACATTTTCAAGATTCTAGTAAATGAAAGAAAATAATTTCGATAGATCTGTGCAAAGTATGAAAGTTATCAGGTTTAGCACAATGAATAATGACCTTGTAAAGATGGTGCTGATGATAGTAATCTGAGAATTAAGGTTTTCTGGAGCCTTTTGTTGTGAGCAAGATTAACTGGTCAACCAATAAATTTAATAGTCAGGTTTATAGAATCAGTATCAAGGTGTCATAAGTTAAAGCATCCAATCCAACTTAGATTCTGTAAGAAGTCATTCAAAGGATAGGTAAGATGAAAAGGGCATTGGACAATTTCAAGTAAGCATGAACAATTGTTACTAAAACTGCTTAAAATATTGATTCCATCTCAATGGCGGCTTAATAAATTTCTAATTAATGCAAAATTGGAGCTACTAACATTTTGGGCTTTATTCTTGTCTAAGCAAGGACAATTATGTTCTTTCCTGTCTTGCATAATTAAGTTAATTGGCCACTTCCTATATATGATGGCCATGTAGCACATCTCCATCTTTCGTTACTTACCCTTGTTATAGTTTGCATGGTTCATGTGATTTGTTGAAGCATAATTGTAATATACAAAGGATTCTGGTACAATTGTTTACTACGTTCCACCAAGTTCCTTCTAGGGGAGACCAGGAAACGTAAATATGCAGAAAAAGGACGATTGAAAATTCCTCCTAAATCTTAGGAAGAGGGAACAATATTTTTTTTTTTTTATAAGAACTACAAATTTTAGAAGCACATAGTTCATTTCTAATGCAAGTTATGCATGACGGGGAAGCTTCAGTAAAAACGTTGAGGTTCATACCTATTTGCGGTGACTATATAAACAAGGGAACTTACTTGAAAGTCATGGCTAAGAAAAGCGTTACTTGAAGCACGCATGCAGGAGACTTGTCCCCATGGGAGGTTATAGAGGAATAAGGACCATATGGGTAATGAATGTAGGGGTTGTCTCCCTGTGGAACATATATATATATTGACTCCATCTGTAAATAGTGTGGTCTCTCATTACCTGGTATAAAATTTAGCAAACTTGTAGTTTTATTTGATGATTGCTAGCTTTGTAAGGTTTTTTGTTCAGATTTGGTTGCAATATATATCCACCGGAGAAACTTGCAAATTAGTTAAAGGTGAGTGCCCGTGTCCACTAGGGTATCCAAAATGAGAATTATAAATTGAAGGGAGAAATATTTGTGTGTGTATTATTATGTATGTAGATGAGGAGATCAAGCTCATTTGTTTGTGGATCTTCTAACCCGACATTCTATTGGTTGTGGCTCTTGATCTTGTGATTGTTCAAGCTTTTGAACTTGTTGATCTACATGCTGATCAAAAGCTTAACATTCTTATTTTCACTTTTATCTTTGTTCATATCTACTTCAATAGGTAGAACCTTAGGTGTTTGTTGTACCTGCTTCGTTTGCATGGATTTTTATTAAAAACATCCCGACTTTGTGGGTAGTAGGATCCCACAGTCTATACTCCTTCACTGTATCTCCATAGCTGAGAAAAACACATTTATTTGATTTTGGGTCAAGTTTGGACTTGTTTTCTTTAGGCACATGGGCAAATCCATCACAACCAAATCTATGTAAATGAAAGTAATCAACTGACTTACCACACCAAACTTTCCTTTGGAGTCTTTCCATCCAACGCAGTTGTGAGAGACTTGTTAATAAGATAAGCAACCGTATTAACAACCTCCGCCCAAAATTTTTTATCCAACTCAAATGTGTTGAGCATGCTTCTTGCACGTTCCACGATTGTGTGATTCATCCGCTTAGCCACACCATTTTGTTGTGGAGTATATGGCATAGTCTTATGGTGTTTAATTCCTTACGGAGTACAAAATTCATCAAACTCCTTGGAGCAATATTCACCCCATTATCTGACCTGTGACATAAAAGAGGCTTGCCCAAACGTTTCTCTACTCATGCTTTGAACTCCTTAAATTTCTCCAAAGTTTTCGACTCCTTTTTTAGAAAATAAAATCACACTCTTGTAGAATAATCATCTTTAAACTTTAGAAAATACCTAGTACCTTTTAAGGACTGAGTGGGGATTGGTCCAAATATATCAGAATGAATAAGTTGCAGAAAATCAAAACTCTTACCAGAGCTTGCAGTAAACCGAACCCTCTTTTGTTTACCAAAAATACGGTGCTCACACAAGTCTAAATTACAAGACTTAATCCCAGAAAGCATACCTTGGTCATGCAGAATTTTCAATTTTTTTCACTCATATGCCCTAGGCATTGATGCTATAGCATTACTTCATCTTGAGCATTTCCTAAAGTTGTTGCAGCTGCATGGTTTGTCATCGTATCATTGCACAAACGATATTAGGTCCCATAAGATTCTCCTTTTGCTACTACTAGGGTTCCTCTGGTAATTTTGCAATAATTGTTACCAAAAATAGTAAAATACCCAAGTTTATCCATCATCTTGATTGAGAACAAATTCTTTTGTAAACCAGGCACATGTCGTACATCACTCAACATCCTTTCTTTGCCATCATTCAGCTTGATCCTAATGTCCCCTCTTCTCATAATTTCTAAAGGATGGTCATCACCCAAGTAGACCATCCCACCATTATAGGGCTGGTATTTGACAAACTAGTCTCTATGTGGAGACATGTGGAAAGATGCACTTAAGTCCAAAACCCAAGTATATAAAATAGATATGTTGTTATTGATATAGAAGGCCTCACATGTTGTTGTCTCTACTGAATCTATTGTACTAGCCTCAACTGATGGTTGATTCTGCTTTTCACCATTATTTTCCTTTGTTAGATGCCAATAGTCCTTCGAGTGCCTTGGCTTCCCACAATGCCAACACTTCCCTTTCAGCTTGCGTCCTCTTGACTTAGATTTGGATTGTGATCTACCTTGTTGACTACTTTCGAAAGATTAACTTCTCACAGCTAGGGCTGCATTGGTTGAGGGTTCCAGAGACGTTTTCCGCCTCAACTCTTTTGCCAACAAAGCGGCTACGACATCATCAAATTTTGGAGCTCCTGATGATGCATTGCTGATGGTCATCACCAAATGATCTCAAGTGTCCGGGAGGGAACAAAGTAGGGTGAATGCTCTGTCCTCATCCTCTATCTTCCCATTAATTGAGACCGGTTTATTGATTAGGGTGTTAAACACATTCATATGATCTGCCACAGATGAACCCTCCATCCTCAGGCTATAAAGTTGCTTTTTCAGGAAAACCTTATTTGTTGTTGATTTAGTCTCGTATAGCTTCTTAAGCCTCTCCCAGAAGGCTTTCGTTGCCTTTTCTTCCATAATATTGAACAAGATAGATTTTGCTAGGCAGAGACGAATTGTAGACACCGTCTTCCTGTCCAAATTTACCCACTCCTCATCTGTCATGCTACTAGGTTTATTCGTAACTCCTTTCAAGGCTAGGACTGGGTCGTTTTGAACTAGCAAATCCTCCACCTTTATCTTCCATAGGGGAAAGTTCTTGCCATCAAACTTCTCAATCTCGAACTTGGTTACACCTCCTATCATTATTGCAGCTCCCTTTTGCCCAAAACCCTAGACCGACAAGTTTTTAGAGAACCTGACTCTGATACCAGATGTTAGAAATTAAAGGCAAGCAAGCTAAAAACAAGAATAACACAATACACAAGATTTGTGTGGAAACCTTATTGTGTGCAGGTAAAACCACGAGGCAATGACAATTATAATATTTTATTAATCTCAAGGAACAATTTTACATTCACACCCTTTTTCTTGTATATACAAATACAAGGGGTCATTCCTTTTTATAGGAAAACAAGAGAAGATTCCAGAAAAGTCAAGATACATCCAAAATGCGTTAATTAACAACCACGTTTATTTAATTGCCGTTGTTATTAATTAACAACCACATTTATTTAATTGTCGTTGTTATTAATTAACAACCACGTTTATTTAATTGTCGCTGTTATTAATTAACAACCATGTTTATTTAATTGCCACTTATATTAATTGCTATAAGTTGCACCACTCTGCTGAAGAACATAGGAGATCTGTATATTGACTTCACATATCCTGGAAGTTGAAGAAGAGGAAACTGCTGCTGAAGTTGTTGAAGTGGTTCCCACACAACATCTTCAGGTTGTAAGCCGCGCCATTGGACAAGAACATCGGTGATGACATGTTGGCGAAGGGTACGTGATCTGCGGTCTAGAATGCATTTAGGTTCAAGATTGATGGAGCCTTCATCATCCAACTTTGGTAGTGTGGACTTACACCTAGACCTTGTCGCCAACAACCTTCTTGAGAGAAGAAGCAAGGAAGACTGGATGAATTCTAGAAGTAGATGGAAGGGCCAGTTTGTAGGTTGATGACTCGATTCTTTGTAATACTTGATATGGACCATAATATTTTGCAATAAGTTTCTGACACCCACGGAGTGGAGAGAGGACTGTTTGTATGTAAGCGAAGAAAAACTATGTCCCTGACTTCAAAGCTACGTTTAGTGTGGTGGTGATCAGCTTGTTGTTTCATACGGTTCTAAGCCAAGTCCAGATTGATCTTGAGTTGGCGAAGAATGAAATCATGTTAGCAGAGAGTGGAATCCACAACTTGAACCTTGGAACTGCCTAGAATGTAAGAAGATGGTGCTGGTGGAGGTTGACCATAGATTGCTTCAAATGGGCTAATCTTAGTAGCAGTGTGATACGTTGTGTTATACCAACATTCGACCAAAGGAAGTTGCTTGGCCCATTGTGTAGGATGTTCAGAGGTGAAGCAACGAAGGTATGTTTCCAAGCATTTATTCACAATTTCAGTTTGGCCACCAGTTTGAGGATGATAGGCCAAACTCATCTTGAGTTGGGTTCCCTACAACTTGAACAATTTTGCCAAAAACGCCTGGTGAAGGTAGGATCCCTATCAGAGACAATGGATTGAGGCATTCCATGGAGACGAAATATGGAGTCTAGGAAGATTTGAGCAACAATGGAGGTGTTGTAAGGGTGGGATAGAGAACAAAAGTGAACATACTTTGTAAGACGATCGACTACCACCAAAATAATTGATTTTACTCTACACTTAGGTAACCCTTCAATGAAATCCATAGAAATATCTGTCCAGACTTGTACAGGGATCAACAATGGTTGAAGGATACCAAGAGAACAACCATTTTCACCTCTCATATATTGGCAGCAGCCACATTCAACCACAAAAGGATGAATCTTTTCATTCCCTTCCAGAAAAAAGGTACGCTTGGTCCTTGTATTGGTTTAGAGGAACCCTGAATGACCAGTTGTTGGAGAAGCATGCATCTCTTGTAGGATGAGGTCCTTTATTTGTGAATGTTGGGGCACAACAAGACAATCATAGTATCGTAAATCTTGACCATCCCAAGTATAGCCAAGGCATGAGGAAGGATCGACTTGGACTTTATGGAATCAAATTTGCAAAGAGGAGTCCTTGATCAGTTCTTCCCAGAGATGAATCCATTGCAGAAGAGGTGTAGATATAGCATGGAGCATTTCTTGTTCTTCATGAAGTAGGGACAATGCATTGGCCACAATGTATTCCTTACCCTTCTTATAGGTGATGTCATAGTCATAACCCAACAATTTAGAAACCCATTTTTGTTGTTTTGGGGTGGCCTCCCTTTGTTCTAAGAAGTACTTGAGACTTTGATGATCAGTATTGATGGAAAAATGTCTCCTAATGAGTTACAATCGCCAATGACTTACAACATGTAAAATGGTAATCATTTCCTTCTCATCAGTAGACTTGTCCAAATTCTTGTTTGAGAGTGCTCGACTTGTAAAGGCCAAAGGTCTACCTTATTGCATTAAAACCGCCCTAATGCCATTTCCAGATGCATCACTTTCAATGACAAAAGGTTAGAGAAATCAGACATTGCTAACACGAGAGTAGTGGTCATAGCATGCTTAAACTCTACAAAAGCCTTTTCCATAGGTTATGTCCATATAAAGGAATTCTTCCTCAGCATAGCAACATAACTATAAAGGATGTTGCTATATATCCATGTCTTCACAAATTTCTTGTAATATCCAGTGAGTCCCAAAAGTCCATGAAGTCCCTTTATGGTAGGAGGCTTAGGTCAGTCTTGAACAACTTGAATCTTCGTGGGATCAACATGAACTCCATCCTTAGTGACAATATGACCCAAGAACTCAACCTCTTGTTGTCCAAAAGAACATTTGGACCGCTTTGCTTAGAGTTGATTGGCAGACAAAAGTTGGAGTGCTTGATCCAAGTGTTGGAGATGCTCTTCTCATGAACGATTGCAAATCAATCTATCATCAAAAAAGGGTAAAGTGAATTTGTGAAAGAAAGGGCAAAAAATGAAGTTCATCAAACTCTGGAAGGTAGAAGGTGCATTGGTTAATCCAAATGGCATAAATAGGAATTCATAATGCCCTTCACGAGTTCTGAAATCCATTTTGGGAATGTCCTCATCTTTGATTCAAATTTGATGATACCTTGACCTCAAATCCAACTTGGAAAAGTATTGAGCCCCATGCAACTCATCAAGTAATTCATCAATCATTGGAATAAGGAAATTATATTTAATAGTGATCTTATTGAGGTCTTGATAATCCACACACAAGCGCAAAGTTCCATCCTTTTTCCATACTAATAACACCAGAGAAGAATAGGGAATAACACTGGGACGGATAAACTCGACAACACAAACCTCTTGAACAATTTTCGCAATTTCGAATTTTTGAGCATAAGGATACCTGTAGGGAGGGACATTTGGGGGAAGACTTCCAGGAAAAAACTGAATGGCATGGTCGTGAGAACGATGAGGAGGTAGTCCCTTGGGTTCCTCAAAAACTTGAGCATATTTGTTCAATACATCTTCCAATTGCATTGGATGGTCCCTTTTCCCTTCCTCAGAAGCATCGGTAGCAAAAATTTGTGCCACCACTCCAAAAGAAGATTTTTTTAACAACTTTTTCATCTTATGGGTAAAAATAAACTGAGCTGCACCAACTATCATGCCACACAAAGTATATTTGGTCCCCTTTCGACTAAACTTCATACACAACTCTAAAAAGTCCCATAAAACTGGATCTAACATCTACAACCATTGTGCTACCAAAACTATATCACACCCACCTAATGGTAGGGCAAACATGTTTGTCTTGAGATTATATTCCCCAATTTGGAGTTTGATATTAAAACATTTTAATTTGCATGGTAGGGTGCATCCTTTAGCAATCATGACTTCAAAGGAATTGCACATAGTAATGTAACAGTTTCCCTGTTTCACGTGGATCAATAAAATTATGTGTACTACCAGATTCAATAAGAATGATGACCCTTTGTCCTTTGAAGTATCTAATTACTTTCATCGTTTGGGGAGTTGATACTCCTGCTAAAGCATGCACTGAGATTTCCAGTTGGGATTCCCTTGGAACTTAGGTCTATTCTATGGAACATGCCTCTTGAGGATCCTCTTCTTCCTCTGAATATTATGTGGTTGGTGTCTCATCCATATCCAACAACTATAAATTTTGACGCACACACTTGTGCCCTGGGAAATACTTTTCATCACAATTATAGCATAGCCCTTGGACCCTCTTGTTCTCCATATTAAAGGCTTTACTAATAAATTGGAATGAAAAATATTTGTCATTACTTGGTTTCTTACTCTAGAAATGTTGGATTATATTAAGTAAAATATGATCAATGGAAACTTGGATATTTCAACCCTTCTCATCAAAATAAGAAAAATTTATTTTAGACGGTTTTTGTAAAGCCCTTCAAATATTCCATCTGTGGTGAACAATATCTAACAATGTTAGCTAGGTTTGGGTTCTCAAAGTAAAGTTAAAAGCTATAACTAAGGGAGACTTCAAACACCTTATCAATTTTGGAGATTGAATGCCACTTAAAAAATAAAGCTAATTTCATGCAATTTATTTCTAGTTATCTAAGTTTGCTAAATTTTTAACAATGAGAAGTTGAAGCTAACTAACTTATCATTTAGAAGAATACTTTGCTAAGGTGAGGTTTGAATTCCTTGTCAATTTCACACTTCGGATGTATAAAACATAACCTTTAGTAATTTAATACACATCAGACTTCATACCCATAACAATATTGGGAAATGATTAGTTGGATTTGATACCCACCTTTGCAATTGGCTCACGTCCATACCAAACATAATTTTTTTATATAGTTAAATCAATTAGAGAATGACATGATTAATGATTTGCTAACCAAGTTTTAGACTTGGGTAATGTTTATACCTTACACATTTTTAGGTCAATAAATTAGATGCTCTTACTTAAGATACAATTCCAATACAGTTAAATTAATTAGAGAACGATTTGTGTCTAAGGATGTATTACCCAAGTTTTGGACTTTGGTAGCATTTATATCCTATAAAAATTTACAACATAGTTACATTAATGAAAGGTGGTAGCATGTTTATTTTGAAAATTAGCTATTTATTTTTGTTTTAATTGATAATACATGATATATAAAATAAAAGGTTAATTAGCAAACATACATTTTTCAAAGTATTAAATTTAAGAATATAATTAAATATGAAAAATTATTGAAATAAAATATACGACTTATTTTTTTGTTCGACAAGGACAACACAATGATTAGGGCTAAGGTTCAAACCATGGCGTACCTAGAAGGGGATATGTTGGATGATAGCAACCGAGTGTTTGTCGGTTGGCTACCCCAGTTTGATGCCTTGGAGGATCGAGAGTACCGTGACTTTGTCTAACCCGATGGACTAGGGTTTATAGTGGTAGCACCCAATGGTATTATCCATTCCCCTATGTATTAATATATATGTGATTTATTTAAAAAAAAAATCAATAGTTTTACTATAAATTATAGGGAAAAAATTTTCTTGCCTTAAAATCACAAAAATGTGCTTAAAAAATCATTTAAACTAATCTAAAAAAATTGGGCCTGGGAGAGGCTAACATTTTGTTAAATGCTATGATCAAAGAGCATTTATTTTACAACATTATATTTTATTAATATTGTAAAAAGTGAAAGATCAAAGGGTTTTTATTTCCTTGTATTTCATTCCTTTAGTTTCGAAAAAGAAGAAATCCAAAATAAATATTTTATTGCATTAAAGGCTAATCAAAAGCATTTCTTTCATTGTACTTGCTTTATCAGAAGAATGTGTTCATTCCATTTGTTTTAGAACTTATAAATAGTAGAATCATATTTAGCTTTGATATAATGCCTACAAAGCCCTAGTGTTGTTCATAACTAAAACATAAGTAAAACTTCATCTAAGCTTGAATCTAAATCTCTCATCCCTTGTTAGGATCCCATCCTAACATTATTTTGTAATTCTCATATTATTATGTAATGACCCCTTTCCAATGTGGGAACCTATTCTAATGATATTTTATAAGATTTTGTAATGGTGTTTGAGGCATCTAGACAAGTGAGGTCATTACATGTAACCATTATAAAGAATGTAACTATTTGTTTGGTAGAAGATTCTAGCTTGGGTGACACTTTGCATGTAAGCCAACTCTTGAGCGTTAGTTTAGGGTTGCATGAAATGTATCTTTAAAAGACAAGGGGGCATAAACAAATGTATCTTTTTACATATTGAATCAAAGTATTGAAGGAGGTTGCCCCCTCGAAGAGACCAACAATTATGTACTGTGCTTTTTTGAGATTAATATAGATTTTTGTATTTCCATTTTTTATTGCAATATTTTGCTCCTTGAATTATTGTTTTATTGCAATATTTGAGTGAATGTGCTTATTTTAATTAAAATATTCCTAACAAGTGGTATTAGAGCACTTTCCAAAGCCATGTTCTACTACAACAATTATTGCCCTACCATTTTGGCTATTAGGTATAAATTTTTGTGTTTTCATTTTTTTGCTTATTATCCTATTAAAAAAATCAAGTTTTTTTTTTTTTAGTTAAATAGGTTAGAAAACTTATGTCAAGGTTTTAAAATAGATGAGCTATTATTATTGGCTAAGCTAGATTGCTTGTAAAACATAGTGAAGTGAGGGGCAATCATGCTCCAATACCCTGGCCTCAGGCAACACTCGTGTACAAAATTGAACTCCCACATATCTTCAGGTATATTGGGAGACCCCAAGAAGCTTTTCAACCATGTAGCTATCCATAGTGCACCGAGCATAGCACTCAGGAAGATCACCCTCCCATAATTTTAGAGAGGCGGGTAGTGTGCTCAAGCGTATGCGTAGAATCCTCCTTGAGTAATGGCCTGTAATATTGGTTCGAGCAATATTGATAGTATACTTAGGCCTTTGTAAGAATGGTTGTGAAAATATATTATACAATAAGCATAACAAATCAATCCCTTCATTCTAATAAGAGGTAAAAGAATCCTATATCAAGTATGAGAATTAGACTATGAAGAAGATTTTGACAAGTCAAACCCGTCTAGCACTACTCATGATGATGAAGGATAACATTCTAATTATCTAAATCCCTGACCCATTTTCATAATAAGCATAAGGAGGACATAGAGAAATTATGATAAGAAACTTTCCCCTCTTGAATCTTTGCAAGGGATGGTTTCCCTTATTGATCAAGTCCTAATCTCAACTATTTCAATTTAGCCCAATTTCTTCAAGACCTTAGTGATGCTCATGAACCATCCCTTAGTTCTACAAATACCACTATGCCAAGTATAACCATATCAATACCCAATCATAACTACTTTTATACTAACATCTAATTCAATTGTAGCCACAAGAGAGAATCCTAGTCAGACCTCAAACTCCATGCCTTCTCTTGAAGACCTATTCCCATCTTCCATGGTCAAGGAAAATATTGTTTCTCCGACATTGTGGGTGTTGGATAAACCTTTTGATTCCTCAATCTAATCAAAAATTTCCTCTTACCTTGGGAATCTTAAAAGGGATTTCTAGCATGTCATCTTATACAAATACCACCCATCCAACATCACAAGCAAGTATTAGACAAACCATTCATTTTCTTGACTTCAATAGAAATTTTTTTCCATAACTTTGGAGATATTAAATAGGATTCCTAGTGTCTCCTCTAATCAATCAATACCTTCTACAAATTCCTTTTAGGGGTACCTCAGTCTCAATTAATACTTATACCATCCCACTCTTCTATCCAAAATATGAATCATATGTCAATAGAGCTTCAAGTTCTCATAACTGAAATGGAGGAACTAAGACAACAAGTGGACGTCATCCAAAAACCATTTTCAATTCAAAGTAGTTCTTATGAATATCTTTGTAATCAAACCCTAGATGCAACCATAACTAGTAGAATGTTTTTTCCTAATATCGATATACCAAAATTTTAACTTTATGAGGGAAAGGAGGACCCCATAAACCACCTCAAGTTATTTCATATAACTTGTAGCATTGTGTATGATGAGGGGTTACTCCTCAAGGTATTACCTAAAAGTTTGAGTGGTCCAATCCATGATTGGTACTATTAGATACCAAACCATTCTATCAAAAGCTCTAAAGCCTTAGTTTTTTTTTTTTAAATTGGTTATATGGGATAAAAATAGGCTCCACACGTATTACATCACGACCACATGGTGGTATTACAAGCTTGTCGATTATGCATGTATCACTTGGCAAGATTCGAACCTTGGTCTCCTTCTTAAAAGTTGAGGAATCTAACTGGTTGAGCTAATATCATTGGATACTTTAAAGCCTTAATTGATATGTTTGTATGATAAAGTCATCATTAATGAATTATATCAGCTTAAGTAAATTAAGGAAGAAAGCCTAGCCAATATTTTATAAAGGTGGAGGGCTTTAGTGGGGAGACTACAATATGTCCCTCCATAAAGTACCTTCTAGACATATTTATATCCAACCTACATGCTTAATTAGCATCCTATCTTAAGACCACAAATGTTGTAACATTTGAGGAAGCCATGCCCCAAGCCAAGAGGGTGGAAACTACCCTCATAAAAAGAGGAAAAATAATTAACAATAGAAAATAATATTGTAATAGGAATGCTTCTTTCAATAATAGTCACGGTAATAACACTAAAAGCCAATATTAGAATGAGCATATTATTGGTGATGAAGTGATTGATTCTTGTAACACCACAAACAACGTAAATATTGTGCAGAGGCTTCAAATAATAATATTAGGATGACCTAATAACCAAAATCCCTCCCAACCTAGGAGAAGATTCACTAGACTAGATGGACTTTTAGATGCTTTTATAGATCAACTCTTGAAAGCCAAAATGATATAGCTGCCAATTTTCAAGCCTATTGAACTAGAAAAAGAAAAGACTTCATGGTTTAAGTTTGATGAGTGGTGTGTCTTTCATAGGATCAATGGTCATCTAACTAATAGATTTATGATCCTAAAGAATGTAGTCCAAGACCTTATTTATCATAGCCAAGTTATTGTCAATGCTCCTTCACCTTCACCTAACTAGGATTTAGGAATCTTTAGGAACCCTTTACCTAACCATAAAGGTAAAGGCCCAAAAGATCAAAATTATGATGTTAAAAAAATAGGTTATAACAAGGTATTTTCTCATTAATGGGTCAATTGATATGTCAAGCAATTTAATCATATCGACCATATCTCCAATAATATTTATATCTTGAGTAGATAACAAGTATATCAAAAGCTCAAATTGATCAACCTTTATCTAATCAAGCAACACAACCTTCTTTAATCATCTAATCCTAATCTAGAACCAAATCCAAAGGAACTTATGATTTTTTTGATCATCTTGACCAAACAATGACCAAAATTTTAATCCTAAATTCCCTAAAAATATTTGCTACCTATGGGGATATCTTGGTCAAAGTCTTGAGTGCACAAAATTTTCCTCAATAAGTTTACGTAATTTATTTAAATAATTAGATCTATAGATGCAAAGCATACAAACAGATCCTTTATGAGAATTATATCTCGATCCCATCAAATTTGATAGGATATCCTCCTCTTCACATCATAGCCCAAGTTTATGATAAAATCATCAAAAGATTCTTAATTGAAGTTCCTTAGCCATTTTAGAATCATAAAAGATGATCTAGAGAAATCTAACTTAAGTATTAGGGATTTTGACAACAAAGTATATGAGGCTATTGGAAATCTAGTCTTACCTCTCAAAGTGGGTTCTAGAACCCTTAATACCTTGGTCTATGTTGTTTTTGACCTATCCTATGACATTATTTTAGGTTGATCTTGGAAACGTAAGATGTAGGTGATCCCATCCACTTTGCATTAATGTCTCAAGTATGAGTATAAAGGTTAAACCAATAACATACTAGTTGATCCCAATTCTTCTAAATACTATAAAGTAATTGGAGTAAAAACTCAAAAACCTAATATGTATCCTCATTTAACAAAAAATAAAATCATAATTATTGTATTAGATAAGGAGATGCCTAGTACCATAGAAAACACTTTTCACATAGTGAATCTAGTAAGTCTTCTAGTAAAACTCAATTGGTGGAATCCATAGCTTCACTTACCCTCTCAAAAATAAATGTTAACTCAAACAAATAGCTAAGGGGATATAACCCTAACCTTAAGGTGTTTGACTTAGCAAAGTTACCACCTTTCCCTAGGACACTAGACAAATATCTCATGGATAACATTAGCAATAAGTGAAAGAAAGTGCAAATAGGAAGTTGCTCCTTTATTTGTGTTGGAACTACCCATACATAAAAGGCCACTAGAAAAAACCAATATCCTGCCCTACATCAATACACTTATTTTTATTTATGCAATTCCTATCCTATATATAAATAAGTGTTGGCCTATATGTGTTACCATGAAAAGAGTTTACGATGCCATGAACAAGGCACAAAAAAATTCCTCATAGTGGAATCTTGGCTTGGTAGGTTTGGTATAAGATTTGATCCTCACAAAGACAAACTATAACTTGACTCATTTTCAGATGATGAATATGATGAGTCTATCCTATTAGATCATTGTGACCAAATATTTATAGATAGCACATTCTTATTAATGGTTTGGATTAAAATGAGGAATATTTTGCTAGTCCCAATGACATCATTCTTGGTGAATTCTCTAACAATCTTGTTGAACATCCTTCAATGAAATACCCAACTTTAGTCTATCATAAACTTATAAATGATAAACCTTCTTGCAATATAGAGAAAGAAAACATCATTATAATTCATACTAAACCTTAAGAATCTCATAATTATCTTATCAACAATAAATTCTCTTTTAAGGGGTCTTTTTCTCAAATAGCTAATATAACTTATTCCCAAAATTGTACTTTAGATTCTCAAACCTTTGATATTGACATCAAAATTTTAGAAAGCCTAGGTATTTTGCCTACCCCTCCTTAATTGGCAAGTGATTCACATTTTTTGATAGAGAAAACTATGGATATTTAATGTGGGGATGTCAGACGAACCTCAAATTCTTAAGTTAAATAAGGTTTTGACTTCCACTACGTGAAAAGAGAGCACCAAGACTTTAATGAAATACAAGGATATCCTTGCTTTGTTGTATGTTGACATGCCTAGCTTGGATAATTCCTCAGTCATTCATTACTTAGTAGTTAGATTGCTAATAATATTATTAAGCAAAAGTTGTGTAAGGTGCAACCTAAAGTCACACTCCTAGTCAAAGAAGATCTTCAAAGGTTTCTCAATGTTGGATTTATGAAACATATCTATTTTGTTTGGATTCCCAATGTGGTCCTAATGTCTAAGAAAACAATATATATATATATATATATATATATATATATATATATATATATATATATATATACAATGATTTTTAATACAAACAAAGCGTGTCCCAAAGATTTCCACTTCCTAGCAGTGACATGATTATCAATTTCACTAATAGATGTGAAATATTTCTTAGTGGACCATTTTTTTGGCTATAACCAAACTGAAATATTCCTAGAAGACCAACATAAATATCACACCCCAAAAGATTTTAGATTATTAAAATTACTAAATTTGGAAAAACTGATTATGATTATTTATTAATGATTAGTTAATTTAAATTTTCTATAAATTATTAATAATATAAGTTAAATTGACTAACTTGTAAATTTTGCTGCAAATGTTGACAGGTTACCCTCCGAGAGGTAAAAGAGAGAAGGTATCATTTAGGAGAAGTGACATATCTGGAAGAAGCAATCAATAGAGAGAGACTTCACATACTATTGCATATGTATGAAAGCATTAAATTTTCATTGGATTGCATAATTGCTTGCTTATGCACTATGAATGATGTTTGATGCCTAAATTTCATACATGCTTAATTTGAAGAGTAACATTAGTTGAAATGGCATTGAGTGACTTTATCATTATATAACTATTTTTTTTAAATCAAACAATCAATAAATTGACCATTGCTTTTATAAATAAAAGTGTTTTATCTTCAATAATGTTGGTTGAGCATCCTTTGGGTCTTGTTAAAAGAGATGATGTCCTTATATTTTACTATAGGAGGGAGGTTCCTTCTTGCCTTGTAATATTAGCCTAGTGTCACAAATAGTTAAAAGAGTAAATTTTCTTTGTTTGAAACCAAAGGCATCACCAAGAATGCTTTTCACTTATCTTTATTGTCGTTAGGGAATGACTCTATAGCATGTGAATGCAAATAATCTAGAGAGAGTTGTGAGTATTTTTAGGAGTTGTAATGTTGATTGTTTTTTTCTTCATGATGGCTCTAAAACTTATCACCGACTTGACTATTACCTGATTCTCTTGAAGGTGTTAAAACCTTGAATAGCTAATTTTCATGATTTTTAACAATATACATTGGCAATGGACAAGAGTAAAATAAGAGCCAAGGAGTAAAGAATTCAAAAGTAAAACAACAAGAAGTAATATACCACGTCAAGTTTTACTCCTTGCATGGATTGAAAATCATTGATATTTTTACAAACAAATTTTAGTTTTAAAATGGTTTCAAGTTGAAATAATTTTTTGGTTCTCTTTCCTTGAATGAAATATGAAAAAGGATTATGGGTGTTGAAAATATTTTGCCTTGACTTTGTGGGTTTTTCAATTTTTTTGTTGTATAGAATGCATCTATACTTTGGATTCATTATCCTCCATTCAGTGAAATTTCGAAAATACATGCATAATTTATTTGTTTCCCTAGGTTACTGGGTGGAGGATAATGCCAACACACGATCCTTATGATTCATCCATACACTAGAATAAAATTTAAACAATTTGTTCTAATGCTCTCAATTTTGGTTTCATTATGGAATATCCTTATTATTTCCATAAAATATATAACGAAGTATGCCTACTTTTTTAATACATAGAAGAATCGGTAACACCATTAGGTGCTATCACTATAAACTTAGCCTGTTGGGTGAGCTGAAGTCAATGAGACCTCAACCCTTCTGGGCATAAAAGTGGGTAACCAACTGGCAAACACTCGTTCGCTACCATCCAGCCTATCCCCTTTTGGGTATGTCGTGGTTTGAACGTTGGACCTCTCCAATGAGAGGCCAAATTCCTAATGAAGTATCATTGTTAACTCTACTATATTTTGAGGCATCATTTGATTGCATATGAATCAAATTTGCCTTGTTTTAGATGTCACTTTGGCTACATATAGGATTAAAAGTCTACTCCTTGAGGTATTGGACTAGCTTTACGTTACTTCCTTTTTTGACTAGAATATTTGGGTCTTAATTTGCCTTCATTCATATGACACTTGGGGTTGGGTTTGATGTAATCATCTTAGAACAACATCATCCTCTACTTTAAACTGATATGAACCACACCTAAGTATATTGCAGCTAGTTGGATAGTGAAAAGAACTTGCTTAATGCCCACATATTATAATACTTTATGATTTATAATTAAATACACGAGGAAGTGGAAGACAATTTGATAGAACTCTTTGTATAAGGAAAGTCTTGATTGTTAGAGTCATATTCATATATTTAAAAAATTATTGCTACAATTTGGTGACCTTGTTTGCTAAAGCAAAAATAATTGTTCACTCTTTGAGTGCATTATCATTATAAATTTTCATTATGAATGTTGGTTAAATTTGGAGGCTATACTATGCTATAATTGTTGGTGTTAAGGTTGAATATTTTTGGCTTGGACTATTCACTTATGACTACCATATAACATTGTTGACTTGTATAAAGAAAACACTTAAATGATTGTTCTTGATTATTTTGATCGAAAGTGCAAGCCTTTTTACTTTTGAAACTAATTGGCTAAGGAAAAAGGTATGTTAAAGGGATAGCATATATTTGTTATAGTGTATTGCATTATTTGGTACCTTGCAAGTACATTGCAAGAACTCTGTAAATATTTTGTAAATACTTTGTAAGTGTGTGGTGTGAAAGAGTTTTAAAAGTATTTGTCATTTAGTAATCATTAGAAGTTTGTTTTTTTCAATGTGTTTACATATATTTTTATGAGGGGTCATGGTCCCCTCATACTGAGTGGGGTTAGAACCTTGGATCTCTAAAAGAGAAGCCAAAGCCCTTACCACTGCAATAAGCTTGCAACTACATTAGAGGTTTGTTATTATTAGGGAGTCAATAAATATATTTCTCCTATGAGAAATATGAAGAGTCATATCTCCCATGAGTTTGAGGATATGAAGAGTTAGTTGAAGGTGAAATGTCAAGAGTCTTTGTAAAAGCTATTTGTAAAGAGTTCATGTAATGTGTGTAATAATGTGAGAAGTTTTAGTACTTCATTTGTATTGGAATACCGTGTTTATCATCCATGGGAATATAGTGATATTGTTTGAATACTTGTGTATCTCATTTTAATATATTATGTGAGATATTTGATCATAAAATATTATTGAAACTTGCTTATATGCTATCAATGGTTTTAGAGCCATAGTGAAAAGAAGTCAAGGTGAAATGGAGCTATGGTGAAGAGAAGTCAAGGTGAAGTGGAGCTGCGATTGTGAGAGTAGCAATATTTTTTTGAGAAGCAGACACATTGGAAGAGGCATGTAAGAGGAGCCATAGTAAAGAGCATTGGGTATTTTTATTGAATTTGTGGTTCTACAAATGTGTGAGCAAGAGTGCAAGAAGTGCACATTTTTTAGAGAATTGAGAGGGCCAATAGAAATGTGCCCATTCCTTTTTTTTTTAGATCCTATAAAAAGGGTTGAGTTAACAAAAATAAGTTATCAACCTACAAATGGAGATGTGAAACTGCAAGAAATAATGTTGCTTGTGAAGAGCTCAACCAAGGAATGAAGGAGGTGAGATAACCAAGGAATGAAGGAGGTGAGATAACCAAGGAATGTATGAAAAGAAATGCCTGATAGTCAAACCATTTGCTTCAAAAAATAAGTAAAATGTGGAGGTGTTTAGAGATGGGCTACTGCAAACTAGTGTGACGGGTTGTTGTTGGGGAACTAGTTGGAAGAAGTAGGTGAAAAATAAAGCACTTGGATTGGTAAAAGTGCAAAGCACGGAGGAGTAGCACCCTAGTCAAGAAAGCGTTGTTTAAAGGTATTTTTAAATTTGCCTTAGAATATTTTAAATGATAGTGAATGAATAATTAAAAGGTGTACAATAAATTTGATTTATTAAAAGGAAAGATTAAAGAGACAATTTTTAAAGATTGAGAAATGAATATGTTTTTTGAAGAAACAATGAATTCATTGAAAGGAAATTTTTGAAAGTGAAATACTTAAGAAGAAAGAGTTGAATGCAAAAATTTGAAAAGAATTGAAAGAGAAATTATTGAAAAGAGGTAAAAAAGAATTTGAAGGAAAATTAAAGTAAATAATATGAAAAGAAGAAATTTAAAAGGAATAAAAACTTAAAAGAGTAAAGTTTGATTTGTTCAAAGAAAGAAAATTGAATTGAGGAAGAATATTTGAAAAGGAACCTTGAAATAAAATTAATTCAAATATTTTATTAAATAACAAAGGATATTGTAAAAGACAGGTACATTGTTGAAGAATCAAGGTAAAGATATTGAAGGCAGAGAGAAGGACAAATTATTGAGCAAATTTTTGAAGAATTGGAAAAACAATTAAAAGAAATTATGACTTCATAAAAAATTTGTATTACAAAGCCTCACTTGTTTGAATAGCCAAAATTTATTAGAAGAGGGACTCAAAATCATAGATTTTGTTTTCAAAAAATCATAGTCAAGTCAAACCACCACACGTTTTCAACAAAAACTGGAAAAGCAAATTTAGAACAAAAGTTTGAAAGGGCACATGACATAAGAAAATGAGAGGATGATTATTGATACATTGATTCAGGGATAAGAAATCACGTGACTGGAAACCTACATTGGTATGATTATATCTAAATAAAAAAAAGCATACCTATTAAAATTATAGATGGCCAAATATTTTTAGTTGAAGGAGTAGGTAATGTTACACTCAATCTTCCATTTTTTACTGCATACTTGAAAACGTATTGTATGTGCTTGGATTGACCAGCAACTTGATATCAATGTCACAATTGTTGTACAAGGGTAGAACAATTGAATTTAGGATGGTCAAATAAATAAAAACTATTTCATTAAAAGACAAAAAAAAATCGAAGCCATTGGTTCTTTTAAAAAATGGTATATTTGCTATAGATATGAATCCGTTTCTACCACTAGAAAATTATCAATCACCATTGCAATATCATAGAATAAGTCAAAATCATTAAGGGGACATATTTCATAAAAATATTGTACACAAAGATTTTATGACTAAAAGTTGTGTGACAACGAATTGGCAATTAAGTACTATTTTTGATGACTTACAAAAAAATATAAAAAACAAGGTAATACAATAAAGTTGCGCACAATGGAAGAAATAAAGAAAACTCAAAACATTGTCCCAAATGAATCTTGGCAACCTACATGTAATAATGTCTAGAGGATGCAAAGAAATTGAAAAATAGACCCCAGATGAAATATGAGAGGCATGATTTACTGCAGTGGTAAGAGCTTTGGCCTCTCTTTGAGAAGTCCAAAGTTCAAACCCCCTCAGTACGAGGGGACCAAGAACCCTCATAAAAGCTTGAGTAAACTCATTGAAAAAAATATGAGAGGCATGACACTATTAATTTGAAGGCCATGAAGACTCTATTGGGCTTCAAAAATACCAACTTAGATTTCACCTCTAGTTTTCAAAAAGTTGGCACAAGTGAGTGTCTAGATGATAATAGGATGTGGTGTTTAGTCCAAAAAGAGGGAAGTCTTGAGAGAGTCTTTTCAATTCAAAGAGAATCCTCATGGTCATTGAAAGGAATAAGTCTAAGTCTTATAGTGCTTAATTCATTATATCCTCCATGATTTCATCCCTATACATCCACTCATTCATTAGGTCTTCATTTCCATCACCATAGCCCCATTTACCCCCATATCATTTAAGCCACCTAACCATTGCAATTAAAAAAACCATGTTATAATAATAAAACGTCATGTTGCATCCCTAAGTTAGACCATGGCCTAAAATACTGTAAAATCCACCTATGTTTTTATTTTTCTAAGTCCTAAGTCACCAAGTATACCTAGACATTCACCTTAACATTTTCTCAAAGATATTTACTAAGGCCTAACCATCCTAAGTCATTGTCGTCCTTCCAAAACCCTATCGCTGATCCATCCGCGACCGTAATAAATCATCGATGATAGCCTAAGCCCAAAATACATTGTCACTCATCCAAAACCATTGTTGCTGATCCATTAGTGATAAGACTGTTCCGATCAGTGACTGTATTAAGACTTGGTATAAAGAAAAGTCAATTGTCACTCTTGTAAATTCTTCATCATCGATCCATCATCGATTGTTGAGTCATATTAGCAACAAAGTATTTTAAGTCCGAAGTAAGGGTCTCTTCATCGTTGGTCTAACCATCACCCCTCCTGATGGAATTAGTCATGCCAAGTTATTTTAAAAAAACCTTGTCATCCGCTCGAATTTCTATCACCAATCTATCAGCAATTGTTCATTTCTATCGGTGACAATGTAATTCAAACATAAGCCTATTGCTCATCCGAATGCATTTTCATCGATCCATCAGTGATAACCGACTCCCATCAGCGACGTCTTAGCCCTAGGTCCTATAGCTTTTTGTTTGGTCTTCACCTGCCTAATTCAGTAAGCATATACTTTTGCTTAAACCGAAGTCCCCAAATCTAAGTTTGGTCTATCACCGAAAAAGAATGCGTCACTGATCCATCAACGAAACCCTTTCTCCATCAGAAACCACATAATGACTTAGACTAGAAAATTTATCTCTTGTCGCTCAATACCATCACCGATCCATCCGCGACTAAGTTTATTAAGTTATCCGAGGGTCAAGCCATCATTTGTCTTAAGTGTTCCCCTCTTGTTGCACATTAAATAAACCTTGTGTCTACTAGGTTGCTCGCCTTAGTTTTCTTGAAAATTTCTAAAGTTTTGCTCATCGTCGATAGCCATTCTCCTTTGCTCTTCCATCAGAGATAAGGTAATATCATTAGCGATAGACTTCTAATCATTGCGCTTGCAAATGCATTATCATCGATCCATCAGCGACAACCCCAAGCAATCAATGACCATGTATTGTGTGAAAACATGTTTGCTCATCAAGGAAGCCCATTTTTGAACCATCAACGATAAGCCAAGATGAAGAGTGACAAAGGCATCAATGTTCCTGATCATTCCAAAAATATCAATGATGCATGTTTCACCTGGAAAGGCACACAAATCACTTTTCAAGGACTAATAGAAGGTATGAAGGGCTGGATGGCCCAAAGTCTAAAAGCAAAAAAAATTAGAAAGCATTTCAATATGAACGTATCTCTTCAGAATGTGTGAAGACCAAAAAATCACCTGAGGTAGATTTCAAGGTTATGGAAGTAGCAAATTATAGAAGCTTGAGTAAGCATAGAAGAAGCATCATCAACCTAAGGATGTTCAGAATATAGTAGAAGCAATATGAGTGACGAAGCCTAACAAACTTGAAAATTGCTTAAAGGATAAAGTATCAAATCACATGAATAAAATATGCCACACAAGTTGAGCACCTTGCAGACTATACTAAGAAAGACAAGTTCATGGAACGAGCAACTCAAGGGATAGATCCGATGTAATTCCAAGATATCCAGATCCACTTGTATGTACAGAACATAATGATGCCACCATCAGCTGATGAAATGGATCATCTCAACTTGACTTTATATAAAGGCAGTGGGTAAAGCAAATAATTTAGAGATAAAGATGAGTTAGAGGGTGCAAAAGGTAAGGTTCATAGAATATTGTAAGCAACACAATAAGTTCATATTTAAAATATGCAAAAGGCATAGTAAAGGCCCAATCTAAGGACAAAGAAACAAATGACTAGGATAAGAAGGAATAAAACAAATATATATAAATCTATATTTTGTACAAAAAAGGTAAGGCACAATCAAATGCTTGGCACACCACTATTGAGAGCCCCCTTAAAATCAAAAGTAGTTAGAGTTGAGGAAGCTAAAAAGACAAGTTGCAGTACTAAATGACACAGTTTTGGATAAATAAGTAGCCTCATAAGAATGGTGATAATTGGCATCAACTCTTTGTTGTAAAAATTTAGGAAGACGAAGAGACACAAGGACAAACAGGAAAGACACGTGGTTGAACTAGGGCCAAGCATTTGTAACAGATCTTAGACAAACCGAGTTATAAAAGGAGCCGAAGCATCCAAGCTTCATCACGTAGTAAGCTTGTGAGAGGTATTATGAGTGTTTTGTGAGGGTTATTGTATCTTCCATATTTTCTCTATTTTCACTATTTTCCTAAGTTCTTTCCACCTTTGTGCAGGTATTACCAAGATTCGGTAGTCTACCTGAGATCATTTCCAGGAGCTGCTTCAAGGAGCCAAAGTCTATTTGTCGTTGTAATTAGGATAGTAGATAATAGCTCCCCTGTTACGTTATTTGAATAGGATGAGATATGTATTGTATTCATTGAAAGACCTAAGCATTCTACTAGGATTTATAATTGTAGTCATTTTAATTTGAATATAATACAAATCATTTGGTTTCTGCTTTCTAGCATATTTTAGTGCAATGTGTGTGTGTTTTCTTGCTTGTATATTACATATTTGAATCTATAGGTAATTTTTCTCTTGCTGATTTAAAAATCCATGTTGATTGCAATGTTCGAATGAATGTGGGTTTATCAGTTTTTCTTTCCTTCTCTCCTTTTAATGTGAATGATTAAAATTTGCTTCAATAACCCAATGGACAAGGCACCAATCAAATTTCATGTCTGAAATGCTTTCATTGTATGCTTTGTCATTATTTTTGCACATTTATAATATTTTTTTAATCTGATTGAGCATATTTATTTAAGGAATATCACCATAGGCTCATATTAGAGTGTCTAGACCTAGCTTTTTTAGTTATCAAGCTATCCAAGGAGGAAGAGGTGAGTCTCTCAAAGGTCATAAATCTGCTTGTGGGCCTTGAGGAATTTGAATAGCGTGGCATATCTTAAGGATATTAAAATTTTTCCACAATGGTTTTCAGGTGTCGTTGTCGAGGATATGTTATTTCATTGTCTATATGTCCCTTAGTTTATCTTCCCACGATAAAAAATTTACTCATCAACGCCATAGTTTTCTGGAAATAGATTTTTATTTGCTTAACCATAGTTTTCTGGAAGTCTACGTGTTGGTATTTCTTTGTGCAAGTCTGAGAGATTGAGAGAATTTAAAAGTCGAGCAATATTGGCCTGAGTGAGATTCTATTGCACTCAAGTGCTGGCGACTTTGAACGAACCCAAAAGAAGAAGAAGAAGGATCTGACTTGGTGCATACCAGACACAACGGTAAAGAACTATTGTCAAAATTTTAAGAACCAGAGGTATTTACCCATACTCGAAAAGTCCTAATTCTTAAGAAAATTGTTTATTAGAATAGATCTTTTTCTATTGGTAGTAAATCCACTAAAATGTATATTTTCATAGTTAATTCTACTACCAACACACCTGTTGTTAGCATCCCTGTGGCTAGTATCCTTGTGCTTCCTATGGCACAGTCGAATCAAAACCTTCAGGTATGGAGGAATAATAGGTACATGCCCTTTCGATTACCCCAAAATCTGCATCTCTTTCCAACCAAAGCTCACACGTATTTACCCAAATTCCAAGGCACATTTTTGTTACTAGGGAATATCATATCAAAGGATTCATATATACATTAGATAACCTAGATGTTTAACATGAGGATGTAGTTCTCATATTATTCCTATAAACACTAGAGAAGGATGTAAGAGATTGGTTTAATTTCCTCCTAGTTGATCAGATTCACAAATTTTAGACCATGGAGGAATTATTTTTAAAGAAATATGGGAAAAAAAAATGAACAATCCTTATTAACAGAGCTTGCAATAATTAATAAAATACAAAATGAGTCAATGGAGGATTTTAACCAACGGTTTTTCAAGACTTAGAATTAAATTCCCATAACCTTAAGACCCACTAAATACCAAGCTATATGTTTTTATAAGAATGCTTTTCTTGGGGAATTTACCTATGAGTTGAGACAACATAGAACCAACACCATTGATGAATGTATGGAACAATCTCTAGAAATTGAAAGAAATATGTTAGATAGTGGAAAAATGAAGCCATACAAATATGAGTCAAGCTCTAGTCATGTAGACAAGAAGCCTAAGAGAGTTGGGTTGTCACTTTTAAAGAAAGGTGATATAGATCCCATAGAAAAGCTATCCAACCAATTTATCGAGATGTTTAACACTATCAATAGTAGGATGTCAAAAATTAAGAGGTATAAATCAATAAATGATGAGTTACCTACTCAATTACAAACTGATAATAGACCCCAATTTTGGAGAAGTTTCAACAAAAATTGGGCAAGAAACAATGGATAATAAGGGAATAAGAACAAGAGTAATGGCTGGAAGAGGAAATAATGACCAAAATATATGGATTCAGTACCAAAACCCATGGCTACTATTAATACAGTTTCTAATTTTCCATTCTATTATGATGAATGTGATGCCCCATATGACCCAACCACCTGTGGTATATACTTGGGTGTACATGCCAAAGGTAATTTAGAAGAAGAATTAGACGAAGAAATAATAATAAATATTTATCGGACTAAGGATGATGAATAAAGAGAAATACAATTTGAAAAAGAAATGGATGAATTGCCTAAGTCAGAAAAAATCCCAGGGCTTTAGTTCTCAAGAATGTAGAAATCCTAAAAAGACCTTAGGAAAGCAGGTATGAAATGATAAAGTAAGGCAAAATCATTCTAATATTTGAGGATATTGAAGCATTAGAAAGGATACAAACCATGAATCTAAGAAATAGAATAGTTCCTAATAAGACCAACAAGTTTGATAAGGGTTATACAAATCAATTGATTCAAAATAGAGACAAAGTTGTTAAGAAATATAACAATAGCAATCAACGAGTAACCCCTAAGATTGAAGTAAGGAATGAAGTTCAAAAGTAGTTGGATTTTGATAAAAATACAAAAGTCAAGAAGGATAAATTTTATGCAAGCCAAGAGTTGGCCAAATAGAAAATTAATGTTACTTTTAGAGAAATGATGACTATACCAAAATACAAAGATCAAGTGTGTCAAGATTTTGGTCTAGTTGAGCCACCAAATAATCACATATGCAATTATTCAATGGTATAAAAACCCAAGCCTATTCCTAGAAACCCATCATTAGTTAGATATTTCTATATCTCCTTAAGATATAATTCAAACTTTGGAGATCATTATGTAATCCATAATTGCATGTTAGACAGTGGAGTGTCACATAATGTCATGCCTAAACAAGTGGTAGATTAGTTAGGTTTAATATACACTAGATATTCTCCCCAAATATCAGTTATGGATAGTAGATAAATACCTTGTGATGTGATCATCATAGGACTATTAGTTTATTTGGACTAGTACCAAAAAAAATAGTTATAGATGTAGCCATAGTTGATGTAGACCCTTTCTTCTCTTTGTTGTTGTCAAGACATTGGGCTGAACAATTAGGAGGATCTATCCAATTAGATTGGTCTTATGCTACTATTCCCTTGATAACCAAAGAGCAGGTCACCCTTAGAAGAGAAACCCTTTCATAGGTATTCAGTAGAACTAAAGAAGTATGACAACACTACTATAAACCTAGTTCAATATTTTGAAGAGAAGGAGATAGGAGTTTATTCTATTTGGCATTCACCTTTCCTAGTTGAAGTACCTGAAGTTGTAAACATTGATCCACAAACATTGACAAAGGTAGATGATGAGTCTACAAGGATACTGACATATGAAATGTGGATCCTAAATTTTTATGGAGCAAAATCACATACTAGAGTAGGTGTAGGTGTTAACCTAATTGATATCAATGGAAATTATTTGGGCATACTATATAGACTACATTTTCCATGTACTAATAATGTGGTAAAATATGAAGCACTGTTATTAGACTTGATAAAGGCCAAAGAACTGGTAATAAATTATTTGACTGTATATGAAGATGTGGAACTAATAATACAAAAAATTAAAGGTAAATATCAGACCAAACACCCTAGGTTAAAACAATACATACAAGCTATTCAAGAGTAAATAGATAAATTTATGTCTTTCAATATCATATACATTCCTAGAGATCAAAATCATGTAGCCAATTTGTTAGTCATAAATTATTCTGGTTCAGACAGTCCAAAGATAGATACAAAATATTAGGAGAGGTTCCCTACTATTTCAATATATCATCCATCTATACTAGATAACATAGTATATCTATAGGTTTTCCAAGTTGACATAAATATCAAATATTTTATAACATTGCAAAATAATTATGCGGATATTATCTATTATGAGAGAGATGAGGAAAAAATAAAAAATATAATTGGAGAGTCTGTAGAAGTGATACAATTAAAGACTAACAAACTGCCCAAAGGTCTGATTTCATTAGAGAGCATGTTTGATGATTTTAATAGAGCTCACAAACCTACCTTGCAAGGATTGGAAGTAGAGGAAATCAATATTGGAACTGAACAAGAGCCTTAAGTGGTCAAAATTGAAAAATCTATGTCTGGGAAAGAAAATGACTACATAAAATACCTGAAAAAGCATAAGGATACCTTTGCTTGGAGCTATGAAGACCTCAAAACTTTTAATATAGAAGTAGTGAAACATATCATTCCCTTGAAAGAGGGTACTAAGCCACATAGGAAAAAACAAAGGAAGTTCAATCCCACATTATACCTTGTAATGCAAAAGAAAGTCTAAAGGTTATTGGATACCAAGATTATCAAAAAAGTGAGATTCTCTACATGGATGGCCAATTTAGTGCTAGTAAGAAAGAAAAATAGAGATATCAGGCTATCTGTGGACTTTAAAAACCTGAAAATAAAAATTCTTTAAAGGATAATTATCCTCTGCCCAACATGGAGCAATTATTACAAGCCATTGTAGGATCATACATGATGTCTTTGTTAGATGGATTCTCTGGCTACAATCAGATTCAATTCAACCCTGAGAATAGGCATAAAATAGCTTTTACCACTCCATAGAGAAACTTTGAATATCTTAGGATACCCTTTGGATTGATGAATGGATGAGCCACATTCCAAAGAGCCATGTATTTTTCTTTCAAGGCCTTAATGTTTAAAATGGTAGTAGTCTACTTGGATAATATAACTGTTTTCTCTAAGAATCCTGAAGACCACTTTGAGCATCTCACCCAAGTGTTTGTAAGATGTAAGGAATTCGACATCTCACTGAATCCCAAGAAGTGTACCTTTGGAGCCAAGAAAGGCAGGCTATTAGGACACATCATTTCTAATGAAGGAATTAGTATTGATCCTGAAAGAACTGAGGTCATTGCAAAGATTCCTCCACCTAAGAACTTGAAGGGAGTCAGGTCATTTTTGGGAAGATTAATTTTGTCAAAATATTTATCCCAAATTTTTCTCAAATCGCAAATCCCATAAATAACATGATAAAAAAAAAGAATGTTATTATATGGACAAAGAAGAATTTGCAGGCTTTCTAGAAAATAAAGGATGCAATCACACAAGCCCCTGTATTAGCATACCTAGATTATCATAAATATTTTAACATATACTCCTTTACATTAGAAGACACCATTGCTATTGTATTGACACAAAAGGATGCAAAAATCATAGAGATACTAGTGGAATTTATGAGTTCGAGATTAAAAGGATCTCAGCTGAAGTATACCATGATAGAAAAATATACCTTATCACTCACAAAGGTATTAGAGAATTTTAAAGGAATTTTTAGGTCAAACAAACTAATAGCCTGTATTCCTTACACAACTGTCAAATATTTCTTTACTCAAAATGAACCTACAGGTAGTTTAACCAGATGGATGGTTAGATTGCAGCAATATGATATCAAGTTCAAGGCTGTAAAAAATATTAAAGGGTAAGTTTTGGCTAAGTACATGGTAACCAAAGGAGGTGAAGACTTCAACAACATAGTGGTAACAGTTAATGCACAACAGATAGCTGAATGAAAGCATTTGAAGATAATTGGTATAAAGACATTATGAATTATTTGCAGACATTAACATTCCCTGCTAGCTATTCTTAAAATAAAATGAGGAGTATTAAGTTAAAAGCATTGAAATACTACATTTAGAAAAATAAACTGTATTGGAGGCACCCAAGTGGTGTATTATTGCTTTACCTATTCCAAGAGGAGGTAACTAGAATAATTAAAGAATTTCATATTGGCTTTTGTGGAGGGTATTTTGCACCTAAGGTGAATGTTAACATCATAATGATATCAAGCTACTATTGACCATCCATGCTAAGGGATGTACATTAGTTTGTAAGGAAATGCCAAAACTGCCAAATATTTGATGGTAAGAAAAAGTTGTCTGCAATGCCTTTAAAACCTATGATAGTGGAGGCTCCCTTCACTCAATGGGGTCTTAGAATTTATAGGGGAAATAAACCCAAATTCCTTATGAGGCCATCGATGGATAATAACTATTACTAACTATTTCACTAAGTGGGTATAAGTTGCCTCATTGAAGTAATTATCTGGGTTTTAGAGGAGAATATATTAACCAGATTTGGAGTACCTAGGAATCACCTATAATGGCAACAAATTTATTTCATATGAAATAGTGGAATTCTACAATAAGTATAGCAATGAATTGGCTCATTCAACTAATTACTATATGTAAGGAAATGGCTTAGTAGAATCTTCAAACAAAAATCTAAAAAAAGAAAAAAAATTTTAGCAAGGAATTGGATTTTTGTTAAAAGAGCAACAAGGAAGACACCTTATGAATTGGTGTATTAAGAACATGCCTTACTTCCCCCACAAGTTGAAAGGATGGATTTAGCCTTATTGCTTCAATATCACAAAAAACTAGATAGTTGGCAAAGAAGAATGGATCAATTTTTCAAACTAGAAGAAGATAGGAGAGATACCTTCAAGAAAATGATCTAGGAAACTCAGAGAACAATGTAGGTCTTCAACAAGAAATCCAGGGAAAGCCCCTTTGCAGAAGAAAACGTAGTATTATACTAGAACCCGAAGAATGATAAACTAGGAGAAAAAGGAAAATTGGAACCAAAATGGTTGGGTCCTTACAAGATCATCCAAAAAATAGGCCATCATACTTATAGGTTGCAGAATTTGCAAATAGAAGAGATGTAATTTACAATTAATGGCCAAAATATGAAAATGTACCATCCTTGTTATGAGGATTAGTTCATATGAACTATTTATGTCTACCTCTTGTACATAAAAAAAAATAAAGTATGTGTGTTTTGTTTCAATTTATTTCAGTCCAATAAGTTTTGAGTTCGTTTATTTTCTTAGGTGATTAGAATTTTAATCTTAGCATTGTTTGATTTAAAAAAAAAACTATTAGGTTTTGGTCAGGATAACCATGAAAACTAGAGTTTATAAATGTCAAAGGTAAAATTCAAGTCCATAGTGGTCACACTTGTCTGAAGTCTATTATTGAAGTTCCAAAAAAGAAATGGGAATGATTAAGTCAACTGGAGATTCTAGGGTCCTCAAGAGAACTTTTAATATTTAAGATCAATCACTTCTCTTGTTCCAGATATATCCTGTGTTGGGCTTCAAAAATTACAACTTAGGTTTCACCCCTAGTTTTCAAAAAGTTGGCACAAGTGAGTGTCTAGGTGATCATAGGATGTGGTGTTTGGTCCAAAAAGAGGGAAGTCTTGAGAGATATTTTTCAATTCAAAGAGATTCCTCATGGTAATTGAAAGGAATAAGTCTAAGTCTTATAATGTTTAATTCATTATATCCTCCATGAGTTCATCCCTATACATCCACATATTCCTTAGGTCTTCATTTCCATCACCATAGCCCCATTTACCCCCATATCATTTAAGCCATCTAACCAGTGCAATTTAAAAAAAACCATGTTATACTAATAAAACGTCATGTTGCATCCCTAAGTTAGACTATGGTCGACAATACCGTAAAATCCACCTATGATTTTATTTTCCTAAGTCCTAAGTCACCAAGTATGCCTAGACATTCACCTTAATATTTTCTCGAAGATATTTACTAAGGCCTAACCATCCTAAGTCATTGTTTTCCTTGTAAAACCCTGTCATTGATCCATCCATAATTGGAATAAACCATCAACGATAGCCTAAGATCAAAATACACTATCACTCATCCAAACCCACCATTTTCGATCCATCAGCGATAAGACTATTTCAATTAGCAATCGTATTAAGCCTTGGTATAAAGAAAAGTCAACTATCGCTCTTGTAAATTCTTCATCGTCGATCCATAAGCGACCATTGAGTCCTATCAACGATAGAGTATTTTAAGTCTGAAGTAAGAGTCTCTTCGTTGTCGATCTAACCATCACCCCTCCCAATGGAATTAGTCATGCCAAGTTGTTCTAAAAATATCTTATCATTCACCTGAATTCCTGTAGCTGATCTATCAACGATCGTTCATTTCTATCGATGATAATGTAAGCTAAACATAATCCTATCACTCATACAAATGCATTATCGTCGATCCATCAACAACAACCAATTCCCATCAATGATGCCTTAGCCCCAGGCCCTATAGGTTTCCACTTGGTCTTCACCTACCTAAGTCAATAAGCATAAAATTTTGCTTAAACTGAACCTCCCAAATCCAAATCTGGTCTATCACCGATAAAAAGAATGCGTTGTCGATCCATCAGTGAAACCCTTTCTCCATCAGCAACTGTGGAATGAATTAGGCTAAAATATTGATCTCTTGTCGCTCATGTTAAAATACCATCACCAATCCATCCGTGATCAATTTTATTATTTTAGTCGAGGGTTAGGGAATCATTTGTCTTAAGTGTTCCCTCTCCCGTTGTGCATTAAATAAACCTTGTATCTACTAGGTCGTCTACATGAGTTTTCCTAAAAAATTCTAAAGGTTTATCTATCGTCGATAGCCATTCTCCTTCACTCTTCCATCAGCAATAAGGTAATCTCATCAGCGACAAACTTCTAATCATCGTGCTTGCAAATGCATTATCATCGATCCATCAACGACATCCCTAGGCAATCAATGACCATGTATTATGTGAAAATATCATCGCTCATAAAGGAAGCCCATCATCGATCCATCAACGATAAGCCAAGATGAAGAGCGACAAAGGCATCAACGACCCAGATCATTCCAAAAATATTAACGATGCATGTTTCACCTGGAAAGACATGCATATCACTGTTCAAGGACTGACATAAGGTATGAAGGGGTGGATGACCAAAAATCCAAAAGCGACAAAAATAAAAAAGTATTTCAAGATGAACGTATCTCTTCAGAATGTGTGAAGACCAACAAATCACCTGAGGTAATTTTCAAGGTTATGGTAGCATAAAAGTACAAAATCGCAAGTAAGTACAGATGAAGAACCATCAACCTAAGGGTGTTCAGAAGATAGTAGAAGCAATACGAGCAATGAAGTTTGGCAAACTTAAAAATTGCTCAAAGGAGAAAGTATAAAATCACGTGAATAAAACTTGTCACACAAGTTGAGCACCTCGTGTATTGTACTAAGAAAAACAAATTCATGGAACAAGCAACTCAAAATACAGATTTGATGCAAGTCCAAGATATCCAGATCCACTCGTATCTACATAACATGATGTTGCCACCATAAGCTGATCAAATGGAGCACCTCAAGTCAACTTTATATAAAGGTAGTGGGTGAAGTTAAGAATTAAGAGATAAATATGATTTAAAGGGTGCAAAAGGTGAGGTTCATAGAAGATTGTAAGCAATGCAATAAGTTCATGTTTAAAAGATGCAAAAGGCACAATAAAAGGAAGCAAACACCAAAGCTCCAGTCCATTGTCTGCTTCGAAAGGATATAAACACCTCAAAAGAATATAGTTACAGAGGTATCACCCCAATGGAGTATAGTTATGGAGGTACCCCTTTATTGTCATTCCTCTCAATGGGAATACCTCCAGATATCCTTTTCCATTTTGTATTTGCTCTCATTCCCCTTTGCTCTCTTCGTTTTGGGCATTCTCTCTTGATCATTGTCACTATTTGTTTCAAAAAGCATCATCTCACTACCATTGTTTGTAACCTTCCACATCCATTGTATCCAACTGTTCCCACACACATCCATGTTGTTTCATTATGTCATGTTTATTTTTTCTCCCTTCACCGTCACATTGGGTCCCCCTCTATTTCACCTTAAAAAAATTATCTACGTCAAATCTAGTAAAGGCCCAATCTAAGGATAAAGAAACAGATAACTAGGATAAGTAGAAATAAAATATATATATATATATATATATATATATATATATATATATATATATATATAAATCTATCTTTTGTACAAAAAAGGTAAGGCACAATCAAATGTTTGGTCCACCACTATTGAGAGCCCCCTTCAAATCAAAAGCAGTTAGAGTTGAGGGAGTTGAAAAGACGAGTTGCAGTAGTGGATGACACAATTTTGGATAAATAAGCAGCCTCATAAGAATGGTGATAGTTGGAATCAACTCTTTGCTATAAAAAACTTAGGAAGCTGAAGAGACATAAGGCCAAAGAGGAAAGACACATGGTTGAACCAAGACCAAGCATCTGTAACAGATCTTAGACAAAATGAGCTATAAAAGGAGCTGAAGTGCCCAAGCTTCATCATCAAGCAATCATGTAACCAACTTGTGAGAGGTATTCTAAGTGTTCTATGAGGGTTATTGTATCTTCCCTATCTTATATTTTTTCATAATTTTTCTAAGTTCTTCCCACCTTTGTGCAGGTATTACCGAGATTCGAGTAGTCTACCTAAGATCATTTCCAAGAGCTGATTCAAGGAGCTAGAGTCTATTTGTTGTTGTAATTAGGATAGTATATAATAGCTCCCCTATTACGTAATTTAAATGGGGTGAGCTCTATATTGTATTCATTGAAATACCTAAGCATTCTACCAGGCTTTATCATTGTAGTCATTTTAATTTGAATATAATATAAATCATCTGGTTTCCTCTTTCTGGCGTATTTTGGTGCAATGTGTGTGTGTTTTCTTATCTGTATATTACATTATTTGAATCTACAGGTAATTTTTCTCTCATTAATTTAAAAATCCATGTTGATTACGATATTCGAATGAATGTGGGTTTATCAAATTTTCTTTTCTTTTCTCTCCTTTTCATGTGAATGATTAAAATTTGCTACGATAACCCAATAGACAAGGCATCGATCAACTTTCACATCTGAAATGCTTTCATTGTATGCTTGGTCATTATTTTTGCACATCTATAATATTTTTTTTAATCTGGTTGAGCATATTTGTTTAAAGAATATCACCATAGGCTCATATTAGGGTGTCCATACCTGGCCTTTTTAGTTGTCAAGATACCCAAGGACTAAGAGGTGAGTCTACCAGAGCTCACATATCTACTTGTGGGCCTTAAGGAATTTGAATAGCACGACAGATCTTAAGGATATTTAAATTTTTCCACAACAGGCTTATATGAATTGTGATTTAAAGCTCATGTCGAAATATAGATATTGTGATTGTAGAACAGATAAAACATGTGATACAAAGAATTTGAGCATTGTAAACACAGAGTGTGTCAAAAATGTATGTGTTGAGTATGAAGAAAAAATTATCAAAAATGATCTAAATTGTGATAAATATTATTGTGATGACTTGTTATATTCATAAGGCTATAAAGGCAATGATAAAATTAAAAGGCACATAAAAGAAGTTGGTACAAAATAGGGACATGACGAAACAAGACAAGTTGGTGAAAGTAATTTTGTGACAAGGAACAATAATCACAATTTTGTAGGAGGGAATGTTGTGACAGGAAATAAGGAAGACAAAGTAATGATAGGTACCAATTACAAATTTGCATATATGAAAGAGAAATATTTAAAAAAGATAAAACAAGAATGCAAGAGCCAAAGTCACTATCAGAACCAAAGCCTAAAAGTCAAGATCAGAATCAGATATTGAAGGTATACCAAATAATATAGTTTTGGGGGAGGGGGTTAAAGTCTATTACATTATTTGGTACCTTGAAAGTACATTGGAAGACCTTTGTAAATGTATGGTGTGAAAGAGTGTTGTAAATATTTATCATTTGGTAATCATTAGAGGTTCTTTATTATTAGGGATTCAATAAATATGTTTCTCCTATGATAAATATGAAGAGTCATATCTCCCATCAATTTGAGAAGATGAAGAGTTAGTTAAAGGTGAAATTTCAAGAGTCTTTGTAAAATATATGTAATAGGTAATGTAATATGTGTAATAATATGAGACGTTTTAGTACTTTATTTGTATTAGAATACCATGTTTATCATCCATGAGAATATAGTGAGATTGTTTGAGTATTGTGTGAGATATTTGATCATAAAATATTATTGAAACTTGCTTATATCCTATCAATATCATTGTGTTTCCATGACCACACTCATATTACAATATTGGAGTGAGAAAGTACAACATGGTTGACAAAATAATTTGATGAGTAAACTAAAGTATTGTTGTATTTTATGTGTGCATTAGATATAGTTAAATTTCAAGATTAAATTGATTGAATGATTAAATGTATCTAGAATTCATCCTTGGTACATCAAGGAAAGTTTGAAAAACCAAACTAGTTCACCATGAATATATGTATCATATGCTAAATTATATTGGAGAATTAGGGTTGTACTATCACAAATAAGGTTATTATATGTATGAACAATAGATGCATCACCTGTAGTACAATTGATCGTTGCACTAAATATAGATATAATATGAGTATATACTAAATGGTGTTCATGAAAATATGCATGGATGCATTGCACAAGATGGAACCTCTATCTGGGTTGGTTCTATGTATCTGCCCCTTCATGAAGGGTTAAAGCTTCATTATGTGAAGCTAATACGGGGACATTCCATGGAATGTTAGTTGGTTGTGTGGTAAAGTGCTCAAATAATGCCATATCTTCTTTGAGCAATAGCTCAAGTTCAAAAGAATAAATGTAATGAAAGTTAAACATTGTGTTATAATTATTGGATAAAGTAGATGTACTTATGAGATGATTGAATAAATAACTTTTGAATTCATTGTAAAGATAAAATTTTGATGGTTCAAACCCCACTTGGTATGAGGGGATCAATACCCCTCATAAAAACCTATGTAAACTCATTGATCAAGTGGCATTAGCTCAACCAGTTATATTCCTCAATGTTTTAAGGAGGAGACCCAGGTTCAAATCTTGTCAAATATTACTTGGATAATATCCAATATTTGTTGTAATACCACTATATGGTGATGATGTAATATAGGTGGGACCCATTTCAAACCCATATAACCCATTGAAAAAAAGATAAAATTTTGGTAGTTATAACTAAATTTTATTATGACTATAATGTTGGACATTTCATTGATGTTAATTGATTATTCCTTTACTATTCACATGTATAGTTCTATTTATGTTACTTGATCATTTTAAGATAAATATGTTGATGCTATAATTGAAGGAATATATTGTTCATCTTAGATGATAATTTAATAAAGCATATTGGAATGAAGGTAGAAACATGAGACTTAGATGCCATTAAGAGTAATTTTCATGTTTTCAAACTTGTTATTTCCTTAGCAAATTTTATTAGGAAAAATAGAGATGGCTTTTATGATGATTTTTTTTTGTTGTTACTTAATAAAGAGTTGTCTTTCCTAATGTTATGGTAAAGTTATGTTCTAGGTGCTCATAGTTGTTAGAGATACACTAACAAGTCCATTTTAGAATTGTTATTACTTGAAACTATGCACTCTAGGAATATTTCCAATTTTGAGGTCCATTGGCTATCCTAAAAACCAAACTTGAAACTCTTGAATAAATGTTCAATCATGTTGTATGTTATTCAACAATAGTCACCTGATAATAATTGACATACTTGAATTATAGAATACTTACCATCTACAAGGTTGATGTATCTACTCAAAAAGTAGATGTTTTTATGACAAGATTAAAATCAAGGAAAAGAGTCAAAATTCAAAGGTACTTGACACTCAAATACTTATTCTTCATGATGTCGATGTCATTGGCTTCACATATTACGTTTCCTATTTTTTGCATTGATTGGAGTCATCTAAAAACACTAAATTTAGTCAAATTTAAAGTGGTTATTAATAAGTTATGCTAAATTTATTCAACAAATTAATTTTCTTAGTCTTCAAGTTAGGCAAAATTTGAACTTTATGGATTAATTTTTTTGTTTTATGACATATGTGGTATGATAGCCACAAAATCTTCACAAGAGAGAATCAAGATAAATAGTTGCTCTCGTATTAAATGTAATTTTCATGATATATTGTTATGAGAATATCATAGCTAGTCTTATTGGGATTTCAAGGAACTCTTGAAAACAACAAAGAATTCTTTTTTGACAAAAGAGGAGAAGAATGTGGGAGAGAAATAATATAAACCTTGTATCTTCTTTAAGTTTCAATTAATTTTATCTTCAAATGGAGATCAACATAAAGAGAAAAGTGTAGAGGAAAAAGAGAGATTAATGGGCTTGAAATTTAATTAATTTTGAGGTTTTCTTCAACATTCATTGCTCTAATATAAAATGAACAAAAATTTTACTTGTAAGGTTGAATATGAAATGTCATGCACTCTTATGATGTAGTACTTTAGTTGAATCCTTGGAAATAAAAAATATCTCATTATGAAACGATGAAATATTTTCAAGGATTAAATAAGAAAATAATTTTACTTCATTGGCCACATGAAAGAAAGGGAACACAAATGAGTATGAACATAAAAAAATAAAGGTAAAATGTATGCAACTAAATTATCAACTTCAAAATAATTATCATTTTTATGGGTCACTCCCTTGAGGATGAAGTAATACTGGATAAGTACCTTGGAGGTATATATACTCATCTATGATATCTTATCCTACTCTTTAATCCAAGTTGCATTGATGAAGTTAATGTGAATATAAATTACCTAAAAAATGAAGCAAGAAAATTGTGAAAATAAGTGCTTTCAAACTAAAATATGTATACACTTTTAACCAAGAAGATAAGACCAAACCAAAAGCAATGAAGAGTGGTGATATCACTACTAATTTAAACGGTACCAATTCCAAGAAGCATTGCTTATGTTATAACAAATATAGACATATTATTGCTTCTTGCTAGAAGTTGCATACTAAGATGAAGAAGAAGAAGAAGAAATGGTCGATAACAACCTTGTTTAAAGGACAAAAAGTATAATTAAATGACAAGATTGCATAACTTACATGCTTAAGGAGAAATCATTCTCCAAATACAACTAATAATCATGTCAAGCGTAATGAAGAAAAAAAAAAGAATTCTTTCTCACAATTCAAGTTTAGAAGGTAAAGAAAAATGTTTTGATTTCTCAAAATAATTTTATTTTGAATGCTTGGTAGAAAAACTAGGTTTAAAGGCCACCATTCATCTATACACATCCATTGGGCACTCTTCACAAGAATATTGAGTTGCATGTCTTTGAGCAATGTAGGGTGGACTTTGTACTTTTTGCAAACTACATTAATGAGGTTCATTTTAATGTAATTTTACTTAATGTGTGTTAAAAACTTTTAGGTAACCCATATCTATGAGATAGGAATGCCATACACGAGATAAAATGAGTTACACTTCATCCAAGATGGACTACCTTACCTCATTATGCATAAAAATAGAATAAAAAAACATTTCATATCTCAAATGATCAAGCAAATAGACTTATCAATTCAAGCAAAATAATTTTTCATAGGTTGTTAAAGCCAAACAAGAAACATAAACAAAGGTGTATTTTCATTGTCTAGTTACATAAGGAAGCAAATAAATAATCCTCTATAGCTTCAAACATGTATTTAAAATCCAAAGGGCTTGTTACTATAAATGGATGGAAAACATGAAATCCATTTGACACCAAATATACCATACCTACTATTAACATGGAAAGAAATGACATGAAAAGTCAAGTAGAAAGCTTGTTGGACAAAGGATAAAATGGCCAAATTCTTCTCTATATGGGTAACCTATTGTCTTGGTTACAAATAAAGATGAAACTTGGAAGGTGTGTGGCAATTAGAGAGTCATCAACAATAGCAATACTCCACTAAGAATAGGCATACTTTACTAAGAATTGATAACCTTTTTAACCAACTTCAAAGTGTAAAAAACAAAGCTAAATTTAAAATTGAATTACCATAAAATAAGGGTGAAGGACATTAAAAATAAATTTCAAGAACAATTAGAGGTTTTATGAGTGATTTTTACCTCTCTTTGGGCATTGTAATGTGCTAATCAGCTTCATGAGAGTAATGATATGTGATATTTTTAGGCCTTGTATCCTTTTTGAAATATAATTGAATAGCATCCTACTTTATTATAGAAATTAATATGAAGAATGCAAGTTTGCAAAATAGTCCTTGATCCATCTTGTTGTTTGATAGTTGAGGCTTGATCATAACTAGATAGAAGCCATCCTTATTGGGCATCACCAATTATTGTCATATAAGTTTGATGCTTGGTAGGAAATTTCCAATACTTGAATTTTATGCTTTGTTTTTGTAAAATTACTACTCATACTTTCAAGAAAAAAAAATGAAAACTTTCATTAAAACACGACTTCATCAATTTGTAGCAAACTTTTGAGATAGACACATGTAAGTGGATATGCCATGGAGGCTATTCTCAAACAAGAAGGAAAATTAATTTGCTACCATTCTGAGTTGTTAAATGAGGCAACTATAATTATTCTAAATACAACAAACAACATTTTGCATTCATATAAAATGTTAAGAAATAATAGTGAAAAAAATAGTTGTTGATACTAACCATAAATTATTAAAATAGTAATAAGCACAAAATAAACTTTAACAAACAAAACACTTTAAATGGATGTATTCTTTTAATAATTTTTTCAGACCTTAGAATATAAGGAAAGTACCAAAGAGTTTGTTGATTTGCTTTCAAATGCCATTACAAAATAAAAATTTAGTTGTTAACATCTTCATGAGGTTTTAACTGTTCATCCACAAAGTGTTCAAGTAACAACATAAAGAAGACTCAAATTTTCAAAAAATATGTTGTGCATTACTCTCTCCAATGATGCATGATAAGGGGAATTAGATGACTACTACCTATAACATGGGTTACTCTATTCTGAAAAACTACAGAGACCTCAATTGGAGAATAGGGTGCATTTAGCAAGGAAAACACTCTTTTGAAATTGTCTATCACTTTATAAGAGATAAAACACTTGCATGTTTAGGAAAATAAGCCTCTTTTCCAAAGATACAAAAGGATGTTATAGAGTACATTAAGGATTATGGCATGCTTAGATTTCACAAATTAAGTAATGTTATTTTGGTTTTTATCCTCCTTAATCAATACATATAAGATCACAAGAATACATTTCCATGGGCTTCCTTGAAGATATACCGAAAATAAGGTAAAGTAATGTCCACCTTGTTATCGGGGATAGGTTTAGCAAGATGTTAGTTTTGAATCAATGCAAAATTACAATTAATGAACAAGAGATATCTTTCAAATTCTTTTTCAATGTTTGGATTCACTTTGATTTTACCTAATGCATCATTTCAACAAGACAAAAAAATTTGAGTTCCTCAAAAACATCTCCATGGAACAAGATTAACACTCAATTAAAGATGTCTAATTTTCATCTAAAAATAAGGACAAACTAGTCAAATTCATATACTGATTTATTTGTTACTTGATACACTAGTTTATTTGTTGAGACACTAAAAAGTGTCCAAAACAATTAAAAATATCTATTTTTCATTCCAAAACAATTAGGTAAACTAGTCTACTTCATATATTGATATTTTTGTTCACATCATATACTAACTTATGTTAGGTGAGATTCAATAATCAAACTCCTAACATATTAGGCAATAAATATTCTCTAGGATTATAATCAATATACCGGATAGAAACTCAGATATATATTCATGTCATGACTCATAAAAAAATCACACAATGTATTCAAGTGGATGATAAATGTACTACAGTATAAAAATAATGCACTGTGATTCGATACATACAATCTCCATTGCAATCCCTACATATAGACTTTTTTTAAATATTCTCTTGATAATTCATCTTCAACTTCTCAAACTCATGGGATATATGAATCTTTATATTTCTCATAGAGAAATACTTTATTAACCTTCTAATAAAGACAAAACGTAATGATTATATAATACCACATAATTACAAAATATTTACAAAGTATACACAAGGTACCAGATAATGTAATATTCTTTGACACTCTCCCTATTATTATTTTTGGTATAATTTCATTCTCTGACTTTGGTTATAGCTTTACAACTTTGGCTCTAGCACTAATTTTGGCTATTGCTTTTTGGTGTTGATTCTTTCCAAACATTCATCTTTCATATGTGCATTTATGTCACAATAGTTGTAATTGGTACTTGTCATAATTTTGGTTTCACTATTCTGTATATGCATTCAATGTTACATATCACAACATTCTCAATTACAAAGCTGATGTTAGTATCCCTTGTCAAAAAATCACTCTCATCTACTTGTCCTATAAATTTGAAGCCTTTGTATTTTGGGCTTATTTCAAATACAATATGTTCTTTCATTTTGTGCCCTGTTTCAATATATATGAGTTTTGTACCGATCACTCTTCCATGCCTTTCAGACTCATCATTATATTTATTTATATTACCATCTAAATGTAACAAGGCACCACAAAAATATTTATCATAACTTAGACCATTACTGATAAATTCTAGAAAATATAGATCACTATCACTAACAATATCTGAATAACTTATACCATCCTTATCCTTGTCACTATTTAAATATTTTAAACCATTAACAACACACTATCCATCAAATCTAACAATTTGACCTACATTTTGACAAACACACCCTACATAATCAAAGCAAGCATTTTTTGTCCAAGCATTCTCATGAATACCCTTTCTTTTAACACATCTAAAATTGTTACTATAAAATTCATAATGCCTCAAATTATAATTCTTTAGAGAAACTCATCTAGTATTGTCCTTGTTACCATCAACATTTCTATCACAATCATTCTCTATTTTATAATGCATTCATCCTCTAAAACATTTCTTATACTAACATTTTTAAGAGTATTGCTCAAACCATTAGTGTCTATTTTCTATGAAGGATCACTACTTACATCACAATTTGCATCTTTTATCTGACAAATATTATAATATGCATCTATGGTCCTTAAATCACTAGTGTCACAACTTACATCTACCATCTTGGGTTTCAATGTGTAACAATTTTCATCTTTCATCATGAGTATATTTTTCAATTTCTTTACTACTTGTTTTTGACATTGTTCTTGTAGGTCATCAAGTGTGGATAGAGCCATTTGTAATGTATTTTTCATTTCTTTGAGGTATTCCTTACAATATTCTTTTGAGCTATCTTCTTTTTTTGGCTGGATAATAAGGGTTTGTACTCGAGTCTCCCACCCTTGAAAAATTACAAATCTCTTCTTTAGACCTTGAGAGTTTATAAATAAATACACTTCTCATCTCAATTGAGATGCTATTGCGATAAATCTACATCATTTTATATAAAATGTTTAAATTCTTGATATTCATTTTTTGGATCTTTTCAATTTTCTGTATGAATACAATTATTCCATAATTTAGCATCTTTCTTGAAATTTTCCTATAGAAGCCTTCACAATGCCAAAACTTCACCTCTACTACCTATGCCTTGTATCTTAGTACAGTAATATTTCTAAAATATTGCTCTATCATAGTCTGCTTTACCAAATTTGGATTGTTAGTTTCCTTCCTGAAACACAAGTGTAACCACAAAAATTATAATAAATAGTCTAAATGAAAACATGTTATTGTTGTAAAATAAAACAGATATTACCAATGGAAAACATTAAAATAAATCTTAATAATTAATTGAATCATGCAATCAAAATTTTCTTGTCATCTTCAACTAAACTTATTGCTTCCTCTAACCATGGAAAGGAGAATTTAACTTCACGATCCTCAATCAAAACCTCTTTATTGGATAGCTTATCTGCACATTTGTTTTTTTCCTTAATATATGTGTAAATTGGATTTCTTCAAACTCTTTAGGAAGATCTTGAATTTCCATAATTCTCTTGTATGTTCCATGGACCCTTTGCTTTCCTCAAAATTGTATTTATTACTATGAGAGAATCACCTTCCATCCATACTCTATTCCACTTCATTTGTTTAAATAGTTTTAACCCTTCTAAAGTTTCCCAAGCTTCAGCTTCATTATTTGTCTTAAATCCACTATTGAAAGCATAATGAGACAAAATCTCTCTATTATTTCTAATTATTCCTCCTCCTTTTGTTGGTCCTGGGTTTCCTTTAGATGCTCTATAAAAATTCAATTTAATGCACTCCACATTTAGTGATTTCCACTTTATATTCTTTGCCTTCTTTTTTCTTCTCTTGTACCCAACATCATAATTCCATTTAATGACTTAACTCCATCTATCAAGGCTCTCTGCTTCTACATTAGTGACTAAGTAAGTTGATAGGGTTGGTTTAGACTCCTCTATGGCTAAAAAAATCTTCTTTTTCATTTCCTCTACATTGCTTCCCTTTCCTTCAAATATTCTTCTATTCCTTCTAGCCATATAGTCCAAAGTATTGTATCTTTTGATATATCCCATATAGTCTGATGTGGAGGTCAAAGACAACAGAAAATATTGGTGGTTTAGCCAAAGGTGAATGATTGTTCCACCTTATAAATGGAGAACAAGAGGTAGACACCACATGCCTCATTACCAAGGCTCAACAAATTATTTTTCTACTGATTCAGCTTGAGGACAATGGCACCAAGAATTTTTACCTGTGTTGCACCAACTACAAATTTTCCTACACAATATCAGCAAATGGATGCTTTGCTTTGCTTTTTTACTATTCTATTATATTTTAGGATCCAAAGGGTATCACACTACACTACGCAATAAAGCATCTAATTGACTTCATTCTCGAGTTAACACTTCTCAACGGTATTTTGTACTGTTGATCAGTATAGAAAAAAAGAATCAACATCAATTAGGATCTAATCTATTAGGGAAGGATTCAACCAAGTTCATCACCCTGTAGAAGTCTCATTTTGCTAGCGTAAGATGAGGATTGGGCATGACACCTGTGTATTGATTATACAATATTGAATAAATTCACAATGAAGAGCAACTACATATTGTCACGTATTGATGATGGACCAGCTCCAAAAGGCTTCATACTTCAACACGATTGATCTCAAATCATCACCAACTACCAATCTATCCCACAAATATTTGCAAGACAACCATAAAGACCAAAGAAGAATTATATGAGAATTTGGTTATACCTTTAGGCTTCACCAACATCTTGATGACATTCATGCACCTAATGAACAAAGTGTTGCAACCATTCATAGGGTCTTGGATGACATCCCTATATTCAATAAGACATAGGAGGAGCATTTGCAACATATGCACCAAGTTCTTGATACTATGCACCAACACAATATTCAAGCTAACCTAAGCTGGTGTACCTTTGACATCGCACAAATTTCATACCTAGGCTACATCATTGATCAACAAGGCATACATGTAGATCCACAAAAGATCAATGTCATCTAAGAATGGCCAACAACCAAGAACCTAACATACTTCAAAAGCTTTCTTAGATGTGCCAGCTTCTATTGCAAGTTTATCTTGGGTTTTTCACATGTTTTGTGGTCTCTGAACCAGGTCATGCATGGGAAAATTGGACTTCACAACCATAGTAGGTGCTCAGTGAGTTGAAGCAACACCTCTATTTAGCACTAGTCCTAGCCTTGCAAAATATCACTCAATCGAGCTACAAAATGATACTTCTAATTATGCACTTAGCACCATTTTTATCCAGCTAATATTCTAAGACCCTCTCTGACACAACTCGACACTATTCTACATATGAGAATTTGTAAACCATTGTTCCATTTTTATAAAGTGGAGCCACCACATCATGCGTAAGGAAACCATTATTTATTCTTATCACAAGCCTTGCAATTTTTTTATTCTCTGAGTAGGCTAGAAAATGCTAGGAACATTAAGTGGATTGCTTACCTACAATAATTATATCTTGTGATCAAACATCACAAGGGAAAGAAGAATCAGGTAATAAATTGTCTAATCCGACTACCAATACAAACATTGTTAACTCTCTTTGATTTTAGAGGGTATGGCATCAAATTGCAATAACTAATGAGCGTTATATCCTACAAATGCCAACTTTATCAAATATCACCAATAATTAACAAAGGGTAAGTCAATGCTTGAACATTATCTCTAGGATGAGTTGTGTAATATCTTGGAAAGTTGTGTGTGCCATCTTGTATACCATACCAACAAGGAGCACTATTCCAAGGTAGTTGGCCACTTTAGCATCAACAGGACACTTGAAGTGTTAAAGCAACATATTTATTGGCCCCACATGTGCCATGAGGTGGAGCTCTACATTCATTCTTGTGCACCCTACAATATTGTAGAATGAGCAAACAGGAAGATAGTGCTCTACACACCATTGCAAGTTCCTTCCAAACCTTGGTAGTCCATCAACGTGGATTTTCTCTCAAGGTTGTCAACCACCAAGCACTAACATGATTGCATCTTTACGGTCATGGACAAGTTGAATAAGATGGCTATCATGGTCCCATGCAAGAAAAAATAAATGCTATTAAGACTATTTATCTATTCTTTCAACAATTTTATATTTGCTTAGGCCTACCTAGTTCAATTGCATCAGAAACTCCATTAGCAACTTTTAGATACATATATGAAATCAACTAGACACAAAATTCAGCATTCTACTAACTTTCATCCGCAAATACATGGGAAAAAAAAGTCGTAAATCAAATGCTAGTGCACCATATCTAAATTTACAATCATCACTATCCTCGCATGTGGGATGAGTGTCTATCATACCTATATTATTCCTTCAACAAGACTATTCCTACCTCCATAGGTCACAATTTGTTTCAAGAATGTCGTGTATTCTAGCATAGCACCCTAGTGAATGTCGCCTTATATATCTTGACTAGCATCATGATGCCAACACGGGTCAAGGTGCCAAACAAGGCTGAGAATTTTTTGCAATAAGTGCAAAATATTTTAACTCTAGTCCAAGAGATCCTTCAATACCAACATCAGAAGTACAAAGTGATAGACACAATATCTAACACACTTCAAGTTGGAGATAAAATTTGGCTCCATATGAAGAAGGAATGTTTATCCAACCTACATTAGAATATCAAACCATTGCTCTATGGCCCATACACCATTCAATGTTAGGCAAATAAGAATGTTTTTTCTCTTAACTTTCCACATTACTTCAAGATGTATTTTATTTTCTATGCAAAACTTCTCAAACCATACCATCCTCCTCTATTAGATCTTATGGCAATATAGCATCCAAAAAATATAGACAAAAGTTTGTTGGGACTTGTTGTAGTAGATCAATTGATCAACTTCACCAAAAAAAAAATTATCTGAGAACACACAACCTATTCAAGGTTGCAAAGTAAAGTTAGTTTACTTCATAAACCAAGTGGTATACACTTGAACAGCTTAGGTGGTCCTTCACATAGTTGAATATTGACACAATGGGAACCATTGCTTCCCAAAGAGGGATGAATGACTTGAGCAAAGCAAAGGGTTGCTCAAATTCCCAAGGTATTTTATGCCAAATAAATTCTAGCTTATAGGCCTTGGCACCTATCTAGAATTTTCACCAAAAGGGTTAGCGCCAAGTCAACTTTTGATGCCATGACTTCTATGGTATCAATTTTACACTAGCACCAACCCTATGTGTCATCATTTGAAGTTATACTACACATAGGATCTTGTAGCAACAGGTGCCAAACACATTTCCACATAGGACTCATTCAACTATCTATCATCCCAAAGACTAGATCCAGACACAAAGGAAGTAGAAGGAGCAATTCTCCAACTATTTCTAAAACTGCTTCTTGATCTATTGGAAGTCACTGCTTTGTAACCAGTGTACAGTATTGATAAAGCATAGTTTTGAAACTCTTTTTAGTCTTATTTTATTCAGTATTCTTCAGTTACTTTCATTTCCCAATTCTTGTTCCCTTTCTCATTCCTATAGATAAGGTCGCTCCTACCACCTAAGCAAAATAAAGTGCCTTGCACCCTACAACGCTTAAACCCTTAATTTTTTAAGAGTTGTGAATCAATTATGTGAGAAAAACAAAGTCTGATTAAAGTCCCAAGGAATTTTATGCCAAAGTGCTTTCTACTTGTAGGTCTTGGCACCTATTTCAGCTTTTTTCTAGATAGGTTAGAACCATGTCAACTTGTGGCATCATGACTTGTATGGCACCAACTTCCGTTTGGCACCAATGCTCAAAACTAGACAAAAATATGGCACCAATCCCACATGTCATCATCTCGCATCAAATTGCATTAGGATCTTGTCGTGCCAAGTGTCAAACATGCCTCTATAGAGGACCAATTCACCCACCTATCATTCCAAAGACTAACCATTCTCCAACCGTTTTGACACTACTTCTTGCTCGGTTGGAAGATGAAGTATTTCATATTCCAACTACTGTAACTAATATGCATTTTGTATAAAGCATAGTGTAGGAACTCTTTCCATTCTTCTTTGGTTCCTTCCCTTTCTCAATTCTTTGTTCCCTCTCTCATTCCTACATATACAAGTTATTCTCGTTGCCCAAGAAAAATAGACACCTTGCAATGTGTGAACCCCTTGTATTGAACACTTTTATAGTTGCATTACAAAAAACATGGTTAAATTTTGTAGTGTACTTATACATTTGCAATATCATCTATGAATTGGTTTGTTTATTTTTTTGAGGTGTATTTCTTCATTATTCTTGATATGGAGAGATAATTGTGCCTTGCTCCCCTACTGCACAACTCTGAGATATAATTCTCAGATACCTCAAGCTGGTTCTGCAAGTTGTCCTCAGCACGGTTACATCCTAGGCTCCACAATACAGATCAGTCAAGCAGTAAAAGCTCATTTTATCCAGTATGAACTATGACTCAATGATTTTTTAGAAACTCACAAAGTTTCATAATTATCATAATTGCTTGTAAAGCATGGACTACAAAAAAGTAGGTTGATAGTGAACTCAATAGAAATAATGACATCAAATTTATGAAGAGGAATAAGTTGCAAAGTCATAAGGAAATATATATTATAGATAATTAGATTTGTATCATTTAGAGTTAAATCAAACTCTTCATGAATAAGAGAATATAGGATACAAAAAATTAAATGAACTAATAATTAAAATTATTTAGTGTTAATAAGACTTCATTCTAGAGGTGTAGGTGAATGTTGGGAGAAACCTCAATAGGGGGATTTACAATGAGGTGCAGGTGCAAAATGCAAGCCAAAAAGGAGGGTTTATAGTGATCCATGGCTGAGGGTTTATAGAGATTGGTTGATAACAGAACGATGAAGCCTTGGATGGTGAACGAATGAGGATTTCATAGAAAAATGATCAGTATGCAAAATAAGCCAGAGAATATGGACTCCAAGAAGGGCCAAAATAACCATGAGCACATGCAGGTGGAACAAATAGTACAAGCCAGTGTTTAGATCCCACTCTAGGAAGAGAAATTTAAATATTTATTCAAGTTTATAGCAGTCAATCCCAAACAAGGGTATAATCAAGAGTGCAAACACACAAGAGGTTGAGGCCCAACTTAATAACAACAAGCTAGGGCTATATTGCAACAAGTGGAAAATACAATTAGATCATTGGAAAATAATCAAGCAAGGACCAATGTTGTTGGTCATGGTAAGAAAAATGAGTCGATTCTCAGTATGGGAAGATATTCTAATGAAAATTTGCTAAAGATGACCTTCGAGGATGCCTTGAGAGGAGGAAAACCACAAAAAATTGCAATTAATAACTCTAGGGCTTCCTGCTAGAATTTGAAAATGACCAAAATAGACCCTATAAAAATAACCTTAAAGTGCATGAAAGCGATAAATGGCTCTCCTATAGTCCAACTTCAAATGTCAAACATACAGACTAGGATTGATGCTATGGAAATCAAAGGATTAATTTGTCGATTTATGGGTCTTTGCCCAAACCTCCCTACTTTCCAAATGTGGGTTGCTAGAAAATAGAGAACTAGAGGTGAGTTGAATTTTTTTGCTTATCCCAATGGTTATTTCTTAGTTCTTTAATGAGGAGGATAGAGAACAAGTTTTTTGAGGGGGTCCTTTATTCTTAGGTATGGCAAGGCTTTTCATGAAGCCTTGGCATACCAAGTTCAGGGTAGAAGAGGAAATACCCTCAATAGCTCTACTCTGGGTGAGACTTTTTGGGTTGTCTTCTAAGTTTTGAAACCAAGTTCTCTTCATGGCAATAGGAAATACTCTCAGATATTATATGATGATAGATGATACTACAAGCCAATTTGAACAAATTATCTATGCCAAAATTTATGTTCTCATCAACCTTGACAAGCCCTTGCCAAAAAATATTACTTTGTAGTTTGGGGAGGATACCTAAGAACAAGATGTGGACTATGAGAACATCCCCTTCAGGTGCAAGATTTTTCATGAATATGGTCACCTAGCTAGGGATTGCAAATATTGGATCTCGAAGCAAGCACAAGAGGAAAAAAACCCTAGAGGTTTCCAACTACCTAAACAAAATAACATACAGAGAAAGCAAACATCTAAAGAGCAGACAATCATCTCCACCAATAAGTTTGCTAACCTCCCAATGGATGATGAGGATAACATCATGGAGATGGAGATCCTAGAAAATCCTCTTCAACCCATAAGAAAGAAACCAATAGTTAAATAAAAAAATTGCAATAATGAGCCAAATCTAGGTTTACCAAGTAGCCCACAAGTGAACTCAATCCAACAGTTGAAGAGATACTAAAGGAAAAATAGAAGCCAAGTGAAATACAATGACTTTAACCAATCAAATGGAGAAACTCATAAAGGAATAGATAGTTTTGGTGACACCCAAGAATCTTCTGACAATGCCATGGTGGTATTCTCACCTACGCTAGGTTTGGAGTCCATCTTGAAACCAACATGAGTGAGTCAGGATTATACTAAAAATATGAAGCTAGACACATACCAAATATCAAGAAAGAAGACTACTCAACATCAAATAGGGAAATAAGGTGCAAATAGGATAGCAACGAGTAAGGTCAAGGATATTACCCACATTTTTAGTCCTCATGCTTGATGAAGTGCATCACCTAGAATATTCAAGGGCTTAAAGGTAGCCCGATAAAGCATAATGAAGTAAAACAAATGATTCAACATCGTCCACAAATGGTTTTCATCCAAGAAACAAAAATGCTAGTAGAAGAGATGCAAATATTTTCTAAAAATATTTTGCCTGCGTGTGGGTGTTATCTCTAAGCTCCAAAGGAGCATCTAGAGGAGTGTCTTGTCTTTGGGATCCAAAAGAGATAGTGATACACCAAACAATGGGAAGTTTGGGAGATTTGACTTTACTGGCCCAAAGTAAACATTCTCCTTAGCATATGTTATGTCTCAATATATACACACCTACCATCCTAGATGAAAAAAGACAACAATGGAGGAATGTAGTCTATATTATTGGTCATTTTCCTAGAGCTTGGTCACTTGTAGGTGGATATTTTAACACCATCCTCTCATTGGAAGAAAATATAGGGGGAAGTCACACTCTAGACAGTAGTATTAACCTCATGACAGAACATATTAGATCTCTTCATGTGGTAGATATTAAACCAAACAATAATTTGATGACCTGGTCTAACAAAAGGCAGGACCCAACATGCATTCTATAAAGACTAGATGGGTTTCTATTATCAAAGGAGTTTTTGAGAAATGAATATATTCCAAGGGCATAAATGTTGAATAATGCAAGATCTAATCATTGGCCAATGTTGGTAAAAGTCTAGAAGACCACACCCAATCACGCTCCTTTAGATTCCAGCTAATGTGGTTTTGAGATAGTAGTTTTTGAGATAAGGTTCATCAATGGTGGTTGGAGGGGAAACTCAATCATGGTAAGAAGATGTACAAATTTTTAAGGAGCCTTCATTACCTTAATTCTAAATTGAGAACATGGAACTAGGAGGAATTTGGTGACATAAAGTAAACAAAACAACATATCTTAACCAAACTTGAGGACCTAGATGAGCAGATACAAACGGATGGCACTACTAAGATCCAAATCAAGGAGGAGACTAGGTTTCCTGCTCAGCTAGAGGAATAGGACACAAGAGAAGAGATCCTGTAGAAACAAAAATCTAGGATCCAATGGATCTAGGAGGGACATAGGAATACTAGCTTCTTCCATAAATATCTTCTAGCAAGGTGGTCGCACAATTTCATCTCATCCTTGAAAACAATAGTGGGTGATTTAATACACACATGGGATGGGATGAAAGATATAGCAATAGAATACTCCAAGTGATTCCTAAACCAAGAGGCACAACAATAAGTACTCCAAGTGATTCCTTCTCTCTTCACAGAGAAATATAATGTAACTTTGACTACCCCAATTATTGTCAAAAAACTTCAGAAGGTAGTTTTCAAGATGCAAAAAGGAAAAAATCCAAGCCTCGATGGATTTCCCATAGAATTCTATCAATAATTATTGGATATCATTAAGGAAGAAGTGTTGGAAGTGGTAGAAGAGGCTAGGATAGCCAAAGTGATGCTCAAGGAGGTTAACAAGACATATATAGCTTTGGTTATTATAATATAGGAGTCTGAACACATCTAATTGGCTTAATAATAGATGTAATATCTTCATATTTTTATGGGAATGGACCCTAATAGAAGGAACATATAGCTTTTTAAACACTATGTCAAATTATTCTATTAAAGTGATAAGAAGATTAAACTATGTTAAGTTATTGGTGTATTCCCTAGAAGATAAAATTAGTGTATGCCTTATGTATGTTCTATTAATGTACCAAAGTCTATTAGTTAAAATATCACTTGAATAATCCTTTAGGGGGTTGACCCCAAATGGGTATAGCAAATGTTTTGGTGCTTTAACGATCAACAAATCTGAAGGTTGAAGGAGTGTGGAAGGCTAGAGGCTAAAGGAGCATGGAAATCTAGAGGATGAAGGAGTGTGGAAAGCAAGAGGTTGAAGGAGTGTAGAAGGCTGGAGGCTAAATGAGCATGGAATGCTAGAGGATGAAGGCTAAAGGAGCATGGAAGGTTTGATTGGCTGAAGGAGAATGGAATGTTGGACTGGCTAAAGGAGTTACAACGAAAGGTTGGGATGTTAGATGAAAGGTTGGGATGTCTAAAGGAATGTGGAAGGCTGATAAGTTGAAGGAGCATGGAAGGTTGGGTCGATTGAAGGAGCTACAACAAAAATTTGGGATGTTGAGTGGAAGGCTAGAAAGGCTGAAGGAGCGTGGAAGGCTGCTTACATTGAGAAAAATAAATTTGCAAAGTGCAAAGGATTAGAGTCTTTTCCTAAAAAATATTTCATCTTTTAGGAGCCATATATTTGCAAAGAGTTATCTGATTCAGTTGATTCTTGGAACAACTTATGCAGAATTTGAGTAGCTTTAAAATGAGTGGTCATATGCTAAAATCCAAAAAACATTGAGGGAGATACAATCCTATGAAATTAACCATTTAGAACAAGGGCAGTGATCATTTTTCAAGTCACAAAAAACAAAATTGTAAAGTACGAAGGATTAGGTTTTTTTTCTAAAACATATCTCATCTTTTAGGACCTATATCTCTGCGAAGAGTTATTTGATTCAACTATTTATTGTACCGACTGGTGTAGAATTTGAATAGCTTTAAATTGAGTTGTCATATGGCAAAGGGCAGTGATGATTTTTCAAATCATGAAAAATAAAATTGCAAATATTTTCCAACTAGGGTTTAAACGATGGGAAGAGCAATGAAGGGCTATGACTTTAGCGAGGAAGGAAACTAGCAATTCATATTTGGTAAAGCAGACTATGATAGTGCAATGTTTTAGAAATATTACTCTACTAAGATGCAAGGCATAGATAGTAGAGGTGAAGTTTTGGTATTGTGAAGGCTGCTATAGGAAAATGTCAAGAAAGATGCTAAATTATAGAGTAATTGTATTCATACAAAAACTTGAAAAGATCCAAAAAATGAAAATAAAGAATTCAAACATTTTATGTAAAATGATGTAGGTTTCTAGCTATAACATCTCAATTGATATGAGAAGTGTATCTATTTGTAAACTCTCAAGATCTAAAGAAGAGACATGTAATTTGTCAAGGGTGGGGGACGCGAGTACAACCCCTTTTTATCCAACAAAAAAAAATCAATTTAATAAAAGGAATTGAACAACATTATCTTAGTTGTGAATGCAATGATTATTTTGTATCTCAAAAATGAATTCCATCCTATTTAATATCCCCTTGATGTGAACTTATAATTTAATTAAATGTGGTTCTATTAGGTTACTTTAAAACTAGTTTCATCAAGTCATTTTATTAGTTTTTATTTATTCAAAATTCATAGTTTAGTCAACCATTTCTCATAGTTCTTTGACATAGAATTTGGTATCTAACTAATCGAAATAAGTCAATTTTTATTGTTCAAGGAAAAGTAGTAGGTCATATATTATTAAAGAAATGTTTAGCCATAGACCATATTTGAATAAGATCCATTTAAGTTCTCTCATTTTCCAAGTTCATCAAAGGAATCAAGTCGTTCCTAGGTTAAATCCCAATTTATTTCCAAATTCATCATACTTTTTTCCCAAATGATTAGGCCTATTAACAAAATTTTGAAGAAGGGCACCACTCTAGAATAGACCAAAGAGTGAAATAAAATATTCTAGGATGTTAAAGGTGCCATCACTAGAGCCCCAATCTTGATCAACCCTAATTTCTCCAAATATTTTAGGTTATATGTGTTTTGTACAAATGAAAGTATCATTGTTGTCCCATCCCAAAATGATGAAATATGAGATTATCATTATTATCCCATCCCAAAATAATGATAAAGATGAGAAAAGTGTCATCTCATTCATGATCCAAGCCCTCCATAACTATGAGAAAAAATACAATATTATTGAAAAGTATGTATTTACCATCATGAAAGCTCTTAAGAAGTTAAAGTACTATCTATCACAAATCAAAACCACCATATTTTTGGTACACCTCAACGTCCAAACTGTTATACTTCATGGAAATTTAGAAGAAAAGAGTGACAAGTGGTTCAATAAAATCTAGGAATTTGACACTAAGACGAAACCCACTAAGCTCATTACGGGAAGAAATTATGTAAAATCTTAGCAATGATAGTCCTCAAAGATCATATTGCTTTGGTAGAAGAGATAGACATGGATGATAGATTTGGTTGGATGGGTGGTATACACAGATATATGGTCATAGGGTAGGTACCAAAAGGATTGAAAACTAAAGAGAGAGCTCAATTTAAGCAAAAAATAATATATTATTATGATGGCATCTTGTTGCATTACATTGAAGAAGAAATAAAAAAGGCCCTAGTCAAAGAATACTATGAATAAAACCACCCAGAAAGTGAAATTTTATCTTCACATGGAATGGTGAATCTATGATGAAACACAACAATATTTTTCAAATTTAGAATTCCAAATAATAATGCAATCAAATTTGGCATTAATTCTTAATCGAATCAATGTTTTCATATGAATTTTTAACTGATATTGTTTTACATATCTAGAAGATCAATCCATCCTTTCAAAATTTTCTAACTGCACAAAGTGTGCTTCTCCTTTGTTAAGTCATGATTCAATCATTATTACAATCACAAAATTCCTTTTAACTACAAAAGGTGCAATTCATACTTTCTAAAAGTATGATCCACTCTTTCCTTTTCAAAAAGGGAAATATTTCCTAAGTAATTCACCCTATTTTTCCAATGAAGGGTAGGTCTTATTCAAGTAAGGAAAGTGCAATTCACCTAGAGAAAAATTATTATTTGCCTTACACAAAGTTACAGTTCATCATTTAGGAGGTTTTGAGTTGATTTTCTACTTGCACAGGTACAATCCAAATTGGACGAAGTCTTATAAATATAATATAAAAAATATAATAAGTTGGTATAGAAATTCAACTAATCGGACATAATTATTACCAAAGGAAAGGCACCAAGGGAAAGGAGTTCTTCTTAGACTAAGTCAATTAGTAAATGCTTGGAATTTGTAATCCATGCAAGATCAACCTGGGATACAAAGTGCATCTAACCCATCGATTCAAGCAGTGATACAAGCACAATAAAATAAAATAAAATTCTAATATTATATAATGTAAATTGGTCCCATAAAATTCTCAAAAAATTCAAAATATTATGTAAAATTAGCAAACCTTTTGTGGCCAATCAAGACTTCAAATTTTTAGGACATTATCTAGAATCAATCTTGATATCCCTATGGCTAGGTTCTATAATATCGACAAGAAACTACTCAATATTATCCAATTTTATAGTATTTCCCATATCCCATATCAACAAAGTGATCCTAATACTCAAGAAATTACAAACCCTAATCCTCATGCATACCTTAATTCATAGCTAGAACAAAATCTAAATTAGGCATTTCTTCCTCAATAGATAATGGATTCACAAAATTCCCAAGTAGTAGTCCCAAATGAGAAAATGATTCAATATGCTCTGTAATAATAGGATTACATGAGACCTCCACATAATCAAATGCAATAATTTCCATAAATGAATTATGGGCAAGAACATAAAGACTACTATATCCAAATACAATCGATACCATAGAACTAATTTCCCAATTGAAAATACAAAGGACCCTTAAACCTAATGGTATACTCTCCAATACAAGATTTCACTATGAAGTCCTAACCCACCTTTGATGGAAATAGTAATAAGACTATTATATACCACCTCAATTAGGTAACCATGTTGAAATCCATATACTAAGTATAGGAGGAAGATATTATAATATGGTTATTGATATATTCATTGAGGTATGAAGCAACATTATGGTATAAAATCCTACTTATGATGTTAGATTTAGTAGATGGAAACAATAATTTAAACAAAGAAATATTATAATTAGTTCACACACCATACTAAAATAATGTACACCATACATATTTATACAATATTGTATCTCTTGATTTCAAGAGTCCCTTGGTGTTTCAACATGACTTTTGATGTTTTAGAGAGCAACGTGGTGTCCCTTCATATACCTCCTTTAATTATCCTATGGGATGTGTAAAACTTATAAATCATCCCCTAAATTACTTGGTCATCAAATAATATAATAATAAATAAAGGTTATTACCCTTTTTTATTTTCTAAGGTGGTAAAATGAAATTGTGATCTAGATCTAGTTGTGGATATGCTATTGCTTTGGATTTTGTTCTAGCTTTGAATTTGAGTAACCTCCACTAGGTCTACCTTTATATATATCTTTGGTTCTACGTATGGTTCATTGCCTTTGGGTCATCTTTGGATCATTTTCTCTTGGTCACCTCTAGGTCATTGCCTCTAGGTTATTGTCACTAGATTACCTTTGGAGCATCCACTAGGTCTACATTTGGGTCATCACTTCTAGAGCATTGCCACTAAATCATAGCTTGTATGCCATCCATATATTCATAATCTTCCACATAATCTACTATAGTTTTTTTTAGCATAGTCTAGGTCACATCTATAAATTTTTATGTAGAAATCATGCACCTAAAGAATATCAAAATTATATTATTGTCTCTCTCAACCATCAAAATTTTTATTATCCTTTATCTCTTTAGAAAATAAAATCTTCTTCTATAGAATCTATTCAGCATTCCTGTCATTTTATCCCATGTTGACATAGTCATCCACCAATAATTCAAATATATTTTGTTTGTCCTTTTATATTTATGCCAACAATTTCTCTTAGAGTGGTTATTAAATCGACAAATATCATAGGGACACATGTTCTAACATCTAGTTGTTACATGTTTGAATATTCCACAATGATTGCAACAACTCATCTTAGGAGTTTCATTTTCTATATATGTTTCTATTTTCACAAATTTAGTGTCACTGCTTGCTACTTGACCATTATGTCCAAGGACTTCATTTCTTGACATTATATTTTGGGTTATGTATATTCTTATGCTTTTTTTGTTTGTTCCCAATCCTATTCGATCCTATCCCATTGTTCTCATTTTATTTTGAACCAATTACTTTGGTATTCTTTTCATAACACCAATTCCATCATTACCACTATGGTCTTTGTCATTATCACCAACAATGTTCATATACCTAAAAATATCATTATCATAATGACCTTCAATAAAATCTAAACTATCATTATCATCATTCAAACACCTTAACCTATTTTTTTTATCATCACTCTTTCCTTCTACAATATGACCTTTATCATGGTTGACTCAATGATAAAAAACAACACCATTATGGAAATCAACAAGATTGAGAAAAGGATCATGATGCACATCTTCATAACAAACACTACTATCATCAACAATTTTTAAATAAATAGTATCACAAGCAAAATATATCCTTTGGATAAGATCACTTGTGTCACAATAAACATATACCACTATAGACTTCAAATCACCAATATCACAAGCAAAATGTGTCCTTATGATAAGGTTGTTTGTGTCACAACAAACATTTTCCATCATGGACTTGTCCTCCAATATCTCAATCATTTTTCTTGTCTTTTACACTTCTCTTTAGGGATGTCATGATTGATTAATGCCAAGAATATTTTCTTCATGGTACTAATAGAGATTGTAACAACATCTTCAAAATGATTATATTATTTGATAATTGTATGCAGGTAACAATTAAGTTTTAATAATTATTTATCTTCAACTTGCTTTGCATGTTTTTGAACTTCAACATGTTTCTTTAATTTTTTATTAGGTCCATCATTACTTGTTTTTATCACTTCCTTAGCCATGAGTACCTTATATGTTGTTTCATACTTCTCTTCATAATATGATTCTAGTTTCTTTTCAATAATATACCCTTGTTGATGTTTTTATTTTATGTTTCCCTTGTTTTGATTGAAATTTTTGCTTCCTTAATGGAGATTTACAAAATTACCCCCAACAAGTCACTGAATTGTATCTACAAAAATTGGTATCATGTCCTTTATTTTCACAAATATGACAATATCTCTTTTTTCTTTGAGGCCCTTTTTGTGATGAAAATGAAGTGGAAGGACCTATTCGACTCTTCTATAGTTTCATTATGGAGATAATAGCATTATTGGATAACTCATATCTTAATTAATTATCTATTTTTTGTTGTTGAAGGATGTTTACCAATTATTCAAATAACACCTTTCTATTTGATATTTACAAAGATGTGATAAAAAATTGTAATGATTCAAGGATAGCTCTACGTACAATGGAGACTAAGAGCTTGTCATCTACCTTTCCCCCTTGGTGTTCAAATTTTCCTTCATGTCTACAATATTTTGAAGAAATTGTTCAATACTCTCCCCATATTGCATTCTCAATGTATGTATTTGGGATTAAAGATGAAGAATTATGGCTTCATTTCTCCCTTTAAATATAGTATAAAGTATATCCTATGCTTATTTTGATTATTTTGCTTCACTAATATGTGGTTGAATTTTATCTGTGACCTAAGAGTGATGTGTATTAGTACCTTATTATCTCCTTCATCATAATTTTGCTTAGCTATGGTATCCTCAATTCAAATTTCATCACTAGTAACTATGTCCTAGAGCTTTTCAACCATTATAATTATCTTCATTTTTGTCTTCCATGGTGCAAAGTTTAGATATTTGATCATTTGAGATTGGTGTTGACATGATGTACGTTCCTTATATCTCCTCAAAATGGTTATCTTTTATATATACTACCAGTCCTATATATCAATCCTTTTGATATACCCACCTTTCATATATATCCCTCAGTACATGGAAGAAGGTAGTCCTCTTGATATACATCATCATACATGATAGAGACCTTAAAGTACATGAAAGAGAATGATATGTGGGACCAAGGTAGTACAAAAAGTATTTGTCCTATAAATGACATTTGCTTAAAGAGAATTCCTCATATATAGGTGTAACTTCCCTATATACTTCTTGTTGGCAATTTTGGGTTTGAGATCCTAGCTTCTTGTCTATGAGTTGTCATTGATGTCAAAAGGAAATGGCATTAATGTTAAGAGGATGTGTTGGCTTCAAAGGTGGAAGATTCCAAGAGAATATTTTTAAGAGAATCCGGAGAGATTCCATTGGCAAGGGTTTTTATTAAAACCAAGTTGGATAGGGTTTTTATTAAAACCAAGTTAAATGGTTTTTATTAAAACCAATGGAGGTTCTCTTTATTATTTATTTAATTATTATTTAAAACCCTTCAAGGTTTTAATTAATTAAGGGAGAAATTATTTTTAATTTATTAAAAATACTTAAAGGTTTTTAAACCTTTTTTTATTCTTAATTTATTAAAATTATTTAAGGGTTTTTAAACCCTTTTGAAAAGACTTTTGATTAATTTCGAAATGGTCTTTATTTCTACCGACGTCAAGGTGTCTTCGAAGAGACTATTTATTCTCCAACTCCTAAGGTTGGAAGGCCAATTAATTCGAAATTCCCCGAATGCAATTTGCGGTGTTTGTGCTATGTATTCGCTACGATCGAAGGAAGACTTAGAAGCACGTGCGGTTGAAAAGTCTTCGGGAGTTTTTTCGAGGGTGAAGTGGAGGGAAGTTCACTTGTGAACTTCGTAGCCCGCGTGGGCTAGTGGCAGCGAAGGTTGCTGTTGAGCGCTGCATTGGCAGAGGTCACCGTTTTGAGTCTCACGGGGGTGCTTTGCTAGAGTAACACACGTTTTTATTAAAACGTCTTTATGCCGCAAAATTCGAAGTTTCTTGGACAGCGATTTATAAGGTGTGATTAAATTTTATGAGTTTTGGCTTTTGTGATTAGCATTGAATAAAAGCTTAGGATAAATAAGGGCATATTTCTTTGGATGTATTTTTAAGATTATTCTTTGCTATGCTAAAATAAAAAATGGAGGTATAAGGTGTGAGTCTGTGATTGTTGATTTATTGGCATGTTATGGTGGTTGTGTTTAAAGAAGTGGAGCTAAAAGGTGTAATAAAGGAATTTTATATTATTGCTCATTTCTTTTTATTCTAACCCTAACTTGGTTGGAAGTTTGAGAGTTGTGTGTGGTGACAACTTGAAGGTTCAATTATCTTCTACTCCAATAAGGTATGGGCACATTCTTCTTATGAGTATGATTGGTGTATGTTTTCTGAAATAAGGTTGGAGTGAAAAGGTATTCTACTAGGTATCCTTTGGCTAGGTGTAAATCCTATTTTTTGGTTTGTTGAAGACTACTTATGCATTGTTATCCTTAAGGAGAGTTTTTGGTGAATGCATTATTTCTGGTTTGAGATAGTGGAAGCTTTGTGCACTAGGGTTTATATTTGTGAGTCTAGCTACTTGCATTAAGTTGGTGGAACCCTTGGTTGGTTTTTTTGAGTTTGATGGTTGAGTTGCTTCCGTAGAGGTTGTTTGATCAAGTTATTGCTTTACTTGATTCATGATATTGGGCTTACTCCATTGAGTTGATTTGAGCAAGTTATTCTTTGCATTTGGTGATATTGTGTTGGTGGCTGTTTTGTTCAAATATCTTTGGAGGGAAAAGGATTTCTACTTGTTTCCTTTTCTTGTGATGATTGGTTGAATGCTTCAAGGTTGATGTTAAGTTGAATGGTGTTGGTTGACTAAACCTTGTTTGATGAGCATTGTTGTTGAAACCCTAATTGATTGTGAAAAGAACATGAGTATCATTGTTATGTGATTCTTTGCATAGTTGGAAATTATTGGGGTTTCATGTTCTTGAAAGAAAACATTCTATCCTATCCATTTTAGATATTGAGTTGAGTTTTCAAATTTGAGATTGAGATTGAGCTGAGTTGATTTGAGTTGAGTTTTGAGATTGGGATTTGAGTATAGAACATATTGAGTCTCTAACAATTCTCTTTATGCTTCTATGAGTTTGACAAATCACATTGGGTCTCTAACAATTCACTTTGTGATTTCCTACTAAGAAAGTTTTTCTTGGTGAGCTTGCTGAGTTTTTGGACAGGTTCCAGTGGGGACTTGTGAGCAATTTTTGGACAGGTTTCGGTGGGGACTTGTGAGCAGTTTTTGGACAGGTTCCGGTGGGGACTTGTGAGAAAATTTGGACAGGTCCTAGCAGAGGACTTGTATGCTGATTTTGACAGGTCTTAGCAGAGGACTTGAGGATAGAGTTGCACTGGTTCTATGAGGAGAACCTGAGGACAGATTTGGCAAGTCTTTGAGAAGGCTTGTATGCAGAGATTTGATTTGTTCAAAAGTTGGACAGATCTGACAGATAGAGGAAGACTTGTACTAGATCGACTGAATGTGTTTGGTACAGGTTGCTAAGCTGCTGTGGACGTGATCATAGAAGGCAGAGGTCTCTTAGGCTAAGCATTGAGGACAGGAGGTCTTTGGTGGGAAGGAGTTCCACATGGCCGGCAATAGGTAGAGGCAATTGATCTTCTGAGGGATCATTTCTAGAGCAGAGGGGAAGGTATCTCCTTTGAGCAGAGGCTCATAAATTTTGATTGGGGGAAGGTATCTCCTTTGGGCCGAGGCTCATAAACATTGTAATTGGGAAGGACTCCCAAAGAACCTTGAGATAACTTTTAGAGAAAAGTTTTGTGGACGTAGCCCAACCATTTTGGGTGAACCACGTTAAAAATGGGTCTTCAATGTGTGATGCTTTCTGTCTTGATTAATGTTGTGTTGATGCCACTGCTATCTAAAGTTAAAATTATTAATTGGTTAAGTCTTATACTGTTCACCCCCCCCTCTCAGTATAAGTCCATGTTCTTAACTTCTCACTTTCAAGATTTATGTCTAGCCATAGTGAGGAATATGGTAAAAGATAGGATGAAAATTTATAAAAATATGGTTTCCTTATTCCTCCACCATGATTTATAGTGTTGATACCCAAATGTTGTTATGGTAGCTATGTTAAGCTTTAAACATAGTAGCTTAATGCAACAACATTACCTGTAGATGCAATATAAAGGTGTCATTTATACTAACCATTGAAATTTTGCAAAGCACATATTTTCTACAAAAAACAATTGATACCAAAAAAATGATTTTGAAAAAATACCTTACATATAAAAAAATATTTTCCTTTTTCACTATAGTTTGTTCATTTCTTGTGATAAACTATAGGAATAAAAGAACCTTCTCCCCTTTTTAAAAAAAATATTTCAAATTGTTTCTAAAACATAACAACTTTTCAATTTTTCCACTTATCTCTTCCACATACACAAAAAAAAAAACTTTCAACTTTATTTTTCAATTTGCTCTTCTAAAAATAAATCATCTTTCTTTCAAAAATAGTTCACTATGAGAATTGAACCATGACCACTTCTTTAAAAAAATTATCCTTTCATGCAATAACCAACTTTCCACTATGCAAGTTATTTATTTAAAAAAAAAAAAATTAAAGATGAAGTACCTCAGTCAAAAATGACCAAGTGAGGGAGTTTTGCTTTGATGATGGAGAGGAGGAGGATGTCGTTGGGCGGGAAGTCTGCATGTGAGATCGGGAGCGGTGATGGTTCGGTCCTTGGACGCAGTGGAACAATCGGAGGGCATCAAGATTTTGGTGGAGCGAAAACGCCCGGGCCCATTGAAGATGATTGGGCTGGCAATGGTATTGGTAAAATTCTGGCTGGCGGGCCATGGTTTCTGGGCCACAGAAGTTTATTTCTCAGGAGGTGGGACATGGATTTCAGTCCTGAGACCTAGAACATCAACATTGCCCCAGTATGGGTTAGGATCCCGAATCTTCCCCTCTTTGGCTGGCATGAAAATGTCATAAGAGGTATTGCGCGTTCCATTGGGGAGTTGGTCACCATTGACCCTCCCACCCGAGCTCGAACAAGGTTCGTCCAGGCCCGATTTTGTGTTCTGGAATATTTGGAGGCTGAACTCCCAACTTCCATCACTCTTCGGTCTGGAGGTACCTTTCTTCATAAACAAGCTATTGTCTACGAAAATAGACCAGCTTTCTGCACCCAGTGTCGGTCCCAAGGGCACCTCCAGTCCCAGTGTCCTCTTCAAAAACTGGGGAAAAAAAAACATGAAAATGGCAACCCCCTAAAGCACAAGGAAGACCAGGCAAAGCAACAAAATCTTCTAGATGCAAAGGGCCATGGATCCCCATGCCCCTCTAGAGACTGTGGCAGACTCTCGCAACCTGAAGAGAATCCCTCTCTCCAATTGGACCTCGAGCATCTTGAGGCTGAAAACCAACGAGGAGCAGACTCCCACTTGGAAAGTGTATCGCAGGAAGAGATGGAATGGACCCCTTCCCAAGTTTTGCCTAAGGTTGTTCCTCTGCTCCAAGATACGGGTCTTCCCGATTTTAGTCAGTCGTAGACGCTGCTAGAAGATTACCTCTTAGGAAGGAGGGGTGAACAGTCCGGTCACATTAGCCCCCAAAATACAAGGAACCGAAAGCAAAGTGTGGATTTTGGTAGTGAGAGGAAGCAGGGTCGTCCTCCTAACAAGGAAAGGTGAGACAAAGAGACTGCAACTGACGTTGCAAATGGAACCCAACGTTTGTTGGTTTTGGATGACTGTGACTCACAGTCGGACGAAGCACATGCATCAAAACCTCCCCCTAAATAAGGAAGGGGAGGCAAGAAAAACTTCAAACTGTCCAGATGAAAGTCCTCTCATGGAATGTGAGAGGACTGAACGGTGCAGCCAAGCGAAGGTTAGTGGCTAATCTCTGTAGGAGGATTAACCCTTCTATCCTTATTTTGCAAGAGACCAAGCTTGATGCTATCTCCTCTGACAAAGTGGCGAAGGCCATTTGGGCCAAGGCAAATTGTCTGTCCAACCCTGTAGTGGGAACAGTGGGAGGACTCATGGTTCTGTGGGACGCTTCAAGGTTTGAGGGCAGCTTGTTGTCAACTTCCAACAGAATCATCAATGTACTATTCTAGTCCAAAACATCCAATTTTTCCTAGATTCTGTCCAACGTTTATGCTTCAAATTCTACCACAGAGAGAGCAGAAATGTGGAAAGCTATCTCTCTGATGAGGGAGAATTTTAGCAACTTTCCTTGGGTTTTAGGGGGTGACTTCAATTGTCCCCTTCATCCTTCGAAGAAAAAAGGAGGGTCTGACCACTCCAGTCGCAGCTTGGAAGATTTCAGAGATTTTGTCTCTGCTAATGGCCTGATTGACATCGAACTCAAAGGGGCTTCCTTCACATGGAGTAATAGAAGGATTGGGGGCGGTTTGATTCAAGTCAAACTTGACAGATTCTTCATTTCCCCATATGCCATTCCCATACTTGGCGGGGCTATCCTTTTGGCTCTTCCAAGGATTGGGTCTGACCATAACCCTATTTTCTTGGAGGCAAGTGATGGGCCTATTTTTATGACCCCTTTCAGATTTGAATCCATGTGGATTTCCCACAAAGACTTCAAAGTATTGGTTTCAGCGTGGTGGCAATCAAATGTGGAAGGAAGCGCTCCTAAGAGGGTGGATTTAAAGCTCAAAATGGTCAAAGAAAAATTGAAGATTTGGAACAAAGAGGTGTTCGGCAACATTTTTGAGTCCAAAAAATCCATCGCTGAGAACCTGAAGGTTGTGGAGGAAAGGATGGCTATCGAAGGTTACACTGAGGGTCTCAGGGAGGAAGAGTGGAACCTTTTGGTGGACTTTCATTCTATTCTCGCTAGGGAGGAAATGTTCTGGCGCCAGAAATCTCGTGACCTATGGTTGAAGAATGGAGACTCCAACACGATATTTTTTCACGCGTCTACTATGAGGCATAGGGGGGCCAACAAGATCAGAGAAGTGACTTGTAAGGATGGGCACATTACCAGGGAGATTGAGGAAATTAGGAGCGAAGCGTTTAATTTCTTTTAGGATTTGCTTGGCACTCCTCCGGATAGCAACCTCCAGGTCCATAAATCTATGCTCGCCAAATTTTTGACTAAAGTTCCCCATGAGGTAAGCATGAAACTTCTGGAACCTTTTTCCTCATCTAAGATTAAGGAAGCATTGTTCTCCATGCAACCAGATAAGGCCCCTGGGCCCGATGGTTTCCCCCTCGATTCTTCCAAGTCATGTGGGAAGTCGTGGGCCCGGATGTGTGTGATTCTATTCGGGTTATCCAAGCGTCCAGATCTATCCACCCGAAACTGAATTCCACCTTTCTTGCCATCATTCCTAAGTCTCCTTCCTACAAAATTTTATTTGACTATCAGCCCATTAGCCTGTGCAATGTTTTTTACAAGATCCTTACCAAGTCTATAGCCAATAGACTCAAAACAGTCCTCCCCCTCCTGATTGATCCTTGTCAGGGAAGCACTGTCAAAGGCAGAAACATTATTGATGGTGTTATCACTGTTCATGAGACCCTTCATTCCGCTTACCGCTCTAAGAATGCTACTCTTTTTCTTAAGCTCGACATGAACAAAGCCTTCGACCGTGTCGATTGAAATTTTTTGTGTGCAGTCCTCCTCAAGTTTGGCTTGCATCCCCACTGGATTGACCTTGTCTACAGCTGTATATCCACTCCCTTTTTTCTGTCTTGGTCAATGGGTCCCCAGCTGGGTATTTCCAAAGTTCTAGAGGCCTCAGACAGGGTGATCCTCTTTCTCCCATCCCGTTCATTCTTCCGCGGAGGTTCTGAGTTGGTCCATGAAAGAGGCTCTTTGGCAGAACAAGATTTTTGGCATCTTGCCGACTTCTAGATTTAATCCCGTCACTCATCAGCAATTTGTGGATGACACCCTCATCTCCACTGGGGCGTCCATTGCTCAAGCCAAGTCGCTCAAGAGGATCCTGTTCCGTTATGAGCAAGTTGCAGGGCAAAAGGTCAATTACATCAAGAGCAAAATTTACTTTATTAACACTCCTCTGCGCAGAAAAAATTGGATTACTAGAATTCTTGAGTGCACTATTGATTCCCTGCCTACGTCCTATCTGGGGTTGCCTCTATCTTATAGCGGGCGGGCCAGTGGGGATATGTGGAACTCGATTCTTGAGCGCCTTCATAGGAAACTTGGCACTTGGAAGGGCAAACTCCTATCGCAAGCTGGGAAAGCCACCCTTACCAAAGCCTGTCTTTAGGGGATCCCGACCTACTTCATGTCGGTGTTCATGCTTCCGAGTGCAGTTCACTCCAAGATTGAGAAGATTCAGAGGACCTTTCTTTGGTCTGGTAATGAAGAGAAATCTAGACTTCCCCTTGTAGCCTGGGACAAGGTGTGTTTGAGGATTGATCAAGGTAGCCTGGGATTGAGAAGATCAAGACTTATGAATTTGGCTCTGATCGCGAAGCACGTTTGGAGGATTATGTCTAATTACCCAGTGGAGTGGGTTTCACTGGTTAAAATGAAGTATCTTGGCCCCACTCCCTTCTTGGATGCTGAAACATCCTCCGTGGCATCGATATTTTGGAAATCTGTGCTCCAAACCCGGCATTTGATCAGTCTGGGAGCCCGCTGGATTCTGGGTGAGGGCAACTGCATTTCCTTTTGGAAGGACAGGTGGGCAACTTAATAAGCCCTTGGGTCGATGGCGGACCTCATTGGGCTGAGAAGCCTGACCGACCCTAATGCCCAGCTCAGGGTGGCGGGTTTCATAGATCCAAGCACCCGTTTCCCTCGATGGAAGCTTCCTGTTGTGGAGGGGTTTAATAATGAGGTTACCTTCCTTGATAATAACCTTAAGTTGATTTTAATTCCTTCTGCCAGGAGAAATGATAGGATCATCTGGAGTGGTACGGAGGATGGGTGTTTCTCTGTTAAATCAGCTTATGAGCTCCTCACCACCAAGACTGCTCTGGACTACAGGTGGAATATTGTTTGGAGGAAATGAGTTGTTCCTAAAATCAACTTTTTCGTGTGGATTGCTTTCCATAATAAAGCCTTAACTATTGACAACCTTCACAAGAGAGGTTTTGCCTTCCCCAACAGGTGTTACTTGTGTTTAGCAGATTGTGAGATGAGGGATCATTTATTATTGCATTACCCGTTTTCCCACTCTGTTCTGAGCATTGTCCTATCCTCCTTCCAGATCCTCTGGTGCTCTCTCCGATCCCTTAGAGATGCTTTTCACCAATGGCCTAATCCTTTCAAGAATCCCAAGCTCCACTTCCTCCTCGAGGCCTCCTTCCACCATTTAATTTGGAAAATTTGGTTAGAGAGGAATGCCAGAATCTTTGGCAGAGCTCCTATAGGGTCCCCTTCTGTTGCTCAAAGGGCGTTATCTTATGCCATTGAGAATTCTATTGTTGTTCCCAGTCCCCGTCCCCATCTTTCGAGCGAAGAAGCTATTCTCAAAATGATGAATCTTTGGCCATTTCTAGAGATTGTTAAAGGGCCCTGTCGAAGGAATGTTGTGTGGACCAAACCCCCCATGGGGTGGATTAAATTAAACTTTGATGGAGCGGCTAAGGGGAATCCTGGGCCCGTTGGCGCTGGTGGGGTTGTCCGTGATCATGACAAGAATATTGTGATGGCCTATTGTGAAGATTTGGGCTCCCAGAAGAATCATTATGCTGAAGCCCGAGGCGCTCTGAATGGTATTCGGATTCTCTTTGAGGATCCTCGGCCTCTTATCATTGAGGGTGACTCGCTCAACATCGTGAACTACCTTCTTGGCACCAAAAATCCATCTTGGAAATTCTACAACATCATCCTTGAGGCTATATTTCTTCTCTCCTATCGCGGTAGATGGAAAGCAAATCATATTTTGAGAGAAGGAAATCGCGTGGCTGACCACATGGCCAATAAAGGGCTCGCGACCATGTGCCCGGTTGTGTGGCGGTCTCGCTTCCCATCCGAGGTGGAAATTTTGGCCAGGGCAGACATCCCTTCCTGATGTTTTCCTTGCGTAGTTTTTGGAAGGCCCACTCTGACATGTTTTGGCATGGCGTGGCATTTTTGGAAGGCCTGGACCTGGTTGCTTCCATTCTTACTTCTGTCAACTCCATGATTTCTATCCTAAAGCAGAACCAGCAGCGCCCAAATTCGGAAGGACAGGAGGATCGTGATTAGCTTTCCATGGTGTCTGTCTCTTTGTTTGCGGCATCTCTTTGGGTTTCTCTCAAGTCTGTCCTATTTTCTTTTTGTTGTTGGGTCTCTAGGCCTAAAAGCCCTTTTTGATGTTTTCAAGTTTGCAGCATTAGGATGGTTTTATTTTCATTTAGGTTTATTTTTACAACCAAGAGGTATGATGCATCATTAGAAAGTTGGCTAATTTTGTACATAAGGTTTTGGGATCCTCTATAAAAACCCACTGTTAATATATTATAATAATTACCAAAAAAAAAAAATGACCAAGTGATTCAAAATGCCCACCTTAAAAATGATAGATGCCTCAATATTCCCACCAATTGGACACTACCCTACTTTGGGAAATGCTTTCCAATCAAGTGGTACCCTGCCTTCAAATAAGTATTTTTATGAAAACTCATAACAATTATTTTAGAAGCTTAGAGAGAATAGAACATATGCTAGTTTGGTCTCGCTAGAAATAGTGTTATTAGATGCATATAGGTTTGGGTCTGTAGAAATTTCAACTCTCAATAATTAGATTATATGTTTACACTATGCAAAACAACTTTTAGATGTTTTCAAGAGGAAAGTAAATGAATTTATAGAGGTTTAGGGATAGAATGTGCCTATGGGAATGTATATGAGGGCTCTCTAGACTCTCATAACCAGGTTGCTCCTCAAGCGTTACAAAACTCAAGTTACTCTTCAAATTTCCTTGGTGTGTCTTTGAATGATTTTGTTGTTAGGAGGAATGATAGGTATGAAATATTGATTAAACATTAGATTTAATTAATTAATTAGGTTTTAATTTAATTTTTGATAGGTTTCTAAAATACATCTAACAAATATCTATCAAGACCATATATCCTTATCCTGTGATGCTCACTAAAATCATTATTATCTATAAGGGCCTAGATCTAGGTTAAAAATACCTATAAATATATTTTGATTATAAATGGAAATCAAGCATAGTTTGTGTCCTCATCAAAGTAATACTCAATATGATTGATTATAATTGTATTGACAATATATTTTCTTTATATACCCATCTTATAAACCCTCATCCCACTTATTATTATAATATAATATAATAATGTAATCAACTATGGATTATGTGTGACCCATGCCAACTATCCATAATAAGCTTATACAATATAATATCATATCCCTATATGCCTATTCCAAGGTACCATAGTAGTCTTACCACTATGATACTACTTGGTAATGGACATAAGAGATGTTTCTATCATCCTCAAAGGGAATACATACTCCTACAAAAAATGCACTCAAACATCAAAATCCATAATGACTTGAACTCACAACCTATAGGTTATAGCTTGTGCATCTTATTGATGCAATAAAGCATGTAGTTGAGAATGAAGTCACCCATCATTAATATTCCTCCTAACAACATACCCAATCCCTAAGTAAAGTCATGATGGTAAGGTTCAAATTTGCATTATCACCACTTTTAATGGAAATAAAATTTCCCCATAGCATATATCTTTGCCCAAGGTGCAAGCACTTCAAGTCACATTCATAAAACCAAAGAACTAGTGTTATGAGTTGACCCTATGACCTTAGGTGTGTCACATGAGGCCCTTATTATTCCACCATTTTTTATTTTATGCAATAAAAACTTCCCCATTACTACTCAACTATCTAACATATCAAATTTTCTCATGCATGCAATTTGTCCCATGCATCGATTGTCTCATTTTTCCCACTATTAAAGGAATATTTGATGTAATAATCCTTTTTTATATTTAATTTGTTTTTAAATGGAGAAAGATGCCCATTTTTTATGCAAAAATAGACACCCAAATGGTGAAATAATAAATAGTGATGGATTGGAACCCCTAAAGTTTTGCAAAGAATCCAAAACTATTAACAATTTGTGCTTTTCTAGAAAACAACTTGTCAAATAACCCTTGCCTAGAAAAGAAACATGAAAGGTTGTTGAATGAATGATAGGTATTAGGTGTGATTAATGTAATAATTCGTTGATATTTAATCGACTGTTGATTTTTAATAAGTTAGTTGTTGTAATGGTTAAGGTTGTATCATCATTAATACAACCTTATCCATAACTTATGCTTTGTAATACCTATTTATAGGCTTCTTATGTTATTAAAATGTAGTTTTGGATTATCTTATGATATTTGTGCCTATCGTAAACTGATTTCTTATCACTGGTATCAGAGCTAAAGCTTCACCACATTTCTATCATTTTGAATGTTGATCTGATTTTTTTACGCATTCTTTTGCATCTAACAGTAACTACAAGTTTTTCGATGTCGAGATTTCATATTTTTGGTGTTTTCTCCATGGCCACCACTGCTCCTCAATATTTGCTCCACAACATGTTTACCTTCACTTTTTTAGAGAACTTCAACAACTTTCATTGTGTCCTATACATTTTCGACGATGAGTTTCAGATCACTGCACTTGGTTCCACAACTTTACGTCTTCGTCAATTTTTTGGTGTAGCCAATGATGTTTCCACCTCCTCCATGGTCGTTGCCATGCCAGATCTATCTTTTTCAGTGCTTTATGCATGTTTACTGCCTTTCTCGATCATTTTTAGCTTGTTTTCGATCGTTGGTTTATTACATTAATCACAATAATCCCTATCATTAAATGATAGGGATTAGGTGTGATTAATGTAATAAGTCATTAACATTTAATCGACTATTTATTTTTAATAAGTTAGTTTTTGTAATGATTAAGGTTGTATCATCATTAATACAACCTTATTTGTGATGTAGTATAGGACAAGGTAGTTACAAATTTGTTTGAAGGCTTGTTATGCCAAAATTAGGAATCTAATTAAGGAGGGACGTGATTCGTAGGTCTGCCCAAAATTTTGAACTTGTTTCGACCATATTTCACTCATCCGGACTCGGATTGAGCTAAAATTTTGAGGGTAGATGCCTAAAAAACCCTAGAATATCTCCACAAAGTTTTAGATTATTTGAAGCAACACAGATCCTAGCGCATCCCTATGTGTGAACAATATTTTTGGTAATGGTTGTGCGAGGGTTTCATCTGGGTTGAGTGCAAGCAAATACAAAGGTTGGTTTTTAGGGTCTTTGAGCACTAGAAGCCATTATTTTTGTGGTTTCTACTCAATATTTTAGCAGGATATGTTGCAGGGGATCCAATATGGGTTAGAAATCTATCTTTCAATAAATCATGTTGTGAACTTGAGTGATAATGGCTTCCAATTTGCTGCACAAAATAAAAGTGAAAACCATACCTTCCTACGGTATCTAGGGTAAGGATTAAAGAGATCACAAAATAAGTTTCAAGTAGCTAATCAAAAAATGGCTCAGATCTCAAGTGATTCTGGTGCTAAGGTGCACCCACAAAATAAATCTACTGTGGAAACCCCTATCAAGGGTAAGAATTTCAAAGACTTAGCCCCAAAAATAAATTTTAGGGATGCCCTCCATGGTGGAGAGCCTCAGCCCAATGCTAATATTAATCTTAGGGCTTCCCATAAACCTCTAAGAATACCTAAGATTGATCCTAGGAAAATGGAGTCAGGATGTCTTAAAGTAGCTGATGGAACTCCTCTTGTTAAGCTTGATATGGGTAACATTCAGACTGGCATTGAAGATTTGGAAAAAAAGGACTAATTTATCGGTTCGTGGGTTTTCGTCCGAGCCTATCTGCTTTCAAATTTTGGGATGCAAAAAGTTAGAAAACTAAATGTGAGTTACAAATATCTATTTATCCAAATGGTTATTTTCTTGTTTTATTTGCTAATGAAGATAGAGATAAAAATTTTCAAGGGGGTCCCTGGTTCTTTGGAAGGGTAGGGCTTTTCATGAAGCCCTAGCATACTAAATTTAAAGTCAAAGAAGAGATGCCTTCTACAACTTTCGTGTGGGTTAGACTCTTTGGCCTCCCTATTAAATTTTGAAATCCTACTATTTTTTCTTCAATTGGAAACTCTTTAGGAAATTTTATGATGACTATTGATTGTACTCAAAATTTTGAACATATTATTTATGCTCGAATTTGTGTTTTAATCGATTTTGACAAACCCTTACCTAAAAATATCACATTACAATTTGGGGAAGACACTTGGGAGCAAGTAGTGGACTATGAGAACATTCATTTTCATTGTAGAATTTGCCATTAATATGGTCATTTGGCTAGTGCTTGCCCAAATAAAATTACTGATCAAAAGAAATAAGATATAAACTTAGCAGGTTTCCAAATTTCTAAGAAGAACATAGAAAAAACCAGTTATGAAGGACCAATCAAAGTCATCTGCTAATATATTTGATATCCTTTCCACAAATTATGTCTCAAGTGAGGAAGATGAAAAAATGGAAACAAAAATCTTAGAAACACAATTTAAATATGAAGGGAAAAACTCGGAGACAAACCAACAATCAAAGGTTTTCAACAAAAAAAAGGAGAAAATTAACACAAGAAAAACAATCTTTTAAATGTTAAAACTTCAAATAATATAGGTCTCAATATAGACTCTGTTGAACCCTATAGTAACACTTTCGTTGTGTATGAGCATTCTTCAAGGTTAGAAGCCATCTCAGATTCAATTGGAATAAGTCAAGAAACGGGGAAAAAAAACTGAAGATGGATTCTAATCAAAAGGCAGGTTGCAATACCAATCAACATCATATGGTAAAAGAAGGTGAAAAGCTTGTAGAGTAAGGTAATATTAATGCCCTTCCCAAATTTTTTAGCCCTGGTATTAATGAAGATCATCACTAGGAATATTAGAGGACTCAAAGGGATTGTTTCAAAACAAAATGAAATTAGAAGAATGATTTAGATAAATCATCCACATCATGTTTTCCTTCAAGAAATGAAAATGTCAATAGAGGATATGGATTCTATTGCTAGTAAAATTTGGCCAGCTGGAAAAGTGGTTTCCTAGTGTGCCTTCTACTTGGAAGGGTGTTATTCTTTGTTCATCTATGTGGAAATTTTACTTAGATAGATTTTATTCTTTGTTTCTTTAGGTGCAACTTCTACTTGAACAACTGCTATTCTTCATTTATCCTAGTGTAACTTCTGCTTGAATGGGTACTATTCTTTGAACTAGTGTTTTGGGTACAATTCAAGTCTTGAATGAGTGTTGTTTCATTTGCTTGGGTGCAACTGAAGAACATGTGCTTATACCGAGAGGGGGGGTGAACAATATAAGATAAAACTTTTTGCTTTTTAATCCAAATGATAACATCAACAATATTAAAGCAGTAAACATCACACAAAGCATCACACACATGAGAGACATGATTTAACGTGGTTCACCCAATGTGGGCTACTCCACGGAGAAAATATTCCTTATAATTTTTCTCAAATAAATTCTCTTGGGAATCCTTTCCCTACAATGTTTATGGACCTCTATCCAAAGGAGACACCAATCCCCTAATCAAGTTCGTGGATCTCTATCCATAGGAGAACTCCTTTCTCCTTAGCTCTGATCGATGATCTTCTAGAAGAACTGCTGCCCCCACTACTCTGGCTAATGGATCTCTATCCACTGAAGACACCTGTCCTCACTACCCTAGCTAATGGATCTCTATCCACTAGAGACTATCATCCTCTATACTCTATCACCTCCAAAGCTCTATCTCAAATCTGTACTAAACATAGTCCTTTGGTCTAGCACAAATCTGCTCAATATCTATCTCTAGTCTGGCACAAACCTATCCTCAAATATGCACCAAACTATATCCTCAAATATATCCTCAATATCTATCCTCAAATATATCCTCAATATCTATCCTCAAATCTGTATTGTAAGCTTCCACAAAAGCTCACACAAATCTATCCACAAGTCTTCTCTAAGACTTACCTCAAATATGCTCAACAAGTCCTCACTAGAACTTGTCCAATATCATAGAAACATAAAGAGAATTGTTAGAGACTCAATATGCTTCACATTCATCACAATGCTCAATCACTTTCAATCACTCTTTTAGAAACATATAGAGAATTGTTAGAGACTCAATATGTTTCACATTCATCAACACTCAACCTCTTTCTCAAATCAATTCAGAATATAGAACAATTTGTTTCATAGAACTTGAACTATCACATCAACACATCCACTTGACTAGGCTCAACCAACTCTACTCAACATCAATGAATCAAAATCCTTGCTCACAAACCCTAGTCCAAGCATATGAACACTCACTCAAATTTCCAACAATGCTTATCAACCAATCTCACATAACAATGATACTCATGATCTTTGCAAACCCTAGTTCAAGTTCTTCACTCAACCAATCACTTCAACAACAATGCTTATAAAACAAGGTTACTTATCAACAACTCTATTCCAGAAAACCTTGAAGCATTAATTTAAAACACACTCAACAAGGAAAACTTAACAAAGTCCTTTTCACTCCAACCTTGTTTTCAAAAAAAAAAACCTCAATCAATCACTTCACCAAAGAAGAATATGCCCATACCTTTTATTTGATGTAGAAGTGACCTTAGAAAACCTGTCTCAATCACAATTTTCTCTTTTGCCAATTTCAATAGTTAGATGATAAAATATCACACTAACCTCTTCACAAAATAATTCTCAATTACAAAAATTAATCAAACTTAATTACACCTTATTTCTCCTTCTTAAAATAATATCCAACACCACAAATATTCAATCAAAACACTTCTTCCAAAACTCTAACTCATCAAAAGAACCTCTTAACAATTTAATTTCATCATAACCCTTTTCAGAAATATATCTCAAAAATAATCCAAACTCTACTTATGACTCCCTACTTAATATTGCATTAATTAAATAAATCACTTTATAAAATAATGCAATAAGTCAATCTCTCATTTTTCTAAGGTAAAACACTTTTACTTTAGCAACAATTAACCTTTCTATATCAAAATATTTCCTCAACATCACAACTTAACTTCCACCTTATCCCTCCTAAACCTTAGCAAAGCAAATTAAAATAATTTCCAAAAATAATATTACCACTTTTCGCAATCCATAGGGCTCAAAACTTGCACCAAACTCTCCACAACGCCTTGGTCGTGGCTTCCACGTCGTGTGAGCCACGTGCTCCACTTGGAGCCTCAAAGCGCAATATGTGCTTTGACTTCTTCAAACCTCCTAAGAGCCCTTGGCTCTTCCTTCAACACGATGGTAACCACACTTCGTTTAATCAGGAGGCACTTTTAATATTTTGCATGAGCTCTTCGTATTTTCGGATGCATTAAATCTTATTCCAAACTTTGGAATGGTTAAGGTATTAATACCTTATGCCTTCCTTGTCATACACGTCGAGGAGGAAATACATTGGGGAGTCGACGCTAACATTTGCCTTCGAATAATATTTATTTATAATTATTTAAATTCAAAAGAATTTAAATATTATAAATTAAATATTTTAAATCTTCTTTGGGCTTTTTAAAATAAAATCCTCCTTAGGTTTTAGAAAACCTTTTGATTTTCCCAACCATGGTTTTAATAAAAAAACTTTTATTTTGCCCAACCATGGTTTTAATAAAAACCTTTTATTTTATGCTTCACATAATATTTAAAAATAAACATTATGAAGCTCTTTTGCCACCAACCTTTTGCATTACTCATTTTGACCTTTTGACATCAATGACAATTCATCCTTGACATCAATGACAACTTCATCTACTCAAAATGTCCAACAATCTCCCCCTTTGTCATTGATGGCAACCCAATTATCTTTTCAAATTTTCTTAACCTATTTCTATCCTGCTCCCCTTAGGAAACTGCTCCCCTGACTCAATGCTCTCTTCTTAAATCAAATATCTCCCCCTTACTTAAATCTCTCCCCTTTGACATCAATGGCAAAGGGTCACCTTTGGGGCTCGGGGCTAAGAATGAGTCTCTTAGCTTAGCCCCTCCCCCACCTCCTCTTGAGGTGGTTAATTCTAGGGTGGGAGTATTACTCCCAGTTTTTCTCGAAGATACTCAAAGGTCTCCTTCGAAAGTGGCTTAGTGAAAATATCTGCTATCTGCTCCTTTGTAGTAACATATTCCAACCTGACATATTTATCTATCACATGTTCTCTCAGAAAATGATACTTGATCGAAATGTGCTTTGTCCTGGAGTGCATCATTGGATTCTTTGAGATACTTATAGCACTTGTATTATCACATAATATGGGAATAGGATGATCATGTTTTATCTTGAAGTCTTCTAGAGTTCACTTCATCCATAATACCTGTGTACAACTAGCTATTGCTGTAATATATTCTACTTATGTTGTAGATAAGGATACCGAACCTTGCTTCTTACTTAGCCAAGAGACTAAACAATCTCCAAGAAAGAATGCTCCTCCACTTGTGCTTTTTCTATCATCAATGTTGCCAGCCCAATCTGCATATGTATATGTTGTGAGTGTGAAACTATCACTTTTGGGATACCAGAGCCCAAAATCCATAGTCCCTTTTAGATACCTGAGAATTCTCTTTACTGTTGCCACATGTGTTTCCTTAGGTGTTGCCTAAAACCTTACCACTAATCCCACTGACTGTACTATGTCTGGTCTTGTAGTTGTAACATACAACAAGCTGCCAATCATAGATCTATATAATCTCTGATCTACCTCTAGAGATTCATCATCCTTACTTAACTTGCATCCTGTGACCATGGGGGTACTTACTCGGTTTGCAATCTTCTAACCTGAATTTCTTTAGCATCTCTTTTATATACTTGGTTTGTGAGAGAAATACTCCTTTCTCTGATTGTGAAATCTGAAGTCCAAGAAAGAAGGACAACTCACCAAGCATAGACATCTCAAATTCATTCTGCATGTTCTTAGCAAATTCTTTACACATCTTATCATTGTTTCCCCCAAAAATGATGTCATCAACATAAACAACCACAATTAGTAGATCATTCCCTTCATTTTTGATGTATAAGTTGTTGTCTGCTATTCCTTTTCTGAATCCCTGTTCCTGAAGATACTTATCCAATCTTGAGTACCATGCTCTAGGAGCCTGCTTTAGACCATACAGTACCTTTTTCAATCTGCATACATGATCTAGTTTATCTATTAATATGAATCCCTCTAGTTGTTCAATGTAGACTTCTTCTAGAACACCATTTAGAAATGTTGACTTAACATCCATCTGATATACCTTGAAGTTTTTAAAACTTGAGAAGGCTAAAAATATTCTTATGGCTTCAAGTCATGCAACTGGAGCAAATGTCTCATCAAATTCAATTCCCTCTACCTGTGCATAACCTTTGCACACTAACCTTGCTTTATTCCTTACTACCTGTCCATCTTCATTTAGCTTATTTCTGAATACCCATTTTGTGTCGATCACATTCTTATCCTTTGGTCATGGAACAAGTTCCCAAGTCTTGCTTTTCTCTATCTGATCTAATTCCTCATCCATTGCCTCTTAATATATAACTCATCTCCACTTGCCTGATTGAAGTCCTTTGGCTCAATCTTAGATAGCAAAGAAAAATTTGCTTGTTGAGATGGTGTTATTATCCTTCTCCTTGTCTACCTTTCATCTGGATTCCCAATGATTAAATATTTTGGATGATGCTTCTGTACATATCTGGATGGAGTTTTAGGAAGAAGTTTTTGTGTTTCTTCTTCTTCTTCATTCGATTCCTCATGAAACTCTTCTTGACAACTTCCATCTTCTTGATACACAGTTTGTTGAACTGGTTCTCTTGAATCTATCTTCTCATCAATTGTTACATTTATACTTTCTACAATAGTGTGTGTTCTCTTGTTGAAGCATCTATAGGCTTTACTCTTAGAGGAATAACCAAGGAAAATTCCCTCATCACATCTTGGGTCAAACTTGCCTAAGTTTTGATCTTCTCATCTTATGTAGCACTTGCTTCCAAAAACCTTGAAGTGTTTTACAGTGGTCGGTCTTCCTTTCCAAAGCTCATATGGAGTCTTGTGATGGTTTACCCTCATTTGAGCCCTAGTGATTATGTATACTATTGTGTTGATTGCTTCTCTCCAAAATCCATCTGAGAGTTTAGACTCATTTAACATAGCTCTAGCCATATTCTCAATAGTCCTATTTTTCCTTTCAACTACTCCATTTTGTTGAGGAGTTCTTCTTGCTGAGTATTCTCTCTTGATCCCATGTTGTTCACAAAACTCTACAAATTCATTTGAGGTAAATTCTCCTCCTCTATCAGATCTCAAACACTTAATTCTCTTGCCAGTTTCATTTTCAACTAGTTCCTTAAATGCTTTGAATTTTTCAAAAGCATCTGACTTCTCTTTCAGGAAAGCTACCCAAACCATTCTGGAGTAATCATCTATAAACAATATAAAGTAACTCTCACCCTGAATACTCTATGTTCTAGTAGGACCACATAGATCAGTATGTATTAGAATCAATGGCTCAGATGACATATATCCTTTTGAATTAAAGCTTGTTCTAGTTTGCTTTCCATGTTGACAAGGTGCACAGATTGTGTTTTGTGGCCTTTTTATTTTGGGTAAATCTTTGACAACCTGCTTATTGCTTATGTTGACTATGTTGTCAAAATTCAAGTGACCCAATATTCTATGCCACAACCAACTCTCATCTTCTTGTGATAGAAAGCACTTTTCCCCTTTGATCTCACTAAGCATGTATAGATTGTTTGGAGTTCTTCTTGCATTGGCAATGACTTTTCCAGTTTCTGATTTTCTTATCTCACATCTATCTAGGTGGAATGTAACCATATGCCCTTGATCACAAAGTTGACTTACACTTAGAAGATTATGTTTTAACCCCTTAACATACAACACATTTTCTGTTCTTGTTTTCCCATTATCTAAACTTAGAGTTCCTCTTCCACCAATCCTTGTTGATCCATTATCACCAAAACTTACTGATCCTCTATTGGTTTCTTTTAGTACAATGAATTTGTCTTTGTCTCCTGTCATGTGACTAGAGAAACCACTATCAAGATACCATTGTTCTTCTTTATCCTAAGCATGAAGGGTTGTTTGAACTAACATTGATCTAGCCTTTACATTTTCCCTTTCATCTTTCCTAGTTGTTGAAATTGTTTTTCTTTTACTAGACTCAGGAAGTATCATTTTACACCATCTAGCCTTGTGCCCAAAATTATTGCATTTGTAACATATAATATCATTATCCATAAGAGGTGCAAAAGAATTGAAATTTCTATTGACATTGTTTCTTGCATGACCAATACAGTGTACAACTCTATGACCATATTTGTTACAAGAAAAGCAATGACCATGGAAGAAATTATGTAACCTGTTTGGATGCCTTTGAGATTGTGGTGGAGTGCTTCTCCTCTTATGATTAACTCTCATCCAAGGTTCTTCTTTGCTTTCTTCCTTTCTGATATCCTTTGCTTGCCTATCTTTGTTTGAAGTTTTTGCTTCTTGAAGACTTGACTCCTTTTTCTGTTTCTCATACTCTACATCTTGTAGTACCTTGGTCCTTTCAACTTCATTCCTTAGATAAACAATTTTTGCTTCCAATATTTCACATTCTGTTTCTCTTGTTCTTAATAGATCTGTCATATCCTGCTCAATTTTATTTCCTTCTTCTACCTTTATCTTGAGTTCTGTGAGATTTTGTAGAAGTTCCATCCTTGCTTCTTCATCCTCTTGAATTTGTTCCTTCAAGCTTGAGTTCTTCTCTCTAATTCTTTCCAATTTTCTGAGAGCAGCAAAGAATTCCTCTTTTATATCAAACATGGTCTCTTCTTCATTTTTTGAAGTCATGTGTGTTTCTGATGGATCCTCCTCCAAGTTGTTAGTCTTTTCATGGAGAGACCCGCTCTGATACCAATTGAAGAACATGTGCTTATACTGAGAGGGGGGTGAATAATATAAGATAAAATTTTTTGCTTTTTAATCCAAATGATAACATCAACAATATTAAAGTAATAAACATCACACAAAGCATCACACACATGAGAGACATGATTTAACGTGGTTCACCCAATGTGGGCTACTCCATGGAGAAAATATTCCTTATAAATTTTTCTCAAATAAATTCTCTTGGGAATCCTTTCCCTACAATGTTTATGGACCTCTATCCAAAGGAGACACCAATCCCCTAATCAAGTTCATGGATCTCTATCCATAGGAGAACTCCTTTCTCCTTAGCTCTAACTAGTGATCTTCTAGAAGAACTATTGCCCCCACTGCTCTAGCTAATGGATCTCTATCCACTGAAGACACCTATCCTCACTTACCTAGCTAATGGATCTCTATCCACTAGAGACTATCATCCTCTATACTCTATCACCTCCAAAGCTCTATCTCAAATATACACTAAACATAGTCCTTCGGTCTAGCACAAATCTTCTCAATATCTATCTCTGATCTAGCACAAACCTATCCTCAAATCTGCACCAAACTCTATCCTCAAATATGTCCTCAATATTTATCCTCAAATCTATCCTCAAAATTTGTCCTCAAATATCCTCAATCTCTATCCTCAAATCTATATTGTAAGCTTCCACAAAAGCTCACACAAATCTATCCACAAGTCTTCTCAAAGACTTACCTCAAATATACTCAACAAGTCCTCACTAGAACTTGTCCAATCTCATAGAAACATAAAGAGAATTGTTAGAGACTCAATATGCTTCACATTCATCACAATGCTCAATCACTTTCAATCACTCTTTTAGAAACATATAGAGAATTGTTAGAGACTCAATATGTTTCACATTCATCAACACTCAACCTCTTTCTCAACTCAATTCAGAATATAGAATAATTTATTTCATAGAACTTGAACTATCACTTCAACACATCCACTTGACTAGGCTCAACCAACTCTACTCAACAAATTACTCACAAAAATAATCCTTGCTCACAAACCCTAGTCCAAACATATGAACACTCACTCAAATATTCCAACAATGCTTATCAACAAATCTCACATAACAATGATACTCATGATCTTTGCAAACCCTAGTTCAAGTTCTTCACTCAACCAATCACTTCAACAACAATGCTTATAAAACAAGGTTACTTTCCTTAACCTCTATTCCAGAAAACCTTGAAGCATTAATTTAAAACACACTCAACAAGGAAAACTTAACAAACAATCCTTTTCACTCCAATCTTGTTTTCAAAACTCTCAATCAATCACTTCAACCAAAGAAGAATATGCCCATACCTTTTATTTGATGTAGAAGTGACCTTAGAAAACCTGTCTCAATCACAATTTTCTCTTTTGCCAATTTCAATAGTTAGATGATAAAATATCACACTAACCTCTTCACAAAATAATTCTCAATTACAAAAATTAATCAAACTTAATTACACCTTATTTCTCCTTCTTAAAATAATATCCAACACCACAAATATTCAATCAAAACACTTCTTCCAAAACTCTAACTCATCAAAAGAACATCTTAACAATTTAATTTCATCATAACCCTTTTCAGAAAAATATCTCAAAAATAATCCAAACTCTACTTATGACTCCCTACTTAATATTGCATTAATTAAATAAATCACTTTATAAAATAATGCAATAAGTCAATCTCTCACTTTTCTAAGGTAAAACACTTTTACTTTAGCAACAATTAACCCTTCATATATCAAAAATATTTCCTCAACACACAACTTAACTTCCACCTTATCCCTCCTTAAACCTTAGCAAAGCAAATTAAAATAATTTCCAAAAATTATTACCACTTTTCGCAATCCATGGGGCTCGAAACTTGACCACACCCTCCACAACTCTTGGTCATGGCTTCCACGCCGTGTGAGCCACGTGCTCCACTTTGAGCCTCAAAGCGCAATACGCGCTTTGACTTCCTCTAACCTCCTAAGAGCCCTTGGCTCTTCCTTCAACAGCGACTGTAACCACACTTCGTTCTGGAGGCGCTTTTAGTATTTTGCATGAGCTCTTCGTATTTTGGATGCATTAAATCTTATCCCAAACTTTGGAATGGTTAAGGTATTAATACCTTATGCCTTCCTTGTCACACACGTCGATGGAGGAAAATACGTTGGGGAGTCGGCGCTAACATTTGCCTTCGAATTATATTTATTTATAATTATTTAAATTCAAAAGAATTTAAATATTATAAATTAAATATTTTAAATCTTCTTTGGGCTTTATTAAAATAAAAGCCTCCTTAGGTTTTAGAAAACCTTTTTGATTTGCCCAACCATGGTTTTAATAAAAACCTTTTATTTTGCCCAACCATGGTTTTAATAAAAACCTTTTATTTTGTGCTTCACATAATATTTAAAAATAAACATTATGAAGCTCTTTTGCCACCAACCTTTTGCATTACTCAATTTATCCTTTTGACATCAATGACAATTCATCCTTGACATCAATGACAACTTCATCTACTCAAAATGTCCAACAACAACTCTACTTTTATTTGAGTAGGTACTTTCATCCACTATAGGTGTTCTCTCTAATTTGTTATCTCTTTATCCACTGCATGATCTATTTCTTTGACCATTGCATGTGCTATCTCTTCATCTGTTATGTGAGCTATTTCTTCTGCTATATAATCTACTTGTCCTTCTAAATATGGTTGGAGCACATAGCCTTCATTTTTATTCAAATTTTATTTTCACAATAATTTCGAACTTTTTTGTTATAGTGTGATCTTTATCATTTTATTTTTCATGTACCTCCCACTTTTCCATTTTTTGATTTCCTAGTTTAGATGTATCATATGCAACATTTGGTATCATTCCAATTTTGGAACATACATTTTCAATTTTAAAAAAATTTGGTATTATTTATTTTAGAATTTGGTCTCTTCCTTTTACTAAAGTGTCTTCTAACACCTATTAAAGACCTTTTCACTTAAAATTTTCTTTTAAGCATTTCCTGTAATTCTTAATTTCTAATAACACATTATTCTTTATTTTTACCTCTTTATGAGATTTATTTCATTCCTCAGGAAAAGTTTGCAATGCTTTGGGTCCTTCTTCTAAAATTTTATTTCTTAGTTTTTTGTTGGTACTTAGTACCTTCAATACAAGATACAAGATATCTCTTTCTTACTTTCTTATTAGCTCTTTACGGTTGTAATATCTTATGCGAGATACAAGATTTTTTCAAATCTTGAAGAGCTTTAATGAATTCAACTTCTTATAATATTTTTGTGGATATTTTCAATAGCTTCCTTTGTAAACTTTTATGGAGCTTTCAATAGATTTCTTTGAAATTTCCAAGGAGTGGAAGGCTCTATTGGCTTCTTCCCGGTTTATATACTGGAGTGGAATCACGTTTCAAACAGGAGTCCACGTTGAACACGTCCCGTCATGGCAGAGACCACTGCCTTCCGTCTTTAAATGAACTTACTTTACTAGCCTGTCGTCGTCCATATCTCTGTCGGGAAACTCTGCTTTATTACACAGCAATTCTCATTGCCTTATTTGAATCCCACATTCACAAATGCCCATAATAAATTCGTTGCAGATGTTGTCCTCATAATATAATATTTAATATAGAGATTTAAAAGATATATTTCCAAGCAGAATGCGAACGTAATATAGAGATTGTTCATTACTTCCGCAAGCATCGCATCGCATAATTTGTGCTGACAACGAACCGTCCATCAGAAAATTGCTTTGCTTAACTTTGTTTTCAAGCATGTTTTATAAACCTTGGTTAAACTTTGATATGATATTATTGTTAATGTAACCTATGCAGCTTCCGTTGTCCGGCGGGATTTCTTGAACTTATGAGCAACGGCGTACAGCCAAGAGGTCCTAGGTTGGATATTAAATATTTTATGGGAGCCAGGAAATTTTTGTGATCAAGCAAAGAATATTTGTGAACGTACATCACTTAGGAAAGAGAGAATATATCTATGTAGCAATCGGACTGTTAAATAGTGTTATATGAAAATGGGAATTTGATATGCTCTGTATGTTATATATCTAATATGTGTTGAATGATTTGGTTAAGTCATATTTGATACAAGGTTTGATATGCGTGGCAGTGAATTGATTTATGTTCTATAGTTTGAAAGTATATGGTATGAGGTTGTTCTTGAGAAGTCTCAAAATCTGTGACAATTTTATATCAAAATTGAACGTTCATGAAACAATTTTTGCTGCACAACAGTCTGTTTATAGCTGACCCACTATTGCACACTTATTGGAGTTTGGGTTCTAGTTTTTTCAAATCACAAATTTTATATTGTATTGTCAAGAACCAAAATTTCATGCTGTGTGTGTCATATTTAAAAGGATTTAGAGCAAATTCTCTTTTGAATAATATTGCAAAGAGTCATCACCTTACTAAACTTCAAGTCTACCTGAAAATATTATGCTCTCTTAACTGAACCAGCACTTTGACCTTTTTCAAAAGGAAGGATTTGTAACAAGTTGCGTATTTTGTGTTCTTTCTGATGATCACATAGAGGAGCTCCTTTCTAGTGCAACTATAGTGTGTTACATATCATTTAGAAGTCCTGACATGCATGTTGACATTGTTCAACTTTTGGTTTTCGGTACTGCCTCATAATTCAGTTGTACAGTTTACAAAGCTTTCTTTTATAGTCCTTGTGAGTTCAAGTCAATCTTATGCTGTCACATTGTCAAGAATTTAGGACAGTAACAACTGGGTCCTCCACCCAGCTCCCACATTATCCAAACAAAGTCTCAATGGTGGCAGGGACATACATCCAAACCCCACAAGATCTAGAAAACACATTGTTGACAGATATATAACAGTTTTTACAGAGACCCTCAATGCTAGAAATACATACAAGACTAGGGAGTTCCTCAAGATTAGTTAAAACTAAATCTGGATTGCTAGAAAGTGCCTCTATAATACTGAAAATGTGCATGGCATTAAGAAGCGCCATAGGGAATGCCTAAACACTAACCAGTAAAAAGAATAATAAGGAAGAATTTAAAGACTATCCATTCATGCATCTTCTCCCATATTTGCAATTTAAGTTAATTACATCATGTTTGATCAACTAATCCCAACATTGTGTGGTTCACTTCTAGGTTCGTTGCAATACCTTGCAGTGATGAGCTAGGAAAAAATATTCTTTTACCAACTACCTTTGGACAATTCTATTATTTTAGCCTTTATTTATCATTGTTCCATCATTGTTTCAAGATTTAGCTATAAATCAACCCAGAAGGATAGCAATTAATGGGAAAAATCCAACTAAAATAACGAAATACAATGGGTGATGACAAATTTGAAACTCTAGATAACCAACCAAAAAAGCAAGTATATCTGAGGATCACAACAAAGATCCAAATACAAATATTTGATACTTATCACACTTGGTGTCATGTAGGTGTGGCTAGAGTATCTAAAAGACAACTCTCATGAATATGTATCAAAAATCTATATCAACTCTGATCTCTACTCAGCTTAACTGACCATGTCAATTTGTTGTGAAAAAGAAGCAATTTTGGACAAGATAATATTACTAATCAATAAGCTCAATATCAATTTTAGCATTGGATATTTCTTTCTTCAGGGTTTTCTTCCCCAATTCTTGTGACAAAGAACAAAGTCACGGTATTCCAAAGTTTTGTGATGCTTATTCTCCACCTTCAACTCTCTAATAAAACAATGTTGCTGTCCAGGTTTAATCTGGGTCAAGCCAGGCTCAAAAACAAAGATTTAAGACTTATATTTATTTTAATGTTTAATTGTTTGAATAATTTGATAAATAATGTTGTGATGACAACACATTTACTTTGTGTGTTATCAATGGTAAGATGATTTCCTTTGATAACCAATGTCTGTCATGATGTTGCGAGGGTAAACATGAAGCGAGGGAGGACACTTTGCTTCTCAACCAGTCTTAAGGGATTGAAAGGGAGGTTGGGGAAGAATTGCTGTAAATACTGGTTGAAAGGGATTGGAAGGGAGGTTGGGGAAGAATTTGCTGTAAATACTGCATTTTTCTATAAAAGGGATTGAAAGTCTTCTATATGTTTCTTAAGGGATTGAAAGGGAGGTTGGGGAAGAATTTGCTGTAAATACTGCATTTTTCTACAAAAGGGAGAGATATTCTAGGACATGAGCAGGTAAAGACAAGGGAAAGTGTTGAATGTCATTTATGCTTGTTACAACAGTTAAACTGATAGAAATCCAAGATGACCTGCCAGGGAAACTCTGTGCCCTTCACAAGGCAGTGCAAACCTTTTCCTTACACAGCCACTGTGCTCTAGCATCATGACTGATAACATCCCTTGTGTAGTAAACAATGATATGAGAGACATTTTTGTTCTGATTGAAAATTGTACGTGGGATCAGTGATGATGAACATATACCCCTGAAGTTAGGGCAAGATCTGCTGTGCAAACCAGATTTGTTGGTCATTTTGTCCTGCTGTCTGTGAAAGTGCATAAATGTGGGATTGTTGCGTGCATATGTGTTTGGAAACCCTAGTTGTGTTTGAAATTGTTTATACATTTGCTGAATGGGATGGGAAATGACGGCGGTTACTCGAAAATGGCAGCGACAACGGGAACCGCTCGAGAAATGAGCGACCGATGTCGGTCGCTACCTTGTGCCTTAGAAGAATTCAGAACTTCCCCGCCCGCTGTCGTTGAAATGGCAGCGATGCCGAGAATCGCTCCGAAACGGAGCGACCGACGTCAATAATTGATAGTTGCCTTTGCTGAAGATCACTTGGGGGAACGGGCGACGACGGGAGTCGCTGGCGGTCTTGAGCGATGACGGGAGTCGCTCCGAAATGGAGCGATCGACGTCGTCCAATACTTAGAATTTTTGGCAACTTTTTCACCTTTTGCCTATGGTCACTCAAAAAGGGGGAGCGACGACGGTCGTTGCTAGTGGAAATGAGCAACTGACGTCGGTCGCTACCCCGAAACCTAGAAAATTCTCGAAGTTCTCCCCCTGCCGCAATTCGCTTGAATACTGCAGTGACGACAGGCGTCGTTGAAACATGTTGGCGACGATGGGGGTCGCTTTAGAATGGAGCGACCAAGAGAGCTTCAACACTTAGAAAAATTTAATCATTTTTCTCCTCGTATGCCTTGCCACTTGGAAGTGTCGTCGATCGCCAAAGGGGAGAGGCGAAGCTGGGAATCGCCTGAAAGAAGGAGCAACTCCCGGAATCGCTTCGAAGTGGAGAGACCAAGGGAGTTCCCCTGACTTTGAAATTTTTAGGCTTTTCCCAAACTTGCCTAAGCTGCTGGAACACTTAGAAAACAAAGCACGAAAACAGAAAACTGGAAACATGGAAAACTGCCTGAGCAAAGCTGGAAAGGAGCGAGGAAGGCAGCAGCAATTTTTCAAAATTTTCAGAATCTCTACCCCTTAGCAAAATGTGGCAACAATTACCCTCCAACTACCTCATAACTTCCCCAAATTACATTTCATATGCATTTGATCTTTGCATTTACATGACATTTCTCACTATAAGACGAAATAGTTTATAACTTGTAATTTAGCCGACATAATTGACTTACATCACTCTATTATTATGTACAATATTAAATTTCACTTTACAACATAATTAAATATGTGTATGCTCATTTTGTCAAACACTTTGCATACAATACCAAAACTAATTCAACAAATAAAGACATTAATTTGCCAACACTTTGCATACAATACCAAAATTAATTAAGCAAATAAAGACATATCAATTTGGCTTTCTACATCTATCCCCTCCTCTAAACTGGTCAACGTCCTCGACAACCCGAGCTAAACTCTGGGAATAGAAATACTAAACAATGTAACAAAATCTCTTTTCGTGTTCCTTCCGCTTTCTTGTTCCATACATCTTTGACAATTGACTTCACTTGAGACTGCTCGCAACACCTTATTCTCTGATTGTGCACTCCCTCTGCTGCAAGCAATTGTAATATCAGCATGATCAACATTCTCTGAATAGGCACTTCACTTTGAGCAATTACCCATATCATCAACGTACGCCCTTTCATCAATATCATGAACATGACAGGCAACACCCGTCGCCATCTGTGTCAAGGGTCAAGGGGGCGGTAGACCCCTTGCAGGGTCAAGGGATAGCATCCCTTGCGAGGTCGAGGGGCAGCGCCCTTCGCGTGCTTCCACAACAAAACCACTAAATTCATTACTGTCTGAACTAAATTTTTCTTCTCAGCAACATTCTGGAAGCTTTCACTCAACCTATTGAAGTTGCTTTCTCTCAGCTCTAATTCACTGCTTTCTTTATCCAACTGACTTCTTATCATTCTCTGATAGACATCTCCCTTGTTGGATTGTACTTCGGACGACAACTGCTCTGAGTGCACTACCTAAGACAACATTTTTGACGACAATCCTTGATGGCTTAGTCTATGACAGATTAGATAAATTTCCTTTGTTTTTGAGCTATTCTAACAAAATTTGAATCTTTGATCAAATGATACTTTGTAAGAGGAATTTTTGTAATCGCCATGTCTTGTAAAAATATTTTTCAATGTTTTTCTTTGAATTTGGAACCCTTAATTCAAATTGGCCTTAAGAAACTAATGTTCCCTTCAACTCTTCTAATATTTCTTTCTTTATGTGTCTAAAAGAAAATTGTCCCTTTTTTTTTTTAATTCCTTATGGATCCAAGAATATTTCTTTCTTTAGTAGAAAACCTTTGGACTCCCTAAGTAATTTGTTATAAAAAAAATTCAAAAAATGAGTTCTTTTATATTCTTGAAATATTTTTCCTTCTTTGAACTTTCCTTTCTTCAAATATAAATTTTTTTTCAATGTTTCCTTTTTTTCCTTCTAAAAAATTGTCTTTTATGGAATATTAAATCCCATGAGCCTTCAATATTCTTTCAATATTTTCTCTTTTCTTATACCAATCAACTTTAGAGAAGAAAAAGATCCTTGTACCTTATGAAAAGTGTTTCAATAATTTGTATCTTTGATCCAACAAGAAAAAGATCCTTGTACCTTATGAAAAGTGTTTCAATAATTTGTATCTTTGATCCAACCTTCAATGTCTCTGCTTTGAAAAATATTCCTTCAACAATGTACCTTCCAAATATTCCTTTAAAAATATCCTTTGCAAAATAAATGCACTTTATAAAATCAAATGGACTTCAATATTTAAAAAATTCTTTGAATGAATTTTCCTTCTCAAAGAGCAAGCTATTAATTTTTTTTCAATATTTCTTTTTAACTCCCTTTAATTTGAAGCACTTTCAAGAAAATTTCTTTTGCATATATCTTCTTTTTATAATTTATCATTTTTCTTCCTGCCTTAACTTTTTATTATAATCTTTTTTTTTTTAATCAAGTTTTCTTCAATTTCATTTACTATGCCAGCAAATTGTTTTTTTTTCATCTCCCTTTTTAATATCAATCTTCCCTCCACAATTTTTTCTTCAACTTGCTTTTCAATCTTTCTTAAAAATTATTAGGATATTTCATTTAAAGGCTTTGAATAAATCAAACTCCTTTCTTTTAACTTCCTTCAAATATTAAACTCATGGAAATGAAAACTAGGCATCTTTGTTATACCTTAATATTTCTCGCTTGTAAAGGCTTTTCAATTCTTCTACTTATTTCAAATTGTCCACTTTGACTACACTATTCACATCCAAGCATATTCGGATATATCTTAGCTCTGTTACATAATGTTCTGCCAGTAGACTGTTCCTCCAGCTTCGAGCGAATTTGTCCTGCTTGGGCACACTTCTATCAAAAAAAAATAGTTCCTTGTAACAATCACACGTGGCTCACCACGTATTGCCCTCACATAATTAAAATTTTACTTTATAATTTGACTTTCACACTTTAAATAACAGCTATAAAGAACATACAGGTCTGAAACTAACTCATTTTATGTAGGTATACCAAGTGAAACGACATTCATTTGTTGTAAAGTTCAACCACAAATATTTTGGTTTAATGGTGGGATAATTCAAGCATTTTTAAACCTGGAACAACTGCAAAATAAGCGTTCCAAGGGACTTAGTCTCACAAGCAACTTAGATGAATATACTTAGCAAGGCTTAGACAAATTTACAAATTGTGAAATGTTTCTAGTAAGCAAAAGCATAGACGAAGATACTCAGCAAATATCCGGATGAAAACAATGCACAAGGTCCCTATTGTTAGGAATGGAGCCTAATTATGAGGAGGCTAAACAGAGAAAGTTTTTGGATTTACTGCAGGACGAGCAGGGAAAGTTTCCAGATTTACAGTCTGTTAGTCTACCAGAGAAAGTTTCTGAATTTAAAACAGGACAGCCAGGGAAAGTTTTTTTGTTTTTATCCCAAAATTACATGTTGAGAACTCAGTGTTAATCTTGGAATGTATTAAGAAAAGCAGTTTTTTTTTCTGTTTTTTTCTTATATATAGTTGTGAGGAAAAACAGAGTATACAATGAAAATTATTGTGTTGATTCCTTGTAAATATAGAGAGGAAATTATAGCAGATGTTTGTTGTAGGTTGTAACCCTCTATTGCTTGGATTGAGAAAGAAATGACTGAAAATTCTCGGTGGATGTAACCCACATTGGATGAACCACGTTAAAATCGTTGTCTCTTCTACTTTGTGTGTTTGTTGTTAATTCTATTGTTAAAGTTTGAAACACTATAATTGTTTTTCTATATTTTATATAGTGATTTACTCTAACAAGTGGTATCAGAGTGTTTGTTTTGTTGGGTGCACTTGACAGAAGGAGAATTTCTTGATCAAGTAGGAGCAATGGCGGAAGAAGGGAGGTTTAGAGTTCAAAAATTCAATGGCCAGAACTTTCAATTTTGGAAGATGTAGATGGAGGATTACTTGTACCAAAAGGATCTTTACTTACCTCTTGAGGGGGAAATAGAGAGACCTTCAACTATGTCTGATGAGGAGTGGAGTCTCCTTGATAGAAAGGCATTGGGTACTGTGAGGCTGTGCTTGGGAGCCACCGTAGCCTTCAACATCTCCGATGAAAAGACTACCAAGGGAGTCATGGATAAGTTGGCCAAGATGTATGAGAAACCATCAGCATCAAATAAGGTATTCTTAATGAAAAGGTTATTTAACATGAAAATGAGTGAAGGAGAATATGTGCATGATCATTTAAATGAATTTAATACTGTCACTAATCAATTGCTTCAGTAGGATTGGATTTTGATGATGAGCTTAGGGCCTTATTAATCTTATGCTCTCTTTCGAAAAGTTGGAACAGTTTGGTAATGGCGGTAAGTAACTCTGCTTCGAGTTCAAATAAATTAGAATTTGATGATGTGGTTGGTGTGATACTCAGTGAGGACATGAGAAGAAAAACCATAGGAGAATCATCTAGCACCACCTTAACTGTTGAGAATAGAGGAAGAGGAAGAGAAAGAGGCAAGAGTTCACATCGTGGCAAATCCAAAGGCAGATCCAAATCACGTGGAAAAGGAAAGCTACAGTGTTGGCACTGTGGCAAAAAGGGTCATCTCAAGAAGGATTGTTGGCAAAGAAAGGGTGATGGAAATGAAGGTAATGATAATAATGGTAACACTTTAGAAGCCAATATTACTGGACAAATTCTACAAGATGCTTTAATCTTATCTCTTGATAGAAATAGTGATTATTGGGTAATTGATAGTGGTGCTTCATTCCATGCTAACATAAGGAATACTTCATAGATTATGTTTCTGGAGATTATGGACAGGTTCTATTGGGAAATGACCATGTAAAATTGTGGGTATTGGAAAGATTTGGATTAAATCCCCAAATGGATGTCAATGGGCTCTTAAAGAGGTGAGACACATACCAAATTTAAAGAGAAATCTTATATCGGCAAGTAAGCTTGATGGTGAAGGATACACGGTTGCATTCGAAGAAAATGCTTGGAAAGTTACTAAAGGTTCATTGATAGTAGCTAGAGGTAAATTGGTGGGTACTCTTTATTTACTTACTGATTTTTCTCACTGCTCCATGAATTTAGTTTCTACAGGTGAGAGTGCATCTTTGTGGCACCAAAGACTTGGCCATATGAGTGGAAAAGGTATGGAAATTTTACATTCAAGAAAGTTATTGCCTAAGTTAAAAGAGATTGATTTGGAATTCTGTGAGGATTGTGTTTATAGTAAAGCAAAGAGAGTTAGATTTCTCAAGGATGGCAAGGAAAGGAAGAAAGAGAAATTGGAGCTTGTGCACTCAGATGTTTGGGGCCCAGCTCAGGTAACTTCTCTTGGAGGCTCCTCTTCCTATGTACTTTTATTGATGATGCAACAAGGAAAACATGGATATATTGCATTAAGAATAAAAGTGATGTTTTTAATACCTTCAAGAATTGGAAAGCATTAGTTGAAAATGAAACTAAAAAAAGGTTAAAGTGTCTAAAGTCGGATAATGGTGGAGAATATTGCAAGTAGAGAATTTGATGTGTTTTGTTCTAAAAATGGAATTAGAAGAATCAAGGTAGTTCCAAGAACACCTCAAGAAAATGGGGTTGCAGAAAGAATGAATAGAACCATCATGGAGCGTGCTAGGAGCATGAGAATACATGCAGGCTTACCATTATTTTTATGGGCTCATGTTGTTGATACTGCAGTATATCTAATTAATAAAGGACCATCTGGTGCCTTGGATGGAGGAATTTCGGAAGAGCTTTGGACAGGTAAACCAGTAAATTATTCTTTTCTTAAGGTATTTGGATGTGAGGCTTTTATGCATATAGACAAAGAGAACATAAATAAGTTAGATGCTAAGGCCCAAAAGTGCTATTTTATTGGTTACGGTATTGATGGCTTGGGTTACATATTATGGGATTGTGATAACCGAAAAGTCATTAGAAGTAGGGATGTCATATTTAATGAAAAAAACTTGTATAAATATCGGTTGCAGGGAAAGAAACAGAAAGAGAAAAATACTGAATACATAGACCTTGATGGACACATAGCAAAGGTAACTCCAAAAGTGGTAGAAGATCAAAATGTACAACAACAGCAACAAGCACCTCAATCTCTAGAAAGTGTTGTTAGATGATCTACCAGGATAAGTAGAATTCCTCAACGTTTCTTTGATTATGTTTTGTATACTAATGCTAGTGAGCCAGAATGTTTTCAGGAAGCATTACAGACGGATACCAGGAATAAGTGGGAGCTTGCAATGAATGAAGAAATGGACTCTTTATTCCACAACCAAACTTAGGATTTGGTTGAGCTACCCAAAAGTAAAAGAGCTTTGACCAATAAATGGGTGTACAAGATTAAAGAGGAGAATGAAGGGCATAAGAGATACAAAGCAAGACTAGTGGTCAAGGGATTCGCTCAGAAAAAAGGTATTGATTTTGATGAGATTTTTTCTCCAGTTGTAAAAATGACCTCTATTAGAGTTATTTTGAGTCTTATAGCTATAGAAAATTTGTATCTGGAGCAATTGGATGTGAAGACATCATTTCTTCATGGTGATTTGGAGGAGGAAATTTATATGCACCAACCAGAAGGCTTTCAGGTGAAAGGTAAAGAGGATTGGGTATGTAAACTGAAAAAGAGCTTGTATGGGTTAAAACAAGCTCCTAGACTGTGGTATTTAAAATTTGATAAGTTCGTGGCTAATCAAAGGTTTGAAAGATGTCAAAGTGATCACTGTGTATATTTTAAGCAAACTGGAAATGGTAACTATGTTATTTTGCCATTGTATGTGGACGACATGTTGGTTGCAGGAACAAATATGCAAGATATAAACATGCTCAAGACGAAGTTGGCTAAATCCTTTGCCATGAAGGATTTGGGAGAAGCCAAACAAATCCTTGGTATGAGGATAACAAGAGACAAGGATAGTCACACTCTGAAATTATCACAAGCAGAATACATTGAAAAAGTGCTTAAGAGATTCAACATGAACAATGCAAAGTCTGTTGCTACTCCATTGACAAAGTATTTCAAACTCACCAAAGATTTGTGTCCCAAGACACAAAAGGAACAAGAGCATATGGCTAAGGTTCCCTATGCATCAACGGTTGGAAGCTTGATGTATGCAATGATTTGTACAAGACCAGATATTGCCCACGCAGTGGGAGTAGTGAGTAGATTTCTGAGTAATCCAAGAAAAGGACATTGGCAAGCGGTAAAATGGATACTCAGGTACTTGAGAGGAACTTTAAATTATTCTTTGAATTTTGAAGGCTCTAATATATACTTGAAAGGTTTTGTAGATTTTGATATGGCAGGTGATCTTGATGGTGGAAGGAGCACTACTAGCTACATCTTTACTATAGGAGGAGCGGTTAGTTGGATTTCTAAACTCCAACACATAGTTGCCCTTTCAACCACTGAAGCTGAATATGTTGCTGCTGCAGAAGCAAGCAAAGAGATGGTTTGGTTGCAAAGACTAATGGAAGAACTGGGGAAGAAGCAAGAGGATAATAGGTTGTGGAGTGATAGCCAGAGTGCTATACACCTTGTGAAGAATTCGGCATTCCATTAAAAAACTAAACACATCAAACTCAGATATCATTTCATTAGATCAGTAGTGGAAGATGGATCTTTGAAATTAGGGAAAGTTCACACATCACAAAATCCTGTTGACATGCTTACAAAAGAGGTGTTAAGAGAAAAGTTGAGCTTTTGCTCAACTTCAGTTGGCCTTAAGGAATAAGAGGCCATGATGAGAATTTTTCAGTCCTTGGTTGGAGTATGGTGCAATGGAATTAGTCTCCAAGTGGGAGATTGTTAGGAATGGAGCCTAATTATGAGGAGGCTAAACAGATAAAGTTTCTGGATTTACTGCAGGACGGGCAGGGAAAGTTTCTAGATTTACAGTCTGTTAGTCTACCGGAGAAAGTTTTCGGATTTACAACAGGACAGCCAGGGAAAGTTTTTTTGTTTTAATCCCAAAATTAGATGCTGGGAACTCAGTGTTAATCTTGAAATGTATTAAGAAAAGCAGTTTTTTTCTTATATATAGTTGTGAGGAAAAACAGAGTATACAATGAAAATTATTGTGTTGATTCCTTGTAAATATAGAGAGGAAATTACATCAGATGTTTGTTGTAGGTTGTAACCCTCTATTGCTTGGATTGAGAAAGAAATGACTAAAAATTCTCGGTAGATGTAACCCACATTGGGTGAACCACGTTAAAATCGTTCTCTTCTACTGTGTGTGTTTGTCTTATTTGTTAATTATGTTGTTAAAGTTTGAAACACTATAATTGCTTTTCTATATTTTATATAGTGATTTACTCTAACACCTATTACATCTCATAATGGACTTATTTCACAAGACATTGGAAAAATGAACATAGCACCCAATGAACATAGCACATTAATCTTATACCTTATAATACAAATCTTCCTTCACAATTAGGGCATGTCGTGAGATGGAAATGGTTGTCCCTCCTGGGAGCAACAATTCTCACAACTCCTTACAAGTCACTCTAATACCAATATTTCATCTCATAATTGACTTATTTCACAAGACATTGGAAAAATGAACATAGCACATTAATCTTATACCTTATAGTACAAATCTTCCTTCACACTTAGGGCATGCCGTGAGATGGAAATGGTTGTCCCTCCTCGGAGCAACAATTCTCACAACTCCTTACAAGTCACTCTAATACCAATTTTAGCAAATGATCCAGATTCAATAACCAAACTCCTAATATATCAAGCAATAAATATTCTCCATGATTATAAACAAAACCAGATAGGAACTCACACATACACATTTATGCCATGACTCACATAACAAAAACACACAATGTATTCAAGTGGATGATAAATGAATTACAATACAAAAATAATGCATTGCAATTCGATACATACAATCTCCCTTGCCTACATATAACCTTTTTCAAAGAGTCTCTGGACATTTCATCTTCAACTATCTTTTCTCCTCCTTAAATTGAAGGGAGATATGACTCTTCATATTTCTCATAGAGAAATACTTCATTAACTTTCTAATAAAGACAAACCCTAATGATCACATGAAACCTCATATTTACAAAAGTATTTATAAGGTACCAAATAATATAATATTCTCCAACAATTTATTTGTTGAGACTCTAAAAAGGACGATCATGCTTATATCCATACCTCACAATTTAAAACATGTTACAGGTATTTATCTCATTCACATATCACGAATTGAGACATGTTACAAGTATTTATCTCAATCACCATTTAAGTTTGCACACGAGCTTCCATGCACCAAAATTAAATAAATACAACAGAAACACAAACAATTCCATATAAATGATACACCTACTCGTCAATGTCCAAGAGACTAAAATCTCAATCCAAGTCCCATGAGGGATACCATAGTGGTATGTCTTTGAGGGATACCATAGTGGTATGTCTTTGGGTTTTTGTCCAAGAAACCCAAGTTCAACTTGGTACATGGAGATCGGGACCCCTTTAAAAAAACCCATGCTTTACCCTAAAATTTTGTCCTAGAGGGATAGCGTAGTGGTAAGTCCTTGGGTTTTCATCCAAGAGACCCAAGTTCAAACCTTGGGGACCGGGACCCCTCAAAAACCCACATTTTTAATTCAAGTTTTAGCCCAAAAAGAGAGGTCGGTTGGTAGCGGCTAAGTGCTTGCCAATGGGTTGCCTTGGTTTGATTCTAGCCCAAAAAGGAGAGGTCTGTTGGTAGCGGCTAAAGTGCTTGCCAATGGGTTGCCTTGGTTTGATTCCCTAGACGGTCGAGGGTCCTGTTGACTTCGTCTTTAGGTGGGTTGCCTTGGTTTGATTCTCTAGAGGGTTGAGGGTCTCGTTGACTTCGTCTTTATACAACATGCTAGGGATTATAGGGGCTCCCTAAACAAAAAAAGAAATTTGATCCAACTACAATAAAGAAACACAAATTTTAAGTTGGTCACATATTTTGAGCTTTAGTTGGGCAAAGAAAGACTCCATAAATAAAAGAAAATTAAAATTTTTGAGGTTGGCTTATTCAAGATTATACAACAAATACAAATTATCTTCTTAAGGCATCTATACTCAATTTTTCATACTTGTCTCTTAGATAAGAAAGAAAATTTTTCTGATCACTTGAAAATTTGACACCTAAATAAATGCATTAAAAACATAAATTCATAGAAAAATGCAACAAATCATCAATATCTAGAAGACTAGAATCTCAACCCAACTACTATAAAGAAACACAAATTCCAAGTTAACCTAGGAATTCAAACTAATCACGTAGCAAAAGCCCATGCCCTGTGGAGAGGTCTCAGCATCATCCAAAAGTACAAAGGGACCTACGAAATAAAATGGGACTCTGTAAACATAATAAATTATATCAACAACAGCTCCAATCCTTCATGGAAGGTCATGAATGCCATCAAGGAAGCTAGAAACATGATCAGAAGATAGGGCAACGTAATATGCAGACGTGTACAGGGAGGCAAACAAATCGGCTGACATCTTAGCAAACATGGGAATCAGTCAAAATTCCTTGTCTGTATGGGATAACAATCCGCCCTCAGACATTGTTAATGAAGCCAATCAAGAATGGGCAAATCATGGGTCGAACTGACCAATGCAAGTTCGAAGATCAGTACGGTTGGCTCACATTTCAGATAATAACAACGAAGCTCCGAAGCAAGAGATTCATCATCAGTTTGCCAACATCTTCATCAGCAGCCTTATCAGTACTCTTGATAGCATTTGCGAGAAGCTAAAGCAGCTCATAAAGACTAAGGAAAGCGCTGCGAAGAAGGTGGTTAACGCATGATGGAGGGCCATGTGTCTTTTTGTGTATGTTTCTCTGGGTTCTTACTGGGTTTTGTTTTTCATGAGGGATATTTCAACTTTACATATATTATATGCATCAATGCTGGTTTGGGTGTCTGTTGTCCATATATTATCTACATCAATATTGTTTGGGGTGTTGCTATTAGGCTTACCAACTTTTAATCATTGTATGGTGAACAATGTTTATCCATTTGCGAAAACACTTTTTTTTAAAGTTTAGTCTTCTAAGATGCCAGCCTCCTTTGAGGTTTTTGTAACTATTGGTTTTGGGAGCCAAGAAAAAACCCTTTAATATAAGCTACACTATTTACCAAAAAAAAACACAAATTCCAAGTGACTTGTTTTAGGCTCTATTTGAGTAAAGAAATACTCCCTAGATGGAAGGAAATTAAAATTTACAAAGTTGATTCATTTAAGATTATTCAACAAATACAATTTCACCCATGTTAGAATTACCTACATATATATTAACTCAAATATTGAATGCTGATTGTTTAGATTTGATTGAACCTTGAAAAGCAAATTTTTCCATGACTTCAAAATTGGACACTAAAAAATAGCTGATTGTTTAGAGTTGATTGAACCTTGAAAAGCAAGTTTTTCCATGACTTCAAAATTGGACACTTAAAAATACCTGCAAGCTTATTGTAGTGGTAAGGGGCTTTGGCCTCTTTTTAATAAGTCCAAGGTTTAAACCCCACTCAATATGAAGTGACAAGGACCCCTCATAAAAACATGTGTAAACTGTTTAAAAAGAAATTTGACACCTAAAAGCCATTTAATATTTAAAAAATACCATTGTCAAGCCATTGTAAAGGTGATTAAGAATTTAAGAGTATCGGGGGTAGACTTTCAAAAAAGTTTAAATTAGTTTCACAAAAGTCAAGTTAGGGTTGTAACAAATCAATATAAAGAGTCCAAAATTGTGCTTTAATCTTAAACAACCTAGTTTCCATTGCATCTTGGTGAAAGTAATACAATTTTCTCTTTCAAGATGGTTTTCCATATTTTTATTAATTTCCCTTCCCTTCTATAAATTATGTTCTTTGAGGTGGCCATTTACTTTTATCATTTGAGCATGAAAATTGTTATACACTTTTGTTAGTTCCTTAAATTTCTCTTTATAATTATTTTATAACCAAACAAAATAAACTACGGATTGACAAAATTAATCTCAGACAAGGAAGATATTGGTATAGGCAAAAGAGATGGCACAAATAATCATGCAAAAAAACTACCAAAGCAAGTCGACCATGTATCACCACTTATCTTGTTATCCTGCCACTAGTCTTCAAGCACCATTCATCTTGTTAAGACACCACATATTATTTTTACCACCATTTTTTTAGTAGTTAATTTCATTCTTCCAAATCCATCCAAATACTATTAAGACCTAGCAAGTTTGGAAGACATCTATTTCTAAGAATCATCTGCAAACCAACTTCGTAACTAATACTTTAAGAACTAAGACCTCACAAGTTTGATAGGTATTTATTATTAAGAATGATCTCCAAACCAACATTAATAAATAATACTTTCATATTCAGATCATAAAAGGAGTGAAAAAACTGGACACATTTTTTCTGAAGATTTTTCAGCACTAATAATTCTGTTACAACAAATATGACTAGTAACATAGAACGTATAGGCTTATTTGAATGAATGAAAATACACAAGGCAACAAATGCAAGTTCTCTTAATTTTGCAGTGGTCCAAAACTTGTAGCAGAGAATGCAGTTATATACCTACAAAATTTCAATCCTTGCACCATATACACAAACAACATGCAAAAAACACTTTATAATGGAAAAACTTGCCCCGACGATATTTATTTTGTTCATAAAACAGTTCATATAAGCATTTATTTGTACCATGCAGTCTATTTGTCTATCACAGAATCCCAATTAAACATTTACAAGCTTTGTCAATCACACTAGGAACAGAAATTCAGATATAATGAGTAAGGCTAAATATCAAATCAGCTGTCCACATGTTACTTGAATTTTTCCAATCAATAATGAAAATCAAGAGCTGTAGTAACTAATGATGTATATTAACCTTCAAAACAATTTTATAATGTCAAAGTTCTGACCACAAAACCAGATCAAATAAAAGTGACTTAAGCTTATAGATATCAAATGCCTATTCAATTCTCAAATTACTAGTGCAATCATCTCTCTTTCCAGACCACTCCACAGCATGCCACCAGTCTGGTGAAGCATGGCATCAATTTCATCCCCATCCTCCATCTCAAGCTGACACCATAAAGAAAATATGCATTAAAATTTTAGTTTTTCTAATATGACATAAGAAAGAACTATATAGTTAATATAACAAAAAATACTGAGGAAAAAAATTGTAAAAGGAGAGATATACTTCATCAGGAGTTTGCTCGCCACGGAGGCGACGTCCATCGAAAAGAAAAGCTATGGAGTTGAAATCAACAGACTGTCTGTCACAATAGGCATTCATAAGTTTGCGCAGTTGAGTACTCCGCTTTATCCTGAAAAACACTTCATTCCCATCCTGAAGACGACAGACAATGACACAAGCATCTAGCTCAAAAATATCATTTCTTTTAACAAATGCCACCCAAAACAGCCATGAAAAGACAAACTGAGGAAATGGGATGTAACCAGTTGCAAGGGTTAAACAAGCATGATTGGCACAATGTCCTTACATAATAAGCAGCACAATACAATATAAGAAACCGCCTTCTGTATTATGTTTTCTTAACATTGAAAATTGCAACTCTTCCTTTCGATTCTGGGCCTCTACACTGCTATGAATTTTGTTACAACATACGTTGCCAATAAACTACACAGCCATTTCTCTTTGATATTTTTCTTTAATAAAAACCAAAGCCAAGTTATATTAAAAAATTTCTTGAATACAAATTCAGTCCAGCAAAATTTTTTTTTATGAGATATACTCCGACCTTAAGACAATTTTGTTCAGAAAATGGGGACGTAAGCTTTAATTAAATTTTTATTAAAAGAGAAGTCTACACTTGGGCAAACATTTTTTATAGATATACTCTGTCCTGAAGACAATTTTGTTGAGCAAAGGGGACGCTAGGGGGAGTAATTAAGGACTCTTCTAAGAAGAAAGAGAAAAGAGAATTTTTTCAGAGAAGAAACTCGCAAAATTGTAATACAAGCATTATCAGCCATGCTACTATAGCAATGAACAGGTCCCTGCCTGCAAAAAGAATAAAAGCATCCAGTTGGACTTTCTAAATATCCTTACATAATATACTTCCTCTCAGGCTCTGGCACCTATGTACAATAGTTTCCTGTCACATCAACATGAATATATGGTAAATAATGTCATTCCAGTAAAAAGTCAAGTAGTTTTAAATGTTTATAAGGTCATAGGTCGTATGAAACGGATATTGTTTACTTAATATATGGTTATCCCCAATCATATTTCCGTTACTAAAGCATGGTGTATGACCCCACCCCACAGGATTCAAACCTTGGACCCTTTTAATCAGAGTTGTAAAGTCTCCAACATGAGAAAATCACTTCTTAAATAAGAGCATACTGAATGCAATGCCTTCCATTTTGAAAACTGTTCATAGTTGTTGAGGAGGTTACATAACAGTCAAAGATGAAAGTACTTTACAGAAGACAAATCTAAATGAACTCCTCCCTTAATAACATTATCATCCAAACTACATAACCAACTAGATTGTTATGATAGAAGCTGTCTGGATAACGAACACTTACAGATTTATTAGAAAGTTGATTACAGAAGGGTCATTGAAGGATTAACTCTAAAGAGTAGTTGAGTTCCTGCCTTAACTTGATCATCCAAGATTCCAAACTACACGGCCAACTACATTGTTATGATAAAAGGTGTCTGGTTTATGAAAATTTATAGATTTATTGAAAAAATGATTATGGAAGAGTTGTTTAAGGATTAATTCTCAGAAGAAATTGAGCAAACGGGGCATAGATTTATTCTCTTTCTTTCTAAAAAGTTTCATTAACAAGCATGCAAATGCTGCGTAGGAAGTCTTATCCTCACTGCAAAATATCAACCATTTGTAAGTACGCACATAATATGGGAAGGTCAGAACACAGAGTTGTAGGCAAAATGCAAAGTTACCAATATTCGACACTCCTCTTCCCTGTTCTTCCTGAATTTCTGTAGCCATGTATCAGATACAAATATAGATACGATACTTCTTAGATATCATAACTAAATGTATCTAAATACACACGTCATATCCAAATATATCTAAATACATGCACGTAGCTGGTCACCTAAGGCATGTCTATCCAAGACATGTGACTAAGACAAAAAAAAAACATATAAAGTAACGTTAAGTTTATTGTAGTGTTAAGGGCTTTGGCCTCTTTCAGAGGTCTAAGGTTTAAACCCCACTCAGTATGAGGAGACCAGAATTCCTCATAAAACCTGTGTAAACTTATTGAAAAAAAAAAATTAATTTAAAAAATAAAATCTATTCTCGTAATTACTGAAAACATCCTCTTTAAAATGTATATTTATGTAAAAAAATTTATATTCTATGTTTTTTAGTCTATCCATATTAGGGGTCTTGAAAATTTACCACATTTGTATCCGACAACATGTCTATATAAAATACCATATCCATACAACATAGGTACAACCCTATGCTTCCTGTATCATTTTGTAAGAAACAAAACCACATGAACTGAATTATTAAAATGAAGCCTCATGAAGTGCATGTGACAATAAAACAATCAGGAGTCCATGTTAGACAATTATGAAAACTGGAATAAGAAAATAAACATTTTAGTGTGTATTTCACTGAGTTTGACAATAATTAATGGATCCTTGTGAATGGGTGATGCATCTCTGCTATATCCCATAAATAGCTTACTAAAAATTACAACATGGACTGAGGCCTACCTAATACAAGTAGAAATCCATGCTATCACCCATAACAAGAAATCTAGATTAATTCAAGCCTTCCATTTGTATCAATGTTAAGTTGTGTTATCATGTATTGGTTTAATGGTCAGGACGATTTCTGGGGCTGCTGAGTCGGACATGGCATGCTTTGCAGTCCCAACAGTCATAAGCATCAGCTTAACCACAAAAACACGTAGTTTTAAGAAAATAGTGAGTAATTTTACTAGGAATACAAAGCTTTGGTGAGTGAGGCATATCTGAAAGCCACATGTGGACTTGTGCAACCACAATAAAGAAACAACGAGCCTGCAAATGCAAAAATACAGTTTGCAGGTTTGGAAGGGACAAAGCAAGCCAAGTGCGGTCAAGTCTGTATGCATCCATAGCTTACAGGAAAGATTGCAAAGGATTTGCAATGCACCAAGCAGGGTAAATACCTCAATTTCTACAAAACAACTCTGCATCATACTTACACAAATACTCCCAGGTTGTTTTGACAGTCAAAGTGATAAACCTGAAAGACTGAATCTACGTGAATTCTGGGATTTCTGAAGTGCAATTTGGAGATCAAACATGAGTGGACAAAGTTCCACCTGCATTTGTCACTTTTGACTATTCCCAAACTTTGTAACACATTTTAAAATGCCTTGATTCAAGCTACAGTCATGAATATATGATTGTAAATGGACCTATTGAAATCACTAACCGCCAGCATTTTCCACATAAGTGCCAAAACAATCAACACTTGAGTTGTAACACCATCCTTTAGTAACTGTAGGAAAATGAACCATTTCATCTCCCAACAATGTCTTTGCATTTCTCATTACACTTGTATAAAGATGTGTTCATAGTTTTGCATCTCTTCTCAAAGTTCATACACAAATAAAACTTGCAATCTATCATAGTTGTGCATCTCTTCTATCAAAGATTAATTGTACAAAGTTTGTACACAAATAAAACTTCTGACTCAGGAACCCAGGTGTTGTAGGTGAGTTGGAGAGGAGAGGGCAATCCTCCAAGGGAGGTCCCAGGTTCAAATCTCCACCCTACCAAAAAGCTGAATTGGGTATCCAAAATCCAATTGATAATGTTGGTGCTGGCAGGGTCGGGTGCGACTCCCGGGTGACTTTGACGGTGTAGAACCCCCTGTTCGTGGTCTCTCAGACCAAGGCAGCCCCGCAAGGGGTTTTTCGCTTTAAAAAAAGGAATGGATACCCCTGCCTCCTTGGGTCTTACCCGAAAGTGGCATCCCTTTTGGGATGTTTTCCGCAAATTAAAAAAAAAAACTTCTGACTCAACTTTTATTGTTGTGATGAATGATCCCATGTTCCTTTGTTGCTCTTTCTCTTCACATTATAAAACATTAGACCGAGTGGCAACATTCATGATTTTGGTCAAAAGATACAAACCCAAAAAATACACTATTAAACTAATAATATAGATAAACCCTCTCTTGCTGACAGAAGGGGTCTCATATGCACAAATGATGCCCTAGCTTGATTGAGCCCAAAAAAAAACACCTGGCTTCTCCGGTCTGACATGATGCTATATAAATTGCTTCTAACATCTGGATTAGGTGCATATATATAACATAATTGTTACGAGGCTACATGTACAGGGATGGAATCCTCCCTATACGTCTTTCTGACCGAATATAGGTATATACATTTTCAATTTCCAATTTAACCAGCATTTTCAATTGGCCTATGTGTTGGAAGGTCAATCCGAAAATGCTTGACCTGTAGTGGGTCGACAGCTAGTGGTCGAGTGACTGGCCGAGCATTGCTAGGAGTTTTCTAGGACATGTTAGGTTTGAGTCCCACCCTGTCCATGCTTTTCAACAAGGTACTGGGCTCCATCTGGGCTTGAGAAAGTCAGCTCATAAGCCTACACTTATGGTTTGAGGAAGGGTGTTCAAAAATCAATCCGCCTTTAATAAGAATAATAGAAGATTTGAAGAGACCCGTTAGGTTAATTTTAATTAAGGTTGAAATTTTATAGATGAATTTTAACATTTAATTAATGGTATGAGCTCAACTTTTAAAGTGAAGACCGAGGCTTAAATCCTGCTAAATTATACATATATAATTGTAAAGCTGTTATAATACCACTATCAAACTTTTATAATACCACTATGAAAAATAGAACCTATTTAATCCCGTATAACCAATTAATAATAATAAACAAATTATAAAAATCTAATAGTTCACTGTAACGCACCTTAAGCTGTGGACTGTAAACTCTAATTGCTCCATGCTTTCCAATGCTATGAAAGCCCTATTAATAACTAAGTAACTTTTCAGTTTATATTTCTTAAATATAAACATACACTACTGCAATTTGCAAAAAAAATTTAAAGGAAGCAGCGAGGTCATATACGGATCCAAAAGCAGAGACCCTGTGGCTGGTCATCCGACATGACCAAACTTTTAAAGGCCCCAGAAAAGGCTTTGCTTGAGGGAACAAAAATTACATCCACATTTGAAAGACACACCAAAATTACAGTACGCCCTATAGAACCCAAACTTTGTTGTGATGTTTGGGTTCAGTGCAACACAAAAGAACACCCCCAACGATCTTCATGAGTGACGTGTCATGACAAAACTTCGTCTATGACCCCAGGTTTATGCACCATATAAGAAGGGTAACCACATGCTCCAAAATCCTCATTAAGTACATCTATCTATAAGTTAAACCAAAAATAAAAGTGAAAAAAAAAAATCATTTAATGGCTTAAACCTAAAAATGAAAGAAAAGAATAAATAAATAAATTGATGTGTTAAAACCAAAAACTAATAAATTAAAAAAGGAATTTCGCAGTAAATTATTATTCCACATATCAAAGGCAGAGTCAATGGGTTAAATTCTTGGATTTTTGAGACAGAAATCAGGATTTAAATATTGTGATATATGAATACTTATCAAAATATTATAATAGCTTAATAACATGATCATGTAAAGATAAAATTGTTTCAGTGTTACCTAATAAATTAAAAGATCATTGTTATATATCAAATGATATGAGCTCAGCTCCAGGATTTAAAAAAAATAGGATCTTAATAGGCAGAACCAAATTCAAATTTAAGTAAAAAATATATAATTGTCAGTCGTAATACTAATATATAATCTGCAGAAATACCATATTATACCATACTAATAATAGCATCATGATGATATATAATCTATATAACCAAATTTATAAATTAAAAAAAATAATAATTAAACTAAAATCCAATAAAACCACAAACACCAAGCAAGGGTTACATGGAGAGAAAGAATTCAGGACACCAATACAATCCACCAAAATCAACAAACGCAAGTTTGAAAAATAGAATTTTTTTCAAAATTCCAAAAAGGGAATATCTTAAGGATTCTGAAAAGGTATTAAAGGATTAAAAGTGAAAAATGATCACAAGGTTTCATCGGCATGGTAAGTAGGGGTACTCGTTATAATGACGTCGAAGGTGAACTCGAGGGTTAGAATTCTCTTAATCAAGTCCCTTATACACATATAGCATCTCTAAACCAAAAATATAATTTATGAATAGGATATTCAAGGGATAAAAGAAAACAAAAAGTACCTGGCCTTTGACCTTCAAGTTGATGTGGCCGCCCTGGTCCAAGGGCTTCCTCTCCTCGTCTTGCCCTCCTACACCAGCACCAGCAGCTCTCCCACCATCATCCATGATTCCCACAAATTAACAAAGCCTCAACTCAATTCAATTCAAGGCCTCTCAGCTTGTCGGAATTGGGCTGCAGGGAATGGAACCCGTGACCTCCTGAATTTAGTACACCAAACGCCTACTTGAGGGCTTTAGTTGCGACCCTTTATATAGTAAGAAATCCAGTCCGTGCCTTGTTGAAAACAATGGTCTACTATGGGCTATGGGCTCTTCTTACACCATTCCTACTTTAAACTTGGCATATTAATTGACTATATCCCATTGAAACCAATCTATTTATGGATTATACTCTCATCATATGAGGAAATGTATATAGAAGTGGGTTTGTTTCTAAAAAAATTAGAAAGGTTTCATTTGATTATAATCTCGAAAGTCTAAGAATATGTTTTGTTAAATATAGGTGTATAGTATTTTTAAATCGTTAGAGAGTATTTTTTATATTTTTATAAATTATAAAATTTTTAAGTGATATTATAAATTAGGGATAAATATTTAAAAGTGAAGAGTTCTACACCATAAATTTAGGTTTCAAAACTTTAGTATTTATTTAATAAATCAAATACATATAACCTTATCCTTGTATATATAGGTTTAACTAAAAGTCTCGATTAACAAGATAATTTGGTAATGGACTTACGACAATACGAGAATATTAGTGTAATGAAACAACTTCCAAAAATACACTAATAACAATAACAACAATTTAGTAATGTGTAATAGTAAATACTTTAATGAGAATAATAATTTCATATTCAATCTACAAATCAGAAATACAAGCAATTAGATTCTACATATCAAATCAATGCCAATCCTAGCTACTCGGAGAGGATGAAATCTCTTGGCTACTTGGAGAGGTTGAAGTTCCATATGGACAACAAAGGCGACTAAAATTCAAATTTGGAAGATGATTCCAACTGTCACCTAATTCTTCTTGTTTATAGACTAAATAAACCTTAACCTAACCCTACTACTCAAGGGTTGACTACCTTAACTTGGGGCTTGAGCTAATAATAATAAAGATAGTGACGTGGCTATATTGGAATTGTTACATGACTCATCCTCTTAGAAAGTTTTGTCCTTAAGGTTGAAAATGATTGAAAAATGCTCTTAGGCTCCCATGTAGCATCTTTTTTTGAAAGATCTTAGCATTTGATGAGAAACTCTTGAATCTAGTGAGACTGCAAAAGATGAACACTAGATTGTAACATTGTCTTTGGCTGGAGAGTGATTTGACCTTCTTCATCAAGTATTGGAAGCTTCGTTTGGGACTACACCTTTTGGTTGATAACATGTTTGAGACAAGAAACATTAAAGACAAGATGGATGCAAGAAGACGATATGCCACTTCATTGATGCAACAAACCTCTTTATAGGGGTTGTAAAATCAAGGACCTAACTTCTGACTATACTTGGTCTTTATGGGCAATTGCTTATAGGGTTGGTCTTCACAACAAATTGTCATTCATAATAATGTGAATCCTACTACTGCTTCATGTGGTTCTAGGCCTGGGTAAAATAATCTTAAAGAAGTAGAGCATAAGTTGGCGTTGCTACAAAAAATCATCCACCTGAACGACCTTGAAGGATACACATAGTTTACCATTGATGGAGGTTTTTGATCATAGAATATTGTACCACCATTCAACTAAAGAGAGGTGAACCCATTGATACTACTTGACTTGAGAAAAACAACGAAAATAAGCACCCAACCATTTATTTACGACCTTTGTCTAGATATTCAATTGAAGGTGATAAGAAGAGGACATATTCATTAAGACGAAATAATTTCTTTCAAAAATTATGAATATAGACATGGTCATGATTATTGACAATGGACTTGGACATACCATGCAATTTAAAATTATAAATGAGGCATACCTTTACAACCTTGTTGGCTAAGTAGGGATGTTACAATGCACAAATATGAGCATATTTGGAAAGGTGATCCATTGTCACAATAATCATCATTTTACCCTTAGATTTGGGAGGGCCCTCAATGAAATCCATGAAAATGTGCTCTCATTGGCAGTTAGGAATAGGCAAGGGTTGCAACAAACTGGGAGATTTAATAGCTTCCCCTTGTTGTGTTGATATACCTTGCATTCAACCACAAAGGTCTTGGAATTTGTTTTTAATTATTTTCAAGAAAATGATTGCTTCACTTGCTAGTATATTTTTTAGAATCCATATTATCCAACCTAAGGAGATGCATGCAGTTCTTAGAGGACACTAGTCTTAATAGCCAAGGATTGAGGAAGACAATTGTGATCCTTCTTGCAAAGAATCTCATTAACATATGAGAAAAAGAAAGATAGTGAGGAGATAGTCCTCTTCTTGAATGACTCAAGCAATCTCTAAGTTAGAAAGTCAATCCTTCTAAAGCTGGGAAAGCCATTGTGGAAGAGGACTAAAGATGGCACTGACAACAACAACGACTTCATGTTTGTGATATAGAGCATTGACCATTGCATTCTCCTTTCTCTTCTTGTAATCATTGACAAAATCATACCACAAGATCTTGGTCAACCATTTATTCTATTAAGGACATAAGAGATATTGTTTTAGGAAATGCTTAAGGCTATTATGGTTGGTCTTGATGATGAAGCAACACCCTAAAAAATAAGGTTGTTATTTATTTACAATATACAAAACAAGTAACATTTCTTTCTCATAAGTGGATCATTCTATATTCTTGTCGGGGAGATGCTTACTTTCAAATGCCAATAAATATCCATCCTACAACAAAACAAATCCAATACATGTGTTTGAAGCATCACACTCAATGACAAATGGTTTGCTGAAATCAAGAATTTCCAAAACATGGGTGGTACACATGGCCTCCTTTAGAGCATGGAAGGATTGGAAAGCTACTTTAGACCAAACAAAGGCATCCTTCTTAGTAAGAGAGGTGAAAGGAGCAACAATCTTGTCATAGTTACGAACAAATTTTCTATAGTAGATTGTGAGACTTAAAAATCCATAGAGCTATGTAAGGGATTTGGACAATGGCCAATCTTGTATGGATTTTATCTTATTAATATCTACTTTAACTCCTTCCTAAGATACTATATATCCTAAGTGTTTTACCTCATGGATTGCAAAGGAACATTTGAACCTTTTGATAAAGTTTTCTTTCTATAATAGATGAAGAACTTGGTCCACATGAACTAGATGATTTTCCTAGGACTTGTTATAAATTAAGATATCATTGAAGAAGGTTAGGACAAAATTACAAATAAAATGATGAAAGACAAAATTCACGAGGCTTTAGAAAGTGGAAGGAGCATTAGTGAGACTAAACAATATGACTAGGAACTCAAAATTATCCTCATGTCTGTTGGACATTTTGAGCAGTTTTCATTGATGTCCAAAATTAGTTGTCATTGATGTCAAGGTGCCGAGTGATAGCTCAGCTTAAGTGCAAGTGGAAGTTTAGTGAAATTCATGATGGGTTTAAATATCTATATTTTACACCCAAGAGAATGGGTCAACCCAAGGAAGCAATTTATCCAAGGCATCAAAAGGATATAATATTATAATAATTGTTATTATAATATTAAAGTGATATGGTGAAAACCCCAAATAAAATATTTATAATTTTCATTATAATATTTTATAAATCAAAGTGGGTTTTATAAAGTTTAATTATATTTCATAAACCCAAAGGTTGGGTTTGGAAGAAAAGGCATTTGAAGCGCCTTTAAAATCTTCGTCGACGTCATGGAAGGAAATTGGGGAAGCGTCGACGTCTCCCAAGGTATGGAGGAAGCAATATAAATACATTTGCCCAAAGTCTAAAACATTATCCTTGCTCGAATTTTAATTGGCATGCGAAAAATATTAAGAGCTCGTGAGAATTGCGAATATCATGGACAACAAAGTGTTTTAGGAAGGAAGCATTAATTTTCGAAGGCACATAGGACAGCGTGGCCTAGTGGTGAGTTGGGAAGCGCAAAAACATTTTTTTGTACGAGGGCCTGCGTTCGAAACGCGGTAGGTGCATTGGAGGTCGTGTTGGTTAAGGCACCCAAGGCGCACGTCATTTTGCCAAGGGAAGAAGGAGTTGAGAGTTGAAGCACGTGGTGGTGCTTCGTTAATTGCAAATGAGCGTGTGGCTCATGCGATGACTTTGGGCCGCGGCTAAGGCGCACGTTGTGGGTAAGGTTGAGGGTTCGATTCCCTTCGAAGGTGAGGTAAATATTTTTGGTTAAATTTTTAATTATCTGCCTAAGTTGGAGGTATAAGGGTGTTTAAGGTTTTATGATTATTTGCCTATGTTGGAGTTATAAGGGTTGTTAGTGAAAATTTAGAAGGATTAATTATTGGATAAGTGGTGGTATTTGAGTATTGTTATTAGGAGTAATAAGGAGGTTTTTATTTTAATTTGTTGATTAAAGTCTTAATTAATATATTGATATATTGGAGAATTAAGACTATTGAGCATTGATTTTATTTTAATAAGGGTTTTTCTATTAAAGAAGATTATGGTGAATATTATTTTTAAGTTGGAGTGATAAGGTGTATTTTAGTCATATTTGGTATTGTGTTTTATTGAAGTCTTCTAACCCTTATTGAGATTGGCAAAGAAGTAATTGTGAGTGTGGCAGATTTGTGAGATCAACTCCTTGTCAAGCAAAAGGTATGAGCAAATTCTTCTTTGGTTGAGTTGATTGATTGGCTTACTAGAAAATAAAGTTTGGAGTGAAAAGGATTTGATTAGGGTTTCCTTTTCAAAAGTGTTTGAGTTAATGCTTCAAGGTTTTTTGGAATTAAGAGTTGTGATTAAAACCTTGTTTTATAAGCATTGTTGTTGAAGTGAGTTGTTGTGCAAAGAACTTGAGTTAGGGTTTTGAAAAGAACATGAGTATCATTGTTATGTGAAGATTGATTTATGAGCATTGTTGTTGAAGTGAGTTATTGTGCAAAGAACTTGAACTAGGGTTTGAAAAGAACATGAGTATCATTGTTATGTGAGATTTGTTGTTGAGCATTGTTGGAAATATTTTGAGTTGGTGTTTACATACTTGGACTAGGGTTTGTGAGCAAGGGTTGGTTCTTGAGAAATTGGTTGAGTAGAGTTGTTTGAGCCTAGTCAAGTGGATGTATGAAGTGATTGTTCAAGTTCCATAAAACAAACTATTCTATATTCTGATTTGAGTTGAGAAAGTGATTGAGCTTTGAGTATAGAACATATTGAGTCTCTAACAATTCTCTTTATGCTTCTATGAGATTGATTTGAGTTGAGAAAGTGATTGAGCTTTGAGTATAGAACATATTGAGTCTCTAAAAATTCTCTTTATGCTTCTATGATATTGGACAAGTTTGTGTGGACTTGTTAAGAAGATTTGAGGTAAGTCTTTGAGAAGACTTGTGGACTAATTTTGTGTGAGATTTTGTGGAAGCTTACAATACAGATTTGGCTAAGTTCTAGAGAGGACTTATTGAGCAGATTTGGATAGGTTCTGAGTGGACCTATTGAGCATATTTGAGCAGGTTATGAGTGGACCTATTGAGCATATTTGAGCAGGTTCTGAGTGGACCTATTGAGCATATTTGAGCAGGTTTTGAGTGGACCTATTGAGCAGATTTGTGCTAGATCGACTGGACTATGTTTAGTGCAGATTTGAGTGAGCTTATTGAGAAGACTTGTGCTAGATCGACTAGACTATGTTTAGTGTAGAGTTGAGAAGATTTGTGCTAGATCGACTAGACTGTGTTTAGTGTAGATTTGAGTGAGCTTGTTGAGCAGACTTGTGCTAAACCGATTGGACTATGTTTAGTGCAGAGTTGAGAAGATTTGTGCTAGATCGATTGGACTATGTTTAGTGTAGATTTGAGATAGAGCTTTGGAGGTGATAGAGTAGAGAGGACAATAGTCTCCAGTGGATAGAGATCCATCATCCAGGGCAGTGAGGATAGGTCTTCTGAGTGGGGACAAGAGTCTTCAGTGGAGAGAGATCCACAAGCCAGCACAGTGGAGGCAGTAGTCTTCTAGAGGATCACCAGCCAGAGTAGAGGAGAAGGAGTTCTCTTATGGATAGAGATCCACAAATAAGATTTAGGGGATCAACATCTCCTTTGGACAGAGGTCCATAAACATTGTAATTGGGAAGGATTCCCAAGAGATTGATTGAGAAAATTTTAGTGAAATATTTTCTCCGTGGAGTAGCCCACATTGGGTGAACCACGTAAATTGTGGTGTCTCTATTGTGTGTGGTGTTTTGTGCATTGCTTTGATTACTGCTATTGATACTGCTATCTATACACTGCATAATATTGATTTGGAAAGAAAAGTAAAAATTTCTCTTATACTGTTCACCCCCCTCTCAGTATAAGCTTGTGTTCTTCAATTGGTATCAGAGTGGGTGCCTTCATAAGAGTTTAACAACTTGAAGGAAAAGCTAACAAGAACACAATGGATCCTAAGGATGTGTCCTCAAATAATTTAGCACCAATATTTGATGGAAGTGACTACATGTATTGGAGTATGATGATGAGGATCTACTTGATGGCACTTGGCAATGAAGTTTGGGATGCAGTGGAATTTGGATATGATCCAACAATCAATCCTCCTACAGATAAGGAAGGTAAGCTTCTACAACACTATAATTCAAAAGCAATGAATGCACTTGTGAGAGGCTTGCGTAGAACAGAGTCTATGAAAGTTATGCATTGTAGAACTGCAAAAGAAATGTGGGATAAATTGCAAGGTATATATGAGGGAGATAAAAGTGTCAAGAAAGCAAAGATACGAAATCTCAAAGGACAATTTGAAGCATTGAGAATGAATGATGATGAAAATATCAGTGCTTATCTAATTCGAATTGATGAGGTTGTTAATGATATGCAAGGACTTGGAATGAAGATTGATGAATCAGATGTTTGTGATAAAGTCTTAAGATCTCTTCCAAATAGATTCAAGTGAACTAGGTTTCTACTATAGAAATATCATTGGATGGTGATACTTTGACAAGAGATAAGTTGCTTGGTATGCTAACAAATTTTGAGATAAGAACAAAAGATCCTACTCCCTAGAAGGAAGCAACATTCAAAGCAATCAAGAAAACAAAGGGTAAGAAGTCAGAATCAAGCAATGAGTCATCCAGTGATGAAGAAGCTAATTATGGTAGAAGAGATAAAGGTTCCAGAAGACCCATAGATCTAAGATCTGTTAAGTGTTTCAATTGTGGAAAGTTTGGATATTTTGCAATAGATTGTAAAGAACCAAAGAACAACAATGGTGAAGAAAAATAGGATCACAGGTATAGGGAATCAGAAAGATATAGGCACCAAAAGAAAAGCAAGGATGGACAAAGCAGACAAGGAAATAAGTTCTTCCAAAGACAAAAGAGGAGCTACTATGCGGATAATGCAAGTAAGTACTCAAATGATAGTGATGCTAGTTTTTCAGACAATGATAGAGATGAAGTCCTATTTATGATTGAAGAAAAAGAACCAGTTAAGAAAAAGACTCCAGTTATTCTCAAGTGTTTTAGATGTGGTAACTTTGGACATATTGAAGATGATTGTACAAGGGATGGTTATAGTTTCAGTGATGATGAGTATGAGAATGCACTTGAAGGACCAGATGAAAATCTTCTAATGGCATTAGAAGAAGAAGTAAGTGATCCTATAGAAGATAAGCCAAAAGAGAATAATGATATGGACAAAGGTAAACAAATAGAGGATTATTCAAAAGAAAATGGTTATGATCTCAAGGGAGAACTCATCTATGCCCTTGACATGGTAAATAAGGTAAGGAAGCAACACACTAAACTTGAAATTCAGTTTCAAGAATGTGATGAAGAAAGAAGATTGCTCATAGAGGATTTAGAAAAATCAAAGGCAAAAGCAAAGAAGTTCAAAGATAAGTTAGAAGCAAAGATCTTGGAATGTGAGAAGTTAGCACAAGAAGTGGCACTACTAAAAGAAGATTTAGAGGACTCCAAGATCAAGATGAAGGGATTTAAAAATAGCTCAAAGAACTTGGATAAGTTCATCAAGACACAAAAGACTACATCAAGGAAAACAAGTCTTGGATTTGAAAAGGCTCAAAAAGAATGGGAAGGAAAGTCAACCTCAAGTTTTGGAGGAGAAGAAACTTCAGATGAAGATACTTCAGAAGAAGATAGTGTAAAAGGAAGTGAGACATCAGAGGATGGGTTGGACAATAAAGGGTTCAACAAAGACAGGAACAATGCACAAAGAAGATACATATGGAACAACAATCATAACAGGAGACCAATGAGGTCAAGACAAGGAAGCTTCAATGGAAGATGTTTTTCATGTCACAGGTTTGGGCACATGGCTTCATAGTGCAGGACACATGAAAGACAAGAATATGGGAATGGATAACTTTTCAATGGGTATTGCTACTCATGTAATCAGTTTGGTCACAAGGCAATGAATTGCAGGGTTCATGACAGAAGAGGATATGGCTTCACTAGGAGAAATCCTAAGACATTTGCACCTCCAAGGAATAATATCATTAAGTGTTATAAGTGCAATAATAATGGTCACACAACAAAGTGGTGTAGAGCAGACATTCCAAAAATAGGCATGAACAAGAACAAGAACATGAACATGAATAGGAATAGGAACAGGAACAGGAACATGGATGTGAACAGGAATAGGAACAGGAGTGATGAAACGAATAGAAACAATCAAAGGAATCAAAAAATTCAAAAAATAAAGGAAGAAGATAAAGGTAAAGAACAATGCCTTCTGGGAGTAGAAATACTCCCACCCTAGAATTAACCACCTCAAAAGGAGGTGGGGGAGGGGCTAAGCTAAGAGGCTCATTCTTAGCCCCGAGCCCCAAAGGTGACCCTTTGCCATTGATGTCAAAGGGGGAGAGATTTGTGTAATGGGGAGAGATTTGATATTTGAGAGAGCATTGAGCCAGGGGGAGCAGAGAACAGAAGAAGAAGTCAAGTTTTCAGTAAAAATAATTTGGGTTGCCATCAATGACAAAGGGGGAGATTGTTGGACATTTTGAGCAGTTGTCATTGATGTCCAAAATTAGTTGTCATTGATGTCAAGGTGCCAGGTGATAGCTCAACTTAAGTGCAAGTGGAAGTTTAATGAAATTCATGATGGGTTTAAATATCTATATTTTACACCCAAGAGAATGGGTCAACCCAAGGAAGCAATTTATCCAAGGCATCAAAAGGATATAATATTATAATAATTGTTATTATAATATTAAAGTGATATGGTGAAAACCCCAAATAAAATATTTATAATTTTCATTATAATATTTTATAAATCAAAGTGGGTTTTATAAAGTTTAATTATATTTCATAAACCCAAAGGTTGGGTTTGGAAGAAAAGGCATTCGAAGCGCCTTTAAAATCTTCGTCGACGTCATGGAAGGAAATTGGGGAAGCACCGACGTCTCCCAAGGTATGGAGGAAGCAATATAAATACATTTTCCCAAAGTCTAAAACATTATCCTTGCTCGAATTTGAATTGGCATGCGAAAAATATTAAGAGCTCGTGAGAATTGCGAATATCATGGACAACAAAGTGTTTTAGGAAGGAAGCATTAATTTTCGAAGGCACATAGGACAGCGTGGCCTAGTGGTGAGTTGGGAAGCACAAAAATGTTTGTTCGTGTGAGGGCCTGCGTTCGAAACATGATAGGTGCATTGGAGGTCATGTTGGTTAAGGCGCCCAAGGCGCACGTCATTTTGCCAAGGGAAGGAGTTGAGAGTTGAAGCACGTGGTGGTGCTTCGTTAATTGCAAATGAGCACGTGGCTCATGCGGCGACTTTGGTCGTGACTAAGGCGCACGTTGTGGGCAAGGTTGAGGGTTCGATTCCCTTCGAAGGTGAGGTAAATATTTTTGGTTAAATTTTTAATTATCTGCCTAAGTTGGAGGTATAAGGGTGTTTAAGGTTTTATGATTATTTGCCTATGTTGGAGTTATAAGGGTTGTTAGTGAAAATTTAGAAGGATTAATTATTGGATAAGTTGTGGTATTTGAGTATTGTTATTAGGAGTAATAAGGAGGTTTTTATTTTAATTGTTGATTAAAGTCTTAATTAATATATTGATATATTGGAGAATTAAGACTATTGAGCATTGATTTTATTTTAATAAGGGTTTTTCTATTAAAGAAGATTATGGTGAATATTATTTTTAAGTTGGAGTGATAAGGTGTATTTTAGTCATCTTTGGTATTGTGTTTTATTGAAGTCTTCTAACCCTTATTGAGATTGGCAAAGAAGTAATTGTGAGTGTGGCAGATTTGTGAGATCAACTCCTTGTCAAGCAAAAGGTATGAGCAAATTCTTCTTTGGTTGAGTTGATTGATTGGCTTACTAGAAAATAAAGTTTGGAGTGAAAAGGATTTGATTAGGGTTTCCTTTTCGAAAGTGTTTGAGTTAATGCTTCAAGGTTTTCTGGAATTAAGAGTTGTGATTAAAACCTTGTTTTATAAGCATTGTTGTTGAAGTGAGTTGTTGTGCAAAGAACTTGAGTTAGGGTTTTGAAAAGAACATGAGTATCATTGTTATGTGAAGATTGATTTATGAGCATTGTTGTTGAAGTGAGTTGTTGTGCAAAGAACTTGAACTAGGGTTTGAAAAGAACATGAGTATCATTGTTATGTGAGATTTGTTGTTGAGCATTGTTGGAAACATTTTGAGTTGGTGTTTACATACTTGGACTAGGGTTTGTGAGAAAGGGTTGGTTCTTGAGAAATTGATTGAGTAGAGTTGTTTGAGCCTAGTCAAGTGGATGTATGAAGTGATTGTTCAAGTTCCATAAAACAAACTATTATATATTCTGATTTGAGTTGAGAAAGTGATTGAGCTTTGAGTATAGAACATATTGAGTCTCTAACAATTCTCTTTATGCTTCTATGAGATTGATTTGAGTTGAGAAAGTGATTGAGCTTTGAGTATAGAACATATTGAGTCTCTAACAATTCTCTTTATGCTTATATGAGATTGATTTGAGTTGAGAAAGTGATTGAGCTTTGAGTGTAGAACATATTGAGTCTCTAACAATTCTCTTTATGCTTCTATGAGATTGGACAAGTTCTGTGTGGACTTGTTAAGAAGATTTGAGGTAAGTCTTTGAGAAGACTTGTGGACTGATTTTGTGTGAGATTTTGTGGAAGCTTACAATACAGATTTGGCTAAGTTCTAGAGAGGACTTATTGAGCAGATTTGGCAGGTTCTGAGTGGACCTATTGAGCAGATTTGAGCAGGTTCTGAGTGGACTTGTTGAGCATATTTGAGTAGGTTCTAAGTGGACCTATTGAGCATATTTGAGTAGGTTATGAGTGGACCTATTGAGAAGATTTGTGCTAGACCGACTGGACTATGTTTAGTGCAGATTTGAGTGAGCTTGTTGAGCAGACTTGTGCTAGACCGACTGGACTATGTTTAGTGTGAGATTTGTGCTAGACTGACTGGATTGTGTTTAGTGCATATTTGAGTGAGCTTGTTGAGCAGACTTGTGCTAAATCGACTGGACTATGTTTAGTGCAGATTTGAGCAGATTTGTGCTAGACCGATTGGACTGTGTTTAGTGCAGATTTGAGACAGAGCTTTGGAGGTGATAGAGTAGAGAGGACAGTAGTCTCCAGTGGATAGAGATCCATCAACCAGGGTAGTGAGGATAGGTCTTCTGAGTGGGGACAAGAGTCTTCAGTGGAGAGAGATCCACAAGCCAGCGTAGTGGAGGCAATAGTCTTCTAGAGGATCACCAGCCAGAGTAGGAGAAGGAGTTCTCCTATGGATAGAGATCCACAAATCAGATTTAGGGGATCAACATCTCCTTTGGATAGAGGTCCATAAACATTGTAATTGGGAAGGATTCCCAAGAGATTGATTGAGAAAATTTTAGTGAAATATTTTCTCCGTGGAGTAGCCCACATTGGGTGAACCACATAAATTGTGGTGTCTCTATTGTGTGTGGTGTTTTGTGCATTACTTTGATTACTGCTATTGATACTGCTATCTATACACTGCATAATATTGATTTGGAAAGAAAAGTAAAAAGTGCTCTTATACTTTTCACCCCCCTCTCAGTATAAGCTTGTGTTCTTTAATGTCTACAAAAAAGAGTCTTATGGATATTCTCTTCTCTAACCCTAATTTGATGGAACCTAGAATGCAAGTCCAATTTTGTAAAGTATTTAGCATCATGCATTTCATCCAACAAATCATCTATAATAAGGATAGGAAACTTATCTTTGATGGTGATCTTGTTGAGAGATCAAAAATAAAGACACATGAACCAAGAATTGTCCTTGCACTATAGCATAACCATCGAAGAGGAATAAGGATTGATGCTTGGTTGGATGATTATTTGCTCCAACATTTCTTGGACCAACTTCTCAAATTCAAACTTTAGGGGTTGGAGCTAGTGATAAGGATGCACATTAAGAGGTTGACTTCCCAAAACTAGTTGGATGGCATGATCATGTATGTGCTTAGGGGGAAGACTTGTGTGTCACCAAAGAGATATGCATAGTGATCCACAATGTTTTACAAATATGAAGGAATAACTAGAAGATGTGGCTTCAAAGATTGAAGTTCCATATAATTGACCAAGGCAAGAATCCACAACCCTTGTTCTTCAATATCTTGTTTGCTTCTAAGGCTTAGTATCTCAAAATATCATAGGTCTAAAAGTAAATAAGCCATAATATTAAAGGTTGAAATATCAATATTGAAGAGTACAATTATATATATGAGAAATCTAATATGTATATCAAGGCCAATATAATAATGAAAATAACATTCACTTATAATATCAAATATGAATGTAAATGATCAAAATCATTCATGTACAAGCATGAAGAAAACTTACAATATTAATTGCTCAAAAATTGTATACAAGTTTTATTATCAATTGTTTCTCCTTTTCCTCTTGTATTTGTTACATTGTATGGATATTTCTCCATAATATAGACATAGAATATGACTATTCATGTACTTGACTATTACTCTCCATATGACAACTCCCATGACCTTTGGCTTATCATCTTGCCACTTGTATACTAGACTCTTCATTCTCTTCTTACATGCATACTTGAACCTATGACACTTGCACACTTCTACATGACTCTTACTCTTCTAAATGCACTTCTAATACAAGACACTTATGCATATCCTCACATTACATATTTGCACACGTACATACATGACATTTGTACACATTCTCTCAATACACACTTGCACTTTTACTTACATAACACTTGTGTATTTCCTGCACATTGCACTCTTACATGACATTTGTGCATTTCATGCACATTGATACTTACATAAAAGGGAAATATAAATTACTCATCTAAACTAAAGATTCAAACCCTAATATATTACATAATTACATTTATACCATGAAGGTACCTGGGGATACATTTGCATGTACCAAATAATGTAATATTCTCCAACACCTCCTGCATTACATTATTTGGTTATTGAAGACTTTAGTCTTCAACCTTGGTCTTTGTATGTGTCTTCACTGATCAAGTGATCTTGTATTGTTCATGAACCTCTACTTGAGATTCATTTTCAACTTCTTGCTTCAATCTACTTCCTTTAGGCCTTTATTTGAATCTTCAGTATACGATCCTTCTTTAGCTTTTGATTCATATATTTTGTTCTCCTTCCTTTTGTATTTTCCTCTATTCTTCTTCTTTGCTTTTATTTTATTCATATTTAGTTGTGATGTACCTGATGGTATGCTTTCTAAACACTAGGTTAGTAAACCATCACAATAATACATTTTAGATTTCAATGATTCCTCATTAAAGCTTACATAGGATTCATTCAAATTATATGATTCATAATTGTCATCTTTCTTCTCTTGATATTTTTCTTGAAATATTTCAAAGGTAGTTAATGATAAATACATAATTAAGCATACTTTTGAGGAAAATATAATGATGTTTTGTGAATTCCACCATGTTCTAGCAAGTTTTTCATGAAGATAACTTATAAGTGTTGTGAACTTTTCATATTTTGCATCCTTGAGAAATAAAGATAATTTTTCTTTTAAAACATTTGACATTTGCTTCTTTTCATAAAAATCATCTATTAAGTTTTGAGAATAAAACTTTAGCTTGTTCATCATATCTTCACTATCCTCATTGAATACATTTCTAATAGTTTCTTCCATGATAATTAGTGATTCAACTTGATGATTTGATTCCTTTGAAGTAGTAAACCTTATATAACCCAAGTTTAATAAACACTCAAATATAAAATTTTAAAATTTTATAAAATTTTGACGTAGAAATCCTTTTAACCATACTAAGTTAAGTTTACAAAACTTCAAAATTTTTAAATTTTCTAAAAATTGAAATAAATAAAAAATATTAAACCCATAAAAGATTTTAACTCCATGAATCAGAGCTTCAAACCTTTCAAAAATTAAAATCACACTAAAGCTTAAATCTTCAAATCTTAAAAACTTAAATCTTTAAGGCTTTAAAAGAAATATTAAACTTTCAAACCTTAAAAGATTAAAAACTAATAGTAATCCTTATCACTCCATAAATTTTAAAAAATTTCAAAAAACTAAGCTTTTGAAAAAGATGAATTTAAAAAATTTAATAATGTACAAAGTCCTATATCTCCCTACTTAATAAACTTAATAAAGTTTCCAATTTGAATACTTTGCTTTCCCTCCAAGTAATAAAAAGAATGAAAGATAATTCAATGTACCTTTATTTTTAGAAATCGCTCTCAAGGCCAATGGAAACACTTCTTGTGAGTAACATATGGACATTATCTCACTTCACTCCTATTTCTACACTCAGACCTAATCAGAGTGCTCAAAATAGATGGTATTTCATTTTTCCAAGGTTTGGCACTCTCCTTCCTTAGGTTTCAGATTGGCACTTGTTAGTTGTATTGATGTATAGTGTTACATCTACTTCATGCATTTACTACAAAGTATGTTTGGTGTTTCCTTAGACTCTTCCATGTTTGGATATCTCTTGTTCACTTGGATGTCTCTGCTGTGAAGTTTTCCCTCTTCTACTCACTCAGATACCTTCAACTATGAAGCACTCTTGTGCTCTCTTAATATCCTTTTTTTGCTCATTCGAAAACCTTCAGCTATGAAGCATGCTTGTGCTCTCTTAAACTCCTTTTGCTTTACTTAGAACTTTTACTCACCCATATATATTTGCTTATGAATGGTATAGGTTCAGATGGCTCAAACACTTGATAACGTTGACTTTAGTGCTTAATAACATTCATGCTCTTACTGTTGGATAACACTCATGTGTTCTCACTTTTGGATAGCATTTCGCATTGCTAGATAGTGTTCATGTGTTCACTATTGGATAACATACATGCACCACTCATCCTTTAATAATGTTGGCTCTAACAACGTTACAACACTCTTATAGTGTTGTTGTATTCACTACTTCCTTAGTGCTAGTTGGTTTCTTTGTTGTTCACTTTGTTTTCCTATTTGCTTTGGTTTTCCTATGTAGGGCACATAAGTGTTGACCTCTTCTCTATATTGGCCACTTAGGCCTCTTATTCAATACTAGTCACTTAGGCCTCTTCTTCAATACTAGTCGCTTAGGCTTCTTCCTCTATGTTGGCCACTTAGACCTCTTCCTCTATACTAGCCACTTAGGCCTCTTCTTCAATACTGGCCACTTAGACCTCTTTTTCTATGCTTCCACTTAGGCTTCTTATTTAATGTTTGTCATGTAGGACTCTTCTATTATGCTGCCACTTAGGCTTCTTCTTCAATGCAGGCCGCTTAGGCCTCTTCTTCAATTAATGTTGGCCTCTTAGGCCTATTCTTCTAATGTTGGTTGCTTGGATATTCTCCTATTCCTCTGTGTATGAGAGCTCCACCAAATAGACTCTTAATGTGTCTTGCACCTTGCTTGTTGTCTTATATGAGGCTCTAGATAATGCTCTGATAGTGCTATTCTCTGCTTGCTATAAAATAAGACTTCTTTCAAAATATTCCAAATAAGTCAAGGCCAAGATTGATATTGCTTCAGTCAGCCTAATATTTTTGGTTTTTTGAATAACCATAGCTTCTATATTCTTGTATATGCCTTATCTCTAGAGGCTTCTTCTTTGTTCTTATCTTTGTATATTGTTACTCTATGTAATGCTACTTCTCAATATTTGGAAGCTATGATGCTCCTCAATATCTATAATGTAACTCTGATGTCTTAGGTCTCACCTAAGAACAAAATATGATTCTCCTGTTCTCTAGAGAATCCAATATAAATATTAGGGTCACTATGAATGTCTTCTCACGTCCAACTATCTAATGAGTTGGATATTTCTATCAATGTCTAAAATTCTCTTGAGTTGGTTATCTCAATCAAATTAGTCTCCTAGTATTCATTGGTTTTCCTTCAACCAAGTGGAAAGACCCTAACATTCGAATCAAGGTGACTAAATCCTTGTCTACTCAATCAGACCTTTAAAAAATAGAGTTCGAGTCTTCATTGCTTTGAAAGTGGATAGACTCTAATATAACTCTATCAATAATTAATAGAGTTAAGTGGTGGTGACTCTGATACCATTGTTGGATTTTAAGTCTTAACATCTCAAAATATCATAGGTCTAAAAGTAGATAAGCCATAATATTAAAGGTTGAAATATCAGTATTGAACGGTATAATTATATATATGAGCAATCTAATATGTATATCAAGACCAATATAATAATGAAAATAACATTTAATTTTAATATCAAATATGAATGTAAATAGCCAAAATCATTCATGTATAAGCATGAAGAAAACTTACAATATTAATTGCTCAAAAACTGTATACAAGCTTTATTATCAATTGTTTCTCCTTTTCCTCTTGGTATATTTGTTACATTTCATGAATTTTTTTGCTCCATAATATAGACATAGAAGATGACTCTTCATGTACTTGACTATTGCTCTCCATATGACAACTCCCATGACCTTTGGCTTATCATCTTGCCACTTGTATACTAGACTCTTCATTCTCTTCTTACATGCATACTTGAACCTATGACACTTGCATGCTTCTACATGAGCCTTACTCTTCTACATCCTTGCATTACATATTTACACACTTAAATACATGAAACTTGTGCACATTATCTCAATACACACTTGCACTCTTACGTACATGACACTTGTACATTTCCTGCACATTGCACTCTTACATCATTTGTGCATTTCTTGCACATTGCACTCTTACATGACATTTGTGCATTTCCTACACATTGCCACTTATATAATATGGAAATATAAATCACTCATCTAAACTAAAGACTCAAATCCTAATCTATTACATATTTACATTTATACCATGAAGGTACCATGGGGGTACATTTGCATGTATCAAATAATGTAATATTCTCCAACACCCCCTTGTATTACATTATTTGGTTATTGAATATTTTAGTCTTCAATATTGGTCTTTGTCTATATCTTCAATCTTCAAGTGATATTGTATTATTCATGAACACATGCTTGAGATTTGTCTTTAGCTTCTTGCTTCAATCTACTTCCTTTAGGCCTTTATTTGAATCTTCCATATACAATCCTTCTTTGGCTTTTTATTCATGTCTTTTGTTCTCCTTCCTTTTGTGTTTTCCTTTATTCTTCTTCTTTGCTTTTATTTTCTTCATATTTAGTTGTGATGTACCTGATGGTATGCTTTCTAAACACTGGGTTAGTAAATCATCACAATAATACATTTTAGATTTCAACGATTCCTCATTAAAGCTTACATAGGATTCATTCAAATTATATGATTCATAATTGCCATCTTTCTTCTCTTGATATTTTTCTTGAAAGATTTCAAAATTAAGTAGTGATAAATACATCATTAAACATTCTTTAGAGGAAAATATAATGGTGTTTTGTGAATTCCACCATGTTCTAGCAAGTTTTTCATGAAGATAACTTATAAATGTTGTGAAATTTTCATATTTTGCATCCTTGAGGAATAACGATAAATTTTCTTTTAAAACATTTGACATTTACTTCTTTATTTTAAAATCATCTATTAAGTTTTGAGAATAAAACTTTAGTTTGTTCACCATTTCTTCACTATCCTCATTGAATGTATTTCTAATAATTTCTTCCATGATAATTAGTGATTCAACTTGATGATTTAATTCCTTTGAAGTAGTAAACCTTATATCTCCCAAGTTTAATAAACACTCAAATATGAAATTTGCAAATTTTAAAATTTTCTAAACTTTTGATGTAGAAATCCTTTTAACTCCCTACTAAGTTAAATTTGCAAAATTTCAAAATTTTCTAAAATTTGAAATAAATAAAAAATCGTAAAATCTTAAAATCTTTTAACTCCACAAATCAAAGCTTCAAACATTTCAAAAACTAAAATCACACTAAAGCTTAAATCTTCAAATCTTAAAAACTTAAATCTTTAAGGCTTTAAAATAAATATTAAACTTTCAAACCTTAAAAGATTAAAAACTAATAGTTTTTTTGGCTGGATAATAAGGGGTTGTACTCGGGTCCCCTAACATTGAAAAATTACAACTCTCTTCTTTAGAGCTTGAGATGTTATAAATAAATACACTTCTCATCTCAATTGAGATGCTATAGCTAGAAACCTATATCATTTTACATAAAATGTTTGAATTCTTGATTTTTATTTTTTGGATCTTTTCAATTTTCTGTATGAATACAATTATTCCATAATTTAGCATCTTTCTTGAAATTTTCCTATAATAGCCTTCCCAATGCCAAAACTCCACCTCTACTATATATGCATTGCATCTTAGTAGAGTAATATTTCCAAAATATCGCACTATCATAGTTCGCTTTACAAAATCTGGATTGCTAGTTTCCTTCTTGAAACACAAGTGCAACCACAAAAATTATAATAAATAGTCTAAATGAGAACACATTATTGTTACAAAATAAATCAGATATTACTAATGTAAAATATTAAAGTAAATCTTAATAATTAATTGAATCAGGCAATCAACATTTTCTTGTCAGTTTCAACTAAACTTACTACTTCCTCTAACCATAGAAAGGAGAATTTAACTTCACAATCCTCAATCAAAACCACTTTATTGGCTAGCTTATCTGCACATTTGTTTCCTTGCCTTAATATATGTGTAAACCTGATTTCTTCAAACTCTTTAGAAAGATCTTGAATTTCCACAATTATCTCTTGTATGTTCCATGGAGCCTTTGCTTTCCTCAAAATTACATTTATTTTTATGAGAGAATCACCTTCTATACATACTCTATTCCAATTCATTTGTTTACATATTTTTAAACCTTCTAAAGTTGCCCAAGCTTCAGCTTCATTATTTGTCTTAAATCCACTATTGAAAGTATAATGAGATAAAATCTCTCCTCTATTATTTCTAATTATTCCTCCTCCTCCTCCTGGTCTTGGATTTCATTTAGATGCTCCATAATAATTCAATTTAACCCACTCCACATATAGTGGTTTCCACTTTATATTATTTATCTTCTTTTTGCTTCTCTTGTACCCAACATCGTATTTCCATTTAATGACTTGACTCCACTATCAAGGCTCTCTACTTCTAGATTAGGGATTGGGTGAGTTGATAGGGTTGGTTTAGACTCATCTATGGCTAAACATATATTATTTTCATTCTCTAATTTTTTTTCCTTTAATATTCTTCTATTCCTTTCTAGCCATATAGTCCAAAGTATTGTTTCTTTTGATATATCCCATATTGTCTGTAAAGCCTCACTTTGATAAGTGCTCTACCAATGCTTTAATCAATCTTCAATTATGTCATTCATCACCATGCATTTAAAAACATATTAAGAATCCATTGCCATAGATTCCATACTATTGAGAAATATCCCAAGAGATGGTCTACACTCTCATTTTTACAAAAAACACATTGAGAGGGGCCATGAAAAACTCTTTTGATAAGATTATCCCAAGATAAAATTCTTCTAACCTGCTAAGCAAACAAACATTTTAACTTTAGGAATGCTTGGGCTATCCCAAATATCTCTCCATATTATAGTGACATTATTATTTTGTTGATGTTGTAAATTATATCCACTTCTTGTTGTGTATTCTCCTGAGTTATTCAACTTCCAAATCAATTTATCCTTGGCTCCCCTTAGAACAATTACAGTTGTTATATTTCTACTCAATTGCCTCCTAGCATCAATGTCTTGTATACTTGTAAAAAAATATTCTTTCCATTTGTATCTTCCTTCCTGATCCTTGTACAAAATGTTTGAAACCCTATCACCATATTTATCTTGAAGCAATCCCATCCAAGGTTTCAAAATTAGATCTAAATTGAGTGTTTTTTTATCACACAAAGTATCCATCCAAATAGGATTAAAAACTAATAGTAATACTTATAACTCCATAACTTTAAAAACTTTTCAAAAAACTAAACTTTTGAAATAAATGAATTTAAAAAATTTAATAATGTAGAAAACCTTATATCTCCCTACTTAATAAACTTAATAAAGTTTCCAATTTGAATACTTTGCTTTCCCTCCAAGTAATAAAAGGATGAAAGGTAATTCAACGTACCTTTCTTTTTAGAAATCATTCTCAAGGCCAATGGAAACACTTCTTTTGAGTAACATATGGATGTTACCTCACTTCACTTCTCCTTCTACACTTAGACCTAACTAAAGTGCTCAAAATAGATAGTATTTTATTTTTCCAAGGCTTGACATTCTCCTTCCTTAGGTTTTGACTTGATACTTGTCATTTGTATTGGTGTATAGGGTTACATATGCTTGATGTGTTTGCTGTAAAGTACGCTTGGTATTTCTTTAGACTCTTCCATGTTTTGATACCTCCTATTCACTTGGATGTCTCTACTGTGAAGTGTGCCCTCTTCTACTCACTCGGATACCTTCAACTATGAAGCACTCTTGTGCTCTCTTAATCTTCTTTTTTTGTCACTCAAAAACCTTCAACTATGAAGCACACTTGTGCTCTCTTAAACTCCTTTTGCTTTGATTAGAACTTTTGCTCACCCATATATATTTGCTTATGAATGGAATAGGTTCATATGGCTCAAACACTTGATAATGTTGACTTTAATGCTTAATAGCATTCATGCTCTTACTATTGAATAGCATTCACGTGTTCTCACTATTGGATAGTATTCCTCATTGCTATATAGTGTTCAGGTATTCACTATTGGATACTATGCATGCACCACTCGTCCTTTTATAATGTTGGATCTAACAATGTTATAACACTCTTATAGCATTGTTGTATTCGCTACTTCCTTAGTTATAGCTAGTTGCTTTGTGTGCTAGTTGCTTTGTTGTTCACTTTGTTATCCTGTTCACTTTGATTTTCCTATGCAGGCCACGTAAATGTTGGCCTCTTTCGGTCTCTTCTTCAATACTAGTCACTTAGTTCTCTTCTTCAATACCAATCACTTAGACCTATTCCTCTATGTTGGCCACTTAGACCTCTTCCTCTATACTAGCCAATTAGGCCTCTTCTTCAATATTGGTTGCTTAGGCCTCTTCCTCTATGCTGCCACTCAGGCTTCTTCTTCAATGTTGGCCACACAGGCCTCTTATTTTATGCTACCACTTAAGCTTCTTCTTCAATGCAAGCCTCTTAAGACTCTTCTTCAATTAATGTTGGACTCTCAAGCCTCCTCTTCTAATGTTGGTCACTTGGGTGTTGACATCTTCCTCTATGTGGATGATAACTCCCTCGAATAGATACTTAATGTGTCTTAATTCTCCTTGCTTATTGTCTTCTATGAGACTCTAGACAATGCTTTGATAGTGTTATTCGTTGCTTGTTGTATAATAAGACTTCTTTCAAAATATTCCAAATAAGTCAAGGCCAAGACTGATATTTCTTTAGTCAACCTGATATTTTTGGTTTTTTGAATAACCATAACTTCTATATTCTTGTATCTACCTTATATCTATAGGCTTCTTCTTTGCTCTTATCTCTGTATATTGTTGCTTTGTGTAATGCTACTTATCAATATATGGAAGCTATGATGCTCCTCAATATCTATAGTGTAACTTTGATGTCTTAGGTCTCACCTAAGAATAAAATATGATTCTCCTCTTCTCTAGAGAATCTAATATTAATATTAGGGTCACTATGAATGTCCCCTCATGTCCAACTATCTTCTGATTTGGCTCTCTCTATCAATGTCCAACTTTCTTCTGAGTTGGTTCTCTTAATCAAATTAGTTAAGTCCTAGTATTCATTGGTTTTCCTTCAATCAAGTGGAAAGATCATAACATTTAAATTAGGGTGACTAAATCCTTGTCTGCTCAATTCGACCTTTGAAAATAGAGTTCAAGTCTTCACTGCTTTCAAAGTGGACAGACTCAAATATAACTCTATCAAGAATGGACAAAGTTAAGTTGTGGTGGCTTTGATACCATTGTTAACTTTTAAACCTTAATATATCAAAATATCATAGGTCTAAAAGTAAATAATCCATAATATTAAAGGTCAAAATATCAATATTGAACAGTACAATTATATATATGAGAAATCTAATATGTATATCACGACAAATATAATAATGAAAATAACATTCATTTTTAATATCAAATATAAATGTAAATGGCCAAAATCATTAATGTACAAGAATGAAGAAAACTTACAATATTAATTGCTCAAAAACTGTATACAAGCTTTGTTATAAATTGTTTCTCCTTTTCCTCTTGTTATATTTGTTACATTGTATGAAGCTTTATCTCCATAATATAGACATAGAAGATAACTCTTCATGTATTTGACTATTGCTCTCCATATGACAACTCCCATGACTTTCAGATTATCATATTACCACTTGTATACTAAACTCTTCATTCTCTTATTACATGCATACTTGAACCTATGACACTTGCACATTTCTACATTGCTCTTACTCTTCTACAAGCAATCCTAATACAAGATACTTGTGAACATCCTCACATTACATATTTGCACACTTACATTGTAGCACCCTAAAATTGGCACGATTAAAACCTTAGTAAAAGATAAAAGATAAAAATTTAAATTTTAACCCCAAAACTGCTTGTTACCCATTTCCTCATTTTTTGTGCCATTTTTAGGATTTGTTTTGATCATTGGACGATATCGTCGTAGATTAGATGCGATCGTCCCAGATCTGACAAAATCGTCATGTCTAGAACGTCCAGACTATTTTTTCCCAAAACCAAATTTTCATAATTAGCTTCTGTTTCAACAACCTCTCCAACTTGGGCAGAAGCGTGTCTGTGCAGTTGGAGATTGCCCTGTTGGAGATCTCCCAGATTGGGATGATCTCCAACTCTTAAACCTCTTCCTAAGCCTATATAAACTAGGATTTTCTAGTTTACCCCCCTGACTCCCTTTGATCCTAATTTCCCTGAACCCCTTAGCTGACAAATTTAATTCCTTATTCCCTCGTACTACTGCCTGTGTTCTATATTTTGCATTTTCTTGCAGGAACTCTACTATTTTTCAGTCGAAGATAGCTCGGATTGTTGCAAACGATCTCGAACGATTACGAATGATCTTGTCGAGGAGCATAGACGATCTTGTACGATTGGAGGCGATCCTGACTGTAGTCCAGATTGGGGCAATCCGAGTCCAGAGTTTGCATTCCCTTAGCTTTCTCTACATTTTTCACATTGTATTTCTACACTGTCTTGAATTATTATGTTTTTTGCATCTTGGAGTTCATCTCATTTAGCATAATCGCATGGTAAGGTTAAAATCAATCATTAAATCTACTGCATTTCCTTATTTTTTATTAGAATCCATTATTTAGGCATGTTTGTTGTTATTTCTACCATTGTCCTTTGCTTCTGCACTTGCATATTTGGTATTTTACATCTATTTCTGTGATTACAGATTTTTGATAAATTCGTCTGACGAATTCGTCAGATATCAGACGATCTTGTCTGATCTCAGATGATTACGTATGAACTGAGGTGATCTGAACTACTACAAGACTCAGAATCTTCATCAAACATCCAAAATTACGTATGACACATTCTAATTAGCATATTCTCTGTTATTAGCACTCATTCCTATTTTATGTATCCATTTAAATCATTATTGGTAGATAGAATAGTTTAGATTCATCTTGGCCAAACCTAGGAGTTGAATGATTAAGTATAAAAATGAACACATCAAACCCACTATCAACCTAGGCATGGAAACTGCCACTCAAAAGTTTCCTGGTGAACCCACCATTCATCAAAAATTCACCCTTATACTCCTCCCCCGAGAGGCGGGACCTTCAAAGGGCCTCTCAGTCCGAGATATTGTCCCATCCTTCTCACATCCCCCTTCTAGGCGCGGATCCTATAGCTTGAGGGTAAGGGTGCGAAAAATTTGGAGCGATACATTTTGGTGAACCCGACATGAAAACTAAAAACCTTTTGAAAACAATCCAAAAAAAAAAAAACCCTAAACATAAATGCATTTAGAATCAAAGATTGCATGTCATATTTAGATGGTAGATTATAACAAAAGACAAGCCGTCACCATTAATGTTGAAAACCAATTAGTAGTTATAGAGATTAATTCTTTGCTTAGAGTAGCTCCAACATATAGAGTCCCACCTTTATGGGATGAGCTTAATAGGAGATTGAATCTTATTTCATCTAGAGCAACCGAACTTAGGCAAATCAAGAGGTTTGTCCTAGATAGAATCTTGGATCCCGATCAAGTGACTTTGTATCATGAGCTTCAGAGAGCTTGCCATAGGTGGTTAGCAGATAAAAGAGCCCTTGTGTCTTCTAAGTTGTATACCTTTGAGGAATACCTCGATAATGCAACTATAGTACATAAATTTTTGTCTCATATAGAGGACCAAGAGGTCGTTCTTATGGATAGAAAAATATGGAATAGAGTCCCCAGAGCTGTGTTATATCAAGAGTATTGTCATGAGATTTATTTTTACAAGACAGAATCTAAAACAGATAATATCACTATAGCACACTTTATCAAGTTCCTGAAAAACCATTTCCAATTTGAAGAAGAGCATTTTATGACTCCTGATGAACTTGATCCTATCAATGATATTCATAAACTCTTTTTAGAAAACTAAGCTATTATTTTATTATTGTTATTTCTTGCATTTAGTGTGCTATTTGTTGTCTTTATAAGCATAAAATTAAAAAAAAAAAAAAAATCATAACAAAAAATCAAAACATTTTATTTTTAAGCATCATAGTAGGTATATAATTAAAATATATACCTCCCAAATTTGTTGCAAATATATCAATATATATATTTGCTAAAATCTAAATTTAGACATAATGACTAAACTCAGGAATGGAAAACAAATTGAGGTAGAAGAAGATTGGTTAAGGAAAACAGAAAACAACCCAGATGTCCTTCTTGAAGACCCAATTTAGGAAGAACGAACTCTAGACCAACAAGAAGAATACTATGTTGATGCAAATGAACAAAAAGAAAATGTTAGGGAGGAAGAATCCTCATCTCCTAAAATATCTCCAGAAGGAGCTGTTACTTTTGAGAACATGGAACATTTTTGGAAGTTCCTCCATGATAATATGGGCACCCTTAATAGAGTAGTTCATATGGACAAAGATCAAATTAGTGACACTCAAGCAACCCTAGAAGACATATATCACACACGCACTAATCCTTTGTCCTTTGTTGATCAAGAGAGTGATCAAGCTGGACCGTCCAATTTGGACATGGCTACTATAATCCAAAACATGCGACAAAAACAGGTTACCCAACTACCTAGAGTGCCTGTTACTAAGCCAAGGGTTATTCCCACACAAAATAAACCTTCATTCACTGCTCTATTTTGCCAAGCTATTGATCAATATACCTCAAATCAACAAAAGCCTAAAACAAAACCAAATGTTAATTTCCAACAATCTGGGATACAACATAATTCTACAACAAATCTTCTACATAATACTCTTCCTACCAACCATTTGCATAACAACAATATAGCATCTAATCCTTATGTCCCGCCTTCCTACGCTCACAAATATCATAGTCATGTACCACCAAACCAATATGGTGGACAAACTAGTAATCTGGAAGCCATGGTGAAACAGTTAACCTCCCGTATGGACCAAATAGATCCCTATCATCCCTCGTACAATTATCGAGAAATGTGTAGTCAACCTCCAGATCCTATAGTTGTAGCACAACCATATCCTAAACGCTTTCCCATGCCTGTCCTACCTATATACAAAGGAACCGAAGATCCCATAGATCATCTTCGTATGTTTAGGATAGCATGTCATGATATATCACATGATGACTTGTTATTACTAAAAATGTTCCCAAAAAGCTTAGGAGGGATGGCATTGGAGTGGTATTATCAATTGCCCACTCACTCTTTGAGAAATTTCGAAGAGACCGCCGAGTCTTTTGTGCACCAATTTAGTGCCTATATTGAAAGGCATGTAACCATTAAAGATTTGTACAACCTAAAACAAGACAAAGATGAGTGTTTTGCTAACTTCTTAGCTCGATGGAGGCAGTTAATAGGAAAATTACACTTTGTGTTACCTTATCGAGAAATATTGGATATTTTTATCAATAATTTACAAGAACAACTATCCTATGAATTATCAATTGCTACCTTGACCACCTTCGATCAAGCTATAGACTTAGCCCGAAGAGTGGAAGACGCTCTCATTAGAAGAGGTCAGCTCAAAAAGAAAGATGATGAGAAAACGTCCAAAAATCAATATAAAAATAAACAAGTTGTGGGTGATGGAGTCATCGATAGCAGAAACATTGCCAATGTTAATACTGTGAAAACAACAGAGAATTTCATATTAAAACCTCCTGATAAACCACCTCGAGAATTTACTAGGTTAAATCAACCTTTATCAACCATTATCCCGCAATTACTAGCATGAGGATTGATCCAATTACCAACTATCCAGGAACCTGATCCAACCATACCCGGATACAGAGCTGATTTGCATTGTGATTTCCATAGAAGACTCTCGGACATGCTACCAACTCTTGTAAAAGATTAAAACATAAAATACAAGATTTAATTGATAACAATGAGATGGAGGTGCAAGCCTTTCAACCTAAACAAAATCCTACTAGTAATGTTCAAAAAAATACACTTCAAATTCAGAATCAGAATGCCAATCAATCATTGGACATATTTCAACATCCTTTACCAAAGCATGGCAAAGAGGTGGCTAATCAAATTGAACATCATAATGTTCCCCCTCCTACCCGATATGTAGGGACTATTAGTGGACAATTACCTGTTCCTGATCCTCAAATATTTGACACAACTTTATCCATAGTTACGACTAGACCTCTACATAATATTCGGATGCTTGATCTTAGTGACACCGAATATGAGACTGAAAGTGACATGGAAATCACCTCAAATCAATCGAATAGTTTTGAAGATGAATCAGAACCTATTCAACCTATCATGAATTCTATGGTTTCGAAAGAACCATTTCCTCGAAGAGTGACTACTCGACCCTCTTCTCATAAGTTTCTTTCTAATGAACAAGCCATAAACGCTAGACTGAGACCAATTCATCATCCTCAAAATAATATTATAGGTACCATCAGAGTCGTTACTCGACAACAGGCTCAAAACTCTCAACAAGATCAAACTCAGAACGATGGATCAGCTTCATTTGTTTTGAAAAATCCCAATAAAGGGAATCATATGCCTAATGTTCAACCTAAGCCTCCGTATAATATTAATGAACAATTATCCAATACTACAACTATCTCTTTTGGACCTTTTGAGATCTTCTCCTATCCATAGGGATGAATTAATGCTCACATTAAGCCAAATGATGGTACCACAAAATATTCAGCCTAAAGCCATGACCAATACTATCATAAATCGAGAAGTTGACTGTATTGACTTCCAAGATAGAGATATACCACAACATAGTTTACATAAGGATAACCCTTTATATATTACTGCCCTAATTGGGGATGTAGCCGTTAAACGCGTCTTGATTGATAATGGTTCATCTTTAAACATATGCACTTTTGACTTCTACCAAAGATTTGGCTTTAGAAGTGATGAAATGAAAAGAACTGATATGATTATAAAATCCTTCAATGACGAGACACAAGAAACATGTGGAGTCATTACTATACCCTTGCAAGTTGGTCCTAGAACCCTAGATACAACCGTGTTTATTGTACATTGCCCAACATCGTACAATACACTTTTGGGTCGCCCTTGGATCAACGCGATGCGAGCGGTTCCATCCACTTTACATCAGTGTGTTAAATTTGAATTTAAAAACCAGTTGGTTACCATTCATGGTGATCCTAGACCCTTTGATATGTGTGCTTTGGCAGAACCTGTTGGAGTTCAATTTTACCCTGCCTTGTCATCCACACATCCTAATTCTCATCATCTACCCAAACGTGTGAAACACACACCCATAACCTCATCTACTCTTTCAACTACACCTATACATATAGCTCAACCATCTTTTGAACAAACCACATTAGGACCTCAAAAAGATCCCAAAATTACAACCAATGCTTCCTGTTTTACTCCTATATCTTCCACATCGATATACCCATCCATCGATATCCCTATAACATCTACATCCACTACAGGTATTCTTTCCACATCAAAAGATCTAGGAAATGTTCCTTCTACCTCTTATGCTCTCACTGATGAGCTCTTACCTGATTTATCTAAAATTCTTATATCAGAAGAAACCAACACTGCTATGCAAACTTCCCTCCTTTTAAATAAACTCCCACCTTCTCCTCGTACCTTGGGCCTCCCACAACCTATGGGAAGTATCTACCAAGTCGAGAGTTGTGCTTTTATTTAAAAGGGATATGATTGGGGAAGAATACCCAGAAACATGAAGAGACATTGTGATGGATATGCTAGATGCTATTTTGCTAATGAATATATTAAAGCTAAACCCATAATGCTCAAATTAGGCTATAAAGGGAAAGGTTTGGGACCTTCCCAAAATGGTATGAAGGAACCTATTGAGGTAGAACCATGTCCTGCCCAATGCGGTGTGGGCCTATTTCCTAGTAAAGGTCAACCCTTTCCATTTGAGGAGGATGACCATCTTACATGTTATCAAGATTATCTCGATAAACAAAATTCTTTGCTTTTAAAAAATAATCCCTTTACCTATCATATGCTATCTCTCGCCTACCCTGAGATGATTGCTGAATCTGACGATGAGTTGGAATGGGATATCTTCCATGATGTCTCCGTTGAGGACTTGTTACATAACGAATTTTATTTTGATGGCTCTATACCTAGTATAGCCCAGCTTAAGGCCTCGACTCCTCAAGACGAATTATCTAAGCTAACCTTGGAAGAATTACAAGAATTGGGTGTTTCACCCGCCTCGCCTAATTTTGAGAGAGATTTACATATGGAAGTTGAAAACGGTATAAAAATTAACATTGGAACCGAACATAACCCTCACATAATCAATATTGGATCAGAATTAAGTCAAGAAAAATAAGATAAATACATTTCATTTCTTAAAGACTATGAAGATGTCTTTTCTTGGACATATGAAGACATGCCGAGTCTGGACCCTTACGTAGTCATGCATCATCTAGTAGTCCATCCAAATGCTAAACCTGTTAAACAGAAACTTAGAAAAATGCATCCTAAAGTGGCCTTACTAGTCAAAGTAGAACTAGAAAAACTATTGAAGGTCGTTTTTATACAAGCCATTGATTATGCTGAATGGATCTCAAATGTAGTTCTAGTAACTAAGAAAGAAGCCACTAAAGTTAGGGTTTGTACATACTTCAGAGACATTAATGCTGCCTGCCCTAAGGATGATTTTCCTCTTCCTAACATGGATAAAATCATTGATTTTACTGCTGGAAGTGGAATGATATCCCTAATGGATGGATTTTTTGGTTATAATCAGATCAGGATAGCTCCTAAAGATCAAGTTAAAACAACCTTTATTACCTCTTGGGGAACCTTTTGTTGGAAAGTAATGCCATTTGGTTTAAAGAACGCAGGCGCAACCTATCAACGAGCCATGACTTATATCTTTCACGATATGATGCATGATATTCTACATGATTATGTAGATGATATTATATCTCGTTCCATCAAAGAAGATGATCATTTAAATGACTTGAGAAAAGTATTTGATCGGTTAAGGGAGTATCTTATCCGATTGAATCCAACAAAATGTATATTCGGAGTTAAGTCCAATAAATTATTGGGGGTTATCGTTTATTTACGTGGCATTGAAATTGACCCTCTCAAGATCGCGGCTATCACTGATATGCCAGCATCCACCAATATATCAGAATTACAAAAATTACAAGGTAAGCTTCAAGTTATTCGCCACTTTATTGATAAGTTGGCAGATAAAATCGGACCCTTTCTTAAACTTCTTAAGAGATATGTCTCTTTCCATTGGTACGAAGAATGCCAAGAAGCATTTGAACTCCTTAAGCAATATCTCCTCCAACCACCGGTGCTTTCCCCACCTAGATTTGATCGTCCATTTATTTTGTACATTTATGCTTTCGATTTTGCCTTAGGAGCTATGTTAGCTCAGCTTGACGATGAGAAGAAAGAACGTGCTAATTATTACATCAGTAGAACCTTAATCAGTTATGAAACTCGCTATACCATATTAGAGAAGTTATGTCTTGCAGTCTATTTTCTACATAGAAACTACATCATATGCTTAGTCAAAAAACGTATGTTATTGCCAAATTCGACCCTTTGCGATATATTATGAGTCAACCGTATTTATTTGGTCACACAGCCAAGTGGGTTCTTGCGCTAAGCGAGTTTGAACTCACATTTATAGGACAAAATTCTGTTAAAGGTCAAATCATAGAAGATCAATTAGTTGCTGCACCCTTAGAGTCTACCCATCCCCTCATCATTGAGCTTCTCGATGAATGCCTTAAATTAGAGGCAGACCATCCTAAACAATGGTCCCTATACTTTTATGGAGCCCGATGTATGAGTGGGGCTAGTGTAGGTATTATTTTAATATCTTCGCAAAAACATCTTATACCTCTGTCCTTTAAATTAACGTTTGCTTGCACTAATAATACTATTGAATATGAGGCTCTAATCCTTGGATTACGAGCAGCTTTGGCATTGAAAATTAAAAATTTGTTAGTTTTTGGTGATTCCCAACTTGTCATAAATCAAATCAATGATGTTTATCAGACCAGAGATGATAAATTACGCCCATATAAAACATATGTTTTGCAATTATTATCTTTATTTGATCAAGTTACCTTGGAAGCTATTCCTTGAACTAGCAATCGTACGACTGACGCTATGGCTGCAGCTGCATCTCTTTTGCCCTTGGAGTTAGATGATGAATATGCTACCATCATTATTCGTCGACTCCAAGAACCCGCTTCAAGCAAATCATGCTTAGAACCTTTGGATGTGTTTCTAATCAACGACACTACTCCCGAACCATGGTACACTGATATATTTAATTTTCTACAAAATGGAACCTTCCCTGATGGTTATACTAGCAACCAACGTCGATTATTACGTAGACGAGCAATTCACTTCGTAATTATTGGTAATACCTTGTATAGGAGATATTTTGAAGGCATATTATTAAGATGTTTGAATCTAGAAGAATCTAGATCAGCTTTGAGTGAAGCCCACGATGGATCTTGTGGAGGACACTTTAGTGGTAACGCCATTGCTAAGAAGCTCCTTCGGATAGGATATTTTTGGCCTACCATGGAGAATGATGCACATGATTATGTGCACAATTGCAACAAGTGCCAAAAATATGCTGACCTTGTCCATGCGCCTACACAAGAACTGCAGGCTATTTCATCTCCTTGGCCCTTTTCAAAATGGGGTGTAGATATCATTGGGAAAATCAACCCTGTGTCATCTGATGGACATAAATTTATCATAACCGCTACGGAGTATTTCACAAAATGGGTTGAAGCTATACCTTTAGCTTCTTGTATTGGAACGCAAGTTTCCAAATTTATTTTTAATCAAATTATTTGTAGGTTTGGAATTCCTGCCAATCTCATCTCAGATAATGGAACTTGTTTCAAAAATAAAGATGTCAAAAAATTATGTCAAAGATATAAAATACAACATCATTGGTCCACTCCCTATTATCCTCAGGGTAATGGCCAAGCAGAAGCATCTAATAAAATATTAATCAAAATTCTCAAAAGACTGGTCAATAAATCTGGTCGAGATTGGCATATCCAATTATATCCTTCTTTGTGGGCCTATCGAACTAGTGTTCGTACCCCCACTGGAACTTCACCTTTCGTTTTGGTTTATGGCGCTGACATTATTTTTCCATTTGAATTAGAAGTTCCTTCTTTGGCTCTACTACTTCAAGATACTGAAGTAGGGGATGAATATTGTGCTGGTAGATTTAGTCAGCTAGAACTTCTGGATGAAAAATGCATCAATGCTTTGGAGCATCTTCGTGCCTACCAAAACAAGCTTAAGAGAGCATATCTCAAGAAAGTTCATCCTCGATCCTTTGAGATCGGCGACCTTGTCTTAAAAGAAAATCAAAAAAATACTAATGCTACTAAAGACCTTAAAGGTAAATTCGAGCCCAACTGGCTTCGACCGTATATCATCACTGCTAAATTTGAATCGGGAGTATACAAATTATCTACCTTAGATGGTAAAAAACTTAAAGAACCTATGAACATTATGCATCTCAAACACTACTATGCATAAAACATTAGGTCATTTCATCATTTGTATATACTGTATTTTGCATATTGTTTCATTTTTAACCATTTCTATCAAAATATTTTTCAAAGAATAGTAATAGTATTTCTTCTTGCAAATCATCAATTAAAATCAAATACAAAAACATCAAAATTGTCAAAATCTTCCAAAACATCTTTTTTATACATGTCAATTCTTGGAGTTTGCAGTTATATTTTCAATTATTTTGGATAAATGAGCATTTATTTGGAATCCCGCACTTTCACACTCACATGAATAAATATCTTGATTTTATTGGGTCTGATTATTAATCTCTCTTATATCAAAGTCCACATTGGCATTAAATAAAATTTTGAGCATAGAGAACTGATCTTGTTATTTACTTGAACCAAGTATATCTTTTCACATTAAAATGATTTCATTGCAAATTCAATATGATGCTACATAGTAGATGTGGTTTCTTGAGCGAAAAGTTTCCCTGCTATCCTATCATGCACATGGTCTAGAATCTTTGAGAATTGACAAAAGGACAAGCTCACCCCTACCCAGAATAAAAATCCCTTGCTCTACAACTAATCCGAGCAAGTATCCCTAGCATAGGAAGAAAAATAAAAGTGCAAGAAAAAGAGAAAAAAAAATGTTATTTTGTATCATCACAGCAATATTTCAGCATTATCACAAATATCAAGCAAAAATACAAAAAAAAAAAAAAAAAGCAAAAGCAAAATGCAATAAAATCCTTTCCCTACCCCTTGAAAAGAAAAGAAGGGTGAATGAGCTTGAATCCTTGGAATTCTCAATTATTCGAAAACTATGAGGTAAGCCCCATAACAGGTGGTTTGTGCCCAAACCGCTTGGCCTTGGGTAATTCCTAGCGTGGTGATATGTCTGTCACATTAGCGACCTTCTTTTGTACATGCCTATGTCGGCTTATGGATTAGCTAGCTCTTGATAACCTAACTTGCATAGTAGTCTGGTACGGTTATATGCATATAAATCATGGTTAACAAACATTCATTTGGTTAAGGCAAATTGCTTGTATCAAATTATCTTGCTCAAAATTGGTGAATGAACAATACAATTGCACACACATTTGTATTTGAGAGATTTTGTATCATTATGATAAATCAAGATCGGTAATGAACTCACGTTTACACATGAGGATCCCTTATAAACCTACATTTGTTTTTGAGATAATTTAAAATATTTCTGTAATTCTTTTCAAAACAATTTTATCCTCTTATTTCAGAATTTTGTTTTGTATAAAAACAATTATATACATTGTGTCACAAAATTTCCAAAAGATTGCAATCAACATGTTCATCATGTTATTATTTTCTGTTTATCAAAAATAAAAAATCAATCATGCAATAATACTAAAATATTTATTTTATCTTTGGATTTCGCGATGATGGTATAAGTCTATACCTATAAATTCTATGCCTAGCGCAAACCATTGTTCTAATTTTATTTTCCCATCCATTTTAAAAACACATATGGCTTACATCATTATGTTACACAATTGTGCTTCAAAACGAATGAACACTTATTCTATTTCATGTCATTATGTCAAAACATTCCATCTTGCAACCATGGTATAATTTCTAAGGAATTATTCAAAAATTTATCACACTTAGGAATTTATGCCTAGCAAAAATCACTTTTAAACATATTTCATGCATAATTTTGTGAAAAATCTGAAAACAAATCATCACCATCATCATTTTCATCATCACAACACAAAGTCTTAAGACAGTATCTTAAGCACTCTTTTAATTTTAGCAATATTTCTATACTGGGATTAGCTTGACGACCTAGCGAGCGGCGACTCCATGAAAACGGTCTATAACAACGACAATGTCCTTTGAAATTATTGTTAGAAGTCCCTTTTATTTTTCATCAAATCACACCAAAAACAACCAATTTATGCATATCAGATTATTTCATTTACAATTTTATGGCATGACATAACATTATAATTTATTGCCAAATGACATAATTACATGAATCAACAATTCAAGCATCATACAATAGATACACAAGTCATATCATCAAAAATACAATCTATATATATCATCAATCAACTATGTACATTATCTGGATTGGTATGCCATAATCAAAACTCTGGCATACTCAATCCCCTCAAAAGTAATAATAATATAATCTGCACTCTGCAATAGCTAGCCTCGAGAAGCTCTCGAGCTCTCAACCTCATCTCCTCCCACACCCTGACATGGAGGAGGTGGTCCCATAGAGGTTCGGGCCGTATCTCGGGTCCTCATCATCGATCATGAGGATGTCCTTGATGATCCCATCATGACTGGATTTGTAATGGGGGCTGGCAATGATATCCTCTGTCCCTCTAGGATCGCCTGATAGTACAAACCCTGGTAAAATGCGGTTTAAGCAATAGACTGTGCCAGATCCTAAGTGCTTGCTCCTTCGCCCTGAGCTTTGAGCTGTGTAGCCTCATCTTGCAGTGTCTGCACCTGAGCTCGAAGGTGGGCAACCTCAACCTGGAGAACCACCGTCTCGCTACTCTCCCCTACATCCACACCCTTGCCCTTACCTGGCGATGGTGGTCTCTCCCCTTGTTGCGAAGGGAGTCTCTCCTCCCTCTGCCCTGTCTCTCGTGACCTCTATGGATCCTGACCCCTCCGTTGGCATCTCTCCTATGGGGACCGTCGTTGCTCTCTCTTGTCATGACCCTGTGCTGCCTCAATGGTAGCCTAGCATCGCCTCCCCATCTGGCGCACCATGGCGTGTACTGGGCCCTGCACCCTCGTCATCCGAGGAGGGTGGATTCCTATGTACCAGGCATCATAACTGGCTACAACCCCAATGTCATCACCATCCATTAGCTGTATGGGGGCATCGTCTGCATCCTGACTCCAAAATCACTGCATGTTTGGAGCCCCACTCAGTGTAGTACTATCTCGAATAGTTCGGGAGTACTCGTAATCCTTGAGAGAAGGGATCCCCTGCTGTAGACCGAACTGTCGTAGTACCCGATCATAGCGGTGGAGCTCTACCTCTCCTCACTCCATCCTCATCCAACAGACTCGCCTGATGCGAGCCAGCTCCTGCCCATCCTATGCCCACCCGGGGTGCTCTCGCCATGGCCTCTAGGTGATCTGGTATGGGATGAGGTCGTCCAGCAACCTCTGAGACATCGACAGATCTATTTGCCACTGTGACCCTCTCTATAGCCACCAATAGAAAACTTGGGGCCTCTCTCGGTCAACCCCTGTCAGTGGGAGCCCTATCGGCCTCCACATCGCAATGTGCTCCCAAAACCAAACCTGCAGCAGCGATGTCAAAACCAGACATCAACCTCCCTTGTATACGACCCTATGAAGTATCCTATACAAGTGGCATAGTACAAAGCTGCCCCATGCAAATCTATACCCATGGTCTCTCATGTCGTAAACTATATTTTAGAGGAGCCACGTGTTACACACCAAACCTAGTCGTCGGCTAGGTATTCCAAGAGTATAATAATTCATATATATTGTAGTTAGATTATTCCAAATGTTATCATCGATTTTATTAATTAATCTCTGCATTTCGGCATTGCCTTCACGACGGGATCTGCCCTCCTAGTGGCAATATAATTTTTATTATTTTTCGTTTATTCGCAATCTCCGTGTTCGATCGGTTTATTGTTCTATTTGCATGGTTGGATATTAAATATTAATTCATTTAAGAAATCCTGAAGGCTGTAGCCTTCCATGTGGTATCAGTAGACAGGCTGGGCAACCCTCCGCAGCATTGTTAACAACCTTCTGCCAAACTATTTTCGTCGCGCGTTTTCCACGTACCTTTGTTGCTTCGTGTTTCAAGAAACCGCTGCACGGGAGATTAAACATCCGGCAAATAGCACCATCATCGGTCACAAGCCTGAGATGAGCTCCGAAAGACCCTCCGGGCGAACAGCAGGTTACCAGGCGAACAGCATTTTGCAGGTCACAAGCTACAGCACGCTACGGAGTAATCAAATTTTTTTTCGGGCAAACAGCGCTGTAGCGGGTTAAAAGCTACAGTAGGTTACAATAGGCCGCTGGTTACAAACATCATTATCGTCGGTTACAGAACAGTAGACTAACGCGTCGAATACTTGATGTAAAACGAACGCAACAAGTTTCGACCAATCACAGCGCATGGTTTTTAATTATTAAACGCCCCAACATGTTGTAGCCTTCCACCATGGTAGTCTGCATCCGCTCTGGTGGCACAATAGTAAGCCACCTACCACCCCTGCCAAAACTCGAGTCAGCCTAGATGTCCCAGGCATCTATCGTAGAGACTCGATGTTCACCCCGCCATTCTCCAGGGCGAAGCTCAAGTCTCCAGTCAGCCTCATCATCGCCTGGCCTTGATTAGCCATAGGCGTCATGAGTCATCCCTATATAGAGATCCTCATGATCCTCCATGCGTCCTCTAGAGTGGGAGCCATCTCCCCTGTTGATAACCGAAAATAGGATGACCCCGGATACCATCTCTCTGCTAGGGCTGTCAATAGCCCCATGTCAGTCGATACTTGTGGAATCTCTGCCACATGCTGTAGCCTAACCTATCCTAGTCGGTCACGCTCTGCCTAGTCAAGCGCAGCTATGTCGTCTCTTAGTTTGTCGTATTTCCATTCTCGGATCTTTAGTAATCCCCTCTGCAAAAAAAACAATAACAACAAAATTTATTAATAACCAATCATTAAAATCAAATCAAACACATTTTAAAAGCAATTTAAAGATGTTATCATCCACCATCGGATGATATCATCCTAAATTTGGCAAAATCGTCCTTTTTAGGATGAATTTGTCTTCGATTTTGCAAACTTGGGGATCGCCCCTTGTTGAATGTGATCACCCCTAGTTCGTTGATTTCATCCTCCGACGAAATCGACGATCTAGGGACGATTTCGACGAAATAGGGATGATTTCGTTCAGACGTCGTCGACGGCCTAAAAACAGTCGCGATGCCCTAAATAATCCAAATTTAAATCCATAGGTTGCACAAAGCAAAATCAAAACTAATCTACTAGGCTTAGATCCTTACCCATAGCCCACGTCGGACCTCTATCACTCTGTGCGCTGTCTCCACCATTTTTTCTCTCTGTAGAGCTTTGGAATAATAAAGATGAACAGTAAAAATGAATTAGGGTTTTACCCTATTTTCTTAATTTTATTTTAAAAAAATCAACATTTTAATTTTTGCCTTTCCACGTTTTTACCTCAAACGTTCGATTTGGGTAAAAACACGGAGGGGGCACCAGAGTCAGCATTCATACGATTCGACCAAGAATCGTCATCTAAAAAATTGAGTACATTTTTGCTTTCTCGTAAAACGGGAAAAACTTGTCTTTAACGCATTTTCTTCAAAAAATTCGCTAAAGAGGGGGCAAAATGTAGCACCCTAAAATTGGCACAGTTAAAACCTTAGTAAAAGATAAAAGATAAAAATTTAAATTTTAACCCCAAAATCGCCCTAAAATCGTTTGTTACCCATTTCCTCTTTTTTCATGCCATTTTTAGAATTTGTTTTGACCATTGGACGATATCGTCGCAGATTAGACGCGATCGTCCCAGATCTGATGAAATCGTCATGGACAGAACGTCCAAACGATTTTGTCCCAAAACCAAATTTTCATAATTAGATTCTGTTTCAACAGCCTCTCCAACTTGGGCAGAAGCATGTCTGCGCAGTTGGAGATTGCCCTGTTGAAGATCTCCTAGATTGGGAAGATCCCCAACCTCTTAAACCTCTTCCTAAGCCTATATAAACTAGGATTTTCTAGTTTACCCCCTGACTCCCCTTGATCCTGATTTCCCTGAACCCCTTAGCTGACAGATTTAACTCCTTATTCCCTCGTACTACTGTCTGTGTTCTATATTTTGCATTTTCTTGTAGGAACTCTATTGTTTTTCAGTCAAAGATAGCTCGGATCATTGCAAACGATCTCGGACAATTACGGATGATCTTGTCGAGGAGCGCAGACGATCTCGTACGATTGGAGGCGATCCTGACTGTAGTCCAGATTGGGGGCAATCCGAGTCTAGAGTTTGTGTTCCCTTAGCTTTCTCTGCATTTTTCATATTGTATTTCTGCACTGTCTTGAATTATTATGTTTTTTGCATCTTGGAGTTCACCTCATTTAGCATAATCACATGGTAAGGTTAAAATCAATCATTAAATCTACTGCATTTCCTTATTTGTTATTGGAATCCATTATTTAGGCATATTTGCTGTTATTTCTACCATTGTCCTTTGCTTTTGCACTTGCATATTTGGTATTTTGCATCTATTTATGTGATTGCAGGTTTCTGACGAATTCGTCTGACGAATTCGTCAGATATCAGATGATCCTGTCTGATCTCAGATGATTACGTATGAACTGAGGTGATCTGAACTGCTACAAGACTCAAAATCTTCATCAAACATCCGAAATTAGGTATGACACATTCTAATTAGCATATTCTTTGTTATTAGCACTCATTCTTGTTTTTTGTATCCATTTAAATCATTATTGGTAGATAGAATAGTTTAGATTCATCTTGGCCAAACCTAGGAGTTGAATGATTGAGTATAAAAATGAACACATCAAACCCACTATCAACCTAGGCATGGAAACTGCCACTCAAAAGTTTCCTGGTGAACCCACCATCCGTCAAAAATTCACTCTTATACTCCTCCCCCGAGAGGCAAGACCTTCAAAGGGCCTCTCAGTCCGAGGTATTGTCCCATCCTTCTTGCATCCCCATTATGGGCGCGGATCCTATAGCCTGAGGGTAAGGGTGTGAAAAATTTGGAGCGATACATACATACATACCACTTGTATACATTCTCTTAATACATGCTTGCACTCTTACTTACAGGACACTTGTGCATTTCTTGCACATTGAGACTTACATAAAAGGGAAATATAAATTAGTCATCTAAACAAAATATTCAAACCCTTATCTACTGCATATTTACTTTGTACCATGAAGGTACCATGGGGGTACATTTGCATGTACCAAATAATATAATATTCTCTAAAATATATTTTCCATGTTGTAAGAACTAACCACCTTGGAGGAAGAATGTTGGATTCCTTGGAGACAAACAACCTTTCCATTCTTTGTCCATTTCACATATAAACATTATAGATTAATAGTAGCATAGCTAATCTAATATAGCCATTATGATCCTAAGATGACATCTGCACTACTTAGATTCATGATGAAGAGATTGCCAGACCAAGTATAATCTTCCATCTAGATTTTAACCTTAGTTGTTCAACCCACACATTGATTTGTGCTTCCATTTGCAATCAATACTTGAAATTTATCCTAGTTTGGAGATTTAATGTACAATCCCAAGAACTTTGTTGTCTTGCTATCAATAAAGTTGTGTGTGTTACTTGGATCAATCAACACAATGATATGTTGTTGTTTTATGAATCCTTAGACCTTTATGGTATGGTAAGCTTAGAGTATTATAAGGGAAAAAGTGAAAAGAGTAATGTTATCATCCTCATGCTTGGCATCAACTACTTTATCCAATTGCTACTATTACAATGAATTTTCATCTTTTTACATTGTTGCTTCTTCACCTTCCACTTTAAAGTTATGGCACTCTTCAAAGGCCTAATCTTGGGAATGGTGTGAAATAGAAGAATCCTTGGGATACTCATTATTGTAGTTATTGAAGTAAGGCCATTGAGGGTTTAAGTTATGTCAAGGTTGGGGATGCAACACTTGGAGCTTTTGTTCTGCTTCCAAAGCTACATGTTCAACGTTCTCAAGGATGTAGGGATCGAGCATGTTGACTTCCCATAAAATTTAATCCTTAATACCATGGTGAAAGTATGAGACCACCGCTATTGGATCTAATTGGTAGATGTAGGTGAGAAAACTTGTAAATTATATGCAATACTCCTCAATAAAACCTTTTTGCATAGTTTGCATAAAATAGACCACATATGATGTGGAAGATCCTTTATCAAACTTGTGAAGAAATCATGCTTTGAACTAAGCCACAAAAGAGAGGTCCCCTATCGATGAAGCTCCAATAATAACCACTGATGAGTATGGATTTCCAACATAGTAGCAACTAATATAATATAACCTTCTTTAGGAGTATGTTGCAAATATATAATGTTATCCATCTTGGCCAACCACCCATGATACCATAAGGCCAATAAATAAAATTAGAAGCACCACCTATAGAGGGATCAAGATAAAAAACAAAGCCTAAGATATAACCACACATACCTAAAATAGTACCATTAGTAGCATGAGGAATTGTGTAACTGCCATAGGAAATTGGAGGTTTGTGATCAAATGACAATTTCTAATGGACGCTTTTGATGGCTACTACCCAACATCTTATTGAAACTCCAAGTCAAAGGAATGTATAGTAGGGAGGATATTAAAAAACTTTGGATGTTTTCTAAGGCAATATTGATTTCATTTTGAGAGACCAAAAGGGAGTTAAACACTCTTTCTTGTTTCTCAAGATAGGAACATAGACCAAAGTCAATTATATTAGGAATAGTATTACCAATTAGAGGGGTAACAAGAGGAGTGACAAGATAAGGGTTGTTAAGAGGAGGAGAGGAAGGAGTGGTGTTAGGTGGAGGTAAAGCCATGGAATTTAAGGAAGAATGAACACACTAGTTAAAACTACTGATATTTGGAGGGTTGTTGTGATGCTTATTGAAATTTCTTGGTTAGTGCTTCTTTCTTCTCATGCACACATCCTCTCAATGACCAATGTATTGCAATAAACCATTTATTTACAACCAACTAGTAGAAGTAGTAGATTTGTTCATACACTATGGACAAATGTCAAATCTAAAAAATCCATTAGAGCACTTGAAAAAATATGTGAGGAATACCCCTTACTTCAATCAACTTGAAGATACAATCATAACGATATAGGTCTCTTACAAGGGTCATGGCACACTCAATTCCCAAAAAAGTGTTGCTAGAGAAACTCCTTGTTTTGACTAGCTTGGAGAGACGATCACAATGGGATGGGTCTGCAAGGGTCTTGATATACCCGATATTTTTTCAAACAAGTTTGAAAAAGGAATTAACAAAAATAAAACTCACAATCTTAGAGAAGAAAATGGATTGAAATATTAAGCCAAAAACAATTTGATAAAAAATTACTAGGCGACAAGAAGTATTGTTTATTAGAGGTTCTGGAATGGTTTGCATGCCCTTATTCCACACTTTCACACCGCTATAGGGAGCCAAGATCAATGCTCTAATACCACTTGTAATAAAACAAATTTAAAAAATGCAATAATAACAATAACAATTCATTTCGAAACAAGAGCAGTGATGATTTTTTAAGTCGTGAAAAATAAAATTGCAAAGTACGAAGGATTAGGGTTTTTTCCTGAAAATGTCTCACATTATAGGAGCCATATCTTCACAAAGGGTTATCCAATTCAACTGATTCTTGGACCAACTTGTGCTGAATTTGAATAGCTTTAAAATGAGTGGTCATATGCCAAAAATATAAGCAATATTATGGGAGATACAACCCTATGAGGTCAACCATTCAAAACAAGGGCAGTGACGATTTTTGAAGTCGCGAAAAACAAATTGCAAATATTTTCCAACTAGGGTTCGAATGATGGGAAGAGCAATGAAGGGCTAAGAATTCAATGAGGAAAGACATTCTATCTGGACAAATAATTTTTTAGCTAAGTTCTTTTTTCCCTTTCTTTATCTTAGAAATTGTGCATGAAAAACTTATAAAGTTTTTATCAAATATTATATTTGCTATAGAATTTTTAGATAAATTTCATTAGATTTTGAGTTTTAGTTTCATTTCCATGGATCAATTTATAGTTAAATCCTTAGAATCATCCCTAGTGGTAGAGGTTAGTGAGCGCACCTTAGAGAGATTCTCATTGCTCCAAGATAGGGTAGTTTTTGGTAATTTAATGGGTATTAGCTAGGGGCTTTAGCCTTGAGAAAATGTGGTAGGGTACCTAGGAATAGATATTTGGGGATATATTATTATATTGTATAAGGGTTGGCATGGGCCACACATAACCCAAGGTTGATTGTATTATAATATTATATTATATTTTAATATAATATAATATTAGTAGTAGGCTCTCCAAAGTAGAATAAGAATATGGATATATAAAGAAGAGATATTTGTCATTGTAAGGGGATTCATATCATTGAAGAAAAATCTTATGTAATCGTCGTGCCCACGAAGTGGCCTCTCATCTTGGGAGATCTTGTGGAGTTATTCCTTCCTTAAGGATTATTATTGGTGTTGCCCTACCTTAAGGGTATTATCTATCTCTCTCTCATTTGTGGATTGTTATTGTGGATAATGTATTGTGGATGAATGATTTGATATTTCTGCATATTGGTGAATGGTTCATGATTAATAATAAGTTATGCAACAAGTGGTATCAGAGCAACAATTTTGGCAAAGTGGGGATTTTTGTGTGAAACCCTATAATTAGGGCAATTTTTTTTGGAAAAACATCTCATCTTTCAGGAGCCATATCTTTGCGCAAGTTTATCCGATTCAGGTGATTCTTGGATCAGATTGTGCAGAATTTGAAGAGCTTTAAAATGAGTGGTCATATGATGGAATATGAGTAGTATTGAGGGAGATACGACCTTTTGAAGTTAGTCATCCGAAACAAGGATAGTGACGAATTTCGCAGATTTTTTTTGGAAAAACACCTCATCTTTCAGAAGCCATATCTTTGCGACAGTTAATCCGATTGAGGCGATTCTTGGATCATATTGTGCAGAATTTGAAGAGATTTAAAATGAGTGGTCATATGAAGGAATCTGAGCAATATTGAGGGAGTTATGACCTTTTGAAGTCAGCCATATGGAACAAGGAAAGTGACGAATTTTCAAGTCGCGAATTTTTCAAAAGACAATTTGTTTAGTTCGGGTAAGCAAATCAGTTGCACTTTATTTTGTTGGAAGAAAAAAATTGTAGATGTAGTTGTTTATGGGATTTTTAGCTTCAACTTGGTGGGAGGATATTTTTTTCCATAAAACCCTAGTTGCATTAGGGCATGAACAATGGAAAACCAACGTTTTTCTGGAGAAGATGATATTGATGCTCGAGAATGGTGGAAAAATTTTAGATCTCAGTATTGTAATGTCTTATGTGGGAAATTCGTGCTTGGTTTATGTCTTCAAGGGAAGGCTTTGCGTTGGTTGGCAAAGTTTCGTGAAGAAAGGAATAATGAATACACTTGGGATGAAATAGAGCATGCATTCTTGAGTACATGGGACCCATATAAAAAGATAGCTAGTTTGAAGGCCACCATCAAGGGATATGAAGAAGAAATAAATATGTTTCAAAAAGAAAAAAAGTAAATAAAAAGAGAGCTATCAAATTCCAAAGACGTGGTAGAAGATAAAAAATATGCCAGTATGCAGACAGAGGAAACCATACCTTTGGTAGAAGATAAATTAGAGAATGGACAAAGAAATTTGTTTGAATCTAAGAAGTCTATTATGCAGGTTCATGGAAGCATTCAAAAGGAACAGGTTATTATTTCCATTGACCCTGGTAGTAGATATAATTTTATTAATATTGCTTTAGCTAAACGGTTGCAGATTCAAGCAACAAAAAATAAGGACATACGACTAGAGGGTGAGAATGTTTAGATTTTTGAAGATTTAAAGATCACCATGGATAAATATGTTTTACATTCAGATTTCTATGCTATTGAGATGGATGATAAGGATATTGTTCTTGGTTATCCTTGGTTAGATTCTTTGGGTACTGTTAACATTAATGTGCAAAAGAAGTTTATGAAGTTATGGTACAAGAAAAAGAAGATAACATTACAGGATATTTCTCAGCTTAAGGAGCGGGGATCCAAGGAAAATCACGAAGCGATTGTAGAAGAACAAATTGAAGAACATGAAACGAGAATCCAAGAAGGATATTTCTCGGCTTGAGGAGCAAGGATACAAGGAAAATCAAGAAGTGGTTGTAGAAGAACAAATTGAAGAACAGGAAACAGAATCCACGAAGGCGATAGCAGCAACAGAGTCCAAGGAATATTTGATAGAAGAGCACAAGGACACACCAAACAAAGATAACATGAAAGAACAAGGTGTAGAAGAATTTATAACAATGAAGCCAAATGTTGAAACGTCAAAGAAGGTAGAACATCAAGTAAAGGTTGCACCATATCGCCATCCACACCACCATGAGCGAAAACAATATTGGAGGCATGGTTCAAGGCAACAACATTATGGTTCTACATGTAATCAACAGGGCACCAACTATGGCAGTGTTTGGCAAAGAAAGCATAGTGATCATGGTTTTCAGCATGGTTCATCAGCATCAAGGAATAAGTGGACCCATCATTCATGTTATCAAAATATAGTCGCAGAAGCGTGGAGCCAACAAAGCAGATTTGGATACTCAAGTAACAAAATGGCGTACCAGCATCATCAAGTTTCACTTGGATGGATGGATGAGCGAGATTGGTACCAATTGCTAACATTGCTTAGCAAATCATACTATCAGGTTTCTTCATATGTTTTGAGGACAAAACATTTGTAAGGAGGGTGGCATGGTAGGGTACCTAGGAATAGATATTTGGGGATATATTATTATATTGTATAAGGGTTGGCATGGGCCACACATAACCCAAGGTTGATTGTATTATAATATTATATTATATTTTAATATAATATAATATTAGTAATAGGCTCTCCAAAGTAGAATAAGAATATGGATATATAAAGAAGAGATATTTGTCATTGTAGGGGATTCATATCATTGAAGAAGAATCTTATGTAATCGTCGTGCCCACGAAGTGGCCTCTCATCTTGGGAGATCTTGTGGAGTTATTCCTTCCTTAAGGATTATTATTGGTGTTGCCCTACCTTAAGGGTATTATCTATCTCTCTCTCATTTGTGGATTGTTATTGTGGATAATGTATTGTGGATGAATGATTTGATATTTCTGCATATTGGTGAATGGTTCATGATTAATAATAAGTTATGCAACAAAATGGATTGATAGGAGTTGGAAGTCTCCAGGAGTGATTCTATCATTTCTTCCCAAAGGTTTCTTCTTAGCATTTGTTTTCTATGGAAGAAAGAGAAATAATCCTAAAAGGGGATCCTTGGTTTATGGGAAAAGCAGGGCTCTTCCGTACCCACTGGTATGAAGGTTTTTCACCTGAAAATGTAAATCTATCCCTAATACCAGTCTGGGTTAGGATGTTTGGATTGCCCATTGAATTTTAGGAAATAGATACCTTCAAGACAATATGCAACACTCTAGGAGAATTCCTTGAGATTTTAGATACAACAAAAGATTGATTTTTGGCTATTTATGCTCAAATATTGGTCATGATTGATATAAGTAAAGCTTTACGAGAATCAATCATTCTTAAGTATGGGGATAAGATGTGGACCCAGACTACAGATTATGAAAACATATCTTTTAGATGTAGAATATGTCAAGAGGTGGAGCATATTGAGAGATCATGCCCTAAGAAGAGCCCAACATAATCATTTGTAGAAAATCGTAAGAGAAATTTACAAATGCTTATGGATGAAGATGGTTTTCAAATTCTAAAAAATAGATCTAGAAAAATAAAATAAAATGAACATTGGAGACCAATAAGGAAGAATACTGGAAGAAATTCTAATTCTTTTGAGGCTTTAGCCTATAAAGAAAAAGTAGATCAAAACTTAGAGGACATAGTACAACAATTTCAATATATTAGCAAGGAATCATCTATTCAATATGATCCTAATTTAAGGAATAAAATTCTTGATGAACCTAAGGAATGTATCTCATAATATTTTGAAGACTCTCTTGAAGTACCATGCACCATTCAGGATAAAATATTTGGTAAATAAAATGTAGTTTTAGAAGTTAATACCTCTACCATTTATAAGGAAATACCAAAAAAGGAGCAGTATAAGTCAAAAGCTTTTGTAATAGAGTTAGGAGAGGATAAATATATGGAAAAAAAAAATTATGAAAGAATATTGAGGAATAGAATAATAAGACCTACTCCTGATATAGGAAATGTAAAAAGTAGGAGAACCCTCAAATTATCAAGCAAGATCAGGGAAGCAAGAGCTAACATAGAGAAAGGAACACAAACTAAGTTGGTTGAACTTCTCTTAACCAAACAAAAAAATGATATTGGTAATACGCAAGAGGGGCCAAAAGCCCTAATGAGACATTATTATCATCTCATGGAATATAAGGGGTGCTAATACCCCCTCAAAGCATAGGTGTATTAGGGACCTATGTTTAAGTAATAAACCCTAATATTATCTATATCCAGGAAACTAAAATGACAAAAGAAGAAGTTTCAAAATCTATGAAAGTAGTTTGGGAAAGATGTGAATGAGATGATATGGATTCTGAAGGAGCAGCAAGGGGAATCTTAAATTGTTGGAATCCTTCTAGAACCTCTTGTGTAACCATTCATAAAGCTAGGCATTGGATAGCCTCTTTAGTCACTTGCTACTTTGCAGATATTCACTTCATCCTTATCAATGTGTATGGACCTACAACTCAATTAGGTAGATTAGAAGTTTGGAGTGGGATTGAAGCCTTTATGAGAAGTAAAGACCAAGAAACCCGTTTCATGATCATTGGAGATTTTAATGCCATAACTAAGCTGAATGAAAATTTTAGGAGAATTAGAAAATTGACCCAAAGTATGAAAGAATTATCATATTTTATTCAAAACAACAATCTATGGGAAGTTGAGTTTGACTTGGACCAACAACAGGAGAGGCCATAACCTAATAGCAAAAAAATTAGATATATGCATTCTCTAAGATCATTGGCTAGATGAAGGAACTTGTGCTAAAATTAATACCTTAACAAGGATTGGTTTAGATCACTAGCCAATAAGAGTTAAAATGGTGGTAAGTGAATTCAAAAAAAGATCATATTTTAAAAATGACATATGTGGGAAGACCATCCTCAATTTGTTGATATGATAGCTCAAACATGGAATTATTTAGGTAATGGTGGGTTGTATGCTCTTCCAAACCAAATTAAAGCTATGACATCTAGATTAAAATAATGGAACAAGAACATATTTGGAAATATTTTTGAGAATAAAGAAGAAATAAAAGATAAACTTTCAAAATTCCAAAAAGGTGATGAAAATAATACAAGCTCAGAGGAAAGGGAGTTGCTTAGTGAATATCATAATATTTTGAGTAAGGAAGAGAAATTATGGAGATTAAAATCAAAATAGTCCTGGTTAAAAGAAGGAGATAAAAATACAAAGTTTTTCATAGGATGGCTATAGTACAGAGATCATCTTCTCTAATTAGTAGAATTAAATCAATAAAAGGGGTTTGGATTGAAGATCAGAGTAAAATTAGAAAAGAGGCAAAATCATTTTATTAGAATATTCTAGGTTCAAAGGAGATTGAAGTTCTTAATTATAAACTTATTTAAGATGTTCCTTCAGTTATAACAAATGAAGACAATAGAAATCTGATGGAGCCTATTACTCTAGAAGAAGTTCATTTAGCTCTATTTTATTTTAATAAGGATAAATCCCCTAGTCCATCTCTCTGTAGCTTTTTACCAACATAATTGGGATATAGTGAAGGATTCTTTATTGGTGGTAGTAGAATAGTCTAGGGTAAAACAATACATTCCTTATAAAATAAATGCAACTTATCTTATCCTAATTCCAAAAATTAAGGATGCTAAATTATTTGATTCTTTTAGATACAAAAGCCTATGGAATATGGCTTACAAGATCATTTACAAAGTGATGGCAAATAGATTAATACCATTGTTAGACAAAATCATTTCATAAGAGCAAGGAGGATTTGTGAGAGGGAGACAAATTTTGGATGGGATTATAGTAGCTCATGAAGTTATACATTCATCGATTTCAAGAAAAGAGAAAGCTATGATCTTAAAAATTGATATGAGTAAAGCCTATGATAGAGTTAAATAGGATTTTCTTTTTGTAGTTTTAGATAAGTTTAGTTTTGGGAAGAAATGATTTATATGGATTAAAGCTTGTGTCTCTACAATTTCTTATTCAGTGTTGGTCAATGGGTTAGTAACAAAATATTTTAAAGCCAAGAGAGGCCTTAGACAAGGAGATCCTCTATCTCCTTATTTTTTTATTATTATGGTAGAAGTTTTGAGTAGGAACTTAAATAAGGCTTACAAATATGGGCTTATAAGTGGACTTAAGGTTAGTAATAACATTGATAACATCACCCATCAAAAGTTTGTAGATGATACAAATATTTTTGGAAGGGCAAGGATAAATAAGGCCAGATATTTGAATAACTTTTTAAAAGAGTACAAAAGAGCTTCGGGGCAAAAAATTAATAGGACTAAATCCAAAATTTACTTCCTTAACACTCCTGCTAATATCAAAGCAAGAATTTATAGGTTGCTTCAAATGGAGGAGGTAAATTTACCAACAACTTATCTAGGGATACCTTTATTTGAAGGGAGAATGAGGATAGATTTATGAAATCTTGTTATTAGTAAAGTTTAAAATAAACTTCCATCTTGGAAAGATAGATGGTTATCATTAGCAGGAAGAATACAGTTAATTAAGTAAGTTTTACAAGTCATTCCAACATATTATATGTCATTGTATTCTATGCCAAAATAAGTTGAAAAGAATTCAATTTTTATTATGTGATCCTTTTTATGGTCAGGTTTACATGATAAAAGGAATTATCCTTTGGTGAAATGGAGTAAGTTGTATGATGAAAAAACTAGGGGAGGTCTTGGTTTAAGAGTTCTTACTGATGCAAACTTAGCTTTTAGGGGAAAAATTATCTGGAGATTGTACAAAGAGAGTCAAATACAATAGGCAAGAATTTTTCTAAGAGTTTAATATTTACTTGCATTCTCTCTTCCAAATGGTTCTACTCTTTGGAATGGTTTAAAAAAATCTATTGATCTTATGATTAAAGGTTTAAGATGGGTGGTGGGAACTGGAGAATTTTTTTTATTTGGATGGATACTTGGTGTGATAAAAAACCACTCAATTTAGATCTAGTTTTGAAACCTTTGATGAGATTGCTTCAAGATAAATACAATGATAGGGTTTCAAAAAATTTGTACAAGGATTGAGAAGGAAGATACAAATGGAAAGAATATTTTTTACAAGTATACAAGACATTGAATCTAGGAGGTAATTGAGTAGAAATATAACAACTATGATTATTCCGAGGGGTTCCAAGGATAAATTGATTTGGGAGTTGAATAGCTCAGGAGAATACACAACAAGAAGTGGATATAATGTTCAACACCAACATAATAATAATATCACTAGAGAGGTTTACATGATAAAAGGAATTATCCTTTGGTGAAATGGAGTAAGTTGTATGATGAAAAAACTAGGGGAGGTCTTGGTTTAAGAGTTCTTACTGATGCAAACTTAGCTTTTAGGGGAAAAATTATCTGGAGATTGTACAAAGAGAGTCAAATACAATAGGCAAGAATTTTTCTAAGAGTTGAATATTTACTGCATTCTCTCTTCCAAATGGTTCTACTCTTTGGAATGGTTTAAAAAAATCTATTGATCTTATGATTAAAGGCTTAAGATAGGTGGTGGGAACTGGAGAAATTTTTTTATTTGGATGGATACTTGGTGTGATAAAAAACCACTCAATTTAGATCTAGTTTTGAAACCTTTGATGAGATTGCTTCAAGATAAATACAATGATAGGGTTTCAAAAAATTTGTACAAGGATTGAGAAGGAAGATACAAATGGAAAGAATATTTTTTACAAGTATACAAGACATTGATGCTAGGAGGTAATTGAGTAGAAATATAACAACTATGATTATTCTGAGGGGTTCCAAGGATAAATTGATTTGGGAGTTGAATAGCTCGGGAGAATACACAACAAGAAGTGGATATAATGTTCAACACCAACATAATAATAATATCACTAGAGAGGTTTACATGATAAAAGGAATTATCCTTTGGTGAAATGGAGTAAGTTGTATGATGAAAAAACTAGGGGAGGTCTTGGTTTAAGAGTTCTTATCGATGCAAACTTAGCTCTTAGGGGAAAAATTATCTGGAGATTGTACAAAGAGAGTCAAATACAATAGGCAAGAATTTTTCTAAGAGTTGAATATTTATATTCTGCATTCTCTCTTCCAAATGGTTCTACTCTTTGGAATGGTTTAAAAAAATCTATTGATCTTATGATTAAAGGTTTAAGATAGGTGGTGGGAACTGGAGAAATTTTTTTATTTGGATGGATACTTGGTGTGATAAAAAACCACTCAATTTAGATCTAGTTTTGAAACCTTTGATGAGATTGCTTCAAGATAAATACAATGATAGGGTTTCAAAAAATTTGTACAAGGATTGAGAAGGAAGATACAAATGGAAAGAATATTTTTTACAAGTATACAAGAAATTGAATCTAGGAGGTAATTGAGTAGAAATATAACAACTATGATTATTCCGAGGGGTTCCAAGGATAAATTGATTTGGGAGTTGAATAGCTCAGGAGAATACACAACAAGAAGTGGATATAATGTTCAACACCAACATAATAATAATATCACTAGAATATGGAGAGATATTTGGGATAGCCCAAGCATTCCTAAAGATAAAATATGTATTTTGCTAGTAGGTCATATAAGAATTTTATCCTAGGATAACCTTTTGAAAAGGGGTTTTCATGGCCTCTCTCAATGTGTTTTTTGTAATGAGGAGAGTATTGACCATCTCTTGGGACATTGCTTAATATTTTGGAATCTATGGCAATGGATTCTTAATATGTTTGGTAAATTCATGATGATGAATAGTAGAATTGAAGATTGGTTAAAGCAATGGTAGAGCACTTATAAAAGTGAGGCTTTACAGACAATATAGGATATATCAAAATATATAATACTTTGGACTATATGGCTAGAAAGGAATAGAAGAATATTTAAAGGAAAGGAAAGCAATTTAGAGGTAATGAAAAAGAAGATATGTTTAGCCATAGAGGAGTCTAAACTAACCCTATCAACTCACCCAATCCCTAATTTGGAAGCAGAGAGTCTTAATAGATGGAGTCAAGTCATTAAATGGAATTATGATGTTGGGTACAAGAGAAGAAAAAATAAGGTAAAGAATATAAAGTGGAAACCACCACATGTGGAGGGGTTAAATTTAATTTTGATGGAGCATCTAAAGGAAATTCAGGACCATGAGGAGGAATAATTAATAATGAAGGAGAGATTTTATCTCATTATGCTTTCAATTGTGGATTTAAGAAAAATAATGAAGCTAAAGCTTGGGCAACTTTAGAAGGGTTAAAAATATGTAAACAAATAAAATGAAATATGGTATGGATGGAAGGTGATTCTCTCATAGTAATAAATGCAATTTTGAGGAAAGCAAAGGCTCCATGGAACACACAAGAGATAATTGTGGAAATTAAAGATCTTGCTAAAGAGTTTGAAGAAATCATATTTACACATATATTAAGGGAAGGAAACAAATGTGCAGATAATCTAGCCAATAGAGGAGTTTTGATTGAGGATCGTGAAGTTAACATCTTCTTTCTATGGTTAGAGGAAGTAGAAACCTTAGTTGAAGTTGGAAAAATATGTTGATTGTCGAAATCAATTAATGATTAAGATTTAATTTAATGTTTTCCATTGGTAATATTTATTTTATTTTGTAGCAATAATGTGTGTTCATGTAGACTATTTATTATAATTTTTTTGGTTGCATTTGTATTTTAGGAAGGAAACTAGCAATCCAATTTTGATAAAGCGAACTATGATAGTGCGATGTTTTGGAAAAAAAAAAATTTGGTAATTATTTTAATATATTAACAATGGGTTTTTATAGAGGATCCCAAAACCTTATGTACAAAATTAGCCATATTTCTAATGATGCATCATACCTCTTGGCTGTAACAATAAGCCTAATTGCAAGTAAAGCCATCCTAATGCTAAAGACTTGGAAACTGTAAAAAGGGCTTTTAGGCCTGGAAACCCAACGAAAAAGAAACAGGACAAAACCGAAGGAACACCAAGTAGAGCCCGAAGAAATGAAACGAGGAAAGCAAAACAGACAAGACACCATGGACAGCTAAGTAGACAAAATTGCCACGCCACACCAAAACTCGTCAGAGGGGGCTTTCCAAAAACTGTGCAAGGAAAGCATCATGAATGGATGTCTGCTCTGGCCAACCTTTCCACCTCGGATGGGAAGCGAGACCGCCACACGACCGGACACGTGGTCGCGAGCCCTTTGTTGGCCATGTGGTCAGCCACGCGATTACCTTCTCTCAAAGTATGATTTGCTTTCCACCTACCACGATAGGAGAGAAGCGTTCTTGCCTCGAGGATGATGTTGTAGACTTTCCAAGATGGATTTTTGGTGCCAAGAAGGTAATTCATGATGTTGAGCGAGTCACCCTCAATAATAAGAGGCCGAGGATCCTCAGAGAGTATCCGAATACCTTTCAGAGCGCCTCGGGCTTCGGCATAGTGATTTGTCTGGGAGCCCAAATCTTCACAATAGGCCATCACAAGATTCCCATCATGATCTCTGACAACACCCCCAGCACCAGCGGGCCCAGGATTCCCCTTAGCCGCTCCATCAAAGTTTAATTTAATCCACCCCATGGGGGGTTTGGTCCAAACAATATTCCTTCGATAGGGCCCTTTAACAACCTCCAAAAACGGCCAGAGATTCATCATTTTGAGAATCGCTTCTTCGCTCGAAAGGTAGGGACGGGGACTGGGAACAACAATAGAATTCTCGATGGCGTAGGACAACGCCCTTTGAGCAATAGAAGGGGGCCCTCTAGGAGCTCTGCCAAAGATTCTGGCATTCCTCTCTAACCAAATTTGCCAAATTGAATGATGGAAGGAGGCCTCGAGGAGGAAGCGGAGTTTGGGATTCTTGAAAGGATTAGGCCATTGGTGGAAAGCATCTCTGAGGGAACGGGGAGAGCACCATAGGATTTGGAAGGAGGATAGGACAATACTAAGAACAGAGTGGGAAAATGGGCAATGCAAGAATAAATGATCCCTCGTCTCGCAATCTGCAAGACACAAGTAACACCTGTTGGGGAAGGCAAAACCTCTCTTGTGAAGGTTGTCAATTGTTAAGGCTTTGTTGTGGAAAGCAATCCATGCAAAGAAGTTGATTTTAGGGACGACTCCTTTCCTCCACATAGTATTCCACCTGTAGTCCAGAGCAGTCTTGGTGGTAAGAAACTCATAAGCTGATTTAACAAAAAAAAGCCCATCCTCCGTACCACTCCAGATGATTCTCGTCATTCCTCCCGGCGAAGGAATTAAAACCGACTGGAGGATATTTGCAAGAAAGGTAACCTCATTATTAAACCCCTCCACAACCGGAATCTTCCACCGAGGAAAATGGGTGCTCCGGTCTATGAACTCTGCCACCCTGAGTTGGGAGTTAGGGTCAGTCAAACCTCTCAGCCCAGCGAGATCCGCCCTCGACCCAAGGGCTTCTTCAGTCGCCCACCTGTCCTTCCAAAAGAAAATGAGGTTGCCATCACCCAAAATCCAACGGGCTCCCAGGCTGATCAAATGCCGGGTTTGGAGCACAGATTTCCAAAAGGTCGACGCCACGGAGGAGGTCTCAAGATCCAAGAAGGAAATGGGGCCAAGATACTTCTTTTTAACCAGCCTTAACCCACTCCACTGGGTCGCTAGATAGAATCCTCCAAGCGTGCTTCGCTATCAGAGCCAAATTCATAAGTCTTGATCTTCTCAACCCTAGACCGCCTTGGTCTATCCTCGAACACACCTTGTCCCGGGCAACAAGGGGGAGTCTAGATTTCTCTTCGCTGCTAGACCATAGAAAGGTCCTCTGAATCTTCTCAATTTTGGAGTGAACTGCAACCGGAAGCATGAACACCGACATGAAGTAGGTCGGGATCCCCTGAAGACAAGCTTTGGTAAGGGTGGCTTTTTCGGCTTGCGATAGGAGTTTGCCCTTCCAAGTTCCGAGTTTCTTGTGAAGGCGCTCAAGAATCATGTTCCACATATCCCCACTCGCCCGCCCGCTATAAGATAGAGGCAACCCCAGATAGGACGTAGGCAGGGAATCAATAGTGCATTCAAGAATTCTAGCAATCCGAAGTTGCCTGCATAGGGGAGTGTTAATAAAATAGATTTTGCTCTTGATGTAATTGACCTTTTGCCCTGTAGCTTGCTCATAACGGGACAGGATCCGCTTGAGCGATTTGGCTTGGGCAACGGACGCCCCAGTGGAGATGAGGGTGTCATCCACAAATTGCTGATGAGTGACAGGATCAACTCTAGAAGTCGGCAAAATGCCAGAAATCTTGTTCTGACGAAGAGCCTCTTTCATGGACCAACTCAGAACCTCCGCCATAAGAATGAAAAGGATGGGGGATAAAGGATCGCCCTGTCCGAGGCCTCTAGCGCTTTGGAAATACCCAGCTGGGGACCCATTGACCAGGACAAAAAAAAGGGAGTGGATATACAACTGTAGACAAGGTCAATCCAGTGGGGATGAAAGCCGAACTTGAGGAGGACTGCACACAAAAAATTTTGATCAACCCGGTCAAAGGCTTTGTTCATGTCGAGCTTAAGAAAAAGAGCAACATTCTTGGAGCGGTAAGCGGAATGAAGGGTCTCATGGACAAGTGATGACACCATCAAGAATGTTTCTGCCTTTAACAGTGCTTCCCCGACAAGGATCAATCAGATGGGGAGGACTGTTTTGAGTCTATTGGCTATAGACTTGGTAAGAATCTTGTAAAAAACATTGCACAAGCTGATGGGCCGATAGTCGGAGAAACTTTTGCAGGCAGGAGACTTAGGAATGAGGGCAAGAAAGGTGGAATTGAGTTTCGGGTGGATGGATCTGGAAGCTTGAATAACCCGAATAGCATCGCACACATCCGGACCCACGACCTCCCACATGACTTGGAAGAATCGGGGGGGAAACCATCGGGGCCAGGGGCCTTATCTGGTTGCATGGAGAACAATGCTTCCTTAATCTCGGACGAGGAAAAAGGTTCCATAAGCTTAATGCTTACCTCATGGGGGACTTTAGTCAAAAAATTGGCGAGCAGAGATTTTTGGACCTGAAGGTTGCTGTCCGGAGGAGTGCCAAGCAAATCCTAAAAAAGTCAACCGCTTCGCTCCTTGATTTCCTCTATCTCCCCGGTAATGCGCCCATCCTTACAAGCCACTTCTCTGATCTTGTTGGCCCCTTGGTGCCTCATAGTAGACGCATGGAAAAACCTCATGTTGGTGTCTCCATTCTTCAACCAAAGGTCACGAGATTTCTGGCGCCATAACGTTTCCTCCCTAGCGAGAATAGAATGAAAGTCCACCAAAAGACTCCGCTCTTCCTCCCTGAGACCCTCAGTGTAACCTTCGAGTTCCATCCTTTCCTCCAAAACCTTCAGGTTCTCAGAGATGGATTTTTTGGACTCAAAAATGTTGTCGAAAACCTCTTTATTCCAAACTTTCAGCTTTTCTTTGACCATTTTGAGCTTTAGAGCCACCCTCTTAGGAGCATTTCCTTCCACCTTCAATTGCCACCACGCTGAAACCAAACCTTTGAAGTCCTTGTGAGAGATCCACATGGATTCAAATCTGAAGGGGGTTTTAAAAATAGGCCCATCATCCGCCTCCAAGAAAATAGGGTTATGGTCAGACCCAATCCTTGGAAGAGCCGAAAGGATAGCCCCGCCAAGGATAGGAATGGCTTCTTGGGACATAAAAAATCTGTCGAGCTTGACTTGAATCAAACCGCTCCCAATCCTTCTGTTACTCCAAGTGAAGGAAGCCCCTTTGAGTTCGATGTCGAGCAAGCCATTAGTAGAGACAAAATCCCTGAAGTCCTCCAAGCTGCGGCTGAAGTGGTCGGATCCTCCTTTTTTTTCGAAGGATGAAGGGGACAATTGAAGTCACCCCCTAAAACCCAAGGAAAATTACTAAAATTCTCCCTCATCTGAGAGATAGCTTTCCACATTTCTTCTCTCTGTGGCAGAATTTGAAGCATAAACGTTGGACAGAATCCAAGAAAAATTGGTGGTTTTGGACTGGAACAATACATTGATGATTCTGTTGGAAGTTGATAGCAGGCTGCCCTCAAACCTCGAAGGGTCCCACAAAACCATGAGTCCTCCCGCTGTTCCCACTGCAGGGCTGGACAGACAATTTGCCTTGGCCCAAATGGCCTTCGCAACTTTATCATAGGAGATAGCATCGACCTTGGTCTCTTGCAAAATAAGGATGGAAGGATTAGTCCTCCTACGGAGATCAGCCACTAACCTTCGTTTGGTTGCACTGTTCAGTCCTCTCACATTCCATGAGAGGACTTTCATCTGGATAGTTTGAGGTTTTTCTTGCCTCCCCTTCCTTGTTGAGGGGGAGGTTTTGATGCATGCGCTTCGTCCGTCTGAGCGCCACAGTCATCCAGAACCAGCAAACGCTGGGTTCCATTTGCAACGTCATTTGCTGTCTCTTTGTCCCGCCTGTCTTTGTTAGGAGGACGGCCCTGCTTCCTCTCACTACCAAAATCCACACTTTGCTTTTGGCTCCTCGTGTTTCGGGGGCTAATGTGACCGGATTGTTCACCCCTCCTTCCTAAGAGGTAATCTTCTAGCATCGTCTGCGATTGGCTGAAATCGGGATGACCCATATCTTGGGGCAGAGAAACAGTCTGAGTCACAATTTGGGATGGGGTCCGTTCCTTCTCTTCCTGCGATTCACTTTCCAAGTGGGAGTCTGCTCCTTGCTGATTGTCAGCCTCAAGTTGCTCGGGGTCCGATTGGAGAGTGGGATTCTCTTCAGGCTGAGAGAGTCCGACGCAGACTCTAGAGGGGCCTAGAGATTCATGACCCTTCGCATCTGGAAGATTTGACTGCTTCGCCTGACCTTCCCCATGCTCCAGGGGGTTGCCATTTTCACGCTTCTGCTTACCCAATTTTTGAAGAGGACACTGGGATTGGAGGTGCCCTTGGGACCGACACTGGGGGTAGAAAGCTGGTCTATTTTCATAGACAATAGCTTGTTTATGAAGAAAGGTACCTCCAGACCGAAGAGTGATGAAAGTTGGGAGTTCCACCTCCAAATCTGCCAGAACGCAAAAACAGGCTTGGACAAACCTTGTTCGAGCTCGGGTGGGTGGGTCAATGGTGACCAACTCCCCAATGGAGCGCGCAATACCCCTTATGACATTTTCATGCCAGCCAAAGAGGGGAAGATTCGGGAGCCTAACCCATATTGGGGCAATGTTGATGTTCTGGGTATCAGGACTGAAATCCATGTCCCACTTCCTAAGGAATAAACTTCTGCGGCCCATAAACCATGGCCCGCCAACCAAAATTTTATAGTAATCCTCCTTATTGTTCAGTCTAATGGCAAAAAACCTCGGGATAGGGCCGCTAGCTCCATATGACCAGAAGTCCTCCATTTGCTTGCTGCCCACTTTCGGATAGTTTCCATGTCGGGACGGCCGCCAATGAATTTGCCTATGAGGGTAAATTTCTCAAACTCCATGAAGCTTGAAAGAACTTCCATCGGGATGTCCAACTCATCCCCAACCGAAAACAACTCTTTGGTAAAAAACCCGTTTAGGGTTTCTGAGGCCGCTGCCTGGGCATAAGACTTTTGAGCCCCACCACCCCCTTTGTCTGGTGGGTCCTTACCCCGACTGACACCGTCAACAGCCCGGTCTTCTTCAATGGGTCCGGACACTTCCGCACCTCCGGATCCCTGGTGCCCTTCGATTGCTCCGCTGCGCCCAAGACACGAACCGTAGCCGCTCCCGAGCTCCCCTGTAGATGACTTCCCGCCCATCGACATCTCCTCCCTCCCCGCACTTGGAGACTGCTGCTCCACTCTCCGATTGTTGGCGGTTGCTGGTTTCACCCTTCTGCTACTCTGCTGGTCGAAAAACCGATGTTTTGGAAATATTACTCTACTAAGATACAAGGAATAGATAGTAGAGGTGAAGTTTTGGCATTGTGAAGGTTTCTATAGAAAAATGTCAAGAAATATACTAAATTTTGGAGTAATTGTATTCATGCAAAGATTTGAAAAGATCAAAAAAATGAAAATAAAAAATTCAGACATTTTATGTAAAATGATGTAGGTTTCTAGCTATAGCATCTCAATTGAGATGAGAGGTGTATCTATTTGTAAAATCTCAAGTTATAAAGAAGAGAGATGCATTTTTTTAAGGGTGGGGGACCTAAGTACAACCCCTTATTATCAAGCCAAAAAAAAAATAGTTTCAATTCAATAATGCACAATAATAAATATTCCAATTAGAAAATAAATCTTAGGTTCAATGCCACAAATCCAAAATACAACCAATCATATTTCATATCTAAGTCAATGCAAATCCTATCCACTCAAAGAGGGTGAAGTATCGTAGCCACATGCAGAGGGGAAAGCCTTATATGCATGATAGAGGCACTAAGATTCAAATATGAGAGATGATTCCAACTACTACCTACCTCTTCCTATTTATAGAAATAGTAAACATTAACCTTAACCCTATTGTTTAAGGGCATACTACCTTAGCATAGGGCCTGAGCTAATATAATAAATATAGTTAACACAACTATATTGAAACCATTACAATTAGAGGTTAAAGTGGTTAAAGGATTGGGATTTGAAAGTGGAGACTCAAGTTCAAGTTTTTGTCCTAAAATATTTGGATAATAATCTCATAATTGTCTTCGTTTAAATAGTACATAATGTCATCATAATATAACACAAATAGGATTTTTCTTATTATTATATATATATATATATATATATATATATATATATATATATATATATATAACTTAATATAAATCAAATGTTATTAATTTTCATCAAATAACATGAGTTCCAATGCTTAATTTACTTAACTTTCAAGTAATAAACCTAGATTCAATCTTGTCAAACAATACATGCATAATTTTCAAGCCATTGCAATACCAATATGTTGTTAAGATGTAATAGCGGTAGGGCCCATTTCAATCCTATATAGCCAATTTAAAATAAAATTATTACTATTAAGTTATTCAATTGTTCAAATCTTAACAAGTGATACATGTTTTAATAGCCAAGCTAATGTAATACTACTATAGACAAAATTATTTCAATTCTAAGTAACCAATTTAAAAAATTAAAATAACTGATTGTAAATTAAAAAAAAAAACCTAGCATGTCATTTTAAATTCTTTTTAATATCAATCATGTAAAAATCATGTCAATGAGGTTTAAGACAGTTGGGTATGAAGTGTGATATACAGTAAACTAAGGTTCAAATCTTATGGGTAAAATTTAATCAAATGCCATTAGTTTTTTTTCAATGAGTTGCATAAATTTTTATGAGGGGTCCTGGTCTCCTCATACTAAGTGGGTTTTAAACCTTATACCTCTCAAAGAGAGGTCAACATGCTTACCATTGTAGTAAGCTTGCAACTCTAAATTTCATTAGTTTAATTGGTTAAATTCAATCCCATATAACCTTCCAATATATATATATATATTGTTTTATTATTTTTAATTTTAAGTTAAATATATAACTTATCATATACACTTAACTAAATTATATATATTTGCATTTGTAATAATATCATTTTACATATAATGATAATAAGGGGTTGTCTCAACATTTTCCTGGTTGCCTTCCTTAATTTCATCCTTGATTTTATTCTTGGGCACTTCTTTAAATGCCTCCTTAGCGATTTCAACAACATCATCCTCCTTAGCTTCAGAAATGTCGGCAGTCGCAGAGTTAGCAAGGACCTCCTCATCAAAGGTATCATAGAAAAACAATAGGTTCAAAGCGTTCCTTGGATCCTTTAGCTGTGAAATGGCCTTCTCAAGAGCAGTTGAGGCAGTCTCTAGATGAGCAATAGTAGTAGAGGTGGATTGGACAACCATTTTATGCAGGTATTTCTCCACGACATCACTGGAGTCATCCTCACCACCTTTATTGTCCTTTTTAGGACTTAGGGACTCTTTAGTATTAAGTCTTTGGTAACTCCTAGTAGGAGTAAATTCAACCTTGAATTTTTTTCTTCACACTAAGAGAAGCCTGAGAATTTCCAATCTTGCCCTTCCTTTTGGCTCCTCTCATCTTAGAGCCAAGAGTGGAAGAAGTCTCATCCTCAATATTTTCTTGAACACTGATATTTCCTTTAAGAATTTTTTGTAACAAATAAGCATACAAAATTTTGAATAGACCTTGATGGAAAGGCCAAACCTCCTCTTTCTTGGCCCGGGTGGATGTTATGGCATAATCCATGGATAAATATAAAAACTCAAGAATGTTAAGAAACTTAGCGTCTTTGAAATGATTAACAAAAGAGAGATGAAAACTGCACAATTGTGAGTCAAGATCTTTTATAGTAAGATATTGCATGATGGGTTTTAGTAATTCCTTCCAAGGAGTGGGCATATCCTTACGAAATAAACCTTTCTTATAGAGATTCAACAACGGTGAAGGAGGTTCAAATTGGCTAAGCTCTGCCTCCCAGTTATGTTTATTCCTCCGCACAGTACGACCATCAACAATCTACCCAATCAGTTATGCAAGGAGTTCAACAAACACCTAGAAGTTCACTTCATGAATTATAATGATGCCATTTTTCTAAGATGAGTCGAATGTCGTACTAGCATCCCAATCGGTCCTAGAGAACATCTTTAAAAATGGGATCAATCCTCCTCTATATTTGAGGATGGCTTCGGTAATGGGATCGATGGAAAAGGTTTTAGGTTTGATATAAGGTTCGACATAAGTAATTTTTGTGCCTTGCACAAAAAAGGAATAGGGATTTTTGGATAACATGTAGAGGACCAAATACTGAATAGGTAAATTCTAGTACAAAGCTTTGACACAATTTAAAAAGTGCCTCAGTAACAAAAACGGGCAAAGAAGAGCTTTTGCGCAGCATCTCGAACAAGAATTACGTCTAGGAAATAAAAAATGCTAGATAGGAGAAGCCCATTGGCTATAGAGTTTATAGAGGAGGATTATTCGACAGATATGATCACCTAAAAAATAGAAAGGTGTGTCATGATTAGGGAGGCTTAACTAACAGGGACACTTGGGAATCTGGGAATGGGTAGAACAGGGAAAGTTTTAGAAACCCAATGAATATAAAAGGGCAATGGAACATATCTTGGAACAAAGTGAAAGGAATTATGAAAAAGGAAGGGTCTCAAACTGGTGAAAAAGGTATAAACAAGGAAGGAAATCCTAGAATTATGACGAATGATGGGAGAACAAGCTTTTGGCACAAAATTTTTTTGAGCCCAGATAACGGCTAACAAAAAAGAGGTGGTGGCAGGGTTGTCCATAAAGGTGAATTAACAAATATCACTAAGCATGAATATATGAAAGAATGGAATTAGAGATGTATAGCTTGGGAATAAGATATTTGTGGAAAATGGGATAGGGGATTGACAAGCTGGATGATTTTCGTAGGATTGCCCAAACTGCCGAACTCGTTTTTGCCATATCTCACTCATCCGAACTCGGATTGAGCTAAAATTTTGAGGGTAGATGCCTGAAAAACCCTAGAACGTCTCCACCAATTTTCATATCATTTGGAGCAACACATATCCTAGCGCAGCCCTATGTGTGAACGATATATTTGGCAAGCGACTATGCGAGGGTTTCATCTGGGTTGAGTGCAAGCAGCTCCAGAGGTTGGTTTTTAGGGCCTTTTGGCCCTAGGGGCCAATATTTTTGTGGTTTATGCTCAATATTTTAGCAGGAAATGTTGCAGGGGATACAATATGGGTTAGAAATTTGTCTTTCAACAGATCATACTGTGAACTTGAGTGACAACGGCTTCCAATTTGCTGCTCAAAAGAAAAGTGAAAACCATACCTTTCCACGATGTCTAGGGCAAGGATTAAAGAGATCTCGAAACAAGTTTCAAGCAGTTGATCAAAAAATGGCTCATATCTCAAATGAATCTGGTGCTAAGGTGCACCCACAAAATAATTCTACTATGAAAACCCCTGTCAAGGGTAAGAATTTTGAAGACTCAGTCCCAAAAATGAATTTTAGGGATGCCCTTCGTGGTGGACAGCCTCAGCCCAATGCTAATATCAATATTAGGGCTTCCCATAAACCTCTAAGAATGCCTAAGATTGATCCCAGGAAAACAGAGTCAGGATGTCTTAAAGCAACTGATGGAACTCCTATTGTTAAGCTTGATATGGGGAACATTCAGACTGGCATTGAAGATTTGGAAAAAAGAGGACTAATTTGTCGGTTCGTGGGTTTTCGTCCTAGTCTATCTCGCTTTCAAAGTCTGGGCTGCAAAAAGCTGGAAAACTAAAGGTGAGTTACAAATCTCTATTTATCCAAATGGTTATTTTCTTGTTTTATTTGCTAATAATGAAGATAGAGAGAAAACTTTTCAAGGGGGTCCTTGGTTTTTTGGAAGGGCAGGGCTTTTCATGAAGCCCTGGCATACTAAATTTAAAGTCGAAGAAGAGATGCCTTCTATAGCTCCCGTGTGGGTTAGACTCTTTGGCCTCCCTATTGAATTTTGGAATCCTACTATTTTTTCTTCAATTGGAAACTCTTTAGGAACTTTTATGATGACTGCTGATTGTACTCAAAATTTTGAACATATTATTTATGCTCGAATTTGTGTTTTAATGGATTTTGACAAACCCCTCCCTAAAAGATCACTACAATTTGGGGAAGACACTTGGGAGCAAGTAGTGGACTATGAGAACATTCCTTTTCATTGTAGAATTTGCCATGAATATGGTCATTTGGCCAATGCTTGCCCAAATAAAATTCCTGATCAAAAGAAAGAAGATATAAACTCAACAGGTTTCCAAATACCTAAGAAGAAGAACACTTAAAAAAAAATAGTTATGAAGGATCAATCAAAGTCATTTGCTAATATGTTTGAAATACTTTCCACAAATGATGTCCCAAGTGAGGAAGAGGAAATAATGGAAACTAAAATCTTAGAAACACAATTTAAATATGAAGGGAAGAACTCAGAGACAAACCAACAAATCAAAGGTTTTCAACAGAAAAAAAAAGGAGAAAATTTACACAAGAAAAACAATATTTCAAATGTCAAAACTTCAAATAATGCAGGTCCCAATATAGACTCCATTGAACCATCTAGTAAAATTTTGGCAGTGTATGAGCATTCTTCAAGGTTAGAAGCCATCTCAGATTCAATTGGAATAAGTCAAGAAACAGGAAAAAAAAATTGAAGATGGATTCCAATCAAAAAATAGGTCGCAAGACCAATCAATATCATATGGTAAAAGAAGGTGAAAAGCTTGTAGAGGAAGGTAAGATTAATGCCCTTCCCAACTTTTTTAGCCCTGGTATTAATGAAGATCATCACTTGGAATATTAGAGGACTCAAAGGGAGTCTTTCAAAACAAAATGAAATTAGAAGAATGATTCAAATAAATCATCCACATCTTGTTTTCCTTCAAGAAACAAAGATGTCAATGGAGGATATGGACTTAATTGCCAATAAAATTTGGCCAGCTAGAAAAGTGGTTTCCCTCAGTTCCCAAGGGACTTTGGGTGGCATTGCTTGTCTTTGGGACCCAAAAGAGGTAGTTATTCACCATATGGTTGGCAGTTGGGGTTTGTTGGCTATAGCTATTCAAAGTAGACATTCCAACCAGATTATGCTCTGCATTACTGTTTATGCCCCGACTTCTTTAGAGGAAAAAAGAAGACAATGGAAGGATATTACTCATATTATCTCTCATTTTCCTAAAGCTTGGATCTTGATCGGAGGAGATTTCAATACCATCCTCTCTCTGGATGAGAAAAGGGGGGGAAATAGAAATTTGGACAAAAGCACTGACCTCATGAGCGAATATATTGCAAACCTCCATCTTGTGGATATCCAACTCGAGATAATGGCCTTATGACTTGGTCTAATAGAAGGCAAGGCTTAGCTTGTATAATGGAGAGATTGGATAGGTTTTTGCTCTCTAAAAATTTCTTAATCCATGGTCACATTCCTAAAGTGAAGACTCTTAATAATGTTGGTTCGGATCATTGGCCGATCATGGTGGAAATGTGGAAAACCAATGTGAGTTTCTCTCCTTTTCGTTTTCAATTAATGTGGCTCAGAGACATTTCCTTCAGACCTCGTGTGCAACAATGGTGGAAGGAAGGTAAACCTAGGCATGGGACTAAGATGTTCTGTTTTGCCAAAAGACTGCAATACATTAAATCCAAAATCAAGACTTGGAACCGGAAAGAGTTTGGGGATGTTCATAAAAAAAAACATGAAGTTATTGCTCATATTGAAAATTTGAATAAGAAAATCCGTTTAGATGGCCTCACAGAGAAGAGAAGTGCAGATGAAATTAAACTCACAACTCGCTTAGAGGAATGGGAAAAAAGAGAAGAAATCTTATGGAAGCAAAAATCTAGAATTCAATGGCTCAAAGAAGGAGATCGAAACACAAATTTCTTTCACAAATCTCTTCTAGCTCGAAGATCTCACAACTTTATTTCTTCCTTAACTTCAGATACTCGAGATGTTGTTTATACTTGGGATGGCATGAACTCTATTGTTGTTGATTACTTTTCCAATATTTTTGTCGCTACTCCTCTTGACTCAACTTCTCAACAAAATGTTCTTCAAGCAATCCCTTCTCTTATCACTTTCGAGGAGAACTCTATTTTGACTGCTCCTGTTACTATCAATGAGCTTCAACAAGTAGTTTTTAAAATGCAAAAAGGGAAAACCCCAAGTCCCGATGGTTTTCCTATTGAGTTCTACCAAGAGTTCTGGGATATCCTTCATGTTGATTTATTAGAGGTGGTGGAAGAAGCCAGGAAAGCCAAAGAAATTTTGAAGGTTATCAATAAAACTTATATTACTCTTGTTCCAAAAGCTCAAGAGGTTGATCATATCTCAGCTTTTAGACCTATTGCTTTATGTAATGTTCTTCTCAAAATCATTACTAAAATCATGGCATAAAGGTTGAAGCCTCTTTTGCATAAGATTATTTCCCTAGAGCAAGGGGGATATGTGGAAGGACGTCAAATAGTAGATGAGATAGTTCTTGCTCAGGAAGCCATCCATTCCATGGATATGCAAAATTCTCCTTCTATGTTCATTCGGTTAGACTTATCCAAAGCTTATGACAGAGTGGATTGGCACTTCCTTATCAAAGTTTTGAGGCAATTTGGTTTCTCTAAGGATTGGATGGATTGGATTATGGGATGTATCTCTTCAGTTTCCTACTTAGTTCTTATCAATGGCAGGCCTTCTCGCTCTTTCCCAGCTTCCAGAGGTATTAGGCAAGGTGACCCGCTATCCCCTTATTTATTCATCATTCTTGCTGAATGCTTGGGTAGGACTATAACCAAAAAGAGGGAAAACAAAACCCTTGAGGGAGTTACCATTGCTCATGGAGCTAGACCTATCTCTCATCTTCAATTTGTGGATGACTCTACTCTTTTAGGTAAAGCTACACTTAAGGAAGCTTCTAATATTAAGCAAATAATTAGCTGTTTTTCTAAGGCTATCGGGCGCTTGATCAATGAAGACAAATCTAAAGTTATTTTCTTTCACTCGCTCGCTAGACAGGAATCCATGGTCTTGGATAAATTAAGATATAAGAAGACCTCTCTTCCAATCACTTATTTAGGTATTCCCATAAATATTCAAAGGCAGAAAAATAAATATTGGAATTGGTTGTTGGACAAAGTCAAGAAGAAAATTGGAAAGTGGACCAACAAGTGGCTTTCTTCCGGGGGTAGAATCACCTTGGTAAAATCAGTCCTTCAAGCTATTCCTATTTATGTTTCTTCCGTTTTGAATATCCCAAAGGTCGTTCTTCGAGAATTGGATCAAATCAGCCATCGTTTCCTTTGGAGTGGTACTAAGGAGAAAAGAAAATGGGCCTTGGTGAAATGGGATACTTTATGTCTTCCTAAGAGTGAAGGGGGGTTAGGATTCCGGTCTTCAATTAATAACAACAAAGCTTTAGCTGCTAAATTATATTGGAGGATGTTGCATAACCCCAATGCTCTTTGGGCCAATAATCTCCGTGCTAAATATGCTGAGAACAAAAGTCCTGAAGACCTTGTTCGCTATCAACTTCCTACCAAAGGTTCTCCCATTTTAGCGCTTCTTAAGACTGGTGAGGATTTGATAAAGAAAAAATTATTTTGGATCATTCATAATGGTCAACATGCAAATTTTTGGACAGATTCTTGGGATGGTCACAAGCCTTTGATAACTCAGTTTCCCGATTGGAGGCCTTTGATGGAGGAGCTTCACCGAGCTAATTGGATAAAGGTGGCTAATTACTGTCGGTACCATACCGGTAATTCAAAGGTTGGTAGATATTGGATCCCTATTGAGGACCGGCCTATTCAAATCCCAGAAAGGCAAAGACAAGATATCCAAGGCATCCTTCATATGAGATCCCTCTCTTGGTCCCATGAAAAAGATTGTTTTGGATGGAACAACACTACTAAGGGTGAGTATTCCGTTGCTCAAGGTTATTTGACCTTATGCCATAATAATCCCAACCATTCTTCCGACATATTTTCTCAATTGTGGGCTCAAAAGCTTTGGCCTAAGGTGAGGTTCTTTAATTGGCTTTTATTGCATCGTAGGGTGCTTACCGGTGAGCAACTTATGAAGCGTGGTTTTCATGGCCCTTTTAGATGTGAAATGTGTGAAGAGAATGTAGAAAATATCAACCATATTTTTATTGAGTGTACTTTAGCCTCTGAGCTATGGAGGAGAATGGCCACTTTACTTGGCTTACAATGGTCCAATTTTTTTACTTTTGAACAACTTTGGAGGGATTGGCCTAATCAAGAGGGTGTTGATCATTTTATTAGGCAGCTAGTTTGGATGGGTTCTACCATTCTTCTTTGGAATATTTGGAATGAAAGGAACAACCAAATTTTTAATCAAGATAGGAAGGATATTCACTATATTTGGCAAAATACCATAGCCAACTTAGTTGAATCAGTCCATCAACTCCTTAATCACCCCCAAAACTCCCACCAAAGATGGGATCAAGTGATGCAAAGATTGAAGATTAAACCTTCTAAGGGCAACCAACTTAAAGGGAATGTGAGTATTAGTAAGATGGATAGGACTAGAAATTGGCAACCTCCTCCTAAGGATTTTGGAAAAGTCAATACCGATGGAGCCTCTAGAGGGAACCCCGGAAAAGCCAAAGTGTGGGAGGAATTGGTAGACTTTCGGATGGCTCCCTGGTTTTTACTTTTGCTCGAGAATTTGGGTATTCTTTCCAATAACCTTGCCGAGGGGTATGGTATCCTCAGAGGCCTTCAGGAGGCTACTAAGGTTGGATGGGAAAAGGTGTTAGTTGAGTCCGACTCTCAACTTATGATTAATCTCTTGAAGACTCCTTCTAAGAATCATAAGGTGGATTGGAGAATAAAAAGAATTATTGAGAAGATTCAGTTAATCCAGATGGGATTTTTGAAAGTTGATTACAACCATGTGGTCAGAGATCAAAACAAGAGTGCTGATGCTTTAGCTAATTGGGCTTTGGACAAAGGTGATCTTACTTGTTATGGCCACCCTCCTATATGGTGGGCTTCTCAAATTAGGGAAGCTCTTCTTTCTATCATTTCTTTGGATGGCTCCAGCTTCGAAGGTACCTAGTTTCTTCTTGTTTTTTTTTTTTTGCTTCTCTTTGGTTCATTCAGTTTTTTTTAGTTCCCTAGCTCATTCTATTCTTTATTTTGTTTCCTCTGTTGATTCTTGCCTTAATAGTCTTCTGGTCTAGATAGGTCATTGTTTTGTTCATTGTTTTTTTTTTCTTTTTTCTTCTTTGTTTTTTTTTTGTTTAGTTTTTTAAGGTGGGTGGGTTCTTTTGTTTTGTTTTGTTTTTGTGTTCTTTGTGTTGTTTTTCGTTGTTCTTGTGTTTTTGTTGTTTTGTTTTTTTTTATGTTTTTTGTTATTGTTCTTGTGTTTTTTTCGTTCTTGTTCTTGGGTTTCTCTTTGTTTGTGTTATTTCGTGTTTTTATGTGTGAGTGTCTTCTATGTTTTTTGTTTTTGTTTATTGTCTGTTGTTGGTTGTTTTTTATTTTTATTTTTATTTTATTTATTTTATTTTTTAGGTTTTGGTTGTGTTTATTTTTCATGTTTTTTTTGGGTTATGTCTTTGTAGTGTTCTGTTGTTTTTGTCTTGTTTGTGTTTTGTTATGTGGTTCTTGTGTTTTTCTATGTGGTTTGTGTTGTGGTTTCTTTTTTCTTATTGTGCGTGTTTGGTTGTGCTTTTGTTTTTGACACACTCAAGGAGCATGTTTTTTATTTTATTTTATTATTTTTGTTGTTATTTACTTATTTTTAAATTGGTTTTGTGTGTTTGTTTGCTCCTTGAGTATGTCAAAGGTGGTAGGCCAGGTCCGAGTCCCGGGCATTTTTGGCGGAATGGATACCCCTGCCTCCTTGGGTCTTACCCGAAAGTGGCATCCCTTTTGGGATGTTTTCCACAAAAAAAAAAAAAGAGGTGGTGGCAAGGGAAAAAATCATGGGAAAAAAATACCACCTTGAGGAAAAATAATGCAAATATAATATTGAGGTGAGGGTCTAACATAGAGGGAGCTTAAGGAAAATAAAAATCATGGAGATGACTTTAGACATTAGGAAAAATAAGACAATGGCCGCCACGATAGAGATGTGAGACCCAATAGGAAATTTCTCCCTCAAAGTTGAGGGCCAAAAAAATATAGGAACATGTGTGCAGAGCTAACGAATCATTTTGCTGAGAAAGATTAAGATCCAACCTGGAAATTTCGCTAACGTTGCGAGGAAAAGAATTAGTCCAGATTAGCATCCCCAAAATAGATGTACCAATATTAGCCAACTTGTCAGCAACGACATTGGCTTTCCTAAAGGCATGTTGAACAATGACTTCTTGTTGGTGTTGGAGGATATCCCTGGCTTCCTCAATGAGATTCCTGATTTTCCAGCCTGAAGATTTGGAGCTTTTTATATAGTTAATGATATTTAAAGAGTCTCCTTCAATAATCACTTTTCCTAGAACCTGCTTAATGAATTTTAAGCCTCTCCATAAAGCCCTAGCTTCCGTGGAATGATAGGAAAGTTCCCCTAAAGGTTCAGCAAAAGAAAAAATGGAATTTCCTTAGTGATCTCTAAGGATACCTCCAACTCCAACATGACTTGGATTTCCTTTAGTAGCACCATCAAAATTGATTCTAACCCATCCTAGAGGAGGGGGATTCCATTTGATATTAGATTTGGATCTATGAGGATTGACATGACAATTATTTACCAAGGAATGTTAAAATATTTGAGTAAGGAAGCTTCAAAGGAAGGAATGGACGAAGGATCAAAGGGGGAAATCAAGGCATTATCCTTTGTAAAAAATATAATTAAATTGGTAATAAAATCAAAATCCTTAGCATCCTTGGATAAAATGCATCTATTGCGCTCAAGCCAAATCTACCACAAAAAGTGGTGAAGACAGAAACCCCAGAAGCCTTTAAGGAAAGGATTTTTGAAAGGGTTTAGCAACTAAATGAAAATATCAACCATAGAAGGAGGATCCCTACTAATGTGAAACTTAAGGAAAATATTGCAGAAGACAGACCTAGAAAAGGGGTAAAAAATAAAAATACGGGAGGTGGATTCCCAATCAGCAAGGCAAAGGAGGCACATATTAGGAAGGGGAATACCATGCTTAATAATATTCTCAATCGATAGGATCTGATCTTGAATAGCTAACCAAGAAAAAAGGCAACCTTAGGAATTAAATGTTTAATCCACACTAAGTTAAAGGGAATGAGGACCTCAAAAGGAGATAAATACAATGAATAAGTAGTTTTGATAGAGAAATCACCTGAATTAGTAGGCTCCCAAAGAGGATGATCACAAGAGTCCTTAGAAGAAATATGAAAGGAAGATAAAAAACCTTTAAGAGAAGAAACTTCAACTACCATATTAGGAATATTCATCCTTTTCCAAGATCTGGTCCCATTGGAAGTGGTCAAGAAGTCAACAACCTTGGAGCCAAAAATTTTAATGGTGGTATCTTTGAGTAGTCTAAATTCTGGAATTTGAAGAAGTGGATGATCACCAATCCACTTATCTTTCCAAAAGTTCACAAATTTCCCATCATAGATCTGCCATCTTAAGCCTTTTTTAATAAGCTATCTTGCGGAGAAAATGGATTTCCAGAAGGTGGATCCAGACGGGGAAATATCTCCATGCAAGAAATTAGAATTTTGGAGATATTTCCTTCTAATGATTCTGACCTATTCAACATTATCCCCTAAAATTAAATGCTAAGCTTGTTTGGCAACGAAAGAAAAATTTAACATGTGGATTCTCTTGAGTCCTAATCCCCTTTGCTCCTTAGGTTTGCAGACTTTTTCCCATGCAACTAAATGAAACCTGTTTTTATTTTCAGCTCCTGTCCAGAGGAAATGTTTTTGAATTTGTTCAATTTTTTGGTAGACTTTAGTAGGAGCTTTGAATAAGGAAAGGAAATAGACAAGAATACTCTGTAAGTAGGCCATGGTTAAGATAGCTTTGTCAGCCTAGGATAGAATATTACCTCTCCACATGGAAAGCTTTTTTTGAAATATTTCAATGATATTATCCCATAGGTGTTCATTGGAATTACCCACAAATAGTGGTAAGCCCAAATAAGTGGTAGGCAAGGAAGAAATAGCACACCCTAGAATGTTGGTAATCTTAAGTTGTCTTCTCAGAGGAGTATTAAGAAAATATAATTTACTTTTTTAGAAGTTAACCTTTCGTCCAACAACTTCTTCTTAGAGGAGAAGTATATGTTTGATAACTTTAGCTTAACAAACATAAGCAAATGTGGAAATATGAGTGTCATCAACAAATTTTTGATGAGTAACTGGAATGGATTGAGAAGTAACCTTTATACCAATAATAAGACGTGATTGTCGAGATGCATGAATGGTCCTGCCAAGAGCCTCAACTACAATGATGAAGAGGAGAGGGGAAAGAGGATCACCTTGTCTCAATCCCTTGCTGCTAGGAAAGTATCCTGTTCGAGAACCATTTATTAAAACTAAAAACCATGCTGAAGAAATGCAACCTCTAATTAAGTTGATCCAATATTTATGGAATCCAAATTTGGATAACATTGCCAAAATAAAATCCTAGTTCAACCTATCATAAGCTTTATTCATGTCTAATTTTAATATTTAAGTGGTTTTTTTTAAGTAAGTTGAGTGGAGGGCTTCGTGAAATGAAATAATACCATCCAGGATAGATCTACCCTGGATTGAACTTCCTTAACAATGATTAATAATGATATGCATGACTTCATGCATTCTAATAACTAAGGATTTGGTCATAATTTTGTAAACAACATTACAGAGGCTGATTGGTCTGAAGTCATTAAAATATTTAGCATTTGAGATTTTAGGAATAAGGGCAATGAAAGTAGAATTAAAACTACGAGGAATTATTTTGGAATTCTAAATTTCCTTGATAGCAACACACACATCTGGACCCATGAAATACCAAAAGGCTTGGAAGAATATAGGAGAGAACCCATCAAGTCTTGAGGCTTTGTCTGGTTTCATACAAAAAAGTGCCTGTTTGATTTCCTCATTAGAAAGGCCAACAATTAATTTGATATTAATATCCTCATATATGGAATGAGGAATGAATTGGAGAAAGAAATCTTTGGCAACTTCCGAGTTATCAGCAGGAAGATCTTCAAGTAATTGCATGAAGTGGGAAACACCTTCAGTTCTAATCTCCTTGATATCAGAAGTAACTCTACCATCCTGGCACAAAATTTCCTTAATTTTGTTATTACTTCTATTTATCAGTGTGGACACATGAAAAAGTTTAGTATTAGAATCACCTTCCTTAAGCCAAATGGCTAGGGATTTCTGTCTCTAGAAGGTTTCCTCACACTAGAGGATATTATGATATTGAGATAAGAGATCCCTTTCTTCTTTTCTTTGTTCAACTGAACAGAATTGTCCTTCCTGAATGTCCTTCTCAATAGTAGCAAGAGGATTTTTAATCTCCTACTTGTTTTGAAAAAGATTTCCAAAAATATCCCTATTCCAGATCTTGAGATTTTTCTTGATTAATTTGAGCTTTTGACACAGTCTAAAAGAAGGTGACCCTTGAAAATCAGTTTGCCTCCACTAGATGATTCTATCTCTAAAATAAAGATGTTGCATCCACATTGCTTTGAATCTTAATGGAATTTTGAATATTTTGGGGTTGTTAGTATCCATAAGGATAGGACTATGGTCAGACCCAATTTTAAGGAGTGATTGAAGATTAGCATCTCCCAAAATAGCCATAGCTTCTTGAGAAAACAAAACCCTATCAAGTTTCACTTGGATGAGCTGAGAACCACTTCTTCTATTAGACCAAGTAAATTGATTTTCTTTAAGATTTACATCCATCAAGTTTTTTTGGTTAATGAAGTCTTGAAACTCATCCATAATTTTAGTGAAGGAACCAACCCCTCCTCGTTTGTTTTTTTTTGTTTTTTTGTATTTACATGGTGGAATCGGTAGCCGCCACGAATCAGGCAGGCTGTCCAGATTTTTATGGCCGCCACAATATTCTACGCTGTCCGCCCCAAAAGCCGCCACACAGATCTTCACATATTCCGCCCCTATAACCACCATGGCACAATCATTTTAAACCTTTTATGCCGCTGAAAGCACCAGGAAAGGGACAAGCGTTCAATCCGACGAGGCCCGAGATTTGAACTTTGGACCTCTGCCCCCTTATGGGGTTTGGATGAACCAATTATTCTACACCTCGAACCTTATGATTAACCCTTCCTCATTTGTTAGAAGGGAATAGAGGAGTGTTAAAATCTCCAACAAGAATCCAATGAAGATCAGAAAAGGTATTCCTAACAGAAGAAATAATTTCCCATAGCTTAGATCTTCCTATGATTGAATTAGGGGCATAAATATTGGTAAGGACCCATGGGGAGTTGGAATCTTTGTCAAAAAAGAGAATACTGGTAGATTATTCATTGGAATGAATCAATCTCCCCTCAAAGAGGGCAGGGTTCCAAAGACAAATAAGTCCTCCAGAAGCCCCCCTTGCATTACAAATAATGGATTCACAGTTCTTCCATGCATTGTTACATATAGTCTTGGCAAATGTATCACCAATTTTGATTTCTTGTAACAGAAAAATAGAAGGATTAACTTATTTCCTTAATGACTTGGTTAACCTCTATTTATCCATGCCATTAAGACCTCTCATAGAGAGGATTTTCATTTGGACAATTTGGTGACTCTTTTGCCTCCCTTTTCATGTGGTTGGGGAGGTTTGATGCATTTTGTGTCATCTTTGTTCAGATTTATACCTGTGGAAAATAGGGTTTTTTGAATACCATTAGCAATATCATCTTCTAGCCCCTGCTTCCATTGTTCAACATTGGAAGGTCTACATTTTTTTCTCACCCCTACAGTCAATCAAAGATTTTTTATGACTTCTGGTATTTTTTGGATTGAAATTGTGAGGATTAATTTTTTGAATCATGGGACTGGATGATTCAAAGAAATAGGAAGGAATAACAACTTTGTCAATGATATTCTGAGCACCTGGATCTGCAGTGCTTTTAGGAAACAACTCACTAGCTTTTATCAGAGAAGCATGACTTGTAGTCCCATTTTTAGGAGAAAATTTGGGCATCTCATTAAGAGGGAAAATAACAGGAGAAGGTTCCTGTTGAATATCATGAACAAGGGCAAAGGAAGGATTTGAGACAAGCCTAGTGCTATGAACCACCGATTTAGTCCCATCATCCCCAGAGGGTAAGTTAGAAAGAATATGATATTTGTTTGGGATATAAAATAAGGAACTCATATCTTTTTTCCCCAGGTCTTGGACTGAAGAGGAAAACTTTTTACCCTTATCTTTAAAAGCATGGGAAGAGCCTCCTTGATACTTCTGGTTCTTGACAGGGTAAAAGAACACTCCTTTAGAAGGAGAATATATTTTCTTCTCCACCTTGGAAAACATCATCTCCTTTTCCTTATCAGAAGCTAATTCTTCTTAAGCCTTGAGGGAAGGACATTGAGCTTTGAGGTGTCCTTGAGTTTGGCACTCAATGTAGAAGGGAGGCTTATTCTCATACTCAATGGTCTGCTTCCTATAGAAAGACTCATATTCCAATTCGACAAAGGTGGGAAGAGTAGAGTTCAAATTAGCATTGACACAAATGCGAGCAACAATCATCCTTGATATGGTAAGAGTATCTCAGTCAATAGTCACTAAATCCCCAATAGTAGAGGCAATAGCTTTGAGAATTGGTTCATGCCACAAATGCCAAGGAATATTTGGGAGATTGACCCAAATTATAGCATAGTTTATGCTTTGAGTATCAGGATCAAAATTAGGAGACCATTTCATGAGAAAAACACTTTTCCTACCCAGAAACCCAGGGACCCCCCATAAGGATCTAGTTTGCATCCTCCTGATTCTTTAGACGGATTACAAAGAAGGCATTGGAGAGCCCAAAAATTTCTAGACAACCTTTGGCTCTCCATTTAGAAAAGGCCCACCGTCTGATAGTGTCTAAATCAGGCCTTCCACCCGTAATTTTTTTGACAAGGGAAAAGGATTCCTGGGACAAATAATTGTAAGCTAAGCTCAAAGGAATCTTGACTTTGTTCCTAAAAGTCTCCAAGGAGGGTGAAGAAGGATCAGGAACCAAAGAGTTTCTTCCAATGATATTTGCAAAGGAAGGCTTCGGACCAGTGAGTACCTCTACCATGGGGGGCCCAATCAGAGTTTTTTTGTCACGTAAAGTGTCACCCCAAAAAGCAACATCACTTTCAACATAAATAGAGGATATAACTACCTTAGGAATTGACGTAGGAGGCATGACTTGACCTTCCACAGAGACATCCTTTCCACTATTTTTGTGCCCTCCAAAAATTTGAAAAAATTCCTTCTCGTCTTCTAGAATTTGAATTTTAGAAGTCCTGCCTAAACAGTTGCAGTAGCCAACCATCACATGATCCTCCTTATTCTCTTATCTTTATAGTCACTTGGAAGGTCAATATTGCATGTAAAATCACAACTTTTGATATTTTTAATATGCCACATCAATCATTGTTTTCATTGTTTGATTTACTTTTCATTCACTCCTATTCTAAATCGTGTGATATTTGGTTGATTTTTATTGGATGCATATTCAATGCATTGTCCTTTAGTTGATCTTATATTAGACTTCCTTCTTGTATAATTAGATGCTTTACCTTTATTTCTCTCATGCTAAATTCCATTCTATGCATTATTACATACACCATCCTTATGCTAGATCTTATCTCATATAACACTAGATACATGACCATGTAGTTGCCTCTACATTGGACTTGCATTCTATGTATTATTAATTCCATGCCAAACTTATATATCATATCAATATCAATGCCTTAATATTGGTAGTGTACTCTTTTAATTTCATTTTAACTTTATAATTTTGGTCCTTGTCTAAATACATTACTTTTTTCTAGCTAAATTAGTTTTTTATGCACTTTTCTCCTTATTAGAGAATAAATATTCAAAATCCTATTCATATGAACCTTTACATCAACTTCAATAAATACTTATATGCCACTTTTATTTTTTTGCTTCCATCTTACCTCCCACAGAGCATATAAAAACATCAATAATCTCTCTTTCATTTCATAAGTACCTTAGAGGATGAAAAACTTTACTTCCCTAAACCTAATAGGGCACATACAAGTATATTTTCTATATTTATTTTCTTTCAAGAAAGGGATGAATCACTTGACCTATGTTGATTAATTCTCTTATTGTCCATACTTTGATCTCTTCATTGTCGTCATTGTATACCTTTAATGATAGAATCCTCATCACAATTCTCAAACATCCATCAAATGGATAATGTGGGAGTATTCTATTTTTATATGCAATGCAATAGACTATAGTTTACCTTCATATCATAAAGTAAAAGATAATACAATGGAAAATATAACTAGCATACCCATTCAAATAAGCAACACATAGTATATATGGATCAAAGCATATATCATTTGTATTCAATCATCTTAGATACTACTCTAGAATATGGATGGGTCAAGTACACAACATACACATGATCATAAGCATGTTATGATGATGCTTTAGGCCAAAGGATAAGGCATATTTATAGTCCTTCTAGGTGGTAGTTGGAAGAGGGCAACCATTATACATTCCTAACTACCTACATATTAATAAAATTTTAATATTTTATTAACTAAATTACATATAATACATAGGTTTGCATAAGAGGAGATTTGCAAAAGAGGAGATTACCAATAACATGAACAACAAAGAGAAGCAAATTGAAGATTACCAATAAATATAAGTAATTTGAGTTTCAACTACAATTTCTTGTTTATCGATAAAGTAAAGAGATTATCATTGCTGCCATTGACAAGAACTGCATCGCCTTCAAAGTCATCCATGATTCTTTATAATAGCAGTAGCAGTTTGCACAATACTGTTGAACCCTTTGGAGGAGAATCTTGGTAATGGATTAATGCAAAGTTGTAATGGAAAACTGCATTCCTTTTTTATGTTAATTATTTTATATTTAAATTGTTCTATCGATGATAAAAAATATTAGAGGAGATAAATAAAAATAAAGAAAGAAAATTTTGAAAAACCCTAGCTGCTTTTGGAATTTTTGGGGTTGAGATCATGAAGTTACCAATTTTCACTGGAAAAGATGATATTGATGCTCAAGAATGTTGTATGAAGTTTAGATCTCTATATTCTAGTGACCTTTTTTGGGAATGCCAACTTTTTTAAGAGAGAAAGCTTATGATTTTTGGGAAATTATTTCAAAGGAAATGAATTTCACTTGGGATGAAATGAAGCATTTATTATTGAGTCAGTGGGAACCATATATAAAGATAGCTAGTTTGAAGGTCACCATAAAAGGATATGAAGAAGAAATAAAAAGGCTTTAGAGGGAATTGAAAGAAATGAATAAGGATGACATAATAGAAAAAAAAATGCATATGTCAATGTGCAAGTTCATGGTCATATCCAAATGGAAAATCTTAAGAAGCAAGGATCCAAGGATCCAAGGAGAAGTAAGAAGCAGTTATGGAAAGGGAACAAGTTGAAGAACCATTAGAAAACTCGAAAGTTGAATTTATAGTAGCAACAACAATAGAGTCCATATAATAAGTAGCAAAGTCTAAGGAAGCCTTGTCATAAGTGCACAAGGATGCACCAAAAGAACGGTATAAGAGAGAATATTGTGAAGAATTAAAAAAAAAACAAATTTTTGAAGAATCAAAGGAAATAGAATGTTAGGTTAAGGTTGCAGCATATCAACACCTGCACCACCCTAAGCGACAATAATATTGGAGGTATGGCTTAAGCCATCAATATTTTAGATGTACATAGAGTTAGAAAGGCATCAAGTATGGCAATGTTTGGTAGAAAAAGTATAATATTTATGGATTTCAAAGGGGTGCAACAACATCAAGGAATAGTAGGACCAATATTGTAAAATATCAAAGCAGAGTAGGAGAAGCATGAAGTCAACAAAGAAATTATTAATATTCAAGTGGCACAATGGCAGCTAAACATCACCAAATACCACCATTAATCAATATTTGACTTGGATAGATGGATGAAATTATCAAGAAATAAGATATTGAGTAATTGCATTTACAAAAAAATTGAAGAAGATCCAAAAAATTATTATTAAAATTTAGACTTTTTGTGAAAGAAGATGTAGGTATCTAGTTATAGCATCTCAATTGAAATGATAATTGAATATCATAAGAGAGTTATAATTTTTCAAGGGTAGGGGACCTGAGTACAACCCTTTTTCTCAAGTAGTTACTTTTTTACATATGGTACATATTATTATTATATTATTTATTTCATTTACTATAATATAACATATAGATTTAACATAGGGTATATGCATGGTTATATACACCTCATATGGCTTATTTTGATGTACACACTTATCTTAGATGCTATGTTAGTGTTAAGATAATACTTCAAGGAAAACCTTTAGAATAGACATGGTGATAATATAGCATAACTATAGCATTAAACAAGATATGATATATTTTTTGATATTATAATGGTACTATAGAGGTAAGATAATATGGTAGAAAATGACATTATGTTGATATAATGATAACGCTACCTTAATGGAAGAGTCTAACTACAATCCCAAACCAGATTCAAAGATAGATGTGCAGATTCCACAAGCACCCCCTGACACTCCTATTAGGACCTTGGCAACTAATCTGCAAAACTCTATTTTTTATCTCATGAGGGTGGCTATTTCTTATGTTGAAGCTATCAAGGCCCTGACTAATGGATACCTACTTGATTCTCCAGTGATATTGGTCAAAGTCAAACTGGAAAAAAAATCTAATTAAGGGTGTTTGTTTTCTGGGAGGTCTTATATCCTTGGGTAAGGTCTATGTCTTAGGCTACCCTTGCATGGGAGGTGCTTTCATTGTGTCTTTGTCATGTTTTATTTCAAGGCGGTCATTCTATCATGTTTTACAAGTGTTCCTCTAGGTGGTTGTTGAGCTAGGGTGTGGAGGCTTCCTTGGAATATTTTTGGGTGGTGGTTGGTGTGTCTTTCTTAGTTATGTTGTATTGATCCCTGGTCAAATTCTTTTTGGCCCTTGATCAATGTGGGTTATTTTTGGATTGTAAAAGGTTTGGGGACCCTTTCAAAATCCCTTCTATATTTTTTTCAAAAAATAAATGCTACCTTAATGCAAAGTCAATAATACTACAAAGATAATTCTATGTCGATGCAACCATAACATAAAAATTATGTTATTCATTATATTATTTTAATGCAAACATAATATTATTGTAGCACAAAGTTGACTATATAGTGATGATAAAATATTTCACTCTTTTGTTGAATAGTTCAATCTGATAAATTATATGACCTACCATGTCATCCTAAAGGGTCATGATGTTATGATATATCATATGGTATTACTTTTCATGTTCACTCATGATCTTCACTATAGGGCCCAAGATGTGGTGGTGTAAAGTATAACTCCCATAACTAATCTATAGTAGTGAAATCATGCTCTAGTGTTATGCAACAGGAAATAGGGAATAACAAATATCCATTCTCATGCAAGATACAAAATCATTTACATATGATGATGTAAGTTTAAAAATATACTACAAATATCAAATGTCATGAGCTCAATTAGTTAAATTCCTTGACTTTCAAGGAGGATACCTATGTTCAAATGTTACCAAGTTGTTGTAATACCACTATGTGGTTATAATATAAAATGAGTGGGGTTCATTTTAACTCCATATAGACAATTAAATACATATATACTACAAATAAGAAGGCTTATATATTAAATAATATAATATTCTAAATGTTTAGTTCATAGGGTGTTGCCACTATAGGGCACAAGGCACTCTATTCCAATGCACCAAAAGAAGTAGCAAAAAAAATGCTTAGATGACAGGGACATCATGTTTCTATAGGTGAGAGAAAACAATAGAAGGACTAGTAGAATAGAAGAAACAATGAAGAAGCACTTATATTATATACTTTATATGCTTTGTACATTCATTACAACATAGTTTCAAGTTTAAGAACTTAAGCTTCTAACTAGCCAAGAAGCAATTTTAGAAATAATTGAGGAATTGTCTTTTTTATTTTGTCTATGGAATGATAGGTGACTAAATTGGTCTTATGCAAATATGTGTTTGAAATTTGGTTCCATTGGATCACCTATGTAATATGATGTTGTTGGATCCTAGACGTAATCTAACACTATATGATGATACATGGGGTTGATGTTATAGTTTTATCTATCACTATGCATTAATGTCATTGAGGTTGGTATCATAGAAATCAAGATGGCACAAGCTAAAATGGCATTAACCCATCTAGTAAAGATCCCAAATAGGCACCAAGGATTGCAATATGGGAGTGCTATAGAATTAATTTCCTTGAACAATCTCTGCTGTGCTCAGATTATTCATGTCCCTTGGGAAGTAATGGTCCTTATTGCATTAGCCTCCAACTATAGATAATATTTTCTAAGATTATCAAGCATGTACCATTTGGATTATGAGGAAAATTGACCTTGTTTATCAAACCTATACTTATTATGTATTCTTTGGTGATTACTCTTAATGGTAGTACAATCAGTTGCTCTTCTACCATAGGTTCCAACTGAGTCAAGTCCTAATCTATTATACATTGTACTACTACAGGATCTAAAAAAGGAGGATGATATGGATTGAAGAGTTTTATATAAAAATTTGGATGCATACCAAGTAATAAAATAAGTCAAGAACAAATACATACTCACCTTCCTTTCATTGGATGGTATAAGTATCATAGAGTAGTGGTTTAATATTTCAATGTTGGTTAGGGAAGCATTCCTTATTTAGATGAATCCAAATTTTATATCAAGTTTGAAATGTATGTAGAATCCAATGTTAATCATGGTGATCTTAATACTTTTGTTATTGGTGCTAAATGATCTCCTAGACCCGAGTCTATATGCTTTGCACTTGCTAGAGAAATATTTTAGCCTTTATCTACTTCCTTGACATGTGTTGACATCATGCTGCTAGTTAGAAAGTGGAAGACAAAATCCAATGAGATGCTAGACTAAAATCTAAAACACGTTTGGAATGGACTATGACAAGTGAAAAGTGTAAATCCCTATTATCGAAATATTGGATATATAGTTGAATCTCTTCCCACATATGAGTATGTTGATGGTTGCACATACAAAGTAGATGCATTAACATTCTATTATAACTTCTATTTGTACATATGTTTATGGATAGAAGTATATAGAATGCTAGATCTTGGTATCTAATTAATTTTAGCAAAATAAACATCAATAAAATAATTCTAGGGTGTCTATTTGTTGAGACTATGTAAGGATGTCCAATAAAATTTCTAAAATTTAACATATTTTTAGCATGCTCAGTAGGATGGATCTAATTCACCCCATAAGAAAACACCTACTGTGAATAAATTCAACATTATTTTGGCATACATGATGAGATCAAGGGATTGATTTCCAAGATGAAATTGAGAATAATCCCCTTTTGAACTCTAATCTTGCATATATTTTATTTTGGTGCTCATTTTTGTAGGTGCTTTATGAATGGAAATATATTTTTTTCAATTGAGGGAATGGGCAACACTTCTATAATTATCCACTTGATTTATTCTCCTACATTCAACCACTATAACCCCTAGCTATGTCAGGTAAATTTTTTATGTAATTGGTAGCATTGGTTTGACATGTCCTTTGGTACTATGGGACCTTGATATTTGAACCAAGGTTACACACGCCAAACGAGGAACTTTACCAATCGATCAAACCCTTGAAACTAATGGAAAATCCATTCTAAACCTCATCAAACTTCTAAATTTTTCATGAAACAATGACAAAAGTACTCATAATTTATTACATCCCCCCAATTTTGGCATTAAATTAAATTTTATCAAAGATAAAAAGTGAGTTATTGAAGTTTGAATATTTTTTACAAAATCTTCATTTAAGGATCAATTTGCTTCAAAACCTAGAGTGATTCACCCCATTTGAAGCAAATCGCCCAAAAAATAAGAAATTCTTCAAGTTCAGTCCATCAAGAAATTCACTCAATGACAAGGAGTGATTCCCTAATAGATCAATAAACAAATTACCTAAAGAGTAAAATTATTTTAAGGTCAATCCAAAGAGTAATTCACTCAGGATCCAATATATGAATCACTTGGAAAATAATAAATTTTTAAGTCCTATCAAGGGAGCAAGTCGCCTTAAAATCCAAAGTGATTTTTTGGAGAATTTTTTCTTAAACCATCATTTTTTTAAAGTTTTTTCAAAGTGTCATTTTTAGATGAATTCTCTACATATTTGGGAAGAGTGGAGAGCAGGTTTCTGAGCAAATTTGTGCAAGCCTTGTGAGTAGGCTTGGTGCAAATTTGGGTAGAGTTGAGAGTAGGTTTTTGAGAATATTTGAGCAAGCCTTGTGAGCAGGCTTGGTGCAGATTTGAGTAAGCCTTGTGAGTAGGCTTGGAGCAGAGTTGAGCAGAATTGTGAGTTGGCTTTGGAGTTGACAGAGTTGAGGGGATTGAGATCTCCTATGGATAGAGGTCCATGAACTAGAGCAGAGAGGAGAGGTGTCTCCTATGGATAGATATCCATGAACTTGAGCATAGGAGATTGGAGTCTCCTTTGGGTAGAGGTCCATAAACTTTGTACTAGGAAATTGGTTCCCAAGAGTTTTTTTGAGAAACTATAAGAAATATTTTCTCTGTGGATGTAACCCACATAGGGTGAACCACGTTAAATATGTATATCTCTTGTGTATGATGATTTTTGCATTACTTTACTACTACTATTAATGATATTAGTTAATACTGCTTTGGAAAGTTATTGTAATTGATAACTTTGGATAATCTTGATTGGGAAAGAAAAGTAAAAGTTTTATCTTATATTGTTCACCCCCTCTCAATATAAGCTTGTGTTCTTCAATAATTTGAACTAAGGGACCAAGAAGAGAAGACATTATTGAAAATAATATCTTCTCCCCATAATGGATAATCTAATGGGCCTCTACTTTTAAGGAAAACCCATATGGATCCCCTCCATCATCTAAAAATTTGTTGATCCAAAAATACCTCTACACAAGAGTCTCCTTAGAATGGATTGTATTTATTGATGCCAATATAATATACTCCCATGCATATCAAAAGAGCACCTCCACTATGATTCCAAATGACTAAGAAAAGCCAAGAGTACCCCTATGAAACAACTCCAATCTTCTATGCATAAGGCTAGTATTAAAAGAATAACTTTCCCTTTTACTGCATACATCACCTTGTTTCAAAACTTCAACTTGCCCTTAGGCCACTTAATTTTTGTCATCAAAAATAGGTTGCATGGATATATTTATGATAAGATCCATTACAAAATTCCCAGAGCACATGGACAAATTATAGAGGAAATCAGAGATCATGAAATAATAGACCTTCATGAATAAGATGAATCAATAACCCAAAGTAGGAAGAGGGATTGACTAGAGCATGTTGCGAATTCTTTTTTTTTAGATTTCTCCAAAAGAATAAAAATTTACTACAATTTTCATAAATCCAACTATATATCCCATAAATATAGACCAAATATTTGATTGCATAACATATTGTAAATTTTCCCTTTTGAAATAGGGTAGGAGACTTTGAGGACTATCCTACATAATTTAGCCCCTAACACTGTAACAAGTTCTTGAACTCATATTAGCGATGTGAAGAGCTCAAAAAATCATGTACCATGAAAAAGGCTCAAGATGCTTCCTTATTTAGAAGTTATGTCATCTTGAATATTTGGCCTAATAACCCTCAAAAATTATAAAATTAACTTTAAAAACCTTTGAAAAGCAATGTCCAATAACAATTTGCTACTTGCTGTACATTGATTTGCTAATAATAAATATTGATTCTATGCTTCTTGGTCACCATTGTATTGTTGGCTATGTTGCAAATTTGACACATGTTATACTTTGAGTGACCAAGGATGTATTAGTAGGTAAAAAGAGATATTATGTGGTATTGAATACAACCATATCGATCTAAGAGCCATGTCATCCATACATATGGCTTCTATAAATAAAAGGTGTCGGTGAGATTCAAATATGGGTGGAGACACTTGCACTATCCAAGGCACCAATGCTTATGTTGAGGCTTATAAAACTATTTTCCTTTGATAATTGTAGGTGCCCCTCAACATGTGGACTAAGAGCATTCAAAAACCCTTATACCACTGAGATTTGAACACTCAACCAGTTGTTCTCAACACACTTTTGCTTACTAGTATGGCTACAACCATGCATGCATCGAGGCAATTGATGGTTCCTTGAAGACCACCATCTATCTCGAATGTCAAAATAAATGCTTGCAATATTAGATGGACATAACATTTGAAACATTTACCTCACCTCCTTTATTCATAAGCCATAGTCCTCCTAACTAGACTACCAATCTGCCATGATAATCATTAAGGAATGAAGAAATTTATTTTGTCTACATATCCTATATGAAAAATCATTACATAGGAGCTTCATAGATCAAACCCATGATCCATACAAATAATAACGCTTATGCATGCTCATATATTTATTTTGGATCATCCATAAATGCATGATGTTGTGCATCCTCTCCTTAGAGAGTGATATCATGCTCAAGATATAGAGGGAGCACCATAATACAAAGAATATGGTGAGCATGAGTTCATGCCAAAAATCCTACCAAGGTGCAGGTGGAAAATTTTAAATTTCTAAATTCAAAATTCAAACCTTTCCTTGATATATTTTTTAATAGGTTGTCTTAGGTTCTCTATAGAATAGAAGATGAATATGATGTAAATTTTGAATCTATGTAAAGTATTCAATGATAAAAAATCAGAGAGAATATGGCAATAATTCTCCAAAATTATAGGAAGGGTAAATGGTATAAAAAAGTGTGATCTTCTCCTCACTTCTTATGCAAAATAAGCTTATGAAGCTTTATGAAGTAATTTGCCCTAAATTTTTAAAGAAGGATGGGAGTCTCCAAACTAACTTCTTGCATGACCAGCATATTTTGCTCCATACCCACTTTGATACCATGTTTAAATTCACACCTATTTTTAGAAATGAATAGAAGCAATTCATCCACTCAAATATTATATAGAAAGCATGAAAAGGAGAAAGAGAGATATATAATGTGTACATATAGGCACTATAAATAATCACTATAAAATTCATAGATAAGAATCCAATACAATGGATGGAGTGGTGGGGATATTTATACCAATACCAAAACCTCAATTACATTAAATAACCTAAGCCAACATAACAAGAGCACTTTAGGTTAATTACAAGTTATAAGTTGGGTTTAACCATGACAAGGTTAATCACAATAATAGAACTTACATTATAAAATACTAAAATAAATTAAATACATTTGTACAATGACTACCCATAGGCCTATACTAGATTGCATCATGTAATGACGACCTTGGTCATAATTCAAATTACACTTTCAATTATTAATTTAAGTAAAAACTAAGATAAATATACCCCTCTTATAATTAACACAATTGAGAAACAAATTTGTGAAATATGTGGATGTCATTAAGAAATTAACAATAGGCAAATATCAAGATATAGATGATCTATAGGTTGAACATCTCAAGTGTGAGATCCTATGAAGTCAACCATCCAAAACAAGGGTAGTGATGATTTTTCAAGTCATAAAAAATGAAATTACAAATATTTTTTAGCCAAGATTTGGATGATGGTAGGAGCAATGGAAGTCTAGGGCTTTAGTGAGGCAATACATTATATTTGGACATAGAATTTTTTAGCTAATTTTATTTCTCCCTTCTTTATCTTAGAAATTTTGTATGCAAATCATTATAATTTTTTTATCAAATATTATATTCGCTATAGGATATTATGGTAAATTCCAATAGATTTTGAGTTTTAGTTTCCTTTCCATGGAATCATTTATAGCTAAATACTTATAATCATCTCTAGTGGTAGAGGTTAGTGAGTGCACCATAGAGGATTGATCCTCATTACTCCAAGATAGGGCAGTTTTTGTAAATTTAATGGGTATTGGCCAAGGGCTTTAGCCTTGAGAAAATGGATTGATAAGAGTTGGAAGTCTCTAGGAGTGATTCTATCCTTTCTTTCCAAATATTTCTTCCTATCCATTTTTTGTTCTAGGGAAGAAAGAGATAAAATCCTAAAAGGGGGTCCTTGGTTTATGGGAAGAGCAAGACTCTTCCTTACCCGTTGGTATGAAGGATTTTCATCTAAAAATGCAAATCTATCCCTAGTACCAATTTGTATTAGGATGTATGGGTTTCCCATTGAGTTTTGGGAAATGGATACCTTCAAGGCAATAGGCAACACTCTGGGAGAATTCCTTGAGATTTTAGAAACTACAAAAGATGGATTCTTGGCTATTTATGCTCAAATATTAGTCATGATTTATATAATTAAACCTTTACCAGAATCAATGATGAGGAAACTAAATTAGAAAAACACTAACTCAATATTATTTCCAAGTTGTGCTTAAATAGCACTATTTACAACCATAATCTTCCAAAAATGGAAGATGCTAACCATAAACTATGACTAAGCAACTCAAAATCAAATTGTTAACTTTCACTAAGCTAACAAATCCAATCCAAAGACTATGTCATCCAAATGTGCCAACATTTACAAATTGGAATTAGATATTATTAAATCAAACCTAGACTTAGGACTTAATACTTAATCAAATAAGTAAAAGCTAACACCTAGTCTAGAACACAATTTCTAACTTAGACTTAGGACTTAAGATTTAGTAAATGATAAAATAAACTAAGCCTAATAAACATAAGCCTAGGTCTAAGGATGTCCACATCATCCCTCTCCACCATAGAAGCATTGGATTCCAATGCTTTTACAAAAGAAGTGAGAGGTTGATATAGTGAGAGGTTGAGATACTACATGTTGAAAACAAAGCTGACTGAGATGTTGAACAAGGTCATTGAGGATATAGACACCTAAAATGCATAATTGTATAGAAAATCTCAAGAAGCCTCCTTTATAACTCATATAAACCATCTTAGATGGCCTTAGGGCTAATCCAATGATTTCCTCCAACAACATGTAGGTTTTCCCCATGAGAAACGTGATCATCTCGACCCGAGATGATCTCAGGCTTGGGATCGTCTCGACCCAAGATGGTCATGCATAATAAAAAAAATGTGGTAGTTAACTGCTTGATAGCATTTGCACGCAGGTGAAAATCTAGTGCATGCTGACACGTTGCCTTGTAGTCATCTGCCAACAACAAAAAGGGGTAACTGTCATCAATCAATAGTTGACAATATTTTTCCAACAATATACTATAGGTTTGCTTCCATTGCTGTAATATTTCCCTATTTACCTTGTGTTTGGAGGCTATAAAAATAGGCTCCCTCCTCAGTGTTCTAGGGGATATCTTCGTAATCTTAATCCACGAAGTGTTGTTGAATAAAATCACCAATTTTTTTACTGTTGAATCCATGTTTTTAGATTGTTTCATAGGTTTCAAAGTAGTATTCTTATCACTCACATGATCTATCAACAACCACTATTTTGGATTGACTAAAACAACTAACTCACCTCTACACTAATCACAATCTATCGATATAACTTGGTTGCATCACCCAAATACCACCAAGACCTAGTTCCACAATATTGTAGGTTTGTAGCAGTGATCGTCTCACCTCAATATCATTCACAAACAAAGACCATCTCGATCCAAGATGATCTTGATCAAGTGGTCAATTTTTATTTTTTTATGCATATTAGCTTATATTTTCATTTGAATATTCATTCTAGTATCATATCTTTCATTTCATGCATTTTATTTTGTTGTATGCATGCATCCGTTTTCATGTATTTCACTTTATATTTCCTAATAAAACATGGGTCCAACCTCAATGGGCCTCGCAAATGCTATTAATATGCTTTTATTTCATTGTGTGCATGTTAAAGGATTTAGGCACCACTAAATATTTTAGATCTTCCTCTTGTACGGAGGTCTCAAGAAAACTCGCTTTTCAAAATACTATGCTAGCACAAGAATCTTCAATATTGCACCTTGGAAAGCTCTTTTCTATGAAATGGGAACCATGTCCCTCATTGTAATATTATGTCATCAGTGAAATCCTTGAAGAGGACTCTATGCAAAACTATTAAGGAATCAATACGGGATTCATTGTCATTTTATTTCTTGCATCATGTTTTGCATTCTGTCTTGTTTGTATATGGTGCAAATTTTTATCTTTAAAATAGCGATCATGGTGGGACCCCCTTTGGGTCTCTCTTTTTCATCATTTTTTGTTTTGTTATATCAACAAAATGGCTAATTTTTTATCATTTTTTATTATTGTAGATACACAATCTTGATCGTCTCAGGTTGAGATGGCCTCGGTTCTGCAATCATCTTAGGTAGATATGGTCTCTAGCTACAGATAAGATAACATTGATTTGTAAAATCTACATTAGACTAAGGCTTCCAGGTTAGTTTTTCATACCTTAGGATAGTTTATTTCATTTTTTGAATAGAAAGAACAAAGAAAATAAGAAAAATACATAGCCTAGTCACGTGCATGTTTCTTTATTTTAGTTTTAAATTTGTCAGATCATGACCATATCAAGTCAGTACGGTCTCTAATCTGTGACTGTCTCAAGTTGAGACAATCCCTATTTTGTAGTCATCTCAGGTCGATATGATCTTTGTGTCCTTACTATTTTCTTGCATTGTTGCCTGATAAAAATATAGACTATCATTTAGAGAAAATAGATGCATTTTTGCTTCATAGATTTGCATTCTTAGAAGCATTGTGTGCTCTCTATTTCATTTCAAAAATAAAAGGAACATCACACACCATGAGCCATTTAAACATTGGTAAGGTTGGATTTTATCACCTACCCCCAATCGAGACTAGCAATGTTGGAATTCATCTCCTTCCACTAGTTTGCCCTCTAAACACCATAGTACATCCTGTGAGTGGTTTCTCGAACTTCATCACTCATAGACCCTCTATTTTTGGGTACATCCCAAAGTAGGTTAGGCTTAGATGTCCCTTAACCATAGGGCTTAATAATTTGTGGAACATAATTGTCATTTATATTCGAGCATGCCCGAGTGTGAAACGAAAGCCTGATTGGGTAAGTAGCAATATTTAGACAGCGTGACCCCTCCTCGGGGGAGTATTATTCCTATAAAATTACCTATCACCCATCTATTACCTATAGGAATCTATTTTTACCATTTTTTTCATTCCTCGATAGATGTTGCGTACAAACTACCTTTATGTAGTGATAATTTCTTCTTCCTTAGTATTTTAGGATAAGAATTGCAAAAATATATATATCTAAAAATAAAAAGTGATTTTCTTGATTGTTTTGTCTTTTTTTGCATAGTATAGAAATTTTTTTGAAGCATTGTCATGGTTCTTTACACATCATTTGCCTATTATATGGTCATAACATGTAGCTAGACTCAATCACAATCTTACATTGTTGACCCATCACCCAAAGCCATGGATCAGTTTTGAATTGAACTATAGGACCTTGTCATACCTAAGTGGTAATGTGACCATCCTAGCTTGAATGTCCCTTATCACTCCACTGACCCCGACACATTAGGCATCCCAATTCACAATTCACCCACTGGTCCAAATGATGATCAGGATATCATTTATCCAGACTATGCCACCCTATGTGCCTTTTATAGAGACACTCAGTTTCGCTACGATTCACCTAGGAATTCATTATCATACATATGCATTCTAGATCACCCTGTGACTCCCCTAGATCAAGATCAAATGTACACTCTATGTCAGGATATAGATGCTCAAACTACCATAGTTAGGCACCTAGATATGAACCATGTTTATGATCATGTGGATAGGTACATCGTTTGACATCTTGACAAGGCTATCATGTTAGCACAGGCATTGAGGGATGGTGACCTTAATCATCCCTATACATCCTATGATAAGGAGCCCACCCAAGTATGTTGTGTCTCAGCACTATCTACTTACGTAGAACCCATCCTTTGACAACAATATCAAGTCAATGCGGCCTCTTGCAACCCTAGAAAACAAGTTATCAATTTATTTAGGGTCAAAGCACAAAACACACATGTCCACACCGCTCACACACATGTGAAGAGGACCCACACAATCAACCTGGTGAATTGAAACTAGGTACCTAGGATAACCCTAGACCATCAATTATAATGGGTAATGCATCATAGGTTGCCCATGCCTATACAACAAAGGCAACTGGTCCAACAACACCCAAGGCACCAAACACAATATCACAATCTTCCACCCTACTCATGCTCGAATCAAATTCATAATCAACATCATAGACCACCACCCACCATCACCAACCTCATTCACTAGAATACTACCAAGTATACCCATATCAATAGGATCATGAAGCCTATGAGGAACAACAACTAGAGTATCAAGAACCAATTGATACATACCCTGAGGCAACATATGGTGACATGCCTATTGACAACACTCACCAACCACCTCATCAACAATAGAAACTTCAAACTCATCAAGGCCAAAGGTGAGCAGACACCATCATATCACTAGAGGCCTATAAATTATTGATAGAGCACCTCAACTCTTTAGAAAAATAAGCCTCAGGTTTGGGTTACCAAAAACCTACCCTACGATAGCTCACCAATCAACCTCCACCCATCCATTTCATCATCACCCTATCCTAAGCACTTTGAGATGCCAAAATTGGATAAGTTCAAGGGTGATGAAGATGCACAAGAGCATGTGATAAGCTTCATGAATAATTACTTTCATCTTCAAGATAGTGACCCCCTCATGCTATGAACATTCCTTATAATGCTTGTTGGGGGTGCTTTGGAGTGGTACAACCATTTTCCATGCCATAGTATTTTCACCTTTGAATAATTGGTTGATGCATTTCTAGAATGCTTTGCCTTCAGCATCAAGAAAAAGGCCACCCTGAATGATTTATATAATCTTTTCCAATTCAAGGATGAACCAGTCATGGACTATGGAAATAGGTGGAGGGCAGTCATAACAAAATTACCCTTCAACCTACCCATCATAGAGCTTACTTGAATGTTTACTAGAAGTTGCACCAAATAGATCTCATTATTATTGCAACTTTAGTAGTATAGAACTTTTGAGGAGGCCTTGGCCTAGGCAAAGGTAATCGAGGACATCAAGGTCTAGGAAGGAGAAATCAAACTTCGTAAGAAGGAATGGCCCAATAAAAATGCAAAGGGTGGCCAAAATCAACCAAAGGTAGCTCTAGTGAACCAGGTTGTCTTGAGTGCCCCTAGGCCCTCAAACTGAGCTCCAGTGCAATCGTCTAACTATCAGGCCCAACCTCCACCAATGTAGTACCACTCTCAATCAACCAATCCACCATAACAACATCAAATCCAAACTCAACATCATTGGTTTCCTCACCAATATACGCCATTATCGAAGTCTTTGTATCAATTTTTAATTGATTATGTGAGTCACAAGTAACTACTCTCCTTGAGATCCAATCACTAGATCATAATCATCCTAAATCTATATCTTACAGGGAGGATCAGTACTGCACCTATCACCTATAAAAGGGGTATGACATTCAGTCATGCTACTCATTCAAGAATATAGTGTAAGACATGATCGAGAGACAAGAGATTCAAATCGATAATCCTCTTACCTCCAACAACCAAAATATAGGTGTCTTCCAAGACCCTTTACCCCAACATGGAACAAACACAACACTGCTATCAAAATGGAACCTAAGTAGGTTAATCAAGTGCATACCACCCCACCTAACCAAGGTTTCATGGGAATGATCAACATCATGACAAGGAATAGATGATACCCAATGCAACCCACACAATCTATGGATCCTACCAATATTCCTTCAATGTCATAGGCACCATTGGTATCAAATTCGATCACACCTACTCTACCTCACCCGATGCTCACACTAAGGAATAGACTTACTCAAAGTCTAAGAATATCATCGATGAGACTCTCCATCTATGAGTTGATTCAATAATCGACCCCACATCGAGAGGCTCTAATGGAGATCTTAAAATCTATTGAACTACAACCACAAGACCCTAATTCTTTCATCAACTTTGTGGGGCATGTTCAAACTTGTCAAGATCTTGCGATAATATTTTAGGATCATGAGATTCAGATAATACCCATTGAGGTACCTAATCCACCATTGCATATCATCGCTAGTGTGGATAGGATCCCCTTCAAACATGTCTTGATTGACACAGGATCTTCAATTAACATCATCACCTCTACCGCCCTCCAACATCTCAACCTTCTACCATCATGCATCATCCACTTTCACCCTTTGAGCCTTCAATGATGCCCTATGTTCCACCATTGGCACAATAGTTCTTCCTATTCAGGTTGGACAAAATACTATTCATGTACTATGTCATATCTTGGAAGGTGCCATGCAATACAATATATTGCTTGGTAGGCCCTAGATTCGAGACATGAAATGTGTGCCTTCTATATTGCATCAATGCATCAAGTATATACATGAAGGCCAAGTTCACTACATCCCTACAGACTTGGAGCCCTTCAAATTTTACAATATGGTTTTGCATCCCCAAGAGTCCACCTTGCCTTCCATGCATCTAGACATTCAACCCAATAACCCCATCCAACCCACAAATTTCACACCATAATCATCCATAACTCCACCACCACCACCTCCATCTCAACCCTCACCATTGGTTTCTTTAGGAATTCCTTCATCATCATCAGATCCTCCTACTCAAAATCTAAAAAAGGCACCTATACCATCACCTTCATCTCCACCCTCACCAACAAACACATCTACATCTCAACCATCCATCACACCTCCTGCACCTTCGATTTCAACCATCTTCACAAATTTCACCCATGCTTCCCCCATAGAGGAGGAATCACCCATCACCACACAAATTTCATCACAACCCACATCTTCATCATCATCTCCCCCAATAGAGTCACCACAAGTCATAATTTGCATGACAAATCCAAGTATTGGTGAATATCTAGTGCAAGATGTTACATTCACCCTACTCATAGAGTCAATCAAAGACTTTGGTCACCCACATAGCACATCATTACCCATAGGTACCATCGTCCCCCTTGGGTCCTACCCAAGCCAAACAAATTTTATCTATGGTGGTATTGATGCCTCCATAGACACACCTCCTATACCAGAGGAGGAAGAGCCATTTTAGGCAAATATTGATTATCTTTCAAATCTATCCTTTGCTATACGGTATTTCTATCACTATCATTGGCATGTAAATGGCTTAGGGCAATACAAGTAAGGTTCCCAGACACCTCTGGAACCACACTACCAACTACCGATAGATAAATTAGGTTTGGGATATGGTATATGCATGCCTAATGAGCTTCTTGTTGATTCCCTATAATGCCTTAACTTAGGCTTGGAGGGAGACATTGATAACAATGAGTATGTTGATCCTAGTAATACTCATTTTCTTAGCGATCATCTACATATCACTACATTATCTATTGTTGATGATGACTCATCAAAGGAGTTAGAAGATGATCAAGAGTTAGAAGATGACTAGGAGTCAGGATATGATTGGGAGGCCTTATCCATCACTTCATCTAGCTCGAAAGAAGAGTCTACTCCCATTGAGCCTCTCATGGATCTAGATAAATTCTATCTTCATTTTTTCCCTAGGCAGCTACCCATTTGGCACCAAATTCTCCCATACGAGGATCCAGTTATCCCCATCCCACCTAGAGGACACCCCATCATTCCCATTCCACCCCAACCACCTCCTAAAAATTTGCACCCACCCATATTTAACCACCTATTTCCACCCATGAATGGAGTTCATCCACCATCCATCAATATGATCTCCATTGATCTCACCACTCCCTTCATTACCTAGGCAACCCTTCCCAATCATTGCCTCTCAATATTGAGGCTATTGATCTCAATCGTATTTTCCTTCCACTGTCACCCTCTGATTTTCTTCCTTCCAAGGATATGTTGTAACTGTTCCATTTTTTATCGCATCCTCACTTAGATGTTTTACAAGTTGAGATTCAATCCAACAATATCTCTGACTCATTTAATCCAATAGATGACATTCATCTGATCCCTAATCCTCATCATTTGGAGGGATCCCATATGTTAATAGAAGAGATGGTTGATATTGACGTTATAAATGATATTGAACATCCTCAAACTCTCAAGTTGGGAAAGGGTCTTTCAAACAAAGAACGTACTATATTCTTCGCTCTTCTGAAGAAGTATAGAAAATATTTTGCTTGGTCATACAAGGACATGCCTGGTCTGGATCCAAACTTAGTTATCCACAATTTGATGCTAAATCCAATAATTAAACCAATCAAGCAAAAACTTTAAAAATTGCATCCAACGATAGCTCTAATGATAAAATATGAATTACAAAAATTATTGGATGCAAGCTTCATCCAACCTATCGACTATCCTGAATGGGTGTCCAACATGGTACCTATTAGGAAGTCGAATGGGGGGTTCGTGTATGCATTGATTTTTGTGATCTTAACAAAGTGAGCCCCAAGGATGAATTTATGCTTCCCAACATTGATACGCTCATTAACACAATCATAGGTCATGAAATTATTTCCCTCATGGATGGTTTCTTAGGCTACAATAAAATTTGAGTCAATCCTGAAGATCAACCCAAAATTACCTTCACCACTCCATGGGGAACATTTTGCTACAAAGTCATGCCTTTTGGTCTTAAAAATGTTGGTGCTACCTATCAACAGGTAATGACATATATATTTCATGACTACATGCACAAGATTGTTGAAGATTATATTGATGATATTTTGACTAAATCTTTATTGCATCAAGACCATATCGATGTTCTAGAAAAGGTCTTTGATCGCCTCTTGGAGCATAACGTACGCTTAAACCCTAAAAAGTGTGTTTTTAATGTAACATCCAAAAAGCTTTTAGGCTTCATTGTGTCTAAGAAAGGCATCAAGGTTGACCCAAAGAAGGTCGAAGCAATCACAAGCATACCTCCCCCACCACCAACCTTAAGCAACTTCATAGCTTGCAAGGGAAGATACAGGCCATCCAATATTTCATCACACAACTATCAGACAAGTGTTGACCATTCAATCATCTTCTACAGAAGGGGGTGACTTTTCATTAGGATAAATATTTCCAAGAAGCCTTTTAGGACATCAAACAATACTTGGCTTCCATGCCAGTATTATCTCCTCTAAGACCTAGTGCACCTTTTCTACTATACATCTTGACCATTGACTTTGCCTTAGGGACCATGTTAGCCCAAAATAATGAGGTAAATAAGGAATAGGTCATTTATTACATCAGTTGCACCATGGTCTCATACGAAATAAAATATGCTTATGTCGAGAAACTCTGCTTAGCAGTGGTCTTTGCCACCAAGAAGCTTCATCATTACATGATTAATTAGACAATGTATGTTATCTCCAAATAAAACCCTTTGTGATACATGATGAGTCATACTTATCATAATAGTCATACCATAAAGTGGATCATGCTCTTGATGGAGTTTGACCTAGAATTCATTGGACAAAAGTCTATCAAGGGTCAGGTCATCGCTAATAAGCTAGTAGAAGTGCCTCTTCACAATGATAAGCCTATTATAATTGAGCTACCTGATGATGTAATCTTCGCATTATCTAGCTCAGAAGAGCCAGAAGAACCAGAGCACAAAGTAGATCTCACATTGTTCTTCGATGGTTCCAAATGTGAGCAAGGGGGTGGTGCCAAAATCATGTTTTTCACACCACAAGGGGCTCCTATTCCTCTTTCATTCAAACTTGATTTCCCATGCACTAATAATAATGTTGAGTATGAAGCCCTCCTTTTGGGTCTTCAAATAGCTCTCACCATGAACATCAAGAGACTTAGCATCTTTGGTGACTCCTTGCTCATTGTTAACCAAGTAAAAGAAATCTATCAATGCAAGTGCTCAATCTTGAAATCATACAAGACCCTTGTGGACAAATTGCTTGCTAAGTTTGAGTGGTATGACATCGAGGCAATCCCTCATTCCTCCAATCATTTTGTGGATACAATGGCTTCCTTGGGATCCCTAATTCCACAAAACCCATTAGATAATGTCACTACCATTCATGTCAAAATGCTCTCTCAATTCATGGTTTCGTGAGACACTTCTAAAGAAGAGCAAAGCATCCACATGGTACAGATTGAACCATACCAAGATTGGTTCTCTCAAATTCAAGACTTCTTGAAACTTACTTCCTAGGGATCCTTGATCCCATAGGTCCCTTATGATAATGTCACAACCATTTATCTTAAGGTTCTCTCTCAATCTGCATTTGTGTCCAATAATTCTAGAGAGGAGCAAGATGTTCATCTAGTCCAAGTTGAGCCTTATCAAGATTGGTTCTCACAAATTCAAGATTTCTTGAAGCTTGGTAGCCCTCCTACGGGCTTGTCGCATGCCGCCAAATAAACATTCAAGCAAAGAGTGATTAAATATATCTTGTTAGGAGATATATTGTACCATCAAAGTTATGATGGTCTCCTTCTTCGATGCTTAGAGCCCCAAGAGTCTACTTGGGCCATTTCTCAAGCTCACAATGGTACTTGTGGTGGCCATTTTAGTGGCATGGCTATCGCAAAGTGCATCCTTTGAATGGGCTATTACTAGCCTACGATGGAGCGATATTGTTGCGCTTATGTCAAAAGGTGCATCAAGTGTCAGCATCATGCTAATTTGTCATACGTACCTTCTCAAGCGCTATAGTCGATTCATTCGATGTGGCCTTTTTCGCAATGGGGATTTGATCTAATTGGAAAAATATTGCCCCCATATTTAGGTCGACACATGTTTATTCTAATGGCCATAGAGTACTTCACAAAGTGGGTGGAAGCTATTCCACTTACCACTATGATAGGAGCACGCATTTCAGAGTTCCTACTCCATAATATCATATGTCATTTTGGTATCCCATCCAAGATCATCTCGGATAATGGGCCACCATTTAAAAATAAGGATGTTTGAGCTTTGTGCAACAAGTATCATATCCAACACAAATTTTCAATGCCTTACTATCCACAGACTAATGGGCAAGCTGAGGCATCAAACAAAATAATTATCACCATCCTTAAGAAAATAGTTAATAATAATCACAAGGATTGGCATCTTCAACTACCTCTAGCACTTTGGGCTTACAGGATGAGCATTCGAACACCAATAGGGGCAACTCCATTTTCACTAGTATATGGCATTGAGGCCATTATGCCCTTGGAACTTGAAATCCCTTCATTGTGCATCTCATTACAAGAGTTCATCAATGATGATATTGCGTGATAGGCTCGCCTAGATCAACTTACTCTTCTTGATGAAAGATGCATTAATGCTCTTGAGCATCTTCACGTTTATCAAGATCGTATTAAGTGAGCATATGATACAAAGGTTCATCTTAGGGAATTTCAAGTTGGTGATCTTGTGCTCAAATAGAATCAACAGAACTCTAACTTGCCTAGCCATTTGCACGACAAATTTACCACAAATTGGTTAGGCCCATTCATCATAGCACAAAATATAGGACTAGGAACATATCGATTAGCTTCACTTGAGGGTGTTGAGGAGCCTAAACCCCTTAATATTCTCTGCTTGTGGGCATTTTATGCATAAAATAAAAACAACAAAAAGAACAAAAGTAAAAAAACATAGCATTACCATTGCATTGCATATTCACACTTACCATTGCATTGCATATTACCATTTATCGCACCATGCATTTCATTGTTATCATTTTTGTATTTCACAAGTATTTAGATGCACTTGTCGTCATCTTGCATTAGGCATTGGTATCACTGCACTTGCATTAGTATTTTCTTGTGAGCATTAAGAATAACACAATGTTTGTATGACTTGTCATTTATCTTGATGAAACTTCTTCTATCTTGGGCATACACTCCATCTCATTGTTCATTCCCCTCCACATTCCCTTTTCTTGATGTTTGTTTCACTCTCTCCTAATTTTCCTCTAAGTAGTTGTCACAGGGTGTCCAAAAAGGTCTTTCGATCATTCAACCATTCCTAGTTTTCCTTTCAGATTTTGTAGAACGTCATCTTGATCTCTGGTGGTAGGGTCTTGCTTTGATTGTACCTTGCTTATCTCAAAATCCCAACACATTTTCACACTCTTAAATATGATTTTTGAACAAGGAAATATGAAACTATAAAGTAGTTCTTGCCTCTTAAGCAAATGGTTTTCCTTGCTCTCCTATTATGTGCATGGTCTAAAAGGCTGAGAATTGACAAAAGGACAAGCTCTCCTTCTCCCCCAAAATAAAAATCCCCTTGCTCCTCTACAAAATGAGCAAGTCCAAAAAGCAATAAAATCCCTTTGCTCTTCTTCAAAATGAGCAAGCCCCTCAAATCTAAAAAAAAAATCCCTTTTGCTCCTCTCCAAAACAAGCAAAACCCTCAAAAAGCAATAAAATTCCTTGCTCTCCTTCAAAACAAGCAAGTATCCCCCCCAAAAAAAAAGAGGGAAAATAGCTTGAATCCCTAGAATTCTTAGTTTTTGACAACCATGGAGCGATCTCCATTTCCAGCAATAGGCTATAGACACTGGACTGGTAGTGGAGTAGCCTTACGCATGGCGACATGTCTATCACATTAGCGACCTTCTTTTGTACAGACCAATGTTAGCTTACGAATGAGCTAGTTTTTGATGGCTTGCATTATAGAATAGTTAAGTCCAACTGCGTACAAAGTCAGAGTAATGAACTTCACTATGCACACACAGGGATATTGAATATCTTGGTCTTCCTAGCAGATTTTTATCTTTCAGGTTCTTGCATGGTCAGTATACAACTTTTGGTTGGTCAACTAGGGTGTTTGAGTCTCCTGAAAGTCTTATTATTCCCTTGTGACTTCTCATTGATCACTATCCATTACATTCACATATTCTCAATTCACATTTTATTTCACTTGGTATATGTTTTAGTGTATGCCTTAGATGAAATTGTTTCAATCTTGATTTATGACTTTCATACATTCTATGGTGCTTACACTTAGTTTGTTATTGCATCTTAGATTCATTCATTATGTTTTATCATTTAAACATACATTCATATTTTACATCATCTAAAACATCACATGTCATTAGTACATCACATACATATCTAGCTCCATGCATAAATAATAACTCTAGCATATCACAAGCATTCATCTAACATACATGCATAATCATATCTACAAGTCTAGGCATACATCTATACTCATCCATAATTTCATTCATCATTACATAAATGCATGCACAATAAACACATGATAGGCATCAATAAATATCATCTCATATATATAATCAAAATAATAAATACATCCATGGTATAAAATACCCACAAGCTACAATAATAAGTGGGTCCTCAGACCTCACATCCAAAAATAGAAGCTAATGTAGAGGCTCCATCCTTAGGTTGGCCCTGCACCATTGCTCCCGATGCTCTCCCCTACCCTCAACCTCATCTCTATGAGTCTGTCTAGATCCACTGGCCCTGACATCTTAGAGGTCCTTGACACTACAGATCATAGCATGGGTGATCTCACTGATGACTCTCTAGAAGCTTCATTGTTTTAGCTTTGATGAGACAAAGATAATGACGCACGAGAGGTAAGTACCCCACCAACTATATCTATCTCATTCTCTAGTCACCCCACGTACTCTCGATCTACCTGGTGCTATGATAGGTATCTAGATACCTTGGCCTGTAGTCGTGCTCCCTCTACCTATAATTTTGCAACCTCATCTATAGGCTACCCACCTATGGATGACTGGCCCCACTTCACTATCTATCCTACCACTTGAGTTCATAGAGCATCTTGCTCTACCACAAGTCTCTTCCTATCATCATGCAGGCTCTAGAATTGTGTTTATAAGGTGTCCTCATTTGCCCAACCCTATCATAATTTTTTGTTTGTCTTCCAATGGCTCTGTGTTATGGTGTGGGTTGTATACCTATCACTCAACTATCCTTGAAGAATCTGGACCTGCTCTCTCAAAGTAGCAATCTACTCCTGAGGGTCATCCTCATCTATCCCCTCACCCCATCACTCCTCCAAAGCATCTCTACCTCCTGGGTATCTCCCTATGAGGTACTCACCTCCATCTCCACTCAGCAATGTACTCGTCACTAAGATAGGTCCCCTACTACTCTAGTTGCTCCCTATCCTATATCTACTCCCTCCCCTACTACCTCAATCTCTCCTCTAGTTATTGCATCTCCTTGAATCTATTGGGATATAAACCAAATATCATACTCAGGTGTGGTGCTAGGGTCCTCTATGTTTGGATCTGCTAGGGCCTCATTAGCCTCCTACCCTATAGGCTCTGCTCGTGGCTATGCTAGTTAAGTCTCGATCATACATCGCATATAGACAATTGGCTCATCAGATGCATCCTACCATGAGTACTAAAAGTACTCATGCTCTCTCCCATGGTAGCCATTCAGTCATCTACCATGTTGCACCTATCTCAGATGCACCCCCTCCTCACTCCAACTTGGAGCTTTCCTCCATGGTCTCCATGTAACCTATCTTGATTGTAGTCTAGCCCAAGATTCTATGCAATGCTCTAGAATACCTTACCAAGGGTAGCTTTTGCTTTGCTCTCTCTCATGCAACCATATCATAGCATAGGGGTTCTCCCTATCCACCATGTCGCTCTGTGCAGCCCACAACAATCCATGAGATCTATCCATGCTGAAATGCTCTCAACCATAAATATATAGAAGTTGCATCATAGACCCAATCGACCTCTCTTCTGTATCTCATACAACTCTATATAAAGTTATGCTAGTAGAGTGGGTCTCTATGCCATGATCTGAGGCTGGTCCACCAAGTCTTGGATAAGGTCTAGTAGGTTCTAAGGGAACCTACTACCAGAAGAGTTTGGAAAGATGAAATCAAATATTAGTGTCATCAACACTACATGTAAGGTTGTTAGTAGTTCTGTTTTATATCTAACCTTAATATGCACATCGTCGCTATCAACATCATAGTCCACAAGTATCTAGTGTTGTCAATAGACTTCTCATAGTACTACCTCTCTCTGAGTAATCATAGCAGTGACAATAGGTGTTATCTCAATTGAAATACATAGAATCTAGTATACATCCTCCAATATAACGATGATATCACTAGTAGACATGTCAAAAGTGTTCATCTGTAGGTCCCATATGTCTATTAGGGCCATTAGATAGGCCTGATCAGAATGGATGGACTCCAATAGAGCTATGTGCTGAAGACCCAAGTTCTTCAGCCATATCCATTCATCATTGGATAGTGCAACACGAGCCTCATTAAAGTGGTTCAAAACATGGTGCTAGGCTCTAATAAGCTTTAAAAAAAGCAAAAATACTTAATCAAAATTAAAAAAATAGCACCACACATGATCATCTCGAGCCGAGATGGTCCCCAAACATGACCATTTTGATCTGATACTATCATGACATGAGATCATCTCAACTCAAGACGGTACCCAAAAGAGGTCATCTCAAGTGAGACAGCCATAAAATGGAACCGTCTTAGCTTGAAAAGGTCCCCCAAATACACTAACTATAGACACCAAAACCTAGCCACTTGTCATCCATCCACATCATCTAATCACAACCGCCCATTATTTATTTATATATGTATATTTATTTATATTTATACATAAATATAAATATTTTATATATTTATATTTATATATTTAATATATATGTGTGTGTGTGTGAATAAATCATAGCCATCCATTATATTTTAATCTTGACTACACATTGGTGTCGTCGAAACCCTAGCATATGGAAGGCAAGTTATATAAGATCATTCACTTTTGTGAATAATATGAAACACTATTGTTAAGCGGTAAATAAATCAAAGTGGTTAGGTGGAATTTTGATCTGTTAAGGTTTGAGAGCCTTGACATCCATCTCCATCTAAAACCGTAGAAATTCACTATCATCCATTCCCCTCACTACCTTCGTACCCTCTATTTCAGTTACCACAACCCCTGTGAACCAAATATGGTTCTGTAGTACCCTCCATAGAAACCTCTGAATGCTATCAAGCATTCCTTGAATGCTATCGAGCATTCCTTAAATGCTATTTTGCATTCCAGGAATGTTATGAGGCATTCACAGCCCTTCTAGAATGCTCCAAGGTGTTTCCCAACCTTCCAGTTTGCCACTGATAAATCCTCGAACACTTTCAAGCATTCGAGCGACTCCAAATTGTAGAAACAAAAGTGTGGATAAAAAAAAATTGGTATTCCTAACAAGGTAAAATGTTTTTATTATTTTACATCTTACATTTTTTTGTACTTAGCTTACATTTCATTATTTATAGCACTAGGATTTGTAGATTTATCTTTTACAATGGATCTCACATAGTGGATCCCTCTCAGATGTTATTGACCTATTTGGTGTTGTTGATCTATTTGCAAGTGTAGGAAATTACATTCATTAAGTTTATTGTAGCTTAGGTGATCCCGTAGGGATACTCAAGCCCACTTACAACTTGTCTAGAGTAAAAGACAACGCAGAAGATACCTAATATTCTTTGTCAACAAGGGTTTTCAAAACCCTTTGATTGTAACTATTATATCAATATACATTATATTGTAACATTGGAGATCAAGGCTTCCACCACATTAATATCAATATTATTTTCTTCATTGTGCAATATATATTTTGTGTGTTGATATTGTTATTGTTATCTAGGTGTTGTCGATTTTTGCTTTACAAAATGACGATCATGGTGGGACCCTCAAATGGTTTATTATTTTAAATAACTTGTCATTTTGATCTAATTTTTCTATTTTTATTGTAGGTTTTTAGAGATTAGATCATGCAAAAATCATGAAACTAGCGTTTCTAGGAGCAGTAGAATTCAATTTGTGATCATACAGACACCTTGCCACATTCTAGGGATGTCCCACCATATCTAGGAGATGCCTCACCATGTCAAGGAGACTCTGCATCGCATCCAGGAGAGTTAGGAAGAAAACAAACGTAGGCTTCCTAGTAAGTCTTGTTCAAACACCACCTCCATTTTGATTTTTCTTTTTACGAAAAAATTGAAAAAAAGAAAATATTTACTTTCTATTTAAAAAGCAACATATTTTGCATCTTAGAAATTTAAAAATAATTCATCATATAGTGTGCACATAGGATAGATTTGCATTTGTGCATCCATGTTAGTTGCATTAGAACATCCATCACATTAAATTTAATTTTTTGTTGTTTGTGGTGTTTTTACTTTTCACTTTGAGTGATGCTTGCAATAAAATAAAAGAAGCATAAGTAGCTACATTCTAGGCTAAATTCTCCCACCTTTTATTATTTTAAGTTGGAACAAGACACTAGTATTCGAGCATACTCCCACTATTGGAATCACTTGATGGTTTAGGGTGGAAGAACTAGGTGAACCCTCCATTGTTGGAATCACTTGATGATTCATGGTGGATCTTAAGTGGTATACCCTAGGTTCTATTGAGGAACTCGACATTAATGTTTTTGGTTACTAGATTTGCTGAGTAAAAGAGGGTTTCTTGGCATTGTGTGAACACCATAGATAACATAAAATTTAAAAGGAATCACACACGATTACACACATCACTTTAAACATCATTTATTTGGACTTCATCACCAATCATTAATCAAGATCAACGATGGTGGGTTTCATCTCCATCCATTGTCTTGCCCCATAGACACCTTAGCAACCCATGAGTAATTTTTTTGGATTTAATCACCAGAAAAGTTCTCATTTGCCATCCACCTAATAAATCCACCCTGGATAGTAGTTTAGGCTTAGGTATACATCAAAATACAAAAAAAAAAATCAAAAACAAAAAATATATTGCAATATATAGGATTCAATTTTTTGTTTGATTTTATGTGCTCTTCACTGTCATTACACATTTTCACACACATCCCTCACATTTGCAACCCTTGTCTTGATTATAGCTTATGATTTTGACCAAAAATAAAACTAGAACTATGATTCAAGCACCAACCTCATCCTTGGAGTGTTCCACTTCATCCCCAATCACTTATGTGGCTAACCCATCCATCCCAACACATATAAGCTATTTTGGTTTGTTTGTAAGACCCTCACATACAATATTCACTTCAAATGTTGATGTGATGCATAGAGTTGTCCACACTTCAATCCCAAAAATTGATCCTTCCACACCAACCGACCATTGCACCACATACATAGACATGGATAAGGTTGGAGCTTACTTAAGACCAACCAGACCAGTCTTAGAACAACTTAATATCCCATACAACCAAGTTCCTTACTCTCAGCTGGAACTTACCTATTTACATCCCCACACATTCATCCAAGCTTACACAACCCTCTTTTTGAGGTTACATCTATACCTTCACATCACATGTTTACACTACAACATAGTCAAATCACCTCCATTTCATCTACCTATACCAAAAAATACACCAATCAACTCTATGAAGCATATGTAAATGCAGTTTCCCACAATCCATCTACCATTCCATCCACTACTCCTCATTATTTTGCAATCCCTTTTGCAACTTACCCTCCACCAACTTCCACTAACATGGCCAACATTCACACCTCACCTCCATCCACTTCTACCACACCATCTACTTTAGGAATTGGCATATAACAAGCATGGCAACACCTTAACCAATTGCTCATGGGCCATCAAGATGCTCATTCTTACCCCCAACAACAAACACATGTGGTAGATTTTAAACCACATTCCATACCAAGACAACACATCTTCTTCACCTTAAATCCATATTGGGTATCACAATACTCTATGGTCTCCATCACCACACCTCCATTAATCCACATCCATCATAATCCCCAAACCTCACCTCCATTTCACCAACAACAATCATTCCATCACCAAGTCCAACCACATGCCCAATATTATCAAATGCCCTTCAATCCATCTAGCCATCAACATCACATTCCCTCACAGTAATTCACCACTCCATACGCCACATATCCACATGATCATCAAGCAATTTAGGGCTTCCATACACATGGGAAAGACCCTAAAATCCAAGCAATGTAATAGTAGATTGATAGCTTGATTTGGCATATTCCTGGTATGATGTATTAGAAGCCCACTTTGATACAACTAGTCAATCAACCTATTCATTTTTTGGTACCATCACCACCATATCCGGTAGACTTCACAGTACCAAAATTTGATTAATTTAAAGGGACCGAGGACCCTCGAGAGCACATTAGCACATTTATTTGTTCATGCTTTCAAATTTAAAACCAATATGCTTTGATTCTTAGAAATTTTCCTTAAACATTGGGGGGAGATGCCCAAGACTAGTATAACCATATACCTCACCACAACATATACACATTTTAAAAAGTGATAGATCAATTTTTGGAGATATTTTCCCTCAATTTTTGCAAGAAAACCACATTTACTGACCTATACAACCTTATACAATTCAAATAGGAGTCAGTATATGATTTTGGTAACCGTTGAAGGGCAATTATTACCAATTTTTATTCTCCCTACCAATGGAAGAACTAACTCGAATGTTCATAAGGAGTTGCTTAAAATCCATCTTCATGTTGTTGCAACTTCAAAAATATAGAACATTCGACGAGGCTCTCACCTAGGCTCGTGTCATTAAAGAGATAAAAATCCAAGAAGAAAAAATAAATACTAAGAAAAAGGAATGGCAAAATAAGGGCCAAGCAAAAGGAAGTTATTCTGGCCAGTCAAAACCAAATCAAGTAAATCAAGTAGTCCTGAGTCAGTTGGTAATGACTCAACAACAACAATAACAACCAGTGCAACAACAACCACAACAAATCAATTATCAAGTGGTTCCCCCACCTCTACAACTTCATAACATAGTGCCAACTATGGAAAATCCTCAACATTGACCATATGTTTGATAAGATCAATCGTATCTTCACACCTTTGCCCAAATCATATACCTCCCTTTTTTGTAGGTTGTATGACACCAATGCTATTTCCTTTCCCGAAATCATACCTTAGTATCAAGTTAAATGTGGCAAGGGCTATAAGGAGCACCTATTTTATCATTTCCATCGATATAAAGGATATGATATTAACAATTGTTGGTTGTTTAAACACATGGTGCAAGATATGATAGAGCTAGGAGCCATCAAGGTTGATAGTCCTCTTGCCCAACAAAACCAAAACCTTGGTATATACCAAACACCACTTCCTCATCATGAGGAGCAACAACAGGTAATAAGAGAGTCAAACATCAAGACTGCTAACCAATTTAACCATGTGCAACAATATCAAGGTTTTGTGGGGGCTATCCACGTAGTCACCCAAGGACAAAGAAGCACCAATAGACAATATGAACAACAACAAGAAATTCAACCTCCTCTAGCACCTCAAGCAAGTGTATCTCCACAACCTACAAATTCTTCATCACCCATCCATTTTTTCACCAATTCAACCCAATCCATCCATCTTCCAAGCCATCCATCTCAACCAATTCATCTTCCAACTCGTCCACAATGATCCATCATCTCACTAAGTAGCAGATTGACAACTAGCATTAAAATAGCTTTAGCCAAATTATCTATCTATGAGCTCATACAAAAATCTCCCCCACACTGTGAGGCATTAATGGAAATTCTAAAATCTACTGAACTCAAATACCAATACACTAATGCCTTCAATAATTTTATGGGGATAAATCAAACATGCATGAAGTCATCCATCACATTTTATGATTTTGAAGTTAAATCAATTTCATTAGAATCAGTGGACCCACCATTGCATATTATGGCTCAAGCTTATAAGAAGTCATTTAAATTAGTGTTAATTGACATTGGCTCCTCCGTCAACATCATCACCACATCCTCCCTACAACATCTTAATATTCCACCATCATACATTACCAAATCCACATTCACCTTGAGAGCATTTAACGATGCTCTCTGTTCCACGGTTGGCATTGTCATTCTACCCATAGAAGTGGGGGTAAAAATGTTGCACACCATGTTCCACATCTTGGAGGAGCCCATGTCTTAAAATTTACTCCTCGGATACCCCTAGATTAAGGAGATGATATGTGTCTCTTCCATTCTACATTAGTGCTTAAAATATGTGCATGAGGGACAAGTCCATTGCATACTAGTGGAAATTAAACTATTTAAGTATTGCAATTTCATATCAAATCCTTATGAATCCACAATTCCATCAACCCATCTATTCCTAACACCATCAACCATACCATCCACTACTTCATCCAAAGCTCCCATTTTGGAGGAGCTTCCCATCATTACCCCACATCAGGCTTCCACTTCTACACCCCATACTCATCATAGTCGACTACATGTACATGTGGTCAAACCCAATCCACACCATCCACATCATCAACATCAACATCCACTACCATTCCATCCATATTAGCATCATCAACCATCCATAAAATAGCACAACCAAATCCATCTTCATCCCCACTTGCTGATGTCTCACAAGTTGATTTAACATATTGTGAGATGCCATTCTAGCACATGTCCCTCCCATTATTTGAGTCACCATCCATCCATGAGCCTTCCACTTCCACTTCCACTCCATCCACCTCATCCACATCATTCCAATTTGCGGTCCACCTCACCAATTCTAGCATTGGTGAGTATGTGGTCAAATATGTCACTATTACACCATTTAGTATTTAAACTACTAGGGATTACGGTCGCCCACATGACCCACCCTTATCCATAGAAGTGGTATATAATATGGGTTTAACAAGATTAATTTCATATATGGGGGGTCGATTACTTGTTTGATGCTCCTCCCCTAGATGAACCCAAGCAACCAACCCTTGCTAATATAGACAAATGTTTGGTTTTCCATATCGCTACTTTCATCGAGTCAATTGGAAAGGATATGGCCTATGACAACATGAAAAATACATGCACAAAATCATTAAAACTCCATACTGATAAGCACATGACCATTCAGGTTTAGGCTATCATTCCCATACCACCACTTCCTCTTTTGAAAAAGCTTTCCAAAATATTCATTTAAATTCAGAAGAGGAAACTAATCACAATGATGACTTTGAGGAGGATTCTTATGAAGAATACAATGTAATATCGATAGCTTTATATGAATTCAAAGAGGAACACCCATCCTTCCATTCATCAAACAAGATGAACATTATCTTAGAATGTTCCCCATCCACCATCCCATTTTATGTTTACTTATCCCAAGGGAGTGAGCTGAACCAACCAGTGAACCACCACCTCCACCTAATCCCTTTCACCAGAACATCATGTAACATATGTACATAATTCAAAAAAATAAAAATACAAAAACATCAAAAAAAATTGCATTGCATGTACATGGCCTTTGCCATTTGTGTTTTCACATGTTTCTTGCTGTTGTTCAGGATTTCAAGGTTCCTTCACCGATTCTAGCAGACAAGACCAACTTACCCTTCACATTGCCAACCATTATTCCCACACTAATTCAACATGAATCCATTAACATAATCACCCCACTCCATAATCCATACGATTTAGCAAAACCAATTCCAATTGACATTAGCCTCATTGATATGGAATGGATTTCATTGCCACCATCCTTTGCCAAATTTGTCCTTTTAAAGGAATTTTAAGAGCTTCAGTCACTTACATTCCTCCATCACCCTCACCTTCACCTTCACCTTCACCTTCGCCTTCACCCTCGGATCCTAAGGTTTTCCAAGCAAACATAGTAGAGAATAAGTCAGACGAATTTGATAATATCATTGATCACATTCATCTGATCCCAACACCCCATCAACTTAAGTAAGGTGCTCACATGTCCATTGAATATACCATTGATATGAACTTTAGTTCAGACACGAACAATCCATAAATCATTAAACTTGGTAAAATTTTATCCATTTATGAATAGGAGCAATTGATATCTCTCCTCAAGAAGAATAAGGGCATATTTGCATGGTCCTACAAAGACATGTCTGGTATTGACCCTAACTTGGTTGTCCATAATTTAACCTTGCATCCTGATGCTAAGCTGATAAAAAAAAAATTGAGAAAGATGCATCCTACCATTGCCCTCATTGTTAAAAAAGAGCTTCAAAAGCTATTAGATGTGGGTTTCATTATACCCATTAACTATCTTGAGTGGCTTTCAAACATGGTACTCGATCGCAAGCCTAACAAGATGATATGCATTTGCACTAACTTTAAAGACCTTAACAAAGTGTGTCCCAAGGATGACTTTCCTTTACCAAACATCGATACTCTTCTCAACACTTGTGCTAGCCATGAAATGCTTTCTCTAATGGGTGGTTTTTCAAGATACAACCAGATTCAAATCAATCCTAATTACCAACACAAAATAGCATTCACTACACCTTGGGGAAATTTTTGCTACAAGGTGATGCCCTTTGGCCTCAAAAATGTAGGTGCTACTTATCAATGTGCCATGACATACATCTTCCATGATTACATGCATAAGATCATTGAAGATTATGTGGATGATATTTTGGCAAAATCTAAAATTCAACAAGAACACATTGGTGTTTTGAAAAAAGTATTTGATCGACTTCTACAACGTAATGTAAGGTTGAACCCCAAAAAGTGTGTCTTTGGTGTCACCTCAAGCAAACTACTAGGATTCATTATCTCCAAAATAGGCATTGAAGTGGACCCAAACAAGGTCAAGGTCATTATGGAGATGCCTCCCCCAACAAACTTGAAAGAGTTACATAGTTTACAAGGAAAGATTCAATCAATCCGTTGTTTCATTGCACAAATATTAGACCAATAAAGTTCATTCAATCACCTGCTACAAAAGGATGTGACATTTTCATGGATAGATAAATGTCAAAAAGTCTTTGATGATATCAAGAAATACGTGGCTTCTACACTAGTCTTAACTCCTCCTCGTCTAGGGGTCCCCTTCCATATTTATGTCTTAGCAACATAATTTACATTAGGGACAATGCTTGCTCAAAAGAACAAAAACAATCGAGAGCAAGTTGTCTACTACATTAGTCAAACATTGGTAAGCTATGAAACCAGATACACTTACATGGAAAAATCACTAAGAAACTTAGATATTATATGCTAAGCCACACTACATATGTCATAGCTCACAAAAATCCTTTGCATTACATGATGTCTCGCACTTACAATAACACCCTTACTGTAAAATGGATAATGCTTCTCACTGAATTTGATCTTGATTTCATTAGCCAAAAATCCATTAAAGGTCAGGTAATAGCCAATCAGCTTGTAGAAGCTCCACTTCCTAGTGATCAACCATTGATTATTGAGCTTCCAAATTATTTAGTATTTAATGTCATTGAATAAGAAGAAGATGTCATTTCGAAGGAAGATGTTGATATCACACTATTCTTTGACGGTTCTAAGTGCGCAAATGGACAAGGTGCTGGAGTCATATTTCATACACCACAAGGGGTGTCTATCCCCTTATCATTCAAACTTGATTTCTCATACATAAAAATAATGCAGAGTATGAAACCCTAATTTTAGAAATTCAAGCAACCATAGCTATGAGCATTAAGAATATAAGGATATTTGGTGATTCTCAACTTATCATTTGTCAAGTAAACAAAGAATACCAATGCAAAGAACCAGTCTTAAAACTTTACCATGAAGTAGCAATAAAATTGCTTGCCAATTTTGACTAGTATGATATTTATAGCTTACCACATTTGACTAATAGATTTGTAGATGTGATGGCCTCTCTTAGATCACTGATCCCAAAGAAATTTGAAGAGAGGTACAACCTCTCATTGTCACAACGATCTCTAAATCTACAATTTCCTATGTTAAGTCTATGAGAAGAATGTTTGCTTTATCCACGCATAATCATGTGAGCCTTGAGCCACATAAAAGCCTTCCTCAATTTTGGAACACTCAAGCAAAATTTAGCTCATTTAATTCTCTTGGGTACGTGTTCTATAGACATGGTTATGATGGAGTCCTCCTTCATTGTATCGAGCCTATAGAGGCCCAAAGAGCAATATTAAAAGCTCATGATGGTATTTGTGTGGTCATTTTAGTGGAATGGCTATCGCAAAGCATATTTTACGCATGGATTATTATTGGCCCACCATGGAACGTGATTGTTGCAATTACATCAAGAAATATCAACAATGTCAACAACATGCTAATTTAACCCATGTACCATCACAATCCTTGCAACCTATTCAAAGTATTTGGCCATTTTCATAATGGGATTTGGACTTGATTGGAAAAATATTACCTCCATTCTCTGGATAACATACATTCATCATCATAGCCACTGAATACTTCACTAAGTGGGTCAATGCAATTCCTCTAACCAGTACAACAGGACCTAGAATGGTGGAGTTTATACTTCAGCATATTATTTGTCATTTAGGTATTCCCTCGAAAATCATTTCTAACAATGGCAATTCTTTCAATAATAAGGATGTTTGAGCAGTTTGTAAGAAGTATAATATCCAATATAGTTTCTTGACTCCTTACTATCCATAGACAAATGGACAAGTGAAGGCAACCAATAAGACCTTTATTTCTATCCTCAAGAAGCTAGTCAAATAAAATCATCTAGATTGGCACACTTAGATACCCTTGGTATTATGATCTTATCAAACAAGCATCTGCACACCTACTGGGACAACACCATTCTTATTTGTCTATGGTGTCGAAGCCATCATACCTCTTGAGCTTGAGATCCCCTCATTGCAAATTTCATTGTAGGAATTCATAGATGAAGATACTGCTAGACAAGCATATATTTATCAACTTACACTCCTTGATGAAAGGTGTATCAATGCATTGGAGCATCTATGAGTATACCAATATCATCTCAAGTTTACTTACAACACCAAAGTTCATCTACATGAATTTCAAGTAGGAGATCTTGTCCTTAAAGAGAATCAACAAAACACCAATACACTGCCACATATTCTTGATAAATTTGCAACTAATTGGTTAGTTCCATATATTGTCACCCAAAAAGTGGGTCAAGGAATATATAAATTTTCCAATCTAGAGGGAGAAGAAGAGCCTAAACCACTTAACATCATCCACTTGAGAGCATTTAATTCTTAATGTGATTTATATATATATATATATATATATATATATATATATATATATATATATATATGTGTATATATACATGGCTAATACACATTAAAACACATTGCATTCATAAAAATTGTATTTCACAATCACATTCATTGCCATTTCGATGCATTTCATCCACCATATTAGGGGTCATTTGTTAAGTTTAGACAATAATTGATCCAATAAATTTTTTTGCCTTAATCAGGGGCATCCCCAATTTTGCATCCATTTCATTACACCATTTCACAAGTCAAATTACTATTTGCACTATCACTTCATTATCCTCGATGTTTTCGATCACTCAACCACTCCTAGTGTTTCAAGCAACCTCCAATACATATTGAGTTTTCTCTAGGACCAAGTCACATTTTGACTAAAGAAAATATTTAGTTCTAGGAATTGACTCTAACACTCTTGAACCAACCATATCTCACACATATAAAAAACATCTTGTGTCAAAGAGGATAATACCATGATTGGGTTGAACCTCAAAGCGAAAAAGGTCATCTTTACTTATCCCATTATGCACATAGTCCAAAATAAAAAATAGTGATCCTCACCACTACTCACATTTCCAAAATAAAAGAATGAGTAGTAAGGATAGGGCACAATTCTCTTCATACCTTGGTTGATAATATGATTTCCAAAGCTCTAAATATTTTACACATTACACACCACAAATCCTCAAGTTGTAAGGATAGAACTACATTTACATCTAGATGGTTAGGTAGTCTGAATTCCCAAAGCTTAGATATCAAGATCATTGGACTATGTAGCTAACCTCCACTGGGGTTATAGATGCCTAACTAGTAGTGGAGTATGCTCATGCGTGGCGACATGTCTCTCTTGAAGAGACCTCTGATCACACATAAGGATAAGCTAGCTTCTTGGTCTCCTCCATGACAGGTTTTCATCTCAATTTACTCAATATGGGTTAAAAGACTCACTTGCACACACATTGGTTCTTGATTACCTCAAGTCATTACCATGCTCTTGATTGGTAATTGAACATCCATTACACACATATTTGATCTTAGAGAAATTAGACAAAACTTAGTGAGTTTGTTTGAAATCACTAGTATGTTTTAGTCTCTGTAAAACAATTCCAAATCAGCTATTCATAAGCTACAACACCATGCATATCATTGCCACATCATTACATGAGTCGTCATTTTCATACACCACCATTTTGGTGCCCCTGATTAAACAACAATGATCAACAATGGTCAAGCAAATCTAAACTACTATGAATGATCATTAGTGCATTAGTTCATTTGCATTCATCCACATCATCATTACATCCATCACATACACATGCAATCACACAAACATCCACACAAATTCATAACACAAAAGTAAAAGCCATATATATATATATATATATATATATATATATATATATATATATATATATATATATAATCGCATGTACAATGAATGCATGTAGGCTATATACAATGGAGCACCAAGGCTCATATACAAAAAGTGCATCTAAGTACTAGCTAGCATCCATAGGTAGACCATTTTTATCTCTAAGGAGACCTAGACCTAGAGACACTATGCCTAGACTCACAATACCTAACAAAACCCACTATAGAGGAAGCAAGTCGATCGGGAAGCCCAATGTGGTGTTGCATGAGCCGATCCTCCAAATATTGGATATATACCTCTCAGGATCATAGGCATAGTACATCATAGATCAAACGATATTTTCTCTACCTCAACTCTTCCTGGAGCCTTGCTATCGTATCCTCACCTCCACCTACTACCACCCATGCATCTAGCTCTACTTGTAGCTGAGAAATCTTAGCATCTCGAGTCAATATCATCGCATCCTACTCCACCACTATTTTTTAGAGTTGGTCCCACTCCACCTCTAGCCTAACCTAATCCTCCTCACTCTGGCTAGGAGGTCTCTCTGGAACCTCCTCCATATCATCCCTACCACCATAATTACCTCCAATATTTAGAGGTTGCTCTATTGCGTTCCTCGCTTACCTGTTGAACTAATGATATCTCTAACATTTGGGAGCCTCCTCTACTACTATCTTCACCTCATATCTACCACCCTTATTGACCAACTAGCTCAGTATCCATGGATGATATGCATCTAACCAAATCTTATACTCTATTGTGGTCTTGACATCATCCACATCCAGGAGATCTATCTCCTCATATCCTCATAGATCATCCACCACTCCACACATGGTAGGCTTGACTCATCCAATTGACACCTATATAGCATAGGAGCCTCCAAAAATCCTTACCTTAGACCAAACTACCATAGCACTTATGATAACTGGATCAACTCCACCTCACTCCCATGCCACCCAACCACCCATCTAGCCTATCAAATCCTCTACAACTGCTTTTTATCATTGGGCCACCTAACCTCCTGTCATGGCCTCCAATACACCTGATCTGGTGTTTGTCCTACCCATATATCTTTGTACTCTTGACCACTACAACCAATATGACTCGACTGCACCTCTTTAATCACCCTTCACCTTAGAGCATAGGGCTAATCCCTATCGCATACCTCGTAAGGTAGGCCCATAGGATGAGCTACACTAAAGTGCTTCCTACCCTAACACTGTAGCAACATACTACAACCCAACCCCTTTCACCCTTACCTCCTCACCTCATACAATGCCACATACATCTAGGCCAGCAAAGCAGGTGCCCATGCATACACCTGAGGCTCATCAATCATATCGTACACCAACTGAATCATGTTCCATGGGAATAGATATTCGATGCTATTGGGTACCACTATATTGGCCAATAGGAACATGATTAAGGTGGGTAGGGCCTCCAACTCCTTATTAGCATACATGACCAAGTACCTTATCCCTCCACCCCTCACACTCACATCCCTCCATCCATCTCCAAAAATATACATCTCATACTTCTTATCTTGTCTAATTGGGATATGCAACCCCTCCACTGGCAATCAGAAGATGTGATATACATCTTCCAGTGTCACCATCATCTTCCCTGTCGAGAGCTAGAAAGTCCCCCTATCTAGATTCCATCTCTCAACCAAGGCTAAGAAATATCTCTCATCCACCCTCACCACCTCAACCCGTGCCACTTTAGCCAACTTCATATCCTTAAACTTATCCCAATTGGTCTTTTGCAAGGTCTTTCTCACCCTTGGTATAATTAGTGAGAATCTATGTCGAGCCTCCAAGATTATCAATTGTAGCACAACATTATAGAAAATTCATTAAGATCACATGCATTGTAAAAAAAAACATTGCAAAAATCCAAACAAGAGTGCCAAGGGCACTTACCTCAACCATCTACACCTCCATGCCTACTGCCACATCCACTCCATCCATCGCCATTACTGCAATTCTTCACACTCCTTCACTCACTCACTCACTCATTCTTCTTCAGATGCAACTTCTCGAACTTGCAAATGCAATAATGAATCCAATTTTACTTCTATAGACCTCTTATGGTTGATTTTTGCATGTTCAAACACCCATGGGCATCTGCATAGTGCAGTCAAATATTACATAACATTTACAAAGTGGTAAACACTCCCCTATATCTGTGCACGATGCGAACATTGGTCGACATCTGGCTCCAAAATATTGCAAAAAGATCAAAATAGCTCAAAAATATAGCTTACTCCATATAATCACCTCAAATTTCATCCATGTATCCACTTCATCATCACATCATATTTTTTGAAAGTAAAAATTGATTTGGGAGCTTAATTTTTATTTGCGACCAAAATTCGCAAAAATACTTGACAACCTTCAAAACATATCAAAACGGTCCAAAGCTTCACAAAATGGCCACATTCAAAATCCCAATCATTCATCACACTATTCCATCACATTTTATGACAACATGGATTGATTTGGGTAGTAAAATCTTGCTTGTGACCACAAGTCACAAAATTGCACAAAACTACCTCAAAAACATTCCAAAATAATTCCAAGTTTCATAAAATCATCAAATTCACTCATCAATGCATCTCCATCTCTATTTTACATCACACATTATCATTCCACATTGCCAATTTCATTTATCATTACATTTCCATTCAACATTTTACCAATTTCACACACAGTTTTAAGTGAACCTCATATCTAGTGGTTTACCCTATTCAACTTGGTGATTGTAGCAATTCGATATCCATGCAATTCAGTAGGATTGCTAGATCACCATAAATACACTTGCCCATATTATCATCCAACATCCTCTTGTTTGAAAACAAATTACATTTTGTCCCTCATTTTTTGAGTGAGACTATGCTCAAATTAATTTGCTCAAAAGTTATCATTGATGGCCTTGTTCGTGGGAATTGAAACATGGATAAATTTCAATATATCATCTCTTTTACACAGACAGTCACCAGGGATGCGGTTCAATAGGATGATCGGTTCTTAGTAGAAGGAATCTTACAATAATCACTATCATGGTCATATTCCTCTGTCATTTTGCATTTTTATCTTTGCATTTTAGTGACGCCATAAGGCACATTCTTCAATGGCACAAGACCACCACAAAAATTGGGGTAACTAAATTTGATTTTGATTTCTCACATTGGGATACATATTTTACATCATTCATATCATCCACATTTTCATAACCCCCCTTACATCTGTTGGGGTAAAAATAGAATACACCATACACCCACATTTACATCTACACTATCACCCATGATTGGCAAAAACCCCTTTTATGTTGGGGTAAAGAACATAATCAATCATTGCATCATCATCTATGTCACTTGGTTAACTTTACATCATTCATATCATCCAGATTTCCAAAAAACACCTTGCATCTGTTGGGGTAAAAACAAAATACATTTACACTCACATTTACACCCACATTTACACTCATATTTACACCCACATTTACACCCACATTTACACTCACATTTACACCCACATTTACACCCACATTTACACCCACATTTTTGTCAACTGTCTCATGAGATTCATTCTCACTAATTTACCAATTGAGGGGGTAAGCTACACCCACAATTATTTTTATCTCTAGGATCTACTTGCGCTCCAAGGAAATAAAAGTTGCTTCACCAAACCAGGTGTCTCTTGTTTTTTGCACTGCATTGTATTTCACACAATGCGATACAAAAATGGGTATTTGTAGACACCAAAACCTAGCCACTTTTCATCCATCTACATCATCCAATCACAACAAGCCATTTTTTATTTATATATGTATATTTATTTATATTTTATACATAAATATAAATATCTTATATATTTAATATAAATATATATATATATATATATATATATATATGTGAATAAATCATAGCCATATATCATGACTTGATCTCAATCATACATCTAACTTGATCTGTGACACACATCAAAGATATAATCTTAGCCATCCATTTGTTAGAATATATTACATCATTTGGTTATGTTAGATTACTTTAGGGGGAAGTTATCTAGTTGTTTCATATAATGTAGTAAATGCACAAGTATCAATGTGCAAGTTGTAAACATGCAAGGTGTCTCTTGTATAGCTAGGTAGAGTGTTGACCAAGGAATCCATCTTCCTATATAAATGGCCTCATACCTCTACTCGAATGTATCAATTTCATTCTCAATAATATATGTTGTTTCTCTCTCTCTCTCTCTCTTTCTCATGATATGATGGAATGGTGCTAAAGCTATCAATGGTATCAGAGCCATGATGAATCCAAATAGGAATAGGTAAAGTTATAATTTTTACTATTTACCTCTATCTTTGCAAATTGAACTTGCATTGTGCATCCCTGCATGCAAATGTTGCTAGCATAGAAGCTTCTAATAGCAAAGGAGTTGGGACAATTATTGCCATCTGAAAACAAGCCTAAAATGATAAGGATTTGGAAAGCCCAAGATCTCAAATCACTTCTATGTGTGAGTATCAAACTCGGTTTGAGGATATCACCAAACACAACACAATATTGGATGAATCAATTCTCATCAATAGCTTCATTAGGGGATTAAAAGAGGAAATTAGAATGGAGGTGACAAATTTTGACGCATCATTCTGAAGTATTTGAGGAACCCCAAGGGTTGCCCTCCCATCCTCATCATGATTTTCCTTAGGAAGATTCTACTATTGTTCTTGGCAACCCTCCACTAATGCTTCATCCTTCTCGATATCCCTGCCTTCGAAAGAATGCCATTAAAAGAGTCCAAGAACTTACACAAATCCTTCTTGGAAAACAAAGGACAAAGCTTCTCACTTTGAGCTTTGAGGACAAAGCTCTTTTTAAGGAGGGTGGCATGTTAGGATCCTCAATCCTAAAATTATTAGTTAGTATTAGTTAGTATTATTAATCATTTAATTATTATATTATTAACTTATAAAGTGAACCATCACAACCCTTCATAACGTGAACCATCACGTCTCTTCATACGTGAACCATCATGTCTCTTCACCAACGTAGCTTTAGGGTAGATATATATATTAGGTTGGCCATCCATATGAAATCATCCAAGAAGAATAAGAATATAGATTCTAAAGGAGGGAGCCCCCTATAGTGGCAAAGTGATTACAAGGGAGCCCCCTTTGAGTGGCCTGTGATTACATTTACATTAATTTGTTAATAATTTTATAGTAAGACCTTGGGGTCTTACCATTTGGTATCAGAGCCATGTGGGACCCAATCATGTGGGAATTGCTCAAAGATCTTAATCAAATCACTTCTGTGTGTGAGTATCAAACTCGGTTTGAGGATATCACCAAACACAACACAATATTGGATGAATCAATTCTCATCAATGGCTTCATTAGGGTATTAAAAGAGGAAATTAGAATGGAGGTGTCAAATTATAGTGAAGATCTCAAGGCATTAAAAATATTGAGAATAAGGCCCTATTTGAAGTTAGAAGCATTAGGGAGATGTGACTTAGGTGAAGGAGAAAGTTGTTCAGGATAGCCAACAAAGGAATTGCGTATCCATCTACTATAAACTTTGTAAATCATAAGCACCAAGATCTACATCATCTACTTTAGAAGCCATAAAAAAAAGGTAAGAAACTATTGGTGCAAGTAGATTCATTAATTGGAATACTTATCAAATTTGTTAAGGCACCTTATTTATATTGAAAGTTGCAAAAGAAAAAAGGAATTGCATTATAGTCTTCAAAAACTGCAAAAAGGAAAGTTTTTTTTAAGGTTCATCTACACATTAAATAGGAGTTGATTAGATATTAGAACTACAACTATCTATCAACTACCTATCATCTACTTTGGAAAAAGAAAAGAATACTAAGTCCTACAACATTGCTTGTAGTGAATTTGCAGAATAATTCTTGAAGGTTCATTTTAGATTATTCTTGATTAGTTGTAGTATATTTATTAAGTGCATTTTTTTTAGAGTTTATTGGAGTGATAAGGTGAAAGTGTTAGTGCATTAAAAGTGAAATATTATTAGATTCATTTGCACTATTCTATTGCTCTCAAAAAGGTTGTTATTTGTGTTCTTGAGAATGGCAGAAAATCAAAATTTGACAAAGTGTTCAAAGACACAATTAGTGCATAAAAATCTGCAACACACAACAAAATAGGTTAGAATCCTCCAAAACTTGGATAAGAATACAACTAACCAAAATAAAAAATAGAAGCTTCAAATATTGAGACTTGGTGTGTCTCAAATCCAAAGCATTACAAGGTTAGTTGCAAGGATAAATGTGCATAAAATTGCATCAAAAAAGGAGCTTCTATCTATTTCTATCTAAGATTGGATTTGTTATCAAAATATCCAAGCAAAAAGGGGAAGGTGTCTAATCAAAGAGACAACCTCAAAACCCCTACATTGCATTCAAAAATTCTACCATAAAAACTAGAAAATCAGACCTACAAAAAGGAGTGCAAGAAAGGGTGCAATAAAGGCATATTATTTACAAATATTGTTACATTGTATTGCACTTCTCTAATTCGTTCTACACAGGAAAGAGGACATATTTGAAGGTAACTCAAAGGCACAATATCCATAGGGTAAACCAGCCAAAGGCGGTCGAACACTAGCATTCTCCCAAGCATAGCAAAAGAGCCACTCAAGAAGGCTCATATTCTTCATATCTTGGATGGCCAAACCTGCAAAAGACAAGGCACAAAGAAAGGGAGAAATCAAGCAACATATAAGCAAGGGAAATCAAAGCAAGAAAATTAGAATCATACATCCAATCAAGGAGCATTCAATACCATCAGTGGAGCATCAAGAAATCTCCATCAAATTGTTGCCATTCAAACTCCAATCAAGAGCCACCAAAGCTCCACCATAAACATTGCTTGGTTGGAAACATCTTAGCACCAACGAAGTACAAAAAAGAACAAGGTGTAAAAATATGTTTAAGGGCTTGCAAGAAGGCGTTGATAATACAAGGGCATGCAAAGGAAAGAATGTGCCACTTGTCATTCTTTAAAAAAAAACATAAAAATACCCCACAAAGGAGACCTTACAACATTGTTGTGGCACCCATATTCCATGTGAAAGAGGAGTTAATTTCAGCTATAAGTATTACGTAAGATGCCTCACATATGTTGAAGCATAGAAGCCACTTGGACAGTGCACAAAGAGGGAATAAAAACATCCTGAGAAAAGGTGATACTTGTAATAAGCATTAGAACAGAGTTGGTGACTCCACCAAATATCCAAAGCATCATTGGAGCATTGAATAAAACCGTTGTGACACTTGTAACTCATAAAAATATTGACCACCTATTAAAGGTATATTGGACCAGGGAGAGCACAACATTCGGGAGCATTCAGAAGCATTAAAGAGAAGTACTCTCGATCAAATAGCTCAAGGGAAGTATTAAAGAAGAGCATTGAAGCCAAGGAGCATGTTGAAGAATCTATCATTACTCACAGTAGCCAAGAAGGATATATTACAACCATACGCATCTGATTTCATAATTGTACAAAAATTTATTAAGGTAAAATTTCCCCTATCTAATTTTATTTCATTAAAAAGGGAGTTATAAGGTTATATTCTAAGGTTGAGTTATTAAAGGAAATCAATCTTTATTTGAAAGCAAAACTTAGGGAAATTAAATATCAAAGTAGTCTAATATTTGCAAAACACAACCTAGGAGAAATAAGAGATACTACTTGGGATTAATCCATTAATATTTACAAATATTATTGTGTTCTAATTTTCCAAATTTGGGAGTTATAAGGGTTACAACACCAAACTAGGTTATTGGAAATTGGAAACATTAAAATCAAATCCTAAGGGATATTAAAAAGGGGTTTATTAAAGTTTTTCTAAAGTTGAAATATTAGCAAAATATTTGTCTCAAAATTTCACAAAAAGGGACAAGGGGAAATCCAACATTAAAACCTCTTCAAAATTAGAAAAGTGCATAGTTCAATAGGAGTAATAAGGAGAACTACAAGTTGATTTTGGATTCTCAAAAACTTTACAAAATCAATCCAAAACTGAACTATATTTCACAAAAGCACTTTCACATTTCCAAAATCACTAGGGAGACATAAGGTATTCCACAAATCCTGATAATAACAACATCATGGATTATTGGTATATAGATTCAGGTGCAAGTAAGCATATGACAGGAAACATACATTCATATTCTTTGAAGAAGATAAATGAAAAGCCAATTGTTGTAGCAAATAGAAAAACATATGAAGTAAAAGGAATTAGAAATATTACAGTAAATCTTAAGGATGGAAGAGGTATATAAAAAAATGTATTATATGTTCCATGATTAACTACTAATCTTATTTTTGTTTCTCAACTCATGGATCAAGACTTAATTGTTGATTTCAAGGTTCTCACTGGAAAAAAACAATATCACATATCTAGACATCAATGATAGTATCAGGACCATATAAAAATGGTATGTTTGCCCTAGACACTGCTATTCACTCAACTCTTTCAGTCAATGCTTCAAAACTATGGCACAAACGACTAGGACATACCAGCAAGACATAAATGAAGGAATTATCCAGATATAAAATGGTAGGACTACCCAAATTATCTCCAAAAAATATTGTATGTCCAGAATGCTTAGCAGAAAAACAACATAGAATTACTTTCAAACTTCATCAACATAGAGCTCAATATCCTTTATAAATAATATATAAAGATTTATGTGAACCAATGAAAGTTGATGGTATTGGAGGACATAAATACTTTTAATTATTTTTTATGATCACATTAGAAAAATGTGGGTATATTTAATGAAGTACAAATCATAAGCATTCAGTTATTTCAAACAATTCAAACTTCAAGTTGAAAAAGAATAGAGGAAGACCATTAAAGCGCTTTGTTCAAATAGAGGAGGAGAATTTGTTTCCAAAGAATTTGACTCATTTCTTGAAGAAAATAGAATTAAAAGACAACTTACTACAACATATTCATCTCAACAAAATGGAATTGCAGAAAGAAGAAATAGATAAATAATGGAAATGGTAATATGTATGTTAAAATAAGTACAACTTGATCACAAATACTGGGCTAAAGTAGTACAAACAATAGTCTACATATAAAATAGACTACCAACAAGAGTACTCAAGCATATTACACCAGAATAAGCATGGTTAGGAAAGAATCCCAACATAGAAAACCTAAATATCTTTGGATTCAAAGCCTACATGCATGCTCCAAAACAAAAGAGGACTAAACTAGATGATAGAACTATGACAGAGATATTTTTTGACTATGACAATGAATCTTCTAGATACAGAATACTAGATCCATCTACAAATAAAGTCTACATTAGTAGAGATGTGATCTTTGATGAAAATTCAAAATCAACACATATGAATCCAATGGTGACACATAAGTCCTATTAAATCTACCTGAAGAATATGTAATGAGTGTAGAGTCAGAATCAGAAGAACAAGACACATAAGCATCAACAATACTACCTACAAAAGAACCAATATGGATCAAAAATACTCTCAGAGAATCAAATCTAGAAATAATTCTAGATCTTACCTATACAATACCTCAAGCTCGCAACATGACTATAATGAACAGAGGAATGCTAAGTAATGCAATAGAACCAACATCAACTCCTCAAGCACTAAAAGACTCACATTGGAAAGCAGCTATGAAAACTGAATATGCATCACTCAAAAAGAATAAGATATGGTATCTAGTAAACCTACCTCCAGAAAAGAAAATAGTGGGATGCAAGTGGGTTTACAAAATAAAATACAAATCAAGTGGAAAACTTGACAAATACAAAGCTCGACTAGTAGCCAAAGGGTATACTTAGATAGAGGGAATTGACTATGAAGAAACATTCGCACCAACAACTTGAATGACTATTCTACGAATAGTTTACGTGCTAACAACACATTAGGGGTGTAAACTTCATCAGATGGATGTAAAAAGTGCATTCCTTGATGGTGACTTAGAAGAAGAAGTCTATATGACATAACCTGAAGGCTTTGTCATTCAAGGATAGGAAAGTAAGGTATGCAAATTGAATAAATCTCTATATGTCTTGAAATAAGCTCCCAGAGCATGGAATATAAAGATCAAAAATCACCTATTACATCATGATTTCAAAAGGATTACATCATATTCCAGTCTATATACCAAGAAGATTGAAAATGATATCTTGATCCTCATAGTATATGTTGATGACATAGTGATTACTGGAAGTTTAGAAAAGTTAATAAGTGATATAAAAAGGATCTAGAAAAAGCATTTGAAATGATAGATCTAGGACTAATGAACTACTGCCTTGGTCTAGAGATTTATCAAGGAAAGGAAAAAATAGTTATCACTCAATAAAAATATGCAAAAGCTCTTCTTGAAAATATAGAATTACAGACTGTAAGACCAAAGATACACCAATGGAACAAGAGATTCAACTATCAAAAAATGATAAAACACCATTAGCTTGAGCAACAATGTATCGTCAATTGATTGGAAGTCTTCTATACTTAACAAACGGTCAACCAGACATAGCATTACAATAAATTATCTTTCATGGTTCATGCAAGAACCAAGATAAAGTCATTAGAAAGCTACAAAAAGAATATTACAATATAACAAGAAGACTACAAATTATGAATTAACTTATATGAAGGATGTCAAAGATTTTATCTACAGGGATACTCATATTCAGATTATGTTGGATCTACTGATGATATGAAATCTACCTTAGGTTATGTCTTCTATCTCGAATCAAGACCCATATCTTGGCATAACAAGAAAAAAAATATAGTAGCGCAATCATCAACTAAAGTAGAATATCAAGCAGCAAGAGATACAACCTATGAAGCTTTATGGTTACAATACATACTATATGACAGGAATCAAATGAACTCCCACTATGATATTCTATGATAATCAAGGAGTACTGAATCTAGTCAAGAATCCAATCATACATGAAAGAACAAAGCATATTGAAGCTCGATGTCATTTCATAAGGAAATATTTTTAGAACAAACACATCATCCTCAAGTATGTTCCTACAAAATATTATTTGGTAGACATATTTACAAAAGCACTCAGAAACATCGGGTTTCAAACATTCAGAGATCATCTATGTGATTCAAGAGAAATTCATACCAAATAATGTAATACAGGGGGGGCGTTAGAATATATTACATCATTTTGTTATGTTAAATTAATTTAGGGGGAAGTTATCTAGTTGCTTCATACAATGTAGTAAATGCACAAGTGTCAATGTGCAAGGTGTCTCTTGTACAACTAGGTAGAGTGTTGGCCAAGGAATCCATATTCCTATATAAAGGACCTCATACATCTACTCGAGTGTATCAATTTCATTCTTAATAATATATGTTATTTTTCTCTCTCTTTCTCATGATATGATGGAATGGTGCCAAAGCTATCACCATTATGTTTTATTATTGACCGCACATTGGTGTTGTGAATGAGGTGAAGCACTATTGTTAAGTGGTAAAGCAATCAAAGTGTTTAGGTGGAATTTTTATTTGTTAATGTTTGATATCCCTACCTTCCATCTCCATATAAAACCCTAGCACTTCACTATCATATATTTCCCTTGTCGCCTTCGTACCCTTCGTTTCAGTCACCATATCCCCTATGAACCAGATCTGGTTCTATAGCACCCTCTATAGAAACCTTCAAACATTGTCAAGTATTCCTCAAACACTGCTGAGTGTTACAAGAATGCTATGAGGTGTTTACAACCCTTCCAAAATATTGTAGGGTGTTTCCCAACCTTCTAGTTTACCATTGATAAACCCTCAAAGGCTTTAGAGCATTTGGGAAACTCCAGATCGTAGAACCAGAAGCATAGATCAGAAAAAATTGGCATCTTTAATAAGGTAAAAGTTTTTTATTATTTTACATCTTACGTTTTTATGTACTTAGCTTACATTTCATTATTTATAGCACTAGGGTTTGTAGATTTGAATTTTACATAGGGTCTCACACAGTGGAGCCCTCTCAGATGATATTGACCTATTTGGTGTTGTTGATCTATTTGCAGGTACAAGAAACTACATTCATTACGGTTGTCACATCTTAGGTGGTCCCATAGGGATACTCAAGCCCACCTACAACTTGTTTGGAGTAAAATACGATGCAGAAGACACCTAATATTCTTTATCAGCAAGGGTTTTTAAAATCCTTTGATTGTAACTATTGTATCAATATACAGTATATTGTAAAATTGGAGATCAACACTCCCACCACATTAATATCAATATTTTTTTTCTTCATTGTACAATATATAATTTGTGTGTTGATATTGTTATTGTTATCTAGGTGTTGTCAATTTTTGCTTTACAATAACAAAAGCAAAGAAAAAAGCACAAACAAAAAGCACACAAGAAGGAAAAAAACATTAAAAGGCTAACTACCCATCGCCCCAACCACTTTTTCATTCGTCTAATGCTGCCCATTTTTCCCACCCCACCCGTTCAAGTTTTTCATTTAGTTTTAGTTCAGGTTCATTTAGTTAGATAAATAAAAGTTAGGATTTTCATCCTTACTTTTCTCGCATTTGCTTCTTCACTCATGGATGCGCTAGATGGGTCCATAGTGGTGATTAGTTTACAAATTGACAACACATCATGTTAGAAAATTAACTTCTCTCCTCTTTGTCTCACTCTCTTCTTGTCTTGCACAACGAAAATGACTCATTTTTCATAAAATTTGCTATATATCATTCTTAGTGAGCACAGGCATCTAGGATGATCACATGGGCAACACAATCATCTGAGATGACCATGATTAAAAAAGTAATTCAAATGAAATCATCTTGGGTCAATATAGTCTAAGAATTTTCCCTTTCCCCAGAGCAGCCATGCTAACAGTCTCATTCTTGTCAAGTGCCTCATCGCTATCATCATTTTACATCTCCTCCATCAACTCGTCACTTGAGGGTGTATTCAATAACTGCAAAATTTATATTTCAAAATCAAGTCAACAATTGAACACTAGAAAGTGAAAATTGTGTTCATCTAAGAATAATTACTTAAGGCTATCATACGCCCTTTTTGTTGGGGCAAAAAATAAGCAAAATCTCAATCAAACAAACACTTGGTATACCCAAAGCCTAAAATTCTTGTAGACTAAAATCTTGTCTATCCATGACTGAAAGCCTAAAATCTTGTAGACTAAAATATTGTCTACCTATGGTTAAAATGTTACCAAGATCAAACCAAACTCATCAATGTGTTAGAAGCAATGATTCAATGATGTGTGCCCTTTCCATGATTGGGGTATCTCACATTAACTTTTTCAATATTAACATCATCTATGATCAACTCAACCATTTTAGATCATCTATTTTGCTCTGCATTATGCTTAGGCACAAAGCGTTCCAAAAAGGGTTATTTGTAGGCACCTAAAATGCATCATCGCATTGAAATTCCCAAGAAACCTCCTTTCTAACTTATGTAATCCATATTAGATAGCCTTAGGATTAATCTAGTGATTTCTCCCAGTAGCAAACAAGTTTTTCCTGTGGGAAGCCTGACCATCTTGATCCGATATGGTCTTAGGCTCACGATCATCTTGACCCAAGATGATCACATAGAATAAAATAATAATAATAAGAGGTAGTTAACTACCTAGCAGTGTCTACACATAGGCAAAAATCTAGTGCCTGTCTACACGTTGCCCTGCAGTCACCTGCCAACAATAGAAAATGATAACTTCCATCAATCAGTAGCTACCAACATTTTGCCAACAATTTGTTGCAGGTTTGCTATCATTGTTTCCCTCTTTCCCTGTTTACCTTGTGTTTGGAGGCTATAAAACTAGGCTCTCTCCTCAATGTTCCAGGGGATATTTTTGCAATCTTAATCCATAAAGTTCTGTTAAATTTTATCGCCAAGCTTTTCTACTGTCAAATCCATGTTGTTGAATTGCTTCACAGGTTTTGATGTAGTATTCTTCTCACTCACATAATATATCAGCAATCATTGTTCTAGATCAACTAAACCAGCTAACTCACCTCCACATTAATCATAATCTATTGATAAAACTTTGATGCATCATCCAAACGCCGCCAACACCTGATTTCATAGAATTACAGGTCTACAACAACGATTGTCTCACCCTGATATGGTCCATAGACAAATACCATGTCGACTTGATATGGTCTTGATTAGGTGACCATTTTTTATCATTTTTATACATATTAGCTTAGATTTTCATTTGCATATTCATTCTAGTATCAGATTTTTCATTTTATGTAATTTATCTTGTTGCAATAGCATAAATTCCCATTGTTATATGTATGCATCCATTATTTTTTATTTCATTTTATATTTCCTAATAAAACACAAGTCCAACCTCGATGGGCCTAAAAAATGCAATTTATTTTTTTGTTTCATTGTGTGTAGGTTATAGGGTTCAGTTACCGCTAAAGATTCTAGATCTTCCTATCGCATGACGATCTCAAGGAAACTCACTTTTTAGAACACTATGTTGGCATAGGAATATTCCATATTACACCTAGGAAATCTCTTTTTGATGAAAAGAGGAACTATGTCCCTCATTGTAATATTGTGTCATTAGTGAAATTCTTGAAGAGGTCTCTATGTAACACTATTAAGAAATCAATAAAAAATAATATACAAGATTCATTGTTATTTGATTTCTTGCATCATATTTTGTATTTTATCTTGTTTGTGTATGGTATAAATTTTCATCCTTCATAGGCCACGATTTGCAATCGATGATGGAATATAATTTTTTGCTACATCTCTATAGCCAATCTATATAGGATCTCGATGAGGCAAGGATGAAGCACCAATAGTGTATTGTGAAGCTTGTGAAGTTTGTTGTAGAAAAATAATCGATGAATATAGCAATGAAGAAGGCCACTCTAAAATAGGAGGAAGAAGAGCAAGAGCAGTAGGAGGAGGTGTAAATGAAGAACTCACCTCTAGGTAAGGAGGCAATGCAACGAAAGATGATGAAAATGCCACCTTGGAAGCAGGTGATGCAACGAAAACAAGTGTGTCATGAGACCTATTGAAGACTAATGCTATCTTTTGTGGTAGATAAGAGCAAGGTATAAGTGTGGTCTATGGCTAGTTATGAATAAGAAATTACCTATTATTATGATGCAAAGTGTAGGTTTGATTGTATGCATCATAAATAGCCCTTTTATCAAACTGATAGGGCTAGCCAAGAATAAGACCATAATAGTCCATGGGAGTCACATCATAGGTGACTCTATCCACATAATGAGACCCAAAAGCAAATGATATAGTGCAAGTGTTTGTGATGTATGAGTTAGAATCCATATCCTTCCATCCCAATGGATATGGACATGGATGTGGTTCCATAGACAATTTTATCTTATCGACAACAGATTGTGCAATCAAATTTATTTGTGATTCATTGTCGATAATACAATCCACAAATAAGTCATGAGTGAGGTGGGCTTTTGTGATAAAAAATGGTCACGACCACCTTTTTTATTCAATAGTGTAACATTGTTCAGTTTACCTCTTAATTCAACATATTCTCTCCCTTCTCCCATAACCTCAAGGGGACCCTTTGGGGGTTCCTCCATTGTAGGTTTTACAAGTAAGTTCTTTTGCTTCCTAAAACACTCAGATTCTAAGTGTCCCTGTCTCTTACAATGATTACAATATTTATTTGCATTATAAGAAGTTGGAGAAGAGGAGGAGTAAGAAGAAGGATAATAAAGAGAATAAGGAGAAGAAGGAGAAAAATTTGAAGGCATATTGGCCCCAAAGACTGTTATTGATTTGAAGAGCGAGAAGCTCCTTGTGATCAACCGATGAACTTCTCTTTGGCTAATTGTGCATGGTTGAAGGCCACATATATTGTTTCCAAGGGAGTATATTTGAGCTCCCTATACAAGTGCTCTTGAAGGCCACTTGTAAATTTTACAATCAATTCATCTACAAGATCTTTCACGTGAAGCAAAATGCGTAACCTATTGAAAGAAGAGACATAATCCTGCATAGACATATTAGAATCTTGGCATAATTTACACTATTTTACTCTCAATTATCTAGCAAAATCGAAAGGATAAAATGAATTATTTAATGCTTGTAACAATTATTCCCAAATAGAAATGGAATTTTGGTCTATTTTTCTATCCATGATGACTAGTTTAGCTAATCCACTCAGTTTGAGTTTAGAAAAAGAACTTGATCATCGATATGAACTTTTGTCTATGCAAACTAGGTTTCCATGTCCATGATCCAACTATTTAACACATTGGGATTCCTAGACCCATCATACAACTTGACTTTACATTTTGTATGGGCCTTGGCATCTTTAGTGGCTTTTACATCAAGAGGATTTTGAGTGGCAATATCATTTACTTTGTCAGCCAAAAGGCTAACTACTACTGCTATTATGGCCATTTGATCCACTAAATTAGAAGTCATTTGAGATCTAGTGTAAGCCAAAACTATCACAAATAATAGCCTCTCCTAGGCTATTACAAAAGTGGATCAAAAGAAGTGCAACTATGATCCTATCAAGAAGCTACCTTTAAAAGATCGAAACAAGATCTTTTAAGGCTTACAAATTTGTCAATTTACAATAAAGTTTACATCAAAATTTCTTTGCCCAAGAAATAATATTTTAATGCCTCTACCATTCAAATTAATTGCAATCAAAGGTAGAGAGGAAAAATTTTACAAAATAATTATGGATAATGGTAGAAAATTTGGATAGTTTTGCTTAATTTTTAGCAAAATAAAATTAGAAAACTAAAACCAAATAAAAATATAATTTGTAGAAAAATAATCTGGTCAATGGTAACAATACTGGTTAATGCGACTGAGCATCATTTGGTTCAGTGTTGGTAAGTCAACAACAGTTAATAAGTACTAGTCAACTACGTCAATCTAGGGCGACTAAGTCAACCCAGTGCGACCAATATTCGCGTAGCCAATCGCATGGTTGGCTATTTGTTATAGGGCACTTACCGCCTTATAATTTTCATGAACTCTCCCACACAACTTATGTGGGATTATGTCCTACACAGTGAAAATAAAAAAAATAAACAAAATTTTGTTTATTCAAATCCATGAATAGAAGTAGACTAAACCAGTCACATGTGTCACCACAAAAATCAATCAAATTGATCCTAAATCATCCAATCGCAACAACAACCATTACACATGGAAGTTATTTTGAGCATCAATCTACTCAAGTGCCAGCCATAGAAGCTGGCAATTAAAATAGTGCAATGGATAGTATTTATCCCATTATGGTATTCTTTGCATCCCATATGTGGGATAAATCAAACCAAACTTGTTGTTGTGAATCCCATCAAAAAACTACTATGATTTATTGGGATCATTGCATGATTGTCAAGACCCATCTATGAGCATCGAAATACCCTAAAATCGTCGAAAAATTATCTAGAATTACATGAAATCTTCAAGAAATTGTACAATTGTTTGTCATCGGATGATCATCAAACATCATCAAAAAAATATTGCACATCAAAAAATTCATCAAAGGTATCACTAGATTCTATAAATAGGCCAAGGATGAGTTTTTTGTGGGTAAGAAGCGAGCATGAATCTGTGAGCAATAAGAAGTGATCAGTTTATAGGAGCATGGCACTAGGTGGTGGTCATTATTGGTGGTTGGAAATGCCTAGAACTATTGGGACAAGTGTGTTTGTCCATCAAAAATTGATGGGTATCGATTTGCAGATGATCGATTCGATAACACAAACATGGCTTGAGATCGATGATGGTCAAAGGAGAGGACTACCGATCGCTTGATGTCAGGGCGGGCCACTGGGCTAGTTTAGTTGTTGTGGTTTCAGTAGAGTGGTGTCAATTGGTTGATATCGACCACCAAATTATGGCTTCTTTGGTAGCTCATTGGTTGCTAGACTGTGTCCTAGTCGATAGGTCATCAACCATTGGTAGGTGTCCTCTCAGTAGTTGCTCGGTAGCACTAGTCGTCCAAGAAACAACAAGGCAACCGCCTAAAAATTGGTTGTGCGCGCTCGACTTATTACCTTATTAAGGTAATAAATAATTTTAATATTAATATTAATTTTAAATTTTTAACCTTTATTTCACCTTAATGCAACCTTGTGGAAGCCTAAAAACTTGTGTAAACTAGCCCAAATATCTCCAATTTTTTGTGCATGGAGGCAAAATGACTAGACAAAACTAATAGAGGGCTCGTTTGGGACCTATAATTAAGAATTTAAGGAAATTTTCAAATATTTTATGCACTTAATCCTATGCAAACTAGAGCTTCCTAGATAAACTAGGAGCCTATCATAAGCTTGATCATAGGCCCTAATACTAGTGATGAGGAAACTGAATCAGAAAACACTAACTCAATATTATTTTCAAGTTGTGCTTGAATAGCACTATTTACAACCATAATCCCCCAAAAATTAAATATGCTAACCATAAACTATGACTAAGCAACTCATAATCAAATTAACTTTCACTAAGCTAACAAATCCAATCCAAAGACTATGTCATCCAAATGTGTCGATATTTACAAATTGGAATTGGATATTATTAAATCAAACCTAGACTTAGGACTTAATACTTAATTAAATAAGTAAAAGCTAACACCTAGTCTAGAACACAATCTCTAAATTAAACTTAGGACTTAAGCTTTAGTAAATGATAAAAAAAATTAAGTCTACTAAACATAAGCCTAGGTCTAAGGATGTCCACATCAATTGATCATTCTTAAGTATGGGGATAATATGTGGATCCAAACCATTTATTATGAAAACATATCTTTGAGATGTACAAAATGACATGAGGTGGGGCATATTGAGAGATCATGCCCTAAAAAGAGTCCAGCAAAATCATACGTATAAAATCGCAAGAGAAACTTACAAGTGGATATGGATAAGGATGGTCTTTAACTTTCAAAAAATAAAAATAGACAAATGAAAGCAAATAAATAGTGAATACCAATAAGGAAGGATATTGGAATAAATATGAACTATTTTGAGGTTTTAGCCTATGAATAAAAAGTAGAACAAAGCTTAGAGGACGTCGTTCAATAAGTTGAACATATTAGCAAGGAATCATCTATTCAGTATGATCTTTATTTAGGGATGAACATTCTCGATAAACCTAAGGAATGTGTCAAATCATATTTTGAAGACTCTCTTGGAGTACCATGCAATTTTCAAGAGAAAAAATTGGTAAAGAAAATGGAGTTTCAGATGTTAATACATCTACCATTAATAAGGAAATACCAAAAAATGAGCAGGATAAGTCAAAAGCTTCCATAGTAGAGCTAGAAGAGGATAAATCTAAGGAAAAAGAAAGTTGTGAAAGAATATTGAGGAATAGAATAATAAGACCTGCTCCTGATACATGCAAGGTAAAAAGAGGAAAACCCTCAAATTATCAAGCGAGATCCAGGGAAGCAAGAGCAAACATAGAGAAAGGAACACAAACTAAGTTGGTTGAAATTCTCTTTACCAAACAACAAAATGATATTGGTAATTCATAGGAGGGGTCAATAGTCCCTAATGAGACATGATTATCATCTCATGGAATATAAGGGGTGCTCATCTCATGGAAGATAAGGGGTGCTAATACCCCTCAAAGCAGAGGTGTATCAAGGACCTATGTTTAAGTAATAAGTCTTATATTCTTTATATCCAGGAAACTAAAATAATAAAAGAAATTTCAAAAACTATGAAAGCAGTATGGGCGAGATGTGAAATAGATGCTATGGATTTTGAAGGAGTGACGGGAGAATTCTAACTTGTTGAAATCCTACTAGAACCTCCTATGTAACCATTCATAAAACTAGGCATTGGATAACCTCTTTAGTCGCATGCTACTTTGTAGATATTAGTTTCATCCTTATCAATGTCTATGGACCTACAACTCAGGTAAATTAGAATTTTGAAGTGGTCTTGAAGCCTTTATGAGAAGTAAAGACCAATAAACCTAATTCATGATCATAGGATATTTTAATGCCATTACCAAACTAGATGAAAATTTTGGGGAAATTAGGAAATTAACCCAAAGTATGAGATATTTCTTAGCTTTTATTCAAAATAATAATCTATGAGAGGTTGAATTTGAATAAGATAACTATACATGTACTAACAATAGGAGAGGCTAGAACCTAATATAAAAAAAATTACACAAATGCATACTCTCGGATCATTGGCTAGATGAAGGAACTTGTGCTAAAATTAATACCTTAACAAGGATTGGTTCAGATCATTGGCCAATAAGAGTTAAAATGGTGGTAAGTGAATTCAAAAAATATCATCAAAAAGAAACTTCCCATACAACATACCCCATAATATAGGATCCTTAGTAAGGATATGTTCATCAACAGCCCTGGGCTGATTTTTGTAAAAGGTTTTGGGTCAACCTGTAAAACCTGGTATTAATGCTATAGTATCTTATCTAACAAAAAATAAATAAAAAAATATCATATTTTAAATATGATAATATGTGGGAAGACCATACTCAATTTGTTGATATGATAGCACAAACATAGAATTCTTTAGGAAACAATGGTATGTATGCACTTCCAAAACAAATTAAATTGATGACATCTAAATTAAAAGAATGGAACAATAACACATTTGGAAATATTTTTGAGAAGAAAGAACTAAAAGATAAACTTTCAAAATTTCAAAAATTTGATCATAATAATCCAAGCTCAGAGGAAAGGGAGATGCTTAGAATATCATAATATTTTGAGAAAGGAAGAGAAATTCTAGAGATTAAAATCGAGACAAACTTGGTTAAAAGGAGATAAAAATACAAAGTTTTTTCATAGGATGGCTATAGTACAGAGATCAACATCCAAAATTAGTAGGAGTTTGGACTAAAGACTAGAGAGAAATTAGAAAAGAGACAACACCTTTTAATCAGAATATTCTAGTATCATAGGAGTATGAAGTTATTAATGATAAACTTCTAATAGTACCTTCAACTATAACAAATGAAGATAATAGGAAAATGATGGAGCCTATTGCTCTATAAGAAGTTCATTGAGCTCTTTTCTCTTTTAATAAGGATAAATCCCTAGTTCTGGATGGGCTCTTTGCAACATTTTACCAACATAATTGGAATATAGTGAAGGATTCTTTATTGGTGGCAGTGGAACAATCTAGGGTAAAACAATACATACCTTATAAAATAAATGCAATATATCTTACGCTGATTCCAAAAAATAAGGATACTAATTTGTTTGATTCTTTTAGACCCATAAGCCTGTGTAATATAGCATATACGATTATTTCCAAAGTGATGGTGAATTGATTAAGACCATTGTTAGAAAAAATTATTTCAAAAGAGCAAGGAGGATTTGTGAAAGAGAAATAAATTTTGGATGAGACCATAGCAGCTCATGAAGTTATACATTTAGTAGCTTCAAGAAAAAAGAAAGCAATGATCTTAAAACTTGATATGAGTAAAGCCTATGATAGGGTTAAATTGGATTATATTTTTGTAGTATTATAAAGTTTGTATTTGGGAAGAAATGAGTTAGATTGATTAAATATTAAGTCTCTATAGTTTCATATTCAGTGTTGGTCAATTGGTTAGTAAAAGAATCATTTAAAGCCAAGAGAGGTCTTTGATGGGGAGATCCTCTGTCACCATATCTACTCATTATTATGATAGAGGTTTTGGGTAGGAACTTGAATAAGGCTAAAAAATATGGGCTTAAGTGGACTTAAGTTAGTAATAATCTTGACAACATCACCCATCAATAGTTTTTAGATGATACAACCATTTTTGGGAGGGCAAGGATAAATGAGTACAGAGCTTTGAATAACTTATTAAAGGAATACAAAAGAGCATCAAGGCAAAAATTTAATAAGACAAAATCCAAAATTACTTCCTAAACACTCCAGCTAAAATCAAATCAGGGATTTGTAGGTTACTTCAAATGGAGGAGGCAAATTTGCTAGAAACTTATCTAGGGATGTCCTTATTTTGGAGGAGAAAGAGGATAGAATTATGGAATCCAATTATAAGTAAATTTCATAATAAACTACCAGTATGGAAAGGTAGATGGTTATCATTAGCAGGAAGAGTGTAGCTAATTAAGTTAGTATTATAGGTTATTCCAACATATTATATGTCATTGTATACTATGCCAAAATCAATATAAAAAAGTTTAATCTATATTATGTGATCCTTTTTGTGGTCAAGATTACATTATAAAAGGAAATATTCTTTGGTGAAATGGAGCAAGGTGTGTGATGATAAAGCTAGGGGAGGTCTCAGTTTAAGAGTTCTTACAGATGCAAAATTAGCTCTTAAGGGTGTTAGCTTTTGAGGATATATGCAGTGGGAGAGATCTATCACAAGTCATAATAAGATGCAAAAAATATGAAAGAATAAAATTATACAATATGACTTAAATATACTATAAATAGAAAGTGGTAAAAATACAATGCAGTATGGAGGTGATGGTCACTCCATTGATATAAGCTAAAGGACTATATTATACTCCATCAAGTAGTATTACTACTACTAATTACCACTATAATGGACTTGATATACTTGTTACTCACTATGAGACCCTTTTTATAGGAAGATAGATTCCTTGGCCAACACTCTACTTAGTTGTACAAGGGGACACCTTGCACATTGACACTTGTGCATTTATTACATTACTTGAAGTAACTAGCTAACTTCCCCCTAAAGTAATCTCCTACTCTAACTATGTGCCAAATTTGGTACATTTACATGACCCAAACGATGTAATATACTCTAACATCCCCTTGTATTACATTATTTGGATATTGAAGATTTCAATCTTCAATATGGATCTTCTTCTTGCTCTTGGAGTTTGTATTCTCCTTCTCTATTTTTTGTACCCTGCTCAAGCAAGTGGCTAGTGTCTTCATAACCTGTTGTTCTTGCTAAAAGATATTTGACTTTATAACCATTTATAGGTTCTTCCAGTTCTTTGATTTCTTCTATGCTTTGAGCTAGGTGTCCTTTATGATTCCATTTTCGATACTCCAATTGGGGATAATTGATTGGATGCTAAAAATGCTACGGATGAGGATTATTTTGATATTATCATGGTTGAAATTTGCTTCCATTGTTCATCTGATTTCCTTGATTCTAATTTTTGGGATTGAATTTGCAATAGTTAGTACTATGACCTTTTCTTTTGCATATCTGATAATATTTGTTACTCCATGGTGTTCATCCTCTTGATGATGAAGCAATATTTTCCTATGGATTGTCTTTTGATGCCAATGCAGTATTAGTCATTTCATATTTAATTGTGTTCTCCACCTCATACTCTTGAAGAATATTGATTAGGTCATCAAAAGAAGTATCTTTACTTAGGACTTGTAAAGATGTAACCAAATGCTTGTAGTTGTCTGGAAGTGCTCTCATGGTTACTTGCGTAAGAAATTCATCTTTAGTCTCCTAAGGTTAATAATTTCCCTTTAATATTTGCTACCTTCCTTAGGAATTGTTCTATGCTCTTGCCACTATTCATTTTTAGTGAATGTAGTTGAGTTTGAAGGTGAAGGATGGTGGCTTTATTTCTTACTTAGAATATTTTTTCTAAGCTTTTCCAAGCTTCTGTAGATGTCTTTGTTGAAATAATATAAGGTTGTATTTCATTAGTGATAACAAAGGTTATTATCATTAAGGATTTTCCATTATTTTCTTCAAACTTATGAATCTCAATATCACCTGTGTTTGGTCTTTTTTGTGTTCCTTGAGCTATCTCACAAAGTTTTTCATATACTAAAATTGCTTTTACCTTATTTTTCCAAGAGAAATAGTTTGGACCTTTAAGTAATTGGGATTCTGCAAGTAAGAATTTATTTGATTCCATGATGATCCTTGTGGTATTTTTTAAATTCCCTAGTGCTATATGAGTGCTTTTGGGAATTGTAGTTCAATTTTTGAGTTGATTTTGTAAAGTTTTGTAAATAGCAAAAATCAACTTTTATTACTCCTTATTTCTCTTATTGAACTAAGAACTTGTTAATTTGATGAAGTTCTAATGGTTGGATTTCTTTTATCCCTTTAATGTGATTTTGAGATAAGTATACCAATCAATTCCAACCCTTTATATGCCTTGATGAAATTCATTTTATAGCCTTTTAATGTTTCTAAATTCCAATAATCTAATTTTGGTGTAGTGTTCCTTATAACTCCCTAATTCAAAATATTAGAAAACAATAATATTTGCAATAATAAAATTTTAATTTTCCAAGTAGAAATCCTTATTTCTCCTATGTTTTAAATTGTAAATATTAAACTATTTTTTTGTGTGTATTTCTCCTTTAATTTTTTTCCTCGAAAAAAATCATAATTTCTATTTCATAAGAAAAAGAATATTACATAGCAAAAATGTCTCCAGACATACAAAGAAAACTAGTGGCAGTGAAAAATTTACTGCCCCCTCTAACCCACTAAAATAATTTATAAACCCAGTACCATCATAAATTTACACCAACAAAAGAAGAAGAGATTACAATATCTCTCTCCTACCCATACTAAAAATAATAAAGCTAAAATAATCCAAATAGTTCAACTATTCACTGGACCATTGTCCTACCATGACAGAGATTAAAAAAAGTGTAATAAAACTTGTCCAGCCTAAAGCCTTGACCATTAAAAAAAATATTTTTTTTAATTTAAAAAATACAAAATGGGATTTGACGCCTCCTTGATAGTCACTCCATATTTTATTTCTAGCAGCTCCCATTGCCCCTGTGCCAACAATAATCCTTCCTTGGACATAAAATTTGCTTGAGTATTGAGTTCTCTAAAAACATGCTTGTAGGTGATAAGGTTGAAAAGACCAACTAGGAGATTCACCTGATCAAAGATAGGCCTTAGAAGTATGTTGTCCATTATGTACCTTTCCTTCATCCAATTGATGACCACCTGAGAATCCCCCAATACTTGTAGCTATTGCACATTGTGATCAAGTGCAGTTTTCAGAAGTAGTTTCAGAGCATTTAATTCAGCATAATTGTTTGTACCTACTCCCAAACATGCCTTGAAATTAATGTAATGTGAGTCATGATAGTATATAATACCTCCTACCCCACATAATTAAAGGTTCCTTTGATAAGCCCCATCAAAAAAAACCCAAGGAACAACTTTGTTTATATTATTGTTCATTCAAGGGTATTTGGGTAGACTTGATTTCATAAGTCCAATAAGCAATGTACGAATCTAAGAAGCCACTTGAAAATTAGGGAGAGAGGTATCTTGAAAGATATCTAAATTTTTGGCAAGCCACACTCCCCATGCCACCACAAATGGAAGAGCTCTGAAAGCCTTCAGTTCTCTCTTATCAAACCACTTCCTCAAACACTCCTCCAAAGTGTCACCTTGCCAAATACCTGTAAACCCAGTTAACCCCTCTATGTCCTTCCAAACAGCCATAGTAAAGGGACAACCAACCAATAAATGGTTGATTGTTTCGAGTGACTGTTGACAAAGAGTACATCTCCCTGGACCTTGAAACCCCCTCTTCGTTAATGCATCCCAAGTTAAAAATCTATTATTGAGGGCCAACCACATAAAGCTTTTTGTTTTTAAAGGTGTCCTGATATTCCATATAGGTTTCCACCACCAGACTTGATCCCCCTATCGTTCTTGGACAAACATGTCTTTATATCCCATCTTAGCAGAATATTCTCCCTTCATAGGATTCCTAGTCCATACTAGAATATCCTCCTCATCCGGTCAGATCCTAACATGGCTAATGATGAGTTCCCTCACATATGTATGCCATAAAGCTCCATTCCTACCTTCCAGGCCAAGTTGGGTAGAGTTATTCCATCCTTGTTGCCATGTTGAAGAAGAATATTGATGTATTATCTAAGAAAGTGTGTAATAACCTGCATATTGCAAAAGTAATACCAGCTCCTTAGGAAGTTTAAAATCATTACCACTACCAACCCATTGATCTGCACCAATTCTTACTTTTGTCCCACTTCCAACTTTCCAAGCCAACCTATTACCAATAAGTGGGAAGGCTTGTGCTATTGCTTTCCATATGATAGACCCCTTGTTGGTGGACTTGTCTGGTTTTCTTATCCACTCTACAATAGTAAGAGGTTTGATATATTTGATCTTAAGAACCTTACTCCATATATTATCTTGGGTAATCATTCTCCATACACTCCTTGCTGCCAAAGCTTTTCCAAAATGATGAATATTCTTTAATCCCCACCCACCCTCTTCCTTAGGTTTTGCTAACATTTTCCATTTGGCTAAGACAATGCCTGCTTTATCTCATTTCCTTGTCCATAGGAATTTGAAACATATTTTCCTTATTTTTTCCAACATCCCGATAGGTATAAAATCCATCCCATGCTAATAGACATGAATAGCCTCTAAAATTTATTATAACAGAGTTAATATGCCCCCAATAGTTAGCCACCTATTGCACCATAAATATATCCTTTAGTTGATATTCTCCACTAAAAACTCCTAGCCCCTGATACCATAATAATTAGGCTTCAGCATGAACCCCAAATACTTGATCCCTTCCTGAAAGTCAAACATAGAAAAGGAAAGTGTCCTTTGAAAGAGACTTTCATCTTCAATTGTCAGCCCAAAACAGGACATGGTAGACTTCTCCATATTGACTTCCATACCTGTGGCAAAACAATATCTCCTTAATATTTTCTTGATATTGTTTACATCCCTAAGAGAATCATCACATAATAGCAGAATATCATCCACAAATAAAAGATGGTTTAAGTAGAGGGATGACTCCATTTTGATCCCCTTAATAAGCCATGTTCTTCTTGCTTCATTGATAGCCCTACTCAACCCTTCTGCCACCAATAGAAACAAGATAGGAGATAAGGGACATCCTTGTCTTAGACCTCATTCTGAGAAGAAATGCAAAGCCGAACCATTGATAAGAAATGTAAAAGACATTGAATCCACACAACCCATAATCCAATTGAAATCTCGGGTATTGAAATCGATGTGGATTAGCATTATCCTCAGATACATCCAACAAACTTTGTCATATGCTTTGGAAAGGTCCAATTTGACCATAATAGCCAGAAGTCTCCTGGTCTTAATAGTGTGCATGCCTTCTTGAGCCACTCCTACCGCATCATGAATATGCCTGCCATTAAGAAATATGAATTTCTCACTAGAGATAAAGTCTGAGAAAACTTGTTTTAACCTTGAAGCAATGATTTTGTAAAGATAATTGCATAGAGATATAGGTCTAAAATCATCAAATGAATTAGGTTTGTCCTTATTTGGTATCAAGACAATAAAGGATGCATTAATGTTTAATGGTATATTCTCGTAGCTTTTGTTTCTTCCACCACTAGTCACAGACCTTCCCCAATTAGCTCAATAATCCTAAAAAAAATTTAGCTCCCCATCCATCAGGCCTTGGATTTTTGTACTTTGGAAAGGAAGAAAGCATTTTTTTTAGTTCATCTTTGGAAACTCCTTCCATTAGCTTCTCATTAATAGTCTCATAAGCCATGCTGGGGAATAAAGTGGTGAATTGGAGTATCTTAGCCAAGTTTACCCTTTTAGGATCTTTAAACAAGTTTTTAAAGTGCTTTATACCGAGAGTTGCTATGTCATTGAAAGACCTAGCTTTGGTCCCATATTCATTGGGCATTTCCCAAATGGTATTGATGTTTCTCCTATGATTGGCATAATTATGAAAAAAATGTATTTTCATCCCGTAACTCCAACCATATTGCTCTACTTTTTAGCCTCCATTGAGTCTCTTGTGCCAATAAAATCTTACACTTTTTCTCTTCGAGGGCTTTAATGACTACTTTGGACTCTTTTGAAAAAGACTCATTGCTCCCTTCCTCATTAATACCCATGATTTGCCTCTTCAAAAGAGTAAGATCCAACAATTGTTGTCTTGACTTGTTGAAAGCCCACTTGGCTACAACAGTTTTTAATTTCCTCAAATTGCTAGTAAACTGAAAACAAGCTGAGCTTTCCAAATTTGCATCATAAGGACTCCATAATTCTTTAACCAATGATCTAAAATCATTATCCTTTAGCCAGGTTGAATTAAACTTAAAAGGGTTTGGAGGCTTCCTATCCAAAATGCCCACTTGAAGATAAATAAGAAAATGGTCTGAGATACCTCCTTGGTCCACCCAAGTTATGATTATCTCGCCCTCCATCATAAGATTACCAAAGACAATAAACTTGTCCAATATTTTAGCCACATATTCCTCACCCACCCTATTATTGCGTCAAGTAGGGGTTGATTTGATGGTCTCCACATCCACTAAATATGCTTCTTCAAATTTATATTTAAAATAACCTGCTTGAGGGTCAAGTCTAGATGCATTTCCCCATACCTCAGTTTTATTCAAAGTAAATTTTAAATTACCTCCTATTATAACATTTCCCCGCTATAAGAAATTATTTGCTAAGAGAGTATCCCAGTACTGAATTTTGTTCTCATAAGGCCCGTATATATTGGCTACCACAAAATTTTTACCCAGTTCCAATGAGTAAAGTTCAACTCCTAATCCATAAATAAAAATGGTTGAATTAATAAGGCTGAAAGCCCTTTTCTTCCAGCCCAAAATCAAACCTCCAGATCTGCCCTCCGCATCCATAGAGAGGAAATCCCACTCTTTTAAAAAGGTTTGTAGAATACTTTCAACTTTTGAACCTACTCCCATAGTTTCTTGAAGTAGCATTATATTTGGATGTTGTAATTGTATTAACCTGTGAAGGGCAGTATTTTTGGAGTTACTGCCCAAACCCCGAATGTTATAGGAGAGGATTAACATTATTTTACCAAATTAGGGGTCTGGCATGCTCTAAGTGCCCCAACTATGAATTTTTGTTTTCCGCTCTTAACCTCCCTCATGGCTTTATCTTTGGCTAGTTGGATATTGGATTTCCCTTCCAACATAGGAATGATACCTGTAGACACCTGAAATTAACAATTTTGATAAAATAATATAATAATAATTACACTCAATAAATCTTACAAAAATAAAATTAATCAAAAATACTAAACCCTTATGAATACATTGCAAATAAAATCAATTAAATTTTGAAAACATTTTGAATACCTACAAATATAATAAAAATAATAAAGAAAACAATAAAAATAACAAAATAAATAAAATAATAAATCTCCTACATCCCCACATGCTAATAATACTTTATTAAACCTAAATTACTCTAATTAAATATAATTTACATCACTATCATTACCTTATTTATTAGCCCCCCTTTGCATAGGAAATAACAAAACAAATAAAATAATAATAATCCTAATTAATATTAATTAATACGATATTTACAACCCCTTAATGCAGATTATGTCATGTTCTAGGCACCATAATAAATGAGAAATCTAGAAGCCCCTTTCTTGAGAATTTAAAAATTACCCTAACTTAATAAGGTCATCTCATGAGGTACACTTTCCCATATTATTAAAGGTAAATTTTATATTTTAAATTAAATAGGGCATTAATGCCACAGGGTTCAAGGACATCCACTTTAATACACTTGACATTTAAAAAATATTAAACATTCTTTCGTGGCCTTTTAAAAATAATTTTTAAATCACATGTCCATCCTCCTTGGATACTACCCACGAGACAATTAAATGTGACAATTACACCTCACCATTTCTAAGAATTTTAAATTCCCCTACAATTCTCATGTGCCCACAAAGCAATTTTAAATTACTTACAACCTTTTTTAGATCCTCCCCTTTTCTCAAAGCAAATTAACAAAACCTTTCCACTCACAACTTTTCTCCAACCAACTTTGCCTATGTAAAATCCATGTGAAGTCTACATAACATCCCACTCATCCACTCTAAAATTACCTATAAATATATCCTTCTATAACCATTTTAGGAAAACCCAATTTAAACAAGCTAAATGCTGCCAAAATTATCCCGCACCCATGCTTTAGCCAAATTTTCCACTTGTCCATTGTTTATATATAATCACATTACGAAATGACACACATTACTGTTGCAGACATAAATAAAGAGTATTTTAACGCCGGCAATAATATAATGAATAGATTCAGTGGGATGTCAAGCTGGATTCGATTGCATTTTTTACCTTTCGTACAAGTTACGCTGTCTTGATGGAACCTCGATCTAATAGAATCCAGCAGCAAAAAGTGAAAGAAGAAACTTTTAAATAATAATAATAATAAAAATAAAAAAAAAATAATGCGCTAGGTCAATGTGTGCCCTTGACCGGCCCTTATACCAAATAGAAACTTTATTTATTCTAATTGTTTTTTTAAGCAAAACAATTGTTCTAAAACTAAAAATAAAAACAAACCACCACGTGTGCCCCCTTTACACCCACGTAACACAAAAAAAAATATTACAAACCTAAGAACTTAAAAATAAATAAAAAATAAATAACATGAAATTATAATAAAAATTAAAACTTCAAAGAGCCACGTGCACCCCTTAAAACCCATTTAAAATTTTAAAACAACTAAATAATTAAAAAATAACTAAATGAATAAATTATAAAATAAACCAAACACACTTTTTTTTGGGCATAATTTTGTTTCGTGATTTTTTTTTTTTTTGGCATAACTTTGTCTTCAGGTATCAGTTTTTTCTGTAATTTGCATTGTAAATCTAAAATCAAGCTCTTTTCAATAATAAGCTCCACTATAGTATTTGGTTGTATTGTTAGTCGTAATTTTGTATTGTACGCAAATTAGGCATCTTTTGGAGTGCTCTTTATTTTGTATTTGGTATTTGCACAAAACAACAAAGTATTTTTAGCTTTCATTATGCATTATAATTAGGCATTAAACCGAACAACCTATTGCATACACGTTTTTGCACGATCTCACATTCCATACTATTTTACATTTTGTTGAATCGAAAACAATAAAAAATATTTTGATTCTTTGAATGCTTTGTTTACTTGTATTTATCAACTTTAATTAGATAGCAACCTTGTTTTTTTGCAACCCTTACCACACCTCACTATTTCGCCAACATTCTATACACCCATGGCTCATTTTTTCCAATACCAACAATCAACCCCAACATACCACCAGCCTTATCAACCACCTCCCACTTATCAATCACCACCAACCCCACAATACCACCAATCTCCTATCCATCATCAACCCCCACCTCAATATCCCCAACCATCAACTTCACCATCTCATCACTCACTCCCCACATATCATCACTCCCAACCCACCTATCATCAACCACCAATTCAACAATATCATCAACCCCTTAGCCAACTTATCAACCTCCACACTCATCCAATCAACCTCAACCACCCACCCAACCATATCCATCACAACCACCACCTACTTACACTCAATCATCTCCCACTTACAATCAATCATCGCCTACATATCATCACACCCCCCTTCATATCAACCCCCACCAACTCATCCATATCAACATACCCCTAATCCATCACAACCATCCCCTCCATATTATCCACAATCCACTTCCCAACCATCTTACACTCCTACCCACACCCCTACCACATCATATCACACACATCACATTCTACCACAAGCCTCCCAAGCACCTCTCACCACTTCACACCAATATTACTCATGTTCCCAACATCAACCATCTCCATTGCAGCAATCATATCCCCCACACCAACCTCAGCAGCCTCACCCCCCATTGCAACCTCCATGTTTACCCCAACCTCCAACATATCAAGCTACACCTCCTCCCACTCAATGTCAAAACCAACCCATTTTCCCTACCACACACATTCTCCTTGACCCCAACTTCACTTCACATCACAAACTATTGCACCCCCTTCCCCTTCATCTTCATCTTCTATGACATCTACTCCACCTCCTCCTTCTCAACTTGCTATCACCTCACCTTCTCCACCTACTCCATCTAACCTCCCTTCCATTTTTTCACCCTCACAATATACACCACCATGCTTGTCCTCCCCATATCACTCAATCAACCCCCTCAAAGCTCCTTTGCCCGACCTCATTGATTTTGAGGAGGAAAGTGATGAAAAATTTATTGATCCTCCACCCTCTCCACTTTTGCCAAATGATTTTTTTCAAGTCGCCCCCTCTCATACCCTCTCCTCTGGCACCTAGAGGACATGCAAGTCGCACACACCCGAAGTCCCTTCAACTTCTTTAAAGGTGATTCCCCCTACCTTATTGCGTAGCCCACCTGTGCATTTCCATATCACCTCCATTGACACTAATACCTTGCATGACCAATTCCCAATCATTCCTCCTTCCACTTCTTCCTCATCCCAAAATCATACACCTACCCCTACACCCCTTTCATTACTAGAAGCCATAGATCGTCACCCCCTAACCCCTAGTCCTACCACTTCTACTTCTCAAGAAGAAGAGGATCCCCATGACTTATCCCACACCCCAATTAACTCCTCATCCTCATTACAAGATACTTCCCTTGATGATATCCCTCGATCAGTCTCATCTCACTCTACTCCAATCCCCTTATTCAAAGACACCCCTTCTACCTCTACCAATGATGTCTTACATGACCACTTTCCAATCATTCCTCCTTCCATTTCTTCTTCATCCCAAAATTATACACCTACCCCAACACCCTTTCCATTACTCGAAGTCGTAAACCATCATCCTAATCCCATCACTAATCTTACCCCTGGTTCTACCACTCTTACTTCTCAAGAAGAAGAGGATCCCCATGACTTACCCCACACTTCAATTGACTCTTCATCTTCATCACAAGATGCTTCCCCTAACACTATTCCTCAATTTACCTCATTTGATCCTATTTCCTCATCCGAGGATACCCCTACCACTTCTATCATTTCGACCTCACTGCCTCCTATAATCCCACACATTAATGTACATATGACTAATCTAGCTATAGATGCATACCTTGTACATAATGTAACTATTAACAACCTACCACATGTACAGTCTATCAAATATTTTGGTAGACCCAAAATATACCTTTAGCTATAGGCACTATTGTACCCTTAGGCTCACCACCTAATCACACCAATTTTGTTTATGGGGGACTTGATACACCCACATTGTCATCCTCCTCCTTTTCCTTCCAAGGTCATTTTAGTGTTGATAATAACTACCTCTCCAAGCCATCTTTTATCCTAAGCTATTTTCAGAAATGTCATTAGCAAGGTTTTGGATTAGGACGCCAAGAGCAAGGCATCCACAACCCCATTGATCTTCTAGGTCAATTAGCTAACACCCGAGCAGGCTTAGGTAGATCGAGTTGGTCTCTTGCTCTATTGACCTCACCCAACACTCTATCCAACCACCCTTCCTCTTGTGCTTTAACTCAATGCACCATGCTACCTTGCAGACTTGGCTACCACCCCACATTGCACTGTTTTACACTTTCCTCACCTCCTAGGGCATTTCCTTTTAACATTTGCCTCCTTAGGCACCCTTTTTCACATCGCCTCCTTAGGCATTTTATTTTTCGCATTGCCTCCTTGGGAACCCCTTTTACACTTGCCCCCTTGGGCTATACACTTTTCACTAGCCTCCTTAGGCTACACATATTTTGTTTACCTTTTTCCCTTTTTTATACAGTGCACATGTGGTCCCTTCCTGTTTGGGTCTGCTCTTTTCCCATGGTTGCATTATATCCCTTTTCCCCCACCACATCCTTCTACTCACACCTTCCCTTGTCTCCTTAACCAAAGCTATTTCCATCCGTGAAGAGAGTGAGGAGGATATAGACCCCTCTAATACTTCACCTTCACCACTACTTCACATTACAAACCACCCCATGTTAACACACCCCTCTAATCCTATCGACTCTTTGTCACCATATTCCCAATCTAAATTAGCCCATGATTTAACCATTGATGTCATTGCTCCTTTGGGTCCTATACCTACCCATACCAGTTTCGTGTATAGGGAATCGATACTTCTGTTCCTTTCAAATATCTCACTCTAGACCTTAAGGAATAGGATGAAGCAAAATCTAAACCAATGTCCATCACTCTTGATCCTCAATCCCAAACACTCAACAACCGACTCTTCTCAAGTCACCCTCATCCATCCCCTTTCCCCTAACATCTTAGATGATAAGCAAATGCCTCACCCACCTGCAATTCCTCCAACTTGTTTCAAGGAGACTCCTCCTACTACACCACAAACCCCTTACACCACTCTCCATTCTCCTTCCCCACATGAGATGGATTGTTCTTTGGGACACTCCCCTTCTAGACCAACCCATCAAACCCCTCCAACTCGATCATCCTCACGTGGTCATAAAAACACCATGTGCAAATACTTGTACCAATCCTCCTCATCTCTTCCTCTACTTCTTCCAACCCCTTCTTTACCACCCCTTCTTCAAACACCCTCTTTACCACCACTTATCCCAACACCTTCTCTCCCACCTCTTCTTCCAACCCCTTCTCTTCCTCCTCTTCTTCCAACCCCTTATTTGCCACCCCTTCTTCCAACACCTTCTCTCCCACCTCTTCTTCCAACCCCTTCTCTTCCTCCATTTCTTCCAACATCCTCTTTTCCACCTTTTCTTCCAATACCCTCTTCATTATCCCATACCCCTAATATGGTCCAATTCTCACAACTCAATCATTAATCTTATCTATTTCTCCCATGTCTCTCATATTCTCGTCTTTATCCTTATCACCTTGCTCGTAATCCAATTCCCACTACACTTCCTTCTAATCACCCTCGTCCACCTTGTACACCTTGTTCATCTCATTCACGTGCCACTTTATCCTTATACATCCCTCATCGACCACATCATTTGTCTCATTGCTCCTCAATTTCACCCTTCCCACTCCTTCCTCCTCCACTAGCTTGGGGACTAGTTTGTCATTCCCCACAAATTTTGGCTAGGGGATTTCACCCTCTAGTACGTCTTCTTCCTACCTTCCCCTTGGTTTGGGGGAGCATCATACCTTCCTTTGCATCTACTTCTTTGCCTATGGGCCTTTATGCATAACATATATATCCCCTACAATCCTTGTACATACCTTTTTCTTCTCTCTACTATTGATAAATATATACCTATTGCTACATTTCACCACCCCTTTTTTTATGCATGAAAGGTGCTTACCTCATTAACAATTCACCTTTCCTTTTATATTCAGGGGTATATACATGTCTTTCACAATCCCCCTTTCTTCTTACATTCATTTTCTTCTTCTTCTTGTCATTTTTTTTGTATCCCGTGGACCTTTTCGTCACTCATCCATACCTAGTATCCTCCTCAAGTGTATATATAGCCCATTCAAATCCATGATGATTTTGAGTCTCTCTTTATGACCTATCAAGACATCCTAAAACCCACACATTACACACATAATTAATGTTATTTTTGACTAGGCGAGAATGATATCATGATTAGTCCTAGTGCTTATATTAGCTCATCGTGCATCCTTCAACGATCCAAAACCCAAGGGTTCATGCTAAAAAAAATGAAAATGATGACAAAATAAAAAAATAAAAAATGATAATAATAATATAGCCTTAATCCTTGGGCGTATTAGATGACTCCATCGAGACTATAGACGTCTAGCTGGCAGTGGAGCAACGTCGATGGACTGTGTGCTAACTCCATCGGGGCTATAGATGCCTGAATGGCAGTGGAGTATGCCTTCATGATTGAGCTCTATTTTTCTCATTAGGACTATGATTGGTTAAGTTTGAACCTATTCAAAATTTGGTTAATGAACTCACTACACACATAGTGGTTCTAGGATGTTTTGATATGTCTCAAGGGACCTCTAATCCTAATGGTTTTTGCATGGGTACCTCACCACTTGAGAGGAACACTAGGGTGTTTGAGTCTTGCGAAATCTCCTACGGATACTATCCTCCCTCATTTTCTTCCATTCCTCTCTCCCCTTTTCCCTATGGACATTATATCCCCTTGTGTATTTAAGAAAATATTTTTGATTAATGAGGTAAGCACTTTTCTCTATCCATTATTGATCCATTTTTCTCTTTCTATATTACCCCTTTTATCCTCATTGTTATCCATCCTATACTCCATTTTATTTGTCCTATACTTGATTATGCTTATTCTTATTCTTACACTTGCCCCCTTAGGCATCCCTTTTCACATTACCCCCTTTGGGCACCCTTTTACACTCACCCCCTTGGGCTATGCCCTTGTCACTCGCCTCCTTGGCCTACCATTTAATTTCCCTTTTACCCTTTTATTTTACCCCCATCCCCAACCTTATCCTTAGCCTATCCCCTTTCATCCATTTTACCCTTAGCCTATCATTACTCCTGTCCTCCCCAATAGCTTGTGACCTTGTCCCCTCATGAAAGTGGGGCACCCATACACTGATAGATAACTCTCCCAACCCTCAACCTCTTGCATATGTTCTACCTGCAACCTCCCCATCTGGAATCAAAAGCCATCCCGATCCCTCTATATGCCGATATCACTCTCGACTCCATTGATATAGCCTCACTACTAGCTCCTTATGCTAATCTAACAACCTATCTTGCTCTATAACTTTGAGTTGTCCTACCTTCCTCAATCTTGCAGCCTCCAACTCTTGGTAGATGCCCTATTGCTTTCTCTTTCCTTGTCTCCTTGTGCACCTATTTTACAATTTTTCCCTTGGGATAAGCACTTCTCATTAGCCTCCTTAGGCTACAAATATTTCTCCCACACGTAATGCACCATGATACTTTTTTGACTTGGTTGTAGCTTCACATTGCATTGTTCTTTTCTTTTTGTCTCCTTGGGCACCTTTTTTTACACATGCCTCCTTAGGCATGCTTTTTTCACAACGTCTCCTTAGGCATCACTTTTACTATTGCATCCCTGGGCACCCACATTTACACTTGCCCTTTACACTTTTAGCTGGCCTCCTTAGGCCCCACACCTTTTTATTTTTATTTTTCTCATTGTTTTCTTTTACATAGTGCACATGTGGTCTCTTCCTATCTGGGTTTGCTATTTTTCCATGGTTGCATTATATCCTCCTACTCCCTTTTCCTCCCACTATATCCTCTTATCTTCTCCTACCCTCATCCTTCTCTCCAAGGAGTTTGAAGCTAACCCCTCTTCCCCCCATTGTAGCCTCTATCTTCCATGCCTTTCCCTCTACCTAACCCTCATTTTCAACCCTTTTTTTACCCCCCCCCACTTGCCCCTCACACCTTATCTTCTCCCCCCTTTTACATTCTTCCCATATACTACCATTGGAGCTAATCATTTTCCCCCCACCTTCCTCCATCCTCCCACCCTCATCTCAACCCTTGACTACCCCTAGCTAGGCAACCTTCCCTAATCGTCTCTAAGGAGACGATCTCCCATGCAATTCCCCCTATTTTTTTCTTTATTATCCAATTTTGTCAAGTGGCTTGTCCTTGGCTTCATGCCTTCATCTACGCACTCACCACTTGAGGGGGTCATTAAATATCCACAAGGATAACCATCTCACTAGGGCAACAAACAACAAAAAATAAAATTTGATAAACATTTTTGCACTATGTTATTTTATAAACAACACATTGCAAAAAGGGGCATCTGTAGACACCTAAAATTAACAATTTTGATAAAATAATATAATAATAATAATTACACTCAATAAGTCTTACAAAAATAAAATTAATCTAAAATACCTAATATTGCCTAATAAAACCCTTATAAATACATTGCAAATAAAATCAATTAAATTTTGGAAACATTTTGAATACCTACAAAAATAATAAAAATAATAAAGAAAACAATAAAAATAACAAAATAAATAAAATAATAAATCTCCTACATCCCCACATGCTAATAATACTTTATTAAACCTAAATTACTCTAATTAAATATAATTTACATCTTTATCATTATCCTATTTATTAGCCCCCTTTGCATAGGAAATAACAAAATTGTTAGAGTAAGTAATTATTTCTTAAGTTCTACTAGGATAGACTTACTTGAGTTTCCACTCCTTCATGAGTCAGGTGAACTCTCAGTTATAGTCTAAATCAAATTTGGTGAGTTGTAATCCAACGACTCTCAATGATCAACTTTGTTATTTATACAAAGTTGATCAATGGAATAATCAATCGGTTCTATTTTGTTTCTTAAAATCTTGTAATGCTTTGTAGTTCTACTATTGGGAATTCTAACATGGTATCAGAGAAGGATAGATTTTGCTAGGCATTCTCTCTTGAAGGCAATTTCATGGACTGATTCACATCTCTTATCTTTTGTCTTTTTTTGAAAAAGAGAAGAGGTTTTTTAGATTGCTCATTTTTTTAAATCTACAATTTTTATTTGAGATATTGTTTATGGTAATCTCTAAATAGTTACACTTGATGTATTTTACCATATTATGCAGAATTCTCAAACCTATTTTTCAAATAATATAGATATTTGAAGTGTTTTTTACCTGTACTTTTTATTGTTCTCCTCGAAGGCCTATTTAAATCTCCATCTCTCTTCTCGGACTTAACTCATTGGCCCAACAGCCATCACTGCGTTTCGATTTTTTAGTGAATGCATACTTGCGTTGGTAGCATTATTACCATTGTGGAATACATTCACTAGTAGAGACAAAGCACATAGGAATTTCATTTTTTTTAAGACAATAAAATCGTGGGTATCGTTCTGGCTGTTAGATATATTTTTTGAACCTCTTTAGTAAATAAATGCTTTGTTTCCAATGTCAATATTGATGGCCATTTGGTAAAAATAAGGCCCATTGATATTATTTAAAAATCATGGCGTCTTTGCCTACATTTTTTAAATTTGACATCCAAAATTATCTCATGAAATCGTCAGGTGGACATTTGGTAAACCAAAGTCCATTTTGGCATATTTTCCAACGTATCTTCCCGATGCGCGACGATTAGCATTAACGGGTATTTCAAAACTCTTCTCATATTTCAAAAAGCCTCACTCTGCCTTCATCGCTGCCTCTTGACGTAGCCTTTGAGAAATCGGATTCGTCGCTGTCTCTTGAAGTCTCCTATGTGACTTTTCACTCAAAGTTCTTCTGGTTCTTTAATTTTCTCTCTCTCTCTCTCTCTCTCTCTCTCTCCCTCTCTCTATATATATATATATATATATATATATATATATCTCTTCCCTCATATTATCTTCTATATTTTTCTTTAAGGGCCCTTTTAGTGGCCACAAAGATAAAGAAGAAGTTGTAATCTCAATAAAATTCAATTTTTTTTTTTTTTTTGGGGGGGGGTTGATAGGTGCCTTTTTATTTTGCACCTATATATCGCTTTAGGGGGGTTTGTTATTGCATCATTTTTGCCTCCTTTATTTTGCATTATTACCTTTATTATAAGTCTTTTGTTTATATATCTTGGTAATATAATATAGGTGAGGTATTTGATTTCATTTAACAATCCTTTATATATTAAAGATCTAAATAAAATAACTCTATTTTATTTATTCTATAAAATCTTCTAAAGCTAATCTCTATATTAAAAATCTTACTTTGTTCAAATTGTTTTTTTTCAAAAAGTTCTTTAATATAATATAAAGATATCTTAATAAATGAAAGTGAGAACATATCATTATATATATTATTTTCCTTTCTTATCTCTCTATTAAGAACTTATTTTGATTAATTTTTTTTACAAAGTAACTTAAAATTAAAATTCAAGTACGAAAATTTTTTAATCTATTTATCCTTTCTTAAATATTTCTAAAGGACAAATACATTATATCACCAATACACCATATTGCACATCTTAAATAACTTATAGTTTCCCTCAAGTAAGGGCGGGTTATTAAGATAACCAATATAGGTCTGGATGATATAAAGCCTATGTTCCAAGTATCAAATCTAATCAATACTTATAGTTTCCCTCTCGTCAGGGTGGGTATTTGAAGAGAAAAGATATATAGGCCTGGCATATTTGTTCTCTTTAAGCCTAAAAATTAATATCAAATCTCCTCAAATTACTTATAGTTTCCCTCTCGTTAGGGCGGGTATTTTGAGATATTTGGTGTTTCTTACAGGTATTCCTAAAATAATATCCATTGCATTCTCTAAATTAAAGTTAAAGGGGGGAACTTTGGGTTAACTTCAAAATGAATTCAATGAATACAATTGATCCTCTTACTCCTCATAACTACCATACATGGAAACCCAAAATTTTAAATCTCATTTCTCAAAAAGGGCTCACACACCTATTAGAAGAAAAGCAACCTGAGTTTGAAAAAGAATATGAAATATTTGTTCATAAAGGAAATATGTATGAAACAATGGGTATTATAAGCTCTAATGTAAATGAAAGCTTGTGGTTTCACATTACAGATTGTAAAACTCCTCATGAAAGTTGGGATAAACTAAAGAACTTGTTTGGGAAAGTAGATCAAATGAGGTCAATGCAGCTTGAGGCAGAATTAACAGCTTTATCTCCTGACGACTTCAGCAATATTGTTGACTTTCTCACAAAATTCAAAGAAGTCCTTACTCAATTTAAAGGTAGTGGCAAGGATAAAAAATATGAAGAATGCATCTATCTAATTCTTTCTAAATTAAATGGTGTATTTCAGATATTCACAACCACCTTTCTATCTACAAAAGATGCTCTTGGTGCAAGTTTCAAAATGCCCTCCTTAGAAGAATTTTGTGAGAGACTAACTAGAGAAGAAACAAAACTTGCAAAGTATGAGATCTCTTCCTCTTCCTCTAAAGCCTTAGTAGCATCCACCTCCACTAAAGAAAAATTCAAAAAGAAAGAAAGAAGTCCCATAACTTGTACTCACTACAAAAAGAATGGTCATTCTGCAAACAAATGTTGGAAAATATTACAACAACTAGAGGCAGCTATAAAGGATCAAAATATAGACAATAAAAAGCAAATAGGAAAAGCCCTAAATATCCAAGGGAAGACCACCAATACTTCATCTAATTACTGGGTCCTAGATTCTGGAGCAACTCATCACATGACTGCTTCAGATGAGTCATTCTCTTCTATCTCCTCAAGTTCAACATGTAGCATAGAAGTTGGTGACTCCTCCTTTATCCCAGTCAAAGGAAAGGGTGACATATCCATTGATGGTGGCTCTATTAATAATGTTCTCTATGTTCCAAACATTGCAACAAATCTCCTCTCCGTCTATCATATTTGTACTTCTGGAAAGGGGAAAACTGTTCTCTTCTCTCCAACAGGAGTTGAGATAAGAGACTTACAAGACCCCCACTCTCTTGTAGCCAAAGGAGATATTGATCACAACACTCACCTATTTCACTTCAAAGGATTCAAAAATCCAGAAGGGGCCTCCTATTTTGTGGCTCATGGAGATCTTGAAAGCAAAATTTGGCATGAAAGGTTTGGTCATCTCAGTTATAACTACCTAAAGGAATTGAGCACCCATGAAATGGTAACAAGTTTACCTCAAGTCACTTCTATTGATGGAGTATGTCCTGGATGTGCTCTTGGAAAGCAACATCAAGATCCTTTCCCATCAAGTGGTTCTCTAAAAGCCTCATCCCCTCTAGAGTTAATCCATAGTGACTTGATGTTTTTTCCAGAACCTTCTTTCAAAGGAGCAAAATATGCTCTAACCTTCATTGATGACTTTTCTAGAAGAACTTGGGTCTACTTCCTAAAATATAAAAGTGATGTTCTATCCCACTTCAAAGTCTTCAAAGCCTTAGTTGAAAATCAGGCCTCTTGCAACATCAAGCAAATTCGCACAGATAATGGGGGGAATACTACAGTAATGAGTTCTCCATATTTCTATCAAGTCATGGCATCATTCATCAACATTTTGTCTCCCATAATCCATAGAAAAATGGCATTGTAGAGAGGAAAAACCGAACATTGAAGGAAATGGCAAACTGCATGCTCCATTCAAGAGATCTTCCAAAATTTTTTTGGGTAGAAGCTATAAACTGTGCAAACTATATTCAAAACCGCACACCTCATAAAGCTCTTGACCATTTAACTCCTGAAGAAGCATGGACTGGCTCAAAATCGGATGTCTCCTTCTTCAATATTTTTGGGTGTACTGCTTGGGTGCACATCCCAAAGAAGAAAAGGAAGACTCTAGATAAGAAAAGCAAAAAGCTCATCTTTGTTGGTTATTGTGAGGAAATGAAAGCATACAGGCTCCTTGATCCCACAACTCATGAGGTATTTTTTCATAGGAATGTCCAATTTGATGAAACATTCCCTCAGAAAGATCCTCAACCATCCTCTTCTCCTATTGAGCCTTCTCCTATAGTAGAACCTCAATATAATGAAGAACCAACTTTAGAGATTAATTTAGAGATTGATGATCAAGATGAGGAACCTATAACTCCAACTCAAAGTCTTTCCACTCCTTCAACTCCTTCCACTATGCCAAAATGGGCCCGCACCATTGTTAAAGAAGCTACTCCTTACATTCAAAATCTTCCATCATCTAGAGGCACTGGTCTTGTCTGTCAGTCTATTTCCTCTGATCCTCAATCCTTCAAAGAGGCAACTGGTATTAAAGAATGGGATGATGCCATGGAGAACGAATTCTCTTCCTTAATAAAAAATGAAACTTGGGATTTAGTTCCCCTACCTAAAGGAAGGAAATTAGTTCATTGTAAATGGATTTACAGAACAAAATATGGGCCTAATGGAGAAATTGACAAACATAAAGCTCGCCTAGTAGCCAAAGGTTTCTCTCAAATTGAAGGAATTGATTATGCTGAAACCTTTGCACCAGTTGCCAAAATGGATTCTGTTAGACTGGTTCTTGCTCTGGCTGCTTCCCAAAAGTGGTATGTCTTTCAAATGGATGTAAAAAGTGCTTTCTTACATGGGGACTTAAAGGAAGAGATATTCATGGAACAACCTACTGGTTTCACTCAAGACTCCTCTCTTGTTTGTAGGCTAAAGAAGTCTCTCTATGGCCTCAAACAAGCTCCTAGAGCTTGGTATGAAAAAATGGACTCCTTCCTTCTTTCCTCAGGTTTTTCTCATTGTGAGTCTGATAACATAGTCTACATTTGGAGAGATGAAGGAAAAATCACCATACTTGTTCTATATGTTGATGATCTGCTACTCACTGGTAGTGACTTCGCTCACATTCAGACTATAAAAGACTCCCTCTCTGAAAAATTTGATATGGCTGATCTGGGTCTAGCACATTACTTCCTTGGGATCCAAATAAATCAAACAAATGTAGGAATTTCATTGTGTCAACAAAAATACACTCTAGATCTTCTTCAAAGGTTTAAAATGATAGATTGCAAACCTTCTCCTACACCTTTCCAGTCTGGAGTCAATCTAAGTACTTCCTGCACATCCCCTCTATGTGATGCAACTCTATACCATCAGCTTGTAGGGAGTCTGTTATACCTTACTCATACCCATCCAGATATCTCATATGTTGTTGGCTTAATATCCAGATTCTCTCATCAACCTCATTTCAGTCACTAGCAAGTAGCAAAAAGGATCCTCCGCTACTTGCAAGGAACTACTCACTTTGGGCTCTTATATGAGAGAAAATCCATGGATATCATTGGCTACACGGATTCAGATTGGGCAGGTTCAGTAGAAGACAGATGTTCAACTTTTGGCTATGTTTTTTGTCTTGGTTCTTCACCAATTGCTTGGTTATGCAAAAAACAACAAGCAGTGGCCTTATCATCTACAGAGGTAGAATACAGGGCAACAATTTTAGCAAGTCAGGAAGCTCTTTGGCTTCATCATATTCTAAAAGAATTTGGGTTTTCCAATGAAAAACCTATTACTATTTGGTGTGACAATCAGAGCACAATTCATATTGCACGCAATCCAGTTGAACATCAGCGCACCAAGCACATTGAGATACACATGCACTTCATTCGACAACATATTCAGAATGGGGACATATACTTGGACTATATTCCAACTAAAAATCAGGTTGCAGACATCTTCACCAAGTCATTTCCTTCTTCGCGTTACATACAGTTGCGAGAGAAACTTGGAGTATTACAACTACATTGAAACAGAGGTCTTTACACCTCTCCTTTTATTATTGTATTCTTTGGAGGATGGTTTTTTCCCATGTGGTTTTTTTATCATCTCTCCCTTACATATTGTACATGAGTACCTCATCAGGCCATGTTTTCGGGACTCATTATTTTTTTTTGTTATTAAGGACAATCTTCGCCATCCGAAGACATGCCTATTTATTTCATAGCAGATGGTTTTTCCCATGTGGTTTTTTCACCATCTCTCATATATATTGTAAATGAGTACCTCATCGAGCCATGTTGTCGGGACTCATCCTTTTTTATTTAGAGGACAATCTTCGCAAACCGAAGACATGCCTCTTCCTTTTTTCCTTTTGATAGATGGTTTTTCCCATTGGGTTTTTACCATCTACTCAAAATGAAACCATTGTACATGAGTACCTCATCAGGATCTGTTGTCGGGACTCATTTGTACAATACACCCCTAGTATCACTTAAGGGGGGTGTTAGAATAAGTAATTATTCTCTTAAGTTCTACTAGGATAGACTTACTTGAGTTTCCACTCCTTCATGAGTCAGGTGAACTCTCAGTTATAGTCTAGATCAGATTTGATGAGTTGTTGTAATCCAACGACTCTCAATGATCAACTTTGTTATTTATACAAAGTTGATCCATGGAATAATCAATCAGTTCTATTTTGTTTCTTCAAATATTGTAATGCTTTGTAGTTCTACTCTTGGGAATTCTAACAAAAATAAATAAAATAACTATAATCTTAATTAATACGATATTTACAACCCCTTAATGTAGATTATGTCATGTTCTAGGCACTATAATAAATGAGAAATCTAGAAGCCTCCTTTCTTGAGAATTTAAAAATTGCCCTAATTTAATAAGGTCACCCCATGAGGTACCCTTCCCCATGCTATTAAAGGTAAATTTTAAATTTTAAATTAAAAAGGGCATTAATGCCACGGGGTCCAAGGACACCTACTTTAATACACTTGGCATTTTAAAAATATTAAACCTGCCTCCTTGGCCTTTTAAAAATAATTTTTAAATCACATGCCCATCCCCCTAGGATACTACCCCAAGACAATTAAATGTGACAATTACACCTCACCATTTCTAAGAATTTTAAATTCCCCTACATTCCCCCATGTGCCCACAAAGCAATTTTAAATTACTTTCCACCTTTTCTAGATCCTCCCCTCTTCCCAAAGCAAATTAATGAAACCTTTCCACCTCACATTCTCTAGATTTTCCCCAACTACCCTTGCCTATGTGGAGTCCATGTGGAGTCCACATGGCATCCCACTCATCCACCCTAATTTTACCTATAAATATACCCTCCCATAGCCATTTTAGGAGAACCCAATTTGAGCTAGCTAAATGCTGCCAAAATTATCCCACACTCATGCCTTAGCCAAATTTCACACTTACCCATTGTTTGTATATAATAGGTATAGTTATCATTTTCATTGCATTTTACAGCAACAAACTTTGTGTTTTATTATAGTTCAATATTGCATGAACAAAAGCCCAACTAAGGTGGGCTCTTTAACTACTAACCCTTCTCTTGGTTGTTTGTGTGCAGGTATATCTTCATAACCAGCTGGGAGATATCTTTACCAGCCCATATATACACACTCATACTCTCTTGATCACATTAGTTGTAGTTAGGGAGCATATTACACCATTGTTATTGTTAAAGCCTTCATAGGCATTTGTAATTGTAAAGAGACAAAGAGTCTTCTTTTGTATTGTAAAAGGCTCATATTTTGTAATAAAATTCATTATATACATTACTCTCTTTGTCTGTGTTAGTTTGTCAATGGTAGCTTCCTTAGCTTACAATACCCACATCGATTCCTAGTTCTCCTACTGCTCTAGAATCAAGGAAAACTGTTGATTTTTGAGATCTGAGGTAATGTCGTTTGGGTCCCTTGCCAATATCTTCCCCCTCAATAGAGGATGACCTTAGGGAAGTAGACCTTGAAAGAGAGGTCATATTTGTGATGGTAGGGGGTTGTCTAAGAGGAATCTTGAGAGTATCATCTAAACAGAAACCAGTACCCTTCGTTTTTTTCTTTTGACTTACCTCTTCAACTAATGAGGGTTGAAGGGCGAAAATATTCTCCTATCAATAATTTGGCTTCTAAATTGAAGAGTGATTCAAGGTACCCACATCTACATTAATTTTTTGAGGGGCCCCCATTGACCTTTGTGAAGAATCCACTTCCCTTAAGTGGCATGATTCCATATTTCCCTCATTTTGTCCACTAGTTGAATCTCTACTTGTGCCACTATCCTTGATATTTGGTATTTGTGTATCTTCTAAGCCCTTGTTTTGATCTTTCTCCATTCCAACATCACCAACCTGAGTAGATCCTGACCCAAAAACCTATCTACTGAAGAATTCCTCCATATTGCTATCTAATCCATCTACTCTCACTCTAGAGGAATGATTTTGGACATACTTCCTTCTCCACTCCTTTCTTGAAAATTTTAACCCACATTATTTTTCCAGATGGCCATAAACATGACATCGAAAGCAACGAAATGGTATCTTCTCATAATCAAGATTCTGAACATAATGTCATTTTCCACTCTCTATTTCTATAGACTCTAAAAGACCCTCCTATAAATCCATATCCACCAAAATCCTAGCAATTGTACGAGAGGAGCCATTCTCACATGATTGATCCATGATGACCCACTTCCCTAAATAGTTGTCAATTTTTTTTAAATCCTAGGAGACCACAATTCCAAAGGCAATCCTAGAAAATTTGTCCAAATGGTTTGAAGAGTATGAGATCCCCTTCTCAGATCAAAACATGGAGATCATATGTTTAGAGATAGTGCTTAAGATCCCCATAACCATCTACTCTACAAAATTTTGTTTGCACCCTCCTCCGATATGAAGGAGAAAGCTAACCATCCTCGTACCAGCACATGAAAAATAAGAGAGTATCCCAAAAAAAGGCTCCAAACATTCTCCATCCATTGATAAAGTGAATTACCTAAGTAAAGTCTGCCAAAGAACCTCCCCATTAATATTTTACCTTTCATATCTAGTACTTTTTCCAAAAGAATGTCTTCACCTAAAACCAAGTTAACTCTCCCCTCTCTGAGCTTAGCACACTTTTTTTCTTTTTTTATGTAGTATGTGTTGTCTGTAGAAGTATCCTTCATCTTCATATTATTTTCAAAAATATCCCCTCTCTATAGGAGCCCATCCTCAAATCCAGTAGTAGAAATTCCTAAGTCCCTCTCTACCAACTAAAAATTTTTGTAGACACCTCCTAGGACCGAATTTTCATGAATCCTACATCTCCATCCACAAAGCACAAATCAATGGAAGGTGAAGTAAAACTAGTTGACATGCTAGGGAAGTATATCTTATGGTTAGAAGTGAATCAACCCTGAACATAATTTCTATCTTGTAAAGAACTGTCCTCACAAGGCGTACTGTCCATTTCTAAAAATGAATTGGTAAGTATATCTGCATCACTATTAATATCTGAGAACCAAGTTGAAAATAATTTCTTCTATAAATGGGATTCTGAATAAAATTTTAACTGAGTCCTCAAAGGTTTTTCTATTTTGTTCTAACTAGGTTGTGCTTCCCTCGAAGTATTAAACACCTTCTTCATCTTCCATTTGGTTTTTAGAGTATCTTCAATAGGGAAAATGGGAATATCTTCCATTGGGTCCAGGGTGTAGTCCACCAATTCAACCAAATCCTCCACCATCCCCTTCAATCCACCTCAAGGCCTTTCCTACTATGATATTCTTCTATGAAATGATAGAAAATACCATTTACAAGCTTATAACTGTCCTCTAGTGTATTCTAGAACCTTTAAAGCAAAGCAATCCAACATCTAGACTCTTCTAGATGAATGGTTTGAAACTCCCTTCAATGTAATTCAGCCAGAGTTAACTAAACCAATCTATTTTGGTCTTCATCCATTAACAACACTCTTCCCTGGATTTCACTTGCACACACTTATTTTCAGCTAATAATTTTAGTCAATCAAACCAAAGATTTAGGGCTCATAATATACACAAAAATTGTCTCTTTTGTTTTCATAATCCCTACAAGATGTAATGTAGACACATTCCTATCTAGTGTAACTAACTAAAACATTGTTTGAAATATAAATTTTGCATCTCTTCCATTTCCCTCCATTTGGTATAAAATTACTAATTATTTAAAGAAAAGACTATACTATTCTCTCATAAAAAACTGAGTAACTCAAAATCAGAAAAACATATCTTCCCTATCTTGTGATTTTGTTTGTCTTGGTATTTCTTTGCTTACACAATAAAATATTTAAAGCTAAATCCATGAAATGAGATTAGCAATATCTAGTAAAATCTACTACACTTTTCCTTTAATCTTTGAAATCCATCTCAAGAAAAATACTTTCAAATAACAATGTACCACTTTAGAAAAGTATTGATATGCATACAATGTATTCATCCGCTTGCACAAGAGAACAATTATAGATATGTTCTTCAAGAATACAATAAAAATAGTAGGGTTATGTATTAAAATGTTGTACCAATACTGATAGTAGAGGTTTTTCCCCCCAATCAGTTTCACACAAACAAAACAAAGGGTTGTTGTCCACTGTAAGATGAAATCAAAACCAAACTTTCATGCCATTCCTCACCCTTGCTTAGTAGATGTTATTAACAATTGTTGAAAGAGATATTTTACTTGACATCCATAGATACGAGGGAACTAATCAAACTCTGTTTTCCCTAGCCGAGGAATGACACCTTCACTTATTGTACTAGAGGGGTTTTCCATGATCTAGGTACCTTATAGACCAAATCCATAACATTGCTTCTACTACTTCTACTACCGCTTCTTACTGAGATTTCAAATATTGCTCTTAAATCCTTTGGGCTTCTGGTTTAATGATAGGAACTAAATATATGTATGACCCTTTTAAGCACATGATGCATTGACTATGTCTGCTTAATACCACTTATCCAACTGCCTGTCACTTCCTATAAAGTTGCTGCTTTATTTGAAACACAACCTTGTCTAACTCTATAGACCTCCATCCATGACCTATCCTCCTTATGCCTCATAGCCTCCACCATAACCAGATTGGAATATGCCTTATATAGATAAACGATCCTCATCTTTCCTGCTTGTCTCATTTCCATGATCCCCTCGCTAGCCATACGATGGGGATCTAAGTTCTATGGGCTCCAAAATCCCCCAGTGTCAAAGTTAACCAGAAAGTAACCCTACTTTGAAAGGAAAAGCCATTTTTGGACTAATGTATAAATGACAGTACTAGAAGCACCTCTTATTTACTTGTAAATTCCATTGAAACCTTTATTTTCTTCTTCTTTGACAATTTTAAACTTATCTAGACCCTTAAAATGCATAAAATCAAAATTTCTCAAAAAATACATGCTCGATTTGCAAAATCTCTACACACACATATCTCTCTAGCAAGGTTTTTATCCCTTGGAATCAAAGCTTTACAAGAATAAGACTAAGACAACTTCTAATCTGATATTTCATGACAGTCTCAAGCGAAATGGCTTAGATACTCTCAGCGAAAGGAGTTTGTAGTCATTAAAACGTGGAATGACTTGGGAACTCTTAGCAGAAGGATTCAGTAGTCATTAAAGCTTTGATTTGAAAAAAAAAACTTCCAAATAAATCATGTAGGTAGGGAAGCAAATCAAATGGATCTAGCCAAAGGATGAAGGAGTTTTTCTTCTTGGGTTTGTGATCTATTTGATCTGCCATCGCCCAAAATAAAAAACCTACAACCTATTGTGTGTACTAGACCCATTGTTGTGCCTCTGTCATGAGGGTTTCAAAGTCATCCACAGTTCTATGTCATTGCCTCCATGATTTCTCTCCTATAAACCCTAGCTCCATTTACTATATTATCCCAATATTAGAAATCCATATTCCACCCTTATCGACTGCTTCATCCCTTGGTATTACGAGCACATAGTTTTGTCTCTGCCAGATTAAAATGACTCACCCATCACCATGAGTGTTGTGGAGAAAGAAACCCTCAGATCTATTTTCCTCCATTCTAGCCTGACACAAAGGCTTTCGAGCTAACCCAACTCATCCTCTGCCAACTACACTCGGTGACACCCATCCACTTCTATCAGCAACACCTTTGTCATCATTGATGACACAAATCGAAAGGCCCTGACCAATGTTCCTATATAGCTTTATGGAATCAGAGAGAACCCTGTGGATGGATCATCCTCAGTTTTATGTTGTTGCCTCCATGATTTCTCTCCTATTAACCCTAGATCCCCTCCCAACCCACACCTCCGTCACCACTACCATCGCAAACCGAAAAGCCCCAACCAATGTTCTTGTGCAACTTCATGGACTCAGAGGGAGTCCTATGGATGGGCCTCATCCTCAGATCTATGTCTTTGCCTTCATGATTTATCTCTTGTAAAATCTAAGGTCCCCTATGTATTCACCATATTTACAATAATATTTTGAAACTTATATTCCAACCATAGAGATAGGTAAACCTTACTTTAAGACATTATCAAAATGAACATAAAAAAATATTTCTCCTTTAATTTTGCTTCCAAATATGGTTTATTTCCCTATAGTTTCAACCTTATATTATACCCTTATAACTCCCTTTAATGAAAGCAAATTATAATAAGGTAAACTCTTACCTTTATAATGTTGTAAACCGTAGCGCTGAATTCGGATGTAGATGACAACAATATTCAATGCTTTTCTTGGATGCTATGGCCAATGGAAGGCTTGACTTCAATCCTTGCAAGGTTGCACCTCAAATCAAGCTTCTTTGACCTACGTCGAACATATTTACCAAGAGCCTTAAATTCTCTTCCTTTTCTCTTACACATTGCAACTCCTTGCTGCTCCGAATGCTATTCCCTCCTTGGTCTTTGGTGCCTCAAATAGGAAGACGATATTTTTATGAGGGACAAGAGTCATAGGTATTTTATTCAACACTTGGAAGATGTAGATTCCTTTTGACACTTATAATATTTGCTAATGGATGGAGGATGAATGTTAGAGAATTTCTTGAGCACTTATATGACTTGGTTACATGTGTCACCTTCTTTCTAACACGAGCAATGCTTCCTGTGTAATGCTTATTTTGATTATTCCATTTATGAGGACAAGATTTCAATATTATTTTGAGTACTCCTATGGAGGACGTTAGGGTTTCTTCAATGGTGACAAGTGGAACCCTTTCTTTTTGCATGTACCTTCCTCTTGATCCCTCTTCAACGTATTCTTGCAAGCTTCCTCAATGTATTATTTCGAACTCTTTCTTTGTTGTGTTTTCTCCTTGATGCTTCGATGATGCTTGTTATGTGAGTTGGTTCTAGCTAGGATAATGAGAAATGCTTTGATGAATTTGAGCTAATATTGTGAGCAATGCTACGATGGAGGTTTTGTGACACTCTAATGGTGATTTTGAATGCTCCTTATGGATGTATGTCTAGCTCTCTTTATGCTTTGATTTTCTCCTACTTTCAAGCTATTGTATTTTTACCCTTGTGGATGATAGCTTCTCCTTGTGCTATGTTGTGTAGGTGGTTGTCCAAACCGTGGGTGATGTGAGCTCCTTGAAGGCTCTTCTACGGTTTCTTTGAGATGATCCTTGCTAGTGAAGGATGTATCTTTATGACACTTAGACCTTGTCCTTTTTGCTACGTAGAATAGAATATTATGGTCGAAGACAATGTAAATAAACTTGTAAATAGAATACATTCTTTTGCACCTCCTTTTGCAATATTTTTTGTTGGTTTTAATGGGGACTTTCTTGTAGGAAATATTTGATTTGACGTTGTTTCCTTTTTTAGACAACTCTCTCCTTTTGATTGGTTAATTTTGTAATAAATCCAAGCTAATAATCATGCAGATAGAAGCTTTTGTAGAAGTAATTTTTACCTGTAAAGAACCCTTAGTGCACCTTGAATATGAGACTCACCAAGTCTTGATTTGTAGCTTCTTTTATTGATTTTGGTGGTGGCTTTCTTCTCCACTCCTTGGAGGAATTTGATCTATTTTGGTGGCTTCTTTAGGCCACAAATTGTTGCAAGTTTTGTGCACTAAATAGTGACTCTAGACACTTTGATAATTTGTTGGTTTTGTACCCTTGATCTTAACAATCAAAAAACATAAACTAATCCTTTTTTAGAGTAACTAGTTAAATAAGTACAAATAGATCTCCAAATTAATGCACTTTAATGGTAACAATAATCTCACCTTATTGCTCCTATAAATAAACTCTCAAAGTAGTTTCTAATGCACTTAATAATATCTACAACTTCTTAAGAGTAATTGTAATGAACCCTCAAAAACAATCTATAATTTTTTACTACAATAAATATTGTAGGATGTAGTCTTCTTTATTTCTAGATATATAATAGGTAGATGATATATTTATTTCTTTCAAAATACATCCAACTCCTATTTTAATGTGCAAATATATCTTAAAAAAAACTATCTTTTGCAAATTTTGAAGACTGTAATATGAGCCCTTATTTTTGCAACTTTAATCCAAATATGGTGCGTAATGATACTTGATGATGAACCCCAATTTAAAGAGCAACTAATTGTACCCAAGTTGCTTACCTTTCATGGCTTCTGTAGATGATGTAAATCTTGGTATTTAGATTCACCAAGTTGTTGCCTTGTAATGTATGAATTTGTAGCTTATTGTTAATTGTCCAAAATAGCTTCTTGCTTCACCAAACTATGGTCTCAAACCTTCTATCTTGAGCCTAGGTTTTGGTGATTTGATCCTTCTAGTGGTATTCAGTTTTCTGTAGTAGATTCAGAAAGTCCTTTCTTCTAAAATGTGCCTTCTTGATGTGAGAAATAATCTCCAAATCTCTTGGATTTGGTAGGCTTCTTATGTCTGAATCCTCCTTCACTATTATTGTTGAATTTTGACTTAAAATAGGATCTTCTTCTTCTAAAGAACTTGAATGTCTTGATGTATTCACTAGATTCTTCTACAAGATTTGGCACTCTATGCCAAATTCTTCTTCTCTTGGGTTTGTTTTCGGATGGCAACAATTGTACCAAGTCCTTCACTATTAGGATCTTCTCCTTGGTAGTGTATTTCTCTAATGAGTTCTTCTAGGAACTATTTTGATGATGCTTTTATGAGCTCTACAACAAGGCTCTCCAAGCCTTCTTACTTTTCCTCCATGAGATATCTCTAAGGTATTCAATATTATAGCTTCTATGGTCTTCCAAATCAGACCTTTCCTTCAACCTTCTTTTGGAAGTGTTGGTGATGAGATCTTCTTCTCGGATCTCTAAAATTTGTTACTTCTCTAATCAGGAATAGGATTCTTCCAGTCCCTCTTTATCTCTTTCAAGATTAGAAATTTTTCAATGAGATCTTTTATCGATATCTTAAGCTTCTTCTAAAATAGATCTTATATCTGTTGTCTCCAATGGGATCTTTTTCAGACCTTTTAAACTTCACTAGTTATTCTTTAAACTAGAGGTATGAGTTATGTGTTGAGTCCTAGTCTTCACAGTCTTGTGGAAATACTAACTAATCTAGAATTCACAATATTCAATGAAGATCACCAATCTCTTATTTCATGAACTCTTATCTAGAATCTTCTTCAGGAACTCTTCTTAGGAGTCTTCTTCAAGAATAAGGCTTCTGTGGCCTTTTCTTCTTCAACAATATTGTTGGTTTACAATCTCTAGCAATTGGACCTTTTTTACAGATCTCCAAATCTGGAATCTTCTAGTTGTTGCTTTTGGTGTTGGATTGATTCTGAAGATGATATTCTTCCTAGCTCTCTATAGGAAGCTTCACAACTTTATTTGAATCTCATTTTCCTGCAACAAAGTATTAGTATAAAGATTATAAATCTAGCAATGATGAATCTTCACTAGTTGATTTGTCAAACTAGTGGAATGAATGTTGAGTCCTAGTCTTCATGAGTTTTTCTACAACTTTGTGGAAAGACTAGCCAAATATAATCTCAAAATTTCTACAACTAAGATTTATTTCATTCGTTTCAATATTTTTATGACTTTTCCTAATCCTATTGACTATTGTGGCTCTTTCTATCAATTGATTCCTAGTGGTAATATTTGCATGCAACGGTGCACAATGATAGATCTAGTTTGCAAAGATGCAGACCAACAATAGCAATGGTGACTCTCCCTAATCCTATATTGATTCACTATGGCTCTGATGCTATTTTTATCTTTTAAGGATATATGCAGTGGGAAAGATCTATCACAGGTTCTACAAAAAATATGAAAGAATAGAATTCTGCAATATGACTGAAATATACTATAAATAAAAAATGGTAAAAATACAATGCAATATGGAGGTGATGGTTATACCATTGATATAAGTTAAAGAACTATATTAGACTCTATCAAGGAGTATTACTACTACTACTCACCATTATAATGGACTTGATATACTTGTTATATATCACTCACTATGAGGCCCTTTATATAAGAAGATAGATTCCTTGACCAACACTCTACTTAGTTGTACAAGGGGACACCTTGCACCTTACAACTTGCATATTGACACTTGTCCATATATTACATTACTTGAAGTAACTAGCTAACTTCCCCCTAAAGTAATATCCTACTCTAACCATGTACCAAAGGTGGTACATTTACATGACCCAAATGATGTAATATACTCTAACAAAGGATGTTGGAATATATTATATTATTTGAGACATGCTATTGTACCATCTTGGGTACATCATTAGACTAGGAGAGTGTCTTAGATTAAGGCTTGAGTATTTACTTTATGTAATGTAATAAATGCACAAGTATTATTAGAATGTGCAATTATATAAATGTGCATGATGTCCACGTGTACATGAGTCTATAGGATAGGAATGTGAAGTGTCATTTGAGGTAGACCAAATATCATTTTGTAAACCTATATTATGGACTTCAAGTCCCATTTTTCATTGTACAAGTTCATTAGAGAAATATGAAGTTATGTTTAGTTTCTCTTGTTTTATTTTTCTCTTTAGCAATTATGTTTCTTGATTAGATAGAATACTTCAAAAACTATCATTGGTATCAGAGCTACAAGGGGACTTGATAGAATATTGAATAATTTCAAGAAGATTTGAATAGAAATCAAGTGAGAAGATTTCTAGCAAGGAGAAGTTTTTGATAGAGAATAATTTAGGACAATTATTGCCATTCGACAACAAGCCCAAAAAGGAAGAAGGATTTGGCAAGTAGTCTGCCAAATTTTGGAGGAGTTTCAGAGCTGTAAATTTATCAAATTCAGGGCAAAAATTTAGGTGATCCAAATCATCAAGAAATTCATCACCATATGGAGGTCAAAAAGGTATGCAACATTGGTGCAAATAGTTCATTATTTAAACATTCATATTTGGTTTATAATTAAGTTTTAAAAGCACCAAATTCAAGGTTTAAAGTTGCAAGAGGAAGGTTTCGAGTTTAATTCTTCAAGGAAGTGCAGAATAACTTGCACAAAAGAAATAGGAGTTAGATATATTTCAAAGGAAAATAAATATATCAACTTCCTACTATCTATTAAAAGCAAAGAAGATATTATTCTAAGGTAAATATTGGATATACTATAGTGCAAAGCAAAGCTATTCAAAAGGTATAGTATTTTCATGACTAAGATTCTTGGAATCACCATAGAAAAGTTAACCAAGCATTGAGCCAACAACGAGGCATAGTAGAGAGTTGCCAAGGAGAAGAAGGCAACGTTGAATCCACCTTTATCACAACTTGCAAAGAGAAAAAGTACTACTACCACGTCCAAAAGGAGAATTCGCTATCTTATGAAGGTAAGGTGAAGATTTTAAGAACATGGAGCAAGTATCTCTACATTTTTACGTAAACAATCACCATTAACAAACAAAGGAGTGCATAAACCAAGTGTATTCTACTATTACAAATCTGAGAACATAGCAGAGGAAAGATAGTTGCAGGTTCATACGTTATTAAACGTTGAAGTGGAAAAGAGCATTGCTTAGAAGAGGTAATCATTTGAATATATCACATTGAGAAACCAGAAAAGAAGTTACAATGCCAAGTGAAGAACATTACAGTGGAAAGAGTGCTAGATTACAAAGAACACATGGAGTAGGATTTACACTTCACAAGTGCCACATGGAAGAAGGTTTATGAGAATTAGTTCCTAGAAGAACGTTTTAGCACAAATAAGAGCATCACTTGGATATAGGACAACACCATACCAAACTTAAGAAGATATATGCCACTTGGAAGGAGAACAACACATTTAGGAGGTTGAGGAATGTTACAAGAATTTGTAGTGCTTGAAAGGAGGAGTTGAAGAGCCACTACCACCAAGTGTCACATAGTCAAAGAAAACTCCAAAGGAAGTCCAAACACATGCATTACATGAGTGACAATTCATATTTTACCCATGCATTAAGAAGACAACAAGGAGCACGTAGAGAATAACAGGAAAGTGCAAAGTGGAGGTAAACCTAATGCACAGTGAGGATAACGTAACCATCAAGAGCACATTGAAGAGTCAAAATTTTCAAGGCACCAAAGTAAAGTGCACTTAATGTTGTCATAAGCACTGAAGGAGGAGAATAGAATACAACGCCCAAGACAAGTGCAAATTGCAAGTCAAAGGAGGAAGACTACAAATAATGCACACCCAAGTTTAAAGAGGTATTGCATTTATTTAAAATCAAAGTGTAATTTTTATAAAGTTGAAGGAGGAATAAGGAACTTTATTACTAAGGTTGAAACTAATTAATTCTTAATGCTTGAGATTAATTAGATATTTGGAGATATAAGGATTTACTTTGATATAGTATAACCTTAGATGCATTATTGAATATTTGAATGCATTCTTGAAGAAAGGAAGGTTTATTTAAAAGCATTTGAATTTACTTTTTTCAAGCACAAGGATTATTTGCAAATATTTTATATTGGAGGAAAAAGGAATTCTACTTAGAAATTGAAATCATTAAATTTGCAAGTAATCATAGTTTCTAAATTTTCAAATAGGGATATATAAGGAGTTCTACATCAAATTTAGACCATTGAAATTTAGAAAATTAAACTTTTGAACATTGAAGAAGCTTTTATAGCATTGATAGAAAGTTGGAAAATTGCATTTTGAATTAGTCTCTTGCTCAAATTTATGAGACATAAGAAATCCAACTTAAAGGTCTTGAAAATAAAGAACCTTATCAAAACTTGAAGTTGCATTAAATTATCTTTAACTTTCTACTTAATTCAACTAGGGAGTCATATGGTAGTCAAGTCCATGGATTATTGGTATATAGATTCAAGAGCAAGCAAATATATGACTGGAAACAAATAATGCTTTGATTCTTTACATAAATTTTTTGAGAAACCATTTGCTAGAGCAGATAATAAAACTTATGAAGTAAAAGGAATAGGAAATATTCTAGTCAATCTAACAAATGGAAAAGGGATAATTAACAATGTGTTATATGTTCCTGGATTGACTATCAATATTCTTTCAGTTTCTCAACTCTTGGATCAAAACATGATAGTAGAATTTAAAGTTTTCAATGGAAGAAAACAATGTCATATTTTCAAACAAGGAAAAAGGATAGCTTCAGGTGCCTATCAAAGTGGTCTATTTGTTTTGGATACTACTTCACATTCAACATGCTTAGTTAAGGACTCAGATCTATGGCACAAACATTTGGGACATACCAATATATCTTCTATAAATGAAATGCTCAAGTATCAAATGGTTGAAGGAATACCAAATTTATCCTTGGAATCTATTGTCTGTCCATAATGCTTAGCAAGAAAACAATATAGAATACCTTTTGAACTTCATCAACATAGGCCTCAACAACCATTAGAATTAATATATATGGATTTATGTGGTCCAATGAATGTTACTAGTATTGGAGGACATAAGTATTTTCAACTATTTGTTGATGATCATACCATAAAGATGTGGGTGTACTTCATGAAGTACAAATTAGAAGCATTTAGTTATTTTAAACAATTTAAACTTCAAGTAGAGAAAGAATTAGGAAAGACTATCAAAAATTTTCGTTCAAATAGAGGAGATGAATTTATTTCAAAAGAATTTGATTTATTTCTAGAGGAAAATGGAATCAAAAGACAACTCACTACAACATATTCACCACAAAAAAATGGAATTGTAGAAAGAAAAAATAGGTCTATAATAGAAATTGTGAGATGTATGTTAAAAGAAGCTCATCTTGATCATCAATATTGGGTAAAAGCAGTCAAAACAAAAATATACTTACAAAACAAATTACCAACTAGAATAATCAAGCACATTACACTAGAAGAAGCATGGTCAAAACAAAAACCAAATATTGAAAAGTTGAGAATCTTTGGATGCAAATCTTATATGCATATTCCAAAACAAAAAAGGAAAAAATTAGATGACAAAACTATGGTTGGTATATTTTTTGGCTATGATGATGAATATGTAGGATATAGAATAAAAGATCCAAGTACAAAGAAGGTATACATAAGCAAAGATGTAGTTTTTGATGAAAAAGTTAAAATTGACACTAAAAAACAAAGTAAAGATGCAAAAGTTTTTCTAAATTTCTTAGAGGAAGATATGGTAAATGAAGAGACAAAATCAAAATCTCAAGATGAAGAGAGTGAATATATAGAGACATCTACAATTCCTCAAAAGAAAGAACCAATATGGCTTAGAGACACACTCAGGGAGTCAAACTTAGAATGAATGCCTGATCTTACTACTATAAGACCTCAAACTCATAGTCAAAGTAGAATGAAAAAAATATTACTAAGCACTTCAGTAGAGCCACCATCTACACTTCAAGCCTTAAATAAGTTACATTGGAAGGTAGCTATAGAATCTGAATATTCATCACTACAAAAGAATAAAATATGGAATCTAGTGAAATTACCTCTAGGAAAGAAAGTTGTGGGCTGCAAACGGATTTACAAAATTAAGTATAAAGTTGATGGGATACTTGACAAGTACAAAGCTTGGTTAGTAGCCAAAGGATATACTCAAACAAAGGGTATTGACTATGAAGAGACATTCACACCAACAACCAGAATGACCACTATCAAAACAATATGTGCTCTAGTAGCTCATCAGGGTTGGAAACTTCATCAAATGGATGTAAAAAGTGCTTTTCTTAATGGTGACTTAGAAGAGGAGGTGTATATATCACACCAAAAGGATTTGTTGTTAAAGTACAAGAACATAAGGTTTACAAATTAAACAAATCCTTATATGGTTTAAAGAAAGCTCCCTGAGCATGGAATATAAAAATTAATAATCACTTGCTACAACATAATTTCAAACAAAGTACATATGATCCAAGCCTATATACAAATAAAATTGGAAATGATATATTAATTCTTATAGTATATGTTGATGATATAGTGATTACTAGAAGCTCTGGAAAACTAATAGGTGAGATAAAAAAGGATCTTGAGAAGGCATTTGAAATGATAGATTTAGGATTGATGAATTATTATCTTGGTATGGAAATTCATCAAAATGGAGATAATATTACAATTACACAATCAAAATATGCAAAAAAATTATTTGAAAAATATAAAATGAAGGATTGATATACCTATGAAACAATGGCTTCAATTACCCAAAAATGATGGAACACCTTTAGTTTTAACTACAAGGTATGGACAATCAATTGGAAGTTTTTTGTACTTAACAAATAGCTGACCTGGTCTAGTTTTCTCTGAAAACTATATCTCACAATTCATGCAAGAGCCTAGAGAGAGTCATTGGAAATCTACTAAAAGAATACTACAATATATTAAGAAGACTACTCATGATGGACTAAATTTTTGTTTTGCATTGTACTCGGGTCCCCCACCCTTGACAAATTACAACTCTCTTCTTCAAAGCTTGAGAGTTTACAAATAGATACACTTATCAACTCAATTGAGATGCTATAGCTAGAACCCTACATCATTTTACATAAAATGTCTAAATTCTAGATTTTCATTTTTTGGATCTTTTCAATTTTCTGTATGAATACAAATATTCCATATTTTAGCATCCTTCTAGACATTTTTCCATAGCAGTCTTCACAATACCAAAACTTCACCTCTACTATTTATGCCTTGCATCTTAGTAGAGTAATATTTCCAAAACATCGCATTATCATAATCTGCTTTACCAAATTTGGATTGCAGGTTTCCTTCTTGAAACACAAGTGCAACCAAAAAAATTATAATAAATAGTCTATATGAAAACACATTACTATTACGAAATAAAGCAAATATTACCAATGAAAAACATTAAAGTAAAACTTAATCATTTATTGATTTAAGCAATCAACATTTTCTTGTCAGCTTCAACTAAACTTACTACTTCCTCTATGGCTAAACATATCTTCCTTTTTATTACCTCTAAACTGCTTTCATTTCCTTAAATATTCTTCTATTCCTTTCTAGCCATACAGTCCATAGTATTGTATCTTTTGATATATTTCATATTGTATGTAAAGCCTCACTTTTATAAGTGCTCTACCATTACTTTAACCAATATTCAATTCTGCTATTCATCACCATGCATTTACCAAGCATATTAAGAATCCATTGCCATAGATTCTAGACTATTGAGCAATATCCCAAGAGACAATATTTACTCTCCTCCTTTTTACAAAAAATACATTGAGAGGGGCCATGAAAACCCCATTTTCATAAGGTTATCCTAGGATAAAGTTATTCTATGACCTATTAGCCAAACAAACATTTTGAATTTAGGAATGCTTGAGATATCCCAAATATCTCTCCAAATTCTAGTGATATTATTATTTTGTTGGTGTTGTGCCTTTTTTTTTTACTTCTTGTTATGTATTCTCCTGAGCTATTCAACTCCCAAATTAATTTATCCTTGGATCCTCTCGAAATAATCACAGTTGTTATCTTTATACCCAAATGTCTCCTAGCATCAATATCTTGTATACTCATAAAAAAATATTCTTTCCATTTGTATCTTCCTTCTTGATCTTTGTACAAAATGTTTGAAACCATATCACCATATTTGTCTTGAAGCGATCTCATCCAAGGTTTCAAAATTGGATCTAAATTGAGTGGTTTTTATCACACCAAGTATCCATCCAAATAGAATTTTTTTCTTCAGTTCCCATCACCCATATTAAACCTTTAATCATAAGATCAATATATTTTTTTAAACCATTCTAAAGAGTAGTACCATTTGGTAGAGAGAATGCAGTAAATATTAAACTTGGGTCATTTATATCAACATACTTAGAAAAATTATTGCCCATTGTCTTTGAATCTCTTTGTACAATATCTAGATAATTTTTTCCCTAAGAGCTAAGTTTGCATCTATAAGAAATCTTAAACCAAAAGCTCCCCTTTTTTTATCATCACACACCTTGCTCCATTTCACCAAAGGAAATTTCCTTTTATCATGTAAACCTGACCACAAAAAGGATCGCATAATATAGATTAAACTTTTTTCAACTGATTTTGGCATAGAATACAATGACATATAATATGTTGGGATGGCTTGAAATACTGACTTAATTAACTACACTCTTCCTACTAATGATAACCATCTACTTTTTCAAGTTGGAAGTTTATTTTGAACTTTACTAATAATTGGATTCCATAATTCTCTCCTCCTTCTCCCCTCAAATAAAGGCATCCCTATATAAGTTGCAGGTAAATTTACCTCCTCCATTTGAAGCAACCTATAAATTCTTGCTTTGATATTAGCAAGAGTGTTAAGGAAGTAAATTTTGGATTTTTTCCTATTAACTTTCCCCGATGCTCTTTCATATTTTTTTAAAAAGTTATTCAAAGCTCTGGCCTGATTAATCCTTGCCCTTCCATAAGTCTTCTTTAAGTTTCTACTGAAAAACTCAGCCATAGTAATGAACAAATAAGGAGATAGAGGATCTCCTTGTCTAAGACCTCTCTTGGATTTAAAATATTTTGTTCTAACCCATAGACCAACACGGAATAAGAAACTGTAGATACACAAGCTTTAATCCATCTAACCCATTTCTTCCCGAATCCAAACTTTTCTAAAACTACAAAAAGAAAATCCCATTTAACCCTATCATAGGCTTTACTCATATCAAGTTTTAATATCATTGCTTTCTCTTTTCTTGAAGTTTTTGAATGTATAACTTCATGAGCTACTATGATCCCATCCATAATTTGTCTCCCTTTCACAAATCCTCCTTGCTCTTCTAAAATAATTTTGTCTAACAATGGAATTAATCAATTTGAGATAATATTATATGCCATATTACATAGGCTTATGGGTCTAAAAGAATCAAATAATTTAGCATTCTTCTTTTTTGGAATTAGGTTAAGATATGTTGCATTTATTTTATAAGGTATGTATTGCTTTTCCCTAGATTGTTCTTATGCCACCAATAAATAATCCTTCACTATATCCCAATTATGTTGGTAAAAAGTTGTAGATATCCCATCTAGACCTGGGGATTTATCCTTATTAAAAGATAAAAGAGCTAAATGAACTTATTCTAGAGTAATAGGCTCCATCAGTTTCCTATTGTCTTAATTCGTTATAATTGAAGGAACATCTTGAAGAAATTTATCATTAAGAACTTTAGTCTCCTCTGATCCTAGAATATTATGATAAAAATAATTAGCCTCTTTTCTAATTTCACTCTGGTCTTCAATCCAAACCCATTTTATTAATTTAATTCTACTAATTTTGGATGTTTATCTTTGTACTATAGCCATTTTTATGAAAAAACTGTGTATCTTTACCTCTTTCTTTTAACCAAGTGTGTCTTGATTTTAATATGCAAAATTTCTCTTCCATACTCAAAATATTATGATGTTTACTAAACAACTCCCTTTCCTCTGAGCTTGGATTATTATGTTCACATTTTTGGAATTTTGAAATTATATCTTTTAGTTCTTCCTTATTCTCAAAAATGTTTTCAAAAATGTTCTTGCTCCATTCTTTTAATCTAGAAGTCATAGATTTAATTTTATTTGGAAGAGCATACAACCCACCATTACCTGGAGAATTCCACATTTGAGCTATCATATTAGAAAGTTTAGGATGGCCTTCCCACATCTGCTCATATTTAAAATATGATCATTTTTTAAATTCACTAACCACCATTGTAATTCTTATTGGCCAATGATATGAACCAATCCTTGTTAAGGTATTAATATTAGCACAAGTTCCTTCATCGAGCCAATGATCCGAGGGAATGAATCTATCTAATTTTTTTGCTATTAGGTTCTGGAATCTCCTATTGTTGGTCCAAGTATAGTTGTCTTCTTTAAATTCAACCTTCCATGGATTATTGTTTTGAATAAAAGTTGGGAAATCTTTCATACTTTGGGTTAATCTCCTAATTCCCCCAAATTCTTCACCTAGCTTGGTTATGGCATTAAATTCTCCTATAAGCATGAATCAGGTTTCTTGGTCTTTACTTCTCATAAAAAAATCAATACCACTCTATACTTCTAATCTACCTAACTGGGTTGTAGGTCCATAGACATTGATAAGGATAAAATAAATATCTGCAAAGAGCAAGTGATTAAAGAGACTAATCAATGTCTAGTTTTATGAATGGTTACATAGGAGGTTCTAGAAGAATTCCAAAAAGTTATAATTCCCCCTGTTGCTCCTTTAGAATCCCATTCATATATTACCAATACTACTTTCATAGTTTTTGAAACTTCTTTTGTCATTTTAGTTTCTTGGATACAAAGAATATAAATCTTATTACTTAAAATTAGGTCCCTAATATACCTTTGCTTTGAGGGGGCATTAGCACCCCTTATATTCCATGAGATGATAATCATGTCTCATTAAGGGCTTTTGGCCCTACCTGCGTATTACTAATATTATTTTGTTGTTTGGTAAAGAGAAGTTCAACCAACTTAGTTTGTGTTCCTTTCTCTATTTTTTCTCTTTCTTCCCTGGATCTTGTTTGATAATTTGAGGATTTTCCTCTTTTTGCCTTGCTTATATCATGAGTTGTTCTTATTATTCTATTCCTTAATATTCTTTCATGATTTTTTTCATCATATTTATCCTCTCCTGACTCTATTATATAAGCTTTTGACTTGTCCTACTCATTTTCTAGTATTTCCTTATTAATGGCATAGGTATTAACTTTTAAAATTGCATTTTATTTTTTTATTGAATGGTGCATGGTACTTCAAGAGAGTCTTAAAAATATGATGAGACACATTCCTTAGTTTCATCAATAATGTTCTTCCTCAAATCAAGATCATATTGAATCGATGATTCCTTGTTAATATGTTGAAACTATTGTATTGTGTCCTCTAAGCTTTGATATACTTTTTCTTCATAGGCTAAATCCTCAAAAGAGTTGGTATTTCTTACAATATCCTTACTTACTAGTCTTTACTATTTATTTTCTTTCATTTTCTAGATCTATTTTTTGGAAGTTGAAAACCATCTTCATCCATAACCATTTGTAAGTTTCTCTTGTGGTTTTATACATATTATTATGTTGGGCTCTTCTTAGGGCATGATTTCTCAATATGCCCCACCTCATGACATATTCTACATATAAAAGATATATTTTCATAATCTATGGTTTGGATCCACATCTTATCCCCATAATTAAGAATGATTGATTCTAGTAAAACTTTACTTATATTAATCATGACCAATATCCGAGCATAAATAGCCAATAATCCATCTTTTGTTGTATCTAAAGTCTCAAGGAATTCTCCTAGAGTGTTGCCTATTCCCTTGAAGGTATCTATTTCCTAAAATTCAATGGGTAACATAAACATCTTAACCCATACTAGTACTAGGGATAGATTTACATTTTCAAGTGAAAAGCCTTCATACTAGTGGGTAAGAAAGAGTCCTGCTCTTCCCATAAACCAAGGACCCCATTTTAGGATTTTTTCTCTTTCTTACCTAGAACAAAAAATAGCTAGAAAGAAACCTTTAGGAAGAAATAATAGAATCACTCTTGGAGACTTCCAACTCCTGTCAATGCATTCTCAAGGCTGAAGCCCCTGGTCAATACCCATTAAATTTACCAAAAATTACCCTATATTGGAGCAACAAGGATCTCTCTGAGGTGCTCTCACTAACCTCTACCACTAGATATGATTCTAATGATTTAAATATAAATTGGTTCATGGAAAGGAAACTAAAACTAAAAATCTATTTAAATTTATCTAAATGTCCTATAGCAGATATATATCTGAAAAAAAGTTTTTAATAATTTGCATGCACAATTTCTAAGATAAAGAAAGGGGAAAAACTTAGCTAAAAAATTCTTTGTCCATATAGAATTTATTGCCTCACTGAAGTCCTAGCCCTTCATTGCTCTTCCCATCATCCGAACCCTAGCTGAAAAATATTTGCAATTTCATTTTTCGCAACTTGAAAAATTGTTAGTGCCCTTGTTCTGGATGGTTGACTTCATAGGGTTATATATTCCTCAATATTGTTCATATTATTTCATATGACCACTCATTTTAAATATACTTAAATTCTTCACAAGTTGGTCCAAGAATCAACTAATCGGATAACCCTTCGCAAAGATATGGCTCCTAAAAGATGAGAGGTTTTTTAGAAAAAAACCCTAATTCTTCATGAAGATAATGAATACATTCATAAAGGAACCCTTTTTGGTGATGGACTAACTTATATGAAGAATATTAAAGATTTTTATCTACAACGATACTCAGATCTTGATTATGTTGATTCTCTTGATGATAGAAAGTCTACTTCAAGGTACATTTTTTTTTTATCTTGGATTAGGACCAATATCTTGGCACAATAAGAAATAACATACAGTAGCTCAATCATCTACCAAAGAAAAATATCATGCAATAAGAGATACAACTTGTGAAGCTTTGTGGTTACAATATATATTATCTGACATGGGCATCAAATGAACTCCAACTCTTATATTTTGTGACAATCAAGGTGTACTCAACCTGATAAAAAATCCTATTGTACATGAACAAACTAAGCATATTGAAGCACAATGCCATTTCATCAAAGATCATTTTTAGAATCATCATATCAGTTTCAAGCATATTCCTATAGAATAATGGCTGGCAGACATATTTACAAAAGCTTTGGGATGAAACAAGTTCCAAATATTTAGATATCATCTATGCAAGACAAGAGGATATACCAAATAATGTAATATAGAGGGGTATTGGAATATATTACATTATTTTGTACATGCTAATGTATCATCTTGGGTACATCATTATACTAGGAGAGTGTCTTGGATTAAGGCTCGAGTATTTAATTTATGTAATGTAATAAATGCACAAGTATTACTAGAATGTACAATGATGTAAATGTGCATGATGTCCATATGTACATGAGTCTATAGGATAGGAATATAAAGTGTCATTTGAGGTATACCAAAGGTCATTTTGTAAACCTATATAATGGACTTCAAGTCTTATTTTTTATTGTACAAGTTCATTAGGGAAATATGAAGTTGTGTTTGATTTCTCCTATTTTCTTTTTATCTTTAGCAATTATGTTTCTTGATTAGATAGAATACTTCAAAAAATATCAAGGGAAAAGTAATCTAGAGATTGTACAAAGAGATTCAAAGACAATGGGCAAGAATTCTTCTAAGTATGTTGATCCTAGTGATTCAAGCTTAATATTTACTGCATTCTCTCTACCAAATAGTTCTGCACCTTGAAATGGTTTAAAAAAATCTATTGATCTAGTGATTAAAGGTTTAAGATGGGTGGTGGGAACTGGAGAAAAAATTTCTATTTGGATGGATACTTGGTGTGATAAAAAACCACTTAATTTATATCCAATTATGAAACCTTGGATGAGATTACTTCAATATAAATAGGGTGATAGGGTTTCACCTGATTACAAGTATACAAGACATTGATGTTAGGAGGCAGTTGAGTAGAAGAATAACAACAATGATTATTCTAAGAGGAGCTAGGGATAAGTTGATTTGGGAGTTGAATAGCTCAGGAGAATACACATCAAGTAGTGGATATAATGTAAAGCACCAACAAAATATGAATATAGAAATAATATGGAGAGATATTTGGGATAGCCAGAGCATTCCTAAAGTCAAAAAGTTTGTCTAGCTAGTAGGTTATAGAAGAATTTTATCCTAGCACATATGCCCCCCGCTGTCATTTTGACTTGAAGGACTTTTGCATAATATAGATTAAGCTTATTTTCAACTAATTTTGGCATATAATACAATGACATATAATATGTTGGAATGGCCTGTAAGATTGACTTAATTAACTTCACTCTTCCTACTAGCGGTAACAATCTACCTTTCCAAGCTGGAAGTTTATTCTGAACTTTACTAATAATTGGATTCCATAATTCCATCCTCATTTTCCCCTCAAATAAATGCATCCTTAGATAAGTTTCTAACAAATTTGCCTCCTCCATTTGAAGTAACCTACAAATTCTTGCTTTGATATTAGCTAAAGTGTTAAGGAAGTAAATTTTGGATTTTGTCCTATTAACTTTTTACCCTGATGCTCTTTCGTATTCCTTTAAAAAGTTATTCAAATATTTGGCCTCTTTTATCCTTGCCCTTCCAAAAAGGGTTGTATCATCTACAAACTATTGATGGATGATGTTGTCGATGTTATTACTAACCTTAAGTCCACTTATAATCCCATTTTTGTAAGCCTTATTTAAGTTCCTACTCAAAACCTCTGCCATAGTAATGAACAAATAAGGAGATATATGATCTCCTTGTCTAAGGGCTCTCCTGGATTTAAAAGATTATGTTACTGACCCATTGACAAACATTGAATAAGAAACTGTAAAAACACAAGCTTTAATCCATCTAACCCATTTCTTTCTATATCCAAACTTTTCTAAAACTGCAAAAAGAAAATCCCATTTAACCCTATCATAGGCTTTACTCATATTAAGTTTTAAGATCATTACTTTCTCTTTTCTTGAAGTTGCTAAATGTATAACTTCATGAGCTACTATGATCCCATCCAAAATTTATCTCCCTTTCATAAATCCTCCTTGCTCTTTTGAAATGATTTTGTTTAACAACAACCTTAATCGATTTGCAATTATTTTGAAGATAATATTAGATGTCATATTACATAGGTTTATGGGTCTAAAAGAATCAAACAATTCAACATCCTTATTTTTTGAAATTAGGGTAAAATATGTTGTATTTATTTTATAAGGTATGTATTGTTTTACCCTAGACTGTTCCACTGCCACTAATAAAGAATCCTTCACTATATCCCAATTATGTTGGTAAAAAGTTGCAAAGAGCCCATATGGACTTGAGAATTTATCCTTATTATAAGATAAAAGAGCTAAATAAACTTCTTTTAAAGTAATAATCTCTACAAGTTTCCTATTGTCTTCATTCATTATAATTGAAAGAACACTTAAAAAAATTTATTAGTAAGAACTTCAATCTCCTCTAATCCTAAAATATTATGATAAAAAAACTTTGCCTCTTTTCTAACTTTTATTTATTCACTTTGTCTAGAAGAACCTCTATAATTCTTAGCCTCCTAAATAAAAAAAAACATGAAAAACTCACCAAAAAACACTTTAATACTCCTATTATGCTCAAGCCCACCTCACTCACCACTCCAATTCATTAATTTATGAGTAATGAAAATCAAGGGAATTATGATTTCCTTTTGCTGGAAACATGTACCTACAACATTCTCTTATATTATATTTTTTAAGGTTACATAGGGGAGTTGGTTATAGTCATTATTTTTAGTAACTGGTAAATGCAGGGTTCAAACTACATAATTCTACATAACTACTTCTAACAATGTTGACTTGATGTGACCCGATGTGATATGGAGACCATCATTTTCTTGAGTTGTCGTCAATCTAACGCACACTCAAAAGATTCAACATACACTCAAATGATTCAACACAAACTACTACCTTTAATGTCGATCTAACACACACTCAAAGGATTCAGCATACACTCAAATGATTCAACACAAACTATTGCATTTACTAAAGCTGGCAGCGTGTCCCGAAGGTACCTTTACTAAAGATGATAGTGTGCCCTGAAGGTTTAAGCCTAGATCTCTTATTGATGACAAGTACTTGATAGTCAAGCCTTTGCCAATTCACCCTTGGGAGCAAACATTAATTAAGAAAAATTGTTCCCTATCCCTTGGGAGCTAGGACTTTTCGTTCGATGGGCCTGTCCCATCCGAGCATACCTCGAGCATTCCTAAAGTCAAAATTTTTGTCTAGCTAGTAGGTTATAGAAGAATTTTATCCTAGGATAATCTTATGAAAAGGGTTTTCATGGCTCGTCACAATGTGTTATTTATAAAAATGAGGAGATTATAGACTATCTCTTGGAACATTGCTAGACTATCTCTTGGAACATTGCTAAATAGTCTAGAAACTATGGGAATGGGTTCTTATTTTGTTTGGTAAATGCATGGCGATGAATGAAAAAATTGAAGAATGGTTAAAGCAATGGCAAAGCACTTTTAAAAGTGAAGATTTATAGACAATTTAGAATATATTAAAATATGCAATACTTTGTACTATATGGCTAGAAAGGAATATAAGAATATTTAAAGGAAAGGGAATAAATTTAGAGGTAATGAAAAAGAAGATATATTTAGCCATAGAGGAGTCTAATCTCACCCTTTCAACTCACTCAATCCCTAATTTGGAAGCAGAGAGCCTTGATAGATGGAGTCAAGTCATCAAATGGAATTATGATGTTGGGTACAAGAGAAACAAAAAGAAGGAAAATAATATAAAGTGGAAACCACGATATATGGAGTTGGTCAAATTAAATTTTGATGGTGCATCTAAAAAATATCCAAGACCAACAGGAGGAGGAATAATTAGAAATAATAGAGAGATTTTGTCTCATTACACTTTCATTAGTGGATTTAAGACAAATACTAAAGTTGAAGCTTTGGTGGCTTTAGAAGAGTTTAAAATATGAAAACAAATGAAATGGAATAGAGTATGGATGGAAGGTGAATTACTCATAATAATAAATGCAATTTTGAGAAAATAAAAGGCTCCATGGAACATATAAGAGATAATTGTGAAAATTCAATATCGTGCTAAAGAGTTTGAAAAAACCAGGTTTACACATACATTAAGAGAAGGAAATAAATGTGTATTTGCTAGCCAATAGAGGGGTTCTAATTGAGGATCACGAAGTTAAATTCTCTTTTCCATGGTTAGAGGAAGTAGTAGGTTTAGCTGAAGCTGACAAGAAAATGTTGACTACCTCAATCAGATAATGATTAAGATCTATTTTAATGTTTTTCATTGGTAATATCTACTTTACTTTATAACATTAACGTGTTTTCATATAAATTATTTATTATATAATTTTTGTTGCACTTGTATTTCAGTCAAGAAACTAGCAATCCAAATTTGGTAAAGCGGATTATGATAGTGTAATGTTTTGGAAATATTACTCTACTAAGATGCAATTCATAGATAGTAGAGGTGAAGTTTTGGTATTGTGAAGGCTGCTATAGGAAAATATCAAGAAGGATGTTGAATTCTAGAATATTTATATTCACACAATTGAAAAAAATCTAGAAAATAAAAATCAAGAATTCAAACATTTTATGTAAAATGATGTAGGTTTCTAGATATAGCATCTCAATTGAGATGAGAAGTGAATCTATTTGTAAAATTTCAAGCTCTAAAGAAGAGAGTTGTGATTTGTCAAGGGTGGGGGACCCGAGTACAACCCCTTGTTCTCTAGCATAAAAAAATCTCAAGTATGGGGCTCACATCTTAACGTTAGACATAAAAAAAACAATGGCATCATTAAAGGAGGCTTTCCATTAGAATGGCCAACAAACCTAGTCATATCATTGTATAAAAATGGAGAAACCATCAATCCTTCAAATTACCATGCCATCATGGTTAATCATTTTTGGAAAATTATTTAGAAGCATGGTGGAAAGCAAAATCAACAAATGGGAAGAAAAACAAAGAAAAAGAGGAATGGGGTAAACATGCTTTAGACTAAAGCACTCAATAATAGGTCACTACAGTACTTTTAGGTGACTAATAAACATGTAATTAGAAAGTAAAATTTTATTGTTGTCTTGCAGACTTTGAAAGGCTTTTGACACAATAGGTGAAGGTAAATTATGGAAAAGAATGGAATAACTTATCGTACCAAACAAGTACAAAGTAATTGTACACAAACTTTTATGAGTAGGTGGTAGTAAAATCCATAACTCTAGAAGGATTTTTAGAGTGTTTTGGGAGCGATATTGGTGTGAAATAAGGTTGTACATTATCACCTACTATAAACCTTATATTCATAAATTAGAGGAAGGGTGGAAAGGTTGGGAGGAGAGGGAATACGATTGGTCAATTATGTAGTTAAACTTCTCCTCTGTGTTGTAACTTTATTTTAATCAATAAGACATTCCAAAGTTTAAAATAACATCTAAAGGCCTTAGAGAATTTTTGTAAAGAAGTCAGGATGCAGGGAAACACTAGAAAAACTAAGATTATGGCTTTCTTTACTCGAAGAGAGCAAAGCCAACCGAATATTTTGTTTGAAGGAAATCCATTAGAGGTAGTAACATAATAAAAATACCTTGAGTTGGAATTTCAAAGCAAACTCAATTGGGGAACATGTAAGATTAAACACATACAAGTAGGATAGGGATAGAAAAGTAAAGATGTGGGATTGGAAAACTATTAGGGTCCATTTTGGATTATCTAGTGTTATTATATGAGTGTGAAGCATGGGATAATAGTACATCAAATTTCAAATGGAGATAAAAAGAAAGAATTTAAAGTGTCTAATTATAATTAAATATCAATCTCATATGAGATTCTACTTGCTTAAACATAGTTTTTTCACTATAAGGAGAAGTTAGGGTAAGACTATTAATTAATCTAAAGAAAATAGAAAGAATTAAGGACTGCAGATTGCCAAAACAATTAATTGATTAAATACTAAATAGAAGAAAAACACGTAGATGAAACAAAACAAGAAATAGATAGAAAAATGGACTATTAAATTTCACAAGGTCCCAAACTCCAACAAAGGAATTAAATATTATTCAAGACAGAAATTCAAAATTGTCATTTAAACTAAATTTTTAGAACAAAAAAAACAATATCACATCAATGAGTTCAACCCAAAATGTCAACATAGTCAAAAGGACATAGATGCAATGATCAAATGAAAGTAAAATGTGCTTATAGCCCAAATAAGATATACTTCAAACCAAGTTAGATGAAAAACTAGGAGATATGCATCATCTAAAGAGGCATGGTCAAACAAATACGTGTCTTTTGCACAATTAGGGTATTGGAGACCAATTTTTTTTGTCATAGAATGCAAAGCCTACAAGGGCATCAAGAATGTATGTGAAGACACTTTAAACATAGGAATTTTTTATTAAAATAAAAAATATAAAAGACATAATCTAAAAGATGATAAAAAATATGTGTTAAAGTGGAAAGATATTTCACCATAAGAATTTCTAATCAAAATCAACCAAAAAAAAAACATACTTCAAAACATGTAAAAACCAGGTATTAAAGTGGAATGATATCTCATCATAGGAATATACCAATAGAAACAATGATTGATTAGAATTCAAGAGAGCCAACTTCCATAGGGGCAGTTAGGGAAAATTCCCCCAAAAAATAAAATGCAATACAAACAAGAATTCACATGACAAATTTGAATTTCTTATTTGTATAGTAATTTATTTTATTTTTATTGGAGTTTGCTCTCCTTGCCCCTATGATAGTTAGCCCTATTGAACTATAACTTGTCATTGTGATGTTCTTATTTCTACATATTTTTATTGGCATATTCCTATGATGGAATTTCATTCCACTTTAAACCTATTCTTATCATCTTTTGGAGTGTGTTTTTATTATTGATTTTGATGATAAATTCTTATGGTGAAATCTCCTTGCACTTCAATTTCTATTTCTTATCATCTTTTGGATTATGTTTTTTCTGTTGTTGATTTTGATAAGAAGTTCCTATGTTTTTAATATTCTCAATCCTTCAAAAGTTTCTATTAGTGAATCTATTTTTAGAGTGTCTTCACATGCATTCTTGACGTCCTTATAGGCTTTGCATTCTGTGACCAAATCTTTTTCGGTCTCCACTACCCTTGTTGTGCAAAAGACACATGTTCTTTTTGACCATGCCTCTTTAGGTGTTGTCCATCTCCTAGTTTTTAATCTAAGTTGGTGCAAACTATATCTTATTTGGGCTATAATCACCTTTTCCTTCCATTTAATTACTACATCTATGTCTTTCTTTAGACTATGTTGACCATTTGGGTTAAACTCATTGATGTAATATTGTTTTTCCTTTCTAAAATTTTAGTCTACGTAACAAGTTTGAATTTTTTTGTTGGATTTTGGGACCTAGTGAAATATAATGGTCAATTTTCCCATCCATTTGTTGTTTTGTTCCATCCATGTGTTTTTTCTTCTATTTAGTATTTATTTGATTACTTGTTTTGGCCATCTATGGTCCTTAATTCTTTCTATTTTCTTTAGGTACCCTAATAGTCTTTCCATAACTTTTCCTTCTACTAAAACATTCTATGTTTTAGCAAGTAAAATCTCATATAGGACAATTGTTTTAGTTATAATCAACCATTTTTGAATTCCTTCTTTTTATCTCCATTTGAAATTTGATGTAGTATTAGCCCACACTTCACACTCATATAGCAACACTAACCCAAAAAGGACCCTAATGGTTTTCCAACCACACAAGTCCATTTTTCTACTCCTACCCTACTTGTATTTGTTTAATCTTGCATGTTACCCAATCAAGTTTGCTTTAGCTCAATTGATTATATTCCCCCACTTTCAAGGAAGATACCTAGGTTTGAATCTTGCCAAGGATCGCTCATTGAAAGTTAAGGAATATAACTGATTGAAATAATTACATTTTATACTTTCTTGTATATTTTATAAACCATTATACTATTGTTTTTTTAAATATTTATGGAAATTGTAATCCATTAAATATATTGATCTTCGTAATTAAAATAATTTTTATTTAATTATATATATATATATATATATATATATATATATATATATATATATATATATATATATATATATATTTGAATAATAAGGGGTTGTACTCGGGTCTCCCACCCTTGACAAATTACAACTCTTTTCTTTAGAGCTTAATAATTTACAAATATAAACACTTCTCATATCAGTTGAGATACTATAGCTAGAAACCTACATCATTTTACATAAAATGTCTGAATTCTTGATTTTCATTTTCTAGATATTTTCAATTTTTTGTATGAATACAAATATTCCAGAATTCAACATCCTTCTTGATATTTTTCTATAGTAGCCTTCACAATACTAAAACTTCACCTTTACTATCTATGCATTGCATCTTAGTAGAGTAATAATTCCAAAACATCGCACTATCTTAGTCTGCTTTACAAAATTTGGATTACTAGTTTCTTTCCTGAAAATAAAGTGCAACCACAAAAATCATAATAAATAGTTTATATGAAAACACATTATTGTTACAAAATAAAACATATATTACCAAAGACAAACATTAAAGTAAATCTTAATCATTGTTTGATTTAGGCAATCAACATTTTCTTGTTAGCTTCAACTAAACTTTCTACTTCCTCTAACCGTGGAAAGTAGAATTTAACTTCATTACCCTCAATCAAAAATCCTCTATTGGCAAGCTTATCTGCATATTTGTTTCCTTCCCTTAAAGTATGTGTAAACCTAATTTCTTCAAACTCTTTAGCAAGATCTTGAATTTCCATAATTATCTCTTGTATGTTTTATGGAGCCTTTGCTTTCCTCAAAATTGCATTTATTACTATGAGAGAATCACCTTCCATCCATATCTTTGTTCCATTTTAATTGTTTGCATATTTTTAACCCTTCTAAAGCCACCCAAGCTTCAACTTCATTATTTGTCTTAAACCTGCTATTGAAAGTGTAATGAGACAAAATATCTCCTCCATTATTTGTAATTATTCCTCCTCCTCCTAGTGTTGGATTTCCTTTAGATGCTCCATCAAAATTCAGTTTAACCCACTCCACATCTGGTGGTTTCCACTTTATATTTTTTGCCTTCTTTTTGCTTCTCTTGTACGCAACATAATAATTCCATTTAATGACTTGACTTCATCTATCAATGCTCTCTACTTCCATATTAGGGACTGGGTGAGTTGATAAGGTTGGTTTAAACTCCTCTATGGCTAAACATATCTTCCTTTTCATTACCTCTAAACTTCTTTCCTTCCCTTTAAATATGCTTATTTTCCTTTCTAGCCATACAGTCCAAAGTATTATATCTTTTGATATATCCCATATTATCTTTAAATCCTCACTTTTATAAGTGCTCTTCCATTGGTTTAACTAATCTTCAATTCTACTATTCATCACCATGCATTTACCAAACATATTAAGAATCCATTGCCATAGATTCCAAACTATTGAGCAATGTCCTAATATTCAAATAACACATTAAGAGGGTCCATGAAATCCCCTTTTTATAAGGTTATCCCAGGATAATATTATTCTATGACCTACTAGCCAAACAAACATTTTGACTTTAGGAATGCTTGGGCTATCCCAAATATCTCTCCATATTCTAGTGATATTATTATTTTGTTGGTGTTGTACATTATATCCACTTCTTGTTGTGTATTCTCCTGAGCTATTCAACTCCCAAATCAATTTATCCGTGGCTCTCCTTGGAATAATCATAGTTGTTATCTTTGTACTCAGTTGTCTCCTACCATCAATGTCTTGTATACTTGTAAACAAAATTTATTTCAATTTGTATCTTCCTTCATGATCCTTCTACAAAATGTTTGAAACCTTATCACCATATTTGTCTTGAAGCAATCTCATCCAAGGTTTCAAAATTGGATTTAAATTGAGTGGTTTTTTATCACACCAAGTATCCATCCAAATATAATTTTTTCTCCAGTTCCCACTACCCATATTAAACCTTTAATCATAAGATCAATAGATTTTTTTAAACCATTCCAAAGAGCAAAACCATTTGGTGGAGAGAATGCAGTAAATATTAAACTTGGGTCATTGGGATCAACATACTTAGAAGAATTCTTGCCCATTGTCTTTGACTCTCTTTGTACAATCTCTAAATTACGTTTCCCCTAAGAGCTAAGTTTGCATTTGTAAGAACTCTTAAACAAAGACCTCCCATAGTTTTATCATCACACACCTTGCTCCATTTTGCCAAAGGAAATTTCCTTTTATCATGTAAACTTGACCATAAAAAAAATCGCATACTATAGATTAAGCTTCTTTTTAACTGATTTTGGCATATAATACAATGACATATAATATGTTGAAATGGCCTGTAAGATTGACTTAATTAACTGCACTCTTCCTACTAATGGTAACCATCTACCCTTCCAAGCTGGAAGTTTATTCTGAACTTTACTAATAATTGGATTCCATAATTCCATCCTCATTCTCCCCTCAAATAAATGCATCCCTAGATAAGTTGCTAGCAAATTTGCCTCCTCCATTTGAAGTAACCTGCAAATTCTTGCTTTGATATTAGCTAAAGTGTTAAGGAAGTAAATTTTGTATTTTGTCCTATTAACTTTTTACCTTGATGCTCTTTCGTATTCCTTTAAAAAGTTATTCAAATCTCTTTCCTCATTTATCCTTGCCCTTCCAAAAAGGGTTGTATCATCTACAAACTATTGATGGGTGATGTTGTCGATGTCATTACTAACCTTAAGTCCACTTATAATCCCATTTTTGTAAGCCTTCTTTAAGTTCCTACTCAAAACCTCTGCCATAGTAATGAACAAATAAGGAGATAGATGATCTCCTTGTCTAAGGCCTCTCCTGGCTTTAAAAGATTATGTTACTAACCCATTGACCAACATTGAATAAGAAACTGTAGAAACACAAGCTTTAATCCATCTAACCCATTTCTTTCTAAATCCAAACTTTTCTAAAACTGCAAAAAGAAAATCCCATTTAACCCTATCATAGGCTTTACTCATATTAAGTTTTAAGATCATTACTTTCTCTTTTCTTGAAGTTGCTAAATGTATAACTTCATGAGCTACTTTGATCCCATCCAAAATTTATCTCCCTTTCATAAATCCTCCTCACTCTTTTGAAATGATTTTGTTTAACAACGACCTTAATCAATTTGCCATTATTTTGGAGATAATCTTAGATGTCATATTACATAGGTTTATGGGTCTAAAAGAATCAAACAATTCAACATCCTTATTTTTTGAAATTAGGGTAAGATATGTTACATTTATTTTATAAGGTATGTATTGTTTTACCCTAGACTGTTCCACTACCACTAATAAAGAATCCTTCACTATATCCCAATTATGTTGGTAAAAAGTTGCAAAGAGCCCATATGGACTTGAGAATTTATCCTTATTATAAGATAAAAGAGCTAAATAAACTTCTTTTAAAATAATAAGCTCCATCAATTTCCTATTGTCTTCATTCATTATAACTGAAAGAACACTTAAAAAAATTATCAATAAGAACTTCAATCTCCTCTAATCCTAAAATATTATGATAAAAAAACTTTGCCTCTTTTAACTTTTATTTATTCACTTTGTCTAGAAGAACCTCTATAATTCTTAGCCTCCTAAATAAAAACAAACATGAAAAACTCACCAACAAACACTTTAATACTCCTATTATGCTCAAGCCCACCTCACTCACCACTTCAATTCATTAATTTATGAGTAATGAAAATCTAAGGGAATTATGATTGGTAACATGTACCTACAACATTCTCTTATATTATATTTTTTTACGGTTGCATAGGGAAGTTGGTTATAGTCATTATTTTTAGTAATTGGTAAATGCAAAGTTCAAACTACATAATTCTACATAACTGCTTCCAACAATGTTGACTTGATGTGACCCGATGTGAGATGGAGACCATCATTTTCCCCAAGTTGTCGTCCATCTAACGCACACTCGAAGGATTCAGCATACACTCAAATGATTCAACACAAACTACTACCTTTAATGTCGATCGAACACACAATCAAAGGATTCAACATACACTCAAATGATTCAACAAAAACTACTGCCTTTACAAAAGCTGGCAACGTGTCCCGAAGGTACCTTTACTAAAGCTGGCAGCGTGTCCCGAAGGTTTGAGCCTAGATCTCTTATTGATGACAAGTACTTGATAGTCAAGCCTTTGCCAATTCACCCTTGGGAGCAAAACATTAATTAAGAAAACCTGTTCCTCTATCCCTTGGGAGCTAGGACTTTTCGTTGGATGAGCCTGTCCCATCCGAGCATACCCCTCAAGCTAACCGGGATTGGTTTATTTTTTTTCTCTTATTGATGACAAGTACTTGATAGTCAAGCCTTTGCCAATTCACCCTTGGGAGCAAGCATTAATTAAGAAAACCTGTTCCTCTATCCCTTGGGAGCTAGGACTTTTTGTTGGATGGGCCTCTCCCATCCGAGCACACCCCTCAAGCTAACCGGGATTGGTTTATTTTTTTTTAATCCGGCGTAGGATAGAGAGAACTTGCTTCTAAGATATATTATATTACTTAATAGCATATCTTCAAAGATTACCTTGGTAAGACTTTGAGCATTTACTAAGAAAAAATCTAGGTTCAAAGAAAACATGCTCAGTCTGGGCAAAATGTAATTGACTTGAGTCCAGTAAATATGCCCAGCTTGGCAACGAGTCTATCAAACTTACCGCAATTAAAGGTAAAAGCCTCTGACAAAAATTGATACAACCTTAACAGAACATCTCATAAATTTTCCCATGTAAATTATTCCTTGGGTTGAGTTACCAGCGTGAAAATTTTGCCGTGGGTTGAATTACCAGCATGAAATTTTTTCCGAAACTGAAGCACAGAACATTCAAATTCCCCTTCAGAACAGCCATTGAAGTTCCAAAAACGTCGAAATTACAGCCAAAAGTTAAGCCGGAGCAACATTTGCACCAAAACTCTAATCCGAACTCTCGTTCTTTGCAAAAGGAGATAATACAATTTTGGAAAAGTGGAAGATTGAAGGAAGCGGTGACAAACGCACAAGGTGAGCGACTAGATAATGTTGCAGCCACAAGGCTTGTTACAATGTACGCAAAATGCGGCAGTTTGGCACTTGCACGCCAAGTGTTTGACCAAATGCCGCAACGAGATAACTTATTGTGGAATTCCATGATTGGAGCTTATGCCAGGCATGGATGCTGTGGAGAGGCGCTTGAATTGTATCATCAAATGCGCAGGGCGGGTCTTAAAGCGGACAATTTTACGTTCCCCTGCGTTCTGAAGGCCTGTGCTGGCATGATGGCCGTTGAAAAGGGGAAGGAGATTCATGGGCATATAAAGAAATCAGGGTTTGAGTCCCATGTCATTGTGGCCAATTCCCTTGTGGATATGTATGCGAAGTGCTGGAGTATGGAGGATGCGCGCCAAGTGTTTGACAAAATGCCTGAACGGGATGTGGTGTCCTGGAATGTGATGATCGCTGGGTGTGTCCAGAATGGGCATTGTGAGGAGGCTTTGGAGGTAATAAGGATGATGAGAGGTCCAGGGCTTGATGTTTTTACTGTTGCAAATGTCGTTACTGCTTGTGGGCACTTGGGGTGGCTACGGCAAGGCAGAGAGATCCATGGTTGTGTGGTTTGCAAGGGATTTGAGTCGGATTTTGTTGTGATGAGTGCACTTATGATGATGTATGCAAAATGGGGGAGCATTGAAGATGCTTTCCGGATGTTTGACAAAATGCCACAAAGAGATGTTGTTTCATGGACTGTGATGATTGCAAGGTGTGTTCAGAATGGGCAGAATGGCGAGGCATTGAAACTCTTCCGTCGTATGCTGATGGCGGGCCTTAAGCCTGATCCTCTCGCCATTACTAAATTACTCCAGGCATGTGGGGAAGTATCAGCTCTGCAGACAGGTAAGGAGATTTGTAATTATATAATTAGGAGGGGTTTTGAGTCGGATTCTTTTGTGGGGAGTGCACTTCTAGTTATGTATGCAAAATGTGGAAGATTGGTTGATGCACGCCATGTTTTTGACAAAATGCCTACTAAGGATGTTGTTTCCTGGACTGCAATGATTGTAGGTTATACCCAAAATGGGCAGGGAGATCATGCACTGAATTTTTTTCATGAAATGCAATTGGCAGGAATGAAGCCTGATTCCTTCACCATTGCAAGTCTGGTCTCGTCATGTGCTAGCTTTGGTTTTTTGTGTTTAGGGAAGGAGCTCCATGGATACATGCTTAGAAGACAATTTGAATCCAAACTGTCAATAAGCAATACTCTTATAGACATGTATGCCAAATGTGGACGTATGGAGGATGCAAGGAAGGTTTTTTACCAAATGCCTCAGAGAGATGTTGTTTCGTGGACTGCAATGATTGGAGGGTATGGCATGCATGGTCATGGACAACTTGCGCTCAAATTCTTTCAAGATATGCAAAAAGAAGGTGTGAAGCCTAACCATGTCACCTACACTGGTGTTCTTTCTGCTTGCAGCCATGCTTGCCTCGCAGATGAAGGTTGGATGTGCTTTCAGCTTATGACTGAAAACCATCACATCACACCCACAATGGAGCACTATGCCTGCATGGTCGACCTACTTGGTCGCACTAGATGTGTGGAAAAAGCATTAGACCTAATCATGAAGATGCCGTTAGAACCAAATGCTAGTGTATGGGGGGCATTGCTTAGTGCTTGTAGGCTTAACTGCAATGTAAATGTAGGAGAGTTTGTGGCTGAACGACTTTTTGAATTAGAGCCTAACAGTAAGGGAAATTATGTTTTGTTATCAAATATTTATGCTGCTGCTGGTAGATGGGATGATGTAGCAAAGATTAGAGATTTGATAAAAGATAAGGGGTTAAAAAGGAGCCCGGGTTGTAGCTGGATTGAGCTCTACAATAAAATGCATGTATTCACTGCAGGGAATATATCACATCCACAGACTGAAAATATATATGAAAACTGGGATAACTTAGCTGGAAAAATGAAAGTAGCAGGGCATGTTCCTGAATACAAACTTTGTGCTACTGCTACATGATGTGGCAGAGGAGGCTAAGCAAAAGTATTCTTAGTGGCTACAATGAGAGATTAGCGATTGTAGTTGGGCTTATCAACAAATACTCTGGGAGAACTATTAGAGTCACAGAGTTGATAGAATCTCCACATGTGCAGTGCAAGCCCACATGACCACTAATTATATCTTCAAGGTTGTTGAGTGGGGAAATGTTAGTGTCTCCAAGATTGTTGAGTGGAAACATGCTATCATGGATGCCATCCATTTCCATCATTTTAAGGATGGATAATGTTCTTCTAGGGATCACAGACACACTCTCAAAGAAAACAGAAAAACATTGTTTGCATGTGATTAAATTCACAAATACTTAGATCTTGATATCCAAGGACGGAACTGATGAGACAATTCTGAACGGTTAAATGTTAGGACATGCAAGTTATTACATTTGATAAATCAGGTAGTCTCATTACATTTGAGTGAATATTGACATCAAGGTGGCTGCACTATTATGGGGGATTTTATGTTAAGAAAAAAGCTCCACATTGTACTCTTTGAGTGCATTACGACACCTGTAACTGGCCAAATGGGGACTTGTGGCAGTTTCTTCTCATAAAAGCAAGGACAAATTTTCATCCTAGATACAGGCTAGGCCTTTGCACTTGGGCTTCCATCAAAAAAGAGGTTGATTCCATTTTGTACAGAATATGACAATTATTGGAAGTGACAGAATTTTGAACTTTCTCGACAACATTAAAGTATTTATAGGTACAAAGTGTAACTACATACCTATCATTATATGTTTACCGCGTCTCTGCTTTTGTCACATTTTGAAAATGGTGATTTACAATCTTTCATGATTTGCAGGTTTCTATGCACTTCACTTTTTCTGGAAGAGTAAGAAGAAAACAGAAATCATGAGAATCACTCTTACTTTTGATTGCATTTTATGATATGCAAGACAATGTTATGTGAGAGAGCAAATGAATCTGTTAGAAAACTTGAGATGACTTTCAGTAACAATCATTATAAGGTAGAAGTAAGCATGCCCAGGAACGTTTTCTGACATGCACCTTTGCTAGAGGAGAAATGGGTAATATCATTTTTTTTAATTAAGTCGTGTAATTATTTCAGATTTTTAAAATAACAAATGAAGAAAAAAAATGCCTAAAATATTTAAAATATTAAGTATATTATAGCTTCTACTTCCAGGAACTCCTTATTGCATTCCTAGATATGGAAGATGGACCCTGTTCATCTCCTTGGTCTAGTTTATCTCTTGGTATCAAATGGAGGTTTTGTGATCCATGATCCAGAAAAGGTACTAAGCCTTGTGTGTAAAGAACTTTTTTAATAAGCAAAAGACAGGCTGCTATAGATGTTACGATTGAAAATGGTAAATTTATGGTCAAGGAGTAAACCAAGCCATGATAAACATTTGAAAGCTCTGCAAGGGGTAACTGGTTTTATTATTTGGTTATGGAATGGAATTTATGATCGACACATATGCTGGCTCCTTATTTTCTTTACTAATTAATCCATTTTTCTAGGACAAAAATGTACAATCATAAATTTTAAAGAAAGAGCAATTAATTATAAGTTTTGGGAACAATTTTTTGATCTCTTTATTGTTTGCTGAGTAGACTCAACATTTGTAATTGGCTACTTTCAGTATTGTATGCACTTTTATTATCTGAACTGAATTCAAAGTCTGTATGGAAAGTCCAGATCATTGCTACAAGATGACCATCTTCATTCAGAAACTTTCCTTTGTAAGTAAGCATGATAGATTTCATTCTCTTCTCAAAGAGTTGTAATGTAGGCTGTCTTCATTAAATGAATTAGATTTCTAAATAGCCATGTTTGCTATATACGAGGCAATTCTTTTGATCCATAGCAGTCTTACAAAATTTTATTCTAAGAATGCAGTACATTGCCTCTTGGTTTGCTATTGACCACTATATAGATCTAAGGTAAATTCAAGATCTGATTACTCAAACCAAGCATATGTACTAGACCTGTGCAACTCCAATCCTTGTTCAAAAGAAAGCTGGTATTTGGTGTCTATGTTGATTCTGTTGCTTTTAAAAGATAGATTTTAAGATTGTCCACTATAAAATTAGAATTAAAGCTCATGTAGAGGGATTCTTTCAGGAAAAGGAGGTTTGTTTGAATAATTGTTTATGCTGTTCAGGATTAACCAATGCATTTGCAACTTTTAAGTGTATCATGAATGAAGTTGATGGAGAGTTGGTAAATGACTTCATTACACTAATTGGATGATATTCTCAAACTCTTTGCCAATGGGGTAGCAGGCTTAAAGGTGGAAGCCCTTGGTCCCGCTTATGTGGGACTCCTCACCCCTATTAACATCGAGTAGCGGCATGTGTGTGGGGGGTAGTTGGCCCTCTTGCTTTCTAACCGGTTCATGTGATGTTGTTCCCATACAAGCTGTTTATTTCCAGTGGCATATTCCTATATTGGAATTTCGTTCCACTTTAATACCTCTTATTCTTCAAACAAAGTTGACGAGAAGCACCAAAACAATAACAATGCCCTTTATTCCTTTTACAAGGCCTCTATGTAAATGGCCCTGCTTTATATCTCAGTGGGTGGGAGGAACCCATCATGGGAATTTTGTCTATCTATGGATTTGTATCTACCTGAAATTTTGGAGCCTGCTGACTTTGGTTTGTGGAAGTTCCTTTTTCAATGGGCTAATTTAGCAAAGCTAGGTTGTCCTTCATAGTAGGCATATCTGCCTCAACCAAGGAATCATAAGTTTGGTTGTAATTACTTTACCCACAACTAAAAGGCTGTAGGCAACATAAAGCATACCATTAGTCACTCATACTCCAAACTTTTTGCATTTGAATGATAGTTCATCTATAATATACTCCAATTTCATTCATTATGGAATGCACTGCAGGCTTGACCGAGCACTCTAATTACAATCAAATATCCAGTGCCTGCTTGCCATAGCTATCCCACCACACCTCACCTTTAAAGATAAAAAATAAAAGAAATCAAATAATCTTATATTCAAAATATAAAATTTTAGAATTCAAATTGAAGAACAACCTAATTTTTTTTTTAAAAACTTCCCTTCACATGCTAAAATCACATTCCTTCCTCACAGTGCTCTTTCAAAGCCAAACAATCCTAAGGCTCATTTATATGACTCCTGCTGAGCCTGTATGGCATGTCATGTTGTAGTGCTATCTGGTGCCATCTTCTCTGCGAAGGTAATGATTTCAGAATTAACAAACTCATCATATTTAAAGTGCTCGAAATAAAATGATTACAAGTTAATGATTGCCTTGATTTCATGAATTGGACAACAAAGCATATTGTTTCATTGATCAATCAAATTAACATGCATGTGTTCTCCGCTTGTAGTTGCTCATAATATGCGTTGATGTCTTCTTTAACCTTATCCATAGTCTCCTCACAAAGGTAGTGTACCATGGGTTATCTTTGTCAACCGACTTTAAAATCTTTACCAATAGTTTATTTCTAGCAACTGCCTTCTCAGCAGCTTATTCTAGAAAGCTGTCTCTAAATTAACACATGGGATCCTCTACTTTCTTTTTATATGGAAAATGGATCCATGCCATACGAATAAGTATTCTTTTCAATGCAAGCATTTGCCTGTAAGGTGATTGAAGCGAATCAACATTTGTTGGCAGGTTGCACCAATTTGCACAGTGGTTGTTTGTGATTGTAAATGAAACTGTGATTTTTGTATCTTCAACTGGCCCTTAACAAACTCTAATTTGCATAGATGTTCCAACATTGAATTTATGCAATGAACTGCACATTGAGTCCAGAATAAACTTATGTACCGGCAGCTATTTCCCAAATGGAATCCTTCAACAGAGAAGAATGAAGTGCAGCGTCCTTGACATTGCTCCTCAGCGAGAAGATACTAGAAATTTTAGAAATGATCTTCACTACATAATATATATATATATATAGCAAAAAAATTTAGAAGTGATCAGACCTTCCCATCAGTTGAACAATTTGATATAATAGTGCGACTATATGTTGTGGGTGGCTTTTCAAATTCCTGTATTCCAGTCTTTCTTTTCACTTTGAAGATGCGGTTCTCTGAACTCTTCACAGGTGGGCCTTTATATCCAGGCGAAAAACCTGCAACAACATCAAACATGCCTAGTAACATAAGTTTCTTTTCACAATGTTGAAAACATCTGCTTACAATCTTATTTGCTTCTGCTTTTTTTTGGATCACAAAGCAGAGACCTGGTTTTAACCTATTTGAGCTTGGGGCACAGAAATCAGGATATCAAGCTAATAAAATCAGCACATATGCCCCCAGCTGTCAGTTTGACTTGAAGGACTTGTTGAAAATCAGCACATATGCCCCCAGCACATATTTTCTATTGAAATTTTGCTGGTTGGATTATTTTCTGGGTTGCATCAGGATGAGCTTACACACCCAACACGGGTATTAGGATCAGGGCACGATTATCGATTTTATCCATTACTAACTACAATTAGGCTTTATTAGGATTGGCATAAATGTCATTGGCAAATCTTGATTTTTAGTGAAGTGCAGCTTGGATAATTGTTAATGAGCATTAGTGGATTATGTATTTCCATAGTCATACAACTTGAGTTGGGAATGCTCAGCAAGCCAAAGTAAGAGTTGACTCTGTACTCCACAACTCAGGGAAAGAGTAAACTAAATGTCCACTCAAACCACCAAATGCCAATTATTTTTTTCTTTAAATAAGCAAAAATGAGCATTAGTGGATTATGTTATTCCCATAGTCATACAATTCGAGTTGGGAATGCTCAGCAAGCCAAAGTATTAGTAGACTCTGTACTCCACAAAAAAACTCAGGGAAGAGTAAACTAAATGTCCACTCAAACCACATAATGCTAATTATTAATTGTTTTTTGGTAAATAAGCTATGTGTGGCTTCTATTGGGGCCATTCCTATCAAAATAACAAAACATTACGTTGCTCAACTTGCCTTTTTATCAAAGATATTCTTCATGTGCCTTTCTATCAAAAATATTTGTTTATCTTCTCCGAACGGCTATGTTTCTGCAAGCAACTTCTTGATATCATTTTCATTGAGAGATATAATCTCACTCGTTTAGTTGCCTTCTAAAATTTAAATTTTACCAAGATAAAAATCAACACCACAAATGGCTAAAATCTTTGCTACCTGGTTTCCATATCTATAAATATGCTGGCTATAATAACCTGTCAATTCCCTAATACCTCCTTTTTTAGGGGTCTTATTCATGCCCCTCATATTCCAAGATATCATTTTCATTATCATTTTTTATTTTTATTTGTGGGCTTAGCCTCACTTCTTGTCAAGGTTCCATGAGCCTGGGGGATGGGGGGATGGAGGCATGGATTTCGGGGACGGCAGCCGATTTTAGGGGACGACTGGGGACGACAAGTATAATAGTATTAAAAATTTTCAAAATTTAAAATAATTTACATAACAAAAATGAAAAATACTAAATACTAATAGTTTACAACAAAAATATTTAGAACTTAGAAGCCATTAGAATAATTTAAATTTTACAACAAATGTCAAAGACTTAAAAATTAAAAATACTAATATTGACATAGTCTCATTACAACAAAAGAGTTTAGTTTTACATTGTACAACAAAAATAGTCTCATTCCTCTGAAACTTCTGTTGGGCTATCACTATCAGAATCTATATCTGATGAGCTGCCCTCATCATCTGAGTGAAGAGCCTCCAATGGAACTCCAACCAACCCCTCCTGATCCTGATCCTCATCAATCTGTCCTACATCCTCTGGATCAACATCCCATCGTGTAGCTAGAGATTGCCTGTACTCTAGCTTAACTCTCTCACGAAGGCGAAAAGAGCTATGCACTGCAACTAGCTTCTCCGCTCTGTGAGAGGTAAGCTTGTTCCTCTTCACATTGTGGATAAAGCTGTATGTGGACCAATTCCTCTTGGCAACAGAGGAACTAGCAACCTGTGAAAAAAGCCCAAGTGCAAAATGTTGCAAGTTAGGTGTATCATCCCCATATAGCTGCCACCATCCAATGGGATCTTTTTGGGCAATGGTAGCCCTATCCTCTCTACACTTTGGTTGGTTGAAGCAAGGGCCCCTAAGATTCACAAATTGGATCCACTCATCTCTAAGTTTTGAGCCCTCCTTCACATTTATTTTTTTAAGGACATTCAAAAACCCTTGTCTCACCTCTGGATCTTTATAGGGAGCCACTTTGGGTTTATTGCATATGTTGTCATATGAAGGGGGTTGTTCATCCTATCCCACCTCCTCTGTATAATAGGTCTAATGTTGGCCTCATAGAATAATAATGATGGATTTCTAGCAGCTGTCAAAAGTCTTATAGATCTCTCCTAGATTAGGAGCATCTGTATCAACACATCTGATGACTGAAACAATTGGGGCAACGAAAGACACAATGTACCTACAAGAAATTAAAAAAAAATTAAAAAAATTAGACTATATGAACAATCCAATTTGAAACTAAAAATAAAAAATCTTAAAATCATAAATGATAAATCAATGAATCATAAACAAAAAAATAAACATGAACCAAATCTTAACTTCAACATTTCTTACTTGGCTTGAGTCCACCAACTATCATCCAATACTTTGTCTCTGATTTTCTTTCCCTCCTCTGTCCTTGATTCCAATTACCTCTTCCACTCCGTGCATATTACTATGGACTGTAAAGCATCCTGCACCTCGATCATCCTCTCCAATAAAATGAAGTAGGTGATATATCTAGTAGTTGTTGGTTTGATGAACTCCTTTGAGAAGGACCGAAAGAGGGCTAAGGAAGTGTGATGGTTGCAAATAACATTTGCAAGTCTCTGGATTTTTCAACCATAGCCCTCACCCAATCTATCCTCCCAATGTCCTTCAATGCATTGTTCAATGCATGAACACAACACAGGGTCCAAATAATATGTCTATATGACTGTCCTATCATTTGCCCCGCACACTGGCAAACAAGGGCTGCATCTGTAATTACCTGTAGTGTACAACACAAATATTTAGAATAATTTACACAACAAAAATAGTCTCATTTACATAACCATATAGATTTTGATTTTCATAAGGAAAACGGAAATTGTTAAATTGATTACCTGTACAACATTGTGTAAATTTTCCAGCCCTAAATAATTGTTGTCCTATGTTATTTTCAAATAAATCAGATCTGAGAACAATTTATTCAAACATGCAACAGTCACATGGATGGCTGGAAAAAATAAACAGCGTGAACAACGGAAGTTAAATATATTTCTGAACTTGAAAAAAATAAAAGAGGCTATAGCTACAATAGAACACTTCTGCTCTCTTGCTGCTTTTCTAGCCAGCAAGCACTGTTCTTCTTCTCCTAAGCTTGTATTTTTCCTTCAACAATCTGTTCTCCTCCCATTCTTTTTTGTGTCTTTGTCTGTGTGTCTAAAACACTCTTGATCTTCTCCTTTTATCCTTGAAAAAGGTAACCCTAATCTCTCTAACCCTAAGATTAGATCTCATCTCATTTTGAGATGTAAGGTTAAAAATAGAAAATCACTTAAGTGAATATCAAAATAGAATCACTTAAGTGAAGTACAAAGTAGAATCACTTAAGTGAATTACAAAATAGAATCTCTTAAGTGAACTTAATAATAGAAAATCACTTAAGTGAAATTCAAAATAGAATTAGCAATGTCTCGAACCACTTCTAGCATGTTCATACTGAATCCTGTGCAAGAAGTTCCTGTCCGAGCTACATTTCTCAACACTCCCTCTTAGCGAGGAAGGAATTCTGCACCAATCCAAGTTTGTCTCTGAATGCTTCAAACTTCCCTTTCACTAAGGGCTTGGTCGAATATCGGCTACCTGCTGATATGTGGGAATATCTCTGGAGCTTTACGACTCCCTTATGAATTTGCCATCCCATAGATGAAGCTAAAGACATAACTGCTCTAATGGAAGTGTATTGGGCGACTGGAGCAAAAGTCTCCTCATAGTCCACTCCCTCTTTATGGGAGAACCCTCTCGCCACAAACCTTGCCTTGAACTTCTCGATGTCGACATCTGCAGCATGATTAATTTTGTAGAGCCACTTGGAACTCACAACCGACTTCCCCTCCGGTCTTGGCACTATGTCCCAAACATCATTCTTCATGATGGAGGTGTACTCCTCCACCATGGCATCCCGCAAAACTTGTTGGTCTGTTGCCTCCTGAAAACTGGTAGGCTCTGAATTTATGATGTTACTCATCAATGCCTTGTAGCTTGAAAACTTCCTTGGAGGTCTGCTCTCCCTAATCTTGCTGCTAGGAGCCTCAACATACTCCTCAGCATCCCTCAATGTTTGTGTAAGCCATTGAGGTCTCCTGATAGAACTAGAAGGGGCTAATGTCTCCACCTCCTCACCTGAAGGTTGTTCGAAACTGGAAACCACTGGTGTCTTTGGTGACCCTGGCTCAACCTTCGGAGCTTCTTGCTCCTCATTCTCTATCATTGGAATAGGCTCATGGGACTTCCTGGATGCAACGTCCTCCTCAAAATTTACATCCCTGCTCACTATTGTCTTCCTCTTCTCTGGAATATAAACCTTGTAAGCTTTTGAAGTCTCATTGTATCCTACAAATAAACCCTTCGTATTGGAGGGCTCCAACTTGGTCCTCTTCTCTACTGGAACATGGATATAAACTGGACATCCAAAGATGCAGAAATGACTCACCTCTAGTTTCACACCAGTGAATGCCTCCTCTGGTGTCTTGTCCTCCAAGATCCTGTGAGGACACTTGTTTTGGATGTAGACTGTTGTGTTGCATGCTTATGCCCAAAGAAACATCGGCAAGCCCTGGTCATGAATCATGGCCCTAGCAGCCCCTATGATGGATCGATTATTTTGCTCTACAACCCCATTCTGCTGTGGGTTGTATGGAACAATCAACTCCCTCTTGATTTGTGCCTGCTTGCAGAAACCATCGAACTCCTTGGAGGAATATTCACCCCCATTGTCTGATCTCAAGACCTTGATCTTCTTCTCTGTCTGGTTCTCAACTAGAGCTTTGAACTCCTGAAACCTGCTAAAGACTTCATCCTTGGTATTTAAAAAATAGATCCATGTCTTGCGAGAGAAATCATCAATAAAGGAAACATAGTACATGCTACCTGAAATTGATGCTACTGACATCGGTCCACAAACATCCGAATGTACTAGATCTAGTATCTTCTTAGACCTATGCTCACTGTTTGGGAAAACAGCCTTGGCATGCTTGCCAAGCGTGCACCCTCTGCATACTCCCTGTTGCTCAATGCTGAACTCTAGAAGACCTGTGACTATCTCCCTCAGAATAGGCAACACTCTATGATGCATGTGCCCCATCCTCTTGTGCCACAAATCACACAAGTTGTTACTGCTATGAACTAGGGCTCGAACAAGTTCACCCTGCAACCTGTATAAACTGCCTTCTCTAACCCCTATTACTTGTGCTGTTTCCGGGCTAGATTCTTTTGGTCTAATAAGGACATGCTGGTTCTTGAACTCCACTGCATAACCCTTATCCTCCATAACCGAAACTGAAAGCAAGTTCTTCCTGAGACCTGGAACAAGGAATGGTACCAATTCCTACAACTGGATATTTGGTATCATCACCAAGCTCAACCTGAACCCTTGAGTCCTGCTCTTGTAGACTGGTAAAACATTGTTGGGCTGATGTCATGTGCCGAGATGCCCCACTATCCACATACCAAGCATTCCTTGGAACCATGCTGGTAGAAAGGCAAGAGACCAATGAGAAATCCTTCTCGAATTTGGCAGCAAACTCACTCATCTGAGTTTCTGCAGAGGCTGCTACCTGCATCTGCTGCTGCTTCCCTTTGCCCTTCTTGTCTGGACACTGTGATGCATAATGGCCGTGCTTATGACAAATGAAGCACTTGATCTTGCTCAAGTCCTTCCCTGACTGTGAGGTTGACTCCTCATTCTTTACCTCACCCTTGTTGGGTCCTTTACCTTTGCCCTTCTTGGTTTGCCCAAAAAGAGCTAGGTTATCGTCACCACCTTTCTTGTTGGCCTTTGACTCCATCCGAGTCTCCTCCTGGATGAAATCATCCCAGAGTTTCTCAAATTTGGGAAGGTTCTCATGAGCTCAAATGCCTTTGACAAATGGTTCCCATGAAGCTGAGAAACCATTAAGTGCCACGTTCACCAACTTTGTGTCTTCAACCCTCTCCCCTACTACTGCCAATTGATCACGAATCTGTGTGATCTTCATTAGATAACTGGTAACGGTGTCAGATCTGGTCATCTCCATAGATCTGAGTTTGTTCCGCAATATCATCTTCTTGTTTATGTTCTCGCTCTGGTAGAGGCTAACCGGGGCATCGAACATCTCCTTTACCTTAGTCTTCTCCGATATGTGAGGAATCAGGTGATCCTTCACTGCATCCAAGATCATCCGCTTGGCCTTCACTTCCTTCTTTTTGTGAGCTGCCAATTCCTACGGATCTATAGGCAAAGTCACATCAGCCTTGACAATATCCTAGAGATCATTCTCTTCTAATAAGAACATTACCCTAACTTTCCAGGGCAAAAAATTGGAGGCACCTTCCAATCTATCCTCAAATCTGAGGCTAGCTGCTGCCATTTCTGAGATCTGCTGAAATATTAATGACTGAAAAAAAACAGTCCTGCAAATAAGCTTAGTCCTTCAAGCCAAAAAAAATATGAAACCCTAACTGCTTTTTTTTTTTTATTTGCTTGAAACCCTAATTGTTTTTTTTTTATTTGCTTGAAACCCTAACTGCTGAAATATTAATGACTAAAAAAAAAGTCCTGCAAATAAGCTTAGTCCTTCAAGCCAAAAAAAAAAATGAAACCCTAACTGCTGTTTTTTTTTTTTTTAATATCCAGCAGTGATCTACTGCTGTAAACCCTTGAGGATCTCAATCACAGAACCTAGCTCTGATACCATGTAAATTTTCCAGCCCTAGATAACTGCTGTCCTATGTTATTTTCAAATAAATCAGATCTGAGAACAATTTATTCAAACATGCAACAGTCACATGGATGGCTGGAAAAAATAAACAACGTGAACAACGGAAGTTAAATATATTTCTGAACTTGAAATATTACAAATAAAAGAGGCTACAACTACAACAAAACACTTATGCTCTCTTGCTGCTTTTCTAGCCAGCAAGCACTGTTCTTCTCCTCCTAAGATTATATTTTTCCTTCAACAATCTGTTCTCCTCCATTCTTTTCTGTTGTCTGTGTGTCTAAAACACTCTTGATATTCTCCTTTTATCCTTGAAAAAGGTAACCGTAATCTCTCTAACCCTAAGATTAGATCTCATCTCATCTTGAGATGTAAGGTTAAAAATAGAAAATCACTTAAGTGAATATCAAAATAGAATCACTTAAGTGAAGTACAAAATAGAATCACTTAAGTGAATTACAAAATAGAATCACTTAAGTGAACTTAAAAATAGAAAATCACTTAAGTGAAATTCAAAATAGAATTAGAAATGTCTCGAACCACTTCTAGCACGTTCATACTGAAGCCTGTGCAAGAAGTTCCTGTTCGAGCTACATTTCTCAACACATTGGAGGGTCCAACCTCCTCAATAGCCTCCTTCAATAGGAGGTACTGGTACTCGACATCTTTTCTTTTCCTCGTGCAATCAATGGCTCGAAGAAAATAGGGACTTGCTGAACATGTGACAATAATATTGATGAGTGGACATTGACGAATGTCAGTCCACCCATCCATGATAATAGAACATCCACTTGTCAACCATGTGTTCCTCATCTGCTCCATAACCAAACTGCATTTGGAATATTGTTTGTCCAAGAGAGAGGTACGAAGCTTAGTTTCTCCAAGCATTGCATATGAAGGCCCTGCCTTGGCTATCTTTATTAATGCCTCCTTGAATTAGGGGGAACGTGCAATATGGAAAGGAAGCCCATGTGCAAAAACTAATTGTGCTATTGTAGACAACAGTTCTAGACCCTAGGACTGGCTGGCACATCCACCACCAATTTTGCAAATGTATATAAGCATTTTGTTTATGTTTAGAAATCCTAGAAAATACAGCCAATGGATGTCAAGGCTGAATGTAAACGCATGTGGCACTAAAAGACAAAAACAGCCGTCATGTTTGTTAGTATTAGACGGGCTGATTAGACGTCTAGTTAGGATTGGTTAAGACTAGCAAGTTGTTGACGTCTAAATGCTAGTTAAGGATTGTAACTAAGGAACGGTTGAGGACGGTTGGGGAACTAACTGGTCCTCACCTATTTAAACCCCCTCTTCAAACATTTTAGGGGATCACATTCTATCCATGCTGTAAGAGCCATGTGCTATTGATTCTACGTAATGACAAAGGTTGTTATGTTGTTCTATCTTATGCGTCTATGGTGATTGGATAAGTGTGTTGTGGATTGCAGGTTGAGAACCATTAATGGAGTTATTGTATGTAACTGTGTGTTGAGTTGTTGTTGCAGGTTTGCCTCTGAAGAATTCTGATTGCAGGTCTTGAACCAACGATAGAATTATTTGTTGCAGGTTTCTAGACGAGGCGAAACCTAGGCACCTGACGTCTAGCAGCTACCACCAGACGGCTAGCCGTCAGCTCCTAGTCCTGACGTCTGAACTGAACCCAGACATGGCAGAAACTAGACGTCTAGACCAACCGACCTGACGTCTAGAAACCAGACGTCTAGACCAGCCGACCTGACGTCTAGAGACCAGACGTCCAGACTAGTTCATCCGACGCCTAGCGGCCAGACGTCTCAGCCTAACCGTCAAGCCTCCTGACTTCTGACGTCTAGATTCATCCGTCGACTAGTAGAGTAAGACTACTGATTGATCCACTAATATACCTTCTGTCCGGACCCTGAACCTGATTGTCATCACCCCATCTCGGGAATGTACTCACCCCTGTCTACATTTGGCGCCGTTGCCTAAACAAAAACTCGGAGTTTTACGACAAGTGATAGGAGGAATAGGTGAATGACTGGTTTCAGGTCACAAAGTAAAGAACAAATACCGGTGAGAAGAAGCGCACGACTGGCGAACCTTAGAGCACACGAGGATCCAGAGGTATCTCTCCCAGAGGTGGAGAGAGTATGGAATACTGAGGAAGAAGAGACTTGGTTGGTGACTGCAGAAAACGAGGGAGAGCAAATAGCTGAAGAACCCATTATTGGAGACTGGACGACAACACCAGAACCAGCGGGAGAGAGGTGGCAAGAGGATACTGAAGGAGGGAACCTGGTATCAAGGCACCGACGCGGAGGTTCGTGGGGAGGAAGGTCGGAGCCACGTTTGGTATATTCGCGAAGGAGATCGCAAAGCAGAGACCAATTGGAGACGGGAAGAAGGCTATTTGGGCAAAATTTTGCACCACCAACAGGAAATAGACAATCGAATCAACCACCACAACCACCAACACCAGGAAGACAGAATATCATGGCAAATCCTGCCAATAGAACGATACAGCAAAAGTGCCCACCCTTCTCGGGTGAAGGGAAGGAGGATCCAACAAGGCATGTGGGAACTTGCATTACCATTTGGGGAGCTAATGGAGTTACACAGGATACCCAATGGTTGCAATTATTTCCGGCCACATTGCGAGGCATGGCGATTGACTGGTACTTGAAAAGGCAAAGTATCCAAGTATTTGCACAATGGGACAACCTCAAGAATGCATTCATAGAAGAATTCCGCCCTATGAGGGATGATACTGACATAATTACAGAAATTTGTGTTACTAAGCAGAAAACGGACGAGGATATCAAAAGCTACAATAGAAGATTGAAACAATTGACAGATAAAATGGAAATGACACCTGCCGACGGTATGGTAAAACGATGGTTTTTGGATGGACTATTGCCAAGATATAAGAAGAAAATGAAGGCAGTACCATCCTCAACATATGAAGAAGCATTGGAGAAGGCTAAAAACTTCGAAAGCGAAGGTAAACAAACAACCGCAGGCATTGGTGGCTACTTAAAACATGTTGAAGATTCAAACAGTGAAGCTGAAGACAAAGTGCAGAGTACAATTCACACCTTCAAGAGAGAATTTGACAAAATTCTAAAAGAAGCAAAAGGCGAAGGTCGGAAGGATCGAAAAGAAATTTGGTGTTCAGACTGCAAGGCAGAGGGACACTCAAACATAGACTGTCCAAAGAAGGCATACTGTAATATATGTGAAGTTGCAGGACATCCCGTCATTGATTGTCCATTCAATTTAAAAAGTAAGAGGCATCAGACTTTGGCAATACAGCAGGAAGAGCAACCAAATCCACAGAGAAATGGACAAGGAGCTACTAGTGGGGGATACAGGAATAGTCGCCGAGGAGGAAGACAAGGAGGTCAGAGTCGTCTGCAATATGACTCTGACGGAAGGCCGATTATTCAGTGTCGAAATTGCCAAGAATGGGGCCACTTTGCGAAGAACTGTCCTAAACCCCAGAATGCAGGTAACAACAGTGGTAACAATACCACTCAAATGTGCAAATGGTGTGGTCCAGGAAACCACAAGGAGGCGAATTGCCCGAACAAAGCAAGTACTAGTGGAACGCAGAATATTAACCTCATCGGCATTGGAGAAGTGACTGAGGTAGAGAAAGAAGTCTTGGCTGTGACTAGAGCACAGACCAAGAAAAAGGAGGATTACCCAAATCCTGCCAAGGAGAAGGAACGATGGCAGGAAGCCCAAAAATTGATTGAGAAGGAACTAGCAACGGAGAAACAGGGACTAGTTCTAGAGAAAGTGTTAAAGAGACCGGAAATGACAAAAAAGGCATCAGTAGAAGGCTTGGTAACAGAGGTACTAAACACAAAGGTAGAGCTGAAGGTCGCCAACTTGTTTAGTATAATACCAGAGTTGTATACTACGATTGGGGAAGTCATCAGGAAAAAGGATGAACCTCGACAGGTAGCAGCTATCAAGCAAGGACAATTTATTGACCCAACAATCCTGATGATTGAAGTCGGGCGGAGGCCAACTATCGTTCAAATGGAAGTTTTGAACCATAGGCTGAATCAGGTGATTGTAGATGGAGGGTCTAGTGTGAATGTGATGCCAGAGAAGACATGGCGGATTTTGGGGCAACCCGCCTTGAGGTCTCCAAATTTCAAACTATATGGCGCTGATCAATATGGCATCGAAACAATAGGCATTTTGATGAATCAAAAAGTAAGCATAGCCGAACAGGACTTCACCTTAGACTTTGTTGTCATTGCTATGCAGAAACCCGCATATGATGCACTGTTAGGACGCGGATGGTTGAGAACAGCAAAAGTAAACCACAATTGGGAGAAAGAGCGGCTATCCTTCAAACAGGGGCAGCACAAGTATATAATTAATCTGAAGAACCAAACAGTAAGTCAGGACATAGCAACTTCAGATGATTCAGGATCCTCTTCGTCAGATGGTGAAACGGGACACGAACCAGATGAGGAGGGAGTGTTGCACCTTGATGACTGCACGGAAGATGAGGGTGACCAAGACAAAGGGTTACTACACTGGCAGTTGGAGGATTATGAGATCTTTCCTCCCCAATGTCTTTGTATAGATGCGGGAAAAGAGATTCAAGAGGATGAGATACAGGAACCAGAAAAAGAAACCAGTAACAAGAGACTGAAAGCAGCAGATAAGGACAAGGAAAGAGAAAAGTGGACTTTTCCTAAGAATTTTGCAGAATTCACAATGGGGGAGGCAGTCATAGAGGATAAACCAGCCCACCCCATCGCAGTACTAAAAGCAGCAGATGAACCTGAGTCGATCAAATATGAAGGTCCGAGAATAATTCAGGTAAACTTGGGAGAAGAGGGTGAAGAGAAGATGATCAAATGTGGAGATGATTGGGATCCAGTCCTCAAAGCAGCAGCAATTAAGATTTTCATGGACTATAAGGATGTTTTTGCATGGACATATAAAGACTTGAAGGGAGTACCACCCGAACTCTGCGTACACAAGATTCCGCTGATAGAAGGAGCGCAGCCTGTTAGGAGGCGTCCCTACAGAATGAATCCCAAATACGCAGCAAAGGTGAATGCCGAAATCGAAAAGATGTTGGATGCAGGCATTATATTCAAGGTTACGACAAGCGAGTGGGTTTCACCAATTGTAATCACTCTAAAACGGGAAGTAGATAAAATCCGAATCTGTGTGGATTTTAGAAGTTTGAATGCCGTAACTATAAAAGATCCCTTCCCAATCCCATTCACAGACTCCATACTGGAAGAGGTAGCCGGCCATGAGATATATTCATTCCTAGATGGATTCTCGGGGTATAACCAAATTAGCATAGCAGAAGAAGACAAGTTGAAGACTACTTTTGTAGTAGAAAATGGAATATATGCATACAATAGGATGCCATTTGGGCTATGCAACGCACCTGCTACCTTCCAAAGGATCATCTTGTACATTTTTGATAAAATGTCCACAGGTAATTTTAAAGCTTTCCTAGATGACTGGTCACTATATGGGAAAACACAAGAACATTTGAAGGCATTGGGGGAATGCATGAGTTTATGCAGGAAGGCACGAATAGCACTGAACCCGAATAAATGTGTCTTGTTGGTGCCATACGGAAAGCTGCTAGGGCACATAGTATGCCAAGAAGGGTTGAAACCTGACCCCGATAAAATACGGGTGGTATTACTGATGGAGGAGCCACATGATGTGAGCTCGGTTAAAACTTTTCTGGGAACTGTTGGATACTACAGGAGGTTTATCCGAAACTATGCATTGACATCTCATCCACTAGATGCGCTTACACGGAAGAATGTTCCATTCAGGTGGACAGAGGAACACCAGGTGGCATTTGAAGGATTGAAAGGGCATTTGGTAAAAGCACCTATTCTGGTTTTTCCTAACTGGGAAAAAGAATTCCATGTGCATGTGGACGCCTCAAACTTTGCGATTGGATGCGCGTTAGCACAGGAAGGTCAATTCGGATTAGATCAGCCCATATACTTTGCAAGTAGGCTATTGTCAAGAGCCGAAAAGAACTATAGTACAACAGAGCGAGAAGCATTGGGAATGGTGTACGCGGTGCAGAAATTCAGACACTATCTGCTAGCTAACCCTTTTGCTTTTTATGTGGATCATCAGGCTCTGTTGTACTTGATCAACAAACCAACGATCTATGGACGAGTGAGTCGATGGCTCGTCACCTTGCAAGAATTCGTGTTTAGAGTGGTAGTCAGACCAGGGAAGAAACACGTAATAGCGGATCAGTTGTCAAGGATTCGCTCAGGGGAACCTGCAGAGGGAGGAATACCGGATGAATTTCCCGATGCACAACTGTTCATGATTAATGCTTTACCAGGATGGTATAAGCATATCGGGGAATATCTGTCGACGGGGAAGCTGCCAGACGAATTGACGGCAGCAGAACGGCGAAAGGTAATTACGAAGTCGGCACCCTTCACCATAATTGCAGGACTGCTTTACAAGATGGGGGAGGATCATATACTTCGACGATGTATAATGGAAGATGAAGTACAACAGACCCTGAGGGAGACACACGAGGGACTGGCAGGAGGACACATGGGACCAGATGCGACAGCAAAGAAAGTGTTGTTAGCAGGTCTGTGGTGGCCTACCCTCTTTCACGATGCCAAGCAGTTTGTGACAGCATGTGATACGTGCCAAAGAACAGGGAAACCGTTGAAAAGAGACTTCATGCCACTACATCCGTCGCAGCCTCAAGAACTGTTCGAGAGATGGGGGCTGGACTTTGTGGGTCCTCTGAAAACAAGTCGAAGGAGGAAATGCCGATATATCGTAGTTGCAACAGAGTACCTCACAAAATGGGTCGAAGCAAGGGCGTTACCGGACAACTCGGCAAGAAGCACGGCTCGCTTTTTGTACGAACAAGTGATTACAAGGTTCGGGATACCTCTACAACTGACAAGTGACAGAGGCGGCCATTTTGTGAATGCAATTATAAAGAACCTAACGGAGGAGTTCAGGATCTTCCACTCGCTATCAAGTCCGTACTACCCCAGAGCAAACGGGCAGGCGGAGGCGACAAATAAGGTCCTGGTTTCCATCATGTACAAGACATGTGGAGTAGAAGGAGCCGACTGGGAGGAGAGACTACCAGCAGTTCTATGGGCGTATAGAACAACTTATAAGCCTACCACAAACAACACACCTTTCCAACTGATGTACGGGCAGGAAGCAGTAGTACCAGTTGAATTCCTTGTACCTAGCTTAAGGGTAGCAGTCGAGAACCGGTTGAATGAAGAAGAAAGCATTCAGGAACGACTAACAGCTTTGGTACAGTTGGATGAAAAGCGGGTGATGGCCCAATGGGCAACGGAGGTAGCACAAAAGAGAAGGAAGTTTTGGCACGATAAACATCTCCGGAAGATGGATCTGAAGGCTGGTGGACTAGTTCTCAAATACAATGGTAAGAGAGAACTTAAGCCAGGGAAATTGAAAACCCTGTGGCTTGGACCCTTCCAGGTAGAGGAAGTACTCGAAAACGGGGTTGTTAGACTAAGGAAGTTGGATGGAACATTGTGCCCCGAGGTGGTTAATGGCTCCAAGTTGAAAGTATACCAACCTCGTGCGCAGGTGAATATGATCAACCTGGAACAAACAGGAACTTCCAGAACAGAAGAAGAGGATCCAGGTACACAACCTTCGGGAAACGACGAGCAGGGTAGCACTGTTCGAGAGGAGGAAGCGCATAACCTGGATTGGTTGTTTGGGAGTGAAGAAAGACAGACAGTGGAACTCTCAAGTAACAGGGAAGAAGACCGACTACAAGTTTTAACGGTAGTCGCTCAACAGGAGGTTCTGGAAGAAAATGAAGAAGATGGTGCAAGACTTTTGCAACGGATGAGAACAGAGACACATAGGTTGCAGGAGGAATATGAAACATTGAGACAATACAATAATCAGCTACGGGAACAGGTGATCCAAGAATTGGATACAACCGTACAAAGGGTAAACGAAAGGCATGAAGCTCGCTTAGCAGAATGGGCAGAGCTGGGGCAAGGGGAACACAGAAGAGGCAGTGCAACAGGGAACTCTTCAGATGGTAGTCTATTTTCCTTACCAGAGGAAGAACAGGAAGACACTACCAGTCCAGTAGAGAGTAGAAGAGGAAAAACCTTGGCAATAGAAACACGTTCCAGAAGTTTCTCGCCCACATTAAAGATTGTACTAAATTCGGACGAATCCTTGAGCCAGGAATCAGCGAAATATCAGGAGTTGCGAGAATCTCCAGAAAAACCCAGAATATGGGAAATAGGACAAAGCTCGACTGCGAAATGTCGGAAAAGCAGGGAGGAAATGGCCGAGATATTATGGAAAGATATTGAGGCAATACCAGACAAACCAAGAACTGGAGGTTGGTTAGAAGAAACAAGTAGTGACGACAACCTTCCTCGGAATCCAGATATTCCCTATGCCAGTCCTGATCCGGATTTGAGAAGACAAAGAGATGAAGATCGCAGTCGGCAAGCAGGTGTCAGATTTTTGGAAACCGCACAAATAATTGAAGATGATGCTTCGCTAAGCCCACAAGACGAATACAATGGAGGATTGAATGAGGACGGTACACCAGGATCACCATTGCATCAAGAATGGAGAACCCCTTACTTTGGAGCGATGAGACGTCCAACTGAACGAGAGGAGGTGGCCAGGTACCGAATGGCTGCACTGGATTTACGAGCACACAGAAGGGAAGTACGACGATTGCAACAACGAGTGCAAGAGACCTCAGAATGGCCTATGAATACGGCAGGAGAAGGAAACGACTCAAGCACTGATTCAGTCTTCTCCGAGGAATACCAAGAAAACCTAGCTCATTGTGCCATGCAACGACACTTTGAGGAAAGTAGATGGAGACGAAGATTGATAAGAGCCGATAGAAGACTGAGAACCTTACACCAACTGACACCTCCGCATTTACATCATCCTCCAGAGACGAGAGCGCAATTGATAAATGAGGCCCGTAGCCGAGACAATTTAGGTACCTTCGGGAGACCGCAAGGAACCCCGAGAGTACCTGGCCAAGGGAGGAGCGTGGTTGACCTCCGTCCCGGTAGCTTGAGAGGAAGAAATTCCCCTTCGGCTACCAATAGGCCGACTGGTTCACAGTTCGGACCGCAAGGCCCATCTGAGAACCCAGTCCTAGCCAACCCATCACTTCGTGCTCCTGAGAACAGACCGAGAGGTCTATCTCAGCGAGCTCGTAGGAACCAAAGACGTCGTCAAGCACGACTGAGGGACCGACCGAATCTCGGGCAGCTGGGAGTACGACAGCCCAACATTAGGGAGATTCGATCGGATAGAGGCCGAGGACGCGGTAACCAGGTCCGCGGAAGAAGAGATTGGGATCGAAACCCCAATCTAGAACGAAGGAATCAAGCACGGGCAGTTGCAGGTAACGATCGAGGTCGAGGACGAGGTCGGAGACCCGGACGACCCCATCAGAATAGGGAACATCAAGGGCGGCAATGGACCCGACAGTTTGAACGTGATCAAACAATAAATGAGGGAGTGATATATAACTACTTGGATGACTGTTTAATAATCAGGCATAATGATGGGGGACTGAACGAATCCCACTAGTGTCTGCCCATCCAGAACGACCAAACCAGACTAGCAGCCACCGGGAGGAAGTAGCAGAACTCCGAGATAATATTATTAGTCCAAATGGGAGAGCAGATCGGTTGGCCGAAGAACGATTGGAACAGACTAGTCCGATAGCAGAAAGGAATGGACGAGTCAATAATAATGCCAGACGATGGGCTAGCCTGAACCAGTTCCCGGAGCCAGGAATAAGACAGCAGACGGAAGAAATAGAAGAACAAGACTGGCGCATTATACCGCGAGAAAGGACAAGACAACAGCCACAGTCACATCCGGGAACTCCCCCAAGACGAAACAATCGCCGAAGACGGCAGGCGACGGAAGAGATAAACAATGATAGTGATGACGATTTTAGTAGTTTCGGAGGATATAGCCGTCATCAGCAAAATGCGACTTCAGATGCATGGGAACTGCGCATTGGCTTGACCATGCGGTTCACCCGTCGACGTTAAGATGTAGACGTCGCATACAGTTTTGGAAAAAAAAAAAAAATTGAAAAAGTTAATAAAAAGTCAAAAGAGAAAAAGACGAAATAAGGATAAAACAAAAAGGGGAGACACCTAGACGTCTAGCTAGCCGACGTGTCGCGCATGCACAAAATCAGTTACGAGGTGGCGGGTGCGTAACGGTTTTGGGCAACTATAAAAGGAGAAGGGTCCTCTCATTCCTTCACATCATTTTCAGGCAATCGCAAGGAGAACGCGAAGGAGAGGAGGAGCACGCAGCAGTAGGTGACGAAGTTGCGGCAGAGACGGCTAGCCTATCCCGACGAGTCGCTCGTCCAAATGGCTGCACCCAATGGTCGCTCGTCCAGACGGCTGCACCGGACGATCGCGCAATCCCGACGGCTGTAGGGACTAGACGGCTAGGAGGAGAAGACGGATGACTTCCAGGTCAGGGAAACTTCCAGTTCACAGCGAGTCAGAGCCAGAAACTGTGGTCGCCAAAATATTAAGGCACCAGCAGGAGATTGAAATGAAAGGGCACGACAAAAGTTCAGAAGCCGGACAAAGTCGGAGTAGACGAGAAGCGGCAGAAGTAGCAACCCGCAAGAATAAGGAGATTCATCCGAGCGGCAAGGCACCTGTAGCAGTGGAGGAAATTACGTGGGTGTGTCCGACGGGTGAATATTGTCGCCAATGGTGGGCAGAGGCACAGGATAGCCACCCCACAAGGAAAAAGCTGAAGGAGGCGGGAGTGCACTTCATTCTACAAGCTCCGCACTTTGATAAAGGAATTTTTGAGGAGTACCTGCTGCAAATGCTAGAAACATATGATGCCGAGAAACATAGCAGTTTCGTGGAGATAGCTGGCTCTGCGCTAATAGTAGATTTTTCTCCCAAAGTGTTTCAGAGTACTTTTGGACTTCCCTTGAGAGGCAGACCCGTGGTGAACGAAAGGGTGGACCCAAAGAAGTCACCAGACTTAGTCACAAGTGTTACCACTTTAACAAGGGAAGAGGCGGAAAAGATGTTGGGTACTCACGGAGGAAGAGGAATTAAGCAGGGACAACTCCAGAATGAAGGACTGGAAGTAGGTATGAATGTTATAATGGCAAGGTTATCAGGAGAACAACGAAGCTCAGAATTGCCCATCTGGTTGATTCCGTATCTGCAAGGGATAGTGCAGGGCATACAGTATGATTGGGCAACATACCTGTCAACGCGGATACAATCTTTTCTGATGAGAACAACCAAGAACTTTTCGATGACCTTTCATGCCATTGGATTGATCTTAGATGCGGCAGCCAAAGCAGAGATTCCGATCCCGGATTTTGGTGCTCCAAGGCAACTTCCACCCTTAGCACCATCTATTTGTAGGTGGATGGGGGCCCACACAACTAAGAAAACAACACCAGCAAAGAAAACAAGGGTTAAACAGATTTCTCATAAGCCAAGTCAGGAGAAGCTGGTGGCAGCATTAGAAGGGGAGGATAGGAGGGCAGCACAGGTTCGGGAAAAGGAACCACAAAAACAGAAAGAGGCTCAATCTCCGGAAGAGCCTAAACGAAAGAAGAAGAAGGGGCGTTTTGATATTCCACCCCCAACTTTCTCACAGGAAGCTTTACAGAAGATAGCTGAAAATCTGGAGACAGTATGGAACCGGGAGCAGCAACTACCACAGGAGGAAGCAGAATTGTCAATACCTGCAGCTCTTCATAGTTCGGCAGCGGGGACTAGTACGGCTGAACAGGTTGGGCCCATTGAATATTTAGCTGAGGCTGAACATTTAAATCGCATTGGGTCACCGGACCTGACGGAGTTGGATCTGGCAAGGCCAACCTCGTTGACAGCCACCCTGAGCACATTTTCGGTAGAGGCTATATTTGATGAAGCTGCTAGGGGAACAAACACAGCAAAAGCTCCAGAATTCAGCAAGAACCATGGGGTAGAGGAAGGTCTACCACCACCAGTTACATAGGTAACAAAGCCAAGCTTGGAGGGAACAGTAGGGATGGAGGAAACAGTAGAGAGGGCAGCAGAAGAAAACCCTCGTGATAAGGAAAAACAGCCCCCGGAGGTAATAAACTTAGACAGTTTGGGAGAACAAGAAGAACAGGATAGCGAGAGTCTGGCACAGGAGATAGTAAGAAGCAAACCACCTGTTCACCAGGAGGAGAAAGGAAAAAGGGTTGCACAGGAAGAGGATCAGACAGATACGTGGTCCCAGGAGATTCTCCTCAAAATACCGAATTTTATGGACCCTTCGGATGAAATGGATGAACAAGCAGCAATATGTTTTGACAGATTGGGTAAGGTTATGAACAGCCTTAGCTTGCAATTCAGCGGTGCATGCATGGGGCAGTGGAAAAAGTGGCAAGGCATGGTGGAAGAGGAGCTGGACAGATTGGTTAAGTGGGCAGCCCAAGGCCCATGGAGAAAGGATATCTCGCATATTTATGCAAGACAGCCTTGGTTATTACCCACTGGCCAGGTGCAAACAATGGAAGGTAGGGACACATTGCCAGAAAAGACACCCAGTCTTTATCTGGAAACAGAACCAATATATGTTTGCGGTCATGGCAGAAATCCCCAGCAGGGCAAACAAGTGGAAGTTGTGCCAGAATTACTGCCACTTTACACACAATTAAATTTCCTCGCACATCTGTTGAGTTGGTTGGGCGAAGGAATAAAATATGTAAATTCAGCTAAGGAGAGCATGGAAAAAGAAGTCACAGAGGCTTTGCTAGCCAAGGACAAGCTCTTAGCTGAAGGAATGGCTAGAATGGAGAAAGTCCAAGAGGAAACGCGAAAGTGCATGGGAGATTTGAAAGCTGAATTGGAACAGAAGAATCAGCAGTTGGAAGAATCAGCAGAAGAAATAGCCCAACTGAAAAAGGCAAAGGAATTGTTGATTAAGCAAGCAGAAGCATTTTCAGTTACCAGAAGTCAGCAGGAACGGGCTTGGACTCAGGAAAGGGAACACTGGGCTCAGGAAAGAGAGTCTTGGACTAAGGAAAAGGAGACTTGGCAGCAAGAAAAGGCAGCCCTACAAGCGGAACTGCAGTTGGCAAAACAACAACAGGGTGGAACAACCACATCAGCTTTAGAACAACGGTGGAAAGAGATATTTCAGAGAAGAGAAACAAAATTGCTAACTAATCTAAAGCAGACAGAAGACAGAGCTAACACCTTGGGCGTAGAGTGGGCCAAATGCTTTAATTATGCGAAGAGATTGAAGGACGAACGGGACCACTACCGAGCACAACTGCAGGAGTACAATCAGGCATTACAGGCTGCTAAGCCACAGAGTTCAACTCCAACAGAGGCTGGAACACCAGGAGCGGAGCGGAGAAAGTCGCTGAGGACATCGACTTCTTCGAAGGGGAGGATAGATGTAGACAACAATTCTAGACCCTAGGACTGGCTGGCACATCCACCACCAATTTTGCAAATGTATATAAGCATTTTTGTTTATGTTTAGAAATCCTAGAAAATACAGCCAATGGATGTCAAGGCTGAATGTAAACGCATGTGGCACTAAAAGACAAAAACAACCGTCATGTTTGTTAGTATTAGACGGGCTGATTAGACGTCTAGTTAGGATTGGTTAAGACTAGCAAGTTGTTGACGTCTAAATGCTAGTTAAGGATTGTAACTAAGGAACGGTTGAGGACGGTTTGGAAACGGTTGGGGAACTAACTTGTCCTCACCTATTTAAACCCCCTCTTCAAACATTTTGGGGATCACATTCTATCCATGTTGTAAGAGCCATGTGCTATTGATTCTACGTAATGACAAAGGTTGTTATGTTGTTCTATCTTATGCGTCTATGGTGATTGGATAAGTGTGTTGTGGATTGCAGGTTGAGAACCATTAATGGAGTTATTGTATGTAACTGTGTGCTAAGTTGTTGTTGCAGGTTTGCCTTTGAAGAATTCTGATTGCAGGTCTTGAACCAACGGCGGACTTATTTATTGCAGGTTTCTAGACGAGGCGGAACCTAGGCACCTGACGTCTAGCCCTGACGTCTGGCAGCCACCAGACGGCTAGCCGTCAGCTCCTAGTCCTGACGTCTGAACTGAACTAAACCTGATTGTCATCACCCCATCTCGGGAATGTACTCACCCCTGTCTACAACTATAACATCAACTGCTTCTTCTCTTGCTTGCACATTAAACATCTCATTTATACTTCCTTTTTTCTTTGAGGGTAGTGGTGGCATACTAGAGGTTTGGGTTGATTCTTGTGGCTGTCTTCAGGAGGCTGCAAAGTCACCTCTAGATGATTGACTAGGTTTAGGGAAAGGCATGCCTAAATGTCTAAGTTTGGTCTCTTGCAGAAGTCTATAGGCTTCAACCACTTGTAGCCGGTTCATATTTTTGCAAGCCCTAACCCCTGTTCCTACTTTATCAGTAAGATGAGATTCAACCCTAGTATAGCTGCCCTTAAACTCAGTTTGACAAAAATTGCAGAGCCATGTTCTTGAGCCCCTAATTTTTTTTTTCTCTTGGTCACAGTTGGTTACAAATTGCAGCAGAGGTTTTTAAATATTTAATAGACCCTTGGCGTATTCTTTTAACAATGGTGATGGACAATCAAAACTAGAAGTAGTGTTGTCCCCTTTGGAAGTTTGAGGTTGGATAGTAGAGGCAGAATCCCTAGCAATGTGAATATTTTCATTTTCATTTTGGTATTCCCCTCCCATATGATTGTCAAATGGGTCTGATTCATAGCCCTCACTGCCGCTCATGTTGAATCTTGAAAGAAAAATATGAAAATTTCAAAAGATTGGACGAGTTAATGAAATTTCAAAATAGGAAAACAAACTTGGATCTCTTGTTGCTATCCTATTGTTGTTAATGTTTTCATTACTGTTGCTACTGCTCTCTTGCTGTTGTTTTCCTTGTTGTTGCTGCCTGCTCTTCTTCTTCACTATTGTTCTGCTGTTGCTCTTCCTTCCTGTTGTTGCTGCCTACTCTTCTTCACTTCTGCTTTTGAATGAGTGTGTTTTAACTTTATCTTTTTACTTTATAGTCTTAGTCTCTTTTTAGGGTTTGGGGGTTGGAGACTTTCATGGGTCCTACCCCCATACTTTTTTTTTTTTTTTAAGCTAGTTTGAGACACCTAGTTGTGGGGGACGGTTGGGCGTCTCTGGGGATGACCCCCTGTGATCCCTTGGTGTGCCAGGGACAATCCCCCTGCTGTCCCCCAAAGGGGGACGGTGGGAAAACGTTCCCGATGCCATCCTCCTGTACCAGGTGCAGAGGGGACGTGGGGGATGCGTCCCCCAAAGGGGGACGATAGGGAAACGTCCTTGATTTCGTCCCCTCGTACCAGTGACGGAGGGGACGGGGGGACGCGTTCCCGTGGAACCGGCTTCTTGTTAACCCTCGTAATATTTGTTTTTGTTTTCCCTTATCAATATCCCTTTGAGTTTCCTTTTCTCTTTGTTTTTGCTTCTTGGGTCTTCCTTTTTTTTTTTTCATTTCCACCAACACTTTCATCTTCATCAATCTCTTCAATTTTTTCACAATGTTCATAGTGAGACTTATCATCTATAGGTTTGTCTTTCTCTGAAGGATTTGAAGTGCAAGGAATAACCTCAAAAATACTTTTTTCTTTATGTTGCCCTAGAAACCCTAAAGTGCAAGGACACTCCTTCATAGCAATTACCTTCTTATGCTGTCCTAAAAACCCTAAATTGCTATGGATTTCTTCCATCCTCATTTCTTTATTATGCTGCTTTTGAAACCCTAAAGTGCAAGGGATAACCTCTACACTACTTTCATTTCTATTGCGAAAAGAGGATTTTATAGTACTTGAGGAAAACGAAGACAATTTGCTTGGAATAAACTTGACCTCTTCAGCCTCCTTTGTTTTAAAATTTTACTCCACATCTTTCTTTGCACCTTTAATTCTTTCTGAATTTGAACTTACACATTGTACGCTCTCTTCTCTTTTATCCTTCTTTGATTCTTCTAATGGTTGATCTGAGTGAACCATGGTGGCCTTTGCCATTTGAAGTTGCAGATAGGCTTTCTTTGCTTCTTCTTTTGGAATGGAATATCCTTGATCTAATCCAACTTCTCCTACAGAATGATTTCCTGGCTTCATCTTGAAGTTTGTCTCATGACCAAAACTTTTTGTTACTTTCTTCTTCGTTTTTGCTTTGCAATCTCTTGCCATGTGTCTAGTCTCATAACAATTGCTGCATCGAAATGCGATGTTTTCATAATCCACTTGTTGATCCCATTCTTTGGATTTATATTTAATTTTAATGGATTGTGACAAAGGTTCTAAAATACCCTTAGCAACACATATCCGTGTATATATATAGCAAGCTTTTGTTCCTTAGAAGTTGGTCCTTCCTGGATGAACTCCTCTAGGGTATTTCCAATATTCTTCAAAACATCCTTATTAATAAGCTGATATGGAAGTCCCAAAAGCCTAACCAACATTGAAATCTTGTTAACATTTTCTGTATGGACTGAAAAATTCTCACTCCATGGTCTTAAATAAAGGGCTTCTCTCTCCCTAAACCATGGACCACCACCAATTATTTTACCCCTGATTTCCAAACTAGAAAATATGATGGGGAAAAACACCTTTAGGAAGAAAAGTTATGAAGTAATTGGAACCCAATCCACCCTTCCACTTGGTCCAACTTTGAATCTACGAAAACCCTGGTCAATATCCATGGAACTTACATATTAACCCTTTGCTTTTAGGAACCATTATATCATGCTTGATCACCTCATCCTTGGTAATCACTTCAGGTGTAACATCTGCTCTCTGGATTGAACTTGCCATATATTTGCTCTTCCTCTTATCTCCAACTTGAGCATCCATACTTCCAGTTAGGGCATCCTGACTTTCAAGTAGGGCTTTCAAATATGCCTTTCCTTCCATGCTACCTTTTGAGGTTCTCTCTTCGCTGGCACTCATAGTCACCCAATGCCAATTATTAAACTTTTTAATGAGTTCTAACATCAATTTCCTCATCAGCATGAAACTCTGCATTAAACTGTGCAAAATATCTTGTAGTCAAGCCAACAAGGATCTTCATTGAATAATTTTGTGTAGGATTTTTTTCAAGTGGAGTTTTATTTCTGAAGACATTCTTCTTGTCTTGAGTATGCTCTCTAATGCTGATGCAGTGGTATAAATACTATTTCTGACCATTGATCTTTATTCAGTTCTTGGAAGACGATCCTTCTTGACGTAAGGATTTTCTCTTATGTGGATGCACTAATATTCTTTTGTGTTGATATATCAGTGTTGCATCTTATACTTGAATTTGGAGATATCTATAAATGTTGATGATTTTTGTAGTATAATTAATTTAAATTCTCCAGATCTCATGTAGGTATCATTTAGCATCTTTCTGTTCTGCACTAAAAATACAGTTTTGGCTCTTGAGAATTTTGTAATTCTTAAGGAAACTTTACATGCTTATAATTTGTCAGGAAACCTTTAGTAATCGATCTCTCTCTCTCTCTCACACTTAAACACACACAAGAGAACTGTTTACTTGGGCGTCATGAAAGGGAAGGCTCCATAATTTTACTTTGGTTGTAATCCGTGTTAACTCTCTGGCCTTTGCTAAAGTGTGGCTGTAATTTTGTTTTCGTAGTCACGGGCATAAGTTTAAGCATTGTTCACAAAAGGACTTATAAAATGAATCTTTAGTTATTTTATCTCTGATGGAGGGATGGATGGATGGATGGATGGAGGTTGTCAAGAATAAAAGAGAAAGAAAATCACTCTATTTTGTCTCTGAATTTTTTCTCTCAGGGTATTTTTTGGGTTTGCTTCTTCAACGGGAACCGGAGCCAAGGTTTTCTGGGTTTGCTTCTCCAGTGGAAATCGGGTGGGGTTTTCTAGGTTTGCTTCTCCAGTGGAAACCGGGTGGGGTTTACTGGGTTTGCTTCTCCAGTGGAAACCGGGTAGGGTTTTCTGGGTTTGCTTCTCCAATGGGAACCAGAGCTAGGGTTTTTTGGGTTTGCTTCTCCAATCAAAACTGGAGCCAAGGTTTTTTGGGTTTGCTTCTCCAACGGGAACCGAGCCAGGGTTTTCTGGGTTTGCTTCTCCAATCGGAACCAGAGCCAAGGTTTTTTGGGTTTGCTTCTCCAATTGGAACCGAAGCCAAGGTTTTCTAGGTTTGCTTCTCCCATGGGAACTGAGCAGGGTTTTCTGGGTTTGCTTCTCCAACGGGAACCAGAGCTAGGGTTTTTTGGGTTTGCTTCTCCAGTCGGAACTGGGAGCCAGGGTTTTCTGGGTTTGCTTCTCTAGTGGGAACCGAGTAGGGTTTTCTGGGTTTGCTTCTCCAATGAGAACCAGGAGCTAGGGTTTTCTGGGTTTGCTTCTCTAGTCGAAACGAGAGCCAGAGTTTTGGGTTTGTTTCTCTAGCCAAAGTCGGAGCTAGGGTTTTTTGGGTTTGCTTCTCCAAGGAACTGCGTAGGGTTTTTTGGGTTTGCTTCTCCAACGAGAACTGCAGGATTTTTTGGGTTTGCTTCTCCAGCAAGAACCGAAGCCAAGGTTTTTTGGGTTTGCTTCTCCAACAAGAACCAGAGCCAGGGTTTTTTGGGTTTGCTTCTCCAACGAGAACTAGAGCCAGGGTTTTCTAGGTTTGCTTCTCCAGAGGAACTAGAGCTAGGGTTTTTGGGTTTGCTTCTCCAATGAAACTAGAGCCAAGGTTTTTTAGTTTGCTTCTCTAGTGGAAACTAGAGCCAAGGTTTTATGGGTTTGCTTCTCTAGTGAAAACCGAAGCTAGGGTTTTCTAGGTTTGCTTCTCAAGTGGAAACCAGAGCTAGGGTTTTTGGGTTTGCTTCTCCAATGAAAATTGGAGCTAGGGTTTAACTAGAGTTGGGGTTTTTGATCTAACATGGAAACTCCACCTTCGCATGCTCTTCGAATAGTGTTAACTCCCAAACTCAAGTACAATCGCCTCACCAAATGGATTGTAGAAGTCGAGCATTTTGGCATTGAGCTTCAACGACAAATATCACAACTCCAAAACCAACTTTGCGTGAAGGACGCTACCATTGAGGCCCTACAACGTCAAGTCCAGGAACAAGGTGAAAAGATTGTCAAAATAGAAAAATCTGAACGAACTCATGCATCTCCAACTGATGATCTTCACCATCTTCAAGAGGTCGTTCATGATATACAACATAAGCAAACAAAGATCCTTGTCCAACATGAGAATCTCAAAAACGAGACAAATGCTCATCAATATCTCTCTTCAAAAACAAGTTGAAGAACATAATTCATGGGTTCAAGTGGTTAAGGGGAAAAAGACTTCTCCCATTGTGGAGTTAGCAATGCAAGCCAAATTTGATGAGGAAAGGGCACGTCAAGCCAAAGAACTCAACCTTCGAGTTCGAGGTCTTCCAAAGCCTACTGATCCCTTAAAGGCAAGCCATGATTTTTTGCATAACACATTGGATATCAAGGATGTTATCCTTGATCAGGCTTGGGTAGCCCCTGATGGCACTCTTCTGATCTGATTCCGCTCTAACTTTGAGGGCTTTAAGAGCCAAGAAGAAACTTTTTACTTTGTCCACAAAAATTTACTTGGATGAGGACCTCACACATCTTCAGATGGAGGAACTACAAAAAGCACGTGCGCAAGTGATAGCTGCTCGAAAGGACAAGTGGGCAGTTATTCATGACCGAAAAGTTGTGATTCGTGACTCCCCTCCTTCATGGTGGTCACATCCTTGGCCTATAAAATGAAGGTGTTCTTAAGTCCTAGTAGGTAACAATAGCCTCTTTGTTGCTTGTTGGAACTGTAATGGGGCGATATGGTCTTCCTCGAGTACATTCCAAGATCTTGTTTTTATCATAGAGACCCATGAGAGCCCAAAACGATCTCTTCCACCAATCAATGGTTACTTTTGTGTTTTGCTTTCAGGCACGTGACATGTCGATCAAGTGGCATTCATGGTTTAGGTGGTGTGGCATGCCTCATTTGGGACTGCCTTCATCAACATGTGTCATTGGTCGCGTCAGATGAGCACTCAAGATATGTGGTTTCAGATCAAGAGGGGCCCACCCCCTCTTAGAGACATCTTCATAGCAGTATGTTATTTTCCTCCAACGTTGTCAACTTTTGCCATCCACTCTGATGGTGACCCATACTTGGATCTCTACCTAGAGATTTCTACATATTCATCAATGGGTGATGTCATTCTTTTAGGTGACTTCAATGCCCGCACTAGGACCCACCAAGCACCTTTTCATGATCTTACAGAGGATGAGTTCTATCTCTTCAAACTCAACCCCAAGGATCTTGCATTCACTAGGACCTCTACAGATGAGAAGCATCCTGTTACAACTTATGGAAAACACTTGATTCAATTGTGCGAGTCACATGGCCTCTTGGTTCTCAATGGGATTCCTCAGTTTCCTAACTCCTCCAGGTTCACTTGTTTTCCACATGTGGGAGGTGCGAGTGTGGTTGACTATGTCATCACCAACAGGACTTTGCTTTCTAATATTCACGACTTTCAGGTATCTAGTCAGCTTCCCTTGGCTGATCATGCAATGTTGACTTTCTCCCTGAGTTCCTCCTCTTTTACCTCTCCATATTTTCCTCCTCCATCGCCCAATCCTACCAACCATCCCATGATTCATTTTGATCCATGTTTGGCCGATGATTATGTTGCTCGTCTCTCCCAATTGATGTCCCAATACTACTCTCTTAATTCCACCACAACAACAACCAAATATGAATTTTTGTCTCATACGTTATGGGATGCAGCCCTTGACTCCTTTCCCCACACTTTTCCTCAGCCAAAGCCTATTCGTCGCATTGGTGCTTGCCCCATGAATCGTTGGTATGATGAGGAATGTAAGTCCATGCATCGAAAGCTCCGTTTTGCTCTTATCCATGAGCCTACAACTATATCTTCCACTCGAAGGGAATATAAATGCCTCATTCGACGTAAGAAGCGAAAGTTTCTTGTCGCTACGCATTGTGAGCTTCTAGATGCTCTTCATCACTCTCCCAAAGCCTTTTGGCGCACTCTTCTTCCTAGGAAGCCCCATCCCATATGCATCAATGACAAGTCCTAGGTCTCCCATGCTAATTCTTTATATGATATCCCAAGGCAGCCCACCATTCATATCTCTTTCCCCCCAACATCATGTCACCTCTTCTCTTCAGGGGACATCAAAAGAGCTATACATAAATTAAGCACTAGCAAGGCTGTTGATTTTGAGGGATTTCAAGCTGAGTTCTTGAAGTATGGTGTTGAAGCTCTTGGCTATCCCATTGCAGAATTATTCAATGAGGTTGTTTGTTCTAGGTTCCTTGCCTCCTGGTCACAACATATTATCCACCCCATCCACAAATTTGGGGACTATTCAGATCTGAATAACTACAAAACTATCATGATTGGGCACACATTTGCTAAGCTTTATGCAACAATTTTGAATATGAAACTCTCAGAATTGTTGGATCAAGGCAAGCTTAGAGCGAGAGGGCAGGCTGGTTTTAGAAGGGATCATCAGACTATTGATCATGTTTTCACTCTAGAGGCTATTATTGAGGAGGCTCGCCAACGGTCCTCTAAAGTGTTCTGTTGTTTTGTGGACTTTAGAAAGGCCTTTGACACCGTTCCCAGGCATCTTTTATTTCAAAGACTACATGACATCGGCATCTCGGAGCTCTTTATCACTGCCATCAAGAGACTATATGAGGTAGTTGTTGGCCATTTTCGGACAACTTTTGGTTTCTCAGAGGATGTCCAGAGCACCATTGGCGTCAAACAAGGTTGTCCTCTTTCTCCTTCACTCTTTGGGATCTACATTGATGAGCTTGAAGAATTTATTCGTCAATACACACATGTTGATGATGGTTGCCTTCTACATCATGTCTTGATAGCTATATTGCTTTTTGTAGATGATGTTCTTCTTGCTCATACTCCTAAGGGCCTACAAAGACAATTGGATGCTCTTGCTCACTTTTGTGACTTAAAACAATTAGTAGTCAATCTTAGCAAGACTAAGGTGATGATCTTTAACACATCAAAGAGTACCCTATCTAAGTTTCAGTTCTTCTATAAGGGCGAGTCCATTGAGATCACCACTGCTTACACCTACTTGGGGTTCAGTTTACAGGTCCTTCCCTTAATCTTCAACCAGCTTCACAATCACGTCTTTGCAAGGGATACACATCTCTCTTAGTCTTGGAACGCCAATGCTTCCAACAACACTTTCAAGACATACCTACAAAGATGCACCTCTTTGATTGCATCATCAAACCCACAGTCCTTTATGGATCTGAGATTTGGGGTCCAAGTCTAGGGTGTGTTGATTGGGCTCGCATTGAGAGGGTCCAAACTATTTTGCTTCAACGATTTATCCGATGTAAAAGAACAATTCCCCAATGTATTGTTCAAGCTGAGTTTGGCGTTCATCCTCTTCGTCTTGAGAGCATCTTCAGAATTATTTTTCAGCTTCATCGCCTTAGATCCATGGGTGACTACACCTCAGGCCGAGAGAGATACCCATATTTGGCACTTTGCTCCTCAGAATGCATTACCTCTAGGGGCTCTTTTGGTCCTCATCATGGATGGTACTCAGAAGTTATTTCTCTTCTTCAATCAATTGGCATCTCCATAGATCAATTACCTCCTTTCAAATACTCTTTAAATGCTCCTCCTCCTTCTTCCTAATAAGAGGGTAATTAATCAAGCAGTCAAAGATGATGTTTATCGACAATATATTCAGATCACTTGGGTCGCTCCATCTCAACCTCTTAGTCCTAAGTTGGCCTTCTACACTAAGCATTTCATGAGGATTAAGAATGGCATTATTACTCATCCTAATTATGTCGAGCGACATTGGACACAACCTTAGGATTCCTCTTGGTCAACTCAGAGTATGCTCACATCAGTTGCAGGTGGAGACGGACCACCATATTCCTCGAGAGGATAGGGTATGTCGTCTTTGCTCTATTCAAGAGGTGGAGACTGAAGAACATTTCATCTTCAAGTGTCCTATTTATTATGAGATTCGAGGGAGGTACTATTGCTTGTATAGAGACTCAAGTGGATCACTTGCCACTTTTTTCAGCTATCCTAACCAAAGATGCTTGGCTCTTTACCTCAGGGAAGCTATCACTCTTTGACATCAGTTATTATAGGGGAGACAGACTACTACTCGACTAATCACCTCATTCTTTCACCCTATCTCTGTAGTCGAGAGTAATAAGCGCTCATTGGAAGCTACAACTATCCAAAATATTAATGACAGATTTGTGCGCCCTTGTTTGCATACAAGAGTGGCTACTAGGGCTTCAGTTCTTTCTTCTTGCTTGCGATAGGACAAGACTGCAGTTCTTCGACATCAGGTTTCGGCCACCCCTCACATACCGAGGAGTTGTAGACAGGTGCAACTTACTAGTTTCTTGTCCTCTTCTATTGGTTCCACAGCCATGGATGCTAGAAGAGTCTTGAGGGATCGAACTCCATGTCCTCCCAGGATTATCCAACCAGGCCCTCTTAGTCCTGGCCATTCTCCTAGGAGCATCATTAGATCCTATGTTGGCCCTTTTGGGATAGTTGGTGACGACAACAATTGTGCTTCTACTTTACATCCCACTATAGATTAATGTTGGCGCTTGGATCCATTGGAGCTCCTTTCTATCTCTGTTGTACCTCAACTTCTAGATCTCTCTTAATCATTACTTTTAGCATGTTAGGGTTTATCCATTTTGGGTAACCCTCGAGGCTGTAATTTTATGCCATACAGTTGTTCCACTTTAGAGTAGTTTACACTAGATTCTTTACTCTAGTTTAGCTTATTTTCGTAGTACTTTGTGGTTACTACAATGCATTGTAATTTGTAACAGCTCTTTTCAATGAGTCCCATTGGCCTACTTTGGCCATCTGTGGACATTAATAGAATTATCTTATCTTATCTGATGTCTTGTAAGAGAAACCTTCTATTCTCCAATGCTTCTTGTCTATATTAAGTTGATTTTTTTGTGATATGCAATAGATAGATAGATAGATAGCTACAGTTTGGTCTTGAGGTAAATTTTTATGATGAGGGACATAATTTTTGACTTATCTGTTGCTGTTAGACCAAGAAATACTATGAAAACCAAAGAAAAAGCTTAAGTCAGCAAAATTAGTAAAGCTAGATTACTATTCCACTTTTGCCAGTGATATCGAGGTCAAAAGTCAACTTAATGGTCATACTATTATAGTTGAAATCAAGCTAAGGGATTCATCACCTTTGTTTCTATTTGTTTGGTTGAAGTTATTCTATAACATTTCCTTTAAAATGTCACAACTAGATATGTAATAAGGGAATTCTTTTCAGTAGAACATCAAGAATGTCACTGGAAACTTAATTTCAAGGGAAGCTTGAGTAAAGGATTCAGTAGTAAGATATATATGGATATAGGAGAATGATAAATATCATGGAAACTGACTGCTCCTCTATAGTGACTTGCTGGAATTTTCCTCCCGTAGGCAGTTGTTTGTATATCTCTTTGTTACAAGATAACATTAATGGTGAGTCACTAATATTCCCTGTCATCATTAATGCTAATGGAAGAATGGGTCACTAATATTTGAGACATGGTTGGAGCAATTCTCACTGTTTTTCTTTCTCTGACACCTCTCAACAAATTGTCTGCAGACAGTTTTTTATGGCATTATGTTTATAGCAGGATTGGAAGTTTTAAGCACTTTTGTAATGTTATTAGCAGAGAAGAGCTCTTACTCTGGGTTGGAGTTGTATAGGACAAATCCCACCTCTTTTCACATATGTGTGTGCGTTGCAGGTAACCACTGTGCATGTGAATATGGATTGCTACAAATTCAAGAGAATAACTTTTTAATTTATTACATGAATCAATGGTGATGTTTATTAGATTTGTAAGACTCATCTGTTAATTGGCAAAATCTCGTCTTTGTTTGTTAGTGTTTTGATTGCAGGAATGGATATAGATTGAGATGAGTGTGAAGGAGGTGATGATAAATTTGGTTGGGGAAGTGGATTTTATGGGGAACAAGGAAATCCAACTGTGCTCACCTGGATTCCCCTGCGCCATTGCCAGAGGAGGAAGAATAATAATAGAGTCAGAAGAAATAGAGAAGTAAAAGGAGGAGAAATTAGAGAAGAAAGAAAACTAAAAGGAGGGCAAAAGGGAAGAGAATAGAGAGGAAACAGGAGAAAGGGTAGAAGAGAGAGGAAAAAGGAAGAGGAATCAGGAGAGCAGAGAATCTACTGTGGATTAAACTATCTTCTTCCATGTGTGATGCATCAACAATGTATGCTTATGCCTGTGGTCCTGCACAATGCTTTGGATAGAGGCTTGTTCAAGAAGATTGGATATACCATGGCTTATAGCATTCACTGCAGGCTCTTCTAAATGAAGTGCAGATGTCTTTATAAACAGCCCTACAGCTCAACGATTTTGATTTATTTTGAGAGAAATCATATTACTTTGTAGACAACTTTTTGCACTTTAATTATGTTGGCAACAAATCAATGGCTTTCGATTCTTAAGGAAATTAATTTCGTAAATGGACTCTATATAGAAAAGCTCGTTTTGTCTCTTTTTTCATTGTATTACGCTCATGTTGTTGCTGCTAAAGTCATGAAATTTACTCACTGTTAATTTAGCAGTTGCAACTACTATAGGATGTAAATGATTGCTTGTTAGAGGACAGAACCCTTGAATTATAGAGCTCTATAATCAGGCAAAAGTAAACAACTACCTCCATTGAATGGCATAGAAACCGATTTAATTGGTTATATAGAATTGAAAAGGGCCCCATCCATACTATAGTGCGATCATGTTATCATGGTATTTCAACAAACCATATAGTGGTATTATAACAACATTTTGGTAATTATGCTTGTAACCTTTGGCAAAATTTGAACCTAGGTCTCCTCCTTGAAAGTTGAGGTATTTAACCAGTTGAGCTCATGCCATTTGATTTGATTTGGTTCCCCTTGTTCTTTTTAGTCGATTATATGGGATTGAAACAAGTCCCATCCCTATTGCATCATGATAGTTGTTTACAATATTTGGGAATTGTGCACGTATCGCTTAGCAAGATTCAAACTTAGTTCTCCTCCTCCTTGAAAGTGGTTCTCCATGTTTCACAATTATTATTTTTATTTGGTTAAATGGGATTGAAATCGATCCCTCTTGTATTACATCGTGACTGTGTTATGGTATTTTTGGCAATTTTGCATGCATTCCTTGGCAAGATTCGAACCTGGGTCTCCTCCTTGAAAGTTGAACTCATACCATTTGATTCATGATTCTTATTCTTATTATTTTAATTTTTGGGTGATGACCAAGATTTCTCTATACAAACCTTCCAAAACTTGATCATGTGTGAAAACATTAGGATAAATACATTTGCAGTATAAATGTTTGGATAAAGCCTAGCCTGACGTTCCTGCGAACAAGCAGCTAATCTCAAATTGAGAAGGTTAATACATCTTTTGATTGGGCAGGCAGAGCATCTTCAATGAGACTAAGAGTGATGGTGTTCCCTACACAGACAGGTGCGTCACTGATTGACACTCATTAAAAAGAGTTTCAGATCAAAGAAAGATTTGACTGCTTCTGAAGCATACGGTGGTGTGCAAATTGTCATTTATTCCTGCAGTTGGGCCATTTTCTGTGAAATAGGGAGAGCAATATGTAATATAATCAGAGAACATTCAAGAGATCGACACTATTGTCACATGGGTAATTTTACATTAGCTGATCACATGGCTGAGAGCATCCTCCTCTTTTGTTTGGCAAATGTGATGGTTATGTCAAAGGAGAACACTGTTTTTGAAGGAAAATGAGCATGGCCACTGAAATTGAAAAACATCTGGGTCACATCAACAAGGAAGATGTTTTACACCTCAACCTGTCATGGAGACTAAGATTTTCAATGGCAATAGGGCCAGGAAGAATTATAATTCAATTTAATTTCAATGTAAGAATTAAAAGTTTAAATTTGAGCTCCTTGATGAAATAATACCAATTTTCATCATTGTGTTGTACCCTAAAGATGGATTGCTCATAATGATGTGAAACATTGATTTTCTTTTCATTTCTTTGCACATGTTTATATTAATTCAAATATTTTAAATATACCAAAGGCGGAGAACATGAAATTTTGCAACACAAGATATTATATTTATAACCTTTATTTTACACCCAGGTGTTGTAGGTGAGTTGGAGAAGAGAGGGCAATCCTCCAAGGGAGGTCCCAGGTTGGAATCTCCACCCTACCAAAAAGTTGAATTGGGTACCCAAAATCCAATTGATAATGTCGATGCGGGTAAGGCTGGGCACGACTTCCGAGTGACTTTGACGATGTAGAACCCCTGATTGTGGTCTCTCAGACCAAGGCGGCCTCGTAAGAGGTTTTTTGCTTAAAAAAAAGATAACCTTTATTTTATATTTGATATTCAGTAGTGACCTAAAGCTTGCCAGCACGGTATTTTTCACCAATTGGCTATTTTTTAATGAAAATTTCAAATTTTTAGTTCACCCATGATTAAAATATAAATTTATACATAAAATATGGAAGATAGTAGATTTGCAATTTTATTTATTTTTTAATATATAACACATACTTTATATTATGAAAATAAAAAGATTTAAGAATAAAATAAAAAGATTTGCTTCCCATTCTAACTAGATTTTTTTATTTATTTTTCATTCCTTTAAAGTTTTCTTACTTCCAACAAGACCCCCGAGGATGATAAAAGACAAGTTTTTGTTTCTTATGTGTTTTAGAGATTTTGATTATAAACATTTTTCTTTTATATGTAGTTTTTATTGAGGTTATTTTTATCAAATATTAAAATAATATATTTGTTATTAGGTTAATTAAACTATATTTAACAAGCTTATATATATATATATATATAATTTTGTCTTTTTCAAAGTGTTATGTTTTCACAATCAGTTTTTAGACATCATTCTTAGTAAGAGATAAAATCTAACTTGTTCAATTGCCTTTTAAATTTTGAATTTTACTAAAATGAAAATCAACATTGTGATTGGCTAATTTATTAATACTTGATTTTCTTCTCTATAAATATGCTCACAATTTTAAGAGATTGCCTCCAATAATAAATGATGAGTATCATTAATAATATAATTTTTTTAATCTAATTTCTACATTCATTTTTGTTGATAGCATTAATGATCATTTTTTAATCTTTTTCAATTGAAATATATTTCCAATTTTTTTCCAATTACAATTTTAATCATGTAAGAAGTACCCTATCCTTTGTATAGTTGTTAGTTGAAGTTTAATATGATTCTCACTAAAAGGGAGGAGAATTTTGCTTTTATTATTTCGAAAAATGTCACCTTCACCAACTTTTTCGGGTTTTCCTTTAGAATTACCATCAAAATTAATTATTATTTTTTGGTTACATAGGAGAGTTGGTCACAACCACAAGGTTCAAACCACAGGGGCTGTTCACCAAATCTATTCCACCTCGTTATTGTTGACCCAACGTGAAGGGAACCACTGGTCGCTTAGGATTCGTATCATCATCGTTAGCCTGGCGCGCACTTAGAGGATTCAAAGCAGACTACTACCTTTGCAAACAGGTTGCCCTCGAGATTGGAACCTGGCTGTCTTCTTGGTAAGTGCTTGGCCAGACAAGCACTTACTAATCCACCTAGTCCCCGGGGGCTAAAACTTTTAGGTTAGAACGAAAACTCAAGGGCCGCTCTTAGGTGGTCGATAGTGTCATCTCATCTAGGTATACCACTATCTAGAGGAAAGCCACAAGAGATTTTTTGTGTCCCCCTTCACATTGTAGAGGTTCGAACCATGGACCTCCCATTCAACAAGGCTAGGCTTGCCTTCTCCACAAATGTTTTTAGGTTAGAAAGAAACCCCAAGAGCCGCTCTTAGGTGGTCGATAATGTCGTCCCATATCGGTATATCACTATCTAGAGGAAAGCCACAAGAGATTTTTTTGTGTCCTTCGCATCGCAGAGGTTCTAGAGGGAAGCCACAAGAAATTTTTGTGTCCCCCTTCACATCGCAAAGGTTCGAACCGTGCACCTCCTGTTCAATGGGACCAAGCTCACCTGGCGCTATAAAGGCAGACCATCAAAATTAATTTTTACAGACCCAATTTTTGGACATTTTTATTTTATCTTAAATCTAAGTAGATTGTTTGGTTTAATGTCATTATTTTAGATGACTACTCTTTTCCCGCACTTGAGGCTTTTTATGATAAACACCATGTTCGTAAACATTTTGCCAAAAAAATGCAATAAATTTGAGCATGATTTTAAAATTTATTTTCTTGTATTCCCTAGCGATAAATTCCAATAAATCCAAAAAATAATGACAATACCAATCCTCCACATAATACATAATGCTTTAGCTTTGAAATAATTAATCCAACATTTCATCGTTTTTTTTTTGCTAGAGAACAAGAGGTTGTACTCGGGTCCCCCACCCTTGACAAGTCACAACTCTCTCCTTTAGAGCTTGAGAGTTTACAAACAAATTCAATTCTCATCTCAATTGAGATGCTATAGCTACCTACATTATTTATTTATATTTTTTTTGATGACACACCCACCCCCTCACACACTCACCCACGCCACCGCCACGGTTTGAACCTTGGACCTCCCGAAGAAGAGCCAAAGCTCAAACTATTGCGTGTACCTACATTATTTTTCGTAAAGTATATGAATTTTTTATTTTCATTTTTTGGATCTTTAATTTTATGTGTGAATACAAATATTTCAGAATTCAACATCCTTCTTAACATTTTCTTACAACCACCTTCACAATACCAAAATTCCACCTCTACTATCTATGCATTGCATCTTAGTAGAATAAGATTTCTAAAACATCACACTTTCATAGTTTGTTTTACCAGATCTGGATTGCTAGTTTCTTTCCTGAAGTATAAATGTAACCACAAAAAATGTAATAAATAGTTTATATGAAAACACATTACTGTTATAAAATTAATCAAATATTACCAATAAAAAACATTAACATAAATCTTAATCATTATTTGATTCAAACAATCAACATTTTCTTGTCAGCTTCAACTAAACTTACTACTTCCTCTAACCATGGAAAAGAGGGTTTAACTTTACGATCCTCAATTATAACCCTTCTATTGGCTAGCCTATGTGCACATTTGTTTCCTTCCCTTAACATAAGTGTAAACCTGATTTCTTCAACCTCTATAGCAAGGTCTTGAATATCCATAATTATCTCTTGTATGTTCCATGGAGCCTTTGCTTTCCTCAAAATTGCATGTATTATTATTAGTGAATCACCTTCCATCTATACTCTCTTCCATTTTATTTGTTTGTGTATTTTTAACCCTTTCAAAGTTGCCCAAGCTTCAACTTCATTACTTGTCTTAAATCCACTAAAGCATAATAAGACAAAATCTTGTCTCTACTATTTCTAATTATTCCTCCCCTTGTTGATCCTAGATTTCCTTTAATGCTCCATCAAAATTCAATTTGACCAACTCCACATTTGGGGGTTTTCACTATATTTTTTCTTTCTTTTTGTTTCTCTTGTACCCAACATCATAATTCCATTTCATGACTTGACTCCATCTATCAATGCTCTTTGCTTCCAAATTAAAGATTGGGTGAGTTGATAGGGTTGGTTTAAACTCCTCTATGGTTAAACAAATCTTCATTTTCATTACCTCTAAATTGCTTTCCCTTTAAATATTTTTCTATTCCTTTCTAGGTATACAATCCAAAGTATTATATCTTTTGACATATACTAGATTGTTTGTAAAGTCTCACTTTTTTTTTTTTTTTGTTGAAAGTGACATTATATTATTTTAAAATAATAATAACAATAAGGTTACATTGTTCACTAAAAATATGGGTGGTATGAAAGCACACACAACATAAGCCATGCCAAAGATTCAACCTAGAAACAAACAAGGGTATGGAAATTAACTACTAAAAACTGCATTGGAAAATGAAAGCCAGAATAACTAATACAAAAAACTAGAAAACCAAGACAATTAAAAATGGTTGGAGCTTGACTACCATCAAATCCTGAACATTTCATCTAACAGCATACCTTCACCGTCAATATATTTCAAAGCCCTAAAACTATTGAAGGACTCTGGATCAGGTTTGTAGCTTCCAACTACATGTTTGAGAGGTGAAACTTTTTTTTTTTGTAAAAACTCCTTTGTCTGCATCTCTCGACATAGATTGCGAGATTGTTGTGAGCTTGTTGGTAGAGGACGAGGGAGAGAACCTGTTTGAGAGATAGATTCAGTGGCCTTGTGCACTGCCTTAGGGCATCTGCTTCATCGAGGCTTTAGAGCCTTTTTATTGATAATTTTTGCTAGTGGAGGATTGGCAATTGTTGGTTCTTTCTAATTATTTCTAATTATTCCTCCTCATGTTGGTCCTAGACTTCCTTTAATGCTCCATCAAATTCAATTTGACCAACTCCACATTTGGGGGTTTCCACTATATTTTTTCCTTCTTTTTGTTTCTCGTACCTAACATCATAATTCCATTTGATGACTTGACTCCATCTATCAAAATGCTCTTTTATTCCAAATTAGGGATTGGGTGAGTTGATAGTGTTGGTTTAAACTCTTCTATGGCTAAACAAATATTCATTTTCATTACCTCTAAATTGCTTTCATTTCATTTAAATATTTTTCTATGCCTTTCTAGGCATACAATCCAAAGTATTATATCTTTTGACATATCCTAGATTGTTTGTAAAGCCTCACTTGCTTTTGTTGAAAGTGACATTATATTATTTTAAAATAATAATAATAAGGTTACATTGTTCACTAAAAAAATGGGTGGTATGAAAGCACACCCAACAAAAGCCATGCCAAATACTCAACCTAGAAATGAACATGGCTATGGGAATTAACTACTAAAAACTACATTGGAAAATGAAAACTAGAATAACTAATACAGAAAAATAGAAAACCAAAATAAAAAAAATGGTTGGCGCTTGGCTACCATCAAATCTTGAACATTTCATCTAACAACCTACCTTTACCGTCAACATATTTCAAAGCCCTAAAACTATTGAAGGACTCTGGATCAGGTTTGTAGCTTTCCAACTACATGTTTGAGAGGTGAAACTTTTTATTTTTCTTGTAAAAACTCCTCTGTCTGCAAATCTCAACATAGATTGCGAGAGTGTCGAGAGCTTGTTGGTAGAGGATGAGGGAGAGAGCCTGTTTGGGAGATAGATTCAGTGGCCTTGTGCACTGCCTTGGGGGTTTTGCTTCGTCAAGGCTTTGGAGCCTTTTTATTGATATTTTTTGCTAGTGGAGGATTGGCAATTGATGGTTCTTTCTAATTATTTCTAATTATTCCTCCCCTTGTTGGTCCTAGATTTCCTTTAGTGCTCCATTTGGGGGTTTCCACTATATTTTCTTTCTTTTTGTTTCTCTTGTACCCAACATCATAATTCTATTTGATGACTTGACTCCATCTATCAATGCTCTTTGCTTCCAAATTAGGGATTGGGTGAGTTGATAGGGTTGGTTTAAACTCCTCTATGGCTAAACAAATCTTCTTTTTCATTACCTCTAAATTGCTTTCCTTTCCTTTAAAAATTTTTCTATTCCTTTCTAGGCATACAATCCAAAGTATTATATCTTTTGATATATCCTAGATTGTTTATAAAGTCTCATTTTTTTTTTGTTGAAAGTGACATTATATTATTTTAAAATAATAATAATAATAAGGTTACACTATTCACTAGAAAAATGAGTGGTATGAAAGCACACCCAACAAAAGCCATGCCAAAGACTTAACCTAGAAACAAACAAGGGTATGGGAATTAACTACTAAAAACTATACTGGAAAATGAAAACTAGAATAACTAATACAGAAAAATAGAAAACTAAGATAAAAAAAACGGTTGGCACTTGGTTACCATCAAATCCTAAATATTTGATCTAACAACATACCTTCACTGTCAACATATTTCAAAGCCTAAAACTATTGAAGGACTTTGGATCAGGTTTGTAGCTTCCAAAATACATGTTTCAGAGGTGAAACTTTTTTTTTCTTGTAAAAACTCCTCTGTCTGCATCTCTCGACATAGATTGCGAGAGCGTCGAGAGCTTGTTGGTAGAGGATGAGGGAGAGAGCATGTTTGGGAGATAGATTCAGTGGCCTTGTGCACTGCCTTGGGGCATCTGCTTCATCAAGGATTTGGAGCCTTTTTATTGATAATTTTTGCTAGTGGAGGATTGGCAATTGTTGGTTCTTTCTAATTATTTCTAATTATTCCTCCTCTTGTTGGTCCTAGATTTCCTTTAATGCTCCATCAAAATTCAATTTGACCAACTTCACATTTGGGGGTTTCCACTATATTTTTTCCTTCTTTTTGTTTCTCTTGTACCCAACATCATAATTCCATTTGATGACTTGAATCCATCTATCAATGCTCTTTGCTTCCGAATTAGGGATTGGGTGAGTTGATAAGGTTGGTTTAAACTCTTCTATGGCTAAACAAATCATCCTTTTTAATACCAACTGCTTTTCTTTCCTTAAATCCTAGATTGTTTGTAAAGCCTCACTTCCTTTTCATTACCTCTAAACTGCTTTCCTTTTCTTTAAATGTTTTCCTATTCCTTTCTAGGCATACAATCCAACGTATTATATCTTTTGATATATCCTAGATTGTTTGTAAAGCCTAACTTCCTTTTCATTACCTCTAATCTGCTTTCCTTTTCTTTAAATGTTTTTCTATTTCTTTCTAGGCATACAATCCAAAGTATTATATCTTTTGATATATCCTAGATTGTTTGTAAAGCCTCACTTTTTACTATTGTTGTTGAAAGTGACATTATATTATTTTAAAATAATAATAATAAGGTTACACTGTTCACTAAAAAAATGGGTGGTATGAAAGCACACCCAACAAAATCCATGTCAAAGACTCAACCTAGAAATAAACAAGGGTATGAGAAATAACTACTAAAAACTACATTGGAAAATAAAAAGTAGAATAACTAATACAAAAAACTAGAGAACCAAGATAAAAAAATGGGTTGGCGCTTGGCTACCATCAAATCCTGAAAATTTTATCTAACAACATACCTTCACCGTCAACATATTTTAAATCCCTAAAACTATTGAAGGACTCTAGATCATGTTTGTAGCTTCTCAACTACATGTTTGAGAGGTGAAACTTTTTTTCTTGTAAAAACTCCTCTGTCTGCATCTCTCGACGTAGATTGCGAGAGTGTCAAGATCTTGTTGGTAGAGGATGAGGGAGAGAACCTATTTGGGAGATAGATTCAGTGGCCTTGTGCACTGCCTTGGGGGTTTTGCTTCATTGAGTCTTTGGAGTCTTTTTATTGATAATTTCTACTAGTGGAGGATTGGAAATTGCTAGTTCTTTCGCTTGCTCTACAGGATTCACATCTGGCATCATAGTTTTCACTATTGCTAGCTTGGATTGTGCGATCTTGGAAGCCTTTTTATGCCCTTCAATAGTGGTCCAACCATGCTCATTGGGTTGGGGGTCGAACCAACTATCTTGGGGATTGATTTACTCTTATTACGAGGTAGGAGAGGACAATCCTTGACATTATTATCGGATGCTTGAAATTGAAAATAGGTGTTTGGTAGGTTAAAATACACAACTCGTTGGTAAATAGTATTATCACCAACCTGAATTTAATTGCCATCCTTTATGTCTTTGGCCAGATCTACTTCAAGACAAACTCTCTTTTGAGGATGCTTGTAAAAAAACTTATCCAGTTCAACCAGGATAACATGACCTAGTGTCACTGCTATACGATTCAAAAAGGGTCAGAGGGGGAGGAGAAATCTGGGAAACTCGATCCATATTGGGACTTGGTGGTTCGCTCTTCTAAATATAAAAAATCATGGGACCATGGGGAGAAAACCAGCAAGGAACTCCTCATGAACCATAGCCCATGTTCATAAATTGCTTTAGCGTGTGTCGATTATGTAAAACAAAACAAAAAGTAATCCTTGGTTAGGTTTTGGATGAACTCAATATTGACTCTATGAGGAGCCCAAGCAGAGTTCATCCAATCCTATAGGGTGGCTTCATTTGGGATGTGGTCCACAAAGTAAACCACTAGAGCAAATGACTAACCGCATACATCCATTATTGAACTTTGATAGGGGCAAAACCACATCAAGAGAAGAAGAGTCACAAAAACCCTCCTCAATACAAATTTCCTGGTCCATTTGAAAGGAATCCTCCTTGCATACCTTACCACAAGAGTTGCCAGCTTCCCCCACTATCCCACCTGGTTAGGGGCCATGAATCACCACATGAATAGGACATAGCAGGTTGCACCTAAAGACTCACTTTTAAAAGCGCTTTGCCATTGCTTTAACCATTCTTCAATTCTATCATTTATCACCATGAATTTACCATATATATCAAGAATACATTTCCATAGATTCTTCTATGACCTACTAGCAAAACAAACATTTTAACTTTAGGAATGTTCAGAGCTATCCTAAATATCTCTCTATATTCTTGTGATATTTCTATTTTTTTGGTGCTTTACATTATATCCACTTGTGTATTTCCTAAACTATTCTGCTCCCAAATTAGCTTATCCTTGGCCCCCTAGAAATAATCATTTTTGTTATCTTTTTGCTCAACTTCCTCCTATCATCATTGTCTTGTATACTTGCAAAAAAGGTTTCTTTTCATTTATATCTTCCTTCCTGATACTTGTACATAATGTTTGAAACCCTATCACCATATTTATATTGGAGTAATCTCATCCATGGTTTCAAAATTGAATCTAGAACCTTATGATTATGAAGTGGAGGAATGTGTTGATGAGGGTAATACGACTTTGCTAGGGTTTTTGATGTGAGACATGTTAGGTTTATTTTTGGAGCTTTTCATGGCCTCCATATTTGGTGGTCCAATGGTTTGCGCTGGTATTGTAGGGGAGACGGTTCTTGTCAATGGCACTTCTGGGGTATCCCCAAAAATAACTTTTGATAAAATTGATTGTGGTAAGGGTTCATCCCATGATGTTGTTTTTCCTTCTAAGTTTATTGAATCTGCATGTAGCTGGTTGGAGTCACACACCCTGGTCTAGTATTTTTTCAAGTGTATCACTCTCGAGTTATTACTAAGGGCTTGGATCTCTTCAACATGGATCCCCCATGGCGTTACTATTTAATTGGTACAAAGTCTTACTAAAGGTTTTTTTCTTTTTTGTTTTGTTGACCCTACACATGTCACAACTCTTTATCAGCACGATCCTTATCATTTAAGAAGATATTTGCTCGTTCTTTCATCATGGATCCATGATTTTACTATCTCTACAAACAACTCCCCAAAGTTTCAGTTAGAGTGGAGTTCCCTAGTCTTCCCCTCCCTTTGTGGGCTGGTTTAGAACAAATTGTCAGTGTGCTTGGGTGTGTGGTTTTCACTGAAGCTAATTTTTTTAATGCTTATCTGATTAGGTGGGCATGTGTAGAGGTAGATTTTCCAAAGGATCTACTTGATTTCATCACAATTCAAGTGGGGAGGCCACCATTTCTCAATGGGTGGTTTGCATTAATCTCTCGAACACTTGTCTTTGTTGTCAAGCACCCAATCATAAGGTGAAGGACCATCCATGTATGCCGCATTCTAAGTTGAAGTTAAGTTTTGTGCCCACCCCTAGGGCAACCACTCAACCTAAGGTGGATGGTTGGACCACTATGGGTTGTTGCAAAAATATGCATTCTCATGTTGTTTCCACTCCACAAACGATGATTTTTTTTTTGTTCATAGACAACAATTATCACATGCTCGCAACCTTCAGTTCCACATCCGATGGCTTTTTTTGATCCACAACTGATAATTGTCACAAGCTCGATGCCTTCACTTCCACATAGGATTGTTTTTCTTGTTCCATAGTCTTCACCCACAAAGGGCACAACACTAAATGCAAAGCCCTCATTGATGGAATTGGTAGTCCCTACAGAGAAAGCAAAATATGAGGATCCCTCCCCTTTTATGTAGTTTTGATGTTCCCGTAGTCCTTGAAAGGGAAAAGTAGATGGGGATAATGTACCTAAAAAATGGTTTCACCCATATTGACTTAGGTGGGTGAGTCCCAAACCATGAAGTTTCAACAACTTTGGGACATTGGCATTGCTTGAACATAAGCAACAATGAAGTCTCAATGAAGCAGCTAGTATTTACATCTGATACTAGGGGTTATAATTCTACTTGGAAAGATTTAATTACACAGGCTCCTAAAAGAACCAACTACTCTGCTAGTTAGATCTCTCTAGAGTTACAATTTCTAGTTCAGATCTTTTTTGCTCTAGTTTATTTTTAGTTTCTTAGTTCTGCAATGTAAGCAACAAATCTCTTGGTGATCTGTTCATCATTTTTTTTGTTTTATTAGGCCCTTTTGACCTTAGTTTGGTTTCTTGCATAAGCTTTGGGGCATGCTTCCATACCACCCACTTATTTTATGAATTTTTACTCTAATTATTTTTAATAAGATAAAGTCACTTTCAACAAACAAAATTGAATCTAAATTGAGCAGTTTTTTATCACACCAAGTATCCATCCAAATAGAAATATTTTCTCCAGTTTCCACCACCCATATTAGACCTTTAATCACTAGATTGATAGATTTTTTTAAACCGTTCCATCGAGAAGAATCATTTGGAAGTGAGGATGCAGTAGATATTAATCTCGGGTCATTGGGCTCAACATACTTAGAATAAGTATTTCCCATTGTATTTGACTCTCTTTGTACAGTCTCCAAATTACTTTTCTCCTAAGAGCTAAGTTTGCATCCATAAGAACTCTTAAACTAAGACCTCCCCTAGTTTTATCATCACATACCTTGCTCCATTTAACCAAAGGAAATTTCCTTTTATCATGTAAACTTGACCATAAAAAGGATCGCATAAGATAGATTAATATTTTTTTGTCAATTTAGGCATAGTATACAAAGACATAATAAGTTAGAATGGGTTGTAATACTGATTTACCTAGTTGCACTCTTCTTGCTAACGATAACCATCTACCTTTCCATGTTGGTAGTTTATTTTGAACTTTACTTAGAACTTAATTCCATAATTCTATCCTTATTCTTCCCTTAGATAAATACATCCCTAGATAAGTTGGTAAATTTACCTCCTCCATTTGAAGTAACTTGCATATATTTGCATTGATTCTAGCTGGGGTGTTTAGGAAGTAAATTTTGAATTTTGTCCTATTAACTTTTTGCCCTGACTCTCTTTCGTATTCCTTTAATAATTTATTCAAAGCTCTGGCATTTTTTACCCTTGCCCTCCCAAAAAGGGCTATATCATCTATAAATTGTTGATGAGTGATGTTGTCAATGTTATTACTAGCCTTAATACCACTTATCAACCCATATTTATTAGCCTTCTTAGCCTTCTTCAAGTTCCTACCTAAAACCTCTACCATTATAATGAACAAATATGGTGATAGAGGATCTCGCTATCTAAGGCCTCTCTTGGATTTAAATGATTTTGTTACTACCCCATTGACCAACACTTAATATGAAATTGTGGAGACACAAGATTTAATCCATTTGACCAATTTCTTACCAAATATAAACTTTTTTAATACTACAAAAAGAAAATCTTATGTAACCCTATCATAGGCTTTACTCATATCAAGTTTTAATATCATTTCTCTTTTCTTGAAGTTGTTGAATGCATGACTTCATGAGCTACTATGATCCCATCTAGAATCTATCTCCCTTTCACAAATCCTCTTTGCTCTTCTAAAATAATTTTGTCTAACAGAGGTCTTAATCGATTCACCATCACTTTGAAGATAATATTATATGCCATATTACATAGGCTTATGGGCCTAATGAATCAAACAATTTTGCATCCTTTTTTGGAATTAGGGTAAGATATGTTGCATTTTTTTTATAAGGTATGCATTATTTTACCCTAGAATGTTCCATTGCCACTAGTAAATAATCCTTCACTATATCCCAATTAATTTAATAGATTGTTGTAGAGAGCCCATCCGAACCTAAGGATTTATCCTTATCAAAAGAGAAAAGAGCTAAATGAACTTCTTTAAGAGTAATAAGCTCCATTAGTTTTCTATTGTCTTCATCTATTACAACTGAAGATACTTTTTGTAAAATTTTATCATTAAGAACTTCAAACTCCTCTAATCCTAGAATATATTGGTAAAAAACCTTACCTCATTTCTGATTTCACTATGGTCTTCAATCCAAACCCTTTCTGTTGATTTAATTCTACTAATTTTGGATGTTGTTCTTTATACTATTGCCATCCTATGAAAAAACTTTGTATTTTTATATTCTTCTTTTAACCAAGTTTATCTCGATTTTAATCTCCAAAAATTCTCTTCCTTACTCAATATATTATGATATTAGCTAAGCAACTCCCTTTCCTCCAAGCTTGGATTATTATGGTCACCTTTTTAGTTCTTTCTTCTAAAAAATATTTCCAAAATTGTTCTTGTTCCATTTTTTTAATCTATATGTCATTGATTTAATTTGTTTAGTAAGTGTATACAACCCACCATTTCTTGAAGAATTCCATTTTTGTGCCATTACATCAACAAATTGATGGTCTTCCCACATCTGCTCATATTTAAAATTTGATCTTTTTTAAATTCATTTACCACCATTTTACTCTAATTGGTCAGTGATATGAACCAACCCTTTTCAAGGTATTAATTCTAGCAAAAGTTCCTTCATATAGCCAATGATTTGAGAGTATGCATTTGTCTAATTTATCTGCTATTAGGTTCTCTTGTTGTTAGTCAATGTATAGTTATCTTTTTCAAACTCAACCTCCCATAGATTATTATTTTGAATAAAATTTGAGAAATATCTCATACTTTGTGTTGATTTCTTAATTTCCTCAAATTTTTCATCAGCTTGGTTATAACAATAAAAAACTTCTATGATAATGAATCAGATTTCTTGGTCTTTACTTCTCATAAAGGTCATCTCTTTCAATGTTGATGGAGCTATCTAATCTATTTTTATTTAAAAACAAAAAACACCCAAATGATGTAAGTAAAAAGACAATAAAAAAATATATAATCTGATGTATTCTTCACAAACATTTTTATTCAATCATTTATATTATTTTAATTTTTATTAAAAAATAGATATACTATTTTTTTTCAATTTGATTCTTCATTTAGTTAAGTGTATATGATAAGTTATATATTTAACTTAAAATTAAAAATAATAAAACAATATATGTATATATATATATATATATATATATATATTTGAAAATAAGTAGATATTTTTTTTGAAAAAAAGAAAAATATGTTATATTTATAGAAGCTGTATTACAAGGTAAAATGAGTCTGGACATGCATCAAGAAAGAAAATAAATCCTCCTCCAGTCCCTCCTGGCTCAAAATTACCCACAAAACATTATCATACATAATGCAGATATCCATACACCTTAGCACTACCATAGTTGAATTCCAATTTATCCAATTTATTTGAATTTCGTAAACCATTCATTTATCTTCATGTTGTGTTGCTCTGTGACCTAACTATGATAGATTCATTAGACTCATTGTCTGCTCTTCTTGTTCTGCTATATGCTTGTATCACTTCCCGTATCCCTTGGATTCTTTGGCACCAACTTATTTGATTTTCCATCTGAGAGTCCACATATTGCCCTTTGCCAAATATTTTTCCTATTTTGCTAAATAGTTTGCCACCCTATTTCCATTTCACTTGATATGTGTAATAAAACATCTTAAAAAACTGCTACATCTTCTAAACTGCTTCCACCTTCCTTCTCCCTCCAATTCCTAGCACCTGAAAGGGCCTTATCGGATCCAAGATTCTAGCCCATACCTAAGAGTCTGTCTCTATCCACAACTTATGTAACTGTAGATTTTCAGCTATCACTAATGTTGAGAAGATCACCTATCCTTCCACTTCATTATTTGTTGCCTCCCACATGCCTTCTACTCTCCATTACACCTATTCTCCTTTCCAATTTTGCATGATAATACCAAAACCAACTTTTCCAAGGTTTTTAGTAGAAGCCCCATATGTGTTTGCCTTCACCCACTCTCTAGGAGGTGACTTCCACTCTATGTTATTCAAGGGGATCTCACCTGTGTATCCATCCCTAAGTTATTTCTTTGTTACAGTTATTCCAAGGCTCCGTAGAATAATCACTTCCTCCATTTTTATGTTTGTTTCCTCATGTAACTTGATAGATAGTGTTTTTTTACCTTGCTTATAATCCTCTCCCATAATTTCTCCCTTATTCTATGCTATGATCTAAATATGTGTGCATTTCATTTTAGCCATAACTACCACCATATGAAGCTAGGTCCCAGTTTCCATGTCATTTTCATTGTTTTAGTCTTAAAGCTACATTGTTTCCATTTCTCATAAAAGCTTTCCTAGCTCTCAAAAACTTCCCAATGTTGTCTCATATACATCCACCAATTGATCCATATGTATTTAGCAAAAGAACATCCAAAAAAGAGGTGATTCAAGGTCTCCTCTATCTTTCCACACAAAACACATTTGGAAGGCCCAAAGAAACCTTTTTTCTCAAATTATCAAAAGTCAAGCACTTTTTGTGGTTAATCAACCATAATAAAATGTTAATTTTTGGCCATCATTACTTTTTGCAAATAAATGTCCATGGAAGTGGTGTTGGGGTAATCTCATATCCACAAACTAATTTGTATCCCTCCTTTACCTTATAAATTCCCAACTTACTTCCTTCCCATCCAAGTATATCCCTCTTAGAACCATCCTAAATTGGGTGTCTTTGGAGATGTCTCCACTATTTTTTTGTTAGTTCCTTTGTCCCTCTCATTTGCCATTATCGGGGATGTTTCCACTATAGTAAGTCTAACACATGTTGATTCCATATATGAAAGAGGCTTTCCACCACCCTGCTTGTTGGAGCTCTCCTTCCAACTCTGCATCTCTGGGAATGTTTGAATAATTGGTTGATATTGATTCATAAATCCTCCCAAAATAGAGCATACTTTCTATCCCCTAACTGCCAATATAGGTATGGATTTATTAACTATTGACCTGCTAACATTGTCCTCCATACTATAGATCTCTCTCCTTCCACTTTGTGTCTTGGAATATTTTCTCAGCCACTCCTGGGTAATATTTGGCTTGTAAGAGTCTACTCCATAAATCCCTAGTAGTTGTAATCCATCTCCAATATAGCTTCCCAACTAGTACCTTGCTGCTATGGGATGCTGATCTTATCCCCAATCCTCCTTGTTTTTTGGTTGACATATCTTATCCCAACCCACTAGTGCTATTTTTTGTTCTTCCCTTGCACTTGACCACAAAAAATTTCTTGTGTGTTTGTCAATATCTTTTAGAATTCTCTTTGAAGCCTAAAGTACAAAAAAATTATAAACTGGGAGAGCTTGTAGCACAACTTTAATCATTGTAAGCCTTCCTCCCAAGCTTAGCCATTTGTGAGTCTAGTTGCTTAGCTTAGCTTGAAGTCTGTCCATAAACCCTTTCCACTCCTCAGTTTTGTTTTCTTTGCAGATAAAGGTACTCATAAATATTGTATAGGTAAAGGAGTTTCCATGAATTTCAACAATTGTATAATTTTCTCTCACCCTCTTCATTGTATTAAAAAAATAATTTGAGTTTTTTCATTAAAAGTTTACCCAGTAGCTTGAGTATACCCATATAAAAATTCTTTTATGTTTCTTGCTACTATGAGATTGGATTTACTAATAAGAGCGATATCATCCACAAACCGGAGGTGATTTATCTCAATTTGAGAACTTATTTTTAGGCCCCTTAGCCTCCCCTCTTATCTTTTTTTTTTTTAACAATCTCTTGATACCCTTTGTGTAAAGGATAAAAAAGTTAAGGGGAGAGAGGGTCCCCTTGCCTCAACCCCCTTACTATTGTGAACATGGGAGAGGGACTACCATTTACCAAAATTGAGAATGATGTTGTCTGTGTGCAATATTTTACCCAATCTCTCCACCCCTCTATAAAGCCCATTTTTATTAAAATCCTTTGCATAAAGGACTAGTCTACTCTATCATAGGGTTTAGAAAGATCTAATTTAATAAATATACTTGGGTTCTTTTGTTTTGACATTGTGTGTATCACCTTTTGGGCCACTACTATTCCATCTAGAATTTGTCCGCCTTCAACAAAACCACCTTGCTCACTTGAAATAAGATTTGGTAAAAAATATTTTAACCTTTCTGCCATAAGCTTTGTTAATATCTTGTATACTACATTACAGAGTGATATAGGCCTACAATTATTAATCATCTCACTAGGTGGGCCCTTAGGAATCAAAGTGATAAAAGTATGATTCAAGGCTTTTAACATTTTCTTACTCTGTTTGATTTCCTCCAGTGCCTCCACCATTGCTTGGCCCACAATTTCCCAGAAATTCTAATAAAATTCAATGGGGAATCCATCTGGTCCTAGAGTCTTTCATGTTTGTATTTTTTGTATGATCTATGAGGTTTCTTTCAAAGAATTTCCTCCATTAATAATTTATTGTGTTCAGGTTTGACTAATTGCGGAATTGCCTCTAGTATCTTCTCTTGCCATATTGCATTCAAATTTTCATTGTTGCTAAAAAGAGTATGGAAGTACTGATTTGCTATAATTTTCATTTTAATTCCACTAGTTTTTACCTGACCCATCATATCTATAAGACCTGTAATTCTATTTTGTTGTCTCCTGGCTATTATTGTCTTATGAAAGAATGTTGTGATTTGGTCTCCCTCCTTTAACTATGTGATTATGGCTCTTTGCATCCAATAGATTTCTTCTTATTCCTCCAAAGCTTCCTCTCTCTTAATAATTTTTGCCTCACGTTGCAACAGTTCTTTCGTAATAGTTTCTTATCTTATCTCCTGAGAAATCTTCTCATTTTGATTCTTGATTTTGTTCTTTTGAATTCTAGTTATTTCCTTCTATTTACTCCACTCCTTTAGTTGGGTCCTTACATATTTTAGTTTTTTGTGGAGTTTGAATTGGGTTGTACCAAATATTGGTTTCCCTAATTTCCACCATTCCTTTATACGGTCCCCCAATTCCTCATCTTTCAGCCACCATAGCTCAAATTTAAAAGTTCCTGTAGCTTTATGGTTATCTTCTTCTATGGTTAGGCTTACAAGAAAATGATCTAAAGAAAACCTAACCATGACCCTCACTTGATGCTTGGTATGCAAATATAATTCGTCCCCCATAAATAACTGATCCAAGCAAGATTTGACCGTATCCCCTTCCTTTATTTTGTTTGTCTAGGTCATGGAGCTATCCATAGTTGGGATATCTATTAGATTCATTTGACATGTTATTACTAAAAAAAACTTGCCCTTTTCCTCCAGTATGGCTCTGCATCCTTGTTGTTCCTCTATTCTAATATTTGTATTGAAGTCTCCTCTCACAATCCATTGGTCCTCTAGATAGTTGTCTCTTAAATTTTGGATGACTGCCCATCGATCCCTCTATAATCTAATTGTCTATGCTTTATAAAAATGAACTATAGTCCAAATTTTCCCAGTTTCCCTATTTTTTAACCAAACCATCAACACCCCTCTCATAGAGGCTCCCCCTATCTCTAGGAATAGTTGGTGATTCCACATAGTCGCAAATCCACCTGATTTTCCTTATGCCGATTGAGTAAGGATCTCTCCTTTTTTCCATATTCTCCTGTTTATTTTTTGTAAGTCTTCTCCTTGCATTTTGGTTTCTTGTAATAAAATTATATCTGGACTCATATCTATGATAATATTTTTGACTTCCTTTTATCTAGGGTGACTGCCTAAAACCCTCATATTCCAAGTGATTAAAATCATTAAAAATTAGGAGATAAAAACAACCATCAATTTTACCTTTCCGTTATGGCTCAAATCTCTTCCCTGTTCCTCCATATTTTTCTTGTTTGACTTCGTCCCTGCAGATTGGTTCGGTTTTTATTTTATTTTTCCACTTGATGAATCCTTAGAGTAAGGATGTATTTTTTCTTATTTCCTTGTTTCCTCTACTCTATTTCCCCTCCTATGGTCTACCTCGTGGGTTGAATCTCCTATTCCATGAGAGATATTGTATCTGGTTTTGCTCCTTGCTTGTTCCCTAATACTAGGTTGAAACATTATTCCTGATCAACTAGTGTGACTTGTTTAGTATCCTCCTCTAACCTTTCCATATGAAAATCCCCTTATGTTTCCAAGTTTTCTAATTTTTTAAATATCTCATATCGATTGTTTGTTCTTACAACTCTTTATCCTTGTCTCTGGTTACTATGTTGATTTCTTTTGTTTGGAATTCTCATTACTTTTTGAAATCACTCAGAGTCTGTTGGGCCTTTCCCTTCCTTCTGATTTCCCTTCTGCTGAAGAGATTGACCCACCATTAAATATTTATTTTTGTCCCCTCTTGTTTAGATTGATGATCCTTAACTGTTGAGCACATTCTAGCTAGATGTCCATGAGCATGGCAAAACTGACATATGAATGGAATAGACTCATAATCCAATTGTTTGTGCCAAAAAAAATCCTCTATTTTTAGGTCTATCTCTATTGAAAGAGGTGTGCTAAGGTCCATTTCTACACAAACCCTAGAAAACATTGCCGATCCTCTTAAAACTATTTCTCTTGATCTACCTTGACAATGCCCTAGTAAGTTTCCTATTGCCTCAAGTACTCCCTCTTTCCAAAATTCAAGGGGAAGGACAAATAATCTTACCCATATTGGTACTACAGTCAGTTCCACCCTCAGGTTGAATCCCATCTTCCATGGCTGCAAGAATAGTCTCACTAGCCCGTGATGATACGACCCTCCCTCAAATACTTTTTGTTGATCTACCACCGATGTGAACTCTATAGAAAAATACCCATTTGGGAGAGTTATACTTTCATATTCTCCTTCCATATGCCATTGTTTCTTTATCCACGTGTGGAGGAAGTGCACGGACGGTCTGAGACCCATAAATTTACTTGTCAGGTTGTGTTTTGACTGTAAACAATATCCTCAGCTATCCAGTCCTCAGCTATTTCCAATACTGGTATTTCTTTTGCTTGTGGTAGACATTTGTTCACCCTCCCAGGTAGAGAATCCTCCTTTTTTTGCTTCCCCATGGTGTTTATGATTTTATTTTCTTGTGTTTGACAATCGTTGAAGCTATCTTGGGTTCCACATAGCTTATCCCGGAATGAGATTCCTTTATTTGGAGGATTTGGTACCAAAGTACCTATGTCCCCCATTCTTGGTCATGATCCTTACTATTGATAGACCTCTGACCTAGCTTCTGAAACCTCAGTTTGATTCGTCATATCTCCTCTCAGGCACCTCCTCTCTTGAAGATCAAACCAATGTTGAAATCCAACATTCCTCTCAAATTAGGGTTTTTGAACAATAAGTAGATATTACCTTGAATTCTTTATACTAAAATACAATTTGAGTTAAATTAGTTCATTGTAGAATACTGCTCACTAATTTTAGAAAAAAGCAAGACTAAATGGATGGGCCACTCACCTATAGCTAAGCAATATTTCCTTAAAATTTTATCTCTCCATATATATATACTATTTTAGTACATAGAAGTATACTTCTATTTTTTAATTTTAGTTTAGATTAATTTAATTTATATATAACGAGAAAGTTTTAAATTTTTTTTATTAATGGTGAAAAAACAAGGTTTTGAAAGGTCCAAAAACCTTTTACATTAGAGGAGGCAAAGAAAGAGAAAGCCAATTAAGCATAGGCTAGCCTCCAAGGCCAAAAGGGCAAAAATTAAACCCAACAACCACCCAAGAACATAGACCATACCCACCTAGCAGGGCATAAAGGAGAATTTTTTATTCAAATTTATTTTAGAGGCATCAACAATCCTGCTCTATTTTTGCATAAGATTGGAAGGGTAGAATATACATCAAGATGCAAATAATAAAACCCCAATCCTAAAGAGAAAGAGTGAGGGCAATACACCAAGCATTCCTTGAGAATGGAAACCACCAGGGAGAAAAGGACCGGCCCCCAAAAAAGACCCCCTAGAGAGAGGATCACTACAACACAAAGAAGACCTCATCCAAGCATAAAGACAATAAAAAGACCTATTGGATAGGTAGGCCTAATGCTTCCAAAGCAATACTTGTCATTAAACGTAGAGGGAATTTGTCTTTCCAAATTTTGAATTGGCCACTATCCACCTCAAAATAGCTATAACATTAGCAGCTTGGTTATCTTCCTTATAAATATGCTCAATTTTAACTTCTAACATACCTTCCAGAACCTTCAAGGTGTCCTTAATAATATTCAGGATGAAACAATTATCAAAATTTCTAGCCTGCAAATATCGAATGATGTTCAAGGAGTCACCTTGTACGAGAAGTATTTTGAAGCTCCTCTCAAACACTTGTTGAACACCTGAGAAAAGTGCATTGTATTTAGCTAGGTGGTTGGTTTAAATACCATAATATTTGGCGTAAGTCCAAATGACCTCACCATTATCATTTATAACAACACCCCCTCAACCAACCCTCCCAGGGTTACCTTTGGCAGCCCCATCAAAATTTAGAATGACCCACCCTTTAGTTGGTTTATGCCATCTAGTAGCTAATATTTTTTGAACAGTGGATACATAAGTAAAAGACCCTAGATTCAATTTCCAACTAACAACAACCCCTTTCTCTGCAATTTTATCCATACCATTTCCAGAAACAAATACAACTAGGCTATTCTCAATAGCAACTTTAATCTTTCTAAAGACAAAGGATTCATCCCTAGCAATATCATTGAAAGTTATTTTGTTCCTCTTCCCACTAGATACCCCATAAAAAATGAGGGAGAACCAGATCCCACACTTTAGTGAGGCTATGATTGATGAAAGGAGATTTCCATTGAGTGAAAAGTTCCTTGAAATTTTGAGGTAACATCCATTTGATAGAAAAGAATCCAATGAAGCATTGAGCACCTTATTTGGGAAATTACAATGGATGAAAATATGATCTACAAATTTAGCACCCTTAGAACACAAGAGACAAATATTAGGAATATGGAAGCCTTTCTTACATAAATTATCAATAGTTAAAATTGCAAACACAACCATAAAAAATGTAATCATGGGGATCAAATGAGGATACCAAATCCTTTCCACCAAATTAGATCCTCCCCTGGACATTGCTTGGGCCTCATATGCAGTCTTGACAAAAAAAGGCCTTTAGGAGAATGAGTCCATATAAGGAAGTTCTAATCATTATGTTGAGGAAGAAAGTACTGTTGTAACAACATGTTCAAATTTTCCAAACTTTGAAGAATACAAAAATTAGTTGCATGTAAAGTCATAAGCTTCCAAATCATCTTGCCATTAGTGATGATTATATAATAAATTACTTTTTCTCTATATTTTAGTGACAAAGGAGCATTCAACTCATAAAAATCAGGACTAAGAAAGAGCGGTTCAGGAAGAATCCAAGTATCCTCCTAGAAGAACACATCCTTACCATTCCCAATCTACCACTGCATCCCCTCCGTAACCAAAATTTTGACCCCCTGAAAACCATTCCAAATCACAAAGCCCCTAGGAGGAGCAATACTTCTAAAAACGAAATGTGATTTTCTAGATACTTATCTCTCATAATATCTTTCCAAAGTTGATCCTCCTCAACACGAGGCTAAAATTATTAAAAAAATTACCGAATATAAAATGTTATTTTACTTGTTTGTTTTTATTTATGTGAAAAATTAAAGTTAAATCATATTTCTTTTATGGAAGAGTTTATTTTTTCTATTGATTTTATTGATAAATTCTTGTTTCTTTAAATAATTGAAAAATAGAATCCATTGCGAATGTTGCCATTGATAATATATGAACATAACCCTTGGTTTAGCAGCTAGAACAAATAGTTGATGTAGCTAATTCCAAGGTTGTAAAAAAGAAAGGGCAACCATTTCAAAACCCTTCTTAAAAAAAAAGAATGTATTAACACAATGTAACTATTCTAAATATGATTATGGTCTTTGCATTTCAAGATAAAGTGTCTTTGTTTTTACTATCCAAGTGTGATAGTTGCATATTCTCTCTTTTTATTTATTTTTAGGTCTCTTCCATCTACCTTTATAAGAGTTGATGTGAAAATAATATATTAAAACATGTCAAGCAAAAACATATGCAAGTAAAACTCAAAAATCATGTAAAAACTATAAACACATACATATACACATCCACAAGGACAACACAATGGTTAGGGCTTTGGCTTATCTTCGAGGAGGTCCAAGGTTCAAAACATAATGTACCCATAAGGGGATAGGTTGTATGGTAGCGATCGAGCGTTTGACGGTTGGCTACCCAAGTTTGATGCCTTAGAGGGTTGGGATACCATTGGCTTCATATTACCCAATGAGCTAGGGCTATAGTGGCAACATTTGATCCCGATCAGGTATTCAACAAAAGGTTCTACTAGGGCTATAGTGGCAACATTTGAGCCCGATCAGGTATCTGACAAAAGCTGTTGTTGATTCCCTTATGTATCAAAAAAAGAAAATCCTTGTTCAATGTCGTAGAGGGTCGGGGGTCTCTTTGGATTTGTCTTACCCAACGGGCTAGGACCATAACGATAACATTTGATCCCGATTATGTATTTGAAAAAAGGTGTTACCAAGTCTATAGTGGTAACATTTGAGTCTGATCAAGTATTTGGTAAAAGGTGTTATTGATTCCCCTATGTATCAAAAAAAAATCCGTCATCCTATTTTTTAAATTAATTTATAAAAATATATAATTATTTAAAAAAATACAATTTATACAAGTTTAATTTTAATCTTTAAAGAACACATTGTTGTTAGCCTCTAAATTAATTTAATTTTGATGTACTAGCTACTAGTTAATTAAATTTAATTAAATTATAGGGAATTTATCTTTAGATATTGTAACAACATGGTCTATATGTTTCTAAAAATAACTATGATTTTATTTATTTATTTCATAATACTATTTTAAGCAATTCTCAACATTGTTGCTTTATGCATTTTATAAAAACCAGTATGTATTTCAACCTTCATATCAAACGGATGCATCCTTCCTATGCTTATGAGTGCATTTATTCCATTGGTCATCTAAGTCTTATAGAGGTTAGTGAGTTACCCTTTAATGCATTATACAAGACATGAGAATCAAGTGGTTATCTCCATTCAATATATTATACTAGATCGACAAGATTAATATCTTGTCTCCCATTAACATCATATTTAAAGATCAGATCTCGAGGTTTCTTTCTAACCTAACAGTTTTTTTGTCCACCTTTGTAGTGCAACTGGAGAAGGTAAGCCTAACCTCGTTGAATGGGAGGTCCATCATTTGAACCTTTGGTATGTTAAGAGGGGAACAAAAAATATCTTGTGGCTTCCCTCTAGATAGTGGTATACCTAGATGGGACAACATTTTTGACCACCTAAGAGCAACTCTCGAGGCTTCTTTCTAACCTAAAAGTTTTGTTTACCTTTGTAGCACAAGTGGAGAAGGTAAACCTAGCCCCTTTGAATAAGAGATCCACTGTTCGAACATCTGTGATATGAAGGGGAACACAAAAAAATCTCTTGTGGATTCCCTCTAGATAGTGGTAATACTCGGACGGAATGGCATTGTTGACCACCTAAGAGTGACTCTCAAAGTTTTTTTCTAATCTAAAATTTTTAATTTCCTAATGAAGGCCTTAAGGCCCTTTGGAAATTATGGCTCTTTGTAAATCCTTCATAATGTTTAATTTTTTTTTTAACATGGTGGAATCGGTAGTCGCCACGAATCTGGGCAGGTTGTCCAGCTTTTATGGTCGCCACAGTATTTTGTGTTGTCCACCCCGAAGTTTCCACACAGATATTCGCATAGTCTGACCCTATAACCACCATGCCACAATCATTTTAAACCTTTTACGCCGTTGAAAGCACCAGGAAAGGGACAAGTGTTCTTTTTGACGAGGCCCGAGATTTGAACCCTGGACCTCCGCCCCCCATATGGGGTTTGGATGAACCAATTGGTCTACACCTCGGACCTCAAATATAATAATAATAATAATGTTTAAATTTAGTCATGAATAAGACTTTATTAATATGCTTAGAGGGGGCCTATGGTTCTTTGGGAAGCGATATCTCTTCCTTCAAAGGTGGACTCCAAACTTATGTCCTGATTCACAGAGGATAAACATAGCTCCCCTATGGGTCAGGTTACCTATTTTGCCTTTCTAGTACTCGTATGACAATGTATTATAGGAAATAACCAAATGAGTGGGTGAATTCATTCTCATTGACACAATGACAAGAGCCAAGTCGAGATTGATATATGCTAGAATGTGTATTAATATAGACTCTGAAGTAGATCTACCAGATTCTATTAAGTTGGTATTGACTTTGGGTACTCGAATACAACCAATTGTATATGAAAATCATTTGAGGTTTTGCACTGAGTGTAAATCTTCGAGAAATATCTCAGGTCAATGTCTGAAAAAGAAGTCGGTGAGGAAAGTTTGGACTAAGGTAGATATGAAGAAAAAATTGACCTAGATTTTGCCCCAAAATAAAAGAGGGTAGCTTCTGAACAAGGGTTGGAAATGCCTCGATACCTGGATGGATCTATTTAGCACATGGGATCAACTTCAGAGAAAATTTTAAAAATCGGATAAAAACCCTCGGGCGTAATCCAAGAGGAGCCTGAGCTAATCCTTGAATATGGGATTTAGAAGCATGTTGAACAGGTAAGTTCTTTGCCTTCTTTAACCCCCATTATTATTCAAAATTCTTTTAATTGTCTCAAAACCTATGGAGTGGAGGAATTTTTAGATTCTATATCACTAGATATAACTTATGCTCTTGAGTTTCTAGCTCCCATTAATTTGGAGAAAAGGTCTCTGGGCCCAAAAACTAGAAGCCACAAAAAAAGGATTATGGATGTGGGGATTGAGTGAAAAGTGGGGAAAACCCTAAATAAAAATTCTTAGAAAAAGGATACAAACTCAAATATAGCCAATGGAACTCAACTGGTGTTAGGAGGGGATGAAGGATTGGTTCCATGAAGAAAACAACTGAAGATAACATCCTTTAATAACATTTCTCCTCAAAGGTTGAGGGGTGGGAATAAATTATCTTTCAATCTTGGTAAATGAAGTTATTTTACTGGAATGTGAGGGGCCTTAATGGTCACTCAAAATAGATATTAGTGGCTTCTCTTAGATTTAAGCATAAGCTGGATACTATCCTTTTGCAGGAAACTAAGGTGGAAGAATGTGGGTTAAGTATTTTCAACTTTTGATAGAAAAACCAATATTTTATTTTGTTGTAAAGAGACTAATAGGAGATGGATCTTGACCAATATATACACCCCAAATTTATATGTTGACAGAGGTCTTCTATGGGAATATTTGAGCACTTTGAGAGAAGGTCTACGAGGTGAAGCTTGGATCCTGGTTGGAGATTTTAATTCTCTATTGTATCATGCTTATAAAAGAGGAGGCATTGTTGACACTTTGATAGAAATGGAATATTTTACCTCTTTTAACAATACAAATGAACTTATAGACTTAGACCTTAAAGAAAATAATTTTACATGGAGTAATAGAAGGATTGGTACCCAACTCATCTAGATAAGGTTAGATAGAGTCCTTATGTTGAAAGAAGCATGGTTTTTGTTTGGATATGCCTCTTTATCATCCCTCTCAAAAGTGGGTTCAGACCATAACCCTTTGGTTTTTGAATCTTCTCAAGGCATTTTCAAATTTCCTAAACCCTTTAGATTCGAAGCAATATGGTTGAAAGACCCAGGTTTGGAAGCTAATATTAGTGAGTGGTGGTCTCAAAAATTCTCTAGGCCATTAATATCTTAAGTGGTTGAGAAATTAAGGTGGGTTAAATTTAATTTAAATATATGAAATAGAGAATTTTTTGACCATGTGAATGTGAAAAAAGAATCCTTGAAGGCTCAACTTAAAACTTTGGAAGTTGGGATTGAGACTGGAGAGTTTTTAGTGGAAGCCAGATTGAAAGAGAAGACTCTATTGGTGGACCTACACAACACTCTGGTGTGTGAGTAAATGCTTTGGAAATGAAAATATCGAGCCTTATGGTTAAAAGAAGGAGATAGGAATACACAATTTTTTCATGTGTCCACTCTGAGGCGTAGAAGTATTAACAAGATTAATGAAAATTTACAAGCAAATGGACAAAAATCTGTTGTTATTCATGAAATTAGAGTAAGAAGTGATAAACTACTTTGAATCCCTACTGGGGGAGAAGTTAAATGGAGATGACCAGGAAAAAATAAAGTTATTATCTAGCATTTTGTAGCTCGTTATAAAAGATATGAACTCTGTTTTGATCAGCCCTTTTGAAGATGAGAAAATTAAAAGGTGGCCTTTTCCATGGTAGGGTTGAAAGCTTTAGGACTAGATGACTTCTCTTCTATCTTCTTCTAGAGGTACTGGCACATTGTGGGGAGAGATAATAAATGCTTTGAAAGAGGTTCAGATAACGAGGCATATTTCGAGGGATGTTAATTCCATATTTTTATGCTTATTCCTAAGTCTCACATGATAAAGGATTTTAATGATTTTAGACCTATTAGTTTATGCAACATTCTGTACAAAATTTTCTCCAAGGTTTTGGCTAATAGATTAGGAATTTTCCTCCTGGATATTATTGATCCAACTCAGACAAGTTTTGTGTTGGAAGACAAATATTGGATGGAATTATTTTTTTGCATGAGATCATTCATTATGTGGATAAAAGTCGAAGATCGGGTCTTTTCTCAAATTAGATATGAAAAAAGTTTATGGCCTTGTCTCTTGGGAATTTTTAATAAAAGTCATGCATAAATATGGGTTCCACCAGCAATGGATCAGTATTATCAAAGATTGTTTTTTGACATCTTATTTTTTGGTCTTAGTGAATGGGTCTATAGTCGGGTACTTTAAAATCCAAAGAGAGATTTGTTAGGGGGACCCTCTCTCCCCCTTTCTATTCATCCTTTTTGGTGAGGTTCTTGGTAGAGCCATAAAATCTAAGTCAGCTATTGAGGGTATTAGTCCAACTTTACACTCTGATCACATCTCTTATAACTAATTTATATATGATACTCTTCTATCCATTGTGACATCCATTCCCCAAGTCAGAAAGGTTAAAGATATTTTGTCCTTTTATGAAAAGGCAATGGGTCAAATATTTGGTTTTCATAAGAGTAATTTTTTTTTCTTGAATACCCCCTCGATAGGAAAAGGAAGATTACCAAATTTTTGGGTTGTGAGATTGCGGCTCTACCATATTCTTATTTAGGGACGCCCCTATTCAGTGGCATAATGAAAGAGAATCTTTGGAACCCAGTATTAGATATGATTCAAAAAAATATTGTTGGTTGGAAAGGGGCTCTTCTTCGCTAATCTGGAAAGATACCGTTAGTTAAGGCAACTATGCAAAGCATACCAATCTATTTCCTCTCTATTTTTAAAGCCTCGATGAAAGTAGTTCAAAATATTGAGCAACTTCAAAAGTCTTTCTTATGGTCTAGTTCGAAGAGTAAGAAAATATTTCATCTTGTCTCATGGGAACAAGTTTGTAAAGAAATCAAAGTTGGGGTTCTAGGTTTCATAAGGATCAAGTGGATGAATGAAATTTTAATGGCAAAATAGGCATGGAAGCTATTTAATAAAGAAAACATTGGTTGTATGAATATTGTGTTGGGTAAATATATTTCTATGAACTTTAATTTCCTGAACGATCCTTCACTGGCCTCAGGATTGACATTTTGGCTCAATATTTGAAAACAAAGCATCATTCATAAAATGCATAGATGGATTCTAGAAAGTGGAAATGCTATTGATTTCTTGAAGGATCCTTGGATACAGGATCAACCTCTAATATTCTCCCAAGAATGTGCTAAAGTTGAACCTATAGCCATTGTTGTGTTTGGTACTAAGGTGGCTAATTATATGCAGATTCAACAGGGGGTTAAAAGTTAGAAATCACTTAATATGCAAAATTTGAATATGTTGGAATAGATAAGTTTTAGCCTCTTTGAAGATATATTAAGGCTACAAGTTATAAAGAACATGAAAGAGATAGACAACCTAATTTGGAAGAATGAAAGTGATGGGTCATTTTTTGTTAATCAACTTATAAGATTGATTCTAATGTCACGGAGGAAGTCCCTATTTTCAAGAAAATCTGGGTTAAATATCTTACACCAAAAGTGAATTTTTACCTTTGGTTGGAATGTTTACCTTTGGTTGGCATCGTAGGATAAAATTATTAGAGTGGACAATTTACAATGAAGAGATTATATATTTTTTTTTTTGAAAAATTTGAAAAAACTTGTATTAAAACAAAGATCAATTACAATATGGGAAGAGACTCTTCCCAGCCGAATTCATAGAGAACACAAGCTTACAATAGAAGAAGAAGATTTGCAATGGAGCCAAATCTCCTGAATCAATAACTAGCTAGCAGGGGATCGGCATGGACAGATGATGCAACTTGTCACGAAAACGCGACATGTCGCGATATCGCGACACCTTTTCTCCTTTGGCCATGAAAAAGCAACATGTCGCGATATCGCGACACCTTTTCTCTCTTGGCCGCGAAAAAGCAACATGTCACGATATCGCGACACCTTTTCTCCGTTGGCCATGAAAAAGCAACATGTCGCGATATCGCGACAACTTTCCTCCAGCGACCGCGACGGCGCAACATGTCGCGATATCGCGACAACTTTCCTCCAGCGACCGCGACGACGCAACATGTCGCGAAATCGTGACAACTTTCCTCCAGCGGCCGCGACGATGCAACATGTCGCGATATCGTGACAACTTTCCTCCAACGGCCGCGACGACGCAACATGTCACGATATCGTGACAACTTTCCTCCAGCGACCATGACGGTGCAACATGTCGCGATATCGCGACAACTTTCCTCCAACGACCGCGACGACGCAACATGTCACGATATCATGACAACTTTCCTCACAGACCACGACGGTGCAACATGTCACGATATCACGACAACTTTCCTCCAGCGACCACGATGGCGCAACATGTCGCGATATCGTGACAACTTTCCACCAACAACCATGATGGCGCAACATGTCGCGATATCGCGACAACTTTCCACCAACGACCACGACGATGCAACATGTCACGAAATCATGACAACTTTCCAATGATGCAACATGTCACGATATCACGACAACTTTCCTCCAACAAGCGACGGTGCAACATGTCATGATATCATGACAACTTTCCACCAACGACCACGACGATGCAACATGTCACGATATCATGACAACTTTCCTCCAACGACCGCGATGGCGCAACATGTCGCGATATCGCGACAACTTTCCTCCAGCGATCGTGATGGCGCAACATGTCGCGATATCGCGACAACTTTCCTCCAGCGGTCATGATGGTGCAACATGTCACGATATCATGACAACTTTCCTCCAACGCACGATGCAACATGTCACGATATCATGACAACTTTCCTCCAGAGGCCACGACGGTGCAACATGTCGCGATATCGCGACAACTTTCCTCCAGAGACCGCGACGGTGCAACAAGTCATGAAATCATGACAACTTCCCTCCCTTTGCTTTTTATTTGATCATTTGTTCAAGGACCTTTCCAGACCCTGCCTGATCACCTCATCCTCAATAGCCATGTCACTGTGAAGCTGAACCCCTGCCTCCTTCTCAGCACCCATCTTAGCCAGGAAGTCGGCCGCGTTGTTTAAATCTCGTCTCACATAAGCTGGAATCACATCATCTAATTCCTTCCATAATTCCTTAATTTGAGTGACAAGAATCCTCAACCTCCATGCTTTCAAAGCAAAGTTCCTCATGCAATCAAGAGCTCCAACCATTATTTGAGAATTAGATTCAATAATGATCCTCCTGTGGCCCTGTTTCACAGCCCAAATAGAAGCGGATTTGATAGCTATGGCTTCTGCTTCATTGTTTGTGGCTCTTCCCAAGCCTTGCAGTTCCCAATAGAGCACTGATCCATCATGATTTCGGCAAACCACTCCAATTTCGGCACTACCCGGATTGCCCTTTGTAGCTCCATCAGTATTAATTTTAATCCAGCCTTCTGGTGGTGGTTTCCAACTAGCTCTGTCCTGTCCCTCTTGCTCTTCAACTCCCTCTTCCATTGGCCCAGTAACAACCTGAGTTTCCTCTATAGCATAGACAGCTACAGTTTCTGTGACTTTGCTCCAGATGATTTGCCAAACTCCATCTAACGAGGAAAAAATTTCTCTAAAAATTCTAGCATTTCTCTCCAACCACACTTGCCACCAAATGAAGTTTAATCCAAGCTCCCAACCAATTCGAAGAGCTTTAGATTTAAATCTACCACTCTTCCATGTTTTCCAGATATTAGTCCGATTCAAGTCACCATTAACTTGAATTTTATAGCAAGAAAGCCAACGCTTCCAAATCTGACGCGTGAAAGGGCACTCAAACATCAGGTGATCAGCTGTTTCCTCGTTCTTGTAGCATAAAACACATTGAGATGGACCGATGATTCCTCTACATCTGAGATTGTCAAAAGAGAGAATTCCATTGTGCATAAACTGCCAGGCAAAAAAGTTTACTTTCGGCCAGCCCTTGGAGTGCCAAATCTTTCTCCAATCCTCAACCGGGAATGAATGGGGGGGAGGCTCTGGGAGGATCTTCTCATATCCGTCCTTCACTGTATAGACACCAAGGCTCCCATAGCCCCAAGCTAATTCATCCTCCTCGTCTCTACCTGTGAGAAATATTTCTGACAAGATTTTAGTCATGATGGGTGCCAACTCCGGAGGGATTGAAATTGGCCACTCCTCCAACTTCTTAAACTTCTTAAACTTATACTCCCCCAGCTGACTAGTGATGAAATAACTGTCAATGTGGACCCATCCCTTGGTTTCTATGGCAGTTTTTATTGGTTGCAATTCAGGAAATTCAACAATGATGGGTGGGTATTGATCCCATGAGTCTGTCCAAAAACGTGCCTTCTCCCCTCTCCCCACTTTCCAAAACAATCGATCTTTAACTACCTGAGATCCTATCTTGAGGGCCTGCCACACTAGGGATCCAGGGCCATCCAAAGGGAAACGGCCCACCTCATTGGGGTTAACATGACCCAAATATTTACTAGTTAGGATTCTACTGAATAAGGAGGTTGGTTGGGAAATCCACCTCCAGTACAGCTTTCCAACCAAAGCTTTATTATTGAACTTGGATCTTCTCAGTCCCAACCCTCCTTTTACCTTGGGTTGGGTTACTTTATCCCAACCAACTAAGGCCCATTTCCTCTCTCCTTTTACTCCTTCCCATAAAAATCTTCTAGCCATATTGTCCAGCTCTTTCCATATAGTATGTGGGGCAGCCAGGATAGAGAATTTGTAAATTGGCATGGCCTGAATGACTGACTATAAAAAAGTTAATCTACCCCCATAGCTTAACCATTTGTGAGACCAATGATTCATTCTATCTTTGATACCATCCAAAAGATCCTTCCAGATATCTATTTTTAGTTTTTTGAAATGCAAAGGAACCCCCAAGTAAACCACTGGAAGAGAAGTCCTAGTGAATCCCAAGATCTCTAGAACTCTGTCCTGGAGCCTTTGATCAAGATTGAGAAAGACCACTTTGGATTTTTTATCATTGATGACTTGGTTTGAAGCCCTAAGGTAGACATTAAGAGTATCTCTGATCACTCTTGCTTCCCTGAAGCTGGCCACTCCAACCAATCCTGTATCATCCACAAACTGTAAGTGAGTCAAAAATTCCTCACCCACCTTGATACCTGTTAGCAAACCTTGATGTCTTCTCCTCAAGAAAAGTCTACCTAATCCTTCAGCCAAAATGAGGAAAATATAGGGAGAGCAAGGATCCCCTTGACGAAGACCTCGAGTGGCTCCAAAAGGTTGCGAGGGAAGACCCTTGATTAACACTGAATAAGACGGCGTAGATACACAACTCATGACCCAATCTATCCAGTCCTGAGAAAAACCAAAGGCTGCCATCATCTTTGACAAGAAACTCCACTCCACCCTATCATAAGCCTTTGACATATCTAATTTAATGAACATTCCTTTATTACCAGATTTTTGCATTGTATGGATTGCCTCCTGAGCAAGAACCACCCCATCCAAGATCTCGCCTACCCTCTACAAAACCCCCTTGCTCTGAGGAGATAATGTTATGTAAAAGAGGTTTTAGCCGTTCAGCCATTACCTTTGTGATTATTTTATAAATCACATTGCATAAGGCAATAGGTCTATAATCTGAAATATGAACCCCCTCCTCCCCTTTTGGAATTAAAGTGATGAAGGTATGATTTAATGCCTTAAGCATTCTTTTATTACCTCTGGACTCCTCTATGACAGCCAAAACATCCTCATCCAAAGTATCCCAAAAGGCCTGAAAAAACTCAATTGGAAAGCCATCTGGTCCTGGAGTTTTGCCGGTGCTCATTCCAAAGACCACGTTCTTCAGTTCTTCTCTATCGATGGGTTTAAGAAGGGTCTGATTTTCTTCTTCAGAGATAACAGAGGGTATGACATCAATAACTTCGTTTTGAGCCTCTACATCTTGCTCCATACTTTCCTTAAAAAGTTTAGAAAAATAATCCATTGAATGGGAATGCATACCAGGAAGAGTATCAAAGGAGTGTCCATTCTCATCTTGAAGAGCTTCCATGTTATTCATCTGTCTCCTAGCACAGTTGACCGATGGAAAAATTTGGTATTTCTATCACCTTCCAATAACCAAGTGGTTCTTGCTCTCTATTTCCAGTAGGGTCTCCTCTTGGTTATCAATGTCCTCAACCGCTTTACGCAAGGCATCATCCTCGGCTTTGAGCTGCTCTGTAATTGTTCCTTCCCTAAAGTGTTTTTGAACCTCATCCCATCCGGCCACCAAAGGAGCTCTTTGGAGCTGGAAGTCTATCTTGTTAGCTTGCCTCCATTGTTTCAGTTGAACTTTGACATAATGAAGTTGTTTGTGGAATCTAAACATTGTTGTCCCAAAAGGTAGACGACCTTCTTCCCACCACTGTGGAATTTTCTTTCGAAGATCCTCTTTTTGTAACCAAAAATTTTCAAATTTAAAAGGTTTGTGATGCTGCCCTGTCGTAATCCCTCCCTCCAACAAAATGGGAAAGTGATCTGAAACCGGGCCCTCCAAAATCTAGAATTTTGTATTCCATTTTACGAATGCCTCCTCTGAAACCAGAAAATGGTCTAGCTTTACCTTCCTGCTATGTGGCTCCCTCCTCTTGTTAGTCCAAGTAAAGTTGGTTCCAGGGCCTTTAATATCCACTAAGTGAAAAGCCTGGACTTGGGCAATCAGAAGTCGATCCCCTGGGTCCAAAATTGGGGTTCCTCCTTCCTGATCTCTAGAAGATAATTTAGCATTAAAATCCCCAACAATAATCCAGTCTAAATCTTCCCTTGAGGTCCTCATGTTATGCACAACTTTCCATTGAAGCCTCTGGCCATCAAGGTTTTGAGCCCCATAAAAATTTGTGATTAAAACATGTTCAACTGTGACATTATTCCTAAAATGAGATGTGAGAACACCCCTCCAGGCTATATGTTCTATTGCAGTCCATTCCAGAGAGTTCCAAAGAGTGACAATCCCCCCTGAGGCACCTTGGGCAGCCACATCCATATGACCAGCGCCCCTCCAAATTTTGTTAACTGTTTTACACATAAGATCTAACGACATTTTGGTCTCCTGGAGAAGCAAAAAATCTGTTTTGCATTTTCCTAAGAGTCTTTGAACAGCAGATTGATGGGTTCTACTGTTTAAACCCCTAATATTCCATGATTGTATAATCATTGAAAACCTTGAGAGCAGTAAGAATCAATTGTCCTCACCGATCCTCCAGTGATCAGTTTGTCTCCTTGAACTGCTAGCAGGTCCTTATTTGATTTTCTACCCACTCCTTGAGAGTTGCTATTTTTTGATCTCTTTTCCACCTGAGTTATCCCTAGGGCTGGCCTTTCTCTATTCTTTTTGGCTATTCCCATGCTGACGTCCTTGATTATTGGCTGCGCTTGGGAGTGCACTGTCAATGCCCCTGCATTCTCTGACTGTGGTAACTCAGTGTACTCAATTACCTGTTCTATGACGGTGGGAGATGAAGGAGAAGCATGAGCGTGAATGTTATTGTCTTCAATATTCCCATCCACTCCTTCCATGACTTGATCCTCTTGGTCCACTAGTGTCTTAAAAATTTCATACCTATTGGCTGGCTTGAGTTGTGATTGCTCCTTACCATTTTTCTTTTGCTTTCTCCTTCTTTTGGGCTGTTCAAAGCCATCTTTCTGAACATCTTTACCCTGAGGAGTATTGGTTGGTTCTTTGGTAAGAGTTGACTTACCCTCCCTGGGACGATTTGGCATTCCAAGCGGGGCCTCCATTTTTGTGTTCAAAATATTTGGACAAAACCGGGCCAAATGCCCATGTTTGTGGCAAACTCTGCATCTGAAGGGCAGAGCCTCATAATCTAGCTGTTGGATCCAAGATAGTCCTGCCAGTTCAAGTTCCACCTCTGTCGGTAGAGGTTGGCTAATATCCATTTCCACACAAATTCTTGCAAAAACAGTTGTGTTTCCTTCTATGGTGTCTTTGGAGACGCCCAAATGTCTACCAAGGGAGTTACCGATCATTTCCAAAACCTGCTCACCCCAAAACTCCATTGGAAGAGCATACAACCGGATCCAAACCGGGACAGCCGTGGGTTCAATACGAGGATCGAAACCCACTCTCCAGGGTTGAACAAATAACCCTGCTGGACCGTGGTTCCTCTTTTTCGATTCAAAAGCCCTGTTTCTATCGGCCAGAGAAGAAAAACTAACAATGAAATACCCATTGCTAATAAACCATAAGGAGTACTCACCATGAGGCTCCCAGTTTTGCCTGACCCAGGTATGCAAGAAATTCAGGGTAGGGCGAATACCCATGAATTTACAGATCAGATCGTGGTTGGCTCTGTAAAAGATTGTGTCTTCGACCATCTTTGGCTCGATGACAATCTTGGGTCTTGATTCGGACTGCGGAAGGCATCCATTGACCCGTTGTCCTGTTGATCTCTCTCCAGCGTTCTTGAAGAGCTTATGAAGAGCATTTCTCTGAGCTTCGTCATTAGAAGACGGAGAATTTTCTTTTAGCAAGTCTGTGAAGGAGCTCTTTCTCCCGGTGAGAGGATCCGGAGGAGTCCCCATTGGACCCTCCTGGGGCAGCAGACTTGCCTACAGATCCACAGTAACCAGAAAAACACTACGGCAACCCACCTGATGCCCTGGATTTTCCTTCGCTCCAGAAACCCTAGAACATCGCCTCTCGCCTGCTCAAAATTTTTCTCGCCCAAATCCCCGCATCACAATCCTGGTCTAGTTGTTGATGTTAAGGGGATCACTTCCACCCATTTAGTCTCTCTACAGGATTGTTGTTACTCATAATTCAGCCCATTTAATATTCGAAGAGATATTATAATTACAAATTGGTATTTCCTCTATAAAATTTTTGATGAATCCATCAGTCACTTGTTTTTCCAATGCCATTTTTTTAGGGAAGTGTTTTTTCTCCTGATGGATATTTTGGGAGTTTCGTGGATCTTATTGAGTAGTGGACCTCTCCATTTTTAAACTCTATCTTATGATCCTTTTGGTCATTCAACCTACCACATCTCCTTTGGGGTGTTTGGAAGGAAATAAATAGAAGATTTTTCAAAAGCATGGAGAGAAATTTTGAATCAGTATGGCTTAGAGTGTTAACGACAATTATTGAAAATATGGAAAATTTGGCTTTAGTTCTCAGTCATGGAGAGGTAGCAAAGATTGCTATTTTGAAAAAAATAGGTTTTTCTATTAGTGCTAGAACGAAATATATTCTAGATATTAGAACCTCTATTAAATGGCAACTTCTACCTTGAGATTGGATTTAGAGCATTGAAAGGGAATCCAAGACTGATGGAGGTAGGTGGCCTCTTTAGGAATCACAATGGGGAGATTCGTCTTGTCTTTGAAAAAAATCTAGATCCACAAACTTATCATTTTTCTAAAGCTAGGGCATTGTATCAAGGCACTATATTAATTGAAGCTTTGAATTGTAAAAAAATATTATTGAAAGGAACTCCTTAAATGCGGTTAAGGCCTTTTCTGGTGATCAAAATTCTAGTTGGAACATATTCAATCTAATTAAAGAAGCTCAAATATTATTTCAAAATTTGGAGGGAAATCAAGTTAGGCACACCTTTAGAGAAGGTAACAAGAGTGCAAACTTATTAGCTAATCTAGGGTTAAGCCAGGATAATCTCTCTATTTGGAGGGAGAATTTTCCCATAGAAGCCAAACAATTTATTTGATGATTTTAATTGATACTGTGAGCCTTTTTTATGGGGTTTGGCACATTCTTATGGCTAGATCCATGTTTTATTAGAATTTGAATCCCATAATAGTTATTTATTGGGAGATCCATGATCTTGTACCTTCTAAAGAGCGGATTTAGTTGTGGGTTCATATATTCATGTTGCAAGGGGGTTTTTTTATCCCTATTTCTCTTCCCTCTGTTTACATTCCTTTTGTTTTGAGGATGCCTCTTCTCTATTTTATCTAGGTTGGTAAGGGATCTGTTAGTGTGGGTTCTCTTCTTATTTTTGAGTTGCTCTCATTATGCCCTAGTAGATTGGATGGTTTTAAGTCCTTGCTTGAATTGCTCTCTGTTTGTACCCTTTTTGAAAATCTTGTAGGTTTGGATTTCTTTTTGTTGTAAAAGGTTTAGGTACCTTTCAACACCCCTTTTATAATTATCAAAAAGAAAAATTTAAATATTGATGAGTTTTATCTTTTCAACTCCTTTCCATGCCTATACAAGACTAAGAGTTTGGCTTTATTCAATTCTAATATAAATACTCAAGATTATAATCCATTCTCCTTTCAATGTCTTGCTCAAGCCAAGTGAGTTTCATTTGTTCAAGCCTTTTCTTTGTTTGATTCCATACTAACGAGTTTAATATGTAACACCCTTTAATGTTTGTTTAAGTCCCATAATTTGGGTTGTTCAACTCTTATGTCTAATACAAGACCAACAAGTTTAATTACTTCCTTCAGTATCTCATTCAAGACCAGTAAGTTTGGTTTGTTCAACTCCCTTCTATGTTTGGTATGAGACTAACAAATTTAATCCATTAACTTACTTTAATGTCATTTAGACCAATGAGTTTGTTTCGTTCAACTCCCTTTTATGTCTGATACAAGATTAAAAAGTTACTATCTTAACCCCCCTTCAATGTATTATTTAGGACTAATGAATTAGGCTTGCTTAGTTCCTTTCTATGTCTAATACAATACTAATAGATCCAAAATCAAAATTTTGAATTAAGAAAGAGTGCAATCCATAAATAATAGAACACAAAACATAAAACACATAAATATAAGCCAAAATAACAGAATGATTTTATTGCTCAAAAATTAGAGTACAATACGAGCGATATCTAAGAAGAGATGTGAGTCTATAATAATACATCTATTACTCATGTTTTTTATATTCAAGGTTGCATCTCTCTATATACAATATTTTTGGTATGTTAAAAATCACCATATGAATATGGAAGGTCACTTGCATACAATTATGGTGGTTCATCCTCTATGAGTTAGATGGCCATCCATATAGAAATATGGTGGTTCAACTCCAATGAGTTATAAAAGGTATATTAAATGAAAATTACATGCATATGACTTATCCTTTTGTGTTTTAGTTTCTACTAATGTGTCAACATGGCTAGAGATGCATTTTGGCTGCTAACATCTAAAAATAGGTTTTTGGACATAAAGCTATGCCCCAAAAAGGTCACACGCCTAGATCATTTATCCCCCTTGAAAAGAAAATAATATTAGGTGCATAAATTATTTATTTATCTTATTTTTATGACCCATTCCTCTTGGTGACCAAGTTGTCATATCTTGACCTTTCTATACATCTGAATGGACTACCTTCTGGTGGTCTTCATCCATGTATCAATAATTTAATCCTCCTCCACCAGTACTAAAATATTTGAATCGAGTTCTTCAATATCCAATTGTTCTGCTATTATGAAGTGTCCAATAAAGGTAGATGATAAGGCCTAAGAACTTCAACATTGAAGATTGACTGCAAACCAAAATAAGATGGAAAATTCAATTCAAAAGCATTCTCTCCCTTTCTTTATGATGGTGTATGGTCCATAAATAAGAGGTCTAATATTATTATGTGTCACTGCAAGTCTCTTTTTTTGAAGATGTAACCACACCTTATCTCCAAACTTGAATTGATGTGGGATCCAATTTTTTTTACATGGTGGAATTGATAGCCACCACGAATTCGGGCAGGCTGTCCAGCTTTTTATGGCCACCACAATATTCTGTATTGTTTGTCCTGGAAGCGGCCACACAGATCTTCACGCAGTCCGCCCCTATAACCACCATGCCACAATTATTTTAAACCTTTGATGTCGCTAAAGCATAAGAAAGGGACAAGCGTTCAGTCCAACGAGGCCCGAGATTTGAACCTTGGACCTCCGCTCCTCTTACAAGGTTTGGGGGAACCAATTGGTCTACACCTCGAACCCGATGTGGGACCCAATGTTGGTCATGGCATTGCTTGTATTTCTATTTAATTTTTCTCTTATAAGTCATGGAATTGTTGGATATGTTTAATATATTCCAAAAACTATGCTACATTTTCTACTTCTTTTTATCCATCATGTGAGTACTCCATGTGTTACACTGAGATATTTACATCAATGGGTGCTAAGGGTTGGAACCTAAAACATACATGAAATGGGCTATTTTTGATAGATATGTGTAGAGCTTGATTGTACACATGCTAAATTTAGAGGAGGATCTCATGCCATATGCATGGATGCTTGAAATTGCATCTCCAAAGAATATGTATAATAAGTTTATACACAACTTGTATCTAACCATAAATTTGAGGATGGAAGACTATGCATATGGTCAATTTGGTGTTCATCATGCTTCCTAAGGTGGACCAAAAAATTGCTCAAAAATATGCTTTCCTTGTTAGAGAAAATGGATTTTGGCAAACCAAATTAAAGCCACACATAAATAAAATAGAGCTTAAAAATTTTCTTATCTAAAATAGAGTTCTTATAAGGAATTAGGATAGCCATTTTTGAAAAACAATCAATTACTAAAAAATCATAATTATTATCGTGCATAGATGTGGGTCAAAATGAAAGGAAATCCATGGAGATAGATTCACAAGGCTTAGATGGTACTGACAATGGTGTATATAATCCTTGATTCTTGTTAGTTGGTTTATTAACAACACATGGGGTACAAGTTTTGATGTACCTCTCAATGTTATTCCTCATTTTAGGCCAATATAAGTGCTTTTGAGGAACTACTACCATTTTTTCACTCCAAACTAATTTGCTACTTTGTTGAAGTGCACGTCTCAAGCACCTTTGAGTACTTAGTAGTTGGTACACCAATACGTCCCTTTTGACATATGAGGTTATATTGCAAATAAAAATTATGAACATGCTTACCCACACAAAGAGCTTAATATGTGTCTATAAAATCATAATCCACTTTATACAAGGTGGATAAATTGGAAGTCTTATGCCCACAGGAATCAAGAATTATGGTGAGTGCTATTATTAGAGGTTTGAATCAAACAATTTATTACTAAATTGCCACTCCCTTTGTTATGCTTGATGATTAAATGAAATTATTGTAGACATGTGGCCCACTTTTGATGTCTTTTATTCCTTAGCTTACTTTATGCCTGGATGAATTCAAAGGGCCTATGATTTGTATGGATGATGGTTTCTATGTCCAAGATGTGGTTTTTCCACTATTTATATGATTGGACAATAGCATAAAGATCATTATCATATGTTTGGTATTTTTAAACTTCTTCATTGACTATTTTGTTGTGATAGGCAATTAAATGCCCATGTTGTGCTCTTAGTGCACACTATAATGAATCAGACATGACCTCAAAAAGCTATTGTAGATTAAGTAGGGAAATTATAGGAGCTCAAAACAATTAGTCCTTGAACTTCAAATGCTCTATGTTATATGTCTTCCCAATGGAACTTGGATTTGGCATATTCTTTGGTCACCTAGTGTAGTGGCCAAATAATGTATGAGAATCCCAATATAACTCTTTGATAGAAATTTTCAAGACCTAAAAAGTCATGAATCTCTTATAAGAGTCTTTGGGTTAGGCTACAACATGGACTCTTTTTTCAATAATGCACCCAAGATATTGAACCTTCATCATGCCAAATAAGCACTTATTCAAATGAAAATATAGCTCATGTATTCAAAGAGACTAAAGCACACGTTGAACATGCTCCTCCAATGTATTACTATATATGATAATATAATTTAAGTAGACTACCAAAAATAAGTTAAATATGGATATAGGATGTCATACATCATCCTCATGTATGTGGTAGTACATTGGCTAAGCTAAAAGGTATAACTAGCCACTCATATAAACCCTTCTTTGATTTAAATGTAGTCTTCATATGTTAGTGGGTTGGATGGGCATTTGATGATAGACATATTTGAGATTAAATTTAGTGAAGAACTTTGCACCATGGATCTACTCCAACAATCCCCTATCCAAGGGAGTAGATAGTGGTTCTTCACAATGATTTTATTCAAAGCTCTATAGTTGATACAAAGTCTTCATGTTCCATGTTTTTTAGATTCAAGAAAATTGGGTCACCACATGGCAAAGCACTTGGTCTAATGTATTTATTTTTAATCAACTCCTAGTTCTACCTATTGATTTCATAATTTTCAAGAACTAATCTAAGATAAACAGGTGCATTAGGCAAAGAAGAACTAGGAACTAATGGAATGCTTTACCTTGCAATGAAGAAGCCTAATTGGTGACTTGAACATGTCATCATATTATTCTATAATATGTTTCATTTGCTTATATTGTGTAGCTATTCCAATTAATGTAGCAATAATCATGCTTTTGCTTTGAGGCTTGATCAACAATACAATGAATTTCCTTGTTTTGGCTATCATATTCTTACATCTTTGGCACTAATTAAGGAAAACGAGGTAGGTTGAATATTTTTATGGTATCTTAAAGTATTAATATCTAACATTGATGGTGAGACATCAAGACCTGGACTCATATACATTTTTCCTCTTCCATATGAATAGCCAACCCAAAACCACATCACAAATATCCAAGGGCACAACATCACACAAAACTTAATCTTTGAAGTATTTTATGGCATAAGAGAGGATACATTGTTGAGTGACATGAATGTCTCTTACCTATTGTAACCATCCAAAATTATATGGTTGTGTGTGGTGTATTAGACAAATTCAAATTATTTATAGTTTGAGCAAAAAAAATGTTCTTTTGACTCCCACTATCATAATAAAATGTAATGGATTACCCTTGACTACATTTTTAACTAAAATAAATGTTCCTCCTCTTATAACTCTTGTTGTAACTCCTCTAATGTAACATGTATGGTGGAAATTGTTACATTTATTTTGGCTTCCATGATTTGCTTCCCTCTTTCCTCAACTTGTAGATGTAGAGGCAATAGTGTAGTAAATATAGAGGGTTACGACTCAAAAAATGATGATTGAATTTCTTCACACTCCTTCCTTCAATGTTGGTTGCTCTTATGATAATTGTACCATTTGTCAATCTTGGTCTTTAGGGGATTTTTTTCAAATAATTTTTTTCTACTATCTATTTTGATTTTGGGGTTGACCCTTTTTTTCTCAATTCTTGGAGTGTCACTCTTGCCTTTCTTTAGTTGGTGCTTAGTATTCTATTCTTGTTATTTTCTCTTCCTCCTTTTATGTTTTGAGTTTGTGCTTCTGCTCCAATTTAACAAGTTTGTATTCTTCTCCCAATATCTTCATTTCAAAAAGGTCCATTTTTTCTTGAACGTAATATTGTAGCCCACTACAATACTTGAGGATTCAATATTTTTTGGTATCTTAAATGCCTAGTTTTGCTACCATGGAATGGAAAGCATTATTATAATATTGAATAGATTGGTATTTACCTTGATATAATTGTTGTCATCACATATATTGGTCTTATAGGTTCCCATGGGATAATATTCTTCCCATATGAACACTACTTCATATTCATTATCCTCCTTGAACTTGTTATAATATGCTTCCCACTAATTTTGAATAGGTAATGAAGCTTTCAAAAGTGCAAAAGTGATTTTTTTCACTATCAATGAATTTATTTACAAAGAAGTATGAAGATAACTAATCCAACCAATTTTCTATGGCATCAACATTAATATTTCCTTCAAAAATATTAAAACTCGCTTGCACATTAAAATTTGTGGGAGCACTAAATATTTCTAAGGCGATGAAAGGTCATGCAAAGGAGATTGCAAAATTTATCGTAGGAAGTGATTGAATAATTTGAGCAAATAGATCCATCATCCCATTCCACTATTTCATGAGGTGTTCATTCAACATATCCTTGAAATGATATACTATCTTAGTGTTATCATTCTAGTTCCTTTTTAAGATCATTTAGAAAAAGGAAGGTAATCAAAGGAATATCACATTCGATACCCAAAATTTTAATATCTTGATCTCTTGTTTATATGCATACACTCAAAACATAGTTTTATTTGATATCACTAATCTAAAATCATACTTTTGACTTAAGAAATATTAAGAAAGAGTGCAATACAAAAATAACAAAACATAGAATAAAGATTGCAAAAATATAACAAATCAAAATACAAAAATATAAGCCAAAATAACAAAATAACTTTAGTACTCAAAAAACATAGTACAATTCAAGCAATCTCTAAGAATATATAAGAGACTATAACATTACATCCATGACTCATGGTTCTTATAGTCAGGGGTGAATATCTCTTTATACAATATTTTTGGTGTATTGGAAATCCAACATAAATAATATGGAAGGTCACCCATGTAGAAATATGGTGGTTCAACTTTGATGAGTTACAAGATACATATTAAATCAAAATTATATACATATGACTTGCCATTTTATGTTTTATCTTCTACTGATGTGTCAACATGGCTATAGATTCATTTTGGAAAATATTTAAAAATAGGCTTTCATGCATTTTTGGGCATAAAGCCATGCCCTAAAAATATCACAGGCCTACATTGCTAGCAAGTTTAATCCACTAACACCTTTTGATGTCTCATTCATAAATAGCAAGTTTTATTTGTTCAACTCCCTTCAATGTCTAATACAATACCAATGAATTACTATTCTAATCCCCTTTAATGTCTTACTTAAGACCACTGAGTTAGGCCAGCTCAGATCCCATTTATGTCTGATGCAAAGATCAACTGGTTTCTTCTATCTAGGATAATTTTTAAACTCTTATATATGCTTGTGAGGTTTAAACTAAGGAAACAATAATTTAAGTTTTATAATAAATTTGTTTTGAGGTAGTAGTTAATATCCTATTATGCATCCTTTATTAGATAATGCCTATGAGGAAACAATCTTGCATTGTAAAGGTACAAGTGATTTATGACTACTTCAAATAAAATCTTAAGTCAAATATGTAACAAAAATTTGATAATGCATCCCATTTTGTTCATTAAGATAAGTTATATATACTTGATTCAAACATGGAGTACTTCAAGACATTACCATCAACTTTTCTCATAGAGTTTTTGTATCAAATGGTCATATTTTAGACATGTAAATATTTTAGTTTTAGTCTAGGTCAAGTTTGGATATCCCTTTTGAGGTGTTAAAGTGCTTCATTAATTCTAGAACAAAGTAAATCATCTAGGTTATTAGGGACATGCATCAAAACAACAAGCTATAATTATTTTATCCAAAATTCTAGAAACTAATTTAGCATGTTAATATAGAAATAAGCTATTCATGAACACAATACACTATTAGACTTCAAAATGCTAATAGAAATATGAAAACATGATATTGAGTTTTTGGTCATGGATCTGGCACCGGCGCGGACTTGCACCAACATCGAACAATCATCGCACCAGGGGGAGGCAATGCAGGGCGGTCAATCTCTGAAAAAGGCTTGTTCCTTAAGGGAAGTCCTAGCTACCTACATCTAAAAAGGGGAGAAAATGGGACAAATAAAAAGAGATAAAAGGAGGCCATAGCCAGTTTTCACAAGGATATGTTATAGCCACATCAATACACACACACACACACTCAACACCATTAATAGAAACACGAGTGTGCCACCTAATAGATCAGTTGATGAGTCCCCCATTTAAATTTTGATGTAGTGGGTTGAAAGTGAATTCCAAGATCGATGGGTGGGTGCATGAAATCTAGATAGTAGAATTAAAGCACTCCCACATGACCAACTTGAGAAAAATAAATCCCAACCCTACACTAATACGAATTCTAGAACCACCTATTAAAGCCCATGAAATCCACATAGCAATATTAAATGAGATTTACTTAGATAGCCATAGTAGAAATAAGCATTCTAAATCAAACACAAAAAGATGTGAAGGCTTAATCAGAGACCAAACAGTTGCACACTTGTATTTACACAACGGTGAAAAACATTACATGTGAATTGTAATAGCTAAAGAGCTACCTCTAGGATGTCTAACATCCCAATATTTATAGAAATATTAAAATAAATTCAAATTACATGCATTAATGGTGCTAGGAAGGAAGATGTTGGTGAGGCAGACTGGTGCTTAGTCGATACTCTGCTCCTTGGGATAATGGTGATTGTTTGGAAGGGATTAGGTGCTTCTACATTAATCTGAGCCTTGATTACTCTATATTTTTTATCAGGTCATAAATTTCCATCTACTTTGCTCCTTCATTCAAATGATGGGCCCAAGTTGATTGCTTCTAGGACTTTATATTTTGAATCACCACCTTTGTACCCATTTCTCTTTTGTACCATAGCAATTGTAGTCATTAGTGCTCTTGGTGGGAGATGCCAATGTTCCTTTTTGGTGTATGATGATCCTAACATGGATGGAATGAATATTTTTTATTTGGTGTATCATTTATGACCAAGTAGGATTTTGGGAAAGGTATCCCCTATTGGCTTCCCAAAGATTCACCCTTCACAATTTTGCCAATCCTGCTGCCCTAGAGTTTTGCCCTCCTGACGGGCGGAGTCCTACAATAATTCAACTTCCCAAAGTTTTATCCTCTAATGGGCAAAATCTTTCATCCTCTTTATGGGTGAGGATTTGTAATAGTTTAGCCCTTTTGAATGGAAGAAGTTCTATCCTTATAGGCAGGAGTTTGAAACCGTTCCACCCTCCTAATTGATCCAAAGCTCCGTCCTTCCTTTTGGTGGGGGTTTAAGATGATCCAACCTTGAATTATATACCTATCCTTAGAATAATCTTCAATTTTTATTTCTTGGATACCTCTGGAACATCCACCCATCTATGATAGCTATCGCCCACAGTGCTAACTGTCTTCATCTTCCACCCGTCCACTAATGCAAGAATATGGCTCCAAAACTTAGCCATTATTTGGGCATCATATTTTACAAAGAATATTGGGTGAATGGGAGCAAAATTTTACCTACAATCTTCATGACTCACAAGGGATTTTCCCCTATGGAAAACCAGAACCCAGAAAGCCAAGACTTACGATAGCTTAAAATAGAAAGACAGAAGAAGAAACAACAAAGAGGAAATGGATATGCACAAACAGAAGCAACCAAAGGAGGTTACAAGACAAGGGCATATGTTATAATAAGTGGCACACTTAATACGGTAGAATACTAAGAGGAAGGAGAAGAGGAGAGGGACCAGAGGCAACAACAAAGGGACACAACAAGGAAAATAAAGCCAAAAAACAATAGAGGAAAGGGAGTACACAAGAAATAGTAGAAGCATGAAGATGAAGACTAGCAACCTGAAGAGCTGCTAAGAACAAATGCAAGGGGAGGACGTAGAAGAGGGGAGACACGAAGGAAAAAGCAACCTAAGATCTATCACATGAAATTGATAGGGTGGAAACCCCATTCCATGGGATATCCCTACATATTGCATTCCCCTAAACATACCCCACCAATGACCTAAAATATTCCAAGAGTAGACATATTGCCAGTGATTGCTATCCATATTCTCATGGCTTCATTTCTTAACACGATCCAGCAAGAACTCAACGCACTTATTACAAATCCTCTCAAGACGAGTTGGATTCATCTTACTTAGCCCTATGATTTTTGATGTACAATGGGGCTTTATTTATAGGCCAATTATTTTATTATTAATATAATACCAATTACTTAGATGGAATCATATTTCCTTTTTAGGATACCTCTGAATCATGTGGTGGTATATTTTTTAGGATTCACACAGAAGCCTTTTGTCCTTGTTGCTCTTTATCCATTGGGCTATGGGGTCACTACTGGACACATAAAACCAAGGAATAAAATGAGGAAACAAAATGAGTAAAGCACAGAGAAGAAAAGTGCTATAACATAAAAAGGTTTTGAAAGCCTTATTGAAATTTCTAGTTCCAATTTTTCAATTGACAGATCATTGGGACTAACCACCTATTTCCATTTGATGTAGGATGATGTTGACCATTGGTGTAAACACGTGTCTAATGCACTTTTATTTATTTATTGTATACTTACACAAAAATGTGGTATGGCAAGCACTCCTGAGGCAAGGATGTTTATGCAAGTCATCCAATGAATCTACAATGGCCAAAATAGATTATATTGAATTTGAGTCATTGCTTGTATTCCATCTGGCACCATCCATAGTGGCTCATATTTGCAATTAAATCACAATTATTAATTTTTTATCTTGCCTAAGCTCCTTGGAACTTAAGCTATGAGGAATCAATGTGGCAATCATTCTTACCACCTCATAATATTTCCTTGGTGGTGATATGTCAGAGAATAGACTCTGGTGTTTCTCATTCCCAAGACCAACCTGCTGCTCTACACCCTTTTCCACTGCCATCAGGTCTCGTACCTGGTTGCACCCATAAAATTTATCATCTTGTAGATCTTATTGGATCTAAGATTGATTTATTGGGTTGGCCTTAAACACGTGAATTCCATGGCAATATTCTCCTTGAAGTAGCTCTATTACCTAGTCATTCAAGGTGGTAGCTATAAAGGGCGATGGTGACCACAAGCCCTCCTTAGGAAGCATCTTCCCGCTCAGAATTTTTTCGGCTCTAATAGCCTCCTGAAAGAGGTGGGAAAATAATTTTCCCCTGATTTTTGTGAGAGGAGACCAATATCAAGACTGAAGGCCCGAACATAATAGTGGTATGCTTGTGTAGTAGTAGGGTGGATTTCATATGATTTTTCTTCTCCAGCTCATTTCAAATAAAACATTAAATTTCATGATATCTTTAAGAGTGTTCTTCTTGATAAATGAGAATTATGTTAGTAGGAAGAAGGGATCTTGACATCCATCAAATGAATTAATCTGAGTATTTGCCAAGTCATTCCATGTGCAAATGCTTCCCTTTGGTAATGACTTGTACCACAAAAATGCTCTTCCTTCTAGGGAGAGTGCGAGCAACTTGATCATCATGTCCTCATATACGATGTTGAATATGATAGTGAGAGGAGTGATGTCTTCTAGGTTCTTGACCATAACTTTACTTGTGCCATCATATTTTAGAAATATATTGAAGGTACCCTTAAGGATATCATTATAGCACTGGATATTGAGTGGTCCTAGATCATCCCATCGAGGATAGCACTACTAAGCCATTACAATGACAGTCCTCATGAGTCTCGGTTCTTGTGTTGGAGTTAGAGTTGCCAAATGAGTATACCTTCTCCACCAGTGAGGTCAAGACTGCTCAGGATCTTTCAAAGTGCATTGAGGAGGTAACTAATCTTCAAATATGGATGTTTTTTACTCAAAGGAGTCACCAGGTGATGTGGCTAGATTTAGGTAAATAAAAGTATCACCAAACTCTAATTTCCTTAAATAACAGATACTTTATAAGTGTTGAGTAGAGTGGCTAAAATTATTTTACTTGAAGGCAACCAGTTATAGGGAGATCAGTTCATTATCCAGTGGAGTCACCAGGTGAACAAATGGATATTGCATAGGAGAGATTCACTAGAATCTATGGGGATGAGACCTTTCAGTCCCAATGGGTATGCCAAAAATTGTTGGTCATGGATCCGACCCCCGTGCGAACCTGTGCAAACATTGAACGACCACCATTCTAAGGGGAGGTAGGGCAGGGTGATCGATATTTGAAGAAGGTCAATTCCTCAAGGGAAGTCCTAAATACCTATGCCTAAAATGGGAGGAAATGGGACAAAGAGAAAGAGATAAAATGAGGTCATATATAGAACTCATAAGGATAGGTTATAGTTTCATCAAGACATGCACGCTCAGCACCATCGATGAAAACATAGGTATACCACCTAACAAATAAGTCGATCAGACCCCCACTTATCATTTGATGCAGTGGGTTGAAAGTGAATTCTAGGATTGGCATGTGGATGCATGAAATCTAGATAGTAGAATTAAAGCATTCCCACCCAATCAGCTTGAGTAGAAATAAACCCCAACCTAACACTAATGCAAATTTCAAAACCACACAGTAAAGCCCACAAAATTCAAATAGCAAAATTAAATGAGATTTACTTAGATAGCCATAGCAGAAATAAGCATTCTAAATCAAACACAAAAATATGTGGAGGCTTAATCAAAGACCAAACAGTTGCACACTTGTATTTATACAATGGTGAAAAATATTACATGTAAATTATAATAGCTAAAGGACCATACCTAGGATGTCTAACATCCCATGTATTTAGATAAATATTACAATAAATTCAAATTATATGCTTCAATGGTGTTGGGTGGGAAGATGTTGTTGAGGCAGACTGGTGCTTAGCCAGTACTCTACTCCTTAGGATAATGGTAATTATTCAAAAGGAGTTAGGTGCTTTTATATCAATCTGAGCCCTTGATTACTCTGACATTTTTTTAGGTCATAAATTTCCATCTACTTTACCCCTTCATTCAGATGGTGGGCCCGAGTCAATTGCTTTTGGGACTATGTATTTTGAATCACCACCTTTGTGCTCATTGCTCTTTCATACCATAGTAGTTGTAGTTATTAGTGCTCTTGGTGGGAGATCTCGATGTTCCTTTTTGGTGGGTGATGATCCTAACATGGAGGGAATGAACAGTACTTTATTTGGTGTATCATTTATGACCAAGTGAGGTTTTGGAAAAGGTCCACCTTGCTGGCTTCCAAAATTTCCACCCTTCATAGTTTCACTCATCATGCTACCCTACAGTTTCACCCTCCTGATGGGTGGAGTCCTACAATAATTCAGCTTCCCAAAGTTTCACCCTTCTATGGGAAAATGCTTCCATCCTCTTTGTGGGTGGGGATGTGCAATAGTTCCATCCTTTTGACTGGCATAAGTTTCATCCTTCTTATGGGTGGGAGTTTGAAACCGTTTTGCCCTACTAATTGTTCCAAAGCTCTACCCTTCCTTCTGGCGGGGATTTAAGATGGTCTAACCTCAAATTCTCTACCCATCCTTATAATAATATTCAATTTTTATTTCTCGTCTACCTCTGAAACATTTACCCATCTATGACAGTTGCTGCCCACCAGTGCTAAATGTCTTCATCTTCCGCATGACCACTAATGAAAGAATATGGATCCAAAACTTAGCCACTTCTTTGGGCAACATATTTTATGAAGAAGAGTGGGTGAAGGGGTGCAAAATTTTACCCACAAGAGTATACTACCCAAGTCATCCAACAAACCAATATGATACTGATGAACAAAATAAATATGCCATTAAGTTACTCTTGAACAAAGTAAACCACCAAAGTTCAATCTTGTAATAGAAATATGCCAAATAGATACAAAGTATACTAGCTAAGTCAATATGCTTATGTGATACTCATAAACAAGAGTACATTATCAAACTACTCATGGTCTAAATGTATAGTATATCTTCAACATTTACAACTTGTATAAATGCACCTTTAAGACATCAACTATAAATATCTATAAATGTTTCAAAGTATATCAAGAAGTTCAACATTAATTTCATATCAACTGAGAATGAAAATAAATAAATTTTATATCATGTTAAACATATATTAGTAGAGTATCACCAATGCTCATAACATTAGTATGACACCATCAATAAATCTAAATCTAAATAGGGTAAATCATCAAAATTCAGGATCTCCCCTCAAAGTACACCATGATATCATTATTAAATACAAGAAAGTTAGTTTACATGATCCTTAGGAGTTATTATTTTTATATTAACTGGAAAGTCAAAATACAATAAAGTTCTTCAAAGTGTAATTATATTTTCATACATAAATTTAGTACAAGCAATGTCTATAATCATGATCTCATCAGTTTTAAAGTTATGTCTATATTATGGATCTAAATACCAAATGATAGATAGAGGAGGGATAACATCACCAAAGTATTCTACTACCCAAGTAAGTGGTACCTTATCTCCAGTGCTGCCATCTCAACTCCATCCACTAGAGTCTTGACCCTTTAATGAAGGGGTTAGATATGTAAGACCAAAAAATTAGAGAGGGTAAATATACATGCAATTCTAGCTCATGCTCAAATATATATGCAACATTACATAATGTAATTTTTGAGTATATACTCACAACTAGATATATATTTTAGGTACAATGGTCAATTTGCACCTAGGTGAATACATTAATTGTGTATTACTATAATACCCATCGTATATACCAACATTCAATCACATCATATATTATGAATATATTCATCTAAGTATGTATAAATCAACATATTATCCTTAAGTGTATTTGAATAGCTCATCATATAGAGCCTTCTCTCTCTAACAAATTATTATTCTCCTAACTTTAATAAAACCAACTAAGATCATGATACTCAAAATTGTCTTTTTAGCAAAGTATAGACAAAGGTGAATATGCCTGAATATGCCTTATTTTGAAACAATCACACAATTTAGCATTATACAATGATGCGTTGAAAGCTACAACATCTTCCACAGTCATATTTATGACTATACAGTAACTTCTATACAACAATAATTTGAAACTCTTGATAAAATTTGTAACTTAACTATATTCATAAGAAGAAGATGCAACATTTATATATTGAAGCTACAATACCTTTATAATGCAAGCTATTATACTCAAACAATCTTTAGATTTTATGCATTATAAATTCCATATCAGACATAATGACAACCACACTATATCCAAAAGCACTTATTAATTCACAATAGTCCATATGCACCAAGAAAATGAATGTAAATAAAAAGCTAACATGGTTATGCTATCATCACAAAGATTTTACAATGTTATAGGTCTCTCACAAAGTTTTATTAATGCATATACCTATAAAATCCACATGGTTTTACAACAAATTATAATACTTATATATGAAATCTAAGTACTCCTAGTATAGCTCCTAGTCTTTGCACTATACTTGTAGTGCAGTATGAGAAACATTTACATTAAGATATTATTACCACAAAGTCCAAGTCAACAAAAACATGAACACGATGCTTGTATATAAGACCAGTCTATCAACAACAAATAATGCTAAGAAAAGCAACTTAACAAGACATACCACCAATCTATTACAGCATCTACAAAGATGCTCATAACAATTATCTAATAACAAAGAAAATAAGCAAAGAGCCACATTCCTAGTTTTGATATTCCCTTGTGTCCTTTCAACATCTTTTAAGGAAGTAGATCAATGCCCTATTGAACAACCAAAGAAATTTATACATGCATTACTTTGAAATCCCAAATGATCTTACTAAAACAACTTCAGACACTCTATGCAACGCATTAAAGTTACCCACAACTAGAATTCAAGTATAAATCTCAGGGAAGAATTTGGAGTTTTACCTAGCCATCTATAGTAATCCTGCATTATCAAGGAGAAATAAAAAAAAGTCATGTAGAAGTTTCCAAATGCATACTACATGACACTCATTTCAAAATCAAAGCAAGAAAAGATACCCATTACTACTTTTATTCTTCAAATTTATAATACCCCTTAAAGACGCTAGCCCATGAATTCCAAAGTCATTCACCATATTTGAAAACCAAAAGCTTTCTATAATGCCAAAACATAAATAATAAATGCATAAACTAAATATTCCCATAGAAAAATTGTTAGTGTATTATTCATGCATCTTATTACTTTAGTTCACTTAGGATATTACCTATGAGCTTATATTTCTTTTTCCATATTATTTATTAGTGGGATATTAGCTCATATAGCTTTTTTCTTGCTAGTTGGCTATCTTATCTTGTTAACTTTTTTTTTAGGGTGGATATTTATTCCCTCCATTTTTTATCCATGGCTCATGTTGTACCCCATTATGGATGGTGGATATTAATTTCCTCTTTTTCCATGTTTGATCCCATGATCCTCATTATACCTCCTTTCCTATATTAGCAAGGGCTTCCCTCTCTTTGAGAGTAAGTCAGATAATTAGTATTATCATTCTATCAGATTCTTGTTATATTACTATAGAATTTGCTTATGCTTTCCATTAATCTATGGAGCTTTCATTGTATTATTTGATTCTTGTTGATAGCTTTAGATATTGTGGTGATATTATTTTTTAAACAACTAGATCTTGGGAAAGGTAGGATTGCTAGATTATTTCAATTCTAACATGGCATCTAGAGCTTAGGTTGTTTAATATCACCCATAGGTTTAGGATCTTAGGATTACTTTTGTTCAATCTAGGATCTCCATTATCGTAGATTTTTTTTAGGTTTGAAGACTTTGAAGAAACCTTGTACATTGATCAAATATGTCTCCAATTGCCCAAGATCAGCTTCAACAAGTTTCTATAATTTTGAAAGTTTGGATCTTGCTTCTAAGGGTTTGGCCATCGTATGATCTCACCTCACACTTTTTTGGGGGATCTTGGTGATCAGAAAGTGGGTCCAACCCTCTTTTGCAAGTCACTTTTCAAGTCTAGACAATGTATTTTTAATTGCAAACCCATGGCCCCATCAAAATATTTTGGAAAATCAACTTCTGGAGGTCGTTTCTCCCCCTTTTAGAATCTATTTTGAGTCAATTTTTTTATACAAACTAATATTTTGAGGGCTTCACATTGGTGTTGTCAAAATTCAAATTCAATGGATGGATATTTTAGAAAATTCCTCTTTTTGCTACTGTGTATAAAATATTTTTTGCTTTTTTTAGTTTTACAACAAAATTTCCAAAAAAAAATCTTGCTGACTTATTGTGTCAACAGAACATTGTAATAAGCACTATGATAAAGTGTCAAACTTCTTGGGGTAAATTTATTTACATTGTTCAATCTCTTGGGAGGGTTGTAAGGCATGTTCTAAGTTCCTCTTATATCTTGTCACGTGTTTGTTTTCCTTGTTTGTGTTTGGGTTAAATTGGCTTCAATTGATCTATTAACACCCCACAATTATCACACATGGAAACATAAAATTGGAAAACTATTGCAATCTAAGGGATTATGTAAAATATTGACACACTCACCATCCTAATTCAAAAATAAATATGAACATTTATCTTACCTCAACAAAGTGGCTGAAACTATGGGGATCATTGGGTTACATATAAGTGATAATCTACTTTTTCACATAGTAGATTGTACTACACCTATTAAAATTTGGAAAAATATTAAAGGAATGTTTGGAAAAGTGGATCAATTATAATTGGAAGCCGAATTATCATCTCTCCCCTGATTAGTTCACCACCATAGAATAATATTTTGCAAAGTTTAAGTATATTTTGGCCCAATTGAAGGGGAGTGGAAAGAAGAGTGATGAAGAGTATTTTTTTCTCATTTTATCCAAGTTAAAAACTCCCTTTCAAATATTTTACTCTACCTTTTACTCTAGTATGGATGCCTTAGGAAAGGCCTTTGTTATGCCCTCACTTGATTTATTTTATAAGCGTCTCACTAGGGAACAATCCAAGCTTGACCAATTAGAAGCACTTCCTTCCAAAATTCAAGCCTTTGTAGCATCTCATATTCCAAAGGTAAAGAGAAATCTAGGCCTAAGCCCAAACCAAACCAAGAATCCACTCCACCTCCTACCAAATCCACTACAAAGCCCTGCAACCCTCCTTCTAAATCCAATGAGTCTTCCTCTAGGAATAAGAAAATTTCTAGGGATACTTGTGTCTTTTGTGGTAAAGAAGGTCATTCTAAGTCTAGGTGTTGGTAGAAAATAGAAGCCTTAGAAGAAACCTTGCAAAAGAATAAAATATTTCTTTCCACTCTCTCTTCAACAAAATATAAATAAATGACCCTTTAAGCATATGCAGTGGAGGCATAATAACATAGTTGGATTATGGATTCGAGAGCTTCTCATAACATGAATCCTAGAGAGCTTCTTTCCTCTCTTAGTTATAGTTCCACTTCCAAAATTCAATTTGGAAACTCTTTGAGCATTACATTTTTGGGGATAGGAATAGTTCAGTTAGATGGTGGGTGCATCAAGGATGTCTTATATGTGCCCAAACTTTCCACTAGTCTTCTTTCTATATATTAGATTTGTTATTTTAGAGATGGAAAATTGTTCTTTTTACCCCACATGGTGTTGATATTAGAGAGTTTTTAGAGCTAGAGACTATTGTTGCTACAAGGGTTATTGATCATAGTGCTCATAGTATAGATTTGAGGGATTTTACACTTCATCTTTTGGAACTTGCCTTGTTTCTCATGTAGACTATACAAGAAAAATTTGGCATGAGAGATTTGGGCACCTCAACTATAAATATCTACAATAGTTAATCACATAAAACATGGTGATAGGTCTTCCTAGGGTCTCTTGTTCAGATGGATTTTGTCCAGGATGTGCACTTGGCAAACAACATCAAGACCCTTTCCCAAAAGAAAAAGCTTTGAGAGCTTTGGCACCCTTAGAGTTGGTTTATAGTGACTTGATGTCTTTTCCAACTCTATCATTTCTAGGGACCAAGTATGTGCTTACTTTCATTGATGATTTCTCTAGGCACACTTGGGTGGACTTTCTTAAGTACAAAACTAAAGTGTTTTCCCATTTTAAGTTCTTTAAGACCTTTTTTGAGAAGCAATCGTCTTGTTCTATCAAGAAGTTATGCATAAATAATGGGGGGATTTTATGAGCAAAGAGTTTTCATATTTTTTGAGAAGCATGGTATACTGCATAAACAATTTATCCCTTATACCCCTCAACAAAATAGTGTAGCTAAAAGGAATAATACGACTTTGAGTTCGATGGTAAACTACATGCTTCACTCTCGAGAGATTCCACTATTTTTTTGGGTTGAAGTAATGAATTGTGCCAAATACATTCAAAACCACATTCCTCATAAAGCACTTGATAATATGAATCTCGAGGAGGCTTGGACTCATGTCAAGCTTGATGTTTTAGCATTCAAATTTTTTAAAATCCTTGCTTGGGCACATGTACTAAACAAGAAGAGGAAAGCCTTGGATAGAAAGTGTAAACTGCTTATCTTTGTTGGTTATTTTGAGGATATAAAGGCTTATCAGTTGCTCGATACAGAACCTCATGATGTTATTTTTTGAAGATATGAGATAACCATTCCAAAATATTTCCTACCTTCCACTTCTACTCTCTCTTCTCCATATTCCTCTTCTTCACTTGAGGATTATTTTATTCATCATGAGGATATTTTTGATGATCCTTCTATTGTCACCATGTTTCGATGGAACTGTACTACTATTGATGAGGTAGCTTCTTTTATTGGTGATCTTCCAACTTCTCAGTATTCCACATCTCACTCCATAGATCATAGACTTTTGAGTCATGCAGTTTTAGATGACCCACTACACTTTTCAAATGCACATGAAATTTTTGAGTGGGATACTTCTATGGTTGAGTATTCTTCCTTGATGAAGAATCATACACATGATCTTGTTCCTCTTCCTAAGGAAAGAAAGTTGTTTTGATGTAGATGGGTCTATTGAACCAAGTATGAAATTGATGGTTTTATATCCAAGTACAAGGCTCGTCTTGTGGCAAAGGGATTCTCAAAAGTTGAGAGGATTGATTACTTTGAGACATTCACTCCCATTACCAATATGGATTCCATTTGCCTTGCAGTTGCTCTTATTTCTTTCCAAGGATGGTCAATTTATAAAATGGATGTGAAGAGTACCTTTCTCCATGGTGAATTGCATGAGGAGATTTACATGGAGCAACCACCAATATTTGCATAGGACCCTTCAATTTTTTTTAGGCTTAGAAATTCACTCTATGGTCTTAAGTAAGCTCCTCAATCTTGGTATGAGAAGATGAATATATTCTTGCTTGCTTACAAATTTAGATGTTTTCATTTTGACCACACAATCTACATACAGAGGATTGGAGAGGATATTCCCATACTTGTTCTTTATGTTGATGATCTCATCCTCATTGGTAGTTCCTCTAGCATGATTTAGACTACACAGTGCTCCTGGATGGAGCATTTTGATAGAACAAATTTGAGACTTCTATACTTTTTTCTTGATCTTCAAATTACACAGTCTAAGAACACAATATTATACTGAGAGGGGGGTGAACAGTATAAGACAAAACTTTTACTTTTCTTTCCAAAGTAGTATTAACCAATATCATCAATTGCAATAATGAAACAATGTAAAGATCATCACACACATAAGAGACATGGATTTAATGTGGTTCACCCAATATGGGCTACATCCATAGAGAAAATATTTCTTATAAATTTTCTCAATAAATTCTTTGGGAACCAATTCCCTATTACAATGTTTGTGGACCTCTATCCACAAGAGACACCAATCCCATTTTCTCTGGTTAATGGACCTCTATCCATATGAGAATTCAATTCCCTCTACTCTAGTTTGTGGACCTCTATCCATAGGAGACATCAATCCCATCTACTATGGTTTGTGGACCTCTATCCATAGGAGACTTCAATCCATTTTGTTCTAGTTTGTGGACCTCTATCCATAGGAGACCTCAATCCCCTTTATACTAGTTTATGGACCTCTATCCACATGAGATCTCAATCCCCTCTACTTTTGTTCTACTTCCAAATCCTACTCACAACTCTGCTCAAATATGCTCTAAGCCCTTTCATAAGGCTTGCTCAAATTTGCTCCAAAACCTGCTCTCAACTCTGCTCAAATCTGCTCTAAGCCCTTACACAAAGCTTGCTCAAATCTGCTCACCAAACCTGCTCAATATGATCCAAGCCTACACACAAGGCTTGCTCAAATATTCTCACCAAACCTGCTCAAATCTACTTCAAGACTACACAACAAGGCCTGCTCAAGTATGCTCACAACTCTTCTTAAATCACTGCTCAAACCTGCTCATAATTCATGCTCAATCCAGCTCACAAAACCTACTCAAATTTTCTCCAATCCTTCTCATAAGGCTTGATCAAATCAGCTCACTATCACTGCTCAAACTTACTCAAATCTACCTCAAAAAAACCATCTCAGATCTGCCTCAATCCTGCTCACATAAATTGCTCAAACATTCCTAATTCTTACATACAAACAATTTCATATATCTTTTCCAAAGGTGCTTTCTTTGACTAAAGTAGTTTAGACATATTCTACCCAGAATTCCTTTAACCTCTTGAACATATAGATAATGATATACACTAACAAAAGCTCAATATATTCTTCACATTCATTAAGTTTATCACTTTCACATGTCTCATATTTATTGCATTCTTAAGGTAGCTCTAGTCTAACACTTGATAACTAACTTGCTTATAGCTGAGTTGCACCTTACTTCAAAACCAATCAAAATGCACAAGTCCTTCTCATTTACTCACAAATTCAATCATGAATAATGCACAAGTTTGTTCTTTTTATTTACTCACAAAGTAAATCATGAAGATTCACAAATTTGCTTTCACAAAAATGATCTATAACTCTTGCACTTTCATTTCCAATATTACTCAAAACAAAAGCACAAGTTTGCTCTCAAAATTGATCTATAAGTTTCATCAATCAATTTCAAACATAACAAATGCACATCCTTGATCTCACACCCTTGCACATATATTCCCAATTTTATTTAAGAATGATTCACCATTATGCACATTAAATTTGCTTTCAAACCTTTGCACTTTTATTTTCAATTTCTATCAAAGCAATGCACACTCAATCAATCCTTATTTCTCCAAACATATGACAACTCAACCACCTTAAGAAGGAATTAAATCACATACCTCTAAAACTACCTTGATGATGATGTACTTTCAAAACCTGTCTTGGAAAAATAGTTTCCTTTGATCCTTCAAAATCTAGTTAGTAGTTTTCTATTTCAAGTATAGATAAGAAATCATCTTCCCAAATGTGCACAACAAAGCTTTCAAAATTATTACCTTATATCTCCTACTTTCACTAATAATTTTAACTTTATAATGCTGACACACAATATTTGAAATACAATCTTCAATTACACATAGTATACCTTATAACTCTAAAATACTATGCAAAATACAATTAATTCCATCACACCTTATAACTCCCTAACAACATTAAATATAATGCATACCTTATAACTTCTAACAAAAAAAATTCATTTAATTAAAATATTTTTGCCCTTACCAACACAACCGTCATGAATCAACCTCAAGACCTCTTGTTCACCTATGCTCTAGCATAGGCTAGGCTGTTGTTCGAGCTAGCCGCCCGAATGAAAATGAAGTGCACGATATCTAATTTAAGGTTCCACCACAAAATTATTTTGACCAAAAACCTTAGCAAAAATGGTGCTATCGTGAATTAACCCTGAGATCTCCTATCTGCATGTACCTTAGCACAAGCTAGGCTACCGCATGAGCTAACTGCCCACACAAAACTCAAATCATGTGAAGGGGTTCTTAATTTTTGTAATTTCTTCCTTACTTAAAATTTTAACAAAATAGAGCCATCGTGATTTGACCTCCTAACCTTTGCCAACGCCTTAGTGCAGGCTATCCTACCGCCTGGGCTAGCCACCTAGTTGGGATCACTAATGCACTCACTTATATTTATCTTTAATTTCTACCTCTTCCTTAAACGACATGCATGCTCCTCCTTTCTCCTCTTTTGCCCTCTGTCACTTTGTGCAAACGAAATCAATTTTTTTTCTCCTTACCTAAAGTGAAATATTTTTCCCTTTTAAATATGCAAATTGATTTCACATGGAGATGTCGACATGATATTTGATTTTCACCTTTTGAATTTAGATTGGCGCCCTTTTTAAATTTAAACTTTATTTGTATTATAATATTTAAACCTTAGGTTTTAAATATTATAATATATTACTTTTAAACCTTTGTTCAATGCCTTCAAATACTTTTGTCTTTCTTTTTATAAATATTTTTCCTCAATCATCTTGAACCTTTATAAACTCTCTTTATAATATTTAAATATTATAGTCCTTAAACATGTTTGTCTTGCTTTCCATTTTCCAACCTTGTAAACTCATCATTCCTGAAGAATATTTTTGCCTTGAATACCATGCTTCTTTGACATCAATGACAACTCAATATTTCCAATACAGTCTTCTTCTCAAATTATCATATGTCAATAGAATTACACACTTGATTTGCTTTATATATTTGGCATGGCTGATTTCAAGCCAACCCCTTTTCCATTTTAGTCAGGCATCACTTTGACTTCCACTTGCACCACACTTCAATGTGATCCTACCTTATACAAGTAGTTGGTTGGTAGCCTTATCTACTTGACACATGTCCTAATATGTTCTTTGTTATTGGGCTTATCTCCCAATTCTCACAAGATCCACATGAGATTCATTGGAAGGGAGCTAAGTGTATCTTGAGATATCTTTAGGGTACATCATAGACTTTGGTCTTTTGTGCACACCAAGAACTTTAGATATTTTTGGTTATTCAAATTCAGATTGGGCAGGCAGTGTTGATGATAAGTGATCTACTTTAGGGTTTGTCTATTGTCTTGGCACTAGTCCTAATGCTTGGTCATGCAAGAAGCAATCTGCCATTGCCATTTCATAAAAATAGGTTTATTATAGAGCAATAGTTTTTGCCAACCAAGAGGTTCTTTGGCTTCATCAGTTATTGATAGAGTTTGGTTTTCCACTTGATCATCCTACTACTCTTTGGTGTGACAACCAAAGTACTATTTACATCTCTTGTAATCGAATAGATCACCAATACACCAAACATATTGAAATCCATATGCACTTCATTTGACAGCTTATATAGGATCAAATTCTAAGTTTGAAGTACATGCCTACACATGAGCAAATTACAGATATCTCTTTGTAATCGCCTCATTTCCTTGAGTTGTGATCGATGCTTGAGGTGCAAGAAGTTGTTCTTGGGAGTCTTATTGAGTCCTCCTTCATTCACATTGATATTATATTGTACATGGGTACCTCATCAGGTTTAGTTATCAGGGCCCATATCTAAGGATATGCCTCTATCATTATATTGTACTCTTTCTCCTAAGTTTCACTTAAGGGAGGTGTTGGTGTATTATTCAAGCACCTTATTACTTTAGTTCACTTAGGATATTTCCTAGGAGCTTATATTTCTTTTTCCCATATTATTTATTAGTGGGATATTAGTTCATATAGCTTTTTGCTTACTAGTTGGCTATCTTATCTTTTTAGCTTTTTTTCTAGGGTGGATATCCATTCCCTCCATTTCTCATCCATGGCTCATGTTGTACCCCATTATGGATGGTGGATATCCATTCCCTCCATTTTCATGTTTGATCATACGATCCTCATTGTACACCCTTGTCTATATCAGCAAGGGCTTCCCTCTCTTTGAGAGTAAGTTAGATAGTATTATCATTCTATCAAATTCTTGTTAGATTATTGTAGCAATTGCTTATGCTTTACATTAATATATATAGCTTTCATTATGTCATTTGATTATTTTTGATAACTTTAGATATTGTGGTGATATTATTTTTCAAACAACTAGATGAATCTTGGAAAATATAGGATTGTTAGATCCTTTTAATTCTAAAAAAACCAGATAAACCCCCTCCAAAATGTATTTTTTGCTTGCTTTTTCTAAGCTTGTCACTAGTGTCACCATGTCACCTTTAAAAGGACCTTGATGGACACCTAAATGTTCCCCTTTTCTTCTAGAAGTCTAAGAAGTTGGTTGTTTTGGGAATACAAAATTTTATGATTTGGCTCATGCATGGAAGCCAACACTCAATCCAAACTTAGAGATAAGGTGGAAATATTTTGTAGTGTCACTCCCACCAATTACTTCTCCCCATAACCTTTATGACCAAGAACCAAAGACACGTGTGCTCCAAAAGGGGGAGTTTTTATATGGTTTAAGAATCTAAAACCCTAAATGAAATATACATGAAGATATTAAGGTGACATTTATATTTTTATTTGCTAAGCACCATGGTAGAGAGGGGTAGGGACTCATCCCTAAGTTTCCCCTCTTTATTCACTCAACTATCACCCAAGTTCAGAGAGGCTACACCATATACATCTATACATGCCCCAAACCACAAAGAGAAGTTTACCAAATTGATTACCCTTGTAAATTCAATTTATCCTCTAAAGCAAATCATATATTCTAAAGTGGTTAGAACAATTTAAAATAATTTTATACACCCATATATTTAAAATTTTAATGCAAAACTAAAACTTATGCATTAAAATGACAATGAATAGACATCCATGCAAGTAGAATACAACTATTATGTGGTGTGTTTTTTGTTTTTTTTACTTGCTAAACTAATTGCTTTTTACTCATCTATTACCTTCTCCATGGTGATGCCCTCCCTCACTCTATCTAATGGAGGGTGGCTTGTCATCATTTAAAATATCCAAATAAATTTAATTAATTAAAAAAATATTTAATTTAATTTATTTATTTTTAATAGGTTCAATGAGTTTACATAGGTTTTTATGAGGGGTCCTGGTCCCCTCATATTGTGTGGGGTTCAAACCTTGGACCTCTTAAAGAGAGGCCAAAGACCTTACCACTACAGTAAGCTTGCATCTAATTTTAATTTAAAAACTACAACAATACCAAATAATAAATTATTTATAAATATAAATGCTATAACATTTGGGATATGAAATACTACCCTTCCAAAAATAGAGTCATCATCTTGATGACTATAAAACTATACAAGTCCCCAAAAAGAATATTGACATATATCATGATCTACACACCAAAAAAAAATTGTATAGTATATATTAAAATTTGAAGTCTAAAATATCTATTTATTCATAACACACTCCTACAACCAAAATAATTATTATTTTACTATGAATTGAATTTTATTATCTATTGCACAAAGTTTTGGAAATTCTTCAAAGTTTTCCCAAGTTGCACATCCTCATAGTACTTTTCCCATTGAACCTTCCACTGTGACACTTCCTATTTCCCAATTAAGACTTTCGTGTTTCCAATTCTTGATGGGTTGAACTAGAATGTGCTATGATTTACAAATAAAAAATTGATTTAGAATATATATTGAAATTTTAAAATCTAAAATATTTAATTACTCATAACACATTGCTACAACCAAAAGCATTATTATTTTACTATAAATTGAATGTTATTATCTATTAAAATCAAGTAAACAAATGAGGACAAAGTTTTAAAATTTCTTAATTCTTTTCCAAATTAAACTATCCTCATAGTACTTGTCCCATTGGACCTTCCAGTATGACACTTCCCTATTTCTCAACTACAACTTGCATTTTTCCAAAATCTTGATGGGTTCAACCAAAACCACATCTAGGTCCTCAACTTGTAAGGAATACCAATCTAAAAAATATGAAGCATAAAAAATATAAGCTTTCAATAAAGAAACATGAAATATAATGTGATTTGGGAGAGAAGAGGACATAATGCAAACCTATATGCAACTAGATTTACCACTTCTAGCAACTCAAATGTCCCATTATATATGGAAGCTCGTTTACCAAATTTGCCTAATATTTTTGAGCTTTTAACTATTTGGTTCTAAGAAATGCCTTTTCTTATAACAAAATACCTAGGTGTGTCATTTTAATAAACATAATACTTTTGGTGATCTACAGGATTTTTCAAATCATTATTTTATAAATTTCACCTAGTCTAAATATTAATTTATCTTCAATCTTATCCCAACCAAGGGATGTATAACATTTCCTCCCATAGAGGGATTCAAATGGAGCAATGCCTAAACTAGCTTGAAAGAGTTATTGTATTCAAAATATATTAAGGGGATGTATTCCTCATGCCTGTACTATTGATACATGTAGTAAATTTGTAAGCAACTCTTCTAAATTTTGATTTACTCTTTTTGTTTACCCATCTAGTTTAGGATGGTATGAGAAACTAATATTCTTTGGTTCCCAAGGTAGCAGTTAAAGTCTACCAAAATATGGAGGTTATCTTTGTATCCATATTAGGTTATCTTTGTATCCATATTAGATATAATCATTTATGATTATCCATGAAATCTAAATACTTCTTATGCAAACCTTTTATCCATAATAGGGGCATCATATTGAAGGTTGTCAAGTACAAAGTGAGCTACTTTATTCAATTTGTCCACTAATATTAAGATAACATCATGCCCATTCTCTGACATTGGAAAACCTTGAACAAAATCCATGTTAAATACCTATCATTTCCACTCTAGTATATAATGTTGATTTAACATACTCACTAGATACTCATGCTCAACTTTAACTCAATGGCATTCCAAGCATTTAATAGTAAATTTTATTGTATACATCTTTAACCTAGGCTAAAAAAACAACTTTTTAGGTCTTTTATCATTTTAGTCACTCCAAGATAGCTATAATATGGGGCACAATGTGCCTCCACTAACATCATGGTTCATAGGTTGCCAAAATTTGACACATACATATTTCCATTATACCTCAATGATCCATCAAATTCCACCTTATAACTATCAAATCTATGATTATTCATGTTTGTCTCTAAGGCAATTTTTACCTTTTTGTAATTTGCATTTTTGTTCAAAGACTTCAAAATCTATTCCTTAAAGGTTATTCCCATGGAAATAAAAATTGTAATATCTCTTCTACAACTGAGTGTGTTAGATCACTATTTTATTTTTCTCTTAATGTAGCTTATCAAAGTTGTATTTACATAGAAATTTCATCCATCTTATTTGTTTGGCATTTAATACTGGTTGGTGAAAATATATTCTAAACCTTGATGATCAATATTTAGTTCAAATGGTTTCCCCATAAATTAATCCCACTAAATTTAAAGAGTATAAAGAATTGATGCTAAATTATGAGGGGCATAATTTTGCTCACATGTTTTGAGTTTGTGGGGTTCATAGGCTATTACTCATCCTCTTGCATTAATTATTTATCTAACCCTATCTTGAAGCATCTATAGTCACTATAAAGTAATGGTTAGGATCTAGTACCTTTAGAATATATGTTATTTTTAATTTCTCCTTAAGATAAGGTATCATGCTTTATTATCCATCTTATCAAATCATAATGTTAAATGCATGTCAATTATCACTTTGTTTTTTACATAGTTTTTGTTCAATTTCTACAAGTTTAACATAGGGAGAATGTTCCTAAGAGTTTTGATATAATTTGGACTCATCTATGTAGTTTATTTTTTCCTATCCTATATTGAGGTAAGGTTTTTGTCACATTTTTCGATTTTATAGGTAAATGGCATGTTAAGACACATGAGGCACCGTATAAAATGTTTTAATTGTAAAAAAATTAGTAAAAGCACCAGGGTAAGTAATCGGTACTATTTTTTTTTGTCTTATCTTTATTTATTTTGTTGTGTACTTTAGTTTTTTAATTTTGTGTAGACGATAGTGTTAAAATTTGTCAAATTTTATTTTTATCCATGTATTTTATTGCTTTAGAAATGACATATTACTCTTTTTACTCTTTTTCTCATGGAATCATGCCTTATTATCCCTTTTATCATCATGTGTGGTCCTCAAGAAGGGGTAATATATATTCAAATAAGAGTAGTAATGCTTACATTGTAGGTGGTAAAGAGCTTCACCCTCCTTGTATAGGATAGGGGTGGACTAAATTTTTTAGTCCTTGTGTAGGATGATGTTGAAACAACTAGTTTGAATGATTGCCATCCCTTTTCAGACCTTTTCTCCTTCACATGATGTCATGTGTCACTTTTTTCCATTTTATTCCAAAATACATATTAAAATATATTATATCCTAAAAACAATTATATGGATATGACTTGGAATAACTAATTACCCATGTCACAAAGCATTTTGACCCAAAAATTGACAAATGATAAAGCCCTATAAGTGGCATTTTTGTCTATAGATTTTGTTTAATATTTTGGATGATGCCCCACAAACCCTATCATGTTTAGGTGTGTAATGTTAGGTTGGGATGATATATTAATAACAATGATGTTTTGTGATCCCAAAAAACCATTCCTCTACTATTGTTTAAAGGGGATAATTTATAGTGCTATAAGTACCCCAAGCCTCCAAATCCATCATGTCACACTCTTTATATTTGTTTCTCTCTCTTGTCATTATTATCATTTTGCTCTTTTTGAATTACAAGCACTCTCTTCATACAAAGTACCTACCCCTTGCCCATAAGTGTAAGTGAGTTTCCACTAGTTGCTTCAAGGTCATCCATTAGAGGAGGAGATGCTCCACCAACCCACCTTAGTACCCAAAAACCAACATCAATGGACCTCTCTTAGTTGTTTTGTTCTATATGGGTTCTTGGGTAGCTTCTATACATTTTTTTGGATTTTTTCAACAAGCTAGTTTTCTTTTAATTTAAAGTGTTTGCTTGTTTCATTCATAAGGCTTATATAGGAAAATTTGCTAAGATTTATTGTATTTATTGGTTAAAATTCTAATGAACAAATATTCCATTGACTTACTATATGAATCATTACTTTCCTTTGCATTGATATTATTTCTATAGTAGTTTTATGATAATTTTTTTCTTTCCTTCAATTTAAAAATTATAAAATTGTATTTTACATTAAATTATCTATTTTGCTATTGTTGCTTATCCTTAGAATAGAGATCTAAGGTGTGTCAAATTTTATTGAAAATAACACCAATTCGACTTATGGCATCATGACCACTATGGTACCAATGCTTATAATGCTAACATATGTAGGTAGATAGATCTATGACCCTAGCACCACATATCATTGTTGAACACCAAAATGTAAAAAAGGCAATATTCTAGTGCTAGGTGTCAAATATACATCTACACTCATCTATATTTCTATTTGGCACTTCATCGATTGATGCTAGTTGGAGAGGAAGTAGAATGGATAGTTTTGTAACTACCATTGAAATTTATTCTTGAACGATTAGGGAATCCAACCATTTTACCTCCCAACTAAATTCTAGATATTTTACATTTATATATAGCTTATGATTGTCCTAGGCTAATATTTTGTCTAGTTCTTATTTTCTTATGCTTTGTCATCTTGATCTTCGTTTTCTTTTTTTATTTAAGGTTTTATTAATTTTCCACTCCCATTTTTCTCATCCTCCATATCTAATTTTTCCCTAAGTGCCTAAGTCATTGTTCTACTAGTTCTTTCACTATACTAGAATATATATTTTATGACCTACCATACCATGCACCCCATTGACTAAGTGTTTGTATTATTGTAAACATGGCTATCTGGACCTTGTATTTTGTAGTGTATTTGCATTTGCACTATCTATAAATAATGTTATATTTTATGAGAAGAATTTTGTTGTGCCCTTTTCTACTGCATTATTCTTAAGCATAACTCATATGGAACCACAAATTGGTTCACAAAGTTATCGTCAACAACATATCTTGGACCCTATAGTGATCCACCCATGGGACCTAAGATGTATTGGTATGGATGATAACTCACAAAACCAGCTAGTGGTACCCACAAGTTATGGTCAAAGGTGTATTATAAGGTAGCAGGGTGCAAGTGTGTAATATTATTTAGCACAAATGAAGAAATACATCATACAAAATAATAAATAAGATAAATCATGACAATACAAGGTCACTAGATAATACAAGACTTGTGTTAATTGTAAAGTAGCATTAAAAATATTTAATATAAAGGTGCATGTTGTAGGGTGAAGGGCATGTTGTATTGTTAGTGTGACAAGGAAAAATCTATATGTTAATCTATAGGTGCAAAATAAGATAAAAGCTATGGAATGAAAGATAACACCAAAGACCAAGAAGGTAGAAAGGAATGTACACACTAAGCTGTATAGACTTTTTGTACATAGGTTCTATATATAATTTTTGTACATAGGTTGCAAATTAGTTGGAATATGAATCACTTTCCAACTAATCAAGAAGTAGTTTTAGAAATAGTTCACAAACTACCACTTTGGCTTCCTTTGCATTAGGCATTAGTCTCTAAGTGAATAGGTGGTTGAACTGGTCCACTATAGAGAGGTACGATGTGTTATCACTCTAAGGTTGAAAGGTTTCATGTATGTTTAGTGCCAAAGGATTTATCTTCTTCTACCTCTTAGGACCAAAATGGTTTGTGTGATAGGTTGTGTAGACACCTAATTTTGAGCATAGGGCCAATCTTTAAGTTTGTCACTCTCCTTATCAATTAGACTTTCAATCAACCAAATTAAATAAATATTCCTTATGCCTAAATTTTAAGCATTTATTGCTCCAAGAGTGAAAGTATTAGGGCATGAGTGAAAGTGTTGACAATGCTTTTGATAAAAATTTGACTTTTGCCTTTCTTTCTCAAATATGAACTCCAATTATCATGATGGTGAAAGTGCCCCTATGAAAGCACTATTGGTGCTTTTGACTAGCCAATGCTTTTGATTGTCATATGCAAAAATAGAAAAAAATAACTTTGTGTACCTTCCAAGATTCTCAACATTAATGGATCAGATCCCTAAGATACAATTTGTAGCTCCCAATAAAAATGCCAAATCCAATATTTTTTGTTTTCAATATTCCTCTATTACTGGAATCTTGATGTTCTTTTAAATTCTTACCATATCTAATCATATAACCTTCAACGTAATCCATCCCCCAAGGAGAAATGGATTCCTATAAATCCAAAACTTAAGATAGCCCAATCCATGGTCTTTTAAAAGTAGTAAAATTCATCCAAAATCTCTCTAGAATCATAGGAATTCTTCATTTTGCATAGAAATATTATGCCAAAATCTTACCATAATCTTGTAAAGGCCATATTTACGAGTATTCAATTTCTTGTTCTTGTAAACATCTCAAGTATCCAAGCATTCAAGCACTCAATATCCAAACTCTCAAGCATCAAACACTTAAGCACACCAAGCACTCAAGCATTCAAGCATCAAATCTCCATGTCTCCAAGCATCAAATATTCGAGCCTCCAAGATCAATCTTTAGGGTGTCCACAAGCAAGATAGCAATCTTTCAAAAATATTCCACAAATTAGGGGAAAATGACCTTAGAATATTGGGTTTTGCTCTTTCCTCCTATTTATTTTTAGCACTTTCCTCATCTTGTATCTCTAGGCTTTAATCTTCTTGCACATTAACTAGTTTGGCATGTTGCATTTTACATCTAGTTAGCATCTCATTTTGTCACTTTAATCATTACTCTAAGAAAAAAAAAATGTTTTTCTATCAGTTGATAGTCTTTGTACTCCCAAGTTAGAGACCACCTTCATTTCAATATTTAATTAAGCTCATATTACATCAAATCTTGTTTTTCTACTCTTTGAAATAAAAGCATCATTGGATTGTAGGTTCGATGGTGTTATTGCTCTTTGACTTACATACAGTGAAAGCACTACAATCTAGCGAAAGCACTAATAGAACTATCATCGACCCTATGGCACTTTGCCATGAACATTTATTTAATGCATTTATCATTTTTGTCATATTTTTTTATTTTTGTGAACAAGGGTTTGGTTGTTGTCCAAGGAAATTCAACTTTCTCTACTAGTTCAAAGAATCCCCTTTGTTGTTAATCCCATATTTTTTAAATTGTTATATAGGAAAGAATATTGGGTTTTTGTGGATTGGAATTATTTTTACCTCTATGGATGATAAGGTTTTTTTGTTTTAGGTTCCTTTCATTAAAAATATTTTGGAATTAATCTTGTTTTCTATATAATTAATCATGTTTCCTTTTGTTAAAAACATTTAGTTGCATCTAAGACCTGTTTATTGCATTCTCTTGCACCCTTGTCTCTTAAATAAAAATCATCATTTACTTCCTCATCGAAAAGAAAAACCATTTTAGCTTTAAGCCTTGATTGATGTATTTATATGTTTATGTTGTCCTTTTCGACTATCCTAGCCGTCAGACAGGGTTTGGATCAATATTTTAGGGCTATCGTGCCTTGCATGGATAGACACAATAGGGCTAGTCTTGAGAGTGGAGGGTTTGATTTAGTCAGAGGTTTTAGGAGTTTTATAAAGTCTAACTCCTTTATCAAAATGTGACATTGGGTGCACAGTCCTAATCTAACAACATGGGGGAGGAAAAGGGTTAGAGAAAAAACAAAGATATCAAAAAAAAAACTAAGCTAACAAGAGGTGATGCACCAAAGATCAAATAAGATCCCCTTGCACATTAATTGTAACCGTAATGCATCAACAAGAATAATTCCTCTCCTGGACATATATAAGCATATAAAATACAAGCACACACACACAAAGGAGATGGGAGGGCTTGAGAACCAAATAATTGTGTAGGCCTCCAAAATATATATGCAAGTATATTACAAATATTATGCTTGAAGTAGGGGTTTGTATTTCCCACAAGACTTCCCAAAGATGCACATACTGTGATACAAAGAGAAATGACGGTAAAGTTATACAACTCGCCCATCCTTTACCATGTTAAAAATACTACTATTTATACATACAACTAAGGAATTTTTTCCTCCAATATTGTGCAGGATTTTCTAACAATCTCAATTGCTATTTTCTAAGGATCGTGAAGAATTAAACAAAGGCATCCCCTACTATTAATTTGGCTAGTTTTTGGATTGTCATTGTTGCAAGTGTCATGTTATTATCTCTATATATCACCCACTTTTCCTATATTTTTGAGTTGAAATTACCTTGGCAGGTTATCCTTATCTTCCCTTAGTAATGGTGCATTGATTTGCCTCACCTATTTCTTGTGGAAGTTTGTGCACCATTATTGATGTCTTGTAATTTAATCTAATTTTTGACCCATCTTATTTCCTGGAGTACTTATCCGCTTTATCAGAGCTTTTTCTTTGTCCTTTTGTTAGATATTTATGCTTTTAGAATATTTTTCTTGTATTATTTGCTTATCAAAATTTGTATTTCATTTCTTCTTTTGAGACTTCTAAAACTCCCAACCATTTGATATCCTCATAGTCTCTTTCAAAACTTTGCTTACCACTTTTTGAATTTAAGGTTGTACCATTGAGACTTTTATCTTTTTGCCTTAGTTGGATTTTTTTAAAACTCCTAATATCCCTCTTCGTCTATGCCTCCAAAACTTTTCCACATTTTGACCCTTGGAAACATAATAGCATGGCCCCAATGTGGCTTATATTACCCTTTCACATTTTACCAACTTTTCCTTTTGAATCAATATTTTTTCAAGTTCTTTTAAATCAATGTTATCAAAATCCCCTTGAGATGCAAACTATAAATGATGAAATTTAGTCTCTAGGGTTTCCAATTTAAATTATTCCCCATGTTTTCTACTCTATTGTCATTTAGGTTCACTCCTATTTTTGGAGGATTTGTTAGTATAGAGAAGCTTCACCCAGGAGGCCCCTTTTGACTGGATGTAGGGAAGTAGATGTCTTACAAGATCTCTTGATGATGAGACCCCATGATTCTTCATCTATTCCCCACAACCGTTGGTTCTTACTAAACAGACTCTTGCCATTGGATATTATATTTTTGAGTGTGGTGGAGAGATGATCAATGAGATATTAAGGTCCAAGAACCCAAAAAAATATGGATGATAGCTAGACTTGCTAGCTCAACTACGACCATTGTTTGGATTGAACCACCACCAATGATGGAGTTATTTATGTTATCATAAAAAAGGCTCATAAGCTACCATCAATAGCAAGTTCTAGTTCAAATATCATCAAAAAGGTTTTAAAAAACTACTATGGGCCATTAAATATGATGATTCAATGATTATCTTGGCCACACAACATGAGGGTTTTTACACACATTTTCAACCTTTAGAGATATCTTCCTGGAAATGTTTTGGCATGGGATTCCTAGTAGTCAAAAATGATTCAAGAGATTTTCATTCTACACAAGGTTCCAAGTCAACTTCAGGTGCAATTTCCTTTTTTGTATTATAGTGAAACTTCACTACAGTTTTATTAGGGCTATATTAGGGTTAAGCTTATTCAAAGAAGTTTCTGAGGAGAAACATAGGTGTTCCTCAAGCAATCTATCAAATACTAATTTTTAAGCTAACAAAATACCCCTATCCTCAAGGTGACATAGAGGGTAATAGGTATAATGGATTCCCAAAAAGACCAATTGTGATATATATTTCCCATACATATCGTATTTTGGTGAACCCGATGTGAGAACCACCATAGGTTTCAAAATCTTCTATATCCAATCTAAACCTAAATCAAGCTAAAATTTACCATATTTTTAATCAAGGCCACTTAATCTTGTTTGTTTAGAATAGTATAAATTAAATCTAGATAACAATAATATAACTAATTACTAGTCTACTAAGGGTCTTAATGATTGTTTTATGAACTATCGTACAAGCTACTAGGCTATTGGGTATATGGTAAGCCCAGGCTGCTAGTCATCCATATAGGATCTCATGCATACTTATGCCTTGTAAGGAGTATATTGAAATAGGTTAGAGGGAGTCATAAGGAGGTATACCATTACCCCTTATGTACCATCTTGGCCATGTATCCAAATATTCACTTTCATGTATCATTAGAAACTCATGTATCGACTTTCTCTCATGTATCAATGGGTATATACAGAGGAGTTAGGTATATAGGGAGTCCCTTGAGGTATATATATTATAATTGATATATCAAGGGAAGGGGATATAAGGTTACTAAAAAATATTCTATTTCTTCTTTAATCAACTCTATAAACTTTAAAACTTAATTAATGTAATCCTCTCCTTCCAAACCCATGGTCAAGAGATGCTACCTAACCCATAGTCCTACTCATCATTTTGCCATTAACCATAATCCTTTGGTGGAAGGTCATGATGACCAACCCACATTTGAGAACCCAATTTTCAATAAATAAGAGGAGGTTTCTACACCGTTGGGTTCTCTAAGCCCTATCCATAATGAGTAAGAAAGAGTGGTTTTCCAATATGCAAATCACATGGATTATTTTTGGTAGAAGCATAGGCACATTAAGGAATCCTTTCTTAGCGAATGTCATGACACCCTAGGTATCTTTATAGAGTAAGGTTCACTCATGAACTACCTATAAAAACCTAACTCAATCCCTTTACCTCTAAGTAAATTGGATCCATCCTTTGGATCCTTAAATGCAAACCTTAATGTATCAATTTCTAATTTTGTCAATTTAAATTCTCTATCATCACCACTTCCATGGATGCTAAGAGGTGAAACCTCTTGTCTTCTTTGGGATATAATTCATCTATGACTACTTTTGAAGAACTATTATAGAGCAATGTAAGTTTTCCTATATCCCAAAAAGCAAGCACAAGCTACATACCTAATCAGGATGTACCATCATGTATTCTAACTTCTAATCCTCATGTCAACAATCTTTATTATGGCCTCACAAACGCAAGTATGGGGTTCACTCAAAATCTTAATATTGCAATCTCTGGTCCTTCATATTCTACTCCTTTCATCTCAAATTCCTTGGGGATAAATTATACAATTCCAACTTTGATATCATATACCCAAGTGTATTAACTTCCTTCTTATATCAATTATCAAAATTCTCTTGTCTCTTAGCACATACCTTTTATACCATCAAATATTGTTTTTTTTTAATTTCAAAATCTAATTGCTCAACTAGAGCTATTAAAATAACAAACGGTTATCATATAAGGGTCTTCTTCTAGTCACAATTACTCTTACAATGAATTGTGCAACCAAATATTATATCCTTTGTAGCTAGTTTCCCTTTCCCTCCCAACTTTGGAAGTCCTAAGTTTAAAATGTGCAAAGGGAAGGAAGATCTCGTCAACCATCTTAGGTTTTTCAAAACCACTTGTAGCAATATTTCTTATGATGAAACATTGCTACTCAATATCTTTCTTTAAAGCCTTAGTGACCTTACCTTGGGATGGTACTGTCAAATACCAAGGTATTTCTTGAAAAAATCTAGAGATCTTCTTGAGATGTTTGTCAAACAATTTTATGTCTACATTGAGAAAAATATCAATATTAGTGACCTATACCAACTTAAGTAGTCTAAATACAAGATTTTTGCTATTTTCTTAGCAATATGGTAAGCCCCCATGCGGAGACTCTAATATGTCCCCCCACCTAGAGATAGTTTAAGCATATTTATAGGAAACCTTAATGGATAATTGGCCATTTATTTAGATATGGCCAATGTATCTTCTTTTAAAGATGAAATTGACATGGCCAAGAGATTAGAGACTTCTCTTTTCAAGATAAGGCAATTGAAAACCAAATCCCATAAGAAGGAAGGTAAGTCTTCTTCTAACCCAAAGGGGCAATGCAAGAACAAACATTTTGTAAGTGATGGAGTCATAGACTCACATCAGACCAACAATATTAGTGTTATAACCAAACTTCAAAAGCTTACCTTAGAGGATCCATAATAATATATACCTAAGAGGATGTACTCGTGATTAGACAAACCTCTTTTAGCCATCCTAGATTAACTCTTGAAATTCAAAATGGTACAACTTTTGCTTGCCAAAATTTTAGAACCTGGAAGGAAAAAAACTCCTTGGTTTTTTCCTAATAAGAAATGTGACTTCCATTGCATTAATGGTATTCTGACTGATAAATGCATGAGCTTTAGAAACTTAATCCAGGACATAATTGATAAAGATCAAGTTTTTACCAATAGCTTTGATTCTAAACCTTCTTCTAATTAAGACCTTGGAATATTTTAAAATCTATTACCTAATAATAAATAAAATTAAAATGCAACAAATAATGTTCATTACAAGAATATCCCACCTCTAAACCAAAGGATCGTTGGGATACTCCATTCTTCTAATCATATCTCTCACATTTTTGTTGTAATCAAACAACACAAAAATTCATCATTTAATCAACCTTCTAGACCTTATTTGTTTCTTTGTGTAAAAATAACTTCTCCCCCTAAAGGACCTCCACTAGTCATCCAATAAGGAGCTAAGGCTAAGGACACTTTTTATTTGCTTCACCAACTTAAAATTACCCTATCCAAAATCTTCCTTCTTGAGCTTCTCAAGACTTCATCGACCCATCGATACATCTTAAAATTTTGAGTGTTATTGAAGACCCCAATCTAAATGATCTTACTTTTATAGTAGGATCCATTGGGGTTAACCATACAACTATATCATTCCATGATTATGATATCCTACAATCCTATATGGTTGAATATCTTCCACTATACATCATAGGCCATATCAACAATAGATTCATCAAGAGAATCTTAGTTGATAATGATTCTAGTCTCAATGTTTGTAGCCTAAGATTCGTTAGTCATTTTGGGCTAACCAAATAGAAATTGGAAAAATTTGATCTTGTTATTAGAGCTTTCAAAAATGAGGAGTGTGAGGCTAGTGGTACCATATATTCTAAATACCCTCTTCTACATCATGCCTTGTGACTTAACCTAGAATATTCTTCTTGGGAGGCCATGGATCCATGATATGCGAGTCATTCCTTCGACTCGTCATCGGTGCCTTAAATATAAATACAAGGTTAAGACTTGTCATATTCTATTTAAATTTGAACCCCTCACCTACTACCAAGTCATCAACATCAAAAATCCTAAAGCTTATATTTGTCCTCTAAAATCACCTTTTGAGTTATCTTCTTCTTCTCTTTAGCTTCTTGACACTAATGTATTAATATTTATTACCTTAAATAAATCACCTAACAACTGTTGGAGAATATTACATTATTTGGTACATGCTAATGTACCTCCATAGTACCTATGGTACAATGTAAATATTAGAATAGGATTTGAGTCTATAGTTTAGGAGAGTGATTTATATTTCCCTTTTATGTACGTTTCTATGTGCAGGATATGCAAAAGTGACATGTAATTATGTGAACAAGTATGTAATGTAAAAAAGTGGACAAGTGTCATATAATTAAGTGTGCAAATATGTAATGTGAGAAGTGCACACGTCATGTATTAGGTATGCATGTAGAAGTGTGTAAGTGTTATGTAGAAGTGTGCAAGTGTCATAGAGTTAAGTATGCATGTAAATAGAGAGTCAAGAGTCATGTATACAAGTGGCAAGATGAGAAGCCAAAAGGACATGAGAGGTTTGTCATATATAAATAATAGGAAAGGTTGAAATAATATGAAATGTTTCAACTCCCTCATATGTGAGGAGTGCAATAGACAAATATTCCAATAGTCACATTTCTAAGGTTATATTATGGAGTCAAAGCTCCATGAATGATATAAAAGAATATATGAAAAATGTATGAAACATTCGAGCATGAATATTAAATATTGTATGCATATTTTGAGCTAATATAATGTAAGTGTTCTTCATGCAATTGCATGAACGATTTTGGCCATTTATATTCATATTTATCATTTTCATGAATATTAATGATATTTTCTTAGAATTGCAAGGGCGATAGGTGATATTATTTTGATTGACTCAGCCACAAGAACAAAATACAGGATGGTTTATGCTATAATGTGTATAAATATTGACTTAGAATTAAAGCTCACCAATTACATTAATTTGGTCTCTAATACTTGCTCTTGGATCTAGGATATTAAGTACAAGAGCAGGCTTGCCTTCTGTACCTCATGCAAAAAACCAAGGCACTCTTCAGCTTAGTGTTCCTTAAAAAATAGTCATTCTAAGAGCCAAAATAAATGTTGGTGTCATAAGGTCTCCTCATACCTTAGGTTTGACCAAAATGTCTCCACAAGCTCTACAAAGAACTCCCTTTTAGCCCTTAAATATTCTCAAGCAATAACATTTCAAGACCCTCTTGCTTTTAAGGGTGGGGTGTCTCTGGAACCCACAACCCAGATTAGTCCCTTATTATCTAACTCTGGAGATTTTAATTTTGGTAATATTAAAAAAGATCTTTGATTGTTTAGCAGAAGACCCTCCTATTTTTGGATGAAATGGAGTCCTCTCAAGAGGTAAATTCTCATTTGGCTCTCATTTTGCATGTAAGAAAATATTTTAAGACCTTAGAAGATCCTAAGAATTCTCTCCCAGCTGGTCTACCTTTTAAAGAATGAAAAAATCTATTACACCCAACCACATCACTAGAAATCAAAAGAAAGAGATGCAAACATTGGTGTTGATAGGAAGGTGAAAAATCCCTCAAATCAGGATCTCAGAAAGAAAGAAACAAAAGTAGATATTTCTAATGGCTCATAGGCAATTTTTATCTTAGAGGGTATGAAAAACATTATCTCTAAATCAGGTAATGAAGACACCCTTCAAGAAAAATTTTCCTCATCCATGAGCAGAGGGAAGAAACATCTCAACATTTTCCACAAATGAAAATACTTTCTTGGAATGTGAGAGGTCTCAATGGCCACTCAAAACATAGAGTGATAGTGGCCATGAGCAAAGAACTAAAACCATAGGTAATCGTTCTCCAATAAATCAAAATTGAGGAGTCCAAAATTCATAAGTCAAACAAGCAATATGGAAGGACTCTATTTTTTGTGCTAGCCTTGCTCAAGGAGCTTCAAGAGGACTTATATGTTTTTGGGACCCCCTGAAAGTAGAAGGCAAATTGATTTCTTTCATGGACAAAATAATCAATCTCCTTTTTTAGCAAAGAGACAAATTGCAAATGGGTTATCTCAAATTTATATGCCCCTAACTCCATCCTTGGTAGAGTTTCCTTATGGAACACTCTTAGTCAGATGAGAGAAGTCTTCAAGGATGAAGCATGGATGCTAGCAGGAGACTTCAACTCCCCTATTTTTTTCTTAGATAAAAAAGAGAGCAACCCAATTTTTCTAAAAGCCTTGATGATTTTTCCATGTCTGTAAACAACAATGAGATGATGGACCTAAATCTAAGAGAGATTAAATTCACTTGGAGCAACAAAAGGTTGGGAAACCAGTTATTTAAGCTCATGCTTGGTAGATTTATTATTTCTTAGGAAGGTTTAGACCCCTTTGGAGATTCTTCCCTAAGAACTCTCTCAAATTTTGGTTCTAACCACAACCCGTTGGTTTTGGAAGCCCTATTTTCTAATAAACAATACAAAACCCCTTTCAAGTTTGAAGCGATGTGGATACATCATGAAGATATTGAACCCTAGATTATTGGCTAGTGGACTCAAAAAAATTTGGTCCACCAATCTCTCAAAGTACCAAAAATATTAGAATTATCAAAGCTAACTTTAAAGGATGAAATAAAATATCTGCTCATGTTGAGGAGTTGGAGAGCAAGTGTGTAGTTAAAACTCTCTAGTTGAAATCGAGAGGCCTGGGTTCAAATCTCTACCCTCACATGTTGCGGATATGCTATGTAATAGCTATATTGTGACCACATAATAATATTTACCCCTTAAAAAAAAAATATGAAACAAAATAGTTTTTTACCACTTATTTTTCAAGAAAGCGGATCTAAAAAAGTAGTTGATTTACATTGAATCCTCCATTGAAAGAGGTGGGCTTGATGAAGATACCAAAGCAAGAGAAAAAATTTCCTAGTTTACCATAATACCCTAGCCCGCAAAGAATCCGTTTGAAGGCAAAAATCTGGAGCCCTTTGGCTCAAGGATGGAGACCATAACACTAAATTCTTCCATGTCTCCACCCTCAAACATAGAAGCTTCAACAAAATAAAGGAATTGATAAAGGCTTCTTGACTGAAGATATGCAAGAAATCAGGGTTGAACTATTTTTTCCATGAAAATTTTCTTGGTTTGGGGGAGTTAGGCAATGACCATGTGGTGATTAGGCTTATTTGCAATATCCCACCTCTCATACCATAAGAGTTAAACTCCTTCTTGATCAACCCCTTCTTCAAGGAGGAAGTGAAATTGATTTTTCTCCATGGAAAGAGAAAAACTTTTGGACCTAATCATTTCCCTACCTTGTTTTTCCATAAATTTTGGCACATTTTAGAAGCAGACATAGTAGCTACCATTTGTGAGATCCAAAGAACTTGCCACATCCCTAAATATGTCAACTCTACTTTTTTTGCCCTCATTCCCAAAATGGTAGGAGCTAAAGACTTCAAAGACTTTAGGCCTATTAGACTTTGTAACACTCTCTACAAAATCTTAACCAAAGTGATGATCAAAAAAATTAGAAAGGTCTTGCCTTCCATAATTGACTCCTACTAAGGAATTTTTGTTGAAGGCAGACTCATCATAAATGGCATCATCACTATCCATGAGCTCATCCATTCGGTGGACCAAAGTGGGAAAGCAAGCTTCTTCCTAAAACTTGATGATATAATCTCTTGGGATTTTATCCTTATGGCCAACTTTAGTTATCATTAGGACTAGATTCACCTCACCAGAGAATGCATCTCTTTCACTTGGTACTCCATTATTTTTTTTATATGGTGGAAGAAGGGGTTTTAAAAGGTACTCTATATTTATGAATGTGACACCTACTGGATATTTAAAGAGTTCTATGGGTTTTAGACAATGGGACCCTCTATCCCCCTATCTATTTATCATCTTGGTAGAAGCTCTTGGAAGAACCCTAAAGTTATTTCAATCCAAGGGGTCATTGATGGGCTAAGGCCTGCCTCCATTCTTAACCCGATAACCCACCAACAACTTGTGAACAACACAATTCTAGCCTCAAGATATCAAAGACATCCTAAGTAGATATGAGAATGCTATAGGGAAAAAAATGAACTACTTGAAAAGCAAAACAAAATTCCTCCACACCCCCTTAAAAAGGTAAAGGAAAATAGCACAAATTTTGGGGTGTGAAATTGTTGATCTTTCTTCAAACCACCTGGGCATGCCCTTGTTCAACAACATAATCAAAGATGCTTTTTGTAATTCTATTATTGAAATATTTCAAAGAAAATTTGCAAGCTAGAAAGGAGTGCTTCCTATTCAAGCAAGTAAGACCCAAATTATCCAAGCTGCCCTCCAAAGCATCCCAACTTTTTTCATATCCTCGTTCAAATTTCCAATGGCCACTTTTCAAAAGATCGAACAAGTCCATAAAACTTTCCTATGGTCTGGCTTGGGTGATAAAAATAAATTTTTCTTGGTTTCTTGGGAAAGTCTACACTAGGAAGGAAGTAGGAGGGTTGAGATTCAAGAAATTAAAGCAGATGAACCTAGAATTAATGTTTAAACAAAGTTAGAATCTCTTAAAGTAAATTGACACTAGATGAGTCCACATCCTCAGGGCTAAATAAAATTTACCAGGGAAGAAATTTTCTCAAAGAAACTAATCCTGCCAAAGACTCGAATTTATAGAATAATCTCCTCAAAACCAAAGGTATGATCCAAAAAGGTTTGAGATGGAAGTTAGGCTCTAGAAATAAAATTGAGTTCTAGAGGGACCCTTATATCTCATACCTCCCTCTTATAAACAATTCAACACTAGATATTTTAGAACCTTTCACTTCCCACTTCCTTGAATTAAAAATCTCTGACTTTATTGAGAGATCAGATGGTAGAAAATTTTGAACATTGATACTCTTAACAGGAATTCAAGACAGTAAGGAGTCAGCCAAAAAATATCTTTCCAAATTTCTAAGAACTCAATTCATTAAAAATGTTGATGTCGATGACTCTCTGATTTGGAAGGTTAACAATAACAAACTCTTCACTATCAAATCAACCTATTGCCTAGAAGAAGATAAGGGTGATGGTTTCCCATTAAGCAGGTTTGGTTCAAAAACCTTATCCTAAAATAAACTTATTTTTTTGGCTAGCAATGCAGAATAAAATTCTTACTATCAACAACCTCCACAAAAGAGGTATGGCAATTCGTAATAAATGTTACTTGTGTGAGGTCAGATGTGAAAGCACCCATTATCTTTTCTTAGCTTGTCCTTTATTCAAGGAAATTTTTAACTCTCTTCTAATGAGCTAGTGAGTTGCTTGTGTCATCTCTAACAGTATAGAAGAAATGTGCTCTCAATGGATTCCTCCATTTCAAATTTGTTAGTTGAAACCCCTTTGGAGTCTAGGCCTACCTCATTTTTGGGGGTATATGGAAGGAAAAAAATAATAGAACCTTCAAGAAAGAATAAAGAGATTCAAATTATATTGGAACCAGAATTCTTGAATCTTTGAAAGAAAACATCTTCATCATCCCCTTACCAAAATAGAGGACTACTGTCTCAAAAATTGGTATCGTTGATCTCCTTGGCCTCATAAAAAAATCTCCCTCCTGCTTTATCCTAACAAGCTTATCTACTCTCAAATCAAATGGGACCCTCCTCCCTTGGGATGGCTCAAGCTCAATTTTGATAGATCGTCCAAAGAAAATCTAGGTCCCTCTAGAGCTAGAGGAGTCATTAGAGGTGTAAAAGGTGAAATTCTCTTGGTGTATGCAGAAAACCTCAACATCCAATATAGCCACTTTGTTAAAACTAGAGCCCTTTTTGAGGGAGTTAAAAGTATGAACATAACAAATATTATTATTTAAGGGGATTCACTTAATATTTTCAACACCATTAAAGGCTCCCATCCCCCAACCTGGAACATTAAATACCTCTCGAACAAGGTAAAATCTAACTTTCTACGTCTTGATAGCTATCAAATTAATAATGTTTACAAATAAAGTAACAAAGTAGTTGATGTAATGGTAAATATTGGTGTTCTTCAGGAAGATTTAACCATTTGGAGAAAATATTTTCCTCTAGAGTTCATTCATACTTCTTAGCAAGACTCTCATGAGATTTTTTAGCCTCGTGTCTTTCCTTCTCTTTCACTGGATTCTCACTATCTTGTTATGCCCTATTGCTCTATTACTTTTCCTTATCTAATTTTTTGTTTTTTCAATCTGTGGAGTTGGTATCTTTTTCCCAAGGGTTATCATTTGGTATCTTTGTTGTTTTAGCTTTCTTGGTGCCCCTTCTCTTCGGCTTGCTTTTATTTTTATCCTTGGTTATCATCTTTCCTTGACTTCACTTTTATCTACCACCTAAGTTTTTTCCTTGGGTTTTCTTCATGGCCATATCCCTTTTCATCCAAATTTCTCCCTAGTTGACATGACATATTGTGTCTCTTGGCCAATTGGCACCTTCTTTTCCTTGTGGTATTCTGGTCATCTTGGGCTCTTTTTCTCTCTCCTCTTTGGTTTGGTTTACCCTTTATTGAGGCTCCCCTTTGCTCTCTTGGGATAATATTTACTTCAATTTGTTGCCATGTCCATATCAAGAATGTTAGGTGTACCATGAGCTTTCAATTCTAACTCTACCTTTCTTGTAACTGGCATACTTGTTTCCATGAGGTTGATAGAGCAAAAAGGTGAATATTTTAAGCTTATATATGGCAAGATCTTTTCCATGTCTAAAAATCCTTTCCTTTAATCCATAGGTATCTTTTATTGGTGTGGTAATTTTTTTTGCATAAGTTTATATGATAGTAGCCTCAAGATTTCTCATTTTTAATCCTTTTCTCCACTAGACCGCATCTCGATCATTTCTTGATGTTGGCTTGCTCAATCCTTGAAGTTGATTAGATGGAAAATATGGGACTCCACATTCACTTGTGTTAGGGGTTTTTAACATCTAAAACTTCACACCACATCATCATTGGTTTCTCTATTCTCCATGGCACACTTACATGCAATTTTTTATGTTTAAAATTATGTGAGTCCTCACATTCAATTTTTTTTCCTTCTCATTCTTGCTTTTGGCTCGCTTTGGATTGAAGGATGATTAGGAGAAAATATGGTGAAATCAAATTTTCTTGTGACAAATGATGATCCTCATCAAATAATCTTTCTTGATCCTTTCCAACATCATTGTTCTTCATGGAAGCCATGTTTTAGACAAGATGTCTGGAAGCTCCCACTCCCAGTTTCTTGGTCCTATGCACCCTCACTCCTTAGTTCCTTATCTAGAGTCTTATGATTATTATAAACCATCTGGCTTAGATCATGGCTAGTGAGGATACCCAATTAGAGCCAACGACCCTCTATTCCCCTTCACCAAGGTCTTCTTAATATTTTGTTCACCCACACTACCCATAAAGAAAGTTATACTGGTATGGTTAGTCTTGGCCTCGATTATGGTACTTCCATTACTTTGAAAAAGAATTCCAAAGGTAAAATTAGGAGGAACTTTGAAGAGTCCCCCCACTCCAAGAATGACTCAACAACTTCTTCTGACTCCACTCTCTTGTTGTAGAAAACTAAAATTCCCAACAAAATAATTTTTTTGAAAAGCAAGGCTATAGTGGAAAAATATTCATTTTTTTATGTGGTGCCACCTTCTATCAAAGGCTTATCTAGGACTCGTAGGTGCTCCAAATACCTCAATAAAAGGTCAGCGAAAGAGGAAGGATCTTCATCCAAATTCATAGCTATCCATGATCAAGAAATCTCTGGGGATGCCTCTCCATACCACTCTAATCACAATAACCCTCCCAAAAAAATAGTGAAGCAGAGTGCCCTGCTTTCTAGACCAAAAGTCCTCCAACAAGGAAGATTACGACTACAAGGTATTTAAATTTTACTACTTTTCTCAATAATTCCCTCCATGATCTGAATGACCTCTCCTCCTCCATCATATGACTGGGTAAGATGATTTTCTACTACATGGATGAATTTGACTTGCTCAAAAAAAAATTGAGAAAAAGGTTGAGGACTTAGAATCCAATGCTTCCAAAGAAGACCTAGAATAAGGTGCTTCATGGTCAACCCCCTGCTATTAGGTCTATCTCTAGTGCTTGTATTTTTAAGTCTTATATTTTGTTCCTTTTCTTAGTTATGATCCCCTTTATTTTTGGATCCTTGTAGTTCTTCTCTAATATTAGTTTTTTGTGTCTCCTTAGATTTGCTTATTGTAAAAGGTTCAAGGACCCTTTCAAAATCCCTTCTTCCACCAAACAAAAATTACTATTAATTATGTTGGTCATATTATATATTAATTTCTCTTATATTTGAGTCTACTCAAGATCCAAAATATTGGGACCTAAGATAATCTAGCTTAAAAGCCAATAGTGGTATCATAGCTACTTTGAGTAGTCTCTATTGCTAACATCGAAGGAAGTCTTTAGTGTGAATTTATATTAAAGAGTCACGTGAAGAAAATGTTGACTGATATTGTTGTAAACTTTTAATTTGTAGATTGATATATGATAAAGGTCCCATTGATTTGAAAATATTCTAGAAATGTTTCATTATATGCCGGAGTCTATCCACTCTAAAAGAAGTGAATACTAGGACTCTATTCAAAGGCTTGAATAGTATATTGAGGGGAAAAATAAAAAGTCACCCTAATTTTTAATAGGATTCTCTCTGAAGAAAGAGAACCTCATATTGAGTGGCCAAAGCCACTTGAGAAAATATAGTGCTCAAATTTTTGGGCATATTTGACCCTAATTGGATAGCGCACATTGATAAAAGTAGTCTAGAGATTTATAAAAGCTGCAAAAATATTGAAGAAATAAAGCAAGAACCTAAGAAGAAAATTTTGAAGAACTTAGGAAAGAACCTAAGAATTTTTTTTTGAATAACTCAGACAAGAACTTGAGAAGAAAAATTGAAGAACTTAGGCAAGAACTTGAGAAGAAAAATTCAAAGAACTCAGGTAAGAACTTGAGGAAAAAGTATTGAAGAACTCAAGCAAGAACCTAAGAATAAGAAAATACTATTGAAGAACTCAAGAAAAACCTGAGAAGAAAAGAAAAATAAGGCGCATCCCTAGCAAATCAAATTAAAGGGAATCATTTTCTACAAATAAGGGATAGAGTAATCAAAGCAGTGCCTACTTTGGATGGAGAACTCTTGATTCTAGTGATAATTAGTCTAAGCCAGAGAATAAGCAATGATCCAATCTAGCCAAAGCATCATTGATTCTAGTGATAATTAGTCTAAGCCTAAGAATAAGCAATGATCCAATCTAGCCAAAGCGTCATTCCCTATGAGACAAACCAATTCATCCAAAGGGTGAAAAATATCCAATACATCTAGAGCTTCATTATTTGAGTGATGAACCAGTCCAGAAAGAGAATATCAAAAAGGTTCAGTTGGATAACCATTCAAGTATCTATTGTGAAGGATAGAAATAATTCTATTGAAATTTTATAGGTGGGATAAATAAGTCTTATTGCTCTTTGGAATATTTGCATGAGAGTTATACTTTACACATTGTAACTATGACCAAAAGTGCAATAGTCATTAAGAGTATTGCAATCATTAAAGTGTGGTCGATGTTGTGAGTGTTTTAGAATAGAGCAGTTTATATCCCTATATCTGTGGTCAATTTGACCTAATTCGCCAGGCAGATAAAAGGTAAGTAACATTAGCTTTCTTGGTTTTGATATATTTGGTGCTAAAGTCCTAAGTTAAGATTTATTGTGGAGAATTGGAAACTTAGGAACTTTAATTTCTATTTAAGAAAGGGACTTAAAAAGAATTCAACTCCATAGGATTTAATGTTAATGTAAAGGTGGGAGTTAAAAGGACTTCAACCATAATTTTTGAAAATTTAAAAAATATTAAAATTTTATATTTTATATTTGCAATTAATTTTACATTCTATTTCAAAATTCGATTTTTGAAAAAATGATAAAATTATTAGATTTTGAAGAGAAATTCAAAAGAGAATATTTGAAACTTTTGAAATTTGAAGAATTTAGAGAGGTTGCAAATTTAATAAATTACAGATATAAAATATTTGCTACTTCAAAAAGGATGTGATTTTTTTTTTAATATTGAATTTACAAATTTATTTTTGAAAAAGAATTAAAAAAAAAATTATTACTAAAATTGCAATTGATTAACTTTGGAGTAATAAGGATTTCAACTTCAAAGGAATTAAAATATTTTAAAAAGGATAAATAGAAAAAAAATAATAGGAGCATCACAACATCCTTATAATAGGAAAAATCTTCAAAATACATATAAAGAACCATGTTCTATGAAAGTGTAGACACCTAAAACACATCATGTTGAGGAGACTACCTATATGGACTCCTTTAAGGCCATATGACCCACCTTGGGCAGCCCTAGGGCTCAACAGTGGTTTTCACCACTCAAACAGGGAGGAATTTCCCTTTGCATCCAGGACCATCCCACCAAAGGATGGCCTCCAGAGACCATCTTACCATGAGATGACCTCTAGTTAGGGCCATCTCACCCTAATATGGTCATACCTAAAACAAATTCAAATAGGACCAGAATCCCATGCCATGGTTAAAGTGGTTACACAAGCTAGCTAAGCATAACGACATAGATAGTTAGGTGTGAGGAAGATTCAAGAATGGGCAGTTACCTTTCTTGGATCTAACCGCTTCTTGGCTTCCCATGCAAGATTGGACTCCCTTTTGGAAGTCTATATAATGGCACCCAACCTTCATACATTTATCAAAGAGTTTTCATTTTTCAAGCAATGAAGTGCTACCGAATTTCAACCACGAAGCTTCTAGCCCTTTTTGCATTCTTTTCTCCATGGAAAGCATGCCAATGGATCATTTTGAAGGTTGAAGATCACATTCGTGCTCTTTGTGCAATCTAACATCCTTGTTTTGGTGTTGAATTCCACCCCTTAAGTCATTCTCCATGAATGCACCAATTCGTCGACCAATCCATAGATCGAACCCGACATCACCTTGCATCAGCCACAAGAGAATCACTCATAGATTAGCGGTCATCTCTCTTAGATATGGCCCATAGGTACGATCATCTCTCTCAGAGATGGCCTATAGGTATGACCATCCTGCATAGAGATGACCTCCTAGAGCAGAGATTTGTTTCTTATTTTCTTTCTTTTGTTAAGCTTTAGCAGCATTTCTAGTTACTATTTAGCATAGATAGATTTCATTTTCATGCATGCATTCATCTTATTTTAGTTTCTTTATTATTTTATTTGCTATTAATACGGGCCTTATCTTGAAAGGCTCTGCATATGCTTTTAATGCTCTTTAATCTTCTTGTGTGCAGATCACAAGTATCTACGAGGAAGCAATAACATAAAGATTCACATATCATCATCATTCATTGCGATAGTCCTAAAAACCTATCCCAAATCAGTTTGTGGATGCAAAAATATCCTGCGTAGTACATCCAAATTGTTTCATTTGTAATTCATTGTATCAAGATTGGTAGCAATCCCTCAAAGGGGATCTTATTTGTAACCTTCTTGGAAAAGAACAAGACATTATTAATAAAAAGGGCACCATCCATCATTTTCTTTTATTTTGTTCTTTATCTTTATGGTTGCATCTTGATTTGCTACATTTTGATCTTGTATTTCATTTCATGGATGTATGATCTTTTTTAGCATTTTTAGTGGTGATCACGATGGGACCTAGTCCACATCTTGCATTCACATTGCTAATTACTATTTTTTTGGTGTTTGTGAGTTGTAGGTACGACCATCCCTTATGTGCCTTTTATAGATATGGCCTTAGATCAAAAAGTAGAAACACCAAAAAATAGTATCTACATCAGACGTAGGCTATCATAGTAAGTCATTCTATCTTTCTTTCTCTATTCTCAGTAAAGAAAAGTAAAATTTTCATGTTTAAGTGAAGGAATTTTAGAAGATTTTGAGTTTTTAAAACTCTCTATCTATGACCATCCCTGGGTCAGATGACCTTTGTCTATGGTCATTTCTATCCTAGATGACCCCTATTTCTAGCCATTTTTATGTTAGATGGCCTTTGTCTATAGCCATCCCTATGCAAGATGACCTCTATTTAAATACTATTGTGGTTTGCTTGTTGTTTCCTATTCAAAGGCTGGTCTCATTGTAGGGTTCTACATTTTAGAAGTTCTGATTATTTTAGGATTTCTAAAAATCAAACATTAATTTTTATGCATTAGTGAAAGATCATGGAATGCTTTATGATTTTATTTATTTTGCTTAAAATAAAAGGAACCCCACACACCATATTTCACTTTAACATCAACGAGTTGGATTTCATCACCAACCGTTGATCGAGACCAATGACGATGGGCTTCATCTCCATCCGTTGGCTCACACCCTAGAAAATTAGTGGCCAAAAGTGAGTGGCTTTTTGGATTTCATCACCGAAAGGTCCCCTACTCTTGGGTGCACCCAGAGTGGGAAGGTTAGCAGAGCTCTTTTACCATGGGGCTCTTTAAAATAATCAGTGGATGTAGTTGTCATTATTATCCATGCCTTAAACGTGAGGGTTAAGGGAAAGTGAGGCTTCACCAGTACCAGGACATTAGACAACATGACCCCTTTAAAGGGGTAATTTGTTCCCATAAGGTTACCTTGAGCCAATATCCAATAGGAAGCCACTTTTTTCTATTTGAGTCACATCCCTCGATAGGGGGTGTGCTTGAACTACCTTTTAGTAGTTTTCTATTTTTTTTACCCTTAGTTTCATAGGAATAGGGGTTTTCAACATCAAAATGCACTAAATAGTATAGGGACTCACAATTAAAACTTAAACAAGATAATCACATTGTTTGCTTGTTTGTTTCTTTACTATTTTGCTTAATCAACATCATGGTAACAATGCATAGCCGAGCTCATTCATGAGTTGATGTTGTTGAAAATTTGCAAGGAGGTACAGAACATCTCCGATTCAGTCTCGAGGACATGGTCATTCCACCATGGCATCCTGGTATCCATCGTAATGCTAACATCACCCTACAGGGAATCCAATCTTTAGGATATCCCTATCCAAGATGCACCTATGAGTCCTCAATATGATCAAGAAGATGAGCTTCTTGGTCAAAACCAATCCTGTGCTACTATTAGATATAACCCACCTAGTGAGGGGCCTAGTAGGGGAGTGTCATGGATTCACATCCCAACTCGATCTATCCACCAATCTAAGTAGGAGCAAGATTATGCGTCATCACCTAGCCTAGATGAGCGAGCCACTCCGCTTGATCATCCATGGATGAGCCAAAAATTTGCTCAATTAGATAGGTATGACCCTCATCATCCTAATAGGATAGCCTCATCCACTCACATCTATCTTGAAGATGAGGAAGAGGAAGACCCAGGTCATCTTATTTTTCATCATGGAGAGTGTTCCATGCAAGCACGTTGTGCCTCTACACCATCCAAGTATGTAGAAGTCACCTTCAAGCCTGAGCACCAAGTCAACGTGGCTTCCCTCGATCATGGGAAATGGGTAGCCAACCTTGTTGGGCCCATAGAGCAAGCCAAGTCCCTTCGTATTAATACAAGGGCTCATCAACCTCACATGACTGATCAAGTGAATCAAATACCTAGGTAGAACACAAACAAATGAGAGCAGCTACACTAGCTATGATTGGATAAGTTGCAAATGGATCAAGAATACCTAGAACGAAGTTGATTAGAGCAATAAAGGGTGCACCAACAAAGGTTGCATCAACAACAATTGCACCAAGAATGATTGCAAAAAGCAACACATGAGGAGGTCCTCACACCTAGTACCTATAGGCAACAAACCCATCAAAGGTGCATTGCACAACACCATGACCTACCTCCTAGGCCAAATCAAAATCACCCTCCTCATGTGCCCATCCATCACCATAGGTCTCAACAATGTCAACCACAAAATCATCGACCAAAGTATGAGGCCTATGAGGATCTAGAGTCAAAGTATCAGGACCAAGGATATCCTGAATCACTCTATGAGGACATGGTTGATGATTATATTCAACCACATCATCCCAACAGAAATCTTTTACCTCCTCCTCCTCGAAGACCAATGTAGGAAGATGAGATAATATCATCTCAAGCTTACAAGGTGCTCATAGAGTGCATCAAATCATTAGAGAAGCAAGGAATGGGTTATCAAAAACCCACATTGCATCAACTATGTAATCAACCACTCCATCCTTCGATCCCATGTCCTCCATATCCTAAGCATTTTGAAATGCTAAAATTGGATAAATTTAAAGGAGATGATGATGCACAGGAACACGTAACCAGTTTCATGAACCTCTATTTCCAACTCTAGGATGATGATGCCTTATTACTTAGGACCTTCTTGATAACACTCTCTAGCCTAGCCTTAGAGTGGTATAACCATCTACCAAGGCACAACATCTATAGCTTTGAACAACTTGCAAATGCATTCCTAGAACGCTTCTCATTTGGCATAAAGAAGAAAGTAAACTTGACTGACTTGTCCAACCTTTGATAATTTGATGATGAGCCTATCACAGAATATGGCAATAGGTGGAGAAAGGTTATGTCAAAATTACCTTTCACCTTACCCATCATAGAACTTACCCAAATGTTCACTAGGAGTTGTTCAAAGTAAATCTTACTTTTCTTACAACTACAACAATACCAAACATTCAAGGAGGCTTTGGCATAGGCCAAGGTCATCAAGGACATCAAATTCCAAGAGGGGGACATCAAAATTCACAAGAAGGAATGGAACAAGAACCCCAAAGGTAATTATACACAACAAAAACCACCTTTGATCAATCAAGTTGTCCTAAGTGTTCCAAAGCCTAAGAAACAAACAATGCCCCAACAACCCAACTATCAGGCTCAACCCCCTCCTACATAAAACCATGACCAACCTCAATGAAATCAAGCATAAAATCAACTATGCCATCCACCTCGCAACTATACACCATTGCCTGAATCTTTGGCATCACTTTTTAATCGATTGTGTGAGGCGAAGGCTATCACCTTACCTAAAATTCACCCCATGGATCCAAATCACCCAAAACCTAAGAGGTATAGAGAGGACCTGTACTATCTCTATCATCAACAAAATGGTCATGATATCCAGGCATGCTATACATTTAAGAACATAGTATAGGATATGCTCGAGAGAAATCAACTACAAATTGATAATCCTCTTGCTACCAATAACCAACAGATGGGCATATTCAAAGATCCCTTACCTATGCATGAGGTTAAGGAAGATCAGATAAGATAGGTCAATGAAATCCACATGGCCCCACCCAATCAGGGGTTTGTTGGGATGATCAATATTGTGACAAGGAATAGGAGATATCCTAACCAAACTGCACCACCTGTAGCTCCAACCAATGTTCCTTCTACATCATAGCCCTTGCCATAATCAAATCCTGTCCAAGGTCTACCACCCCAATCGGTGGTGATGATCAGAAGTAGGCTTACCCAAAGTCTACGAATGACATCAACCAAACTCTCCATCTATGAGCTAATACAACAATCACCATGACATAGAGAAGCTTTGATGGAGATTCTAAAATCAATTGAATTGTAACCCCAAGATCCCAACTTGTTTATCAATTTTGTGGGGCATATTCAATAGTGTAAAGAGCCTATAATTACATTTCATGATCATGAGATCAAAGCAACTCCCACTACTAGGCTTGATCCTCCACTGCACATCATTTCTAGTGTAAATTAGATTCCCTACAAGTGGGTTTTGATTGACATAGGCTCCTCCATAAATATTATCACAACTGATGCACTACACCATCTTAGTCTTCCAACCTCACATATTGTAGCATCCACATTCACTCTTCAAGCATTTAATGATGCTTTATGCTCCACCGTCAGTACAATAGTCCTTCCTATTCAGGTTGGGCTAAAGACTATTCCTACATTGTGCCATGTCTTAGAGGGTGCAATGCAATATAATATATTGCTTGGAAGACCTTGGATGAGGGACATGAAGTGTGTCCCATCTATTTTGCATCAGTGTCTTAAATATATACATGAAGGGCAAGTTCATGTGGTTCATGTCGATCTAGAGCCCTTCAAGTATTGCAATATGGTGCACCACCCACAGGAGTCTACCCTGCCATCCATACATCTGGACATCAGACCCAATGATCCTATTTAGAGTCTAAATCCAGCACCATAGTCAATCATGGAACCATCTCCATCCCCACCATTGCCATCGGTTTCTCTTGATATCCCTTCTTCATCCTCGGATCCTCCGAGTGAGAAAAAGTTGAAGGAGCCAATTGAGGAGATTCCCCCATCCATTTCCACCATTTTAGTAGGGGATATTCCCACTCCTATGGATGAGGGAGAATCATTTATTTCTATGGATGAGTCATATCAAGCCATACCCTCATCATCCACCCCACCGCAAGTCATGATTCATTTGGCTAACCCTAGTCTCGTTGAGTACCTCGTGCAGAATGTCACATTCACACCACTCATCGAGTCCATCCAGGATATGGGTAGACCCCATGTGCCTTCACTACCCATTGGTACCATTGTACCCTTGGGGGTACCCCCAAACCAAAAAAACTTCATCTATGGGGGTTTTGATAATTCTACAAGTTCATCCCCTACGATGGAGGATGATGATGATCCATTTTTAGGGAATGTCAATTATCTGTCAAACTTGGATTTTACCCTATGATACTTTTACCACTGCCATTGGCATGGGTATGGTCTTGGTCGGTATGAACAAGGTCTTTGGACACCTTACCAACCACAATACCAACTCCCTATAGATAAATTTGGCTTAGGGTATTCCATGCGTATGTCGGATGAACTCCTCATAGACTCCCTCTAGTGCCTAACCATAGGCTTTGAGGATGAGATTGATGAGAATTATTATGTTGACCCAGGATATTTCCATCTACTAGGAGATCATATTCCCATTACAATAATTTTTGTTGAGCCTTCTGACTCCTTTAGTGAGGCATCAAAAGAATATGAGGATGAGATAAAATTGGTGTATCTAGGTCCTTGCCACAATCGATGGATTAGCAATGAAGGAGAAGACTTCACCCCCATTGAGCCTCTCATAGACCTAGATGAGCTCTATCTTAGGGTTTTTCCTACGCGCCAGCCCATCTGGAGGTAGCTTCTATCCCTAGAAGATCCAATCATCCTAGCTCCTCCTAGGCCTCATCCATTCATTCCACTACCACCTCAACCACCTTCGATATATCTAGAGCCACCCATATTTGATAGGCTTTTCCCATTCATGAATGGAAACTATCCACCATCCATAAATATGGTTTTCATTGATTTGACCACACCACTCCATAATCCCAAAAACCCCTCAAAACCTTTGCACCTCAACCAAGAGGTAATTGATTTTGATCATGTCATGTTTCCACCATCACTCGAAGAGTTCTTCCCTTGTGAAGAAATGTTACAACCATTTCATTTCTTCCAAGGGCCATCTGAAGATGTTTTTCAAGCTGAGATCAAACTAGACATGATTGATTCTTTGAATCCAGCTGATGACATCCACTTGATCCCTACACCTCATCAGCTTGAGGAGGGATCCCACATGTCAATAGAGGAAACAATTGATGTAGACATTGGCAATGATCTTGAGGCTCCTAAAAATATAAAATTGGGATAAATTTTATCCCTTGAAGAGCAAGCCATCTACACAACTCTCTTGATAGAGAAGATAGAAGCTTTTGCTTGGTCATACAAAGACATGTTGGGTCTTGACCCAAAATTGGTCATGCACAACCTTATGCTTGATCCAAAAATCAAATCAATCAAGTAGAAGCTTCATAAAATGCATCCAAAAATAGCCTTAATGGTTAAATATGAATTACAAAAATTGTTGGATGTAGGATTCATCCAACCTATCAACTATCCTGACTGGGTTTCCAACATGGTACCCATAGGGAAACTTGATGGGAGGATTCACATATGCACAAAATTTTGAGATCTTAACAAAGCAACTCCTAAGGATGAATTCCCCCTTTTGAACATTGATGCTTTAGTCGATGCAACTATAGGTCATGAAATGTTGTCCCTCATGGATGGTTTTTCAAGCTATAATCAAATCTGGGTCAATCCCAAAGATCAACCAAAGACAGCCTTTACCACGCCTTGGGGGACTTTATGCTACAAAGTCATGTCATTTGGCCTTAAAAATTTTGGTGCAACATATCAACGGGCCATGACATATATATTTCATGACTACATGCATAAAATCATGGAGGATTACATGGATGATTTGCTAGCCAAATCTCTATTGCATCAAGAGCATGTTGATGTTCTACGAAAGGTCTTCGATCGCTTAATCAAGCATAACATTAGACTTAATCCCAAAAAGTGTGTCTTTGGAGTCACATCTAGAAAATTTTGGGTTTTATAGTCTCAAAGCAAGGGATCAAAGTCGATCCCACCAAGGTCAAGGTGATACTTGAAATGCTTCCCCCTACAAACCTTAAGCAACTTTGTAGCTTATAAGGGAAGGTCGCATCTATTCGATGCTTCATAGCGCAACTTTCGGATAAATGTCGACCAATGAATTGACTACTACAAAAGGAGGTCCCATTCCATTGGTATGATGAGTGTCAAAAGGCCTTTGACAATATCAAACAATACTTGGCATCACCACCAGGTTTAGCTCCACCTTGACCAGGTGTGCCATTTTTATTATACATTTCAACTACCAATTTTTCCTTAGGGACCATGTTGGCCCAAAATAATGAGGTAAACAAGGAACAAGCTATTTACTACATCAGTCACACCTTGGTGAGCTATGAGCTCAAGTATGCATACGTTGAGAAGCTTTGCTTAGCAGTGATATTCGCCACCAAGAAGGTTTGACATTACATGTTGAATCACAAAATGTATGTCATCTCCAAAAAAATCCTTTGTGGTACATGATGAGTCGCACGTACTATAATAGTCAAACCATAAAGTGGATCATGTTATTGATAAAATTTGACCTTGAATTCATAAGTCAAAAATCTACTAAAGGTCAAGTAATTATTGATCAAATAGTAGAGGCTCCTCTCTAAAGAACACAAGCTTATACTGAGAGGGGAGGGTGAACATTATAAGATAAAACTTTTTACTTTTCAATACAAATGGTAACAACAATAATATCAAGGTAGTAAATAATGCATAAATCATCACACACATGAGATACATGGATTTAACATGGTTCACCCAATGTGGACTACGTCCACGGAGAAAATATTTCTTATAAAATATCTCAACAAATCTCTTGGGAACCAAATCCCTATTACAATATTTATGGACCTCTATCCAAAGGAGACACCAATCCCCTATGCTCAAGTTCATGGACCTCTATCCATAGTATACCTCTATCCCCACTACTCTTGTTTGTGGTCCTCTATCCATATGAGAACTCTATACTCTTTGCACTGGTTGACTCCAAAGATTGCTCTCAACTCTACTCAACTTTGCTCAACTCTGATCAAATTTGCTCACAACTCTGATCAAATCTGCTCAACAACTATGGTCAAATCTGCTCATAATGCTCATTAAATTTGCTTAATAACTCTAATCAAATCTACTCAACTGCATGTATTGATATATCTCACACTTGCTCATAATTCTACCTCAAACTTGCTCACAAATGCTACTTAGAACTGCTCACAAGCCTTCTCAAATGGCCTGCTCAAAATAGCTCACAATATTGCTCTAATCTGCTCATTGTCTATGCTCAACTCAAATCTAACACATGCTCAAAAACTGCTCATAACACATGCTCAACACTGCTCATAACACTTGCTTAAACATTTCTCATAAAACATGCATAAATTTAACTCATTGCATATGCTCAACCGATACCAAATCTTGCATACAAATTATGTTCAAAATAATGCTTATATCTCTTTTAGAAATGCTTTCTTCAAGTAGGCAATTCAAATATATTCTACCTAGAATTTGTTTAACCTCTTGAACATATAGATAATAATATGTACTATAAAATACCCAATATGTTCTTCACATTCACATATCTTGCATTCATCAAATCAGATCTCTACTTCTTTCAAATTCCTTTCAAATCAAATCAAGCTAGTGTATAACTTTTCTTCACAAAACTGGTTTGTGTTCCTTGCAAATTTGCTCTCAAATATCAAACACAATTATGCACAAATTGCTTCACAAAACTGGTCTCTAACACTTGCACATACACATGCAATGTCACTCACATCAATGCCCAAATACTTCACAAATTCTTTCAACAAGAATGCACAATTTGTTCTCAAAAACCCTAGCTCAAATATTTCCAACAATACACACTAATCAACCATTTTATCTCCACCTTAAAATTACTTTCTCAAAGCACAACCACATAGAGAAAGAGTTAAACCACCATACTTCAAAATACTTGATGAAGATGTACCCTCAAAAACCTGTCTTAAAAACAACTTATCTTTCTTGTACCAATTCAAGGATTAGATAGCAAAAAATTCCTCAAGTCATCCTCATGAAAAATCTCCTTAAAAGATGTGCATAGTAAGGCTGAAAATAATAATCTATTATTTTCTTTTATCTTTACAAAAATCAACTTGTAGAATCCTTAAAACTTTTTCTTATGATATGCAAATATTACAAAGTATAATGAACTCAAATGCACCCTTTTTTCTCCTTTTTGGAAATCAATATTTCAACTCTCAACCATTACCAAAAACACCTAGATGTGACTTTTATTTCATCTAAATATTACACAAATAAGACAACCTATATACACCTTATGACTCCCTCTAAGATAATTAACACATGTGCTAATCCTTTCACACCCTTATTACTCCTATGCATACACAACAATATACTCAATAACACACTCAAAAGAAATATTGTTATTAACCACCTTTGCACCTTACAAAAATTAATTAATCAAAATTTATACCTCTAATTTTTATGCTCAAAAAAAATTTCCTCTCATGTTGTCGTGATTCAAACCCTGTTAACACGCAGGACAACGCTCTCCAAAGCACTCAACAACCGACTGTGCTAGTATGACTTGGTGACTCAAAAATATGGCCTGCGTGTTTTAACCAACTCTACCTTGAAATAGTGAAAATCTCTTCTTCCCAAAACCATTGTCGAGGGAACTCGACCCCCAGACCTCTCTCTACCCAGCGCTTAACACATGACCAACAACCAACTGCTCTGCATCAGCATGCATGACATCATCAATGCTTCGACGAATATCTTCCAAACTCTACACCTAAAAATACCTACTGTCTCTATCATTCGTTAGCTCACTCCTTGAATCAAAATCGATGCACAATACATGGTGATTTCCTAAGGTAAACCTTGGGTATATATACATTTGCCTTCATTACTTGGACGACGTTGACACTCCATTAATCATGGTGTGCCCTCCTTTGCTTTGGTGTACGTCGGTGCTCAAATAACATGGTGTGCCCTCCTTTGCCTTGGTCTACGTCGGCGCTCAAATTCAAACTTATTTTTGGCACCATCCTCCTTTTAAAACTTGGCATTATAATATTAAAAATATTATAATGTTTATTATTTTTAAGCCTTGGTCTATTGAAAATAAACTCCTTTCTCCTCTTGTCCTTTTAGACCATGGTCCACTGCTTTTAAATCTTTTTCCTCTTGTCTTTTAAGCCTTGGTCCATGTCCCTTTTTAAAACCTTTTTATAATATTTAAATATAATATTTAAATATTATACTCCTTAACTTTTTAACATCAACCCACATGAACCTTTCCTTTGCCAAGCTTGTAACATGCTCTTTTTATCATCAACCCTTGAACATAAAATATTTTTACCTTATGCATATTTTGACATCAATGAGAACACAATACTTTAATATTTCCAACACTAGGATAATAAGCCTCTTACTATCGAGTTGTCTGATGATGCAGTCTTTGCATTATAGGACTCACCTAAACCAAAATAACCTAAAAATAAAGCCGACATGACTTTGTTATTCGATGGTTCTAAGAGTGAGCAAGGGGGTGGCAAAATAATCATGTTTTTTTATATCGCAAGGATATCCTATACTCCTTTAATTTAAACTTGACTTCCCGTGCACCAATAATAATGCTAAATACAAGGCTCTCCTTTTGGGTCTTCAAACAACTATCGCCATGAAAATCAAAAAGCTCAACATCTTTGGTGACTCCTTGCTCATAGTTAACCAAGTCAAGGAAATCTATCAATACTGGTGTTTGATCTTGAAATCATACAAAACCCTTGTGGATAAGCTACCAGCTAAATTGGAATGATATAACATTAAGGCAATACCTTGTTTTTCTAATCATTTTGTAGATAAAATGGCTTCTTTGGGGTCCTTAATTATGCAAAATCCCTTCGATGATATCACAACCATTCATATCAAAATGCTTTTGCAATAAATAATAAGTGAGTCTTCAAACAATAAAGAAGTTTTCCACATGATTCATATTGAACTGAACCAAAATTGATTCTCTTAGGTACATAAATTTTTAAAACATGCATCCTAGGGGTCCTTGGTCCCATAGGGTCCTTCTGATAATGGCACGACCATTCACCTTATGGTTATCTCACAATATGTATTCATGCACTGGAATGAGAAATCCCTCCAATGGGTTTAAACAAATATATATTCTTCTTCTTTGATGATTTATTTGAATGGCCAACCTAATATATATATCTACCCTAAATCTACATTGGTGAAGAGACGTGATGGTTCACGTTAATGAAGAGATGTGATGGTTCACTTTATGAGTTAATAATATAATAATTAAATGATTAATAATATTAACTAATAAAGTTAGGATTGAGTTTCCTAACACTAATATATGGCACTAAGGCCATTATGCCCTTAGAATTGAAAATTCTATTACTATGCATATCACGCCAAGAATTCATCAATGATGATACTGCATGATAAGCTCACCTTGACCAATTGACCTTTCTTGATGAACGTTGCGTTAATTCTCTTAAGCATCTCTATGTTTATCAAGATCTCCTTAAGGGATATTACGATATGGAATTTCACTTGAAGGACTTCAAAGTTTGAGACATTGTGCTCAAAGAAAATCGATAAAACTCCAACTTTTCACCGCATTTGCATGAAAAATTTATGATAAAATGGTTAGGCCCTTTCATCGTCACACAGAAGGGAACTTATCATCTAGCATATCTTGAGGGTGTTGAGGAACTTGAACCTCTTAACATTATCCATCTGGGTATTTCATGCATAAGGGATAATGCACAACAAAAAATCAAAATCACAAAAACAACAAAAAAATCAAAAACACAAAAACAACAAAAAAATCAAAATCACAAAAACAACAAAAAAAATCAAAATCACAAAAACAACAAAAGAAAATCAAAATCATAAAAACTAAAAAAAAATTAGACAATCACAAAGACACATTGCAAACGATCATAGGTAAAACCCCCATATTCCTCATATCACTATCATCCACATTACCCTTTGTGAGTAACTATGTTTTTCAACACTACCAATAAGTTCCTATGGGGTGTTTACTAGGGTTTTTTATCATTCAACCATTCCTAGTTTTCCTTTCAGATTTTGTAGAAATCTAACTTGATTTTAGAAGGTAAAGTTTTTCTTTGATAGTACCTTGTATATGTCAAAATCCCAAACACAAATTCACATATTAAAATCTAAGTTTGAACAAGGAAGGATGACACTACAATGTAGTCCTTGCCACCCTGAGTGAAAGGTATCCCTAGCTCATCCTATTATGTGCATGGTCTAGAATACTAAGAATTGAAAAAAGGACAAGCTCCCCCCTACCCAAGAAATCCCCTTGCTCTTCCACAAAATGAGAAAGTATTAAAAAAAGTGGTTTTCACCACTAAAAAAAAAGTGGTTTTCACCATTAAGAATGAGCAAGAATCCTCAATCAAATAAATCAAAAGAAAATAAGGGGGAAATGAGCTTGAATCCCTAAAATACTTATTAATTCAAAATCTATGGGATGATATCCATTACAACAATGGGTTGAATGAAACTCGCCTGGCAATGGAGTAGTATTACGCATGGTGATATGTTGTCACATTAGCGATCTTCTTTTGTATAGACCAATGTCAGCATGCAGATGAGCTAGATTTTGGTGGCTTGTATTGCCTATTAGTCAAGTCTAACTAGGTCTAAAATCAAGATAAGGATGACCATAAGGTGACCCTCATTATAGCAATGGGTTGAATGAAACCAACCTAGAAATGGGATAGTCGTATGCATCATTAATGAACATCACATGCACACATAGGGATATTGAATATATGGGTCTTCCTAGCAGATATTTATCTTATAGAGTTAGGTATAGTCAATAAAAAAAATTTGATTGGTCAACTAGGGTGTTTGAGTCTCATGAAAAACCTTATCATTCCTCATAACACCTAATGGTTTCACATCCATCAATTCATCTCAAAATTGCATGATATTTTAGAAAATGTTGAAATATTCTGATTAATGAATTTTATACATTCTACGGTGCTTACATATAGGTTGTTTTGCATCTTATATTCATTCATTATGTTTTAGCATATAAACATAAAAATCAAAATTTACATCATCATGACATTAGTACAACATCTACATGCATACATCTACGCATACATACTACAATGTCTAGGCATACATCCATATCCATAATTGCATCCATAAATTGCATCCACACATAAAATAAAAACATGCAATAAACACATGATAGGCCATAATCAAAATCATATCATATATCATATATATGGTAAATTTTGGTACATCATGATACAAAAATACCCACAGGCTACAATAGTGTGGGTCCTCGGACCTCACACCCAAAAATATAGCCATTCAATAATATGATTCAAGTAGGGCCTATGCCCCTAGAGTCACCACCACCATTAACCTCATCTCTACAAGGCTGCTCAAAACCACTAGCTACTAAAATCTCTAGTCTAGCTATCGACCTAGGAGTCTACACCCTCATAGATGACTACCCCAACTCACTACGTTGGCTCTTCTATTATCCTCTTGTTGAAGAGCGCTCAAGTAGGTGATCACCAAGTAGCCCTACCCAATCCTCCAAATCTTGGATATAGGCCTAGTCAAATCTACATTGAGCCTAATAATCACCTAGAAACATATGTAATTTTCCCACCTTAGCCTGTAGCCCTACTACATCCCCTGTGGCCTATCCACCTATCCCTACCTGCCCCTAAGCTGCAATCAAATTTTCCACACGTGTTCGCAAAGTGTCTCACTTTGATTTCACCCTCTCCACATTCTCCTAGGATATCTATACTTGAGTAGTCATAAGGGCCTTCTCATCAGAGAAGCCCCTCCCCCTCTACCTCTCCTTGGCCAACTGACTCTACAATACTGTAATAGTGGTATCTTGATCTGCCAACTATATCTATAGAGACTACACCTATCCTCTAAGATAAGCATCCTCATCCGATATATCCTCGTCATCCCCACCCTCATCCTATGGCTACTTCATTCCCTCTGAGATCTGGCCCCACTCCCCCTCCATATGATGATGCACTCATCGCTCAACCTCGGTCTTCATAGTGCCCTCATCCCTTGTATCTCTCACATGTCCACTCATAGGTCCACTTTCTTGCCATAACCTAGTCACCCACCATGCATTATACTCTACCATAGTACCTACATACTCAACTCCTATATTTTCTAGAAGTTGATCCACCCCATCTCCCATTGGCTCAACTTATGGCCACTCTAGTTGAGTCTCATCATCCTGATGTTGGTAAATAATAGGTTCACTAGGTGTATCCTACTAAACCCTAAACTATCAATAAACATGAGAGTATTAGATGTACTCTCACTCCATGCCATGACACCCTATCACCCATCTCTCATGTCTCACATGCCTCAGTTGGTTTGTTGCCTCCCCCCATGGTGGATAGTCTTGATAAGGTTACCATACCACCTATCTTGGCCTCAATCCCTCAAAGGACTCCATGTAGTGAGAAATCCTACCTAAATGGGAATGACTCTAACCTTGCTCCTACTCTCAAACCCATCGATCTGCATAGCCAATATTATGATCTACCATTTGTGTTCATGATGCCCATAGAAGCCTTTCCAACCTATCCACCTGGATGTGCTCCCACCCCCAGACCTGAAGAAGGAAGTTGCAATCCAATCTATGTTTTCCCCAATGTAGAATCTCATATAGCTCATAATATAAATGCACGAGTAGGGTACTCCCCTATGCCATAACCAGTGGCTCCTCAATGGTGCAATCAACCAACTCCTAGACCAACTCGAGTAGGTTCTATGAGAACCTTACTCTTGAAGAATCTGATAACAGTATATTGGACATGAGTGACATCAACACCATCTGTCTCCTAGTCAGGACGTTAGCATCAAACCATACCTCCACTAGTACCCCATCGCTACCCAAGTTGCATTAAGCCACCTCCCAATCCTCACCAAAAACCCTCTGGAGCACTTTTTCCTACTAACTAATGTGTGTCGAGCTGATGGGGCATCCCTCAATTGGTAGATGAAGAATCTTGTAGACATATTCCAAAGTGATTGTCATCTCACCAGTTGAAATATGAAGTGTTTTGGTTCAACTATCTCATCTATCAAGGCAGTTAGATAAAACTGATCTGCCATTACTACCTCTAACCTCATCAACTACTTAATTCCAATGGCCTCAAACCATTTCCAATCAGCATAAAAAAGATGCCCTCGTGCAATCTTGAATACCGTAGGAAATCTGTGATGCGCTCTAATAAGATATACCACATGCAAATCATCTCAGTAAAAAAAAAATCAAAATTTAATAACAAAATCCACCCCCAATGAGGTTATTTATGTACCGAGCTCCATGAGGTCATCTCAAGTCGAGATAGCCTCCATAACGATTGAAATTCTGATCATTGGGGATTCAAATGCAGTCATACCACCCCAAGACAGCCCCCAACCATAAAGGAGAGACCATATCACCCTGATATGACCTTAAAATTGAGGCATACGTAATCTAATTATATGCCATAAAACACAAAAAAAATAATCAAAGCACAAGAAAACAACCTACACTACATCCTAATCTAAGGTGTGATTCCTTACCTTAAATTTTTAGGTGAGGTTCATTACCCGCTTTACTTAGTGAGGTTCATTTTACTTTGAATAAGTAACAAAGTAGTAAAAGCAGTGTTTACCTTTCTCCTTTGATCTTCTTCGATCATTGAATTCTTGGGTTGATCCATAGCGATAGTGGGTTAACATTTTAGCAGTGCTTTGTGTCACAAATCGTTCTCCTTCTCCTCACCTCCCCTTTTCTCCAACTGCTAGTTGTGCAAATGAGGTCAAAAATATGTAAAATTTTCTTTTATATTTTTAAAATTGCACAATCATCTCGAGACCAAACAGTCGTATTTATTGCGACCGTTCTACCAAGGGATGGCCCCAAAAATTGCAAAATTAGAAAAAAAAATACAAAATTGCTAAAAAAATGCCAAAAAAAAAACTCCAAAGATACCTAAGATCTTTTGGTTAAAATTCTCTCAAATTATCCTCGTATCTAGTGATTTACCCTCCACACTTGACGGTTGTAGGGACTAATTCTCCATGTAATCCGATCGGATGGGTAGATTACCATAAGGCCACTTGAACAAAAAACAATTACTAATAATGGTTGAAATCAAAGTTGTAATGAGATCTTCCCCCCTTCCACTTTTGCAATGGTACTAAAAAACCAAAATAAGTAATCTTGGTCAAGTGACTCATCACTTTCATCACTTTCCATCTCCTCTATCGCATCATTGTTTGAGGAGGTAGTCATATAATTACAAAGTTTATAATTGAAGTCAATAATCAAATCTCAATCAACACAAATTGCATTCATTCAAGAAGCAATGCCAAAAACTATCATACACTTCCCTATTTGTTGGGATAAAAGCAAAAATTTCAATAAATACTTGGTAAGTTTGAAACCCGACCCGTAGACACTGTACCCAAAATGTTTAATAGTGCCAAGATCACATATGCCCAAAGTCATCACAAGTAGATATTGGCTTCACACACAAAGTTGCTCTACCCATTGACCAAAAATCTTACCAAAACTAAATCCATCAATGTATTGGAAGCAATGATTCAAAAATGTATGCTCTTTCCATGATTGGAATATCTAACATTGATCAAATCAATGAACACCACAAACCCTCAATTTGACTAATAGGTCATCTATTTTTTCTCTACGATGTGCTTTCACATAATGCATCCTAAAAAGGGGCGTCTATGGATGCTTAAAATACGTCATGTTTAGGAGACTACCTATATGGATTCCTTTAAGGCCATATGACCCACCTTAGAAAGCCCTAGGGCTTAATAGTGGTTTTCACCACTCAAACAGGGAGGAATTTCCCTTTATAGCCAGGATCATCCCACCAAGGGATGACCTCCAAAGACCATCTTACCCCGAGACGACCTTCAACTAGGGTCATATCACCTCGAGACAATCACACCTAAATTAAATTCAAATAGGATCTAGAGTCTCGTGCCACAGTTAAAGCGGTTACACATGCCAACTAAGCATAATGGTATAGACAGTTAGGTGCAAAAAAGATTCAAGAATGGGCAGTTACCTTTCATGGATCTAATTGCTTCTTGGATTCCCATGAAATATTAGACTCCCTTTTGGAAGTCTATATAATGGCACTTATCCTTCATACATTTATCAAGGAGTTTTTATTTTCAAGCAACAAAGTGCTACCGAATTTCAACCATGAAGTTTCTAGCCCTTTTTGTATTCTTTTCTCCATGGAAAGTATGCCAATGGATTGTTTTGAAGATTGAAGATCACATCTGTGCTCTTTGTGCAATCTAACATCCTTTTTTTGGCGTTGAATTCCATCTCTAAGCTATTCTCCATAAATGCACCAATTCATCGATCAATACACATATCGAACCTGACATCACCTCGCATCGACCATAAGAGAATCGCTCGCATATTAGCAGTTGTCTCTCTTAGAGACCATCTGTTGGTATGACTGTCTCTTTCAAATATGGCCCACAAGTACGACCATACTTCACAGAAATGGCCTCCAAGGTAGATATTTGTTTCATATTTTTTTTCTTTTGTTAAGATTTAGCAATATTTCTAGTTACTGTTTAGCATAGATAGATTTTATTTTTACGTATACATTCATCTTATTTCAGATTCTTTATTATTTTATTTTCTATTAATACGGACCTTATCTTGAAAGGATCTACATATGCTTTTAATTTTCTTTAATATTCTTGTGTGTAGATCACAGGTATCTACGAGGAAGCAACATCATAAAGATTCACATCTCATCATCATTCATTGCGACAGTCCTAAAAACGTATCCCAAATGAGTGGGTGGATGAAAAAAGATCATGCATAGTACATCTGAGTTGTTTCATTTGTAATTCATTATATCAAGATTGGTAGTAATCCCTCAAAGGGGATCATATTTGTAACCTTCTTGGAAAAGAACAAGATATTATTAATAAAAAAGGCATTGTCCATCATTTTAATTTATTTCATTCATTATCTTTATGGTTGTATCTTGATTTGCTACATTTCAATCTTGTATTTTATTTCATGGATGTATGATCTTTTTTAGCATTTTTAGAAAGGAAGATTTTAAAGTCAAAAATTATATAAAAAACAATATTTTTAATTCAAGGAAAAATAATAATAGAAGAGCTTTTCAAAACTTCTATCATAGATATAAAATCAAAATAATTAAATTTTGTTAAAACAAGAGGAAATAAAATGACATATGGTATATAGATCAGGAGTTACTTATCATATAATTGGATATTTGCATGGTTTGAATCATTAGATGTTAGACCAGCTGATACACTAAGATTTTGAGATAATAAGATTTATTATGTTCAAGTATCTAGAAAAATTATCCCTAGCATGTCTTTTTCATAGTTTGTGTTAGGTGATGTTTTATATATTCCAAGGTTATCTATTAATCTTATCTATGTTGCTCAACTAGCTGGAAAAGGAAGAATAGTGGAATTTAAAGTCATAAATAGAATCAGAAAATGTGTCACAAGAAAACAAGGCAAAATTGAAGTTATGGGTTCCACAAAGATGGAATATTTGCTCTTGACACTATGGGTATCTTAGAAGGAATATTATACCATTTTTATCATCAAAATAAATTAAATATGATTTGTTTGATTTCTTCAAAAGACGAGAAAAAAGAAAATAGATCACCATAATCCAAGCAAAGATTACAGATACGGGCCATGGATGAACACAAGGCACAAGATGAAGATAAATATTGAATACTGAAGTCTTCAATAACCAAATAATATAATATAGGGGGATGTTGGAGAATATTACATTATTTGGTATATGATAAAGTACCCCCATAGTACCTATGGTACAATGTAATTATTAGAATAGGGTTTGAGTCTAGTTTAGGAGAGTTATTTATATTTGCTTTTTATGTAAGTGTCTATGTGTAGGATGTGCACGTGTCATGTAATTATGTAAGCAAGTATATAATGTGAGAAAGTGCACAAGTGTCATGTAATTAAGTGTGCAAATATGTAATGTGAGAAAGTGCACAAGTGTCATGTATTAGGTGTGCATGTAGAAGTGTGTAAGTGTCATGTAGAAGTGTGCAAGTATCCTAGAGTTAATTATGCATGTAAATAGAGAGTCAAGAGTCATGTATACGAAATTAGATCTAGATTGAGGGAGGACATTTTTCGCAGGACTGCCCAAACTGTCGAACTCGTTTCGGCCATATCTCACTCATCCAGACTCGGATTGAGCTAAAATTTTGAGGGTAGATGCCTGAAAAACCCTAGAATGTCTCCACCAATTTTCATATCATTTGGAGCAACATAGATCCTAGCACATCCCTATGTGTGAATGACATATTTGGCAAGCGGCTATGCGAGGGTTTCATCTGGGTTGAGTGCAAGCAGCTCCAGAGGTTGGTTTTTAGGGCCTTCGGGCCCTAGCGGCCAATATTTTTGTGGTTTATGCTCAATATTTTAGCAAGAAATGTTGTAGGGGATACAATATGGGTTAGAAATTTGTCTTTCAACAGATCATACTATGAACTTGAGTGACAACGGCTTCCAATTTGCTGCACAAAAGAAAAGTGAAAACCATACCTTTCCACGACGTCTAGGGCAAGGATTAAAGAGATCACGAAACAAGTTTCAAGCGAGTTGATCAAAAAATGGCTCATATCTCAAGTGAATCTGGTGCTAAGGTGCACCCACAAAATAATTCTATCGTGAAAACCCCTATCAAGGGTAAGAATTTCGAAGACTCGGTCCCAAAAATGAATTTTAGGGATGCCCTTCGTGGTGGACAGACCTCGACCCAATGCTAATATCAATATTAGGGCTTCCCATAAACCTCTAAGAATGCCTAAGATTGATCCTAGGAAAATAGAGTCAGGATGTCTTAAAGCAGCTGATGGAACTCCTATTGTTAAGCTTGATATGGGTAACATTCGGACTGGCATTGAAGATTTGGAAAAAAGAGGACTAATTTGTCGGTTCGTGGGTTTTCATCCGAGTCTATCTACTTTCAAAGTCTAGGCTGCAAAAAGCTGGAAAACTAAAGGTGAGTTACAAATCTCTATTTATCCAAATGGTTATTTTCTTGTTTTATTTGCTAATAATGAAGATAGAGAGAAAACTTTTCAAGGGGGTCCTTGGTTTTTTGGAAGGGCAGGGGCTTTTCATGAAGCCCTGGCATACTAAATTTAAAGTCGAAGAAGAGATGCCTTCTATAGCTCCCGTGTGGGTTAGACTCTTTGGCCTCCCTATTGAATTTTGGAATCCTACTATTTTTTCTTCAATTGGAAACTCTTTAGGAACTTTTATGATGACTGCTGATTGTACTCAAAATTTTGAACATATTATTTATGCTCGGATTTGTGTTTTAATGGATTTTGACAAACCCCTACCTAAAAATATCACATTACAATTTGGGGAAGACACTTGGGAGCAAGTAGTGGACTATGAGAACATTCCTTTTCGTTGTAGAATTTGCCATGAATATGGTCATTTGGCCAGTGCTTGCCCAAATAAAATTCTCGATCAAAAGAAAGAAGATATAAACTCAAGGAGGTTTCCAAATACCTAAGAAGAAGAACACTCAGAAAAAACCAGTTATGAAGGATCAATCAAAGTCATCTGCTAATATGTTTGAAATCCTTTCCACAAATGATGTCCCAAGTGAGGAAGAGGAAATAATGGAAACTAAAATCTTAGAAACACAATTTAAATATGAAGGGAAGAACTCAGAGACAAACCAACAAATCAAAGGTTTTCAACAAGAAAAAAAAAGGAGAAAATTTACACAAGAAAAACAATATTTCAAATGTCAAAACTTCAAATAATGCAGGTCCCAATATAGACTCCGTTGAACCATCTAGTAAAAAAAAATTTGTGTACGAGCATTCTTCAAGGTTAGAAGCCATCTCAGATTCAATTGGAATAAGTCAAGAAACAGGGAAAAAAAAATTGAAGATGGATTCTAATAAAAAAGTAGGTCGCAAGACCAATCAATATCATATGGTAAAAGAAGGTGAAAATCTTGTAGAGGAAGGTAAGATTAATGCCCTTCCCAAATTTTTTAGCCCTGGTATTAATGAAGATCATCACTTGGAATATTAGAGGACTCAAAGGGAGTCTTTCAAAACAAAATGAAATTAGAAGAATGATTCAGGTAAATCATCCACATCTTGTTTTCCTTCAAGAAACAAAGATGTCAATGGAGGATATGGACTTAATTGCCAATAAAATTTGGCCAGCTGGAAAAGTGGTTTCCCTCAGTTCCCAAGGGACTTCGGGTGGCATTGCTTGTCTTTGGGATCCAAAAGAGGTAGTTATTCACCATATGGTTGGTAGTTGGGGTTTGTTGGCTATAGCTATTCAAAGTAGACATTCCAACTAGATTATGCTCTGCATTACTGTTTATGCTCCGACTTCTTTGGAGGAAAAAAGAAGACAGTGGAAGGATATTACTCATATTATCTCTCATTTTCCTAAAGCTTGGATCTTGATCGGAGGAGATTTCAATACCATCCTCTCTCCGGATGAGAAAAGGGGGGAAATAGAAATTTGGACAAAAGCACCGACCTCATGAGCGAATATATTGCAAACCTCCATCTTGTGGATATCCAACCGAGATAATGGCCTTATGACTTGGTCTAACGAGAGGCAAGGCTTAGCTTGTATAATGGAGAGATTGGATAGGTTTTTGCTCTCTAAAAATTTCTTAATCCATGGTCACATTCCTAAAGTGAAGACTCTTAATAATGCTGGTTCGGATCATTGGCCAGTCATGGTGGAAATGTGGAAAACCAATGTGAGTTTCTCTCCTTTTCGTTTTCAATTAATGTGGCTTAGAGACATTTCCTTTAGACCTCATGTGCAACAATGGTGGAAGGAAGGTAAACCTAGGCATGGGACTAAGATGTTCTGTTTTGCCAAAAGACTGCAATACATTAAATCCAAAATCAAGACTTGGAACTGGAAAGAGTTTGGGGATGTTCATAAAAAAAACATGAAGTTATTGCTCATCTTGAAAATTTGAATAAGAAAATCCATTTAGATGGCCTCACGAGAGAAGAGAAGTGCAGATGAAATTAAACTCACAACTCGGTTAGAGGAATGGGAAAAAAGAGAAGAAATCTTATGGAAGCAAAAATCTAGAATTCAATGGCTCAAAGAAGGAGATCGAAACACAAATTTCTTCCACAAATCTCTTCTAGCTCGAAGATCTCACAACTTTATTTCTTCCTTAAAATCAGATTCTGGAGATGTTGTTTATACTTGGGATGGCATGAACTCTATTGTTGTTGATTACTTTTCCAATATTTTTGTTGCTACTCCCCTTGACTCAGCTTCACAATATAATGTTCTTCAAGCAATCCCTTCTCTTATCACTTCTGAGGAGAACTCTATTTTGACTGCTCCTATTACTATCAATGAGCTTCAACAAGTAGTTTTTAAAATGCAAAAAGGGAAAACCCTAGGTCCTGATGGTTTTCCTATTGAGTTCTACCAAGAGTTCTGGGATATCCTTCATGTTGATTTATTAGAGGTGGTGGAAGAAGCCAGGAAAGCCAAAGAAATTTTGAAGGTTATCAATAAAACTTATATTACTCTTGTTCCAAAAGCTCAAGAGGTTGATCATATCTCAGCTTTTAGACCTATTGCTTTATGTAATGTTCTTCTCAAAATCATTACTAAAATCATGGTAGAAAGGTTGAAGCCTCTTTTGCATAAGATTATTTCCCCAGAGCAAGGGGGTTATGTGGAAGGACGTCAAATAGTAGATGAGATAGTTCTTGCTCAGGAAGCCATCCATTCCATGGATATGCAAAATTCTCCTTCCATGTTCATTCGGTTAGACTTATCCAAAGCTTATGACAGAGTGGATTGGCACTTCCTTATCAAAGTTTTGAGGCAATTTGGTTTCTCTAAGGATTGGATGGATTGGATTATGGGATGTATCTCTTTAGTTTCCTACTTAGTTCTTATCAATGGCAGGCCTTCTCAGTCTTTCCCGGCTTCCAGAGGTATTAGGCAAGGTGACCCGCTATCCCCTTATTTATTCATCATTCTTGTTGAATGCTTGGGTAGGACTATAACCAAAAAGAGGGAAAACAAAACCCTTGAGGGAGTTACCATTGCTCATGGAGCTAGACCTATCTCTCATCTTCAATTTGTGGATGACTCTACTCTTTTAGGTAAAGCTACAGTTAAGGAAGCTTCTAATATTAAGCAAATCATTAGCTGTTTTTCTAAGGCTATCTGGGCAGTTGATCAATGAAGACAAATCTAAAGTTATTTTCTTTCATTGCTCTGCTAGACGAGGAATCCATGGTCTTGGATAAACTAAGATATAAGAAGACCTCTCTTCCAATCACTTATTTAGGTATTCCCATAAATATTCAAAGGCAAAAAAATAAAGATTGGAATTGGTTGTTGGACAAAGTCAAGAAGAAAATTGGAAAGTGGACCAACAAGTGGCTTTCTTCTGGGGGTAGAATCACCTTGGTAAAATCAGTCCTTCAAGCTATTCCTATTTATGTTTCTTTCATTTTGAATATCCCAAAGGCTGTTCTTCGAGAATTGGATCAAATCAGTCATCATTTCCTTTGGAGTGGTACTAAGGAGAAAAGAAAATGGGCCTTGGTGAAATGGGATACTTTATGTCTTCCTAAGAGTGAAGGGGGGTTAGGATTACGGTCTTCAATTAATAACAACAAAGCTTTAGCTGCTAAATTATATTGGAGGATGTTGCATAACCCCAATGCTCTTTGGGCCAATAATCTCACGTGCTAAATATGTCGAGAACAAAAGTCCTGAAGACCTTGTTCGCTATCAACTTCCTACCAAAGGTTCTCCCATTTTAGCAGTTCTTAAGACTGGTGAGGATTTGATAAAGAAAAAATTATTTTGGATCATTCATAATGGTCAACATGCAAATTTTTGGACAGATTCTTGGGATGGTCACAAGCCTTTGATAACTCGGTTTCCCGATTGGAGGCCTTGGATGGAGGAGCTTCACCGAGCTAATTGGATAAAGGTGGCTAATTACTTGTCGGTACCATCTTGGTAATTCAAAGGTTGGTAGATATTGGATCCCTATTGAGGACTGGCCTATTCAAATCCCGAGAAAGGCAAAGACAAGATATCCAAGGCATCCTTCATATGAGATCCCTCTCTTGGTCCCATGAAAAAGATTGTTTTGGATGGAACAACACTACTAAGGGTGAGTATTCGAGTTGCTCAAGGTTATTTGACCTTATGCCATAATAATCCCAACCATTCTTCTGACATATTTTCTCGATTGTGGGCTCAAAAGCTCTGGCCTAAGGTGAGGTTCTTTAATTGGCTTTTATTGCATCGTAGGGTGCTTATTGGTGAGCAACTTATGAAGCGTGGTTTTCATGGCCCTTTTAGATGTGAAATGTGTGAAGAGAATGTAGAAAATATCAACCATATTTTTATTGAGTGTACTTTAGCCTCCGAGCTATGGAGGAGAATGGCCACTTTACTTGGCTTACAGTGGTCCAATTTTTTTACTTTTGAACAACTTTGGAGGGATTGGCCTAATCAAGAGGGTGTTGATCATTTTATTAGGCGAGTAGTTTGGATGGGTTCTACCATTCTTCTTTGGAATATTTGGAATGAAAGGAACAACCAAATTTTTAATCAAGATAGGAAGGATATTCACTATATTTGGCAAAATACCATAGCCAACTTAGTTGAATCGGTCCATCATCTCCTTAATCACCCCCAAAACTCCCACCAAATATGGGATCAAGTGATGCAAATATTGAAGATTAAACCTTCTAAGGGCAACCAACTTAAAGGGAATGTGAGTATTAGTAAGATGGATAGGAATAGAAATTGGCAACCTCCTCCTAAGGATTTTGGAAAAGTCAATACTGATGGAGCCTCTAGAGGGAACCCTGGAAAAGCCAGTGTGGGAGGAATTGGTAGACTTTCGGATGGCTCCCTGGTTTTTACTTTTGTTGAGAATTTGGGTATTCTTTCCAATAACCTTGTTGAGGGGTATGGTATCCTCAGAGGCCTTCGAGGAGGCTACTAAGGTTGGATGGGAAAAGGTGTTAGTTGAGTCGACTCTCAACTTATGATTAATCTCTTGAAGAATCCTTCTAAGAATCATAAGGTGGATTGGAGAATAAAAAGAATTATTGAGAAGATTCGAGTAATCCAGATGGGATTTTTGAAAGTTGATTACAATCATGTGGTCAGAGATCAAAACAAGAGTGTTGATGCTTTAGCTAATTGGGCTTTGGACAAAGGTGATCTTACTTGTTATGGCCACCCTCCTATATGGTGGGCTTCTCAAATTAGGGAAGCTCTTCTTTCTATCATTTCTTTGGATGGCTCCGAGTTCGAAGGTACCTAGTTTCTTCTTGTTTTTTTTTTTTTTTTTGCTTCTCTTTGGTTCATTCAGTTTTTTTAGTTCCCTAGCTCATTCTATTCTTTATTTTGTTTCCTCTGTTGATTCTTGCCTTAATAGTCTTCTGGTCTAGATAGGTCATTGTTTTGTTCATTTTTTATTTCTTTTTTCTTTTTTGTTTAGTTTTTTAAGGTGGGTGGGTTTTTTTATTTTGTTTTGTTTTTGTGTTCTTTGTGTTGTTTTTTGTTGTTCTTGTGTTTTTGTTGTTTTGTTTTTTTTATGTTTTTTGTTATTGTTCTTGTGTTTTTTTTCGTTCTTGTTCTTGGGTTTCTCTTTGTTTGTGTTATTTCGTGTTTTTATGTGTGAGTGTTTTCTATGTTTTTTGTTTTTGTTTATTGTTTGTTGTTGGTTGTTTTTTATTTTTATTTTATTTATTTTTAATTTTTTAGGTTTTGGTTGTGTTTATTTTTCATGTTTTTTTTTGGGTTATGTCTTTGTAGTGTTTTGTTGTTTTTGTCTTGTTTGTGTTTTGTTATGTGGTTCTTGTGTTTTTCTATGTGGTTTGTGTTGTGGTTTCTTTTATCTTATTGTGCGTGTTTGGTTGTGCTTTTGTTTTTGACACACTCAAGGAGCATTTTTTTTATTTTATTTTATTATTTTTGTTGTTATTTACTTATTTTTAAATTGGTTTTGTGTGTTTGTTTGCTCCTTGAGTATGTCAAAGGTGGTAGGCCAGGTCCGAGTCCTGGGCATTTTTGGCGGAATGGATACCCTTGCCTCCTTGGGTCTTACCCGAAAGTGGCATCCCTTTTGGGATGTTTTCCACAAAAAAAAAGAGAGTCATGTATACGAGTGGTAAGATAAGAAGACAAAAGAACATGAGAGGTTTATCTTATGTAAATAATATGAAAGGTTGCAACTCTTGGATATGTGAGGAGTGCAATAGACAAAGAGTCCAAGAGTCACCTTTCTAAGGTTATATTATGGAGGTAAAGCTCCATGAATGATATAGAAGAATATCTAAAAAATGTATGAAACATTCAAGCATAAATATTAAATCTTGTATGCATATTTTGAGCAATTCTACTATAAGTGTTCTTCATGTTATTGCATGAATTATTTTGGCCATTTATATTCATATTTATTATTTTTATGAATATTACTATTAATCATGTTGGCCATATTATATATTTATTGCTCTTACATTTGAGTCTACTTAAGATCCAGAATATTGGGACATAAGATAATCTGGCTTAAAAGCCAACAATAATGAATCTAAAGGTCAAAATTCTAACCCAACCAATGTTAAAAATAATCAACTTGTCCTTGACCTAGCTAAGTTTCCCCTCTCTCCTCGAACCTTAGGCTTACCTTCTAGCAGCAAGCGTAAAATAAAGTAAATAGAAAGTTGCTCCTTATTTTATATCAATATTACCAACAATGAGAAAATCCATGGAAATAATCCTTTTTCAATTGAACAAAAATATGCTTCATGGTTCTTGTCAAACTCATAATTCATTCCTAAGTATATGTTTTCCAATATGGTATATTTAGGTAAAGGACTAGGGTTGTATGAGTAGGGAATCCAAGAGCCCTTACAAACTAAAGCTTGTTTGGAATGTTGTGGAATAGATTATGTCCCCATCCATAGTTATCCCCTTCCTTCTTCTTCTTTTGATAAAAAATATGAATCCAACCTTCTCGACAGGGTGTCTAATGATGACTCCATTTATTTAAACGCATTTTATTAGGATGAGAAGGAAGACGATGGAACATCTCTCCTCATAGATTCTAGTCTCTTTCAATTTATACAATCTATTAGTATAAATCTCATAACCCAAACCTATCCTAAGTAAATTGATGATGAAGATAACTGTGAGATAGAGGATATCCTAAATGATCCTCCTCGATGTGGTCCCTCAGACTATCTAAGTCAAAATGACTTCTATTTTGGTGGTTATTTTACCAAACTACGAACATCACTATCTCATAGCTAATATATCACAATCAAACATCCTTGGATTCTATAGATCTTGATATCCTAGAAGAGATGCCAAATCCCCCTTAATTAGAAGATGAGTCTTGTATTATAATTGAGGAACTATTGACATTGATATTGGGGCTTCTAAAAATATTAAGATCCTTAACCTAGGCAAGGTCTTAACCTTAATCGAGCATGAGGAATACACCAAGATTTTTACTAAATTTAAAGATATATTTGCTTGATCTTATGCTAATATGTCAGGTCTTGATCCTTTCCTTGTTTCCAACCACCTATTCATCACTCTTGGTGCAAGACTTGTAAAACAAAAATTATACAAAATACCCTCAAAAGTTGTTTTAATGGTCAAAGAGAAGCTTCAAAAACTTATTGATGTTGAATTCATCAAATCCACCAACTATTCTAACTAGATTTCTAATGTTGTTCATGTTGTCAAGAAAACAAGTAGCATTAGAGTATGCACTAAATTTTGGGACATCAATAAGGCATATCCCAAAAATGATTACCCTCTATTTAACATCAACATAATTATCAATTTCACTATAGATTGTGGAATGTTACATTTAATGAACAGCCTCTTAGGCTATAATCAAATAAAATTCGATTTTGAGGACTAAGCCAAAACAAATTTCAGCACATCATGAGGAGGCTTCTACTATCAAGTCATACCTTTCAAATTTAAGAACACAAGAGCTACCTACTAGAGAGCCATGACATACATATTTCATGACATGATGCATGACATCATGGAAAACTATGTCAATGATATTCTTGGTCAGTATTTACACTAGAAAAAATTATGTTTGGGATCTAAGGCATATATTCTAATAGCTTGGGAGTGCAATGTATGCTTAAATCCTTAGAAATGTATTTTTAGGGTTACATTAGAAAAATTATGGGGATTCATTGTATCTCAATTTGGCATTGAATTTGATCCTAGCAATATATTGGCTATCATAAATATACCACCATCTTGAATTCTAACCTAGATCAGGATCCTCTAGGAAAATGGCTTCATCTCCCAGCTTGCTAACAAGTTTCAGCCTCATCCCAAGCTTTGGAGGAAGGATGTGGTCTTAAATTGTGACATTGATTATCAAGTGACCTTTGATGATCTCAAATCCTACCTTGTGTCTCCTCTTGTCCTTGTACCTCCTAATTTTGCTAGACCCTTGTTGCTATACATAACAACATACCATGACTTAGGAGATATATTGGTGTAATACATGACTAACATAGAGAGTGCATCATTTTCTATATTAGCAGGACTAGTCAATTACAAAGTTCAACATACCCATTTAGTGAAGCTTTGCCTAGTTGTAGTGTTGGCTTTCCAAAAGCTTAAACACTACATGCTCATCCATAAAAACCTTTGTCATCACAAGGGTCGACCCCTTGCTACATCTCATGCTCAAGCCTCACCTCTTAAGACAAATCGCTAAGGGGGTAATTATGCTTAGAAAATTTGATATTAAGTTTGTTAGCCAAAAGTCTAAGACATGTCAAGTCATTGTTATCCAACTAGCATTTGCATCTTTAGATGATAGCCATACCTTAGTAGTAGAATTTTTTTATGATTCAATATTCATCCTAGAAGTAGATAAACCTAACTCTTAGACTCTATACTTTTATGGTGTTAGATGTGTCAAAGGAGTAGGGGTAGTATTCATCTTGGTCACTCCTCAATAGTATTTTATCCATGTATCCTTTAAGCTTATGTTTTCCTATACCAAAAATACCATTGAGTACAAAGTCCTTATCCTAGGGCTCCACATAAGTTTAGCCCTTTAGGTTAGAACTCTCTTCATATTTAGATATTCTTAGCTTGTATTCAACCAAGTCAATGGTGTTTATCAAAAAAAAGATAAAAAGCTTAAGCCATATAAAGACGTCATTGCTAAGCTAATGCTTGCTTTCAATAAAATCACTATTGAAGTTATCCCTAGGTCTATTAACTACCATGTTGACATTATGGCCTCAACTGCATCCCTTATTCCCTTAGATATTAATTAGAAGCAACTCCTTCTCCTGATCCTTAGTACAAGGATATATTTACTTTCCTTAGGGATGGTATGATGTCTAATGGTTTGAACTGTAATGAATGCAAAAACCTCAAGAAATGCATCTGTAGACATGTCATCATTAGAAATATCTTATATTGGTGTTTCCTTGATCTCATTTTGCTTAAGTTCTTAGACTCAGCCAAAGCCCAAGCAATTATCAAAAAGTCCAATAATGTATCATGCGATGGTCACTTCACTGGTGTCGCCATCACCAAGAAACTCCAATGGATGGGCTATCATTGGATCTCCATGGAAAATGACTCTTATGACTATGTTATGAGGTGTGGTGAGTGTGAAAATCATGGTAATATTGTCTATGATCCATCCCAATATATCGAATCCTTAACTTCTCCTTGTCCCTGTTCCATTTGAGGATGAGACACCATTGGGAAGATCAACCCAATATCATCTAATGAGCATAAGATCATCATCATAGCTACTTAGTACTTTAATAAATGGGTCAAAGTCATTCCTTTAGCCTCAAACACTATAATCCAATTCTTCAAGTTTATTCTTAACCAAATCCATAATCATTACGGCATTCCTTCCATGCTAATCTCTAATAATGGAACATCCTTTAATAATAAGGGTATCCAAAAAAATTATGCTTAATACAAGATTCAACAGAAATGGTCTATGCCTTACTATCTTCAACACAATGGCCAAGCCAAAATTTCTAACAAGACTCTTGTCAATATTCGTATGAAGCTCATCAATAACACTAGTCAAGATTGACATCTTCAGCTATGTCTTATCTTGTGCAATGCCCTGTGATTTGGTTTATGGAACTGTAGTCATATTTCCTTTTGAGCTAGAGGTGCCTTTCTTGTGCATTTGGTTATAGAACTTCTTTATTGGAGATAAATATTATCTTGATTATCTTAGCTAGTTGTAACTTCATGATAAAGAGTGGATCCATGCCCTAGAGAACCTATGGATCTACTAGCAAAGGCTTAAACATGTTTATAATAATAAGGTGTAATCATATTCCTTCGAAGTTGGTGATCTTGTTCTCAAAGAGAATTAGAAGAAAATCAATGCCAAAACAACTCTCAAAGAAAAATTTTAGTCCAATTGGCTAAGTCCATACATTATAACTACCAAGCATGGCTCAATTGCTTAACACCTCACCATGCTTGGTAAAGAACATAAAGAATCATAAACATAATGCATCTTAAAATATATTATATTTGAGTCGGCATTGATTATATATTTTATTTTAGTTGTCTATCATTGCTTGCTTGCATCTACCTAGTTTCATATCTACCTACAAGCATGTGCTTATTTTTGTCTGGACTGCTTGTTGCATCTTGAGTCAAGGATCTGCAATAACATGTAAATGATGATTCTAGTCTGGATAATTCATGTTTTGTTGCACTAAGTGACTGATGCAGGTGGATGCTATTAGTATCATATTTGTAAATCTAATCAGGGTTCACACAACATCCATCTATATCTATCTATCTTGATCTAATTTACCTAAAAAGTTATCTCTATCAATTCTTCTAAACTACAAATATTTTGTCATATAATGAATATTGTGAGGTTTGCATGTCTTGATGAAAAATCTATCTCATCAATCACTACATGATAGATATTATGAGGTTCATAGGTGCTGACAATAAAATAAATCACATCATCTCTTGTCTCTCATGTACACCATGCATGGGAAGAAACTAGTCAACAATAAATTCGTTCTCCCAACTAGAGGCATCATTCATTGCTAAAGATGAAGTTTTGTGCAATGTTGTTGCCTTAGATGTTTGTGATATTATTTTGGGTCAACCATTTATGTGTAAGAGGTATGGATTATACAAGTCTAGGCCCCAAAGGATCATTATCATTGTTGGAGGTCAATGCATCAAGATGCCATAGCTATCTGCTTATACCTTTATTTCCTTAACTAATGCTAAATAATGCACAAAAATGATAGCCAAAACAAGAAAAAAAAAAAAAATTATGATCAAGCCACAAAGTAGGACTATTGCTACATCAATTACAAGCCCCACATAGAAGTAGATGGATCATATTGTAACAAAATATGATGATTTTTTCAAGTCACCAACTAGAGTTCCACTTCATTGTGAGGTAAATCATTCCATTGTTTTAGTTTATAGTTCTATGTAATGTCCTTGTTATCACATGTTAGTCCTTAAAAATGATGAAATTAGGAGGTAGATCTAAGAATTGATTCAAAACCGACACATTAGACTAAGTGCTTCACCATGTGGTATTGTAATTGTATTGGATACAAAAAAATATGGAATGTAGAGACTCTATATTAACTATAAAGCTTTGAATAAAATCATTGTGAAGAACTACTATCCACTCCCTTGGATAGATAACTTATTGGACCAACTCCATGGTGCAAATTTCTTCACCAAAATTGATCTCAAATATGTCTATCATCAAACACCCATAAATACCATTTATGTATGGAAGACTACTTTCAAATCCAAGAAGGGTTTTTATACCTTTTGCCTTGACCAATGTACCTATCGCATTCATGAAAATTATGAATGCAATATTATATCTCTACACTAGTTCTTTTATGATACTCTATTTAGATAATATTCTCATCTATAGTAAGAAATGGGAGGAACATTTGCAATATGTCCAATAGGTACTTCAAAATATTCAAAGATACTATATGTTAAATTTGGAAAAGTGCTCATTTGGAATAACAAGACTCGATACCTTGAGTATATTGTTGACAAAGAGGGAGTATATTTTGAATTTAAGAAGATTAAGGTAATTAGATATTGGCCTACCCCAAAGACTAACAAATCTTCATAATGTAGGTCTTGCCAATTTCTATTAAAATTTTGTATTTGTGTTATCATACATTACTTGGCCACTACACCAAGTGATCCAAAGAGGTATTAAATATAAGTTCCATTAGGGTATATGCACAACAAAGGGTATTTGAGATTTGAAATATCGATTGTGTTCAGCTCCTACAATACCCTTATCCAATTTGAGTAAACCTTTTGAGGTAATGAATGATGCAATAGAGTATGCATTAGGAAATGTCCTCCCACAACATGGCATTCAATTACCTATCATATTGAAACATTTAATAAAGTAGTTTGAAAATACCCCACAAATAACAAAGAGCTATATGCCATTATCCAAGCATGTAAATATTGGAAGCACTACATCTTGGAAAAGAAAATCAATATCCACATAGATAAAAAAATCTTTAGAGTTCATTTAGACACCGAGTAAGCTAAGGAATGAAAGACATCAAAAGTGGGTCCTATATTTATAGTAGGTTCATTTAATAATCAGGCATAAGAAAGGGAGTGCTAATTTAGAAATAGATTTTTTGATACAACCTCCTCCAATCATAGCACTCATCACTATTCTTGATTCTTGTGGACATGATACTTATAATTGGTCCACCTTGTATGAAGTAGATTCTAATTTTGTAAATACATATTGAGATCTTTGTGTGGGTAAGCATGTTTCTAATTTTTATTTACAAGATAACCTCCTCTTCCACATGAGACATATTTATGTACTAGCTAGTGAGCACTCAAATATGTTTTAGGAAGTATACTTCAATAAAGTAGTAGGTCACTTTGGGGTGGAGAAACATTTGCAGTACTTCAAAAATACTTATATTATCCCAAGATGAGGAACAATGTCAAGAGGTACATCAAGTCATGTACTCCCTACGATGTTTCTAAACAAACCAATAAGAAACAAGGACTATATATACCATTACCCCTAGCATCCAAGCCTTGAGAATCTATCTCCATGAATTTCATCTTAAGTTTACCCACGTTTAAGCATGGTAGTAATTGTGTTTTTGTAGTAGTTGATCATTTTAAAAATGGCTATCATGATTCCTTATAAGAAATCCATTTTAGCTAAGGATATTTCTAAGATTTATTTTCATATATAAATCAACTTTGAATTTCCAAAGTCCATTGCATCTGAGAGGGATAATATATTTTTAGTACCTTTTGGTCCATCCTATGGAGGACAATGGACACCAAGTTTACCACGTCCATAGCTTTTCATCCTTAGATTAATGACCAATTAGAAGTTGTAAATCGAAATTGTAAAATATTTTTCAAATGTATAATTCTAGGCATCCACACACATGGGATGACATTCTCCCCTCCATTTACCATGGGTACAACCAATATCTATATAGCTCTACCAAACACAACTGATTTCATGTTTATTTCAGATTTCAACTCTTGGTACTATGGGTGAATTTTGGTTCCTATTCACCCACTCTTCTTTTTGAGTAAAAGGATGTTGGCATATCAAATATTGGCCAATTTTTTAAGCATTAGAGGACAGGCAGAAGGACAAACGAATAGGCAGGCAAGCAAGTATTCAAGGTAAATTCTAAACTCATGCCCCGCCTCTGGATGGAAAACTTAGATTCCAAACCCCCACCCAAGTTGGGCAGAGAAATGGGAAGGCAACATAGGGACTCTCATTCCTAAAACTCCCATCTAAAGAATAGATAAAACTTTGGGAAGGTAGCAGCATAAATCCAAGCCCAGATAGCCCATCTATAGGGTAGAAAAATGGGAATGGCGAGTAGAGGAGAATACCTAAGTACCCGTCCATAGCTGACATCAAAAGGGAGGCATTGGGAATCTCAAGTAGGATCATTAATGATCGTATCTACCTCAGTAAAAACTAATGGAGGACAGTTTGAAGTACACAAAGCCTGAGGTAATTAAATTTAAAAAAAAATATTTTAAATTTATTGCTTGTTAGGTCTAGTAGGATAATAAAGGGTCCAAATATGTGCAGAAGCATCTAACCCCTTCTAAACAACCACCATCCTTCCTAGAGTAGAACATCAATAGATCTTCTAATCGTTCCAATGAGATTCTTCCTATCGAACACCATTAATGCTAGAATTTGAATTTGTTGTAAAAATATCTAAAAATAGTAGACTACTCATAATTTTTCAAGGGTGGCTCTATGGCCATTACAATTCTTATGTAATTCTTCTTGCCTTGTAAATATAAAGAACATAACTATTTTGTCTCTCAATTTATCTTCACTTCCTTTTGCTTAAGTCTGGATGTTTATTTTTATGATGGCCATTTAAGCTTGTTCACTTAATTCTACAATATGGATTTCTTGGGTCTTGCTGAGTGGTTTAGGAATTTGCATCCACCTCTGGGTTTTGGGGTTTCATTTTTTCTAAAGTCAATTGGGTGGGAGCACTCTAATTCTGCACTCTATATTTCATGCACCCTCTCGTTGGTTCTGGAATTTGCTCTTGCTCGTTGTGTCGAACGATAAGTGAGGATGAGATGGGCTTATCTGTTAGGTGGTGTGTCATTGTTTTTTCTAGTGATATCGAACATGTGTGTCTTGATGCGGACATATCCCATCCTTGTTAGTTTTGGATATAACCTCCCTTTGCTTTCTCTCTCATTCTCTTTTCCCCTTCCACACTCTACAACGTAGGTAACTAGAATCGAGATGACCTTCTCCAAAGATCGACTGCCTTGCCTCTCCTGGGCCTGGTAGTTTTTCAATGCTCGTCCATAACTGTTGGGCATGCCTCTCGCCTGTTCGATGCCTATTTTTGCACCAACAATTTTTGATGACTCTATTGGGGAACTCATTGAGTTTCCATCTTTCAAGAAGTCAGGTTTTGGAGATACTATAATTTTCCCATATCTTTGCAAATCACCTAGCGAATCAGACTATGCAAAAAATCCATATCATGATATCAATTACCTTCATGTGCCAAAAATATTTCCATTTCCCAAATAACTCAAGGTTTGACAAGCAACCCTAACCTTGTTAGCGAATAAGGTATGCTCATCTAGTGACTCCAACCTAGTGGTGGAATCTAGTAAGATTGAAGAGATGGTGCTCCAATGGTGCAACTAAAATGTCCTATATGGAATGATGCAATCTCCTTAAAAATATCAAGCCAATAAGGCATTCCCAAGGTTGCATTAAATTTGCTCTCCAGTTATGATGGTACTATTGGCACTACATATGAATATTGTCAGGATGTAGCCTCCCTCTCCTTGATCCATGACATTGCATCTGAAAGTGTGATGCGTAGTCTCCTTGATTTTTCTCTTAAAGGAAGAGCACTATTATGGTTTAGAACCTTGGAGCATGGAAGCATCAGCAAATGGGTTGACCTCGCAGAAGCACTCATTAATACATTCAATGATTTTGTAGATCCTTTCCTACTGCTCACACAACTTGCGTATATTAGGCGAGCCTATAATTAAGCTATGGTTGACTTCAATGTATGCTTTACCAGAACCCAGAGGAGGATTCCTTATGAAGTGAGAACATATTTTTCCCAAGCATACATATATTATGTTCATGCCTTTGAGCCCAACATAAGCCTCCTCGTACAATAATTAGGAGAGAGGTATTTTCCTCAAGTTTTTAAGGAAGCATCCCATGCAAAAAGGATGTTGGTCAAAGTGGAAAAATTCCTGACAACATCCTCCTCCAACCTTTTCTACCTATCACATCCTCTATTCAAAATTTAGGGCTTATGGCCCATTCCCTCCCTTCATATCCCAATGAGAATGCACAACAAGAGTTGAGGATAAAAAATCATTGGATGGTTGAAGAAGTCAAAAAAAAGAAGAAGTCCTTAGATGAGGAGAGATAGAATAGTGATTTGGAACCCAATGTGCAACACTCTTACAACTAGTCATAAGAAGGCAGGACATGGGAAGGAAGTCAGTTCCTCGACTCATGCAAAAATAATAGTTATCTATTCCTTGAGTTGAGGAATATCATTACTTGGTGTTCCTTGCCAAAGAAGGAGGCTAAGTAGTAGGTTTCCCTTTTTAAGGAGTGGTGGTGTAATGACACAATAGTGTCAATCCTCCAGCAAGATTCAACCCTCAACCAACAAGAAGAATCCACCTAGAAATTCAAGGATGAATATAGGTTGTGTTCATCTGAGGTGATAGCAATTAAGCATAAGATGTATCATGTAGACCTCAGTTGTCACCTCTATAATAGTTTTGGAACTCAATAACAACCAAAGCATGAGGGAACTAATATCCATCCCGAAAGGGATGAAGTATGGGTAACAATGCAAATTGACCCATATGAAGTACGTTTATGGTACCCACCTCCAAAAAATATGATAGCCTAAGCATGGGCTAAAATAATTAAGGTAGCATTTGCACAAGTGGTCTGCCTTCATAATACGAAGCTGCTAAAGTCAAGTGCAATACTACAAGGAGCAGCTCAAGTTTTGTGTCATTTGATATGGACATTGCAGGTTTACTAGATAAGTGACAAAGAAGTCTTTGTATGTGGTGTACCAACAACACCATAATTTTGTGTAAATAAGTCGGTAGATAAATAAAATATGCAGTTTGCATAAAGTTGCATAATTGATGCCATCATCGCAAAGGTTGATCATAGGGTATCTGTTTTCATCAGGTGAGACTCCTTCCTTTAAAAAAACATTTCCCTTTATTTTTCCTTTCTTTTTCCCATATTATGTTTTGTGACTCCGTATCCCAATGGATAGCCTTCCTAAAGCTCACAATTTAGCATAGCAAGTACACCTTCCCAAGTGGCAAGGATTTGGCAGTACTACAAGCTAGATTTGTATTAGACCAAATATTTTGAAGAAAGTATTGGATCTTCTTATAAGCTCTATAAAAGGCCTTATGGATAGTAGTGTCAGGCAACAGCCTAAAGGTAAGACCTAAAAGTCATCAGGATGCATACTAACAAGCTAAGAAGATCCTTGTTGAATTGTGTAAAAAATAAGGGCAACATCAGAATAGACAAATGTCTCTAGCATTTTGTTTATTCTTAAAGCGGCCATAAGCCATAAAGGAGTAAATAAATGAAGGCTTGTTTTTTGAGGTTATCCCCAGGGCTACCTTTCCTTTTATCTCCTTCTTGCCCTATTTCTCTCTCTCCCCCCTTCTTCCCCGTGTGGTGTCTACTACTAGCCACCTTATTTAGTAGCTATTTCTTCTCTCCTCCCCATTCTTGTTTCTATTTCCTAGACTTCTCTTTCCTTGAACTTCTTCTCTTCTTGTATCTTATTTTTGCTCTTGTTCTCCACTGTGTACCTTCTTTTTGTGCCCTCCCTCTTCCCCTATTTTTGTATGGTAGCTTCCCCTTGGCTGCCCATGTTCCTCGTTTATTATTTTTGTCGTATTCTCCGTTCTTTCTCTTTTTGTTGTGTTTTTTCAAGGAAGAATGTTATTTGGGTTTCTATTTCCACCAAGTGGAAATCCCCTATGAGTCACCAAGAGTGTGGGTGAATTTTGGCACCCCTTCACCCACTCTTATTTTTGAGCAAAAGGATGTTGGCATATCAAATATTGGCCAATTTTTGAAGCATTAGAGGCAAGGCAGAAGGATGGACAAATAGGCAGGCAGGCAAGTATTCAAGGTAAATCCCAAATTTTTGATCTGCCTCTGGATGAAAAAATTGGATCCCAAACCCCCACCCAAGTTGGATTAGAAATGGGAAGGTATCATAGGGACTCTCGTTCCCAAACTTCCATCTTAAGAATAGACAAAACTTTGGGAAGGTAGCAGCAAAAATCCAAGCCTGACTAGCCCATCCATAGGGCAAAAAATTGGGAGGATGGTGAGTAGAGGAGCATACCCGAGTACTCGTCCATAGCTGAAATCAAAATGGAGGTATCAAGAAACTAAATTAGGATCATTAATGATCGTAGTTGCCTTATTAAAAACTGATGGAGGGTAGTTTGAAGTACACAAAGCCTGAGGCAATTAAATTTAAACTTTTTGATTGATCGAAGAGGTAAAGTAGATAGAAATTTATTGCGTGTTAGGTATAGTAGGATAATTAAGGGTCCAAATATGTGCAGAAGCACCTGATCCCTTTAAAATAACCACCATCCTTCCTAGAGTAGAACACCAACAAATATTTAGATCGTTCCAATGAGATTCTTCTTGTCAAACACCATTAATGCCAAAATTTGTATTTGTTGTAAAAATATCTATAAATAGCAGATTGCTCACCATTTTTCAAGGGAAACTATGTGGCCATTACAATTCATATGTAATTCTTCTTGTCTTGTAAATATAAATTATATCACTATTTGGTCTCTTAATTTGTCTTCACTTCCTTTTGCTTAAGTATGGATGTTTATTTTTGCAATGGTTATTTAAGCTTGTTCACTGATTTTGTGGGTCTTGTTGAGTGGTTCGGGATTCGCATCCACCTCTGGGTGCCAAGGTTTTATTTTTTCTAAAGCTAGTTGGGATGGAGCACTCTAATTCTACACTTTAGATTTCATGCACCCTCTCGTTGGTTCTAGAATTTACCCTTGCCCATTGCATCGAACGATAAGTGAGGATGAGATGAGCTGATCTATTAGGTGGTGTGCCATTATTTTTGCTAGTGATGTCGAATGCATGTGTCTTGATGTGGCCACTCCATCCTTGTTAATTTCAACTATGACCTTCCTTTGATTTCTCTCATTCTCTTTTCCCCTTACACACTCTACGACATAGGTAGCTGGAACGAAGGAGTCAGCCTTCTTCGGATATCGATCGCCCTACCTCTCCCAAGACTGAAAACCATTTAATGCTGACTGAGGACTACTAAGTGCATCCCCCCCATTCAGTACCTATTTTTGCACCAACATACATCCACTATTATAGCTCCCCCCATGTTCAACCCATGGGTACTCACCTCATGGACAAAAAGAATAAGAAAATATGGCATGGTTTGTAGAAAATATTCAAAAAATCACACAATAGGTCCATGACCTCTTGTCAAAGACAAATAAAATTATAAGCAATGTCATAACCAACAATAGGTCCCACATCGATACAAGGTTAGATATAATATATGGTTACATTGTTAGAAATAGAGACTTGTGAGACCCCATAGGAAGATCATACTCTTTGCTATGGACCATACATCATCACCAAGAAGGTGGAAGAAAATGCCTTTGAATTGAATCTTCCATCTTATTTTGGTTTGTATACAATATTCAATGTTGAACTTCTTAGGCCCTATCATCCACCTTTGTTGGACACTTCCATAGTAGTAGAATAGTTAGACATTGAAAAACTCAATCTAGATAATTTAGCACCAATGGAGGAGGATCATATTGTTGACACATGGACCGAGACTATAAAAAGGTAGTCCCCTCATATGTACAAAGTGGTCAAGGCGGACAACTTGGTCACCAAGGGGAATTTATCGCAAAAAATCAAATAAAGAAATAAATTCTACACCTAATACCAAAAGTTAGTACAATGAGGACCATTTATTTTTAAGAAGGTGAATGACCCAGGCATGTGGTTATGCTTAAAAATACCTGAATATATATATTTTTAATCGTAATCGCACTATTAGGGGCATAAATTTATGTTTATGAATTTGTTTTGATCCCTTCAATAAGAGTTTAAAAGCTTATAGAAAAATCTAGAAGTTTTAATAGGAAATACATGACTATCGACATGGAAAAATGCTTCAAAGTCCCTAAAAATGCTAAAGTACTTTATTAAATTTGGAGTGATAAAGACTTCAACTAGTTTATTTGATTGTTAAAAGTTTTTAAGTTTGAAGTTTTGAAGAATATTTAATTTTTTTTGAGAAATTTATAAATTGAAAAGTTTTTTGAGTTTTGTGCAAATATAAATATTTTGGAGATTAAATTTTTTCAATACCAAAATTTAGGAAAACATAAATTTTGTAAAATTACATATTAGTTTCTAAAACTAGGGAGACATAAGGTTTAGTACTTCATAGGAATCAAATTAGAAACTTTGAATCATTTGAACCTAGGGAGATATAAGGCTGTCTACTTCAAAAGTTTGCATATCGTGGAAGAAATGATTAAAATTGCATTCAAGGACGATAGTGAAGAAATAATGAATAAGTTAAAGTTTTATTTTCAGATTTTTCTATTTTGACGATCTTTTCACCTTCTTATTGGATTTGATGTTGTAGGGCCTCAATGGTAGCATCCTTCACCTGAAGTTGGTGTTGGAGTTATTATATTCATCATTGAAGCTTAATGCCAAAATGTATCTATAGCCATGTGGACACATTAGTAGAAGATACAACATAAAAGGACAAGATAAATGTATGTAATTTTCAATGAAATTTGCTTTATAACTCATGGAAGGTGAACCACCACAGTTGCATATAGGTGATTTTTCATATTCAATACTATGGATTTCCAACACACAAATTCTTATATAAAGAGTGATGTATCCTTGACTACAAAAAGCATGATTAATGGATGTAATGTTATAGTCTCATATCTCTTTAAATATTACTTGCATTTTACTCTGCTTTTTGAGCAATAAAATCATTATGTTATTTTGCTTATAAATTATTGTGTTTTGGTTTGGTATACTCTATTATTTTTTAATTGCATTCCTTTTTATCTTCCTTAACTCAAAATCCTAAGTTTCAAATCAATATTCTCCCAAGGATTGAGGCAATTTGCAATAATGTGTATATTCCAAGCTTCATATTTGTTAATTTGGCAATGTTGCATAGTGTATAGGACTATATGTATAATTCCACTTCTTTGTGCATGTGTGGTCAATGGAAATATTATTGTAGTTCCACAAGCAGTTTGTTGATGCCAAAGTATCCAATTACTTTGGAGTAATGTGATTCCTAGGTGAGTAGTTGGCATGGTGAACCAGATAGCACACAGGGTTTTCTAAGATGGTATAACAACTTATCCTAAAGATGATGGTCTATCATTAACTTACATTTTAATAATTGTTTGTGTTTGGCAATAGATTTATGTTATTCAAGTATAACACCCACCAATGACTAATACTATATCCCCTAGTGTTGATAATGGACAACATAATTTATTTTAGTGTATGATTCAAACATTATGTTGTTTGGTTCACCTTTCTATTGTGATGTTTGATCATAAGGTGGAAATTTTCATACTTAAACCATCCATTTTATATATAGCATTCTCTAATCTACTTTATGAATGAATAAATCCCAAAGGTCTATCATCTAAATGAATAATAGTTTTCTTACATTTGATGTAGTGGCACCACTATTTTTTTGCTTAGACAATTATATACAACTCTTTCTCATATGTGGAGTAGTGTTGAGTTGTGTTTGAAAGCATTTAAGAATAGCACTACCAAATATTTAGTCAATATCATGATGGTAATAATAGCATAGTTGGATGTCTCAATGTCAAGGAAGATCTATAAATTATGGTATCATAACTCTTCATGAAGTCCTCCATTCTGTTTCCAGCAACAAAAAAGTTGCCCTAGTCCTTAAAATTGACATGAATAAAGCTTTTAACAGGATCAACCGAGAATTTTTGCTTGTTCTTCTCAAGTTTAGGTTTCACAGGGAATGGATCCAACTTATTCAAGGCTGCATTTCCAACCCTTGGTTTTCTATGTTAGTCAATGGATCTGCAACTGGTTACTTCCCTAGCAATAGAGGGCTTAGGCAGGGGGATCCCCTATCCCCTATTATTTTCATCATCCTTGTTGAATCCCTTGGTAGAGCTCTCAAAGTTGCTTGCTCGGAAGGCACAATCTCTGGCATTCAAGTTGCTTCCAATATGAGACCCCTTTCTCATCAGTAGTTTGTTGATGACACTATTTTAGCCACCCATGCTTCAGTTTGGGAAGCAAATATGATCAAAGGTATTTTAGATCTTTATGAAGAGGTTGCAGGGCAAAAGATCAACTATGCCAAGAGTAAAGTTTTCTTTCTCAATACCCCTCTGCCTAGATAGATCAAGATTGCTCGTATTCTTCCTCTGAGCTTCCCATTGTCTACTTGGGGCTTCCCCTGTTCACCAGTTGCCCCAAAGAGTCCATGTGGAGCAATGTTATCGAAAGAATCAATAAAAAACTTGCAGGTTGGAAAGGGGCCCTTCTATCCCAAGCAACCAAAGCTACTCTCACTATGGCATGTCTTCAAAGTATTCCTATTTATTTCATGTCAGTTTTCAAAGCTCCTATTGCTGTCTACAAAAAAATTGAGCAAATTCAAAAGAGATTCCTTTGGGCAGGTTTAGAGGATAGGAAAAAGTTTCATCTGGTCAGCTGGGAAAAGGTTTGTTTACCCAAAATTCAAGGAGGGTTGGGCCTCAGAAGAATCAGCAATATGAACATGGCTTTGTTGGCCAAGCAGGCTTGGAGGGTGTTTACCAATTGCAATATCGAATGGGTTTCCATCATCAATAAAAAATACACTCACACCTAGAATTTTATGGATGAAAATATTTCTAAAATTGGGTCCACTTTCTGGAAATCCATTCTTCAAACCAGGTTCCTTATTCAAAAGGATACCAAATGGTAGCTTGGAACAAGGTATAGGATAAATTTTTGGTCAAATAGATGGATCTCTAATCAACCACTTAGTGAGAATAATGAAGTCTCAGTGTTGCATCCTTTACTAGATACTCTCATAGGTACAAAGGTGGCTGATTTCATAGACTTTTCAATCCAGTCCAAATGATGGAAAGAGCTTCACATTGCAAATGTTGATGCCCAAATTTCAAATGCGGTCATAGACTTATCAACCTTGCTGAGGGCAACTGTAATTCCTTCTAGTATGTCTCATGACACCCCTTTTTGGAAAGAAACTGACTCTGGTATTTTTTTGTCAAATCTGCTCATCATCTGTTGACTTTTAATCCCCAAGCTTCTCCCATTCCTTTCAATCTGGTTTGGCTTAAACACCTCATACCTAAAGTTATTTTCTCATGGTTAGCCATCCAAAATAGGATCCTCACTATAGATAATCTCATGAAGAGAGGAATGGTTGTTTCGAATAGATGTCATCTTTGTTTGGCATCCTAGAAATCTATCAATCACCTTTTTATGGAATGTTCTTTTTTCCACTCTACCTTGAATCATGTTATGTCCACTTTTCACATTTCTTGGATCCAACCCAACTCCATGGCTCTCTTTTTCTATCAATGGCCCATGCCTTTTAAAAATTCTAGGTTGTCTTCTTTGTGGAAAGTTTGTCTTCATCATATTTTGTGGTAGATCTGGCTTGAGAGAAATAGTAGAATCTTTTCTAACATCCTCAAGGACTCCATCTCTATTGCAAACAAAGCCATATCCTTTGCTATTGAAAATTCTAATATTTTCTCGTGCACCAAACCACCTGAGTCTACCCTTGAGTCCACTCTTTTTTAGTCCCTCAGTATTCCCTATAGTCCAAGCCATTCTCCTTTTGTTCCTCATCCTAGATTAGGTGCTCATTGGACTCCTCCTGAAGGATGGCTTAAACTCAATTATAATGGTGCTTCCAAAGGTAATTTGAGGGTTGCGGGTAATGGAGGTCTGGTCAAGGATCACACTGGTCAACTCATCGTGGCCTATGCTAAATTTTTGGGCATCTAAACTAACCATTATGCTAAATCATGTGCATTATGGAGAGGGCTAGAAGTTCTCAAATATTACACAGGAAATATACAAATAGAAGGTGACTCCATGAATGTTACAAACTATATTATCAATGATAGAATTCCCTCATGGAATGTGTGCACTATTATTCAGGAAGCTAAGGTTTTGATGCAGAATTTTAGTAGCACTACAACCTGCCATGTGTATAGGGAAGCTAACAAATCTATTGATTTACTTGCAAATATTGGGGCTAGTCACAAAAATTTATCCATCTGATATCAAGATTTTCCTCAAAATGTTCTTAATATTGTTGTCATCAACCTGGATATGCACAATGGGCCCTGAGAGTTCCACAATGCCATTCTTAGTAGCATCATCAGTAGCATGGATAACATTAGTGCCTACCTAAAATTGTTGATCAAGAATCAAGGTCAAAAGAGTTCTACAGTTGAATAGATTGTCGATGATTAGAGTGTGTTTGTTTATTTAAAAGATGTGGCTGGGATGTTGATTTTTTTGATAATCTTGAATATGTGTTCATTATTTTTTCAAGAGATACCAAAGAGGATTGTTCTCAGTCTTTTCTCATCATCCCTCTCTTTCTCAAAATTTTTAATGTTTTTCTTTTAAGTTTTGTTCCCCTGTGTGGGATTGGTGGCTTAAATATTTTGACCTCTGTGTGGGTTCTATTTTGGTCATGCTTTATTTTCTCCTTAGCCCCTGTGTGGGTTCTTTATTTTGGTTTTATGTTTTCTGTTGATCAACCCCTATGTGGGTATGTTCTTTCTATGATTTGGTCCATGGAGTGGCTAGGGTGCTTCTCTACACACTTTTGTCATATGCTTATGTATCTAGTTTTGGGTACCATTTAAAATCCACTTAATATAATTCCAATCACTTACCAAAAAAATGTCAAACTCAAAGGATTGAGTGGTGTCTAGCACATTTGACATTGACATTGAACAAAGGTGCTACTTCAATTCTTTGAATGCCTATTATTGTTTCTAAGTCTAATAAAACTTCACTTTTGATAAGTCCTTGATATGAATCATCTATGTGATTCTTTTTGCTTTGAAAAAATTATCTTTTTATATCCAATGATGAACTAATCCTCCATTTTTCTCAAAATTACAATCAATTGTGTATCTTGTATGGATTAATATAATGAATAGTTGTTGCTAAATTGTAAATATCTTGTTACTTATTTTTTTCTACAATTTGGTGTGTGAAGATACTATCTTGCCTTGAGTAAGCCTATTCTTTTGCATACTTCAAATATTTAGACTTGCTATGGGAAAGCAAACATGATGATACAACTAGACTAAAAGTTACCTTGTAAAACTACGAGATTGTAAGTTGCTAAACTTAGAAAACACAACTAGTAATTGTATTGGAAAATCACTCAATGATTTCCAATTGTATGGATCTATGTGCATCAATTACAATGGTAAACTATCAAACTAAACAAACTACCTCCCACAAAAATAGGTAATTGTTCTAACAATTAATAGAAGGTGCCAATTGAATTTTGTTTTAGCATATTCTTTTGTTATTTTGTAACTACCTTGCTACCTAAATTCAAAACGAGGGATCTTTAAACTATAGGATAACCCAAAAATCTATTATTTTTTTTTTGTATTTATGTATTGTAGTAGATTATGACCATGGTGTGAACTAAACCCCAAAGAATTGATAAATTGTTTAGGAAGGATTCATTATCTTATTTAAGCATGTACATAGTTCGGAGTTAAGAGTTAGTTAGAGTTAGAGAGATAAGTTAGATAGAATCAACAAGAGTATAGTTCTATAGAAAAATAGAGGACACACATTTTCTTTTATGTAATTCACTCAATTAATGAAAATAAATCTACACCTTGAATAAATTCTAAGTATGTTTTATTTTTTGCCATAGTGGAATTGCACCTATCCTTGGATCTTGAGCCTATTTTAAGTGTGTGATTTATGTGAACCTCTGAGCATTCCTTTCATGTTTTTGCATGCAATAGTTAGATGTCATCCTATGTCATGAATAAATGATTTCAATTTTTTCTTTCTATTTTATTGTAGTTAATTATTAATTGTGAGTGATTTCCAATTATATATTTATGTTTAAGTGAAATTTAATTTCTTTTTATAATTTGGTAATCAATTTCTTTAACTTGTTTTATTATGTTCATGTAGTTTTTCAAATTCACTCTTTAATTGTAATTAATACGTGCATACACCCTCTTTTTATGTATTCCCTTGGGATGAACGAAAACGAAGATCCATTCATGACATACATGGACTTGACCTATTGGAGCATATATATTAGGACCTCTAACAAGTTTTGTTGTTGCATATATAGTGTCCAATGCCTTCCAAGTGCACTTACCTGGATTTACATACTCAGTGGTCATAAACCTTGCCATACATGAACCAATTTAGCGGTAATGAAATATGTCAAAAGCCTAATACAAACCTATAATAAAAGTTGGTTAGTCTAGGGAAGCTTCTTAAATCTATCAAGTTCTTAGGCATTGGCCATTCTAGGATGATATAACTCTTCTATAGTCTACATGTATTCCTTTTTGGTTAATGATATATACCATTTATGACATCTATGTGATAATAAATATACACCCACTTAGATTTACTTGAAGCTTATACTTATGAAAGGTGTCACGAACTTGGTGCATATGTTGTAGATGTTCTTCCCATGTTTGGATAAACATGAGTATTCCATATAATATTATCACAAAGGACCCTATAAATAGATACATAATGCCATTTTTTAGGTACATGAATGTCATTGGGATATTGGTAAAGTCAAAGGGCATAATCAACCACTCATATAGTCCTTATTGAGTCTAGAATATTATCTTCAAAATACCTACAGGTTAATAGGTATCTGTTGATAATCTAACTTGAGGTCAATATTACTAAAGTATCATGCCCCTTGAAGTTGCTCCATCAAGTTATCAATATGAAATAAAAGATACCATGTTTTTGATGGTGATCTTGTTGAGCACAAATGCATAGACATTGAGAACCATCCTTATTAAGCAATAGCACAATGCTACTACCATATGGTGATGAACTATATCTGATATTCCCTTGATTAATAAACTCTTGTATCTAGTATCAAATTTCATCATTCTTCAAGATTAATCAATAATATTAATAATTGTTGGAAAAGTTGATCTTATGATTAGATTTTTTTTTATGCTTTATTGAATAGTGCAGTGGAAATCCTATGGGGTTTTAAAAAAATTTAGTATGGATAGAATAAGACTTCCATTTGTTGATACTGGGCAAAGTAGTCTCTAGTTGGTGCAATAAGGGTGAACTTCTTGGTGCCATGGAAACCATAAATGATATAAATTTATGTGCATGAGAGGTCAAGTTTTTACACTACTTACCAGATATTAGAGTTACCATCTATACCTTTCCCTAGGTGCAACCAACCTAAAGGGTACGGTTGAGGGTGCATCATGATCCGTAGGTTGAGGCACTTGACTATACCTTGCACAATGTTGTTCTTCTAGCTTCCAATGTTAATGATGATATGGAGAGGCGTACCCTTTATCCAATAATAGTGGTGAAACATGTGGTCTTATTATTTAGAGTGATCAGATGTTGAGGCATTATCTACTTGTTGATATTTGGCTCTTAGGCGTGTAGCATCTACCACTTGTTCTTTGTTTAATTTGGAAAAATAATACTGATCCCCTAGATGGAAAACCAAGTTCATATTTTGTATCCTACACTTAACAACATTGTGAGTGTGGACCTTATGGCGAATACACCACTCACCACTCGTTTACTTACCCTTATCTTGAGTTGTAAGTGATTTGGACTTGATTAACACCTAGGGTCCCTTAAGCACTGGAACTATTTGTGGCTTGGCAACTAACAAATTCTATTTTAGCATCAACATTCTAAATGGGGCTAAAGTTAGACTCCTCTATTTAGCTCAAGTTCTCTCTTCCATTTTTTATGTGAAGCAATATGCTTACACTAAAGAGTCGAATGGAAAATGTTCCATCTCTAAACAAAGATAATATTATAGACAACTAATATATTTGAGAACTTGATGCTTCTCATCGTTGTTGATGAGAAGGCAATTGTGAAGTTCATTAAACTTTTCCACCTACTATTGGATGAACTAATCTATGCATTGGCACGATTATTAAAAGTATATGTATTTGTCTTCATAGTAGTGGAAATGATAGAATTGATCACCCACCAACTTGACAAAGGTTGCCTAAGATGTGACCAAGTATATCTCTCCTTTGAGACTATTGCTAGTGATTTCACACCAACAACCAATTGGTTTAGACATCCTTGAGACTATAATAATCTTGTTAATGTCTAAGAATCATTAGTAGCATAATCTGATTAAAGTTGTTGAAGTCGATTTTCTAACTTATATGTGTTGGTCCCACTCAAGAAAACTAGAATGTTGATATTGGTTTATACCTTTATTTGTGGCATTAGAAAGGCATAGGGTTGGTAGCTATGGACTGGGCTCCTATATTGATCTCAAAACTACATAAATATATTGTCCTTATCCATATAACGTATTTTGAATGAGTTTTTTATGTTTGGGGTAGCTATAGTCTCTGACTATATGGTTGACTTCTCCATTTTGGGATTTCCTTTATAGGAATGGCATTCTTAAAGGTACTCAAGCACAAAATATGGCATGAATTCTTGTTTGTCATACCACAAGTATGATTGAACAAAAAACCAATAATGAAGTCTATTAAAATATTCTATTGTGGATTAGGATATATGTAAAGAAGATGGATGAATAAAGAGTTGGGATCAAATAAATATTATTTTATACCACTTGATGTGCACTATGGGTCCTATGATGTATCGGTATGGAGTACAACTCATAAAGCAACAACAAAGAAATCCACCATATAAAACAATAAACAAATAAATTATAGTAATGCAAATTTAGTATAGAATATAAGACTCTTCTATTAAGCATAAAGTATAATTACAAATTTTTAATACAACGATGTGCATTGCAAGGTGTAGGGCAAACTATGTTATTGGGAAAACGAGGAATAGTTTATATGAAAATTTATAAGGAAATAAGTAAAAGATAAATATTGAAAGAGAACTTCAAAAACCAAGAATATAGAAAAAAAATCTCATACTAATCTATATACAACCTCTATATGTAAGTTACAAATCAATTGGAATATGAAGTACTTCATATTCTGATTGATCAAGAAGTAGATTTAGAAACAATTTACAAACTACTTCTTCAGATTTCTCTACATTAGGTACTTGCTATTGAGTGAATAGGTGGTTCAATTGGTCCATTGTAAAGATGTTTTAGGCATTGGTATTTTATATGCATTATTGCTTTTAGGCTAAATGGTGACATGTAAAATTGTTGCTAAAGGCCTTATCTTCTTCTACAAATTGGTACAAAAGAGGTTATCACCGTAGGGTGGCACCAAAGAAGTCATTGCACCACAAATTGACTTAGCACTAGCCCTTCTAAAGAATATTTTAGATAGGCATAAATGCCTATAACATTTAATAGTTTTGAATTCATTATCCTTAGGTATCTAAGCAACCACTACTTTGCTTAGATCATAATATATGGATCACATGAAGCTTCTTAAAAGTACTCACAAATAATACTACCGTCATACCAAAAACGAACTAATACTATCATGAATCAAACCCAAATAACTAAATAGCAAATGCATCGATAAAAAATCCTTATGACAATTGGGTCCCTTTTCTTGAGTTAGAATGTGTTGGCTTGGCCTTGATAAAACCTAGTACAAGCACAAATTATCCATACAAGAGAATATTAGACATAAAATAGGAAGAGAATTTGAGGAAAAAATCTTAATTTTCTTTGTAAATTTTGAGCTTTAATATTAAACTAAACTTATTTCCTTTGTCCCATATGCTAGGGATGCTTGTGAAATATTGGACAATTATTCATCCTAAAAATCAAAATAATTCAAATAGGATTTGAAAAAAATCTTATGCAAACAAAAAACTTTGTTTCATACCTACTTGTGGGTCAAATTTGACCACATTTGAAAAAGCAAAGGAGGAATATCTTTTGAGCCCCAAAGTTCATTGAGTATTGAAAAATTGTCAAGATAGCATAGGCTCAGGAATGCTCAATATCAGGACCATGATATCAAACATGTCAACATGAAGCTTAATCTCCATTGGAACATGCAAAATCTTATGGCACAAAACCACAAGTATCTAGGGTCTAGACATTGAATACAAAGCAAAAAATTCTTATGCAAACAAACAACATTGTTTCATACCTACTTGTGGGTCAAATTTTGACCACATTTGAGAAAGCAAAGAAGGAATATCTTTTGAGCCCCAAATTCATTGAGTATTGAAAATTTTTCAACATAGCACAAGCTCGAGAATGCTTAAGATCAGGACTATGATAGTAAACACGTCAACATGAAGCTTCATCTCCATGGGAACATGCAAACGCTTATGGTAAGAAACCACAACCATCCAAGGTTGAGACATTGAAGATAAAGTAGAAGTTGAGCCCATGGGATTTGGGAATGCTCAAAGCCATGATAGGCAAAACGTTACATCCTCAAAATTGGGTTTTTCAAGGCAATTATGTTAGTCAAAATAATTTATCACCCAGGATCGTGCAAGTCCACAATCAAAGACCTCCTGAGGCCGTAATGTTGAAGATCATGCAATTCCTGGTGATAAGATTAGAAAAATAAAAAAAGAACCTAGGATCGTGCAAAGAAGGCAAAAGTTCCCAAGACCAGGATACAAGAAAATAAAGCCAAAATATTCCCAAACCCGTGTCGTGCGATTTGGTGACATCGTCTTTCCAAGCTTGAGCCGACTACCATGCATACAAATAAAAGAACATAAAAGAAAAAGTTCCTAAGGTTGGAACTGCCCAAAATCATGATTTCAATCCAAGAGAGCTCTAAAGGTAAATAGAGAGCCCAATTTTCAGCAAATTTTAGTTAGAGGTCATTTTTAGACCTACAATCGCCATGGTGTGCGCCAATTGGTTCTAGGTAAGCTCCAATAATATAACCACTTGTAAAAACCCATTGTAGATCAACAAACCAAATTCAAATTATTGTGTAGAATGAAATCTAGACTGATCACCTCTGCTTCTAGAACATTCTACCAAGTTGTCTATAATAGTTTTTATAACTAAATGTAAACCTTACGCTATAAGATTCAATAAGCAACTTATAAATATGAGAAAATACCTCAATACAAGGGTTGGCTCTATAGTCCTTGTATGGTATTGCATTGTAAATGTTGTTGATCAATGAAGTAATAACTATTTTTTCTCCATTACTGTGTGTTTGCAAGTTTTATATGTATGTTTTTCTCTAAGTCATTTTTGTTACACTTAATTGTTAGTGTATTATGTTAAAGTAATTCTGCTATTTGGATTACCTATTGGATTGCTAACAATTGAAGTCCTTGGAATGATTAAAGCCTTTATACATTTATTTTAAGTCATTTTTGTTACATTCAACACTTAGCTTATTCTGTTAAAGCGGACTTCAATCACTTATTAGACTGTTATTTGCTTGAATCTTTGGAATGAATAAAATGAATGTAATGAGCTAAATGAACCTGTAACCATACTTGATCATGGTTGATCTATTAAGTTTCATGTAATTGGATAGATAGTGAATTACTCTATAAGATCCAATACTATTACACTCTACTATGACTACCTTTCAAACCATTTCTATTACCCTTACTCCTTCCTAACCCTTTACTCCTTTCTAACCCTTACTCTTTTTATATCCCTTTTTTCCAAAACAATTATTTCAAAGGAGTTGGTCTTCTCTAGAGGTTGAAACATAGAGAAATCTTGTTTCATCCAATTTCTATACTTTGGCTAAAATCAATGGGTGCAATACCTTTCCATAACAATGGTAGATTTTAGTCCAACAATATAGTTATTTATGGCATGCTCGATGGGACCAAGTGATCAAATTTGTATCGCCTTCCCAAAGGAATCAAGATTAGGTGAATAATCTTGACCTCATTTGTGAAGAATGTATGTTCATTTTGCGACTATCATTCTGAGATAGAATCCAAAATTATATTATAATAAAATCATCAGTTCTATTTATTTTTTGATCATTCATGCAAATTTATTTCATCTTCATATGATTATAGTATTTGTAGAATAAAATTAGAGTATCCACTACATAATCAGTAGATTCTCATGACTCTTTTTAAAAATCATACTTAGGATTTCCTATAGACAAGTTATGTCGTTCCCATGGCCCAACAATGTTATCCACCATGGTATGATACTAGCCCCCTCAACATCCCAATTCTTCATGAAATACCAAAAATTTCCCTAAAAGCTCTACCCAATTATGAAGGCAAAGGAAAAATTGTATATGAGCAATGTCAAGACAAATTTTTTAGCTATAGTTTATGGTAGTATATTTAAAGATGTAAAGATTAGATTACTCCTCTCTTTAAAAGGCAAAGTGTTATTATGGTATAGATCCTTGGAAGACAAGAGCATCAATACTTGGACCAAACTAGTCGAAGCTCTTATCAACAAGTTTGATGATCCTGGGGATCCATTCCTATTACTTACTTTTCATTCATTTGAAGAGTCCCCCATGAGAGTATTTTTTACTTCAATGTTCATTTCAAGAGGACTTGGAAGAGAATTCCTTGATATTTTTAGCCCTCCCCATCCCAAGCTTATCTCTATTATATTCATGCCTTCCATCCTAACCTAAGTATCCTCATTTAGCAATCTAAAGAAAGAAGATTCCCTTAGATTTTTCAAGAAGCCATACTAGCTGAGAATATGCTAATTACAACAGGTAAAATCCCTCCTAGAAGCACTATGTACCCGCTTGATATTTCCCCAAGCACATATTATACACCATATTATGAAGATTCTAAGTCATTTTCACCTCAAGCACCCAAAGTCATTGGTATCTCTACCATGCAAGAAAATCAATCTTTGAAGTTATTAGAAGAATGGAGGAGCAACTCTCTTAGCCTAGGATGGACAACTCTGATGACCCTATGCTCATATCATAGTAGTCACACCAGTATACTAGTTGTTGGCACTCTACTGACATCAGGTGTGTCATAGAGAGAGCCATAGAGCAATGTCTTAATGATGATAAGGAGAAGGTAATTCATATTTTAGTCATGTGCAAACCTCTATCACATAATGAGGTTTATGCTAAGAAAATAAGATCGTATCTCATGTACCATTAGAAATTTCCATGAACAGAAAATATAATGGCTTTTACTACAGTACTTGAGCAAGCATTGTGGAAAAAAAAAACCTCTCCTGAAAACCAATAAGAAGTGGTGCATAGTTTTGGTCATACCATGTTTCCAACTGCACAAAGTGAATAAAAAGATGCCCAATAATATGCTCAAGTATCAATTCCATAGGTAAAATCATTAGACCAAAAAATAATTGAATTATATAAGAAGTATTTTCTAGCCATGACTCATAAATAAAAGGTAGAAACAGTGAAACAATTTATAGGTTTATTCAAAACCTTTATTCCAGCACAAGAAGAGTGGAGGAAAGATTTATTGGTGGATGAAGAAGTAGACTTAGTTGGGTTATCTCTTGAAGAGTCATACAAAAATAACAATCTAACAACAAAGAGAATATCCTTGGGTATACAAAGAAACTAGTCCACCCTGTTTTATTTATCTCTTTCTCTAGAAAGATGCATACTACATAATTGTGTAGTGGATCCAAAAGCTAAAATTATAGTTATGCCACTAGAAGTCTACAAAATATTAAACCTAAGCATCAGTCCAATTGACTTCGACTAGTTTAAATTTAAGGGAAAGGCTACAAGAACAACTTGTATCTTAAAATATTTTTTGATGATAATAAATCAATACCCAGACCTTGTGGTGATACTAGATATGGTGATTATTGATGTGCCTCCCCTATTTTGCATGTGCTTATCTAAAGATATTTTTGAGCAAATGGGAAGTTGTTTGAATCGGGCCCAAAGTCACATGCTTATCCTTTGCATTGAGAAGATAGTCAAGATCTCTAGCCAAGGTTTGCATCCCTTCTACAACGAATAATATGAAGAGCAAAAAAGAACCCTGCCAAAGAAAAATTCTTTGGATGTGGAAAGGAAATAAATGACTAAACAAAAAAATATTCATAACAAATGTGACGAGAGTTTCGATGATGCAATATTGGCACAAATAATATTTTTCTAAGAAAATAATTAGATTTAGCAGTCAATTATTCTTATTTCCAAAACATGAAAGATCATGAGCCTCGACAATTCTGGTTGCCTGATCAAATTTAACCCATGAGAAAAGAACATGAGCTAAAAATAATAAATCTAGTAGAAAGCAAGTCGGTGATAAATATGCTTCTCAATTATTTATAGGAGACATTGAAGAGGTCAACACTCCATGATTTGTAGCTTAATATAAGACAATAATATAAGGTTGCTACACATGTCTAGAACTAGGGAGATCAGGAAGACCAAGCAAATATAAAGCCTCAATAAGTATTTGAAGACAACTATGAGTCTCTAAGAATTTGTCAAGAAGAGAATCTAAAATTTTGCATCATATGATCAGGACATTGCAGATTCATGGGATAAATTACAAGAAATCACCCTGATTAGGTGTGGGAAAGCATGTCATATTTTTGTGTAAATAGCTAACAAGTAAATAAAAAGTTGACTATAGCTTGCGTAGACTAGGAAATTAGCCAAATAAAGTAATGCTTTTCTAGCAACCTTTTGTACATGTAATAAGGTGCTGAGAAACATACACCGAGGCTAGTATAATGAAAGGTGATCAACCTAGGAAACATACCATAGCATGGAGAAAAGAAGTCACATGAGTCTACACAACTCACACATGCAGTCACTTCAAACATGTCATCCATATCTTCCATTATTTCCACACAGTGTAATCTACCATTTTCTCTTCATTATCATCCCCCTTGACTCCATAACCCAATGGACAAGATAAGAAAAACTAGACAGGTGGCAAAAAAGGTACTCAAAGTCATGACATGGTATGAGTAGAGCTAACAAGATGATGCAAGGCACACATCATCAAATATTTTATCCTATGTACAATAAGCTTGGTTGGCATGGAAATGTATAATAATACATGCGATCAAATAATTCACACAAACTCAATTTGTTTGAAAAAAGTACCCAATTAGAAAGCACGATTGTACAATCATTATGAAAAGCCATCTGGCAAAGCTACCGCCTAAAGCTTTGTTCCTTTATAAAGCTTAACATGCCTCTAAAATAAATAAATAAATTGCTCTTCAATTCAGCTATGGTATGAAAACCAAAGTGAAGCCTCACATTGTTGCAAGCGATAGGCAGAGGATGATATGCAGAGGAGGTTCCTACCTAACTACATGAAAAATAGAAAAGTACACAAGAATGGTAAATTTTGGCCTACACGCGCCTGGAATATTTGCCTAAGGCACCTTGCCTAGACCTGAAACAACTTTTAGTTGTAGCGGAGTATGCTCATGGAGGTGCAATTTTGTGGGGGTGTTTCATAATCCAAGTATCCCCCTACATCATCTCTCCTTCTTTTCTTCCTTTTATTCCCTTTCTCCCTTTCCTACATATTTTGCTTGCTATATTCACTTGTATATTGCTCTATTAATCATGCATTCTTATCTTCCTTAGTTTCTACTTTTCCCAAAAAATATTAGTATATAGTGTTGTGTCCCCCTTATTTTCTTCAATTATTCCTCTCTATACCTCTGTTTTATCCTCTTTTTGCATGCATATCTCTTCATCATCGCTTATCTCCCACTTTCTATGATCCACAACTATGTCTCCTCTTGTGGTAAATACCATATGCATTTTCCTTTCCCTCTTCTTTCCTCTCACCAGTTTATCTTCTAGTTATTTTTTTCTCCTCTTATTCATAAGTGCATAGGTCATAAGAAAGGTTGTTTGAGTTCACAATTCCTATGAGAAAAAATTCCTCAGAAGGTGCTAAACATATGGGTCAAATTTTTGACTAAATTTGAAAATGTAAAGGAAGAGTATCTTTCGAGCTCAAAAAATAATTGAGTACTGCAAATTTTTCAAGATAGCATGGGCCTAGGAATACTTAAGACCAGGATCACATCAACAAACACGTCAGGATGAAGCTTCATCTCCATAATAACACACAAAAGCTTATGGTACAAAAATGTGATCATATAAGATCGAGACATTAAAGGCAAAGTAGAATATGAGCCCACGAGATCTGAGAATGCTCAAAGCCATGATAGGTAAAAAGTCACAACATCCCCAAAATTAGGTTAATCAAGGGAATAACATCAGTTGAAAGGATTGATTGCTTGGAATCGTGCATGTCAACAATCAAAGATTGCCTAAGGCCATGATACTGGAGATCGCACAATTCCTAGAGATAACATAAACAAAATAAAAAAGAACCCAGGACCGTGTGAAGAAGGCAAAAGTTCCCAACACCCAAATAAGAGAAAATAAAGCCAAAATGTGTCCAAATCCGTGTCATGCAAGCTAGTGACATCATATTTTTGAGCTTGAGCTCGATACTGTGCATATGGAGAAAAGAACATAAAAGAAAAGGCAACTGAACCTAGAATTGTCTAAAATTATGATTTCAATCTAAGAGAGCTCTAAAGGTAAACAAAGAGCCTAGTTTTGAGTAAATTTTAGTTAGAGGTCATTTTTAGACCTGCAACCACCATGGTGCACGCTAGCTAATTCCAGCTAAGATCCAATAATACAACCACTTATAGAAGGTCATTGTAGATCAACAAACCAAATTCAAATTATCATGCAAAATGAAATCTAGGCAAACCACCTTTGTTTCTAGAATATTTTGCCAAGCTATGTGTAACAATTTTTATTTTATAATTGAATGTAAATATTACACTACAATATTCAATAAACAACTTATAAGTATAAGCAAAGACCTCAATGCAAGGGTCGACTTTGTAGTCCTTGCCTGGTATTGCATTGTAATTATTGTTGATCAATGAAGTGATAGTTGTTTGGTCTCCATTACTGTGCGTTTGTAAGTTTTATGTGTATGTTTTTCTCTAAGTCATTTTTGTTACACTTAATTGTTAGTGTATTATGTTAAAGTAATTCTGCTATTTGGATCTGTGATCATCCAAGACCGAGACATTAAAGGTAAATTAGAAGCTAAGCCCATGAGATCTGAGAATTATCAAAGCCATGATAGGTAAAAAGTTGCAACATCCTCAAAATTAGGTTACTCAAGGGAATAACATCAGTTGAAAGGATTGATTGCTCAGGATCGTGCAAGTCAATAATCAAAGATCGCCTAAGGCCATGATGTTGGAGACCGCATAATTCCTAGCGATAACATCAACAAAATAAAAAAGAACCCAAGATCGTGTGAAGAAGGCAAAAGTGCCCAAGACCCGAATAAGAGCAAATAAAGCCAAAATGTGTCCAAACCCGTGTCATGTGAGCTAGTGACATCATATTTTTGAGCTTGAGTTCGGTACTGTACATATGGAGAAAATAACATAAAAGAAAAGGTAGTTAAGCCTGGAACTATCTAAAATCATAATTTCAATCCAAGAGAGCTTTAAAGGTAAATAAAGAGCCTAGTTTTGAGAAAATTTTAGTTAGAGGTAATTCTTAGAGCTGCAATTACCATGGTGTACATTAGTTGGTTCCAGTTAAGCTCCAATAATGCAACCACGTATAGAAGGTCATTGTAGCCACCTTTGCTTCTAGAACATTCTTCCAAACTATGTGTAACATTTTTATAACTGAATATAAATCTTACACTGCAAGATTCAATAAGCAACTTATAAGTATGAGCAAAGACCTCAATACAAGGGTCAGCTTTGTAGTCATTGCCTGGTATTGCATTGTAATTGTTGCTGATCAATGAAGTGATAGTTGTTTGATCTCCATTATTGTGCATTTGTAGGTTTTATGTGTATGTTTTAAGTCATTTTTGTTACATTCAACACTTAGTTTATTCTATTAAAATGACCTTCGATCGCCTATTAGATTGCTAATTGCTTGAATCCTTGGAATGATTAAAGTGAATGTAATGAGCTGAATGAACTTGTAATCATACTTGATAATGGTTGATCTATTAAGTGTCATGTAATTGGCTAGATAGTGAATTACTCTATAAGATCCAATGTTGTTACACTATACCCCGACCACCTTTCAAACCCTTTCTCTTACCCTTACTCCTTCCTAACCCTTTACTCCTTTCTAACCCTTACTCTTTTCCTATCCCTTTTCCTAAAACAATTATTTCAAAGGAGTCGACCTTCTTTGAAGGTTGAAACATAGAACAATCTTGTTTCATCCAATTTTTATACTTTGGCTAAAATCAACGAGTGCAATGCCTTTCCATAAAAATGACAAATTTTAGTCCAATATTACTTTAATACCAAATTAGATTTCACAATACTTTACTAGAATAAACTAGGTAATACATCAACTCAAATCATAAAGTAAGAGATTTAAAGAGTGACAGAATATAAATTAAAAAAATAGGCAATCGAATGGATACCCCTGGGTGTTTTTTGTGAAATGGATACCCCTACCTCCTTGGGTCTTACCCGAAAGTGGCATCCCTTTTGGGATGTTTTCCACAAAAAAAAAAAAAAACACATAAGATATGAAAAATTCCCTTAAGCACCCATATAAATAATCAAGATAAGATCACATAATTACAATAGATCAAGTGGATAAGGGTGTGGACACCAAAACCTATGTATTTGCAAGAACCCATCCACCCCACAATCCTGCATATTAAAATATGCCGAAGTCTAAACTTAGGTGTAAAAATCCTACACATTATCCTATTTTCCAGATTTTATTAAATCTGGGAAATTCCCCCTAGGATACCTTGTCTCCTTATTGGACATGTGTCCTAGCCACCACTACCCCTCCCCTTACCACATCTCATACCTCATCTCACACCTCACTCCAATTGCACCTACCCACTTGCCACATCTTCCTTATTAAGTGAGACACTTTCAGTGACTCATTCTAACTATCCCCAACACTTGGCTACCCTGGATTACCACTTGGTAATATTGACTTGCCACATACCTTTCCCTCCAAAATCCTCCAAATACCTATAAAAGAAACATCACCCCATCAAACAAGGTAGGGCTAGAAAAACGTACCGCCATGCTACAGGAATTGCTACAGGAGGTCACCAACACCCATGGAGACCAATTGTTCGAGGTTCCATATCAGACCTTAGTATTTTTTAACTCAACATCAAACGTCGATGGGTGTTTACATAGATACAAACACATATATGCATTTTCCAAATGATAGACCATGTTTAGCCAGCCCCAAACATGCACCCCCATTTGCTCTGGAGTGCTTTCAGCCATTGATAGACAAATCAGAGTAGGTAAAGTTAGAAAGGTATTGTAATTATTGTTTTTCTATATTCTGTATTTATTTTATGCATTCTGCAAGTATTTAATTTTTAGGGTTTTGTGGCTTCTTCCATGAATGTTTAAACAGGTGCTATAAACCCTCCCCTTTTTGCTTGCAAGCTTGTGTGTGCAGGAGACAAGTCTCTGAAGGTTGTTGTGGTGAGGAGTGGTCGGCCAAGGATATCTAAGCCTACTACCAACTAATTGGAGCAAAAAGAAGATCATTGACACCACCTCCACTTTGATTGAACCAAAGAGGCTTCACTCCTTTGTATCCATTGTAATCTAGAAGAGCAAGTTGTAATCATACCCCAATACCTTTGGGGCAAAAGCTTTGTAAAAAGAAGATCAAGGCTCCTCAAAGTGTAATACATGGAAAGATGAGTTGGTTTCAAATCTATGGGACTTGCTTCAACCACAACCAACATGACATTGTTTAAAAATCCTATTTTTTTGAAAGAAAATTAAAAAAAATCCATCATGGCAAGGTGCCTTGTTAGGGTGGAATGAAAAGACTACCTCTTGTAGATTTTCCATAGAAATCTACCTCATCAAGATTTTATTTTGTACTTGTATAACAATTGATGGAATATTTTATAAAATCTTACCTTGAGTCTCCTTATTTTGTCTACATTTATTTTTTAATTGGCTATATGGGATTGAAATGGGCCCACACGTATTATATCATCATTACATAGTGGTATCACAATAGCTTGGATATTATCCATGTATCACTTGGTAAGATTTGAATTTGGGTCTCCTCCTTGAATGTTGAGGAACCTAATCGATTGAGCTAATGTTATTTGAATTATCTTGTCTATTTTTGTCTTCATATCCTTGTCATATTTAATTTTTTCCTTCTTGATATATTATTCCTTAATACTTCCTCCATCTAGAGTTGAAACATTTTTGTTTCAACAAAAAGACAAATCTATTTTGGTTGTAGCATAAATGTTTTTGGTATTTCTATCTCCTTCCTTAATCCATGTCCCCATGGAATTTTGAGACCAATATGACTCATCATTTTTTAATACATTATGATAATCACAAAGTAAGGTCCATTCCATTGATTTCTACTCCCTCTTTTAAATTGTCAAGCTTGAATTTAAATTTCTCTTTTGTTTTAAATATGCTACCAAAATATTTGGCATTCCAAATATTTATTTGCCCTTTAAGATATTTAATCTTTTGAATAAACCTATTCATACATGATCCTTTAAACCTTACCTCATCCCACCATAACATAACCATTTGGAAAAAAGTAGGTTCTTGGAGCCATATATACTAAAATCAAAATGGCTTTGGAAGACCATTATTGAGTAGTCCACATCTAAAGAGAATGCGTTTATGATGTGATCATGCTTGCAACAAAATGTTTGAAGAGATTTTATATTTTGTTTGAAACCACTTGTTAGTAACAAAAAATTGTCCAAAATTTTTGCTATATGAGTTTGCCCAATATGTGTCTATTATCCAATATATACTAAAATCTTGAAGGAATAACATCCCGAAGGCCATTGGAATTGACAAATAAAGCAAAATCATGTATTGATTTAGACCATCCATGACTGCCACCATTCTTTTGCAAAGGAGGTAAAATTGTGTTGAATTCCTATAAAGGATCCACGAACCACAATTATAAATTATCATTATATTTGACAAAAATATGTTGGGGTTCTTCCAACATCTTTCACGAGGGACAACTATAGTTAGAGCATATACAATCATAACCCCAAATTTAATATTTTTATCTTTCCTAAAAAATAAACCTACAACCCAATTACTTTTTGCATTTAGCAATTGTCCTTCCCATTTGCATTTGTCCCATATTGTTACAGTACCATCGGAGGCTCCTAGAAAATAAGCTGCCAAATAATCTTCTATCTTCCAATTTTTTTAAATACATCCTTACATTCCTCACTACTTAATTTTGTTTCTTGTATTAAAATAAACTCAAGACTATAACAACATATTAATTCCTTAATAACTTTTTTAGGGGTCTTATTCTTAACCCTAATATTCCATGATACCATTTTCATTATCATTTTTTATTCTTATTTGTGGACTTAGCCCCACTTTTTGCTAAACACCTTATAATATTTGTTTTAGTTTCTCAAATAGATATCTCTCTAGTTTCCTTTTATCTTTGTTCTTGCTTTGAAGGTCTTCCTCTATTTTTTCTATTCCCACCAGCACTTCCATTTTAATCAATCTATTATATTTTTCATACTATTCATAATGAGACTTACCTTCTAATGGTCTATGTTGCCTAGATAATCTGAGGTGCAAGGAATAACCTTACCAACACTTTATTATTTATGTTTTCCTAGAAACCCTAAAGTGCAAGGATGATCTTCCATAGTAACTTCTTTTTTAAACAATTGTGAAAACCCTAACATTGCCCTCTAAACCCTAAAGTGTAAGGATGATCCTCCAGAGTAATTAATTTCTTATGCTTTCATGGATATTCTCCATACTCGTTTCTTCACTATATTGCTCTTGAAACCCTAAAGTGCAAGGGATAGACTCTACACTACATTCATTTGTATTTCAAAGAGAGAATTTTATATTTCCTAAGGAAAATGAAGATGATTTACTTAAATTTTAATTGAACCCTTTCATCTTCTTTATTTTAAATTTGCCTCATGTCTTTCTTGGTACCATTAATTCCTTTTAAATTTGAGCTTGCACTTTATACTAGTCATCCCTTGTGTCCTTTATTTCTTCTAATGGTTGATCTAACTAAATCATAATGGCCTTTGCCAATGCAAAGAAAATTTCTTTGTCACTTTCTTGGGAGTGGATAATCCTTGATCTATTATACCTACTATGACATGGGATCTCCTTGCTTCATCTTGAAATTTATCTCATGCTCAAAAAAAAAATTCTCCAATGTTTTCACTTTGAAATCTTTTGCCATGTGCCTAGCCTCATTATATTTGTGACATTGGAATGCAATATTTTCATAATCTATTTATCGCTCCCATTATCTTGACTTATATCTAATTTAATATATTATGGTAAAGATTTTGAAATATCCATGACAACACACACTTGGTTATTATGATAATTGGTTGATCCCACATGGATGAATTTCTCTAAAGTATTATCATTAATCTTTAAAACTCATTGATAAATTGATATGAAAGTCCAAAAAATCTAACCCACGTTAGAAGGCTTTCAATATTTTTGTCTCTATAGAAAATTTCTCACTCTATGGTCTTAAATATAATGCATCTCTTTCCGAAACCATGGGTCACTATCCTTTGTTTTATTCCAAATTTTTAAACTAGAGAAGATGATGAGGAAAGAACCTTTTGAAAGAAAAGTCATGGACTAATTTGAATTTAATCTCCACTTTCACTTGATCTAATTTCCTATCTTCAAAGAAACCTGGTCAATATCCATAGAACTTATATATTAACCCTATTTAGAACTGTTATGTCATAGTGACTTATCTTATCCTTAATAATTATTCATATTATAATATTTGTTCCCTCGAATAAAGTTTGCTATATATTCACTCTTCCTCTTGTCTTCAACTAGAGCATATTTTTTTTTTGGTAAGTAGTGTTTGTATTTACAGTGGGTTTTAACAAAGATCCCAAAACCTGATTACATAAGCAATGGGCCTAGGGCATCAATCCCTTGAAACCGAACACCAAAACAGAAATCCCGCCCAGCGGTAATAGTAAGCATGAAACAATCCCTCTCAACGGGAAACAAACAAATAAGAAAGAAAGTAGTTTTGGAGATCCCGCCCAACAAGGAGTAGCCAAAAACCACCATAGAGAAGATCCCGCCTAGCAGGAAGCAAAGAAAAATCGTTACAATAAAATCCCGCCTCGCGGGAAGCAGTCAAAACCACCACAAACAGTCCCGCCTAGCGGGAAGCAGCAGGGAAATCCTGCCATCCAGGAAACCAGCAAAAAAGAAAGGATCCCACCTCACGGGAAAATCGACGGATTTGACGGATCCCGCCTTATGGAGAAACCATCCCGCCCATCGGGAAAACATTTCGTTTAGCGAGAGCCATCCTGCAAGAAGCCGACAGCCAGCACAGAGAGGATCCAGCCCATCAAGAAGCGACCAGAGAGCTACACCACGAGGAACCTGCCTCGGGAGAACAGAAGAGGATCCCGTCCCGACAAAACAAAAAGAAATGGTAGGTTAAGGGACCAGGGATCCAGGGACTGGGAATCTTGAGCGGGAAGAGGAAACAGTCACAGGGATGGGATCCTTAGGAACCAAAACAGTGGGATTTATGGTCTGCATGCATAGATCAGACCCCCCCAAGAATGAAACATGCGACGAGAAAAGGAAACCCAACGAGCGGGGACCAAGAATCTCGTCCAAGCACGGAGGCGGCTTCGAGGAGCCGGGACTGGGAATCGAAACAACCCAGACAGGGAAAAGCCCCCCAAGGCCAAACCAGATGCCCAAGGTGTCCACCAAGGAGCAGAACCAGCACGAAGAAGCCTCCACGTAGGAATAACAGTAGCCAGGATCCCGTCGAGGATTCACAAGCAAAAGGGGGAAAGAGGCCCCCCAGACCACCCCCAAAGCTGTGAGGACCTCAAGGGAGACCCCAAAAAGCTGTCCAAACCCTAAACCATCACCTCCACCGCATCGAGAAACACAAGGGACCAGATCCATGCGAATAACCTGCAAAAAACCCCAAGGGGAAGCCTGAGGGAAAAAGGGAAGGGATCCCCAACCAAACAAGGATCCCTAGGAAGCACCAGTCCAAAAAACAACCAAGGAAACCCTAGCCGACCGGGAGGGGCACGGATAGTGGAGAAGGATCTCCCCCGGGAGATCATCTGCAAACAACCACTCCTCGGGAGGGATGACCTGGGTTGAGCCAGGGACTGAGCAGGAACCAGGAGCCATGGGAGGGGGAGCAGGGGAGGGACCAAAGCCCTCCCCTCTCTACTTTCTTCCCTCCATATATGGGATTGGAAATATTGATTGTATCTATCGGTGCCTCAACTAAAGCATATTTACTTCTATATAAGACATCCTTTTAATTAGGTCTTGCAAAAAATAACTTTTTTCTAATGCTACCTAGCTTTTCCTCATACAAATCCTTTATTTTATTTTTTATTTTTTGATATATAAAAGCAATATAAGATTGATATGGATGCAACTTGTATTACATTGTGACCATTACAAGGATTTAACAATTGTGCATGTGCCACATGGTAAGATCGGTATCCCCTTAAAGATTGTAGAATTTTACCATATCATTTGATAATATAATTGACATTTTAACAAATATATATATCCATGTTTTAATTACTTAAACTTATACCACTTAATTTATTTATTTACTTTTGTAATTTGTTAAGTTAGACATTTTTATTTTTTAAAAGCTTTATTAAGTTGGACTTTGATAATTTTTTTTAAATTTTATTAATTACTTTAAAACCAATAAAATATTAAAATTTATCTATAATATAAAATTAAAACCTTGATTTATGATGTAAAATTCTTCACTCCTATCGCTGCCTTAAGTCTAGGGAGTTTTTTTTTTTTTTTTCAAGTCTTAAATTGTTAAAGCGCACCCATAAATTTAAAACCTCTTACTTACCATATTAAACTCCTATGCTCCCATTGCTTTTCCCACACCCATGAGTTATTAAAGTTGGTTATCCACGTTTTGAAAACCTTGTCACATGGAACTAAAACTCTCATTACTATTGGACCTAATGGTGAAGACTTTGAAACTTTGCATAAAGGTTTACAATTCAAATCCCCGTTAAGAATGTACACCATCTTTTGGTAACATATGGTTGAATAACCATATATAAATAAATAAATAAAGTAGACAACATCCTCATAAACATCATCTCCTATAATCTATGGTCTCATAAACCTTAAAAATTACTTTACCTTTTACTTTTGAAATGAAAGATTTTAATTACGTCCGCAAGACCCAAATATGGTCTATGGGACCTCAAATATGGAAGTACAATTACTCAAATCATATCGTATGATCTTTAATATCTTTGAGAAGGTTGTTCATTCTCTTGCTGATTTGTGTTAGCAATTCCCCAATTTTTTTTATTTTATTGTCTTTAAATAAATCTGCCATAAACTTGTTCCCAAGTGGTTTTTGTATTTGTCACGAATATCTGAAAAACTCGGATATTTATAGATGAAGTGTTCCTCTGTCTCTACTGCCCCTGTGCTGCATAGAGTACATATCCTTTCTTCCCATTGTTCTTTGGGCATTGTTCATCTCCCTGTTTCACATCTAAGCCTATGAGAGTTAGTCCTTATCCGAGCAATGAGTATTTTTGTAAGTACATGCACATTTAACTCCTATAATATCTACTAGCTTAAATATAAAAGATATATATCTAAAAACGTCGAGAGTTATCAATATCGGGGCGCCTATCTCTAAATAGTTGCAATGGTTGGTTAGTCTGTTGTTTTAGTTTTTTAAATATTTTAAATGTTTGCAACGGTTGGTTAGTCGATTGTTTTAGTTTAAATATTTTAGTTTTTTAAATATTTTAAATGTTTGCAACGGTTGGTTAGTCGACTGTTTTTTAAATGTTTGCAACGGTTGGTTAGTCGATTGTTAATGTCGGCTTCTTTAATAAAAAAAAAATTGTTTACGGCGTGACATGTATGACCTCTTTGCTCTAAGAGAGCTAAATTCAAACCACAACAAAGTGTATACATATGAGTGTGTTAAATAAAACCTATCAACATTATATCTTGCATGTTCGGGGGTGGGGGGACAATGCAACGTTCGAGGGGGGGACAATGCAACGGTACGAGGTTTCTTCAAGAGGTTAAAGGTTCAACTGCGAGGTTGGTTTGGTTCTTCTTCGGGAGGTTCAAGGTTCAAACCGTGAAGTTTGAATCTTCTTCTGAAGGCATGTTCGGGGGGGGGGGAATGCAACGGTACCGAGGTTTCTTCAAGAGGTTAAAGGTTCAAACTGCGAGGTTTGGTTATTCTTTAGGAGGTTCAAGGTTCAAACCATGAAGTTTGAATCTTCTTATGAAGGTTCAAAGTTTAAATTGCGACAAATAACGTTGGTTGTAAGGATGCGAGGTTTCTTCAGGAGGTTAAAGGTTCAAACTGTGAGGTTTGGTTCTTTTTCAGGAGGCTCAAGGTTCAAACCGTGAAGTTTGAATCTTCTTCTGAAGGTTCAAAGTTTAAACTGCAACAAATAACGTTGGTTGTAAAGATTTCTCACACCAATTAAACTAGATTAAATATATAAAAAATATATATATATATCTATAAACGCCGAGAGTTATCAATATCCAGGCGCCTATTGATCACACTCCCAAGAAATAAAAACCTCTATCTATTATTTCTTAATATCGACTTTTTTAATAAAATATTAATATTGTTTACGGCGTGGCTGACCTTCCTGGCTACCATTGTAGGACGCCTATAGGCGTAATAAAAAAACATCCTATCTTGCATTGGAAAGTGTTGTGTCAATAAAAAAAAATGCATAGTCGTTTAATTAATTAAAATGTATTAGTGGTTTTAAGACGTACCTTCCCAATTACATCCCACGGAGATGAAAACAAATCCAGTCCTTTTTTTCAAAGAGCAATATGACAACGACGAGTGAATTAACATGTTCTGGGTTCAAAGAATTAAAAGGCATTCAACGGATGGTATGTAGACCCGACCCCACACGCAGCAAAGAATTAGTTTTTGATGGAAAATGTAACCACGCCCAAATTCACATGACATTTTCATTTGAACCACATTCACAATAAACAATAATTTTTTTAAAGGTTAAGTATACATTCAAGGATTTAAGATTTAGGAGATTTTAAGTTGACAATTATTTAAGAAGCTAATTGTTACTACTACCTCCCGTGACTATTAAACCTTTTACCTCTTCACAATTAACATCCTATTAAAAAACACTAAAACAAAGCTAATTAATCTACTACTTCTACCTAACTAATTAATCTATTACTTCTACCTACTAATAAACTCTTTACGTCTTCACAATTAACATTCCACTCCCCACTTAGTCTCTTCAATTAGATACCTTCTAATTACCACTCTGTGGAAACCCGGTGGTCTTTTTCAATTTATTGTTGAGGGTATTTTAAGATACCTGGTATGATTTAAAAAAAACTTGATAATCCCTTAAAAAAATCAATATTTTTGTTTCCAATTTATTGGTGGGTGTTCTTGGTGATGTGGAAAATTGCCTTTGAAGGGTCACAAGGCTCTCACGTTTGATGGGTGATTGTGACAGTCTGTGTTGACAATAGTTGCATCACATTCTCTCTCGATGAAGCTAGCCAACAAAAGCACATATGCTCCCCCTTGCTTTTAATTATTCCATGTTAAGACGAGAGTGGAAATTAATAAGCTCAGAGCATGTGCAAGAGAGAGGGAAAGGGGGAAATGGGGGGATTCTTTTCTTGTTAGAGAGTGAGGTGGGGGGTGGAGCTGCCCATCTTTTACTTTTTCCATGGCAGTTGCTTAGCTTGCATTCCAAACTTTTGGAGAGGAAATGAATGTTTTGGGACAGGAGATGGGCCCCATCCTACAAACTTTGTATGGTTGGGACTCGGTGGTAACAGATAGTGATGGTGAAGGTAAAGATGATGGATGAATGTGCTGGTTTGTTAATGATGTTGTCTTATCTCATCACACCTTACAACCTCACACCTTTGTTGTTCAACAAGACCCTGACTCAAAGGCTAAAGGCACACAAGGGCTGGAAAAAACTCTAAAACACTTGTTATGGTTGCTGTTTCTTGTTGCTTTTAGAAAGGAGGTGGCTGTCTTAAAGAGGACTTAATTTAGTGAATTAGGGTGGGTGTTAAGGCAAAAAGTGGTGATGAGTCATTTTGGGTTGTTGTCTATGCCTTAGAATATCTTCCATTGCTTAGTCATAATGAATCCCAGTTGGACCCAATAAATTTAATCCTGGCATTGGCATCAGCGGTGTGTATGTATGGTGTGGTGGTGAAGTTGGTCTGAAGGTGGAGATCTGGACTGCTGAGCTAACTGTCAACGTAGAGGGCAGGGGCAACCCAAGACTGCCTCACTCCCACTTCCAGTGCGTGTTCAACATAGGGGGGCAGGAATTCACCTCTGTAACAGAAAATAGATAGATCTGATTGGATTGCATCGTGGGTGTGGGATATAAGGAAGGACCTGAATCTGCCCTAGCTGAACCTGATTCCAATCTGTTTGAGATCTGATCTGGCATTTGCAACGCCATGGATTCCAGTGCCAATGGGCATGGGAATGGGAATGGGATCAATGGAGTGGGAGCAACAGCATTGAATGAGACCTCTGGGGAAGATACTGCTGGTGGTGTTCAGTCAGTCAAGGTTGCAGTGCACATTAGACCTCTCATAAACTCTGAGCGCCTCCAAGGGTGCAAGGACTGTATAACTGTAGTACCCGGCCAACCTCAAGTAAACTCATTTCCTGCATTCGTTCTGGATCGTTACTGCTGTTTTTCATTGGCTTTTTGGTGTATGATAATTCAGGCAGATTTTCTTTTTCTTTTTAAATATGGAATTAAAAAGGTCCACTCATGTTACATCTTGACGATGTAGTGGTGTTATTGGTATATTTCATAATTATGCTGGCAATATTTCTCCTTCTATATTACAACAGCATTTTGGCAATTATGTTTGGTATTGAAAGTTGAGTCCTACACCTATTATGTTATTACAACATTTTACAATTAAGCTTGGTATCCTTTACTTGGATCTCTTCCTTGAAATTTAACCGTCCCAGCTTATACTATTTGATAGAGATTCTTGTAAATTTTAGATTAAAAAAATTAATTCGTTATCAGTTTCGTGACTTGGGTCTGGTCTATTGGCAAATGGGTGGCATTGCACAACTGATGGGAAAGAGTTCAATCCACCACCACTGAAGTTGTCACATTTATACAAATTCATAACCGCAGTTAGATCCAGATGGTTCTGCCAGATTACACAGAGAGTTCAAAATTCAGTTTATGGGGTGCCATGAGGTCTTCTATGAGGATAGTGTAAATCATATAGGTAGATTTCTTCCCATTTTTGTGTTGGTCAGGAAGCAAAGATTCAACAACTTGCAAGTTGCATTTTTCATATGGCATTACAAATTTTGGTGACGAAAGACATGATAGTCACAGATTGTATTTATGGCTTCAATCCCCTGTGTTACAGAAGCACTTCCCAAATGATGATCTCTTACAATGGCTTCAATTCTAGAAGCAGAGTCTGGCCGGTCATATGCATAGATAGTGTAGGCCTTTCTGACAAAGTCAGTCCAAGCTTGGATGTACAGGTGATCAAAAATCGCATGTGAAGCTTAACTTGGAAACAGTTTGTGTTGGATCTGGGACAATAACACAATGGTGGTCTGACCAATATACCATAATCTCTAGGTGATTTGCCTCGGTAGATTGAGATGATTTTTTTTCTTTTTGGTTAGGATGCTTTGGGAAAGGCTGCATCACACAATATGTATATCCTTTTCGCTTAGATGCCAGTTCTCAAATTTGGCTTAAGGTACATTGTGATGAATTTCACCACTTAAGTCAACATGCTTAGATTTTTTGTTTCTTTTTTTTTTTAAAACAATTTTAAAGGGTTAGGATGCTTTGACAAACATGGTATGGACTTCCTTTTGGATTAAATGTCATGTGTGAGAGATATCTATTCCAACAAATTTCTCCCAGAGTTGCACCTGGCCTCATTATTTTAACTTTTTCTTGCCATTTCACGTGAGTAGGGCAAACCTCAACTTGATTGAAACCATGTTAGGGTGACATGGAATAACAGCCCTGAGTTTGATAAAATTTAGGATGGGCATTCTGTAAAGGAGTGTTGTCAATATCTGATATGAGACAATTTCTTATATACTTCTCATTTTGGCCTTTACTTAGCACTTATCCATCTTCTCAGTTTGGCCTTTACTTGTCAATATCTTTGAATCCAAAAAGGAATTTGCTTTTGACATATCATGGAATCTGCTTTTTCAGAGAATCTGAACTAGCTAAATCTGCATGAATTTGAGCTTTGGTGTTTCAACCCTACTTTTTGCCTTACCCAAGGTTTTAGTCATAGGATCATATTGATTGAATCATGACCATCGAACCATTAGCAATACATTTTCAACATTCAATCCGTAGCATCCTATGTTTTTCAAAGGTGCTTCAACAAAATATCAATGAGAAATGGTGACTTATTTTGAAATATGTATATATGCAAATGTGCATGCTTCATTAAATATCAACAATGGTACCGACATGCTTATGAAATGATAATCATGCGGCAACCACCATCATCTTTAGTAAATCATATACTCTGATCTGACAAATCATTCTTGATATTCAATAGAAAGTCTACAATGCTGATCTAAAAGTTTATTACATTGCAAAGTTATACTATAAATAAATTGAAACTATATGAAAATTCTTTCAAAATATCTATTTATAGCAATAAATCAGAAATATAATTCAAAATTATAAATTATTAAATTTCTAGTCTAACTAATCTGCCATACCAAGTCACATGACAGCTTGTCAACTGGGGTCAAACACATACCCTAGAAAATTATACATGCTAAGTTCACCCACGATGCATCTATATGATATTCAAAATCGTAAATGTTAATGTAGAGATAAGAAAAATAACTATGTTTAGGGTGCTACTAGGAGAGGCTTTGCAATTTTAAAAAATAGATTTGAGAAATGGGTATTACCAAGTTACGATTCCAGAAAATGACATATCTAAAACAATTTTTACTACTAGCCATTGTCTTTACAATTTCGTAGTGATACATTTTAGATTTGAGAATAGTCTTTCACCTTTACAAGAATGCCAAATCACTTTTTAAAACCACATACAAGATTTGTAGCTTTCTTGTTAGATGAATATTGAGGTTTAGTATGAATAAGGAAGAGAATGTCAAATGTTTCAAGATAGTGCTTAACCTTTACTAGGAAAATTATATGCTAAATTATTTGAGTTCTTTAAGGAAGTAAAGTATTTGATCTTGAAGTTTTGGAGTATCAATGAACTGGCTAATTTCTACATAAGGTATTTTGCAAACTTTTCTCAATTACAATACTATTAAGAATCATTGTGGAAGACAAAAATGCAGTATTGGACACAAGGGCAAAAGTAACTCTGTTCAAAATCTATGTAGTGTATGCAGTTTGAATGGTTCAAGGAACTTTGTGAGATGGCGTGAGACAAGAACAAAAGAAACATAAGTGGTATCAACAGATGAATTTCTTACAACAAAAAAGTGCTCATGCTCTGAGTTTCAAATCATGAGATGGTGTGAGACAAGAACAAGAGAAAGATAAATGGTATCAACCATAGTTACCTGGTATGGTTCGGTTTGGAGGTTGAGAAGGACAAAATTGTTCAGAGGTTCAGTTTTTCCAGGGATGTTAGGTTCGGTTCAGAAAATTTTGGATAATCAACATTTATATATATATATATATATACACCCATACAAAATATTCATTAAAAAACAATATAAATATATGCAAAAAATATAAAATGGAAAAATTCAGATTCTTCCATATTTTCTACATTCAACTATATATTCTACTTTATAAATGTATAAGTAATATTTTAAAGGCAATGTTTTATGATTTTTTACATTTTTTGAATGTATAAAAAAATTTGCAAATTAAAAAGTAAAAAAATAAAAAAGGACTGGATGGAACCGAACTGGTTTGGTCCAGTCAGAAAAGTCCAAACCAGACCAAACCTGGTCCAGCTTTGGACAAATGTGGTAACTATGGTATTAACAGATGTTTTTCTTCCTACGAAAAGGTGATCATGTCTCCAAGTATCAAATTCATGACAAACTATTATGGCATAATCACATAATACAATTCTGGAGGAATTGAAGTATAAAATTTTGCAAGAGTTCATGATAAACAATTGGCAAGTCCCAGGGGAAGAGATATAACTTACTCAACAGCTGAGAAGCATGCATACAGAGGTAAATAAGGAAGGATGACAAACTCTATAAGTACTTCTGAAACTTGCCAAGCAGACAAGCTAGAAAGAATCCATCATGGAATTTCAAGGCTGTGCACTGTAAGGCTAGTTTTTTTTGAACTCTTCGTTGATCTCATCAGTCAATTTAGGCTAATCCTCTGACTGAGCATTCATCTTCCCTTGGAAATCAACATTTGTCAGACTTAGAAATGTCAATTGCTAAGCAGAAACTTCTTCTATGATGTCTTGCTTTTAATAATTTTGGATAGAGTTCTTGCTTGTAAAATTCCACATCTTATTCTTCCAAGGAAAGGCTTGACTTGACTCTAAATACTGGCCTTCCATATGACATTTTCAACCTTTAGAGGGTGGTTTACAGCAAGTTACAATAATAGTAAAAAATATAAGCAAGTATGAACCCCTTTCACCTATTGAAACCTGTGAAAGACAAAGCAATGGTGCCAGTTGAAAGTGGTAAAAAAATTTAAGTTGTAAAATTGCAAGAAACTGAGAATGAGGGACGAGTTCTCTTTCCACCCAACCTGCAAATATGTGCAAAATCTATCCTTTGAACTTCTAAATTTTTTTGTTAGCTTGAAGTTCTTTGATCAATGTCTTCATAAAGTCTTGTCCAAAATGCCCAATTCTAGCAACACAAGTTCCATTCACAAAGCTTTCCCTTTGAGATGAAACCTGGAGGAATTTCAGAGACTCTGAATGTCTTTCCAATCCGCTATGTTGTTTGGATGTTTTGGGAGCCAATCCAACCCTGTCATCTCTATTATTTTTGGAGTATTTGTTGGCACTGGACAGATACATGTTTGCAGCTCTCTATTTTGTCTTTATTAGGCTCATGAAGGACAATCTCTATTTTGTTTTTATTATGTTATTGTCTTGAACTTAGTAGGCCCTCATTGTGGACTCTTTGTCAAGACAATATGGACATTCTTTGCTAGGCTTATTCATTTATGTTCTTAAGTTCCAAATGTGTCAAATGAGAGTCCAAGGAAGGTTTTCTTTCTCGTATTTGAGGCTATAACACCTCTATTGATTCTTTTCAGTACAGAAACCTCTTAAAAGGACACCTAAACCCCTGGTTAAAGGTTACCTGATGCATTATCCCTGGTGTAAGTAAGCTTGAGGTCTGCATTGCAGTAGCTACATTTTTCTTACTTTTGTCATATTTCTTGGATTAATTCTTAATTTGATGAGTATACCTAGATGGATGATTTGCAGGTTGCCAAGAACTCAGAAGAGAATCAAAAGCTCCATAAACTAGCATGCAAAATTCCATCCTTACACTGGTACTTTCCATTTTAAACACATTTTTAACATGGCTAAAGGTTAAAAAACAATATCTATTATACGTGCTTATGATCTTGTTGGTTGAAGGTGCCTTAAACCATGATATTTAATCACACTACATAGTAGTATTTTACGATCCCATTTTGTCAACTTATGCATATATTGCCTGGCAAGATTTGAACCTAGGTCTCCACCTTGAAAGTCCATATTTTTAACCACTTGAGCTCATGCCATTTGATTACACTTCCAATGGTTAATGACATGGTCAAACATCAGTTTCCTCAATTTATTGACACATGTAACATTTTGTGGAAGTCATGTTGCCGTTTTAGACACTGAAGCAATTGTTGGCTGTATATTTGTTGCTGCAGGTGCTAGTGCACTAATCTTTTACCAAAATATCTAGCATATATTTGTGATTGTACTCACTGGTGCCAGTAAATGGTTTTTTGAAGTCCCTAGTGTTACTCTGTCATGATGGAGAATGATATACATATTTTTCCTTTGCATTTCTATTGTCGTTTTATATGCAATGACCTGTATATGTAGCTAGTTTAACGTGCACACAATACATTCTACTGCGCCTTTTCTTTTCTAAAAGTGACATGATATATATTTTTCTCATGTTTTTCTTCAATCACTACAAATCAATTGCCTTTCCTTTCAATTAAGCTTACTGGATTTGCATTTTGAACTTTGGTGTAGTACAATATGTCTTTAATACTCATCATTTTTTTTTTTCTTGAGTTCTGCAGGTACAAATTGGTAGTCATTCATTTACGTTTGACCATGTATATGGGAGCACTGGTTCTCTTTCATCAGCAATTTTTGAAGAATGTGTTGCTCCACTTGTTGACGGTTTATTCCAAGGGTATAATGCTACAGTTCTTGCATATGGACAGGTGTGCACCATCTTTTCATAACATTGCTTGTATCGTTTGATCATTTTTTTTTTTTAATCTCATTTCATCCCTGGTTCTATTGCATTTGATTTTAAGTGGATAACTTTTATCAAAGAATTTAATGATAGCATACGCTTTTTAATTGTAAGTTTATCTTTTGATTCATGTTTGTTGGCCTTTACATGTAATTTCAGACTGGTTCTGGAAAGACATACACCATGGGCACTGGTCATGCAGAAGGAGATGAAGTGGGAATTATTCCGCAAGTTATGGAGACCATATTCAAAAAGATTGAAACGTTGAAGCATCAAGCAGAATTTCAGTTAAGAGTCTCTTTCATTGAGGTATGTTGAATGCACTTTTATCATATTACTTGTCCTACAATTGTTTGCCTCTTCATTCATTGTCTTCGATTCTTTTCTCCAGATAGCCCTCTCTTTTTTCTTTGTTGGTTATTTACGCATTGTGTATCACATTAGTTGCTGTTGCTGAGATTCGTCGAAACAGAAACACATTTTGTCCTATACCATTTATGATATATGAATTATTAATTATTAAATATTAAGTGTAGAAATGTAGCTTTTCATTTGCTGTTTTATGTATATTTATAAACATATAATGGAGAGCTACTATATCCTTTTGTATTTGTTCAATACCTGAAATATATGCACATTAATATTAACTAGGACTACTGATTGATGCATGTCATGTGGTATCTGAGTCTCCACTTCTGATGTTAATGATATTTCTCACTATGCAATAAAAAATTCATGACAACAATGTTCCTTGCTGTGGTAAAAATTCAAGAGAAGCTATTAAGTTTAATGTAATTGTATTGTAAAAAGTTTCAGCGAGAATTTAATAAAATATTTACTAAAAGCAATGGGGTGTCAAGAATTTGTTGGTTTATGACAGTCGCTAGATAAATTATGATAAATCTTTGAGATGGTGTCCAACTCTGTGAGAAGCCCCTGTTGCAACTCAGGCATCTTATTGTTGTATTCAAGGGCAACTATTCTTCACTGTTTACAGTCCAAATTACAAAGGCAGAATCATGTTACTTCTCTTTAGTCTACACCATACTTACTATATAAGGGAAATGGTCATTGGTCTAAAAAAACAAATTGTAACCTCCAACCCATTCAAACAATTATGCGGTCAGTCAAGACAGCTTGTCTCCAATGACAACGGAATGAGAAAGTACTTTGAAACTTCAAGAAATTGTTAACAAGCATAACCCGAGCATTCTCTTTCAGAGAAACCTCCTTTAACTACTGGCTGAGAGGGAGAATTAAGGCAATATAATCAACTGTCTTCTCTTTCTTCCTCCATTTGGTCAATTGAGATGGAACTTGAGAATTTAGATCCAAACCACCTGCTTTGAAATAAGACAAAGTCGATCTCTAGAAACCATTAAAGAATTCATGACCAAATTAAAAACTAAGGACTGTTTATGAAAGCTAAGTTTGTCTTTTGTTTGCATTGTCAGGAATCTAGGTTGGCAAGATGCTTTCCTTTTTTTGCGATAAACTTGTCTTTTTTGTCTAAGTATTCTGAACTTGTGAATCAAGTGCTGTATAATAGAATGCAGATAATTAAATAATAAATGCTCAGCAATGGAAGCCCTGCCTTGGAACAAAATCCAAGACAGCATATAGTACATGAGGAAGATAAGGAAAAGGGCCCAGAAAAATTCAATCAAAAGACTGGTGCCCAATGGATTAGTTGCAGGATATGGTAAGAATAAAGTGCCAAGCATAGAGATTCAAACTGCACACAGAAATTCAAAATGTCCACAAATGATCAATGTAGGTCAGTGGGGACGAAAATATTTAGTTAGGCACAACCACCAAGAAGAATTCCCATAAAATGTGGAAAGCTTTTGAAACAAATGAAAGTGAAATTAGATGTAATGTATGCCTGATGAATCATGATTTAGATGGCTGAACAAAAAGAGCTATATCAAGTAAGGATGACTTCTCATCCACATTTCCGGAGGCAATAACCATGATTAAGAATATCTTTTGGCTAATGGTCTGGACTAATACGGCCTTGTAATTATTGGTAGCATCAAAGTATTTCCATTATAGGCAACAAGAAAAGAAAGCATGCTACCATCTAAGGCCCAGGAATTCATAGTCTAAGCAGAGTGCAAAGATGTTGGTTGTTTTTCTGTATCCTGTTAACCTGTAAGGAGACACTTGACTAGCGGAACCAAGCCTCCTCTCTGTTTTGGTCCTAGTTTGAGTGGGCTGCTGAATAAATTCAATTGAGGGGCAGTGTCTGATAGGTCGATGGCTGTTCTGCTTGGAAGCTTAACTAGCCACCACTACAACCAGGGTTTGTAAACCCACTCATAAAGATGAACGGAAAATCAGTGTGAATCATGGGGTTGCATTAACAGGGGCGGGGGATAGATTACCTGTGTCTCCTATGTTTCCAGGTGAGAGAACTCACAACAAACATTGCCTGACATCGCTGAAATATCAGGGATGGCCTGGTCATAACTGTCTAGATGTTCCAAGATCCACCTGCACATTTCAAGAAGAGAGAAAAAGAAGAAAAGGCAACCACAAAAAAACCAAAAAATAAAAAATTAAAGAAAACTTTGTTTTAGTTCTAATGGAGGTTCAAAGTCATCTCTTCTCTTCAATTGTGGATCAGTGATTTATCAAAAGAAAAAAAAAAAAAAAATATATATATATATATATATATATATATATATATATATATATATATATATTTTTTTTATATAATGACTCCCGAGGATCCCATGTGCCATCCTCTGGAATTGGAAGTTTTGTTCAAATCATATCCCGAACGTGACCCCACATATCAATGTACCCAAAACTTGGCATACCATTAAAAAATATGGACTTAAACTATAGACAAATGGGTTTTCACATAAAAATGAATAATAGAAAACATAATGATTTGTACAGAGGCATAAGCAGAAAAATTCAAATACAGAAAGAGAAATCCTATAAGAAAACAGAAAAGATACCCTTATGAAATCCATAGCACAATCTCTGTAGCTTAATAGGTCTACTTTGCATAACATTCTCTTCCATGAAGTATCTCTTCATTGTTGGGTGAATTTTTTGATGCTTAGACAGTCCATAATGATTGGATGATTATGAATACATGTTGAATCTGTCATGATCTCTTACTGCTACTTTATTGATTGATACATTGCATTCTTGGATTAGAGAAGATCCTTAATGGTCAAACAACCCTACAAGTAAAACACTTATTAGTGATATTTCTTAGTATAGTTACCGTATCCGACAATTCTCTTGCTTGGATATTTGTATCCACATATCAGATATGGATACGATACTTATTGGATACTGTATCCAGATGTATCCAAATAGAGGGGTATCATACCAGATGTATCCAAATATAGGGGTATCATATCTAGACGTATCCCAATACAACCTGAGTGAGCCTAATGGTGAAGGCTTAGGTATTCCAGATAGGAGGTCCAAGGTTTGAATCCAAAGGGGGGTAGGGCATGTATGCCCCTCGGAAGATTGCACAACATGAGTTCCTTCTCCCACGCATAGTGGAACCGAGCATGGGGTGGTTTGATATGCGTAACGCTCATGTATCTTAAAAGTTACTTAACTTATTAACTAAATACATGGGTATCGTTTTTAGATGTATCTGAATACATACCCCCTATTTGGTCCATAGCTAATATTCCTAGAATGGCCTAGGCATCTCTAGCATTGCATTCATAACATGAGATTAAAAGAAGAATATGCAATTTTTAAAGAAATAAAAAAATTTAAAAATATCAATGACAATAGTCCTCTTAGTTAATGAAAATATCCTATTCAAAACTTATATGTGTAAACATTTTTGTGTTATATCTTTTTTTTTCATATATAAAACATATATGCTTTTTATAATGTCGTATCCAGCCATATCCATATCAGGTCTTCAAAATTTGTCATATCTATATCCGATACCATACCAGTATCAGATATCATATCCATTTCCGTTCAACATAGTTTCATAATATTGCCAACACTGCGGTCTTTTGTTACCATCTTCTGTGCTAACTTCTTGATTGGTATATAAGAGTACTGTAGCGTTTGCACTTGGTCTGATCTTGAGGCTTGTTGTTAAGTAATATTGCATATTTTTTCTAATACCGACATTCAGGAAGGCTAGTTTGTTCAGTTGAGTTTAGGGGGTTGTTTTCAAGGTATGTCTGCAGAGTTGAATTTTTGTCAGGTTAGGTAGTAAACCAGAATCATTTAGTTTGATTCCATTGGATTATTTTATGCTAATGCTTAATGCAGTATATTTACATCTATATGTTTTTTGTTCCACTTATTTTGTGTAGTGATCTCGTACCATGAGATAGTAAAGCAGGGAAACTAATGATTTTGGTGTGGCCATGCTTGATTTCTATCTATGTGAAGATTCTGAAAGAAGAGGTCCATGACCTACTTGATCCTAGTCCTCCATCTGCGCTAAAGGCCGATGCAGTCAGTGGTCTTGGAGGAAGGCCATCAGTCCCTGGCAAGTCACCCATACAAATCCGGGAAACACCAAATGGGGTCATAACACTTGCAGGTTCAACAGAGGTAGATGTGAGCACTCAGAAAGAAATGGCTGCATGTCTGGCACAAGGTTCAATGTCTCGAGCAACTGGAAGCACAAACATGAATTCTCAGTCCAGGTTGACACTTTATTGACCCATCTTTTTCTTTCTATTTTATATTATTGTCCAGCCCTATGGTATGATGAAAATGATTGTCTTTGGCTGTATTTTCAAGGCAAATTCACAGAAGTTTGGTTTATTACAACTTATGAAGGGGAACCATATTTTAATGTTTAGATTTTGAATGTAAAGCACTTGGCTTACTACCATAAAAGCTTTAGACCATTAAACACTTTTTTGGTCAAGGAAAAATATGTTTTCATATTTCAGCTTCCAAATTATAATATAAAAATGAATTGTGTTCAGTAGACAAGCCAGAAATATATATACTTCACCAGAGTGTGATATGTAGAGCATTATATTGATCCGTGAGCCTAATATGTTTATTTACATCAATTCAAAAACTTGTACCATCAGCAGTTTTGGGGTAGCATGGGGTTGACACTTTTCATTGACCAGCCTTATGAAACAGACCAGTATAAAACAATTTTAAAACAAGGACAACATTTGGGTCAGGATAGGGAGCATGGTTTTTGTAAGGTCTTCTTTTCTGTTTTTCACACGGGATAATCATTATTTTTGTCCCTACCAATCTTATTATAAGTAATCTAGTTAGAGGTATTCTGTGACTTGCATAATGCAATAAATTTTAATTGTCAGGCACAAGAAAGTCTCCTTTATTGAATTTCTTTACCTGTTATGTATAAAGAGTGATATTATGCATGAATGCATGAATCATCATTAAACCTTAGATCCTGACCCTAGGGTGGTGGCTAATTAGTATGCTTGCAATGCCTCTTATATAGCTCTTATTCTATTCTAATAGTTATAACGTGGATTGTTTGTTTGGTTAAGGAACTCTATGGTAGATCCTATTTTATCTATATTTGCAATTCCTGAGATATCATAGGCATGGTGATTCCCTCTGTGGTCCATATCTTCGATCAGGTATAAATGCACCCTTGTATTGTGGTTCATCCTTTACAGAGGTATTCAAGAAGTTTGAAACTTAAGGATCATCATTGCAGTTTGTCTCATCAAGGTGTATGGAATACAGCAAATGCTAGGGGACTGAAGTCACAAATTAGTGAGTCTATATTCCAACAGGGAAGTGATGATGGATGTCAAGGTGATTTCTACAATTAAAGATTGATTTTAGGTCTGGTGATGACTATATCTTATTTCTTCACCTGCTTTGAACACTATAGTCAACCCTCACTTTCTTGTAGAGATTGAGTGTGATTACATTATATGCCAACCTTCATGTGTGTATGTGGGAAGGGAAGCTGTAAGCTGTATTAAAGCCTTATGGATAAGCCCTAACTGGAAACCTATGGATTAATGCAACCAGTTTGAACTCTAATTAGAAACCTTCCCTTGCCATAAGGGACATTGTATTGATCAGATATATATGCACATAATTTCAATATGTTGCACTGTCGCCTTGTGGATAAGTCCTAACCAGAAATCTATGGTTTAATGCAACCAATTTGAACCCTAATTACAAACTTTCCCTTGCCTACATGAATGTTTCAATGATTACGATATCCACATATTACACAGTTTCTATAGCTTTAACAAGGGCTCACAATTCACACTGACAAATTTTTTTAGAGGCCAAACTACATATGTTATTGATATTCCAAAAATTCAACCTAATTCAAAACAATTGTCTCATGGTCTAACTGGAGATCTTTATTTCAATCCAACCACTTCGAATCCATAGAGTGCCTATGCTCTAAAATTCAAATCAAGTCAGTTTTTTTCCCAAGACATTCTTAATACGTCTATTTACTTTCCTAAGACAAAGAGTCTGAGACACATATAAGAGCACCTTACATGACTTATTTCGTACTCTAACTTCCTATTAGACTCAAGTAACAAGATAACAAAATATCAAAAATGCTTACTTCAAGCATTGAGTGCAGAAGACAAGGACATTGTCCTCAGAAGTTTTCACCTGAATTATATTAAAGAATTCATAATTATATTAATATAGACACGAGATAGGCTCCTTTATCTAAATTGTAGTTGATTCCTTTTATACTGCTGTAATCTCTAACTTGACACCTCTTGGATCCAAGTCATTTTTGTTTGCCTATAGTATTGTTCTGTTTGAAGTTCTCTTGGCTGGGTGAAATAGTTGCTTGGCGATGTAAATATCCTTATCATGCCTTCATATTCAGTCCTAAATTAATGTATTCAAAGGAAAGTGCATGCTATTAGACCATCCAAATCTCCAAAGTGCATGCTATTTGTAAATTTGCTTTCTTTTCTGACCCACCATTATAAAATTTATAGTATAATTTTCTATGATGCAATTCAACCTTGTGAAGGCGTTGATGACATGGGCAATATTATACTGTTGTCTTATCTTGCCTGTGAGCAAGTTCCCATATTATCTATTCAAGATGGAAGTGTTATGTGCTATCTTTGTGAATTTGAATGAGTATCATATTGTACAAAATTTTGATCTGTTGCAGCCCTGTATGCCAAGTTCATCAATGCTATTTTGAGGCTATCTTGGGTTGTAGTGCCTATATCTGGAACTGGTTATTGTCTGTTCACTTTTTGTTCATCATTGGTATGTGTCCTGTCTGGCAATTTTGTGAAATCCACTTTAGCATAAGTAATCAAATCTAGCTGAGGGTTAGTAAGAAACTAGGACAATTTTGGTGTATTTGATCAAGAACTGAATGTTGTTCAAAAGATCATACTAATATATGAAGCATATGCAGGTGAAAGTAATTTTCTGTTTCTATTGAAATTTTTTTTAATGTATGAATAAAGTGTTTATGTGCAGTCCTATATCATGAATTTAAGTAATGTGCATGCTATCGGACCCCCCAAATTTATCTTCAAAGTGTAATGTTAAAATATGCTTTCTTTTTTGACTCAACACCATAAGTTTAAAACATAGAATGATCCATTCTATGGTGTAAATCAACCATGTGAAGGCCTTGACGGTGTGAGCAATCTCAGATTGTTGTCTTTTCTTGGCTGTGAGCAAGTTCCCAGATTATCTATTTAAGAATGAGTGTAATGTTTTTTTTTTTTTGAAAAAGAACGAGTGTAATGTTGAACAAGATTTTGATTTGTTGCAGCCTTGTATGCCAAGTTTGGCATATGCGACTGGCAATTTTTGTGAAATCCAATTTTTTTGTGTAAGTAATCAAACATAGCCAGGGATAGTAAGAAACTAGAACATCACAAGTGCATTTGGGAGTATTTGATCAACTGAAATTTGTTCGAAGGATCATACTAACATACAAGGCATTAGACAGGTCAAGATAATTTCCTGTTTCTGTTCAGATATTTTTAATGTATATCAGAGGTGTTTATTTGTTTTTATTAGTTAGTATATATATGCATATTTGTGGGTATGCATTGGTGTATTAATTGATTCATTGGAAAGTATGTAGAATATTTATTTTAAAGAAGGATCCTTTACCTTGGCATCAAGTGTTCTTATTATGGTTTGGCTTTGCTCAACGATTCAGTATTCATTGATGCTGATTTCTAGTCATGACATCTTTTTTTGTATTTGTGTTAGTCGTTCACATGCCATCTTTACAATCACAATGGAGCAGATGAGGAAATGGGATACAGAAACAGGTTTAGCAGAAGATGGAGGAGAAGATTTTTTGTGTGCAAAGCTTCACTTAGTAGATCTTGCTGGATCAGAGCGAGCTAAGAGGACTGGTGCTGATGGTGTTCGCTTGAAAGAAGGTTTCTGTTTCCTTGTAGAATTCTCTTTTACTTTTGTTATGCAATGTACTCGTTACTTCTAAATGGACTAATCTGTTGCTTTTTGGAATATAGGTATTCACATTAACAAGGGATTGCTGGCACTTGGGAACGTAATCAGTGCACTGGGAGATGACAAGAAGCGCAAAGAAGGAGTTCATGTTCCCTATCGAGACAGCAAACTGACTCGCCTCTTGCAGGTTTAATTGTGTAGCCTTTTGCATTGCAGGCTTAGATGTCACATGAATGACCTTTCATGGAATATTTGTTGTGTCATTAGAAAATTACGGTTGTGATACAAATTATATAATGTTTATGAAAGTAAGTCTGATTTCAGTGGCACTACAAATTTTTGTTTGCAGGATTCACTCGGGGGAAATAGCAGAACTGTAATGATAGGTAAAGTTACCAAATAATGGCATTTATTTGTCAGTGTCAATATACTGTTCAAGGGAAAACTGTATGCAAGCAAAATGGTGTTTGCAATGACAAATGGCCTTGAGATTAACTGAATCTGAGTATACTATATGCCACAAAAGTGTATCCTCAGTGGTTTCAAGAATCCCATAGGCTTTACTTGTCAGCTTTTTATTAAGCACTTGTGTTGCATTGCTTAGTCACCTCCATAAGGAGAAACAAGCCTTCTATTTGATACGTCTCTTTTATGTCATTATTCTAATGTAAGTTGATGCTACAACATGGATTAAACCACTCAAATTGAATAAAAAATGAACATTTGTAAAGGTCATACTATATTTACTGTAAAACAGGAGGATTTAGTAATAAGGTATTGCAATTTCAGGACATTGCTTGACATTTTTAGTTGCATATTTGTAGAACTAAGCAGGTTTGATTCATACAACACAATGCTTGCTATCTGCTGTACTATGCTACTCATTTAGATGTGATCAGCATCCTAGGATCTTATCTCTGGGTTGGAACACATACACCATGTTAATTTCTGCTTTCTCATGAACAAATTATGCATACCTTTGAATTCAGAAAAAGACTCTTTAAGCACCTTGCTGTGCATGGGTTTGTGCTAATCATGCAAAAGTTTGAACTGCTTTCACATTTTTTACCTAATTCTATTTCTACTCATGCTTAAAAGAGGTTTAACAACTTGCACTTCACTGACGGCTAAAAGTTTTGTAAAGATCCATTGTTTTCAGGGTACTTTTGTAGCTAAAAAGTTTTCCCAACAGATGAGGGGCATCCAATTGCAAAATTAAAATTTTGGTTTCTAGATTTTAAAATAGTTTGATTGCAAGGAAAATGTTAGTAAGAAAGTTGACAGTTTCCTACCTGTTTTGGTGTACATCTCGTCCTTCCCTTTCTCTTTTGTGATTGTTTGGGTAGAATTTTGGGACATTTGCAACTAGGCCTAGATTTGGGATAGATTTTTGGGACACTGACAACTAGGCATAGATTATTACTTTTCAAGTACAGGTTTTGATCTTCACTCTTGATTCCTTCCAACCCACTGTATCTGCCAGCAGTAGCTTGAAGATCATATTTACGTGCCTTTAGTCCAAATTGGCAACTGGATTTTTGCCTTCTGCACGGAATTATCTGTTAGGAGGGAAAACTGAAGGGGATTATATTATTCATGAAATGAGTTACAATATATAGGCATAAGCCTATATTCAACACATGACACTTGTCAAGAGAAACTGACAAGTGTCAAGGAAGGCATAGTGCACTTTACTTTAACTCTAACATTCCCCCTTAAAGTGCACTATCCTAATTAAAGAAAAAAACAAAGCAAGTCAACATTAGGTAACATTCCCCCTTAATGTTGACTTCTCAAAAACAACCTATCATCCTCCTTATTGCTGATTTGGTCTTAGGCTCGTGCTTTGTGCTCTTGGCTCTCCAGCTGTGAAAAAATGCTAGATCCACTGTGTATACATCTCGGTCTGTTGCCACAGGGTCAGCCACTTCCACGGGTCTGTTGCCACTGGGTCAGCCGTCTAAGTGCCTCGGGGTCATCATGGGTGCCTCAGGGTCAGCCACTTCTGGGTCTGTTGCCTCTGCAGGTCATCCTCAGAGGATGTTGACACTTGTAGGTCACTAACTAGATTCACCATGAGTATGAAATCCCTATTCATGGTGAACTCAATCTAGAATGTGTCGGTCTCTGCCGAAAATGCACCTAATGAAAGGAAAAACGAGCCATATAAGAGTGTCGGTCTCTGTCGAAAATGCACTCAATACAATAAAATGAGCCATAGATCCAAATAGGAGGAGAGAAGAAGAAAATAAGAGAATCTTCTGAAGTGTCTTCGTCTGTAGTCTTCAGAAGTTGATCTAGAAACAACCTCGGATAGATTCTAGGGTGTCTTTGTCTATAGTCCCTAGTATAAGTGTCCTTATGGTGACCATGTCATCCCACCGAAATGCATGGGTAACCAGCCGTTGCATTCGCCAAGTGTATAGAAAAGATCACTAGGTACAAGGATCACATATAAAATTACCTTGGGAGTGTCGGGTACAACCGAGAGTGCACTCCAAGGTATAAGAACTTTGAGGCTAAAAAAACTCAACTGAAATAGCCTCAAAATTACAATAGGACACCACCATTGTGTCCGTCGCGGAAAAACGTTTCCAACGACTATAAATACCCCTATATTCCATCATCAAAGGGGCCTTCATCATAATGAAAAACAATATGCCTCTCTAAGGTAGCAACTAAAACCTCGCACAATGGCGGCATCGCTCTCTGGCGGAATAAAAAATAGCATTAAAATTTCCCACGCAGGGGAATTACATGGGCCATCTAGGCCTTCACTTCCATTTTAAAACATAAAAAATTGACAAAACATATGCCCCACATTCACTTCACTTCCACTTTTAAAATAGGCCAAAAAACTATAACGGTCATCACTCCCAGTCACTCTTATAGCAAAGGAGACATGCAATCAAAGCTATAACACCAACTCCCAGTCACACTCATACGCCAAAAATTTGAATGGCCACCAGGAACAGGAAAAATTTACAGGCTGGCACTAGTACTGGGACAAACAATGCTGCCGAGAAAGACGCTGGAGCTACAAACAAACTGTGGCTTCACGAAGCAGATTTTGCCAACACAAATAAAACAACTGCAAATCCGTCTTCTCCATTGCACCAACTTGTTCTCAACTATCAACTGAAATCTGTGCTCCTCTTTTAATATTTTAGAATGTCACCATCTTTGGATGTCCACATCTTCCTACTGATAAAAAATACACCCCGACGTGTTGCTGGCAAATGATCCTCCCCAGATTTTGCAATTTGTCATCGTTGAAATTTTGGGGCACGCCAAATTTAAAAAACATAGATCCTAAAAACAGTTCACAACTTCGGCACAGATCTAAAAAAAAACTTGCAATCCCCGGTCATCCTCGCTTATTGCTGATTTGCAAGATGTCCTGTGCGATTTCTCAATGAAAGCCTCGAACCAAATCCTTCTTTTTAGTGAATTACATCACAGCAGATCACAGAGCAGGACGAGAACCGATATTCTCACTCGGTGCACAGCAACATTTGTAATGAAACATAAAAAAACCCCTGTACAATCATTTAGTAGTGGCAACCATTAAAATAGGCATGACACTTGACCTCCCGCGTTGCTGCTACGACACTGAAGATACCTCATCACAGCCACCATGTTACTAAAGTTGCATTCATCACAAAGCTGAGGGTTTGCTGTATACGCTCGCTGATGCAGCAGTAGCAACGGATGTCGTCTCCACAGAGGCTGTGAAGCAGAAGCAGGATGGCGACTAGCTCGATGGGATTCAAACCCGAAATTTAAATTAAAATGAAGATTTTTTCAGGAAGAAGAAAATAACTTCCAATGCCCGTCAATCGAAGAGCAACGGGCCCTCATTACTGCCTCCAGGGGCTCCATCCCCTCCATGCTCCGAAACCGCTCCAGACATTTCCAGTGGTGGCTCTCGGTGTTTGCCACACACGTCAACGGGCCCATCACACGAAATGTATCGTGCACGAGAAGGTAATGATCAGTCTCTGCAAAAACATAGCCCTCACCTCCAGGTCAGACTCTGTAGCAGATGTGGCCCAAACAAAATAAGAACCATCGACACCATTGAAAAAAAAATCTGCTCCACACATTAGTGACACTAGCTCTAACCGCATTTGCATTAGCATGGGACCCCTCGAATTTGGATAATTTCAAGTCGTAAAAAAAAATCTCTTGGCTTCAATGAGATGAACGAGCCGCTTCTGTTGGAGGGACGCTCACACAGCAGTAAAGTTTTTCCCCCGATGAAATCAAACTTTGAAGCGGACGTCGATGCCGATCCACCAAGCTTAAAGCTAGAAATAACTTTTGATGCCCTCATGCATCGACTTCGAACATCCGACCTGCAAAAAATCTGACTCCGTCACCTGTCGAAACCCACAGGGCTTTTATGTCAAGTGCTGTTTCAAGACGCCGCTGGGGAAGGGGAAGGGCTAGGGCGCGATTTCGATCCCGGGGCATAGCTTCGCCAATGTTTATATGGTGCCAGAATATTTGGCTCACGGGCTTGTCACGCCCAAGTTGGACGTCTGGCAGAGGCAGAGAATGGGATGTAGGCTGCGGTGCTATGGAGTGAGATCGGACCGACAACCTCACCATCCTTGCATCCTTGCAGATGGAAATCGCTTATGCGTTGGTAGCCTGAAAGGCTTGATCTGGCCATGGGCAGTCCACCGGTGGAGGCTGTGCCAAATCTTATGCCAATGTTATATGGACACCGACAGGCCTGGCTCCTAGGCGGAAGGCACCGACAAGATCGAAACTTTGCCTATGAGCAAGAGAAGCTGCGCAAACGCAAAAATGCAATCGACGCGAAAATAATTTCTTCGAGGCAGCACTGTGATCTCGAATGCTGTAGAATGCGACTGAGCAGAGCGGTACTCGCAAGCCGCCTCACGCGCTCCATTGATCCCAAGCCGGTCCCCCGCTGGTTTTCATAATCGCAATACATAAACAGTGAACGGCCATAAAAAACCATAACTCCAATTTTGCCTTCAACTCCATTTCGCAACCAAAGAAGAAGGGCGAGGCTTCGGGCGAAAGCTGGAGAACCACAGATCGGTCCTCTTACACTCCCTAAATCTAAACCAGTTAAGCAACAGGCATTACTGTGCAGAACCGAACTGTAAAATTGCCCACACCGCGTGGCTACCTCCATGGATCTGCAAACCCTATAAAAAAAAATCTGAAAAAGTAAAAAATTTCCCAAATTTTAAAAATCTTACCATCTGGTTTCTGATCCATCAAATGATGGAGAGCATACTCCCTCGGTAAAATATTTTAAAAAAAATAAGGAAAATAAAAAAAACAAGGGGAGGGAGGATTTCCATGAGGGAAATCCCCCCTCAAGGGGTTTCACAGGGCAGGGAAAGCCCGCTCTGATACCAAATGTTAGGAGGGAAAACTGAAGGGGATTATATTATTCATGAAATGAGTTACAATATATAGGCATAAGCCTATATTCAACACATGACACTTGTCAAGAGAAACTGACAAGTGTCAAGGAAGGCATAGTGCACTTTACTTTAACTCTAACATTATCATCTTCCAACTTCGGGCACTGAGTGAAAACATTTAAGATTTTAAGGAGGTAGATAAATATGTTCACCATTCAATCCTTTTGAGAGTTTTCCTACTCGTGTACATACTTGGGGGGGAAAAAGGAAAAATCTATGATGGGATTTTATATTAACAATCCCTAGTAGGTTATACTCATTCTCCTTGCACATTATATGAGTTGGTTCCTAGTAGGTTATACTCATTCTCCTTGCACATTATATGAGTTGGTTTACTTTCAAGTTAGAAGGTGCCTCACTTAGGCCCTTAATTTTAACTTCATGCCCTGTCCCTCTCACTGTGAAAAGGTCTTTCTGGTCCTATGTATGTATGTTAAACACTGTGTTAGACATTGTACTCGGGATTGGGAGGTATTTGTTTGTCAAAGCACTTTTCAAATGTTTCAAGAAAGTTGGGTGCATTATAGATGCGAAAGAGAACTACTTTTATCAGGATCAATAATTATTGGCTATGCTTATATCATATTATAATTCAAATCTTAGAGTAACGACATAGAATAAACACATATATGATCACAAATTGAGAATCATTTTAAAATGTGTAAAAAATATATCATTTTGTACATATTTTGAATTTTGTTAGAAAGCAAATTATGCAAATATTTTTCTGGAAATATTCAGATCTACTTCTTTTTTAAATTATCCTTTGCTATGTTTGTTTGACATTGTTTGTTGACATTACTACGCTTTACCTACATCTTTGTTAAATCATTATAATGGTTTTCTGAATATAAGTGCTTTACATGGTTTGCTTGCTAAGGAGTTCTGACTGGTGATATTGGTTCCAGCTTGTGTCAGTCCAGCAGATATAAATGCAGAGGAAACTCTTAATACTCTCAAGTATGCAAATCGTGCTCGGAATATTCAGAATAAGCCAATTGTAAGTGTCACAGGCATTATGTTTTATGTTCATTTATGCACTATAGTTATACTGGCATCATGTTGTAAGTTACAAATTCTGTGTTACATTCTATCTGTGCATGTTCTGCATTATTAGAAAGCTCTATGTGCAGGTAAATCGTGATCCAATGGCCAATGAAATGCAAAGAATGAGACAGCAGCTTGAATATTTGCAATCTGAACTACTTTGTGCTCGTGCTGGTGGAGGTGTTTCATCTAATGAAGTGCAGGTAATTTTAGGCATGAACATAAAACATATAGATCACTTGATATTGGCTTTGTTAAATAGGAGAGGAGACGAAGAAATGACAATGAGAGATGTATAATAATCGGATTTTTCTCTGTGATGCTTAGGTATTAAAGCAAAAGATAGCATGGCTTGAAGCAAGCAATGCAGAATTGAATCGGGATCTTCAGGAGTGTCGTAATAAGTCTCTGATTCTAGCACAACGTGCAATGGAAGCTGAGGTTATTATTACATATATATAGTTTTACAGTTCCCTGCTTTTATGAGCTTATATGTTAGATTATGCTTGAGTAATCCCATGCATGTGTATTTGTAAAGTTGTCTAAAATCAAGATTTGGTGCCCAGTCATTTTCATGGCATCGGGATCATTCCTGTAAGTGATAACAAACTAATGCATTCTTAGTTCACTATATAATTGAATGCCTATGTAATAAACTGCTGTCACATGTGACTGGACCGTCAATTACTAATGGAATGCATATCTGTGAGTTGTGTATATGCTAGAAAGCGGAGACACTGTTGGAGTCTTAACTGTGGGAAATCTTATATTTAAAGTAGTTACAGATATTTTTTGTTTTTTGGTCCTGTTTTTGTGTTATTTCTAAAATTTAAATTGTCTGGATGGATATACTTTCATTAAAGAAGGTTGCATGTCTTCTGTAATTTGTTAGATAAGGCATCCCATTAACATGTACAGCCTGGTTGTAGTTCATAAAGTCTGCATTTTGGAAATTGTCTATGCATTTTGTCTAATTTGAATTGCAGTTAAAATCTTATTACTTCTTTCTGTTTTGTAATTGATTTTCACAGGTCCAGAGAAGCAAATTAAGTGTAAAACTTGAGTTAATACGTGAAGGGAAATCTTGGAAAGAAGTCGACAATATTAACAATGTCCAGGTTTTTAGCATTTATTGATGCCCGCAGTTTTAACATAGGTGTAGCATGTTTTAATTGAGGTTTATAGCCAATTCATGATGCTACTGCCTAGTTCAGAGTATATATAAATATTAAAGTTTGAAATGAATTTGAAGTTTAAGTGAGAATGTAAAGCGTTGCTAATCTGCTGCTTGCAGGACATGGATTTACCTAAGAGTTGCTTGTCAAAGATCCAAGATTTGGAAAATGAAATTCGGCATTTGCAGTCAATTGACCCTCTCACGGTTGAATCTGCCTCTTTTCTTGGAATAGAAAGTAATGGATTGATATCATCTGACAGACATTACATGGATGGTCCACAACCTATGGAAATTGGAAGGATGATTCAAGCTTCTGGTAATATAGATATGTAATCAGGTTCCTTAGATATGATAAAAGAATTTCAGTTAACGAACTTTTTGTTCATCTATCTTGTTTGTCAACATAATAATCTTGTTTGTGTGCTTCTGGATGTGCAAAACATATATAAGAATTAAGATTGGTGCATAGTTATCAATAAGTTATGAAAGATGTATCCAGTTTTATTTGTTTTGGACTCCTGTTTATTAAATCAGTGGTTATCATATTTGAAAATCTGCATCAGATTGCATGCATTTTCAAGAATATCTATTTTGGAATTCATCCCATTCATATCTTGGACCAATTCTGGATAAATATTCCATAACCTGAACATCACTATATAGTCCTATGGAAGAGAATACAATGGTGTATAGACATCATGTAAGAAAGATTCCTAAAAAAACCAATGCTGGTAACTAGGGAATTATGCCTAAATGGAAAATAATGGTAAGGGGGATATGTGAGCTTCAAACAAACACTGCAATGAATTATGGCTAAAAATAAGACCTCTAAGTATGTCTTTCTCTAGTTTACAGCTCGCCAAAGCAGTTCAATAAAGTACCTAAAGAGGTCAGGAGTGCTTTAAAGGTCAATTTTATGAAAATTACAAAACATTATTAAAATTTCATATTGATCAACTGGTCAGTTTTTCCAAATTTTCCATTTATTAGGTCTGAAATCAGTGTTCATGTGTTGTAAAAACTTAATGGGTATAGGTACTTGAAGTCCTAATTGAGATTGATAGAGCATTGGACATAAAGAAAACATTGCTTACAAACCAATTTTGGGCCCTGAATCTAGCTATGCTCCCAGTGATTATTTATCTAATACAGTGACACATTGCTGTAACTTTCATAAATTTTCTTTACCCTTGAATTTGATACAGAAAAGGCATGATAAAATAGTAACATTGGCAAGATTTATTACTCTTTGTTGAATGTTTACTCAGTTGAGGAGATGATGCATTTGAATGGTCCTTAAATGCTTTTGAGTTATGCATTGTTTGTGTTTTAATCCTATATAATCACACTGGGATCAACATTTTCTTCCACTGGCAGGTGAAGAAGAATCCAGAGACGTTGAAGAAGTGGCAAAAGAGTGGGAACATAATTTGCTACAAGACACAATGGACAAGGAGCTACATGAACTAAATAAACGGTTGGAACAGAAAGAGGTATGATCTTTATTGCTTCTAGGATATAGATAAATATTTGCTTCCAAAGATTCATGGACAGAGGAAAATATACTGTATGTCTGTTAAGCATGTCTCGAATAAAATTTCCTTAGATTTCAATTTTACAATGCAGCTCTGGCATTCTTCTTCATCATCTTCTGTTTGCTAGGATTTTACTGTGGAATAGACAAAGAGACCTGGATGATCAATTTTTTGCATGTCTTAGATGAAATGTTGTAAATTTCAAAAGGTTTCTGTGAATATACTTATCTTTTTACGGTATGTTTCAAGTTTAGATATAATCATGATAGAGAAAAGATTTGTATGCAAGAATGATTTCCAACTATTTGTTTGTCCTCAAATTACAAATTAAAAAAGTTATTCTTCACTGTATGTCACCAGAATAACCATCAATCAAGTCTCCTATCAACAGGACACATCTTTGTACTTGAATAGCGAGGGGCAGTGCTAACATATAGAGTGATATTCAAATTAGTAATAATTAGTTCAGTAATCCAATGATGCCTCATCTTTCCATTCATTTCCATGAAGTAATGCAATGACTTTTATCTGTTGCCACTCTTGCTTCTACAGTCGGAGATGAAAAAAGTTGATGCTGTAGTTCTCAAGCAGCATTTTGGGAAAAAGCTTATTGAACTTGAAGAGGAGAAAAAGACTGTACAGGTGAAGAGCTTGATATTCCCCACTTAGCATTGAGAATTTATTTAAAACTATGATGTATGTTTTGGGTTAATGTCTACTGAATATCAACAGAAAGAGAGAGACCGTTTGCTAGCAGAGGTTGAGAACCTTGCTAATACATCAGATGGGCAGACACAAAAGATGCAGGAAGCATATTTGCACAAATTAAGGATGCTTGAGACACAGGTGGATGCCTTTTCCAAACCTGAAAAATACGCTATGCAACCATATCCTTAATGGACTGATCAATGAGTCAAAATAATTCACAACAAAAATTCACCATATCATTTATTTTACAGATTTTGGATTTGAAGAAAAAGCAAGAAAATCAGGTTCAGCTCATAAAGCAAAAGCAAAGAAGCGACGAAGCAGCAAAGCGCTTGCAGGAAGAAATACAATTCATCAAGGCACAAAAGGTATACTTTGTTATAAAGCTGTAATGATTGTCTGGCCATTGAAAAGGTTGAAAGGATTCCAATGTATGGATCATGGAAACTTTAAGATATCACAAGATTGATATTCCTATGATGTAGGTTCAACTGCAAAATAAAATAAAGCAAGAGGCAGAGCAATTTCGATGTTGGAAGGCCTCCCGTGAGAAAGAGCTTCTTCAGGTATTTCTGTTCTTGCTTGTTTCTCTCATTAATACCAAGAAAGCTACAAGACATCTAATGCTACTCAGAAAAAGTTATTTTCTTTGATGATATAACATTTGTAGAGTTCATATCCTATTTTTTGTATTAGAACATGTGTTGCCCCTTTCAACAGATAAACGACTTGAGCCACATGTCTCATGTGCTACCTGGTTTCACGTTCTTTTCTTATATTTAGTCATGATCATAATATGGGATTAATCAGATAGGTTTATGTCTAGCAAGGTATGTAGATAAAAATCATAAAGATAAATATTTGCTGGACAGGAAATTTTATGCAGACGAAAATGATGAAAAACATCTAAGGATGATATATACTAAAATCACTTTAGCTGGGAAACCCCAACATAATGATGGAAAATCATTGCTAGGAAAAGTTATAATGGTCTTTTTCATAGCCAACTTGACATTTTTGCTATGGGCTAAGAGGTATCAGATATGTAAGATACAGATACTGTAAGTATATTGATGGATATCTGGTAACTTAGGATAGTCATATGGGAATAATTGCATGCACCTTTTTGTTTCCAAATAAATCTTCATTCTTCACTAGACCTCATTTATATTTAATGAAAAATTTATGTAAGGAAAAAGTTCTATGTTCAGGACCAAAGAGCTTGACAATTTTAGACGTCCCTTTGACAGCATATATTCTTGATATTCCTATTGATGAGAATCTGGCCAACTCAAATACCATTTTAACGTTCAAAGGATGCCCAAGCAGCTAGGAAGCCCTTAACAACAAAGGAATCACCTTGTTTCTCTCGTCGAGGTGAAAGACTTAGATGCTCTCTCTCCAGCTTCTTTACCACTCCCAGTAGATTGTTGAAGTGGATGTTAGAGGGCTTCTCTCCATTTGTAGTTGTTCTTTAGTAATGTGTCCTTGGTGTGAAACATTATGAGATGACATTTGTTTTGAGCTTCATGCGTAAGTGGGTGTTAGAATGGGCAAAACATTGATTCAACGGGATTTCAAGTTTTATTCATACACATTATTGAAATCCTAGTGCCAAAAGAAAAACGGAAAAAATGTAGAATTGATGGATCCTTTGTTTCAAGATCCTTTAACAACGAAATAGTTTAGCTCTTTGGACCAAAATACAACGAGAAAATACTTAAGTGCGATGGCAGTTGCATCAACGTATTCAATCAAAAGATTAACATAATGTAAGAGTGAAGGTTAATATATCTGCCCATGCAATCTTTTACTGGTCATGCGGTGATATTATATGACTAGTCACACAACCTTAGATAAATATATTCCTATTAAATGTTTAGAGAGATATTAATAGAAGTTTTCTCTTGTCTAGGTACAGCTCAATCCACTACATTTTAAGAATGTAATATATTAAACTTCATAGTAGTGTCTATTATCTCTATGGAACCTGGCAATCTATCTCGTTAGTAATATTAACTTTGAAGTATATGACTACCTGAAAACATCAATGTAATTTTTTAGTTAAATTTACTATCTGTATAAGAGTGCCTAACATTTTCATATGAACTAATACACCTAAAATTGGTATTTCATGCTTGGCTGCCTTCCCATTTTGGTAAATGTTTAACTTGCTATTCTTGTCTAGTTTCTGCTTTTGTTTTATATAGGTTATCAGAGAGATTTTGCAGTGGCATTATTTTCTTATGTATCTAGATTGATTTCTAGGAAACGATTTGTTAGATATTTTAGACATTGTACTCATACAAATATATGCTGTATTTGCTTCTTGGTTTGATTAGCTTCGAAAGGAGGGGAGGAGAAATGAATATGAAAGGCATAAACTGCAAGCTCTAAATCAGCGGCAAAAGTTGGTAAGCATGCTTTGTTCTTAAAAAAATAGATATAATCTTTCTTTTAATGTTCACCTTGCACAATAATTAGGGTTTATATTTAGTTTTCAACACCCTTTTGTCTAGAGTCATCAGGATGGTATGTTATAAAATTCATCTGCTATCTTGTCATCCCAGTCCAAGTGATTGTAAACATGAATTTTACAAACAAAATAGTTGCATCTATAGCATTATATCCTTCAGTAAAAGGATTGTCGGCTACCTTCTTGGATTGGAAATCTGCTAGAGGGAAAGTTATCATTTGCTCAAACTCATTGATGCATTTACATTGATTGGTCATTTGCAAGCAATGGAATTTAACTCAACTTGTTTGGTCATTTGCAAGCAATGGAATTTAACTGAACTTTTTTGGTCATTTCCATTCCACAGGTAGCAATTTAGTGCAACACTTTAGCAATTGCAGATTTGTCTAATGCTCTAGCCTTGTTTAATAGAACAGCTTTCTTGTCATGATCTTCACAAGTATCCTGCCTTCTCAGCTACCCAAACAAAAGCAATATCATTGGCAACAAAATCACCATCCCTTAAGGCCAGCTTCATGAGCTTCTCATTTTCCTCTCACCATTCATGGTGCTTTAAACTCTAGAGCTGACAATGCTCGACTTGGTATAGTCACAAGTATTTCCTTGAGTCAGATCTTCAATCTTTGAGAGTAGGCCAAGTTTGCATGCTTTAGAGTCCATGCAAAAACATGCACAAAGCAGGAGATACTGATAATGCAATTTACAGGGATAGAAAGTAATAAGAAAAAAACCCTGATCATACATAGTGTATAATGAAATTATATAAAGGAAAAACAATGAACATGGATGTATACAACTATGGAGAAACAGGATTGTATAGTAGCCTCATGTAAAATATACGAAAGAGGTATATCTGTTGGCTTGGCAATATTATGTAATGAAGGGTTCCATCACTGTGCCTTTCAATACTCCAGCCATGTTCTTAATTTGGTGGCACTAGTATCCAAGGCATCATGGATGACAAAAGGGCCAAGCTAACTTATTGTTATTTTCCCCAGAGGTTTCTCATATCTACTAAAATAGAATATACCATATGGGGTGACCTTAAACTTCGCTCTTGCTAAGATTCTGTGATGCCAAGCATTTTGTCTCGACTTCTCTACCACCTAGCTCTAGTTTGTAAACATTCTCTTGTCTTTGAAATTGACAATGTCTTCAAGATGCATGTCCAGTGATTACCTTTTTCAATGTCTCATCACTATTGCAATTCTGAGACTATGAATTAGGAATCATAAATTCATGGATATCTCAACCTTCGACACATATATCAAGTGGAATGGAGTATAGTAGCTTTTTCAAAGCTGTCGTGGATGCTTACAAAGCTGAAGGTTTTTCTATACCAAAACATATCTTTTGTTATTCATTTGCTTAAACTGATGGCAAAACACAGTTGTACTAAACCTAGTGCGTATTCATTAGACTAGGACTGATATATAATCAATGACAATAGGTCCCATTTCAATCAGCTAGGTTCTCATGCTGCAATCCTGGATATCCATCAATCCTACCATGCCCAACACTTCACCTAGGGAGGCTTGCTATGGCTTATGATGTTAATATCCAGATTTCACTCAACCAACTAATACATACTCTAATCGTACCAAGATAACAATATCCTCACAAGGTATTTGCTGGCCATAGACTTCACTAAGACATGATTAGAACTTAGCCTTGAGAGGTTATAGGCACATATCTGTGATTGTGTTCCTTAATATGGGATTTGTATGTACATGGAAAAATGCAAGTCCAGTATACGCAGCCCAAACCAAGCATGTTGGCAAATAAAGAAATAATAAATAACTGATTCAGGCCCTGATAAGGGAGATCATGAATAGAAAAAATCCAAAAGAAGAAATTATATTAATGTCCACTAATAACCAAAGTAGGTCAATTGGACTGCCTAGAATAACCGTTTAATTAAAGGATATTACAAGGGCAAAAAAAAGTAAAAAGGCCCCTAAGATAAAGGGAAAAACACTGTATCAAATGACATTAGCTCAACTGGTTAAATTCTTCAATATTTAATGAGGAGACCGAAGTTCAAATCTTGCCAAGTGATACATGGATAATATCCAAGCTTTGTTGTAATACCACTATGTGGTGATGATGTAATACGGGTGGGGCCTGTTTCAATCCCATATAACCAATTGAAAAAAAAGAAAAGAAAAAACACTGTAAATTAAGGGAAATAAGCCAATATCCACTGGGAACGGCCTAAACAATGAAAATCCTAGAAAAGCAGGTGGGAGTGGTGCCTTTAAAGATTATAAAGGATATCTTTTACTTGCACTTCATTAGAAGTATTATTAAAAGTCATTTAATTTGACCTTCATACTTGGATGGAACAAACTGGAGATATAAGGGAATTCTGAAATCATAGGAGCTGCAAAAAAAAGAATCATAGGACATGTCCTTTTTTCTCCCTCAAATTGAGCAATGCTTGACCATCATGCTTTTAGTGAGGGTAATTGTACTGTGTATTATTTAGTAAAAATGGATAGTTCTCTGAGGCACTATGGGTCATATAGATATAGTTGCTAGAATGGATTTCGTAACACCCGAGTAAATAGACAAAGAGAAAAACAAGCCATATTTAAAAATCATAAAAACTCATTTGGCCGTACTGAAAATAGACTCTGCAAACATTGTTATAGCCCATGATGCAAGGAACAAGTTTCTGCCTGGTTTTAGTATTTAGTGAATGTTTTTGGATAGCACGTTAAAGTTTATGTCCTGACATATACTTGAAAGCTTGGTTAAAAATTATTGGTGTTCTGTACAACTTTAAAAAATGGCTTGATTGCCTTCCTTGATTTGGTTAGATGATTCATTTGCTCAAATAATGGCACAACATAGTTGCACTAAACCTAGTACATCTTCATCAGATCAGGACTGATATAATCAATGACAATAGGTCCCACTTCAATCAGCTAGGTTTTCATGCTATGATCCTTGATGTCCATCAATCCTGCCATGGCAAGGACTTCACTAGAGAGGCTTGCTATGGCTTATGATGTTAATATCCAGATGTCAAGCAACCAATTATACATACTATAATCTTATCAAGATAACAACATCCTCACAAGGTATTTGCTGGCCATAGATTTCACTAAGACATGATTAGAACTTAGCCTTGAGAGATTATAGACATATATCTCTGATTCTGTTCCTTAATATAGGCTTTGTATGTACTTGGAAAAATGCAAGTCCAATATACTCAGCCCAAACCAAGCATATTGGCAAATAAAGAAGTAATAAATAACCGATTCAAACCCTTGTAGGGGAGGTCATGTATATAAAAAATATGAAGGAAGAAATTATATTAACGTCCACTAATAACCAAAGTAGGTCAATTGGACTGCCTAGAACAACCATTTAATTAAAGATATTACAAGGGCAATAAAAAAGAAAAAAGGACCCTAAGATAAAAAGAAAGAACAATATAACTTAAAGGGAAAAAAAATATAGAGCTGAAATCCACCAGGAAAGGCCTAAAAATGAAAATCCTAGAAAAGCAGGTGGGAGTGGTGCCTTTAAGGATTATAAAGGAGATCTAATACTTGCACTTCATTAGAAGGATTTTCAAAAGTCATTTAAATTGCCCTTCATGGGCGAATGGGACAAACTGGGAATATAAGGGGAGTCTGAAATCATAATAGCTTCAAACAAAATAGAGAATCCATTAATTGGAATGTGGATACAATCATAAAGGACATGTCCTTTTTTCTCCCTCAAATTAAGCAATGCTTGACCATCATGCTTTTAGTGAGGTTAATTGTATTGTGTATTGTTTAGTAAGAATGGATATAGTTCTCTGAGGCACTATGGGTCATATGGATATAGTTGGTAGAATGCGTTTCCTAACATCCAAGTAAATAGACAAAGAGAAAGACAAGCTGTATTATAAAATCATAAAAACTCGTTTGGCCATACTGAAAATTGGCTCTGCAATTATTATTATAACTCATGATGCAAGGAACATGTTTCTGCCTGGTTTCAGCATTTAGTGAATGTTTTTGGATAGCATGTCAAATTTTACGTCTTGTCATATACTTGAAGGTTGAAAACCTGGTTAAAAATTATTGGTGTGCTGTACAACTTTCAAAAATGGCGTGATTGCCTTCCTGGATTTGGTTAGATGATTCATTTGCTTAAACTAATGGCACAACATAGTTGCACTAAACCTGATACATCTTCATCAGACTGAGAATTGCCAACATTTACACATCTCAGAAAAAAAAGAAAAAAAGAAAATCTGATTGAGAAACAACTTCTGAGCTCGCTGTCAGGGACCCTTAGCTTTCTTGATGCTGAACAGAAAAAGTGTTCCACTGTTTCCTGCAGCATTGTTGAAATTTTACATTTTTACAGATTAGATTTATCCGCATGTAAAATCCAAAATTAATTTAACTCCAAATACACCAGTTTTGTATATTGTTAATTTTAGACCTTGAAACTTCAACAAACTTCATAGATACTGTCAAAACCAATGAGATCTACTTTTTGAGGAGGTTACTCTACATATTATGCTCAATAAATACAAAAATATCAGAAACAAACTCTAGTTTCTGCAGAAAAGCTCTGAGGAATGACTGAATTTTTCATGGATTGTAGTTATGGGAGTTTTTTTCTATCCATGATTAATTGGACATGTATGAATATATCTTCTGCTGGCACTCAATTAAAAAGTGCTTCTTCTACAAGTTCCTTAAGCCCATCTATGGAAGCAGACTTGGCAATGGCTCCTGAACCTGTGATAATGCCTCCTTTGTCCTGAACTAAGACTTGTTTAGGTATGATTACATGTCCATCTGTCAATTCTATAGCCATTTGTAGGTTCATGTTTGGTGGCAGGCTCAGCAATGATCCTGTAACATATAATTATGTCTCCTTGGTCTTTAACTAATGCTCTTCTCTTTATGGTTACATGTCAATTGGCCTTCCTTAGTCATTCATATTATAAAATATAATGTAAATATTATTTGTTTGAATTCTTGTTGACTTTATACATCCTTTTTTTATTTGATTTAAATTTGAATTTAAATTTTTGGGTTGATGAGGAAGGATGTATGCTATGAAATGCCAGCCTTCACTTGCTGAGTCTACTGTTCTCCACTCATCTAGGTTTAGATGAAGCTGTTTACTGCTGTTGTAAGAGTTTGTAATATACTTATTAGATATCAGAGTCTGATCCACTGCACATAATTATTGTTCCAAGTTAATGAAAAATTTGTATTTTGTTACATTTCTGAGACTTTCTGATAACTCTCAGGTTCTTCAACGGAAAACTGAAGAAGCTGCAATGGCTACAAAAAGGTTGAAAGAGTTATTGGAAGGCCGCAAAACTTCCTCCCGTGAGAGCCAGGGTAAGTTTTCGCATATTAGTAATGTTTATCATTTTGTTGATTTACATCCTCTGATCAGAATTCATTCTGTGTCCAGTTGTGGCAAATGGAAATGGTTCTGTTATCCAGGTAATTTGTTTCTTTCTGTGTACTGTGGATTTGGTCTCCATTAGTGTTTGATTCAGTTGCCTGCTCCAGCTTTAGATTATATTATCACGAGTAGCAACTTCTTGTATCTGCAGAGTAATGATAAAGCCTTGCAAAAATGCCTTGAACATGAGCTGGAAGTTACAGTTCATGTTCATGAGGTTCGTACAGAGTATCAAAAACAAACTGAAGTGTAAGTACTCATAATTATTTTTATAGTTCATCTTCATGCTTACCCCCAGAAATAGTTGTAGAAGACAACATTTTTGAGTTTATAGTTGCAAACAGAATATAATAATCGATATTTTTTTAACCAGGAGAGCTGCAATTGCAAAAGAACTAGCCAAACTGAAGCAGGAAGACGAAATAATTCAGAAAGGACTTTCATCTCCACAGTGGAAAAATGGGAGCCCAGTCAGGTGATTTTAAAGCGCATATTTCTAACAAGTCTATGCTATGTGTGTTACTGCAAGTACATGTTGAAAAATATTGGATTGCAGATGTTCTTATAAGTATAGATGCAGAGGTGAGATGCTGATGAAGTTCTTGATTTTCTAGTTCTGCCAGCCTTAGCATGTCTCCAAATGCCAGGCAAGCAAGGATTGCAATGCTTGAAAGCATGCTGAACACCTCCTCTAGTACACTTGTTGCTATGGCATCACAACTTTCAGAGGCAGAAGAACGAGAACGTACCTTTATTGGGCGTGGACGTTGGAATCAGCTGCGAACTATGGGCGATGCAAAAAGCTTACTTCAGTATTTGTTTAATGCTGCTGCATGTGCAAGGTACAGAGTCATTATTTTCAATTTAAACTATAGTGTACTATGATGTGCCAACTACGGAGTCCATGTTGGGTTGATCATACACATAAAAAAAGCCTAAAAAATGTTGTAGAAGGGAGAAACTTGGTTGTTCATGGTATTTGCTTGCTTCTTTCAAACTTTGAGGATTTTCACATTAAGCTGAGGATTCTCTTGCTATATTTGTTTTCAATAACAAACTTGATGTCTTGCTATACTTTTCTAATTGCATCTAACATATGATGCCTTCTTGCCAGATGCCAATTGTGGGACAAAGAAGTTGAAAAACGGGAGATGAAAGAAACAATTAATGAACTCGGTAACCTTTTAAGGCAAAGTGAGTTTCAGAGGAAGGAGATAGAGAAACAGCAGAGACTAAGAGAGCAGGCTGTTGCCATTGCCCTGGCTACAGCATCTTCGGTAATTCTTTTTGGTCTTGTTTGTGGCTTTAATTGAATGGCATAATTCAATATTTATTTGCTCTTGGCTAATAGTATGTTCTTGATAGGTTGGGTCACATCCTGTGATAAAGAATGTAGCAGAGGAAAATTCTCAGCATATTTCATCTTTAGGTTCCATATCATCGAAGCGGCTACAATATACAGCTAACCTTTCATATAAAAGAAATGGCAATTTCCCTTTCGAAATGAGCAAGGTATGCTATCTAAGCTAAACTTTCTGCTTTGTTTTATTATGTAATTTGTGCTCCTCTTCTTGCTAAATGATAATTATAGTCTATAATACTCATTCATTGAATTATAGGCATGCAGAGGACTATCTCTAAGTTGGGTAATTATGCTTCTTTAGAATTCTCCCACATAGCAAAATCATGATCTACAATTCATTAAATTGGTTTGTCAATCCTCAGTTATAATGCCAAATTTGGAGATAAACTAAGGTCTTTTGTTTTTATCAGTTTGTCTTTCTAGTGATAGACTACTTTGTCTTGAGTTCTTATTGCAAGTGTGGTGAATGACCTTGTTCTTTATTGTATTACATATGCACCTCTTACAGCCTACAGGCTGTATCCCCAGCTTATGACAAGAGTTTTTAAAAGTGCAAGTTTCTTATAGATGAAATAGTCTTTGCTTCTTGTTTAGTTTGCTCTTATCATGGACTCTGCAGCTTGCTTGCTTATCATTCCTTGGAGTGCATTAGCTAAACCAAATTCCTTGTGTACCATGAGGGCGAGTTATAATTATAGCCTTTCGGAAGACCAAAGCTGTTTTTTGAAATTTCTCATAACTAAGCTTACTTCCATTGGAATCTGTTGTTCTTAGGTAGAGTATAGCATTATTATTCATAATCTATTAGGTGGGATACATTAACTAAATATGCTTTGCTGCTTTCTTCGTAGAGTATGGTGGGGATATTAAAATGAAGCAATCTAAACAATAGAGGAATCCTCTTGGTATAGTCATTATAAAAGGATGTGAGTCAAAATCTCATTAATGTGTGGTTCCAGGTAGTTTCAATGGGATCAGTTGGGGGTGCAAAACTAGCTGGTGGACAAACTGGAAAACTCTGGAGGTGGAAACGAAGCCATCAACAATGGCTGCTTCAGTTCAAATGGAAGTGGCAGAAACCATGGAGACTCTCTGAATGGATTAGACACAATGATGAAACCATGACACGGGGTAGGCAAAGAGGACAGACGTTGCTTGAAATGGCTTGATGAAAAGTGAGACAAAAAGAGAGGCTTTACAGTGGGTGTTTGTCTATGAGTTCTGCATGGGAATCTTTTTAAGAAGAATTGCAAAGAAAACTGCTAGGTCATGTATTGCAGGTTTATTTGAAGTCAAAGCGTTAAGGAAGCTGGAAAAGCAGAGGGAACTAACTCTGGCCTCTGAGTGATCTTTCAAGCACTATGGTGAGAATATTTTTAATTATGCTGTGCCTACTATTAAGTTATATAGCATGTTTATACGTAGAGCTTCTGAGATCAATGCTTAGTAATGTTTCGAATGGAAATGAATGTGGTCACATCCAGGATTCAAGGAAATACAACGGTATATTGATGGGCATGATAGCAGCAGACATTGATTCAGCTGCATCAATTGCTTCTGATTCTAACCCCACCCTTGTGACGTGGATTGTAGATTAATTGTGAAATAAATCACTGTAAAAGAAACATGGTTTGGGCAGAGCTTTGTACAATGCGCCTTTGCAAGGTTATGCCAATGGATGGATAAAAGCCAACTAGTTTGTGCTTGTGAAAGGCTCGTATCCTTCGCCGGTTGCTAAAAGTGTTCATACAGTGCAAGTTGTACCTGTGCTTGGTTTCTCTTTATCTGGATGGCAAAAACATGTTTGGCAATTATCCAGGATATTCTTGGGGAAAAGGCCAAGGAACGACTACAAAAGACAAAACAATTTGCAACTAATTACATTTCAATGCAAACACACGTGTCTGTAAATTGAGAATGGTTTATACATTGCAGGTCATTTGAGATTGTTAGTTTATCAGAATGTTTCTCATGATTCAAACAATTCTTTTGTAAGCATATTATTTTCATCTCTTTATTTATATCTTGTAAGAATGTTTATCTATCTTATATACTAACTTTGGAAGTACATCAAGAGTATTCTTGATGTAGAGTGCAATTTAAAAATGGAGTCAATTAGGGGAGTCGCCATACAGACAATTGTTCATGTGCAGAATTCTAGTTGCTGTAAATTTGGTTTATAAGAAAAAGCCAATGGTTGTATTGATTCATTTGTTGTCTACTTCAAACATTGATGTAATAAGCTATTTTTATGGTTTCAGCCTAATATCTTAATGACAATGACATAATTCCCAATGATTTTTAATCACTACTTAAATCAGAAGTTTGCTATGCAGATTTCTGGATATCTTTTATATTAAACGAATATGTTGAAACTCACTGCAAAATGAAAGACGCCATATTCAGAAGCTTTATTATGTTTTTAAAAACACCAAACTGCATGTACAACCATAGCAGCACAAGAAGCAATCAATTAATACATCACATTTGTAAACTATCACAACTAGCATGAACTACCAAAGACACCTACACCTTCAGTTCTAAAACATTACTGACAAATATGGTCATCTTTTGCATCAAAACTTGCTTACTACAACAAATAGGAGTGCAAGATAAGTGATCTTAGGGGAAGAGAAGCCAATTCTGATTAAGACAAGTCATACATCATGAAGGTTATGAATCAAGTCAATACCCTTGGGCTTTTACACATGGTTGTGTTGATATTCTCAATGCTAACAAGTTATTCAGTGCATGTTGTTAGATCTACAGTTGCATGTCATGAATTTTCAAGGGTTTCACACTTAATGAGGTTGCAGAGTCCATGTTCACAACATATTTTGAGTCATCAAGAATATTATTAGCCAGAAAACACAGCATTGTGAATCATTCTGGCTGCATATATGAGCCTGCATTTTTAGGACATAAATTAGGGCTTGGAGATTTGTGATATACTTACCCAACTATACCTCTACTACTAATGTGTGACATAAGGAGGCCCATTTGAATTCAGCATATAGTATCCTCTTTCAATTCATTCTACCATAGTAGGCACTCTGTTATCTGCATTACTGAATTCATAGAAGGAAAGGAAAAATTACTTTGGTATACGAGGAATTTATTTTAAGCATCCTAGAATATTTCAAGAGCCTAAATTTGTTAAAGTTTACAAATATTTCATAATAAATAATAATCGTATGATATCTATGTGGACCCTCTTCCAAAAAAGAGAATTATTCTGATATGAATTAAACATTTTACTATAGATCTAAACAAGAACGGGGATTTTTTACATGATAATAGCAATAAGGTCGTTTTACTTCTTTACACATGCAACCTCACATGCAAATTATATTTCACTTAAGAATAGACTACTTAAACATGCAACCTATTTAATTAAGTAAATGACATGTGAACAATCCAAGGGCATGCAACACAAATCACATTGCACTGATCTTCCATTAAACTTGCTGTAGTAATATAAAGAAAAGTTAACATTACATTTAATTTCATGTTAACAAGTAGTTCCTTGAGTAAAATTTTGAATTTGAGAATCTTTGCATCTTTGATGCTTCTTGAAGATGTAGACAGTTTGGTCCTCAATGTGACAATACTCAAGGGAAGTCACATAACCTTGAATCAACTTGTAGAGGTAGATTGATGGACAAAAAATTGATCCACCTTGAATCAATTTGTAGAGGTAGATTGATGGACAAAAAATTGATCCACCCATTCATGTTTGACAATATTATTTTTAGAAAGGAGGCTAAACTCAAGCTTTGGTTCTTTATCAACGACTTTTATTGTCCATAGCTTGGCCAGAATCTACCTTATCATGTGCATCCTCACGGGAACTGCCTCAATGGTCCTTGTATCTCAACCATCAGTCCTTTGCACATTAAGCACATCACCTATGTCAATACTAATTGCCTCAATTGTTTTTGTATTCCATTTGGATTGATGAACCTCTATAGTTGAAGCTTTACAAGTAGTCTCATCACAAGGAACCTCAATGTCTTTTGTCTCTATTAAAATCTAATCTATGAGAGGACATAACATAAATAGGAACATGAGGTATCATGAAATTGAAGAGTAAGTCATCAGGTGGTAGAATACCTCTATTTAAAGATGCATTCCTTCAAACAACTACCTCAGTGGAAGTAAGAGCATTAAACAAAATGCCTTGAATTTTTCACTATTGCTTACAAAGTTGTATTTGTGACTTTTGGACTCAACTTCTTCCTCTCTTCATTCTGAGCCTCGATCCAAACATCACAATCAAGACATTGAAATATGAAATGGTTGGCTTACAACCACTACATGTTTCTCTAAGATCCACACAACCAAACTGGGAACTTGAATTAAAACATAACATACACTATTTTCAACCTACACCCAAAATTCTTAGTTTATCTGTCTAGCATACAACAAAGTATGACTCATTCTTTCAACAACCCTATTCTTTTCAAGTATAATGCACAATGTGATGGCAACAAATCATGTTTGGCGTAAAAATTGTCAAGAGGCATTTTTCATATACTCTCCACCACTATCAATGTTTAAGATGTTAATAGATTGAACACGTTGATTTCCAACAAGAAAGTTTTCCCAATGTCATAAATATATCTAACATATGAATCCTTGCTTAAAACATCCTAAACATGTTTAGAAAAATCACCAATGAAGGTTAAACATACTTTGGACAAATGGCTCAAAATGCATTGATTATCATAAACAATTTATAATTTAAGCCTTGACATGATTTTCCCTTTTCAAATTTCCTTCAATGATGTATATTGAGAATACATCCATCATGAACATCTAGGAGCCATCATAGAAATACCATGACCAATCTTCAACATATACATAAATTACATACCTAAGAAATTCATTGGGTTTAACAATGCAAGCCTAATCTCCAAAAGGAGGGCAACCTTAGACTTGGAGAAATTGTAAAGTTTCTTATCCTCATCAAGAAAACCAAAATTACTTGAAATGTTTTAGTGTCATTGAGAACAAACTTGTCAAGTTAATTATTTTTGTCTTGGTGCATTCAGTAAAGAAACAATAAATCCTTACTAGGGAAATCATATACACATTAATAAGAACATTTTTTACATAAATGGATGCATAACAAACAAATCATATACACATTAATAAGAACATTTCTTACATAAATGGATGCATAACAAACCAAAGTGTTGAATTATCTGATATAAACCTTTACATTCAACAACCCATTCACAATGGACAATATATCATGACTATCCTTAGAACGAGTAAAGGTGAACAAAATATTATCAAGTGAATGTTAGTGATATTAACTTTCAAAACATTTTGTGTACTTTCAAGAACATTAAATTTCTTTTAGATTATATCCATATGATGGCTAGATTTAAAGAAAAATTTAAAATGGATCACATGACAACCAAAGACACTACAATACAAAATAATTGATGTTAATGTTGACCAATGGTTTTGTGACAAATGGTGATTGCTATCGTGAATGATCTTGGACAAAAAATTACTATGGATGTAGTTATTGTTTTAGTGAACCATTCCATGGATAGTAGTATGATTAAAACAAGACAATAATTCTAGTGACAATGATAATAATTGAATATTAAGATGTATTCTCATGGATGGTGCATGATGCATATAGAAAACAACCTCTTTACACGTTAAGCTTTTTTGGTTGTCTCAAAGATGGTGAGGTGATTGATATAATTCATTTTTTATTAAAATGACACGACTGAATATAATCCAACAACCCTCCTTACAATAACATGACTGAAATTAGCCACTAATCTCATAAGGAATTCTAACACAACGAGTTAATACTTTCTCGAATGATTTATTAGTAGGAATTGAATGCAAATACGTTGAGAATCAATAAGATGTAATGACAAAAATCTAATTAGTAATCAATTGAGTTACTTTTGTTGTAATATTATTGTGTGGTCATGTTGGTAAGAGTCCTAAACTAGTAATGTTTTCTTATTATGAAAGTTAAGGGATGTAATTGCTTAAGATATTGTTTGATTATTGTCATTATTCATATTATAGTTTGAAACTAGTTTAGATAGTGAAATTGTAAATAACTTATCAAAATTCTATAGCTTCTTTTATAGTTGCATAATTGATCCTATTTGTAATTATATACTTTTATGTAAATAGCATTTTGGTTAATGAATTATTTGAAATGCTTATAATTGTTTAGATAATGATATTCTATTTCCCTACCTACTACAAAAATATGGAAAATGATTCATAATAACAATATTAAAGCATAATTATATTTTTCATCCATTAATACAATGGTCGAAACAATTAATATTCTAAACTCATTTTTGTAGGTATTAAAAAACAATTATATGGTATGCAAAGTTTAATAGACCTAACAAACAATTTAAGTGGGCCTAATGATAAAGGCTCTAGAACTCCAAAAATTAGATTTAGGATTTGAATTCAAAAGAGGTAGAGTTATATACAATGCCTCGAGAATTAGAGTATGGTTAGATAAACATATATTTTATAAACAACATCCTCTATAAAGATAATCCCATATAACCTTTGACCTTGTAAACATTAAAATTGTTTTAGTTTAAAAAAATATTATGAATAAAAAAGAATATCATTCTATACAACTTGAGACTAATCATGACTAAGGCTAATAAATAATAAGTCCTACTAGTACAAGAAAATACTCAAGCTACCAATGGCAAGACTTTGTCATTCAATTAAATATACTCTTATTTTGTAAATTTTAATGGAATACAAAGTTAGATATAATAATATTCTCTCTAATCTAGTAGAGGTGGCTACAATGTCTTGATGGATGGGGGAAGGTTCATTTTTTTAAGGTTTATTTGTGAAAAGAGTTGCTATAGGCTATCACTCTCTTTTGATATTGTAACTTTTTTCATCTAGTAGCTTAAGGAAAGAGCTTTGGCCTCTTTTCCATTATCCCTTAAAGATACAATATGATATATAGGAAATGAAGAGCCTTGAAACTTCATTTGAAAATTTATCAGTTGTTTTAAAATATATTAGGTATGTTAAGAGGACTTGAATTCTTGGCCTTTTAATTGTGAGTGTTTCCACTCATCACTCCATCAAGATCTTATAGGTTTCTTTTTAAGTATAAGTAACAATTTCTTTTAATTCGTTGTATGGTATTAAAATGGATCTCACATGTATTACATCTTAACCATTTAGTGGTATTACAATGAATTTACAATTACATATGTATAGCTTGACAAAATTCTTTGAAAATTAAATAATTTAATCGATTGAGTTCATGCTATTTTTTATAAACATGATAATTTTATGATAATGTAAATTTATATAAAAATGTTGTAGCATAGATTTCTACCTTCAAATTTTTTCTCATTATAATCTAACAAAACTTTGTCCATTAGAAATTAAAGTGATGGATAGAAATACTACAATTTTTAAGTTTTTAAAACTAATGATATATAGTTATAAGTAGACTTCTTAATATTTTTATAGTGTTACAATGAACTAGGTTTCTTGAGCTTTTTATATCGGTAACATCACCGCAAAACAACAATAGATATTCTTAACATATATTAACAAAATTTACGATAAAATTAATGATAATTTAGTAAATGATAATATTTAGTCAACATTCAAATTGGTAGAAATACATTAAAATATTGAAAGATAAAGTTAATAAAAAATAAATGGAGGTTATTTATTTTTTATATTTACTACATAAAATAGTTTTTAACATCTACAAGGTCACATGTCATATGGAATATATGTGTTTATCCATCCATATTCTAGTTTTTTTTTTGAAAAGGTAAAAATTATATTGAATGAACAAGAATCAAATTACAATCATTGGTTTGCCACTTTTGGCAACCCCTAAAATCTGAATAAAATTCGGATTAACATCTCCAAAAATAACAAAAAATTGAGTATCATCTATAGAGCAGAAACTTTGAACCTGTTCCCCTTTCTGCTTTACACTGATCCTAAGAAACCTAGTAGGCTTGATAGTCTTGCGAACACTACCCATGCTATCCCAAAAAGAGCCAAAGGGTGTTGCAAGAGGTAGCAAAAAACCCAACAAATAATTGTTCATCCTCCATTGATCCATAAGACTCAGTGGACTTAGGAACTATTCTCATCTTTAGCTAAGTCTTTGTTGGCCAATTTAAGAACCATTTGGCTCACCTCCCACCATTCAGAAGTGTCCTTATCCTGATTAGAATTTAGCATGTATCCAATCATATTTTCACTACCATGTTTAGCCAAAAAATTAGCCGTTGCATTATTTTATCTGTCAACATAGACGATCGGGATGGCATCCTCGAATTGCTTCCAAATATACTTAATTTGGCTCACAATGTTTCTTATCCTCCAAACCTTTGGTATGAAATTTCTAATAGCATCCAAAAGCTCCACCATATTTTGTGAATCAGACTCAACTATGATCTTTCTAACCCCATTTTCTCAAGCATTGAGAGAACCTTGTCTGATAGCCAAGCCTTCAAATTCATCTCAACTATGATCTTTCTAATCCCATTTTCTCAAGCATTGAGAGAACCTTGTATGATAGCCAAGCCTTCAACTTCATTGTTAGCAACCCTTCCAAGACCCTCTAGCTCCCAATGGAGGATCTTCCCCTTGAAATCTCTTTTGAGAAAACCAATGTCTACAACCCTCGGGTTATCCTTAGCTGCACCATCAGAATTAATATTTTCCCAACCTAGGGGAGGGGGTTGCCATGGTCCCAACTTTTGTGGCTTGGGAGTCCCCTCATTCACCTGAGTTTTCTTATCCCTAAAGTGAGCTCTGATAGTTTCAAAAATCTTGGTAACAATTTTATGCCAAATCAACTCCACTAGACTGAACTCTCTAAAAATTCTAGAATTTCTTTCCATCCAAATGTGCCACTAGATGAAGCTCGAGCCTAGGGACCAACCTAGCTGAATGGAGGTATTCTTGAATTTTCTACGTTTCCAAATCTCTTAGATATTAGAAAGAGTCACCTGAAAGTTTAGGTGAACCTTAAAGAGGTCTAACCACCTTTTCCACAACTCTCTTGCAAATGCACATTGGAAAAGCAAATGATCAAGTGTCTCCTCTTGGGAGTTACACATGATGCAATTGGAAGAGCCATAAAAACCTCTCTTCCTAAGATTATCATAGGTGAGACAACTCCTATGCATCACTTCCCAAACAAATAAATTAATTTTAGGTCAACCCTTAGCCACCCAAACTCTATCCCATGGGGCATCTTGCAGGATCAATAGAGGAGGGAGCAAAGCATCATAACCATCATGAATAGTGAAGACACCTAGAGTACCAAGGTCCTAGGCAATCCTATCCTCTTCCTCTTTCCTTGTAAGACACCTTTGCTTGAGGATCTTATCAATAAGAAGCCTTTGATGAAGAGGGACATGAATAGGCCATTCTTCTAACCTCTTCCACTGGAAGAAAAAAATCTTCAATTTGCTGGGAAGTAATGTATGAAGCCATCTTTATCCATCCTATACCCTCAAGAATGTTGCAAGGGCTGCAACTCTGGAAAGTCATAGATTAAGGGGGAATGCTAGTCCTAAGAATCACTCCAAAAGTTAGCTTTATCTCCTTTACCTACTTTCAGGAAAGTCTTTATTTTACCAATTGTTCACCAGCTTTCAGGACCTTCCAAATAATGAAGCCAAGGCCTCTTAGAGGAATACAACCAACGTCTTGATGAGGGATTGAACCCAAATACTTACTAGTGATGACTCTACTGAGGAAAGCCTCATTGTTGCATATCCATCTCCAATAAAGCTTCCCAACAAAAGCTTGATTGTTTAAATTTGTTTTACAAAAACTAAGACCCCCTTGAACTTTAGGCTAACATACTGTATCTCAACTCGCTTGAGCCCACTTCTTACCCATCCTTATTTTAATTATTGAAACATGAAATACATTTTTATCTTTTTACATTCAAACCTTAAATATTTTATTTGAAAAAATACTTTATTAATATTTATTTCAATGTATTGAACAATTCATCAATTAAAAAAATAAAAAATTATTTACTAAAGAAACAAAAATTATTCTTTCGAACAAATTTTTTTACTAAAGAAACAAAAATTATTCTTTCGAACAATAACTTTAAAAATCACTAAAATATATAAAAATACACTACAAGAGGAGGAAAAAATTATTCTTTCGAACAAGGAGGAAATAATTGATTTACTTAGGGAAGCATGAACCAAAGAAATTTTGGAAGGAACTAAGCGTGAAAAGGATGCAAACTGAAAATAACATAACAGTTAATCAGTGGTTGGAGTATTCAAAACAACTGTATCAGCTTAGGAACCAGTAGGAGACACCCCCTATTATCATTGTCAAGAAAGAACTTTTTACAACTGAAGACATTATTCAAGGGATAAAAAAGTTAGCAACTGGTAAAGCCCGTGATATAGACAATCTTCAAGTAGAGCATATAAAATAGGGGGTAGATATCTTGGCACCGCAAATCAAAGAAATTTTCAAAGAGGTCATACAAAATGGCTTCCCTACTGAGTGGACAAGTAGCTTGACCATTCATTTGTTTAAAAGTGGAGATGTAAATAATCCCTCAAACTATTGAACTATCATGATCAACCCTCTCTTTGCAAATTTGTTTAGGAGTATGATAGAGCGTAGGATCAACATATGGGCAGAATAAAAGAGAAAGAGAGCAAAGGGGCAAGCAGGTTTTAGGCCCAAGCACTCAACTATTGATCATTGTATCACGCTCAGACACATAGTGAAAAATATATGGGACAAAAAAGAGGAGACTTTTTGTTGTTTTGTAGACTTCAAAAAGGCATTTGACACAATGCCAAGGAAAAAATTATGGAGCATAATGGAAGAGCTAGAGGTTCCAATTCACTACAGGGCAGTAGTTCACAGACTATATGAGCATGTAAAGGCTAGAATAAGAACACAGGAAGGGTTATCTGAATGTTTTGGTAGTGACATAGGTGTCAAACAAGGTTGCCCTCTATCTCCGACCTTATTTGGGCTATACATTGACAAGTTAGAAGAATGGATAAACAAATTTGGGGGGAGAGGGTGTGCATTTAGCCAAATATGTGGTAAAACTCCTCATGTATGCAGATGATGTAATTCTTGTGGCCAAAACAACTAAAGATCTAGAAGACCACCTTCAAGCTCTAGAACTCTTTTGTAAATAATTTGGGATGCAGGTGAACACGAGCAAAACAAAAATTATGATTTTTTCAACAAAAAAGAAGTAACAACTCAAATTTCAGTTTGCAGGAGAACCGCTTGATGTAGTAGTAGAATACAAATACCTGGGCATAGACTTTCATGACAAACTTAATTGGAATTCATGTAGGATGAAAAGAACTCAAAGTGGTTGGAGAACACTATATGCACTTCAAAACAGGTGTAGGAATGTCGAGTTGTGGGACTGGAAGACCACCAAGGTCTTATTTAGCCTACTTATTACACCGGTTTTGTTGTATGGTTGCGAGGTGTGGGCTAGTGGCACAAAAAATGCAAAATGGAGGCAAATAGAAAGGATTCAAAAATATCTAATCACAAACTTTCTCAAAATTAAGGCCACAACCCCTTATGAAATTATTCTAGCGGAAACTGGAATGTTCCCTTTAGAAGCAATTGCTATGACCAAGCTGTTATGTTCTTGAAAAAAACAGAAAACATGACAAATGATAGATGGCCTAGGGCAGCTAGGGATGAAGAGTTGCATAGGCGAAAGAATACATGGATGAAACAAAATCAGAAATGGATGAAACGTTGGGAAATCAACATAAATGAATGCCCAAATGTCAACAAAGACAAAAAATTATGTGAATGAAAATTTTAGAAGTGGAATGTGGAAAAATGCAAGCAGGAAAATACAATATTATATTGCAAATTTTAACCCAACGTATGACCACAAGGAATAAGCGTATATAGGCGCTGAAATCAAGTGGAAGGAAAAAATACTCATTGCTCAGATAAGGACTAGCTATCATAGGCTTAGATGTGAAACAGGGATATGGACAACGCCCAAAGAACAATGAGAAGAAAGGATATGTACTCTATGCAGCACAGAGGCAGTAGAGACAGAGGAACACTTCATCTATAAATGCCCGATTTTTTTAGATATTCGTGACAAATACAAAGAAACACTTGGGAACGAGTTTATGGCAGATTTATTTGAAGACAGTAAAATAAAAAAAGTGAAGTATTTTTTTAATAAGTTATATTGGGTGATTTTATTAAAATATTAAAAGTAAAGGATTTTTATTAGGTGATTTTATTAACATATTAAATTGTTATGTTTGTTGTTAGGTTTTTTAAAATTTATTTAACATGTTTTTTAATTATAATTTTTTTCTATCAAATATATTTTTTAATTTCCTCAAAGTGTTATGTTTTGATAATCAACTTTTTGACATCATTTTGCTTAAAGATAAATTTTCACTTTGTTAAAAATTTGAATTTCATCAAGATAAAGATCAACACTATGATTGACTAACTTCCTTCTCTATAAATATGCTCACATTTACAAGAGATTGCCTCCACTAATAAATGATGAACATTGACAATAATATTATTTTTTATTCAATCCCTACATCATTTTTTATGATAGCATTAATGATAATTTACGAATCCCCTCAATTGAAATATATTTTCATCTTTATTATATTGCAATTTTAACCCCTTTAAAAAGTGCCCTAACCTCTACAAAGTTTGCTAGTTGAAGTTCCCTATAATTTTGAGTAAATAAGGAGAATTTTACCTTCATTATTTTGAAAAACACAACCTCCGTCGAATTTTCTTGAATCTCCTTTAGAATCACCGTCAAAATTAATTTTAATTTTGATAAACCTAATTTATGGACATTTCTATTTTACAATAGATCAAACTAAATTCTTTGTTTTAATTACATTATTGTAGATGACTTGCTTGTATGCTCAAATACTGTAACCAAGTTGTTACCACTTCTTTTTCCGCACTTGAGACTTCCCATGATGAGCATCCATATTTATAGACACTAAGCAAGAGAGGCAATAATATGGTTCTAAACCTCGGCATGATTTTGAGATTTATTTTAAAAAATTATGTTATTCCTTTCAGGCCATAAATTTCAACAAATAATGGTAGGGTTAATCCTCCATAGAATACATAGTGCTTTAGCTTTGAAATAATTAATCCAATATTTCGTCAACGTTTTCAATATTAATGGAGCCATCCAATTATTTTCATATTTTTAATAAAGTAACTCCAAATGGTATGAGCAAAGGAACAATGAAGAAGTAAATTGTTTGATGTTTCTAAATCCATCTCACACAAGGTATATTTGAAAGGTACATGACATCCTCTTCTTTGTAGACTCTCTCTTGTAATAATCATTCTTTGAACTACTAATGAAATGAATGTGAGGCCTTAAAGAGAGTCTTTAGTGACCAAACATTCTTCCAAAGATTTTTTTTGAATAGAAATTTTTGATTACTCTAAATCCTCATACCCCAACTTGATCGAGTATCCACCATTTTTTGATAGATTCTAAACCAACTCATCCTTTCATGCAAAAATCGATAAATAAAAATCTTAAAGCATATTTTAAATTTCATATGCGATTTGTTTGAATTCTTCTCCTTCAACTAGGTTATTAATAGAAATATATTATTTAGAGTTGTTGCCCATATTAATATAGTATTTGATGTTTGGACCTTTACACGCTTGGTATGCTTGAACCAATGGTTATCATTTTGAGTTAGAGATAAGAGGATAAGGCTTCCACCAAACATCAAACCAAAAATTTGTAAATTTCCCTCATTGACTGACCATATAATATGTTTCTTTATCAATTGAAGTTCCATGTTGACGATCCTTTGGCTAGTGTTCTTTTCCTAAATAATTTCATCGCATAAAAAAAACCTACATAATTTTGAAGCAATATTCTTGTCCAAATTTTTCCTTGATCTCTAAATAATCTCCAAACAAGCATTGCCCCTAAGGCCAAACTTGTAAGTTTGTAATTCCACAAGCCTTCTCCTTTTATGTTATTTTGCAAACCCTATCCCACTTACAAAGAGGAAACCTAAATTTTCCCTCACATCCTTTTCAAAGAAAGTCTTGTTTGAATTTTATCAAAATCTGATGTTATACTTACTGTTAATCTTGAAAGTGACATCATACAAAGAGGGATGAATTGCAATGTAGTATTTATAAGTTGTAGCCTTCTTGTCATGGTTAAGAACCTACCTTTCCAACTTACCAAACAAACTTTCATTCTATCCAAACAAAAAACCCAAAGCTCCTTTTTATTTCCTTTATGAGACAAAGGAATACCGAAGTAGATTGATAAATTTTTTATATTTTAAACTCTAAAATGTCCATAATAATACATTATAAATCTAAGGCAGTGTTAATAAAAAATCTTGGATTTTGTAGTATTAATCAGTTGTCTAGTAGCCTTCTCATAGCCTAATAATATTGATTTAAACTCCACGACCTCATTGGCTAAGGGAGGGCCCAAAAGATAAGTATCATGAAGAAATTAGAGATAAGATTTGAAAGGACCATTTTTTGTAACCAAAATATCTTTGATTTTTCCTTTCATTTTTTCCTTTGAGAAAGCTCTCCCTAATGCATATATAAGAATAATGAATAGATAAGGAGATAGTAGATCACCTTGGTGAAGTCCACAAGATGACTTGAAGTAACCAACAAGAGAACCATTGATCAAAATATAATATTTTGTAGTGCTATAATAATATTTAATCCATTCACACCAACTATAATCAAAACCATTTTTTTGAGAATATCATGTAAAAAACTCCAAGAAACCCTATCATATGCTTTGTTCATATCTAATTTCATAAACATACTTGGTTTTTCATGGAATGAAGAGAATGTATGACCTCTTATACAATTATTATACTATCGAAAATTTATTTACCACGAACAAAACCCCTTTGTTCCTTTGAGATAATACAATCTGGAATGTTTTTCAACTTGTTTGCCATAATTTTTGAAATGATCATATAAATAATATTAGAAAGGCTTATTGGATGAAAACTATCAAAATATTTTATCTTGCCTTTCTTGGGAACCAACGTAATAAAAGTGGTATTGATCTTACTTATTATAGTCTTTTTTTCCAGGCCTCTTCAACCACAACATATCAATCTTTAACAAATCCCAAATTTTTTAAAATAAAATTATAGGAAATTTATTGGGGCCAGGTGGTTTGTTAGGATGGAAAGAGAAAACTACCTCATGGAGTTCATCTATAGATATCTTCTTCATCAAGCTTTAATTTTGTCCCTGTGTGATAATTGATCAAATATTTTACAAAAGCTTATCTTGTGCATACTTATCTTGCCTAGTATATTACAAAATGTTTTTGAACTAATTAATTGCTTCTTTTCTTATATCTTCTTCTTCCACAATATTGCCTCTATCTGGAGTCAAAATATTTTTGATGTGATGAAAAAAATTATTTTAGCATGATTTTATTTTGTATTTCTATCTCCTTCCTTCAGCCATTTCTCCCTAGATATTGGAAACCAATATGACTCATTTTTCAATGCATTGTTATAGTAAGAAAGTAATTGTTTCTTTCATATAAGAATAATGATCTATTTCATTAGTTTCTACTATCTCTCATAAAATTTTGAACTTGAATTCAATAGTTGTCTTTTCTTTGACATTGTTACCAAAATATTTGGCATTCCAAATCTTTATTTGCTCCTTTAAATATTTCATATTTTGAATAAACCTATATATATATATATATATAGATGATCCTTCAAAATTTGCTTCATCCCACCATAACATAACCATTTGGAAGAAATTGAAGTCTTGGAACCACATAGTTTGGCAACAAAATGGCTTTGGATGACCATTATTGGGTAAATCACAAGTCAAAAAAATGGGTTTGTGATCTTAGCTTGCTCACAATAAAATCTCTAAAGAGATTGTATACTCTATTTGCAACTATGAATCTATCTAATATTTCTACTATATGAGTTTGCCCAATGCATCTATTATCCTATGTATATTGAAAACTTGAAGGACTACATCCTGAAGCAAAATCTTGCATTGATTTAGACCATTTTAATACCAACCTTTTTTCCAAAGGAGATAGAATAGTGTTGAAATCACTCCCAATAATCCATAGATCATGATTACGAATCATGAATATGTTTGAGAAAAATATGCTAAGGTCATTCCAACATCTTTCATGAGGAGTAACTATAGTTGGAGCATAAACATTTATAACCCCGACTTTGATGTTTTCCTCTTTTCTACAAAATAGTCGAGCAAACCAATTAATTTTTGCTTCTAACAATTGCCCATTCCATTTGCGTTTGTCCTATATTGTTGCAATACCGCTTGAAGCTCCTATAGAAGAAACTGCTAGACAATCACCCATCTTCCAAATATTTTTAAAATCATCCTTACATTCCTCACTACTTAATTTTGTTTCTTGTATTAAAATAAACTCAAGACTATAACAACCTATTAATTCCTTAATAACTCTTTTTTTAGGGATCTTATTCATACCCCTAATATTCCATGATGTCTTTTTCATCATCATTACCTTTTATTTTTATTAGTGGGCTTTGTCTCACTTATTGTTAACACTTGTAATATTTTTATTTGGCTTCCCAAGTTAATATCCCTTCGAGTTTCTTTTTCTCTTTATTCATACTTTAATGGCCTTCCTCTCCTTTTTCCATTCCAACCAACACTCTCATCTTCATCAATCCCTTCTATTTTTTCATATTATTCATACTAAGACTTATCTTCTAAATATTTCTATTGCCTTAAAGAATATAAAATGCAAGGAATAGTCTCCTAAAATACTTTATTTTTTATGTTGCTCAAAAACCCCAAAGTGCACATGATCCTCATAGTCATTACTTTCTAATGCTACCTTGGAAACCCTAATCTTCCTTAGATATCCTTCATATGCTTTTCTTTGTTGCGCTACTCTTGAAACCCTAAAGTGCAACGAATACACTATGTACTTCTTTTTTTTTGGTAGGTTAAAATTATATTAAAAGCGGGTTTTGAAAGGATCCCAAAACCTTTTTTATAGTAGGTCAACCGACTAAACCAAAGGTCAAAAACAATCAATTTGAAAATTTTGCCCAGTAGGAAACAAACAGTTTGGAAAAACCTGCCCAGCGAGAACAGGTAAATTTGAAAAACCCCGCCTAGCGGGAAACCACCAATTTTGAAAAATTTTGCCTAGCGGGAAACATGCAAGATGACGAATTTGAAAATCTCACCCAGCGGGAAGTAGCCGAAAACCACCAAATTGTAAATCCCGCCCAGCGAGAAAACTAGCAGGTTTGGAAAATTTTGCCCAGTAGGAAAACCAACAGAAAAAATAAATTTGAGAAACCTTGCCTAGCGGGAAAACCAACAGGTTTGGAGAATCTTGCCTAGTGGGAAAACCAATAGAAAATGAATTTGAAAAATCTCGCCCAACGGGAAAACCAACAGGTTTAGAAAATCCCGCCCAACGGGAAAACCAACAAAAAAATGGATTTGACCTGAAACCAGATATCCTACCCAAAAACTAGAAGCAAGAAATTTGACTTTAGAAATTTGGAGAGGATCCCCGCCCAGGGACGACCTGGGATGCACCCTAGGGTGTAGCAGAGCAGCAAGCAACTGCACGAGCTAAGCAACCAGCAACAATGAGATACAGTCCAAGGTGCAGCAGCAGGACAACCTAGAAAATGGTATCAGGACCCTCAGAGAAACAACAACGGGAAGCCTTCGCTTGAGCCTATGAAATGGAACAACACTACTGGGGTTATCTACAAGCCAAGATATCCCCATGCAAACCAAGTTGAACTACGAGGAAGCCGAAAGGAGCCAGGGACAACAACAACAGGTGCAAAGAAAGGATCCTCGAAAGCCAAAACTGAAGGAGGAAGGAGTGACACAACTGCAAGCGCACCGGTCTCCACCCCAAGACCAAAAAATGTAGAAGAAAACCCCAAGCATACTAGTAGAAAGGATCAGGAACCCACCATCCTTGCTCACGAACAGTTCCAAGGAACTGGAATTGGGATTGGGAATAACTCAAGAACAGGATGAGGCCCACCCCCAAGGCCAAGAACATGCTTTGAGAGTCCACCGAGAAGCAGGACCAGAAAGCAGAAGCCCCCGAACAGGAAAACCAAACGAAAAACTTATGGAGCCCAGGCGAAAAGCGACAACAGGTACAAATATGGGATCTACAAAAGCTTAAACTAAGGGAGCCAGGGGTTTGCATGCATAGATTATAGGTCCCTTCCCTAATATCGAGATATGCAACAAAAAATCCTAAGCACCCCAAGAGAAAGGACCAGGAACCCCCCATCCTTGCTCACGAACAACTTCAGGGAATTGGGACTGGGACTAGGAACAACTCAAGCACAAGAAGAGGTCCCCCAAGGCCATGCAAATACCCTGAGCATCCACCAAGCAACAGATCCAACAAGAAGAAGCCTCCGAATAGGAAACCGAAAAGGGCCCCACCCAAAGGAACGGGACCACCAACAACCAAAGGCATCCCAGAGAGGAGTCACAACAAAGAGGAAACTTGCCCCCCCAAACCAACCCTGATGACGTGAGGACCTCACAGGACGCACCAGGAAGCAGTCAAAAACCCAACCTGCAACCACCACAGACCGACAAATCCCTGGGAACCAGATCCAAGTAAAAAAACCTACGAAAAAACCCCAAGGGAAAGCCTAAGGGAGATCGAGGAAAGGATCCCGAAAACAACCAGGAAACCCTAGAAGAACCCTGGGATGCACCAGGCCCAGGACTCAAGCAGGGAAACCCCGAAACTACTAGGAAAGGAGCAAAAAGTGGGCAAGGATCTCCCCCCAAGGAGATCATCTACTACAAAGCGTTCCTAGAGTGGGATGACCCGAGATGAGTCAGGAACTGGGCAAGAACCAGGGGAGGGGGAGCAGGGAGAGGGAGCAGGTCCCTCCCCTCTCCCACTATGTACTACTTTTATTTTTATTGCAAGGAGAAGATTTTATGCTACTTGAGGAAAATGAAAATGATTTACTTCGATTAACCTTGACATGTTTCACCTCTTTTGCTTTAAAATTTTCCTCCTCATCTTACTTTGCTTTAAAATTTACCTCCCCATATTCCTTTGCATCTTAAACTCCTATATTTAAACTTTTACATTGTACTTCCTCATCCCTTATATCATTTTTTCTTCTAATGGTTGATTCGAGTGAACTATAATGGCCTTTGTCATTTGATGATGAAAAGGGGTTTTTCTTGCTACTTCCTTGGGAGTGGAAAATCCTATATTTGACCTAGTTTCTCCTATTATATGATCTCCTTGTTTTATATTTAAGTTTACCTCATGTTCAAAATTTTTTCTTTGTCCATTATTTTCACTTTGCAATCTCTTGTCATGTGTCAAATTTCATGACATTTGCAACATTGAAATGCAATATTTTCATAATCCACTTGTTGATCCCATTCTCTCAGATTTGATCCTAATGGATTGCGACAAATATTTTGAAATGTCAATGGCAACACATATCCTAGTGTATACAACATGCCTTCTTTCCTTAGTAGTTGGTCCCTCTTGGATGAACTCGCCTAGAATCATGCCAATATTCTTCAAAATATCTTTATTGATGAGTTGATAAGGAAGTCCAAAAAGCCTAATCCATACCAGAATTCTTTTAATAATCTCTATTTCCACAAAAAAAATTCTCACTCCATGTTCTTAAATATTATACATCTTTGCTACTAAAACAAGGTCCTCCATCAATTTTTTTATCCCTTATTTTTGAACCAAAGAAGATAATGAGAAAAATCCTTTTGAAAGAAAAAACATGGAGTAATTTGAATTCAATTTCCACTTCCACTTGATCTAATTTTTAATCTCTAGAATAGTATTAATCAAAATTATTATCGAGATGAGAGTTTTTGCTCTTTGGATCGCACTAAGAAATTTGTGGTCCAAGGAGATATTAGAGTTAGTTTTATTAGGATCTTGTGGCTGGCCAAAAATGGTAGGCTATTTATTGTAACTTTGGATCTATCTTCTTAATAGGATTTTCATCTTTTTTCAAAAAAAAAAAATTAAATCTCAGAAAACCTGGCCAATATCCATAGAACTTACATATTAGTCCTTTGAATTTAAAAACTATTATATCGTGCACCATCATCTCATCTTTGATAATCACTTCTAGTGTAGTATCTGCAACTTATAGGGTTTGCTATAGATTCATTCTTCCTCTTATCGCTAGCTAAGGCATCCTTACTTTTAATGAGGACTTTCAAATATGACTTTCTTACGGTGTTACTTAGACTTTCTTCGCATAAATCCTTTAGTTTTTGTGTTTCTTCTAAGATATGGAACAAGAAAAAGTGGCACTTGCGTCTTGATCGCACTTTGCTTCCTACTTTTGACTCACATTCGTTCTGGGCTCAAGAAAGTAAAATTATATTTTATATCTAAAAAGTTATAAGTTATATGAATTGATTACTTATTTGAAAAATAAAAGATGAAGTTAAAAGGTTTTGTATTTTTACAATTCAAGTGATCCTAATAATTAAAACTTTAAATATTTGTAAACGATGTTCAATATAAAAAAAAACTTTAAAATTCCTATTAAAAAATCTAAAAACTAAATATAGAAAAAACAAAATTATATATCATACTTTAATATAAATAAATTAATAATTGATAACTACATTATCGTTTATGTGAACTTTTTACACATAGTATACTATAAAGTTGATTGAAACTATACATTGCTTATAAATTTAACTAGAGCACAAAGGATGAAGTCAAAGGGAAATGAAGAAAAAGTCAAGGGTTTCATTCTAATTGTAACTGAATTAAAAAAAAAAAAAATCAAACCTAAATACGTGTGTTGTGCTTTAAAAAAAATAACAAATAAATAAATTTTATGTTTTGTTTAATTTCAACTTTATGTTTTTTTGTGTTTATATATGAAATTTTATTTTTAAAAAATATATTATAACTTTATTTAAATATAAATACGTTCACATACAAACCACAAGGCCTATGCAAAATAGTGAGTGAAGGCCGTTCAAACTTCTTAGTCTAAGTTTCCGTGTATGTAATATCTTCAATGAAAAAACATGATTACATATTTAATTTTTTATTAAAATAATTAAAATATTGGTTAATCAGTTATTCATATTTATATAAGTTTAAGATTATAAATCTTTGTGAGGAAAAACATACTGCACAACTTAAATGACCTTGATTAACCAGTCATATGTATGTTTAAGATTGTACAACTTGAACGAGCTTGACAGTGAAGGCTAATGAATGTTCATAGAAAAATTTAAAAAATTTAAGGGTTAAATTGAAAAAGGGATAATGTTTATATTTTGAGGTTTTGTTTTATTTATTTATTTTTATTTATATAAAAAAATTGATCAATTTATTTAAATTATATAACTTGAGAGATAGAAATGTTAATATAAAACTTTAAAACTTCAAGTAAAAATTTAAAATTTAAATTTAAGGTAGAATTATACACTAAAACATGCTTTATAAATATTTTATTATATGTTTATCTATAAAACTTTGAAGAGATACATAATATAAATTATTCACATTGAATCCAAATGCTTATCATTCATAAATCACATTCTTTCAGTTGATTAAAAGGAATCTCATAAAACAAAATTCAGAATTGAAACATTCAAGAAGATATGATATGTGATATCTTCATTAGGGGATTAAAGAAGATATGATAGAAGGGATTTAAGAATTTAAACTATGATAGAAGGGATTTAAGAATTTAAACTTTAAAGAAGATACGATAGAAGGGATTAAAGAATTTAAAGTTTTGTGTAAAATTTAAATTTAATAGATAATAAAATTGTATAAGATTAATTAAATAAAAATATATTAAATAAAAATAATTTTATATCATTTGTAATTTTATAAAGATTAGAGATTTATTTTATCTTTGGTTAAGTAACATTTAAGAGAGTTTTTGCATAGTATTCTTCAACTGAGGTGATCAACATTCAGTTCGCAAGGGTTAGGTGGATTGGTAAGACGTTGGACACTTACCAGGAGGAGACCTAGTTTCAAATTTCGCGGGTATGCCCACTCTAGGTCAAAGGTAGTAGTCTGACTAGAATCCGCTGGCTTGATGATGGTGGTACCAATCTTAGGTGGATTGGTAAGACGTTGGGCACTTACCAGGAGGAGACTTAGTTTCAAATCTCGCGGGCATGTCCACTTTAGGGCAAAGTAGTAGTCTGACTAGAATCCGCTGAGTGTGCGCCAGCTTGATGACGGCGGTACCAATCCCGAGCCACCGGGGTCTCCCTCACTCTTAGACGTGTTTACCGAGGCGAGGTAGGGGTGGGTTATAGTGGTAGCTCCATGATTTGACGCTACTACCGGAGGCAATGTGATTTGACCCTGTAATCAGTTGTTCAAAAAGGAAAGACAGTTGCCAATTCTCCTATGTATAAAAAAAAAATATATATTGGTCCCAACAAATCCTAGTCATGTCTGTCATACATCTGAGCTGGTACATGACTTAACATCATAAAAAATTTCATGCACTCCAATTTTTTCACTTTCAAAATGTCTGTTCCAACAGTTTTAACCTGAAGTACATCAGACTCTTTTGATTATTTAAAGCTACCCTTCAATTCTGCAACTTGATCTAGCTTTGCCTTATCTCTGATTGCTATGAACAGATTTATATATCCCTAATTAAATTTCATCCAAATCTTTTCTTTTCTTATCAGGGTCTTTGGTTTTAGGGATGGTTGTTATCAATGTCTCACAGTCTCAGGGATTTCAATAATAGAATGCTTTCAAAATTTATACACTCTCAAACAGCCTAATTGTACAGAAACATTAACAAATAGAATACTTCTTGAACCCATTACTGCATTTGGTACAAAAAAATCTCATAAAATTAAGTAGAAACATTAGAATCATTCTTTGGATGTTTTGTTTTATGCATGATTGATGGGCCATTTTAATTGGTGATTTTCACAAGTCACTTAACCCTTTTTTAGCTGTCTATTGCCGGTTGGACATCTTTGTGTGGATGTTGGTCAGAATTATCTTGGCCTCGGTCCGAATGGTGTCCTCGTTGTATGCTCTTATGGCGGTGGTGATTTTTTCTGCTAATGTGGCGATGTGTTCTGCTCTTTAGTCTTCTCCTTGTATATCTTGGGTATCTTTGTGTAGATGTTGGTCATAATTATCTTGGCCTCGGGCCCAATGGTGTCCTCGTTGTATGCTCTTATGGCGATGTGGTGATGTTTTCTGCTAATGTGGCAATGTGTTCTGCTCTTTAGTTTTCTCCTTGTATATCAGGTTAGGACCTCATCCTCTGATTCTGATGGGCCTTTGGCTGTTTTAAATCCCTTTGCACGCTGATTTCACAACAAGACCCTATGACTCTTTCTGTCTGTGACAAAGTGACTGATCTCTGAGTTGTCTGAGTCCTTGTTACTCTGAGTTTGGTGATGATTCTGATGCCCATTCTGCTGAGCCTCCAAAGGAGAATTGCGGTAACAGCGCTAGTACCCAGGCGGGAGTGTCAATAGCTGGCCCTGTTCCTTCTGGTTTACCTACTATTTTACGTGAGTGTTGATAGCTGGCTCTGTTCCTTCTGGTTTACCTACTATTTTATTTGTTATGGAGGAAAAGCACTATGCTCTTCGGGGTACATTGCAGGTTGTGGTCTCCTTTGTCAAAGAGATTCGGGACGTGGTTAACAAGCAGATGGATATGGCAACCCCGAACTAGCTCTGCTATGATGTTCTTTTGGCAGTTGATATCAGGTTATATTTTATGTTGGTTGTATGGGGCCCTCTTTGTTTTGTTTTGCTGAGAGAGGCCTAGTTCCTTTAACTGTTATTACTAGGCTTTATGGTATGTTGTTTGTATGGAGCCCTCTCTATTCTACCTTGTTGAGGGTGGTCTGTTATTCCCGCCCCTTGGCTGGTTTTGATTTAGTGCTGTAGTTTAGTGCATTCTCATGCCCTATCTCAACCTATTATAATAGGTTTGGGGACCTCAAAACACCTTCTTTTACCAAATCAAAAAAAAAAAATTATTTAAATTTCATCCAAATCTTTTCTTTTCTCGTAAGGGTCTGCATGCTTGTTATCAATGTCACACAGTTTCAGTTGAATAGGTTTGAGAACCTCAAAACACCTTCTTTTACCAAATCAAAAAAAATTCTACTTAAATTTCATCCAAATATTTTCTTTTCTCATAAGGGTCTGCATGCTTGTTATCAATGTCACACAGTTTCAGGGATTTCAATAATTGAGTGCTTTCAAAATTCATACACTCTCAAACAGCCTAATTGTACCCAAACATGAACAAGTAGAATAATATTTGAACCCATTACTGCATTTGGTAGAAAAATTTCATTAAATTAAGTAGAAACATTAGAACCAATTCTATGAGCTGGGTTTGCCATCTTACCCAGTGAGTGCTGGATGCATGTTGGCAAGATATCTATTGTGTGTCCATTGAGATCAACTTTCTGGATTTTTGCAATGATAACAATGTATAAGTTTATCTTCCCCTGCCATACCTCTGTCTGATTTTAATCTTTCTAAGATGTTACACAGGCACACAAGAACTTTGAACTTTGTATCATGAGAGACACGGTCGAATACCAAGGCAACTTCCAAGGACCTCTCTTCCATGGGGATACTTGGTTTCTTGCAAAGTCTCATTTCCTGTGAATGTTGAGTTAGTCAGTTTCCTCTATTAGGCAGATCTTGCTTGCTTCAATGTCAGATATTGATTCCTTAATTATTGGCAGAGATGAAGGAGATCTGTCTGGATCAACTTTGGATACAACTTCAACATCTTGTACTTAAACGTCAATCAAGGCATACTTAATGCCATTATCACGTTAGAATTTCTATCAAAATAGGAGATGAAAAGTGTGAAGTAGATCTCTGGGTCCACACAAATTGACACCAAGAGACCCAAGGACATCTATACAAGTACTTTCATCAGACTTAAAATTGGAGGGACCCTGTTGAGTGCAGAGGAGATCCAAATTCTTAATCTTACCCATCAATTTGACAAAACCTTATTGATACATATTGGATCTTCATTTCACTTGAAAAACTATCTTCGACATAGTTTTATCTGATGTGTTTACCATTTAAATTTCATAAGAATTTTCATTTAAATTTTGATAATAATTATATTTTCATAAGAATTTTCATTTAAATTTTGTTAATGATTATATTGATTAATAATTTTTTTTTTGGTAATTATTTTAATATATTAACAGTGGGTTTTTATAGAGGATCCCAAAACCTTATGTACAAAATTAGCCACAATTCTAATAATGCATCATACCTCTTGGCTGTAACAATAAGCCTAATTGCAAGTAAAGCCATCCTAATGCTAAAGACTTGGAGACTGCAAAAAGGGCTTTTAGGCCTGGAAACCCAACGAAAAAACGAAACAGGACAAACCCGAGAGGACACCAAGTAGAGGCCGAAGAACTGAAACAAGGAAAACGGAAAACAAAACAGACAAGACACCATGGACAGCTAATCACGACTCCTGTCCTTCCGAATTTTGGCGCTTCTGGTTCTGCTTCAGGATTGTAATCATGGAGTTAACGGTAGTAAGAATGGAAGCAGCCAGGTCCAGAAGTGAATTGCCACGACTCTCCTTATCGCTCTCCGTGTCCGACAGGATATGCTGCGGAAGGACATCGAAGATCTGCAAGGAACGAACGATTAGCCACCAATGTTGCGCTTTGGCCGAGAACGAGTGAAGCGGCTGTAGGGAGAGGGCCCGTCAGCGCTGGAAGGGGCTTTCCAAAAACTGCGCGAGGTAAACCTCATGAAAGGATGTCCGCTCTGGCCAACCTTTCCACCTCGGATGGGAATCGAGACCGCCACACAACCGGACACGTGGTCGCGAGCCCTTTGTTGGCCATGTGGTCAGCCACACGATTACCTTCTCTCAAAATATGGTTTGCTTTCCACCTACCAAGATATTGATTAATAATTTTATTAAGTGACATTATTATCATTTTTTTGATACACATGATTCAAACTATTTTTTTTTTTAATTGTAACAGTTAATTTTATTTTGAAAAAAATTGTTTCTTAAATTTATATTATATTTAATCAATATTTATATAATTATATTCATTTTGATGTTATTTTTCATTATTTATTCAATCTTATAAAAAAACAATATTAGTATTAATATTTTATTTAAAACAAAAAGAAAAGTTTTGAACTTTTAATACACTGAAAACTTTTTAGAATATATAAATTTTCAAAGAGAGTGAATAGTAAAATAGAGAATATTATTAATTTTTTAAAAAATGAGGAAGAAGCTAATTGGTAAATTGATTATATTGTGCAACATATTAGAGAGATTGTAAAGCATTTTGAAGAAGTTGACTTTTTTTCATGTCTTTAGAGAAGGTAACATTTTAACATACTGGTTGGCCAACTTTGGTGCCATGAAAGAAGAGGATAGGAGATGGATCCCCCAGGGTGGCCCATGAGAACTTCGAAAAGGTTTAGGACTGCAACTAATTGAGATCCAGGATAAATACTGTTTGTCTTGCATTTAGGGGATTATTGGCTACTTGCCTTTGGTAGTTGTGCAGTTGATGGGCTGACTTTGTGTTGTAAAAAGGTTTAGGCCCGTTGAATGTTGTCTACTTGATGGTGGACCTCTAGAATTCAAAAATAATATTTATTTATATTTTTAATGTAAAAATTTATACTTATAATTTATTTTTATAATATTATATATTAAATTTAAGATTATAAAAAATATTTTAAAGTGTATCAAAAGAGCTCAAAATTTTTAATCTTAAAAAAAAATCTCTATTTAAAATTTTTATTTAAAAGAAAATAAAAAAAGTTTTTTCATCTCACAACTATTAGACACAGAGCATATAATAGAATAAGAATATTGAAGATAGAAGAGGGCAAGAAAATAGAAGAGGATATTAAAAAGGAAACAATTTTCTTTTTTCAAAATCTCCTTAGCATGAAAGATGTAACAAATGTCGAATTAATTAATTAATTGTTAAAGAAAATTCCCCAAGCAGTGAATAGTGAAATAAATCATTTTTGGACAGTCCTGTCTCAAAGGAGGTGCATAGGGCAGTTTTTAGCATGCAAAAGGACAAAGCCCTGGGTTCAGATGGATATGTTAGAGGCTTTGCTAAACTTTTAGTGAGAAAAAACAATTCTCAAGAATGGAAATCTATATTTCTAGTTTTGATTCTGAAAAAGCAAGGAGTAGATATGCTAAAATGTTTTTGCCCAATCAGCCTATGCAATTCCATTTATAAAATCTTGACAAAGATTCTAGCCAATAGAATGAAGAGTATTTTACCTAAGATTATCTCCCCCAACAAAGTGGTTTTGTTAAACAAAGGCAGATCTTGGATAAGATAATCATTGTTCATGAGGCTCTACACTCTATGAGGATGAGAGGATTAGAAGGCATGTTGTTGAAGTTGGATATGAATAAAACCTATGACAGAGTCTCTTGGAAGTTTTTGGATAAAGTGCTGCAATTTTTTAGTTTTGGGACAAATTGGAGGCTTTGGATCATGGTTTACATCTCCACTCGATATTCAGTGATAGTAAATGGAGAACTAGTAGGTTTCTTTCTAGGTAAAAGAGGACTGAGACAAGGTGATCTTATATCACCTTATCTGTTCATAATAGTAGTTAAGGCTCTAGGAAAAAGCTTAACTGTAGCAAAATATGTAACCTTGATTAAAGGAATTTGACCAGCATCATCTTCAAATATAATTACTCATAAGCAATTTGTTAATGATACTATCATATTATTAGAGTCATCAATTGTGGAAGCAAAAACTATCAAGCAAATTATTAAAACCTATGAAACAAATGTAGGTCAAAAAATTAATTTCTTGAAAAGTAGATTGTTCTTTGTCAACACTCCCCAACTTAGACAAAATAAAATTGAAAGAACTTTTGGCTGCAGAGTCAACAACTTCCTCATTGTATATTTAGGAATGCCCCTTTTTATAGGTAGAATGAAAGGAGAATACTAGAATTTAGTGCTTGAGAGATTCAATAGAAAGCTTGTAGGATGGAAAGGCTCTTCCCTTACTCAAGCAGGGAAATTATACCTATTGAGGGCAACCCTCCAAAACTTGCCCATTTTCATGCTATCTTTATTTAAAATCCCAACATTGGTGGCTGAGAAATTGGAGCAAATATAGAGGAACTTTCTTTGGATTTGTGTAGAAGAGAAATAGAGGATTAGTTTGGTGGCATGGGAGAAACTTTGTAGGCCTAAGCAAGAAGTTGGTCTGGACATCATAAAAGTGAAGCAGATGAATAGGGCTTTAATGACCAAAGTGGGGTGACGGTAAATGATTGAACATGACCAATATTGGGGTCAACTTTTCTCTACAAAATATCTTGAGAATGAAATCCCCTTTGCTTATAGCTTAAATCCACCTTTAGGATCATCTTTGCGGAATGAGTTGATCAAAACAAGGAATCTATTAAGGAAAGGTTTAATATGACAAGCATAATTTGACCTTTAAAGCAAAAATATGGAAACATGGTTTAGGAGTACATCAAGGAGGAAGATAATTATAGAGTGTGACACATGCTGCAATTGGAAGGAGTTGATGCTATTATGCAAAGTAGGCTTAATTCTCTCAATCTTAGTTTATATCATTACTTTCTGCAACTCAATATAGGAGAGGATATATTCTTTTGGGGTCATAATCCTAAAGGAATATTTATTGTTAACTTAGTTTTTTCCTTTGAAGGGATACGGAGAATCAAAATTTTTCCTCACATAGAGTTTGGATTAAAGATCTCCTGTTTAAGGTGTCTTTCTTTCTTTGGCTGACATTAAGAAATCGGATATTAATGGTCGAAAATCTTATAAGAAGAGGGATGATCTTTCATAATAGGTGTTATTTATGTTATGGAGATGTGGAGACAGTTGATCATACATTTGTCCATTATCCCCTTTCTTTGGAGGTCTATCATGTGCTTCTTCAAGGGCTAGAAAAGTCTTTGGAGGACTTATGGGAAAGTTGGGTTAACCCTTATCATAGCCCATGATTGAAGAAAATTTGGATCTTTGTCTTACCTAATTTCATTTGGCATATGGAGGGAGAGGAATAAACGATTGTTCCAAAATAAGGCTAATAATGGAGAGGTCATTATCAGGAGTATCAAAGCTACCATGGCTGAAATGCGGTTGTTAATATGGAAAACCAAATATATGAAAATGAGTTGGAGGAAGAAATAGTAGTGGAATGGGGACTCCTGAGAGCTATAAGGAATTAGATTAGCTGGCCAAAGAGAAAGGTGATATGGACTCCTCCCCCCTAGAGTGGGTAAAACTGAATTTTGATGGAGCCTCTAAAGGTAATCCAAGAAAGGCTGGAGGGGGAGGGGTTATGAGATCTAGCTCTAGGGTAGTGATATCTTGTTACGCAGTGAACTTTGGCCATACATCAAACCATGTAGCAGAGGTGAGATCCATGATTATAGGAGTAAGGCTTGCAAAAAATATGAATGTTAAGAAGCTTATAGTGGAAGGGGATTCTATGAATATCATTAATAGTTTGAATGCCAAGCAAACTACTAGCTAGAGCATTGAAAGTATTATTTAGGATGCAATGAATATACTATCATGCATGGAGGCATTTGTAATCCAGTATATCTATAGGGAAGGTAATGTTGTAGATGATATTATGGCAAACATGAGAGTTCATATGAATGGATCCAAGTAATGGAATGATGTTTTCTCGGAGGCTTTGATGATTATAATTATGAAAGAGGAAAACACTCATGATGCTATTGAGTTAGAAGTTTCAAAGCTTAGGGGAATTTATAACTGCAAAAAAATATTAACATGGGACCAGTTTTCAATAGGAGATGATTAATAAAGGCTACATATTGAATGAAGACTAGGCAAAAGCTTTCAAAGTCCTCAAGAAAGGACCCATATGTTGTAGGTGAGTTGGAGAGGAGAGGGAAATCCTCCAAGAGAGGTCCCAAGTTCAAATATCCACCCTACCAAAAAGCTGAATTGGGTATCCAAAATCTAATTGATAATGTTGGTGCGGGCAGGGTCGAGTGCGACTCTCGGGTGACTTTAATGGTGTAGAACCCCCTGTTCGTGGTCTCTCAAACCAAGGCGGCCTCGTAAGGGGTTTTTCGCTTAAAAAAAAAAAAAAGTCCTCAAGAAAGGTAGAATTGGAGATTTGATCTAAAGCTAATAGAGAATTGATTAAAGCTCTTGAAGATTCTAAAGAAACCAGATGGATTGAATTTAAGAGATATTGAATCTCCATGGGATAGAGTTAAATCAAAATTGTTGTATTTTAGACCAAATTTTGTAATATGTAGATGTTGGAAGTGATTTTTCTCTTAGACAAATGTAAAAGGTTTGGGGCCCTTTCAAAACCCCTTCATTTACCATAATAAAAAATATTAGTCTTTATAATATTTAAAAAATGTTACATGTTGAAAGTCAATTATTTTAAAAAATAATTTATTTTTAATAATTTAATAAAAAATAATTTACTACTTTTAATAATGTTTCGTTACTTTAGTTTATTATTATCACTTTGTGAGGGGCAGGGTAAGTTGGTTTGAATATATGAAGTATTTCCAAGATTCAATGGTAAATGTTGCACATGGAGTTAGGGTTGAGTATCCTCGTACATAAACATAAGATTGACTATGAGACTTGAACTCTCATCTTAGTGGGTACCTCAAACTTACAAATTGATCCACCTATGGTAATTTAAAATTTGACATAATTTGTTGGACCAATGATTTAATGATATATTAATAAAAGTTTGATATATTCAATTTTAAAGTTAGATTGAGAACAAAGCAAGTACAATGGTAAAGTAGAATAAAAAATACAAAAAATATAAAATGTTGAGAATAAAACAAGTATGATAGAGAAATGAAACTAAAATACAAAGAACGTAAAATTTTAATGTTAGCTATATTATCTTGATAAGAATAGAATGTTGATATGCACCACAAGGCCTAAGGTGGTGGTGTGGAGGACAAGTCCCCTAAATTAACTTGTGATATCAAGTGAGTTATGATGCAAAGTGGTGCTATAAAGCATGTCACCAATTATTTATTGCTTTATAAAGGAAGGAAGATGCAATTGCATTGTGAGCAAGAACTTGATCATATTACAAAGACTATGGCATGAGGATATGATTGACTTTGCACTAAGACATTAATGCCAAGGTTGAATGGTAGATGTTAAATTAAAGACTACTCAGGCTAGGCATTAATACAAGATTGCACATGGACAAAACTTATGGTGTTATTGTCGAGGTGTTAGGTTTGGTACTAATTGAACTATAAATAATATGTTATAGAAAAATGCATGAAGCATAACTCTAACATAATAGAATGCATATATATATAGTGGTGATTAGGAAAAGATAAATTAATAACTCTTATGTTACAAGAGAATATTACAATGAATCTCTATGGTAGAAAGAGATGCCCTGATGCATATGCAAAATTCCCTAAGGAGGGGTGCAAGATGATGCCAATCATATCTCTATGTAGAGATGTGGTGATGTAGGTTGTATTTGTGAGAAGGAATGTAATAACATAGATCAAATCCCTCTATAGAGATTTGATGGCATAGGCCGTGTCTTTGGTATTTAGATGCAATCGTTGATCTCACTAATAAGATGTGAATTGGTCCTAGTAATTTGGTCTCTACTAATATTTCTCTCTATTTATTTTTTTCTCCTTTGTGTTGTGGCTAGAATAACCCTTTTTACAAGAGGATGTGACATAATATGAAGGGATGGCAGTGAAAGATGGAACAACTCATTCTCCAACTATAATTGATGGTTATAATATTCAAGAAATAATTTATCTTTCAACTATAACCAATGTTTATAATTTTTGGTATTATCCACCAACCTCTTACTGAAGGATGATAACACCAATGATGGAATCTAGTGCTAATGCCAACATTGATTGGTGGCATCAACACTGGTAGCTAGTTTTGGTGTCAACATTAGTTGATGGTGTCAATGCTGGTAGTTGGTGCTAACGAAATATTTGTTAATGGTGCCAATGTCAATAGGTGTTGGAATCTATACTAAAGGATGATGATACATTCCTCTTCTAATGTACATATGGGGTACCCCTACACTGAGATAATTCACCATTCACCCTTTCTTGAGAAGAGATGACCCCATAACTCTCACTTTTTAATCCTAAGGTAATATAATAATGTGCTAAGAAGCCTTATATGCAAGAAATTGGGATAGTATAAGGTTGTGGCCGATGTTGGACCTTTGTGAGTGTTATTTCATGTGATAGGTCTAGTATATTTGAGAGACATACTTGCAATACATCTAGCATGAACATTTGAATGTAAGGAATCATAGAGGTCAAAGTCTAATCTCGATAAATATTAGATCTTGGTTATGATCCAACATAGTAGTGCTATGTTCTTTCAACATGTCTCTAACAAGCTTTAGTACATTTGGAGTAATTTGAATTCAATTCCCACTTCCACTTGGTCTAATTTTTAATCTCTGGAATAGTATTAATCAAAATTGTTATCAGGATAGGATTTTTTTCTCTTTGGATCGCACTAAGAAATTTGTGGTCCAAGGAGATATTAGAGTTAGTTTTATTAGGATCTTGGGACTAGCCAAAAGTGGTAGGCCAATTATTGTAACTTTGGACCTATCTTCTTAATAATATTTTCACCCTTTTTCAAAAAAATATTAAATCTCAGAAAACCTGGCCAACATCCATAGAACTTACATATTAGCCCTTTGAATTTAAAAACTATTATATCATGCTCCATCATATCATCCTTGATAATCACTTATAGTGTTGTATCTGCAACTTGGATAAGGTTTGCTATAGATTCATTCTTCCTCTTATCGCTAACTAAAGCATCCTTACTTCTAATGAGGACTTTCAAAAATGACTTTCTTGCCGTGTTACTTATATTCTTTTCATATAAATCCTTTAGTTTTTGTGTTTCTTCTAAGATATGGAACAACAAAAAGTGGCACTTGCATCTTGATCGCACTTTGCTTCCTACTTCCTGCTCATTCTTTCTACTTACTTTTGACTCGCATTCATTCTGGACTCAAGAAAGTAAAGTTGTATTTTATATCTACAAGGTTATAAGTTATATAGATTGATTAGTTATCTAAAAAATAAAAAATGAAAGGGTTTTGTATTCTTACACTTCAAGTGATCCTAATAATTAAAACTTTGAAACTCATATTAAAAAGGTCTAAAGTTTAAATATGAAAAATAAAATAAAATTATATATCATATTTTAATATAGATAAATTAATAATTAATAATTACATTATCCCTTACAACCTAAACCTAGGGTATGTGAACTTTTTACAAATAGTATATTATAAAGTTGATTGAAGCTATACATCTTGCTTATAAATCTAAGCACTATTTAGTTTGCAAGAGCACAAAGGATGAAGTCAAGGGAAATGAAGAAAAAGTTAAGGGTTTCATTCTAATTGTAACTGAATTAAAAAAACAGTTAAATCAAACCCCAGTACGTGCGTTGTGTTAAAAAAAATAATAATAAATAAATAAATTTTATGTTTTTGTTTAATTTGGGTTTTTAAGATTCAATTTTGTGTTTTTGTGTTTATAAATAAAATTTTGTTTTAAAAAAATATATTGTAACTTTATTTAGATATAAATATGGTCACATACAAACCACAAGGCCTAGGCAAAATGGTGAGTGAAGGCGTTTTTAATTTAAGGGTTCAAACTTCTTACTCTAACTTTTTGTGTGTATGTAATATCTTCAATTAAAAAATATGATTATATATTTAATTTGTTTATCTATAAAAATTCAAATATTTAAAATATTGATTAATCACGAGGAATGTTTGATGTGTTCTTTGATTAACAAACAATTAGGTTTGAGACAAAATGCAACTAGATCTAAGCTATATGCAATTTAGTTTTCTTTGAGAACAAACACACAACAAACAATCTCTAAGCTAAATGCAATTCATTTTATTTTTTCTTTTTGGTATATTCTTATGTTTTTGAAACAATCTATGAATGACCAGACATAAAACAAACAAAAAATAGAAAGATAAAGTAGAAACAGATTGATTGAGCACCTACTTGCATCAGATGGTTGAGCAGAGCAAATATGCGCCTGGAAAGCAAATACGCGTCTAAAAAATGAATACGTATCACGAATGCACGACTAGAATTCTACACGCATATTCGTGAAAGACCTACTATTAGCTTACGAAGAAACACTAAAAATTGTAATTAGGGTTTGGGGATTTTCTTAGGCCAATGTAAGATTGGTCTTAGCAAAATGGCAGTCAAATCCCCTTGGTCTCTTTAAAAAACTGTGCATAAAAGATGAAATCAAAAATCTACTTGTAAATAAACAAAAACTAAAATGAAACAATGAAAAGATGTAGGAATTAAAGTGTTTTGAAGTGCAAGATGATCAATATGCAGTATGCAAGATGCAATGATGGATTTGGAAACAAGAAATTACCCTCAACCTTGCAACAATGTGAATTCGTGTCTGGAACACGAATACATGTCTAGATAACGAATACACGTCACGAATGCGCAAATGGAATTCCACACACGTATTTGTGAAAAAGTTGTTGCCTATGATATGCAAATGCAAAATTGGAATAATATGCTAAGATGATTGCAAAAAAAAATAATTTTCTCATAGTGGGATTTTGCAGATATGATCGTTGATGGTCGAAGTAACGGCTCTAGCAAGATGGATTCTAACAGCAACAAGGTAAGCTCCAAGGTCGTTCTCTAATCAGTGAAAAAGCCTGCTCTTGTTACTCAACCTGCAACAAAAATGATTAGTGCTTTCACAATGACTCACAAGTTGGTTTGTTTCTCCAATTCAGCATAAGTTTACCCCAAATAACCATTAACCTCGATTGGGAAGTTGAATGTTGCTTTTAAAGCAATGGATGGATGTAGGGAAGATGAGAAAAGCAAGATTTGAGGAGGGCATTTTAGGTTTGTTAGGCAGATTGGGAAAATTTCCAATTTGGGTAAATAAGCGGCTAGGATTCCCAACCGCATATTTGCGGAGGTTGCGAGTTTCAACCAATTTTAGACCGAATCGCAACAACATTTGCGCGGTTGAACAATTTTTTATTTTCAGCAAATACACGGGTAGGATTCCCTAGTGTGAATTTACGAAAATACAGAAAAAAAAACATATGGGCGCTGGTAAGTAGATTTGATGGTACGAAAAACGAGGTGGGCTAATGAGGGGTGAGTTGAGGGGTGAGTTTATGTGTGTTGGAGGGGGGTTAGGGAATTTTGACATGGGTCAAAATTCTTTGTCTACAGCGTCAAAGAAAGATGTAGACGCTTGAACGAAAATGATTGAAAATTGATATGGGCGAAAACAACACATTTTTGCTGAAACCCAAAGGCATATTAGATCGTATTTTTGCTGAAATCCAAAGGCGTATTTTAACCCTCGAAGTAGTTGAGATTAAACATGTTTATAGGGAGGGAAATAGATCGACATATTTTTTAGCAAACTTGAGACTTTTGCAACAAAGATGCACAATTTGGCAGGAGGATTTCCCAGAGAGGAGATAATTTGTGTTTTCAAATGGCTCTATGTGACAGTACGGATCCCCTGGGAAAATTTGTTGTTTGTCCTGCTAGGCTATTATGTAGCTTTGTTGTTTGTCTGTTTTGTGGATCCTTGTTGGTTTGGTATGTTGCCTTGTTTCTAACTGCTGGTTGGTTGATCCCACTCTTGTAAAAGGTTTGGGGCACCTTTCAAAATCCATTCGTCCATCTGATCGTGTATATATAAGTTTAAGATTATACGACTTTGTGAGGAAAAAAGACTCAACAACTTTGAATGAGCTTGATTAACCAATCATATGTATGTTTAAGATTGCACAACTTGAACGAACTTGAAGGTGAAGGCTCGTGGATGTTCATATAAAAAATTCAAAGCATTCAAGGTTTAAATTGAAAAGGGATAATGTTTGTATCATGAGGTTTTGTTTTATTTATTTATTTTTATTTATATATAAAAATATCGATCAATTTATTTAGATTATACAACTTGAGTCGAGGTGCGAAGGTAAGACTTTGAAACTTCAAATAAGAGATCTAAAGTTTGAATATAAAGTAGAGTTGTACACCATACTTTAATAAACAAAATTTGATTAAATAAATAATATTAAATAAGTAACCTGCTTTACAAATATTTTTTTGATATAATTATTTATAAAAGATACATAATTTGAATCCAAAAATACACCTTGCTATCATTCATAAATCACATTCTATCAGAGAGAAAGAGAAAAGAAAAATTAGAATTGAAATATTCAAAGAGATATAATATGTGATATCTTCAAGACTGGATTAAAGAACTTAAACTTTTAAGTAAAAGATATTGAATGATTAAAAGGTTTAATATTTAAATTTAATATAACCTAAAATTATATATTATATATTATATTTTTTATTTAATGTTTAATTAAATAAAAATATTTTATATCATTTCTAATTTCATAAATTAGACAATTATTTTACCTTTTCTTATATATTTGCATTTAAGTAACATTTAAGGTAAGTTTGAAAGAGAGTTTTTTTTGCATAGTATTCTTCAACTGAGGTGATCAACACAAAACTAATGGGTATCAGTTAGAAATAAATCCTAGTCATGCTGTCATTTTGACAGACATCTGAGCTGGTACATGACTTAACATCTTAAAAAATTCCATGCTCTCCAATTTTTTCACTTTCAAAATGTCTGTTCCAACAGTTTTAACCTGAAGTACATTCCACTCTTTTGATTATTTTAAGCTACCCTTCAATTCTGCAACTTGATCTAGCTTTGCCTTATCTCTGAATGCTATGAACAGATTTGTATATCCCTAATTAAATTTTATCCAAATCTTTTCTTTTCTCATCAGGGTCTTTGGTTTTAGGCATGCTTGTTATCAATGTCACACAGTCTCAGGGATTTCAATAATTGAATGCTTTCAAAATTCATACACTGTCAAACAGCCTAATTTTACAGAAACATGAACAAAGAGAATACTACTTGAACCCATTACTGCATTTGGTACAAAAATCTCATAAAATTAAGCAGAAACATTAGAATTCATTCTATTTAAATTTCATCCAAATCTTTTCTTTTCTCATCAGGCTCTGCATGCTTGTTATCAATGTCACACAGGTTCAGGGATTTCAATAATTGAGTGCTTTCAAAATTCATACACTCTCAAACAGCCTAATTGTACCCAAACATGAACAAGTAGAATAATACTTGAACCCATTACTGCATTTGGTAGAAAAATTTCATTAAATTAAGTAGAAACATTAGAACCAATTCTATGAGCTGGGTTTGCCATCTTACCCAGTGAGTGCTGGATCATCTGAATGCATGCATGTTGGCAAAATATCTATCGTGTGTCCATTGAGATCAACTTTCTGGATTTTGCAATGATAACAATGTATAAGTTTATCTTCCCCTGCCATACCTCTGTCTGATTTTAATCTTTCTAAGATGTTACACAGGCACACAAGAACTTTGAACTTTGTATCATGAGAGACACGGTCGAATACCAAGGAAACTTCCAAGGACCTCTCTTCCATGGGTATACTTGGTTTCTTGCAAAGTCTCATTTCCTGTGAATGTTGAGTTAGTCAGTTTCCTCTATTAGGCAGATCTTGCTTGCTTCAATGTCAGATATTGATTCCTTAATTATTGGCAGAGATGAAGGAGATCTGTCTGGATCAACTTTGGATACAACTTCAACATCTTGTACTTAAACGTCAATCAAGGCATACCCAATGCCATTATCACGTTAGAATTTCTATCAAAATAGGAGATGAAAAGTGTGAAGTAGATCTCTGGGTCCACACAAATTGACACCAAGAGACCCAAGGACATCTACACAAGTACTTTCATCAGACTTAAAATTGGATGGACCCTGTTGAGTGCAGAGGAGATTCAAATTCTTAATCTTACCCATCAATTTGACAACATCTTGTACTTAAACGTCAATCAAGGCATACCCAATGCCATTATCACGTTAGAATTTCTATCAAAATAGGAGATGAAAAGTGTGAAGTAGATCTCTGGGTCCACACAAACTGACACTAAGAGACCCAAGGACATCTACACAAGTACTTTCATCAGACTTAAAATTGGAGGGACCCTGTTGAGTGCAGAGGAAATCCAAATTCTTAATCTTACTCATCAATTTGACAAAACCTTATTGATACATATTGGATCTTCATTTCACTTGAAAAACTATCTTCTACATATTATCTAATGTGTTTAAATTTCATAAGAATTTTCATTTAAATTTTGCTAATGATATATTGTTTAATAATTTTATTAAGTGGCATTTTTTTTTTTAATTGTAACAGTTCATTTTATTTTGAAAATATTTGTATGTTAAATTTATATTATATTTAATCAATATTTATATAATTATATTCATTTTGATTTTATTTTTTTATTATTTATTTAATCTTATAAAAAATAAATATTAGTATGAATATTTTATTTAAAACAAAAAGAAAAGTTTTGAACTATTAATACAATGAAAAGTTTTTAGAATATATAAATTTTCAAAGAGAGTGAATAGTGAAATAGAGAATATTATTAATCTTTTAAAAAATGAGGAAGAAGCTAATTGACAAATTGATTATATTGTGCAAGATATTAGAGAGATTGTAAAACATTTTGAAGAAGTTGACTTTTTTCATGTCTTTAGAGAAGGTAACATCTTAACATACTCGTTGGCCAACTTTGGTGCCATTAAAGAAGAGGATAGGAGATGGATCCCCGAGGGTGGCCCATCAGAACTTCGAAAAGGTCTTGGACTGCAACTAAATGAGGTCTAGGATAAATACTGTTTGTCTTGCATTTAGGGAATTATTGGCTACTTGCCTTTTGTAGCTGTGCAGTTGATGGGCTGACTTTGTGTTGTAAAAAGGTTTAGGCCCGTTGAAAATCTCGTTTTTATCCTAATCAAAAACGAAAATCGAGAATACTGTCTACTTGATGGTGGACCTCTAGAGTTCAAACATAATATTTATTTATATTTTTAATTTAAAAATTTGTACTTATAATTTATTTTTATAATATTATATATTAAATTTAAAATTATAAAAAATATTTTAAAGTGTATCGAGCTCAAAATTTTTAATCTTAAAAAAAATCTCTATTTAAAATTTTTATTTAAAAGAAAATTAAAAAAAAAAATTCATCTCACAACTATTAGACACAAAGAATATAACAGAATAAGAATATTGAAGACAGAAGAGGGCAAGAAAATAAAAGAGGATATTAAAAAGGAAACAATTTTTTTTTTTCAAAATCTCCTTAGCATGAAAGATGTAACAAATGTCGAATTAATTAATTAATTGTTAAATAAATTTCCCCAAGCAGTGAATAGTGAAATAAATCATTTTTTGGACAATCATGTCTCAAAGGAGGTGCATAGGGCAGTTTTTAGCATGCAAAAGGACAAAGCCCTGGGTTCGGATGGTTTCCCAAATGGTTTCTTTCAGACTTATTAGGAGATTATTAAGAACGATATGTTAGAAAAAACAATTCTCAATAATGGAAATCTATATTCCTAGTTTTGATTCTGAAAAAGCAAGGAGTAGACATGCTAAATTTTTTTTGCCCAATCAGCCTATGCAATTCCATTTATAAAATCTTGACAAATATTCTAGCCAATAGAATGAAGAGTATTTTACCTAAGATTATCTCCCCCCAACAAAGTGGTTTTGTTAAACAAAGGCAGAACTTGGATAAGATAATCATTGTTTATGAGGCTCTACACTCTATGAGGATTAGAGGATTAGAAGGCATGTTGTTGAAGTTGGATATGAATAAAGCCTATGACAGAGTCTCTTGGAAGTTTCTGGATAAAGTGCTGCAATTTTTTAGTTTTGGGGCAAATTGGAGGCTTTGGATCATGGTTTGCATCTCCACTCGGTATTCAGTGATTGTAAATGGAGAACTAGTAGGTTTCTTTCTAGGTAAAATAGTACTGAGACAAGGTGATATTATATCACATTATATGTTCATAATAGTAGTTAAGGCTCTAGGAAGAAGCTTATTGCCACTTCTATAGAGGATGTAGATCTTGGTGTCTATGATCACCAAGTTGCTACCTTGAATAAGATATTGTAGCTCTCTATAGGCTGCCTTGAGCAACTTTGTCTTCACCAAAATATGGTCTCCATTTTATGAGCCTAGAATTTTTGGTGGCTTATCCTCCTCTTGTAGTCTCCTCCTTTTTGTTATAGATGTGAAGAGATCTTTGATTCTTAAGTGGTGCCTTCTTGATGTGAGAGGTAATCTCCAAGTCTCCTAGATTTGGTAGGCTTCTTCTGTCTGAATCTTTCTTCAAGCTTATTGTCGAATTCTAACTTCAAACAAGATCTTCTTCTCAAGATTTTGTATGTCTTGAGGTCTTCTGAGATTTGACACTCCTTGCCAAATTTTTCTTCTTAGGCTTGTTGTCGGATGCCGACAATTATCCCAAATCTTTCACTATCTTCAATAGTGAATTTCTCCAATGAGTTCTCCTTGGAACTCCTTTGATGAATTCTTCAACAAGGTTCTCCAAGCCTTTTACTAGATGCTTGTAGAGACCTCTCCAATGCCTTTGATCTTGCAACTCCTTCTGGTCTTCCTTGAGACCTTATCTTCAACTTTCTGCTTCTAGAAGTGTTGGTGGCGAGATATTCTCATGGATCTCTGATTTTACTACCTTTGTATTCGAGCAGGACTCTCCTAGTCCTTATTCATCAATGAGATCTTCTCCCGGTCTCTTTTTCTTCAGGTGCTAAATTGATTATGAAGAAGATACTCCTCCTAACCTTTTTTATAGGAAGCTTTCCCAACTCACTGAATCTTCCTATTCCTACAAAAACATATTAGTACTGAAATCTACTTCTGAATTAGATACTATCTTTTGAAGTCTTCTTCAAGATCAAGGCTTCTATGGCCTTTTTCATTATCAAGGCTTCTGTGGTCTTTTCAGTATCAAGGTTTTTGTGGCCTTTTTCAGTATCAAGGCTTATGTGGCCTTTTTCAGTACCAAGGCTTATGAGGCCTTTTCTTCAAGGCTTATATGGCATTTCCTTTTGGATCATGGCTTCTATGGCCTTTCCTTTTGGATCAAGGCTTCTATGGTCTTTTCTTCTGGATCAAGGCTACTATGGCATTTTAAGGCTTATATGGCCTTTTCTTCTTGTGAAGTTTCCAATCTATAAATGGATATCTCCTATCTTCCAACTTCACCATAATTTTGATCTAGAAGTCTCTTTTGTAGTATTCTTCTCTTGCAGTAACTAATCTCTGCACTATGAAGGCACTTCAACCTTCGGGAAATGAAGTTGAAATATCCTGACTTTATATTGTAGGAGGTGTCCCAATCATCTAAGAATTAATTCCCTGCAATAAAATAAACTTCAGGTCTATTTATCTAGATCTCTTAGATGAACTTCACTAGTTGATTTATCAAACTAGTGGATCAAATATTGAGTCCTAGTCTTCACAATTTTTTCCTTAAAACTTTGTGGAAAGATTCTATTCATATGCAATCTCAGTAATCCAGAAATTGAGATTTCTTTTAGTCCTAACTTATGGCTCTCCTTAATTATACCACCTAGAATATTTTGAGTATTTTGTATAGTGAATGGTCCAATGGCACATCAGGTTGACAAAAACTCAGGATCGATGATAATGGTGGTTTTCTTATTGACATGTTGTGGATCTGATACCACTGTTATCTTTTGATGCAATATGTAGTGGGAGATAGCAATCACAAGATGCAAAAATAATATGACATAAATTAAATCTACGAGATGACTGAAAAATACTATATATAGAAATGATGAAGAAGTTCATAAAATAGCTCTCGATAAAATGAACACTTCATGGATAGAGATACTACTCAAGAATGGGCATTGAGAATATCACACTCTACCATATTACATCACATTACTACATCACACCAATCTGGTCAATACTACTTCCTACTGATGTAGTACTCACACTCTATCTATATATGTATGGTCCTTTATATAGGAAATAGGTTCCTTGGCCAACACTCTACCTAGTTGTGCAAGGGACAACTTGCACATATACAACTTGCACTTTGACACTTGTGCATTTATTATATTGCATGAAGTAACTAGATAACTTTCCCCTAAAGTAATCTAATGTCCTAAGTATGTATCAAGAAAGGTACATTTACGTGATCCAAATGGTGTAATATACTCTATTTCTAACACACTTTGAGCATAAAATGAATTTTAACCATAAAGTGACTTTTGAGCAAGGTAGAGATTAACCAAGGTTAAGTCATGATGGTGGTCGCATGAGGACCCATTTTTAAGCGTAGTAAAGGGCTTAAGTGGCTCAAAGGGGGCTTATGAATAGTGATTCTAATAAATGAATAGTGTTCTAGGTTAATATATGCAAATTTTCACCCAGGTGTTGTAGGTGAGTTGGAGAGGAGAGGGCAATCCTCCAAGGGAGGTCCCAGGTTCAAATATCCACCCTACCAAAAAGTTGAATTGGGTACCCAAAATCCAATTGATAATGTTGGTGCGGGCAGGGCCGGGCGCGACTCCTGGGTGACTTTAACGGTGTATAACCCCCTGGTCATGGTCTCTCAGACCAAGGCGGCCCCGCAAGGGATTTTTTGCTTTTAAATATATATATGAAAAATTTTTATATTTTGCAAATTGATCAACTATGAAGATAGGAAAAGTGGCAATGTGTGACTTTTGGATGCATTCACACACGTGCACCTCAAAAACCATGATAAAAAAAAACAACTAAAATAACCACAAGCACACATCACAAAATCCATACACTCTATTTCTACTTCTCATGCAAATTTTCATTTCTTTTATTTCTAAAATGAAAAATCCCTAAGGTTCCTTTGTTAGGACTAAAAGAGATGAACCATATTACACATGAAAAGAGTACAATATATAGGCATAAGCCTATATGAAAACATGATAATTGTTAAGGACACATGTCAAGGAGTAATAAGGGATAAAGTACACATTAACTTTAACATTCCCTCTTAATATGTACTGTCCAAAAAAAGGTAAGTCAACATTAGAGACATTCCCCTTAATGTTGACTTGCATTACATGCTTTGGAATAGTGTCTAGGATTTTGCTTTTGGCTCTTGAATCCAATAATTCTAGATCCACGGTGTGTACATCTAGGTTTGTTACCTCAGGGTCAGCCTCTTTTGGATCTATTGCCTCTGTAGGTTAGCCTTGTCTTAGTGCCTCAGGGTCAACCTCTCTTGGGTCTATTGCCTCTGTAGATCACTAACTAGGTTCACCATGAATATCATCCTCCCTCATGGTGAATATTTATCTAGAAGGTGTCAAGCTTTACCAAACTTCAGTTGTGTCAAAAATACACCTTAATACAAAAAATTCAACCATTTGAGAGTCTCGGTCTCTGCCGAAAATGCACTCTATATCACAAAAAAAACCATAGACCAAAAATTGAAGGAAAAAGAGAAAGAATCATCTAAAATGTTTATCTATAGTCTTTAGAAGTTGATTTGAAGTGACTTCATGAAATAGTCTTTGGATAGAATGGTAAGTGACCTTATGTTGATCTTCTCATCCTACCAGAATGTATGGAAAACCAATTGTTGCATCTGCAAAGTGTGATAGACAAGATGACTAGATACTAGGATCACTTACATATGCCTTGGAGTGTTGGATTCAACCAATAGTGCACTCCATAGTACAACAAAATTTGAGGTCCAAAAAAGCATATAGGACTACCTTAAAATGAAAATTAGACACCACCAATGTATTCGGCTTGAAAAATATTTTCAATGAGTATAAATACACCTATGTTTGGGTCTAAATGGGGCCTTCATCTGTAGGAAAAACAACAACAAGCTTTTACATCATGAATCAAGAATATTCTTGGAATCATAGAATATTCCACTTGGAATATCGCTCTCTAGCGATAAGAACAAACATTTTTCAATTTTTCCTCGCAAAGGAATATTTTGGAAATTTTCTCTAGAATATTTTACATGGTTGCAAAATTGCATGGGTCCCACCAATATTCAATTTATTGGAAATTTAACTAAATATTAACTTTAATAATTCCATGATAAACATTTATCAAGGCGATTAAAAAATTTACTAACTCCATGATAAACATCAGTCAAATAATGTTATATCATCACTGGGATATTTCTTGGTGTGGATGCTCTGGTGTCTGCACACTATGATCACACCATGTGGCATGCTTCTCCACCAGGCACTGAGCTTTGAGCGTTGTGGGGGCATAGGATGGAGGCCCAAAGGAGATAATAAAAAATTAAGCATGAAGCCACTGGAGGTTGTGGCAATGGGGTTGGCAAGTTGTGAAGTGCAGACAGGGCCACATTGATCAGATCTAGAAAAATAATGCATTTGTAGAAACCGTTCGAAGATGGCATCAGTGGGGCTCGGTGTATGTCTACATCAGCATAATTCTTCCACTTCTCTCCCATTACTTTGGAGCTGTTATCATCAAAAAATGTATAAGATGTTTTCACAGATGAATCTGGTCTAGATATAGTTCAGATGTAGTTGAAAAATGTTGAGGTGATTGAGGTAGTGGCTAAGGCTAAGAACGACCACTAAATTCAATATTTATGGTATATTTTCTCATATCCTTCTGGATACCATGCACTGGTGGCATTATAGTTTACATCATGTTACAGTGCCTCATATACCCATGATAAAAAAATGAACCTCTCCCTCCTAGTCGATGTCTTCACTCCAGATGAGAAAGCAGAGTGTGGGGCTTTGACAACCAAGACTTTGAAAAACTAAAGAAATTTGAACTACTATGGCAGCATGGATTCTCCATTATGATGGTGGACTAAGGCCAATTGAGGTAAAAATTGTGATCCTGCAACTGAAAAAATATTGCTACTGTTTTAGCTCCTTCAACTGAAAATTTTTGGTGCAGGATTGGCATTGGCAATGGGACTCGCTTTGACTAAAAAAATTTACTTTTTTTTCTGGGTAGAATTGACATCCTCTAAGCAGGATAGCTTGAGGGGGGATTCGAGCATTGGAACCTAGTTCACCACCCTGCATTCTCTCGTAGTAGGTTTGGCTATTCTAGATTTGGGATGATTTAGTGGAATATTGGAGGGATTTCCTTCCAGTGGTGGGCTCCTTCTCCCTACAAATCACATTCAAACTGTTGGCTATGCTTATTTTTTGTTGCGTCGAATCTCTTCTCTTGATAACTTGCAACACTTGTTTAAAAACATCAAAATAATATCGCCACCATATCGCCTATGATCGACTATGATGTAGTCAAATCAATATTTGCTTGTGATCACATTTGAGATTGCATTGGACATGAAATAATCTACCTTGTTCAATGGTAGGGGGTATAATATGGCTGCATTGTGTGAAGTCTGATAGTAGAAGAATAGGTATTAAAGTGGAACTGCTTGTAAAAATTTGAACATGTATGTGAACTCTTCGAATCGCATCGTTAGGATTCTTCAAGTAAAAGAGCTTGATGTGAAAATGCTTGTGCATACCTTGAGCACGCCGTTAGGATTTACATCAATATTGTTATAGTTTTTCAAACGCAATCAAAGTAATGGACCTGTGGAGTTGCTTCCTCCACGTCTTCAGTGATTAACGTGGAGACTTTTAGGAACACGTACGTGATAGGGCCCAAAAAAATAGGAGTGTCACTCCAAAATTTAGACAACTACAAGTGTGGTGAGCTATCCATGATGATGGTGCTATAAAAGTCGCGATCAAGCTGTTGGAAAAATTTTAAGAGCACACAATCATATCACAAACAGTTTCACATCATCTTTTAGATGAAGGGATTTAATGCTTAACGATACTTTCCTTATGCACATATGACATTATTGTATCATGAGAGGAGTAGAAAATAGGTCGTTTATCTACATAATGGACATCCACAATATAAGGTTGCTCATATTACAGTAGAAATATGATGAAACCCACTTGAGGGCTTTCAACCTCCATACCACCATTAGTGAACAATTAATTTAGAGGATCCCATTAAAACTTTGAGGTTAAGCATTTTGATCTTGATTAGGGTTGGGATGGGTGACCTCTTGGGAAGTCTCGTGGGCTGCACCCTCTATCCTTTTTTTTTTAATTTTCTTCAATATTCCTCATCCATAATGGCTCGCTAACAAGATCTGAAAGCAAGAACTAAAAGGAAAAGAAATATATGTATTCTTGAAAAAATCATCCATTAATGGAGGGAAAAATGAAGGATTCCATTAGGAGTTCATGGCTCCAAGCATTTAAGCTTCATGGGTAGCCATGATTCTTCCTCCAAGCTGTTTGGTTTTTGATCCACTTAGAAAGTGGAGAGCATACTCCCTAGGCCATGGAGAAAGAAGAGAGGAGAGGTGCACCACTAATTATGGGAGGTGAGGAGGGGGAAGGGAGAATTACCAAAGAGGCAATTCCCCCCTCAAACCTATAGGGTAGGAAAACCTACTCTGATACCAGATATTGGGACTAAAAAATATGAGCCATTTTACACATGAAAAGAGCACAATATATAGGTATACGCCTATATAAAAACATGACAAGTGTCAAGGACACATGTCAAGGAGAAATAAGGGGTAAAGTACACATTAAATTTAACATCCTTTTTATTTATTTTTTTAAATTCACACAACACGAGCTTAAGAGTCCACTTACCCATACTACACTCCCTCCACCGAGTCCTTGAGCTGCATCTCTAGCCATATCACCCTTCATCTTCCACAATCTGATAGTACGTCCTTGCATCCTTCCTCTTCCTCTCCTCTCATGTTCCACTCCAATTATAGGTGCAAAAATAGCACATGCACCATGCAACTCGCTCTTTATATGGCAATACTGCACGATCACATGGTACCTTGCAACCTTGGGTCACAAGGTACCCTACAATCAAACCCTAAGGCTGAGTCGCAGGTTACCTTTCGACCGCACCCAAACTCTTTTTGACTATGAAAATTTACCTCCATTGATGCCCTTCCTCTCAATTACATGTCCATTTCTACTCCTAATTTAATTTTCATGAGGTTCCTTATATTATCTCACATCCTCATCCACTTTGTCAAGAATTTCATCGCTACTTCATATTCTCTCTTCTCATTGCCTCATCGCTTAAGTAGATAGACATTAAACAATAAAGTTATCTTGCACATGATCAATAATAAAACACTTAATACCGAAAAATGATGTTTATCTAAAAATATTTACCATAGATTATCTTAAGGCCTCTTTTGCTAGGGCAAACTAAAGCATAATTTCTCTTCTCAATAAAAATCCAATTCAAATGAACAGTTGATAGGTCCAATGCCTGATTTTGTAGGTTAATCATGGATTCCCTTCCTCAGAATAGTAATCGTAAGACCACTCATGAATGAAGCACCTGATAAAATTCTACCAAAGGTTGAATAGCATATCAAATCAAATCAAGCTTAACAATCCATCAAAGGTAAAGTTTTAACACAACAGATGCAAATTTTATGAACAATAAAGTGTATGGATGTTATGATGTATGCTTGTGGTTGTTTTAGTTATTTTTTTAGCATAGTTTTTGAGGTGCACGTGTGTGAATGCATCCATGTTGTAAATGTTCTATGAGGTTATAAATGCACATGGGAAGATGTGTGGAGCAAGGGTTAATGTTAACCTTGATTAGGTTGACCCTAGGTTAGACCAAGGTCAAAAGGGGTGAGGTGGAGGCTAGGCTAGTCAAAGAGTAGACTAGGTGAGGTGGCAGGATTAGACTAATCATGATTGAATTGATTAATCAAATTCTTAGCCATAAAGTGCACTTTGAGCATAAAGTGACTTTTAACCATAAAGTGACATTGGACCAGGGTAGAGAATAACTAAGGTTAAGTCATGATGGTGGTCACATGAGGACCCAGGATTAAGCGTAGTAAAGGGCTTAAGTGGCCCAAAGGGGGATTATGAATAGTGATTTTAATAAATGAATAGTGTTTTGGGCTAATATATGCATATTTTATGTATTTTGCAAATCAATCAGCCATGAAGATGAGGAAGTGGCAATGTGCGACTTTTGGATGTCTACATTTTCCCCTTTTTGTACTATGTTGTATGAAAACATGACACTGTGCAAAAACTTGTGACACCAAATAATGGTTTAGTTTTGAAGAAGAAGAATAATTGATGATGGATGATTGCAGATTATGATGACCTTTGTCGTGCCATGATGATTGTTGAGAGAGTAGATGCAAGATCGCCTTATCATCTTGATCAATGTGAAATGTCCCAATTGTGAAAGGAGCAAATATCTTTAAAACTTTACCTTTGATGGATTGTTAAGCTTGATTTGATTTGATAAGCCATTCAACCTTTGGTAGTTTTTTTCAAGTGCTTCATTCATGTGTGGTCTTACGACTGCCACTTCGAGGAAGGAAATCCATGATTAACCTACAAACTCAAGCATTGGGCCTATCAACTGTTCATTTGAACTAGAGTATTGTTGAGAAGAGAAATTTTGCTTTTGTTTGCCCCAAGAAAGGAGGAGGGCTTAAGATAATCTCTGGTAATTGTTTTTGGATAAATATCATTTTTGGTATTGAGTGTTTAATTATTGACCATGTGCAAGGTGGCTTTATTGTTTGATGTCTACCCCCTCAAGGTTGCTTTAGTGTTTGCCAACCTAATCAGGTTTAACATTAATCCTTGTTCCCATGCACATTTATAACCTTGGAGAAAATTTAGGTTTTTAAGCCATGGGCAAGAGTGTGTCACTTTACACCTCACCCCAAGTGCTAAGGGTTGACTTGGGGTGAGGTGGAAAGTGAATCACTCAATAATTGGTAAGGAGGATTTTGGTTGGTCCCTCGATCTATTGGATGGTAATGAGTCATTCTAAAAACCCTTTAACCTTGGAGCTTCTTCCTATGTTGTGGTGACCTCAAACAACACCGAGAGAAGTGATTCGAAGGTTATTTTTTGACCTCACTCCTAACCAAAATAAGATGTACATTTTAGAGGACCTTTTACAAGTGACTTTGGGTCAAGGAACCTAGAATCTAGTGGGTATGTTCTAGGGGGGTCGATCAAATTTGGATTCCATCAGGAGGTGAGCTCTTGCTAAATGGAAACCCCAAGGATTATTAGAAATTGTGGCTCTTCAAAAAGTGTTCTTCTTTATAAAAACTAAACTACGAGATTGATTCAAAGTGCATTTTGGGAGGGGACCCTTAGTTTTATGGCAAGAGAGGTTTATTTCTTTGAAAATGAGGACCTAATTTCAACCCAGACTCCCAAAAATTAAAAATGGTTCCCCTTTGGATTAGGCTCTCGGGATTACCTTTCCATCAGTGTCATGATGATATCTTGATAGAAATTACAAATGCAATGGGGGATCTAGTCCTGATAGATTCGATGATATGAACAAATTTGAGGTTGATATTTGCAAGAATGTATGTTATGGTTGATCTAGAATTTATCCTCCCATATTTTATTGAGCTCACTTTAATATTGGGTTCATGGAATCAATCCATTGAATGATAATAGACCCATGGTGTGCTTTGGCTATAAAAGTGTTGGCCATAGTTTGGAACATGGCCCATCCAAGAAGAAAAAATCGATGAAAAAAATGTGGGCAAAGAAATATTTTAGGGGTAAATCCATTCAAGAAGATCCAAAGGTGGATATAATTATAAGCTCTAATCGAAGAGAGGGTTCATCAAAGCAAATTGCTCATAGTTCTCAGGTGGTTGTGGATTCAGATGCAAGCAAACACCCATTGGATTTTGGGGTTCGTGGGATGGTTGAAATTGATAACCCTTAGGGAGGTAGTAGCCTAGAACCGTCTGTAGTTATTTTTGTAGAGGATGCCTAGAACAAATCTACTCAAGTTAGCCCTTCTCTCCTATTGAATGAGGTTCTAGTCTCAAATGATATTTTCCAAAAAAAATTGGATGCCTAGGTTTATTTTCTAAATTCCTAGAGGAAGACCCCTCTAGAGCTTAAAAGCATGGAGTGGTTGCTCCAAATTTCCTTGAGCTTCAAGTTGGTTCCTTGAAACCCATTTTGGATAAGGGATCTCCTGGCCCTAAAATGAGAAGCCATAAAAAGGGGTCTATAGATGTGGGTGTTGAGCGTAAAATTGGGAAACCACCAAATATAACTTTGAGGAAAAGGGATATTGTTTCAAATATTGATAATGGCTCTCAGTATTTGTTGAATATGGATGTTGGAAATATTATATGGTTAAGCAGTTAAAACTAAACTCTTTTTGTCATCCTTCCTAGACCTTCACTAGGAGAAAGATATCAAATCCCAAACCCCATAAATGAAGTTTGTATCCTAGAATATTAGAGACCTTAATGGGCATCCTAAATAGAGATTTCTAGGTTCCATTTAGAAAAGACCTTTTACTTGATATCATTATCCTCTAGGAAACCAAAGTGGAAGAATGTAATATTGACTTAGTCAAAAAAGTTGTTTGGAAAGATGCAGGTTTTACGGCTAGCCCAGCTCGTGGGACCTCTAGGGATCTCCTGTGTCTTTGGAACTCTAGAAGTTTAATGGGTTGATTATTTTAACCTCTAATAATGCTACCAATATTTTATTATTTTGCAAGGAATCTAGGTGCAAATGGGTCATGTCAAATATATATGCTCCAAATTTTGGCCCCATTAGAATCTTGTTTTGGTCTACTTTGAGTTCTATGAGAGAAGTTTTTTAAAATGAGATTTGGGTATTGGTCAAGGACTTTATACTCACCCCTTGGTCAATCCAAAAAAAAGAGAGGAAATACCATGTTTTCAAAATAAATGAATAAATTTGCCTTCTTTGTAAACCAGAACAAGCTGATGGACTTGGATCTGAAGGGATTTAAGTTCACATGGAGTAATAGAAGATTAGGGAACTAGCTCATACAAATCAAGTTGGATAGGGTCCTGGTATCAAAATAAGGTTTGCCTCTTTTTGGGGATGCCTCCCTAAGTTCTCTTGTTAAGGTGGGCTCGAACCACAATCCTTTGTTGTTGGAAAATTTTCAAGACTCCATCAAATGTCCCAAACCATTCAAATTTGAATCAAAGTGGATTCAACATCCAAAGCTAGAAATTAGGATAAAGGAATGGTGGTCTCATAATTTCTTGGACCCTCTTATTTCTCAAGTGGCTTCTAAGCTTAGATTTATCAAATCAAATCTAAAAGAATGGAACAAAAGCATCTTCGGCCTTATTTTTCAAAAAAAAAAGGAAAAACTGAAAATTTAGCTAAAGGAAATTGAAAACTCTATTGAATCAGGAGATTTATCCAGGGAAACTAGAGATAAGGAGAGGTGACTGTTGGCAGATTTTCATAACAGTTTGGCTAACGAAGAAATGTTGTGGAGGCAAAAATCTAGGGCACTTTAGATTAAAGATAGAGATCAAAATACTAAGTTTTTCCATGTGTCTACTTTGAGACACATAAGTACTAATAGAATTAGAAATATTACAGAAGCAAATGGATCTAAAACTGTAAATATTCAATAAATTAGATCTAAAGTTGTAAATTTCTTTAAAACGCTCATATGTGACAATAAAGCAGGTGATGGGGTAGTTTAGGGGATGCTCCTTTGTAATATCCCTTGGTATCAAATAATTTGAATTTGGTTCTTAACAACCCTTTAAAATATGAGGAGATTAGGAGTGTTGTTTTCTTTGTGGGTAGCCTTAAAGCTCCTAGGCCTAATGGATTCCCTCTATTTTATTTCAAAAATAATGGCATATTCTAGGCAAGGAGATTGGAGAGGCCCTGAGAGAAGTCCAAAGATTGAATTTCATTCCCTTCGATGTGAACTCTACCTTCTTGGTGCTCATCCCAAGTTGATAGGGGTCAATTATTTTAGGGATTATAGACCTATTAGTCTTTTCAACACCATATTTAAAATCCTAACTAAAGTCTTGGCTAATAGAGTTAAAAATTTCCTACCCTTTTTAATTGACTAGGCTCAGGGAGGTTTTGTAGCAAGAATATAATTGATTCATTCTGTGGACAAGAGTGGAAGATTTAGGATAATCCTTAAACTTGACATGAATAAGATTTATGATAGAGTTTCCTATAATTTCCTCTTTAAAATGATGGATAAATTTGGCTTTCACCATGAGTGGCTTAACCTAGTCAAGTCCTACATCTCGACTGCAAAATTTTCTATCATCATTAATGGGTCTCATGTAGGTTATTTTTAGAGTTGTAGGGTATCCATAAAGGAGATCCGCTTCCCCCCTATCTCTTCATCTTTATGGTTAAATATTTGGGCAAGTATATCAAGGCAACTATTATGGTTGAAGGCATTAAACCTACACTGACTATGGATCCTATTATCCACCATTAGTTTACTTATGACACTCTTATCACCTTTCATGCCTCTATTCCCTAGGCTAGTATTATAAGGGAGTTCCTTTCATCCTTTGAAAATATGGTAGGTCATAAAATAAATATCTAAGAGTGAGGTCTTATTTTTAAATACCCCTCCACAAGGTAGAGAAATATTGCTCATATTTTGGGGTGTGAGGTGGTTTATCCCCATTCTGTTTATTTAGGAATACTCCTCTTTAAATATAAACTTAAATAGAATCTTTGGGATATAGTGGTGGAGAGAATCTAGATGAAGCTTATTGTTTGGAAAGGTTCCCTTCTCAACCAAGCATGAAAGGCTACGTTAGTGAAAGAAACCCTCCAAAGTATCCCTATTTTTTTCATATCCCTTTTTAAAATACCTAGAAAAATCTTGTAAAACTTGATCACATCTAGAAAAAATTTCTTTTCTTGAGCTTGGAGGAAAGAAATATATTCCCTCTTGTCTCTTGGGAGCAGGTCTACATCAGGAAGGAAAATGGAGGGTTGAGTCTCAAGAACCTGAACCAAATGAATAAAACTCTAGTGGCTAAGCAAGGTTGGAAGCTGGTTTGTAAGGACAACATAGGATGGGTACATATCCTCTTCATAAAATACATGAACCATAACAAAAATTTCCTAGGGGACCCCCTTCCATCCTTTGGATCCACTTTCTAGCTTAGCATTCTAAAAACAAGATCCATAATACTTAAGGGATGTAGATGGAACCTGGGAGATGAGACAAAATAGATTTTGGGAAGGATCCTTGGCCTTTAAAAATCCCTCTTTCCCACTATCCAATTTTTCAATGGTAGAACCTAAAACTAGAATTTCTTTTGGCCCAAAAGTGGTTGATTTTATTGAATTTTCCAATGGTAGGAAAAGGTAGAAGATCTATCCATCCCTGATTTGAATCAAGAAGAGGAGGCTATGAAATTCCTATCAAATAGCTTAAAATTGCAAGTTATTAAGAGCTCATATAAAGAGTATTTTTTCTTTTGAAAAGGAGAAAATGATGGATCATTCTTTATTAAATTTGCTTATTTTTTGGTTGAAGATAATCCTCCTTACTAGTTCCCCAACAAGAAAATATGGCTAAAAGGCCTCGTTCCCAAGGTAAATTTTTTATTTTGGGTGGTCATCCAAAATAAAAGTTTGACTATTGAAAATATACAAAAAAGAGGTATGTGTATCTTAAATAGATGTTATATCTATGATTCTTGTGCTAAAACCTTGAATCGCTTATTATTTAAGTGCTCCTTTCATATGGAGGTTGTTTACTCCTTTTTTAACACCTTGGGGGTTTCCTAGGTTACACCAAATCTCCTCTCTGATTTTTGTGATCATTGGCATTCCCTATTCTCTGCTCCTAGACTGCATGTGTTTTGGTCTTACAACCTGCCTCACTTATTCTGGATAATTTGGAAGGAGAGAAGTAATAGGGCCTTTAAGAACTCCAAAAAACAATGTGACCTCTGTGTGTTCCAGTACTATCTTAGCAGTTGTGGAGAATGTTTCAAACCTTCACCTAGACATTGGTGGAAGCCTTGAGGTGGAAGTTGACCTAGAGGTAAAATTAAGTTTCCAACCAAGAACTAGAGATGTTGAGCAACCAAGACCTAACATTAGGGCTTAAACCAAATGGAACCCCCCTAGGTGGATTAAGCTTAATTTTGATGGAGCATCTAAAGGAAATCCTAAGAAATCTGGGGTTGGGGCGTGTTTAGAAATGACAAAGGAGATACTATTCTAGCCTTCTCTAAAAATTTGGACATTCAGGCCAACCACTTTGTAGAAGCTAGAGTCTTATTCTAAGGATTGATTGCAAAAAAATGATCATTGAAGGGGATTCTTTAAATATCATTAATGTAGTGTTGGGATCCCAAACCCCCAACTGGAGCATAGCAAACATGATTGAGGAATCTAATATATTCATCCATTCTATAGAGAAATTCCAAATCAAGCATGTTCTTAGAGAAGGCAACATATATGTGGTAACCTTGCCAATTTGGATCTGCATCAAGATGGGATTTCAATTTGGAGAGAAGCTTTCCCTCAAGGCCTCAAGTAGATGAGTATTGCTCTTTGAGACTTTTTTGTTTCTCTTCTCTCCTTATGATGATTATTGTTATAAACATTCATTCTAGCTATAAGATGGAGATAAATTGTATTGTTTGTCCATATTCTCACATTCTAGTCCTTTGAGAAACTTCCCAGGAAACTTGAATATTTTTTAATTTGAATCTTCTCAAAGGGGTACCTTTCCTGTTGAGTCTTGGGCCCCTTTTTTGAGTTGGTAGTGGAAGCAGGTCTAGGCTAGCAATGTGAGTAAAAAATCAAGGGGAGTTTTGAGTGTTTTGATGGCATGTTTAGTAATGAAAGCACATTGCTCATGTGGATCCTGTGAGCTTTGTTCGAAATAACTACCATATTTCTAATGGATCATGTGCCATGGTGGGGATCCAATGCTGGAAAAGCCTCAATAGGGGAAACTTGTAGGCATAGCTTTTTGCGATTGGTGGGAACCCAATTTATCTCCTTTTAATTGGATTGCATGGTTTGAGGTGGCTTGTCAACACTTAGGGTAGTACCATATGCAATTAGTCAACACTTTGGGTGGTGGCACTTGGATAAGGATACACTCAGATGAATTAGTATTCAGCACTTGGATAAGGGCACATCAGCACTTGGGGCAATACCATGTGAATGATAAGATAACTAATTGCTATGTTGCAAGAATGATAGGGTGGGATCATTGAAACCCACAAATCTTAGAGATGGCTAAGGATGTGGCTAGTGGTGATGAACTAGAGGATTGAGTCTCTTCCTCTTATGGGTTATCTCTTGGTTTATGTGTTGGTGGTGGTTCCTTTTATTTTGAAGTTTATCACATAGGTGGAATTTTTTGGTTAGATGGTAGGATTTTTGGGCTAGATCTTTTTAGGGCTCGACAGTGCCCTCAACTTTTGGTTGTTTTCCATGTTTCTCTTGTTGGTCTCTTTCATGATGTGGAAGATGTAATTTTGTGTGGTGTTTGGCCCCATAGTTCGAGTTAATATCGCTCTATGTATTCTCTGGATTCTCCCCTAGGAATGCAGTTTCTCTTTCTTTGTAAAAGGTTCGAGGACCCTTTAAAAATTCTTTCTTTTACCTAATCAAAAAAATTATTCTACTCATTATAAGATTATCTTGACCTTTAATATTGTAGCTATTTTATATTTTTATCTTTTGAAATATTCCTCTATATTTTGTGGTAGATAGACTTTAAAAGCCAACAATTATTTGGTTTAATATTGTGCTAATAAGATTTGTCAATATAGATATACTATAGGTGGAATATGTTTTAACCCCATATAAATAATTTTAAAATACTTTGTTGGATTAAAAGCTATGAATAGAAATTTACCAAGAATAAGAAACAAAAGAATATGAAAGACAATATCCATATTAAGTACTTGCTACATTTTTATGAAGAGCATGACCTACTCATTGTATAACCAAATTTTTGATTGCATGAGCATTTGGAAAATATACATGATAAAGACTCAATTATAGTCATATTTGATAAATTAAATATTGTTTAAGAACATGAAGAATATATAAGCCTCTTACTTTCAAGTGTTTTATATATTCTTAATTTATATAAATAAACATTCATGTTTAAAAAAAAGTACTATGGTATGGACAAGTGATCAATACTTCACATGGAATGGGTTGACTGGAGAAGAATTAATTAGTATTATATAGATAAATTTTCATTTGAACAAGCTTGTATACCAATTCTAAGTTATAAAAATTTGGTTCACATTTAACTAAGTTATACTAGAGAGATCTAGGATATATTAAAATTAGACTACAAAAGTAAATTGTGATTTTTGAGTATACATGGTATCATTCCTTCAACAAAATGTTTGTAAAATTTGGCATGGATAGTGATCTATAATATATGGAACTTAGTAGTTCAATACTAGAGGAAAAAGAGCCTTAAAGAAACTTTCTCAATATTGAAAAAAATCTTATAAATTCTTTATTTTCAACTAAATATTTTCATATATACACTTTATTATATTAGAAATTTATATCTTTGGCCACATGTGAGGTGTATCTTAAAATAACAAAGTTGGTTGTAATTATTTTTTGTTAATCGATTATATGGGATTGATACAGCCCTACCTATATTACATCATGACCACATAGTCATGTTACAACAATTATCACTAGCAAGATTCAAACTTCAGTGTCCTCCTTGAAAACTAAGGAATATGTAATTGAGCTAACATCATTTGATAAATTGGTTGTAATGAATCACAAACCAGGAAGAAAAAACATATTTGATGAAAATAATGATAACCATAGTCAAGATTATGTAGATGAAGATGATTATAAACATGAATTTTAAACTAAGTCACCATGGTTCATCAAATGATATGAGACATGTTGGTGAAGGATTCCTATAGAAAATAATTTTGGTGAAGATGTTCCTATAGAAGATGAAGATGTAATAGAAGATGTTGAGTTAGAAACACATAGTTAATATGGTTTAGAATATATTGAGTTGAAAAATAATAAAATTGATGATGTAAACAATATAGAATATTATGACTAAAATATTCCAATAGCAAGAAATATAGGCAATGAGACATACTATAGACATATATTTGGAAAATAGGAATTTGAAATAATGAATATTGTTGGACATTAGTGTAACGTGTATATAATTAAATAAAAAAAGAAAATAATGACAATATATGACATGAACTATCAAATGACATTAGCTCAACTGGTTAAATTCTTCAACATTTAAGGAAGAGACCAAGGTTCTAATATTTCCAAGAGATACATGGATAATATCCAAGCTTGGTTGTAATACCACTATGTGGTGATGATGTAATACAGGTGGGACCCATTTCAATCCCCTATAACCAATTTAAAAAGTAGATGACATGAACTAAGATTTTATTATGTTGGTTAAATACTATTAATTATGTTATGTTTTCTATCAATTATATGGGATTGAAACAAGTCCCGCCCATATTATATCTTGACCATATTACCATGATATTTCAACAAACCATAGTGTTATTACAACAAAGTGCATTCTAAAATCACACATCACTTGGAAATATTTGTACCTAAGTCTCTACATTGGGATCCTATTTTAATCATTTAAACCCTTGTCATTTGGTTAATTGTATTATGTTCTACATACAATGAATAAAACATCATTTAGTTATATTGTGTTGTATGTTATGTTTTGAGTACAATGATATTTTTTCTTATATCATGCCACATATTACGCTATGTTCTAAACTAGTTTATAAGCACCTCTATATTAATATTAACATACATCTATTCTTATCTTATTTTTATGGATTTATTCCATAAGTTAAAGAAAGTGTATCAAAGGAAATAAAGTACATCTATTAAATATATCAAAGGCCATCAAAGAAAAGAGTCAAGTCATGGAAACTAATCTAATTGAACCTAGATAGATCAAAGGCCAAAAGGCCTAAGAAAATAGATCGAAATATAAGTTTTTATAAGTTTCATGGAAACTAATCTAATTGAACCTAGATAGATCAAAGACCAAAAGGCCTAATAAAATAGATCGAAATATAAGTTTTTATAAGTTGTCATCCCCTTTGATTTTATTAAGATTTGAATTGAATTTTTGTAAGGTTCTTAAAAAACGACTATGTTGGGATAATATTGTATTCACTTTTTGTTTAATTCCATTGAATTGTAACATTTGTATGGTTTGATTCAAAACAACTCCATCCCATGAGTTTAGAGTTGTTTGTAAAGCCCCTTTAAAAATAAAGTTAAAATCCTCTTAAAATATATAGAGGTTGCAAAATTATTAGATTCAGTTTATAGAATCAAAAATATAGAAATAAATTTTGGTAATTTTACATATTAATTTGTTTGAAAAATAGAATTTATTTTTAAAGTTTTTTTTATATTTTCAAAGCTTAGCTTTTTTATTTTTTCAAGGAAAAATCGTAGTTTTATTTCAAGAATAAAAAAAAATTACACTTCTCAAGTGCCTTGGCACAAACAAAAATCAAGATAAAGTAAATTATTGGGAGTTAAAATATGATTACATTCAAACAGATTAAAGAGGAAACCCCATATTCAAAACATAGGGATAATAAGGATAAAAATCCTTATATATTAATATATAATCATCAAAATAATCTCCATGTCCATAACTAGGATAGAAACCAACAAAAAAGAAACCAACAGAAAGAAAAGAAACAATTAAAATTTTCCATAAAGCTCTAATCAATGGACAAACCCATAGTAAAAACCTAGAGCTAGCATAGAAACTAGGGGTATGATATGTGAGTGAAAGAAGAAACTCCATCCTTGATCTCTTCCATTTGTAAGAAACCTTTTGGAACCTGTTGACCTTCTTTTGATAACCTATCTACTTCCTGATTTAATTCCCTGTAAACAGGAGTAAAATAGATATTTTCAAAAAATAAAATCACCTCTAGCAGATCATCTCCCATCAATCTAACCAGATTATTTTGTCATTGAGTAGATCCATTCATCCAGTTGATGACCAGAGTAGAATCTCCAAAAATTTGTAATTTTTTCACAGTTCTCTCTAAAGCACACTTCATTGGTAAATTTAACACCTAGAACTCAAAAAAATTGTTAAAACCCATCCTAATAACTGCTTTAAATTTGATAAAGTGGGTATCCGAGAAGTACATAATGCCTCCTACGCTATTGAAAGTTGATTGTCTCTAATTTGTATCATAAAAAAAATCTATGGTTGAGACTTTTCAATGAATAAATTATCTACTTGTTGAGGTTTCTTACATTTGCAATACCCTTTGTTGATTGAGACGAAAGTCCTCACTTGAAATAGAGGTATTAACTTCCCTTCAAAAATAATTGTATTATGTGCCAACCATATACCCCAACATATAAGACATGGTGAAGAAAGAAACAATTTTAGCTCTTTTTTCAAAAACCATTATCTTAAGCATACCTCCACTATTTCTCCTTCCCAAATATTTTGAACTCTAGTTATCTATTTAGCTTCTAACCAAACCTGTTGAGAAAAAGGATATTCAATTAACAAATGTGTGATCTTTTTCTCCTTTGTTCGACATAGCATACAATTACTTGGATCTTGTCTACTTCTCCTCTATAAAACTTTCCAAGTCAAAACCTTATTTCTTAAAGTTAACCACATGAAAATAACTATCTTTTTTGGGGCCAATAATTTCTAAATCTACTTCCACCACCAAGCAGGCCCTTGGGGATCAAGATCAAGACTTGCTTTATAGCTAAGTCTAGTTGTATACTAACCCCCAAATTTTTGTATGCCCAAGCAATAGTATATAGTTTAGCTCTTAGCTTGATATAACTCTTATTAATACTATCAACATAAGACTTCCATAAAATAGCTTGCTCACCAAAATGACCCAATACCTAAGCCTAATTTCAACCTTAGTTCCAAAGACCAGAACAATCTGATCCCCCAACCTGATGAAGAAAGTAAAAAATATTATCTTGTAAAGAACCTATCATAGCTTCCGACAAAAAAATGTTTTCTCCACAACCCAAAATAGAATCAACCCCTATTCTAACTTGTTCACCGTTGCCCACTTTCCAAGCCAAATATTTTCCAATCATAGGAAAGGCCTATACTAGCACCTTCTATTGAATGGAAACATATTTTATGCTTTTATGTGGACTTATGATCCAATCCATAAAGATCCCTAGATGAATATACTTATGTTCGCTAATCATCTTCCATAATACTTCTTTCGTCAGAATCCTTCACAAGTTATTTTCTACCAAAGAAGAACCAAAAAGATGGATATTTTTAAGTCCCCATCCACCTTCCTCCTTTGTCCTAGCAATACTATGCCACTTAAATAAAGGAATGCCTTCATGACCCTTGCATCCAATCCAAAGAAAAATGAAGAAGTATTTTCTTATTTTCTCTAAAAATCCTTTGGGAATGAAAGCCAAGGAGTGCCAAAACATAGAAATTTCCTCAAGAACAGACTTTACAAGTGTTAATCTCCCACCAATAGACAACCATATCTTACACCAATGGTTAATCCTAACTTCAATATTCTCTAAAAGCTTCCTATAACTATTGGGTTTCAATACAAAACCCAAATACTTAAAACCTTCCTAGAAATCTAAGAAAAATGTATGATCAGACCTTGTCCAGTCTCTTTCCCTAGACCATTAAAGAAAATAGAGTATTTTTAAAAATTTATCTCCATATCGATATCAATATTATAAGTGTCCAAAATTTCCTTCTACTTTCGAGCTTCCCTTAAACTATCATTAGTGAACAACAATACATTATCAACAAATAATAAATGTGATAAATAAAGGATCCCATTTTGATCTTGAATATGGATCCTACCCTCTTTACATCCAAAATAGCTTTACACAATCCTTCAGCAACTAGCAAAAATAGTAAAGGAGATAAAGGACATCCTTGTCTCAGTCCTCTTGAGGGTTTAAAGAATTTATAAGTTGATCCATTGATAAGAATAGAAAAAGATATAGAATAAATACATCCCATAATCCACTTTACTACTGGATAGTAAAAATCCACATGTAATCTAAGATACAACCAACTAGTTCTATCATAAGATTTAGATAAATCTAGTTTAAAGACCATTGCAAGAATATTTTTATTTTTAATAGAGTGAAGGCCCTCTTGTGTAGTTCCTATGGCTTCAAATATTTGTCTCCTTGCTATAAACCCAAACTACTCCTAGAAAATAACTTCAGAGAAAATCTTCTTCAATCTAACAGCTAGAATCTTTGCAATGATTTTATAGATATAGTTACACAAGGAAATAGGTCTAAATTCATTAAATATTTCAAGCTTCTCCTTTTTGGGACTCAAAGCTAAAAATGTTGAGTTAAAACCCCTCAAAACTTGACCACTCAACTTGACTTCCTCTATTTCTCTAAGAAGATCCTCCTCAATGAGATCATAGAAAAATAGGAAAAACTTCATAGGCCATCCATCAGGCCCTGAATTTTTATCCTTTTTTAGGACAAATTTTAGTTCTTCCTTTGTGACCTACTTCATAAGTAACTAATTATCCTACTCTATCATAAAACTGGGGAAGAAAGTAGTTAACTTTAAAATTTCCCCAATATTGACTCTATCAAGTTCTTTGTAGATAGATTAAAAATGTTTTACTTCCAAATTTGTTGACTCAGAGAGACTCCTAACGAAGACCCCTTCTTCATTCTGCATCTCCTAGATAGTTTTAACTTTCTTCCTATGATTAGAAAAATTATAAAAAATATTAGCTTTTTCATCCCTTTTTTAACCATACAACTCTACTTTTCATTCTTCATTCAACTTCCCTCCACTCCAAGAATTTATTCTTCTTAACTTCTAGTTAAACCAGTATTGTTTTCTCCTCTTTAAACAAACTAGCCTCCTTTTTATGAATTTCTAAAATTTCCTTTTGCACCAACTTAAGATCTCTACACATACTCTCCTTTTTAACTGCAATCCAAGATACCACAACTCCTTTTAATTTTTTAAATCAAAATCAAATTGAAATCTCATCGATAACCTAGAACTTTGGTCATAACCAATCTATTATTTTTAAATCAGTTGTTGAAATCCTTCTTCCTCTAACCAAACTATATTGAGCTTAAAATGACTTGAAGGTTTTACCTCTTGATTTTCTAATTGAATAAGTATGGGAGAATGATTTGAGCCACCTCCAGTCTCAATCCATGACCATTTTCTATCCATTTCATTGTATAATGACTCTGATATCAAAAATATGTCCAACCTCTTTGAGATCCTAGCTTCCCCAACTCTATTATTTCTCCACGTAGGCAATAACTTTATTTATTCCAAATAAATTAAACCAACTTATTCAATATTATGTTTGAAGTAATTTGCAAGTCTATCAAGTCTTGCAAATTCTCCCCATACCTCACTTTTGTTCATAGTAAAATTTAAGTCCCCACCAATGATAACTCTTTCATTCCTAACACACCTCTAGGAGAAAACAAATCCTAGAAGACCTGCCTATCTTCATAGGGACCATAATAATTAATTATTGATCCTCAAAACCAAGTCTTTAAAAAAGAATTTTGTCCATAACCCTAAAACCATAAAGGAAGAATTAATTAAGAATACTAATTTCTTCCACCAATCAAAACACCCCCTAAATTTATGGTAGCATCTAGAGCTAAGAACTCCCAATCCCTAAACAATTTACTTAACCCTTCAATGACTTTTGTACCTGCCCCCATGGTTTCTTGTAGAAGGATAACATCCAGATTATGAATTTCCACCAGCTTGGCTAAGGTAAGTCTTTTAGAGGGACTACCAAGACCTTGGATATTAAGGGATAACAAGATCATTTAAACATCTTAGAGGGGTTTTATCCCACTCTAAGGACCCCTTTGATAGAGTTTGTTTACCTTGTTAAATTTCCCTCAAAGCCTTCTCTTGTGCATGAAACACAAATATTTTCTACCTGCTGAAGAAGCGGATGAGTTGTTTATAAGGTCTATACTTAACCCTAACCTTCCAGCAACTGCACGAGCTCTCAACTCGGTTTCCTTTTTTCTAAAATGTAACAAATATTTGTAAGAGAAACTTGTCTCCAAACTATCCCCTAAAACAAATACCTCCCTAGAAGAGTCACCCAATAGGTTAGAAAGACTTCCCCCAATAGCAAAAAAAAATGGATCACAATCCCTATTCAATTTGTTTGAGGTTGTCGGCCCATTATCCAAATCCCTAAAAAAGTCCTTATTTCTGGGTCTTCTCTTTGAAGATTCATAAGGAAGTTTCCATAATTCTTTATTACCTAATTCCATATTACTCTCCACGTGTATTGGATAGTAATTGTCATAAGGCTTAGATGATTGACCAACAAATTTAGTAGTATCAGGTTCCAATCCTTTCACAGTTTTCATTATGACTATATCCTTCTCTAACAACCTGTGAACAGTGAAATGGAGACAAAGCCAGGCCCAAAATTTATTCCTCTACAATTTTGGTTCCATGTTCAACAATATCCTTTTTGCTTGTTTGTGTTGAATCAGGGAGCAGTAGTCATTTGTTTTCTCCTCCATGTTCCATCATTTTTGTTTGTTCCATGTTGTTAGCTAACTTGAAATCACCACTAGGCATTTGTTTTCTCCTTCGTACTTTCTATGTGAAATATTGATAATATTCCTTAGTAATATTTCTATAAATATGACAATGAACACATCTAAAAGGAATCTTCAAATAGTCCAAGATTCGATTATGAATTGTATTCCCCACAACTATCTCCATACAATTTGGTAAGCCTTCACTGATATCCATCTCAACCAAAATCCAAGATACAAACCAAAACACATTAGATTTGAAAAAAACATCTATATCTAAGGTTTTACCTAATGTATCTTCAATCTCTTTCAAATATTTTTCTAACCATAACTCTATTAGCAGACCTGGAAGTTTCACCTAGATTGGGATTCTCCTAGCAACTTCAGTCTTAGGATCAAAGCAAGTTGTACAAGCCTTCAAAGTAAAAAAAGAAGACCCCCAATACCAACGACATCCCAAAAAATTTTGTGCATCTTCTTCAAACCGAAAAAGGAAACCTATCTATCCTCTAGCAAGTAAGTGAAAAATCGGCCCATATCCTAAAATTGGGACCCATACCTTCTGCAACCACTTATTTAGTGTATTATCAGCTATTTGGCATCCATAAAACTACCCAATAATGGCCTTCTCCAAAACTCCAAAACTTGTTCCATCCTCAGGTCTTCCCCAAGTACCATTTTGATCTTCAACCTTCTCTTTGTAACCACTTTGTGTGCCTTGCACACTTTAGTAATCGAAGTTATAGTTTATGATGATTGAAAATTTAGACCCACTCCACTAAGGGCCTCTAAATAAAGACCTTTACCAATAAAACCAAAACCAAACAAAGGAAACTTTGTCAGACAAAGTGATTCTGGGTTTAATGGAGCCTGCTCAAGTTTTTTTCCCCACAGTGAAATACTTGCTCATTCATTAGACCCGTCACTTGAATAGAGTATTCCAAGACACTTGAGAGTGAGTAGTCAATAGGAAAACTGACCTGATATGAACCTACTGATATAGAATCCCCTTTATCCACTAAATTCTAATGACCTGTAGTCTTATTTTGGCAAATCAAAAAACCCAAGGACCCCTAGTTCTCAACTTCTAAGTCTTGTCCAAAAATAGGACCCCTAGTCCTTGGAGTTGAAAATATGTGTTACCCCTCAAAGGGGACCTCCGAGAATTTCAAACGTTCCTCTTCGTTCTCCATCAGAACAAGAAACCAATTTCCCAATCTATATTGCCATTTTAAAAATATCAAATAAAAATAAAGGTTAATATTTTACCTTTGCAAACCCTAGCTTTGTTGCATGTACTCCATGATTCCAACCAACAAACTTCTTCAAACAACCATTCACATGCACAAATATATTCCTCCTTATCAAAGTAACTCCTTTCACCTTTTGCATGCTTCAATTCTATAAAGAAAGTTGTCTAGCCTTCATTTTCTTCACACGAACAGATCTAAGCACACTTCAATTTTAAAAAAATGTTGATCCTTCTTGTGTCATTTTTTAAAGATATCAGTCAAGAACTAGACCCACCTTCATTTTATTCACATGAATATATCTGAGCACATTCTAGTTTTAAGAAAAATAAAATAATGTCACTCGTATTTTTTTAATTTTCTTTGTGCTTCACTTTTCAAACCCTAGCTTTGATGCATGTACTCCACAATTCTAGCCAACAAAATTCTTCAAACTATTGTTCACATGCACAAAAATATTCCTCCCTAGCAAAGTAACTCCTTTCACCCCTTCGATTTAATTTCTTTGTGCTTCACTTTGTAAACCCTAGCTTTATTGCATGCACTTCATGATTCTAACCGACAAACTTCTTCCAAACAAAATTTAAATGTAAGAAAGAGGAATGCTTACCTGCTTCAGAGTCCGGGCTTTCATCAAAATTATAGATGGATCTTCAGCTATCACCATGTCCTACTCCCCCTTCCTAGTCTTTTGTTCCTCTCAGTCCCAAAAACTCTTAAATCCTTCTTTTGGCCCCTAAACTCTAGATTTTTCCTATAATATAATTTTTATTTTTTATTTTCTATTTTTGCATTCAAGATTCATGTGAATATCTATAAACCTTAGGTCTTAAAGTTAAATTTAAAAAAAAAAAGTTCTTCATTTCTTAGTTAATATTTATATGAAACCATTGAAGAGCCTACTTTTCAAGTTGCTTTTACATAATTCTAAACATTTAGATATAATTTTAAATTAAATTTGAATAACAATTTTAGTTGTTGAAAAAATATATATTATAATAATATATTTTGTATAAAAATAATAATTATAATAATTAATTAATTTATATTAAATATTGTTTAATTTTTATTAAACGAAATTGATATTTATTTCAATTTTAAGACAAGTGGCATAGGGTCTATGGTTGGAAATAAATTCTATGTAGTTTGAGAGCAAGGAAATTCTAGATATACAAGTTCAACTACAAATCAAATATACTTATGAAGGCATTAAAAATAAATAAATAAAGGATGTAAGTTAGGTTGGTAGTTTAACAATAGATATTATAAAGTCTTGGGATTTTTTCAATGGAGCTTGTCAAGAAAATCTAGATAGATGTGGGGCAGGAGGAGTATTATATCAGGATGAAATTCACAAATTCACTTTTAAATCAGGTCTTGGTAAAGGTACCAATAATGTGGTAGAGTAGAAGGCTTTCATATTTTTGTTAAGAATGGCAGTGGAGTAGGGAATAACAAAACTTTAAATTTTTGGTGACTTGAAATTGGGGGTGGATTGGGCTTCAAGTTTAGTAGGGATGCAAAATTTAATGCTTAGGCCTTATTATGAGAAAGTGAAATTGTTAGTAGCATCATTTGCAAAGATATATTATAAACATATCTCCAAAAATTAAATGAGGAAGCAAATGGTCTATCAAAAGCTACCTTAGATATTCCAGTTGGTACTTGTTTAGAGGAAGTAGTGTGTGGCACTATGATTCCACCACGGTCTACATCCTTTTGATACATTTTTTAATTTGATAGAAGTTGTGATTTAGAACATCTTTTGTGTTCTTTTTTATGTCTTTTGATAATTAAGGTCATATCTATAATATGGTTGATGGCTACATGGTTGAAGTACCAAAATTGCAATCTATAAGATGGCACTCTATAAGATGATTGAAAGCGCATTAACACAACATCAAAGATTGCCTAGCAAGATTTGAACCTAATTTTCTACATCGAAAGCTCATATTTTAACCACTTAAGCTCATGCCATTTGATATATTTAATTATAACTTTAGCATTTCCATGAGTAGGAAACTAAATGAATTCCCTTGGGTACATTAGAATAAAAATTAAGCTTGAAAAAAAGACATCTATCTAGTTGTATGCATTTTTATATGTCAACGAATACTAGTTTTGTTTATTTTTTATTTTTATAATGAAATAATATTATGTTAAGAACCCAAATGTAATTACAATACCAAAATATGCAAGCAATAGAGAGAACAATATGCAAGCAATAGAGAGAACACAATTTTTATTGAATCATAAAAGAACTTACAATATCATAGGTCACTTCAAGGGGGCTTCCTCCTTTAAGAGCAAAGCTCCAATTCACAATAGATTTAAGCCTCCCACTTAGAAAGGTAGTATAATATATAGTCTTACTAAGACAACTATTACTATCTCATGCATGTGGGATAATTACCCTAATTAGCACCAACTATTAATATCTATGTATAACATCATTATAAATTAATAGTGTCGATTAAAATTAGAATATTGGGATGGAGGTCCTAACATGCCCACATCCTTTGAAAAGCTTTTATCCTCAAAGCTTAAGATGTGGAAACTGTTGTTGAATTTGGTGGAGAAGCTCCCATGTAACATCCTTTGACTATAATCCACGCCATTGTACCAATACCTCATTGATAGTGAGGTTGCATAAGTGGTGTGATAGATTATCCAAAATGATCTTTGATTACAAAAAGGATGGAAACTTTGCTATCCAACTCATGTAGTGTAGTCTGGAATTGAATATGCTGACCCATAGCATTCTTAAAACAAAACACATGAAAAATAGGGCGGATTCTTGACAATGACAGAAGATCCAACTTGTAGGCCATCGATCCAATGCATTGAAAAACTTGGTAAGGCCCATAAAACTTGGGGGCTAACTTGTGGCTACCCTTAAGTTTCAAGTATGTGTTCTTATAGGGCTACAATCGTAAGACCACCATATCGCCTTCTTTAAAGGAATGCTCAAAATGATGTTGATTAGCTTGTTGCTTCATTCAATTTTGAGCTAGTGCCAAATTGTCCTTGAGAGCTCATATAATACTAGCTTGGGTGTTGAGTGAGGAATCCATTTTATATACTTTAGAACTATCTAAGATGTAGGAAATAAGTGATGATGGCAATTGGACATACATTATTTCATAGGGGTTCATTTTAATAGTTGTATGATATATGATGTTGTACCATCATTCTACCAAGGATAACCATTTGGTCCAATGAGACTGTTATTCTGAGGTAAAATAACACAAGTAAGTTTTAAATATTTGTTAACAATTTCTATCTGACCATTTGTTAATGGGTGATAGGTTGAACTCATCCTGAGTTGGGTTTCATGCATATTAAAGAGTTCTTGCCAAAAAATGCTAGTGAAAATTAGATCCCAGTGACAAACTATGGAGGTTGGCATTCCATGGAGGTGAAATTTTGGTCCATGAAGTTTTGGACGACAATGGGAGTTATATAGGTATGAGAGAGTAAAAAAATGTGCATGTTTCGTAAGTCAATCCACCATCACAAAAATTATAGATTTGCCTCCAGACTTGAGTATCCCTTCAATGGTATCCATAGAAATGTTTGTCCACACCTTTGCATGGATTCGTAGGGATTATAACAACCTAGGGCTCTTAATTGTTTCTCCCTTATGTCATTAATAGGTGTCACATTATTCAATGAACTTCTTGATATCATTTTTCATATCTATCCAAAAGAAGTTTTGACAAACTTGGTCATAGGTCTTTAGGAATACAAAATTCCCTATTGATGGGGAGGCATGGAGTTCCTATAATATTATATTGCAAAGAGCTAAATTGGAAGATAACACAATATGTTGTTTGTAATGCAAATAATTCCCATCCCATGAGTACTTTGGCTTACTATGAGGATAAAATATGATTTGCTAAACTAGTTGAATTTGAACATCTTTTTGTCACTTCAACTTAATATCGTGCACCCACTTAGGGATCAAGAAATATAAGACACACACTATGGGGTGATATTAAAACTAGTAGGAAAGAGCATCAACAATGATATTGTCTTGGTCTCGTTTGTAGGTGATCTCATAGTCATAGCCAAGGAGTTTGGAAACCCATTTTTGCTACTCTGAATAAGAGACATGTTGTTCCAAAAAATATTTAAGGCTATGATGGTTAGTCTTAATATAAAAGTGTCGACCCACTAAATACAACTGCCATTTAGTTATTTTATGAATGATGGTAAACATCTCTCTCTCGTACGTTGACTTGACTAAATTTCTCTTGGCTAGGGACTTACTGGTAAAAGCTATGGGTCTTTCCTCTTGCATCAAAAATACACCAATTCCACCTCCTAAAGCATCACTTTCTATAGTAAAGAGTTTGGAGAAATTTGGCATGACAAGGATCGGGGTGGTGCACAGCTCGTTTGAGAAGATCAAAAGCCTTCTCTACCACCTCCATCTAGGTGAATGCATTCCTCTTGATCAATGCAACCAATGGGGTTGCAATATTTTTGTAATCCTTAATGAACTTATGGTAGTACCTTGTTAATCCTAAAAATCCACAAAGGCTCTTGAGGGTTTTTGGTTGTAGCCAATTCTTCATGGCATCAATATTTGTGAGGTTCACCATCACGCCTTCCATGAATACTATGTCCTAAATACTTGATCTCTGATTTTTCAAAAGAGCATTTGGAATGCTTGGCATACAACTATTTATTGGCCAAAACTTGAAGTGTCTAATCCAAGTGAACCAAGTGCTCTTCTCGTGATTGCTATATACCAAGATATCATAAAAAAATAACAAAATATTTTTTTAAGGAACGGCCAAAATATGTCATTCATAAAGCTTTGGAATGTGGAGGGTGTATTTGTGATACTGAAGGACATGATAAAAAATTCATAGTGGCCTCCATGGGTGTGAAAAGTAGTCTTGGAGATTTCTTCCTCTTGTAGTCAAATCTGATGGCAGCCCAATCGCAGTTTCAAATTGGAAAAGAAACAAGCCCCATTTAACTTAAGGAATTCATCTACCATAGGAATAGAGAATTTACCTTTTATTATTATTTTATTTAATTTCCTAAAATCCACACGTATCCACCATGAACCATCATTTTTTGGACCAAGAGTATGGTGGATGAGTAAGGATTAACATTGGGTCAAACAATCCCAACCTATAATATTTCTTGCACCATCTTCTTAATTTTGGTATTCTACATATACGGATAATGATAGGGCCAAAAATTTAGAGAAATACTCCCTAAAACTAATAGAATGGCATGGTCATGTGAATAGTAGGGAGGCAATTCACATGTATTTTTAAGATTCATGCATGGTGGTCAAAGAGAACATCCAGTTGGGAAGGATGGCTTGAGTTAACCAATTGAGTAAGATGCACAAAATAGAGTTGAGCCACAACTCCGTGAGAATCTTTTTTTAGATTTTTGCCATGTGATGGGAGCTTATGATGATGGTCAAACTTGTTGGAAGACCCTTCAAGTTATATTGGTGGTCATAGTGTTGCAAAGTCCCATATGACAGTCCATAATATGCAAGCCATTGGGCTCCCAAAACCACATCATAGCCTCCTAATGGTAAGACAAACATGTATGTCTTCAAATTGTAGTCCTAAATTAAAATCTTGATATTTCTAAATTTTGGCTTTATAAGGCAATTTCCCCCATTGAAATTCATGATCTCAGCACTGGAGCATGGGTAGACATAGTGATCAACCTATTTGGCTAAGTGTAGAGTCAAAATGTTATGAGTGTTATTGGAGTCAATAAGAACTATGAGGGGATGCTTCTTAAAATACTCTTGAACCTTCATTGTCTGGGGTGTGTTAAGTCCTGCCAAATCATCCACTAAAATCTTAAGATTTTTCTTATTGTTAACTATAGCCTCCCACTCGGCATCCACTATTAAGGTATCCTCAGTTGGCTCCAACTCCTCAAAAACAATATTTGACTCCACATCTAGTAAATATAGTTTTTTTTAATGTATTTATGCCCCAATGAGTACTTGTCATCAAAGTTATAACTCAACCCATTGGTTCAATAGGCCTCCATTTCCTCCTAAGACGATTTTTTGATCATTGGCTATCTAGTTGTTGTAGTGGGTTGTGGTCTAGGTGGTGAATAAGGACGAGTTGGTAGTGGTTTATGAAGACGACATTGATCCGTGAACTTATCCTCTACCAACTTTGCTAAGCCAATAGCTTCCATCATGTTCTTAGGATTGAACATTTTGACTTCGGCCTTGATCTCCTCTTTCAAGCCACTAATGAAACAACTTCGAAAGAAAGATTCATCTAGGCCCTTTGTCCTATTTGCTAATTTTTCAAATTGGGTTTGATATTCTCGAATTGAACTAGTTTGTTTGAGCTTTGTTAGGGTTCCTGTGAAGTCTTCATAGGATTTAGGGCCAAAGCATACAAGTAGATTCTTGCAAAACTCGTTCCAAGTTAGGGTTCTAAATGCTTTCTTGAACCATTGATACCACTAAATGACATCAAGCTCTAAAATGAATGAAGTGGTTGATATCCATTGCTAAATAGGAGTCTGATTCAGGTTAATGTATTGTTCGGCCTTGTAAATCCAACTAGTGGGGTTATCCTCATCAAATTTAGAAAAAATCAACTTTGGTGCTGGTAGAGGAGGGGAATGTGTATGTAATCTTAAGCTCAATCTTTGTCCCTGACTTGAATTATGGATTGAAAATTTATGTGGAGTTGTAAATTGTTGGTTCTCCTACAGGCCCTATAAAGATAACTATGACATGATACCCTTTAGAGAATCATGTTTAATATTGAGCCTAGATATCTTTTGCTCAATTTCATCAATTAGATCTAGTTTGTCAAGCTTTTACAATTGTTTAAGAATGGTGTTCTAAGTGGAGTGGAGGTTTTGGATTTCCACATCCATTTTCTCAAATGATAGATCCTGAGATCTTCTATAGGTTGCCATCTAAATCGCTTGGGAGTGCTTGGAAGTGTTGCTAACAGTCGTATGAAACTTGATGGATGAAACTTTGGTAACAAGTTATGCCTCAAATTGTGGCTTCCTAGGGCTTAAGGTAAATCTCACCAATCACAAAGGTTGTCTAAGCGAATATTGCTCTCTAATTACCAATGGTATTCCCACCAGGGAATAATTTTGAGAAACCAACCATGGGTTTACCTCCAAATGATAGATCTTTGTATAGTCCCATAGGGTAAAAACACTACTAAACATAGTGTGGGGTCATTGACACTCAAAACACTTATACGAGCATTCCTAGTGTACTCCTCACAATGAGTTTTAGGGAAGATGTTGTTCCAAGTACTTCCCCTAATTCAACGATTGATATTTGCACCCAATTCTAAAAGAGGTTATTAGCTTAATGCATACACTTAGTAAACATCAAAAATAAGATTTTGCAAAACCAAAAAATATATATATTTTTAATACCCTAAACCAAAAGCAACCCTAAATGGTTCACCACTTTTTGATCACCAAGATCCCATAAAGATGAGGTGAGATCATATGGTGATCAATATGGCCCTAAAAGGGGCTCTAATACTAGATGTTAAGAACCCTAATGTAACTAGACAATAATACCATACTATGCAAGCAATATAGAGAACAATATGCAAGAAATAGAGAGAATACAATCTTTTATTGAATTATAAATAAAATTATAATATCACAAGCCACTTCGAGGGGGGCTTCCTCCTTTAGGAGCAAAGCTCCAATTCATAGTATATTTAAGATTCAAAATCCTTCCACTTGGGAAGGTAGTACAATGTATAGTCTTGCTAAGACAACTATAACTATCTTATGCATGTGTGATAATTACCCTTATTAGTACTAACTATGAACATCTACATATGACATCATTATAAATAAATAGTGCAGTTTAAAATTAAGATGTTAGGATGGAGGTCCTAACATATTACTACTATGGTTACAAAGAGGTAGCGAGCTATGGAAGGGGCAAATTGAAACAAATCCAATTATAAGGAGGTGATGATGGAAGGAAACATAATGAGGACAATGTACATAGGTTCAAAGGGGGGAAATGGGATGAGGCCAACTATGAGGAAGCAATCATGAAAATGAGCACAAAAAGTATTTTTTTCATTTTCATATGAAAAATAATTTGCATACTACGCCAATATAGAAGTTTGTAGGTGTAACTCAAAACAAGATCAATTCCAAGAAGACAAACGATCATGAAAGTATAATGAGCATTTGCTAACCACTATTTGAAACATTATTATTCAATGTAATAAATTAGTACTTCATTAATCCATGTAATTAAGTAACAGTTAGCATAATTACTAAAAATAACTAATAATTAATCATTGTTGCACCAATATACTCATATTAGTGTATTAGATTCTAATGTATTGAACTTAGGCTAACAATAAATTTGCTTTCAATTTTGGTTCTATGATTATAGTACACTGAGGCCAAGGTGACTTTAAAAGGTGCTTGTTAGTACCACCTCAATACCACAAAAATAAATTTTAGTATTTTATAAATAAACAAATTTAGTAGTACGACAACATTATAGGTAAGGCTACACCCAAAAAATATAGTAGTAAGTTTTAATTCTTTTTTACCTATTCAAAAGACTTGATATGTCTAATATACCTTCTTATAAGATACCTTGTTATTGCCTATTTCCTAGCAAGCAATATCAATCTTCGATGGAAAAAACTCAAAACCAACAAATTTACTCATCAATTAAAGTGTTCATATCTAGTAGGAGTTATATGATTTATAAGAGACTCTTCAACCCTTCTAGTCATAATATTGTGCAAATCATGCACATATTTTAATGTAACTAGTATTTCTTCAAATGATTTACATAATGTAAGCATGCAATGGAACTTCTCTAAATAGAACAATAACAATAACAATGCAATAATGCGCAAGAGAAACATTGATTAGAACAAGAAAGCAGTTCCAATGCTAGAAAATCAATAGTGCAGGTAAAAAATTCCATATTCCAAATCAATATAGATCCTAGCCACTTATAGAGGGCAAAATTTCATAGCCAAGAGAGGGTGAAGTCTCATATGTGCAACAAAGGAAACTAAGGTTCAAGTATGAAAGGTGATCTCAACTGCCACATAACTCCTATTTATAGACTAAAACAACAATAACTCTAACCCTAATGCTCAAGGGTTGACTACCTTATGTTAGGGCCTGAGTAGATAATAAGAAAGATAGACAACATGGTTATATCGGAGTTGTTACATGGATCCTCTATCAAAAATTATTATCCTCAATGCTATAAATGATAGGAAAATTATCCTAGGATCCCACATTGCATCTTCTTTTGGAAGATCCTACAACTTGATGAGGAACTCCTAAATTTTGCAAGACCACAGGTTATGAACTCTAGACTACAACATCACTTTCAACTGGAGAGTGATTTTCCTTCTTCATCAAGTATTAGAAGCTTCAATTGGGATTGCACCTTTTTACCAATAACATGTTTAAGACAAGAAACATGAAAGACATGTTGGACACAGGCATATAGTGGAAGCTTTGACTGATATGCCACTTCACCAGTGCAATGAACCACCTTATAGGAGTCATAAAAGTGAGAAAACAACTTTTGACTGGGCTTGGTCTTTAATGACATGGTTATAAGGCTCAAGGCACAAATGACCATAGCATCTACAACAAATTACCGCTAAAAGTGATGCAAATCATATTGTTGCTTCATGTGGCTTTTGTCCTAGGACAAATTATCTTTATAACAAAAGTCGACGTTGTTGAACAAATCATCCAGTTGGACCACCTTGGAAGATATTAGAACATAGTCTATCACTTAAGGAGCTTTTTAGCCATACAATGCCTCAAATAAGGACATGTTAAGGAAAAAATTGTAAGAAGTGTTATATCACCATTCGACTAAAGAGAGCCAATGAGCCCAATAATATTGTTTGTCATAGGTGAAATGATGGAGGTTAATACCCAAACATTGATTAACAATATTTTTCTAGGAATATAGCTAAGGGTGATAAGAAGATGACATTCAATTGAGTAATATTGAGACGAAACAATTCCTTCCAAAAATATCTACTAAAGATAGGGTTAAGATCACTAACAACGGACTTGGACTTGCCATGTAATTTGAAAACAAAATTGAGGAACACCTTGGCAACGATGTTGGCTATGAAGAAATGTTGTAGGGCACAAGAATAAACCTACTTTGAAATACAATCCACTACCACAAAGATCACCATTTTGCCATCAAATTAGAAAGTCGCTCAATGAAATATATGAAGATGTGTTGCTATTAGCAATCTAGAATAGGCAAGGGTTGCAACAAACCAAGAGATTTAATATTTTACCTCTTGTTCCATTTACACCTCACATTCATCCAAAAAATTCTTGACATCCACTTTTAATCCTTTTGAAGAAAAAAGATTGCTTCAACTAACAATACAATTTTAAGAATCCATAATGTCTAGATAGGGAAGACGTGCAATTCTTGGAGAATACTAATCTTGACAGTTGAGATTGGGGAAAGATAAATGTGATAGTTATTGTGGAGAAGAACATCAACATATGAGAAAAAGGAAGGTGGCAAAGAGCCAAACTCCACCTCACGAATGACGTGAGTAGTCTCTAAATCAAAAAGCCATTCCTCCCAAGGCTGGAAAAGCCAATGTGCAAGAGGACTAGAGATTGTGTTAACATCTTCATATTTGTCAAACAGAGCATTGGCCACACATTATCCTTCCTCTTGTACTTGATGATGAAATTATATCCCAAGAGCTTTGTGAGTCATTTATTCTATTGGACATGAGAGATATTCTTCTAGGAAATGCTTAAAGTTGTTATGTTCGATCTTGATGATGAAGTGTCACCCCAACAAATAAGGTTGTCATTTCTCTATGACATGCACAACGGCTAACAATCCATTCTAATAGGTGGATCAACCCATATTCTTGTCAGAAAGGTGCTTGCTTTCAAATACCAAGGGGTGTCCATATTGCATTAAAATAGCTGCAACACCTATGCCTAAAGCATCAATTTCAATGACAAGGTTTGTTGAAATTTGAAGTAGCCAAAATAGGGATGCTACATATACTCCTTTAAGGCATGGAAGGATTTGGAAGCTACTTTAGACCAAACAAAGGCATCCTTCTTAGTGAGATAGTGAGAGGAACAACAATCTTCCCATAGTTGTGACTAATTTTATGTAATACCGAGTTAGACCTAAAAATCTATAGAGCTACTTGAGGGATTTAGGTAGGGGATCTACCTTGATCCATTTTTGAGATACTATGTTCCAAGTATTCTAACTCATGGACCTTAAAGGAACACTTAGATCTTTCAACATTTTTTTTCCTTCTGTAAGAGGTGGAGAACTTGGTTCACATGAACTAAATGAGCTTCCTAACACTTGTTGTAAATTAAGATATCATCAAAGAAGACCGTAAACTTATAGAGGAAAGAACAGAAGATAGAATTTGTGAAGCTCCCAAAAGTGGAAGGAGCATTAGTAAGACCAAAGAGTGTGACTAAGAACCGATAATGACCCTCGTACGTGTGAAAAGTAGTCTTGGGGATATCCTATCTAACCCTAATTTGATGGAACCTAAAGTGCAAGCCAAGCTTTGTAAATTATTTAACATCATGCAATTCATCCAATAAATTATCTATATCAGGGATATAAAACTTATCTTTGATGGTGATCCTGTTGAGAGGTCAAAGATCAGGACACGTGCCAAGATTTTTTCTTACACCACAACCATTGGAGAGGAATAAGGATCGATGTTTCTATGAACAATTCCTTGCTCCAACATCTCTTGGACTAGCTTCTCAATTTCATACTTTTGGGCCTAGGGATATCAACAAGGATGAGCATTCAAAGGTTGACTACCTAGAACAAGGTGTAAGGCATCATCATGTGTGCACTTTAGGGAAATATCCATGGACATGCTAAAGACGCATGCGTAACGATCAACAATAATCCACAAGTCTAAAGGAAAACTTGGAAAAAGTGGCTCATGAGATTGAACTTTCATGCTATTGGTCTAGGCAAAGAACCCATAATCACCTTTCTTCAATATCTTTACCATATTGTGGGAGTTGACCACCTTGGAAGGAGATTAAATTTCTAGGAGACAAAAGACCTTGTCATTCTCCGTCAATTTGACATATAGTCATTGCAGATTAATAACATCGCCTAGTTGGGATAGCCATTGTGCTTCCAAGATGACATACATTACCTAGATTCATGACAAAGAAATTGCCAAACCAATTATAATCACCCATTTGGATGGTAACCTTCGTCATATGACCCACATGCTGAGTTGTGCCCTAATTTGTAATCAATACTTAGAATTTGTCCTAGGTCGAGGTATTCATATATAGTCCCAAAGACTTTGATGATTTGTTGTCAATAAAGTTATGCATGCTACTTGAATCAATCAACACATTGATGTGCTAACAATTGATGAATCCTTGGACCTTGATGGTATAGTGAGCCTAAAGCCCCATTAGGAAAAAAGCAAAGAGAATCATCGTATTAGCCTCATGCTCAAAATTTGTTGTTTCGATCAATGTCTCTTGCTATCAAGAATCTTCATCTTTTGACATTGTTACTTCCTCGGGTTCCACTAGGAAGTTATGTCGCTATTCATAGGCTTGATCTTAAGGATGGAACGAACAACATTTGTAACATAAGAACCCTTGGGGGTGCTCATCATTACGGTTATTGAAGCAAGGTCATTGAGGGTTAAAATCATGATATGGTTAAGAACGGAAAAGCTAGAGCTTCTTTTATGCTACCAAAGCCACATGTTTAGCATCCTTGAGTGTGTATAGATCATGGCAAACTCTATGCAATAATCCTCAATTAATCATGTTTGCTTGGTTTGCATCAAATGGACCACATACAAAGTAGATTATCCCTTGTAAAACTTTTGAAGCAATAATGCTTTGAACTCAAACCACATAAGAGAGGTCTCGTGTCAGCAGAGCTCCCATAACAACTACTAATGAGCATGGGTTCCCAACTTAGTACAAGTCAATGTGACACGAACTTCTTTAGGCACATGGTTTAGACAAATGATGTTATCCATCTTGGTTATCCAACCACGTGGATCCGTACCCTTAAAGGTTGGGATGTCAATGCATGGAACGAAAACATCATGAGGCCAAGAAAGAGAATTAACACCTCTTGCAGAATGATCAAGATTAGTAACAAAGCCTAAGCTAAAGCCACCCATACTTGGAAGAATGACCCTCGTAGCATAGTGATCCATGTGCCTACCATGGGAAACCACAGGTTTGTGACCAAACGACGACTGCTAATAGATGGCATTGTCTTGATACTAGTGACCCTTTGGATTTGATGCCTATTGCATGCCCTATGGTTGTTGCCCAATGACTTGTTGAAACTCATGGCCAAGGGAACACTCTATACGGACAAGATCAAAATAATTTTGGATGGACTCTAAGGTCTTTTGTATTTGGGATTGAGCTTCAATGATGATGGAAAGCATTTTCACTAGGCTAGAGTGTTGGTTTGCCTAGACTCAAGATAGGCACAAAGCTCGAGGTCAATTGTATTGGACAAAGCAATACCAATTGGATGAATGGAGAAAGGAGGTGAAGCCATGGTGTCTAAAGAAGGAAGAATATGAAGTTCAAAGCAATTGATACCTCCGAGGATGTTGTGATGCTTAACAAGAATTCTAGATTGATGCTTCTTTCTACTCCTGCGCACATCCTCTAGATGACCAGTTTGCTACTAATGGTCATTGATTTGCAACCAACCAGTATAAGCAATGGGCTCATTCATACACGAGCAAAAGCAAAACCCAAAAGAATCCTTTGGAGCAATTCCAAAAGTGTTGCTATAGATACCCATTATTGTGATCAGTTCAAAGAGACGATTGTAATCAACATCGTGGTACACCCGATACCCAAAAAAAGTGTTGCTAGAGATACCCCTTATTTTGACTAGCTCAAAGAGATGATTGCAATGATATGGGTCTCCCGCAAGGGTCCTGATACACAATACTCTTTAATTCGGGTTATAAAAAAAAAACAGCAACAAGTAACTCACAATATTACAAAAGATCGAGCCAATAAAAATAACAAATTACCTAGGCAAAAGGTAGCAAGCCTACTTGTTTGAGGGTTTAGAATGGATCACATGCCTTTGTCTTTTTTTCACACCACTAAAAGGAGCCAAAATCGATGTTATAATACCACTTGTAATGAAACAACTTCAAAAATACAACAATAGTAGTAACAATTCAATAATGCACAAGAGAAAACATTCAATGGAATACTAAATCAAATTCGGTGCCAAAAAAATCAATAGTACAAGTAACAAACCAAATTCCCAATCAATACAAATTCTAGCCATTTAAAAAATAGCAAAGTCTCATAGCCACTTAAAGAGGATTAAGTCAAATTCAAGTATGAAAGATGATCCCAACTACCCTTATTTATTGACTAAATTAACAATAACCCTAACCCTAAAGCTCAAGAACCAACTACCTTATCAAGGGGCTCGAGCTAACAATAATAAAGATAATCAAGGTGGCTATATTGGAATCATTATAAAGCACCAACCATCTCTATGTTCATTGGAACATTAGCAATCAAGTAATTGCATTTCATGGAGATCCCTTGTTTATTGTTCAATGTCCTATCATTATTTGCAAATCTTTTAAATTTGACAAGACAATGTATAGCATGAAATTGATATCAAGATTTCAATAACATAAAAATCAATGGAGAAATGATTGCCAATAAATTACCTTTTAAAATATAGCTAGATTTCTATTGACTTAATCCTTGTTCCATTAGTTGATGCCACTTTGTATATTTGCATATCAAAATTAAGTTGCTCCCTTTCATCCATGTAAACTTGATATCATTATCATTTTTCAAGTCAACAATCACATCTTTAATGATATGGCCACTTATATGGTCTTCTATAAAATGATCCTTTTTTCCAATTGGATCAATCCTGACATTAATATCACTAACATCATTTTTCAAGTCAACAATCACATCTTTAATGATGTGGCCATTTATATGGTCTTCTATAAAATGATCCTTTTTCCAAATTGGATCAATCCTGATATCCTTTCTTAAATCTTTGAGGCAAATGTTAATTGTAGAAATTATATTCAATATGAATACACTCACTTCGTCCCTAAGGGTTAGTGGATTGGTAAGATTTTAGGCAGTTACAAGAGGAGATCTAGGTTTTTGAACCTTGGAGCATGCCCAATAAGGGCAAAGGTAATAGTCTGACTTGAGTTCGCTGAGTGCGCCAGCTTGACGAGAGCGGTACCAACCCTGAGCCACCAGGGTCTCCCTCACTTACCAACCCTGAGCCACCAGGGTCTCCCTCACTCCGAATCACATTTACTGAGGAGAGGCAGGGGTTATAGAGGTAGCTTCAATGATTTGACCTGTGTTTGGAGGCAGAAACCTCAAGGAGCCGTATTTACCGAGGAGAGGCAGGGGTTATAAAGGTAGCTTCAATGATTTGACTGTTCGGAGGCAGAAACCTCAGGAAGAATGTCTGTCCCCTTCCTCCTAGCACGTAAAGCTGGATTTGAACTCCATTAAACCAAGTATCATCGTTAACTATGCCCAGACCAAAAGAGTTCTGAAATACAACACACTAAATATCCTCTGAAATTTTCATACCTCAAATTCTGAACATAACCCTTCCTGTGTATTCGTTCAAATTTGTTAAGACTAATGCATAGAGTGCATTGCCTCAACCACCCTGCTAAGTACTATGGCTTAATGAAACTAAATTTTAAATCAGAATGTGCCCAACTTGAAAATGAGTATACAGAAATGCGCTTGGAACTTCTTCATTTTCAATGAAATAATCACAAAATAGGTTATGATAAAGTACCTCCATCCTTGACTTCCGACAAAGGCAAAGGAGAAAACACACAAATAGTAATTATCACATGAATCTCCAAGAAGCTGCGGCTAAAACAAATCTCTCATATGATGCTAAACAACTCCATGAATATATCTTAACCATACCCTGATTATTAGAATAATTACACCCAAGCATATAGTCCTAAGCATTACAATTGATGATATTGATCTGCGGTCTCTACTATAGGTTTGTCATTAGTCAAATGACTTGACCAGACTTTGAGGTTTCATGAATAAAGATTTTGGTAATATAATTACCACTCTTTCCTATCTTATAGAAGTGTCTATAGTCCTTGTACTTTCTTTTTTTGTGTGCCCTCGTGTCAACAGTGCTATCATAGCATGTAGTAAGTTTTAAAATGTAATTCACAAAGATTGTCTGTTGCCCAAGTTTGTAAGAGGTAATTACAATACACAGTAATTCATGTGTTGATTTACAAACTTTGTGATTTAGTAAGAGGCAAAGTCCGGTTTTCATTGACAAGTTTGAAGTCAAATAATAATAATAATACCATGGCTTAATGAAACTAAATTTAAAATCAGAATGTACCCAACTTGAAAATGAGTATACAGAAATGCGCTTGGAACTTCTTCATTTTCAATGAAATAATCACAAAATAGGTTATGATAAAGTGCCTCCATCCTTGACTTCCGACAAAGGCAAAGGAGGAAACACACAAATAGTAATTATCACATGAATCTCCAAGAAGCTGCGGCTGAAACAAATCTCTCATATGATGCTAAACAACTCCATGAATATATCTCAACCATACCCTGATTATTAGAATAATAACACCCAAGTGTGTAGTCCTAAGCATCACAATTGATGATATTGATCTGAGGTCTCTACTATAGGTTTGTCATTAGTCAGATGACTTGACCAGAATTTGAGGTTTCATGACTAAAGATTTTGGTAATATAATTATCACTCTTTCCTATCTTGTAAAAGTGTCTATAGTCCTTGCACTTTCTTTTTTTTGTGCCCTCGTGTCAACAGTGTTATCACAGCATGTAGTAAGTTTTAAAATGTAATTCACAAAGATTGTCTGTTGCCCAAGTTTGTAAGAGGTAATTACAATACACAGTAATTCATGTGTTGATTTACAAACTTTGTGATTTAGTTAGAGGCAAAGTCCGGTTTTCATTGACAAGTTTGAAGTCAAATAATAATAATAATTGAGATGTTAATCAAACTTTCTAAAAAGCCAAAATATACAATACTAAATAATTTGGCTCTTCGACAAACAGACAAAGATCAAAGACAAACATTCAAATGAAGATTGAAAATTCCATGCATTTATTTACAAGATACTGTCTACAGATGATCCTCAATGACTGAATTCACCCTCATTGACAACCTTGGTCAATTGCCCAAAACCCCACAGCTCATCCAATGACTGCAATACATAGCAAGTGATGTGATCCGGAAACAAACCTAAAATCATGTCATTTGAAGTAACTGCCCTTGCCCCTGTACCATTCAAAGAAGCAGATTCAAACACTCTGTGTTGCCAGATGCCATGTAGCCAGATAAGCCACAAATGACCTGAAAGATGTTGTCAGACACAAATGAACACACAAACTCTCCATAGTTTCATGACCATGCCACAACCTTGTGCCGAAGATGCAGGAAAAGAGACAACAGCAAAACAGACAAAAATGGATGCCCTTGTCAAATATATTTCAAGACAAATTTAATATTTCAGATGCTAGATCTGACAGACAAAAACCAAACCCATACACAAAGTCAAACTATCAACATCAATGCCACCAAGAGAAAAACTTGTTAGCAGATAACAATATAAATCAATGTTGTGTTTACTGGTAGATTCCATTCAGACAAGACATGTTATCGTAAGATAAATGTTTGAAAGATGACAACTACAAATAGTTTTTGGTCCTTCGCGCAAGTATCACAACTGTCCTTGCCATAGAAAAAATAAAACAAGTGCCCATGCTGCTCTGCTTTTTAAGTGTCAGTCGCAAGCGTAGTAAAGAAAATTGGAATCGGGTAGTAAATCGGCTGGTTTAAAATTCGGCAATGAATCGAATCAGCAAAAAATCAGGCAATGAATCCGCAAAAAAAAAAACCAAAGAAAACGATTTTTTTTTTTCCATGCATATTACAATGAATTAACATTATGCAAATCAAATATTGCAATAAAAACATCAATTCAAATAAAGACATCATACAAGGCTCAAGCTTTAAGTACACATGAAAGTGACAAATTACTTGTAATTTGAAAAGGTACAAATTACAAAATGTGTCAAAATGCCTCAATAGGCCCACTATCTATTGTCTTCCTTTGCCCCTTGTCCTAGCATAAGCCCTAGTCTCTCTTGGTTGATGTGTGCATTATGCAAATCAAATATTGCAATAAAAACATCAATTCAAATAAAGACATCATACAAGGCTCAAGCTTTAAGTACACATGAAAGTGACAAATTACTTGTAATTTGAAAAGGTACAAATTACAAAATGTGTCAAAATGCCTCAATAGGCCCACTATCTATTGTCTTCCTTTGCCCCTTGTCCTAGCATAAGCCCTAGTCTCTCTTGGTTGATGTGTGCTTGTAGATGCTTGTGCCGCTTCTCGTGCTAAGGCCTCTTCTTGGTCCCTTGCTGCCATCTCCTCTGCTAGGTTCTCATAGTTATGTAAATCTTCCATGCTGAATAGAGGCTCTTGCTGCTCCTGTATTGCTGCATCTATGATCCATTCAGATGATGGATCAATGTCACTTAGGTCAATGGGCTCAATATTTGTTTTTTCAAAAGTTTTTTGGTGGAGACGAAGGTTGTAATGCACAAACACAAGATCATTTAACTTTTCTTGTGTAAGTTTGTTGCGCTTCTTGGAGTGTATGTGCTCAAACATACTCCAATTGCGCTCACAACCTGAAGAGCTACATGGTTGAGATAAGATTGTAATCGCCATGTGCTGCAAATTGGGCGTATAATCACCAAAGTCATCCCACCATAAATCTAGAAACAACAACAAAAAAAATTAATATTTCACATGTAACAACTTAAAAGTTTAAATTTTAAAACAAAATCAAAAGACAATAAATAATAATTCGATGAGGTTTACCTAGCCTCATATACTTAATAGCATTTTTGCATTGTTGAGATGGGAATTGGCGACCACAGCATGCCTTATAATCTTGTATCTTGGCACGCGTTTTATCACACAATTGTTGACTCGCGAAGTACACGCAATCAATGCAATCTTGAAGGCCAATCTTGACCTCATAATCAGCATGGAATGTAGGGGTATAAAAGAATTTGGAGTTCAAATAGTAACCTGTTACATGAAGAGGGCTATGGAGTTGTGATGTCCATATGTTATCAATGATAGTCAAGATGGCATCATATTTGGCGTAGTTATGTTCATAAAATGCAGCAATGGCCTCTTTCGCCCTATCCATAGCCTCATATACAAAACCCATTGGAAATTGTTCTCCATCAACAAGATGATGAATCTTCACCAATGGCTCTGAGACCTGAAAAAAAAATAATGATTTAAAGAAAAATATTTTACAACATAAATAAAATAAAACAAATTAATAAGCGTAGTCTTGTACCTTGATGGCCTCATCTATGGCCATCCAGAAGTCCTCAATCAAATAAGTACAAACATTTTGCCCCTCAAATGATGTTCAGTATCTTGCAGCTACTTCAGAATTCTACTCATCACTCACAAACATTTGTTTTAGTGACCCTCTTGCATCATAAATGCTATACAATGTCACAAAGTTTGCGGCGAAGCGTGTAATGCCAGGCCACACTAGCTCCCTCCCATTGGTAATTCACCTCATGAGGCTAAGGACCCATGAATGGTTGTAAATGAATTTTGTGGTGGCCTTACCCCTCTTTACAACCTCTACCACCCAAGGTAATTTCCTAATGTCCTAGAGGAGCAAATCGAGACAATGGGCTGCACATGGGGTCCAAAAAATGGTGGGGAATTTCTCCTCCAAAATCCTCTCGGTTGCCTTATATGTTGTTGCGTTGTCCGTGATGATTTGGACAACATTCTCCTCCCCAACCTCCAAGACAACCTCCTCCAACAACCCTGCAAGCATTTCGGCACTCTTAACATGTGCCGATGCATCTATCGACTTAAGGAATGCAATTTCTGCTGCAGATGCAACCAAAAAAATTAATCAAGGTTCTTCCCCTCCCATTTGTCCAACCATCAGACATTATGGTGCAACCCTTCGTGCTCCACGCCCTACGCTGGTTGTCAAGCACTACCTTAAGTATAAAAAAAAAATCTAGTCACATACATTGCATATTGATTTTAACATATTAATATATATATAAAAAAAAATTAGTCATGCCATATAACTATAAATTTAGTCAAGCGCAATGACACAACCTGAATGTCCTCCACAAATTGTTGAAGGAGAGGGCCCTTCAGGTTATGTCATTGAAGGAGAGGGCCTGAAGGTCATCATATGTTGGTGCCTTAAATCCTGCGCCGTAGCATGCGCCGCCATTATGGAGACCTTGCCACATTGAAGGGAATGTCAGAATAGTACCAAAAAGTGACAATGGCTGTCCTCATTGCACTATGTTTCTCTTGGTTCCACGGTCTATAAAAGAGGACTCTCCCATCCCACTAGCTGCTTGTGCACTTGAAGGACTCGAACTACTCTGTTGAAAGTGTCGCTTAAGGTTGCCACTAGTACGACCACCTCGGGAGGGGGGGATGACATGGCATCGCTAAAACTTCTTTTGTTACTAGTGTTTTCATCCGCCGCAGTGATCATGGCGTTTACTTTGTTTTTAATATCATCCGCACCTACCCGGGGTTGTGGGGGGGGGGGGGGGGGGGGGGGACCCCCCCGGGGGGGGCCCGGGGTTCGACCCCCCCCCAACCAAAAAAAGAGGAGGGGGAAAAAAAAAAAAAAAAAAGTGGGGGGGGGGGGGGGGGGGGGGCGCCGCGCCCCGCGGGGGAGGTGGTGCGGCTCGCGCGCGCGCGGTCTCTCCCACCACGCCGGGGGGGGGGGGGGGTTTTAATAAATTAAAAAAAAAAATATTTTTTTATCAGCACCTTATCACATATTGCTATATTATTTCATGCTAACAGAGCCAATGGAATTTGAGGCGACAAACGCCTCCATTATAATTATTGCCATAAAAATTGCATTTAAAATGCCCTCTTGGTTGCAGTTGCGTTGCATATGCCCATGCTGGATCCAATGGTTTCATATTTGATATGTCTGCACATTGAAACAAGTTAGTAACAAGTAACAACAAAGTTACAATCACTTGAAAAAAAGGAAAAAAAAACTAAACCCTAAACCAAAAGGCTAGGGTTTAGGCCCTTTAGGGTTTAAAATTGAAACATTGAGTCATTGACAGCTGAAAAATAGGCTTGCATACATAGTTATTAGGCAGCAATATTTACTTAAAAAGAAAAGAAAAAAAAAATCCTAAACCCTAAAAAAAAACCTAAACCCGTTTAATGTTTAACAAATATTGATAGGATAGCTAATAATTTGGCTTGCATATATCAATTTAGTATCTATTTAAAATGAGGAGAAAAAAAAAACCCTAAACCAAAAACCCTAAGGTTTAGGCTTTGGATTCTAAATTTGAGAACAGCCCTAACCTAATTTCAAACAGCCCTAATCTATTTTCAAACAAGCCCTAATCGATTTAAAAGGAGGAGAAAAAATAAAGAAATAAATAAACCTAAACCCAAAACCCTAGACTAGGGTTTTGGGTTTTAAATTTGAGAACAACCCTAACCTAATTTCAAACAAGCCCTAATCTATTTAAAAAAAAAAGAGATTTCAAAAAAATTCTTACCTTGAATGAATCTTCTGGGAGGATGTTGTTGGCTGCTAGATTCCTTCACACTGCAATCGATCGCGCTCCTAGGATGCCTTGGCGTGGTTGGTCGGGGTGGTAGCAAAGGTGGGATGGTTTATTTTTCTCTTTGCCAGTGCTTAGAAGAAAGAATGAAGAAAAATGACTAACTTTTTTATTTTATCGGCCGCAGCCTCTACCCCCCGAGGCTGCGGCAATTCATTGCCGATTTTTTTATGCCTTGGCGTAGTTGGTCGGGGTGGTAGCAAGGTGGGAGGGTTTGTTTTTCTCTTTGCAAGTGCTTAGAAGAAAGAATGAAGAAAAATGACTTACTTTTTCATTTTATCGGCCGCAGCCTCTACCCGTGCGACTACGGCAATTCATTGCCGATTTTTTTATGCCTTGGCGTAGTTGGTCGGGGTGGTAGCAAGGTTGGAGGGTTTGTTTTTCTCTTTGAAGTTCTTAGAAGAAAGAATGAAGAAAAATGACTTACTTTTTCATTTTATCTGTCGCAACTTCTACCCGCGCAGCTGCAGCCGATTCATTGCCGATTTTTTGGAAAAATCGGTAACGAATCGCCAATGCTGATTTTTTCAAAAAATCAGCAAAGAGTCGGCAATGCAGCAATACGATGCCGATGACTCGTTTGCCAAATGAATCGCGATTCAGCCGATTTTTTCGCGATTTTCTCAACTATGGTCGCAAGCACTTGAAAATTTTGTTCCCATGACTGACTCGTCAAAACATAACTGTGTAAAAAAAGAAGATATTCACAGCAAATGCTTGAAATATGACAACTACAAATAGTCTTTGCTCCTCCGCACAAGTATCACAACTGTCCTTGCCATAGAAAAAAAAAACAACTTCCCATGCTGCTCTGCTTTTTAAGAGTCCGTTGCAAGCACTTGAAAATTTTGTTCCCATCAGTGACTCGCTAGAACATAACTGTGTAAGAAAAGAAGATATTTACAGCAACCAAGTGTCAAGAAGTTGCAAATTTCTTGTCACACATAAATTGCCATTACTGTTGGAGGTACTTGATATTATTTTGAAATTTTTGTTAACAAGTCAAATTTTGTTGAGGAAATTCAGTAGAAAAGTTTACAGGAACAACTTCCACATTTAATAAGTACTACATTTTTATTCACGCATAACAATGCCACAGGAATGACTAGTGGACTTTAGACAAAACCAAACCTACTCTGCCAGATAAAATAATAGAAGTTTGGAGTAGATATGATAAAGCCAAAGCAATGATAGGGGTTGGCAGAGAAGATTCCAGATTGAAACACCTATATCTGTCAAAATAATCAAAAGAAACATAAATGAATTAAATAGATTACTGCGATCAAAGGCATTAAATGCAAGGTTGTCTTTGTTAAGCAACAGTTCTTTTGACTTCAAATTATAAGTTGCATTCCTAAATGTCCTATAAATGAACTGAGGCCCTTAGCAAAACTATTAGCAATCGTAAGTAAATGTCAAAGAGAAAGATGCTAAACTTATCCTATCAAACAGCTAGCTTCAAAAAATAGTAAGTCTTAAATTCATGCTTAAGAAGAATAGTCAAGAACAAATCTAAAGAGATGCCATTTTTATTAAAATGCTAGCTAAACAAGAAAACAGTAAGGTTTAGGGTGAAGTCAGAACCAGCAAAGAAGAACACTGTTGTTATTGTGGAAATCTAGGCCACATAGCACAGAATTACAGAGTTCGTAGCCAACCTTCTGAAAGGTTAACAAAAAGATGAAAGTTCAAACAATAAATTGACAATTGATAATGCTACAGATGAAATGGCCAAAGAAGCTGATGACAATAGTAACAAGACAGATCATAATTTCTTATTTTGAATGAGGAGAAACAATGGACTGATACCTGGCATGGACAACAGTCTAGGAGAAGTGAGTAGCATTTGCAGAATTTTATTTTTAAAACACAACGGCAACCTTAAGGAGTAGCAGTGTAGCTCCAGATCTGCTACAGAAGAAATAAAATTATCAGTCATATCATTGTGTGTGCATCAATTTGTATCTTCTTCTTAGCAAATTTGAATTTACAGGAGTAAAAATCAAAATATCAATTTCATGTTAAAATAACAATCCTCAGATGTATGAAGCCCTAAGAGTCACCATTAATGATAATATCCCAAAATCTGAAGTAGCCTAATAGGTTAGTCTAAAGTTGGTGATACAGTTCACCCCTAACTTAAGACACACATATAATGACATGATAATTTAGTTATTTGCCTCCATCAATAACATACAAGCTCATACTCCTAATTGCTCTTTCTTTTATTCCTATATGCCCTGATATCAAGTTATCAATAATGATCAGCAGCAAGTACTGTTATCTAGTTAGCAAGAGTAAACCAAAAATCCATTTTAAAAGTTTTAAGAACTTGCGGTAATCCAAAAGGCTTAAAATCAAGATTTTATGCAAAGGTTTACCATTGTTCATCCACAATTCAATCATTGCAGCTATTAATGTTTTATGCCAAGGTTTACTATTGTTCATCCACCATCCAATCATAAGAGCTAGAGGCCTCATATTTTCCTCCTTGCCTGTCAATATTAAAGAAATCATCCAAAAAAATGAAAAATGTGCAGAAATAAAAGGAGGGCATAAACAGTGAGTAAAACATATATCACACAATGTAGACATTAGAACCCTCCTAAAATTTGGAGCACACTGTCAAAGAGACAATCGATAAGAGTGTCAGATGAATAACAAGGAAAACAATTGAAACTGACTATATTAAAACAAGTCTACTGCAGAAAATATCTAGCTAAGGATAGGGATATTGATGGATGCTTATGGGAGGAGGAAGATATTGTGAAAAGACTTTGCAAGATGCATGCATAACAAACTAATCTTCAAGTCAACTTTTTTCAAAGGCATCCATGATTTCCAACTCACATTCTGTACAAACTTCCATAAGAGAGAATTTTTATGAAAAGATATTTAATTAGAGAGGGTTTCATGGGATTTCTATTCCATCCCACCGTGTATTACATCATTTTAACAAAACCACATTATTGAGGTATTACAACCATGTTATCACAGGCCACTTTATCACAGTAGTGTCCATTAGTGCGGGGCTTTGAACTTGAGTTGTGCTCACATGACTGCATCCCATTACCATTGTTTCACAATGCCTTGGACATCATTCCGTTCAATATTAGTCATTACTCTAATGACATTAATGAAATTTTCATAAGCAATCATAATTTGTGTGGATCCATAAAGGACTCAAGTACTCAATAGATGTTAATATCAGAGAGAAGGAAGGTGCTAATACATCATCCTAAGGATTTCTACCCCTGGGCTGAAGTCCTCGGGTTGATGTGTTAACGCCTTCCTTCTCTCTAATGAAAGTCCTAGTGTTGATGTGTTAACGCCTTCCTTCTCTCTAATGAAAGTCCTAGTATTGATGTGTTAACATCTTCCTTCTCTTCGGTATTACAGTCACTTTGAGTTACTTGTGCAATTTGTCGATCCCCATGAATTATGACTATTATTATTAAATACATGAGATTAAAAGGGTCATTGTGAATGACCCTAACATGTTAGCACATTCTTCTTCTCTAGTGAAAGTCCTGGTGCTTATTTGTTAGCATCTTTCTTTATCTCCAATATTAACATCAATTTGAGGTATTTGTTTGTTTTGTGGATCCCCATAAATTATGATTATTACAAAGTACATGACCACTCATGAAAATGACAATAAAGTAAATGATTAATATTTAATGGAATGAAAACCCCATGAAACCCTCTAACAAATTTTATATGTTTTTGAGAATACAAACTATCTTCCTTCTCATTATCCCTGGCTGAGATTCCTTTTCTCCCTGCTGAAGCTCTTTTTCATGTAGATGAGGAGTAAAGCAGAGAAGCCTAAGATAAATCCATGGGAGATGGACTCTCAGAAACACAAACTTTGCATGCATGGATCTTATCAATGATGCAGGAGTTGAAGAAAACAGATTAAATGGGTTCACTGTAGAAATCACCAAGAAATCAAGGAATTTTGAACAAAGAGTTACAAAGATTGACTTTGAGATGACCAAGTCAGTATGGACTGGCCATGAAAAAGAAGCAATTTTATTTCATATAATTGCACCATCAGATGGAATCAACAAATTACACAAAGGGAGAGGATTACAATCTGCATTCACAGACATAATAATGGGTGATGAGGAATGCACACAATAAATACTTAATACATTTTGTTTAGTCTTTTTCTCATTAAAAAAAGGTGAATTAAAATGCTAAGGATAGCATCAGTCCTAAGAGTTTGATATTTATAACAACAGCTATAGGCTAGGCTGAGAGAGGAGATGAAGACAAATAGGAGCATTGACATCACCAATGTTGACATCTTCATTGACATCAAGGAAATTTAGGATACAGACAAAAGCAGTCTAGAGCATGTTCAAATAGGTGGAGGAATAACTTTTATGTGTAAAACATGAAGCACAATGTGGAAGACAGAATAAAACGTATTTCAGACATCAAGATATTAAAGTCCTCTTTAGACTTTTGTAAAATACTTAGTGAAGCAAGGTGTTCATGATTGATGGTTCAATGAATACCAAGAGAAAATATATAGCATGGCAACTTATTTCTAACTAAGTTCGCTAGAAATTAGAAGACCCACCCTGCCTGGGATCTACATGGAGGTTTTATATGATCATTGTGGATTTTACACTCAGGTAGAGGACAAATTAGTAAGATCATTGATTTAGCAGGAAAGGGATTGGCACTAAAACCTCCCACCTTGGCACTTAATAATCCCCCAGTCAGAATCTTTACTGATTTCAATGTGCTCCAAAGCATCAAGCCCCCACTCAACTCTCTCTTGATCAAAACCTTGTTAACTTTAGCGATCTCCAACCAGTGCAATTACTGATCAACAACAATTTTTTTGTTCAGTGACTCTTGAAGGTGAGCAAATTCTAATGCCAACTGTGATCACCAATGCAAATTCATTAAAAAAATAGCATAACGCATTGTCTTAAAAATGACTTTGAAGAGGAAAGAATAGCTGTTTAATATTAGAGCAATTATATAATATTTACTTTCTGATATTCAAATCTGTCCATGCTAAACCCATTGTGAATATAAATCAGCTTAAACATATAAGCAGCTTTCAATTGTACAAAATAGGAATGATACAGAAGAAACTACTGAATGTGGGCACAAAGGAATAATTAAAAAATTATAATCATGAGATAATACCACGACAGGTTATAGAAGAGACATGCATACAGATCTATATCTACAAGCCAATTCTCACCATCACCCATCCCAAATGGCCATGTTGCTTAATACTGTTGCTATCCAAGCCCTCACAGTCAGACAGAAATCACTTGGAGGAAGAGAAGCCACACATTCTCAATGTATTACATAAGAATGGATACAGTAAGAGTCAACTTAAGAAAGCTTTTCTTAATGCTGAATGCCATGAGAATAAGGATAAAAGAAGGATTAGGAATATAGGATAAAAATCCCTTATGTCAAGGCACCTCACAAAAACTGGCAAGGATCTTGAGAAAATTTGGCATCAAAGTCTCCTTGTGCTGTAACACCCTTACAGGAACATCATACATAGCTAAAGATAAGGTGGATACCAAACTTTACAAAGGTGTCTATCTAGTTCCTTGCTCCCATAGCAGATTGTGGATGGGTGAAACAGGCAGTGCAATAGTAACAAGGCTTCAAGAATATAAAACAGATATACAAAACAATAGAATTATAAAATCAGCAACGACCAAGCACTCAGTCCAATACAAGCCATCATATTTGCCTGGAAGATACGAAAATTCTAGCTAAGGAAGGACGCTCTGAAATGTAGAGTAAGGGAAGCAATTGAGATAGACAAACACCACAAAAATCTAAATAGGGATGATGGATGATCCTGAAAATCTCTCATAAAACACATCATCAAGAGATTATAGAAGCTACCTCAGTCTATTTTTTCTAATTCTTTGTTTTTAAGTACAAGTCTCGTCAAAATATTGAAAAGCACAATCTTTGCAAAACTGACATGATGTTACTACAATATACTAATGTATGTGCAAGCTTTCTAAATACACAAGGACCATACAGGCTATCTTTCTTTCTTGGGTACTTGAACATAGCTTGCCCCTGAGAATGACTCTGGGTAATGGACTTGAAACATTAGGAATTGAAGATCCTTGTACAGTGATACTAAAAGCCCTTATCACCACTGTGTCAAACTACAGAACTCTGCAAACTTCTATAATTCCACAATGCAATTGCCCTATAACATGATGAATCAGCATTGAAATGGTTTCAGGACTCCTTTCTCCAAAGCTGGTTATGCACTTCATTAAACCAAGTGATATTGTCAACTGTACGCAGAACTGAAGAGTTATGAAATAAAGCACAGCATTTATCCTCCTCTCCGAAATTTTCAAAGCCTGAAAACTGTGCTTCTCTTGGTGCATTATCAAATAATGCCACAAACAGCAATGTAATTACTCGTGCCACACTAATGTGGGTGGCTACCGCGACAGAGGAGCTGGTGAAACAGTCCAGACTGCAGGTGCTCCAGAGCATAATGACTTTGGGGTGGGATCAGCCACCATTGTAGGGCAATACACACTCCATACAGTCGGTCTATTCCCTCCTGACAGACCTGCTGTCTCTAAAACAATGGTATTCTTATGAAGGACATCAATGGTCTGAAAGTTCCCACAGTAATCAACGTCTTATTAACAGAATGGAATTTAAAGATAAACAGTTCTGAGACTGGACATAGAGTATAATTTTTGACCTTTTGGTCTTCACTTGCTTACATATGAAGTTTCCATCGCTATGCATGTTGTACTGGAAGTATTTTATTATCAGCGAGTTTTTCATTTTTTTACTACATGCATTGGTAACAGTTGGCCATTTAATAGCGAAGGGCAAGATAGTTATTTAAGGACAGAAGGATAGCCAGACTGTAAGACAGATATTAAACCAAACTATGAATATAAAGAATACCATCTTTTATGATTTTGGCTGTTTTGTTGAACCCTACACAATTTTTGCAAATTGGACGTTGTTTTTGATAGATAAGGGTAGGGAACACATCCACCCCTGTTCAACTATAAAAATAAAACATAGATGAACTGACGTCCTCAAAGAAACAACTAGAAAATGTATAAAACAAAGGTCAAAGAGAAGGATGGTAGACTTGTCTCATTAAAAATCTTAATTCAAATTGTTGTATTGTAGTAAATTCACACTCAATGAGATGCCATTTTTATTGAAATGGCAACTAAGCAAGAAAACAATTAAAGGTAAGGGTGAATTCAGAACCGGCAGAAGAAGCAGAACATCATTATTAATCTCGGAAGCTAGGGCATATAGCTAGAAATTGCAAAGATAGCATAGCCAACAATCTAAAAGGTTGATAAAAAGATCAAAGCTACAAACAAATAATGTTGCAATTGTGAAGGTACAAAGGAAAATGCCGAGGAGGCTGAGGGCGATAATAAAGGGCAGAAATTCTGCTTTTGAATGATTTGGAAGGAGGCCTCCAGGAAAGCGGAAACATTAGACGGATACTCAACATACACAACTGCCTAGGGGAATTCTGTGTCATTGGCAGAATTGAATCTTTACAAAATGATGGCAACCTTATGGAACACTAAAGGAGTTCCAGATCTGGGAGGAGAGAAGAACAATTCCTCACGCCCTCCCCTCTGAGGCCCCTTATCGCCATCACCAGTGTTTCGGAGATGCCAGGATGGGAACAAGACATGCCTTTGCCACCTCTATTTTTCAAATCTTGGAGTGGGCCATCACCAGGATGTCCCAGCCCTTTGGCTGGCATTCCCAAAATGGGGACAGCCCAGAATGGCATGGGGGGCCAGGATGCCCTTACAACCATCCCATGGACGGCAGGGCATATTGAACAGACAGCTGCCCATATGGGCTTTTGAAAAAGGGGAAAAAAAAAACGATAATTTTAAGAAACTGAAAAAAAAAATAATAATAAAAAGGGGTGGGTGTCATCAATTTGAATTTTGTATGAAACAGAGTAGACTGTCATAAAGGACGAAGATCTGCTCTCATTGATTTTTCTATACCGTCAATCCTTCTGGGCTAAGCTCTTTGTTCAGCCATATTTACTGTTAAAACGGCCATGTTATTGCACTAAGATTTCTATCAATCCCAAGTCAGTCCTCTTGGGCTACATTCTTTAAAATAGCCCTCTCTTACAGGTCTAAACTCTACAATGAGCTATAATGATTTAATCAGGTCTGTATTGAGCCATGCTGGTTGAATCAGTCTAATTAATGAGCTATCCTCTGTATTACTAATTTGTTTTATTGAATTAACTTGTTCTAGTATAGTCAGGAAGACAAGTCGGTTGGACTCCCAAATTTGTATTTTGTCATTTCGTTTGGATAACCAAACATGCACAATCAGAAACATTCCAGGCCTTACGCATCCGGAGATGCATTGTGACACAACCTTGTCATAACCATCCCACAACCATCATTGAACATAGAGTTATAATATATAAGCTCATGTTTCTCAACGTTTAAGTCCCGTATGTCCTAATATCTACAATGACAGGTGGCAAGTACCATTATCTAGTTGGCAACAGTAAACTTAATTTTGTTTTAGAAAAACTTACAGTTAAATTAAAATACAAAAACCTAAAAAATCATTTCATGCCACCATTGTTTCATCGACCATTCAATCGTGCCAGCTATTAATGTTTTATGCCAACCTTTCGACTCCAAGAAAGAAGTTTTGCATGACCCAATGTTCAACATTACTACATGTGCAATGCTTTAGAATCTAAAAACACCTCCCCATGAGGAAAAATTAGATTATGAACTTGCTCTCTGCTTCCTCTATGTCATGGATGCCACAAGAGCTTTTCCTTATCTTGGCATGCACTAAGTATGGTGCTTTCCATGGCAATCCATTGCTTAAGGTGGGCAGTGGAAGGGAGTATAACTCCCACGTGGCCCTTGATTGCCACGGGGGTTCTTTAGCAATACAACTAAATCTGAAGGATCTAAATCTTAGGGCAAATCTGACAGAATTTTCGGGAGGGGGCAGTGTGGGAAAACGAAATGGTGCAAATCCAAGACAAGACAGGATAGGCACACCCCCAAGGCAAAATACTCATGACCGAAGTTGGCCCCGAGGCTGAAGGACGAAGATCATTGGCAACACTCCAGGTGATTATGCGGATATTTATGGTATGCGTTTTCCCATTTCATGGAGAATGTCAAACCTAGCCAAGTATGCAAGCACAGCGGATTCGAATCTCAGTGACACGACGCTTGCTGAAATGATGACAAGGCTGACAGATAAGGCCAGATGGCAAGAAATCCAATTGGAGGACGAGGAGTGGTCGTTCACTACGCATGGCACTCTCATCAAGAAAGGCTTTGTCAAGTGTGTAACAAGAGCAAAGACTGCGGATCCGAATCACAACGACTTGGGGCTTGCTGGATTGATGATAACGCTAACAGGTAAGGCCAGATGGCAGGGGATCCAAGTGGAGGACAACGAGTGGTCCTTTCCAACGCATGGCACTCTTCACAAGGAGGGCATTGTCAAGTGTGCAACAAGAGCGAAGGCGAATCACAATGACTTGGGGCTTGCTGGAATGTTGATAAAGTTGACAGGTAAGGCCAGGTGGCAAGAGATCCATATGGAGGACGTTGGGTGGTCCTTCCCTATGCTTGGCACTCTTAACAAGGAAGGTTTTGTCACTCGCCAAAAAAACTATAAGTCCCACCACCTTTTTCACATCGGCAAAGGTGATAAGTCGTGGAGCACTAGCCAAATTGAGGTTGAGAGAGTTGTGAGGAAGAAGCCTGTAAAAAACAAAATGACGTACGTTGAACCTAGCATGGTCATAATGGAGCCTGTCGCCCAGGCCATCCTCACTGAGCGAAGGTTCACTCAACTTTTCGATCTATTCTCAAGGGCAGAGGAGGACATCACCCAGGCGGTGATGGGAACTTGGGAAGATGGGAGGGTGGAGATTCGGGGAAGAGAGATTGTTATTGACGTCAACCTGCTCGCGGTTGTGACAGGGCAAACTGTAAGAGGACGGTCCATTCATCGATAGAAGCATCACTGGGAGGTTGAGTTGAAGGAATTTAGAGACAACCCCAAAATATTTAAGGAGGCTAAAAATGGGCTGACTAGAATGGATTTGCCCACCCCATGGAATGGGGTCATGAAAAATGTCATGGAATTTGTCACGGTGGAGGATCCTAGCAAGACCCTGCTTAGTTTTCACTACGCTTTCGTGAACTTCTTTCGGGATGTCAACCCGATAAGTATACCCCAATTCCTGATGAACTCAATGAATTACACAATCAATGCATGTCGCAGCAAGAGGGGGTCTACTATGCCAATGCACCACGGGCTGTTTAAAGTCATCTACAAATGGGTACTGGCCACGGCTCCTAATCCCGAACCTCCGGTCGTTGAGGAGGCACCGCCTAGCCATCATGCAGAGAGCTCCGGGGTAAGAGCTAGCCCGGGCACCATCAAGCCTGCCTCCGTGTCCCCGGCGAAGAAAAGAGTGGGAGAGCCAATCAGCAGAGGAGGGACGGCGAAGAAGAGGTTGAGGATCGAGGAACCCGCAACGAGATCATCCATGAGGCTGAAAAACAAACAAATTCAAGGTAGCTCCAAAGTGAGTGCGAGCGATATGGAGGATGAGGGACTTACGATCATGGTCCTAAATTTTTTTGTCCTGAAATCCTACGCCAGCATCATTCACCAAATGCAGGAGACCCATGACACCCTGACTCAGGTCTTCTTCAATGAGGGTTACATGCCAAAAGTGGAGGTCAAGGACGATGACGACGATGAGGAGGAAGAGAAGGATGAGGAGCTCGAGGAGGACGTCGAAGATGAGGCCTAAGGTTCCTCAAGCCTTGTTGGTTGTATTTTTTATTTACGTAATGTACAGAGGAAGTGATCCTCTCAAGGTGGATGCCTGTTTTCAATACTTTGTTTTGCGTTTGAAGGCATTTTGTTTACTTTTGTCTGATCTGTTAGGTGGTAGGATCAGTGATTGTTCTCCCTTGCTGGTAAGGCATTTTAGGAAGGTCAGAAGCAGTAAAGGACAAATAGTCCTTAGGATGATAAGGATCCGCAACGTCAGCATAAGGCTGATTTTTGTAATAGGTTTTGGGTCAACCTGAAAAACCCGGTAGTTAATGAAGTTTCTTACTTACCAAAAAAAAAAATATGGTGCTTTCCATCTTCCCACAGCCTAAAAGTTTGCCCTCACATATAAATAACTGCATTTCAATCATAGCAATGAGGCTCTATGTCACACAAATCCTATGATACAACATTGCACACAAGCTTGTCAATTACTTCACTGCTATGGAAAACTGAAATTCATTGTTGGGAGACTTGCATCTCCAATCCATCATACCCAACCTAATGTGCAGGGATCTTCTTGTTCAAATGTATCTAACCCAACATTTTAACTATGCCTTCAAAATTAAGATTTCAGTACCCAAATGGGATACATTTCATCATCCTTGACTCTGATCTTAAGCTGAAAGCATCTCTTTTCAACACAATTATGCACCTTTTACCTCCTCCGATTGTCATGAACTTCATCACCAATGACTTACCAAGACGTTTTGATACATCTTTCTTAGTTTGGTTTGCTTCATCGTAGCTTTTGGTTAGTCCACATTCCTTTTTAATGCAAAGCACCTTCTCCTCCTTGGACTTATTAATTGTGATGGACTTCATCACCAATGGTTTACCAGAAACATTTTGAATTATCCTTCTTAGTTTGGTTTTACCCCTTCTTAGTTTGGTTTGACCCCTCTTAGTTTGGTTTGCTTCAACATAGCTTTGCTTGGTCCACCCTCTTTTAATGCAAAATTCACCATACCAGTCATACTTAGCTATCAGTTTCAATTCATATGCAACTTGTTTCAATTCCCCACCTTCCTCTTTTAATGCAAACTTCACCATACCGTTAATATACTTGGCTATCAACGTTGCACTAGAAAGGAGCTCCTCTATGTGATCATCAGAAAGAACACAAAATACATGACTTGTTACAAATCCTTCCTTTTGAAAAAGGTCAAAGTGCTTGTTCAGTTAAGAGAGCATGATATTTTCAGGTAGACTTGAAGTTTAGTAAGGTGATGACTCTTTGCAATATTATTCAATAGAGAATTTGCTCTAAATCCTTTTAAATCTGATGCACACAACACGAAATTTTGGTTCTTGACAATACAATATAAAATTTCTGATTTGAAAAAACTAGAACCGAAACTCCAATAAGTGTGCAATAGTGGGTCAGCTATCAACAGACTGTCGTGCAGCAAAAATTGTTTCATGAATGTTCAATTTTGATATAAAGTTGTTACAAATTTTGAGACTTTTCAAGAACAACCTCATACCATATACCTTCAAACTATAGAACATAAATCAATTCATTGCCATGCATATCAAACCTTGTATCAAATATGACTTAACCAAATCATTCAACACATATTAGATATATAACATACAAAGCATATCAAATTTCCATTTTCATACAACACTGTTTAACAGTCAGAATGCTACATATATTTCCAAGTTCTATAGAGAATGGAATGGACGTGATTGCGAACCTGTATTCAGCAGCAAGCTATAAAAGCACATGCTGAGCCACAATGCAGATATGATCTGATGAAGCATCTCATGCCCACAATCATAAACATGCCAATTTTGTCATGAATGAATTATACAAAAGATAAGAACACTGAACCATGCTAAGCCACAAATGATTTCATCCTAAATCCACAGACTATTACCAAAGTAGACCTGTTGGAACAAAAGACACTTCAATCCAAAGTAAGAAACGAACCATATTTGCAATTTGAAATCTCTTATGTATTTATCAGAAAAAGAGCTGGTCATAGCTTTCCCATAAGCAAAGACACAATGAATATGTATCACAAAGGTTTTATTCCAAAAATTAATCTCAAGCATGAATTCTCTACTGCATAAGCAAAGAATCTGACAGGAAGTTCTCTTCAGGTTGCTCTTACTTCAGAGCTTGCAATTTAGTACAATTCCATTAACCACTGTATCCAGATTTCCCATATGTGATTTAATGTTCAATACAAGATGAGTTTTTTCTTGTAATATTTGTGCTCTAAATTAATAATAAGCAACTTGATATAAAATCAATTTCTTCCTGTCATTTGCTATGCTTAGACATGAGAAAAGTGGCTTCGGACTAGCTCAAAGTAAAACATCATAATAAAGTCCAGTTCACGGATGAAATCATGAGTTTCTGTATTTGAATAAAACATGATATTCACACACTCCTCATATTTTATGAGATACCTCATTTATAAGATTATAGTGTAAAGAGACCAATAACATTTAGGCAACTAACAATTTTTACCCATTTCACAAATAAGGAAATAGTGCACACTGCAACTTAGAGATATGCCATCCTTGTCGGAACTGAATGGTTAGGCTTATTGCTATAGCAAAATATTATGAAATTTGGACAGAAATCTTGAAACAAAAAAGTTCATTTAGTGATGTAGTTCAGCACAGAAAACAATGGTAATCCTGATCCACCTTGTAAACATTTTCCAAGTTTCTCTATTTACAAAAAATTTAACAAAATTTTGATTACTGTATACCAAAGGTCCTAGAGATGGAACTGATCCAGAACCCACAAAGATTGAGCATATCTTGTTTTGGTTCTATTATCCTGACATAGAATGCAGCCCATTTGTTTGCACTGAATTCATGGTTGTTTATGTGCCACTTCAGAAAGATCCAACATAGATTATGCCTCAGGGCCCATGAGTATGCATGTAGCATCCCACTTCCTTTCATTCCATAACTCCATGAATTTTTGTTTAGACTTTCAAAAATCTGCAAAGCAGATGTGACTCAAGGCCCTCTGCTTCTTCGAACATGTTTTCCATCATTTCTATCATGCCAAGCTGATGCTTGATTATAATTACCTCTGATATTCTCCACAATTCTCTCTTTCCTAGGTGATGTACGTTCACAAATATTCTTTGCTTGATCAGACAAGTACCCATAACCATCTACAGATGGCTCTGATTCAAAAGTTGAGCTCCTGTGTGTACTATTTTTGCTACTTGTTACATTTGACATCTCACTAACATTCAACGAAGACTGCATAAGGACTTCTTGTTGCCTTGGGCGACCTTTAGGCCTTGGTAACCTCGGAATGAAGGAACCTCTGGATAGAGATGGGTCAAATGTAGGTGATCTTGGAACAAAAAAACCCCTCTCTGCTAGTGATTCCATGCTCACAAAACAACCCCTTTCCTTTGCATCTGCAATCAGTGCAGCCCAATCATCCGACTGCATCAGAGCAGTTGCATTGCCCATAACCTGCACATCATGACCAGTTTCCGGGCATTACACAAATAATTAGAAAATATATTTACACACAGACAATAGATGCCTAAAATTAAATGCAAAAAAATCAGAACCCACTCCAAAAAGCACAAGCATATACCCAAAGGGCCCTTCGAGCTCGCGTCAGAGCGACATTCATACGGCGAATATCAGATACAAATCCCACCCCGTGTTTGGAGGCCCTGACACAAGACATTATTATTATATCACGTTCCTGACCCTGAAAGGCATCCACTGTATTGATGTAGAGCCCTTTACCTTCTTCAGTGTTTAGAACATGTGCAAATTCCTGTTGCAAACACTTCAACTGCAACTTGTACGGTGTGATGATGCCAATTGCAATTTTACCAATGCCAGCTGATTTACGAACAGTTTGAAGATGTTCATACAGTCTCAAAGCAAACTGTGCCTCATGTACATTCTGATATGAAACAGATCCACCTCTATGTGATTCTCTCCCATGGGTTACATCATAAAATAAGTAGGGTTTCAACAAGCAATCCTTATGATATATTTCATCTTGCATATTTGCAACACTCTCACTATCAGATAAACGCCCTTGATAAAAATATCTTGAAGGGAAATCCCGAATCTGAGGATGCATTCTATACTGGACAGATAACAATATTGTTGGACATCCTGCCTGCTGAAAACGTTCAAAAAGACTCCGACTATATTTCAAAGGACCTGCAGCTCGACTAATAACTGTTGCCGGTAGCTGTTGTGGGTCCCCCACAAGAACACATCGAGCACCTAATGAAAGTGGAGGCAAGACAGCAACTTCGCTAGCTTGAGCAGCTTCATCTATAACCACCATATCAAAGCCATGGGTGAGATGAGTAAACAACTTTCGTCCACTGCTTGAAAGTGTTGTGAAGACAATCTCAGCTTCATTTGCAAAACTTGCCTCAAGCTTTGACCTGGCTTCATCATGCATAAACCCACTCCCTGGATGAAAACGGCTTTCTAAGATCAACAAGCGAGACATCTCAACTAAGACTTTATCGCATTCTTCTACAATGGCAGCCAGTTGTTGCAATAATGCATCACGATTGCGGTCTTGTGCAACCAGGAATTCAGGATCAGTTCCAAGATTTCCCTGAGTGCGAACAGCTGCAGCTGTTGCGCTTAACTCTTTCTGAAGAACATTCACTTTCTGAGATAAATAAGCTTCTCGTCCACGCAGCTGATGCATCCAATTAATTACTTCTTCCCTCCCTTTCCCTAGCAGTTGTTCAGTCCTCCTCTCAACTGAAACTGCCTGTGCAGCACGCGACTGTGTATCAACGCCTACCCTTGCAACATCAGGACGATAAACCTTCATTTCTCCATCAATGAAGCCACGATCAAGAACACGTGACAACAGCTCATCTGTGGCAGCATTAGAAGGTGCACAAACAAGCATGCGTGGTTTAGGGCAAAGCTTAGGAAGAGTTCGCTGAAGATTATGATCCATGCTATGCAAAACTTCATCAATTGATCCTGTGCCAATAGCATCAAAGTTGGTTGCTTCATTTGCTCGTTTATAACTTTCTGGAGCAAGTTTCTTCAGAAGCACAGCATAATAGTGCTGAAACTGCACCAAATGAATAACACTTAGCATTCCCCATACTGTATGTGTCTTCCCTGTTCCTGGAGGCCCTTGTACCAAAGTAAATGGCCAAGGTTCTTGTCGCTTTCCCCCTCCAACACTATTTGTACCAGCAGCAGTATGCAGTCCAGCCCATTTTATGGCAGTCAACTGAGAAGCATTGAAACTTTTGCAAAGGTGTTCAACAAATGGCTGTTTAAAACATCCCGGCATTGCTGGAGGCTCGTCATCATTCTTTGGAAAATGTATGGGACAGGGATTTAAAATTGCATTTTGCATCTGCATGAAACATTTTTCTAGATTTCAGAAAAGCCAAAGAAGACAATAGGAAAGGGCCATAGTCATTTCAGTTTGACAATAACAGTATTACCTGTGCCTTGAGACGATGGAATGCATTTAAAGCCACATACTCCCTTTGAGTTGTGGCAACTGATCCAAGCACTGTTAAATACCAAATGAGGCCCTTCTTGTTAAACTTTCTTAAAATATGTTTGTCATCTACCATCCTGTATGTCAGAAGATATAGCAATTTCAGAGAGGCCTCATTTGACAAACATTCAATCAACATTTTTACAAGAAGGTATATTTCAATGTTTCAGATCCACTCATGAAACAAGTGCCTGACATATGTAGTTCTTCAGAAACATCTTGACAATTCGTCACAGGAAATTACAACAAAGTAGATATAACTGCTTTAGACACATTCAGAAGCAAGCATTATAACTTATTATTCAGAAACACTCTGACAGCAATGTTATTTTAAGTTTTAGGGCAAACTACCTACCACACACAACTATGACAGAGTCTGTGCCCTGTATAGGTACAAAAAGAAAAATTATGTGAATGTCTGAAAATTGAAAAAATAAGATGCTTGATTAATTCCCTGAATTTTCGCTTCCAGAAAGCAATATCTCCAAATTCCAACCTTGCAAGGCTATGTATTAATTAAACAAAAAATGGAATACGTGATCTACCTGCCAGATTCATTCCTATCCCCGATATAAAAATGAAGGATAGCTCCCTTTGGATCACGTATGTCAACTGGTAAGTATCGCCGGACAATGCCTGCCATACGTCCAGTGACCTCGGTTTCAAGCTCATCTTCGCTAACAGCTCCATCACTTAACTTCTTTACTCTACCTGCTACAAACCTTCTCTCAATCTCAAGGAACAAAACTCGGGATACTTTTATGCTCAAATTTAGATTAAAAGTTGAAAGACTGGAAAGTAAAACCATACCTGTTCCGGGCTTGGGTGTGGACAGTACAGCCACATCCCCCTCTTTAAATGTCCACTTGCACTCATGCATTGGGAGGACTGTTACATCATACCAACCTGAAGATGGAAAAACAAAAGTGGGGTGATACATAAAAAAATCAGTCAGTTCATAAAATGACTTCTATGATGCAGTCAAAATCCAAAATTCAAGGTAAAACAGAAGATCAAACTCCGAACAAATCAAGGCAACAGGTAAAAGATCCCACATTCATTAATTCTGCCGTTTCTAATTTACAAAACTACCCATGTGTTTTACCTATGACCCAACTGTGCCCAAGCAAATAACAATAAATCAATAGGCTCAATGGTAGTTGTTAGTTGTTAGTTGTTAGTTGTTACATTGTATAAACAATACATCACTTGTGTTATTCTACCAGCAGCAACCATAATGCTTTAAGACAACACCCAATCCAATAAACCATAATACCAGCATTACTTACCAGAATTCTAAATTTAAACATTCTCAGGTAATGATCCTTCAACTTTAACAATATCCTACAAAGCACCTCCTGTACAGCCAATATTCACCAGCATACATGACAGATGTAATGCCCATATTCCAAAGATTGTGCCTTAAAAACAATTTGAATGACAACTCATGGTCCAAGAAAAATATAGAAAATTGAGCATCCAAATTATTAGTAATATGTATAGACACCTCAGAACTCAAACCTCACTCAAATTATAAATTTGTTACAGACAGAAAAAAGGCTATATTTAACAGCAACAAAAAACAATTTACTTTGCAGCCAATTACTAGTATTAAACATAAGCCAACACTACATATAGGCTTAGTTCTACACATTCTCTCGTATTATGGTTTCATCAAATTTCTCAGCCTTCCCATGATAAGAAGGGCTTCAAATTTTACACAAATGGTTCAAACAAGTTGAGGCAAAGCAACAGCAAATAGACCACTCAGCTTCCAGAATAAATGCCAATAGTGAACACTAAACATCAAAATTCCCATGTCTTCAAGAATCGGAAATCAAAAATGACTCTAGTATACTATGCCAAGAAATTTCCATTACCCCCTGCAAAAGAAAACCAGCCATATAGTCCCTCACCTTCTAAAGTAGAATTTAATTCCAGATTTTGGAAGAATAAGCATGCAAACAAAAATTCGTGTCTGCACTTCCCTGGATGCTTAACACAATCTAATCAATGACTTCCTAATTAAATTTCAGAGTGCAGACTTTACCACTCCAATCACAATGCATTTTCCAGGCCTGCAAATCATGTAACTTAAATTACTTTTCGAAATATCCTCCACCCTAGTAGGTAACTTTATGTCTATTAACAAATTTAATTAACTCATGACCAAGTAAGCAAGCACAGTAATCCTGAATAACACAATACAATTCACATCTAAAATCTCAACATAAAACACAGAAGGAAAATCAGAGCCTTGCAGCAAAGTCGAATATTTTACTGACTTAAGTGACTTGAATGGTTGCTCTCAAACAGAGGAACTAGTCGAATAAGAAAGAATATGCTTGAGTTATACAGCATTGAAGGATCTGTCCTAATACATATTTCTGAATCAAACGGTTACACAGGGGGGTATGGTAGGGAATCCCATCTCTCGTGATTCTAACTCCAGCCATCTGCCTCCCCGTAAATGGAACTGCTGGCCCTTTGAAGGTCGATCTAGCTGTATCAAACATCCTGTCCTAACACTGGAATTGAATCTGCCTGATGTCATATTAGAAGCCTGGGAATTGTTCACCCATACTCCATTAATCGTACCAATTGACTAAGCAGCCATGACAAGGGTATTTTCTGTCAAAATCACACAGGACTTGCACCTGGCCCCAACCATACCTCTAAGAATCATACTCCAATGGTAGCTGTGTGACACATCCTGCCTTAACAGTAGATTTAAAAAAGAACGATGAAACGCTGAAAAGCCCATAAATTGATTATCCACTCTCCAAGAATCACACATTTGACTAAGCAGGCCATAAAAGGGGTTACTTTCCTGTCAAAATCATCCAGGACTTGCACATGGCCCCAACCACATCTCCAGGGAGTTGTACTCTGGTGGGTAGCTGTACAATCCTTAACATCACCATGCTCACCATTTGGACGATGCCCACTTTGGCTGCAGCACCATCTTGAAACAAACTAGAAAGTCAATTCTCAACCTAACAAGGTAATGCAAAATGTCCTTTCAATATTTTGTATAATATCAAGTGAGAAATACAACTTCACAAAGTAATAGTTTTGAAGAACTACAAAACACTAATATAATAAATATGGAATTTACAATGATGAGAGATCTATGTTTCTCTACAATAAAAGGGGAAAAAAAACTCTTGTTAACAGCAAAAAGCTTAGTGCAACAATGGAGTTAGAATAAGCTGTCCCATAAGAAGTTGATCATGCTATTAACCAGAAGATGCAATGAGGCAAAATATAAGAAGAAAATTTCTTCGTACTAGAGCCATCACACTTACTTCCAAGGTACCCGGCCAAGATGCTAAGCACAATTTGTGATAACTCTATCTTTTATAAAGATTCCAGAATCAATACCGTTCGGCACTGCAATGCGTTTCCAGAAAGAATGGTGTTTGGCCCTAACTTTGGGGATAGCCACAGGACAGCAAGGGGATGACATGCACAATATATATCATATATGCATATGCAAAAATATAGATTTTGAGCATAAATATGCAACACTGGCCAATCTAAAAGTGAAAATAACATCATAGCTTCAAACTTCATATGCAATAAGACATACATCAATAATTCAACATGCAGCTTGCGAAACTGCAAGGCATAAACACACAAATAAAGGAAGTACTACCGTTAAAATGAAAAGTTTAAAACCTTTCACCTCAATGCCATGTTTTCCCTCTCTTTTCCATTTTTTCCCTGTCCTTTCTTTTCTCGTTTAGAACATACAGTAGGCTTAGGAAGAAGGGGCTGCAGACCACCCACGATATCTGAGCATCCTTCAAGCAATCAAAAGAGGTGTTGCATCTTGATATTTATGCAATGTCCTCGAGATGTCTAGGACGTCCCAGATGCCCATGCCTTGGGAAAAATCCTAGAGCTCTGAGGATTTTATGGTACCATCGATGTTAGGATCGTTGCAGGGTTTGGGGGACATCTTGTGCTTATCCCAAGATCCTCAAAACATCGGGTACAACATGATGGGGCCCCAAAGTCTAGATGCATTTCCTTGTCTATAAGTAACACTATGATAACTGCTCCATACCAATTGTGTGAAGTAGGGCAGCTCCATTTTCTTCCATCTTAAACATTCATACGTTTTCTCAAAGAGCTCAATTGCCTCAAATTCATCTAATGATGCATCTAACTGCCAATATAGAGTTCCTTCAACCCATTCCAATATTCCCATAGAAGCTCCATGACAATGATTAAGGCAAAATAACAGCTTCACATCCACTCTAATATTCATGAATTAGTCCTTAAATTAACATTCATCTATACAGCAATGTTAGAAAGGGGCATTATAAGGTAAAAGCCAGCAACCTAACATCACACGCTACTATATATTGTGGATGGTTCCTGGTTGTAATTTGATGGACAGATTCAGGATTTTTATGTTTCTGGAAAGTGTGTGGGGCACATCAATTACTATTATATGCAACAAAAACTAGCACAAAATTTAAGATTTGTTCCAGAATACTAAAGCAAGACATACAAATAAATTCAGGTAAGTCAGAAATCAAAGCTAAATACAAATATTTTAATATACCATTCCCAAGCTACAGCATGCAAAGATGTAATGGTCATTCTTATCGATTGCTTTTAATCACTTACAGGTATTACTCTAATTTTTTTCTTTCTCAGCTATGCAACTCTTGCCACCTGGGAAAGATGAAAACCTCTATCCCAAGGCATGTCTCTGGGTTTGACATGAATATAGTTCAAACATAATGAGAAAAAAAGATTACCTTAATCCCTGTTTGCCCTCTTCATGTCGAGATGTTTAAAAAAAATTAAAGTCCTTTCAACATCTTGGGTTAATTACTATGACGAAGTTTCAATCCTATTCATATTAAATGCTGTAATTACTAGTATTTTGAAATCACCACCATGCAGAAAAAGAGATTTACCTATAAATAAAAGATTAAAACGAAGATGAAAATCTCTATCCTGGGGCACATTTCTGTGTTTGACATGAATATAGTTCAAGGCTTCAGCATAATGAGAAAATAAATTTACCTTAATCCTTGTTCTGGGGTTGTTTTAAAAAAACAATTAAAACCCTTTCAACATCTTAGGTTTCTTACTATGACAAAATTTCAATCCTATTTATTTTGAATGCTGGCATCAAATCGCTAGTATTTTAAAATCACCACCATGGGAAAAAAGAGATTTACCTAGAAATACAAGATTAAAGCGAAGATGAAAATCTCTATCGTGAGGCATGGTTCTGGGTTTGACATGAATATAGTTCAAACATAATGAACAAATAAGATTACCTTAATCTCTGTTTGCCCTCTTCAACTGGGATTGTTTTAAAAAATTAAAGTCCTTTCAACATCTTGGGATTCTTACTATAGCAAAATTTCTATCTTATTCATTATAAATGCTGTCGTCAAATTGCTAGTATTTTGAAATCACCACCATGGGGAAACTTCCATCCATTTCCATTCTATATATCTTCACAATCACCTCTTAACAAACTACCTGAAACATTAGAAGCATTATAGAAGACAAGAGGCAACCAAATTTACTTTAACATAGAAGGAAAACTCCTTTATCCTTTAAATAATAAGGCTTACTACATTCAGAACTACCACTTTCCTCACATTTGTATGGATTAAAAAAATGTGTTAGTTACCAGTAATTACATGTAGTCGTTAGAATCTCCTGTCAGTTGTTCAGCCATTATTAGGAAAAAAATCCATTACTCAACAACATTGAAGCAACCTTGCAGTCACTTACATAATCATCATTAGGATGTCAGTTACCATAAACAGGCCTATAAGCAGCAATCAAATCTAGCTGTATCATGTAGGGCAAGTACAAAGAGAAAATTTCAAAATTATATTAGGCCTTTTTGACCTCAAATAATACAATGTTGTTTTGGAGAATGTTATGTAAGAGTCCTGAAGCATGCTCATGCCAAAAGCAGAACCCCAACACTCATGGATTAGGCCTGAGTTGACACCCATACATTTTCAGAATTAGCCGCATCTCGTCCTTCCAATATTAATTTTTAAATATCATACAGTTCTGTTTTCCTCTAACCGAACTAGCAATGGGCAGAGACATATCATGGACTTCTTCAGCTCCGGTACTTCGGCCTCGACTGTTAGGAGAGATTAGTTTTTGGGGGATTCTCGGAGCTTGCCCCTCCTGGGCTGCTCCCTCCCCCCTCCTTCTCTCTCTCCGTTCTTCTTGGCATGCACTTCTCTCTGTTGGACTGCAGCCCTCCCCCCTCTGCTCTCCCTTTTCTTTTCTTTTCCCTTTCTCTTTGGCCCGTTTGTCGGGTTTAATCTTGTATTTTTATTAGTTCTTTTCTTTGTTGGGCTTTTTAGCCTGCTAGCTGGCAGTCATTATTGTACTTCTTATAGTCCCTTGGGTCTTATTTTGGCCCACCGCGGACATTAATAATATTTCATTTCATTTCATTTCTAACAGATGCTAGCATATTGCTCCAACATTGTGGTGTTCCTCACTTGTTCTGTTCCCCTATGAGGTTCATGATGTTTAAAGTTTATTGAAGATCTTTTGCATATTTAATGCTGATTTGTTTCTATTGTTCATTTGCTGCTGCAAATAAGTTCTACAATTCAAATCATGTAGGTCCATAACACGTAATCTTGTATTTTATAGCATTTAACCATGTGTAGTACCCATCAATAATTCACGTCTTAAAACTAGATTCAACATGCCTTCCATCTAAATCCTTCCATATTGTTGGTGGAGGTTAAGGCGGCATTGGGGCATATACTATTTTCAGTAGAGAATGGTCTCAATGGAGACAATCATCTTCAAAGCAGGGCCTTCACATTAGACATTTGATTGTATCTACTAAATTTTGCGCAGATGTTGAGTTTTTGTTGCAGTTTTTGGAGCCAATTGCAGATATGCTCTATACTTTTGATACAGATTTCGAATGCCTAGGAGAGATATATGAGGGTATAGATTCCATGTGAGAAGATCAAATCCATTACTGATCTTCAAAATTTTAACTTGTACCCTTAATTACAGACCATCATTCATCGGACGTGAAATGCCCTCACCACTTCACATGGCAGCTTATGCTCTTAACCTGAAGTGGTACGATGTAGACAACACAAGGACGAGGAGGATCCAAAGGTGACTACAGGGTTTCTACAGGCATTCAAGGACATATATGACACTGGACAGGAGGCAACAGAGATTAGAGAGCAGTTCGCAATTTTTGTTTATGCACAGGGTGCATTCCAATCTGTTGGGGCCTTATATGACAAGAGTCTGAAGAACCCTATATTTTGGTGGACATTACACAAACATGGGACGCCACAGTTGCTGCAACTAGCATGTCGTTTATGTCCCAGGTGGCCATTTCCTCAGCTTGTGAGAGGAATTGGAGTACTTACGGATTTATCCATTCAACAAGGAGAGGTCGATTGGAGGTGAGTAGGGTAGAGAACCTCGTGTATGTCCATAGTACTCTTCAACTCATGTCTCGTAGGGACAAGGGTTATATAGAGGAGCCTTTTGCATGTGATATCTCTCATTCCTCATCATCATCTCCCAGGCCCTCCTCCTGAAGATCTGGAGGTGGTAGTCATCATCTCCCAGGCCCTCTTTATGACTTTGACATTTGTCATTTTTGTACACGAATATCATAATGTAATAATGACATTTCATATTTGGTATTTCTTTTCAATTTGCAATGTGTATGATTTATTTGATTATTTTGCAATGTGTATGATTTATTTTATTTTTGAAATGAGTATTCAATTATTTTGCAATGTGTATGATTTGTTTTATTTTATTTTTCAATTAAAAACATATATATATGTACATATTTACCCGCACCCACGCACCCAACAAACTTGCTTAAAAGTCTTTCTTCCTCACAATTTGTGATAGCGGTAAAAGAAGTTGAAGTTCAAATTTAGCTCAGTGATAGCAAAAACACTATTTCTTATCTAATTTATTTTTTTAATATTTTTTATATCCAAGGAAGTCGGCAACATCTCCATCAATTTTTTCAGAAAGCTACCACTATAACCACCTGCCCCACCTCGGTAAACATTTACTCTAGTGAGGGGTAGATTTTCTGGATCAAGCAACGGCAATGGCAGATTTTCTGGAGCAAGCAACAACAACGGATTTTCTGTTAAAAAGTTGACGATATGTGAACAACACGAGAGAAATATGGAGAAAACTTCTGAAGAGACTAGCAATAAGGAAGCAGATCGAGGAAGACTAGTTCCCCCAAAACCAGGAGGGAGCACATCAATCATGGGAAAAAATTACTGATGGGAGTAGTTAACCCAGAAAGGAAAAGCTTTGACTTGGATCTAGTAAAAGAGGAGGAATTCCCAATGTTGAGGATCCTACAACCTATTCTTCAGAGAATTTTGAAAGAAAGAGAAAACTCTTTGGTTGGAAAATTTATGGGTATCCATCCAGACTTGGATACAATCAAGAGATGGGTGGATCAAAAATGGTGAGTGAAAGGTGGACTGGAAATTGTGGCATTGAACAAGGGTTTTTTATTATTCAACTTTAAAAGTCAGGAAGATATGAGTTCAATCTTGTTGAAAGGGCCATGGTTTTTTGGGGAAAAGGTGTTTATCTAAGAAAATGGACTCCAGACTTTAACCCGGATACAAAAAATATTAATATGGCCCCTCTTTGGGTTCAACTACCTGGACTTCTAGTGATTTTCTAGGATGAAGATATTTTTAGAGGAATAGCCAAATCAATGGGAAAATTGATAGCTTTTGATCCAACAACAAGGGCAAAAACAAGGATGGTTTTTGCTCGCTTCTGCATGAATGTGGATCTCACAAAACCCTTACCTATTGTAATCAAATTGGTCTCAATGGAGGAGTTTGGACACAAGAAATACAATATGAGTCCTCAATGCCAATTTGTTATGGTTGTAAGAAGGCAAGGCACTTACAAGCAAAATGTCTAGAGAGGAAAGAGTCAAAGAAGAAGGGAAATTCTCAGATCTAGAAGAGAAAAGAGTTTCAATCAGAAGAAAAATCAGCTCTATTGGAGAAAGGAGAATCTTCCAAGATAAGAGAAGATAATGAAAATAAGTTTGAAGTTCTAGGTGAGCTAAATGAACAAGAAATAGGAAAAGAAGGAGATGATGAAGGAAATATGGCCCATCAACAACTAGATCAGAACCAATTGGTTGTCCAAGAGAGAGCTCAAGAACAAAACATTCCCAATCAAGTAGGCCAAATTTCAGAGGGAGAGGAAACAAAGTTATCCCAAGAAGGGGAAGAGGAGGAAGTGGTAAGAGAGACTCAATGGGGTGGTGAAGAGGGTGAAGTCTTACCCAATGAACAAGAAGGAGAATCAGAGGATATTTGGTCCTCTTTAGAAGAAGAAGATGGCTTCCAAGAGGTAGTGAATAAAAGGAAAATGAAGAAGAGTAAAAGAGGGATTATGAAACAACAAATCCAGTCTTCAGCAAAGAAAAAAAACAAGGAGGGCATAAGTTCTATGTGAATAACTAGAAGCACCAAAAAAACAACAGATCTAGGAAGTGGTAAAAAGCGAGGAAGACCCAAAAGTGTAGAGGTGAGAAGCAAGAAAGCAGCCCAGAAAGTAGCTAATGGCACACAATAGACATTGTAGTTGAGTGGGGGAAAGTACCACAATCTTCCAGAAAATGAAGATCATATCATGGAATATTCGGGGATTAAATGCCCCATCAAAGCAAAGGGTAATGAAGGACTTTAGGAAGAAGTTTAGAGCTGATATTTTTCTATTGCAGGAAACTAAAGTAGGTATCAATAATTTTGACAAAATAAAAAAATCTATTTGGAATAAATCTGAAGGAGTTTGTAGATCGGCTCAAGGAGTGTCAGGTGGGCTATGGATGCTCTGGGATCCAAGAACAGTGGAAGGTGAGTTAATCCAAGAAGTGGACATGTTTCTCTCAGTCTTGTTTACATGTAAGAAGTCAAATTTTTCTTGGTTAGTCACGAATGTGTATGCTCATAATTCGACCATAGATAGGAGGCTATGGAGAGACCTCAAATCCTTAGGTACTTCTCTGGATGTACCTTGGAGTTAATTCACGAATGATCTTGAATGCTCATGGTTGTAGCTTGAAGACTTTGCCAAGAGTAGCATCGGATCATAGCCCTCTTTTGTTGGAATTCATGGAGGAAAGGAAATCAAAAGGACTTCCTTTTAGATTTGAGGCTATGTGGTTTAGTCATCAAGATCTAGAAGGTTTGATTAAGGAATGGTGGGCATCGAATGTGTATGGTACAAAGATGTTTTAGGTATCGAAGAAACTCAAAATCATAAAAAGAAATTTGAAGAAGTGGAACAGAGAAGAATTTGGCAATATATTTCAAAGAAAGAGTTCCATCATGAAAGAGCTACAAGAAATTGAAGAGAAGGAACAGAATGAGGGAAGATCAGAGGAATTAGACAGGATGGAGAAAAGTAGTTTGGCTGAATTTCATAATTTACTTGCTATGGAGGAGACCTTTTGGTGGCAGAAATCAAGATCTTTATGGCTGAAGGGTGGAGATAGAAATACAAAGTTTTTTCATATGTCCACGCTGAAACATAGGAGTGTAAATCGGATTAGGGAAATCATTTTGGAGACGGGAGAAGTTTTGAAGGAAGAAGAGATTGCAGCAGCTACAATCTCCTTTTTCCACAATATATTTTCCGGAGACAAAGAGGAAGATCCAAAGGATGTAGAAGATCTCTTATTGAATATTCCTACCTTGATTTTTGAAGAAATGAATGCCCGGCTAATGACCCCTTTTTCAGATGAAGAGATTAAGAGTAGTATATTTGGTATGGAGAAGGATAAGGCACCAGGACCAGATGGATTCCCAGCTGGTTTCTTTCAAAAATATTGGCATATAATGGGGAAAGATATTTCAGAAGCATTAAGGGAATTTCAATCCTCTAGCTCTTTGCTCCAAGAATGGAATACAACTTTTATAGTTTTAATTCCAAAGAAATATGGAGCGTCATCTCTGAAGGATTTCAGACCCATAAGCTTATGTAGCACTCTTTACAAAATGCTCACAAAAACTTTGGCTAATAGAATCAAGAGTTTGCTGCCTATTCTGATCTCTCCACTTCAAGGAGGGTTTGTGTAGGGAAGATAGATAGTAGATGGGATCATCATTGTACATGAGACAATTCATTCGATGGAGAAAAGAGGAGAACCAGGTATGCTTCTTAAATTAGATATGCATAAATCTTATGATAGAGTTTCATGGACTTTCCTAGACAAGGTTATGCATAAGTTTGGTTTTAGTGAACAATGGAGGAAATGGGTTAATATATGTATTTCTTCAGCCAAATTTTCAGTCATTATAAATGGCAAACCTTGTGGTTTCTTTGGGAGCCAAAGAGGTATAAGACAAGGTAACCCTTTCTCCCCTTATCTTTTTATTTTAATGGCTGAAGCATTGGGAAGATCAATGCAAGCAGCCACAGTAGTAGGTAGAATCAAGGATATCAAACCAGCAAGGTGATCGGAACCAGTTTCATGTCAGCAGTTTGTGGATGATATTGTCATTATTGGATAAGCTACATGTACAGAGGCAAGGGAAGTCAAAGAGATTCTCCAAAAATATGAAAGGGCATAAAATCAGATGATAAACTTCAATAAAAGCAATATTTATTTTGTGAACATAGAGAGACAGTTACAATTAAGGATTGCAAAAAAATTTGGTTGTAATATAGCAAATATCCCATCCATATACCTTGGAATGCCACTTTTTTTAAGTCGTATGAAGGAGGAAATGTGGTCTCCTATTTTGGATAGGATTCAAAGGAAGTTGGCTGGGTGGAAAGGCAACCTCCTTAGCCAAGCAGGAAAAATGCAGCTACTTCAAGCAACCTTACAAAGTATTCCAATTTATTATATGTCTCTGTTTAAAATGCCTTCCAAGGTAAGAAGGAGGATTGAGAAGATATTTAAAATATTCCTATGGACTGGGGTTGAAGACAAGCAGAGACTTTCTCTAGTAGCCTGGGATAGAGTTTGCACTCCAAAGAAAGTTGGGGGGTTAGGCCTAAAAAATTTACAGTTCTTTAACAAAGCCTTAATCTCAAAAATTGCATGGAGACTTTGCACAGAAGAAAGTATGCTATGGCAGAAGATCATGAAAGCGAAGTACTTAGAAAATCACATTCCCTTTTTTAGAAGTGTAATTTCTCCTAGAGGATCAACTATATGGAATGGAGTACTAAAAACCAAAAGTTTTTTAAGGAACAATATGAGATGGCAGGTAGGAGAAGGGAAGGAAGTTTTCTTTTGGGAAGATTCTTGGATCCTTCAAGAACCTCTAATGAATAAACAGGATTTTCAAGAGTTGTGGGCACCATTGATAGCTAAATATGGGGAAAAAGTCAAGGATTATGTGGAATGTCTTAATGGTAGAAAGAAATGGAAACACCTTTCTCTAGAATCAGATGAAGTTCATATTCAATAGAGTCTCCTAAATTTAAATTAGTTGATTGGGAGCTTTCACATCTCCCAAACTAACAAGGAGGATTCTTTGTTGTGGATCCATTCTCCAAAAGGACTCTTCTCAGTCAAATCAGCCTATGAAGCTCATACTCTTTCTAGAGGTGGAGCTTTTCCAGTCAAGAAGGTTTGGTCCCCTAATTTTGTGCCTAAGAATGCTTTCTTTCTTTGGTTATGCCTATAGAATAAGATTTTAACAATAGATAATTTGTGCAAAAGAGGGTTCCAAATGCCAAATATATGTTCATTGTGCCATAAGGATGTTGAGTCAGTTGACCATTTATTCAACCATTGTGAGTTCTTGAATAAAGTTTTCTATGCTATAATGAATTCTCTTTTAGTCAAGTGGAGCATGCCACAAACCTTTAGAGATTTGTTTAACCAATGGAGATCTCCCTTTGTAAGTGGGATCCTGACAAGATTATGGAGCCTAATCCTCCCTCACTATATATGGGGTATATGGTGGGAAAGGAATAAATAAATATTTAGGAATGAGATGAAGGATGAAGTTTATGTCTTCAAAAGAATCAAAGTAGCTATTGAAGATAATCTGTCCATTCTCCTAGAAGTGAAGGGTTATGAGAAAAGAGAAGAAAGAATGACTATTGAAGAATGGAAGGTAAAACAATCCAAACCATGCATCATGGACTCAACCCAGAAAATACTGAACACAAGATGGATGAAACCAAGACAAAGCTGGATAATCCTTAACTTTGATGGGGCAACCAAAGGAAATTTGGGAAGAGCAGGTGGGGGTGGAGTGATTAGAAATGATAAAGGATAAATTTTATGGGCTTATGCAGAGGATTATGGAACTCAGACCAACCATATGGCAGAAGCCAAAGCTCTTTTTTTAGGAGTCCAACAATTATATGATAGAGGTTATAGAAAATTTATGGTCCAAGGGGATTCTCTAAACATTATTAGAGATTTGAAATCAGGAGAAACAGAGAACGGGTTTATACTTAACATTATAAAGGACACTCCAAGGATCCTGAGAGAAATGAGTGATGTTGTAATTGATCATATTTATAGAGAAGGTAATCATGTTACTGATGTTATGGCCAATATGGGGGTGGATAGTGGTCAGAACAAAATTTGGGAAGAGAACTTTCCACTGCCATTACAAAGAATAGTTGCATTGGAGGCTGAAGGTCAGCCTATTAGGATGACTCATATCATAAATTGAATGAAGTGGATGGACAAGTTCTACTCCAAAATATTTGTTGTTATCAGTAAGAGAAAACAGTACAAGAACAATAGTCACAGTAAACTTTTATTGTCCTTTCTCATGGATCTCAGCACTGGAAGATCTCAATATTATTTTAGTATTATCTTGCTAGAATCAAGTGGGTGGTTGAAAATGTGGACAAGAAATGACAAGGTTAAAGGTATTTTATTGAATTTTGGTATCAGGAAAATATTTGTGGTTATCAGTAAGAGAAAATAGTACAAGAACAATAACCACAGTAAACTTTTATTGTCCTTTCTCATGGATCTTAGCACTGGAAGATCTCAATATTATTTTATTATCTTGTTGGATTCAGGTGGGTGGTTGAAAATGTGGACAAGAAATGACAAGGTTAAAGGTATTTTATTGAATTTTGGTATCAGGACTACTCAAGGAGACAGGATCCAACAAAACTTCAAGAATTTTGGAAAGTGGGCACTCATTTTGATAAAATGGAAAGTGCAAACAGGGGAAGAATCAAAGGGTGATGTTGCAATTATAGGTAGTTCACAAGGAAATATTCAGGCCAAACATAAGTGGGATAGAGTCTTAAGAGCCCAAAATAGGAAAATGAAGCAGCAACAATCCACTCCTTCACTGACTTTTACAAAACCTAGTGAGGATATAATTAATAAAAATCTGCAAGTGTTGAATGAAAAACTTAGCCAATGGGAAAGCTCAAGCAAGGTTTTTTGGAAGGCTCAGGAGGAAAGCATTCAAGATTTCAAGAAGAACATGAAGGATAGACAAATGAGGGTGAAATATTCATTGGTTAACACAACTGAGTTGAAGATAGAGGAGGTGGAATTAGCTAGAACCCTCATGGAGTTGAAGGACAATGCTTAAACTGAGACCAGTCTATTTTTGGTGTTATCTTTGTAATACTTTTCTTCTGATAGTGTTACTTTAGCGTTATCTTTCCTAGGAGGAAAGGTGTGTGCTTTTTGCTAGAATCTCTTTTGTTGGCCTGTGGTTTTTATTTTCCAATATGATCAGGCCTCTCATGTAAAAGGGTCAGGGTCCCTTTCAAAACCCTGTTTTTCATCCAATATCAAAAAAAATCTGAGACCAATTTGCTTACAATAGGTAAGGGTTTTGTGAGATCCGCATTCACGCAAAAGCGAGCAAAAACCATCCTTGTTTTTGCCCTAGTTGTTATATCAAACGCTATTAATTTTCCCATTGATTTTGCTATTCCTCTAAAAATGTCATCATCCCAAAACATCATCGTAAGTCCAGGTAGTCGAACCCAAAGAGGAGCCATATTAATATTTTTTGTATCTGAGTTAAAGTCTGGAGTCCATTTTCTGAGATAAACACCTTTCCGCCCAAAAAATCATGGCCCTTTCAACAGTACTAAACTCATATCTTCCTGACTTCTAAAGTTGAATAATAAAAAACCCTTATTCAATGCCACAATTTTCAGTCCACCTCTCACTCGCCATTTTTTATTTGCCCATCTCTTGATTGTATCCAAGTTTGGACGGATACCCATAAGTTTTCCAACCAAAGAGTTCTCTTTCTTTCGAAACTCTCTGAAGAATAAGTTGCGGGATCCTCTGCATTGGGAATTCATTCTCTTTTACTAGATCCAAGTCCAAAGCTTTCAGTTTCTGGGTTAACTACTCCTATCAATAATTTTGCCCATGATTGATGTGCTCCCGGTTCTGGGGAACTGTTCCTCCCCAATTTGCTTCCTTATTGCCAATCTCCTCAAAACTTTTCTCCATATTTCTCACATGTTGTTCACATATCATCAATTTTTGGACAAAAAATCCGCCGCCATCGCTTGCTCCAAAAAATTCGCCATCCCCACTTGATCCAGAAAATTCGTTGTCGTCGCTTGATCCAAAATATGACAGGTCCTCATTTAGATCTCATCGAAAAAGGCTAAAGAGATGATGCAAGCCGTCAATCATCATGCTTGGACAATTTGCCTAACTTTTATGATCCACAACTTTTGATTCTCTTCAAAACTCCATAGGCATTGGGTCATTTTTTTGCCCAAGATTAACAACATATCTCCTCTAGATGCACACTTTGATGGAATAACTACTTATTTCGCAGATTGCTAATGCATCTACCCATGTCCAAGTCTTAACCAATGGTAGGAGATTGCTAATGCATCTACCCATGTCCAAGTCTTAACCAATGGTAGGAATCTTTCCAGATACTTTCTTCAACAACCTCAAGAAATTGCATGGCTCATTGGATGAACAATCAATGGCTCGTATGACTTTGAAAATCTCTTGTTTGCTTTCCTAGAAAAGAGCACCCGCAATTCATCATAAGATCAATGGGTCATGTTACTTTCAGAACTTTTCCCTTCTTTCAATTTCGCAACTCGTCACCCATCATCAATTTGGGAGATTGATGGTGCATGTTATTTTATCATCTTTATATACTGCTTTTCCTCTAGAAATCGGTACTCATCATTGATCAATGATCAATTGGCCTATGCGGCATCAAAAATCTATTGGATCCCCTCTGTGTAACAAAATTAGTGTCCATTATAGATCTTAAAATCAACGGTGTATATAGCTTCAAAATTTTATCACCTCCTTTATTTACAAAATCAATGTCCATAATAGATCTCAAAATTGATGGTGTGGTTTGCTTTTGCTCCTGTTCTTCCGTTGGTCTACTTTCCACCAAGGTTGATTCACAAAATTTTACCAAGGCAACAATTTCTCCTCGGTGTAGTGAATGTTTCTCTACAGTTCTAGTGACTCATAGGGGATCTTTGGAGACTCATAGGGGATCTCCTGCTTGCTAGAGATAAAGAATCCAAGAAAAAATTATAACCTTATCCATTGATCATGGAGTCAAATGAAAAAATAAAAGATTGGAAGAATTAAAAGAAAAATGGAAAGAATGAGAAGAACGGAAAAAAAATGAAAAAATAATGCAGGGCTATTGAGGGGACAATTTGTCTATTATGGCTTTGATTTCTCCCCACAATTTGTCTATTATGGCTTTAATTTCTTCCCACAATTTGTTTATTATGGCTTTGATTTCTCCCCACTCATCATCTGAGGGTAGCTTTGCTTTCTAGTGTTGGTGGTAGCATCTTTGGAGTTCTATTTGGTCGTCATGCTTTGCATTCTAGTACTGGTGGTAGCATCTTTGGAGTTCTATTTGGTCGTCATGTGAGAAGTTCATCACTTTGTTTGCAACCTTCTAAATCCACACCTTGAGCTCTACTAGGGGTCTAGTGACCTATGCCACATCATATAAAGTGGGGGAATCTAGCCATTTATCAAAACTTGTTTGCCCCTCCTTCTGCTCAAGTAGTTATGTATACTCCTACTTTGAAAGGAGCTTATTATCGAATGTCCAAAGGGAGGGCATACCCTTTTAAATTAAGGAGTCAATGAGATTTTTGGTGGTAGCATCTTTGGAGTTCTATTTGGTCGTCATCCGAGAAGTTCATCACTTTGTTTGCAACCTTCTAAATCCACACCTTCAGCTCTACTAGGGGTCCAGTGACCTATGCCACATCATATAAAGTGAGGGAATCTAGCCATTTATCAAAACTTGTTTGCTCCTCCTTTTGCTCAAGTAGCTATGTATACTCCTACTCTAAAAGGAGCTTATTATCGAATGTCCAAGGGGAGGGCTTATACCCTTTTGAATTAAGGAGTCAATGAGATTTTTAGTGACAAGAGGAACTATTGCAAATTTTATTATTTAAACATTTGATTTGCACAATTAAAGAAAATAAATAAATAAATTGTATTAATGTCCATGAAAGGCACACAACAGGTCCAAAAAACTAAAATTAAAGCAAGTGAAAACTGCTGATCAGAAGTCCCAAATGGACTCCAACAACCAATGATGGAATATTTAACACAAACTATATATCTTGAGAGGAGAAAGACCTAATCGGAGAGGTAAACCAAATGAATAACCTTTATGTAAAATTCTGTTAAAGAAAGGTCGAAAGCCAAAACAAGAAAAATTGGTTGAGCCCACAAAGGGAAGCCAAAGGAGAACAAGAAAAAGCATCACAGTTCGAAGAAAAATCACTCGACAATGTCCTAGCAGGTGGGATTATGCTCCAAATGGACTAGATAGTAAATGCACTTCAAATAACCAGAACACAAACATTTGGATCGTTGCAAAATGCACAATAAACTTATAACTTCAAGTAAATCCAGAACTCAGCTATTCCCTCTTCAATTTTATTCATTATAATTTAATGGTTGCACATTCACCAACATAATAAGCAAGAAGCAAAATACATAAGTAAAATGCACCTCTTTCTCTTATGTCCACATTTTTCACATAAACCATGATATGAGAATCTCTAGAAACCGTGTCTGAAAGCTCTTCCCAAATACTGTGCAATTGTGCACGACATTCCTCAAATAAGAGTGGCTCAAAGACTCTGACATACTCTTCTGCACACTCAAACCTGCCAGGCACACATTCCAGCTCTGACTCACCTGTTGAGCACAATAAAAAATGAGAAACAAATTTATTATACCATAGTCATTTAAGAGGTTGAGTCGAAGCATGCCATTTAATTTATATTCAATGAAGAAAGGTATAAAAAAGAAGCCATCAAATAATCCAAAAAAAAACTATCCTTGAAATGCATGAGATTTATGCCTGCACTAAAAGTATCAATTACAAAGCTTTAATTGGCTTTATTATTTTTGCCTCTAGAAGTACATTCAATCTAAAAGCTCATATAGTGGCTTATGAGTCTCGCTGGCTCAACTTTACCCTCCATTATTAAGGTTGGCCAACTTGATTAACTCTGCACTTGAATAGCAGCAGTCACTGCAAGGAACCCTGGTTCAATTTCCGCAGGCGATGCCATGAATCTCTTAGAACCATAATAATCACCTTATTAATATAAAGGAAAAACATATATACTAGCAACTATTTACTTTACACATCATTCATTAAGATTTTATTCCATAAAACAAGAAAGTAAAACTTGGTCAATTGCAAGAAAAAAGGATGAAATTAGGAAAGTTTTTCATCTTACGAAATTAGTTACACAAGCATGTAGTGAACTTTGGACTAGGACCCAATTCACAACAATTTTAGACATGATAAAATCCACAGACTCTCATCAAGAATATTTGCATTGGTTATTTATTGAATAATATTACCCTCTCAGATTAGCATCCAAGCTGCTGCTAGTGTAGCAGCATACTTCTACCAAGAGTGGCACTCTGTCTACACTAAGTCTGGCATCAAAACTTGGAATGGATCAGAAACAACAAAAAAAAAGTACTTTATGGTGTTGACACCAATCCCAAACATATATTTGACGAGTAACCATCCTTGCCAACTTTTCTAAAACCATTCCCAACCTCCCTGGACCTTAAATATCGTCACAAGAAAAGGCCAAAAGCACTAAAACACAAAAATGTATATCCTCAGGAGGATACATGCATTGGAAACAGGTTAGCATCTAAAGGGCAGTAAAACCTCCAAGAGAGATCTCTAGCATGCACAAGACATCAAAGGCCAGCTTTGAAGATGAAATGACAACAAAAAGCAATCATTAGCATATTTCTGAATTTTGGCAACATGTCTTTCATATTTTATACAAGCTTATCTGCCTCATATTCATCTTTGTCAATGTCCATATTAAGCACAACAGCATACTTCTCCAAATCATATCTTTTATATGCCAAAAACTTTTGCTCTACCACCATCAGCACATGTTAGGTCCCTCTCTTGTAAACTTCATCTGTAAAAACATATGCCATCTAAAGTACTTGCTCTGATAGCATTTTTGTATGGATCAACAAAAGAATGACCCCAATAGAACAAAATTCTATAATTTTACCTACAGCTGATGCCCTTATATTTTGGCTCTGATAGAGTTTGCATCATCTGAATGTGTTTTTGTCATTGTTATTTGAGATTCACTGGATTTAAATTATAGGTTACCTAATGGGAGTTGTGTTTGACCGCCAACAACAGCAAAAGTTCTCTATTCTTGTCTGCAATTGCATTTTGCAAATTCCCTTGCATCCTCTGTGCAACTGGGATAGTTAGTTGTTCTTGGCATAAAGATACTCCCTGGTGCTGAAATTTCTATTGGAGCTATAGGAACAGAAATAAAATATACCCTTATGAAATTATATCACAACATACAACACTAAAACTACTAATGATTTTGTAGATTCAAGTTGATGTACTAAAATAATTTCACCATATAACACAATTCCAAAAATACCTAGTTAACACCATATAACACAATTCCAAAAATACCTAGTTAACACTAAACATGAAATGCCACTCTCAATCCTTTTAGGAAATCAATACCAAATAATAATAACTTTGTGATTAATTAATAAGCTTACACAATATATTTAATTACAGCATAATTTTACTTCAATTATCCAAAAATAAAATCTTTGTGATTCCCAGTTACTAGTAGATTTATGGTGGAGAGGGAGCACTGGCATTGTTCTTACCTGTGTTGACATCCAAATTTAAACCATACCATTACTTGTCAGTTATGTGAAAAAGCTTCATATGATCAAGTTTAGCTACCGTTATAATTTTTCATGTCCACCCAAATTTTTACTTTTGGTCACTCATAAATTTCATGTAACAGTCCTTACGTGATACAACTGTTCCATTGTTTCATGTACACTCTCTTTGAGATCAAGCAGAACTAACTATTTCAAATAAATATTCCTTTTTACTAAATGTTTAATGTCTTCTTGTCAACCTCATCATACAAGAAAATAAAAATAAACATGACATTTTATTTTTATATAAAAAGCAATTTCATATTATTTAAGATTGTAATTCTAGTAACTTATAGTTCTTCTCTGTGTAAAAGAATGTACACAGACACCTAAGGAATGCACAACTAAAATTATTTACTTTCACTTACCTAGAGGAAGTACAACTAAAAGGAATAGCTGGATGTATGACTGAAGATGCTAAAGATGCTTCAAGCAGAATCGGGATTTTCAGGACAATGTGCTGGAGGAAATAAACTAGATAAGGGTCATCACCTGAAGAAGGCACAACTAAAGTGAGCTGCTTGACAAAAGAATGTGAAGATGATAAAGCAGAATCAGAATTTCCAGATCCTCATGCTTTAAGAGAAACCCTCAATAAGGAACGTGACACAAGATGCATAGTGATAAGGGACATGTGGCACAATATGCATAGCAACCAAAGTAAATTTGTTATTTGTTCAAATATGCAAAAAGTCCTTAGCACAAGTATGCTGGAAACTATAGCCCTGTTACATCTTAATATCTTAATTCACAAAACTAAATTTGCTGCATGTGAGGGCATGGTAAATAGCCCCAAAGTGGATGCTGTAAATAAGTGATAAAACCAATTTCAAAGGTATTTTCGCTGTGGTTTAAATTTAACTCATTTGACACCGGAATCTTTTCACCTGTTCTTGTCCATTGAATGCTGTTCAAATCATGTTCCTTGGATATCATCCATTCTGTTACTGTTAAGAGATTGTCCTCTGAACTTCCAAGTTAAAAGTTTCTTAAACACGTATTTTATAAAATATGTTACCAGTAGACACTAGTTTTAACAGTCTCAGTTAAGGTTTATAAAGCCAATTTTAATTTGTACGAACAGAATATGCTAACATATTCTGTATGGATGAGTGCAGGTTATGATATCTGTTATGAAGAATAAAAATAAGACTGATTCTATCAAATATGTTAACAGTAGATACTAGTTTTCGCAGTCACAGTTAGGTTTCATAAACCCAATTTTGATTTGTATGAATTGAATATGTTAATATATTCTGTATGGATGAGTCGGGATTATGATTTGTTATGAAGAATAACAATGAGACTGCTACTATCCAAATATTCTGCTATAGTTTAAAATATTTGACTTTTTATTTGTCCCATCTAAGCTGCCACAGGCATGTTCAGTTTCGGGTTCAACAAGGATAAATCGAACCAAATTTTTTTCACCTAGAAAACCAGCTATAAAATTTGCCGTGAAGTTCCCAAATAGAAGTAAATGTTTTAATTATTTTAAATGCCTAAAATAAAAAAATATAAATTTATATAAAGAACTTCGCATTTCATAAAGAATGAGATTGAATTAAAAATGCCTTTATTGAATGCCTTGTGCTAAGATCACTTTTTCCTCTTGAGATCATTTTAACTTTTCTCTTGGTTGTTTTACTTCAACCTTCTTGTTCTAGATGTAGAAGGGAGTCGAGATCATAGGAATAAATTAAAGAAATGGAACAAATATTATGTTCTATTTGTTAATGTTAATTGCCATTACCTGCTGTTTCGCAGATTAGGTTCATCAAATATATTCGTCTAAGGTAAAAAATAGCCAAAATTTAGACATTTTGGATAAAAATTGCTTAATCTGGTAACACTGCTCCCGCTCAATATGGTCCTTTCTAAAGTTTACAATAAGATGGTACTCTTTTTCTGATTTCTTTTTTCTGAGCAAAGGAGAGCATGGTTCCGCAGTGAGTTAGTGCTACAGTGCCCTCACCAGAGTTCCATGCCTTCTGAAGCTAGGCCCTAACATGTTTAAAAGGAATGAGATAAGATCGTCACAGGCAGATTTGGCTAAATATTTATCCCTCAGACCTTGGCAACTACGCAAAAAGGAAGCTCAAGGAAAGCATCAGCAGGTTGTTTCAAGATATTCATAACACTGAAAAGAATTATATTATCTAATATATAATCAAGCAGTTGACATCTCTCCAAATGGTAGAATGGGAAAACAGTTATGACACAATGCAACCTTCATGGACGGGCACATTCATCTTCAATAACTTGCAACCTTGTTAAAAACTCACTCGTGCACCGTATATATTGTAGAAACATGTATCATACGCATTAAAAAAAGCTTTATATACTAATGCCACAATAAAACCAAGTCCTGCTACTGCTATTATAGTTTTATCATCATGGCAAACCAAATTAAATACCAGAAGTAATCTATGGATATATAATGAATTTACGCTGAAGTTTCTAGAATTTTACCCTATGTAGAATCTAATAATCTATGACTGGACAGATAAAATAAAAGGCATATATGCTAAGCTCTGCTCATAAAGGTAAATAATAGTCTTAAGAGATTATGAAACAAAATTAAACATACAATGAATAATGAAATTGTTAGGGATGTTGATCTTTGTTTGTCTATAGTCTAAGTCTTGTCTTCTTAAAATATATATCATTCTCATTTATGACAATAATATTTGTAGAAGGAATCTTTCACCTACACTCTCCAAGTGAGGTGGGTGTCACTCATTTATAAATGAAGGAGTTGTCATGATACCTCTTATATAACTCTTGTAGTAAGTGTCATAAAGAACATATTAGAATGACAAATCATAAGATAGGTGTAGTCTGTTTGGCTGAGAATGACACATCTTATGCAACTCCAACTTACATGCCATTGAAGATCCTCTTGTGTAGGGAATTTTATAAAACTTAGACTTTCACAATAAGGAATGTAAGAAGCCATGATGAAAAGTTTATAACTCCATTATTCCTCATCCTCTTGTATAGATATAGGATGTAAAAGAATGATACAAGTTTAAGTTTAAGTCTTCAGTAAAGTCTTTATTTTAAGTCTGGATTTGAGCATTTTGCCTTCCTAATTAATCATATATGTTTTTTTCCCTTGTGGTTTCCTCTTTCAAAAATCTTGCCTTCCTAGATAATCATATATGTTTTTTTCCTTGTGGTTTTGTCCTTCAAAAATCTTGTCTCGTCTCTTGTCTGATTGCTTCTTGTATGTGCAATATTAAACAACAGTTTTTCCTTTTCTGTTCTCTCTTCTACTTAACAGAAATATTAATGAGGAGAGAACACACAAACAAATAAGACGGTATTATATTCATATTGACAGACCTGGATTGAGCCAAAGTTTTTCACTTGTTGCTTCTCGGTGCAACCGTTCAACAGATGTATCTTGGAATGTCATGCATAATGCTCCTTGTTTTCCCAAAAAAGGCTTTTTATATGAAGACCTTTGCTCAGTTGATTCCCTGCTTTGACTTGCCAATGAAACTTTCCTACCTGTTGGTTGTTGAATCTGAGTTTGCTTTTGTTCCATCCCCTGCTTCAAGGAGGTTTGCCTTGGCAGAGGTGTTAATAAAGGGGCACCTTGAGCCCTCAGAACCTTATCAGGATTAGGTGATCGCACTCTGAAAGAATCTTCACTGTTGCCACTATCAGTGTTGTGGCCTTGAAACAAATTAATTATCATTCCTTCAGCACTGCCACCATCCACAGACTTCTGATCCTTAGGGGAGCGTAAATCCTGCTTATCTCCATGCCGATCATGTAATGATCGTGATCTTTCTTTTCCTATGCGGATGGAAGAAGATGACACGGGAGAAGCTAACCTTTTTGAAGTTGAACTTCTGATTGAGATTGCTTGCCTTACAGCCTCATCCATATCCAGGAGCATAGTCTGCCTGTTCCGTTTTTTTCCTAACATTGCTTCCTTGTGTTCATTACGATTTGATTTCTTTCCAAGGAGACTTGAATACTTAGATTCAGTGTTTCCATTTAACCTCTTTGCTTTAGTCAACATATTTGACACAGTTGAGCCAATTCCACTATCAATTTGTGGCGCCTCCACCTTTGACACTTCTAAGGAATGTAAATAAGATGATGCTGACTGTGTGTCTTTTTCTGCATACTCCCGAGTTTGCTGGCAACACAAATCCTTGGTATCTACATCAGCAACCTTTACTCCTAATCCAGCAGATTCCTTTGCATTCTCAAGATTGTTGTTCCAAGCCAACTTCTGACCGCAAATCTTAGCTTCAACGCTTTTTCCAAATTCGGCCAAATTGTTCCTTTCTTTCTCCTTAATCACAATAGCCCTTTCTAAGCCTTTGTTGGTTAAAAAATTATCAGCCATCTCAGTATCCATAGCTTTCTCAGCTCCATTTCCAATATCTCTTCGGTTATTTTCTCCAGTGGGATCTGTTAGAACAGTATCTCTTTGGTTATTTTCTCCACTGGGATCTGTTAGAACTCCTCTAGATTCATATGCATATTCCTGATCAGACCACTCTCCCTCTTCCCTGTCATCAGGAAGTGCATCCATATGCTCAACTTCTAACTTTATGGTGGCATCTTCAACCTGCTTAGGAGGATTATTCACCACAAGTGACATATGATCCTCTAAAAATGCTGCCTTTGAAGCTTTTTCTGTCTCCACTTTAGAAGGTTCTGTGATTTCAATTTTATTCCCTGACGCCTCATTTTTATCACATAATAATCTCAAACGGGATGAAGAATCATTAGCCATGGAAGCCATCTCATATTTCGTCTCAACCGTACTTGGCCCATCACTACCACCCACGACAGAGCTCTGCATCATGGATTGCTGACATTTTTGCAAATCTTTGACTTTTATAAACGGCTGAAAACCAGATGTTGATCCCCCATGGGAGAACGTTGCATTGTTTACAGGCCGTGGCAATCCATCCAATGAACCCAGAAAGTGTTGTGGTTGAATATGCAGGAGTGGTATCTGAGGTTGTCCCTGTGATTGCAAACCAACTTGTATGAAATCTCCTTCTTCCTCAGGAAGTTCATTAAGATCAAACCAGGGTCTTCCCTGACTCCCCATTTTAACAATCCTATGATTTCAATGTGATTAGATGATGTTTGAATTATCTTTAAATCAATCCACCTAATGGTATCAGCTAAGGAATCTGTCGATACCATGAACACCATGAAAATATTTTTAACCCAAACGATCTGCAATATTTGAATGTTTGCACTGAAAGCATTGTCCTCCCTGCTCTTTGTCCTAACAAATTGCTGCATCCATACCAAAAGAAACATTCAGAGCCTAGAAGGTTGCAGCATGCAATTTCAATCTTACCTGCGGGGTGATGAATTAGTAGAGAACAATATAGACGTGCATTACGATAATTATGAGAAGAATTCAGAAAATAATGACTGATTTTTTACTCTAAGACAACCAAAATATACAATATACCTTAGTTTGCCCAAAAGTAGGCCTCAAAACAGAGCTAGTCTCAAAAAATCTCCAATGATGTTTCTCCTCTGTATATTGAACTGCATATAATCAAAACAAGCATTCCAAGATCCATTAATCAGGACAGCCAACAAGCCACGTGGATTAAGAAGAAATATTTAGAAACCCACAACTTCTTCACATAAATCAAGAAAACATGTTTATGATCCACTTGATGCAAGCCTGATAAATTGAAGTAATTTAGATAGATTTTTCTCAACTAACTGGGAGACATGTATAATGTAAAGGATTCAAGATGGATGGAAGGCACTTTACTCATTACAAAACAAACACAACAAACACAGATATCAAGAATTATGTGATCGAAAAACTATGAAAGTCCTATTTGGACTCATCATCACAACTGTGGTGGTTTATGGATGCAAGGTTTGGGCCAGAAGTGCATCAAGACCGAAACGGAAGAAAATTGAAAGGATTCAAAAATGCTTAGGAAAACTATGAAAGTCTTCTTTGGACTCATCGTCACAACTGTGGTGGTTTATGGATGCAAGGTTTGGGCCAGAAGTGCATCAAGACCGAAATGGAGGCAATTTGAAAGAATTCAAAAATGCTTAATCACAAACAATTTTAGAATCAAAGCATCAGCCCCATATGAAATCCTACAAGGAGAAAAATAATTTTAGAATCAAAGCATCAGCCTCATATGAAATCCTACTAGGAGAGAAACAATTTTAGAATCAATGGACATATCCTACTAGGAGAGAAACAATTTTAGAATCAATGCATCAGTCCATATGAAACCCTACTAGCAGAGTCATGTACATTTCCTATAGAGGCAGGCAGCAATGAGCTGACTAATATCATATTTAAAGAAAGCAACGGGTTAAGTAAATGAAAGGTGACCCAAAGCAGTAATAGAGGAGGAACTAGACAGAAGAAAAGGCACAAGATTGAAACAAAATGACAGGTGGATGAAAAGATGGGGCATCAACCTACACGATTGTCCAAACAACTATCAAGAGATAAAAAGTATGTGAGAAAAAAGTTTAGAGTACGAATGTGGACAGAAAATCCAGGAAGGAAAAAGCTCTATTCCCTCCTAAATTAAACCTCACTTACAAACACCAACAAAAGGCCTACACAGGAGCAGATCTAGACAAAGATGCTCACTGCAGAGTTGAGGACTAGCTCACTCTCTCTAAGGTATGAAACGGGGAGGTGGACAACACCCAAAGGAAGAATTGGAAAACAGGGTATTTGTATTTTGTACATCAGGGACAGTAGAAGCAGAAAGACATTTTAGCTAGAATGATCAGCCTATAATGGCATCCAAGCTAAGGTCCAGCAACAATCTGGATGCCCATTCTATGTTTAGCATTGTCTGAAGAGCCCATGCTAAAAAGATGGGAATTACTGATCAGAATCAACAGCCGGAGAATTACCCTCCAAAAGAGGGTAACACAATCTCCAAATACCTTCTTACCATCTTTAATATCCGTTTTTAGACTACAGCTCTTGTAACAGCAGTCCCAAGATGGTTGTTTCATCGACTTAATTAAAATCATTTTATTTCACAGGAGATCTAAGACTAAATTCAATCAAATTCAACACACTTTTGAAGTTTTTTTTTCTGGGAAATCCAATTTACTTTACTATAACAAATCATGCAATTTCAATTTTACTTTCTGCCAATTTCACATTTCCAATCCATGTATAGGAAACAAGGTGGGGTAAGGTCTCATTCACATATAGGTTCCCTTATTATCTCCTTCCTTCCTTCAATTTTTCAACCTTTAGCCACCTAGCAAGAAAATAAATGATAACTAATAGAGGTTAGAAGGACAGATTTGTAGGCCTCATATTGAGGAGTTCCCCTATGTGACTGAGTCCTTGAGGTGACAAAGGGCAAGGAGAGTCCACTTTCAAGTATATGCATTCTCGTGCAAAAATTTGTACCTCTCTAGGTTTTGAGTCTTGACACTTCAATCAAACTCAAAACTGAAACTCAATTAATTTAAGATTGCCAATATGGCTAAAAGTAGCAAAAGGCATAAATAAGGCTGCAAAGGAAGGAATCTACTAGATGTTAAAATGGAATATAGAACGGAGGGAAGAAAGTAGAGAGGGGAGGGCTCTGGTCCCTCCCCTGCTCCCCCTCCCATGGCTCCTGGTTCCTGCCCAGTCCCTGGCTCAACCCAGGTCATCCCTCCCGGGGAGTGGTTGTTTGCAGATGATCTCCTGGAGGGAGATCCTTCTCCACTATCTGCGCCCCTCCCAGCCGGCTAGGGTTTCCTTGGTTGTTTTTTCGGACTGGTGCTTCCCAGGGATCCCTGTTTGGTTGGGGATCCCTTCCCTTTTTCCCTCAGGCTTCCCCCTGGGGTTTTTTGCAGGTTATTCGCGTGGATCTGGTCCCCTGTGTTTCTCGGTGCGGTGGAGGTGATGGTTTAGGGTTTGGACAGCTTCCCACTGTTTTGGTTCCTAAGGATCCCATCCCTGTGACTGGTTCCTCTTCCCGCTCGAGATTCCTAGTCCCTAGATCCCTGGTCCCTTAACCTGCTGTTTCTTTTTGTTTTGCCGGGACGGGATCCTCTTCTTTTTTCCCGGGGCGGGTTCATCGTGGTGCAGCTCTCTGGTCGCTTCCCGATGGGCTGGATTCTCTCTGTGCTGGCTGTCGACTTCCTGCAGGATGGCTCTCGCTGAACGATATGTTTTCCCGATGGGCGGGATGGTTTCTCCACAGGGCGGGATCCGCCAAATCCGTCGGTTTTCCCGCGAGGCGGGATCCTTTCTTTTTTGCTGGTTTCCCGGATGGCGGGATTTCCCTGCTACTTCCCGCTAGGCGGGACTGTTTGTGGTGGTTTTTACTGCTTCCCGCGAGGCGGGATTTATTGTAACGGTTTTTCTTTGCTTCCTGCTGGGCGGGATCTTCTCGATGGTGGTTTTTGGCTACTCCCCGTTGGGCGGGATCTCCAAAACTACTTTCTTTCTTATTTGTTTGTTTCTCGCTGAGAGGGATTGTTTCATGCTTACTGTTACCGCTGGGCGGGATTTCTGTTTTGGTGTTCAGTTTCAAGGGATTGATGCCCTAGGCCCATTGCTTATGTAATCAGGTTTTGGGATCCTTGTTAAAACCCACTGTAAATACAAACACTACTTACCAAAAAAAAATGGAATATAGAACAAAAAGTTTTTAATGGCCATGAAGGCACATAGCCAACAGAGCTACAAAAGAACAGAACTCTGACACATCATGCATAAAGTCAACTGACTATTAGCATTAGTATCCATTTTGCATTCTAAAATTAAATGTTCTTTTCATTAATACAAAAAATAAATATCCTCTTCTCTCATTTCTTCCTCCCTGTTTAATATCCTATCCTCCTCTCATTTCTTCCTTCCTGTTTAATAATTAAGTTGATGTGAAAGCTAGTCCTCAAGTGGGCCGTTAGCATCTTTGCGCTAAAATTGATGTTAGCCTTACGTATGTCTTTTACTGGTATTCCAATGTGGGTTAAGAAAATGAATGCTAAAACCTCCTAGATAAATTCAACCTTGGTCCTTGATAAACTGAAAACTGTCAATTCGTCTAAAACTATCAAAAGGGGGCACAACAAGGCTGCAAAGGAACCTCCTAATAAATGTTAAAAAAAAAATGGGCTAGGACCCAAACCCAGCATCTCCTAACAAAGTCCTCATTTCCTACCATGCGGATACCAGCCCTTTACAGCCTAAGGTTAAAATCCGAAAAGGGTATATTTACTTTGTAAGTGGATTACACAACAGAAAAGCCTTCTTCCACACATAGTAGACCCAAAGGAGGACCAGGTGGGTACCCTATAAAATTAATTTACATTACAGATTCGATTAAAGAGACCCAGAGGACATTGCAGGAGCCATTTCAGTTATAATCAACAGCTATAGGACATAAACAAGGTCAATTTTGAAGAGTACCAAGGATACCTAAGTGGGGGAAGACACCGTAAAAGTGCCCTAACACTCAGCTACCAGCCATCCACAGGTTACAATAGAGAGGCCCAGAGGATTTGACACAGTCCATTACAAGTAAAATTGACATCTGTAGGACATAAAGAAGATCTATTCTAAGGAATGCCAAGGAGCTCTAAAGAGGGTAACGACACACTCGCCCTCTTTATCACATGCCAAAGGCCAAAAAAGAGGGAGAAAGAAAAAGACTTGTAAAATGCAGGCCATGGTTAGAGGGTCAAGGCGTCTGCTTCATGCAGCCTGCTAGAGTTAGGGCTAGGGTTCTATTCGTGCCAATGCCAACGCGTATCCCATAAAGGAATGCAAAGTAAGGAACGTTCGTGATTAGATCAAGTGCACGTCCAACGTGAGTGAACTTTGATAACGACTACCAGTCATTAACTTTGCTTTGACTGTACACTGAAATCAACTTATACACAAAGCAGAAATGTGCATCTGCGACTATCAGTTGCAAATTATACACAATACCACTCATTAACATTGCTTTGACTGTACACTCAGTCCCAAATTATATATAGGAAAAAGCATAGGTGGAAGAAAAAAATCTTCATTGTTCAGATAAGGATTAGTTTTCATAGGTTTAGATGTGAAACAGGGAGATGGACAATGCCTAAGGAATAATAGGAAGAAAGGATATGTACTCTATGCAGTACAGGGACAATAGGAAGGGAGAAACATTTTATCTATGAATGCTCAGTTTTTCAAACATGCTTAAAAAAGAAAAGGGTATACAGCCAGTAAAATAAAACTAATTCAAATCAATAATAGATAGAACAGCCTTAACAAGAATATTAATGGTCATATGATTTGATTCATGTGTTTCCATATTTAAAGGTTTCATAACTTACATTTAAAATCTTACAAGTAATTAAAATCTTTCATTTCAGATATGTTAATATAAAATAACTTAGTACACTTAAAATCTTACCAGTAATTAAAATCTTTCATTTCAGATATGTTAATATAAAATAACTTATATAGTACACAACTCTATAAGTTTAAGTAACTTTTATGTCCACACCCACCATGTAAAACAAGGTTGTGCGCTTTTAGCCTTCAGCACTTTCCTTAGCATGTGCCACACAACCCTATCTTAAATAAGTTAATTAACGTTCCCTAACTTAGGGTTAAGTAACATTTAAAATCCACAAGTCGTTGTGTGGAGGAAGGAACCTTTACATTAAGTTAAGTAGTTATTAAGTGGTTTTTAAAGTCCAGAATTTGCTGTGTAGGAAGAGGTTTGTGTGTTTAATCATCTTAGGGGCGCACATATCTTAATCATATACCAGACAATCCCAACATAAAGGTCTACAATCCACTATATGTGGGAGAAGACTGTGTTATCTAACTTTTGAGGCGAGGCTGTGCTATCTGCATTCAGGAAGTACATATCCTGCCCATGGGCTAGAGTACCAAGTTTAACATGTAAATACAAATGTGACACAATCAACTTTCAATTAAGTCTAAATCTTGGCGTACTCTCTTCACTTTTAAACTTAAAGCAGTTTTCATCATCAATGAAACCATACGTGATAGATGTGATACGAGGTTATAAAAGGATTTTTATAAAAATGTTATTTATTGAATTAAACCTTTATTTAAATTCTTAAAGCTAAAGACAAATCTCTCCTCCCGCAAAATTCACCCATTCTTAACGCAAAAATCATCTTGCCACTCCGGTTATATAAAATTCGCCCTACAATTCATCTCATGTTTTTTTTTCTCGTCTGTCTCATTTTCCTGGCCAAACCTTACTGCCAATGATGGCGATTACAGTAAATATTATCGAAGAATCTTCAATTTTACTTTTGGCAAACCGTACTCTAAATAATCCCGATCACAGTAAATAATGGCGAAGAATCACTTACGGAAAATACAGCAATTCTGTAACGGCATCAGATTCTCGTACTTAGCACCTTCAGAGTCCTCCCTCCGGAAAAAGAAAAAAAAACAAAACAAAACAACGAAAGCTTTGCACTTGGTGAGATTTGAACTCTCCACCTATGATGGATGTCGTTAACCAGAGATGGTGGTCAGATTAGGCGATGTTCAAATCTTCTTCCTCTCGCATGGCTTTCGACTGAAATGGTGTGAAGAAATGAGAGGAGAGGGGGGGTCTTATATAGATCTCCCCGCTGCCGGGATTTCCATTCCCGGCCGCCGGGATGTCAACTCCGTCGCCGGGTTCTCGATTCTCTGTCGTCTTGTCCACCATTTCGATGCGTGCCTTGAATTTGTCTGACGCTGTAAAAATAAAAAATAAAAAATAAAAAAATATTAAGCACGTTTAAATATTTTTACCTATGGTTTGGTGGAGTAGTGAATAACGTGGAGATGTTTTTTTGTTTGTTATTTATGGTTGTACTTAGTTGTATTTTATATTAATTTAATATAAATATTTTTTTTATTTGGTTATTGTGAGAAATTTTTATGATCAATGCATAAAGGCTGAGCAATCTCCTCCTAATTATGATCCTTCCTAAAACTAAGAGCTATAAATTTAACACAAAGCCATTAATTTAATATAAATATATATTATGCTTTGAGGTAAGTGAGATTAATAAGTTTAAATACTTATTAAAAAGAGATCTAAGTTTAACTATGAAGCATGCTTGTTTGCAAAGGTAATTAATCCTCTCTTTAAATCTTTTAAGTGCGTGTCAAAGATGGTATAAACCCCGAGCAAAAATCATCCCCTCACACCGAATCATAACAACAAAATAATATAAACTTGTTAAAAGCAAAAATATAATTATAAACAACTCTTGATGCATGCAATGTAATAGTTACAAAAATTTACACGCCGACAACAACCACCACCTCTCCTTAGAAATAGAGACCTCACATGTTAAATTTATAGCCTATAGGTATTCTAAGCATGCGAACGCCTAATTACATGGGATTTGCATGTAAGTTCTAATAAAGTTTAGTATAATTGATTAGGTTTTTCAAGATTTTAATCTTATTAAAAAAATATGCAAGTGTTAAGTTAGTGTGATATTATATTATTAAGTTGCATAATAATGCTATACGATTACTAATATACTGCGTATATAATATGTTTTAATTTTATAAATAAAAATTAAAGTTTATAGTTTTAGAAGGATTGATGGAAAAAAATTAAATTAAATTAAATTAAATTTAAAAAAAAATATCAAATTTTGTGAACTTTAATATTTAATTTTATTTTTTTATTTAATCAATACTTTTTATACATATTTTTTGTGGAGTTGAATCTAGATCTCATCGAGGATAATGTAAGTGGCGTCTTTGTCGATAGATCACATGAACACCAATCTTAACATGCTCAAGTCTAATCAATAATGCAAGTAGTATCATTGTGAGTGGACAACACGCACAATGATCTTAACATTCAATTAAATGGTATAAGCTAAGTAATTAAATTCCTCGATAGCAAAGTTTAAATTTTACAAAGTTATACATGTCGTTAGCAAAGAGTGAATAATCTTGCACATTGATCTTAGCATTCAATTAAATTGTATAAGTTCAATAATTAAATTCTTTGATAGCAAAGTTCAAATTTTATGAAACTATACATGTCATTAGTAAAGAGTGAATAATCTTGTATTAACCAAAAGATATTAGCTTAGTCGATTAAATTCCTTGGCTTTCAAGCATGAGCTTAATTAGTTAAATTCGTTAGTTTTGAGACTCAAGTTCAAAACTTTCCAAAACATACATGCTTAATAGTTAAGCTAATGTAATACTATTTACATGTTGATGATGCAATATGGATAGGCATGTATCAATCTTATATGATCAATTAAAATATATATAGATATATTTAATATTATAATAAATTAATGGATTGTTTTTATGAATTTTTAATCAAACGATATTAGCTCGGTAGATTAAATTCTTTGGCTTTCAAGCATGAGCTTAATTATGTTGTCTACTTTGAGACTCAATTTTAAATCTTTCCAAAACATACATGCATAATAGTTAAGTTGTTGTAATATTATTTATACGTTGATGATGTAATATGGATAGGCATGTTTCAAAATCATATGATCAATTAAAATATATATATTTAATATTAATATAAATTAATGGATTTTTTTTTTTGGATTTTAATTTGTAATAGTTATTTAATGACAAGAGTTTTAGTGGTTAAACACTTTAATTTTTTAATATGGGTGAAACCAACATTTTTTTTATTGAGGTTAGTGTGAGAAACCCTTACAATCGACGTTCAGACTGGGCATCTCTATCCCAACTTGTGGGTACTTTTGAACATTACCCACATGCACTTTGGTGAAAAGTGCAAAGGATCACATTAGAGGCTCAAACAACCAAATCAAGAGGAGGTTGGGTACTTTTGGCTTAGGCATGCTAGGGATGGATCCTAAAAAAAATTTGACGTTGAAGAAGGATGAAAGAAACAAAATACAGAGAGCATCGAACATTTTGTACCTCATCTAGAAGCGGACGGGTACCAAAAATCCATCATCTGATGACCTGCAAAGGAAACAACCAAGTATGGGAACAAATGGAGATCTTGCCCCCTTAGTAGGCACAAATGGGTACCAAAAACCTGTCACCCAATGGTGTATAGTGGACGCTGCCGAAAGTTTTACCCTGTAAAAGAGGAAATTTGGTATAAAAAAATCGTCGATGCAAAAGGTTTGATAGCTTGCAAAAGTCAAGAAGCTAAAATCAACTAAGTCTTGGAAGTGCCAGAAATATTGTACTAAGTATAAACAAGAAGAGGTAACAAAAGTCTATCGCCCATCCATGGAGAACACATATGTCTAAGTATCAAGACTACAGAAAGATATGTACCCAGGCTAGTAATGGATGGGTACATAAAGTTAATCACCTACTAAAAAGTAGGGATGATAAATTGGCTAAGTCTTGAACCCACTAGAGAAGTTTCCCCAAAAGTTGAATGGATTGGTACCAAAAGTTTGTTGCCCATTGATGAAGAGCATAAATAGATAAAATATCATCTAAGTCTTAGGAGCACCAAAAATTTTGTACCAAACATAGGCAAGAGGAGGTATCAAAAGTTTATTGCCCAATGATGAAGAATGGAAATGGCCAAAATATAGTTAAGTCCCTTAATTGTCAAAAATTTAATCTTAGCAATGGAGAAGGAGGGGTACAAAAGACTTGTCAGCCCTAGCTGAAGAATTGACTGTCGAAAAAATTGAACCTGCCTTAGTGGAGGAGAGGTACCAGAAATCCATCGTCTAAGCATAGGCAAAAGAAGGACATGCAAATACGTCAAAGTATTAGGACCGTTAGAAGATATGTATCAATGCTAGTAATAGATGAGTACATAAAATTCATCCCCTACCAAATCAGCTCAGTCATGAACCCACAGGAGAAGTTGCCCCAAAATTTGAATGGACTAGTACCAAAAGTCCATCATCCGTCGATCAAGAACAAAAAGAAATAGAAAATTGGCTAAGTCCTAGGATTGTCAAAGATTTTGTACCAAGCATAGGCAAGAAAAGGTACCAAAAGTTCATCGTTCATCCATAAAAACATGAAGAGAAAGAAAATCAGCTAAGTCTTGGAAGCGCCAAAAAATTTGTACCAAGCATAGGCAGGAAGAGGTACCAAAAGTTCATCACCTGGTGGTAAGAAAAAAAGAGGAAAATATAGAAGTATCTAAGTATCAGGATTGTCGAAATATAAGTACCAAGGCCAACCAGGGACAAGTGCATAAAATTTGTCACATACCAAATTGGCTAAGTCCTGAACGCATCAAAGAAATTTCGCTAGAAGTTTATTAGATTGGTACAAAGAGTTTATCACTTGTTAGCAGTAAAGAAGAAGGGGTACAAAAGATCTGTCAATTATTAGCAACCTCGTTATGCATTCGACAACCATGGATCAGTAAAGATAGGTCAAGTTTGATATGATGCAATAGTTTGTCAGTATGTGGGCGATCACCATCTCATTTTACCAACAAAGCAGGATCTAATTGTCAGATAATTCCTGTAGATACCAAATTTTAGTCATTTGCAGTCGCATTTTCACAAAACCACCAAAATACCTCTAAATTCATTACAAATGCACAAAAGCCCCACAAATCACCGCAAAACTGTCACTAGCTACCTAATTTTGGCTAATTTTGTTTAAATTTCCCCTAGCTTCCTCATTCTCTTCTATTATCCCTTAAGTTTTCCTAATTCCCTAACTTTTCCCCAAATTCCTCCAATTTTCCCTTTACCTGTTCCAATTCCTCCTAAATTCTTCTAATTCCCTCTTCTTCTCTTTCGTTCCCCTAATTTCCCTAATTTCTTCTAAATCTTCCCTAGCTTTTCTAATTCTATTTTATTTCCCTCTTGTTTTTCCTAAAATTCCTCGAAAGTTCCTCTTAGCCTTTCTTTTCCCCTAAATTCCCATTTTTAATTTTTTTAAAGTCTCCTAAAGTCTTATTCTCCTCTAATTTCTCTTTTTTCCTAAATTCCTAAATTCTTTAATTTTCCCTAATCTTCCTATAATTTTCCTCTTAGTTTAATTCCTCTAATTTCCTCTTAGCCTCTCTAATATCCTAATTTCCACCTAATCTCCCTCATTTATTCCTTCCCTCCCCCTCAAAATTCTCATAATCCTTCTTATTCACTTAATTCCTCCATTAAGTCTTTCATTAGCCTCTCATTAATTCTTAATCCTATCTTAAGTCATGGTCAAATCCCTAAGGAATGTGCACAATAATTTAAAAATCCCCCCTCAAATCCCTAGGACTATCCAAAATCTCCATTTGTAGCCCTCATTCATTTCACTTTGTCCCCCCACCCACTCTCCCTCCAAAAATTGGATGATTAAAAAATATGAGAAAAGCCCCAAGTCAAAGAGGAAATAAATTGGCTAATTTAATAGTTGGCCTTTCCTCCCTCCATGTCACATTTTCTAGAAATTTAAAATTCCAAAGTGCATCCCCCAAGGCACACACCTCCCCATGAGCCTCACTCTCCCCTAGGTCACTTTATGGAAATTGGGTGGGTGAGAATTCACTCCATCCAAAGCCATTTAATTTGGAGGTTACACATTCGACCAAGTGAAATCCTCTAGATTTGCATTGGACCTTGCACCATCCACATGGCTGCTACCTAGCCTCCACATAACCCCCATGCCACCTACCCTTCCCCTCACCAAATTTCTAACAATCTCCCCCATTTTCATCATTTACAAGAGAGTTCATGTTCTTATGTTGTTATGTTGCCAAAACTTGACCAGCCACCCTTGCTACTCTTATAGAGTCACATGCCATCATCACTGTCCTTTAGGAGCTTAACCATGGTGGCCATGGAGGATTCTTGAGGAGCCCAACATCGAATTTGATCGTCAATCATGCTCAACTCAACAGACATCCAGCCATCTCACCTACACCAGAGGAGTTCCAAAGACCACCTGCAACCCCCAGCAAGGGCACCTTCCCCCTCCTGCAATCTTATCCTAACTATTGCATATGGCCACACAAAACCAATCATCCTTAACAGTTATACAAAAATGATAATCTCTGACAATTTCTCAGTGGCACAACACACAGAGCACCCACTTACCAAACAAGCAAATGAAGGTATAAAGCACCATCTTTCTTGGTTTTGTGAGCTTTTAAATTGATTTTGTAAGCATCTACATGTTTTTATAATGTTTTACTATATTTTCTTTAACAAGGACCTCATGTAAAGGAGGCCCTTCAAATTCTACTGATTTCATTTGGTTTGCATGTGTGTAGGTCTTACCGCAACCGACAAAGCACCAGGGTGGTCTAGGAAACACACATATAAAACCCACCCACAAACTCTGATTGTGGCATGAATAATAGTTGCACCTAATTATTTGTTGTAAAAGGGGTTACCCCCCTTGTTTTATTTTAAAAGAAATAATGTTTTAAAAGCTCCCTTTGGTAGGGCTTGATTGTACTAAAAGACTCTTCATTTGCTTATGAGATATATATATATATATATATATATATATATATATATATATATATAGTTTGTCTTTCCTTCGTTTCTATGGTAAGGTGCATTTTCATGCTTACAAAATTCCAACAATAAAATCTCTATTGATGTGCTCGTGCGAATGTTAATAGTGGCTCAACAAAAATTTTACAAAAAAATCAACAAACTAGACACAAACAACAAGGCCAAATGACCTAAGATGAAGCAAATTCTAGCCATGTCAGCGGACCACAACCAGGTGGTTACAATAGATATAACGCCAAGTAGCTTAACAAACTGGCTTTGACATAATGACAATCCACCCTTGAGGCAATGATGCCCTGATAACCAAATGTATTGTAAAAAGGCTATCCATAATAGAATGTAGAAAGTTCAAAAGGTCGACTCTTAAGCTTTTACAACTTGTATGTATGAAAGCACTTTGCAAATAGAAATACAAATTGGATTGTTGTTTGGCCTTTGGTTCAACTTTCTTATAGAACATGTATGTATAATTGATTGCTTATTTATAATATAGGCTAGTTGAATGAACATAGTACCAATTATCTTATTTATAATTGATTCCTGCATGTGTTCATTTTCTAGTTCTAGAATTCACAATCCATTGGACTATAAGACGCATAAAATATTATTCTATGATTGATAAAAACTGGTTGGTTTGTTAGGAAATTTGATTAATTTCTTGATTGCATAGCTTTTATATCTCATGCATTTTAATGCAGCTTAACCTGCACCATTATAAGTTCTAGCTTCAACTTCTTTCATCTCTTTCAACACCCTTTCCTCCCATATTTTAGGAAAAGCTAGTTAGAACTTCATAGGAACCGATATACTTCGAAGATTGATCACTGAAGCCTCACAACTTCAAGGTTATTCAATGTTGGTCAAGGTCTTTGGGTGCACAATCTTACCATTGGAAAAATTTTAGACCAACACAACCATGACCTCTGATAAGGGTGACAAATGAGCTTATAAATAGTGGCTAAACACACAGCCATACACACACTTGCCCACATCATGGTTAAAAATTAATTAGTTAATGTGATTAACCCTACAACCGATGCTCAGGGTTGGGCATCCCCATCCCACCATGACCTCTCATAAGGGTGGAGTTGAGCATATCAATAGGGATTTAACACACAACCACACACACGGTGGTTTGAACCTTGGACCTACCAAAGAAGAATCTCGAACCGTTGTGTCGTCCCACAAGACTAGGTGAAACTAATATAATATCATATAATCATAATTAAAATTATTAATCTATTTATTTATTTATATTTTTAGGCAATCAAATGGCATTAGCTCAAGTGATTATATTCTTCAACTTTCAAGGAAGAAACCTAAGTTCCAATCTTAATTGTCAAATTGTTACAATACCGCCATATGGTCAATGATGTAATATGGAGTCATTTCAATCCCATATGACCTATTAAAAAAATTATATTATAAGGTAATACATAGAATTTGGGGCAATTGGTTAGATTTCATACCATCAACCAAGGTTCCAATCTCATGGGAGAACCTTGATATTTATTAAACAATATGATCTCAAAATCCATTAACTTTCAAAGAAGATATTTAAGTTAAAACCTTAACAACTATATAAGTAATTACAAATTGTTATAATATCATTATATGATCATTAATATAATATAATTAAAGGATATTAAATCTTCACGAAGGATTAGGGAATTTTTTTCTAAAAAATATCTCATCTTTTAAGAGCCATATCTTTGCAAAGGTTGTTTGATTTAGCTGATTCTTGGACTAATTTGTGCAAAATTTGAAGATCTTTAAAATGAGTGGTCATATGAAGGAATTTAAGTAATATTGAGGGAGATACAACTCTGTGAAGTTAGCCATCTAGAACAAGGGTAGTGACGATTTTTCAAGTCACAAAAAACGAAATTGTAAATATTTGTCAGCTAGGTTTTGAATGATGGGAGGAGCAATGGAGGGCTAGGACTTCAGTGAGGCAAGGCATTCTATTTGGACATAGAATTTTCCAGCTAAGTTTCTTTTTCCCTTCTTTATATTAGAAATTTTACATGCAAATTATTATAATTTTTTATCAAATTATATTTTATATAAAGGATATTTTGATAAATTTCAATAGATTTTGAGTTTTAGTTTCCTTCCCATGGACCTATTTACAACTAAATTTTTAAAATCATCACTAGTAGTAGAGGTTAGTGAGCACACCACAGAGGATGAATACTTGTTGCTCAAAGATAGGGTAATTATTAGTAAATTTAATGGGTATTGGCTAGGGGCTTTAGCCTTGAGAAAATGGATTGAGAGAAGTTGGAAGTCTCTAGGAGTGATTCTATATTTTCTTCCCAAAGGTCTCTTCCTATCCATTTTTTTATTCTAGGGAAGAAATAGATAGAATCCTAAAACGGGGTCCTTGGTTTATGAGAAGAGCAGGACTCTTCCTTACCTGTCGGTATGAAGGCTTTTCACCTAAAAATATAAATATATCCCTAGTACCAGTTGGGGTTAGGATGTATGGTTACCCATTGAATTGTGGGATATAGATACCTTCAAGGCAATAGACAACACTCTAGGAGAATTCCTTGAGATTTCAAAAATTGCAAAATATGGATTCTTAGCTATTTATGCTCTGATATTGGTCATAATTGATATAAGGAAATCTTTACCAGAACCAATCATTCTTAAGTATGGGGATAGTATGTGGATCCAAAACATAGATTATGAAAACATATATTTTATATGTAGAAGATGTTATGAGGTGGGGCATATTGAGAGATCATGCCCTAAGAAGAGTCCAATATAATCATATGTAGAAAACCATAAGAGAAACTTACAAATGGATATGGATGAGGATGGTTTTCAACTTCTAAAAAATAGATCTAGACAAATGAAAGCAATTAAACAATGGAGAGCAGTAAGGGATGATATTGGAAGAAATACCAACTCTTTTAAAACTTTATCCTATGAAGAAAAAGTAGATCAAAGCTTCGAGGACATAGTACAATAGGTTCAACATATTAACAAGAAATTGTCTATTCAGTATGATCTTGATTTAGGGATAAACATTCTCGATGAACCTAAGGAATGTGGCTCATTAGATTTTGAATACTGTCTTGAAGTACCATGCACCTTTTAGGAGGAAAATTATGGTAAAGAAAATGTAGTGTTAGATGTTAATACCTCTACCGTTAATAAGGAAATACCAGAAAATGAGCAGAACAAGTCAAAAGCTTCTATAGTATATCTAGGAGAAGATAAATCTGATGAAAAATAAAGTTGTGAAAGAATATTGAGGAATAGAATAATAATATCTACTCCTAATATAAGCAAGGCAAAAAGAGAAAAACCCTCAAACTATCAAGCGAGATCGAAGGAAGCAAGAGCAAACATAGAGAAAGGAACACAAACTAAGTTGGTTGAACTTATCTTTACCAAACAAAAAAATGATATTGGTAATTTCCAGGAGGTTCCGGTAGCCCCTAATGAGACATGATTATCATATCATGGAATATAAGGGGTGCTAATGCCCCCTCAAAGAAGAGGTGTGTTAGAGACCTTTGTAGAAGTAATAAGCTTGACATTCTTTATATCTAGGAAACTAAAATACCAAAAGAATAAGTTTATAATACTATAAAAGTAGTATGGGTGAGATGTGAATGGGATGCTATGGATTATGAAGGAGCGGTAGGGGGAATTCTTACTTGTTGAAATCCTATTAGAACATCCTATATAACCATTCATAAACCTAGACATTGGATAGCCTCTTTAGTCACATGTTACTTTGTAGATATTCATTTCATCCTTATAGATGTTTATGGACCTACAACTCAGTCAAGAAAATTAGAAGTTTGGAGTGGAATTGAAGTCTTTATGAGAATTAAAGACCAAGAAAACCAATTCATGATCATAGGGGATTTTAATGCCATAACCAAGCTAGATGAAAAATTTAGGGAAACTAGAAAACTAATCTAAAGTATGAAAGATTTCTTAACTTTTATTTGAAACAATAATCTATGGTAGGCGAAGTATGAAGAAGACAATTGTAGAGGAGGAAAAATCGCCCACCATGTACAGTTCTTGATAGACCTTTTGGGAGCCAAGGTCACTATAGGGCTATTTTATTTCCTCTACACTTGGGGGCTTCGAAGATTGAAGGATTCACCAGGAATATTTTAAGGACTCGCTCCAAGTCTAGGATGGATTGTTTGATGTTTTTATTGAACAAGCACCTAAGTTTAGTCTTACTAAGATCTAAACTATGAAGAATTAAAGAACAATGTAGGCAAACGATGATGCAAGCAAACAAAAAGCTATTCCTAGAATGATTCTTTGGTTGAATGAGGACTATCCCTAATTTTCAAGAAAGTAATCTTTTTATTTTCAAGCAAAGGATATACAAACAATATTAGCCTAGATACAAACTATATGCTTTTATTATTTGATGCCTAGAAATAATACAAAATGCCTTCTTTTTCTTATGATCAAAATCTAGAGCAAAAATGAACAGAAGATGAACAAAAATAGACAATAAACAACCTAAAATATTTATCAGAGAGCTTACTTGATCCAATGGCTTATCCTAGCCAAATTTGTGCCCCATAATATATAGCCACGAATTTGGTAAAACCTAAAAGTCAACAACATAAACTAGGAAAACTGATAAGTGTTTGGGGGCCTTTTTAGGCCGCTACATGACTGGGCTTAGAGGTGCAACAATCAAGCCCTCTTGGTCCTTTTCGCTAACCGTTCAAAAGTGAAAATGATTGTTGACCTTTGGAAACAAGCAAAACAAGATATGACAATATGAAATAGTGAAAACAAAGTGTAAACACAACGAATGCAATGGAAAATAAGTATGTAAGAGATAACCTAGGGTTTTGAGAGAAAAAGTTTACCCTCAAACTATTGTGAAAAAATTTGCATGTTGTAATTAGCGGGCATGAATTCAAAAACAAGGTCATTCAATGTTGGTCAAGGTCTTTGGGCGCATAATATTACCATACGCATATTTTTAGACTAATAGTTTTTGGCATGCCTGGTGGGACCCAAATCCCACCATCTGGATAAATGAGAGTTTCAATGATACCCTGTTATAATAATATCCTTTTCAATTACCTGGTGACTCTGTGTAAATACAACCCAAATTTTATTTAAGTTACCTTTAAAAAACCATGTTGCCTCGTCACCTTACACACTATATGTTCACAAGATAGGTGGCTAGAGGATTGGATGAACCATTAGAATTACTAGAATTACCTCTCCATACTCATAAAAAATAAAATTATATTGCTCCTCCTGAATCATCATCTTATTCAAATATTTCAAAAGAGCAATACCTTGAAGATCACTCTTTGTCGACCTCATTAGATACTTTGTTACCAATGGCTCAAAATAATAATTAGAACCTTAAGAACTAGCCAACCCATAATCATATAGGGCCTCTAAATTTATCCATCCAAAATCCAATCCCCTAAGCAACATTAAAAGCACTACCAACATACGATGGCACCAGAAATACTGCCTATGAACATTGTCAAGATGTAGTATCATTGGTTGCCATACATAATATTAAATAAGAAGATGTCATGATAAGACTATTAGTCATATTATTGAGAGGAAAAATGTTGTACTAGTACAAAACCTTGCCAAATCAAAATATAACTACATGGGCCTAACTGGCTGGAAAATTAGTGGAAGAATTCAATGAATAAGTAGATCCATTCTCTCTACTAACATAATTCATCATTATAAAAAGGCACCCACAGGAGGAATTAACAGATTTCAACATTAGGTTTAGTCGAACATGGAAAAGGGTCCCCCAACATCTTAGACCAACTAATGAACAAGCCATATGTTATTATCTGAGGGTATTCCATTCAGAGATGGGCATGGCTATAAGGAAATCTAATGTGCTTACATTCCCTCAGATATTCCAAGAATAATTGAAGGTAGAGAAGGATTTAATTACTATAGGAAGGTTACCCCCTAAAATGGAAATCCCAATATTGCTAGATTTACCTCAACAACAAGTACAAATCTCAGTTACACACACTTCCTTTATAGCTACCACTCCTCCCATCAACTTTCCAGCATGGCCAATTCCACCAATTACTCAAACACTTCTTGCACCCCCTACAACACCATTGTTGCAAGCACCTTTTGTTGTTCCTGCATTGCCAACTCCTGATCCTCAGACAATTATCTTGCAAGAGATGGTCACAGCCATAAAGAACCTCACCAATGAAGTTACTACCATGAAAATAAATGAGGCTGAGAGAAGCTTTCAACCAAGAAGATTTACATTTGTCATAAAGGATCAAGCTACTTCTACTAGCAAGCTTGTGGAAAAATCTAATACAATATACAATAATCAAGAAGGTGAATCTTTTGTCGTTGGCTCTAAGTTAGACTACTGATGTTCAATATGAAATGACCCACATGGTGAAAGCTCATGCATGATGCACCAACATCACATCCAAAAAATTATCATTAAGAAGGCAGAAAGGGCTAAAGAATGCTAGGTAAATATGCTAAGGGAAATGGATTATAACTTCATGATATAATTTGTTAAACTGGTTTTAGTCCTAACAAGATCAGAGAAGAAACCTTTTCCAAGTGATCCTAAGATAATGGATCCCTTTAAAGTACCTTCTAAGACAAAGGACCATCCAAAAAGAGATGTCCCTCATACTTTACATGTTCCAAAACTAGCTCAACAACTACAAAAGGTGACAAAGGAAGATGAAACCCAAGAGTAGGCAAGAGACAAGCTGAGATACCCTTCTCTGACCAAGCACCAAAGGATTGAAGCCACTCAGGAATACAGGAATAAGTATGATTAATTTGAAAAATAACATAAAAATTAGCTTAATATTCATGGTTTCAACATTATGGAGGAATTAAAGAAGTCTCCATCAAAAAATAACATGTATGATGCACTCCTTAAAAGGGATCATTGATGAAGCCCCTTCTAACCGTTCAAAAGTGAAAATGATTGTTGACCTTTGAGAACAAATAAAACAAGATATGACAAGAAGAAATAGTGAAAACAGAGTGTAAACATAATGGATGCAATGGAAAACAAGTATGCAAGAGATAACCTAGGGTTTTGGGAGCAAAAGTTTACCTCCAAAGTATTGTGACCGAATTCGTAGGCTATAAGTAGTGGGTGTGAATTCAAAAACAAAGAAGAAAACCAAATTCGTGCCCCGTGAGGGAGGAGAACGAATTTGTAGAAGAGGACTTAAAATTAATCTATGAATGCAAAATGCAATTAACACTAAGAAATAATGATCTAAAGAGCTAATAATGCACAGAAGAAATGTGATAAGCCTATGGAGGAAGTAAGAGTAAAAGCAACAACCAATATGGAAGATCTCTCCTCCTTCTCTAGAAGAAAAATTATGTGCATGACTTGTTGTCAAAGCTTCTCCACTTGTTCGTCCACATCAACAAATCACAAGGGGTATACAAAAAGTAGAGCGCTAGAGCATTCCAAAAGCATTGAATTGATAGAAGATAGATCTTGATATCTCTCTAGTTGGAAAAAGGAAGCCCAATCCTTCTATTATTTTTTTTAGGTGCATTATGTTCATTGGTTCTTTAAGTTCTTTACCATATAACATTTCTAAATGATTGGCTCTTGAGTCAAACTTGTTCGTTATGACAAAGGGGCCAATCCATTTGGGATAAAATTTACCTTTTAGATCTATGCAAGCATTCGTGTTCTTTTGGTTTTCCTTGAGGACAAGATCCCAAACCTCAAGAGAATGAGTGTAAACTTTCTTAGAGTAATATCGTTTAAGCCTATTCTAATAGGCTCAAAGATGCTCTAAGGCATGGATGCACTTCTTATCCAATAGATCCAACTGGTTTAAATGATCTAAATAAAAGTTGAGGCATATTTTGAGTGTGCCTCCTTTCTTAACGATAGGAACAACAACACAAGGGATTGACCCAACAAATAAAAAGCTATTTCAAAGGATATCATCATGAGTCATGTCACAAAGAGTATCCCCTTCAATGTATTCTTTGAGACTCACTAAACGAGCTAAACGAAAGTCAACATATTCTCGTATTGTGTCATCCTTCTTAGCGATAAGGAAAATGACTCGTAATTACTCAAGATCTTTAGGAGACATAGGAATGGGATCCACTTGAGAACTAGAAGACTCAACATGGACTGCACAAGGGATTGAATCATAAAATAAGAAGCTATATCATAGGATATCTTCACGATCCATATCACAAAGAGTATCCTATTCAACATACTTCCATGAGGTCACAACTAACTTAGGGTGCACCAAAGTTATCACATTGCAAAACAATATGTTAGAGGGAGAAGGCAGTCCCTCATCCTCATTACTCCATTCCAAGCCATGATGATCCATGAATTTAGTGAAGGTGACAACTTGATCATCATTGGTTGGTAAGGGTTGGTTTTTATTGGGGATGTAGCCTATGCCACACCTCCCAAGCCAAATATCAACTTCTAAAGACTCTTGAATACCTTTATGTTGTGGTCACAAACCCTTACCTACATATCCCATACTAGATATGATCTATTTAGGAAGTGGGTAATCATTGGATAGATAACAATAGGCAAAGGCTCTCTCTACTGGAAAGGGATTGTTGCCATGGATCTTTTCTTCATGGGACGTACCTACATAGACAAATGTACACATATCGATGTGTACTACTTCACCCTTTTTATGAGGTAAACCCATAGTTTGGGGTGAAGGTGGCAGCTTGGCTAGATCTAGAAAAGGACTTTCAAACAAATGATTATCTTGACCTTGTGATGAGATTATGATTGGTGATTCTTCACTTATTTTGAAGTTATCAAACTTCTTGGTGATTTGAGAATGATGAGAAAAAATGATTAGAGAAGAAGAAAACTTATGAAGAGAAACATATGGATAGAAATTGATCGCAAATTGGGCTTGTTCAACCATTGAACAAAATTGGAATGGATGAAGATTTCCCTGGATGGTGATAAGTTGATTCTTAAATTCATACTTTAAACATTGATGAAGAGTATAAGGGACAACCTCATGGCATGAATCCAAGGGCATCTGAGAAGAAGATTAAAAGATGTTGGGCAAGATACCGCATAAAATAAAGTATCTAAGATCTTGGGTCCTATCCTAAGTGTAGACACCTAAAATGTGTTGTCTTGAGGAGACTCCCAAAAAGCCTCCTTTCCAACCCATGAAATCTATTTTATCAGCTTCAAAGCTAAATCCATAGATTTCTCCAATAATAGGTAATCTTCTACAAAAAAATTTGTTTGACATAACCATATTGACCCGAGACGATTAAGTTTTCCTAACTGTCTTGACCCAAGTCGGTCATGCAAAATCAAAAATAAAAAAATTAAATCAAAATCAAAGGTAGGTAAATTGCCTGTTAGTGGTCGTGCATAGGCCGAAATATCATGCCTACCTTCACGCTGGCCATCCATCACCTGAAGTCACCTACTAGTAGCAAATAAGTTCGCCCTAATTGCTCCCTTTTCCTCACCTTCCTCCTGCCTCGAGGTTATAAATTGTAACCTCACTCCCTTGAAAAAAGAGAGAACAAAAATGAAATTTCATGCAATGAAGTGCTATCGAGAATTTGCTAGGCCCTCTTACTGAAAATGAAATATTGCCATATTGTCATCAAGGATTTGAAAGTGCATCCATTTCTCTCTCTTAAACTTGCTCCTCATCATATCACTCATCTTCGATGGTTGTTTGTCATCCTCCTACATGCAACCCATCTTCAAAAATCTTCGTTCTTCACTCCAAACTCCACTTGGGCTTGGTCACGCACAAGCGCAAAACTATGACAATGACCATCTGTAGATCGAAACCATATCAACCTGAGATAATCACCGTCGACTAGCCATGTGATAAGTCTTATCTACATTTCTAGCTTAGATTTATCAATTTTATTCATGCTTTAGCTTAGATAATTAATATTCCATGCATTTAGTTGTTTTCATATTATTACACATTTCCAAATCTGATACGGGTCCAATTGCGATGGACCCCACATATGCTACTTATTTGTTGTTGTTTCTATTTGTATGCAGGTGATAGAACTTGAGGGCAGCGAAAGACTCCATATCTGATCCTAAGTGGTGATCGCAGGAAAACCCGCTCCCCAAACAATGTGTTGACATGAAAAATATCTAGATTGCACCAAAAGGCATTCCTTGTTGAGAAAATGGGAGTCATACCCTCTTTCTTACCTTTGTATCATTTGTAAAATCCTTTTGAGAGGATTATATTGTAATTACAAAGTTGTATTGTAACATTCATATATAAAATCAATTTTTATTGCTTTCGCATCTTGTTCATTATTGTGGTACAATTTATCATCCTTAAAATGGTAATCACGGTGGGACGTTGATCACACCCTGTCATCCCAATTCCATCCCAACCACATCCTACACATTTTTGCCTTCATATAATTAATCACCTCCTTCCACCTGAGAATGAAGTTCATCCATCATCCATTAACATGATCTCCATCGACCTTGCCACTCTACTTTTTTATCTGGGTAACCCTTTGTAGTTTTTTATTTGAGAAATTATGAGTCTAGGCAGTACAGGAGGAGTGAAATAATGTACCCTAGAATTAACATGGGATCCATGAGGAAAAATAGCCAACAAAAACCACACATGGGGAGAACTCCACACTTACCACCATCGAGCGATGCTCCCACGAGAGAGGATGGAGCATATGGTTGGGCCATGATTCGCTCGTTTGAGGATCTGGATCATGGTTCACCTACTTCTACTTGGGCATTTCACCCAAAATCCTTCTTCCTAATATGTAAATCTCTATGTGGGTGTTGTGCTTTATATACCACCATTAGGGCCATCCTGGGATACATGTGGGATAATGGCTACATACTCTCGTAGCGTTGCTCAAGGTGTTTTTAGAAATTTTTATTTGATAAATTATGAGATTGGGTAGTATGGGAGGAATGAAATAATGGACCCTAGAATTAACATGAGGTCCACGAGGGAAAACAACCAACGAAACCACACATGGGGAGAACTCCACACCACCATAGAGCGATGCTCCCACGGGAGAGGATGGAGCATATGGTTGGGCCATGATTCGCTCGTTTGAGGGGCTGGATCATGGTTCACCTACTTCCACTTGGGTATTTCACCCAAAAGCCTACTTCTTGATTTGCAAAGCTCTATGTGGGTGTTGTGCTTTATATACCATCATGAGGGCCATCGTGGGATACATGTGGGATAATGGCTCAAGACTCTCATAGCGTTGCTCAAGGTATTTTTATAATTTTTTTATTTGAGAAATTATGAGACTAGGCAGTACGGGAGGAGTGAAATAATGGACCCTAGAATTAACATGGGTCCCATGAGGGAAAATGGCCAATGAAAACCACACATGGGGAGAACTCCACACTCACCACCATCAAGCGATGCTCCCACAAGAGAGGATGGAGCATATGGTTGGACCATAATTCACTCGTTTGAGAGGTTGGTTCATGGTTCACCTTCCACTTGGGCATTTTACCCAAAATCCTGCTTCCTAATTTGCAAAGCTCTATGTGGGTGTTGTGCTTTATATACCACCATGAGGGCCATCCTGGGATACATCTGGGATAATGGCTTAAGACTCTCGTAGCATTGCTCAAGGTATTTTTAGAAATTTTTATTTAAGAGATTATGAGACTAGGCAGTATGGGAGGAACGAAATAATGGACCCTAGAATTGACATGGGGTCCACGAGGAAAAATAGCCAATAAAAACCACATATGGGGAGAATTCCATACTCACAACCATCGAGCGATGCTCCCACGGGAGAGGATGGAGCATATGGTTGGACCATGATTCACTTGTTTGAGGGACTGGGTCATGGTTCACCTACTTCCACTTGGGCATTTCACCCAAAAGCCTACTTCCCAATTTGCAAAGCTCTATGTGGGTGTTGTGCTTTATATACCACCATGAGGGCCATCATGGGATACATATGGGATAATGGATCAAGACTCTTGTAGTTTTTCTCAAGGTATTTTTAAAAAAATTTATTTGAGAAATTATGAGACTAGGAAGTACGAGAGGAGTGAAATAATGGACCCTAGAATTAACATGGGGTCCACAAAGGAAAACAAACAATGAAAACCACACATGGGAAGAACTCCACACTCACCACCATCGAGCGATGCTCCCACAAGAGAGGATGGAGCATATGGTTAGGCCATGATTCGCTCGTTTGAGGGGCTAGGTCATGGTTCACCTACTTCCACTTGGGCATTTCACCCAAAATATTGCTTTCTAATTTGTAAAGTTCTATGTGGGTGTTGTGCTTTATATACCACCATGAGGGCCATCCTGGGATACATGTGGGATAATGGCTCAAGACTCTCGTAGTGTTGCTCAAGGTATTTTTAGAAATTTTTATTTGATAAATTATGAGACTGGGCATTATGGGAGGAGCGAAATAATGGACACTAGAATTAACATGGGGTTCATGAGGGAAAATAACCAATAGAAACCACACATGGGGAGAACTCCATGCTCACCACCATCTACTCCCACAAGAGAGGATTCTGGAGTATCGCTCGATCACCACCATGATCACCTTTTGGAACATAACGTTCAACTGAATCCTACAAAGTGTGTTTTTAGAGTAAATTATGGAGAACTTTTAGGCTTAGTCATTTCTAAATGAGGCATTGAAGTTGATCCAAACAAAGTCAAGGTAATATTAGACATGCCTTCCCCATCAATCTTAAGTAGCTCTTTAGCTTACAAGGGAAGATTTAGGCCATTCGATTCTTCATCGCATAACTCTCAAATAAATATCATCTACTTAATTATTTTCTACAAAAAGGGGTCACTTTCCATTGGAAGCATGATTATCAAAAGGCCTAAAACAATATTTGGCTTCTCCACCAATATTATCTCTTCCTCGACCTGGTGCTCCTTTTCTATTATATATATTTACCACTAATTTTGCCTTAGGTCCATGTTAGCTTAAAAGAACAAGGTCAATAAGGAGTAGACCATTTACTACATTAGTGTCACCTTGATTAGTTACGAAGTCAAGTATGCTTATGTTGAGAATATCTATTTAGCGATGGTATTTTCCACTAAAAAAATTATTCATTACATGATAAACCAAACCACTTATGTTATCTCTAAGGAAAATTCCTTATGATACATGATGAGTCACACATATCACAATAATCATACCGCAAAATGGATCATGATTTTGATAGAGTTCAACCTTGAATTCATCAACCAAAAATTAATTAAAGTTTAGGTCATCGTCGACCAATTATTAGAAGCTCCTCTTCTTGATGATAAGTCTCTTACCATAAAAATACATGATGATGCAGTCTTTGCATTATCTGACCTTGAAGAGTTGGATGAACCTGAACACAAAGTTGATCTTACACTATTTTTTGATGGTGTTAGAGTTAGAGTATATTACATCATTTGGATCATGTAAATGTACCACCTTTGGTATATAATTAGAGTAGGAGATTGCTTTAGGTGGAAATTAGCTAGTTACTTCAAGCAATGTAATAAATGCACAAGTGTCAATGTGCAAGTTGTAATATGCAAGGTGTCCCCTTGTACAACTAGGAAGAGTGTTGGCCAAGGAATCTATCTTCCTATATAAAGGGACTCACAATGAGATATCATATATATCAAGTTCATAGTATAAATCTTCATTATAGTAGAGAGTAGTAGATAGTGGTAGAAAACTCTTGTATGAAGTACAATGTAGTTCTTTAGCTTATATTCATGGAGTGACCATCACCTCCATACTGCATTATATTTTTACCACTTTCTAGTTATAGTATATTTCAATCAAATTGCATAATTATTTTCATATTTTTTGCATCTTATTAGGACCCGTGATAGATCTCTCCCACTACATATATCCTCAAAAGTTAAAAGTGGTATTAGAGCTACGATGAATCAATATAGGATTAGGGAGAGTCACCATTGCTACTGTTGGTCTACATCTTTGCAAACCAGATCTATCATTGTGCATTGTTGCATGCAAATATTGCCACTAGGAATCAATTGATAGAAAAAGCCACAATAGTCAATAGGATTAGGGAGAGTCAAAAAGAAATATTGAAAGGACTAAAATAAATCTCAGTTACATAAGTTTTGAGATTACATTTGGCTAGAGTCTATCCAAAGAGTTGTAGAAAAACTCATGAAGACTAGGACTCAACATTCATTCCACTATTTTGACTGATCAACTAGTGAAGACTATTTAAGGATCTAGATTTTTTCAGGTTAACTACTGTTTAAAGTTATTGTTGCAAAAAATTAACTCTCAAAATTTGGGACAGTTCCTACAACATATAAAGAAGGATTTCACCTTCGTTTCCTGAAAGTCTATGTGTTTGAGTTACTATGCTATAGTAACTATAATAATTACCTCATTTGGTAATTTATAAATTATCCTGGGTAGATTATTTTACTACCTAAGTTTAGATATTCAATAATCACTTTTGATTAACGAATATCAATTGTTAGCATGATTTACTAGATTGTTAGTTCGGTTAGCGTCATTAGAGCATTGTTACCTATAACCTAGGGGATGATAATATTCACGTGTCTCTAGGATATATTTAGCCTATCACATTTGTATTTAAACCTTACTATTGGAGCTAAAATTGAATCAACAAATGAAAATCCCTAAATTTAAATTTTTGGTTTTCAATAAAATTAACAAAAGTTGCTAGCCTCTGTTACATTTCATCTGAGATGTTGACTTCCATATGTTTGAAATTTTGAAATTAACATAAGCCTTTTTGTTTTGGATTGATATTATGACCATTGTTTATCATTTGAAAAATCATTAAGGTCAAATTATATGAGCACCCACTACCATGGAAAAAATCATAAAAATACCCGACTTTAAAGTAAGGGTCATAATCGGACCTAAGCCTAAATGAATAAACCCCTAAGTCCTAAAGAGTATTAAAAGGAAATCGAGGTCTAATAAAACACCATGGTCTAAAGTCCAAAAACCTAAGGTTTGAATGAAGGTCTTAATTAAAACCTTGAGGGTATGCACCCCCTTGTGTTAAGTATCGAGCACCTTAAACAAATCTAAGGGCAACGCTTCATCAAAGTAAAATCCAATGGATGCGCTCGCTTTGATAAGTCAACTCTTTAAAATACTATGGTCAAAGGAATTAAAACCTAAGGTTTCAAATGAAAAATAATTAAAACCTTGAGGGTATGCACCCCCTAAAAATTAAACATTGAGCTAATCGGCTAAATCTGATGGCAACGCTTGATTAAGGTTTGATCGAACGATCGCGCTCTCATAAGAGGTTCTTTAAAAGGGCTAAAAGCCAAAAGATTAATTAAAACTGTTAAAAAATATTAGCGAGGGTTTAATACGTTACTAATTACCCCCTTTCGACTTAATAAAATATTATTGAAATAAAATAATGCACCCCTTTGGGTTATCAAGCTTGTAGATTACAGGAAATCTAAAGGCAACGCTTCATCAAGGAGAAATCGGATGGATGTGCTTGACTTAATAAAGCACCCCGGTCTAAAGTTTGAAAGCCTAGGTACAATGGTCATGGAAGATCCACGACTGTGCTTGGTCAAATAATTGATCCAACGGATGCACATTTGCCACAAACCGCTAAGGTAAACCAAGGTATTATTATAAGATTATGTTTAAATTATGTGTAGAATTGAATGAGATCAACAAATGCGCTCTTTCACGAGACAATATGACAGTAGCACTTGCTTCAGATAAACAAAGGTAAATCGGGTGGTAAGACCAAGTCAACACTTGATTAGTCAGATTAATCATGTTTAGAGAGGGTCCTAACATGTTACTAATCATCCCCCTTTCACTTAATCAAGATTAATGAAAATCAGTAGCGTGCACTTTTCGGTTACCTAACTTGCAGGTTACAGAAGATCCACAATAGCGCTTGATCAAGATTCAATCCGACGGATGCGCTTCACCACAAATCACCAAGGTTAGTTTAAAATCATTAACCGCCCTCACGATTAAAGCCTGTGCAGATCTGAGGAATATCAACAGACGCGCTTTCACCAGGGATAATCTAATGACAGCGCGCATCACAAAGCAGTAAACCAATAAAAGGGTCCCATCTAAGTCAAATTTAAATACCCTCGAATCCAAGTAGATCCGCTCCAAAATAATTTATCAAAGATTAAAAGAGGGCTCATTAAAATAATAATCCATGAATATCGACGGTCGCGTGCCAACTAGGAAGATCCAATAGTGATGCTTCTTTCAAAATACAAGTCAAAGCTAATGAAATCAATGAATGTGCTTGATCTCACCCAAATCTAATGACTGATATTTCATAGAGCCATTAAAGGTTAACAAGTTGAATAAAGACAAAATGAGATCTGACGATCACGCGCAATCAGGAAGGATCTGATGGTAGTGCTTTATCAGAACAAGCAACCATTAAAAAGAATTCAACTACATCCTAATCTGATGGCAACACTCAACCCACCAAGATTTACCAGTCACGATCAAACCAAAGCCCCATAAAATACAAAAGCACACATTTATGGTCAATCCAACGATCGTGCTCATACCAAGTAAGATACAACGATAGCGCTTTGTCAAAGTAATCATCCTTTAAGAAGAGTGTGATTATATCTTAATCAGATGGTCGTGCCCTTACCTACCGGATCCAACGATGATGATTGGATTAAAAAATATGAACAATGTCCTAATGGTTGTTTGACAAAGTGGTGTTTGACCAAGATCGAATGATCGCACTTATTTTCGACTCAAATCCAATGGCATTGCTTAGTCGAGACTATCAAAGGAAAATAAGGTCCAATAAAAGAGCATAGATCTACCACATTCGACGGCAGCGGTGAAGCCCGATCAGATCCGACGGTCGCACATGACCAATTTACCTTAATGTTAAGGGACATGGTTTATTTTTCCAAAGGAAAATTAATTAAGGTTTAAAAAGGGTTTGATCACGTTGATAATGATCCCCCATTCTTGATAAACCCTAGCACATGTCTAGATAATCGGATGAATGCGCAGGATCGCATGGTTGATCGAACAATAAACCATTAGCAAGGTAATCTGGTTATTAAAGGTTATATATTAACCAAAGGTCAGTAATTCTTCGATTACTCTTTAATGATAAGTATTAAATGAAGGGTGAAAACCCTAATTCAATGATTATTACTAAAGCATAAATTGACTAACTAATTAAAGGTTAGAATATCCTCTATAATGTGCATAACCACCATTGATATATATCTTCCATATTATAGAGCTAACATTCTTGCAAGTCAGGAGGTATCGAACATAGGTGTACGATGTGAATCCCATCCAACGGTCTTCATCAGTTGATGGATCCGATAGGCATGATACCCCATGTGCAAATCTGGTAGACTACAACCAAAGGAAAAGAGTAATACAATAACAACGCAGGCTGGACTAAGGTGGTGAATCACTAATAGGTAACCAATTAAACATGAGTAAGTTGCGACAAAAAACAACCACTGCAAGGCGAATTGGAAATACAAGCAAAAGGACTAGGGGAAATGACTAATTAAGGCAAAAAAAAAGAGATAAAATAAGAAAACTATCGAATAAAATCACACGGATTGTACCAATCAAGGATGATACAGACTGTTCGAGTGATGAGTTTTGTACAAAATAATAAAATCAGATCTTCTAAGTGCAACCATGTACTACGCAGGCAGCAAGATAAACCAGTCTAAAAACCATACATGTGTTTGCTCGATTTATAAATAGGGGTGGTAAAAGGTGATCCATCCAAAGAGGCAATGGAATACAAGATACATGAATATGATCGTTTCTTGTTCTGCATATTCAAAAAATGTAAGAAGCACAAGAATATCGAGACATTGTTTCAACTCATAAAAGGCTGCACATTTAGCGCTTCGACGAAATATAGTTACAAAGGGTTCACTCTAACAAAATATAGTTATGGAAGTGCCATATAGGTGCTTCCAAATCTTGTTTTCCATTTCGTCCTTCCTCCTACCTATAATTGCCCTCCTCCTTCCAGGTATTCTTCACGACCATCATCACTGTTTACTCCACATAGCACCATCTCTCCACCATCCACTAAGCAAATCAACTCCCATTTCTCCCTCCTCCCTCATATCCATCTTGCTATTAATGTTATTTCATCCATTTACCACCCACACTCCATCTCTTCTCTTCACCGTCATGTCAAGGCACCCTTTGTCTCATATCAGAATTTCACTATAGCAGCCTAGTCAACTACAAGTATTATAATCCAATGACTAGGTTAAGCGGGAAATGAAAAATAATATATATGTACAAGATCTCTGTTTAACTGTGCAAAAGAAGAAAAACAAAGATCGCCTAATCCATTCAATATGAGAACTCCCTTCAAACCAAAAGCAAAATCATGATAAGAAATCCAAGATCATAATAGTTGGATAGCATACAAAAAGATCAAACCAGACAATGACAAGTGTAAGGTCAAGATCAAACCAAGAATAACAGATTCAAGAACCAAAGGCTATAAAAGAAAGTACCCAGGGCCAAAATCTACATCAAGCAATTAGAGATAACATTTTTTCTAAGAGGTATACTTGAGTGCCCTTTTAATTTGTGTTGTTGTATCCCCTTCTGTGTCTATTTTCTTGCTCATTTCTCCTTCTTCCCATTACTATGCAGGATTTTGATAGGAAAGTGCTCAAGAAGATGAGATTATTTCCAAATCTATTGAGTCTGAGGCTTAGAGACTCTATTGTTACCAGATTGGAACAAAGAGAGTAGGAGAGATCTATTACATCACTTGAACGCAGTTTCTTCATTGTATTGATATTTTTCTTTGAAAAAATAGAGTTAAATGGCATCCTACCAACTTTGCGTGTAATATTTTATGAAATCGATACAATTCTAGGTCTCATTCCTATTATTTCTTTGTCTCTGTAATGTGTGTTACTACGTAATGTGTTACATTATTTGAATGTATTATGTACGTTTCTCTCGTTGGCCAACTGTTATGTCTGTTGTGATATTTGAATGTATGTAACAATGCCAATTCTTTCTCAATCCCTTTCATTCTTCTCATTTTACAAATGTTGTTAAATTGCTATAATAGCCCAATGAATCTAGGCACCGGTCTACATAAGGCATAAAAATTAAGTTGTCTTTGCTTGGTCAATTTTATATAGATAATGTATAACTAAATCTAGAGCATGTAACACTTGTAAAATCATAAGTTTACCACTGGGGTTTCCTTACCCATTTTGTAGTTTTTCCTGTAGCAATAGCTATTTTTAATCAGAATGAAGAGGCAGGTTGACCAGAGCCTGTAATAGCTCGTTGGTTTCAAATGATTTCTTGTAGTGTGACAATCAAATCCTATGGATGCAAGAAATGGTTCCAACACTGACCTTGTGGATAATATATGTAATATTAATTGTTTAATTATTTGCTCCCAATACCTTTTTTGGTATCAAATCCAAGAGGTTCTCAATCTTGGGGGGATTTTCCCTCCTTTGCAATTCGATTTCTGCACAAATTGCGATTTCACAATTAAAATTTCAAATGTGGCATTACCATTTGGTATATTTTCTCGATGATTTATTCACTGTTAGCTAGACATGCCCTACTCAATGACCAAGATGATCTGCCAAATATGGTAGATTGGCACATATGAAGACCTACCGTGGACATCTCTTTGAAGGGTCGACAAGCCATATTGAGGACTCAGTCAACCATTGACTAGATAGTCGATAGCAATCAATAGCTTAGGGTGGTTAACAACTGGCTTAGCACGATGGCTAATATCATGGCACAACAATGCTTGTCAACATTGATAGGTTGACCTACCTCCAGCCTAGACGTGGCACAACTACAAACTACAAGGTTGGATGTCAAATTGACTATGCAGGTGACCAACTTATGGTGGATCGAACGGAGATCAACTTGACAAACCTAACGTGGCCTTATTGGACAAGTTATGTGGATGGTTAATAATAAATGGAGGACACGTGTTGTGTAAGTAAAAAGGCAGAGCAAGGAGGTACAACCACCATGTGGTGGTCATAAAGCATATGTTAACTTTTTATTTTTATACCACAAAGTGAACCCCACATTATGCATGTATAATTTTGATTTTTTTTACAAAATCACAGTGCTTCCACTAGTGCACGAAGCTATCTCACTGTAAAAGCTCTTACTTTCCCAACTATATAAATTATCGCCTGCATCACCATTGCTACCATGTTTTCCATTCAAAGCTAATTATGATGTTCGTTTAGAAGATCCAGTGATAGACTAAGTCGCAGATTCATACGAAAATCCATAAATAGTCCCAGAGGTACTCCTCTAGAGGTACACTTAGATCCAATATATCAATATATTTCATATCAGTAGAGATTAGTTCTTTGTTGTAGAAAAAGACTCTAGGATAAGAATCATGGTGAAGTTTGGATATTGGAGATCTCCTTTGTTAGATTGAAAAACTTCATATTCTAGAAGAAAGGCCATAGAAGCCTTAATCCAGAATTATAAATTCTTTCTTTTTAGTTTCTAACAACTTGTTGCAAGAAAAGAAGATTCAAAAAAGGTTGGAAAGCTTCCTACAAGAGAGCTAGAAATAATATCTTCTTAGAATTATTCCAACACTTGCATTAATAAGGAGAAGACTGAAGATTTTAAAGACCTTGGAAAAAGATCCCATTACAAGAGTTGCAAATCCTACAAATTGCAGAAGTGAAGAAAATACCACAATAGCCTTATAGTAGACTCAAGGAAGAAGAGAATCTAGAAGATGAGTCAAGGAGGATATAGGAGATTGGTGATCTCATTCAAGGTCAATACCTATAGAGTACAAAAGCATAAAAGGCCACAAAAGCCTTGATTCTAGAGAAGACTTCATAAAAAAGTTCCTGATTCAAAAGAAGACTCCAGAGAAGAGTCCACGAAATAGGATATTGGTGATCTCCCTTATTGATTAAAGAATTATTTCAGAAGAAGCTAAATAGATCCACAGTAGATCTCATTAGAAAACTTTCCATATTGGAAGAGATAAAGAGGGACTAGCAAAGTCTTGTTCCTAATCCGAAAAGCAACAAATTTTAGAGATCCGAGAAGATCTCATCACCAACATTTCTAGAAGTAGAAGGTTGAAGAAAAGGTCTCATTTAGAAGACCAAAGAAGTTGTAAGATTGAAGACCTTGGAGATGTCTCAAGGAGGAAAGAGAAGGCTTGGAGAGACTTGTTGCAAAGCTCGTAGAAGCATCATCAAAGGAGTTCCCAAAAGTACTAATTGGAGAAATCCACTACCAAGGAGAAGCTCCTGATAGTGAAGGACTTGGGACAATTATCGTCATCCAAAAACAAGCCTAAGAGAATAAGAATTTGGTAAAGAGTGTCAAAACCCATAGAAGAATCTAGTGAAGACCTCAATATATACGAAATATTGAGAAGAAGGTCCTATTTTAAGTCAGAATTCAACAAGAATATTGAAGAAGGATTCAGATAAAAGAAGAAGCCTACCAAATCCAATAGATTTGAAGATTACCTCTCACAGAAAGAAGGCACATTTTAAAATCAAAGAATTTCTGAATCTACTATAGAAAATCAAAGACCATTGGAAGGATCAAGCCACCAAACCCTAGGCTCAAGATAGAAAGTTCAAGACCATGGTCTGTTGAAGTAAGAAGTTTTTTTGGACAACCAAAAAGAAGTTGAAAATTCATCCATTACAAGGCAACAACTTGGTGAATCTAAACACCAAGATCTACATCTACTATAGAAGCCATTAAAAGGTAAGCACATTGGGTGCAATTAGTTGAACTTCAAATTAGGGTTCATTATCAAATTCCATTAAGCACCATATTGGGATTAAAGTTGCAAATAAAAAGGGCTTATATTATAGTCTTCAATAAAGTGCAAAAAGGAGAGTTCATTTTAAGATATATTTGCACATTAAAATAGGAGTTGGATATATTTCGAAAAAAAGAAACTTATCACCTACCTATTATCTATCTAGAAAGCAAGAAGACTACATCTTACAATATTCATTGTAGTGAAAATTGTAGATTATCCATTAAGGGTTATTTACAGATTACTCTTAAAATTTGTAGAGATTATTAAGTGCATTTGAAATTATTTTGAGTTTATTTACAAGAGCAATAAGGTGATATTATTATTACCATTAAAGTGCATTATTAATTCATTTGCACTATACTAGTTGATCTTTAACTAGTTACTCTCAAAAGGATTAGTTTGTGTATTTTGATTGTTAATATCAAGAGCACAAAACTAGCAGATTATCAAAGTGTCTAGAGACACTATTTAGTGCACAAAACCTACATCATTTCATGGCATAAAGAAGCCACCAAAATTAGATTAGATTCCTCCAAGGAGTGGAGAAGAAAGGCACCATAAAAATTAGTAAAATAAGCTACAAATAGAGACTTGGTGAGTTTCAGATTCGAGGTGCACTAAAAGTTTTTTCTATTGGTGGAAATTAGTACAAAAATTACTTCTACAAAAGCTTCTATCTAAGTGGTTATTAGCTTGGGTTTATTACCAAAGTAACCAAGCAAAGGAGAGAGTTGTATAGCAAAGGAGATAATGTCAAATCAGCCCTTGCCTACAAGAAAGCCATCATTAAAACCAATAGAAAAAGCTTGCAAAAGAAGGTGCAAAAGAAGGTATTCTATTTACAAGTTTATTTATATTGTCTTACATCATAATGCTCTGTCCTACGTAGGAAAAAATATAAGATTTAAGTGTCATAAAGACACATTATTCACAAGCAAGAAACATCTCGAAGTGGTTGTAGAGAAGCACTATCCAAGCAAGATAATAGGGGCCTTCAAGGATCTCACATCACCCATGATTTGGACAACCATAATAAGTGACCTGCACAACATACATAACATAGCACAAGGAGAAGCTATCATCTACAGAGGCAGAAATATAATAGATTGAAAGCAAGTTTTAAATGAAAGCTTAAAGAAAGCAATACCTAAGAGCTAGATGTACGTCCACAAGGAGCATTCAAAACACCATTGGATTATCATAGACTCCACCATAGCATTGCTCATAGTCCTAGCTCAAAGTCATAAAAGCGCTGCTCATTATCCCGGATGAAACCAACTCATAAGCGTTGTCGAAGAATTAGGGAGAAAATACAACAAAATATGAGTTGGAAATAATACATTGAGGAAGCGTGCGAGAATACGTTAAGAAGGCATGTTCATGCAAAATGGAAAAGGTTTCACTTGTCACCTTTGAAGAAATCGTAACGCATTCCATACGAGCACTCAAAATAACACTCAAATTCTACATGCTTGAAAGGAATAGTCCAAATAAGCATTACATAAAAGAGCATTACTTAGAGAAGAAGTGACACTAGTCACCAATATATACAAATGTTCACATAAAGACTCTAATGTCTATCTTCCTTCCTACAACAAGTTCAACAAGTGTCAAATAGCATCTATCATCTCCAAATGTTGAAATAAACTATCATGAAACTTGGCATTTTCTAAAAGATCCTCTTCCTATTTGAGGTGCCAAAGACCAAGGAGGGAAGCACATTTGTAGCAGCAGAGGTGTGTAGCATGTAAGAGGAGAAAAGAGCATTCAAAGCTCTTGGTCAAAGCATTTAAAGTGGATGCACCCATTGTCCAAATATTGCAGTCAAAGGAGAGTCTACCACCATCTGCCATAGAAAGGATTCAAGAACAACATTAAAGAGCGTTGTCATCCACATCCGAATTATGCATCGAATACTTAGAGTTCATAACATTATAAAGGTAAGAAATTACTTTATTAAATTTACTTTCATTAAGGGAGTTATAAGGATTATGATAAAAGGTTGAAACTATTGGGAAATCAACCACATTTGAAAGCAAAAATTAAAGGGTAGCCATACATCAAAAATAGCTTAATATTTACAATTTAAAACTTAGGAGAAATAAGGATTGCTACTTGGAAATTAAATTTCTATTATTGCAAATATTATTGTTTTCTAATATTCCAAATTAGGGAGTTATAAGGAATACTACACCAAAGTAGATTATTGGAAATTAGAAACATTAAACTATATATATATTTTTTTTAAGCGAAAAATCCCTTGCAGGGCCGCCTTGGTCTAAGAGACCATGAACAGGGGGTTCTACACCGTCAAAGTCACCCGAGGGTCGCACCCAGCCCTGCCCACACCAACATTATCAATTGGACCCAATTCAGCTTTTTGGTAGGGTAGAGATTCGAACCTGGGACCTCCCTTGGAGGATTGCCCTCTCCTCTCCAACTCACCTACAACACCTGGGTGAAACATTAAACTATTAAATCTCAAAAGCTATAAAAGGAATTTCATTAAGGGATATTAAGGGTTGGAATTAATTGGTATACTTGTCTCAAAATCACATTAAAGGGATAAAAGAAATCCAACCATTAGAACTTCATCAAATTAAAAAGTGCTTAGTTCAATAGGATAAATAAGGAGTAATAAAATTTGATTTTTGCTATTTATAAAACTTTACAAAATCAACCTAAAACTGAACTACCATTCTCATAAGCACTTTATCACTCATATAGCATTTCCAAAATCACTAGGGAGATTTAAGGTATTCTAAAAAAATCTAATCCTTAGATAGGTTCATCAAATTGGATCTTTTACTCAAGAAATATATAGTACTACACTTCATCTACTAGGGAGTCATAAGGTAGACTACAACAAAGGTTCTACTATACCACAATGGAAAGAAAAACGTATTCTCACACAAAGAAGCAAGAGAAAGGCACACACACTACATCATGCCACAAATGCAAAATTAATCTTAGCATGGAAAATACAACAAAGCAAAAGAATACATGGTACATTGAATCAGGAGCAAGTCATCATATGACTAGAAATCTACAATGGTTTGACTTTCTTGAAATTTATAATGGTTACACACTAAGAATTCCATATAGCAAAACTTATCCTATACATGGATATGGATGCGTAACACCATACAAATCATTTTCAAACTTTCTACTACAAAAGGTATTGTATGTTCTTGGATTAACATTCAATCTCATTTCAGTAAGCAAGTTAATAGAAAGAAATTGGACACTCAATTTCAAATTTATGAATGGGATCAATACATGCCTTATCATGAATTAAAGTGAGATAGAAGCAACAAGATCAATTAATGGAAATACATTTATTATAGACTCAATGGAAATCTCATAAGATATTGTTGTATTTCAAAATGATACTAACATATTTTTTGAGGAATAGGTTGAAGAAAATGAAGAACCAATACACCATAAAGACAAGCATAGAAGAATGAAAATAAAAAATATGAGAGGTCAACAACACTATGCTCTACTCAGCCATCTGCAATATGAAGAAGCAACATGACCAAATACAGACACCCACAAAGAAGAAAACAAAGGAGGATGGATATAAGAGGATAATATCCTTGAGCAAGCCAAATATCTTTCGTAAGAAGAACCATATTTAAGACTAAAGCCTTCAATACCTAAATAATATAATACAAGGAGGTGTTAGATTTAGAGTATATTACATCATTTGGGTCATGTAAATGTACCACATTTGGTACATTGATAGAGTAGGAGATTACGTTAGGGGAAGTTAGCTAGTTACTTCAAGCAATGTAATAAATGCACAAGTGTTATTGTGCAAGTTGTAATATGCAAGGTGTCCCCTTGTACAACTAGGTAGAGTGTTGGCCAAGGAATCTATCTTCCTATATAAAGGGTCTCATAGTGAGATATTAGATATATCAAGTTCATAGTATAGATCAACTTCATTATAGTAGAGAGTAGTAGATAATGGTAGAACTCCTATATGGAGTACAATGTAGTTCTTTAGCTTCTATTCATGGAGTGACTATCACCTCCATATTGCATTGTATTTTTGCCACTTTCTATTTATAGCATATTTTAGTTATATTGCATAATTACTTTCTTTCATATTTTTGCATCTTATTAGGACCTGCGATAGATCTCTCCCACTGCATATATCCTCAAATGCTAACAAATGGATCTAATTGTGAGCAAGGGGTGGTGTCCTAATCATGTTTTTTACACCACAAGGGGCTCTTATTTCTCTCTCATTCAAACTCAATTTTCCATGTACCAATAAAAATGCTGAATATGAAGCTCTCCTTATGAGACTTCAAATGACCCTTGCCATGAATATCAAATGACTTAACATCTTTGACGATTTATTTCTCATCGTTAACCAAGTTAAAGAGATCTATCAATGTAAGTGGCTAGTCTTAAAAACCTACAAGATCCTTGTGGACAAGTTGATTACCAAATTTGAATGGTGTGACATCAAGGCTATCCCTCGTTTATTTAACCATTTTATGGATACAATTTCTTCCTTGGGATCCCAAATTTTACAGAAACCTTTCGATAACATCACAACCAATCATGTTAAAACTATCTCTCAATTTGCACCTTTGTGAGATGATTCTAGAGAGGAGCAAGACGTCCACCTGGTCCAAACTAAACCATATCAAGACTATTTCTCTTAAATTCAATATTTATTGAAACTACATAATCCTTTCAATAACATCATAACCATTTATATCAAAACTCTCTCAATATTCACTTTTGTGAGATGTTTCTAAAGAGGAGCAATATGTTTACCTGGTCCAAACTGAACCATATCAAGATTGGTTCTATCAAATTCAAGATTTCTTAAAACTTGGTAATCCTCCTTACTTTTTGCCTGTTGCCAAATGCACATTTAAGCAAAAAGTGATCAAATATATTTTCTAAGGGATATACTTTACCATAGAAGCTATGATGATCTTCTTTTTAATTTCTTAGAGCCCCAAGAATCTACTTGGATCATATCTCAAGCTGACGATGGTACTTGCGTTGACCATTTTAGTGATATAGCTATCACAAAGTGTATCCTTCAAATGGGCTATTTTTGGCCTATTATGGAGCAAGATTGTTGCACTTATGTCAATTGGTGCATCAAGTGTCAACATCATGTTAATATATCTCACATACCTTCACAAGGTTTACAACCTATTAATTCATTATGGCCTTTCTCTCAATGGGGCTTTGATTTAATTGGCAAAATTTTACCTCCATATTTGAGCCACCACACATTCATCCTCACGGATATCAAATACATCACCAAATGGGTTGATGTCATTCCCCTTACCATTACAACTAGATCATACATCACAAAGTTCCTACTTCATAACATCATCTATCGTTTTGATATTCCATCTAAAATCATCTCAGATAATGGGTCACCTTTTGAAAATAAGGATGTTCAAGCTTTGTGTACCAAATATCATATCTAGCACATATTTTCAACTCCTTATTATCCATAGAGTAATGGACAAGTTGAGGCCTCAAACAAGACCATTATCACCATTCTTAAGAAAATGATTAATAATCATCATAAATATTGGCATCTTCAATTGCCTCTAGCACTATGGGCTTATCGAACAAGCATTCAAATACCAAATGGGGTAACCCCATTGTCTTTAGTCTATGGTACTGAGGCCATCATGCCCTTGGATCTTGGAATTCCCTCGTTGCACATATCACTTCAAGAATTCATCAATGATGGCACTTTATGATTGACTCGCCTTGATAAACTCGCTCTTCTTGATGAATGATATTAACGCTCTGAAACATCTTCACATTTATCAAGATCACATTAAGTGAGCCTATGATACTAAGGTACATCTTAGGGAATTTCAAGTTGGTGATCTTGTGTTAAAGAAGAACCAATAGAATTATAAATTGCCTAGCCATTTGTGTGACAAATTCATTGCAAAATGTTTAGGCCCATTCATTATCACACATAAGCTGGGACCAAGAAATTATCAGCTAACTACACTTGAGGGTGTTGAGGAACCTGAACCTCTTAATAGTCTTCTTCTATTGGCATGTTATGCATTAAAAAAAAACATAACAAAAGCACAAAAATACAACACATCATTTTATTTTGCCATCCACCCCATTTCGTTCTACATCACCATTACATTGAATTTTACCATTTATGGTATGACACATTTGATTATCTTTGTTCCTTATTGTATCTCATGTTGTCTAGTTGTATGTTTCGTCATATTGCATTCAACATTTTGTTTTTTGCACTTGCATTCGTCTCTTCTTTTGTTGCAAACTACGTGTAGCACCATGTTTGTACAAATGTCACTTATCTCAATGTAACTTATTTTATCTTGGGTATACACCCCATTCCATTGTTCATTCCCATCCATATTCCCCTTCCTTGGTGTTTGTTTACTTGTATCTTACTCCCTTAGGTAGTTGTTATAAGGTGTCCAAAATGATCTTTTGGTCACTCTGCCATTCCTAGTATTCCTTTTAGACTTTGTGGAATGCCATCTTGATATTTGGTGGTAGGGTCTTGCCTTGGTTGTACTTTGTTTATCTCAAAATCTCAACACATTTTTACACTCTTAATTATGATTTTGAACAAGGAAAAATGACACTATAAAGTGGTTCTCGCCTCTTAAGAAAATAGTTTCCCTTGCTCCTACTATCATGCGCATGGTTTAAAGGTTGAGAATTGACAAAAGGACAAGCTCCCCCCCCAAAAAAAAATCCTTGCTCCTTAACAAAATGAGCAAATCCCAAAAAGCAAAAAAAATCCTTGCTCCTTCACAAAATGAGCAAATCCCAAAAAGCAAAAAAATTTCCTTGCTCCTCCACAAAATGAGTAAAATCCCACCCAAAAAAAAAAAGCTTGAATCCTTAGAATTCTCAGTCTTGACAAACATGGGGAAATCTTCATCGAGGATTAAGATGTCTTATTTGTAGTGGAACATCCTTATGTGCAATGACACATCTATTGTATTAGCAACCTTCTTTTGTATAGACCAATGCCAGATTGTGGTTAAGCTAGCTTTTGATGTCTTACATTCAGAGTAGTTAAGTCCAACCGTATACAAAATCGGTATAATGAACTTTCACTATGCATACACAAGGATATTGAGTATATAGGTCTTCCTAGCATATTTTTATCTTTTAGGTTCTTGCATGGTCAATACATGACTTTGGATTGGTCGGCTAGGATGTTGGATTCTCTCGAAAGCCTTGTTGTTCCCTTGCGATTTCTCATTGTTCACCATTTGCTACCTACATGCTTCTTCATTTTATATCTATTCTCACTTGGCTTTCGTTTGAGTGTATGCCCTTGATAAAATTGTTTAACTCTTAAGTTGTGACTCTTGTCCATTCTTTAGTGCCTACACTTAGTTTATTCTTTCATCTCAAGTTCATTTGTTATGTTCCATTATTCAAACATATATTCACACTTTGCATTATTTAATTTGTTATGTGTCATTAGTGCATCACATACATACCTACTTCTATGCATACATAATAGCTCTATCATCTCACATCATTCATTAATCTAATGTACATGCATTATCATAATTATAAGTCTAGGTATACATCTATACTCATCTATCACTACACTCATTCATCCATCATTACACACACACATGCATAATAAAACCACAATAAGCACTAATAGTCATCTCATATATAAATATATATACATATATAAGAGTAAATACATCACATGATACAAAAATGCTTGTAGGCTACAATATAGTGGGTCCTCAAGAACTCATATAAAAAAAGGATCTAACATATAGGCTCCCTCCTTAGGCTAGCCTTGCACCCCTGCTCTCCCTACTGCCCTCAAATTCCTCTATATGAGCTTGCCTCGCTCCACTGGCCCCTGACATCTATGATATCCTCAACGGTGCAAATCATGGAATAGGAGGTGCCACTAATGGATCTCCTAAGGTCCCACTTTGTTGACTCTATTAATACTAAGATGTTGATGGTTGTGATGGTAGTACCCCACCCAATCTATCCACATAATCCTCTAACCACACCATATAGTCCTACTTTGTTTGATATCGAGCGTGATATGTGGTCATATTGGTCTGCAGTCATGTGACCTATACCCGTAACCTAGTCACCTCCTTTGTGACCTATCCATCCATGGATGGTTAAGCCTGCTCAACTATCAAATATGATACCTAATTTTGTATAGCATCTCACTATACCACGAGTCTATATCTCTCCTCCTAAAGGCTCTATACTTGGGCTCATAGGGTGTCCCTCTCCTCCTCCTAACCTTACCAACACTACCTGTCTATCATCTAACAACTTTACTCTATAAAATGCGTTATATCTCTCCACTGGCCTTGAGGATGCACACCTACTCTCTCAAAATCATGATCTACTCCTGTAGGTCCTCCTCATCCCCATCATCACCCCCATTGCTCCTCATAGGTACATCTACATCCTCTATGTCTCCCTGTGATCCACCCACATACCTATCCACTTGGTGATGCACTTGCCACTATAGTGGATCCTCCATTGCACTAACCTCCTCGTCCTGTTTGGACACTACTTCTCCTTAAAATTATCAAGCTATCCACCAGGTATCATACTCTAGTGTGGTCCCAGGATCCTCAACATCTACATCTACCAGTACCTCATCTAACTCCTCACTCGGTGGCTTAGGTCATGGCCATGCCAACTAAGCCTTGTTGCCCCTCTACCTGTATGTGACTACAACCTCAAGCACCCCCTGTGTAACCCTAAACTATCAGATCACTCGCAAGTATTTAAAGTACTCACGCTTTATCCAATGTCACCCAATCAACCATCTATCATGTTGTACTCACCTTAGATGCACAATATCCTTAGCCAATGTTAGTTCTTCCATCTAGACCCCAATGCTAGAGAATACCTTAATACAGGTGGCTTTTACCCTGCTCTTAGTGGTGACCCCAATGCATCGCATATAGGACCTCTCTATCCATGTCCTTATGTGCCTCCCATGGTAGTCCAACTGGTCTCTCCACTTGAAATTGCTCCCATTCCATTATCTGTAGAAGGAAGCTGCATCCTAGGCCTAATCAATCCTATTGGTATATCTCGTACAACTCATTATACATTTATGCTAGCAAAGTGGATGCCCATGCCAAAATCTAGGGCTCCACCAAATCCATCATCAGGTCTAGCAAGTTTGAGGGGAATCTCATACCTGAAGAGTGGTAAAATCAAGTGATATATCAATGACATCAACACTGCCTTCCTAGCGATGAGCAACCCTATCTCATAGTCAGTGTTCACACTCACTCCATCACTATCCATATTGCAATCAATATACCACCAATGCTCTCGGTAGACTCTCTGTAGCACTGTCTCCCGCTCACTGATCGTGGTGATCGCTATTTACTCTCCCTCTATCAAGACCCATAAAATCTAATATATTTCCTCCAAAATGATGTGATCTCTCTAGTATATATGTCAAAAGTGTTTGTTTGATTGTCCCAGATGTAAATTAAGGCCATCAAGTAGGCCTAATCTACATGAACTAACTCTAATCAAGTCGTGTGTTGTAATCTGATGACCCTTAGCGACTCCCAATCAACCCTTGACAATGCATCACACATTGCCTTAAATATTTGGTCAAATAAATGTTGGGCTCTGAAAAGCTACCACCACAAACTATTCATTCAACAAAAAAACCAAAACAATTGTCTCGACCAAAGACAGTCACAAAGAAACTATCTCGATTCGAGATAGTCGCTTAAAACTGTCTCGATCCGAGATAGTCACAAAAATCATCTTGACTTGAGATGGTCACAAAAATCATCTTGACCTAAGATGGTCACACCAACCGTATCGTATTGAGAGGGATCTCATTTCACACACCAAAAACATGCACAAATAAAAAGAGAAGCAAAAAATAATAATAAAATATCTGCCCATCACCCCCACATTCTAAAAAAAAAAAATCTACCATATTTCACCCATCCTACCCACTCCTTTTTTTATTTTTTCATTTCAAACAATAAATCAAAAGTTAGGGTTTGTACCCTTACCTTTCCTGCACTCCCTACACCGCTTATTGATGCACTCGCTGAGTCCAATCTGTCAGTCGCCTCATCCACCAACAACACTTGGTTACACAAACTCACTCTTCTCCTTGTCTTGCTTCTTCCTCATTTCACGTGGTGAAAATGACCCCTTCCTTCGTGAAATCCATTTTTTATAAATTTTTGTGGATGCGGCCATCTAGGACAATCGTATTGCTCGATGCGACCATCCGAGATGGTCCCATTATTACAAAAAATAGCATTTTTAGGAACTATCTCAAGTGTAGATGGTATCAAATTTCACATTTTTCTCTCACCATAAAATATTTTATTCTAGCCATTCCACCTTTATCAAACGCTTTGTCGATATCATCATTTTACCTCTCCTCCATCAACTCATCACTTGAGGGGGTAGTCAATACCTACAAATTTTTATCTCAAATCAAGTCAATACTCAAACACTCAATATTGGAAATTATGCTCATCTAAGAATCATTACCAAATACTATCATACACCCTTCTTGCTAGGGCAAAAGTAAAAATTTCAATCAAAAAAATACTTGGTATGCCTAAAGCATAAAACTTGTATACTAATAATGTTTGCCTAAGGCTAACAGGTTTAGCAATATCAAATCAAGTCCATCCATTTGTCGAAAGAAATTATTCGATGACATGTATTTTTCTATGATTGGGGCATCCCACATTGAATTTTATTTTAGACCATCTTACACCATTCCCCTTTAAGATCATTTCCATCAATTAATATCATTCATCATCAATTCAACCATTTTAGATCATCTATTTTTGCTCCGCATTGTGCTTACGCATAAAGCGTTCCAAAAAGGGGCATCCGTAGACACCTAAAATGTGTTGTCTTGAGGAGCTCCCAAAAAGCCTCCTTTCCAACCCATGTAATCCATTTTATCAGCTTCAGGGCTAAATCCATGGATTTCTCCAATAACAAGCAATATCTACAAAAAGTTTTATGTTTGGCATAACCATCTTGACCCAAGATGGTCACTTTTTTCTAACCGTCTTGGCCCGAGATGGTCACGTAAAAAAAAAAAAAAAAACTCAAAATTATAGGTAAGTAAACTGCCTATCAATGGTCGTGCATAGGCCAGAATGCTACGTCCACCTTCACGTTGACCATCCATTACCTATAGTCACCTGTTGGCAATAAATCAAGCTAACCTTGATTGCTCCCTTTCCCTCACCTTCCTCCTACCTTAAGGTTATAAATTGGCACCTCCCTCCCTTGAAAATAGAGAGAACAAAAACAAAATTTCATGTAATGAAGTGTTTTCAAGAATTCACTAGGCCCTCTTACTAGAAATAAAATACTGTTAGATTACAACCAAGGATTCAAAACCACATCCATTTCTCCCACTTAAACTTTCTCCTCACCGTATTGTTGGTCTTAAACACTCATTCACATCCTCCTACATGCAACCTATATTCAAAAACCTCCACACTTCACCCCAAATTTTTTTTGGGCTTGGTCACGCATAGGCACAAAACCACGATAGCGAATGTCTCATCCCGAGATGGTTCGTAGATTGAAACTATCTCAACCTAAGATGGTCACTGTCGACCAGCTAGGTGATAAGTCTTATCTATATTTCTAGCTTAGATTTATTAATTTTATTCATGCTTTAGCTTAGATCTTTGATATTCCATGCATTTTGTTGTTTTTCATATTGTTATACACTTCTAGATATTATATAGGTCCAACTATGATGGACCCCACATATGCTACTGATTTGTTGTTGTTTCCATTTGTGTGCAGATGATATGACTCAAGGGTAGCGAAAGACTCTAGATATGATTCTAAGTGATAGTTGCAAGAAAACCCGCTCCCCAAACAATGTGTTGGCATGAAAAGATATAGATTGCACCAAAATACACTCCTTATTGAGAAAAGGGAAATAATACCCTCTTTCTTACCTTTGTATCATTTATAAAATCCTTTGGAGAGGATTCTATTATAATCGTAAAGCTGTATTGTAACATTCGTATATAAAATTAATTTTTATAGGTTTCGCATCTTGTTCATTGTTGTGATGCAAATTTTCATCTTTCACTAAGGGGAAGGGATAAAATGTCATAGGCCTCTTGGGACTCGTTAAAAGCCTTCATGATAACATCAAATTGGTTAAATCTTCCTCCCTAAGTCCAAAATTTAAAAAAAAATTGTAAGTGCATATATTGAGGGAGGAACCATTGTCCACCAATATCCTCTTGATGAGCTTCTCCCCAATATATCCAATGATGTAAATGGAGAATCCCATTGTAAATTTGAGGAAGGAAGATCATTATCATAAAAATATATATGATTTATCCCAATAGTACCTACAACATTGGCTAGGTTAATAGGGGGAAGATCTTGCAGTATAAATTGTTGAGTTAGAAGCTTCAACAAGGCTTCCCTATGAATAGGATATTTTGTAAAAGTTCTAAGAGGGATATCTTGGGAAGTGTGTTACTTAACTATTGTTATATGTCAAAGGAGACTTTTGGTTGTGGCTTCAACACTAAGGTTGATTTTTCTATACTTTTGCTCCTTTTTTGGGTACTCTTAAGAACTAAGGGTGGTCTAGAGGGTTGATTGGATGTAGAACTTGTCTCCTGATGAGATTGTTGAGTTGGTTGAGCTTGAGCTTGTTGTCTTGTTGTAATTGTTATCATACCCACCATGTTGTTGTAGGGAGGTGGCACATTATGATATGACACTTGATTAGTTATCTATTGTCCATGATTGGGTATAGGATTTTGAAATATCCCCATGTCTTGATCAGGCATTGGTGTCTATTGAGTAGGAGGTTGGTGAGTTGGAGGTTTATGGTTAAGAGTGAGTTGGGAATCATCCAAAACAAGGTAACCTTCATATATCAAATCCTAAACCACGTGTTTCAACCTCTTACATGAGTTCATCATGTTCCCATCCACTCAATGACACTTATAATGCTGACCAGGCTTATACCAATTTGTCATGGTATCAGGTTGTTTTATGGGAGGCATTTTGATCATCTTAGCCTCCAATAGTTGCTTAAGGATTGACAAAATACATTGGCTGAGTCTAGTGTAGTTCCTTGGTGGGGGTTTTTGAGGTTTGCTAAGTACCAACTTCTATAAGATACTAGCTACATTAACATTGTTGGTTTGTTTGTTATTTGTTACTCCATCACCAACTACATGCTTGTTCTTATACTAGGGTTTCTTGGTCTTTTCTTTTCTTTCCTTAACTTGATTTGACCTCTTCGAATGAGAGCCTTATCTACTCTTCTTTCTAAATCTATTTCTTGTTCTAAAGAGGTAATAGTTGTTGTTTCCAATTCATAAGAGATGTTTTCTTGCAAATTTCCAATAAATATCTCTAGTACGTCTCGATGAGGTAAGATGTATCTCAACCGTCCAACTATATTTCTCCATTAAGATAAGAATTTTTAAGAAAATTTCATCTTTTCCTTGCTTTAGGAGATACAATTTTTGAATGGTTACTTATTTCTCCATATAAGCTCCAAATTGTTGAACAAATAATTTAGTTGTTTCCTCAAAGTTTCATAAAGAATGACGGGGTAGTTGATAATACCATTCCAATGCCATACGACCAAGGATTTTAGGGAACTTTTCTATCAAAAACATATCATCATATATAATATCATGGCATGTTGCTCTAAACATCCTTAAATTTTCTATAGAATTCTTTGTTCCATTATAAATGGGTAAGACCGAAATTGAAAAATGCTTAGGATAAGGCCTGGAAGCTACCATAGGATCCAAGGGTTGATTACACATTTCCTTATAGTTATAAGTGAAACTTGGAGCCTAAAGTGTATCCATTCTTAATGCCAATTATTTCACTATAGTTGTCAAACTTTTCATATCTAGATTGTTATTGTGCAATACCCCTAGATATCCTAGAGGATTATAGGTAGGTCGTTGAAAGAGAACTTGGTTAATGTTGGAGGTATTAACACTGTTATGGTATGGGTTATAATATGGGATGTTTTGTGTAGCATCTTGTTGTGGAATGCAATTTGTATTTGGTGGAACAGAAGAAGAAATGTTATGAGGAGAAATTTGAACATTACTTTAGGGAATGCTACTAGTTGGAGGAGGTTGTGATATTCCCCCAATGTTGGTGGTTGTTATAGTAGCATACGTTGGTTTATGATATAAATTCATGTTATGAGATGATTAAAACAAAGGATTGATGTGAATATTTTTATGAGACATCTCAACTTCTTCGAAGCGAGCATCTCTATCCAAGGATTGATTTAGGACTTACCCGTGTTGCTTAAATAAATTCATGAAATGATTATATAATTTGAATGTGAGTTTTTGTTAGACCCTTTAATGGGATCAAAGTCCTCACCAATATCTATGTTATTTTCTTCTTCTAGATGGACATTATACCTATCAACCCGACCATCCTTTTAGCATAGAGGATTCTCTTTGGGCTCTATCATCATTCTCTTATTCCTAAGGTTTTGGGTCATAGGATTTAAGAGAAAGAGGAAGGGATAAAAGTAATGTAAAATACAAAGGACACAAAAGAATTGATTAAGTTTTTTATTTAATTTTTCTAATATACACAAATAAATTTAAATGGTCTTGCGTATAGTTTTAAACCAAAATAAATGGAAACAAAGGGAAGAGGCTTTCTAGATGGCTACTAAGAAGGTGTTTCATGTCAAGCTCACCAAAGATGTAGAGGGAGGAAAACCGCCCATCGCATATGATTCTCAATGGATCCATCAGGAGTTGAGGTGACCATGGGGCTATTGTATTTCTTCTACTCTCAAGGGCTCGAGGGATTGGAGTGTTCAACATAATTGGTTTAAGGACTCAATGAATATTTAAAAAGCAATGCAGGGCAAACAATAATGCAAGAAAACAAGAAGTTATTCTAGAATGATTCTTTGGTTGAATGAGGACTATCTCTAATTTTCAAGAAAGTAAATATTTTTATTTTCATGTAAAGGATGCATAAATAGGATTAGCCTAGATGCAAATTATATGCTTTTCTTCTTTGATACCTAGAAATTGTAGTAAGGATCAATGCTATGTGCCCAAGCTCAACCACATGAAACAAGAAAAAAACAAGAGAAGATTTTTGACAATGAAGAGAATGAAAAATCACATCTCTCCCTTTGTGTTATGGAATTATATACTGAGAAAAATGATATTAGGGTTAGGATCCCCAAATCCATATTACATGAAATTAAAATGAACATAAAATGACATTACACAATAAAATAACCTATTCTAATGAGGTTTTATTAAAGCCTCATACCAATTAATTTGGAACTTAACTAATAAACATGACCTTATAACATTAACATGTCTTCAATCCCCCTCTCAATGGTACAAGGTCATTTTATTTTAGTAGATGAGTGGCTCATGTGGCTCTTTGTGTAGCCGATTAGCCAATTGTCCATGAAATTTGGCTCCAATCCGTTGGGTATCCATATACCGTTTTGTCATCCCCCGTGTCCTTTCGAGTTTTCACAAGTTCTAATTTTCCAAAACTAGTACAACCCTTATCCTTTCATATCCATAAGGGGTTTTCACGAATGGGATAGAGCAGAGACCAACCAATACTTTTTGCCCACATGAAGGTGGTTTTATGAATAAGAATTAGCCTTGTTGGTCCTATTGCATCTCCATTATTAGGGGGAGATGGAGGTTCTCAATCCTATTTGTTGTCTGAATTGTTCAAACTTCACCCTCTAGAGTGGCTTGGTGAAAATATTGGCAATATGATATGCTGTTGGACAGTAGTGCATTTGTATTGTACCATCTTGAACAAGTTTTCGGATCTTGTGAACTTTTGTACTGATGTGTTTGGTTTTGTCATGAAACACATGATTCTTTACCATGTGGATTTTTGATTGATTGTCCACATGCAATATTGTAGGACCTTTTTGAGTGATATCGAGAGTGTGTAACAACTTTCTCAACCATACCACTTCTTTGCTTGTCTCAACTACAATAATATATTTGGCTTCTACTGAAGAATTTGCTACAATATTTTGTTGCTTTGATCTCCATGAAATTGGTGCTAAGCTAAGAAACATCAAGTACCCAAACGTAGATCTCCCAATGTCTTTATCTCCTGTAAATTCTGAGTTTGTGTATGTGATGAGTTTGAAATCTGCATTCTTTTCATACAACAGGCCATAATTGTGGGTTGTCTTTAGGTACCTCAATACTCTTGTTGTCATTTGTCAGTGACTCTCCTTTGGCTTGGTCATGTACCTTGCAAAAATCCCCACTACATAAGCAATGTTAGGTCTTATGTTAGTAACATAGATGAAACTACCAACCAACCTTCTATAGAGTGTTGCATCTGCCTTTGGTGTGTCATCATCCACGATGAGTTTTAGATTTGATTCCAACAGTGTTGTCACAGGACATGCATCTTCGAGTTGAAAATTCTACATAATACCGTTGATGTATTTATCTTGAATGAAGAATATTTTACCATTTTATTGAGTTACTTCTATGCCCAAATATAATTTCATCAATCCTAGATTAGATATATCAAAAGCCTTTGCAAGGTCATTTTTTACTATGTTTATGATGTGTTCACTATTACCCATTAGAAGTATGTCATCCACAAAGACTATGAGCTATGTGACTTTGTATTTGTTGTGCTTGATGAACAATGTTGCATAAATGTCTTGGTATCACACACTTCAAATTCAACTTTCTTCATCTGATCTGACAACTTGTTGAACCAAGTGCAAGGGGCTTGCTTCAATCTGTATAAATACTTTCTGAGTTTGCATACCTTGTGCTCATGTCCTACAATCTCAAAATATTCTAGCTATACCATGCATATTTCTTCTTCCAATTCACCATTCAAGAAATAAATATTTACATATAATTAATGAATCTTCCAACCTTGTTGTGCAGCTAAGGCTACAAGAGTCCTAATTGTGTGCCAATTTGTGATAGGTGTGAATACCTCAGTGTAGTCAATGCCTTGATTTTGTGTGAAGCCTTTAGCCACTAATATCACCTTGTTTTTTCAAGGGTGCCATCTGAATTATACTTGTTTTTATACATCCATTTGTTTTGAACTACCTTTCTTCCAAGTGGTGTTGGCAATTTTGGGTATGTTGCCTAGCTTCATGTTTGTGAGTTGTCATTGATGTCAAAAGAAGTTTGTATTGATGTCAAAAGGAGTTTGTGTTGATGTCAAAAGGAATTTGTGCTGATGTCAAAAAGAGTTTGGTGCCAAAAAGATCTTGAAAGTTACATGATGTTTGTTTAAGGGTTTTTATTAAAACCATGGTGACAAGGTTAAATATTTTTCTTAAAACCATCTATACTCATTAAGGGTTTTTATTAAAATCATCTTGGCTTAATGAAAAGGTTTTGCTGCTTGAAAAAACCTTAAAAGTCCATTTTGATTATCAATAAATAAATTAACTCAAACCTTTGAAAATGTTTTAAGTTTAGTTTATTATTAATAAAATAATAATTATTAATTTAATAATTATTATTGAAAGGGTTTCTAAACCCTTAGTGGCACTCATGTAAAAGACTTACCTCGCCGACGTCAACTTGCATGGGATGAAAAATGCAATGTTTGAAAGGAGTGCCGACGTCAATTTGCATGGGATGAAAGACTATTAAAGGGCATTATTTCCTAAGGTTTTAAAGCACCTTTGATTTGCATGATCACCTTCGAATTCGTATTTCTCTGTGATATTTGATTTTGGATTACGCTATGATTTTCAAGTCTCATTTTGTTCTATGTTAATTTACGATTTCGTGTGCCAGTGAGGAAGACAAATCTGGTCTGTATTAAATTTTGATTTCGTGCGTAGTGAGGAAGACAAATTTGGTCTGTGTTATATTCGGATTTCGTGCACCTGTGAGGAAGGAAATTCTGGTTGTCTTTTGCGAGCAAAGGGAAGGTAAAAAAATGAGTAGTGCTTGAGAGTTTTGTTGGGCACTTGTGCTCCAACGATGGAGGCAGTGGAGTGAAGGCGCTCGCTAAGCAGAGGTGCCGAGTTTGATTCATGACAGGCATGTTTCAATTTTTCTTGGTCGTGATTATTGTGCACGTGGTACGGTGGTTGCTTTGGGCCACGAGTGTGGAGAAGGAAGTGCTTTGGTGCTTATGTTGGTAACTCCTCACTTCTCCTAAGGTTGGAGAATTGATTTTTGGCCAAGGTAAATCTTTTGTTGATAATCTGGAATATTTGATTTGACTTGGCAATTATTGTTGGTAATTGGATGGAGGTATAAGGTTAAGTAGACATATTGCTTTGACATTGTTATTATTGATGCTTAATGTTTATGTGGAGTAATAAGGTGTAAAAAGGATTACTTTCTATGTGTATTATCTTTTTGGTGGTTGATGTTAAGTTGGAGTGATAAGGTGTTATTTGGATTTTTATTGTTGTGCATTATTCCATTGTTGCTAACTCTAATTTGTGGTAAATTGAGAGTTAGTGTTGTGACAGATTTTGAGTTCTCCTTCTTCATCAAAGTAAAGGTATGGGCATATTCTTCCACGGTTATTATTGATTGATAGTTTTTTGAAAATAATTTTGGAGTGAAAAGGATTAAATTAAGTTTCCTTCTTTGGAGTGGATCTTATTTTCTGAAAGTGGAAGTATTGATTATGCATTATGAGATCATGACGAGTTTATGAGTTATTGCATAATTTTGGTTTATGAGAGTGGATGCATTTGAAGTTTGCTTTAGGGTTTTTGAGTGAGAAGCTTATGCCATTGCTATAAGTTGTTGAAACCCTAATTAAGTTGTTTGGTTGTTGAGAGTTTGGTTTTGAGATTGCTTCCATTGAGATTGAGTTGATCAAGTTATGCTTTACTTGATACATGAGTTGGGCTTGCTCCTTTAAGATTTTATTTTATCAAGTTGTACTTTGCTTGATAAACTTGGTTGTGTGGTTAAGTTGAGCATTCCCATTTGAGAGAAGTTGGAAATATCTTGAACCCATTTTTGATGCTTAGAGAGAGATTGCTTTGAGTTCTTGAAAACTAACTTAGCTAGGGTTTGATAGCAAGTTATGGTTCTATGTTGGAGGAGTTGATTCCTTGATATTGCATTATTGGCAATTGTTGGGTTGTGGTTCAAGATCTTGTGAAAGTATACTACTTCTATGAGATTGATTTGAGTTGAGATTGAGAGTTGAATGATAGAACATATTGAGTCTCTAACAATTCTCTTTATGCTTCTATGATATTGATTTGATATGATTGGATGAAACACATTGGGTCTCTAACAATTCTCTTTGTGTGTTCACATTGGGCAAGTTTCTTGGTAAACTTGCTTGAGCTGATTTGGGCAAGTTCTTGGTGAGCTTGCTAGGACAGATTTGGATAGGTTCTTGTGGAGAACTTATGGACTGATTTGGACAGGTTCTTGTGGAGAACTTATGGACTGATTTGGACAGGTTCTTATGGAGAACTTGTGGACTGATTTGGATAGGTTCTTGTGGAGAACTTGTGGACTGATTTGGACAGGTTCTTGTGGAGAACTTGTGCACTGATTTGGACAAGTTCTTGTGGAGAACTTGTGGACTGATTTGAACAGGTTCTTGTTGAAGAACTTGTGGATAAATTTGATGAAGTCTTGGTGAAGACTTGTGAGCAGTTGTGATTGATTTGTTCAAGATTTTGGCTTAAGATTTTCTCTGTGGAGTAGCCCACCTTGGGTGAACCACGTTATATTGGTGTCTCAATTGTGTGATGACTTGTACACTAGTTTGATTACTGCTTTGATTTTGCTATTGGTTCATTGCATTGCTTTCTGAAGTAAAAGGAAAAAGTTAAAAAGTGGTCTTATACTGTTCACCCCCTCTCAGTATAAGCTTGTGTTCTTCAATTGGTATCAGAGCAAGTTCCTTCGAAAGAGTTTCACAGCTTGAAGGAAAAGCTTGAAAAGAACACAATGGATTTTACAAGTGGTAATTCAACACCTATTCTTGATGGGACAAATTTTGGTCTATGGAGCATAAAGATGAAGGTTCATCTAATGGCTCTTGGAAATGAAGTTTGGGAAGAAGTTGAGTTTGGGTACACTATTTCAAAGCTCCCTCCTACTACTAAAGATGAGAAACTTCTACATCATAGAAATTCAAGGGCAATTAATGCAATTTTGAAAGGTCTACAAAAGGCAGATATTACAAAGGTGATTCATTATAATATAGCAAAGGAAATGTGGGATCAATTGCAAGTGGTTCATACAAGTGATGCAAATGTCAGAAAAGCAAAATTGAGATATTACAAAGGTATGTTTGAATAACTCAAGATGAATTATGAAGAAAATATTAGTGACTATATGCTTCGTATGGATGAGATTGTTAATTCCATGAAGGAACTAGGTCTTGAGCTTGCTGAAAATGATGTTTGTGATAAAATTTTGAGGTCTCTTCCAAATAGATTTAGTGAAAATATTTCAGCTATTGAGGAAGCCAAGGATCTGGATAAATTGAAAAAGGATGAGCTTCATAGTATACTTGCAACTTTTGAGTTAAGAACTAAAGTGGTACCTGATCCTAAGAAGGAGGCAGCTTTCAAAGCTACCAAGAAGTCCAAGGGTAAACAACAAGAAGACAATGATGAGTCTTCTAGTGATGAAGAAGCAAACTACAGCAGGAAAGGCAAGTTCTCAAGAAAGCACAAAGGTATGAAATCTGTTAAATGTTTCAATTGTGGAAAGTTTGGTCACTATGCTACTGATTGTCCGGAACCCAAGGATGATTGTGATGAAGAAAAACATGATTATAAGCACAGGGAATCTGAGAAGCACAGGTATCAAAGGAAGAACAAAAATGAGCAAAATAGTCAAGGGAAGAGGTACTTCCAAAAACACAAGAAAAGTTTCTACACAAACAAAGCAAGTAAGTGTTCTAGTAGTGATGATGGAAGTTCTTCAAGTGATGATAGAAATGAGATGTTGTTTCTAACAGAAAAGGAAGGAAAAGAAAAGAGGAATAGATTTGTTGTGCTTAAGTGCTTTAGATGTGGAAATTTTGGTCACCTTGAGGATGATTGTACAAATGATGATTTAAATTCTGGTAATACTATGTATGAGGATGCTTCAAAAAATTATGAGGAAGATCTTCTTATGGCTTTAGATGAAGGTAGCACCTCTAGTGGTAAGAAATCAGAAAAGGATATTGATGTTTCAAAAGGTAAACAAATAGAGGAGGTTTCAGAAAAGGGAGAAGTAGATCTTGAGGCTGAACTTGTTAATGCTCTTGATGTGTTAAAGAAAGAAAGAAAGAAATATGCTAGACTCATTGATAGGTTTGATGAATACCGTTATGAAAGATATGAGCTTATAGGGAATCTTGATATCTCTATAGCAAAGACACAGGAACTCAAAGAAGAGTTGGCAGCTAGGTCTCTTGAGTGTAAAGAGTTAAAACATGAAGTAGCTTCCTTGAAAAAGGTAACTAAAGAGTACAAGGAGAAGCTTTACAGGTTTGAAGAAAGTTCCAAGAAGGTAAAATCAATCATCAAGGATCAAAGAAGGACAATAGATAAAACAGGTCTTGGTTTTGGAAAGAAACAAAAGGAACAGGTTGAGAAATCTAGTATAAGCTCCCAAGAAGAAGATAGTTTAGATGAAGAGAGTAATTCAGAGAGTAAGTTTTCAGATGGTGATTCAGATAGCACAAAATCAAAAAATAGGAATCAGCATAAGGGGAGAAAGACTAAAGGACCTATGAGGTCAAGGCAAGGAAAGTTCAATGGAAGATGTTTTGCATGTCACAAGTTTGGACACATGGCTTCATAGTGCAAGGCTCAAGCAAGACAGGTTAATGGAAATTTTAGAAATGGTAATTTATTTCAAGGGTATTGCTACTCTTGTAATCAGTTTGGGCACAAGGCAGTTAATTGGAGGGTTAACAACAGGAACAGGTTTGGTCCAACAAAGGATCCAAAAAGGACATCTCAAAGAAAACAGCAAATTAAAGTGCAAAAGAAGGCAACAACTAGATGGTGAGAGAAGTCCAAGGACAGGTTCGGGGCTATGAATAGGAACAAGAATAATGGTAGGAACAGAATAATGATAGGAATAGGAATAATGGATTGAATAGGAATAGGATTTTGAACATGAACAAGAACAAGGATATGAACAAGAATAGAAATAGGAAAAATTATGAAAAGGTAGCTATGGACACTGATGATGATCAGTGCCTAATGGGAGTTTTACTCCCACCCTGGAATTAATCACCTCAATAGGAGGTGGGGGAGGGGCTAAGCTAAGAGGCTCATTCTTAGCCCTGAGTCCCAAAGGTGACCCTTTGCCATTGATGACAAAGGGGGAGAGATTTGAGTAAGGGGAAGAGCCTTGAGTCAAGGGGAGCAAAGCTTCAGAGGATGGTTTTTAGTTGGTTTCAGTTTTGATAGTTGGCAGTTGCTTGAAAGTTTTTTTCAGCAGTGGTTTCAGTAGTGGTTTGCCATCAATGACAAAGGGGGAGATTGTTGGCAATTTTGGGTATGTTGCCTAGATTCATGTTTGTGAGTTTCATTGATGTCAAAAGATTTGATGTCAAAAGGAGTTTGTGTTGATGTCAAAAGGAATTTGTGTTGATGTCAAAAAGAGTTTGGTGCCAAAAAGATCTTGAAATTTCCATGATGTTTGTTTAAGGGTTTTTATTAAAACCATGGTGACAAGGTTAAAGGTTTTTCTTAAAACCATTTGGACTCATTAAGGGTTTTTATTAAAACCATCTTGGCTTAATGAAAAGGTTTTGCTCCTTGAAAAAACCTTAAAAGTCCATTTTGATTATTAATAAATAAATTAACTCAAACCTTTGAAAAGGTTTTAAGTTAAGTTTATTATTAATAAAATAATAATTATTAATTTAATAATTATTATTGAAAGGGTTTCTAAACCCTTAGCGACGCTCATGTAAAAGACTTACCTCGCCAATGCCAACTTGCATGGGATGAAAAATGCAATGTTTGAAAGGAGAGCCGATGTTAATTTGCATGGGATGAAAGACTATTTAAGGGCATTATCTCCTAAGGTTTTAAGTACCTTCGATTGCGTGATTACCTTCGATTTCGTATTGCTCTATGACCTTTGATTTTAGATTGCACTATGATTTTCGAGTCTCATTTTGTTCTGTGTTAATTTCTGATTTCGTGTGCCAGTGAGGAAGACAAATCTGGTCTACGTTAAATTTGGATTTCGTGCGCAGTGAGGAAGACAAATCTGGTCTGTGTTAAATTCATATTTCGTGCACCTATGAGGAAGGAAATTTTGGTTGTCTTTTGCGAGCAAAGGGAAGGTAAAATGATGAGTAGCGCTTGAGAGTTTCATTGGGCACTTGTGCTCCAATGGTGGAGGCAGTGGAGCGAAGGTACTCGCTAAGCAGAGGTGCCAAGTTTGATTCACGACAGGCATGTTTTATTTTTTTCTTGGTCGTGGTTATTGTGCACGTGGTACGACGGTTGCTTTGGGCCACGAGTGTGGAGAAGGAAGTGCTTTGATGTTTATGTTGGTAACTCCTCACTTCTCCTAAGGTTGGAGAATTGATTTTTGGCCAAGGTAAATCTTTTGTTGATAATCTGGAATATTTGATTTGACTTGGCAATTATTGTTGGTAATTGGATGGAGGTATAAGGTTAAGTAGACATATTGCTTTGACATTATTATTATTTATGCTTAATGTTTATGTGGAGTAATAAGGTGTTAAAAGGATTACTTTCTATGTGTATTATATTTTTGGTGGTTGATGTTAAGTTGGAGTGATAAGGTGTTATTTGGATTTTTATTGTTGTGCATTATTCCATTGTTGCTAACTCTAATTTGTGGCAAATTGAGAGTTAGTGTTGTGATATATTTTGAGTTCTCCTTCTTCATCAAAGTAAAGGTATGGGCACATTCTTCCATGGTTATTATTGATTGATGGTTTTCTGAAAATAAGTTTGGAGTGAAAAGGATTAAATTAAGTTTCCTTATTTGAAGTGGATCTTATTTTTTGAAAGTGGAAGTATTGATTATGCATTATGAGATCATGATGAGTTTATGAGTTATTGCATAATTCTGGTTTATGAGAGTGGAAGCATTTGAATTTTGCTTTAGGGTTTTTGAGTGAGAAGCTTATGCCATTGCTATGAGTTGTTGAAACCCTAATTAAGTTGTTTGGTTGTTGAGAGTTTGGTTTTGAGATTGCTTCCATTGAGATTGAGCTGATCAAGTTATGCTTTACTTGATACATGAGTTGGGCTTACTCCTTTGAGATTTTATTTTATCAAGTTGTACTTTGCTTGATAAACTTGGTTGTGTGGTTAAGTTGAGCATTCCCATTTGAGAGAAGTTGGAAATATCTTGAACCCCTTTTTGATGCTTAGAGATAGATTGCTTTGAGTTCTTGAAAACTAACTTGGCTAGGGTTTGATAGCAAGTTATGGTTCTATGTTGGAGGAGTTGATTCCTTGATATTACATTATTGGCAATTGTTGGGTTGTGGTTCAAGTTCTTGTGAAAGTATACTACTTATATGAGATTGATTTGAGTTGAGATTGAGAGTTGAAGGATAGAACATATTGAGTCTCTAACAATTCTCTTTATGCTTCTATGACATTGATTTGATATGATTGGATGAAACACATTGGGTCTCTAACAATTCTCTTTGTGTGTTCACATTGGGCAAGTTTCTTGGTAAACTTGCTTGAGCTAATTTGGGCAAGTTCTTGGTGAGCTTGATAGGACTGATTTGGATAGGTTCTTGTGGAGAACTTGTGGACTGATTTGGATAGGTTCTTGTGGAGAACTTGTGGACTGATTTGGACAGGTTCTTGTGGAGAACTTGTGGACTGATTTGGATAGGTTCTTGTGGAGAACTTGTGGACTGATTTGGACAGGTTCTTGTGGAGAACTTGTGGACTGATTTGGATAGGTTCTTGTTGAAGAACTTGTGGATAAATTTGATGAAGTCTTGGTGAAGACTTGTGAGTAGTTGTGATTGATTTGTTCAAGCTTTTTGCTTAAGTTTGGGACAGATATGATAGAGATTTGAGAGCAAATTTGTGTTGGACCAGAGGAATGAGTTTGGTGCAGATTTGTGATAGAGTTTGAGAGGACTTGTGTTGGACCGACTAACTATGTTTAGTACATGTTTTGATGAGTAGCTGTGGAGGTGATCAGTGAGGACATAAGTCTCTAGAGCCAGAGCAAGGAGGACATGATGTCTTCTGTGGAAAGGAGTTCCACCTGCTAGCGGTAGAAGAGGCAGTGATCTTCTGAAGTATCATTTCTAGAGCTTTGGGGGATAGGACATATCCTTTGGGCAGGAGGCTCATAAATACTTCTTTGAGGGATAGTACATCTCCTTTGGGCAGGAGGCTCATAAATATTTGATTAGGGGAAGGATTCTCCTTTGGACAGGAAGTCCATAAACATTGTAATTGGGAAGGATTCCCAAAGGATTTGATTGATAAAATTTAGTGAAATATTTTCTCTATGGAGTAGCCCACCTTGGGTGAACCACGTTATATTGGTGTCTCAATTGTGTGATGACTTGTACATTGGTTTGATTACTGCTTTGATTTTGCTATTGGTTCATTGCATTGCTTTCTAAAGTAAAAGGAAAAAGTTAAAAAGTGGTCTTATACTGTTCACCCCCCCTCTCAGTATAAGCTTGTGTTCTTCAAGTGGTAGATCGACTAACTTCCAAGTACCATTTTGATAAGAGATTCATACTCTTAGTTCATTGCATGTCTCTAAGCTATGTGTTTGATAACTTCTTGGTACGTGAGAGGTTCATTATTAAGAGTGAGGTGTATTTATGTAGGTTCTAGTTCAACAAGTATCCCTTTGTGGTGTGAAGGAATGAATACCCTGTACCCCTTCTAATCCATAGGGTATCCAACAAAGATACCTTTGATAGCTTAAGTTTTAAGTTTATTTCTATGCTCTAGAAGAATATGAGCATAACAAATGGAGCCAAATATTCTAAAGTGGCTGACGATGGGGGGGTGTCCAATCCATTTTTCATGAGGTGGCGGGTCAGTTTTTGAGGGACTCACTATGTTGAGTACATGCATAGCAGTCCAGGTCTCTTTGATCCAAAGATATAGAGGCATATTTTATAGACAAGAAGGGCACGAGCCATGTTCATAATTATCTTGTTCATGTGCTCGATAATATCATTTTGTTGAGGTGTGTCTGGTATTGTCAATTGATATTTTATCCCATGTGAGAACAAGTACTATGTGAATTCATTTGAGGTGTACTTGTCACCATTTTCACTCTTGAAGGTCTTGATTCTATAAGCTGATTCTCGTTCTACATGAGCCTTGAATGCTTTGAAGAATTCAAAAGCTTCAAACTTATTTTTCAAAAAGTCGATCCATATCTTCTTTAAGAAGTCATCGATGAAAGTGATGTAATACCTTTTGCCTTTTAATGAGGGAATATGCATTGGACCACAAAGTTTTGAGTGAACTACCACTATTTTTTGTGTGGAATTCCACTGACTCTTTGGAAAAGGGTATCAAGGGGATTTCACAATATTGCATGCTTCACATTTGATGGCTTTGGAAGAGAAGTGTGGTAGTCCCTTGATGATGAAATCCGTTTGTCTCAATCGATCAAGTTTGACATGACCCATGCAAGCATGCCATAATGCATCAACAAAAAGTTTCTTAGGATTTAGGGTGGCACTAAGTGCCATGTCAACTTTGGCAATGTGAACTTCAAAAGCAAGATGTCCAACAAGTCTGATGAGTTTTCCATCTAAGGAACAAATCATGACCATTGTTTTGGAGGGTGGATGAATGGCTCAAAGAGTTTTATCTTTGGTAGTGACACTCAGATCAAATCCATGATAGATAAGTGTGGATAGTGATAATAGATTTTATTTTAGAGTAAGGTTATAGAGAATATCAAGTAGCCAAAAATTAGGTAATCCAGAAAGTTTCAATCGAACAGTTCCAGCTCCTTCAACTAGTTGAGAGGATTTATCAACCATGTGAACTACACCAAGTACTTCTAAGTTGAATTATTCAAAGAAGTCCTTATTGGAAGTCATGTGTTGGGTGGCTCCAGTATCCATGATCCATGAACTACTGGTGGAGGCTATGTTATGGGAAACTCCAATGGTTTGTGATGTGGTATGAGAAATATCATAGCCAACATATCCTGAATGTGCCTTAATGAATATTTTGGGATGATCACTAGATGGTGATATAGGTGCTTATGTGCAGATGATCTGGGTATGCACAAATTGAGCACTATGGAAGACATCTAGATCAGAGTCATGTTCATTTACATTATGTGCATTGTGATTTTAAAATTGCTTGATCTTGTGTGTGGCAGTTCGATAATCAATGGTATAGTACCCTTTTTTGTTACAATGTTTGCACATGATATTTGAGTTTCCAATTGCTTGAGAGGTGCAAGGCTATTTTATTTGTCCTTGACTATGTTTTCCATAACTAGTTTGATGTCGTGATTGTTCATGTTGACCATTGATAGAAACGTGTCCTTCTCCTTTGCCTTTGCCTCTACCATAACCTTAGCCATGAATTCTGTTGCCTTGTATGTTTGAAAAATTTACATCTTCATCCACTTGAATGGTTGAGTCACCAGGGTCAAAACTGGTAAAGTTTGTGCCAAATATTTTGTCAATTTCATTGAACTTTTTTTCTAAGGCTTCAAAGTTGAGAGTTTTTAAAGTTCCACCAGATGATAAACTAGCAAGCAAGTTCTTGTAATTTACAATGTGAATACACAACTAAATGAGGAAAGCCCATGTGATACATTAATTTTTGAAGCTTTTATCAATGACCTATTTAATAGGGTGAAGAAGGTTGATGGTGGAAGTGGAGTGTCCTTTTTGCATATTTATTTGATTCATCTTGAGGACAAGATGAAAAATTATTAGGTCAAATTTGGTGTCAAAGTTTTTCTTTAAGACTTCAAGAATTGACCATGTTGTGTCATGCTTTGCTTCATTAATCAAATTATGAAGGTGATATTCTATGACACGTAGGATGCCAACACGAATTTGGTCATCATCTATCTAAAAATTTTTGGGGTAGCAGCATCTGTAGGTGGTGTGGGTTTTACATCAAAATGATTGCACCACAGGTTCTCAAATTTTGTAGCTATCCTAAGGCCTATGAACCATTGATACCAATTATCCTTACCTTTGAGGGTACATCCAACATTTTATTTGAAGTTGGAAGTCATTGTGACCTGTGACACTACAAAGACCTAAAAGAGGTGTGTCAAGGTGTGAACAAGAAACAAATGACTAAGTGAGGTAAATGTGCTAGTAAATAATGAGCCAAGGAACTAGACCTTACTCACCATCCAAGTGGAATCTCTTTTACAAATGATAAATTGTAAAAGTAAGTGGTTATGAGTCCTCATGCAACAAGATGATGATGTGGCTAAATCTGAAGTATTAAAAAAAGGTGTGTAGCCCAAACTGAAATACTATAGATGAATGTGCAGGACAATATCTCCAACACTAGATTACACAACTAAATACCAAAGTCTGGGATGTGTAAAATTAGTAACCTCAATATTATGACTGCACCTAGGTGAGGTGCTAAAACTTGGAGAGCTATAATGAGCTTATCTCAAATTAAGGCCTTCACCTAGATGTCCACATACAGATGCTCGATGATGAAATCCAAGCCATGATGGAGCCCAAGTTCTACCAGTCCTCACCCATTTTTCTATGGTCAGTGATATATTATTTGAAGAGAAGTACGTGCTCTATTCCACAACTACGGTGGATATTGAACTGCCTTAATTTTAATCTTGATTAAGAGTTTTTAGTTTTTCAAGCATAGGCAAAAGGATGATCCCTTTCCAAAGGTTCATGGGTATGGCTAACCCCCTTCACTATGTATTCTCGTTAAGTCCAATCCAACTTTGACTCACAATGCCTTTAATGCGGATTTCCCACTACCAAGAAAGTGGTGCCATGTCATGAGGCTAGGTTGCAAAATGATTCATCGAATGCATTCATTTTAGGGATGATGCAAGGATGTGAATCAATTTGCAATGAAAGAAAGCAAATAAAAATTGAAAATAGACTTAGGGATCGATCGCATTCATGTAGCAGTATGTATGTTAGGTGTGATCCACTCGACCTTGCTCACCATCCAAGTGGAATCACTTTTACAAATGAGGGCTATAAGTTAGTCAAAATTGTGGAATATTTTGTAAGCCACTTATACAAGTACAATGGAGAGGCTAGAAATATGTTGTACTATAAAAAAAACATGGTCAGTTTACACAAAGGTAAATTTGACTATATGGTTGTGTAAAAACAAACATGATTAGTTTATACAGAGGTCGCAGAACTTTGACAAATCTAGATTTTGGATATTGTATGACTATGTAATAATGAACACGATCGGTTTACACAAAGGCTTCCAAACTCGATCAAATATGGATTTTGGATATTGTATGGTTGTGTATAAATTAACACAATCAGTTTACAGAGAGGCCACCAAACTCGATCAAATCTAAATTTTGAATATTGTATAGCTGTGTAAAAATGAACACAGTTAGTTTACACAGAGGTTATCAAAATTGATCAAATCCAAATTTTGGATACCTGCAAACAGAGATACAAACTAATATTTGTAATAAAAAGAAAATATATGGAGGTTTTATGAAACCTCATGCAACATCCTCATTCTCTTCTTCAACTCAACACATAAATTTGTGGAGGAGAAGAGGAGGGGAATGTAGTGCTTCTCCAAGCTTGGTTGTGGGAGGAGTGAGCAAACAAGATCTGATACCACTTGTAGAAATAATCAATGCTATGTGCCCAAGCTCAACCACATGAAATAAGAAAAAAGGAGGAGAAGATTTTTGACAATGGAGAGAATGAAAAATCACATCTCTCCTTTGTGTTATGGAATTATAAATTGAGAAAAATAGAGAAGATTTCTGAAAATGGAGAGAATGAAAAATCACATCTCTCCTTTGTGTTATGGAATTATATATTGAGAAAAATGATATTAGAGTCAGGGTTCCCAAATCCATATTACATGAAATTCAAATGAACATGAAATGATATTACACATAAAAATATAATGAGGTCTTATTAAAGCCTCGCAACAATTAATTTGGAATCTAACTAATAAATATGATCTTATAGAATTAACATGTATTAGGAAATATAACTAAATATTTTTTTTTATTATGATCAAAATCTAGAGCAAAAATGAATAAAAGATGAAAAAAAACACACAACAAACAACCTAAAATATTTATCAAAGAACTTACTTGATTTGGTGGTTGATCCTAGTTAAATTTACACCCTAGAATCTTCAGCCACAAATTTGGTAAAACCTAAATATAAATAACATAAACTTGGAAAAATTGATCAATGTTTGGGGGCCTACTTAGGCCACCATGTCACTGAGCTTGGAGGCATAATAGTCAAGTCCTCTTGGTCCTTTTAGCTAATATTTCAAAAGTGAAAATTATTTTTGATATTTGGGAATAAACAAAACAAAATTCGACAACATGAAACAGTGAAAGCAAAGTGTGAATAGAATGGATGCAATGGAAAACAAGTATGTTAGAGATAACCTAGGGTTTTGGGAGCAAAAGTTTACCCCCAAAGTATTATGATCAAATCTACATGCTGTAATTAGCGGGTGTTGAGTGGTGTTTTAACCCGATTGTGAAAACACACTCTCCTGTAGGATCCGAGTCCTAAATCCTCTGCTTGCAAAGAAATACGATTTCTCCAAGGTTCTTATTATGCTGATTATTAATTATCAAGAATGCTGCTTAAAAATGAAATGCTAACACCTTAGGGTTTGCAAGTGGATATTAACAAGGGGCACTGTGGTTTATTAATTTTGAATTTCCAATGGACTCAAAATGAATAAAATCTGCTTTAACCTTTAATTTTGATGGATTTTCAGTGATTTATTCAAACACAGTAAATAAACTGCTGAAAAATAAAATATGGGTTTGAAAAGCAAAGACAAAAAATAAACAAAAGTAACAATAAAAAAATAAATTACAGCCAGAAAGCTGTAATTAATCAGATGAAACCGAAGATAATGAGGCTTTCCACATGCAACCTAACCTAATGAACCTGCACATCCACACAATCCAAATAGGCCAGGTGCGAGTCTCGAGGGTTTCTGTGGTAATTCCAGAAAACAGGCATTCACATGAATCAACCAAGAGATCTTGCATTAACTTCACCTAAAAACCTAAGAAATCTGGAAGGGAAATGTAAACATTAAATCATGCATGCAAAAGCTACTCCTTCTTTCTCATCCAATAAGATGTCAACTCTCTGTATTTGTATTTAAATGATATCTCAATTACATTCAAAAATGTTCCGGGTGTGAAAGAAAGTCCCAGAATAAAAAGAAGGAAATTGCCCAAGTACGGGCCCAGAATAGCACAAAGCCTTCGTCTCTGCAACTCCGTATTCGACAATTTCCAACCCTTTCTTCGATTTGCAATTCTGGCTTTATAGCAATGTTATGGCTCTTCGATTTCCTCTGTCGCTTCATTTCCTCTTCCTGTGGGCGACCCTTCAAATTCCTGCTTTTTCTCGCTTTGATTCATGCTCAAATTTGGAAATTTCCTGAAATTCGCTCTGCATGTAACGCCCCTGCAAGTCTGACACCTGCACGCCATGTGTCACACACTTTTTGCGCCTGTCGTATCGCTTTTTTGTTACAGAACCCGACAAAACTGCAAGTCCACCCATTCATCTTCCCGGTCGTGAAATCGCGACATGTCACGAAATCGCGACATGTCACGATTTCGCGACGTCTTTCTCTATCGTACGTGATTTTGGCTTTACATCGCGATATCGCGACCATTCTAGCCTCGAGCCTCCTTGGCAACTTTATGTCGCGATATCGCGACCATTATCATCCTCTCGCCTTCCTTCGACAAACCGTCGCGATATCGCTACCGTTCTTCTCTTCCGTACGCCTTGGCCAAACTTGTCGCGATATCGCGACACCTTTCCCTCTCGGACCTTCATGCAGCTTTCTGTCATGAAATCGCGACCATTTTCTCCGTCCGTACTGTTTACCAAAATGCGTCGTGAAATCACGACATTTTTCATCATCCGTACGTTTCCGCAAAACACGTCGCGAAATCGCGACGCTTTTCCCTTTCGGACCTTCATGCAGCTTCCTGTCGCGAAATCGCGACCATTTTTCTGTTCCGTACAGTCTGTCAAAACCCGTCGCAAAATCGTGACCATTTTTCCGTCCATACACCTTTGCTACAATCGGTCGCGAAATCGCGACGTCTTTCCTGTCGCGATATCGCGACGTTTTTCCGCTTCCGTACACTTTTCCAAAACACGTCGCGAAATCATGACACTTTTCATCATCCGTATGCTTCGGCAAAACACGTCGCGATTTCGCGACACCTTTTCTTTTCTCCTCACCGACACGTCGCGATTTCGCGACACCTTTTTCTTCCTGGTCACCGACACGTCGCGATTTCGCGACACCTTTTTCTTCCTGGTCACCGACACGTCACGATTTCGCGACACATTTTTCTTCCTGGTCACCGACACGTCGCGAAATCACGACAGTTTTTCTGTTTCGTTGCCATTGACCGCGCAGACCGCGATTTTCCGACATGTCACGATTTCGCGACAACTTTCCGGTTTCGATCGCGATTTCGCTACCTGTCGCGATTTCGCGACCCCTTTCTACACTTGTGCATTTTCTCTTTTTTTCCAATTCTGGCATCTGGGTCACTGAGATCCTTCCCTGTGAGCCTGCAAAAAGGTGGGTCCCCAATTTTGGGGTGTGTTGTGGATCAACCACAACAAGCGGGCATGAATTCAGAAACAAAGAAGAAAACCAAATTCATGCCCCATGAGGGAGGGGTAAGAATTTGTAGAAGAGGACTTAAAAATTAATATATAAATGCAAAGTGCAATTAACACTAAGAAATAATGATCTAAAAGCTAATAATGCACAAAAAAAACATGATAAGCCTATGGAGGTGTTGAGTGGTGTTTTCACCCAATTGTGAAAGCACACTCTCCGGTAGGATCTGAGTTCCAAAATCCTCTGCTTGCAAAGAAAGTAATTTCTCCAAGGTTCCTCTTATGTTGATTCTAAAACACCAATGATGCTGCTCACTGTAAATGCGGGGAATACCTTAGGGTTGCAAGTGGATGTTAACAAGGGGCACTGTAGTTCACTTTAATTTGGATTTGCAATGGACTACGAGCTTTGATGGGTTTTCAATTATTTATTTAAATGACTTGAAATTAAAATACAGAAAATAAATACGGGTTTAAAAATAAAAATAAATGCAAATGAATATGCAACTAAGCTACGTCCAGAGTATTGCCATCTTGATTGATAAAACCGAAGACAATGAGGTTTTCGCATGCAACCCAACCTACTCGAACCTCGCAAATTCGCACAATTCGGATAAGCCAGGTGCGGGTTTCTAGGGTTTCTATTGTAGTTTCAGATTTAGGCATTCGCATGAAGCAACCAAGAACACTTGCATTCAACTTCACCTATAAGCCTAGAAATCTGAAAGGGAAAGATAACACATTGAATCATGCATGCAAAAATGACTCCTTCTTTCTCATCAATGAAATGCCAACTCTCCGTATTTCTGCATTAAAATGATGTATCAATTACAATTACAGAATGTTCCAGGTTTTACAAATCCAGAACAAATGAAGGAAATTGCCCAAGTGCGGGCCCAGAATGGCATGAAGCCCTTGTCTCTCGCAACTCTGCAAGCAGCAATTTCCAACCCTATCTTCAATCTGCACTTCTGGCTTTATACTGTCTGGCGCGGCTCTTCGATTCTCCCTGCGTCTCTTCGTTTCATCTCCCAGAATGCGCCTTTTCAAATTCCCGCCTTTTCGATGCTTTTACTTCATGCTCGATTCTGAAACGCTCGAAATCTGCCGTTGCATGTAACGCTTCTGCAACTCCGACACCTGTATGCCACGTGTCCTACGTTTTTCGTGCCTTCTGTAACGTCTTCCTGTGAGAATCGTGACAAAAATAGCATGCAGCCTGTTCACCTTCCTGGCCGCGAAAACGTGACATGTCGCGATATCGCGACGCTTTCCTCGTCCGTACGTCTTCGGCCGCTTCTTGTCGCGAAATCGTGACCATTTTCTCTTTCGGACCTTCTTTCCGCAAACTGTCGCGATTTCGCTACCGTTTTCTGTTTCGGGCCTTCTCACAAACTGTCACGATTTCGCTACCGTTTTGACTCTGCACTCCTTTGCGCTCAATGCTGTCGCGATTTCGCTACCATTTTCCATTTTCGTACACTTGCCAATTTTCCGTCGCGAAATCGCTACGCTGCCTCCATCCGTACTACTTCGCTGCTTCGGAGCCGCGAACCGTGACTGTCGCGATTTCGCGATGCCTTTTCGCTTCATTCCCCTTTGTTGCTTTCTGTCGCGATTTCGCGACCATTTCTGCGCATTATGCTTTCCGGTTGATCCTGTCGCGATTTCGCGACCATTTTGGCCTTTTGCCCTGTTTGACTAGTTCCTGTCGCGATATCGCGACGTTTTCTTGCTTCGTGCTCTTTGACCTCTTTTTGTCGCGATATCGCGACGTTTTTCCGCTTTGTGCCCTTTGACCAGTTTGACCCATGATTTTGCGACGCGTCGCGATATCGCTACGCCTTTCCATTTTGCCTTTCTCTCTCTGCTGACCGCGATGGAGCGACATGTCACGATTTCATGACACTTTTTCGTCTTCATTTTCTCTCTCCTCTTTCTGCCGCGACGGAGCAACATGTCGCGAAATCGCTACGCTATTTTCATCCGTACAACTTCTCAAACACTCCATTTCGCGACACTTTTTATTCCGAAGCAACATGTCGCGATATCGTCGACATTTTCAATTTTTTGGCGACGGAGCGACATGTCACGATTTCGTGACACTTTTCATTTTTCCGCAACATGTCGCGATTTCGCGACACTTTCTTTTCATGTTGATTCGCACTTTTTGTTTTTGGCAGCGATGGTGCGACATGTCGCGATTTCGCGACACTTTCAACACTTATGCATTTTTTTCTCTTTTCTTCATTTTTAGCATCTGGGTCCCTGAGATTTCTTCTGCAAGCCTGCAAAAAAGGTGGGTCCCCAATTTTGGGGTGTGTTGTGGATCAGCCACAACAAATGGCGACTCTGCTGTCAAATGCTCTTGAGCATTTTTAGTAAGAACCCAACCTGAAACATATCACAAACTTGAAAACATGTGTTAGCACATAAGCAATATAACAAATGCCCAAAGATCAAAAGTACATGAATCATCAGAATCATCAAGTATTAGCTCAGTGTGTGCAATGAATTTCTTTCCCTATCGTTTGAAATTGATCCACACTCCATTATCAGTTTTGCATGAATGCATATGTGAGATGGTGAATGATTTGTGTACCCTAATGAATATGCTAAGAGATTTTGCTTTCGTAAAAGGCATAGTCATTCTTCTATTATTATGTACAAGCATTCAAGATTGCCAAACCCTCTTAGGATCCACTAATTCATTACCTTATTGTATCCCAAAGTTGGTTATGAGTCCCTACTATCTTGAACCCATGTGCAAGTGAATGTGAAATCAGAACTTTGGGGAATCAGACTCCCAACCAACCGAGATGAGAGTTTAACCCTATCCTTACTATTCTGATTTAGAGTTCATTACCTCACTTTAAGCAAAATAATTAAACCAATTATGGAAGAAATGGTCATGCTAGTCTAACCCTCTAGACAATCAGTGGTCTTGTTTTTGAGGCAAGACATGATGCCATGCATGGGCATATCTAACCCCACAATCCAAAACTTATCCTCATTTCTTTGGACCTTGGGGATGACTACCCATCCTTTGCGAGAGGACAAGTAGTACGATCCTTACAATCCAATATAAAGATGAGATGGGAAAAATTTATTTTTTTTATTTTTACTTCTTGGACCTTGGGGATGACTACCCATCCTGGCTAGGGACATGTAGTACGATCCTTACAATCCAAACTTTAGATGAAAAATATTAATTTTGTTGCTTAGACCTTGGGGATGACTACCCATCCTTTGCAGAGGACAAGTAGTACGATCCTTACAATCCAAGATTTATTATGAAATGAGACATAGGAGCTTTGGGGAATCGGATTCTCAACCTAAGCGAGATGAGAATTTATGCCCTATCCTTACTACTCCATGTAGGTCAAATCAAAGCTTTGGGGAATTGGATCCTCAACCTAAGTTCGATGAGGATTTAACCCTATCCTTACTACTCCGATTTTAGGCTTTAAGCTCTATGGAAGTGGTCAAAACCACTTGTTTTAAGGATCATGTTGCATAATAGGATAGACATGAAAAACCTCTTTCGCCCAACCTTTTCTTCCAAGTTAGGTCATGATCATTTTGCTCAAGATCCTTTTTAATGTATGAGACGTGCTTGGTTCTAGATATCTCAAGACTCAGTTCCCAACCTTAGGATGCCTCTTACATTTATGTTATAACACAACCCTAAGAGGGATTGACATACTTAAATGATATGTACCTAAGATGCATATGCAACTAAGATGAAATGTATGTAAAGTGAGATGGAACATGAATGCATTATCTCTTGAATTGCAAATGAAAATGATTTGTCATGCAAAACCGACTCTTTCATGCATCACAAAATCAAACAATATAACTTAAGATGCTTGTGGTACTTGTGGAGCTTTTACAGGATAATTCCAATATTTCATATTCTCCTAACCTTAAGCATAAGTTGACATCTCATTTTTTATTATTATTATTATTATTATTATTATTATTATTATTTTTTATCAGAATAAACAAAACATGTCAATTGAAATCAAATCCACAACCAAAATCCTAGCTAAACTAACAATCCTAAACAATAAAAACAAAAACTGAAAACTCCCACCAAAACCGAAAGAATAATATCAAAAATCTCACAACCTAAGGGCTAAAATAATGCTTTAAAATCTGTCCATTAACCGGTAGCATAAAGTCTCTCCCTTCTAAAGTTTTTAGCCTGAAGGTATTCTTCCCAAGAATCTCTGAAATCTGATATGGGCCTAACCAAAGACAATCAAACTTTTGATGATTCCCTTTTTCCTCATGTCTTTTGTCCCATAGTAATACCAAATCTGAAATTCTGAATGATTTAACTTTGGCCCTTCTGTCAAACCATCTTTTGATAACTTCCTGGTGTTTATTCATGTGATTCATGGCCTCTTCTCTCTTTTCATCAAGGTGCGGCAAATGACTTGACCTGGCTTCAACTTGATCATCTGTCCCCAAGTACTCTTGTATGAAATGTAAGGTCTGCAACTTCAAATTTGCAGGAAATATTGGGTCTTGCCCATAGACCAAATGATAGGGAGTATTCCCTATGGACTCTTTCACTCTGGTCCTATCTGCCCAAAGGGCAAACTTCAATTGGTTGTGCCAGTCCCGAGGGTTCTTTTCCAACAACTTCTTAATGGTATTCAACAAATTCTTATTTGAAGATTCGGCCAACCCATTTCCTTGAGGATAATAATTGGATGCAAACTTTAAGCTCACTTTGTTATCATATGCCCAATCTGCAAATTGCGTAGAAATAAACGCTTTACCATTGTCACTGACAATAGAATTGGGCATTCCAAATCTTGTTATAATATGGTCCTCAAGGAATTTAATTACAACGTCTGTGGTGGCATGTTTAGTAGGAATCGCTTCGTCCACCTTGTACAATAGTCTGTAGCTGTCAATATGAATTTATGAGAATCAGAAGAATTTGGGTTAATAACCCCAATGAAATCTAGTCCCCACTGTGCAAATGGTCTCATTTCAACTACAGGTTGTAGGGGCATGGCTGCATTTCTTTCTCTACTGGCAGCCACTTGACAGATATGACAAGATCGTACATGGGCATGTGCATCTTTGAAAATATGGGGCCAGTAGTATCCTGCTCTCAGGATTTGATGTGCTGTAGCGTTGGCCGCACCGTGACCAGTTCCATGTTTCCCGTGAAATTCCTGCAACACCCTGGCGGCTTCTTCTTTGTTCAAGCACCTCAGGTAGATACCTTCATGATTCTTCCTGTAAAGCACACCAGATTTCATCAGATAATTGATAGACTTAAGCCTTAAAGCTCTTCTCTGTGTTGAATTCAGATTAGAAGGACACTTACCAATCAATAAAAATTGCACAATATCAACATACCAGTCATCCTTAGCAATGTATTCTGTATTCGAGCATTGGCCTGTTATTTGCGGATTATTTTCTGCGATCGCCTTCGCCAGTCCCTGTCCTCGAACTAGTTTCATAGGTTGGATTTCGAGATCAAATTCTTGGATGGTGGAAATCCATTTTCCTCTCTTCTCACCTAGTTCATTTTGTAAAAACATCGTCTTGACAGCAGAGTCGGGCACGATGGCAATAACTCTGCTGTGTACAATGTAATGCCTAAATTTTTTCACCGTTTTGAAAAGTGCGTACATTTGCTTATCAAGGATTGAATACCTTAATTGAGCATCTTTCAGGGGGGCACTTAAAAATGCTATGGGTTTTTCGGCACTATCCTCGCCTTTTTGGGTTAAGACACTCGCGAAGGAGTGTTCTGATGCAAAAGCATAAATATAGAAAGGCTTGGAGTAGTCTGGACTTATAAGGACAGGGGCTCTGGAAATGGCATCTTTGATGTTCCGAAAGGCCACTCTACTTTCCTCGTTCCATTTTACATCCACATCTTTCTTGAGCATCTTGTTCAGAGGTTTGGCTATCTCAAGAAAGCTAGAGATAAACTTCCTCACAAAATTAACCTGCCCAAAGAAAGATCTCAATTCTTTTTTACTACTCGGGAGAGGTAGGTTTTGGATAGCTTGTATCCTTTCTGGGTCGATGGATATGCCCTCTTTTGAAATAATGTGACCCAGACAATTTTCCTTCGTTACTCCAAAAATGCACTTTTTGGGATTTAAGGAAATTCCATGTTCTCTGCATCTTTGAAGCACTTTCTTTAAATCTTTGACATGGTCCTCTCTCTTCTTCGAGAAAACTGGGATATCATCCACATACACGATGATGCATTTGCCTATGAGCCCCTTGAATGCATAATCCATGGCGCGTTGAAAAGTTGCACCAGCATTTAACAGTCCGAACGACATTCTCTTATATGCAAATGTCCCCCACTTGGTAGTGAAGGCTGTTTTCATCCTGTCATCTGGATGTATAAGAATCTGGTTGTACCCGGAATACCCATCGAGAAAGGACATCATCTCGGATCCATTTACCATTTGTAGAATTTCATCGATTGATGGCAGTGGATAATTATCCTTTTGAGAGGCTTTATTAATATTTCGAAAATCTATGCACAACCTAATCTCTCCACTCTTTTTCTCATCTGGAACGAGGTTAGCCACCCGGGTTGAGTGCCTAACAGGAAAAATGATTTTCGCTTCCAATAATATTTTAACCTCCTTTTCGATCAAAGGCTCCAATAGCGGGTTAACAACTCGTTGTCTTTGCCTAAAAGGCTTGGAGTCTGGCTTCAAAGGGATGGTATGTGTGATAATGTTTTGGTTGTATGTCTTCAACTCATTGTAGTTCCAAGCAATACAATCTATGTAATGCTTCAATGCCTGCATTATATTGCTCCTTTCTTCCTCTGTACATGCCTTTGCTATGTACACCTCCTTTGGATTGTCTGCACTCCCTAGATTAATTGAATCACATGCATCTTTAGGGAGTGGGACTCTTTTTCCTTTCTTGGTCTTGCATCCCATGTCGAACATCTTTTCCAATGAAACCACGTCTTTAGGAATTTTTTTGGATTGATACGCAGTTTCAATTTCATTTTCTGTTTCATCCTGCCACCTTTGCTCCTCATCAATCACCTGATTTTCAAAAATACCCGAGTTCGTGACAAATTTGAAAATATGTCTGTCACTTTCAAAAACCTGGAAATTCTTTACATTATCGGGTATTGATGGACAAGGAACCAGTTCAATAGAAAACTTTTTACATCTTTTTATATCAACCGGGTTTAACATGCCCGCGACGACTGCAAGAGAGTCTGCTATTCGATTTCCTTTCCTAGAAATAAGGGCTATATTGAATGCGTCGAATTCCTCAATGAGGTCCATAACCCTAGTTCTATAAAGGCTCAGTCTTCTATCGCGGCATGTATACTGTCCTTTGATTTGCTTGACTACCAACTCAAGAATCTCCCAAAACCTTCAAGCATTTAACATGTTTGCTCAATGCTAGACGTAAACCAAAGATCAATGCTTCGTATTCTGCCACATTGTTCGTGCAAGGAAATTGCGATCAGTAGGCGACTAATAATGGTTTACCTCCGGGGCCAGTGAGCTCGACTCCAGCTCCTGCTCCCTGTCTAGATTTTGATCCATCGAACCTGAGCAACCACGTGTAATCATTTTCATCAGAAGAGCTACCATGACAAGCCTCCTCTTTAGGTTCTTCAGCAGCTTCCTCAACATCAAGTGCATAAACTCCTAGTTCTGGCTCGGAAAACTGAACTTCATTCGGCTTGTTAAAATCTGTTATAATCTCCTTAAGCCTCGGTTCATTTTCCACTCTGATTTGGTTTGCAATTCCCTTCCATGGTAGCCACATATGTGAGCAATCTGTTGAAAAATAGCCATTCAGAGTTTTCATCCAATCCCTCGCAAGTAACATTCCATACCTACTTGGGATATTAACCACCAGAATGTCCACAACCTGCTGAACCCTGGGTTCAGAATTCAATTGAATCTTGACATCATATAGAGTCCCCACTACATTTACCTCTGATCTGTCCGAGTTGCGGGACTGTACATTTGGATGAAACAAGGTTGCGGGCCTAGCATCTTACATATTTCCGTAGGCATGAGGTTGCTCGTGGCACCTGTGTCCACCAAACGGTTATGCAAATTCTTACCCGCAATTCTCGGAGTCAATAAGAATGGCGGGACATCCCTTCTCTCCTTTCGCAAAATGAGATGGGATTCAACTCCTTTTCCTTTCCACGTTTGATCAGGTGAGTTCAACGCTTTTATCAATGCCTCCTTTTGGCCTGGCAATCTAGCTGCGTCCAAGAACGAAAGGCTAGATTTGGACTTCTTTAGATCCTCCACTATGTCATAGTTTGGCTTTTCGAATTTGATTGTCTTACGCACATCATTAGACATTTCTCTTCTGAGTGGAGGGGGAGGATTATTATTTGCCTTAGTATCGGGAGGAAGAATAGAGTTGTTTGGAGGTGTTGATGAAGTTTTAGGGGTTTTAGATTTACTTCTCAAATGGTATCCATGATTCCCCTTCCTAAAATCTCGAAAAGCTTGCACCTCCTGTTCCAAAATTTTGTCTTCTTCTTCCTCACTCTCACCTTCTTGATGATATACAGTTTCCATCACCATAATATTATCATCTTGATGTTGTGATGGACCCTCATTTGATACTAGTTCCAAATCATCAACTTGTGCCTGAAGACAATGAGTGTATCTCGCAATTTCAGGACAATTCCTCTCATTGTGCTCTTTCGTGTTGTGCAACCTGCACCCCCTTTCCCACGCCAAATCTGAAAGATTCAGAAGAGAATTGGATTGGCTAGGTCCTGTAGAAGTATCTAATTGATTAGCAATGGGAGCGGGAACTCCCCCATTGTTTGGCTTGGTGTTCCAATGCCTCCCTCTATTGTTAAAATTTCGATTTGGGTGAGGGGCATGGGACTCATACTTCTACTGTTGAACCCTGTCATTGCTCAGTTTATGAACTAATTTCTTGAGCTCTTCGACTTCTGAATAAATCTCCTTCGGTGGAATCATATTGTTGTTAACCCCCGTTGGATTCGCATAATTGATGGGGTCTTGATTCAAAACTTGGGTCGGGTTTGAGGAATTTGATTCCCGTATGGATTGACACTTTGAATCGGGGTTGGATTTGGAAAAGGAACTATGGCTTGAGGATTGACTTGGCTAGTTCCTTGCATAGTTGATTGACTGTTCTGCAAAAATGCGGGGACAGGTGGAATGGATGTGATTGGTTGGATTGGAATGGGTGCATATGCCGGTGTTGGTGGATACGGCTGCTGATATGGGAAGGCGTTCATGCTTGGCATTTGTGGTGCCATGAGTTGATTTGCCTAGGGAGCTTGACCATATGGAGCATACTGTCCCATCACAGGCATCTGGGTAAACCCGTAGCCCTGTGGTGTCATTTGTTGCTCGATAGTCATGGCTTCGTTATAGGCTAAAGCCAGCGTGGTGACTTGAGGATTACGTCTCGCAAACATGGCTGTCATGGGGTCCAATGCCCCAAAATATATCTGCAAAGCCACTACGGGATCGATGGCAAAGTGCCTAATTGCTCTATTATAGCACTTTTGGAATCTCTGATTAAACATTCTGATCGGTTCCCCTTGGCCCCTTTTGCATGTAATAAACCGATTGTAAATAGTTGCGGGATCCAAGGGTGACCTAAATTGATTAACAAAGGCATTTTCCATTTGTGTCCAAGAGGTGATTGAACCAGTTGGCAAGCATATATACCATTCATATGCTATTGGATCTAAGCTCATGGGGAAAAGTCTGCAGGCCACATCTTCATATTGAACTTGCAGCCTAATTAAAACATCCCTATAGGCTTGGATATGTTCTTCTGCTGTTCTTAGGCCATCTGGTTTGTATTTAGGCAAAAATATTTCAATGTTCTTGGGGATTTCATGGATATCCCCAGCAATGTTCAAAGGAGTATTATTAGCTCCATACCAAGGAGCTGTTGGAGCTTGAGCCATTTGACTCAAAATTGATGAAGACAAACCTACAATAGCAGTAGAAATATTATCGACAATAGGAACACTAGTGGCAAGCGATATTACGGGCGTAGATCCACTCGATGTTCCCTGGAGAAAATAGGTCTTTTGTGATTGGTGAGCTTACGACTTGCTTGGTTTTATTCTTGGGAGTACCAGTAAGGTCATGAAAAATGGTTTCCCCGGTTGTTTGGGACCTGGTCGCAATACGACGCGGTGGGTCCAGCCTGCCCGATGAAACCCTCGATTATTTCAACGAAAACCTGCAACAAAAGAAAGCAAAAGCTGCAGTTTAGCCGTTTGTGAGCTTTAAGAAAATATTTCAAAATTAAATCAAAAGATATTATTCATGTATGAAAACCAAAATAAAGTAAACCGATTCGGCCCTCCTTCTAGCGCCAATACTGTTGAGTGGTGTTTTCACCCAATTGTGAAAGCACACTCTCCGGTAGGATCCGAGTCCCAAAATCCTCTGCTTGCAAAGAAAGTAATTTCTCCAAGGTTCCTCTTATGTTGATTCTAAAACACCAATGATCGTTGCTCACTTGTAAATGCGGGGAATACCTTAGGGTTGCAAGTGGATGTTAACAAGGGGCACTTGTAGTTCACTTTAATTTGGATTTGCAATGGACTATGAGCTTTGATGGGTTTTCAATTATTTATTTAAATGACTGAAATTAAAATACAAAAAATAAATACGGGTTTAAAAATAAAAATAAATGCAAATGAATATGCAACTAAGCTACGTCCAGAGTATTGCCATCTTGATTGATAAAACCGAAGACAATGAGGTTTCTGCATGCAACCCAACCTACTGAACCTGCAAATTCGCACAATTCAGATAAGCCAAGTGCGGGTTTCTAGGGTTTCTACTGTAGTTTCAGATTTAGGCATTCGCATGAAGCAACCAAGAACACTTGCATTCAACTTCACCTATAAGCCTAGAAATCCGAAAGGGAAAGATAACACATTGAATCATGCATGCAAAAATGACTCCTTCTTTCTCATCAATGAGATGCCAACTCTCTGTATTTTCGCATTAAAATGATGTATCAATTACAATTACAGAATGTTCCAGGTTTTACAAATCCAGAACAAATGAAGGAAATTGCCCAAGTGCGAGCCCGGAATGGCATGAAGCCCTTGTCTCTGCAACTCTGCAAGTAGCAATTTCCAACCCTATCTTCAATCTGCACTTCTGGATTTATACTGTCTGGCGCGGCTCTTCGATTCTCCCTGCGTCTCTTCGTTTCATCTCCCAGAATGCGCCTTTTCAAATTCCCGCCTTTTCGATGCTTTTACTTCATGCTCGATTCTGAAACGCTCGAAATCTGCCGCTGCATGTAACGCTTCTGCAACTCCGACACCTGTATGCCACGTGTCCTACGTTTTTCGTGCCTTCTGTAACGTCTTCCTGTGAGAATCGTGACAAAAACAGCATGCAGCCTGTTCACCTTCCTGGCCGCGAAAACGCGACATGTCACGAAATCGCGACATGTCGCGATATCGCGACGCTTTCCTCGTCCGTACGTCTTCGGCCGCTTCTTGTCACGAAATCGTGACCATTTTCTCTTTCGGACCTTCTTTTCGCAAACTGTCACGATTTCGCTACCGTTTTCTGTTTCGGGCCTTCTCACCGCAAACTGTCGCGATTTCGCTACCGTTTTGACTCTGCACTCCTTTGCGCTCAATGTTGTCGCGATTTCGCTACCATTTTCCATTTTCGTACACTTGCCAATTTTCCGTCATGAAATCGCTACGCTGCCTCCATCCGTACTACTTCGCTGCTTCGGAGCCGCGAAACTGCGACCTGTCACGATTTCGCGATGCCTTTTCGCTTCATTCCCCTTTGCTGCTTTCTGTCGCGATTTCGTGACCATTTCTGCGCATTATGCTTTCTGGTTGATCCTGTCGCGATTTCGCGACCATTTTGGCCTTTTGCCCTGTTTGACTGGTTCCTGTCGCGATATCGCGACGTTTTCTTGCTTCGTGCTCTTTGACCTCTTTTTGTCGCGATATCGCGACGTTTTTCCGCTTTGTGCCCTTTGACCAGTTTGACCCGTGATTTTGCGACGCGTCGCGATATCGCTACGCCTTTCCATTTTGCCTTTCTCTCTCCTGCCTGACCGCGACGGAGCGACATGTCACGATTTCGTGACACTTTTTCGTCTTCATTTTCTCTCTCCTCTTTCTACCGTGACGGAGCAACATGTCGCGAAATCGCTACGCTATTTTCATCCGTACAACTTTCGGAGCAACACGTCGCGATTTCGTGACACTTTTTCATTCTGGCAGCGATGAGCAACATGTCGCGATATCGCGACGTTTTTAAATTTTTCCGGCCGTGACGGAGCAACATGTCGCGATTTCGCGACACCTTTTCATTTTTGCCAGCGACATGTCGCGATTTCGTGACACCTTTTCATTTTTGCCAGCGACATGTCGCGATATCGCGACGTTTTTCTATTTTTTGGCAGCGATGGTGCGACAGGTCGCGATTTCGCGACACTTTCAACACTTATGCATTTTTTTCTCTTTTCTTCATTTTTAGCATCTGGGTCCCTGAGATTTCTTCTGCAAGCCTGCAAAAAAGGTGGGTCCCCAATTTTGGGGTGTGTTGTGGATCAGCCACAACAGGAGGAAGCAAGATTAAAGGTAGTAACCAATATGGAAGACTTATCCTCCTTCTCTAGAAGATAAATTATGTCCACAATATATCATCAAGGCTTCTCCACTTGCTCATCCATAGCAGCAAATCATAGGGGGCATACAAAAAGCAAAGCACTATAGAATTTTAAAAGCATTGAATTGATAAAATATAGAGATTGATATCTCTCTGGTAGGAAAAAATAAGTTTAATACTTCTATTTATAGGAGGTTTGGAGGGGTTTAGGAAACTTAAACTTGAATAAGAGCCAATGTCATAGAGATTGGCCAAAAACTTGGGCTTTTCAAGAGGAAAAACCTAAAATCACCAAATTTGAGACAACTAGACCCATGTATAGTTGTTTAACATTTTAAGGGACCGAACAATGTCAGAATGAAATAAAATTATACTCGATGGAAAGATCTTTTCGAGACCAATTGAATGGTATTGGTTTTAAGAGGAATGGAGAAAAATTTATTGGGGAAAATTAGCTCAAAGATGACCTTACTTTTTGAAGCAATAAATGCTCAATTTTAGGTCTTTAAAAGATAAATTTAGTTTGGTTGATTAGAGGGTTGATGCATAAGGGTGAATTGATAAAAATTGATGGAAAGTGGGTCAATTTTTAATTTCTACAACTATATATGGACCAAAAATAGGAGAGGCCAGAACCTAATAGCAAAAAAAATAGACATATGCATACTTTCAACGCTAAAAAAAGGGACTTATTCTAAAATTAATATCTTTATAAGGATTGGTTGAGATCACTAGCCAATAAGAGTTAAAATGGTGGTAAGTTAATTCAAAAAATATCATATTTTAAATATGAGCATATGTGGGAAGACCATCCTCAAATTGTTGATATGATAGCACAAACGTGGACATTTTAAGGAAAAAATGGGTTGTATACACTTCGAAAACAAATTAAATCAATGACATCCAGATTAAAATAATGGAACAAGAACACTTTTGGAAGTATTTTTGAGAAGAAAGAAGAACTAAAATATAAACTTTAAAAATTCAAAAAAGGTGATCATTATAATCCAAACTTGAAGGAAAAAGAGTTGCTTAGTGAATATCATAATATTTTGAGTAGGAAAGAGACCTTTTGGAGATTAAAATCAAACAGACTTCGTTAAAAGGATATTAAAATACAATTCTTTTTCATAGGATGGCTATAGTATAGATCAATATCCATAATTAGTAGAATTAAACCAGTAGAAGGGGTGTGGATTGAAGATCAACAAGAAATTAGAAAGGAGGCAAGGAAATTTTATCACAATATTCTAGGATCAAAGGAGTTTGAAGTTCTTAATGATAAGCTTCTACAAGAAGTACCTTTAGTTATAACAAATGAAGACAATAGAAAACTGATGGAGCCTATTACTCTAGAAGAAGTTCATTTAGTTATTTATCTTTTAATAAGGATAAATCCCTAGGTCCAAATGGGCTCTCTATAGCCTTCTATCAACATATTTAGGATATAGTGAAGGACTTTTTGTTAATGGTAGTGGAATAGTCTAAGGTAAAACATTACATACCTTAAGGTAAAACAATACATACCTTATAAAATAAATGCAACATATCTTACCTTGTTTCCAAAAAATATGAATGCAAAGTTATTTGATTAATTTAGACCCCTAAGCCTATGTAATATGGTGTATAATATTATCTTCAAAGTTATGGAAAATCGGATAAGACCACTATTAGGCAAAATTATTTCAAAAGAGCAAGAAGGATTTGTGAAAGGAAGACAAATTTTGGATAGGATCATAGTAGCTCATTAAGTTATGCATTTAGCATCTTTAAGAAAAGAGAAAGCAATGATCTTAAAACTTGATATGAGTAAAGCCTATGATAGGGTTAAATGGGATTTTTTTTTGTAGTATTATAAAAGTTTAGATTTAGGAAGAAATGGATTAGATGGATTAAAGCTTGTGTCTCTACAATTTCATATTTAGTGTTGGTCAATGGGTTAGTTAAAAAAATATTTAAAGCCAAGGGAGGTCTTAGATATGGAGATCCTCTATCACCATATTTGTTCATTATTATGGTAGAGGTTTTGGGTAGGGACTTGAAGAAGGCTAACAAATATGGGATTATAAGTGGAATTAAGACTAGTAATAACATCGACAATTTCATCCATCAATTGTTTGTAGATGATACAACCCTTTTTGGGAGGGCAAGGACATACGAGGCCAAGATATTTGAATAACTAATTAAAGTAATATGAAAGAGAATTAGGGAAAAAATTTAATAGGATAAAATCCAAAAATTACTTCCCAAACACCCCAACTAAAATCAAACTAGGGATATGCAGGTTAATTCAAATGAAGGAGGCAAATTTATGAGCAACTTATCTAGGGATGCTCTTATTTAAATGGAGAATGAGGATAAGATTATAATATCTAGTTATAAGTAAAGTTCAAAATAAAATAACAACATAGAAAGGTAGATGGTTATTGTTAGCAAGAATAATGCAACTATTTAAATTAGTATTACAAGCCATTCGAACATATTATATGTTCTTATATACATTAATATATATTATACAGGAATTTTTATGGTGAGGATTACATGATAAAATAAAAATTTCTTTAGTGAAATGGAGCAAGGTGTGTGATTATAAAATTAGGGGAGGTCTTGGTTTAAGAGTTCTTAATGATGTAAACTTAGCTCTTAGGGAAAAACTAATTTGAAGATTGTACAAATAGAATCAAAGTCAATGGGCAAGAATTATTATAAGTATGTATGTTGAGACCAATGAAATAAGGTTAATATTTATTGCATTATCTCTACCAAATGGTTTTGTACTATGGAACGGTTAAAATAAATCAATCGATATAGTGATTAAAGGTTTAAGATGGGTGGTGGGAACTCGAGAAAATATTTCTACTTTGATGGATACTTGGTGTGATAAAAAACCCCTCAATCTAGATCTAATTTTGAAACCATAGATGAGATTACTTCAAGATAAATATGGTGATATGGTTTCAAACATGTTGTACAATGATCATAAAAGAAGATACAGATGGAAAGAATATTTTTTTACAAGTATAAAAGACATTGATGCTAGTAGGTAATCGAGTAGAAAGATAACAACAATGATTATTCTAAGGGGATTGAATGATAATTTGATTTGAGAATTGAATAGCTCAAGAGAATACACAACAAGAAGTGGAAATAATGTAAAGCACAAAAAAAATAGGAATATCACAATAATATAGAGAGATATTTGGGATAGCCCAAGCATTCCTAAAATTAAAATATTTGTTTGACTAGTAGGTCATAGAAGACTTTTATCATAGGATAACCTTATGAAAAGGGGTTTTTATGGCCCCTCATAATGTGCTCTTTGTAAAAAGGAGGAAAGTATAGACAATCTCTTGGTATATTTTTCAATAGTTTGGAAAACCATGGCAATGGATTCTTGATATGTTTGGTAAATTCATGGTGATGAATGTCATAATTGAATAATGGTTAAAGCAATGGTAGGTCACTTTTAAAAGTGGAGCTTTATAGAAAAAGATGGGATATATCAAAAGATACAATACTTCAGACTGTATGGCTAGAAAGGAATAGAAGAATATTTAAAGGAAAGTAAAGCAATTTAGAGGTAATGAAAAGGAAGATTTGTTTAGCTATAGAGGAGTCTAAACCAACCCTATCAACTCACCCAATCCCTAATCTAGAAGTAGAGAGCCTTGATATATGGAGTCAAGTCATCAAATTGAATTATGATGTTGGGTACAGGAGAAACAAAAAAAATGTAAATAATATAAAGTGGAAACCACCAAATGTGGATTTGGTCAAATTAAATTATGATGGAGTGTCTAAAGGAAATCCACGACCAATAGGAGTAGGAGAAATATGAGAAATAATAGTGATGTTTTCATTACGCTTTCAATAATGTATTTAATACAAATAATGAAGTTGAAGCTTGGACGGCTTTGGAAGGGTTAAAATATGTAAACAAATGAAATGGCCAAAGTATGGATGGAAGGTGATTCACTTATAGTAATAAATGCAATTTTAAGAAAAGCAAGGCTCTATGGAAATTACAAGAGATAATTATGGAAATTCAAGACCTTGCTATAGAGTTTGAATAAATTAGGTTTACACATAAGTTAAGAGAAGGAAACACGCGTGTGAATGCAAAAATGAAATACCAATATAATGGATAATAAAATCAATACACGATATGTTGCACAAAAAAGAGAATATTTTATTGATATAAAGGAGGGAGCCTTAAATATCCAATGTTACAACATAATATGATATTCATACAAATGTTACAACTGTTACAAATCTAGGGTTCTCTAAAACCTTAGGTCAATAAATCATGGTGTCTTCAAACTCATATTTAATCCCAATAGAGTGAGTGAGCTTTTTGGTATCATATGTAGGACCATTCCAGCTTAAGTAGTTGCCAATAAATATTCTTCTCACACTTGCACATAGTCAGATAAAATAATATTAATAATATTTGTGAGGGCTCCACTGTGTGAGACCCTCAGAAAGAGAAATCACTAACCCTAGTTGCATAAATAAACCGTAAGCAGATATAAAAATACTAAAAATAAATGTAACAAACAATTTACCTTGTTTATGTTGACTTATCATTTTTGTCTTCGATGTTGTTGTAGAATATGGTGATGCAGATGTGTCTTGATGACACTCGAGGGTCATAGGGCTGTAGATCAAGGATAGGAAATGCCCGTGGGTGGTCGATGATGACCAAAAATATCCAAGAGCACTCGAGAAGCTCTGGTGGGTTCTCATGGAACTTTGGGGGTGCTCGATGGTGGTCTGAAGTGCCTGAAGGCACTTGCGAGGCTCTGGTGGACGTTCGAGGTATGAAGAAAAAGCTAAGAGTAGATCTGATTCACGAGGTGGGCGGCGATGGATATGGAGGATACGATAGGGAGCGATGATGGTGGATGATAGTGGTGCAGGGATTTGAAAACTCAAGCTAAAAACTTGTTAGGATTTAGACTTAGCAAAATTAGGGGTTGAGTCATCAAAATGACTCCTCTTAAAATCTTCCCTAGGACATGTTAGGGTTTCAACGACACAATTTGTGTGGTCAAGATCAAAACATGATGGAGGGTGGAGATTAAATCTGGGCAGGTGGCATGGATTAAGGTAGATAAATGGATAGGATTAGATCATGATGTATTACTGGGATTAATTTATATATATATATATATATATATATTAAATATATATATATATAATATATGAAATATTATTATTTAAATATATTAAACAAATATATATAAATAACGGATAAATGTGGTGGGAAGTTATGAATGGATGACAAGTGACTAGATTTTGGTGTCTATAGATGTCTCTTTTTGTATCGTGTTGAGATACAAGACACTTGGTTTGGCTTGATGTAGAAGCAACTTTCTCTTGTTGGAATGCAAAAATGAACTTGGAGACAAAAGAATTTTGATTGTGTAGCTTACCTCCTCAATTGGTGAATGAGTTACGGATGCATCTCACGAGCCAATTGAAAAAATTATGCAAATGATTATGTGAAATACATGGTGCAATTGTGTACGATATGAATGATGTAAATGTAATGTCGTTTTTGCCCCAATGATGGAAGGGGTTGTTGGAAAAATGTAAGTGATTGATTCTATTTTTACCCTAAAAAAGAAAGGGATTTTTACCAAGTGTATATGCCATGATAATGTAATATGGGAGATCAAAATCAAATTTTGTTACCCCAATTTTGGGGTGATTCCATGTTGTTGAAGAAATTGTCGTATGGCGTCATTTAAATGCAAAGTGATGAATATGCAAAATATTAGGAACCAATCACCCTAAGATCATATGATTGCTAGGAAGCATATCCTAGTTCACTCTATACAATTCCTTATTGTTAAGGAGAATGATGTATTGTAATTTATCCATGTTTCAAGCCCCACAAACAAGGCCATCAATGACAAGTATTGAGCAAGTCGGTCTTGGCATAGTTTCACTCGAAAGGTGAAGTACCAAAATTGATTCTATCTTCAAACAATGAGATATTGGATGTTAAATATTGACCAAGTGTCCTTATGGTGATTTATTCCTCTTACCGAATTGCATGGATGAAAATCACTGCAATCGACAAGGAGATAGAATAGACCACTAGATACAAGGTTCACTTGAAATTGTATATGACTTGGCAAAATATGCAAATGCAATGATTGATGTGTGAAAATGATGTTGAAATGAAGATGTGATGATGAGAAATGCATTGATGATCGGATTGCATAGTTTTGTAAATTTTTGCATTGATTGGGAGCATTTTGAAGCAATTTTGGATAATTTTGTACTTGTTGGGTGTAAATGAAAGTTAACTACCCAAATTAATCCTTGTTATCACAAAAATAAATGCAATGATGGAATTGATGATGAGAATGGTCATTTTGTGAAAATTTGGACCGTTTGAAACATTTTGTAACTTGTAATGTGATTTTACAACTTTTGGTTGCAAGAAAAAACTATGAATCCAAATCGATTTTTGTTTTCACAAAACATGAAATTATGATAAAATTAATGTATGGATGCAATTTGGAATGATGTGGTGGAGGTAAGCTATATTTTTTACTCAGTTTGTTATTTTTCTCAATGTTGACACCAAATGCTGATGGGCGCCTATGAAGGTAAAAACGCCCGCTAGAGTTTACTGTTCTCCAAACATAAGGGTGCGTTTCAATGCACCAGGAAACGCCCATGCGAGTTTGAATGTGCTTGAAATAGCTATAAATAGTATGTAGAAGGGAAACCAAGTTCATTGTTGCATTTGTAAATTTTGGAAGTTGCATCTAAGGAAGTGGAGTGGAGTGAGGGGAAGTGTTGCGGAAGCTATGGCGGTGGAGGATGCAGATGTGACAACAGGAGCAAACGTGCATTTTACCAAGGTAAGTATCATTGAAACTCTTTGTTTTTGTGCAAAAAATTGTTTTTATTTTGTTTTGAAATGTATGTAACATTATTATTTTGCAATGTGAATTGTGTTGCAGTTAAGGATTTTGGAGGCTCGACATTGGTTCTCGCCTCTTATCCCAGGTATGAGGAAGGCAGTGTAGGAGGACCAATGGAAGTTGCTAGAGGCTGTGGGGTTGACTGGGGTAGCCTAGGTAGATATGGTGAGGGCAGATGAGGGGTATCTATCTGCATTGGCAGAGATATGGGATCCTGATAGGGGGACATTTCTACTCCCTATTGGAGAGATGACTGTGACACTTGAGGATGTATACCGCATCCTTCAGTTTCTATGGGAGGGTTTATGTATCGAGGTTGGACATGATAAGGGATATGAGTTGAGCCAGTTGTTTGGATATGATTGGCGAGATGTGGAGGTGATGGGTGAAGGGATTACATACTTGTCCATGTATATGAACAAGAAGTTGGATGCCCTTACTGCTTTGGTGATGTTCGTGTTGGCCAACATAGTGGCCCCGAACAACACTGGTTGTCAGTTACCATGGAACATTATTGGATTGATGTGTGATATAATCAACACACCTCGGGTCTATGCATGGGCTCTTGATTTGTTGATGTATTTATACCAAGATATATATGAGGTGAGCAGGAAAATATGAAAGGGATTAGGTTGTAGTTTGCTATTTTAGTGTTGGGGCTGGGAGCACTTTAGTGTGGCTCAACCTGTGGGCTTGCCTATTATGGGATGGGATAGGGATCATCCCTATGCTATGAGGTGGCATGTGGTAGAGAAGGTGCAACCAAGATATATTGGTTGGATGAGTTAGTGGTACAGGGATCTATGGGCTGGATTAACAACAACTCAGGTGATATGGAGGCCATGATGAGGTGCCATATGGATATGTGATGGGGAGAATCTACAATGGTCATGGTAGACTAGGTGGATGATTGGGAGGCATATGAGTGAGGTGGAGCTGGTCTAGTTCTCATAGTTACTGATGAGCACCAGAAATGCTCATATTTTGTACATATTTCTTTGATCAATATGCGACTGTATAATAAGGATTGCGTACTTTTATGAATGATTATATAGATATTTGATATAATTATGCGTGTTATCTAATTTGTGTGTTTTTAGTATGTTTTGTGGAATTGCAGTTGATTTAGTTAGATTTGGAACGGTCGAGGTCCTTTTGATGGACTTGGCACTTTATTTCATCGGGGGTTAATGAAGAGAATACGAGCGCCTCCCTGCAGTCGAAAGGCGCCAACTGAATACCAACGCCTCCCTGCAGTCGAAAGGTGCTAACTGAATACGAGCGCCTCCCTACAGTCGGAAGGCACCAATAGAATACGAGAGCCTCCCTATAATCAAAAGGTGCCAACCAAAGACAAGCGCCTCCTCACAGTCAGAAGGTGCTAGCAAAAGGCAAGCGCCTCCCCACAACCAGAATGCGCCACCGATTCTTTTCCCATTGACCAGATTTGAACAACATGGACGGCAGCGACTGGTGCAGTTCCAGCTCTGCGTCATGCAGAGCTAAATTGGAGATTGCACCAACGTATCGAAATGTCTTATTGATGCCAGGAAAAGCATGAACCGAACAACGAACATGCCGCCATTAGAACAGAATGCCAGATGTCGATTGCATTTACCAAACTATCTTGATTTAGTCTGGGACAGATCGACTGTTGTAACTACTTCTATAACAGAAGTTCTACGGGTGTGTTATATAAACACACACAGATCATTCTGAGAAATATATAGAAATAAAATAAAGATCCATTTAGATGTACAGAGATAAATTGTAGTGTGTTGACAAATATATTAAAGTTCCAAAAGTTCTAAGCGCATGTTCGATCGGGAAGAAGCTGCTGGAGCCTGGGCCCACTCCAAGCTAGTATTTCTTCCCCATTTCCTTTTTTTTTATTAATTTTAATTAGTTTATTGCTTTCATAAGAAAATTTGTTAGTTTATTAGTTCCAGCATTTGCAGTAGATTTATTTTCAGGAACCCGTACATGATTTATTTTCTATAGGTTTAATTCTGTTCTTCTTACGTAAATCATTGAGGAGTGCGGGAATGATTGACAAACCATTTCAAGAACACCCCCCAAAACATAGGATTAGCAGATTCACCTCTAGTGGTATTGTAGTAACCTAATTATGACTCTTCACAAGTTTACGAAGCTCCCTGGGTTGATAATTAAATGCACGGGCATGTGACAAAAATAGGAAACCATTCACCTTGTTTGGCCCGCAACATTTTGGCACCGTTGTCGGGGAAGCGTCTTAATTAGATTACTTACAATACCCTGAAACCTTCCATCTGACCTTGTATGAGTTCTTCGAGAAGAAGAGGACCTGACGATCACTTTATAAGAACTAATCCATTAGGACCTAAGTCAGTCGAGCATTTTGGATTTGAGTTAGACTCGCTCGACCTACCAGTAGTCCATTGGAGTGAGGAACCGCACTTTGTGCAAAGTGCCACCTCATCCCATCAACAAGGGGATGAATGAATCATCATAAATCCCTTGTTTAATAGGACTCCTCTAAAGGAAGCCCTGTTGTGGAAGGCTATGGAGGATCAGACGATCTCGCTAGACAACCTTAGAGCATTGACTCAAAAAGTTTTAAACGACCGAAAGGCCATAAACGCTGCATTAGAAACCACATTTCCCAAAAAAATGGCAGATAACGATGAAGTTTCATATGGCTTTAGTTTCCCAATAGAGGAGGGAGTAGGAGATACCAAAATGAAAAACATATCCCCTGCTCACCTTTCGTCCTTCAGAGGACACCCGACTGAGGACCTTGACCTGTTTTTATTCAAGTTTGATGTTTTGTGCAGGTCTGTGGATTACAAATCAAACACGTAGAAGTTGAAATTATTTCCTTCTACATTAGACCAGGCTGGGCGGTTACCCGCTCATTTTGGGGAGGCCATGGCTGGAAACAGCTGATGCTTACATCAGCTGCTGGGATGGGCTAATGACCATCTCCAATAGGTAAAACATCAAAAGGCTGACCATTTCACCACCAGCTCAGTCTATGGACTCGACAGAAGAACCCAGGATCACTGAGCATGGAACTACGAAGTTGTCCATAATCTAGCCGGTGATGACCTTGGAGGAGGTGGCAGAAGAGTACGAGGATGGTGCTATCATGGAGTTTCTCCATGGAGAATTGTCCACCCCCACACCTGGATCGCCGTTGACTGGCGCCCAAGATCAGCACATCCGACAAATACACATTGGGCTAGGGAGGATATTAAATGTCAATAGCAGGTTGACGCCCACACAACTAGAAAAATTGGAAGAGCTTCTGGTAAAACACCAGCAAGTATTTGCATGGGACTACGTAGATATGCACGACATAAGCTCGAAAATATGTACCCATAAGATTTATTTAGATGACCAGGCAACTCCTAGTCGGTAGCCACAGAGAAGGATGAACCCAACAATGAAAGACATTGTCAGAGAAGAACTGCACAAACTTCTAGTTGTCGAATTCATATATCCAATTTCTGACAGTGAATGGGTATCACCATTAGTGGTGGTCCCAAAAAAGAATAGGAAATGGCGGATCTACGTGGACTACCGGGTGTTGAACAAGGCGACTAAGAAAGACCACTTCCTGCTCCCATTCATCGATCAGGTCTTGGACACACTCTTAGGAAGAAAATACTTCTCCTTTATGGACGGTTTCAGTGGTTACAACCAGATCCAGATAGGAGAAGAAGATCAAGATAAAACAACGTTCACCTGTCCATGGGGAACATTTTCCTATAAGGTATTGCATTTTGGACTATGCAACGCACCGACCACCTTTTAAAGGGCGGTGCTTAGCATATTCTCTGATATGATAGGAGACGGGGTGGAAGTATACATGGACGACTTCACCGCCTATGGAGAAACCTTCGAGGAGGCAATGACAAATATGTAAAGAGTGCTCGACAGGAGCAAGGAAAATCATTTGTCCCTAAGTAATAAAAAATGTTTTATGATGATGCAAGAAGGCATCGTGTTGGGACACCACCTCTCTGCGGAAGGAATAAAAGTAGACAAGAGGAAGATCGAGGTCATCAGAGACCTACCTAGCCCCAGAACACAGAAGGAGGTAAGAAGTTTCCTTGGATCAGCCGGGTACTACCGACGATTTATCACCAAATTTAGTAAGATTGCCAAACCACTGCACACCCTACTTTCTAAGGACATAGAGTTCAATTGGACGAGAGATTGCGAAGAAGCGTTCCAATTGCTGAAAGAAAAATTGATATCTACATCAGTATTTAGAGGACCGAATTGGGCCATACCGTTCCATATTTACTGCGATGCATCTAACGGTGCGATCGGAGCAGTCCTCGGGCAGAAAGACGACGAAGAATTTTACGCCATCTATTATGTTAGTAAAAACTTGGCGGGAGCAGAGCTCAACTATACAGTGACAAAAAAAGAATTCCTTGTAGTTGTCCATGCAATAAACAAATTCTGCCACTATATAACGAGATACAAGGTCTTCATCCATACGGACCACATGGCTATCAGGTATCTGATAAGCAAGCCGGCCATTGGTGGCAAAATTATCAGATGGCTGTTGCTATTGTAGGAATTCGACATCACTATAGTCGATAAATCAGGCAAGGACAACGTCGTGGCAGATTTTTTGTCCATATTGATACTAGCGGACCATCAAACAATGGAAAATCAGTTCTCGGATGAACATTTGTTCGCTATTAGTGAACAAACTCCGTGGTATGCAAACATAGCCAATTACTTGGCCATCGGAAGGACCTCACCTGCTCTCTCCTACCGAGAAAAGTAGGTGGTCATAGAGAAGAGCACATCATTCCTTTGGATGGATGGTCTCCTATTTAAAATAATATGGGACCAAATTATAAGAAGATGCGTAGCAGAACAGGAGTTTTTAGAAGTGCTCAAGGCATGTCATAATGAGCCATGTGGAGGATACTTTGCAGGGAAACGAACTGCCTACAAAATCCTGTAGGCTGGGTATTTTTGGCCCACTCTATTCAAGGATGTGGCAGCGTATACCAGCAAGTGTGACGAGTGCCAGAGGATGGGTAGACCAACCCACCGAGATGAAATGCCCTCGCAGCCCCGTGTACACCTGGAACATTTCGATAAATGGGGCATGGACTTCGTGGGACCCTTTAATCCACCTTCGATAGGAAGGAGGTTTATTCTGGTCTGCACGTATTACGTCACCAAATGGGTGGAAGTGCAGGCATTAAGGGACTCAAAGGAAAGAACGATCACCGATTTCTTATTTGCCCATATTTTCACATGATTTGGGGTTCCTCAGAAGATAACAATAGACCAAGGGCCCCAATTCATCTCCAAATTGATTTAGGAGCCGATGGAGCAGTATAGAGTTCGACACAATAAAACCATGCCCTACCATCCGCAGGTGAACGAGCAAGTAGAAGTGAAAAACAGGGAGATAGAAAACATCCTGACTAAAACCATGAAGCAACACAAGAAATATTGGGACACACGGTTGCCAGAGGTAGTTTGGGCATACAACACCACATGGAAATCCACCACAGGATGCACACCTTTCCAACTGGTCTATGGAAAAAATGCGATGATGCCCATCGAGTTCGAAATCAAAACTCTGAGGACAACTTCATAATTAAATTTGAGCTTGGATGAAGCTCAAAAATAGAGGATTCGCCAGCTAGATCAGCTGGACGAAATCCGATTGGATGCTTTGCAGAGGACAAAGATTATACAGAAGCAGAGAAAGAAGTGGCATGATAACCACATCAAGCTAAAGAAGTTCCAGGTAGGGGAATGGGTACTATTGTATGATTCTCGATTCCAGGAAAGGAAGGGCAAACTTATGCAGAGGTGGATGGGGCCGTATGATGTGGCAGAGCTCATTAGGAGCGAGGCGATGCGCGTTAAGACAATTGACGGTAGCAACACCATGTTCACAGTCAATGGCCACCGACTATGCCCCTATAATACGTCCAAAACATTACAGGTGGAATCTAGAGTAGGCGTGGGGGAGACCCCATCTTGCTAGATATGGACCGAACTCTCACAGGTGAAATGGTGGGAACGAAAGTGCTCACCCAAAATTTTTTAGTTAATATAATTTTTTTTGTAATGTGTGTTTTTGCAGGGACGACACCCGCATGCAAGCTATAGGCATCCTAATCCAGGGCCTAACAGGCATGAAACACGTCTAACTGCCTTTATTTTCCTTTCTTTTTTGGTTGCTTTTTGTAGGTGGAGGACCTGACAACATGAGGGATAGGTATCTAGGAAACTAGGCCTTATTCGGCTTAGCATTCCGACACCGGCTCGTAGGTAGAATCTGGGCAGTGTGAAAAACTGGGAAGGCTTGATCACCCTTTTTCCAGTCAAATCACCATCCAGAAGAAGGTGCCTTACTGCATCCAGAAGAAGGTGCCAAGTCCAGAAGAAGGCGCCTTACTGCATCCAGAAGAAGGCACCAAGTCCAAAAGAAGGCGCCTTACTACACCCGAAATGCGCCTTACTGCATCTAGAAGAAGGCGCCTTACTGCATCCAGAAGAAGGCGCCAAGTCCACAAGAAGGTGCCTTACTGCACCCAAAAGGTGCCCATCCAGAAGAAGGCACCTTACTGCATCCGGAAGGCGCCAAATCGGAAGACAGTGCCTTCCATCCATTCAGAAGTTCTATTAAAAAATATATATATATACATATGTAGGCGCCTTTCATGGCAGGAAGGCACCAAGTCTTAAAAAAAAAAAAAAGCTAGCCGAATACGCCTTCCAACATCAAGAAGGCGCATTCATCCAGCTGAATACGCCTTCCAACATCAGGAAGGCACATTCATCAAGACGAACACCTTCCAACATCGGGAAGGCATGAACCAGAAGGAGGCGCCTCCCACATTGGGAAGACGCATGCAGGCAAAAGCGCCTCCCACCAATCAGAGGCACCTCGTAGCACCGGAAGGCACATTCATTCAAAGAAGAGCACCAACAACGTCGAAAAGGCACTACAAGGACACCATCCACATGGGAAAGGTACCAAAGAATGCCTCCCGCATGCAACATTTACATCTATCGGATGCCTCGAGCAGAACAAAGCATCGCACGAATGAGCGACGTCAAAGGACCATACCCCTCCCTCGTGTCACAAGTCAAAAAATCAACGGCTACCACGACGACTGGAACGATGAATCAGGTACACGCATACTAAATCAAATTGTTTATATAATTATTTATAAATACGTAGTACCGAAAAAGATACCGCCGTCATAGAGATCGTATCCCCCATAATCGGAATCACGTGCTAATGATAGGGCGTCTTCCATAACTGCTAGGGTTAGGCATATTTTCTATAAGAAGGCACCTTCCTGAAGAAGGAAGGACAGAAAAAATATACAGCAGCAAAATGCGCCATGGGAGGAAGGTCCAAGAACCACGCGATCAAGAAGAATGAACCCAATGATATTGATGGGATCAGAGGGGCAGTGAAGACCCAATTCGAAGCCGAGGGGTGGCTCGAATACTACACCCTGGTCAGTCAGGGCTAGGACGTGGAGGCAGCTAGAGAATTCACCGCCTCTTTGAGGGGTGATGCGGCCCAAGTACGAGGGGTGGAAATTCTAGTCACCCCTGAGTTCATCTCACAGGTGACTGGATTGCCTCTCATGGGAGAATGTACATACAAGGGCGGAGTGTTAAAACTATACACCGAAATACTGCTACCAGGAGGAAATGTGCAGATAGACAGGGAGGGGTTACTCAAAAATAGTCTCCCCATGAATATGCAGAAGATGTTCGAGCAGATTGCTCGATTTTTCACATGCACAGGAAAATATACCCATCTGCACATTAATCATGTGCACTTCATCAATAACCTAGTGCATGGGAGGAAATTAAACATACCTTTCTACCTGGCAAATGCTCTAAAAGATGAAGCAGCTCAGTACCAGAAGGGGGCACCGTCCACCTTAGCCCACCATGGGCTGATATCGGCATTGGTCTACCATGCAGAAGCACAAGGACAGAACCGTGACGCAGAAGGAGATGGCGACCAAATAGAGCAACACAATGCGATTGTCGAATTAGGGCAAGACGAAGCATCCCCTGTAGAGGAGATAACAAACATCGAGCAATTGGCATTGCCCTATTTTCTAGGAGGAGCAGAGCAGTCACTAGTTCTCGAAGACATAGAGGACATAGGGCATTCCCCAGTGCCTGATTATGAGGAGGAAGGAGCACCACTCACTGGTGGTGAGGACGAACCAATCCCCAGGAGGAAATGTCTATGGTGATTCCTCTCGATAGAGGAAGGACATAGTGACCCGAAGATAGACGTTGCCTCCCAAACCCTTCGAGAATTAATGAATCGGAGCCCACAGAATGAAATTTCGGGAGTAACAACCATATCGATGCGGCCTTGGAGGAGGCGCTCGAATGGCAAACCGATTGCTGGATGGCACAACAAATTCTGGAAGATTGCCAGAACCAGCATAAAAGGGAATTGGAGGAAAGAGATAGGCAAATTGCTCAGCTCGAGTAGCTGGTCCGACAGTTGCAAGAGGAAAATCAAATGCTCCAGGACAGAGGAACAACAAGATAGGAGGCGTCCACTCAGACTGATTGGGCAGAATAAGTGCCGACGAACTCTCCCACATTCGTCGAACGAGTATTCTCTTCGGGGGAGATTCGATCGGACGCCCGACAGAGCAGCTCGGAGGTAGGGGAGGATTCCTCTATTTTTAGGGGTGAAAAGAAAAGAAGTCCTACCATGCCCCCTGTCATTGTCCTGAGTGACACAGAGCAGGACGAAGGTCTCCAACAACAAATAATACCAGAGGATAAGGAGGACCTCCCTAGACCTAAAGAAGGAGAAGAGCCTGAGGGGTCGACACCAGGTAGACAGGCGAATGAAGGATCACCCTCGGAGATAGCAACACAACCGATCCTTCAGAGCAAGGAGAAGTCCCTAAAAGAGAAAGGAGAGACCCCTATCCAAGCCATCGCATTTTCTATAGAAGCCAAGGCAAAGAGGTCTAGGACGGCTCGACAGAAGGCAAAAGTGACCTTCACTGACTCCGAAGAGGACGAATGGGACATGCAACCATTTTCTGAAAGGCAAAAATATTTTGAGCAGCGGCGCAACAAAATGAAAGCAGCCAAGGAGGCCAGGAAGGCATCCTCGAGGGTAAAATGAGATTTTGGCATCTGCGTCAATCCAACAGAAGACAGCCAGTTTTGGGACATCTATGGTTCATCCCGAGGGTGGCATGCCATGATGAGGAAGTACTTGAAATGGTGGGGACTATATGGCCCACAATTGGAGGCCACTGCGATTGCAAAGGAGAATGCAGGGCTTACCCATGAAGCGGCCGGATTATACAAGGCCCAAGTAGTGCCTTCCAGAGGGGATAACTCAGATATCCCTCTGGCAGTGGTCAGACCTCTAGACATCGACCTCTGGCAAGCTGCCAAAGCTGCATTTTAATCGACAGGAACAACGTTGGCTAGACCACCACCATTAGTGGCCAGAATAAGAAGAGGACAATTGACAGCCATAGTTTCCCATAGGCAAAGGCGAACCACACCTTCAAATGCCGGCACGAAAAGATAGACTCGGGCCGCAGGGGCAACATAATCCTCCAAGAGATGGCGATGATGAAAAGTCAAAGGGCTACCTGTAGCTTGGATGCCACGAGGGCATGGCATATGTTAGGCGTGGGGGGATGATGAGCACTAGAAATGCTCATATTTTGTACATATTTTTTTGATCAATATGTGGCTGTATAATAAGGATTGCGTACTTTTATGAATGATTATATAGATATTTGATATAATTATGCGTGTTATCTAATTTGTGTGTTTTTAGTATGTTTTGTGGAATTGCAGTTGATTTAGTTAGATTTGGAACGGTCGAGGTCCTTTTGATGGACCTGGCACTTTATTTCATCGGGGGTTAATGAAGAGAATACGAGCGCCTCCCTGCAGTTGGAAGGCGCCAATTGAATACCAGCGCCTCCCTGCAGTCAGAAGGTGCCAACTGAATATGAGCACCTCCCTACAGTCGAAAGGTGCCAACCAAAGACGAGCGCCTCCCTGCAACCGGAAGGCGCCAACCAAAGACAAGCGCCTCCCCACAGTCGGAAGGTGTTAGCAAAAGGCAAGCACCTCCCCACAACCAGAAGGTGCCATTGATTCTTTGCCCGTTGACCAGATTTGAATGACGTGGACGACAGCGGCTAGTGCAGTTCTAGCTCTGCATCATGCAGAGCTAAATTGGAGATTGCACCAACGTATCAAAACATCTTACTGATGCCAGGCAAAGCACAAACCGAACAATGAACACACCGCCATTAGAACAAAATTCCAGATGTCGATTGCATTTACCAGACTATCTTGATTTAGTCTGGGACAGATCAACTGTTGTAACTACTTCTGTAACAGAAGTTCTACGGGTGTGTTATATAAACACACGCAGATCGTTCTGAGAAATATATAGAAATAAAATAAATATCCATTTAGACATACAGAGATAAATTGTAGTGTGTTGACGAATATATTAAAGTTCCAGAAGTTCTAAGCGCGTGTTCGATCGAGAAGAAGCTGCTGGAGCCTGGGCCCACTCCAAGCAGTATTTCTTCCCCATTTCCTTTTTGTTTATTAATTTTAATTAGTTTATTGCTTTCATAAGAACATTTGTTAGTTTATTAGTTCCAGCATTTGCAGTAGATTTATTTTCAAGAACGTGTACATGATTTATTTTCTGTAGGTTTAATTATGTTCTTCTTATGTAAATCATTGAGGAGTGCGGGAATGATTGACAAACCATTTCAAGAACACCCCCCAAAATGTAGGATTATAGATTCACCTCCAGTGGTATTGTAGTAACCTAATTTCGACTCTTCGCAAGTTTATGAAGCTCCCTGGGTTGATAATTAAGTGCACGGGCATGTGACAAAAATAGGAAACCATTCACCTTGTTTGGCACGCAATAGTTACTACGATATTTTAGACTGAGGTAAGGGGTTCTTGAGGCACCAATTCTCTATAACCACCATCGGGATGATATGGGTCTACCTTGTGCTAAGGCATGGAGGGTGACCTATGAGGATGACAAGGAAATAAATCTTCCCAATGTGGATGTTGCGAGGACTACTATAGAGTACGATACATGGTTCACTATACAGTTGCCATGGATACCGAGTCTACTAGTAGATGGGGGAATGGGTATGGGGATGAGGTTGAGAATGTTGATGATGCTCCTAAGCGTTGGAGACCCCTTCGAGCTAGTAGTCGATGGAGGCAGACTAGGGGTACGGTTTAGTAGGCTCTATATTTTGGAGGATATGATATGGAATAGATGATAGGGAGGAGATTTTGGATGGGTCTACTAGTTAGAGTGAGGAGGATTAGGTGAGGTTGGAGTAGCTGGTGGTAGAGCAACATTCTATGGTAGTGGCTTGGGACACAAAGATAGCTTGGCTACGGGATGTGGAGATAGCGGCTCAAGATGAAAATGTGGTTCGATTGTGGTTAGAGCTAGGGGTATGATCAACTATAGATGGATGTAAGGATAGGATTGTGAGGCTCCAGGTAGAGCTGCTAGAGAGGAGTCATCAATTGAGACATGATGTACATCACCTTTGGGTCTGGTATGGATACATCTAATTATTATAGGATCAATTGATGGAGCATGACATTAGGTTTCCAGATCCTCCTTCCTCCTCCATATTTGGGTATATTAGGCCTAGTGAGTCTAGGCATAACTCTATATCTAGGGCTCCTTCAGGGTCGAAGGGGTCCTCTTATAGACATCAATTAGTGCTTAGATGCACTTTTTGTATATGAGCCTTGGTGCTCCATTGTATATAGCCTTTGGGTATTCATTGTACTTGCGATATTTATACATATATATATATATACACATGGCTTTTACTTTTGTGTGGATGTTTTTATGTGAATGCATATGTATATGTGTGTGAATGCATGTGTATATGTGTGATGGATGCTTTTGATGGATGATAATGCAATGATAACGTGTATGAATGCAAATGAATTAATGCTCTAATGATCATTCTATGGTTTAGGATTTTCTTGACCATGTTTAACATTGTTGTTTAATCAGGGGCACCAAACTGGTGGTATGTGGGATGGAAGACTCATGAAATGACATGGATGTTGACATGGAAGAAGATATGGATGTTGATATGGAAAACTGATTGTTTTGCAGAGACTCAAACATACTAGTGGTATCAAACAAACTCACTAAATGTTGTCTAATTTCTTTAAGACCAAATGTTTATGCAGTGAATTCATTTACTAAATCAAAAGCATGGTAATGGATCGAGGTAATCAAGAACTAGTGTGTGCAAGTGAGTTCATTGAATCATCTTGAGTAAATTGGATGAGACATGTTATGGATGAGATGAATAAGCTAGCTTGTCTTTATGTACAATCAGAGGTCTCTTTAAAAGAGACGTGTTGCCATGCATGAGCATACTCCACTGCTAGCCAAGCGTCTAAACTTTGGTGGAGACTAGCTCCATAGTCCAAGAATTTGATCTCTAAGTTTTTGGGATGAATACCTAATCGTGTGACGAGAAATGTAGTACTATCCTTACAACTTAAGGATCAATGGTGTGTGATGTGTAAAATATTTAGAGTTTTTAGGGATTTTTCTTGCTCTTTCTTTTATTTTGAAATTTGTGATAGTGGTGAAAACCACTATTTTTATGGACTATGTTGCATTATGGGACAAGCAAGGATCACCCTTTTCACTTCGAGGTATAACCCAAGTGTGGTGGTATCCCGCTTTGACACAAGATGTTTTTTAAGATGTGTGATTGTGTTTGATTCAAGAGTGTTTTGAAGTCAATTCCTAGAACTCAAGATTTTCTTAGTGAAAATTGTGTCTTGGTCCTAAAGAAAACTTGACATGAATAGGAGGTTACTTAAAACACTAGGAGTGGTTGAGTGACCAAAAAAACCTAGGGATTATGGAAATAAATGATAATTTGTCTTTATGGAATGATGCAATTAAATGAATAATGTTTTGAAGGTGCCCTTGATTAAGGCAATGTGACTGTATTGGACCAATTAATATCTGAACCAAATAAATGATTCCTAATATGAAATGGAATATGTGAATGCAATGTATGAAATACAATTTGAGAAATGGAATGAGTGTAATGTAATTTGTAAAATGTAATTTTATGAAATGACATGAAATGTGTGTAATGCAAATGTGTGAAATGAAATGTGTACAAAATGTGATGTATGAAATACAATTTTGTTTTTTTGTGTAATAGCCATGTATATATACATATATAAATCACATTATGCATAGAATTATTTTAAATGGATAACATTAAGTGGTTCAGGCTCTTCAACTCCTTCTAGACTGGCAAGTCTATAAGTTCCTTTACCCAATTTTTGAGAAACAATGTATGGACCTAACCAATTAGCCACGAATTTATCATGAAGATGCGGTAATGCATTGGTGTTTTGTTTATTCTCTTTAAGAACAATATATCCTACTTGAAATTCACATAGATGAACTTTGGTATTGTAAGAATGCTTAAGGTGGTCTTGATAAACTCGTAAATGCTCTAAAGCATTGACTCACCTTTCATCAAGAAGTGTGAGTTAGTCAAGACGTGCTTGTCTAGCAGTGTCACCATCTATAAATTCTTGAAATAAAATTTGTAAGGAGGGGATCTCAAGCTCAAGAGACATGATTACTTTGGATACATAGACCAATGAAAATGGTGATGCCCCAATAGGCGTGTGGATGCTTGTTTGATAAGCCCATAATGCCAAGGGAATTTGTGTGTGCCAATCTCTATGATTGTCTTTAACAAGTTTATTGAGAATAGCAATTAAAGTCTTGTTGGAAATTTGCTTATGGGTAATAAGGAGTTGAGAAACTGTGTTAGATATTATATTTCTTGCAAAGTGCTCGAACATCATTGTTCTTAAAAGACTTGCCATTTTTTGAGATGATTTTTGAGGGAAAACCAAAATGAGAAATGATATGGTGAAGGATAAACTCTATAATTCTAGGTCCTATCATACTGGTTAGAGTAATTACCTCAACCAACTTTTTGAAGTATTCAGTGGTTGTGATGATGAATGTATGTTGTTTCGAGGAAGGAGGTGAGGTTTTTCCAATTAAATTCAGATCCCATTGTGAAAATTGCCAAAGGCTTTGAATAGGTTGTAATGCTTGTGATGGCACATGAGTTAAATTAGAATGCTCTTGAAATTGCTTATAATGTTTGACATATGTGCAATAGTATCATTCCATCATGGGCCAATAGTAATTTATGCATAGAATACACTTTGGAATGGCCATTCCACTAAAATGACCATCACAAATACCATCATGAGCTTCATCTATGGATATTTGTGCCTCAACATACTCGAGACAACAAAGGATAATTCCATCATACCCACGTCTATACAACATGTCCCCCAAGAGAGTAAAATGAGCTACATTTTTCTTGAAAGTGTGTTTAGCAGTCCATGACATATCTGATGGGAGTGTTCCATATTTGATAAAGGTTATTATTTGGTTTGACCAAGGCTCATATGGCTCAAAATGGATAAAGCAAACATCCTTTTCATCCTTAGATTCAACACGAATAATTTTAGATTTAGATATTGTTGTGATTATGAGTGGTTGTACCTCTCCTAAGGTATCATTTGCAATCAATGATCCAAGAGAGGCCACCACATCTACAAATCTATTAGTCGAACATGGAAAACTATCAATTTCATACCAATAAAAAATGAAACACCAATATAATGGATAATAAAATCAATACACGATATGTTGCACAAAAGAGAGATTATTTTATTGATATAAAGAGGGGAGCCTTAAATATTCTATGTTACAACATAATATGATATTGATACAGATGTTATAACTATTACAAATATAGGGTTCTCCAAAATCCTAGGTCAATAAATCATGGTGTCTTCAAACTCATCTTTGATCCCAACAAAGTGAGTGGGCTTTTTGGTATCCTATGTAGGACTACTCCAGCTTAAGCAACTGCCAATGAATATTCTTATCACATCTACACACAGTCAAACAAAATAGGATTAATAATATCTATGAGGGCTCCACTACATGAGACCCTCAAAAAAGAAATCACTAACTCTAGTTGCATAAATAAACTTGTAGACACCAAATTACAGCCACTAATCCTCCATCCTAACCATTACACCACCCACTTGTCCACCATACACCTTTCCCACCAATTATTTGGCCCAATTCCACCTTTCCTGCCTTCAAAAGGCCCACTTTAGCCTTTTATCGCCATTTCTTAACCCAATTGAGATTATTTTATATTTAATATAATATTTTATATTATATTATAATATATTTATTATAAAATATATATTTATAAACTCAATTAACCACAGTTGTCCGATCCAATCTAATCCCCACCGTCCATCTTTATTAATCCATGCCACATCTAAAAAGTAATCTCAACCTTAGGATCTAATTTAATTTTAGCCACATGATCAAAAGTGTAAGGCTAAAACCTTAAGAAAATCCTAGGTTGGATTATAAATAAGGGCATTTGTAAATGCCCAAACCTTAGAATCTTGATATTAGAAATTGTACCCTAGAGGAGCCATTGTTGAAACCCTAGTGAAGCAGAGAGAGATAGAGTTTGAAGATCTAAAGCCCTAGCTAGTCAACAAGACTTCTACTATTCTAGCCGTCCCTTATTCATCCTTCATTGCCATCACAGCCCCCATCCATCCACCATATTCATCGCCACCCCCTCGATATGCTTCTATAGATTTATCCTTACCCGCAGGCGCCCTCCCAAGATTTCCAGACTCGCTGCAGAGCCTACGAAGCTCGCTGTAGAGCTTGCCAGGCGCTCACCAGAGCCTACTATATCACAAGCTCACTCCAGAGCCTACAAAGCTCGCACTAGGGCCTGCCAAGTGCACGTTCGAGCCTACTGCATCCACAGAAACACAAATCAGAGCCTGCTGCATCACGCCATCTGCTTTCAAGACTGCAACAACAAAATGAGGTATCATCACAAGCAAGGTATATCTTTATTAATTTTATTCTATTACATGATTTGTAGATTTCACATGCCATTTGATCTATTTTTATTTAGGGTTTACTGATGTCTGAGGGTCTCACACTGTGTAGCCCTCACAAGTGTTATTAATCCCTTTCTCTATTTTTGTGAATGCAGATCTACAGATTCTACATATTATTGAATGATTGTTGAAGCTAGAGTGGTCTGACATCGGATACCTGAAGCCCACTCATTTCATTGGAAGCAAGGACACACTATATGAAGACACTTCATTGTTGTAGCTAGGGTTTCGGAGAACCCTAGCATTTTTGTAAATCATTGTATCAAATACTCTCATTGAGGATAAATTGTATCAAAAGGAGTTTATTGGCTCCCCCACTTATTGAATAAATATATCTATTTTGTGCAATCTTGTGTTTATTTGGGTCATTTGATTTCTTTATTATATTTAAGTGTCGTGTTTTCGTCTTCACAAAACTGTAAGTAGATATGAAAATACTAAAAATAAATGCAATGAATAGTTTACCTTGTTTATGCTAACTTGTCATTTCTATATTTGATGTTGTTGTAGAATATGGTGATGTAGATGCACCATGACGGTACTCAAGGGATGTAGGGCTACATATTAGGTATAGGAAATGCCATCGGGTGCTCAACAACGACCAAAAATGCTCAAGGGTGCTTGAGAAACTTTGATGGGTGCTCATGGACCTCTAGGGAGTTCTCGATAGTGGTATGAAGCACCTGAAGGTGCTTGCAAGGCTTTGGTGGGCATTCGAGATGTGAAGAAAAAGCTACAAAGTAGATCTGATTCGTGAAGTGGGAGGTGATGGATATGGAGGATGCAACGAGGAGTGATGATGATGGATGATAGTGATGAAGGGGTTTGAAAACTTAGGCCAAAAACTTGTTAGGCTTCAGACTTAGCAAACTTATTAGGGGTTGAGTCATCAAAATGACTCCTCTTTATAATCTTCCCTAGGGCATGTTAGGGTTTCAACGACATAATTTGTGTGGTCAAGATTAAAACATGACGGAGGGTGGAGATTAAATTTGGGTAGGTGACATGGATTAAGGCGGATGAATGGCTAGGATTAGATCATGATGGATGGTTGGGATTAATTTATATATATATATATATATATATATATTTATTATATATAAATATATATATTTATTAATATATAAATATAATATATGAAATATTATTATTTAAATATATATTAAACAAATGTATAAATATATATAAATAACGGATAAATGTGGTAAGAAGTTATGAATGGATGACAAGTGGCTAGATTTTGGTGTCTACATATGCCTCTTTTTGTACCATATTGCATGAAACACAATGCGGTGCAAAAATACAAGACACCTGGTTTGGCCTAATGCAGAAGCAACTTTCCCTTGTTGGAATGAAAAAATGAACTTGGAGACAAGAATTTTGATTGTGTAGCTTACCCCCTCAATTGGCAAATGAGTGACAGATGCATCTCACGAGCCAATTGATAAATTAATGCGAATGATTATGTGAAATGCATTGTGCAATTGTGTACGATATGAATGATGTAAATGCAATGTCATTTTTGCCATAACGGTGGAAGGGGGTTGTTGGAAAAATGCAAGTGATTGATTATTTTTTTGCCCTAACAGAGAAAGGGGTTTCTACCAAGTGTAGATGCCATGATCATGTAAGATGTATCCCATTGTGGGAGATCAAAATAAAATTTTTGTTGGACATTTTGAGCTCAATTAGTTGTTATTGATGTCAAGGTGAAAAATTCATCATTGATGCCAAAGTGAACAAATGGAGCCATCATCAACACCATGGAGCACACCATTATTAACACCAGGAACAAAGCAAAGAGTTGGAGAATAAGTTGGTAAAATAATATTTTATGAGGGTTTTTCGTAAACCCATGGTGGAAAATTAAATGATTTTTTATTAAAATCATTATAAGGATATAAAAGCATCCTTACACATTGTGATGGCAGTGAAGGTTTAATTAAACCCATGGTGGCAAAATATTTTAAATCAAATCAATGGAGTACAAGTTGCAGGTTTAAATTTACCCCATGGAAGACTTTAATTTTATTAAAGTCAAAGGTTTTTAAATATAATTTATAAAATTTAAATTCTATTGAATTTAAATAATTTATAAATTATATAAAGGTTTAAATTAGTGCCGACATCATCAAAAATTAAGGAGTGCCAATGTTTAAATTTGAATGGTGTTTTAATGCCCAAAGGGGCATTTGAAATTTACCCCTCGACGAATTAAATCCCATGCAAAAAGGTTGAAGACAAAGAGCTTTGTCTTATTACTGTCGGGGAAGAAAACAAAAAGAGGACAACGCATGGTTTGAGTCACATAGGACACGCTGGTCCATTGGTGGCGCACGATTTGCGAAGGCGTTGGGAAAGGAAGCACCCGTTTGATTCTTGTGGACGTGCCAAGGAAGGTCTTTTTGTTCACATTCAATTCGAGCACCAGGAATAAGAGAAAGAGCACGATGTGCTCGTTGGTTCTAAAAAGTGCGCCTAGTGCATGCGGTGGTCAAGCCCACGACTAAAGCACTTGGGGAGGTAGAGATCGTGGGATCGAATCCCACTAGTGGCAAAGGTAATTTTTGAACTAAATTTTGCCTAAGGTTTTCTTAAAAAGGGTCATTTGGAGTTATAAGGGTTTGTGTAGATTTATTTGTGTTTGGAGTTATAAGGGTTTGTAAAGATTTACTTTTAATTAATTTGTGTTTGGAGTTATAAGGGTTTGTGAAGGATTATTTTTATTGAAAATTGATTTGTGCTACTTGGAGTTAAAAGGGTTTTTGAAAGTTTGTTTTGTTGAGAAGGGATTTATGTTATTAAGGTTTTTAAAGAAAGAGGATTTGATTCTTGCCAAAGTTCTTCTTGTCATTTATTGATTAAAGAGGTTTTGAGTTATTTTAGTGGATGTTGAATTTATTTTTAGTTGGGACTTTATAAGGTGTGATTGGATAAATACTTTATGTATGTTGATGGTTGTTTTTGAAAGGTGGAGTGATAAGGTGTAATTGCGTATTTATATTATTTTGTGAAAAATATTTATCTTCTAACCTCTTGAGATTGGCATAGAAGTTTGTGTGATTAAGACAAATTTATGATATCCCTTTATCTTCAATAAAAATATATGAGCACATTCTTCCATAGTTGAGTTGATTGATTGGTTTTCTGGAAAATAAGTTTGGAGTGAAAAGGACTTGATTAGGGTTTCTTTTTTGAGAGTGATTGAGTTAATGCTTCAAGGTTTTCTAGAACAAAGAGTTGTTGTTAAAACCTTGTTTGATAAACCTTGTTGTTGAAGCCATTAGTTGTGTGAAGAACTTGAGCTAGGGTTTGAAAAGAACATGTGTATCATTGTTATGTGAAGATTGTTTTATGAGCATTGTTGTTGAAGTGAGTTGTTGTGTGAAGAACTTGAGCTAGGGTTTGAAAAGAACATGTGTATCATTGTTATGTGAAGATTGTTTTATGAGCATTGTTATTGAAGTGAGTTGTTGTGCAAAGAAATTGAACTAAGGTTTGAAAAGAACATGAGTATCATTGTTATGTGAGATTTATTGTTGAGCATTGTTGGAAACATTTTGAGTTGGTGATTACATGCTTGGACTAGGGTTTGTGAGAAAGGGTTGTTTCTTTGAGTGATTGGTTGAGTAGAGTTGGTTGAGCCTAGTCAAGTGGTTGTGTGAAGTGATTTTTCAAGTTCCTTAAAACAAACTATTCTATATTCTGATTTGAATTGAGAAAGTGATTGAGCATTGAGTGTAGAACATATTGAGTCTCTAACAGTTCTCTTTATGCTTCTATGATATTGGACAAGTTTTGAGTGAGCTTGTTGAGTATATTTGGACAAGTTCTGAGTGATCTTGTTGAGCAGATTTGGACAATATCTGAGTGAGCTTGTTGAGCAGATTTGGACAAGTTCTGAGTGAGCTTGTTGAGCAGATTTGGACAAGTTCTGAGTGAGCTTGTTGAGTAGATTTGGACAGGTTCTGAGTGGACCTTTTGAGCAAATTTAAGCAGGTTTTGAGTGGACCTGTTGGGTATATTTGAGTGGGTTCTGAGTGGACCTATTGAGCATATTTGAGTAGGTTCTGAGTGGACCTGTTGAGTATAGATTTGAGACAGAGCTTTGGAGGTGACAGAGAAGAGAGGATAGTAGTATCTGGTGGATAGATATCCATAAGCCAGGGTAGTGAGGACAAGTATTATGAGTGGGAATAAGAGTATTAAATGGATATAGGTCCACAAGCTAGTGCAGTGGAGGTAGTAGTCTTCTAGAGGATCACCAACCAAAGCAGAGGAGGAGTTCTCCTGTGGATAGAGATCCATGAACCATATTTAGGGGATTAGCATCTCCTTTGGACAGAGGTACATAAAAATTGTAATAGAGAAAGGATTCCAAAAATATTATTTGAGAAATATTTAGAAGAAACATTTCCTTCGTGGAGGTAGCCATATTTGGGTGAACCACGTTAAATTGGTGTCTCTACTGTGTGTGTGATTTATGCATTGCTTTGACTACTGTTGTTGATATTGCTATCTATACATTGCATAATATTGATTTGGAAATAAAAGTAAAAAGTGATCTTATACTGTTCACCCTCCCTCTCAGTATAAGCTTGTGTTCTTCAATTTTGTTTCTCCAAGTTTGGGGTGATTCCATGTTGTTGAAGAAATTATCGTATGGCGTTATTGAAATGCAAAGTGATGAATATGCAAAAAATTAGGAACCAATCACTCTAATATCAGATGATTGATAAGAATCGTATCCTAGTTGAATCTATGTAATTCCTTATTATTAAGGATATTGATGTATTATAATTTATCCATGTTTCAAGCCCCACGAAAAAATCCATCAATGACAGTTGTTGAGCAAGTTGGTCTTGGCATAGTTTTACTTGAAAGGTGAAGTACCAAAATTGATTTTGTTTTCAAATAATGAGATATTGGATGATGAAGATTGGCCAAGCGTCCTTATGGTGATTTATTCATCTTACCGAATTGCATGGATACAAATCGTTGCAATCACTAAGGAGATAGAATAGACCACTAGATACAAGGTTCACTTCAAATTGTATATGAATTGGAAATATGTAAAAATGCAATGATTGATGGGTGAAAATGATGTTGAAATGAATATGTGATGATGATAAATGCATTGATGATTGGATTGCATAGTTTTGCAAATTTTTGCATTGATTTGGAGCATTTTAAAGAAATTTTGGATAATTTTGCACTTGTTGGGTGTAAATGAAAGTTAACTGCCTACATTAATCCCTTTTATCATAAAAATAAATGCAATAATGGAATTGATGATGAGAATGATAAAAATGGCCATTTAGTGAAAATTTGGACCATTTTGGAACATTTTGTAACTTGTAATGTGATTTTGCAACTTTTGGTCGCAAACAAAAATTATGAATCCAAATCAATTTTGGTTTTCATAAAACATGAAATTATGATAAAATTGATGTATGGATGCAATTTGGAATGATGTGGTGGAGGTAAGCTACATTTTTGACTCAGTTTGTTCTTTTTCTCAATGTTGACACCAAACGTCGGTGGGCGCCTATCAAAGGTACAAACGCCCACTAGAGTTTACTGTTCTCTAAATGTAGGGATGCGTTTCAATGCACCAGGAAGTTCCCATGTGTGTTTGAATGCACCTAAAATAGCTATAAATACCCTTCAAAAGGAAAAATAATTTTATTATTGTGTTTATAAATTTTGAAAGTTGTGTTTAAGGGAGTGGAGTGGAGTGGAGTGAGGGGAAGTGTTATGAAAGTTATGGCAGTTGAGGGTGTGGATGCAGCGACTAGAGTAGACGTGCATTTTGCCATGGTAAGTATCATTGAAGCTCTTTGTTTTTGTGCAATTTTTTTTTTAAATGTATGTAACATTATTCTTTTGTAATGTGAATTGTACTACAATTAAGAATTTTGGAGGCTCAACATCGGTTCTCGCCTCTTACCCTGAGGATGAGGAATGTGGTGCGGGAGGACCATTAGAAGTTGTTGGAGGCTATGGGGTTGGCTGGGGTAGCTTGGGTAGATGTGGTGAGGGCAGATGAGGGGTATCTCTTTGCTTTGGAAGAGATACGGGATCTCGATAGGGAAATATTTTTGATCCCTACTAGATAGATGACTATGACACTTGAGGATGTATACCACATCCTTAAGTTTGCCAGTGGAGGGCTTATGTATCGAGGTTGGACACGATAAGGGACGTGATTTGAGCTGGTTGTTTAGATATAATTGGCAATATGTGGAGGTGACGGTTGGAGGTATTACATACTTATCCATGTATACGAACAAGAAGTTGGATGCCCTTACTGCTTTGGTTATGCTCATGTTGGCCAATATTGTGGTACTAAACAACATTGGTTGTTGGTTCCCATGGAACCTTATCGGGTTGGTGTGTGACATGATCAACACACCTTGGATTTATGCATGGGATCTTTCTTTGTTGGTGCAATTGTACCAGGAGTTATATGAGGTGAAGAGGTGGAGACAAAAGGGATTAGGTTACAATTTGCTATGGTAATGTTGGGACTGGGAGCATTTTAGTGTGGCTCAGCTTGTGGGCTTGCCTATTATGGGATGGAATAGGGATTAGCCCTATGCTATGAGATGGCCTATGGTAGAGGAGGTGCAACTGAGCCATCCTATTCAAATAAGTCAGTGGTACTAAGATTTGTGGGCTAGATTGATAGTAACTCAAGTGAGATGCCATGTGGACAGGTTATGGGGAGCATCTATGATGGGTGTGGTAGGCTAGGTGGGTTATTGGGATGCATATGAGTGAGGTGGAGCTGATCCAATTCTCACGGGTGCTGTGATAGTTTGAAATGAGGCAGGGGGTTCCTGAGGAACCAATGCTCTATGGGTATCATCAAGATGAGACGGGTCTACATTATGCTGAGGCATGGAGGGTGACCTATGAGGATGATGAGGAAATGGTTCTCCTTGATGTGGATGATGGAGGGACTACTATAGAGTACAATACATGGTTCACTACACAGATACCATGGGTACCGAGTCTGGTAGTATATGGGAGGAATGGGGATGGGTATGAGGTTGAGGATGTCGTTGATGCTCCTAAGTGTCAGAGATACCTTCGAGCTAGCAATCGATAGAGGTGGACTAGGGGTACGGTTGAGTAGGCTCTAAAGTTTGGAGGAGATGGATATGGAATAGAGGATAGGGAGGAGATTCTATATGGGCCTCTTGGTTGGAGTGAGGAGGATTGGGCAAGGTTGGAGTAGCTGGTGGCAGAGTGGGATGCTATGGTAGTAGCTCAAGATGCTAGGTGGCTCAATTATGGGTGGAGATAGGGGTACGATTGACTATAGGTGGAGGTGAGGATAAGATTTCAAGGCTCCAGGTAGAGCTGCTAGAGAGGAGTCATCAGTAGAGACATGATGTACATCACCTTTAGGCTTGAGATGGATACATCCAATTGTTGGAGGATAGACTGATGGAGCATGACATTGGACTTCTAGATCCTCCTTCCTCATACATCTTTGGGTCTGTTAGGTCTAGTGAGTCTAGGCATAGGTCTAGGTCTAGGGATCCTTCAGGGTCCTCTTATAAGCATTGGCTAGTGCTTAGATGCACGTTCTCTTGAACATTTAGAGAACATATTATTAATGGGTAATGAGTGTCTTTAAGCATACATTAATGCAACAATAAATTAGGGTTTTGTAGTATATTGATGCATTTGTTCTAAAGCTCAACTGATGCCTACTTTGGAGTTCAAATATTTAAGTCACCTTTGAATATTTTTTAAAGTGCCAAATGTGAAGTCAAAAGTATGCTATTATATATTATATTATTAGGAGTTATAAGAAGTTAATGAGATTTTTTAATTAAGCTTGGAGTTATAAGGATTAGATAAAGTTTTTTTTAAGTATTTAAAGTAGTTAATTTTTTCAAGTTTGGAGTGATAAGTTAGCTTAAGTTTGGAGTGATAAGGAATTCAAATAGTTTATTTAACTAAAAGTATTCTATATAATTTTATTTTTAAATTTTGAAGACTTATTTTTGGAAGTTTTATTTTTTGAAAAATTTTGAATTAAAAAGTTTTTTTAAAGTTTTGCAAATTTAAAATATTTGGGAGATAAAAGGTTTTTAATATCAAAGAATTAGGAAAAAAGAAATTTGTAAATTTCACATTATTTTCTAAACTAGGGAGACATTAGGTTTACTACTCCATAGGAAATAAATTAATAATTTTGAATTATTTAAACCTAGGAGTTATAAGGTTTTCTACTTCAAATCAATCCAAAATTACAAAATCTGATTAATATGGATAACAATATGGAATTCATAATCATAAAGAAAAAAGTAGATGTCATAAATTTTGGGATTAAGAATTTGATTGAAAAATCTAAAAGAAATTTGGACATGGTATTACAATTTATCTATAGAGAATATATAGATGAAATTTTTGATATATTTGAATACTATTTACATGCAAGACTTGTTGAAGCAATTGATGATGGAAAATATAATATTATGATACATTTGGATATAGGAAGCATAATGTATATGACATTACTTTAACTTAAGATTTATAAAAATGAGAATTTGAAACAAAAAGAGTTGATTGAATCTCTTAAGAAGAAAGTGGAAATAGATTAATCATTTCTAGAAACAATATTTCATTCTTCATGTAATATTGATATTCCAAGTTCATATCATTCAAAACGTTATTATGATGCTCTAAGTGAATTTTTAGAAGATACTACATAGGGAAAGAAGGATTCAAATGATTCTAAGATTAGAAACAAATAAAATATTATTATGCAAGAATCTAATGACAATGAGAGAGTTTAAACAGTTTGTGATGGAAAGATTAATGAGTCAAAGAATCGTAAAAATGATGATAAATAAGAACATGAAGTTGAAGATGAACTCATAGCAAAAAATAAGCAAGAAGATGAACCTAACGAATCTTAAATAGAAGATAAAAAAAATCAAAAGAAAGCAAGAAGATAACAAAACAAACACAGGTCCCAATATCACTTGAAGATTGAAGACAAAGTGAAAGACCATGATTGAAGACTAAAGTTTTTAATAACCAAATAATGTAATATAGGGAGGTGCTGGTGTATAGTAAATTATTTGGTACATGCTAATGTATCCCTATGGCACATTCATGGTACATTTGTAAATAGTAGAATAGAGTTGAATCTATAGTTTAGAGAGTGATTTATATTTTCTCTTTATGTAAGTGTGAATGTGCAGGAAATATACAAGTATCATGTGAGTTAGAATGCAAGTGTAGGTTGAGTAAATGTGCACAAATGTCTTGTATGTGAGAGTGCAAATATGTAATGTAAAGATGTGTGCAAGTATTCTAAGTTAGATTTGCAAATTATAGAAGTGTAAGATTCATGTATAGGTGTGCATATGTTATAGTATCAAGTGTTCATCAAGTATGCCAGTGGCAAGTAGTCAAGCCAAGAGTCATAAGACTTGGCATATAGAGAGCAATAGTCTAGTACTTGAAGAGTAATATTACTATGGATATATTATGGAGATAATGTTCTATAGAAAAACATGAAATATAGAGAAGAAGAAAGAGAACATGGATCACGATCATATTTGAAGAATAATAAATCTTGTATACATTTTGAGCAATTAATATTGTAAGTAGTTCTTCATGCATAGTACATGAATGATCCAAGTTATTTACATTCATATTATGCATATTATTGAATGTTATTTGATTTATTATAAGCCTTGATATATATATATATATATATATATTAATTTGCTCATATTATTCTACTCATATTATTATCTTGATATTTATATATTGTGGCTAATTTATATTGTATCCTAAGAGATAACCTGTCATATTTTACAGTAGTATAAGGCATCTAAATCCATCAGTGATATCAGAGCTATCATTGGACTCTGTCCATATTGATAGAGTTCATTTTAGCCACTATTATAAATTGACTTTGTCCACATTTGACAAGGTTGATTAAGAGTTTATCTACTTTAAAGGTAGTGATACTTGGACTCTAAATATCATAGTGAGTAGAAAGTCTAGAGTTTATCCACTAGGTTGAAGAAAAACCAATGAAGATAAGGATTCAACTATATTTAGAGGCGTACCAATTATATTTTATTTGGTTATTTAGGGATAAATCCAACCCTAATGTAGTTATTGATATTGATTTGTAGATTTAAGGATTAAGAGGTGAATCAATTCTTAGATAGTTGATTTAACCCTATGAAGTTAACCATCCAAACCAAGGGTAGAGATGATTTTTCAAATCACAAAAAATGAAATTACAAATATGTGTCACCTAGAGTTTGAATTATGGGAGGAACAACAGAGGGCTAGGACTTCAGTGAGGCAAGACATTCTATTTGGATATAGAATTTTCCGACTAAGTTTTTTTTTCCCTTATTTATATTAAAAATTTTGCATGCAAATTATTATAATTTTTTATCAAATATTATATTTGTTATAAGATATTCTGGTAAATTTAAGTAGATTTTAAGTTTTAGTTTCCTTCCCATGGATCGATTTATAGCTAAATTCTTAGAATCATCTCTAGTAGTAGGTTTTAATGATCATACCATAGAGGATTGATCCTTGTTGCTCAAAGATAGGGTAATTTTTGATAAATTTAATGGGTATTGGCCAGGGGGTTCAACCTTTAGAAAAGGGATTGATAGGAGTTGGAAGTCTCTAGGAGTGGGTCTATCTTTTCTTCCCAAATGTTTTTTCTAACCATTTTTTGTTCTAGGGAATAAAGAGATAGAATCCTAAAAGGGGATCACTGGTTTATGAGAAGAGTACAACTCTTCCTTACTCGTTGGTATGAAGGTTTTTTTCTTGAAAATGTAAATTTATCATTAGTACTAGTATGGATTAATTACCCATTGAATTTGGGGATATGGATACCTTTGAGGAAATAGAAAAAACCCTTGGAGAATTCCTTGAGATTTCAAAAACTACAAAAGATGAATTCTTGGCTATTTATGCTCCGATATTGGTCATGATTGATATAAGCAAAGCTTTACTAGAATTAATCATTCTTAAGTATGGGGATAAGATGTAGATCTAAACCATAGATTATGAAAACATATCTTCTAGGTGTATAAGATGTCATAAGATGGGGCATATTGAGAGATCATGCCCTAAGAAAAGTACAACATAATCATATGTATAAAACCATAAAAGAAACTTATAAATGGATAAGAATGAGGATGGTTTTCAACTTTCTAAAAGTAGATCTATATAAATAAAAGCAAATAAATAGTGGAGACCAATAAGGAAGGATATTGGAAGGCATACCAACTCTTTTGAGGCTTTAGCCTATGAAGAAAAAGTATATCAAAGCTTAGAGGACATATTACAATAGGTTCAACATATTAACAAGGAATTTTTTATTCAGTATGATTTTGATTTAGGGATAAACATTCTCGATGAAATTAAGGAAGGTGTATCATTAGATTTTAAAGACTCTTAAAGTACCATGCACCATTTAGGAGGAAAAATTTGGTAAATAAAATGCATTGTTAGATGTTAATGCCTCTACCATTAATAAGGAAATACTAGAAAATGAGTAGGATGAGTCAAAATATTAAGCAATAGAGCTAGGAGATGATAGATCTGATGAAAAAGAAAGTCGTTAAATAATATTGAGGAATAGAATAATAAGACCTACTTCTGATACAGGCAAGGAAAAAAGAGAAAAATCCTTAAATTATCAAACGAGATTCAAGGAAGCAAGAGAAAACATAAAGAAAGGAATACACACTAAGTTGGTTGAACTTCTCTTTACCAAACAACAAAATGATATTGGTAATTTGTAGGAGGGGCTAGTATCCCCTAATGAGATATGATTATCATCTCATGGAATATAAGGGGTGTTAATGTCCCATCAAAGTAGAGGTGTATCATGGACCTTTATTTAAGTAATAAGCTTTATATTCTTTATATCTGGGAAATTAAAATGACAAAATAAGTTTTCAATACTATGAAATCAATATGGGTGAGATGTTAATAGGATGCTATGGATTCTGAAGGAGTGATAGGGGGAATTCTAATTTGTTGGAATCCTATTAGAACCTTTTTGATAACCATTCATAAAACTAGGCATCGGATAGTCTCTTTAGTCACATGCTACTGTGTTGATATTCATTTCATCCTTATAAGTGTCTATGGATCTACAACTCAATAAGGAAGATTTGAAGTTTGAAGTGGGATTGAAGCCTTTATGAGAAGTGAATACCAAGAAACTTGATTCATTATCATAGGATATTTTAATGACATAACCAAGCTAGATGAAAAATTTGGGAGAATTAGGAAATTAACTCAAAGTATGAGAGATTTATCAAATTCTATTCAAAACAATAATCTATGGGAGGTTGAGTTTAAAGAAGACAACTATACATGGACCAAAAACAAGAGAGGCTAGAACCTAATAGCAAAACAATTAGATAGATGCATACTCTTAGATCATTGGCTAGATGAAGGGACTTGTACTAAAATTAATACCTTGACAATGATTGGTTTAGATCACTGGGCAATAAGAGTTAAAATAGTGGTAAATGAATTAAAAAATATTATATTTTAAATATGAGTAGATGTGGAAATACCATCCTCAATTTATTGATATGATAGCACAAATGTGAAATTCTTTAGGAAATGCTGGGCTATATACACTTCTAAATCAAATTAAATCAATGACATCTAGATTAAAATAATGGAAGAACACTTTTGAAAATATTTTTGAGAAGAAAGAAAAACTAAAAGATAAACTTTCAAAATTTAAAAAATATGATCATAATAATCCAAACTCGGAGGAAAGGGAGTTGCTCGGTGAATATCATAATATTTTGAGTAAGGAAGAGAAATTTTGGAGATTAAAATTAAGACAAACTTGGTTAAAAGGAGATAAAAATACAAAGCTTTGTCATAGGATGGCTATAGTATAGAGATCAACATCCAAAATTAGAGGAATTAAATTAGTAGAAGGGGTGTGGATTGAAGACCAAAGTAAAATCAGAAAGGAGGTAAGGAAAATTTTATCAGAATATTCTAGGATCAAAGGAGTTTAAAGCTCTTAATGATATAACATATGAAGATAATAGAAAAATAATGGAGCCTATTACTCTAGAAGAAGTTTATTCAACTATTTTCTCTTTTAATGAGGATAAATCCCCAAGTTCATATGGGCTCTCTATAACCTTCTATCAACATAGTTGGGATATAGTGAAGGATTTTTTATTGGTGGCGCTGGAACAGTCTAAGGTAAAACAATACATACCTTATAAAACAAATGGAACATATCTTACTTTGATTCCAAAAAAGAAGTATGCTAAAATTTTTGATTCATTTAGGCCCCTAAGCCTATGTAATATGTCATATAATATTATCTCCAAAGTGATGGCAAATCGGTTAAGACCACTGTTAGGAAAATTATTTCAGAAGAGCAAGAAGGATTTGTGAAAAGGAGATAGATTTTGGATAGGATCATAGTAGCTCATTAAGTTATGCATTTAGCAACTTCAAGAAAAGAGAAAGCAATGATCTTAAAACTTGATATGAGTAAAGCCTATGATAGGGTTAAATGGGATTTTATTTTTGCAGTATTATAAAAATTTAGATTTGGGAAGAAATGGGTTAGATGGATTAAAGCTTATGTCTCTACATATTCATATTTAGTTTTGGTAAATGGGTTAGTAACAAAATCATTTAAAGCCAAGATAGGTCTTAGATAGGGAGATCCTCTATCACCATATTTGTTCATTATTATATTAGATATTTTGGGTAGGGAATTGAAGAAGGCTAACATAGATGGACTTATAAGTGGACTTAAGGATAGTAATAACATCAACAACATCACCCGTTAATTGTTTGTAGATGATACAACATTTTATGGGAGGGTAAGGACATAGAGGCCAAGATCTTTGAATAACTTATTAAAGGAATACGAAAGAGAATTAGGGAAAAAAGTTAATAGGATAAAATCCAAAAATTACTTCCTAAACACCCCGACTAAAATCAAAGCAGGGATATGCAGGTTACTTCAAACAGAGGAGTCAAATTTGCTAGCAACTTATCTAGGGATGCCCTTATTTGAGGGGAGAATGAGAATAGAATTATAAAATATAGTTATAAGTAAATTTCAAAATAAACTAACCTTATAAGTAAATTTCAAAATAAACTAAGTTTGTGTATTAGCCATGTATATATACATATATAGCAATCAAATCATGCATGGAATGATCCCAAGTGTATAACATTAAGTGGTTTGGATTCTTCCTATCCCTCTAGACTAGCAAGCCTGAAAGTACCATTGCCCACTCATTGTGTGACAATGTATGGACCTAACCAATTAGCCATGAATTTATCATGAAGATGCAACAATATATTGGTGTTTTGTTGGTTCTATTTAAGTACAAGATCTCCTGGGAGGAGGGACATTTTTCATAGGAATGCCCAAACTATCGAATTTGTTTCGAAAATATTTCACTCATCCAGACTCAGATTGAGCTGAAATGTTTATGGTAGATGCCTGAAAAACCCTTGAACACCTCCACCAATTTTTAGTTCATTTGGATCAACAAAATTCCTAGTGCATCCCTATGTGTGAACGAGATTTTTGGTAAGCAGTTGTGCGAGGGTTTCATTTGGGTTGAGTGCAAGTAGCTTCAGAGGTTGGTTTTCGACGCCTTTGGGCCCTAGCGACCAATATTTTGTGGTTTTTACTCAATATTTTAGCAGGATATATTGCAGGGGATCCAAGATGGGTTAGAAATATATCTTTCAATAGATCATACCATGAACTTGAGTGACAACAATTTACAATTTGCTGCATAAAATAAAAGGAAAAACCATACCTTTCTGTGGCATCTAGGGCAAGGATTAAAGAGATCACAAATAAAGTTTCAAGCAGCTGATCAAAAAATGGCTCATATATCAAGTGAATCCGGTGCTAAGGTGTACCCACAAAATAAATCTACTATGAAAACCCCTTTCAAGCAATTTCTAAGACTTAGTCCCAAAAATAAATTTTAGGGATGCCCTCCATGGTGGACAGCCTTAGCCCAATGCTAATATTAATCTTAAGGATTCCCATAAACCTCTAAGAATACATAAGATTGATCCCAAGAAAATGGAGTTAGGATGTCTTAAAGCAGCTGATGGAACTCCTATTGTTAAGCTTGATATGGGTAACATTCAGACTGGCATTGAAGATCTGGAAAAAGAGGACTAATTTTTCGGTTCATGGGTTTTTGTTCGAGCATATCTGATTACAAAGTCTAGGCTGCAAAAAGATGAAAAACTAAAGGTGAGTTAAAAATATGTATTTATCCAAATGGTTATTTTCTTGTTTTATTTTATAATAATGAAGATAGAGAGAAAAATTTTCAAGGGGGTCCTTGATTCTTTGGAAGGGCAGGGCTTTTCATGAAGCCCTGGCATACTAAATTTAAAGCCGAAGAAGAGATGCCTTCCATAGCTCCCATGTGGGTTAGACTATTTGGTCTCTCTATTGAATTTTGGAATACTACTATTTTTTATTCAATTGGAAACTCTTTAGGAACTTTTATGATGACTGTTGATTGTACTCAAAATTTTGAACATATTATTTATGCTCGGATTTGTGTTTTAATGAATTTTGATAAACCCCTACCTAAAAATATCACTTTTATAATTTAGGGAACACACTTGCGAGCAAGTAGTGGACTATGAGACCATTCCTTTTCGTTGTAGAATTTGCCATGAATATGGTCATTTGGCTAGTGCTTGCCCAAATAAAATTCCTAATCAAAAGAAATAAAATATAAACTCAGAATGTTTCCAAATGCCTAAAAAGAAGAAAACTCAGAAAAAATAGTTATGAATGATAAATCAAAGTCATTTGCTAATATGTTTGAAATACTTTCCACAAATGATATCCCAAGTGAGGAAGAGGAAATAATGAAAACAAAAATCTTAGAAACACAATTTAAAGATGAAGGAAATAACTCAGAGACAAACCAACAAATCAAAGGTTTTCAACAGAATTAAAAGGGCAAAAATTTACATAAGAAAAAACAATCTTTTAAAAGTCAAAACTTCAAATAATGCAAGGCCCAATATAGACTCTGTTGAACCCTCTAGTAAAATTTTGGCTATGTACAAGCATTCTTCAAGGTTAGAAGCCATCTCAGATTCAATTGGAGTAAGTCAAGAAACAGGAAAAATAAACTGAGGATGGATTCTAATCAAATGGCAGTTCGCAAGATAAATGGAGAGAGGTCCACAAGCCAGTGCAGTGGAGGCAATAGTATTCTAGAGGATCACCAACTAAAGCAGAGGAGGAGTTCTCCTATGGATAGAGATCCATGAACCATATATAGGGGATTAGCATCTCCTTTGGACAGAGGACCATAAACATTGTAATAGAGAAAGGATTCCCAAAATATTATTTGAGAAATATTTAGAAGAAACATTTCCTTCATGGAGGTAGCCATATTTGGGTGAACCATGTTAAATTGGTGTCTCTACTGTGTGTGTGATTTGTGCATTGCTTTTATTACTATTGTTGATATTGCTATCTATACATTGCATAATATTGATTTGGAAATAAAAGTAAAAAGTGCTCTTATACTGTTCACCCTCCCTCTTAGTATAAGCTTGTGTTCTTCAATTTTGTTTCCCCAAGTTTGGGGTTATTCCATATTGTTGAAGAAATTATCGTATGGCGTTATTGAAATGCAAAGTGATGAATATAAAAACATCAGGAACCAATCACTCTAATATCAGATGATTGCTAAGAATTGTATCCTAGTTGAATCTATGTAATTCCTTATTATTAAAGAGATTGATGTATTATAATTTATCCATGTTTCAAGCCCCACGAAAAAAGCCATCAATGACAGTTGTTGAGCAAGTTGGTCTTGGCATAGTTTCACTTGAAAGGTGAAGTACCAAAATTGATTCTATTTTCAAATAATGAGATATTGGATGATGAATATTGGCCAAGCGTCCTTATGGTTATTTATTCATCTTACCGAATTGCATGGATACAAATCGTTGTAATCACTAAGGAGATAGAATAGACCACTAGATACAAGATTTACTTGAAATTGTATATGACTTGGAAAAATATGCAAATGCAATTATTGATGGGTGAAAATGATGTTGAAATGAATATGTGATGATGAGAAATGAATTGATGATTGGATTGCATAGTTTTGCAAATTTTTGCATTGATTGGGAGCATTTTAGAGGAAATTTGGATAATTTTGCACTTGTTGGGTGTAAATGAAAGTTAACTGCCTACATTAATCCCTTTTATCACAAAAATAAATGCAATAATGAAATTGATGACGAGAATGATAAAAATTGCCATTTAGTGAAAATTTGGACCATTTTGGAACATTTTGTAACTTGTAATGTGATTTTGCAACTTTTGATCGCAAGCAAAAATTATGAATCCAAATCGATTTTGGTTTTCACAAAACATGAAATTATGATAAAATTGATGTATGGATGCAATTTGGAATGATGTGGTGGAGGTAAGCTACATTTTTGACTCAGTTTGTTCTTTTTCTCAATGTTGACACCAAACGTCGGTGGGTGCCTATCGAAGGTACAAACACCCACTAGAGTTTACTGTTCTCTAAATGTAGGGATGTGTTTCAATGCACCAAGAAGTTCCCATGGGTGTTTGAATGCACCTAAAATAGCTATAAATAGCCTTCAAAAGGAAAAATAATTTTATTATTGTGTTTATAAATTTTGAAAGTTGTGTTTAAGGGAGTGAGGGAAAGTGCTACGAAAGTTATGGCAGTTGAGGGTGTGGATGCAGTGACTAGAGTCGACGTGCATTTTGCCATGGTAATTATCATTGAAGCTCTTTGTTTTTGTGCAATTTTTTTTTTGAAATGTATGTAACATTATTCTTTTGCAATGTGAATTGTACTGCAATTAAGAATTTTGGAGGCTCAACATCGGTTCTCGCCTCTTACCTTGAGGATGAGGAATGTGGTGTGGGAGGACCATTAGAAGTTGTTGGAGGCTATGGGGCTGGCTGGGGTAGCTTGGGTAGATGTGGTTAGGGCGGATGAGGGGTATCTCTCTACTTTGGAAGAGATACGAGATCTTGATAGGGGAATATTTTTGATCCCTACTAGATAAATGACTATGACACTTGAGGATGTATACCACATCCTTAAGTTGCCAATGGAGGGCTTATGTATCTAGGTTGGACACGATAAGGGACGTGATTTGAGCTGGTTGTTTAGACATAATTGGAAAGATGTGGAGGTGATGGTTGGAGGGATTACATACTTATCCATGTATACGAACAAGAATTTGGATGCCCTTACTACTTTGGTTATGCTCGTGTTGGCCAATATTGTGGTACTGAACAACACTGGTTGTTGGTTCCCATGGAACCTTATTGGGTTGGTGTGTGACATGATCAACACACCTTGGATTTATGCATGGGATATTTCTTTGTTGGTGCAATTGTACCAAGAGTTATATGAGGTGAGGAGGTGGAGACAGAAGGGATTAGGTTACAATTTGCTACGGTAATGTTGGTACTAGGAGCACTTCAGTGTGGCTCAGCTTGTGGGCTTGCCTACTATGGGATGGAATAGGGATTATCCCTATGCTATGAGATGGCCTATGGTAGAGGAGGTGCAACCGAGCCATCCTATTCAAATGAGTTAGTGGTACTAAGATTTGTGGGCTAGATTGATAGTAACTCAAGTGATATGGAGGCCATGGTGAGATGCCATGTGGACAGGTGATGGGGAGCATATATGATGGGTGTGGTAGGCTAGGTGGGTTATTGGGATGCATACGAGTGAGGTGGAGCTGATCCAATTCTCACAGGTGTTGCGATAGTTTGAAATGAGGCAGTGGGTTCCTGAGGCACCAATGCTCTATGGGTATCATCAAGATGAGATGGGTCTACCTTATGCTGAGGCATGGAGGGTGACCTATGAGGATGATGAGAAAATGGATCTCCCTAATGTGGATGATGCAACGACTACTATAGAGTACAATACATGGTTCACTACACAGATACCATGGGTACCGATTCTGGTAGTAGATGGGAGGAATGAGGATGGGGATGAGGCTGAGGATGTCGTTGATGCTCCTAAGCGTTAGAGATACCTTCGAGCTAGCAATAGATAGAGGTGGACTAGGGGTATAGTTGAGTAGGCTCTAAAGTTTGGAGGAGATGTATATGGAACAGAGGATAGGGAGGAGATTCTAGATGGGCCTCTTGGTTGGAGTGAGGAGGATTGGGTGAGGTTGGAGCAGCTGGTGGCAGAGTGGGATGCTATGGTAGTAGCTCAAGATGCTAGGTGGCTCGACTATGGTTGGAGCTAGGTGTATGATTGACTATAGGTGGAGGTGAGGATAAGATTTCAAGGCTCCAGGCAGAGCTTCTAGAGAGGAGTCATCAGTAGAGACATGATGTACATCACCTTTAGGCCTGATATGGATACATCAAATTGTTGGAGGATAGACTGATGGAGCATGACATTGGACTTCCAGATCCTCCTTCCTCATCCATCTTTGGGTCTGTTAGGTCTAGTGAGTCTAGGCATAGGTCTAGGTATAGGGATCCTTCAGGGTCCTCTTATAAGCATTAGCTAGTGCTTAGATGCACGTTCTCTTGAACATTTAGAGAACATATTATTAATGGGTAATGAGTGTCTTTAATCATACATTAATGCAACAAGAAATTAGGGTTTTGAAGTATATTGATGCGTTTGTTCTATAGCTCAACTGATGCCTACTTTGGAGTTCAAATATTTAAGTCACCTTTGAAGATTTTTTAAAGTGCCGAATGTGAAGTCAAAAGTATGATATTATATATTATATTATTAGGAGTTATAAGAAGTTAATGAGATTTTTTAATTAACCTTGGAGTTATAAGGATTAGATAAAGTTTTTTTTAAGTATTTAAAGTAGTTAATTTTTTCAAGTTTGGAGTGATAAGTTAGCTTAAGTTTGGAGTGATAAGGAATTCAAATAGTTTATTTGACTAAAAGTATTATATATAATTTTATTTTTAAATTTTGAAGACTTATTTTTGGAAGTTTTATTTTTTGAAAAATTTTGAATTAAAAAGTTTTTTTTGAAGTTTTGCAAATTTAAAATATTTGGGAGATAAAAGGTTTTCAATATCAAAGAATTAGGAAAACAAAAATTTGTAAATTTCACATTATTTTCTAAACTAGGGAGACATTAGGTTTACTACTCCATAGGAAATAAATTAATAATTTTGAATTATTTAAACCTAGGAGTTATAAGGTTTTCTACTTCAAATCAATCCAAAATTACAAAATCTGATTAATATGGATAACAATATGGAATTCATAATCATAAAGAAAAAAGTAGATGTCATAAATTTTGGGATTAAGAATTTGATTGAAAAATCTAAAAGAAATTTGGACATGGTATTACAATTTATCTATAGAGAATATATAGATGAAATTTTTGATATATTTGAATACTATTTACATGCAAGACTTGTTGAAGCAATTGATGATGGAAAATATAATATTATGATACCTTTAGATATAGGTAGCATAATGTATATGACATTACTTTCACTTAAGCTTCATAAAGATGAGAATTTGAAACAAAAAGAGTTGATTGAATCTCTTAAGAAGAAAGTGGAAATAGATGAATCATTTCTAGAAACAATATTTCATTCTTCATGTAATATTGATATTCCAAGTTCATCTCATTCAAAACGTTATTATGATGCTCTAAGTGAATTTTCAGTAGATACTACATAGGGAAAGAAGGATTCAAATGATTCTAAGATTAGAAACAAATAAAATATTATTATGCAAGAATCTAATGACAATGAGAGAGTTTAAACAGTTTTTGATGGAAAGATTAATAAGTCAAAGAATCGTAAAAATGATGATAAATAAGAACATGCATTTGAAGATGAAATCATAGCAAAAAATAAGCAAGAAGATGAACCTAACGAATCTTAAATAGAAGATAAAAAAAATCAAAAGAAAGCAAGAAGATAACAAAACAAACACAGGTCCCAATATCACTTGAAGATTGAAGACAAAGTGAAAGACTGTGATTGAAGACTAAAGTTTTTAATAACAAAATAATGTAATATAGGGGGGTGCTGGTGTATAGTACATTATTTGGTACATGCTAATGTATCCCCATGGCACCTTCATGGTACATTTGTAAATAGTAGATTAGAGTTGAATCTATAGTTTAGAGAGTGATTTATATTTTCTCTTTATGTAAGTGTGAATGTGCCGGAAATACACAAGTATCATGTGAGTTAGAATGCAAGTGTAGGTTGAGTAAATGTGCACAAATGTCTTGTATGTGAGAGTGCAAATATGTAATGTAAAGATGTGCACAAGTATTCTAAGTTAGGTTTGCAAATTATAGAAGTGTAAGATTCATGTATAGGTGTGCATATGTTATAGTATCAAGTGTTCATAAAGTATGCAAGTGGCAAGTAGTCAAGCCAAGAGTCATGAGACTTGGCATATGGAGAGCAATAGTCTAGTACTTGAAGAGTCATATTACTATGGATATATTATGGAGATAATGCTCTATAGAAAAACATGAAATATAGAGAAGAAGAAAGAGAACATGGATCACGATCATATTTGAAGAATAATAAAGCTTGTATACATTTTGAGCAATTAATATTGTAAGTAGTTCTTCATGCATAGTACATGAATGATCCAGGTTATTTACATTCATATTATGCATATTATTGAATTTTATTTGATTTATTATAAGCCTTGATATATATATATATATATATATATATATATATATATATATATATATATTTGCTCATATTATTCTACTCATATTATTATCTTGATATTTATATATTGTGGCTAATTTATATTGTATCCTAAGAGATAACCTGTGATATTTTATGGTAGTATAAGGCATCTAAAGCCATCAGTGGTATCAGAGCTACCATTGGACTCTGTCCATATTGATAGAGTTCATTTTAGCCATTATTATAAATTGACTTTTTCCACATTTGACAAGGTTGATTAAGAGTTTATCTACTTTAAAGGTAGTGATACTTGGACTCTAAATATCATAGTGAGTAGAAAGTCTAGAGTTTATCCACTAGGTTGAAGAAAAACCAATGAAGATAAGGATTCAACTATATTTAGAGGCGTACCAATTATATTTTATTTGGTTATTTAGGGATAAATCCAACCCTAATGTAGCTATTGATATTGATTTGTAGATTTAAGGATTAAGAGGTGAATCAATTCTTAGATAGTTGATATAACTCTATGAAGTCAACAATCCAAAACAACGGTAGAGATGATTTTTCAAGTCACAAAAAATGAAATTGCAAATATGTGTCACCTAGAGTTTGAATTATGGGAGGAACAACAGAGGACTAGGACTTCAGTGAGGCAAGACATTCTATTTGGGTATAGAATTTTACAACTAATTTTATTTTTACCTTATTTATATTAAAAAAATTTGCATGCAAATTATTATAATTTTTTATCAAATATTATATTTGTTATAAGATATTCTGGTAAATTTTAGTAGATTTTAAGTTTTAGTTTCCTTCCCATGGATCGATTTATAGCTAAATTCTTAGAATCATCTCTAGTAGTAGATTTTAATGACCATACCATAGAGGATTGATCCTTGTTGCTCAAATATAGGGTAATTTTTGATAAATTTAATGGGTATTGGCCAGGGGGTTCAACCTTTAGAAAAGGGATTGATAGGAGTTGGAAGTCTCCAGGAGTGATTCTATATTTTCTTCCCAAATGTTTTTTTCTAACCATTTTTTGTTCTAGGGAATAAAGAGATAGAATCCTAAAAGGGGATCATTGGTTTATGAGAAGAGTAGAACTCTTCCTTACTTGTTGGTATGAAGGTTTTTTTCTTGAAAATGTAAATTTATCATTAGTACCAATATGGATTAATTACCCATTGAATTTGGGGATATGGATACCTTCAAGGAAATAGAAAAAACTCTTGGAGAATTCCTTGAGATTTCAAAAACTACAAAAGATGAATTCTTGGCTATTTATGCTCTGACATTGGTCATGATTGATATAAGCAAAGCTTTACTAGAATCAATCATTATTAAGTATGGGGATAAGATGTAGATCTAAACCATATATTATGAAAACATATCTTCTAGGTGTATAAGATGTCATAATATGGGGCATATTGAGATATCATGCCCTAAGAAAAGTACAACATAATCATATGTATAAAACCGCAAAAGAAACTTATAAATGGATAAGAATGAGGATGGTTTTCAACTTTCTAAAAGTAGATCTATATAAATAAAAGCAAATAAATAGTGGAGACCAATAAGGAAGGATATTGGAAGACATACCAACTCTTTTGAGGCTTTAGCCTATGAAGAAAAAGTAGATCAAAGCTTAGAGGACATATTACAATAGGTTCAACATATTAACAAGGAATTGTTTATTCAGTATGATTTTGATTTAGGGATAAACATTCTCGATGAAATTAAGGAATGTGTCTCATTAGATTTTGAAGACTCTTAAAGTACCATGCACCATTTAGGAGGAAAAATTTGGTAAATAAAATGCACAGTTAGATGTTAATGCCTCTACCATTAATAAGGAAATACTAGAAAATGAGTAGGATGAGTCAAAATATTAAGTCATAGAGCTAGGATATGATAGATCTGATGAAAAATAAAGTTGTTAAAGAATATTGAGGAATAGAATAATAAGACCTACTTCTGATACAGGCAAGGAAAAAAGAGAAAAATCCTCAAATTATCAAACGAGATTCAAGGAAGCAAGAGAAAACATAAATAAAGGAATACACACTAAGTTGGTTGAACTTCTCTTTACCAAACAACAAAATGATATTGGTAATTTGTAGGAGGGGCTAGTAGCCCCTAATGAGATATGATTATCATCTCATGGAATATAAGGGGTGCTAATGGCCTATCAAAGTAGAGGTGTATCATGGACCTTTATTTAAGTAATAAGCCTTATATTCTTTATATCTAGGAAATTAAAATGACAAAATAAGTTTTCAATACTATGAAATCAATATGGGTGAGATGTTAATAGGATGCTATGGATTCTAAAGGAGTTATAGGGGGAATTCTAACTTGTTGGAATCCTATTAGAACCTTTTGTATAATCATTCATAAAACTAGATATTGGATAGTCTCTTTAGTCACATGCTACTGTGTTGATATTCATTTCATCCTTATAAGTGTCTATGGATCTACAAATCAATCAGGAAGATTAGAAGTTTTGAGTGGGATTGAAGCCTTTATGAGAAGTGAAGACCAAGAAAATTTATTCATTATCATAGGATATTTTAATGACATAATCAATCTAGATGAAAAATTTGGGAGAATTAGGAAATTAACTCAAAGTATGAGAGATTTATCAAATTCTATCCAAAACAATAATCTATGGGATGTTGAGTTTAAAGAAGACAACTATACATGGACCAACAATAGGAGAGGCTAGAACCTAATAGCAAAACAATTAGATAGATGCATACTCTTAGATCATTGGCTAGATGAAGGGACTTGTACTAAAATTAATACCTTGACAATGATTGGTTTAGATCACTAGCCAATAAGAGTTAAAATGGTGGTAAATGAATTAAAAAATATTATATTTTAAATATGAGTAGATGTGGAAAGACCATCCTCAATTTATTGATATGATAGCACAAATGTGAAATTCTTTAGGACATGCTGGGCTATATACACTTCTAAATAAAATTAAATCAATGACATCTAGATTAAAATAATGGAAGAACACTTTTGAAAATATTTTTGAGAAGAAAGAAAAACTAAAAGATAAACTTTCAAAATTTTAAAAATATGATCATAATAATCCAAACTCAGAGGAAAGGGAGTTGCTTAGTGAATATCATAATATTTTGAGTAAGGAAGAGAAATTTTAGAGATTAAAATTAAGACAAACTTGGTTAAAAGGAGATTAAAATACAAAGCTTTTTCATAGGATGGCTATAGTATAGAGATCAACATCCAAAATTAGAGGAATTAAATTAGTATAAGGGGTGTGGATTGAAGACCATAGTAAAATCAGAAAGGAGGTAAGGAAAATTTTATCAGATGGTCGAACATGATTAAATAAAATCGGATGGCTAGGATTAATTCACTTATATATATATATATAAAATATAATATATACAATATTATTATTTAAATATTTTATATATATATATATATATATATATATAAATATATATGAATAATAGGTAAAAATGGTGGGAAAGTTAGGATGGATGACAAGTGGCCAGGTTTTGGTGGTGGAAGTGGTGGGAAAGCATGGATGGAGGACAAGTGACTAGGTTTTGGTGTCTACAAATGCCTCATTTTATACTGTGTTGCATGAAACACAATGCAGTGCAAAAACACGAGACACCTATTTTGGCCAGGTGCAGAAGCAACTTCTCTTGGGATGTGGAATGCGAGCTTGAAAATAAAAGAATAAAAGAATTTGAGTTTTGCGTAGCTTACCCCCTCAATTGGCGAATGAGTTTGCAGATGAATCTCACGAGCCAATTGAAAAAAATCTATGCAAATGAATGATGGATGATGTGACATGTGATACCTTTTTTGCCCAAATGATGGGAAGGGAAGTGGTGAAAAATGTGATATGATGCGTCTATTTTTGCCCCAATGGATGAAGGGATTTGTGAAAATGTGATACAAAATGTATCTATTTTTTCTCCAATAGATGAAGGGATTTATGAAAATATGCAGATTCCATGATCATGTAAGATCTATTCCATTTTGTGAAAGTCAAAACCAAATGTAGTTACCCCAAATTTGGGGTGATTCAATGTTGTTGAAGAATTTTCCTTCTGATGTCATTGATATGCAAAGATGAAAATGCAAAGAGTAAAAGTAGTCAACTTCGGAGGGTCAACTAGTGACTATCAGATAATTCCTATGATCAAAACCAATCACCCTAGCTAAATCCAGTTGCCATAATAACTATCAAGTAAATGTGCAATGATGAAATTTAATTTTGTCCATGTTTTAGGCCCCACGAACTAGGCCATCAAAGACAACTTTTGTACAAATTGTTCTTGGTAAGGTTTCATGCAAAATGTGAAGTACCAAATATGATTGTGCTTTCAAAAATTGAGATATAGGATAATGATAATGACCAAGTATTCTTATGGTAGATATCTCATCTTACCAAATTGCATGGAAAAAAATCACTACAATCGCCAAGTGTATAGAAAAACCCACTATATACAAGATTCACTTGAATGTTGGTTGACACTTAAAAAATGTGTAAGTGATGATGTGAAATGATAAGAGTATAATATATTAATGATGATAATGATGAGGATTATCATTTTGTGAATATTTGGACCCTTTTGGGGTGCTTTTGTAATTTGTTTGGTGAATTTGCACTATGTGGTTGCAAACAAGATTATGCATCCAAATCAGTTGAAATCTTCACAGAACCTGATAAAATAATGTAATGAATGCATGGATACAATTTGGAGTGATTTGGTGAAGGTAAACCACTATTTTGTGATGTTTTTGTCCTTTTGTGCAATCTGACACCAAATGCTCGTTGGTATTTTTGGTTTGCAAAAATGCCTGCTGGTGTTTGGGCACTTTGCAAATGCCTATGGGTGCTTCAGTTCACCAAGAAATGCCCAGGGGCATATGAAGGTGCCTGGAGCAGTTATAAATGGCTTCTAGGACAAGAAACGAAGCTCATTTGTGTGTTTGGGAGTTGAAGAAACTACATCTTGGAGAGTGGAGTGAAGTGAGGTGAGCAATTTGGAGTGCAAGAGCTATGGCGATGGAGGGAGTTAGTGTGGAAGCTGGGGCTATGGCTAGAGCATGGGCTACTGAGGTAACACCTTTTTATTATGCTTTTGTATTGTGCAAAGTTTTTATGTATTTTTTTTGTAAAATTATTAACAAAAATTTTGTGTTGTTCTATAGCTTAGGATTTTGGAGGCTCAACATCGGTTCTCGATTTACATCCCCAGGATGAGGAAGGTAATTTCAAATGAGGAGTGGAAGTTGCTAGAGGATGTGGGGCTAAAAGAGGTAGCCTAGTTGGATGTGGTGAGGGTCGATGAGGGGTACCTCTCTACATTGGCGGATAGGTGGGATGCAGATAGGGGGACCTTTCAGCTCCCCACGGGCGAGGTAACTGTTACCTTGGAGGATGTATATCACATCCTCAAGGTTCCAGTAGAGGGCATCCGGGTTGATGTCAAGCTCAAACAGAATATGAAGATGATGCATGGTAGGGGGTGAAGGTGAAGTGTAAGGGTATTCATTACTTGTCTATGTATGTGGATAAGGAGTTGGACCACCTTCATGCCTTGGTTATGTTCGTGTTGGCCAACATTGTGGCCCCGAACAACACTAGGTGTAGGTTCTCGTGGAACCTAATAGGAGTGGTGAACGATATGCTCACTAGGAGGTAGGTATACGCATGGGCTCTTGCCTTGTTGGGGTAGGTGTATCAAGATTTATACAAGGTGACGAGGCATGGGAGGAAGGGTTTGGGGTGCAACCTACTACTGTAGTGTTGAGCATGGGAGAACTTTAGTGTGGCTCTGTCGAAGGGTTTACCTATGGTAGTATTGGGTAGGGAGAAGCCCTATGCTAGGTGATGGGTATTGGCTGAGGAGGTACAACTGAGTCAGCTATTGAGGATGAGCCAGTGGTACTAGGAGTTATGGGATGGACTAACATCCAACCAAGTGATATGGAGGCCATGGTGGACTTGTAGGTGGATCGAGGATGGAGAGAAATTACGTTGAGTGTGATAGGCTCGATGGATGGTTGGTAGATATTAGAGTGAGGTGGAGTACTTCTAGTTTTCATGAGTGCTCTAATATTTTAGGCTAAGGAAGGATGTCTTCGATGAGACAGTGCACTATAGGAGACATCAAGTGGAGATCAGGCTACCATGCATGGAGCTGTAGAGGGTGGCCTTCGAGGACAATGAGGATATGTATCTCTTAGATGTGGAGGATGCAGGGACTACCACGAAGTATGAATTGTAGTTCATAGTTTAGCCACCATGCCTTCGAGGACAATGAGGATATGTATGAATTGTAGTTCGTAGTTGAGGAGCGACAGATGGGGATGGTGGTGGTGAGGTTAGGGATGAGGGTATTCAGGATGCTGGGAGGCCCCCAAGCGACAATGATGCCTTTGATCTGATAGTAGAAGGTGGAGGGCTAAGGGTGCAACATAGTAGGCTCCCAAGATTAGGGTAGACGATGGAGATAGAGAGGATGCGAAGGAGGTTTTGGATGGATATCTAGGTTAGAGCGAGGAGGATTGGGTACATCTATAGTAGTAGGTGGTGAAGTAAGATTTAAGGATTACGAGGCTCTAGGCAGAGCTAGAAGAGAGAGCATCGGTATAATATCGATATAGCACGTATTTAGTCTTGATATAGGTATATCAAGACATTGGAGGATAGGTTAATGGGACATCATATTCCACTTCTAGATCATCTAACCTCATATATGTTTGGGGGTACAATACGTAACGAGTCTAGGCATAGCTCAAGGTCTAGGGCTCCTCCTAGGTCACAGGGGTCCTCTTAGAGGGTATAACTAGTGCTTAGATGCACTTTTGTATATGAGCCTTGATGCTCAATTGTATGTAGCTTTTTGGAACTAATTGTACATGTGATTTATACACATATATATACATAGCTTTTACCTTTTGTGTTATATGTGTTTGTGTTAATGCTTTTGTGGAATGCATGTTTATATGGAATGCTTTTGTGTAATGCATGTGTATATGAAATTATTTTGTGTAATGCATGTGTATATGAATAATGAATGTATGTGATATGTTATGGATGATTAATGCAAGGTGCAATGTATGGATGATTAATGCAAGGTAGAAAGTATGGATGATTAATGCAAGGTGGCATGTATGGATGATTAATGATCATTTATAGTGTAGATCTCGTTTGTCAATTTTCCTAGCATTGTTGTTTAATCAAGGGCACCAAACTTGGTGGTAAATGGGATGGATGACTCATGACATGACATAGATGTTGACATGGAAGAAGATATGGATTTTTATATGGAATAATATATGGATGTTGATATGGAAGAAGATATGAATATCGATATGGAAAACTGATTGTTTTACAAAGACTCAGACATACTAGTGGTATCAAACTCACTAACATTGCCTAATCCTTCTAGGACCACATGTGTGTGCAGTGGATTCATTTACCTAATCAAGAGTATGGTAATGACTCGAGTAAATCAAGAACCAGTGTGTGTGCAAGTGAGTTCATTAACTCATCTTGAGTAAATTGGGTAAACTTGTTATAGTTGAAACCATGAAGCTAGCTTATACTTATGAGTGGTTAGAGGTCTCTTTTAAAAGAGACGTGTCACCACACATGAGCGTACTCCACTACCAGTCAAGCGTCTATAGCTTTGGTGGAAGCTAAATCCATAGTCCATGATGTTTTTGTTTGATCTCTTAAGTTTTGGGGATGACTATCTAACCGTATAACTATAAATGTAGTATGATCCTTACGATCCAATTTATCAGTGGTGTGTGATGTAAAAGATTTAGAGTTTTTTTGCTAGGGATTTTTCTCTACTCTTTATTTTATTTTTGGAATTGTGATAGTGGTTATAAACACTATTTTATGGACTATGTTGCATGATGGGACTAGCAAGGATGACCCTTTTTCACTTCAAGGTTCATACCAAGTATGGTGTTATCTCTCTTCTACACAAGATGTTTTTAAGGTGTGGAATTGTGTTTGGTTCAAGAATATTTTGGAGTTAGTTCCCAAAACTCAATATTTTCTTAGTGTATGTGTGCAATGGTCCTAAAAATAACTCAACATGTATTTTGGAGATTACTTAAAACACTAGGAGTGGTTGAGTGACTGAAAATACCTAGGGTTTTTGTGAAAATGTGTTTTGTGCTAATGGCAATTTGAATTGGTGGACTTGTGAAGGTGACCTTGATTAAGGCAACATGACTTTTATTGGACCAATTAAGACCTTGAACTTAATAAATGATCCCTATATGAAAATGTAATGCAGTGAATTTATGCAATTTGTGACATGCAATATGAGATGTGGGTGAATGCATTGTTTTTAAAATGTAGATGCAAGTGAAATGCAATGTTATGAATGAAACGTATGCAAATTTTTTTATGTATTATCTATGTATATATACATATATAGCAATCAAATCATGCATGGAATGCTCTCAAGTGTATAACATTAAGTGGTTTGGGTTCTTCCTCTCCCTCTAGACTAGCAAGCCTGTAAGTACCATTACCCACTCATTGTGTGACAATGTATGGACCTAACCAATTAGCCATGAATTTATCATGAAGATGCAACAATACATTGGTGTTTTGTTGGTTCTATTTAAGTACAAGATCTCCTAGGAGGAGGGACATTTTTCATAGGACTGCCCAAACTATCGAACTTGTTTCGGCCATATTTCACTCATCCGGACTCGGATTGAGCTGAAATTTTGAGGGTAGATGCCTGAAAAACCCTAGAACATCTCCACCAATTTTTAGATCATTTGGAGCAACACAAATCCTAGCGCATCCCTATGTGTGAACGAGATTTTTGGCAAGCAGTTGTGCGAGGGTTTCATCTGGGTTGAGTGCAAGCAGCTCCAGAGGTTGGTTTTCGAGGCCTTCGGGCCCTAGCGGCCAATATTTTTGTGGTTTCTACTCAATATTTTAGTAGGATATGTTGCAGGGGATCCAATATGGGTTAGAAATCTATCTTTCAATAGATCATACCATGAACTTGAGTGACAATGACTTCCAATTTGCTGCACAAAATAAAAGGGAAAACCATACCTTTCCATGGCATCTAGGGCAAGGATTAAAGAGATCACGAATCAAGTTTCAAGCAGCTGATCAAAAAATGGCTCAGATCTCAAGTGAATCTGGTGCTAAGGTGCACCCACAAAATAAATCTACTATGAAAACCCCTGTCAAGGGTAAGAATTTCGAAGACTCAGCCCCAAAAATAAATTTTAGGGATGCCCTCCATGGTGGACAGCCTCAACCCAATGCTAATATTAATCTTAGGGCTTCCCATAAACCTCTAAGAATGCCTAATATTGATCCCAGGAAAATGGAGTCAGGATGTCTTAAAGCAGTTGATGGAACTCCTATTGTTAAGCTTGATATGGGTAACATTCAGACTGGCATTGAAGATCTGGAAAAAAGAGGACTAATTTGTCGGTTCATGGGTTTTTATCCGAGCCTATCTGCTTTCAAAGTTTGGGCTGCAAAAAGCTAGAAAACTAAAGGTGAGTTACAAATCTCTATTTATCCAAATGGTTATTTTCTTGTTTTATTTTCTAATAATGAAGATAGAGAGAAAACTTTTCAAGGGGGTCCCTAGTTCTTTGGAAGGGTAGGGCTTTTCATGAAGCCCTGGCATACTAAATTTAAATTCGAAGAAGAGATGCCTTCTATAGCTCCCATGTGGGTTAGACTCTTTGGCCTCCCTATTGAATTTTGGAATCCTACTATTTTTTCTTCAATTGGAAACTCTTTAGGAACTTTTATGATGACTGTTGATTGTACTCAAAATTTTGAACATATTATTTATGCTCGGATTTGTGTTTTAATGGATTTTGACAAACCCCTACCTAAAAATATCACTTTACAATTTGGGGAAGACACTTGGGAGCAAGTAGTGGACTATGAGAACATTCCTTTTCATTGTAGAATTTGCCATGAATATGGTCATTTGGCTAGTGCTTGCCCAAATAAAATTCTTAATCAAAAGAAAGAAGATATAAACTCAGAAGGTTTCCAAATGCCTAAGAAGAAGAACACTTAGAAAAAACTAGTTATGAAGGATCAATCAAAGTCATCTGCTAATATGTTTGAAATCCTTTCCACAAATGATGTCCCAAGTGAGGAAGAGGAAATAATGGAAATAAAAATCTTAGAAACACAATTTAAAGATGAAGGGAAGAACTCAGAGACAAACCAACAAATCAAAGGTTTTCAACAGGAAAAAAGGGAGAAAATTTACACAAGAAAAACAATCTTTTAAATGTCAAAACTTCAAATAATACAGGTCCCAATATAGACTATGTTGAACCCTCTAGTAAAATTTTGGTTGTGTACGAGCATTCTTCAAGGTTAGAAGCCATCTCAGATTCAATTGGAGTAAGTCAAGAAATAGGAAAAAAAATTGAAGATGGATTCTAATCAAAAGGTAGGTCGCAAGACCAATCAATATCATATGGTAAAAGAAGGTGAAAAGCTTGTAGAGGAAGGTAATATTAATGCCCTTCCCAAATTTTTTAGCCCTGGTATTAATGAAGATCATCACTTGGAATATTAGAGGACTCAAAGGGAGTCTTTCAAAACAAAATGAAATTAGAAGAATGATTCAGATAAATCATCCACATCTTGTTTTCCTTCAAGAAATGAAGATGTCAATAGAGGATATGGACTCAATTGCTAGTAAAATTTGGCCAACTAGAAAAGTGGTTTCCCTCAGTTCCTAGGGGACTTCTGGTGGCATTGCTTGTCTTTGGGACCCAAAAGAGGTAGTTATTCACCATATGGTTGGCAGTTGGGGTCTTTTGGCTATAGCTATTCAAAGTAGACATTCCAACCAAATTATGCTATGCATTACTATTTATGCTCCAACTACTTTGGAGGAAAAAAGAAGATAGTGGAAGGATATAACTTATATTATCTCTCATTTTCCTAAATCTTGGATCTTGATCGGAGGATATTTCAATACCATCCTCTCTCTAGATGAGAAAATGAGGGGAAATAGAAATTTGGACAAAAGCACTAACCTCATGAGTGAATATATTGCAAACCTCCATCTTGTGGACATCCAACCAGATAATGGCCTTATGACTTGGTCTAACAGAAGGCAAGGCTTAGCTTGTATAATGGAGAGATTGGATAGGTTTTTGCTCTCTAAAAATTTCTTAATCCATGGTCACATTCCTAAAGTGAAGACTCTTAACAATGTTGGTTCGGATCACTGGCCAATCATGGTGGAAATGTGGAAAACCAATGTGAGTTTCTCTCCTTTTCATTTTCAATTAATGTGGCTCAGAGACAGTTCCTTTAGACCTCATGTGCAACAATGGTGGAAGGAAGGTAAGCCTAGGTATGGGACTAAGATGTTCTATTTTTCCAAAATACTGCAATACATTAAATCCAAAATCAAGACTTGGAACTGGAAGGAGTTTGGGGATGTTCATAAAAAAACATGAAGTTATTGCTCAACTTGAAAATTTGAATAAGAAAATCTATTTAGATGGCCTCATAGAGAGTAGAAGTGCAGATGAAATTAAACTCACAACTCAGTTAGAGGAATGGGAAAAAAGAGAAGAACTCTTATGGAAGCAAAAATCTAGAATTCAATGGCTCAAAGAAGGAGATCGAAACACAAATTTCTTCCACAAATCTCTTCTAGCTCGAAGATCTCACAACTTTATTTCTTCCCTAAAATCAGATTCTGGAGATGTTGTCTACACTTGGGATGGCATGAACTCTATTGTTGTCGATTACTTTTCCAATATTTTTGCTGCTACTCCTCTTGACTCAACTTCTCAACAAAATGTTCTTCAAGCAATCCCTTCTCTTATCACTTTCGAGGAGAACTCTATTTTGACTGCTCTTATTACTATCAATGAGCTTCAATAGGTAGTTTTTAAAATGCAAAAAGGGAAAACCCCAGGTCCTGATGGTTTTCCCATTGAGTTCTACCAAGAGTTCTGGGATATCCTTCATGTTGATTTATTAGAGGTGGTGGAAGAAGCCAAGAAAGCCAAAGAAAATTTTGAAGGTTATCAATAAAACTTATATTACTCTTGTTCCAAAAGCTCAAGAGGTTGATCATATCTCAGCTTTTAGACCTATTGCTTTATGTAATGTTCTTCTCAAAATCATTACTAAGATCATGGCAGAAAGGTTGAAGCCTCTTTTGCATAAGATTATTTCCCCTGAACAAGGGGGTTATGTGGAAGGGCATCAAATAGTAGATGAGATAGTTCTTGCTCAAGAAGCCATCCATTCCATGGATATGCAAAAATCTCCTTCCATGTTCATTCGGTTAGACTTATCCAAAGCTTATGACAGAGTGGATTGGCACTTCCTTATCAAAGTTTTGAGGCAATTTGGTTTCTCTCAGGATTGGATGGATTGGATTATGGGATGTATCTCTTCAGTTTCCTACTTAGTTCTTATCAATGGTAGGCCTTCTCAGTTGTTCCTAGCTTCTAGAGGTATTAGGCAAGGTGACCCGCTATCCCCTTATTTATTCATCATTCTTGTTGAATGCTTGGGTAGGACTATAACCAAGAAGAGAGAAAACAAAACCCTTGAGGGAGTTACCATTGCTCATGGAGCTAGACCTATCTCTCATATTCAATTTTTTGATGACTCTACTCTTTTAGGTAAAGCTACAGTTAAGGAAGCTTCTAATATTAAGCAAATCATTAGCTATTTTTCTAAGGCTACTGGGCAATTGATCAATGAAGACAAATCTAAAGTCATTTTCTTTCACTGCTCTTCCAGAAAGGAATCCATGGTCTTGGATAAATTAATATATAAGAAGACCTCCCTTTTGATCACTTATTTAGGTATTCCCATCAATATTCAAAGGCAAAAAAATATATTGGAATTGGTTGTTGGACAAAGTCAAGAAGAAAATTGGAAAGTGGACCAATAGGTGGCTTTCTTCTAGGGGTAGAATCACCTTGGTAAAATCAGTCCTTCAAGCTATTCCTATTTATGTTTCTTCCATGTTGAATATCCCAAAGGTTGTTCTTCAAGAACTAGATCAAATCAGTCATCGATTCCTCTAGAGTGGTACTAAGGAGAAAAGAAAATGGGCCTTGGTGAAATGGGACACTTTATGTCTTCCTAAGAATGAAGGGGGTTAGGATTCTGATCTTCTATTAATAACAACAAAGCTTTAGCTGCTAAATTATATTGGAGGATGTTGCATAACCCCAATGCTCTTTGGGCCAATAATCTTCATGCTAAATATGCTTGAGAACAAAAGTCCTGAAGACCTTGTTCGCTATCAATTTCCTACCAAAGGTTCTCCCATTTTAGCAGTTCTTAAGACTGGTGAGGATTTGATAAAGAAAAATTTATTTTGGATCATTCATAATGGTCAATAGGTAAATTTTTGGATAGATTCTTGGGATGGTCACAAGCCTTTGATAACTCAGTTTCCCGATTGGAGGCCTTGGATGGAGGAGCTTCACCGAGCTAACTGGATAAAGGTGGCTAATTACTATCGGTACCATACTGGTAATTCAAAGGTTGGTAGATATTGGATCCCTATTGAGGACTGGCCTATTCAAATCCTAGAAAGGTAAAGACAAGATATCCAAGGCATCCTTCATATGAGATCTCTCTCTTGGTCCCATGAAAAAGATTGTTTTGGATGGAACAACACTACTAAGGGTGAGTATTCAGTTGCTCAAGGTTATTTGACCTTATGCCATAATAATCCCAACCAATCATCTGACATATTTTCTCAGTTGTGGGCTCAAAAGCTCTAGCCTAAGGTGAGGTTCTTTACTTGGCTTTTATTGCATCGTAGGGTGCTTACTCGGTGAGCAACTTATGAAGCATGGTTTTCATGGCCCTTTTAGATGTGAAATGTGTGGAGAGAATGTAGAAACTCTCAGCCATATTTTTATTGAGTGTACTTTAGCCTCTGAGCTATGGAGGAGAATGGCCACTTTACTTGGCTTACAAGTGGTCCAATTTTTTTACTTTTGAACAACTTTGGAGGGATTGGCCTAAACAAGAGGGTGTTGATCATTTTATTAGGCAGTTAGTTTGGATGGGTTCTACCATTCTTCTTTGGAATATCTGGAATGAAAGGAACAACCAAATTTTTAATCAAGATAGGAAGGATATTCACTATATTTGGCAAAATACCATTGCCAACTTAGTTGAATCAGTCCAACAACTCCTTAATCACCCCCAAAACTCCCACCAAATATGGGATCAAGTGATGCAAATATTGAAGATTAAATCTTCTAAGGGCAACCAACTTAAAGGGAATGTGAGTAATTGTAATATGGATAGGACAAGAAATTGGCAACCTCCTCCTAAGGATTTTGGAAAAGTCAATATTGATGGAGCCTCTAGAGGGAACCCTGGAAAAGCTAGTGCGGGAGGAATTGGTAGACTTTCAGATGGCTCCCTGGTTTTTACTTTTGCTGAGAATTTGGGTATTCTTTCCAATAACCTTGTTGAGGGGTATGGTATCCTCAGAGGCCTTCAAGAGGCTACTAAGGTTGGATGGGAAAAGGTGCTAGTTGAGTCTGACTCTCAACTCATGATTAATATTTTGAAGACTCCTTCTAAGAATCATAAGGTTGATTGGAGAATAAAAAGAATTATTGAGAAGATTCAATTAATCCAGATGGGATTTTTGAAAGTTGATTACAATCATGTGGTCAGAGATCAAAACAAGAGTGTTGATGCTTTAGCTAATTGGGCTTTGGACAAAGGTGATCTTACTTGCTATGGCCACCCTCCTAGATGGTGGGCTTCGCAAATAAGGGAAGCTCTTCTTTCTATCATTTCTTTGGATGGCTCCAGTTCTGGAGGTACCTAGTTTCTTCTTGCTTTATTTTTGCTTCTCTTTGGTTCGATCAGGGTATTTTAGTTCCCTAGCTCAAACTATTCTTTCTTTTGTTTCCTCTGTTGATTCTTGCCTTAAAAGTCTTTTGGTCTAGAAAGGTCATTGTTGTGTTCAATTTTTTCTTTTTTCTTTTTTTTTTTTTTTGTTTAGTTTTTTGAGGTGTGTGTTTTTTTGTTTTGTTTTGTTTTTGTGTTTTTTGTGTTGTTTTGTGTTGTTTTTTTGTTGTTCTTGTGTTTTTATTGTTTTGTGTTTTTTGTTATTGTCCTTGTGTTTTTTTTGTTCTTGTTCTTGTGTTTCTGTATGTTTGTGTTAATTCATGTTTTTGTGTGTGAGTGTTTTCTATGTTTTTTGTTTTTGTTTATTGTCTGTTGTTGGTTGTTTTTTATTTTTATTTATTTTATTTATTTTTTAATTTTTTAGGTTTTGGTTGTTTTTGTTTTTCATGTTTTTGTTGGTTATGTCTTTGTAGCATTCTGTTGTTTTTGTCTTGTTTGTGTTTTGTTATGTTGTTCTTGTATTTTTTCTATGTGGTTCGTGTTGTGTTTTTTTTATCTTATTGTGTGTGTGTTTGGTTGTGCTTTATCTTTTTGACACACTCAAGGAGCATGTTTTTTATTTTATTTTATTATTTTTATTTTTATTTATTTTTAAATCTTATTGTGTGTTTGTTTGCTCCTTGAGTATGTCAAAGGTGGTAGGCCAGGTGCGAGCCCTGGGTGATTTTGGCGGAATAGATACCCCTGCCTCCTTGGGTCTTACCCAAAAGTGGCATCCCTTCTGGGATGTTTTCCACAAAAAAAAGAGATAAGATCTCCTACTTGGAATTCTCATAGATGAACTTTGTCATTGTAAGCACGTTTTAGGTGGTCTTGATAAACTCGTAAATGCTCTAAAGCATTGACTTACCTCTCATCAAGAAGTGTGAGTTGGTCAAGATGTGCTTGTCTATAAGTGTCGTCATCTATGAATTCCTGTAAATAAATTCGTAAGGGATATCGAGCTCAAGAGGTATGATTGCTTTTGCTCCATATACCAATGAAAATGGTGTTGCCCTTGTAGGTGTGCTGATGCTTGTTCAATAAGCCCATAATGCCAAGGGTATTTGTGTATGCCAATATCTATAATTTTCTTTGACAAGTTTCTTGAGAATAGAAATTAAGGTCTTGTTAGAAGCTTCAACTTATCCATTTGCTTATGGATAATAAGGTGTCGAGAAACTATGTTCAATATTATATTTCTTGCAAAGTGCTCGAACATCCTTGTTATTGAAAGACTTACCATTGTCTAAAATGATTTTCAAGGGAATACCAAAATGAAAAATGATGTGGTGAAGTATAAAATCCACAATTCTAGGTCCTATCTTACTAGTTAGAGGAATTACCTCAACCCACTTTGTGAAGTATTCAGTGGTTGTGATGATAAATGTATGTTATCCTAAGGAAGGAGGTGAAATTTTAACAATTAGATCTAGAACCTATTGTGAAAAGGGCCAAAGGCTTTGAATAGGTTGTAAGGCTTGTGATGGTACATGAGTTAAATTAGCATGTTCTTGACACTTCTTGCAATATTTAACATAAGTGCAACAATCACATTCTATTATGAACCAATAATAAACCATGTATAGAATATGCTTTGTGATGGCTATTCCACTAAAATGACCCCCAAAAGTACCATCATGAGCTTCAGTAATGGCTCTTTGTGCTTCACTAGACTTGATACAATGAAGGAGGACTCCATCATAACCACGTTTATACAACACATCTTCTAAGAGAACGAAATGAGTTACCTTTTGCTTGAAAGTGTGTTTGGCAGTTTGAGATATGTCCGATGGGAGTGTTCCAAACTTGAGAAAGATTACTATTTGGCTCGACCAAGGCTCATATAAATTTTATTGGATAAATCAAACATCCTTTTTATCTTTTGATTCAACATGGGCAATTGCATATTTAGATATTGTTGAAATGATAAGGGGTTGTACCTCTTCGAAGGAATATTTTGGAATCAATGACCCAAGGGAGGTCATCGCATTTACAAATCTATTAGTTAAACGTGGAAAACTATTGATTTCATACCAATTAAACTTAGAGAGCAATTTCATTGCTACTTCGTGATAAAGCTTAATGGTAGATTCTTTGCATTGGTATTCTCCATTGATTTGCTTGATGACAAGTTGAGAATCACCAAATATCCTAATACACTAATGCTTAAAGCTATAGCTGATTGAAGACCTAGGATTAAGTATTCATACTCTACAGTGTTGTTTGTGCATTGGAAGCTGAGTTTGAATGATAAGGGTATAGGTACCCCCTATGGTGTATGAAACACGACTCTAGCACCTTGATATTTCCCACACTTAGATCCATCAAAGAATAGTGTGATATCAACGTCTTCCTTCGAAATGACATCTTCTTCTTATTTGGTGACAATAAATACCGAATCATCTGGGAGCTCAATAATCAAAGGATGATCACTAGGTAGTGGAGCTTCCTCAAGTTGATAAGCTATTACCTAACCTTTAATGGATTTTGGATAATAAATTCCAAGTCAAGTTCAGTAAGGATCATTATCCATTTAGAGGTGCGGGTGTTATTGTAAGTGCGTGACATCATATAAGACAGAGGGTTTTCTCTAGCTATGACATAAGTTGTGTGGCTAAGCATGTAATGTCGAAGTTTCTTGGTGGTAAAGATAACTGCTAAGCATATTTTTTCTACATAAGCATATCTAGTTTCATAGCTTACCAATGTTTGACTAATGTAATAGATAGCTTGCTCTCAATTTTTTTCATTCTTTTGTGCAAGCATTGTCCCTAATGCAAAGTCCATTGTTGAGATATAAAGATAGAAAGGGGTTTCCCAGATGAGGAGGAGCTAACACTTGTGGAGAAGCTAGGTATTTCTTAATGTCATCGAAGGCTCTTTGACATTCATATGTCCAAGAGAATGACACCCCCTTTTGTGGTAGGTGATTGAATGACCTACATTTATCAGAAAGTTGTGTAATGAAATGACAGATCAATTGGATATTTCCTTGTAAACTACGTAATTCATTTAAATTAGCTGGGGAGGCATCTCTATGATGGCCTTGACCTTATTAGGGTCTACCTCAATGCCTCTTTTGGAGATAATGAATACTAGAAGTTTTCTCGAGGTAACACCAAAGACACATTTCTTGGGGTTCAACCTTACATTATGCTCTAAGAGTCGATCAAAAACTTTCTCCAATACACCAATATGTTCTTGTCGAGTTTTAGATTTAGCCAAGAGATCATCCACATAGTCTTCGATAATATTATGCATGTAGTCATGGAAAATGTATGTCATGGCACATTGATAAGTAACACCTATATTTTTTAAGCCAAATGGCATCACCTTGTACCAAAAAGTTTCCCAAGGTGTAGTAAATGTTGTTTTATGTTGGTATCAGGTTTTATTCAAATTTGGTTGTATCCTGAGAAACTGTCCACGAGTGAAAGCATTTCATGAACAATGCAAGTATCAACAAGAGTATCGATGTTTGGGAGATGGAAGTCATCCTTAGGACATGCTTTGTTAAGATATCAAAAATTAGTGCAAACGCGTATCACCCTGTTAGGTTTACGAACAAGTACCATGTTTGATAGCCACTCAGGATAGTCGATAGGAACTATGAAGTTCACATCTAAGATTTTTTGAAGCTCTATTTTTACCACAAGGGCCATGGTAGGATGCATTCTCCTAATTTTTTGTTTGACCGACTTAACATCAGGATGTAAGGTGAGATTATGGATAACCAAACTAGGGTTAAGATTTGGCATGTCCTTGTAGGAACATGTAAATACACCCTTCTTCCTATTGAGGAGAGTAATTAATTACTCTTATTCATCGGGTGATAAAATTTTACCAAGATTGAAAATTTGGGCATTGTCTTTGTCTGAACTAAGGTCCACATCGATAGTATCTTCAATGGACATGTGGGAACCTTCCTCAAGCTGATGGGGCATAGGGATCAGATGAATGTCATCTAATATTTCATCAAACTCTTCTTGCTTATCCTCATCTATTTTTTCTTGGAAAATATTTGGATCCAAAGGTGAAGGTGAAGGCAAAGGTGGAGGGGAAGGATGAATGTAGTTGGCAGAAGCCCTTAAAAATTCCTCGGATAAGAAAATTTTGGAAAATGATGGAGGCAAGGAGATCTGATCCATATCAATATAGATTATGTCAATTGGAATTGGCTTAGTTGGATCGTATGGATTACATATTGGGGTAAATAAAACAATAGGATTCATGTTGACTTATGGGCAAGGTGAATGAGGTTGTATGGAATGGATGGAACTTAGGAACCGGTGCTAGGGGCTTGGTTAACCTAAAAATCAGCAAGCAACACATATAAATGCATTTGTCTAACTGATACATATGCAATGAAAATAAGGAAAATGTTTTTGTTTATTTTTGATTTTTTTTTTGTAGTGATGAAAACCATTATTTTTGTGTTATGTACATATGTTATAAGTTGGATTATGAAATGGTTTAATGGAATGGAGGTGGTGGTTCATCGGTAGGGGTGGCTCCTTATTGTGGAAGAAGTAAGCAAAAAATGGGCTCATGGATGGGGAACATGTTGAGATAAAATTCATCTTGTTTGGTATGGGGAATTATGGGTTGCGATTCTTCTTCAGATTCATCCAAAATTATCGACATAAGTTCAAATTATTCATAGATTTCATCGTCAGAATTATCGGGATGGAGGGCTTCTTCGCTTGAATTGAGATTAAGCCTTTGGAAGGCTTGTTCAAGAGAAGAGGTGGTGGAAAGTGGGTTGTAGCCTGGACCTGAACAATAATACATTTTTTGATATGGAACATTGATAGGTTGAAGCACTCCCTATTCATGCAATCCTAGGCCATGCCCTTACCAATTGACTATGTGGAAATATCGAGATGGAAATCCCATCATGTTTGGAATGTTGGCAAGTTCTGGTTCTTTGGGTTCCTCTATGGGGGTGTGACTTGATAAAGAATCAATCCCCCCATATACAAAATTTATGTTATTTGGAGATGAACCCATGTTATATACTGCTCCTATGGCCAAAGGTGGATCACGTGGGTGATTGAAATCCTTAGACTTAGGAATTGTGAGGGGTGTGATGGTGATGTCTTGGACCACGTATTCACCAATACTAGGATTAATGAGGTGGACCTTGACTTGGGATGACATGGGAGGATCATGGCCAGATGATGTCTTGGGAAATGGTGAAGATAGAGATGCCTCACAATTCATTAATTCGACTTGTAAAACATTAGGTGATGGCGATAGATTGGTTTTAGAAGATTACTAAATGGATAATATTTATGTGGATGGAAATGATGTTGATGATGTGGACTGAATATGACCACATGTGCATGTAGTCAATGATGAAGATGATGGGGAAAGGGTGGAAGTTTGATGATGATTGGTGATAGGTAGCTCCTCAGGAATGGGATCCTTTTATGAAGATATTGGTGAAGTGGCAGATGGATTGGATGATGGCAAAATAAAAAGGTGAGTGGAAGGGAGAATGGACTCATATGGTTTTGAGATGAAATTACAATACTTAAATGGCTTGACATTTGTTGGTATACAATGTACTTGTCCCTCATGAATGTATTTCAAACATTGATGTAGTATTGAAGGGACACATCTCATTTTCGTCATCCAAGGTCTTCCAATGAGTACATTATACACCATGGATCCATCCAAGATGTGAAATATGGTGTGCAACATTTTGACCCCTACTTCGATGGGTAAAAAAATTGTGTCAACTGTGGAACACAAAGCATCGTTAAATTCTTTGAGGGTGAATGATGACTTTGTAATATGAGATGAAGGAAGATTCAAATGATGAAGAGCAGATGTGGTGATGATGATGATAGAGGATTCAGTGTCAATTAACACTCTTTTAAAATACTTCTTGTCAATTAGAGCCATGATATGCAATGGAGGGTCTATGGATTCTGATAAGATTGGTTTAATATCAAAGTCATAGAATGTGATGGAAGGCTCCATGTATGTTTGGATGCTCCCCACAAATTTGGTGAAGGCATTAGGATCTTGCGATTGTAATTCAATGAATTTCATGATATCCATTAATACTGTACAATGTGGAGGAGATTTTTGAATTAACTCATAGATTGATAACTTAGCGAAAACCATTTTTATACTTGTAGTTAACTGGCTACTCAATGAGATGATTAGTCAAGGTGGATGATTGATGGGTGGATTTGGTAGACTTGCTTGAGGTGGTTGCCTTTGTTGGTTGTTTCTTTGACCTCTAGTGACCACATGAATTGCCCCTAAAAACACTTGGTATTGTTGTATGTGATTGACTTAATTAGGAGAAATTTTTGTGTTAGCTCCCCCTACATTTGGTTGCACCTCCTCATGATGAGAAAGTGGTGTTTGAAATATACCAAGGTTTTGGTTTTGTTGAGTGAGGAGATTATCAATATTGATCACCCCCAAGTCAACGAGGTCCTGCACTATGTATTTAAATATATGGCAATTGTTAATGTCATACCCATTTTTCCTATGATAAGGACAAAATAGATGCTCATGATAGTGTTTACTATGTCTGGTAGGATCATCAGGTCTGATTTTAGGTAAAGAAAATTTGTTTGTGTCATATAACCTTCGAAAAATGGAAGCATATGACTTGGCTAAGGGGATGTATTGGCAATTTTTTTGGAAACTATTGTTAGGGATGGTTTTCTACAGCCAACATTGTATTTTGCATGACTTGTGTTATTGAGGGTACCACATGATAAGCAATTTGTTGTGGTGTTTGTTGCACGGGTTGTTGTTGAGCCATTATCGGTTGGCTCATGACCACTTGATTAACTTGATTGGTCTGAGTGGTTGGGGTAGCCTGTGTTGATTTTGGTTGGCCATAATAGTTGCTTTTGTATTGGCCCTTATTTTACCATTATTTCTTTTTAGGCTTAAGTATACCTTCTTGGATTTTGATCTCCTCAATGACACTAGCCTGAGCTAAAGCTTATTCAAATTAGTTGAAGCATCCAAGAGATGGGTTTTAAGAAACTTTTGGTGAATAACTTAATTAGCTCATCCATTGGTAGGGTGAATGGCAATTTAGTGATGACAACCCTCCAACGGTTTTAAAAATCGTAGATAGATTCATCATCATGTTTTTAAAGCATAAACATCAAAAAATGAGATCTTATTTTGAACATTTAAGATGAAACGATCAAAGAATTGATCAATCAATTACTCAAAAATATAAATACTATGGCTTGGCAATTGATTATACCATTCTATGGCATCCCCTCCTAATATTCAAGGAAAAGTTTGAAGCATGAGAACATTATCGTTTTGAATTCTAAAGCATGCATGTACAAAAGTGCTCACATGTTCTTTGGGATCCTAAATTCCCTTAGGTACCATGAAATCTACCGAATATGGTGGGGAAGGTACCGAAGGATGAATTGGTTGATTGATCAATTGGCGTAAGGTTAGTTTCTGGTTTGAAAAACTAGGAGTATATTGAATCAACTGATCTTTCTATTTTTTCATGGCCTTAATTCAAGGGTCTTCCTCAGGAATGTGGAAGCCCTAAATTACCTGATTATTTTGTGGCAGAGTGGAGAAATATTATGGAGTGACTAAGTGATGATGAGATTGGTAATGATGGCTAGGTGAATTTTATGGAAATTGACGAACGTGATATTGATGATGAAAATATGGGAAATTATGGGATGAGGTTGATGTATGAATATTATGGCTAGGTTGGCCAATGGGAATAGGATGGGTGATGGTATGGCTTGGAGGGGGAATATGGATAAAAACCACAAAATATTGTGGTGCCCATGATGGACCCTAGGTAACAAGAACAGTTTGAGTAGAGTTATGTAAGGGCTTAGAGTTCACCTGTACTTGTTGTTGAGCGTTTTGACGTTGTCTAGGCAATTTATTCAGGTTTTCCCACACCTAACTAATTTCTCTATTAGAATCTAAGGGTATGGAGTTAGATGGTATGTAATATGTGGCTTGGGGACAAGTTACACTAGGTATGGCAACTTGTGAGGCTAGAACTTGCGAAGCAGCATTGACATGTGCTTCATACAAGGGATTGGTGTAAGTGAAAGTATATGATGTGCTAGGAGCACATGAAGGTTGGGTAATGGACATATTGGAAGAAGGTGCAATTGATGCCTCAAAAAGAGGGCTAGTATACACCTGGGTGAAGGTGGATAGGGGCTAGAAATAAACAGGCTCTTACTGTAAAGTAGAATCTTGTCTAGGTGTATTAGGAATGGACTCTAAGGTATAGTTGGAATATTTCATGAGAGCTTCTACTTTTGCTATGTATATATAGGTAATATGGTTATCTATGGTAGGGGAGGTTGACTCCTCTTGGGGCATAGCCATATGAAATACTGTGGATGGAAAGGAATGTAAGGGACCTGCAAACAAATATGTTTGTGTTGCATTCAGGTAATCTACCACATAAGTTGTGGGGAAGGTGGATGAAAGTTCCATTTGATTTAATGCTTGTTTTTATTTTTGATTTATGACCATAAAGCAAATAAATACAAGTACAAACTATGCAGCAAACATAAACACCCAATTTAAATTTTACAATAAAAATAAACAACCAATGATAAGTTTGTTTAATATATGTGTCTTACCTTATTCATTGGTTATCTCATTTTAATGTGAGTTTATTTCTTAAATTTCAATATTGTATGTTTCAAATGTGCTAATCTGAATTAATAAAATAAAGGTAAAAACTATGGCTAAGTCGGAGCAACGAGATTCTTTTTGGTGATGAAATCTAGCAAGTTTGCTCAAGGGTGACCTAGGGTTTTTAAGGGTAGAGATTGGTGGATGGATATGAAAGCCACCGTCATCATATATCAAGCAATGGTTGGTGATAAAATCCAACCACTACTATTAAATGTGAATCATGCAGTGTGTGGTTAATTTTAAAATTTTTGATTTTCTATTGTGTTCACACAATTTTAGAAGCAACTAAATCTAAATTAGAAGCCAACAAGAGAATGCCAATTTCTCCAAAGGGTGTGAAGTACACCGCTTAAGACCCCCTACCAAAATAATCAGAGGGTTCATCCACCCCTCTGCCTGGAATCACCCAATGGTAGGAATACTCTTGGCATCCTAATGATGTTCCTACTTAGATGGATAAAAGAAGATACTTATTATGCAATTTTGATTTACATGCAATCAGAATGCAGTATTTTTTTTTTACACAGCAAAAACTCAAAAATTTCAAATAGAGATTGTAAACAGATGCAAATGATTAATTTAAATTCTAAAATGTATGCTAATATGAATGTTCTTTTCCATATTAATTAATGAAATTATTTTTGTATTAAAAGCCTAAAAAAGACACAGAACAACCAAAAAACGTAAATAGAAAAACCAGGATTTTGGTTAGTATACTTACAAATGACCTACATATTTATCCTAACTCTCTGTAAAATACCCTGGACATTTTTGAAATGCACCTGGGTATTTTTGGATGGCCTCCGAGTGCCACTGGGCGTTTCACGCACCTTCTGCAGCTTCTGTGAACTTTCAAAAACCCTAGATCTAGTGAAATCTACGCTTTTGAAAACCCTGCAAGATGATAGAAAATAGCAAGTAAATTAGTGAGGTAAATCATAAATAGAAACCCTTAGGGGGTCCCACCATGATCATCATTTGAAAGATGCAAAAAGCAACACCAAACAATGCTAAATAACTTGAACACAAGGAAACCAGAATTGCACAATAGATATTCTTATATTAATGGGGGGAGCCTAAAAACTCCATTGTTACAATGTGGATCCTTGAATCTTTTTTTATACAGATTTAAAAATGGTTAGGGTTCTCTGAAACCCTAACACACAAGGCTGGTGGTGTCTTCAGGTGCGTCTTGCTCCCAATAATGTTGAGTGGGCTTCTTAATATTCGATGTCGGGCCACTCCAACTTAAACAACAATCCAATGTTGATGTAGCACCTTCAAATATGCATACAATGACACAACAAACTAGTTAGTAATACCTGTGAGGGTACCACAGTGTGAGGCCCTCTATAATCAATGATAAACCCTAACTATCTGCTATAAATGAGTGAACTAACATGAAAATGTATAAATGAAATAATAACCAGTAGATTTGCCTTGCTTTGCTTGCTATTTTTTGATCTGTGATATTTGGTTGCAGGTGGTAAGTACGATGATGCCCTAGCATCACTCAAAGGCTAGGAGGTGCTCAGGATCCTTATGTAAAATTCTTGTGGGTGCCTAGCGGATACAAGAAATGCCCATGGGCACTTGGACTGGGAGGGAGGTGTCTAGAGGTGCTCGACGATGGAAGGGAGATGCCCAAAGGCCCTCGACTATGATATAAAGCACCCGAAGGTGTTTGATGGATGAGGAAATATTCTATATAAGAATATTTGACAAGGGGCAACTAATGGCAATGACTACGAGAGTTACGATGAGCAAGGAGGGCGATAAAAGTACTCGAACACTCAAGTTGCTCAAAACTTAGGGATTGTGAAATTCTTAGGGGTTGAGCCATCAAAATGGCTCCTATTAATAATCCAACCTAGGGCATACTTAGGGTTTCAACGACACTAATAATGTGGTTGAGATAAAAGCACATTGGAGGGTGGATATTAAATTTAGGGTGTGCCATGGATTGATGTGGATGGACGGACATGATTAAATGAAATCGGATGGCTAGGATTAATTCACTTTAATAAATATATATTTATTAAATATATATAAAATATTATTATTTAAATATATATAATAAATATATATGAATAATAGGCAAAAATGGTGGGAAAGTTAGGATGGATGACAAGTGGCTAGGTTTTGGTGGTGGTAGTGGTGGGAAAGCATGAATGGAAGACAAGTGGATAGGTTTTGGTGTCTACATTAAGCTTAATATTTATTGCATTCTCTCTACCAAATGGTTTTGTACTAAAAAAATTGATCTAGTGATTAAAGGTTTAAAATGGGTGGTGGAAACTAGAGATAAAAATTATATTTTGATAGATACTTGGTGTGATAAAAAACCACTCAATATAATCATGGATGATATTACTTCAAGATAAATATGGTGATAGGGCTTCAAAAAATTTGTATAAGTATCAAGAAGGAAGATACAAATGGAAATAATTATTTTTACAAGTATACAAGACATTGATGTTAGGAGGTAGTTGAGTAGAAAGATAATAACAATGATTATTCTAAGGGGAGCTAATGATAAGTTGATTTGGGAGTTGAATAGCTCAAGAGAATACACCAAAAAAGTGGATATAATGAAAAACACCAACAAAAATATTTGTTTGACTAGTAGGTCATAGAAGAATTTTATCCTAGGATAACCTTATGAAAAGGGGGTTTTATGGCCCCTCACAAGGTGTTCTTTGTAAAAAAGAGGAGGGGAGTATAGACCATCTCTTGGGATACTACTCAATAGTCTGGAAACTATGGCAATGGATTCTTAATATGTTTGGTAAATGCATGGTGATGAATGAAATAATTTAATAATGATTAAAGCAATGGCAAAACACTTTTAAAATTGAGGCTTTACAAACAATTTGGGATATATCAAAAGATACGATACTTTGGACTATATCACTAGAAAGAAATAAAATAAATTTTAAAGAAAAGGAAAGGAATTTAGAGGTAATGAAAAGGAAGACTTGTTTAGCCATAAAGGAGTCTAAACCAACCCTCTCAACTCACCCAATCCCTAATTTTGAAGCAAAGAGCCTTGATAGATGGAGTCACGTCATCAAATGGAATTATGATGTTCGATACAGGGGAAAGAAAAAGAAGGCAAAAAATATAAAGTGGAAACCATTAGATGTGGAGTTAGTCAAATTAATTTTTTATGGAGCATCTAAAGGAAATCCAAGACCAATAGGAGTAGGAGAAATAATTAGAAATAATAGAGGAGAGATTTTGTCTCATTACACTTTCAATAGTGGATTTAAGATAAATAATGAAGTTGAAGCTTGTGTAGCTTTGGAAGGGTTAAAAATATGCAAACAAATGAAATGGAATAAAGTATGGATGGAAGGTGATCACTCATAGTAATAAATGCAATTTTGAGGAAAGCAAAGGATCCATGGAACTTACAAGAGATAATTGTAGAAATTCAAGACCTTGTTATAAAGTTTGAATAAACTAGGTTTACATATATGTGAAGGGAAGGAAAGACATGTACATATAGGCTATCAAATAGAGGGGTTTTAATTAACAATCATGAGGTTAAATTCTCTTTTCCATGGTTAGAGGAAATAATAAATTTAGCTAAAGGTGACAAGAAAATATTGACTACCTGATTCAAATAATGATTAAGATTTACTTTAATGTTTTCCATTAGTAATATCTACTTTATTTTGTAACATTAACATGCATTCATATATACTATTTATTATAATTTTTGTGGTTGCACTTGTGCTTCAAGAAGGAAACTAGAAATACAAATCTAGTAAAGCAAACTATGATAGTGTGATGTTTTGGAAATATTACTCTACTAAGATGTAATGCATATATAGTAGAGGTGAAGTTTTGGTATTGTGAAGGTTTTTGTAGGAAAATATCAAGAAGGATGCTAAATTATGGAATATTTGTATTCACACATAAAATTGAAAAAGATCCAAAAAATGAAAATCAAGAATTTAGATATTTTATGTAAAATGATGTAGGTTTCTAGCTATAGCAACTCAATTGAGATGATAATTAAATTTATTTGTAAACTCTCAAACTTTAAATAAGAGAGTTGTGATTTGTCAAGGGTGAGGGACCCGAGTACAACCCCTTGTTCTCCAACAACAAAAAATATATGCAACAAAAAAATAACATATACTTAAAAGGAATTTTAGAGTGAAAATCTACTAAGTCACTTTTCCATATATATGAACCAAAAAAATAGCATTCCATGCTCATAGAGAGGAAGATAAAATCAAGTCATTGAATAATTAAAGCAACCTTTACAATACCAAAACTCTACCTTTACTGTCTATGCACTACATCTTAGTAGAGTAATACTTTTAGAACTTTACGTCATTATAAACTGCTTTACCATAGTTGGATTGTTAGTTTCCTTCTTGAATTATAAGTGCAACCACAAAAATTGTAATAAATAGTTTAGTAGTCTCAAAATTTTGAAAATTTCAATCCATAATATGTCCCATAATTCAACCAACAACTCAAATAATTTGTTTAACCATGATGTCCATTTGATGTTATTTTCTTTTAATTTAGCATACAAAATTTCTACTTGCTTCATGAAATCATAGTCTATTTTACAAAATCTAGATTGTTAGTTTACTCCAATACGTTGATCTATAAATAGATCCCCTAAAATATTTTGTAGTCCTCTGGAACATTATTATGAATTTGCTCCTTTCAAATTTTTCATGACAACTTTAGCTAAACTTACAACTTCCTCTAACCATAAAAAAAATAATTTAACTTCATGATCAAATCTATTAAAACCCCTCTATTGTCTAGCTCATCTGCATATTTATCCTCTTCTATTAACATATGTGTAAACATAATTTCTTCAAAATTAGTAACAAGGTTTTGTATCTCCATAATAATCTCTTGTATGTTTCATGGAGCCTTTGTTTTCTTCAAAATTGCATTTATTATTATTATTGAATCACCTTCCATCCATACTATATTGAATTTCATTTGTCTTTATATTTTTAATCCTTCTAAAGCTACCCAAGCTTCGTCTTCATTATGTCTTAAATCCACTATTGAAAGTGTAATGTGACAAAATATTACCCCTATTATTTTTTATTATTCCTCCTCTTGTTGGTCCTAGATTTTCTTTAGATGCTTCATCAAAATTCAATTTGACTAACTCTACTTTCAATCGTTTCTGTTGTTTTTTAGCCAAATTATCATAGGTCCTAATGTTTAGGATCAAATATATTATTCAATATTTGAGCATTTTATTATCAATAGTCAATATTAATAAACAAATATTCATATAAAATAATATGAAGTAAAATGGCCAATATCATTCATGAAATAACATGAAGAAAACTTACAATAGAATTGCTCAAATTGTATACAAGCTTCAATATTATCAATGCTTGTTTTATAGATAATTCTTTGATACAATACATGGAGCTTTATATCCATTATATAACCTTTAAAACGTGACTCTTAAATAATTGAATATTGCACTGCTCACATATCTAGGAGATGCAACCTTTCCTACTCCATGCATAAGATAAATCTCACATGACCTTTGGCTTCACATCTTGTCACTTGTATACATGAATCTTGACTCTCTATTTACTTGCACACTTTACTCTATGACACTTGTACATTTGCACAATGTATCACTCTACACACTTGCACACATTATTACATGATCCTTGTGCACATCTTGCACATAGACATATATATAAAATAGAAATATAAATCACACTCCTAAACTATAGACTCAAACCCTACTATAATGTTTACATTGTACCATAGGTACTTTTTTTAATAGGTATACCAAGGGGTACATTAGCATGTACCAAATAATATAATATTCTCCAACACACCCTTGTATTATATTTTTTGGTTATTGAAGAGTTTAGTCTTCAATATATTTCCTTTAGTCCTTCATCTTGATATTCTTTGTCTTCATCTTTTGGTTCATGCCTTTTGTAAATATTTCTTTTATGCTTTGCTCTACTCGTCTTCTTTCAATTCCTTGTATTTATTTTTAGTTGTGATATGTTTGCTAGTGTGACCACTGGATAATGAATTAGTAAGTCATCATAATAATACATTTTGGAATTTAAATATTCCCTATTGAAGCTAACATATGCTCCATTAACATTTTATATGTCATAGTGAACATTCTTCTTCTCCTCTCTATGTTGGAAATTTTGAGTAATAAGGTTGTCATTGATGTCAAGTGTTTGGTGCAAGGCAAAGTCCATTTTGGTACAAGCAAAGTGGTAAAAGAATTGGTTATAATATTTTATATTATAAGCCAAAAAGGTTGGCTAAAAGGTTGAAGACAAAAGGTTTCGCCCATGGTTTTAAAGAGAAAAGAGAAGATATTATAATATTTTAATATTATAATAATTAAGCCAAAAGGGCTTATTAAAAAGAGAAAAATTAGAATTGATGAAGGCCCCATGCAAAAGTATTATTTAATACTAAAATTAAATAATATAATATTTAACCTAAAGTTAAATATTATATTAAATAAATAATTAAATTTGAAATTGGCAAAGGCGCCAAAAATCAAATTTAAATTGGAGGCACTTAGGTTTTCCATCGACGTCATGCAATTACCTTGGAAGCATATAAAAGGGAGAAGCAAATTATTAAAATTGAATTCGAATCATCCAAAGTTAATGCGCATGTGAGAAATTCGATCGTGGAGGGACAAGCGAAACGTGGTGAAATTTCATTTGTCGAGCAAGCGACAAGGGATAAGGACAAGGCGACAAACGTCTTGGTTCAGCGAGGGCTGGTAGCCCAAGTGGTAGGTGGGTCCTACGTAAGTTCTTGGTAGAGGGAAGGTTCGGGGTTCGATTCCCCCTAGCATCGGTTGAAGAGTTTTGTTTTTGGTTCATTGGAGGTAGCAAGTATAAAGTGTTGAGGCCAAAGGTTTAGTCTCAACCGCTTGGCTAGGCGATCAGGCGCTCGCTTGGGAGGCTGAGGTCGGAGGGTCGATTCCCATCCATGACAAAGCAAGATTATTTTTTTATAAGGTATGCGCCATGATTAATTTGTGAGGTATGCGCTATATTGTTGAATTGTTGGCTATAGTGATATTTGGTGGATGATATTTGGCCTATAGTTTGAAACATAGGAGATATAAGGAGAAATATTTTTGGCATTATATTTAAAAGGGTTTAAATATCATTTATTTTTATGCTAAGCTTGGAGTGATAAGTTTGTAAGTGGTTTATTTATCATTGTAATTCTTTGTTCTTGGAAATTAAATTGGAGTGAAAATTATTTTGAAAGAGTGGAGATAAAAGGTGTAAAAGGTATTTTATTTGATTGTAATTCTTGCTTTATAAAAAGGAAATTGTTGAGAGAGTTTTGTGAGCTTTAATGCATTGTCCATGAGAACTAAAGAAGAGTCCTAGAATATTATTTTCAGAATTCTTTGAGCATCTTGTTGAGGGAATATTCATGTGGAGGTTTTGAGATAGACTATTGCTATCTAACCTTGAAGTGGCACAAAAGGAATTGATTGTGAGTGAGACAGGTTTTGAAGATATATCTCCATCAAAGCAAAGAGGTATGGGCACATCATCCTTTGTTTGAAGTGTTTGTTGGAATGAATGTTGTGAAACATAAGGTGGAGTGAAAAGGATTGTTTGATAAGCATTGTTGGAAATATTTGAGTGAGTTTTATGTGCTTCATTATTGAATGTTTTGAGAACATTTGAGATAGATATTATGAATTATTTGAGTTAGGGTTTGAGACCTACATTGTGCTCTTTGTTGGAAGAAGTGTGAAAACACTTGTTTAGGGTTTGTGAGCAAGTTGTGCTTCATTGGTTGAATGATTGAGTGAAACTTTTGAGCATTGGTTTTGAGTGATATTGAAAGTGAATGTGCAAATCAGAAAGATAGGTGTCATGTGCTAGACTAGATCTATCTTTAAAAGAGCAATAAAAGTAAGACATGTGGAAGAGACAGACTTAATGATTGAGTAGAACATATTGAGCTATTTGCAAGTGTATATTATTCTCTATATGTTCCAGAGGTTAAATGAATTCTGGATAGAATATGTCTAAACTACTTCAAGTTAAAGGAATTACTTTGAAGATTAGACAAAGCATTTGATAGCATTGTGTGCAAGATTTGAGATTGATTGAGCATATCTTGTGAGTTATTTTGAGCATGTGTTAGAGCAGGTTTGAGCATGTGCTAGAGCATATTTGAGCAAGTCTTTTGAGAAGGCTTGAGAGAAATTTGAGCAAGTCTTTGTGAAGACTTGAAGGCAGATTTGAGCAAGTCTTTGTGAAGACTTGAAGGTATATTTGAGCAAGTCTTGTGAAGACTTGAAACAACATTAAGAGTAGGTTTGATTTGTTCAAGCTTTGTGTTAAGGCTTGGGGTAGATCTAAGCAGATTTGATTGATGATTTGATCAAGCTTTGTGTTAAGGCTTGGGGATAGATTTGAGATAGATTTTAGTGCAGATTTATGAGCAGAGTTAGAGCAGATTTGTACTAGACTTGGGATAGATTTTGGTGTAGATTTGAGATAGAGTTGAGAGCAAGCTTTGGAGGTGATAGAGCAAAGAGGACAATAGTCTCTAGTGGATAGAGATCCATTAGCCAGTGTAGTGGGGATAGAGGTCTCCTATGGAGAGAGATCCACAAGCCAGAGTAGTGGGGGTAGAAGTCTTCTAGAATATCACCAACCAGAGCAGAGGGATATAAGTTCTCCTATGGATAGAGATCCATAAACCAGAGCAAGGGGAAAGAGTTCTCCTATAAAGAGTTCTCTATGGAGAGTGATCCATGAACCAGCTAGGAAGATAGAGTTCTTCTATGGAGAGAGATCCACAAACCAGTTGAGGAGATAGAGTTCTCCTGGATCAAGTTCCATGAACCAGAGAAAAGGGGAAAGAGTTCTCCTATGGAGAGAGATCCACAAATCAGAGCATAGGGGATTGGTGTCTCCTTTGGATAGAGGTCCATAAACATTGTAATAGGGAATTGATTCCCAAGAAGATTTGTTGAGAAAATTTAGTAGAAATATTTTCTCCATGGAGTAGCCCACATTGGGTGAACCACGTTAAATTGGTGTCTCTCTTGTGTGTGATGATTTGTGCATTACTTTGATTACTACTATTGATATTACCATTGATAATATTGGATAATATTATTTGGGAAAGAAAAGTAAAAGTTGATCTTATACTATTCACCCCCTCTCAGTATAAGCCTGTGTTCTTCAATTGGTATCAGAGCGGGTTCCTTCGAAAGAGTCTAACAACTTGAAGGAAGAGTGTACAGGAACACAGATGGCATCTCAGAGTGGATCTTCAAAAAATAAGGCACCATTGTTTGATGGGAACAATTATGCTTTCTAGAGCATAAGAATGAAGACTTACTTGATGGCACAAGGATATGAGACATGGCAAGCAGTTGAGGATGGATTCACACCTACAACTAATCCTCCCACAGATAAATATGGTAAGCTCTTGCATGTGAATAATGCCAAGGCTATGAATGCAATATTAAGTGGTTTACATGAAGCAGAGTTTGTAAAAGTTATGCATTGTGAATCAACAAAAGAGATTTGGGAAAAACTGAAGCAAACATATGAGGGAGATAAAAAGGTCAAGATGGCAAAATTGCAAAATCACAAGAAGACATTTGAAGACTTGAAGATGAAAGAAGAGGAAGACATTGTTGCATACTTACTTCATGTGGATGAGGTTGTTAACACCATGCGAGGACTTGGATTTAAAATTGAAGACTTCGATGTTGCTCAAAAGGTTTTAAGGTCACTTCCTATGAGGTATGATGGAAAGGTTTCAGCCATAGAAGAAACAAGAGATATTGAAAATTTGACTATGGATGAGTTACATGGAACTCTCACAACTTATGAGATGAGAATAGTAAAGGATCCTATTCCCAAGAAAGAGGTAGCCTTCAAAGTAGCAAAGAAGACAAAAGATAAGAAACCAGAATCAAGTGATGTGTCAAGCAGTGATGAAGAAGCTAACTATGGCAGAAGAAACAAGAAGGATTCAAGAAAGCAAAAAGGTACAAAAATAGTAAAGTGTTTCAATTGTGGTAAATATGGTCACTATGCATCTAACTATCCAGAAGCTGGAAGTAGTAGCAGTGAAGAGAAACAAGATCATAAGAAAAAGGAAGCAGGAAAATCTAGGTATGAAAAGAAAAATAGGTATGGACAAAGCAAGCATGAAAATAAGTTTTTTCAAAGGTATAAGAAGAGTTTCTATGTGGACAAGATAGGCAAGGTTTCAAGTGATAGTGATGAAAGATCCTCAGATAGTGAAGAAGAAGAAATTATCTTTTTGGAAATAGAAGAGGAAGGAAGTGCTCCTATTGAAGATAAATCTGAAAAGTATGAAGATGCTCTAGAAGACCAAGAAGTAGAGAAAGATTCAGAGAATGAAGAGGAAGGTGTAGTAGATCTAGAAGTAGAACTTATTGTTGCTCTCAAAGAATTGAAAAAGGTTAGAAAGTAGAATTCAAGATTCAAGGCTCAATTTCAAGAATGTGATGAAGAGAAAGGAAAGCTTATACAAGATCTGACAAACTCAATAGCTAAGACAAGGAGATTTAAAGAAAATCTAGAGGTAAAAGTCTTAGAATGTGAGAGATTAGAACAAGAGGTAGTTTCTCTAAGGAAGGAAATGGAAGAGTCTAAGGACAAGCTACACAAGTTTGGGAAAAGTTCAAAGACTTTGGATAAGATTATCAATGCACAAAGACCTTCATCTATCAAAATAGGACTTGGTTTTGAAGAAGGACAAGGGCAACAAGAAGAAGGGTCAAGTTCAAGCTCAAAAGAGGAAGATGTTTCAGAGGAAGAGAGTGAAGGAGAAATTGAGAGTAGAAGCTTCACCAAGGAAGGAAACAATGCACAAACAAGGAACAAGGATCATCACAGAGAAGAAAGGACTAAGAGACCAATGGGTTCAAGGCAAGATTTCTTCAAAGGACATTGTTTCTCATGTAACAGGTTTGGTCACAAGGCTATGCATTGCAGGACTCATGGAAAGAAGGAGTATGGTATTACTAAGAGGAACTTCAAATATGGACATTTCTTTCAAGGGTATTGCTACTCTTGTAATCGATTTGGTCATAAAGCAATTCACTATAGGGTTCATGATAGAAATAGGTATGGCTTCACCAGGAGGAACTTCAAGATATTTGCACCTTCTAGGAACCACAACATTAAGTGTTATAAGTGCAATAATGTTGGGCATAAGGCCAAGTGGTGCAAAACAGAGTTTCTAGAGCTTCTAGAGACAAGCAAGAATAGGGACACTCAAAAGAATCAAAAGGGTATGTTGAGAAAGAAGGTTGACAAAGGAAAAGAGCATTGTATGTTAGGAGTAGAAATACTCCCACCCCAAAATTAACCACCTCAAGGAAAGGAGGTGGGGAGGGGGCTGAGCTAAGAGTCTTATATTTAGCCCCAAAGGAGTCCCTTTGCCATTGATGTCAAAGGGGGAGAGATTTGAGTAAGGGGAGAGCATTCAATCAGGGGAGCATTTAGGGGGAGCAGAATTGGAAAAAGGAAAAAGGGATGTTTAAAAAAAGGGGTTGCCATCAATGACAAAGGGGGAGATTGTTGGAAATTTTGAGTAATAAGGTTGTCATTGATGTCAAGTGTTTGGTGCAAGGCAAAGTCCATTTTGGTACAAGCAAAGTGGTAAAAGAATTGGTTATAATATTTTATATTATAAGCCAAAAAGGTTGGCTAAAAGGTTGAAGACAAAAGTTTACACCCATGGTTTTAAATAGAAAAGAGAAGATATTATAATATTTTAATATTATAATAATTAAGCCAAAAGGGCTTATTAAAAAGAGAAAAATTAGAATTGATGAAGGCCCCATGCAAAAGTATTATTTAATACTAAAATTAAATAATATAATATTTAACCTAAAGTTAAATATTATATTAAATAAATAATTAAATTTGAAATTGGCAAAGGTACCAAAATCAAATTTAAATTGGAGGCACTTATATTTTCCATCGACATCATGAAATTACCTTGAAAGCATATAAAAGGGAGAAGAAAAATTAAAATTGAATTTGAATCATCCAAAGCTAATGCGCATGAGAAATCGACATGAGGATAAGAAACATGGTGAAATCCATTTGTCGAGCAAGTGACAGGGATAAGGACAAGGTGGCGGACATCTTGGTTCAGCAAGGGCTGGTAGCCCAAGTGGCAGGTGGGTCCTACGTAAGTTGGTAGAAGGAAGGTTCAGGGTTTGATTCCCCCTAGCACCGATTGAAGAGTTTTATTTTTTTCATTGGAGGCAGCAAGTATAAAATGTTGAGGCTAAAGGTTTAGTCTCAACCGCTTGGCTAGCACAAGCGGTCGAGCACTGCGCTTGGAAGGCTGAGGTCGGAGGGTCGATTCCCATCCATGACAAAGCAAGATAATTTTTTATAAGGTATGCACCATGATTAATTTGTAAGGTATGTGCTATATTGTTGAATTGTTGGCTATAGTGATATTTGGTGGATGATATTTGACCTATAGTTTGAAACATAGGAGATATAAGGAGAAATATTTTTGGCATTATATTTAAAGGGTTAAATATCATTTATTTTTATGCTAAGCTTGGAGTGATAAGTTTGTAAGTGGTTTATTTATAAATGTAATTCTTTGTTCTTGGAAATTAAATTGGAGTGAAAATTATTTTGAAAGAGTGGAGATAAAAGGTGTAAAAGGTATTTTATTTGATTGTAATTCTTGCTTTATAAAAAGAGAAATTGTTGAGAGAGTTTTGTGAGCTTTAATGCATTGTCCATGAGAACTAAAGAAGAGTCCTAGAATATTATTTTCAGAATTCATTGAGCATCTTGTTGAGGGAATATTCATGTGGAGGTTTTGAGATAGACTATTGTTATCTAACCTTGAAGTGGCACAAAAGGAATTGGTTGTGGGTGAGACAGGTTTTGAAGACATATCTCCATCAAAGCAAAGAGGTATGGGCACATCATCCTTTGTTTGAAGTGTTTGTTGGAATGAATGTTGTGAAACATAAGGTGGAGTGAAAAGGATTGTTTGATAAGCATTGTTGGAAATATTTGAGTGAGTTTTATGTGCTTCATTGTTGAATGTTTTGAGAACATTTGAGATAGATATTATGAATTATTTGAGTTAGGGTTTGAGACCTACATTGTGCTCTTTGTTGGAAGAAGTATGAAAACACTTGTTTAGGGTTTGTGAGCAAGTTGTGCTTCATTGGTTGAATGATTGAGTGAAACTTTTGAGCATTGGTTTTGAGTGATATTGAAAGTGAATGTGCAAATCAAGAAGATAGGTGTCATGTGCTAGACTAGATCTATCTTTAAAAGAGCAATAAAAGTAAGACATGTGGAAGTGACAAACTTAATGATTGAGTAGAACATATTGAGCTATTTGCAAGTGCATATTATTCTCTATATGTTCCAGAGGTTAAACAAATTTTGGATAGAATATGTCTAAATTACTTCAAGTTAAAGGAATTACTTTGAATATTAGACAAAGCATTTGATAGCATTGTGTGCAAGATTTGAGATTGATTGAGCATATCTTGTGAGATATTTTGAGCATGTGTTAGAGCAGGTTTGAGCATGTGCTAGAGCAAATTTGAGCAAGTCTTTGAGAAGGCTTGAGAGTAGATTTGAGCAAGTCTTTGAGAAGACTTGAAGGTAGATTTGAGCAAGTCTTTGTGAAGACTTGAAGGTAGATTTGAGCAAGTCTTGTGAAGACTTGAAACAACATTAAGAGCAGATTTGATTTGTTCAAGCTTTGTGTTAAGGCTTGGGGTAGATCTAAGCAGAGTTGATTGGTGATTTGATCAAGCTTTGTGTTAAGGCTTGGGGATAGATTTGAGACAGATTTTAGTGCAGATTTATGAGCAAAGTTAGAGCAGATTTGTACTAGACTTGGGATAGAGTTTGGTGCAGATTTGAGATAGAGTTGAGAGTAATCTTTGGAGGTGATAGAGTAAAGAGGATAATAGTCTCCAGTGGATAGAGATCCATTAGCCAGTGTAGTGGGGACAGAGGTCTCCTATGGAGAGAGATCCACAAGCCAGAGCAGTGGGGGTAGAAGTCTTCTAGAATATCACCAGCACGAGGAGTTTCTCTATGAGAGGAATCCACAAACTAGAGCAAGGGGAAAGAGTTCTCCTATGGAGAGTGATCCATGAACCAACTAGGAAGATAGAGTTCTTCTATGGAGAGAGATCCACAAACCAGTTGAGGAGATAGAGTTCTCCTGGATCAAGTTCCATAAACTAGAGAAAAGGGGAAAGAGTTCTCCTATGGAGAGAGATCCACAAATCAGAGCATAGGGGATTGGTGTCTCCTTTGGATAGAGGTCCATAAACATTGTAATAGGGAATTGATTCCCAAGAATATTTGTTGAGAAAATTTAGTAGAAATATTTTCTCCATGGAGTAGCCCACATTGGGTGAACCACATTAAATTGGTGTCTCTCTTGTGTGTGATGATTTGTGCATTACTTTGATTACTACTATTGATATTGCCATTGATAATATTGGATAATATTATTTGGGAAAGAAAAGTAAAAGTTGATCTTATACTTTTCACCCCCCTCTCAGTATAAGCCTGTGTTCTTCAATTGGTATCAGAGCAAGTTCCTTCGAAAGAGTCTAACAACTTGAAGGAAGAGTGTACAGGAACACAGATGGCATCTCAAAGTGGATCTTCAGAAAATAAGGCACCATTGTTCGATGGGAACAATTATGCTTTCTAGAGCATAAGAATGAAGACTTACTTGATGGCACAAGGATATGAGACATGGCAAGTAGTTGAGGATGGATTCACACCTACAACTAATCCTCCCATAGATAAATATGGTAAGCTCTTACATGTGAATAATGCCAAGGCTATGAATGCAATATTAAGTGGTTTACGTGAAGCAGAGTTTGTAAAAGTTATGCATTACGAATCAGCAAAAGAGATTTGGGAAAAATTGAAGCAAACATATGAGGGAGATAAAAAGGTCAAGATGGCAAAATTGCAAAATCACAAGAAGACATTTGAAGACTTGAAGATGAAATAAGAGGAAGATATTGTTGCATACTTACTTCATGTGGATGAGGTTGTTAACACCATGCGAGGACTTGGATTTAAAATTGAAGACTTCGATGTTGCTAAAAAGGTTTTAAGGTCACTTCCTATGAGGTATGATGGAAAGGTTTCAACCATAGAAGAAACAAGAGATATTGAAAATTTGACTATGGATGAGTTACATGGAACTCTCACAACTTATGAGATGAGAATAGTAAAGGATCCTATTCCCAAGAAAGAGGTAGCCTTCAAAGTAGCAAAGAAGACAAAAGATAAGAAACCAGAATCAAGTGATGTGTCAAGCAGTGATGAAGAAGCTAACTATGGCAGAAGAAACAAGAAGGATTCAAGAAAGCAAAAAGGTATAAAAATAGTAAAGTGTTTCAATTATGGTAAATATGGTCACTATGCATCTAACTATCCAAAAGCTAGAAGTAGTAGCAATGAAGAGAAACAAGATCATAAGAAAAAGGAAGCAGGAAAATCTAGGTATGAAAAGAAAAATAGGTATGGACAAAGCAAGCATGAAAATAAGTTTTTTCAAAGGCATAAGAAGAGTTTCTATGTGGACAAGACAGGCAAGGTTTCAAGTGATAGTGATGAAATATCCTTAGATAGTGAAGAAGAAGAAATTCTCTTTTTGGAAATAGAAGAGGAAGGAAGTGCTCCTATTGAAGATAAATCTAAAAAGTATGAAGATGCTCTAGAAGACCAAGAAGTAGAGAAAGATTCAGAGAATGAAGAGGAAGGTGTAGTAGATCTAGAAGCAGAACTTATTGTTGCTCTCAAAGAATTGAAAAAGGTTAGAAAGTAGAATTCAAGATTCAAGGCTCAATTTCAAGAATGTGATGAAGAGAAAGGAAAGCTTATACAAGATCTGACAAACTCAATAGCTAAGACAAGGAGATTTAAAGAAAATCTAGAGGTAAAAGTCTTAGAATGTGAGAGATTAGAACAAGAGGTAGTTTCTCTAAGAAAGGAAATGGAAGAGTCTAAGGACAAGCTACACAAGTTTGGGAAAAGTTCAAAGACTTTGGATAAGATTATCAATGCACAAAGACCTTCATCTATCAAAACAGGACTTGGTTTTGAAGAAGGACAAGGGCAACAAGAAGAAGGGTCAAGTTCAAGCTCAAAAGAGGAAGATGTTTCAGAGGAAGAGAGTGAAGGAGAAATTGAGAGTAGAAGCTTCACCAAGGAAGGAAACAATGCACAAACAAGGAACAAGGATCATCACAGAGAAGAAAGGACTAAGAGACCAATGGGTTCAAGGTAATATTTCTTCAAAGGATATTGTTTTTCATGTAACAGGTTTGGTCACAAGGCTATGCATTGCAGGACTCATGGAAAGAAGGAGTATGGTATTACTAAGAGGAACTTCAAATATGGACATTTCTTTCAAGGGTATTGCTACTCTTGTAATCAATTTGGTCATAAAGCAATTCACTATAGGGTTCATGATAGAAATAGGTATGGCTTCACCAGGAGGAACTTCAAGATATTTGCACCTTCTAGGAACCACAACATTAAGTGTTATAAGTGCAATAATATTGGGCATAAGGCCAAGTGGTGTAGAACAGAGTTTCCAGAGAGACAAGCAAGAATAGGGACACTCAAAAGAATCAAAAGGGTATGTTGAGAAAGAAGGTTGACAAAGGAAAAGAGCATTGTATGATGGGAGTAGATATACTCCCACCCCAAAATTAACCACCTCAAGGAGAGGAGGTGGGGAGGGGGCTGAGCTAAGAGTCTTATCTTTAGCCCCAAAGGAGTCCCTTTGCCATTGATGTCAAAGGGGGAGAGATTTGAGTAAGGGGAGAGCATTCAGTCAGGGGGAGCAGTTTCTGAGGGGAGCAGAATTGGAAAAAGAAAAAGGGATGTTTAAAAAAAGGGGTTGCCATCAATGACAAAGGGGATATTTTTAGAAATTTTGATAATAAGTTCTGCTGGTGCAAGGCAAAGTTAATTTTGGTACAAGCAAATTGGTAAAAGAATTGGTTATAATATTTTATATTATAAGCCAAAAGGTTGGTTAAAAGGTTGAAGACAAAAGGTTTAACCCCATGGTTTTAAAGAGAAAAGAGAAGATATTATAATAATTAAGCCAAAAGGGCTTATTAAAAAGAGAAAAAAGAATTGATGAAGACCCCATGCAAAAGTATTATTTAATACTAAATTAAATAATATAATATTTAACCTAAAGTTAAATATTATATTAAATAAATAATTAAATTTGAAATTGGAAAAGGTGCCAAAAATCAAATTTAATTTGGAGGCATTTAAATTTTTCACCGACATCATGAAATTACCTTGAAAGCATATAAAAGGGAGAAGAAAAAATTAAAATTGAATTTGAATCATCCGAAGTTAATGTGCATGTGAGAAATTCGATAGTGGAGGAATCGAAATGTGGTGAAATCCATTTGTTAAGCAAGTGACAAGGGATAAGGACAAGGTGGCAGACATCTTGGTTCAATTAGGGCTGGTAGCCCAAGTGGTAGGTGGGTCCTACGTAAGTCATTGGTAGAAGGAAGGTTTGGGGTTCGATTCCCCTAGCACCAATTGAAGAGTTTTTATTTTTTTTCATCAAAGGCAGGGTATAAAGTGTTGAGGCTAAAGGTTTAGTCTCAACCGCTTGGCTAGTACAAGCGGTCAAGCACTACACTTGGAAGGTTGAGGTTAGAGGGTCAATTCCCATCCATGACAGATATTTTTATAAGGTATGCCCATGATTAATTTAGTATGCACTATATTGTTGAATTGTTGACTATAGTGATATTTGGTGGATGATATTTGACCTATAGTTTGAAACATAGGAGATATAAGGAGAAATATTTTTGGCATTATAATTAAAGGGTTTAAATATCATTTATTTTATATGCTAATATTGGAGTGATAAGTTTGTAATTGGTTTATTTATAATTGTAATTCTTTGTTCTTGGAAATTAAATTGGAGTGAAAATTATTTTGAAAGAGTGGAGATAAAAGGTGTAAAAGGTATTTTATTTGATTGTAATTCTTGCTTTATAAAAAGGGAAATTGTTGAGAGAGTTTTGTGAGCTTTAATGCATTGTCCATGAGAACTAAAGAAGAGTCCTAGAATATTATTTTTAGAATTCTTTGAGCATCTTGTTGAGGGAATATTCATGTGGAGGTTTTGAGATAGACTATTGTTATCTAACCTTGAAGTGGCACAAAAGGAATTGATTGTGAGTGAGACAGGTTTTGAAGATATATCTCCATAAAAGCAAAGAGGTATGGGCACATCATCCTTTGTTTGAAGTGTTTGTTGGAATGAATGTTGTGAAACATAAGGTGGAGTGAAAAGGATTGTTTGATAAGCATTGTTGGAAATATTTGAGTGAGTTTTATGTGCTTCATTGTTGAATATTTTGAGAACATTTGAGATAGAGATTATGAATTATTTGAGTTAGGGTTTGAGACCTACATTGTGCTCTTTGTTGGAAGAAGTGTGAAAACACTTGTTTAGGGTTTGTGAGCAAGTTGTGCTTCATTGGTTGAATGATTGTGTGAAACTCTTGAGCATTGGTTTTGAGTGATATTGAAAGTGAATGTGTAAATCAAGAAGATAGGTGTCATGTGCTAGACTAGATCTATCTTTAAAAGAGCAATAAAAGTAAGATATGTGGAAGTAACAGACTTAATGATTGAGTAGAACATATTGAGCTATTTGATAGTGCATATTATTCTCTATATGTTCCAGAGGTTAAACGAATTCTGGATAGAATATGTCTAAACTACTTCAAGTTAAAGGAATTACTTTGAAGATTAGACAAAGCATTTGATAGCATTGTGTGCAAGATTTGAGATTGATTGAGCATATCTTGTGAGATATTTTGAGCATGTGTTAGAGCAGATTTGAGCATGTGCTAGAGTAGATTTGAGCAAGTCTTTGAGAAGGCTTGAGAGAAGATTTGAGCAAGTCTTTGAGAAGACTTGAAGGTAGATTTGAGCAAGTCTTTGTGAAGACTTGAAGGTAGATTTGAGCAAGTCTTGTGAAGACTTGAAACAACATTAAGAGCAAGTTTGATTTGTTCAAGCTTTGTGTTAAGGCTTGGGGTAGATCTAAGTAGAGTTGATTGGTGATTTAATCAAGCTTTGTGTTAAGGCTTGGGGATAGATTTGAGATAGAGTTTGGTGCAGATTTATGAGTAAGTTAGAGTAGATTTGTACTAGACTTGGGATAGAGTTTGGTGTAGATTTGAGATAGAGTTGAGAGTAAGCTTTGGAGGTGATAGAGCAAAGAGGACAATAGTATCCAATGGATAGAGATCCATTAGCCAGTGTAGTGGGGACAGAGGTCTCCTATGGAGAGAGATCCACAAGCCAGAGCAGTGGGGGCAGAAGTCTTCTAGAAGATCACCAACTAGAGTAAGAGTCCTGATCCAGAGCAAGGGGAAAGAGTTCTCCTATGGATAGAGATCCATAAACTAGAGCAAGGGGAAAGAGTTCTCCTATGGAGAGTGATCCATGAACCAGCTGGGGAGATAGAGTTCTTATATGGAGAGATATCCACAAACTAGTTGAGGAGATAGAGTTCTCCTGGATCAAGTTCCATGAACCAAAGAAAAGGGGAAAGAGTTCTCCTGTGGAGAGAGATCCACAAATCAGAGCATAGGGGATTGGTGTCTCCTTTGGATAGAGGTCCATAAACATTGTAATAGGGAATTGATTCCCAAGAATATTTGTTGAGAAAATTTAGTAGAAATATTTTCTCCGTGGAGTAGCCCACATTGGGTGAACCACGTTAAATTGGTGTCTCTCTTGTGTGTGATGATTTGTGCATTGCTTTGATTACTGCTATTGATATTGCCATTGATAATATTGGATAATATTGTTTGGGAAAGAAAAGTAAAAGTTGGTCTTATACTATTCACCCCCTCTCAGTATAAGCCTGTGTTCTTCACTCTTTCCTTTTGATAAATCTCAAAAGTGAGTAAAGCCATATACATCACACTACCTATATATATAGGTATTATAATATCATCTTTAGAACTTTCAAGTGCTTCAAAAATATTTGTGTAGATAGTACCCAAATGTTTCCAAAATTTCATCCATAGCTTCTTTGTAGATAGATGTCATTGTTGTCTTGTTTTTCATCAAAAATTTCAATCAATTGTTGTATGCCAATTTTCAAGACTTCCAAATTTTCCTTTATTTTTATAGCCTTCAAATTATTTTCTTCCATCCTTATTTCTCCAAAAAATAAATAATCAAATAAAAAAAATCTTCATTATTCAAATTTGCAAATCAAATATTTTCAAAAAACCTTTGAAGTAGAAGGCCTTATGTCCCCCAAATTTCAATCAATCAATTTTTTTAACAAATAAACAATTTACAAAATATCAATTCCTTTAGAGTAGAAAACCTTATTAATCCAAAGTTAAATTCAATCAATCAATTTTTAAATTTTCAAAAATCAAGTTTTTAAAATCAAATTATGAAATTCTCAATCAAACAAGCAAAATTCAAAATTTCTTTTGGAGTAGAAAACCTTATCCCTCCAAAATTTCATTTAATTTGCAAATTCTACAATAAATCAAATCTTTCAAACTGTCAAATTTATTTTTGGAGTAGAAATCCTTATCCAAATTTTAATTAATTAATCAATTTTCAAATCAAGAATTTCAATTCTTCAAATTGTAAATCTATTTTTCAATTTTCAGGAATCAAGTTCCAATTTCTTTTATTTCTTATAACTCCCAAATTATTTTATTAAATCGCTCATTTAATATATTATTCTTCCATATTTCTAATGTCCAAATATTTTAATATAAAAACAATGTGGTAATGTTCAAACATGCACCCAAATATCCAAAGTAAGTACGATGCACCCAAGTCTTAATATTATGCACCAAATATTAATCAAAGGAATTACCTTTGACTCTGCTAGTTCTGATGTGATGTGATCAAAAAATATTGCATGACATCCACATTGTTCTACTTTGCTACTCAATTCTCATGTAAGGCGTTACCCAAGACAATATTTCACCTTTCAACATTCAAGGGACATTATCACTTCTCTATCATTCTTCCTTCGCAGGCAACTCGAATTGCTTGGATATTGTGGGCAATAGAAGGCTTCAAATGGCCTCAATCTATGGATATTCTTATCAAGAGCTTAATCATAGGTTTATACTTAGTTCAATGGCTTTTTAAAAGGCCTCAAATTTTTGCCTAAGTGTTCTCTTCAACTTTGGCTTATCTCCTTTTTCTTCTTTTTCTTAGGTCTTTGCCTAAGTTCTTCTGCGTTGGCTGTATTGATTTCCTTCTTGGGCCACTACTTGATTTATTCAATGTTGGTTGTAATCTTATTTCTTCGTCTTAGGTCTTTGCATGATTTCTTCAACGTTGGTTGTATTTTCTTTCTTCTTCTTAGGTCTTTTCTGGATTTCTTCAATGTTGGTTGTATTCTATTTCTTCTTCCTAGGTCCTTGCCTAATTTCTTCAACACTACCTATATTCTTCTTCTTCTTCTCAAGTCCTTTCCTGAGTTCTTAATCTTCCAATTGTGCTCGATTCTCTGCTATAACAACGTAGTCTCCAATTCTTTCATGAACCGTTCCATTCTTCTTGATAGGCACTATTTTGTCAAGGTCTATTGTACCCAAAATTGCCAAGCGCTCTCTTCCTTTGTGGCCTATGTTTTCTCATGTGGCTTTGATCTCTTTCTTTTATGGCTTGTAATATTTTCTTCAAATAAAATTCACACCAAGGTTAATCTCGATGCTAGCTTAAAAATTAACAACTCAAAATTTAATGGAGTATGGTGGTAGCTCTGATACCATTGTTGGATTTTTAGCCAAATTATCATAGGTCCCAATGTTTAGGATCAAATATATTATTCAATATTTGAGCAAACTGTATACAAGCTTCAATATTATCAATATTTGTTTTATAAATAATTTTCAATACAATACATAGAGCTTTGTCTCCATTATATAACCTTAGAAAGGTGACTCTTCAATACTTGACTATTGCACTCCTCACATATCTAGGAGATGCAACCTTTCCTATTCCATGCATAAGATAAATCTCACATGACCTTTGGCTTCACATCTTTCCACTTGTATACATGACTCTTAACTTTCTATTTACTTGCACACTTTATGACAATTGCACACTCCTACATGCACACTTGCACACATTATTACATGACACTTGTGCACATCTTGTAGACACATCCATAAAGAGGAAATACAAGTCACACTCCTAAACTATAGACTCAAATCCTATTATAATGTTCAGATTGTATGATAGCTACCATGGGGTAACATTAGCATGTACCAAACAATGTGATATTCTCCAACAGTTTCCATTTTATATTCTTTATCTTCCCTTTTTTTCTCCTATACCTACCATCATAATTTAAATTGATGACTTGATTCTATTTATAAAGGATCCATGCCTCAAGATTAGGGATTGGGTGAGTTGATAGTGTTGGTTTAGACTCCTTTATGGCTACACAAAACTTCCTTTTCATTACCTCTAAATTGCTTTCCTTTTCATTTAAATATTCTTCTATTCCTTTCGAATCATATAACCCAAAGTATTATATCTTTCAATGTATTTCAAATTGTTTGTAACATATCACCTTTAAAAGTGTTATGCCATTTCTTTAACCATTCTTTAATTCTAATGTTCATCACCATGCATTTACAAAAATATTAAGAATCCATTGTCATAGTTTCCACAAACTAGTGAGTAGTGTGTATTTAATGCACTTGATAAATTCCTATCTCTCTCTCTCTTTGTATATATATATATATAATTTTTGAAAATTTATGTCTAGTAATTATACTTTGACAATTTTTTGATAGAGATAATGTTGTGTATTCATCTCTTATCACAACTAATAACCACAAGTGATATATTTTTTTAATTAGTTATATACAGTTGAAATAGACCCTATCTACGTTACATTGTGATCATATAATAATATTATAACAACATGACAATTATATATGTATTATTTAAAGAGATTCATCTTTGAGCGATTAAAATCACAATATATTCATATTGTTTGACAAGGGATATTCTTAGTTTTATTCTTTCCTTTTTAATAATGTCAATCCACACATGTTAATTTAAAATCTTAATTTTCCTTTGTACCAAAATATTTCTATTTGAAAATATTATAACCATGATAATAGTTAATCAATATTAATAGATAAAAGTTTTAAGGTTTATATCCCAATACTCCCTCAACTAATATTAACACTAGAAAAAATCTGCAAGCTTACTGCAACGGTAAGGGCTTGGCCTCTCTTTAGGAGGTCCAAGGTTCAAACCCCACTTAGTATGAGGGGATCGAGACCCCTCATAAAAACCTTTGTAAACTCATTTAAAAAAAATATGAGTAGCTGCAAGCTTACTACAATGGTAAGGGTTTTGACCTCTCTTTGAGAGGTCCAAGGTTCAAACCCCACTCAGTATGAGGGGATCGGGACCCCTCATAAAAACCTATGTAAATTCATTGAAAACAATACTAACAATAAACATGAAATGAAATGATTTTAATTATGTCCACGAGACCAAAATTGTTTATGAGACAAAGAACTTTAATACGAAATGGGATATGGACCCCTCATAAAAACCTATGTAAATTCATTGAAAACAATACTAACAATAAAAATGAAATGAAATGATTTTAATTATGTCCATGAGACCAAAATTTTTTATGGGAAAAATAACTTTAATACAAAATGGGGTATGGACCCCTCATAAAAACCTATGCAAATTCATTGAAAAAAATACTAACAATAAAAATTAAATGAAATGATTTTAATTATGTCCACGAGACCAAAATTGTTTATGGGACAAAGAACTCTAATACAAAATGGGGTATTTTTTTTTCTAGAGAACAAGGTGTTGTACTCGGGTCCCCCACCCTTGACAAATCACAACTCTCTTCTTTAAAACATGAGAGTTTACAAACATATTCAATTCTTGTCTCAATTGAGTTGCTATAGCTAGAAACCTACATCATTTTACATAAAATATTTGAATTCTTGATTTTCATTTTCTGGAACTTTTTCAATTTTCTATGTGAATACAAATATTCTAGAATTCAACATCCTTCTTGATATTTTCCTACAACAACCTTCACAATACCAAAAATGCATCTCTACAATGTATGCATTGCATCTTAGTAGAGTAATATTTTCAAAATATCACACAATCATAACCCACTTTACCAAATCTGGATTGCTAGTTTCCTTCTTGAAGCACAAGTGCAACCACAAAATTGTAATACATAGTTTATATGAAAGCACATTAATGTTGGCGGGACAGAAGGTGAACTTCAACAAGAGTAAGCTTTACTTCCTCAACACCCCAATTCAGAGACAAGCCAGAATAGCAGATATTTTGGGATGTTCGATAGCGACTCTTCCTACCTCTTATTTAGGCCTTCCCCTTTTCTTTGGTTCTCCGAGAAGATCTATGTGGGATAGAGTAGTAGAAAGAATCCAAAAGAAACTGGCTGGCTAGAAAGGACATTTTTTATCTCAGGCCGAGAAACTTACTCTCACTAAGGCTTCCTTACAGAGCATTCCAGTTTATTTTCTATCCGTGTTTAAGGCCCCAACCGGAGTATACCAAAAAATTGAACAACTCCAAAAGAATTTTCTCTAGTCTAGATCAGAGGAAAAACAGAGGACCCACCTTGTGGGCTAGGGTAAGGTTTGCAGGCCGAAAGAAAACGGGGGGCTAGGACTGAGAAGAGTTGCTCACCTAAACATAGCCTTGCTAGCCAAACAAGCTTGGCGTCTCATCAACAATGAGGAGAATGAGTGGACTGCCATAATTAAAATAAAATATCTTTAGGATACCGAATTCCTAAATGACACGGTGCACAGTAGAGGTTCGGCGTTCTGGAATGCAATCTTAACAAGCAGAGAGGTCATAAAGAAAGGCCTAAGATGGGTTCTAGGTAACGGACAGAAGATCAAGTTTTGGGATGACAGGTGGGCCAAGGATGAAGCTTTATCTCAGTTTCCTCACCTAGCCAGGATCAAAAGAATCATAGAGAATCTCATAGGAAGGAAAGTAGTTGATTTCATGAGACAGGACAGAGGAAGGCTTATTTGGAAACAGATAAGGATTCAAGGATTTGAAGCTAAATCAGAAGAAATCCAAAGCATCCTGCATCAACAATTCATTTCTATGAGACCTAAGCAGGATCATGTAATATGGGCAGCTACCGAAAATGGTCAGTTCTCAGTCAAATCTGCATACATACTAATGTTAGATACTGAGGACCCCACACTCCAGACACAGTTGGTGTGGGTCAAAAATATTATTCCTAAAGTTGCAATGTTCTCGTGGCTGGTGATCCAAGGTAGGATTCTTACTATTGACAACTTGATAAGGAAAGGTGTGATAGTTGCTAACCGTTGTTTTTTGTGTAGGGCCAATTGGGAGTCCACCCTCCATATTTTCCTTGAATTCTCGGTCTCTCTGAGTATCCTCAATGGGTTATTTCAAGCCTTTAGCATTTGCTGGGTCGGACCCACCCACCATAATTGACCTCTTCCACCAATGGCCAAATCCCTTTGTTAGCCTGAGGCTAAGGTTTTTTTGGAAGATTTGTCTCCATCATTTTCTTTGGCAAGTGTGGCTAGAAAGAAACCATAGAGCTTTCCATGAGTCGAGCCATGATGTCACCTCCATCACCAATAAGATTCTTACCTTCGCCCGTGAAAACGTCAGCCTTATTCCTCTTGAAGCTCGAAATCCTTCCCCCTGGGAGAGGCTGATCGCTCAATCCTTAAATATTATCCTGGGCGAGAAACCTGTGTCTACCAAGGTCAATCCCAGATTAGATGTCAAGTGGAAACCGCCCTCGATTGGTTGGTTCAAGCTCAACTTCGATGGGGCCTCTAAAGGTAACCCTGGCAAAGCAGGGGTTGGAGGAGCAGTGAGAGACCATCACGGCAAGCTGGTGATGGCCTTTTCTAAGTAGCTAGGAACAAGGACTAACAACGAGGCGGAAGCAAGAGCGTTATGGAGGGGTCTTCAGTTGGCTTAGGAGATTGAAGGTAAACTAATTATCGAAGGAGATTCGATGCATGTCATAAACCTTCTTAGCAATGGGAAAAATCCTCCATGGCAGATTAAGACTGTCATCGAAGAGGCTAGGATCCTCTACCAAGCTAGGAATGATCGGAAGGCCCAGCACATGTTTAGGGAAGCAAATAAAACAGATGATATCTTGGCCAATATAGGGGTGGAAGCCGATGGTCTGGTCACTTGGGAACATGGGGTCCCAAGTGATGTGGACAAAATTATTCAAAATGATCGCCAATGATGATGAAACTGTGGGGTTCGGAAAAAGGGAGAGGAGTTTCATTTTTGTTTTGTCAGTATTGCTTCGGTCCTTCTTGTGACGGCTTTAATTTTCTTTGCAACGGGGGAAGGATCCAGGTGGCATGGTGGCCTCATGTTATGGGATTAGGGTCAAAGGCAGCTGCCAAGGACCGATGTCACGATTTCGTGACATGTCGTAGTTTAAGGAAAAGCAAAATACAACAAGAAAGAAAAAGTGTCACGATATCGTGACATGTTCAGCAAGAAAGAAAAAGTGTCGCAATATCGCGACATGTTGAGCAAGAAGGAAAAAGTGTCGCGTTTTGGCGACATGTTGAGCAAGACGGAAAAAGGGTCACGATATCGCGACATGTCGCAGTTTCGCGACCAATAGAGAAGATAAAGAGCAAGAGGGAAAAAGTGTCGCGAAATCGCGACATGTCGCATTTTCGTGACCAAAAGAGAAGAGAAAGAGTAAGAAGGAAAAATGTCGCGATATCGCGACATTTTGAGCAAGAAGGAAAAAGTGTCACGATATCACGACATGTTGAGCAAGAAAGAAAAAGTGTCGCAATATCGCGACAGGTAGAGCAAGAAAGGAAGAGTGTCGCGATTTTGCGACATGTTGAGCAAGAAAGAAAAAGTGTCGCGATATCGTGACATGTTGAGCAAGAAAGAAAAAGTGTCGCGATATCGCGACATGTTGAGCAAGAAAGAAAAAGTGTCGCGATATCGCGACATGTTGAGCAAGAAGGAAAAAGTGTCGTGTTTTGGCGACATGTTGAGCAAGACGAAAAAAGTGTCACGATATCGCGACATGTCGCAGTTTCGCGACCAAAAGAGAAGAGAAAGAGCAAGAGGGAAAAAGTGTCGCGATATCACGACATGTCGCATTTTCGCGACAAAAAGAGAAGAGAAAGAGTAAGAAGGAAAAATGTCGCGATATCGCGACATTTTGAGCAAGAAGGAAAAAGTGTCGCGTTTTGGCGACATGTTGAGCAAGACGAAAAAAGTATCGCAATATCGCGACATGTCGTAGTTTTGTTACCAAAAGAGAAGAGAAAGAGTAAGAGGGAAAAAGTGTTGCGATATCGCGACATGTCGCATTTTCACGACCAAAAGAGAAGAGAAAGAGTAAGAAGGAAAAATGTCGCGATATCGCGACATGTCGCATTTTCGCGACCAAAAGAGAAGAGAAAGAGTAGGAAGGAAAAATTGTCGTGATATCGCGACATGTCGCATTTTCGCGACCAAAAGAGAAGAGAAAGAGTAAGGAGGCGAAAGTGTCGCGATATCGCGACATGTTGGATTTTCGCGGGCAAAAGCCAAGAAAAGGATCAAGGAGGCGAGTGTGTCGCGATATCGCAACATGTTGCCTTTTCGTGTCCAAAAGCAACAAAAGAGGCAGAAGTGTCACGATGTCGCGACATGTCGCATTTTCGACATGTCGTTGTTTCGCAACGATCCAGAGCAAATGAAGGAAAAGACTCAAGGACGACGCGATTTCGTGACTTGTCAATTCTTCACGGTTGGGAGCGGCAAGAGAACAAAACGGGAAACGAATGTCGCGATTTCGCGACATGTCTCAGTTTCATGATAGACAATGGCAAAGGAGCAGAACGAAGGCAGAATGTCAAAATTTCGCAACAGGTCTCACTATCGCGACATGTCGCATTTTCGCGACTATCCAGAGGAAATGAAGGAAAAGACTTAAGGACGTCGCGATTTCGCGACAAGTCACACTTTCGTGGATGGAAGCGGCAAGAGTGCAAAATGGGAGACGAATGTCACGATTTCGTGACATGTCTCATTGTCGCGACATGTCGCATTTTCGCGACATGCAGCGGTAAAGGAGCGAATTGCAGGCAGAATGTCACGATTTCACGACATGTCTCTTTTTCGTGACAGGTCGCATTTTCGCGAATATCCAAAGTAAAATATGGAAACGACTTAAGGTCGTCGTGATTTCGCGACATGTCGCATTTTCGTGGCTGAAAGCAGAAAGAGTGCAAAATGGGAGACGAATGTCGCGATTTCGCGACATGGCTCATTTTCGTGACATGTCGCATTTTCGCGACTTATAGCAGCAAAGGAGCAGAACGAAGGCAGAATGTCATGATTTCGTGACATGTCTCATTTTCGCAACATGTCACCGTTTCACGACTCTCTAGAGAAAATGAAGGAGAAGACTTAAGGACGTCGCGATTTCGCGACAGGTCGCATTTTTGCGGCTGGGGCAGCAAGAAAGCTTTGCGGTGGGCCGCTGCCTGTGTTCTAAGGTGTTTGTAAATATGTGTAAGGGGTTGTGCTCTTTCTTGGCAGGGTGGCCTCAAAAGGGTACTAGTAACGAAGGACAGACTGTCCCTATTGAGGTTTTGATCCGTAATAGCATAGTGCTGATTTTTGTAAAAGGTTTTGGGTCAACCTGGAAAACCTGGATGTAATGAAATTTTACCTTAATTACCAAAAAAAAAAAAAGCACATTAATGTTAGAAAATAAAACAAATATTACCAATGGAAAACATTAAAGTAAATCTTAATCATTATTTGATTCAGTTGATCAACATTTTCTTGTCAGCTTCAGATAAACTTACTACTTCCTCTAAGGAAAAGAGAATTTAACTTCATAATCCTCAATTAAAACCCCTCAATGACTAGCCTATTTGCACATTTGTTTCCTTCCCTTAATGTATGTGTAAACTCGATTTCTTCAAACTCTATAGCAAGGTCTTGAATTTCCATAATTATCTCTTATATGTTCCATAGAGCCTTTGTTTTCCTCAAAATTTCATTTATTACTATGAGTGAATCATCTTCCATCCATACTTTATTCCGTTTCATTTGTTTGCATATGTTTAACCCTTCCAAAGCCGCCCAGGCTTCAACTTCATTATTTGTCTTAAATCCACTATTGAAAGCATAATGAGACAAAATATCTCCCCTATTATTTCTAATTATTCCTCAACCTGTTTGTCCTGGATTTCCTTTAGATGCTCCATCAAAATTCAATTTGACCAACTCCACATCTGGTGGTTTCCATTTTATATTCTTTGCCTTCTTTTTGTTTCTCGTGTCCCCAACATCATAATTACAATACAAAAAGGGGCATGGTGTACAACCCTACTCCCTTTTGGATCTAAACCTTGGATCTCCTATTTAGAGATTTAAAGTTTAACAATATCCAAGAAAACAAAATGTTCAACAAATTCAAAAAGCTCAACATCCTCTTATCATCTTTTGGAGTGTGTTTCTTTTGTTGTTGATTTTGATGAGAAGCTTTCCTTTTTTTTTTAATTCAAATTTTCAAAAAGTTCCATTCATGAGTTTACTTTTTGAGTGTCCTCATATGCAATCTTGATTTCCTTGTAATCTTTACATTCCATAACAAAATATTTTTCTGTCTCCAATACTGTCGTGCAAAAGACACATTCATTATGACATGCCTCTTAAGGAATTGTTCATCTTCTAGTTTTGCATTTGAGATGGTGCATATAAGCATTTTTTCCTTCCATTTGATCTTTGCATCTATGTACATATTTTGGTTGTGTTCACGGTTTGAGTTGAACTTGATGTATAACTATTTTTTTCTTCCTAAAATTTTAATCTATATGACAAGTCTAAATTTTTCCCTCACATATTGTTTAATTTCTTTGTTAGAGTTTGAGACCTCATGAAATTTAATGCTCCACTTGTTCCATCCATTTGTTGCTTTGTTTCATCCATGTGTCTTTTCTTCTATTCATTGTTTATTTGATTACTTCTTTTGGCAACCTACCATCTTCCATTCTTTGTATTTTCTTTACATACCCTAATAGCCTTATCATAACTTATGTTTCTAGTTGAAAAGTCTCTATTTCAACAAGTAAAATCTCATATGGGAATAATGCTTTAATTATGAAATTATTTGTAATAAACAACTTTTAAATTCTTTCTATTTGTCTCTATTTAGAATTTCATGTATTGCTAGCCCACACCTCACACACATATAACACCACTAGAATAACTAATAACTTAAAAATGACCCTAATGGTTTTCCAATCGCACAACTTTGTTATTTTTTCTATACTTAAAAGTGAATAGAGTACCCTCCATCCTCCTTGTATTTGTTTCATCTTGCATATTTCCCAATTGAGTTTGCTTTGAAAACCTAGCTCAAGGTATTTATATTCTGTTACTACCTCTAAAGGATTTTTTCAAATAAAAGATATGGTTGTATTTACTCTCTCTGAGTATAGAAGACCATAATTTAAGTCTTTATTTTTACTCTTTTCGAGTATAGAAGACCATAATTTTAGTCTCGCTAGTGTTTACCTACATCCCAACTTCTTTACAAAAATGCTCTAAAGCTTTTAGATGTTCTTGTAAACTTTCAAGTGTCTTGCCAATCAAGACAAGGTCATAGGCATAGAGAAGAATTTTCACTACATTATTAATCAATTGTATTCCCTCTCCTTGCATCCTTTCTACCCGTTCCTCCAATTTTTCAATAAAAAGATCAAATAAAGTAGATGACAATGGACAACCTTGTTTCACCCCAATATCACTCCCAAAACACTTTGATAGTCCTATAGTTCTAATTTTTACCACCACTTGCTCATAAAGTTTGTGTATAACTACTTTATAGTTGGTTGGTATGTCAATTTCTCCCATTATATTCTATAATTTACCTTTAGGTATTGTGTCAAAAGCCTTTTTAAAGTCCACAAAACAACAATAAACTTCTCATTTTTCATTCCATATCCTCTCTATTAGGTGCCTTAAAGTAATGTAGTGATCTATTGTTGAGTACTTTGGTCTAAACCTTGCTTGCCTTATTGTCCTCTTTCCTTGATTTTCTACCCATTGACTAATTTTACTTTCTACTATGTTGTGAAACAATTTTACAAAAAGAGGATTAATCATGATGGTGCTGTAATTTGAAGAATTGTTAGTGTCTCCATTTTTATGCAATGGTATAACTAGGCTAGTTATCCATTCTAGTGGAAAGCCTCCTTTAAGGATTCTATTAAAAATATTTTGGATGTGTGGTGCTAAGGTGTCAATCCCACGCTTGAGATGTTTCACTTGCAAACCATCTATATCATAAGTTTTACCTGTTGCTATTCTCTTAATGCCCTCCGTCACATCTTTTAGAGAAAAGAGTTCCTCAATTACATCAATTATAAGAGAGATATTTTTTTCTTGATTTCTCTCTACTTAGCATACTACAACTATTGTTCATTCGTGATATTATTTTTATGTGTCTTTTGCTTTATTGTAACTCTTTCCAACATTGTCTTGGGCTATGCTAAGATACATAAACTCTTTTTACCTTCTTCTTATGTATTCTTCTTTTTGTGCTTTCTTAGATTATTTATATATCTTGCTATTTGTTTCTTTTTGCCTATTTTTTTTAAGGGTTATCTTATACCTTGTATTCTTCATCCTACCATATCATACTATAGATTTCCAAGAAAACTTTTGTTGTTTTCTTTTCCCAAATTTATATTTATTTTCTACATCATTCCAAGATTCGAACCCAACATTAAAGAAGTTAAAAGATTTCAATCCCTTAACCCTTTGACATTATTAAAGACTCGAATCGCTTAAACCCTCGAGAGTGCTTCTACTCTTTCTGTGTCACTGATCGGTGGAGCAAAACGTGGCGGAGGCGGCGGCGGATTTGGCGGCGACGCTGAAATGCCACAATCTTCCCTGCGCCGCCACCAGATTCTCACCACACAAAAATGCCTTGGAATACATATCCTCCACGGTTCGTTCCACGTCGTGGACAAACACATCGGTGCTCTTTCCGGGCGTGGCGCGTAGCGCCATCAGAGCGGAGCTATAAATCGCCTGCATCCGCCCCGGCGCCTCCGGAAAGTAGCCCCGCGGCGCATCGATCATGATCGCATCCCATTCGGTGTTATAAATCTCCGCCGGAAGGTTGCGCAGCGCCAGCTTGCAGCCGGAGAACTTCAAACCCTCGTGCGCCGGCGCACATTCCGGCGCCGCCTGCGCATACTTGAGCAAATCGTAGGCCTCTGTGAGCATGGTCGGGTACTCCACGTAGTGCGCCTCGAGCTGCGGGTGCTTCTCCCGGACGGCTCTGATCCATTCCTCGTCTTCCTCCAGAAATACGGTGCGCCCGCCGTGGTTGAGCGCCGCCCAAAGAGGACTGTCGTAACCTAGCCCGAAAACCAGAAAATTGCACGGACTCTTCTTGGTGAGCACTCCCGCCGATATTTTGATTTCCTCTGGCGTTTGCTGGGGAGTAATGTTGGCGGTGGCGTAGTGGATCAGCGCCGTGGCCACGGGCGCCGGCAGCTTGTCGCATTTCGGCGAGGGTTTGGGGCAGGAGTCCCCCACCGCCTGGGATTCGACCCAGCGACCTCCTCTGAATTTTGTCTTTGATTTGGTGTAGGCAGTGATGCTCAGTGACAAAAGGACGACGAAAGCCAGAAACAGCACTGTGACGAAAACCCTCGGCTTTAGTGTTTGCTTCGCCATAGGAAAATTTTCAGTTAAAGCCTCTGTTTTTTGCTTGGAGTTCCCTTTGCTCTCTAATAGTGAGATAGCGTGGGGTATAAACGTTTGGTATTGATTCCGTTCATTTTTGGATGTAGTATGAAGTTTAATGATTCTGCTTAGTTTTGGAAGACAATCATTAGTTAAGATGTTTGTATTTTCTTTTTATATTGGGAAGACAATCATTACATAGTGTACTTTAAAGAAAATTATTAGGTGAGATGTTTTTTTATTGGTTAGAAACGTACAATCAATATTTAGATAATATATAGGGTTGAGCATTCTCATTCCAGTCATAACTCATAATACACCCTAAAGGCTTATCAATTGGGGATAGTTAAAATGTCTTTAATATTATTAGAGTGCATACCATTTTTTTTAGTTTTTTCTCTTTCTCATGACATTTTATATGCACCATTCATTTTTTTTTTTAATAAGTATTATAAAGATCAACATTAGGTAAATGTCTTTAGGTAGGAGTCTTTAAAATAGATGGTTAGAGTACACGCCTCGTTTTTAGTTTTTCTTCCTTTCTCATGACATTGTATGTGGCGGTCATGTTATTTTGCTTTGTTTTTATGTTCATATTTGTTTGATCAAATCTGAAACTATAAGTTGCATTGATAAAAATGTGATTTATTGAGCACACAAGCACAAATCATAAAGTAGAGATCTTTGTATCATTGATGCAATTTAATGATTTTATTGACATTCCAATGAAAGATATTTAGGTGGAAATTATGGAGTAAAAATGTTATCAGATCAAAGTTGCATAAAACACTCATTAAATATGTGATTATTGACCATTATTCTTGATTAGGTTTATCAATTAGGTTCCAGGAAATATAAAGTTCAATTGTCTTTCAAAACATCTTAATATGATATTTCAATATATTTTACATTGTGAAATTTTGATTCTAAACTTTTGAACCCAATCTCTATTGTTACTCTTGTCACTTTTAATAACCTTGCTTCCTTTTACATTGTGAGATTGGAATTTGCTATCTTGTGTTTATATTGAGCTCTCTTGAACCACTTCTATATCATGCATCAAAGAAGGTCGTGGCATTTCATCTAATCCACGCAAGCGGTCCATTGGCTAGCATTATAGTTCATACTACTTACCATGCTTCTTTGTTAATATTGAGTAGTTTCTTTTTTTTTATTGCGTGAATTCTTATTTACTTTCAAATGAGTTAATGCTAAGTATTTAAAATACTAGAAGAAAGTGATTATTTTTTGATGTTTGATCAAGATTATTATTATTGCAAAACAATTTTGTTTTAAATAGTATATCGCTAGGTATTATTGAAAATCATTGCAACTATTTTTAGCAATATTCATGTCTTGTTGTTCATCACAACCAATTCCATTGCTTTGTTAAATATCAATTTGTTGACAAATATCCTTAATGCATTGTTCTTCTTGACATTCATTTTACTCTATGTTACAAGTTATATTTCACTAAACAACACAGTTTTGCATCATCCATACATGTTCTATAATTAGCAAACCCTTGAAGATACCTATAATAGGAGTTTTGGTTCTTGCTATAAAATGCTTCTCCATATACTACTATACATGAAACACTTTTGAATATGTAGAGACTCCACTTTTAAATTATATATATATTTTTATAATTTTTGAAAATATATGTCTAGTGATTATACTTATAAATTTTTCATGGAGACAATATAGTATAATTATTTCTTGTCACAAGTAATAGTCTAAAGTGAGGTTTTTCTTGGGACATTGTATGGTATGGCTTTGGGCTCTCATCCAAAAAGACTTAAGTGCAAACCACAACGGGGTGTGTGAGTATTTTAAAAGTTTTTTTTAATTGGTTTTATGGGATTGAAATAGACCCCATCTATGTTACATTGCGATCATATAATAATATTATAACATGACAATTATGTGTGTATTATGTAATGAAATTCAAATTTGGATATCCATGAAGTTAAACTCACAACATATTCATACCATTTGATAAGGGATATGCTTAGTTGTTATTGAAGTTTTATTCTTTTAAACAATGTCAATCTACACATGTTAATTTAGAATCTTAAATATTCTTTTCTCCAAAGGCTCTTTATTTTAAAATATTCTAACCAATATTCATACCATTTGATAAGGGATGTGCTTAGTTATTGATGTTTTCTTTGTCTTTTAAATAATGTCAAAAATTAGAATCTTATGTTTAGTTATTGATGTCTTTTTTTTAAATAATGTCAATCCACACGTGTTAATTTAGAATCTTAAATTTTTCTTTGTGCCAAAAACTCTTTATTTGAAAATATTCTAACCAATATTCATACCATTTGATAAGGGATGCTTAGTTATTATGTTTTCCTTTTCTTTTAAATAATATCAATCACCACATGTTAATTTAGAATCTTAAATTTACTTTGCATCAAAAGCTCTCTATTTGAAAATATTCTAACCAATATTAACCAATACTAATAGATAGAAGGTTTAAGGTTTATGCTCCAATACTCCCTTAATTAGATTCACAATAAATATGAAATATTTTTAAATATGTCTTGAGGACCAAAACAATCTATTAGTTCAAGAGCATTAATACAAGATTGGATATGGGGTATAGTCCTACTCTCTTTTGGATTCAAACTTTAAATGTCCTATTTAGAGTTTCAAAGTTTAACAATATCCAATTAAAAAAAATTGTCCAACAAAGTCAAAAAGCTCAACATCCTTTTATCATCTTTTGAGATGTTTATTCTTTTATTGATTTTGATGAAAAGTTTTTCCCATTTTTTCTATTTCAATTCTTCAAAAAGTTTTATTATTAAGTTTACTTTTAGACTATCCTCATATGCAACTGTGATGTCCTCATAGGCTTCACATTCCATGACAAAATGTTTTTTGGTCTCCACTACTCTTGTTGTGCAAAAGACGCATTTGTTCTAACCATGTCTTTTGAGGAATTGTTCATCTCCTAGTTTCGCATTTGAGATGGTGTGAACTGGATCTTAGTTGGGTTATAACCATTTTTCCTTTCATTTGATCTTTGTATCTATGTACATCTTTTGACTGTGTTCACAGTTTGGGTTGAACTTGTTGATATAATTGTTTTTTTCCTTTCTAAATTTTTAGTTCACATGGCAAGTTTGAATTTTTCGCCACCTAGTGTTTAGTTTCTTTGTTGGAGTTTGGAACCTCATCAAATTTAGTGCTTCATTTTTTCATTTATTTGTTGTTTTGTTTCATCTATGTGATTTTTCTTCTATTTAGTGTAATTTTGAAATTATTTGTAATCAATCACTTTTGAATTCTTTCTATTTGTCTCCATTTAAAATTTGATGAATTGGAGGTCCGAGGTGTAGACCAATTGGTTCGACCAAACCCCGTGAGGAAGCGAAGGCCCAAGGTTCAAATTTTGGACCTCGTCGGATTGAACGCCTGTCCCTTTCCTAGTGCTTTTAGCGGCGTAAAAAGTTTAAAATGATTGTGGCATGGTGGTTATAGGGGTGGATTGCACATAGAACTATGTGCGATTTTCGTGGCGGATAGCGTTAAATACTACGACAACCATAAGAGTCGGATAGTCTGCCCGGATTCGTGGCAATTACCAATTCCACCATGTGAATTCAAAAAAAAAAAATTGATGAATTGTCTGCCCACATCTCATAGCCATATAACGTCACTAGAATAGCTAATAACCCAAAATGACCCTAATGGTTTTTCAATCCCACAATTTTGCTTTTCTACCCATATTTAGCAATGAGAAGAGTGCCCTCCATCCTCCTTGTATTTGTTTCATCCTGCATATTTCCCAATTGAGTTTGCTTTGAAAATCTAACTCAAGGTATTTGTATTTAGCTGCTATCTCTAAAGGATTTTCTTAAAATAAAATATATGGTTGTTTTTACTCTCTCCAAGTATTTAAGACCATATTTCCCAATTGAGTTTGCTTTGAAAATCTAACTCAAGGTATATGTATTTAGTTGCTATCTCTAAAGGATTTTCTTAAAATAAAATATATGGTTGTTTTTACTCTCTCCTTCAAGAACTAGAGAGGGTGGAGACCACGGTTTGAATCCTTCAAGCCTTGTAGAACTAGAGGGCATGTCGCACCAACGCCGTCGTTTACGTAAAAAAACTTACTTGGTACAATTGGAGGTTATAGTGGCATCAAAGAGCCAGATTCGAACCTACGATGAGGCGATGAAAATATGTAACGAGTTACCGATTCCTCTAGTATATGCAAAAAAAGAGAGTATAGAAGACCATAATTTTAGTCTTTACTAGTGTTTACTTGCATTCCAACTTCTTTAAAAAATGCTCTAAAGCTTTTAGATGTTCTTAAACTTTCAAGTGTCTTGCCAATCAAGATGAGGTCATCGACATAAAGAAGAAGACTTACTACATTATTTGCAATTATATTCCCTCTCTTCACATCCTTTCTACCCGTTCCTCCAATTTGTCAATATAAAGACCAAATAAAGCAAATGACCATGGACAACCCTATTTCATCCCAATATCACTCCTAAAACACTTTGACTACAGTTATGATTTTTACCACCACCTGCACATAAAGTCTGTGTATAGATGCTATATAGTTGGTTAGTACATCAATTTCTTTCATTCTTTTCCATACTTTACTTCTAGGTATTGTGTCAAAAGGCTGTTGAAGTAAACAAAACTCTCTATTAGGTGCCTTAAAGTGATGCAATGATCTATTGTTGAGTACTTTGGTCTAAACCTTGTTTGCCTTTTCCTTTTTCCTTATTTTTTGTCCATTGACTAATTTTGCTTTCTACTAAAAGAGGATTAATCATGATGGTGTGTTAATTTGAAGGGTTGTTGGTGTCTCCATTTTTATGTAATGGTAAGACTAGGTTAATTATCAATTCCAATGGAAAGCCTCCTTCAATGATTCTATTAAAAATATTTTGGCTGTGGTGCTAAGATGTCAACCCCACACTTGAGATGTTCAACTTGCAAACCATCTATATCTTGAACTTTACCTATTGCTGTTCTCTTAATAAACTCCACATCATTAAGAGAAAAAAGTTTCTCAGTTGAGTCAATTATAAGAGGGATATTCTTTTCTTGGTTTCTCTCATATAATTGCTTAGCTCTTGGACCATGTTTCGCAAGATATATCAACTGTTTTTTGCCTTGCTCTTATGTATTTTTTTTTTTGGTTTTCACTAGTTTTCCTTATTGTTTTACATTCTTTATCATGCCATGAATTTATAGGAAAGCTTTTATGTTCTTATTTTCGGAATTCAACATTCTAAAACTTCTTTGATTATATCTATTTTAATTTTTTGAAAAAATATCTATTTTTTAAGGTTTAGAGTTCCAATACTACCTTAATCATTATTGACAACTAAAAATTTAGGATTCAAATCTAACTACCTCCACCAAAATCAGATAAATAAAAAACATATCAAACAAATATATCATCCCACAAGGATGTTCCCTTAACAAAAGTTTAAATGGATCAGCACAACTTCCTTCTCCTCTTCTTACAACATCTACAGCAATCCCCTAGCTATTTCATACACCAAGCACCAATTCCCTTGTGGAACAAGTTGCACCAAATATTTTTTTTTAAGGTCCAGGCTCCTCTTCAGGCGCTGAACATAACAGGGTCAAAATATTTATGTAATTTAAAAGCAAACACCTAATAGACTACAGGCTCTCTCCAGGTCTTAGAGAAGTAATAAGGTTGATAAATGGAAAGTTTTCTTTAAAGAGGTTAAAGATTGAGACATTATTAGAGACTTCAATCTCTTAACCATACTAAATACTCGAATCCCCCTCGACGATGCTCCCATTGGTGGAGCAAAAGGTCGCGGCGCCAGCTTTGGCGGGGACGCTAAAATGCCACAACCTCCCCTGCGCCGCCACCAGATTCTCACCACACAAAAATGCCTTGGAATACATATCCTCCACGGTTCGAGCCACGTCGTGGACGAACACATCGGTGCTCTTTCCGGGCGTGGCGCGTAGCGCCATCAGAGCGGAGCTATAAATCGCCTGCATTCGCCCCGGCGCCTCCGGAAAGTAGCCCCGCGGCGCATCGATCATGATCGCATCCCATTCGGTGTTATAAATCTCCGCCGGAAGGTTGCGCAGCGCCAGCTTGCAGCCAGAGAACTCCAAATCCCCCTTCGCCGGTGCACATTCCGGCGCCGCCTGCGCATACTTGAGCAAATCGTAGGCCTCCGTGACCATGGTCGGGTACTCCGCGTAGTGCGCCTCGAGCTGCGGGTGCTTCTCCCGCACGGCCCCGATCCACTCCTCGTCTTCCTCCAGAAATACGGTGCGCCCCCCGTGGTTGAGCGCCGCCCAAAGAGGACTGTCGTAGCCCAGCCCGAAAACCAGAAAATTGCAGGGACTCTTCTTGGCGAGCACTCCCGCCGATATTTTAATTTCCTCCGGCGTTTGCTGCGGAGTAATGTTGGCAGTGGCGTAGTGGATCAGGGCCCTGGCCACGGGCCCCGGCAGTTTGTCGCATTTCGGCGAGGGTTTGGGGCAGGAGTCCCCCGCGTGGGATTCGACCCAGCGACCTCCTCTGAATTTTGCCTTTGATTTGGTGTAGGCAGTGATGCTCAGTGACAAAAGGACGACGAAAGCCAGAAACAGCGCTATGACGAAAATCCTCAGCTTTAGCATTTGATTCGCCATCGACCCCATTAAAATTTTTATTGGTGAAAAAATGCAATTTTCAATTTTAAGTCTTAAGCCTCTGTTTAATTCTGGGAGCTCCCCCTTTGCTCTCAAATAGAGAGAAGCCCCTGGTGTTGGCGTAAGATGATAATGCTATGGTGGGTAGAAACGTTTGGTGCTCCCACTATTCTACAATGAAGTGGTTTGGAAATCATGCACCCCATATTTTTCTGCTACCTTACTTCATGTAGTTTAGCACATTTTTTAAAAAGAATATGGTTAGAGTGTTAACATCTAGGAAACCCCCATAAGTTCCCACCAACCCACTAATTATGTATTTTGCTATTTTTAATCATTGACATAACAACCGTTGTATCTTAAGTGGGGATGTAGATGAGGAAGAAGTCGGAGGGTTTTAAATTTTTAAGCATGTTGTTTGAATTTTTAATTGTTTCAGGGTAGGTATTTTTTAAAGATTTGATAGTTTTGGACACTTCAACAATATGTTGTTGGTGTTTCATTTTGGTTACTTTAATATGAATTATCTTGGTTATCTTAATTGGAGTCATGGGGAGGGAGGCTTTTCTTGTTATGCCTGCGTAATATTGTTGGTGTTTCATCTTAGTTACCTCAGCTTGAATCATGGGGAGGGAGGTCCCTTGTTGTTATGCCTTTGCTACGTTGGTGTTTTATCTTAGTTACCTTAGCTTGAATCATGGAGGGGGAGGTCCCTTGTTGCTATACCCCTATCATGTCGTTGGCGTTTCATTTTGGTTGCCTTAGTTCAAATCATAGAGGGGAAGGAGGCCCCTTGTTGCCATGTTGTCGAGAGTGTGGCCCTTAGTTGTGCCACCCATTTTACTTGGCATTACTTAAAAAAAAATTGATACTCTTAACTTTCAAATATTATTAAAGATTTCTAATACTTAGCAAAATGTAGTTGAATGTTTTATCTTAATATTTTTCTTCAATGTTATTTTTGTAACACAATTTTGATAGGTTAACTATTTTATTTATTTGTAAAATATTTGTAGGTGATGTTTTATAACTTTATTAAATGGTATTAGTTTAGATGGTTAAAAACTTCAATTTCAATAGAATGATTCATGTTTAAATCTTGCAAGGGCATCTATTATTATTATATGGTTCATCAAAATCTAATTTGATATCACTATATCCTTTGTTGAGAAAGTGTTATGGTTTGTTGAGAACGTGTTGATGAGATGATATGGGAGGGGTTGTTTTAATAGAATATGACCGATTAACAAATAGATAAGTTTGTAATTCTGATATTTTTTGTTAGCTAATAAAAAAATAATAGAGAGTAATTTAGTTACTAAGGGGATATGCTTTGGTAATCACTTTCTCACAATTTTAAGGAGATTTGAATGAAGATAGGGTGATAATTGTCTTTTCTTGCTCAAACAATGGTTTGGCTTAACTAGCAGGAAGCTCCTCTAAATCATTGGACACTATGCCATTGAGGTGTCAACAACAATGGATCAAACGACACAAGACACATGAGGTTGGCAATGTTGGTATGCAAGAGGTGGTACACATGGATTAGGATGCAAGGAGTGTTAGGTGTGTGGAAGCCTAACTTCATACAATATTGCTTCTAATATAATATTTTCATTGCTCCTTTGTCTTTATTCAATTGAGGAGAGAATTAGGGTTCACACATTGGTCTAAGTGGGTTGCTCCTTTGTCTCTATCCAATTCACGAGAGAATCCAGGTTCAAATGTTGGTCTAAATGGGTCCCTCCTTTGTCTCTATCCAATTCAAGAGAGAATCAAGGTTCAAATGTTGGTCTAAGTGGGATGCCATTTGGACTTTCTACGTTGGTTCAGTCAATGGAGGCTAGTCAAGCTTATGAAGTGCCTACAATCTTGCAATCTGCAATTGGATTTACTAGTCATCTAGAAAAAAAATGTAGATCTTGCGACTTTTATGGTGGGGTTTCTTGTGTTTGCTTAGTAAGGGTTGTTATTTCTTCTTGTTGCTTTGAGTCTAGCAATGTTTATCCCTAATATGGGGTTTCTTCTACAATTTTATCTCCTATGGTAGGGCCTTTTGTTGTCCATCTAGTGTAACCTATGGGTTTGGAAATTCTATCTAGTCATCTTGCATAGGGTGTAGGGCATTAAGCACCCCATCATGTTGTAGGGGGTGTTGGGCCTCAATGGTCTGTTGGGTTAAATGTGTGGGGTTCTACTCAAGGTTTTGGTCCCTTTTCTATTGATATTAATATGAATCATCTAGCGCACACATCTTGTATTTAAAACTCTAAAAATCTCATGGGGGTATTGTTTTTGAGTTTATACAATTGTAGTTTGAGGGTCCAAGTTTTGATTCTCTTCCATGAGGTGTTGATGATTTGGTCATTGAACATTCTTTGGGCAATACAAAAACTTGCTCTTCTTGTGAAGGGGTTGCAATCAAAATTTCTCTTTAGTGGCATACGTGGTGGCACCTAGGATCTTCCTACCCTTGGAGGTACATTGGGTAATTTGCAGGTCAAATTTTTTGAAAGTGAAGATGGAGGAAGTTGTGGTTGAGGTCAATATTTAATGTCACTTGTCATTGGAAATTCAATTGCATAGTCTTAGAACCTACGTATCGTCCCAAAGTACCTTTTGCCAAATGAGTTTATCTCTAACATAATGGATTTTTAGCACATGGTTGTGTGGGCTACTCTTGCTGATATATTTGATGAAGATCCTCCACATGAAGACATTGGAGGAGGCACATAATTAATGCATTGAAGTCTCTAAAGTATTGAATAAGTGTTTTTAATAAATGTATTTTTGGAGTGCATGATCAGTAGAACCCGACACTCTTAAGTATCGTATTAGAAAGTATACATCGAAAGGAGAATTTCTCTCTCAAATCTATAGATTCTAGCATCACCCTAGAAATTATTTTTGGTCATAAGCTAGAAATAGAGCTATGACTATGATGTAATAATGGGGGTATGTTAGGAGTTATTACATCATAGTCCATGTGAAGTGGCAAGTGGTATAACCACCCATCACAAGGTCTATGCATGTAGTATAGGATAGTGGTAGTTGTAAGTTTGGTTAGGAGATTGTTATACCTAAAATAGGTATTCTATGCATTTTAATACCTATTGCTTCATGATGCAAAATCATCAAAGCATTGAGTTCTAACACAAAAAGCCTAACCTACACTCAAATAATTTTAACAAATTTTATCTCCATGGAAAAATTACCACTCCATCATCTTAAATATAGGATATCATTATTTTATCCTTGATTTCTAAATTGGAGGTAATGATGAGGAAAAATCCTTTCAACATAAAAGTCACAGAATAATTTGATTTCAATTACCACTTCCACTTGATCAATTTTTAAATTTGTAAAAAAACATGGCCACTAGTCATGAACTTATATATTAACCCTAGGTTTTAAGAATTATTATGTCATGCTTAATCATCTCATCCTTGATAATTAATTATAGTGTAACATGTGTTGCCTAGATAGGGCTTGTCATGACTATTATCTTCCTATTATCCCCAACTAGGGCATCTATACTTCCAACCAAGGCATCCTTGCTTCTAGTTAGAGCTTTCAATTATGAATTTCCTTTTATGCTACCTAGCTTTTCCTCATAAGAATCCCTTGTTTTTGAATTTCTCCAAATGTTTGAAAAAAAATATGAGGTTTATTCCTTGCTCGCACTTACTTCCTACTTGCACTTGCTCCTTCTCACACTCGTTCCTTACTCTTCTCCAGAGATATAAAACAAGTAAAGTTGAGACTCACTCCTTGCTTGTACCACTAGGTATTCATTGTAGATGTGTGTGCGAGTGTGTTGCTTCAATTGGGGACCACTTCCATCAAAATACCAAAATATTATGTTTTTTGTTAGGTTAATTAAATTATATCTAGCTTTCCCTTTTATCAAATATATTCATATTCATCAAGTGTTGTGTTTCCACAAACAACTCCTTGACATCATTTTTATTAAGAGATAAAATCTCACTCGGCTAGTTTCCTTCTAAAATTTGAATTTCACTTAGACAAAGATCAACACCATGATTGGGCAAGTTATCTACTACCTAATTTGCTTCTCTATATATTTGCTCACATTTCCAAAATATTGCCTCCAATAATAGATGATGAACATCAACAATAATATTATTTTTTATCCAATTTCCATAGCCATTTGTATTGATACCATTAATAATAATTTATGAATCCCCTCAACTAACATATAGTTCCATCCTTTTTCACTTGCAATTTTAATCCCTATAAGATGTGTCATAGCCTTTGCATAGTTGTTAGTTGAATTTCCATATAATTCTAAGTAAGTGAGAAGAATTTTATCTTCATTATTTGGAAAAACAACACCTCCACCACCTTTTTTCAAATTTCCTGAAAGCACCATCAAAATTATTTTTAATAAACCTAATTTTGGGACATTTTCATTTTACTATAGATCGAAGCAAATTCATTGTTTTAATGCCATTATTGCAGTTGATCCTTCTATGTATATTCAAATCCTCTAAACAAGTGGTTGGCACCTCTTCTTTTACACTTGAGACTTCCCATGCTGAGAACCATATAACATTTTGCATGAGAGGAAATAATACTCTTTCAAACTTGGGCATGATTTTGAGATTTATTTTTTAAAATTCTAATATTCCTTTCAAGCCATAAATTCCAACAAATAGTAGCAAGACTAGTCCTCCAAAAAACACAAAATGCTTTAGATTTTAAATTATTAATCCAACATTCATCAACTCTTTCAATGTTGATGGAGCTACCTAATATATTCTCATATTTTTGAAAAAACAATCCCAAATGTTGTGAACAAAGTGACAATGAAGAAGCAAATGGTGTGATGTCTCTAAATCCTTCTCACACAAGGAATATTTAAAAGGCCATTATATATGCTTATTTCAATACTCTCCTATATTAATCTTACTTTGAACTACTAACAAAAGGAATATTGAGGCCTCAAGGAAAACCTTAATGACCAAACATTCTTTCAATGGGATCTTTGGGATTAGGACATTTTGATTGCTCTAAATCCTCATATCCTACTTGATCTAGTATCCACCATCTTTTGTAGACTCCAAACTAGCTCATCCTTTTGCGTAAAAATAGGTAAAAAAAATTCTTAAAGCATCTTCTGAATCTCATCTACTTTTTGTTTCAATTTCTCTCCTTCAACTATGTTACTATTAGAAATCCATGATCTAGAGTTGTTACTCACATTAATATAATCTTTGATCTTTGGACCTTTACAAGATAGACATGATCGAGCCAATGATTGCAATTTGAAGAACATGTGCTTATATTGAGAGGGGGGGTGAACAATATAACATAAAAAATTTTCCCAAATAGAAGCATCAACATTAATGAAACCATAAACATCACAAAAAACATCACACACATAAGAGACACCATTTTAACGTGGTTCACCCAATGTGGGCTACCTCCATAGAGAAAATATTTTACTAAAACTTTCTCAATCAATCTCTTGGGAATCCTTCCCAAATTACAATGTTTATGGATTTATGTCCAAAGGAGATGTTGATCCCCTAATCTCAAGTTCGTGGATCTCTTCCACAGGAGAACTCTTTCCCCTTCTGCTCTGGCTAGTGATCTTCTAGAAGACTTTGTATCTATGTTGCACTGACTGGTAGATCTCTCTCCACTTGAATACTTCTCACTTAGATCTTGTCTTCAATTGTCCTGGTTGCTAGATCTCTATCCACTGAGACTCTGTCCTCTATACTCTGTCACCTCCAAAGCTCTGTCTCAATATTGTACCAGACATAGTTCAATCGGTCTGGCACAGTTTTGCTCAATCTCTTGCACTAAACACAGTACAATCGGTCTAGTACAATTATGCTCAATAGGTTCACTCATAACCTGCTCAAATCTGCGCATTAGGTTTACCCAAAAACCTGTCTAAATCTGCTCAAAAGGTTCACACAAAACCTGTCTAAATCTGCTCAACAAATCCGCTCTAGGACTTGCTCAAATCTACTCAATAAGTCCTCTCTTGGACTTGCTCAAATCTGCTAAATAAGTCCTCTCTTGGACTTGCTCAAATCTATTTAGCAAGATTTCACAAAAGCTTAACTCAAAACAGTCCACAAGCCTTCTCAAAGACTTGTCTCAAATTTGCTTAACAAGCTCACACAAAACTTGTTCAATCTCATAGAATCATAAAGAGAATTTTTAGAGACTCAATATGTTCTATACTCAAAGTACAATCAATATCTCAATTCAATCTCATAGAAGCATAACGAGAATTGTTAGAGACTCTATATGTTCTATACTCAAATCCCAATCTCAACTTAATAGAAGCATAAAGAGAATTGTTAGAGACTCAATATGTCCCATTTTTAAATCTCAATCTCAACTCAAATCAATCTCATAGAAGCATAAAGAGAATTGTTAGAGACTCTATATGTTCTATACTCAAATCTCAATCTCAACTCAATAGAAGCATAAAGAGAATTGTTAGAGACTCAATATGTCCTATTCTTCAATCTCAATATCAACTCAAATCAGAATATAGAATAGTTTATTTTATGGAACTTGAACAACCATTTCACACATCCACTTGACTAGGCTTAACCAACTCAACTCAACCAATCACATCAAGGAACAACCCTTTCTCACAAACCCTAGTTCAAACATGTATCAACCAACTCAAAATATTTCCAACAATGCTTTATCTCAAGTCTCACATAACAATGATACTCATGTTCTTTTCTAGATCATGTTCAAGTTCATTTCATCATCAATGGGCTTCAACAACAATGCTAATGAAACAAGGTTTAAATACAACTCACAAATCAGAAAACCTTGAAGCATTCAACCAACCATCTTCACAAAGGAAACTTCAATTAATCCTTTTCACTCCAATGATATTTTAGAAATCAACCACCACAAACAATCAATAAGAGAATGTGCCCATACCTTTTTGATGCCAATAAGTTGTCCACAAAATCTGCCACACTTAATCACAACTTTCCTTTTCAATATTAATAAGGGTTAGTGGTCTTTTAAATAATCACAATAAAAGCATAACTTAATTTACATCCTTTTCACTCCAACTTCATAAACACATCCACCAAAGTCTATTTTAATAAAAACCCTTATTAAGAATAACCCACAATAAATCTCTCAAAATCACTTTAACAACTCCTTATTTCTCCTAAAATCAAATTTCAATTTCCATCAAAATAAAACATAAATCAAATATGGTTTTGCAATAATAACCACAACCCTAATGATAAAATTTAATTCCCATTAAATACCTTATAACTCCAAACTTTAGGGCTAATAAAAATTATTAAAGGCAAAAACGTAAATACCTCTCAAGGGGATTCGAACCCCCGTCCGCCACACACCACGAGCGTCTTAGCCGCGGCTAAGATTCCAACCGAGCCAAAGCACTCTTTGGAAAAGCAAAGGCCAAAAAGGCCTTTAATAATCTTCCTCTATCGTAAAGGACAAAGCGCCAAAGCACTGCCCACACGCTGTCGTCAAGGGGATTCGATCCCTGATATTTGCGCTGCCCATAGTCTTAGCAAAATCAATATGCCAAAGTGCCACGCCTCATACCACGTTTGATATTTCCAAATCATTGCACTTTCTTCGTTGCTTCTTTTTCAACAATTTGCACGAGCTCTTTCGAATTCCAAGGCAATTAACACACGAGAGCAAGGATGATTATTTGGTTTAATTGCCACCCCTTTATATAGTGTTTAATAACACTTTGAAGACGTCGGCGGAAATATTAAAATTGTATTTGCATGATGAAATCGGTGGGAAACTTTCCATTTAAATTTGAATTTAAATTTTAAATAATTAAAATTTAAACCAAACATTAAAACTTAAATAACTCCATCACCCGAGCCACCTTTTTCGATGAAACAAAAGCCTAATGTGGGTTTTAAGAAAAACCCAGATCAAATATGTTGTCCATGGTTTTAAATAAAACCTTTTATTTTCCCTGCCTTGGTTTTCAAAAAAACCCTTCATAGATCCTTTTGATATTTATTGCTCTATTGACATCAATGACAACATTTCAGCTTAGGGACTCAAAATGTTCAACATAATTTTGAATTAAAAATAAGAGGATAAAGCTTCAATGATGAGGCTCAAATCAAACTTGAGTTTGCATTAAGAAAATAGTGCCTAAATAAGCATAAGGTACATAATAATCAATCTTCCAAGCAACTAAGTTTTGAAGATAACAAAGAATATACAAACAAGAATGCTAGTTGCTCATAACCAACTAACTATAAAAAGAGTAGTAACTGCAACTATCTCTAAAACAAACAATCCAACGTGATCTTGAATCTTACATTTAACATAAAATAATATAATAATATACCTTAAGTAGGAGATATAAACTATGCTAAATAGATATCCTTATCATACCTCCCAACAATAGAAGCATTGGGCTCAATGCTTTAATAGAGAAAGTGCCCAAAAATACAATCCTCAAATCGATAAAGAAGGCATAAACCTTTCATAAGGCTTTGCTCTATCATAAAGAGTATACAATCATATCTCAAGATCTACTCGATTATAGAGAGCATACACTCACCTATTAAGACTCTGCTCTAGAGAGCATACAATCACCTTAAAGGAATGGAGAAGTGGCTATAATTACCACAAAATATTGTCTGCTCCTCACATCATTCATGCTTAAAAATTGGAAGCTTGCACCTCAAACCAACAATTGATTTCCTTTTCTGCCAAGTAGGTGCCTTGAAGCTATAGTTAATTCACTGTGAGGAAGATTTGCAATAAAGAGAGGATAAGGTAACAAATAGCACAAATCCTTATGATCTAATACATGGCATAAATCCTTATGACTAGGGATGACCAACCTCTCGTCATGTACCCACTAATACCAATATACTTGAGGTTGAAGTCATGTAACCCTAAAAAGATGAGGTGAAGGATTTCACAATGGTAGAGACAAGGTTGAAGAGTGTCTTGTCAAGGCACCCACCAGGGTTGAAACACTCAAAGCCAAGGTAAGGTAAATATAGAAAGATGATATGAATATGCTCAACACCAATGGAGAAGGATTTAGCATAGTTTTATTTGCTAGAGAATAGAAAGAAAAAGAGAAGATGGAAGGTGAGCACTAATTAGTGAGAGAACCATTAATATTGGTTGCAAGAACATTGATTTAGGTTGCAAGTGTTTGGCTTGATGCTATCCACCATGGTTGGCATCTACTAGGTCAAGGTCGAAGCAAGTGAAGAAAAACAATGCGAGGATGTCATCAAAGGGCTTGATGGCTGATGCCATCATTGTGTTTATAGGTGGTGTGCTATTCGTCGACGAGCACAAAGATTCCTCTCTGAAAATATAAAAGGACTCATGGCTTCTAGCGGTACTTCCACATGCAAGTGGGTTCCACATAGACTCACCTAATCAATTAGATGGGCTATCTAATTGTTTACAATAACAAGCCAAAACGCTAGCTTTTACTAATTACATACAAATTTAAGCACAATTATTGTGTATACAAAAGTACTTGGCCAATTACAAAGGATGGCTTTTTGATTCAACCAAATAACTTGGAGAAAACAAGAAGAACATATTTATTCTTTATATGCACCTTAAAAATTATTTAATTGATTAACCAAAAAAAAATTAATTTATTAAATTAATCAAATTAATTACAAAATACATTCTTTAAATATTCAAGTGCAATGTGCTTGATATAATATGCACTTTATAAGAAACTAATTAATTAAGTGAAATAACTAATTAAATTAATAAAATAATAATAATTGTATACCTTATACTCCTTTTAATCTGTTCATATGATGTTTTCATATGAACTGTTTATTTACAATATTTCATTCCAATGGTTTTAAATTCCCACAACACCAAACAATGCATGCAACAGTCTGGAATGAACGCAGGTGTCCAGTGGTCAATGCAGCCAGAGCTCAATAGACCGCATGCAACTATTAACAGCTTAACGCAGACAAGGGTGGTTGAAAACGTCATTGAAATCTCCCAGTTGCCCTTTCGCTTTTACCTAGTCGTGAATTCTCACAGGGAAAGAGTTCTTTCATAGAACTACAACGATTTAAAGTGATCTTGAGTCTCGCGCTTTACATAAAATAATAATATTTGAGTCTCAGGTTTTACATAAAGTAATAGCTATTGAGTCTTAGGTTTTACATGAAGTAATAATAATATGCCTTTAAGTAGGAGATAAAACCTATGCTAAATAGATGTCCTTATCATTCAACTATGTACCATATAAAAAAAATTGCATAATATCTCTTATTGGCAATTTAATATATTTTTTCATCAATTGGAAACTATTTTATATGAATTTTTATGTTGGTAATCTTTTGAATGGTTTTTTTTTTTCAAATAGTTTCATTATATCAAGAGAACCAATATATTTTTTAACATTTTTGTCTAATTTTTTCTAACAATTCATCAACTCTTTGAGTGTTGATGGAGCTACCTAATATATTCTCATATTTTTGAGAAAACGACCCCAAATTGTTTGAGTAAAAGGACAACAAAGAAGTAAATCATATGGTGTTTTTAAATCCTTCTCACACAAGGCACACATGAAAGGTCCATGGTATCCTCTTCTTTGTAGACTCTATCTTGTTAAAATATTACTTTGAACTACTAACTAAAAGAATATTGAGGCCTTAAGAACATCCTATAGAAAATTTTGATTGCTCTAAATCCTCATATCCCAACTTAACCAAGTATCCACCATGTTTTGATAGATTCCAAACCAACTCATCCTTTCATGTAAAAATAGGTAAATAAAACTCTTGAAGCATCCTTTGAAGCTTATTTGCAATTTGGTTGAGTTCTCTCCTTCAACAAGGTTACCAATGGAAATCCATGATCTAGAGTTGATCTTTGACCTTTGGATATTTACAATATAGACATGTCCAAGCCAATGGTTTCCATTTTAAATCAAAGATAAGAACATAAAGCTTCAACCAAGCATCAAACCAACAATTTGCATAATTCCCTAAACAAAACATCTAATATGTTTTTTGATCAATTTCAAACTATACAATATGAAGTTCTATATTGGCGATCCTTTGGGTAGGATTATTTTCTTGAATAATTCCATTGCATTAGGAGAACCAATATATTTTTGAATATTTCTCCCAACTCTTTCCTTGATATTTAAATAATCTCCAACCAAGTTTTGTCCCTTATTCCAAACTCGTAAGTCTACAATTCCACAAGCCTGCCTTTTCAATATTCTTTCCTTTGCAAACACTATCCCACTTACAAAGAAGAAACATAAATTTTTTCTCGCATCCTTTCCAAAGAAAGTCTTTGAGTTTTACAAATTTCTAATGTTATAACTAATGACAATCTTGACAAAGTGACATCATATAAATAGGGATGGATTGCAATGTAGTCTTTATGAGTTGTAGCCTTCCCACATTGGTTAAAAACTTACCTTTCCAACCTATCAAACAAACTTTTATTCTATCTAAACATGAGACCCAAAGCTCCTTTTGATTCCTTTTATAAGAGTAAGGAATACCTAAGTAGGTTGATTAAATTTTTTCAAATTTGAACCCTAAAATATCCACAATAATTCATTGTAGATCTAGGGCAATATTAATGAAATTTTTTAGATTTTATAGCATTAACCCACTTTTCGATAGGCTTCTTATAGCATGATAATATTAATTTAATTAGGGATGTACTTTGTCCACTTGGAGTAGTTTTCTTTGAGATAACACAAACTAGAATGTTTTTTAACCTGTTTACGATAATCTTTGAAATGATCTTATAAATCATATTATAAGGGCTTATTAACCAAAAATTATCAAAATATTTTGTCTCCCCTTTCTTGGAAGCCAACATAATAAATGTGACATTGATATCATTTATTGTAGTCTTCCTTTTCTAGGCCTTTGAACTGCAACCAACATATCACTCTTCAATAAATCCCAAAATTTTTGAAAGAAAATTGTAAGAAATCCATTTGGGTCAAGTTCCTTGTTAGGATGGAAAGAGAAAATTGCTTCTTGTAGCTACTCCATAACCATCTTGTTCATTAGGCTTTAATTTTATTCATATGTGATAATTGATGGAATATTTTACAAAAGATTAATTTAAAATATTTTTGATGCAACAAAAAAAATTGTTTTTGTTGTATCATGATTTTTTTGTACTTCTATCTCCTTGATCCATTTCAAACTATACAATATGAAGTTCTATATTGGCGATCCTTTGGGTAGGATTATTTTCTTGAATAATTCCATTGCATTAGGAGAACCAATATATTTTTGAATATTTTTCCCAACTTTTTCCTTGATATTTGAATAATCTCCAACCAAGTTTTGTCCCTTATTCCAAGCTCGTAAGTCTACAATTCCACAAGCCAACCTTTTCAATATTATTTCCTTTGCAAACACTATCCCACTTACAAAGAAGAACCATAACTTTTTGCTCACATCCTTTCCAAAGAAAGTCTTTGAGTTTTACAAATTTCTAATGTTATAACTAATGACAATCTTGACAGTGACATCATATAAATAGGGATGGATTGCAATGTAGTCTTTATGAGTTGTACACTTCCCACATTGGTTAAAAACTTACCTTTCCAACCTATCAAACAAACTTTTATTCTATCTAAACATGAGACCCAAAGCTCCTTTTGATTCCTTTTATAAGAGTAAGGAATACCTAAGTAGGTTGATTAATTTTTTTCAAATTTGAACCCTAAAATATCCACAATAATTCATTGTAGATCTAGGGCAATATTAATGAAAAATTCTTAGATTTTATAGCATTAATCCATTTTTCGATAGGCTTCTTATAGCATGATAATATTAATTTAATTAGGGATGTACTTTGTCCACTCAGAGTAGTTTCCTTTGAGATAACACAAACTCGAATGTTTTTTAACCTGTTTACGATAATCTTTGAAATGATATTATAAATCATATTATAAGGGCTTATTAACCAAAAATTATCAAAGTATTTTGTCTCCCCTTTCTTGGAAGCCAACATAATAAATGTGACATTGATATCATTTATTGTAGTCTTCCTTTTCTAGGCCTTTGAACTGCAACCAACATATCACTCTTCAATAAATCCCAAAATTTTTGAAAGAAAATTGCAAGAAATCCATTTGCGTCAAGTTCCTCGTTAGGATGGAAAGAGAAAATTGCTTCTTGTAGCTGCTCCATAACCATCTTGTTCATTAGGCTTTAATTTTATTCATATGTGATAATTGATGGAATATTTTACAAAAGATTAATTTAAAATATTTTTGATGCAACAAAAAAAATTGTTTTTGTTGTATCATGATTTTTTGGTACTTCTATCTCCTTGATCCATTTCTCTGTGGATTTTTAAAACCAATATGACTCCTTTTTCAATGCATTATGATAATCAGAAAGTAGTTACTATTCTTGCATATAAGAATCCTAGTCTATACCATTGATTTCTACTATCTCTTATAAAATTTTGAGCTTTGATTTAATCTGCTTCTTTTTCTTAAAAAATCTTATCAAAATATTTGGTATTTTAAATCTTCATTTGCTCCTTTACATATTCTATCTTTTGATAAAACTTGTACATATGTGATATTTCAAAGTCTGCTTCATCGCACCATAACATAATGATCTAGAAGAAATCAAGGTCTTGAAGCCACATAGATTGGAAGAAAATGGATTTAGATTATCATTATTGAATAAATCATAAGTTAAAAGAATTGGTTTGTGATCTGATCCTACTTGCAATAAAATATATAAAGAGATTGTGTACTTTATTTATAACCATGTGTTGGATAACAAAAATCTATTCAATATTTTTGTTGTATGAGTTTTCTCAATGCTTCTATTATCCCATGTATATCGAACACTCGAAAGAATTACATTCCAAAGGTTGTTTGAATTGACAAGTTGGGCAAAATTTTGGTTTGATTTAGACTATCCAAGATCACCACCCTTCTTTTCCAAAGGAGATAGAACTATGTTGAAATCACCCCCAACAATCCATTGATCACAAATGAATCATCATTGTATTTGACAAAAACATGCTAAGGTCCTTCCACCATCGTTCACAAGGAGTAATTATAGTTGGAGCATATGCATTCATAACCCCAAATTTGATGTTTTACACTTTCTCGTAAAATAGTCCAACAAGCCAATTACTTTTTGCTTCTCACAATTCCATTCCATTTGTGTTTGTCCCACATTGTCACAATACTGTTAAAAGCTTCTACATAAGAAATTGCTAGACAATACCCTATTTTTCAAATCTAATTAAAATCATCCTTACATTCCTCACTACTTAATTTTGTTTCTTGTCTTAAAATAGACTTAGGACTATAACAACCTATTAGTTTTTTAAACTTTTTTTAGGGGTATTTTTCATACCCCTAATATTCCATGATGCCAATTTCATCATCTCTTTTTATTTTTATTAGTGGGATTAGCCCCACTTCTAATAAATATTTATGTTGCCCTAGAAAATTTGGCATGTAAGGAATAGTCTCCTAAACACTTTCTTCTTTATGTTACCCTAGAAACACTAAATTACAAGTATGATCCTCCATAGTAATCACTTTCTTCCTCCATAGTAATTAATTTCTTATGTTGCCCTAGAAACCCTAAATTTCCATGGATATCCTCCATGTGCATTTCTTTATTATGTTGCTCTTGAAACCCTAAAGTGCAACGGATACATTCTATACTACTTTCATTTTTATTTCAAGAAGAAAATCTTATGCTACTTGAGGAAAATGAAGATGGTTTAGCTAGATTAACCTTGACCTCCTTTGTTTAATTTACTTTAAAATTGCATCCCCATCTTCCCTCGCATCTTTAACTCCTAAATTTGAACTTGTGTATTGTACTTCCTCATACCTTGTATTAATTTTTCTTCTAATGGTTTATTTGAGTAAACTGTAATAGCCTTTACAATTTGATGATGTAGAGGGGATTTTTTTCCACTTTATTTGGAGTGAAAAATCCTTGATTTGACCATATATGATCTCCTTGATTCATATTGAAATTTTTTTCATGCCCAAAAAATCATCTTTTCTCCATCATTTTTCACTTTACAATCTCTTGCCATGTGTCTAGTCTTATAACATTTGTGATATAGAATACAATGTTTTTTGATCCCATTCTCTTGATTCAAATTTAATCCTAAAGGACCAAGGTAAAGGTTTTAAATATCCATGGAAACACATATTTGAGTGTATATAACATGCATTCTCTCCTTAGTAGTGGGTCCCACCTGTATGAAGTCCCTTATAGGATTGTCGATACTCTTTAAAACTTCCTAATTGATAAGATGATAATGAAATCCAAATATCCTAATCCACACCAAAAGCATTTTAATACTTTCTATCTCTACCAAAAAAAACTCACTTCATGGTCTTAAATATAACTCATCTTTATCCCTATACGAAGGGCCACCATCCATTATTTAATTCCCAATTTTTAAACTAGAGAAGATGAGAAAAAATCCTTTCAAAAGAAAATTCATGGAGATTTAAATTCAACCCCCACTTCCACTTCATCTAATTTTGAATTTGCACTAGTGTCCATGCAACTTACATATGAACCCTCTACTTTTAAGAACCATTATATCATGCTCTATCATCTCATCCTTGATAGTCACATCTAGTGTAGTATTTGCTACCTAGATAAGATTTCTCATAAATTTGCTCTTCTTCTTATCCCTAACTAGACCATCCTTACCTTCAAATAGGGCTGCCTATTTGCACTTACAACAAGGTAAGACTTATTCCCGACTTGCGCTCGCTCCTAACTCACGAGAGTCAAATAATTTAATTGATTAAGCTATTATCATTTAATCCTTTACCAATTTTTTATTTTGTTACAAAGTAAACAAAATCATATTTATATAAAATACAAATAAAATATTATTATTTATATAATATTTAAAATATACATATTTTATATATTTCTAACTTTAATTTATCATGCATTTATTCAGTTTAGCTTTAACCTTGAACAACACTCCATCGTGTATTATATCTTTTTTACTTGATTTTATATAGTTTAAGTGCAAACTTTCCAATCCAAGTTCATCTACAGTAATGTTTCTTTAAAAGATATCATTTTAATTGAAGTTCACCTAACAAAGTCCCCGAGTCTATAAGCCATATGGGATAATCCATGTTGTTTACCAAATAAATGGTTATCCAACGATACTATGACTACCAAAACATAATGTATAACCCTACTTTCATAGGATTTGAACCATGGACCTCCTCTTTAGAATTTCAAAGTCTTCATCATTAGGTCCACTTAGGTTGTACTAAAAGATAAAGTAGTTTTTAACCATAGCTTTTACCAAAGTATGTGTACAACTCTACCCCATTGGATTCAAACGTTGAACCCTCTTTTTAGAGTTTCAAAGTCTAACCTATCATGACATGCCCTGATCAGACTTTCTACATGTGGGACTACGTATTTCTAAAGGATGATTAATACTTAGTTATGATGCATTTAATTGATTGAATTAATCAATTGTTATTATATTCCTTTGATGGAATTAATTAATTGAAGAGATTAATTAATTATTATTATATTATTGGATTGAATTAATTAATTAGAGAAATTAATTAATTAGGGAATTATAAATATTGGAAAAACTATTATATTGTGGAAATATAATAGTTTAATCTAAAAATTATTATATTGTGAAAATATAATAGTTTAATTGAAAAATTATTATATTGTGGAAATATAATAGTTTAATCTAAAAATTATTATATTGAGGAAATATAATAGTTTTAATTTGAAATTAATTTGATGGTGGAAATATAATATGGAATTTATTATTATGGGTGAAATTATTATAAACAAAGATATTTTTGAAAGAAAGAAAAGAATGCATATATTTTAATGGAGGACTTCTATTTTAACAGAATAGATTGATTATATGTTTATTATAAAAAGGGTTGGATTTCATTTAAGAGATTTTTTTGGAGATTGAGAAGAATGAATTTAAAATTGAAATATCTTTCCTAACAGCGTGAGAGATAAGCTCGTAATAATGGTAAGAGGTAGTTATGGAGCATGGCCTTGGAGGCGGGCAACGAGATATCTTTTGGATGTGAAAGAAGAAGGGGATAGCTTCTCCTTTAAAGAGAAAAAATGGCAGATTAAAATAAAGGGGGAAAGAAAAAAAAGGAGGACAAGCTAGAGGGAAAGAAAGGCCTGAAAAAACAAGAATTTCAGGTTAGGAAAACTTCCTTGTTTAGCTTGTTATACAATGTGAATTTATGTTTGGAACCGTTTGTTGTTTTGCTTTTTATGGATGTCTTTTGTTGAGTGCAATAGAAGGTTGTATAGTAAGTCTGTGGACGTCTTTTGTTGAGTGCAATAGAAGGTTGTATAGTAAGTCTGTGGACGTCTTTTGTTGAGTGCATTAGAAGGTTGTATACTAAGTCCGTAGACGTATTTTATAAGTTGCAATAGAGGGCATTTTCATATGTTGGAATTCACTTGTAAACGTCAATTGATGCACTGCCATTAAAGGTTGTGTATGTGCCCAAGGTGTTGTTTTATAATAGCTTTAATAAAGGGTTTACTTAAGCTTTAGTTAAAAAAAAACTATTTCCATAGGTTGAAATAAGTCATAGATGTCAACTATGCATTCTCATTGAGGGCTAAGTATGTGCCCAAGACATCATACTAGTAAGTTTTATTAAGCTTTAATAAAGGGTTTATTTAAACTTTAATAAAGGATAAGTTTAGGTTTGTTTGAAGGGTGTGTTATTCCTTAACGTACGCTGACGACGTTATATATTGGTGTCTTTTAAAAGGATTTTTTTTGATTGGTTGAAAGGGTGTTGAAAGGTCCTTGAACCTTGTACAAGTATTTTTACATGTTTTCCAAACCGACCAAAGAGGCCCATGAGCTAAAGATCAAAGAAAAAGCAAAACACCACAAGAAGAAAGGTGTCGCGATATCGCGACATGTTGCATTTTCGCGGTCCAAAGCATAGGGAAAAAGCAAGGAGGAAAAGGTGTCACGATATCACGACATGTTGCACCGTCACGGCCAAAGGAGGAAAAGGTGTCACGATATCGCGATAAGATGCAACATCATGACCGAAGGAGAGAAAGTGTCGCGATATCGCGACATGTTGCAACATCGCTGCCAGAAGAAAAGAAGTGTCGCGATATCACGACAAGTTGCGTCATCGCGGCCAGAGGAGGAAAGGTGTCGTGATATCGCGACATGTTGCATCATCGAGGCCAAAGAAGAAAATATGTCGCGATATTGCGACATGTTGCATTGTCGCGGCCAAAGGAGAAAAAGTGTCGCGATATCGCGACATGTTGCACCGTCGCGGCCACAAGAGAAAAAGTGTCACGATATCGCGACATGTTGCATTGTCGCGACCAAAGGAGGAAAAGTGTCGCAATATCACGACATGTTGCAACGTCGCGTCTAGAAGAGAAAAAGTGTCGCGATATCGCGACATGTTGTATCATCGCGGCCTAAGGAGAAAAAATGTCGCGATGTCACGACATGTTGCATCGTCGCGGCCAGAGGAAAAAAAGTTTCACGATATCGCGACATGTTGCAGCATCGTGGCCAAAGGAGAAAAAGTGTCGTGAAATCATGACATGTTGCATCGTCTCGGCAAAAACATAAAAAAAGTCGCGATATCGCAACATGTTGCATTGTCGCGGTCAAAGAAGGAAAAGGTGTCGCGATATCGTGACATGTTGCAACGTCGTGGCCAAAAGAGAAAAAGTGTCATGATATTGCGACATGTTGCATTGCCGCGGCCAAAGGAGGAAAAAGTGTCATGATATCGCGACAAGTTGCATCATCGCGGCCAAAGAGAAAAAGTGTCGCGATATCGCGACATGTTGCATCATCGCGGCTAAAGAGAAAAAGTGTCACGATATCGCGACATGTTGCATCATTACGGCCAAAGAGAAAAAGTGTCACGATATCGCGACATGTTGCATCATCGCGGCCAAAGAGAAAAGGTGTCGTGATATTGCGACATGTTGCAACGTCGTGGCCAAAAGAGAAAAAGTGTCCTGATGTCGCGACATGTTGCATTACCGCGGCCAAAGGAGGAAAAAGTGTCGCGATATCGTGACAAGTTGCATCATCATGGCCAAAGAGAAAAAGTGTCACGATATCGCGACATGTTGCATCATCACGGCTGAAAGAGAAAAAGTGTCATGATATCACGACATGATGTAACACCGCGACCAAAGGAGAAAAAAGTGTCACGATATCACGACATGTTGCAACGTCGCAACCAAAGGAGAAAGAAATGTCGCGATATCATGACATGTTGCATTTTCATGGCCAAAAGTGAAAAGTGTCATGATAACGCGACATGTTGCATTTTCGCTGTCGAAGGAGAAGAAGGAAAAAGTGTCGCGATATCACGACAAGTTTCATCAGCATACCAAACCAATCCCCTGGCAACATCTCACATTGTGCAAACATTGAAACTTGTAGGATCGTTCCTTAGGCCAATGGGGAAAAAGTCTCTCCACACTTGAATGTTAGATTCACAGACTCCCTTGTTAGCAAGCCAGTCCGTAGCTTTGTTTCATTCTCGGTATTGATGCTTAATGACTAATTCTGGGTAATTGCCAATTAGGGCCTTGCATTCTTGGAAAATCGAAGCAAGGGGCCAGGGAGGCTTAGTGGTACCATTGAGCCAGTTGATACAGTGCAACGAGTCTCCTTCGATGATAAGTTTATTGATGGTCAACCCTTCCATGAGGATCAAACTTTGGAACAGAGCCCGCGCCTCTGCCAGAGTCTTTTAAAAGGATTTTCAAATACCTTATGTTATAAGGTTATATGGTTGTATATCTCCTTTCACATGCTTGGAGTGTCATTGGGTTGCACACACCATTTTTAAACCCTTTTGGGTTGCTTAAAATATATATATATATATATATATATATATATATATATATATATTATAGAAAACAAACCTTTTAATTGTAAAGAAATGTATATATGAATACATTAGAAAACAAACCTTTTAATTGTAAAGAAACATATATATGATTACATTAGAAAAAAAACCTTTTAATTGTAAAGAAATATATATGAATACATTAGAAAACAAACCTTTTAATTGTAAAGAAACATATATGTGATTACATTAGAAAACATAACTTTTAATTGTAAAGAAACATATATATGAATACATTAGAAAAGGCAGGGGACATCCCTGGGAAGTCCTCCTTGGGAAGTCTTGCACCACTTCCCTGCAGCCTATCCTTGGCCCTGTCCTAGATCCCTGGCCTTGTCCTGGATCCTTGGCACTTCCTTTGCCCTTCCTCCTCAGCTGGTTGGCGTTGCAGATGATCTCCTTGGGGTGGGAGATCATTGTTCCACTTGTCTACCCCTTTCCTTGCTGCTTGGTGGGGTTTTTTGCTGGTGCCTGTGATCTAGGATTTCCCTGGGTTCTTTTGGGATGTCCTCGGGTTTTGTTCCAGTTCCCTAGCACTCCTTTACCCTCCTCCTTGGCTGGATGGTGTTGCAGATGATCTCCTTGGGTTGGGATATCCCTGATTCACTTATCTGCTCCTTTCCATACCTTTTGGCTGGGTTTTACTCTCGTACTTATGAACTGGGACATCCCTGGGGTTTTTTGGGTTATCCCTGGATTTTGGAGTCCTGTGTACCTTCTAGATTCCTTTTCCTTGGAGCTTGCTGCTCTTTCAAAATTTCTTGCAGGGTTCTATTTGAAAATTGAGGATCAGAGGGTCTTTGGTGCAGTGCTTCGTGGCTTGGGATTTTGGCTTCATGTGCAACTCTTCATAGTTTATTTTTGGCTTTGGTGGGAGACCTCATGCTTATTCCTGTGGTGCTGCTCTTTGGGTTTCCATATGTTGGTTTGGTGGTAGGTTTTCAGCTTTTTCATGGCTTGGGGCGAGCCTCTGTGTTGAATGTTGTTCTCCTGCTTGTCCTCCTCTTCTGTATCCCTGAAGCTGCTTGTTGGTGGTGTTGAAGGTTACTTTGGAGTTCTTGCTATATTTTTTTGGCTTGAGGGTAGCCCTGTACTTTTTTTTGGTAGCTTGTGCTTCATGGCTTCTTCTGCTGATGTTTTCAGGGACCTCCCCACCTCTTTCTCGTGGCCTGTTGCTCTACATTATTTTTATCTCTATCTCCTTTGGCTCCTGGATAGTTATCCTTGTTGCATCATATTTTCTAGGCCTGGTGTTGTTTCTTCTCTGCTTTTTTAGTTGGTTTTCAAACCATGTTGCTGCATCCTCGTTGCTGCTTCCTGGTCTGCATCTTCCTAATGCATCCAGGGTTGTCTTCGACGAGAATGTTTAATTTTGAATTTAAATTTTAAATTTTAATAGTGGGTGGGATGGCCTAGTTTTATTCATTCCTTCCTCTAGGCAGGATTAGTTTGTCCTTTCCCCGCTTTTAGTGCTTTATATCACGTGTATTATTTTTCAAATATTTCTAGGCAAGTTAGCCCTGCTTCTATTTTGGTGGGATGGCCTTGTCCCTCTTCTCCTTTCTTCGTGTTGTTAGGTTGTAATTTTGCTCATGTATTTTTGGGCTTTTTGGGCGGGATGGTGATATCCCTATCTTCAATGCAATGTTTCAAAAAAAAATATTATTTTTGTCCTTTAAGGCTATCCTCTAGCCTTTTTGTAAGGTTGTCCTTAGCCTGTCCTAAAAGGCTTATGTATTTCCTTTGGTTTTTGGGGTTCTTTTTCTTTGGCCTTGGGGCCTTGCCTTTAGTCTTATGACTTTTTGTAATCAGGTTTTGGGATCCTTGATAAAAACCCATTTTTAATTATTAACTGCCAAAAAATATACATTAGAAAAATGACCTTTTAATTGTAAAGAAACATATGTATGAATACATTAGAAAATAGACCTTTTAATTGTAAATAAACATATATGATTACATTAGAAAACATACCTTTTAATTGTAAAGAAATATATTTATGTATGCATGTTAATTTAAAAGATAGACCTTTTAATTACATGAAGGAAGGAACTTAGGGACAGACATGTTAATTTAAAAGATAGACCTTTTAATTATGAAAAGATAGATTTTGGATATTGAAGATAGATACTTCAATTAAGGAAAAGATAGATGTTTTGGATATTGAAAGATAGATATGTTAATTTAAAAGATAGACCTTTTAATTATGAAAATATAGATTTTGGATATTGAAGATAGATACTTCAATTAAGGAAAAGATAGATGTTTTGGATATTGAAAGATAGATATTTTAATTAAGAAAAAGATAGATGTTTTGGATATTGAAAGATAGATATTACAATTAGGAAGGGATAGATATTTCAATTAAGGAAAAGATAGATTTTTTGGATATCAAAAGATAAATATTTCAATTAGCAAAGGATAGATGTTTCAGATATTGAAAGATAGATATTTCAATTAAGGAAAAGATAGATGTTTTGGATATCAAAAGATAGATCAATTATGAAAAGATAGATGTTTGGATATCGAAATATAGATCCCATTTATTAAGTTTTAAAGGTTAAATTTATGTTTAAATGAATAGATCCCATTTATTAAGTTTTAAAGGCTAAACTTATTTCTAAATGAATATATCCCATTTATTAAGTTTTAAAGGTTAAACTTATGCTTAAATGAATAGATTTCATTTATTAAGTTTTAAAGGTTAAACTTATGCTTAAATGAATAGATTTCATTTATTAAGTTTTAAAGGTTAAACTTATGCTTAAATGAATAGATTTCATTTATTAAGTTTTGGAAGGATAAATGTGGAATTAATTCAAGGGAATTATGAGGTTCCCTTAGTATTCATGAATTATGGATTAAAAGAACAACTCATGTTTTAAGAAACATAAATGTTATAGAGTTCTTATGCATTTATACTGGTAATGATGTTGACAAAGGAATTATGGGATTCCTTTGTATAGTTGTATTTGAGACTACTAAATTTATGAAATAAAGGGGATATTTGAAGCTTGGGTTTTCTCGTAAGGGTTTTTCCTAGGATATATGATGTGTTATGAATATCTTCTTCATTTGATCTTGCATTTGATGAACCTTAGATGAATGGAATATATCTCCTACTTTGTTGTTGATAGGAGATCCACGATGTTATGTTTTGGTAAATTATCATGTTAGGTGGAACTAATAGGAAGTGCATCTTTTATGTGATTTCTAATTAATTAGTTTGTAGATGTTATTTGATGCTTAATTAAATATATAGACTTATTTGCATCCCTATTTAAGAAAGAAATATCGGGTGGTCTTTATGAATGATCTAATGAATTATATATGATTGGGAATGACATCTATTGAATGTATGCTTATGGATTAGAAGTACCCTACTAAGATGTGAAAGGTTTTTACATGCTAGTGATACTTGGAATCTTCTCCTAGTTAGCAAGAAGGACTTTTATTCATTAGAATTTAGAGAGAGTAAAAAATAAGGGATTATGGGGTCCCTTTGAGAAGGAAACTTTGGGTAAACCTAGTTTCACAACTTCTCCTTAAAATGACCCAACCTTGGATAGTTGTGAGAAGGCAATAATTAGGTTGTTGTGTCAATGAATTATATATCATGCAAAGCGATAGATGCTTTTATTGGCTCATCGTTTAGATGAGACAGACAACTAAAACTTACCTACATAGATGGACTTTTGTGTGGTAAAGGGAGTAAAGAAATATTATGTTGCTACGCTTAGAACATCTACATAGATGGACTTATGTATGGTATAGATATGGATGTACCCTTTGACAGACAAAAGGGGGTAAGTTAGCTCATTGAAGAGATGATATTGATAGCTTATTTGCATTGCGCTTAGTACACCTACATAGATGGATTTATGTATGGTGTAGGTATGGTCGTACCCTTTAATAGATAAAAGGGGATAAATTAGCTCATAATGAAGATGAGCTCGGTAACTTAATCATAAGGCTTCTAGTGAATAGACACCTTCATAGAATGAGTGTTCTAAAAAAAATTCTCTCTCTAGAGCTGGTTGGATTTTTGGGATGTTACATAACCATAGTTCAAACTATGATATACAACTCTAACTTCCATGGGATTTTAACCTTGAACCTCCTATTCAATATAACAAGGTCTTATCGTTAGACCCACTTAATGGAACATGACTTGATAGGAGGTCAAACCCAGGTATGGTGGATGATTCACCCCGACCATCCACCATGTTGCATGTCAAAGTAAAACATGTGTGTTGTGTTTAGTGCAGTAGAGTTTCTGAAGGTGCCACAAAGTGGAAGGATGTTGTTGGTGTGAGGGTATAGCATGTGTGAATGTGGTTTCGATGGTCAAACATGTTTTAAGTCTGCCACGGAGCTTAGTGGTAGCTTGTCTGTTTGGAAAGTGAGCCTTTAAATTTTGGTGGTTGTTTGTTGCAAACAACATTCAGTGTGAGGATGCAGATCCATTACCATGTGTTAAAGAAGGGTTTTTTAGTCCATTAAATGATGTAATGCATTATTGGAAAAAATGCAAGGTTGGTCATTTATTTGAGTGGTTTGACCACACTAATACATTTAATGTTGGCTGCTTTGCCACCGTTTAAGGTTGGGAACGTACACACTGTCTACGAGTCAATTTGACCTTGCTTCTGTAAAGTGCCATGCCCAACATTATATATGGCCAGCAGATTGCCATCTTTGGATGAATGTAATAAAGATTGTGCATTTGCATTATGCCCATTTGTTGTGTCATTCATGAAATATTTTTTATGCTAAGTCTTGAGTTGAATGAATGCTAAGCTAACTCTCCTTGTTGAATGCTTAAGTTTTTAGCTTTACAAATACTCTGCATTTTGTTGCTTTAAGGTGTAAGCTCGTGCTCGTTTGGTTGAAGGTAAAGTCTGTGTTTGCCAAGTGGGACTTGGAGACTATGGTGTTGCCTATGTTTGGGTTTGATCACCCCAATCATGCAATAGATGGTATCAAAGCCCAAAGGCTAGCGATCATGTGGAGTGTTGAGTCTATTTAATGACTTCATTATCAGATCACAGAATGAAATGAGGGTTAGTCCGTTGTTCAGATTTCTTACCATCATAATCTAAAGCAACATTGGGGCTGTTGTTGAGTGCCCCACATCATATCTGCTAAGTCCGAAGTAGGTGAACTTTGAGAACAACCCATGTTATTTAAAATAGACAACATGGTTGAGTCTGGCTCAAAACTATTGTTTGATCTGCAAAGGGATCATGAGGAGACAAGGTAGGAGCTAGGTGGGGGAGGTAGTGGAGGCCATTGTCCTAGTAAAACATGTACCATTAAGGAATTGAACCAGTGTGTTACACAACAAATTGGTAAGCTAGAGAAAGTTATTTTAGCCATGGAAAATATCTTTGAGGAATAAATACTTATGGTGGATGAAGTCTTAAACAAATTTATAGAATGGCATACCTCGATGGGTGATATTGTGTCAAAACTACAAAGAATACTTGATGAGAGCCTATTATCCTATGCCCAACTGCAAGAGGAAATTTCTCTAAGTCATGTAGCAACCATGGTAATGGTAGGTCAAGGATTAGGACAAATTTTTTCCATATCAAAACCTCCAAAGATAAAATAACAAGAGAGCTATGTGATATGATTGTGTGCTAGGCAATTCCTTTTGGAAAATGGAGGAATACTTGATAGCAATCAATGGACTATCAAGTGAACAAGAAGTAAAAATTACGGTGAGGTATCTAAAAGGGACTGCTAGGACTTGGTGGAAAATCCTTTCAATAGAAATCGAATAAGAGAAAGCTACCAGAATTACGAGCTCTTGGGAAGAGCTTAAAGAAGCACTAAGAATGTAGTTTAGGCCAAATAATGTCAAATGGTAGGCAAATATTAGGTTGCATAAGTTGAAATACATAGGCCAAATCTATGAGTACATCAAGGAGTATTAAGAGCTCATGGTGAAAATAAAAATGATGATAGAGGAGGATTGGCTATTAATGTTTTAGAAATATCTGTAACCTTGGGCACAAGTGGAGCTAAAACAAAACAACCTAAGGATATCAATGTAGCTATTGTGATAACCGATAGTTTCTATAACTTTAGAGAAGAAGCCATCTCAAAGAAAGATACACATGGCCAAAGTACTAAGGAAAAGTGCATGCTAAGTGGTAAATGATAATATCAAGGATCAAGAGTGGGGCTCAAAGTGGTAATATGACATAGCAGTTGTTAGCGGGTTCAGAAAAATCTTCAACAAAATCAAAATGGAAGAAGCCCGTGGGTGAAGCCAATGAAGGTAATCGTTCTTCTCTTCATTGCTAGATGTGTAACAACCCCCAAACATAGAAATACCATCTGTAAAGAGCACACGTGGTGAATGTCCAACAAGGAAAATTGGATAATGTGGTAGATGATAACCAGATGGGTGTTATTCATGAATCCCATGCCATGGAAAAGGTGAGAATGAACAGGGAAGAAGAGATCAATGGCATAAACAGTTTGATGTATGTGGAAGTAATTTTTAAAGGAAAAGTGCTTACAACCTTGGTTGATACTAGAGCTATGCATAACTTTGTGAGTGTCCAATAGGCCAAGGAACTAGGCTTGTAGTACTCAAGAAATGACCAGTGCCTAAAATTTTATAATTTTCCTATGCAAGTGATATTGGGTGTTGCAAGGAACATGGAAATTCAAGTTGGAGATTGGGGGGGTAATATCAACCTATCTATAGTCAACATGGATGACTTCAAGTTTATTTTGGGGTAATAATTTATCAAAAAAGGTAAGGTAGATTATTGTCCTACATCTGGAGACTTTGTTTATGTTAGACCCAGAATAAACTTGCATGGTTATAATAGTGTAGAGAAGATAGTCGGGAAAAATATCAACAAAAATACCTAAAGCATAGGAGTGCTCAATGATGAGCATGAGGAAGGCAACCAAGAAGAAAGGAAAAGAGCCAATGTTCCTAACAAAGATGATTGAAGATTGGGATGGGGAGGAATAGCAAGTTTCAATGCCACTGACCATTGAAGAAGTACTCAATTGGTTCCAAGATCATATGCCTAAGAAGTTGTCACCTTATTTGTCATCAAGGAGAGCAATCAACCATCAAATTAAATTTATACCAAGGGTGAGTCCTCCTACATGGCCTCCATACTGCCTTAGTGGGTTGGATATGGTCAAGTTAAGAAAATACATTGAGGATCTATTAGCCATAAAACATTTGAGGCCATCGTATTCTTATTACGATGCCCTAGTTCTATTCATGCAAAAAGTGGATGGGTCACTCAGGCTCTATGTGGATTATAGAGCACTAAATAATTTGACCATAAAGAACAGTTACCCCCTCCCTCTTATAGCTAATTGCTTCGATCAAATCACTAGAGTGAGTGTGCTTACTATGATAGACTTGAGATCAAGGTATTATCAGGTTTGAATCACTTTAGGATATGAACAAAATACTACTTGTATGTCAAGGTATGGGTTATTTGAACTTTTGGTAATATCATTTGGATTGTGCAATGTGCCAATCATGTTCTACACCTTGATGAATGATGTGTTTAGATTGTTGTTGGATAAATTGATGGTGGTGTATCTATAAAACATCCTGGTCTACTTAAAGAGTCTAGAGGAACATAAGTGAAACTTGACAAAATTTACTACTGCAAGAACATGATTTGTACATGAAAAAGAAAAATAATTCCTTTATGCAAACAGAGTTTAGCTTTCTCGGGTACGTGGAGGGTCAAGGCAAAATTCAGCCAAACCCAAAAAAATTGGGAGCCATCAAAGATTAGGAGCTTCCAAGAGATGTGCAAGATGTTCATCAATTCTTGGGACTCACAAAATTTTACTAACCTTTTGTGAGTAGGTACTACAAAATAGTCACCCCATTGATTGACTTGCTAAATAAGGATGTGGAGTGGGCATGGACCTCCAAATTCTAGGTGACATTTAATTTGCTAAAGGAAAATATCACAACCACTCCTATGTTGTCCTTACCTAACTTCAATAAGTCATTCAAAGTGCACATGGATGCCTCGAATTTTTCCATAGGTGGCATGTTGATGTAGGATGGACAACTTGTAGCTTTTGAATCAATAAAGTTGAACAAGGATGAAAGATGGTACCCCATGCATGAAAAGAAAATAATAATGTTTATGCACTACCTGTGGATGTAGCATCACTACCTTCTAAGGGTGCACTTCATGGTCTCAAACTGACAATGTTGCTAACATCATTTTCTTTATGTAGAGCAAGTTGACAAGTAAGCAAGTTAGATGGTAGGATTTCTTTGTGGATTTTTATATGATTGTGGTGCATACCATGGGAAAGCCCAACATAGTTGTTGATGTGTTGAGTAGGAAACAACATTTGATGGTGTTAGAGGCAGTAACAAACAACCCGATATTTTTGCATGACAAAAGCAGGGTTTAACTGTCTGAGGAGTTGATGGCCAAAAGCAAAAAGGGTTTGGAGCAAGACCCCCAGGTCATCACCTTGGTTAAATTAGTACAAGAAGAGACTCGAAAAGGAAGGGTAAATATGTTTATGTATACATAAGGTCTTTTGTGGTTTGCCCAAAGTTGCTTGTATGTGCCAAAGTAGGGAAGTCTCTACCAAGAAATCATAAGAGAATATGATGATAGCTTATGGGTAGGACACCCAGGACAACATCGCACACTTGCTTTCCTAGAACGTGGGTTCTTTTGAATGAGAATGAGGAAAGACATCAATGAATATGTCAGGACCTGTTTTATTTTCCAACAGGACAAACATGAAAGCAAGTTTCCAGGTAGGTTGTTACAACCTTTACCTACTCCATTCAGATGGTGGGCGAGCGTTAGTTTGGACTTCATCATCAGTCTGTCTAAGATAAAGGGTTTTCCTATATAATGGTAGTTGTGGATAAACCATATTAGTAAGTCGAGCAAATTTTGGACATTAAGATAGTTGGTAGGGGCAAATGGCAGCACAAGGAGTTTTTGATGAGTTGGAAAGGAGATGCATCTGACAGTTGGGAACATAAATAAGCCTTGTGGAAATGGAAGAACAAAGTATAGGATTTTCTTAAGAGGAAAGCGACTGGGGAAACTTATGTTCCATAATAATGATGCAGGTCGACCCTTTCCAAGTTGGTGGTAGCATGTTATGGTGTCGAGGGTGTTGTTGACTTTAGTGGAACAGAATATAGTGGATGGTTCACCCCAACCATTTACCATGTTGTCTGACAAAGTAAAGCATGTGTGTGATGCTAAGTGTGAAAGGGTTTTTTTAGGAACCACGAAGGGGGAAGGGTGTTGCTAGTAGCGTGTGTGAAGGCGGCCTTGATAGTCAAACATGTTTTACGTCTACCATGGAGCTTAGTGGTAACTTGTCTGCTCAAAAAGTGAGCCTTTAAATTGTGGTGGTTGTTTGTTGCAAGCAACATCCAAGGTGAGGATGTAGATCTATCACTAAGTGTTAAGGCAGTTGTTCTGGGCTAGACTTAGCCATGTCATCTATTTTAGACAACATAGGTTGTACTCAAATCTATTTTTATTCGAAACTTAGTAGATATGATGTGGGACACTCAACAATAGCCCCAATGTTGCTTCTGATTAAGATGGTAAGTGATCCAAACAATAGACTAGTCCTCGCTTCACTCTGCAATTCGATAAGAAAGTCATAAAATAGACTCAACGTTCCATAGGACACGCTAGCCTCTGACCTCTGATACCATCTATTGTAGGGATGGGGTGATCAAACCCAAACTTACGCAACATCGTAGTCTCCAAGTCCCACCTGGTTGACATGAACTACGCATTCAACCAAACGAGCACAAGCCTATAACTTAAATAACAATCACACAGAGTATTCGTAAAGCTAAAAACTTAAGCATGCAACAAGGAGAGTTAGCTTAGCATTAATTCAACTCAAGTAGCATAAAAAATATTCCACAAATGGCACAACAATTGGACATAATGCAAATACACATTATTTATTACATTCATCCAAATATGGCAATCCACTTGTCGTATACAATGTTGGTCATGACACTTTATATAAGTAAGGCCAAATTGGCCCACAGACAATGTGTGTGTTCCCAGGCTTAAATGATGTTAAAGCCACCAACATTAAATGCCTTAGTGTGGTCAAGCCACTCAACTAACCGACCAACCCTACACTTTTTCCAATAGTGTGTTACATCATTTAATGGATTAAGGGACCCTTCCTTAACACTTGGTGACTAATCTGTGACCTCACCCTAGACACTGCTTGTAGCAAACATCCACCAAAATTTAAAGGTTCACTTTTTAGCAAATAAGTTGTCGCCAAGCTTTATGGTAAACTTAAAACATGTTGATCGTTAGGGTTGCGTTCACACATGCTACAAACTCACACATTAACAACACCCTTACTCCTTTGTGGTGCCCATGGAACTCCTTTCGCACTCAACACAACACACATATTTTACTTTGACAAGCAACTTGGTGGATGGTCGAGGTGAATTCATAAGGGAATGTCACAATAGCTTGTGGGTGGGAAACCCAAGACAACACCACACACTTGATTTGTTGGAATGTGGGTTCTTTTATCCGAGAATGAGGGAAGACATCAATGAATATGTCAGGACCTATCTTATTTGCCAATAGGACAAACATGAAAGCAAGTTGCCAAGCGGGCTCATACAACCTGTGCCTATTCCAGTTAGACTGTGGGCAAGCATTAGTTTGGACTTCATCATTGATCTACCTAAGACAAAGGGTTTTTCCTCCATAATGGTAGTTTTTGATAATTTTTCAAAGTATGTTGTGTTTGCAGTTGTCCACACCCCTGCCTAGCAGAGGCCACGATAGTATTTTTTTTAAGAATTTGATTAAATACTGGAGAATGCCATTGAGTATAGTCTCAAACAAAGGCACTCATTTTACAAGTAAATTCTGGCGAGAATTATTTTGGTTAATGGGGTTCAAGCTAATGTTGTCTTCTAGGTTCCATACGCAGACTGATGGCCACATCGAGTGAATCAATACCATACTAGAAGCAGATCTCAAGCACTTTGTGCAAAGCGACTAGTTAAATTAGTCGAATCTTCTCGACATGGAGCAATTTTGTTACAATAGTTAGAAAAGCAATGCGAGAAAGTATTCACCGTTTGAGTTGGCAACAGGGCAACAATCATTGTCTCCATATATGGTGATTGTGGGGTATTTAAGAGGATACCCATTGGATGCAAACTACCTTAAGAACTAGTAAGAGAGGATGGACCTCACACACTTGCACCTGTTGAAGGTAGATAAATTTATAAAGCAGGGTGTTGATGCAAGCCACAAGCTAGTGGAGTTTAAGGTTGAGGATAAGGTCTTGTTAAGAATGCAACTTGAAGTGTTCAAAGCACCAAAATATACGTTGAAGGCCTTAATCTACCGCTTTGATAAACCATTTAAGGTAGTGGAATTTATAGGCCAGGTTGCCTACATATTGTTGTTACCTGGTCTTGTGATGGTACACCTAGTGTTCCATGTTAGCCAACTTAGACCGTTTTATGCTGACAAAATTGATCCCGAAAGGACACAACCTAGTCGACCACTTGCCAACGTTGTGGATAAACCAGATCAAGAAGTCAAGCGAATTTGGGACATCAAGACGGTTGGTAGGGGCAAATGGTAACACAAGGAGTTTCTGGTGAGTTGGAAAGGAGCTGCATCTAATAGCTAGGAATGTAAAGAAGCCTTCTGAAAATGGGAGAACAGAGTCCAAGCCTTTATCAAGAGGACAAAGGCTGGGGAAACTTATGTTCCATAACAGTGATGCAGGTCGACCCCTTCCAAGTTGGTGGTAGCATGCTATGACACCAAAAGCATCGTCAACTTTAGTGGGGGAGAATATAATAGATGGTTCATCTCGACCATCCACCATGTTGCCTACCAGAGTAAAACGTGTGCGCCATGCTGAGTGCGAAAGGGTTTTCGTAGGTGCCATGAATGAGGAAGGATGTTGTTGGCATATGAGGAGGCATCATGTGTAAACGTGGCCTCGATGGTCAAACATGTTTTAAGTTTACCTTGAAGGGGGAAGGATGTTGTTGGTATGTCAACTTGTCTACTAAAAAAGTGAGCCTTTAAATTTTGGTTGTTGTTTGCTACAAGCAACATCCAAGGTGAGGACGTGGATCCATCGCCAAGTGTTAAGTAAGGGTCCCTTAATCCACTAAATGTTGTAACACGTTGTTGGAAAAAGCTTGAGGTTGGTTAGTTAGTTGAGTGGCTTGACCACACTAAGGCATTTAGTGTTGGTGACTTTACCACCGTTTAAGTTTGGGAACGTGTGTTGTTTACAGGTCAATTTGGCCTTGCTTCTATAAGTGTAGCACCCAGCATTGTATATGGCAAGCGGATTGCCATCTTTGGATGAATGTAATAAAGATTGTGTCTTTGCATTGTGTCCGGTTGTTGTGTCACCCGTGGAATATTTTTGATGCTAAGTGTTGAGTTGAATGAATGCTAAGCTAACTCTCCTTATTGCATGCTTAAGTTTTTGGCTTTGTGAATACTCTCTACATTTTGATGCTTTAAGTTATAGGTTCATCCTCATTTGGTTGAAAGTGTAGTCTATGTCTGCCAAGTGGAACTTGGAGACTATAGTATTGTTTAGGTTTGGATTTGATCACCCTAGTTACATTGAACCCTCTTTTAAGAGTTCCAAAGTCTAACCATAATTCAAAATATGATATACAACTTTACTTACATTGGATTTGAACCTTGAACCTCCTATTCAAAATACCAAGGTCTAATTGTTAAACCCACTTAATGCACATGACTTGATAAGAGGTCAAACATAGACTTCTATGATAGGAGCTCCTTTGAATTTTAAGTAATCTTAAATAAAACTAACAATATTATACCATAATTATGTATTATTATATTATCAATGAAAATTATACTTTAAAATTTATTTTATATAAATTAAATATTTTATCATTTAGAAGTTAACTCATAAGCTATATATAGAATTAATTATATAAAATTAAGATTATATAATTAAAATGTTAAAATTTAAATTTTTAATACTTCTAAACTATCCCAATTTAACTTAATAAAAAATAATTTATTATGAATTATCTCTTCTTTCACTTGGTTTTACTTAAATTTTTATTTCCCAATTTATGTGTAAGTTGTTCACCTATGGTAAAAATTATATTGAAGGCACAAAGACTTCCCAAGAGGTCAAACCTAAGCTTTCCAATGTGATCTTTTTTTATAATAAATAACCTTAAATAAAACAGTCAACGTGTGTTATATTATAGTATCAATAAAAATTGAAGATTAGTTAAAGCAATGGCATAGCACTTATAAAAAGTGAGGCTTTACAGACAATATGGCATATATCAAAATATACAATACTTTGGACTATATGGCTAGAAAGGAAAAAAAAGTAGTTTAGAGGTAATGAAAAATAAGATATGTTTAGCCATAGAGGAGTCTAAACCAACCCTATCAACTCACCCAATCCCTAATTTGGAAGCAAAGAGTCTTGATAGATGGAGTCAAGTCATTAATTGGAATTATGATGTTGGGTACAAGAGAAGCAAAAATAAGGTAAAGAATATAAAATGGAAACCACTAGATGTGGAGTGGGTTAAGTTGAATTTTTATGGAGCATCTAAAGGAAACCTAAGAGGAGGAATAATTAGAAATAACAGAGGAAAGATTTTATCTCGTTATGCTTTCAATTGTGGATTTAAAACAAATAATGAAGTTGAAGCTTGGACAACTTTAGAAGGATTAAAAATATGTAAACAAATGAAATGGAATAGAGTTTGGATGGAAAATGATTCTCTCATAGTAATAAATGCAATTTTGAGGAAAGCAAAGGCTCCATGGAACATACAATAGATAATTGTGGAAATTGAAGATCTTGTTAAAGAGTTTGAAGAAATCAAATTTACACATATATTAAGGGAAGGAAACAAATGTGCAGATAAGCTAGCCAATAGAGGGGTTTTGGTTGAGGATCGTGAAGTTAACATCTCCTATCCATGGTTAGAGGAAGTAGAAAGTTTAGTTGTAGATGACAAAAATTGTTGATTGCCTAAATCAATTAATGATTAAGATTTACTTTAATGTTTTCCATTGATAATATCTATTTTATTTTATAACAATAATGTGTGTTCATTTAAACTATTTATTATATTTTTTGTGTTTGAACTTGTGTTTCATGAAGGAAACTAGCAATCCAGATTTGGTAAAGCGGACTATGTTAGTGCAATGTTTTGGAAATATTACTCTACTAAGATGCAAGGCATAAATAGTAGAGGTGAATTTTTGGCATTGTGAAGACTGCTATAGGAAAATGTCAAGAAAGATGCTAAATTATGGAGTAATTGTATTCATACAAAGATTTGAAAAGATCTAGAAAATGAAAATCAAGAATTCAGATATTTTATGTAAAATGATGTAGGTTTCTAACTATAGCATCTCAATTGAGATGAGAAGTGTATCTATTTGTAAACTCTCAAGCTCTAAAGAAGAGAGATGTAATTTGTTAAGGGTGAGGGACCCAAGTACAACCCCTTTTTATCAAGCAAAAAAAATAGTATTAATAAAAATTAAACTTTAATGGATTCTTTATCAATAAAACATTGATTTATGTTTTAATTTAAAATTCTATATATAAAGAGGTATTAAAATTATATTTTAGTAATTATAAGTGCATTTTGTAAAATATAAATATACATCTCTTCTTTCAATAATTTTGTTGTTGAGCTCATTTTATTTAATAAATATTAATGAGATTCAAATCTTTGTTTATGGTACGAAACTTCTCATTGACTATTTGTCCTTAAATCTCATTTATTTAAATATTAAGATTTTCTTATAATATTGAAATTTGAATAACTCCTAGCTCCCAACCATTTGCCCTAAACCCTATGGCTAAAATGTTAAGGCTTACCTATAAAATTAGAACCTTAGTTTATTGTGTGAAATTCTTCATTCCCAATCAATTACCTATATATATATATATATATATATGGTATTTATCACCTAATTATGTATAAAATAAATTCTAAATAATTGAAGACGTAACAATCATCTCTCAATAATCAAATGACAGCTAACCCGGTTAGATTCCTCAATATTTAAGGAGACTGTTGGTCAAAAATTTGCGTTAGGTATGGAATGTTTCATCCATGCGTCTTAGACCCAACCAACATTGAAAGGCCGAAAGGAAGGAATGCCTTCCGTGCCAATCTCCAGTGATGAGCTGGTTTCCTTGCTATTCTAATTGGGGGCTTTAGATTAGAGAACAAGAAAGAAACTGACAAATGACTAAAAAAAATGGAAAATATGGCCACAGGCTAGATAGAACAGGGGTGATGGACAAGCAACACGATAACTTAACTGTATGTTGAATCAATAGCACTCAACACATAAAACTAACAAAAATTAAAACCAGGCATCCAACATGTGTAATCTCCAGGACTATTCCAACGTTCACCCTCTATCGGGAGTCAAATCCAGACATAGAATAATAACTCACATACAGAGCGGAGAATTTAATAGAAAATAAGCAATAGAAGACATACACATAAAAAGAAGTCCATAGTTAGAGCCAAACGTTATATGTATTGATAGCAGAATTCAAGTTACATCAAGCTTCTAGCAAAACATCCATCCTATTACATTAGAATTGTTGGCTTTTATAGAGAATTATGTCGCTTGAAACATAAATGCACACCCACAAAACATCGTGGTGGCAGCAAAGATAGGATTTAAAAAATAAACACTTATTAAACAGTAATGAGGCATGGCCTGAAATCGGATGACTCACTGAAATGCAGCTGCACATCTTCAATGTGCTGACAGGGTTAACATGTTGGCGTCGTCTCCTTGCTTGTCAGAACCGCCTCAACGAAATATTGGATTTTGGAACATCAAATCTGGAAGCTTCTCAGACCGACTGTGTTTAAATGGATAAGGATGTGTCTTGTGTTGCTGAGAAGTGCTTTTGAGGAATTATGGCTGAGGTAAAAGAGTTAGACTGGTGCTTCACGGATGCAGGCCCCACTTGGTTTTGTTGTTTTCTGGCCCGAAATGGGCTTGCGCTCAAAGACTAAGGCGAAAATGTTTGTTGTCTTGGGAGTGGCGCCAGCATGAGAAAAGTCAAAGGTGCTTTCTCTCTCACTATGCCCAAAACTGCCTTGCGATGGAAAACTGGAGCGAAACGCCCCGGGCCATACTTAGCATTTCTTCTTTAAAACTGCTACTGTGCCTTTGAAAAGTCAAAGGCTATTTCTCCCTTACTAGGCCCGAAATGGGCCTGCGCCTGAAAATTGGAGCGAAACACCTTGCTGCCCTTGGGAGATGCGCTGGCGTTGAAAAGTCAAAGGTCATTTCTCCCTTACTTAGCCCGAAATGGCCTTGCTCTTGAAAACTGGAGCGAAATGACCGTTGAAAAGTCAAAGGTCATTTCTCCCTTACTTGGCCTGAAATGGACTTGCTCTTGAAAACTGGAGCGAAATGACCGTTGAAAAGTCAAAGGTCATTTCTCCCTTACTTGGCCCGAAATGGACTTGCTCTTGAAAACTGGAGCGAAATGACCGTTGAAAAGTCAAAGGTCATTTCTCCCTTACTTGGCCCGAAATGGACTTGCTCTTGAAAACTGGAGCGAAATGACCGTTGAAAAGTCAAAGGTCATTTCTCCCTTACTTGGCCCGAAATGGACTTTGGTGGTACAGCTTCCCGGGGCCATAACTTTTGATCCGTTGACCCGATCGCCTATTGTAATATATCGCCGGAAAGCTTACGAAAAGATCTACAACAATGAGATATCTAAAGATCATTTCATCCAATTTATCATCCTCTTTTAGGGCCCGCGAAAATGCCAACACTTTTGCATGTGTTTCGCTAATTTAAAGCTCCAAAGGGATTTCATTGGCGAACTCCAAGAAGATGATTTCACTGGCAAAGTGCGTTTCACACTTAGGCAAAAATTTGTCAAAATTTAATGTGGCAAAAAATGCCAACAAAGACCAAGGTTCAAATCTTGCCAAGTGATACATGGATTAATATCCAAGCTTTGTTGTAATACCACTATGTGGTAATGATGTAATACGGGTGAGGCCTATTTCATTCCCATATAACCAATTCAAAAAAATAAAATCATCCCTCATTCAAATCCAACTTAATAAAATAAGTTAATAGAATCTTAACTTTAAGATCAAACATCTCTCAAACCTTTTGAATGATATATGTTTTTAAAATACTCATTCTAGTCATTTTATTATAAAATTGTTAAAATTTGAAACAAGATTGCTTTCAGAACAAGTTCTACAAAATTGCAATAACCTTTGATTTCAAGTTTAAGATGAACTAGTCCTATGTTATTTTTAAAGGGCCTGAATGCAATTTTAAATGAGTTTTTTATAAGAGTTGTTATCTATTTTATCTATTTTAAAATTTGATTATTAATTATTGTTCAATATAGAAGAGGCATTGATTATAGTGTGTACTATATCAGGAACGCTAACAATTCTTGTCAGCTTGTGTTAACTGCATATTTGCAAATTGTAGTGGACAGTCAATCTTTTGCTTCCTTAGCTGTACAGGCTTCAATGGACAAAGCACATCCCCTCAACCTAGTGTGCTGATTGTTGTATTTGAATTAAAAATCTCAAACTCTGGTTATAAGTGCCCCAACTTACTGCAAGACCATATAGCCGATGGACAATCTAACACATTTTCAAAACACTATTTTCTTCAAGCATGCTTTAAATATTCCAAGAAGTGTGCATGGTAAATAATCAATCAATTCTAGGAAGCCTTTAAGTTGGTAACTATTTGGGGGAAATGAAAACTCAAGGCTAGAGGCTACTTTGGTTCACGTCATCAATAGCCCTTCCCTTAATATCATTGGCCATAGTAGCCTTCGAAATGATAAAATGCAGTCAATTTTCACTTTATGTTCAAGCACGATGCATTTGTATACAGCTTGGACATCATTTGGAAATCTCCAAGTTATTGTTAAGCATGGTGAACACTGTTGTTCCTTCTAAAAAGGAACTGTAACATTCTCATGAATAATTTATGAGAAACATTAATAACTAATTTAATGAAAAAGTTTAACAACTTTACGTGGTTGGAGAATTTTTAAGCACCAAGGGCACTAGCTGCCTGGGCATGTGTTTCTACTTCATTACAAAGGCAAATTTGAACAGCGCCTTTACAGCAATGCTAACTTTCTAATGTTCATTGAATACATTTATGAATGTAAATCCATCACAGCCAACCTCTCTCAAAAACATCTCCTGGCAGAAATGGGTTGTTCTTAGGCATCTTGCTTAGAGCTTTGTAAGCCACAATATCTCTTAATTTTTCACTTTTCCTTAAACAAAATAACTGGCCAAATGCTTTCATTGTTTTGAACTTAAACTTATGTTCAACCTCATCAGAGAGTTCAAAATTTAAATCTGGCCTCATGAAGAGATGCAATCCCATTTACTTCCTTACAGGACCAAGAAAGGACATCCTTAAGTCTAAACACAGTGTACTTCCTAAATTACTTTTTGCCTTTTTGAATAATCTCCTATAAGAATGCTTTTGAGATCCTTTGGTTTTTAATTATCAATTTTCTATCTAATCAATATCAAGGCTGTACTGACTTCTCTATGTTTGTTTTAAACCTGTACTTGTGAATATTCTTTTAGGAAATCATATAGCTCTGTCATCTCTATTATTACATCCAATGGGTACACCTGGTCTTTGTAACATTCCTTTATGGCTTGAGAAATAAATATTAAATTAGTGTCAACTGATGCTATCTCACATACCTCATGTAGCATTGTTGCCTCTTAAATCATTTATACTTGATCTTGCATTATAACTATTCTCAAACTGCTGTCCAAAGAATAAATTAATAATTTTCTGCCATGCGTCTAGATAATCTATCCCATGGAGCATGTCCTGTGAAGACAACGGTGACCAATAATGTAACCATTAATATTTCAAATGTCACGACACTTCCAGATTTCATCCTCCTAACAAATGCAACTTAGAGCAATGCCAATCTGAAAGATGTTGGATTTCACACCAATTTCAAGGAAAGGAAAAAGGACAAAAAGAGAAAAGTGATAGACACAAATGATGGGTGCCCTTGAGCACCAATAATCACTGTATTATCCGTAGATAAGAATCACAACATTCTAATACAACAGATTGGGTGGATGCAGAGCATTTATACCAATACCCAAACCCCAATAATAATAATTACATACTTTCATTAACCTAAGCCAACATAACATAAAGGTTTAAGGTTATCAAGTGGCATTAGCTCAACCGGTTAGATTCCTCAATATTTAAAGAGGAGACCAAGGTTTAAATCTTGCCAAGCGATATATGGATAATATCCAAGCTTTGTTGAAATACCACTATGTGGTGATGATGTAATACAGGTGGGGCCCGTTTCAATCCCATATAACCAATTGAAAAAAAAACATAAAGGTTTAAAGTTAATTACAAGTTAGGGTTTAACCATGGGAAGGTTAACCATGGGTCCTTAGGCTTATACACATAATACTTAATAATTACATTGCATAATGATTGTCCATACGCTTACACATAATTACATCATACAATGTTGGCATTAGCCAATAAAGTCATATTACAACTTTCAACAAAAGAGAGTTTTCTCTTTAAGGTGTGTGAAATTAAGTTGTAAATGTTGTACCATGAATTCATACATAGTATCCACAAACCATTTGAAAACCTGTCCTCTCATCAGTTGGTGTGAATGAAAATGCTCTTAGCCTACTACCTATCCTTTTGTCAAGGAGTTCTAGCAATGATGGTTGTTGCATGGCTATAGATGTTGGTGAGTGGAATGCCCTTGACCTGTCCATTACTTGCCGTAATCCTTTCATTGGGTTGACATGCCGTTATTTGTATTTGCCCTCCATAGACTGCAATCATTTCAGTGGTAGCAGTTAGGCTATCATAAGTTATTGCAATTCCTCTGGTTTCTGGCATAGGACATCTCCCTTCAGTTGTTTCTTTCCAATATTTTCTGCATAGTTCAATGCCCAATTTCTGCATTGGTGGATGACTATTCTGAAACTACTCATCCTCCATTCGTAATTTCTCAAACCAATTATCATAATGCCTATCCTCCTGCTAATTTTCTTGCACACCTAAGACACTGCCCAAATAATGAAAAATTTCTTTCGGGATTGCTTCATATGCTTCTTGTCAGTGGATGCTATAAGGCAGATGTGTTCCCCTCAGATGGATCATCTATATTCATTTTTTGGTTGGAAGTTACTCCTTCAAACATGCTTCAAAATAACTGCATGTACATACAAGCTTTTTTGGCCGTGTTGTGAAGTTTGAGGAGTATCTAACTCACCAAAATCTGCCCAGGACTTGCACCCAGTTTTATCCTTTAAGCTTCCACATGCAACAAGAATTAAAGCCTAGTGGGCAGCTTTAAACTCAACAAGCCTCTACCAGTGAATCATATATGTTTTGACTTCACCCATATTTATCTTCCCTTATCAGGTTCAAATGTTTTGACTAGTGGATTGAAAGGCAAATAATGGATGTGAACTACTAGTGGCCTTTGAAGAAGCATATTTACAGCTGTTGGTTTCCACATGCACATCATATGTCAATATTACAAAATCCATTGCCTTCCTATTGCCAAAAAAGGAAAAGTATTCTTCAAATCTTGCACACAGCTTTTTGTCCTTGTCCAAGGTTTTTCTAATAAATACAGGTAGGACTGATTTTACGGATGCATTTAAATAAGAGCAAAATCTTTCATATCTTCTATGCCTGCTATCAATGCAAGTACCATATTTATCATGCTAATTGGTTGCACCACCTTTGATTGGTTAAGTGGATTGAAATAGGTGGATTGTTGCAATTGAGTTTGCCCCAGCATTGTCGACATTTTATTTACGAGAAATGGTTTGTCTTAAATTTGCATTGGTACTTTTAGATCCACATTTTTTCTTTTCCTCTCAATGTCTACCATCACAGAGATGGATCCTGTGCTTCACCATGAACAACTCAAACTCCTGACCCTCCAGACACTGCCAAATGGATGTCAAAAGTATTCCTATTCCCACAAGCTAAAAACTAGATCTGACAGAACATCAACTCCCTTTTATTGACTTCCAACTCTCTTGATACCCAAATTTGACATATTGCAGACCGTGATTTTTTACTTGAAATATTGCCTTTGCCTTACTTATAGACTCAAGAATAAGGTTGTTCCTTTATAGCTTTCCTCTTGTCCACATGATTCTTTTCCAATTCTTTTTATTTCAGCAACTAACGTTCCTGTTTGCAGATTTAACTTCATCACTGATCACTGCAGTCAAATGCTAAAAATCATACATTTTTCTAAACTTGAATTCAAAAGGTCAGTTTGTTTGTGTGAAGAATATTGACTAGAAACTTTGACACTGCAGATTTATAAGTTTGCTGGAATTATTGTCCTTGTTTGGGACACCACTCCAAATTTTGCTAAGCAATGTTGAAGATTTAGATCATGGAGGCAATCCCTGTCATCATGATCTCCTAGGTCACACTCCTTGTAGATGTAGTCACCACATCACCAACTGGAACAGAAAATACATTAGATTGCTGGGGTATTTCCTATAAACTTGCATAGTTCCTTCAGTGGGTCCTAATAATATTCATTATTTCTTCATTGCCCATAAGCATATCCAAGTTGAACTGTCTTCTCTACTACCTTCCAAAGATTTCTCCAGCACACAAACAGCTTTCTTTGGTTTTGCAATCTCAGCTCTCAACTCATCCACTTAAAGATTCAAACTGAGTGGCGTGGTTAGAAGCTAATAGCTTGAATTGAATTCCCAAGGCCACAAATTCTTATATTAAGGCTCCTGCATCTAAATTCATTGATATCTTGAGCCTTGCTCTATTAAAGTACAGAAAGTTCATGCTAACTCACAAACTTGCTTATTGATACTGATGGCAAGCAACTGCACTAAAACTTAGCAGCAGTCCACTATCGAACACAGTACACAGTGTGACAATGATGCACATGTAGCGCCATAGCAATTCAATGATATTTTCCATCCCATCGTTATCCTTGACAGTTCCAACAGATAATTGTCAAATCATCTACAATGCTTGTATAATTGACAAGAAGTCCTTAAGTATTGAATACTTATCCATGAACGCTTGTTGCAACTCAGTCTGTGTCAAATTAGAAGCAACTGTCCATTGGTTTCCAAAGAATGGAAATAGCTATCAAGGTTTAGAAAAATTGAACCTTAATCTCTATTCCCTCACAATTCATCACAAACTCAACCAATTGTTGGAACATGGTAGGTGGTTGACTAGTTCTCCTAGGACATCAGACATCACAGAGCATAACCAGTGGTAAATCCTGCACCACCATAAGTGGTTGGATGATATGAATTTAGGGGATTTGAAATGATTGATAGTTAATTTGATTTTCTAACCATCCTACATTTCCGGTCGGTAACTAGTTTCTAACAATTGACGACATTGATGATTGACTATGCTAGCCACTCAATCCTCCCTTCCTCCTGTAGGACTTAATTGGTTATAGTATGTACTATGATCACAGGGTTTATGGGGCCACCCCTTCACCTTTACATCAGTTGACATAAAATTCAAAAAATGCAGATGATTCAGAAAACACAAAATAATAGGGTAAAACAATCTGTCCTGCCATCTCATCCTCTACTCTTCTCAAGAAGTAGAACTATGTGGAGGACAATATTCACCTCAGCTAAATCAGGGACTCCTTGGTCAATCAGTGTTTAGGCCATAAAGGGCAACACAAATTTTAAATTTATCAATTAGAATTTACTTGGCTAAGCCTAAAAATGAGTAAGGCAAGTTTATTGCTTACTGTACAACAATTCTAGACTTGACTTTTATTTGTTCTCCAGGCATGGCTCTTAAAACTACATATAGTGCCACTTCTTCTGTTGGCTACTATGCATCGCTTATTGCAATAACAGACCAACAATCAATACCATTTCCATTGCAGTCCTCAATTTTCTGTTAGAATGTCACCCGTCTTAGCTGTCACTATCAGCTTAATGCGTAGCATTGACATCTCGAGCCATCAACTCCAGAAGTGTCTTCTTCAAATATTCTCTCCAAAAAATTTCTTCTTCCCTGTTCTCTATAAATACTCAAACCTTAATCAGGGAGTCCAAATAGATCTATATTATTCACAAACTAAAATGTAAAGAAAGGTAGAGAGAGAAAATAAATCATGCAACAGCACATGGAAAATGACCAAGACCCTGAAGTCTGTTTCATTAATACAAAGAAACAGCTACACAGTAAATATCTCTCTCAAAGAAACCCAAACCTGCAGCCAGTTGTTTGGTCGAGCTCTCCCATGGATTCTTCATCATTTGCACATTAGGGACAAGGGGGAACTGGAGTCTGTCCAGCAGTTCCTTTAAGTTTTAACTTATTTTAAATCTGCCATACAGATCTTTTTGGTTTTGGCTCCCAGTAGGCTTTGACCTGCTTGTTCCATAACAACACTGATTGACTATCTGCTTGTATTTGATTATCATAACAACCTGGTTGCTTAAATCTTCTACGACAGATTCTTAAATGCATGTCAGTTGTTTACAAAGGACTTCAGTTATCAGTGAACAAACAGTGCATAAAATAATGTGCTCTCAACCAGCAAAACTTGCTCTCAACCATATTTGTCTTACAAACAGATGATAATGTAGCTTCCCTATATGGATGTATGTACATCTTTTGAAATAAAAGTAACCAACTTGATAAAAGCTACTCTTTAAGCAAATGAACAATTCGACAGTACTTAAAAATGTACAAAGTCAAATATGACAGCTTTCCATTGCAGTGAAAGTTGTTTGTGAATGTACAAAGAATATATTTGTGATTACCTATGATGTCAAAATTTGTGGTACATAAAAATATAATGTCTCACGGCAAGAAATAAGGCAATAAAACTTGGAAACATCCTCCCATATGCCTGCAATATGCAACTCCAAGAAGTCTAACTAAAACTGGAGTGTACCAACTATTAGTACATAACTCTGATGTATAAGAAATTTTCCGTTACAGGTCAAGAAAGACTGTTTTATATGTTTGTTATCCTTTCCTCCATCTATTAAGTGATCTATGTTCTTCCCCTCTAATTCTCAGCTCCATATTATGAGTTGGTGAAGTTTTCTTTCTGTGCAAAAATACAATTAGTTAAAACTGCACCCAACATGAGAATATCTGCAGGCTTTTTGAAGGATATGAGTAAATCTTCCATAGAGAAGCAAAACTACAGACCGCCACAAATCTGGGTAGACTTCTTTGATTATGTCAGAGAAGGAAATTTCAACAAATAAGTTATAAGAGCTAATCCTTCAAAGAATCAATTGCACTTGGAGACTAAATGAGCCAAGAGAAAACTTGGCATTTAAGATTAGTTCCCACTCACATACAATGGGGCTCCACTTGCATGTGATTGTCAAGGGCCTTTTCTGTATGTCTAGGCATATTCTTGTAGTGCATCGAAAAATCATAGAATGATATCAAGTGGTCTATTGAAAATTAACAAGACTTGGAAAATCGGGTTGATTATATTGAACATCATAATAAAGCTTGCAAAGGGCAATCTGCTGCCTCTCATAACCCTCCTTCTGTAACATATTCACTCATTGTCCATTGTAAGATTAAAAACATTCCCGACAACTCCTATAATGCTCACAACCAATGCCATGACAAGCATTGTCCATGAGAGAACCTTGTTTCCTAATTCCAACCTTTCTCCTTGTTGATTGGATCTCAAAGCTATCAAAGAAGGAAATATGAAACCCAAAGAGAGGCCTGTAGTTGCTCCTGTGAACTGAAATGCTACCCAAATGTTGGGAATTACAGTAGATCCCAAATAAAGCAAAGCCAAAATAGTTGTGGTTAAGATATAAAATCTTTTTGTACTCGTAGAAAGAGGTTTTGACCCCTTAAACACTAGACAATCCATTGTCTGTCGAAGCGAGAAATGGATCACAGGAAAAACAAGCAATAAATGAAGAACATACCCAACCCTGATAATGTTGTCAAGAATCGAACTGAATGCAATCCCAAGGTCCTTGTCAAAATTTGATAAGATGTCTGAATCTGTGGCCTCCCCAAACAGAAGATAACCTGAAATTGCTGTAGCTGCATACACCAATATACACAGCACTGCACTGATCCTTCCAACCCTGTTCATCTTCGCAGGGGTTCTTCCTCGTAACTCGTTATAAATAGGATGCACATTGAAATGGCATATGTATGCATTAGTCATGATGGGTATGACCACAAGAAGGTTCAAAATTGCCCTTTTGGATCCAACATTGGGAAGCAATCGTGGTGTCTCAATCTTACCCTCTACAAGCTTGATAAAGGCAATAATTGAAGATAGAACAACAAAAACAATTGCAAGGGCCACAGATGCAGCAGATGTAAATTTCAAAGAATCTATCTTTTTTACAGCACACAGAGGTGCCAAAAAAAATACCATAGTAATAAAAACTATCAATCTCCTGTCCCCCCACCACCCTTCCTTCCCCATCCATTGATCAAAAAGCCCCTTATGCTGTGAGGATCCTGACATGACATCCCCCATGATAATCAGATACACAATCATGATCCCTGCATTGTTGACTATAATACAAATCTCTGACACAACTCTGGCAGAGTTCCCACAAGCAGATTGAACTGCTTCTCCGTAGGTAGAAGACTTCATCAGAACAGAAAACCTAACCAATATCTCAATGCTTATTTCTGATACCAAACCCATCAGTATTATCAAGGCCAAACCCAGTGGGAGCCCCAAGACCTTCATGGTGGCAGGCAATGCCATGATTCCTGCACCAATAATGGAGGTTGCCAAATTAAAAACTGCACTCGGAACATCAGATCCAGACCCCTCTTCTGTTTCTGATTGCTCGGGTGACAGGAGTGGGAAAACATCGTTTTCTTCTGAATTGTGTGTCTTTGAAGAATACCCATCAGCAGTCTCATTCTCATTGCTGTCAAGAGCTATATCTTGCATTTGGAGCTCTATGAATGACTGCTTTGATGTCTTATGCATTGTTGAAACCATGAAATTCACTCAAATAAACAAGAAAGAGGGGGCCGGTCTGTTTTCCCAATGGATCTAACTTCCGGAGGAGGGCATAAATGTATTACCTGATAGAGAGATCCCTTTGACCTGATTTGTTGTTCATCGAATGAAAGGACCCTCTGCCTGTATGTGTGCAAAATAAGTTTTCTTCTTGTGCTCCAAGGTTGAGGCATGGGTTTTCTTTAATTATTTTATATTTTATACAAAAATTTCATATTGAGAAAATCATAATCAACTATCCACAAAACTTGGTGTAAATTTACTAAGCCCAGAGTCCATCCAACCAAAACGGAACTTCATGAAGTATTCATCACGATTCCTCATGTGGGTTTTACCTTTATACAAGGTTATCGTTTCACCCTTGATGGTCGGATTTGAATAACGAATTTGTGATTAGACATGTTAATGGAGTATTTATCGTTTCACCCTTGATGGTCGGATTTGAATAACGAATTTGTGATTAGACATGTTAATGGAGTATTTAATAGTATTTAGATTCTCAGGTTAGGTTAAACAAAGTTAATGGTATCCTAATTTTAAAGTATCAAATTGACACAGTCAACCTACAAACATTTAACGGTTATCATTCAATCTATCTTCGTTTTCTATCTTCGTTTAGTATCAAATTGGGGCAGCCAACCTACAAACACTTAACGGCTACCATCCAACCTATTTTCGTTTAGATGTTCTATGAACCTTAAACTTCTTCGAAAAAGAAACCAAAACCCTAATATCTATATTGTACCCAAGAAAAAATAAAAAACTACTATCCTTATAAACAAAATATATTATCTATTTTAAAGCTAAAATCTATAGATGAAAAATATTTTATGATCAAACTTTAAAATAAAAATATAATTATATAAATTAATAATTTATAATAATCAAGCGGTATTCTTTGAAGCTAAAGCCCTAGCTATTGTTCCTACGGACAAAATATATTATCTGTGTTAAAGCAAAAGTCTTTTTGTGAAAGATGTTTTATAATTTTAATAATTAAATTTTAAAATAGAGATATAATTATATAGAATAATATTTTTTATAATAGTGGTATTAGTTAAACTGTTAACAATAGATCCAAAAATTAATTATGTAAATATTTATTGCATAATAAATTAGGTAGAAAAATTATTTTTTTTAATATTGATTTATTAAATAATATAAATTTAAAATGTTAAATTTTTTAGTTTGAAGAAGATCTAAGTTTTAATTTTCTTAAGTTACATAATTGTCAAGTTAGTATGATAATAATATATAGTCACTATTGATTGTTTCAATCCACATAGCTAATAAAAAATAATTTAATATATATATATATATATATATATATATATATATATATATATATATATATATATATTTTTTTTTTTTTTTTTAAAGCGAAAAATCCCTTACGAGGTCGCTTTGGTCTGAGAGACCATAGACAAGGGGTTCTATACCAGTCAAAATCACCCGCGAGTCGCACCCAGCCGCCCGCACCAACATTATCAATTGGATTTTGGGTACCCAATTCAACTTTTTGGTAAGGTGGAAATTCGAACCTGGGACCTCCCTTGGAGGATTGCCCTCTCCTCTCCAACTCACCTACAACACCCGAGTAAAAAATAATCTAATATTATAATAATATAAATCGTTATGATTTAAAAGTTTAAAATATCATTTATTACTCATATTACAAAATTTAAATTTTAATATATTTATTTTTTTCAACTTATTGATATTTAATGTGGATGTTAAAAATTCATAATGGTTATTAGAAACAAACTTAGTCTAATAAACTTCTTATTAAAAAGATATTGGCCAAATTCATAGATATTTTGGATAATTCTATGACTAACTAGAAGTAATGGCAGGTTCAAGGGATTAATGGTAGAATAATAAATAAGCCTTGAGTCAAGAATTTATATAAATCTCTTTTTCAATGTGTGATTGTTGTTACTAAGTTTAATGAAAAAATAAATGTTAATTATTTTTTGAATGAAAAAGCCAAAATTGTATTAATAAAGCTTAATCATACAAAACAGTGTGGGTGGGATTAACACACCCCAATCAACCAAGAGAAACTATTACAATTAGGAAGAAAAGTCACACTAACTGCAACAAACATATCACCTAACATATCTCTGTACATAATAGCAGGAATCAGCTATCAGAAAACATAAGAGCAGCAATCATGTAGAAAGAACTGAGACCAGTGACGAGGAGTTGCAGATCCATGATCCCGGGGCGTTTTGCCAGTGGTTCATAAGTTGCCGAAGGTACTGAAACTCCATGTTGACTTTCTTAATTTGGGCAAAAATCTGCAACCAACAATCATAGAAAACCTCATATTTATCAGACAATGAAAAATACAAAGAGGATTCTTGTTGGGAAAAAATAACTTTGTTGCGGGTTTTCCATATGTGGAAGAGAATAGCAATTCTGAATATATGCCAAACCACTGAAAGATTTGTGGAGAACTGAAGAGGGTCTCCCAATAAGATATGCCTCCAGGAGCATGAACCAGCAATAAAAGGTCTGAAAAATGAAAGAATCCAAGACCAAGCCTGTCTAGCCCGAGAACATTCCCAGAATAAATGAACATAGTTTTCCTCCTGACCACAGAACTTACAAGAGACATCATCAACTCCCAAGTATTTCAGGCGCTGACCAATAGGCAAACCTTGAAAAAGCACACTCCAAGCAAAAAAAGACTGCTTTGGTTCAATATATTTAGCCCATACAGTATGAAACCGAGATTTCCAATCAGACTGAGAAGAATTTAAATTCCATCTTCCATTGAGCATGGCTGCCATAGGAACTGCAGGGGAAAGCCGAGAATAACCCAAACGGGCAGAATACTTAAGCAATGAAACATGTTTAGGCCATTCCCAGTCACACCACCATGGCTTTTGAAAATGTCTAGACAACTTGGACCATACGCAAAAGGGAGTGTGATCAATAACAGCTTCATAAGTGGATTTATCATCTTGTTTCAAACCATAATAGTGTTTAAAATCTTCCCAAGGGATCCAATTCTTAGTATGAAAGGAAACAAAATCAGAAAGTAATGCAATTCCTTTTTTATAAAAGCGTTGGGCTCTAACCCATTGCACTTGTGCTAGTGGCAAACCTTCATAAGAAATAGCCTGAGACCACCATACATTCAGAAAGGAGATAGAAGGGCCAACTTTCCCGCCAAAGCCCTTCCAGGATAACCAAGGTTTGAGAGCTTCCCAGGCTTTCCAAATGCTTTTAGCCACGAAGGACCCTGAAATCTTGACAGGAACAGGGGCAATAATAAGCGTATGAAGATTGAGGCCTTTCCAAACTTTTTTCGCCCAAGGGAAGCCCGAAGAAATACAATTTCTAAGTAAAATTTTCCAAGCCTCATCTCCTTGCAAAGAACGAGTTATCCATTTGGCACATAAAGCAAAACCTTGCTTTTGACAATCAAACAAACCCATACCACCCGAGTGCTTAGGAAGACAACAAATATCCCAAGCAACTCTGTGAAATCCTCTTTTACCAACAACATTAGACCATAAAAAATCCCGAAGAAGCTTTTCAAGTTTCTTGTAACAATTCTTGGAAGGAACCCAACAAGAAGAATAATAAACATGTGTAGAAGCTAAAACTTTAGAGCAAATTTGGAATTTACCTGCAAGAGACAGCTTTTTAGAAGTCCAATAAGCTATCTTTTTCTCTACCTTTTGCACTACATATCCCCAAAGCTGAGCAGGAGATCCCTGAAATGCAAATGGAATGCCCAAAAATTTAAACATCTCACCCGGTTGTATCCACTTCCATTGTTTATCAGATAACCAGGGAGGAAGAGGTTTCAAAGATTGTCTGAAACAAGATGTTTTTCTCCATTGAACATTAGATCCTGAAGCTAAACAGAAAAGCTCAAGGCAAGCTAAAGCATGAGAAACAGAAATCTCATCTTCTGATAAAGTCAAAAAAGAGTCATCAGCAAAATGACCATTAATCAACTGCTGAGAAGAGTGAGGCAGGGAGATCCCTTTAATAAGCCCTTGAGATGCTCTATGTGCTAGCAGATAACCAAAAGCCTCAGCTGCCAAAATGAATAGAGAAGGTGCTAAAGGGCATCCTTGTCTTACTGATCGAGCTAAAGGAATACTTTCGATTGAGCTTTATTAAGAGTAAGAACAATAGAAGCATCTTGAAACAACATTTGAACTAAATGAATAAAATTATCTCCAAAACCTAAAGCCTTAAGCATAGCTAAGATGAAATACCATTCAATTCTGTCATATGCTTTTTCAAAGTCAATCTTAATAAAAAGGACATCCTGAGAAGAAGCATTAGCCCATTCCATACCTTCCCATACAACAATAACGTTATCTAAAATATACCTGCTCTGTACAAATCCTGTTTGCTCTGGTCTAATAATAAGAGGAAGCAAGGGTCGGAGTTTCAAAGCAAGAGCTTTGGCAATAATTTTATAGCTAACATTCAAAAGTGTAATGGGCCGCCAATTAGTGATAATCTCTGGATCACCTTCTTTAGGGATGAATTTAACATTACCTTTGTTGATAAGTGATCCCAGAGAGCCATTAGATATTGCTTCCTTATACACATTGAGTAAATCTAACCCAAGCATGTCCCAAAACTCCTTATAAAACTCACAGGGAAAACCATCAAGACCAGGTGCTTTATCATTGGCCATATGAGAAAGAGCAGATTTAAGATCCTCCAAAGTGAGAGGAGCATCACAAACATCCCTTTGAGTTGGAGTGAGCCTAGAAGGGATGGCAGCACAACATTCATCAAGAGCCTGTTGTCTTGCAGGAGTTAAAGGTTGTGAAGCAAAAACATGTTGATAATGTCGGACAAAAGCTGTAGAAATCTCTTGCAATGAAGTAAGTCTGACACCATCCACTTGTAAAGCTTGAAACTGAGTAATATTTGGAGGAGGGCGTAGTCTTTTAAAAAATTCTTTAGACACTCGATCACCCACTTTAAGCCAATGAAGGCGAGCTCTCAACTGAGCACCTTTAGCTTCATAAATCTCAGCTTTTCTCATCTCATGTCGGATAGAAGCTGCAAAGGCTTGAAGATCTGAATTAAAAGGGTCAGACTCCAATCTGACAGAGACTTTGGCAAGCTCAGATTTCAAAACCATATTTGATTTTTTTCTTCTTCTTGCAACTTCAACTCCCAGAGTTCTCAGAAGAAAAGTTGTTCTTTTGATGGCATCATTCCACCACTCGATCCAACCAGAAGGACCTGAAGGCCTGGGGATAAGATTCCAGATTCTACAAATATGGGCTTTCATTGCTGCACTTTGAAGAAAGGAAGTATTAAAATAGAACTGGGATTGAAATTGGCTAGAAGATTGAGAATGAGACTCAACAGAAAACAGAATGGGGGAATGATCAGAAAGTGAAGTATCAGGAATAACAGAAACAGTAGGCAAAGAAGGGGACAGGCGAGCCATATGAAAAGAGGAACTCTCAAAAATCATAGCTCTATCAAGACGTCTTAGAACACGAGATTCCCCAACCTGGAAATTAGACCAGGTAAACCACTGAGCTGTTAAGAAATCAGTAGGAGAAAAACAAATATTGGGGTCATGAAGGGCCAATTTATTCTTCATAAAGTAAAAGGCTTCACGCTCACCAGCACACCATCTCATTGGCACGTGACTGAAATGGTCAGAAGCTTTCTCAACCATATTAAAGTCACCGCAAAGAATCCATGTGGCAGCAGGCATGGAAAAAGCTAACCATCGCCATAAAGCACATCGATGTGGAGCATCATTGGAAGCATAAATATTAATAATTCCAAAAGGTTTACCGTTGAACTCAAACAAAACCCATACTGCTTGATGTGAAGGATCAACACCCCAAGTCACAATATTAGACTGCCACTTAGATGCAATGAAAGTGACAGCTCCTCCTTTTCCAGGGGAATGATGAGTAGCAAAAAATTGCCCATGGGGCCACAAAAAGCTACATGTACACTGCAGAAGAAATCCAACAATCTTAATTTCTTGCAAACAGACAAAATCTAGAGCACCAAACAAACGAGCAGCATTGGCTAACTCGCTACGGACCGTATATTTTTGGGTTGGGTCCGTCAAACCCCTAACATTCCAGGAGAAGAAAATCATGAGGATTGGTTAGGGTGGGCTGCCTCCAAAACATCCTCTGAGTCTTCCAAAGCATCTAGGGACCCAAAAGAATTCTTGCCAAAATTCCCTTCTTCAAGTGGATGCATATTATCAGAATGTCGGTTACGCGCAACTCTCAGTGGACTGCGAGAGCGGCGAGCCTTGTAAACCTGTCGATCTTCTGCAATAGGTTGTTGGAAAACAGAGAAAACAAACTCTTCAGGAGAAGAAGAGGATCCATTAACTGTAGTAGGGATAGAATTGTCTGCAACAACTGAGGCAAAAGAAGATCCAGACCGAAGAGAATTACCATGGGGAAGAACTAGAGAGGGAGAGGAATTAGAAATTGGAGGAATTGAAGAAGGAGGAGAAATGGGGGGCTGTGAAGGAAGAACAGATGGAGTAGGGAGCAGGGGAACAGTAGAATTCGAAGGAGGCTGAGAAGAACTGGGAGGAACTGATTGATGTTGTTTACTATGCCGACGAGTAACCACTTGCCAATCCGCTTGAGAGGTTTCTCCAGTAGCACCAGATGCTTGAACAGGAGGAGGATTGGCAGAAGAGACAGGAACTTGATTAAACTTACCCATCATGAGAGGGCAATCCTTAATTTTGTGGCCCTTAGATTGGCAACGATAACAAGTATCGGGGAGATTAATATATTGAACCCTCTGATGCAGAATGGAATCACCAATTTTAATATCAATGTAATCATGCAAGTCTTTAGTCAGATCAATCTTGACACACACACGACGAGTGGGGCGAGCAGAGAAAAAACGAACAGGTTCAAAACAAACAAAATGACCCAATGGAGCAACTAAGGAAGGCAAGAAGTTCCAGACAGGAATTGGAAGACCAGGGAATTCCACCCACACAGGAACCTCAAGGGTAGCAACCTTGCCAACTTGGAAATCCCTGGAATATGGTTGCAGAATAAGCAACGAATTCCGAACAGTCCAGGGACCTTTATTGAGCACCTTCTGTACATGAGCAGGATCCACAAAACGAAAGAGAAAATACCCCTTAGTCAAATTTTGGACATTTTCGACCTTAACTCCATAAGGGCTCCAGATTTGATTAACCCAGGTACGTAGAAGTGTGTCATTCGGGATACGACCCAGAAAATAGCCCACTAAAGTATGCGACTCAAACCATTGGCATGCAGAATGAAATTCTTGAATAGGAATGACCACAGTGGGAACAGATGTATTACCTCGTGAAAATTCTGCAGAACAAGCTTCCGAGGATGTTTCCCTGGTGCCATCTTGTGCTCCATCCACTGCAGTATCAATTGAGGGGGCCGTATGAGCGGCCGCCATTAAAAAAAGCCTTACCCCTGCCCAAGGCGGCGTTAAAGCACACTCAGAACAAAATCAATCCCGTAGTGAATTGGATCTCACACATGCAAAGTCAATCTCCCACATGCAGAGTTGCAGAGTGAACATGCAAAGTTAAATGTTAATTATTTAAAAGATAGTTAAGTTAGAAGTGGAAGTATACTTGTTATTTTAATATAATTGCTTTTGAAGGATAAACTCTACTAAATGTTTTTGCTTAAGACATTATAGACAACTTTATAATTTGTTAATTTATTTTGTACATTTATAATATTTATGCATTTTCAAAACGAAAAACATAATGACTAAAATAAGTGTATATTTATTAAACAATTTGCAATTCAATATAAAGAAATTGAGGGAAAAAACATGTAGATCAAGAAAAACATGAAACACAACAATGGTATGGCTTTGGCCTTTCATTTAGTGGACAAAGGTTCAAACCACAACAAGATGTGTGCGAGTGTGGTTAAAAAAAGAGAGTCATTGTTTCATCTAGATATGTTGTAATCATCACTTTTATGCATTACATCATATCGATGGTGAAGCCAATCAATGAGATCAAAATAGTATTTGATTTATAAGAAGGAAAATATCATTTTTAATGAGCTTGTGTTTTATTAAAGAAAAATATATATATCACGACCTTCTTTATTGAAGGGATATATTATTATGGACCATGTTTATGAGTTCTCAATTAAATTTGTTATAAAACCATCGATAAGCATACAAAGCTTAAATGTTTAAAATTCATAGATACAAAAACAATTTAGAATGACTAAATTTGTTTTCTTCTCTCTTCTCATAATTGCTCATTTGAAAACACAAATTTGCTTTTGGAGCTTGTGTTTTATTAAATAAAAATATATATCACGACCTTTGTTATTGAAGGGATATATTATTATGGACCATGTTTATGAGTTCTCAATTAAATTTGTTATAAAACCATCGATAAGCATACAAAGCTTAAATGTTTAAAATTCATAGATACAAAAAACAATATAGAACGATTGAATTTGTTTTCTTCTCTCTTATGATAATTGCTTATTTGAAAACACAAATTTGCTCTTGGTAATCATAAATAACCTTTTTGTGATGTTTATAGCTATGTGGTTGGTAGGGAAGTCCCTAGTTATTTTTGTCCTTTCTACACATAAGATTATAAATAAAACTTAACTTCTTAATTAGAAGAATCCTTTCTCTCAACACACCTTTAGTCTTTAATCATGTAGGATTGCTTCTTCACCCTTTTAAGGATGAGCAAAGAGTTATTTTCTATAAAAGTGCTATGGATTCTTTTCTTAATTAACAACTAAAAAGTTCCATGGTGAGACCCTCAATCCCCATGTTATCCTTAATCATAAAATTAAACTTAATTTAATATATGAATACTAAATCTTCCCAATTATTATTACATATTTCACTTATGTTTTCCATGTTAAAATTCCTTATTTCATATACATAATTCCACTATTTGTCAACTTAAACCATATCTTTCTAATAAATTTATCTTTATATTGTTTTTCCTTCTTTCTTTTTTAAGTGGGTTATATGCGATTGAAATAGGTCCAACCCATATTACATCATTAGCCACCTATTGTTATTACATCAACTTGACAATTATGTATATATAGTAAGATTTGAAACTTGTTCTCCTCCTTAAAAGTTGAGGAATTTAATTGATTAAGCTAACACCATTTGATTGCTTTTCCTTCTCTTTATTTAACATAAACAAGGATTTCCTTCAAAATAGTAATAAAATTTTTCAAAAGCTCTTTCATAGTTTTCATTATATTTCTAAATACTTAATTATTCCTCTCCTTCCAAAGTATATATCAAGAAAAAATCTTGTTATTTTCTATTTCAACTTTTAAGCTTCTAAGGCCATCATTTCAGAATCTAGCAATACATTTGTGTTTAGAAACACAAAGGGAGCAAAAATTATACCCACATATGAATATAATTTAAACCACATGATCAATGCATATTTACATATATCAACAAATGGTTAATGATTTTTTCATTATTTCGACGTAAAACGTAAAGATGACCACAAGGAACATCTTTTCATCATATTCTCGTAAAAAAGTCATTTCTTACCATCCACTAGCAAAAGAATTTTACTTTGCATAATGTTTTACTTTCTTAAATATTCACCATTGCAAATTTTAGGTTTACTCTTTCCCAATCATAGTTATATAGTCATTTTTTTGTTGAAAATTGACCTACATTAATTGTATCCCACTAGACACAACTATCATTCTTCCTTGTGAGATCACACTTTTCTAACATTTTTCTCTGTCTTCTTGAATTATTTTTTATTCATTCTCACTTCTCCATGTCTTACATTAGTATATAATTTTACACTATAACTTTCACTTTCCTCCCACTTCTCCATGTCTTCTATTAGTATATAATTTTACACTATCACTTTCACGTTCCTCTCTAAGAGATCTTGGAGACTTTGAAAGTCCTCTTCCTTTATTGAAGCTTTCTCAAAAAGCCTTAGATCATGCCAAAAATCTATCTTATTTCCTTTATTTTCATCTTGCTTGAGTTATTTATAAGCAATATCTTTGGCAACTAAAGATAAAGTTCCATGGTGAAGATCCTTCAACAATTTGTTTTAATGAGAAAATATGCTTTGGGCTTGTCCTTTCCATATATTTTTTCCTTATGACCTTGTTGCATAACTTGTCATTTTTTAGGAAAACTAAACCAAAACATATTTGCATCCAAGTCTTGTTTATTATTTTAAATAATTTAATATCACTCCTTAGGATTGGGGGTTCCATAGCTTGCTCCAACCTAATAGATAGAACTTTTGCACTCTTTTTTTACATTGTCATAAAAACATTATTTGAATGAAATGATCATAATTTCTATTATTTATGTCAACACATATGAAGTTGACATCATATAGATTGATAATACTTGAAGGATAAAATTAAGTAATTGAATTTTCTTCGCTTTCAAAAGCCACTTTGCTTTCTATCTTTCTAACTTCTTTGAGATTATTTTGGCAATACTACCTCAAGATCCTTCTTCATATGTCCAATAAATAACAGGATAATCAAAGACTTTCTTAAGAGAAGCAAAATTTAAAATCTAATATGTCTACTATTACTTATTAAATATTTATATAAATGTGCTAAAAATAAAACCAAATACCTATCCTTGTTAGTATTTAACAAGTTGCATTTTTGTAACACCTTAAATATTCCTAAATATTTTAGCCTCCACTAAATTTGACTTCCAACCTAATGTGTATAGTCAATAAAATGAAAATGAGAGATTTAGATACTAAGGGTAATATTAAGATCTTGAACAATCTCAAACCAACAAGCTTATTGATTTTTTTAACCAGTCCTTTAGTGAAAATAATAAACAAATAAGGGGACAATATATCTCTTTGCCTCAAACCTTCAAATGACATAAGGAATCACTTTACAATTTCATTAACCAATACCAAAAAAATTATATGTGAAGATACATTTACACGTAATACAACCCCTCCATTTCCTTAATAATCTAAACTTTCACAAAACATTTATTTAGGTATATCCAATTCAATCTACCATATGCCTTAGACAGGTCAAGCTTTAAGACCATGCCTGATTGTTTACTTTTAGAAGTTGGATGAATCAACTCATGAAGCAAAATGTCACATAGAATCTAGCTTACCTAGACAAACCCATCTTACGCCTTAAATACAAGCATACAAAGAAAATATTCCACTAGTTAGTACTCAATTGAATCATTATAGCTTTGTATTGTTATCTTTTGAAGCTATATACTTAAGATAAGCTATCGACAAGATGCTAAATAAAGTCATAATACAATATATATATATATATATATATATGGTAATATTCTACAACTAAAAATACAAAAATAACTAACACAATAACTCATAAACAAATGCTCACAAAAATGGTGTCATAGCTCTGTAAGTATCAAGTAGTGTCATATCAAATCATGTCACTTTACATATTCACATTACTCTACATATATAATGTAATGTGACTCTTCATATGGAGCACTCTTGGCCTTCACTCTTCTAGACTCTTCAACTTCCTATTCTATGGACTCATGTGCACATGGACAACTATGCACATTTACAATACCAAAATACTTTGCACACTTTAATAATACTTGTGCATTTATTACATTGCATAAAGTAAATCATAACTCCTAATCTAGAACACACTTTCCTAATCTAATAATGTACCAAGGATGGTACATTAGCATGAACTAAATAATGTAATATATTCCAACACCCCCTGTATTACATTATTTGGTTATTGAAGACTTTAGTCTTCAATATGGATCTTCATATTGACTCTTCAATCTATTTTTGAGATTGATTCCTGAATTTGCATGAAGTAATTCATGTTTTACCTTTCTGATGCAACTTCTTCTATTCCTCATCTTCCTCTTATTTTGTATCTTCTCTGATGACATATCCTCTTTCTTGACCTGGATTTTCTTTTCTTGCTCCTACATTGATGTTAAAATTTCTCCTTCATCATGATGAATTTGTAAATCATAGTAATATTGAATTGGATTTAAATATTCCTCCTGAAGATTATTATATGAAGTATTTCTTTCATCATGTACCTTTTGAAAGAGTTCAAAGGTAATTAATGAAATACATCATTAGACATTCTTCTGTATTGAATACTATGATGTCTTGAGATTCCCAACAAGATTTAAAAAGTTTTTCATGAAGATACTCTATAAAGGTAATAAATTTCCCTTCCTTAGCTTCCTTGAGAAATAAACTTAATCTATCTTTTAGAACATTGAATATTTGAACTCCATCAATATTGGGTATTAACCCATGTGCATAAAATCTGAATGCATGTAACATTTCTTCACTATCTTCATTAAATACCCTCTTCACTATTTCATCCATAATTCCTGAATAGAATTACTTAGTTTCTTAAGTTTTCCCTTAAGTTGAATTCCTTATGACTCCCGAGTTATTAATAGTAAACAAAAGACAATGTTAAATGCAATTTCAAAAAATTTTTGTTTCACCTTGTTTTAGATTGGTAGACTAAGAACAACTTTCTATTTGTTGATCTTAAAAACTAACAATTTTTTTATTTCCTTAGTCACAAGAATATAATGCCTTTTAGTTCTAAATTTCTTAACTCTATGTTGATGTTGAAAACCTTATAACTCCAAACTTAGAAATTTAGAAATTCCATAAAGTATATTTGCAAATTTATAAATCTAGTTTGATGTAGAAACCCTTATTACTCCAATCTAATTGAATTGCAAATATTTCAAAAATATTTTATAAATTCAAATAATTAAATTACAAAACCTTAAGTTTATTCCCTTAATTTCTTCAACCCAAATTTCAATTCTTCAAATGATTTTCAAATAGCTTCAATATTATATCTAAGGTATTAAATCTTATCTCTCCAAAATAATTCCACCTTAAACCTTAGAGAATAATAATTCTATCCAACCTTATTCCTCCTAGCTTAAGCTTTATAAATAATTGTGAATAAAATAAATTACCTTAAACCTTGAAAATGCGGTAATCTCTTGGTCAACTTTTGATTGGACCTCTTCCCAACATATGTCTTCAACGTAGTGCTCGACTACACATATGAGACTATGCTATTCTTTGACCTCCTTGCTTGGCTTCCACAATGCACTCTAATCTCATTGTTGTAGCGAGCTTTGATTCTTGACTTCTCTATTATCCACACCTTGGATACACTGTCAAATGTAATATACCTCTCTTACACTCACTTTGCCTTGCATTTAATATACCTATCAGTGTGTTCCTTACTCACCAACACTTCTTTATGAAATATCTGATCACACTCCTCTATATTTAGCTCTTTAGTATACGTTCTCCTTGAGATGGATGTTTGATATCCTCCAACCTATTTACCTCCCACTCAAATGCCTATAATGCTCAAAAATGTTTTCTTACTCTTTTTATGCTCTTATGGCGTAGCTTCGAGTTGGTTAATGTTATACTACAAATGTTACAACTTGCATGGGTTAACATATCTTCCTACCCCTAGCACAAATTGTCACCTTGATGATTAACACTTATCCATTGCATGTAGCATTTTCCTTCAACCTTCAACGCTTGAAATATACCCTGATTTTCACTCACTTTATCTCTTGTACGCATGCTCTTTAGCCTTATTTTTAAGGGATGAATCTGCTTGAGCTCCTTGGATGAGATGGGAAATGAACCTTCAACATTGATGGGTTTGGTTTACATAGTTGGTGGTGGCTCTTTTTTAGACGACAGTGGCTTCTATTTACACAATGATGACTCTTTCTTAGCAATAGTGGTGTTCTATTTTAGACTTAGAATGGCATACCTTTACACCACGATGAATCTCGTTTGAATGATGGTGGTTTTAATGGTGGCTAGCTCTTCCTTGAGCAATCATCTCACCTTCCACAATGGATAAGCATTTCACTTTGATAGTGGCACTACTTATGCTCCTCTTTCGGACTATGATTGCTTAGTGTCCCTAGACACTAGAAAATTCTTATTTGCTTTAGTCCTTTATTTATTTTTCAAGTTGCTTACACAAATTATTTTGCTATGTTTCCTTTGCTTTCAATGAATCTACACACACTTATGATCTAAAATCAACATTCACCAATTCTTCTTATTTCTCCTTTCCAAATGCTTCTATACTTAGATGCTTGTTGTTTTAGTCTTACAAATTGTTATAATGCAAATGCTATTAATTATTCTTGAAGACTTCTTTATTCATATTCCATTTTTATATTAATAAAAGTAATATGGTGTTCTTCAAATTCTTAATGTAAAACTAATCTTAATGCTTTAAGAATAAATTTATGTAGCACCAAAATAGTTATACCTTTGCAGCTAATTTCTTTGGTGATTGATTCACCCTTTTACTAGCTTAGTTTTGTAGGTTTTGCACCTTCACTTTACTATTCCAAAACTTACCAAATCTATAGCTCTAGTTGCTACTCCACTTTTAACTTATTTGTTGTCCAATAACTCTCCTCAAATCTACCACGAAGTTCTCCAAACTCACAACTTTCTTCCTTCTCCTAATTCTATCCATAAATCTGATTTTGTGGCTTCAAATATTCTCCAAATATATTCTCTCAAACTTTGTAATTAGCAGCTATTAATGCTGCCCCAAATGCTATCCAAAAATTTGCAACTACACAGTCAATTTCTTCCTTCTTTCACTATCCAAAACCTTCAAGAAAAATCTCCAAAATACTATCTTCTATCGCTATCTCAAACTCCTTCAATCTCCTATTCAAGGGTACTCTAAAATCTATCCAAATATTCTCCAATTCATAGCTCTATCTCCTACAACCCTTCAATCTCTGCTTCAAAACCTGCAATCTTCTCCTTGTCAAATTCTGACTTCAAATCTAATCTCCTACGATGTCTGCTTCCTCGAGAATTTGAATATCTTGAGATATTTGAATCCCTTCTCCAATATTTTGCATTCTTGCCAAAAACTTCTTCCTCTTAGGCTTGTTGTCCGATGGCAATAATTTTCCCATATCTTCCTTATCAGAAACTTCTCCTTGCTTACAATATCTTGCTTCTCACTTTCTTCAAACCACCTTCAATGGCCACTTTTGCAATAAGGCTTTCTCTAGCCTTCTTCTTCTCCAAATCTTCTTGAGACCACTTCTCTTGTATCTTCTAATTTTGTAACTCTTCAACTCCTCTCTTCAATGCTTCAATGAGACCTATCCTTGGTCTTCTCAATATTCCAACTATGGGAATTCTGTAATGAGATCTCTTTCCTCGATCTCTAAATATGGGAATTATTGTTCCTCAATATCTTAAATATTCAAATTTTGTTGCTCTTCTAATATGCAATAGGATCTTTTCTTAGTCATTCTCTATCTCCCTTATCTAATAGTTGATGAGAACCTCCTACACAACTCTCTTCAATCTCCAATCTGTAGTCTTCAATCTGCAATATTTTGTCTCCAATATTCTATCTTCCAAAATTGGAAGTTCTTTAGTTTGATCTCTTTCAGGTCTCTTCAACTTCTCCAATCTATAAATTTCTATCTTCAGTCTACAATCTTCAATGGGGACTTTCTTCTCGAGTCTCCTCAATATTCAACCTCCAATGGGATATTCTTCTTAGACCTCATCAATATTTAATCTCTATTTTTTGACAACAAAGAATTAATCCCTACATGAGGAAAGCACATATATTTTCAAGCAACGAAGATGAAATTCTTCTCTATTTATTGTAGGAAGCTTCTCAACTTCTAGGTGTTAATTTTTTGCAACAAGAAACTTAGATAGTAGTACCAAATATATAAAAATTTCCAAAATTCTAAAATGAATAAACTTCACTAGTTATCTTCAAAACTAGTGGAAAGAATTATGTGCTAAGTCCTAGTCTTCACGAGTTCTCCTTCAACCCTATGGAAAGACTCTAGTCAATCTGCAATCTGTAGTCTCCTTAAATTTACCAAACTTCTTCAATAGGACCTCCTTCTTGGGTCTTTTAAATCTCCTCAATATCAAGGTCTATCTTCAAGATCTAAAACTTCCTATTGGCCTTCCTACCACATTTTGTAAAATTTTAAGTTGTGTGCAGTTTTGGGAGTTATCATTGTAAAACTTCTCTTTTTCCATCGAAAATGGCTAAGGTGTTATTTTTTGTTGTGTTTACACCAGTTGTCTCCTTTCAATTTCTTCCTCAAAACTATTTTATTTCATGTCCTATGGTTTCTCTATTTTTTTTGCACAATTCTTGTCGTTTCGCATGCAAAATTATGAATGTTTTAGCATGGGGCGATGTTGTGGGTGTGTTTTATGCTTAAAATTTGATTTTTGCAGGTTTGTTTCACTCTTCACATGTGGTAACAGTTTTCGGTGACTTAAATCATTTTTACTCTTTTACAAAGCATGCTTCCATTTCGAATGCAAGGTGTAATTTCACTCCATAAATGAAGTGAAAGTGTCTTCGCTCCCAGTTGTGGAGCGAAAGTTCCTATTAAAGGAGGGGGGCAATATTTTAAGTGTGCATGCTCACTAAGGACTTTCGCTGCACAAGTGGAGTGAAACTATTTTTGCTCCACAAGTGGAGTGAAAACCCCTTCTTAAAGACTACAAAATCAAGATGCAAAACAAGGCAAAGTCAAGGTCAAAGGTGGTTTCGCTCCACTAGTGGAGCGAAACTCTCTATCGCTCCACTTAGGGAGTGAAACTCAAGTAAAAGTGCAATGGTCTTGAAGTATAAGGCCAAGGGTTCTTTCGCTCCATAAGTGGAGTGAAAGCATCTTCACTCCACTTATGGAGTGAAAGCATCTTTGCTGCACTTATGGAGTGAAAGCTGGCTAGAGAGTGAAGTTTACACGAAGGTTTTCATCGAAGTAAAGGGATGCTTTCATTCCACCTCTGGAGTGAAAATGCTTTTGCTCCACCTCTAAAGCAAAAATGCTTTCACTATAGTTGTGGAGTGAAACTCCATATGGGCCCCCAAGCATAGCAAAAGTTGCATAGAACCGCCATTGACTGCCCAATCGACCCCAAAGATGCACTCTAAGTTGTCTGATCATGGTAAATCAAGGGAACCTTTTGCATTCAATGCTAAGTTATCTATAAAATAAAATTTATGTTGTTAAGTTAGTTTTGGATCAAATCTATCTGCCATCATCGCTGAAGTGTTTGGGAAATAATATCTTGAGAGGCATAATCCTCTATAAAAACTATGATTTTTGCTATAAATAAGGATGTACAATCTCTGCTAGAAAAGCAGAGGTATATCTTGAAATCTTCTTCTAAAACACGGACATTTGGTTCTAGTCTTGAATGTTCTCTCTTTGTGTATGCCTTCTATCATGTTATTTATGTTAAGTTAGTCACTTTGTTATACGACTTAAATTATGTTTTCATATTAATCTATTAGTGAAGGATTAATGCTAGAGTACCCCTAGAGGTTATGTGATTGAGAGGATTTAGTGTCGATTTCTATTAAAAGTCTATTGTTTTTATTGTTGTTGGTTCAAGTGAAAGTTTTGTATCGTGCTTCATGTCCATCACCCCCGTATTTCAAGCTTTCAGCCTCTTTTCACATTCCTTTAAGTTATTTCCTTCTCTTTCTACATCTTCCCTAACTCTTATCTCAAAAGCACCACTTTTATTTTATTTTTGGAACTAACCCTACTGGATATTTGCATGGAGGATATATATTTCCTTTGATCATTCAATGCTTGGTAGCGATTCTAGGGTGTTGTAGACTCATAAAATATATACCTAGGCAGATTCGATTACCAATAGTTTTTGGCATGCCCGGTGGGACACAAATGTTCCATGACAAAAGCAGTATTAAGAATTTGATGTTCATATTCTTATTGTTGAATCTGAACATCTGGCGACTTAGTTGAACTTAGAAGCCTTCGAGTCTCAAAATTCTATTTAAAATGCTACACCTTCATGTACAAGATACGAAAGGCTAAAAATACAGAAGAATCGGTCGAGTTCTTTGAGCTTGACATCAACGCTTTGGGAGAACATCCTAGAGTGGTCCAGTTGAATATCCCATTAGACGGGATATCCTCACAAGTAGTTGTTGTAGCTTTGCAGACTCCAAGTCCTGCCAGAACAATGACTAGATTACCCCTATATCCGAATCCTTCGATTCAACCAAATATTCTAAACAATTTGATCTAGCTAGTTCAACCAAATTTTCCAATCTAGATGGCGCAACAAGTTACCCCTAGACAGTTCCTCACATGGAATCATTTATGATCTTTAGCTTTGATGAATCATAACCAAGTACCGCCTGTAGCATTGAAGGCTCTACCCACATATGATAGTACAAGGAAGACAACTTACGATCATGTCCAAGACATTAGTGAACTAGCAACTATTCACCACATTACCGAAGAAGATATCATGGTGAGACTTTTAGTACTCTCACTCTAAGGTAAACTTCTCTACTGGTACCGATCGCTTTTGATCAGTACCATCACTACATGGGATCAATAGGTAGAATAGTTGATAAGGGGTTTCAACGAATAGGTAGACCCCTTCTCTTTATTGCACCAATTCACCACCATCCAAAGGCATCCCCAAGAGGAGGTAGCGAACTTTAATGTCAGGTTCGCTCGAACCTAGTGGAGAGTCACTATCGACCTTCGGCCCACCTTGGAGCAGGCGGTGTTCTACTATTTGAGAGATTTCCACTCTAACATTAGCATGATAATATGGTATGCTAACATCAACACATTCCTTGGCTTGTATGAGCAAGCGTAGAAGGTCAAGGCTGATTTAATAGCTATTGGAAAGTTACCTTCGAAGGTGACTATGTCAATCTATCTAGATTTCCCTCAGAACATGTATCCTAGTGCATCTTCTCAGTCTATGCTTGTACCCCTGATGTATCCCAATAAATATTGGAGTTCCAACCCTTAGAATCAAGTGGTACCCACTCCATAATTTTAGGCTCCCACTATTCCTCAGATCTTAGCTCTTGTTTCGTATCCAATATTACATGCACCATTGGCGCCATTGTCGTTACCCGTACCTCAAGAAATTTTAAATGTAGACCACGTCAAGGAATTGTAGGATTTGTGAGCATTAGTGAAAATTATGGTGAATGAGATGACTGTCATGAGGAGGAGGTAAAATGATCAAAGCTTCCAACCAAGAATATTTCCTCCTTCGATCACTAGGGAGTAAGTCGCTTCCACCAGCAGGGATCTTGAGAGAAATACGATAATACTAAAAAGTGAAGAAGCCAGTTCATCTGGCAGAACTTATTGGTGTACCACTTACAATAATCCACACAATAAAGAAACCTGCATGGTGCACCTCAACTATGTCCATATGTTGGTTGGTGGTGCTTATGATGGATAGATCAACATGATTAGAGAAGTTGGTCATTATTTCATGATGCCTTCCATCGAGTAGGTCTCGGTCCTCACCATGGTTTGGAAGAAGCCTATTGAGGTAGACCCAACCCATATGGATCCGCTAAAGGTTCATGTCACATACAAATCATAGAGCAAAAAGGCCTAATTACTAGAAAAAGCTCTCGATCCAACAACGACCTCAGAATAATTTGAGTTACTGAAGGACTTCCTACTGCCATGAGCTAGAGAAAGGGGTTTCCATCCCAAAGCTTCGACTTCTCAGCCATAGGTAGAGATGTAATATCAAGCCAGGGAAAAGCTCTGATACCCCTCACTGACCAAGCGTTAAATATGGTAGGGGTGATCAAAGATGTTCCAATCCTACTACATAAAATATTGCAAGTCATGGTCATCCAAGAGATCATGGTGGTCGACCTCGAGCCATAAGAGAATTCATGGCCAAGTTGGGAGGCTACCTCTCCCTCGACTACTTGCACTTGGAAATCCCCTTCAAGGGGAAGAAATTTAATCTCTTAATGAGAAGCCTACCATTTTTCATGTCAAAAAACATAGAGATGAGGAAAAGGCTCGGTCTATGTCAACCTGATGATAGAAGAAATGCAAGAAGTGAACTTGATGGAAGAATCTCTCGACAAACTCTGAGCTGAAGATGAGTTTTCCATGACCAATTTTAATGCCATCATCGAGATAGATTTAGGGTTCTACTCACTCGTCAAGTTTTAAAAGGCTAAAATAAAAGCACTTGAAGAAAAGCCCCCGATATCGGATATGCTATGAAAACTTTTCTTCGATGGCATGCAATGCAAAAATGGCATTGGGGCTGGTATCACTCTTATCTATCCATCTGGTGAACAAAAGACTTACTCATACATGCTTGCATGGAGTTGTATGAATAATGCAATAGAGTATGACGCTATGTGCCTCGGACTCAAAAAAGTCAAGAAAATCGACATCAAGTAGTTGCAAATATTTGAAGATTTTGAATTGATCTGCAACCAAGTCACCAACAAGTGCTACTCCAAGCAACACTATCTAAAGGTGTACCACAACAAGGTGTGGGATTTGTTATAATCCTTCACTGCACTAAGCATCCAATAGATTTTATGAGAGCAAAATAAGCTTATGAACATCTTGGCCTCCATCAACACTCAATTCTCACTAGTGAACAATCAGATGTATAAGCCAAAATGGTGAGACTGATCTACAGGCCTTCTATACCTGATAATAATATCCACTAGCAAGTGTTCGACAATGATGAACAACTTGTCTATTTTTTAGTTAATAAAGCATCCTCAATTGAGAATCGAACTTTGTATGATGAAGACCGCGAGGGATTAATCTAGTTGAAAAATAATCATCTCCCAAAGGTTGATCACATTGGAAACTCTATTTGATCAGAACGATAGGTTTGTCGTCCATAAGATCAAAGTAGACAAAAGAGAGTTCATAAGCCTAGAGTTAGAATCAGGAAAAGTTATCAAAGTAGGGGTCGATTGCACAACCAAGTAGCTCCAAAATATTTGCACCCTATGCAAGGAGTACCTCGATATCATCACTTGGTGCTATCAAGATCTAAGGAGGTATGACAAGAATGTCATCCAACATAAAATTGAGCTCAAAGAAGGGATCAAACCCTTTAGGCATAAATAGAGGCCCGTTAACCCGAAGATCAAGATAATAATGAGATTTGAGCTTCTGGATATGCTTGAAACAAAGATCATCTACACGATCAAGCACTCCTCCTAGGTGGCCAACCTGGTCTCGATACAAAAGAAGAATGGGGACATTCACTTTTGTATTGATTTTCAAAATCTTAACCAAGCGTCGCTCAAGGACCACTACTCGCTACCTCAGATTAACCAGATTCTTCACGTAGTGATGGGAGCGTAGAGGTTCTCTTTGCTAGATGGATTCTCTAGCTACAACCAGATATGGATCAAGGACAAATATCAACATAAGACTGTGTTCACCACCAAGCGGGAAACCTTCGCCTATCAGTGTATGCCCTTCGGCCTCTCAAACACCAGAGCAAATTTCCAAAGGACGATGGACCTTGCTTTTGTTGAACTATTAAATCATGTCATCATGATCTACTTGGATGATATGATAGTCTTATCCCATAAGATGGCAGAACATGACTTGCATTTACGACAAGTCTTTGAGAAATACCGAGAGTTTGGGGTCTCCATCAAAACCAAAAAAATAGATTTTTGCAATGAAGGAAGGCAAAATTCTTAATCACTTGATCTCCAAGAAGGGATTAATTATTGATCCCACTCGATTTGAAGCACTCCTTCGACTTCCATTTCCATCTAACAAGAAAGCCCTGCAGTCCTTTTTTGTACAAATCAACTTCGTTAGGAAGTTCATAGCCGACTTCGCCCAAGTGGTGAAGTCGATGACAAAGCTTTTGAAGAAGGATATCGATTTCAAGTGGACCGATGTAAGGAAGTAGGCATTCCAAGATATTAAAGAGCAAATCGCTCAAGCTCAAGTCCTCATAAATCCCAACTATACAAAATATTTTATCCTATACGCTGTCGAGGAACCAGAAAGCTATGCAACTATTCTGACCCAAAAGGGGGAGGATGGAGATGAGCATCTGATAGCATTCCTGAGCCAGATCATCCAACAACATGAAGGAAGGTATAATTTTATTGAAAGATAAGTGCATGCAGTGATGAAATTGCTCAAGAAATTTAGATATTTCATCTCTTAGAGTAAGACAATAGTGTACGTGGTACCTCGACGTCAGGAGTTTCATTATTTAGGGAGAGCTTGGCAATAGGAGGGTTGGATGGGTCTCCAAGATCCAATAATTTGATATTGAATTATGCTCTACCAAGTTGGTCTGAGGCTGAGCACTCTATCAAGAACTATCCAGTAGCATTGCAGCCAAAGTGGCAAACCCAAAATCGGAAGACTCTACACCTGAAAACAACCTTACCAACCTGTCGGTTAGCAGTCCAGATTGGACGGATGACCTTTTTAAGTACTTCAATACGAGAAAATGTTTTCCTTGCTTCAATGCTTTACAAATAAGTAGATTTTTCTTGCAGGTTGATCGGTACATTTTGACACCCAATGGACTGTTCCATCAGAATATTGACAGAGTCCTCTTGAGGTGCATCAGAGAGTCAAAGAAATCAAGAATCCTTGAAGAGTTTCACTCTAGGATTTTGAGAGCTCATTTCACGGGTAGGCCAATGGCCCTAAAGATCATCAAGGTGGGTTACTACTGGCCCGTCCTCTTCATCAATGCTTTCAAGGTCAGTCAGTGCTGTGACAAATGCCAACGCTATACAAGCAAAACCTGAAATGCCTTGTTTCCTCTCCACCCCATTCAAGTAGAAGCTTTGTTCCAGCAGTGGGGCTTAGAATTTATCAAGATCATTAACCCCAACTCCTCCATCGACCATAAATACATTTTGATCACTACAGACTATTTCACTCAGTGGTCGGAGGAAGTGCCAACCAAGCAGGCCAACCAAGACGTGGTTATCTCTTTTCTTCAAGGGTTGATCACTCATTTTGGTGTACCTGATGTGATCGTGTCTGATAATAAAAATTCTTTCACTAGCATAAGGATCTGTGAGTTCATAGTCAGGTACATGATTTATTTGAAGATCTCATCTAACTATTATCCATAGGACAATGGATTGGTAAAGTCTACGAACAAGAACCTGCTACGAATCCTAAAAAGGTTGCTAGAGTAGAATAAGTGAAGCTGGCATCTGGTCTTAGACTAGTTGCTTTGGGTTTATCGCATTTAAATCAAGCACTCAATAAAAATATATCCCTATTAATTGGTGTACGGGAAAGAGGTAGTCTTGCCCACGCACATAGAACTACTTGCATTGCAGTTGCTCAAGTGGCTCGACGAGGAAGAGGGAAACTTTGAATTGATGGATGTGAGGTTAGCCCAACTAATGCAGTTGTAATAAGATAGAGAGAAGGCTTACGAAGCTTTTGTAAAGCCTATTGAATCCACCAAAGGCTAGTTCAGTAAAAAGACTTATGACGGAGCCTTAAACGTCGAAGATTTGGTCTTAAAATGAAACGAAAACAAATCTAAACCGGGGAACCACGACAAGTTCGACACCTCCTGGGAAGGCCCATTTTGAGTCTCCAGTGTCAATCAGGTCAATTACTTCATCCTATAGTACATGGAGGTTTTTACTCTCCTAATTTCTATGAACAACTTTCATTTGAAGGCTTACCACCAACGAGATTCCAAGAAATTCTGATAGTGCTAGGTATGATCTTGTGTGTATATATCTTAAAAAAAATGCTTTCACTCAACTTATGGATCGAAAGCCCCCTTTCCCCCTGCCTTTATTTTTTGTGTTTTAGTTTTATTTTTATTTATTTTTTAAGTTGTTCGTCCAAGCAACACCATGTGTCAGGAGGGAATAAACTTGAAAGGCATTTTCTAGCCTATCAAAATGTTATAAAGGCATTTGACATCTTTAGCCAAGCAAGTAATTTCACTCCATAATGCCCTGAAGCATGCCTATCCGTGGTAGGTCCAAGTGAGTGATCCTCCCAAGAAGCATGTGCCCCAAGGAGGATTTTCTTAACCGGTGTTGTTATTCCTCATTGAAGAGGGTGAGCTACTGACACAAGGCAAAATAAAGGGCACACAATTTTATGCATGATCTCCACCTACATTAACTCTTGACGTTGGCATTTAAAGTGGTAGGCTTGATTGTGGTGCTATAAGGAGAAGGGTTTTCCAGAGCTATTTGTGCCCATCACTTCATTGTAGTCACATTTTTGTGTAGCCCTTGCACCACTACAGTTTTCCAATTATCTGTTTGTGCAAGAGTTCATATTAGAGCGATTCATTATTTGAAATGGGTAAGAAGAGTGGGGAACATAGAGAGAATGTGTCCAGGAAAGAGATGACATATCTAAATGAGAATGACTCAAAGAAGTCATGAAAGTGTGAGAGAAAGCCAGTAAAGCTGATGCCACCCGAAAATAAGCTTTTTTGACTTCGAGATTGTTTGATGATGCACAAAGACCTCGAAGAACTATGCTAGGATGTCGAGAGGGCATTTAAAGAAGATTCGACTGGAAATATGTTGGTTGTAGTTTACCACTCTAACCTATTCTTTTACATGTGCACGCTTGTGCATCCATACTCAGAGATTGTGTTAGTAATTTCACAATTCTATGATGCTCAGAAGAGAACAGAGTGGTATTCCAAGAGGAATAAGTTGTTCTCCATCACAATTGATATTGTTCAAGAGGCTTTTGCCCATAGGAAGAAACCCTCGATTGATTTCCTCCTGTGGAAGATTACCATTTTTGAGTAGAGTGAGAGGTATCAACCCACACCTCATATGTACTAGTACATGAGAGAGCAATTGGGAGGAGCACCCTCATATAGAAAGCTTCTCGAATTATCGAGGTGCCTAAGAGAGTTTTTGCACTGCAACATTTATTCAATTTTGGCATGGGTGATGGGGCTCTCTACCGACGCTATAGTTTATAATTGGAAGGAATCCACTATAGAGTATATTTTCACAACAAAATCTATTTATTGTCCAAGATGAATTCGGATACCCTACAAATTTTATTTGACTGGGTAGAGTGGGTGGTGCGGTAGATGCACCTCTTGTTATCCTACCTACAAAGCAACACAGATGATCAATTTAGACATTGCTCCTTACTCGCGTTGTATTTTTCTACCACCTGCATGAAGGCTTCGTTTCATCCCCAAGAATTAGTCTGATGAATAAGGCAAGGCATTTTTGGTCTATCTCTAGACATAGAGCTTGTCCAGGGATGAGTCATACTACAATTTTAATCGAGTTTTCTTGGGGTCGATGTTGGAGCTGATCTATGGCTACTATGAGCGAGTTCCCATAAAGATAAGAGACAAAGTGGTGGATGAGAAGTTGGCAGACATTTTCCTGCTCATCCAGGGCTTGGTAATCAAAATTTTTGGGTTCATAGGGAAACCCTTCCTATTGTCTTACTATGCCACACTATACCTGTTTGCCCTGGAGGTCGCATAATAATACGACTATACTAATGACTTGTATGGGAAAGGCAGAGGGAAGAAGCACACACGTCCTATGCCCTTCGAGTTTGAAAATGTCAAGGTGATGGTGTGGCTAAAATTGTGTCCTTGCGATAATGATGTATGACTTTAGGTTAGTTGAACTCCCTAATTCTAGAAGTACGATTTGCATTACGTATTTCAAAGTTTTATCGAAGTGAAGTCTTTTCATTACTGCCCTAGCTCGAACATTGTCGCCCAAAAAAATAACCCTACAGGATATGAGTTAGAGTGGCACATCGAGGAGATGGTGTCCTTGCCTCCCTGGCATAAATTTTACACCATAGTGACTATGACCCAACTGTCAACCCAGAGCAGAGGCTTCCCAGGGATGTGTTCTAGGCGATGAAGGAAAAGCTGTAGCATTGGTCAGATCACAAGATCACTGAGTGGTGGATCATGCGAGTCCAAAATAATAAAATGCTTTTTGACTAACCAATGGCATTGGACAACAAATTATCCATAGTGTATGATAAAAACGTAGACACATATCAGGCCTTCTCATTTTTTGAGATTGTACCTCAAATTATAGAAGGCCCTGACGAAGTGGAGGACTTTGCAGTAAAAAAGAACATGGTGCAAGGCAAGGGTAAAGCAGTCTTGAGTGGTTTGTTATTGGTTGGAGATGGTGTAGCACCTTGTAGCCGCAGAGAGCCATCACCTTATAAGAAGCAGAGTGCCCTACCAAAGAGAAAATCTAAGGAAATACCTCTCCTACCACATGCAACAAAGAGGCTATGAACCAACACTCCAAGACATCCTAGAATGAGCTCCTATGTGGCACCAGTAACCCCTCCATCGAGCGCTCCTAAAATACCTATTGTGAAGCATTTGGAAAATTAGAAAGGAGAGGTGGAGTTTATTGACGTAGAGCAAAGAGAAGACCCACACACACAGCATTCCACTTCATCGACTCCTTTGATCACTGAGCTCGAAGGTACATGTTCACTCTTTTCTCTTTCTTCTTCCTTCTATAGCAGTCATTTCCTCAACAGGTGAAACCTTAGTCGCTGCTACATTTTACTCTGGCCTCTCCATCCCTTCTATTTCTCTTCCACTGCCCCACACAACGGTTTTTGGCATTTTAGTTTCCCCAACCCTCTCTTCGTCCTCAACAACATTCACCTCTTATGCAACTCACATTAATGCTTTCGTAGTCTTTGCACCTACTGGCCCCCCTTCCTCTATTTCAAAATATCCTATCATTGAATTTTCTGCCACTACAAAGATAAATCTATTTTTCCTTTCACTTCCCTCTACTATCATGGCGTCGATTTCCTCTAATATTTTAACACCTAAGCCCACCATCTCCATGGTTGCTATCCAGACCCAAGCACCGTTGAGGGTTAGTGTAGTTGCTTCCCCTCCTATTTCCCATGTCCTATCTAAACTTGAGCCACAACATCCTCTCTTTCCTTACACATCGATCCTCAGAGTTCAGGAGCCGCTCGAGACCGAGTTGGAGATGATGCAACACCTTACAATCATGGAGAGCATTCACAAGGCGCATCATAGCTCATCGTGCTGGTAGAGGGACCACAAGAGGAAGGAAGTGCAGACTTTGTCGCTAGCTGAGAAGGCATACATTATCGATCCAGAAAGGATGGAGCTCCACATGGTGGAGAAGGTGCTCATTATTTAGAAATCCCTAGGGGAGATGACCCCAAATGATTACACTTACCGCCATACCATGGAGGATGTGACGAGGATTAATACAATGCATAATATGGACAATATTCAAGTCCAAATGGGCTCCATCTATTTTCATGGTGAGCACTACAAGGAGTGCTTATTTGAAGCACAGGCCAAGAACTTTGAGCTTGAGGAGGCCTTGGTGAAGGCAAGGGACAACTTGAAATGCTTAAGTCTAAAGCTGCACAGTTGAGATAATGCATGGTTTCGCTAGAGACCAAGGTGAATAAATATTCTAAGGCGTATGCCCAAGCGGATCAACAGATCCAAATATTGGGTGTTCAGGTCCAACAATTGTAGATCCAGTTGGCAGAGAGAATGTCACAGACTGTCGTTTTCTCTAAGGAGCGCATCAAGGAGATGCGCCTACAATTCCTAATAGTTTTCCTGATAAGGGTTATGCGAGGAATCATGATTTTAACTTTCTTGAAGGAGGTACAGGAGGTAGTCATCGTTGGTAGCTCCATCTTAAAATCTTCTCAAAAAAATGTTGATCTTTGGCTAGACTTAGCCACATAGCTCTAGAAAATTGAAAATGTGGATGCCCACCTTACTCCCATGAGCCCCTTGGCTCGATCCTGGGCAACAATGAAGATGACCCTATGCTCTTTCTTCATGAAGCTCGAGCTAACCAAATAATATTGTAGGCTCTCAGATGCCCTCTAGTAAGAGAGAGACGTTTCACTACAATAATTTAATGCCCTCGCCCAAATCGACATCCTCGGCTTCACAGACAATGAAGGAGACATTCCACCACTCAAGGAGTTAAGGCCGATATGGGTCGTATTTTTTAGTGATGCCTCAGACATTGATGCTTGGGAGGATCTGATTTCAAATTCACAAGTGATACCTTTAATGGAAAAATATACCACAATCGAGTCTTGCTTGCAGGGGTTCGACCAAAGACTGGATCTTGTTGATATTGAGCGAATTGAGACCTTCTGTTACCTGATACAGGAGCTCCAAAAACAACTAACCTTTTGCCCCAAACACTGGGTCAATGCTTCCATGGTGTACGAACATGTATTTAAGAGATCTCTAGAAAAATTTCTCCCCCAACTGCGTGAGCTAGATCTCGAGGATGAGGTAGAAGGTGAGCAAGAAAAATAAGAGGAAAATGACCAACTTGAAGAAAAACAAGAGGAAAATGACCAACTTGAAGAAAAACTAGGTAGCAGCGATGAGCAGTCTGAGGATACTGAAAGTGAAGATGACATTACAACCCAAGGATAAGGCCTAGGACATTTGCATTGAGGTAGGCTCAATACCCCACGAGTTTCCAAAGATGTTGGTCTTCCTGCCATATTTTGTAAAATTTTAAGTTGTGTACAGTTTTGGGAGTTATCATTGTAAAACTTCTCTTTTTCCATCGAAAATGGTTAAGATGTTATTTTTTGTTGTGTTTTCACCAATTGTCTCCTTTCACTTTCTTTCTCAAAACTTTTTTCTTTCATGTCATATGGTTTCTCTGGTTTTTTACACAATTCTTGTCGTTTCGCATGCAAAATTGTGAATGTTTTAGCATGGGGTAATGTTGTGGGTGTGTTTTCTGCTTAAAATTCGATTTTTGCAGGTTCATATTACTCTTCGCATGTGGTAACAGTTTTCAATGACTTAAATAATTTTTACTCTTTTACAAACATGCTTCCCTTTCGAATTCAAGGAGGGGGTACTTTTGCTCCACAAGTGAAGCGAAAGTGTCTTCGCTCCCAGTTGTGGTGCAAAAGTTCCTATTAAAGGAGGGGGGTGATATTTTAAGTGTGCACACTGACCAAGGAATTTTGCTCCACTTATGGAGTGAAACTATTTTTTCTCCATAAGGGGAGCGAAAACCCCTTCTTGAAGACCGTAGAATTAAGATGCAAAACAAGGCAAAGTTAGGGTTAAAGGTGGTTTCGCTCCACTTAGAGAGCGAAAATCAAGTAAAAGTGCAACGGTCTTGAGGTATAAGGCCAAGGGTGCTTTTGCTCCACAAGTGGAGCGAAAGCATCTTCGATCCACTTGTGGAGTGAAAGTTGGCTAGAGAGTGAAGTTTGCACGAAGGTTTTCATCGAAGCAAAGGGATGCTTTCGCTCCACCTCTGCAACAAAAATGCTTTCACTCCAATTGTGGAGTGAAACTCCAGACGGGCCCTCCAAGCGTAGTGAAAGTTGTACAAAACCGCCATTGACTGCCCAACTGATCTTGAAGCTACACTCTGAGCTGTCCGATCATGGTAGATCAGGGGAACCTTCTGCATGCAATGCTAAGTTATCTGCAAAATCGAATATATGTTGTTAAGTCAGTTCTGGATCAAATCTATCTACCACCATCGTAGAAGTGGTTGGGCATTAATATTTTGAGAGGCATAATACTCTATAAAAACTAGGATAATCACTGTAAATAAGGATGATCAATCTCTGCTAGAAAAACAGTTGTATATGTTGAAATCTGCTTCTAAAACATGAATTTTTTGTTTTGGTATTGAATTTTCTCTCTTTGTGTATGTCTTCTATTATGTTATTTCTGTTAAGTTAGTCACTTTGTTATAAAACTTGAATTCTAATTCCGGATTTAGTTTTTTGTGAAGTATTAATGTTGGAGTACCCCCAGAGGTTATGTAGTTGAGAAGATTTAGTGTCGATTTCTGTTAAAAGTCTATTGTTTTGATTGTTGTTGGTTCGAGTGAAAGTTGTGTATCATGCTTCCTATCCATCACCCTCGTATTTCAAGCTTTTAGTCTTTTTTTCCATTCCTTTCAGTAATTTCCTTCTCTTTTCGCATCTTTCCTAACTCTTATATCAAAAGCACCACTTTTATTTTATGTTCGAAACCAACACTATTGGAGATTGGTACAAAGGATATTTCTTTCCTTTGATCATTCAATGCTTGGCAGCAGGTCTAGGGCATTGTAGACTCATAAAATCTATACCTAGGTAGATTCGATTGCCAACACTTCCTTCTATTCTAAATTTGTTCTTGGAATAGGTAAATCTCATAAACATACCATAAACAAATGCTCACGAAAATGGTGCCATAGCTCTATAAATATCAAGTAGTGTCATATCAAATCATGTCACTTTACATATTCACATTACTCTGCATATATAATGTAATGTGACTCTTCATATGAAGCACTCTTGACCTTCACTCTTTTAGACTCTTCAACTTCCTATTCTAGAGACTCGTGTGCACATGGACAACTATGCACATTTACAATACCAAAATACTTTGCACACTTTAATAATACTTGTGCATTTATTACATTGCATAAATTAAATCATAACTCCTAATCTAGAACACACTTTCCTAATCTAAGGATGTACCAAGGATGGTACATTAGCATGAACCAAATAATATAATATATTCCAACATGTATTGTTGTGTTATATAGTAAAATTCAAATTGAATAAATTAAAAGAATATTATTTGTTCTATTTCAATGTTAAAGAAAAAAGTGGCATTCAACCATTTATGAACTCTCTTTAATATTTGGCTTCCTTTATTGCCTTAAAAAATTATATCATGCTATATCCATCTTAACCTTCTTGATAGTTACATCCACCTACTAATTAATCTTTTTTTATATATATGTTATAATTTTAGAATGCTTGTTTATAACTCGTCTCAACTTTATCCAATGGAGATATGAATTCCTTTCAATTATACCTTTATGTTTTTGCTTCAACTATACTATGTGAGCAATTTTCTAATATTTTTCTATAAGTAATAAATTTCTTATGTAATCTAGAAGATACCACCCCTCTATTATAATATGTTATTATTTTAAGCATAACTTTTGGATCCTTTTGGGCCTCATATTGTTGGTCATTATTTCAATTGTTTGTTTCTTGCCCATGGATCATTATCTTGTGACATATTATCCATGATATGATATTTTATTTCTTTTTTGATCAAGACTAGTTTCACCCATATTTTTATGGTTCTATCAAAATATTCTTTTGAAATTATGTGATCCATTGCTTTTCCTTAGGGTCTATGGTAAAATTAATTTAGCATCCAATTGAAAATGTGAACTTTGTATCACCATTTATGACAAACATAATCCTATCCTATAATGAATACTTAAAAGAATTTGTATCTAGAATAGCAAAGAGACTTTGTCAAGATTTTCAAGGTGACTTTGTATCTTTATAAATAAAATAGGAATTTAAAAAAAAAAATTGTAAGAAGTTCAATGATGCTATTAAATATGTTAAGATCAAATAGAATCTAATATCCTATATTCTTGATATCTAATATCTCTAGGACTTGTTAATGTTGGCGTTATAGGGGTCATGGATTCCATTGTCAGTGTATAAATCTCCAAATAATGTTGATGTTTTCTCTACATTGCTACCATAAGGGAAATAAAGTAGGAGAACCACAGAGGCCACAATGTAGTTTAGGTTTAGGTGCTCCATGCTTATCCTTTGCTTATTAAAACCTAGTTCGATCAAGCTCTTTATATCATAATTTTTAACACAATCAACACCCTTAATTGTTCTATAATTAATTTAGAAATGACTTTTAATGTCAATGGATACAATTATTGCACCCAATGAGAGTTGCATTTTCAATAATTTCTCCAACATGGCATTTTCATTCTATGAACTTCATCGAATATGTTGTAAATCTCATTTGAAAAATATATATTTTAAAATTGACATGGATCCATCATCCACTCTTCTAATTATAATCATAACCTCCAATGGTAGCATCTTCAACCTGTTAATGCAATTCCAAATAACTCCATGGTCTACATAAATATCCAAAAATAATAATCTTCTCAATTCTTCTGTTTCTTTAACATTTTGTAACTTTGAACACTCATTAATAGTAATATTCTCTAGGCAATGCAAAGGTACCAAACTTGACAACTCTTACAACTTCTGGCATTCACATATAGAAGATGCAACGACGACCAACAATCTTTCCAAACTTACGATGCACAAGATCAGCAAAATGCAATTGCTGGCCTTTGGTCTTGTCAAACACATGTTGTGTCATCTTCATTTTATCTTTGCTTGAGCTAGATATTTTATATGTTTTTTATAGAATCGAGTGGGAGGACAACCTCACCATCCAATGGCTTTGCCCTCAACCTGCTCTAATACCACTGATGATGCCAATTCTTAGATGTTTTTCATTGATCAAATGCACATTTTAATAGAAATTGTGTAGATCTATATAGAGCAATCATACTAACCATGATATTTACATAGTTGGTGGAAATCATAACCAACTAACAAATCTCACATGGTTCTTGCATGAGTGGTTCTAACCACTAAACCATTTTTTTCATATGTAATAAGTTTCAACATATTGCTATTTACGAGGAACTATCAAAAGTCATTTGAATAATGGGGTTCTCCATGATTACTAAATACAAAGAAAAAAATATGAATATGTCACTAGACTATAAAGCACTTGGTTATTCCATTACTTTTTGCTCATTTTTATGGGTTTTCCTACATTATTATGGTTAATTTCTAGGCAATTTCAACTAGTGGTTTAGTTATAAGTTAAAAATGTATCTTTAATTTTTATTTTCCTTATAAAACTAGTATATTTTATATCAATTTAAAATCAATTCTTGAATTTCATATGCAATATCAATTATACAATATTTGACGTCATTCAATATTGATGAATATAATTTATTATAAACAAAAATGCACACCCCTTATGAGAACATGTGGCCTACTTTGTTGATGAGTCTAATTTATAAAAAAATAAATGTGTACATGCTTTTGGATTTAAAAATAGTGTGCAATGCTTTGTCTCCCACCCACGCCTCCCCTCGTCCATTGAAATAGGCTTGGGAAATTCAAGTTTACCATAATCCTACAATTATGAGCCAAAAACAATAAGAAAAGAGTTATGGAAGTTTTTTAATCTCCCATTAGGCTTTTTAATTATGTTTTCAAACTATTATAAATTTATTTAAAATATTTTTTTCTTTCTTTTGTCTAATTCTAACAATAAATTTTCTTTATTTAAATGTGATTTTATTTTCTATATTTTTTTTAAATTTCAATCAATTGGGTCTCTAAATTCCATAAATATCTACATATGCTATTTTATTAATAATTGAAAAAATATATAGTGGCTTGAAAAAAATGTATGAGATTATTATGTATAGGCCACACATAGTTTATATATCTTATGTTTTATATAAAATTAATATGTCTCTCTTTGTAAATCATCATAATGATCACCTTATCCTCAAATACTATAAATAAAAATTATATCTCTAGAAAATAGATTCAAATATTGCAATTTCATATGATTATGAGTAGTTGAGGATAATTTTGCTTTCGTTATTTTAAAGCACACCATCTACACTAGCAATTTTAGGGTTACCTTGAGAAGCGCATTCAAAATTAATATTGATGAACCCAACTTCTAGAAGATTTCATTTCCTATGTATCTTTGTAGTGTCTTTATGTTAAATCTATTTTCATAGATGACCCTTCTAGGTATATCCAAATCCTATAACTAAGAGGCTAGAACATATTTTTTGATGATCCAAAACTCATAAGTTTGAGCTAAGGAAGATCATGAAAAACACAATTCAAAAATAACAGAGTATAAAAAGTCAAAATACAAGAGCATACAAGCAAAATAGCATAATGATTTTAATGCTCAGAAAATAGAGTACAATGCAAGCAATCTCTGAGAAGAGTGTGAGGCTATAACATTGCATCCATTACTCGTTATTTTATAGTTAGGGGTGCATCTCTCTTTATACAATAATTGGTGTATTGGAAGTCCACTGCATTGAATATTGAAGGTCACCCATATGGAAATGTGGTGGTTCACCTTCCATGAGTTAGAAGGTCACCCATATGGAAATGTGGTGATTCACCTTCCATGAGTTACAAAGTGCATATTGAATGAAAATTATATATGTATGAATGATCCTTTAGTGTTTTACCTTCTATTGATGTGTCAACATAGTTAGAGATTTATTTTGGCTAGAGAAATTTTAAAATAGAAAATTACTATTTTTGGTAAGTGTTTTATTTTGCATTTTTAGGGCCTCTAGAGCATTTTTTCCACAGTCATATCAATAACTCTATCTACAATAGAGTTGACTACAAAAAATATTATTCTTTCTAATCTTTCCAATTCTTCTTGAATGGATCAAAACAAAGTCCCAAGTAAAACATTGTGCCCCTAACAATGTGGTTAAGATAAAAAATAGATTTTTGAATATTTTTAAGAATAAATCCATGCTACAAAAAGATCACATTCTTGGATCATTCATATACCCTTGAAAATCAATGGTCCCCATTGCATCAACTTTTGACATCAAGTGTTAAAATTGTTTCTTTAACTAATTTGTTGTGAGTCATTCCCCTTGGTGACCAAGTTATCTTGACTTGACCACTTCATACATTTGAGTAGATTACCTTCTAGTGGTCTTGGTCTATGTGTCAATAATATGATCCTCATTCATTGGTACTAAGTTATATGGATTGACTTCTTCAATTTCTAATTATTATTCTACTATGAAAGTGTCCAACAAAGGTGGACGATAGGGCCTAAGAAGCTCAATATCGAAGGTTGGATGCAAACCAAGATAAGATGGAAGATTCAATTAAAAGGTGCTTTCTCCCATCTTCTTAATGATGGTTTCTAGTCCATAGTGAAGATGTATAACCTTCCTATGGTGTCCTACAAGTCTCTCTTTTGGAAGATGTAACCATACCTTATCTCCAACCTTGAATTGATGTGGGATTCAATATTGGTCATAACATTGCTTGTATTTTTTCTTTGTATTTTCCAAGAGGTTATGGACCTATTGATGAATCTATTCAATATGTTCCACAAACTTTGCTACCTTTTTTACTTATTTTTCCATGGGGTGAGTACTTCATAGGTTGCACAAGAAAAACTACATCAATGGGTGCCAAGGGTTGGAACCCAAAATAGACATGAAATAGGTTATGTTTGGTAGAGCTATGCAAAGCTTGATTCTACCCATGTTGAATATAGAGGAGGATCTCATCCCATATGTGTGGATTCTTGGAGTTATGAATTCAAAAAATATGTACAATCTATCGATACACAATATTTTTCTGACCATTAGTCTAAGGATAAAATGTTGTGAACATTATCAACTTGGTGTTCACCATGCTCCATAGTATAGACAAAAAATGCTCAAAATTTTGCTATCCTTATTAGATACAATGGAATTTGGCAACCAAAGTTGAGCCATACATGACTAAAATGAAAATTAGTAGTATCCTCAGTTGAAATGCATTTCTTACAAGGAATAATGATAGCCACTTTTTTAAAATTATCATTACTACAAAAACACAACCATTACTATGCTTAGATGTGGGAAAACCTAAGAGGAAATTCATGGAGATAAATTCCCAAGGTTTGGAAGACACTAGAAATGGTGTATATAGTCATTTTTCTCTTTGGTTGGTTTGGCAACAACGTAAGGGTTACATGACTTGATTTAACTCTCAAAATCATTCCCCATCTTGGACCAATTGAAGTACTACCAATATTTTTTCCACCCCAAAGTGACATGCTACTTTATTGAAGTGTGCTTCCCAAATCATATTTAAGCACTCACTAGTTGGTACAAAAATATGTCCCATGTGGTAGAGGAGGTTATCTTACAAGTAAATATTAGAAATATGCTTACCCATAAGAAGAGCTCTATATGCATTTATAAAATCAGAATCTACTTCATACAAGATGGATCAATTGGAAATATTATGCCTATATGAATTAAGAATGATGGTGAGTGCTATTATTAGAGGTTGGCTCAAACAATCTCCTATTCAATTGGAACTCATTTTCTTATGCTCAATGATCAAATAAAACTATTGCAGATGTGTGGCCCACTTTTGATGTCTTTCATTCCTTAACTTACTTTATATTTGAATGAATTCTAGAGGTATATGATCTATGTGGATGATGGTTTCCTTGCCCAACATGGAGTGCTTTCATTGTTTACATGCTTGGACAATGGTATAGATATATTTGTCATATGTGGGGTATTTTAAAACTACTTCATTGAATTTTTCACTATGATAGGCTATTAGATGTCCATGCTATGTGAGAATATCTCCTAATGCATAGTATGATGCATCAATCATTATCTCAAAAGGTTGATGCAGATCAGGTCGATAAAGTGTAGGAGATAAACAAAATTTGTCCTTCAACCTCTCAAATACCATTTGTTGTGTATTTGGCCAATGGAACATGGATTTGGAACCTTCTTTGGTAACTTGGTGTAGTGGTCAAGCAATGTGTGAGAACCCCAATACATATATTTGATAGAAATTTGTAAGATCCAAAAAGCTATGAAGCTTTGCTAGTCTTTGGGGTAGGCCAATATTATTGCCTAAATATTCTCAAGATCAACATGGGCTCCCTCTTTATCCACAATATACCCAAGGTAATGGATCTTCCTCATGCTAATGAGCATTTATTCAAACTAGCATATAGATTGTATCTTCGACAAACCTAAAGCACCTATCAAACATATTGTAAGTGTTCCTCCCATCTCTTACTATAGATGAGAATGTCATCTAAGTAGACTACCACAAATTAGTTGCAGGTACACAATATGTTATCCACCATCCTTGTGAATATGGTAGGTGCATTAATCAAGACAAAAGGTATAACCAACCACTCAAATAAACCCTTCTTATATTTGAATGTAGTCTTCAATACATCAATAGGCTCTATGGGTATTTTATGATAGCCAAATTTAAGATCAATTTTGATGAAATTTGCACCAGGGAGTTGGTAGAGCAAGTCATCTATATAAGGGAGTGAATAACAATTCTTCATAGTGATTTTATTCAAAGCTCTATAGTCAATTCAAAGTCTCCATGTTCCATTTTATTTGGATCCAAGACTATTGAACTACCACATGGTGATGCACTCAATATAATGTGTCATTTTTTTAATTAATTCTTGGATATACCTCATGATTTCATAATTTTCAAGGATTAATTCATAATAGATAGGCACATTGGGTAAAGGATAACCTAGAACTAAATTAAAGGAAGGCTTTACTTCAAAATGAATTGGAACCCTAGTTGGTGATTTAAGAAGCCATCATATTCCACTAATTTTTGTCCATTTGCTTCTGCTGTGTAGGGCCTACAATTGGAGTAGTGATGGTCCTCTTACTTTATGGTTTGATCATCAAAAAAATGAATTTTCTTGTTTTGGCTATCATATTTGTGCATTGTTTAGTATTTATTAAGAAAACAAAGGTAAGAGGATATACCTCTAGGATCTTATAACACCGAATTTCGAAAATGATGATGACACTTTGGGTCCTAGACTCATATACACCATGCCTCTTCTACATAAATGGTTAGCCCAAAATCACATCATAAACATCCAAGGAATATCATCACACAAAACTTCATCTTTGAAGGGTTTGATGGCATAAGAGAGGAGACATTATTGAGTGACACAAATGTCTCTTATCTATTGTAACCTTTCAAGATTATATGGTTGTGGATGTGGTGTGACAAGGAGATTCAAATCCTTCATCATTTGAGTATAAATTAGATCCTTTTGACTCTCACTATCAACAATAATAATATCTTACCCTTGACTACGAGCTAAATGATATTTCTCCTCTTGTGACTCCTCTAGTATAACATGTGTGGTGGCAATGGTCACATTTGGTTCAGTTTTCATGATTTACTTCCCTCTATCCTTAGCCTATGGATGTGGAGGAAATGGTGTAGTGGATGTAGAGGGTTGTGACTAAGCAAACAATGATTAAATTTTTCAACACTTTTCAAATGTTGATTTCTCTTCTGATAGTCATACCATTTGCCTCTCTTTCTTTGAGGGGTTCTTTTGTTGGGAGTCCTTTTTCTACATACAATTCTAATTTTGGGTCGATCTTATTTATCCTAATTATTTGGAAAGTCACTCTTGCCTTTCTTTGGTTGGGACTCAATGTTGTAGTTTTATTATTTGCTGCTCCTTTTATATTTATATTTTTATGTTTATGCTCCAATTTGATAGTAAATTTATATGAGTTTTTCAATATCTTGAATTGAAAGAGATCCATGCCATATTGAATGTACCATTGTATCCCACTATGATACTTTAGGATTTGATAGCTTTTGGTGTCTTGAATACCTAGCATTTATGCCATGAAGTGGAAAGAATTAGTATGATCTTGAATAGACTGGTCTTTATATTGACATAGTTATTGCCATCGAATGTATTAGTCTTCATAGGCTCCCACTGGATAATATTATTCCTTGATGGTATCCATGAAATTATCCCATGTGAATGCTACTTCATCTTCATTTTCTTCTATAAGCATGATACAATATACTTTCCACCAATTTTGAATAGGTAGTGAAACTTTCAAGAGTGCAAAAGTGATTTTCTCATTGTTGGTGAATTTATTTACAAAGAAGTATAAAGATAACTGATCCAACCAATTTTCTAGGGCATTAGCATTAATTTTTCCTTCAAAAATAGGAATATTAAAATTCACCTACATTTTAAAAGGTGTGGGAGCACTAAATGGTGCTAGGGCAGTGAGAGGTTGTATAGAGGACGTTGTAGAACTTGCAATAAGGAGTCATTGAAGAATTTGAGAAAATTAGTCCATCATCTCATTCCTCTGTTTCACAGGTACTTTGTTCAACATCTCCTTGAAATAATTGATTGTATTAGTGAATTCCATTCTACTTTTCACCTGAGATAGTATGGAATTATTAGGGAGATAATCAGAGGGCTCTCACATATAATACCCAAAATTTTGAAATCCTAATCTTGTGTTTATGGACATACACTCAAAATACATACCACTTTGATATCATAGATCTAAAAATTAGAATTTCAATTTAAGGAAGATAATGAAAGAGTGCAATTCAAGAATAACATAGTGTAATAATCTAGAACATAAGAGTATACAAGCAAAATAGCATAATGATTTTATGGCTCAAAAAATAGAGTATATTGCAAGCATATCTAAGAATATATGTGAGGCTATAATATTGCATCCATTACTCATGCTTTTTACAACTCTCTTTATACAAGAATTGGTGTTGAATATGGAAGGTCATCCATATAGAAATGTGGTGGTTCACCTTCCTTGAGTTAAAATGTTGCACATATGGAAATGTGGTGATTCACCTTCCATGAGTTACAAAGTGCATATTAAATAAAAACTCATATATGTGACTTGTCCAATTGTGTTTTATCTTCTACTAATGTATCAACATATTTGGTGGCCTCCAAAGAATTTTTTATAAACATATCAATGACTTCATCTATGACAAAGTTTCCTACACAAATTATTGTTCTCTCTCTAATCTTTTCAAATTTCTTGAATGGATCAAAATGTAGTTTTGAGGAAAACATTATTCCCCTAATATTGTAGATAGGATAAAAATAAAGATACTTTTTTGCATAAAGCCATGATGCAAAAAGGTCACATGCCTAGATCATTCATCCCCCTTGAAAATCAATGATCCCATTATGTTAACTTTTGATATTAAGTGTAGAAATTGTTTCTTTATCTGATTTTTTGTGAGCCATTCCCCTTGTTGACCAAGTTGTCTTGCCTTGACCACTCCGTAAATCTAAATGGAATGCCTTCTAGTGGTCCTAGTCTATGTGTGAATAATTTGGTCCTCATCTACTAGTACTAATATGTCTAGGTTGAGTTCTTCAATGTCCAACTATTTTGCTACTACAAAAGTGTCCAACAAAGGTGGATGATAAGGCCTAAGAAGTTGAACATTGAACATTAGATGCAAACCAAGATAAGATAGAAGATTTAATTTAAAGGTATTTTCTCCCACCTTTTTGAAAATGGCTTGTGTCCATAGCGAAGAGGTATAATCTTCCTATGGGATCTTGCAATTTTGTCTTTCTAAAGATATAACAATACCTTATCTGCAATCTTAAATTAATGTGGGATTCGATGTTGGTCATGGAATTGCTTGTATTCCTAATTTATCTTTTCCAAGAGGTGATGGACCTTTTTTTGGATGTGTTGAATCTATTTCATAAACCTTGATACCTTTTATACTTCTTTTTGTCCATAGGGTGAGTACTTTATGGTTTACACATGGAAAGCTACATCAATATGTACCAAGGGTTGGAACCCAAAATAGACATGAAATAGGTTGTGTTTGGTAGAGCCATCCAAAGCTTGATTATACCAATGCTAAATTTAGGAGAGGTTCTTGTCCCATGGACATGGATGCTTGGAGTTACACACTTGAAGAAGTTGTATAATCAATTGATTCATGAATTTTGTTTGGCCATCAGTATGAGGATGGAATGTTGTGGAAATTGTCAACTTGGTGTCCATCATGCCCTATAGTGTGGACCAAAAAATGCTATCCCTCTCAAATACAATGGGCTTTGGCAAACCAAACTTGAGCTAAACATGATTAAAATAAATCCTATCAAGATCCTCAACTAAAATGGATTTCTTACAAGGAATCATGATAGCCATTTTTGAAAGACAATCAGCTACTATAATAATACAATAATTACCATGCTTAGATGTGGATAAACCTGAGAGGAAATAGATGGAGAAGACTTGGATGACACTGTCAATGGTGTGTGTAGTCCATGATTATTTTTTGTTGGTTTGGCAACAATGTAAGGAGTAGATAACTTGATGTACCGACATCATTCCTCATCTTGGGCCAGTAGAAGTACTTTTGAAGTACTACCAACAATTTTTCCATCCCAAAGTGACCTGCTACATTGCTAAAGTGTGCTTTCAAAATCATATTTGATCACTCATTAGCTAGTACAAAATAAGAATATTCTTTATACAATATGGACCAATTGGAATTATCATGCCCATAGGAATTAAGAAAGGTGGTAAGTGTTATGATTGGAGGTCAACTCAGAAATCTATTGCTAAATTGACACTCCCTTTTATGCTTGATGATAAAATTAAATTGTTGTAGATATGTGGCCCACTTTTGATGTCTTTCATTCCTTAGCTTACTCTACATCTAAATGAACTTTAGAGGTCTGCCATACGTGTGGATATTGGTTTCCTTACCCAATATGTAGTGCTTTTTATTGTTTACATGTCTGGATAATGGCATAAAGATCTTTATCATATGTGGGGAATTTACAAACTACTTCATTGAATGTTTTAGTACAATAGACAATTGGATGCCTATGCTATGTGAGAATGGCTCCCAATGGGTACTCTAAAAAATCAGTCATTACACCAAAATTTTGATGCAGATCAGGTAAAGAAAGTGTAGGAGCTAAACACAATTGGTCCTTCAACCTCTCAAATAACCTCTATTGTTTATCTCCCAAATGTAACTTGGATTCAACACATCCTTTGGTCACTTGGTGTAGTGGCCAAGCAATGTACAAGAATCCCAATACAAATATTTAATAGAAATTTACAAGACTAAAAAAGCTATGAAACTCTATTAGAGTCTTTGGGGTAGGGAAATATCTAATTATCTAAATCTTCTCAAGATCAACATGGAATCCCTCTTTTTCAAAAATATATCCAAGATACTCAATCTTCATCAAGCCAAATGAACACTTCTTCAAATTAGCATATAGCTTGTATTTTCAAAGAATTTGAAGTACCTATTGAATATGTTGTAAATTTTTCTCCCATGTCTTACTATAGATAAGAATACCAGCTAAGTAGACTATCAAAAATGAATTGGTGTAGGGATGCAGGATCTCATCCATCATCCTCATGAATGTGGCAAGTGTATTGGTCAAGCCAAAAGGTATAGCCATACACTCAATAAACCCTCCTTGGATTTAAGTGCACTCTTTCATACGTTAGTGAGTTGTATGGGTATTTTATTATAGCCATATTTGAGATCAATTTTGGTGAATATTTTTGCACCATGGAGCTAGTCCAAAAATTATTCTAAGGGAGTGAATAAAAGTTCTTCATAGTGATTTTATTCAAATATCTATAGTCAATATAAAGTCTTCATGTTCCATATTTCTTTGGATATAAGATAATTGGACTACCGCATGAAGAAGAAATTAGTTTGATGTGCCCTTTTTTAATCAATTCTTGGATATATCTCCTAATTTCATCATTTTTAAATACTAATATATGATAAACAGGAGCATTAGATAAAGGTGAACCTAGAACTAAATCAATGGAATGCTTTACCTCACAATGAAGTGGAACCCTACTTTGTGAATTGAACAAGTCATCATATTTTTCTATAATCTAGTCCATCTACTTCTACTATGTAGGGCCTGTAATTGATGTAGTGACAATCCTCCTACTTTATGGCTTGATCATTAACAAAATAAATTTTCCTATTTTGGCTATCATCTTTGTGCATTGTTTAGCATAAATTAAGGAAACAAAGGTAGGAGGAGATACCTCTAGTATTATATAACATTGACCTCTAAAAATGATCATAACACTTCAAGGCCTAGGCTCGTATACACCATAACTCTTCCACATAAATGGTTGATCCAAAATCACATCATAAACATCCAAGGGCAAAATAGCACACAATACTTTATATTTGAATGGCTTGATGGTATAAGAGAGGAGATATTTTTGAGTGACATGAATATATCTCCTTTGTTGTAGCCATCCAACATTATATGGTTGTGGGTGTGATGTGATAGGGAGATTCAAATCCTTCACCATTTGAGGAAAAAATAAATTCTTTTGACTTCCATTATCAACAAAAAAATATAATGACTTATCCTTCATCCACATTTGTGAGTGAAATAGGTGTTTCTCCTCTTGTGACTCATGTGGTACAACATGTGTGTTGGAAATGGTCACATGTGGTTCAAACTTCATGATTTGTTTTCCTCTATCCTTATCCTATGGATGTGGAGGCAATAGTGTAGTGGATATAGAGGGTTGTGACTCAACAAACAATGACTAATTACTCACACTCCTCCCTCAAATGTCGATTGCTCTTATGATAGTCATAGCATTTGCTACTCTTTGTATTTGAGGGATTATTTTCTTAAGAGTATTTTTTAGCTTCCAATTTTAATTTTGGATTGACACCCTTTATCCTGATTCTTTGGAGAGTTACTCTTTCCTTTCTTTGGCTCAGACTTAGTGTTGTAGTTGTTGTTATTTGGTCTTTTGATATTTTTGTTTTTGTGATTCTGCTCCAATTTGAAAGTAAGTTTATATGTCTCCCAATGTCTTGAATTTGAATAGGTCCATGCCATCTTGAGTGTACCATTGTAGTCCACTCTGATACTAGAGTACTTAATGCCTTTTAGTGTCTTGACTACCTAGTCTTGTTATCATGGAGTGGAAAGCATTAGTATAATCCTAAATAGACTAGTCTTTACCTTGACACAATTATTGGCATTAGATGTATTAGTCTTCATATTATCCCATACAATAATATTCTTGCTTGATGATATCCATGAAATAACCCCACGTGAATCCTACTCCATATTCCTTCTCTTTTGTAACTTGTTGGAGCCAAAATTGAATCAACATCAGATACCCCTAAATTTGAAATTTTTGGTTTTAATGCTTTCACCCAAATTGTTGGTCTCTGTTGCATCCAAATTTCTAAAAAGTTGGTTTTCTAATTTTTGTCGTAAAATGAAGTTCAAAATTAATCCATTCAAGTTGCATTCTGTGGTAAAATTTTAATAATTATTGTTTCAAATAATTGAGAGTCATCTCAATTGCTAAAGAAGAAAAAAAAAAGGTCAACATTTTTTATTTCACCAAGGTGGTCCTTCAATTTTTGACCCTTAGGAGTCATTATAAAAAAGGTCCAACTTTCCCTAAGTAAAAAGGTTAAATCAGAATTAAGCCTTAGCCAAAAATCTTTAAGTTGAATACCATTTTTTGTTCATTGAAGGAAACCATTGTTGAAATTTCATCTATTATCAAAAGACTTATAAATTATAGGAAATAAAATATTAACTAAGAAGGTCCCTCTAGTCCTTTGGTCCCTAAGAAAAATTAAAAGAAGCATTTGGTCCTAAGCGGAAAGAAACAAATTTTCAAATCCTAAAGTTTAACTAAGATTAAATTTTCCCAAACGAGGGTATGCACCCCTTTTAGCTAAACAACGAGCAAGTTTGGTCATCTTAACAACAACGTTTAATCTCATCCTGATCCGATGGAAGGCGCTTGTTAAAATAACCAAAAGTTAATCATAAACTTCATTAAGAACAAACCAAACATTAACAATAATAATCCAATTCTTATAAAGGTTTTAAATCACCAACCACATATTAAAATACTTGCAGCTTTGCCGATCTGGACGAGTGCACGTGAATCCTTGTTAATCTAACGATGTGCACTCCCAGACATGCAAGGTCTTTAAGAGGTCAAAATTTAAGGCTGGTTAGTGTAGATAAAAGCTTGATTAACCCGTTTAATTAATGTAGGTTTAAATTCAATCTCACAAGAAATCCTAAAGATAACTAGCGCACAACTTCTCAGATCTAAACAATAGTGCACAACTTGAATAAAATCTACTAGCGCGTGCTAAGGTAACCAATCCTTAATGTTGAAAGATTTAATAGCACCTAGAAATAAAGTTTTAATTAATACTCATTATATTTAAAATGAGCATGATTAAATAAGGGTCTTAAGCACATTGGAATCGTTCCCCCTTTTCAAGCTTAACAAACATGCAATTTTTTGATCTCAATGAGTGCGTGCATCTAATGTCTAATCCAATGATGAGCGCTCAAGGAAGTAATCACTTTTTAAAGTGCTTGTGGTTTAATAAAAAACTATTAAAGGTTTTAATCACTGATCAATTTTAATAAATTTGGAGTAACAAGGGTTTGATATGTCAATAATTATCCCTCCTTTGATATACTGAGCGCACCGAAGACTGCTAAGATTTAAACCTAAATTTTTGATCAATTTATTATTAACCTAATATTTTTGGTCTAATTCTCGAGGTTAATCTAATTAATTGTGAATTTATATGTATATCATTGGACTAACGACCATGCAGGTTTTGAGATCTTGACGACAACACGCAAGGTGAACTAGATCTAATGGTAAGCGCTCATCTAGATGCTTAGATTTTAACTGGTGAATGTTTCACCTAGGCCCCTTAATTTTGATTAACCATTGATAAATTTTAAGATAATTGAGTTTAAGTAAAGTTCAAATACATTGTAAATGTTTTTCCCTTTCGGCTTAATTAACGTGCAACTCTACGGATTTGGGCGGTCGCACACTCTCTAAAATGAATCTAATGGCATACGCTCTTAAAGAAGACTAAAATATAAGCCAAAAAATCAATTAAAAATATTATAAAAATTAAAAAATCTAAGAGGTTAAATTTGCCTAAGGTTTGAACATGAATTATTGAATTAATGATTGTTTTAATTTGACTTTCATCGAGGGCCTAAGTTATAGAAGATTTAAATGAATTTATTGAGCCTAAAGTTTGAACATTAATTTTCATATATATATATATGTGCAATATACTTTGAACTAACCCTCATGTAGGTTCATGTGATCTAACGAAAGCACTCACCTCAAAGAAAAATCTACGGATGTGCATGTTCAAAACTGCAAGGAAAATAAGAGTGTTTATTTTAAGTAGGTTTTCTAAGGTCAAAATAATGTCGAATACATTTATTTGTTATACATCAAAAGTTTTATCCCCGACTAATTCTCTTGCAAGTGTAAATGATCTAACAAAAGTGCTTCATCCGAAGTAAATTTGATGACACATGCGTCACAAGATGAACTATTTTTATCCTCATAGACACATAGTCAACAATGACATTGATACCAGATCAGACCAAAGTACAATCGAAAGCTCAATGACAAAAATACTACAAATTCAGATAGTAGTCGAGGAAAGAAATGTTTAGATGATCAAACTAAATCCCACAAATTGTACCAAGATAAGTAAAAGCAAGCTACTCAAGTAACAAATCTAATACCCAAAAACCAAATCAGATCTCTTCATATCTTCAGAACGTGATCACGTACTGGGCGATAATAAAATAAATCTGCTCAGAATGGACTTATACAAAAAAAATTCTCAACTTGAAGGATAAAGATGGACCGAAGCGAGCAAGAATTATTGTTCATAAGAAATTTAACAATGGCGATAGAGTGTAAAGTGCAGACTCAAATCTTCGAGAAGAAGTCTTGGTGGTGCAACCAGTTCCTGTATTGCACACTCAAAAAATGCAAGAAGCACAACAAGAGTGAGAATATACTCAGCTCGTAGAAAGTTTATTCACTCAATGCTTTGACAAAATATAGTTACAGAGGGGTCACTCCGATGGAGTATAGTTATAGAAGTACATCATGATTTCCACTCCATTCATTTTATGTGCTTCTAGATCTTATTTTCCATTCTGTCCTTCTTCCTACCTATCACTACCCTCCTCTTTCTAGGCATTCTCTCTTGGCCATCGTAACCCTTCACCCCACAAAGCATCATCTCACCACCATCCCATGCACAAAACTACTCCCATTGTATCCACCTATTTCATTACCATTCTATAATCTATTCCATTTCATCCTACTATTTTCCATATCTCATTCCCTCTCCTCACCATCACGTCGGGTCCCCCTCTATTTCACATCAAAAATCCACTACAACAAACTAGTCTGATCCCAACTGATAAAATCAGATGACTAGGATAAACAAGAAACAATAATATATATATATATATATATATATATATATATATATATAGGTTCACCATTTGTTTGCACAAAAGATAAAGCATAAAAAATGCCTGGCCCACCATATTTTGAGAGCTCCCTTCAAATCAAGAGCAAATTATGACAGGAAAAGCCATAGGAACTAAGTTGCGAACAACAAGCATCAACTGGTTTCTAGTGATAGGAAGCCCAGTTCTAAGTGGTTCAGAATAGTTGGATAGCACACAGAGAGATCAAGCCAGAGAATGACAACTGTAAGGCCCATATGAGGCCAAAAATAACTGAATCAAGAACCAGAGGCTATAAAAGAAGCAACCATGGTCAGAATCGACATCAAGCTTTAGAGATAGCAAATTTTTGCTAAGAGGTATACTTGAGTGCCCTGTATTTGTGTTGTTGTATTCCCTTTGTGTCTATCTTCTTTTCATCCCTCATTCCTCCCCTTTGTTGTGCAGGTTTTTGATAGAATAGTGCTCAAGAAGCTGAGATCATTTCTAGATCTATTGAGCCCGAGGTCCAGAGACTTTTCTATTACCAGATTGGAACGGGAGAGTAGAAGAATTTTGTTACATAATTTGAACATAATTTCTTCATTGTATTAATACATTTTACAGAGTTAAATGACATTCTACCAACTCTGCATGTAACTTTCTTGAAAATTAATACAATTCTGGACTTCATTTCTATCAATTCATTATCTTCAGTTCTATGTGTAGCTTCATAATATATTACATTATTTGAATGTGTTATGAATATTTCTTTCATTGGTTAACTATTAGGTTTATTACGATATTCGAATGAATTTAATAGTACCAATTTCTTCTTTTCTCCATTCTTTCTATTCATTTGAATGTGTTATTAAAATTGCTATAACAACCCAATGAATCTAGGCACTGGTCTACACATAAGGCATAATTAGAATTGTTATCCTTGCTTGGTCAATTTTATAAAAGTAGTTTAAACCTAAAATCTGGAAGTGCATAAACTTGTAAAATATTTAAGTTTACCACAGGGGTTTCCTTACCCATTTTGGTCCATTTAAATCTAATAATAAAATATTTTACCAAAATGAAGAGGTAGGTTGTCCAGAGCCTGTAATAGCTCGTTGGTTTCAAACAATTCTTGCAACGTGATAGCCCAATCCTATCGATGCAAGAAATTGTTCCAATAGTTTTTTGGCACCATTTTGAGGATAGAATTTTAAATTTAAACCTATTCAACAATTTTTTTAATTTTTTGACATTTGGGGAAGAATTTTTAAATTCTAAACCTGGATTCAACAACAATTTTCTTATCAACCCGCAAACTAATGCCAACAGTTTTTGGTATCATTTTTGGGGAGGACCTATTAAATAGATTGTTTATATTTTTAAGTTTTCCCTGAATGACTATATTTTTAATCAACAGGTGGCCAATTGAAATAAAGAACCTACAATTTAATTTTTGCATCTTTTATGTTCTTTGTTTCTTTTTGTTCATGATTTCCAATTGTCTTTTTGAAGTGTTCTTGATTTTTCAAAACTTTCTTGAAAACTCCCCAAGAATCATCTCCTATGAGGTTGAGAGTATAAATATCAAGCAATCTTGATCATACATTCTATTCTTTCTGCACTACTTGTGCTGGTGACTCTGTCTGATCAAACCCAAAAATCAAAAATCAAGAAAGAAGGAGCAGAACGTGTTGGCGCATACGAGGAGAAGCGGTAAGGAGCTATTTCTAGAATTTGAGAACCCTGAGGTATTTACCCACAATCAAAAAATCCCAATTCTAAAAAGTACTGTGTATGAAAATAAATCTTATTTTACTAGTAGAAAGTACGTAAAGAAAAGTAAGAATCAAAATATTACTACTATAGACATTGTTGTAGATGGTGTTTTAAATTTTGTTGTAGACAACACATCCAATTCTTCTCAGTCCCATAGCCCTGTTATTAGTAATACTATAGTAGATAACTCAATAGATTATACTGAAGTTACCCAACCCCCCATTCCTGTAGGCAATGCTACTATAAATCAGAATTTTGTTACCCCTACAGTCACAATGGCTCATGTAAATATTCAAAATCAAATGAATCATCAAAACCAACAAAATCAAATCAACAAAATAAAAATAATCAAAAACATAACAAAATCAAAATAATCAGAATGTTCAACTGTGGAGAACTAATAGGTACAGACCTTTCAATTTACCTACAAATATGAATGCCTTACCTAGTAAAGCCCATAAGTATTTACCCAAATTTTAGGGAAATAATGCATTATTGGTGAGGACCATATCAAGAGTTTTCTATATGCCATGGATAGTTTAGAAGTAGAGAATGAAGATGTAGTCCTGAGGTTATTCTTGCAAACATTGGAAAAATATGCCAGAGAATGGTTTAACACCCTCCCAGCCAATGATATTGTAGACTTTGCAAAAATGGAGACTGTATTCTTGAGAAAGTTTGGAGAAAGGAAAAATGAGCAATCCCTTTTAACTGAATTAGCTACCATGAAGAAGAAAGAAAATGAAGTTGTCAGTGATTTCAATAGAAGATTTTCTAAAACTAGGAACAAAATCCCTGCAAACCTCAGGCCTAATGACATCCAGTCTATCTATTTCTATAAGAATGCTTTCCCAAGGGAGTTTAATTATGAGTTGAGGCAAGAGCAAGCCACCACTATTGATGAATGTATGGATAAAGCAATAGATATTGAAAGAAACATGTTAGATAGTGGGAAAATGAAACCATACTCTCTAGAAACAAACCAACCTGATAGAAAGCCTAAAAAGGTAGCCTTCAATTTACAAAGAAGATCTGAAGCAGATCCTATGGAAAAATTGGCTAATCAGATGACAGATATGTTCAACACTATGAATAATAGGTTAGCTAGAATAGAAAGAAATAATGAGAATAATGGTGAATCATCACAACCAAAAGGCTCTAGATTGATAATTGTCCTCCTTTCAAAAAGAATTTCAATAGAAATTGGGGAAACAACAATAACTCAGATGAAGGTAACAGAAATAGGAACAATGGAAATAATAACTGGAAGAAGAGAGAATCTGATAGAGACCAAAATAATGTTCCAAACCCTATCCCATCTATTAATCTCACAAAAAGTTTTCCTTATTTTTGCTCAACTTGTGATGCTCCCCACAATCTAGAGGGATGTGGAATATATTTAAGTACACAACATAATGTAGATCTTAATGATGATTCAGAAGATGACATAAGAATAAATTCTTGTTGGTCTTTAGAAGATGAATCAAGAGAAAGACTTTTTGAGGAAAACATGGATAAATATGCTTCCAATCATCATCCCCAGATCTTAGTGGCTGAAGGTACTAAAATTTTGCAAAGACCATAGGAATCCAGATATGACAAAATGAAGCTAGGGAAATTAATTCCAACTGCTAAAGAGGTAGAGGAATTAGAAGCTATTCATACTCTGAACTTAAGGAATAGAATAATCCTAGACAGAACAGAGAAAGCTTCTACCAGTGAAATAAAAAAATAATCCTCCACCAACAGGAATACTAGTAAAGAAAAAGCTGATAAGACCCCCAAAAAGGTAATCCTAGATCTGGTAGAATTAGAAGAAGAGATGCCTAAAGAAGAATGCACCAAACCACTTGATGTGAAAAAGATAGAGTTTGATGTTGGTTCAAAACTTAGTAAACAAAAAGTAAATATCACATTTGGTGAGCTCATGAAGGTTCAACAATACAGAGAACAAGTCTGTAGAGCATTTGGACTCATTGAACAAAAAGAAGATCCATCTTGCAATGTTGCTAGACAAATCCAATAGGATACCAGGTCACCATCCTCTATCAGACCCTTCTATGTTTCTTTAAGATACAATTCAGATGAAGGAGAAAGGTATGTGATCCATAATTGTATGCTTGATAGTGGAGCTTCACATAATATCATGCCCAAGATGATAGTTGATCAAATGGGATTAATTTGTACAAGAGATTATGCTCCTGTGTCAGTAATGGATAGTAGGCAAATACCTTGCATTGGAATAATAACTAGATTATTAGTTTATCTAGACCAACATCCTAAAAAAGGTATAGTGATGGATGTTGCAGTAGTTGATGTTGATCCTTTCTTTTCATTGCTACTAAGTAGGCATTGGGCTGAACAATTAGGGGGATCTATTCAATTGGATTGGTCCTATGCTACCATTCCTATTTTTGATAAGGAAAATGTAACTCTCCGAAGAGAACCTTTCAACAAATATTCTGTAGAGTTGGTTAAGTCAGATGATACTATGATAAACTTGGTAAATTTAGTAGAAGAAAAAGGTATGGGAGTATATTCAGTATGGCATAACCCTTTCCTTATAGAGGTACCAGAAGCTAAGGACATGGATCCAAAAATCATGAAGATGGTTGATGCTGAATCTGATAGAGTGTTGACACAGGAAATATGGACAATGACTTTTGATGGAGCTAAATCTCAGTCTGGAGCAGGTGCAGGAGTTAATCTGACTGATATAAAAGGAAATTACCTTGGTATTCCTTACAGACTAGAATTTCCTTGCACCAATAATGTAGCTGAATATGAAGCTTTATTACTTGGACTCAGAAAAGCTAAAGAGTTAGGCATAAATTACTTGACTATAACTGGTGATGCAGAATTGATTATCCAATAGATAAGAGGAAAATACCAAACCAAACATCCTAGGTTAAAATAGTACAAAACTACAGTATTAGAAGAGATTGACAAATTTTTGGCTTTCAATATTTCATACATTCCCAGAGAATAGAACCATATTGCTGACCTACTAGCTGTAAACGCATCAGGTATGGATAATCCAAAAATCACTACAGAGTATATGGATAGATTTCCAACTATCTCAGTTTATAAACCTTCTGTACCAGATAATATTGTCTACTTGCAGGTTTTCCAAGATGATGTTGATATAAAGGACTTCATGACATTACAGAATCAATATGCAGATATAATTTGTGATGAGGAGGATGAAGAGAAACTAAAAGATCAGATAGGAGAACCAGTAGAAGTAATCCAACTAAAAACAAATAGAATACCAAAAGGATTGGTTTCTCTAGAAATTTTGTTTGATGATTTTGATAAAGCATACAAACCACTTCAGAAAGAGACTATAGCTGAAGATGTCAACATTGGTACAATTGAAGAGCCTAAAATAGTAAAAATTGACAAAGCTTTACCAGAAAAAGAAAAAGCAGGATACATAAGTTTCTTAAAGAGAAATAAAGAACATTTTTCTTGGACATATGAAGACCTCAAAACCTTCAAAATAGATGTTATGTCACATATCATACCCCTGAAGGAAGATGCCAAGCCTTTTAGATAGAAACAAAGGAATTTTAATCCTACTTTACACCCAATAATGCAGAAGGAAGTACAGAAGCTGCTAGATTCTAAAATTATCAGAAAAGTGAGATTCTCATCTTGGATATCCAATTTGGTACCAGTAAGAAAGAAGAATGGGGATATCAGACTCTGTGTAGATTTTAGGAACCTAAATAAAATCTCACTGAAAGATAATTATCCTTTTCCCAATATGGAACAATTGTTACAAGCAGTAGTTGGGTCATCCAAAATGTCACTATTAGATGGATTTTCTGGATATAATCAAATACAGGTTAATACAGAGGATAGACACAAGACAACATTCACTACACCATGGGGTACTTTTGAATATTTGAGAATACCTTTTGGTCTGATGAATGCAGGGGCAACTTTCCAGAGAGCAATGGATTTCGCTTTCAAAGGTCTGATGTTCAAAATAGTGGTTGTATATCTAGATGATATTACAGTATTCTCTAAAAATCCAGAAGATCACTTGGAACATCTTGCTGCAGTTTTTTCCAGGTGTAAGGAGTTTGGAATTTCCTTGAATCCTAAGAAATGCATATTTGGAACCACACAAGGAAAATTACTGGGCCACATAGTTTCAGAGAAAGGAGTAAGTATAGATCCAAAAAGAATAGAGGCTATCTCAAAAATTCCCCCCCTAAAAACATTAAAGGAGTCAGGTCTTTCTTTGGCAAAATAAATTTTGTAAGAAGGTTTATTCCTAATTTTGCAGAGATGACCAAGCCTATTAATGATATGGTCAAGAAGACTGGAGAAATAAAGTGGACACCAAAAAATATGGAAGCATTTAAAAATATTAAAGAAGCCATTTCAACTGCCCTAGTTTTAACCTGCCCTGATTATTCAAAAGATTTCAATATATATTCATTTGCATCTGATCATTCTATTGTTGCAATCCTTTCTCAAAAGGATGATGAAAAGAATGAAAGACCAATAGCTTTTATGAGTTTAGGTTTGAAGGGAGCACATCTCAAATATACTCTGTTAGAAAAATATGCTTATGCAGTAATCCAAGCCTTAGAGCATTTCAAGAATATATTTGGTTCTAATAAAGTTTTTTGTTGCATTCCTTTCATAGCTATAAAGGATGTCTTTACTCAATCTGAACCATTAGGAAATCCTGCAAGGTGGATGGTAAAACTACTACAATATGATGTTGAATTCAAAATAGTTAAAACTGTAAGAGGGCAGGGCTTAGCTAAATACTTAGCTTATAAAGAAGGAGAAGACTTTAATAACATAGCTATAGTAGATGAAATGCATGACATCAGAAGGACTAATAATGTAGAATGTAAGTGGTATGATGACATATTAGCTTATCTTCAAACTTTATCTTTCCCTAGAGGCATGTCAGCTAGCAAAATGAGATCAATAAAATTGCAAGCACAAAAATATCATGTACAAGATGGTATGCTTTATTGGAGACACCCTGATGGTGTATTACTAGTCTGTCTATTTGAAAAAGAAGTCCTAGAAGTAATTAAAGAATTTCATGATGGTTTCTATGGAGGACATTTTGCACCAAAAGCCACTGCTAACAAAATTATGAGAGCAGGTTATTATTGGCCTTCCCTGTTTAAAGATGTATATCAATATGTGAGGAATTGCCATAACTATCAAGTTTTTGTAGGTAAGAAGCATTTGGCAGCTATGCCCCTCAAGCCAGTAATCATAGAAGCACCATTTACACAATGGGGCATCGATCTGATTGGAGAGATCAATCCAAATTCATCAGGCAGGCACAAGTGGATCATAACTGCAATAGATTACTTCACTAAGTGGGTAGAGGCTGCTCCTTTGAGAAACTCCACAACTCAAACTATTATTAATTTCTTAGAAGAAAGTATTCTAACTAGATTTGGAGTTCCTCAGAAACTAGTAACAGATAATGGGAAATATTTTACATCATTTGAGATGATAGAATTTTACGCTAAGTATGGAATAGAACTTTCTCACTCTACAAATTATTATCCTCAAGGAAATGGTCTCGCTGAATCCTCAAATAAAAACTTAATAACCAGAATTAAAAGATCATTGGGTAAGAATAAAAAGAGTTGGGATAGTGAACTAAAATTTTCTCTATGGGCAGATAGATTATCACTCAAAAGAAATACAGGAAGAACTCCTTATGAAATGGTGTATGGAGAAAAAACTTTGTTGCTCCCTAGGAAAAAAAATTAGCATTGTCCCTATTGTTGCAAGATCATGAGAATCCTAATGCTTTACAAAGAAGGTTAGATCAAATTGCCTTGTTACAAGAACAGAGAAGAGAAACTCTTAACAAGATGATTGAACAAACTCAGAAAACTATGAAATTGTTTAATAAGAAAGCTAAAGGTACTCCCTTATTTGAAGGAGATATAGTAATCTACTAGGATCCTAAAAATGATAGACATGGTGAAAAAGGAAAGCTTGAACCTAAATGGCTTGGCCCATACCAGATAGTTCAAATTGTCGATCAAAATACTTATAAGTTGCAAACCTTGGAAGGGGAACCAATGAAGATTCCTATAAATGGTCAACATCTCAAGATTTACAACCCCTGCTATGGGGTCAGGAGGAAGGAAATGCCCTAATAAAAAAATAAAAAAATAATAATAATAAATATATATATATAATAAAAAATAGAGTTGTATTTTTGTCAGAATGTTGTGTTGTTTTGTTTGTTTTGTCAGTCACCATAAAATAGGTTCTATTTTTCTCACTTTATTATAAGTTTGTAAAGTATTCCTTACTATTTATTTCTCTAAGACAAGCAGGAGAGGAGGAAATTTATTTTAGATTTTGATGTTGCTTACAATTTACAAATTTGAATGTTTATGCAATTATCATATGGTATGAGACAAAACAAAGTAAAATCATAGTTGTTGGTCCATCATGACAAAGCCTCACATTGCAAACAATACTAAAAGAAATTTTAGGGTCCAAAGGACAGAGTTATCTTTGGTAAAATGATTAAGCCAAAAATCATTACACTCAATCCTTTAGCCAGAAACTGATCCTCAACTTAGGCACACTCATTGCACAATTTGCATTCATCAAAATATTTCTCAAAAGAGAAGGAAAACCATTTATAATGCAAATTGAGTTAGTGTCTGAGATATCTTGGAAAACCTCTATCGGGGCTATAGATGCTTGACTGGCAGTAGAGTAAAACCAGATGGGATCAGTAGCATCTCCACCGGGGCTATAGATGCTTGACTGGTAGTGGAGCCCTACAAATGGTGAAAATATTTAAGAGTGAAATTACCTAATAGGCTTAACCATTTTCCAAACATGATAAAGTTTTGGAAGATCAAGAAATCAAAATGAATGCACTAACACACACTTAGGCCAAGGCATGATGGAACAAGTGACTCTGATAAATTGTGTATAATCATATCCTAAGACCTTACTGAAACAATCATAACAATATGATAAAAGGCACATCTGATCTTAAAATTTTGATCCTCTGATCTAGATTGACTAAAAAGAAGTAACAACTTTGGAAGTTTTTATACCTTTTTTGTATCTTTTTAGTTTAGAGTTTTTATGTTTTATGTTTCTAATCAGGTTTAACGGTTTGTGATTCTATCTAAAGCTTGTAATGAAACCAAGAGATTCTGGAGTCCTCAAGTGCTTCAAGTTTTCAACACATTGTCCCAGTTAGAGCCTATGTTGGAGCCAAAATTGACTCAACATCAGATACCCCTAAATTTGAAATTTTTGGTTTCAATGTTTTCACCCAAATTGTTGGTCTCTATTGCATCCAAATTTTTGAAAAGTTGGTCTTCTAATTTTTGCCACAAAATGATGTTTGAAATTGTCCATTCAATTTTTAGTCCATGGTAAAAATTTTATAATTCTTGTTTCAAATAATTGGAAGTCATCTTAATTTCTAAAGAAGAAAATATTTTATGGTCAAAAGGTCAACATTTTTATTTCACCAAGGTGGTCCTTTAATTTTTGGCCCTTAGGAGTCATTATAAAAAGGTCCATCTTTCCCTAAGTAAAAAGGTTAAATCAGAATTAAGCCTTAGCCAAAAATATTTAAGTTGAATACCATTTTTGGTCATTAAGTGAAACCACTATTGAAATTTCCTCTATTATTAAAAGACTTATAAATTCTAGGAAATAAAATATTCACTAAGAAGGTCCCTCTAGTCCTTTGGTCCCTAAGAAAAATTAAATGAAGCATTTGGTCCTAAGTGGAAAGAAACAAATTTTCTAAATCCTAAGGTTTAACTAAGATTAAATTTTCCCAAACAAGGGTATGCGCCCCTTTTAGCTAAACAACAAGCAAGTTTGGTCATCTTAACGACAACGCTTAATCCCATCCCGATCCGACGGAAGGTGCTCATTAAAATAACCAAAAGTTAATCGTAAACTTCATTAAGAGCAAACCAAGCATTAACATTAATAATATGATACTTATAAAGGTTTTAAATCATCAACCACATATTAAAAGACTTGCAACTTTTTCGATCTGGACGAGCGCATGTGAATCCTCGTTAATCCAACGATGTGCGCTCCCAAACGTGCAAGGTATTTAAGAGGTCAAAATTTAAGGCTGGTCAGCACTGGTAAAAGCTTGATTAGCCCATTTAATTAATGTGGGTTTAAAGTCAATATCACAATAAATCCTAAAGATAACTAGCGCACAACTTCTCAGATCTAAACGATAGCGCACAACTTGAATAAAATCTACTGTGCTACCTAAGGTAACCGATCCTTAACATCGAAAGTTTTAATAGCACCCAAGAATCAAGTTTTAATTAATCCTCATTAGCTTTAAAATAAGCATGATTAAATAAGGGTCTTAAGCACATTGCAATCATTCCCCCTTTTTGAGCTTAACAAATGCGTAGTTTTTTTTATCTCAATGAGCGTGCATGTCTAAAGTCTAATCCAATGATGAACACTCGGGGAAGTAATCACTTTTTAAAGTGCTTGTGGTTTAATAAAAAACTATTAAAGGTTTTAATCACCGATCAATTTTAATAAATCTATATTAACAAGGGTTTAATCACGTCGATAATCATCCCCCCTTTGAGATAATGAGTGCACCAAAGACTACTAAGATTTAAACCTAAGTTTTCAATCAATTTATTGTTTTTTTTTTTTGTATTTACATGGTGGAATTAGTAGCCGCCACGAATCTGGGAAGGCTATCCAGCTTTTTATGGCCGCCACAGTATTCTACGTTGTCCGCCCTAGAAGCCGCCACATAGATCTTCGCGCAGTCCGCCCCTATAACCACCATGCCACAATCATTTTAAACCTTTTACATCGCTAAAAGCACCAAGAAAGGGACAAGCGTTCAGTCCGACGACAATCAATTTATTGTTAACCTAAGGTTTTCGGCCTAATGCTCGAGGTTAATCTAATTAATTGTGCATTTATATGTATATCGTTGGATTAATGACCATGCAAGTTTTGGGATCTCGACAGTAGCATGCAAGGTGAACTAGATCTAATGGTAAGTGCTCATCTAGATGCTCAGATTTTAATTGGTGATTGTTTCGCCTAGGTGCATTAATTTTTTATTAACCATTGATTAATTTTAAGATAATCAAGTTTAAGTAAGGGTCTAATACATTGTAAATGTTTTCCCCTTTCGGCTTAATTAATGTGCAACTCTACGGATCTGGGAAGTCACGGACTCTCTAAAATGAATCTAATAGCATGTGCTCTTAAAGAAGACTAAAAGATAAGAAAAAAAAATCAATTAAAAATCTTATAAAAATTTAAAAAGCTAAGAGGTTTAATTTGCCTAAGGTTTGAACATGAATTATTGAATTAATGATTGTTTTAATTCAACTTTCGTCGAGGACCTAAGTTACGAAATATTTAAATACATTTACTAAGCCTAAAGTTTGAACATTAATTTTCATATATATGTGCATTATACTTTGAACTAACCGACTCACCTCAAAGAAAAATCTACTATGTTCAAAACTGTAAGGAAAATAAGAGTGTTTATTTTAAGCAGATTTTCTAAGGTCAAAATAATGTCGAATAAATTTATTTTTTATACATCGAAAGTTTCATCCTCGACTAATCCTAATGAAAGTGCTTCATCTGAAGTAAATCCGATAACACATGCATCACAATATGAACTATTTTTATCCTCACAAACACACAGTCAGCAATGACGTTGATACCATATCAGATCAAAGTACAATCGAAAGCTCGGTAACAAAAATATAGTAAATTCAAACAGTAGTTGAGGAAAGAAATGTTCACGCGATCAAACTGAATCCCACGTACTGTACCGAAATAAGTAAAAAAAAGCTGCTCAAGTAACAAATATGATACCTGAAAACCAAATCAAATATCTTTATATTTTCATAACGTGATCACGTACTAGATGACAATAAAATAAATCTGCTCAAAATGGACTTATACCAAAAAAATTCTCAACTTGAAGGATAAAGATGGACCGAAGCAAGCAAGAATTGTTGTTCATGAGAAATTTAACAATGGCAATAGAGTGTAAAGTGTAGACTCAAATCTTCAAGAAGAAGTCTCGATGGTGCAACCAGTTCTTGTATTACACACTCAAAAAATGTAAGAAGTACAACAAGAGTGAGAATATACTCAGCTCACATAAAGTTTATTCACTCAACACTTTGACAGAATATAGTTATAAAGGGGTTACTCTGATGGAGTATAGTTACGAAAGTACATCGTGATTTCCACTCCATTCATTTTATATACTTCCATATCTTATTTTCCATTCTATCCTTCTTCCTACCTATCACTGCCCTCCTATTTTTAGGCATTCTCTCTTGGCCATCGTAACCATTAACCCCACAAAGCTCCATATCACCACCATCCCATGCACAAAACTACTCCTACTTTATCCACCTAAAACATTACCATTATGTAATCTATTCCATTTCATCCTACTATTTTCCATATCTCATTCCCTCTCCTCACCATCACATGGGGTCCCCCCTCTATTTCACAGCAAAAATCTACTACAACAAACTAGTCTGATCCCAACTGATAAAATCAGATGACAAGGATAAACAAAAAACAATAATATATATATAATTTTGCATATATAGGTTCACCATTTTTCTACACAAAATATAAAGCATAAAAATGCCCGACTCACCATATTTTGAGAGCTCCCTTCAAATCAAGAGCAAATTGTGACAGGAGAAGCCATAGGAACTAAGTTACAGATAATAAGCATCACCTAGTTTCTGGTGATAGAAAGCCTAATTTCCAAGTGGTTTAGAACAACTAGATAGCACACAAAGATATCAAGCCATAGAATGACAACTTTAATGCCCCGATGAGGCCAAAAATAACTAAATCAAGAACTAGAGGGTTTAAAAGAAGCAACCACGATCAGAATCAGAATCAAGCTTTAGAGATAGAATTTTTTTGCTAAGAGGTATATTTGAGTACCCTTTATTTGTGTTGTATTACTGTTGTGTCTATCTTCTTTTCATCCCTCATTCCTCCCATTATTCATCCTTGATATTGTAAAAATCCATGCATGTGCTTTTGTTATATATATCGCACTTGCATGAGGGTTTGGAGAGATAAAAGGAGAATATTATTGCATTGGAAATGGTCAAGTTAATGCAATAATAAAATAATACCATGATATTGTAAAAATCCATGCATGTGCTTTTGTTATATATATTGCACTTGCATGAGGATTTAATAGAGATAAAAAGAGAATATTATTGCATTGGAAACGGTCAAGTTAATGCAATAATATAATAATACCATGATATTGTAAAAATCCATGCATGTGCTTTTGTTATATATATCGCACTTACATGAGGATTTAATAGAGATAAAAGGAGAATATTATTGCATTAGAGACAATCAAGTTAATGCAATAAGAAAATAATACCATGATATTGTAAAAATCCATGCATGTGCTTTTGTTATATATATTGCACTTGCATAAGGGTTTGAGGAGAGGGGGAGACATAAAGAGAATATTATTGTATTGGAGACGGTGAAGTTAATACAATAATAATACTGTGCTGGTTTTTCTCGATTGAGGGTTTCCAAGATAAATATTGTGTAATGTGTGAATCTGTTATCTTCTTCTTTTGATTCTATTATTACTGCTTTTTAGTTTTAAGTTTATTGGGGTTGTTTATTTCTCTTCATTTGGTATCAGAGCTAGGTTGTAGCTTGGTTCTAGAAGAAAGGGTTTCAACCCTAGAATAAATCAATTCTTGAGTGGAAGTAGCGTGTGGAAGAATCTGGGTGAAGGAAAAATAAGAGGAAGCACAACGATAGAGCTGGTGAGCTACAGCAGCGGTAGATTTGGTGAGCTCCAATAGTGGTAGATCTGATGAGCTTCGATATATTGCTAATGTGTTGAATATTTTTCATGCTATATGGTCAAGTTTTGGGTTAATATATTTGAACCCATAGATTAATATATTTGGGTTAATATATTTGAACCTATGGATAAATATATTTGGGTTAATATATTTGAACCCATGAATTAATATATTTGGGTTAATATATTTGAACCCGAGTTTTATGGCCATGGTATTGTGAATGAATGAATGAAAGATTTTAATTACGTCCGCGAGACCCAAATATGGTCTATGGGACCTCAAATATGGAAGTACAATTACTCAAATCATATCATATGATCTTTAATATCTTTGAGAAGGTTGTTCCTTCTCCTGCTGATTTGTGTTAGCAATTCTCCAACTTTTTTTATTTTACTTGTCTTCAAATAAATCTGTAATAAACTCGTTCCCAAGTGTTTCTTTGTATTTGTCACGGATATCTGAAAAACTCGGGCATTTATAGATGAAGTGTTCTTCTGTCTCTACTGCCCCTGCATAGAGTACATATCCTTTCTTCCCATTGTTCTTTGGGCGTTGTCCATCTCCCTGTTTCACATCTAAGCCTGTGAGAGCTAGTCCTTATCTGAGCAATGAGTATTTTTTCCTTCCACTTTATTTCAACGCCTATATACGCTTTTTCCTTGTGGTCATACGTTGGGTTAAAATTTGCAATATAATATTGTCTTTTCCTGCTTGCATTTTTCCACATTCCACTTCTAAACTTTTCATTCACATAATTTTTTATGTCTTTGTTGACATTTGGGCATTCATTTATGTTGATTTCCCAATGTTTCATCCATTTTTGATTTTTTTTCATCCACGTATTCTTTCACCTATGCAACTCTTCGTCCCTAACTGCTCTAGGCCATCTATCATTTGTCATGTTTTCTATTTTTTTCAAGTAACATAACAGCTTGGTCATAGCAATTGCTTCTAAAGGGAACCTTCCAGTTTCAGCTAGAATAATTTCATAAGGGGTTGTGGCCTTAATTTTGAGAAATTTTGTGATTAGATATTTTTGAATCCTTTCTATTTGCCTCCATTTTGCATTTGTTGTGCCACTAGCCCACACCTCGCAACCATACAACAAAACCGGTGTAACAAGTAGGCCAAATAAGACCTTGGTGGTCTTCCAGTCCCACAACTCGGCATTCCTACACCTGTTTTGAAGTGCATATAGTGCTCTCCAACCACTTTGAGTTCTTTTCATCCTACATGTATTCCAATTAAGTTTGTCATGAAAGTCTATGCCCGGTTATTTGTATTCTACTACTACATCAAGCGGTTCTCCTGCAAACTGAAATTTGAGTTGTTGCTTCTTCTTTTTTGCTAAAAAAATCATAGTTTTTTTTTTGCTCGTGTTCACCTGCATCCCAAATTATTTACAAAAGAGTTCTAGAGCTTGAAGGTGATCTTCTAGATCTTTGGTTGTTTTGGCCACAATAATTACATCATCTGCATACATGAGGAGTTTTACCACATATTTGGCTAAATGCACACCCTCTCCCCCAAATTTGTTTATCCATTCTTCTAACTTGTCGATGTACAGCCCAAATAAGGTCGGAGATAGAGGGCAACCTTGTTTGACACCTATGTCACTATCAAAATATTCAGATAACCCTTCCTGTGTTCTGATTCTAGCTTTTACATGCTCATATAGTCTATGAACTGCTGCCCTGTAGTGAATTGGAACCTCTAGCTCTTCCATTCTGCTCCATAATTTTTTCCTAGGCATTGTGTCAAATGCCTTTTTGAAGTCTACAAAACAGCAAAAATCCTCCTCTTTTTTGTCCCATATTTTTTCCACTATGTATCTGAGCGTGATACAGTGATCAATAGTTGAGTGCTTGGGCCTAAAACCCGCTTGCCCCTTTGCTCTCTTTCCATTTTCTTCTGCCCATATGCTGATCCTACGCTCTATCATACTCCCAAACAACTTTGCAAAGAGAGGGTTGATCATGATAGTTCGATAGTTTGAGGGATTATTTACATCTCCACTTTTAAACAAAGGAATGGTCAAGCTAGTTGTCCACTCGGTAGGGAAGCCATTTTGTATGACCTCATTGAAAATTTCTTTGATTTGCGGTGCCAAGATATCTACCCCCCATTTGATATGCTCTGCTTGAATATTGTCTATGTCACGGGATTTTCCAGTTGCTAACTTTTTTATCGCTTGAATAATATCTTCAATTGTGAAAATTTCTTTCTTGACAATGATAGTAGGGGGTGTCTCCTGCTGGTTACTATGCTGATATAGTTGTTTTGAATACTCCAACCAATGATTAAATGTTATGTTATTTTCAGTTTGCATCCTTTTCACGCTTAGTTCCTTCCAAAATTTCTTTGGTTCATGCTTCCCTAAATAAATCAATTCGTCCCTCCTTGTTTTAGTGTATTCTTCTTTTTTTGCCCTTACCAGTTTCTCATATGCTTTTTTGTTTGCTCTTGTTTTACCAGTTGGTTCCTTTAGTAATCTTCGCATTTTTTTGCAATCTTCATCGAACCATGGGTTGGTTGGGAAGCTATTCCTTTATTTCTTTTTGGTTTAGCTCTCTTGCATTTGTTTAGAGCTTCTTGAATAAATTGCATTAACCATTCACTCTCACTGTAATCTCTACTACTGTGATGTAGTTCTTCCCTTTCCTGTATCTTATTATTTAATACTGCTCTAAAATTCTGTTGATTTTCATCTGTTAATAGAATGTTTCCCTTGTGAGGATATTTATTTTGATTGCCTTGCAAGTTTTTTTCCCTTGGTTTGTCTCCATGCATTCGAAGTTTCATAACAATTGGGTTCGATCCGACTTAAGTTCCACTCGGAGAATCTTCCACTTCTAGCTCCTCTATTTTTGGTATGTAATTCTATGAGCATATTACATAGTCTATTACACTTTGTCCCTTATATGTTTTGCATGTATACTTTCCTGAATTTTTCCATTTGTTCATCCCATTGCAAATAATCAAATTGTATATGCTACAAAGACCTAACAACTCTTCTCCATATTGCGTGATAGCCCCATGCTCATCTTCTGAAGTCCTGGTCCACTGTTGATTTTCCTCTTCTGGCATCCACCATTCTCCCACTTGTTGAATACTTTCCATAGGGGCCAAAAATTGCCATTGTCACCTGTCAAGGGCAACCATGTCCATAAATATTCTACACCAAGAAAAATTTTGAGCAGGTACAACCTTTGTTAACGAATCAGTAAGAATATCTCCTTATTGTATAAACTTGACTATCTCCAATACAATAATATTGTAGACACCAAAATCTAGGCATTTACAACTTACCACATAATTTTGCATAATAAAATATATGCCTAGGTATAAACTTAGGTATATTAATTCATGTACACTTCACCCACATTGCACACCACAATTCTGCATAATAATATATGCCTAAGTCTAAACTTAGGCATAAAAATCCTGCACATTATCCTATTTTCTAGATTTTAATAAATCTGGAAAATCCCCCTAGGATACCTTGCCTACCCACTAGACATGTGTCCTAGCCACCTCACCACCCCACCTTGCCACATCTCACACACCCTTGTCCCCTTTGTCCCTTCACATGGGACAACCCTTACACCTCACTCCACTTGCACCCACATCACCCCAGTTAAGTGAGACACCCTGGGTGACTCACTCTAACTGCCCCCTCCATTTGGCAGCCCAGGATTGCCACTTGGCAGCCCTGGCTTGCCACCTCTCATTTCCCTCCAAAACCCAAAATTGCCTATAAAAGCAACACCATTCCATCAAGCAAGGGGGCTGGAAAATACGTCGTTACGCTGTCAAAATCACTGCAGGGAATCGTCAACGATCGTGGAGTTCGAGCCATCGAGGTCCCGGATCCGAGTTTTCGAGGGTTTCTGCCATCTCTGCACAACCGTGCATCCATGGTTACACAATCACAACCGTAGCCCATTTCTAAACCACATACCCATGGTTACACAGTCACAACCATAGGCTCACATTTTCTAAACTGCATACCCATGTTACACAGTCACAACCACAATCCCACGGTTTCTAAACCGCAAACCCATGGTTACACAGTCACAACCGCGGACCCACGGTTCTACAAAAACTACCAAACTTGTTTTGGCCATATCTCCCTCATCCGGACTCGGATCGAGCTAAAATTTTGAGGGTAGGTTCCTGAAATCCCCTAGAACATCTCCACCAATTTTTAGGCCATTTGGAGTAGCATATATTAGTAAGTTATTCATTTTTTAGCAAGGCATTTTTAATTACTATTTCTATGTTTTTTGCAAGCATTCCTTCAAGGGTTTTTATCTGTACTTGTTTCTAATCATGTATACAGGTGCTACTGACTCTTGTTTGAATTTCATGTGTGCAGGATACAGGTATTTGAAGAGCTATTGAAGCTAGGAGTGGCCCATCATTGGATACTCAAGCCCACTCACCAATTGGATTGGAGCGAAAGAAGACCAAAGACACCACCAATAATTTGATTAGCCAAAGGGGTTTTCCCCTCTTTGTGCTCATTCTATCATGTGAAAGCAAGCATTCACTTATTGTAATCATACCCCTATGCACTTGGGGCAAATCACTTGTAAAAAGGAGACTAAGGCTCCAATAAAATTCAATACAAAATCCTTTAATTCTACAATTGCTTGTTTTCATTATTTTACTTGCAAGGTGTTGTCTTATTTTACTTACAAAATGGTGATCACGGTGGGACCTCCCAAGGGTTCCATTTTTTTTGCCTTGCTTTATTTTAATCTTACTAATATATGTTTGCATGTACAGGTGCTAAGGATTTGAAACGCATGAGAATTTGATTTTGAATTGTTTAACCTGTTACTATGGAACCACGCATCCATGGTTTACCTTATGAGGAAACGCTCATTCATGGTTGTTGCACTATTGAAACATGGACCGACGGTTGAAAGCTAGAAGGAGCAGCAAAAGGAACACAGGTCTGTACCCTATGCCATATTTTAAAATTTTTCTTTAATGCTAGTTTTAGGTTGCATTTAAGTAGATTAAGAGTCTTAGTCCTGTATGCCTTTGTTTGCATTTAGGTCTTAGGAATAGAAAAACTTACTTAAATATTGCATTCATATACAAAATAATAAAGGGAAATAAAATGAGAATTGGCATATGCATAGTAGGGAACAATCATCTTGCATATACCAGGTTAGAAATAACCTAGGTATTTCTTTTTTGGGGTTTGGGCCTGTATTCGGCTTTATTCTATTGATAGAAAGGACCCACACACCCATGATTGGGATTTCCCCAAACGCGCATGTGCGGTTGGCAAACCACATACCCACGGTTTACTAGAACTAACCGCTCACCCGCGGTTAGCCCTGTTAAACAGAATTTGGTTGAGTCTTACCTAAATTTGCAATTTTACCCCTGATATGATTTTGTCTACTATTCTATGTCTTTCCTACTTTCTGCATTAGGCATAAAAGCATAATTGCATGTTATATTTGCATCGCACAATAGAAAACAAAACCTTCACACACACACGTATAATTAAAACATTGGTCCGGTTGGATTTCATCACCAACCCCCAATTCAGATCGGTGACATTGGAATTCATCTCCTTCCATCGGCTTGCCCCCTAGATCATCCTTAGATAGGATAAAAGCACTCTTTAAGCTGGTATAAGTCATTGGTGTTCAAGTTGTCTCCCACTATTGGAACGATTGTTGAATCAGAGTGGAAGAGCTAGGCGAACCCCCCACTAGGATTTAAGCGGTGTACCCTAGCCTCTTTTGAGAAATCATGCTTGGTGCTAGTGTTCTTAATCACCATATTCATTGAGTTCTATTATTCTATTCCAAAAAGAACAAAATCTCTTCAAAAACTTCAAAAAAAAAACACACACAAAAACACATCAAAAAAAAATTCAAAAACTTAGTGCAAACTAGGGTCAAACACTTTGTATGTTTATTTGCTTGGCATGTTGTATTGCATTGTACTTTCTTTTTCATTCACATAGATTGCATATTAGCGTATGGTAGTAACTCATAGTCAAGCAAGAAAATTAGCATTGATCCAGAGTCAGTGGTCCTCCTCCATGGCAACCCAGTCTAGTGAGGCCCCTAACACTTCGGTGCTAGGGCAAGTCAACATGCCCTCTACTATGTCCCAAAGCCTAAATGTAGGACCCTCTAGTGGTGCCCCCATTTCAAACATAGATATTATGCATAGGGCTACTCACACCGCTATTCCTGAGACTCCTAGGAGTGAATCACCTACCATAACTGATGATCGTGTCACACTTGTAGACGTGGATGTAGTTAGGATGTACCTGAGTGCAGCTAGAATGGTTTTTCCATTGCTACCACCGCTTACCATTCCACCCCATACCATCCCATCATTCCATCAGGAAGTCACCTTCCCACACCCACAACAGTCTAGCCAAGCCTTTGCGAATCCACTTTTTGAGCACACTACTACCACCATAGCCCATACTCATTCATCATCATCTAATCAACCTCCCATAATCATACCAAATCAACAAGTCATTTGCACCAACCCCCTTTATGAAGCACCCATTAGTGTTGCTTCACAAATCCCTATGCCCATTCCATCCATAGCACCCATAAGCACCATGGTCCATAACCCCCTCCTTCAGTAGCAATGCAATCTTCCACTTACCCACCATCAACATCCCATCAACCCCCCACCTTCTTCACCCAAGATCCATCTTGGGTGTTGCACCCCCCAACTATAACCATACCTACACATCCAATCAATCACATGTATGGTGCTTCATCAACACAACACACCATCATTCCACCATCTCCTCATCAACAACTACCATTTCACCAATGCACTATGCTCATTTTACAACAAATCTTGAACCGCCTCACAAGCATTGAGCTACAATTGAGTCATCATCAACTTCATCAAAATCACCCACCTCAACAACCTCATCAACCTCATCCACATGGCCAATCTCATCCAAATCATCAACCCCGTACTTGGACCCCTCTATCCGAGCCCATGTCAATCATCTTTCAAAAGCTGTAGGATGCAAAAACAAATGCAAATACCAAAATACATAAACCTAGGTCATATAGGGAAGATCGTTATTGTCTCTATCATCGACAAGTGGGCCATGACATCAATGATTGCAAAGCCTTTAAAAATGTGGTCCAAGATCTTATCGACAAGGGGGTCTTTTCCATCGAAATTCCACTCATCGTATCTGATCAAAACCTTGATAGTCAATAGAACCATTGTGGGGATACTCAAGGCATCACACCTTCCCCATGCTCACCAAGCACAAAACATTATGGGGATACTCAAAGCATCACACCTTCCCCATGCTCACCAAGCATAAAACATTATGGGGATACTCAAGGCATCACACCTTCCCCATGCTCACCAAGCACAAAACATTGTGGGGATACTCAAAGCATCACACCTTCCCCATGCTCACCAAGCATAAAACATTGTGGGGATACTCAAGGTATCACACCTTCTCCATGCTCACCAGTCACCAAACAATTTGGGGATGATTAAGGTATCACATATTCCCCATTCAAAAAAAAAAAAAATCTCCAAAGGAACCAAATCCCTTTGGTCAATTCAATCCAAAAAGCCCCAAAGGGGACACCCCTTTGGTCAAATAAAAAAAAAAATCTCCAAAGGAACCAAATCCCTTTGGTCAATTCAATCCACAAGGCCCCAAAGGGGACACCCCTTTGGTCAAATCAAAAAAAAAAAACTCCAAAGGGGGTATCCCTTTGGTCAACTCCATTCAAAAGGCCCCAAAGGAACCTAACCCCTTTGGTCAAAACTCATCTCAAAATGCTCCAAGGGAGGCACTCCTTTGGTCACATACAATTCAAAAGGCTCCAAAGGAACCAAACCCCTTTGGTCACATTTTTAGTTCAAAAACACCTAAAAAAAAACATAATAATAAATATAAAAAAATAATAATAAATACAAAACACAAAAATATGTTCATACACATTGCATTTTTAATACATCGCATTCAAAATCCCACTTTCATTGCATTCACATGTTCCACTTTCATTGCATTCACACGTTCCACTTTCATTGCATTTGCACATTTGTATCGTTTACATCCATTCATGTCGCTTACCATATTAATTGTCATCCACTCAGGTTAGATAATTGTTCATTCACTAAGTCTTGTTGTCTTAATTAGGGGCACCTACGGTCTAGCATTAGTCCAATTTTACCATCTAAAACCATGTCAAAATAGAAAAGAAAAAAAATTAAATAGTTGCAATAAAACCCCATAGCAATTTATTTCTTTGGTGGTCTCTATTTTGAGGAATCTCTAGGGGTTTTCGATCACTCAACCACTCCTAGTGATTTAAGCAACCTCCAAAAAATATATTTTGAATTCTTTTAGGACCATTGCACATATATACACTAAGCAAATCTTGAGTAATGGGAATTGATTTCAAAAACATTCTTGAACCAAACACAACTTCACATCTTAAAAACATCTTGTGTCAAATAGGGATAACACCATACTTGGTAGGAACCTTGAGGTGAAAAGGGTCATCCTTGCTTGTCCCATTATGCAACATAGTCCATGACAACAGTGGTTTTCACTACTATCACAATTGCTTCTAAATTCAAAAGGTAGAGTAGTAAGGATAAGGTACAATTCTCATCACACTTAGGTTGAGAATCCGATTCCCCAAAGCTCTAAAACTTTTACATCACACACCACTGATTAAATGGGTTGTAAGGATCGTACTACATTTCCAGTCAGACGGTTAAGTAGTCATCCCCAAAATTCAAGAAATCAAAAACAAAAATCATGGACTATGGAGTTAGCCTCCACCGGAGCTATAGACGCTTGACTGGCAGTGGAGTACGCTCATGCATGGTGACATGTCTCTTTTAAAAGAGACCTCTGACCGCTCATACGGACAAGCTAGCTTCTTGGTTCCAACCATAACAGGTCTACCCAATTTACTCAAGATGAGTTAATGAACTCAATTACACACACACTGGTTCTTTATGGTTTAGAGTCATTACCATGCTCTTGATTCGGTAAATGAATTCACTGCACACACATTTGGTCCTAGAAGAATTAGATAATTTGAGAGAGTTTGTTTGATATCACTAGGATGTTTGAGTCTTTGCAAAACAATTCTAGATCCTTTATCCCTAAGGCAAACAAATTCATAAGCAAGTTTCCATTCCATACCACCATCATATTGCCACACATATATCATAGTCCATTTCATCCTACAAATTGTGGTCAAACCATAGTATCGTATTGGTGCCCCTGATTAAGCAATAAAGGTAAAGTTTGCTTAACAATGGTCCATAACTTATTTGCATGACAATTAATAAGGCAAAACCATTCATTCATTTGCATACATCACCATCAATTGCATTCATTCATAACATCATGTCACAACTCACTAAAAAAAACAATTCATTACACATGTACATAAACAATCACAAAAACACCAACTGGGGGGAGTTCAAGGTCTTACACCTTCCCCATCAATCACATCAAACAATCAATCAAGCAACTTGGGGAGTTCAAGGTCTTACACCTTCCCCATAATAAATAAAAATCAATAAAATTAGCCCCCCACCCTAAGTGAACCTCGTATCTAGTGATATACTCTAGTCAACTAGCGGTTGCAAGACTGGTTATCCATGCAATCCGATAGGATGAGTAGATTACCATAAGGACACTTGCAATTACATCAATTCAAAAGGATCCAAAGGAATCTCCAAAGGAACCCAAACCCTTTGGTCAAGAATTTTAATTCAAAAGGCCCCAAAGGAACCAAAACTCCTTTGGTCACAATCAAACCAAAAGGCTCCAAAGGAAACAAAGTCCTTTGGTCACATTCAATTCAAAAAGCTCCAAAGGAATCAAACTCCTTTGGTCACATTCAATTCAAAAAGCTCCAAAGGAATCAAACCCTTTGGTCACACTCAATAAAATAAAATAAATAAATCCAAGAGAAACAAACTCCTTTGGTCAATTCAATTCAAAAGGCTCCAAAGGCACCTACCCTTTGGTCAAATCAATCCAAAAAGCTTCAAAGATACCCAAATTGAAATTCCTTTGATAAAAAAAAAAAAAACAAAAACACCAAAAACCAAAAACATAAAACACCAAAAACATTGCCATGAATATTTTGTCATACAAAAACATAAAACACCAAAAATATTTCCATGCACCTTTTGTCTTAAAAAAAAACACAAAACACAAAACAATCATGCATTCACCAAAAAAAAAAAAACAAAGAAAAAATCCAAAGGTACCTCAATTCCTTTGTTCAAAAACAAATTCAACAGGCTTATGAAAGAATAGAAGTGCCCTCATCTCAACTCCCTAAGAAGGCCATACGGCTGGACTGCTCCAAGGGATAGAGGTGTACATTTCCTTCTTCCACTTAGCCTCAAGTGATCCTTGTATACAGTAACTTATCCTATATACCTGGCGGTTGTAGCGACTAGCAATCCATGCAATTCGGTAGGATGGATAGGTTACCATAAGGCCCTTGAAAAGTGATTCACCTCATGCAAAAATTGAATTGTTATCATCTCAATTCCCTAAAAAAGCCATACGGTTGGACTGCTCCAAGGGATAGAAGTGCACAATTATCAACAAAGGTCAAAATCACAGTTGAAACAAAAACAAAAACATTTATTTCATTCCAACCATTATCATTTGTTTCATTGCATTCATCATTTCATATCTTCTACATCGACTCATCGCTTAAAGAGATAGACAAAATCAACAAATTTGAGTTTCATAATCAAAGTCAACACTCAAAATACTCAATTAAGCAAATTACGCTCATTAAAATGAGCATCTTTTCTATGATTGGGGTAACACAAGTTGACTTTTATTTATGACCATCTTACACAACTCCCCTTCAAATGCAAATGGCTACAAAAATATTGCAAACCCCACCAAATCATCATCTCGCATCATCATCATCTCAAGTGAACCTTGTATCTAGTGGATTACCCTATACACCTAGCGGTTGCAGCGACTAGCAATCCATGCAATCCGGTCGGATGGGTAGCTCACCATAAGGAAACTCATTCAAACATTCAACATCAAATCACTATGACATTAAATCAGCTAGATCCCTAAATATTTGAGCTTAGATGTGTTTAAAATAGATTTGCACAAGGTTATCCTTCAACCCCTTCCGTTGGGTCAAAAGTGGAAAACAACCAAAAACAACTTGGTAATAATCAGAAATCACTCGAGTATCAAATTCCCGAACGACTGGTTCCTTGAACCCATCATTTGGAAGGAATTGCTAAAGTCAAAGTGGAACAAGAACTCCAAATGTGGTTAAATATTTTACCATATATTTTGCACATCAATGAAACCAAAGGCTAATTTGCAAGAACACACAAAATCCCAAACTTGGGGCATCAAGTTGGTCAAAATGACATACATTTGCATCACATCCACATCATTCAATCAACCACATCCTTTCATCATCCACATTTGGTCAATCGGCTCATGGGTTTCATCCTTTACCCATTCTCCAATTGAGGGGGTAAGCAAAAAAAAAAATCAAAATGAAAAATAATCATCCATTCTTGTGTGTCGAGAAGATTTGAGTCCATGCATCCAATAAAGACAGGTGTCATTTGTTTTTGCACCGCATTGTGCTTTACACAACCATACAAAAGGGGCATCTGTAGACACCAAAATCTAGGCATTTACAACTCACCACATAATTCTGCATAATAAAATATATGCCTAGGTATAAACTTAGGTATATTAATTCATGTACACTTCACCCACATTGCACACCACAATTCTGCATAATAATATATGCCTAAGTCTAAACTTAGGCATAAAAATCCTGCACATTATCCTATTTTCTAGATTTTAATAAATCTGGAAAATCCCCCTAGGATACCTTGCCTACCCACTAGACATGTGTCCTAGCCACCTCACCACCCCACCTTGCCACATCTCACACACCCTTGTCCCCTTTGTCCCTTCACATGGAACAACCCTTACACCTCACTCCACTTGCACCCACATCACCCCAGTTAAGTGAGACACCCTGGGTGACTCACTCTAACTGCCCCCTCCATTTGGCAGCCCAAGATTGCCACTTGGCAGCCCTGGCTTGCCACCTCTCATTTCCCTCCAAAACCCAAAATTACCTATAAAAGCAACACCATTCCATCAAGCAAGGGGGCTGGAAAATACGTCGTTACGCTATCAAAATCACTGCAAGGAATCACCAACGATCATGGAGTTCGAGACATCGAGGTCCCGGATCCGAGTTTTCGAGGTTTTCTACCATCTCTGCACAACCGCGCATCTACGAACAGTTACATAGTCCCAACCATAGGCCCACATTTTCTAAACCACATACCCATGTTACACAGTCACAACCGCAATCCCACGGTTTCTAAACCGCAAACCCGCGGTTACACAGTCACAACCGCGGACCCGCGGTTCTGCAGAAACTACCAAACTTGTTTTGGCCATATCTCCCTCATCCGGACTCGGATCGAGCTGAAATTTTGAGGGTAGGTTCCTGACATCCCCTAGAACATCTCCACCAATTTTTAGGCCATTTGGAGCAGCAGAGATTAGTAAGTTATTCATTTTTTAGCAAGGCATTTTTAATTACTATTTCTATGTTTTCTGCAAGCATTCCTTCAAGGGTTTTTATCTGTACTTGTTTCTAATCATGTATACAGGTGCTACTGACTCTTGTTTGACTTTCATGTGTGTAGGATATAGGTATTTGAAGAGCTATTGAAGCTAGGAGTGGTCCCATCATTGGATACTCAAGCCCACTCACCAATTGGATTGGAGCGAAAGAAGACCAAAGACACCACCAATAATTTGATTAGCCAAAGGGGTTTTTCCCCTCTTTGTGCTCATTCTATCATGTGAAAGCAAGCATTCACTTATTGTAATCATACCCCTATGCACTTGGGGCAAATCACTTGTAAAAAGGAGACTAAGGCTCCAATAAAATTCAATACAAAATCCTTTAATTCTGCAATTGCTTGTTTTCATTATTTTACTTGCAAGGTGTTGTCTTCTTTTGCTTACAAATATCCTTTAGTTTCTTTCTCGTTTTCTCTACCGCTTGCAATTAAATTTCTTGCATATTGTGTTCCCCGCCTTGGGGGGTGTTCAAACATTCACCATCATCCAAACCCTCATGCAAGTGTTATTTTATATACCAACAACACAAGAAGGGGTTTTACAATACCATGGTCATAAAACTCGGGTTCAAATATATTAACCCAATTAATTAATTCATGGTTTCAAATATATTAACCCAAATCTATTTATCCATAGGTTCAAATATATTAATCCATGGGTTAAAATATATTAACACAAAACCTGACCATAATAGCATGAAAAATATTCAACACATTTTCAACATACTCTCACTTGTTGAATACTTTCCATAGGGTCCAAAAACTATCATAGTAGTCCAATTTTCCTTCCTTGGATTGGACATATATCTGCTAACTACTCTCACTGCATGTGCAATATCTAAACATATTAGCTTCACCTTTTACCCTCAGCCATATACTGGTAAGGTAACAAAATAGTCCAAAAATCCACTTTAAAAAACATTACAAATATTACTGGAGCTAGATTTGAGAACATTACACCATGAAATCATCACTAGCATCCACACCAATATCTTTTTGGACACAACTACACCAGATACAGTAGCTTCTTTAGGTACATGCTACACTAGTTACAGTAGTTAATACTTGCCCAAAAACTTGTGGTACAACCAATAAAGTATCTCAGACATTTTTCAGCAACTTTGCAATAAAGCCACTAGAATAAGCATTTCTAGCCTTAATCTCTAGCTCTACCACTATCGAAGCTCACAAAATCTATCGCTGCCAAAGCTCACTAGCTCTACCACTATCGAAGCTCACTATATTCACCGCTATCGAAGCTCATCGGATCTACCACTATCGGAGCTCACCAGCTCTACCATTGTTGGAGCTCACCAGCTCTACCATTGTGCTTCCTCTTATTTTTCCTTCACCCAAATTCTTCCACACACTACTTCCACTCAAGAATTGATTTATTCCAGGGTTGAAACCCTTTCTCCTCGAACCAAGCTACAACCTAGCTCTGATACCAAATGAAGAGAAATTAACAACCCCAATAAACTTAAAATTGAAAAGCAATAATAACAGAATCAAAAGAAAAAGATAACAGATTCACACATTACATAATATTTATCTTGGAAACCCTTAATTAGGAAAAACTAGCATAATATTATTATTGTATTAACTTCACCGTCTCCAATACAATAATATTCTCTCTCTGTCTACCTGTCTCCTCAAACCCTTATGCAAGTGCAATATATATAACAAAAGCACATGCATGGATTTTTACAATATCATGGTATTATTTTATTATTGCATTAACTTGACCGTCTCCAATGCAATAATATTCTTCTTTTATCTCTATAACAAAAGCACATGCATGGATTTTTACAATAATAACAGCCCAATGAATCTAGGCACTAGTCCACACATAAGGCATAATTATAATTGGTATCCTTGCTTGGTCAATTTTATAAAAGTAGTTTAAACCTAAAATATGGAAGTGCATAAACTTGTAAAATCTTTAAGTTTACCACAGGGGTTTCCTTAACCATTTTGGTCCATTTAAATCTAATAATGAAACTTTTTACCAAAATGAAGAGGCAGGTTGTCCAGAGCTTGTAATAGCTCATTGGTTTCCAACAATTCTTGCAACGTGATAGCCCAATCCTATCGATGCAAGAAATTGTTCCAACATAATCCTATTACAATATACTTCCCCTCAATGAATTTTATTATAGATACATATGAAGATAATGGATCCAACCAATTTCTAGTGCATCAAAATTATTTTTTCCTTCAATCACTTGCACCTTAAAAGGCATGGGGGCACTAAATGATGCAAGGTCAATGAGAGGTTGTGCAAAACTTGCAACAAGGAGTCATTGAAGAATTAGAGCAAATTGGTCTATCATATAATCGCTCTTTTTCACAAGGGCTTCATTCAACATCTCTTTTAAAGGATTGACTATCTTGATGTTGTCCATTCTACTTTTTACTTGAGATCATATGGAATGACAAGGGAGGTAATTAGAGGTATATTGCATCTAATACCTAAAATTTTGATATCTTTATCTCGTGTCTATGGACATACACTCAAAAGATAGATCATTATGATACCAGTAATCTAAAACTTAAAATCTCAAATTGAGGATCATGAAAGAGTGCAATTAAAAAATAATAGAGTATAACAAACTAGAACATAATAGTATATAAGCAAAATAGCATAATGATTTTATTGCTCAAAAATTAGAGTATGATGGAAGCAATATTTGAAAAGAGATATAAGGCTATGACATTGCATCCATTACTCATGCTTTTTACAGTTAGGGATGCATCTCACTTGATACAAGAATTGAAGTGTTGGAGATCCATTGTATTGTATATGGAAGGTCATCCATAGGGAAATATGGTGATTCACCTTTCATGAGTTACAAAGCGCATATTAGATAGAAATTGCATACATGTGACTTGTCCTTTTGTGTTTTTTCTTCTATTGATGTGTCAACATAGCAAGAGATGCATTTTAGCTATAAAAATATAAAATTAGAAAATTAATATTTTTAGTAAGTATTTTGTCTTGCATTTTTAAGGGCCTTCAAAGCATTTTTTAAAAATGTATTAGAAAATATTTAATAGATAGTTTCCTACAAAACTTATTGTCTCTCTAATATTTCCAATGATTTTTGAATGGATCAAAATAGAGTTCTGAGAAAATATTTATGCCCCTAACACTGTGGTTAGGATCAAAAAATAGATTTTTTGATATTTTTTAGAATAAAGCCATGCTGCAAAAAGGTCACATGTTTGGATCATTCATCCCCATTTGAAAATAAATGATTCTCATTATATAAAATTTTGACATTAGGTGCAAAAAATATTTCTTTATCCTATTTTTGTGAGTCATTCCCCTTGGTGATCAAGTTGTCCTACCTTGACCACTTTGTACATTTGAATAGACTGCCTTCTAGTGGTATAAGTCTATGTGTCAATAATTTTACCCTTCTCCATTGGTGCCAAGTTGTTTGGATTGAGTTCTTCAATGTCCAATTGTCATGTTACTATGGAAGTGTCCAATAGAGGTGGATGATAGGGCCTAAGAAATTCAACGTTGAAGATTGGTTGCAAACTAACATAAAATGGAATATTTAATTCAAAGATATTTTCTCATACCTTCTTGATGATGGTGTATGGTCCATAACAAAGAGGTTCAATATTTCTATAGGGTCTTGTAAGTATCTCTTTTTGAATATGTAATCATATCTTATCTCCAACCTTGAATTGATGTGGGACCCAATGCTAGTCATGGCATTGCGTGTATTTTTTATTTTTTTCCAAGAGGTCATGGACCTATTGCTAAATGTGTCGAATCTATTCCACAAACCTCACTACCTTTTTTCTTTTTCTTTTTCCATGGGGTGAGCACTCCATGGATTGCACCAAGAGAGCTACATTAGTGGGTGCTAAGGGTTGGAATCCAAAAAAAATATGAAATCGGTTATGTTTGATAGAGCAATGCAAAGCTCAATTATGTCCATAATGAATGTAGGGCAGGCTCTTATCCCATGTTCATGGATTCTTAGAATTGTATATTCAAATAAGATGTACAATCTAAGGATGGAAGGTTGTGTACATGGTCAATTTGGTGTCAATCGTGTTCCTTAGGATGGACCAAAAAGTGCTCAAAAATATACTATCCCTATCATATACAATGGACTTTGGCAAGCCAATATTGAGACACACATAACTAAAATAAAGCTTAGTAATATCCTCAACTAAAATGAATGTATCATAATAAATCATGATAGCGATTTTTGAAAATCAATCAACTGCTTTAAAAACACAATCATTACCATTTATAGATATCAAAAAACATAAGAGAAAATCCATGGAGAGATTTCCAAGGATTGGATGGTATTGGCAATGGTGTCTATAATTCCTACTTCTTGTTGGTTGCCTTGGTTATAACATAGGGGGTACATGACTTGATGTACCTCTTGACATCATTCCTCTTCTTGGGGTAATAGAAGTAATTTTTAAGTACTATCAATATTTTTTCCATGCCAAAGTAACCTACTAATTTACTAAAGTGTGTTTCCAAATCATCTTTGAGTGCTTACTAGTTGGTGCACAACTATGTTCCATGTGGAATAGGAGGTTATATTGAAAATAAAAATAAAAATATACTTACCTACACAAAGTGCTCTATATACATTTGTGAAATTAACATGTACTTCATACAAGGTGAACCAATTAGAAATATCATACCCACAAGAATCAAGAATGCTGGTGAGTGACATGATTTGATGTCAACCCAAATAATCTGCTACTAAATTGACACTCCATTTCTTATGCTTGATGATCAAATGAAACTATTGTAGATATGTGGCCCAATTTTGATGTATTTCATTCCTTATTACTCTACATTTGAATGAACTCTAGAGGTCTATAGTATGTGTGGATGTTGGTTTCCTTGCCCAAGATGTAGGCTTCCATTATTTACATGCTCAGACAATGGCATAAAGCTCTTTTTTGTATGGGGGAAATTTTTAAATTGCTTCATTGAATGTTTCACTTTGATAGGATATTAGATGCTCATGCTATATGAAAACATATCCCGATGTGTACTCTACTGTATTAATCATTACCTCAAAAGGTTGATGTATATTAAGTATGAAAAGTGTAGGAGCTAAACATAATCAGTCCTTTAGCTTCTTAAATACCCTCTATTGTGTATCTCCCCAATAAAACTTGGATTTGACACCTCCTTTAGTCACTTGGTGTAGTGGTCAAGCAATGTGTGAGAACCCTAATACAAATATTTTATAGAAATTGATAAGACTGAAAAAAATATGAAGCTCTATTAGAGTCTTTGGGGTAGGTCATTTTCTAATTATCTAATTCTTAGGATCAACATGGAATTCTTTTTCAACAATATACCCAAGGTATTGAATCTTCATCGTGTCAAATAAGCACTTTTGCATATTAGCATACAACTTGTGTCTTTGAAGAATCTAAAATACTTGTCAAACATGTTGTAGATGTTCCTCCCATGTCTTACTATAGATGAAAATCTTATCTAAGTAGGCTACCACAAATGAGTTGGTGTAGGTGATGATTCTAAAAAATGCCACATTTTGGGACCATCATTGCCATGATCTTCCATGATTAAAAATGTTAATACGTGATTATATATTATAATTATGATGTAATTTGTAGATGTTGTGAAACTTAGAAAGTATATTACATTTTATGCTAATAAACTAGAATATGAGAGCATTCATTAGACTTTATGGTTGAGAAATCAATTATAGTAAAATTAAGTAGTACTATGGAAGTTTTTTGTAGCTAAAAAGTTGCCTACAAAAAGCTAAATTTACCTATAAAAACTACTTATGGAAAGTTGAAGCTATCTACGGAAAACTTGAAACTATCTATGGAAAGCTAAATCTATCTTTGGAAAACCTTAAAATATATATATAAAAGGTTGAAATTGTCTACCAAAAATCTGAAACTACCTATGGGAAGTTGAAACTATCTATGGAAATCTGAAATGACCTATAGAAACTATCTATAAAAAGTTGAAATTGCCTATGGAATGACTATCAAACTATTAAAAGATGCAACACTATAAATGGTTAGAACTATAAATAGATTATAGTAAGGTTTATAAATTTATAATAGAATTTTGCAGCAATAAAATCTAAGTCCAACCAGCTCTAAAATGAATTTGGAATTAAATTTGTGGAAATTAATTTTCAACTAATTTGGTTTATCTAAATTAGTCATATGTAAATCAGATTTACTAGGATTAATTTCTAACTGATTTGGTTGATCTAAATTAGTCAAATGTAAATAAAATTTATTGTGATTAATATCCAACTAATTTGGATTAGATCCAAATTAGTTAGATGTAAAACATATTTGTTGATATTAATTTTCAACTAGTTTGGTTAGATCCAATTAGTTAGAATCTTTACCAACATATTTTGGTTGTTGTCTCCTTTAGATAAAATTGATTGGATTTATTTATAACTAATTCATAAAAGGTTGAAGATGATATATGTCCGAGCATTGAATACAATTTCTCTTCTCCTTTTTTGTTGTCCTGTTATTTGAGTGATATTTAATTAAGGGAGGGCATGGATATCTCCTTCAAATGCAATAAGGGCCCCCTTGCTTGCATAAATAGGAGATATCCATAGCCCATTAGATTAGGATTAGTGTATTTTTATGTTTGTGAGTAACATAAATTTATTTTAGTTAGATTCGGGTTTCCTTTATGAATCAGCATATATAGAACATGCCTTAGTCACATTTGTATGTTCTTAAATTTATAAAGTATGATGGTTGATATTTGAGCCCATAATTTTGGCATCGTTGTTGGGGAGCCAAGGCACCATTCGTAAGTTCATTGTATGCTAAGAAGGTAGTGACCCATAGTCTTCAGAGAGGATTTGATTATGATAAAGTAGTTCTTCATTAAGGACATGGTATTCAAAGTGGGTGACATCCATGGAGCCTTCTCTCCAGGAGAAAATCAAAAGAAATTAGGTAGGAAATTAATTTTTGTAAGTGTGTTTTCATTTTCAAAAAGTTTGTTTCTATTTCTCATAAGTATACTTTTATTTCCTGCATTTATCTTTCTTTTTGTGTGTGTTTTCTTTATGGACATTTTTTAATTCAACCTTAAATTTAGCATATAAGCTAGAAAAAATCCCCTATTAACTTTGGGAACCTCTTGGTCCTCACCAACAAATTTGTATATATTGATGAGTGTAGGTGTCTACATTGGATTTAGGAATAGCATTATAGGAAGAGACAAGAGGAAGGTCAACATTCAACCTACACTCATACTTATAGTGTATTTTTGCATCAATCATATTAGATGCATGGATTGATCATTGTTAGAACATAATCCACTGGCCTAAACTCTAAAGATCTAATTTAAATAAAAAATTGTAATATTTTAAAGCTATTAAAATTGCTTAGAAAATAAAATATTTTTCTATAATTTTGATGGACCAAATGGATGAATCTTCAAGACCTATTTCTACAAGAGATAGCTTTCTAAATATAATTTCGGATCCAATTGGAATCACCTAATTTTGACACTAGGTCAAAAAGGTATGCCTAAAATAGTAACTTTATATATGGCATAAAAACTAAAATAAAAATGATAAATCAACCTATTTTTAGTAGATCCAACATAGCAAATGGATGAAGTCTTAAAACATCTTCCTATAGGAAATAGATTTCTAAATCTAGGTTCAAATCCACCTAGAATCATTCAATTTTGATACTCTATCAAAAATTTACATCTAAAACAATAACCATAGGTCTAGATTAAAAACTAAAAGAAAAAATAGTAAATGAGACTATTTTTTAGCACATTTGACATATCAAATGGATGTTCTAGAAAACTATATTTATGGTGAATATAGCCCTATGAATCTAGTGCCAAGAATTTTTGTACCATCCAATTTTGATATCAAATGAAAGAGATATGCCTAAAATACTACTTGCTGGTCTAGGTTGTCCCACTATAAACATGTTTAACAAAATGTCTAATCATAAATTTAAACTACTAAATGGGCAACTTGAAGATTTATATTCATATATGAATTATAGATTTGAATATGTTTTCATATATTTATTAAATCGTTTCATTTTGACAGTGTGAAAAACTTATGACTAAATAACTATCTACTGCTTCAATTTGTTTCTAACTTTAAAAAGTAAATTATTCACTAGCCTATCAAATGAAAGGGTTCAAAGTGTTTCATATGATAATAGATTTTAGAACCTAAGCTTGTGTGATCTTTATTAGTCACTCCACTATTGTGAGCATTACCAGTCAAAACATAACTTACATCATAGAATCGTTCTATAATTCTATAGGAGAATTTTGTAACAATCCATAGGAGAATTTTACAATATTGTTGGGACTATTAACATGACTTGCTAATATTCTAAAAAGAATCTTATGATAGTTCTATGATGTACTATTGTTGTTGAATAATTCTATGATTTTATAAGATACTTCTATAGGAGAATTATGTAGTATTGGTTGCAACTATTTGACTTGCCAATATTATAGAAGGTTCCTTCTATAGGTTGCAATTACTTGTTAATAATATATTGCATATTTTCAAGATTGAATTATTGAGGATCCTTGCATATGCTTATTAAGTTCATTAAACATCTCATATAAGTTATTATTGATGCACATCTCCACCCATTGTTGATTGTGACTTCTACATAGATTGTTCTAATATATCATATTGAAAATAACATTTAAGGAATGTCTACAAGGAAGTATGATCACTCTATAGTATTGGTACACATCATAACTTATATGAGTGATATAAATAAACTTTTTTTTGATGCACTGAGGGTTTCCATCCAAACCATAGGGGCTTCCTTGGAAGCCACAAGATGTGGTGAGGTTGTCCCTTCCCAAAAAATAGGATTTCTTGATAACCACGGGATGTGGTAGGAAGTCCTACCAAATATTATTTTTAGCATTCTTTTAGATTAGATGACCTTTTTTGCTTGTATTTTTCAATAACCATCGTTTGTATTTAACACCCATTGTCTTTACACATTACTGATTGGTAATTTCTACATTTTTGCACCTCACGAAATATTAGATCAATTATCAAGATATTGTCTGATTCATTACATCAATCTTGATCTTGATTCGTTACATCAATTTTTGTATTTAAATATGTGATATTAAAGTAATAAAAGAAGTTTGTTTTCTTGCTCGAACCAATATTTGGTATCAAAGAAAGGTTGTGTTTAGCTCTATGATTAGAACACCATCCTAAAACCTCCCTTACCAATCACAAGTAGTGCAAGAGAGAATACACGTAGTGAGGGTGAGGGTGGGTATTACTCCTTCATGACTATGTTTGAGTTTGTTGGTAATGAAAAATGACAGCTAACATAAATTATAGAATAATGTGGATGAACAATATTCAATAGATAAAGATCAATCTCACAAAGTATATTCTCTCATATTCACCATAATATCCACACAATCTGCCCACCATGGCTTGCATACACCATACATATTTAATGCATCAATATGTCTTTCCATATTTGAGAGAGTGTTCAATATTTGTAGCTCTTAACATTTCAAATGTAGTTGTATTTTCATCTCACAATCTCACGAGAGATGTGTCTGTTCAATTTTATCATATGGGAAAAATATTTATTTATCTCCCAACAATTAAAAACATTAAATTATTACACAACTCTAAATAATATAACAAGGTCTTACACCCCCTATATTACATTATTTGGTATAAATATCATTACCCTCCATGCATTCAAGAGTAGTACACAAACTATTCTTTGACTCTAGCTCTGGCTCTTGCCCTAGCTTTGACACTCATTCTCTAGATTTTGTTCTAGCTTTGGCACTTGCTCTCTGGATTTGGCTCTATTATTTTTGTTGGCCAAATAGATTTCACTTTGCTGGATTTGGATTCTCTGGAACTGGCTCAACTAAATCTAAGTAATCTCTACTAAGTCTACCTTTTTGGATTCTCTCTAGGTCAATACCTTTGGGTTTCTACCCTAGGGTCATCATTACCTCTGGGTCTCTGCCTATGGTTCATCATTACCTCTAGGTTAGCCACTAGATTAGCCATTAGGTCATCACATTTGGGTTAACACCATTGGGCTATATCATTGAAATCTTCTACAACTTCAAAATTATTCCACATAGTGTTTCATTTGCAAGTGTTATCATTGTAGATCTTCTAAGCATTGATTGGATCATCTTCTTTTGAAATAATTTATTTTAAGTTTTTGAAGACCTTTTTCCATGGGAAAACTTACATCCTTCTTATTCAAAAACCTGTGATGTTTTTCAATCACCAAACTTGGTCTCTTATAGAAACCATTCTATATTTATTTTATCTTATCCCAATCACACACATTCATCCATCCACTATTCATCTATATTTTGTTGATAACTTTCTCTTTATGCCAACACCTTATTTTGGAGTGATTATTTCCTCCACAAACAAAAATGTAGGTTCCACCACCTATTGTTACATGTCCACTTCTTCCACAATGATTGCAACAACCCACCTTAGGAACTTCTACATATGATTCATTCTTCACAAATTTTGTTTTATCGTCACCTATCATAATTTTGTTTTATCATCACGTATCACAAATTTAGCGGTTCTACTTCTTTCATATTTTGCATGTGATAGAAACTAGGTCTCACTACTTCATGTTTGTCATGTATATCTAAGGCCTTCGTTCTTTGGCCTTATTTCTGGTATTATAAGCTCTTTCACACATTACCCATTTCTTCCCAAACCTATACCATTATATCCCATTCTTCTCAATAATTTTGAAACAATACCTTTTGTATGTCTTTCAAAGCATCCAATTTATGCATAACTACTTTGATCTTTATAACCAATAATATTCAAGCATCATATTTCCCCATTTCCACTGTGGTCTCTACCACTATCGCCAAAGGAATACTTAAAGATGTCATTATCACAATGACCTTCAACACAATTTGAACTATCACTATCATACCTAGAAATGCAATCAAAGAGATCATGATGTTCTTCTTCAACACTACTTTCATTATCACCATTCAAATACTTAAATTCAACATTAACATGTGATATGGAAAAAATCCCAAATGAATTTTATTCATAATCTAAAACTTTTATAGGCATTATGGATGCCCAAATTACAAGATTTTAAATATTACACGTAAGGTGCAATATCTTAACTAATTACAAAAATAGCCTAACAACTAACAAAAATCATCTTGTAGCTGATAACGCAACTATCTAGAAGCCCACATGAGATTAACAACTCACATCTACAAATTTATTTAAAAATAAACATACGCTTATCCTTATCATTCCTCCCACCATAGAATCATTGGAATCCAATGAGATTAACAACTCACATCTACAAATTTATTTAAAAATAAACATACGCTTATCCTTATCATTCCTCCCACCATAGAATCATTGGAATCCAATGAATTCACAAGAAAGTGGGAGAGAATATAGGAGTTTGCAAGTGCCAAAAATGCAATCCTCAAACTAATGAAGAATATGGAGATCCTCTGAAAGTATTTGCATACAATTGCCTCAGTGGAATCACTACAACTCCTATGAATGGAGTACCCAAAAGAAAACAATGCTCAAAAGGGCCATGGTAGGAATTTTCTTCAATATTCTCCATAAAATGTTGTGTGCTCCTCACATCATTCATGCTTAAAAACTAGAAGCATGTATCTCAAATGAATAGTCATACCCTCCTGCCAAGCAGGCGTCTTGCAACTAGAGTTGATTCACGATGAAGAAAGGTTGCAACAAAGAGAGGAAAAGGCACAAATCCTTGTGATCAAATACATGGCAATAATCCTTGTGATGTAGAAATGTCGTCTCATCATAACACCCACTAATGTCGATACACTTAAGTAATTGTAGAAATATGAGGTGAAGGATATCACCAAGAATGAAGAACATCTTGTCAAGATACCCACCACGACAGAAGAACTCGAAGGTAAGGTTGAGGTAATTGTAGGAAGACAAGACAAATATACCAATGCAAAAGGTAGAAGTGACTTGTAAGGTGCTTGCTAAATTTTTTGAAATAAGGCATGGGGTGGAGTGATGCCTTCAAAAATTCACAATGGTGACCTCAAAATGCCCAAATGACATATATAAGTGGATTGGAACAGTAGGATGAAGTGTTAGGTACTACCAAGCTTACACTCCATTTTACAAATCCATAATTTTTAAATATTTTCAAGAAGGCTTCAAAAACTAAAGGTTTCAAATGATCCAAAAGCTGAAATAGCCAAGAAGCTAAAGCATAAGATAATGCAAAATTTATGCTTGATGTGGTGCTATCCAAAGGAGTGTTGCAAGTCATTAGGGGTAAATACAACTCTAGTGGGAGGAGTACCCATGTGATATCCATGATCACATAAAAGGATCTTGGTCTGGTGAAGGAAGAGACAATGAAAACTTCCAAATTGGAGTACCTGAAGGATTCCCGTGGTCGAAAAACAATACCTCATATTGTAGGAGCACCCAAAATCATTATGGAATTTGAAGAGGGCCATGGTCGTGAAGAAATTCTACTTCCAAAATAATCTCTAAGAATGAAAATAGATTTAGAAGTGTCGGGTTCAACCAAAAATGCATTCCATATTACAACAATTTGTGTTTGAAAGTAGGTTTGGACAACCCAAACTTTAGAGCACCATAGGTCAAGATAGACCTTTACAAAACTGTAAAATAAGGGTTCTACTAGAACCAGTTTGAAAAGAGCTTTACAACAAGTATAAGCGAGCCAATACTCAAAAAATAAGAGTGCCTTGAGAAGCAAGAAAAACAAAGATATCACCAAGAAAAAAGAAAAAGGAGGATGTTTTCCTCCAAGCAAAATCTGTTTGGAAAATTTCGTAGCTTTTTCTCCAAGGAGGATATTCCAAGAATATTCTTTAGAAAATTTTAATGTTCTAAGTTATTACATGCACTGCCACCTTTTTAAAATAGAGAAAACCAAATTTATGGGCTCACATGAGCCATCCCGAGAATAATGTGGGATAATTGAATATATCCTGGTGGAGGATGGAGGGGTACGAAAAGTATGCAACATGTTTAAGTATTCTCCCCATGGGTCAACAAGGGCTTCAGTGGTGACTTGTGCTTGTCTCATAGGCGACCATCAAGTGATCATTATATGGAGTTGACAACTAGAGCTATCAAAGAAGTCCACATGGTAAGATTTCATGTGGCTATGTGACACCACTTGCACCACTATAAAATGATGTCAACAACCACTATTGAATGGTTGATTTACTTTGCATCAAAGATGGATTTTAAACATCTATAACATTGTTCTCCCCATGCATGTAGGACTAAATATTACTAAAACACAATGCAAATGATCCAAATGCATAATGCAACTAGACTTGTCTTTAAGCACATCTATAGGTGGTTGCAATTAGTGAAGTGCCACGAAACACGCATCAAGTGTTTCTATTCTCTGTCCTCCAAAAAATAAATGGTCTTCCCTACGGTTTTTCCACACATGCAAACAATAGTACACATCATTATCATGTTCGATCTCGCCATCAATAATTTCGATGGATCTAAGCACTTCATAAATGAATCCGCTAGATCGGGACCACTATGGGTGAAGGGAGACAGATCATCCATGCGTATTTCTATAATTAAGCATCCACATGGACGTCCAAGATGATGAGGGGTTTCGATCATCCACCATTCCATAAATCTATATTGTATGGGAGGCTCTGTTAAACCGCTTACCACTTCGACATTCGAATAATGGTGACAAACACCTAGAAGTGATGCGGTAAAGTGCCATCAATCATCGATGAAATCTAATGTCCAATAGAAATTTTGAATCTTGTGGAAAATGCACGAAAATCTAGTTTGCTACATGGACGATGTTCACCCACTCTTTAGGACTCCCTCTCTAAAAACACGTGTCATCCAATCATTTTCAATTTTAATGTCCAATGCAATGTATGATGCTAGCAAATAGGCTTGACCATCATCAAAAAGTGATCAAATAGGCAGAAGAGAAGCTTGTAGTTCAATCAAAGGGAGCTTCCAGACTTGCGATGATATGGCATCAGCTTCTGCTTCATACTTTCATGGGATGTGTTTTCAGCGTTTGGTGACTCACCCTCCTACTTCTATTGTAAAAGCATTGGAGTCCAATGCTTCTATTGTGAGGAGGTATGATGAGGACATCATGTAGCTTTAGGCCTTAGGATTTCCTAAGTTATTATTTTAGCTAGCATAGATTTATTTTTTCTATGTAATAATTTGTTAGTCTCTATTGCTCACCTAGGCTTCCTAGTTGGTAGTTGTGTTAGCCAATCTATTAGTTGTTAGCTTCTAGAGAGCCTATAGCAAGTTGTTAGGAATTTAAGCATAAGATTAGCATTTTAGATATGTTTTTCAGCTTTAGTTAGCTAAGGTTCTAACTTTATCTTATTTGTTAGGTTATTTTTTATGGGCAATCTGATGATTCACCATCTTATGCTTGTATATATATGTGTGTGTGTGTGTGTGTGTGTGTGTTGATTTTTAATAAAAATAAAAATTGGATTTTAATCCATTGCACTAGTATTAGAGTGATTGATCAAGTGACCTTTGCATTATTTTTTATCACCTATGACATAAGCACTGTTGTTTTGAGTTTCATGCATAACATTTGAATCTCTATAGAATAAACAGACTATAGACTGCATGACATTGATGTTGCATGTCCATCTACTTTGAGACAACGCGACACTATTTATCCTTAATGTTGTCATTGTTTTGCCCACCATTTTGGTGAAGTTAGCTTTGGTACCAACTGATGTGGGAAAAATCCTAGATGAATTTTATTTTTAATCTAAAACTTTTATAGGCATTATGGATGCCTAAATTATAAGATTTTCAATGTTACACGTAAGGTGCAATATCTTAACTTATTACAAAAATAGCCTAAAACTAACATAAATAATCTAGTAGCTGACAATGCAACTATCTAGAAGCCCACATGAGATTAACAAGTCACGTTTACAATTTTATTTAAAAATAAACATACGTCTATCCTTATCAACATGTTCTTTAACAACACAACCTTTTCCATGGTCAATACAATTTTCTTCTACACAAACTCTGATTTTACCAATAATTTTCAAGTCATTGGTATCATAAGCGATGTATTTCCCTTGTATAAGATCAATTGTATCACAACAAACATTTGCCACCTTAAAAATGTTTTGATTACTAGTATCACAAGAAAATTTTATTCTTTTGATAAGATCGCTTGTGTCACAACACAGATTTGTCCTCTTGGGCTCATCCTTTAACCTTTCAATTATTTCCTCTTGCCTTCTTCACCTAGATGAAATTAGGAGTGACAAATGCTATGTATATCATCTTCCCTACATCAACAAGCAATGTAACAATACTTTCACAACGACTTCACTAAGAATAAGATTTAAGTAGTCCTTAAATGTTGATAAGTCTTCATCTTCAACTTCTTTGAGAATTGATTGTAAGTACCACATTAATTTTGGTGACACATACTTTTTAGCTTCAACTTGTTTCTCTTTACTAGCTTCTTAGGAATTACTATTCAATATCTTCATCCCATTTTCAAGACTATCAGTATCTCTGCTAATGGATTGTAAGCAAGAGTTGAATATTAGAAATAATAATTATCATAATAATCTCTAACTTATTGAAAACAGAGTTTTCTAAGTTGCTTCTCTTCTTCTTCGTTTGTTTTTTATGACCCATGCTTTTGAATTTTTGTTTTCTCTTCTCTCCCTATTCTATCTTCTAGTGAGACACACTTTTGAATGTCAATTTGTATCTTTGTTTGTTTTCTCTTTGCTGTTCCTATGTGTTAAGTGATGTGAACACTTCTCTTTGTAGCCTTTGAACTTTGTTTTTTTCAACATGAAAATGAGGGTTTCCTTATATCTCCAAATGGTCCTCTTTTCAATATACAATCATTCTTATATACCCACCCTTCCAATATACTTGTCGATGCGTGGAAGAAGCTAGTTCTCCCAATATATGTGATTGTACATGAGAGAGACCTTAAGGTGTATGAAAGAGATTGATGCATGGCACCAAGGTAGTACTAAAAAAAAATTGTTCTATCAATGACACCTGCTTAAAGAGAAATCCTCATACGTGGGCATAACTTCCCTATATACTTGGATTTTCTTGATTTTAAGGTTTATGTCTAACAATAGAAACAAATGGGGTAAATAATGAAGTGAAACAAAATATTACAAAAGAGTGACCTTATTCCTCCTCTATTTATAATGTCGATGCTCAAACATCATTATGGTAGCTATATTAGGCATTTGATATAGTTACTTAGTGCAACAACATTACCTTTAAACACGAGTCAAAGGCATCGTTTATACCAAGCACTGCAATTGTGCAAAGCACATGTTTGATTTTTATATACAAAGTTGTTTTTGATACAAAGTTTGTATGATACAAAATATGGTGTCGATCATTGCCAAAAATGCACCTTATTACAATAAAATTACAATTTTTCTAAACCAAAAACTACCATTTTTTTATTTCAAAAAAATATATTTTCCCCCCTTTTTAAAATATCTTCTCACTCTACACAAGAAAAGTTGCCCATAAAAAATCCACCTTTACACCTGTTAACTCCAAATACACTTTTAGTTAATTTAAAACTTTTGCTATCCTTTTAACTTATAAAATAATTTTCTATAATTAAAAAAAATATATCTTCCTTTTAAAAAATAACTATAGAAAAAATATATATTCTTAAGATAGCGAAGTTTTTTTCCTTTTTCTTTGAAAATTACCCTCCATGAAAATTGAACCTCTGATTTTCTAAAATTTTAGAAGACTTACTTCCAATAACCTACCATCCTACTATATAGGTTGCAATGTGAAAGGAAAAATATCAACTTTTGAACTTTCATGAAGATAAAGTGCACTCTAAATTACTCATTCAATTTTTGAAACTTGCACAACAATTCTTTTATCAAGTGCAATAATATTTTAGGCAATTATATACATTTAAAATAACTTTGTTTTGGGCAACGTTTGGTCAGCATGTTGCAACTACTGATTTAACTGATCCCTTGAACTTTATCTTTGCTCACACATCTTTCGAAACATATGCAAGGCTCCATTTTGTGTTCTCTTCTCCATAATTAAAGTGTCTTTTGCATTCTTTTCTTCAGATTAAAGCACCTCATACATTCTCTTCTCCAGAATTAAAGTGTCTTTTGTATTCTCTTCTTCATATTAAAGCACCTTCGACATTCTCTTCTCCAAATTGAAAATGCCTTCATAAACATGCTTTAGAACTCTAGTTCAAAAGCTCCTCCTAGAATAAATTCGCTAAAACATTTAGCTCTACCAAATTAGCTTTATTCACTTGTTTTAATCATTCTTGTGCAAGAAAGATCAACATCTTTAAACACTCTAGACATTCTTTAACAAAATTGAATATAAAAAATAGGGTAGACTTATACACATTGAGAAAGAAAACCCAAATAAACAGTATATATGGATCAGAATCACACATAGTGACAAATTGATTAGCATTGTAGCTTGTTATTTTGCTCTGTAACAATCAAAGTTTTATAAGAAACATAACTTAGATCATGAGGATCTATATATTACATTGGCAAAAGACATCACAAAATATAACAAGCTTGGGGAAGTGGTTTTAGTGGGTGAATTTATAGCTAGGAAAAATATAAAGAAACAAGCTCTTTAAAGATCAATGAAGGCATAGATGATAATCCACTATGGATGGAAGAAGAAGTGGATCACCATTGGTTAATATCCTCATATGACAATCAAGGACCCATCACACATTATGGAGAAGAACTTCTTAAACTATGTAGCATAGAGGGATTGATCATCTACAATGGCATAAACATGTGGTAAAAATCTGGAAAATACACTTGTCAAACACATAATGAACACATTGTGTTGATTATGCTATTTGCTCACCAAACTTGATTATAAGGATAAAAGATCTAGAAATTAAAGTAGTTCCCATGGTGCTAAAATCTGATCACAATCCAATTACATAAAGATCCAAATGCAAAAATGTGGGAAAGAAGAACATCTTCAAGCAACTAAAGGAAAGACAACAAGAAACATATCTAGGATAAAGAAAAACTTTTAAAACAATATTCAAGCAAATTATGCAAAGAGAGAAAAGAAAGAGGACAAGTATTTTTCAAACTTATACTTTTTTATATCAGTAAATTGATGAATAATCAAAGAAGCATTTGAATCATACAAAAAGTTAAAACCCAAAAAAAGTAAAACATGAAAGCTTCCCTATAAATCCATGGTATGATGAAGAATGCAAAGCAATAAGGAGAACCTTGAAAGAACCAGGCAAAGAGAAAACAAATAGCAAGATATATAAATAGCTAGTGAAAACAAAAAAGGAAGAATACATAAGAGCAAGGCAAAAAGAGTTAATATATCTTGCAAAGCATACCCAAGAAAATTTTTCAAAGAGCTACAACAAAGCAAAAGACACACCAAAAAAATACACAAGCAAACAATGGTTGTAGTCTGCTAGGTAATCATATGAGAGAAACCAAGAAAAATATTCCTCTCCTATAATTGACACAATTGAGGAAATTTTTCTCTAGAAGATGTGAAGGAGGGCATTAAGAAAATAACAATAGGTAAAGCTCGGGATATAGATGGTTTGCAAGTTGAACATCTCAAGTGTGGGGTTGACATCTTAGCACCACACATCCAAAATATTTTTAGTGGCATCATTAGAGGAGGCTTTCCACTAAAATGGAAACCAACCTAGTCATACCATTGCATAAAAATGGAGACATCAACAATCCTTCAAATTACCGCACCATCATGATTAATCCTCTTTTTGCAAAATTGTTTGATAGCATAGTAGAAAGCAAAATCAGTTAGTGAGCAAAAATCATGGAAAGAGGGCAATAGGGCAAGCAGGGTTTAGACCAAAGTACTCAATAACATATCACTACATTACTTTAAGGAACCTAATAGAGAGGATATGGAATGAAAAAGGAGAAATTTATTGTTGTTTTGTTTACTTTAAAAAGGCTTTTGACATAGTACATAGAAGTAAATTATGGAAAATAATGGAGAAATTGACGTACCAACTAACCATAGAACAGTTGTACATAGACTTCACAAGCAAGTACTAGCAAAAATAATAACTCCATAAGGGCTATCATAGTGTTTTGGGAGTGATTTTGAGGTGAAACAAGGTTGTCCATTGTCACCTACTTTATTTGGCCTTTACATTGACAAATTGGAGGAATGGGTAGAAAGGATGGGAGGAGAGGGAATACAATTGGCTAATTATGTAGTGAAACTTCTTCTCTATACCGATGATCTCATCTTGATTAAAAAAACACTTGAAAGTTTAAAATAACATCTAAAAGCTTTAGAGCATTTTTATTAAAGAAGTTGGGATGCAGGTAAACACTAACAAGACTAAAATTATGGTCTTCTCTACTTAGAGAGAGAAAAAACAACCATATATTTTATTTGAAGGAAATCCTTTAGAGGTAGTAATATAATACAAATATCTTGGGTTAAATTTTCAAAGCAAACTCAATTGGGGAATATGTAGGATGAAACAAATACAAGCAAGATGGAGGGCACTCTACTCATTGCTAAATAGGGACAAAAAGCAAAGTTGTGGGATTGGAAAACCATTAGGGTCCTTTTTGGGTTATTAGTTATTCTAGTAGTGCTATATGGGTGTGAGGTGTGGGCTAGTAATACATCAAATTTTAAATGGAAACAAATAGAAAGAATTCAAAAGCGACTAATTACAAATAATTTCATAACTAAAGCATTAGTCCCATATGATATTTTACTTGTTGAAATAAGGACTTTTCCACTAGAAGCGGAAGCTATGATAAGGCTATTACAATACCTAAAGAAAATACAAAGAATGGAAGATAGCAAGTTTCAAAACAAGTAATCAAAGAAACACTGAATAGAAGAAAAGACACGTGGATGAAAGAAAACAACAAAATAGATGGACAAATGGAGCATTAAATTTCATGAGACCCCAAACTCTAACAAAGAAATTAAAGAGTATGTGAGAGAGATTCAGACTTGTCATGTAGATTGAAAATTTAGAAATTAAAAAATAATGATACATCAACGAGGTCAATCCAAATTGTGATGGCATCCAAAAGAAAAACATATATGCAAAGATCAAATGCAAGGGAAAAATCCTTATAGCCCAACTAAAATCTAGTTCACACCATCTTAGATATGAAACTGGGAGATGGGCAATTTCTCAAGAGGGCTAGCCATAAAAAATATCTTTTGCACCGTAGTAGTGAAGACCAAAAAACATGTTGTTATCAAATGTGAAGCCTGCAAGGACGTCATGATTGCATATGAGAACATTCTAAAAGTAAACTCACTAATGGAACTTTTTGAAGAATTTAAAATAGAAAAAACAGGGAAACTCCTTATCAAAATCAACAACAGAAGAAACACACTCCAAAAGATGATAAGATGATATTGAGCTTTTTGACTTTGTTGAACAATTTTTTTCTTGGATGTTGTTAAACTTTGGAACTTTGAATAGGAGGTCCAAGGTTTGAATTCAAAAGGGAGTAGGGTTGTACACCATACCCCATATTGTATTAAAGCTCTTGGTCCCATAGACTATTTTGGTCTTGTGGACGTAATTAAAATCATTTCATTTCAACACCTCAATTACATGAACAAGTTAACCTAAGCCAACATCGCAAGAAGGCTTTAGGTTAATTACAAGTTATATGGTGGGTTTAATCATATCAAAGTTAGCCATGACCCATAGGGATTACATAATTATATTACAAACAATAAATTAAATACATATTTATGATGAGCCTATACAAAATTATTGTTGGAGTGTATTACATTATTTGGTACATGCTAATGTACCCCCATGGTACCTTCATGGTCCATTTGTAAATGTTAGTTGAAGATTAATCAAATGCGGCACATAACAAATTAATTGCAGAGGAATAAACTTAATTAAAAAATTGCACACTTCAACAACAACAAGATATTACATAATATAAAATATATATAGGGAATAGGGGATAGTCGGCGAAGAGGAGGAGTTGGAGGGATAAGGGAAAAGAAGGAATAACGGAGGGATAAGGAGGAAATGGAGGGATAAGGAGGGAATATAGGAGAAGAAGTAGGAGGGAATTAGGGAAAAAACTAAAACAAACTTGCCGACAAAATGAGGGAGATTTCACACTTAGGGCTTAGAAGGAGCTTTTTCTAAGCCACTTATGGAGAATCCCTATTCACACTTGCAACATTCTCCCCCTTAAAGTTGAGAGGACTGACTACACAGTCTCTCAGCTTTACAAATTGAGCTTTAGTCATCGCCTTGGTGAAGATGTCCGCGACGTTCTCCAAAGTGTGACAAGTATTGAAGCTCAACAATTTCATGTTCCACCATATCTCCGATGAAGTGGTACTTCATATCAAAATGCTTCGTTCTCGCTATGGTGGACAGGATTATATGCCAACCGAATGGCACCGATGTTGTCGCAGAGATTCTCGGTCGGACCACTTTGTTGTTCTCCAATCTCTTCTAGTACTTTCCTTAGCCACAAGGCTTGAGTACTTGCATAAGTAACCGCTATATACTCTGCTTCCGTTGAAGATAGCGCTACTACCGTCTCGCTTTTTGAACTCCAAGTTATTAGTCCCGATCCAAGACTAAAACAACTTCCTGATGTTGACTTCCTGTCATCAATATTGCTACCCCAATCACTATCACCGAAGCCTACAAGCTTGATAGTGTTACATTTATGGTACTGGATTCCAAAATCCAATGTACCCTTCACATATCTCAAAATTCTTTCAGCGGCTTGCAAATGCAACTCTGAGGGGTTAGACATAAACCTAGAAACAAGAGATACAACATACTAAATATCTAGTCTGGTGTTGGCGAGAAACATCAAACTCCCAACCATGCTTCCGAAAGTGGTCACATCAACTTTTGGTGCTCCATCATCTTTGCTTAATTGGATCCCATGTCCAACTCGGAGTTGCAACTCGGTTTGCAATGCTCCATAGCAAACTTCTTGATCATATCCCGAGCATACTTATGTTGACAGATGAAGATCCCCGTATCCGACCGATGAACCTCCATTCCAAGGTAGTAGTGCATTAAGCCAAGATCCTTCATCTCAAATCGCGCCATCATGGAGTGTTTGAACTCCATATTCATTTTTTCATTACTACCCATAAAAATGAGATCATCCACATACAAACAAACTATGAGGATGTCATTTCCTTGCTTTAGGTAGTAGAGTGTGGGTTCATTTTTGCTCCTCGTGAACCCATAATCTTTGAAGTACCCATCAATGCGTGAGTACCAAGCTCTTGGTGCCTGTTTAAGACCATAGAGTGCCTTCTTCAATCTGTAAACAAGGTGTTCCTTACCTTGCACTTCAAATCCCTGTGGTTGCTCAACATACACTTCTTCTGTCAAGTAACCATTGAGAAATGCACTCTTGACATCCATGTGTTGGACTTTCCATCCTTTGTGTGCAGCTAAGGCAAGAACTGCTTTGATTGTCTCCTGTCTGGCTACAGGAGCAAAAGTCTCTTCATAATCTATTCCATATTTCTGAGTAAAACCCTTTGCCACTAATCTTGCCTTATGCTTCTCAATGCTTCCATCAGCATTAAACTTGGTCTTGAAGATCCATTTACAGCCAACACATTTCTTTCCTTTCGGAAGCTTCACGAGCTCCCAAGTGTCGTTGTTTTTTATAGAGGTTATCTCCTCTTTCATGGCATCTTGCCAAATCTTCTGAGTACATGCCTTCTCATAACTAGAAGGTTCAAGTTGTGCACTAGTTAACAAATCATAGTTAACTTGATCTCCCCTAGGTTCCCGCTGGGATTCATCATCACCATACAAGTGCATACTTTCTAATCTGTGTAAAACAGATTCCATTTCACTAGCTTGACTCCTAGTATATCTTCTTGAAAAAATTTTATCCAACATCTGAGATGATGGATGATACTGTAAAGTTCTCTTACCTTTGGATGGAACATCAATGTCCATTGGTGAGGAACTTACTAATCGCCGTGGAGAAGGACTTGGTGAAGCAGATGAATCAGAAGATGGACTTGGAGGATGTGTGGGCGGAGACCGCTTTCCTTTCTGTGGGAGCCGCGGTTGCACCTACTGAGCAACTACATCAGTGGCTTCAACATCATTGAATATTTGGGGCTTACCCCACTCTCCCCCTTCATCAAAAATCACATCCCTTGAAACCACTATCTTTCGAGTCGTAGGATTGTAGAGTCTATAACCCTTTGTGTTTTCACAGTATCCTACAAAAATGCATGCCTGACTCTTTGGATCCAACTTCTTTCTCAGCTCATCAAGAATGTGAGCATATGCCAATGAACCAAATACTCTGAAATACTTCACATTTGGTTTCTTACCATACCAGGCTTGGTAAGGTGTCTTCCCTTTCAAACTTGAAGTAGGACTTCTGCTCAAGATGTGAACACTAGTCCTTGTTGCATCTCCCCAATATGCATTACTCAAATGCTTTGTCTCGAAGCATTGATCTTGCCATCTCCACAATGGTGCGATTTTTCCTTTCTCGCTACACCATTCTGTTATGGAGTGTAGGCAGCTAGTGAACCGCCTCTTGATGCCATGATGTTTACAAAAATTCAAAACCGATTAGAGGAGTATTCTCCTCCTCTATCCGATCTAAGACATTTTATAGAATATCCACTCTCACTTTCAACTTTTGCTTTAAAATCAACAAAGCATGCAAATGCTTCATCCTTATGCTTCAAAAAATATATCCAACACATTCTTGTGCAATCATCAATGAAAAGTAGGAAGTAAGAGTGGTTACCTAGACTCTTGGTCTGCATCGGACCACAGATGTCCGAATGCACTAATTGAAGAGGATAGCTGGCCCTCCATGCTTGTCCATGAGGAAATTTCGATCCGGCATGCTTGCCCAAGGCACACCCTTCACGGACTTCCTTACTATCTTGAATTTTGGGAAGTCCAAGTCACCATTGCTTGTGAAGTTAGCAATTTCAAACTTGCTGAATTCAAATGACCATATCGCAAGTGCCATAGGACACTTGGATTGGTAATTGCAACATTTGCTAACTTATTTCCTCCCGGCTGGCCAAACTTCAAAGGGAATAATCTATTCTTCGACATTGGCACTTGTGTAATGATTCTATTACTATTGTTCTTGTCAAAAATGGTGCATTTACCCTCATCAAAAATCAACTTATAATTCTTTTCAAGCATTTGACCAACACTTAGAAGATTGTGTTGAAGATGAGGTGTGTAATAGATATCACTTACTTGCTTGATGCCTTCTTTCGTTGGAACCTCCATGGCTCCAATGCCTTCAACTGCCAATGACTTGTCATCTCCCAACCGGATGCTCGATTTGTATGAGGAGTCTATCTTAGCAAAGAGTTCTTCTTTGCCACTCATGTGATTTGAACACCCAGTGTCCAAAATCCATGTATCATTCATATTTTGCTCTGTCTGGCCATAAGAAAGAAAGAGATTTGAGGACTCTTCCTCTTCTCCAAAATTCCCAAACCGATCGCTCTCGGTTGCCGCCGCTTCCTTGCGAAGTCTTTGACCAACAATCTCGAGCATAATGGCCAGGTTTGCCACAATTGTAGCAAACTTGTTTTGATTTGTCTCCTCCTTTTCCTTTGCCGGATTGTTTCCCTCTATATTGCTGCTGTCCTCCTCTATTCTGATTTCCGCCTCTGTTGGATGATCCTCCTCTGTTAGGAGTTCCTCCTCTTTGATTATTCCTCGCCTCTGCCTCTTTGTTGACCTCTCGCCACGGCCTCTACCTCTTCCTTCATGTGTGGCAAAAGCTTTGTCATCTCCTCCATAACCGGTGGTAGGAGTTTCCCGTAACCTCTCTTCATGTGAGAGAAGTGAACCAGCTAATGCATCAAAAGACAATGTGGTTAAGTCTTTGGATTCTTCAATAATTATTGCAATGTAATTCCATTTAGGAAGAAGTGTTCTCAACACTTTCTTCACCATCATCTCTCGCTTAATATCCTCCCCTAGTGTGACCATTTTGTCGACTCACTCGCTTTCACTCGCACGCAGTAATCTCCGACTCTTTCATTCTCTTGCATCTTGAGATTCTCAAAATCTCGTTTCAAAGTTTGCGCTTTACCTCGCTTCACTTGGTCACTACCTCTATAGCTTTCTTTTAGGGCATTCCATGCATCTTGTGCAATTACATAAGATGCAACCCTAGGGAAGATACTTTTATCTAAGGCAACATGAATGTGATAAAGGGCAAAAGCATTATTCTTTTGTGCTTCTTTTCTCGCCTTTTTATCAGCATTAGAGAAAGCTGCCCATTCAGCAGCAGTTGGTTCTGTATAGCCTTCTTCGACTACATCCCAAAGACCTTTTCCTATCAAAAGGGTTTTCATTTTAATAGACCAATATTCATAGTCGCCTCCATTAAACTCAGGAATCGGAAGACTAGTATTGGATGCCATTGCAGAATAAAAACAAACTTTATTCGAAGCAAACAAGTACTTTAAAGCAGTACAAAGAGATTAATTATTCAAATCAAATCTCGCCTTTTTAGTACATTCAAGTTCTGCTTCGGAACTGCTGCCGATGATGATGATCTCAGGTTCCACTTCCTCTGGATCTTCTTCTGCTGCTTCTTCTTTGTCTTCTTCTTCTTCTTCTTCTTCCTCTTCTTCCTCTTCTGCTTCCTCTTCTTCTTCTGGTTCAGGTTCAGGAGAGCGTGGAGTATAGCTCTCACTCGATTCAGCTACTAGTACACCTGGTGTGTAATTGGCACTTGATCGTACATCCGAAACAAATTGCTCAGTCTCGGACTCTTCAATCCTCTTTCCGAAGATATTGTCTTCTGAATCTGCCTCGTACCTAGAATCCGGCTTTCTTAGGTGAGCTATCACCTGATTTTCAAGCCGACAAAACACCGTGTGTAGTCCTGAACGATGAACCCTTTCGTCAAAGGATTCTCGGTGTCTCTCTCTTCAAAATTGAAAGCAGTGCATGATAGCACCCTTCCGATCGGAACATCTAACATTGCACGGGCACATTATTCCTCCTTTCACAAATTCTCTTTAAAGGTTTGCAAAAAAAGTTTTATAAAGGTTTTCTTTTTAAATAAATTTAATAACTTTTTATTATTTTTTAAATTACCTTTTTTTTAAAAAAACTAATTTAAAAAAGATAATTTTAAAAAAATAATAATATAAAAATTATTAAATAAATTTTTAAAACCTTTAAAAAACAATTTAAAAAAAATTTACCTTCTTGTTTAAGCTCGAACCCGCGACCTGCTTTGTGCTGAGCGGGCGCCTTAGCCGCTCGACCACGCGGCTCCTCCGTGAACAAGGAAGACGCCGCTTCCTTTTATCTCCTTGGCGGCGGCTTTAAACAAAAAAAAAAATTACCTCTTCTTCTAAGCTCCCGATGGGATTCGACCTCCGGACCTCCTTCGAGCAAACAAAGGTCTTCGTCGCTGCACCAAGCGGCTCGGCTGTGAGGTAAGGCGTCGCACCTTCTTTTTATAACTGCGACGGCGATTTTGTTTTAAAAAAAAATGTTTGATGGCCTCCGGCAGGATTCGACCCCCGGACCTCCACTCCGCGAGCAAACTTCCTTGTCCACTAGGCCAAGCGCCTCAGACGAAGACAAAAGGGAATGCGGCTAATCTTATTTCAAACTCGCGGTGATTTTTTTTTTTTTAAATGAAGTGGGATATATCCCACATGCGCCAGAAAACAGGCGCTATAAGGGTTTTTACCCCTGTGGTCGCAGAATGGAGTTCGATTGCCTTTGGGCAATCAGTCCTGCCGCCTGTTTTGCCACCGCTTCCGCCAATTGCAAACTGCCACGTCACTTGCCACCTCGACCAATGCGCAATCGCCACGTGGCAAAATTTTAGCCAACCACCTGTTGCCACGTTGCTGCCAACTCAACTGCTACGTCAGCCGCCTCGATCCGCACGCTGCCACGTCTGCTCTGCTGTCGCCATGTGTCGCTTCCCCGAGCTGCCACGTGTCACGTCCAGTCAGCGATCCGCCTCGGGATCCGAGCTGAGCTGATCCTCCTCGCGATCTGCCTCGACTGTCGCGCTTACCTCGGGAACCGTGCCTGTCAGTCAGCGCCTCGACTATCGCGTGCCTCGGGAATCGTGCTCGAACTGGCACAATCTGGCTCTGATACCAGTGTTAATTGAAGATTAATCAGATGCGAAACATAACAAATTAATTTCAGAGGAATAAACTTAATTAAAAAATTGCACACTTCAACAACAATAGGATATTACATAATATAAAATATATATAGGGAATAGGGGATAGTCGACGAAGAGGAGGAGTTGGAGGGATAAGGAAAAGGAAGGAATAACGGAGGGATAAGGATGAAATGGAGGGATAAGGAGGGAATATAGGAGAAGAAGTAGGAGGGAATTAGGGAAAAACTAAAACAAACTTGCCGACAAAATTTGCCGACAAAATGAGGGAGATTTCACACTTAGGGCTTAGAAGGAGCTTTTTCTAAGCCACTTATGGAGAATCCCTGTTCACACTTGCAACAATAAATAATAGATTAGGGTTGAGTCATTTTTTAGAGTGAGTTATATTTCCCCTTTTATGTAAGTGTGAATGTGCAGGAAATGCACAAGTGTCATGTGAGTTAGTGTGCAAGTGTAAGTTGAGTCTATGTGCACAAGTATCTTGTATGTATGAGAACAAATATGTAATGTAAATATGTGCACAAGTGTCTTAGATTAGAGTGTGCAAGTTATAGAAGTGTAAGAGTCATGTATAGGTGTGCATATGTTATAGTGTCAAGTGTTCATCAAGTATGGAAGTGGCAAGTAGATAAGCCAAAAGTCATGAGACTTGGCATATGGATAAGAATAGTCAAGTATCCAAAGAGTCGCACTACTATGACTATATTATGGAGACGGTGAAGTTCATATATCTTGTAAGAGGAAGAGGAGTAATAAAGCTTATATACATTTTGAGCAATTAATATTAAAAGTTGTATTACATGCTTTGTACATTGATTAAAGCTATTTAAATTTATATTTGCATATTACTGAATGTTATTTGATATATTATAAGCCTTTTTTTACATATTAATTTGCTCATATTATTCTACTCTTATTATTATTTTGACATTAATATATTGTGGCTATATTATATTTGATCATGTGATACATAACCTGTAAGGCTTAAAAAGCCATCAATGGTATCAAAGCTACCACCAGACTCTATCCAAATTGATAGAGTTCATTTTAGCCACCATTATTAATTGATTTTATCCATTTTGATAAAGTCAATTAAGAGTTTGTCCACTTTGAAGGCAATGAGACTCGAACTCCATTTCTAAAGGTCATATTGAGTAGAAAAGCTAGAGTCTTTCCATGGTTGAAGAATAACCAATGAAGACCAGGACTTAACTATAGAAGCTTTCCACAATTGAAGAATAACCAGTGAACACCATGACTCAACTATATTTTCAAGGCTGTAATCAACGCTTGACATCAGAGTTTTAAATTTCAGGGACAAAGATATCCCTTGACATAGAAGACTTAAGATTCAGGGACAAAGATATCTCTTAACATAGAAAATTTATTATTCAAGGACTCTCAAGGCACCTTGACAATATATTGGAAGATTACAAATTTCAAGTAATAGTAAAAGCAGCATAAGTGTGAGAAGTTTCCTACATTAGATAGAGAAGAGTTTCAACTTCTAACTGCAAAAAGAAAGAAGATAAAGTTGCAACAGAATTTTAAGCAAAAGATAGTTATTCTTGAAGGAAGATAAAGAAGAACATAGCTTAATTTATATAGTTTCAAACATCTTATTAGAATTTACAGTGATTGAAGAGATACAAGATACAAGAAGAATATTCAGGTCATAAAGATATTGACCTTGACAAGAATTTTCAAAGTCATAAAGATACTGACCTTGACAAGAGATAAAGATATTCAGGTCATACAGACCTTGACATTGAAAAGTGAAAGATATTTAGGTCCTAAAGACCTTGACATTAATTCAAGAAAGAAGGAAAAGATTCAGGTTATAAAAACCTTGACATTGGCTCAAGAAGCCAACATTGTATAGAAGAGATAGAAAAGAGAAGATAGAAGATATAGAAGCAGAAAGCCAGAGAAGGAAAATACAGTTTATTGCAGAAAGAAAGAGAAGAGGCACATACCAAGTAAAGGAGAGGCCCGAGACACATTCAGAGTAAAGAAGAGGCCCGAGACACATACAGTGAACAAAGTAAAAAATAGGTCTGAGACACATATAGTGAATAGAAATGATAGAGGCGACCTGCATATGAAGATAAGAGGTCAAAGATAGAAGATTCAAGAGGTTCTTAAGGCTCATGCTAGAAGAACGAGGCAACCCATCTCGAAGGTGGACCGATCAGGTACACTTGGAATGAACAAGGTAGTTCGTGCTAGAAGATCGAGGCAACCTACATTGAAGAAAAGGAAAGAAGGAAGAGACGCCCACTCAGTCAACTAAAGAAGACGTCCATAGAAATTGGGTTTTGGAACAAAGCAACCGTGTAAAAAGAAACGAAGCATTATAGGCAAAGCAACGATGTGAAGGAAATATAATATGCAACAAAGCCACAACAAAGAGAATATTCAAAGTTTAAAGAGTTGCTATTGTTAGGCGTCGAACATTGTATAGCCTCGAGACCTATAAAGCAACAAAGATGTGAAACATTAGTCTAAAGATCAACATTAGAAGAAGCAAACCAACATGCTGAAAGGGAAAGAAATGTTTGAAGCACTCACAGAGAGCTAGCAGAAGCCGAAGCGTTGAAGCAGAGCCTAAAAAGCAACAAGGTAGCAAACACTACATCTGAAGCTGAGTGACAAATTACAAGTAGAGCGCTATGTTGGAAACTGAGTAATATAGAAGTCGAGCATTACGAGTGCTAAGTTGGAAACCTAGCACCAAGTTGGAAGTTGAGCGAAAGTTGGAAGACAAAGTGACTAAATGCCTAAGCATTAACACAAAAGTTTCATAGTCTAAGCGTCAATTGGAGAAGTAACGCATTCACATTAGTGTGGAAGCCAAAGGTTTAAGACAACGGAAATCAAGAAGTTACGTTCAACCTACTTGAGCAACACGCCTGAGAACGAAGCATTATAACGTCTCAAGCAAGTGAAACAATTGTTCTTCTCATGCATGCTTACATGTGTAAGATGACAAACATCGTCTAAGAAGCTTGAAAGAATGACAAACCAAGTTGGAAGCAAACACGAAGGACACACGAAACGGAGCAGACAAAACGAGACATGCGTAACAACAATAGAAGGTTGGTAGTATCATTTTTAGGGTTTATTAATTAATTTAAAGTTTAAAATCTAAAGCACCAAAAATAAGGTTTAATTAAGTCTTAAAGTATTTATATTTAGAGTGATAATATTAATAAATTAAAATGATTTAAAGTAGTTTTTGATAGTTTGTTTATTTTATAGGATAAGGAGTAACAAGGAATTTAAGAATTTTTTAATAGTTTTTTAGTAAGTTTGGAGTGATAAGAAATACTAGTTCATATATATTTTTAAAGCCTTTAAGTTTTTGAAGAATATTTAATTTGGTTTTATTTTTGAGAAAAGTGTAAATTGAAAAGTTGAATTTTATTTGCAAATTTATAAATTTGGGAGACAAAAGGATTCCAACTTAAAAATTTAAGAAAAACAAAAAATTGCAAAAATTCATATTAGTTTCTAAAACTTGGGAGTCATAAGGTGTTCTACAATAAAAATTGATTATTAAAACATGGCAATAAAAGACAAAAAAAACCAAAAAAAGACAATATTTTTCTCTCAAGAAGCTACTGAAGATGAAAAATGTGTCAAACAATGTGATGGAATATTTACAATCTATTCTTGAAGAAGCAAAAAAATGGAGAATTTCTTAATGATGCTAATTTTTGTTATGAAAAATTCATTACTATACCCGTTAGTCTATTGAAAACAATATACAAGGGAAAAATCACCCTAAATGTTTCCAAGATAAGAAAACAAGGAAAGGTTGAAGAATTAGGAAACAAACCAATGATGAAAGATGTTTGTTATGATACAAATAATTTAAAGCTTATGATAGCAAATGCATGTTCTGATACTAGTGATCTTCAACAAAATATAAAAGAAAATTGTGATGCAAGCTATGATACTTTTGACTTGGAATTCATAATAAAGATAGAAGAACTTGATCCAAGAACAGATGTTGCATGTAACTCAAAGAACTTGAACATAGTTCATGAAGACAAAGTGTGCAAACAATGTGTGTGACAAAGAACATTGTAATGAAGACTTCAAACATTCAGAAAAAAAAAAAATATGAACATTGTGATAGGCATGGACACAAGATAGAAAGATGTTGGAATCTTCATTTTCAAAATTTAGACATGGGTACATGAAAGGTATGAACTTTTTCAACAACAAATTTAGAAAAAAAACAATAGCAATGGTGAAATCAAAACTCAAAGTCAAGCCCTGATGCACTTCCCTGCTTCCCCCTCCCTTGGTTATGTCCCAGTTCCATGGCACTTCCCAAGCCCTTCTCTCTAGGTTGGTTGTGGTTGCAGACGATCTCCTTGGGGTGGGAGGTCACTTATCCACTTGTCTGCCTTTTTCCCAGCCTGATTGAGGGTTTCCTGCCTGTGCCCCTATCCTGGGACGTCCCTGGGACCTTCCCTGGGTTTCACGTTGAGCTTCAAGGATCCTTTTTCCCTAATGTTCTCAACTTTGTCCTAGTTTTGTTGCAGGTTTTCTACTTGGTGCGGATTCCAGTGGTTCTTCGGTTGTGGTGCGTCGCGGCTTTAGGATAGGGGCTTGATTTCATCCTTGTGCTTCTTGGGAGGTTTTCACTGCATCCTTCTGGTCTAGGTGGGACCACGTGCTTTATTTTCAGTGAATCTTCTCTTCGGGACTCATGTATTTGGTCTACTTGACAGTTTCTCAACGTATCTTTATCGACTTGGGATGGGGCCTTGTGCTTTGCTTGCTGCTGAGATCCCATTGGTTTTCCTGTTCCGATTCCCAGAAGTCGTTCGTTGGTGGAGATGGAGGTTGCTTAGGGTCATCTGCTGCATCTTTCGGTCTTGGTTCGACACTTGTGCTTATTGCCTGCAGCTTGATAACCCTATGGCTCCTTCAGTTTGGGTTCCTTGGGACCTTCATGCTCCTCTTCCCGTGGCTTGCGGTTCTATTTCTGTTACATCCTTTGGTTTCTTCTAGCATTCTCGTAGCTCAACCTCGTGTGCAAGGGGATCTCATGGCCTGTAGAGATCCTCATAATTGCTAATCCATTTTCCAGGCTCTGTGCGGAATACTGCTTCCTGGACTACCTTCCCGGGCTGTCCCTTGCTGGGATCCTAGTTTCTTTCTTCAACTTTTGGCTGTTCCCGCTCTCCTGGAGCTGTTTCTAGTTAGCTTGGGCAGGATTCCATTTTTCCTGCGTCCTCGCATTTGTCCCGGCCCTCCGCGGGCGAGATGGCCCTTCTAGGTGTTTCCGACAGGTTTCTCGGGTCCATCTGCCTTCTCGAGGTGGATTTTCTTTCCAGGCGGCTTTGTATTTCGATTTTTCCTTGGCGGGATACTAGTTCAGGTTTTCCCCCTAGGAAGGATATTTCAAATTGTATTTTTCCTTCCTGGGCAGGATTTTTCAAATTTCTTGCTTTGAGCGGGATTTTAATGTGTTTTTCCTTTGGCCTATCCTTTGGCATTTTGTTTGGTCTGTTGACATGTTGTAAAAAGGTTTTGGGACCCTTTTCAAAACCCACTTTTAATGAAATTATTACCTATCAAAAAAATAAAAACTCAAATTCAAGCAAGAAGATGAACTTAACAAATCTCAAGCAAATGTTCGTGAACAGTATAAGATCACTTGAAGATTGAAGACACAGATGAAATGTAATATAGGTGGGTGTTGAAGTATATTACATTATTTGGTACATCCTAATGTACCCCATGGTACCTTCATGGTACACTTGTAAATAATAGATTAGGGTTGAGTCATAGTTTAAAGTGTGAGTTATATTTCCCCTTTAATGCAAGTGTGAATGTGCAGAAAATGCACAAGTGTCATTTAAAATTGTAATGTATGAGAACAAATATGTAATGTAAATATGTGCACAAGTGTCTTAGATTAGAGTGAGCAAGTTACAGAGTCAGGTATAGGTGTGCATATGTTATAGTGTCAAGTGTTTATCAAGTATGCAAGTGGCAAGTAGATAAGCCAAGAGTCATGAGATTCAGCATATGGATAGGAATAGTCAAGTATCCAAAGACTCACACTACCATGACTATATTATGGAGACAGTGCTCCATGGATGATACAAAACAATCCTCATCAACTACAATTCATATGTCTCGTAAGAGAAAGAGGAGTAATAAAGCTTGTATACATTTTGAGCAATTAATATTGTAAGTTGTATTACATGCTTTATACATGTTGATTAAGGCTATTTACATTCATATTACTGCATATTATTGAATGTTATTTGATATATTATAAGCCTTCTTTTACATATTAATTTTCTCATATTATTCTACTCATTATTATCTTGACCTTAATATTTATTGTGGTTATATTATATTCAATCATGTGATTTAAGGCTTAAAAGCCATCAATTGCATCATACAATGTTGGCCTTGGCCATAAGTCAAATTACACTTTCAACACCCCCTCATAATTTGAATTGAGGGGCCAAGGAGAGAAGACATTATCAACAATAACATCTTCCCCCCATAATGGATACCATAATGGGCCTTTGTATTTGAGGAAGTCTCAATTGAACCCCCTTATCATCTAGAAATCTACTTATGCGAAGATGCCCCTACACAAGAATCTCTTGAGGCTAGACCATAGTCACATAGCTAATATCAAATACTCTTGCATGTATACAAACACCTCCTCTATGACTACATATGAGGAAGATAAGCCAAAACCACCCCCTCTTAAGAGTCGTTCCAATATTCTTTAGTCACATAAGACAATACTTGGCAACATAACTTTCCCATTTCCAATATACTTCACCTTTCTTGGAAACTTCATCTTGCCCTTAAGCCACTTCATTTCCATCATCAAAAGAGGCTTTGCACACATCTCATTATGAGAATAGTCATTCTAAAATTCCAAGAGCACCTAGACAATTAATAGAAGAAAGAAGAAATCATGGAGGGTTGGATTTTCATGCATAAGATGAATCAATAGCCTGTGTCTGATAGAAATAGGAAGGATAGACTACAACATATTGTCAATCCTTTTTCTATATACCTCCAAAAGACTTAATAGCTATTGCAAATGTTATAGATCCATCTTTCTACCATAAATATGGACCAAAGATTATGATTGTGTAGCATATTATAACTTTATCCTTTTGATAAAGAGCAATAGGCTTTGAGGATTGTCATGCACAATTTGGCCCCCAATAGTGTAACATGTCCTTGAATTGATATCACCAATGCAAAGAGCTAGAGAAATCATGCAATTTTATTGAAAAAAATGCCTCGAAATGCTTTTGTACACAAAAGGTTTGGCCTCCAACAAATTTGCTCTAATAGCCCTCGAAAAATGAAAAATTAACCAATGTTGTATCCAACTACATCTACCGTTTGGTGTCCACTAATTTGTCAATTACGGCCATTGAAACTTTGCCACTTGTTTATTGTTGGACACTGACAACCAATAAGGTTACAACATATGCCTGGTCCTAATTGGTTGCAAGGAGATATAAATATACAAAAAAAAAATGTTGTTTTCTCCATGTAATTATCACATTGGTTGTCACCTTAGTCGACATATGGGTGAAAACAAGAGATGTGCGTGGAAGAGGCATGGTAGAGGTCTAAACCAATGACCTCTAGGTGGCGGACGGTCTAGACCGGTTGCGTTATCTACCCTTTGAAGCCCATGTCTAGAGTTAAAATGACTCACTTGCCCCTTGAGAAGAGTTTAGGTCATACCAAAAGCCCCTTGAGGTGAGCTTAAGTCATCCCAAAAGCCCCTTGAGGTGAGCTTAAGTCATCCCAAAAGCCAAAACACGAAGCAGAGGATTTGAACACAACACCTTGACTATAAAATCTTTGCCATTACCCTCCTGTCATTGCATCAATTGTCGCATATGAGAGGATAAGATAAGCTTCTCCTTGAAGACAACTCATCATCGCTGAGAAGGAAACAAAAATTTTTATGCACCTGCTTCAAGGCAAAAGGGGGGTCGGGCATTGAACCTCGAACCTCTCTGCACAAAGTCTTATGACCTCTATCGACATCCACTATTGTCTTTAGTACCAACAGGTCGAAGGAACGCATCTCACCTTGATGTAGGCAATTTCTTTGACCTAATGAAAGCACACGCAAAATAGACCTTAATTTGAACACAACACCTTGATTATAAAAGCTTTGCCATTGCCCTCCTGTCATTGCATCAACTAGCACATGAGGGGATAAGAGAAGCTTCTCCTTGAAGACAACTCATCATCGCTGAGAAGGAAACAAAATCTTAATGCACCTACTTCAAGGCAAACGGGGGGTCGAGAATTGAACCTCGAACCTCTCTACACAAAGCATTATGCCCTCTATTGAGGTCCACTATTGCCTTTAGTACCAACAAGTCGAAGGAAGGCGCCTCACCTTGATGTAGGCATTTTACTTGACCTAATGAAAGCACGCAAATAGTCCAAAATGCAAAACCATTACAATTAGGGCTCAATCCAAGGCTTCCATGACTACTTTGCAATCTTCTCAATTATTTTGGCATCCCACTTTGATTAGAAAAGACTCATCGATTTCTTGAAATTGAAGGCCTCCAAAATGAAGAGAAATGAGTGTTCCAATGGTTTAACCATGGCCTACCCTAATATATTAGTAAAAAGGAGGGAAAATGGAGTAGTGTCCTTTTCAAAATTTGAAAAAAATCCTTCCACTAAGCCACCCTTAAAAATTGTGGCAAATAGAGATAAAGAACGTAATCTGCCAATGCCTCTTATGTCATACTTAATTTACGAAGCTTTGGAGAACAATTTGTTCTTGTGGGTGAAAGAAGGATAGAAGACGACCTTTTTGCATGACCAATCAATGCTACTCCATACCCACTTTGATATCACGTTAAAATTCACACCTATTTCTAAAAAAGAATAGAAGCAATCCTTCCACTCAAATCTTGTACAAAAATCATAAAAAAAAACAAATGAGATGGAATGGTAGATGCCCTTGAGTACCATAAATAATCACTATATATTCCGTAGATAAGGATCACAACACTCCAATATAATGAATGGAGTAGGTGTATGGGTATTTATAAAACTAAACCAATACCAAAACCCAAATTACATAAACAAATTAACCTAAGCCAAAATAACAAAAAGGTTTTAGGTTAATTACAAGTTTAAGGTGGGTTTAACCATAACAAGTTAACCACGACCCATAGGGCTTACATAATTAAATAGTATACAATAATTTAATATAGGCCTATACAAAATTGCATCATACAATGTCGACCTTGGCCTTAAGTTAGATTACACTTCCAATACAATGTTCATATTTGGTTTTCTATTATTACTATTAAATATATTATTATACATCAATAAAATATGTTAGACAAGGATTAAATCCGAGTAAGCTACATTACTTTGCACAACAGAAGACCTATGTTGGGATTCCAACTACCACCAAACTCAAAAAAAGCCCAAAAACAATGTTATGCACCGCATTTATATTTATAAATGTGATCTAGATAAATAAATTGAATTTAAGTTCATGCACTTGACATATCTAAACCACCTACTATTCACACAAAAGACTAGTTCAACGAAAGACCAAAAGAGCATAGATTCCTAAAGCATTAACAAGCCATGCAAATAAAACCAACTTTCTAAACCTAGGTGGCCATAGCTGCCCGAATGCATAAAGCCAAGAATGTGATGTATACAACTAAGCAACTCTATCCACAAGGTTATGAGTTTGATTCTATCCTCATTATTGGTCCGACCTCTTGCACCTGATATAGCAAAGCCAATGCACATAAAGCATCTCATGTATAAAACTCTCTATCCTCATTGTTGGCTTGAGTTATTGCACCGAATACACTAGAACCAATGCACATGGCCAAGCATGTCATGTAATCAACTCTATCCTCATTGTTGGCCCAAGTTTCTTGCACATGATATAACAAACCCAAATACCTCATACACAACAAACAAGATTGCATGCGATGTTGTCATGAAGCTTATGCAAGACCGACCATCATCCTCAAAGGGCCTTGAATCTATCTCCTCCAAGACCATAGAGGATAGATTGCCTTGAAAGTCAAAAATTTGTTGGCTACACTCCATTCAATTGAGCCTCTAAATGAGTAATGTCAGCCACCTCTTTTGAGCTCCAGCAAACATCAACCCCATGCAACACCTTTCTAGCAAAGCCTAAAATTCCCTCCCCATCCTTTCCTTGCTTGGGAAGGCCCAACTTCACCAATGGCTGCAATGGCAAAGCCACCCTCCATTGTACAATAGTTCTTAACTAAGCAAGGGAGGGATTCCATAGTTATGAGGCCCCAAAGAGCTTTCATGGATGCTCTCATCTATTCCCATGGACACATAAAAAAGAACATGTACCAATGGTAGGATGAATCTCCAATGGACTTGTACGTTCGAAAAATATCTCCCACTCACCATGATGTCCCTCTCACCCTTTTTCCACCGAGCATTCCCAAACTTCTACTGTTGTTCAAATGTTTAAAAAAGATAGAACAAACAACTAAGACACTTAATGCTCTTCCAAACCTCTTAGAGTGCAGTGCGCTAGAACAGGAATCCAGCTCTAATAGGTGATACCACCTAGGTAATCTGCACAAGAGTCCAAAATCAGGCATTAAATGCTTACTAATGTTCTTTTTCCAAAATTTTCAAGGAGAAGGCATATGGGCACCATTGTCATTGCATTCCCTTCCACCACCATTTGAATTTATATCATTTGCAAAATCCTCCTCTCCGGGCACTAAGAGGAACTCATCGTAGCAATGGCTGTTTCAACATAAGCTTCAGCCCAACAACAAATAACTGTGCCTACTCCATACATTCTTCATGTCAATAACAGTGGCTATTCCAACTTTCCACCTCTTATTAACTACCCAACATCCCCTTTCAGATCCAATGGTGGGAAGCTCTTTTGCTGTGATTTATCCATGCACAAAAACCAGCCTATTAAAGTATAATCTCTTCTGGAAGAATGCATAACCCCATCACACACATTCTTTGGCACCGTAGCACTTTTCCCAGCCTCCACTTTCAACAATAATCTACAGCTTCCTTGATGAATTGTTAGATAGGATTTGCAAATCCCATCATTGGCCTTTGTGAGCTTCCAGTCTTGGAGATATAAATGCCTTGCCAAAAGGTGTGACATAGATGATAGAAGACATTTCGTAAGGATCTTCCTCCCCCAAGCCCTACTTGAAAATAGTCTCAGCATTCCAAATGGTATCCAGCTAACTTTCACATATGGTCCTTGTTGAAACCAGAACCCTTCCTACACCTTCTTTGCTTGGTGGCAATTATTTCATACCAGTTGGATGCCACCTAAGCCTTTGAATATGCGAAATCTCATCATTCTTGTCCTGCCCATCAGCAATGGCTCACAGCCCAAGTGAGGGCTTCATCTTTATTTCTACAGAACAGCCCTCCCGGACCACCCAAATATAGTTGATTATTTAACTTGAGAAGGCTTTCAACATTTTGATGCAAAACAGAGTGCACATAAAGTAACTCAAAAAGTGATATGTAACTTTGCCTTCATGATGCAGTTGCTTTTGGCTTTGTATAGACGAAGCAATTGCTTTTAGCAATGCTTGCATTGTTAACAAAATAAAAACGCAGTTAAATGAACTCAAAATCACAAACACAGTTAACAAATGAACTTAAAATAGATTGTAGGCCAATTTTGCTTTCTGATGGTTTGCTAGCTAGTGGCTTGCTCCTTTAAAATTGAAAAATAATACATATTATTGATATGGTTTCTGTGCACTCCCTTGTATTGGATATGCTAATTGTTATTTATGAACTCTATACTGCACACTTTTGCCAAGCATTTTATTTTGTCCAATCTGTGCACAATATATGAATCTGCAACAATGCTGCTGCTTTATAAATAAATGAAATTTGAAAGAGAATGGTCCTCTATATTGTAGACTTTGAATAATTTATCACTACATTACTGGATTGAAATCTCTAATGATTTAGGTCCGAGGTGTAGACCAATTGGTGCGGCGAAACCCTGTAAGGGGGACAGACGCCCAGGGCTCAAATCTCGGGCCTGGCCGGTCTGGATGCTTGTCCATATTCCTGGTGCTTTCAGCGGTGTAAAAGATTTAAATGAATGCGGCTTGGTGGTTATAGGGGCGGACTGCGCAGAGTACCGTAGCGGCTACCAGGGAGGACAGCGCGGAGTACCGTAGTGGCTACTGGGGCAGACAGAGTTTGGAGCACTGTGGCGGCTATCGATTCCACCATGTAAATTTAAAAAAAAAAAAAGTCTCCAATGATTCGCAGATTAATGCCAGTATTTGTTTCTTTTCTTCTTTTTTTTTCAGGTTTAGCAAGAGTAAGATTCAACTTATTTTTCTCCATATACTCATCTAAATGTTTGCAACATATTCATGACTAAAGAACTACTTGAAAAGTTTCACTATGACTGAAGTTGCAATAATTAACCAATACAAGTTTTTTAAGACATGTCTCAAATAATCATGACCAAATATAAATTTGACTCGTAAAATAAAAATATTTCAAAGTACTTTCCCCCAAATACACAACTTCAATGAATGATTCCAAGGAAGAAATTGGACCTTAACTTTGATTAATTAAAAAAGAACCAAAACTGGACTCCATGACTATTACTCGTACATCTTCGGCCACTCTATACTCTCAAACTTTAATTAACCAAATCGAAAAACATCTCATACTTTAAAAAGGGGAAGACATCACCCTACATCTGCAATACAACATCTCCATACAGCGCCGAAGTACATTTGAAGCAAAGAATCACCTAACCACAACACCAGAACAAATCCAATAAATCACTATGATGTAGATCTTTTTTAATAGAATCAAATACCACTGTCAAATCATTTTAGCAATATTCAAAATTAATAGCTAAAAAGACCTACAGATGCAATGACATGTTACTAGCAGTAACTTTTTATCAAATGCCTAAAGAGATAAAATGACATTAAATAAAATCTTCTTAAAGCAGCCACTCAATGATCTTGCAAATGTATGAAAACTGAAGCTCAAGATCATTATAAAGGAAACAAAGTGACTTGAAATCATTATTAAGGTCTATGTAATTGATCCTTAACCAGTCCCAAAGGTATTAAGCTCTTAACACTCGTTTTCAGATATATTTTCATGTTATTTAGGTTGACATTATTGTTATGTGTTCTGGATTCTAGTAACATTGTTCACCTCTGATGAAATCCCTTGATAAAGAACATACATAACATATTTACATAACTCCTCACAACTTAAAATAATATTTGGGGTTGAAATGAAAGAGAACTAGAACACGATGGCAAGACTTCTTAGTATTTTGTCTAGTCTTTTGATAAATAATGCAATACATGTCAACAATGATATGACAATTAGGAAGCAATCATTCATACTGTGTTAGATAAACTTCTTCAAGGACCAGTCATCTCTCAAATATCTTTTGCACAGAATAAGTGGGGCCTCCTGCAACAGACAGACTTGTCATTCACAATAAGCCCCATTTTGAGTGTTTTGCTTACCATTTGTGCATCACTGCACTTGACTTCAGTCAAACCATTTCAGGGTTATGCTACCACTTAGGCATTACTGCAACATAACTGACACTAGGTGCAATAAGACACTATGCAGATTGGATTGAATTTGTTCTGCATAACATTACTATGCTGTTCGACACAACCAACTCCTGAACAAATAGTGTACTTATTCCAGGATTTACTAACACCTTACAAATATAACATTGTAAATAAAAGAGTACTTACATAAATACCTTTTTTTTGTGTTGTGTCTACAACATTCTGAATCATGTCAACTTTTAAAAAGTTCAAAATCAACTAATATTAGAGCTTGTCGTATTCTTTGTGTCGCAGAACCCCGCCGATTCTTTATTTTCTTCAACCTTCTCATAAACCATGCTGTGTTTAACCTCAGATGGATTTGCTTTTGGATGAAACTTAATATGTTTCATTAGGGCAATGCAACTTTGACCTTTCCATAGTTGTAAATGTTAGTTGGGTATTTCGATCTCCTTTACCAACATCAAACAAACTAGCTTTTTGATAGTTTTAACATGTTGCATCTTGTCGGCTCATGATGCAATATGTAGATATCTACATTCATCTCCTACCCAGGAAAACACAACACCAAACAAGTTGTAATCAACTGCCAGTGAATGTTCTGCCATAGTTTTAGTAATTGCAAATGGATGTTAGGTGATTCAATGTCCTTTAGCAACCTCCATCAAACTAGCTTTTTCAAAGTTTGACATAATACATTTTCTTGTTCTGTGAAGCAATATGCAGATAGTTATCTACCTTTATCTCCTACCCAGGTCCCAGTCACAACAATGAATAAGTTATAGTAAGCTGCCAGTGAATGTTCTATCGTAGTCACTGACCTATACTAGGATAAATATCTTCTACCTATTGGCCAGTGTTGTCCATGATTGTTTGAAAACTAATGACTGTATTCACAATTTGTGTTCTGGTACACACTATTGCTAAAAACAGATTACCAACCACACTCTGTCACTTCTTCACATCTAAGAGTGAACATCTCCCTCATAATTTCAGGCCCAATGCCAATGGAGTATTTAGGAAAAACTTATATGCCCCCATTCCACCTCTCCTAACATAGATTTCAATATATTTGTACCTTCTCCTTAAGCATGCCTCTTTGCTAAAAACTGAGTTTTTATAGTGATCCATTTGATTGGCATGAACTTCCTCTGTGCTGCGGGCCTGAAGGAATAAATCCCTTGATATTTTAAGGCCTACTGTCATTTGAGTAGTCATAAAAACTTACATGACCCCACACCAACTCTCCTAGGAAGGTTTTTGGTATATCTATATCTTCCTCTTAAGCATGATACATACAACTTTGCTAAGTACCAGTGTTGGAAACTTTAAAAAATTATTTAAAAAAAAAAATTATAAACTCTCATGAGTACCAGACAATTTTCAAAAAAGGGGAAGTTTTCAGGAACATAAATCATCTGGGGAAAAGATATTTAAATTGCAAAACTGGGAAAATGGCAAAATCTACCATTATTTTCAGATGTATATTATTATTATTGTTGTTTTGCCTATTCTTTTTTATTTCTTTACCAGGCCTTGCCAATAAATTGCCTATCACAATTTTTTCAACTCCGTTGCTAACAACTGAGTACTTTTAGCGATCTGTTTGTTTGGCTTGACCTTGAATAACATTTACAGCCTACAACCTTTTGTCTAGGTAGAAGATTATTTAAATGCCATGTCTATTCTGTGTGAAGAGATACGTGTATGACATCCATAGACTTCTAATCAAACGCACAATATATGTCTGAACTACCTCCAACTTGAAATCTGCAACACAGAGTGAATGTGATCCAATGCCTTTTTTGTGGGGTTTTATGGGGTTCTGCATAATACTAAATGTTCTAAAATTTTGGCCTGTGTCATTTTTTGTCATGGTGTGGACCTGTAGGGATTCTCTTTTCCAAACTATTAATGTACCTTCTAGAGATGTTATTCCCTCCAAATTTTCTTCTATTGGTCAAAATCTAGCATTTCCATACTACTTGCCTATGCTTCAAACTCTTTAGATAGTGCCATTTTCTACCACTCCCATATGCACCAAAGCATCCCCATGTGCCTCATCAAATATGATATCCCATCTTATTATAGCACTGAGATTGAGACTCAGCACAGATATTTTAGTGTCGGATAGGACCTAGACTCAAAGAAAAATCTTGGAAAGACTCAGCAAAGTAAAGGACCGAATAAAAGGAGCAAATTTCAAAAAAAAGTTTTAATACATTCTGGCTTATTTTATATATATATATTTGATGACAACATCCTCCATGGGGATTGTCCCATATGCCCTATGGCCTCATGGATGTTAAGAACTACTTTAGTTTTATAAAATCACTTAGCTACAACTAGCACATGGAATCTGCTATATAATCCATGGACACTGCTGTCTATGGAAGAAAAAAGAAACACAAATGAGCAAAAGGCAATTCATGATTATGAAGAAAAATATTCTTGTACCTACAACAAGAAAAATGTGAAAGGATCAGTCCATTGCTCTAATAAAAGTTGCAGCATTCTCTGTGATAATTTTTAAGAGACCATGATATGAACTGAATCCCAAATGTAGAGAAAATTGAGATGCAGTATATGTCATTCTGGCTTACAAATAGAAATGCCTATTTTCTCTTTTTGACCTATATAAGTTGCAACATTCTCTATGATATTTTTTAAGGGACCTTGATATAAGCTGAATCCCATTACAAAGGAAAATGAGAAGCAGGATATGCCATTCTCGCTTACAAATACAATTGTATGTTTTCTTTTTTTCTTTTGGACCAAAAAACATTTCTTTCAATTAGCCAAAAGAATCTAATCATCTCACACCAAAGGATAAATTTTCACTTACCTACACACTTTCCATCACTCGCTAGCACCACATGGAAGCACATTATCCACAAAGCACATAATATCGACCCAAGTCAATGCCACACACTCTGTACATGTTCCAGTATCTGATGCAGTCTTGGAACCTTTCTAGAGAACAAAGGTTCCAATCTAAATGATGTGCTCTTGTTAACCAACCTTTTAGCCTCGCACATCTCATTCCACGCTTGGACAATCTCATCAATCTCAAAACCTAACCCTGCAGAACATTTCATAAATTCATGAATCAAATGTGAGGCAAGTTTGCACCATCTACAAAACTAACCACTCAAATTATTTCACCAAATCCTTGTTGGATTTAACAAGGGACAGATCTAATTTATCTTTCAAAATTGTCTCTCTGATCTTATCTTCCAACATGCAATTTTGAATAAAAGGTTTTTTCGATACTTACCTTCTTGATCGATTGCATTGGATGAATGGTTCTTCAAGAGTACAGAAACATCAGTTGGTGAAGCTCCTCCAAGCTTAAATTTCTCCACAGCAATATCCAGGTGTTCTTCCCACGTCGGCAATCCCAGTTTGAACTCAATATGTGAATGCTCAAACAACATGTTCCCCCAGAACAGGTTGATCTGGGACCTCATTGCAGTAGCATGTTCTGCAGCTTCATCAGCAGATAGCATATTCTCTTTGAAGCCATTACCGATCAAACTTTTCTTTACCAAATCCTTGTTTGCAAAAGGCTTTTTTAAATAATTAATCCGCTCTTCTTCCAACTTCTCCCATGTTTCAATGCCCATCTGCATCTTCTCCTCTGCATTGGTGAAAAGATTGAGTGTTTCTGAAGGGTCCCATGTCTCTAAATCAAGATTGCTAGCAAGAGCCAGAGACCAACCAAGTTTGGCACTCTCATATTGCTGCTGTGCCAATGCTAGGAGGCCTTCATAAAAGTCTGGTTTTATCCTCAAAGCTTCGTCATATTTCTCTCCTGCTTTGATATACTCCCCCCTGGCCCAATCATAAGCAGCTTGCAGTTGTGCCATGCCCTCTTCCTTTGAAGCATTCTCTTCTAGATGAATCTTCTTCGTTGCAGTACACATATGGACATTACCCCAATTAAACAAGGCCACGGCTGCAATCTCTTGGAAATTCCTTCCTGCCATCTCAAACAAGCGTTGGGCATCTTCACTTGTTGCAGTCTCTTCCAAAGCCTCTGAGCAAAATTCAATGCCCACTGTGTGCAAATCCACATGGGCTTCAGGGTCTATACCCAAATGGGTCCTAAACAGCTCAGCAAAGTCATACACCCATTTATCCAACTCCACTCCATCACCACCCCCATTTTCAATCACCTTCCCCTTGTGCTTGCCCTCATTTGCATCCTCAAAGGAGGGCTCCTGTTTTGGATCCACCTCAAAAACATACAACCTCAGAGATTCATGTGAACCCCCACACTTTTCAGCCAATCTAAGCTCTGCAGTGTTGGTGATGGTCACGAGATCACCCTCAGAATCCTTGTACTTGATCAAAACCGCCCTAGAAGTGGGATACCTTTGCCTTATAATTTCCCTCAACTCTGCAAGCTTGCAATTCGCCGGCATCTCTGCAAGCCTGATATCATCATGATAGATTAACTTCAATGGCCTAGTTTGCCCAGATTCAACCTCCAATTCTGCTTCTGCTTGTTTCTCTTTGTGAGCCACACCGGCACTCTGACCTTGATTTTTACCCTCAGTCTGTGTTTCAAGCATCTCTCTTAGCTTCTTGGAAGTCTCCAAGGCATCCTCGTCATTTGGGTATGCCTGGACAATAACCTCCACATCTTCCAAGGCCATATCAATCTTGCCCAAAGCCTCATAAGCCCTGGCCCTCCTCATGAGAGCCTTTTTGTAACTGGGGTTGACATCCAAGGCCAGGGTGCATTCATCGACCACCATCTCATAGTCCACAGGCTCCATCTTCATCAAACACACCGCCCTGTTGCTGTGCAAGAAGGCACGCTCACTATGGTCTCCAGGCAAAACCTTGAGGGCCTTCTCGTACAAGGCCATGGCTTCTGCATAGTTCTTGCTCTGGAACTGCTTGTTGCCCTCCTCTTTCAGCTCTAGGGCCCTCTTGATAAACACAGCATGGTCGCTCTCCCCGTTGAATCCCACTCCAATCTTCCTACTCCCCGAGCTTGAGGTCTTCTTCTTTTTCCCTCCAGGCTTTCCCATCCCTCTGAAACACAAACCCACTATAGATTTCCCAATAAACGCCCAATCACAGAACCAAATGGATGTTGCTTCCCAACATCAAGGACACCAAAACAATTCGCAAACGCACTATAGATTTCCCAACACCCCCCAATCACAGAACCAAATAGATGCTGCTTCCCAAAGATTTCCCAACACCCCCCAATCACAGAACCAAATAGATGCTGCTTCCCAACATCAATCACACCAAAAGAATGGATACTTTCACTATATATTTCACAATACCACCTTCACAGACCCAAATGGTTGTTGTTCCCCAACATCCAGGATGTTAAAATGATTGGTGTTTCGAGCAGAGGGGTTTAAACCATGCACAACCTTCTTGGATTGGATTGAATGATACTCAGACCCTCTTGGTTCCGCTTGCATACATGACAACACATGCAACAAAAACGTGTTTCCAATATCTTCTTTTTCTAGGACTATGACTGTTCTATGCTTGTTTCCTTCCTTCCTTCCTTCTCGGAAGCGTCGCAAAACAATTGCACTAAATTTAAAAATGGGTACAAGGCTTACCAGACTTATGGATTGACGGAGAAGCCGGCTGCCAAGTTTCCTTTCCTTACGTCTCACAACACGAAATCCAAAGGCGGCTGATTTTCCCACGTTATTCCTCTTCCTCTTCCTCGGTATTTTTGTAATTATAAAATCTTAACTGTCATTATGGCAAATACAATTTAAACTCCCTTCTCTTCAAAACACATGCGATTATAAAATGTTAATCCTTTTCTGTTTCAAAATAATGAGGCATGTGATAACCACCCATTATTATTTATTTTTAATTTAAATTAGCTTTCAAAATGTTCTTATTGTATACCTTCAGCATTATCAACAAACACAGAATAGTTCAATTTCGTTGTTCAATTCTAGAATGTTCTTATTATATATCCTCGATTTCAGCGAATATTCAACTTCCAAGAAATTCAATTATGATTTACAAACATTCAACTGCAATCATTTAGTAAAAAAAAAAAAATTCTCCTAAAAAAACTTTTATAAATTTTTATAATTTTTAGTTTATTAGATAAATATTTGAAGGAATACAATCAATTATTTTATTTTTTTATTTTTTTTAAATATTCAACTTCGAATAAATTCAATTATGATTTACAAACATTCAACTGCAATCATTTCACCATTTTCAATTGAAGCAAAAAAAAAAAAAAAATTCCCCTAAAAAAACTTTTATAAATTTTTAGAATTTTTAGTTTATTAGATAAATATTTGAAGGAATCCAATCAATTATTTTTTTTGTTTGATAAAAAGAAAATCAGCAAGATTTTGACCTTTCCCGAAATCAAATTGAAGTAGCCTATGGACAAGCATTGGACTGCTAACAAACAGTCTATTTCTTTCTAAACAGTTAAAATTATCTAACACAATCAACTTATCTCTTTCTAAACAACTAAAATTATCTAATAACAAACATTCAACAGCATTCATTCAACCTATCCATTAAAAACAAAATGTTAATCCTTGTTATTGTTAATACAATTTCAATACTATTGGAAAGATTTTCTTTAAAAGGAAAAACCTAGATATTGTTTTGCCCTTTTTAACAACTAATCCGGGCTCAAAGGCAACCAAATCTTGCAGGTCTAGCGAGGCTGGGTCCACGTTCCTCGCTCTAATCATTTGTGCGTGTGGACGAAGTCTATTCATCCGGAATATTCCCCCTCAACTAAATTAATGAGAACCACAAAGGTCAATAGGAGGCAGCTGAATTTGGAATTCTGACGTCTTTCAACGGCCTCACCACCAGCAACACATACGTATATACAATGTGTATATTTCTTTTATTGCATATATTTTGTGTGTATGTTCTCTTTTGCGTGCTTGCAAACCGTTAAACTGTTGTGCTAAAAAACCCCATTCTTCAAAGATTATAGTCCATATTCACGACAATTTTTTCACTCATGGTTCAGATTCTTTCAAATTATTATTGAATTATTAATTTTTTATTGTTTAGAAAGGAATAAATTTTTAACAGTGTTTATCAGAAACTGTCCTATAAGTTGAAGTTTGAGAATTATAGAAATTTAAAAAATAAAAATAAATTTGCAGAAGAAGTTATTAAAAATAAAAAGTAGAAACTAAAAAAAATGGGGAACACGTTCCTTGAAGTTATGGCCATGTTCAGAATTTTGTCTTTGATTCGAATTTTTCTTTTGTTCCATGAAAAGTCGTGTAATTGTCATTTGTCTTTTTTTTAAGAAATATTAAAACCCTGACGCAACCACAACCGCCCCGCCCTAATTTAAATTACACTTTAAATTTCTTAGTAACGAAGGAATCGTTCCGGAATTCAAATTTCGAAACTCTTTTTTGTTACTTTGAGGTAGACTTTGACTTTTTGTTGTTGCTTTTGCAGATTCAATTTTGAGGTAGTATTAACAAAATGGTGAGCGGAAGATAATAGTTGTAAAAAGTTTAAGGGTTCATGTATTTTTTAATTTAAGGTAATATATATAAATAACATAAGTTTATTGGGTTTGTATTTAGAGATTTAAGTTTAAATTTAGTATAAGAGGATTGGGATTCTTTGTAAAAAAAATTCCGAATCCTAATATTTTGTTCAAGAGGGATATTATAGTGGTAAGTTTTTGGATTTTTATCTAGAAGATCCTAGTTTAAATCCAAAGGGGATCGGGACTCTTCATAAAAACTTATGCTTTACTCTAATATTTTGGTCCCATGACAAATACCGTAGTGGTATGTCTTTGGGTTTTCATCTAAGAGACCCCTAACATTTTGGTCCCGTGAGGGATACTGTAGTGGTATGTCTTTGGGTTTTCAGTTACGAGACCTCTAACATTTTGGTCCCATGAGGGATATCATAGTGGTATGTCTTTAGATTTTCATCCAAGAGACTCAAGTTCAAACCACGATACGAGGATCAAAACCCCTTTCAAAAACCCGTCTTACCCTAAAAAAATTATATCGTAGTGATAACTTATTAGGTTTTCATCCAGGAGACCCAAATTCAAACCCTAGTACGAGGGAACCAAAATCCCTCATACCCTAACATTTTGGAGACCCAAGTTCAAACCCTAGTATGAGGGAACCAAAATCCCTCATACCCTAACATTTTGGAGACCCAAGTTCAAACCCCAGTACGAGGGAACCAAAACCCTTCATACCCTAACAATTTGGTCTTGTGAGGGATAGATATCATAGTGGTATATCTTTGGATTTTCATCCAAGAAATCTAAGTTCAAACCCTAGTACGAGGGAACCAAGAACCCTTTCAAAAATGTGTTTTACCCCCAAAAACATTTATGCCATAATGGTAAGTTATTAGGTTTTTAACCTAGGAGACCTAAATTCAAACCCTAGTACGAGGGGGAGCAGAACCCCTTATACCCTAACATTTTGGTCCTATGAGGGATACCATAGCAATATATCTTTGGGTTTTCCTTGAGGAGATTCAAGTTCAAACCAGCGGGACCAAATCCCTTTAAAAAATCCATGTTTTACCCTTAAAATTTGTATATCATAGTGGTAAGGTTTTCATCCAAAAAAGACTCAAGTTCAAACCCTAGTATGAGTGGACCGAAACCCCTCATAAATCTTTGTGCTTTACCCTAATATTTTTGTGACGATGTCCGAGCTCAATCCAAAATCTTACTATCAATTTCCTTATATATAAAAATCATAAATCCTTTTATATCTATTTATAATTATACTAAAAATATGTTTTATATATTAATTGTGTTTTATTCGATGAGTTCTCAATTTGTTGTTGCTTTAAAAAAAATTAAAGGAGTTGTGTCGTCTTGGATTGCAGTTAAAAAGGAGGGTATGGATAGAGATCTTAAGTTGGTGGAGAATAAAATTTCATAAATTCATAAAAAGAATGAGGCTAGTTTGTTTAAAGAGCAGAAAACAAGACCAGGTAAACTAGAAACTAAGAAGAACAAATTCTTGGAGTGGAGGGAAACTAAATTGAGAATGAAAAGTAGAGTTGTATGGTTAAATAAAAGGGATGAAAATATTAAGTTTTTTCATAATTTTGCTAATCATAGAAAGAAATTTAACACTATCTAGGAGATGCAAAATGAAGAAGAAGTCCTCGTTAGGAGTTTTTCTGAATTAGCAAATTTGGGAGTATAACATTTTCAATTTTTTTATAAAGAACCTGATAGAGTCAATATTGGGGAAATTCTAAAATTAACTACTTTCTTCCTTAGTTTTGTGATAGAGGAGGACAATTAGTTACTTATGAAGGAGGTCACAAAGGAAGAACTAAAAGTTATCCTGATTTTTTCAAAAAGAATAAAAATCCAGGGCCTGATGGATGGCATGTGGAGTTTTTCCTAGTTTTCTATGATCTTGTTGAGGAGGATCTTCTCAGAGTAATGGAGGAAGTTAGGTTGAGTGGTCAGGTTTTGGTGGCTTTTAACTCCACTTTTTTAGCTTTGATTCCTAAAAAGGAGCAGCCTGAAACCTTTGATGAATTTAGACCTATTTTGTTGTGTAATTTTATCTATAAAATCATTGTAAAGATTATGGTTGTTAGATTGAAGAATATTTTCTCTAAAGTTATTTCTCAAGAGTAGTTTGGGTTTATAGTAAGTACATAGATTTTTGAAGCCATAGGAGTTGCACAAGAGGGCCTTCACTCTATTAAAACTAAAAATCTTCTTGCAATGGTCCTTAACTAGATCTATCTAAAGTTTATGATATAAGTAGTTGGTTGTATCTTGGATTGATGCTCTCACATGTGGGTTTTAGCTATCCAGTAGTAAAATAGATTACGGGATGCATTTATTTTGTATCTTTTGATGTTCTTATCAATGGATCAGCTTTGAAATTCTTTAGACCCTCAAGAGGACTAAGATAGGGATGTCCTTTATCTCCTTTACTTTTTTTGTTGGTTGTTGAAGGATTGAGTAGAGCTATTTTGGATGCAAATAGGGCAGGATACTTGTTTGGGATCAAAGTGGGGGTCCTTTATTTATCTCATTTATTATTTATTGATGATGTATTGTTGTTCACAAATGGCAGTTTAAGGGAAGCTAGAAAGTTGAAGGAAGTTTTGGACATTTAGAGTATTGCTACTAGCATGGAGATAAATTTTCAAAAATCCTCTATTTGCTTTAATGGTCTAGAGTAGGAGATTGAATAGGGTCTGATCAAAATTTTTTCTTTTAATCTCTTAGATTTCCAAGAAGGCGTTAAGTATATGGGTTTTGTATTGAAGCCAAATAGTTACAAGAAGAGAGATTGGGGATGGATTTTAGAGAATATTGAAGTTAGGATTAACCATTGGTGTAATAGATGGTTGTATATTGGTGGGAGATTAACACTTGTAAAGGCGATTCTTGAGGCAATTATTGTTTTTTGGTACTCCTTAGCCTTCATTCCCAAAGGAGTTCTAGAGAAAATAAGAAAACTTTGCTTCAAATTTCTCTGGACTAGATGCAAGAAACATGAAGGCATTCCTTTCGTTAAGTGGTAGAGCATTGTCAGGCCAAAGGAGGAAGGTGGTTGGGGACTTAAAAATATCCACCTTTTTTATTCTTCTTTGGCAACAAAAAGTTTATGGAGGATTTTGACCAAAGAAGGATTGTGGAAGAAGATTATTGAACATAAGTATATTCATCCAAGGACTTTTATGGATTGGATCAGAAGTCCACAAAAAAACATTTAAAATGTTTCCATTCAATGGAAGGCACTAGTACAAGCCTTTCCTATGATTGGAAAATATTTGGCTTGGAAAGTGGGCAACGGTGAACAAGTTAGAATAGGGATTGATTCTATTTTGGGTTGTGGAGAAAAAACTTTTATTGCCAGAAGCTATGATAAGTTCTTTACAAGACAAGGTTTTACTTTCTTCATCAGGTGGGGCAATCAAATTCTTCTAGTCTTTGGACCCAAGGTTGGAAGCAGGCTTAGGTCTTGGATCTTTCCATTGAGCATGTTGCTTTGTGGAAGGCTTACACTAATAGCCTTAATAAGAGTCATATCAAGCTAAGAGCTAAACTAGATACTATTGCTTGGGTATACAACAAATCTGGAGGTCACTATACGGCTAGACTTGGCTACAAAGCAAGTTTTGACCCTCATACTCAAGGGTCTACTTGGTGGTGGAAGCAGATTTGGAAATTATCTGCCCCAAAAAAGACAATTATTTTCATGTGGTTGGCTTTGAGAAATAAGACTGACTTAGAAAATTTTATAGAGGAGAAGCAGGTAAGGTCCAAGTATTTGTATGTTATGTCAATAAGAGGAGGAAAACATCACACATTTGTTAATCAAATGCCCTTTTTCTCAATATTTTTGGTTAGAAGCTGAACAGATAACTGGACTACAAAATATTTGGAAAGGAGAAACAGTGGAGGCATGCTTAAGACAGTTTCTTTCATTACCATGTCTTATATGTTGGGGTATATGGTTGACACAAAATATTTTTGAAGGGAAGTTAATACCCACATTTCAAGTTATATTTTAGGTGAGGACTTTGGTCTCAATCAATAAAGGGCTTGACAAACATAAGAAACCTCGACAAATAGACATTTTTTTCATTGAAATGACTCAACCATGTGGTTTTTTTATGGGGCCAGTTAGAGACAATTAGATTTTAGTAGCATGGGAGGTATTCTTTACTTCTCAAATACCCACTATATCAAATTTAAAGCAGGTCTTAGGACAGGTTCCAACAATTTTGCTGAGTTTCAAGCATTGAGATTGCTAATGAAGTGTGCTTTAGAGAGAAATGTGAAAAAAATATAATTTTTTGGAGATTCTACTCTAGTCATCAACTGGATGAATAGATCTACTCAATTAAAAAATAATTTGCTTATACCGATGGGATATGAACTACTGGAGGTGATTTCCCTTTTTGAAAATATATATTTTACTCATGTTTATAGAGAATTAAATCAAGAAGCAGATAGGTTATCAAAAGAAGGTCAACTGCTTCCAATTTAAGGAGAGATGAAGGTAGCTAAGGCAGTAGTGGGAATCGATAAGCAGGATCGATGCAAAGAGCAGGTGGACCAGATCCAGGTAAGGAGGGTGATGGGGATGCGGGATCCTGAGAGTTGCCTTATGTGGGACCTTAAGATAAGGAGCCTGCTGATAAACGTTCAAATGCAGGCCTCATTCCTGGGAGCCCTAGCAGGTCATCCTACACGTAGGTCACCTCTAGCGAGACGATCCCATCAAAAATATCAGGCTCCAACCTATCCCAGGTCGGATCTGATATAATTATTTCGATAGAGTTTTTTTCCAACTATGTCTTTAGGTATTCCTACTCCCTGATCGAGAAGTTTGTCGGAGGGCATCCAAACATGGAGACCATAAGGCAATGGGCCTTCTCCAAATGGAAGACCACAGGCCACATGGATATCGTAGCCCTTTCAAGGGGGTTCTTCATCATTAAACTTGGCAACCCCGAGGATACAAGTCGTATTCTAATAGGAGGGCCCTGGTTCTTAGGTAGGAGGAGCTTGTTTCTCAGGCGATGGGCGACAGATTTCAACCCAAATACATAGAGCATAAACTTTTCCCTAATCTGGGTTTGGATTCCAGACTTACCCTTCCATCTCTGGCAAGAGGAAGTCTTGAAAGCTATTTTAGGAGCATTTAGATAATCGATGGCCTTCTACTCTACAACCAAAGTTGAATTCATAATGGTCCATGCACGCATCTACATCAATACCAATCTGGATTTTGAGCTCCCATACTTTGTGAACCTGATCTCGAGATCCTTCAAATTGTGCCAATCGCTAGAATACAAAAATAAACCAGCCTTTTGCGTCCAGTGTCGCATGCAAGGGCAACTCCAAAACCAATGCCCTCTCCTAAAGAAGGCTGAGGAAACTAAGGGTGGTAACTCTTTCTTGAAGGCTCCCCCTGACCCCAGAATCAATTTCCTCTGCCTATACCCTTTTATCCTAATAATGGATGACATGTTCCCCAGAAGAACGGCCCCCCAACTCATTCGGCTCCTGGTAGAGAGGCCAACCCTTAGAGGACAAAGGAAAGAAAAAATTTGATCCTCCTTAGATCCTAAATTCTGGTTAGGTATGTCCTGAATATGACCTTATTTTCATTGAGGAGAATGTGGAACCCCCCGTGGATGATCCCCTTCCCCCACCCCTCTCTAATCCTCCCCAGGAAAATCTAGCAAAAATTGTTCCCTTTGAATTTTTGTCCAAATCAAGTCCCTCCCTTCCCCCTATTGCAACGTTTGGACCAGTCTTCGAGCAGTTCGATAGTGATGAATAAGGAAGTCCCACCCCATCCCAATCAGCCCCAAAAGGCTTCAGCCCCAAGAGGACCCAAAGCAAAAAATTCACTACTAACTTTGGAAGTGACAAGAAGAGAGGACGACCAACCCTTGGCAAATAGAGAAGGAAAGAGGTGAAATATGATATAGCAAATGGCCTCCAAACCACCTTACTATCTGACGCTCTCAACTTGATGAAAGAAGAACCAAAAAAATCCAAACCTCCTTCCCACCAGGGGAAGGGAGGTAAAAAAATCCCTCAAAAAGTGTTAATGAAGTTCCTCACTTGGAATGTGAGAGGGCTTAATGGAGCCCCCAAGAAGCGGATAGTCGCACACCTTAGGAAAGAACACAACCCATCAATCCTCATTTTGCAATAAACCAAGTTGGATGAGATCTCCTCTCTCAGAGTTGCCAAAGCAATATGGAGCAGTGGTAAATTTGTCTTCACCACAGTCCAAGGAACTTTCAAAGGGCTGTTATGTATGTGGGATCCATATATAGTTGAAGGAAGATCGATTTCCTCATCCAACAGAATCATGAACATGTTTCACTGTAAAACTAGCAAACTCACCTGGATCCTTTCCAACGTTTACGCCCCAAATAATCCTTTGGAAAGAGTCATGCTTTGGGAATCAATAAGCCTCATGATAAACTCGTTCAAAACCCTCCCCTAGATTCTCGCAGGTGACTTTAGCAGTCACCTATTCTCCTCAAACAAGAAAGGATACAACACCGTGATCACCAAAATCATGGAGGAATTTGGGGCATTCATCGACTCAAACGAATTCATGGATGTTCACCTGAAAGGGGCTAAGTACACTTTGAGCAACAGGAGTGCTGGAAAAAATCTTATTCAGGTCATATTGGATAGGGTCCTAATCTCGAAATAAGCCATCCCTGTGTTTGCAAATGCCACCCTCAAACCCCTCCCCAAAATTGGCTTTGACCATAATCCCCTTCTCTTCAAAGTCGGCAAATATCCCTCTTTCAAGAGCCCCTTCCGCTTTGAGGCGATGTGGTTCCACCATCCAGACTTCAAAAGCCAAGTTGCCCAGTGGTGGAAACAGCCCTTCAAAGGATCCCCATCCAGGAAATTATATCAAAAGCTCAAATTCATCAAAGATAATCTTAGGGTGTGGAACAAGGAAACCTTTGGCAATATTTTTGAAAACAAAAGGTTGATCAAAGAGAAGTTAGAGCTCATAGAACAAAAATTCCAGGAGGGCACTTAGGACAACAATTCCAGGGTTAAAGAGGGCAAGTTGCTAGCAGACTTTCACAATATTTTGGCCAAAGAAGAAATGTACTGGAGGCAAAAATAAAGAGCCCTATGGCTTAGGGATGGTGATTCGAACACCAAATTATTCCATGCTTCTACCCTGAGAAATAGGAGTTCCAAAAAAATCTCAGAGCTTACCTGCAATGATGGCAAGATCACAAGGGATATCTCTGAGATCCGAGATGAGTCGGCCAAATTTTTCTAGTCCCTCCTAGGCACCCCTTCCAGTCCTCCCCCAAGAGGCCAAGGCCCTCTTAGAGCACATTCCCCACTCTATTTCCCCTGCTACCAACGAGATGCTCATTAGCCCCCTTACAACCAAATAAATCAAAGAGGCTCTATTCTCCATACAACCCAACAAATCCCCTGGCTTGGATGGTTTCCCTCTGTGCTTCTTCAATAATTCTAGGAATTGACCAGGATCGAGGTGTGTGCTGCTATTAGAGACCTTCAGGTTGCCAAGACCATCCCTCGATGCATCAACTCCAACTTCATCATCCTGATTCCTAAAATCCAAGCCTCCAAATCCCTTTTCGATTTTCGTCCCATCAACCTCTGCAATATCATCTACAAAATCCTAACCAAAGCTCTACCTAATAGGCTCAAGGGGATCCTCCCCCTCATCATCGATCCTTGTCAGGGAATCTCTGTCAAAGAAAAATTCATCACTAATGGGGTAATAACAATCCATGAGGCTCTGCATTTCATCACCCTGACTAAGAAATCAACTTTCCTCCTCAAGCTGGACATGAAAAAAGCTTTTGACAGGGTCAATTGGGATTTTTTATCAAGGTCATCCTTAAGTTTGGATTTCATTGAGCTTGGGTTGATCTAATCAAACGATGCATTTCTTCTCCTTGGTTCTTCATCCTAGTCAATGGGTCCCATACTAGGTTCTTCCCTAGCTCCAGAGGCCTAAGGCAGGGAGATCCCCTGACCCCTATCCTATTCATCATCTTGGTCGAGGCTCTAGGAAGGACCATCTCAAGTGCTGGCATGAGTGGGCTCATATCTAGGATCAAAACTGCCTTTGGTCTCAATCTAGTTACCCACCAATAGTTTGTTGATGACACTATCTTGGCCACCTTATCTTTCGTAGCTCAGGCCAAGACCATCAAGCACAACCTTCGGCTTTACAAGAATGTTGTAGGACAGAATATCAACCTCCTCAAAAGTAAGATCTAATTCATCAACACCCCCCAGTCCAGACAAGATAAGATAGCATGGATCCTTGAGTGCTCCCCGAAGGGTCTTCCCTCTTTGTACCTTAGGCTTCCTCTGTTCTCGGGCAACCCCACAAGAACCATGTGGAACAATGTCATCGAAAGGATCCAGAGGAAGTTGGCATGTTGGAAAGGCCACCTCCTCTCCCAGGCGGCCAAAGCAACTCTCACTTCGACTTGCTTACAGAATATCCCGGTTTACTTCATGTTTGTGTTCAGGATCCCCGCCTCGGTGAGTGCCAAGATAGAGCAAATTTATAAGAGATTCCTCTGGTCTAGGAGTGAGGAGAAAAAGAGGATCCCCTTGGTGGCCTGGGACTTGGTTTACCGCAACAAAAGTGATGGGGGTATTGGGCTTAGGAAAGTCTCCCAAATGAACCTCACCCTTCTGGCCAAGCATGCAGGGAAGGTCTTCACAAGCAGCGAGACAGAGTGGGTTAAAATAGTAAAGAAAAAATACCTATAAAACCATCAGTTCTTAAGTGACCAAGGACCTCGGGATGGGTCTGTTGTCTGGAAATCCATCTCCTAGGCTAGAAATCTCATCCTGAAAGGTAGCATATGGATTCTAGGGAATGGAAGCACCATTTACTTCTGGTATGACATGTGGCTTCAATAAGAACCTTTAAGTGAGGATAGGGAGTTGAGGATCCTTAAACCATCCCTTGATGCTAGCAAGGGAAGCAAGGTTGCAAATTTTTTTACCAGGCACAATGGTAAGCCCATGTGGAGGCCCATTGATAAGGACAAGTTCCCCCGCCAAGTGGCTGACCTCTCCAGCTTACTCAACGTAGTCACCATCCCAATAGGAGAGGTGGAGGACAAGCCCATATAGTAAGGAACTGATGACGGGTCTTTCTCTATCAAGTCTACCTACTCCTTCCAAGAGATGACACAGGCAACCAATATCCCTTTCAACCTTATCTAGAGGAAGAAACTCATCCTCAAAATCAGTTTCTTCTCTTGGACTACCATCCAGAACAAGATCCTCATGATCGAGAACCTAGCTAAAAGAGGTTTCATGATCCCAAATCGGTGCTACCTTTGCCTGTCCAACTAGGAATCCACTAACCACCTTTTCACTAGTTGTGCTTTCTCTTTCAAAGCCTTTGTTAACCTCCTCAAAACCTTTCACATCCAGTGGGTCTAAACCAATTCCATTATTGAATTGTTCTCCCAATGGTCAAACCCATTTTGGTATCCTAAGCTCGGCACCCTATGGTCCCTCTACCTCCACCATCTGATATGGCAAATATAGTTAAAGTGCAATACCAGAGCCTTCTCGTCCTTCCCCAGGGACCCCATAGCTGTAACGAGTAAATCCATTGCTTATGCCATCGAAAACATCCAGCTTTACCCATCCTCCTTTGCCCCTCCCCAGGCGAGTGAACAAGCCCTGCTCAAATCCCTGGGTATCCCCAAAGAAGTCCCTGAATCTCATCAAAGGTCCAACCCTAGAGCCAATCTCAGATGGATACCACCTCTGGAAGGATGGATCAAGATAAACTTTTATGGAGCCTCAAAAAGAAACCCTAGGCTTGCAGGAGTAGGAGGGATCATCTGAGATCATGAAGGAACCATAATCCTAGCTTATGTGGAATTCCTAAGTATTTAGACCAATAATTTCACGAAATCCATAGCTCTGTGGCGAGGTCTTATCCTGCTCTAGGAGGATCTTAGAAAGGCCATCTTTGAGGGAGTCTACCTAAACATTATCAACTACATAGTGAGCAACAAGACTCCAAAATGGAAAGTCTTCAACGCCATTCAGGATTCAAGGGAAATATTTCACAACCTCCCTCAGTCGTCCATCTGCCACACTTTCAGGGAAGCCAACCAACTAGCTGACTCCATGGCCAACATGGTAGCCATGTCAACAAGCCTCAGAGTGTGGAGAGAGCACTTTACCAAGGAGATTTTTGAAGCAACAAGTTGGGAGAGAAGCAAATATCGTGATGGTAGGTCCCACGGAGCTGATACATAAACCAATGGTGATCGCAGGGTTTATTTCCACCATAGATGAGCTAGTTAGACCTTGGATCCAAGTTGTAGGTTTATACCATGTGTGGACCAATATTGCTAACGAAATCACATATTCGAGTGGCAAATCATGGGGAAATCACACTCCCCATCTGACATAATTAAAGATCTATGTTGATTACAAGATCCTTGACACGTGGGCACTCCAAGCTGTTGTTCCCCATGTCTCTATTAGCAGGCGCTCCCCTTGGTGCATGGTAAATTTCTACAGGTCAGATGTACTTCTTAGCTCCTATCCCGCCATTCATGGCACCCCTTCCCAATCCCTGCTCCCTCCCCAAGGCATCGTAAGCTTTTTTCAGCATCCACCCCTCCCTGTTGCAATTTTTATTTTGGAAATTTCTTTGGAAACATGCGTGACTTACGCCCTTATGTATCTTGAATTGGACAAGAATGATCTACCCTTGGTTGGGAATGATTTTTCATTCTCATCTATTTTCCACCAAGGCTCCCATCACTTTCTCATCCAATTTTCTCCCTTTGCTGATTGTTGCCTCAACCCCCTCCTCCTCCATTTAACCAACCTCGATCCCAGTCTGTTCACCTGATTTCCTTCTTGTTCTTCTACCTTGACCCTTCTATCCTCGCTTCAGCCCTGCTGGCTGCCATGTTTCTGCCCTCCTCCCCCCGATAGTATGGCTTTTATTGAGCCCGCCCAACTTAGTATCGACACCGCTGCCAAAGTATTTATGGATGCCAAGGGGTTTACCCCATTCCTATCAAAATTCTTTGGACCCAATGATAACATTACTAGGGATTTCGTTTCCACCTAGAACCAAGGAGAGGTGGCAGTCCAAGGGGTTCATTTCAAGGTCACAGTTGAGCTGCTCGTGGAGATTACTGGTTTATCTATGCTTGGACGTTTTATCAGACGCGATAGACATAATTGGGAAGAAGAGACAGACCAATTCCCTGACAAAGGGAAGTGTTTGGGCTGGGATAAATCCACCTTGTATGTGGCATCCCTCCCACTCCCATGGAACATAGCCATTGTCCCTATCATGCAATTTGTTACCTGTGTTGACCCAAAGAAACCTTTACGTAGCTTCCATCTAGCTTTTGTTAATAATCTCTGAGATGACAAACCGGTGTGTGTCCTCGACTATATATTATACTCCCTATCCCTTACCCTAGAGAAGTATCAAAAATTAGGAGGTAAGCCAATGCACCAGGGAATGTTAGCGGTTATTTACAGGCATGATGTGGCCAATAGACCTCTAGTCCAAAACATTAAGCTAGTGTCTGTCAGCCCCCCTGAGGAGGCTCCTCCATCATCCAGTCACCCTGGTTTCCCTAGAGACCCTGTGGTTGCGAGGGGCATCCCAAAGGTTCCCCTCTAAAGAGTGTGAGACCGAAGAGGTGAGCAGCGACTCCAAATTCAACCTTGATGGGTAGATCTTCAATTAGACTAAAAAAATTGAAGGTGGAGCCTTCCTCGTCCTCCACCCATGTCATCTCTAACTCTGTGAGCGATATGGAGGACTAGAGCTCCCAGATGCTGCTGGAGCTAGCGGTGTCCACCATTCGCACCTCGATCAAGTATCTAAACAAAGCCTCAAAAATGTTGTCCCGCTATGCAAATAAGGGAGATAGCAAGAACTGAAATGCGGGACCCTCTGATGCAGATGGGTATTTTTTGGTAACGTGTTTGGTTTTTTAGTAGTCAAGTGGTATTTTTAACTTTTTTGTTGGCTTATGTATCTATGTCATCTAGTCATTGGGGTTTAACCCTGTCTGATAAGAACCAAGACCCTACTGAAGGGATTTTGTATACCGGTTGTTTTCACTTCCTATTGATTTTTTGGCTTAGTAGCTTCCCCTCCATGGCGGGGAAGGCTTTTGCAGCTGATAGTAGCTATGTTTTGGAAACAGTACTTCTAAGTGTGGCAATTTTGCCCTGTCTGTAACAAGGTTTTGGGTTCCTTTCAAAACCCGTTTTGTAAATATATTTCAATTTAACAAAAAAAAAAAAGGTCAACAAGTTCTAGAAGATTTCTTTCAAATGGAAGACAACAAGGACGAAGTTTCTTCTTTCACCCACATATCATACCCCTAGTTTCTATGCTAGCTCTAGGTTTTTACTATGGGCCTGTTCATTTGATTAGAGCTTTATGATAATTTTTAACTGTTTCTTTTCCTTCTGTTGGTTTCTTTTTCATTGATTTCTATCCAGGTTTTGAACATAGAGGTTATTTTGATGATTAAGTATCAATATATAAATATATTTATCCTTATTATCCCCATACTATTTTTAATATGGGTTTACCTCTCTAATTTGCTCGACTGTAATTATATTTTGACTTTCAATAATTTACTTTTATCTGAGTTTTTGTTCGTTCCAAGGCACCTGGGAAGTGTAATTTTATTTCTTTCTTGAAATAAAATTATGAATTTTTCTTGTAAAAAAATATTAATTGTGTTTTATATATTAATTGATAAAATGACCTTATAAAAGTTAACTTTACAAGTTATAAAAACCTAGTTTAGAGCATATTAGTTGAAGATTGTATTCCTCTTGTTCTAAGAGATTTCAATATCTTTGATAATTAACTCTTTTGTGGTCTCCATCAATATATAAGGATGGATTGGATTGTGTTTGTGCCACTTTAGAATTAATTATACAAGTTGTATAGGCATGGTGCTTGGTCCAATAAATAATTTAGGAATCATGTTTGGTTTAACAAATTAGTTGGAATATTGACTATATTCATCTTAGTCTATGATATAAGATGAGTTATCTCATAACAACAAATATGTGTATTTGCAAGTGATTATATTTATAATTTAAATTTACAACGTCATTATTTTAATTGATTTTGTATATTATAAGGAATAGTTTACATTTTACTTATAGTTTAATTTTATAAGTTGTAAATATTTAATGTTTTTTAACATATAAATTAGTATATTATTATCATTTAAATATTGGAGGATCTAATGCTAATGATAATTGATTTTTGATGGTCTTTATTAATGTATAAGACCTAACAACGAATAAATACATGTTTGTTTATTTTTTTAAATCAATTATATGGGATTGAAAGTTATCACCTATATCATACCATGACTATATAGTGATATTATGACAGGTTGATATGATTGTATTGCTTAATAAAATTTAAACCTAAATTTTCTCCTGAAATATTAAAGAATATAACTAATTGATTTATTAACATTTGATAACAAATACATATGCATATATTAGAATTGATTATTTTTATAATTTAAATTTACAACATGATAAATCATTTTTTGAAAAGGAGAGAACTATTTTAATTAATTTTGCAAGGTGTATCACAAATTTTCATTATTTATAAAAATGAGAGTGAAGTTGGAAATAAAGCAATTGTGATACACATTATCCCTTTATATGTAGAGATTTATAGTTTTTGTTTTTTATTGATAATTGGGTTTTGTGAGATTGTTCCGCTGGGACTGTCTCTTGTTCTATGTTCGCTTTGTGGAGGCCCTCTCCCTGTGGAGATCATCTTCCTGACCCATTTGTATAAGGTAATGTGTTCACTTTGTATAATTGGGTTTTGTAAGATTGTTCCGCTGGGACTGTCTCCTGTTATATGTTCGCTTTTTGGAGGCCCTCTCCTTGACCCATTTGTAGAGATTTATAGTTGATATCTTTAAACTTGAGTACAATTTTGTTGATAAGTGAGAAAATATTATGTATAATTTATTTAAAGTGATTGTTTTTTAATTAGTTATGTGAAATAGGTTTTGTCAATAATATATATATATATATTGTTTGTGGAAAACATCTCAAAAGGGATGCCACTTTCAGGTAAGACCCAAGTAGGTAGGGGTATCTCTTCCGTCAAAATCACCCAAGGCTCACACTTGGCCTACCACCTTTGACATACTCAAGGAGCAAACCTGAAAAAAAAAAAAAAAAAAACACACAAACACAAACACACAAAAATATAAAAACAAAAAAAAACATCCTCCTTTAGTGTGTCAAAATTATAAAGCACAACCAAACACACACACACAAAAATATTAAAAAAACACAACACGAACCACACAAAAAAATACAAACATAACAAAAAACAACAAAACGCTACAAAGACACAACCAACAAAAACAAGAAAAACCTAAAAAATAAAAAAATAAATAAAATAAAAATAAATAAAACAACCATCAACAGACAACAGAGAAAAATAAAAACATAGAAAACACTCACACACCAAAACACAAAAATACCAATTAACACAAACACAAGAACATCAAAAACATAAAAACAACAAAAAAAAAACACAAAAACAAAACAACACAAAAAAAGCACACACATAAATAGAAAAGAAAAAAGAAAAAAATTAGAACACAACAATGACCTTTCTAGACCAAAAGACTATTAAGGCAATAAATAATAGAGGAAACAAAAGAAATATTAGTTTGAGCTAGGGAACTAAAATACCCTGACATAACCAAAAAAAACAAAAATAAAGCAAGAAGAAACTAGGTACCTCCAGAACTGGAGCCATCCAAAGAAATGATAGAAAAAAGAGCTTCCCTAATTTGTGAAGCCCACCATCTAGGAGGGTGACCGTATAAAGTAAGATCACCTTTGTCCAAAGCCCAATTAGCTAAAGTATTAACACTCTTGTTATGATCTTTGACCACATGATTGCAATCAAATTTCAAAAATCTCATCTGGATTAACTGAATCTTCTCAATAATTCCTTTTTTTTTTGGTAATTATTATAATAAATTAACAGTGGGTTTTTATAGAGGATCCCAAAACCTTATATACAAAATCAGCCTTGCCAGATGATGTTTCATGCCACGTGGCTGGGTAAGTAAACCAGATTGAAGAAAAAACAAGGAGTTGCTAATTGCCCGAAGGCACCAAATGAGGCAGACAGTCCTGAATATTCTGGTTACGAAAGACATTCAAACAAAAATTATAGCCGGATAAACAAGACAATAAACAAACAAAAACCATCCAAGCAGAGGGGAAGCTATTCGGGATCCTCCTGATCCTCATGAACCTTGGAAACATGGAAACAACCATCTTTGAAGAAAGGAGTGCGAATGGCGAGGTTAGAGGGGCCCGCCACCCGACCCACAAAAACATCAGGAGAAAACACCTGACACTGATGAAACATCATGAGGGAAAATCCGCCCTGGCCAAGCTATCTACCTCGGATGGAAAACGAGATCGCCAAACCACCGGACACGTGGTCACAAGTCCTTTGTTGGCCAAGTGGTCCGCCACCCGGTTACCTTCTCTGAAGATGTGCCCCGCCTCCCACCTGACACGCTGAGAAAGAAGCATTCTAGCCTCGAGAATGATGTTTAAGACCCGCCAGGACGGGTCTTTGGAGCCACGGAGGTAGTTGATAATGTTAAGAGAGTCGCCTTCAATAATTAGAGGCCTAGGATCATCCGATAGGACCTGCAAGCCTTTCAACACACCTCGGGCTTCAGCAAAATGATTCGTCTGAGAGCCCAAATCTTCACAGTAAGCCAGAATCAGCTCACCATTATGGTCTCTAACCACACCTCCGGATCCGACGGGCCCCGGGTTGCCTTTAGCAGCCCCATCAAAATTAAGTTTGATCCACCCCACAGGAGGCGCGGTCCAAGTGGCATTCCTACGACCGGTCACAGAACCAACCTTGGAAGATGGGCACAGGTCCAACCTTTTGAAAATAATTTCTTCCCCAGGAAGGTGAGGACGGGAACTGGGAATAATTTTTGAATTCTCGACGACGAAAGATAAGGCTCTCTGGGCGACAGAGGGTGCCACCCTAGGGGTCTTGCCAAAGACTCTGGCATTTCTCTCAAGCCAAATTTGCCAGATGGAATGGTGGAAGGAGGCTTCAACAAGAAAGCGGAGTTTGGGATTCTTGAAGGGATTGGGCCATTGGAGGAAAGCGTCTTTGAGGGATCGGGGAGTGCACCAAAGGATTTGGAAGGAGGACAACACAAAGTTGAGGACCGAGTGGGAAAAGGGACAGTGTAAGAATAAGTGGTCCGACGATTCACAATCAGCTAAGCATAGATAGCACCTGTTGGGAATTGCAAAGCCTCTCTTGTGCAGATTATCTATGGTTAGGGCTTTATTATGAAAGGCAATCCAAGCAAAGTAGTTCACCTTAGGAATAATCCCTTTCCTCCAAATCGCCTTCCACCGGAGATCCAAGGCAACCTCACACGTAAGAAGGTCATAGGCGGACTTGACAGAAAAACAACCATCCTGCGTGCCGCGCCAAATAATTTTGTCCTCCCTTATGACCGAAGGAATTAAAACAGATTGAAGGACACTAGACAAAAAAGCCAACTCATTGTTAAAGCCATCAACAACCGAAAGTTTCCACCGAGGGGGAAGAGAACTCCGGTCAATGAATTCTGCCACCTTGAGTTGAAAGTTTGGATCGATCTGGGCCCTCAGACCAGCCAGGTCCACTTTCAATTCGAGAGCTTCATCTGTAGCCCACCTGTCTCTCCAGAAAAGGATAGAGGATCCATCACCCAAGATCCAATGAGCTCCCCTGCTAATCAACGAACGGGCCTGAAGCACAGTTTTCCAAAAAGCAGAAGCTTCGGGCGGAGGCACAGCTTCGAATAGAGAATTTCGGCCAAGATACTTCCTTTTAACCAGCTTGACCCACTCCGTCGGTTCATTAGTAAGGATCCTCCAAGCATGTTTGGCAATCAAAGCCGTGTTCATGAGTCTGGATCTTCTCATTCCCATGCCACCTTGATCTTTTCGCAGGCAAACCTTGTCCCAGGCCACAAGAGGAAATCTGGATCTTTCTTCACTGCCAGACCAAAGAAAATTCCTCTGTATCTTCTCAATCTTGGAATGAATCGACACAGGAAGCATGAAAACAGACATGAAATAAGTGGGAATTCCTTGAAGGCAGGCTTTGGTAAGGGTGGCCTTCCCAGCTTGCGACAAAAGTTTGCCTTTCCAGGTGCTGAGTTTCTTGTGAAGCCGTTCCAGGATCATGTTCCACATGTTTTCGCCGACACGTCCATTACAGGCCAGAGGTAACCCCAAATAAGTTGCAGGCAGGGAATCAATAGTGCATTCGAGAATTCTGGCAATGCGAATTTGCCTGCGCAATGGAGTATTAATAAAATAAATTTTGCTCTTGATATAATTAACTTTTTGGCCAGCAGCCTTCTCATACCGGATCAAAATGCGCTTAATAGACTTGGCCTGGGTGACAGACGCTCCAGTGGAAATGAGCGTGTCATCCACAAATTGTTGATGAGTGACAGGATCAACTCTGGAAGTGGGCAAAATGCCAAAAATCTTGTTTCGGCGGAGAGCTTCATTCAAGGACCAACTTAGAACCTCAGCCAGAAGAATGAACAAAATAGGAGACAGAGGATCACCTTGTCTGAGGCCTCGCGCACTTTGGAAGAACCCAGCAGGGGACCCGTTGATCAGAACCGAAAAGGAAGGAGTGGAAATGCAGCTGCTCACTAGGTCAATCCAATGAGGGTGAAAGCCAAACTTGCAGAGGACAACACAGAGAAACCTCCTGTCGACTCTGTCAAAAGCTTTATTCATGTCAAGCTTAAGGAAAAGCGCAGCATTTTTGGAACAGTGGGCAGAATGGAGGGTCTCATGGATTGTGATGACACCGTCAAGGATGTTTCTGCCCTTAACGGTGCTTCCCTGAGCAGGACCAACCAAGGAAGGGAGGAGGGACCTCAGACGATTGGCAATAGTCTTGGTAAGAATTTTGTAGAAAACATTGCACAGGCTGATGGGCCGATAGTCAGAGAAGCTTTTGCAGGCAGGCGTCTTGGGAATGAGAGCTAGAAAGGTAGAGTTGAGCTTCGGATGGATGGATCTAGAGGCTTGGATTTCTAGAATTGCTTCACAGACATCAGACCCTACAACATCCCACATAACTTGGAAAAATCGGGGGGAAAACCATCGGGCCCGGGGGCCTTATCTGGTTGCATGGAGAAGAGAGCTTCCTTAATCTCGAAATGGGAAAACGGTTCCAGGAGCTTAATACTCACCTCATGGGGAACTTTGGTGGGGAAGTTAGCAAGCAGGGATTTCTGGACTTGGAGATCGTTGTCAGGAGGAACACCCAGCAGATCCTGGAAGAACTCGACAGCTTCACTACGAATTTCCTCAATCTCCCTGGTCGTATGACCATCCTTGCATACCACCTCCCTGATCTTATTGGCCCCCCTGTGCCTCATGGTAGACGCGTGAAAAAACTTTGAATTAGAGTCTCCATGCTTCAACCAGAGATCTCTGGACTTCTGACGCCAAAACGTTTCCTCCCTAGCAAGAATGGAATGGTAGTCCACCAGGAGGCTCCGTTCCTCCTCTCTGAGGGCTTCAGAATACCCTTCGACCTCCATCTTCTCCTCCAGAATCTTCAAGTTTTTTGAAATGGACTTTTTAGACTCAAAAATGTTGTCGAAAACCTCCTTGTTCCACAACTTCAAATTCTTTTTAATCAGCTTGAGTTTTAGGGCCAGTCTTTTGGATGCTGAACCTGCCACCTTCACCTGCCACCAAGCCGACACCACCTCTCTGAAATCCTTGTGGGAAATCCACATGGACTCGAATCTGAAGGGGGTCTTAAAACCAGGCCCGTCAGTGACCTCTAGGAGAATGGGATTATGGTCAGACCCGATCCTTGGCAAAGCTGAGAGAGTTGCAGCACCGAGGAAGGGAATAGCTTCATGGGAAATGAAGAACCGGTCAAGCTTGACCTGGATAAGATTGCTCCCAATCCTCCTGTTGCTCCAAGTGAAGGACGCCCCCTTGAGTTCAATGTCAAGCAGGTTATTGGAAGATACGAAGTCTCTGAAGTCCTCCAAGCTACGGCTGGGAAGTTCAGCGCCTCCCTTATTTTTTGAAGGATGAAGAGGGCAGTTGAAATCCCCTCCTACAACCCATGAAAAGTCGCTAAAATTATCCCTCATCAGAGAAATAGCTTTCCACATCTCTGCTCTCTCCGAAGCAGAGTTCGAGGCGTAAACATTGGTCAAAATCCACGAGGAATTATCAACTTTGGAATGAAACAAAACGTTGATAATCCTGCTGGAAACTGATAAAAGGCTGCCCTCGACACTGTCAGGATCCCACAGTACCATGAGGCCGCCTGCGAAACCAATTGCAGGACTGAAAAGGAATTTTCCCTTGGCCCAAATGGCCTTAGCAGCCTTGGCAGAAGCAATAGCATCAGACTTAGTCTCTTGCAAAATAAGGATGGAGGGGTTAGACTTCTTTCGGAGATCGGCCACCACCCTGTGTTTGGCCACTCCGTTAAGGCCTCTCACATTCCATGAGAGGACCTTCATCTGGACACTTTAAGATACTTCTTACCTCCCTTTCCCTGCTGGATGGGAGGTTTTGGGACAAGCGAATCACCCACCAGGGAGTCGAAATCTTCTTGAAAAAGCAGTCGTTGAGTGCCATTTGCAACATCTGCTGTCGTCTCCTTGTCCCTCCTTTCTTTGTTAGGAGGACGCCCCTGCTTCCTTTCACAACCAAAATCCACCCCTTGCTTTCGGCTCCTGGTGTTTCGAGGACTAATATTGCCAGGTTGTTCGCCCCTCTTTCCCAGCAAGTAATCTTCAAACAGGTTTTGGGCCTCGGGAGGGTTCTGGTTATGGATTTTTGGTGAATCAGCCTGAGCTGGAGTACGGGAGGGGGATTGTTCCTTTTTCGCTTGATGTTCTGGTTGGGAGCTTGCACCGCACTGAGTGGCGCCTGAATGGAGGATGAATCCCTCATCAGGGATGGAAGATTCGGGGAGTTCCCCAGAAGGATCTGACGACACAGGCTCTGTCGCAACAGGGTGTTTCAGTTGCCCTTCACCATGTTCCAGGGGGTTGCAGGAATCCCCCCTCTTCTTCCTCGACTTTTGAAGAGGACAATTAGACTGAAGATGCCCCTGAGAACTACACTGAGGGCAGTAGGCAGGCCTATTCTCGTAGTTAATGACTTGCTTGTGAAGAAAGGACCCTCCAGACCGCAGAGTGATGGAGGACGGAAGGTTCGCCTCCAAATCCGCCAAAACACAGAAGCGAGCTTGGACAAATCTGGTTCGAGCTCGGGTGGGAGGGTCAATGGTGACTAACTCCCCAATGGAGCGAGCAATGCCTCTGATAACATTTTCATGCCAGCAAAAAAGGGGGAGGTTCGGGAGCCTAACCCAAATTGGGGCAATGTTAATATTCTGAGTTTCGGGGTTGAAATCCATCCCCCACTTCCTGAGAAAGAGACTCCTGCGTCCCAAAAACCAAGGACCCCCGGCCAAAATTCTACAATAGTCCTCTGCATTGTTCAGTCTAATTGCGAAAAAACCTCGGGATAGGGCAGCCAACTCCATGTGACCCGATGTCCGCCACTTTCTTGCCGCCCACCTGCGAATGGTCTCCATATCGGGACGGCCCCCAATAAACTTACCGATTAGGGTAAACTTTTTGAAATCCATGAAACTTGAGAGGATTTCCTCCGGGATGTCCAACTCATCCCCGGATGAAAATAGGTCCTTAGTGAATAAACCACTGGGGGTTTTAGAAGCCGCTGCCTGAGCATACGATTTCTGTTGACCAACCCACCGCTTGTCAGGCGGATCCTTCCCGCGGCTGACATCATCTTCGGTTGACTCCGTAGAGCCTCCGGCCTCTGACTGGCCTCCCTCCGCCTTGTTGTGGCCCTCCGCTTTGCTAAGCCCCTGGTTCAATACGCTGGTACTCCCGCTCCCGTGCCCTCCCGACGCGACCTTCCCGCTCTGCGACATCTCTCCCATGGATCCTGATGATCATTCTCAATAATTCTTTTTATTCTCCAATCAACCTTATGATTCCTAGAAGGAGTCTTCAAAATATTAATCATGAGTTGAGAGTCAGACTCAACTAGTACCTTTTACCATCTAACCTTAGTAGCCTCTTTAAGGCCTCTAAGGATACCATATCCCTCAGCAAGGTTATTGGATAGAATACCCAAATTTTTAGCAAAAGTAAAAAACAGGGAGCCATCTAAAAGTCTACCAATTCCTCCCACACTAGATTTTCCAGTGTTTCCTCTAGAGGCTCCATCAGTATTGACTTTTCCAAAATACTTAGGAGGACTTTGTCAATAATATATTATAGACACATTATATTTAGGAATATATTAATTTAATATTTTAAGAAATTGTATTATTTTAAAAAGTTTTATCACAAGAATAAGTGTGTTCGTTACAATGTAAAGATTTAAGCTTAAGTCATATTTATACAAATGCATCTAATTTTTTGTTGTTTCACATTGTCTTACTAAAATTTTTATAATGATAAGTAATTATTTATTTGAATGTAAAATTACATCATAAACATATTACCTTAATATTTTAATAATTGTATTATTTCAAATTGCTTTATCTAAAGAATGTAGATATTAAGCTCAAACCATTTGTATATAATCGTATATTGTTTAATGTTATTCCATAATACCTTGTATTAACAAGGCCACATGGTGGTAATACTTATCATAGCAAATAATGTTATTAGATTACAAGTGTAGATAAGTAATTTTGCATGTAGGATAAATCTTCAAGTTTTCTAATCTCTTCATTAATCAACATTTTCAATTAGCCAAATTGAATTAATCTTCCTTATGCTTAAATTGGAGTATTTATTTCTCTAAGAGTTATAGAACCTATGATGCTTTTGCGATTCTGGTAGCACTTTTGCTAAGTTGTTCAATTTTGACCTTTCCTACTTGATTTTGACCTCTAATGGTCATAAGATGAAAGTGTCATTGCAAAAGCATTGGTGATGCCTTTGCCACCCAACATTTTTATCATCATGTGCCAAAAAAAATAAATTTAACTTTTTGTTCCTCTTAAGCCACCCACCACGACCAAATCCCCAAGATCTAATTCACAACTCTTACAAAAATACTAGTTCCAAGATTTTTCGTCTCTAATCTTCTTCTATTAATGGCTTCTTGATCCCTTTTCAAAGTCTTACCATCTTCAATCTTGCCATATTCAATGCAATTCTTCCTCCCAAGGAGGAATGACTTCATATAAAAGCAACACTTGGGGTGACCATTTCATCATAGTTTTTTTTGTAAAAAAATCTATTAAAATTCATATACATATTTTATCTATAATATTTTGAAAGTAACAATTTCTGCCAAAATCTCTCTAGATTCATAGGAATTTATCATTTTACATGGTAAGACTATGCCAAAATCTTATCACAATCTTGTGAAGGCCATACTTTAGAGCATTCAAGTTCTTTTCCTTGCAAGCATCTGAGCATCCAATCCTTCTCCAAGAAATCAAGTCTCCAAGCTTTCCTCAAGAAATCTCAAGCAGTCATCAAGTCTCCAAGCATCAAGCATCCAAGTTCAAGCATTCAAGTGTCAACAAGCAAGCTAGAAATATTACGATAAGCTTCCACAAACAAGGAAAAATAACCTTGTGTCTTATGTTGTGCTCTTCCCCTTATTTTCTTTTGGCACTCTCTTTGTCTTGCACCTCTAAGTTTTTGTCTTGTTGCATGTTTAACTGATCTTGCACCTTGTATTTGATTTTAGTTAGCATCTCATTTTGTTATTAAATCTCTATTTCAAGCAAGTAAACTTTCTTATTTATGTCATTTAGCAATTCTCTATACTCCTAAGTTAGAGGCTTCCATCGTCTTAATCATAATTTTAGCTTAGCGTGCACTTAATCTTGTTGTTTTGCTCTAAAAAGTGGAAGGATCACCAAACTGCAAGTCATTGGCACTATCGCTCTTTGGTTTACACAAAATGGAAGTTCCAATACACTTACACCACCGTGCTTTTATTTGATGTATTTGTCATTTCCATCTAAATAGGGGCCTAATTATTATCCAAAGGAGTTCAACATTCTTTGCTAGCTCACACAAGTCTCTATATCACTAATCCGATATGTTTTTGTTTGTTTTGTAGGTCAAGTGAAAGCACCATCGACAAGCAAAAGTGATATCATAGTCCTAGCTCCTACTTAGACTCTTGGATTTTCACTTGATAAAATGTTCTAGGGTGATGTCAAAATTTGAGAGAGAAATTCCCTCCTTAATGTAGAATACCTGTTAAAATACTTAGGAGTGTCAACTTCCACCAATCTTGCACCCCCAAAATACCTTTATTACAAATAGTTATTTAAAATTTATTCAACCACTAATACTTATAAATTCAATGCATGAAATATATGCCTCCTCCAATGTATTCATATGAAGGATGTTTGTCATGTGCTACCATGCATCCTATGTCAACTATTAAATTGACTGGTGACCAATATTTGTTTTATGTTGTCATATCTTATGTGTTGTCCTAACTCTATTTCATGTTTTAATCATTACTTGATATAGTAAGACAATCACTTTTTGCTTCTTCTTTGTCCTGACATTATTCATCTGAAAAAGACACTATTTATGGAAAGTGATGTATTCATGCTTTCTTTGATGTGCTATTAAATTTTAAATCTTAAATGCTTGATGTTTTGATTCCTCATTCTCTTTGTTGATTTTTTCTTGAATTTCTTCTAAAAATGGAGAAGATTCACGTTTAGAATGCACATATTCAATATTGGGTGCTTGAATTTGCTTCATTTAAAGCTACAAAATTTGATCATTTGTCTTGTTTTCTTGTAGGTTGGAGTAATCAACTAGGCTCTTGATGTTCCTAGTTACATTGTATTATAGAGATAATTTTTCTATATGACTTGAATAATTATCCTGACTTGTCATATGTTTGGTTACTTTGGAGTCAAATAAAATATTATTATGCTCACTTGGTTGGACTTGTACAATAAACACATGTTATTCTTCTTTCTATGATATTTTTCTTCTTCTTCTTTAACTTGGTTCTCTTTGGTTATATTATTTTGCTATACCTTTCTCCAATTTTGATTTTTCTTGTCTAATGATGATCTATCTTGTTGTTGGTTCATCTCTCATGAAGGAGATCCATTTGTAAATGGATTATACCAACATTCCTTCACTGTGTTTTGTTTCTATTTTTACCGTAAAGTTCACATAATCTTTGTGTGTAAAAAAATTTCTCTGTTGTTGATATCCTTAAGAATCATTTCTCTAATTTTGATATCCTAAAGAATTATTTCTTTGTTGGAAGCTTTATTGAGGTCTTATACATCTTATAAATGGTTGCTTCCATTTTTTATTTATAATAAGATCATGCTCTTCTTCTTGTCTTGAATGTGATACCTCTAGTTTTTGAATTAGATTCACCAACTTTTCAAAGCTTGGTGTTTTCTCAATGATATTTAGTGGTCGCGAATACATTATATTGAGAAGGAAGAGATTTTAAAATAATTGGAACTAACATTTTGTCAGATACTTTTTCTCCCAATATTTGTAGTGATGATCTTAATTAGCAATTCTTCTACTAAAATATTCATGTTTGTCTCCACTTTTTATTTTCAAGCAATGGATATGGATTTGGAGAAATAGAATTTGATTATAATTCTTTGCTCCGAAAACTATATTTAGTTTCTCCCATGCATCTTTGGATGTGCTTGATCCCAAATGTATGCTTGTACTTCATCTGTTACTTCAAAAATGATGATTAACCTTGGATTTCTATTTGCCTTGTCAAAATTTGTTTGATCTTCACCTTTTTTAATAAGACAGGTAATGGTTTTGTCTACAACTTGCCATACTTATTCAAACTTGAACTATGTTCTAAGTTTGGTTTTCCATGTAGCATAATTATTTCCCCTTAATAATTGGGAATCAAGCAACAAGAACTTTGTTGCACCACTATCCATAATAACCTTTCATAAAATTTAAATATTTTTCTTTCATTGAATCATTCTCAAAAAATCATTTCGATGAATATATATAAGTCTATACTCATAATTTAAATGATGCCTCAAATTTATGAGAAATGCAGTGTCTCTCTGAGCAAAATAAAAAATAGAGGGAATATTTTTTGGAATAATCCAATATTTTTTCTTTCTTTAAAAATATAAGTCTTTTCCTTTCACTTACAATTTAAACAAAGGACAATGCAATAATTTTAATACCTTCTATTGCTTTTCCACTTACAATATGGGATAATTTATTTTCTAGATGTCCACGTGATGAAATATTTGATTGCTTCATATCTTTACTGCTCATAGATTTTAAATAGTCAATCCATCTATAGGGAATGATGTCCAATGGGATAGAAATTTATGCATTGTCAAATAATTTTTCAATTGCTTAATCTGGTGATCTCTTGTCAGAGTGAGAATACTTCACCATTTTATATTGCTTCTATAGTCCTGTAGAGCAATAGACTTTGCATGTGCTTCCTTGTTAATTGATTCTAATGCTTCTTATTTTTGGTAACAATGTCCAACACTTTGTTTCTATGAATCATCAACGTCTAATGAGTCTCTCAAATAGGGTCTTGCTTGAGCGTTCATTTGTGTCATCCAAGATTTCATTTGGCTTGTATCATCTTGATTCTTTATGGGTGCTCAACATCCATTACTTCTATTAACATATTTTGTTGACACTGTTCTACATAATGCTTTTAATGTTTGATTTATTGGTTGTTTTGACTGGATTCTTTATCATATAGGATTCTTCAAGTATTTGTTTCATTGTCCAATCTTCTTCGTGTGCTCATCTAGGCTCTTTTTGAAAGCATTTCTGTTGGAATCAATGGCATTTTCCAATGAATAAGTAGCAGCTTTATTCAATCATATTAAGATGTTCCACTCAATATTATCTCCTTTTATTAAGCAATTTATATATATTCTACAAATGATTGAAATCATGGAGCACTCAAGAGTTGGCTTATTGAAAATTTACTATTTCTAGTTAATGAGAGGGATGCTATCTTTACCTCTATTTCTAAAATTTTTAAAATTTTATGCACCTCATGGAGATTGGTTCTTTCTATTTTGTAAAAAATACAAGAATGTGCAAGTCTTGTGTTGGATTTTTTCGTCCTCTATTATGTAGCATCTTGGTGCCTTCCTTTGCTTGCTGAAAACTTGGTATCACTATTGGTGCTTATGCTTAGATGCTTTTATTTTGCTTTCCAATATTTTGACAAATGCTTGATCACATTCAATTTTTTATTTACAAGTTTATGACAAAAATTTTCCTTAAGCTGGTCTTTAGCAAGTGTAGACACCAAAATCTGGTCAATCTGATTAGGCGACCAAGACAGGGTCTAATTGACACCATATGGCCCCCTTGGGCAAACCTCAGAGGTTTAATAGTGGTACTAACCACTCTTTGAAGGCTCTACCCCACTTTTGGGAGCTTTTGGGCCATATAGGCATGATCGTCCCACCCCAGGATGGTCATAGTTTATGGCCGTCCCACCCTAGGACGGTGGCAAACTGGTCGTCTTGGGGTGGGACGGCCACAAGGTTTGACTCCCAAAAAGTCAAATTTGGACAAATGGCATCCAAAAATTGCCATTTTCCCTACTATTCAAGCATGCAAATCAAAGGACACAACATCCTTATGACATACTGCATGAGGGAGGCCAAATAGGGAGATTCTCTTCCCCCTTCAATGCATGCCACCCTTCGGCCAAATGGCGCCTCTTGCCCTCACATGCCTTCGTGCCCAAAGGCCTCCTTTGGCTATAAAGTGGATCCATTTTCCACACAAGATATAAAGAGGATTTTTGAGACATAACAATGGAGTGCTACCAAGATTTCTCCTCACCTTTTTGTGCCCTTTTCTCTTGGTATCTCTACCTAGCGAAGGAGGTTTGCGAATGATATAGGAGGCGTAATTTGTTTGCAAAATTGGATCAATTGAGTGAATATAACCATAAAATTTAATGAAAACACTATTTAGGAGGTCCCTAACCAATTCATAGAGGAATTGGTGATAAAATAAGTGCAGAACTGGTGGTCGTCCCACCCTAGGATGGCCCCCATTCTATGATTGTCCCAACCGTACCACCCTATAATGAGAATAGATATGTGTATGATTTATTTACTATTATTTTTTATTTATATTCTAGATTAGTATATGAACGTTCTATCCAAATTTCATGTATTTTGGAGCTATATTGAATGAGATATCATATTTTTAGTGTTTTGTAGGATCTTATGCAGGTCTACGGAGCTCATATGGATATGCACACAAAAATATTATTAATTTTGCCAATATGACAATATGTGTTGTCTTAAAATGTCATATTATGTATTCTATCCAATTTTCATGCATTTTGGATATGTTTAGGGACAAAAATTGCTTACTTTAGGTTTTGCAAGCTTACTGCAATTACGCCACGCCATACCATGCAATTTCGATTCTATTTTTAGTAATATCTTCCCAATACCATATATTTTATATAACTCTACAATTTTAAGTCATTTGGAGTTGAATTAGATAGGCATATTTCATATTCATGTTTTCTAGTATTTTAGTGCCTGTGGGGATTGCATGTTTTTACCATACACACTTGCTACTTAACGAATATGATTTACTTGTGTGTAGGTGTAGGTTTCTACAGTATACAAGGAAGAAGCACAAGATCATAGAATAATTCGGTGACATATTAGGTTCACCCACCTCAATTATGGGTACGAGGAAAGACATTGGAAGTGCATGCAAGCTTCTTTGAAAGGAATTGATCCTTTGGGCACCCCATAATTTTGTAAAAAATTGTATCAATCCAGAGCCCTCAAGGGGATATTTATGTAACCATGGTTTTTAACCATTATATTAATAGAAATAAACTTCCTTTTATTTCATTTCTTGCAATTTGGTGTCTTTTCCACTTTTACTTGCATGCTTCCGTTTTGATGCTCATCATTCATTAGCGATAGATGCATATTGTTTATCACTCTTAGGTGCACCATTTTTTCCCTACTTCAGCAATATTTCTTATCCTAGTTCTTCTACTATGGTCTATCCTAAGACTCTTCTTAGTAAAACTTATGTGGAATTTGCTTCACAGAGAAGATAGTTACTTACTTTTAAGTTAACCTTGATCAATCTTCGATAGGGTTGTTTACCCTAAAATTTATTTTCAAAAGATTGATTCTTGAGATTCTTTGGATCAAAGGGAGAGGAGGATTAGAAGGAGAGTTGGCTCTTCCTTATACTTTCTCTAATACCACATGTTAAAACTGAATGCTTCTATGATTTTTATTATGAAATGGTAGATATTTAAATATATTGAATGCCCAATTTTGGCATAACAAACTTCTAACTTATCCTGCAACTACCCTTGTTCTATAGTAAATGCATCGTCCTTGTGATGGGTGGTTATACCAATCTCATAGTCACATGGAATATGATATAATAATTCCTAATATTTTATAGGTGCTTTATGAATGGTGACTCTATTATGAACTTAAAAAAATAAAATTTTCACAAGGTAAGCAAGCAAGTCCATCAAATCAATAAAATTATCATTTTTAACTCTAAAATTTCCTTCTGCCATTGGTAGAAAACAATCAAGATGAGTGAGAATTTTTTGCCAATCCCTCTCTTAGAAAGTGATTCACTCCAATTGAGACTAACCACCCATAAAAATTTACATTTATAGGAGAATCTAGGTCGATGCTTTGTGAGATGGTGATTGTTATGAACTTCAAGAAAATCAAGTGAATCACTTCCTAAGATCTTCTTCATAAAAAAATCTAATTTTATGGGGTGTTACCCCAATTCCTACCCCCTGAACATGGGAGATCCAATTTTATCTCCAACATATTTGATCTTTGGGTAGGATTATGGTGGCTTAACCATGGGAAAATCCTTAGATGTTATAAAGAATGTTATAGTATTAAAATCCTCAAGTACCTCAATACATGCAAATTCCTCAAGGTTAACAATTTTTTTTATAAAATTTACAACCAACATGCAACCTCATCAACTAATGAATAGTTCATACAACAAGAGGTGATACCACCCATTTATTAAGCTACATAAAAACAATAATTGACTCAATATCTTTAACAAACAACATATGCTTGAAAAAAACAAACCACATACCAAATGTTGTGTAGGAAGACATAATCTAAACAATTATGTTATTATATTTAGGGGATCAATAAACAAGTTAATATTCATAATTTAGGGGATCAAATAAATATTTAATCTTATTATCATCAAAAGAAAAATTGCATATTGTTTGCATTAGGCTTGTTTGTCATATCTTCTTTGAACCCTTGCTCTTGAAAACAAAATCTTCTTTACTTTAAAAAAAAAAAAATAAGCTATGTGTGGATTCTATTGGGAGTCACTCTTTTTACAAAAACAAAATATTACATTGCTCTCATTTCATTTCTAACAAGTTAATTAAAACATACCTATCTTTGCCTTTCTATCAAAGATATTCTTCATCTTCCTCAAATTGCTAAGTTTCTATAATAACCTTTTTTTTAAGGAACTAATAATAAGAACAACCCTTACATGACATATAACTCCAATGGATAGAAGGAAAACAAACATAACAGTCATCCATAAAAGAGGAAATCAGTTCGATTATTTTTCTTTCGTAGTAGAGGTTCTTCCTCCTATAGAGTTGCAATACTTGAGAGTGTATTTTTGCACTTCAAGCTCCTGAGGTAATATCTAGTTGTAACACATTTTGTAGGATCTTCATTTTTAGAAAACTTACCATCATTGATTATTTCATAATTAGCTTCAATAATACCATATGAGGTGCTAATATTTTCCATGGAACCATCTATATGGTCTTTAGTAACCATTTAGATTTCATCAATGATTTGATTCAATTTCTCCTTTTGGAATTGAGTCTTATGTTGCTCACATAATTCCTATTGGATAATTGGTGCATCTGGAGGATGAGCTTCTTTCTTTTGAACTAGGATATTTGAATATTTTGAATCATTCACATGTAGGGCCTTCTCCTCCACCAAGGAGAAATTAGAGCATGATTGGATGATCGGGAAAAATATTCTTTAATTTTATCATCAAATCAAAAAATCATTTTAGTTATTAGATCTTGTTTATTGTATTGCATGATGCATTTGTAGCTAACTAGAACTAGATTAAGGTTAAGTGTTGGAAAGGAAATATTAGGAGAAATATAGGTGTTCTCTAAATAATCCACTAAACCCTAGATATTAAGCTCACAAACTACCCCTATCCTTGAGGTGAGGAAGGAGAGGGAAGCATTGCAAAGAATCCCTTCATGATACCTTTTTCCTATAACATATCTCATAGGAACCAATATAATAAATGTGTCATTGGTCTTAATCATTATAGCCTTAATTACTAGGCCTCTTTAACCACAATTGAATGTCATTTCTTGATAAATCTAAAACATTTTGAAAGAAAAATGAAAGAAATATATCAAGGCCAAGTGCTCTATTAGGATGGAAAGAGAAAATTGATTCATGTAGCTCCTCCATATATATCTTCTTTATCAAGATTTCAATTTATCACTATGTGATAATTGATAGAATATTTTGCAAATTCTTACCTTGTGGCTCCTTCTCTTGTCCAAAATTTGACAAACTATCTTTGAAATAACTGATTTCTTTTTTCCTCATATATTCTTCTTCCTTCATATTTTTTTTTCTATCTAGAGTTAAAATATTTTTGATGCAATGTAAAGAAAAAAATATTTTTACTATAGCATGAAAAAAATTGGTATTTCTATGTCCTTACTTGAGCAATTTCTCCTTATATTTTTAGAACCAACAAGACTTCTCCTTTTTCAATGCATTATGATAATCATAAAGGAATTGTTTTTCTTGTACACGGTCGATTCCATTTATTTCTACTTTATCTTATAAATTTTTGAGCTTGGATTTAATTTCCTTCTTTTTTCTTAATGTTACCAAATGATTTTGTACTCTAAATATTCATTTTTCCATTTAGATATTTTATCTTTTGAACAAATTTGTAGATACATGATATTTCAGAATTTGCTTCATCCCATAATAACATAACTATTTGGAAGAAATCAGAACCTTGGAGTCACATAGATTGGAAGTAAAATGGCTTTGGTTGATCATTATTTATTGTCTTTTAAGCCTTATTATCTTAAAATATCACATGTACCAATACAAATAAGCTATAATATTATAGGTCAAAATATCAATAATCGAGAGTAGAATTATATAAATGAGCAATCAAATATATATCTAGGTCAATATAATAATGAAATAACATTCACTTATAATATTAAATATAAATGTAAAATGGAAAAAATCATTCATGTACATGCATGAAGAAAACTTACAATATGAATTGCTCAAAATCTATATACAAGCTTTATTATCAATGCTTGCTATGTGGTGATCGTTACAAACCGTTTTCCCTTACATTGTATGGAGCTTTGTCTCCATAATGTAGCCATAATAATGTGACTCTTCAATACTTGTCTATTGCACTCCTTGCATACTGGAAGATGAAACTTTTTCTCTTCTTGACCTTTGGCTTCTCATCTTGCCACTTTGTATACTAGACTCTTCACTCTCTTCTTACATGCATACTTGAACCTATGGCACTTGCACACTTCTACATGGCTCTTACTCTCCTACATGCACTCCTAATACAAGACACTTGTGCACATCCTCACAAAATATATTTGCACACTTACATAAATGACACTTATGCACATTATCTCAATACATACTTGCACTATTTTTTTTAATTAGGTAAATGAAGAGGTTTTGAAAGGGTTCCCAAACCTTTTACAAGGAGGAAGCTACAACTTCCAAATATAAGGCCAAAAAATAATAGACCAAAAGCTATCCCACCCTGTGGGATTTACAATATGCTAAACCATCATCTGCCAAAGTAGAAGGGATGCAAGAAGAGCAAAAAATGAATAGGGAAAATTGAGAGAGCGTAGAGAGCCTTAGTCCCCGGGACCTTGATTCCACAACAAGGCAAAAAAATAGACCAAAAGTTGTCCCACTCTATGGGACAAACAACAAGCCAAAACATCATCTGCCAAAACATAAGAACTTCAAGAAGTGTAGGGAAGGAGTAAGGAGTATTGAGAGAATGAAAAATGAATCAATCCTCTAGATCCTCATCCCCACTAGTTTCCTTGCCGACCTTAGAGTCTCTCAAGTCCCTCTAGTCCCATTTCATTATTGCTTTGACCTCCTTCACACACAAAATAACCACTTTGAGGGTGCTTGTTAAGGATATCATGAATTCTTTCATCATTCTTCTTATCGATTTGAGCATTTGAGGGGGTCTTGAGAACTGGTGGGCTTTTCCTTCTTTCCCACAAAGGACCCATTGGAGGTCTTGTATTTTTTCTTGACTAAACAAAATTCTTTCGAATATTTAGAATCCATAATAAATAGGGGGCCTTATCTACTTTCATTGTTATGGAAAATAGCTACTAGAGTGTCTAGCTCTTTCCTCGCTTGCTTCGACACCTTTAGAAATCACTAAAGCGTCACCTTACCCCTTATGCATCTCTAACACCTTTCCACCTTTCCACTTAATGTACTATAATGATTGGATCCATACAATTGAACTTTTTAAGATTTTAGAAAAAAATGGTTTTAGTCTTATATATATATATATATATATACACACACTTTAGGATAAACTTTGTTTGCTGAATAATATAGATGATAGGGCACCATAATACCAATAGGGTATTATTTTAGATTTCATTTTAACATGTTTCAAAAAATACAACATGCTCAATTCTACAAGGAATAAGTGATAGTTTATTTGAGAATTCAAAAAAGATGTAAATTATTCCTAACTTACAGACTTGATACTCCTACGATAAACATCACTTGCATGGATCCAATCATTATAGTACATTAAGTGGAATATCCATAAGAGAAAGGGAACCAAATGAAACTTGAAGAACTCTATTTGCATAAAATCTTATAAATATTTATCTTTTTAAAACAAGTCACACTATAGTAATAGACAAAGCTCTTAAAAAGCAAACTAAGGTTTTTAAAAAACCCTAAAAAAGACATGGTTGATTCATAAAACTTGTTCAATAGCCACTATGAAAAATACAACTCATTTTAAATTTTACATTGCAAGAGTTAAAAAAATAACTTCTTGTTTGATCAATGATAATTCACACATACTCTAATACCAAGTAAAATAAAACCTTAGCAATGACATTGTTTCATTATACAATGTATTTAGAAACAAATAAAATTAACACACTACTCAAGTCACCATAAAAAAAAAACAAGAAAAATGAAAAGAAAGGGATGAGTGCCCTTATGTACCATTGCTAATAATAAACAAATGATCATGCACACAAATACAATTGATCAATTGGATGGAGTACAAATTCTCCTTTAATTATATTTGCACATATCCTACCTCCAAGGACTAGGTGGATTGGTAAGTGGAGTACAAATGCTCCTTTAATTATATTTACACATATCCTACCTCCAAGGACTAGGTGGATTGGTAAGTGCTTGGCTACCAATAAGAGACTTGGGTTCAAACCTTGGGGATGTCGTTTAGCAAAGGTAGTAGTCTGATTTGAATCCTTTGAGTGCACGTTAGATTAACGATGACGATACGAACCCTGAACGACCGATGGTCTCCATATTGCGTTGGGTCAACAACAACGAGACAAATAGAGGTTATAGATGCAACCCCAGTATTTTAACCTTACTTGATAGTAGAAAATGATTGTGGATGTAACAATTCCCTTGTATATCAAAAAAAATGTACATGTATCCTAATAAATGTCAAACTAACATCTTATTAATTTATTATTATTTTTAAAGTTGGTTAGTGTGAGAAACCCCTACGACCGAGACACAAGGTTAGGCATCCCATCCCACCATGACATTTCATAAGGGTGAGAGTCGAGATTATCAATAGGAGTCAAACACACAACCATACATATGCCCACCCCTCACACACTCGCCAATGCCTCAATTTGAACCTTGGACCTCAAACAAAAAAAAAAAATCCCAAACTGTTACGATGTCCCTTAGGCATCCCATCCCACCATGACCTTTCATAAGGGTGAGAGTCGAGCTTATCAATAGGGTTCAAACAAACAACTATACATACGCCCACCCCTCACACACTCGCCCATGCCTCAATTTGAACCTTAGACCTCCCAAAAAAACCAAATCCCAAACTGTTACGTTGCATCCAAACTTTTATTTTTTTGATGAAAGGCCATTTTAATTATAAAAATAGAAGTCCTTTACAGCAAAAAAAAGGGTGGGTAGAGAAAAAATCACACCCCAAATGCTACTAACTTATCCTAATTGCGGATAAATAAAAACAAACTGCATTATACGGGCACCACGGCCATCAACAACAAACTAAAAATATTTTACAGCCAGAAAGGTTTTTACAGAAGTGAACCTGTGGCAGATAGGGCCTTATCCATTTGAAGTGGGTGGTTCCCCCCACCCATAAAAATGCTCCTCACCCCAACCTGAAGCATGAGTAATTGGAGAATAAGGACGAGACAAGCCAGAAATATGCCCATGGCTGCTTGAAGCCCCCCAACCATAATTAGGCACAGGTGCAGATTGCGGAGTGATCACAAGCATATAATGTTGGGAGGTGTACTTATCCGACTGTTGCAATGGGCCTTCATAGCCACGAGATCTGCTCCGAGGAGGCTGACACCGTACACGAAAAATGGCCTCCTTACTGATAGCACAAGGGGCTTCACCCCAGTATTTTAGTAAAGCCTACAAATGGTCCAGCTCCATAGCCACCTTTTTATCCTGGTCACAAATTTGAAACCACACATCATGAAAAACTTCGAGCTTGTCAGCAAATGAAAAATCTTGAGACGGATCAACCTGCTTGAAAATAATCTTATTTCTAGATTTCCAAATGTTAAATAGAAGGCTGACTCTAAATATTTGCCACACTTCCCTCAGCGGGAGAGAAAACTGAATGGGGTCACCCAGAAGGACATAATGCCAAGAAAGCTGCACGGACATAATCAGGGCAAAGAAAGAACCCACCCAACTCCAAGCGAGATTGGCCCGTCTACATGCCCATAAAAGATGCATACATGACTCTAGTTCTTGAAAAAATGCCCGTTTACTTTTATTGGTTTATTATAATATTATAAGACTCGTTTTACAGGGTGTATATTACTTGATACCTAAAATTCTTATAAACATCGAGCTCCTAATTGGGGATAGATTAGTTTTGAGTGGGCCCATACAAAACGAAAAGAAAATAGAGTTGCAAAATGTTTGACAAAAACATTGGGGAGAGATTAGTTTTGAGTGAGCCCATACAAGACGAAAATAAAATAGAGTTGCAAAATGTTTGACAAAAACATCTTGTTGACAAACATACATGGAATAAAATCCAATTATATTGAGAAAAAATAAAATTGATAATACCAAAAATTGATGATCTAGCTAGGTGGGATTAGCACACTATTTATTTATTTAGATGCTTAATGATGGGATGTAGTAATGGAATTTGATTGAGGTTTGGAGTAACCCAATTAAAGGGAGAAATGGATGCATTGTTTGTGGTATGAAGAATGTGATTAAGGACATGTAGCTTCATTAGCAATAACACACACAATTTTGGATTTTATTCTTGAAAAAAAAATACTTATAAATGTATGTAACATCGATGTGAGTGATAGGGGATTCCGCTAGGGGCTATATGGGAAAATTTTTGATACTTTCATTTTGGGTTATTTGGATTTTCCTTTGGGAATTCCGTTGGGACTATATAGGGGATCATTTTGGATACTTTCATATTGATTTTCCTTGGATTTTTGTCATTAAATGTTATTAGTTAACATCATATGCATGTTTTATGTTATACAAAAGCCAAAACTATAAAATATGTCTATAGTAATCAATTTATAACAAACATAAGACTTTAAAGACCTGTCTATTATTCATTGTTAATATGATGTCATTATGCTATGAATTTATTCCACATAAAAAAATTCATGATGCATTACATTTTCAAATGAAAGTAAGGTTCATGAATATTGAACAAATCAAAACACTAAATATTTCTTTAAATCCTTTTTACATGTAGACATGCATACTTTACCTCACTTTAAAATTCAAAATTGAACCTTTAAACTGGAGTACAGGTCTTCAAAGTTACACCCACTTAGCTCAATATAGTCAAATGTAAATATATTGTAAAAGTAAGTTACACAATCATTATATTAATCAATCCATAACATATATAACAAATATGAGGCTTTTAGAGCTAGTTTGTTGATGGTACGATGATAATGTATTAAGAACTTTTTTTGTTTTATATTGTCAACAGGTAGTTGTTTTAGTGGTTAAGATGGTGGTTGTTTCTTAAGTGGTTTTATGTTCAAACCCCTTGAGGGTGGTTGTTGATGTAATTTGTAAGCGTTCTCCGAAGAAAAAAAAAAAAAAAATCTTATATAAAGAAACTTATGATGTATTGTATTTTAAAATGAAAGTTAAGCAACCAGTAAGGTTTATGAGCATTGTACATACCAAAAGATCCTATATTTCGAAAACATTTTTTTTTTCGGTTATATAGGAGAGCTGGTTACAATCACATTATTTTTTAGTATTTGATAAGTGCACAATCACATTATTTTTTAATAATTGACAAGTGTAGGGTTCAAAACACATGGACTGCTTCTACCAAACCTATTCCGCTTTGTTATTGTTGACCCTGCATGAAGGGGACCATCGTTCGCTCTAGATTCTTACCATCATCGTCGGTCTTACGTGCCCTGAAAGGATTCAAATCAAACTACTACCTTTGGTCTTACGCGCACTGAAAGGATTCAGATCATACTACTACCTTTGCAAACATGCTACCCCGAGGTTTAAACCTAGATGTCTTCATAATAAATACCTGACCAAACAAACACTTACCAATCCACTAACTTTTGGGTTAAGAAAACACTTGTCTTGTTTAAGAGACATACATACTTTACTTTTTTAGAATTTAAACATTAAACCGCTTTACAATTATGTTCATTTAGGTTTTTTTTTTTTAAAGTAATACTTCTTATACACATCCACCATGGGGATTGAATCCGAAGCGCATCATTGATAATACAAGTGACATCCTTACCAGTAAACCACACTCACCAAGATCCACTTAAACTTTAAGTATATATAAGTGTAAATATATCGTATAAAGTATAAGTTATACAATCATTAGATCAATCTATAATACTTTTAAAAATTCCCTATAGTTTGTTGATAATATGATGATATTGTGTTATGAACTTGTTTTACATAAGCAAATTTATGATGTTTTATATTTATATTTTAAAAAAGTTAAATAATTTTTAAAGTCTATAAACATTATATATATCAAATCACAAATGAAAAAACATTTATGTTATAGTCGACAACATTTGGTGTATTCCTGTGTTTGCTCGAAAAGAAGGCTGATATTTATAGTAAATTCAAACATTAAACCTTTAAAATACACCACCAAGTACCAAACACTTATACATATGGTCATGAAAGTACAAGTTTTACAATCATTACAATAATTGTGTAGGCTTTTAAAGTCTAACATTAAACCTCTAGAATATACTACCCAAGTATCAAACACTTACGCTGTACATATAGCCAAATATAAATATATCAGTACAAGTTTTACAATCATTACAATAATTGTCTAGGCTTTTAAAGTCTGCTTAAAATTTGTTAATAATATTGTGCTATTAACTTGCTTTATATAAACAAACTTACAATGCATTATATTTTAAAATAAAGGACTTATAATGCATTATATTTTAAAATAAAGGTTAAACAACTTTTAATATTATTAAGCATCATAGATATAAGATGATTCTGTATTCATGTGAATTAATCAATATATTACTAATATTATATTTTTAATAGATATAAGATGATTCCGTATTCATGTGAATTAATCAATATATTACTAATATTATATTTTTAATTTATTTAAACATTAAACTTTCATATTTTTGAAATTCAAACATTAAACCTTTATTTTTTCCAATTCAAACATTAAACCTCTAAACTAAAATAACCAAACCTTTAAATTTAAGCCTACTTAATAAAAAAAACACTCAATACCCAAACCTGCAACATTAAGCCCCTCAGGCCGTAGATATGGTGAAATCTTAGATAACTTTAAGAATACAAGTTACACAACCATCTGTGTGCATTGTCTCACTCAATGCTTGCTTAGCTATCTGATACAAATTAGGTATAATCGTTTTACGTATAAATGAGTGACATTAATTTCCTAAGCCTAAATAAAATAAATACAATGTTACTCGCGCAAGTGGTAAGATTTACCGGTGACTAATTCCACCAACCATTATTTGTATGAAAGTTCTTTTCATTCAAAAAAATTCCTCCAGTTTTCATTCATTAATATACCATGCCTTCTCACTCATTCATTAATATACCATGCCTTCTCACTGTTTTTCTTGTTTTTTCCAATTATGTTAAGCAATTGGAAAGGGATTTGAAACCAAGAGTGGCATTATACTAGAAACCCATCGCCTCTTTACATCAGGCATCCCATTTCTTGTTTTTTTCAATTATGTTAAGCAATTGGAAAGGGATTTGAAACTAAGAGTGGTATTATACTAGAAACCCATCGCCTCTTTACATCAGGCATCCCATTCCCATTCACAATAGGCACTCCATTCACCACTCTGTCTATATTTCAATATTTTCAATTTCAAACTTGTCAATATTTCATACTTCAACAAAATTGTCAATACCACAAATTCAAATACAGCTACAACAACAACAATGCTGCTTCAGATTGAGCACAAATAAGGAACAACAGGAAACTATGAGATATAAAACTCTCTCACCATAATGAGACAAGTGAGCTCTTCCCAAATTTACACAAGACATGGTAAACTGATCCCAGTAACCGCCCTGCACCTCAAACACACCAAACTGTTTAAATTACTCTCTTTAAAATAACTATAAAAGTTTCCTAGATATTTTTCTTATCTTTCATAAGTCTTATTGCAAATTTATGCATTTAAATATATATTAAAATTCAGATTGATTAAATTTTTAGATTTAAAAAAAAAACTTAAATTTAAATTCCCACAAATAATATGTAATTATTAAACCATCCTAATATCATTTAAGTTTCAATTAAATTTTAAATAAGCCTATAAAACTAGAAACACCATCAAACTTGGTATAAGCAAGGAACACAAACTTTTCCTATTACTAGTGACATACCTATACCTTTGCTTGGTTTGCTCTCATCCCTGTCCTTAGCTGCTTCTGCTTTCAACTTTCTTCCCTTTTTGAGATGTGGGGCTGCTCCCTCTAGTGGAAAGAGCACTTTATCAATTCCCTGAATAGAGATGCTTCCATCAATATAAATGTCATTATCAAACAGATGGGCTGCTGCTGCTCCTTCTCCAAACATAACAGTCCCATCTGCTTCCCTTGCAGCCACCTTGTGAGGCAACCTCAGGGTGTCATACGTAACCCTTCCAAACCTTTTCACAGCAGTATAGAAGCTCTCTTCAGTCTGGTACTCAGGGATAATATGGTAATATAGAATCTGCTCTGGGGCACCTGGCTGACTCAGCTGTGCCATACTGAGCTTGGCCATGGCCTCATCATTGGGTGCCAATACAGTCACCCTATAACCCTCTGCCACAAGCTTGGCCACCTCAGAGGCCAAGGAGGTCAGATTCACAAAAATGTCTGCCACCTCATTATACCCACCATAATGCACCAATGTGGATATAAAGTCCCTAACTTGGTTCTCTCCATCAAACCCATAGTCTGCAACAGAGGCCATTGCATAATAGCCTGGAGTCATTGGTGGTCTTTCATGGGAATCTGATGACTTGGGCATACTAGCTTTTCTAGCTTGATCAGCAAGAACTGGTGCCCCTTGTGGTTTCACAGCCAGAGCCACCCCACTTCTCCATTTTTCAAACTCATCCTGCACAGTCTTGGGCACCAAGAACCTGTCAATCTCATGAATAACACCATCCGGCTTCACAACAGCATTGGGGTGTGTGACCACAGCCAGATCAACCCTTCTCTTCTTTCCTGAATTCACAGAGAAAAGGAGGCTATCGTTGGAAAGAGCTTGGTATGATGAGTTGCCCCATTCCTCTGCAGTAATTCTTCTTGGAATAACATGGGACCTTAACAATCTCTGCAAAGACTTGAGATTTCCAGGCTGGTGAATGAATGTCTTGAATTCAATGTAAATATTCTTATCAAGGCAGCCGTCCACAGGGGCCAAGATGGTGATATTGCTGCTGCCCACCATTTCCTCAAGTGCCTGCAAAAGCATGGCCTTTTCTACAAGCTTTGCCAGCTCTGTGTATTGGGAGTCCAAGAGTGCAACCACAACTGATTTTGATGGCAATGGTGAAGAAATCACATTCTTGTTCTGCTGTGCTGCTGCAGCATTTGATATCATGAAATATAAGCCTAAAGTCAATACAAAAACATGATAATCCATCACTTGGTATTGTTGGAATTGCAGGATTTGGGGTTCCACAGCAGTGAAATTGAGCTTCTGATATATAAAAAAAAACAAGCGTAGCACGTTGTATATTGATAACCATCAGCGGCCTTGGCTTATATTTATGCATGGTGGACTGAAGGTTTCCGTAGAGTGCAAGGGAGGTCAAGTTTAATAATGATTAAAGTGATTGTTGAGGTGCACGCGGAATTGGAGAGATAGAGGTGCAACAAATGGGGGATTTGGCTGGCGCCTTCCTGTATTGCATTATCTTTTGTTTAATGGAAACAGCAGCACTGTTAAATTCTTTTCTACTGGCAGTAGCCACCCATGGGCTATTTAATTCGGTGACGTAGCTTTTAACCTTGTCACATAGAACGATATGATTTATGGAGGGTTTTGGTTTATTATAGGTCATATTAAATGATAAATGATATGATTCATAGAGTATTTTTGTTTAAATTACAAAAGTAATGTACAATTTAATTTGAAAATTTTAAATTTTTATTTAAAGTTTTAAAGTTGTTGTGTTAAATTTAATTAAATTATTAAATTATTTTTTTAATGAATTTATATAGGAGGGATCTTGATTCCTTCGTATTAAACGAGGTTTGAACCTTGAACTTCTTAAAAAGAAACCAAAACCCTTAAAACTTGCTATTATAAGAAATTTGAAACTAATAACTAATTATTGATTTTTTACTTGTAGGTTTGAAATAATAACTATATAGTCCTATGGTTGGAATGGTTTCTTTGAATGTTTAAAGAGAATAGTATTCATAAGTAATCGCTGAGATGTGTTAAAATATTTTTATTTTTATTAATATATTGGTATTAAATATTTTTGGGATTTGGGGTTAGGTTTATGGTTGTAGAGGTTTTTCGGGGACAACGCAACGATTTGGGTTTTGGTTCTTCTTTTGAAAGATCCAAGGTTCAAACCGTGGCGTGGCATGGGTGAGTTTGTGAGGGGGTGGGTGTGTTAAAAAAAAACAAAAGAATAAGTTGTTATTTGAAGTATGCTTGAATCTAAAGTATGTGCATAAAATAAAATAGAAAATTTTCAACATTTAAGAGGTTAAAAGCAATACAATTTTTTTTTTTATAGAATAATGTTTTTTTTTTTGAATTTACATGGTGGAATCGATAGCCGCCACAAATCTGGGCAGGTTGTTTGTTTTTATGGTTGCCATAGTAATTTGCGTTGTCCGCCTTGGAAGCCGTTACACAGTTCTTCGTGCAGTCCGTCCCTATAACCACCATGCTACAATCATTTTAAACATTTTACGCTGCTAAAAGTATTAGGAAAGGGACAAGCGTTCAGTCTGGCGAGGTTCGAGATATAGAATAATGATTGTTTTTTTTTTGAAAAAAATGAAAAACTTGTATTAATACAAAGAACAGTTACAAACGGGAGAAAACACATCCCAACCAAGAGCAGAGAACAAGACAACAAGCGCAGAGCACAAAGTCAATGCTTTCCACCACAGAGCACAGAAGTCAACAGGGCGCGAAAACGCGACATGTCGCGAAATCGCGACAATCAACCCCGTCTCGACCGCGTCAGCGCCACCAGTCGTGAAAACGTGACATGTCGCGAAATCGCGACATGTCGCGATATCGCGACAGCCAGAGCCCTCGGCACCCGATCGCCAAAAAAGTCGTGAAATCGCGACAGCAGCTCCCTCCGGTGCCCCATCACCAAAGGTGTCGCGAAATCACGACGAGAATTCCAAATAGCTCCAGATCTCCAAAAAGGTCACGAAATCGTGACGAGATTTCTCCGAAGCGCCCAGCCAGCAAAAGTGTCGCGATATCGCGACGAGTTTTCCACTTGACGCCCAGTCCGCAAAAGTGTCGCGATATCGCGACGTTTTTCCCCAAGCCTCCTATGTGCCAAAAGTGTCGCGAAATCGCGACGAGTTTTCCTTTCGGCACCCAACCACCAAAAGTGTCACGATATCGCGACGAGTTTTCCACTTTGCACCCAATCGTCAAAAGAGTCGCGAAATCGCGACGAGTTTGCCTTATGACGCCAGTTTGCCAAAAGTGTCACGAAATCGCGACGAGTTTTCCTTTCAGCTCCCAATCCTCAAAACTGTCGTGATATCGCGACGAGTTATCCACATTGCACCCAGTCTTCAAAAGTGTCGCGATATCGCGACAAGTGTTCCAGATGGCGCCAGTTCGCCAAAACTGTCGCGATATCGCGACGATTTTTCCTTGCGGCTTTCGAACAGCAGAAATGTCGCGAAATCACGACGGATTTTGCACTTTGCTCCAATTCACAAAAATTGTCGCGATATCGCGACGGTTATCCTCCTTGTCGCCCCTGCGCCAAAAACGTCACGAAATCGCGATAGCTTCCAGCCAAAGGCCGCGATGGCGCAACAGGTCACGAAATCGTGACAAATTCCCACTGAAGGCCTCGACAAAACAGGTCACGAAATCGTGACAGCATCTCACCATGGGCCGCGACAGCGTGACATGTCGTGATTTCGTGACAGGTTCCCTTCGAAGGCCGCGAAGGCGCAACCTGTCGCGAAATCGCGACAACTTCCCACTAGAGGCCACGACGGTGCTACAGGTCGCGATATCGTGACAAAAACCTCCCTTAGCATCAAAAACTTTGCACATTATCGCAGGGATCGTTCAAGACCTTGCCTAATCACTGCATCCTCCATAGGCATATCACTGTGCAGCTGCATCCCAACCTCCCTCTCGGCACCCATCTTTGCAAGGAAATCGGCCGCCTTGTTGAAATCTCTACTCACATAGACGGGGATCACATCATCTAATTCCCTCCAAAGTTCCTTTATTTGAGAGACCAGAATCCGCAACCTCCAAGCTTTCAAGGCAAAGTTCCTCATGCAGTCAAGAGCGCCCACCAGAATTTGGGAGTCAGACTCAAGAATTATCTTCCTGTGTCCCTGCTTAACAGCCCAGATGGAAGCAGATTTAATAGCAAAGGCCTCTGCTTCATTGTTTGTGGCACGTCCCAGACCTTGCAATTCCCAATAAAGCACAGACCCAGCATGATCACGACACACTACTCCAATTCCAGCGCTACCCGGATTGCCTTTTGCAGCTCCATCAGTATTGATTTTGATCCAGCCTTCTGGGGGAGGGTTCCAGCTACCTCTAACCTGTCTCTCTTGTTCAACAGCTCCCTCAACCAGTGGCACAGAAACAAACTGATTTTCCTCCTCAGCATAGATGGCAACCGTTTCCACGACTTTGCTCCATATGACCTGCCAAATTCCATCTAGCGAAGAGAAGGTTTCACGAAAAATACGGGCATTTCTCTCCAACCACACCTGCCACCAGATGAAAAGTAAACCAAGCTCCCAACCAATTCGAAGAGCTTTAGATTTAAATCTACCTCTCTTCCATCTTTCCCAAATATTGGTCCGAGTCAAATCACCGTTAGCCTGGATTTTATAGTGAGAGAACCAGCGCTTCCAAATCTGCCGTGTGAAGGGGCATTCAAACATCAGATGATCAGCAGTTTCCTCATTCTTGTGGCATAACACACACTGAGAAGGACCGATGATGCCTCTATTTTTGAGATTGTCAAAGGTGAGAATTCCATTGTGCATAAACTGCCAGGCAAAGAAGTTCACTTTCGGCCAGCCCTTGGAATGCCATATCTTCCTCCAATCATGAACCGAAAATAAATGTGGGGGGGGCTCTGGGAGGATCTTATCGTATCCCTCCTTCACAGTATAAACCCCAAGGTTCCCATAGCCCCAAGCTAGTTCATCCTCCTCATCTCTCCCAGTAAGAAACCTTTCTGTCAAAATTTTAGACAAGATGGGTGCCAGCTCCGGAGGGATTGGAATTGGCCACTCTTCCAACCGCTTGAACTTTTTGAACTTGTACTCCCCCATTTGGCTGGTGTTGAAATAACTCTCAATTTGAACCCAGCCCTTGTCTTCTATGGCAGATTTAATGGGTTGCAATTCGGGAAACACAACAATGATGGGTGGATGCTGGTCCCAGGAATCGGTCCAGAAACGGGCCTTCTCCCCTCTCCCCACTTTCCAAAACAATTGATCTTTGATAACTTGAGATCCAAGCTTGAGAGCTTGCCACACTAAGGATCCATTACCCTCCAGAGGGAAACGACCCACATCATTGGGGTGAACATGACCCAAGTATTTACTAGAAAGGATTCTGCTGAAGAGGGATGTTGGCTGGGAAATCCACCTCCAGTACAGTTTGCCAGCCAAAGCTTTATTGTTAAGCTTGGAGCTTCTCAGTCCCAGCCCTCCTTTTTCCTTGGGCTGGGTAACCTTATCCCAGCCAACCAAGGCCCATTTCTTCTCCCCTTTTGCACCTTCCCATAAAAAACTTCTAGCCATTTTGTCTAGCTCTTTCCATATAGAATGTGGGGCAGCCAGGATGGAGAATTTATATATTGGCATGGCCTGAATAACTGACTGTAAGAAAGTTAGTCGGCCCCCATAGCTTAACCATTTATGAGACCAATGATTCATTCTATCTTTGATGCCATCCAAAAGATCCTTCCAGATATCAATTTTTAGTTTTTTGAAATGCAGAGGAACCCCCAAGTAAACTACTGGGAGAGAGGTCCTAGTGAATCCCAAGATCTCAGTAACTCTGTCCTGTAACCTTTGGTCAAGATTGAAGAAGACCACTTTAGATTTTTTATCATTGGTGACTTGATTTGAGGCCCGGAGGTAGACATTTAGAGTATCTCTGATTCCTCTTGCTTCCCTGAGACTGGCCACTCCAACCAATCCTGTATCATCCACAAACTGTAAGTGAGTCAAAACTTCCGCCCCCACCTTAATACCTGTTATCAGACCTTGATGTCTTCTTCTCAGGAAGAGTCTACCTAATCCTTCTGCCAAGATGAGGAAGAGATAGGGAGAGCATGGGTCCCCTTGACGAAGACCCCGTGAGGCTCCAAAAGGTGGCGAGGGAAGCCCCTTGATTAGAACAGAATAAGAAGGCGTAGAAATACAACTCATGACCCAGTCTGTCCAGTCCTGAGAGAAACCAAAGGCTGCCAACATCTTTGCCAGGAAGCCCCACTCCACCCTATCATAAGCCTTGGACATATCCAGTTTAATGAACATTCCTTTGTTGCCTGATTTTTGCATTGTATGGATTGCCTCCTGGGCAAGGACCACTCCATCCAAGATCTGTCTACCTTCTACAAAACCCCCTTGCTCTGAGGAAATTATATTATGAAGGAGAGGTTTTAGCCGTTCAGCCATAATCTTTGTGATTATTTTATAAATCACGTTGCATAAGGCAATAGGTCTGAAATCAGAGATATGAACCCCCCCTCCCCTTTTGGAATTAAAGTGATGAAGGTGTGATTTAGAGCCTTGAGCATTCTTTTATTAGTTCTGGACTCCTCTGTGACAGCCAAAACATCCTCCTCCAAGGTATCCCAAAAGGCCTGAAAAAACTCAATAGGAAAGCCATCTGGACCTGGCGATTTGCCAGTGCTCATCCCAAAGACCACATTCTTTAGTTCATCTCTATCAATGGGTCTAAGAAGGGCCTGATTCTCTTCGTGAGAGATAATAGAGGGTATGACATCAATAACTTCATTTTGAGCTTCCACATCTTGTTCCATACTTTCCTTAAAAAGGTTTGAGAAATAATCCATTGAGTGGGAATGCATTCCAGGAAGAGTATCAAAAGAGTGTCCATTCTCATCTTGAAGGACTTCCATGTTATTCATTTGTCTCCTAGCACAGGCTGATCGATGGAAAAATTTTGTATTTCTATCTCCTTCTAATAACCAAGTGTTTCTTGCTCTCTGTTTCCGAGTAAATCTCTTCTTGATTATCAATGTCCTCAACCGCTTTGCGCAAAGCATCATCCTCGGTTTTAAGGTGCTCAGTAATTGTACCTTCCCTGAAGTGTTTTTGCACCTCTTCCCATCTGGCCACCAAGGGAGCCCGTTGGAGCTGGAAGTCTGACTTATTAGTTTGCCTCCACTGTTTCAATTTACACTTGACAAAATGAAGCTGTTTGTGGAATTTGAACATTGCTGTCCCAAAAGGTAGGCGGCCTTCTTCCCACCACTGTGGAATTTTCCTTCGGAGATCCTCCTTTTGCAGCCAAAAATTTTCAAATTTAAATGGTTTGTGGTGCTGCCCTGTCATAGTCCCTCCCTCCAACAAAATGGGAAAGTGATCTGATACTGGGCCTTCCAAAATCTGAAATTTAATATTCCATTTAACAAATGCCTCCTCAGAGACCAGAAAACGGTCTAACTTTACCTTCCTGCTGTGTGGCTCTCTCCTCTTGTTAGTCCAAGTAAAGTAGGTTCCAGGGCCTTTGATATCAACAAGGTGAAAGGCCTGGACTTGGGCAATCAGAAGCCGGTCCCCTGGATCCAAAACTGGGATACCACCTTCCTGATCCCTGGCAGATAATTTGGCATTAAAATCCCCAGCAATAATCCAGTCAAAATCTTCCCGGGAGGACCTCATGTTGTGTACAACTTTCCATTGGAGCCGCTGGCCATCAATGCTTTGAGCCCCATAGAAGTTTGTAATTAGAACATGTTCAGCTGTGACATTGTTCCTAAAAAGAGATGTGAGAACACCCCTCCAAGCTATATGTTCTATTGCTGTCCATTCCAGAGGGTTCCAAAGAGTAACAATCCCCCCCGAGGCACCTTGAGCAGCCACATCCATATAACCAGCGCCCCTCCATATTCTATTAACAGTTTTGCACATAAGATCTAAAGACATTTTTGTCTCCTGGATGAGCAAAAAGTCTGTTTTACATTTTCCTAAAAGTCTTTGAACAGCAGATTGATGGGTTCTACTGTTTAAACCCCTAACATTCCAGGATTGAATAATCATTGAAAACCTTGGGAGCAATAAGAATCAATTGTCCTCACCGATCCTCCATTGATCAGCTTGTCTCCTTGCACTGCTAGTAGATCCTTATTGGACTTTCTGCCCGCTCCTTGGGAATTACTATTTTTAGACCTCTTCTCCACCTGAGTAATCCCTAGAGCAGGCCTTTCTCTGTTCTTTTCTGCACTTCCCATGTTGACATCCTTAATAACTGGCTGTGTTGGGGAGTGGATTACCAATGCCCCTGGGTTCTCTGGCTGCACTATCTCAGAGGGTTCAATCACCTGTTCTAAGACAGGAGTAAATGAAGGAGAAGCATGAGAGTGGATGTTATTATCCTCAACATTCCCATCCACTCCTTCCATGACTTGGTCCTCTTGATCCACTAGGGACTTAAAGATTTCATACCGATTGGTTGGCTTGAGTTGTGCCTGCTCCTTGCCATTTTTCTTTTTGTTTCTCCTTCGCTTCGGCTGTTCAAAGCCATCTTTCTGGACATCAGAACCCTGAGGAATATTGGATGGTTCTTTGACAGGGGTAAACTTACCCTCTCTGGGGCGATTTGGCATTCCAAGCGGAGCCTCCACTTTTGTGCTCAAAATATTTGGACAGAACCTCGCCAAATGGCCATGCTTATGGCAGACTCTGCATCTAAAAGGTAGGGCCTCATAATCTAACTGCTGGATCCAGGATAGCCCTGCCAACTCAAGTTCCACCTCGATTGGTAGAGGCTGGCTAATATCCATTTCTACACAGATTCTAGCAAAGACAGCTGTGTTTCCCTCTATGGTATCTTTGGAGACTCCTAGATATCTACCTAGTGAATTACCAATCATCTCCAGAACCTGCTCACCCCAAAACTCCATCGGGAGAGCGTACAGCCGGATCCAAACCGGGACAGCCGTAGGTTCAATACGAGGATCGAAACCCACTCTCCACGGTTGAACAAATAACCCTGTCGGGCCGTGGTTCCTCTTCTCTGATTCAAATGCTCTGTTTCTATCTGCTAAAGAAGAGAAACTAATAATGAAATACCCATTGCTTATAGGCCATAAGGAGTACTCACCGAGTGGCTCCCAGTTCTGTCTAACCCAGGTGTGCAAAAAATTCAGAGTAGGTCGGATACCCATGAATTTGCAAATCAGGTCATGGTTAGCACGGTAGATGATTGTGTCTTCGACCAGCTTCGGTTCTATAACAATCTTAGGTCTGGAAGCGGATTGCGGGAGGCATCCATTAACTCGGTGTGCAGATGAACCCTTGCCAGCATTCTTGAATAGCGTTTGATAAGCATTCCGCTGAGCTTCATCAGAGGAAGACGAAGGATTTTCTTTTAACATCTCAGCATATGAGCTCTTTCTCCCAGCGAGAGGAACTGGAGGAGACCCCATTGGGCCCTCCCGGGGCAGCGGACGAACCTTCAGAGTATCACAAAGTCAACCCACCAAAGTCCCTGGTAAATCCTTCACACCAGAAACCCTAGAGCATCGCCCGACGCCTGCTCAAAAATTTTCCCGCCAAATCGCCAGAGCTCCGAGGATAGTATATATGATAGAATAATGATTGTTAACCACAAAATTTGATTCAATTATTTTCCTTTTAATAATTATAATCTTTTGCTATTAATTTTGATGATGACTTTTCCTACTTTATTTACTTTCTTCTCTTGAAACAAATTTTCCATTGATTTCACTCCTACTCCTAGATTATCAACATAATTAGCTCAAATACCGTTATATGATTTGTAATCCAAAATAAAATGCTTCTTTGTCTTAGCTTTCCCTGATATGCAAAAAGTACATATCCTCTCCTCTCATTCCTCTTTGGTCTCTTCCATTTGTCTGTTTCACACCTAAGTTGTGTAAGCTAGTTCTCAATTGGACCATAAACATATTTCCTCTCAAATTAACGTTTACTCCCATATAGGCCTTTTAACATGTAGGATTAAATTCAACAAGTTAATATTCTTTGTTTTTTTCTAACTTCTTTTTCCATTTGTCTGTTTCACACCTAAGTTGTGTAAGCTAGTTCTCAATTGAACCATAAACATATTTCCTCTCAAATTAACGTTTACTCCCATATAGGCATTTTAACATGTAGGATTAAATTCAACAAGTTAATATTCTTTGTTTTTTTCTAACTTCTTTTTCCACATGTTTGCTCTAATTTTTCTTTAAGATGAGGACATCACTTTGTCCTAGGATAGATTTATTATTTATTTTCCTATGTTAATAATGTAATCCACGTGAAGATGAAACTCCATGTGCATCTAGGTGTACTTCTGGATGTAGTTTCATTTAGAATTACATCCATTCAGAATATCTCCTATGTTTACTGCTTGGTAATATTGGATATGTCAAGTTGAGCTAAGCTAATCTAGGGTAATAATATTTTGCCCTCCAAAATTAGACTTTATTGCTGATATGGCAAAAGTAGTTGCTTGTATTCTTGACACTTTGATGTTTATATATTGCTTACTCATGAATAAATCAACAATTGGATTTTGAATTCTTATTATTGGTATCAGATCAAGGGTATCTACTCTATGAGAGGGAATTTCCCTGCAAATCCATTGTTTGATCTATTACTTTCTTCAAATGGATTAAAGGCCTCCTCTGCTTCCTACGTGGAAGTTCTTGATAGTCATGGAGGATTTCGATGTAGAACCTTATGTAGGTTGTAAGGACAACCCACTACACATGTAATTTGTCACCACTACCAAATCTCTCAGTATTACAACAATTAGCCGCTTTGCCAACGATCATATTTCTATCATAAACTTAGCAAGTTGACCTCGCATCTCCTACAATGCAAATCTACTGCATGTCTACATCTGAGTGATGCAAAATTGTCTTAGGGCTTGGTACTTGCCTGCATGTGCAGGCAAACATCATTGGACACAATGTTGATGTTAATTTTGATGTTCTTAAGAAGCTGAGCACATTGCTTTGGAGGAATGAAGACTGCATCACATCGATGACTCAGACCATGTGGCTTTGGGCATTCACCATCGCATAGCATTGGATCTAAATGCATTTTGATGCTCTTCCCAGTTTTGGTGACATCGTGATTAGATGGGATGCATGCCTCAAAGGCTGCCTTGGCATTCCGTATTTGGTGGCTCGGTATATTGTGTAAGGGTTTCTCCATCAAGAATTATTATCCCACGTAGTTAGGGCGAGCACAAATTTAGTACTTTAATAGTGATTTTGAAAGCAGGTTTAATAGCCAGTGCAAGTTGGCATATCATTTAATGTGCATAGTCCTATGCACAAGGGCAAGATGTTTGCTCTTCGATTGCTTGTTAGAAACATGTCTTTGATGGTCAACTATTGACTGCTTGCACCCATGCATTGTCATCTTTCTAAATGGCCTTTGCATGAAAGATCATGGACAAGACACGTGTCCATAGTTTGGAGACCATGATGATTGATCATTGCATAGTTTAATCGTGTGGACCTCCCCTTTCCTTTCAAGGCATATATAATTTTTGAAGGGCTTTCATTGATTGATTAATTTAATTAATCAATCGAATCTTATTTAATTAATTAATTAACAAACTGATAATTAATTAATTTAATACACCTTTGTACTTAATTAATTATATTGAGATAAGACTTTGTATTAGGCGCCTTATAAAAGCTTTATATGCTTTTCAATAATTGAGTCCACTTCCACTTGTGGCTTTTGTACTAGGATCCATTGGATCTTTGAGGAGTTAACTACTCCCATTTGGGATTTTGTAAAATTTTGTGGATTTGTAATGGAGTACAAGCTTGATGGTACCTGACACTCCATATTTTTGTTTACATCCATTGTATCCCAAGTGGAAATTTTTCTACTCCTTTAATAGGAGCTGAAGTTACCATTTTAACTTTTTGAACACATTGCTACACTTCATGCCTTCTTTCTTGTTTGCAAGAATTTGTGCCTTTTCCTCCCTTGGTTGCAAAAATTTTCATAGTGATTCGATTGCAGTTCGAGGCACTTGCAAGATAGGAATGAGAATCAACTATTGGTTTGATGCACATTCTTCTAGTTTTAAAGCATGAATGATGTGTGGAGCAAGCAACCTTTTGTGAAAATAATTGAAGATAATTATTACCTTTATAGGAGTAGTACTCCCTTCTCCATTTTGTTGGGGTAATTGTATGTTCTGGAGCAGAGTCTTTGACCAGAGTGTATGCTTCGAGATGATTGTGTGCTCCCTATTTTGAGCAAGACTTTCCACAGGGCTCTCTCTTCTTCACCTACGAGGATTATATTTTTGGGCACTTGCATTTGATCTCTCCCACTTTTCTTGTAAAATAATTGGAGTTCAATGATTCTTGAGTGGGGAGGTATGATGAGAGCATCACTTTGTTCTAGGATAGATTTATTATTTCTTTTCCTATGTTAATAATGTACTCCACGTGAAGATGAAATTCCACGTGCATATTTGGTGTACTTTTAGATGTAGCTTCATTTAGAATATCTCCTAAGTTTAGTGCTTGGTAATATTGGATATGTCAAGTTGAGCCAAGCTAATATGGGGTAATAATATTCTGCTCTACAACATTAGACTTTGTTGGTGATATTGTAGAAGTAGTTGCTTGTATTATTGGCACTTTGATGCCTATATATTGCTTACTCATGAATAAACCAACAATTGGATTTTGAATCCTTATTAACAAATGCCTTTGTCTTTTTTATTATTTGGGTATTCATTCATGTTAATATTTGATTTGTTCATCCACTTGTTTTGTTTTATCCATGTATTCTTTATCTTGTTCAGATCTTCTTTTATTACAACCTTAGCTCATCTATTCGATTATTTTCAACTATCCTAGAATATGAACCATATTAGTTGCCTTTATAGGTAAGGTACCTATCTATTCTTGAAGAATATTCTATGGAATTGAAGCTTTTATTTTCAATTTTTTTTATAATAAGATGCTTCTAAATCCTCTTTATTAATCACCCTTTTAAGTCTGATGTGCTCTAACTCATATTTTACATCCTTATAACGCAACTACTACCAATGATAGCTCTCCATACTCCTAATATTATCTTATTTCTATATTTTTCCCATATGATATTATTATTAAAGTTTATTTCAAGGTATTTGTACTCTTTTACTCCTTATAGACCCCCTCCAAAGTAGAAATATAACTATTTTTTCTTTTTTTTGGAGAAGATACAAATCTTTGTTTCTCTAGTAATTAACTTACATGCTTATCTCCTTGAAAAAGTCCTCTAAGGCCTTTAGGTGCCCTCTTAACACCTGTACTAGCCTTGCAATCAAAATAAAATTGCTTACAAGAAGTCTCACTATATAGTCTCCCAAATGAACATCATCCTCTCTTTTTAGATTTAGTCATTCTTCTAATTTATCAATATGTAAACCAAATAAGGTAAAATAGAGTTAACATCTTTGTTTGATCCCTATGTCACTTGTAAAGCATTCTAAAAGCTAGCTTGCATTTTGATCATATCTCAGGCCTACTCATTAATTCTATAAATTATTTCTCTATATTGTTCTAGTATGCCTAGTTTCTCCATTCTAGTCTATAGTTTACTTCTAAGAACTGTGTTAAAAGCTTTCTTGAAGTCTTCAAAGGAATAATAGGCTTCTTTTTTTCATTCCATATTTTCAATGATATGTTTCAAAGTCATGTTGTGGTTTATTTTTGAGTGTTTTGGTCTAAAATTTGCTTGTTCTTTTGTCGTATTTATTTGTTATTCTATCTACTTATTGATTCTACTCTCAACCATGCTTCCAAATAACTTTATAAATAAAGGATTGATCATAATAGTTCTTTAATGTGAAGGATTGTCAATGTCTTCACTCTTAAAGAGAGATGTTAGACATGTTTTTCAATCCCTTAGAAATCCATGTTGGATGATGTTATATATGCTCTTGATGTGTGGGTGTAGAGGGAGAAAACTGCCCTATCATGTACGATTCTCAGCTGGATCTGTTGGAGCTGAGGTGAACTACAGGGGTGGTATGAAACTTTCGTGATATCGCGAGTACGAAGGTGACGAGAGCGACGATCCAAGATAGCTTCTAGCTCGACTAGAAGTACTCCATCATCAAAGAATTTAGGGAGAGTGGGTTGTGTCGTGATATGGGCTCCCACTGCGAGCTTAAGGCAAGATACATGAAATACGGGGTGAAGTTTGGAAGAGGGAGGAAGCTCTAGTTTGTAAGCAACGGTCCCAATATGTTGGAGAACTTTATACGGCTCATAAAATTTGGGTGCTAACTTTTGAGAGCCTTTTTGTTTATGAGAGGATTGACGATAAGGTTGAAGACGTAAGAAAACCATATCACCCTCGTGGAAACTACATTCGCTTCTATGTTGATCGGATTGTTGCTTCATTCGATGCTGGGCGATGTGTAGGTTCTCTTTTAGGATCCGTAGTATGTCATCTCTATTAGCAAGTTTCGTTTCCACCGCATGGACTTTTGTAGTCCCTGGAATATAGGAAGTGAGGGATGGTGGTGTTTGGCCATATAGTGCTTCATAAGGAGTCATTTTGATGGACGTATGGTATGAAGTGTTATACCACCATTCCGCTAGTGAAAGCCACTTTACCCAATGGAGTGGTTGAGTAGAAACAAAACATCGAAGGTATGTTTCCAAGCATTTATTTACAACTTCTGTTTGACCATCGGTTTGAGGATGGTAAGTGGAGCTTATACGAAGTTGAGTACCTTGTAATTTGAAAAATTCCTTCCAAAAGGTGCTAGTGAAAGTTGGGTTGCGGTCACTAACAATTGTGGAGGGCATACCATGTAATTTAAAGATGTTATCTAGGAAGAGGTGGGCTATAGTACTAGCGGTATAAGGATGAGCCACGAAACAAAAATGGGCATATTTAGATAAACGATCAACAACTACGAAAATGGTTGTTTTTCCTCCTGATTTTGGTAATCCTTCAATAAAGTCCATAGAAATATCTGCCCATGTTTTGGTGGGTATAGGAAGAGGTTGAAGTAATCCTGGAATAGTGAGGGTCTCCCCATTTTGTCTTTGGCAAACTTCACATTCTTTTACAAAGTTTTTGATGTAATTTTTCATTCCTACCCAATAGAAGGAGGTAGTGACTCTTTTATAGATTTTTAAGAACCCTGAGTGGCCTGCAGTGGGTGAGGTATGTAACTCATGAAGAATTTTTTCACGATAATTTGAATTGGGGGTGAGGACCATCCTCCCTTTGTATGTTAATATATTGTCCTTCCAAGTGTATGGAGTTTTGCTACTAGGATTATGTTGAAGTTGTTGAATAAATGCATGGATAGTAGGATCATTTATCCATTCTTCATGCACCTCATCTACCCATTTAGGAATAAGGGAGGAAAGAGCATGGACTTGAGGCATATCTTCAAATTTTCTAGAAAGTGCATCGGTTGCCATGTTGTCCTTTCCATTTTTATATGTAATTTCATAATCATAGCCAAGAAGTTTAGTAACCCATTTTTGTTGTTTCGGGGTATTAGTCCTTTGTTCCAAAAAATACTTCAAGCTATGATGGTTAGTGCATATAATGAAATGTTGGCCAATAAGGTAAGGCCTCCAATGTTGAATAACATGGACAATCGCCAACATCTCTTTTTCATACGTAGAGTGAGCTAAATTCTTAGGAGAAAATGCTTTGCTTATAAAAGCTAGAGGTCTTTCATCCTGCATGAGTACGGCTCCCATTCCTATTCTTGAAGCGTCACTTTCAATGACGAACGGTTTAGAAAAGTTGGGCATGGCTAGAACAGGGGTGGTACACATTACAATTTTCAAGGTGATAAAGGCCTCATCCGCTTTAGACGACCATTTGAAAGCATTTTTCTTAAGTAATGTTGTTAGAGGAGCAGCGATTTTACCATAATTTTGGACAAATTTTCTATAATATCCCGTTAGTCCAAGAAACCCACGTAGAGCTTTTAAGGTATTTGGAATAGGCCAATTTTTCACCTCCTCGATTTTGGAAGGATCTACCATAACTCCTTCCTTTGAGACAATATGCCCTAAGTATTAAATTTCTTGTTTTCCAAAGGAACACTTTGATCTTTTTGCATAAAGTTGATTTTCCTCCAAGATTTGGAACGCTTGTCTAACATGGTCCAAATGTTCTTCCCATGTTTTGCTATAAATCAAAATGTCATCAAAGAAAACTAATATAAATTTACGAAGAAAAGGGTGAAATACCTTATTCATTAGACTTTGAAAGGTAGAAGGAGTGTTGGTCAGGCCAAATGGCATCACCAAGAATTTGTAGTGCCCTTCGTGAGTGCGAAAGGCCATCTTAGGAATATCCTTTTCATTGACTCGTATTTGGTGGTAGCCTGACCGTAAGTCTAACTTGGAAAATAAGCTGCCCCATGGAGTTCATCTAATAGCTCGTCTATGACCGGAATAGGAAATTTATCTTTGATGGTCATTTTATTAAGCGCTAAAAAATCGACACATAAACGCCATGAGCCATCCTTTTTTCTAACTAAAATAATTGGAGAGTAGTAAGGGCTTTTGCTAGGTCTAATGACTCCTGCCTTAAGAAGCTCTTGTACTAATTTCTCTATTTCGGTCTTTTGGAGGTATGGATAACGATAAGGTCTAATATTAGGAGGGTGATGCCCTGGAAATAGTGGAATAGTGTGATCGTGACTTCGTTGTGGAGGTAGTCCTTTTGGTTCATTGAATACCGCATTATGGTGGTCTAAAATATTTTGTAACTCTGGTGTCTCGTCTTCTTTGTGACTAGGTTGAATTGAAAATAATTGGGCGACCATTCCTTTGTTTCCTCTTCGGATAATTTTCTCCATTCTATGCGAGCTGGGAACGTCCTGATTTCAGGCCTTGGATAATATAGGTTTGGTTCTTTGTTGTGAATTTCATCCATAGTTCATAAAATTCCCATTGGAATACGCCCAAGGTTCGTAACCATTGTATGCCTAGTACAATGTCGCACCCACCTAGGGGTAGGACATACATGTTGCCTTTCATGTTATAAACCCCCATAGTTAGTTTATATTTCTGCTTTTTCCTTTGCATGCAATTTTTCTGTCATTTCCAATCATCACTTTGAAGTTATTTCAAGGGTATATAAAAAAATTTGCTTGTTTAGCCACCTTTGGATTGATAAAATTGTGCGTGCTACCAGAATCTAGGAGCACGATAAGGTTTTGTTTCTTAAAATACCCTTTAACTCGCATTGTTTGAGGGGCAAAAAATCCGGCAAGGGCGTTGAAGGAAACCTTTGGTGCATTTTCTTCGTCACTTTCAAGTGTGTTGGATAATACCTCTACTTCGAGTTTAGGTTCCTCTTCAGTAGAATTTCCTTCCTCTATGGCATCTAGAATATATAATTTCTATGAGGCACATTTATGATTTTTGTCAAATTTCTCATCGCAATGGTAGCAAAGACCCTTAGCTTGTCTTTCCTTCATTTCCTCGAAACTCAGATGCTTAATTGGTAGAGCGGGGTTAATTTTGGGGGTTGTGTAGGAGTTTTGGGTTCATCCATTTTGTATTGGTTTGGGGTTGGTATAAGTGTTTGATGGTTTCCCCCAAGTTGGTTTTGTGAACCGATTCCATGCCTTGATTTTGTCCTCCACTAATTTTGCCAAGCCAATGGTCTCTAACATGTTTGTAGGGTTATACATTTGCACCTCTATTCGAATTTCTTCTTTTAATCCACTGACAAAACATTCTTGAAAGAAGGCAGTGTCTAATCCGGATGTTCGATTAGCTAGCCTTTCAAATTCTGCTTGGTATTCGCTTATCAAAGTGGTTTGGCATAATTTAGTGAGGGCCCCTATAAAGCTTTGAAACTTGCTAGGGCCGAATTGCACTAATAGATTATGTGTAAAGGTTGACCACGTCGGAGTGTCGTTAGTTTTCTCAAACCATTGGTACCATTGGATGGCATCATTTTCCAAGTGGAAGGAGGCGATATGCACTTTTTGCATTTCCAAAATTTGATTTAGTGAGAAATATTGCTCTGCTCGGTAGATCCAGTTTGTAGGGTCTCCTCCTTCAAATTTTGGGAAGTCTAATTTGGTCGTCCGTGGTAGAATGGAAGTTTGTGGACCTCCTAACATTCCTCGGTTTGATGACCCGTGGTTGGGTGAATTTGCATGTGTTGTTGCCTGATTTTGACTGATGGCATCAAGTTTAACATCCATTGCAAATATTTTCTCGAAGAGTTCTCTTGTGGTATGGGTATTCTCCTCTCTTTCCTGTTGAACTTCTTCAGCGAGCCTTTTGTGTTTCTCATGAATGGAATCCAGTGATCGTCATCCTTCAACCATTGTGGTTGGTGTAGGTAACGATCAATATGACTTGGTATAGGTGAGCAAAAAAAAATAAAAAAATAATTTTAATTTTTTTTTCCTTTGCGTTTCGGACGTCGAAAACCTTGATGCTGCGTTGAAGATTTTAGCTTTTTCAAAACAGCCACCGGTCACCATGCGAAAGGTCGAGCAATTTGGGTGTAAGACAACTTAATTCGTACCTTAGGAGAAGGTTTAATTTTTCTACGAGGATTTTGACATGGATCCGTGAAGCATGAATGCTATTTGCGTCCTCGCGAATGTGGACTGGCTGAAATGTGCGATGGGAAAAAAAATTTAATGGTGAATTTGCTCCTTGATCTAGCTCTGATCCAGATGGTATGAAACTAAATGGTGCGAGAAATAAGATCGTTTTTATATTGAATCGCTTTTTGATTGTAAGGTAGAAAACCCACAATAGACTTAATTTATATATTTGTTCGATGATGCCTTATTATCATATGTGGATTGTATTTAAATACCTAGTCTAATAGTTGTAAGAGTGAAGGGTTGTGACCCTAGAATATAATGAATAAATAATATAAGTAATTAGGACATGTTAGGAGGGTCCTCACAGGGGGTGTGTTATATTCTCTACACTCAAGGATACCAAAAGGGATAGGTTCACTAGGAATGGTTTTAGGACTCGCTCCAAGTTTAGTGTGGGAAAGTTTAATACGTTCAATTAAACAACCTATTGTTTGGCCTTTCTAAACTAAAGCTATGAAAATAAAATAACAATGCAAGACACACAAGATGCAAGAATACAAAGACTAACCCTAGTATAATTTTGTAGTTCAATTAAATCTAACCCTAGGATTATATAATAAATTTTGGGTCCAAGGGAATGCACAAACAAGATTAAAATACTAGATATACACTATATGCTTTTATTCTTTAAAATGCCTAGAAATTTGACCGAATATTTTTCTTTACTTATAAACTAGGTTTTGAGTAGAAATAAACAAAAGCAAACACAAAACAACATAAAGATCTATTAAGGCACTTGGAAGAGAATTATTCTATAAATTAATGTATTTTATTAAATTAGCCACTCAAGGAGGACAGATCCCTTTAGCCACTTAGAGAGGGCAGAGTCTCTTGCAGAATACACAAATGAAATAAGTTGATTGATGATCATCATTTTTGAATGAATGATTCTATTATAAATAGATAAATCAAATAATGAATGGATGTGGCCACTCAACGATCTGAAATAACTATTAGGATATTGGGATCGTTACATGGCTCCCCTCATTAGAAAGCTTTATCCTCAAAGTTGGAAATGATTAGAAAATACTTTTTGATTCCCATGTAGCATCTTCTTGTGGAAGATCCTACCGTTTGATCAATTTTTTTTTAATCCAACGAGATCTAAGATGACATACTCTAGTTTGTAATATTGCTTCAGTTTGAAGAGTTATTCATCCTTCTTCATCTAGTGTTGGAAGTGTTGTCTGCGATTGCAATTTTTGACCAATCACTTGCTTGAGACAAGATACATGAAAAAATGTATTGATGATCATCATTTTCTAATGAATGATTCTATTATAAATAGTTAAATCAAATAATGAATGGATGTGGCCACTAAAAGAGCTGACATAACTATTAGGATATTGGGATCGTTACATGGCTACCCTCATTAGAAAGCTTTATCCTCAAAGTTGGAAATTATTGGAAAATACTTTCTGATTCCTATGTAGCATCTTCTTGTGGAAGATCCTATCATTTGATCAAAAAAATTTGAATCCAATGAGATCGAAGATGACGTACTCTAGTTTGTAATATTGCTTAAGTTTGAAGATTTATTCACCCTTCTTCATCTAGTGCTGGAAGTGTTGTCTATGATTACAATTTTAACCAATCACTTGCTTGAGATAAGATACATGAAAAATTGGATGTATACGATATGAGGGTGGAAGCTCCAATTGATACGTGACATCACCAATGCAACAAACTATATTATGGGACCCATAAAATTGAGGATCCAACTTTTGATTGGACTTGATCTTCAAGGATAACTGTTTATAAGGTTGTAAGTGCAAAAATACCATATCCCCAATATTGAAATATCTTTCTAAATGTTGTAAGTCATGTTGCTGCTTCATACAATTTTGTGCCTGGATCAAATTATCTTTAAGAAGGTTGAGCATTTTCTGACAATGTTGAAACAAATTCATCTACCTAAGCTACTTTAGAAGAGCTTGGAACATAGTCAGTGAGTGTTGGTGGCTTTTGACCATACAAAACTTCAAATGGAGACATCTTGAGGGAAAAATGGTAAGAAGTGTTATACCACCATTCCGCTAAGGAAAGCCATTGGACACAGTGATATTGCTTATCTTGGGAAAAACAACAAAGATAAGTACCCAAAAATTTGTTAACTATTTCTATTTACCCATCAAATTGTAGGTGATAGGTAGAAGATATGTTTAATTTGGTACCATTGAGATGAAATAATTATTTTCAAAAATTGCTAGTAAATATGGGATCATGGTCACTTACAATAGTTTTGGGTATACCATGTAATTTAAAAATAGAGTTGAGAAATACCTTGGCCACTTTACTTGTTGAGTAGGGATGTTGTAAGGCACAAAAGTGAGCGTACTTGGAAAAGTGATCCACCACCACATAAATTAGTGTTTTACCTTCTAACTTGGGGAGACCCTCAATGAAATCCATTGATATGTGTTCCCATTGATGGTATGGAATTGGTAAGGGTTGCACCAATCCTGGAGATTTCACTGTTTCACCTTTATTGTGTTGGCATACCTCATATTCGGCCACAAATGTCCTAATATTCAATTTTAAGCCTTTCCAAAAAAAATATTGTTTCACTAGCTAATATGTTTTCAAAAATATCGAGTGTCCTACTGAAGGAGATGCATGCAATTCTTAGAGAACCATATATTTAATAGTGGAACCTTGAGGAATGTAGATGCGATCTTTCTTGTGTAGCACACCTTCAGAATATGAGAAGTGATGATGCTTCGAAGATCCTAAATTCTTGTCTTGAATAATTTGAGTAGTTTCATTGTCAACCAACCATTCTTCTTGAAGTTAGGATAGCCATTAGGGACAAGGGCTAGAGATAGCATTGATGGATATCTCATATTCATATATGCAAGATAATGCATCAACTACTATGTTTTATTTGTATTTTTTATACTAAATCATGAAATCATACCCCAAAAGTTTGATCATCCATCAAGATAGGCATTGTTCCAAAAAATGCTTAAGAATACTATGGTCAATATTAATAATGAAATGAATTATTATTAAGTAATGCCTCCATTTCTCAATAGTGTGTAAAATAGCCAAAATTTCCTTTTCATAAGTAGATCATCCCAAATTCTTACCTGAAATTTGCTTGCTCTCAAAATCCAAAGGATGACCATCTTGCATTAAAACAATGTCAATCCTTGTACCCGAAGCATCACACTCAATGACAAAAGGTTTTCTAAAATCAGGAGTAGCCAATAATGGGATCGAGCACATGGTTTCTTTGAGAGATTAGAATACCTGATAAGTTGCTTTGTTCTATTTAAAAGCATCCTTTTTGGTAAGTGTTGTGAGAGGAGCTGTGATTTTACCATAGTTGCGTACGAATTTATGGTAATAGCCTGTAAGACCTAGGAATCCCCTAAGTTTTTTTGAGAGATTTAGGTAGAGGCCAATATTGAATAGCTTGGATTTTTTCAGGGTCAACTATCCTTCACGGGATATGATATGACCTAAGTATTCGAATTCTTGGACCCAAAAGGCACATATGGATATTTTAACAAAAAGTTTTTCCTTATGCATTAAATGAAGAACCTTGTCAACATGGGTTAGACGATCTTTCCAAGATTTGCTGTAAATTAGGATATTATCAAAGAAAACTAGAACAAAATTACAAATATATGGCCTAAAAACATGGTTCATAAGGCTTTGAAATGTTTATGGAGGATTAGTAAGACTGAAAGGCATGACTAGGAATTCATAATGACCTTCGTGATTTCGAAAAGTAGTTATAGGTATGTTCTCTTCCCTAAATCAAATTTGGTGAAAGCATGAATGAATATTCGATTTAGTGAAATAACTAGAACCATGTAATTTGTCTAATAAGTCATCAATGATAGGGATAGAGAACTTATCCTTGATGGTAATTTTGTTGAGGGGTCAAAATATGGACACATACGCCAAGAGTTACCCTTACGATGTACCATTACCACAGGTGATGAGTAAGGACTGATGCTAAGATGAATTATGCCATGTTCTAACATTTCTTGTACTAGCTTCTCTATTTCTATTTTTTGAGATTGAGGATAGTGATAAAGACCGATATTAGGAGGAAGAATTATAGGAACAAGATGTATGGCATGGTCATGTGATCATTTAGGAAGTAGAATTTTTGGTTTGTTGAATACTTCTTCATAATTATCCACAATAGATTGAATATCCTTTGAGATAATTGTAGGAGTATCCATGGATTGAGATTCCATGGAATTTATTTAAGCTATAAAACCAAAATCACACTTCTTTAATAACTTCTCCATGCAATGAAAACTCACTACCTTGGATGGTGGAGATTGAATTCTTTGAAAACAAATAGTCTTCCCATTATCTATCTATCTAATGTATAATATTTGAAGATTAAGAGTAACATCACCGACTTGAGATAACCATTCTGCATCCAAAATGATATCTGAGCTCCCTAAGTTCATGACGAAGAGAGTTCCACACCAATTATAGCTTACCATTTGTATCAGAACTGGAGATTTTCGGTCCACACATTGAGCATTACCTTCATTTGCAATCAAAACTTGAAACTTATATTGATTAGAAGTATTCATATACAAGTTCAAAGATTTAGCAGTTTTGAAATTGATGAAGTTATGTGTACTACCTGAGTCTATCAACACATTAACGTGTTTGTACCTAATGAATCCTTATACCTTAATTGTATGACGAGTTTTTAAACCCATAAGTGCATGTACTGAGAGAGCCATAATATCTTCTTCAGGAGTTACTTCACTTGTATCTGGTGGATGTTGTTTTGAATCAATGAGTGACTTTGTTTGAACTACATCTTCTTCTTCATTGGTGTCATATTCCACTTGAAAGGTTTGATGTACTACACAGGCTTGCTCCCTTGGATAATAGGAATGACATTTAAAGCAAAAAAATCTTAAGGATTTTTCATTATTGCAAAAAGGACGATGAAAATTAGAATCACGTTTATAAGGTACCACATATTGAAATTTATTTTTGATTGCTTGAGAAAGACGGTTGGCATCATCAAGAGTACATGGATCGTGCATGTCGAATTCCTTTCTTATTTTATCCTTGAGACCATGACAGAAGGTAGATACTACTACTGCTGGATTCAATTTGTGTGTATATGTAAGAAGACTTGTGAATTCAATGACATAGTTTTCTATTGAATCGGTTTGCTTGAGTTCCATAAGACGAACCACATATGATGAAGAAGAACCTTTATCAAATCTTCTAAGGAAGAGCTCCTTAAATTCAGGCCACATAAGGGAGTGATTATATTGTCGAAGCTACCATAACAACCATTGATAGGCCTAAGTACCCAATTTACAAGATGCAAATGCAATATGATTAGTTTCTAGAATATGGTAAAGACAAAAAATACCATCCATTGTGGATAGCCAACTTGTGGGATCATATATTTCAAAGTTAGGCATGTCAGTATGAGGAACTTGAACATCATCAGGCCATTATAAGAATTAGGAGGTATCACCCACAGAAGGATCAAAATCAGGAGAATATTTTGGAGGTATTGAAGTTTGATGAGTATTTAAAGGTGGATGGTTGGCATTTAACGATGGAGGGTTGATATTTAAAGGTAGAGGGTTGGTGATGGTTTGATTATTTTGTGGAAGAAGCATAGCCTATAAATCCTATATCTCGCGTACTATTGAATATATAGTGGCTAGGTCTTTTTGTTATTGTCCTAAATACTAATGCACTCCGACGTCTACCGTGAGAGGAATTTTAGTGACAAGGTCTTCTTGGTTAATGATAAAGTCTTCTTGGGTAGACGAAGTAACATTGTGGTTTGGAGTAGGAGGGATGGATGAATTGTCTTGATTTGGAGAAGCCATGGACCAGTGGTGAGGATTAAAACTATTAATTCTAAAAGGAGAGTTATGTTGCATACCTTTATTTCACGGTGGTCGCTTTGGTGTATTCAAATACCCTTCGTTTGATTTATTCATGCATTGTAATCTTCTGTTTGCATTCCACTTGTTCAGAGTGGTTTGATCACTCATGCACTTGATTTGCAACAAAAAATTGAATTATTCCTCGTTGTTGTCAAGATTTATGGTAAAGAATCTTGTTGTCAATGTTGACAAAAGTTATTGTCAATTTTTGACCAAGGAAATTGCCGTCAATGTTGATCAAAATTTATTGTCAAATTTTTGACAAAGAAAATTGTTGTTAATTTATTTTTTTGTTGACAAAATTTGTTTTTATTTTTCTTCAACTCTTTTTTGTTACTGAAATTTCACGGTTATGACAAAATTTGTTTTTTCAACTTTTTTTGCTACTAAAATTTCATGGTTATCATGAGATACGAGACTGGACCCGATCATAATGACATATTGGAACTAACGATCTAAAATATTGGACCCGATCGGAATGCAAACACTAGATACAAGATACGAAGGAGGACGACGATGAGATCAACCCGACACGAAGTATACAATGATTGAACTAAGACAAAGTACATGATGATAGGACGTAACACAAAGTACATGGACAATGAAGCGAAGGAGGACATGTGTATGATGATACATGCAAAGGGGGATGACAATGTGATAAACTATGTAACTGGTGGATAACACATGCACAAAAATTAGAAATGAACATGACACAGGCAAGGGAGGGATGACCAAAAGTGGTCAATGTAATAAGTGCATGCTACATATTATAAAACACTGCATGGAAGGCACACCCACAGTGTAGGATTAAGAAATTGTAAATTTTTTATTGCTTGCTATACACGACTTCTTCGTGCGGATTAAATAACCCAAGCTTAACATGAGAATAATTTTTGACATGGCACTGCATAGTTGGGGGTTTAATTTAGGTTTGAAAATTTGATCAATGCGCTCGTATTATGAAACGTAATCAATTTTCCTGCTCTTATAAATTTTTGTTTTACGCTCATTTGTTTTAAACTTTTGGTCAAAAAATTAACAAAACTTTTATTTTATGCTCGTATTGAGAAACATTATTTCCTGCTCTTATAAACCCTTTTTTACGCTCATATTGTGAAATGTAATCAATTTTCCTGCTTTTATAAAACTTTGATATGAAAATATCCTTTTTTGATACTTTTTAGCATAACTTTTATATTCTTTACGATACTGTTGCTGAAAATATCTTATTCTAGCGTGCAAAAATACGATTCTATCTAGAGAAAGATTGGTCCTTTCTTTACTGTTAGACGTGATGTCGTAGAGCGTGATCAACTAGGTGATTCCATGAGTTTGGCGACCTCGAATATTCTCCTTCTTGAATCAAATACTTGTAAATTAATTATTTTATCATACACTAAGCAAACTTTTTGCTACTATCGTAAGATATTTTTTACAGGGAGTGGTAATAAATCGATTTCATCCTTCTAGTCGGGAGAGTGAACAACAATGCTAAATATGACAATTAGATGTTAAAGTACCGAGATGGACCCCTATAAACTTACGTAAAAGTGTATATGAACATCAGGAGATAAATTTCAGACTAATACGAAATATAAAACCTTTCTCTGATACCACTTGGAAGAGAACACTTCTATAAATTCATGCAATTTATTAAATTAGCCACTTAAGGAGGTCGAAGTCCTTTAGCCACTAAGAGAGGGCAGAGTCTCTTGTGAAAGATGCAAATGAAATAAGTTGATTGATGATGATAATTTTTGAATGAATGATTCTATTATAAATAGATAAATCAAATAATGAATGGACGTGGCCACTTAATGAGCCGACACAATTATTGGGATATTGGGATCGTTACAACAATTATTTGATTCGATGGTTGATCCAAGATTTATCTTACATCGAGAATATCCAACAACTTCAAACCTACAAAATAACTTCACAAACATAAAAAAAATTGATTAGTGTTTGGGGGTCTGCTTGGGTTGCTATAAGACTAAGCTTGGAGGCACATTAGTCAAGCCCCCTTGGTCCTTTTAGCTGACCATTCGAAAGTAAAGTTATCTTTGACCTTTGGAACATGCACAAATAGAATAAAACAAATGTGAAATAGTAAAATAAAATGCAAACAATATGGACACTACAAAATGCTGAAATATGAAGTGTAAATTAGGATTTTGGGGTGCGAAACTTGACCCCAAGCCCTAATTTGCTAAATTCATGCCCTATAAAATGGGAGAATGAATTTGGATTACCAAATTCATGTCCTATATGGGTGGGGTGAGAATTTTATGTAGATGCCCTTTTTGGGCCTTAAAACAATAAAAAATAAAGTGCAAAACAATGAAAATAGACTTGCAAAGTAACTAATGTAAATGTAGAACTTGATGAGTTGATGGAGAAAGCAAGGAGCAATGAAGAGGTGGAAGAAGCACTCCAAGAATATTTATCTATCCAATCACCAAGGCTCCTCCACTCAATACCCAAGGGCAGCCAACACCAAAGCACAAAACAACAAAATAATGACTTGCAACAGAAGGGCACTTGTTAGCATGAGTAAATGAGTGAGTCAAGAATTAGAATCTCAAGAAGAAGTGGTTGGGGTAAAGAGGGAATCCAATCCTATATTATGTTTGGAGGGTAAAATGAGTGAGAAATAAAATTTCACCGCAAGTAAGGGCCGGTCCTAAAATTGGTCGATGAGGGTAGGGGTTTAAGTGAGAAAAATCCTTAGAATACCAAATTTATGCCTAGTAATTATAGGGTGTGAATATGGTCAGCCAAATTCATGCCTCATATGGAATGGGCATGAATTTGGTAAAATTAGGGAAATAGGGAAAAGAGAGAAGGCAAAAGGGGCTCAAATTTACACTTCGAAAGTTTGGGTGGTTGACTAGGGATCTAAGGAAGAATTGACTCATTATGAAGGTTCAATTTTCTATGTCTACAGTGGGGCTAAGTCCTCTGCTCCCCATTTTAAGTATTCTCCCAATACAACTATTAGAAATATTGAGTTGTCATTGATGTCAAAGGCATAAATATATTCAAGGATGAAATATTGAGTTGTCATTGATGTCAAAAGCACCATTGTACATTTCAATATAAGGTGGTGATGTATGCTTTAATATTTAAATTAAATATTTAAATATTAAAGTAATAAAGGTTTGATATATGATATATTTAAATATAAATATTATTAAAAAGAAAAGTGGGTCGACCTTGGGTGCCATAATCAAGTGAAACGCTTGCATATAAATATAAGACTAAATTTCACTTTGGTAGAGTTTTTGGTTGATGCCTTCGATATACAAGTGCAATACTAATGGAGTAGCGAACGAAACCTTAAGCTTGCGACAAATAAGAAGAGTTTGAGAGCAAATGGAGACTTGATCTTGCGATGAATGAAGAACACAATTGTTCTCTATCAAAGGTAGTTCACAAATGCTGGAGTAGAGGCAATGCATGAACACTAAAGAAGAGACAACGCATGAATATAGAAGAAGAGGAAGCACATGAATGTTGAAGGTATAATAAAAAATAACACTTGAGAAAGTTTTTGGATCTATAGACGGAGGCAACACACTATCGCTAGAGATAACACATGAGAAAATATTTTGATTTATAGAAGGAGACAACACACAATAACCAAAAGTGATTACGAAAAGTGTGAGAAGAAATATATTATCAAGATTGTTGTGAAGCCAGAGAACGATTGAGGATAGATTGAATCTAGTAGAATTTGTGAAGCCAACAAACCATTGAGAATAGATTGAAGCCAAAAGAATTTGTGAAGCCAGTGAACAAATATTGAAGCCAAAATATTGAAGTAAGAAAACATCAAGAAAAATTGAATCCCAGAGGAAATTGTGAAAGCAACAAATATTGAAAATTAGATGATATTGTGAAGCTAGCAATCGTCGAATTTGAATATTAAAAAGGTGAAGCCCAACAAAAGTTGTGAGAAAGAAAATTGATTTATTGGTAGCCTTCACATGAGTCTCTAGTGAGTTATATTTTGTGTTCTTAGATAACATAATGCATATGCAGTGTTACTTTGCTCAATAATGAATCGTCGAGTGAAAAGATATTTATGGATAAAAATTTTGTTTCTGAGCTACGTTATTTGAAAAGAAGATTTTGTTGAACATTTATAGAATTGAAGAGTTTGCATTAGTTGTAATACGTCATTTAAAAACATATTGTGAATGTCAGCAATAGATTGGAAATTGTTTGTATTTTCATCTTGAATTTGCATGTGGAAAGGAGCTGAAGAATCGTGTAAAAACAAGCATTGATTTGATTCTGTAACATTGATGGCGCTACTTAAAGTTGAAGGTGGTAGAATATATTTCCTATCAGATAGTGTATTTGATTGCATTGGTAAATTTTGGAGTTGAGAGACTCAGGTTCGAGTCTCATGCATGATTTTTGAAAAGAGTGGCAATAAAGATTTCAAAGGTGGAAGGTTCATTTGATGTTGGCAGCCATGGAGGTATAGTAAGATAATTTCTTCTTGTGGTTATTATAAATTTTTTAATAATTTTTATAAAAAATAAGATATAAGGAATTATGTTATAAGGTTTTATCTTGAAAATTATAAAAGGGAGATATAAGGGTCATGTTGTTAGTATAAGGTTTTATTTTGCAAGTTTTAAAAGGGAGATAGAAGGAGTCATATTGTTATTATAAATTTTTATTTTATTTTTCAAAAGGAAGACCATCATTACTGAGGTAGATTTGGAGGACACAAATTTGAAACAAGTCAAGGCTTTAAAGAATAAAGTAAGAGAATTAAGTGCACATATTCACCCAAGCATTCAATTAACAAGGAAGGACAATTCAGCCATTTCAAGAAGAAGAAAATGTGTACATGATAGTGGAAGAATAGCAAGGTATGAGCATCTCCAAGTCACACACAAATTTGAGCAGTGTTTATGAGTAGGTTTTAGAGCAGATTTGAGCAATGTTTATGAGCACGTTTTGGAGCAGATTTGAGCAGTTTTTGTGAGCAGGTTTTGGAACAATGTTTGTGAGCATGTTTTGGAGCAGATTTGAGCAATATTTGTGAGTAGGTTTTGGAGTAGATTTGAGTAGGTTTTATGAGCAGGTTTTAGAGCAGACTTGAGAATGGGTATTGGTGTATCCTATGGATTGGTTTCCATGAACTTGTATAGGGTATTGGTGTCTCTTATGGATTGGTGTCCATGAACTTGTATAGGGGATTGGTATCTCCCATGGATTGGTTTCCACAAACTTGAGAAAATGGATTGGTGTCTCGAGTGGATTGGTGTCCATAAAATTTTATAGGTGAGTGGTGTCTCCTATGGATTGGTGTCCACAAACTTGTATAGGGGATTGGTGTCTCTTGTGGATTAGTGTCCAAGAACTTGTATAGGGGATTGATTTCTCCTGTGGGTTGGTGCCCATGAAATTTATTGAATAAATTTATAAGCAATATTTTGTCATGGTTTTCTCTCAAGAGGGTGTTTCCACGTAAAATATTTGTCTCTTATATGTATGATGATTTGTGCATTGTTTCATTATTGCATTGATATTATTTGAAGTTATTACTTTGGAAAGAAAAGAGAATTTTTTTATCTTATATTGTTCACCTCCCCTCTCAGTATAAGCTTGTGTTATTCAATTAGTATCAGAGGAGGTTTCTTAGTGAAAGTCTAAAAACTTGAAGGAAGATCTTACAAGAAAACACATGGCTAGCCATGAAGATTTTTCATCAAATAGGGCACCACTGTTTGATTGGACTAACTATGCTTTTTGGAGCATAAGGATGCAGACTTATTTGATGGCACATGGCTATGATATATGGCAATCCGTTGAGGATGGGTTCACACCACCTACAACTCCTCCCATGGATAGAGATGGCAAGAAACTATTTGAAAATAATGCCAGGAAAATGAATGTAATATTAAGCGGGTTATGTGAATTAGATTTTGTGAAAGTCATGCAATGCACCTTAGCAAAAGAAATATGGGACAAGTTACAAAGAACATATGAAGGATATGACAAGGTTAAAATGGCAAAACTTCAAACCCATAGGAGGAAGTTTGAAGACTTAAAGATAAATATGAGCAATATATTTCCAAGTATCTACTCTTAGTTTATGAGATTGTCAACACCATTTGTGGACTTGAAGAAAATATTGAAAACTCTAAGATTGTTAAAAAAATCTTAAGGTCACTTCCCATGAGATTTGATGCAAAGGTTTCAACAATAGAAGAGATGAAGGATATTAAAACCTTAAGCATGGATGAGCTACATGGAATTATCATAGCCTATGAAATGAGGACTGAAAAAGATCAAACATCCAAATGGGAAGCAGCATTTAAAGCTTCAAAGAAGACAAAGAATAAGGAACCAAAATCAAGTGAAGAATCAAGCAGTGGAGAAGAAGCTAACTTTATGCGAAGGAATAAGAAGGTTCCAAGAAAACATAAAGGTATGCATTATGTGAAATGTTTTAATTGCGGTAACCTTGGTCACTATGCATCTAATTTCCCACAAGCTAGAAGTAGTAGTAGTGAAGAAGAAAAAGAATATAAGAAAAATAAAGAAAGAAAATTTTATCATGAAAAGAAAAATAGGTATGATCAAAACAAGCATGAGAATAAGATCTTTCAAAGAAGTAAGCAGTTATTACAACAACAGTGATTAAAGTCTCTCAAACAGTGAAAGAGAAGAAATCCTATTTTTGGCCATAGAAGAGAAATAAGATGCCCTTGTTGTCAAAGACCAAGAAGAAGAAAAAAATTTAGAAAATGAATAACAAGCCATGGTTGATATAGAAGAGGAACTTGTTGTTTTTATTAAATATTTGAAGAGGGTTAGAAATAAGAACTCAATATTGAAGGCTCAAGTACAAGAGGATGAGAAGAAAAAAGCAAAATTGTCACAAGAAATCATTGACCTAAAAGTTAAAGTTGAAGAGGCAAAGCAAATTGAAGAAGGTATGGCTGAGCAGTTAAAGACAAAAGAGTTGGAATGTGAAAAATGGAAATATGAGGTTATCTCTTTAAGGAAGGAAGTGGAAGATTCTAATGATAAGCTACACAGGTTTGAGAAAGCAAAAAAATCATTGGTGATATTATAAAAACATAGAGATATTTGACTATAAAGACTGGATTTGGTTTTGAAGAAGGTCAAAGAAAATAAAAGGGGGAGTCAAGCTCAAAAGGAAAAGATGAATCAAAGAAAATTATTAAAGAGGAACCTAAGGCCTATGCTGATGTATTGAGACATGGAAGCATCAAGAAGGAAAAAACAAAGCATCATCAAGGAATAAAGTCCATCATAGAAACAACAATGAGAGAACCATGCAACAATATCCTCCAAGGTAATTAGACAGGTTTCAATATTACTTCCATGGTTATTGTTTTTCATGTCACCAAATTGGTCATAAAGTTGTAAATTGCAGGGTCCATGCTAAGAATGATTTTGGCTTCACCAAGAGGAATTTCAATTCATTTGCACCTCTCACGGACTACAACATCATATGCTACAAATGTAATAATTTTGGGCATACAACTAGATGGTGTAGAACAATGTTCCCTAAATTTCCAAAGTCAAGAAAGAAGGAGAATAGTCAATATGTTCAAAAGAATATGACCTCCAAAATTTGGAGAAATAAAATAGAACAAGAAGAGGAGCATAGTAATTTGGGAGTTTCACTCCCATATCATAATTGAATAGGCAGAAAAGAAACGACAATATAAGACTTCAAACCAGAGCCACATGGACCACCAGATAGCCACCACCATAAATCTAGCCAGCAGGTTCACTTCTCCAAGGCTGATTGGCCAAGACGGGATGTGGTCTCAAAGCATGTCATATACGGAAGAAAGCAATTACCAAAGAATTATTAAGAGTAATCTGTCAATACAGAGTTTGTGAGAGTTTTTTTAGTACTCTGCTATGTGTGTCTGTAGCTTTTTGTTTCTCCATAGTTTCAAGGAAGAGATCTGTGTCTGTTTCTTTTTCTGTAATTATGATGCAGGTGTTTTCTCGGGGTATACCCAAAATGTTGTATGGGAAGTTTCTTTTTGATAACAGGCTATGTGCCTTACCGGATGTAATGGATTTGGCGGTATGTGGATTATATATATATATATATATATATAGGATCCTTAGTAAGGACATGTTCATCAACAACCCTGGGCTGATTTTTATAAAAGGTTTTGGGTCAACCTGTAAAACCCGGTATTAATGCTATAGTATCTTATCTACCAGAAAATAATAATTGAACATCTCAAGAAGAGCAGGTAGGAATGGGGCGTTGTCAAGTGTCTCATATTTTAGACCCTAGGAGCCTTTGCCATTGATGTCAAAGGGGGAGAATTTTAGTAAGGGGGAGCAGCTAGTCAGGAGGAGCAACTTCTGATCATGTTGCAATACAGGACAATTTCATTGAAGGGTTGCCATCAATGACAAAGGGGGAGATTGTTAGAAATATTGAGTTGTCATTGATGTCAAAGGTAGAATATATTCAAGGATGAAATATTGAGTTGTCATTGATGTCAAAAAAACCATTGTACATGTCAATATAAGGTGGTGATGTATGCTTTAATATTTAAATTAAATATTAAAGTAATAAAGGTTTGATATATGATATATTTAAATCAAAAGATTTAAATATAAATATTATTAAAAATAAAAGTGGGTCGACCTTGGGTGCCATAAGCAAGTGAAATGTTTGCATATAAATATAAGACTAAAGTTCACTTTGGTAGAGTTGTTGGTTGATGCCTTAAATATACAAGTGCAATATTAATGGAGTAGCAAAAAAAACCTTAAGATTGCGACATATAAGAAGAGTTTGAGAACGAATGGAGACTTGAGTCTGTGATAAATGAAGAATGCAATTGTTCCCTATCAAAGGTAGTTCATGAATGTCAGAGTAGAGGTAGCGTACAAACATTGAATAAGAGGTAGCATACGAACATTGAATAAGAGGTAGCGTACAAAAATTAAATAAGAGGTAGCGCACAAAAATCAGAGAAGATGTAGCACACAAACGTCGAAGGTATCACCAAAAACAACACTTGAGAAAGTGTTTGGATTTGTATATGGAGGCGACACACTATCACTGGAGAAAACACATGAGAAAATTATTTGATTTATGGAAGGAGGCACACACAATCATTGAAAGTGTTTTTGTAAAGTGTGAGAAGAAATATATTATCAATATTATTGTGAATCCAACGAATGATTGAGAATAGATTGAATCCAATAGAATTTGTGAAGCTAGCAAACCATTGAGAATAGATTGAAGCCAACAGAATTGGTGAAGCCAATGAACAAATATTGAATCTAGAGGAAATATTGAAGTAAGCAAACATCAAGAAAAATTGAAGCCCAAAGGAGATCATGAAACCAACAAATGTTAAAACTTAGAGAAAATTGTGAAGCCAACAATTGTCGAATTTGAATATTAAAAAGGTGAAGCCCAATAGAAGTTGTGAGAAATAAAATTAGTTTATTGGTAGACTTCGCATGAGTCTCTACTGAGTTATATATTGTGTTCTTAGATAACAAAATGCAAATGCAGTGTTAGTTTTCTCAATAATGAATCGCCAAGTGAAAAGGTATTTATGGATAAAAAATTTGTTTATGAGCTACGTTATTTGAAAAGAATATTTTGTTGAATGTTTATGGAATTGAAGAGTTTGCATTAGCTGTAAGATATCGTTGAAAAATATATTGTGAATGCCAAAAATAGATTGGAAATTATTTGTATTTTCATCTTGAATTTGCATGTGGAAAGGAGTTGAAGAATCATGTAAAGACAAGCATTGATTTGATTGTGTAACATTGACGATGCTACTTCAAGTTGAAGGTGGTAGAATATTTTTCTCATAGGATAGTGTATCCGAGGTGGTTTGCTTTGCGTTGGTAAAGTTTGGAGTTGAGAGACTCAGGTTCAAGTCTCATGCATGATTTTTGAAAAGAGTGGCAATAAATATTTCAAAAGTGGAAGGTTCATTTGATGTTGGTAGCCATGGAGGTATAGTATGATAATTTCTTCTTGTGGTTATTATAAAGTTTTTAATAATTTTTATAAAAATGGAATTATGTTAGAAGGTTTTATCTTACAAATTATAAAAGGGAGATATAAGGGTCATGTTTTTAGTATAAGGTTTTATTTTACAAGTTTTAAAAGGTATATATAAGGAGTCATATTGTTGTTATAAAGTTTTATTTTATATTGCAAAAGGAAGATCATCATTATTGAGGCAGATTTGGAGGATACATATTTGAAACAAGTCAAGGCTTCAAATAATAGAGTAAGATAATTAAGTGAACATATTCACCCAAGCATTCAATTGACAAGGAAGTACAATTCAACCATTTCAAGAAGAATAAAAGGTGCACATGATAGTGGAAGAAGAGCAAGGTATAAGAATATCCAAGTAAATAGACAAATTTGAGTAGTGTTTGTGAGCAGGTTTAAGAGCAGTATTTGTGAGTAGGTTTTGGAGTAGATTTGAGCAGTATTTATGAGCAAGTTTTGGAGTAGATTTGAGCAGTGTTTGTGAGCAGGTTTTGGAGCAGTGTTTTTGAGCAGGTTTTGGAGCAGATTTGAGTAGGTTTTGTGAGCAAGTTTTGGAGCATACTTGAGCAAGGGGATTGGTGTCTCGTATGTATTGATGTCCATGAACTTGTATAGGGGATTGGTGTCTCCTGTGGATTGGTGTCCATGAACTTGTATAGGGGATTTTTGTCTCCTATGGATTGGTGTCCATGAAATTGAGCAAGAGGATTAGTGTCTCCTATGGATTGGTGTCCATGAAATTGAGCAAGAGGATTAGTGTCTCCTATGGATTGGTGTCCACAAACGTGTATAGGGGATTGGTGTCTTTTGTGGATTGGTGTCCACAAACTTGTATAGGAGATTGGTGTCTCCTGTGGATTGATGTCCATGAACTTGTATAGGGGATTGATGTATTTTGTGTGTTGGTGCCCACAAAATCTATTGAAGAAATTTATAAGCAATATTTTATCGTGGTTTTCTCCCGAGAGGGTGTTTCCACGTAAAATATTTATCTCTTTTTTTTGGTAGATAAGATACTATAGCATTAACACTGGGTTTTATAGGTTGACCCAAAACCTTTGACAAAAATCAACCCAGGGTTTTTGATGAACATGTCCTTACTAAGTATCCTATATATGTAAAATCTACATGCCACCAAAGCCATTACATCCGGTAAGGCACATATCCTGTTATCAAAAAGAAACTTCCCATACAAAATTTTGGGTATACCTCGAGAAAACACACTTGCATCATAATTACAAAAAAAGAAACAAACATGGATCCCTTCCTTGAAACAGTGGACAAATAAAAAGCTACAGGCACACAACAGAGTACTGAAAAAACTCCCACAATCTCTGTATTGACAGTTACTCTTAATAATTATTTGGTAATTGCTTTCTTCTGTATATGACATGCTTTGGGACCACATCATGTCTTGGCCAATCAGCCTTGGAGAAGTGAACCTACTGGCTATATTTATGGCGATGGCTATCTGGTGGTCCACGTGGCTCTGGTTCGAAGTCTTATATTGTCGTTTCTTTCCTGCCTTGTGATTATCAACCAACCTTAAATTACTAATATGACTAGGAGCCATGTTATATGACATGTGACTATCCCCATTAGTCTTTGTGGTATTTCCAAGAAACATCCATGAAGACTGACAGCTCGGATAATTTTAATTATGATTCCATTTCAAAAAAGATACAGGAATACTCCTAGCATTCGAAGTTACAGTGCCTTACCTGTTGGTAAATTCGACTATCATTCTTGGTATTCTTGTTGAATAAGCTCCTCTACTTCACTCGGGACACCATGTTCTCATTTGAAAAGTTCATCACCATCGACACCCAAATTGGCTAGCTTATCAACAATTTTGTTAGCTTCCTGAAAGACATGTTGGGCTTTTCTATCCTGTATTTCTTGGAAAAGGATCCTAGCCTCTTCAACAATTTATTTAATCCTCCAAGGAGGTGTTTTCCAATTATTGAGGAGATTTATAACATGCATAGAGTATCATTCTATGATCAAATTACCTTCTAAGTATTGAGTCATTTGAAGGCCTCTCCACATAGCTCTAGCTTCAGATTCATTGTTCGTCTTTGTTCCCAAATATTCGGAAAATGCAAGCATCATATTACCATTATGATCTCACACAATACCACCAGTTCCTGCTCTGCTAGGATTATCCTTAGCTGCTCCATAAAAAATAAGCTTAAACCAACCCGTAGGAGGTGGGGACCACTTAACATTTGCTCTAGGGTTGACTACCCTAGGCATAGACTCATCTAACAAGGTTAAGCTTAAATATTGAGCAATCGTGGTCTCCTGTAGATGAGGTTTACGACTATCAAAAGGGATAAGGTTCATATTCTCATTGGCAAAGGATAGGATCCTGTCAATGATAGTTTGATGATCATGGATAGACTCATTAAAGACTCTATGGTTCCTTTCTAACCACACCTTCTAAAGATAGTGATTGAGATAAATTTTCCACATGTATCTAAGTTTTTGGCTTAAAAAGGGGCAAGGCCACTTGATGAACAAATCAAGTACAATGGCTAGTTTAACCCAGGAGATATTGAAGGCCTAAAAAATCCCACTTAGGACAGTCAAGGAAAAAGGGCACTCAAGGAAAATGTGATAAATGGTCTCCCAATTAGCCCTGCACAGATAACAACGATTAGTGATACAAATACCTTTACACATCATATTATCAATGGTTAGAATTCTTCCTTGGATAACCAAACATGAAAAGACTGCAATTTTTGGAATTAATTTTTTTATCCAAACTAAGTCCTTTTGGAGGACAAAATCCTCATCATCAAGTAGAAGCTTGTAAGCTGATTTAATAGTGAACTGCCCATTTTCCCGTAGGAGCCCAGGTCACTTGATCTTCCTTGGGTCTCATGGGGATAAACTGTTGCCCGAGAATGTTACAAATATCATTTGATTCCACTTGAAATCCTTGAATCCTTATTTGTTTCCACTTCATTCTGCCTCTGTCCTCAACCATATAATCAGAGACTTTTCTGCCAATGATTTCTTCCATGATATCTCTGATTCGGGATAAGTTAGGATATTGCATCAGTGGTTTGTCCTTAGCCCACCTATCATTCCAAAAATTTATCCTCTCACCATTGCCTAAAACCCATCTTAAACCTTTTTTGATGATTTCCTTACAATTGAGAATTACTTTCCAAAAAGCAAAACCTATGATTGGAACTGAATCACTTAGAAATTCCATGTTTTGAAGATACTTTTGTTTGATGATAGGTGTCCATTCATTTTCTTCACTAGAAATTAGGTGCCACGCCTACTTAGCTAGTAAAGCTAAATTCCTATGAGCAATTCTCCTCAGACCTAAGCGCCTATTTTCCCTGGGTCTGCACACTTTGGTCCATCCTACAAGGTGTATCCTTTTTTTCTCCTTTGATCCAGTCCATAAAAATTCATTTTGGAGTTTCTCAATTTTTTGGAAAACCTTCATAGGGGCTTTGAAAATGGAGAGGAAATAGACTGGAATGCTTTGAAGAGAGGCCTTAGTGAGGGTCAACTTTCCTACTTGAGATAGAAGATGACCTTTCCATCCAACAAGTTTTTTTTGAATTCTTTCAATAACCCTGTCCCACATTGACTCTCTCGGAGAACCAATGAAAAGAGGGAGACCAAGATACAAAGTGGGGAGGTTTGCTATATCACACCCTAAAATTTTTGCAATCCTTCCTTGCCTCTGAATGGGGGTGTTCAAAAAATATAACTTGCTTTTACTAAAATTAACTTTCTGGCCAGAAGCGTCCTCGTAGAGTTGCAGGATGTATTTAATTCTTTTGGCCTCAACCACCGACGCCTTAGTCAATATAAGGGTATCATCAACAAATTGTTGGTGAGAAACAACCCTAGTGAGATATGTTGCCTTGATTCTCGATATTAGCCTTGAAATGTAAGCATTTTTTATGGTTCTGCCTAAAGCTTCTGCACCAATGATGAATAACATGGGGTTGATAGGGTCCCCCTGCTAAATTCCTCTGCGACTTTGAAAGTAACCAACAATTGTTCCATTAACCAAAATCAAGAACCATGCTTTAGAAATGTATTCTTTGATCAAATTAACCCATTGGTGGTGAAAAATAAACTTAAGGAGGACAACAATCAGAAAATCCCAATTTAGCCTGTCAAAAGCTTTGTTCATATCAAGCTTGAGGGCAAAAATAGACCTGTTAGTCTTATGAGTAGAGTGCAGAGCTTCATGAACTATGATAACTCCATCTAAGATTTACCTGCCCTGGACAGAGCTTCCCTAGCACAAATCTATGATGCGGGGCAGAACATATCTCATTCTATTTTCAATGGCTTTAGTTAGGATCTTGTAAGAAATATTGCACAAACTGATTGGCCTAAAGTCAACCATAGATTTAGGGGTTTGCTTCTTAGGAATTAGAGAAATAAAAGTAGAGTTGAGACCTTTTGGGATATGATTGCTTGCTTGGAATTCTATGACAGTAGAAATTACATCCTCACTTACGATGTCCCAAAAATCTTGATAGAAATGAGGGGGAAAGCCGTTGGGTCCCGGGGCTTTGTCTGGCTCCATGCTAAACAAGGCTTCCTTAATTTCCTCATTAGAAAAGGGAGCTAGAAGCTTAAGGTTTATATCTTCATTTATTATGCTAGGAATAGATTGCAAGAGAATATCTTTGGCCTCCTTATTGCACTGCGATTCCTGACCAAGGATAGAATTGAAATAAGTTACTGCCTCCTTTTTGATTTTTGTTAAGTCCCGAGTAATAGAACCATCTATTTTTTTTTAAATTTTATGTTGTTATTGCTTCTGTTTCTAAGCGTGGTGACGTGAAAAATATTGGAATTTGAATATCCATATTTCAACCAAAGAGCCCTTGATTTTTGCCTCCAATAGATTTACTCATAGGCCAAAATGTTATGAAACTCTACTAGTTTTATCCGTTCCTCATGCCTAGTAGTTTCATCAGCATCACCATGTTGAATCCTCTGATAAATTATCTTCAAACTTTCAACAACCTATTTTTTATTTTCAAAGAGGTTCTCAAAGACCTCTTTGTTCCAATTTTGAAGCTTTTCCTTAACAAACTTTAATTTACCAGCAAGTTTAAAAGTTGCACTACCCCTGACAGGCTGCTTGCACCGCTGAATTAAGTTATCTCTGAAACTGGAATGTTTGATCCACATAGATTGAAATCTGAAAGGTTTCTTGAAGGACAGAGAGTTAGGGATCTCCAACAAAATGGGATTATGATCAGAGGTAATTTTAGGAAGGGCTTGTAGGGTAGAATCACCGAACATAGTTGTAGCCTCCTTTGATAAAAAAAACCTGTCAAGCCTTTCTTGAATGAGATGACACCCTATCCGTCGATTGATCCAGGTATAATTCGCTCCTCTAAGTTTTACATCCATCAACATGTTGGAGTTCACAAATTCATTGAACTCATCCATGCTCCTGATAGGTGGTTCATTTCCACCCATTTTGTCTGAAGGGTAAATAGGAGTGTTAAAATCCCCAACCAAAATCCAGGGGATATTATGGAAGATTTCACTCAGATTGCCTAAGTACTCCCTTAGTAGAGCTCTCCCTTGAATTGAAGTCAGGGAATAAATATTTGAAAGGATCCACGACCTGTTGCTGTTTATTTCCTTAAATAAAACACTAAGAACCTTGTCATCTTTCTAAATAATGGTGCCTTCTACTATCCGGGGATCCCACAAAGTCATAAGGCCTCCAGACGCTCCTCTGGCTGATTTGCAAACCATCTCCCCTTGATTCCAATTTTTTTTTGCTACTTTTTTTGATTGAATCTCATCAATTTTTGTTTCTTGCAACATGATAATAGTTGGATTCACTTGATTTATTATTGCACTGACTTCCCTGTGTTTGGACAGGCCATTGAGGCCTCTCACGTTCCATGAAAGGAACTTCATTTAGATTGTTTGGGATTTCTTCCTCTCCCCCTCCCTTGAGGGGGTTTTCCTAATTTTTTGTCTTCAGAACCCGAAATAACCTGTTGAAACAAGGTTCTCTGTTTTCCATTGGAAAAACCTCTTATGTGTATGGTGATTTGTGCATTGTTTCATTATTGCATTGATATTATTTGAAGTTATTACTTTGGAAAGAAAAGAGAAAAGTTTTAGCTTATATAGTTCACCTCCCCTCTCAGTACAAGCTTGTGTTCTTCATAGTCCATCCACGTTGTAAGCCTTACCCATTCCCACTTTCTTGATACCTTTCTTAACCTCCATTAAATTGAATAAATTTATTATTACATTGACTATGAGAAGGGTGTCTTGTTCTTATTCATGTTCGTACAACTGCTTTCCATATTTTAGACATTGGATTGTTGTAGTTTTATTATTTGTTTGTTTCTTTTTTGGCTAAATTTCCTTCTAGAATAGCCTAAAATTATTCTATACTAAATATATAAGTTCTTCTCATATTGCAATTACATATTCCTCTTTATTTGCTTTTACTATCTATCTCTACATGTTTTTTTTTTCATCCTCATTACCTTTTTTTTTTTTTTTTAAGTTCTCCTTGTTGCTTTACATTATTCATAGTACCAGTCATTTGCCAAGAAATTGCCTTTTTTCTCCTTCCTAACTTTAGACCTTTTGCACCCTTAGAATGCTCCTTCAGTTATAATTGTAACAAATGTATCTTGTTTCTATTCCCTATTATTTATTTCTCCTCCCCTTGTATTATTTATTTTATTGCTTCCTTGGATATTAAACAATTCTCTTGGGTCATGAGAATATTTTACTTTATTGAAAATTATTAATTGGGTTGCGGTTTTTCCATTTGCTCATCACTTTTCTACCATGATAGTGTTATATACACTAGGTTATAATCTAATTTTAGTTATATTTGAGTCTTCAAATTTTACTTTTGTTATCTTCTTTATTAGTCTTTGTGAGCAAATGACATAGTCAACAACATTACCCCATAATAAGTTTTACATTTTTTTTTTAAAGATTAATATATGCCACACAAAGTCAATAGTTCTTTTACAAAATGATTAATGACCTCTTTATCCTTTGAGAATATTATCTATTGTTGATTTTCTCTCTAATGGATTGTTGTCATTTACTACTTGTTGCTTAGCATGTTGGTTTGTTCATTTGATGTCCTTGCAATAAAATTCCTATTAGAAGCATCTCTCTAAGTTGAGAGTACAATGAGGTGCTTTTCTTTGAACCCTCATATGGATTCTCACAATTCATTCCACACTTTTTGTAAGATTTTGACGTTTGTGGAGCAAAATAGTAAACTAAAATGCTATTAGTTCTTCCCCTTTCTATTATTTAAATCCAATTTGAGTCTTCTTTCTCCAACTGAATATTTTTGGCCCATGTTTCCTTTGTTAAAACCATTTTTCTTCCACATCCCTTTCCATTTTCTATTGTTTCATTCCATATTATGATCTTCTTATATCATTAAAAAATTAAGGTCTTGCATACATCATGCTCATGTTTTTCAATGACATAAATTATGTATCTTCCTTCTACTATAGGCCCTAGCCCAAGTATTATTCTCCAAGGGTTGCTCTATGATTTTAGAATACTAGATTTAACTACTCCTAGGGGGTTCATTTCCCTATTTGTTTTGAAATATTTGACTAGAGATGCAAACCTTTCCTTTTTCACCCATTCCCATTTAAATTTTTTTAAAGCGAAAACCCCCTTGTGGGGATGCCTTGTCCTGAGAGACCACGACCAGGGGGTTCTACACTGTCAAAGCCACCCGGGAGTCACGCCCAACCCTACCTGCACTAACATTATCAATTGGATTTTGGGTACCCAATTCAACTTTTTTGGTAGGGTGGAGATTCAAACCTAGGACCTTCCTTGGAGGATTACCCTCTCCTATTTAACTCACCTACAACACTTGGGTATTCCCATTTACTTTTATTCCTTATTGTCCTCACTTTTTTTGACTATCCCTTCTTTCTTCTTGTATTATTGCATCTTGAGAATTTTGACTAGTGATGTAGGACTTTCCATTTTTTAAATATACCCATTTACTTTAAGTCCTTATTGTCCTTGATTTTTTCAAAGTTTCCTTTTTATACCAAAAAATTATAAACCTTTAAACTCCTATTTCTAAAAATAAGGTTCTTGTCCTCTATTTTTAGCATAGTAATTTTGATAGGTCTAAGTCTTCATTCTCTACTTATTTTTTCAAGCCTCCTTGCTTGGAAAATTTATCCTTTCCGTTATAGTTTATCTTTGAGGAAGTATCTTTTAAGACTAAACGTGTCTTAAACTTCTCCATAATCCATTACCCCTTTGATAATTATATTTGCTAATTTATCATATCCTTTTTTGTTTTCCCTTTTTTGCTTGCCAATTTGTTTTACAACCACTTAATATTTTTGGATTATTGATCATTTTACCACTTGTGCCCATCTCTTGACCTCCTTTAACTAGTTTCTCATATTGCTCTCTTTTATTTTTCTATCTATTATTGTTATTTTTCATGTCATACATGTTTCTTTTTTTATCTTTTAGGCCTATATTAATATTTTTTCGTTCTTGATTGATTTTCATATTGTGTTTTATGGCTTGCCATTATTAACCCTCCCCCTAGAAAGCTTTTTGTAGTATTGCTACTTGTTATCTTAGCATTTTGTTAGCCAAATTTTGCTTTATCTCCATGGTTTCTTGAATCTTGTAGTTATTCTCCTACTCCCTAGTTTCCATGCATTCCAATCTACTCTTGAAGTTCATCAACTCTTGCACTTTTTAATTTCATGACTAGGTAAGAGGGGTTGATTTGAATATAACCTCTTTCCTCTTGGTCCACTTCCCTTTGTTTCTCATCTTATTTATATGTCTCTTTTCTTGTTTAGTTATTCAAGTTTAATATCTAAAACAATTTTTTCCTTTGTTTTCTTGCAACATTTTTTTCCTCTATGTTTTTTTTTTTTGCAATAGTTCTCTTCATTTGTGCCTATTTTCCTATAGCAAATTTGTTTTTGTAGGCACATTTTTCTACAAAATTTAATTTGCTCAGGATAGTCTATATTTCACTATTCAAATATACTATTTTGCATTTACTAGCACTATCTTTCCTCTTGTAGACTTTAATGGTATATTGCTTGGATTGAGCTATATTTCAAAGGTTCATGTGTATCTTGTATGTAATAGTATTCCCAAATATTATTCCCATAACCACTAAAGGACTTTACGTATGTCATTGTATTTTCCATACAATATGACCTTTTGACCTCTATTATGTTATTCATACTTTTTCCCTATATCCCATTCGACATCAATGCTTATTTGTAGTTTTTTTATTGCTTTTTATTATGACTGACTAGCTAGTTTTTTATATTTATATTTATATTTATATTTATAATTTGGATTTTATTTTCATTTTGTTTGTTTTCAAGTGGGGTTGGTCTCCCTTTGTAAGTAACAATAAATGCAAAGCAAAGTAAAATAGTAAATAAGTAAAATAAAGAATCTAAGGATGAAAATAACAATACAATGAATTAATCTAATGTAAGACAAAGACAAATCCTAATTTTTAACTGTCAAAGTAAGGAAACCATAAATTGTGAGAAAAACTATTGTTAAAATAAAATATAATGTAATTAAAATAAATAATTTGTATATACAAATAGATTAATAATGAAAAATATTAATGAAAAAACATTTAAGAAAGCTTTCATGGACAAATATGATCCCATTTATAATAGAGAAACTATTTCACCAAAATTAGTTGCAATTACAGTTGAAGTTGCCAAGGAGACTTAGATCCAGTTGAACATTGAGCTTGGTCACTTGTTGAACATTAGAGGGTAGTGTAGGTTCATCCTTTTAGGAGGTTTCATACTCCATATGAAAAGTGGTAGGCTAGAATTATGATCTACAATTACGTTATTTCTTTATACAAGTTGTCATGATGGAATATGATATGTTGATTCACCATAATATTTTAATTCTATAGTAGAGAAAGCCATAATATTTTGTTTCTTGTAATAATAGACAAATGATCATATTTTAAGTAGATACACAATATCTAAAGTGGTTTTCATATCATCATGATTACCTAATCAAACCTATATACCCAATGAAAAAATTTACTATCACAGGTATAGTTAATTCCAAGTTGATTAATTCCTTTATTATATTACAATATACTTCTTCAATTCACTGAATTATCAAATTATTTATTAATTTTTTAAATGACCTATTTGGTCAAGATCCTTTTCTACAAATATTTTATTATTATATCATACTTGTATTTAAAGCCCTACCTTATTAACCTCATCATATTGAATCTATATAAAAGTGTTTCATTCCAACATCTTAATAACCTTGGATCAATTGATCATTACTCTAGTTATTTGTTCTTGTTTACAAATCATTCCTTTATAAAAATATTTGTGCCTCTTTTCATTTTATTTTTTTTGTACTTTTGAATGTATGGATTTGTCAGCATAGTAATTAGGCAATAAGATGACAAGCCATAGGACCTAGATCATGTTGCTTTTCAAATTAATAGTATGATATTCTACATAAAGTGAGACTATTATTCCATCACCCCTTACCTCTAGATGTGGTTGTACGATAAAAACTAGGCTTTAAAAAATCACTTATAGATATTATGAACAAAAAAGAGAAGATATATATTTATTTATTGATATAACTAATTTGCTTTAACTAGTTATTTTAAAACTTTTAGGATTATATATTTTAGATAGTAACTTGTTTTACTTTGTGGTCATGAAGAAATTGTGATTTCCTATTTTTAATAAAATATACACATATCAAACACCACACATATATTTTAGATCTATTTAAAATTTTAATTGAAAAATAACCAATGGGTTATAAATTTTAGGTTATCTATTTTATCCTACAAAGTTTATAGTCAAATTTTGGTCAAACGATCATCCTAATGAGGAACATAACTACATCAATCTTCCAAAGCTAATATTTTTTTCTTATAAATTCTTTGTGGGATCTTAGCTAGGAAAAAGAAATGTCTAAGGCAATAATATTTTCATGATCCTTATTTTTCTGTGATGTCCAATGTTAATGGATTGGATTCTAGATTTCAATTTCACTCACCACATGGCCAAGGATGAAAGTCTTCTTTATTCTATGTTGGAGGATAGGGATAAAGATACCATGATTCTTAATAAAGTTATTATGCCAATGATTGTATATGATAATATAAAGGCTAAGAATATATTTATTTATGATGCATACCATTTTTTAAGAAATTAATACCAATCACATTATGGATTATTTGTTGTCTATGGGAGATAAATTTGAGTATTGGCCTATCAAATAGAAGGTAAAGTATTTGAAGTAAGGATTTCACGTGATTTCTTTGTGTGCCTTTGATGAATATGAGAAGTTATATAAGTATAATAATGTTTTATCTTAAGATAGGGAGAGGAAGTCTATTTACTTTATTGTGAAGTTTGTTGATGCTAGTAAATTGTTGCATGAGATATTGGAGCATCTTGTTTTGAAGAACTTGTAGTTAATGCAAACTAAAAATAAGTAACATGGTCTACCTTGGTAAATATTTATAAAAAAATTGAGGAGGATATGTTCTTAAGAAGAATCATCAAGAACCATTTGATATGGGTAAGTCATGGGGGCTCAAGCCTAATTTGAGCTTATGTATAACTACTTATGTGACATGAGTAGCATTCAAATTGGAGGTAATAAGTATGTGTTGACCTTCATTAATTACTATTTTTTTTATCTAAATTGGTTCTTTATCCTAAATAAAATTATATTTTTTAATAGTTCAAGATTTAAAGGAATTAGTTAAGTATCATAATTATAACATTATAAAAAAATAAAACTAAACAATGATATTGAATTTATTGATAATAGTCTTGAGGAATCTTTAAGAGAGTGCAATATATATTTGTAGAATATTTTCCCCTATAAACTATAGTAGAATGATATTCTAAAAAGGAATAATATGATCTTAATTGGAATGGATAAATATATACTTTAACATCATTATTTGAAAGGTATATTTTATGGATAAGTATTAACTTGTTCTACTTAGATTATCAATAGAATTCCCATGAAAACAATCAAGAAAACGTCATCTTATGATTAGTAGTGTGGGAAAAAATACCATATATTCTTATTTTATGACTTTTAGAAACCTTTCTTATTCTAAATTTTTGGATAAAAAGAGGAATAATTTTGATTTGAACTTCAACGATTGATCATGGTAGGTTATGATGAACATTCTAAATATCATCTCCTTGATATACAAATAATAATATTTTTTTCAACAATGATATGGAGTTTCTAGAAATTGTTTAGGTGCTACTTTATACGAGAATTGACCTAATACATAGCTTATTAGATTTGTGGCTATGTAAATAGCGAATACATAAGGTTAATTATACTCATGAATACAATATGATAAAGGTGATACCAATAAACATGATGATGAGGACATTATTTATAGTGGAAAGCTTTATAAGGATATGGAGTTGATGAATTATGAAATCATCCCTTTTGTTAAAGTGCATATATTAATATATATCCCATATAGAGATTAGGGTATTATGATCCTTATTAGGTAATAATATAGAAGTAATAATACTTTGTAAAAGTTGAGGATAAACTCAAACAACTTTATTATTATATGTGATTATAACTATATTCTAATATGTTCTTTTTTATGAATTTGACTACATAAATAACACTATTGGAATGAATATTTAGTTGGGATAATATGTATTCTTAAATAATGATCATAGAATGAGTATTTTATTTATTTATTTATTGATTTTGCATGTAGAATAATTATGAGCATCAAGGTATCAAATATAGGTTCCAATTACTAATGTTGAAGGATTGGGGTCTTGGTTGCAATGAAAGAAAATTATCATTTAAAACAACTCATTCTATTTAAAATTACCTAATAATATTCTTTCAACTTGCTTTATAGAATAAGAAATTTCTTGATTTAGATTTTGTTAAAAATCCATAAATAGAATAATGGATGTTATTTCTATTGCAAAGAACAAATTAAGATGGGGTTGATAATGTGTCATTTATATTATTCTAGGATATAGGAAAAATATGTCTATATAGTGGATTATAATTAAATGTAATCCCATTGATCAAAACTTTCTAATTCTAATATCTTATTTATCTTCAATATAAAAAGAAAGAATAGTATTGTTATTTTGTATTCAGTGCATCTAGTTAATTATATAAAGAAAATTAGTTATTATTATCATTTTTTATCTCCCTTATTTTATTATAGATTGACAAGGCTAAATATTATTTGGTATCTTGTAAGGTGCTTGTAGGAATAAGTATGGGTCGAATTCCTATGTAATTAGCATCATAGTAACAATTCAACCCCATTCTTTACTTGGAAGAAGAATGTATGTTTAAATTACTTTTTTTGTGTGTGAGTATAGATTTCTTTTTTACAAAATTTATTTATTTCAAATGCATTATTATTTTGACTTCAAATGGTCTTAGTTTAGAACTACTTGTATTTTCCTTTAGTGATAATGTCATAGAAATATATCATCCATGATTGATAATTACATAAATCATCATTGCTTTACATGATAAACTATCTTCTTCTCAATCCCTATGATAGTGGAATTTAAGGATAAAAATAACATATTAATGTCATTATTCAAGAACAGGAGATAATACATAAAATAAAGAAAGAGTAAATTTGCTCTTGTGATTAAGAATAGGGATTCTTATGATTCAAAAATGTATAAAGATGCTAGGATAATTGTGATTTGAGAAAAACATTGGTTTTTTCAAGTATCAAGGAATAACTATACCATAACACTTTCTACTTATAGTCCTAAAATATTATCTAAAATCCTTACCATATAAGATAACACCATCACTTATTGTAGTTTCAATCTATCATTTATCCAACCTAACCTGTAGGATCATGATCTTTGTGGTGCCAACCTTATATTGACAATAACACATACAACACCCATGCACACAAACAGATACATCTATGGTTCTAACACCACCTATCATTAAAAGATGCCAAAGAGTGCAAAAGGTATATTTCTAGTTCCAGGTATTAGGGATACATCAAAAACCATACAATATTACACTTGGTATCTAATTGATTGACACCAATACCAAAAGGAGTAGAATATATAGTTCTACAACAAACATCAAAACTAATTATTGATTAGTTGAGAACTAAATTATTTCATCTCTTAAACACTTTGTAACTAATATAATTTTTACATAGCTTGTGATTGCCTGAACATACTTCTTCTATTCTTTATTTGAGGTTATTCTAATAATTTTCTCCTCCATATTCTCACATTTTTCTCACCCTATATATATTGTATATCCTTGCAGTGCTTAAACTTTTGTTCTACTTTTACTACATAGAAACAAAGTGTACTTGCATCTCATGTGCCACAACCTCATGTAATGAGTATTTATATTATCGTTAACATGGCTATGTGAACCTTGTATTTATGTTTGAATTATCTATAATTTATTTTTTTATTGTAAGAAGGATTCTATTGTGTCCTATTCTGCTACACAACTTTAAATAAAAACTCATATAACACGAAAAGTTAGTTCTATAAATTATCCCCTATGTTACCATGTTCTTGGTCTTGTGATGTCTTAATTCCATGAAAGTCACCCTCTATGCCAAAATATAAGTAATTTACCTTACAAATACTTACCAGAACCTAAGGGTTTCTTAGTGTTATCCAATACTAAGAGTCCTCTAATAATGCAAGACAAAGGTAAGCAAAATATGGGCAACAAATGATGCAATCATCATAAGAATCACACTAATATGATATTTATTACAAAGCTCAATAGAAGGCTTTGGTATACAACTATAGGTTAATGGTTACACTTTACATTAAAAATAAAGAGAAGGTTAATACCACTTACTGAGGCACTAGACTCAACAAATTGGGGATACATCACATTAGGAGAGTTTGAAGAACAAAAGCACATGTTCTACACCTATTATTGTAAAAAGGAAAGCCTCTACATATTATAATTGATAGTAGTATCTAGAAGAACATAATTATCATGGATATAGTCATCCAAATTATCTTCTAAATATTGATGTACCCATAATGGCACTCCCTAGGTTAGATTCACCTTGGGAAAGGAGTAGAGGTTTGGCTCTAGTGTACTCTCAAGTATGGAATAACACAAAAATGTAACTCCGTCACATGTAACATGGTATCATTGTACACTTTTATTTTCTTGCTTGGAAGACCATACCTCTTTGATCACCAAGTTACCTACCAATTCTATTTGTAGTAAGGATCAATACTTGTTAAAGGGGTGACATGCCACATAAAAAAGTGCCTACTCCTAAAGAAGGTAATGCTAATATCAAAAAAATGGTGTAAGGAATTTAATTTCCATGCATAAGAGTTGTTTTTGCTAATATTTTGACTTGAGAACTAGAATCACACTCTAGTGATGTTGATTTTAGAGTTGAATAGAAGTATTTGGTGGCACAACAAAAGGATAATTATTGCATATTTACATAAGTAAATAAATAGAATATCAATGCCACATGCTAAAGCACTATAACTCAACAAGTTTGGAATACCTCAACCTTAGGATATTTTAAAGAATGGAAGTACTCATTTCACACTCACTATTGTGTAAAAAAGTTAGTCTTTAATATCAACATTGATACTAGGATCTAGAAGAACATTATCACCTAAGACGTAGTCAACTAACTTATCTTCTAGATGAGGATGCATACATAATTATACATATCATGTTGGATTAACCATAGGATATGAGTAGAATTTTGGTGCCAGTGTACTCTCAAGTATGACATAACACCAATACATAACCAAGTCACCTTTGACATGGTGTCATTGGATATCTTTGATGTCATGCTTGGGAGACCATACCTATTTGACCATGAAATGACCTACCAAATTTGTTTATAGTAATGGTTAATGCTTTTACAAGGGATGATATACCATTTAAAAAGTGCCTAACCATATAGAAGGTAATTTTAGTACCAACAAAATTGTATAAGAAGTTTATTTACAATGCATAAAAGTTACTTTTGCTAGTGGTTTGATCTGTGAGCCATGACACCAATAAGTTTAGCCTTGTCGTGTCAATGGAAGCCTATTTAGAATAGAATCAATAAATAGATGTAATTATTCATCCATAATTAGATGTTTTCAAGATCCATATGTAGTACCATTACACTACTAAGTGAACCATGAATTTGACTTAGTTTTTAGATCAAAATTATCTGGTAGCCCAATATACCACTAAATTATTTGGGATAATTATAATATAGGAAATAAAGTTGGGAGTTAATTTATCAAATAAATACTATATGAATCTGGTTTGCTTATATTATAGTCTCGTTATCCTAGTGATAAATAATGATAGGAAATAGTGTCTATGTATTGACTATAGGGTGTTAAACAAAATCATAATGAACTTGTATCCACTAAAATACATTAATGGATTGTTAGACCTGATTTAGAGAGCTTGATACTTTGCTAATATTAATCTCAAGTTAAGTTATCATAAATTTCTTGTAACCCCAAATACATTTAGGAGATAGTATTTAAGACTAGAAAGTGATTGTACAAATAGTTGGTTATGTATTTTACCTTAAACAATGCACCTACTGCATTCATGGGACTAATGAATTGTCTTGTAATCATTCACATGGGATTTTATTATATTCTACCTATATGAAACCCATATCTTCAATAAACATGGGACCTAATCATTTAAAATACATGCACCAAGTTATAAAGACACTATGCCAACATAGGATTCAAAAAACCTAGGTAAGTGTGAATTCGATGTCATAGAGATATCTTATCTAGCATACATATTTGATCGCCAAAACATACATGTAAATCCCAAAAATTTCTATGTTACTCAATAATGACCACCTCTTACGAACTTGATGGAACTTAGAATTATTTTGGGCCTTGTCAACTTCTATCATAGGTTTATGCTAGAGTTTTCATACGTCTCATGATCACTCAATAAAGTCTTGCATCTGAATGTGAAATTTCACTAGAGTTCATAATAGTAGCAAGTATTCAATGAGCTCAAATACCTTTGTTATATACCAATGCTTATAATGCTAGAGATAACTCATTATTTTATCGAGACTAATGCATTTGATTATTCACATGGAACCATTTTATTCTAGAATGAGCATCTAATGGCATGTCATTTTGATACATTCATTGGCACAACTCGATGCTACTCAATATACAAACTAAGAGATGTTTAACATTATTAAAGCTATTTTATAGTGGTGCCTCTACATAATGGATAACAAGACTATTATTCACATTGATTTTAGACATGGAATTCTTGTATGTACAAAGTAAAGACTATTTTATATTAAGTTGATGGCTTACTTGTAATAGTTCCCCTTTGTTATCAAGCATTACAAGGGAAAGATGATGAGGACATCTATATAGGCTTAGGTATTAATAATTTATCTTGAGCTTGTATTATTTCTTATGTACTACATGAAGCTTATAAAAGCTCACATTAGATATAGTTTGTTAGCTTTTTAAGTTGTTAACTCAAGTCTCCTCAACATAGACTAGTTGTTAGCAATTAGTTATATGAACTTCCCTAGTTAGCTAGTAGTTGCCAATTGAAACTCTCTACTTGTTCTTCCATTGAAATTTTATTTTGTTATGATATTCTATTGTTATAACTATTGTATTTATTTAAACACCTAGTGGTAATAAAAACATTAGTTTTAGCTCATTATTATCACTGGTATTATAGCACATTAAGATTCAATGGCCTAGGGTTGTTCCTTACAGATTGTTGGTTGTGTTGTTACATAAAGCAATGGTTTTTTCTTAAACCTTTTGAAGGAAAATTCACTCTCTTATTTTGGTTTTGACATCGTTTGCATTATTATCAATTTTTGTAGAATGGTATGGATCTAAGTTCCAAAGAAGACCTCAAAATTATGGAAGGGACTAGGGGTCCACTTTCATAGAACATTACAACTCACTAACTTTAGTGTGCTATTATGCATGATGATCTAGTGCTATTTATCAATTTAAATGTCTTGCTTTAGTAGCATGCCACTTGGTTCTATCATTAGCATAGACACTATCCAAAACATCATTCTGAAGATTATTTTTGGATGTGAAGACTAAGGAACTCATGGTGAATGGGCATCTTGAAATACTAACACCATATCTTATCACTATGGGCCATGCATCTCGGTGGGAAAATTCCACATATATATGTTTCAAATACATCTACTGGTTTTGACTACTATTATCAGTTTTAGATCAAACATGTTGATGTGAATAACGTCCAACTTTATCATAATTGATCACCATTATTTATATCCATTTTTTAGTGTACTTAGTTTCTTTTTGGATTTATATTTCCTAGTCATTCATGAAGTTTCTAGGGCTCAAACTTACAGTTGATGCCCATTAAAACAATTGAGTCATAGGTAGAATGGTATGATAAAGGTTGTGATGTTAGCTTTTTGATATCTACTATTATGCCTATCCTGAAGGAATCTATCATTGTACTATCCACACTGATGGGGTTTGCTAGAAAATCTTTCCACTATTAATCTTATGTATTTGGCCACCATTCAACAATGTTTCCAATACCACTTAACTTTTAGAACAAGTGTAATAGTTTATTCCAGACTAAGAAGAACTTCAAAGCATTTCCCTATATCACACAAATGTATGAAAAATTGTTGCATTCATTAACAAGGATGACACAAAATTTATGCAAAAAAACCACTTGTTTTTTGGATAACCACATTACCCCTAAAATTATAGCTCATCATCTCATGGATATTGTAACTTTCAAGTGAAATCCTATGGGGAGAAATAAGATTATAAATTTAGAGGAGTTATAATGATTAGCAATTTTCATTTCATTAAACATGAATCCTATATGAATCAATGGTTTTGGCACAGTTTTATTGCATTTGTAATTTGTTGAAGTGACCACCAAATAGTTACATATTGCTCATGTGATACAAGTGGTAAATGCACAAACTAGTGATGTGTGTCAACCAATATTTGCAAGCTAAAAATTATAGGTGAATGTGAGAAAAATACAACCATTGGATTTTATTATTTATGGAAAAGACCTAGATCAACACCTATATTACCTTTCATTTTAGTCATTACGATAGTTTTTACCTCAATGTATGCCACATCGGATGACTGGCATTCCTAATAAATTATGTATCATATTGAAGCCACGGCTCAAAATATCACAAAGCTCCCTATGAAGGAAAATAAAATTGAATTAGGATTTGAGAAAGCCTCTAGATTCCTAAGTGCATGTAATGAATGCTAACATGACTATTTTAGTGTCCCATTAACTGCTTTCCAACCGTTGCTGTGAAGACAATATAAGAAGATAAAATATGGATGAAAAGTGACCATTGCCTACTCAATTTCAAAAGGTAGACCATTTGACCATTGGTGAATAAGGTGAACATTACAGAAAAAGTTTCAAAAGGTGACGATTGAGGTCAACCTCCTATTGGCTATTGAAGGCACAAGATATTGATGCCTTGAGAAAAATTTATGGAGCAATGATATATAAAGTTTTTAGTTAATAAAAAACTAAAGCAAATTAATTGATTAATTAGTTAAATTAGTTATTTGATTAATTTTTTTTATATATTCCTTTTTGCACCATCCAAGTACTTTCCTAAGTATCCTCATTATGCAAACTTAGAACAAAATATTTTATTATAAATCCAAACTTTTGTATTTCATTGTCACTTTAGGCAAATTATTTAACTACATTTGGCTTTCACCTATTTTGCTATGACCACTAATTTAGTAGAACAAATGATAGGATTGGACAATGTGGTTTATTTCCTTGTCAAACAAGGTCAATGATAGAGTTGTTCAAAGTGGCCAAAATAATGTAAAAAATTATAGTAATGACCTTTGATCCAAGACTAAATATGAGGTCAAATTGTATGATGTCTCTAGACTTCCAGACGTCTTGTGTAACTAGATGCTTGATATGGAGCTATGGTTCTCCTATACAAAAATTATTTATGAGGAGATAGTTCCTTTTGCTAAAATTAAACTTTTTAGATTAGCAAAAATTTTGGTGATGGAGCGCTAGGAGGGACAAAAACCACTTCACACATGATAAGACCTTATCAATGATTAAAAAAAAAATTATCCTTTTAATTTTGAGCAAGATATCATTGTTAATTTTTTTAGATTATGACAAAGTAATAAAATATCTATACAAGATTATATTTACCAATTCAATAGGTTGTGAATTCTTCTTGGTGTGGCCAATGCAGTTCCTACACTCATCATTAAGTTCAAGAGTGGCTTACATGATAATTTATATAGGGAGTTGAAGTGCACTCCCCTTAACACACTCCATGCTGAATTCAATCATGCACAACTTGCGAAAGTGAAATTTACTACTCAACAAAGGGATTCACGATCTTCATTTTTTGTAGGAACTTCCAACTCACATCAATAGTCAACCAAGGCCAAGAAGCCTTTTTCTTCTTTCATTTGTCCTTCTTATTCTTCTCAAATTTTTTTCCCTTCATTTGATCATAGAAAAGTTTGTACTTTAAATTATACGAGAGGTCATGAAGAATTTGTATGTTTTAGGAAGAAAAATAATCTCATTATAAAACCTCACGATAAGGAACCACCATAAAATATTTCCATTGAGGTTATAAGAGAATATAGGGAGTACGATGAGATCAAGGTTAAACTCAAAAATGTTATGTTGATGTATTATAATTTATCTAAAGGTGACCATTATAAGTTGTTCATCATGGGAGCTCACGTCACTATTAATTTCTTAATGGATTGTATAATTGACAATGGCTCACAAAAGAATCTAATTGTGAGATCCATTGTTAATAATTTATAGTTGTCACTAGAATCACATACTCATCCATACTCACTTGGATGGAAGCATAATGGTTCCACATACCACATCACCCATACTTGCACAGTGTCCTTTGCTCTTGGCTAGTATTTTGTGGATCGTCTAACTTATGATGTGACTCTAATGGATTGTTGTGGTCAACTTTTTGGCAAACCCTATCAATATGATAGGAAGGGTCAATATGATACTTTTCAAATAACATATAATTTGCATCATGATCATAAGAGATTTCTTATCTATTACATCAAAAACACCACACTTCCACTCTGTTCCACTCAAACACAAAAGATTGCTCTAATCTTTAGTAGGCCACAATATCAAGACACAATAACAACAACTACACCTCATCTTTGCATGAAGCCTATCACTCCACCACTGGTACCTCCTTCTACCCTTACTATATTTTTTCTTAGCATTGCGTGACCATATTTCTTGCAACCTCCTTTAGCCAGGTATATTTTTATTTTGTAGAAGACTCCACAACATGCCAATGGTCCTCATTGAATTTTTTATCCTTCTTGGGTTGGTGATAAATTTTTGAACAAGCATTGTCTTATAGATAAGGTACCTCTTAACATCCTAGATATCATAATTTCTCTTGCTAGCTTAATACCTAATTTACAACTTTTGTTAGATTTTTATCAAGTGTTCACTACGATGACTCATTTGATCACCAAGGTTCTTCCACATCAGGTCGATTGTTCTTCTATTGTAAAAGGTATTGGAGTCCAATGATTATATTGTGTGGAGGCATGATAAGGACATCTATCTAGGCTTAGGTATTAACGATTCATATTGAGCTTGTATCATTTCCTATATACTATGTTAAGCTTCTAAAATCTCTTTTTAGATATAGTTTGTTAGATTGTTAAGTTGTTATATCAAGTCTACTTAGCTAGACTAGTTATTAGCAATTAGTTATATGACCTTCCCTAGTTAGCTAGTAGTTGAAGATTGAAACTCTGTACTTACTCTTCCATTTCAATTTTCTTCTATTGTTATAGATTTTGTTCTTATTTAAGCATCTAGTGGTAATGCAAACATCAATTTTATATCATCCTTATCATAAGGGGAATCAAGTAGTTGACTACCTAAGTCATCCACCAATACCAATACATAAACTATTGATAATTTGGATGCTAGAAATATTAATAACTAGTTGGTACTATATTTTAAAGATGTCGAATTTACCAGCATTCATCACCCATTGATATAGTACAAGTTAACACCAAACTAGCATATCTAAGATAGCTTGTTGTACCATATTAGGAAGCTCTATGTGCCTTTTGGTACACTGCATAAGGAATTAGTCTAGGAAATATAAAAATCCAAGGTGAAAATATATTAATCTAAGGTGGAAACATATTACTCCAAGGTATTCGTCTAGGAAACATTAATTTTACTTGCTCAATATGTGACGAAGTGGAGATCTTTGTTCAACCATGTGCATCCTATAACATTTCAAAAATAGTAAAAAAGAAGTTGAGGCTCTACAAACTAGACTAACATATATAAGATAGGGTATTGTACCATATTATAAAGCTCTATGTGTCTTTTGGTACACCATATAAGGTATTCATCTAGGAAACATTCCAATGTATTCATCTAGAAAACATTAGTTTTACTTACTCAATATGTAAGGAAGTGGATCTCTATGTTAAACTATATGTATCCTATAGAATTACAAAAATAGTAAAAAATAGTTGAGGCTCTACAAACCACTACCATTCCTTCTAGGCCTTAGGAATCCATCAACACATATTAACTCTTAGGGTTACTAACCATCAATAATTAGTATGACTATATTTTCATGGTTTGTGATAAGGGTGACAAATACAATGATCATGGTCCCATGTAAAAAGAGTGTTGACATAGTAAATATTGTGAAGTGGTTCTTCCAACACGTTTAAATATACTTTGGCATCCCAAAATCCTTCATTTCATATCACAACCCTTGCTTCATCAACAAATTCTAGTGCCATCTATAAGAGCAAATTGTCACCAAGTTATAACATTACATAACTTTTGATCCTCATAATGATGGGTAGATTGGGCAGGTGTGTTAGGAACCCATCCTAACACCTTGATGTGATAGTCCTTGTGGAATGTAGGTAACACCCATATTAATATTTTATTGTATTTTGTTATAGTTTTGGTTTAAGAAGAACCTAGCCAAATATCGCCCTTTTATGTAACCATTTTTCAAGAATGTAATTGATTGTAGGTAGGAGATTCTAGCCTGGGTGGCATGTAAACCAACCTTAGGAGTTAGGTGCTGGAGAAATTCCTTAAAATTGTGAGAGGTAGTATTGTATGTATATTTTTACATTATTGAATGAAGTATTGAAGGAGGTTGTCCCCTCAAAGAGGCTTGCGATTCAGTGCTATTGTGAGATTGTTCCATTTTTGTAATTTATTTCCTTAGTGTGCATTTTATTTCCATAGTGTGTTATGAGCATATATGTTTATTTTTCATATTTGTGTGAGTGTGTTTATTTTTAATAGTAGATTCCTAAAGAGTGATATCAAAGCACTTTTTAGGGTTGTGTTCTGCTGTGATTATGACATTTTTTGCCATATCGACTATTAGGTATAAGATTTATGTGTTTTATTTTTTACCATTTTTTCCTTATTATATATATGTATATATACAGTCCTTTTTATCAATAGTAGTTTAGTAGGTTAGAAACCCTATGTTGAGGTTTTTAAAATATCATGGAGCTATCATCATTGGCTAAGCTAGATAGTCCATAAAGTGTCTAGTGAAGTGAGGGGCGATTAGGATCCAATACCCAAGCCTCAGACAACACTCATGCATGGATTTGAGATCCCACATATCTTTGGGTATATCAAGAGGCCATATAGGATTACACATAATTTTATCCCTAGGAATATTATCAACCTTGTATTAACCATAGTACATCAAATACAACATCTGAAAAGATTACCCTCTCATACTATCAAAGAGTAAGATAGTGTGCTCAAGGGTATGCGTGGAATCCTCATTATATAGTGGTCTAAAATATTTGTTTGAGCGCTATTGTTCATAACTACGGTATAACAAAGGGCCTATGGGTATTACATACACCTTTGCCTAGTGTACCCTGGTTTTGTTTAAACTTGTAAACAAAGTTTGTTACTCCAAGTCTTTCTACCTGCAACCAAAAATTTAAACCTGTTACTGTATCCTTCACATAAGTTGATCATATGAAGAGGACATCCCTATTCTAAAGTTCTTGCATGTAAAATGGATAATAAAAAATCATAGAAGAGTATAATAGGTAGACATAAAACTTTAGAGTCTAAAACAGGGAAAACAAGGGGGTTAGAGTCAGTTATAGTTAGGAAATTCTATCAATAATAGTAATTACAGGGTGGTTAGGATATCAGTGTTATAACAGTTACCTATGATAGTCAGAATAATTACCTGGATGATCAGAATAGTTATTTGTGATAGTCACAACAAAATAAAACAAGAATATTTGTGATAAAATCAAAATCAAACATGGGATAAAATAGTGTTAGGAATCAGTCAATAGTGAGATTAGTCAAAATAAATCATCAGAATGTGGATTCAACCCAGAACTCAAATTTTGAACCAAACCTCCAGAGAAAAAATTGACCACACTAGTAGAATCATCAAAACAATAATATAAAAAAAGTTTGGGGTACCCAAAATTAGTGTTGTGGTAAATAGCTCATTGTGATTATTTTTTCAAGTTTATCATTTTGATATATCACACCCAAACCATTTATTGGATCTTTAATAAAAATAGTAATTCCTAAAAAACACCTTAATATTTTTAGTAAGTTCCATGAAAAGGATACAACCCTTCAAATATGGTTGGGGGTACTCAACAACAAGAGAAGAAAATTCAATTCAAAGTGAATGCTATGGGCAACATACTATGGGAGAAAATCAACAAAAGCCTATAGGAGATAAAATCACAACTCTAATATTTCTAGGAAAATATGAGTGGAATCTCCCTTGCACAAAAAGAAATGAATTTTGAGTTGGATAGTCGTGTCTCTACTGGTTTTGCATATCAACATGACCAAGAAGAAATTGGTGCAAGAAATCATCAACTAATTATACCAACTCACAAAGGAAAGAGATTACCAAAATTAGACTTTCCCAATTTTAATGGAAAATATCCCAAGGGGTGGATGTTGGCAATTTGAGTTATTTTATGTTGTCATTGATGTCACATGAATCATTGATGTCATATGGATCACATTGAGTTTTGATGGGCAAATGATATTTTGGAAAGCATGGATAAATTCGGGGTTTTTGTGAAAACCAAGGCAGGCAAAATAAAAGGTTTTATTTAAAACCATGGATGGCAGATTTGAAATGGGTTTTTCTTAAAACCCAGGTTGGCCTTTCGTTTCATCGAAAAAGGTGCCCCGATGATGGAGATATTTAATTTTAAATATTTAGTTTAAATTTTAATTATTTAAAATTTAAATTTAAATTTTAAAATTAAAATTAAAGTTAGCACCGACGTCTAAAGAAAGAGGGAAAATCAATAATGCATCGACGTCATCGAAAATGAGGAGAAGACTATATAAAGGGGGATCCTAAGGTTCATTTGAAATTAATCCTTGCTCGTGTTAATCGTTGGCTAAGCATCCGAAGAGAGCTCATGCAAAAATCATTTTGAAAAGGGAGACAACGAATAAATCCAAGGTTGGTCGAAAGCCCAAGACATTGTGGGCAGAGTGGCGCATTGGCAATTGGCTTTTTGTTAAGGTGTGTGGTAGCGCTTTACATCAAGGTTCGAATCTCCTTGACTGCATTCGAAGGCATTGGAAGGAAAGCGCTCGAAGCGCTTTTGGTTTGCGTGGAAGGGAGGAAGGACTTAAGGCACGTCGTGCCTTTTCCTTTCGAACGAGCGGCTAGCTCGTGTGGCAACCTTAGCCGCGGCTAAGGCGCTTGCAGTGTGTGCAAGTTGGGGGTTCGAATCCCCTTGAGGAGGTAATTACGTTTTGCTCTAATTAATTTCGTTGATGCCCTAGGATAGGAGTTATAAGGTGGTTAAGGAATAATTAAAGTTTTTAATTAAACTTTATTTTTATAAGGGTTGTGATTATTATTTCAGAGGTGGATGAGTTGTTGATTTATTTTGATATTCATGAAATTGAAAAATTAAGATTTAGGAGAAATAAGGAGTTGTTATAAAATATTTTTGAGAGCCTTATTGATTATTATTTTTGATAAGGGTTTTTATTAAAAAGGACTTTGGTGGATGTGTTTATTAAGTTGGAGTAAAAAGGTGTAAATTGAGTTATGCTTATCTTGTGATTATTATTTGAAGTCCACTAACCCTTATTGAGATTGGAAAGGAAAGTTGTGTTTAGTGTGGCAGATTTTGTGGATAACTTCTTGGCATCAAAAAGGTATGGGCACATTCTCCTATTGATTGTTTATGGTGGTTGATTTTTGAAATATCATTGGAGTGAAAAGGATTGATTGTGGTTTCCTTTTCGAAAGTGGTTGGTTGAATGCTTCAAGGTTTTCTGGTTTGAGAGTTGTGTTTAAACCTTGTTTTATAAGCATAGTTGTTGAAGCCCATTGGTTGTGAAAGAACTTGAAAAGAACATGAGTATCATTGTTATGTGAGATTTGTGGTTGAGCATTGTTGGAAACATTTGAGTTGGTTGATACATGCTTGGACTAGGGTTTTTGTGAGAAAGAGTAGTCCCTTGTGGTGATTGGTTGAGTTGAGTTGATTGAGCCTAGTCAAGTGATTGTGTGAGGTGATTGGTCAAGTTCCATGAAACAAACTATTCCATAATTCTGATTTGAGTTGAGAGTGAGATTAGAACATATTGAGTCTCTAACAATTCTCTTTATGCTTCTATGAGTTGACTTGAGTTGAGTTGAGATTGATTTGAGTTGAGTTGAGTTGAGATTGAGCTTAGAACATATTGAGTCTCTAACAATTCTCTTTATGCTTCTATGAGTTGATTTGAGTTGAGTTGAGTTGAGATCATTGTGGATCATTGTTGTCATCCATTGAAGAGTACATTGCCATTCATTGTTGAGTTCATCTTTGAGCTTTGCCTTGATAGATTTGTGGATGAGATTTGAGTACTACTTGAGCATGATTGATTGAGCCTTTGAGAAGGCTTTGTGGATAATTTTGGGACAACTTTGTGGATAGTTTTGGGACAGCTTTGTGGATAGTTTTGGGACAGCTTTGTGGATATTTTGGGACAGCTTTGTGGATAGTTTTGGGACAACTTTGTGGATAGTTTTGTAGATAGATTTGAGCAAGTTCTTGGTGAGCTTGCTAGAGCAGATTTGGGCAAGTTCTTGGTGAGCTTGCTAGAGCATATTTGAACAAGTTCTTGGTGAGCTTGTTGTGAATATTTGGGCAAGTTCTTGGTGAGCTTGCTAGAGATTTGGACAAGTTCTTGGTGAGCTTGTTGATAATTTGGACAAGTTCTGTGTGAGCTTGTTATTCAAATTTGGACAAGTTCTGTGTGAACTTGTTATTCAATTTTGGACAAGTTCTGTGTGAGCTTGTTATTTAGATTTGGACAAGTTTTGTGTGAACTTGTTATTGCCTAGCTTTGAGCAGATCAAAGAAATCATTGTATTGGATAAGGATCCTTATTTCTGTGTGAAATATTATAAGGAGATTATCTGGTGGAGTACCCCACATTGGGGGAACCATGTTAAATATTGTGTCTCAATTGTGTGTGGTGACTTGTGCTCTTGCTTACTACTGCTATCTAAGTTATTAATGCACATTGCTATATTTGGTTATTGCAATTAAGGACATTAATTGATATTGATTTGGAAAGAAAGTAAAAAGTGGTCTTATACTGTTCACCCCCCTCTCAGTATAAGCTTGTGTTCTTCAATTGGTATCAGAGCGGGTTCCTTTAGAAAGGCTAACAGCTTGAGGGTAGATTCTACAAGAACATAAATGGCTTCACAGAATGGATCATCTACAAATAAGGCTCCATTGTTTGATGGTAACAATTATGCTTTCTAGAGCATGAGGATGAAGAACTACTTGATATCACAAGGATATGAGGTATGGAAAATGGTTGAAAAAGAGTATAGGGTTGAAGGTGATCCCGAGGTAGATAAGACTATCAAGAAATTGGTTGAGATCAATGCAAGAGCAATGAATTGTATTTTGAGTGGGCTTCATGAGATAAATTTTGCAAAGGTCATGGTATGTAATTCAGCTAATGAAATGTGGACCAAGTTGCGGAATACTTATGAAGGAGATTCCAAGGTAAAGTTGGCAAAACTACAAACTCATAGAAAAATATTTGAGGAATTGAAAATGGAAGATTCTGAAGATATTGCAAAGTTTTTACTTCATGTTGATGAGATTACTAACACCATGAGAGGCCTAGGTTTTGAGATGAAAGAATCAGAAGTTACTCAAAATGTTTTGAGATCACTTCCCATGAAATATGATTCTAAGGTTTCAGCAATAGAAGAGACAATGGATATCAACAAGCTAACAATGGAAGAATTGCAAGGTACTCTCACAACTTATGAGATGAGGGTAAGTAAGCATCGGGTTCCAATAAAAGAGATTGCATTCAAGGCTTCAGAGAAAGAGAAAGGGAAAGTTTCAGAGACAGATAGAGTTTCAGATAATGATGAGGAAGCTAACTTCATCAAAAGGAATAAGGACTCAAGGAATTTTAGGGATATAAGGAAAGTCAGATGCTACAAGTGTGGTGATCTTGGTCACTATGCATACAAGTGTCCACATGAAGAAAATAGTGATGATGAAAAATAGGGTCAAAGAAGAAAAGAAGATGGAAAGCATAAGCATGACAAAGATGACAGATACAAGCAAAATAGGTATGAGAAGAAGAAATTTTTCATAAGGCAAAGAAATCTTACTACATTGTAGAAGCAAGTGATAGCTCAGATCATAGTGATAGAGACAAATCAGATGATGAAAAGGAAGAACATCTATTCCTAGGAAATAGAGGTAAAATAAGGAAGGATGCAATGACAAATGTGGTAAAATGATCATAAGATATTCAATGGTCTAAGAAAGATGAGTGACACATCAAGGAGAACAAGATGGTCAAAGGAAATATTGAGAGTTTGTTTGCTATAGAAGATTAGGAATCAAAGAACTAGGACAATGGAAGAACAAAGAATTCTACAACTATGGGTAGATAAAGAAGAAGATGAGCCAATAAAGAAACATTCAAGGCTTAAAAGAATAGAAGAGGAAAGTTAAAAGAAGATAAAGTCTCAAAATCAATGAGAAGAAGCTAACTTCAATCAAAAGGAATCGAAAGGACTACAAGGAATGTTAAAGAGATATAAGAAAGGATGAATGATGATCTAAGGGTAACGAAACATGCATACATTCCACATGAAAGAAAAATGATGATAAAAATAGAATCATAGAAGAAAAAAGATGGAAAGAAAGATGACTAAAGATGAAAGCCAAGGAAGCACCTAAGATTTATGAGAGAAAGTTCTAGTGTTCATATGGCTCCAAATATTTAGCTTGGATCTTGTTTAGAGAGCAGGTGAATCAAGATCAAAAGGAAGAGAAAATCTAGAAGATGAAAGCAAGGAAGAAACTAAGGAAGAGGTTTTAGATGCTACAAAGAAGGTTCAAGGATGCAATGCACAAGTTGAAAATGATCATAAGGATAATGGTCAAGAAAGGTATGAGGAACCAAGGCATGAACAAAGGGCTTTTCAAGGACATTGTTTTTCTTGTAATGGATTTGGACACAGGGCTATACATTGCAGGATCCATGGATCAAAGAAGTTTGATTTTGCTAGAAGAAACTTCAAAGGAAGAAGGTATGGTTTTTAGGGACATTGCTTCTCATGTAACAGGATTGGTCATAGAGATTTTTAGTGCAAAGGAAATGAGCAACATGGTTTTGGTTTTAGAGCTTCACAATTCAGAAGTCATGGTCATAATGGTCATGAAAACAGAGCTTCACAATACAGGGTTCAAGAAAGGAATGGATATGGAAATTATTTTAAGAATGAATTCAGGACATGGGCACCATCCAAAGGCTACAATATCAAGTGTTTTAATTGCAATAACTTTGGGCATATTGCAAAATGGTGTAGGACTCAATTCCAAACAGGTTCAAGGCAAGAAGGTCAAACAGGTTCAAGGCAAGAAGGTCAAACAGGTTCTAGACAAGAAGATCAAGTAATTCATCAAGAGAAGGATATCAGAAAAACATGGAAGGAAGTTGATAGAGGAAAGAAACAATGTGATATGGGAGTAAAAGTACTCCCACCCCAAAATTAATCACCTCAAGAGAGAAGGTGGTGAGGGGGCTAAGTTTAAGAGTCATATATTTTAGCCCCATAGGTGTCCCTTTTGCCATTGATGTCAAAGGGGGAGAGATTTGAGTAAGGGGGAGAGCATTGAGTTAGGGGGAGCAGCCTCCAAAGAGAGCATTGAGTTAGGGGGAGCAGCCTCCATAGAGATTATTGAGTCAAGGGGAGCAACTTTGATTCTTAGAGATGGTTTTTGCAGTGATTGTGGTTTTTGCTTTAGAGGTGTTGCCATCAATGACAAAGGGGGATATTGTTGGCAATTTGAGTTATTTTATGTTGTCATTGATGTCACATGAATCATTGATGTCATATGGATCACATTGAGTTTTGATGGGCAAATGATATTTTGGAAAGCATGGATAAAATTAGGGTTTTTGTGAAAACCAAGGCAGGCAAAATAAAAGGTTTTATTTAAAACCATGGATGGCAGATTTGAAATGGGTTTTTCTTAAAACCCAGGTTGGCCTTTCGTTTCATCGAAAAAGGTGCCCCGGTGATGGAGATATTTAATTTTAAATATTTAGTTTAAATTTTAATTATTTAAAATTTAAATTTAAATTTTAAAATTAAAATTAAAGTTAGCGTCGACGTCTAAAGAAAGAGGGAAAATCAATAATGCACCGACGTCATCAAAAATGAGGAGAAGACTATATAAAGGGGGATCCTAAGGTTCATTTGAAATTAATCCTTGCTCGTGTTAATCGTTGGCTAAGCATCCGAAGAGAGCTCGTGCAAAAATCATTTTGAAAAGGGAGACAACGAATAAATCCAAGGTTGGTCGAAAGCCCAAGACATTGTGGGCAGAGTGGCGCATTGGCAATTGGATTTTTGTTAAGGTGTGTGGCAGCGCTTTACGTCAAGGTTCGAATCTCCTTGACTGCATTCGAAGGCATTGGAAGGAAAGCGCTCGAAGCGCTTTTGGTTTGCGTGGAAGGGAGGAAGGACTTAAGGCACGTCGTGCCTTTTCCTTTCGAATGAGTGGCTAGCTCATGTGGCAACCTTAGCCATGGCTAAGGCGCTCACGGTGTGTGCAAGTTGGGGGTTCGAATCCCCTTGAGGAGGTAATTACGTTTTGCTCTAATTAATTTCGTTGATGCCCTAGGATAGGAGTTATAAGGTGGTTAAGGAATAATTAAAGTTTTTAATTAAACTTTATTTTTATAAGGGCTGTGATTATTATTTCAGAGGTGGATGAGTTGTTGATTTATTTTGATATTCATGAAATTGAAAATTAAGATTTAGGAGAAATAAGGAGTTGTTATAAAATATTTTTGAGAGCCTTATTGATTATTATTTTTGATAAGGGTTTTTATTAAAAAGGACTTTGGTGGATGTGTTTATTAAGTTGGAGTAAAAAGGTGTAAATTGAGTTATGCTTATCTTGTGATTATTATTTGAAGTCCACTAACCCTTATTGAGATTGGAAAGGAAAGTTGTGTTTAGTGTGGCAGATTTTGTGGACAACTTCTTGGCATCAAAAAGGTATGGGCACATTCTCCTATTGATTGTTTATGGTGGTTGATTTCTGAAATATCATTGGAGTGAAAAGGATTGATTGTGGTTTCCTTTTCGAAAGTGGTTGGTTGAATGCTTCAAGGTTTTCTCGGTTTGAGAGTTGTGTTTAAACCTTGTTTTATAAGCATAGTCATTGAAGCCCATTGGTTGTGAAAGAACTTGAAAAGAACATGAGTATCATTGTTATGTGAGATTTGTGGTTGAGCATTGTTGGAAACATTTGAGTTGGTTGATACATGCTTGGACTAGGGTTTTTGTGAGAAAGAGTAGTCCCTTGTGGTGATTGGTTGAGTTGAGTTGATTGAGCCTAGTCAAGTGATTGTGTGAGGTGATTGGTCAAGTTCCATGAAACAAACTATTCCATAATTCTGATTTGAGTTGAGATTGAGATTAGAACATATTGAGTCTCTAACAATTCTCTTTATGCTTCTATGAGTTGACTTGAGTTGAGTTGAGATTGATTTGAGTTGAGTTGAGTTGAGATTGAGCTTAGAACATATTGAGTCTCTAACAATTATCTTTATGCTTCTATGAGTTGATTTGAGTTGAGTTGAGTTGAGATCATTGTGGATCATTGTTGTCATCCATTGAAGAGTACATTGCCATTCATTGTTGAGTTCATCTTTGAGCTTTGCCTTGATAGATTTGTGGATGAGATTTGAGTGCTACTTGAGCATGATTGATTGAGCCTTTGAGAAGGCCTTTGTGGATAGTTTTGGGACAACTTTGTGGACAGTTTTGGGATAGCTTTGTGGACAGTTTTGGGACAACTTTTGGACAATTTTGGACAACTTTGTGGATAGTTTTGGGACAGCTTTGTGGATAGTTTTGGGATAGATTTTGGACAGATTTGAGCAAGTTCTTGGTGAGCTTGCTAGAGCAGATTTGGGCAAGTTCTTGGTGAGCTTGCTAGAGCATATTTGAACAAGTTCTTGGTGAGCTTGTTGGAGCATATTTTGGGCAAGTTCTTGGTGAGCTTGCTAGAGCAGATTTGGACAAGTTCTGTGTGAGCTTGTTATTTAGTTTTGGACAAGTTCTATGTGAGCTTGTTATTCATATTTGGACAAGTTCTGTGTGAACTTGTTATTCAATTTTGGACAAGTTCTATGTGAGCTTGTTATTCAGATTTGGACAAGTTCTGTGTGAACTTGTTATTGCCTAGCTTTGAGAAGATCAAAGAAATCATTGTATTGGATAAGGATCCTTATTTCTATGTGAAATATTATAAGGAGATTATCTGGTGGAGTACCCCACATTGGGGGAACCACGTTAAATCTTGTGTCTCAATTGTGTGTGGTGACTTGTGCTCTTGCTTACTACTGCTATCTGAGTTATTAATGCACACTGCTATATTTGGTTATTGCAATTAAGGACATTAATTGATATTGATTTGGAAAGAAAGTAAAAAGTGGTCTTATACTGTTCACCCCCTCTCAGTATAAGCTTGTGTTCTTCAATTGGTATCAGAGCGGGTTCCTTCAGAAAGGCTAACAACTTGAGGGCAGATTCTACAAGAACACAGATGGCTTCACAGAATGGATCATCTACAAATAAGGCTCCATTATTTGATGGTAACAATTATGCTTTCTAGAGCATGAGGATGAAGAACTACTTGATATCACAAGGATATGAGGTATGGAAAATGGTTGAAAAAGAGTATAGGGTTGAAGGTGATCCTGAGGTAGATAAGACTATCAAGAAATTGGTTGAGATCAATGCAAGAGCAATGAATTGTATTTTGAGTGGGCTTCATGAGATATATTTTGCAAAGGTCATGGTATGTAATTCAGCTAATGAAATGTGGACCAAGTTGTGGAATACTTATGAAGGAGATTCCAAGGTAAAGTTGGCAAAACTACAAACTCATAGAAAAATATTTGAGGAATTGAAAATGGAAGATTCTGAAGATATTGCAAAGTTTTTACTTCGTGTTGATGAGATTACTAACACCATGAGAGGCCTAGGTTTTGAGATGAAAGAATCAGAAGTTACTCAAAATGTTTTGAGATCACTTCCCATGAAATATGATTCTAAGGTTTCAGCAATAGAAGAGACAATGGATATCAACAAGCTAACAATGGAAGAATTGCAAGGTACTCTCACAACTTATGAGATGAGGGTAAGTAAGCATCAAGTTCCAATAAAAGAGATTGCATTCAAGGCTTTAGAGAAAGAGAAAGGGAAAGTTTCAGAGATAGATAGAGTTTCAGATAATGATGAGGAAGCTAACTTCATCAAAAGGAATAAGGACTCAAGGAATTTTAGGGATATAAGGAAAGTCAGATGCTACAAGTGTGGTGATCTTGGTCACTATGCATACAAGTGTCCACATGAAGAAAATAATGATGATGAAAAATAGGGTCAAAGAAGAAAAGAATATGGAAAGCATAAGCATGACAAAGATGACAGATACAAGCAAAATAGGTATGAGAGAAGAATTCTTTTGTAAGGCAAAGAAATATTACTACATTGTAGAAGCAAGTGATAGCTCGGATCATAGTGATAGAAAAGACAATCATGAAGAGGAAAGCAAGGAAGAAATCTACCAGGAAGAGGATTTAGATGCTACAAAGAAGGTTCAAGGATGCAATGCACAAGTTGAAAATGATCATAAGGATAATGGTCAAGAAAGGTATGAGGAACCAAGGCATGAACAAAGGGCTTTTCAAGGACATTGTTTTTCTTGTAATGGATTTGGACACAGGGCTATACATTGCAGGATCCATGGATCAAAGAAGTTTGATTTTGCTAGAAGAAACATCAAAGGAAGAAGGTATGGTTTTCAGGGACATTGCTTCTCATGTAACAAGATTGGTCATAGAGATTTTCAGTGCAAAGGAAATGAGCAACATGGTTTTGGTTTTAGAGCTTCACAATTCAGAAGTCATGGTCATAATGGTCATGAAAATAGAGCTTCACAATACAGGGTTCAGGAAAGGAATGGATATGGAAATTATTTTAAGAATGAATTCAGGACATGGGCACCATCCAAAGGCTACAATATCAAGTGTTTTAATTGCAATAACTTTGGGCATATTGCAAAATGGTGTAGGACTCAATTCCAAATAGGTTCAAGGCAAGAAGGTCAAACAGGTTCAAGGCAAGAAGGTCAAACAGGTTCTAGACAAGAAGATCAAGTAATTCATCAAGAGAAGGATATCACAAAAACATGGAAGGAAGTTGATAGAGGAAAGAAACAATGTGATATGGGAGTAAAAGTACTCCCACCCCAAAATTAATCACCTCAAGAGAGAAGGTGGTGAGGGGGCTAAGTTTAAGAGTCATATATTTTAGCCCCATAGGTGTCCCTTTTGCCATTGATGTCAAAGGGGGAGAGATTTGAGTAAGGGGAGAGCATTGAGTTAGGGGGAGCAGCCTCCAAAGAGAGCATTGAGTTAGGGGGAGCAGCCTCCATAGAGATTATTGAGTCGGGGGAGCAACTTTGATTCTCAGAGATGGTTTTTGCAGTGATTGTGGTTTTTGCTTTAGAGGTGTTGCCATCAATGACAAAGGGGGAGATTATTGGCAATTTGAGTTATTTTATGTTGTCATTGATGTCACATGAATCATTGATGTCATATGGATCACATTGAGTTTTGATGGGCAAATGATATTTTGGAAAGCATGGATAAATTCAGGGTTTTTGTGAAAACCAAGGCAGGCAAAATAAAAGGTTTTATTTAAAACCATGGATGGCAGATTTGAAATGGGTTTTTCTTAAAACCCAGGTTGGCCTTTCGTTTCATCGAAAAATGTGCCCCGGTGATGGAGATATTTAATTTTAAATATTTAGTTTAAATTTTAATTATTTAAAATTTAAATTTAAATTTTAAAATTAAAATTAAAGTTAGCGTCGACGTCTAAAGAAAGAGGGAAAATCAATAATGCACCGACGTCATCGAAAATGAGGAGAAGACTATATAAAGGGGGATCCTAAGGTTCATTTGAAATTAATCCTTGCTCGTGTTAATCGTTGGCTAAGCATCCGAAGAGAGCTCATGCGAAAATCATTTTGAAAAGGGAGACAACGAATAAATCCAAGGTTGGTCGAAAGCCCAAGACATTGTGGGCAGAGTGGCGCATTGGCAATTGGCTTTTTGTTAAGGTGTGTGGCAGCGCTTTACGTCAAGGTTCGAATATCCTTGACTGCATTCGAAGGCATTGGAAGGAAAGCGCTCGAAGCACTTTTGGTTTGCGTGGAAGGGAGGAAGGACTTAAGGCACGTCGTGCCTTTTCCTTTCGAACGAGCGGCTAGCTCATGTGGCAACCTTAGCCATGGCTAAGGCGCTCGTGGTGTGTGCAAGTTGGGGGTTCGAATCCCCTTGAGGAGGTAATTACGTTTTGCTCTAATTAATTTCGTTGATGCCCTAGGATAGGAGTTATAAGGTGGTTAAGGAATAATTAAAGTTTTTAATTAAACTTTATTTTTATAAGGGTTGTGATTATTATTTCAGAGGTGGATGAGTTGTTGATTTATTTTGATATTCATGAAATTGAAAAATTAAGATTTAGGAGAAATAAGGAGTTGTTATAAAATATTTTTGAGAGCCTTATTGATTATTATTTTTGATAAGGGTTTTTATTAAAAAGGACTTTGGTGGATGTGTTTATTAAGTTGGAGTAAAAAGGTGTAAATTGAGTTATGCTTATCTTGTGATTATTATTTGAAGTCCACTAACCCTTATTGAGATTGGAAAGGAAAGTTGTGTTTAGTGTGGCAGATTTTGTGGACAACTTCTTGGCATCAAAAAGGTATGGGCACATTCTCCTATTGATTGTTTATGGTGGTTGATTTCTGAAATATCATTGGAGTGAAAAGGATTGATTGTGGTTTCCTTTTCGAAAGTGGTTGGTTGAATGCTTCAAGGTTTTCTGGTTTGAGAGTTGTGTTTAAACCTTGTTTTATAAGCATAGTCGTTGAAGCCCATTGGTTGTGAAAGAACTTGAAAAGAACATGAGTATCATTGTTATGTGAGATTTGTGGTTGAGCATTGTTGGAAACATTTGAGTTGGTTGATACATGCTTGGACTAGGGTTTTTGTGAGAAAGAGTAGTCCCTTGTGGTGATTGGTTGAGTTGAGTTGATTGAGCCTAGTCAAGTGATTGTGTGAGGTGATTGGTCAAGTTCCATGAAACAAACTATTCCATAATTCTGATTTGAGTTGAGAGTGAGATTAGAACATATTGAGTCTCTAACAATTCTCTTTATGCTTCTATGAGTTGACTTGAGTTGAGTTGAGATTGATTTGAGTTGAGATTGAGCTTAGAACATATTGAGTCTCTAACAATTCTCTTTATGCTTCTATGAGTTGATTTGAGTTGAGTTGAGTTGAGATCATTGTGGATCATTGTTGTCATCCATTGAAGAGTACATTGCCATTCATTGTTGAGTTCATCTTTGAGCTTTGCCTTGATAGATTTGTGGATGAGATTTGAGTACTACTTGAGCATGATTGATTGAGCCTTTGAGAAGGCCTTTGTGGATAGTTTTGGGACAGCTTTGTGGACAATTTTGGGATAGTTTTGGGATAGCTTTGTGGACAGTTTTGGGACAGCTTTGTGGATAGTTTTGGGACAGCTTTGTGGATAGTTTTGGGATAGATTTGTGGATAGATTTGAGCAAGTTCTTGGTGAGCTTGCTAGAGCAGATTTGGGCAAGTTCTTGGTGAGCTTGCTAGAGCAAATTTGAACAAGTTCTTGGTGAGCTTGTTGGAGCAGATTTTGGGCAAGTTCTTGGTGAGCTTGCTAGAGCATATTTGGACAAGTTCTTGGTGAGCTTGTTAGAGCAATTTTGGACAAGTTCTATGTGAGCTTGTTATTCAGATTTGGACAAGTTTTGTGTGAACTTGTTATTCAGTTTTGGACAAGTTATGTGTGAGCTTGTTATTCAGATTTGGACAAGTTCTGTGTGAACTTGTTATTGCCTAGCTTTGAGCAGATCAAAGAAATCATTGTATTGGATAAGGATCCTTATTTTTATGTGAAATATTATAAGGATATTATCTGGTGGAGTACCCCACATTGGGGGAACCACGTTAAATATTGTGTCTCAATTGTGTGTGGTGACTTGTGCTCTTGCTTACTACTGCTATTCGAGTTATTAATGCACACTGCTATATTTGGTTATTGCAATTAAGGACATTAATTGATATTGATTTGGAAAGAAAGTAAAAAGTGGTCTTATACTGTTCACCCCCCCTCTTAGTATAAGCTTGTGTTCTTCAGATGGATTTGTAAGGCAAAATAATATTTCAATCTTCATAATATTGATCATTTCCTATGGTGTACCATTGCTTCTTTTAATTTTGAATCATATGCACTCCACTGATTTTTATGGTTGAGAAAAAGACCAAACCTGACCTTTCTTGGTTTGACTTTGGGCAACACCTACTCACTTACTTTGGTCCTAGTGAGTTTGAATATTTTACAAAGCCCTTTTCAAACTTAGACAAACCTCAATATTCAAGAATACCAAGCTCAAATTGAAAAACTTTATAATCAAACCATTGGTCTAAGTGTTGACTCTTTCCAAAGTTATTTTGTGAGTGGATTGAAGGATGACATCAGGGATGATATTAAGTGGTTGCAACCTCAATCACTACCACAGGCCATACAATTGGCCAAATTGGTAGAAGATAAATTAAAGGCTCTCGATTGAACTTCTAAATTTTTTCAATATAAGCCATTTTTTTTGGCCAAACCAATTCTAAGTCCTACTACTAAATCTCCACCAATTAAAAAATTGATTCATGAGGAGATGAATAATAGAAAGGAATAAGGGCTATGTTACAATTATAATGAAAAATATTCCAAAGGACACATGTGTGCAACAAAAATTGTATTTGCTTGATATGGATGAAGTTCCCACATTAGAATCTTATGAGGATGAGGAGTATCCTTAAGAAATAGAAACCATTGATCAAACGATTGAGCAAGAGGAAACCCATCTGAAAAAAATTGTACTTGCTTTAGTAGGAGTATCCACCTCCAACAAAATAAAGGTGATTGACTATTTCAAGGTATAAAGGGTCAATATTTTGATTGACTTCAACAATACACAATTTTATTAATCCATGTGTATCCAAATAGGGAAATTGTTACATCACTACATGCAATTCCTTCAAAGTCATGATTGTTAATGATGGCACCCTACCATGCAAAGGAAAATGTTGTAATGTTAAACTAAAATTGGGGACTATAATCTCAAGTTCAACATGTTTGCCTTACCCTGAAGAGGTTGTGATACAATTTTTGGAGCACAATGGTTGATAATTTTAGGACTAATATTATGGGATTTTGTAGAATTATGGATGAAATTTAGTCAAGACAGGTAGGAATATACTTGTTGTTGTACAAAGGCAAGAGCAATTTAGTTTATTTCTTCTCATAAGATGGAAAAATTGTTAAAGAAATCTTCCCATGGCATGGTAGCTTAGCTTTTTGCTATCACCACCGTCAAACAAGGGGAGTCTAATCATCCACAAAAATTATAGGGTATATTAAACATGTATGCTCATGTACTTGAGAAAACCAAGGGACTTCCTCCTCAACACTCACATGATCATGCAATACAACTTTTTCTTGGAAGTCTACCTCCTAATGTTTTTCCATACCGGTATGCTTATGCTCAAAAAATAGAAATTGAGAAAATTGTGTAGGAAATTTGAGCTTCTGGAATTATCCATTCTAGTGTTATCCCCTATTACTCACCAGTGTTACTAGTAAGAAAAAAGGATGGCACTTGGTGCTTGTGTGTGGATTATTGGGATCTTAAAAAAATTACTATTAAGGATAAGTTCTCTATTCTTGTCATTGATGAACTACTTGATGAGTTGCATGGGGCTCAATATTTTCCAAGTTGGATTTGCGATCGGGCTATCACCAAATCCAATTAAAAATAAAAATATTCCCAAAAATACTTTTCAATCTCATGAAGGGTATTATAAGTTTTTGGTATGCCTTTTGTGTTAACCAATGCTCCTTCCACCTTTTAGTGTTTGATGAATTCTATTTTTCATCCTCATCTTCACAAATTCATGTATTTTTTTATGATATTTTTATCAATAGTCACACATGGGAGGATCATCTTAACCACTTAGATGATGACACCCTCAAAAAAATTTCTGACCATCAACTTTATGCAAAGTAATCAAAGTGTTCCTTTGGCCAATAAGAAGTTGAATATTTGGGACATAGAGTCACTAAGGAGGGAGTTTAGGTTAATCTAAAGAAAATCCAGTTAGTTCAATATTGGCCTAAAACTCATGCATTGAAGGGACTTCTTGGGTTTTAGGGTCTTACAAGATACTACAAGAAATTTGTAAAAAATTATGGCAAGATAGCAGCTCCCCTAACATCCATGTTGAGGAAAAATTCTTTTGTGTGGAATGAGTTGGCCGAGAAGGCTTTTGTTGAATTGAAGTAGGCTATGACCACCATCTCTGTTTGGCAATACCATTTTTTTCTAAACCCTTTATCATTAAGAGTGATGCATTGTGCATGAGCATTGGGGTAGTTTTAATACAAGAGGATCGACCATTGAATTTCACTATCAAAGCACTCTTCCCTCAAAATTTGGGCAAGTCCACTTATGAGAAGGAGATGCTTGCCATTTTACATGTGATCATCCATTGGCATCCATATCTCATTAGCTGATATTTTTCCATTAAAAATTATCATCAAAGTCTCAAATATTTTTTAGAATAAAGGGTGGCTACTCCAAAACAACAAAAATGGGTCTCCAAATTGTTGGGGTATGACTATGACATCTCATATAAGAAAGGTAAAGAGAATGTGGTATTGGATTTCTTGTCTTATCTCCATGAAGATCAGGCCATGTTACATGCTATCTCCACTCCCCTTTTGCAATAAATTCATCAACTTCATGAGGATCTTGCCAAGGATTCCTCATTACAAACTTTCATCCACACTCTCTAAGAGGATCTTCATTCCCACCCTGGCTATACTTGGAATGGTCAAAATTTATGGTTTCATGACCATTTGGTTGTACCATTTTAGTCTCAAATTAAGGACCCCCTCCTTGAAGAAATGTATGCTTCTCCCACAACTAGTCATTCGGGCTTTCTCAAATATACCTAAACCAAGTGTATTTTTTTTGGAGAAGAATGAAAAAGAACATCCAAATATTTGTTATTGAATGTGATTGATGCTAGCACATGAAAGGTGAAACTGTGAGTTCTCCAAGGACACTTCAACCCTTACCCATTGCTGAGTAGGTTTGGATAGATATCTCTATGGATTTCATTAGGTTGGATATAACATATAGTTAGGTCTTAAAAAATAGAGATGTGCAGGGCCCATAGGAAGATCAGGCCTCTTTGTTATGGACCATACACCATCACCAAGAATATGGGAGAAAATACTTTTAAATTGAATCTTACATCTTATCTTGGTTTGCATCCAATATTTAATGTTAAACTTCTTAAGTCCTATCATCCACCTCTGTTGGAGACTTTCATAGAAGTGAGATAGTTGGACATTGAAGAACTCAATCCAAATAACTTAACATTGGTAGAGGAGAATTATATTTTTGACATGTGGACCAAGACCACTAGAAGGTAGTCCACTTAGATGTACAAAGTGGTCAAGGTATGACAACTTGGTCACCAAGCGTAATGCCTCACAAAAAAGAAAATAAAGAAATAATTTCTCCACTTGATGTCAAAAGTTGACGTAATAGGGACCATTTCCCTTCAAGGGGGGTGATGAATTATCTAGGCATGTAACCTTTTAGCAACATGGATTTATGCTCAAAAATACCCAAAAATATTTTTTTTCTAACTGCACTATTAGAAGCATAATTGTATGCTTGAGACTTTATTTTAATCCATTCAAGAAGTATTGGAAATATTAGAGAGAAAAACAATTCTTATAGGCAGATAGAGTTGTCAACGCATTTGTAGAAAATTCTCTAGAGGCCCTAAAAAATGCAAAACAAAATAGTTATTAAAAATAGGATTTTTTCTATTTTTAGATTTTTGTAGCCAAGATGCATCTCTAGTTGTGTTGACATATCAGTAAAAGATAAAATATAAAGAACAAGTCACATGTATGTAATTTTCATTCAATTACACTTTGTAACTCATGGAAGGTGAATCACCATATATCAATATGGATGAGATTCTATTTCACGAAAGGTGAACCATCACATTTTCATATGGGTGACCTTTTATATTCAATACAATGGATTTCCAACACACCAATTCTTGTATAACAAGAGATGCATACACATTTTCCTTGTATTCTCTTATGTTTTGGCTTGTTATACTCCATTATTTTTTAATTGAAATCTTTCATGATCTTCTTTAACTTGAAATTATGAGTTTCAAATTAGTTAAAATTCTAAGTTTTGGATCAAAAAATCTCATTTGCAATAATACAATGGAACATTATAAAAAAATAAGAATTGATTGAAGCACGATAGATGACAAAATGAAAATAGAGGAAAGTGTATTATAAATACAAAGTAAAATATTACATGGATGCTCACTAGATTGTCTTGTGAGTGAATGCATACCTCCTATTGAGTCTTCATCTCCTGTAGACTTTTCCAATAACCATGCTCCACGTCCTCACTCTAACAATCTTTGTCACACCTTAGACAAAGAGACACTCTTTTATAACTAGTTTCGATTTCTATCTCTCACTCACATAGTAGAATCTCTATTAGTTCCTTAAGATCACACTTGCTTAACTTACCTCCCATAAGGATGATTTCCCCTATTTATGGGCTCATGTGATCTAGACATTAGATGCATGAGGAACTCTATATAGACACACGGTAACACTTTCTAGAGATCTCCTTCTTGGACACTTCCTGTGATATTTCAAATTACATGAGATAGTTCAAGTATCATATGTTTCTAGAGATTTTCCATTTGAAATTTTCCTATAATTGCATAATACTTCCAAAAATACCTTTGACTATCTTGGATTTCTAGAGATTTAGTCTTTACAATATTTCTCCTAGTGACAAAGGCAATTTACCATGATAATGACACTTTTACTATTTATTACTAGTTTTTTCCTGACATGTCCCTATCACAATATTATTTTTATACTTATTTTGTACAAATATTTTGTTATAATATCATTATTTAACAATTGTTGCAACCTTCTTGGTGAAGTTATTATGCCACAAGCACCCCAAGCAAGCTATCAAGCCATAATATTCTCCTACAAACCATCCTATTTTATATTTAACATGCTTCTTATACCACTACATATTTTTTAATTGAGGTTAGTGTGGGAAACCCCTACAATCTATGCTCAGGGTTGGCCATCCCCATCCCAACCATGACCTATCATAAGGGTGAGTGTTGAAATTATCAATAGGGGCCAAACACATAGTCATACATACACCCATCCCCTCACATAATCTCCCACACCACAGTTTGAACCTTGGACCTCTCAAAGAAGAGCCAAGGCTTAGATCGTTGTGTTGTCCCCACAGGACATACCACTACATATTCAAATAATATAAATTTTTTTATATCGACAACTTATTATTAAAATATTATAATCAACCCAACTATACAAGTTGTACAAATACCCATAGGACTATACAAATAAATACAATTCAGCCAAAACTAAGAATTTTGAGTAAGGAAGATCAAGAAAGAGCATAATTTAGAAATAATAGAGTATAACAAATTAAAACATAGATATATAAGCAAAATAAAAATAATAATAATTATTTAAAAATGAAGAACAATGCAAGCAATTTATGAGAAGAAATATGAGGAGATAACATTGCATCCATTACTCATATTTTTATAGTTTGTGGTGCATCTATATTTATACAATATTTTTGGTGTGCTAGAAATCCACTATATTGAATATGGAAGGTTACCCACATGGATATGTAGTGTTTCATATTCCATGAGTTAGAAAGTCACTTGTATGAAAATGTGGTGATTTACCTTCCATGAGTTACAAAATTTATAATAAAAAAATTACATACATATAAATTATCCTTTTTTGTTTTGTCTTCTTTTCATGTTTCACCACGGATAGAAATACATTTTTGCTACAAAAATTAGGGCCTCCAGAGTGTTTTTTCTATGTATTTTCTAGAAACCCTATGGATGATAGGGTTGCTTATTGAATTTTTTGTTCTCCTCTAATATTTCCAATGTTTCTTGAATGGAATAAAATGAACTCTTGAGCATAAATTTATGCCCTTGATAATTTTATTAGTGCCAAAAAATAGGTTTTTAGGCATTTTCGAGCATGACCCAAAAGGACCATATACCTCGATAATTCATCCATCCATGGAAAGCAATGGTCCTCATTGTATCAACTTTTGACATCAAGTGTGGAAACTAGGGTTATGCATAGCAGTGAATTATCATTAACTAATGAATATTTGGATTTCTAAAATTGGCTCACCCCGATTTTATAATAATTTGACCATTTTAAGTTTAAATTTCCAATATTATTGCCTAAATATTGGACCTTTTCACCTTGAAAATATGAATAATTTTTATTACACCAACAAATCATCTATTATACCACCACTATATATACCTAATGCAATAGTGATACTCCTACATCTTAAATATTTATTCTCCTCAAGATGATTGGTATCAACAAAAAATGATATGTAGCAGAATGATAAAATAAATGAATGCCAGTATAATGGTATAATGGATGAACGGTAATAGAACAACAAAATGGATGATCAACAATAGAATGAACGATAGGCAGAACGGAAGATTGACAATAGAACAACAAATTGGATGATAAGAAAAATGATTGAACAAACAAAAAGTATTGAGGAAATAAACTATAGGTAGTAGATCAATAGAAAAAATGATAGGCAATAGAATGGTAGAAAAATAGACAACAAACAAGTGACAAAAAGCAAAGACAAGCAGTGGCTAGAATTTGTAGAAATAGAAAGAAATAGCAATTGTAGAATTTTCACAATTTTGTTCAACATCATGTTCATTTTCTAACATGAAATAATTTTTTCTATATAGGTACAATGGCACCTACTAGCAATGGAAAGAAGGGAGGCCAATATTCTGTAAAAAAGAATATCCTAAAATATTTTACCATATATCAAAATTCAAGACATCAAACCCATTTTACCACACCCCTACTACTCAATAGTTAATTTTGGTAAGTAATTTCAAAAAATGATATAGAACACCTTTGTATGCAGAAAACACTATTGACCCTGATATGCCTCCACTTGAAGATATTCTCGAGGATGAGATGCCTCCACATGAAAATTTTCTTAACAATGACATGCAACAACCACTTGAAGAGATTCCTAAAACTGACACGCCAACCAAAAAAGAAAATGATCATTCTAATAAAATACCAACTTCTGGGGAATCTTCTACTCAAAAACCTAAACGTAGAAAGTTAACCAGGTGGACTATTGGAAGGACATTTTAGCTTGAATGGTCATCAAAATATCCATTTATTGAGCCAGTGTAACCGGAGAATAATAATGATATGCCAACAGAATGTAGATGCATTATTTGTAGTTGGAAACTAGGGAAGGATCATAAGATGCAACTTAAGTTGGATACAATAGAAAAACATTGTGGGAAAGTTTATGTGATAGTAAAAGAAAGTGATGGAACAACTAAGAAAACAATTAGGTGGAAGGATGCATCAAAATGCATACATGTCAGATATGCAGAAGACTATGAAAAAGAGATGAAACAACAAAAAACTCTTGTTGAGAATGGTGGAACGATTCAAGCTCAATTTCAAAAAATTCATAAAACCACTTTAGTTTCAAAAAGTTTGCAGTTTGTTGTTGTATATACTATTCTTAAAAAGGGTAGACCTATGTCTGATTTTATTGATTTTAAGCATCTATTTCAACTAGCTGATGTGTAGAACCTTCCTAGTGCCCATTGGTCAGATCGAAGTGGTTGGAAAATGGTAAAATGTCTCTCATTGGTTGAGGAGGACCTAAGAGAGAAAGTAAAACATGCCAAATTCATTTCACTTTCAATTGATGAGGTAACTATTGTTGACAACACATCTTGGATTTGCATGCATGTTTACACATTTCAAAATCATTTAAGGCAACCTCATTTACTAGCACTACATAAGATGGTGGAAAATTGTAATGCGGAAAACCTTTACAATATTGTTGTAACCAGTTTAAAGGATATCATGAGAATGGATGATGCAACAATAGCCAGTAAGTTAATATGTGTCGGAGTTGACGATGTTGCTATAATGCAAGGACACAGGAATGGTCTTTGTGTTCGACTTCAGACATCAATTACCCCATATTTGATCCCCATTCATTGCATAGCTCATAGAATGAATCTTGCATACAAAATTGTGAGCACATTTGAAAATGTTGCGGGAGTGGAACTCATCTACGAAATACATGCTTATTTTTCGTGCAGTCCAAAAAGGTTTGCAGAGTTTCAACAGTTTGCACTAGGAGTTACTAAAGGTAAAAAATTGTTAAAAGATGTAGATACTAGGTGGATTTCATTGTTTCAACCTACATCTAGAGTTTTTAAAGAATATCAATCCTTAGCAGGGTTTATGTATGCAAATCATAGGGTAGTTGATAAGGCAAAATATTTGTTATACTGTATGACTGACTTGGAAACACTACTCACATTATGTGGTATTCTTCCAATGTTGCAAGAAATGAATACTTTGATAAAACTTGTGCAAGAAAGATCCATTTATATTATCGATTTCATCAGGATGAGAAAACAAATATGTATGCGTATTGATAGGTTATACTTGTTCAGAGAAAATTTTATGGATCCTTTGTTTGATAGTTGGAGAACTTTAACAAATGTCAATGATCCAAAAAGCTTTTTGAAGTTCAACATCAACGATCATCTTTGTATTAATGTTCATGGAAAGGAGATACCTTTATATTATTTTGAAAAGTGATCGGATATAGTTACAGATGATGTTGAACAAATACCCATAACATACAATGGATTTGATGTAGTTTTACACAATACAAGGATTAAATTGAGAAAAATAGCAGAAACCTTGACAAGAGAAATAAGAGACCATTTTCAAAGAGATGAGTTGCTTGAGGCCATGGGTGTGGTTAACCCCATGTTTTGGGATCCTAGTACTAACTACAATAATACAAGTGAGTTGTTTATAAAATATATGGGTACTCTTGTTAAACATTTCACTAAACATGTGGAAGTCAATGGTATTGAAATCAATGGTATTCTCAATAAAGAACTTTTGATAAATTAATCAGGCCATTTTGGATTGATAATGGTTGATCAAATTTTGCATTTGACTAACCCTCATGAACCAGGTTCTATTACACGTTTGTGGAAAAAATTGTATCCCAGTAGTGTTTTAGAGCATAAGATGAGTGAATATTTTTGCTTATATGAATTGTGTCAAACAATGATTTTGGGATCTGTGGAAGATGAAAGGGTTTTTAGTGCATTATCTTTTGTGAAATCTAAAGTTCATAACAGGTTGGATAAAAATTTAGAAAATTATTTGAGAATATATGTCTCATCTTATGAGGTGGACAAGTATCCTTATGATAGAGCTTTGGCATATTGGAAATCTCTAGCAGATAGAAGAGGTATCACTAATACTCATGATAATGAGGATAATGATACTTGTAGTGATCAGATTGTAGAGACATAAAGATCAACTATGCATACAAGTGATTTTGGATAAGCTGAGAAGTGTTTGTTTCAACTTCCTCCAATGTGATATTTTTAACATTTGAAAAGTTTGATATTTTTGATAATATTTGTTATCAATTGTTGTAAACATTTATCTATTGGATTATGAAAATTGGCTTATTGGATTATCAATTTGAAAAGTTTGATATTTTTTATAGTATTTTATATTATGATGTTCATAAAATTTTATGTTTTATATCATAGCCTTGTTTTGCTTGATTGAGCATTGTAAACATTGGTTGGCTTTTTAATATAAAAATAAATAAAAAATTAAAGTTCTTTATGTTACATCTAAGTCCTCTATGGTACAACTAAATTACTTATGGTAAATTTAAAGTCCCCCTAGGCACATCTACTTTGTAAATACCTATATTATAAAAAGTCTTATATGGTACAATAAAGTCCTCAAACATTCATCTAGGCAAAATTTAAATCCACCCAGGTATTATCTTTTGTAAATATTTGTATTATAGGAAGTCCTATAAGGAACATCAAAGTCTTGAGACATTCATTTGGGGTAAATTTCAAGTACCCTTGGGCACATCTATTTTGTAAATATATGTATTGTAGAAAGCCCTCTATGGCTCAACTAAGTCCTTAGATATTTGTATAATGTAAATTTAAAGTCCCCCTAGGTACATCTATTTTACAAATAACTATACTATAGAATGTCCTTTATGGCACTTTAGAGTGATAGAGTCCATAGATAGTTACTTGGGGCCAATCTAAAGTCGCTCTAAGCACAACTACATTAAACATATCATTATTCCAACATAATCAATCAATCCCTTGTTAACATAATTGCATCATTATCATCAATTTTAAACATCCTTATTTTTAAATTTTCATAGTGCCAATAGTAAACAAATATAAAATTGTACACAAATATAAAACAAAACAATAATTAAAAAATATAAGACACAAATTTTGGAAATATTTTTTATTAATCTAAAAAACATATCATTACATTTTACAAAATTGTTGACTGCCATACAACAAAATTTACAGTCAACTAGTGAACTGTGTGTTCACTTTTTTACTCTTCTATTAGGGGGCCTGAAGTAGATGTTGGCTCTCCTAGAGGTTGAGGTTGACTTTCCTCATGTCTTTCCTCACCAATTTTCCCTTGCAGTGCACCAGCTCTCGTCAAACCTTCCTGTGATGTGTCCAAACTTACAAACAATGCCCTTTCTTCTTTAGTAAGATCTTCTTTTAACATTAAATACATTTCTTTTTCTTTTTGCTTAAGCAAAATATCAAGATCTAAATTGTGCTCCTTTATAATCCTCTTGAAGGTGTTCTCTTTTATGGTGATATGTAATCATTCTTTCAATTTAATAGCACCTTGTAGATTTTTCTTGGCATTGTTTAGATAAACATACAAGCTATTCACTTGTTTCTATAGATTATCAAAATTGGACTACACAAGAGAAAAGTAAAAATATGTCAGTTGATAAATGTATGAAAAAATAAAATGAATAAACAAAATTAAGATGACTTACCTCAACTACATCTTTTGTGACCTCTGCAACTTCAACTTTTTTCTTGTCAATAGCCCATTGATTAAAATATGTCTAGGCTTTGAAATTCAGGTTCTCTAACCTATTCAAAAGAATATCTAAAATCTCATCACTATACATAGTGGTGGCCTTTACCTTGCTAGATTTAGCTTGATGTAATAAAGCATCAAGCTATTCTGATTTGTGTTCCACCAAAGAATTTTTTTTTTTTAATTTGTATCGGGCATTAATTTCCTTGATAAGAATTTTGGCCTGATACTCCCACTCTCTCATTCTAGCAATATCTTGAAGCATCGTTTCTTTAATGGTGGCCTCACAATTATCTGATAATAAAATATCTTATGAAAATTTCAATTTCTCATCCTTAGTTAGAGGAAGAGGGTTATCGATTGGATGGGGAGGGGATGAGCTCTCGACAATGGTAGCTAACTCTTCAATTTGTTGTGCTTATATCCACTTTTGTGGACCTTGAAGCACATCAATCGCTTTAAAGAACTCAAGAATATTACCTTGAAACAGATAATCCTCATCAAGAGGAGGATTATCCAATTCTAAAATTCCTACAGACTAGAAATATTTCCAAGAGAAATATTTGGAAAGTCTAAAAAGTTTGGCTATGTGCTCGTCCCTGATCCCTTCCAAAAAATAATTGTTTCCCATGCATACGTTGACCCCTCATCAACTGTGGTCATGGTGGAGGTAGCAACGACATCATATGTTATCTTCGATGAGGTAATTGACCTGATGCCCCTATAAAATATTACAATAAAATTTTATTACAAAATATTGTAAAAAAATGATGCAATAAAATTTAATTAACTACATGGGTATTAATTTAGTTTAATTCCACTTATTGGATGTAGATGTGGCCTATTGGGTTGCTTGGGTCTATAAAGACAATTCCATATAAATTGATGGATTGGTGCGATGTTGTATTGAAAACATATTAAAAAATATTCAATAAAACTAACTATAATTTTAACTAAATGAATTAAATGACATTGAAGCAAAGTCTGAAAGAGTAAGATTACCTATCGTATGCATGGGCTAGTTCACTTCTTCAATATCGATTTGCACATGATGTGTAGTTGCATAAAAATTAGATGTAGAAGACGTGAAATATTTAGCAAATGCAGATCTTATAAATAATGGTGTTGATTTTGACTGTGTATTGAGAATCTTCGATGGCTTCTAGTAGATGACCTCTTATTATAGCCTCCCTTCTAGTAGAAGATGAGGATGCTCTTCTCTACATTCAAGTATAAATAAAAAATAAAAAAATAAAAACTATATTTTAATATAATAATAATTACTTTATTCAAAATTTTAAATTTTACTTGCACCTCTTCGATTGTCAAGCCAATTGTCCTCAGGTTTAGGTGTAGTGAGGTTGGTATTGAGGTATTATACATTATAATAAGCTTCATAAAAAAAAAGTAAAAAATTGGTTGAGGAGACAATGGCACCACTGTTTGTATGGGTGTTGTGGAGATCACTTGTGATGCGGTTGGAAAGATAGGAACTCCAGTCGAATTTGGTGTGGGCAAGACACCGAACCAAATAGGCCAATGCCCAAAATGGAATGTCCATCGTTCTTCCTTGCAAAACAATTCATGCTTGGAAGAATTCGATGACAACTCTAAGGAACTTGTTTGTAATATTTGAAGTTTGCAAGCCCCTTTTGGAAGGATTAGATTGAACTACAAAAAAATTAAAAGATAAAATTAATAATTACTTCAAAAACTTATTCAATGCAAGGAATTTTAACTTTAGACAAGATTTGGAAGAGGGAGAGTTATACCTGTCAAAAAATCTGATGAGAGACCAAAGTTGGTCTCCAAGTATATTTTGTCATCATCAGTTAAAGAGTACTTTCTAGTGATGGGTTCAACACCCTTGTATGGGAGGCCTATCAATCTCTGGATGTCTAAAGGTTTGAGAGTGAAAGAGAGAGTCTTGTTGTCAATTTTCATGTTGACCATCGACCCATCATGGTCATACGAGCTAACAATCCTAGCAACAAATTGTTATCTATGTTGTACTAGGGCATTGAGACTAATCTATGAAGTCAAAGTTTGTGACCCAAGTAGTATCGTATCTCGATGTTAGAATTTTAGAAATGAGTGGGCAAACAACATTTTTGAAAGAAAATTTTGATGGAGGAACAAGGGAGGAAGAGCTCACCATTGCTGCAAGTGTTGGAAAATTTTGTAAGGTTTGAGGGCTTAGGGCTTAGGATATTGTAAATACGTAAACTAGTTTCTGATTCACCAGATCACAAATGCGCAAGTGAAGAGCATACTCCTAGTGCTAAGGGTTTTTTGGTTCACCAGATCACATTACGCATAAGTGAAGAGCATAATACCAACAACAATAATGTATTAGGGTAAGGTAACAGGTTGGAAGGCTTAGGGTGTTCTCTGCTTTGCTCTATTATGCTTTGTTATGCAAAAAGATAAAAACAATAACTATGCATGCTTTTTTATAGCCCTCTACATGTGTACATTTAATGTGGTTTTGACATGTGGCTACATTTAATGTGATGTTATCGGTCATTAGTCGTTGGTTATGTTGCAACTGATCAATAGTCTTTAGTTGTCAATACAATTTTGGTCATCGTGTGTTGCTACCTATAGTCTATTGTCTATCATTATTTGTATTGCTACCTATAGTTAGTCATCATTTGTATTGCTACATGTAGTCTATCGTTAGTCATCATTTATATTGCTACCTATAGTCTATCGTTAGTCATCATTTGTATTGTTACCTATAGTCTATCATTAGTACCGTTTGTATTGCTACCTATAGTCTATTATCAGTCATCGTTTGTATTGCTACCTATAAAAAATCATCTATTTTCATTTGTATTGTGACCTATATTTAGTCATTCATTGTATTACTACCTATAGTCTATCATCAGTCATTTGTAGTGCTAGTCAATCGTTAGTTATGACTCCATCGTTGTTTGTATTGCTATCTATAGTCTATAGATGATAGTCATCATTTGTATTGCTACCTATAGTCTATAGATGATAATTATCATTTGTATTTCTACCTATAGTCTACAGATGATAGTCATAATTTGTATTGCTACTTATAGTCTATAGATGATAGTCATCATTTGTATTGCTCACTATAGTCTATAGATAATAGTCATTGTTTGTATTGTTGCCTATAGTCTATATATGATAGTCATCATTTGTATTACTAGTCAAATGTCAGTTATGATTTTGTCATTCATTTATCTTAATAAAAGTAAAGTATTTCAATGTTACCATGGCCTTTAATTCTATTTAATTTAGTACATTTACAATTTTTACAAGTTTTTTTGAAATATTATAATAAATTCACCACATTTTATATTTTTTGATGAAAAAAAGGTAATTCACCATGTCTTCTACATGAGTTTGGACATTATTCACCTCAATTTCAAAACCAATTCATCCTATTTTTATAAATACATTTAAGGATCGATCCCTTATGCATAACCCTGGTGGAAACTATTTCTTTATTTGACTTTTTGTGAGTCATTCCCCTTGGTGACCAACTTGTCCTACCTTGATCACTCTACATATCTAAATGAATTGCCTTATAGTGGTATTAGTACATGTATAAACTATCTAATTATCCTCCTTTGGTGCCAAACTATTTGGATTGAGTTAATGTCCAATTTTTTTACTACTATAGAAGTAGCCAACAAAGGCTAACGATATGGCTTGAGAAGTTTAAAATTAAATATTGAATGCAAACCAAGATAAGATGGAAGATTCAATTCAAATTCATTCTCTCCCACCTTCTTGGTGATGTTGTATGATCCATATTTAAGAGATATGATATTTCTATAAGGTTTTAAAAGTATCTGTTTCCAAATACAATCATGCCTTTTCTACATCCTTGAATTGATGTGGGACCCAATGTTGGTCACGACATAATTTGTATTTCTATTTTTTCTTTTGCAAGAGGTCATGAACTTGTTCTTGGATATTATGAATATATTTTATAAAAATATTATCTTTTCTACTTCTTTCTATCCTTGATGTGGCTACTCCATGGGTTGCATAGGGAGAGATGCATCAGTGGGTGCCAAGGGTTGGAACAAAAAATACATAGAAAATGGGTTGTATTTGGTAGATCTAGGAAGAGTTTATTTTACCCATGCTAATCATAGGAAATAACCTCATCCCATGTGCATTGATTCTTAGAATTGTACATTTAATGAATATGTATAATTAGTGAATTCACAACTTTTTTTTGACCATCAGTCTAAGGATGGAATGTTGTGACATGATCAAATTGGAGTCCATCATGCTTCATATTATGGATCACAAAATACTTAGAGATTTTCTATTCTTATTAAACACAATGGACTTCGCTAATCCAAATTTTAGCCACACTTTACTAAAATATATCTTTGTAGTCTCCTTTATTAAAATGCATCTCTTACAAGGAATCATGATATCCATTTTTTAAAACAATCAATTACTACAGAAACACAATCCTTACCATGCTTAGATGTAAATAAACCTAAGAGGTAATCCATGGAAATGGATTCTCAAGGTTTAGATGACACTAGCAATGGTGTATACAATCCTTTCCAATATTGGTTGCTTTGAAAACAATATAGGGGTCACATGACTTGATGTACATATTGACATCATTCCTTATTCTCGATCAATAAAAGTACTTCTAAAAAAATGTTAATATTTTTTCCACCCCAAAGTGACCTGATACTTTACTAAATTATAATTCCCAAATCATATTTAAATGCTTATTACTTGGTACACAAATATATTACATGTGATAGAGCACATTATATTACAAATAAAAAATATAAACATGCTTACCACATGAAGATCTTGGTATGTATTTGCAAAATTAGAATCTACTTCATACAACGATGACCAATTAGTAGTATTAGACTTACAAGAATTTAAAATGGTGGTGAATATTATAAATGGAGGTTGACTCTATTGCTAAGTTGGCACTCTCTTTCTTATTGTTAATGATCATACAAAATTGTTATAGATGTGTGGACCACTATTGATGTCTTTCATTCTTGAGCTTACTCTACATCTAAATGAACTCCAAAGGTCTATGATTTGTATGAATCGTACTTTTCCTTACCTGAGAACTAGTGCTTTTAGTGTCTACATTCTTAGACAATGGGATACATCTCTTTGTCATATGTGGGGTATTTTTGAACTACTTGATTGAATATTTCGCTATGATAGGCAATTAGATGCTCATGTTGTGTGAGGACAACTTTCAATGTGTACTTAGATATATCGATAATTAAATCAAAAGGTTGATGTAGATTAGGTAGTGAAAGTGTAGGAGCTTAACACAATTGGTCCTTCAACTTTTCAAGTGTTATCTATAATGTTTCTCTCTAATGGAACTTGGATTTGACTGGTGTAGTTTACAAGTAATATATGAGAACCCCAATAAAAATATTTGATAGGATTGGAAATACCCAAAAGATGAAGCCTTGTTAGATTCTTTGGAAAAGGCCAATCTCTAATTACTTAATTCTTCTTAAAATCAATGTGAACTCCTTTTTCAACAATACACCTAAATTATTGAATATATGTCATGTCAAATGAGAATTTATCCAAATTAGCATTTTATTTATGCCTTCAAAGAGTCATATGCACCTATAAAACATGTTGTACATGCTCCTCTCATGTCTTTTTATAGATGACAATGTCATTTAAGAAGACTACCACAAATGAGTATGTCTAGCAATGAGATGACATCCATAATCCTCATGAATGTGGTAGATGCATTGGTCAAGCCAAAAGGTATAAAAACCACTCTATTAAATCCTCATTGTATTTTAATACAATATTACATATGTTAGTGATATCTATGGGTATTTGATAATAGTCAGATTGAGATCAATTTTTGTGAAGAATTGTGCACAACACAGTTGGTCCAACAAGACAACTATTCAAGGAAGTAGGTAGCAATTATTCTTGTGATTTTATTGAAAGTGCTATAATGATATAGAGTCTTCATGTTTCATATTTTTCAAATTTAAGAGAATTAAACCACCGCATGGTGAATAAATTTGTTTGATGTGCCATTTTTTATCAATTCATATATTTATCTTCTAATCTCATCATTTTTAAGGACTGATATAAAGATAAATAGGTGAATTAGATAAATGAGAACCAAGAACTAAATCAATGGAATACTTTTTCTTATAATGAAGTGAAACCCCAAATGGTGACTTGAACAAGTCATTTATATTTTGATATAATTAGTTCCATATACTTATGTTGTGTAAAGCCTATAACTGATGTAGTGATGGTTCTCCTTCTACTTCATAAATTTATCATCATCAAAATGAATTTCCTTCTTTTTGGTTATCATATTCCTACATTGCTTTGTACTAAGTAAATAAAGGTATGATGAGATATCTTTAGTATCCTAAAGCATTGACATCTAATAGTTATGATTGATACACACCTAAAGCATTGACCTTTTTAGGTTTAGACTGATACACACCATACCTCTTCCACATAAATGGTTGGCCCAAATCACATCATAAACATCCAAAGGTAAAAAATCATACAAAATTATATCTTTGGAGGGTTTGATAGAATAAGATAGAAGACATTGTTGAGTGACACAAATATCTCTCCCATATTGTAGCCATCTAACGTTATATGGTTATGGGTGTGGTGTAACATATGGATTCAAATCCTTCATAATCTTAGCATATTATATTCATTTAATGCTTACTATCAACAATAAAATTATAATGGCTTACTCTTGACCCATATTTCTAGTTGACATAGGTAATCCTCCTCTTATGACCCCTCTAATGCAACATGTGGTGGTAATATCATTTTTGGTTCAACTTCCATGTTTTACTTCTCTCTATTCTCATCCTATGGATATGGAGGTAGTGGTGCAGTGGATGTAGAGAGTTGTGATTTAGAAAACAATGATTGAATTACTTAACACTTATCCCTCGATTGTCATTTGCTCTTGTGATAATTATACCATTTTCTAGTCTTGGCCTTCAAGGGATTCTTTTCTTATAAATTGTGTTTGCTTCTAATTCTAATTTTGGTTCTAGTCCCCTTTGTCTTGATTCTTTGGAGTGTCACTTACCTTTATTTTTTTGGTACTTGTTGTTTTGATTCTTTCTTTTTGCTCCTTCTTCTTTCTTGAATTTATTTGTGTGCTTCTACTTTAATTTGATAAGTTTGTATACTTCTCCCAATGTCTTGAATTCAAAGAGGTCCATGTCCTCTTGAATGTACCTTGTAGCCAACTATGGTCCTTAAGTTTTTTATATATTGAATACCTAGTTTTACTACCATGGAATGAAAAGCATCAATATAATCATAAATTGATTGTTCTTTACCTTGACAAAATTGGTATCATTGTTTGTATTTACCTTCATAGGCTTCTATGGGATAATGTTCTTCCTTGATGGATTCCATTAAAAATCTCACATGAATATTTCTTGTTCATATTTATTCTCCTCTTTAATCATGTTACAATATGCTTCCCACCAATTTCAAATATGTAATGAAGCTTTAAAGACTGTAAAAGTGATTTTCTTAGTATCAATGAACTTATTTATAGAAAAGTATGAAGATGGTTGATCCAACCAATTTTTAACATCAACTTTTTTGTTAAAATTAGGAATATTAAAATTGACCTACACCTTAAAAGGTGTGGGTGCACTGAATGGTACTAGGGAATTGACAGGTTGCATGGAGGTGGCTGTAGAATCTATAATAGGGAGCCATTGAAGAATTTGAGCAAATCGATCCATTATCTCATTCCTTTACTTTGCAAGGGCTTTGTTTAATGTCTCCTTGAAAGGATAAATAATGTCAATATCATTCATAATAGTTCCCATATGAGACCATTTGGAATGATAAGGTAGGTAGTCATAAGGCTCTCGCATCTAATACCTAAAATTTTAATATCCTAATCTTGTGTTTATGTATGTACATGTTAGGATTAAATAATAAAATGCAAGCAATAAATAAATGCAGATATAAATCGTAGAAAATAAAACACAATAAGAGACACAGATTTACGTGGCTCACCCAATATGAGCTACAGCCACAAAGAAAATAACTAGGCCTTTTTATTCTGTCCAGAGAAATCGAAGGGATACACCTAAAACATATCCGTTGTAATTTCCTCTTTACTTTATCACCATAAATTACAATTACGCACACCACACATTACCATACATTAAAATCGCCATACATCATCCTCTTATAAAATTGCATTACAATTTAGGAAAAAATGCTCACCTAAAATTTGTCATTGGATCTATGACCTAATAATAAATGGTCCAGATTTACAAAGAGAAAACAAATCTATTTTTAGCTTTAGGTGTGTTGCCCCTGAAACCCCCACCAGGGGGGGCTCCATAAAGTGTCATTTCCACCTTGGACCCCCATAGTGGATAATAGTAGGGGGGAATTTCCCCCTACACCCCCCCTTGGTGGAGTGGGTCCAAGTGCTGCTAAAAAAAAGAACTCTAAATTAGAGAGTGAATCAGGCTCCACAACCAACAATACACTCAATAGATAGACTGATACCACTAATCTAAAACTTAATTTGTTTAGTTTAGGAAGATAAAGAAAGAGTGTGATGTAGAAATAATAAGTCTAACAAATCATAACACATATATGAGCAAAATAATAGAATGATTTTATTGCTCAAAAAATAGAGTACAATGCAAGCAATATTTGAGAAGATATATACAACTATAATAATACATTTATTTATCATCTTTCTATAGACAGGGGTACATCTCTCTTTCTACAATATTTTTGGTGTTTTCAAAAATCCACTATATTGAATATGGAAGGTCACCCAAATGGAAATGTAGTGGTTCATCTTCCATGAGTTATAAATCCACTCTGTGGAAAAGTGGTGATTTAACTTTCATGAGTTATAAAGTCCATATTAAATAAAAATTGCATGCTCATGACTAGTCCATTTTTATTTTATCTTTTGCTAATGTGTTAACATGGCTAGATATGCATTTTAGCTATGAAAATATAAAACTAAAAATTATTATTTTTAGTAAATATTTTATTTTGTATTTTTATGGTCTTCAAAGAAAATTTCATGTAGTTTCTAGCAACCCTATTTGCTATAATTGTTGTTCCTTGTCTACTATTTCTAGTGCTTCTTGAATGACTCAAAACAAAGTCCTGAGCACAAAGTTATGTCCTCAATAGTGTGGGTAGCATTAAAAAATATTTTCAAACATTTTTTGACATAAATACATGCCCTAAAAAGGTTATATGCTTGGATATACAATATAAAAGCTAGTCATATTTTAAGTGAGGTGTAACACCATATATTCCATTATAGAGTCCCCAACTATCTCTTTTTGCATGAAATCATTATAACTAAAATTTAATAATCTTAATTACAGAGCACTAATTAGAAAATTCCTAGGATGAACTTATCTCTACCAATTCTAGAAGATTGAATTAATCATTATTGGGGCTCCAACAAGCACTTACACTCCTTGTCATGGGAATTTTATTCATTATTTAATATAATAGAGAGGAAACATACAAGAAAGTAAAAAAGGCCCATGGAATTGCAAATAGGTTGGTTTATACATTAGACCATGGTCCTAGGGTTTCAAACTAGACTCAAAATTTGGAGTCCAACCCCTAAAATGGGCCTACCTACAAAACTTACCAACATAAATGTGGAGGCTAGAATACCTTTAAGTAATTGGTAATACTTTGGATAAATTTATCTACTTTATCTAGGCTATAATGATAAGTTTTGATACCACATCATATGATATGTTTAAGGTAGAACCTAATCATGATTCATATTCTCATGGGGAATATATCCAAAGTCTACAATACAATCACCTTTCTATTCAAAGTAGTCTTAACAAGAATCATGAGACCCCACTAAGCACCACATAGAAAATGTCATGACACTTCAATATTCTTAGGGAGGACAAAAGAAGCTTTGGAAGGTTAAAACACATACCTCCTTAGTGTCTAGAATCTATAAGGAATGACTTCAAGAATGCTTTCTTATACTTAGAGGATATCATAGTTGGATCTATGGAAGATCTAAGTAGATTTGATAGTCTGAAATTATCTTAAGAGGTAGATATAACATAAATGTCCTCATGAGAGCTTGACTTATCATAGAGGATTGTAATTACATAGGACAAAGCACCCCAAATAAAGGTAGACAAGCCAATTTCAAGCGGCTTGAGAAGCCTTATTTTTTGTTCTTCTCTCAATGTTTCTTAAATGCATGAAAATCCACAAGTGTTACATCCTATAATTCTCAATATTTACTTGACGTACCAATTAAGCAGGGATTACAAGAGGTTGAACTTGCTAATACAAGTTTAGAATTGGCTTCAACACTAAATAAGAGTCTGGAAGGGAAATATAAGGAGTGCTCATTATTAGTAGAAAGAGTTATCAATACTTGGATGGGGTATAGCTCTCTTGAATCCCCAATAAAAAAGCAATATCAAATAACCCTTAGGTTTGTAGATTAGCAAATAAAAAATCCACCATTCATCAAATTGAACATCTCAAATACTTAGCAAATATAGGATTAATAGAAAATCAAATGTAATAGAATTTTTCTAGAAACAATACGAACAAGAATGCGAATGAGAAATCAAATAATTATAAAATCTTGTGCTTTCTTAAGGAGGGCTAAGTCTTGTGCCACTTAAGGAGGGCTAAGTCCTGTGCCACTTAAGGAGGGCTAAGTCCTTTGCCACTTAGAGAGGGCTAAGTCTCTTGCAGAATATGCAATTGGATTAATATTGTGAATGATGAATAATTCTAAATCAACCTACATCTACTTATATGAATAAATCAATGAATTGGTGAACCCTTGGAAATATAGCCGACTAGCTATATTAGTATTGTAATGGAAAAGGTAGAATGTATGAGGTACAAAAAGGGATATGGAGGCCATTGAAGGAGTTATATTTAGGTAAAATTTTCCCTAGAAGGACCATGAAGATTTAATATTGTGGATCAGGAACCCATATAAAAAAACTTCTGATATGTAACTAAATAACTTCTTATTGTCCAAAGAAGTATGTCTTCAAAAGAAAAAAAATGGATGACAATAAACTAGTGGAATGGCATACCAAAAAGTAGAAAGGTTGGAGTTTTAAAAATATTGGAGCACAAGGTGTTTAGGAGGAATTTACCACCTTGTGGAGATCCTCTTTAGTGTCAAGCACTTTATTTTATTTAAGCAGCTACAAAAGTGTTATACTTTTCTAGAACTTCTCTTACAATATGTAAGCCATAATAGTGAATATGTATGGTTTGCACAACCCTATTTTCAAGCTTTAGATTTATAATGAATTAAAATCATTTCTAGATGTCCACATAGGACAATACATCATGCTTATAGGGGACTTCCATACCATATTGAACAATGAGAACAAATTTGTAGAGTATGACACATCACATTCTCACAAATAGATTTTAGCAACTTCATACAACAATGAATTCTTTTGAGACACTTCCTCTAAAATGATATTTACACATGGATTAATTGAAGGAAATGATTCACTATTATTATATAACATCTCAAAAATATTGTATTTATGGCTAACTAGTAAGAATTGAATGTCATTATTAAATCCATAATAGGTCAAGCATGTGGTTCACAACAGTCTCCAGTCTTCTTATTAAAACAATATAAGCAGCATAAAAGATTCTCTTTTAGGCTTGAATATGTGTGACTATGGGATGATAATCTCTACACCTTGATGGACTAATTATAGAAGGATTTCACTAAGACAAGTGGGTCTAAAATGTGCAAACTCCCATAAAAATTTTGATTTATAAAGGGCACACTCTAAAGTGGAACAATTTTGCTTTTGGCAAAATCTTTGCTCAAATACACAAGACAAATAAATACCTTATTGACTTTATACACAGGTTGAAAAATTTAGGTGTGACTAATGTCTTGTTAGCTATAGAACAAATTTTAAGGATCATGTTAGAATAGATATATGCTAGATAATAAGCCTTTTGGTGAAAAAAATATTTGGAATTGTGCCTCAAAGAGGGGTACAACAATACTTAGTTATCACTAGTCTACCTTAGATAGAATGCATGTGAAATATATCTCACTTATCTTCTTGAATGAAAACTTTAATTTGGCATAACCATGAAAAATAAAAAAATAGAATTTTTTTTTAAGGAATCTTGAAGCAAAACCACCCCAAAGATTTAAAGATGAGATAGAAGTTTTGTAATCACTTCCTAGAGATAGTGAACTATAAATAAAATAAAATCTTATTGGCTCATATTTTAGCTTCAAAGGCTTGTAGTGCATTGCTAATATTGAAGCAAAACAAAATCCTAAGATCTATTGTGTTCCCAACAAGTTTCTTTTAACACTTATTAGAGATTATAGACAAATCTATCCTACTAGCCCTAAATAAAAGTAGAAAATATCAAAAGAACCTTAAGAAATGAAAAACACTTATATTACACTCATTCCCAAGTTTGATAACTCTCATACCTTTGGGAATTTATTCCCTACCTCTGTGTGCAACGTCATTCTCAAATGCAAATAAATCTTATGATGGAGAGACTAAATTCACTCTTGTCCTTTATAATATCCTTAAAATGATGTAGATTCATTAATGGTAAATAAATTTTTGGATGGGATGTTGGTAGCTCATAAATAGTGAAATTATAACATGATTCATGGCCAAGGCCAACATTATGTGATGTATTGGATAGACCTAATGGTATTTCATTGTACGATATATTTATTATTTGTAATATTTTATTATGTAAGCCCAATGGGCTATTGTTAACCTTGTTATAGTTAAATACTACTTAAGACTTGTAATTAACCTAAATCCCTCTTGTTATGTCAACTAAGGTTAAACTTTATGATGTAATTGGTGTTTTGGTATTGCTATAATTACCCCCCTTGCACTCCTATTTTAAACATTGAAGTGATGTGAAATATTTTCTATGAATATAGTGATTATTTATGGTACCTACGAGTGCCCACAAAATCCTCTTCTTTTCATCCTTTTTTTTAGTTCTTTGTATAATATTTGAGTGTATAGTTTTCTTCTAGTCATTTCTAGAAAGCATTGTGAATTCTAACATGTATTATAGTCGGTATAGATTTGCCTCACTTGGTCACACAAGAATGTCATTTGGTGCCTCCAATTGCTCTTCCAAACCAAAGGGGAAATTATTTTTTGATCTCTTTTGTCTTTTTGTGTCAAAGACAAAAAAAACTTCTTTCAAATATTATCTACTCTCTTAAAGATATTGGAGTGTCTTTTTTTTTACCTTAAAATATTGTTTTAAAGCTTAAAATTCAGATTCTTTTATATGGAATGCATCAAAAAAACCTCAATTGAAAACCCTCTCTACTCCAAGAATCTAGTGCATGTTTTTTAAATTTGAAACATGGCCCCTTCATGTGCCATTGGCTTGGCACCCACACATTAAGAGGCATGTTCAGCCCCTCCCTATGGGGAGAGAGCATGTCTTCACATAACATGTGGGGAGGTCATTGCAGTCAGGACTATGTTTGACAATGCATTGCTACTTGGAGGATCCACATTCAAATCCATGCATGTATCATTTTTTGTTGTATGAAAGGTTTCATATATTTTTTTAGGGCAAAATATTAGGCTCAACCTCTTTGGATTAGGCGATCCTTGTCTAAGCAATACCATTTTTTGGTTTGGAGGTTCCTTTAGATGAGACTGAACATGGGGTTTGAACCTCCCCATCCTCTCTTTTGCGTAAGACTACTGAGCATGTGCCTTTTATGGAGGGATTGTATATTTCCTTCTTATAGCGTGCACTACGTATACAAACAACAAGGATGTTTTAGGATGTAGAGATCATGTGATCGAATCACATGATAATCATTTTTGTTGAAGTACATGGTAATAATGGTAGTCAAATTGTGTGTGCAAGTCTTTTCATCCCATATATGGCTTATATAAGATAGCTAATGCAATGGTGCTTAGATTGAGGGATACTTGAGTTTAAACTCCTATAAATTTATTTAGGTGCTTTAAGTTTGCTTAGTGGATTCATGGCAAACATGACCCTCTATTGTGTTGCATCACCCTTTTTTAACCTATATATTTCAATTCAACCAATAAAGCAGAGACAAGTGGTAGTGATTAGGCAAATAAGAGGAGATAAAGTAGTGAATCTAGATTATAGCGCAACAATGAATCAAAATTTTCCAAGTGGTAGGTTAGGATTGGCCCTTGAATCCTAAGGTTTTAGCACTTATTTTTAAATTTTAAGGGCTATTAAGGAAAAAAAATTGGAGGCCATAATTTTTGCATACATAAGTGTTTTAAGCCTTTTTTTTCCAAAACTCATGATTTTTTGAGCTTTAAACATTGGTGGCATTAGTCTATAGACATGTTTTTGTGTTTGTGTTTGAATGTGGAATATCCCTCGAGCCCTCCAACCTAGTATGAAAGCATGGATTTACTTCTCTCTATGTAATCTAAGTTTTTGGTATGATTTTTTGGTTTGTATAGAATAGTTGGTACAAATTTTGAGTTTTTTGGAGGCTTGCAAGAAACAGATTTAGGATGTGCTTTAGTCAATCCTCTTCCTCCTTTGGGTGATTGATTCATATTATTTATGAAGATCCAAAATTTCATGATGTCTTCCTTCTACTCTTTGTCCATATCCTCTTGGAAGTATGTACAACCCTTATTTTAAGAAGGTTTATGCAAAGCCTCTTTTGGTGACTAAAATTAGCCCACGGGTAAGAGGAAGTCTTCAAATAGGGTGATGTATGTCATGAATGAAAAATTTATGCCTTAAAGACATACCTTATATGATAATAAAATATTGAAATAACTTATATTTACAATAGGTGGTTATTTTGACTTTCCTTCTTCCTTTGAAATCTTTGTAAAAGTGTTTTTGGATATATGTGGGGGATATTTAATATTGGCAATGGTGATTATGGTCAAGCTTAAGAAGACTCTTGTGTAGGGAATATTTTTGAAGCAATAGATTTTAGATGATGGGGGATTAAAATGAGTCTACCTCAAAATTACGAAGCCCATTAAAACATCCATCATGTGGGAAAATATATTATTATCACTAATGCCTTCTCTCCTTGGCCCCTTAGTTTAGATTATGGGGGTGTATTGAAATTAAAATATGATTCATGGCCAAGGTTGATATTGTGTGATCTATTGTAAAGGGCTAAGGGTATTTCATTCTACAATGTATTTATTATTTGTTATATTTTATTATGTAAGCTCAATGGGCCATGATTAACTTTGTTATGATAAAACCATGTTTATGACTTGTAATTAACCTAAAGCCCTCTTGTTATGTTGGCTTAGATTAAACTTTATGATGTATTTGGGATTTTGGTATTGGTATGCACTTCTCTTTTAAACATTAGAGTGTTGTGTAATATTATCTATGGATATAGTGATTATTTATGGTTCCTATAGGTGTCCATCAAATCTTCTTCTTTTCATTCTTATTTTCTATTCTTTATATAATATTTGATAGTATGGTTTGCTTCTATTTTTTTTTGGAAAGCATTGGGAATTTCAACAATGAACTGATCATTCAGTCAAATAGATAAATGAGGCATTACAGTTATCAAACTACATTTTTGGAAAGCTTATGATTATGTGGACTGGATCTTATTAGATGAAGTCTTGGCATGCTTTGGCTTTGGTGAGATATGGAAAAAAATAGATACATAATAACTTTGCAACTTTTCACATTTCAATTATTATTGATGGGAGTCTTAAAGGCTATTTTCTCTTTTTGCATGGTCAGATACAAGGGGATTACACCATACCTACCTATACTTCATCATTCCTAAAGTGCTAGGTTGAGCAATTTGAGCAACCAAACAGGTTGATCTAATTATAAGATCGAAGATTACTTTATCTATGGATCCCAAAATACTGACAACTAGTATATGGAAGATACCATATTTTATGGTAGACTCTCACTAAGTGAAGGAAAGGGATATGCTCATTTGCTTGATAATCATACCACAGCCTCAGGCTAAATAATCAATGTAGACAAAACATGTACCTTCTTTCTCAATGTCTCTTCCAAGGTACAATGAAATTTAACAAATATATTATAATTTGTAATTAGTCAACTCCTCCATAAATATATTGGCATATTCCTTTTCTCTAGCAAGTGAATTAATTTTCTATAGAAGAATGTTATCCATGGCTTCTCTATAAAAATTTTCATTTGGAAAGGTAAGTATCTTAGCCAAGTCAGAAGGACCCCACTTATCATTCTAGTCCTACAAGCCCTCTAAATATATTTGTTTTAAAATTAAGGACTCTAGTGTGTGTGATAGAGCAAATGAATAAGACCATGCATTATTTTCTATGGAAAGGAATATTTGGAAAACAAAGACTCCTAGTGTTAAGTTGAAAGAGGGTGTGTAGGCAAAAATGAGGAGAAACCAAAGAAGAAAATTTATCAAATATGTATATGGATTTGGAAGCCAAAATATTTTATAGAAATTATCAGGAACATAATAACTACTAGAGTATAATGACCAAGCTAAATACCTTGATAACAAGAAGAAAATAATTTTCATAGTGATTACTCCCCCTAAGGCTCACACAAGGGATTTTTTGTCATTCTATTGAGATTTTATTCTAGGATATCTATAGTGGAAGAAGAAACATGGTGCCAAAGTTACTTTCTATACAAATACTTAGATGTGTTTTAAGCCTCTAAATGAGTACAAAATCCTCCAACCTATTATACAAAGGGTTACTAAAAGCATAGAATAAATAATGGGTGAATATTGGTCTACCTCAATTGAGAATGACTTGTTATAAAGAAGATAAATATTGAAGAGCTAAAAATGCGACACTGAATAATGCTAAATAAAATAGAGCTCAAGTGAATCAAATATTGCACAACAAAATGGAATTTATATTGATAAAGAGGGGGACCCTAGAAACCACATTGTTACAATAGTGGATCTAAGAATCCCTTGATACAATATTACAAATTTTTCTAGGGTTCTCTAAAACCCTAGCCACAAATAACTGGTGGTGTCTTCAACTGCATCTTTGCTCCCAAAAATTTGAGTGGGCTTCTTGATATTTGATGTCATGCCACCCCAGATTAAACAGCTGCCAATGCTTCTAATGTATTGTCAAAACCTACACACAAAGAAACCAAAGAATTAGTAATAACAAATGAGGGCTCTACAATGTGAACCCTCAAAAATCACAACTTAAAAACCCTAGTTATAGCAATGGAAATGTGAACAGGATAAGACAACATGAAATATAATAACATAAATGTATTTACCTTACTCTTACTTGTTGTCTTTTGATCTATGATATTTTATTGTAGATAATAGGTGCGGCAATGCCCTAGCATCGCTCAAATGCTAGGAGGTGCTCATAATTATTACGTAAAATATTGTGAGCACCTGGTGGTTGTAGGAAATGCCTGTGGGTTCTTGGGACTGGTAAGGAGGCACCCAGAGATGTGCGACGATGATAGAAAGTGCTCAAATACATTCGATGGTTGAGGAAAGATGTTGTAGAAGCAGATCTAGTGAGGGGAAATGGATGGCAATGACTGTGAGGATTACGATGAGCAAGGATGGAGGTAGAAGTACTCAAATATTCCAAGGGAAAATGAAACTCAAGGAATCTCAGGGAATTTGAAAACTTAGGGGTTGAGCCATCAAAATGGCTCCTATTTATAATCCAACCTAAGGCATACTTAGGATTTCAACGACACTAATTGTGTGGTTGAGATACAAGCACATCAAAGGTGTGGTATGGATTGATGAAGATGGATGTATAGGATTAAATAAAAATTGAATGGCTGGGATTAATTCACTTATATAAATATATATTTATTAAATATATATAAAATAATATATAAAATATAAATATTTAATACATATAATAAATATATATAAATATATATGAATAGTGGGTGGAAAATGGTGGGAAAGTTAGGATGGATGACAAATGGCTAGGTTTTGGTAATGGAAATGGCAGGAAATCATGGATGGAGGACAAGTGGCTAGGTTTTGGTGTCTACAGATGCCCCTTTTTGTACTGTGTTGCGTGAAACACAATGTAGTGTAAAAATACGAGATACCTATTTTGTCCAGGTGCAGAATCATCTTCTCTTGGGATGTGGAACACAAGCTTGAAGATAAAAGAATAAAATAATTTGAGTTTTGCATAGCTTACCCCCTCAATTGGCGAATGAGTTTACGGATGAATCTCATGATCCAATTATAAAATATGTGCAAATGAATTATGCAAATGTGATGTTGTTTTTACCCCAACAATATGAAGGGGATTGATGAAAAGTGTGAAATTATGCATCTATTTTTGCCCCAATAGATGAAGGAATTTGTGATAGATGTGATGTAAGATGTATCTATTTTTGCCCCAAAAGATGAAGGTATTTTGCTAAGTGTGGGTTCCTTGATCATGTAAAATGTATCCCATAATGGGAAATTCAAAACCAAATGTGATTCCCCTAAATTTGGGGTGATTCGATGCTATTGAATATGCCTTCTGACATCATTGATATGCAAATATGAAAGATGCAAAGAGTAAAAGTAGTCAACTTCAAAGGGCCAACTAGTGACTATCAGATAATTCCTATGATTGGAACCAATCACCCTAGCTAAGGCCAATCACCATGATGACTTTCAAGGAAATATGCAATGATAAAATTTGATTTTGCCCATGTTTTAAGTCCCATGAACTAGGCCATCAATGACATCTTGTGTGCAAATTATTCTTGGCAAGGATTCATGCAAAATATGAAGTACCTGATATGATTGGGCCTTAAAACAATGATATATGGGATAATGATAATGACCAAGTGTTCTTATGGTATATCTTTCATCTTACCAAATTGCATGGATGCAAATCGCTGCAATCACCAAGTATATAGAAAAACCCACTATATACAAGATTCACTTGAATGTTGGTTGGCACTTGGCAAATGTGCAAGTGATGATGTGAAATTATGGGAGTATGATGTATGAATGATGATAATGATGATGATCATCGTTTTGTGAATATTTGGACCCTTTTGGGGTGCTTTTGTAATTTGTTTGGTGAATTTACAATATTTGGTCACAAATGAAAATTATGCATCCAAATCAGTTGAAATATTCACAAAATGTGATAACATGATGAAATGAATGTATGGATGAAATTTGGATTGATTTGGTTGAGTAATCCATTGTTTTGTCATGTTTTAGTCCTTTGTGCAATTTGATGCCAAAATGCCTGTTGGTGCTTTTGGCTTGCAAAAACACTCATCAATGTTTGGGCATTTTGCAGATGCCCATGGGTGCTTCAGTGCACCAAGAAACACCCATGGGAATATCAAAGTCCCTGAAGTAGCAATAAATATATTCCAATATGAGAAACCAAGCCCATTTGTACATTTGGAAGTTGGAGAAGTTGTGTCTGGGAGAGTGGAGTGAAGTGAGGTGAAGTGTTTGAAGCATGAAAGCTATGGCGATGGAGGAGATGGTGTGGAGGACAAGGCTACGGCTGGAGTGTAGGCTACTGAGGTAACACCTTTGATTATGTTTTTGTATTGTACAAAATTTTTGTATTTTTGTGATTTTTTTTACAAAATTATTAACAAATATTTTGTGGTGTGCTACAGCTTAGGATTCTGGAGGCTCAGCACTAATTCTCGTCTTACATCCCTAAGATGAGGAAGGTAATGTTGTATGAGAAGTTGGATTTGTTGGAGGATGTTGGGCTAGTGAAGGTAGCCCCTGTTGGATTTGGTGAGGGCCGATGAGGGGTACATCTCTTCTTTGGTAGAGATGTGGGATACGGATACGGGGACCTTCAGCTCCTCATGGGTGAGGTGATGCCACTAGTATGTTTGAGTCTCTGTAAAACAATCAATTTTCCATATCAACATCCATATCTTCTTCCATATCAACATCCATATCTTCTTCCATGCCAACATCCATGTCAGTTCATGAGTCATTCATCCCATAGCCCACCAAGTTTGGTGCCTATATTTAACCACCAGTTATTTGTGGCTAAGATTTCAGAGAACCCTAGAAAATGGCCAAATAAATATCTAAACTACAAATGATCATTAACATACATTACACCTTGAATTAATCATCCATACATTGCACCTTGCATTAATGATCCATAACATATCATATGCATTCATCACCCATATAAACATGCATTCCACAAAAGCATCCAACAAAAAGCATAAACACAAACACATAACACAAAAGGTAAAAGCCATGTATATATATGTATAAATATCACATGTACAATGAATACCAAAAGGCTAAATACAATGGAGCACCAAGGCTCATATAAAAAAGTGCATCTACGCACTAAGCTACGTACTCCAAGAGGACCCCTGTGACCTAGTAGGATTCCTAGACCTATATCTATGCCTATACTGGCTATGCCTAGCACCTTTAGATACAGACAAGGTTGGAGGATCATGAATTTGAATATGATGTTCCATCAACCTATCCTCCAATGCCTCGATATAATTATGGTGATATCGAAGACGTGCTATTACAACATTATGCCAATGCTCTCTCTACTAGCTCTACCTAGAGCCTTGTAATCCTTGTATCTTGCTCCACCATCTATTGCTCTAGTTGTACCCAATCCTCCTCGTTATAACCTAGAGGTACATCTAGAACCTCGTCTACATCCTCCCCATCTCCACCATCTCCTCCAATATTTGGAGCCTATTGCACTGTACCCTTAGCCCTCCTCCTTCGACTATCTGATTGAAGGCACTGCTACTACTTGGGGGCCTCTTGGGTACCCTCATCCCTGGCCTCTTAGGTCCCCTTTTCCCTAGCATCACCATCACCACCCCCATAAACTGCACCTTGATATGGTACCCATACTGGCAAACTCGATGGGACCTTAAACCAGTATGGGTATCATCTCAAGGTGCAGTTAATGGGGGTGGTGATGGTGAGGCTAGGGATAAGGGGACCCAAGAGGCCAGGGATGAGGGTACCCAAGAGATCCCCAAGTAGTAGCAGTTCCTTTGATTAGATATTTGAAGGAAGAGGGCTAAGGGTACAGTGCAACATGCTCCCAATATTGGAGGAGATGGTGGAGATGGGGAGGATGCAGAGGAGGTTCTAGATGTACCTCTAGGTCATAATGAGGAGGATTGGGCACAACTAGAGCAATAGGTGGTGGAGCGAGATGCAAGGATTACAAGGCTCTAGGTAGAGCTAGTAGAGAGAGCATTGGCATAATATCGTAATAGCACGTCTTCAATCTCACCATAGGTATATCGAGGCATTGGAGGATAGGTTGATGGAACATCATATTCAACTTCCTGATCCTACAACCTTGTCTGTATCTAAGGGTGCTAGACGTATACATTCTATGCATAGATATAGGTCTAGGACTCCTACTAGGTCACAGGGGTCCTCTTGGAGGGTGTAGCTTAGTGCGTAGATGCACTTTTTTATATGAGCCTTGGTGCTCCATTGTATGTAGCCTTTTGGCATTCATTGTACATGTGATATTTATACATATATATACATGGCTTTTACCTTTTGTGTTATATGTGTTTGTGTTAATGCTTTTTTTTGATGCTTTTGTGGAATGCATGTTTATATGGATGATGAATGCATATGATATGTTATGGATCATTAATGCAAGGTGCAATGTATGGATGATTAATGCAAGGTGTAATGTATGTTAATGATCATTTATAGTTTAGATATTTATTTGGCCATTTTCTAGGGTTATCTGAAACCCTAGCCACAAATAACTGGTGGTTAATTAGGAGCACCAGACTTGGTGGGCTATGGGATGAATGACTCATGAACTGACATGGATGTTGACATGGAAGAAGATATGGATGTTGATATGGAAGAAGATATGGATGTTGATATGGAAAGTTGATTTTTTTACAGACTCAAACATACTAGTGGCATCAAACAAACTCACTAAAATTGCCTAATCCCTCTAGGACCAAATGTATGTTCACTGAATTCATTTACCGAATCAAGAGTATGGTAATAACTCAAGGTAATCAAGAACCATTGTGTGTGCAAGTGAGTTCATTTACTCATCTTGAGAAAATTGGGTAAACTTGTTATGGATGAAACCAATAAGCTAACTTGTCTGTATGAGCGGTCATAGGTCTCTTTTAAAAGAGATATGTCACCATGCATGAGTGTACTCCATTGCCAATCAAGCATCTATAGCTTTGGTAGAGGCTAACTCCATAGTCCATGATTTTTGTGTTTTGATCTCTTAATTTTTTGGGATGACTACCTAACCGTCTGATTGGAAATGTAGTACGATCCTTACAACCCAATGATCAATGGTGTGTGTTGTAAAATATTTAGAGTTTTTGTTAGGGATTTGTATCACTATTTCTTTTATTTTTGGAACTATTTCTTTTATTTTTGGAATTGTGATAGTGGTAATAACCACTAATTTTATGGACTATATTGCATGATGGGACCATCAAGGATGACCCGTTTCACTTTGAGGTTCATACCAAGTATGGTGTTATCTCTCTTTGATACAAGATGTTTTTAAGATATGAAATTGTGTTTGATTCAAGAATGTTTTGGAGTCCATTTCCAAAACTCAATATTTTCTTAGTGTATATGTGCAATGGTCCTAAAAAAAACTCAACATGTATTTTGGAGGTTTCTTAAAACACTAGGAGTGGTTGAGTGACCAAAAATACCTAGGAATTTTGGAAAAATGTGTTTTTTTCTAATGGAATTAGACTTGGTGGAATTGTGTGGATGACTTTGTGAGGGTGACCCTAATTAAGGAAACATGACTTTTGTTGGACCAATTAAAACCTTAAACTTAAGAAATTTTACCTAATGTACCATGGATGTGAATGTAATGTATGCAATTTTGTGAAATGTGAAATGCAATATGGGATGAATACATTATTTTTGTAATGTAGATGCAAGTGAAATGCAATGTTTTGAATGAGATGTATGCAAATATTTTTGTGTAATAGCCATGTATATATATACATATATAGTAAAAAAATCATGCATATAATGCTCTCAAGTTTATAAAATTAAGTTTATACATCTAGACTGAAAAGCCTATAAGTATCGTTACCCACTCTTTGTGTAATGATGTATGGACCTAACCAATTAGCATTGAATTTATCATGAAGATGCAATAATGCATTGGTGTTTTGTTGATTCTATTTAAGGACAATATCTCCTATTTGAAATTCATGTAGATGAACTTTGGTATTGTAAACATGTTTGAGATGGTTCTAATAAATTTGTAAATGCTCTAAAGCATTGGCTCACCTCTCATCAAGAAGTGTGAGTTGGTCAAGACGTGCTTGTCTAGCAGTATCATCATCTATGAATTCCTACAAAGAAATTCACAAGGAGGGAATCTCAAGCTCAAGAGACATGATTGCTTTAGCTCCATAGACCAATGAAAATAGTGTTGCCCATATTGGCATGCATATTCTTATTTGATAAGCCTGTAATGCCAAGGAAATTTGCATATGCTAATCTCTATGATTTTCTCTAACAAGTTTGTTGAGAATAGCAATTAAGGTATTGTTTGAAGTTTTAGCTTGTCCATTTACTTGTGGGTAATAAGGAGTTGAAAAGCTATGTTGAATGTTATATTTCTCGCAAAGTGCTCTAACATCCTTGTTCTTGAAACACTTACCATTGTCGAAGATGATTTTTGAGGGTATACCAAAATGACAAATGATGTGATGAAGTATAAAATTCACCATTCTAGTTCTTTTCATACTAGTAAGAGGAATTGCATCAACCCACTTTGTGAAGTATTCAGTGGTTGTGATGATGAATGTGTGTTGTCTCGAGGAAGGAGGTGAAATTTTTCCAATTAGATCTAGATCCCATTGTGAAAAGGGCCAAAGGCTTTGAATAGGCTTTAAGGCTTTTGATGGTACATGAGTTAAATTAGCATGTTCTTGACACTTTTTGTAATATTTAACATATGTGCAACAATCACGTTCCATTGTGGGCCAATGAATAACTTGTGCGTAGAATACGCTTTACGATGGCCATTCTACTAAAATGACCCCCACAAGTACATCATGAGCTTTAGATATGGCTCTTTGTGCCTCACTAGACTCGAGACAATGAAGGAGGACTCCATCATAACCATGTTTATACAACACATCCTCCAAGAGAACAAAATGAGCAATTTTTTACTTGAAAGTACGTTTGGAAGTTTGAGACATATCAGATGGAAGTATTCCAAACTTGAGGAAGGCTACTATTTGGCTTGACTAAGGCTCAAATGGATCTGACTGGATAAAGCAAACATCCTTTTCATCTTTAGACTCAACATGGACAATTGCATATTTAGAGATCGTTGAAATGATAAGGGGTTGTACCTCTCCAAAGGAGTCTTTTAAAATCAATGATCCAAAGGATGCCATCGCATCTACAAATCTATTAGTCGAACATGGCAAACTATTAATTTCATAAAATTAAACTTAGAGAGCAATTTCATTGCTACTTCATGATAAAGCTTAATGGTAGACTCTTTGCATTGGGATTCTTCATTGATTTGCTTAACAACAAGTTGAGAATCACCAAATATCCGAATATGCTTAATGCTCATAGCTATAGCTGATTGAAGACCTAGGATTAATGTTTTGTACTATACAATGTTGTTTGTGCATTAGAAATCAAGTTTGAATGATAAGGGGTAGGTACCCCCTGTGGTGTATGAAACACGACTCCAACACCTTGACCTTTCGCACACTTAGAGCCATCAAATAATAGTGTGATATTGACGTCTTTCTTCAAAATGACATTTTCTTCTTGTTTAGTAACAGCAAATACCGAATCATCTGGGATCTCAATAATCAAAGGATGATCACTAGTAGTGGAGCTTCCACAAGTTTATCGGCTATTACCTGACCTTTAATGGATTTTTAGCTAATGAATTCCAAGTCAAATTCAGTAAATAGCATTATCCATTTAGCAATATGGGTGTTATTGTAAGTGTGAGACATCATATAACACAAAGGATTTTATCTAGCTATGACATATATTGTGTGGCTAAGCATGTAATGTCAAAGTTTCTTAGTGGCAAAAACCACTGCTAAGCATAGTTTTTCTACATAAGTGTATCTAGTTTCATAGCTTACCAATGTTCGACTAATGTAGTAGACAACTTGCTCTTGATTTTTTTCATTATTTTGTGCAAGCATTGTTCCTAATGCAAAGTCTGTTGCTAAGATATAAAGATAAAATGGGACCCTCGAACGAGGAGGATCTAAGACTGGTGGAGAAGCTAGGTAGTGCTTAAAGTCATCAAAGGATTTTTGAAATTCATATGTCCAAGAGAATGGCACCTCCTTTTGTATTAGGTGATTGAATAGCCTACATTTGTCAAAAAGTTGCACAATAAAATGATGGATTGATTGTATCTTTCCTTGTAAACTATGCAATTCCTTCAAGTTAGTTGGAGGAGGCATCTCCATGATAGCCTTAACCTTGTTAGGGTCCACCTCAATGCCTATTTTGGAGATAATGAATCCTAGAAGTTTGTTAGACGTAACACCAAAGACACATTTCTTGGGGTTCAACCTTACATTATGCTCTAGGAGTCGATCAAAAAATTTCTCTAATACACCATTGTGTTCTTGTCGAGTTTTGGATTTAGCCAAGAGATCATCCACATAGTCTTCGATAATATTATGCATGTAGTCAAGGAAAATATATGTCATGGCATGTTTATAAGTGGCACCTACATTTTTGAGGCTAAATGGCATCACCTTATAACAAAAGGTTTCCCAAGGTGTAGTGAATTTTTTTTTTGTGTTGGTCATTAGGGTTTATTCAGATTTGGTTGTATCTTGAAAAATCATCCATGAGTGAAAGCATTTCATGGCCAGCACAGGTATCGACAAGAGTATCAATGTTTGAGAGAGGGAAGTCATCCTTAGGATATGCTTTGTTAAGATCTTGAAATTCAGTACAAACACGTATCGTCCCATTAGGCTTGCAAACAAGTACCATGTTTGAAATCCACTTAGGATAATCAATAAGAACTATGAAGTACATGTCTAAAAGTTTTTGAAGCTCTATTTTTACCAAGACGGCCACAGTAGGATGCATTCTCCTAATTTTTTGTTTGACCAGCTTAGCATCAGGCTGTAAGGTGATATTTTGGACAACCAGACTAGGATCAATACTAGGCATGTCCTTGTAGGACCATGCAAAAATTTCCTTCTTCCTCTTGAGGAGAGCAATAAATTGCTCTTATTTGTTAGGTGATAGAATTTTTCTAAGCTTAAAAATTTAGGGATTGTCTTTTTCTGAACTAAGGTCCACATCAATATTATCTTCAATGGACATGTGGGAACCTTTCTCAAGCTTATGGAGTGTAGGAATCAGATGAATGTCATCTCAGATGTCATCAAAATCTTATGTCTTATCCTCGTCTATTTTTTCCTGGAAAACCTCTGGATCCAAGGGTGAATGTGAAGGTGAAGGTGGAGGGGATGGAGAAATGTAGTTGGAAGAAGCCCTTAACAATTCCTCGAACAAGACAAACTTGAAAAAATATGGAGGTGAGGAAATTTGATCCATATCGATAAGGTTTATGTCAATTGGAATTGGTTTAGTTGGATTGTATGGATTACAGAGTGGGGTAAATAAATCAACATGATTCATATTGACTTATGGGTAAGGCACTAATGTTGGATGGAATGGATGGAACCTAAGAACTGGTGCTAGGGTCTTGGTTAACCTAAACACAACAATCAACACAAAATGCATTTTACTAAATGATATACACATGCAATGCAAAGAAAGACAAATGTTTTTTTATTTTTGATTGATTTTTTATTTTTATTTTTTGGTAGTGGTGATAACCACTGTTCTTGTGTTATGTACATATGTCACAAGTTGGCTTATGAAATGGCTTAATGGAATGAAGGTGGTTGCTCACCAGTAGGGGTGGCTTGATCTTATGGAAGAAGTAAGTGAAATACAGGCTCATGGATGGGGAACATGTTGAGATAAAACTCATCTTGTTTAGTATGGGGAATGATGGGCTTCGATTCTTCTTTAAATTCATTTAAAATTATCAATATAAGCTCAAATTCTTCATAGATATCATCGTTAGAATTATCGATATGGAGGGCTTCCTATCTTGAATTGAGATTAAGCCTTTGGAAGGCTTGTTCAAGATAAGAGGTGGTGGAAAGTGGGTAATAGCCTAGATTTGAACAGTCGTGCACCTCTTCATGTGGAACATCGATAGGTTGATGCACACCCTGTTCATGCAATCCTAGGCCATGACCTTACCAATTGACTATATGAAAATATCAAGATGTAAATCTTGTCATGTTTGGAATGTTGGCAAGTGATGGTTCTTTGGGTTCCTCTATGGAAGCTAGACTTGATGAAGAATCAATCCCTCCATATAGAACCCATGTTATATACTGCATCTATGGCCAAATGTGGGTCACATGGATGACCGAAATCCTTAGCCTTAAGAATGGTGAGGGGTGTGATGGTGATGTATTGAACCACATATTCACCTATACCAGGATTAGTAAGGTGGACCTCAATTTGGGAGTACATGGAGGTACTATGGTCCAATGATAGCTCAGGGAATGGTGAAGATGGGGATGCCTCACAATCCATTAATTTGACTTGTGAAACATTAAGTGATGGCAATGGATTGGCTTGGGAAGGTTTTTGAATGGGTGATTATAATGAAGTGGATGGAAATGATGTTGATGATGTGGATTGATTGTGACCACATGTGCATGTAGTCAACAATGAAGATGATGGGATCATGGAAGCTTGATGAGGGTTGGTGATAGGGAGCTCTTCAAGAACGGTATCCTTGGATGAAGAGATTGGTGTATTGGCTGATGGTGAAAGAAAAAGGTGAATGGAAGGAAGCATATACTCATAGGGATTTGAAATAAAATTGTAATACTTAAATGGCTCGACGTTCATTGGTATGCAATGTACTTGCCCCTCATGAATGTATTTCAAGCATTGATGTAAAATAGAAGGGACACATCTCATTTCTCTCATACAAGGTCTTCTAAGAAGTACATTATACGCCATGGATCCTTCCAAGATATGAAACATAGTGTGCAATATTTTAACCCCTACTTCAATGGATAAAATAACAGTGCCAATTGTGGAACACAAAGCATTGTTAAACGCTTTGAGGGTGAATTATGACTTGGTAATGTGAGATGGAGGAAGGTTAAGATGATGAAGAGCAGTTGTGGTGATGATATTGAGAGAGGAACAAATGTCAATTAGGACTCTTTTAAAAGGCTTCTTGTCAATTAGATCCATAATATGCAATGGAGGATCTATTAATTCTAATGATATTGGCTTAATCTCAAAGTCATAGAATGTGATAGAAGGATTCATGCATGTTTGGATGTTTCCCACAAAGTTGTTGAAGGCATTAGGATCTTGTTATTATAGTTCAATGGATTTTAGAATATTTATTAATGCCTAAAAATGTGGGGGATATTGTTGAATTAACTCATAGATTAGCAATTTAGCGAAAGCTATTTTTAGACTTGTAGTTAAACGACTACTCAATGAGATGACTGGTCGAGGTGGATGATTGATAGGTCGATTTGAAGGATTTGATTGGCTAGGGATATGGATGGGTGATGAAGGATTAGGAAAAACTTGGATGGGTGGTGATGTAGAAGGTTGTGACACACTTGCTTGAGGTGGTTGCCTTTATTGGTTGTTCTTTTAACCTCTAGTGACCACATGGATGGCCCATATAAACCCTTGGTATTATTGGACATGATTGACTTGATTAGGAGGATTTTTGGTGTTATCCCCTCCTACATTTGGTTGCACCTCCTCATGATGAGGAAGTGGTGTTTAAAATATACCAAGGTTTTGATTTTGTTGAGAGAGGGGATTATCAAGATTTATTGCCCCCAAGTCAATGAGGTCTTGAACCATCTTTAAATACATGACAATTGTCAATGTCATGCCCGTTTAACATATGATAAGGATAAAATAGATGCTCTTGATAATTTTTACTATGTTTGGTAGGATCATCAGGTCCAATTTCAAGCAAAGAAAATTTATTCGTGTCATATAGCCTTCAAAAAATGGAAGCATATGACTAGGCCAGGGGGGTGTATTGGTGACTTTTTCGAATAGACTATCATCAGGGATGGTTTTCCACAATTGGCATTGTGTTCTACATGGCTTGAGTTGTCGAGGGTACTGCATGATAAGTAATTTGTTATCGTATTTTTTACACAAGTTGTTGTTGAGCCATTATCGTATGGCTCATGACCCCTTTATTAACTTGATTGGGTTGATTGGTTGGGGTAGCCTATGTTGATTTTGGTTGACCAGAATAGTTGCTTTTGTATTAGCCATTTTTTTGCCATTATTTATTTTTAGGCTTAAGAATACCTTCTTGGATTTTGATCTCCTCAATGACACTAGCCTGAGCTAAAGCTTCTTCAAATGATTGATAAGTTCGTAGTTGAATCATCCAAGAGATAGGTTTTAAGCAAATCTTGGTGAATAATTTAATTATCTCGTCCATTGGTAGGATGAATGGCAATTTAGTGATGACAACCCTCCAACGGTTTCTAAAATTGTAGATAGATTCATCCTCATGTTGTCTTAAAGCATAGACATCCGATAATGAGATCTTCTTTTTAACATTTAGGATGAAATGCTCAAATAATTAATGTTGTCTAAGCAATTTGTTCAGGTTTTCCCATGCCTCATTAATTTCTTTATTAGAAGCTAAGGCTATAGAGGTAGATGGTATGGAATATGTGGCTTAGGTATAAGTTACACTAAGTATGGCAACTTGTGAGGCTGGAACTTGTGAAGCATCATTGACATGTACTTCATACAAGGGGTTGGTATAAGTTGAGGTATATGATGTGCTAGGAGCACATGAGGGTTGGGTAATAGATATATGGGAAGAAGGTGCAACTGATGCCTCAAAAATAGGGTTGGTATACACCTGGGTAAAGGTGGATGGTGGCTGGGAATAAATAGGCTCCTATTGTAAAGTAATATCCTATCTAGGTGAATTGGGAATGGACTCTAAGGCATAGTTGGAAGACTTCATGAGAGATTCTAATTTTGCCATGTCTATATGGGTAATGTGGTTGTCTATGGTAGGGGAGGTTGACTCCTCTTGGGGCATAGCCATATGAAATGTTGTGGATGGCAAGGAATGTGAGGGACCTGCAGACAAATCTGCCTATGTCACATTCAAGGAATCTACCAAAAAAGTGGTGGGGAAGGTGGATGAAGGTTCCATTTGATTATCTTGATTTAATATTTATTTCTTTTTTTGTGTTAAGACCATAAAGCAAATAAATCAAAATACAGATTATGCAGTAAACCGAAACACCCAATTTAAATTTCATAATAAAAACAAACAACCAATGCTAAGTTTATTTAACATGTGTGTCTTACATTTTTCGTTAGTTATCTCCTTTTAATGTGAGTTTATTTTATTAGGTTTCAATCTTGTGTGTTTCAAATGCGCTAATCTGAATTAATCAAATAAAGGTAAAAAACTATGGTTAAGCTGGGGCAATGATATTCTTGTTGGTGATGAAATCCAACAAGTTTTCTCAGGGGTGACCTAAAGTTTCTAAGGGCAAAGATTGGTGGATGGATATGAATGCCACCATCACCAAATATCAAGCAATGGTTGGTGATGAAATCCAACCACTATTGTTTTATGTGAATCATGCAGTGTGTGGTTAATTTAAGATATTTTATTTTCTATTGTGTTCAAACAATGTTAGGAGCAACTAATTTCATAATTCTAAGTCAAAATCCAATAAGAGAATACCAATTTCTCTAAAGTATGTGAAGTACACTACTTAAGACCCTCTATCAAAACAACCGGAGGGTTCATCCACCCCTCTGCATGGAATCACCCAATGGCAGGGATACTCTTGGCACCCTAATGATGTTCCTACTTAGATAGATAAAAGAAGATACTTCTAACCCTAACAATGCAAACTAATTATGCAATTTTGATTTACATGCAATCAGAATGCAATATTATTTTTTTCACATAGTAGAAATTCAAAAATTTCAAATAGATATTGTGAATGGATGCAAGTGATTGATTTAAATCCTAAAAATGCATGATGATATGAATGTTCTTTTCCAGATTATCAAAATCTTGAAAAAGACACAAAACAACCAGAATATATAAATAGAAAAAACTAGGGTTTGGTTAGTAGACTTACAAACGGCCTACGTATTTGTCCTAGCTCACTGTAAAATACCCTTGGGTGTCTCTGAAATACACCTGGGTAATACACCCAAGGGTATTTTTGGATGACCTCCAAGCATCACTGGGTACTTCGAGCACTTTTTGCAACTTCTGTGAACTTTCAAAAATCCTAGATCTAGCAAAATTTACGCTTCTAAAAACCTTACAAAATGATAAAAAATAGCAATTAAATTAGCAAAGTAAATCATAAACATAAACCCTTAGGGGGTCCCACCATGATCACCATTTTAAGAGCTAAAAATTTGATACAAAACAATGCTAAATAAATCAGATCTCAAGTGAATCAAATATTGCACAACAAAATGGAGTTTATATTGATAAAAGAGGGGAACCTAGAAACTTCGTTGTTACAATGGTGGATCCAAGAATCCCTTGATACAAAATTACAAATTTTGCTAGGGTTATCCAAAACCCTAGACACAAATAACTTGTGGTGTCTTCAACTACGTCTTTGCTCCCAACAAGGTTGAGTGGGCTTCTTGATATCCGATGGTAGGCCACTCTAGATTAAACAGTTTTCTAATGCTTCTAATGTATTGTCAGAACCTACAAACAAAGAAACTAGAGAATTATTAATAATAAACAAGGGCTCCATAGTGTGAACCCTCAAAAATCACAACTTAAAAACCCTAGTTATAGCAATGGAAATGTGAACAAGATAAGACAACATGAAATATAATAACATAAATGGATTTATCTTACTCTTGCTTACTATCTTTCAATCTGTGAGGTTTTGTTTCATATAATAAGTGCGACGATGACCTAGCTTCACTAAAAAACTAGGATATGCTCAAAATGCTTACGTAAAATGCCAGTAGGTGCCTGACAGCTACAGGAAATGCCTGTGGGTGCTTGGGACTAGTAGGGAGGCACCTAGAGGCATGCGATGATGATAGAAAGTGCTCGAATATGTTTTACAACTAAGGAAAGATGTTGTAAAAGCATATTTTGAGAGGGAAAATGGATGGTGATGGTTGCAGGGATTACAGCGAGCGAGGATGAAGGTCGAAGTACTCAAATATTCCAATGGAAAATGAAACTCAAGGAATCTCAGTGTATGAATTGCTTAGGTTGGTTAGGAAACTTAGGGATCTCAAGGAATTCAAACACTTAGGGGTTGAGCCATCAAAATGGTTCCTATTTATAATCCAACCTAGGGCATACTTAGGGTTTCAACGACACTAATCATATGGCCAAGATACAAGCACTTTGAAGGGTTGATATTAAATTTAGGGTGTGGCGTGGGTTGATGAAGATGGATGGATAGGATTAAATGAAAATCGGATGGTTGGGATTAATTCACTTATATAAATATATATTAATTAAATATATATAAATATTAATATTAAATATATATATATATATATATATGAATAGTGGGCAGAAAATGATGAGAAAGTTAGGATGGATGACAAATGGCTAGGTTTTGGTAGTGGAAATGGTGGGAAAGCATGGATGGAGGACAAGTGACTAGGTTTTGGTGTCTACAAATATGTTTATCCACATTAGTATAGATTACTAGAGGCCCAAAAATAGTCCTATAGAAATTAGTATGGACTAAAATAATTATCATAATTATTGGAGGACGCTCTCAAATGGGTAGTTTATTCTACCAATAAATATAAGGTAAAAGAATATTAAATCCTATGCTCTTATAATGTATTTGGACAAAACATGAGCTCCTAGAATCTAACGATTACATATGATTAGTGAGCGAAGGCAAAATTCTCACTTATGATGAACTACAAAAGAGGGGTTAGCAAGGGATCTCACAGTGCATATTTTATAAGATTGAGGTAGAGGCCATTGACCACCTCTTACTCAATTGCAATTGTAGTATCAAAGTTTGGAGCAAACATTTTTTACAAAAATTGTCCTTCCATTGGCTTTGGACTAAAACATTACAATAGTTATTTGTCTATTGGCCATAGCCATCACGTGAAGTATAGCTCTTATGGGGAATAATCCTATCTATCCTTATATGTGGCCTTTATATTGAGAGGAACCATTGCATGTTAATGGAAAAATAACTCTTCATAGAGTAGGTCTATAATAGTATGAAATTTCTAATCTCGAAAAAGGCTTAAACTACTCAAGAATCATAAACTTTCAACTTTTCACTAGCTTTGATAGAGCATCAAAAAATACTCCCATATTTCCATCCAGGCCCAACTCACTAAGGGAGAACCATGTCAAAATATTGGAGGATTCCATATTCATGGAAGCCACCCCCTCATCATATGGTGAATCCTGATTTTGACAAAGTTATTTTATTACCCTTAGGAACCCTCACTATCAACAAGGTTGAAGTGATTGCCTTAGTAAAAAAATTTAAGTTCATAGTATAGTTGGAAATTTGTAATCTTGTTATGTAATGTGACTCTATATTTGTGGGTAGGTTTAATATTTAAATATGTAATACAAGGATTGGGAAACTCTCCATAACCATTTAGAAGGCCTTTGATTATTTTTTTATTTCCATATCCTCGCAACACACTACTTATAGATGGAATGATGTAGTAGATTTCCTTGTCAATAAAGACTTGAATGACATACCCACGCATTGTAGGTGATTTGGAGAGGAGAGGGCAATCCTCCAAGGGAGGTCCCAGGTTCGAATCTCCACCCTACCAAAAATCTGAATTGGGTACCCAAAATCCAATTGATAATGTTGGTGTGGGCAGGGCTGGGTGCGACCCTCGGGTGACTTTGACGGTGTAGAACCCCCTGTTCGTGGTCTCTTAGACCAAGGTGGCCCCGCAAGGGGTTTTTCACTTAAAAAAAAAAAAAACTTGAATGACATGAAAAAACAAGTTGGCATAGAATATATCCACTAGAAAATACTCAAAGAACTCATTTATGTTGAAATATTATGTCTTGTTGAGTTATTGATATAATAATAACTTCTTATAGTCTTCTATTTTTTAAACATGTTTGAAAGGAACTATTACCATCTTCTCCACTAATTGGAAGAAGGATAGCTAACTCATAATGCTTTTGTTTACTGTTGTTGAATTTATAGTTTTACAATCTTTGGAAGTGTACCCCTATAGAACCCACATTACTTTTATAAAATAAAGAGAAGGATGTGGTAAAAAATTTTAATTTTCTTCTAGTTCAATTCACCAAGGTAGTACAAACAGATTTTTGTGATGCAAGGTCCAACTAGGTTTTTTTGGAAAACCCCTAAAACATTGTTTATTACACCAAATTTTTAATAAAATTTTTTGGAAAATCACACTACTCTTGGAATCTCCATCAAAGATTGTAAATTAATTTGATATAGAGTAATGGAAATTTACAAACATATTGATACTATGTCATAATTTATAATATATTTAGGAACAAATAGAATCAACACATTACCTAACAAAAATAACTAAATCTCATATAAGCACAATACAAACATGAAAGATGCACTTAGACACCAATAAATATTACTAAGAAATAAATAATCGCCTCCAAATGACAAGTAAATAGCTGGATAAGATTGGATATAAATATCTAAAATAAAAGTTAGTCATGATCAAGGTTTAAAATTTGACCTAATGGATAATAATAAAATAATACAACAAAGTCACCTATTATGGTGTTCATAAGCCCATAAGGAAATATATAAATGATTATAATATAATATTGGTTGTGTCCTTAAGCTACAAGCTTATTTTAGTGGTTAGGGCTTTGGCTTCTCTTTGAGAGGTCCAAGATTCAAACCCCACTCAATATGAGGGGACCAAGACCCCTCATAAAAATATGTGTAAACTCATTTAAAAACATACAATTTTAATCAAAAGGTATTAGCTCAACTAGTTAGATTCCTCAACATTTAAGGAGGACACCAAGGTTTGAATCTTGCCAAGCGATACATGGATAATATCCAAGCTTTGTTGTAATACCAATATGTGGTGATGATGTAATACGGGTGGGGCCTGTTTCAATCTCATATAATTAATTTTAAAAAAATGGTTGTGTACTTAATTAGAGATTAATAACACTTTTTTCAACAAAGTTATAGTCAAGCAATTAGTAGCAAAACCCTTGTTAACTTTACTCTTCTTGATGTAGTTTTTTTCTTGATTATCAAATATTTGCATAATCATGATATTAAAATTGACCAAGATGATTGCATCCAAAGTCTCAAGCCCTCTAAGACTAAGACAAAGGAACCCATAGTTAAGAGTGGGGTAGAGGAACCCCAAGACATAATTACCTTACATCTTGACACGGATCACACTTTGATGGGGCTAAAAAACAAGTTGGGATGGGAATGAGGCTAGTTTTTGAAACCTTTGCTAGATATTTGATCCTCCTTGCTTGTACCTTAAATTTGTTATACAAATAATAGTGTTGAATATGAAGGTATGATCTTCGAAATTTTAGCTGCCAAAAAATAAAAGCAACATATGCATGTTATTGGAGACTCATGCCTAATTGTTAATTAGTTAAAAGATTCATATCAAGTCAAATTTAGGCATCTTAAATGATATTGTGATATTCTATAATATACATCTCAAATTTTAAATCATGTTGTCCATTTCTTAGCTTCATCTATTGCTTCATTTGATCCTTGTCAAGACTTAAAAGATACTAAAATTACCATAGTATTTAAACATGAATCCATTACCACTAGTACCTAACATGAAGGATAAATTATGTGTGATAGAAGTCAATATCATTGAGTCCATTAAGCCTCCCCTATGGTTAAATATATTATCCAATATCTTAGGTCCTAATCCTATCATGAGGGAACTAATGCCAAAGAAATAACTCACATATGTAGGAACATTATTAAGTATGTTATCTAAGGCTTATACTTTATAAAACATGTTGATACATTACTCAGATGCTTACTAGAATATGAAGTACCTAAAGTCTTACATGATTTCCATTTTGTAACTTGTGTTGGATATCTTATTTTACACTCTATTTCTCACAATATTCTTTCGAATGGGGATATCATTGGCCCACTATGAAAAAACTCCCATGAGTTTATGTTCAATTGCGAGTCTTGTAAACAATATACCAATTCTATATGTTCTTCAACACAAAGCTTAATTGTATAGATGCACCTTATACATTTCCATATGAGGACTTGACCTTATTGAGAAAAATTACTTATTTCATCCTATGGTCTAAAATCCATAATCATTGACAAAATGTATTTTACCAACTAAGTTGAAGCAATGCCATTACCTTCTACTATTATACTTACCATATATATATATATATATATATATATATATATATATATATATATATTTTTTTTTTTTTTTTTTTTGTATTTTATCATATTATATTTATATTAGATATTTCTTCTACTATGATTTATAATGATGGCATATGCTTAAAAAATAAGGATATCAAAGAACTATATGAAAATATCATATACAACATCAATTCTCTTCACCATACTATACTTAATGTAATGGAAAAATGGAAACATCTAAAAAATCTTTATCAAAATCTTACAAAAAATAGTAAAGAAAAAATAGAAAGATTGGCACATCAAATTATATTCTGCTTAATAGGTATATCATAGAAGTTATAGAATTGTCATAAGCACAATCTATTTTTCTCTTATATATGGTGAAGAAGCTATATTGCCTCTAGAAGTAGGAATTAATATGTTTTTATGTCTTTACATGACATTACAAGTAAAAATAATACTACATAAATTAGCTACTCTAGATGAAAAATACTACAAGCATTTGAATGTAATAAATATTACAGGAAAGGGATAGAAAGATTCTACAATGATAAAATTAAATCTAGATATTTTCATATTAGTTATCAAGTTTAGGATTAGATAACACTTACAATAAGAATGGTAAGTTTTTTTTTAAGTAATGGTCCTTACATTGTTTCTAAATATTACGGGTCTATAGCTTTATGCATCCAAAGCTTTTAAGTTCCAACCACTTAATAAAAAGGAGCTTGAAAAACCCATCAAAGTCATGCATCTTAGAAGATATTTTTCCTATAAATAGTTACTAGGAACATCCCAACCATTTCATCCTATGAAGGGTCAACATAGCGTGATTTATATTCATCATTATATATCCTTACCACTTTACGTGTTTATCTACCTTTTTTAATCCTCTTTTTAGCTTTTTAAGATAATTTGTGAAGAATTCATGATAACAAACAAACTGCCAAGTGGTATTTGCCTATCATCATGCCATCCTTTCCCTTATTTGACACACTTATCTCTCAAAATTTTATTCCATATTATGGCATTAGTAGTAAGTGTTATCTAGGTGAAGTATTTTTTTTACTTTAAAAAATATATGATCTCTATATCAAAAGCACATAAAGACAAAATCTCTTTAAAAAAATAAAATTTAATTGAAAATAAAAAATCCATTGTTACTCTTAAAATAAAGAAAAAAAATTGTCATTCAAAATGTCAGTCATTATGTTCTAGCAAAATATTATCTTACTATGTGTTTATCTATCTCATGAGATGTCTCTTTCATAAAAAAATGATGTGTAAGGTCTTTAACATTATTCAAGCAACTACAACATTACTATAATGGCTAAAAAACAAATATTGAGGGTTGGCATTGTAGCTCTACAAGGAAATTACCTTTATAAGGTAAAATATTCTCTTTAAGTGATTACGTCACTCCCATGGTGTCTACAAAACTAGTTCTAGGGGTTGGTAATGCAACTCTTCTAGGGTTTTAACCGTTCAAAAACAAAAATTGATATTTTACATTAAAAAAATCAAAATAAAAAAGCAAAATATATATGAAAAATAAAAGAGGGAGAGAACCCATGTGGAATTCAAACATATAGGTACTTCTATATTATATTTCATGGTCTCCCTTGTCATCCTTACATATGTGATAGATCATTGCAAAAAAAATTATCTATCATACAAGTGTCAAAAGAGATCATGCAATCTATATATTTTGATAGTGATCCTTTAAGGATATACCATTTGAGCATTCACTATATGTCTTACATATTTTTTATGTTGGAGAAAAAGGGGTTGTACTTGGGTCCCCCACCCTTGACAAATCAAAAATCTCTCCTTTAGAGCTTGAGAGTTTACAAACAAATTCAATTCTCATATCAATTGAGTTGTTATAGCTAGATACCTACATTTGTTTTCATAAAAATGTTTGAATTCTTGATTTATATTTTTTTAATCTTCTTCAATTTTCTTTGCAAATACAAATATTCCAAAATTAAGCATCCTTCTTGATGTTTTCTTGTAGTAGCCTTCACAATACCAAAACTTCACCTCTATTATCTATGCATTGCATCTTAGTAGAGTAATATTTCCAAAACTTTGTGCTATCATAGTCTGCTTTACCAAATATGGACTGCTAGTTTTCCTTCCTGAAGCATAAGTACAACCATATAAGTTATTTATATGAAAATATATTAATGTTATAAAATACACTAAATATTACCAATGCAAAACATTAAAGTAAATCTTAATCATTGTTTGACTTAGACAGTCAACATTTTCTTATCAGCTTCAACTAAACTTACTACTTCCACTAACCATAGAAAAGAGATTTTAACTTCATGATCCTCTATTAGAATCCCTCTATTGACTAGCCTATTTGTACATTTTTTCCCTTCCCTTAACATATGTATAAACCTAATTTCTTCAAACTCTATAGCAAGGTCTTGTATTTTCACAATTAACTCTTGCATGTTCCATGGATCTTTTGCTTTTCTTAAAATTGCATATATTATTACTATTAGTGAATCACCTTCCATCCATACTCTATTCCAGTTTATTATTCTGCACTTTTTAACCCTTCCAAATCCACCCAAGATTCTTGTCTTAAATCCACTATTGAAAGCATAATATGATAAAATCTCATCCCTGTTGTTTCTAATTATTCCTCCTCCACCCACTGGTCCACTTTTAATGGTTTTCACTATATATTATTCGCCTTCCTTTTGTTTCTCTTATACCCACCATAATAATTCCATTTTATGACTTGACTACATATATCAAGGCTCTTTCTTCAATATTAAGGATTGGTTGAGTTGATAGAGTTGGTTTAGGCTCCTCTATTGCTAAATAAATCTTCCTTTTTGTTATATGTTTTACATGTTGCAAAGATGACAAATACTTTAAATGGATTATCAAAAAAATTAAAAAATAATGAAGGCTAAATGAGTGGTTTCTAAACTAAAGTATTGTATTCTTTTATGCACCTTTATCATATCCATCTCTTATTTACATTCACCTATTGATGGGCATCTCGTTGTGTAATGTTAAGTGATTTTCCTTGTATTTCTAAATAACTAATTTGATTAAGTCAATAAAGTTTAGGTTTTTATCCATTTCAATATCTTTACTCCTTCATCATGTTATGAATCCAATCAAATGTAGTTCATTGAAGGTCATTTCATATGTTTTTTTTACATTCCTTTTCATGTTGTTGAGGCTAGATCTTCATAAGATATATAAAGTTACAAGAAAAATGTCAATCATTATATGTATCATTTAAAGAGGACTAGAAAAACAAAAAATATTCATTAAGAAAATGAGATGCATAAAAATATGAATAAAAAGAAAAAACATAAAAATAAGAATGAAAAAAAAAATCAAGCGGAGAAAAAGAACGCAAATAAGAGAAGTATTTTCTAATTAAAAGATAGAGGCCTGGCCATTATAGCTACTTATCCATCCATATCACCTTTCCTTTTTATCATTCCATCATATTTATGGCTTTTGTTATATATATATATATATATATATATATATATATATATATATATATATATATATATATATATATATATACATGTATATATATATATATGTATATATATATACATGTATACATATATATATATACATGTATATATATATACATGTATACATATATATATATACATGTATATATATATATATATACATGTATATATATATACATGTATATATATATATGTATATATATATACATGTATATATATATACATATATACATGTATACATATATACATATATACATATATATATATATATATATATACATGTATATATATATATATATATACATGTATATATATATATATATATATACATGTATATATATATATATATATATATATACATGTATATATATATATATATACATGTATATATATATATATATATACATGTATATATATATATATATATATACATATATATATATATATATACAATTTATCTTAACCTTAGTATCCATCATTAGATTTATTAGTTCTCATTTTTTTGTGAATTTTAAGTTTCTTCATTCAAGTGATTGGCTACTCCCCATCCAGTTAGTCATTTTTCTTGGTTTTATCTTGCCTGTTCACTCTACCCTTAGTTTTGTATACTCCTTTATGTTTAGGTCATCCATATGACACCACTTAACTCTATTCACTCTTTAACTTGCAAAATCTAAAAGTAATATCCAAATATAAGTAGTTAATGATGTTTAATATTTTTCATGCTTTCCTAACAATCAAGGTGGCCCTCATGGCCTTACTTGCTCTTTATTATTTCTTTTCATTTTTATTTTGCATGATATATAATTTCTTTCTCAAGTCACTCCATATTTTTTTTACTTCATGATGAAATGAGCATAGTTTGGGGTAAGATGTATATAGAAAAAAATATATAATTGAAATACCAAATATTAGTATGTATATTACTTTACTCTATTGGTTAATGGATCTCATAGAAAAATGAGTAGTCATTGATGTAGAAAATCTTAGTTGCCCCTTAGGATTTCCTTCCCTTTGTTTAATCCATCCCTTAAGATAGGATTCATGCAATTAGTCACTTAGAAACTATCTAAAAGAATTAAGGACCATTATAAAACCTTTTGATTTTTTAAAATCATCAAATCTTACTAGATTTTGTCATTCTAGTAAGAGTTCATATTTTTTAGCAATAGTATTGCTTTATCAAACTATTGTGGAATTATTTTGTGTCCTTTTAATTTCAAGTATCACAGGTAGTATTACAGAATCTAGTGGATCTATCTCTTTAATCCATAAATAGATTTTTATGACTCTAAATAGATTGGGTTGGGTTAGGATATCCTTGAGGTGAGATTAAGTAATTATTATTAGGCTCATGCTCATTCAGATTAAAAACTAATAAAAATATTTAATGTTCTTTTTATCAAGATTCACATAAACTCATGCATTTACCATTTGACCAATGCCTTGTCCATTGGGTCAATTATAGCAAGATTTGTGAACACAATTGTTGTTAAGAAAGAAAGGGGAAAGAAATGTTGGGTTGATTACATTCATTCAAATTATGTAACAAATATAATTAATTAACCAATGAAAGAAAGTGTCAATTACACATTTAGATTATGTAATATGTAATGAGACACACACACACACACAAAACTGGAAACAGTGAATTGCCAAAATAAAGTTAGAATTTGTATTAATATCAAGATTTTACAAGATAGCCTGGATCAAAATAGCACATGACACAACAAATGGAATACAAAATCAATATTCTCATTCATATGATGAAACAAGAATCCATCACCCTCTCGTTCCAATGTGGTAACAGTAGATTTCCTAGCTGCTGGTCAGTCACTATAAATGATCTCAGATTCTAAAAACTTCCTCGAAATTCCTGCATAGCAATGGGAAATAATTAATGGATGACAAAGAAGAAAGACACAAAGGAGATATACAATTGACAAACAAGAACAACTATACCTTTAGGTAAAATTTTCTATGCAAAAACTTGATGCCTGTTCCGATTGCTACAACTACCTTTATAGCTTTTGAGGGTCTGGTTTAAATTGTAACTGTCTAAATCTAATACCTCCACCTATTACCTTATTTTTCTCTTGATTTGGTGTAAGACAATGTAACCACATATGTGTTATACTATTTCATTCAAGAACCTACCCCTTGTCTATCGTCAAGACACAAAAATAGGATACAATTGTACAACATTTATGCCTTATGCTTGATTAACCCCTTGATCAATATTATCTTTTGTGGTGGGCCAAGCATTAACTTCTTCAACCTTCTATTTTTGTGAACTTTGCCCTTCTTCTATATTCTTGCCTTGGGAATTTGAGGCCATAGAAACTTTAAGGCTACTTTTCCTTATGTATTTCCCTTTATTGATTTCATCCCAAATGTTTTTTACCTCCCTATCAATATACTCCCAGACTTCATCACTAAAAGTCATGGTAAATTTTAGCATGTTCATATTTTGTATGATCTAATTATTAATAGTTTCTAACCATTATTTGCTATTATGAGAAAATATGCATAAGTTATAAATAGTTTCTACAAGAAAATTAGTCTGCCTGGCCAATTCTTCTTTATTATCAAGATCGCAATCCAAGTCTTGTATTTTGTTTAAGATTAAATCTTTGACATTGGCCACTTCTAAGCATTCTTCTAGAGTGAATTATGCTTTAGATAGCTCCTTATTGATCTTTCTTTCTCATTTAGCCACCTTTCTATCCCAAGTTTGTTATTTCGGCCTATCTATCAAAAATATTGAGATCTTTGCAAATTCCTCAACATAAAAGATGATGGCACCATCATCCATTACTATATGTCCTTTATTCATCTTCTCATAGTATTCTTCAAGCATCTAAAAAGTGAGGTATATTTTATTCACTCTTTGGTATACTTTTTCTAGGAGAAGTTTTAGGCCATCTACAGTGAGCTTGATCAATCTTATTGTGTAGAATGCTTCTCTTAGATCCCATAGCTTATTTTAGATTTTATTTTACATCTCTCTTTTGAATTTGGAAATAAAATTATAGCAATCAATATTTTTAATAATAATCTATTTTTCTACATTGGCAATTATAGCTTGAAGACTTGATATATGTTGTTTGAGTCTATCTATCTCTACATGTAATTGATCCACTTTTGTTGCTTTATATTTTAGCTCATTAATTTGTTTTTCTATAGCAAGTGTGAGTTGTGCATGTGCAATAGCTCTAGACTTCATCATACCTATCGGGTACCCTATAGCCTACATCACCCCTCTCTCTAAGTCAATATGAGCATCTTTTACATTTCCTAGTAAAGGGATCTCAATGGTGGTAATGGATGTATCATGGACATTTTGTTCCTTGGGTGCTTTAACTGTATACTATCCTACATTAGGATATTTTCCTTCTTCCATATCTTGGATTTGCATTTCTTCATCAAGCTCAAATTGTATGGCCTCTTCTTCTACATGCACCAAGGTGAGACTCTTGTGAACATCCGAATAAGGGACCATTTCAAGTATAGGTCTTTTACGCTTCGAGGAATTCGAAGGGGAATCAATTTTTATTTGGTGCTCTCTCAGTAGATTAGACAATCCTCCTACGTCTTGGATTTTTTGAAGCACTAATGGGGATATTTTGCACTTCTTATCTATGACTATAATTATGGGGACCTCTTGAGATTTTTTATTGTGAGTTCAAGCCCTTGTTTCAAGGTTATTAGTGCTTTAGAAATCTCGGAAGGAGTGGCTTGAACCTATGTAGAGGAAGAAATAATTATCTCTTTGCCCTTGCTTTTTGCCAGGGAAGTGCTTTGGGAAGACTGTTCAACTAGAAGGTCTTCTATTTTTTCTTTTTCCACATCAGTTACTTCTACCAACACTTCTACTTGTTCGAGCTCCTGGTTTATGATTTACAGCATAGGGTTCTGTAGGTCTTTTGGGAGAATAGTTGGGATAAGTGAGGCAATGGACTCTACTGTAGCATTTCTCAATATTCTCAAGTCACTAGGGTAATTCCCCACCGTCTCAATTTGTGTATGAGGTCTATCTTTTATCTTCCATACAAATTCTATTAATTGACGTGGGTAAGGCTTAATTTATTTAACGACTCATTGTAATGATCGACAGGATCATAGGGTCTCTAAGTGATCTCAAAAAATCCATAATAATCCATATCCTAGATAGCTCTCAAAAGGCTAAGCAGACCTCTATATATATAATGCACTAACTTGCAAGGAATATCCAGCTAAGGAATTTTTTATTTTTCTTACTGCCCTCATTTTCACCTCTTATGCTAGTTGTCTTGTAATTTCTAAGACAACGATGGACATAGGATAAAATTTGGGTAGTGCTTTTGGTGGGATTTTGACCCCAAACAATCTAATATATGTGAATTCCTCTACAAAGAAGAAATATCCTATTTTATTCTGATGTAGAAATGTGGCTACATCATTGTCAATTCTTCCAAGATGATAATGACAAAGTCTTTTGTATATGATTGGGAGGAATATTTCAAAGAAGTAATTATAGCTAGACCATCCTTCATCAATGCAGGGAAGCCCATATTGGACATCAAAAACTTTTATCCCTCCTAATTGCTTGACTAAGCATGGCTCCATATGCCCCACTATTAAATGGATTAGGAAATATTAATACAAAAAGGGAGGCATTATCATATTCCAACATACTTTTCGGGACTCCAACTGTGTTGCTGATGTTTTAGCTAAAATTGGGTCTCAATCCTTTGATTTGGTGATGTGGACTTTTTCTTTTCCTTTTGATTTGGTCCAGGTCACAAATCAAGATCTTTTGACACCTCGTAACTCTGTTGTCAATGTGGAGTAAGTCAACCATATTCCAAGTGGCTAGTTTACTCATGATCTGATTTTATCTTGAAGAAAGGTTTCTTGCTTCCTTGGGTCTTGGATTACCCACTTTTTGAGATATTATTTCTTTTGGATGTTGGGTTTCCCCTTTTTTAGGCTTATCCACCATTTTTCCTTCACATTTTACTTTCCCTTGCCCCTTCGTCTTTCGCTCTCCCTCCTCTCATTTTCGTTTTTGCACTGTCTATCACCCTATTTCGCTCATCCTCATTTTTCAAGTCCGTATCACCTCATTCCATGTTGTGCTCATCCTGCCCTCCTTCTCTTGTGTTTTAATTTTTATTTTTTCTATGTGGATGATTGGGGATGTCCACACGATTCCATAAATTTCCTTCGTTTTCTTTTTCCATAATGATCATCTTGTTCTGTGCAGACCCTCAAACCTCCTTCCCATTCAACATGTTCTTTGATTTGGCCATTGGATTTTGTCTAAGTTGGCCTCTATAGTCATCCCTTATTTTACCTATCTTTTTCTGGCCTTTTTCCATCATTGTCTATTATTTTTGTTCCTGCTTAGAAAACCTTGGTTTTGTTTTTGTTTCATCATGGTGAGTTTTGTTGAGCCGTTTGAGGTTTCCATGGACAATATTGCTGAAGGTATCCTTGCTGCTAAGGGGTACCTACCTTTTTTCAAAAATTTTGAGGGAGAAGACCCTGAAATCACTATTGCTTTCATGGAAACCTAGGATAATGGTCATGTTACCATTCACGAGAAGACCTATGTTGTGGATATCAAGCTCCTAGTCGAGTTGACTGGGCAGCCTCTTGAGGGAAGGTCCATCAAGAGAGAGAAGCACCATTGGGATGCAAAATTAAAGGATGTGAAAGACAAATAAATTTATAGGAAATCCCACCTAGGGATGCACCATGATGAGCTACCATTTCTATGGGGAAGTGTCCTGAAGCTGATTATGGAATTTATTACAGTTGATGACCCAGATAAGCCCCTCTACAACTTTTATTTTGCCTTCTATAACCATTTCCTAGATGTCAGTCAGGTCAATATTCTGCAATTCTTGTTTAACTCCATGAATTACACAATTGAGCATTGTAGGGATAAAAAAGGGTCCGAGTTGCCAACCCATCGTGGGATTTTTACTGTGTTGTATAAGCATTGGTTGTTGCATTTGCCTAAGGGCATCTCTATGTCTTTGCCTCCTAAACCTAGGCCAAGCCCTATCAAACCTAGCTCATCTCAAATGACACCTCAGTATTCTGGTAACCCTAGGATCTCTTCTAAGAAATAAAAAATAATTGATAATGTTAGTATCTTGATAAAGAGACATTGGAGTGCATCTCCTGAACCTGAACCTAAATCTGAGCAAAAGGAGTCTTTGGTTATTGACTCTGAGGATGATGAGAAGGGCTCCCCTGATAAGTGCATGCAGATGTTTATCATTAACTCCATCTCAAACTGTATCACTCATCTTGTTGACCTTCATAATGCTCTTCATCTACATTTTTTTAGGAAGTCCTTTGTTGATGGTAAATATAGTGTTCCTGATGCAAACATCAATGCTTCTATTGATCTTGGTGTTCCCGAGGATGACCTTGGCACTGCTATTGACATCGTGGCGGACACTTCCATCGTGGAAAATCAAGATGTTGGTATTGAGATCAAGGAGGGAGCCTAGTTGCTTCTAACTTACCTTTTTTGGATCCTGGTTTCATATTTTCTATAGTTGTTCATGCTTGCTGCTCTATTTTGGTGTTGGCTAAGGATATCCTCCTTTATGTTTTGTATTAAGGATGGCCTCTTGAGGCTTGCTTTGTTGATCGGTTTTATCCTTGGATTGTGTCCTGCTTCAAAACTTTTGGGTACTTGGGCTATCAAAGCCATTTTGTAATCAAGTTTTGGGATTCCTATTAAAACCCATTTTTAATCTAAATATTTTAACCGATAAAAAAAAGAAGGCATTATTTCTATATTTTCCTTAATGGCTTGTTGTAACTCGAGTAATTTAGTATTTATATTATCACTTATGACATTTTTCCATATGTACATCGGTATTTACCTTACTTTATTGCACTAAAGGGCCAAAAACATAACTTTCTAGCTGACCCAATCTAAGCATTTGCTTCTAAGTACTATGTTAATCATGTCTACATAATCCTTGGCCCAAGTGCGAAGGGTAGACTTGTGAACATGAAATTTGCTTTGTATTTCTTCATCACAATTGAACAACCTAGCGTAAAAAGAAGTATTGAGCATATTTTTAGCTTGCATAAAAATTACATGTTTGTCTAGTATTTGGGTGGAGGCACTTAGCTAAAAGATCTTTATTTTTTTGACATTATTCTGAAGACCACCTGGTTAGTATGGTCTCCTATTTTTTAGGTTTTTTAGTCATAGGCAACTGCTAACCATGATAACAGGTCTGAAGAGTGGTAAACTTTTGAACAAATGAACTTTCCCAGATTACTTGACCATCTATTATAGAGAGGGCTTTCTTTGAATTTAAGTCTTTGGGCCCTTTTAAATAGCCCTTTTAATAGTATCATATGGCACTAGCTATCCTCTTCTGGTGGGATCATAGCTATAGATGGCTATATTTTCAAGTTTCCCTTGTTGTTGGGGTGTGAGTTCTCCACTTGGTATTGAATCTGCAATAAACTCTTTGGGATATCTTACAACAGAGTTTCTTTTTAGTGATTGATAAGGGAAAGCTTCCAAAAATCCCTCAATTTGATCTTTGACATCCATGGGGGTGATGCGGGAAGTGCCTTTGGGTGTCATCTCTGCAACTTTGGTAGTTTTTCTAGAATTCGATAGCTTGGATGACTTCTCTTGTACTTCTCATGCTAGATTGTGAATACTCACTATGAGTGAATTTTGAACACTTTATACAAGTATTTATGGTAAGCCTCGCATGTGCTAACTTTAATTTTTCTAAACCACATCCTTAGGTTGGCCAATTGAGGTTCACCACCATTTTATTGCACAACTATATTAACGGTCATGTTGGAGTGCTTATATTCTATTATTGGTGAGGAGGACCTTTGTCTAGTGTGTCATGGCATGTTTAGATCTGATTCATCGAGGATTGTTGAGCCATTAGGTATCCTTCTTAACAAGTGTACCAAATTAGTTTGATTTATCATTTTATTGAAAGGATGTTTTTTTTGTGACTTCCTCATCATATATCTTCTCCCAACTATATTTATCAACTAGTGAATTTTTTAGTGTGCATGTGCTATTTTTGTGTGCCAATCGAAGCACAATGCTCTATTTTTTCCACTAGAACTTAGACTGTTGGTTCATTTGGTAGGGATTTTGGTCATCCATTTTCATAGAAACCAAATTTAAGGTGTTAGTAAAAAGTAATATAACTTCAAGTAAATGAACTTATAGTGGCCCATCATTGTCCAAGTATTTTATTGGACAAATCTAGACCGTATACTTATGTATTATCACTATCATCAGGATCATTCATTCTTTGAATTATCAAAATGTAGTGCTTGAAGTTTCTTGCTTGAATGCACTTTATTGATCTTCTTTTAGGTTCTTCAATCTAGGTCTTTTATTTTACAACCAATCAAAATATAGCATTGGACTTTTTTTGCTCAAAATTGGGTCGTTGATCTTCTCCTTAGTGTTGTCATTCTGAGCCATTGATTTTGTAGCCAATGAAAGTAGAGTGCTCAACTTTTCTACTTAGGTTTGGGCCACTTGCTTTACAACCAATGAGATCTCAACGATAAAGTTCCCCTCTCCAATTAGAGTAAAGTGCTTAAACTTTTCACTACAATACTCAAATATCTTGCTCTAAGGGAATTAAAGTACTCAAGGTTCCCTGCTCTAATAATAATATAAAAATGCTCACTTCTCCCACTTTAATGAAATCAAAAGTGCTTGAGTCTCCTACTCTATTAAAGCTTTCACTTTTCTTACTCCAATGGAATCCTAGTGGTTGTAATTCCTCCTCCATTGACATTAGAGTGCTCAGGTCTTCTGCTCTTTTTATTTTGATTAAAACCCTGAAGGGAATTTAAATTTTTGGGGGCATTATCTTATGGAAACCAAGATATTGAAACTTTAATACATAAGGTTAAGGTGGAAGATGGAAATTTGACATCTATGTGTTGAATACCCTTAGAACATTTATTTTTTTGGTATTGATAAAAAATGGGATTGAAGGGCCTCGACCCTTTACATAGAGATCGAAAGATGTACAAGAAAAAATAAGAGAAGATCATATAAATGCAAGATAATCCTATCTTAGTAAAATAAACAAATATGGGCTAAACCTATTTATGGAGAAGCTAAAATAATATTCCTCCTGTTGTTCTTCTATTTAACGTGGCTGATGCAGTGCTCAATGCTTTACATAATTGATAAAGAAACTGCTAACAATAATATAATTTAGTGTGCTCAAATCCTTTATCGCATGATCCCAATAAGTATTTTGCTTTGATTTTCCCTCTTCATCTTCTAGATTCATTATCGATTCTTATAATATCTTCCAACTCCGTGGGGGCATATGACCAAACCTTAAAATTCTCAGATTTAATTGCCATATTTTCTATTTTATCGGCAGTTTTGTTTCCCTGTCTATAAATATGTTTAACTTGACTTTCTTCTAGGTTTACCAAAATAATCCTCACATCTGTAATTATTTGGAAAATGCTAGAATTATTTAAATCCCATTAGAACCTTTATGAGGAGGAAATTTTCAAGAATTTTCTAAGGTAACAAACATTTGAATGATGTAGGGAGGAGAGAGGCATATAAAGGACCTAGTAACAATAGGTGAGCTTCAAAATTAGGGGTTTATACTCTCTTATGTGACATAGGAATAGTGCACAACTTAGGACTTTAGGGAAACTAAATGAATTTTAGCCTTATCATTGTCCTTTAGACTACCAAAGAGGAATTTTTGTTGCATGAAGTTATAAGCCTATGACTTTATGGAAGAAGAGTTTTTGTAAAGTTGAAAACCTCATGGAGAAATGTTAATGTTAAGGGTCGAAGGGGGAACGTTAGACTTATGTTTTTTGGATCCTCAAAACTTAGGAAAAAGGTAATACATTCTTCATCCAATGAAATTTCAGTGACGAAGTTTCTCATTCTAATGAGAGTAAAGCACTTGGGCTCTCTACTACAACGATTAAGTCTCTTGCTCCAATCAACTTAAAGTACTCAGGCTTGCACTCCAATGAGGTGAGAGCACTCAAGGTTATTTTGCTCCAATCAAATCTTAGCATGTGTATGGTATTAGAGCATTCTAGGTTCCTCGCTCTCAAAATATCAAAGTGCCCAACTTTCCTCGCTTTAGTGAAATTTAACGTGCTTGAGTCCTCCACTCTAATAGTCGCTCACCTCTCCCACTTCATGTATTTTCCAACCAATGAAACAATGATGCATCTCTCATGCTCCAATGAAATTGTAGCGGTAGAGTCTTCCACTCTAAAATAGATAAAGTGCTCAAACTTTTCGCTCCTTTTATTTAAAAAAAAGCTTATGGAATTTTAATTATTTAAGAGCTATAACTTTAGACCTTAGTAAATGGAATAAATTACATTTTGGGGACCTATATTATGGAGCTAAAGGTGACAAAAGGGAAATTTAATATTATGTGCCACTATGGTATGAAACTTAGGTGATGAAAGGCACTATCTTTTCAAGGGGTGAACTCCTTTAGGAATTAATTTTGCACTAAAGGGGGAAAATGATAATGTGTGAATATCTTGGGATTTTTAGGATTATGAAATTATATGTAATGAATGTTGGACCTAAGGAAATAATTGGATGGATATTGATGGTTAAGGATTTTTCAAAGTGACTTTGGGGACCATGGGGGACTTCAAGGGATATTTTGAGAAAGGACATGCTCTTGACCAAGGCATAATTTTTCAAAGGGACTATATAGACATGACCATGGATAAAAATGAAAATTTTAATATTGATAGTTTCTATGGTTATTATAATAATTTGAAAGTCACCAAACTTGGAGTAGAAATACCTTGACTTAATATAACCACAAAACATCCTAGACCTAAGAATTTTACAATACCGTTCAAAATTTAAAATTAGGGGTACTTTTCAAGTTGGATTACAACTCCAACATTGGCTCTGACTGGGACAAGTGATGAAATCTTGAAGCACTTGAGAACCTTAGAATATCTTGTTAGACTTACTTTGTAATCACATCCCTAAATCACCTAAAACAAATAGAAAGAAAATATATTATACCTAATCACCTATATGAATACACTAAAATAGAAAGGGGACACTCTTCTTCCTAGTCACCTAAAAACTTTAAGATGAAAAGAAAATTTTATGTGAGGGACCATAACAAAACATACTTTCCTCTACATAATCACCTAGGGATAGATCCAAAGGACTTGAAATAATTTTTTCTCTTGTTTTTTTTATATATATAAAGTATAAATTATTCTCTTTTGACACCAAAATAGGGATTGTACAATTTTAGATGTTGATCATTGATTGGAATTCCTATTTGGTCTCCTTCCAAGTTTTGTAGCCTGTAGATATTTTTGCCAACACTCTAAACTATTTGGTAAGGTCCAAGCCACTTAGGCTCTAGTTTTCCTTTTCACCATGTTTTTTATTCTTAGGGTCCTAATATATTACTATATCTCCTTCAAAGAATGGTTTACCTCTGGATTTCTTGTTAAGCAGTTATATTATTTTTTGTGTCTATTTTGCCATCCTAGTGAAAGCTTCCCTTCTCTCTTCTTGCAATTGTGTTATTTGATATAATCTTCTTTGTAAGATATCATATCTTTCATGATATTGTAATAGTATAGATAGATCAGCTCTCTCTACTTGAGGAGGTAATCGGGCATTTTCTTCGTACACTAGCTCATATGGGGATTTCTCTATACTTATTTTGATTGATAAGTTGTCTACCCACAAAGCATGTTTTAATTCACTATCCCAACTTCTCTTGTTTCTACCAAGTGATCTCTTAATCCTAGTAATCAAATTCTTATTTGAAGATTCTGCTATACCATTACCTTGAGGATAATAATTTGTAGCATGGGAAATCTCAATACTATATTCACCATAAAATTCAATCATTTCAAATGAGGTGAAATATGTGGCATTATCAGTGACCAACTTTTTAGGGACCCCAAATCTAGTCAAAATATTTTCTTCTAAAAATTTGATAACTACTTCAGTTGTTGACTTCTTTAATGGAGTTGCTTCTACCCATTTAGTGAAATAATCAATTGCTATGATAATCCATTTGTGGCCTCTTGAAGAGTTGGGATTTATCTCACCAATGAGGTCAATTCCCCATTGTGTAAATGGAGCATCAAACCGACTTCAAAGGCATGGTTGCTAAATGTTTCTTCCCTATAAAATCCTGATAATTATATCATCTCACATACTAATGAACATCTTTGAACAAAGAAGGCTAGTAGTATCCAACTCTCATGATTTTTTTAGCAATGGATTTAGGTGCAAAATGATCTCCACATAATCCATCATGATATTGTTTAATCACTTCAAAAACCTCCTTTTAAATAAGCAGAGCAATAGAATTCCATTTGGATGTCTCTAATAAAGTTTACCTTCCTAAATATAATATTTTTGGGATTGTTGCTTCACAGATCGCATTCTATTTGCAAAATACGTCTTAGGAAAGACAAAGTCTGAAGATATGACAACATGTCATCATAACACTTGCATTTCACATTATCATTCCTTCTAATATCATGCATTTCATCTACCATAATAGTGTTGTTCATATTCTCTCCTTATTTGTTAACCATGTACCTTGCTAATCCATGTCCCTTGATGATCTAAATTGCTTTAAATTCCACATCATACTATAGTAACTTAACCATCCACCTTGCAGGACTGTCTGTGGGTTTTGACTGAGTAAGGACATCTTTTATAGCTATATAAGGAATGCAGGCTATAACTTTGTTAGATCCAAAAATACCTTTGAAATACTCTAATGCTCTTATTAAAGCATAAGCTTATTTCTCTATCATGGTATATTTTAATTGGGCTCCTTTTAGTCTTGTACTCATAAAATTTATGGGTCTTTCATTGTTCTTATCATCTTTTTGAGATAGAACTACAATAATAGTATTTCCTTGATGCAAAGGAATATGCATAAAGTTTTTTAGAATAGTTAGGACAATTTAATACTAGGGCAGTAATGATGGCATATTTAATATTTTGAAAAGCTCTAACATTATATTCTATCCATATTATATCTCCATATTTCTTTATCATGTTATTTATTTGTTTATCAATCTCAGCAAAATTTGGGATAAATATCCTAACAAAAATTATCTTACCAAAGAAATACTTGACTCCTTTTAGGTTCTTAGGAGGAAGGATCTTGATGATAGCTTCAATCATCTATGGATCAATACTAATCCCTTATTTTGATACTACATATCCTAGTAGTTTTTCTTGTGTGGCCCCAAAAATACACTTCTTCAGGTTTAGAGATATTTCATATTCTTTGCATCTAGCAAACACTGTGGCTAAGTTTTCAAAGTGATACTCTGGATTCTTTGAAAATATTGTTATATCATCAAGGTAAACAACTATTTCAAATATGAGGCCTTTGAATGCAACATCCATGGCTTTCTGAAAGGTTGCACCTGCATTCATTAAATCAAAAGGTATTCTAAGGTATTCTAAGGTTCCCCAAGAATTAGTGAAAGCAATTATATACCTATCTTCTTGATTCACCAATATTTGATTATAGCCTGAAAAACCATCTAATAGAGATATTCTAGTTGATCCAACAACTGCTTGCAATAGTTGCTCCATGTTTGGAAATGAGTAGTTATCTTTAAGTGAATTCTTATTCAAATTTCTAATATTGATACACAATACGATTTCACCATTATTTTTCCTTATAGGTACCATATTTGCAATCCACGAAGAGAATTTAACCTTTTTGATAATTGTTGTATCTAATAATTTATGTACCTCTTTCTGCATGATTGGGTGTCACATAGGGTTGAATTTTATCTATTTTTTTTAATCACTTTGTACGTTCCTAAAGGGGTATGATATGTGTCATTACATCTATATTGAATGTTCTCAAGTCTTCATAACTCCATGCAAAAACATCCTTATTATTTTTCAAGAAGCTAATGTATTGTTTTCTTTCTTTACCTATCAAAGCCTTATTTTTTTGTTGGATAATAAGGGGTTGTACTCGAGTCCCCCACCCTTGTAAAATTATTAATCTCTTCTTTAGAGCTTAAGATTTTATAAATTAATAGAATTTTCATCTCAATTGAGATGCTATAGCTAGAAACCTACATCATTTTACATAAAATATCTGAATTATTGATTTTCATTTTCTGGATCTTTTCAATTTTTTGTATGAATACAATTATTCCAAAATTTAGCATCTTTCTTGATATTTTCCTATAGCAACATTCACAATGCCAAAACTTCACCTCTACTATCTATTAGTAGAGTAATATTTCTAAAATATCACACTATCATAGTCCGCTTTACCAAATCTGGATTGTTAGTTTCCTTCCTCACTAAAGTCCTAGCCCTTCATTGCTCTTCCCATCATTCGAACCCTAGCTAACAAATATTTACAATTTAATTTTTCGTGACTTAAAAAATCATCACTATCCTTATTCCAAATGGTTGACTTCATAGGGTTGAATCTCCCTCAATATTTCTTAAATTCTTGCATATGACATCTCAATTTAAAGCTATTAAAATTCCACACAATTTGGTCCAAGAATCAACTAAATTGGATAACTTTTTAGAATATATGGCTCCTAAAAGATGAGATATTTTTTAGAAAAAAAATTCCTAATCCTTTGCACATTTTTTGTTGTAAAGAAGGGGGGAAATCAACCCAATACCTATGGGTTCCAAACCCATAGGTATACCAAAGATAAAACCAAGGGGTTTTTGTTGATCCAACCTTCCACCCAACAACCCAACCTGTTGCTACACTACACTCAACAACCCAGCCTATTTATGTGGTTATCTCAGCTGATCCAGTCTCAAACAAGCCTTCCACCCAACAAAGTCTAGCCTTCCATGCTTCTTCAGCCTAAGCAACCTTTCATGCTCCTTCAACATTTCTAACCTTCCACTCAACATCCCAGCCTTTTGTTGCAGCTCCTTCAGTTGATTCAACCTTCCATACTCCTTTAGCCTTATCACCCTTCCACCTTCTTTTAGCCATCCCAACTTTCCACCCAACATTTCATCCTTCTATTGTAGTTACTTCAGCTAGCCCAACCTTCCACACTCCTTTAGCCAACCCAGCCTTCCACGCTCCTTCAACCTTAACACTCCAAATATCAACTCATCATTCATCCTTCCATGCTCCTTCAGCCTCTAGATTTCCACACTCCTTTAACCTTTATATTTTTTTATTGTTAAAGCACCAGACCATTTTCTAGGCCCCTTAGGAGTCAACCTCGCCCTATGCCCCCTATCAAAGCCTTAATAATTTCACCAATCTAGGTTATTTTTATGTTCCAATATTTACCTCATCAGCTTGTGATTCCTAGAACAGTGGCTTGAAAGTTTGGTGAAATTCATTAAATAGACTTTCTAATGAAATGAATCCACAAGGGATTCTGTTAGTTTTTAATTGTATCACTTCCACAGGTTCTCCTATGACATATTTTAACTTTGCTTCATCTTCCTCATCACATATTAGATCTGCATATTGATTCTAGAGGGTCATGAAGTCTTTGATATCTATATCATTCTCAAAAACTTGAAGATACACAACATTATCTGGTATAGAAGGTTTGTATATATAGATAGTGGGAAATCTATCCATATACTTTGTATCTATTTCTACACAATTTGTACTTGAAGCATTAACTAAAATATTTGCAACCTCATTTTGATTCATGGGGATGTATTTAAAATTAAATGCTAGAAATATATCGATCTCATCAAGTATGGATTGTTTATACCGTCTCAACCTTGGGTGTTTATCTTGGTATTTTACTTTCACTTATTGTATAATAATTCCTACATCTCCAGACACAGTTAAAAATTTGATACCCATTTCCTTGGCTTTTCTTAACCCAAGCAACGACGCTTCATATTCTGCTACATTATTTTTTCAAGGGAAATCAAGTTTGTATGGTATACCAAGATAGTTTCATTTAATATTAGTCAAGCTAATGCTAGCACCAGCCACTATTTATGGCTTGTCTCCATCAAAAGTTAGGATCCACATTTCTTTAGTTAACATTCTATCTGATTTTGCATAAACTTCTGCTATAATATTGGGATTTATATCTTTAGCTTCATAGATATTTTTTAGAAAAGGTGTATGCTAGATTAAATATACTCCCATGCCTTTTTCTTCCATAGAGTTAACTAGATTAATCATTGTATTGTCAAACTTCCTCAATTCTATAGAATGCTTGTTTAAGATCTCACGTCTAAGAGTAAAATTTTCTTTTCCAGAGATTGGGATGTTGGACATTTTGAGTCCCTAAGTCAAAGTTGTCATTGATGTCACCAGATGAAGTCATATGTCACCAGATGAAGTCATCATTAATTCAGCAAGAAATAAAGTTGTCATTTTATATCCAGGAAGAAGGCCAAAGATCAAGAGAATCAGTGCAAAAGTTAAAAGTTAAAAAGGAGATATAATATTTATTTTATAAATTATTTAAATTCAATAAGAATTTAAATTTTATAAATAAATATTATTTGCACCATGGTATGCAGTGAGAAGGAAGCAATTTATCCAAGGCATCAAAAGGATATAATATTATAATAATTGTTATTATAATATTAAAGTGATATGGTGAAAACCCCAAATAAAATATTTATAATTTTCATTATAATATTTTATAAATCAAAGTGGGTTTTATAAAGTTTAATTATATTTCATAAACCCAAAGGTTGGGTTTGGAAGAAAAGGCATTCGAAGCACCTTTAAAACCTTCATCGACATCATGGAAGGAAATCAGGGAAGCGTCGACGTCTCCCAAGGTATGGAGGAAGCAATATAAATACATTGCCCAAAGTCTAAAACATTATCCTTGCTCGAATTTTAATTGGCATGCAAAAAAGAAGAAGAGCTCGTGAGAATTACGAATTTCATGGACAGTAAAGTGTTTTAAGGAAGGAAGCATTAATTTTTGAAGGCACATAGGACAATGTGGCCTAGTGGTGAGTTGGGAAGTGCAAAATGTTTGTTCGTGTGAGGGCCTACATTCGAAATGCGGTAGGTGCATTGGAGGTCATGTTGGTTAAGGCGCCCAAGGCGCACATTATTTTTGCCAAGGGCAAAGGGAGCAAGACTTGAAGCACGTGGTGCTTCATTGGTTTCAAATGAGCACGTAGCTCATGTGGCAGTTGAGGCCATGACTAAGGTGCACGTCGTGGGCATAGAGTAGAGGGTTCGAATCCCTCCAAAGGTAAGGTAAATATTTTTGATTAAATTTTATTATTTGCCTAAGTTGGGAGGTATAAGGATTGTTTAGTGGAATTGTTTAGAAAGGTTGATTAGTAGATAAGTGGTGGTATTTGAGAATTATCACTTGGAGTTATAAGAAGATTTTGGTTTTAATTTTTAATAAAGTCTTAAATTTCTATATTGGTATATTGGAGGATTAAGACTTTATGAGTATTGTTTTAATTTTAATAAAGGGTTTTTATGATTATTGTGAGGGTGTTGATTATTAATTAAGTTGGAGTGATAAGGTGTAATTTTGATATTATTTTTGTATTATGTTTTGTTGAGAAAATTATCTTCTAACCCTTATTGAGATTGGCAAAGAAGTAATTGTGAGTGTGGCAGATTTGTGAGATCAACTCCTTGTCAAGCAAAAAGGTATGGGTAAATTCTTCTTTGGTTGAGTTGATTGAATGGCTTACTAGAAAATAAAGTTTGGAGTGAAAAGGATTTTATTAGGGTTTCCTTTTCAAAAGTATTTGAGTTAATGCTTCAAGGTTTTCTAGAATTAAGAGTTGTGATTAAAACCTTGTTTTATAAGCATTGTTGTTGAAGCCATTGGATTGTGCAAAGAACTTGAGTTAGGGTTTTGAAAAGAACATGAGTATCATTGTTATGTGAGATTTGTTGTTGAGCATTGTTGGAAATATTTTGAGTTGGTGTTTACATACTTGGACTAGGGTTTGTGAGCAAAGGTTGGTTCTTGAGTAATTGGTTGAGTAGAGTTGATTGAGCCTAGTCAAGTGGGTGTATGAAGTGATTGTTCAAGTTCCATAAAACAAACTATTCTATATTCTAAATTGAGTTGAGAAAGTGATTGAGCATTGAGTATAGAACATATTGAGTCTCTAACAATTCTCTTTATGCTTCTATGAGATTGGACAAGTTATGTGTGGACTTGTTAAGCATATTTGAGGCAAGTCTTTGAGAAGACTTGTGGACTGATTTTATGTGAGATTTTGTGGAAGCTTACAATACAAATTGGACAAGTTCTAAGTGGACTTATTGAGCAGATTTGGGTAGGTTCTGAGTGGACCTATTGAGAATATTTGGACAAGTTTTGAGTGGACCTGTTGAGCAGATTTGAGAAGGTTCTGAGTGGACCTATTGAGCAGATTTGAGCAAGTTCTGAGTGGACTTGTTGAGAAGATTTGTGCTAGACCGACTAGACTATGTTTAGTACAGAATTGAGATAGAGCTTTGGAGGTGATAGAGCAGAGAGGATAATAGTCTCCAGTGGATAGAGATCCATCAGCCAGGGTAGTGAGGATAGGTCTTCTGAGTGGGGACAAGAGTCTTCAGTGGAGAGAGATCCACAAGCCAGTGTAGTGGAGGCAGTAGTCTTCTAGAGGATCACCAGCCAGAGTAGAGGAGAAGGAGTTCTCCTATGGATAGAGATCCACAAACTAGATTTAGGGGATCAACATCTCCTTTGGACAGAGGTCCATAAACATTGTAATTGGGAAGGATTCCCAAGAAATTGATTGAGAAAATTTTAGTGAAATATTTTCTCCGTGGAGTAGCCCACATTGGGTGAACCACGTAAAAATGATGTCTCTCATGTGTGTGATGCTTTGTGTAATGTTTACTACTTTATTGATGTTGATGCTACTACTTGGATTAAAAAGTAAAAAATTTTATCATATATTGTTCACCCCCCTCTCAGTATAAGCACATGTTCTTCAATTGGTATCAGAGTGGGTCTCTCCATGAAAAGACTAACAACTTGGAAGAGGATCCTTCGGTAGCACACATGACTTCAGAAAGTGAAGAAGAGACTATGTTTGATATAAAAGAAGAATTATTTGTTGCTCTCAAAAAATTGGAAAGACTTAGAGAGAAGAATTCAAGCTTGGAAGAACAAGTTCAAGAAGATGAAGAAGCAAGGATGGAACTTATACAAAATCTCACAGAACTCAAGATTAGGGTGGAAGAAGGAAAGAAGATCGAACAAGATATGATAGATCTATTGAGAGCCAGGGAAACAAAATGTGAAAAATTGGAAGCAAAAATTGTTCTCCTAAGGAATAAAGTTGAAAGGACCAAGGTACTACAAGATACAAAATATGAGAAACAGAAAGAGGAATCAAGTCTTCAGAAAGTAGAAACTTCAAACAAGGATAAGCAAGCAGAGGATATCAGAAAGGAAGAAAGCAAAGAAGAACCCTGGATAAGAGTTAATCACAAGAGGAAGATGACTTCTCCACAAATTCCAAGACATCCAAACAGGTTACATAATTTCTTCCATGGTCATTGTTTTTCTTGCAATAAATATGGTCATAGAGTTGCACATTGTATTCATTATGCAAGATACAATAGAAATTTCAATTCCTTTGCACCTCTCATGGATGATGATGTTATATGTTACAAATGCAATAATTTTGGGCACAAGGCTAGATGGTGTAAAATGATACTTCCTGAGTCTAGAAAAACAATTTCAACAACTAGGAAATATGAAAAGAAAAATGTTAAGGGTAGATCAATGTTAGTTCAAACAGCCCTTCATGCTCAGGATAAATAAGAACAATGGTATCTTGATAGTGGTTGCTCTAGTCACATGATAGGAGACAAAGACAAATTCATTGTACTAAAAGAAACAAATAGAGGATCAATAAGTTTTGGTGATAATGGATCAACAAGGATTGGTGGAAGAGGAACTCTAAGTTTAGACAATGGAAAAACAAAAACTAAGAATGTTTTGTATGTTAAAGGATTAAAACACAATCTACTAAGTATAAGTCAACTTTGTGATCAAGGATACATGGTTACCTTCCATCCAGATAGATGTGAGATAAGAAAATCAGAAACTAGAAAAATCATTGCCAATGCAAGAAGAACCCCAAGCAACTTATACATGCTCAATGAGATCAAAGGGGAAAAGTGCTTTCTATCACAAGAATATGAGAGTTGGTTATGGCATAGAATATTGGGTCACTTGAATTTTGACAACATAGTCAACATAAGCAATAAATAGGTAGTTAGAGATTTACCCAAAATAAGAAGACCTCAAAACACAATTTGTGCACCCTGTCAACATGGAAAGCAAACTAGGACAACTTTCAAATCAAAAGGATATATGTCATCTGAGCCTTTGAGCCTAATACATACTGATCTATGTGGTCCTACCAAGACACAAAGCATTCAGGGTGAGAGCTACTTCATACTATTTATAGATGATTATTCCAGAATGGTTTGGGTAGCCTTCCTAAAAGAGAAGTCAGAGGCCTTTGAAAAATTCAAAGCATTTAAGGAATTTGTTGAAAATGAAACTGGAAAAAGGATTAAGTGTCTAAGATCTGATAGAGGAGGAGAATTTACTTCAAATGAATTTGTGGATTTTTGCGAGCAACATGGGATCAAGAGAGAGTACTCAGTAGCAAGAACTCCTCAACAAAATGGGGTAGTTGAAAGGAAAAATAGGACTGTTGAAAACATGGCTAGAGCTATGTTAAATGAATCTAAGCTATCAGATGGTTTTTGGAGAGAAGCTGTAAACACAGTAGTATACATAATCACTAGGGCTCAAATGAGGGTAAATCATCACAAGACTCCATATGAGCTTTGGAAAGGAAGACCTACCACTGTTAAACACTTCAGAGTTTTTGGAAGCAAATGCTACATAAGACGGGAAGATCAAAACTTAGGAAAGTTTGATCCAAGATGTGATGAAGGAATTTTTCTTGGTTATTCTACAAGGAGTAAAGCCTACAGATGTTTCAACAAGAGAACACGCACTATGGTGGAAAGTATAAATGTAACAGTTGATGAGAAGATAGATTCAAGAGAACCAGTTCAACAAATTGTGTATCAAGAAGATGAATGTTGTCAAGAAGAATTTTGTGAGGAATCAGATAAAGAAGAAGAAGAAACACAAAGACTTCTTCCCAAAACTCCATCCAGGTATGTACAAAAACATCATCCAAAAGATCAGATCATCGGGAATCCAGATGAAATACAAACAAGGAGAAGAATAATAAAACCATCCCAACAAGCAAATTTTTCTTTGCTATCCAAGATTGAGCCAAAAAACTTCACTCAGGCAAGTGAGGATGAATTTTGGATTAAGGCAATGAATGAGGAATTGGATCAGATAGAGAAGAGCAAAACTTGGGAACTTGTTCCATGACCAAAGGACAAAAATGTGATTGGCACAAAATGGGTATTCAGAAATAAATTGAATGAAGATGGACAAGTGGTCAGAAATAAAGCAAGGTTAGTATGCAAAGGTTATGCATAGGTAGAAGGAATTGACTTTGATGAGACTTTTTCTCCAGTTGCATGACTTGAAGCTATAAGGATGTTTTTAGCTTTCTCAAGTTTCAAGAACTTCAAGGTATATCATATGGATGTCAAGTCAGCCTTTCTAAATGGGGTTCTAGAAGAAGAGGTTTATATTGAACAACCAGAGGGATTCATACTAGAAGATAAACCAGATTAGGTATGCAGGTTGAAAAAGGTATTGTATGGTTTAAAGCAGGCTCCTAGAGCATGGTACTCAAGATTGGATAAGTATCTTCAGAAATAGGGATTCAAAAAAGGAATAGCAGATAGTAATTTGTATATCAAAAATGAAGGGAATGATCTTCTAATAGTAGTTGTTTATGTTGATGACATAATTTTTGGAGGAAACAATGATAAGATGTGCAAATATTTTGCTAAGAATATGCAGAAATAATTTGAGATGTCTATGCTTGGTGAATTGTCCTTCTTTCTTGGACTTCATATTTCACAATCAGAAAGGGGAGTGTTTCTCTCTCAAGCCAAGTATATAAAGGAAATGTTAAAGAAATTCAGGTTAGAAGATTGTAAACCAGTAAGTACTCCCATGGTCACAGGATGCAAGTTGAGTAAGGATGATGAATCTCCAGAGGTAGATCAGAGATTATACAGATCTATGATTGGCAGCTTATTATATGTTACAACTACAAGACCAGACATAGTACAATTAGTGGGATTAGTGGCAAGGTTTCAAGCAGCACCTAAGGAAACACATGTGGCAGCAGTAAAAAGAATTTTTAGGTATCTAAAAGGGACTATGGATTTTGGGTTGTGGTATCCCAAAAGTGATAGTTTCACACTAACAACTTATACAGATGCATATTGGGCCGGCAACATTGATGACAGAAAAAGCACAAGTGGAGGAGCATTCTTTCTTGGAGAATGTCTAGTCTCTTGGTTAAGTAAGAAGCAGGTTTCAGTATCTTTATCTACAGTAGAGGCAAAATATATTACAGTAGTAGCCAGTTGTACACAGGTGTTATGGATGAAGAGAACTCTAGAAGACTTCAAGATAAAGCATGATCAGCCCATTCCTATACTATGTGATAATACAAGTGCCATAAGTATCTCAAAAAATCTAGTAATGCACTCCAGGACAAAGCACATTCCGATTAAGTATCATTTTCTGAGAGAACAGGTGACAGATAAATAGGTTAGATTGGAATATGTCACTACAAAGGAACAGATAGCAGATATTTTCACTAAGCCACTTTCAAAGGAAACTTTTGAGTATCTTCGAGGAAAATTGGGAGTGAGACTCCCACCCCAGAATTAACCACCTTAATAGAATGTGGGGGAGGGGCTAAGCTAAGAGGCTCATTCTTAGCCCCGAGCCCCAAAGGTGACCCTTTGCCATTGATGTCAAAGGGGGAGAGATTTGTGTAATGGGGAGAGATTTGATATTTGAGAGAGCATTGAGCCAGGGGGAGCAATGTCCTAGGGGGAGCAGAATAAAAGAAAGGTCAAGCTTTCGATAAAAATAATTTGGGTTGTCAATTGGTCCCCCACAAGCTACTTCCAAAGTGCTAAAGGGCTCAGGAAAGGAGACCCCCTATCCCCCATTCTCTTCATCATCCTAGCAGAACCCTCAAGGAGAGCCTCCAGAGACAGAGGATTTTGAGCATCATCCCCACCTCTGGAGTGGAAACAGTCACCCACCAACAGTTTGTGGATGACACCCTCTTATCTACTATCACCTCTGTGGCCCAGGCCAGACACATCAAGAGGATCCTCTCCCTTTATGAGTGAGCTACGGGCTAGAAATTAAACTACACCAAGAGCAATATTTTCTTCCTGAATACTCCCCAAGGGCGACAGATCCGCATTGCCAAAATCTTGGGATGCACGATCGAATCCCTCCCTACCACCTACCTTGGGCTCCCCCTCTTCTGTAGTGGCAGGGCCAAGGACAGCATGTGGAATATGGTGGTGGAGTGAATTCATAGGAAGCTGGCCTCTTAGAAAGACAAGTTTTTGTCCCAGGCAGGCAAGGCTACCCTCACCAAAGCTTGCCTCTAATGGATCCTGACCTACTTCATGTCAGTCTTCAGCCTCCCAATGTCTGTCCACTGCAAGATCGAACAGATTCAGAGGAATTTTTTATGGTCTGGGAACGAAGATAAATCTAGGATCCCTTTGGTGGCATGGGACAAGGTGTGTAAAAGCAAATACAAAGGTGGGATTGGGCTTAGGAGAACTAGTCTGATGGACCTGACCCTCATGGCCAAGCATGCTTGGAGGATCCTGACCAACGAGCCTGTGGAGTGGGTCAAAATCATCAAGAAGAAATACCTTGCCAACTGCTCCTTCCTGGATGCTGAGGCCCCCTCCGATGGATTCGCTTTCTGGAAAGTAGTCCTCCAAGCCAGGCAACTGATTAGCAAGGGAGTCCAATGGATTTTAGGAGATGGGCAGACAATCAACTTCTAGAAGGACAGATGGGCCTAAGAAGATCCTCTATCGCAAAAGGCTGAACTTTCCCTCCTCAAATCCTTGGTGGACCCAAACTCCCAATAGAAGGCAGAAGACTACATTGTGAGGAAGGATGGAAGCCCTCAGTGGAACATCCTGACCCTCACCAGTCATGAAGCTGAATTCTCCTCTCTAGATAAGATCCTCTAGGGCATTACAATCCCGATTGCTAGAAGACCTAATAAGATGATCTGGATGGGCACTGACATTGGCGTCTTCTTGGTTAGGACAGCCTACGAGATCCTTTCCAAGGAGGCTAAGGGGGATTTCTCATGGCAGATAGTCTGGCAAAAAGGAGTGATCTCGAAGGTAAATTTATTTGCTTGTATTTTTTCTAGAATAAAGCTTTAACCATGGACAACCTCCACAAAAGAGGGTTTGTCTTCCCCAGTAGGTGTTATTTGTGCATGGTAGATTATGAATATGTAGATCATCTCTTCCTTCACTGCTTGTTCACCACCATGGTGTTCGGCATGATCCTCTCCTCCTTTCAAGTCCCCTGGAGCCCTCCCAGGAAAATCAAGGAAGCCTTTGCTCAATGGCAAAACCCATTCAAAAATCCTAAGCTTTGGTTACTTTTCGATGCGTTCTTCCATCACATCCTTTGGCAGATTTGGCTGGAGAGGAACAAAAGAGTCTTTGGTAATCCTCCAAGAGACCCCCCTTCCACAGCCTTCAGAGCTCTTGCCTTTGCAATATAAAATTCAAAATTCACTCCTAGTCCCCTCCCCAGGATCCGATCGGATGAAAATATGTTCAAAAGGATGAACCTCAAGGAGGATCCAGACCACCCTAACATCCTTTCGCCCAGGCTCAAGGTCAAATGGAGAAACCCCCCGGAGGGTTGGCTTAAGTTGAACTTTTATGGTGCTACTCGTGGCAACCCAGGGCCAACAACTACAAGAGGGGTGGTCAGAGATCACAAGGGGAGGATTATCCTCACCTTCTACAAGAACCTAGGTATCAAATCTAATCACAGTGCGAAGGCCAAGGGTGTCCTCGAAGGGCTTCAACTTCTCTCAAAGGATCCTTGCCCTTTGTTCATCGAAGGTGACTCTCTGAATATCATAAGGTATCTGTCGAATGGCAAAAATCCTTCATGGAAAGTTTTCAATATTGTCTCTGAGGCAAGGATCATCCTATCTAAATAGATTGATGCCTAAATCAATCACATCTACTGGGAGGGTAACAGGCTGGCAGATTACATGGCTAATAAATGTCTTTTAACCTCTGTGTTGGTAGTATGGAGGTCATCCTTTTCGGATGAGGTGGAGAAGATGGTTAGATCATAGTTTCCTCATGAAGACACATAAGCATAAAGGGAAGACACTCGGAGGTGGCACATTCTCTCGGTCACCAATTCTTTGATCAATATGCTGACCAGGATCAAGGAGCAGAACGTTAAGAATGACCAGGAGGATCCAGAGTAGCAAAGGATCCAGGGCTCCCTTCCTTATGGTTTTTTCTTATTTTTCCCATGGTTTTCTATTGCTTCCTTTTTATTTTGCTTCAGATTGGTTTTTGTCTGTCGATCCTCTCACGGAGAGGCCCCTTTGTAAGCCCTGTGGGTAATTTTGAATCAAGTTTAGTTATATTTTGCAAGTTTGTTTGATCCTAGCCCTTGAGGCCTGTAAGGATAGAATGGGCTCAACCCTATTTTTGTACATAAGGTTTTGGGATCCTCTATAAAAACCCACTGTTACTACAATCAATCTACCAAAAAAAAAAAATTTGGGTTGTCATCAAAGACAAAGGGGGAGATTGTTGGACATTTTGAGTCCCTGAGTCAAAGTTGTCATTGATGTCACCAGATGAAGTCATCATAATTCAGCAAGAAATAAATTTGTCATTTTATATCCAGGAAGAAGGCCAAAGTTCAAGAGAATTAGTACAAAAGTTAAAATTTAAAAAGGAGATATAATATTTATTTTATAAAGAATTTAAATTTTATAAATAAATATTATTTGCACCATGGTATGCAGTGAGAAGGAAGCAATTTATCCAAGGCATCACAAGGATATAATTTTATAATAATTGTTATTATAATATTAAAGTGATATGGTGAAAACCCCAAATAAAATATTTATAATTTTCATTATAATATTTTATAAATCAAAGTTGGTTTTATAAAGTTTAATTATATTTCATAAACCCAAAGGTTAGGTTTGGAAGAAAAGGCATTCGAAGCGCTAGTAAAACCTTTGTCGACGTCATGGAAGGAAATCAGGGAAGCATCGACATCTCCTAAGGTATGGAGGAAGCAATATAAATACATTTCCCAAAGTCTAAAACATTATCCTTGGTCGAATTTTAATTGGTATGCAAAAAAGAAGAAAAGCTCGTGAGAATTACGAATTTCATGGACAACAAAGTGTTTTAAGGAAGGAAGCATTAATTTTTGAAGGCACATAGGATAGTGTGACCTAGTGGTGAGTTGGGAAGTGCAAAAACGTTTGTTCGTGTGAGGGATTGCGTTTGAAACGAGATAGGTGCATTGGAAGTCACGTTGGTTAAGGCACCTAAGGCATACGTTGTTTTTTCAAAGGGCAAAGGGAGCAAGAATTGAAGCACGTGGTGCTTCATTGGTTTCAAACGAGCATGTAGCTCATGCGACGGTTGAATCCCTCCAAAGGTAAGGTAAATATTTTTGGTTAAATTTTATTATTTGCCTAAGTTGGGAGGTATAAGGATTGTTTAGTGGAATTGTTTAGAAAGGTTGTTTAGTAGATAAGTGGTGGTAGTTGAGAATTATCACTTGGAGTTATAAGAATATTTTGGTTTTAAATTTTTAAAAAAAGTCTTAAATTGCTATATTGGTATATTGGACGATTAAGACTTTATGGGTATTGTTTTAATTTTTTTTTTTTAAGTAAATATTATTATGTGGTCACGATATAACCATTACATAGCATATCCGCAACATGTGAGGGGAGATATTTGAACCTGGGCCTCTCGATTTCAACTAGAGATTTTTAACTACCCACTTGCTCTCCAACTCCTCTACATGAACAAATGGGTATTGTTTTAATTTGAATAAAGGGTTTTTATGATTATTATGAGGGTGTTGATCATTAATTAAGTTGGAGTGATAAGATGTAATTTTGATATTATTTTGTGTCATGTTTTGTTGAGAAAATTATCTTCTAACCCTTATTGAGATTGGCAAAGAAGTAATTGTGAGTGTGGAAGATTTGTGAGATTAACTCCTTGTCAAGCAAAAAGGTATGGGTAAATTCTTCTTTTGTTGAGTTGTTTGAATGGCTGACTAGAAAATAAAATTTTGAGTGAAAAGGATTTGATTAGGGTTTCCTTTTCGAAAGTATTTGAGTTAATGCTTCAAGGTATTCAAGAATTAAGAGTTGTGATTAAAAACTTGTTTTATAAGCATTGTTGTTGAAGCCATTGGATTGTGCAAAGAACTTGAGTTTGGGTTTTGAAAAGAACATGAGTATCATTGTTATGTGAGATTTATTTTTGAGCATTGTTGGAAACATTTTGAGTTGGTATTTACATACTTGGACTAGGGTTTATGAGCAAAGGTTGATTCTTGAGTAATTGGTTCAGTAGAGTTGATTAAGCCTAGTCAAGTGGGTTTATAAAGTGATTGTTCAAGTTCCATAAAACAAACTATTCTATATTCTCAATTGAGTTGTGAAAGTAATTGAGCATTGAGTATAGAACATATTGAGTCTCTAACAATTCTCTTTATGCTTCTATGAGATTGGACAAGTTCTGTGTGGACTTGTTAAGAATATTTGAGGTAAGTATTTGAGAAGACTTGTGGACTAATTTTGTGTGAGCTTTTATGGAAGCTTACAATGTAGATTGGACAAGTTCTGAGTGAGATTTTTGAGTAGAATTGATTAGGTTATGAGTGGACCTATGGCAGATTTGGACAAGTTTTGTGTGGACTTGTTGAGCAGATTTGAGCAAGTTCTAAGTGGACCTATTGAGCATATTTGTGCTAGATCAACTGGATTGTGTTTAGTACATAATTAAGATAGAGATTTGGAGGTGACAGAGTAGAGAGGACAGTAGTCTCTAGTGGATAGAGATCCATCAGCCAAGGCAGTGAGAATAGGTCTTCTGAGTGGGGACAAGACTCTTCAGTGGAGAGAGATCCACAAGCCAGTGCAATGGAGGCAAAAGTCTTCTAGATGATCACCAGCCAGAGCAAAGGAGAAGGAGTTCTCCTATGGATAGAGATCCACAAACCATATTTAGGGGATAAACATATCCTTTGGACATAGGTCCATAAACATTGTAATTGGGAAGGATTCCCAAGAAATTGATTGAGAAAATTTTAGTGAAATATTTTCTCTATGGAGTAGCCCACATTAGGTGAACCATGTAAAAATGATGTCTCAAATGTGTGTGATGCTTTGTGTAATGTTTAATGCTTTATTGATGCTGATTCTACTACTTGGATTAAAAAGTAAAAAGTTTTATCATATATTGTTCACCCCCCCTATCAGTATAAGTGTAGCACCCTAAAATTGTAGTTAAACCATTAGTAAAAAGTAGAAATTTGAATTTTAACCTCGAAACCGCCCGTTAACCGCTTACCTCATTTTTTGTGTCATTTTTAGAGGTTGTTGTGACCGTTGGACGATATCATCATCGATCTGATGATATCATCCCAAATCGTATGAATTCGTCTAGAACAGAACGTCCAGACGATTTCGTCCCAAAACCAAATTTTTGCAATTAGCTTCTGTTCCAACGACCTCTCCAACTTGGGCAAAAGCATGTCTGTGCGGTTGGAGATTCCCACGTTGAGGATCTCCCAGATTGGGATGATCCCCAACCTCATAACCTCCGCCTAATATTATATAAACTAGGATTTTCCTAGTTTATCCCCCTGACTCCCTACCTGGTTGCCTAACTGATTATTTTCCTGATTATTTTGCACTTGTGTTTTCAAGTTTTGTTGCAGGATTTCATTGTGTTTCAGTCGAAGGTATCTTGGATCGTCGTAGGTGATTCAACTACAATTCTAGATGATCCTATCAAGATCGACGATGATCTTGTACGATTACAAATGATCCAGTCTACAATTCATGTTGGGGGCAATCAGAGCCCTGAGTTTGCATTCTCTATCTCATTTTTCTTATTTATTGGTGCATTAGATTAATTTACTTCTATTTTGCATCTTGGATTTCACCTCATTTAGCATAATTGCATGATGAAATTCAAAATGAGTTTCTAAAACAATGCATCTCATTTAATTTGATATCTAGATTTATCATTCAAACATCTATACTTTTATTTCTATCTTTTGCATCATTCTTGCAATTGTATTTTTGGTTTTTGGTGTCTATTTTCTTGATTGCAGGTTTCTGACAAATTCGCCTGATGAATTCGTCAGGTCGCTGACGATCTTGGGTGATCTCAGATGATTTCCTATGATTTGGGATGATTTTGTACAATTACATATGATCTTGTCATATCCAGGATGATCTGGACTCCTACAAGCTTCAGAATCTTCATCAGACATCAAAAATCAGGTGTACTCTTCTCCATTTTATATATTCTCTATATTCAATCACATTAGGATTCATTTATGTATTTTTTCTTCATATAAATCAGAATCTTCTTGGGAATAACATGAAAAATACCTTCTATTAGTTAGGTATGAAGAGATATATCACTGGTTTCATCCGAGAGATTGAGATGAAGTTGGAGGTGCAGCTGCGAAGCCTAGTGTGCGTCAGGGATTGAAACAAAGTCCCAAAACTATTGGCGATTAACGCCATACATAATGTTTGCATAGATGACAATGCATTTGCTAAATTGCTACTTAAATTTTTGCAGTCAGGAAGACCACAGATAATTTTGGTAATATTGCTCAGGGAATCTGTATGTGAAAATGGGGTAATCTGCGATTGGATTAGAAAAGTTTTGGACTAGTTGGAGAATAGGACGGACAGCAATCACGTTAGCCAAATATTAGCCTGGTGTGTGAAGCCGGCCATTGAAGAAGACCATTCTTGCATTGGCGACGCCCATGCCCTTTCTCAACAGAGCCTCGCAGATGCATGCCACCTATTTGATGAAATGCCTCAACGAGAAGTTAGCTCGTGGAACGGCTTGATTGGAGGTTACTTGCAGAATGAGTTTTATGGAGAGCAGGAGTCTGGAGGATGCATGTCGACTATTTGACGAAATGTTTGAAAGAAGATTAGGACTATGGAATGAGACGATGTTAGGGTAGGCTCAATATGGATAGTATGGGATGTTGTAAGAAAGGTTTATTTTAGCAGGACTGCTCGTAATGGGGGTCATGGATTTGCCGATCTCAATATTATTATGGTTTGAAAAAACAACAGTGATGGGAGCGTAGCAGGACTTCTCAGAGGGGGCCGTGGATTTGCCATAGACCTCTTACAGATCGAAGCCACATCCTTAAGGGGTGGGATCGTACTCTGGGTAATCATTGTCCTCCATTTGTGATCAGGAGGACAACAGATAATGTTGGTAATAATTCTCATGGAATCTGTATGTGAAAATGGGGTAATCTACGGTTGGATTAGAAAATTTTTGGACTAGTTGGAGAATAGGACGGACAGCAATCACGTTAGCCAAATATTAGCCTGGTGTGTGAATCTGACCATTGAAGAAGAACATTCTTGCATTGGCGACGCCCATGCCATTTCTCAACAGAGCCTCGTAGATGCATGCCACCTATTTGATGAAATGCCTCAATGAGAAGTTAGCTCGTGGAACGGCTTGATTGGAGGGTATTTGCAGAATGAGTGAGTAGAGGAGGGGTGGGTGCTTTGTGATTCCAAGACTAAGTAGAAGAGGGGCTTCGTGTTTCCGAGCGAGGGTTTATGGAGAGTAGGAGTTTGGAGGATGCATGTCTATTGTTTGACGAAATGTCTGAAAGAAGGTGAGGTATGGAATGAGATGATTGCAGGGTAGGATCACTATGAATAGTGTGGAGATGTTGTGGGTTTTATTTTAGAGAGATGCTCGGGATGTGGGATTCGATGTCTGGACCGATTCGCCATTTCAAAGGAGAGTAAACAGATCAGATCAAAATATTGGGGTGTAAAACTTCTTTGTGGAGGTTCACAAAGAAAGTTCTGTCTATTGTGGATTCCAACTATAAACTCAGGACAAGCTGAATATATTTTTGAAAATTTTTGCAGATTAAGACTATAGAAGACAAGTTACAGTCTCAATATTATTATGGTATGTAAGAAAGGCATAAATTGGGCATGGATGAACAAAATACAGGGTTCTCAACTCAATATAGTGTAGAATTTAGAGCTGGGTATGATTGTGTTCTTGTCCCCCCCTTCAACTAATTATGATAGTAGAAGCTGATTACGAGTACACTCATGGAGCGACTCATCCTATGGTGTTACACTTGATGCAGCTATCAACCTAGGCAATAGTGGGGGGTCTACAATCATGGATGACAAGTTTGTTGGTGATACTTTTCAACTCCTCTACAGATTTTTTGTTTGAATCAGGCTCCATTTTTTTAGAGTTGGGGTAGAGGAGCTCTAACTGGTGTTAAGGATTTAAATCTAGAAATCCTGCATTTTGGTTTATATAAGCTTCAGATGCGTAGATTCAGGTGAGGGGAAGTACCAAAAACATCAGGGATTAACTGGAGGAAATACCAAGCTCAGGAACTGTCAAGGATTACAAGGATCGGGAGTGATTGAGGGTAGGGTTAGCATGATGGAGGATATGGCAGAATTGGTGGACTATTCCCCAGATCCAATGGATGAGGTACCTATTTTCCCTGCAGAAGATTTTTTGATAGCTAAGTGGAAGTCACAGAGGGAGAATGGCCATCTAATTGAATCTAACTTTAGTCAGGGATCAAAAAGTAACTCAAATGAGGACCGTTCTCTAGATGGGACAGCGATCCTCCCTCAGCTGTACGATGGTGATTCAGGCTTTATGGCAGTCCGATCTTGGGAGGTCTCCTCGAAGAAAAGCTCCCAGGACATAGGTGATGGAAAGTTCGACCCTTTTCTAGATATCGGCCTCTTGGAAGGGATCATGGCAGGAAAAAAATGTCCAGGCAGGGAAAATGAGGTGGAACCACTAACTACAAACAATCAAAACAATACCAATAAAAGGCAGAAAAAGTGTGTTAAGACTAAAAAGGACAAAGTAAATTTGGTTCTAGGCGAGGATATACTGCTGGACAGGGTTCTGGAAATGGAAGGAAAAACTCTAACAGGACGATTCTATGGAAGGTTATACTCGGAGAAAACTCTAGCTCAGTGGGTAGAAAGGGAATGGAGTCCAGCAATAGGATACTCTCCAAGTTTCTATATTCTGGTAAGAGGATGGTTAGCTTTTTCATTCAGATCAAAAGAGGATGTAGATAAAATATTGCAGAGAAGATGGTTTTGGAACTCATATGCTCTGTCTTTAAAACGGTGGTCTCCTTGTTTTGACCCAAGAAGTGAGTCCAAATCAATTCAGCCTATATGGGTCAAGTTGCCAGGTTTACCATTGGAGTTGTGGACTTGTAGGATATTGAAGGAAATAGGTAATCAGCTAGGATCATGTGTGGACATTGATCAAGGGTGCCTGAGTGGCTCCTCTCGTACTATTGCAAGGATACTAGTGGAGCTGGACCTTCGGGAAGGTCTCCCGGAGACAATTGAGATCAGAATTGGGAAGTGGCATTATGACCAAATTCTTGATTATGTGAAGATACCTTTCCGCTGTGCTAGATGTCATGTCTATGGACATTTAGCAGCAGATTGTGGACTAAAATTCACAGAAAGGGAGGGGGCCAAGAGTTTTAAAGGAAATCACAACCCTGGAGGGAGAGTGGATGGTTCAGACAATCACTTGGAGGGATTCAATAGTAGACTTTTAGGTCGGATTCAAACTCCGTTAGATGAAAATGGTGGTCAGGAGAACGGTATAAGCAATGTTGAAGATGATCCCCATCTCTCCAATGCTCTGAACAAAGGAGATAGAAGAGACTCAATCTTAGTTCAGAGGGAGGAAACACATGTTCAGGCAAACTCAAGAGAGGCAAATACCTCATTGAGACCACAGGTGGCAACCCAATTACACAGCAGTTCTCCCAGTTTTATAAATTATAACTCTGAGTTAAGAACAAACCTTGTTGAAGAGCTATTACCCCCCTCCCAGGACAGGTCTTCGGGGTCTGTTAAACAAAAGGTTTTTGCAAAGAGAAGTGGTATCTGGAAAGAAGATATGAATATCCAACATCCTATTAATAAGGGGCCTCTCAGCATGCCAATCCTTTCTTCATTAGCAAAGTCCACATCTCTACTTTCATCTTCTTCTGAAGGCAGAGAGTCTTTAAAGGGGTCTCACAAGTATTTTCTCAGATCACACAAATCAGCAGCTTTCCTTGAGAAGGGAGAAATTGCAGGAGGACTTAGCTTGGATGTGGTCAACTCACAAGCCTTAGGGAGGAAATCAAACATTCAACTGGCAAAGGATCAAGCTTTGAGGGAAGTGAAGACAGGGAAACAAAAATCAATAATAGGGGTACTTAGAGCAGGCAAAACCCCAGTACCAGTTAAATAATGTTAATCCTCTCTCATAATATTCGGGGTTTGGGCAGCGCCTCAAAAAAGACTGCGCTAAGGAGGTTAATGCAACTTCATCTTCCAGATATTCTATTTCTTCAAGAGACTATGGGAGTGGGTGTGAAAGTGGAAAGCATTCTCCACACCCTTATTAAGGACTGGGAATTCCTCTCTTTGGACTCCGAGGGCAGATCAGGTGGCCTTGTTCTGGGGTGGAAGAAGAGGAATTTCAGGTTTTTAAAATCTGCTTTTCTTACATCAGGAATAGGAGTGGAGCTCTTCTCTATGGAATTGGGGAAATATTTTGTGTTGGTAAACATTTATGGCCCTTATGAAAATAAAATTCATTACTGGGATACCCTATTTGCCAATAACTTTCTGCAGCATGGGAATCTTATCCTTGGGGGTGATCTAAATTTCACTCTGAATAGAGCTGAGATATGGGGGACAACAGCTAGAAGTGACCCACAAGCTAGGTTTTTTAAACATCAATTTGAAATGGCAGAATTGGTTGATGTAGAACCAATCAAAATTACTCCTACATGGAGCAATAATAGAGCAGGTGAGGATTATGTGGCAAAAATATTGGATCATTTCTATGTCTCTGATTCCATGCTGATGGATGGGGAGAAAATCAGAACCTGGGTGGACCCTTGTGGCATCTCAGACCATTTCCCTATTTTGCTCCAAATTGGCAACCCGGATAGGAAACCTCCAAGCCCTTTCAAATTCAATTCATCTTGGCTGCAGGACAAAGATTTTTAGAATCTGGTTAAAGAAGAATGGAACTCTTATGATGAAAACTTGGGAAGTTCAGCCTGCTCTCAAATGACGAAAAGCCTGAAGAAAGTGAAAACGGTTGTTTCTAAATGGGCTCATAACAAGTATAGGCAGCAAATGCAGGAACTCCTTCTATTAGAACAACAGATTGCTGGTTTCTATGAGAGAGTGAATGAGGTCGGTCTTTCAGAGGATTCTAAATCGGCCATCAGAGCATTGGAAGGAAAAAAGAGTAATATCTTGCTTGCTCAAGAAGCCCAATGGAGGCTTAAGAGTAGAGCTCTTTGGCTGGAATTAGGGGACGAAAACACCAAATTCTTTCAAAATTATGCAAATCATAGGAAAAATATGAACACCATCTGGGAATTTCCCAATGGAGAGGGGTCCATAGCTAGGTCCTTCAATGACCTCGCAACTCTTGGCATAAAACATTTCAAGTCCTTGTTTAAAGATCCCAAAAGAGTGAACTTGGCTGAGATTTTAAAACATACAACCTTCTTTCCAAGTTTTGCTGATGAGGCTACTAATGAAATGATTCTTGAGAAAGTGTCATTGGAGGAACTTAAAGATGTGCTTTCTTCCTTTCAGAAGGACAAAAGTCCTGGGCCTGATGGTTGGGGGGTTGAATTCTTCTTGGGTTTCTTTGACTTAATTGGGGAAGACCTGATTAGAGTTATTGAAGAAACTAAAGCTTCAGGGAAGATCCCATTGGATTTCAACTCAACCTTCATCTCTTTGATTCCAAAGAAGGACTCTCCATCTTCTTTCGATGACTTCAGACCTATTTCCTTGTGCAACTGCCTCTATAAAATTATTGCCAAAATTATTGCCTTGAGGTTAAAAAGAGTTTTTTCTGAATCCATCTCCAGCGAGCAATTCGGGTTTCTTAATGGGAGGCAAATCCATGATGCTGTTGGAGTGGCCCAAGAAGGGCTGCATACTATAAAAACAAAAAGACTTCCTGCTATAGTAGTAAAACTGGATCTTTCCAAAGCTTTTGACAGGGTGAATTGGTTGTATCTGAGGATCATGCTTCTTCACATTGGGTTCAACCTCCGAGTTGTTAATTGGATCATGGGATGTGTGACCTCTGTCTCCTTCGTTGTTCTTATAAATGGTTCTGCTTCTAATTTCTTTTCCTCTGAGCGTGGCATTAGGCAAGGTTGTCCCTTATCTCCCTTTTTATTTCTTTTGGTGGCTGAAGGTTTGAGCAGGGCAATCAAAGAAGCTAAGAGAACAGGGCAGTTTAGAGGAATTCAAATGAGTACATCTTTCTCTCTAACTCATCTCTTATTTGTTGATGATATTATTTTGTTTAGTGTTGGTTCATTTAGGGACATAAGCAAGCTTAATGATATTCTAAGGAGCTATTGCCTTGCCACTGGTATGGAAATCAATATGGGAAAGTCTACAATGTCGTGTTTTGGCCTGGAGGAAGAGGAGGAAAATTTATTTCAGAGAATTCTTTCTTTTCCCAAGACTGATTTCCAATCAGGAATAAAATATTTGGGATTTTGTTTGAAGCCAAATAACTATGGCATAAGAGACTGGGATTGGCTGGTGGGAAAGATAGACAAAAGGATTTCTATGTGGTGTAATAGGTGGTTATCAATAGGAGGCAGATTAACTCTTGTTAAATCAGTCCTGGAGGCAATCCCTGTCTACTGGTATGGCTTGGCTTTCATTCCAGTAGGGGTTCTTGAAAAAATCAGGAAAAGGTGCTTCAAATTTCTATGGAATGGAAAAAGGGACAAAGCAGCCATTGTTTTAGCCAAATGGAAATCAATAGCAAAGCCAAAGGACGAAGGAGGTTGGGGTATTAAAAATATCCATCTTTTTGGTAAAGCACTGGCTGCAAAAAGCTTATGGAGGCTGATTACTCAAGAAAACCTATGGAGCAAAGTCATCAAGGCAAAATATATCGAACCTCTTTCTATGGAAGAGTGGATAAGGAAACCTGACAAGTCCATCAGAAAGGTGTCCAACTTTTGGAAAGCTGCTATTCAGGCCTTTCCACTTATGGGAAATTGGTTGGCTTGGAATATTGGAAATGGTGAAAAAGTGAGAATTGGGGAAGATCCTTGGGTTGGTTGTGGCAATGAGCATAGACTTACTGAGGACCTCTTACTTTCTCTCCACAATGCAGGTTTTTATACTCTTTCTCAGGTGGCAGACCACGACACTACTACCATTTGGCAGCAAGGCTGGATGAGTGTGCAACATCTGGGACTTGAAGGCAGGAAGGCTGAGTCCTGGCAAGCTTATGTGAAGGCACTTCTCATCAGTCATACTAGGATCAGACCAACAGTGGATGATGAGCTGGTTTGGACAAAAAATTCTAAGAGGGGTGTTTATACTGCTAGGATGGGATATAAGGACTTGTTTGCTCATGATAGGCAGGGGGACATTATCTGGTGGTGGAAAGCGATTTGGAAGGTTAAGACGCCTTTAAAAACCAAAATTTTCTTATGGCTGGCCCTCAATAACAGAATTTTAACTTGGGATGTTTTAATGAAGAGGGGGTTTCAAGGTCCTGGAAGGTGTACTCTCTGTCATAAGGAGCTTGAAACTATCAACCATTTATTGGTTGGTTGTGTTTTCACAAAGTATGTATGGAAGGAGATTGAGGTGATTACTGGGAGCTCAGGTACTTGGCAAGGAGACACTTTGGAGCATTGTTTGCAGCAGTGGTTTGATTCTAAAGATCTGAAGTCCTACAGGGCCCTCCCTTTCGCGGTGGCTTGGGGAGTTTGGCTTGCAAGAAACTCAGATATTTTCCAAGCCTCCTCTCAACCTGCCTTTCAAATTGCTTCTCAGATCCGTTCTTTCATTGTTGATATTGTGAAACCTCCTGTGCAAAAAGGGCCAAAAAAAATGAAAGCTGCCAATGTCAACAAATCAGCTCCCTGGGGTTTTTTTGATGGTGCTTGTCAAGGCACCCCTCTTATGTGTGGGGCTGGGGGAATCCTCTTTCTTAAGGATTCTCATTTCATTCAGTTTAAGGCTGGCCTTGGAGGGGGCACAAATAATTATGCTGAATTAATTGCTTTGAAGCTACTCTTGAAAATTGCTCTGGACCACCATGTCCAACAACTCCAAGTTTTAGGAGACTCCTTGTTGGTCATCAATTGGATGAAGAAAATATTCAGAATGGAGAACTTAACTTTGCAGCCAATTTTTCAACAGGTAAACATTTTGGCAGATGTCGTATGCCCCATATCCTATACTCATATCTACAGAGAACTCAACTCTGGGGCGGATGCTTTGTCAAAGGAAGGTCTGCAGCTGGCGCAAGGAAGATGGGAGCTGGTGGAAATAAAGGATGGTGTGACTATCCAAGAGACAGCGATTTCTTTGCTCGATTAAAAAAAAAAAAAAAAACTTTAGGAGGTTGTTTCTCGATCGTTGTTCCTTCCCTTTCTGGTTTTTCTCCTGTAGACAAAGTAGTTGAGCTTTATAGACACCTTTGTGTAGTGGTCTTATGGGAAAATTTTATCTCTTAGCCCTTCCTTGATGGTACGATGAAAAGTGGTAGGGTACCTAGGAATAGATATTTGGGGATATATTATTATATTGTATAAGGGTTGGCATGGGCCACACATAACCCAAGGTTGATTGTATTATAATATTATATTTTAATATAATATAATATTAGTAGTAGGCTCTCCAAAGTAGAATAAGAATATGGATATATAAAGAAGAGATATTTGTCATTGTAATCATTCATATCATTGAAGAAGAATCTTATGTAATCGTCGTGCCCACAAAGTGGCCTCTCATCTTGGGAGATCTTGTGGAGTTATTCCTTCCTTAAGGATTATTATTGGTGTTGCCCTACCTTAAGGGTATTATCTATCTCTCTCTCATTTGTGGATTGTTATTGTGGATAATATATTGTGGATGAATGATTTGATATTTTTGCATATTGGTGAATGGTTCATGTTTAATAATAAAATTTATGCAACAAGTGGTATCAGAGCAACGATTTTGGCAAAGTGGGGATTTTTGTGTGAAACCCTAGAATTAGGGCAATTTTTTTTGGAAAAAACATCTCATATTTCAGGAGCCATATCTCTACGCAAGTTTATCCGATTCAAGCGATTCTTGGATCAGATTGTGCAAAATTTGAAGAGCTTTAAAATGAGTGGTCATATGATGGAATCTTAGTAGTATTTATGGAGATATGACCTTTTGAAGTTAGTATCCAGAACAAGGATAGTGACAAATTTCCCAAAAAAAATTTGGAAAAACGTCTCATCTTTCAGAAGCCATATCTTTGCGACAGCTTATCCAATTGACGCGATTCTTGGATCAGATTGTGCAGAATTTGAAGAGCTTTAAAATGAGTGGTCATATGAAGGAATCCGAGCAGTATTGAGGGAGATACGACCTTTTTAATTCAGCCATCTGGAACAAGGAAAGTGACGAATTTTCAAGTCGCGAATTTTTCAAAAGACAATTTGTTTAGTTCGGGATATTTCTCAGCTTGAGGAGCAAGGATACAAGGAAAATCAAGAAGTGGTTGTAGAAGAACAAATTGAAGAACAGGAAATAGAATCCACGAAGGTGATAGCAGCAACAGAGTCCAAGGAATATTTGATAAAAGAGCACAAGGACACACCAAACAAAGATAACATGAAAGAACAAGGTGTAGAAGAATTTATAACAATGAAGACAAAGGTTGAAAATTCAAAGAAGGTAGAACATCAAGTAAAGGTTGCACCATATCGCTATCCACACCACCATGAGCGAAAACAATATTGGAGGCATGGTTCAAGGCAACAACATTATGGTTCTACATGTAATCAACAGGGCACCAACTATGGCAGTGTTTGGCAAAGAAAGCATAGTGATCATGGTTTTCAGCATGGTTCATCAGCATCAAGGAACAAGTGGACCCATCATTCAAGTTATCAAAATACAACAGCAGAAGCATGGAGCCAACGAAGCAGATTTGGATACTCAAGTAACAAAATGGCGTACCAGAATCATCGGGTTTCACTTGGATGGATGGATGAGCGAGATTGGTACCAATTGCTAACATTGCTTAGCAAATCATACTATCGAGTTTCTTCATATGTTTCGAGGACTGAAACATTTGTAAGGAGGGTGGCATGGTAGGGTACCTAGGAATAGATATTTGGGGATATATTATTATATTGTATAAGGGTTGGCATGGGCCACACATAACCCAAGGTTGATTGTATTATAATATTATATTTTAATATAATATAATATTAGTAGTAGGCTCTCCAAAGTAGAATAAGAATATGGATATATAAAGAAGAGATATTTGTCATTGTAATCATTCATATCATTGAAGAAGAATCTTATGTAATCGTCGTGCCCACGAAGTGGCCTCTCATCTTGGGAGATCTTGTGGAGTTATTCCTTCCTTAAGGATTATTATTGGTGTTGCCCTACCTTAAGGGTATTATCTATCTCTCTCTCATTTGTGGATTGTTATTGTGGATAATATATTGTGGATGAATGATTTGATATTTTTGCATATTGGTGAATGGTTCATGTTTAATAATAAAAGTTATGCAACAAAAAGTTTGGTGGGGACAACATGTGTGTTCCTGCCTGTTTATTTCAGCTTGCCTTTGGGCAACTTCACAATGTAATTTTCTTTTTCTGGTGAAATAGAAATTATGATTTTTTTTCGACGAAAAAAATTAGAATCTTCATATAGAATAGCTTAGCTTCATTTTGGCCAACCTAGGAATTTGAATGATTGAACATAAAATGAACAAATCAAACCCATTCTCAACCTAGGCGTGGAAACTGCCACTCAAAGTTTCCTGGTGAACCCCACCATCCGTCAAAAATTCACCTTTATATCCCTCCTCTGAGAGGCGCAACCTTCAAAGGGCCTCTTCGTCCGAGGTATTGTTCCATCCTTTTCTCACCCCCCTTTCGGATACGGATCCTTTAGCCTGAAGGTAAGGGTGCAAAAAATTTGGGCAATACATTTTGGTGAACCCGACGTGAAACTAAAAACACCTTTTGATAACAATCCAAAAAAAAAAAATACATTATTAAGAACATCTAGAATCATTAGAAAACTGTTAAATTTGCATATCATACTTAGATGGTAGATTATAATAGAAGACAAGCTATCTCCATAAATGTTGAAAATCAATTAACGGCCATAAAGATTACTTCTGTGCTTAGAGTGCTTCAAACATATAGAGCCCAACCTTTGTGGGACGAACTTAATAGGAGATTGGGTATTATTGAATCTAGATTTGCAGAACTTAGGCAAATTAAGAGGTTTGTCCTAGATAGAATCCTGGATCTTGATCAGGTGACTTTGTATCATGAACTTCAGAGAGCTTGCCATAGGTGGTTAGCCGATAAAAGAGCACTTGGGTCTTCTAAATTATACACCTTTGAGGAATACCTTGAGAACGTAGTTGTAGTACATAAATTTCTATCTCGTGTAGAGGATCAAGAAGTCGTTCTTACGGATAGAAAGAGATAGAATAGAGTTCCTAGAGTTGTGTTGTATCGATAGTATTGCCATGAACTTTATTTTTACATGTCCAAGTCTGAAATAGATCATATTACCATAGCACACTTTGTTAAGTTCTTGAAAAACAACTTCCAATTTGAAGAGGAGCATTTCATGACTCCTGATGAACTTGACCCTATCAATGATATCCATAAACTATTCATAGAAAGCTAAGTGATTCTTTCTACAATTTTTTCTTACAACTAGCATGTTGTTTGTTATTTTTTATTCTCGCAAAATAATAATATAATAAAATCACACAAAAAAAAAAAAACAAAAACAACAAAACATTTCCTTTTAAAATATTATAGTAGGTATATAGTTAAAATATATACCTCTCATCTTCAAAATAGATAGAAAAAAAGGGTTGAGAGGGGAGGGCTCTGGTCCCTCCCCTGCTCCCCCTCCCATGGCTCTTGGTTTCTGCCCAGTCCCTGGCTCAACCCAGGTCATCCCTCCCGGGGAGTGGTTGTTTGCAGATGATCTCCTAGGGGGAGATCCTTCTCCACTATCTGCGCCCCTCCCGGCCGGCTAGGGTTTCCTTGGTTGTTTTTTTGGACTGGTGCTTCCCAGGGATCCCTGTTTGGTTGGGGATCCCTTCCCTTTTTCCCTTAGGCTTCCCCCTGGGGTTTTTTGCAGGTGATTCGCATGGATCTGGTCCCCTACGTTTCTCAATGCGGTGGAGGTGACGGTTTAGGGTTTGGACAGTTTCCCCCTTTTTCTTGTGAATCCTCGACAGGCTCTATGCTTGGACAGGATTCTTGGTCCCTACTGTTGGGATCCTCTTCTATTTTCTCGGGGCGGGTTCCTTGTGGTGCAACTCTCTGGTCACTTCCTGATGGACTGGATCCTCTCTGTGCTAGCTGTCGGCTTCCTACAGGATGGCTCTCGCTGAACTGAATGTTTTCTCGGTGGGCGGGATGGTTTCTCCATAGGGTGGGATCCGCCAAATCCGTCGATTTTCCCGCGAGGCGGTATCCTTTCTTTTCTGCTGGTTTCCCGAATGGCGGAATTTCCCTGTTGCTTCCCGCTAGGCAGGACTGTTTGTGGTGGTTTTGACTGCTTCCCGCGAGGCAGGATTTTATTGTAATGGTTTTTCTTTGCTTCCTGCTGGGTGAGATCTTCTCGATGGTGGTTTTTGGCTACTCCCCGCTGAGCGGGATCTCCAAAACTACTTTTTTTCTTATTTGTTTGTTTCCCGCCGAGAGGGTTTGTTTCATGCTTACTGTTATCGCTGGGCGGGATTTTTGTTTTGGTGTTCAGTTTCAAGGGATTGATGCCCTAGGCCCATTGCTTATGTAATCAGGTTTTGGGATCCTTGTTAAAACCCGCTATAAATACAAACACATAATTATCAAAAAAAATATATACCTCTCAACCCTATCGCATATATATATAAAGTATATATATTTTCTAAAACCTAAGTTTAGCATAATGCCTAGACTTAGGAATGGAAAACAAACCAAAGAAGATGAATATTGGTTAGGAAGACCATTAACTGACCAAAATGTCCCTCCTGAGGACCAAGTTCAGGAAGAAGAAATCCTAGACCAACAAGAAGAAGAGCTTTATGTAGGAAATTAACAAGAAGAAACTATTAGAGAGGAAGGATCCTCATCCCCTAAAATGTCTCTGGGAGGAGCTATCACTTTTGAGAACATGGAACAATTCTGGAAGTTCATTAATACTAATATTGGTTTTTTTAATAGAGCAGCCCATATGGACAAGAATCGAATTAGTGACACTCAAGCAACTCTAGAAGAAGTATTTCAAACACACACTAATCCCTTGTCCTTTATTGAACAAGAGAGTGATCAAGCTGGACCATCCAATTTGGATATAGTAGCTGCAGTCCAGAGCATGAAACAATAGCAGGTTACCCAACGACCTAGAGTGCCTGTTAACAAGCCTAGAGTCATTCCCACACAAAAGAAACCATCATTTACAGCTCTATTTTGCCAAGCTCTTGATCAACATACCTCAAATCAACAAAAACCCAAAACAAAACCGAACACAAATTACCAACAATCTAAGGTACAACATAATACTATTGCCAATCGCCTTCATAATACTCTTCCTACCAACACTTTGCATAATAGCAATATAACATCTAATCCTTGTGTCACACCATCATACGCTCATAGATCCCATACCTATGTGCCACCGAACCAATATGGTGGACAAACTAGCAATTTGGAAGTCGTGGTGAAACAGTTAGTTTCTTGCATGGACCAGATAGATCCCTATCGTCCCTCGTACAATTATCGAGAGATGTGTAGTCAGCCTTTAGATCCTATAATCGGAGCACAGCCGTGTCCTAAACATTTTTCTATGCCTGTTCTTCCCATATATAAAGGAACCGAAGATCCCATAGAGCATCTTCATACGTTTAGGATAGCATGTCATGATATATCACATGATGACTTCTTATTATTAAAAAATTTCCTGAAAAGCTTGGGAGGAATGGCATTAGAGTGGTATTATCAATTACCCACTAATTCTTTGAGGAATTTCGAAGAAACTGCTGAGTCTTTTGTTCATCAATTTAGTGCCTACATCGAAAGAGATGTGACCATTAAATATTTGTATAACTTAAAACAAGGCAAAGAGGAATGCTTTGTTGATTTCCTAGCTAGGTGGAGACAGTTGATAGGAAAATTGCACTTTGTGTTACCTTATAGGGAGATGTTGGACATCTTTATTAATAATTTGCAAGAGCAACTATCTTACGAATTATCAACTTCTACCTTGACCACCTTTGATCAGGCTATAGACTTAGCCCGAAGAGTGGAATATGCTCTCATTAGGAGAGGCCAACTTAAAAAGAGAGACGATGAGAAAACATCCAAAATAAATATAAGAATAAACAAGTTGTGGGTGATGGAGTCACCGATAGCAGAAATACTGCTAATGTTAATGCTATGAAAGCAGCGGAGAAGTTTGTACTAAAACTTTCGGATAGACCTCCTCGAGAATTTACTAGGTTAAATCAACCTTTATCAACTATTCTACTGCAATTATTAGAACAAGTCTTGATTCAATTACCAAATATTCGGGAACCTAATCCAACTATACCCGGATATAGAGCAGATTTACACTGTGACTTCCATAGAGGACTTGGACACACTACCAACTCTTGTAAAATATTAAAACATAAAATACAGGACTTGATTGATAACAATGAGATGGAGGTGCAAGCCTTTCAACCTAAGCAAAATATTCCTAATAATGTTCAAAAGAACACCCCACAAAACCAGAATCATAATGCCAATCGATCATTGGACATCTTTCAACACCCCTTACAAAAACATGGTAAGGAGGTGGCTAATCAAGTTGAACATCATAATGTCCCTCCTCCTGCCTCATATGTAGGAACTATTAGTGGGCATTTACCTATTCATGATCTGGAAATCTTTGACACAACTTTATCCATAGTTACAACTAGGCCTCTATATAATATTTAGATACCTGATCTTAGTGATACAGAATACGAGACTAAGAGTAATATGGAAATCACATCAAATCAATCGAATAGTTCTAAAGATGAATCGAATTCTATTCACCCTAGCAAAAGTTATATGGTTCTAGAAGAGCCATTTCCAAGAAGAGTCACTACTAGACCATCGTCTCACCGATTACTTTCTAATGAGCTAGCTATAAACGCTAGACCAAGACCCATTCATCATCCGCAGAATAATATTGTGGGTACCATCGGAGTCGTTACTAGACAACAGGCTCAAAATTCTCAACAAGATCAAATTCAGAATGGTGGATCAGCTCCATTTGTTTTGAAAGTTCCTAATAAAGGGAATCATTCACCTAATGTTCAACCTAAACCTCCTTATAATATTAATGAACAATTGTCAAATATTACAGCTAGAATTTCTCTCTTGGACCTTTTAAGATCTTCTCCTACACATAGAGAGGAATTAATGCTCACATTAATTCAGATGATGGTACCACAAGACATTCAACCTGATGCCATGGCCGATACTATAATAACTTGTGAAGTTTATTGTATTGACTTTCGGGATAGAGACATACCACAACATAGTTTACATAAATATAACCCCTTGTATATTACTGCCTTAATTGGAGATGTAGCAGTCAAACGAGTTTTGATTGATAATGGTTCATCTTTAAATATCTGCACTTTTGACTTCTACCAAAGATTTGTGTTTAGAAGTGATGAAATGAAAATAACTGATATGATCATAAAAGCTTTCAATAACAAAACACAAGAAACATGTGGAGTTATTACCATTCCATTGCAGGTTGGTCCAAGAACCTTGGATACGACTGTGTTTATTGTACATTGCCTTGAATCGTACAATATACTCTTGGGTTGTCCTTGGATCAATGCGATGTGAGTTGTTCCCTCAACTTTACATCAATGTGTTAAGTTCAAATTTAAGAATCAGTTGGTTACCATTCATGGTGATCCAAGACCCTTTGATATGTGTGCTTTGGAAAAACCTATTGGAGTTCAATTTTGCCCCACTCTATCATCCACACATCCTAATTCTCATTATCCATCTAAATGTGTGAAACTCACACCCACAATGTCATCTATTTATTCTCCATTAGTTGCACCTCCACATATAACTCAACCATCTTCTGAACAAACCGCATTAGGACCTAAGAAAGATCCTAATCCCACAACCAATGTCTCTTGTTCTACTCCTATAACTTCCATACCTTTAATAGACCCATCTATAGAAACCTCTACACCATCTACACCCACCAAATTCATATTTTCTGCATCGAAATATGTAGGGAATGTTCCTTCTACCTCTTATGCTCTTACTGACGAGCTCTTACCCGATCTATCTAAAATTCTTATATCAGAAGAAATGAATGCTTCTATGCAATATTCCCTTATTTTAAATAATTTGCCACCATCTCATCGTACCTTGTGCCTCCCACAACCTATGGGAAGTATTTACCAAGTCGGGAGTTGTGCCTTTATTTATAAGGGATATGACTGGGGTATAATACCCAGAAACATTAGAACTCATTATGATGGATATGCTCGATGTTATTTTACTAATGAGTATATTAAAGCCAAACCTATAATTCTTAAATTGGGATATAAATGGAAATGTTTGGGACCCTTCCAAAATGGTATGAAAGAACCTTTCGAGGTAGAAGCGTGGCCCACCCGATGTGGTGTGGGCCTATTTTCTAGTAAGGGTCAGCCATTCCCATTTGAGGATGATGACCATCTTATATGTTACCAGGATTATTTAGATGAACGCAGTGCTTTGCATTTAATGAATAAGACATTCACATGTAATATGCTATCTATAGCTTATCATGAGATGATCGTTGAATCCGATGATGATTTAGAGGGAGATATCTTTCACGATGTCTCCATTGAGGAATTATTACATAATGGATTTTATTTTGATGGCTCTATACCTAATATAGCCCAGCTTGAGGCCATGACTCCTCAAGATGAATTATCCAAGCTAACCTTGGAAGAATTACAAGAATTGGGCGTTTCACCCGCCCCACCTAATTTTGAGAGAGATCTACACATGGAAGTAGAAAATGTCATAAAAATTAACATTGGAACCGATGATAACCTTCACATAATCAACATTGGATCAGAATTGAGTCAAGAAAAATAGGATAAATACATTGCATTTCTTAAAGAATATGAAGATTTTTTTGCTTGGACATATGAAGATATTCCAGGTTTAGACCCTTTTGTAGTTATGCATCACCTAGTAGTGCATCCGGATGCTAAACCTGTTAAGTAGAAGCTTAGAAAAATGCATCCTAAAGTGGCCTTACTAGTCAAAGGGGAGTTAGAAAAACTCTTGAATGTTATTTTTATACAAGCCATTGATTATGCTGAATGGATCTCGAATGTAGTTCCAGTAACTAAGAAAGAAGCTACTAAGATTAGGGTTTGTACAGACTTTAGAGATATTAATGTTGCATGCCCTAAAGATGATTTTCCCCTTCCTAATATGGATCAGATCATTTATTTTACTATTGGGAGTGGAATGATATCCTTAATGGATGGATTTTCTAGTTATAACCAGATCAGGATAGCTCCTAAAGATCAGGCTAAAACAACCTTTATTACCCCTTGGGGGACTTTCTGTTGAAAAGTGATGCCATTCGGTTTGAAGAATGCAGGTGCAACCTATCAACGAGCCATGACTTATATCTTTCATGATATGATGCATGATATACTACATGATTATGTAGATGAAATTATAGCTCGTTCTACTGAAGAAGACGACCATTTAGATGACTTGAGAAAAGTATTTTATCGGTTAAGGGAATATCTTATCCGATTGAATCCAACCAAATGTATATTCGACATTAAGTCAGGTAAATTATTGGGGGTTATAGTTTCTTTACATGGCATTAAAATTGACCCTCTCAAGATTACGGCTATCACTGATATGCCCGCACCTACAAATATATCTGAATTACGGAGTCTACAAGGTAAGCTTCAAGCTATCCATCGCTTCATCGATAAGCTGGCGGATAAAACTAGACCCTTTCTTAAGATTCTTAAGAAGGATGTCTCTTTCCATTGGGACGACGAATGTAAGGAAGCATTTGAACTCCTCAAACAATATCTTCTTAACCCACCTATACTTTCACCACCTAAACCTGATCGTCCATTTATCTTGTATATTTTTGCTTCAAATTTTGCTTTAGGAGCTATGTTAGCACAACTTGATGATGATAAAAGAGAGCGTGCTAATTATTACATTAGTAGAAAATTAATTAGTTATGAAACTCGCTACACAGCATTAGAGAAGTTATTTTTAGCAGTCGTATTTTCTACACAGAAACTATGCCATTATATGCTCAGTCAAAAAATATACGTTATTGCTAAATCCGATCCCTTGCGGTATCTCATGAGTCGACCTTATTTTTTTGGTCACACAGCGAAGTGGGTTCTTGCTCTAAGCGAGTTTGAACTCACATTTATAGGACAAAAGTTTGTTAAGGGTCAAATCATAGCAGATCAATTAGTTGTTGCACCCTTAGAGTCCACCCATCCCCTCGTCATTGAGTTTCCTGACGAATGCCTTAACCTAGAGGCGAATCATTTAGAGAAATGGTCCCTCTACTTTGACGGAGCCCTATGCATGAGTGGGGCTGGTGCAGGTATTATTTTGATATCTCCACAGAAACATCTCATACCTCTATCCTTTAAATTAACATTTGCCTGTACTAATAACACTGTTGAATATGAGGCTCTAATCCTTAGATTACGAGCTGCCCTGGCACTAAAAATTAAAAATCTATTAGTTTTCGATGATTCTCAACTTGTTATAAATCAAATTAACAATGTTTATTAGACCAGAGATGATAAATTGCATCCATATAAAGCATATGTATTACAATTGATATCTTTATTTGATCAAGTTACCTTGGAAGCTATTCCTAGAACTAGTAATCGTGCAGCTGATGCTATGGCTGCAGATGCATCTCTTTTACCCTTGGAGTTAGATGACGAATATGCTACCATCATTATTCGTCGACTCTAGGAACCCACTTCAACTAAATCATGCTTGGAACCTTTGGACATGTTTCTAATCAACGAAACTATTCTTGAACTTTGGTACACTGACATCCTTAATTTTCTTCAAAATGGGACCTTCCTTGAAGGTTTTAATAGAAACCAGCATTGGTTATTACGTAGACGAGCAAGTCACTTTGTAATAATTGGCAATACGTTATATAGGAGATCTTTTGAAGGTATCCTATTGAGATGTTTGAATCTAGAAGAGTCTAGATTAGCTTTGAGTGAAGCCCACGATGGATCTTGTGGGGGACACTTTAGTGGTAGCGCCATTGCTAAGAAGCTCCTTAGGATAGGATATTTTTGGCCTACCATGGAGAATGATGCACATGATTATTTGCGCCATTGCAACAAATGCCAGAAACATGTTGAACTTGTCCATGTGCCTACACAAGAACTGCAAGCTATTTTATCTCCTTGGCCCTTTTCTAAATGGGGCTTAGACATTATCAAAAAAATCAATCCTATGTCATCTGATGGACACAAATTCATCATAACGGCCACCGAGTATTTTATGAAGTGGGTCGAAGCTATGCCCTTAGCTTCTTGCACTGGAACACAAGTTGCCAAGTTTATTCTTAATCAAATTATTTGTAGGTTCGAAATTCCTGCAAATCTCATCTCGGATAATGGAACTTGTTTCAAAAACATAGATATAAAGAAACTATGTCAAAAATATAAAATTCAACATCGTTGGTCCACTCCCTATTATCCTCAGGGTAATGGCCAAGCAAAAGCATCTAATAAAACATTAATTAAAATCCTCAAGAGACTGGTCAATAAATCTAGCCATGATTGGCACATTCAATTATATCCTGCTTTGTGGGCTTATCGAACTAGCATTCATACTCCCACGGGAACTTCACCTTTTGTTTTGATTTATGGCGCTGAAGCTGTTTTTCCCTTTGAACTAGAAGTTCCTTCTTTGGCTCTACTACTTCAAGATACTGAAGTAGGAGATGAATATCGTGCTGGCAGATTTAGTCAACTAGAACTCCTAGATGAGAAGTGCATTAATGCTTTGGAGCATCTTCGTGCCTACCAGAACAAGCTAAAACGAGCATATCTCAAGAAAGTTCATAATCGATCCTTTGAGATCGACGACCTCGTCTTAAAAGAAAATCAAAAAAATACTAATGCAACTAAAGACCTTAAAGGCAAATTCGAGCCTAATTGGCTTGGGCCATATATTATCACTGCTAAATTTGGATCGGGAGCATACATATTAGCTACCTTAGATGGTAAATATCTTAAAGAACCTATGAACATTATGCATCTTAAGCGCTATTATGCATAAATCTGGTAATTTCATCATTGTATATATTATACATATTGTCTCATATTAGTAATTCATATAAAAATTTCAAAAACAGTAATATTATGTATTCTCTCAATTCATAAATTAAAAATCAAAATCATCAAAAACATCTTCTATTTTGCACCTGTCAATTCTTGAAGTATTGCAGTTATATTTTCAGTTATTTTGGATAAATTAGCATTTATCTGGAATCCCTCACTTTCACACTCACATGAATAAATATCTTGATCTTATGTGGTATGATTATTAATCTCTCTTATATCGAAGTCCACAGTTGAACTAAATAAATTTTTGAGCATAGAGAACTGATCTTGTTATTTACTTGAACCAAGTACATCTTTTCACATTAAAATTATTTCATTGCAAATTCAAAATGATGTTACACAGTAGAAGTGGTCTCTTGAGCAAAAATTTTCCCTTGCTATCCTATCATGCACATGGTCTAGAATCTTTGAGAATTGACAAAAGGACAAGCTCACCCCTGCCTAGAATAAAAATCCCTTGCTCTACAGCCAATCCGAGCAAGTATCCCTAGTATAGGAAGAAAAAGAAAAAGAAAAAGAAAATCAAGAAAAATCATGAGAAAAAGAGAAATTATTCAGAAGCATTATTGCAGTATCATTTTGTACCATCTCAGCAATATTTCAGCATTATCTCAATGTCAAGCAAAATACAAAATACAAAAATATATATATAGAAAAAAAAAAAAGCAAAAAGCAATAAATCCTCCCCCCCCTTTTGAAAGAAGGAAATGTGAAGCTTGAATACCTGGAATTCTCAATTATTCGAAAACTATGAGGTAAACCCCATAACAGGTGATTTATGCCCAACTTGCTTGACATTGGGTAACTCCTAGCATGGTGATATGTCTGTCACATTAGCGACCTCCTTTTGTACAGACCTGTCTGCTTATGGATCAGCTAGCTCTTGATGACCCGACTTACATAGTAGTACTGGTACGGTTACATGCATATAAATCATGGTTAACGAACACTCATTTGGTTAATTCAAATTACTTGTATCAAATTATCTTGCTCAAAATCGGTAAATGAACATTACAATTGCACACACATTTGTGTTTGAGAGATTTTGTATCATTATGATAGATCAAGATCGGCAATGAACTCACGTATGCACACGGGGTTCCTTATAAATCTAAATTTTGTCTTTGAGATAATTTAAAATATTTATTCAAAACTTTTGAAATAATTTGACTTTCTTACTTGAGAATATCTGCTTAGCGTAAAATCAATTAAATACATTTTTTTCAAAAATCCAAAATTTTCTTGCAAAACATGTTCAAAAATCTAGCAATAAAGTCACATTTATATTTTTTTTGACTTTCGCGACGATGGTATAGTTCCTAAACCTAAATTGGAATTTTATGCCTAGTGCAAGTCCTCATTTTTATATTTTCTGTTTATTTCAAAATCAAAAATCAACTATGCAATAAAACTATTATATCAATTTCTTCTTTGGATTTTGCGATGATGGTATAAGTCTATACCTAAAATTCTATGCCTAGCGCAAACCATCGTTCTAATTTTATTTCCCATTTATTTAATCCATAAAAGCATATGGCTTAAATCATTATGTTACACAATTGTGCTTTAAAAAGAACGAAAACTTTCCTATTTCATTTCATTATGTCAAAACATTCTTTTTTTTGCGACGATGGTATAATTCCTAGGGAATTGTTCAAATTTCTATCATACTTAGGAATTTTATGCCTAGCAAAAATCATATTTTTAATATTTCATGCATAATATTTTCATGGAAATCTGAAAACAAATCATCACTATTTTTCATCATCACAACACAAAGTCTTAAGAAAGTCTCTTAAGCACCCTTTTATTTTTAGCAATATTTCTCTCATTCTGGGATTAGCTTGATGACCTAGCGAGCGACGACTCCATGAAATGGTCATGTAACAACGACAATGTCCTTTGAAATTATTTTTAGAAGTCACTTTATTTTCATCAAAACACACCACAACAACCAGTTTGTTTACATCAAATTATTTCATTTAATTTTATAGCATGACATAAAATTATACTATTTTCAACGACATAATTACATAAATAATCAATCAACAATTAAAATATTAAAGCATCATAAAACATATGCATAAGTTATATCACAAAAATAACATCATATATATATCAAGAAGTATATACAACATATCAAAACAGATTGGTATGCCACAATCTATACCCTGGCATACTCAATCATCTCAAAAATAGTTTATGTACAATGTGCATCTAGTCTCGAGAAGACCTCGAGCTCTCAACCTCATCTCCTCTCCCGTCTTGAGGTGGAGGAGGTGGTCCCATCGAAGCTCGTCTTGTATCATGGGTCCTCGACATCAATCGTGATGATGTCCTCAACAACCCCATCTTGATCGGCTCCGTAATGTCGGCTAGCAACTGTATCCTTTGGCCCTCTGGAATTAGCTGGTAGTACACTCCTTGATAGAACACAGTCTGAGTAATCGACCATGCCAGCTCTAGAATGCTCGCCCCTCTGCTCTAAGCCCTGAGTCATGTAGCCTCATCCTGTAGAGTCTGTACCCGATCTCGTAGATGGGCATTCTCTGCCCGAAGAGCTGCCATCTTGCTGCTATCCCCCACCTCGACACCCTTGCCCCTATCGAGCGATGGTGGCCTATCCCTCTATTGAGGAGGGAGTATTTCTCTCCTCTCCTCTCTCCTCTCCTCCCTCTTCTTCGACTGCTACTGTCTCTCCGAAGCCTATGGTACTCTTCGATGTCTCTCTTGAGGAGGCCATCATTGATCCCTCCCTCCATGACCCCTCGTTGTATCGATGGCAACCTGGCGTTGTCTCTCCATCCATTACACTATAGCGTGCATCGGACCCTATGCCCTCGTCATTCAAGGAGGGTGGATACCTGCATACCAGGTATCATATCCATCTGCTATCCTCGAGTCATCCCCATCCACTGGCTGAATAGGGGCATCATCAACATCTTGACTCCAGAACCGTTGCATGTCTGAAGCCCCGCTCAGTGTGGTACTATCCCACATAGTTTGAGAGTACTCATAATCCCTAAGAGTAGGGATCCCCTACTGTAGACCGAACTACCTCAAAACTCGGTCATAGCGGTGGAGCTCTACCTCTCCTCGCTCTATCCTCAACCATATGACTCACCTGATGTGAGCTAGCTCTTGTCCATCCTCTACCCACCCTAGATGCTCTCTCCATGGTCTCCAGGTGATCCAATCTGGGGTGAGGTCATCCAACAACCTTCGAGACATCCGTAGAACTATCCGTCGCTTTGACCTTCTTTAGAGCCACCAGTAGAAAACTTGGGGTCTCTCCCGGTCAACTCCTGTCAATGGAAGCCCTACCGGCCTTCGCATCGCAATGTGCTCCCAGCACCAAACCTGTAGAAGTGATTTCAGCACCAGATATCGACCCCCCTTGTATACGACCCCATAAAGGATCCTATACAAGCGGCACAGTACAAAGCTGCCCCAAGCAAACCTGTATTCGTGGTCTCTCATGTCACATACCACATCTGCAAGTAGCCATGGTAATCTACATCTGCTCTGGTGGCATTGAAGCAAGCCACCCACCACCCCTACCAAAACCTGGGTCAACCGAGACGCCCTAGGCATCCGCCTCAAAACCTCTATGTTCACTCTGCCCTTCTCTAGGATGAAGCTCGGGTCCTCGCACAGTCTCATCATGACGTGGCCCTGCTTGGCCGAAGGCATCATGAATCGATCGTGTATGGGGATCCTCAAGATCCTCCACACATCCTCTAGAGTGGGAGTCATCTCCCTTATCGATAGCCAAAATCAAGACAACTCCGGATACCATCTCTCTACTAGGGCTGTCAATAGCCCCATGTATGTAGGAATTTGTGGCATCTCTGCCACATGTTGTAGTCCTACCTCTTCCAATTTGTCTTGCTCGGCCTGATTGAGCGTGGCCAAATTATCTCTTAGACCTCCATATTTCCACTCCCGACTCTTTAGCAATCCCCTCTGCAAAATAAGAAATAAAGCAATAAAAATCATTAGTACATAATCATTAAAAAATTAATTAAAATAAAATCATCCATAAAAGTTGATATCGCCCATTATTGGACGAAATCGTACCAAATTTAGATAAAATTGTCCTTAATAGGACGAAATCGTCTTCGTTCTTCAATTTGGGGATCGCCCCTTATTAGACGGGATCGCCCCTATTTCTTTGATTTCGTCCCTAGACGAAATCGGCAATATAGAGACGATTTCGTCGACGGCCTAAAAATGGCCGCGATGCCCAAAAAAATTAAAATTCAAGTCAAAAAATTAAGTAAATCAAGTTAAAAACACAGTAAAACTAGGTTTAGATCCTTACCTACAACCTGCGTCAAATATTTGTCGATTTGTGTGTCGTCTCCACAATTTCGCCTACAGAGCTCTGAAACAGCGAAAGTGAACAGTAAAAATGAATTAGGGTTTTACCCTATTTTTCTTATTTTTATTCAAAAAATGACATTTTTTTTTTTTTTTTGCTTTTTTGTGCTTTTACCTCAAACGTTCGATTTGGGTAAAAACTTGGAGGGGGCACCATAGTAAACAGTCGTACGATTCAACCTAGAATCGTCATCTAAAAAATGGAATAATTTTTTTCTTTCTCGTAAAGCATGAAGAACTCGTCTTTAACTCATTTTTTTCAAAAAATGCGCTAAAGAGGGGGCAAAATGTAGCACCCTAAAATTGGTGTAGTTAAACCATTAGTAAAAAGTAGAAATTTGAATTTTAACCCCGAAATCGCTCGTTAACCGCTTACCTCATTTTTTGCATCATTTTTAGAGGTTGTTGTGACCGTTGGACGATATCGTCGTCAATCTGACGATATCATCGTCGATATGACGATATCATCCCAAATTGAACGAATTCGGCTGGAACATAATGTCCAGATGATTTCATCCCAAAACCAAATTTTTGCAATTAACTTTTGTTCCAACGACCTCTCCAACTTGGGAAGAAGCGTGTCTACGCGGTTGGAGATTCCCACATTAAGGATCTCCTAGATTGGGATGATACCCAACCTCCTAACCTCCCCCTAATCCTATATAAACTGGGATTTTCCCAGTTTATCCCCCTGACTTCCTCCCTGACTCCCTACCTGGCTGCCTGACTGATTATTTCCCTGATTATTTTGCACTTGTGTTTTCAAGTTTTATTATAGAATTTCATTGTGTTTCAGCAAGAGGTAGCTCAGATCGTCACAAGTGATTAAACTACAATTCTAGATGATCCTGTCAAGATCAGCGATGATCTTGTACAATTACAGATGATCCGGTCTGCAATTCTATCTCATTTTCCTTATTTATTGGTGCATTAGATTAATTTACTTTTGTTTTTCATATTGGAGTTCACCTCATTTAGCGTAATTGCATGATGAAATTCAAAATAAGTTTCCAAAACAGTGCATCTCATTTAATTTGATATCTAGATTTATCATTCAAACATCTATACTCTTATTTCTATCTTTTGCATCATTCTTGCAATTGTATTTTTGGTTTTTGGTGTTTGTTTTCTTGATTGCAGGTTTTTGACGAATTCACCTGACGAATTCATCAGGTCGCTGACGATCTTGGGTGATATCGGATGATCTCCTATGATTTGGGATGATTCTGTACAATTACAGATGATCCTGTCATATCTGGGATGATCTGGACTCCTACAAGATTTAGAATCTTCATCAGACATCAAAAATCAGGTGTACTCTTCTCCATTTTATATATTCTTTGTATTCAATCACATTAGGATTCATTTATGTCTTTTGTCTTCATATAAATCAGAATCTTTATATAGAATAGCTTAGCTTCATTTTCGCCAACCTAGGAATTTGAATGATTGAACATAAAACGAACAAATCAAACCCATTCTCAACCTAGGTGTGGAAACTGCCACTCAAATTTTCCTGGTGAACCCCACCATCCGTCAAAAATTCACCTTTATACCCCTCCCTCGATAGGTGTGACCTTCAAAGGGCCTCTTCGTCTGAGGTATTGTTCCATCCTTTTCTCACCCCCCTTCTGGGTACGGATCCTTTAGCCTGAAGGTAAGGGTGCGAAAAATTTGGGCGATACAATAAGCACATGTTCTTCATGAGATGGTGGCATAAGACCAATCTAGTTGAATTGAACCACCTAGTTGTTAACCCAATGTCTACTTAACAATAAGGAGAAGAATGGATCAACATCTACAACAACCACATCCATAACTATTCCTTTCTTGGGATATTGGTCCAAAAATACAAACATTCATAGTATTATTTCCACAGGGAACTTGTCTACTATCCATTACAAAAATAGATGGAGAATATTTGGTACATGTTAATTCTAACTGATCTGCTATTTACTTTGGTACAATATTATGTGAAGCTCCATTATCAAGCATACAGTTATGGATTACATATTGATCTCCTAAATCTGAAGCATATCTGAGAGAAATATAAAAAGACCTAACTAATGAAGGAGTCCTAGCTAGTCAATTCTCTGATGTAGAGGTATTGTACACATGTCCATATGCTTGGTCAACTAACCCAAAAGCTTTACAAAGTTGGTTTCTATATTTAGGAATAGACAATAATTCATCGAATGTAACATTAACCTTTTGTTTAGTTAATTCTAATTCAAAATCAAATTCTATTTTCTTAACCTTTGTTAACTTTCTAGTTTCTTGTTTTAGAATATCTTCATTTATTTTAGTTATTTTGGTAACAACCTGTTTATTTTCACCTTTTTTGATATTTTTCTCCTTATTATGATGGGGTGTTCCTTTAAAATATTTTTCTATTCTTTCTGGTATTGTGTATTTTCTTAAATTTACTGCATGGACTCTTTTCAATGTTTCTATCTCTTATGTTGTGGGATCCAGCTTGTCTTATTTCATTCTTTCAAATATACTATCTTGAGGTTGTTGCAAGATCTCGATGTTCTTGAGGACCAAAGCTCTAGGATGCTGATTATCAACAAAAAAAATAGCCAATTCACTTTCAAATTGTAACTCCCTAGTTTCATCTTCTTGTGTCTAACAAACATTAATCTTGATATATTCATCAAAATCATCCTCAAGATTCACATTATTGTGCAAGCTTAAATATATACCACAGACGATAAGATTGTGAGGAGCATCACAAGTAGAACAATAGAAATGGAAATCTACAACTATGTTAATTGAAGGAACTATATCTAAATCTCTTTTACTTTTTTTCTTCTTTGAGCCACTATTATTTCCTCCATTTTTACCACTCTCATATGAATTATTTCTGTTCCAATTTCTATTGAAATTCCTTCTAAAATGGGGCTTATTATCATTCTGAGATGGTGAAGGATCTCCATTCTCTATTTTTCCTCTTTCAATCCTAACTAAATGATTATTCATAGTGTTGACCATCTTTGTCATTTAATTAGCTAATATCTCTTAGTGTTGTGAACCCTATCATTTTTGGTTTTTTCTTAGATTGATTCAGTAAGGAATAGGGTTTCATTTTGCCACTATCAATCATGTTTCTTTCAATATCAGTTGCTTTATCCATACATTCATCAATAGTAGTCACTCTTTGTTGTCTTAATTTGTAATTAAATTTATTAGGAAATCTAAATTAATAAAATCATATAGACTAATTATCATTTGGCCTCAGGTTGACAGGAATTTTATTTCTTATTTTAAAGAACCTCCTATTGAAATCTTCTACATATTCATTTTCTTTCTTTTTCATAGTGGCTAACTCTGTCAATAAATATTATTCATTCTTTTTCCCCATACTTCTCTACAAAAATATCCTCCATACTATGGAAATCAGGAATATGATTATCTGGAAGACTGTTAAACCACTCCCTGGCATATTTTTCTAAAGGTAGTAGAAATTATTTAAGAACTACATCTTCTTCCTCTACCTCAAGGCTATCCATTGCATATAAGAAAATTTTGATATGGTCTTCCCCTATTATTGCATTATTTCCTTGAAATCTTGGCAAATACTTTAGCCTTACTAGGGAGATTGTGCAAGATTATGTGTAATCAGAAGGGCTTGTATATTAGTTCTCCATAGATAGATATTCTGATTATTCTGGCTGTTCAGATTATTTAGATTATTTTGAAGTGGAGGAGGGTTGGCCATATTTACTATTGGGATAATGATAACATGATTTATAGAAACACTCAGAGTAGGAATAACAATGGAATTATTATCAATAGGAGTATAATTGGATTTATCTCTAAAAATAGAATTTCTAGATACAAGGCTTTTGTGTGTATGGATAAATACCTATGGATTTGATAGTTCTAGAAAAATACTCTTATCGCTTCTTGTGGACACTAGGTCAGATTCTTTATTCTCTATTTTTGATTTTTTGAATTCATTCTAGTTGGAGTCACCAGCACCAATGTGTAATTTTTTCAAGAAAAAGAATCACTCTTTGGCTAAGATTGTTGAACCTCAACTCTCAGTCTCACAAGATCTATCTTCAAAGGATTATGGAATTTGGCAAAAAGGTTTAAACATTAAAATAATTGATAAAATCCATGATCTTTGTTTCAAAATTTTGAAAAATTAAAATACAACGAAAAATACTCAGAAAGATTAAAGATTTAAAATAAACTCATCCCCAGCAATAATGCCAAAAATTGTGGCATTGCCACTTAAAGGTTTTTAAATGTCAACAAGAAATAAACCCATAGAAAATAACTTGTAGGTAGAACACAAATTCATTCCTTGGAAATGATGCCAAAAATAGTTGTGGAATTATTTTGTGTCCTTTTAATTTCAAGAGTCATGCCACAGAATACTTCTTTATCACAAGCAGTATTATAGACTCGGTGGATCTGCCTCTTTATTCCATGAATAGATTATATGATGACTCTAAATAAACTAGGTTGGGTTAAGATACCCTTGAGGTGAACTTTAGTATTGATTATTAGGCTCGTGCTCATTTGGATTAAAAATTGATAAAAATATTTAATTTTGTTTTGATCAAGATTCATGTAAAGTCATGCATTTACCATTTGACTAGTGCCTTGTCCACTGGATCAATTATAGCAAGATTTGTGAACATAATTATTGTTAAGAAAGAAAGAGAAAATAAATGTTGGGTTGATTACATTCATTTAAATTATGTAACAAATGTAATTAATTAACCAATGAAATAAAGTGTCAATTACACATTCAGATTATATAATATGTAAATGAGACACATACACAAAACTAGAAATAGTGAATTGCCAAAAGGAAGAAGCTAGAATTTGTATTAATATCAAGATTTTACAAGAGATTCTAGATCAAAATGGCATAGGACTAAACAAATGGAATATAAAATCAATATTCGTGTTCAAATGATGAAACAAGAATCCACCACCCTCTCATTCCAATGTGGTAACAGTAGGTTTCCTAGATTCTGGTTTAGTCACTACAAATGATCTTAGCATCTAAATGCTTCCTTAAAATTCTTGCACAACAATGGAGAAGAATTAAGTGATGATAGAGAAGAAAAACACAAAGGAGAAATACAATTGGAAGATAAGAACACAAGGTTATACCTTTAGGCAAAATTTGCTATGCAAAAACGTAATGCTTGTTTTGGTTGTTGCAACTGCCTTTATAGCTTCCATGGGTATGGTTTTTGTTGTAACTGTTTAAATCTTAGCCCTCCACTTGTCACCTTATTCTACCTTTGATTGGCTAGGTGTGATACAGTGTAACCATAGTTGTGTTAGACTATTTCATTCAAGAACCTACCCTTTTTCTACTGCCAAGACATAAAAATATGATACAATTGTACAATATTTATATATTATGATTGACTATCCTCTTGATTAGTATTATCTTATGTGGTGTGCCCAGTGTTGACTTATTCAACCTTATCTTTTTGTGAAATTTTTCCTTCTTCTATATTCTTGCCTTGGGAATTTGAGGCCATAGAAACTTTAAGGCTACTTTTCCTTATGTATTTCCCTTTATTGATTTCATCCCAAAGGTCCTTTACCTCCCTATCAATATACTCCCAAGCTTCATCACTAAAATTCATAGAAAATTTTAGCATGTTCACATTTTGTATGATCTTATTCTTAATAGTTTTTTACCATTATTTGCTATCTTGAGCAAATATGCATAAGTGATCAGCAGTATATGTAAGAAAATTAGTCTTCCTGGCCAATTCTTCTTCATTATCAGGATAGTAGTTAAACTCTTGTATTCTATTTAGGATTAAATATTTGACATTGGCCACTTGTAAGTATTCTTCTAGAGTGAATTATGATTCAAATAACTCCTCGTTGATCATGATTTCCCATTTAGCCACCTTTTTGTCCCAAGTTTGCTATTCTAGCCTATCTATAAAAAATATTGAGATCTTTACAAATTCCTTAGCATAAAATATGATGGCACCATCGTCCATTATTATATGTCCTTCATTCATCTCCTCATAGTATTCTTCAAACATCTAAAAAGTGGGGTATGTTCTGTTCACTCTTTGGTCTACTTTTTCTAAGAGAAGTTTCAAGACATCTATAGTGAACTTGATCAATCCAATATTGTAGAATACTTCTCTTAGATCCTCCAGCTTAGATTTTATTTTGCATATCTCTTTTGAATTTGGAAATGAAATTAGAGCAATCAATATTTTTAATGATAATATATTTTTCTACATTGGCAGTTGCAGCTTGAAGACTTGATATCTTTTTTTTGAGTCTATCTATCTCTGCCTGTAATTGATCCACTTTGGTTGCTTTATCTTTTAGCTCATTAATTTGTTTTTCTACATCAAGTGTGATTTGTGCATGTGCAATAGCTCCAAACTTTATCATACCTATTGGATCCCCTAAAGCTTGCATCACCCCTCTCTAATTCAATTTGAACCTCTTTTACATTCTATGGTAAAGGGATTTCAATGTTGGCAATAGATGTGTTATGGGCACTTTGTTCCCTAGGTTCTTCAACTGTATACTATCCTGCATTAGGATCTTTTCCTTATTCTATATCTTGGATTTTCCTTTCTTCATCAAGCTCAAATTGTATGGCCATTTCTTCTACACACACCAAGGTGAGACTCTTGTGAAAATCTAAAGAAGGGATCGTTTCAAGTCTAGGCCTTTTACACTTCAAAAAAGTTGAAGGGGAATCAATTTTGATTTGGTGCCCTCTCAACAGATTAGATAATCCTCCTGCATCTTAGATTTTTTGAAGCACTAGTAGGGATATTTTGTGCTTCTTACCTATGACTATACTTATGGGGACCACTTGAGGTTTTTTCATTATGATTTCAAGCACTTTTTTAAGGGATATTAGTGCTTTAGAAAGCTCGGAAGGAGTGGCTTGAACCTGTGCAGAGGAAGAAGTAATTATCTCTTTGTCCTTGATTATTTCCAAGGCAATGCTTTGGGAAGACTGTTCAATTGGAGGTTCTTCTATTTTTACTTTTTCCACATTAGTTACTTCTATCAACACTTCTACTTGTTCGGGATCCTAGTCTATGATTTCTAGCATAGGGTCCTATAGGTCTTCTGAGGGAATAGTTGGGATAAGTGGGGAAGTGCTCTATTGTAGCATTTCATAGTATTCTCAAATCACTAGGGTAATTCCCCACCATATCTATCAATTTATGAGGTATGTCTCTCATATTCCATATCAATTATAGTGATTTCCTTCTTCTGATTGTTCCATGCATTGCATCTTCAAAGCCATATGCCTTGTGATTGACCTAGAAAAGTCTTAACTTCTTTATTGACTCATAGTAATGATCAGTAGGATCATAGGGCCTCCAAGTGATCTCAAAAAATCCATAATAATCCATATCCCATATAACTCTTATAAGACTAATATGGCCTCTATATACATAATGCTCTAACCTACGAGGAATGTCCAGTGAAGGAATTTTTACCTTTTTTTTTACTACCCTCATTTTCACCTCTTCTGCTAGTTGTCTTGTAATTCCTAAGACAATGATGAACATAGGAAAAAAATTGGGTAGTTCTTTTGGTGGGAATTTGGCCCTAAATAATTTGATATATATGAATTCCTCTACAAAGAAGAAATCTCCTATTTTATTTTGATGTAGAAATGTGGCTACACCATTGTCAATTCTTCCAGGATGATAACCACAAAGTCTTTTATAGAAAATATAGCTTGACCATCCTTCATGAATGTAGAGAAACCTATCTTGGACATGAATAGCTTCTATCCCTCCTAATTAATTGACTAAGGATGGCTCCATATGTCGCGCTATCATATGGACTAGGAAATAGTAATACAAAAAGGGAGGCATTATTTCTCTCTTTCCCTTAGTGGCTTGTTGTAACTCAGTTAAAGTATTTATATTGTCACTTATGACATTTTTCCATATGTGCATCGGTAATTACCTTACTTTATTGCATTGAACGACCAAAAACATAGCTTTTAGGCTGATCCAATCTAAATTTTTGCTTCTAAGTACTATGTTAATCATGTCTACATAATCCTTGGCCCAAGGGCGAAGGGTAGACTTGTGAATAGGAAATTTTCTTGGTATTTATTCATTGTAATTGAACAACCTAGTGTAAAAAGAAGTATCGAGCATATATTTAGCTTGCACAAAATTAATAGTTTGTCCAGTATTAGGGTGGAGGTACTCAACTAAAAGACCTTTCCGATTTTATTCAATGTAATTTTGAAGACCGTCTGGTTAGTATGGTCTGTCATTGTTCAAGTTTTTTAGTCATAGAAAACTGCTAACCATGATAATAGGTCTGAAGAGTGGTAGACTTTTGGACATACCAACTTCCCATATTGCTTGCACATTTGTTGCAGAGAGAGCTTTATTTGAATTAAAGTCTTTAGGCCCTTTTGAATAACCTTTTTAGTAGTGTTGCATGGCACTAGTTATCCTCTTATGTGGGCTCATAGCTATAGATGGCCATATTTTCAAGTTCCCCTTGTTGTTGGGGTGTGAGTTATCCACTTAGCCCTGACTCTACGACAAACTCTTTGGGGTCTGTTACAACAAATTTTCCTTTCATTTATTGATAGGATAAAGCTTTCACCAATCTGTTAATTTGAGCTTTGACATCCATGGGGATGACATGGGAAGTTCCTTTGGGTACCATCTCTACAAATTTAATAGCTTTTCTAGAATTTGATAGCTTGGGCAGCTTCTCTTGTACTTCTCGTGCTAGACTGTGAGTACTCATTGTGTGTAAATTTTAAATGCTTTATGAAGATATTTATGGTAAGCCTCACATGTGTTGACTTTAATTGTTCTCAACCATGTCCTTAGGCTAGATAATCGAGGTTCACCACCTTTTTCTTGCATAATTGTATTAACAGTCATGTTGCAGTGCTTATATTATGTTATTGGTGAGGAGGACCCTTGTCTAGTGTGTTGCAACATATTTAGATTTGATTAATCAAGTATTGCTAAGATGTCAGGTATCCTTCTTAAAAAGTGTGCCAAATTAGTTTGATTTATCATTTTATCGAAAGGGTGCTTTTGTCATGACTTCCTCATCATGCATCTTCTCCCAGCTAGATTTATCGACTAGTGGATGTTTTAATGTGCATGTGCTAGTTTTGTGTGCCAATCAAAGCACAACACTCTATTTTCCTCACTTAAACCTATATTGTTGGTTTATTTGGTAAATATTTTAGTCTATAATTTTCACTAAAAATAAATTTAAGGCATTCGTAAAAGTAATATAACTTCAAATTAATGATCTTACAATCGCCCATCATGGTACAGGTCTTTCATTGGACAAATCTAGACCATGCACTTTTCGATTAGTGTTTTCATTAAGGTTGTTAATTCTTTGACTAATCAAAATATAGCACTTGAAGTTGCTCGCTTGAATGCACTTCGTTGATCTTATTTTAGGTTCTCCAATCTTGGTCTTTTATTTCGTAATCAATCAAAAGATAGTGTTGGACTTTCCCCACTCAAAATTCGATCGTTGGTCTTCTCCTTGTGTTGTCATTCTGAGTCATTGATCTGGTAGCCAATAAAATAGGAGCACTCAAATTTTCTGCTCAGGTTTGGGCTACTTTATTTATGACCAATGATATATCAATGATGTTTCCTACTCCAATGAGAGTAAAGAGTTTGAACTTTTTGCTACAACACTCAAATCTCCTACTGTAAGGGAATTAAAGTGCTCAAGGTTCCCCGCTCTAATAATATCCAATTTTTCACTTCTCCTACTTTAGTTAAATCAAAAGTGCTTGAGTCTCCCACTCTATTAAAGCTTTCATTTTTCTTGCTCCAATGGAATCCTAGTGGTTGAAATTCTTGCTCCAATAACATTAGAGCAGTCAGATCTTCTGCTCTTTTTATTTTGAATAAAACCTTGGAGGAAATTTCAAATTTTTAGGGAATTATCTTATGGAAAGCAATATATTGAAACTTTAATACATAAGGTTGAGGTGGAAGAGGAAAAATTGACATCTATGTGTTGAAGACTCTTAGAACCTTTATGAGGAGGATATTTTCGAGGCTTTTCCAAGGTAACGAACAATATGAATAATGTAGGGGGGAGAGGGGTGTATGAAGGACCTAGTGACAATAGGTCAGCTTCGAACTTAAGGATTTATACTTTCTCTTATGTGACATAGGCATAGTGCATAGCTTAGGACTTTAGGAAAACTAAATAAATTTCGACCTTATCATTGTCCTTTAGACTACCAAAGAGGAATTTTTGATGCATGAAGTTATAAGCCTATGAATTTATGGAAGAAGAATATTTATAAAGGTGAAAACATCATGGAAAAATAATAATGTTAAGGGTCTAAGGGGGGACATTAGACTTATGTATTTTGGACCCTCAAACCTTAGGAAAAAGGTAATACATTCTCCATCCAATGAAATTTCAGCAGCGAAATTCTCTGCTCCAATGAGAGTAAAACACTCAGGCTCTCCACTATAGTGATCAAGTCTGCTACTCCAATCAACTTAAAGTGCTCGAGCTTGCACTCCAATGAGGTGAGAGCACTCAAGGTTATTTTTGCTCCAATAAAATCTTAGTGCTTAAGTTCTACGCTCCAATGGAATTAGAGCATTCTAGGATCCCTACTCTCAAAATATCAAAGTGCCCAACTTTCCTCGCTTTAATGAAATTTAAAGTGCTCAAGTCCTCCACTCTAATAAAGCGCTCACCTTTCCCACTCCAGTGAGAGTAAAGCACTCAAGTCTCCCTCTTCATGTATTATCCAGTCAATGAAACAACAGTTCTCATCTCTCCTACTCCAATGAAATTGCAGTAGTAGAGTATTTCACTCTAAAATGGATAAAAACACTCAAACTTTCTACTCCTTTTATTTAAACAAAATCTTAGGGACTTTTTTTTTTTTTGCTGGATAAGAAAGGGTTGTACTTGGGTCCCCCACCCTTGACAAATTACATATCTCTTATTTAGAACTTGAGATTTTATAAATAGATACACTTATCATCTCAATTGAGATGCTATAGCTAGAAACCTACATCAATTTACATAAAGTATCTGAATTCTTGATTTTCATTTTTTAGATATTTTCAATTTTTTGTGTGAATACAATTAATCTAGAATTTAGCATCTTTATTGATATTTTCCTATAGCAACCTTAACAATGTCAAAACCTCACATCTATTATCTATGCCTTGCATCTAAGTAGAGTAATATTTCTAAAACATCACACTATCATAGTCCTCTTTACCAAATCTGGATTGTTCATTTTCTTCCTGAAACACAAGTGCAACTACAAAAATTATAATAAATAGTCTAAATGAAAACACATTATGGTTACAAAATAAAGTAGATATTACCAATAAAAAAATTTAAAGTAAATCTTAATCATTAATTGAATCAAGCAATCAACATTTTTTTGTCAGCTTCAACTAAACTTTCTACTTCCTCTAACCATGGAAAGGAGAATTTAACTTCACAATCCTCAATAAAAATCCCTCTATTGGTTAGCTTATCTGCACATTTGTTTTCTTCCCTTAATATATGTGTAAACCTGATTTCTTCAAACTCTATAGCAAGATCTTGAACTTCCACAATTATCTCTTGTATATTCCATGGAGCCTTTTCTTTCCTCAAAATTACATTTATTACTATGAGAGAATCACCTTCCATCCATACTCTATTCCATTTCATTTGTTTACATATTTTTAACCCTTCTAAAGCCACCCAAGATTTAGCTTCATTATTTGTCTTAAATCCACTATTGAAAGCATAATAAGACAAAATATCTCCTCTATTATTTCTAATTATTCCTCCTCCTCCTGGTGGTCGTAGATTTCTTTTAGATGCTTCATCAAAATTCAATTTAACCCACTCTACATTTGGTGGTTTCTACTTTATATTATTTTCCTTCTTTTTGCTTCTCTTGTACCCAACGTCATAATTCAATTTAATGACTTAACTCCATCTATCAAGACTCTCTTCTTCCAAATTAAGGACTGGATGAGTTGATAGGGTTAGTTTAGTCTCCTCTATGGCTAAAAATATTTTCTTTTTCATTACCTCTAAATTGCTTTCCTTTCTTTTAAATATTCTTTTATTCCTTTCTAGCCATATAGTCCAAAGTATTGTATCTTTTGATATAATCCCATATTGTCTGTAAAGTCACACTTTTATAAGTGCTCTACCATTGCTTTAACCAATCTTTAATTTTGCTATTCATCACCATCCATTTATCAAACATATTAAGAATCCATTGTCATAGATTATATACTATTGAAAAATGTCCCAAGAGATGGTCTATACTCTCCTCATTTTTACAAAAAACACATTGAGAGGGGCCATGAAAACCCCTTTTCATAAGGTTATCCCAGGATAAAATTCTTCTATGACCTACTAGAAAAACAAATATTTTAACTTTAGGAATGCTTGGGCTATCCCAAATATCTCTTCATATTCTAGTGACATTATTATTTTCTTGGTGTTGAACATTATATCCACTTCTTGTTGTGTATTCTCCTAAGCTATTCAACTCCCAAATAAATTTATACTTGGCTCCCCTAGAAATAAGCATAGTTGTTATATTTATACTCTATTGCCTCTTAGCATCAATGTGTTGTATACTTGTAAAAAATATTCTTTCCATTTGTATCTTCCTTCTCAATCCTTGTACAAAATTTTTGAAACCCTATCACCATATTTGTCTTGAAGCAATCTCATCCAAGGTTTCAAAATTGGATCTAAATTGAGTGGTTTTTTATCACACCAAGTATCCATCCAAATAGAAATTTTTTCTCTAGTTCCCACCACCCATCTTAAACCTTTAATCATAAGATCAATATATGTTTTTAAACCATTCCAAAGAGCAGAACCATTTGGTAGAGAGAATGCAGTAAATATTAAACTTGGGTTATTGGGATCAACATACTTAGAAGAATTTTTGCCCATTTTTTTATTCTCTTTGTACAATCTCCAGATAAATTTTCTCCTAAGAGCTAAGTTTGCATCTATAAGAACTCTTAAACCAATACCTTTCCTAGTTTTATCATCACACAACTTGCTCCATTTAACCAAAGGAAAATTCCTTTTATCATCTAAACCTGACGATAAAAAGGATCGCATAATATAGATTAAAAAAATTTCACCTAATTTTGGCATAGGATGTAATGACATAATATGTTGGAATGGCTTTTAAGACTAACTTAATTAACTGCACTCTTCCTGCTAACGATAACCATCTACCTTTCCAAGCTATAAGTTTATTCTGAACTTTACTAATAACCAGATTCCAAAAATCTATCCTCATTCTCCCCTCAAATAAAGGTATCCCTAGATAAGTTATTGGTAAATTTGCCTCCTCCATTTGAAGCAACCTGTAAATTTTTGCTTTGATATTAGTAGGAGTGTTAAGGAAATAATTTTTGGATTTAGTCCTATTAACTTTTTGCCCTAAGGTTCTTTCGTACTCTTTTAAAAAGTTATTCAAATCTTTGGTCTCATTTATCCTTGCCCTTCCAAAAAGGGATGTATCATCTACAAACTGTTGATGGGTGATGTTATCAATGTTTTTACTAACCTTAAGTCCACTTATAATCCCATATTTGTAAGCCTTCTTTAAGTTCCTACTCAAAACTTCTACCATAATAATGAACAAATAAGGAGATAGAGGATCTCCTTGTCTAAGGCCTCTCTTGGCTTTAAAATATTTTATCACTAACCCATTGACCAACATTGAATAAGAAATTGTAGAGACACAAGCTTTAATCCAACTAACTCATTTCTTCCCAAAACCAAACTTATCTAAAACTGCAAAAAGAAAATTCCATTTAACCCTACCATAGGCTTTACTTATATCAATTTTTAATATCATTGCTTTCTCTTTTCTTGAAGTTTTTGAATGTATAACTTCTTGAGCTACTATGATCCCATATAGAATTTATATCCCTTTCACAAATCCTCCTTGCTCTTCTGAAATTATTTTTTCTAACAATGGTCGTAAACTATTTGCCATCACTTTTAAAATAATCTTATATGCCATATTACATAGACTTATGGGTCTAAAAGAATCAAATAATTTAGCATCCTTCTTTTTTTGAATTATGGTAAGATATGTTGTATTTATTTTATAAGGTATGTATTGTTTTACACTAGATTGTTACACTAACACCAATAAAGAATCCTTCACTATATCCCAATTATGTTGGTAAAAAGTTGTACAGAGTCCATATAGACCTGGGGATTTAACCTTACAAAAAATGAAAAGAGCTAAATGAACTTCTTCTAGAGTAATAGGCTCCAACAATTTCGTATTGTCTTCATGCATTATAACTGAAGGAACATCTTGAAGAATTTTATCGTTAAGAACTTTGGCCTCCTCTGAACCTAGAATATTCTGATAAAAAACTTCACCTATTTTCTAATTTCACTTTGATCTTCAATCCAAACCCCTTCTATTGATTTAATTCTACTAATTATGGAAGTTGATCTCTGTACTATAGCCATCCTATTAAAAAACTTGTATTTTTATATCCTTCTTTTAACCATGTCTATCTTGATTTTAATTTCTCTTCCTTGCTCAAAATATTATGATATTCACTAAGGAACTCCTTTTCCTCTGATCTTGGATTATTATCATCACTTTTTTGGAATTTTGAAAGTTCTTTTTTTAGTTCTTTTTTTTCTAAAAAAAGTTTCCAAAGGTATTCTTGTTTCATTCTTTTAATCTAGATGTCATAAATTTAATTTGATTTGGAAGAGCATACAACCCACCATTATCTAAATAATTCCACATTTGAGCTATCATATCAACAAATTGAGGATGGTCTTCCCACATTTTCTCATATTTAAAATATGATCTTTTTTTTAATTCACTTACCATCATTTTAACTCTTATTGGCCAGTGATCTGAACCAATACTTGTTAAGATATTAATTTTAGCACAAGTTCCTTCATCTAGCCAATGATCTAAGAGAATGTATCTGTATAATTTTTTTTCTATTAGGTTCTGGCCTCTCCTGTTGTTGGTCCAAGTATAGTTGCCTTATTCAAACTCAACTTCCCATAGATTATTTTTTTGAATGAAATCTAAGAAATATTTCATACTTTGGATCAATTTCCCAATTCTATCAAATTTTTCATCGAGCCTGGTTATGGCATTACAATCTCCAATTATCATGAATTGGGTTACTTGGTCTTTACTTCTCATAAAGGCTTCAATCCCACTCCAAACTTCTAATATACCTGATTGAGTTGTAGGTCCATAGACATTGATAAGGATTAAATAAATATCAACAAAGTAACAAGTGACTAAAGAGGCTATCCAATGCCTAGTTTTATGTTACACAAGAGGTTCTACATGGGAAATTCCAACATCTTAGAATTTTCCATGTCACTCCTTTAGAATCCATATCATCCCATTCATATCTTGCCCATACTACTTTCATAGTTTTTTAAACTTCTTCTTTAGTCATTTTAGTTTATTGGATACATATAATATCAGGTTTATTACTTAAACATAGGTCCCTAATACACCTCTACTTTGAGGGGACATTAGCACCCCTTATATTTCATGAGATGATAATCATGTCTCACTAGGGGAATTTGACCCCGTCTACGTATTACCAATATGATTTTGTTGTTTGGTAAAGAGAAGTTCAACCAACTTAGTTTGTGTTCCTTTCTCTATGTTTGCTTTTTCTTCCCTGGATCTTGCTTGATAATTTGAGGGTTTTCCTCTTTTTGCCTTACCTATATCAAGAGTATATATTATTATTCTATTCCTCAATATTATGTCACAATTTTTTTCATCATATTTATCCTCTCCTAGCTCTATTATAGAAGCTTTTGACTTTTCTTACTCATTTTCTAGTATTTCCTTATGGCAGAGGTATTAACTTCTAAAACTGCATTTTCTTTACCATTTTTTCTCCTGAATGGTGCATGGTACATCAAGAGAGTCTTCAAAATCTAATGAGACATATTATTTAGGTTCATCAAGAATTTTCTTCCTTAAATTAGGATCATACAGAATAGACGGTTCCTTTTTAATATTTTGAAATTATTGTACCGTGTCCTCTAAGTTTTGATCTACTTTTTCTTCATAGACTAAAGCCTCAAAAGAGTTGGTATTTATTCCAATATCTTTCCTTATTAGTCTCCACTATATATTTTCTTCTTCTTTTTTGGATATTTTTTTGTAATTTGAAAACCATCTTCATCCATAACCATTTCTAAGTTTCTCTTACGATTTTATACAAATGATTTTGTTGGGCTCTTATTAGGGCATGATCTCTCAATATGCCCCACCTCATGACATCTTCTACATATAATATATATTTTCATAATCTATAGTTTGGATCCACATATTATCCCCATACTTAAAAATGATTGATTCTGGTAAAGCTTTACTTATATCAATCATGATCAATATTCAAGCATGAATAGCCAAGAATCCATCTTTTTTCATATCTAAAATGTCAAGGAATTCTCCTAGAGTGTTGCCAATTGCCTTGAAGGTATCTATTTCCTAAAATTCAATGGGTAACCCAAACATCCTAAGCCAAACTGGTACTAGAGATAGATTTACATTTTTAGGTGAAAAGCCTTCATACCAACGAGTAAGGAAGAGTCTTGTTCTTCCCATAAACCAAGGACCCCCATTGAGGATTCTTTCTATTTCTTCCCTAGGACAAAAAATGGTTGGGAAGAAATCTTTGGGAAGAAATGATAGAATCACTCTTGGAGACTTCCAACTCCTATCAATCCATTTTCTCAAGGCTTAAGCCCCTAGCCAATACCCATTAAATTTATCAAAAATTGCCCTATCTTGGAGCAACAAGGATCTCTCTGAGGTGCTCTCACTAACCTCTACTTCTAGAGATGATTCTAATAATTTAACTATAAATCATTCCATGGAAAGGTAACTAAAACTCAAAATATATTGAAATTTATCTAAATGTCCTAATAGCAAATATAATATTTGATAAAAACTTGATAATTTTTTCATAAAGGTAAAAAAACTTAGCTAAAAAATTCTTTGTCCAAATAGAATGTCTTGCCTCGCTAAATTCCTAGCCCTTCATTGCTCTTCCCATCGTTTGAACCCTAGCTAACAAATATTTATAATTTTGTTTTTCGCGATTTGAAAAATTCTCACTGCCCTTGTTCTGAATGGTTGACTTCATAGGATTGTATCTCCCTTAATATTACTTGAATTTTTACATATGACCACTCATTTTAAATCTATTTAAATTATGCACAAGTTGGTCCAAGAATCAACTAAATTGGATAACTCTTTGCAAATATATGGCTCCTAAACAATGAGATATTTTTAAAGGAAAAATCCTAATCCTTGGCACTTCACACAAATAATGTTTTTGCCCCTTAACCAACTCTTAAGATATACTATATTGAAATAATTAGCCTTAGATATGGTTATGTCAAAGCTTATGGAGTTTTAGTTATTTCAGAGCTATGACTTTAGACCTTAGTAAATGGAAGAAATTTCATTTTGAGGACCTATCTTGCGGAGCTAAAGGCTAGGGCGAAAGGGGGATTTAATCTTAGGTGCCACTATGGTATGAAACTTAGGTGATGAAAGGCATTATTTTTTCAAAGGGTGAACTCCTTTAGAAATTAATTTCATGTTAAAGAGGTAAAAATGATAATGTGTGAGTGAATTGGAATTTTTAGGATTATGAAATTATATGTAATGAATGTTGGAACTAAGGGAAGAATTAGATGTAGATTGATGGTTAAGTATTTTTCAAAGTGACTTTGGGTACCATGGGGGACTTCAAGGGAGATTTTGAGAAAGGACATGCTCTTGACCAAGGCATAATTTTTCAAAGGGACTATATAGACATGACCATGGACAAAAATAAAAACTTTGACATTGATGGCTTCTAGGATTATTACAATAATTTGAGAGTTACTAAAATTGGAGTAGAAATACTTTGACTTAATATAACTACAAAACATACTAGACCTAAGACTTTTACAAGACCGTTCAAAATTTAAAATTAGGGGTACTTTTCAAGTTGGATTACAACTCCAACACAAATGTTAACATCAATTTATAATGTTGCATTTCTAACAATAGATGCTCTCTTCTAAATCAAAGTGAAAGATCAAATTGGATATAAAGCAGTATTATTTGGTCCCTAGTGCCATACCAAGCTAATTGTATTATTTTAACCCCTAGCTGGCATGAGCACCTTCTATTGATTTGTGCTCTCACTAAAATAGAATCAAAAGACAAAAATGTGTAAATAGAAAAAATAAACTAGTCATTTTAGCATGAATAGATCTAAGATTTAATATGAAATAATCAAACAACTAATTATAGAGTGAAATCCCCTCTTCTATAAAAATGCCCCTTTCATCAAAATCCATTACTCTTAACCCTCCTCTACAATCATCCTAGGATATCAAGAGAAGTAAAAGGTAACCTAGGATAATTGCTTTTTAGAAAATCAAACATGAAGTTGCCCTTATTTTTATCCTATTTAATATTCTCCTATCAAAGGATTACCTTATCTCAAGGTCATATAAGAGAGTCGTTAATCAAGAAATAAGTTTTTAGTAAAGAAAACTTAGGAAGCCTCTTCAAGGGATCACTAAGGAAGAAGAATCAAATATAGTAGGAAGATCAAAATAAAGGATACAACCTAAGAATATGCAATAATCATTCAACCATATTCAAAAAAATTTAGTATAAAATAATTTATTTCACCCCTTATCATCTTTCAACTTCTTTATTTATTTTACTTTGTAATTAGATTGCTTTATACTTGTTTAATATTTTACCTTGATGTTGTACTAGTTATAACATGCTACTAATATTGTATGTTCCTTACCTATAACTATCATACTATATACCTATCTTATACTTATATCATCCCCCTAAGATACCCATATCCAATGTTCTAACCTAACCTTCCCTACTATATATTTTATCTTTTAGGAATTTACTTGATTTAGGTTATTGATAGTGTTGCCTTCACTTACAGGGTATAGTGTCCTCTTAGGTTTGTCCAAATTTAGGTTTAAAAGGGGAAGAATTCAATGATATTCCTATTTAAGAAAATTATTTGAGGCTTTGAATTTAAACTTAACTCACTTGGGCATAGGATTTGTCTCATTTTGAGGAGTGTCTAAATATGGAAACTCATCAATGAAAACACATTATTAATAAGAACAAGATCCAAATTATTAGAAGCCAAAGGAATAATCATGCACATAATGTTGAGGTAAGAACGAGTAATCTCATCCAAATAACTATCCACAAAACTAGAAGAACTAAATAATATCAACATGCCAAGGGGAATTATCAATAAAATCAAACAAGATTAATTATTAAAAAGAGTCGAGAGATATCTAGAAGGCCTGTGAGTGAGAAACTCCTCAAAATAATTTCTTAAAGTGATTACATTATGAATAGTTAAATAATATAATTGATATAATTTTGAATCCTTCTATACCCAAAGAAAATATATATTAGTTTATTTGACTCAAGTTTATTTTGTCACTTAATAAAAAGAAGTGCAATTGAAACAAATATCCTCAAGTACAAAAAAGAAGGTCTATATCTCATCCATATCTCATAGGGTTTTATGTCGTTGATAATACAAGCTGGGGGTTTTGTTAATAATGTGAATGCATAATGATTTACTTTTGTCTAAAATTTGAGATCCATTTTCTTAACATGAATTATACAATAAGCCATTTTCATTATGTCCTTACATTCAATAGTCATAAGCTATTATAAGGTGTAAGGACCAATCTTATACCAAATAATAACATGATAAATGAGATAATTCTTGAACTTATCATTAGATTTGTTAGGACTTGTAGAATGCTGGACATTTTTATTGACTAGACATATGACATTTATCTATAGATGATGCGAGTTACATTTATACATAGATGATGCAAGTTAGTTATGACAACCACCAGTAATTAACTCATATGTATAAGAAATCATGGTATGACTTGATTAAATGATGTAATATTCCTAACAATTTTCTTCTTATTACATCAATGCTCACTAGGGGTAGGAAATCAACAATTGGATAGGACTGGGATAGTACATATACATTTCATTGCACAATGGGATTGACCTTACTATAACACCCAAAAATCATGGAGTATACACACAAATACATTAATCAAGTTATATTAGTCAATTCTAATGTTGGATTAACCAACAAGTAAATAATGATAATACTTTTATTCACAACTGAAGCAGTGTATTGAGCCTCTACTTCACTCTTCATGATCATAAAACCTGATGATCATGAACATGATTATCGAACTAGCAAGGCAACATCATCATTTCCTTATATAATATGACTGTCAAAACATATCAAAGTGTCACATACTTTAAGAAGCATGATGTAATCATCATAATGCTTGTACTAGTGTACCCCCTTTGTCATATGACCATCATCAAATATCACTTCAATATTTGGTATTATTTCTTTGAAAGAAGCATCTAACTCAAAAATATATTTACTATCTTTATACATAAGCCTAACTTCTTGAAAAGGTATAGAAAAAATTTAATCTGGTGTCACATTTCATCATGCATGTCTTTATTTGTACCTCTAAATATGTTAAAATAATGTTATCACTTTGCAAAAAATAGTTTTATCATTCAAGCAAGTTAGATTCAAACTACCTAATAATAATCCACGTTTGTCATAATTTTCATGGCTTCAACAAATGATATCATTCATGGGGCTCACAACATATGAGCATGAAATTTAAATGACCAAAGTCATATATAACCACCAAAAATGCTTTTGTGAAAAAAATATAGGATAGTATATTCCCCTCCAAGTTATCTAACATCTCAACAAAGTGACATCAATCCTCAATGTCACAATAAAATAATCAAATTATATCTTTGTCATTGACATTTTATCTTATGGATCATAATGAATTTTAGAATTCGTTGGGATTGAAATCATTTATTTTCTAACATTATGGCAAATACAATTCACAACTAGCACACAATTTTATTTTCCTCACACCATGCTTCTTGTTGCCTTTATAGTTAAATATATGAATGCCTCTACTAACTATTGAGCATTACCTAGCAAATGTCTTGGCATTGTAACTAATCTCTTCATAACATTGATCATGTAAACTTTAGATATTGTCTTATTTAGTTCGACATAACTCCCTATAGTAAACAAATAATGTCATGATGTCAAATGTCACTACTTTACTGTTGATTATAAATGACTTATGAGTTTAGATTTTGTATGACAACTCTCTCTCACCTCACATCTAGGTGCCCTATTGCACACCTAATGGCTTACATGTTGCTACATGGACATGGTATTCTTGTTCAACAATAATACATCAACACTTTAAACTTATACTCAGATGGCATAGTAAAGCACTTAATTTCCTAACATATCATAGTTGAATAATTTTATTCCTTGAAACAACACATCATTTTCTTGACATTAGTCACAATCACTTAGTCATCCCATTTAGACAACAAATATGTTACATACCCAACACTTGTAACTCATAGGGGCATATGTTAATGTATGTAAAGTGGACCATGTATCAAGTTAGAAGTGGGTCATGTGTTAAGTTAGGAGAGTGTGTGTCATAGAATCATGTATATAATCGCTTTGTCATAGAATCTCTTTGTTGTCATAGAATTATGAATGTAATCGCTTGGCATCATGAATATAATTATCATATAATAGGTAAGTTAGGAATATTGCCATAGAATATTGTCATAAAATATTAGAAAATATGCTTGTAAATATTATAAAATGGAAATAATATAACCCTCATGGGGTAGAGAAGAATTTGCATATTTTGAAACAAGGTTACCCCCTCAAAGTGGTCCTCAATAGTACTATTCCTTGTCCCAGATTCCTACAATTACTATTATTTGTGTTTCCATGTTTCATTTGATGAATACTTATGTTATTGGATATACGATATTAGGGTTGCTTTTATCAATACTTCATGCAATCATAGTTAGAATTATATTTGGCACTAAATTTCTTATCTTAGTACATATTCATACTAAGAATTTTGAGGTGAAATATTTGCATGAGAAGAAGAGGTTCACTATTAGATCCCTTTCTAGGGTATGGTAAGCTTCTATTATGAACAATTTTTTTTATGTTAATCCTAGGTTCGTAAGTTAGAAATGATGTTCTAACCATTTTAAAATAAAATGGAGGAGTTTTCATTATTTGATAAGCTAGATATCCCATAAAGTGTCTAATGAAGTGAGGGGTTATTAGGATCTAATACCCAATCCTTAGACAACACCCATACATGGATTTGAGCTCCCATATACCTTGCGTATATTGGGAGACCCCTTTAGGAACCCAAAGCTAAACCTTCATATATAGAAAACCAGTTGGTTGTGTAATATCCATAGTGCACCAAGCACAACACTCGGTAAAATCACCCTCTCATACTATTAGAGAGGCAGGTAATGTGCTCAAGGGTATGTGTGGAATCCTCCTTGAGTAGTGGCTTAAAATATTGATCAGAGTATTATCGATTGCCACTATGGTATAATAGAGGGCTATGAAGAGTACACAAATCCTAACCTAGAATACATCCATTCACTACTTACCTTATCAAAAATAAAGCTCATGAGATAGAAAAAGTGAAATTATGAGAATTTAAAGTAGATACGCAGCCTAAAAACCCTTGTATAAAAATTTTGGTTTGTCAAAAAATATCATTTTTGGATATAGCCCATTGTGGTTGTCTTATTGAGCTAATCGTTTTGGTATATAGCACCTATACACTTGTTGAACCCTTACTAAATATAATCATTTTGGGATATAGACCATTGTGATCATCTCATTAAGTTGATCATTTTGGTATATAGCACCCATATACTTTTTTGGGACCCTTTCTAAAAATAGTAACTACTAAAAATAGCATTTCTATTTTTAGTAAATTCCCCTTGAGACCCGCTATCAAGCAATGGAGGTTAAAATACACAAGTCAGAGGAACAACTCTCCAAGTTGGATACCACAATGGAACTCAAGGGTTAAATATATTCTCTTACCACCATGATAGAAAATTGGTAACATAAGAAAGATCATAAGAGTCAAAACCTAGAAGTACTTAAAATTAGAAATTTGAATTCTGATGGGTATGCTAAAAATAATCCATATTCTCAAAGGGGAAAACTATTGAACAACAAGAATTTTCTAGGGTCTTTAATGAGGAAAACAATCTGTGGATAAGAAATAACAAAGGCATGAATTAGAATTTCTAAAATAGACTTTCCAAGGTTTAATGGGATAGAGCTACAAAGTTGGTTGATTAAGGTTGAGAAATGGTATGAGCTGCATGAAACCCCTTTTGATCAACAAATATTTGTAGATATTTGTCATTTTGACCTTGAAGCCCTACATTGGTACCAGTGGTTGCGAAAGTAAGTCCCAAGTATTGGATGAACACAATTCAAAAGGGAACTCCTTGGTCGATTTGGGCCATCGTAATTTAAAAATTTTACTAGTGCCCTCACTAAGCTTAAACATACAAGCATCATTCTTGAGTATATTACTAATTTGAGAAGATCACCAATAGAATTTAAGCTCCTCTAATGATTTCCTCAAGAGTTGTTTTATTAGTGGCTTAAAGGAAGAGATAAGAAAATGCTTAATCTGACCACCTACAAGACAACCACAAGGTTGGCTAAACTAGCAAAGAATAAATGGAATGCTCAATGAAAGGCTTCTAGACCTCTTACATTTAAAAATAAAACCTTTGCATCCATAAATAATACTACTCCAAAAGCCCCAACAATTAAGAGGCTAACACCAAAGGAGATGGCCAACCATAGAGCCAAGGGACTTTGTTATAACTGTGATGAAAAGTGGGCCACAGGACACAAGTGCAAAACCCAATACCTCTACCTTCTAGATATGAGTAGTGCTTCAACTTATATAGAAACAAGGGATGAATTTATGGATTCAATAGAAGAGCCACTAGAATCAGTGGATGTTGAACCTCCAACCAACAATTAAGAGGAAGATATTCCCACCCTTTCTTTGAACGCCATTGTAGGAATATCAACACCTTGATGCATAATAGTGCAAGGATTTCTCAAAGGGCAAAATTTTTTGATCATATTGGACTTGGGTAATACTAATAAATCTATTGACCCTAATATTGCAAAAAGAGTAGACTATTTCATTTATGGTCATGACCAAGTTTAGGTAAAATTTGCTAATGGGGATATCATGACTTGTCATGGGTGGGGTCAAAATGCCTAACTATCCATATGTGACTGTCATTGTGAGACTGACCTCTATGCAATCCCATTAGGTGAAGTAGGCTTTATATTAGATTACCCTTGGCTACAAACATTGGGAATAATATCTTCGAATTTTTTAAAACTATGGATGCAATTCATTATAAATGATAGGGCCCACGCCATTCATGGTGTGAAATTTGGCAATCCCTAGATTATAACATCCCATTAGACACATATATTGATTAATAAGGGTCATCGAATAGTTGGGTCAATTTTTCCATATGTGGTTATTTGTTATCCAAGATGACAAAATATCATCATATTTGTCATTTTCTTGACTAAAAATGAATAGGTTTCATCAAACCTAAATATTTATTTCTTAGTTTGTTGGAAGACCACTTAATCAACTTAGTCCTCAAGAGTTAACCTCTAAACATTTAGCCATATAGGTACCCCTATCACCAAAATAATGAGATTGTGTAGTTGGTGAAGGAACTACTAGACGCAAGGCTCATCCATCTAAGCATAATTTGTTTTTAGCCCTCATTTTACTGGTCAAGAAGGATGGTTCATGGAGAATGTGTGTGGACTTTTGTGAACTCAATAATATAAACATTAAGGATAATTTTCCAATCCCTATGATTGATAAATTGTTGGATGAACTACATGGTGCTTAGTAGTTTACCAAATTAGACCTCAGGTCACGGTATCATGAGATTTGTGTTCATAAGGATGAAATATTCAAAACAAATTTCAAGACCCATGAGAGGCACTATGAGTTATTGGCCGTGCCCTTTGGCCTCACCAATGCACCATCAAATTTCCAAGGCTTAAAGAATAGATTTTTAAAACCCTGCATAGAAAAGTTTGCATTAGTTTTTTTATGACAACAAAACATGGGAAGAGCACCTAAAACATGTTGATCAAGTTTTCAAGCTCCTATAGCAAAATTGATTGTATGTCAATTAATCTAATTGCACCTTTGGGGCAACCGATGTAGAATATTTGGGGAACATTGTGGCCAAAGATGGTGTCCATGTAGATCCAACAAATATTGAGGTCATGAAGGAGCGGCCCAAACCCAAAATATTGAAGAGCATTTTGGGCTTCATCGACTTGACAAGATATTAATAAAAAAAAATCAAGGACTACGAAAAGATAATGACCCCTTTGACAGTTATTCTTATAAAGGATGCATTCACATGGAATAATGCATCAAAGCAATATTTTTTTACTTCAAAGGATGTCATGTATCGCACACCAATCTTAGCCATACTTGTTTTTTCCAAAACTTTTGTCATTGAAAATGATACCTCCATGGAGGGATTAGGGGCAGTACTTATGTAAGAAGGTCAACCACTTGTATTCATAATCAAGACTCTATTAGAGTAAAATATCACCAAATCAACTTACAAGAAGAATATGATGGCCATTATATTTTTGTCCTCCATTGGCGATCATACTTGTTAAAGTGACACTTTATCATCAAGACAAATCATTGTGGCCTTAGGTATCTCTTGGAATAGAGAATTTCTTCCCCTAAGTAGCATAAATGGGTCACTAAGATCTTAATATATGACTATGAGATAATTAATTGCAAGGGAAAATAAAATGTGATTGTTGATGATGTTTCTAGGCTACTTGAAACACAAGATATTCTATATGCAGTATCAACCCTTAGGGATGATTGGTTAGAGACACTTAAGTTAGAATGGTAGGTAGATATACCACTCGTAAATATCATTCAAGACTTGCATATAGTAGTAAAGGATCATCCCAACTATTCATGGAAGTAGAGGGAGTTGAACTATAAGCATTGAGTTGTTATTCCACCAACTTCACAACTCAAATCATAGATTCTTATAGAAATTCACTCTTTTTTGATAAGTAGATATGGGTTTCTTGTGAATGTATGAACAAGTAAGGCATGATTTCTACTAGCCTGAGTTGAAGTTATATGTCAAATAGTTTATGGATAGTTTTGATATTTATCAGTGCCAAAAAGGGAAAACGACCAGTACACCAGGGTTACTTCAACCTTTTCCCATTCTAGAGTCTCCATTGATAGACATCTCCAGGGACTTCATTGAAAGACTTTGTTTATCTAGAGGTAAATTGGTTTTAATAGTAATCATGGATTGAATGATCAAGTATATTCATTTTTTGTCCTTAAGTCATCCTTATACCTCCAAGATAATGGCACAAATTTTCATGGATAAGATCTTTTGACTCCATGAGGGCCCACACTCCATAGTCAATGATCATGATAAGATATTTATTGGTAAATTTTGGGAGGAGGTACATCACATTCAGGGGACCCAATTGAAAAGAAGCATATCCTATCATACAAAAATTGATAGCTAGATGGAGGTGGTGAATAAATGTATCAAGATATATCTTCGATGTTTTGTTTCAAATATCTAGTCTAAATGGATTCAATGGCTTCCCTTAGTTGAATGGTGGTACAATACCACTTTTCACATAGCCACAAGGATGACACCATATGAAGCAATATATGATCAACCACCCCCAACACTCACTTCTTACTTGTTAGGCAGTTTGAAGGTGGAAACAATTAACAATCCTTAAAAGTAGGTAGGAAGTCTTAGCAACCCTTAAATAGAATTTGGCTACCACAAAGAACCATATGAAATAGCAGGCAGACAAACATAAAACTGAGAGGAAATTTGTTGATGAGGGTAACATGGTCTTCCTTCATCTTCAACCTTATAAATAGATGCCCCTCAAACAAAAGGGTGGACATAAGCTAGTATCCAAGTTTTATAGACCCTACAAGTTACTGCAATTAATAGGGGAGGTTGCTTACAAGTTGAAGTTGCTAACAACATCCAAGATTCACATAGATTTTCATGTGTCTTACTTGAAGAAAGTAGTGGACACATACTCAAGTATAGACCATCCTTCCTAAATTGGATGAAGATGGATCTATTCTTTTACAACCTACAACCATTTTAGGCTATAGAACCTAACATATTTGCTCTCATGATATCGCTAAAGTGTTTGTACAATGGCAAGGGTTGCAACCAGAAGATGCTACATAAGAGCCATTGTAGAAATTTCAACAATAGTTCCCCATATTTTAGCTTTGAGGACAAATATTATTTAAGGGGTGGCATGTTACATACTTAACACTTGTAAATCATAGGGGCATATGTTAATGTATATAAAGTAGATCATGTATCAAGTTAGAAGTGGAACACATGTTAAGTTAGGAGAGTGTGTGTCATAGAATCGTGTATATAACTTCTTTGTCATAGAATCTTTTTGTTGTTATAGAATTATGAATGTAACTACTTGACATTATGAATGTAGTTATCATAAATTAAGTGTTAAGAATAATGTTGTAGAATACTATCATAGCAATTTGTCATAGAATATTGTCATAAAATGTTAGAAAATATTATTGTAAATATTATAAAATGGGAAGGATGTAATCCTCATGGGGTAGAGAGTAATTTGCATATTTTGTAAGGAGGTTGCCCCCTCAAAGTGGTCAGTGATAGTAATATTTCTTGTCTTGAATTCCTACACTTATTGTTATTTGTGTTTTCATGTTTCATTTGATGAATGCTTATGTTATTGGATATAAAACATTGATGTTGCTTTTATCATAGTTAGAATAATATATGGTATTAAATTTCTTATCTTGGTACAACTTTACACTAATAAATTCAAGGTGAAATATTTGAATGAGAAGAAGAATTTTATTTCAAAAGACATCCTCCTCTCAAAAATACTATGTTGCTTTTAGATTGCTTACAATAATAATCCTAGGATGTCTTCGTTCTATGCTAGGAAAGCTTCTTAACTAGTCTTAATAGTCCAAAAATGCAGGGATGTTTTTTTACAAGATAAACCATACATGATCTTATGCATGCATTAAAAAACAAACATGATAATGTAGATGGTCTATTTGGATGGCCTAAGTGTATGTCCTAACATGTTTCAATATGGTAATATATGAACGCTAGATGATCTGTAGTATATACGATGACTTTATGTATGTATTTATATGACACGTGTATCTAGGTCAGATGACCCTTCTATTATGGTGGCCTATCACCAAGATGACCCATATTTTTAGGTCTAGATGATCCTTACAATATTTAATCTTAAACTCTTTGAGATGACACTTTGTATGCACTTAGTACATCAATTATATGAACCTTCCACCATGGCCTTTGAAGATGATAACCCTTGGATTAATCATCAAACATACATTCATCCAACACTTGATTTTTTAGACTTCTTTCACTTGGAACTATGATGGTAGACAACTCCATTACGACAAGATGTCTTCATGTATTTTATTTATTATCAAAATATTCTTCAACTCTGTGGACAACATTTTTTATTGCACTTAGATAGCTCATTCATTATGCCATAATAGTGGTACATCCATATTTTAACTCGTCATTCAACTTACAACTCAACTTAAAATAGGTGGAACTAGTTTCTTTACATAGGTAACCTCAAATGTATTTGAAAAAACTTGTGGAATAAATAATAATAATGTAGAATAAATATCCTCTTCAAGTCAAAAAGTAATGCACACTCTTTTAATATTATAATTAACACTTAGGCTCACAAAGAAGTAGACAAGATATCATAAGTCCTTGAATCTTTTTACCTATTGTACTAGGTTGGAATCTACTTCTACATGTAATTTACTTTGGCAAACTAATATATAATATTCCCTTTTTAAACACCTAAATATCATTCAATAAGGTCAAATTGGCATGGAAGATAGACGTCCTTATACCTCTTCACACGATCAATCAAATAAAGGATCAACAAAGAAGATTGTATGTCAACTTGATATTTGCAAAATAGGTAAAAATAAAAACAAGAAAAATCTATTACTTTGGTGTCCTCCAATGTTGATTTATGCTTTGGTATCTTGCTCAAGTAACCCACTTGTATCTTGCTCTTCTATCAAATTTTAGGGCAATTAGGACATTGGACAATTATATTAACAAGAAATATTACATTGATACATACATGATGTAAGTTACACTTATACATAGATAGCATAAGTTATGACAATTGCTAGAAGTTAGCTTTTGATGCTTAATACTTAAAGCAAAATAACCACAAGATATAAAATAAATTTGTATGAAATATAAGTCAATGCAATATTCTAAACATATAAAATTCATAAATAACTTATGCAACAACTCATAAAAGTGCCATTAACAAATGCTCATGAAAATAGTATCTTGATAGAATAAAGATCTCCAATACACCATACTTCCACACACTGTCACTCTACATTGTATCTTACACACACACACATAGACACATATCTAATGGAATGTGACTCTTCATATGGAGTACTCTTTGCCTTCACTCTTCTTGAGACTCTTCACTTTCCTACTCCATAAACTCATGTGCACATGGACTATTATGCACATTTACATTATTAAATACTTTGCATATTCTAATAATATTTTGTGCATTTATTACATTGCATAAATTAAATACTCACACTATAATATAGGACACTATCCTAATCTAAAGATGTACCCAAGATGGTACATTAGCATGTACCAAATAATTTAATATACAATAACACCCCCTTGTATTACATTATTTGGTTATTGAAGACTTTAGTCTTCAATATAGTCCTCATTTTTTGTCTTCAATCTATCTCCAGTAAATTTATATATGGAGTCTTCAATAAGTATCTTCTTTTGGTTGCCTTCATCTTGATTGTGGAACTCGTGCTATATTTTCTTGTTTTCTCATTTTTTTGCTTTTTTGTATTCAAAAGTTTTTGATATGATCTTCATCCTTGAATTTTCCAAGTAGCCTTGATGAACAAGAGATCTCATTATATTACAAGTCATAAGTGGATTAGGACTAATCCATTTTATTTTCCCTGGTTCGGTGGATGATATTTCTTCATGTTCTTAATAAATTTTAAACTTGAATCCATTGTTAATAGATGTTTAAAAAATAAGAACTTGAAAAAGACAATCTAACCTGACTATATTAATATCTTTTCAAATCTTCTATATACTTGTCTTTATAGTAGAAAAAAATAGATGAGTGAGATTTTTCTCCACAATATTTACATGGATGGAAATTCCAACAGTTTGTTTTCTCATGACCAGTCTTATTGCAATAAGTACATCTTGAAGATATATCCACTTCTTTGTTACTCTTTTTTAAAATTTCAAGTTCATCTATTTTCTTGATCAACTAATATAACCATTTGTGTATAATTGAGGCGATTCTACCTTTGCTTCTTTCATAAGTTTGTAAGAAATCCTTTTGACCAACATCTGCTACTTTTTGAGAATAATTTTTTAGTTTACTCTCAATATTTCCATTAGTATAATTGTCATCAATTTCTTCTATCATATTGTTAGAATATGTCTTTATAGAATCTACTCTCTTTTTTTGGTAAGTTAAAAATTTTCATTAAAGAGGCCTTATAGAATCTACTCTTGTCAAACTATCAATTTGTGATTCCTCAAGAGTCTTTCTAAGCCATATTGGTTCTTTTCTTCTAATCATACTTTTCATATTATTATCTCTTGAATCAAGTATATCTCTAAACCATTTTGATTCCTTGAATATTGTATACTTAATAAGTTCTTTCATAGTTCTTCTAAAGTAGACTTCCTCGTAACTCCCTAGTCTAAAAAATGAAATATAACTTTGATTAAAAAAAATAAATCTCTAAACCTTTGAGGTTGACTACCTTATGTCTCCCTAGTTTTGAATATATTATCTTTCTTGATAAAACCTTTTCAACTTCTAAATTTTAAGTTGAATTTGAGTATATGATCAAATACTAACTTTAAATTCTTCAAATATTATAGTATACCTTGTATTTCCTAATTTATTTGATAATGATCAAACAATAGTTTTGACAAAGATTTCAATTCTTCGAATCTCTAGGTTCTCCCAGATTTCAAAAATATAATTTCTCAATTATAAATTTTAGAAACCTATGTTGGTGTTGAATTCCTTATAACTCCCCAATTAGAAATTTAGAAATTCTATAAAAGATATTTGCAAGTTTTGTATTCCTAATTTGATGTAGGAAACCTTATTTCTCCAAAATTTTAATTTGCAAATATTTCAAATTGTTTTGCAAACCCAAATATTCCAATTACGAAACTTCAAATTAATTTCTCAAATTTTCAAATTCTCATAAAAACTTCCAAATAACAATAATGTTTCATAGGTTTCAAATATTTTATTTCTCCAATAATCAAGCAAATAGATTAATTTTTCTTCAACCTTAGAAAATAATAATATTACCCAACCTTATAACTCCTAACTTGGGCAAATAATCAAATTTTAAATAAATTGCTTTACCTCCAAACTTGAGGCATGAAATATTTGGTCAAAAATGTTTGACCTTCCCTTGAATGGAGCTCTTCCACATAATCTCACTGCTCTATCACATGTATGGAACTTCTCTCCACTTTTTCATACTCAGAACAGATGCTCCATGAAAATAGACCAATCTACCATGCTTAGCTTAATCCTAGATGGTCATGCTTTGAAAATTGTTTATTCCTTAATAACTTGCCCACCATGCATTTAAGGTAGTAAGAAGACATTTTAACAGCCTTGCGATGGTTGGCACTCCCTCCTATGAAGTGACACTTGTCACTTTGACTCTTCACTTCCTCATAGCATGGTTACTGTTAGGAGTAAAACGGATGAGATAATATTATTCATGAAATGAGTTACATATATAGGCAGAAGGCCTATATGATAAACTGACAAGTGTCATGAAGGCATAGTGCACATTACATTAATTCTAACATTCCCCTTAATGTGCACTATCCTAACTAAAGAAAAAAACAAGTCAACATTAGGTAACATTCCCCCTTAATGTTGATTTCTCTAAAAGCAACCTATCATCCTCTTTTATTGCTGATTTGGTCTAGACTCGTGCTCTTTGCGCTTGGCTCTCCAACTATGAATAATGCTAGATTCACTGTGTATACATCTTGGTCTGTTGCCTCAGGGTCAGCCACTTCCACGAGTCTGTTGCCACTGGGTCAGTCGTCTAAGTGCCTCAGGGTCATCATGGGTGCCTCAGGGTCAGCCACTTCTGGGTTTGTTGCCTCTGCAGGTCATCCTCAGAGGATGTTGCCTCTTGTAGGTCACTGACTAGATCCACCATGAATATCAAATCCCTCCTTATGGTGAACTCAATCTAGAAGGTGTCGGTCTCTATCGAAAATGCACCTTAATACAAAAGAAATACGAGCCATGAAATACAATAAAATTGAGCCTTAGAATCCAAGTGTGGAGGAGAAGAAAGAAGAATAGAAGAGAATATTTTGAAGTGTCTTCGTCTGTAGTCTTTAGAAGTAGATCCGAAAAAACCTCGGATAGAGTCTAGGGTGTCTATGTTTGTAGTCCCTAGAATAAGTGTCCTTATGGTAGTTACCTCATCTTACCAAAATGCATGGGTAACCAGCCACTGACTCCGCCAAGTAGAAAGAGGAGAATACTAGATACTAGGTTCACCTACAAGTGCCTTGTGAGTGTCGGGTTCAACCGAGAGTGCACTCCAAGGTAGAAAAAAATTGAGGCTAAAAAACTCAATTGAAACAACCTCAAAATTACAATATGACACCACCATTGTGTTCGTCACGGAAAACCGTTTCCAACGACTATAAATACCCCTATACTTGTATGTGAATGGGGCCTTCAACATGTGGAAAACAATACCATGCCTATCTAGGCAGTAAATAGACAACATCGCTCAATGGCGGCATCGCTCTCAGGCGGAAAAAATAGCATTAAAATTTCCCACGCAGGGGAATTACATGGGCCATCTAGGCCTTTCACTTCCACTTCAATGTGGAAAAACATAAAAAATGACCAAGGTGGCCATATTATCGACCAATAGAAATATCCATAAAGTTTCCCTTACAATTTGTAAAAAATGGCCCTCCAATTTGAAAATTTCAATTCCCCATACATATAAATTTAAGTGGTCCTCCCCACTTTAATAAAATATGCCCCCTTCCTTTTTAATTAAATATTATTAAAGTGGCCCCTTCCCATGATATTAAAATAAAAAAATTTGGGCCCTTATAATTTTGCCTTAAAGCAAAGCCTCTTAAAAAAATATGAATCTCCACTCGGTATTCGAACATGAAGTGCAACCACACGAAGATGTCAGCTTTCAAACAGTTATCAAATCATGAGACTCAGTTGTTCCCGATCGAGATGCTCAACACGTGGACCCGTCCAAACACGTGTTCTTTCTGGCTGAGTCACCCCCCGGGAGCGGCTAGCACACCTTGTAGACTACCAGTATGGCCATCGACACCCCACCAACAGCCCTCCCGGTAGTGAATACCTCCCAGTGTCACTGTGTCGCTCACCGAGATTCAATACTTGGATGAACGAACCTCAGCTGCTCCACTTTCTTCGATCAAAGTTTAATCTTTGAAACACAAGATGTTTATCATCAGCAAAACAGTGTTTCTACTCGGGTGGGGGTACGAGTTGCACATCACAAAAAAAATATTTAACCATTGAAATCATCGGTGCTGCTCACTCCAAGGCGGCAAAGCCAAAAGCGTGCTTTATGAAATGAAAAAAGCACAGAACAAAATTATAAAAGTCATTTCAGGGTTTGGACTATTCTCGGAGGCGACTGCTACAGGGCTTTTTTAGTCTTCGTGATCCAGGCCATTGCTCAACATTTGTCTTGATTTCAGCAATAATATGGTAGCTCCAAGAAAATAACACCAATCTCTCAGTCAAATCATACAATCAATGGCCTGCTCGCCAATGGCCTGCTCGCCAATACCGGGTACACTGTCAAGGCTTCAGATTTGGCTCTCCTTACTGAATGTCTGGAGCATCAAACTCCGTAGCAACGTTGATCATAGTGGTATAAACATAGCACCTCCTCCTGCCCGTCCAGATTCCAACGAGATACACTACGCCATTTTTCCTTAGCAGGCGATCCTAAAGCAAAATCGATCATCACGGGCTCCACCATGGGATAGGTATCACGAAATAAAACTCGAGCCACACTAATCATGGGGTTTCTTCTGCTCATGAGCATCGTTGCCATCGGTCCATATCTCCCAGTTTTGTTTCTCTAAGCTTCTTGTTAGCGGGAAAAGACGTAGAATAACCTATTCCATAGTGCAAAATAGACAAGCAAAAGCTGAGCTCGATGCATACAGTAGTGGCTCAAAGAACCTTAAAAAAACATACTCCTGTGAAGCGAACAGAGGTGCTATACAAATCATCAGCGCTGCCAGATAGCCCATATTGCAAACAGGAAAATCCAAAAACTCGTTGTCGAGCAATTTTGATGCCCCAGCGTAGACGAACATGTCTTCTTCGTCTAGTAGTAGCAGAGCATGGCGACAGCAACAACGCCTGGCAATTGGAAGCTTGGATGTCATTCCATAGATGCATATTTTGTTTTTGAAGGAGGACAGCCACATCTGAGTTTTAGATTAACTGGAAACTATAGGTGTGGGCCATTGATCATGTTTGTTTCACTGCAGATTGTTAGTAACAGCTCATCAAACGCAGGCTCGTCTAAAGTTTCAACAACACTCCCGTCGTCACTCCTTTGCTCCTCTGGCTCATTGCCTTCAACGATCGCACGTTGCTTCTCCATGACTCCCACACGTACGATCACCTTGCTGCTCTCCACGGCCACACGAGCGACGTCTTCTATGTCGACTTCTACCCGTGTCCGAGCCTCGTGGTCTTCGACTCCCTCGACGCTAATGTTCGCGATCATACGACTCCAACAAAATTAAACACTATACTTCAAACATATTTCAACCATTGACAGCATCCGCGAAGCTTAGAGGAGACAACGTTGAGCGCCAGTTTCTTCGCCATATATTAATTAGCACTCTCGTAGTGCTAAAATCACCATCGCATGACTGTCGCTTCACCATAGGTAGACAAACAGAAATAATTATTTTTGGCCCTCGATCATGCCAAAAAAACTTTTGTCCACATGTACTTTCAACAATGCATCGTCGAATTCCGTAGTCGATTGCTGCATTCCCGGATCTCGTACGATGATCGCACGGGAAAAAATGGCAGCTAAAAGGGGTGCATGGAAAAAAAAACCAACAGATAATAGAAGACCCATGAAATAAAAAATGGTAGGAGATGATTTATCATACTCGAACAAATCCTTGTCACCACTACAAAAAATAAAATAATGGAGTCGTGCATCACGTCTAACAGGAGCAACATCTTCGTCTGCACTATTACTAGTATAACATGACTTCATCTGCATAGCAACAACAATTTTTCATTGGTTTCTCCATTTAAAAAAAATTCTGGAAATTTTTTTTTCCCAAACTTTAAAATTCTTACCATCTGGTTTCTGATCTATCAAATGATGAAGAGCATACTCCCTCGGTAAATTTTTTTTTTTAAAATAGGGGAAAAAAATGTTGGGGGGGAGGGAGGATTTCCATGAGGGAAATCCCCCCTCAAGGGGTTTCATAGGTAGGAGAGGGAACCTGCTCTGATACCAAATGTTAGGAGTAAAACGGATGAGATAATATTATTCATGAAATGAGTTACATATATAGGTAGAAGGCCTATATGATAAACTGACAAGTGTCAAGAGAATATGACAAGTGTCATGAAGGCATAGTGCACATTACATTAATTCTAACAGATTACCAAGTGGCACTGATCATTTTAGATTCTTATTTTCCCTATCATTTCAAATTTCTAATGCAACCTTTAATTTTCCTGAACATAATGCAATCCAAAAACTTTAATCTTCTATCAAAGTAAAACGACAAGTAATTTTTCTTTCTCTAGCACTGGAAATGGACATTTGGTTTTCCAAATCTTGAATCAATTGTTATAACGGATGGCACTTTAGATGACCTTATAATGCTCACTTTATGTTTGACTCCCTCCTTGATGCATCTTCTATTATTGTTAAAAAACTCAAACATTTGGCCATCTACCTCCCTTGTGGCTCTTAGTTTTTACTCCAAAAATACGTTGTTGTTCTACCTTCCAACGTCATTCAAGCTCGATGATGTACATTGGTTGTTTGAAATTCTTGCTTTTTCTCAATAGCTCTTCGTTCTCACTCTAGGTGGTGCTCCTATTTAGCTTTGTTCTTAGTTGAATGGTGGTATTTTTCAAATGCTCTCTTGGTTCTTCGGTAATGGTGGCTACTTCCTCCAATATGGTGGCTCCTCCACTTTTGCTTGGTGGTGTTGCCACTTCTTTGGTGGCTTCTTCTCACTACTATCTCTTGTAACTTTTACTATACCTTTTTGGTGTCTTTACACCTTTAATCATGTCATATCTTGAACTCTATTCGACCTCCAAATGCTTCAATAATATTGCACTATTTTATCTTTTTAAAAAAACAACATTCACTATGTAATATATCCTTCTCCTTATTACTCCTTTCAAGCAACTTTAACTCCACTTTATGTTGTTGTATTTTGTAGGTTCGAAGATGACAACAATGTCTCCTTATTTAGCTTGGAGACACTCAACTTCGAATTTATTTTTTATGGCTTTAAAACTTGAATATGTAGCTAATAAAACACTTTCTTTAATTCTTTAATAAAACACTTTTATAGCTACCTTTTTGCTCACCAAGCTTGCTGCCCAAAATGGTGAAATCGTAGCTCCTTTGCTTCTTGAAATTGCTGCCCAATATCCTGCAATATTGTTGTCCAAAAATATTTTGATTTGTAGCTATTTTCTTCTCAAATTGTTGCCCTCAAACTTCTAATTTTTTTTAGCTAATTTCCTTCTCCAAATGTTGTCCAATATTTATGGAATTTACAACTTTCAATGCTGCCCAAAATGCTATCTTCTCGCTGTCCAAAATTTTTGTAATTTTGTAGCTATAAATGCAGTCCAAAATGTTACCTTTAACTCCTTCAATTTGTTGTCTTTTGTTGTCTGCAAACTCTGTATTTTTGCAGCTCCAAAAATCTTCAAATGCTACTTTGAAATTTTGAATTTTCCTCTATCTTGTTGTCCTAAAACTCTTCAAATTCTACCTCAAAAATCTGCAATCTCCTCCTTCATAAATCAGCCTTCAAAATCTTAATGGTTGTCTTCAAACTTATCAATCTAGTGGCCTCTTTTATCCTCTTTCTTCTCCTTAGCTCTCACTAAATATCGTCTTCGAATTTGATCTCTTTATTGGCCTCTTATTCAAGAATATGAATGTCTTGAAGTCTTCAAAAAATACTTTCTCAAATTTGGAAAACTTCTTGCCAAAAATCTTCTCCTTGGATCAATTTACAAATCCTTTTGGGCTTGTTGTTGAAACACAAAAAAAATCTCAATTTTGATGTGATTACCTCTTTTTAGGAGTTTCTTCTTCTTGCAATCTTCTTCCTCAAAATTTCTTTAAATATTCTCCAATGACCACTTCTTCAACTTTCTCAATAGGGATTCTCTAGCCTTCTTCTTACTCCTTCCAAATTTGCTTGAAACCTCTTCTCTTGGATTTCCAATATCTTCAATCTTCAATCTCCTTTCTCAAATCTGCAATGGCGACATCTTCTCTTAGGTCTCATCTTTCTTCGATCTTTAATAGGACTTATGTATCCTCTTTATATCTTCTCAATATTCAATCTGCTATGGGAACCTCTTTCTTGGGTCTTCTCAATATTTAATCTATAGTATTAAATATTCAATGGGACCTCTTTCTTGCACCTCATTAATATTCAATATCTACTCTTTTATTGCAACTCAAAACTAATCCTTACATGAGGAAAGTACATAGACTTTCAGGCAATCGAAGGTTCTCTATCTGTTATAGGAAGTTTCTCAACTTTTGAAATCTCATTTTTTACAACAAAAACTTAGACAACAACAATTAAATACATCCATATCTCCAAAAAATTTAAATCAATAAACTTTACTAGTTATTCTCAAAACTAGTAAAAAGAAATATATGATGAGTTCTAGTCTTCACGATTTTTCCTTCAACCCTATGGAAATATTCTAACCAAAAAACAATATGGAATCTTCTTCTACCTTCAAATCTATCAAACTTTTTAATAGTACCTCCTTCTTGGGCTCTTAATATTATCAATATCAAGGTCTATCTTCAAGACCTATAAATTTACTTCTATTTTGAATTTGCTCTTGGAATAGGTAAATTAAATCTTCAAGCTTCACTGGTTTTTCTTCAACACAATGGAAAATACTATCTTCTCTGGTTTACTTTTTCTAGAGGTAATTTCCTCAACTTCACTGGTTTCTCCTTAACCAGTAGAAATCTCCTTTGCAACTTTTAAAAACCTATGCAAGATAAAACCTTATTGTAGCTCTGATATTACTATTAGATTTTGATGTTTAACTAACCACAAGATCTAAAATAAAGTTGTTGAATAAAATATAATTCAATGGCAATATTATAAACATATAAAACTCATAATAATTTTTACAACAACTCATAAAAGTGTCATTAACAAATGCTCATGAAAATAGTATCTTGATAGAATAAAGATCTCTAATACACCATACTTCCACACACTCTCACTCTACATTGTGTCTTACACACACACGCATAGACACATATATAATGGAATGTGACTCTTTATATGGAGTACTCTTGGCCTTAACTCTTCTGAGACTCTTCACTTTCCTACTCTATGAACTCATGTGCACATGGATTATTATGCACATTTACATAATTAAATACTTTGCGTAGTCTAATAATATTTGTGCATTTATTACATTGCATAAAATAAATACTCACACTCTAATCTAGGACACTCTCGTAATCTAAGTATGTACCCAAGGTGGTACATTAGAATGTACCAAATAATGTAATATATGCAAACCTTAGCAACCAACTCATGCGTATGGGAGTATCCCTTCATGATTCAATCAAGTATGTAATATTCCTAATAGAATTCCCTTCATAATCAATCCTCATTTAACCTTCTTTCTATTTTTGATTATTTGTCAATGCTTTAAAATCCTTGGGCTTTATGAAATCCTCACCTTCAAATTTAATTATATAAACCCAAAGAAAACTAAATATGATCAATAAAACTGAGAAAATACCTAGCAACTAAAAAAGGAATAAATGGTTATAAGACCACAAATATCACTATGAATAGACTTTATAAAATAAGAAGAATAATACACTTTGTCCTTAGGAAATGAATTCTTGTGATGTTTTTCCAAAATAAATTCCTCATAAAATTATGCATCTTAGAATTTAAAACTAGTATACCCCAAGCATTTTTTTCATAAATCAATGGTATTTTAGTAACTATAGCACCAAATTTAGTTTGAATATGGAGAGTCACAAACCATTATATATATGGTTTATCTCATCATAATAGCTTGAATTAACCATATTAAAATAATTATAATGTCTTTGATATACCATCAATATGTGTGTGTGTGTGTGTGTGTGTGTAAACCAAGGTTGTATGGTTATGTTAGTATGGAGGTGCAAGACACTTAAAGTAAACCTTCAAATTTGTGGTACACAAGTGTGAGGATGAAGTATACAAGGAGGGTGATATGGGTATATTTTTAAAGCACCTATGCATTGCCAAGATGCACTCATGTTTTATTGGTGAACCTAATGCATATTTTATGCACTGATAGGATGTAGTATGCATGCCTAAAAATGCATTAACATGGTGTAGTATGTACACCTGTGTACTAAGTATGAGTATGTGTCCCTTTTGCAAGCCCAAAGTCAAAGGTGTATGCTCTAGATAACACTTAACATCATTTAACATCTCAAAGATAATAGGTGTCCTTGGATTATTGAACAATAATAGATTCCCTAATAGAAGCAAAGCTTGTAGTTGTTCAAGATACTATTTGAATATATTTTCTTTCTTCTTCTTTTTTATAGCTTAAAAGCTTTAAAAAATGATAATCAACATTATCAAAACATACTATAAATATATATTATTTGGATATTTATGAAAATAATGAATTGTTATGTCTTTACTAATATTATTACTAATTATATAATACCATCGAGCAAAACTATTGTTAGATTATGTAGTTGGGAAGTTATTTTATATGAAGCCAAAGTAGCATCAAGGAATAGTGAGGCATAAACAATCTTAGGTAAACTCAGAGCTTACAAAATAATAAGTCTAAAAGGAGAAAATTACCTCATATTTATCAAAGGATGGGGAAGAGTCTTATAGCTCCCCATTGACACTTCTTACCTAGACATCAATTTTACATGTGCAAGCATTAAAAAGTATTAAAAAAAGAATTGATTTCATAGAAGCTATGGATCATGAAACAAACTACCAACTTATGGAAATCATGGAGTCAAATCAAAAGTTAAAAAATCATTATACAATGCTAAAGGTATATGTAGTAGAGCCAAAGGAAGCAATTAAGGCCAAGAAAGACAAGAATGACAAGTCCTACAACAAGAGATATGTGAATATAAAAAAATGAAAGTAAACATGGATTTATCAAGTAGAGTTGAAGGAAAAATATTTTATGAACTAAATAATCATGTATGACAATAACAATTATGAAAATTATGAAAAAAAATTAATTAAAGAAACCATATAGAGGAGACCAAAACATGGGAACAAGTAGTTGAAAAAAATGAGCAAAAATAGATGATATCGAACCAAGTTAATATGTAAACAAATAGAAAGAAATGTATGATAGGTCAACAAACATAATCATTAAAAGGGTATGGGATCATAGAGAAAGAGAACACATAAACAAACTTACAAGGTGTTCTCAAAGATAAATCTCAATGGGAAGGATAAAATTACCAAGCAAGGAAGCTTGGAAAAATAATAGTAGGAAAGCACATTCCTATAAAAGTTGTCATGAGAAACATTAAAGATAAGTCTCACATTTTACGAAATAAGGGATTATGATGTAAGAGCATCTAGGCATATAGGTCATCCTGCATCATTCAATAAAAAATCATTTCTATATAGTAGTAACAAAAATAATAATTTTGAGATGCAAGCTTACTGCAGTGGTAAGGGCTTTGGCCTCTCTTTAAGAGGTCAAAGGTTCAAACCCCACTCAATACAAGAGGACTTGGACCCCTCACAAAAACCTATGTAAACTCATTGAAAAAAACAAAAATAATAATAGTTGTTGTCTTGCAAGTGAGTGTTGTGCAATGATTGTTCCCATATAATTATTGTTATTATTGTTCAATTGTTGCTACTACCATTTAATTGTTGTTGCCATGCAAATTTTGTTGTCATTTAATTGCTACTATTGTCAATTGATGTTGTTATTGTTTAATTGTTGTTCTCATTCAATTATTGCTATAATTTAATTATCGTTGTCATACCAACATACCATACATTTGTTGTCATACAAGTGTGTCATACAAGTGTTGTTGCATCAATATGTTGTACAAGTGTTGTCATACCAACATGCCATATGAGTCTGACCATACCAATATGTCATATACGTGTTTCCATGCAAGTTTTGTTGTACAAGTAGCTATTGGGAAATCACAAGAAAAAATAATAAAATAAATAAATAAAGTTTGGAGAAGGATTGAAAGACGAAGGGGAATGACCTTCAGCTTTCGATACTCCACCTTTGTTTACATTTATGAAAAAAGCATAAATAGGATGTATGGCTACATTTTTTGGGGGATAGAGAATCCTAGCAAGAGGAATTTTATTAATGTGTATTTTTTTGGCTTAGTTTTTGGTTTATGAATTTGTTGTGAAATATGTAGCTGGTAGAAGAGATAGTCTTTCATTTGACCCTCTCCCCAAGACAACATTGTTTGATATCACAGACATGGAACACCAAGGAAGAGGAAGAGCACATGGTCTTGTGCCTTGGCAAGCAAACATAGTCAAGATGTTAAGAGGAATCACAACCAGATTAGGGGTAATTGAGACTGCCCAGAGGAGAGGTGTTCATATTGAAAATGTTAGTGACAATTAAGAGGAGGATATCTGTCAACCAAAAGCTTAAGTTGAACAACAAAGAGAATAATAGAAGTAAAAACTAATTTATGCAATATCTAGCATGAGAATTAAACCGAAGTTGGATACTCCCAATTATAATGGAAGTATAAATCTAGAAGAGTTGATAGATTGGATAACATATATGGAGAGATTCTTTGATTATGAATATATGGTGGACCTAAAGTAGGTTAAATTTACATGCACACGATTGAAGGGACATGCATCAATTTTGTGGGATCATGTCCAAATGAACAAACAACAAAAGAGAAAGGACAAAATTCAAACGTGGGATAGGTTTGTTTCTAAATAAAAATCTAAGTTTTTGCCCATAGATTTTCAAATTGGGTTGTTTAGTAATTTTAAAAACCTAAAGCAAAAGGATTTGGGGGTGAATGACTATATGAAATAATTTTATAAATTAACAATAAGAGCAAAGCCATATTGAATATGAGGAGGATAAAGTGGTAAGATACATCAATGGACGTCACATAATTATTCAAGATGAATTTCATATGATCAGATTGAGATCTATAGAAGAGGCCTATTAGTGTGCTCTAAAGGCATAGAAGAAGTTGAATCGAAGGAAACAAAATAATTCTAGAGGAAGAGAACAATCAAATAGTGGTAGAGGGCAACATATGCAAGAAGGAGAAGCTAGTACTTCTCAAAATAATTTCAGCCAAGACACTAGAGAAAGTAAATATTTCTCAAGAGGAAGAGGTGGTTATGGTAGAGAAAGTGGTAGAGGATTTTTCAAAAATTGCTTTTGAGTGGAGTCGATCATCAAGCATTTGAATGTACAATAGTAGAATAGGGTATAAGTGAAGGAAAGGAAGCCAAAAACTATATTAAATAAGCATATGAACAAAGAATTGCCTCACCAAAAAGCATGGAGGAATTGAATCAAGGAGAGTCACTTTTGATAAAAAGGGTATTGTTAAAACCAAAGAAGTACATGAATTGGTGTAAATAAGGAGTCTTATTATGATAATTCGTAAATCAAAAGGTAAATATTACAAGGTGATTGTAGATAGCGGGAGCATGGACAACATAGAGATTGAGGAGAAACTTAGCTTAAAGATAATTGTGTGTCTGAATCCTTACAAGGTATCATGGTTACAAAATGGGCACCAAATTTTGGTAAGTGAACAATGTATGGTGAACCTCCAAATTTATTCTTATAAGGATGCAATTCTATGTGATATTATATTGATAGATGTGTCATATTTTTTTGGGTAGACCATGGGAATTTGATAGGAAAGCAATACATGATGGTAGAGTGAACACCCACACTATTGTAAAGGATGGCAAGAGGTACACATTTAGTCCATTGAAAGGCAAATAAGAAGAAGTGGATAGTGATCCTAAAGTGTGATTGATTATGGGAAAAAAATTCTTGAAGGGGATGAAGAAGGAGGAAGTAGATAGGACAATAGAGAAGATGGTTGAAATTCCACATGAAGTGAAGGTTTTGTTGGAGCAATATGTGGAGATTCTTCCAAAAGAGTTACCAAATGGGTTGCCACCTATGAGGAGCATTGGTCATCACATAAATTCCATTCTTGAATCAATCTTACCAAATAAGGTAGCTTATAGAATGACACCTATGAAGAATGAGAAGAAGAAAAGGGTATCAAAATGGCTAAAAAATGAAGAAAGAAAACCTTTGTATTGAGAAGGAGGCTTTTGATAATAAAAAGAAGCCTCAAGAAGCAAAATTGCTTTCCAAAAATCAAATGGGATGTGCAAATATTTATCGAGATATTGAGTTGCAAATAAGTGAAATGAAAAATAGTATTTAGTAGATATGGGAGGTTAAAGCTAATTTCGAGAAGAGTGCTATGAGATAAAAGCAACATGTTTTTTTTTTTTAAGCGAAAAACCCCTTGCGGGGCCATCTTGGTCTGAGAGACCATGAACAGGGGGTTCTACACCGTCAAAGTCACCCGAGAGTCGCACCCGCTTTTGATAATAAGAAGAAGCATGAAGAAGCAAAATTGCTTTCCAAAAATCAGATGGGATGTGCAAATATTTATCGAGATATTGAGTTGCAAATAAGTGAAATGAAAAAGAGTATTTAGTAGATATGGGAGGCTAAAGCTAATTTCAAGAAGAGTGCTATGAGATAAAAGCAACATGTTTTTTTTTTAAGAGAAAAACCCCTTGCGAGGCCATCTTGGTCTGAGAGACCACGAACAGGGGGTTCTACACCATCAAAGTCACCCGGGAGTCGCACCCAACCTTACCCGTACCAACATTATAAATTGAATTTTGGATACCCAATTCATATTTTTGGTAGGGTGGAGATTTGAACCTGGGACCTCCCTTGGAGGATTGCCCTCTCCTCTCCAACTCACCTACAACACCTTGGTAAAGCAACATGTTGATCTTAAATGTAGGACACAACATTTTCAAGTTGAGAACTTGGTTTTGGCACATTTGCATAAGTAAAGGTTCTTGAAAGGCACCTACAACAAGCCAAATTAGAAAAAACTGGAGCTTGTAAGAAATTATAGCAAATTCCTATGAAATTGAACTCCCAAAAGGAGTAGACATATCATCGATTTTTAATATAGTTGATTTGTATTCATATTATGACAAATAAATGTATACTAATGGAGGTATCACTTCTAATTTTTTGATGGAAGAGTAGGTACAACAATTGCTAGAAAAATATCAAGTGGCCTTAGCTCAACCGGTTAGATTCCTCAACATTTAAGGAGGAGACCAAGGTTCAAATATTGGCAAGAGATACATGGATAATATCTAGGTTTTTTTGTAATACCACTATGTGGTGATGATGCAATATGATTGGGGTCTGTTTCAATCCCATTTAAGCAATTGAAAAAACAATTGCTAGAAAAAGAGCTATATGAAATTGAAACAATGATAGATTTTGGAGAGGCCAAGAGGACAAGAGGTAAAGAATATTATGAGTATTTGGTCAAGTGGAAAAATTGAGGAGATAAAGAATCAATGTGGATGAATGCTTCCGAGATTAGTAAGTATGGAATCTTGGTTAGGATTTTGGTAAATTTTTCATGATCTTTTGCTCATGAAACATTTCCTCTTACTGATGTGTATGATGCAAGAGCATATGGGCATACAAGTAATTTCACATCAACCAATAATAATAAATATATATAGTAGTAGTAATAATAATTTTTGTCATGAAAATTGTAAGCTTAGTGCAATGGTAAGGGCTTTGGCCTCTCTTTGAGAGGTCCAAGATTCAAACCCCACTCAGTACGAGGGGACTGGGAACCCTCATAAAAACTTGTGTAAACTCATTGAAATAATAATAATTGTTGTCATGCAAGTGTGTGCCATGCAAATGATTGTTGTTGTCATACAATTATTATTGCCATTCAATTATTGTTGCTACCATACAATTGATGTTGTTGTCATTCAATTATTGTTGTTGTCATGTGTCATTCAATTGGCACTATCATGTAATTGTTGTTGTCATTTTATTATTATTGTCGTTCACATGTTATCATACCAATGTGTTGTACCAACATGATGTACAAGTGATGTTGTACCAACATGATGTACATGTGCTATTGTATAAGCATACCATACAAGTGGTTATCGAATAGTCATGAGAAAAATAATAAATAAATAAATGAATTTTGGAGAAGGATTAAAAGATGAAGGGGCATGATCTTTAGCCTTCCAAGTTCCACCTTCATTTCCATTTGTGAAAAAACATAAATATGATGTATGGTTCCATTTTGGGAGCGCAAAGAAACCTAATAAGAAATTTAGTGACGTGTTATTTTTTGACTCAATTTTTTGTTTGTGAGTTTGCTGTTAAATATTTAGTTGTTATACCCCCTCTCCTAGACTACATTATATTAGAAAAAATTCATAAGTGTTTTTAGATAGATTTTATCTCTAATACAATGAGAGAAGAGAATGGAAGAATTGAAACAAGTAAGAATACCGAGAAATGAAGGAAAATAGGCATGGTTGAAAAACGGGAAGGCTTACATCATTATAAAAGGTTTTAAGGTACTTTAATTCAACACGAGGATAAAAGGTGAATATTGAAAAAGTAAGAACAATGAGTAATGAAGGAAAATAGGTATGATTTGGAAAAGCAAAGGTTTGCAACACTAGTCAATTATCTGAAAACAAATAAGCAGTTGGTTTTATGAGGAACATTTAACATATTAGAATTGTAGAGGCCACACTTCTTAGATATGTTCTAAATTAGGGCTTATAATAAAGGGAAGAGATATAACTATTGTCGTAGAGACATGAGTATGATAGTGTAGACACCTAAAAAGTGTCACATTTGTAATGGTTAATATTAATATTTAATAATGTGTGCAATTATTTTAAATTAAAATATTGCAAACCTAAGAAATTATTAATATTGGCTATTCTAGCCCCTTTGACCATTTTCTAGCCCCTTTGACCACCTTACTATTTTTAACTCTGGTTCACATTAACTTTGGTTAGCATTTATTTCCCCTCTTTCCTCCACTTTCCAAGTGCATTCAATGCATTTGGGTGAGGATTCCCTCCACCCGAGCACTTTGGTGAGAAATGCTAATTTAGTGGGTGAGGAATCTCTCCACAAAAGAGGCATTGATATAGCCGGTCATAATGCATAATGGCATCTCATAATGCGTCATGACATGTCATAAGGTGTTATGGCACATCATAAGACATCATAGGATGTCATAGGCCAATCTAGGAAAGTTACGCATTTGTCCATCCCAAATGGGGAATCTCTAAGATTCCTCTCTTACGCACCCATGCCACTTGTCACTCATCTTCCATCCTCCTCACTCTCCTCGACTCATGTGAGACTTTACAAATAGATCTCCATTTTCATGTTCATGTGTGTGCACAAAATTATAACGAAACTCTGCTCAAATTGTTGGAAATTTTGAGTTAGTTGAGTTGTCCTTGATGTCAAGAGTCAGTGTCAAGAAATAGTGCAGGACTTGGTAAAATAAGGTTTAAAATATTTATATTTTAAGCCCAAGAGATTTGGTTTAAGAGCTTCACATGATTGGTCAAAAGGACAGTTAAATACCCTGAAGAAAAGGCCTAAAGGAAATAATATTATAATATTTATTATTATAATATTAAAGGTGGTCAAAAAAGGTCTAAGGGCAAAAGAGAAAAATACCTAGGCCTAATGGAAATAATATTATAATATTTCTATTATAATATTAAATGTTTAATTAAAGCCTAAGGTAATTTATAAATAATTTATAATATTTATATTATAAATTAATTTATAAAAATAATAATATTATAACCCAAATTTGGGTTGGGCACAAAGTTTAAATTAAATTTTATTTCCCCCGTCGACGTTGGAGGATAAAAGCATATGGTATAAATACCACATCGTTTGTTTCAAAATGTTGTCTCCGAATATAATGTTCATGTGATTTGTGAAAGGGAATGTGAATAATTCGTGAGCAAACAAAGACAAAGGTTTTTTAAATTTTAATTACACCCGAAATATATGGAGTACAAGAAGACCAAGGCGAAAAGATTTAACACCAACCAATCGGTTGGTCTGGTGGCAAGTTTGAGGTGTGTAAGGCATTGGGAACGTAGAGGTGTTGCATTCGAGTCTTGACAGTGATGCAAGAATAAATCCTTTTGGCTTTGGCATGGAGGAGGAAGAGACAAAGCACTCAAGGCACTTTTGTCTCTCACGTGAGCACTTAGCTCACACGGCAGGGTAGCCGCGACTAAGGCGCAGGTGGTATTTCTACCAAGGATCGAGTCCCACCGAGGAGCGCATTGAGGTATTTAATTTTTGCACATGGTATATGGTCTATGGTCTATGGTCTATGATTGTTGGTGGCACTTAGTTGAAGCGCATGATTTAATTTTTGCATTGTGGGTATGATATGAGCACGTGGTGTATTTGATTTAGTGAGTGCCTAAGGAGTTAAAAGGAGGGTAAGGTAAATTATTTTTTACCTTAAACAAAAAGTGATAAATAGTTTTGTTGAAGGTTAAAAGTAAATTGCATTATTTTATAAAGTCAATTATTTTGAAAATGCAATTTTAAGTAGGGAGACATAAGTAGGATTTTGGATTACCTCATGCATTAAATTTTTGAAAGGGGTTATAGTGAAACTGAGTGATTGAAATCTTTATTTGATAATTTTGGAGATAATAAGGTGTATTTGAGTCTTGTTAATTTTGTAATGGTGAATTAATATTGAGGGAATATTTGAGTGAAGATTTTTTCTATCTAACCATTGATATTGGCAAAGAGGTTGATTGTGATTGAGACAAGTTTTGAGGTCAAAACTCCATCAAACAAAAGGTATGGGCATATCTTCCTTGTGAGTGAAATTTTGATTGGTTGGATGTTGTGAATGCTAAGTTGGAGTGAAAAGGTTTGTTTGATAAGCATTGTTGAGTAAGCTTATATATGCATGATTGGTGAATGTCTGTGAGAATATTTGAGTAAGAAATTGAGAACTATCTTGAACTAGGGTTTGTGAAAGATCATGACTATCATTGTTATGTGAGATTTTTTGATAAGCATTGTTGGAAATATTTGAGTAAACCTTCATGTGTATGATTAAGGTTTGTGAAAAGATTATGAGTATCATTGGTATGTGAATGTGGAATCATCTTGAGTCAAGGATTGAGATTCATAGTGTGAGTTGTTGGAAGTGTAGTGAAACACTTGTTTAGGGTTTGTAAGCAAGTTGTGTTTCATTGAGTGATTGGTTGAGTGGAGTTGATTGAGAATAATTAATTGAAAGTGTTGGAGTGATAGTTCAAGTTTTGTGAATCAAATTGTTCTTTATTCTTAATTAATTTGAAAAGAGTTTAGATGTGATTGAGTGTTTGTGAGTGGAACATATTGAGTCTCTAGCAATTCTCTATATTATTTTGTGGTTTAACAAGATTTTAAGTGAAACTTGTTAGTGTGGTTGAAGAGGTTTTTGTAAGAGATTGAGTTGAGTTTTGTATGCAAGTATTGCAATTGATTTGAATAAGATTTTGTGAGAGATAGTGGACAGATTTGAGTAATTCCTAGATTGGGCTTAAGGACAGTGTGAAGCAATCTTTTATGAAAGCTTGTGAGCAGATTTGAGTAAGTCCTAGAGGGGACTTAAGGAAATAATTGAGTAAGCTTTTGTGAAAGCTTAAGGACATATTTGTGTGAGCTTTTGTAGAAGCTTACAATCAAATTTGGACAAGTTCTAGAGAGGACTTGTTGAGCAGTTTTGAGACAAGTCTTAGTGAAGACTTATGGACAGATTTGTGTGAGCTTTTATGAAATCTTACAAAGCAGAGTTGAGGCAAGTCTTAGTGAATACTTGAGAGCATATTGGACAAGTTCTTGAGAGGACTTGTGGACATATTTGAGGTAAGTCTTAGTGAAGACTTGAGAGCAGATTGGACAAGTTTTTGAGAGGACTTGTCAATAGATTTGAGATAAGTCTTTGAGAAGACTTGAGAGCAGATTTGATTGATTGATTTGTTCAAACCTTGTGTTAAGGCTTGGGAAAGATCTAGCAGATTTGATTTATAATTATATCAAGCTTTGTGTTAAGCCTTGACGACAGGTTTGAGGATAAATTTTGGTGTAGATTTGAGAGCTAATTTGTGCTAGACCGAAGGACTATGTTTAATGCAAATTTGAGATATATATTGAGCAAATTTGTTCGATATTGAAGGACTATGTTTAGTGCATATTTGAGATAGAGTTGAGAGCAAGCTTTGGAGGTGACAAAGAAGAGGATAGTAGTCTCTAATGGATAGATATACATTATCCAGGGTAGTGAGGACAAAGTCTTCTGAGAGAGGACAAAGGTCTTCAGTGGAGAGAGATCCACAAGCCAGTGTAGTGGAGTCGGTAGTCTTCTAGAGGATCACCAAACATAGCAAAGAAGGAGTTCTCTTGTGGATAGAGATCCCCAAATCATCTTAGGGGATTGGTGTCTCTTGTGGATAGATATCCATGAACTTTATTATGGGATTGGTGTCTCCTTTGCATAAGAGGTCCATAAACATTGTAATAGGGAAAGGATTCCCAAGAGATTTGTTGAGAAAATTTTAGTGGAATATTTTCTTCATGGAGTAGCCCACATTGGGTGAACCACATTAAATTGGTGTCTCTATTGTGTGTGATGATTTTTGCATTGCTTTGATTACTACTATTGATATTGTCATTGATATATTGCATAATATTGTTTGGGAAATAAAAGTAAAAAGTGGTCTTATACTGTTCACCCTCCTCTCAATATAAGCTTGTGTTATTCACAAATTTTATTTGATATTGTTGTTTTTTTGCTTGACATTATGCTTGCAGGTTTACCATTGGAGGAGCTTGAAGGCATCAACCATGGAGGCTTTTGGGTTCATTCACTAACCTTTGTTTTGTAGACACATCAACAACATACATTCAACAGTGCATCAGATATGTAGCAAGGACCCAAAAATAAATATTTAAAGGCTCAAATTCAAGATCAGAAACCTCTATTGAATAACAGTCTCAACCACCCAAGGCAGTTGAACATAAGTACAACCACCCAAGACATTTCCCCAAAAGCACAATCACCCAGGGCAGTTGACCAAAAGCACAACCACCCAAGGTAGTTGAGCATCAAAGCCAGTGACAACTCCAAATCAATCCCAAATTGCATAGAAAGGTAAATTAGGTATTTGACAAGGCTCTATATGCAGTTCATGCAATTTTTATAACTTTTGCACTCAATTTTGTGAAGTTTTGTAACATTTTAGTCACTTTTTGTAACCTTCTTTCATGATTTTGGGCCTCATATCGAAAGGCCTTGCATATGCTATTGATTTTTCATTGTGAGCTTGTGTGTAGGTATTGGATATGCATGGAAGCTTAGGAGGTCAAGCAACACATGTTCAATCTCTAAAAGGTATAGGAAAGTAAAAACATTGAATGAAATAATAGGAAATGCAAAAATGCATAGGGGAATAACGATGTTGATAAAATAACCCTGAGATTATAATTATTCAAGTGGATAAATAATAATAAATAAATAAACATATTTGTATCAAAACAATTGAATATGGAAGAACTATTAGAATTAAAAATTGATTTTTGTCTCCACAAACATAAAACATATATAAAAAAACATGTCATGAACTACGAGAATACATGTGCATCACTACAAAAACACATTTCTACTTACTTTAAATTTGGGGAGATGTTTCTAATAGGATATTATATTACAAGGGCAACAAACAAGCAAAGTGACACTTTAAGCAATAATGAAGCCTTCGATAACAATCAGTTATTGATGGAAGAAACAAATTAATAAAGAGATAAAGAGGTTATTATAGAATTTGGTTAATAACTATTGTCATAAATGGGTTGATTGTATTTATAATGATATGAGTATGCAAACGAAGTTTAGCAAATATACATGTAAAAAATACAATGAGACAATATATGAATTTATTCATAGAGCTTGTTAATAAGGATAATAGAAATTGAGGATTCTCTAATAGAATTAAATTTTGACCATATTTCTATTTATACAAAAATACCATTACATGGAAGAGATTAATAAACTCAAGAAGTCCAAAGAAATGAGCTACATTCCTTAGTGAAGAAAAATGTACTCATAGATCCAAAAAAATCGTTTAATATTTAAAGTATAAAGAGAGGGGTTAAAGAGGTAGAAGATGGGAAAAAGAATAAATAATTGCAATTTAATGTATATAATTTAGTAGGTGCTAAAAAGATACAATATATCTAAATCCAAGAAGAAGAAGAAAATTTTAGAGCCATGGCATGATGAAGAATGTAAAGCAATAAAAGGAGTATTGAAAGAGTTAAGTAAAGAAGAGTAAAACTAAAAATGTGCATGCAAAAAAAATAATATATGGATGCAACACATGGAGAGTTAATTTGTTTCAAATTTTGGAGGGAGTCTCAATAAAATTAAAGACAAATAGAAAGAATATTGCATTGATCCCTATAACTACAATATGCAAAGAGGTTATATGAACATGATCAAGAAAAATATGTCCTTCGATAACCAATTACAAGAAGAAGATTGTTAACCTTAAAGGAAGTTAACAAAGATATTTAGAAGCTAGGAACAAGCAAGGACTACTAGGTTGACAAAGTATAGGAAAAATAATAAAATGGATTAGAACACTTTATAAATAAACAAGATATTCAACATGAATTTTCAAAAAATAGAGTATAAGTTTACCCATACCTCTTTTCAAGAGTGATGACATGAATAAAACTTTAAATTATCAAACCTTGATGGTCAATCCTTTATTTGAGATTTTTCAACTATTTGAAAGCATGGTTGAGCATAAAATCAATGTGTAGAGAGGAACAAGGAAATAGGGTAAAAGTACAAGCAAATTATAAACTAAATCACTCATTAGTAGAACATTGCATCATCTTGAGACATATTATTAGAAACATATAGAATACAAATAAAGAAGTTTATTGGTGTTTTGTTGAATTTAATAAGGCTTTTGATGTGGTTCCTAGTGGGTTCCTAGAAGTAAATTTTGGAGTAGAATGAAGGAATTGAATATACTTAAAAATATAGATCAATAATTCATAGACTTTATGAGGAGGTCTGAGGCATAACCAAAACATAAGCAATTTTTTCAAAATGTTTTAAAAATGACATAGGAGTTAAATAATATTGTCTACTATTTCCTATCTTATTTGATTATATATTGATAAAATAGTTGGTTATATTGTTCAATTGATGTATGTATGGTGAAGCTTTTTCTATATGCAAACAATATCATTTTGATTGCAAGGACAACACATAGTTTGAGAGAGCATTTCAAGGCCTTAAAATAATTTTTTCGAGGGGGTTTGTTTAGAAGTAGTAATATAATACAAATATCTTGGGGTAGATTTCAATCACAAGTGCAATTGATGTTCATGTTGAATGAAGAAAAATTCAAGAGAAAGAAGTGCACTTTTTCCATTGAAAATATACATATATAAATAATTTTATGGAATATATGAGTCTTGTTTGGGTTATTGGTGGTGTTAGTGGTATCCAACGGGTGGAAAGCATGAGGTAGTAGCACATCAAGATTAAAATGGAGATGAACAAAGAAGAGGATTTAAAAACATTTGATCATTGCCAAATTCAAAATAAAAGCTTTAGTTATATATAAATTGTTTTTAGCAAAATCAAGTACTTTCCTATAGAGGTAACTGCTATGACTTGCCTTTTAAGTTGAAGGATTGAAAGATAGGTGCAAACAAATGGCCAAGGGTTATAGTGGGATAAAATTTTAATTGAAAATAAAAATACATAGATGAATTCAAACAACAAATGGATGAGTAAATGAGATAATATCTTAACCAAGTGTCCAGATATTAATAAGTATATAATCTATTAAAAAAATTCAAGGTAACTATATAGAAAGGATCTAAGAAGGAAGAAAAATCTCTACCTCATTGAATTCAACCCCATGTATGAACACCATAAAAAATCATATATATAAGAAAAACATGAAATAAAGAACAAATATGCTCATCTAGCTCAAATCAACTTAAATTTTTCTAAAACTAGTGCCAAACTTAAGTGAAAAGGGCCTTAAGATATGATATAATCTTATGAAAGAGACTCCCCAAAAAATATGAGGAGAGGATATACGTCTTTTATACATTAAGGAGTGTAAAAATGGAGAAACATTGTATTTAAAAGATGAAATTCTAATATATGAGTAAGTTATTTTGATATTTTAATAATAATAATTTATGCATGAATTGCTTAAAAAGTTGGAAATAATTAAGAAAAATTACTATGGAGATTAATTATAAAAATTAACATTTAAAAAAAATATTAATTAGATTTTATATTTTCATACCTTAACCCTCTTGTTTTTTGGTGTAGTCTAGAGGAAAGAAAGAAAAACAACCCCTTCAAATTTGAATTCATGTGGCTACAACACCCAAGCATTTATGAGGAAATGGAAAGATGGTGGATGCATCCAATCCAAGGATCCAAGATGTATGTGGTTGTTGGAAAATTGAAACATGTAAAGAGGGAAGTAAGAAAGTGGAACAAGGAGGTCTTTGACAACATCTTCATGCAAAAGGAGATATTAAGGCAAGAACTGAGTCAAATTGAAGAGGAAATAAGTAGAAATGGGATGGACCAGGTTCTTTTTAATAAAGATAAAGTTATCAAACAAAATTGCATACAATAATGGCAATGGAGGAGACATACTAAAGATAAAATTCAAGGAACCAATGGCTAACAAAAGGAGATAGGAACACGAGATTCCTTCATGTCTCTACCATAAGACATACAAATGTCGCTAGAATATCTAAAATCCAAGAGAGTGGTGAAGTGATAAGAGAGGAAGATCGAATTAAACAAGGGGCTATGGACTTCTTCATACTCTTGCTAACAAAGGACAAGAAGGATGATCAGGAAGCTATGGAGGAATTAATTCAAGCATATCCCCAATATTCTAACTAGATACATGATTGTAGAACTTGTCAAAGAGGTGAGTGAAGAGGAGGTCAGGGAAGCAGTTTTCTCATTGGAAAAAGATAAAGCTCTAGGGCCTAATGGATTTCAAGTGGGTTTCTTTCAAGCCCTTTAGAACATAGTGATAGAGGTTGCAGTAGCAATAATAAGAGAGTCACACCACTAAGGCAAAGTGTTAAACAAACAAAATAATACTTTCCTAGTGTTTGTACCAAAGAAGCCTGGCTTGAAGGGATTTAAAGACTTTAGGCCAATTAGTCTATGTAATGTCATTTATAAGATAATATCAAAAGTGATTGCATTGAGAGTAAAGTCTATTATCCCATATATCAGTACAAAGCAATAAGGGGGCTTTAAGAAAGATAAGCAAATTTTGGATGGAGTAATCACACTCCATGAGATCATGTATTATGTTAACATTAGTAAAATGGAGGGAATGGTGTTAAAGCTTGACATGAACAAAGCCTAGGATGAGGTCTCATGGAACTTCCTAGATGGAGTAGATAAGTTTGGCTTCAACAAACATTGGAGAATATGGGTGAATAACTGTTATGGAGGACCTAAATTCTCATTTACAATGAACAATTCTTTACATGGATTCTTTGGAAGTAGTAAAGGCTTAAGGCAAGGAGATCCTTTATCCTTGTATCTCTTCATAATTATGTTAGAAGCTTTGGAAAAGTGCATAGGAGCAACAAAGTAGGAAAGAGCCTTAAGGGGGTTGACCCCATCTGTATCCATAGAATGTATTACTCGCTAAAAACTTATGAATAATACAATTTTGTTGGGGAGACCCTCTATAACTGAGGCAAAAGAATTGAGGAGGATACTAAATGTCTATAAAGAAGTGTCCCAACAAATGATAAACATGGAAAAAATTAAAGTATTTTTTATAAACATAACAACAAATTGACAAAGACGAATAGCAACAAAGCTTGGGTGTAATGTCTCAACTCTACCTTTTGTTTACTTGGGTATGCTAATGTTTATTGGGGTATGCAAGGATAAGATGTGGAATGTGCTAACTGACAAGATCCAAAGTAAATTAGATGGATGGACGGGGAATTTGCTTAGTCAAACAAGTAAGCTACAACTTCTCAAGAGTACTCTCCAAGCACTCCCTATGTATTTGTTATCAATGTTTCAAATCCATTCAAAGTAGCTAATATATTATAAAGTATTCAAAGAAAGATTCTATGATCAAGAATAGAGGAGAAGAGTAGAATACCGCTTGTAGCTTGGGATAAAGTATGCAACGATAAATCAAGTGGAGGACTTGGGATTAAAATAATAAGGGATACAAACAAGGCCTTAGGAACAAAGTTGGTATGGAGGCTAATGAAGGAAGGACATGCCTTATGGACAATAATTCTAAGAGACAAATAGCTTGATAACCAAGAGGATAGTATATTTTTTACCACACTAGATCCATGTTGAGGATTTTAATTATGGAACCATATTGTAAAGGGTAGAGAGTTGCTATGGAAAGACATCCAATGGAAGGTAGGGAATGGTAGGCCTGTCCACTTATGGGAAGATGCACAAATAGATAAGCACCCATAAGTGAAGGATGAGGTGTTATTTGAGCATCAAAATAGAGCTAGAACAAAATTATGGAAAAATAGTGAGTGATTATTTTACAATAGAAGAAGAGGAGGTAAGATGGAAAGGGCTAAAAATCCATAACCAGTATGAGGAGAAGCTTCAAAAATTAACAACTAAATTAATATTATACTATGTAAGTCGTAATTTGACTAAGGATACAATAGTATGGGGAGCTACTCAATAAGGGTTGTTCACTATTAAATCAACCTACGATTTGTCACATACAAATCATAAGGGGGGATTTCAATGGGATTGATTATGGAAAAGGAAAGTCATTCCAAAGTTAGCAATTTTCCTTTGGATGACAACACAAAATAAGATATTGACAATATATAACCTTCATAAGAGGGGTTTCCAATTCTCTAACAAATGTTATTTTTGTGAAGACCATGAGGGATCCGTGAATCATATATTCTTATAATGTAATAACTCCCTCTAAATATTGTATGGCATAAAAGAGAATATGGGGGTGGTGTGGGTGATGCCTAATAACATAACAGGATGGATACAACAGTGGGAGAGACTTAATCGGATTTGGAATCTAATTCTCTTTTATTATGCATGAGGAGTTTTGTTATAGAGAAATAGAAGTATTTCTAAAGGGAGAAGAGATCTCAAACCAAGAATAGAGAACACATTATTACGGTCATAACAGATAACCTTTAAGAAATGAAATTGCATGAGAGTATAAAGTCATTTGAGGAAGCTAAAGTAAGCACAAATTGTAACCTAAGTCTAGTTGGAAGGAATGTGAATCCTCGAGCTAGCTTGAGGATCTTGATCAAGTGCCAACCACCAATACAAGGATGGATGGAACTAAATTTTTATGGGACTTCTAAAGGAAATATAGGGAAGGTTGGAGGAGTAGTGCTAAGGGATAGCCAAGGAAATACGATAGGAGCTATGAGTGAATACTTGGGCATAATGACTAGTCATCAAGTTGAAGCTAAAGCAGTGTTTGGTAGGAGTAAAGATGACAATTCACTTGGGGGCTAAGAGATTAATAATTGAGAGAGACTCATAGAGAGGCTCATTGAATATTGTTAATTGCTTCAAAAAAATGTTGGTAGAGAGTTGGAGAGAAGAAAACATAGTATCTAACACATTAAGATACCTAAATACATAGGAAGTGGTGCATGTCTATAAAGAAGGAAATGGGGTGACTGACTGGCTAGCCAACCGAGGAGCTATAAGAAAGGAAGATAAAATATGGATATTGCTAAACAATATACATCTAGATATCCTCCATCAAGTGACAAAGGAGGGAGGACATTTTGAAAGTCAAGCCAAGGTGTGAAAGTTCCTAGTTCATAAACTCCATAGTAAACATGAAGATTTGTGGAATTATATGTGATGGGGCCATTCCCTATGGAGAGTGCTAGGATTTGTTAGCTTGTAGTTGTAAGAATTCTAAGGGATTTGTTCGATGAAGGTTCCTTTTTAGAATATATGCATATGTGGATGGACCCATCTTCTAGAATTATGCGAATTCGTTTGTTGAGTGCTCCTTTTCTAAAGAGCTAGGGACTTGTTTATGGGTTCCATCTTATGGAGATCTATGGACATGTCTATTGAAGGTTTAACATTCCTAATACCCATGTACTTGCATATCGAGGGATTCATTTTCTAGTGGATTTAATGACTTTTTGGAAGAATAATGAGACCCTTAGAGAGAAGGGCTCTATTTTCTTAGGATCTATAGTTTTGTGTGTGGAGGGATCCCATTTTGTAAGATTTGTGGACTTGTCTATTAAGAATTCTATCTTTTGAAGCTTATGAATGTAATGATATTGGAGTATGGTGCATGTTTATGTGCCAAGAATAAATTGAAGACCTAATGCAATGAATGTACTAAAGTTTTGGGAGTTTTGATGTAGCTAGAATAAAAAGAATAATAGATGTGGGATGTTATTGTAAGAAGGTATAAGAAGATTTGTAAAAGGGTTCGAGCCCTTTCAAAAACCTTGATTTTACCCCAATAAAAAAATATACTATTTTTGGAAATAATGATGCCCATTATCCCCTACCTTATTTGGTTTATATATTGCAAATTATAAGAGTGTTTAAATCTGAGTGGAGAGGATGGTGTTTATTTGGGAAGACATGTGGTGAGACTTCTTTTGTATGAATATGATCTCATCTTGATTGTAAGGTCAACACATGGTTTGAGAGAGAATTTAAAGGCCATAGAACACTTTTTCAAGGAGGTAGGCATGCAAGTAAATACCACCAAAACTAAAATGATTTTACTCTTTAATCAAAATAAAGAGAATTAATTAATTTTCATTTTAAACTTTTATTTTTAATTGTTTATATAGAATTGAAACAGGCTCCATTTGTATTAGATCGTAACCACATAGTGGTATTACAACAACATGGATATTGTGCATGTATCACTTGGCAGGATTCAAACCTAGGTCTTGTCCTTATGCATGTATCACTTGACAATATTCAAATATAGGTATTGTCCTTGGAAGTGATAAATTTAACTAATTGAGCTAGTGGCACTTGATTGAATAGGGTCTTCAAGAAGTAACAAAGTATAATATTTTGAGATAATTATTGATAAGCTCAATTGGAAAATAAATAGAATACATAAAACAATAGGGGTGGAAAGAACTTTTTTAATTATAAAATAAAAGCAAAGAGACTAAATTATGGGATTACAAAACTATGCGAGTTTTATTTGAGCTATTAATGGTAATGATAATGTTATATGGGTGTGAAGTCTACTCTAGCAACACACCAAACTAAAAAAGAAGGCAAATAAGAAGGATTAAAGAACTCTAGATTATAAACAAATTCAAAATAAAAGAATTTGTTTTGTATAAGATTCTTTTATAGGAAAAAGTATCTTTCTTATAGAGACAATTGTTACGATTCATCTTTTAGGATATATAAAAAAAGTCAAACAAAAAACCTAACATTGTAATAGAAGAAGATCTAAACAAAGGGAAGAAAACATAGATGAAGGAAAACAACTGGATGAAAATCATAGAATATCGACTTGGATGAATACCCAAATAATAGCAAAGTTATAAAAACATATGTTAAAGAAAATTTCAAATTGATTATGTGGCAAAAAAAGTTAGGAAAAAAGAAATAACATTATCTTGCTACATACAATCCTATAGAAGGACAAACAATAATTAGAAAGCAAAACCACTCATGGACTAACTTAGGACCAACTTTCACCAACTTAGGTGTGAAATATGCATATGAAAGATACCAAAAAAAGGAATGTGAAAAAAAGATATATACCTTTTACATATAAAGAGCAATTGCGATATAGACTTGTTTTATTTTGGAATGCGAGGTAATTGAAATATAGAAGTGTTTTATTTTGGAATGTGAGGTATATAATGATATTTAAGCTAGCTATGATGATATTCTAACAATAAAATTATTAAAAAAATCGTTTAAAGAATATAAATTAGAGAAGATAATATACCTTTTCATCAAAATCATAAAAAGAAAAATGATGGGATAAGATTTAGATTTTGAGATTAACAATACTTATTATTTTTTAAGTTATTTGCATAAATTATATCCTTGTGGATTTTTAAAATGTCTTGTTAAAAACATTTTATTTTGATCTAACTAATTATTAAACCTATATAATTAAACTATAAATAAAACCACTAATATTTAGATTTCTACATAATAAATAATAAATAGTAAAACAATTTGTCAAATGACATGAGTTGGATTGATTAAAATTTCAATTTCCAATAAGGAGACCAAAGTTTAAATTTTTTTTGTTCACAAGCTAGATAATACATGCATAATTGTAAAAAAAAAATTAAGCATTTTTTTACCTCCATAATACCATAGTTAAATGATATAGAGAGATTTGGTTAGTGTGAGAAACCTGCATGACTGACACTTAAGGCTAGGCATCCCCATCCCACCATGACTTCTCATAAAGGGGAGAGCTGACCTTATTAATAGGAGCCAAACACACGACCGTACACACACCCATCCCTTCACACACTCGCCATACCGCATTTTGAACCTTGGACCTTTGAAGAAGAGCCAAAACCCAAACTATTGGGCTACCCTTGGGACTTATAAGATGATATTGTTTACCGCCAACCAAACTCATGATTACTTTTATATCATTATGGGTTATAGGAGTTATATGAGATCATATATTATAGGGATGATCCTCATGGAAGATATTGTTTACTCAATATATGTTTACCCAATGTTCCAATGAGGCAACACAACACAACGACTTGGGCTTTGGTTCTTCTTTGGGAGGTCCAAGGTTCAAACCATAACGTTGACGAGTGTGTGATGGAGTGGATGTGTATGATTGTGTGTTGGTTCCTATTGATAAGTTCAACTCTCCCCTTATGAGGTGTGTTTTTGGTTGCTATTGATAAGCTCAACTCTCCTCCTTATGAGAGGTCATGGTGGGATGGGATGCCCAACCTTGAGCATCAATCATAAGGTTTCTCACACTAACAAAATCTAATAAAACTTCCTCAATATTGTTTATTTCATATATGTTTATCCAATGTCCTTGCGAGACAACACAACGGTTTGGGATTTGACTCTTCTTTGAGAGGTCCAAGGTTCAAACTGTAGCGTTGTCGAGTGTGTGAGGAGGTGGATGTGTGTATGGTTGTGTGTTTGGTTCCTATTGATAAGATCAACTCTTCTCCTTATAAGAGGTCATGGTGGGATAGGATACCCAACCTTGAGCATCAATCATAGGGTTTCTCACACTAACCAAATATAATAAAACTTAAATTGCGGTGTGGGCAAGTGTGTGAGGGGATGAGTGTGTGTTTGGTCCTTATTGATAAACTAAACTCTCCCTTTTATGAGAGGTTGTGGTGGGATGGGGATGCCCAACCTTGAGCATGAGTCATAGGGTTTCTCACATTAATCAAATATAATAAAACTTAAATTGCGGTGTGGGCAAGTGTGTGAGGGGATGAGTGTGTGTTTGGTCCCTATCGATAATTTCAACTCTCCCCTTTATGAGAGGTCATGGTAGGATGGAGAAGCCTAGTACGAGAGGTGAGTGTGTGTTTGGTCCTTATTGATAAGCTCAACTCTCCCCTTCATGAGAGATCATTGTGGAATGGGGATGTCGAGTGTGAAAGGGTAGGTGTATGTTTGATCCCTATTGATAAGCTCAACTTTCCTTCTTATGAGAGGTCATGGTGCGATGGGAATGCTCAGCCTTGAGCGCTGATCATAAGAGTTTCTCACACTAACCAAATCTATATATATTCAATCAAACTCATATTTACTCTACCCAAATACATATTCGATTATTTAACCTAACTTAAATTTACTACTTTTATTTCAAGTTTTTGTAACCTTCTTACTATACCACTCAACTATTTCGTCATGATATAATATGGTTACAGTCATTTCCCTCACTCGAATAAAAATAAAAATTAAATTGGGAACTTGCCATTAACTTGACCTAAGGTTATGGCAAATATAACTTCACAACCAACAAAAATAAATTAATTTTCACTCCTGAAATATTGGCGTTCAAGGAAAGGCACCAACGAAGGCACCAACGACGGAACATTGGTGGGACCCCGTCATGCCACGTGACCACGTCAGACGAAGGAAAATCGCAAAGGACGGAACATTGGTGGGACCCTGATCGCCAGACGAAGGAAATGCGCAAATGACGGTAAACTCGTGGGACCCAGTTATTCTTGGTAGCCACGTTGGATGGAGGAGTGGCACTGACAAGCACTTTGCCCTGAACACGGCGATAAAAGTTCCTTATGCATACGCCACCGTGTTCAAACCGTGTCCTAGCGAGCAATTTTGGGTAAAAATAGATCACTTTTTTATAATTTATAATTTATTTACTCCGTATTAAATAAATAATAATAACAAAAACATTAATAATCTTTAACCACGTTCTACCCAGGTGAAAATTCCGGATTCGGTAGCAATGATTAACATTTTTTAAAGCAGACTTCGATTCCGCAGAGGGGTCGGATGCGATCAGGATTCATTTCATTTCATCGTTGGAAGGAGAGAAGGGCATATATGAAAAAGAAAAATAATTAATATTAATAATAATAAAAAGCTTCAAACCCTGTGGCCTGCCCTCTGCTGTTGTTGGATCCGTCGTTGCTGCGAGAGCAAGCGAGATCCTTCGGGCACTGGAGCAGTGTCAGGTGATTGGCTATAATTCTGGCGGAGATTTCAGGCCCGGCAGTGAGGAGTTTGGCAGTCATCGAGTCGATTGGCAATAAATTTGGCGGAGATTTCAGGCCCGGCAGTTAGGAGTTTGGCGGTCATCGAGTCAATTGGCAATAAATTTGGCGGAGACTAATCGTGTTGGTTGTGGCAGAAGGAAATTTCCGTGTCGATTCGGAGAATTTTGGCGGGCATTGTGTCGAATTCGCGAAGGTGACTTACGACATTCCATTCCGTTTTTGCTGAATAGTTTATTTTTATTTTATTTTTTTGCCTTTTTTCAATTTTATTTTGGTTTGGCAATGAAAATATACTGCCGCTGGCGGAGAATTTGAACTTTGTTGGAAAATTTGGCTGAGTCTGAGATAAAATTTGCAGCTGCTCTGACTGATCTCGATAAATTTGGTGGAGATTGATGGCGGAAAGAGTCCTTAGGGTTTCAGGTTGATCAGGGGAAAGCATTTTAGGGTTTCTATTGGTGCAATTTTGGATAAATTTGGCGGAGACAGTCCGTAGGGTTTTAGCTTGATCAGGGCAAAGCGTTGTAGAGTTCGTATTGGTGCAATTTTAGTTCGGATGCCCGGGCTTCGCATGGAGTTGAGGTCAGGGCCGTGAGGGTTTCGAATGCATATATATATTTTTTAGGTTGGTAGGGATTTGGAGGACGTGGAGTTTGCGTAGATAGATGGACGTCGTGGATGCTGGGGTTGCAGGAGCGGATAGACAGGTCGGCATTGCCACTACAGAATCCCCTCGGTCTGAAAAGGGGGGAAGGGAACAACAATAATTCCAGCAGTTTTAATATGGTGAGGCTCATCAGCTTGGGGAGAGGAGAATCCGATGAATCGCCCCGCGAGATTACCAAGATTCCGACCGGAACAGGGGACAGCGGGTGGCTGATTCGGTTCTTCGATTCGGCCTTCTTCTGCGAGTGGATTGCGATAAGTTACCTCTACAAGCATGAGCATCCAGGCGTCAGGGACTACCTCTGCAACAGAATGTATTCTTTGCCCCATTCCGGGATCGAAAGCTACCTGTTTCAGATATGCTACATGCTTGTCCACAAGCCTAGTCCTTCCCTGGACAAGTTTGTCATCGATATGTGTTCCAAATCCCTCAGGATTGCGCTTAAGGTGCATTGGTTCCTCATGGCGGAGGCCGAGGATTCGGAGGACAACGAGGGGATCAGCAGGATCCAGGAGAAGTGCCAGATGGCTGCCACGTTGATGGGGGACTGGCCCCCCTTGATCAGGCCCCAGAATAGCTCTCCTAGCTCCGGGAGCAAGAACAGGGTGCTGAATAAACTATTGTCTTCCAAACAAAGGCTTCTTTCGCTGACTTCGTCGCCGCCGATGCAGAGAACTCATAGTTCTCAGCCTATGGCATCACCTACCGGAGCTGGGAATTGTAATGTTCAGGAGGAGAACAAGGTAGCGACGGACGAGTCGGACTCGTCTTTGAAGGTTTTCAAGAAGCTCATGCCCGGCCCCAAGGTGAGGGATGCGCTGTTCAGAAGGTTCACCGATAAGGACGACGAGGAAGGCAAAGAGACTTCGAAAGAGGCTGAGCAGGAGAGTTTTTTTAAGAGGCTGCTGAGGGACAGCAAGGAGGAAGAGGAGAGGGTGGTGCGCAACGAGGAGCTGACAAATTCAGATGGATTCTTTAAGAGGCTTTTTAGAGACAAGGGTGATGGAGAAGAGAAGGGTGGGGGCGCCAAAGCAGGGGAAGAGGATGAGAAAGATGGTTTTTTTCGCAGGCTCTTTAGGGAGAAGAGCGAGGGGCGGGATAAGGGGGAGGACGATGATAAGGGTAATGCCAGTTGTGAAGAAGAGGAGGGGTCTGACTTCTTGTCGTTTCGAAGGATATTCAGGGTCCATCCTGAAGATGAGAGGTCCTTGTCAACTGCATTTGAGAATTGCTCGTTGAGTACTCCTGAAAGCAGCCCCGGCACTGAAAGCTTTTTCAGGAGACTGTTTCGGGACCGGGATAGGTCTGTCGAAGATTCAGAATTATTTAGCCTGAAGAGACATCGGGAGGTTAGTCTTAAGCTTATTTTTATGGCTTTGTTTTATTCATTTCAACCATTCCTTCAGCACCAATCCAGTGAAAATGAAACCGTGGCAATTACGCTCCTATTGTCTTCCACATCAGTCGATAATAAGCCCCACTCAGTTTGCTGAATTTACTAATAATTGGTTATAATCCATGCGAAGATAGATCTTTGTTTTTTTAAGATCTTGGTTTTCTCAAAAGAATTGCCGATTGTTTGAAGCGATCATAATCCATTCGAATCTAGATTTTTTTTTTAAATTATTATTTTATAAATAAGATCTTGGTTATCTCAAAGGTAGTGCCATTTGTTTGTAGAGACCTCCTGATCAAAGATATAGAGCAAATTTTGTTTTTTTGTCATTTGATGTACATTCAAATTGGCTTGTTGGAATTGAGGACTAAGTTCAAGAAGAGATAACACAAATGCAAGAGCAGACATCTGTGTTCTTTTTCTCTAAAAGACAAATTAAGACATGAGATCATTTTTTGATGTTCTTCAGTTCAAATTTTGGGTTGGTGGAACTAGGCAGATCTTCAAAAGTTGTGGAACCTCTTTTTTTTTTTTTTTAATTTTTTATTTGAAGGGGCTTCTAGTGGTGGGCTCTGCCTATGAAAGAAATAAAAAGATGTACATCGCATATGTCCATTGTTGAAAGTACAAACAAAAAAAGGATAACACTTAGATTCCATTATGCTAATCTGTCTAACAATAACAAAAAATGCAAAGGCCCAATACATCAATGACAATATGAAGACATCGAAACACAATGTGAACATTGAAAACATGCCCTGATCGTGCCGCTTTAAAGTTTTATTGTCATGAGTTGGTGACATCGTGAGGCAATAGCTCTGCCACCTCACCCCATAAATACATATCAATGCCATGAATGGATTAATATGGCATATTTAAGTTGATTGCCATGTTAGAAAGCTTATTGGCTACCTTATTACCTTTATGAAGTGTATGAGAGAAGTCTTTACTTCTAAGTCAATGCTTGAGGCTCAGATACACTTCCGTGAGAGTAACAAGTCTGCAGTTAACAAACATTTATTTCCGGAAGGCTTCAGTCATGATCTTTGAGTACCCCTCAACAATTAACTCTTTAAAAAATTGCTTAATGTCTATTCTCAGGCCTGTCAGCTGATGATCAGACTAACCGTCTCCATCCAATTTGAAGTGGATGGCAGAAGGCAAAAAGAATACACATAGAGAAATTGACCATTACTATCTCTGAAAATACCTCCTGCATCTGCCAGGCCCAGGTTCCCATGCCTTCGTTAAAATTTAGTTTCACTGACCCAACTGATGGGGGGTGCCAGCATGTACTATCAGGGGCAAATTGTGGAACCTCTTAATCACAATGAAAAATAATATTTTGATTAAGAAAGTTTCCTGCATCATGACTTCAAGAATGATGCCTAAAAAATACTTATATTTGATATGATCCTGAAATAGTTAATGGAATAAATAAATATACGAGTGTAATGAACCTGTCTAATATGCAGAATAAAAACACACAAAAAGTAGACTGCAACAAACTGATTTTTTGTATTTTATATTTAGGAAAGAAAACACAGTAATAACTTAAAATAATAAAGATTACAAATTTCAAATTTGCAAAGAACACAGAACGTTCATACAATTCCAGCCAGATGAGGGTTTCCGTCCTCAATGGCCTGCACTCAACACTTGGGGTTTCCGTCCACAAATGCCTTGGAAAAGGGCTCAATGACTTGACATAATGAGAATGATTCCTCCCTTTCCTAGCAGCCCCTTTTTATAACCTTCCTCTCCTTAATTAGGGCCGACTAATTTCTACTGCATCACTAATTGTCACCAGCTGACAAATCTACCTTATTAACAACTTCCTATTTTAAGATTTATTCCAACTAATTGCTACTGCATCACTAACTGACACCAGCTGGCAAATCTGCCTTATTAACCATTCAACTGGAAAATCTGCCTTATTAGTTTACCTTCTATTACACTCTTTTCTGCTCTAGCTGGGTAGAGTGGACCCAACATATGGATATCTCAAGAAGGGGATATTACAGTGGATAGCCGAGTAAATGTCCTTGCATGGCTGGTTCATCTTAGTTAGACTAAATAGGGTGTCCTTGCACATGTACAGTTCACAAAGTGCATATAATTTAGATTGACTGGTTTTAGTGTCTAAGTATGGTGAGTTCAAGAGCAGTTTGCATTTACTCAACCTCATGTTCGTAAATCTGTTTATCCTTCAGCAATGAAGACTGAATTTTTTTTTGCAAGTTATCTTCCCTCACATATCTCTTTGTGCATTCTGCTTTCATCCTGCAGGGTCATATCAACTATTCTAGTAACCATATTACCAAAGCAAAGAGGAGCTAGCATGTCTTATGCTGGATATTCTCATGAGAATCATCTGATGGCTGATTCCCTGGAAGACAAAATCCATGTACAAAACTCTCAACAGTTTTGCTGCTATGCTGAACTCCCCTCTTTGTCCTGCACAAAAAATGAAGGTGCACCATGCCATGTGTGTTTAGGCACACAGTTGGAGATAAATAGATGTACATAGTCTCTCTCTCTCTCTCTCTCTGGGGCGAAGCAAAATTATTCTAGAAAATACGGGTATGAGCCATTTGTGGCCATTGGGAAGACATTTGTAATTTTTCATGTTTAGCAGGAGCCTGATACTAATTTGGGCAGAGGGAAGCCAAAAATTGTGTTATTGTTTTTCAAGTGTGGTGAAATATAATATGGGGAAGTTTGTTTCGAAGACATATTAGATTTCTCCTCCTTTTCAAAATCCCATTACTACACCTTCCAAATCTACTAGAGAATTCTAAGATGACCTGCAAGGTGTTGCACTTTTAACTCAAAAAGGTGCCTTTGGAGGCCTTTGGATTAAAAGAGGAAGTAAACATGGTCCTTATGATCTTGTATGTGGGATAGTCATTTCAGAGACAAAAGCACATTTGTTGCTTCTAAAAGTAGTTGGTTGCTTTGGGGTTGTAAAATTGCTTACAACTTGCAGAGGTATGTATTGGTCCAAAATGCAAGCAGATATGGTATGATTCATTTGTAAATGTACACTATGTAGCACAGGCAATACAAGCAATAGGAAATTGGGATTGCATATGCTGCTACTAATTTGAAATAGGCTATTGAAGACCATATTCATGGACATTTTAGTCGGTTTCCAAGACAAGGCAAGGTAATGATTACTTGTGCTGGTACATTGTTTTAAGAAACAGTCACTGTTTAAGAAGTGACTTAACAATGATGCACTAACATATTTTGCAGTTTGGGATGCATTTTTAAGGAGAATGCAAGGTTTTGGAGCAACTTCTGGAATGCATTATGGGAATATAGTAAGACTAAATTGGATGTAGCACCACATTTAAACAACAGTTGATTGTGAAGCTAAAGTAGATGTACCAAATTTTGCTGCTGATATTAAGAGTGTATTATAATTGGAAAAATCCTAAGGCTTGGGATTAGAGATTGGGCCTCTATTAAATACCCTTACAGCAGAGCTGGCCACACTTCTATGAATTTGTCCTCATTTGAAATGTGTTTGGCTAATATTGACAAACTTTATTAATAAAATTCTTGAAGCACAGTGCCATGAATGAGAATGTGGATTCGGAAGCATCAAACACAACCAAGTTCATTGACAAAAATATGACTACATACCAGAAACAGGAGCAGCTTATGAAGTCTTCACTTAAGTATAAAGCTAGACATGCCCACTGTAGAAAGGAGACTCATTGGTAGAGGCATGGCATGGCTTTACTTGAGAAAGAAAGATTTGAGGGGCGAGGTAAGAAGTTGGAAGTAGTAAGATATAGATATAGTTCTTCCACGAAAGAGCATCAAGTAGGACCTGATGTCTTCAAGATGATCTGCCTTGAGAGGCCGACATGAAGTAAAGCAAAATGGTACTCTGTAGACAGGGTGAAGGAGAGTTTCTTTTCTTCATCATATCTTTAGGAAATCAAGTTTCTTCCAAGCATGGAGGAATATTCTAAAATGGATTGATTTTCAGTCACAAGCATAAAGATTATGAATGGACAGTGCCACATGGTGCCATTCCTGCAGCAGCAACAGAATTGATGAGATGGAACCCAGAACCTGAATTCAGTGTATGAATCTAAGGACAGCCCATAATCTACATATTACTGGAATACTGATGATGTCGACATTGTGCAACAACCAACAGATTTGAGCAAAAGTTAATCTGAATCAACTTCCAGGGTCAGTTGTTGAAGTTATCCAATAAAAATGCTAGTGGGTGACCTCTTTACCAATTATTGTTATTGGATGAGCTAAAAAGTAGATTGCCACACAGTATTCTTGGAGTCCACAGCTGCAACTGGGAAGTATACTCAATGTTAGTTGTTGTGGATAAAATTATGCACTTCTATCTCCTCGGGGGTCACACTGGAAGAGGAAATAAGCATAGTAATTTGTGCTTCAAAGTGAGTTCTATCTCTAAATTATGTTGAATAGACACAAATTTGAATGAACAAATTTGCTTTTCATTAGCCTTATGTAGTTTTCTGCCCTTTGAATGTTTCTTCTCGCTGAACTCATCTGTTCCAAGCATATTATCGACACTTGGGCTTGTCTTGGACTTGGCAAGCCTGTTTTCATGTTCTGGACTCTGGCTTGGGGTAAAATTCGTGCCACATCTGAGCAATGGCTTGGCAAATGAGAAAAAATATAAATGATAGTAGTTTTATTGAAAGAGACTTGCCCATGGCCAATATGACTCCCCTAGGGTCACACTGCTCGCGTACTTGTCAGTACTTGCAGGACGAGCCTCATAACTATGGTTCCTAGTATTTATGCTTGCTGTTCGACATTCTTTGCTCTGAGTTTCCAGAGTTTTTTTGTATGAAGAATTTAAGTTTTTTGAATTCTATAAATCTTAGCAGTTTACATGTAGTTCCTGCCTGTAATTCTGTATTTTCATTGATACCAGCTTTAAGTCTGTCAATTATAGGCCACTGTGTTCTGAAACCATGACCTACACTGTGATGGCACAATGACTTAACCAACTACATGACAAACAACTTTGACAATTCTTGGTGACAGAAGACAATCTAACTTTTAACTTTGAAGTGGAGACAATTATGCTAGTTTCTCGGGACCTATACCTTCCCCTCAAGTACAGATTTGACAAGCTTATCAACTCTAAATAGATTGCTTATATCCCTATAAAAAACTTAAGTATGGTCGATAACTTTGCAGAAGCCCTATTCATGAAGTAGTGTCAGTTTATTCGCTGGACATTGTCTTGTTCTTTGAAAAACTTATAGAATATGCATTAGAGGAGCCTTTTTCTAAGTACTATTGTTTCTTGCTATGTTGAGGAGATTCCTTGTCAAGGCATTCAACCTGCAACAACCTTTTGCATGTTGATATTGCATCTGTTTTCTTCATGCATGATCAGGTTGTTCTTTATTTACTACATAATTTATCTTTTGACCCTCTGTTTTTTTTTCATGGTTAGATTGCCCAACCTGGTTTACTGACAATTTGCCATTAAGTCTGCATAGCCTTTGCGTCTATTTGGGAATACTCATCTAGGCATGTTTACTTCAGCCTTTGTTACTTTCAGCTAATATTACTTGGGCTTTTCAGTCCCCTTTTAAAATTCCCAAGACAGCCCACCATTCATATCTCTTCCCCCCCAACATCATGTCACCTCTTCTCTTAAGAGGACATCAAAAGAGCTATACATAAATTAAGCACTACCAAGGCTGTTTATTTTGAGGTATTTCAGGCTGAGTTCTTAAAGTATAGTGTTGAAGCTCCTGGCTATCCCATTGCAGAATTATTCAGTGAGGTTGTTTGTTCTGGGTTCCCTGCCTCTTGGTCACAGCATATTGTCCACCCCCATCCACAAATATTGGGATTATTCAGATTCGAATAACTAAAGAACTATGGTGATTGGTCATGCATTTGCTAAGCTTTATGCAACAATTATGAATATAAAACTCTCAGAATTGTTGGATCAAGGAAAGCTTAGAGCGAGAGGGCAGGCTGGAGGGATCATCATACTATTGATCATGTTTTCACTCTTAGGACTATTATTGAGGAGGCTTGCCAACGGTCCTTTAAAGTGTTTTGTTGTTTTGTGGACTTTAGAAAGGCCTTTGATGCCATTCCTAGGCATCTTTTATTTCAAAGACTACATGACATTGACATCTCAAAGCACGAAGTTGTCACTGCCATCAAGAGACTATATGCAGTAGTTGTTGGCCGTTTTCAGATAGCTTTTGGTTTCTCAAAGGATGTCCAAAGCACCATTGGTGTCAAACAAAGCTGTCCTCTTTCTCCTTCACTCTTTGGGATCTATGTTGATGGGCTTGAAGAATTTATTCATCAATACACACATGTCGACGATGGTTGCCTTCTACATAATGTCTTGATAGCTGTATTGCTTTTTGTAGATGATGTTGTTCTTCTTGCTCATGCTCTTTAGGGCCTACAAAGATAATTGGATGCTCTTGCTCACTTTTGTGACTTAAAACAACTGGAAGTCAATCTTAGCAAGACTAAGGTGATGATCTTTAACACATCAAAGAGTACCCTATCTAAGTTTCAGTTCTTCTATAAGGGTGAGTCCATTGAGATCATCATTGCTTACACCTACCTGGGGGTTTAGTTTATAGGTCCTTCCCTTAATCTTCGGTCAACTTCACAATCATGCCTTTGCAAGGGATCACATATCTCTCAGTCTTGGAACGCCAATGCTTCCAACAACACATTCAAGACATATCTACAAAGATGCACCTCTTTGATTGCATCATCAAACCCGTAGTCCTTTAACAATCTGTTGATTGGGGTAGTATTGAGAGGGTCCAAACTTTTTTGCTTCAATGATTTATCCGATGTAAAAGAACTATTCCTCAATGTATTGTTTAGGCTGAGTTTGGCGTTCATCCTCTTTGTCTTGAGAGCATCTTCAAAGTTATTTTTCAGCTTCATCACCTTAGATCCATGGGTGACTACACCTAAGGCCGAGAGAGATACCCATATTTGGCCCTTTGCTCCTCAAAATTCATTACTTCTAGGGGCTTTTTTGGTCCTCATCGTGGATGGTGCGTAGAAGATATTTTTCTTCTTTCTTTAGTCAATTGGCATCTCCATAGATCAATTACCTCCTTTCAAATACTCTTTAAATGCTTGTCCTCGCCTTCTTCCTGCTAAGAGGGTAATTAATCAAGCAGTCATAGATGATGTTTATCGACAATATATTTAGATCACTTGGGTCGCTCCATCTCAACCTCTTAGTCTTAAGTTGGCCTTCTACACTAAGCATTTGTGAGGATTAAGAATGGCATTATTACTTGTCCTAATTATCTCGAGGACATTGGACTCACAACCATAGGATTCCTTTTGGTCAACTTAGAGTATGCTTACATCAATGGTGGGTGGAGACGGACCACCATATCCCTCGAGTGGAGAGGGTATGTCGTGTTTGCTCTATTTGGGAGGTAGAGATTGAAGAACATTTCATCTTCAAGTGTCATGTTTATTATGAGATTCAAGGGAGGTGCTATTGCTTGTATAGAGACTCATGTGGATCGCTTGCCACGTTTTTCAGCTATTCTGACCAAAAATGCTTGGTTCTTTACCTCAGGGAAGTTGACTCTTCGATGTCAGTTATTACATGGGAGACAAACTAGTGCTCGACTAATCATGTTATTCTTTCATCCTATCTCTGTGATCAAGAGTAATAAGTGCTCATGGGAAGCTACAACTATCCAAAATATTAACGACAAATCTATGCCCCCTTGTTTGCATACAATAGTGGCTACTAGGGCTTCATTCTTTCTTCTTGCTTTGTTGCATACCGTTCCACCAAAGCATTTTGTCACTCTCCATGCAAGCATCAAAAAGTTTCAAAGCAAACCGCTAAGTTTCAGATGTCTACAACTACTCGATATGTGAGGGGTGGCCGAAACCCAATCTCGAAGAAATGCAGCATTGTCCAGTTGTTGTGACATGTGTTATCAGAATTTTGATTTGTGGGCAAAAGGTTTACATGCTCATTTAGTGTCTTCATATAAATCTACAAATTTACATTCCTTTGATTGCTGCATTGGAAATGGACAAGTATTTCTTTTTCTTTTTTTTTAAGTTATAAACTAGTTATATGGGATTGAAATGGTTCCCAGCCTTATTACATCAAGACCGCTTTATAATATTATTTCAACAAACCACGTAGTGGTATTACAACAAATCATATGGATATTTATGCATATATTGCTTGGTAAGATTTGAATTTAGGTCCAACTTTTGAAGCCAGTGCTTTTAACCACTTGATCTCATCCTGTTTTATAATCGGCAAATATTGTTTTAATCTATATTGATTAGAAGGTTCATTTTAGTTGGGCTTATGACCTATAGAGTTCTAATAGTCTATTTGGTTTCTGGTTGCATCCATTGTCTAGTTTATTCAGTGTGATGTTTACAATATGCTGTGTATCTTTTAGAATAAAACATTTTTTGACTTGCATAGCGCTTATTATAAGTTTGGGACTATAATTTTTTCCATGTTGATGCAGAAGCGGCCAGGTTCCCCAAAGCAGCGAAGTGATAGGTCTGCCAAACCTCCCTTGCCAAATAATACATCTCAAATCCGAAAAGGAACTTACCATGCATCTTTGGAGTTCGTTCAATCATTATGTGACACATCTTATTGTTTGGTGGATCATCCAATTGAAGATCGAAGAAATGCCTTGCGTGAGGTACTTAGATTTTATTCTCTTTCTTTGATAATTTTTGTTGTGGTTATCAAGGCTGTGCAGTGTTGTGATAATATGTGAGGCCTTTAGATTTATGCATTATTATATTCAATTTTTATCCCTACTTTGAATTGAAAGATATTTAGTTTATAGAGAAGAATGACACATGTAATACCTGTCCGACATATGTGTGCAGTCGTTGGCCGAGATCAATAACCAGCTAGCAGCTCAGAGTAGTGGAGGTATAATTTATATTGTCCCAGTGATACTCAGTTTGTACGATTCCTCCAATTTTTTTCTATGCAGTTTACTCTGATATGATGCTGTATAGTTGTTTAACTTTGGTGTAGCTTACCCTAGTTGTTTACTCAAGTTTGTTTTATTTTAGGGTTACTTTCTTGGTTACTACAATGCGTTTGCAACAGTTTTAATGATGAATTCCATTGGCCTACTTTTGTCATCCATGGACATTAATAGAATTATCTTATTTATCTATGCGAGTCTGTATAACTTTTATCTTGTTTTACTAAAAAGGAAACCATGAACAGATTTAGATCTTTATTTATGTCAGATTTTTCTTATTCAGTCATCAATTATTGTGCTTTGTTAGTACCTAAATTACTACCATAGAATCTTATATAAAATTTTGTTTCAGAAATGTCTGCTAATGTTAATGCCTTTCTCAATATTTTGCAAAAGAAAACAAGAACACTGATTAGGGTAATGTAGTGCTCTAAAACAAGTTTTTATTTTCTCAAAGACTGAGAATTACTTGGTGATGCAGGATGGCACCATAAGGCATTCCTAGGGAAGGTAACTGTTGATGTCTGGGAAGTTATTAATACAATAAGTGAACTTAAATAAATTTAAGAGGATTGAGCAAGAGTTTTGAACTGAAGCAGATATAAGAGGAGTAAAAACATTCTAAAATGAAGCATATTCAAGAAGGGTCTCTGGATGAAATTGTCTAGTGGGCAGAAGAATTCAGCACTGGATGGACATGTGTACGAACAAAAAAAGTAGCAGCAAGAAAGGGAAAGATACGTGAACAACTTTGTAGGATGAAAACAATGTTTTTCTGAATTACTCTGATATATATATATGTTTTAAAACTTTATTTTTTCTAATCAAAGATTAAACATGCTCTTGCACCACAAGATGACATTTAATTTATTAATTAAAAGCAAAGAACTTTTCAAATTATAACAATTAACAGAAACTGTATTAATCTATTATAAAGATTACATACAGCATCAGCCATTTCTCTGGGAAGCTGCAAAAGGGTGGAAAATTCCTCAAAATAGGCTGAAAATATTACAAAGGATAAATCAGGCAGAAAAATGCAAATGGAAACAAGTGTTCTGAAAATGTGAGTTGTGTCTATGATCTAAAATTTTATGAATGTAGCAGTACTGATACATGCAAAACATTTCTGGTTGGGCCTTCTGGGCCCCCCGACTCCTAATATATAATTACACACAGCATTATATACTTAAATTCAAAGTCTGTGAGAACCATTTGACAACCATATTCAAAGTCTGTCAGAGCCATTGTACAACCATTACCAGTAACCAGTCATACCCTGGTTTGCAATCTGAGACCTTTACAGTTCTAGACTAATATTTTTGTTATAACAACCACAAATTCTAGGAGCCTTTGGTAGATAAATCTATCAAAACAAAACCTATCCACATTCACACCAAAACAATAAAATGATTTACAGGAATTCACCAAAACAAAGCTGAGAGGAAATTAAAATGTAAAAAAACTAAGTCTAATAGATCCATAATCAGAGCAATTTAAGAAGCCATAACTTACTAGGAATGTTCACTCCCAGAATTCAAGCAAGTACTTTGATCATCTTCTCAAGATTCTTCTGCTGGTCCTGGAAATCAATGCAATAAAGTATCCATTGTGCTACAGATCCAGAATGTGTTTATGAATTTAGCAGGCCTAATTTGAACCATTTTTGATACACATGCCTCTGCATAATAGATCTTATGGGAAGTGTTCTAATGCAATTTTGGTCAAGATCATGAAGCATTCTATCACGACTTTCCCAGTGCTTGTGTTGTTTTAAGTCCTCTTTCTATGGGTAACTTAAGTTCTTCTGTGCATCCTTCTCATATTCAGCTCATGACTGCCAAATGGGTTCTTAATCCTCCTTTTGTGAACTCAAGGGGAGGAGGTGGGAAAAATAAGGGCTCACGAAGAAATACTGATTGGAAGAAAGGGAGCAAAACGACTACCAACTACCAGAATGCTTCAAAGCTTGAATGAGGAAAGAAAAACAGGAAACATTCAAATTAAATCCAGTCACAGAATACCAGAGGCTAGAGAAGAGTCTTAGGACATTACCATAAACAAAAGCCTTCAGATAGCAGTTTCTGAGGAGCTCTGTTATTTTCCAGATTGGGCAAACCACAAAGTTCAAAGTTTGGGAACCTACATTTGAAACAGACTGTTAGTCTAATTGTATAGTAAATTGAGAGAAAAAAGAGTCCAACTGTCCAACCTGCCTTCATGATTCCCCGAAAAGACTACAGGGTTCCCTGATATTGTAGATGGCCTCTCTTAACTCTCTTTCCTTCAAGCATGCAACTGTCTCCTCTTCATCAACACTGATTTCTCTACAATGCAATAGAGGGGGAGGAGGAATTTCTCTACAATGAAATAGAGCGGGAGGAGGAATGAAAGAGGATCTATGCTTGAATCATTAGGAGGCATCTTTAGAAACAATGGCATCCAACATCCCAATAATCCCTTGTGGTCTATTGGGTTTCACCTTCAGATAGGGTGCATTGCATAGTAAGATTTTTATCATTTTGTAGGAGGTCCTGCTTGTAAGCTATGATATTTATTTGATGTGCATTTTCAGTGAAACTGGTTCCTATGTGGTCTGGATCATCCTGAGGCCTTTGGGAGTGCCTTTATGATGCATTTGGAGGTTACTAAACTAATTGTGCAATGGACACAGTCCCTGTGAGCAATGATTTCATCGATCCAATTCCACGGACACTACCGTTTCCTGCATTGTAACTGCAATGACAGTTAGGCAGTAATTGAAATTTTTAGTAAAACTAAAGTCCAAGCTAGACATCTATTTATCAACTGGGCCCAAATTATGAGGCTTCCAGAGTTAATACAAAATCTCAATTGGGTTAATTGCTAAGATTAACAAAAATTACAGACTGGCCATGGCTATCTCATAATAGAGAAACTTTCTATGTTACTGTAACACAGTTTCACACTATGGTTTTGTTCAATGATGTTACCTGAGTTTTGTGCTCTCTAATTTCTGCTTCCCGTTCAAGAGTGAGCTTGTTGAGATCACAATATCCTACACTTATTTGGGGGGTTTAATTCTAAGGTTCTTCCCGTAATCTCTGACCTGCATGTCAATCATGACATTGCAAGGGATATACAGCACCGTGTTCTTGAACAATAATGTTTTCAGATACATTTTTAGAATATACCATCAAAGATGTGACTTTTTGACTTTATCTCAAACCCACAGTCTTTTATGGGTCTGAAGTTTGTTGGCTGAGTTTGAGACCTTCTGATCAGGCATGCGTTGAGAGTTTAGACTATTTTACTTCATTGTACAATCTGCTTCCATACAGCTCCATTGTGCATTGTACAGGCTGAGTTTGCAGCCACTTGCTGCTTCTTGAGAGTATTTTTAGGCTCAATTTCCATTCCCACCATTTATGATGCAAGGGGATCATACTTCAAGTTGGGAAAGTTAACCCATTCCTAGCCCTGCTCTGCAGAGAGTTGCTTTTATGAATCGAAGCCTTCGGCTTCATACCTTCAAGAAGTGATTATCCTTGGACGATAAACGTTGAAGTGGCTCTCACGGCCTCAGCAGATTTCCAATCTGATAATCTCCTTTAAATTTTCTTCCAGAAGCAGGTGACACTAAGTTCCTCTTGGATGATATGGTTGCATCTTGCTCAGATGAGTTAGAGTTGCAAGATGGTGCTTTCCCCATGGAGCGGCTACTAGGGGATCTTATCCATACATAGGATGAGACAGACAGGATCACCAGTGTCCACAGCCCACAAGTTCTAAAACAGACGTGCATTTTGAGATTCCTCTCTGTATCCCCTGCTTACAGTGCACCTCTTCCCTGCAGTGGATTTTCTATGACAGCTTGAGCCTCGCTTGTGCCATGCATGTATACTGCTTGTACTATTTAAGTACTATATAAGATGCATATGTTCCACATGATGTCATCTACACAAAGACATGTTCTGCCCATTTCAAGTTGGAGTTTGTATTTTGTATTTTTTGGAACACTATTTTTGACTTACCCTAAGCTGTTATAAGCATGTGGAATTTTTTGAGTCACATTGACCTACTTTGGTCACTCGTGGACATGAATAAAATCTCTCTTTTCCCTCTCAAGGGGGGAAATCTCGATCCAAACATCAAACAATATTTTTGTCCTTCCTTAGTAATCTGTGCTTAGGATTGGAGGCAAGATAATGACAGCTTCAGCATTTAGGTGTGAAAATCATACCTCAAATGCTGTGGAACATAGCAACAATGTACAAGGCTGTTGAAGTTAGTAGTGAATGGGCTGAAAACTTAGGCAGAACAATGGAATTAGAGACTGTGATCTTTGGTGGAAAACATTTGTCAGAATTTTAATCAATACACTATTAATTTGCTGCCTCCTATCTGACCCAAAAATAAGTGCCTTGGTAATATGTGAAGGGGCAGACCTTGGATCAGATATGAAATGGAAGTTCAAAGTGTTGTTGAGGAAGTGGTAAATGTAGCATATCCTTTATCTGCAAGGCTTAAGTCGAAGGATTGTTCAGAGAACAGCGCATCGAAGGATGTGTAAGATGGAACAAAAATGGTCCAAAATACCCATTATGCCAAAACAACTGACCATGCTCTTAATATATTCTCAAATATGATCTGTATGCATTAAGAAAGAGAAGTTTTTCATTTATTTACAAGGGTTAAGTGGTTTTTAATATGGCATAGGATTCTATGCTGGCCATATCCACATTCAGGACTTGTTTTTGAAATATTTGGGGAAGTATTATGTAATCTTGTTTAATCCATTTTCACATGTTAGAAGTTGCATTTGCTTTGGTGCTTGGGACAAGTATGTCACATTGCAAGAGAACACACTTTACAACAGCTCCTTAATCAAAAACTTGCTGTTCAGTTCTGATATAATCTCATGATTGTTATGACAGGGGTCTGCTTTCCCATGGGAAAGGGTTTGTATCGTGTGGTTCATATTCCTGAAGATGAAGCTGTTCTCTTAAATTCTAGAGAAAAAGCTCCTTACCTTATTTGTGTTGAGGTTGTGAAAGGAGAAAGCCAGAGGTATGCACTGCAAACTGATGATGCTGTAGGTTAGTTCGAGAACATTTAATCAAATTTCAATGAAATTCTGATGTTTTGATGTCAACATACAGTGATATGAATTCTAATAAAGTTATTAAATGAGGTTTGATTTGATAAATATCTTGTTTAAGTATTTGAAGAAGTTTCTACGAATTGTTTTGACTCTAGATTATGGTTTTTGCGGCTTGCAGCTTGACCCCAGGGAACAAGGATTCCATGTCTCATAAACTTTCCCGAGGTGGAATTCCATTAGCAAATGGAGATGTGCAGTTACAGCGTCCCCCCCCTTGGGCTTTTCCTTTGTGGAATCAGCAAGATTTGCAGCGCAATAGCACTGATCAGATGTTGCGTTCTGCATCCCAAGCCATTGATCAAGCAATGGCAAATCTATGGGAGACAAAAGTGAAATTTGTACATGTGAGCCTTTCTGTTAACCGACGAAGTCAGGATGTTCAAAGCAATCAAAATAAAACACCAGGAACTATACTTGAAAAGGCTGCAAATAATGGTCTTAATGGATATAATGAACAGAGAACATCAAGCAGTTCATTGATTTTGAACCATACAGCAGAAAATGGGCAAGGTGTGGAGGATGTTGCTGATCAAGGAGGCAGCAGGGAACAAGTTCCTCATGAAGATTGGATTAGTGTAACTTTGACTGCTGTTCCTGGTCTCAACATGGAAGATGTAGAAGACCAAGAGACAATAGGAAGAAAAGACCATCGTCGTGTTCCAAGTACAATTGCTATGGCTGAAGTAAAGGTGGGCGTGTAAGTGGAAAGAAGAAATAATTTCATTGTATTGTTTGTTGTTATTTGATTCATGTGAGTTTGGTTATTAAAGAATATATGTGTCCATTTTAGCTTTGTAGGATTGCCTTTGCGAGAGCTTTGTTTACCATTTTCTCTTGCTGATGTTTTTTCTTCCTTTATGTAATACCTTTTAGAAATTATTGAATGATCTACAGGTTCTAGTAGATTTTCTTTGTCATTGAGTGATGTGTATACCATATGGCTTTAGAAGTGGGATGGCATGGAAGATTTGATGGCACTGAAAAAGGCAAGGAGGTTAGGCATGGGGGTCATGCTATGACTAGGATGCTTCATAACATAGTTTGAAACTTGGAACCGACAATTACTTGAGAAGGTCATTTTTGACTCAGACTTGGTGGCTCAGGACAACTTGGCAAAAAATCTTGAACAAAATACATAAATTCAAAAAACAAATATTACTAAAATGAATTTGACAGCTGCAAAGTCTATTTTCTATTAGATTTTCCTTATTGGGAATAAAAATGAAATTTTATATTTGATATTATATTTTTTGTATGTATAAATTTAAGGAGGCATGAAAAATTATGAACATATTATAAAGTTTAAATACTTTAATATTATTCGTGCTTTCTTCGAGTCATAGAAATTACTTCGTATAACAAACATTATAATATTTAATTAATAAATTTCCCTTCTATAAAAATATTATAAATTTTATCAAGTCACATGAGATCAAGTGGTAAAAAATGTGGACTTTAAATGTGGGCAACATGGAGACTCAGGTTCAAATCTTGCTGGGCTATATATACATAATTTCCAAAATATTATTGAAATGAAATGAAAGATTTCAATTACGTCCACGAGACCCAAATATGGTCTATGGGACCTCAAATATGGAAGTACAATTACTCAAGTCATATCATATGATCTTTAATATCTTTGAGAAGGTTGTTCCTTCTCCTGCTGATTTGGGTTAGCAATTCCCCAACTTTTTTTATTTTACTGTCTTCAAATAACTCTGCCATAGACCCGTTCCCAAGTGTTTCTTTGTATTTGCCACGGATATCTGAAAAACTCGGGCATTTATAGATGAAGTGGTGCCTCTGTCTCTACTGCCCCTGTGCTGCATAGAGTACATATCCTTTCTTCGCATTGTTCTTTAGGCGTTGTCCATCTCCCTGTTTCACATCCAAGCCTATGAGAGCTAGTCCTTATTTGAGCAATGAGGATTTTTTCCATCCACTTGATTTTAGTGCCTATATACGCTTTTTCCTTGTGGTCATACGTTGGGTTAAACTTTGCAATATAATATTGTCTTTTCCTGCTTGCATTTTTCCACATTCCACTTCTGAAATTTTCATTCACATAATTTTTTATGTCTTTGTTGACATTTGGGCATTCATTTATGTTGATTTCCCAATGTTTCATCCATTTTTTATTTTGTTTCATCCATGTATTCTTCTGCCTATGCAACTCTTCGTCCCTAGCTGCCCTAGGCCATCTGTCATTTTTCATGTTTTTTGTTTTTTTCAAGTAACATAACAGCTTGGTCATAGCAATTGCTTCTAAAGGGAACATTCTAGTTTTAGTTTCAGCTAGAATAATTTCATAAGGGGTTGTGGCCTTAATTTTCAGAAAATTTGTGATTAGATATTTTTGAATCCTTTCTATTTGCCTTCATTTTGCATTTGTTGTGCCACTAGCCCACACCTCGCAACCATACAACAAAACCGGTGTAACAAGTAGGCCAAATAAGACCTTGGTGGTCTTCCAGTCCCACAACTCGGCATTCCTACACCTATTTTAAAGTGCATATAGTGCTCTCCAACCACTTTGAGTTCTTTTCATCCTACATGTATTCCAATTAAGTTTGTCATGAAAGTCTATGCCCAGGTATTTGTATTCTACTACTACCTCAAGCGGTTCTCCTGCAAACTGAAATTCGAGCTGTTGCTTCTTCTTTTTTGAAAGCGTAATGAGACAAAATCTCTCCTCTATTATTTCTAATTATTCCTCCTCCTCTTGCTGGTCCTGGATTTCTTTTAGAAGCTCCGTCAAAATTCAATTTAACCCACTCCATATCTGGTGGTTTCCACTTTATATTCTTTGCTTTCTTTTTGCTTCTCCTTTACCCAATATCATAATTCCATTTAATGACTTGACTCCATCTATCAAGGCTCTCTGCTTCCAGATTAGGGATTGGGTGAATTGATAGGGTTGGTTTAGACTCCTCTATGGCTAAACATATCTTCCTTTTCATTACCTCTAAACTGCTTTCCTTTCTTTTAAATATTCTTCTATTCCTTTCTAGCCATACAGTCCAAAGTATTGTATCTTTTGATATATCCCATATTGTCCGTAAAGCCTCACTTTTATAAGTGCTCTGCCATTGCTTTAACCAATCTTCAATTCTGCTATTCATCACCATGCATTTACCAAACATATTAAGAATCCATTGCCATAGATTCAAGACTATTGAGCAATGTTCCAAGAGATGATCTATACTCTCCTCCTTTTTACAAAAAATACATTGAGAGGGGCCATGAAAACCCCTTTTCATAAGGTTATCCCACGATAAAATTCTTCTATGACCTACTAGCCAAACAAACATTTTGACTTTAGGAATGCTTGGGCTATCCCAAATATCTCTCCATATTCTAGTGATATGTTGGTGTTGTACATTATATCCACTTCTTGTTGTGTAATCTCCTGAGCTATTCAACTCCCAAATCAATTTATCCTTGGCTCCCCTCGAAATAATCACAGTTGTTATCTTTCTACTCAAATGTCTCCTAGCATCAATGTCGTGTATACTTGTAAAAAAATCTTCTTTCCATTTGTATATTCCTTCCAGATCTTTGTACAAAATGTTCGAAACCCTATCACCATATTTGTCTTGAAGCGATCTCATCCAAGGTTTCAAAATTGGATCTAAATTGAGTGGTTTTTTATCACACCAAGTATCCATCCAAATATAATTTTTCTCTCCAGTTCCCACCACCCATCTTAAACCTTTAATCATAAAATCATTAGATTTTTTTAAACCATTCCGAAGAGCAGAACCATTTGGTAGAGAGAAAGGAGTAAATATTAAACTTGGGCCATTGTCTTTGACCGTCTTTGTACAATCTCCAGATAAATTTTCCCCTAAGAGCTAAGTTTGCATCTGTAAGAACTCTTAAACCAAGACCTTCCCTAGTTTTATCATCACACACCTTGCTTCATTTCACCAAAGGAAATTTGCTTTTATCATGTAAACCTGACCACAAAAAGGATTGCATAATATAGATTAAACTTTTTTCAACTGATTTTGGCATAGAATACAATGACATATAATATGTTGGGATGGCCTGAAAGATTGACCCTTTATTTCTTTTTGATTTACTTGGATGAAACTATTATTACACTTCCTTTTTTTTATCTTGAATTTCATGTTGAACTTCATCAAAAAATTTTGTGTGTTGAATATCTTCAAACTTGATGCTTGCAAAACTGGAATTTGAACCTAGACAGAGTGACTATGATGTTAGTTATAGTTGATGTTCAAATCACAGTTCTCAATTATCCCTATAATTGAATTTCACACCTATGTATAGGTATAATTGATTTGATTATTATATGATATAGTTATGTAATTGTCAAAACAAGATGCCTGTTAAACATTTTTTGGCAAGCAAAACTAGTTAAAAAGAAGTCAGATAATTGAGTTCAGTGGAGGGCTTAAGTTTGAATGTTGTTAGCTCATCTCAACATGTTTTTGAGTTGTTCTCATTCCATAATAATGTGTTCTTCTTTGAACAATTTAAGTGAAATCACATTGATGATATTCTTCATTCTCTTCCACCTCTCAGAAGATTTCAGGTTTTGCGTTAGTTTTAAAAATCACTGGAAGTGGCATTGGAAATATCACATTACTTCAAAAGGGGTTAGTAATTGATTCTTAAAATATATACCTTATCATTGGAAGTCCAAGTTTGCTTTTTCATATTACAGACTCATATACTTATGGCTTATGAAGTTCAAAATTTCTAACAGAATTCCTTAATTCTATGGTTATGCATTTCTTATAACATCTAGTCTAATTGGAACCGAGCTAAAATATGAGATATTTGTCCTGCTGTTACAATGATTTATATTTCTTCAGATTTTGATGTTCGTGAATTGTTCAGGGCTCAGGGAGTTGAAAATATGTTTCCTCAGTCTTGATTTTTGCTCTTGAAGTTTTACAATTTCGTCCTTCTCAATGAAAACAAATTGCTCATGACTGGTGAACATTAAAACCAAGTATAATTAAGATTTGGTGAAGGTGAAACTAAATTCCATTATATGTCTAAAGTTGGCTATGACGGAGTTTAGGCTACTTGAACAATTTACAGCTTTGAAACCATTAAGAAAAAGATATAGTAGAGTAGTGGTAGCTATGGCAGTGCTACATATAAATGGAGGTTGTGTTTGGTATAGCACAAGTGGATATGAAGACAGTGGTGTGCAAGGCAATGACAGTGTTTACAATTGTGCAACTAATGTAGATTTAGATATTCTATTAAGTTGTTTAGATATTATATTGTATTATATTTGTTTATCTTTTAGTTACCCGATCTTGTGTTTGTCACTATATTTGATATAAATTGCTGTGTTACATTCAACTATTATAATAATGCCCGGTGTCATTGTAAACAATGAAATTATGGATTTGCAAGAGTTGCAAAGCAAACATTGATGACTTCTGTGACAATCGTAAAGTCATTAACACTGGTGCATATTGCAATTTTAGCATTATTGCTAAAAGTGCGAGTAAAACATTCAAAAGGTTACTTCATGAAATACACAAGCCGTTATAGTTGGGTAATGTCCTGATGCGAAGAAACAAAAATGTTTCTACATGCTCATTATCTTGTAATGTTCTAGGGTTTTAAGAATGATCCAAAAATTGATCAGAATCTTTGCGGACAAAATTAGAGACAAGCGGACAGTGTCATTTCCATAACCAAACCTGACCAAGGAGACCTCTGCAGTGGGAAATTTCACAACTCCCATGGACTATACACCCTTGGAACCAAGATGCCATCAACATCATGAAAGGACAGATGGCATCTAGAAAAAAAGCCAACTTTTTACTGACTTTGCAATGTTATTAATTTATAGGTTGGGAAAGAAGATGGAATGTCAAGGAGATTGAGGTGATGTTGCCACTATAACAGATTGAGGCAAAGCAAAGGAGAGTTGCTGTGTAGGTTTTCCTGGTAGAAGGAAAGGTGCTTCTTGGTGAGCTGTGTCATAAACATGTAGAAGCATAGTAGAGAAAATTGGACTTGGCGCAGACTTGGCAAGACCAATTTATGATTCAGACTTGATCAGACTCGACAAAAGAACTCAACCAAAAAGAAGAAGAAAATGCAAATTTTCATTGAAAAATAGATTTTCTCAAGCATGTCACAATTAGTTGACATTATACACATCTAAAATTAGTACAACCTTAAACTACACAAGAAACACGTATCAAGCAAAGAAATTTTAACGCCAAGAAATATTTTTATATTGAATATCATATATCAAAGGTAGAAAATGTCTCAAAATGCTTCATAGGTCCACTACAACTCATCTATCTAGTGTCAAGCAATGCCTTTGCCTAAGCTCTAGTCCTCTCTCTTTGTGCCCATGCATGCCTCTTTCTCTACCTTTGCCACAAACTCTTCCTCCATCTTTTCGAGGTCATCCGGTGAAAGGAGATGCTCTTGTTGCTCCTCCTCTAGTCCTATGATCCAATTAGATGATGGATCAATCTCATCTAAATCAATTACCTCATAATTTGAGCCCACTTTTTTTTTATATCAGAGGCAAAGGTTGTAATGAACAAGCACAAACTCATTCAGCTTTTGTTGCGTGATTCTATTACGCTTCTTGGAGTGAGCAAATATACTCCAATTACGCTGTCAGCCTGAAGATTGACATAAATCTCTGACGGCAAAGTGCTGGAGATTGGGCGTATAGGCACTGAAATTCTGCCATGATAAATCTAGAAAATGCCAAAAAAAAGAATTTATGTAATTTGAAATTATTTTTAAAAACAAAACTCAAGCATTAACAAGTTGATTTGTATGGGTTACTAAGTCTTTGAGCTGTCCTTCCCTGAAGGCACTATGGGGTCAAGAAAAGGTAGCCTTGACAGCTCTTGTAATCTTGCTATTCATCCTGAATCAAATTGTGAATCCTCTGATCTAGGACCATCTTGTTAAGGCACTGTTGAAGGCCCGCCGTTACCTCATAGTCATCCTTAAAGGATTCTTCATAAACGAAATTGGGGTTTAGGTAGTACCTTGCTGCATGTTGTGACCTATGGAGTTGAGAAGATCATCAATAGTCACTTAGTTCTCCAATGGGAAGGTATTTGGATTCTACATAATTATAAAATGAGGCAATTGCCTTTTTAACCCTATCCATGACCTCTTAATGGAGTTGAGAAGTCCGTTGACAGTCACTAAATTCCCAAATGGGAAGGTATTTGGATTCGACATAATTATAGAATGAGGTAATTGCCTTTTTAGCCCTATCCATGTCCTCTTATAGATATCCCATGGGTGATTTTTCTCCATCAACAAGACAAAGAACCCTCACCAAAGGCTTTGCCACCTAAAGTCAAACTGAGATATATTAGTTATCGTTAGCAATTTAGCTATTTGAAATATGGATTAGAATTTAAAATTTGCAAATGCAAAAAAAAAATTAACTTAAGGCTTGTACCTTAATTTCCTCATTCATAGCTGTTTGAAAGGGTTCCTCAAGCACATAATTGTACACCTTTTGGGCTTCATTGGAGAATCGATATCTAGTAGCTTCTTTTCATGTCTACTTCTCACTCACAAGTATCCTCTTCAATGCCCTTTTGCATCAAACGGGCTTTGCAATATAATGGAGTTTGTGGCAAATCGTATCACTTTAGCTCACACAACTCCCTTTCATTAGTGAACTTCCTCATTAGTTGGAGAGCCCATAATTGGTTGTAGATAATTTTGCAATACATTTGGCCTTATTTACAACCTTGGAAACCCAGGGTAATTTCTCAATGTCTTCAAGAAGCAAATTGAGACAATGGGCTGTAAATGGTATCCAAAAAATTGTAGGGAATCTCTCCTCCAAAATCCTTTCTTCTGCCACATATGCTGTTGTGTTGTCCATGGTAACTAGGACAACGTTTTCCTCCCCTCCCTCCAACACAGCCTCCTTCAACAACCCGACAAGCATTTCGACACTCTTAGTTTGTGTTGATGCATCCACTGACTTGAGGAACATTATTCCTACTATATAAACAACCAAAAAATTGATCAATAACGTATTCTTCCTATCAGTACACCCATTGGACATGATTGTGCAACCCTTTTTTCTCTATATTTTTTGTTGTTTTTCAACCAAATATTGGATATCCTCCATGGATTCTTGAAGGAGAGGGCCCCTAAAATCATTAGAAGTAAGCGCCTTAATTTCTGCGCTGCAAATGTTGATGGCATCTACCATTCCCTATCAATATGGAGGCCTTGCCACATTGAAGGGAATGTTAGTAAAATACCAAAAGTTTGCACAAGCCCTCCTTGTGACCTTGTGCTTCACTTGGTTCCATGCCACCATGTCCTTGAGTGAGGGTTGTGACCTTGAAGCAGAACGTTCCACAAAAGAGGCGATTCTATCCCATTCCCCAGGTTTGCCACTAATGGAATTGATGTACTGCGGCACCCTTGGAAAGGGCCAAAGGTGCAACCCTCCATAGGAGGAGGACAAGGAGGATGACAAGCCATTGCGTGGCTTGTTCTTTCCTTCAGATGTTTTTTCTTGTCATAATCTTCCAGGAGGGCATTGCATTCCCTTGTAACTTTAGTCTCCACCTCTTTACATGGCGTGGCATCACGGGCAGATATCCCCGCCAAGTAGTATTTGAGGCGGTTTATGCTTTTATAAATTTTGGTGTTACAATAGTTGCAGTAGAGTTACCCTGTCTTTGAACCCTCCTTTGCATGCTTCCAAGCCGACTCTCTCTTTTCAATCATTTTCTTTCAATCCAGCTGCACATGGAGACAATCATTGAGTAATTAGAAACTTAAAATAAGAAAAGCCCTAGGTTTAAAGTATTCAAAGCTGAAACTTCATTTTTTACCTCAACTCCAAGTGCTTGGCAGCTATTAGATTCTTGAAATCTAGAAAAATTGTGTTTGAGGATGCAAATGTGTGCTTTTTGTGGCTGCGTTTACCCCGTCTTAGCTCTGTGTCACTGGAAACAGCAGAAATGAGCCAAAAATGAAAAAGGGATTTTCTATTCCATTTTCTGCACTTTTTTCTCTGTGGTAGAGTATTTTTTTTTGGACTTGGTGGACTCACGCTTTCCCAAGTCCAAGTTTTTGGCCGAGAAAAAAATAAAAAACAGTGAGTCAAAAAAAAAAAACTCTCCAGGTTGGTTTCAAAAAACTCTTTTTGAGCGACTTGTGCTTGGACTGGGCTGAAAAACTCGCCGAGTTTAATAACTATGTGCAGTAAGTATTTTTTGTGGGAATACAGTTGTTCTCTCATTTTCCCATGAAGTTTTTGCTCCAGGATGGTTTTCCTAGGTTAATTTTTTATGTTTCATGTGTGCCTTTTGTTTTTTATATATTTCTTTCTTAATCCTCATTAATTGTTGTACTGGAAGAGGATTTTGAATGAATATTACAAGTATCAGCATTTTCAATGATGTTGTGATAAGTAAAAACTTTAAAACAGTAATTTGCAATGAAACATATCTTTGATGAATCTGATAAGCGAATAGTTGGGTGTAGTGGTTGGTACGGCACAAGTGGATATGCAGACAGTGGTGTGCTAGGCAATGGCAATGGTTATGATTGTGCAATTATTGTGGATTTAGATACTCTATCAAGTTGTTTAGATATATATATTTTTTCAATGGGTTATATGGGATTGAAACGGTCCCCACCCGTATTACATCATCACCACATAGTGGTATTACAACAAAGCTTGGATATTATCCATGTATCATTTGGCAAGATTCGAACCTCGGTCTCCTTGAAATGTTGAGGAATTTAATCGGTTGAGCTAATGCCACTTGATAAATTGTTTAGATATTATATTATATCTATTTATCTATTAATTTTCAAATTTTTAGTGCTTGTAACTGTATTTGATGCAAAATGCTGTGTTACATTCAACTGCAATAATAATCCCTGGTGTTACTGTAAATGATGAAACTATGGATTTGTAGGAATTGCAAAGCAAAACATTGATGACTTCTTTGACAATCCTAAAAGCATTAACATTGGCCCATATTGCAATGTTAGCATTGTTTTTGAATGTGTGAGTAGAAGGTTAACTAATGTGTGAGTAGAAGGTTCAAGAAGTTAATGAAACACAAAAGCCATTATAGTGGGAAAATGTCCTGATGCAAAGAAGCCAAAATATTTTTAGATGTTCATTCTCTTGTAGTGTTGTAGAGTTTGTAAGAATGATTTGAAAATTGATCAGAATCATTGCCGACAAAATTAGAGATGACAAGTGGACAGTACCACTTAATGCTGCTCATCCATAACTGAGACCTGACCAAGCAGACCTGCAAAATGGTACACCCTTGGAACCAACATGACATCATTGTCATGACAGGACAGATGGCATCCAGGAAAAAAAACTTCATATTGATTTTGAAATGGTATTAATTTTTAGCGTGGGTCAGAATTTGGAACCTTAAGGAGATTGAGGGGATGTTGCCATTGCAACAGGTTGAACTGATTAGATTTGTGGACCACAAATTTGACCCATTTGTCTATAAAAATTATGAAGAAACCAATATGGGTTTTCTTTTTTAAGCTGTTGTACAGAAAGGGGACAATTTTGAGCAAGGCATAGCAAAGGAGAGTTGCTTGAGCTGTTCCTGGTAGAAGGTGTAAATTTTCCAAACCCTAGATAACTGCTGTCCTATGTTATTTTCAAATAAATCAGATCTGAGAACAATTTATTCAAACATGCAACAGTCACACGGATGGCTGGAAAAAATAAACAGCGTGAACAGCAGAAGTTAAATATATTTTTGAACCTGAAATATTACAAATAAAAGAGGCTACAGCTACAGCAGAATACTTATGCTCTCTTGCTGCTTTTCTAGCATCGCTGTTCTTCTCCTCCTAAACTTGTAGTTTTCCTTTTGTAATCTGTTTTCCTCCCATTCTTTTCTGTGTCTTTGTTTGTGTATCTAAAACACTCTTGATCTTCTCCTTTTATCCTTGAAAAAGGTAACCCTAATCTCTCTAACCCTAAGATTAGATCTCATCTCATCTTGAGATGTGAGGTTAAAAATAGAAAATAACTTAAGTGAATATCAAAATAGAATCACTTAAGTGAAGTACAAAATAGAATCACTTAAGTGAACTTAAAAATAGAAAATCACTTAAGTGAATTTCAAAATAGAATCACTTAAGTGAACTTAAAAATAGAAAATCACTTAAGTGAAATTCAAAATAGAATTAGAAATGTCTCGAACCACTTCTAGCACGTTCATACTGAAGCCTGTGCAAGAAGTTCCTGTCCGAGCTACATTTCTCAACACTCCCTCTTAGCGAAGAAGGAATTCTGCACCAATCCAAGTTTGTCTCTGAATGCTTCAAACTTCCCTTTCACTAAGGGCTTGGTCAGAATATCAGCTACCAGCTGATCTGTGGGAATATACTAGAGCTTTATGGCTCCCTTATGAATCTGCCATCCCATAGATGAAGCTAAAGACATAACTACTCTAATGGAAGTGTATTTGGCGACTAGAGAAAAAGTCTCCTCATAGTCCACTCCCTCTTTTTGGGAGAACCCTCTCGCCACAAACCTTGCCTTGAACTTCTCGATGCTGCCATCTGCAGCATGCTTACTTTTGTAGAGCCACTTGGAAATCACAACTGACTTCCCCTCCGGTCTTGGCACTATGTCCCAAACATCATTCTTCATGATGGAGGTGTACTCCTCCACCATGGCATCCCGCAAAACCTGTTGGTCTCGTTGCCTCCCGAAAATTGGTAGGCTCTCGAATTTATGATGTTACTCATCAATGCCATGTAGCTTGAAAACTTCCTTGGAGGTCTCGCTCTCTCTAATCATGCTGCTAGGAGCCTCAACATACTCCTCAAGATCCCTCAATGTCTGTGTAAGCCATTGAGGTCTCCTGATAGAACTAGAAGGGGCTAATGTCTCCACCTCCTCACCTGAAGGTTGTTGTTTTGAACTAGAAACCACTGGTGTCTTTGGTGACCCTGGCTCAACCTTCGGAGCTTCTTGCTCCTCATTCTCTATCACTGGAATAGGCTCATGGGACTTCCTGGATGCAACGTCCTCCTCAAACTTTACATCACTACTCACTACTGTCTTCCTCTTCTCTGGAATATAAACCTTGTAAGCTTTTGAAGTCTCACTGTATCCTACAAATAAACCCTTCCTACTGGAGGGCTCCAACTTGGTTCTCTTCTCTATTGGAACATGGATATAAACTGGACATCCAAAGATGCGGAAATGACTCACCTCTGGTTTCACACTAGTGAATGCCTCCTCTGGTGTCTTGTCCTCCAAGATCCTGTGAGGACACTTGTTTTGGATGTAGACTCGTTGTGTTGCATGCTTCTGCCCAAAGAAACGTCGGCAAGCCCCGGTCATGAATCATGGCCCTAGCAGCCCCTATGATGGATCGATTCTTTCGCTCTGCAACCCCATTCTGTTGTGGGTTGTATGGAACAATCAACTCCCTCTTGATTCTTGCCTGCTTGTAGAAACCATCGAACTCCTTGTAGGTATATTCATCTCCATTGTCTGATCTCAAGACTTTGATCTTCTTCTTTGTCCGGTTCTCAACTAGAGCTTTGAACTCCTGAAACCTGCTAAAGACTTCATCTTTGGTCTTTAAAAAGTAGATCCATGTCTTGAGAGAGAAATCATCAATAAAGGAAACATAGTACATGCTACCTGAAATTGATGCTACTGACATCGGTCCACAAACATCCGAATGTACTAGATCTAGTATCTTCTTAGACCTATGCTCATTGTTTGGGAAAACAGCCTTGGCGTGCTTGCCAAGCGTGCACCCTCTACATACTCCTTGTTGCTCAATGCTGAACTCTGGAAGACCTGTGACTATCTCCCTCAAAATAGGCAACACTCTATGATGTAGGTGCCCCATCCTCTTGTGCCACAAATCACACAAGTTGTTACTGCTATGAACTAGGGCTCGAACAAGTTCACCTTGCAACCTGTATAAACTGCCTTATCTAACCCCTATTACTTGTGCTGTTTCCGGGCTAGATTCTTTTGGTCTAATAAGGACATGCTGGTTCTTGAACTCCACTGCATAACTCTTATCCTTCATAACCGAAACTGAAAGCAAGTTCTTCCTGAGACCTGGAACAAACAAAACATCATCAAAGTCTAAAGATTTCCCTGATTGGAGTCGAAAAGGAATGGTACCAATTCCTACAACTCGATATTTGGTATCATCACCAAGCTCAACCTGAACCCCTGAGTCCTGCTCTTGTAGACCGGTAAAACATTGTCGGGCTGATGTCATGTGCCGAGATGCCCCACTATCCACATACCAAGCATTCCTTGGAACCGTGCTGGTAGAAAGGCAAGATACCAATGAGAAATCCTTCTCGAATTTGGCAACAAACTCACTCATTTGAGTTTCTGCAGAGGCTACTACCTGCATCCGCTGCCGCTTCCCTTTGCCCTTCTTGTCCGGACACCATGATGCATAATGGCCGTGCTCATGACAAATGAAGCACTTGATCTTGCTCAAGTCCTTCCCCGACTGTGAGGTTGACTCCTCATTCTTTACCTCACCCTTGTTGGGTCCTTTACCTTTGCCCTTCTTGGTTTGCCCAAAAAGAGCTAGGTTATCGTCACCACCTTTCTTGTTGGCCTTTGACTCCATCCGAGTCTCCTCCCGGATGAAATCATCCCACAGTTTCTCAAATTTGGGAAGGTTCTCACGAGCACAAATGCCTTTGACAAATGGTTCGCATGAAGCTGAGAAACCATTAAGTGCCACTTTCACCAACTCTGTGTCTTCAACCTTCTCCCCTGCTGCTGCCAATTGATCACGAATCTGTGTGATCTTTATTAAGTAACCGGTAGCGGTGTCAGATCTGGTCATCTCCATAGATATGAGTTTGTTCCGCAATATCATCTTCCTGTTTATGTTCTCGCTCTGGTAGAGGCTAACTAGGGCATCGAACATCTCCTTTGCCTTACTCTTCTCGGATATGCGAGGAATCAGGTGATCCTTCACTGCATCCAAGATCATCCGCTTGGCCTTCACTTCCTTCTTTTTGTGAGCTGCCAATTCCTGCGGATCTATAGGCAAAGTCACATCAGCCTTGAAAATATCCCAGAGATCATTCTCTTCCAATAAGAACATTACCCTAACTTTCCAGGGCAAAAAATTGGAGGCACCTTCCAATCTATCCTCAAATATGAGGCTAGATGTTGCCATTTCTGAGATCTGCTGAAATATTAATGACTGAAAAAAAAACAGTCCTGCAAATAAGCTTAGTCCTTCAAGCTAAAAAAAAAAAATATGAAACCCTAACTGTTTTTTTTTTATTATTTGCTTGAAACCCCAACTGTTTTTTTTATTATTTGCTTGAAACCCTACCCTAACTTTCCAGGGCAAAAAATTGGAGGCACCTTCCAATCTATCCTCAAATATGAGGCTAGCTGTTGCCATTTCTGAGATCTGCTGAAATATTAATGACTGAAAAAAAAACAGTCCTGCAAAACAGTCCTTCAAGCCAAAAAAAAAAATATGAAACCCTAACTGTTTTTTTTTTATTATTTGCTTGAAACCCCAACTGTTTTTTTTTTATTTGCTTGAAACCTTAACTGCTAAAATATTTATGACTAAAAAAAAACAGTCCTGCAAATAAGCTTAGTCCTTCAAGCCAAAAAAAAAATGAAACCCTAACTGCTGTTTTTTATTTTTTTTCTTAATATCCAGCAGTGATTTACTGCTGTAAACCTTTGAGGATCTCAATCATAGAACCTAGCTCTGATACCATGTAAATTGTCCAAACCCTAGATAAATGCTGTCCTGTGTTATTTTCAAATAAATCAGATCTGAGAACAATTTATTCAAACATGCAACAGTCACACGGATGGCTGGAAAAAATAAACAGCGTGAACAGCAGAAGTTAAATATATTTCTGAACCTGAAATATTACAAATAAAAGAGGCTACAACTACAACAGAACACTTCTGCTCTCTTGCTGCTTTTCTAGCCAGCAATCACTGTTCTTCTCCTCCTAAACTTGTAGTTTTCCTTCTGCAATCTGTTCTTCTTCCATTCTTTTTTGTGTCTTTGTTTGTGTATCTAAAACACTCTTGATCTTCTCCTTTTATCCTTGAAAAAAGTAACCCTAATCTCTCTAACCCTAAGATTAGATCTCATCTTATCTTGAGATGTAAGGTTAAAAATAGAAAATCACTTAAGTGAATATCAAAATAGAATCACTTAAGTGAAGTACAAAATAGAATCACTTAACTGAACTTAAAAATAGAAAATTGCTTAAGTGAATTTCAAAATAGAATCACTTAAGTGAACTTAAAAATAGAAAATCACTTAAGTGAAATTCAAAATAGAATTATAAATGTCTCGAACCACTTCTAGCACGTTCATACTGAAGCCTGTGCAAGAAGTTCCTGTCCGAGCTACATTTCTCAATAGAAGGAAAGGTTCTTCATAGTGAACCGTGTCTTATAAATATGTAAAAATATACTTTTGTGGGATTAAAGTCGTTCTCTCTTTTTCCCATGAGGCTTTTGCTCGAAGATGGATTGTTAGGATAAAGTTAGCTGTTCCATGCATGACTATTGTTTTGTATATTTCTTTCTTAGTCGTCATTAATTGCTGTAGTGGAAGAGGATTTTGAATGAATATTATAAATATCAGCATTTTCAATGAATTTGGCATAATTAAAAACATTAATTTTCAATGAAACATATCTTTGATGAATTGGATAAGCTATGAGTTGTTTGATTACAGACCAAATAATTTTGCAAAAACCAAGATTGGCCTCATCTCCTTCTCTCTTGTTTTTTGAGATTGCACATAGCTTTCCCACAAAATCAGAGCATGTTGGACTATCTTTAATTTAACAAAAATTGTTTTTTACTCATTAGATTACCGCATGGATTTGATAACTCTTGATGTCTAGATTACTCACTGAGCTTCTGTGCATACACTTGCTGGTTACAATGTTGAGTTCAAACTTAGCCTCATGAATTGGTCTCTTTGGCTCACAAGTTTCTCCTTCAATTGGTCCCTTTAACGAGAAGTTTCTCTCTCAATTGGTCCCTTTAATGAGAAGTTTCTTGTTGGGATGCCTCCTTATGTTTTCTTCTTTTTTCCGTCATGGATCACATGAACACAGTGAACATGTATGTCAGTTAAGGTAGATACAGTGGCATTTATTATGACAAAACAAGGCTTTGAATTTTGCATTTTAATTTTCAGATATTCCTGTTGCATGATGGTACCTGGACTTGGTTCCTAATTCAGGGTTGTGTTCCAATATTCCTACTTTCTAGAAGCATTGTTTGTTGGGTCAATGACATTAACACCTGGTGGGCCCTTCACAACACTTGTTTGATGCTAAATTTTGATCTGTAATTGGCTGTTCTATGAATAAGCACAATCCACTGAACAGATCTTTCTAGATAAGGAGAATTAGAATGTCCTAGTGATTTTCTACCTTCCTACTTTTTGTGTGCATGGAAAATATTTCTACAAAAATAACTGAGTAGAAAAATAAATATGCATCCATGCATGAGCATAATTATTAAACGTATAGAAAAGTTCTTGGGGTTGAAAAGTCCATAGTTTAAAATGCAGGTATTCGTCTCTTTTTTTTTTTTAATTACTCAAAAGGGACATTCGTTTTCTCTGGAATGGTTTCCACCATTTCTTCTTTACTTTTTCCCATGACCTTAAAGTTGATCTTTATACATCTATTTTACTTCAGATTCTTGTTAGGTGAAGAGTATCTTTCGATTAAAAAACCTTCCTTGTCTTCACCTTGAACTGTTTATTTTTATCACCTCAACGAAGCATTTGCTTTGCTCTGTCTGGTAAGTGCTTCCTCCAATTTGTATGGTCTAGTGTTTCATTTCTGACTGATAAGTGCTTGCTTTGGTTTGCCTGATGTAGTGTTTGCTTCACTTTGAGTATTACTAAACAAGCACTTGCTTCTTGTAGGGTGTGGCTCATTGAGCATTGTTTAGAGACAAAATGGTGGCTAGAAAGTCATAGTATCCATGCTTTGTGATGTCTCTGTTGGATGGTCTTTGTGCTTTGTAATAGTTGCCGAACTTGGTGTATGTTTGATTGAGCATTGGTGTCTTCATTTGATTAATCATTTAGCTGTGATTTTGATAGAGAGAGAAAAGCGGCGAGGCTGTCATCTGTGCTTTTGTGATCTCTCTCTCTCTCTCTCTGGGGCATTCTTCCATGTTTTATCTTTTCTTCATTGTCCATAGTGACTACTAAAATCTGGTCTGTTTCTTGTTGGGTCGGGTCTTCTTTAATTTGCTGTGTCTTCCTATAATTATTATCCATAATGTTTCCCTATTTCAGAATGCAGAAGCAATTTGAGCAAAATCTTGATACATTTTGGATCAAAAAGAGAGGTTTAATTTATGAAAATTTGAAATATTGTTATAAATGCTAACTTCTCCATTCTTGATTGATAGGCATCCTTTCATGCTTTGAATCATTTGTTCATTGTCCATAGTGACTACTAAAATCAAGTTTATTATTTGTTGGGTTGGCTCCTTTGCAGCCTCTTAGTTTCTCCATAATTCTTACCCATAATGTTTCCCTGTTCCAAAATGCAGAAAAAAATTGAGTATCTAATCCATTATGTTTAGCTACTCCATCCACTTTGATGGTTTCATTGCCCAAGAGCTCGCTGGCCATAGATGATGCATTGATCTGTTATGTGAAATTTGTTTCCATGGTTGTAGGACAAAGCTAATTATAGAGTAAATAGTATTATCCTCAAGGAAAAGTCAAATCCCTTGATGTGTTGAACAAACATATTGTCCATTACTTGTGGGACCATGTTACTTCTAAAAGCATGTACAGATTCTGGTAGACTCTGCGTTTATTTGGTTTCTATGTAGGACACTACTTCATTGATCATAACATGGTTTAGTCTCAAGATGAGTAGGTGCTTATTGTTTAGTAATCTGAATCTTCTACAAAGATCAATCTTCTGAATCTAGAAGGTTTGCAGTATCATGGATTTGGCTTCCATGACTTAAAGCCTTTCCTTTCATTAGATGTTTCTTGAAAGGTGAGAGACTATGGTCATAATTGTCATTGTCTAACATGATTAGTGAGTTAATACAATGCTTTCAAGGCAATGACTGGTTTCATTAAGCAATTGAAAATACTGTGCATTTTATTTCTTTTTTGTCAGTTTATTTTGTTTAGCCATGATTAATTTTTTTAAAGTGATTGAGAAACATACGTATGTATCATTGTTGAAGGAAAAGTACTGACAAATGGCTTTTTAGCCAGTTTAACCGTTTTCTTGTTGGGTATGTTTGGTTTTTGTTACTCTCTGTCAGACACATAAGTATTTTGCAACATGGGTGATTGAAATCTTTGTACGGTTAAAAGAATGAAATAGCCTATCTCAAGTTTCTAATATTGTAGCATTGTTTATTTCAGGCTGCTGCAGCGAAAGGAGAGGCCCCACCAGGACTTCCTCTTAAAAAAGGTGGCCAGGATTCACATTCTGAGGTGATTGCAAAAGTCCTGGGTTGTCATTTATCGTCTATGTTTTGGCCTTTTCTCTTCTTCAGCTGTAGTTCTATTTGAGATTTTGAACTTGGAGTATTCCTTTTGTTGGCCATGTGTACATGTTTATGTGTATACAACCATGCGTATATACGTGCCTAATATGAATTTGTTATAATTATAAACATTTATATCATTGTTTGGTTTAGCAGGATGCAGATGTTGGCCGACTGAAGGCAACAGATGCATTAGCAGGGGAGCTGTGGGAGGTGAAAAAGGAAAGGATCAGGAAGACTTCTTTCTATGGCAAATCACCTGATTGGGATCTTCGCTCAGTAAGTGGAAAATTTGCATTTTAGGCATGTATAACTGAATGAAATTTTATTCCAATGTTAATAAAGATAGGTGTTACCTTTTCCTGTTTCCTATCTCAGTTGACGAGGTGTCAAGAAATTGAAGTTAAGAACACCAATCATAATATCTATTTGGTCTTGCAATACAATGTTATAGAGAATGCATGTCCTTAATTTATGATAAAAAGAATGTTAGTTTACTTTAGGAGATTTTGAAGTATTATGAGCAATATTATGCTAATTTAGATTCGTTGTGTTTTGTTTGGTGATACGGTGTTGTTGAAGATGGCATTGTTGTTTGTCCTGATTTTCAATTTTCTTTTTCAATTTGGCATTTTATTCCCTATATTTATCAGAGTTTAGGGAATTTTGAATTATCTTCTCTTTACATACTACTATGTTTGGACTAACATATAAAAAAGAATGGCAACGTCTGCTAATGACCAAAGGTCTGTCTGCAATTTACTTTAAATTACAAATTAAATGATATAAATTAGAAGGTTATATCATTGTCTGTAAAAGAAAAAATGATGCTCAGGGGAACGGAAAATGTGTCTCTTATTCATTTAGACTGGAGTCATTCTTTTTTTTTTTTGTTGGTAAAAATGATTAATAAATTAATTTAGTTGAAAATCAGGTTACATCTCCAGCTTTTTCAGGATTGAAGGTTTTTAAGCTAAGTTTTAACAGAGAATGTGGGATTATTCTCCCTCTCATCTAATCTACTATAGCTATCTATGCAAAAAAGGAGTAACCAAGTAAAGCAAGGATATATAAAACTAGATACAACAAGCAGTACTATCATCAATGGTAAGAATGGAAAAAAGAGCTTCCTTGGTCCGCTGAGGCCACCATCTGGGAGGATATCCATAGCAAGTGAGGTCTCCTTGATCAAGAGCCCAGTTAGCCATCGCATCTGCCACCCTGTTCTAATTTCTAAAGATGTGTATGAACTTTACTGTCTTAAAGTGCTGTTGGATCATCTGTATTTGTATGACCAGTCTGTATTTTATTGCTTTCCAGGTCCTTTTAAGTGATTAATCATAATTTGGGAGTCTGATTCCACCTGAATTTTCCTTCACCCCACCTTCAGAGCCTCTTGTAATCCCCTTAAGATGGCATTTCCCTCTGCCAGGTTATTGGATAAGATACCTAGGTTTTTTGCAAAGATAAAAGCAGGGGCTACTCCCTCCAAAATTGTTCCATAGAAGATATCTCAGACCAATGGATGCCTAACAGGGCTGCCATCTGTTTTCGTAGTTTGATTTTGACAGGCATTCTATAAAAAGATGAGAGATCGTTTCCTCATTCTCCCAACACTTCTCACATCTGAACGGCCCATGCATCCCTCTTTTCATCAACAATTCCCTTGTTAGCACCCTTTTATGAAGTAGCAGCCAAATGAAGAATCTCACTTTGGGCCAAAGGTTCTTTGCCCACAACTGCGTGAATATGTTGCTTAACAAGCTTGGGGTACTTTGGCAAAGGGCTAAGTATCCAGAGGCAACTGTATATTCACTCTGATTTTTCCTACCCCATCCAAGAGTATCCTCCTCTTGAGACCATGAAAGTGATCTTGTTTGGATGGTCTTATAGATTTTGTTTCTTTGATCCTCCGGGACTTGGATTGGCCACTCCTCTATAGGGATTCATTGCCTTCCTACCTCCCAACTACTGCTTTGAGGCTTACAGTATTTCGCTACCTTAACCCAATTGTTTCTATGTAGATTCTCCATCAACGGTCTCCAAGTTCGGAATTGAGTTATTAGAGGAGGATGACCATCCCACAAATCTATGCATTATGGATAATCTAGAACAATCTTTTCTTGATCATATTCTCTCCTATTCTGAGTCCCATTAAGATGGGAGATTCTCTCTGCTAGGAAGCAAAAACTGAATAAGCTCTGTCACATTTTTATTCTTTGCATATTTGGCCCTCAAAATTTGAGCTCACAATTCCTTAGGGGATTTTAGCAATCTCCAATATAACTTAACCTCCAACCCCTTATTATTCTTGACAACTGATCTGATTCCCAGTCCTCCCTCCTTTTTCTATAGGCCATTGTTGTTCTTCCTTAACTCTACTCTAGAGGAATCTATAGCTTATTTGATCCAATTATTTAAGAACTATCTTAAGGATGGCTAGCATTGAGGAGACCTCCCTCCTTTTTCTATAGGCCATTGTTGTTCTTCCTTAACTCTACTCTAGAGGAATCTATAGCTTATTTGATCCAATTATTTAAGAACTATCTTAAGGATGGCTAGCATTGAGGAGACATAAATAGGTATGGCATTGAGGATTGCTTTTATCAAGGTCATCTGACCTCCTATAGAAAGCCACCTATTAGTCCATTTTCCCAATTTGGCTTTCACTCTCTCTAATAGCCAAGTCCATTCCTCCTTTTTTTGCCTCCCAACTATAAGTGGAATTCCTAGGTAGGTGATTGGAAGAGATGTCTTCTTGTATCTCAATTTATCCAACAACATCATCTCATGCCTAGGCGAGTAATGGAAAAAGATGACCTTGGACTTTTCTTCATTTATAAGTTGTCCAGTCGCTTTTGTAAACTGTCCTAGAATCATTTTAAATGTGGAGGCTTCCCTTGCTGTTGCTTTTCCTAATAATGTAGAGTCGTCAAAAAATTGTAGGTGAGTAATTGGTTTAGCTCCAGTTGCTATTATTATTATTCCCTTCAAAGCTATGGTTTCCCTATCTTAAGCTAATGTTTAGCCAATACATTCAGCCAATATGATGAACGGGTATGGGGGATAAGGGGTCTCCTTGCCTCATACCTTTGGAAGCTGTAAATAGCTGGGTAGGAGCTCCATTTACTAGAACTGATTAAGATACCAGTAGGAGCTCCATTTACTAGAACTGATTAAGATACCAGTAGGAGCTCCATTTACTAGAACTGATTAAGATACCAAGGAAATGCATCCCATTATCCATTCTACCCAATCCCTCGAGAATCCAAATTGTCTCATCACCTTTAGGAGGAAGTGCCAGTCAACTCTATCGTATGCTTTGGATAGGTTTAACCTAATAAACATGGAGGGTATTTTTTGTACCTGCATAGAGTGGATGGCCTCCCGAGCTAACACTATCTCATCCATGATCCGTCTTCCTTCCACAAAACCACCTTATTTTGGAGAAATATTTTTGTGAAGAAGAGGTTTGACCCTTTTTGCCTTGATCTTAGTGATAATTTTATATAGGACATTACGTAGAGCTATTGGTCACAAGCTAGAGATGTGTCCAGACTCCTGGATTTTAAGAACCAAAGCTATGTATGTCTTGTTCACCTCTTTGAGCACCACTTTGGGAAATCCACTTCCAACACTTCTTCCTTAAGGATATCCAATAATTTTTGGTAGAATTCTATGGGAAATCCATCTAGGCTTGGAGTTTTTCCTTTTCACATCTTGAAAACTACTTGCTGAAGTTCTTTGACAATAATTGGGGTAGTCAAAGTTACATTATCTTCCGGTGTGATGAGAGAAGGAATCCTTTGGAGTACTTCTTGTTGTGCCTCTTGGTTTAGGAATCACTTGGAGTATTCTCTTGCTATATCTTTCATCCCATCCCATGTGTGTATTGAATCACCCACTATTGTTTTCAGGGATGAGATGAAATTGTGCGATTGCCTTGCTAGAAGAGATTTATGGAAGAAGCTAGTGTTCCTATCTCCCTCCTGGAGCCATTGGATCCTAGATTTTTGTTTCCACAGGATCTCTTCTCTTTTGTCCCATTCCTCTAGCTGAGCAAGAAACATAGCCTCCTCCTTGATTTGGATCTTAGTAGTGCCATCCATTTGTATCTGCTCATCTAGGTCCTCAAGTTTGGTTAAGATATGTTGTTTCGTTTACTTTATGTCACCAAACTCCTCCCAGTTCCATGTTCTCAGTTTTGGACTTGAGGTATTGAAGGCTCTTCTTACCATGACTGGGTTTCCCCTCCAACCACCATTGATGAACCTTATCTCAAAAACTATTGTCTCGAAACCACATTAGCTGGAATCTAAAGGAGCACGATTGGGTGTGGTCTTCTAGACTTTCACCAACATTGGCCAATGATCTGATCTTGCATTATTCAGCGTTTGTGCTCTTGGAATATATCCATTGCTCAGAAACTCCTTCGATAACATAAACTCTTCTAGTCTTTCTAGAATGCATGTTGGGCCCTGCCTTTTGTTAGACCAGGTCATCATATTGTTGTTTGGTTTAATATCTACCACATGAAGAGATCTAATATGTTCTGTCATGAGGTCAATACTACTGTCTAGAGTGCGACTTCCCCCTATCTTTTCTTCAAATGAGAGGATGGAGTTGAAATCTCCACCTACAAGCGACCAAGCTTCAGGGAAATGACCAATAATATAGGCTACATTCCTCCATTGTTGTCTTTTTTCATCTAGGATGGTAGGTGTGTATACATTGAGACATAACATATGCTAAGGAGAATGTCTACTTTGGGCCAGTAAAGCCAAAATCCCCCAACTTCCCATTGTTTGGTGTATCACTATCTCTTTTGGATCTCAAAGACAAGCCACTCCCCTAGATGCCTCCATGGGAGCTTAGAGATAACACCCACATGTAGGCCAAATATTTTTGGAAAATATCTGCATCTCTTCTATCAACATTTTTGTTTGTTGGATGAAAACCATTTGTGGATGATGCTGTTGAATCATTTTTTTTACTTTATTATGCTTTATCAGCCTACCTTTAAGCCCTCGAATATTCTAGGTGATGCACTTCATCAAGCACGGGGACTAAAAATGTGGGTAAGATCCTTGACCTTACCCATTGCTATCAGCTTTGCACCTTCTTTCCCTATTTGATGTTGAGTAGTCTTCTTGCTGGCTCTTTGGTATGTGTCTAGCTTCATCTTTTTAGTAGACTCCTGACTCACTCCTGTTGGTTTCAAGATGGGCTCCAAACCTAGCGTAGGTGAGAATACCACCATGACCTTGCTAAAATGTTCTTGGGTGTCACCAACACTATCTATTCCTTTATGAGTTCTTCTATTTGATTGGTTATAGTCCTTGTCTTTCACTTGGCTTATGTTTGTCCTTTGGGATCTCTTCAACTGTTGGATTGAGTTCTCTTGTGGGCTACTTGGTAAACCTAGATTTGGCTCAGTGTTGCGATTTATTTCTTCAACTATTGGTTCCTTTCTTAGGGCTTGAAGAGGATTTTTAGGATCTTCATCTCCATGATGTTCTCCTCATCATCCATTAGGAGGTTAGCAAACTTATTGGTGGAGATGATTGCCTGCTCTTTAGATGTTTGCTTTCTCTGTATGTTATTTTGTTTAGGCTGTTGGAAACCTCCAGGGGTTGTTTCCTCTTGTGCCTGCTCCAAGATCCAATATTTGCAATCCCTAGCTAGGTGGCCATATTCATGACAAATCTTGCACCTGAAGGAGATGTTCTCATAGTCCACATCTTGTTCCAGGTATCCTCCCCAAACTGTAGAGTAATATTTTTTGGCAAGGGCTTGTCAAGGTCGATGAGAACACAAATTCTGGCATAGATAATTTGTTCAAATCAGCTTGTATTGTCGGCTATCATCATATAAGATCCTAGAGTATTGCCTATTGCCATGAAGACAGCTTGGTTTCAAAACTTAAAAGACAACCCAAAAAGTCTCACCCAAACTAGAGCTACTGAGGGCATTTCCTCTTCTGCCTTGAACTTGGTATGCCAGGGCTTCATGAAAAGCCTTGCCCTACCTAAAAACAAAGGACCCCCCTGGAAAACTTGCTCTCTATCCTCCTCATTAAAGAACTAAGAAATAACCATTGGGGTAAGCAGAAATATTCAACTCACCTCTAGCTCTCCATTGTCTAGCAACCCACATTCGGAAAGCAGGGAGGTTTGGGCAAAGACCCATATTTTGGCAAATTAATCCTCTGCTTTCCATAGCGTTAATCCCAGTCTGTACGTTTGACATTTGAGGTTGGACTATGGGAGAGCCATGTGCCGCTTTCATGCACTTCGAGGATGTTTTCTTAGGGTCCGTTTTGGGCATTTTCAAAGGTTGGCAGGAAGTCTTAGAGTTATTAACTGCAGTTGTCCTCCTCTCAAGGAATCCCGAAAGGTCATATTTGACAATTTTTCATCAGAATCTCTTCCCATACTGGGGATCAACTCATTTGCCTTGCTATGACCAGCAGCATTGGCACTTGATTATTTTTTAACGTTCCAATTTTATTCCCCTTTTGAGACATTTCCATTTGTTGCAATATAACCCTAGCTTGTAGTTTTAAAGTTGGGCCTCAGCTTCTTGTGCGTTTGCACCCTTGATTCTGCCCTTGTTTGGGGTTGGCTGCTGTAAACTTGAATAAATCTTCAGATTTCTCTTCCTGGAGTGGGATCTGATCACTGGCTTGTACTATTTGTTCCACCTGCATGTGCTCATGGTTATTTTGGCCCTTCTTGGAGTCCACATCCTCTGGTTTATTTTGCATACTGATCATGTTCCCATGAAATCCTCCTTCGTTCGCCATCCAAGGCTTCATTGTTCCGTTATCAACCGATCTCTATAAACCCTCAGCCAAGGGTCTCTGAAAACCCTCAGCCAGGAATCACTGTAAACCCCCCTTTTCGGCTTGCGTTCTGCACCTGCACGTCACTGTGTTTAGGTTTCCCCCAACATTCACCTGCACCTCACTGTAAACCCCTCTGTTGAGGTTTCCCCCAGCATTCACCTGCACCTCTAGACTGGAGTCTTATTAACACTAAATAACTGTAATTATTAGTTCATTTGCTTGTTTGTAGCCTATATTCTCTTATTCATGAAGAGTTCGATTTAACTCTAAATGATATGAATCTAAATGTCTATAACGTATATTCCCTTATGGCTTTGCAGTTTATTCCTCTTCATGACTTTGATGTCATGATTTCTATTGAGTTCACTATCAGTCTACTTTTTTCTTAGTCCATGCTTTACAAGCAGTTCTGAGTTATGAAACTTTGTGAGTTTCTGGAAAATCATCGAGTCATAGTTCATGCCGGAGAAACTGAGTTTTTGCTGCTTGAATGAGATGTATTGTGGGGCCTAGGATGTAACAGTGCTGAGGACAACTTGCAGAGGCATCTGAGAATTATATCTCAGAGTTGTGCAGCAGGGGGGGCAAGGCACAATTATCTCTCCATCTCAAGAATGATGAAGAAATGCACCTCAAACAAATAAGCAGACCAATTCACAGATGATATTGCATATGCAGAAGTACACTACCGAATTTAGCCATGTTTTTAGTAATGCAACTATAAAAGTGTTCAATACAAGGGGTTCACGCACTGCAAGGTGTCTGTTCTGCATGGGCAGCAGGAACAACTTGTATGTGTGGGAGTGAGAGAGGGAACAAAGAATTGAGAAAGGGAAGGAACCGAAGAAGAATGAAAAGAGTTCCTACACTATGCTTTATACAAAATGCATATCAGTCACAGTAGATGGAAGATGAAATACTTCAGCTTCCAACCAAGCAAGAAGTAGTGTCAAAACTAGTTGGAGAATGATCAGTCTTTGGAATGACAGGTGGGTGAACTGGTCCTCTGCAGAGACATGTTTGACACCTGGTGCTGCAAGATCCTCTTGCGATCTGATGCCAGATGATATGTGGGATTGGCGCCATAGTTTTGTCTGGTTTTGAGCATTGGTGCCAAAGGGAAGCCATAGATGACGCCACTAGTTGACATGGCGCTAACCTATCTAGCGAAAAGCCAAAATAAGTTGCCAAGGTAGGAAGTGCTTTGGCGTAAACTTCCTTGGGACTTTAATCAGCCTTTGCTTTGCTCACATCATTGATTCACAAGTCTTTAAAAATTAAGGGTTTAGGCATTGTAGGGTGCAGGGCACTTTGTTTTGCTTAGGTGGCAGGACCAACCTTATCTATAGGAATGAGAAAGGGAACAAGAATTGGGAAAGGAAAGGAACCGAAGAAGACCGAATAGAAGAAGACTAAAAAGAACTTCAATACTATGCTTTATACAATATTGTACATTGGTTACAAAGCAGTTGGAACATGAAATGCTTTGACTTCCAATAAATCAAGAAGCAGTTTTAGAAATAGTTGGAGAATTGCTCTTTTTGCTTCCTTTGTGCCTGGCTCTAGTCTTTGGGATGATAGGTGGTTGAACGGGTCCTGTGCAAAGATGTGTTTGGCACCTGTTGTGACAAGATCCTATGTGCAGTATAACGCCAGATGATGACACATAGGGTTGGTGCTAGTGGAAAACTGATACCATAGAAGTCATGGCATTACAAGCTGACTTGGCGCTAACCCATTTGGTGAAAGTTCTAGATAGGTGCCAAGGCCTATAAGCTAGAAGTGCTTTGGCATCAAATACCTTGGGACTTTGAGCAACCCTTTGCTTTGCTCAAGTCATTCATCCCTCTTTGGGAAGCAATGGTCCCCATTGTGTCAATCTTCAACTGTGTGAAGGACCACCTAAGCTGTTCAAGTGTATACCACTTGGTTTGTGAAGGAAACTAACTTTACTTTGCAACCTTGAATAGGTTGTGTGTCTTCAGACAATTTTTTTGTTGGTAAAGTTGATCAATTGGTCCGCTGCAACAAGTCTCAACTTAGTTTGCTCTAGATTTGTTGGATGCTATATTGCCACAAGCTCTAACAGAGGAGGATGATATGGTTTGAGGAGTTTTGCATGGAAAACAAAATGCATCTTGATGTAATGTGGCAAGTTAAGAGCAAAAGCATTCTTATTTGCCTAGCATTAAATGGTGTATGGGCCACAGAGCAATGGTTTGATCTTCCAATGTGGGCTGGATAAACATTCCTTCTTCAGATGGAGCCAAAATTTATCTCCACCTTGAAGTGTGTGTTGGATATTGTGTCTATCACTTTGTGCTTCTGCTGTTGGCGTTGAAAGATCTCTTGGACTTGAGTTAATATGTTTTGCACTTTTTGCAAAAACTTCTCAGCCTTGTTTGGCACCTTGACTTGTGTTGGCATCATGGTGCTAGTCAGGATATATAAGGCGACATTCAAGGGGGTGCTATGCTAGAATCCAAGGCATGCTTGAAACAAATTGTGACCTATGGACATAGGAATAGTCATGTTGAAGGAATGTTGTATGTATGATAGACTCTCATCCCACATGCGAGGATGGTGATGATTGTACACCTAGAGATGGTGCACTAGCATTTGATTTACCACTTTTGTTTGCCATGGATTTGCAGATGAAAGTTTGTAGAATGCTGAACTTTGTGTCTAGTTGGTTTCAGAGATGTTTCTAGAAGGTGCTAATGGAGTCTCTGATGAAATTGAACTAGGTAGGCCTAAGCGAACCTAGAATTGTTGAAAGAATAGACAAATAGTCTCAATAGCATTTATGCTTTTCTTGCATGGGGCCATGATAGCCATCTTATTCAACTTGTACATGATCGTAAAGATGCAATCATGTTAATGCTTGGTGGTTGACAACCTTGAGAGAAAATCCATGTTGATGGACTCCCAAGGTTTAGAAGGAACTTGCAATATTGTAGGGTGCACAAGAACGAATGTAGAGCTCCACCTCATGGCACATGTGGGGCCAATGAAAATGTAGCTTTAACATTGCAAGTGTCTTGTTGATGCCAAAGTGGCCAACTACCTTGGAATAGTGCTCCTTGTTGGCATGGTGTATCGGATGGCACACACAACTTTTCAAGACGGTACACAACTCGTCCTAGAGATAATGTTCAAGTGCTGCTGACTTACCCTTTGTTAATTGTTGGTGAATTTTGATAAAGTTGTCATTTGCAGGGTATAGCGCTCGTTAGTCATTGGAATTTGGCGCCATGCCCTCGAACTTCAAAGAGAGTTAACAATGTTTGTATCGGTAGTCGACATAGACAATTTGTTGCTTGATTCTCCTTTCCCTTGCGATGTTTGATCACAAGATAGAATTGTTGTAGGTAAGTAATCCACTTTATGTTCCTAGCATTTTCTAGCCTACTCGGAGAATGCAGAAATTGCAAGGCTTGTGATAAGAATAAACAATGGTTTCCTTACGCATGATGTAGTGGCTTCACTTCGTACAGCTGGAACAATGGTGTACAACTTCTCATATGTAGAATAGCGTCGAGCTGTGTCAGATAGGGTCTTAGAATGTTATGCCATCAGATGCCCATTCTGGATCACAATGGTGCCAAGTGCATAATTAGAAGCATCGGTCGGTAGCTTGATTGAGTGATATTTGGCAAGGCTAGGACTAGTGCTAAATAGAGGTGCTGCTTCAACTCATCGAGTACTTGCTACGGTTGTGAAGTCTAATTTTCCCATGCATGACCTGCTTCAGAGGCCACGAAACATGTGAAAAACCCAAGACAAACTTGCAATAGAAGCTAGCACATCTAAGGAAGCTTTTGAAGTATGTTAGGTTCTTGGTTGTTGGCCATTCTCAAATGACATTGATCTTTTGTGGATCTACGTGTATGCCTTGTTGATCAATGATGCAGCCTAGGTATGAAATTTGTGCGATGCCAAAGCTAGCTTAGGTTAGCTTGAAGATTGTGTTGGTGCATAGTGTCAAGAACTTGGCGCATATGCTACAAATGCGCCAAGTCTTACTGAATACAGGGATGTCATCCAAGACCCTATGAATGGTTGCAACACTTTGTTCATTAGGTGCATGAATGTCCCCGGGATGTTGGTGAAGCCTAAAGGCATAACCAACTTCTCATATAATCCTTCTTTGGTCTTGATGGTTGTCTTTCAAATATTTGTGGGATAGATTGGTAGTTGGTGATGATTTGAGGTCGATATTGTTGAACTACCAAGCCTTTTAGAGCTGGCCCGTCATCAATGTGTGACAATGTGTACTTGCTCTTCATTGTGAATTTATTCAATGTTGTATAATCGATACATAGGTGCCATACCCAATCCTCATTTGGCACTAGCATAATGGGACTTCTACAAGGCGATGAACTTGGTTGAATCCTTTCCTAATCGATTAGATCCTATATTGATGTTGGTTCTTGTTCTCCTAGATTGATCAACGGTACAAAAGACTGTTGAGAAGTGTTAACTCGAGAATCAAGTCAATTAGATGCTTTACTGAGTAGTGCAGTGTGACACCCTTTGGATCCTGGAAGACAATAGAATATTAAAAAAGCAAAGCAAAGCAAAGCATCCATTTGCTGAGATTATGTAGGACAATTTGTAGTTGGTGCAACAAGGGTAAAACTTTTGTGCCATTGTCCTCGGGCCGAATCATTAGCAAAACAATTTGTTGAGCCTTGGCAATGAGGCATGTGGCGTCTACCTCTTGTTCTCCATTGATGATGAGGAACAATCATTCACCTTTGGCTAAACCACCAACATTTTCTGTTGTCTTTGACCTCCGCATCACTATGAGTGTGAGTCTTGTGGTGGTTGCACCATTTGCCTCCAACCTTCTGTTTTGCCTTATCCTCTGTTGCTAGAGAATATTGGGGCTTGGATGATGCTATGGGTCCCTTGGGCGTTGGTGCCAACGCCAGTGTTCTGTATGGGGATGACATTAGGCCCTTTTGTTTAGTTCATGATCTCTCTTCCAGTTTCCATGCAAAGCAAAATGGTCGTGCCAAGGAGTCCACTGGAGAACTCCATCTTTGAGTAGAGGTGATATTGCAACCAATGCTTCTCATCATTGTCAATGAGTAGGACTGGCACAATTGTTGGAATCACATGGATTCACCTTTGTAGCGGTGCAACGGGTAAAACCTCTCACAAACCAACTGGACAAAGCCTGTCCATCTGGTGACATGATCTACTTCATCCATGAGTGTGCTGTTAGTGGTTTCCCACCAATAGGCAACTGATTTTGACATCTTTAAGACTACAAAAGCAATCTTGTCAAAGTCAGAGAATCGTATGGCAGCATAGTAGACCTCTAGCTGTTGAAGCCAGGTTTATCCAACTCATCGGCATTTGATGTGGCCTAAGAAGCCTGAAATGTTGATGTTGGTTTGCACCTTCAAAAGGGCTATGGCTTTGGAATGGTACAGGGTTAGTAGTTGAGGATGGAGATCTTATATTGATCATGAGATCCCAAGCTTGAAAAGTGTGTTTCTCTGTTTTTCCAAGCGTCTTGAATGAGCTTATTGACGCTCTTTGTTTTTGTCTTTGTCTTCAGTTTTGTTGCATAATTCTCCGTTTTGGACATTTCTTTGTGAGTGCAATGTCCTTTAGGGTACTTGGACATGGAACTTGGTGTGGTGCCTTGCTTCTTGTACCATGATTGTTTACGAGTGGACATCAAATGATGAAACTTATTGGAAGTCTCTATTCTGGACAAGGATGATTGCAATGAATATTAATGAATGAAAGAGAACAAAGAAGAAGTTAGCTTTGATACTACTTGATCGGCACTATAGGCCCCAAGATGTAGTTGCATAAAGGACAACTCCTAGAACTAGCTTGCGGTGCCTGAAAGTTTTATTTCAGAGTTGTGCAACAGGAGGCAAGGCACAACGAACCCTCCCTCTCAAGAATGATGAGGAAACTCACCTCAAGCAGATAAACAAACTCATTTAATAATGATTAAGCAAATGTAAAAATACACTACAAAGTATAAGGACCATGTACTAAGTAATACAACTGTACAAGTGTTTAATAGAAGGGGCATAGATGTTGTAGGGTGTATGACACTCTGTTCTGGATAGATAGCAGGAACAAGCTGTATCTGTAGAAATGAGAACGGGAACAAGAATCAAGAAAGGGAAGGAACTGAAGAAGAAGACTGAAAAGAGTTCCTACACTATGCTTTATACAATATGTACATTAGTTACAAGGCATTTGGAAGATAAAACACTTCAGTTCCAACTGAGCAAGAAGCAGTTCCAAAAACAGATGGAGAACTTCCCCTTCTGCTTTCTTTGTGTTTGATTCCAGTCTTTGGAATGACAGGTGGCTGAACTAGTCTTTATGCAGAGATGTGCCTGGCACCTGGCGCTGCAAGATCCTCTTGCAATCTGATGCCGGATGATGACACATGGGGCCATAGTTATGTCTGGTTTTGAGCATTGTTGCCATAGAAGTCATGATACCACAAGTTGACTTGGCGCTAATTTGTCAAGTGGAAAGCTGAAATAGGTGCCAAGGCCTGCAATCTGGACGTGCTTTGGCGTCAACTTCCTTGGGACTCTGCAACGCCTGCTTTGCTCAGATCATTGACTCACACGTCTTACATTTTTTAAGTAAATCAGTGTTTTTAGAAAAACTCACCAAAATCTTAGGGGCAGACATAGAACAGGTTCCTCCTACTCTTCTTTCTAATTTTCAATGTTCTTTTAGAGGAGGAGCAGCAACAAGTAATGAGCAAACTTCAAGAAAGGAGACATCGGTTAGTCTTGTGCCAAATTTCCCACTTATATGAGACATTACGTATCTATTTTGTTTGGTTGAAAAATTCCCCCTTCCATGTGGGTAACTTTTGGCTCAGCTGCCATGACTGTTGGGTATCTCTTCAGCCAAATGCGCTCGGTACTTGCATCTAGCCATGTCTGTTGGGGTATGGTGCATCCAAGCTTGGATGTGGTAATTTACCCAAATTTCCATTCAATATTTTGGTATGCACGTATTGCCTGGCAAGATTTGAGTTTGGATTACTGCATATGGAGCCCACAGTTTTAACTGCTTGAACTCATGCCACTTGATCAACTATATATTCCTATTTATGTATAATCGAATTTTTAGGGTGGTTCTTTTTTAGGTGAGATGACTAAATTTGTATTTACTGTGTATACTTAATTAGATATGAGATGCATTAAAAGAATATTTTTGTGAGAATCTCATTTTTTCTCCAGTTTATGACCAAATCGTTTCTGAGTCGCCAAGTTCAAGAAAAGGACTTGCCAAGACTTTACGGAGTACAACTTTCACTAATATGGTTCTGTAAAAATGCTGACAATGGATGTAATGTTATTCATAAATTGATATAATCTGTATTGTCTATTAAAAAATGGTGAGTGACTACCAGCAAGGATGCCACTTGCATTATCGGTGATGTGACCCGGGTTCAACCCCCACGGCGGATATGTATATGTATAAGAAGTATTTACTCAATTAAAAAAAAAAAATGGTGAGTGATTGTGTTTTGGTTCAGGGATTTTGGATGGTACATAGGCTTGTAGATTGGAGTTCTGGCAAGACATTTTTTCTGCAGTCTTATATATGTTGTTTTATTTGTTGAATCAATCAGTCTGTTGGATGATTCTTTTCCTTTAATTATGGGAATAAAATGTTTATGTATATACAATGTATTCCTCCAAAGACTGTCATCAGATCAATCTCAAGATGAGAACTGCTCTGTGGTATTTCTATTTCATTTGTTTGAAAGTAATTGAATATCTGGGGGTGGGTAGATTGCAGTGTTCTTTTTGTTTGAGTCAACCTGTTCCTGGTTGTCTTAGCTAACATTGGAAATTCAAACAGTTTATGGAAAACCATAGAGAAGTGAATGTAATGAATTATTGCATTTTCAAACGAAGAATAAAACAATTTCTTCTTATAACAACGTGGAGAACATTTTATTGTTTGTTATGTAAACTGAAATTGGGATTCTGGTGGGCACTGTACCATTTCGGTCATACACATGAGATGCATATTGGAGGCATATTTTCAGCACAATTGATTATCAGGAATTTAGTGTTATATATGTTGCTGTCATGTTTTGTCTTTGATACTATTATCATTGTGCATCCACTGACCAAGTTCTTATGAAAAATGTTTTCAACTGCTGTCGGTGCTAGCAAATCATGGGTTTACTCTAGAAACATAAACTAAACTACATGAATATTTGGACATCAATCAGTCCTTGGTGACACTTGATAATCATGCTATTTTGATTATCTTCGGGTACTGGAAAAGCGTATAAAATTTTCAACCTTACAGAAACAGTTGATGCAGTTTTCTGGTTAAGAGGAATCTAGGTCCCCCCTCTGCAGCGAAGGGGGGAAAGAGTACATAAAAAACATTTAAGGTGCTTTTGGCATAACTCTTTCAATAGTTAAACTCTAGTGTAGTTGACTCTCATTTATTTACTCTAATTTAGTTTGTTGGTACTTTCTTGGTAACTAGTGTGCTTTGTAAAGACATTTTTCTGTTTGAGGCTCATTGACCTACTTTGCTCATCTGTTAACATTATTAGAATTATCATATGTATTAGTGGTTTTGACTTTCAACTACTGATGGTGCTACAAAATCACATGTTTACTCTAGAAACATAATTTGAACTGCATGAGTTACTGGATATCAGTGAGTCCAGCTAGAGTACTTAGTAGGATTCACTACTCATGCCATTTCTCCTAGTGGAAAGAGAGGAATAACACAGAAAATTTTGAAGTTATTTTCTATTTTGTTCAAGGTGGTTATATTACCCAAAAAGGGAGAGAAAAAAAAAAAAAGAATATCTTAAAAAGAGAATATTGATTTGAAAAACCTGTCATTCTTTATTTTTATTTCTCTCCCAGTTTAGCTTAGTAATAGAAGTAATTTATCAAAGTTTGTTTATTTGAATGTGACATGATTATGTTAAAATTGTGAATTGCAGGGCAAATATAGGATGTTGAATTATTAAGATTTTCATACTGTTTAGGCTTGGTCATCTTAAGAGCTGAGATTGTTTTGTTTCTTATTGATGGCTATAGATTATTTCATGAAATGGTAATGGCCATTGTTATATTATTGTTTGCTGCAAGCTCTAGATGTTTGGCATACTTATTGTCTATGAATAATTTTGCAGGTAATTGTTAAAAGTGGTGATGATTGCAGGCAGGAACATCTTGCTGTGCAGCTTATTTCACATTTTTACGGTAAGCATAGTTCTATATGTTTCTGAAGATGCTTTTATTTTAATTGAATTGAGGTTAGGAATGTAATTGTATATTTGTTTTCATTCTGTTAGTAGTATTTTTTAATGATATGCAGGATAACATTTTTGATCTATGCCTGCACTGCTGATTTGATTGTCAGGCATCCTAATTGTATTTGGGTTATATGGGTCATGAAGTGGAGATAAGCAAATAAATAATATATTGTTTGCCTGGGAGTGAATATTGTTGGCTGCTAATACAAGTTGAAGGGAAATCATAAGAAGCTTTGTATTGTATGAAAAAGATGGAAAGCAGGGAAGAAGGAAGGGATGAACTAGTGATGTTCATGTTTGTGGGGCGGGAGGAATTAAAAGAAAATAACATTAAATAAATAAGAAAGAAATTGTGAAGAATATTAGTTGAGAAGCAACGATTTGACTGTCTATGCTTTATATGAACTAAAGATAAATCACTTAATGATTTATGGGGGATGTCAAGAAGTGATACTTCTACTGAAACTCAGAGGATGCTTATCACTGAGCAAACATCCCTGAGCAGAATGAGGATTACTAAAAATCATTTTTGATGCAGTGTTTAAATTAACCACATGACGGGAGAACAATTTTTTGAAGTTAGAACTACAAGGAGGAAAACAATGAGAGCTCTGTGTTAGGGACAGCTAGTATATAAGTAGTCAGTGACCATGTAGCAAAACTATTTAGGATAAAGGTTTCCTAATTCTTTAAAATATATGAAATGAATTGAAATAGTTTTCTTATTTTGTACATTGGAGATCTTTGGTATCCATGGAACAGGAATTTGGAGCATAGCTGCCATTAACTTCAAGGCAATCACCACATTAAGCTAGGTGAGACTTTTCTGTGTTTATTTTGTGATGTTCCAAAACATCCTTAATAGCTACCCACTCTTTAGATGGTAAACGTAATAACTTATATAAGCTTCTTAAGTCATCATGTTTTAGTAAGTGTTTTTGTCTTAGCAGTTGCCAAATGGTATGCAAGACATTACAGCATCATTTGTTTCCCATCCTTGACTTCTCTTTGCTGAGTAAAACCTGTGATAGCACAAAATAATAGACGTTATTGTATCAAGTTTGAAATAATAAATCACAGCAAGTTTCAAAACAGGTGGAGATATGCTCCCGTCAATGCTAGTGTGCCTCATCTTGTAATTTATGTAACATTTATTGTCTTGTTTTGAAGTCTTGAATCATCATTTTGTTTTATATCATATATGTTGTTCTCCTTTGGCTGGAAACTTTCCTAAGCTTGTTTCCCCTTCTTATCAATGTTTGGTTAAAAAAATGGCAGGATTCTAGGGAATTTGACAAAATGACTCATATTCCCTAAATGCAAGTAGAGAAACAACAAACCAATTTAAAAGCTACAAATGGATATAATATTTGCACATAATTGATTTGAATATTCGAATCATAAGTTTGAATATCATATAAGACTTATAATCACTAACTGCAGAGTCTGAATATTTATGGGTTCAAAGTCCAAGTTCAAATCTTAAAAATTATAGATATAATTTTAATCACAGTAGTGAGACTCAATGATTCTGTTTTGACTCGTGGAGTTACTGTAAATGGGGTTTGTTGTCTCAACTAATCAAGTTCTTAAATTACGAAAAATTTGGTGAGGCGCTCATTTTTTTCATTTTTTTGTAACTCATTTTTTTCCTATTCCCAATTTTTTTTTTTTTTTTGAGGGGGTAATTACATTTTTAAATTTTCTTTTTTGTCGAGTCTTCCCAAGATTTTTGGCAAGTCATGAGTCCAAGTCAGAATTGGCTTTGCAGTCTTTACCGAGTCTGCTATTGAAATTTCAATCTCTTGAAGTCATATAGTGACGTGTACTTAGTGGATGTTCTTCTAACATCACTGGCATGGATTCTGCTGTTTGGAATTTGCTTTGATATCATTCATTTTGCAGTTGCGTTATCCACAACTGAAGTTTTTAATGAACATATACACATAACTTTGTTCTTCATATTATAACCTGTTACACTTTCTGAGCATGTGTTTTCAAACACTGATTGAGGTTGCAGACAGATGAGCACATGCTTGACTGAGGCCAGTAACTTTGAAGTTGAAGATACATTGGCTGGTATTGTCATCTGGTCAAAGCATCTCTAAAGAAATTCTGAGCAATTTACTCCAAGTAGGAAAAGCATTAAAATTTAAATGTGAATAACAATCTCAACTACAATTGTTTCTGGCAACACTATATCCCTTTCCCATGCTGCCATATCAAAGCATAACATTCTATATGTATGACGCATTATGTATTTCCATGTGGCAACTTCTCTCCAGACATGTCAATAATCTATGTTCTGTCAACTACTCTTTTATGGCACGAGGAAATGCATGGATCCCAAAGGTGGTTGGCTGGAAGTAATCCCCCAAAGGAAAAATATTAGAAAATAGAAAAAAATGTTTGTTTTTTCTTTTCCATTAGTGTTTTTAATTTTTTTAAATACCATGCAAGATTTTTACAGGGGGATACCTAGATGTCCACAACTCCACTGCCCCTTTCCTCTGGGGTAACATGCACGGGGTGCATTCTCTTGGAATATGGCTGTAAGGGACCAATAGGTCTCTTATGTGGAATCCATAAGCAATTTGGTTTACAATGATCTATTTCAAAGAGAGATGAGCAAATGCTTTTTTCATCAATTGTAGAGGGGCATATATAGAATTCAAGGGGCATAACCTAGATAGTTATGATCTCCTTGACCTAGATCTTAATTTAAAAAACAATTTCCTAATAATAATTTATTACTAAGGTAGTTAAATATATGTTAGAAGTATATAAGATCATCTTATACTTAATGATATAATATACGGTATAATAGGGTAGATCATCTTATACATTCCTTCTTAAAAAGCTTTGATCTTGAATTGTCAATGGATTTCTTCAAGTTGGGGATGAATATCTTATTTTTTCAATTGTATTCCATAATGTTTTCATCAAAAGTGTGTTCACAGAGGGCAGATTCGTCTTCAAAGCACACAAAATTTCATGAAAATATTGAGAATATTGCCTAACTGAACAGAAACTTTGTCATCATTTCAGATGATTTGGGTGTTGATAAACTGATTGTGATACTGTTTCCAATAATATCAGGTTCATTTTTTGGGTTCTTTTCAGGAGTATCTTGAAAAAAATTATCCCTTATGTTAAGTGTATTGTCAATGCTATTGATAACTGTTATAGTTACATCATTGCTTGTAACAACCTTATTTACATGCATAATCTCACCTGTAAAAGTTCCTTTGTCACTAGATTGCAAATTGCATTTAGATAGGAATTTATGATTGTTCTACAAATTTTTGACTTATGTGAGGAATACTTGATTATAATTCTTTGTTAGAGTGATTCTTTATCCTTGTTGAACAAGTTCTTTATGAAATCTCGTGTTGATAAAGCTTTATTTTGATCCTCAGTTTATCTTCTTCAACAAAAGGACTACCAATGGCTTTGGTGAGGCAAATTGCATTACCAAGCAAGAGGAGGTTCTTCATCTATTTTTGGTTGAGGGAACAATATTTATATGTTTATAACATTTGAAAATAATGTTTTCTATTTCACATGGAAAACCTTTAATAAAAAGCAAGGGGAGGTTCTTGTTATTTCAATTTAGCCTTCAAGAATGCAATTTCCTGTTCTTGCCGTATGTTATTTGAGAATTTCTTAGATAATTCTCCTAAGAAAAGCTTTCCAAATTTGCCCCAAGTTAAATATTTTGTTAATTCATAATCAACTTTATACTATGAAATAAATTTAGGTTTTTCTTTTAAGATAAGATAATTCCATTAATGTCCTTGTACGAGCAAAGTAGGCCAATGTGACTCATTAGAAAGAACTCTTACAATGTGCTATAGAATCCAAAAAATACTAGCAAAAAAAGCTAATCTAGAGAAAAGAAACCAGCGTAAACTACACTAAAGCAGAACAACTTTATGCCATTAAATTACAGTCCTTGAGGGTAGGACCCAAAATGTGTAAAGCCTAACATGTGTAGTGTTTTTCTTTTAAGATAAGATAATTCCATTAATGTCCTTGTATGAGCAAAGTAGGCCAATGTGACTCTTCAGAAAGAACTTTTACAATGTGCTATAGAAACCAAAAAGTACTAACAAAATAAGCGAATCTAGAGAAAAGAAACTAGGGTAAGCTACACTAAAGCGGAACAATTTTATGCCATTAAATTAGAGTCCTTGAGGGTTGGACCCAAAATGTGTAAAGCCTAACATGTTAAAAGTAATGACTGAGAGAGAGGACCATCCGTGATGATGACCAAAAGTGCTCCTAGAGGAAATCCATTCTGATGAGTAGAGTGTGAAATATGGTATTCTAAAGATGCTTTCAAGGTGAAGGGGATGATGCCAAACTCAGCCTGAACAATACATTGTGGAACTGTTCTTTTAGATATTCCACCAAATATTTGCACCTTCTTTTCCTGCAAAGTTAGGGATATGGGCCATTATATTTAATATTTAGTCTTTTTCATGTCTCTGGCCACATTCTTATTACATCTTTAAAATTTTAATTCATGGTCTGTAGTATCCTTTTATTTTTGAAATCAAACCTTTTTAAGTCCAAATCACCCTTTTTTGGACCTCAAGTGACATCTGTTCTCTCTTGGACAACACACTCATGGATTTTGGATCACATTATTCTTACATTTCAGGCCATTTGCTTCGTATCAAAGAGTTGCACCTTTTTATGTTTGGAGTTGCACCCTTTCAAGTTTAAATCATGTTGATTTGTATCTCAAGTGATACTTTTTTCGTCTTGGCTTGCACTATTTCATCCCGAGTCACACCCCTCTTACATCTCGGGTAGACAAATGGTGATTAAATCTTTCCAGATGTTGGGTGCATGAGATGAATACCGACAAGTACTGTTTGAGAACCTCCTCTAAAAAATTGAAACAAAAATGACCGCAGGCTGAAAATTGTCTTGGGCTTAAGCATAAATGAGTATAGCATACAAGCAAAACAAATATTCCTGGTCACTAAACAGAAACTGAACTACAGGTTTACTAACATGGATTTATTAGACATGGAAGACACCAGTAGGTTTCCCTTGTGAAATTCACAAGTGATTCTATATAAATCTAATGGATAAAAGAGGGAGATGAAGGGATGCTCTCTCCACCAAGTGGTAAGAGGGTTATATATATAATCTAAGGGATATGACTTTTAGAGTTATAATCCCTCCTACTTAGATCTTAAAAAATAACTTCCATGAGTTATTAATTATGCAAATTTATGTTGCAATTATACAGAATTATATTTTAATAGAAAGGTATTTCATGTGGTATAATAAGTTGGGGATTAGGTCCGCCACCACAGCTATCTAAACATAACATCTCCATTATAGCCAAAAGTCCTCAAGTGTAAAATGATGAATGGTTAATTCATGTTCTAACTACATGAATTAGCTGAAGGAATAATTCATAACGTAGCTTATCAATTAAATGCCACAAGGGAACTCACATCTCCAACTCAACATGATATGTATAGAAGAATCTCATTTTGTGCTTATTTATACAACCAACTGAAGGAACATTATCATGCATTCACTCAGAGCAACCACCCCTCGACCAGTTCCTAAAAAAATCATCTCTGTAAACAAATAGATCATAGGCAGTCACCTCTTCTTTCCTACCATACTATGAATTAACACAAGCATCTTATTCTGAATTGATTCAAGAGATGAAATTTGTTGCAAGACGAGTAATGAATACCATATCAACTGCTTGGTTTTTTGGTCCTTTCTGATGTATACTGAATTGTGAATGGAAATGAGTTTTTGTTAAGATTTTTGCATCTTCAATTGCCTGCATTAACACACTATATTAAACACCATCTAAAATTTGATCCATGGAACTAGCTGCACATGGAGTAAATTTGTCTCCTAATAGTATTTTTCTTGCTGCTGTATAATGTGCTCTGTTAGAAATCGTTGCTTGGATAATATTATCCATAGTTATTTCCAAGATGAACTCCAACAAAGAACAAAGCAGTGTATGTACAGAAGTATCTACAAATTCATTAACATTGTTTCTCTGGAGCAAGAAACACAAACATTCAGAAGCGTCCTGACTTGTAACCTTCCCAGTGATTGGTTGTCAATACAATAGAGCAACCAATTTTTATTGCTTTGTGCATTGTTTCTCACCTTGAAGAGGTGGTCCTCTGAACTGTATTAGTATGGGGCTTATATTAAGGCCTAACAACTTGTATGGCTATTGTTACCTGGTAAATGGGTTGCTTTTGGCAATGTTAAATGGTATGCCACTCTATAAAAGCATCTGATCAAAATCAACTCGTCTTCCGCAATTTGACACCTTTTTATTCTTCGATCCATGGAACAGCTACTATGTTGTGAGACTGTTCGATATCTAGGCACTAAAAATGATGTGATTGTAGTAATAAGGACAAAAGAAATGGTGTTTCAGCCCCACTTGACCCCCAAACACCTGATGGAGTCCTAGCCCATTTACCTGAGATTCAACTTTAATTTCAAGTTTGTACTTATTGTTCGATTTCGAAGGCAGCTTTTGCTGCTTGAAGTATTTCAGATTTGCTACAATATCTTTGCCGCTTCAGTCTTTCAAAATGGATTTTGAACTGACAAATTCTCTTGAAGCTTGTTCAGAATTGCACTGCGGTTTGTTGGGTTGCTCCCAGGTTTGTCATATGTATAAGAGATAACTACTATCCTCGGTATTGCGTTAAGAAGGAGAAAAAGAAAGGCTAGAGTCTGTTAATTTGTCTAATTTAAAAAAAAAAAATCATAAAATTTAAAAAGTTGAGAAATTTGGATTTTAAATTTACAGATTAAATTTCTGCATATTGGAAGAGTACTGGGGGGTGGTTAGATGTATAACAATCAGTTATTTTATACAGCATTACAATCTTTGGATTTTCCAAACCATCCAAAATATCTGCATTTCCAAATTCCAATGACAAATTCAGAAAACTTTGATGAAAACATGAAGGAGATCAATTGAATCTTGATTGATTTATCTATGCAGGTCAATGGATTGTGCCCAGGGGAATAAATACAAAAGCTAGGGATATATCTCAAAAAATATTAATGCCTTGCTGCGTTACTGATTCTTTTACAGTATTGAATACAGCTTCAACAACATTCGTATCTTCTGTAGATTTTTTTTTTGAAAAAATTGCGTTTTTTCTGATTTCCAGAATTCGTAGGGCCAATAGCCTGATTAAATGGAGAATTGGCGACTAATTACTGATTCTGGTTAACTTTCCTGCTCATCATCTTGGGGATGGGTTTCATTTCACAGCAAAGGCAGCATGCATGCCTCTTGGGCATATGAGAGTTGGTGAGACCCCATTGATGGAGCAAAAAATTTTCTCTCCTCTACCTTACATGTTAATTTAATTGTGTATCTCCTTAGGTTTTGATCCTCTGACCAAGCTCATGGTATATTGAGTTTTGTATACATCAATAAATATTTACATATTATGTCTTGATGGAATATGTAATAAATTTGAAAGTAAATATTGTGAATAATACATAAGATGTGGTTAATAATATCACCTATGAAATGCTTGAAAATAGAAATTGGAATGCTACTGATGTTCACTATTTACCAGAAGTTGTGATGGGAACAATAAAAGATGCAGGGTGATCTCGAGTACAAGGGACTGTGCAAAGCATATCTGACCCAAAGAAATGAGTGGAACATGGTCAAATGCCATTGAGTGTTTCCAAAAAAAAGTGGTATTGATGAAAGTTTTCTATAATCAATACTAAAACACACTGCAATGAAACAAATGGTAATCAAGCGCTGTGCTGATGATGTGGACAGTCTATTGCCACATTCTGCAATGTTTGACCTGTGGATCATGTGGCACTTTTAATCAGAATCAATTGCATGTGGGGAGTTGGAGGCAGGGAGAAAGTTATTAGATGTGTGCTTATTCTCTTTGCTAAGGAGATCTCTCCTTTCTGAGTCACTCACAGATATACTGGGCCTTATTAATAGTTGGTACTTCTAGTTGATCAAGTCTAAATGACAGCTTTCTGAGTCTCTAAATGAGCTATAGCAGTGGCAATTTTGACTATTTGCTTTATTCTTATCTGATATTGGATCTGTCGGAAAAGTGATACTAACTGCATTTGGGTTTTTGCCACTGCACACCATGAAAACAATCTTTTTTCAATGTCATTCCTGCTTGAAGTTGCATAGCACCACTATGGCTTAAATAATTTGTGGTCTTGTGTTCTTTTTAGATTTTTGTTTTGGAAAATTTCAAGATTAGAACATCACTAATGATGGTACTGCAGAACTCCCCAGATGGTGAATACACTGAAAATTCTATAATTGTCATGTAGACGATTTATTGTGTAGTTCTATGATAGTAAATTATATTTGCAGAAAATACATGTTTTATTTGTGGATACATCCATATTCTGCAGGGATTTTTTTGTTTGTTTGTTATTTTATACAAGTTTCAAAATTCTACCTGGTGTTTTATTGTTGAGCTAACTTTGGGACTTATAACTGCAGATATTTTTCAGGAGGCAGGACTGCCACTTTGGTTGCGTCCATATGAAGTTCTTGTTACTTCTTCATATACGGCTCTCATTGAAACTATTCCAGATACGGTAACTGAAGATATTGAAATATTTAACTGGTTTGCATGTCTCATTAAATTTCCTTGACACTGACTTGCATTTGTTGAGCAGGCATCATTACATGCTATTAAAAGCAGACATCCAAACATTACAAGTTTGAGGCAGTTCTTTGCAGACAAGTACCAGGAAAACTCACCGAGTTTCAAGCTTGCTCAGGTTCTATTTCCCATTTTCTTGGATGAAATTTCAAAATACTTTTAATGTATTGATATTAAGCTGTGAAATGTGATGGATAGCTTAGCGTGAATGAAGTCATAACCAGTGAAAAACAATTTAGGTTGAGCATTGCATTATTGTCTGGCATTGCTTATGTACACTTTAGTTCTTGATGCATGGTGTATGCTTGAAGATTTTAGCATAATTAGCCGGTTTGTCTGAATGTGGACAAGGAAAATTTTGGGGCAGACTGAGACTGTTTGGTTAGGTTTTGTCATTTTCCCTTGTCTCCGCATGCCAAATTGAAACATTTTGAAAAAACTGAACCTGCAACCTTGTTCCCATTCCTTCAGAACCGAACTTTCTGTACCTGATAACTATAGATTTTAGCATTGCATGAATTGTATGTTTCTTGGTATTTTCTGCTTGAAGTTTGTATGACTTTTTTACATTCTGCTGCTTATTTGTATGTGTTATTTGTTTTCTATCAATATCTGTTTTCTTGAGACTATGGTTTCCCAATTTCTATCGTGCCACACACATGTTTGATTGGTCCATAGACTCCCTACAATCTACTGATGGTTCCTTTAAATTCTAAACATCTTTAATAGGACTGTTTGCTTGTAATTATGAGAAATTTGATTAGTGGGTGTAACTGCACTTCTAATCTCAAAACTGTTGCGTTCATTACACTTGCATCAGTAAAGTTTTTTAAAATTTCTAATGCTTGTGTATGCATTTGATTAGTTTGGTATACACAATTGTAAAGGAAGTCAAAATGAGTGCATAATGAAGTCAAAGCTTAAACGTTTCAGGATACACCCACTAATCAAATGCATACACAAATATAAACTATAGCATTCTATTATCTTGTATAATTTCAGGATCTAATGTGTTTCCTTTGTTGGCATTAGAAAATTATGCAAGTTCCTCACACTCAAACCTTAGATGTCCAATTTACTTTACTTCCATAAAAAATATAGATAATGTGGTTATTTCTTTCTTGTTTGGTCATCAGTTCATTTGATTTCATTTCTTAAGGGATGAGAATATAATTCTCAATGAGTATGGAAACAAGTTGCTGCTTTATGATCGTATTTTGATTTGCTTTTGTTCTTCTCTTGCAGAGAAACTTTGTTGAGAGCATGGCCGGGTATTCCATTCTTTGCTACTTACTTCAGGTATATCTGATGCATACTAGCTCATTGTTTGAGTGAAACTGAGATGGCATTTTTGACTGTTTTTTTTTTTTCTGTGTATAGACTGGGAAATGACTTGTAAATATTAAAATGCAACCTTCAAAAATAATAATGAAACTGCAAATAAATATTTCAAATTCTGAAGCATTGTGGATTCTTCTGATTGTTTTTCGACACCTTTATTCCTTTTGGAGACTGCTGGGTGATTCAGAAATCAGCAGTGATGGAAATAAGTAGGAAACAGGCTTCTGTTTTGGTCCATCCTTCTGCTGTTTGCCAAGTTTTGTTCTGCTGGCGTGTCATATTGACTGGATGCTCATGAATTAAAATATTTGCGAATGCAATAATTTCATTTAAGACCCAAAATGCACAGAAAATTGCCATAATCACTATGCTTTATTTCCCACGAATGCCCATCCTTATTGTGATGTGTCATCCTTATGGGCAATGTTGTATTCCCTTTTATTTATGTCCCATGTATAGAAACATTTAATTTACTCATTGTAGAAGTCCATAGTGTGTAGATGTATAGATAAATCAGAGGGAAGTTACTGTGTTGCAGATAGAGTAGAATCTGTACTAAGAAGACAGTTTGCTTCAGTGTAAGTTGTATAGCTGAGATACATGTGAAATTAGATACAATCCATAGCAACGAAGAGAAGTAAAATAAACTAAAACAAGCTGCAAGGAATTGCTTGTATGAGCTATGTTTAATTGTCAGCCACTTAATTATTTTAGTCCTTCAGGTGAAAGATCGGCACAATGGAAACTTGTTGATGGATGAAGAAGGGCATATCATACATATTGATTTTGGTTTTATGCTGTCGAATTCTCCTGGAGGTGTTAATTTTGAAAGTGCTCCCTTCAAACTGACAAGAGAACTTTTAGAGGTAAGATATCAATAATATAACTTGTTTCTAAATATTGGAGTTTTCAAGGAAAATTTATAAGTTCCTGACACTTCTCAACTTTCTTTGCCGTTAGGTGATGGACTCTGATGCAGAGGGTAGTCCAAGCGAGTTCTTTGACTATTTTAAGGTGTTCTGCTCTTCCCCTATCATGTCTCTGTATATTTCCCACAATGGTGCTTATAGAGTTATGCTTAACGTTTTCATTTATGTTTTTGCAGGTTCTATGCATTCAAGGATTTTTGACTTGTAGAAAACATGCAGAACGAATCATTCTGTTGGTTGAAATGTTGCAAGTAAGCTTTAAATTTGAAAATAATAACTGATATGATATTTTATTATTCATTTTGAACTTCCAAATTAGGTATTTCTATGCTTTCAAATTTGTTTGCTTTGGGGTTGCCTAAAATGGAGAAAGTTGTTAGGGTTGTAAGGCATCCCTATATTTATAAATGCAACTAGTTGGGTGAGCTCTTAAAATGGAGAGAGATCAGGAGGTCGAGGCTTCAGTCATGTGACCATACTCGCCAGGCAGAGTGTTTCATCATGCATTAGCTGGGCCCAAAAGGAGTAATTATGCTATTACTTAATGATTTAGAACCATCTCAAGCCTTTTTATTTCTTGTTATTACATTTAGGCACCGTTAATATTAAAGCATCCCGTTTGAGCAAGCATCTATTATGCAATGTTGGGGCACACATACATCTAGGAGTTATTAAGTATAATAATGGTTTATATAAAAGATGTATGCTTAATAAATAATCTTAATATAGACTATTTTAGCAATTGATAGAAACAAGAACACCAGCATATATGTTTCTTGTATTTGGGATGCCTTTTTTATTTATTTTCCCATTTAACCTTTTATATATTGGTTTAAACCACACATTTGTGACAGTAGACCAACTCTTTGGCTTTATTATTTTAGCACATGAGAAAAGGATTATCTTTTCCAACCTGAGGATGAGAAATGTCTTCTAAATATTTTAGGAATGTTCTTTGAGAATGTTGTAGTCCAAGAACTCTTCCTTGAGAGAGCTGGATGAAAGTAAAATATCAAGAATGCTAGTTCTAGGAATGCTAGGTGTGAGAGCAGGAATGCTAGTTCTAAGAATCAATTGTAGACTTTTGTTAACCTGAGGAATTTGTCTTTGTGATTCAGCTCTATGCCCATGCTTGTCATTGTAAATGAAACTTAATTCATGTCTCCCTTTCTGTAAAATATTAAGTATAGAGGTTATACGAATTCAGTGAAAGTAGATCTGAAGCATTCTCTGCGATATCTTAGTACTTTGGGAATTATAAACTTATAGAAAGAATCTTGAAGAGCATTGTTGTTTGAAGTTGGGTATAGGCTGTAAGTAAACTGTTCAATAGCTCTGTTTTCTGATTTATGTGGTACAGTCTGCAATTTGAGAATCTTGAAAAATAAAAAACTTTTCTCATCATTATCACTGCTCTTGGAAAGAGTACATCAGTTTTATGTTTTAAAGTAATACTCGTGCAGTAAGTGCTTATGAATATGGAGGTGTTGACAGTCTCTACTTTCGCTGATCCACAATTGGCAACATGCTCAGTCTCTACTTTCGCTGATCCACAATTGGCAACATGCTTATATGGGGAACAAAATATGGAAAATTGACCCCTCGTGCTAACATTTGTAGTGTTAAATTATTATTACTCTTAAATAATTATTGCCAACTCTTAGGGTTATTATTTGTCTGATGATTAGTGTTGATAGGTTTACCCATAGTTGTGTCAACTACAAAGGAACCATGCATTATGCGGTAATCAACTTTAAATGTCAGATAACCATGTTGCTTTCACAAAAAGAATGTCAAGGGTGTTATTATGATACTTGTAGTGCAGTGTGCTGGAGAGCTTGCTGTTCAGTTTGCCACTTCTGTGGTTGATTCTCAATCGCGTAATTTTAACCAACATTTTTATTTATTTGATTCACAATTGTGTTATCATGTTTTTGATCATTTTGTTTGGGCTAAGGTTACTAGAAAAGTTTTCCATCTTGTTTCAGGACTCTGGTTTCCCATGCTTTAAAGGAGGACCAAAGACAATATTGAATTTACGGAAGCGCTTTCATTTAAGTCTAACAGAAGAGGTTGGCATACTTTTGTTCTTAGCCATCTGTTTTGGTTCATGAACATATTATGTTCCCATACTTGCCACTTGATACATGGGAAAACATGAACATATTATGTTCCCATACTTGCCACTCGATACATGGGATTACTTTACTTTCTTGATTGCTTATACTTGGCTTGCCTGCGTCAATATCAATTTATATTAAAGATTTTAAATATCATACATCTCATTTTTTTGTTTGTTTGTGTGTGTGTGTGTCATGAGCAGCAATGTGTATCGTTAGTTCTTTCTCTTATCAGCAACAGCTTAGATGCCTGGAGAACAAGGCAGTACGATTATTATCAGCGTGTATTAAATGGTATCTTGTGAGAGTTTAAGAACACTTCGTTCTTCCCAGTTCTTAGTTTTGTTTGCCTTGATTGTTGAGGAAGAAGTATTGGCTTTTCTTTGGAGCATGAAATTTGTACTATATGTTTTAGTCAAGCAGCTCGATGGTGCCTTGCCTCGCAACATTGTACACAAAGCAATATGAATACGAAATTTGAAAAGTAGGAATCTACATGATTTTCTTCCTTCAGCTTGCAAAGAAGGCAATGTGGTAGCCAGAGTTTCTGGAAGAATAAAATTCCAGCAATTCATGTGTAGATTTAATGTCTCTTTTATTGCCGACGTAGTTTTATCTGAATGCAGAATGATATATCTGCATCAGTTATGTAAGAGATGACATTTTTTTGGTGGTTGTGAGGAGGCCATTATTAATGAGTTTGGCAATATGATTTTTAATTTTCCCATTAACAAATTATCTTTTGTTCAAATTGAAAATGAAACGTATCATGCATTGCATTTTATTTACGCCTACATACTGCACTATAAGATTTATAATGTGTTCACTGCACATTGCAGTTCGGACACTGTATGCAAAGAAGGTTTCTTCAAAATTCTTGCCCTTATCGTGGAGCATGCAACTCATGAAAATGCCTAAATTTTAAAGTTCAGTGGTGTGGAAATCATGTTATTTAAGATTCCAAATGAGATAACAAAATTCGAATATTCCAGAATTCTACAGAAGCAAATGGTAGATATGGGAAAAATGAGGGAAAACAAACCTTACGGAAGAGGCAAATTGGAAGCTCCATTAATCTTGTTCTCTCCATAATTATATATTATGATGTAGACTGTTTTGATGATGGTTATTTTGATGGTGATTGCCACAGTAACTTGGATATTGCTTAACATGGAGTATTGTGCAGGTCTAAGTTATTAAGTTTGCACTTTGCAATGTGCCGGTAACGATGTTGTTAATTAAACTATTAGATATTTCTCCCACGTATTTTTCTGGGTGTTCACATAAACTGCTGAGTGATTAGGATGGCACTGATATTGGAGATGGGAAGGTGCAGGTGTAATGTTGGAACTTTCATCCTGCTGTAATGCTACTAAGTTTCAGAAGATTTTATATGTATCAGATTGTGGGTTTGGTTGGAACTTGGCATTAATCATTTTGCTTCATGGTGGAACCAGAATGTGCTATGCAGTTTCTTTTATACTTTCTTTGGAGTGTATATAGTTTGAAGTGTGGGTGTGTAGCAGATTTTGGGACGTTATGAAGAACACGAGTTTCCATTTGTGGTTTTCCTTAATGTCTTTTGGCCCATTGTATTTCCTTCCCTCGAACTGCTCTATGCTACGAAGATGTGTGCAAGGTCTATCTTTTGATTTGGCTTTAGACAGGATCCGTTCTACCATGGAGATTTAAACTATGAGCTTGTTGACCTGAAAAAGAAGGGTGGTGGTGGTTTAATTGAAGGATCAACTAATATATTTAATATATGTTAACAAACTTGATGGAGGCTTGTTTATAAGTAATATTTTGGAAGCGTCAAAGTTTGAATAAATATGATGTTCACAAGTTTGATTCTGTAACAATAGGAATGATTTCTCGCATTTTGTTGCTTGGGTGAAGAGAGGCCATTTAAGGTACAACTTTGTTAGCAAGGGCAAGCAAATTTTCTTGTAGACATGTTACTTTGTATTTTGTTTGGTTGTAGAAATCCTGGTGGACATAGTACTTTGTATTTTGTTTGGTAGTAGAAATCCTGGTGCTAGGAAGAGCATCATGATTACTTGCAATGAAATATTCAACATTGTAAATTTTGAGTGGGTGATATGTACTTTCTTTAAAAAATGTATGGCATGTATTGTGCCCTAACATCCAATTTATAAGTTCATTTGGTCACTGCCAGTTTAAGACCCATGTTGTTTGGATAGAACTGTTTGTTTGGATGGAACCAAAATTAATTTATATTTTCAAATTTATACAAACTACAGCCTTGTGACATAGGTGATAGTTTTGGTGATGTTTATGATGTAACCTAATGAATTGTTGTGACCATTTATGCCATTTATCAAGGGTTTGCATGAGGTTGAGAAATGTGACGATGGGTACATCTTCTCTTTTGTTATGTTGTTTCAAGGTTAATAAAATGTGTAGCGTGTTAGATGTAATCTTGTTAGTCTTAAATATCATATAATTCTTATGAAATATAATTGTATGTTTAACAATTGGGTAGTTAATAACATATTAATAATAATTATTATCCAACAAAAAAATCCCTTATAGGTATAGGTAACCTTTGATCTAAGTTGTCACGACCATCAAGCTGGTGGGTAGAGGATGTTGTATCCAAGGTAGGTAGTTCATTCTTTCAACACCACATTTGGTATAGAAATTGAACTTAGTTCCTACTTTGAAGTTGAGCATTTTTTAATTGTTGTGCTAATTTCATTTGATAGAAGCAAACATTTTACATATATCAAAACATGTATTAAAGTAAAAAATGTGTTGAAGTAAAAAGAACGAGTTCAATAATTTGTCTCATGATGATAAACTTCAAATTCTAACATATAAAAACGAAATATTTGGGTATTTTGTTTTAAATTATATTACACAATTTTCACCATCATAAACATCATTAGGATTATTCATAATTGTGATCTATGAATTCTTAGAACTTGACCAAGTTCCATCTCTTTTGGAAAGGAACACTTGCATTCTTGGATGGTCTAAATCAGTGTAGAATTTTGCTTCATTTGTCAGTTCAAATGGCCATTAGGATTATATTCCTTCAAGTTTTTAAAATTCATGGGATAATAGATGCATTAGAAAAACTCAAGTTTTTGTTAGCCAATTCTTGGTTGCAAATTGAGTATACAATGTATTTGGACATTTTATTGTAAGCAAGATCAAATCATGAACCTATTCTCTTGAATCATGATTCACTCATTAATGATCATTCAAATCCATTTTTCTTTTAGTTTATGTGGGCTCCAAAACCCAAATTTCTTCTAGATGGATTTTTTGTGGTGGGATGAAGCAAATTTTGAAGGTTCATGCACGTATAAATTTGTTCAAAAGATGAAATATCTAAAGGTGCAAAGGAAAATTAGGAATGCCAAATATTTTGGTGACAGAATTAAAAGAAGGAAAAAAATAAAATCCAAGCTTAAAACAATTATTTTCCGATTATCATAATGTATTGAAAAAGGAGTTATATTGGTTCTAACATTCTAGGGTGAGATAGCTCAAAGAAAGAAATACTATTTTTTTTATACTACAACCAAAACAAAATTTTCTTTGTGTTGCATAAAAGTTGCTTTGACTCCAAATGGATAAAATATTGAGGAAGAAGATATCATTAAGGAAGCAATTATTTATTTCAAAGATATTTTGTCAGGTGTTGGGCAAGATAAAGAGGCATAAGGTAAGCTTTTGAAAAATATTCCATCAATTATCACAAAAGGACAAAATGAAAGCTTGATGAAGATATTTATGGAGGAGCTACATGAGGCAATTTTATCTTTCCATCCTAACAAGACACTTAGGCTTGATGGAATTCTTATGATTTTCTTTCAAATATTTTGGGATTTATTGAAGAGTGATACATTGACTATGACTGAAGAGGCCCATAAAAGGAAGGTTATAATAACTGAGATCAAAATAACCTTTATTACATTGGTTCTTAGGAAAGGCAAGATAAAACATTTCAATAATTTTCGTCCAACAAGCCTTTATAATATGATTTATAAGATCATTTAAGAAATTATGACAAATAGGTTGAAAAGATTTTTAGATAGTGTCGTCTCAGAGGAACGAGGTGGTTTTTTTTTTTGTTGTAAACAATTCTTGATGTTGTAATCATTGGACAAGAGGTGATGCTTCCATTAAAAAACTAGTTATGCTTATGAAATTAGATATGTATTAAGCATATGATATGGTTTGCTATTTTTTCTACATGATATTCTAAAAAAGTTTAGTTTTTATCAAGGTTGGTTTGAATAGATTAGATGTTTTTTTTATTAGGGTAAAAACGGGATTTTGAAAGGGCCCTAACCCTTTTACATCACAAAATCAGCCCATCAGCTGCACAGCTGCCAATGGCAAGTAGCCAAAAATTCCCTGGACGCAAGACAGACAAAATCCACCCTGGACCCCAATTAGATGCAGTCCTCCCTCCTGAGCTTTTCTAAGTCCTGATGGACCACCCCTGGGGGACCCATCTCCTATCCTCTTCTTTAATGGCACCAAAGTTCGCCAGCCAGTCTGTTGGTTTATTACCTTCTCTAAAGACATGAACAAAATCAACTTCTTCAAAATGCTTTACAATCTCTCTAATATCCTGCACAATGTAATCAATTTGCCAATTAGCTTCTCCCTCCTTTTTCAAAATATTGATAATATTCAAGGAGTCTCCTTCAATGATAACTTTTTTAGCACCTAGATCCTTAGCTAGCTCTGCACCAAGATGTAAAGCATTAACTTCAACTTTATGGCTAGTAGTAATTCCCAAAAACTTGCAGGCTGCCCCCACCAATCTGCCCTGATTGTCCCTCAAAATAGCTCCTGCTCCTGCCTTACCTGGGTTACCTTTGGAGGCCCCATCAAAATTTAACTTCAACCATTCATCTCGGGGTGGTTGCCATTTTACATCAATTCTAGCCTGAGCATTTGCCTCTCCACCACTAATGGGTTCCAAATTCCATGCCTTAGCAATCATAGTCTCTTCAGTATTCTCTGGCTTGATAGGGTACTTGATAGATTTAGCATTCTCCTTTAAAAAATAGGTGATACTTCCAAAACTTCTCACTGCTGACCTTTTTTCCCCTCTAAAAATTCTCCTATTCCTCTCTAACCATACTCCCCACACAAAATGAAACGGAATCAGGTTCCAAATTACATTAAGACGAGGACTATAAAAGGGCTTCTCCCACTGCTGTAACCACAAAACCATATTAGAAGGCATCACCCAAGAGATGCCCATCCTGTTGATGAGGAGCTGGAAAATATTTAGAGCGTAGGGACATTCCAAGAAGATGTGTTCCACTGATTCTTCTACCTTTTCACATAAACTACATCTATTAGGTAACTGAAAACCTCTCTTCTTAAGATTATCCACCGTTAGGATCTTATTCTGGACTGCTTCCCAAAGAAAAATCTTCAATTTAGGAATAGCTCTCTTACCCCAAATTCTATTCCAAGGGAAACCATTATCTACAGCAGGATCCAAAAGATCATAGGCTGTCTTCACGCTGATTTCACCATTCTCAGTTCTGCCCCAAACCATTGAGTCTCTTTGCCTAACAACACCTAGGTAATAAGCCTTTAGTTTAGCTTTAAGGAGGTTTAAAGCCTCCAAATTCTCAAGGACTGCCTCTAAATATTTCCAGCTCAACTAGTTATCCAATAAAGTCATGTAGTCACAAACCTTTTTACCATATCTATCTTCTAGATCCTCTTTCAGATTAGAGAAAATACCATTATTGGCTAAAGGGTTGTCATCTAACCAGGCATCCTCCTAGAAACTTATAGAGGCCCCATCTCCAACACGCCATTTCACACCCTTCCACAAGGCCTCCCTAGCCTCCACTAGGTGGTTCCACAAAGAAGAGCCACGATAGGGATCCTGAATTGTGAGAAATCTGGTATCCTCTTGGCTATCAAGATATTTCTCTTTAAGAATCCTAGCCCAAAGAGTCTGACCATCTCTCAGAACTCTCCATCCAACCTTGGCTGCCATAGCACTATTAACCAGGTTGAGTCTCCTCAAACCAAGACCACCATGCTTCTTTTGATGGCATGTTTTTTCCCAAGCTACAAGAGGAATCCTCCTCCTCTCTTCAGATCCAGACCATAAGAACTGTTTTTGAATTCCTTCTATAATTTTGGAAACTTTAGCAGGGATCTTAAAAAGGGAGAGAAGATAAATGGGGATAGCCTGCAAAACACTCTTAACCAGCAACACTTTACCCGCTTGAGACAAGAGATTACCTTTCCACCCTGCAAGTTTGGATTGAAACCTATCAATCAAACCATTCCAAAGAGGTGCCTTGCAAGTTCCCACGAACATAGGCATTCCAAGGTAAGTAGAAGGTTGGGTTGACACAGGACACCCTATCTCTCTAGCCACCCTTCTCTGGAGAGCAACTTTAGTGTTAATGAAGAAGACCTTGCTCTTGTCCAAATTGATCTTTTGGTGAGAGGCACGCTCATAGAGGTCTAGGATTCTTTTAAATTCAATTTCCTCCACCACAGTAGGATTACCAAGTAAAATGGTATCATCCACAAACTGTAAATGAGTAATGCCCTCAAGATTATGAGCTGGTTTAAGGCCCCCTATCCGGCCATAAGCCTTGGCAGCATTGAGGTATCTTCCAAGCGTTTCAGCCATAATAATGAAAATATAAGGAGAGAGGGGGTCACCTTGTCTAAGACCTCTACTACTGCTAAAAAACCTCTTGGTTTGTTATGGATCAGAATAGAGTACCTTGTAGTCTTGTAGCAGCTCCCTACCCATCTTCTCCACTATCTACAAAAACCAAAGGCAACCAAAACTTTATCCAAAAAACTCCATGAAACTCTGTCATAAGCCTTGCTCATATCTAACTTTAGGAACATGCCTTTTCTTTCACTAGCCTTGACAGAATGCATGGATTCATGAAGGGATATAATCCCATCCAAAATATGTTTACCCTTAACAAAGCCTCCTTGCTCATCGGAGATAATGGAGGGGAGGAAGATCTTCAACCTGAGGGCTATAACTTTAGAGATAATCTTGTAAACAACATTGCAAAGACTTATAGGCCTGTAATATTTGAAGGTTTTTAACCCTTTCTTCTTAGGAACTAGAACAAGGAAGGTATTGTTAAACTCCTTTAGGATCTGACCCAACTTTAAAGATTCCTTCACTGCTTCAATAACATCGAATTTAACAATATCCTAGAAGGTTTGGAAAAAACCTGCTTGGAACCCATCCGGACCTGGAGCTTTGTCTCTATCGAGGGAGAAAGTGGCTATCCTTACCTCTTCTTCCTCAATCTCCTTTAGAAGCTGATCATTGATCTCCTTAGATATCAACCTAGGAATGTGATTAGTCATCTCCTTAACCATTGTTTCATCCTCTTCCATATCTTCAGCTAGAATATTTTGAAAGAAGTCCACAGCCTCAAGCTCAATTTCTTTGCTCTCTAATAACCTGGCCATCATCCTTCAGAATTTCATCAATGCGGGCAGAACTCTTGTTTTTGATAGTAGAGACATGGAAAAACTTAGAATTCCTATCACCTTCCTGCAACCATTGGATCCTGGACTTTTGCCTCCAATAGGTTTCTTCCTTGGCTATTATGGTGTGCAGTTCAACATTAAGCTCCTTTTCTCTTTGGAGTTGGGTTTGGTTCATACCCAACCTATTAATCTCTTCTTCTAACATATCCAAATCTAACCGAATAGATTTCTTCTTTTGAAAGATATTTCCAAAGACCTCCCTATTCCACTTCTTGACTTCTTTCTTCACAATTTTAAGCTTGTTTGCAAGAATTTGCATCTTAGTACCCTGGGAAGGAATACTCCACCATTTTTCCATTTCTTTATAAATATTTAGGTGGTGCAACCACATAAATTCAAACTTGAAAGGGCCATTACGCTTCTGATCTTCCACACTACACCAAAAGAGCAGAGGATTGTGATCAGATCCAGATTTAGGAAGAGATTTTAGATTAAACAAGAAGTTGTTTTGGAACCAATCCTCCGAAAGAAGAACTCTATCCAACCGGACCTGAATTAGGTTTCTACTAGAGCGTCTATTCGTCCAAGTAAACATGTTACCATCTAAATCCACATCAAACAAGCCTCCTTCAGCTAAAAGCTTTCCCAAATCCTGCATGCTTTTTGAGAACTCAGCCATGCCACCCTGCTTCTCACCTGGAGATAAGGGGGTGTTAAAATCACCTACCACAATCCATTTTAAACCTCTAAACTGCTTACCCATTTTCCCTAAAGATATCCACAGTTCTCTATGGGCTTTACTTGAGTTGGGGGCATAGATATTGGTAATCACAAAGGAAACTTTAGAAGATTTAGCTATGAGAAGTATTGTGACCTGATATTCACTTTTAGCTAGCAGGTCTCCCTCATAAATATTGGAGTTTCAAAGAGATATAATCCCTCCGGAGGCCCCCTTAGCTTCCTCTTGAAAGTTGTCAACATTTCACCAAATACCTTTTTGAATTTTTAGCCAATTCGTAAGATTCAGTTTAGTTTCTTGGAGAAGCAAGAAATCTGGTTGGTAAGAGCAGACAAGGTCCTTAACCAACCTATGTTTTCTAGGGGCGTTCATGCCCCTAACGTTCCAACTTAGGAGTTTCATTGGTTCTAGGGTGCAGGCTTTTCATACCTACAAGAATTTCCTTAATAGTAGGTTGTGTCCCCATAGATTTCTCTTCTTTTGCTTCCCTGTACCTTTTCTCCTTGAGAGACTTCTTGCCCACCTTGCTAGACTCTTCTCGACCTAGGTCAGGGGCTTTACGAGAACTCCTGGTAATTCTTACATTTGAAGTAACATAGGATAAACCTTTCTCAAAAGTTTATTCCTCTGCAATCTCATGAATATCAGTCTCTATTTGGTCTTTCACATGGGAACAATTTGGACCTTCCTGCCTAACCTTCACCATAATCACATTTTCTTTCTCTAGGAACAATGGCAAGGTAGAAGGGATAGTCTCCATATCCACATGGGAACAATTTGGTCCTTCCTGGGAACAGTTTGGTCCTTCCTACCTCACCTTCACCATATTCACATTATCTTTCTCTAGTAGTAGTGGCAATGTAGAAGGGATAATCTCCAGGTCCTCTACAACTTCATTACATTCAAGGGGGCTTATACCCAACTGCTCCTTGACCTTTTGGTTTGCTTCTCCCTCCTCATGAGAGAAAAAGATACATCTATATTTTCTTGCACACTCGGGGGATCGCTAAGGCTTAACTTGGGGGATTGTTCAATGTCCTCCAAAGCTTTGTTAGAGCTAGCCTCTTTCACTTTCCAAATGACCTTACCCTTCCTTCCTTGCTCCTCTGAAATTATTCTAGAATCTTTGTTAAGGTAGTAGTTTTTGGCCAAGTGACCTGATTTGCCACATCTCCTACATCCAAAAGGATTATTTTCATAAGAAATATCCTGTGTCCAAGTACCTTTACTTGAGGTCAGTTTAATGGAGCTTGGTAGAGATTTTCCCACTTCAACTAGCACACAAAGTCTAGCAAAGACCATCTTCCTCCTCTCCTTAGTAGCAAAATCCAGAGATAAAAAGCTACCAATGCAATTGCCAATAGCTTCAAAAATTTCATTTTCCTAGAACTCAAGGGGTAACACTGGAAGTTTAACCCAAATGGGAGCAACCTCAATGTTTTTGGACTCCAAATTGAACCCAAGAGCCCATTTCCTCAAGAAAAGTCCAGATTGTCCCATAAACCATGGGCCACCTAAAAAACTGAATCCCTATCTTCCATAGCAGAGGAGGCTAAAAAGAAACCTCTCAAAAGAGTTGAGAAGTCCACATTCCCTTTAACTTTCCACCTGAGGTTAGCCCATTTCTTAATCTGATCTAGAGATGGTCTATAACCAATAAATTTACCAATCAAACTATTACTCAATCTATTTTGGGCTCTATCTAAAATCTTATCTAGAATTTTTAGGGCCAACCCATTCTCATCCCTAACCAAAGGAATGAAAATCTTCTTCTCCTTCTTGGTAAAATTGGAAAATTTGTTGTCTTTCACTCGATCCGCCCAACTCTTACTATCTCTCTCGAAATAGGGACATTAGGAGCTGGATCGCCTTGCTCACTCGATTGAACCCTTCAACACACCTCCCAAGAGGAAATTCATTAAATCCAAAGGAGACTTGGAAGAATCCACTGTAGAACTGCTAGCACCATGACTAGACGCAATCAAAGGGTCACCTTGAGGATTACTGGCCCTAGAGGTCTCCATTTGACCAAGCGCTCCACCACCCACTACAGGACCATTTACCACCTCGTCGCATGCCTGGCTCTCGATCCCATTCCCACTCTCGTACATTTTAAATAATTTTTTACCCCATGGACTTGTTGGAATCATGGTCATCGCTTTTCCAATATTATCTATATCTCTTTGTTGCTCACCTTCACTCCTGCCCTAGCACTGCTTCACTATTGCTCATCTTTGATGCCCTAACACTGCTCAGCCATTTGTCAACATGGCTGTAGCATTGCTCCACTATTGCAGGACTTCATTTCCCTAACACTGCTCAGCCATTGCTCAACACTGCTCCACTATTGCTCGCCTTCGTAAATATTGTTCAACCATTGCTTAACACTACCCTAGCACTGCTCCACCATTGCTAGCATTGCCCTAACACTTCTCAACCACTACTTAGTACTACCCTAGCACTGCTCCACTATTGCTTCACTATTGCCCTAGCATTGTTGCTCTTGTCCTAGCACTGCTCCATTGTTGCTCGCCTTTGATGGACTTGTAGAAATTACGGTCATCGCTTTTTCAATATTACCTATATCTCTTCGTTTCTCACCTTCGCTCCTGCCCTAGAATTGCTCCACTATTGCTCGCCTTCGATGCCCTAACAATGCTCAACCATTGCTCATCATTGCTATAGCATTGCTCCATTATTGCTCGCCTTTGTTGCCCTAAGGTATTAAAGTAAAATAAGATTCATTATTAAAATTTCAATGAGTTTACACAAGTTTGTATAAGGGGTCTTGGTCCCCTCATACAAAGTAGGGTTTGAACCTTGGACCTCTCAAACAGACGTTAAAGCCCTTACCACTGTAGTAAGCTTGCAACTCTTGAATGGATTAGATGTTATGACACTCCAAAATATTCTATTTGAATAGTGGATCCCCTAATGGATACTTTATCTTGGACTCTGCCATGGTGATCCACTATCTCTTTGTCTCTTTATTATTTTGCAAAGTCATTAGGGAGAGATTTCTCAAAGGTATAAATGGAAGGAAAAATTAAAGATATTTAGGTTGTAATAAATGGTCCCTCTGCATCTCATCTCTAATTTATTGAGAATACTTTTTCTTTAGGTCAATCCTTAATTAGTGAGGCCATGGAATTTAAATAATTATCATTCCTTTGTCTCATGGAGGAAAGTATAAGAATCTTTGAGGCTCAATTTTGGATAGAATAAAACTTGTTTGGCTTGTTGGAAAGGTAAGTTTCTAACCATGGTTAGAAGGCTAAAAATCATAAAGACTACATTGCAATCTATTCCTATTTATATGATGTCACATTCAAGATTACCAACATGTTTAACATTAAAATTTGATAAAGTTTAAATAGATTTTAGCTTTCCTCTTTGTAAGTAGGATAGGGTTTGTAAAAGAAAGAATATTGGAGGTACAAGCTTATGGAATTGAAGACTTATGGGTTTGGCCTTAGGGGTAAAACTTGGATCATGGAAAGATATGGGCAAAAATATTGCTTAAAAAAATAGAGGTTCCCTTAATGTAATAAAATTATTGAGGAAATGAACCCTACCTAAAGGATTGCCAACATGGAACTTCATAGGAGAGAGTTTGCAATTGATCAATAAACATATTAGATGGTCAATCAATGGGGGGTTATGTAAAATTTTGGTCTAATGCTAGTTGAAGTCTTATCCTTTTATATCTTATTCAAAATAGCAACCATTGGCTTGAATATGTCTAGCTTGTAAGGGTCCAAAGGTCAAAGTTTATATTAATATTAGCAACAAGTACAAATCATAGATTTCTATTAGTAACCTAGTTGAAGGAGAGGAACTCAAACAAATAGGAGATGGACTTCAAAAGATGCTTCAAAAATTTTATTTTCATATTTTTACATGAATTAAAGAGTTATGGGTTTGGCCTTAGGGGTTAAACTTGGATCATGGAAAGAGATGGGCAAAAAATATTGTTTAAAAAATATAGAGGATCTCTTAATGCAACAAAATTATTCAGGAAATGAACCCTACCTAAAGGATTGCCAACATGGAACTTCATAGTATATAGTTTGCAATTGATCAATAAACATATTAAATGGTCAATCAATGGGGTGTTATGTAAATTTTTGGTCTAATGCTAGTTGAAGTCTTATCCTTTTAATATGATTCAAAATAGCAACCATTGGCTCAAATATGTCTAGCTTGTAAGGGTCCAATGGTCAAATATTATATTAATATAAGCAACAACTCCAAATTATAGATCTTTATGAGTAACCTAGTCGAAGAAGAGGAACTCAAACAAATAGGAGATGAACTTCGAAAGATGCTTCAAGAATTTTATTTACACATTTTTACATGAAAGGATGAGCTGGTTTGGAATCTATCAACAAATGGTGGATATATGGTCAAATTGGCATATAAATATTTAGAGAAATTAAAACTTCTTGCTTCCAGTTATTTCCCTTGGAAGAATGTTTGCTCACTAGAGGCCTTCCCTAAGATCTTAAGGTTCCTTTGGTTAGAAGTCAAAAGCAAGATTCCTACTGGAGATTCTATAAAGAAGAGGATATTATGAACCTTTTAAGTATGCCTTGTATGAGAAGGATCTAGAAACATCAGACCATTTACTTCTTCATTGTCCCTTTGCTTATAACATTTGGGTCTATTTTTAAAAAATATGAGAGTATATTAGGTAGACTCATCAACATTAAAAAAGTTGATAAAATGTTGGATCAATTATTTAAAATCTAAAGCATTATGTATTCTATGGAGGATTGGTCCTATAATTATTTGTTGGAATTTATGTCTTGAAATAATAATAAAGTTTTAAAAATAAATCTCAATATCATGCCCAAACTTGGAACCATACTACTACCTCTCTTGTAGAATGTTTACAGTTAGGATGTTCATTATAAGAAGTCTTCAATGTGGAAAAGGGGTGCTTGCCTCTTTGTTACAAGATTTTAGTCTACATGGAAGGGTCATCTATGATAGTGAAGTTAACAAAAAAGACGTGCCTTAATCTATGGTAAAATGAAAATATTCAGAAATTGGGTTCATCAAAACTTATTCCGATGGTTGTTTTAAAGGAAATAAAAAAAAACTAGTGGAAGAGGTGTTTTTAAAAACAATGAAGAAAAAATTTCCTCACTTATAATGTAACAACCTAAGTCTAACTCTCTTGGTTTTTCAAAACACAAAGTAAACATTTTTGATTCATTTGAATACAAAGTCGTTGCTTGACTATTGTTCACCCAATTTGTAATTAGTATATAGGCATAAATTACACACTCTAAGACCAATTACCGTTGCATACGGTATCTCCAGTGCTTGAGATTGACCAAATCCTACAATAAGAGTGCCATTTAGTGAATCCCACCTTCTCATTCTCGAGTTTTGGGTTCACAGTGAGGGTTGTCCTTTTAGGTTCCATAATACCTAGAAAGGTGGACGCGTAATTTCCTTGTCTCATAGGATGGAGGATATAGGTTTCTCTGACTTGTGCTCAGTCCTGGTTCATGTTTGTTTTATAGCCCATGCTAGAGATAGCGTTGATATGCCTAGTGCCTGGCTGTAGATCATCTACTCACGATCACAACCAGGGCCCTCTAATTCTTTGGCTTGTGGGTCAGATGTCCCAGGTCACATTGCAGTTGATGATGAGATGTCCCATTCCATCCATCGCTGAACTTTCCAACCTTGAAGACTAACTTCTCCAGTCTTGGGATATTGTTGGCCATTTCGTAATTAAACTGTGTACATAAGAATCCTCATTGTACTACTTCGTAAGATAGCCTAGAATGACGTCCCATTCCATCGTTCGTTACTCATTTAGTAGAAGAGCCTTCTCGCCCCAAAAAAAAATTCTACTAGGATACAACTATCATCGAATCACAACAACCGTCGCCTACGAATTGTCGAAGTTGGGTGGATGCGTATCCTTCTCGATGTGCATATCATTTTATTTATTTATGAACATATTAATCTACCATCCTTATCTATGGTGACTATGGTTTCAAATTGATTCTTGGATGGTTGTGGTCTTAACTTGGTTCTTTAAGTCTTTTGAGGTCTCAGTTGTTTGATCATTTTGTTAATAACAAATTGTTAATTTCATATACAATTCGGTATACTCTCAAAGTCAATCTTAATATCTTACCATTAAACTAAAAAAAGACTTTTATCCATAAGCATTCCCAAGTCCATGACTAATCAAACTCATAAGACATACACCTCATTCTTTTAAAAAGATAGGCGGATATTTATCTGAGCATTAGTGAAAATAAGACTACAATGCAAGAAAACTATATATTAAAATTTGCATAGACAACCTTGGTAAAAGTAAAGTCACAGTAGCACATAGTGTTAACTACCATACCAACTATATAAATCCTTTTATTTGACTACACACTCTTGTATTTCATTTATAATCAACATAAGCTTAACAATTAAAACATTTAAAATTCTAAACTTTTTAAGATCTTCCTACAAATTTCTTATTTTAATTAAGTTAATGAAACTTAACTCTTTACCTAAAATATCTCCATAGGCTGCCATACAAGAATTTCCCGAGGCTTACAACTAGGTCTCTCTGGTATTTATACTTAACAATCATAAGTAAAACAAAAACCTCTTTAAAAGAGCTAACTATTAATACACTAATAAAAGGAGTCACAAATAAAGTTATGAAACGAATCACATTTTCTAAACTAAGGGGACTTAAGGAGATTAATTTGGCTTTGCTTTTATTTCCTTACAGTGTACCCATCCATGATTCTTTCTATAATAACCTTACACCTTCTATGGTTATCGTTTCTAAGGGTTGTACGGTAGAATCATTGCCTTAGTATGGAAGGCCAATCAATTTATATATGCAAAACGATTCCCCTCTTAAAATCCCGAGGAGGCACACATCCCTTAACTTATTTACAGTATTAAAATACAAATAAATATACAATTCAGATAGTATGCAAATATTCGTCAGTTTGTATTTTAATCTTTTAATCTTGTTTACAGTATCTTTCCATACCTCAAACATTATGCAGTTTGGAAAGATACGTATTACCAAGAATACACACACTTCAAAATTGGTAACCATACCCCAAGTACATTGCTATTGAGGTATAAGGAGCTTAACGGCGGAGACAAAGCACATTGGAGAAGTTGACAAAGTGGGGTTAAACAAATTGATTCAATTACTATTGTCATAGGGAGATGTTTTTGGTAATAAGTGTTCCCTCATTCAAGAGGGACTTCAATAGGGACATCACACAATCACTCCTATGTTTAAACATGATATATATATATATATATATATATATATTAAAAAGAATACCAATTTCAATATAAACAAAGACATAATAACCCAAATATATGCTAAATTCGAAAAAGAAACTCTTACACAATAAAACATCAATAATTATTCTCTAACACATTCATTTTTCCTCTTTGACAGGAATTATTCATTTTGCCTGACTCATTTGTTTTGGAGATGTTTTCCAGTATGAATCATGTCTGCTTTCTAACTTCATTTCAGGTTACTGGTGACAAAGATGGGCTATGTTTAAAAAAAAAACTTATCTTCACAACAACTATGTCAAATTAAATTTTGGCCACTAATAGGTTATGGAAGTAGTTGTTGATATACGTTCATTTCAATCTCAAAGAAATACAAGATGTAAAATATAGTGGTTATAGACACCCGACACATACAGCCTGATTGTTTATTATTTATATGAGAGCATCCTAGTTGAATCTACTAAAACATAGGTGAGTTGCAGTTTACATATATACTTTTATTTTTTCTACTATATTTTTCCAAGCTTTGTTTTAGGGTCCTCCTGAAGGAAGGAGAGTAACCGAGGACCACTGGATAGTCATCAAGTCATTTAATTATCAAGCATGATAATTAAATGACTAAACTCCCTAACTTAATCTCATATATATATATAAAAGACCATTGTCATTATTATTCCCTCTTTTCGAAATTTGATATCACTTTGACCTAATAACAAAATAGTATTCATAATCCTGAATATTCACCACTTCCAAAAAAAAAAATACTCATTACTTATATAAGGACTAGCTTTTATAGACAACTCCCAAAAAATAATGGGAAGAAAGGATATGTACTCTATGCAGCATAGGCTTAGATGTGAATGTACAACGCCCAAAGAATAATGGAAAGAAAAGATATTCATATATCCGTGACAAATACAAAAAAACACTTGGGAACGAGTTTATGGCAGATTTATTTGAAGACAGTAAAATAAAAAAAGTTGGGGAATTGCTAACACAAATCAGGAGAAAGAACAACCTTCTCAAAAATATTAAAAATCATATGATATGATTTGAGTAATTGTACTACCATATTTGAGGTACCATAGACCATATTTGGATCTCAACGGACGTAATCAAAATCTTTCATTTCATTTCAATATAATTATACGAACAGACATAAGAATCCTATTAAGCTCTTCTAAATTACGAGTCTTAAGAAATCTAACTATTACCTTACCTAATACCTTTGTTTTACTCAAATCTTACCTCTGGTTTAGAAGGCGACGACCAACATAAAATCTAAAACTCTAGATGCGGAAGAAAAGCAAGGTAAATCTCCAGCAACGACGCTGATATCAAAACCTAATTGCAGCCGCACTCATTGAACAATAAATGACCTACATAACCAATTTTAACCAGGTGTAATATGGTAGACTTCAACGCAATAATTCAATGGATGGAAGAGGGGTAAGTTTGGCTCTACATCAATGACAAACTTGCACGAGTATTGACAAACACAGTTTGAACACATTTTTATTTATGATTTTGTTTTTGACAAGAATGAGCTAGGTTTAAGAATTTCAACCTCCTTCAGCGAAAATATTTTGACAACATAAAACACAGTCAAAGGTATTGTGGTATATTTTAATGGTCTCATACATTGCGGCTCTTCCTATGTGCGATCGGTTTTCAAATGCTACTAAGGACCACAACCAATTTTACTTATACCATTTATACCACAATTCAACCTAAAAACAGAGCTCTGATGACATTCAAAGGAAACATAATATAGAGGAAATAGATTAATCAATTCAATGTAACATGACTGTGAGCTTTGCAAAATCAAACTTAAGCTTGTGAAGTCCAAACGAAAGTATGAAATATTTAGTGTAAGATATAAAAGATCTTTATTAACCAATATTTTTTTTTGTGGAACACTTCATTTAATCATTATAACAACCAGGTTAAAAATTACAAGCATTGTTCTTTTCTCGGGTAACTTTCTCTACCGGACCATCTCAATTTTTAATAAATTTTATTATAATTCATTCATACACAGTCAGGTAACTTCCTCTACTCGATCATCTCAGTTTTTTATGTCAGTTTTTTATAGATTTCATTATAATTCATTCATGCACAGTCAGGTAACTTCCTCTACCGAACCATCTCAATTTTTAATAAATTTAATTATAATTCATTCATACGCAGTCAGGTAACTTCCTCTACCGGACCATCTCAATTTTATTAAATTTTATTATAATTCATTCATACACAGTCAGGTAACTTCCTCTACCGTTCAATTTTTAATAAATTTTATTATAATTCAATCATACACAGTTAGGTAACCTCCTCTACGGGACGATCTCAATTTTTAATAAATTTCATTATAATTCGTTCATACACAGTCAGGTAACTTCCTCTACCGGAGGATCTCAATTTTTAAAGAATTTTTATTATAAATCTTATACTGAACAAAGGATGATAATTTAATTTCTCAAAAGAAAATGTGATAACACTCATAGTGAATTATTTCTCGTCAAAAATGAACGCAGGAGTTCCCTTAGAATGGCATAACCCAATCACAATATAAATCATAAACAACACAATTTATATATAAATAAAGTTTTGAAGATTTAATAGAGATCAACCTAGAATTACGTTGACGGTTATGTGAAGCTTGGTATCCACTTTAGGCTAGCAACTGAGAGATGAAATACGGGTGAAAGTGGGCAGTAATTCTTTATTGAAACTCTCCCCGACAAGGTTAGCAAGGTTAGCAACTGAGAGATGAAATAAGGATGAAAAGTGGGCAACAATTCTGTACTAAAACTCTCCCCGACCAAGCTAGCAACTGAGAGATGAAATACAGATGAAAAGTGAGCAGCAATTCTTTATTGAAACTCCCCTTGACCAAGCTAACAACTGAGAGATGAAATACGAATGAAAAGTGGGCAACAATTCTTTAATGAAACTCTCCCCGACCAGGTTAGCAACTGAGAGATGAAATACAAATGAAAAGTGGGCAACAATTCTTTATTGAAACTCCCCCTTAAACTGGTTCTCTCCTATCCTTTTTAAAGAAATCAGAAGCCAAAATACGAAGACACATAATCCTTTCCATGCAAGGGGACTTCTTCCACGTAAGTGCCATGTGGACATATATTTTATCATTATTATTATTATTCATCGTTTAGGATGTCACTATATCAAAAAGTTTTATTACCTTAATGGAATTATCTATGTAATTAAACTTTATTTTATTTTTCACTTATTTATTTATATATATATATATATATATATATATATATATATATATATATATATATATATATTAAACATAACACACACATTATTTATATATATATATAATAATAATAATAATAATTATTTTTTAATACAAAATACTAATTCCATTAGTAAGCAAGGAGATTCAAACTTTTTAGTCAAGCATATGAATAAACACAATGCAACAGGAGGCAGAATGACCTACATAAATTTATTATAGTGAGCTTCTGTGTACCCACATGTCATGGTGCTTTTTAAGCACAACATCATATCCCAACTTACTTGATGCTTCCAACCTTTGTCTCCGCTAGAGGTGGGTGTCATATTCGATTGGTTTTTGTTGCCAAGGAGAAAAAACTTGCATCTGCACTCACAAAACATCTTCAGCAATATCACATTCTTCAAACAAATATTTAACCATTTAGAGGGGATGTTACATTCTCCCCCACCAGAATTTAACACAATCTCTGTGTTAGTCAAACCAATTTTGCAACTTTCATAATGATTGAAAATACATTCTTCAAGCAAATATTTAACCATTTAGAGGGGATGTTACATTCTCCCCCACCAGAATTTAACACAATCCTTGTGTTAGTCAAACCAATTTTGCAACTTTCATAATGATTGAAAATACATATATAAACATCATACCATATATTAAGATTTTTATCAAAAGATGCATGCATTTTACTATTAATATCTCAAAATATGCATTATAAATTCCAAAATACACATATAAAAGTATGTCAAATGTTCAAATATTCATGTAAATATCAGTCTTCAAATAAGAATGGAAATTGTTCTCTCATGGTTGTCACATCTTCTCATGTGGTATTTTTTTTCCAAGTAGAGATCCCACTGGACTCTACATTGATCAACAACCCTTTTCCTTAGTTGTTTGGTTCTGTATCTGAGTATCCTGATAGGGCGAACCTTAGTGAGTTGTGGGTCTGAAACAGTAAATGTGAAACACCCAAGATGTAAGAGGAATACATGGTATGTACTATGGATCTTGGGCAAATTAGGTGGCAAGGCCATTTTGCAGACTATGGGTCTGATTTTGTCAATTATTTCGGATGGTCCTACCAACCTAGGACTAAACTTGGTAGATTTTATTGAACTCTTTGAGGGATTGATTTGAAGGAATTTTTTTACCACCAAAACCAAATTATCTAGGTGTTCTCTTTAGATCAATATAGCACTTCAGGAAGTTTATGGCTTCTTTGAACCAATGGTGTAACTCCTCCATTTGTTTCACAGTATCCGATTTTATCATTACTTGATATTTTGGATCATATCATGCTAAAGGTGTTCCACACCTACGCGTACATAGGGATTTTAAATAGAGCCTTGCCCATCTTGGCATGTTGGCTAAGCAAAGTCCACCAGATGGAAATATTTCTCCTTCTTGCTTTAGTGATGCAGTATTGATCATAATTTTCTTGCTTTCATCAGGCCCTTGCTCGACCTAAGTTATTTTCGGTCTCTTCTTGACTAAGTAGAGTTCAATACCTTCTTAATTGAAAAAATGTTAGCCCTAGCCAAAATTCAAAATCTTATATTCAAGAATACACAATTGTTCTGCAGATATTTATCTAATAATAGTTTTAGCAAAATTACAAATGATCACAATATTTTAATTGCAATCCTTCTAACATCAGTATAACTTATCATTAAAGATATCACAAAAATTTCTTAAATTCAAATTCAAAAGGATAGGAAAAATATTCATTCATGGTATGTAACATTCCTTTTCCAAAAACTAGTATCATTAGTCCTTATACTGATTAACATCCCTTAAATTTTTAGTATGGTTGGTAAAATTCCAGATCGGATGAATTTCCACTGCATGATAACCTGCTATCTTCAAGGCTCCCATACCCCAACCTAATTCATCCTCGTCATCTCTACGTATGAGAAATATTTCTACCAAGATTTTAGTCATGATGGGTGTCAATTTTAGAAGGATTGTAATTGGTCATTCATCCAACTTTTAAATTACTTAAATCTATAATCCCCCAACTGGTGTTGAAATAAATTTCAATTTGGATCCAACCCCTGCTTTCCATGGTTGCTTTTACTAGTTGTAATTTTGAGAATTCAACCATGATAGGTGGGTATTGATCCCATGAATCTATCAGAAATTGTGCCTTCTCCCTCTCCCCACTCTAAAAAATAATCCATCTTTCACTATCTAAGATCCTAAATTTAAAGTCTGCCACACTAAGGACCCATTACCATCCAAAGGGAAATGACTCACCTCATTCGAGTTCACCTATCCCAAATATTTACTAGTTAAAACTCTACTGAATAAAGAAGTTGGTTGGGATATCCACCTCCATTAAATATTTCCAACCAAAGCATTATTATTTAAATTTTATCTCCTTAGTCCCAAAGCTCCCTTTACCTTAGGTTGACTTACTTTCTCTAGCCTACTAATGCTCATTTCCTCTCCATTTTTACTCCTCCTCATAAATAGTTTCTAGTCATCTTGTCCAACCCTTTCCATATGGTATGTGGGGTAGAAGGATAAAAAATTTCTAAATTGACATGGCCTAAATGATTGACTACAAAAAAGGTAATATACCCCCAAAGGTAAACCATTTGTGAGACCAATGGTTAATTCTTTATTTGATACGATCCAAAAGATTACTCTAGATAACTATCTTCAATTTTTTAAAATGCAAAGAGACCCCCACATATACCATTCGAAGAGAAGTTATCATGAATCCCAAGATCTCTAAAAAAATTTCATGAAGCCTTCGATCAAGATTGAAGAAGACCACTTTGAGTTTCTTATCATTGATGACTTGGTTTGTGGCCCTAAGGTAAACATTAAGAGTATCCCTAATTATTTTTGCTTCTATGAGGTTGGACACTCCCACCAATCCTGTATCAACCATAAATTGTAGGCGAGTTAAAATACCCTCAACCACCTTAATAAATATTAGCAAACCCTGTTGTCTTCTCCTTAAGATGAGTCTATCCAAGCCTTCAACCAATATAATAAAAATATAAAGGAAACAAAGATCTCCTTGATGAAGGCCTTGAATGGCTTCAAATGGTTGTGAGAGAAGGCCTTTGATTAACATTGAGTATATCAAAGTAGAGACACAACTCATGACCCATTCTATCCAATCTTGAGAGAAACCGAAGGCTACCATCATCTTTGAGAAGAAGCTCCACTACACCCCATCATAAGCCTTTGACATATCCAATTTTATGAAACTTCCTCTATTGCCAGATTTTCGCATTGAGTGGATTGTCTCCTAAGCTAGAACTACACCATCCAATATTTGTATGCCCTCTACAAAACCCCCTTGCTTAAAGAAAATAATTCTTTTTAGGAGAGATTTTAGCCGCTGAACCATTACCTCTATGATTATTTTACATATGACATTACGTAAGGCAATAGGCCTGTAATATGAAATATGCATCCCCTCTTCCCCTTTTGGAATTAAGGCAATGATTGTATGATTTAATTCTCTAAGTATTCTTTTATTGTGGGTTCCTCTATAAGAACCATTACATCCTCCTTAAAGTTGTCCTAGAAGATCTGAAAAAACTTAATTAGGAAGCCATCTAGACCTAGAATTTTTCTCATACTCATTCCAAAGACTACATCCTTTCTATCAATCGGTTTAAACAAAGCTTTGTTTGCTTCTTTAGAGATAATAGATGTTATTACATAAAAAACTTCTTTCTAAGCTTCTTTATCTTGCACCATACTTTTCTTAAACAATTTAACAAAATAATACACTAAATGAAAATGCATACCTAAAATTATATAAAAAATAAATTTAAACTTATTCACTTAAATTGTATTCTGAATATTTTTCCCTAATTCTATTATAATGAGAAAATCTAATACAATATCTTTTTAAAATTCTAAAACATGCTTTAAAAAAATAAACCAATTTTATGATACTAATGAAAGAGTAAAACTGTTTATAAGATGAAATTTGGACTTAAATATTAAAAAAGAATATAAAAATTCAACTTAAATATTTGGGGAAAATATGAGGAAGGTGTTCCTTTTACACATTTTGATAAAAAAATTTCTTCATCTCATATGCAGGACCCTAAAGTTGCTATCTTGCATGAAGAGCCTACAATTCCTGAACAATTAGAGAATCATATGCCATTGGAAAACATGATAGAATTTCATCCCATGGGTTTAGAAGATGATTATTATAATGGTTGGGGAAGATATGAGAACTTATTTGTTTCTCACACTCCTATTGATGAAATTTTTGTTTCATTTGATATGTAGGATGTTGAAATTGCTATATCACATGAAGACCTTGCTGAAATAGAGAAAAGGGTAAAATCTTCTAATGATTCATTTTATATGGATGAGGAAGAGGTAATCGATGAAGAAGGTATAATTACTCATCAAGTCATGGTAAATTAAGGTAGAATCTCATCCTTTGTGTCCAACCATCCAAACTCCAAGTAAAGGGTTGCCTAATTTCATGTTGGATTCACATGTTATTTATGATGAAATATCATTAGAGGTTGATAACAAACTAGAGTGGATTTCTATTCCCACCACTAAGGATATTGCTTTGTGACATGAAATAGAAATAGATGTGTTTGAATTATTGAATCAAGTTCATCAATAATTAACCATTGAATCTAGGGTACAAACTTATAATGATTTCCATTTTGTAGATATCCTAGATACTTGTAAATTGTTGCATGAGTATGATTGGTCTAAAGATATTGATGATGATTGTGCTTTAAGATTTTCAAATATAGCCTCCTATTTGAAGGAAATCCTGCATGCTTGTGAAAATGAATCTAATTTTGAAATTTACATCTCATTGAATAAACAAAAGATAGTTGAAAATCATGTATTCACTTGCAAGTTTAATGAATCAAATGCTCAACAAGAAATTGTGAATAGCTTTGAATCAAATTGGTGGTGTGAGAGAGGCAAGAGGAGAGTTGTTGTATTGTTTGGTCTAATCTTACTTTGGTTGGATTTCTATAAAGCTTGGCTTGCATATCATGATTTGTGTGTTTTAAAGTGTGCTAATTGTGTTTGGGATCTAGGGAAATGATAGCCCATTTTTTTGCATCATATTGTATATTATTATATATAATATTTTGTTTTGGTTTTCTGTTTTGAGATTTGTCTCAAACTTTTGGCTTGGTGAGTTTTGTGTTTGTTTTCTTATCAAGTTTGTATTAGATTAGGTTTTGGGTTTATTTCCAAGTTTCAGTTTCCAAGTTTTGTGTTGTGGGTTTGTATCTCCGTTTGAGGTGATGTTTTATGGTAGCTACTAATTTATGGTCGCTTGATCATTTATTGTGCTTCCTTTGTCATGAAGGATGAATTACCTATCTTGTAGATCGAGGAAAAGGGGATATAGTTATTTAGTAATTGCTTATAGATTTTGGGGACTAAGATTGTGAATTTCAAAATAATGAATTTTGTTGCTAAAGCTACACATGAACACATTATATTAAGGGGCATTCTTGGAATCTTGAAGGATGAAGTCATTTTGATTTACAAATAATTTTTTTTTTTTTTTTTATAAACTCCATCTTTAGCCTTGAATGATCTCTAACCCAAGTGTCAAGTGAAGTTTGTAAAACAATACAATGATGAATATATATATATATATATATATATATATATATATATATATATATATAAGCCAATTCAATCAAATGGCATAGGGCATCTCCATCGGAGACGCCTAGCTGACAGTGGAGCAATGTTTAGAAAAGAGGCAAATGTAAATTTAATCTAATATTTGGGTAAGTTAGGGCATCTCCACTGGGGCTATAAACGCTTGGTTGGTTGTGGAGCAATGCAAAGGCACATTCTTTCATGAGTAATATTTTTATAGCCTAAATGTGAATCATGTGACAAATTTTGAATAGTGTCAAGAATTCCAAAATGAAAACACTTTCACACACTTAGCTAAAGCAATGGTTAATATATTTTCGATTGAAGTTGTCTATCCCCATCATCTTTGGATGTTGCTGAATAGTTTTGTTTCTAATTTTTAGTTTGTTGGATTTCAAAATTAGAGATTATGGGTTCTTCACCGAAAATGCTTAGGAGCATTTCCCAGTAGAGTCACAATTTGTTGTGGCCATTCCACAACTAGCCCCAAATTTGGGGACCCACCTTAAATTTTAAGTTTTTGGGATTTTTGTAGTTCTTGGAGTGCTAATTTTGGATTGCTTCAAGGGTGATTTGGTGTCTTGGGTTAGGATTTTGGAGTGTTGTGATTAATCCTAATGCTTTTATTTAAATCATTTCAAACCTTTGAAATTAATTTCATCAAATCTAAATAAAAATGTCAAAAAAAAAAAAAAAAAAAAAAATATATATATATATATATATATATATATATATATATATATATATATATATGAATAAATAAAAAATAAAAAATAAAAAAAATGATATGCACATGTTTATATATAGGGTTAGTAGTTCATTTTATTTTAGTGTTTCATTTTAGTTTTGGTTTTATTTTATATTTTGTTTGGTTTTGTTTTGTTTTATATTTCGTTTTGGGGTATATTGGCATATTAAAGATTATTTATTGTGGTCTTTGAATTGCAGGGTTGTTGCTGGATACGTTGGTGACCGAGGTAATGGGGCCTACCATAACCCCAAGCGAGCACTGACATGGATGGAAGTTAGTTGGGATATGGACCAAACGGAGCTGGTAGTGTTGAACCGATCGAACATGGTAATCTAGGATCTTACAACAACATTCATAAACCTCAACCTTGGACAAAATTTGGACATATTAGCATGGTGATGTAGACACAGAGTAAAGATCAATGCAGAGAAAGGAGGTGATATGGTGTAGTGGGTGATGATGTAGCTACGAAGTAGAGGTGGACCCAAATATTGTCAAATACGCGAATGCAGATGGATCTGCTCAACACAATGGTTGGATGGAGTGGACCAGATAATAGCGAATGTAGAGGATGTAGAGAAGATAGTGATGAATAGACCACATGGTGGCATCAACCAACATACGTAGATAGCGCGATAAATTTAGAAATCGATATTTTAATGGACGTTAGCTACAATTGCTTAAGAGGAGAACACAATTTGCGTTGCTAAGGTTAGACACGATGGTAATCAACAGGTGATGTGGCAGATACTTTGTCAAATCCTAGAGGTTGGATGAGGTGTGAGTAGGCCAACATGGCGATAAATACATACACAGGCGAGTTTGACGCTAATTTTAACACTATTTTAGCAGAAGTGGTAGCGATAAGTTTGATGTTTACACGGATTGATTGCATAGCCTATTGATAAGTAAGGTGCTTGCTTGGAACCAGAGTAAGGTGTCGGAGTAAGGCACCAAAGTAAGGCGTTCTACTACTGTTGAAAAATCAACAGAAACTAACGTGTTCATTGGTACAAGGTTGATAAGGCCTTCTACAATTTTTGTGCTGCATCATCGTTTGCTTTTTCCAAGCGCGTGGGTGCATAATTTTTCCTTTGCAAGGAATTGTTACCCACGTTTGTGCTTAGATCAGAATAATTTTCTCCAAAAAAATGTGTAGGTTAATGGATATTGAGCTAGTTTAGACCTTGTCTCCTAAGATTCCTATTTTTTCATACAATCAAGCCATTCACCTGCAAAAAAAGAAAACGAGAAAAAAAAGAAAAATGCAATTAAACACGATCTGTGCTTGTTAGGCCTTGGCTCTCAGGATGCCTGCAACTTGCATGTAGGTGTTGTCCCTAAAAAACACATCGTAAGCTAGAAAATAAAAGATATATGTAGGGTTAGTGCAATCCATGCCTGTTAGGCCTTAGCTCCCAGGATGCCTGCAGCTTGCATGCGGGCACCTTACGTGCAACACAAAAAAGCAAAAAACTAAAACTAAATTGTTCTCGGTGGATGCCTTTGATTCCACCATGTTGCTGGAAAGTTTGACAATTTAACTGGATGGGGTCTCCCCCATGCCTACTCTAGATTCCACCATCAAATTCTTTGACGTGCGGTATGGGCGTAACCAGTGACCATTAACTGTTAGGATGGTTCTGCTACCATCAATTATCTTAACATGTACAACACCATTTTTTATTAGTTCTACCACCTCGTATGGTACCATCCACCTCTGCATCAGATTTCATTTTCATTCCTAGAACCTAGAATTATACAGTAATACCCAGTATCCTTCCTTGAACTATTTTATCTTAATGTGGCGGTCATGCCACTATTTCCTTTGCCTTTGGATGATTTTTGTTCTTTTTAGGGCATCCATTTGGAATTTTTCCAACTGATTTAGCTGTTAAATTCATTATTTTTGTGCTTCGTGTAGGCTCAGGTCTAGTTCCACCATCATTATTAGTGTTTTTATCTCAAATTTTATGGGCATCATCGCATCCTTCTCATATACCATTCAAAATAGTGTAAAGCCGGTGGTTGATTTCCATGTTGTGTTGTATGCCCACTCTACCTCCGGTAACCTTACAGTGCAGTACTTCCTGTGCTGTTGCATGATATTTGTTAGGATATTCTCTATCTCTCTATTGGTTACTTCCACCTATCCATTTGCCTACGGATGGTAGGGGGTGGTCTTGTTATGTTGAACCCTATATTGCTTCATTAATTTCTCAATTAATATGGAGGTAAAATGGGGTCCTTGGTCCGTTGTAATTTCCCTAGGCACCCGAACCTCATGAAAATGTGGGCGAACAGGAATTCTACCATCGTTCCCTTCTTGGAGTCCCTTAGAGCCTAGACTTTGACCCATTCAGTGACGTTGTGTATACAAACTAAAATGTATCTCTTCCTAGTTGAAGGTGGGTTGATTGGTCCCATGAAATACATGTCCTACTTGTCGAAGGGCTCTATGTGCATGTGATATTGAAGGGGTATTTCATTCCTGTGGGTCAGCCTACCCATTCTCTAGCACTCGTCACACTTGATGGTATATATGGCTGCGTATTTGAACAGAGTGGGCCAGAAATACCCAATCTGTAAAACCTTCTACACAATACTTCTTTCTGCAAAGTATCCTCTACATGGCTCGCTGTAATAGGCTTTGAGTATTTCTACAAACTCATGCTCTGTTATGCACCTCCTCATGATCTAATCGGGACCCATTTAAAATAGGAGGTCATCAATCCATAGGAAAGAGGTGCTCTTTTCGATTAATGCCTACTTCTCTCATGCTGAAAGAGCAGGGGATTTCCTGCCAATAGCAAGATAGTTGGTGATGTTTGCATACCACGGTGTCTGTTTACTTATGAAAAACATGTGTTCATACAAGAACTGGTCTTCCACCATTACGTGATCTACTAGTATCAACATGGATAGGAAGTTTGCCACCACGTTATCCTTCTCGGGCTTGTCTACGATTGTGATATCAAAATTCTACAATAGCAAGAGCCATATAATAATCCTGCCACTAATTGTTGACTTACTCATTAAGTACTGAATGGCTACATGGTTTGTATGGATGAATACCTTATAGCCAGTGATATAGTGGTGAAATTTATTGATGGCATGCACAACTATGATGAATTCCTTTTCTGTCACTATGTAGTTGAGCTCGACCCTTGCTAAGTTCTTGCTGACATAATAGATGGCATATAATTCCTTGCCATACTTCTACTTGAGGACCACTCCAATTACGTTATTGGATGCATCACAGTAAATATGAAATAGGACTGCCCAATTTGGGCCCCGTAGGACTAGCCATGCAGCACCTGTATGAATTTTTCACACCATCCCGTTAAGGACACACACACTTGTTCATATGTCAAGGGCTGGTAAGGTTCTACGCGTTGTATCGAATTAAACCACATGCTCCACCGCTTGTGCAGGCCCCCGTCAATTCCTTTGAGTTTCAGTCTTGCGACCATACTCCCCAGGCGGAGTGTTTCCCAAAAATCAACTTCTCCTTCAGTGTTTGAAAGACTTATTCGTAGTCTTCCATATAGATAAATTCTACATATTTCGAGAGCAGGGTGTGTAGTGGTTTGGCAATTTTATTGAAGTCAATGATAAATCACCTGTAGTACCTAGCAAAGTCAAGAAAATTTCTTACTTCTATTTGCATTTTAGAGTTGGGTAGGTCCTTGATGACCTCTATTTTATTTTTATCAACTTTAATTCCATATATTGAGAGGTGGTGTCCTAGAACTATGCCCTCACACATCATCATAAAAAACTTTTCATTGCTAAGGGATAAGTTATTCTACTCACATCTCTGGAGCACTCGTTCCAATTTTGTCATCACCTCTTCGAAGTTTTTACCATAAATGGTGAAGTCGTCCATATACACTTCAACTTCTTCCTCCATCATATATGAGAATATGCTTAATACCACCCTTTGAAAGGTGGCTGGTGTGTTGCATACCCCGAAGGGTAGCTCTCTATAGGTAAATGTTCCCCATGGATAGGTAAACATTTTCTTATCTTGGTTCTCCTCTTCGATATAAATTTGGTTGTATCCACTAAATTCATCTAGAAAGGAGAAGTATTTCCTTCTAGACAACGTATCCAATACCTAATCAATGAAGGGAAGTAGAAAGTGATTCTTCTTAGTCATCTTATTCAGCAATTTGTAATCAACATAGATTCACCATTTCCTATTTTTCTTGGGGACTACCATGAGTGGTGATACCCATTCGCTTTTAGAGATTGGGTAGATTAACCCTGCAGATAAGAGCTTATACAACTTATCTTTGATGATTTTCTTCATGGTGGGGTTCATCCTCCTCTGTGGTTGTCTAACTGGAGTCACCTACTCTTTGAGGTAGATTCAATGGGTGTATATTTTTGGGTTAATTCCTTTTATATCCAAGTAATCCCATGAAAATGCTTGTTGATGCCTAGTTAAGAGTTCTTTTAGCTCTATCAGCTGTGTGGGTGTCAATCCATTGTTGATGTTCAACATTCTACCAGGTTCAATTTTTATTTGTCTGGTATGATGATCCTGAGCACTGAACAAGGGTGATTCAACAATTATGGGGGAGGACTCTCCCTAGAGAAATATTGTAATGACACCGTTTTCATCAGCTTCCTCCTCCAAATATTTCAATACCATCACTGGATGGAGCATGGAAAATGACCCATCCTCTTGATTATCCCATGTGGGTTCACCCAATGTATCCACGGATTACGTAGGGGGAGAGATCCTCCATATTTTTATATTTTGACCATTTGAGATGGTCATCAGTCCATCGCGATAGCTGATGTATGCATTGGATGTTTCTAGCCACGACCTCCCTAAGATGAGTGGGTAAACCCAATCTTGATTTTGACTGTAGAACCAGGAAGTCCACTGGATGCTCCCATGCATCAACTATCATAATGATGTACTCGAGCATTACTTTCGGTGCTATTGTTGGCCTATAGGGTAGTTGCAACACCATCTTAGTGAGCTTTAGATTTGAGAGTTTTAGTTTCTGCATGGTCTTTTATGAAATCACGTTGATGGATGCACCAAGATAAACTAATGTATTAGTTAACATATGCTCTCCTATTTTCATAGTCAACATCGGACTGCCTGGGTCTACGTACTTGGGATGGCACAAATTTCCCATCATCAAGTCGGCTAACTTCCCGATGATGTTGATGGTCTGGGCCGCTTTCCATCTGGGATTCCTCAAAAAATATTTTTTATCACCTTGGTGTATATCATAATGTCCCAAATATCTTGGAAGAGTAGAATAGTAACTATCAAATTTCTCAAGCTAGAAAGGATATCAAACTCCGATTGTGTCGGCTTACTCTGTTCTCGCAACCATTTAGAGAATGGAGCCTCTGTCTTCTCAGAAACTTTTTCTTCCTCCACCTCTTCTATAAGAGGGAGTTCCTCTACATTTTCCTTCTCTTTTACTAGGGGAGGTGCTTCTACTCCTAGCTACCTACCTGACCTAAGTTGAATGGGATTACAATTAATATTGTACATCGAATACATCTCTCCTTCTAATTGGTATGCTCATTGGTTTACCTTATTATTTGGGTTCACAGTCGACTATGCTGGTAACTATGCAGGTCTCACCACAGGAAGGGTCGACAGACCTTTTTGTGGTGGAGCCTATGCTATGTTTTGTGGAGCAGAGTTCCACAAGACGTGGTTCCTCCATTGTTGCCCAGAGTGCTGATATGGAATCCATGGTTGTTTATTGGGGAACACAACTCCTGGAGGTATGTTCGTCCAATGTGGTGGTCCCCACCACCCCATATTAGGTGGTTGCAGCTGCTATTATGGAATATACAGTCCTCATCCATAGGAGGCATCCCTGTTGGCATATTACCCATAGGGAGTTTCTACCAATTTCTTTGATTGCCCACAAAATAGGCTTTACTTACGTCAGAATCTTACTTGATATTGGGTAGCTGCAAGCACAACCGAGTTTTATGACTCTGTTGGTAAACCGTGCATACTCTAACTTTGTTCTCTGGGTATGCATTGCTAGCATCCTTCCCTCTACATTTTAGGTAGGAATAGGTCAATGTTGCTTTGTTCTCTTGTTTCTTCTTCTCCAACAAGAGCGTATCCAACTATAGTGCTAGAGATGAGAGAATTTCACTTTTTAGATCTTTCAGCATGTTTCCTATCTCTATTTTTGTGATCGATGCAGTTGCCTTCTTGGTTTTGGGAGCGAGCTTGGCTCTCCTTGGTCATTTTTTTATAAAATATGGCCTCTAATGCATATTATATGGCCTTTCGATCGTTCTGCACTTTTTGTACTAGAGCCTCTAAGTCAGCTAGTGTTATGGTCTGATCCTCTACGACTTTCCACAACAATTCTTCTTTGGAGGGGGTTATCTTAAACATAGAATTTATAATGATCTGCTCTTTTCCTGGTTTATGGGATGAGGAAGAGATTTGTACAAAGAGAGGATGTTCACTCCGGTGGACTGTTGGTGGGGATTCGGGAGAATCTAATTCAAATTCGAAGTTTTCAGCTAACTCAGATTTCTTTGACGGGATTTTTTTTATGAAAATACAATTGGATCCTATTTTTCTCAATGGACTCATACAAAGTTAGATAAAAGGTTTTAAGGGGTACTGTAATTAATCTAATAGTGGCACTTCTATGGAAACGATTCTAAAATATTGGGGGAAAACACTGGTTAATTTTTATCCTATATATGTCACAACCCTAGCATTTAAATTGTCAAACCAGGGAGCTTGTAGACTTTTTAAGTACCATGGTTACTCCTCTAGACTATTATTGGTGGGTTTATAAAATAGAAATTGATTCATCTGCACCAATAAAACTTATGCATAAATAAATTACATGAAAGTAAACACACCACATTGAAAGCGGTAAACACACTTGCGTAAATAAAAGGCACACCACACTAAATCAAGGAAATTAATCTAGAAAATAAACACACCTAACTGCATAATTAAATCTAAGAAATCAATGAGAAAAGCAAGGGAGGAATACTGGATTAAAGTGGGCCTACGCTCCAGCAGATCTTGCTCGATTAGTCATGAAGACAATACACTAATGAAGGAACTCTCGAGATTTTATTGATAGTGCAATGCAATGTTACATGTGATAATGTTCTCAAAAATATTACCTCCCTATTTCAGAGAAGTTCATATATTTATATAACACACACAAGACTTCCTGTTACAATTCTGTTACAATAGATGACCTGGTTATAGTCTAAAATGGGATAGTTTAGTTACTGTAATAGGTGCACAATAAATAAATTTTCATCATTTCTAGTTGATTTGAATGATCTCTATGTTGTTCAGGTTCTACTTCATTGAGTGGTTATGTGTTCATCCAATTCGATCGAGACCACTCATTCGATCAGTGGTTTTCTACATATAGCCTACATGACATGGAACTAAAGGTTTACTATGGTCAATGGGGTCCTTCTGTAATCGTTTGGTCAATGCACATAATCGTTGCATAAGGCACCTACTTGGCATCTGCTTGAGTAAGGTGCCTGCTTGGCGCCTACTTGAGTAAGATGCCTGCTTGATGCCTACTTGAGTAAGGTGCTTTCTTGGCGCCTACTTGAGTAAGGTGCTTGCTTGAGTAAGGTTCCTACTTAATACACCTTAGACCAATGAAGAAAAAGCATGCCAGGTCCATGTAGGACCTCGACTAAGCAAAATATGACAAAATCAGTGAATAACTACATGAAACACACTTCACACACAAATTAGATAATGCACATAATTTCATTAAATAAATACATCATGATTCATAAAAATATACAACTCATATTATATTATTGCGCAAAATCCATTGGAACTCATCATAAAATATGAGCATATCTGATTCTCATTAGTGATGTGCTAGGGTAGAGGTTGTTCCTACCTGGTACCACCTGGCTTCGTCTTTCAGAGCACATGCCAGGTAGAGTGAGACATTAATATTTCCTTCATATAGTAGGTGGCTCAAGAACCTCATAAGATTAGTGTTCAAGTGTGTATACTTACCTGTGCAAGTAAATAATCTAGCCACCTGGTCAAAAATCTATTACCAGAGACCTGGGAGGTAACATTTTGGTAACCCTAAGCATGTTAAGTTCATTGGTAGATACTCTAGGAGTTGTTCTACGCACTCAGCAAGAGATTCTTATTTATAAATATGGTCCTCTTTTTGAGGGAGATTGATAAAAACTACAACATACTCCTCTATGATTAGAATTTCCAATCATTGCAGTCAAACAAGATCTTCTTCCACAGATGCAATAAACTCCTTTGCTACTTCCAAGTCTTGGTTTTAGCTAACCAGGCAGTAATAGTCCATCCACTCGATAACTTTAAATTAGGCTTGAACCTCCTTGTTGATTCCTACCACATTGTAGGGCTTAATTTTCTTCTGACTGTGGTTCGTAAATTTCCCTCCCATTATGGAAATTTTGATTTCTGTCTACCTCTACAGCTTTTCTCTGTTCTCTAGACTCATCTAAAACTGGTTTATCACTTCACAATTCTAACTATAGTTGCATGTAGGTGCCTCTTCATTTGTGGAGGTAGGTACATTATGTTTTTCATAGAGGAATATGAGGGTAGCCTTCCCAAATCAATGGTTGATACGTCACGTTGGATAGAGTGGGTGAATGGTGGTTGGATGTTTTTACCAATGACGTGATGACACTATTTTCAGAGATGTTCTAATTATGAAAATTATATATATCTAATGAAAAATTGTGTACATAACTTATTGGTGATCCATGTGTACAAATCATGAAGATGATCGTAGAGGATGTTGATTCATTATTTTATGATAACCAAAACAAATACATATTTCCCATGTGAGAAATTTCTTCGGACAGTTCTTCTTGGGTACTGCAATTTTTATCAATTCAAAGTCTCATGCTAAAAATTAAGGAATATTGATGGTTTTCATGGAACATCAGACATCCCTTTGTTGATTACTTTGGAACGTGCTGAAATCCTCCATAGGATTTTGCAATGATTTATCATGAGAGATCTGACCTGGAGATGCTGACATGGATTTGATTGCTTCCCAATGCTACTAAATTATTCATATTACATACAAGCACTTAAATGGAAGGTAGGCACATTTTCACTAAGAAATAGATGCTTAAACAGAATGTAGACATACACCTTACTTCAAGTACATGGGAGTTAGGTACCTTACTAATGAAATTTAGGCACCTTACTTCAAATACATGGGAATCAGGCACCTTCATAATGGAAGTTAGGTGCCTTACCTCAAATACATGGGATTCAGGTGCCTTACACATAGAAATTAGGCACCTAACTCCAATGTACATATTGAATGTAGGCATTATATTACTTGATGATAGGCACCTATCTCCGATGGATGGGAAATCGGTACCAATATTACGGTTGACATTTTTTTTAAGTCTCAGGTCGGGTGCCTTTATGTAAATTAGATGCCCTTCCTTATATATATATATGAGAATTTTCAATGGGAGTTAGGCACTCTTGAAGTACTCAGGAGTTAGGCACATCTCTACCATTGAAAATTTAGCATCTACCGACACATCAACAGTCAACACTTCCCAGTTGATCAGTCCTTTCAACGCTTCTTACTTCACGAACTACATCAAAAACTATTTGTCCAGACACATATATGGGCATTTATTTTGCAAATATTGAACACCCATGTACGTATCAAGATTGTGAATATCCCCTATGAATGGGAAAAATCAAGCTTCTACTCCTAGAAAACTAGAAATCATACAGGTTTATAGATCATGTGCTTGTTAGGCCTAGGTTTCCTAGGTTGCCTACAACATGCATTTAGGGCATCATACCTACAAAAACTAAAAATAAAAACTAAAAGATAATAAATATGTAGGTTAGTGGAATCTGTGCCTAGTAGGCCTAGGTTTTCCAGGCTACCTACATATTGCACTCAGATCACTATACCTACAAAATAGAAACACAAGCAAAGAAAGGAAAATGAAAGAATAAATTGTTCTTATTTTTGGGTGGACATTCCTATGTCCACTGATTGCTAAGAAATTTAAAAGTTTTTAATCAGATGGGGTCTCCCCCATGCCTATCTTGGAATCCATCACAATATTTTTAGATGTGTGGTAAGGCCACAATCGATGATCATTGACTATCAATATGGTGTTGCTGCCATCAATAGTTCTAACACATACAACACCATTATTAATTAGTTTGATCACTTCGTATGGCCCCATCCATCATTGCATAAGCCTACCTTTTTTCTCTTGGAATCAAGAATCATATAACAACACCCACTCTCCTAATTTGAACTACTTCAGTCTGATGTGGTGGTCATGCCATTGTGTTCTTTGTCTCTAGATGACCTTTATTTCATGTAAGGCATCTAATCGGTGTTCATCCAACTGATTTAGTTGTTGAATCCGCTCTTTTTGTGCATCATCCAGACTTAGGTTCAATTATACCCTAGAATTAAGGGTTCCTATTTCAAACTCAATGGGCATCATTGCATTCTTCCCATACACCAATTGGAAGGGTGTAAACCAATAGTTTTTTTCCATGCGGTCCTATATACCCATACTTCTTTTGGCAACCTCATAGCCTAATATTTTTTGTGTTGTACAATTTTTGTGAGGATATTCTCCAACTCTTGGTTGGTAACCTCAACCTATCTATTTGCTTGAGTATGGTAAGGGGTAGTCTTTTTATGCCTGATTCTATACTGTTGCATGATCTCCTAAATCATTCTTGAGATGAATTGGGGTCCTTGATCAGTGGTGATATCTCTGGGTACCCCAAATCTTGTGAAGATGTGTGAAAATAGGAATTCTGCTATAGTTTTTTCCTTGGAATCTCTTAGTGCTTGTACTTCAACCCACTTAGTCACATAATTAGTGCAAACCAAAATATACCTCTTACCTACTGATTGTGGGTTGATTGGCCCTACAAAATCCATTCCCCATTTATCGAATGGCTCAATGTGAACATGTGGTTGGAGGGGCATCTCATATTTGAAAGTTGGTCTACCCATCCTTTGGCATTGATCACACTAATTTGCATATTTGGTTGCATCCTTAAATAAAGAGGGCCAAAAATATTTAGTCTACAATATCTTAAACACAATATTTTTTCCTGCAAAATGGCCACCATAGGGTTCATCATGATAGGATTTAAGGATTTTTGAAAACTCATGCTCAACAACACACCTTCTCATGATTTTATTAGGTCCTATTTTGAAAAACAACCATCAATCCATGAGAAGGCTGCACTCTTCTCTATTAGTGTCCACTTTTCATGGGGTGAGAGTGTAGGGGATACTTTACCATTGGCTAAGTAATTAGCCATATCTACATACCATGGTGTTGGTTCATTCAGAGAGAAAAGATGTTCATCTGGGAATTGGTCTTCCGTAGCTGAATGGTATGGAGGTGTCAACCTGGATAGAAATTCTGCAACCACATTATCCTTACCTAGTTTGTCAATTATGGTAACATCAAATTCTTGCAGGAGTAGAAGCCACTTGATTATTCTACCATTAATTGTAGGTTTATTCATCATATATCTAATGGTTGCATGGTCAGTGTGCATAAATACCTTGTACCCTGTAATGTAGTGGTAGAATTTATTAATGGTATGGACAACTACAAGGAATTCCTTCTCAATGATAGTGTAGTTGAACTCAGCCCTAGTGATATGCTTGCTGACATAATAGATGACGTAAAAATCCTCACCATCCTTCTATCCCAGAACTGCCCCTATAGAATTATTAAATACATCAAAGTATATATGGAAGGGGATGTCCCACTTTGGACCTCACAGCACGAGCAATGATCAACTTCTCTTTCATAATCTCAAAGGCTTGTTCACACTCCTCTGTCCAAACAAACTCTATATTTTTAGATAGCAAAGTTTGCAAAGGTCTAGCAATTTTGTTGAAATCTTTAATGAACCTCCTGTAATATACAACAAAGCCAAGAAAGCTCCTGACATCTCTCTGTGTTGTAGGACTAGGTAGATCTTTAATAACTTCAATTTTTTTATCCACTTTTATCCCATTTGCAGAGATATGGTGTCCCAAAACTATCCCTTCTTGCATCATCATGAAGCACTTCTCATTGCTCAGGGACAAGTTGGTCTATTTACATCACTGGAGTGCACATTCCAAGTTTTCCATAGCTTCCTCAAAGGTTTCACCATAAATAGTGAAGTCATCCATGTATATCTCCACTGCTTCTCCCATCATATAAAAAAAATACTTAGAACTTCTTTCTGAAAAGTGGTTGGTGCATTACATAGATTGAAGGGCATAACTCTATAAGAAAATGTACCCCATGGGCAAGTAAATGTCATCTTGTCCTGATCTTCTTCTCCAATATAGATATGGTTATACCCACTGAATCCATCCAAAAAGGAGAAGTACTTCCTCCCTACCAGTGTATCAAGAACATGGTCAAAAAAGGGTAGTGGGAAGTGGTATTTTTTAGTTGCTTTATTCAACAACCTATAATCAATGCAGATCCACCACTTCCCATTCTTTTTGGGCACCACCACCAGAGGTGACACCCACTCACTGTAAAATATGGGGTAAATGAATCTAGCTGACAAGAGTTTCTACAACTCTGCATTGACTATCTCCTTCATGGTGGGGTTTATTATTCGTTGTGGTTGCCTGATCGGACTTGCATGTTATTATAGATAAATGTGATGGGTACAAGTTTTTGGAGTGATCCCTCTCATATCCAAATAGTCCTAGGTGAAGGCCTTTTGATGCCTGGTCAATATATATTTTAATTTGGTTAGCTAAGTGGGTGTCAACTCACTAATGATATTCAATATTCTTCTAGGATCAATCTAAATTTGTCTGACATGGTGGTCTTGGCTGCCTACTAGTGGTGACTCTGGAGAGGTGTGGGAGGATTCTCCATGGAAGAAATTTGTGATAATTCTATCCTCATCACCCTAATTTTCTAACTCAATCAATGCCATTATAGGTTGCACCATTGATAATGCTCCATCATCCTAATTTTCCCAGATAGGCTCTCCCAGTGCATCGATGGACTGTGCAGGTGGAGATATGGTCATATTTTTAATTTTTTGACCATCCAAAATAGTCATCTATCTATTTTGGCAACTTATATAGGCATTGATTATTGTCAGCTAAGGCCTTCTTAGGATGATCGAATAGCTTCCTTGTCTAGACTTGGATTGCAGTACCAAAAATTCTACTGGGTATTCCCATGCATCCATCATCACGATGATATCTTCCAACATCTCTTTCGGTGATACCGTCGATTTGTCAACCAATTGCAAAATAGTCTTGGTAGGCTTTAGGCCTATGAGCCTAAGCTTTTGCATGGTCTCCTTTGGCATAATATTTATGGTTGCTCCTAGATCCACTAAAGTGTTGGCCAACAAGTGGCCACCAATATTCACGGTCAGGACCAGGCTACCTAGGTCTGCATATTTGGGGTGGCAGGTATTTCCTAGCATTAAATCAACCAATTTCCCCACTATATTTATTGGTTGGGTTGGCTTACAACTTGGCCTTCTTAGAAATAGTTCTCTGATAGCCTTAGTGTAAATTGGGATATCTCTTATAGCTTGGAACAAAGGGATTGTCACTATCAAATTATTCAAACTCGAGAGGATATCAAATTCTAGTTGTATTGGTTTTCTCTACTCTTGTAACCTTTTAGGAAAAGGATGAGCTTCTTCTATCTTCTCAGTAGTTGGTTCTTCATCAACCTCTTCAACCAGAGGTATATTCTCCTCCTCTTCTACCAAAGGAGGAGCCTCTACTCCTATTTGTCTACCTGATCTCAACTATACAGGATTGCAATTCCTAATATTGTACATGGGAAACATCTCACTTTCCATTTGATATGCTTGTTGGTTTGTCTTATTATTGGGATTGATTATGGGTTGTGCTAGGAGTTGTGCAGGTCTCACTGTAGGGAGAGTTGGTAAGATTTGCTTTAGTGGAGTCTGTATTACATTTGTTGGATTTGAATTCCATGTCTTATAGTTTCTCCATTACTGACCTAGTTGCTAATATGGCATCCATGGGTACTAATTAGAGAATATGGTTCCTTGGGGGGCATTCATCTAGAGTGGTTGTCATCACCATCCCATATTGGGTGGTTGACCCTACCCTTGTGGTATGTAATTTTCTCCTCCATAGGGTGGAATTCCTCTTAGCATATTCCCCATAGGGGTATATTACTAGTTTCTCTGGTTTCCCATGAAGTATGCTTCTAAAACTTCAACATTCTCTTTGGTAGTTGGTAGTTGTGGGTACAATCTAGTTTTGTGATTTTTTTGACAAACAACGCATACCCTGATATTATCTTCAGGACACATATTCCTTGCATGTTTTTCTCTGTATTTTGGATAGTATTAGGCCAGTGCTACTTCATTATCTTGTTTCTTCTTCTCTAGTAGGAGAGTATCCATTTGCAGCGCTAGGGAAGAAAGCATTTTACTCTTTAGGTCCTCTAGCATGTTGCCTATCTCTATCTTTGTAACCGAGGTTGTTGGTTTAGTGATCCTGGAGGTTGGTTTACCTTTTCTTTGAGAATAATTCTAACATAATTATTGGAATGTATGACATCTGGTGTTGGTAAATATCTCCTCTAGAAATCATATTCAATGCTTCAAGAGATTCATTGTTGAGTCCCCTTAAGAATATGCTTTTGAGGGACTTATCACTTAGCTTCGCATGGGGAGATCTCTGCAAATTGAAACTGAATCTATCCCAATACTCTTCTAGGGATTCATATTCCTTTTATCTCATGCTTAGGACCTCCTCTCTGGAATCCCATGCTCTACCAAAATCTTGGTATTGCTCTAGGAAGAGCCTTTTCATCTCCTCCTAGGTAGTGATATGCTTATTTCCCAAGATTATGAATGAGCATAGGGTTGAATCATCCAATGTTGAAGGAAACAACTTCAAATTTTGGGAATCCATATTATAATCCACAGTCCTGCACAAGATATCAAACTTGAACAAAAAAAGATCAAGATATTTTGTTGGGAATCCTTTGAAAGTAGGAATATGGGTAGGGGATATGTTTTTCATTTTTGTATCTCCCGTGGCCTCTTCTATTGGGAAGCTAAAGATGGTTGATGTCTCTTCTACCTTAGCAATTTTTTAGGAAATGTGGTCTCTATACCTATTGTCCTTAAAGTGGTTTCTAAGGCTTTGTGGTCATTTTGAGTTTTCTGCACAAGACTCTTCAAATCAGCCAGTGAAATGGTTTCATCCTCAACAACTTTCTACCGTTGTTCATATAATAGATCCTCTTTAGATTGGGTTCTTCTAAACAAAGGATTTTGTATTATTTGATCTTCTCTCAAGTTTGGATGATTGTGTAAGGAAGATATTTGTGCAAAAATTGGGTGTTCAATCCAATGCACTGCTAGAAGAGACTATGGGGACACAATTTCAAGTCCAAAATATACAGATGGTTTAGAATTTACCTGTGGGTTCTTACATTTTAGAAAATGACCATTATGGTCCTCTATTTCTCGGTGGACTCATGCAAGATCAGATGAAATTTTTTTGCAGACTAGATCATAATTTTTATAGAACTAGGTATTGCAATAATATCTACTATTGGCACTTCCCCGAAAATAGTACCAAAATATTGGGACAAAAACATTGGTTAAATTCTACTCATGATGTCACAGCCCTTTCACTAATTATCAACCCAAGGATGCTCGTAAACTTGTGAAGTACCAGACAAATATTGATTACAATACCACTGAGATGAGTCCACTAAACTCTATAGTTTGGGGGTGTTGTTGTATAGCATGATTTTAGTCCAAACCAATTAATCTTACAAAAACTAAATTGTAAAAAATAAAATCACACCACACTTGCAGAAATTAAAGAAAGCAATAAATAAATGGGATTGCAAAAAATAATAAAATGCAGGAAAATAAGAATTAACAAAACCAAAATTAATTACAAGAAAGTAAAGGAGAAGGGGAGGAATACTGGCCAGGAGTGGGCCTAGGCTCCAGTAGATTCCGTCCGGTTAAACTATGTATGTGAACTTAAATAAGAGAACTTCGAATGATTTTATTGCAGAAATGAGTTTGTAGTACAGTCCGGTTCTTCTTCTATTTTTCTTCTTTTTTTTTCAGAGAAGTCTTGTGCATTTATATAATGCACATGATCTTCTATTAAAATATTTAGATTGCTATTACAGTAACTAATTTTACGTAATTACAAGAATAGCACACCAAATTAAGATAATTTTATGCGTTCATATCAAATTGTGTCTACTGCATAATTTTTTTGCAGTCTAATTAATTCAAACAACTTTCATTCTTCATTGAAATTTTGCTGGAAATAGTCAATTTTTATTTTATTTTATTGTCATCATTTGTGTTCTGCCTTCTAGAAGTCATTACTCTATTTCATATGAAAACATGGCAGCTGACGTGTTTGGCTGTTAGTGGGAGTTAGGTGCCATCTGATCAGGAGTTAGGTACCTCATTCTAATTATGTGGAGTTAATTGTCTTTGACTTCATCAATGAAAATAAGACACCTTTTTGTCAGAATACGGGAGTAAGGCACATTTAAATTGAAATATAGGAGTAAGGTGCCTTCCTGTTGGAAGACGAGAGTAAGTCACCTTCTCATCGAAAGACATGAGTAAGGTGCCTTCCCGTAGGAATATGGGGGTAAGGCACCTTTCTCCTTTAGGGTTGTACTCCTTCCACAATATTCATTGAACACCTTTGAAAATAGATAATGCCAAGTCCAAGTGGGACCTCAACGTAGTTATGCAGAAAATGATGAAAATGATCAAATCTACACACAAAGCACACTTTTCACACAAGTTAGGCAATATACACAATTTACCATTAAATACATATAAATATTCATAAAAAGTATAAATATGATATAATAATGTCACACAAAACATTAGAAACATATGCAAAAATATGAGAAATTCTGGTTCTCATAAAAAGTATTTCTCCTAAAGTATGTGTCAATGTGTGAGACGAGTCTAAGTGTCATGTAATAAAGTTTACAAGTGTGTAGAGTGTAAGAGTGTGCAAAGTGTCATGTAATAAAGAGTGTAAGTGTGAAAGTTTACAATGTGTCATATAGGTATGTCAAGAGTCATGTGTGTAGATGTCAAGTATACAAGTGAAGAGTCACATAGTATGTGGCAAGATGGAAAGTCAAGATAATTAAGAGGTTTATCATAAATATGGAATAGGAAATGATGCATCTCCCATATATGTGAGGAGAGCAAAATCCAAATATTTAAGAGTTTTCTTTGAAGGTTAAATTATGGAGCTAAAGCTCCATGTATTAATTCAAGCAAATCTTAAGTTATATATTTGAATCACCAATAATATTTTGAGTATGTTCATTGAGTAATATTAATGTTTTATCATGAATGTTATATTCATTGATATTGATGTTATTTGATGCACCTTTCTAGAGCCATAACTTGTGAACCGTACACTCGTTTGCCTTGAAATTTAACAGGTGGTTCCACGTGCGTGTTTTGCATCAGGTTCATATTTGATGCACATGACCCTCCAAAAAACATACTTTCGGGACCTAACTCCTCCATCTAGTGTCCCAAAATTAGCTTTTAGAATAGGTTCTTGGGTTTTTGGGTTTTTTTGAATGTTAGAATTTTATTATATTTTGTTATACCTTAAGTTGAGACCTAATATTTTAAAGTAAGGCTCATTATTGTAAGAGGGATGTGTGCACCGAATTTGGGCGCAATCGACTCATATCTATTTTTAGTAGTTTTTAGAAAAAAAGACATTTTTAGGGTTTCTTTGATTTTCGATGGCTATATGACAGATTGTATTCTTTTGGAGAAGGAATGTGAATTCAGGAATGAGAAGAATATCGATTTGAAGGTTCTTCCATTATATTGCATTTGTGTTATATGATTGGAGTCCATTTTGTTGGTCTCTTGTAGCTGAGTTTACACCATTATTCTATGAATGAGCCTTCATATAATTTAAATGGTTTATATTTGGTACTAGATATTGGGACTTGTGATTTAATCTGGCTAAAAATCCATCAAAAGGTTGATCATTATATTGATTATTAATGTTAATATTGGTTATATTAGAGGTTTGAACTTAAAATTTATTATTAGATTAATTACTTAATTTGATAGACCTTAATTCATTAGTAATTAAAAATGAAGAAGAAGAAGAGGATGGCTTAAAAGATAAATTAAGAGAAGGGCACAGACAAGCCTTGGGATCCTCAAACTCAATCACCTGGGAAGAGGAGAAGGGATTTGTTGGCTTTTAAGTCTAAATATCTCAAAATATCATAGGTCCCAATGTAAATAAATTAAAAATAGTATAGATCAAAATATTAATAATGTAGTGTAGAATAATAAAAATGATTAATTAAATATATATCTAAGAAAATATAATAACCATATAACATTCACTTATAATATCAAATATGAATGTAAATGGCCAACATAATTCATGTACACTCGAATATCAAATAGAAAGGATAGATGGTGGGAGCGAGAGTAGGAATGAGAGCGAGAGCGGGAACGAGACCGGGAACAGGTTCAGATGCTGGTGCAAGTTCCAGGGCGGGAGCTGGATCGGGATCGGGGTCGGGCACGCCGGGGCCCGGATCCGGGCCCGCATCCTCGGCGGGCCCAGAGGAGGGCTCAGAGGCTGAGCAGAATGGTGGCTAGGGTGGGGATGACATCTTGGGCCTAGGACCTCTTCCTTGCCTCGATGCAAGCGCAAGCCTAGGGAAAAAGCCTCCAGATCCTGGGCAGGGTTTTGCCCCGGGCGGGCCCAAACCCTCCTATCAACAGATCCTGGCTGGCACCAGGGCCCAACCTCGGACCCTAGGTTTAGGGCTTTCCCTCGAGGGCACCCACATTTCTATTCAAGAGGAGGTCTACTCCTCCTTTGTCGTTGGATCCTCTGCTTCCCTGGTTGGGAAGTTCCTGGGAGGGCGACCGGACATGGAAACCATCCGCAGATGGGCGGCTTCCAAATGGAAAGTTTTTGGTCACATTCAGCTGGTGGCCCTTACCAAGGGATTCTTCCTCATCAAATTAAACAACAGCGATGATGCTGAAAAGATCCTGTCGGGCGGGCCCTAGTTTTTGGGATGCAAAAGCCTCTTCCTCAGGCGATATGGAGCTGACTTCCACCCCAGCACCCAAAGCATCAACTTTGCCCCGGTCTGGGTCCGGCTCCCTGAGCTTCCCTTCCACCTGTGGCACGAAGATGTCCTAAGGCTTATTGCTCAGTCGGTCGGGGATCTGGTGGCCTTCGACCCCGCTACCAAGGCAGGCTCTCGAATGGTTCATGCCAGATTTTGCATCAATGCAAATCTAGAATCCGAACTCCCCTCTTTCATGACCATCTCCTCTGGGTCCTTCTTTTGGCGCCAAACTTTGATTTACAAAAACAAACCTGCTTTTTGCCCTCTCTGCTCCACCCAGGGCCACCTCCCCCACCAATGCCCTGTATCCAAGAAAGTTGATGGCCCTCTCCCCAAACTCCCTTCCCGACCAGGTCGGGCCCCCTCCCGAGGGCCCCCTCATGACGGCCATAGATCCTAGGCCTGGACCACCAAGGAGGCTCCCCCTACTGTCCCAAAGGAATCCCAAGCGGGCCTTGGCCTGGAGGATGGTCTTCCCCAGGTTTCCCCTTCCCCCGCTCCCTTCCCTGGGTCTTCTTTCGGGGCCCCGATCCCAGGTTTTCCCCCCCGCCCGATGCGAATCCCTCCCTTCAGGCCCCTACTTGCATTCACCCCCAGGCCTGTGAGCCACCCAGGCTCTCTTCCCCATCGGCTCCCACCTTCCCGTCTTCCTCTGCTTGGGTTTCCTCCTCCCCCCACCCCCGCTATCCCCCCCTCGATCCCCTCCTGCCCCTCCCGGTGGTCCCTGCTGGCTTCCCCCCTTCAGAGTGCAGCTCCGAGAGGTCTGACGAAGAGGTTGAGGGTAGTTCTCCATCTGGGCCCGATGAAATCAGCCCTAAGATGACCCGAAGCAGGACTTTCGCCATAGACTTTGGCAGCAAACTCAAGAGAGGTCGGCCCACCCTAGGCGACCAGCGAGCGAGGATCACTGAAGACGACATAGCCAATGGCTCCCAGGAAACCCTCTTTGACGTTGCCATGAGCCTCTCCAAAATAGATGCCCTTCGACCCAAACCCCCCGCTCAGGCTAGGAAGGGGGGCAAGCGACCCCACAAGGGTGTCAAATGAAGCTCATCACCTGGAATGTTAGGGGGCTCAATGGTGCCCCCAAGAAAAGGATCCTCGGCCAACTTCGTAAGGATCATCGCCCGTCCTTCCTCCTCCTTCAGGAGACCAAAATAGATGATGCAGCTGCCTAGAGGGTCGCCCAAGCTACCTAGCGCAACTGCGAGTCCCTGTCTACCCCTACGGCTGGCACAATCGGGGGCCTGTTGTGCATGTGGGATCCCTGGTATTACGAGGGGAGGCTCATATCATCTTCTCCCAGAATAATCAACATTCTGGTCCATTGTGTGAAGTCAAGGCATTCGTGGATCCTGTCTAACGTCTACGCTCCTAATAGCTCGGTTGAGAAAGCTGCCCTATGGAAGGAAATCAGCTCGATGAGAGAAGCCTTTGCCCCCCTCCCCTGGGTCTTGGTAGGGGACTTCAACAGTCCCCTGTTCCTTTCTGACAAAAGTGGGGGCTCAATGGCTCCAGGAAAAAGCATGGAGGACTTTGGGGCCTTCATCGACCTCAACGAGCTCATGGACGTCAGCCTGAAAGGAGCTAGGTTCACCTGGTCAAACAGAAGAGCGGGAGCAAGCCATATCCAGGTCAGGTTGGACAGAGTGTTCCTATCTAAGGAAGCCATTCCCCTGTTTTTTGATGCAACCTTTTTGGCCCTCCCTAAAATTGGGTCTGACCATAGCCCCCTCCTCCTCGAAATCGACCATCGCTCCTCCCTCAAGCGACCCTTTCGGTTCGAGTCCATGTGGCTGCATCATCCCAATTTTAGGGCCCAGGTTGGCTGTTGGTGGGCTCCCCCAGTCCCTGGGTGCCCCGCTGAACAAGTCTATCACAAGCTGAGATGCCTCAAAGAGCAACTCAGGGTATGGAACAGAGAGGTGTTTGGTAACATCTTTGAAAATAAAGCAACAGTCAAGAAAAAACTCGAAGACCTTGAGCTCAGATTCCAAGAAGACTCCCAAGACCCGGGGATCAGGGAAGAGGAACGCTTAGCCCTCAGCGAGTACCATAACATCCTGGCCAGGGAAGAAACATTTTGGAGATAGAAGTCGAGAGCCCTATGGCTCCAAGATGGCGATGCTAATACGAAGTTCTTCCACACGTCGACTCTCAAAAACAGGGGCTCTAATAGAATCGTCGAGTTGGTGAGTAGTGACGGCAGAATTATCAAGGACGAAGAGGACATTCGGACTGAAGCCACCAACTTCTTCCAGGAGCTCCTTGGCGATAGTCCCCTCATGTCCCCTAAAGCGACAGACTCCCTATTGGATCATATTCCCACCTCAGTCTTGGCCATGGCAAATGAGATGCTCCTACAACCCCTATCTGACTCTGAAATCCATGCTGCCATGTTCTCCATGAAGGCCGAGGTGGCCCTAGGCCTGGATGGGTTTCCCCCCCATTTCTTCCAATCCTTTTGGGACATCGTTGGTCAAGAAGTGTGCGCAGCCATCCGGGACCTTCAGACTGCCAGCTCCATCCCCAGAGGTATAAACTCCACCTTCATTGCCCTGATCCCCAAGTCCCAGGCAGCCAGATCCCTCTCTGATTTTTGCCCCATCAGCTTGTGCAATGTTTTATACAAAATCCTGACCAAATCCATGGCCTCCCGCCTCAAGGATATCCTTCCCCTGATCATTGCCCCCTGCCAGGGGAGCTCGGTCAAAGGCAGACTGATCACAGACGGTGTTATCATCATGCATGAGGCCATCCACTCAGCCTTTCTTTCCAAAAAGGCTTCCTTTCTGCTCAAGCTGGATATGAACAAGGCCTTCGACAGAGTTGACTGGGTGTTCCTTTCCAAGGTCCTCCTCAAGTTCGGGTTCCATCCCTCCTGGGTCAGGCTCATCAGCAACTGTGTGTCCTCCCCCTGGTTCTCTATCCTCATCAACGGATCCCCCGTCGGGTTCTTCCCTAGTTCCAGAGGCCTTCGCCAAGGTGACCCCCTATCCTCGATCCTCTTCATCATCCTGGCTGAGGCCTTGGGATGAACCATCTCGAGTGTTGTTTCTCGTGGACTCATTTCGGGCATCAGGCCTGCGTCGGGCCTACCCCCTATGTCCCATCAGCAGTTCATGGATGATACCATCCTCACCACTTCAGCTTCGATCCCTCAAGCCAAGGCCCTCAAGCACATCTTGACCCTGTACGAGGAGGCGGTCGGGCAGAAAATTAACCTCTAAAAAAGTAAAATCTTCTTCATCCACACCCCCTTGGCTAGGCAAATCAGAATTGGGCGGATTTTGGGCTGTACCCCTGATTCCCTTCCCTCCTCCTACCTTGGGCTTCCCCTGTTTACAGGTGCGCCCTCCAAGGCCCTATGGAGCGGGATGATGGATCGGATTCAATGGAAGCTGGCCTCCTGGAAAGGCCACCTCCTCTCTTAGGCTGGCAGAGCCACCCTCCTGTCGGCAGTCCTTCAAAGCATTCCGGTATATTTCATGTCGGTCTTCAGAATCCCGGCCTCCATTGCAGCTCACATTGAACAAATCCAGAAACGCTTTCTTTGGTCGGGTAGCGAAGATAAGAAGAGGATTCCCCTGGTTTCCTGGCCCCTGGTCTGCCGCCCCAAAGGTGAGGGAGGGATCGGGCTCCGACGGGTGACCCTCATGAACAAGGCCCTTCTGTCCAAGCACGCCTGGAAGGTGTTCACCAATGCCCCTGATGAGTGGGTCAGTATCGTGCTTAGGAAATACTGCCACCACCACCACTTCCTAAGCGAATCCCAACCCAGAGACGGTTCAGCCTTATGGAAATCCCTGATTTCCACTAAAGACATCATTCGAAAGGGGACCAGATGGATCCTCGGGGACGGGACCAAGATCGACTTCTGGGAAGATAGGTGGATCCAAGATGAGGCTCTGATTGCTGACAGCGATCTCCTCATCCTCAAACCGGGCCTGGTGGACAGAGGGCCCAAAGTGTCGGCCTATCTCTCCCAGATCCAGGGACGGGTAACTTGGAAACCCATCCTGAATCCCAGGCACCCGCTCCAAGCTTCCAGGCTGCAGCGCCTCCTCAAGGTGACAGTTATCCCGTCCTCCAAAGGGACTGACAGATGCGTTTGGCACGACACTCCCAATGGCGTCTTTTCTGTAAAATCTGCCTACAACCTCCAAAGAGTCCCCGATGAGGCCCCATTTCCAGCCCATCAGGTGTGGGCCAAGAAGCTGATCCCCAAAATCAGCCACTTCATCTGGGCGGCCATCCAAAACAAGATCCTGACCATCGAGAACCTGATTAGGAGGGGCTTTCAGATCCTGAACAGATGCTTCCTCTGTTGTGCTGCCTGGGAGTCCACTAATCACCTCTTTCTCAGATGCCCCTTCTCTTCTAAAGTCTTGGGCCTCATCCTTTCCCAATTTTCCATTCAGTGGGTGGCCCCCAATTCCATCTCTGACCTCCTATCTCAGTGGCCCAAACCCTTCGCCCACCCCTTCATCCACTTCCTCTGGGGCTCCTACCTTCCTCACCTACTTTGGCAACTCTGGCTTGAGTGCAACAGCAGAGCCTTCTCCTCCCCGGCCCGTTCCCCCCAGTGGATAGCGATCAAGGCAGTTTCCTTCGCCCTTGAGAATTCTCGCTCCATCCCTTTGATCGAGGCACCCCATCGATGGGGCAAAGCCACCCTCCTATCCTCCCTCAGAGTCCAGCTTCCCCCCTCGGTCCCCCCCCGCCCCCTCCCATCGTTCTATGACCCGGTGGACTGCCCCCCTCCCGGATGGGTCAAACTTAACTTTGACGGAGCTTCTAAAGGTAATCTCGGGCCCTCTGGAGTGGGCGGGGTCATCCGTGACAGTCATGGGGCCCTGATCTTGGCATACGCTGCACCGCTTGGCATTCAGACCAACAACTTCGCTGAAGCAACAACTCTCCTCAACGGGCTGACCGCCCTCAAGGAGTCCTCCCCAAAAGTCATCATCGAGGGTGATTCCCAAGTCATTATCAAAGCCACCCGTAGCCAAGAAATAGCTCTTGGCGCATTTACAACTCCATTCGGGAAGTCCTCACCATCCTCCAAGGACTCCCCGACCACTCCTTGCGACATGTGTACAGAGAAGGCAACAGGGCAGCCGATTTCATGGCCAACCAAGCCACCACTACGGAAGACTTCACTACCTGGACCATGAACTTCCCTGAAGCTCTGGTCCAAATAGTATCTCAAGACAATTCTAGCATCGATGAGGGCCCAAGTGCTTAGCCCACCCTGAGACGGGGCCCCGAAGATGCGCTATCATGCCCCCCAGTGGTCTGGGGACTCTCCTTCCTGCTCCGCCATGACGACTGGCCCCTGCGACCCTCTAGCTCGAGAGCTGGCCAATCCGTTCAAGCTCTCCCTCGTGGTGCCAAGTGTTAGCGGCCATGTCAGACTGTCGGATCATCCCATCCTAGATAAACACAGCCCCGCTGGCAATCTTAGCAAGTCCAAGTCGGAGCGCGCGACGTCCCACCCTAAATTTCTCACCTTGGATGCAGTGTCATCAGATTCCCACATCGAGTCAGCTCGCTCGTGGCTCTATCCCGTGAGGCCTCCCCAAGCTCCTCCCCCACTTAGATTGTGCCATCTGGAGCACAGGCATTGGCCCCCCTCCCCCGACCCACGTGGTAGCCATCAGCCACGCCCCCTCAGCTCCTCCCCGCTCGTGTCGGCCCCTGCCCCAAGCGCTCCTTCTCGACGTCGGTGGCCCTTCCCCTCCTCCGCCCCCCTACAAGTTTTTAAACCTGTCGCACGTAGAGCTTCCTCGCACTCTTGTCTGCTTCCCCCTTCCCCTGTCCCCGCATCTCTGGTCAGGCCGCCCCTGGTTTCCCTGCCTCTGGCCTGTCAGTTCGCTGCCCATGGCTGCCAAGGCCGTCTTCCTCGAGCCCTCCACACTCGACCTGAGCGAGTCGGCCAGGTTATTTTCCAATGCCAAGAAATACACCCCTTTTTTTAGCAAATTTGTAGGGGCTGACGAAGATATTACCCAAGGATTTCTAGACTCCTGGAATGATGGAGAGGTCAAAGTGAAGGGGCTTCACTTCAAAGTGACCAAAGAGTTCTTGACGGAGGTGATAGGTCTGCATCACGAGGAGAAAGGCAGATTCGTCCGACGGGACAAGCACAATTGGGAGGAGGAGCTATCCCGATTCCTAGAGCAACAGTGGGACAAGGCCAACCTCTTCCGCGCTGACCTCCCGGCCCCCTTCGACGAGGCCATCATCCCGATGATGCAATACATCACCTGCGACGATCCGGACCAACGGCTTTACAGCTTCCACCTCAGCTTCTACAACCACCTCCGTGGAGCCACGCTGGTAAGCACCCCTTGGTTTCTCCTCTACTCCCTGAGCCTCACCATCGATCGGGCCTACAGGAACCATTCTCGGCCCTCCCACCAAGGGCTCATGGCTGTCCTATATAGGCATGCCCTAGCCAACCGGTTGTAGCTTCACTACATACCTCCCCTATCCTCTGTCCCCCCCTAAAGTGGCTAGCTCCCTTGGTGCTTCCCCTACAACATCTAAATCCAAGGAGACCCCCTCCCCCGAAGCCTCCCCTTCCCCAAAATGGTGCAGGCCCACCCAAAAATGCAGAACTTCGGCCTAGGGCCCAGGTGGGGCCCCGACTCCTGGCGCAAGCTCTATTCGCAAAGGCCCGGCCCCAGGTAGCAGCAGGGCTATTGACAGCTCCAAGAAGGCCAAGGTGGAGGCCCCGGAGGCCACCGAAGTCAGCTCTGACTTCGATAGCAAGATGTAGAACTTGGCGACCAGAGCCCTCCTTGACATTACGATTGGCTCCCTGACCGCTTCTGCCAAAGCGGCTTCCTCAGCGGCCAATGCCCTGGCCGAACTCCGCCGTAGGCTGGGCGATGGCCCTGACAGGGAGAGGAGTTGATCTGTCAGGTCGGGCCCCGTCCAGGCCAAGCCCGACTTCAGGGCCACCCGGAGCGGCGACGAGCAGTTTTTTGTGTTATTGGCGATTGTTGGTTTACGATTTTTCCATGTTTTGGTGGCCTCAGGCCAAATTTTGTTGTGTTGTTTTCATAGTTGGTCTATCTTTTTGTAGGCACCAGGGCCCTGGGCCTCGGATTGTTGCCCAAGGGTGAAGCCCCAGTTTTTATTCATAATTACAGCCATGGCTACCTATGTAACTAAGGTTTTGGGATCCTTAAAAAAAAACCCGCTGTAAATATATTGCTACTTATCAAAAAAAAAAATTCATGTACACTCATGAAGAATAATTACAATAATAAATTGCTCAAAATCTGTATACAAGCTTTATTATCAAATGCTTGCTATGTGGTGATTTTTTACAGGCCATTTTCCCAATACATTATATGGAGATTTACCTTTATAATAGATATAGGAAGTGAATATCCATATGAAAGCTCCCATGACCTTTACTTATAATCTTTCCACTTGTATACTAGACTCTTCACTCTCTTCTTACATGCGTAGTTGAACCTATGACACTTGCACACTTACTCTTCTACATGCACTCCTAGTATAAGACACTTGTGCACATCCTCACTTTACATATTTGTACACTTACATACAAGACACTTATGCACATTATCTCAATACACACTTGCACTCTAACTTACATGACACATGCATTTCTTACACATTACACTCTTACATGACACTTGTGCATTTCATACACATAGACACTTACATTAAAGGGGAAATATAAATCACTCATCTAAACTATATACTTGATCCTAATCTATTAAAAATTTACATTTGTACCATGAAGGTACCATGGGGGTACATTTGCATGTACCAAATAATATAATAGTCCTCAATAGGCTTGGATTCAGATAGAATATGATAAGTCTTATCATTATATTTATATTTGATGCACTAATGAAGAGATAATGAAATGACCTTCATCATATGGATCTATGGTCTTCAGAAGAATGTTGTAGGTTAAGTCACAAGGCATGACATAGGTGTCTAAATTTAAGGTGTAAGACAAAGACCACTAGCCTCACACTTCCCATTATTAAATGACCTAATAACAAGATTAGATTTTTCTAAATCTTGTTGGATTAGAAAAAAATAATTGATGAATCTTAGGCTATAAACATTAAGACAAGCCATTATCAACTAGAATTTATTTTATGAACCCAATATCAATATGGCTCGTGATGTATAATGGGAGAGCTCTTTGATCATAAAAGGTTGGGGGATATCCTCCTAATAGAATGATATAGTTGTATGATTAACCCCGATGGATCCCAACTGAAAAGTGAGATCATTTGTATTGAGATCTCGAGGAATAACTTGTTCACTCAAAATTTTTAGAAAGACTTTTCTATGGATAAAAAATGTTCTAAGAAGCTTGAGAAGGGAAATTTTATCTATAGTACTTTCAAGTTGATGAAGCAAAATGGAAGTGCCCTTAGCCTTAGCTCTTTATTGGATGTTTAATGGAGGTCCTTTATGGGAGAAGTTCATTTTACATGAAGTACCAAAGGAGGTCTTGAAGGTTGATTAATTTATGGATACTTGTGTTGTTGTTGTCTAGTTACAATACAAATGTGAGAAAGATGATCAAAATAATGGATCACTCCCACCATCCTTTGGTTTGGAGGTGGGATGTTCCTCTAGTGAATATTATTTGATACAATTTAATTTTAATTATGATTGAGAAATATATTTGGAAAGATTCTAATTTCTTGATTAGAAGAGGGTTGAGGTTCAGTGCTACTAAGAACAACTTGACCCTTATCAATTAAGTCTTGGATTAGGTTCCTAAGACTCATGTATTTATTGGTTGCATGACCTTTAACGTGATGAAAGATACATTTCTCATTAGGAAAAAACCAAGGGGATTTTTTCCTTTTGGGATTTAAATATATAGTAGGTGGAATATCCACCATTTTGGCTTTCAAGAGTGACTTTAGGATGGTTGAAGGAGGTTCAGCTAGTAAATAGTACTTTGAAGGAGGTTCAACTTAGTTTTTGGTTGTTGTGGATTCCCTAAGAAAATATTTTGAACGATCAACATAGCACTCATGTTGTTGGTTTGGAATGATTCTATAACTACATTGACTAAAACATGTGTGTTATTGTACCACCTTTTGGGTTAGAGGAAGATTTATCTTCCCCCTTATACATTTGAATTCCAGTCGCCCTTTCTTGACGAGGGTGATCTCTACTCTCTTAGCCATGTTGATGACATTTTTAAAAGAAGATACATTGGTTTTATCTAGATAGAGGACCAAATGCTTATTAATATTACCTATAAAGATATCTAAAAGTTATCTTTTTGGAGGAACATATTGGAGTCTCCCTACCAAGGCTCACCTTCTTACCAAGAAGTTAGAAAAGTTCCCATATTTTGATTTTTTGAGTTGATATAGGTCACTAATCATGACCTTTTCCTCAATATAGACAATTTTTTTTTTGACAAACATATTAACAAGATCCCTAAATATATTAAGAAAATATCTTAGTATTTGGTAGCACCATTCCAAGGTGGGGTTTCTAAGGCTCTTGGCAAAGATTTTGGGTAGCAATGTTTTATCATAAGAAATATTCTTATAGCTAATTCTAAACAACGTGAGATGGTTGATATTATCTTCCTTCCTTTTATACATTTGAAACTTAGGAGTGTCAAAGTTGGGAGGGAAAGGGTGGTAAGCTATAAAAGGATCTAAAATTTGGTTGCACAAGTTATGATAAGAGTACATGTGACTAGAGGAAGTCATTTATATTATGGCCATTTTTTTATTTTAGCAACTCTAATCGAGAGGTTGGAGTTTGAATTTCAAAAGAAGTCGAGTTTGATTATATAAAATGTATGTGTTGAGAGAAAGGAGGAAATTGATAATTGACATAGGGAGAATATTAATGTACTTGGACATATGATGTTAAGATTGGCATCGTATAACTTGCTCCTAAGATGTTTGGAGTGTAAAGAATTAGAAGGTAAAATATGAGATATTATGGGATTATAGTTTTGAGTGAAACTCATACTCACTCTTGTGAGATTAGTCTTGGTTCAAAATATACCTAAGTAGATGAGATGCATATTTGAATCTCGACCAAGATTGTATGACTAGGAATTTCTTCTCAGTCATTGTATAGCTAATTAAATGATACGGGTTTTAGACTAAAGCGAGGGATAAAAAGGATTAGAATAGAGTGCAAGGATATAAATTAAAATATAGTTGGTCAAGATTCAGCTAACAATAAAGAGATGCACTATGTAAGAGTCTTACACATAACAAATACAATACAAAGTAAGGCCTAATAGACCAATTGACATACAATCTTGCAAAAACTTATTTTAAACTGATTTATAGGTTCTTAATCATTCTAGAATATTAAATACATAATGATATAGGTAACAATACAGATAGTAGAATTAGATTTAGTAGAATCAACTATTCATCAAGCAATAAATAAAATATATTAAATATTCAACCCTCTATTAGAGGTACATTGAGTTATTGATAAGATTATACTACTTTTCTATTAGCTCCTATCATTACATTAAAGTTTTTTATAGGCTTGATAGGGGTGATTGCAGGGAGTGGACATCAATTTTTAGCTCAATTAGGCTTAACCATTTTAATTCCATTATGGTAATGTGGCCGGTGTTGATTCTTTCTATAATATTGACATTCATGTACTTCTAGTAGATCCTCGATGTACCCTGATAGCTTTAATTTTTATTGTTGTGTTTTGTTGCAGTGCCAACTCATATAAGGTAGTGAGTCATTTTGATAGCTTTGATCTAGATGTATGGTTGACATTCAAAAATCTGGTTTTTAAGGATAGGTCCAAAAAAATTTCATGAAATGCTAGGTATTATAAGCGTAATCAAACTTATGTGTTCACTTGTGATTGGTGCCTTGTAAGTCAGGTTCTTTTTCATTCTAAAATCTATGCCTTAGCAAAATTATGAGTCTAATATTGTATCTCAATGTTGAACTTTCATATCTATCAAGATGACATTAGCTTTCTCAAAATTTAGGTCACCTTTCCACACTTATCCAAATATTGAATCCAGATTGGTGTGGTCTTGGATATCATACATTGAAATTTTTAGATCTTCAAAGTAACGTCAACTCTTTGAATAGTTTAGTGCTCCTCTAGCTTGATCTCCATACTTAGCTAGTTTTTTAGTCTAACAATGTGACACATTGCCAAATAATATTTACTCTCATGATGACATCAATGCTTAGTAAGTCTAGCCATCTGCTATACTGGGCTCTATGTCTTAGAAAATTTTTGAGTATAGCAACCACACTAATACGTTGAACACAAAAAGTTCCTAGCACCTTTGATTATGTTAGCCTTTAGGAAAGTCTAGTATTTCTTTATCTCAGTTATTTTACTTAGTCAAAATCTAAGTCTAGAAAAATGTAGAGTGTTAGATCCTTTTACCTTAGTAAAACGTTTAGTCTAGCATTCAACACAATGTTGTACTCTTTGACTTAGCTAAATTTTTGGGTCAATAAGGTTCTACTATGTATCCAGCTACTTCAATACTCTTAGGATTGACATCAACTACTCTTTTATAGCCAAATTTTTATTAGGGCCTTACTATAATAGTCATGTTATCCCAAAAATTATGCTTCTATCAAGTTTCTATGCTATTGCCTTAGAAATTGTTTATCAATACCTGAGCAAAATCATAGTTCAACATGACCTATGCAAACTTGTGGATGTGGCTAGTCTCATTGACCCACATTATTTGTCATATTAGGGGTTTTTGATTGTAGATATAGAGAACCTAGATAGCCTTATATATTGGATGCAAGGTAAAAAAGAGGAAAAAGAAGATAGAAGATAATTTGATAGATATTAGAGGTTGGAAGGTAGCAAAGCCTAAAGTAATAAAAGATAGAAGAACTTCAGAGTAGGGTATGGAAGAAGAGAATGTGGAGATGTGGAGGTGAATAAATTTTGTAGCTAAAAAGAGATTTTTAAGCCATGTGATAGAAGATGCCCCTATTGAAGGCCTATCCCATTTGCCTAGAAAATATGGAGATTTATATAGAATATGTAGGAGGAAATGTTTCAAAAGAAGAGAATATTGAGGTTTACATAAGGATGAATTATGGGGAGGTGAACAGGGAGAAGAAGATTGTAGGAAAACAAAAAGAAGAAATAGAAAGAGGGAAATATGAGAAGAAGAAAGGAAAGGAAGGGAGAAGGAGATACTTAAGTAGTAGTACCTTTGACAAAAATAAATCTTGTGTGAGCATAGTCTTCCATAGATAAAAGTTGATTTAGGCCTAGGAAAGTGGCCTTGGGTAAATATTCCAAGCACTCAGGAAGAAAGAGAACTCCACTGATTTCTTTTTTAAGAAATATTGTAGGTACTTTTATTGAGGATTGTAGATACTTGTATAGTATCCTAGTAGCCTCAATGTATGCAGGGTTGCTCATATGATATAAATCTAAACTAATACCCCAGTGCTACAGAAAATTTGCATGCATAATTCTTGCCTCGTATCTACTTTTATAGTCTTTTTGAATGGTAGGAATAGTTGGAGTCTTAGTTGGGATTGGCTTTTGTCAAAGCTTGAATTATTGAACTGCACCTCATGCATCATAGACACATACTTTTATCCTTTATTTATTGCATGCTTGCCTTTATAATCTGAGTTCCATGATATAATATCAATGACTTAGTGCATCATCTTCCTTCTTTATCCTCATTCTTTTGTGCCACCTATCACTTATTGGCATCAATAATACCAATATATCCACATCATAGAATTTTATTTTGGAACTTTATTTTATGTAGCTAATAGCCTTTTGATAGCATTGTCCTTTCCATGAGGAAACCTTGCATTTGCTTTCATCATCAAGGCACTAAGATGTCACACTATAGACCTTGTATGTCCTTTTATTATGCTTATATATCATGTTCACATGACCTCCTAATCAGCTAGAGCACCCTCTATTGCTTAAAAAAGAATAATTTATCCAACCTATCCATTGGGCTATGGAGTCAAAAATAAGTAATGGAGAGGTTGAAGGTAAAGAAGGATTTAGGGAATTTATGGGATAGGAAGAACAAGGAATGAATAGAAGTGGGTATGGAGTGATTGGAAGGAAAGGAGATGAATTGGGATACATAAGGTGGAGGAAGATAATGTATAAAGAATGGGGAGAGTGGCAATACCTAAATGTTGAATACTTTTGAACTCCTTTTAGTTTTATCTAGCATTGCATTTTAGCACTCACTTTGACTTTTTACCTCATTGTTATTTTTTGCTTCAACTTAAATCAACAATAACACAAAAATGATGAAGCATCCCCATTTTGACCAAGGGGTTCTTTTGGAATTTGAATTTTATTATCCCAAAAATTTAGGGAAATATCTATTTATTTGAATTTAAAGAACATGTAGAGCTACATGCCTTGCAAGATTGGTGTATTTACTAGAAAATACGAATCTTGGTTTTCATTACAAAAGCGAAGTTCAAGGCCAAAAGGAAAGAGGGAAATTTTTTGAGAGGTTTTTTGATTCAAGGCATGTAGTTCTACAATCCCTTTTATCTGAACCAAAAATAGGTTTCTCTCAATTTGTAGGTATTTATATTGATCCTTGTACTTAGCTCTTTCTTTGTAGCTTCCATTTGAGAAAAATCATAGGCTTGTCAACCTTATCGACTTCTCAGATTACCCCCCTTTTTTTCTTTTTTATTTGTTCTTAGACTTTACTTTTTTGGTATTATTTTTATGCCCTTGAGAAATGGTGAAATAAAAGAAAAATAAAAGAAGAGGAACAATCCAAGAGGTGTGATTGTCTATGCTACATCTCATCATGGCTTGGGGGGCATATCAAAATAATGCCAAAAGAGTGAAATCCCTAGCAAAACTACCATGAATTATGCAATGTTGAAAGGGGATGCCTCCTTATATAGGTCCCTTAACCTATAGAAGCCACTAATAAACCATTGGGTCCATCTTATTTTTCTTTAGTCCAGGTGCTACCAACTTGTAACAATAAATATTTCCAATGCAATTCACCTTAATTTTCTTGATCATGTGTATGTGATCTACCTAGTGCTCCTTTCAAGGCCTCGATTTTACCATATAGCTATCTAGTTATCTAACTTTCTTGTTTTAGCTATATATGCCTATAATTATATTTTATTTACATTTTGACTTATTTACACTAAGTGGTGTGCCTCCTCATACCAATGGTGCTTGATTTTAGCTTCTTCATCAAAATTTGTAATGATAACCATATAGTGCCAAATTTGAACTTCTCTCTGTGGTTTCCATATTAGAACACAACTTGTTCTGGAAAAAATCTACAATGGGATTGAATCTAGGTAAAGATCAATTCTCAAGCTTGTTTGAGAAGCGACATAAAAAATTAACATAGATATTTCTCCTTAATCATGTGATCCGTTGATCATCTTCTCCATATGCATTAGTCTATGTTTTAGATCAATAACTAGTAATTGATAAGTTCCAAGGTGCATGAGAATATTTTTATTGAGTCATAGCCTGGGATATTCTTTGGCCATATGTGAGTTTTCTAGTGACAATACCATAATTTTAGGGATTGTTTGTTGGGACATGTGACTCATTATGTGTTTAAACTTATTATATTTTACCTCTAGATTTTGTTGACTTTCTATGTTTGATAAAATTACTACATCGAGACTACTCTAGAAGAGATCATACCAAATAATCATTTTTTCACCTTTTGTCCAATAAATTGCTTCCATCTATACCCTCTCTATGACTTGTTTAGCCAGATTTATCTTTTGTTCTTCATATCTTTCAATATGATACAACTTGATCTTCTTATCATATATCAAAATTAATTTTTGGACACAAGGGATAACCATCTAAGTATGATCTAGTGTTATATTTCCCCCTAATTTTTCCAAAAACATCTTTGATAGGCATATTTTGAATAGCAGCACCAAGTCAACCACTACCACATCTTGAAATTTTGTAAGGTCTGATAACCTATACAACAATATTGGAATAATGTTTATAACCCCCACTATATAGACTAGAATTCCTTTGAATTACAATATCCTAAGATCAAATTTAGGATAATTTAAGCTCATGACTCACAAATTTCCTTAGGTATGAATGTAGCAGTAGCTTCCAGATCTACTATGTAACTATGTTACATCCAGCCTTCTAAGAACAAGGACTAATAAGAGGGTAGAGACTTAGTCTTACCCATACCAAGGGATGATAGCCTGTATTAAACTAGAGTCTAGAAAGGTAATTACACCAACCAATGAGCCCTTTAGATCCACTTCAACCAAATCCACCTAATTGAATACCAATAAAATTTCTTTTAAACTCTTCACTTCTTTCACAATGTTATCTCCAAAAGTGTCTATCAACTTGGTTTTCTCTTGAGCTGATCATTGGAGCAATCTTTGACAACTTTCCATCATCTCTTCCCTTTATTTCCTAGTTATAGCTAGGTAATATAATTCCTAGTAAGCATATTTTCTTTGGCAATGTAGGCACAATTCTTCTAGACTATGTTGCTTTACCAATAATTTTGGCTACTACTTTTTTGGATGCTCTCCTTGTGAACATAATACCTCATTTGGCCTATTTTATTTGGCTTGTTTCTTTCCTTACCCTACTCTATGATTCATATTTTTCAAACTTTTGATCTCTTGAGCATATGCTAGAAAAGAAATATGGTCCAATATTACATCTAGATTGATCGAACAAATTGTGGAGGGTTTTTTTATTGTAAAATATTGCTCTAGATACATTGCAAGAGCTACAAAATCATATGAATCATGAGTTTCCATTGGGTAGTAGTGTGGTTGACCATATTGATAAATGTTACCATTGTAATGATTGTAAAATAGTAAGAACTTACGCTTGACTAGACTAGAGAATTCTCTTTGTTCTTGATCCCCTGCAACACAAAGATATTTTTCACTGACTTCACCAATGTGCAGCACTCGGTCTCTTGAGGAAGACACATTTTGAGGATATGCCTCAATTACTAATTCAATATTTTTTCATTACACAACATTAATATCATTGGTTAAGTGTTGAATCATGGTGTTTTATGGGATTCTAGGATGGTCATTGTAGGTATGTTTTTTTCAAAGAAACATAAGGGGAATATGATTCGGGTAACATCTTTAGTGATTGAATAGGTAGGATTGAAGGAATTTTTGTATTTATATAGTGAACCTGAGGGGTATCTAACCTAGTGGTTATGGAAGGGATTTTTCTTATTTAAATGAGCATATTCTATAATATGATGGACACTTACAAAATTTACACATTTCTTCTTTCATTAAGTTGTATCAAAAGACAGGTCTAGGGTAGAAGCATGGAGGTAAAAAATGTAAGCTTGGACTTGGGATGACTTTATTTATTGAGGGATTCTTCTCCAAGTTATTCTAAAATGCATATTAAAATCAATAATTCTCTCTTGAGGATTCCCTTGAATAAAATAAAATCGAGTGAGCAACAATAATGGATCTCCCTAGTCATCAAACTCTAGTATAAGAGGTTCAACTTGGTATGCCCAAGCCTTAATGCTTTTGTCCTCTAAAGAGTGATGAAATTGTAGCACTTTAAATTGGAAATACTAACCAAGAAGCATCACCATTACATCTTCAAAGGCAATATTATAAATAGTGGTCAAAGAGACATCTTGGCAGTGATCATAAGTCATTTTCCCACTACCACCATATAAGTGTAAAGCCTTCAATGTGGCCTAGTGAATATCATGAAGATCTAGAAGGTTGAGAGCCCCAAAATTATTCAAATTTGGACAAATTTATCCAACCATGGCTCCAAGGGTGATATATTATGATGTCTACAATAATATTAATCCTCATGATATTCAATGAGCTATCTTGGACTCCATTCTTGTTAATATGTGATTTTGAGCTCTTTTATCAATGGAGTATCAATTTATTTAGTTCTTGAAATAGTGGAGTCACTAGGTGAACATGTATTCTCTTCTCAAAAGTTTAAGACTATTCACCAAAATCTTAAGTCCTCCGAGTGAATGAGATAGAATTTATGAATTATGTCTCACTGAGCACATCAAAAACTCTTGGGCTGCACAATGGGTGATATATTTTGATGTCTCAATATGCTCTTTATGGGTGGGATGGATTTATGAAATACCATCCTACAAAGCATGAGAAAACTCTTGGTCTAAAATTTTCCTAAGTGGATGAGACGCACCCTTGAATCTTGGCCAATATTGGATGACCAATAATTTCTTCTTAGTCAACCTTCAAAGAAGGTTAGTTCCTTGTATAGCTAATTAAAAAATATGAAATTTAGACTAAAGCAAGGGATGCAAAGGGTTAAAAAATATTGTAGTGATAGAAATTGAAATAAATTTGGTTAGGATTTAATTAATAGCAAAGAGATGAATTGTATAAGAGTCTTACACTTAATACAAAGCAAGGCCTAAAAGACCAGCAAACATACAGTCTTGTAGAAAGTCATTTTAAATTGATTTAGAGGTCCTTAATAATTATAGAATATTAAATGAACAATTATCCAGATAGTAATCCAGATAACAAAATTACCTATTCATAAAGGAACAAAAAAATGCATTAATAACATAATTCATGCAATTGTAAATTCTGCAACACCATTGACAAAGACTAAAAAACACTTGATTCTATTGATAGGTAGTAATCTTATAACATATACAAGAAGAAAACACGAAATATCCAACCCTATATTAGAGGTACATTGAGATATTTATAAGATCATACTACTTTTCCATTAGCTCCTATCATTAAAAGAAAGTTGTTTGTAGGCCTGACAAGGGTGAGTGTAGGAAATGGGTATCACTTTTCAACTTAATTGGGATTGATTATTTTGATTCCATTGTGTTGATATGGTCAATATTGATCTTTTATATAAGACTAGCATCCATATGCTTCCAATAAATCCTTGGTGTACTTTGATATCTTTAGTTTTTACCACCATGTTTTGTTGTAGTGGTAGCACATCTAACGTCCTAATTCATTATGATAATTTTTATTTGCATGGTTGGTTGACACATGCAAATATGGTTGTCAAGGATAGGTCTAAAATATTTTCACTAAATTCTAGGTATTGGAAGTGTAATTGGACTTCTGCATTCATTTGTGGTTGGTGCCTTATAAGTCTAGTTATTTTTCATTCCAGACTCTATGCCTTAGCAAAATTATGAGTCAGGTACTATATCTCAATGTTAGAATTTGCCATCTCTCAAAATGACATCATCTTTCTCAAAAGTTTGGCTATATTTTCACACTTAGCCAAATTTTGAATCTAGCTCGATGCATTCTCGGATACTAGATGTTGGACTTTTCAGCTCTTTAGGGTGAGGTCAACTCTCTAAATAGTTTGATGTTTTTTTGGCTTGATATCCATACTTAGAAATTTTTTTAGTCTAGCAGTGTGATATGATGTTGGATAATATATAGTCTCTTCCAACCATCTACTATATCAGGCTCTATTACTTAGCAAAATTTTGAGTCTAACAACCAAGCTAATGCATCGAATGTCAAAATTTTATAGCACCTTTTATTATGTCATCCATTATGAAATTTTAGTTTTTCTTTAGCTCAATTCTTTTACTTAGCAAAAATATGAGTTTTGCCAAATGTAGAATATCATATCCTTCTACCTCAGAAAAACTTTCATTTCAACATGTAGCACAATGTTGGAATATTTGACTTAGCCAAATTTTGGAATCAACAAGGTGCTACTACATATTTGGATAAATAAATATTCTTTGGATTGACATCCACTACTCTCTTGTAGCCAAATGGTTTTTAGGGCCTTACTTTGGAAGTCATATTATCCCAAAATCAATGCTTCCAATCAAGTTCCTATGCTATTACCTTAGAAAGTTTTGATTGAAACCTGATCAAAATCATAGTCTGACTTGACCTATGTGGACTCATAGATGTTGTAAAACCCCTAATTGATAGAAATATTATGGAAAATAAAAATATGTGTTAATATGAATTATTAATGGCATGATTTACTCTTTGATGTCTATATGAGTACATTATTTTGGGCATAGAATATGGTACTAATGATGCATTTGTAGATGAAGGATTAGGTACCTCTCTATGATGGGAATATATGGGTAAACCACCTACAATGAGAGATATATTGGGGAAATTATAATGATGACTTGGTCATCAACAACTTAAAGTAACATGGAAAATTACTCTTCACATAGATGCATATCATGTTGTTTATTTTCATATACGCAACATTGGATTGAGAAATCGCTTGTACAATGAGCCTCCTCAATAGGGTTAGCAATAGCATTTGGACTATCTTAAAAAAAAATATCTCCCTCCTAAGGATCAAATAATGGTGTAGGATATTGTTATGATGTCATGCTTGTTTATGCTTTGAATTATGGATAATAATGGTTATGTTTGATTGATTTTCTATTTCTTGAGTGGTAGCTTAGTAATCACGTATAATGTAAAGTTTCCATAATAATTGTATATCACCTTGGCATGGAAGTGGTTTTTATTTATTTAATGGTTATTTATTGCTTTATGTTGGGTGATTGAGCAACCTTGGAGGTTAAGGTGCTTCAGTTTTACTAAAATATGGGTTGAAACTATCAAAATCACCAAGTAGAGTGGCATATAACACTCCTTGACATTCGGTGTGCTCCCATGAAACATCATGGACCTTAATTTTTAATCTCATGGAAGGCTAGGTGAAGGATTTGTTGGAGAATAGAGGACTATAGTGGAAGTAGTGACGAGGAAGGAGGTGTGGAAATAAGAAATGGAGGCTTTGGGAAGCTAAGTTTTATGTGCTTCTTTTGATTTTTTGAAAACGTATTTTATTTTTTGGTTTTATTTGATATGCTATGCCTGGTTACATTTGTTATTTTAAGTTCCTTCTACCCTATACGTTGTTGTTGTCAAAGAATTGTAGATTGTATGTTGTACCTTGTATCACCCTGGTAGCTTACATGTTGTACCTTATGTTACCCTAATAGCTTGTGTGTTAGTGATATGCATCGCCCTGATAGCCTGTGTTAGCGCCTTGCATCACCCTATTAGCCGATGTGTTAGCATCTTGTATCACCCTATTAGTTTGTGTGTTAGAACCTTGTGTCACCCTAGTAGCCTGTGTGTTAGTTGTAACACCCCTACTTGATAGAACTATTATGGATAATAGAACTATGTATTGTTATAAATATTTAATGGTAAGATTTAATATTTAATGTACTTATGAGTACATTCTTTTGGAATTACAATATGGTACTATTGATGAATTTGTGGATGTAGGATCAGGTATCTCTTTTCAGTGGAAAGATAAGAGTAAAAAAACCACCTACAGTGATAGATATACTGGGGAAGTTATGATGATGAATAAGTCATCGATAGCTTAGAGTAACAAGGATATTTACTTTTCATATAAATGCATATCATATTGTAATATCCACACCATTGGGTTAGGATGTTGCTTGTACAATGATCCTTCTCATCAAGGTTGGTGATAGCAATGGTCTATATTAAAAGGAACCTCCCTCCTGAGGATAAAACAATGGTGTAGGAATATTGATCTTATGCTTTGATTGCTTATGCTTTGCTCTATGGATCTTAATGGCTTTGTTGTTTAGCAATGCAAATATTTTACTTGATTTGGTAGCTTATTAAATCTTGTATAACATAAAGTCTCCTTAATAATTATGTATGAGTGTGATGGTGTTTTGGTGTATGTTTATTTATTGTATTTTGATGGTCAAGTCACCCTTGAAGCCAAAGCACTATTGTTTTGTTAAATAAAGTTGTGTAACTGTTGAAATAACCAAGGAGTATGTTGCATAATGTTCCTTGGTGCTTGAAAGGCATCCTATGCAGCATCATGACTTCACCTTTAAAATTGTTTTATGGTTGAGTCAAAGGTTGGTTGTTTTTGGATATCAAAAGAGGATGTAAAGTATAGCAAGGCTAGGTGGCATGCAGGTGAGTGATAGGTTTCCTTGGAGACCTTTTTACAAGTGCTTCTTTGCTTAGTCGAACCTTTAACCTTCTCTACCTATGTTATTATGCTACACATTGACAACTTGTTTGCTTACCTTATTTTTATTTGATGTTTTTGTGGCGTTGTCCTTTCTCTTGTTCACCATTGTTGTTTTTATTATATGAGCATGTGAGAGAGTTGTAGGGTGACATATTTTTGGACTTCCTTATGCTGTGCTTGAGCGTTGAGTTGCTTTGAGTATTTTGCTCTGAAATCAACCTACTTTGTGGCATCAACCCATTATGCCTTGCTTTCCTCCCTAGTTGTAAACCACCCATTCACCTCAGTTTTGAGCATATTCCCTCCTGTGCATAGGTATAGATATTCCTTGGTTTTGGATTTTGCTTACTCTAGTTTGGAATCTTTGGTTGCTCTTGTTTTGTTGGTGCATCGTTCTTACCATAGGCGGTGTTTATTTTTAGTTTTTATTTAAATATTGCTAAGTGAAGTTTTATCTTATTGCTGGCTAATATTTTTGGTTAATTGAAGCTTTATTAAGGTGTGATTTATATTAACATTAAATCTTGATTAGGGATTTCATATGGTGTAGAAAAATATTAATATTATAGATGGAATAAAACTTTAATATAGCTAATTGATGATCTAATTAGTTCTTTGCTTGGTTGAAGCTTTAGAATAGTTTTTTCATGAATTGAATAATGCTTGATATTATCACATGGGTAAAATCCTTATTATAGATTATTTTATGATTAGATTTAACTTTAAGCTTTTGTTTAGGTAATATTTTGTTTAATCTAATTGTTGTTTTATGTCATTGTATTGTTAGGAATTATTTTGGAGTATTTAAAGCTTAATACTATTGCTTGAATGAGTTTTAAAAATGAGTATGTTGTGTGGTAGGCTTAAGCTTTCATGATGTTCCTATTAAAGCCTATATTAATGAATGGAATGCTCTTGTAAAGCATTAGTATAATGGTATATGGGTTGTGCGTGCTTTTAAGACTTCCTTGATTGATTGCATGTATTTGCTAAGTGAATAAGAGTTTATATTATTAATAAGTTTTAAGAAAGCTCAAGATGCTTTGTTGCAAAAACTCTTGTTAAAATTTTATGGGTTGGATTATGGTTATTACTGCTGGTAATGAAAGTTTTAAAAGGTTAGATATTTAATCTTTGCTCATGATTTTTTTTAAGCATGAATTTTTTGTTTGTGCCTTGGTTTTGAAAAGTGAAATCAAAATAATAATCCTTGAGACTTTTGTAGGTTAAAGGATTATTATTAAGATAAGTATGGGATTATCTTTGGTTAGTTGTTCATGTTTGTGCTTTTTTTTTTTGAAAAAAGAAATCAAAATAATAATCCTTGATACTTTTGTAGGTTAAAGGATTATTATTAAGAGAATTATTGGATTCTATTTGGTTAGATGTTCTTGTTTGTGCTTTGGTTTTGAAAGGAGAAATCAAAATAATAATCCTTGAGACTTTTGTAGGTTAAAGGATTATTATTAAGAGAAGTACGAGATTCTCTTTGGTTAGATGTTCTTGTTTGTGCTTTGGTTTTGAAAAGAGAAATTAAAATAATAGTCCTTGAGACTTTTTTAGGTTAAAGGATTATGATTAAGAAATGTATGGGATTCTCTATGTGGAATGTATTGCTTAATAATTATTGATACTTGAGTGAGTTAAAGAGTTATTAATTGGAGAAGTTTGGGATTCTTATTATTTGGTTGTTTATGTTTCATGCATGATGTATTGCATATTGGTTGCATTATAATTTTATATTTGTTCTGATCCTTAAGTAAATCTCTTATGCTAGGGGTGGTTCGATCCTCAAAGTAGTTGCGAAGGTATGACCGATGGTGGTTTTTATATGATGTTATTATAGAAAACTCTTCTAGAATAATATTGTTGTAATGAGCAAAGACTTGTATTTGCTTGTATGATTTGTAAAACTTACTTTATGTATAAATAAGGATTATGTTGATTTCCTTTGTGCCATGATGTAATTGGTTAAGCAATCTTATGTCTTTAGTTAGCTTGGAATTGAATTGATTATGGTTTCAAAATTAATGGCTAAACTCTATAGCTCCTTTATGTTAATGATGGGATGTTTCTTTGAAACCTTTTGTTAAGCAATGAAAATGAGTAATGTGGTTCAAATTCTATCTTGGATCAGGGAGCTAATGCTTAATTATTTATATCAATGAATGGATGTGGCTTTGTTAAGAGGATCTCTTAAATTATATCTTTAGCAATTATTTTGATGTTTTATATCATGCTTTTGGTTTTGAATTGTGTGCATAACCTAGGATTGGGTTAGATAGATCCTCTAAGTAATCTATAAAGCGCAATCCTAAGATGAGTTGCATGAAGGCAACAACCAGGTAGAAATGAGTCCTTGAAGGGGTTGCACACATGCAATAGCTAGGAACTCATAAACTGGAGATAAGTTATGAGAAGACAATAGTCAAGGTACTTATGGACCATTGTACCTTGAACATGTAGGTTCAAGTATGTCCCATATAAATATTAGGAAAAAGGTGATATCTCAATCGTGTAGGATCAGGTGATCATGTCAGTTGTTGTCAAAGTGGCAATGACATTAGTTAGCCCATGGAGGTATGGTAACTAAGCACCAAAGCACTATGTTATTCAACCTACATAAATGGGTTTAGATTCAAGATAGGGAATAAGCATCCACATTTAAGCGTATAGGTCTTAAAGGATAATCCCTATGTTTTGGCTAAAAATTCCTATGTCAAGAAGGGTATGGGAAAGGTGGGGGGACCACTATGTCCTTATAAATGTGTAGGTTTTGTAAGGTAAAACCTAGAAAAATATGAGAGTTCACCACTCATATACACTAAGTGTCGTCTGTAGTGACTTAGAACTTAAATATGATGAAGCCTTGTATAATAAGTTAAACGATTAAGGGTGTTTTATTGTAAGTCATTGCTTGCAAGTGCCCTTGATTTTAAAAAATGGGTTGGTAGTTTTGGGTTGTTATAGTTAGTATCAGAGCTCTAGGTTGTAGGACTAGAAAATTCTATGGAGTGAACTTAGGTTGAGCCTTGAATTGATGTATGACTTTTGGGTTGATATCTTGCAAGAAGGCAAGGGTGACCCTGGATTGGGAATAGTATATGTTAGTTCATTTGTAGAATGAAACTAGCATAATGTAAGTGCAATTATGGAAAATTGTAACTTACCTAGCACTTTTTGTGAATATGAGATGGCACCAGTATCGAGGTCCTCCAGGAAGGTGGGATTACCATTTTAAAAGGACACTAAAGTAAGCCCTCCAAAATAGCCTAGGGCTATGACATATTTATTCTATGTAACAAATTGTTGATTTATTGAATAAAATCATGTTGAGAGGGATTGTGCCAAGGATAAGGGTAAGGTTTTATCTACCCATAAAATTTTTGAAAAGGTAAATGGATCTAGCAAAGACCATGATAAGGGAACAACCAGTGGGGCATCCCTACTCCAACAACTACAAAATAAAATAAAGTATTTGGAGTCGACAGTTTAGTCACTACAGTACCAAGTTGATCAACATCAGTTGATATTGCAAATAATTGCTAAACAAGGATTCAATGAATCTAGAACCTATAATAAGGGTAGGAAAAAGACCCATTTTTCCATGTTAAGGTGTTACACCTATGAGGGCCCTCACTATACCAAGAAGTATTCATAGAGAGTTGAATCAAGCCATAAAGTGGAGAAGCCATCACACCAAATTTATGCCACTACTAGAAATCAAGACATGGATGGTCGAGCAACATCGATGTTGTTAATTGGTAAGTTGTTTACTAGAGATGTAAAAGTTTTGATAAATAGTGAGCCACATATATGTTTGAGATAAACCTAGATTTTTCCACTAGTATTATTGGGGATATATTGAAAAATTATAAATATTTTCCACTAGTATTATTGGGGATATGTTGAAAAATCCTAGATTTTTGGCACAAGCGTGGAAATTTGAGTATGGTTCGAGATAAACCTACCCAGTGGATCAATGTTTACCTACCACAAAGTTAACCCTACCTGAAGGGTATACTAGATGGAACTTGGATGTGGCACATCTTCACATATTTGATATTATCTTAAGGATGGATTTGTTGAAGGCCCATGGAGTTGTAATCAATTTCCAAGATAGGTGGATGGATTACACTGATAAGCATAAGAGGAGAGTAAAATTAAAAAATGGGCAAGACTCTTTTTGACCAAACTTACTTTTAGCAATGCAGTTAAAGAAGGCCATCAAAAGAGATAGCTCACTCTACGTAGTAAAGTTCAATTGTGAGACTAGAAAATAAGATTATGAAGGAACCCTTAAGAAGCATCCAATTCTTCATGAATTTTGGGATGTATTTTTTGAATACCTTCCAGGCCTATCCCCTTGAAGGAAATTCAAATTTAGTATTGAATTAATGCTAGGAGTCGAACGTATTTCAAGGACACCTTATAGAATGACATTGATTGAGTTGCAAGAACTAAAGGTTCAACTACAAGAAATATTGGAAAAAGGTCTCATTAGACCAAGTGTGTCACCTTGGGATGCTCCAATCATATTTGTGAAAAATAAGGATGGCTCTTTAAGTATTTGCCTCGATTATAGAAATTTGAATAAAGTGACTATAGAAAATAAGCATCCCTTACCACAGATAGATGATCTCTTTGATCAATTAAAGGGTGCTACCATATTTTCAAAAATAGATCTGAGATCAGGTTATCATCAACTCAAAATCAAGGAAGAAGACACCCATAAGATAGCCTTTAAAACTCGATATGAACACTATGAATTCATAGTGGTACTATTTGGGCTAACGAATGCATCAGTTCCCTTCATGAATCTGATGAACAATGTGTTCAAAAAGTATATAGATTAGTTCATCTTGGTATTCTTGGATGTTATACTAATTTATTCCTGAACTAAAGGAGAGCATGACCAACACCTCAGATTAGTTTTGGAATTATTGAGAAAGAATCAAATCTATGAAAAACTTTCCAAATACAAATTTTATACTATGCAAGTGTAATACTTGGGTCACATTATCTCAGTAGAAGGTATTGTTGTGGATCCAAAGAAGATCAAGGCTATTCTAAATTGACCTTCACCTAAAAATTTGTTAGAAGTTAGGAGCTTCATGGGACTTGTAGGGTATTATAGACATTTTGTGAGAAACTATTCTAATATTGCCTTTCGAATCACCAACCTTAAAAAAAAGTAAAAAGAGTTCAAATGGATAGATAAGTATGAGGCTGCATTTGAGACTCTAAAAAATAAATTGATCTTGACACCAATTTTAAAGCTTTTATACCCTCTTATAAAGTTCACCTTGTGCACATATGATTTTCTTGAAGGATTGGACACAATTTTATCTCAGGAAGAAACTATAGTGGCATATGAGTCTAGAAAGCTCAAGAAGCACAAAGTAAACTATGCCACTCATGATTTAGATTTAGCAGTAGTTATGCATGCCCTAAAGGTTTGGAGGCACTATTTATTGGGCCAAACCTTTGAGTTAAGAATAGACTATCAAAGTCTAAGGTATATTTTCACCTAACCTATGTTGAATGCTAGAAAGAGAAAATAGGTAGAGTTCTTAGCTGAATATGATTTTGGAATTGAATATATCAAAGTGAAGGAAAATAAGGTTACAGATTCCTTGAGTAGGAGAAGGCACATAACTGACTTGACCTAGAGCCATATAGATTTGATGGATAGGGTCAAGGAGATGCAGTTACAAGATCCATATTGCCTAGATATTCAAGAGAAAATGGAAGGAACTCTTGAATAAAGCAAGGGTTTCAACATAAAATATGGGCTTATATGCTTTAAAATTTATGTATTCATACCCAAAATAAATTATCTAAGTAGATTGATCATGCAAGAGGCACATAATTCTCCTTATTTCACTCACCCAAGGGGGTCAAAAAGGAGAGAAAATATGAAAAAAACCTTATTTTGGGTTGGAACGAAGCAAGATATCATCGAGTTCATATCAAGATGTTTGGAGTGCCAAAAAGTGAAGGTCAAAAATCATCATCCCATTGGAAAATTATACCCACATGAGATACCTATGCAAAAATGATATGTAATCTCTATGGACTTTATTGTGGGATTACCTAAGAATAGGTTCTAACATGACGTAAAATTTGTAGTGGTTGATAAATTGACCAAGGTTACCCATTTCATACCAGCAAATATCAAGGATGATGCTCCAATGGTGGTGTAAAAGTTTATCAAATAGGTTTTTTAGATTACATGGGTTTCCTGAGGTAATCATATTTGACAAAGATTCTAGATTCATGTTAAAATTTTGGTAGGCTCTATATCATGTTGTGGGCACTAAGCTAAACATTAGTTTTGTATATCATCCCAAAATAGACGGTTAAATTAAGGGAGTTAGACATGTTACACATGTATTGCATGGATTAGAAGTCAAATTGGAAGAATTATTGCATCTAGTAGAGTTTGCATATAACAATGGATACCATGTATCATTGGGAATGGCCCTTTGAAGCCTTGTATGATAGAAGATGCAAAAATCATCTATCATAGGATAATATAGACGATCGGGTGATGATTAGACCAAACACTATCCAAAAAATGGAGGAACAACTCAGAGTGATCCGAATTAGGCTCAAGTAAATGGTTGATCATCAAAAGAACTATGCGGATATAAAAATATTGGCAAGAGAACTCTCTATAAGAGATTGATTCTTCTTAAGGGTGAGACCCATGAAAAGTTTCATCAAATGAAGTTGGACCCCTGCTATATTGGGACCTTTGAGATCACTGGGAAGATTATCCTAGTAGCCTATAGGCTTACCTTGCCACCCAACCTATCAAAGATCCATGATACTTTACACATATCCCTACTTAGAAAGTATGTTGATGATCCTACTCATATGTGGAATGTTTCTAATTTGCAGATGATAGATCTCGTAGCCATTGAGGTGTGACCAATTAATAATTTAGGGTTTCATTCCAAGATGCTAAGGAAATGAGACCTAGAGTAGTGTAAGGTCCAGTGGGACCAATATTCTAAGAAATGTGCTACATGGGAAAATGTTGGTGAGATGAGGGTAATTTCCATTTTTATTTCAATAAATTTATGTATGTTGCTTTTTGCAGGAAACATACAAGATCGTGTTTAGTTCAAGGGGGGAGTATGTAACATCCCTACTTGAAAAAACTCTTATGGATAATAAAACTATGTATTGTTATGAATGTTTAATGGAAATATTTACACTTTAATGTCCTTGTGAGTACATTTTTTTGGACTTGGAATATGGTACTATTAATGCATTTGTGGATGCAAGATCAGGTACCTCTCTTCGATGGGAAGATAAGAGTAAAATAACCATCTATAGTGAGAGATATACTAGGGAAGTGATGATGATGACTTAGTCATCGAAAAAATTAGAGTAACATGGAAAATTAATCTTCACGTGAATGCATATCATATTGTTATATCCATACCATTGGGATAGGATGTTGCTTATACAATGAGCCTCCTCATCAGGGTTGGTGATACAAATGGTCTATCTTAAAAGGAACCTTCCTATTGAGGATAAAATAATGGTGTAGGAATATTGATCTTATGTTTTGCTTGCTTATGCTTTTCTCTACGGATATTAATGGTTTTGTTGTTTAGAAATTTTATATTTTAGTTGTTTTGGTAGCTTTTTAAATCTTGTATAAGGTGAAGTCTCCTTAATAGTTATGTATGAACATGGTGGCTTTTTGGTGTATGGTTATTTATTGCTTTTGGGTGGTTGAGCCACCTTTGAAGTTGAAGCATCATAGTTTTGTTAAAGAAAATTTTGTAACTACCAAGCTCGCCAAGGAGGTTGTTGTGTAATGTTCCTTGGTGCTTGAAAGGTATCCCATGTAACATAATGATTTCACCTTTAAAATTGTAACTGCCAAGCTCACCAAGGAGGTTGGTTGTTTTGAAGAGCAAAAGAGGACGTAAAAGACAGTGAGGCTAGGAGGCATGCAGGTGCATGATAGGTTTCCTTGGAGGGATTTTTTTAGGTGCTTCTTTTGTTAGTTGAATATTTAACCTTCTCTACCTATTTTAGTGTTGTGTGTTGACATCTTGTTTGCTTATCTTATTTTTGCTCGATGATTTTGCATCGTTGTCTTTTCTCTTATTTTCCATTGTTGTGTTTATTGTTTGATCCTGTGAGAGAGTCATAGGGTGGTATCTTTTTAGACTTCCTTATGTTGTGCTTGAGTTCTAGGTTACTTTGAGTAGTTTGCTTTACCGTCAACCTAGTTTGTGCAATCAACCATTGTGCCTTGCTTTGCTCCCTAGTTGTAAACCACACATTCACCTCAGTGTCAAGCATATTTCCTCCTATGCACAGGCATATATATTCCTTGGTTTTTGATTTTGCTTACTCCAACTTGGAACCTTTGGTTTCTCTTGTTTCCTTGGTGCTCTGTTCTTACAGTGGGCAGTGTTTGTTTTTAGGTTTTATTTAATTATTGCTAAGGAAAGCTTTATCTTATTGTTGGCTGATGTTTTTTGGTTAATTTAAGCTTTATTAAGGTGTGATTTATATTAACATTAATGCTTGATTAGATCTTTAATATTGTGTGGAAAAATATTAATATTGTAGTTGGAATAAAGCTTTAATATAGCTAATTCATGATCTAATTAGTGCTTTGCTTGGTTGAAGCTTTAGAATAGCTTTTTCATGAATTGAATAATTTTTTATATTATTACATGGGGAAAAGCCTTATTATAGTTTATTATCATTAGATTTAACTTTAAGCTTTTGCTTAGGTAATATTTTGTTTAATATAATTGTTGTTTTATGTAATTGCATTGTTGAGCATTATTTTGGAGTATTTAAATCTTAATATTATTGCTTGAGTGATCTTTAAAAATGAGTATGTTGCTTGGTAGGCGTAATATTTTGTGATGTTTCTATTAAAGGCTATAATAACAAATGGAATGCTCTTGTAAAGCATTAGTAGAATGATAGAGGGGTTGTGTGTGCTTTTAAGCCTTTCTTCATTAATTGCATGCCCTTGCTAAGTGAATAAGAGTTTATATTATTTCCATGTTTTAAGAAAGCTCAGGATGCTTTGTTGGGAAAACTCTTGTTAAAATTATGTGGGTTGGGTTATGATTATTATTGCAAAGACTATTGAAAAGAGAAATTAAAATAATAATCCTTGAGCGTTTTGTAGGTTAAAGGATTATTATTAAGAGATGGGATTCTATTTGGTTATATGTTCATGTTTTTACTTTGGTTTTGAAAAAGAAATCAAAATAATAATCCTTGAGGCTTTTGTATATTAAAGTATTATTATTAAGAGAATTATGGGATTCTCTTTGGTTAGATGTTCTTGTTTGTGCTTTGGTTTTGAAAGGAGAAATAAAAATAATAATCCTTGAGACTTTTGTAGGTTAAAGGATTATTATTAAGAGAAGTATGGGATTATCTTTGGTTAGATGTTCTTGTTTGTGCTTTGGTTTTGAAAAGAGAAATAAAAATAATAATCCTTGAGAATTTTGTAGGTTAAAGGATTATTATTAAGAGATGTATGGGATTCTCTACATGGAATGTATTGCTTAATAATTCTTGAGACCTGAGTGCGTTAAAGAGTTATTAATTGGAGAAGTGTGGGATTCTCCTTGTTTGGTTTTTTATATTTCATGCATGGTGCTTTGCATATTGGTTGCATTGTAATTTTATATTTGTTCTGATCCCTAAGTAAATATCTTATTTTAGGGGTGGTTCAATTATCAAAGTAGCTACAAAGGCATGATTGACGATGATATCTATGAAAGCTCTTCTAGAATAATGTTGTTATAATGAGCAAAGACTTGTATTTGCTTAAATGATTTGTAAAAATTGGTTTATATATAAAGAAGGATTATGTTGATTTCCTTTGTGCCATGATGTAATTGGTTAAGCAATATTATGTCTTTAGTTAGCTTGGAATTGAATTGATTATGGTTTCAAAATTAATGGCTAAACTCTATAGCTCCTTTATGTTAATTATTATTAAGCAATGGAAATTAGTAATGTGGTTCAAATTATATCTTAGATCATGGAGCTAATGCTTATTATTTATATCAATAAATGGATGTGGCTTTGTTAAGAGGATCTCTTAAATTATATCTTTAGCAATTATTTTGATGTTTTATATCATGCTTTTGGTTTAGAATTGTGTACCTAACCTGGGGTTGGGTTAGATAGATCCTCTAAGTAAGCCATAAAAACCCAATCCTAGAGTGAGTTGCATGAAGGCAATAACCAGGTTTAATGGTTCCTAGAAGGAGTTGCATGCATGCAATAGCTAGGAACTCATAACCCTAGAAAAGTTATGAGGAGACAATAACCATGGTACTTGTGAACCATTATACCTTAAACATATAGGTTTGGGTATGTTCCACCTATATATTAGGATAAACTATTCACATTATAGTAGTGGTGATCCCTCAATAGTGTAGGATTAGGTGATCATGTTAGTTATCATCAAAGTGGCAATGATCTTAGTTAGCCCATAAAGACATGGTAACTAAGAACCAAGGCTATAAGATGTTCAACCTACCCAAATGGGTTTAGAGTCAGGATAGGGAATAAATGTCCTCCTTTAAGCATGTAGGTCTTAAAGGATAATCCCTACATCATGATCAAAAATTCCTATGTCAAGAAGGATATGGGAAAGGTGGGAGGACCACTTTATGTGTCCTTATAAACATGTAGGTTTAGTAAGGTAAAACCTAGAAAAATATGGGAGTTAGCTACTATCATCTGCAATGAATTAGAATTATTGTATACTGAGTTAAATGATTAAGGGTGCTTTATCACGAGTCATTTCGTCCAAGTGTCCTTGATTTTTTTAAAATTGGGTTGGTAGTTTTGGATTGTTACATTAGCACCTTGTGTCATCCTAGTAGCCTGTGTGTTAGCACCTTGCATTGCCTAGTTTATCTTGTATGATAGTGCTCATGTGTCACCATGGTTATCCTGGTGATTGTGCATAGTATCTTCTGCATGTAGGCTTGAGTCTCTATATTTTTAGTACTTCATTTCTTCTATATTTGAAGCTTGTATTGCTTGGTTCATGGGTGTCACAGTGAACATTGATTTATGATTAATACTTTTATAACTTTAATATAGATTAAATCTAGGTTTTGATTAAACTTCAAGTATTATGATTTAATTTATGTTTGATTAAGCTTTACGCATAATGATTTGATATAGACTTAATCAATGCTTTTATTAAGATTTATAATGGTTTTGTAAGCTTTGAAATAGATATTATCTATGTATGATTAAGCTTTATACATGATGCTTTAGTAAGATTTAATATAGTTTTGTCCTAATTTTAACTAAGCTTATGTTAATAAATGCTTTATTTAATATTTAATAGCATTATAGATGAGATCTATGTTTAAATAAGCGTGATGTCATTAACTAAAGACCCTTGTTAAGTTGAAAAGAATGGGTATTAGTCTATGTTTTAAGAAAGCTTATGCATGCTTATTGGAAAGCTCTTGTTCTAACTTATGTGGGTAGGTTTGTGATTATTTTTATGGTATTCTCTTTGGTTGAATGTTTTGCTTATGCATTGGTTTTGAAATAGAAAATAAAATAATAATTCTTGATACTTTTGTAAGTTAAAGGATTATTATTAAGAGAAGTATGGGATTCTATTTGGTTGAATGTTTTTCTTATGCATTGGTTTTGAAAGAGAAAATAAATTAATAATTTTTGAGACTTTTGTAAGTTAAAGGATTATTATTAAGAGAAGTATGGGATTCTCTTTGGTTGAATTTTTTTCTTATGCATTGGTTTTGAAAGAGAAAATAAAATAATAATTCTTGAGACTTTTATAAGTTAAAGGATTATTATTATAAAGAGAAGTATGTGATATCCTGTATGGATTGTATTGCATGTATAATAATTCTTGAGACCTAGGTGAGTTAAAGAATTATTATTTGGAGAAGTATGGGATTCTCCTTGGTTGATTATTTATATTTTTGCATGGTCTTTTGCATATTGGTTTTGGCATGATCCATTTGCATTGCATTTAGAGTTGTTCTAATCCCTAAGTAAATCTCTCATGTTGTGGGTGGCTTGACCATCAAAGAAGCTATGTAGACTTGATTGACAATGGATCTTGGGTAGTTGTTTTCTTAAAATATCAAGAGTAATGTTGATGTAAATGAGAAAAGACTTGCATTAACTTGAGTTATTTGTAAGAACTTGATTACTATTCTAAAGAAGGATTGTCTTGTTTCCTTTGTGTTGTGAGCCACAAAGTATTTGGTTAAGTAATATTATGCCTTTAGCTAGCTTGAAGTTTGTTTGTTTAAGAAATTAGATTAATGGTTAATATATTTAGCTCTTGAAATGATGGAATGCTTCCTTGAAGTCTTTTTTATAAGCATTGGAAATAAGTAATGTGGTTTAATTCTATCATGGTTTAGGTAGCTTTTGCTTATTTATTTATATCAATGCATGGATGTGGCTTCTATTAAGAGGAACTCTTGGATTATTTCTTTTAACATTTATTTGATGGTTTATATCATGCTTCTTATTATTGAAATGTTTATCTAACCTTGGGGTGGGTTAGAATGTTCCTCTAAGTAAGCCATAAAGCCCAATCTTGGGATGAGTTATGCAAAATCAACAACCAGGTATAAATGAGTCTTATAAGGGGTTGCACGCATGCAATAGCTAGGAACTCATAAACCTAGAAAAAGTTGTGAGAAGACAATAGCTAGGGTACTTGTGAACCATTATACCTTGAATATGTAGGTTTGGGTATGTCCCATATAAATATTAGGAAAAACCATTCAAAACATAGTAGTGGTGATCCTTCAATTATGTAGGATCAGGTGATCATGCCAGTTGTCATCGAAGTGGCAATATCCTTAGTTAACCTGTGGAGGTATGGTAACTAAGCATCAAGGATTTATGATATTGAACCTGCCTAAATGGGTTTAGAGTCAATATAGGGAATGAGAATCCCCATTTAACCATGTAGGTATTAAAGGATAATTCCTACACCATGGTCATAAGGTCCTATGCCAAGGAGGGTATGGGAAAGGTGGGAGGACCATTTTATGCATCATTATAAATATGTAGGTTTACTAAAAATCCCCACAAAATATAGGAGTTGGCCACTCCTATCCATAGAGTGTCATCTAAAACAACTTGGAACTCAAATGTGGTGAAGCCTTGTATACCGAGTTAAACAAATTAGGGGTGTGTCCCTTGTGATATTTTGTTTGTAAGTACTCTTCTAAAAAAAATAGGGTCAGTAGATTTGGGTTGTTACAATTGGTATCAGAGCTCTAGGTGTAAGGCTAGAAGCTTTTGTAGAGTGTACTTAGGTTGAGCCTTGACTTGATGTGTGAATTTGGGATAGATACCCTATAATTAGGCAAGGGTGACCTTAGAATGGATGTAGTGTATGTTAGTTCATGAGTAGAATGAAACTAATAGATCCTAAGTACAATTGTGGAGAATTATAACTTACCTAGCTCTTTTTTGTGAATAGTAAATGGCACCTATTCAAAAAGGAATTTCATTAAAGGAAACCAAAATAGTTACACCATAGGGTAATACTATAAAAATATAGGACAAAATTTAGATCCTAGTAAGAAGACTAGGAAGATAACAACTCCTGGTAAGGGCCCTAAGATGTAGTGAACCCCAACAAGAATGTTGGAGGGCCATCAAAATTTTATAGGGGAACAAAGGATCTTTCCTCCATGGTAAAATTACTCCAAGAGTGTTTGGAACAACAAATAAGTTAATAGATTCCTTGGTCAATAGGGGGACCAATATCCAAAGCAGAGGAGGTTGGTAGGAAGAAAACCCTATTCGAAGAGGTCAAAAGGGTAGAGCCTGAATAAAGGCTGAGCTTGCAAGAGACATTAAGAATGTTAAGGTATCCAAATTTAGTGGAAAAATATGGGTAGATGCGACTAAATCAGGCTAAATGTGTTTGAAAAATTCTTCTCAATGAAAAATTACTCATTAGAGACTAAGACCATGTGGGCCACCATTAAACTCCTAGAAGTAGCCTTGGAATGGTGGGACACATACAGTTTAGGTAGAAAAATACAAACCATGAATCTCAAATCGGAAGAGTTAATTGAGGCTTTTAATAAAATGTTTCTTATAGACCAATTTTATGTTGAAAATTTTAAAGAGTTCTCTACCCTTCAGCAAGGGTCATTGTCCATAGAAGTATATTTTCAAAAATATGTGAAACTTCTAAAATATATTTTAGAATATGAGAACAATAAATGTATTAAATGTTAGAGTTAAAGTGCACTATGCCTTCACCTTGACACTTGTCAGTTTCTCTTGACAAGTGTCATGTGTTGAATATAGGCCTTCTGCCTATATATGTAACCCATTTCTATCAATAAAATCATTCCCTTCAGTTTCACTCCTAACATTTGGTATCAGAGCTCCAGGCGGTCTTCTGAGCTTGTGAGTTTGAGGGGGGATTTCCCTCATGGAAATCCTCCCTCCTCCCCAATTTTTTTAAGTTTTTTTTACCGAGGGAGTATGCTCTCCATCATTTGATGGATCAGAAACCAGATGGTAATTTGATGGAGCTTTCCTATGCCCGCATTCTTGTTTTCCCTATGCCCGAATTCATGGCGCCTTCAGGTGCAGTCTTTTATGGTGTCTATGATATACTAAAAACAACTTATCTTCACACTCCGGAAGGAAAGGAAAGGCTTCGGGTTATACAGTCAGAAGAAGGATCAAATGCTTTGGATCAATTGGAGCTGGGCCCACTGCAAACTTTATTATGTGGTGCCATTGCCGGTGCATGTGCAGAGACAGCAACATACCCTTTTGAAGTTGTTCGCAGGCATCTTCAGATGCAAGTTCCTGCAACAAGAATGAATGCATTGGCAACTTGTGCAAAGATTGTTCAGCAAGGTGGTGCCAGTGCTATATATGTTGGTGTTATACCAAGCATGCTTCAACTTTTTTCCCTTGTGGATGGATGGCGTTATACATTTCCAGGGGAACCAAACCCATGACGTGATGATGAGAATGAGAAAATATGAGGTTGTTTACATGCAGATGCTGGTGGCAGAGACGAAGGACGCAGATCTGACAAATATTTGGCTGCTAGAAAAAAAAATTCTTGGCGGTGCGAAGACGTTTGAACTGGTCGAAAAAAAAAAGAAAAGAAAAATTCCTGTTGATCTACACTGTGACACACCCTTCTTGAGCTGATTTGCGGCTGCTGTGCATAACCCGGGTGCACCCTGGCAGCGCTACGCTCGCTGGCGGAGACCGACGACGTCGCCCACAAAGCCGTCCTAGAAGAAGGCGACGTGCAGAGACGACGTCGAATGCTGTTGAAGCAAGATGGGGGTGTCGTTGCCATTATTGTCTCTACAGCGTTCAAGAACAAGTATGACAGACCATCGTACCAAGAGGATCCCAAACTTTTAGCCGCTCCATCGACGAAGAATAGTCGTTATACGGTGACAACTTGTAGAAGAGAAGCCTATGAACATTTTTGACCTGAATCCAGGGAAGGTCTTGGTTGGAAAGAAACATACGGTGCCTGCTCCCTTCATCTGCGCCCTGATTACCCTTTCCATCCACTGCTGCATATTCTTGAGCTTGCCGATCCATGTCTTTACCTCGTGCAGTTTTTTCCGTCTGTTTGTCTCTCTCTCTCTTGCGGGTGCGGTGTTGTAGCTGATAATTTTTTAGGCTGACTGCAATTTGCTTTGCTTGTGTAAATTTTATGTTCCTCTTTCTCTTTTCTCCCACGGCCAAGATGGCTTAGTAAAGGCTAAAGGTATCCCGCTTGGGAAAAGTTTTTTTTTTAAAAGCTTTCTATAAAAGGGGGATAAATGAGGGTTTGATTTGAGCTAGCTCAGAACCACCCTGCACATTTAAATAAACCATGAGCAGTATATTTCACCTCAAGGGCAGAAGTAGGTCGGTTGGATGCTTTCCAGGTAGAAGATTTTTCACAATTTTTATCCTGCACATAAATACGGAGCGAATATTCAAAATTTGAACGTGACCATGAGCACACACAAACTCCTGATTTTACCTGCTTTCTGTACACGATGTGCTTTTGATATGAATGCCTGCTGCAGGGTAAGGGTTTGCGTCTTATCCTTTTCCAAGGGTAGAGATTTCTCAGACTTCTATTTTATTTATTTTTAGCAACCCTGGATGGAAATGGTTGATCGCAGCTCGTTCTCAAAGCTAAAGTCGGTGTCAGACGCGACATCGCGCATATGTAACAAATTGATTTTTTTTTTAAATTACCAGTTGTGCGATCTCACAGAGCATGGCTTCCCTGATCCGTCCGACGATCTCACCCTTTGCGGCATCGGCAAAAGCACAACCTTAGGATCTAGCAGACGCATAGTCGATTCTGTTGTGGCGAGCGCATAATCGTACCAGCTGGAGTCGCTAGCGGTGATGGCGTTGCTCGCACAAACGATGCTCCCAGAAGTAGACAGGTGTCGCAACGCACTAGTAGCAGAGGGTGCCATATGGAGGGCCAGATTTGTTCCACATTGTTTTTTGGTGTTCGTTCGGGGTAAAGCAATTCTCATTCTCATCGCTGATGTGGACCCCACAAGGGACTGAAACACTTGAATCACTGCACCACTGCTCCACCTGTCCTATAGTGTCTGTGCCTTTGATTGGTATCTAGTTTAGATGGCCGAAATGTGAACAGAGTTACTATTTCTCAAGATCGTGAGAAGGATAAGAATTTTTTTACTAAAACTATGAAGGGGTCATGAACTTTTTAATATTTACAAGTTGTGGGGGAGGAATGTTTGTTATTTTGAACAAGTAATATTAGCGGATAGTATGGTCCTTGGCCATTTTTTCCATATGGAAGTGGAATGTGGAAGGCCCACATGGCCGAATGTAATTTCTCTTGGAGGGAAAATTATTAATCATGGTGTTCAGATGGTTCATGTAATTCCCATGAGTGGGAATGTTGATGATGTTTTTTTATTTCACCAGAGAGCGATGCCGCCACAGTGCAAGGTTTTAGTTGTTGTCTTGGAGAGGCATGTTGTTTTTCATTATGATGAAGGCCCGGGTATTTATAGTCGTTGGAAGCGTTTTTTGCGACGGACACAATGGTAGTGTCATATTGTAATTTTGAGGTTGTTTCATTTGAGTTTTTTAGCCTCAAAGTTTTTCTACCTTGGAGTGCACTTTCAGTTGTACCCGACACTCCCAAGGTAATTTCATATGTGATCCTTGTACCTAGTGATCTTTTCTATAAACTTGGCGAATGCAGTGGCTGATTACCCATGCATTTCGGTGGGATGACATGGTCACCATAAGGACACTTATACTAGGGACTACAGACAAAGACACCCTAGACTCTATTCGAGGTTTTTTTCGGATCTACTTCTGAAGACTATAGACGAAGACACTTCAGAATATTCTCTTATTTTCTTCTTCTCTCCTATTTTGATCTATGGCTCATTTTATTGTATTGAGTGCATTTTCGGTAGAGACCAACACTCTTATATGGCTCGTTTTTCCTTTGTATTAGGTGCATTTTCGACAGAGACCGACACCATGTTAGGAGTGAAATTGAAGGGAATAATTTTATTGATAGAAATGGGTTACATATATAGGCAGAAGGCCTATATGAAACACATGACACTTGTCAAGAGAAACTGACAAGTGTCAAGGTGAAGGCATAGTGCACTTTAACTCTAACATTCCCCCTTAAAGTGCACTATCCTAACTAAAGAAGAAACAAAACAAGTCAACATTAGGTAACATTCCCCCTTAATGTTGACTTCTCTAAAACAACCTATCATCCTCTCTTATTGGTGATTTGGTCTAGGCTCGTGCTCTTTGCGCTTGGCTCTCCAACTGTGAATAATGCTAGATTCACTATGTATACATCTCGGTCTGTTGCCTCAGGGTCAGCCACTTCCACGGGTCTGTTGCCACTGGGTCAGCCGTCTAAGTGCCTCGGGGTCATCATGGGTGCCTCAGGGTCAGCCACTTCTGGGTCTGTTGCCTCTGCAGGTCATCCTCAGAGGATGTTGCCTCTCGTAGGTCACTGACTAGATTCACCATAAATATCAAATCTCTCTTTATGGTGAACTCAATCTAGAAGGTGTCGGTCTCTGCCAAAAATGCACCTAATACAAAGGAAAAATGAGCCATATAAGAGTGTCGATCTCTGTCGAAAATGCACTCAATACAATAAAATGAGCCATAGATCAAAATAGGAGGAGAGAAGAAGAAAAGAAGAGAATATTCTGAAGTGTCTTCGTTTGTAGTCTTCAGAAGTAGATCCAAAAAAAACCTCGGATAGAGTCTAGGGTGTCTTTGTCTATAGTCCCTAGTATAAGTGTCCTTATGGTGACCATGTCATCCCACCAAAATGCATGGGTAACCAGTCGCTGCATTCGCCAAGTGTATAGAAAATATCACTAGGTACAAGGATCACATATGAAATTACCTTGGGAGTGTCGGACACAACCGAAAGTGCACTCCAAGGTAGAAAAACTTTGAGGCTAAAAAACTCAAATGAAACAATCTCAAAATTACAATATGACACTACCATTGTGTCCGTCGCGAAAAATGTTTCCAACGACTATAAATACCTGGGCCTTCATCATAATGAAAAACAACATGCCTCTCCAAGACAACAACTAAAACCTCACACTATGGCAGCATCGCTCTCTTGCGGAATAAAAAAACATCATCAACATTCCCACTCATGGGAATTACATGAACCATCTGAACACCATGATTAATAATTTTCCCTCCAAGAGAAATTACATTCGGCCATGTGGGCCTTCCACATTCCACTTCCATATGGAAAAAATGGCCAAGGAACATACTATCCGCTAATATAACTTGTTCAAAATAACAAACATTCCTCCCCCACAACTTGTAAATATTAAAAAGTTCATGACCCCTTCATAGTTTTAATAAAAAAATTCTTATCCTTCTCACGATCTTGAGAAATAGTAACTTTGTTCACCTTTCGACCATCTAAACTAGATACCAATCAAAGGCACAGACACTATAGGACAGGTGGAGCAGTGGTGCAGTGATTCAGGTGTTTCAGTCCCTTGTAGGGTCCATGTCAACGACGAGAATGAGAATTGCTTTACCCCGAATGAACACCAAAAAAAATGTGGAACAAATCTAGCCCTCCATATGGCACCCTCTGCTACTAGTCCACTGTGGCACCCGTCTACTTTTGGGAGCACCATTTGTGCGAGCAACGCCATCACTGCTAGCGACTCCAGCTGGTACGATTGTGCGCTTGCCATAGCAGAATCGACTATGCGTCTGCCAGATCCGAAGGTTGTGCTTTTGCCAATGCCGCAAAGGGCGAGATTGTCGAACGGATCAGGGAATCCATGCTCTGTGAGATTGCACAATAGGTAATTTCAAAAAGAAATCAATTTGCTACGGATGCGTGCTGTCGCGTTCGACACCGACTTCGGTTTTGAGAATGAGCTGTGATCAACCATCTCCATACAGGGTTGCCAAAAAAAATAAAATAGAAGTCTGATAAATCTCTACCCTTGGAAAAGGATAAGACACAAACCCTTACCCTGCAGTAGGCATTCATATCAAAAGCACACCGTGTACAGAAAGCAGGTAAAATCAGGAGTCTGCGCGTGCTCATGGTCACGTTCAAATTTTGAATATTCGCTCTGTATTTATGTGCAGGATAAAAATTGTGAAAAATCTTCTACCTGGAAAGCATCCAACCAACCTACTTCTGCCCTTGAGGTGAAATATACTGCTCATGGTTTATTTAAATGTGTAGGGTGGTTCTGAGCCAGCTCAAATCAAACCCTCATTTGTCCCCATTTTATAGAAAGCTTTTAAAAAAAAGCTTTTCCCAAGCGGGATACCTTTAGCATTTACTAAGCCAGCTTGGCCGTGGGAGAAAAGAGAAAGAGGAACATAAAATTTACACAAGCAAAGCAAATTGCAGTCAGCCTAAAAAATTATCAGCTACAACACCGCACCCGCAAGAGAGAGAGAGACAAACAGACGAAAAAGCTGCATGAGGTAAAGACATGGATCGACAAGCTCAAGAATATGCAGCAGTGGATGGAAAGGGTAATCAGGGCACATATGAAGGGAGCAAGCACCGTATGTTTCTTTCCAACCTAGACCTTCCTTGGATTCATGTCAACAATGTTCATAGGCTTCTCTTCTACAAGTTGTCGTCGTATAATGACTATTCTTCGTTGGTGGAGCGGCTAAAAGTTTGGGATCCTCTTGGTACGATGGTCTGTCATACTTGTTCTTGAACGCTACAGAGACAATAATGGCAACGACACCCCCATCTTGCTTCAACAGCATTTGACGTCGTCTCTGCACGTCGCCTTCTTCCAGGACAGCTTTGCGGGCGGTGCCATCGGTCTCTGCCAGCGAGCGCAGCGCCGCCAGGGTGCACTCGGGTTACGCACAACAGCCACAAATCAGCTCAAGAAGGGTGCGTCGCAGCGCAGATCAATAGGAATTTTTTTTCTTTTTTTTTTCGGCCAGTTCGAACGTCTCCGCACCGCCAAGAATTTTTTTTTCCAGCAGCCAAATCTTTGTCAGATCTGCGTCCTTCGTCTCTGCCACCAGCATCCGCATGTAAACAACCTCATATTTTCTCATTCTCATCATCACGTCACGGGTTCGGTTCCCCTGGCAATGTATAACGCCATCCATCCACAAGGGAAAAAAGCTGAAGCATGCTTGGTATAACACTGAAATATATAGTACTGGCACCACCTTGCTGAACAATATTTGCACAAGTCACCAATGCATTCATTCTTGTTGCAGCAACTTGCATCTGAAGATGCCTGCCAACAACTTCAAAAGGGTATGTTGCTGCCTCTGCACATGCAACGACAATGGCACCATATAATAAAGTTCGCAGTGGGCCCAGCTCCAATTGATCCAAAGCTTTTGATCCTTATTCTGACTGTATAACCCGAAGCCTTTCCTTTCCTTTCAGAGTGTGAAGATAAGTTGTTTTTAGTATATCATAGACACCATAAAAGACTGCACCTGAAGGTGCCATGAATGCGGGCATAGGGAAAGCTCCATCAAATTACCATCTGGTTTCTGATCCATCAAATGATGGAGAGCATACTCCCTCGGTAAAAAAAAACTTAAAAAAAATGGGGGAGGAGGGAGGATTTCCATGAGGGAAATCCCCCATGATGACCCCGAGGCACTTAGACGGCTGACCCAGTGGCAACAGACCCGTGGAAGTGGTTGACCCTGAGGCAACAGACCGAGATGTATACACAGTGAATCTAGCATTATTCACAGGTGGAGAGCCAAGCGCAAAGAGCACGAGCCTAGACCAAATCACCAATAAGAGAGGATGATAGGTTGTTTTAGAGAAGTCAACATTAAGGGGGAATGTTACCTAATGTTGACTTGTTTTGTTTCTTCTTTAGTTAGGATAGTGCACTTTAAGGGGGAATGTTAGAGTTAAAGTGCACTATGCCTTCACCTTGACACTTGTCAGTTTCTCTTGACAAGTGTCATGTGTTGAATATAGGCCTTCTGCCTATATATGTAACCCATTTCTATCAATAAAATCATTCCCTTCAGTTTCACTCCTAACATTAAAGTGCAAAAGTTTATTCTAGGGTTAGACCCTAAGATAAGGATGGTGATTAATCTACTCAAGCCAAAAATATTTCAAGAGGCATATGACCTAGCTAGGCAAGAAGAAACCAATATTCAAACCAAAAAGACATTCTTCAACTATTTAGGGATGACAACAAATCAAAGGCACGATCTAAAAAAAAGAGAGAGTATGGAAATCATGAAATGGGATGAGGATAAAAATAAAAGAAATAAATTAAATCCAAAATTCAATAACAAGAACAATGAAAACTTAGGACAAAACAAGAAGAAATTTCATAAGAAATATGGATCCAACCCCAATCTCCAAAAATAGTATGAGTCAAAACAAAAATAAGAGATAAGGTAAAGGATGCTAGAGAGACCCTAGGCACCTAAGGTAGGATGCTACATTTATGGGGTTCATAACTATCCCAAGAAGTACCCTCAAAGAGCAGATTCAAGCCACATAGCAAAGAAGTTATCACACCAAATTTATGTCACTATAGGAAATCAGAACTTGGATGGTCAAGCAACATCAATGTTGTTAAATGGTAAATTGTTTACTAGATATGCAAATTTTTTTATAGATAGTGTGGCCATAGATAGCTTTATTTCCACTAGTATTATTAGGGATATTCTAAAAAAACCTAGCTTTTTGGCTCAAGGGTGGAAATTCGAGTATGGTTATGGGAAAACCTACAACAAAGATAAATCTACCTAAAGAGTCTACTATATATAACTTGAAGAACACAAGCTTATACTGAGAGGGAGGGTGAACAATATAAGATAAAACTTTTTACTTTTCAATACAAATGATAACAACAATAATATCAATGCAGTAAATGAAACAATGCACAAATCATCACACATATGAGAGACACTGATTTAATGTGGTTCATCCAATATGGGCTACATCCATGAAGAAATATTCCTTATAAATTTCTCAAAAACTTTCATGGGCACCAACCCATAGGAGACACCAATCCCCTATTACAATGTTTGTGGACACCAATCCAAAGGAGATACCAACCCCCTCTCAAGTTCTATGGATGCCACTCCACTCTATTCTAGTTTTGTGGACACCACTCCACAAGAGATATTAATCCCCTCTGTTCTGGTTCTTGTGTTCAATTCTACTCAAACTCTATCTTCAAATCTGCTCAAACTCTATCTTCAACTCTGCTCACAAGCCTACTCACAACTCTGCTCAAATATACTCACAAAATTTTCTCAAAACTATTCATAAACCCTATTCACAACTCTACTCAAATCTGCTCATAAAACCTACTCAAAATTTCTCACAAAACCTACTCAAATCTATTCACAAATCAAACCTTTGCACTGTTGTGAATCAAAACTCTGAACTCACAAATAGCAGTGCTTTCCAAAGTGCTTGTACCCAACTGTGCTACCATGTATGGTGAAAAAAAATAGGTGCCCAATTTATTTAAACATGTCTCTACCTCAATCAAACATCAAATTACATAGAAAAATAGCATTGAGGGGTTTTGACCCTCCGACCTCCTCTACAAAAATACTTCCACACAAGCAAAGCAACCATATGGGCTATCCCCACAGGTGGAACATATGTGCACTCATGAAAACCTTATCCCTATCCATACGCTCATCAAAAACACACAGTTCCTCTTTGTCTTCCATTTGCATTCATGAGAAGGATATCATCAATTTTTCATCACGTGACCTCTATGCTTTTCAAGGAAAATTGACACCATATATATATGTGCTTCCAATGATCTTGATTTTGTCACGTCGGCACAATTTTATTTGTTTCAAAAACTTTATAATACCTCCATGAACATTGGCACCAATTTCCTTTTCAAGAAACTTTGGGTTATAATATTTAAATTAAATATTATAACATTATCTTTTAAAACCTTAAATATTTAAATCCTTTGATTTAAATATTTCAAACTTATGTCCCAACCTTTGTCCTTATATTTAAAAACCTCTTCCCTTATTTTTAAATCTTTTTGTCCCAAGCCTTTCATTAAATCTTTTTTTATATATAATATTTAAATATGATATTTAATTATTATAATCCTTTACTTTGAGATATACCTTGCCTTGAATAATTATCCATTGTTTGCTTTGTCCAACCTTGTAAATTTCTCATCCTTGAAGAATATTTCTACCTTGAATACCATTCACCCTTTGACATAAATGAAAACTCAATATTTCCAATAATCTCCCCCTTTGTCATTGATGGCAACCCTAAAAAAAAATTCTTCTACTACAATTGGATCCCAAATCTGCTTCCCCTGACAAGATGCTCCCCTTCACTAAATTCTTCCCCTTTGAAATCAATGGCAAAGGGATCCTTGGGGATAAAAATAAGACACTTACCACAACCCCCTCACCACATCCTTTTCTTGAGGTGATCAATTTTGGAATGGGAATAAAACTACTCCCAACTTACAATGCTCTTATTCTTTTTCAATTTTATTTTTCCAAACATTTGAAGTCATACCTCTTTGAATATTTTGAGCATCCTTTTTCTTGCTTGTATTTGGAAGTTCCAAAAACTCTGTTCTACACCATTTATATTTATGCCCAAAATTATTGCAATTGAAACAAATGATGTTGTAGTCCTTGAAAGGTGCAAATGAATTGAAGTTTCTCTTGGTGAAGTCATAATCATTCTTACCATGAACCTTGCAATGTATAGCTTTGTGACCAAAATTATTATATGAGAAGCAATAATCTTGGAAGAAGTATCCATATTGCCTTGGAGGATATGGTTGCATGATTCTTTCTTTGCTTTTTCTATGTTGGTCCCTGTTCCTTGATGGTGCATTATTTTCTTTCTCATTGATGTTTCCACTTCTCAACTCATCAGTACAGGTCTTAGATTCTTCTTCAAGTATCTTCTTTGATTCTTTTATTTCTTTTGATCTTGAATCCTCTTTTTGTACTTCTTAACCTTCCTCAAAGCCAAGTACGATCTTCATAAATGGAGATATCTATGTTTTGATAATATCATCCAAATATTTTGAACTTTTCCTAAACTGATATATCTTATTATTAAAATTTTCAAGTCCCTTCCTTAGAATGTTAGCTTCATGTTCTAGTATTTCACATTCTAGCTCTTTTACCTTTAATTGTTCAGCCATACCTTCTTCAACTTTCCTTACCTCTTCAACCTTAAATTTTAAGTCAGTGATATCTTGTAGAAGCTTTGCCTTTGTTTTCTCATCCTCTTGTCCTTGAGCCTTCAATATTAAGTTCTCCCTTTTTAATTCTTCAATATCAATAAAAAGTTCCTCTTCCATATCACCTATGGCTTCCTCTTCCTTTTATGAACCTTTATATTTTTCTAGGTCTTTAATCACAAGAGCATATTCTTTCTCTTCTTCTTGGTATTTGAAAATAGGAGCATATTCATTCTCTTATTCTTGGTATTTAACAACAGGCCAAAAATAGGATTTCTTCTTTTTAACTATCAAAGAGGTTTTCATCACTATCACTTGAAGCACTGCTTGCTTCTTCAACATAAAAAATCTTCTTATGTATTTGAAATATCTTCTCATGCTTACCTTGACCATGCATTTTTTTCTTTTCATGATAAAATCTTCTTTCTTTCTTCTTCTTGTATTATTTTTCTTCTTCACTGCTACTATTCCCAACTTATGGAAAATTAGCTGCATAGTGACCAATGTTACCATAGCTAAAATATTTTACAATTTGCATATTCTTGTATTTTATTGGACCCTTCTTATTTCTTCTCACAAAGTTAGCCTCTTCACTGCTTGATTCATCACTTGATTTTGGTTCTTTATCCTTTGCCTTATTTGAAGCTTTGAATGCTACCTCTCATTTGGATGTTTGATATTTTTTTATCCTCATCTCATAGGCTATGAGAATTCCATGTAGCTCATCCATGCTCAATATTTTGAGATCATTCATCTCTTCTATTGCTAAAACCTTTACATCATACCTTATAGGGAGTGACCTTAATATTTTTTGAATAATAGTAGAATCCTCAATATTTTCTCCCAGTCCACGAATGGTGTTAAAAACTTCATCAACACGTAGTAGATACCTAGCAATATCTTCATCATTTTCATCTTCAAGTCTTAAAAATTCCTTCTATGAGTTTGAATTTTTGCCATTTTTACCTTGTCATCTCATTCAAATATTCTCTGTAACTATCCCATATTCTTTAGCAAAAGTGCATTGCATGACTTTCATAAAATTTGATTCACATAACCCACTTAATATTGCATTCATTGCCCTGGAATTATTTTCATATGGTTTCTTACCATTTGTATCTGTGGGAGATGTTGTAGGTGTTGTAATCCATCCTCAATAAATTGCCATACATCATATCCATGTGCCATCAAATAAGTATTCATTCTCACACTCCAAAAAACATAGTTAGTCCCATAAAATAATGGAGCCTTATTTGATAAAAACCCTTCCTTATGAGCCATGTGTGTTCTTGTAAGATCTTCCTTCAAGTTGTTAGAATTTCATGAAGGAACCCGATCTGATACCAATTAAATAACACAAGCTTATACTGAAATGGGGGGTGAATAGTATAAGATAAAACTTTTCACTTTTCAATCCAAATTATAACATCAATAATATCAATGCAATAAATGAAACAATGCATAAATCATCACACATATGAGAGACACAGATTTAACATGGTTCACTTAATGTGGGCTACATCCACAAAGACATATTTCTTATAAAAATTTCAACAAATTTCATGAGCACCAACCCACAAGAGACACTAATACCCTATTACAATGTTTATGGACACCAATACATAGGAGATAACAACCCCCTATCAAGTTATGTGGACACCACTCCACTCTATTCTAGTTTTTTGGACACCACTCCATAGGAGACACCAGTCCCCTTTGTTATAGTTCTTATCTTCAATTTTACTCAAACTCTATCTTCAAGTATGCTCACAAACCTACTTACAACTCTACTCAAATATGCTCACAAAACCTGCTCAAAACTGTTCATAAAACTTGTTCACAACTCTGCTCAAATTTTCTCACAAAACCTACTCAAAACTGCTCAAAAAACCTGCTCAAATATGTTCACAAAAACCTTCTTAAATCTGCTCACATTTGCTCACAAAACCTACTCAAATTTTCTCATAACTTTCCCAAATATTGCATACAAATAATGCTCATATATTTCCTAAATATCACATAATAACAATGCTCATATCTTTTCCAAATATCGCATACTAATAATGCTCATATATTTTTCAAATCTTGCATACTAACAATGCTCATATCTTTCCCAAATATCACATACTAACAATGCTCATATCTTTTCCAAATCTCGCATACTAACAATGCTCATATCTTTTCCAAAAGTGCTTTCTTCAACTTAAAGTAATTCAAACATATTCTACCCAAAATTATTTTATCTTCATGAACATATAGAAAATGATATGCATTACAAGTACCCAATATGTTCTTCTTCTCATTTAAATCCTTTCACTATATCCTTACACTATTTGACACTTTGAATTACTTCAAAACTACTCTTCTATTTGTGTAATACATACTATTTTGCGTGTTTCTATACTCACTTCAATATCAATCACAATGCACAAATATACCCTACTTATCTACTCCTAAAATCAATCATACCCAATGCACAACTTTTGCTTTCAATTCTCTTCTACAACCCTTACATATTTACTCCCAATATCAATCAAAACCAATGCACAAGTTTACTCATAAATCTGAACTATAATATTTTTACATTTACTCCCAATTTCAATCAACACTAATGCACATCAAATCAATCCTTATACCTCCAATCATATGACATTAAAAATATATTCCTCAAACAAAACCACCCTTGAGAAAGGAATTAAATCACCATACCTCTAAAGTTTCCTCAATGATGATAGTCTTCTTTTGCATGTGCATGTTTTGACAAAAATAATTTTCTTTTCTTTTGCCACTTCAAAATTGGTTAGAAAATATATTTTACTTGAATAGATATCAAATCATTCTCATTTAAAAAACCTTTCCAAAATATGCATAATAAATCTTAAAAAGAATAATACCTTATATCCCTTTTTTAACTCACAAAAAATAAAGCTTTATTAATCAACAAAACCCTTATATCTCCCTTTAATAATTTTTAGAAATAAAACCTTTATGTTAACACCTCAATCCTTATTTCTCCTATTATTTAATTTCAGAAATCACAACACTTATATTAATTTTCCAAATGACACCTTACACTATCACCACAAAACCTTATTTCTCCCTTTTTACTAATGTGCAAAAATTATAACATTAAATTAGCACCTTAACCCTTATTTCTCCTAAATCAAGAATTAATAAAATAGAATCTAAATAACTTATGCACTGCTATGAATTGAACCTTTGACCTCATGAATAACAGTGCATTCCCAAGCGCTTGTAACAAGATGTGCTACCACAACTGGTGAAACAAAAGGGGTGCCCGATTTATTTAAACCTGTCTCTACCTCAATCAAACATCAAATTATATAGCAAAATAGCATTGAGGGGTTTTGACCCTCCGATATCCTCTATATAAACACTTCCACACAAGCCAAGCAACCAGTTGGGCTATCCCCATAGGCAGAACATAAGTGCACTCACAAAAACCTTATCCTTATCCATGCACTCATAAAAAACGTACAATTCCTCTTTTTCTACCATTCACATTCATGAGAAGGATATCATCAATTTTTCATTATGTGACTTCTCTACTTTTCAATGCAAATTGACACCATATATATGTGCTTCCAATGATATTGATTTTGTCACATCAACACAATTTATTTTATTTCAAAAACTTTATAATACCTCTATGAACGTTGGCACCAATTTTATTTTCAAGAAACTTTGGGTTATAATATTTAAATTAAATATATTTTGACATTAACAACACAATAGGTTAGCTTAGTATGAGTTCACTGGATCTAGCAACACAACAAAAGCTCCTACTACCACATCCTACCTAAGACAACATGTTATCGATACATAATCTTCAAGGAAGAAACGATACTAGAAAACTCATTCAAATTGCTATTGGAATAATATTAACACAACAAACCTTAAGAGTGAGACTCCCAACAAGGATGCCTCCTCTATTTACCATTAAAAAAATACTAAAAAATTTCATCACTCCCAACGAATGTAAAAGGATTTTCCTCCTTAATTCACTCCCTTTGTGATAGATCTTATCTTTTAAAACCTTAAATATTTAAATCCTTTGATTTAAATATTTCAAACTTATGTCCCAACCTTTGTCCTTATCTTTAAAAACCTCTGCCCTTATTTTTAAATATTTTTATCCCAAGCCTTTAATTAAATATATATTTTTATAATATTTAAATATGATATTTAAATATTATAATCCTTTACTTTGAGATATACCTTACCTTGAATAATTATCCATTGTTTTCTTTGTCCAACCTTGTAAACTTCTCATCCTTGAAGAATATTTATGCCTTGAATACCATGCACCCTTTGACATCAATGACAACTCAATATATCCAACATAACTTGTATGCAGTACCACTTCATGCCTTTGATAATATTCTAGGGATTGATTGGTTGAAAGCTCATGGAGCCTTAATTAGTTTTCAAGATAGGTGGATGAATTACACTGATAAGGATAAGGGGAGAGTAAGATTTCAAAGTGGATGAGGTTATTTTTTACTCCACTTACTTTCATCTATACTAGTAAAAAAAGATCATAAAAAGAGGTAGCTTGCTCTATGTAGTAAAGTTCAATGGGGAGACTAGAGAAAAAGGAGATGAAAAAGTTTTTAAGAAGAATCCAATACTTCATGAGATTTAAGATGTATTTCCTGAATATCTTCCAAGTCTACCCCCTTGAAGGGAATTCAATTTCACTATTGAGTTAATGCTAGGAGCTGAACCCATTTCCAAGACACCTTACATAATGACTCCAATTGAGTTGTAGGAACTAAAAATTCAACTTCATAATATATTGGAAAAGAATCTGACCTGACCAAGTGTGTCACCTTGGGGTGCTCCAATGCTATTTATGAAAAAAAAGTATGGTTCCTTGAGGTTATGCATATATTATAGAATGTTGAATAAGGTAACCATTAAAAATAAGTATCCCCTACCATGGATAGATGATCTATTTGATCAGTTAAAGGGTGCTACTATATTTTCAAAAATAGATCTAATATCAGGTTATCATCAACTTAGAATCAAGGAAGAATATACCTATAATATGACATTTAAAACTCAATATGGGCACTATGAATTCATAGTGCTATCATTTGGGTTAACAAATGCACTGTCTGCATTCATGAATCTGATGAATAGTGTGTTCAAAAAGTATTAGATCAGTTAATATTAGTATTCTTAGATGATCTACTAATTTATTCTTGAACTAAGGAAGAACATTACCAGCATCTCATATTAGTATTGTAAGTGCTAAGGAAGAATCAACTTTATGGGAAACTCTCCAAGTGTGAGTTCTACACTTTGCAAGTATAGTATTTGGGGCATATTATATCAGTAGAAGGTATTGTTGTGAACCCAAAGAAGATCAAGGCTATATTAAATTGGAATTCACCTTCAAATGTGATTAAATTTAGGAGCTTCATGGGATGCATAGGCTATTATAGATGTTTTGTGATAAATTTTTCTAAGATTGCCTACCCAATAACCAACCTTCAAAAAAGGAAAAAGAGTTCAAATGGATGGATAAGTGTGAGGCCACATTTGAGACTCTAAAAATAAGTGACAATGAAACCAATTCTAAATATTTTGGATCATATTCAAAATTTTATCATGTGTACAGATGCTTCTCTAGAAGATTTGGATGGAGTTTTATCTCAGAAAAAACTACAGCGGCATACAAGTCTAGAAAACTCAAAAAATATGAGGTAAACTATGCCACTCATGATATAGAATTGGAAGTAATTTTGTATACCCTAAAGGTTTGGAGACACTATTTTTTGGTTAGACCCTTTGAGCTAAGAACAAACCATCAAATTCTAAGGTATATCTTTACCCAACCTATGTTGAATGCAAGATAGAGAAGATGGATAGATTTCTTAGCATAATATGATTTTGGTATTGAGTATATCAAAGGGAAGGAAAATATGGTTACAAATACCTTGAGAAGGAGAAGGCAAATAACCACCTTAACTTGGATCCATATATATTTGATGGATATATTCAAGGAGATTCAGCTACAAGATCCATATTGCCTAGAAATTTGAGGGAAAATAAAAGGAAATCCTAAAGAAAGTAAGGGTTTCAACATAAAATATGGGATTTTATGCTATAAGGATTGGGTAGTCATACCCAAATTGGATGACTTGAGGAGATTTATCATGTAAGAGGTACATAATTCTCCCTATTTTGCTCATCTAGGAGGATTAAAAATAAGAGAAAGTATGAAAACCCTCTATTGGGTTGGGATGAAGCAATATATTAATGAATTCATATCAAGATGTTTTAAATACCAAAATGTGAAGGTAGAACATCATCATCCAACTAGAAAATTTTACCCACATGAGATATCTATGTAAAAATGGTAGGTAATATCTATGGAATTTATTGTGGGATTACCTAAGAATAGGTTCCAACATGATGTTATCTTGGTAGTGGTTGATAAATTGATCAAGGTTGCACACTTCATACTAGAAAACATCAAGGATAGTGCACCAATGGTGGCACATAAGTTTTCCAAAGAAGTTTTCAAATTACATGCATTTATTGAGGTAATCATATCTGATAGAGATTCTAGATTCAGGTCAAAATTTTGGTAGGCTTTATATCGTGCAGTGGGCACTAAGCTAAATATTAGTTCTACATATTACCCCAAAACATATGGTCAGGTTGAGAGGGTAAAATAGGTTTTGTAAGACATGTTGCACATGCATTGCATGGATTAAAAGTTAAAATAGGAAGAATTCTTGCATCTCATGGAGTTTACATATAATAATGGATACCATGCATTATTTAGTATGGTCCCATTTGAAGCCTTGTATGGTAGAATATATAGAATCTCTCTATCATAGGATAATCTGGAAGATCAGGTGATGATAAAATCAGATAATATCCAAGATATGTAGGAACAATTAAGAGTGATATGGCTTATGCTTAGGGAAGTGATCGATCATTAAAAGAGTTATGGAGATATAAAAAGATCACAAAGAGAATTCTCTATAGGAGATAGAGTCTTATTAAGGGTTAGATCTATGAAAAGTGCCATCAAGTTAACAAATTTGGATCCTCGCTATGTTGGGCCCTTTGATATCACTAGGAATATTAGCCTAATAGACTATAGACTCAATTTACCACCCAACCTACCAAAGATCCATGAAAATTTCCATATATCCTTGCCTAGAAAGTATGTTGATGATCCTACTCATGTGTGGTATATTTCTAAATTGTAGATGATAGATCCCACAACCATTGAGGTGTAGATACTTAACATTCTAGGGTTTCATTCCAAGGTGATAAGGAAATGAACCCTAGATCAGTGTAAGGTATAGTGGTACCAATATTCTAATAAGTGTGCTAAATGGAAAAATGTTTATGAGATGAGACAACAATTTCTATTTGTATCTGAATAAATTTGTGTATGCTACTTTTTGCAAGAAACATAGAGGATTGTGTTTAGTCCAAGGGGGAGTATGTAACACCCCTACTTGATATAACTCTTATGGACACTAAAACTATGATATAAATTATTAATTGTATGCTTTAATCTTTGATGTTTATATAAGTACATTATTTTAGACATAGAATATGGTACTACTAATGCATTTATGGATGTAGGATCAGGTATCTCTCTGACTCTCTCCAATGGGAATATATGGGTAAACCACATATAGTGAGAGATATGTTGGGGAAGTGAATATGATGACTTGGTCATCGATAGCTTAGAGTAACATGGAAAATTAATCTTCACATAAATGCATATCATACTATTTGTTTTCATATCTGCACCATTAGGTTAAGATATTGCTTGTACAAAGAGCCTCCTCAATAGGGTTGGTGATAGCATTTGGACTATATTAGAAAAAAGACCTTCCTCCTGAGGATAAAAAAATGGTGTAGGATATTGATATGATACCATGTTTTTTATGCTTTACATTATGGATAATAATGACCATATTTAATTAGTTTCCTCTTGCTTGAGTGGTAACTTAGTAAATCAAGTATAATGTAAATATTCCATAATAATTGTATATCACACTCGCATGGAGGTGGTTTTTATTTATTTAATGGTTATGTATTGCTTTATGTTGAATGATCGAGCCATCATGGAGGTTAATGTGCTTCAATTCTACTAAATGTTGGATTGAAACTACTAAGCTCACCAACTAGGGTGGTGCATAATGCTCATTGACATTTGGGGTGCTCCCATGCAACATCGTGGCCCTTCCTTTTTAATCTCATGGAAGGTTGGGTGAAGGGGTTTTTGGATATTGGAGGACTATAGTGGAAGCAGTAGCAATAAATAAGGTGTGTAAATAAGCATCAAAGGCTTTGGAAAGCTAAGTCTCAAGTGTTTCTTTCACTTGTTTGAAAACTTCTTTTGTTGCCTAGTTTTGTTTGATATGCTATACTTGGTTATGTTTGTTGTTTTAAGTTCCTTCTGCCTCATGTGCTATTGTTTTCAAAGCACTATAGGGTGTGTTTACCATATGTCATCCTAGTAGCTTGCATTTTGCACCTTGTGTCACCCTGTTAGCTTGTGTGTTAGCACTCTACATCGCCCTGATATCCTATGTGTTAACGCCTTGCATCATCCTATTAGCTTGTGTGTTAGCACCTTACATCACCCTATTAGCTTGAGTGTTAGCACATTGCATCTACCTACTAGACTATGTGTTAGCACCTTATATTGCCCTAGAAGCCTATGTGTTAGTGCCTTGCATTGCATAGTTTAGCTTGTGTGTTAGCACCCATACGTCACCCTGGTTATTCTAGTGATCACACACCTTCTCTTCCACACATAGACTTGAGTGTCTAATTTTTTAGGACATAGTTTCTTCTATGTTAAAAGCTTGTATTGTCTAGTCCTTGGTTGATTCTTTATATTTTTGCATGGTCTTTTGCATATTTATTTTGGCATGATCCAGTTGCATTGCATTTAGAGTTGTTCTAATCCCTAAGTAAATCTCTCATGTTGTGGGTGGTTTGACCATCAAAGAAGCTTCGAAGACTTGATTGGCAGTGGATCCCAGGTAGTTGTTTTCATAAAATATCTTCAAGAGTAATGTTGATGTAAATGAGCAAAGAGTTGAATTTTCTTGAGTAATTTATAATAAATTTATTAATATTATAAATAAGGATTATGTTGTTTCCTTTATGTCATGAGCCATGAAGTATTTGGTTAAGTAATCTTATGCCTTTAGCTAGTTTGAAGTTTTATTGATTAAGGAATTAGATTAGTGGTTAATCCCTTTAGCTCCTGAAATGATGGAATGTTTCCTTGAAGCCTTTTTGATAAGAACTGGAAATAAGTAATGTGGTTTAATTATATCATGGTTTAGGTAGCTTTTGCTTGTTTCTTTAAATTAATGCATGGATGTGGTTTTTGTTAAGAGTAACTCTTAAATTATTTCTTCTAACATTTCTTTGATGGTCTATATCATGATTCTTATTATTGAAATTTTATCTAACCTTGGGATGGGTAAGAATTTTACTCTAAGTAAGCCATAAATCCCAATACTATGATGAGTTGCACAAAGGCAACAACCAGGTAGAAACGAGTCCTATAAGGGGTTGCACACATGCAATAGCTAGGAACTAATAAACCTAGGAAAAGTTGTGAGAAGACAATAGCTAGGGTACTTATGGATCATTATACCTTGAATATGTAGGTTCAAGTATGTTCCATATAAATATTGGGAAAAACCATTCACAACATAATAGTTATGATCCCTCAATTGTGTAGGATCTTGTGATCATGTTAGTTGTGATTGAAGTGGCAATGACCTTAGTTAGCCTGTGGAGGCATGGTAACTAAGCACCAAGGCTCTATGATATTCAACATACCTAAATGGATTTAGAGTCAATATATGGAATGATCTTCCCCATTTAAACATTTAGATGTTAAAGTATAACCCCTATATAGTGGTCATAAGGTCCTATTTCAAGGATGGTATGGGAAAGGTGGGGGACGGTTTCATGTGTTCTTCTAAATGTGTAGGTTTAGTAAGGTAAATCTCAAAAAATATGGTATTTGGTCACTTATATCCATTGAGTATCATCTACAACAACTTGAAAATAAAATGTGGTGAAGCCTTGTCTATTGAGCTAAACAAATTAGGGGTGCTCCCTTTGTGAGCCTTTGTTTGTAAGTGATATTAATAAAAAAATGGGTTGGTAGTTTTGGGTTGTTACAGATGTGGCTAGTTTCATTGAACCATAATTAGAATGAAGGTTATAAATATGATAATTAGAAATTAGAACACTTTATGATACACCTGAGTTAAGAATTTAACTTGTACCCATTTGTTGAGATATTGGCATAAATTGCCTTATCTTGTAGTAGTTCCTCAAGAGAAGGCAAATACGAGTGATATACCAAGGAATATGGGATGTTTTCAACCCTAGCATTCATAGAAGTAGTGATGATATTAAAATCAATGAAATTAGAATTTTATGCATTAATATTTGCATTTAAAGATCCAAAATATAGATCTAGTTGGTTCAAAATATTTTGGTTAGGTTTTTGGGGATGGTCCAATAGTGAACCCTCCCCTATAAAACACCTAGGGCATCATGATTTTCCTTGAGAAGTGATTCTATGACTTCCCTATGTTTATGTAAGAATAAAACCTTATGATTAGCATGTTTAAAAACCACTCTTCCTTGATCATCATGGATGGGGGTTATATTGGAGGTATTACAATATTTGGTCCTATTAAAAATATTTATATTAGGGTGTGTGTTTCATATTTGTGTATATAGTATGTGTCAATTTAGTAGGTGTGAGCATGTGTCATGTAATTAAGTGTATGAGGTGTCTAGTTAGCAAGTGAGAGTTATTTGAGTGATGTGTCAAGTTTTAAAGGGAGTTATGTGCAATCATGAGAGACTTTGTCTCTATATAATATGTTATATTTATTATGTAAAAGAGTAATATGAAGAGTTAAGTTCTCCCATGATTTTAAGGAGAGAAAAGGTCAAGAATCATGTAATGTGAAGAGTCTCATGTATATTTTTATTGAAGACAAAGCCATGTAATAAGTAACTTGAAGAAATATTGCTTTAGTAGTTTCAATAAAGTTTTTAGTGTGATTTATGTGAGATTATTGTTCACTTAATATGTGCATTTTATTGATATTATTAATATGATCCTATAATTGAATCATGTGAAATAATCTTCATAATTTTCTAATAGTGGTATCATAGTCACATAGTAACAGAGAAGGATGTGTGAGATGAAGAACACAAGCTTATACTGAGAGGGGGGGTTAATAGTATAAGAACACTTTTTACTTTTCTTTCCAAATCAATATTATTCAATGTATAGAAAAAAATATCAACATTAGTAATCAAAGCAATGCATAAATCACCACATACAATAGAGACACCAATTTAACGTGGTTCACCCAAAGATGGCTACCTCCACGAAGAAAATATTTTACTAAAATTTTCTCAATTAATATCTTGGGAATTCTTTCCCCATTACAATTTTTATGGACATCTCTCCAAAGGAGATGTTGATCCCCTAAATCTAGTTTGTGGATCTCTATCCACAGGAGAACTCCTTCTCCTCTATTATGGGTGGTGATCCTCTAGAAGACTACTGCCTCCAATGCACTAGCTTGTGTATCTCTCTCCACTGAATACTCTTATCCCCACTCAGAAGACCTATCCTCACTACCCTAGCTGATGGATCTCTATACACTAAAGACTACTATCCTCTCTGCTCTATCACCTCCAAAGCTCTATCTCAAATTTGCACTAAACATAGTCCAGTCGATCTAGCACATATTTGCTCAACAAGTCCACTCAAATATATACTAAACACAATCCAATCGATCTAGCAAAAATCTGCTCAACAAGTCCACTCAAATCTATACTAAACATAGTCTAGTCGGTCTAGAAAAAAATTGCTCAACAAGTCCACTCAAATCTGCACTAAACACAGTCTAGTCGGTCTAGCACAAATCTGCTCAATAAGTCCACTCAAATATGCACTAAACACATCCAATAATTCTAGCATAAATCTACTCAAAAAGTCCACTCAAAACTTGCTCAACTCTACTCAAACAAGTCCACTCAGAACTTGCTCAAATTTGCTCAACAAGTTCACTCAAAACTTGCTCAAATCTGCTCAATAGGTCCACTCAAAACCTACTCAAATTTGCTCAACAAGTTCACTAAGAACTTGTCCAAATCTAATCAATAAGTTCTCTCTAGAACTTAACCAAATATGTATTGTAAGCTTCCACAAAAGCTCACACAAAATAAGTCCACAAGTCTCCTCAAAAAATTGCCTTAAATCTGCTTAACAAGTCCACACATTACTTGTTCAATCTCATAGAAGCATAAAGAGAATTGTTAGAGACTCAATATGTTCTACACTCAATGCTCAATCACTTTCAATCTCATATAAGCATAAAGAGAATTTTTAGAGACTCAATATGTTCTATACTCAATGCTCAATCACTTTCAATATCATAGAAGCATAAATATAATTGTTAGAGACTCAATATGTTCTATACTCAATGCTCAATCACTTTCTCAACTCAAATAAAAAAAGAATAGTTTGTTTTATGGAACTTGAACAATCACTTCATACAACCACTTGACTAGGCTCAACCACTCAACTCAACCAATTGCTTAATGAAACATCCCTTTCTCACAAACCTTAGTCCAAGCATATATCAACCAACTCAAAATATTTCCAATAATGCTCAACAACAAATCTTACATAACAATGATACTCATGATATTTTCAAACCCTAGTTCAAGTTATTTGCACAACAACTCACTTCATCAACAATGCTTATAAAAAAATCTTCACATAACAATGATACTCATGATATTTTCAAAACCCTAACTTAAGTTCTTCACACAATCCAATGGCTTCAACAACAATGCTTATAAAACAAGGTTTTAATCACAACTTTTAATTCCAGAAAACCTTGAAGCATTAAATCAAACACTTTCGAAATGGAAACCCTAACCAAATCCTTTTCACTCCAAACTTTATTTAGAAGGCCAATCAACCAACTCAACCAAGAAATAATTTTCCCATACCTTTTTGCTTGACAAGGAGTAGATATCACAAATCTTCCACACTCACAATTTCTTCTTTGCCAATATCAATAAGGGTTAGAAGATAATAATTTCCTCAAAAAAACACAATACAAAATGATATCAAACAAAATACACCTTATCACTCCAACTTTAACATAATATCAATACCCTCATAATAATCTCTTTGGCAAACATCCTATTACAAATAACATCAACACTCACTAAAAATCACAACCTCTTACCACCTTATTACTCCAATTTAAAAAGAATATATCCTCTTTTATAAATCACAATTCAACATATGACAATTTGCGATCACTCCTTATTTCTCCTAACCACTAATTTTATTGCCTAAATAAAACCTTTTAATAAACCCCTTATCACTCCTAATGAAGACTTTAATTAAAACTTTAGGCAATAAAAATATAAACAAAAATTACCTTTGCCTCTCCACGGGTTTCGAATCCTTAACCTCTGCCTCCGTGAATGCCCTAGCCATGGGCTCCTCAACCACGTGCGCTCAACGCAGTTGAGAACCAAAAGGCTCTACATGCAATATCTTCCTTCCCTAGTGCCTTACTCAAAAAATGTGAAGCACGAAAACATTTCCCTTTGATGCTTACCACCAACGGGTTTTGAACGTAGGCCCTTGCTTCCACCAACGTTTTCACAAATCATTAGCTGCAAATTGACCACCATGTCCAACGTGCTTATAAATATCCAACCTCTTCACCTTATGCCTGACGGTTAAGACAAAAATATTTTGTCTTCTTCCTCAATGAAGCTCTCGAAATGGCATACGAAATATTTCAACCTTGGTGCATATCAATCGTTCGAGGGATAATCTTCAAGTTCTTTTGGCCTCCCTTTTTATACATAAAATTGCCATTATATTCAAACGTCGGTGCTCCAAATTTTCAATGACGTCGATGCATTTGTCCTTTGTAATTTATAAAAGATTTAAATTCCAAGGAATTTAAATTTTATAAATTATAATTATAACATTTTTCTTTTAAGGCCTTCTCTTATTGCATAACTTTGTATTGATGATATTTATTTATACAAATTAAATTCCTTTTGAATTTAAATATTTTATAAAATAAATATTAGACCTATTTTAAACTTTGCAATAGGCCTCCTTGGGTATTTATGAAAACCCATTTTAACTTATGCTCTCATATAGTATTAAAATATTATGGAGCCCTTTTGCCTTTCACTTTTGCACTATTGAAGCTTCTTCCTGACACCTTTGACGACTTTATTTTTTTCCGAATTCCTTGACATTAAATATGTCTTCATTTCTTGACATCAATGACAACTTTAACTTTTAGGACTCAAAATGTCCAACATGAGATTTGCAGAAGGAAGAGTGTTATAAATATTATTGGACTATTATTGAAGAGGAAGTATTGGATAAGATAATTATTGGAGTAACCAATTACTGGAGTGGAGGAAAAATTGCTTGAGTGGAGGATATATTGTAGGAGTAAACAATTGCTAGAGTGGAAGCATTTGGATAAGAGTTGCAAACATATTTTTAGAGAAGAGAGAATATAGAGTTTCAATTCTATATTTAAGAGTGAAAAAATAATAGAATATAATATTTAGAGGCTACAGATTAAGGTGATTCATGAGTGTGGAGAAGCACTAGAAGCAGAAAGCAAGCGAGAGTGGAATTGTGCTAAAAGTATAAATCTGGCAAGTTTCTAGATAAGAGTTAGAAGGAGGACATTCTGAGAATGAGTGTTTGAGAAACCAAGAATTGACTGGAAAATATTGGTTGGTGCATGAGTAATTAATTAATGCAGGTCAAAGTGCAATAACATTCCAAAGAAATGTTATTATATATTTTTGGAAGAATTTGTGCTATAGAAATAATTACTCTTTGTGACATCCAAATACAAAGGGAGAGCACCAAAGGTAAGTGTTAACCTGTGGATTATTAGATCTCAATCGATGCATATTTTTTTGGGGGGGATACTAAATTAAATTTTATTTATTTTGGGAGATATAAGAAGTTAATTAATGTGGAGTGATAAGAAGATAAGGAATTAATTGGAATTTGAAATGAATGCTTGGGAGTTATAAGTAGATGGAATAAATTATTAATTGATGAATTAAATTAAAGACCGAAGAAGTTGATTTGATAAATGAAGAAATGAATTAAGAGTAAATAAGAAATTGATTTTATGAATTGATTAAATTAGTTATTAAAGTAAATGAATGAATCAAATTACTTGAAGAATTTAAGAAATTGAATTATTATGAGAAGGAAATTAATTTGGGAGATATAAGAAGATAATTAATGAAATTTTGAAGAAGAGAAAATTTATTTGAAAATTGAAGATTGAAGAAATTTGAAAATATTAATTTTGAAGTTATAAGGTTGTCAACAAAAAAGAAAATTTGAAAGTGGTTACTAGTGAAAATTTTGAACACAACATGGCAATTAAAGAAAGAAAACAAAGACATTCAAGACACATCACTAGAAGATAGTAAGGAAATTTTGAAAAATCTAAAATATTGCACACAACACATAATAGAAAATATTTTTTTGATGAAAAAAGACTAAATTTTATTAAATAGAAACCATATTACATAGTCGTGAGGCCTTCCATACATGAGTCACAACCTAGAAGTGCCTCCATATATGCATACCTCTAATACCATGAGGGCTAAATGCCCAATTAGAGAATTAAAAAAATTGCACAAAAAAGCATTGGTACACCTAATAAATAAACAACATATTAGAGGACTCCTTAGAACTACAATAAGGCAAAACCCTTAGTTTACTTTCCTTGTATACAACATATCCTCTTGAAACTACATTTGAGAGGTCTTCATTTCCATTAGTGATTGCAAATTCCTGCAGATCCACTACCTCACCCTACTAATCTCCATTGTTATATGTATGTCCTATCCTCACCTTCCTATGTACACAATGATTCAAAAAATTCCTAAACATGAAACACAAAGGCCTTCAATATATATGTGCATAATTACTACCTCCTCCCAAGATTTTACATTCTAGTACTTCTTCCTTCCTCATCATTGGGATAATCATGTCAAAGCAAAATCTACAAGTCTATATAATCTTCCCCCAAGTTTTGCCCCCTACCATAATCCCACCAAGGATTACCTCTCTCTATTCCTCAAATAGTCAACTTATCTACAACTCTGTTATTTTCCCTCACTACATGGAGAAATTTTACTTGCACTCTATTTTTTAAACCCATAATACTTTCCAAGACCCATTGGACACTCCATTCCATTTCTCCCCCTTCCTCTTTCTTGCTCAACCTATTGATTAAGACTTGAGAGTCAGACCCCACCTCAATTATTGAGTATCCTTGCTTAATAGATATGGCTATGCCTTCACAGATGGCCATGGCCTCCACCAACATGTTGTTGTTCTTCCCAATTCCTCAATGGAAGACAAAAACCAGCATTCATTCATGCATATGACCCACCCCTCCAATATTTGCTTCCCTTGAATTACTACGACCAAAACCATTGGTGTTAACCTTAACCTAATACATAAAAAATGGCTTCCACTTCCCTCCCCTATCCAAATTTTTAGTAGAAACCTTCCTTACTCTCAAGCTCCAATTCCATAAATATTGGGATTAAACCCACCCAGGGATCACAATTCCAAGAAGACCCAATAACTCATCATCTCTAGGCATAAGTTGGGAACCTTTGATTCCTCTTACAACCTCTCTAATATTGAGAAAAATTCTTAAGAGAATTTAATCCTTGGATGAGCACTCATCACAAAAAATATACATGTTGTACTCTAGCCACACCTACCATAAAGTGAATTCCTTAAAACAATAGACTAGAAAGGCATATTGTCCAAATATCCCCTAGAGCCCCACAGATCAAAGAACTGATCCAATGATATATCACCAATTCAAGGTAAAATTAACATCCTTTCACCTTACTCTAAGATCCAACCAGCAAAGGGACATCAACCTGGAAGGTGTTCCATAGATTCTTCTATCCAATAATAGAGCACACACCATTATAGGCCCAATAGGACCCTTTTACGAATGTTATCTTGAGTCAAAATCCTATTTTGAATGGCTAACCAGATGAAAATGTTGATTTTTGACCAACTACTTTAATTCCATACCTTCTTCCAAATCACCCCTCCCTACCCAATCCCTCTGTGAGCTAGTCATATCCCTACCATCCATTTCCTTTGTCTCCTCATCCTAAAGGGTCCTCCTCTTTCAACCATGAGCAATACCTTTGATCCAAAATAGCCCTCAAACTATCCTTATCTTCTTTAGCTACCTGTCTCCAAAATGAGAGGTCTTTCCACCTCCTCAAATCCCCTCCCCCTTCATCTTCCTCCTAGAATTACTTAACATAGACCCAATTTGTATTCTTAAAAATATCTCCAACATTACCCAAGTTTGGGAACTAGAAGTAATTGGCTAGTATTGATCCCATGTTGTTAGCTTTTGATGGTGTATGCCAAGGGAGAATGTAATCACAAGATATAAAATATGCAAAAATGTAAGATGCTGAAATATGCTATTAATGGAAAGTGATGAAAATGATACAATGCAATATGGAGGAAATGAACACTCCAGAACAGATACTAAAGAACTACATTGTACCCCATCACCAATCTATATGGTGATGTACACAATATACCTACTACTACCTACAACGATATATAATCACTCACTATGAGACCCTTTATATAGAAATATGGATTGCTTGGCCAACACTCTACCTAGTTGTACAAGGGGACACCTTGCACATTTACAACTTGCACATAGACACTTGTGCATTTATTATATTACTTGAAGTAACTAGCTAACTACCCCCTAAAGTAATCTACTACTCTAGTTATGTACCAAGGGTGGTACATTTACATGACCCAAATGATGTAATATACTCTAACACCCCCTTGTATTACATTATTTGGGTATTGAAGACTTTAGTCTTCAATATGGATCTTCTTCTCTTGAATAGTATAAATTGTATTCTTCTTCTCTGTTTGCAAGAATCTGTCTAGGTAAGTAATTTGTATCTTCACACAAGATCGAGAATGCTTTGGTTGAAGACTCCTCCAATGCTTGAGTCTGAGTATGTCTATATGGTTCTATCTCTGTGGTTTCTTCTTTGTTCATGTCTTCTTTACTATGTTCTCTCTTAGTGTACCTTTTCTTCCTCTTCCTCCTCCTGCAATTTTGTATTAATACTTGTGGAATTTTTGTTTCATGATGAGTTAGTCTATCATCATAGTAATATTGATTTGTATTGCTAGTTTGTTTCATGTGTTGGGCAAGTACAAAAACAATTAATGATAGGTAAATCATCAAATATTCCTCTGATGTAAATATGACTAATTTTTGTGAATTCCACCATGCTATGAAGAGATCTTCATGAAGATATCCAATTAATGTTGTAAAGTTGCCCTCTTTTGCCTCCTTAATGAATAATGAGAATCTCTATTTATCGCTAGTAGATAGATACTCATATCCTTCAAGAGTATCTATTAGGTTTTGAGAGTAGAACTCTATTTCATGGAATAGTTCTTCATTATTAAAAGCATTTCTTAGTATTTCATCCATGTTTGATTGATCTAGAGATTTGAGAATATTTTGAGTAGTCTACCTTATAACTCCCTAGTTAAGAGTATATGAGTTGGTTTGATAAAACTATTCAAGTCTTAGCTTTTTGTAGAATTCCTTATATCTCCCTAGTTAAGAAATGTGAACTAATTTGATAAAACCTTTTAGAATTAGGTTTTGTAGGCTTCCTTATATCTCCCTAATAATTAGAATATGCTTAGTTCACCTTCTAAGTTGATTTTGTAATGTTTTGAGAATAATCAAATTTTAATTTTACCTTATCTTTCCCAATGAAGTATGCTTTAATGGTTGGATTTCTTTTTGTCTCCTTAGAATGAGTATGAGATAATTTTTACCAATTAATTCTAACTCTATATGTAGGCAATTGATTTGCTACTCTTTCCAATAGATTAATTTTCTAAATTCTAATTATATGTATATAGTTTGAAGTAGTATGCCTTATATCTCCCTACTTTTTGGAATATTAGAAAACAATAATATTTGCAATAATAGAGTTTTAATTTTCCAAGTAGAAACCCTTATATCTCCTACGTTATAAATTGCAAATATTAACCTATTTAGGTGTATATATTTTGCTTTCAAATGTGGTTGATTTTGCTATGGTTTCAACCTTATATTATACCCCTTATAACTCCTTAATGAAAGTAAATTTAATTAAGGTAAATCCTTACCTTTATAATGTTGCAAATGGGTGTTGTATTCTCCAATGTATGAGCATTGTATTCTCCAATTATATATGCGTTGTATTCTTCAATGTATGGCATTGTATTCTCCAATGTATGGCATTGTATTCTCCAATGTATGGTATTGTATTCTCCAATGTATGGACGTAGATGATGACAACAGGCTTTAATGCTTCTCTTAAATTAGTGGGCATTGTGATTGATGTAGATAATGGTGGTAGGATTTGACTACAATTCTTGGATAGTGGGTGCCTCAATATTTGCTTCTTTGACTCTCCTTGACCATGAGCTTTTAATGCTCTTATCTCCTCTTACATGTTGCACTCTTTTGCTTGCTATGAATGCATTGCTCTCCTTGAGTTTTGATACCTTAAATAGGATGGATGTCACTTGACATTGGACAAGTGTCCTGGGAGTTACAATGAAGATAGGCATTGAGATTCCTTCAACATTCATTTCTTTGTGCAATGAGGACTTAGATAAGTAACCTCCCTAATGATTTTGTAACTCCTCAAAGTAGGCATTGGATTATTCCTTGAGCATTGAGGAATGAGATGGTGCTTAGAATATTTGTGCCAAGTGGCACTCAAGGTCTTTGCATGTAAACATTTTCTTTAACGCTCCAAGGATGAACGTTATAACCTTCCTTCCTTTGAGTTATTTGTTGGCTTGCTTCATTTCTTGGACAACAAGCAATCTTTCTTTTGCATGTTATTTTGATGAAGATGATGGGTGGCTCCAGCTATGATACTTTGAGGTTCTATGGAGCTCCAAATGGCGGTCTTATGGCTGATTTGAGTGCTTCTTCTAGGTGGACATTCTCTCCAAGCTATAGCCTTGGGTATAGCACCTTTTCCCTTGTTCTCTTATGCTTTCAATGTGTTGATTGAGCGTTGCTTTTGTGATGTAGATAATACCTTTGTGATGGCTCCTTGTACTCAGCTTAATAATGTTGTCCTATCCACGTAGATAGACGTATATTTTGATGTTGTTTTATGTAGATAAGCACCTTCTAATGTAGACCTTAATGCTATCCTTTCTCCATGTAGATATCCATTGATGATAGCCTTCTTGTATTGGCTTTAATATTGTAGGTGAATGCTTGCTTTTGGGTGCTTGATTTGACGTGGAGCAATGGTGTCTTTAGGCACCTTGAATCTTGAGAAATATGAGCTCTTCGATGGCTCTCTTCTCTTGCTCAAATTCTTCCCTTATACCTACTGGGATGATGGTCGTGCTTCTTCCTATAATATGAGATCTTTTGTCCTTCTTGAAGGAACAAAAGTGGTGCTTGTAATAGTTAGATTTTTGCACCAATATGATGGACCGAATGCCTCCCTTTCTGAAATGCTCTTTGGCTTTTTGATGAGGTGGTTCCTTGAGAAAAATCTTGATGCCTTTACTAATTCTTATTAGATAGCTAATGTCTAACTTTTTCACTTGGATAATTTAGTAATAATGAATCCAAGCTAATGCACATAATATGCTCCTTTTTTGAAGTAAGGATTTTTGCACTTTCTCTTAAATGAAACCCTTATATATTCCTTGAATCTGAGACTCACCAAGTCTCAATTTTTAAGCTTCCTTCAAGGATTTTAATGGTGGATTTCTTCTCCACTCTTTGGTGGCTTCTTTTGGCCATGAAGTGTTGTAGGTTTTGTGCACTAGATAGTGTCTCTAGACACTTTGATAATATGTTGGTTTTGTGCCCTTGATCTTAACAATCAAAAACACAAAATAACCCTCTAAGAGTAACTAGTTAATGAACAACTAGTATAATGCAATGAATCAATAATACCTTCAACTTAATGCACTTTAAAGGTAACAATAATATCACCTTATTGCTCCTGTAAATAACCTCTCAAAGTAGTTTCAAATGCACTTAATGATCACTACAAATTTCTTAATGTAGTCCTTTTCTCAATAATTAGATAATAGGAAGAATGTATCTAACTCCTATTAATGTGCAGGTAATGAATCTTAACAGAAACTATCTTCTGCACTTTTTGAGGACTTAAAATGCAACCTTCTAATTTGCAAATTTCTAAATTCTAATAAGGTGCTTAATGAAGTTAAGTAGTAATCCAAATTAAGTGTTCAAGTAATGAACCTTTTGCACCTAAGTTGCTTACCTTTGATGATGAATATCTTGATGAGTTGATTCACCAAATTTCTTGTCTGGAATGGTGGTTGCTCGTAGTTGTGAATGCTTCTAGTCTATTGCTCTAAAATTGTAGTAGATGATTTCAACTTCTCCTTTAGGATCTGGCCTGGAACTCCAAAGTCTTGTAGCTAGTAATGCTATCTTGATTGTTGTTCTTTAGTAGTCAATCTATTCACTAAAATGTTGTCCTTCTAGAACCCTTTCAGTATTTTGCTATGAATCTAGCAAATATCTATCTCTAAAATGTGCCTTCTTTAGCTATGAAGGACAATCTCCAAATATTCTTGGATTTGGTAGGTTTCTTCTATCTGAGTTCTTCTTCAAACAGGGCTTTCTTCTCAAGAATCTGAAGGTCTTGAGGTCTTCACGAATCTTCTCTCTAAAGTTTGACAAACTATTTGCCAAATATTTCTCCTTTGGGCTTGTTGTCGGATGGCGACAATTGTCCCAATTCTTTCACTATATTTGTAGTGAATTTCTCCAATGAGTTCTCCTAGGAACTTCTTTGATGGATTCTCCAATTTTTGCAATGAGGCTCTCCAAGCCTTTTTCTTGAGACCTCTCCAAGGTCTTTAGTCTTGCAGCTTCTCTGGTCTTCTTGATGAGACCTTTCCTTCAACCTTCAACTACGGAAGTGTTGGCAATGAGATATTCTTCATGGATCTCTAGAATAGGACTTTTGATAGTCCTTCTCTATCTCTTCCAAGGATGGAAGTTCTTCAATGAGACCTTTGATGGGTCTCTTCAGCTTCTTCTAGAGGAAGTCTTCAATCAACAAAGGAGATCACCAATCTCCTATCTTTCATAGACTCTTCTCTGGAGTCTTCTTTTGGTTCAATGACTCTTCTCTAGAGTCTTCTTCAGGTTCAAGGCTTCTATGGCCTTTTCTTCTAGATCAAGGCTTCTATGGCCTTTTCTTCTACAATAAGGCTTTTGTGGCCTTTTCTTCTACAATAAGGCTTCTGTGGCCTTTTCTTCTGCAATAAGGCTTATGTGGCCTTTTCTTCTGCAATAAGGCTTCTATGGCCTTTTCTTTTGCAATGTGCAAGTCTACAATAGGGCTTCCTTCAATTTCATTTTTCTACAACAAGATATTAGTAAGATGATTATAAATATTGTCAATGATGAATCTTCACTAGTTGATTTGTCAATCTAGTGGAACGAATGTTGAGTCCTAGTCTTCACGAGTTTTTTGCAACTCTGTGGAAAGACTCTAGCCAAATGCAATCTCAAAAATTTTGGAACTGAGATTTGCTTCTCCTCTCTTGTGGCTCTCCCTATTCCTATCTAGATCTACCATGGCTTTGATACCACTATTAGCTTTTGATGGTGTATGCCAAGGGAGAATGTAATCACAGGATATAAAATATGCAAAAATGTAAGATGCTGAAATATGCTATTAATGGAAAGTGATAAAAATGATACAATGCAATATGGAGGAAATGAACACTCTAGAATAGATACTAAAGAACTACATTGTACCCCATCACCAATCTATATGGTGATCTACACAGTATACCTACTACTACCTACAACGATATATAATCACTCACTATGAGGCCCTTTATATAGAAATATGGATTGCTTGGCCAACACTCTACCTAGTTGTACAAGGGGACACCTTGCACATTTACAACTTGCACATAGACACTTGTGCATTTATTATATTACTTGAAGTAACTAGCTAACTACCCCCTAAAGTAATCTACTACTCTAGTTATGTACCAAGGGTGGTACATTTACATGACCCAAATGATGTAATATACTCTAAAAAATGCATCATCCAAATTTTTTTCCTTTCTCTCATTATGACTTTCCAAAATAGCCCTACAGTAATAATAATACTAGTATTTTTAATTCCAGTCCAAATTATGGACCCTCCTCTATTAAATGGGAGGCTATAAACTAGTTCTACTTCATTCCCATACTTTATAGATATAACTATTGACTTAAGGATGGAATGGTCCAACATCCAATTCCATAGCATTTTAGTCGATAAATCCAAGTTATGATCAACCAATCTATGGATATCCAACTTCCCTTTATTTAGTGAGAGGTAGACTAAATTCCACTTTACCAAACTCTATTTATTTTTCAATTTTGAGCCTCCCCAAAGAAAGTACCTCAAAATTCTATCAATTTTCTTAACACAATGCTTGCGACCAATCATAGTCATAAATTGAAAGATTGGAATAGCCTACAACACTGATTTTATCAAACTCAATGTTCTCCCTAGTGAGATCCATCGATGGATCTAATTATTTAACTTACATAAAATTTTATCTATAACATTACTCTAGGATTCCTTTCCAACATGTCTTCCTACCACTAGAATCCCAAGGTATTTAAAGAGGAGCAAGACTTTCTTGAAATTTAAAAGATTAAGGATATGGGTTTGTACCCTATAAAGAAAACCTTAGATGTATCTTCATTGATAACTTGACTTGAAGCTCTCTCATATAGATCCAAACATATTCTAAACCTCTTGGTCTCCTTTATCTTTGCTATTCTTGTACAAGTAAAATCATCCACAAACTATACATGCATTAAAGGCACAGTCCCCTTGGATACTACAAAACATTTTATTTCTTTGGATTCCCTAACTTTGTGGATAGTCATACCTAGGTATTTCTCCTAAATAATAAAGAAGTAGGGAGACAGAGGGTATCCCTATCTCAGACCTCTACTTACCTCAAACTACTTTGATGAGACACCATTTATCAAGACTGAGTAAGCTAGATTAGAAAAGTAAGTTGCTGTTGTAAATTTGAGGTAATATGAGGTATTTTATGTTGTTATTGATATCACATGGATCACTGGTGTCACATGGATCACATTTGGTTTTGGTGGCCAAAGTATTTCATAAATAAGCATTTATGATAGTTCGAAAAACATGGTTTTTGTGAAAACCAAGGCAGGTAAAATAAAAGGTTTTATTTAAAACCATGGATGGCAAATTTGATATGGGTTTTTCTTAAAACCTAGGTTGGCTTTTTTTTTCGTAAAAAAATGTGCCTCGGAGATGAAGATATTCAACTTTGAATATTTGGTGTAAATTTTAATATTTTAAAATTAAAATTATGACATCACAGCCGATGTCATCATCAAATAAAAATTAATTAAATTGCCACCAACGTTGGTAAAGGTAAGGGAAGGTACACATATATATACGAAGGATTTCTTTCAAAAGCCTTGGAATCGGAGGAGTGGATATAAGACGAAAGGCGCAGAGAGTTTCATGTGGCAACGTGGTCCAACGACGAGCGAGGGGAGACAAAGGATTTTTGACTTGCGAAGGACAAAGGTTCGATTCCCAACGGTTGAGTTTTTGGGGCAAGAGAAAGGCCCACATTTTTGTTATTTGGTGTGATCAAAGGAATAAGACAAAAGCGCATTCTGTGCTTCTTGTCCTATGCGAGCACTTTGCTCGCGTGGTCTTTTGCACCGCGGTTGAGAAGTGTTTGGGCAGAAGACGAGGGTTCAATTCTCTCTAAGAGGCAAGTAAGTTTTTATTTAATAAATTAATTTTTGCCTAGTGTTGGAGGTATAAGGTGATAAGGGTTGAGTTGATTTTTATTTTGGAAGGCAAGATAAATGCACTTTTAGAAAAGAAGATATTTCTGGTATGTTTCTTTTATAAAAGTATATCATATTATATATCGTTGGAAAGCTTATTTTGAGGGCTATTTGACTAACTCATTTAGAGGAAGAAATAAAGTGTATATAGAGAGATATTTTTATTTTTGTATAGGGGTTCAAAAGTGAATATTGTGTTGCTCTTTTTCAAAGTGTGTTGAGTGTGGCAGATTTCCAAAGGGGTTCTTCTCTTCATAAAAAGGTATGATCATGTTATCATATTGGTTGATTGTGGTGGTTGACTTATGAAATATCATTGGAGAGAAGGATTGTATTGTGGTTTCCTTTTCAAAAATAGTTGGTTGAATGCTTCAAGGTTTTGTGGTTTGAGAGTTGTGTTTAAACCTTATTTATAAGCATTGTTGTTAAAGCCCATTGATTGTGAGATGAACTTGAAATTAAGCTATAGAAGAACATGAGTATCATTGTTATGTGAATACTTGTGATTGAGCATTTTTGGAAACATTGTGAGGTGGTTGATACATGCTTGGACTAGGGTTTGTGAGAAAGGATTGATCCTTGAGGTGATTGGTTGAGTTGAGTTGATTAAGCCTAGTCAAGTGGATGCATGTGGTTGTTCAAGTTCCTAGGAACAATCTATTCAATATTTTTATTTGAGTTGAGATTGGGATTTGAGAATAGAACATATAGAGTCTCTAACAATTATCTTCATGCTTCTATTGAGTTGAAACTGGGATTTGAGTATAGAAAATATAGAGTCTCTAACAATTCTCTTTATGCTTCTATGAGATTGATTTGAGTTGAGATCATTGTGAAACATTGCTATCATCATTATAGAGTGCCTTACAATTCATTATTAAGTTAATAATTTTCCTTCATATATTTGTGGTTGATATTTGAGCATGATTGATTGAGCCTTTGAGAAGGCCTTTGGGACATATTTTCTGCACAAATTTTGGACAAGTTCTTAGTGAGCTTGTTAAGAAAATTTTGGACAAGTTCTTAGTGAGCTTGCTAGAGCAGATTTTGACAAGTTCTTAGTGATATTTTTGGAGCAAAATTAGGTAAATTCTTGGTGAGCTTGTTGGATCAGAATTGGGCAAGTTCTTGGTGAGCTTTCTGGAGTAGATTTTGACAAGTTCTTGGTGAGATTGTTGGAGTAGAATTTGGCAAGTTCTTGGTGAGATTGATAGAGAAGATTTGGGCAAGTTCTTGGTGAGCTTGCTTGAGCATATTTGACAAGTTCTGTGTGAGCTTGTTAAGCAGGTTCTGTGTGAGCCTATTGAGCAGGTTTTGTGTGAGCCTATTGAGCAGGTTCTTAGTGAACCTATTGATAGAGCTTTGGAGGTGACATAGTACAGAGGACATAGTATCAGTGGATAGAGATCCAAAAGCCAACATAGTTGAAGACAAATATGAGTGAGGAGTCTTCAAGTGGAGAGAGGTCCACCATTCAGTGTAGTAGAGAGACAGAGTTTTCTAGAAGATCACATAGCCAAAGCAGAAGGGGAAATAGTTCTCCTATGGAAGATATCCACGAACTTGAGATTAGGGGATCAACATATCCTTTGGATAGAAATCCATAAATATTGTAATTGGGAGTGATTCCCAAAGAGATTGATTGAGAAAGTTTTAGTAAAATATTTTCTTTGTGGAGTAGCCCAAATTGGGTGAACCATGTAAATTGTGGTGTCTCTATTGTGTATGGTTTCTATGCATTGCTTTGATTACTGCTATTGATACTGCTATATTTACACTACATAATATTGAATTGGAAGAAAAAGTAGAAAGTGGTCTTATACTGTTCACCCCCCTCTCAGTATAAGCTTGTGTTCTTCAGTTTCCATCCAATCGGTCCATCAATCCTCAAACCCAAAATTTTGTAGAGCCTTAGTAAAAAACTCCAATCAACTTGGTCATAGGCTTTGTACATATAGAATTTAATAAACATATTAACTTCCTTATCGAGTCTCATGGAGTGAGTAACTTCCTATACCAATATAATATGGTCCATGATTTGTCTCCCTTGCACAAATCCACCCTATTCCTTAGATATAATGGTTGGTAAAACCACCTTCAAATTCTCTACCAACACCTTAGAAATAATATTATAATCAAGGTAAATGGACCAAAACTCATCCAACAAGGAAACCCCATCAATTTTTAGAATAACAGCAATAAAGATACAACTCCTAGCTCTTAATATAGATTTAAATCTTTTTGCCTCTTCAAATACTTGTAGGATTTTCTCCCCCAAATTCTCCCACATAAATTAAAATAATTCAATTGGAAAACCATATGGTCCTAGAGTTTTATCTTTTTTCATCTCAAAGACTACCCTTTGCACTTTCTCCAAATACACCTCTTTGGACAGGAAAAAATTCTTCTCAATCAAGATACAAGGAGGAGTTAACTTCAATATCTCCTATTATGCCTCATCATCTAGATGAACCTTCAAAAAAATTATAAAATTACCTCCTTGCTTCCCACTACATCTCACTCCATGTTCTTATGACTTGCCTTATTCCATAGGTTAGTGATTTAATAAAATTAAACTCCCTTCTAGTCATGGTTGATCGGTGGAAAATCTATGTATTTATATCCCTCTCACTTAGCCAGGTGATTCTAGAATTTTGGTTTTAGAACACCTCCTCCTTTCACTCCCATTCATCCACCTTCATCAGTGCCTCTATCTCCTAGGTTAAGAGCTCTTGATATAGACATTACAAACAAATCCTCTTAGTCACCTACTTAAGAGCCTGCACTGCCTATTCGGACTCTTGCTCAATATTCACAAAAACTAGATGGTTCCATTCATTTAACCTATCTTTCACATACTATAATATTTTAAAAAATACAAACATTATAGTTCCAAATATCAAGCGTCTCTATGTCCACCATCTAAGGATCAAATACTTGAAACCCTCATGGTCGATCTAGGCAAGTTAAAATTGAAAAGGGTTGTTCCTTGATTTAATCCAACTCAAGATGTCAAGAGAGATTGGCCAATGATCATATACTACAAAAGTAAGAATATCTTAGTACAACATTATTCCTCTTGCTTCCTAGGAGTCATCAACTAAAAAAAATCTAATAGTTATTGGATATGGTCCAAGTTTAGTCTTCTATTACTCTAAGTGAACAAGAAACCTTTCAAAACCACATATCTAAGACCTAACCTATATATTTGGTCAATGAAAAAATTAATCCCTACATCCAAGACTTTGGAGCCTCCCTAATTTTCCTCCAATGAAGCAATAGTGTTAAAATACCTCTAACTATTTAGAACATCTCCTTCCTTTTTTCTAAAATTACCTCTCTTGCCCTCCATTTCTCCATGGTTTCTTTTATATTAGCTAAAGCAAAAAAATTAACTACCTAAAAGGGATCCACATTTGAAAACAAATACTTTCTTATCTCCAAAATTCCTATAGTTTCCACTACATCCACAACCTCTATTTTCCTAGGATCCCACATATAAATCAATCCTCCAAAACTACCTTTGGTAGCAACCGCTAAACTTAAAGCTTCCTTCCAAATTCTCTTGCAAGTCATTGATCTTCCTTCTAAACTCAGTTTGGATTCCTGAATCAACATAAAATAAGGATGATATTGTCTAATAGAATGATTTACAATATTCTAATTGGGTATCACCCATAAACCCCTCACATTTTATGAAATAATATTTATTTGGATAAAGAATTAAAATGTGAATCAATAGTTTGCATAATCCTCACTTTCACTAAATGCTCCCCTTCCTTATCTTGCTTGTCCTTTTTTTATTTTCTTGCAACCACATATTTTCCTCCCCAGTGCTTCCTCGGGGAACATGATGTAATCCCTAATGGATTACTTCTCATTCCTCTCCTCTCATCCTCCTAAATATTGATATCTCTTTTATCCCTCTCCATATCATTCTCAACTACAATGGTCTTCACTAGAATTGACTCCTCTAAGTGCCTAGCCTCCTTTTGAGTTCTAAAATATTTTAGAGTGCATATATTTGTCAGGGCCTCACCCTCACTATAAGGTAATAATACCAAATAATCCTAAACATCCTGCTCATAAGAGAGTAAATTCCCCCCCACAACATCCACATCCTTCTCACTATACCTAGATCCCAAGACATCAAACTAATTTTTGAAAGAGACTTCCAAATATTCATTACCCTTTTGGCCACCAAAATTCAATATTTTATTGTTTATAACTACATAAAAACCATCCTCCTCCCCCACTTCCACACCTTTACCTTGATGGGGATTCTCCTCCTACTTTATCTTAGTATTCTTGGGGAAATCCCTTACCAAGTGACAATAAATATGATAGCAAATACATTTGAAGGGGATTGCCTCATAGTCAAAAGCCTAAACCCATACCACCTCCCCAATCTTGATGTCAATAGAGTATTGGAGAGGAGTAGATATATCCAGATCCACACAAATCCTAGCATAAGTAGTAAACTTCCTTCTCTTCATAAGATCAGATACCAAAACAACGGTACCTATGGCCTATCCAATATCTCTAAAATATCCTCCTTCCAAAGCTCCAATGGTAAACAATGAAGTTTGATCCACATCGAGACAACTAAAGGTAGTTACTCCACCAAATTAAACCCTATGTACCACATTTTAATATATAGCTCTTTTTTCTCCATGAAATAAGTGTTGCCTTTGAAAAGTTTATTTCAATCCTCCTCCTTACTAGAAATAGCTAAAAAATAGCCATTTGTAAAAATAATAATGTCATACTTACCTTTAGTTTTCTAGTATTGTATTGTCCATACTTCAATCCTTCTCAAGTCTACCCTAATTCTAATGAATCTAAAAATGAGGGCCTTGGGTTGTAATAAAAATACCTCATTCATTGATCAAAGTGTAGGGGGGAGAGGGGGAGGGTCTTGCTCCCTCTCCCTGCTCCCCCTCCCCTGGTTCTTGCCTAGTCCCTGGCTCATCTCGGGTCATCCCACTCTGGGAATGCTTTGTAGCAGATGATATCCCTGGTGGGAGATCCTTCTCCACTTTATGCTCCTTTCCCAGTAGTTTTAGGGTTTACTTGCTTGAGCCCATGGTCTGGTGCATCCCAGGGTTCTTCTATAGTTTCCTTCATGTTTCTAGGATCCCTTCCCCATTCTCCCTCAAGCTTATCCCTAGGGTTTTTTGCAAGTTTTTTGCTTGGATCTGTTCCCAAGGCCTCCTCAGTCGGTGGTGGTGGTATGTTGGGTTTTTGATTACTTCTTGGTGCATCCTATGAGGTCCTCACTACTTCGGGGTTGGTCTGGGGGGCCAGTTTCCTCTTTTGCTAGTGACTCCTCTCTGGGATGCCTTTGGTTGTTGTTGGTCTCATCCCTTTGGGTAGGGCCCTTTTTGATTTCCCATTCGAAGGCTTCTTATTGCTGGATTTGCATTTTGGTGGACACCTAGGGCATTGGTTGGCCTTCGGGGTGGGTCTCTTCCTCTACCTAGGTTGTTCCCAGTCATAGTACCAGTTCCTTAAAGTTGGTCATGTGCAAGGATGGGGGGGTCTTGGTCCCTTCTTCTAGGGTTCTTAGGGTTTCTACTACATGTCTTGATCTTGGGTAGGGGACCCATGATCAGTGCATGCAGACCCTAGTTCCCCTAGGTTAGGCTTTTGAGGATCCCATATTTGTGTCTGTTGTCACTTCCCACTTGGGATCCTCAGGTTTTCCATTTTAGTTCCTGTTCGGGGGCTTCTACCTTCTGGTCCTGCTTCTCGGTGGACTCTCAGAGCATGTTCTTGGTCCTGGGGGTGGGCCTCCTCCTATTCTTGAGTGGTTCCCAATACTAGTTATAGTTCCCTGGATCTATTCATGAGTGAGTATGGTGGTTCCTTGGCATTTCTACTGGAGTGGTGGGGGTTGTCTTTTATTTTATCTGGTTTAGGGCTGGAGATCAATGCATTTGTAGTTGTGGTCCCTCCTTCCTTATTTAGTTTTAGCTTCTAAGGATCCTACCTTTGTGCCTATTTTTTTTGTCCTTGGATCCTTTTGGCTTCCTCATATTTCACCTTACTATCCACACGAATATCTTGGCCTAAAGATATACCCAATAGTGCTATTCCACTTTACAGGATCAAGTGGAGGCTTCTCATTATTTTTCTTTGAGGATCCTGATACCATTTCTTTTGTTGTCCCATTGTTGCACCCTGGACTATATCTCATTGCTTCTTACTACTTTGCTCGCATGGTTACTTGCTACTCTACTACACCCTAGGGTGCATCCCAGGTAATCCCTGGGTGAGGATCCTCTCTAGTTTTCCAAAAATTCTTGCTTCTGCTTTTTTGGCAGGATATATGGTTTTAGGCTATTCTTGGCCTTCCTGCTCTCCCTACTCAGTTCTAGGTAGGTGCGCTATATCCATCCCTAGGAGGATCCTAGACTAACTGCATCGGGAGGATAGTGTTTTGGTGAAGTGGTTCTCACTAGTTGGTACTAGAATCTCATCTTTCTACTGGATCAAGGGTTTTTTTTGGCTCTTTCCCTTTTGTTTTATGTGTATTTCCATGTACTAAGGAATTGCCTAAATTATCGATGCTATGACCCTTTTTTTTATAAGGTTTTGGGATCCTCTTCAAAAATCCAATTTGTATATAAAACTCAACTTACCAAAAAAAAATACCTCATTCACCACCACTTTAGGCTACACCTAAATCCATGGACACTCCTTGCGATGAAGGTAGTTGTTCACCTTTTTATTAAAACCCACCAACATTGAAATTGCTGCACCAACCCAAGCCTTCTTCAGAGAATCATACTCTTTACCAACTCTATCAGATCTAAAACCTAAAGAACCCATAATTACCCAATTAAATTTTAAAATTAGGTGGCCCTAGGAGGCCACCCCATCTCCCTCCATCGAAAGTATTCATAGAAATTTTAATCCTTTATCTTATAATATATATCCCATATAGATCTTACTTTGGTCTGACTCCTCTGTTCAATTCTTATCCAAATCTTGCACCTCTATTCAAATCTCACTCAAATCCTGCTCTACTTAAATTTTGTTTATATCCTACTCCTCTACTTAGATCCCACTCCTCTACTTAGATATCACTCAAATTCTATTCCTTTTATCAAATCCTACTTCGATTGGCTACCACCTAATAGAAAATATTAAAGAAAAAATATACTTCAATAAAGTTAAAGAAAGGCTTACAATCAATTCTTAGAGAAGCCAAAAATAAATAAATAAATTAGTGCTTGATAATTATCTAATCTAAAATTTTATTGAATCAAATAAATATTCTAAAGTTTCTATTACATTACCTATAGATATAGGAAAGATAATGTATATGGCATAACTCTCTAATGAAGACCTTAAATACAAGAATAGAAAACAAGAAGAAACGATTAAAACTCTAAAAACAAGTCTATTATGAAATATGTATGCTAGGACACAAATGATTTAAGGCCTATGAAAGCTAATGCATGTTGTGATACTATAGAATTAATATCCATGATGATAAATTCATGTAATGACATTAGTGATTTCATAAAAAAATGATAATTATGATGCAAATTATGATACTTGTGATTTGGAATCCATGACAACAAATACAAGAGAACTTATTCCCAGAATAGATATTGTGGTGACACAAGGTATGTGAACATTGTTCATAAAGACAAAGAGTTAGAAAAAATAATATGTGACAATAAACATTGTAATGATGATAGTTACAAAGAGATTGGCATAAATTTTTTGATAGGATACAGTTCTATAAAACTTGGCAACAAAATATTGTAAAGCAAAATAATGAAGACCTCAAACAATCAGGTAACAAATCTGGAAATTGTGGTAGGCATGGACACAAGATAGAAATATGTTGGAATATTTATTGTTGTAAAATTTTTGGAGGTAACAATAATTCTCAAAAATATTTTTGGCATAAATGAAATAATAATATGAATATGAATTATGGATGGATAAGCATGCACAAATAGGATAAGATGAAAGAAATGATAACAAGTATAGCACTAAATAAATTTCTTCAAAAAAGATTTTCCAATTCCAAATATGGCCAAAAAAGGAGTATGAACTTCTTCTACAATGAATCCAGAAGAAACAATTAAAAATCAAATATTGAAGGCACAAGAACTTCATAACAAATAATGTAATATGGGTGGGGTTGGAGGCATTAAATTATTTGGTTCCATTGTAAATATTCAGATTGGGGTGTGTGTTTGATATTTGTGTATATAGTATATGTCAAGTTAGTAGGTGTGAGCATTGTCATGTAATTGTGTGAGGTATCTAGTTAGCTATTTGAATGATGTGTCAATTTTAGAAGTAGTGAATTATGTGCAATCATGAAATACTGAATTTATGTAATATGTGAGATTTATTATGTGAGAGAGGAATATAAATAGTTAAGTTCTATGAGTCTGAGGAGAGCAAAGGTAAAGAGTCGTGTAATGTGAAGAGTCTCATGTATCTTTATATTGAAGATAAATCCATATAATAAGTAACTTGAAGAAGATTTGCTTTATGAATTGATTTAGTAGTTTTAATAAAGCTTTCAGTGTGATTTATGAGATTATTGTTCAATTTATATGTGCATGTTATTGATATTATTGTTAGGATCTTATGATTGATTCCTCTGAAATAATCTTCATAATTTGCTAACATGTTATAGAACTCAAGGAGGGAGTGTCCTTGTATTCTTCTTTGAAGTTTGGATTCTTAAATATGGGTTGATCCTTGGGACCTTTCATTGAAGGGGTAAAGTTAATGGCCAACTTATGAGTGGTGTTATAGGTAAGATAGTGTTTCTTGGCCAATGATTATAAGGAAAATAAGGGTTCAATAAAAAGTTTACAAATTTGATTATAGAAGAAAGAGAAGATATTGTTACAACTTTATCCCCTTCCCTTAATATACCAAATATTATATAAATACCTCAAGGGTCTCCATATATACCAAATATCCCTATCTACCTAAATCCTCTATATATACCCATCGATACATAAGAGAAAGTTGACATATGAGTTGCCAACGATACATGAAAGTTATCACTTGGATATGTGAGCAATGAGGTATGTTAGGGGTAATAGTATACCTCCTTAAGAATCCCACTAGCCCACTATAATATACTCATTTTTAGGAAAAATTAAGTACAAGACCCTATATAGGTGGTTGGAAACCCGAGCTTGTTATATACCCAATATAACTTAGCTTGTACAAAAACTACTCAAAGGATCATATAAACCCTTAGTAGGATTAGCAATTGGTTATGTTCTTATTAATTTTAATATAATGTGATTTAATCTAAACAAACAATATTATATGGCCTTGATTAAAGTTCAGATCAATTTTAGTTTGATTAAGGCTTAGCTTGGACAAGAGAATATTGAGAATCATGGTGGTGTTCACGTTAGATTCACCAAAATGTGATAAAGAGAAAATATGGAAGGGGCATCACAAAGGGCATCCTCGTGACATTATTCACTCTTTTCTCTTCTCACTTCAAGACAAGGGGACATTGTGAGCTTAAAGTATAGTTTATTGGGTTGATTGAAGAACACCTATGTTTCTTCTAAGAAATTTCTTTATCTAAGATTAACCTTAACCCAAGGTTATGCGTAAGGGGTCAAACCCAAAATGTATTTATAAAAATGGGGTGAATCATGTAAAAAAAAAATGAACAACACCAATGCAAAAATAAAGTAATAAAAGCACAATAAACACACCCGATTGCACAAAATGAATAATCTTTTATTGATGTGGGAAAATCTCCTAGTTGTACAATGAATATACCCTAATATGGGGTTTTATGACACTTTTGATACATATTTACAAGATGCTAGGGTTTCAAAACACTAGTGCAATGAATGGTTGGTGTCTTCTCGCTCATCTTCGATCCAAAAAAGAGTTGTGGGTGGGATTGTGTATCCCTATGGGACCACCCTAGCTTCAACAACTTCTAGAAATATGATCTTGCACCTGCAAATAGCAAATAACATAAAGGGATTAGAAGCACCTACGAGGACTCCACTACATGAGGCCCTCTGAAAGATAAAAACTACTAAAACCCTAGATGCTATAGAATATAACCAAAAATAGAAATGCAAGAATGTAAAATTAAATGCATCAAATATATTTACCTTGTCAAATGATTTCTATTTTTGATTCTATCATCAATGGTCATAAGGATGCTTGAATGGTTCCCGAGGGTTGGGGGACTGTAGATCTTCTATACAAAACATCTAGAGGCATTTTGTGATGGTTGTGGATGCCCATAGGTATTCCAAAAATACCTAGAGGTATTTTGTAGACTCTGGAGAGCGTTCAGAGTTTGAGGGAAGTGTTGTAGAATCAGATCTGGTTCACAAGGGTTTGGTAGTGGTGGAAACAGGTGATGCAATGGTAGAATGGATAAGGTAGAAGAGCTTAAGGATTTATCTCTAGATTAAAAATGAAATTTAGATATTAAGGGGAGCTTAAGGGTTTGATTCATCAAAATAAATCATATTTTATAATCTACCCTTGAACATGTTAGGGTTTCGATGACACAAAATGAGCGGTTAAGACTAAAACATGAGGAAATTTGGAGATTAGGCTTGGGAAAGAGACATTTGATATGGATGGATGGTTGAGATTAAAGCGTGGTGGATGGCTAGGATTTATTTATATAAGTAAATATATATTTATTAAAAATATATATATATATATATATATATATATATAATATAAAATATTAATATATATATATATATTAAGTAAATACATATATAAATAATGGACGACTATGATTGGAGGACACATATGGATGACAAGTGGCTATATTTTGGTGTCTACAAATGCCCCTTTTGTATCGCATTGCATGAAACACAATGCGGTGCAAAAATACGAGACACTTGGTTTGGCATGATGAAGCAACTTTCTTTCCTTGGAGCACAAAGATAATTTTGAAGACAAAAGAATTTGTATATGTAGCTCAATCTCTCAATTGGTGAATGAGTGAAAAATGAGTCTCACGAGCCAATTTATAGAATTATAGGGAATGATGCAGGTGAATGGTGTAAGTGTAGGTGTATGATGTAAATGCAGTTGATATGAATGATGTAAATTGATATCATTTTTGCCCTAATGGAGAAAGGATTTTTTGCAAGTGTAGATGTGAGTGAATTCATTTTTTGTGCCAGTAGAAAGAGATTTTTGCCAAATGTAGATGCCATGATCATTTAATTTGTATCACATTGTGGGAAATCAAAATAAAATTTGGCTACCCCAAGTTTGGGGTGATTCCATGCTATTGAAGAAAGTGCCTTTTGGCATCATTGAAATGCAAAGTGATGAAAATGCAAAATATCAAAAACCAATCATCCTAGGATCGGGTGATTTCTAGGAGACCCCTCCTAGTGACTACGTGTAATTATTGAATGTTAAAGAGAATTATGTAGTATGAATTGTCTATGTTTCAAGCCCCACGAACAAGGCCATCAATGACAGTTGTTAAGCAAATTAATCTGAGCATAGTTACACATAAAATGAGGGATATAATGTAATTTTATTTCAAACAAAGACATATTGTATGATGAAAAATGACCAAGAATCCTTATGGTGATTTATCCATATAACCGAATTGCATGGACAACCAATCACAAAAATCACCAAGAAGATAGAATAAACCACTAGATATGAAGTTCACTTGAAATTAGATGTGAAATTGGTAAATATTTGGTTCAAATGCAATTGTTGGTGGATTTGGTGATATTGAAATGAAGATATGGTGATGAAAAATGCATTGATGAATGAATTGAATGATTGTGTGAAATTTTGCATTGGTTTGGAGAATTTTTAGAGCAATTTTGGACAATTTTATTACTTTTGATCACAAACAAAAGTTAACCACCAAAATCAATCCATGTTATAAAAAAAATGAATGAAATGATATAGTGAACGATTAAAATGATGAATATGTTCATTTTGTGAAAATTCAGACCGTTTTGGTGCATTTTGAAAGTTGTAAAGCGATTTTGCAACTTTTGGTCGCAAACAAAAATTAAGTATCCAAATTGATTTTTATTTTCACAAAACATGATATGATGATGAAATGAATGTATGGATGCAATTTGAAGTTATTTTGTGGAGTTAAACTACATTTTTGTATCATTTTGGTCTTTCCTCAAAAATTTAAAATCGGATTTTAACAAGCGTTTGACACTCTATAGACTCTGGTTAGCATTTCAATGCACCTGTGAACATCCATGGGCATTCCAATGTACCAAAAATAACTATAAATAGTATGAAGTAGTGAAATTAGTTTTATTCTTGCATTTGCAAATTCTAGAAGTTGCATCTAAAGGAGTGAGTGAGGAAGTGATGTGGAGTGGAGTGTGGTGGGGTAGAAGCTATGGCAATGGAGGGTGTGGATGCGATAGTAGGAGTAGAGGTGGCTGAGGTAAGTTCCCTTGGAACTCTTGTTTGGAATTTGTGTAATTTTAATTTTTTGAAGTATATAATGAATGTGAAGTTGATGTGATTGCATTGTACATGTGTTGCATTACAGTTGAGGATATTGGAGGCTTTACATTGGTTCTCGCCCCTCATACCCAGGTTGATAAAGGCTCTACGATATGAGTAGTGGAAGTGGCTAGATACTATGGAGTTGGTTGGCACAACCTGAATTCATGTAGTGAGGGTAGATGAGGGATATCTCTCTCCCTTGGTAGAGAGATGGAATCCAGATAGGGGGACCTTTTAGCTCCCTACTTTAGAGGTTATGGTGACACCTGAGGATGTATATTGCATCCTCAAAATATTGATGGAGGGATTACATTTCAAGGTTGGACATGATAAGGGGTAAGAGATGAGTCAAATTTTTGAAGATCAATAGTGGGATGTGAGTGTGAAGGGTGGAGTGATAAGTTACTTGGTGATGTATGCATATAAGAAGTTGTAGGTATTGCCTACCTTGGTCATGTTCCTATTGGCTAACATAGTGGTATCAAACAACATTGGCTATCGATTTCCTTAGAACATGATCAATATGGTATACAATTTGATCGATGAGCCTTGGGTGTATGCATAGGCACTTGATCTACTGGTGTTGTTGTATCAAGAGTTGTACAAGGTTAGGAGGTGTGGGATTGGGGAATCCATACACTATGAGATGGTGTATGATAATGGAGGTACAACTAAGTCATCCTATCTAGACTATCTAGGAGTACAAGTATCTATGGGTAGGGCTGACACTTGCTCAGGTGCATTAGAGGCCATGGTGAGGTGCTACTTGGATTGGTGATGGGGAGTAGCTATAGAGGATTTAGTAGGCTAGGTGAGTGGTTGGGTGAAATAGGAGTGAGGTGAATCTGATCCAATACTCATGGATGTTACGATAGTTTGGGATGTGATAGGGGGTTCTTAAGGCACCAGTATTGTATAGGAATCATCAGGATGAGATGGGTCTACCTTGTACTAAGACATGGTGGATGATCTATGAGGATGATAAGGAGATATATCTCCTTGATGTGGATGATGTAGGAACTACTGTGGAGTATGATGCATGGTTCACTACACAGCCATCATGGGTACCCAGGTTGATAGAGGATGAGGGGAATGGGGATGAGGATGAGGTAGATTTTGAGGTGGAGGAGGTAGATGAGGCTCCCATATGTCACAAACATCTTTGATCTAGAAATCGATGGATATGGTTAAGGGATGCAGTAAATTAGGCTCCAAATATTGGAGGTGATAGATATGGTGATGATGATGGTGAAGAGCTACATTAGAGGGACCATCATCAGAGACATGATGTAATATACCTTTGTATCCAGGATGAATACATCCATGATGGAGGATCTATTGATGTAGCACCACATTGGGCTTCTAGATCTACCCTCCTCATCCATATCTAGGTTTGTTAGGCATAGTGAGTCTAGGAATAGTGGCTCTAGGTATAGGGCTCCTTTAGGATCACATGGGTCTTCTTATAGGCGTTAGCTAGTGCTGAGATGCACTTTTTGTAGATGAGCCTTGGTGCTCCATTGTATATAACCTTTGAGCATTCATTGTACATGCAATATTTATATATACATAGCTTTTAATTTTATGTTTTGCTTTTGTGTGAATACATGTTAACATGTGTGATGGATGATAATGCAATGATGATGTATATGAATTCAAATGAATTAATGCTTTTAATGGTCATTCGTAGTTTAGATTTTACTTGACCATGTATAAAATTGTTGTTTAATCAGGGGCACCACAATGATGGCATGTAATATGGAAGACTCATGTAATTATATAGATGCTAATATGAAAGAAGATATGGATGTTAATATGGAAGAAGATATGGATGTTGATATGGAAAACTGACTATTTTGTAGAGATTCAAACATACTAGTGCTATTAAACAAACACACTAAATGTTATCTAATTTATCTAAGACCAAATGTGTGTGCAATGAATTCATTTATCGAATCATGAGTATGGTAATGACTCAAGGCAACCAAGAACCAATGTGTGTGTAAGTAAGTTAAATAACTTATCTTGAGTAAATTGAGATGAAACCTATCATGGAGAAGACCAAGAAGCTAGTTTGTCCTTATGTGTGGTTAGAGGTCTCTTTTAGAGATATGTGTTACCATGCATGAGCATACTCCACTGCTAGTCAAGTGTCTATAGCTTTGATGGAGGTTAGCTCCATAATCCAAGAATTTGATCTCTAAGTTTTGGGGATTCATACTACCTAACCGTCTAACTGGAAATGTAGTTCTATTTTTACAACTTGAGTATCTATGGTGTGTGATGTGAAAAATATTTTAGAGCTTTGGAGAATTAGATTCTCAATCGAAGTGTGATGAGCATTTTACCCTATCCCTACTACTTATTCTTGTATTTGGAAATTGTGATAGTAGTGAAAATCACTATTTTTAGTTTTGGACTATTTACATGATGGGACAAACAAGGATTACCCTTTTCGTTTTGAGATTCAAACCAATCATGGTGTTGTTAGAATATATTACATTATTTGGGTATGTTAGATTACTTTAAGAGGAAGTTATCTAGTAACTTCATGCAATGTAATAAATGCACAGTCAATATGCAAGTTGTATATGTGCAAGCTATCCCTTGTACAACTAGGTGGAATGCTAGCTAAGGAATCTAACTTCCTATATAAAGAGCCTCATATATCTACTTGAATGTATCACTTATATTCATTCAATAAGTTGTGCTATTACTTTGATCTCTATCCTTTGTTCTGATTGAATGTTACTAAAGGTTACAGTGATATCAAAGCTATGGCTGTTCTTAGATAGAATTAGAGAAATTCATTACTATGGGTGTTTGCAAAATAGATGCTCCTTTTGGGATTCAAAAAAATCCCAACCTAATTCACACTCCTACTTTTAAATAAGGTCTAGATGTCTAGGTTACTGTAGGATGAAAGGTTGAGATCAAAAAGAAGAAGGAAGCCTTAAAAAATAGTCTTTATCAAAAGAAGTCTCCATGATAATAATAAGGTAAGCATGAGTACTATCATATTCCATTCAATCCATCATAAATTCATCTCATTTTCATATTAATTAAGGCCACTACACCTTCATACCATTATGACATACCATATTCTTTGTTTCAATCATTATAAGTCACTCTATTTCCAATCCATGCATTTAGTCCATAATGTTTCAAACCATCTAGTAGCAATCTTAATACTAAATAAAATCAAGATATAGATAAAAAAGTCACAAGAGTCTTCCTAAACTAAACCAAGGCCAAAAATTATCCAAGTATACCCTATTTTCACTCAAATATCCCTCCTAAGGTTTTCCTAAGTCATTCACCATGTCAAAAATATCTTTAACCACCCATCGCTCTTCCAAAAGCATTTCATCGATCTAATCTACGATAATTGTAAGTCATCATCAACAAAATTAAGCCCAAATTAGCATCGTCGCTCATCAAAACCCTCATCACAAATCCTATCATTGATTTGAGTTAGTCATCAGTGATAAAATATTACCCATTGCTCATCCAAAACACAGTCGATAATCCCATATTTTATGATCTATCTCATCAAAAACTGACTAAAATGCAGCCTAAAAGTCAAAAAGTGTCATCGTGCTTAAAAATAATTGTCATCGATCCTATCATTAACCAAATATAGGTATGAACGAGCATTCAATTTTAAAGATAAAGTCATTACTCCTACAAAGCCTTGTCATAGATCAAGTGAAGTTGTTTAAAGATAAAGTCATTACTCCTACAAAGCCTTGTCATAGATCCGCATCAGTGACCATAACACCCATTTGTGATAGGCTAAAAATATCCTAAAACCACTACCAATCTTCATTTCTTCCATCACTAATCCATCATTAGTCTCATTAGTGATAGTCTTTTTTATCAGTGATAATGCTCAGAGCTAGGTTAACTCCTCGCCAGTCTAAAGCTTTGTCACTGATTTGATCAGTGAAGCCTCTTTCCCAATAGCGACCATAAAAAAATTTAGTCTATAGATAGTTGCATCATCACTCTTATGAAAAGCCTTCACTCATCCATCAATGACAACAAAAATCCATCGATGAACAAGTCTAGTCATCATCCTTGCAAAAAAATCATCGTTGATTCAATCAATAATAGCCTACAACAATCGACAATAATGTATTTTTGTCCATTCCTATAATTCATGAAGAATAACCTCATCGATTCAATCAATGATAAACCAAGGTGAAAGGTGAAAAAGAGATCAATGGTCCTGAACCATCCAAGGCAATATTGATAAAGCTTTTTCTACATGGGAGTATGTGTGGCTCATTGTTCAAGGACTGACAAATGGTATGGAGTGCCAAGCATCCCATGAACCAAAAGTAGCAAAATCACAAGGTTTCTTGAGCATAATATATATCTTTGAGGTAGATGAAGATTAGATAAATCATTCATGGAAAGTTTCAAAATTATAGCTGCTACAAAATACAAGAGCCGAAAGGAGTAATGCAACACCATCGACTTAAGACCACTTAGAAGGAAGGTAAGAAAACTGAGTAAATTAAGAAATTTCTCACTGAGCCACATAAATGAAATCTTTCACACATGCTAAAGTCCTTGAATTGTACCAATAAAAGTGAGATCATGAAATGAGAAACTCAAAGGATAGATTCAATACAAGCCCAAGATAGGTAGATATGCTTGTATATACAGAGCATGATATTGCTATCGTTAGTTAACAAATTAGACTACCTATGTGCAACTTTAAATAAAGAAGGTAGGCATGACAAAAGGATCAATAGCAAGCAATGGGCCAGAGTGTGCAAAAAGCAATGATCATGGGAGACTATGAGCAAGGCAGAAAGTTCTTGTATAGAATATGTAGAAGGTATAATAAGAAGAATAAAGTGCTCAAACAACAACATTTTCTATGCTTTAAAAGGATACTAGCACCTCAACAGAATGTAGTTATAGAGGGATCACCCTAGAATGTAGTTATGGAAGTGTGCCTTTATAGTCACTCCTACCAATCTGCACACTTCTAGATCTTGTTTTCCATTCTATATTTCCTCTCATTTCCCTTTGCCCTTCCCTTTCTAGGCATTCTCTCTTGATCACCATCACAGTCTACTCCATAACATGCCATATCACCACCACTATCTATAGTCTTCCACATCCATTGTGCTCAATTGTTCCCACCACCATCCATATTGTCTCTCATCTTGTTCCATCTCATTTTATTCTTTTTTCCATGTATTCATCATCACGTCGAGTCCCCATCTATTTCATCCTAAAAACATACCTACATTAGTCCTAGTCAAAGAGTGCCTAAAGATGATAAGTTAGATGACTAGGATAACAAGGATTTCAAAGGAATACACCCATATTAAATTTTTGCATAAATTTAATAATATATTCAAAAGCTTGGCCCACCGCTATTAAAGATCCTCCTTAAAATAAAAATCCAAATAGATAATTCCCAATAGTAGATAAAGCAACATTAGAAAATGAAGCTTTTGGCATCAAATGATTATGCTGTAACAAACTCAGGAAGCTGAAACGACACCTGACCATGAATATGCTCCAAGTGGCAGCCCATGCACCAAACATCTGTAACTAATTTTGGACAACCCAGTTATAAAAGGAGTCAAGGCAATCAAGCTTCATCATCAAAAAATTGCACAACAAGCTCTTGAGAGGTATTCAGAGTGCTTTGTCTAGGTTATCATATTTTCTCTATTTCTTTGTTTAGTCATCTTCTCAATTTCTTCCCACCCTTGTGCAGGTATTATTGAAAGTAGGACAGTCTATCTGATATGATTTCTAGAATTTTTTCCAAAGAGCTAGAGTCTATATGTCACTACTTTTAGTACAATATATAGTAATCCCCTGTTACATCATTTGAACAGGGTGATCAATTGTATTGTATTGTTTAGACAAACCTAAGTGATATACCAGGTTCATTCATTGTAAATGCTTCATTCTGAATTTAATACAAGCTATCTGGTTCTCTCTTTCTAGAAAAATTTGTGCAATTTGTATGTTATCTTATCTACATATTACATTATTTGAATATGTAGATAATGTCTCTTCATTCATTAATGAGCTTGTGTTTGTTACAATATTTGAATGAGCATAGATTCATTAGTTTCTCCTTTTTCTTTTCTCTATCATATGAATGGTTAAAATTTGCTATTATAACCCAACAGATAAAGCACTGGTCTATATTTAACTATTCTTGCATCATATGCTTGGTCAATCATATTTTATTGTTCAATTAAATCTGGTAGAGCTATCTCTTGAATAAATAGTTAGCAAGTTCATATTAGGGTGTCAACACCTGACCTATTTATATTTCAAAGTTATTCTAGGATGAAGCGGTGAGTCAACTGGAGCTCACATATCTACTTGTGGGTATTCAAGGATTTGAATAGCATGACAGTCTGAAAGTATGTTCAAATATTTCCACAACATCTTCTTTGGACCTACCACTTGTAAATTCCATTATTTTGAGATCATGTGAAGAGTTCGCAAAAATCATTGGAGATAGTGAAAGATTTGGGACAATTGTCATCATCCAAAAACAAGCCCAGAAAGAATAATTTGATAAAGGAGTGCCAAATATTATAATACCTCAAAAAATTCAAAATATTGAGGATAATAAGCATACCAAATCTAGGAGATTTAGAGATTACCTCTCATAGCAAGAAGACACCACTTTAGAATCAAATATCTCTTCTATAGCAAAAGGAGGAGACTACAAGAGGAGAACAAGCCACCAAAATCCTAGGCTATTGAAAGAGAGTTGGAGACATTTTTTTGTGAAGACGAAGTTGTTCAAGGTAGCCTATAGAGAGTTGCAAGATCTTACTCAAGATAGCAACTTGGTGATCTTAGACACCAAGATCTACATCCTCTATAGAAGTGGTAAAAAAGGGCTTTTCAAAAAAAAGTAAGCAACTATTTGTGCAAGTAAATTCATTAAGTGGATTACTTATCAAGTTTGTTTAAGCACCTTGATTGAAGTAAAGTTGTAAAAATGAGATTTGAATTAAGAGTCTTCAAATGTGGAAAAAAAAATGATTCTTTAAGGTTCATTTGCACTTTAGGATTTTATTAGATTTTAGAATTTCAAACTATCTATCAACCACTTATCATATACTTTGGATAGAAAAAGAAGACTAGCTCCTATTACCCTTATTATAAAGAAATTTTAGAATAATTCTTGAAGATTCATTTCAGATTATTTTTTATTAGTTGTAAATTGATTAAGTTCATTATTTGAGAGATAATTGGAGTGATAAGGTGAAATTTTTAGTGCAGTAGAAGTAAAATATTATTAGATTTATTTGCACTATTATATTGCTCTCAAAGATTATTGTTTGTGTTCATTAGAAGGCCACAAAAATAGAAATTTTTGAAGTTTCTAAAGACATTGTTAATGGATTAAGATTTGCAACTTAGTGGCCTAAAGAAGCCAAAAATCAACTCAATCCTCCAAGAATTGGATAAGAAACTAACCACCATAAGAACATTAAAAGAAGCATCGAACAAGACTTGGTGAGTCTCAAGTTCAAAGCATAAGAAAATAGTGTAGAAAAATGGCTTCTATCATGTGGTTACAAGCTTGGATTCATTTATAAAATATCCAAGCAAATAGGGGAAGGTGTCTAGTCAAAAGACTACCACAAAACCCCTATATTGCACTCAGTATTTTGCCTCAAAAACTAGAAATTCATATTTACAAATAGGAGTGCAACAGAAGGTGCAACAAGATCATTTTACATTAGGCTCACTATTTCTAATCTGGTTATACAGGGAGAGAAGGCAGATTCAAAGGTACCTCAAAGGCACTACACTTGATAGAAAAACCAGTTGGAAGTGATAGTATGCTAGCAACCATCCAAACCTAGCTCAAGGAGTTATTTGAAGGGCCCATACTCCTCACATTCTATATGGCCAAACCTACAATATACATGTACAAGAGCAAGGGAGAAATAGTGTCATTCAAGATAAATAGCATCTACGTAAGGAGGACAAAAAACAAATATAAAACAAAATAAAGTTGAAGTACCATTTGTATTTTTACTTCATATACACTCATTGAAAGATATGCTTAAGGCCTTCATACTATTGCTCCATATCCCATCAGAATATTGTGTAGGCAAACAAAATCAAAGGATGGGATTTACAAATCTAAAAATATCTCAAAGGGTCCGTTTGAATAAGCAATAGAGATTACATCCATGCAGAGAAGAAAGTGATACTTATCACTAAAGGAAAACCCTAAAGCTTGATTCAAGAGAGTGCTCATATTCAAGGAGGAGTTACACGAATAGGTTGGTGCATTTGGTGCATTGAATACACTTTTCAAAGAGGAATACCAAGCATTTTGCTAAAGAACGTAATGTTCTTATGTTACAAGAAGGTAGACAAATATTTTGTTGGCACCAAATTCTTCTCAAGTACTTGAAGGGAAATGGTCGTTCCACTTGGCACATAAGAGATAAATTTTCTCTATTTTAAGGATGTCAACATCCAAATTAAGCAATAATTCTTCAATGTCAAATTTACTATCTCATTGTCTATGTGAAAAGGGCTGAGTTGCAGCATATCAAGAAGGTGTTAGAGCCTTTAATGCTCAAGGTAACTAAATTCAAGGGAAGAGACTAGAAGATGCCAGATTTGGAATGCATTAATCTCAAAGTGCTTCAAATGGAGGATACGTATGTAGCATCCATGACATCTACGTAAATTATGTAGTCCAAGCTTCTTTGAAATCAGCACTGAACATTGCTTGAAGAAAGGTTAAATTATTTTTATTTATGTGTTTTCTTTCCTGGATTTATAAGGTTTAAATCAAAAGAATTTATTTACATTGAAATCCATACATCAAGGGAAATATTTTATCAAATGAATCAAATATTTACAATATAAAACCTAGGATTATTAAGGTTTTCTACTTTGATAAAAATTGAATATTTGCAAATATTATTGTGATCTAATTTATCCAAAGATTGGGGAGTCATAAGGGCTACTACCTCAAATAAATTAATTGGAAAATTAGATACACTTAAGCTAATTCCCAAAGGGTTATTTATAAAGAGAGATTTTTTATAGGTTGGATATTCATAATATTATTGTCTCAATCCTTTCAAAAGGAGATAAAAGATCCAACATTATAACCTCTTTGAAATTTGGTAACAGTGCTTATTTCAATAGGAGCAATAATGGATAATAGGAATTGATTTTGGTATTCTACAAAACCTTATAAAATCAATCAATATTGAACTATAATTATACAAAAGCACTATATCTTATCCATAGCATACTAGGGAGTCATAAGGCATTCTACAAAACTTGGTAATATCTTTACAAATCTTGATCATGGGTTATTGGTATATAGATTCAAGTGCAAGTAAGCATATGACAGGAAACATACATTGGTTCAAATTTTTGAAGAAGATAAATGAAAAACCAGTTGCCATAGAAGATAGAAAAACATATGAAGTGAAAATAATTGGAGATATTCTAATAAATCTTAAATATGGAAGAAGTACGATAAAAAATGTATTGTATGTTCTAGGATTAACTACTAATATAATTTTTGTCTCTCAACTTAGAGATGTGGTATTTAATAAAAATATAAGATTGACGTAGAAAAATCCAGTGGTAATGCATAAGTCCTCATAAATTTGTTTGAAGAAGATACAATGAGTATAGAGTCAAAATCAGAATCTCAAGAACAAAATATAGAAGCACCAACAATACCACTTATAAAATAAAAAATATGGTTCAAAGACACACTCAAATAATAAAATCTAGAAAGAATGCATGATATTACTTCTACATGACCTCAAACTCGTAGCATGACCAGAATAAATAGAGGAATTCTAAGTAACTCAATGGAACCAACATCAACCTCTCAATAACTGAAAGACTCACACTATAAAGCAACTATGGAAGCCAAATATGCATCACTCAAAAATAATAAGACCTGGAATATAGTAAATATACTTCCAAGAAATAAGGTAGTGGGATGCAAGTGGGTTTACAAAATTAAATACAAAGCTCAACTAGTAGCAAAAGGATATACTCAAACAGAAGGAATTGATTATGAAGAAACATTTGCACCAATAACTTGAATGACTACTATCCGGATAGTTTGTGCACTAGTTGTACATCAAGGGTGGAAACTTCATCAAATGGATGTAAAGAGTGCATTCCTTAATGGTGACTTAGAGGAAGAAGTCTATATGACACAATCTAAAGGCTTTGTTATTCAAGGATAAGAAAGTAAGGTATGCAAGGTGAATAAATTTCTATATGGTTTGAAATAAGCTCTCAAAGCATGGAATATAAATATCAATAACCATATACTACATCATGATTCCAAAAGGAGTTCATCAGACCCTAGTCTATATACCAAGAAAATTGGAAATGATATCTTGATCTGCATAGTATATGTTGATGACATAGTGATTACTGGAAGTTCAAAGATGTTAATAAGTGATATAAAAAAGGATTCTATAGAAAGAATTTGAAATGATAGATCTAGGATTAATGAACTCCTACCTTGGTCTAGAAATTTATCAAGGAAAGGACAAAATAGTTATCACTCAATCAAAATTTACAAAATCTCTCCTTGACAAGTATAGAATATCAAAATGCAAGCCTAAAGATACACCAATGAAAAAATGAATTCATCTTTCCAAAAATGATAGAACACCATTGGTTCAGCTACAATCTATCATCAGTTGATTGGAAGTCTTCTATACTTAATAAATAGTTGACCAAACATAGAATTTGCAGTGAATTATCTTTCACGGTTCATGAAAGAACAAAGGGAAAGCCATTGGAAAGATACAAAGAGAATATTATAATATATCAATAAAATTACAAATTATGGACTGACTTATATGAAGGATGTTAAAGATTTTTTCTACAAGGATACTCATATTTATATTATGTTGGGTCTATTGATGATAGCAAATCTATCTTGGATTAGGGTCTATATCCTAGCATGGTAAAAAACAACATACAATAGCACAATCATCAACTGAGATAGAGTATCGAGCAGTAAGAGACACTACCTGTGAAGCTCTATGGTTACAATACATACTATCTAACATGAGAATCAAATGAACTCCAACTATGATATTTTGTGATAATCAAGGAGTACTGAATCTGATCAAGAATCCAATCATACATGAAAGGACAAAACACATTGAAGAACAATATAATTTTATTAGAAAAAATAATTAGAACAAGAATATCATCCTCAAGTATGTTCCTATAGAATATGAGTTGGCAGATATTTTTACAAAGGCACTTGGAAAAATCAAGTTTCAAACATTCAGAGATCATCTATGTAACTCAAAATATCTCCATACAAAATAGTGTAATACAAAGGGGTGTTAGAATATATTACATCATTTGGGTATATTAGATTACTTCAAGAGGAAGTTATCTAGTAACTTCATGCAATGTAATAAATGCACAAGTGTCAATGTGTAAGCTATATATGTGTCAGTTATCCCTTGTACAACTAGGCAAAGTTTTGGCTAAGAAATCTAACTTCCTATATAAATATCCTCATATATCTACTCGAATGTATCACTTATATTCATTCAATGAGATATGCTATTACTTTGATCTCTGTCCTTTATTTTTATTGAATGTTGCTAAAGCTTATAGGTGTTATCTCTTTTTGATACAATATGTTTTTAAGATGTGTGATTGTGTTTGGTTCAAGAATGTTAGAGTCAATTCCCAAAATTCAATATTTTCTTAGTGAAAATGTGTCTTGGTCCTAAATAAAACTCGATATGTATTGGAGAAGTAGCTGAGTGACCAAAAACACCTAGGGATTATGGGAATGTGGTTTGCAAATGATAATTTGACTTTATGGAATGGGTGATGATTTGAAGGTACCCCTGATTAAGGCAATAAAATTTTATTTGGCCAATTATTATCTAAATTGAATAATGTGGTGAATGAAATGTGTGAAGGTAGTTATGAATGCAATGTATGAAATGCAATTTGTGAAATGAAATGCATGCAATGCAATGTGTGAAATGCAATGTGTAAAATATAATGTGTGAAATGCAATGTTATTTTTGTGTATTAGCTATGTATATATACATATATAAATCACATTAAGCATATAATGCTCACAAGTGTATGATGTTAAGTGGTTCAAGCACTTCAAATCCCTCTAGACTGAGAAGCCTATAAGTTCCTTTATCCACTTTTTGAGTGATAATGTATGGACCTAACCAATTAGCCATGAATTTATCACGAAGATGCGGCAATGAAGTGGTGTTTTGTTGATTCTATTTAAGAACAAGATCTCCTACTTGGAATTCATGTAGATGGACTTTGACATTATAATAATGCTTTAGGTGGTCTTGATAAATGCTCTAAAGTATTGACCTGCCTTTCATAAAGAGGTGTGAGTTGGTTAAAATGTGCTTGTCTAGTAGTATCATCATCTATGAATTTTGGAAATTAATTTTGTACTGAGGGGATTTCAAGCTCAAGAGGTATAATTGCTTCAGCTCCATAAACTAGTGAAAATGGTATTGCCCCAATAGGCGTTTGAATGCTTGTTAAATAAGACCATAATTCCAAGGGGATTTGAGTATGCTCATCTTGATGATTTTATTTGACTAGTTTCTTGAGAATAGACATTAAGATATTGTTGGTAGCCTTAGGTTATCCATTTACTTGTGGGTAATAAGGAGTCAAGAAACTGTGTTGGATATTATATTTCTCATAAAATGCTTGAACATCCTTGTTTTTGAAAGACTTACCATTGTTAGAGATGATTTTTGAGGGAATACCAAAATGATAGATGATATGTTGAAGTATAAAATCCATAATTCGAGGTCCTATCATACTAGTTAGAGGAATTACCTCAATCCACATTGTGAAGTATTAAGTTGTTGTGATGATGAATATATGTTGTATCGAGGAAGGAGGTAAGATTTTGCCAATCAAATCAAGACCCCATTGTGAGAAGGGTCAAAGGCTTTGAATAGGTTGTAATGCTTGTGATGGCACATGAGTTAAATTAGCATGTTGTTGACATTGTTAATAATGCTTGATGTAAGTGCAACAGTCACGTTCCATGGTGGGCCAATAGTAATCCATGCATAGAATACGTTTTGTGATGGCTATTCCACTAAAATGACCATCACAAGTACCATAATAACCTTTAACTATGGCTCTTTGTGCCTCTGTAGGCTCGATATAATGATATAGAACTCCATCACAACCACATATATACAACACATCCTCCAAGAGAGTAAAATAGGTTACCTTTTGCTTGAAAGTGCATTTAGAAGTCCGTGACATGTCTTATGGGAGTGTTCCAAACTTGAGGAAGGCTATTATTTGGTTTGACCAAGGCTCATACAACTCTGCATGAATAAAGCAAACATCTTTCTGATCCTTAGATTCAACACAAACAATTGCAGATTTAGATATCGTTGTAACAATTAGTGGCTATACCTCTCTTGCAAAGTTATTTGGAATCAATGATCCTAGAGAGTCCATAAAATATACAAAACTAGTAGTTGAACGTGGCAAACTATCGATTTCATACCAATCAAATTTGGTAACCAATTTCATTGCTACTTCATGGTAGAACTTTATGGTTGGTTCTTTGCATTGGTATTCTCTATTGATTTATCTAACAACAAGTTGAGAATCACCAAATATTATGATACACTTTATACCCATAGTTATAGCTACTTGAAGATCTAAGATTCAGGGTTCATACTCTGCATTGTTGTTTGTGTATTAGAAGTCAAGTTTGAATGATAAAGGGATAGGTATCCCCTATGGTGTATGAAATATGACTCTAGCACCTTGACCTTTTTTGCACTTCTAACCATTAAAGAATAATGTGATATCGACGTCTTCCTTTGGAATGAAATATTCTTCTTGTTTAGTGAAAGTGAATACCGAATCATCTGGGAGCTTAATAATCAAGGGTTGATCACTAGGAAGTGGAGATTTTTTAAGCTAATCAACTATGACTAGAACTTTAATGGATTTTTAGCTGATGAACTCAAGATCAAATTCAGTGAGAAGCATTCTCCATTTTGCAGTGTGGATGTTTATTGTAAGTGTGAGACATCATATAATGTAGAGGATTTTCATGAGATGGGATATATGTGGTGTGACTAAGCATGTAATGTCTGAGTTTCTTAGTAGCAAAAACAACTACTAATCATAATTTGTCCATGTAAGCATATTTGGTTTCATAGCTTACCAATGTTCGACTAATGTAGTAGACAACTTGCTCTCAATTGTTTTCATTCTTTTGTGCAAGCATTGTCCCTAATGCAAAGTCCATTGCTAAAACATAAATATGGAAGGGGACCCTTGGATGAGGAGGAGTTAGGACTAGTGGAGAAGTCAGGTATTTCTTTATGTCATCAAAATATTTTTGGCATTCATCTATCCATAAAAAGGTCACCCCATTTTTTAGCAGGTGATTGAATGACCTGCATTTGTCAGAAAGTTGCACAATGAAATGATGAATCTATTAGATATTTTCTTGTAAACTATATAATTCCTTTAATTTTATTGGGTGAGGCATATCCATGATGGCCTTGTATTTTTTGGTATCCAAATAAATGCCTCTTTTGGATATAATGAATCCTAGTAGTTTTCCCGAGGTAACACCTAATACACACTTTATTGGGTTCAACCTAATATTATGCTCTAGAAGTCGATCATAGAATTTTTCCAAGACACCAATGTGCTCTTGTCATGTTTTGGATTTTTCCAAGATATCATCCACATAATGTTTAATGATCTTATGCATGTAATCATGGAAGATGTATGTCATGGCATGTTGATAAGTGGAACCTATATTTTTGAGCCCAAAGGGCATCACCTTGTAACAAAAAGTCCCAAAATGTGTAGTGAATGTTGTTTTGTATTGGTCATTGAGATTAATTTGAATCTTGTTGTATCCTAAAAAATAATCCATTATAGAAAGAATTTCATGGCTGATGCAAGTGTCGACAAGAGTATCAATGTTTGGTAGAGGAAAGTCATCCTTAGGACATGCTTTGTTAAGGTATCGAAAGTCAGTACAAATGTGTATCACCTTGTTAGGCTTACGAATGGGTACCATGTTTGAAAGCCACTTAGGATAGTCAATGGGGTTGAATTAAACCCACATCTAAAATCTTTTGAAGCTCTTCTTTGACCATGAGGGCAATGGTAGGATGCATCTTTCTCAATTTTTGTTTGATCGACTTAGCATCAAAGTGCAAGGTGAGATTGTGGACAACCAAGTTAGGGTCAATACTAGGCATGTCTTTGTAGGACCATGCAAAAATGTCCTTATTATTCTTGAGGAGAGCAATTAATTGTTCTTGTTCATCGATAGATAAAATTTTACCAAGTTTGAAAATTTGAGGATTGTCTACATCTAAACTAAGGTTCACATCAATGGTATCTTCAATGGACCTATGAGAACCTTCCTCAAGCTAATGGGGCATTGATATCAGATGAATATTATCTATGACATTATCAAACTCTTCTGACTCAACCTCTTCTATGTCTACCTAGAAAACCTTAGGATCTAAAGGTGAAGGTGAAGGCAAAAGTTATGGCGACTGAGGAATGTAGTTGGCTAAAGCCCTTAACAATTCCTTAGAAAGGATGAATTTAGAAAAGGATGGAGGTAAGGAAATTTGATCCATATCAATAAGGCTCACGTCAAGTGTAATTGGCTTTGCCAAATCGTATGGATTACGGAGTGGGGTGAATAAGTCAACAAGATTCATGTTAAATTAAAGGGGAAACTGGTGGTGATTGAAAAAGTGGAAAATGGGTGGATCCTATATACTATAACTGATATTAGAGCTCTAGGAAACCTAAACAATAGAGAGCAATACAAATAAATGCAACCAATAAAAAGCCATGCACATGTAATGTAAAATTGTTTTTTGTGTGTGTGTGTTTTTTATTTTTAGAATTTTTTTGTTATGTACATATATTACAAGATTAATGTTTAGTGAGGTGGATTAATGAAATGGAGGTGGTTCACCAGTTGGTTCGAATTTCTCTTGTGGAAGAAGCAAGTGAAATATAGGTTTATGGATGGGGAACATTCTGAGGTAATTCTCATCCCATTCGATGAATGGAATGATGGGTGTTGATTCCTCATAAAATTCATTAGAAGCTACTGATATAACATTGAATTATTCATAGATTTCTTCTTCAAATTCATCGAGGTGATGAGTTTCTTCTTCTAAATTCAAATTAAGACTTTGAAAATCTTATACAAAAGAAGATATGAAATAATAAGGGTGATAGACTAAACCTGAACGGTCATACACTTCTCGATATGGGTATCAATGAGCTCATGCATTCCTTGTTCATGTCACCCTAGGCCATAACCTTGCCAATTTACTCAATGAAAATACCAGGATGGAAAACCTGATATGTGGTGTATGTTTGTAGGTTTTGGTTGCTTGGGTTCATCAAGAAAAGATGAATTGGATGATAAATCAACCCCCTCTAGAAGAAATGTTTATGCTATTGGGCATTGAACCCATGTTGTACACTGCTCCTATAGATAAGGGTGGATTATGTGGGTGATCATAATCCCTAGCAGTTTGGATATTAAGTGGTGTGACGGTGATGTCTTGGACCATATATTCACCAATTCCAAGATTGGTGAAGTGGACTACAACTTGGGATGATGTGGAGGTGGATGTGGGGTGGATGTGGAAGGCTTAGGTTTGGATTGGGACTCTGACAATGGGAGGGGTATGGACTGGAATGACATTTCACAATCCATTATTTCAACTTGTGAGACATCAGTTAATGTGTATGGAGGTGGATTTGGTTGAGGTATTTGTTTATTGGGTGATGAAGTTGAAGGAATGATGATGGAGGATGTGGATGATGATGTGGTGGTTGATGTTGATTAAGTTTAACTACATGCACATGTAGTCAATGATGATGAAGATGAGGGCATGGAAGTGGAAGCTTGATGTGTGGTAGTGATGGGGAGTTCCTCAAGAATAGTAACTTTAGATGAAGAGGTGGATGGTGTAGTGGATGATGTGGTTGATGATGTTAAAAAAATATGGGTGGATGGAAGCATGGATTCATAAGGATTTGAAATGAAATTGTAATATTTATACGGTTTGATATCCACTAGTATACAATGAATTTATCCTTCATGTACATATTTCAAGCATTGATGGAGTATAGAAGGGACACATATCATTTATCTAATCCAAGGACATCCAAGGAGTACATTGTATGCCATGGACCCTTCCAAGATATGGAAAATTGTGTGCAACATTTTTACCCCCACTTCGATGGGTAAAACTATAGTGCCAACTATGGAATAGAGAGCATCATTAAATACTTTCAAGGTGAAAGTGGACTTGGTGATGTGAGATGGTGGGAGATTAAGATGTTGAAGAGTGGATGTGGTGATGATATTGATGGAGGAGTTGGTATCAATAAAAACTCATTTGAATGGCTTCCTATCAATTTGAGCCATGATATGCAATGGAGGGTCCATCAATCCTGACGATATTGGTTTGATTTCAAAATCATAGAACGTAATGGTAGACTTCATACATGTTTGTATGCTCCCCACAAAATTTCTAAAGTCATTAGCATCCTGATATTAAAGTTCAATGGATTTTAAAATCTCCATTAATGCCTCATGATGTGGGTGATATTGTTGAATTAGATCATAAATAGACAATTTAGCTAAATCCATTTTAAGGCTAGTGGGTTACCGGCTACTTAAAGAGATGATTGGCATTTATAGATGAGTGGGTGGAGATGGATGTCTTGGAATATGATCTCAGGTAAGGCAAGTTGGTTTGTGTCATACAACCTACAAAATATAGAGGTATATGACTCGAATAAGAGGGTGTATTTTTATCAAACATATTATCAATGTTGGTGAGTTTTAATAGTTGGAATTGTGTTCTAAACTTGTGATGGTGGGGGAACCACTTGATATATAATTTGTTGTGGTTGTTGCATTGGTGGTTGTTGTTGAGCCATTACCGGTTTGCTCATGACCACTTGATTCACTTGATTTGCTTGATTATCCTGATTTGGCTTGGATTGGCTAGAATAAGTTCCTTTGGATTGGTTATTGTTCTACCATTCTTTATTTTTAGACTTTAGTACACCTTCATGGATTTTGATTTCTTCGATTATGCTAGCCTAGGTAAGAGCTTCTTCAAGATGATCTATATTGTTGTAATTGCAATAACCAAGAGATGGGTTTTAGGCAACTCTTGGTAAACAATCGAGTTAGCTCTTCCATTGGTAGGGAGAATGGTAGTTTTGTGATAACAACCCTCCAATGGTTACCAAAATCATAGATTGACTCATCATAAAATTGCTTAAGATTATATAAGTCAGTCAATGAAATTTTATTTTGAACATTGAGGGAAAATATTTCAATAAATTGGTTCACCAATTGTTCAAAAGTATAAATACTATGATGAGGTAGATGGTTATACCACTCTACGAAATCTCCCCCAATGTCTGAGAAAATATTCTGAGCATTAGGGCATCTTGATTTTGAATTCTGAAACATGAGTGAATGAATGTGCTCACATGCTCTCTAGGGTCCTTAGTCCCCTTGAATTTATCAAATTTTGGTATTGTAAAATATGTTGGATATGGTGGTGATGGTACCAAAAAGTGAATTGGTTGATTTATAAGTTGTCTTAAATTTAGCTTTTGGTTCATCATACCATGAGTATGTTGCATCAAGCTATCAATATGTTTTTGCATTGCTTGAATTCTAAGGTTTTCCCCAAGTATGTGGAAGCTCTAAATCACTTGATGATCATGTGGAGATGAAGTGGTGAAATACTGAGGTGTGATGAGATGTTGATGATTTGATGGACTGGACTAAATTTGATGATGTTGGACTTGATGAAATGATTGTGGATGATAAAATGGAGATGATGTTTGAGGACTATGTATGTGTTGACTCATGGGAATGGAATGGTTGTAGGTTGATGTAGGTGTGGGGATGGAGACTCCAGAAGGTTGCGATATCCATGATGGATTTTATGAAAATAATGTAGGCTAAGTGGAAGTGGTAGATAAGATTTTTCACCTGTACTTGTTTTTGGGGATAAGACTGAGTTTTTTGTCGATCCTTGAGCAATTTATTAATGTGTTTCCATGCTTATTTTATGGCCATATATGTGTTAGATGGTGTGGATGTGGTTGGAATGGATGAAGTGGATGGAGGATAAGTTGCAATAGGGATTGCAATTGAATGAGGGATAGTGGATGCAGTGGAAGCTAGCATTTGTGAAGCAACATTGACATGTGCTTCATACAATGGATTGCCATAGGTGGTGGTATATGAATATGGAATGGAAGTACTTTGGATACATGACTATTGTGGAAGGTACCAATGCTAGGAAGGTGCATAAGAAGCCTCAAAAATAGGGTTAGTATACACCTGGGTGAAACTGGAAGGCTATGAATGGGAAAGCTCCTACTAAGAAGAAGGATCATGCCTAGGTGGACTGTTGATTGGTTCTAGAACATAGTTAGCATATCTTACAAAATCTTCCACTTTGGCCATGTCTATGTGGGTGATGTTATGATCTATGGGAGATGATGGCTCAGTTTTTGGAATGGGGATGTTGGTGGCTCTGTGTAACACATCAATGTTTGAGGTATACATAGTGTGTGATGGTCCTACAAACAAACCAAAATAGCTTATATGTATCACATTGATAGGGTTAACCACATAAGTGGTAGGAGAAGATGTGGAACACTCCATGGATGAAGTGATTTGGCTAGAAAGGGCTTGAATAAGAATATTTTCTTAGCTTCAGGTTGAAACCATAAGCTAATGAGTCAAATGAAGGTGGTGAAGTATGTGGAATGTGTAGAAAGAAAATGCAAATGGAGAACACATAGAATTAAACAAGAAATTTAACCCTATGTTTTGCAATAATTTTTATTTTATGATTTTGTGTGAGTTTTGTGTGTTGTAGGTGTGCTAACCTAAACTACTATGCAAGGTGAAATCTAAGGTTGGATGGCAAATGAGATTATTCCTGGTGATGAAATACAAATTTTTTTCTCATGGGTGACTATGGCTTCTATTGGTAAGATATAACGGATGAATATGAAGCCCACCATCGCTAATCTTGAACAATGGTTGGTGATGAAATCCAAATCACTATTGTTTATTGTAAAATGTGCAAAGTGTGTGATTTATTTTAAGATTTGTGTTATCTATTGTGTTTACTCAATATTGAAAATACACCTATTTCACTTATCTAAGCTAGAAGCCAAGAACATGAACACTAAGCTCCTAAAAATAACTTAGGGGTACACCACTTAAGACCCACCCTAAATCATCAAGTGATTCCAACAGTGGAGGGTTCACCCAATTCTTCTACCCTGAATCATCAAGTGATTCTAAAAATAGGAGTATACTTAAGTATTACGATATTATTCCAACTTAGAAAAATAAAAATGGAAGTTTTCAACCCTACTATGCAACTATTTTATGCTTTTGTAATTTCAAATGCAAACAACATATAGAAATAGTGAATGAATACACCATAAATCAACAAAAATCTAAAATAAATGTGATCTAGGGTGAATGCAAGAATGTAATTCTACTCTATTTTAAATTTATATGATGGATTTAAATGCCTAAAATGTAAATAAAAATGATACATTTAATAGAAAATGAATGATTTTATTTTGTTGGTTTTACTATTAAAAAGTAAAAAAATGAAAACATAAATGGGTTAGGGTTTTGAAGAAAACTTACCAGGAAGCCTACATATTTCTTCCCCACTCTATAGAACACCTCATAGAGTCTCTGGACCACTGTAGGGCATTACTTGAATGCTACAGGGCATCCCTCAAATGTTGCAGGGCATCTAAACGATCTCTAATCGAATTATGCAACCTCTAAAAACCCTCATTTTCATGATTTTTGTGTGATCAAACTTTTGGAACATGCAAGATAGAAATAGAAAAAAAAATTAGTGACAATATAAATTAACATGAATAACCCTTTGGGGGTCCCATCGTGATCACCATTTTGTAAACCAAAAATGAACAATACCAATGCAAAAATAAACAAAAGCACAATAATTACACCCGATTGCACAAAATGAGTAAGCTTTTATTAATGTGGCAAATCTCCTAGTTGTATAATGAATATGCCCCAATATGGGGTTTTACAATACTTTTGATACACATTTACAAGATGCTAGGGTTTTGAAACCCTAGTGCAATGAATAGTTGGTGTCTTCTCACTCATCTTCGATCTAAACAAGAGTTGCGGGTGGGCTTGTGTATCCCTACAAGACCACCCTAGCTTCAACAACTTCCAGAAAGATGATTCCTACACCTACAAATAGCAAACAATATAAAGGTATTAGAAGCACCTACAAGGGCTCCACTACGTGAGGCCCTCTAAAAGATAAAATCAACTAAAATCCTAGATGCTACAAAATAGAAATGAAAATAGAAATGCAAGAATGTAAATAAAAATGCACTGAATATCTTACCTTATCAGATAATTTTTGTTTTTTCTTCTGTCATCGATGGTCGCAAGAATTCCTGAACGGTGCTTGAGGGTTGGGGGACTGTAGATCTACTATGAAAAACACCCAGAGGTATTCCAAAAATATCTAGAGGTATTCTATGGAATATGGAGGATGTTCAAGGGCTGAGGGAAGTGTCACAAAACTAGATCTAGTTTGCGAGGGTTTGACAGTGAAAAAATGGGTGATGCGATGGAAGAATGGCTAGGGTAGAAACACTTAAGGATTTCTCTCTAGATTTAAAAATAACTTCAAATATTAAGGGGATATTAAGGGTTTGATTCATTAAAATGACTCATATTTTATAATTTTCCCTTGAACATGTTAGGGTTTTAATGACACAAAACGGATGGTCAAGATTAAAACATGAGGAAGGGTGGAGATTAAGCTTGGGCAAGTGATATGGATTGAGATGGATGGATGGATGGTTGATATTAAAGTGTGGTAGATAGCTAGGATTTATTTATATAAGTACATACATATTTATTAAATATATATAAATATAATATATAAAGTAAATACATATATATATATATATATATATGATTGGAGGACACAGATGGATGAAAAGTGGCTAGATTTTGGTGTCTACAAATAAATTTTGAAATCGAGGTGAATCGTGTCCAAAATCATATAGAATACATAGAGAATTGATTTTTTCCACAAAAAATAAAAAAACAAATAGTGAATTTGTCATAATATTTCAAAAAACTTGGATGATAGACTCTAGGCTACCAACAATAATGAAATAGATGATAGACACTATAATACCGATAGCAAGGGGATGGACGATAGACACTAGACTATCGATAGAAACATAACATATGACATATAATAGACAATAAAATAAAGGATGATAGATGATAGACAATAACATATGATAATAGAAAATAAAGCAACAAATTATGGATAATTAATAATAAATCAACAAATGATGGATGATAGATAGCAAAACAATGGATGATGAATGATAGACAACAAAGCAATAGATGATGAATGATAAATAGTAACATAACGAATGATAGACAATAGACAACAAAATAATGAATGATGGATGATAGATAGAAATATAATGGATAACAAACAATATATAGCAACATAATGAATTATAAATGATAGACAATAACATAATGGATGATAGATAATAGATAACAACATAATGGATGATGAATGATAGACAACAATAAATCAGATGACAAATGATAGACAACAAGTCAAAATACGGATGATAGATAACAATAAATTGAATTATGAATGATAGACAACAACAAATTGAACAACAGACAATAGACAACATCACCAACATTTGATGCCCAATAGCATCTCCTATAAATAATCCAATTAAACGTTACCACTTGTCAAACATGTATTTAATTCATACATGCAGATTTATATAAAAAGGCATCAACAATCATTTTTCATTTTTTCCACTCCAAAGCACATCAAAGAAAATAAAAACCTTTCTAGTATCCTAATCCCTCATCCTTAAAAATTCCTTTAAGATTTGAACCTTTTAAATATCCTAAGCCCTCATGGCTAGCTCTTCCTCCCCTGTTGCTTCAAAAATTTCTTTCAAAAATGTTGTTTGCCTAACCATTTTCAAAATTTTGACTACAAAAGGATACAACACCAAATGGGTTGAGGACTCTAGTCTTCAAGGACTAGTATCCATGCCCTAGTACAATATAGACAACAATTTACTATAAATGTTTTTTAACTCATACGATGATGATAGGTCGATTATGAAGATCATAATCGACAAGAACCAATATTTCACAGTCAAACCCTCATATGTCTAAATATTGATAGGGCTGCCACACAAGGGTGTTAATCCTATCACACCAAAGTATATTTTAACTAATAAGGACAAATGATACCTAGAGATCAACTTTGGTCTCTCAAAAAAGTTTTTGATAGGTATACCGTATAACTCTCCATATTTCAAATATTGTTTAAATTTAAAATTCCATGCACTAAATAAATTTTTCAAGTAATAATTTTGTGTTATAATTTTTTGTAGTTAATAGTTCTATGTATAGAAGGGGCTTAAATATTACAAAGTTTTATAGACAAGTGTCTTCATGTTTGCAATAAATTCTTCCAAGCATAACTCATTTTGTAAAGAAGAACATTAGACCTTATGTTCTGGGTATTGGCCTGTTGGTTCAATGTCTTGGCCACACCAATTTTACTGGAGTATCTATATCTCTGTTACAATACTAATATAGCTAGTTGGCTATATTTCCAAGGGTTCACCAATTCATTGATTTATTCATATAAGTAGATGTAGGTTGATTTACAATTATTCATCATTCACAATATTAATCCAATTGTGTATTCCACAAGAGACTTAGCCCTCTCTAAGTGGCAAAGGACTGTAGCCCTCCTTAAGTGGCAAGCATTCATTTGATTCATTCATTCAAATCAGTGTTGTGTTCATTTGTGAAAAATATATTTTCAAGTGGTATCAAAGCAACGATTTTGGCAAAGTGGGATTTTCATGTGAAATTGTAGAATTAGGGTAATTTGTTTTTGGAAAAAATATCTCATATTTTAGGAGCCATATCTCTATGAAATTTTATTCGATTTAGGCGATTCTTGGATTATTTTGTGTATAATTTGAAGATATTTAAAATGAGTGGTCATATGAAGGAATTAAAGTAGTATTTAAGGATATACAAACTTTTTAAGTTATTCATATAGAACAAGGATAGTGGCAAATTTTATAGATTTTTTCTAGAAAAATATCTCATCTTTCAGAAGCCATATCTCTGTGAAAGTTTATCATATTCAGGCGATTCTTGGATAATTTTGTGTAAAATTTGAAGAGCTTTAAAATGAGTGGTCATATGAAGGAATCCAAGCATTATTGAGGGAGATAAAACCTTTTGAAGTCAATCATATAGAACAAGGATAGTGACAAATTTTGTAGATTTTTTTGGAAAAATGTCTCATATTTCGGGAGCCACATCTCTATGTAAGTTTATCCGATTTAGATGATTCTTGGACCAATTTGTGTAGAATTTAAAGAGCTTTAAAATAAGTGGTCATATAAAGGAATATGAGCAATATTAATGGAGATACAACCTTTGAAAATCAGTCATAGGGAACAAGGGTAGTGACAAATTTTTAATTTGCAATTTTTTTTAAAGATTAAATTTGATTAGTTTGGGTAAGAAAATCAGTTGCAATTTATTTTGCTTGGAAGAAAAATTGTAGATCTAGTTGTCTCTATGGAATTTTAGCTTCAACTCAGTGGGAAGATTTTTATTTCCATAAATCCTAGTTTGCATTAGGGCATGATATATATTGTCAAAAAACCCTGGTTTGCAATAGGGCATCACTATGGAACTCCAAATATTTTTTGGAGAATATGATATTGATGTTAGGGATTGAAACAAAATTAATTGACAATAAAACAACTTTTTTGGTGGAGCAAATTTATTGTCAATTAAATTTGAACAATTTTTTTTATAACCAAATATTCAAAATTGAAAGTAGTCGTTGAAGGATATATAGCCATTGAGAGGAAATTGTGCAACAATCTGCAAGTAGCCATTGGGAATTTTTTTTCATAACCAAATATTCAAACTTGAAAGTAGCCGTTGAAGGATATATAGCCATTGAGAGGGAATTTGTGCAAGAATATGCAAGTAGCTATTGGGAAATTAATTTATCAGTAAGAATTGTGTTCAAAAGTTGTTAGCAAGAAATTTTGCTCAAAAGTTATCAGCAAGAATTGTTGCTCAAAAGTTGTCAGCAAGAATTGTTGCTCAAAACTTGTCAGCAAGAATTATTATTCAAAAAGTGCCAGTGAAAGTTGCTCAAAAATCGTCAAAAAGAAAAAAAGCATTAGCAAAAAGTTGTCAGTGATAATTGTAAAAATCGTGAGCAAGAAAAAAGTCGTCAGCAAAAAGTTATCAACAAGAAAAAAATCATTAGCAAAATTTGTCAGCGATAATTGGAAAAATCGTCAGCAAGAAAAAAGTCATCAGCAAAAAAAAAAGTTGTTAGCAAGAAAAAAATCGTCAGCAATAATTGATGAAAAAAATTTGGCCCATTATTATTGTGCTGTAATCAATTGCATGAAAGCTCAAGCAACAAATACTCCTGCAAATCCCTCAAAATATCTTCAAGATATTATGGCTAATTGTAAAGAAGTATACAACAAAATATTCCAATTCCAGACAAAGCATCCAATATCATATGAAGAAGGATGTATAACTCCTCATCCAAAAGTAATATTGCAAATCAGGTCACGTCTTATATATTCTCTCCAAATTAAATAATTTTTATCAAATGGCAAAGCCTATCAGCAGAAGAAGCTACAAGGGAGCCAAAAGATATTTTCGAGTCATTTCCAACTTTGAGGACAAAGCTTTTCAAGGAGGAGAGCCATGTTACAATACTAATATAGCTAGTTAGCTATATTTCCAAGGGTTTACCAATTCATTGATTTATTAATATAAGTAGATGTAGGTTGATTTACAATTATTCATCATAGACAATATTAATCCAATTGTGTATTTTGCAAGAGACTTAGCCCTCTCTAAGTGGTGAAGGACTGTATCCCTCCTTAAATGGTAAGCATTCAGTTGATTCATTCATTCAGATCCATGTTGTGTTCGTTTGTGAAGAAATATCTTTTCAATCTCCAACCGTATTAAAGGGGATATCCTCAATGCCCAAAGAAACACTAATGCCTTTGTCACAACCACCAATTTTATTCTTTGTTTTTTATGAAGCATATTATAATGTGTAGGATACCCCAATACCAACCTCACCCCAATACCAACCTCACTATACCTAAACTTGAGAACTATCGGTACGACAATCCAATAGGTGTAGGTAACTTTAATTTTTTAAATAAAATCATTATTCTTATATTCAAATACTTTTTTTTTTAAATATGTTCTTGAAATTGAATACAAAGAAGAGCATCCTCTTCTTCTTTAAGAAGGGATGTTGTTATACAGGGTCATATGCAAGAAGCCATTAGATATTCTGACACGCACTCAAAATAAACACATTTAATTGCAATATCTACAAAATATTTTAGGTCTTCTTCACCTATTTCTCATGCACCTCCATTAGTTGCATGTGATGTTTCAATTGATGTTGAAGAAGTCGACCAACCCACGACAGGTAACCTTACTATTTGAATTTGAAACTTTGGTTCAATATTATGTATTTCATTTATTTAAAATTATAATTAGTTTTAATGATTTTTTTAATATGTTTTCAGATCAATGCCAAATAGATCCAATGGAATTGACTTTACAAGTCACATCTTCCTCCAGTAAGTGTAATTACACTAAACTAAATTTTATTGCATCATTTTTTACAATAATTTTAAATTAAATTTTATTGTAATATTTTATAGGGAAGCTAGCTCAATTAAGTTGTAGAATATGACAAGAGATGTTGTCGCCACCTCCACCATGGCCATAGTTTATGAGAGGCCAACAACGTATGCATGAGAAAATTTTATTTTTTGTAAGGAATCAGGGAGGAGCAGCAAGTGATACTTTTTTGGATTTTTCAACTTTCTCTCTTGGAAATATTTTAAGTCTGCATGATATTTCAGAATTGTCTAATCCTCCACTTGATGAGGATTTTATTTTTTATGGCAGCATTCTCGACTCTAATATTTTCAAAGCCATTGATGTTTTTCAAGTTCCACAAAATCATAAGGGAGCACAACCGATTGAAGGGTTAGTTTTTGCAAAAAGCTCCTCCCCTTCCCATCAAACCAATGACCCTATTCTTCTCACTGATGATGATAAATTGAATTTCTTAGAAGATATTTAATTATATGATAATTGTGAAGCAAATCTCAAAGAATATATGCTTCAATATATTATAGAAATAAGAGAGTGGGAATATCGAGTAAAGGTTTTGATCAAGGAAATAAATGTTTGATATAAAAAAAATTCAAAAAGATAGGATATTTTTTATTGGTGAAGAACAAACCACAAAAGCTTGATGCTTTGTCACATCAAGCTATATATAGCAAGGTGAAGTCCACCTCTGTATATAATGATGAAATTTTTAATATTATTTTGAATAGATTAGAAAACCTTAATGCCAAATCCCATGCATACTATAATCAATGGGCTCTTGATACGAAAAAAGTAGAAGTTGCAGAGGCTACAAAATATGTTGTTGAGGTCATTCATATATTTATGTATAAGAGTAGTTTATTTTGTTTTTCCCTATATTTGTCAACTAAAATATTTTTCTTATTTTTGTAGTCCAATTTTGATAACTTAAAGAAGCAAGTGAACAACCTGAATGTTTATCTAAACACTGCCAAAAAAATCTGCAAGCGACTATTAAATTAAAAGAATATTTACAAATCACAATAAAAGAGAACAATACCTTTAGGAGGATAATAAAAGAACATAATTTAGATCTTGAGATTTTGCTAAAACAAAAGAGAAATAAATACCGTTGGACATTTTGAGTCCCTAAGTCAAAGTTGTCATTGATGTCACCATTGATGCCACCAGATGGAGTCATCATTAATACCAAAGATTTCAGCAAGAAATAAAGGCGACAAAGATGGTCATTTGATATTCAACAAGAAGGCAGAAGTTCGAGTGAAACAGTGCAAAAGACAGAAGTTAAAAAGGAGTTATAATATTTATTTTATAAATTATTTAAATTCGGGATGAATTTAAATTTTATAAATAAATATTAAAAGGTACTTTATCAAAGGTGAAATATTATAATGGTTAGAAGTGCCATGGTGAAAACCCAAAATAAAATATTTGTAATTTTCATTACAATATTTTATATTGCAAAAGTGGGTTTATAAAGTCTAAAAATATCTTAATAAACCCAAAGGTTGGGTTTAAAGGTTTAAGACCAAAGAATATTTTAATAAATCCAAAGGTTGGATTTAAAGTTTTAAACAAGGCAAAGTTTATTTCCATCGATGTCATAGAAGCCAAAGGGAAGCGCCGACATTTTTGATTTAATGGAAATGCATATAAATACCATGCCCAAAGTTGATTTTCGAATTATCCTTGCTCGATTTGAAAAAGAGAAAGCATACGAATTAAATGCAGAGCTCGTGATAGAGATTGCGAAATTCATGTTTGAATTGATGGTGAAAGGGACAAAAGCAAGTGCATTGATTAGTTGGAAGCCAACAAGGCACCTTGGCCTAGTGGCAAGTGGGATGCAAGCTTACATTTTGGTGTGCATGGTGGATAGTGTTTGAATCCCATGGAAGCTTTTGGTGGACGTGTTGAAGGCGCCAATCGTTAGGTGCATACATTTTGCAAGGCAAGGAAGGGGTGTTGAAGCACGTGGTGCTTCTTCCTTCCCAATGAGCTTGTAGCTCGTGTGGTGGTTTGCACCATGGGCAAAGACGTTTGTGTGGGCTGCGTTGAGAGTTCGAAACTCTCCAAAGGCAAAGGTACATTTTTATGTTTTATTTTATTAATGCCTAAGTTGGAGGTATAAGGTATTTGGTGGTTGAAGTCTTTGCATTGTGATAAAGGTTGGTAGTTGAGAAATACCATTAGGAGTTATAAGGAGAATTCTATTTTTATTTTCAAGTCTTAAATTTTGCTATTGTGGAATATTGAAAGGTTAAGACTTTGTGGGTTGTATGTTATTTTGAATAAAGGGTTTTGTGATTATTGTGAGGATATTGCTTATTGTTTAAGTTGGAGTGATAAGGTGTAATTGTGATATTATTTTTGTGATATAAAAATTATCCTCTAACCCTTATTGAGTTTGTCAAAGAAGTAATTGTGAGTGTGGCAGATTTGTAAGGACAACTACTCTTCAAGAAAAGGTATGGGCAAAATTCTTCTTTGTTGAGTTAGATGATTGGCTTGATTGAAAATTAAGTTTGGAGTGAAAAGGATTTGATTAGGGTTTCCTTTTCAAAAGTGGTTGAGTTAATGCTTCAAGGTTTTCTAGATTGAGAGTTGTGATTAAACCTTGTTTGATAAGCATTATTGTTTAGACCATTGGTTGAGTGAAGTACATTGAGTTTATGCTTCAAGGTTTTCTGAATTGAGAGTTGTGATTAAAACCTTGTCTTATTAGCATTGTTGTTGAAGCCAATGGGTTATGCAAAGAACTTGAACTTGAGTTAGAAAAGAACATGAGTATCATTGTTATGTGAGATTTGTTGTTGAGCATTGTTGGAAATATTTTGAGTTGGTTGATATATGCTTGGACTAGGGTTTGTGAGAAAGGGTTGTTCCTTGAGGTGATTGGTTGAGTAGAGTTGATTAAGCCTAGTCAAGTGAATGTGTGAAGTGGTTGTTCAAGTTCCATAAAACAAACTATTCTATATTCTGATTTGAGTTGAGATTGAGTTTTTGAGTATAGAACATATTGAGTCTCTAACAATTCTCTTTATGATTCTATGATATTGGACAAGTTCTGTTTAATTGAAGCAGTTTGGACCATATTGAGCAGATTTGCAGCAGTTTCTAGTGGACCTATTGAGCAGATTTAGGGGAGTAAGGTGGACCTATTGAGCATATTTGAGCAGGTTCTGAGTGGACCTATTGAGCAGATTTGAGAAGGTTCTGAGTGAACCTATTGAGTAGAGCTTTGGAGGTGACAGAGCAGAGAGGACAGAGTCTCCAGTGGATAGAGATCCATCAACCAGGACATTGAGGATAGGTCTTCTGAGTGAGGACAAGAGTCTTCAAGTGGAGAGAGATCCATAGTCAGTGTAGTGGAGGCAGTGTCTTCTAGAGGTTCACCAACCAGAGTAGAGGAGAAGGAGTTCTCCTATGGATAGAGATCCACAAACCAGATTTAGGGGATCAACATCTCCTTTGGATAGAGGTCCATAAACATTGTAATTGGGAAGGATTCCCAAAATATTATTTGAGAAATATTTAGAAGAAATATTTTTCTATGGAGGTAGCCCACATTGGGTGAACCACATTAAAAATGATGTCTCTCATGTGTGTGATGCTTTGTGTGATGTTTACTATTTTATTAATGTTGATGCTACTATTTGGATTAAAAGGGAAAAAGTTTTATTGTATACTGTTCACCCCCCTCTCAGTATAAGCACATGTTCTTCAATTGGTATCAGAGCGGGTCTCTCTGTGAAGAGTCTAACAACTTGGAAGAGGATCCTTCGATAGCACACATGACTTCAGAAAGTGAAGAAGAGACTATGTTTGATATAAAATAAGAGTTCTTTGTTGCTCTCAAAAAATTAGAAAGACTTAGAGAGAAAAATTCAAGCTTGAAAGAACAAATTCAGGAAGATGAAGAAGCAAGAGTGGAATTTATACAGAATCTCATAGAACTCAAGATTAAGGTAGAAGAAGGAAAGAATATTGAGCAAGATATGATAGATCTATTGAGAGCCAGGGAAACAGAATGTGAAATATTGGAAGCAAAAATTGTTCTCCTAAGGAATAAACTGGAAAGGACCAAGATACTACAAGATACAGAATATGAGAAGCAAAAAGAGGAATCAAGCTTCCAAAAGGTAGAAACTTCAAACAAAGAAAAGCAAGCAAAGGACATCAGAAAGGAAGAAAGCAAAGAAGAACCCTGGATAAGGGTTAATCACAAGAAGAAGATGACTTCTTCACAACATCCAAGACCTCCAAACAGGTTACATAATTTCTTCCATGGTCATTGTTTTTCTTGCAATAAATATGGTCATAGAGCTGCACATTGTATTCATCATGCAAGATACAATAGAAATTTCAATTCCTTTGCACCTCTCATGGATGATGATGTTATATGTTACAAATGCAATAATTTTGGGCACAAGGCTAGATGGTGTAAAATGATATTTCTTGAGTCTAGAAAAACAATTCCAACAACTAGGAAGGATGAAAGAAAGAATGTTAGGGCCAGATCTATGTTAGTACAAACAACCCTGCATGCTCAAGATAAAGAAGAACAATGGTATCTTGATAGTGGTTGCTCTAGTCACATGACAAGAGACAAAGATAAGTTCATTGTACTAAAGGAAACAAATAGAGGATCAATAAGTTTTGGTGATAATGGATCAGCAAGGATTGTTGGGAGAGGAACTCTAAGTCTAGACAATGGAAAAACAAAAATAGAGAATGTTTTGTATGTCAAAGGGTTAAAACACAATCTTCTGAGTATAAGTCAACTTTGTGATCAAGGATACATGGTCACCTTCCATCCAGATAGATGTGAGATAAGAAAAATAGAAACTGGAAGAATTATTGCAAATGCAAGAAGGACCCCAAACAACTTATATATGCTCAATGAGATCAAAGGGGAAAAGTGCTTTCTATCACAAGAAAATGAGAGTTGGTTATGGCATAGAATATTGGGTCATTTGAATTTTGACAACATAGTCAGTATAAGCAATAAACAGGTAATTAGAGATTTACCCAAAATAAGAAGACCTCAAAACACAATTTGTGCACCCTATCAACATGGAAAGCAAACTAGGACAACCTTTAAACCAAAAGGCTATATATCATCTGAGCCATTGAGTTTAATACATACTGATTTGTGTGGTCCTACTAGAACACAAAGTATTCAGGGTGAGAGTTACTTCATGTTGTTTATAGATGATTATTCCAGAATGGTTTGGGTAACCTTCCTAAAAGAGAAATCAGAGGCCTTTGAAAAATTTAAAGCATTCAAGGAATTGGTTGAAAATGAAATAGGCAAAAGGATTAAGTGTCTACGATCCGATAGAGGAGGAGAATTTACTTCAAATGAGTTTGTAGAATTTTGTGAACAACATGGAATCAAGAGAGAGTACTCAGTAGCAAGAACTCCCCAACAAAATGGAGTAGTTGAGAGGAAGAACAAGACTGTTGAAAACATGGCTAGAGCTATGTTAAATGAATCTAAGTTATCAGATGGTTTTTGGAAAGAAGTAGTATCTACAGTTGTATACATAATTAATAGGGCTCAATTAAGGGTAAATCATCACAAGACTCCATATGAGCTTTGGAAAGGAAGACCTGCTACTATAAAACATTTCAAAATATTTGGAAGCAAATGTTACATAAGATGGGAAGATCAGAACTTGGGCAAGTTTGATCCAAGATGTGATGAGGGAATTTTTCTTGGTTATTCTACAAAGAGCAAGGCTTACAGATGTTTCAACAAAAGAACATGCACTATGGTGGAAAGTATGAATGTAACAATTGATGAGAAGATAGATTCCAGAGAACCAGTTCAGCAAACTGTGTACCAAGAAGATGGATGTTGTCAAGAAGAATTTTGTGAGGAATCAGACAATGATGAAGAAGAAACACAAAGGCTTCTTCCTAAGACTCCTTCTAGGTATGTACAGAAACATCACCCAAAATATCAGATCATCGAGAATCCAGATGAAAGACAGACAAGGAGAAGAATAATAAAACCATCTCAACAAGCAAATTTTTCTTTGCTATCTAAGATTGAGCCAAAAGATTTCACTCAGGCTAGTGAAGATGAATTTTGGGTTAAAGCAATGAATGAGGAATTGGATCAGATAGAGAAGAGCAAAACTTGGGAACTTGTTCCATGACCAAAGGAAAAAAATGTGATTGGCACAAAATGGGTATTCAAAAATAAGTTGAATGAAGATGGACAAGTGGTCAGAAATAAAGCAAGGTTAGTATGCAAAGGTTATGCACAAGTAGAAGGAATTGATTTTGATGAAACCTTTGCTCCAGTTGCATGACTTGAAGCTATAAGGATATTTTTAGCTTTCACAAGTTTCAAGAACTTCAAGGTATATCAGATGGATGTCAAGTCAACATTTCTAAATGGGGTTCTAGAAGAAGAGGTCTACATTGAACAACCAGAGGGATTCATACTAGCAGATACACCAGATCAGGTATGCAGATTGAAAAAGGCATTGTATGGTTTAAAGCAGGCTCCCAGAGCATGGTACTCAAGATTGGATAAGTATCTATAGGAAAGGAATAGAAGATAGTAACTTGTATATCAAAAATGAAGGAAATGATCTTCTAATAGTGGTTGTTTATGTTGATGACATAATTTTTGGAGGAAACAATGACAAGATGTGCAAAGAATTTGCTAAGAATATGCAAAGTGAATTTGAGATGTCTATGCTTGGTGAATTATCCTTCTTTCTTGGTCTTCAGATTTCACAATCAGGAAAGGGAGTGTTTCTTTCTCAAGCCAAGTACATCAAGGAGATGTTGAAGAAATTCAGGTTAGAATATTGCAAACCAGTAAGTACTCCTATGGTCACAGGGTGCAAGTTGAGTAAGGATGATGAATCTCCAGAGGTAGATCAAAGATTATACAGATCCATGATTGGTAGCTTATTATATGTCATAGCTACAAGACCAGACATAGTACAGTCAATGGGATTAGTGGCAAGGTTTCAAGAAGCACCTAAGGAAACACATGTGGCAGTAGTAAAAATAATTTTTAGGTATCTAAAAGGGACTATGGATTTTGGGCTTTGGTATCCCAAAAGTGATAGTTTCACACTAACAACATATACAGATGCAGATTGGGCCAGCAACATTGATGATAGAAAAAGCACAAGTGGAGGAGCCTTCTTTCTTGGAGAAAGTCTAGTCTCCTAGTTAAGTAAGAAGCAGGTTTCAGTATCACTATCTACAATAGAGGTAGAATATATTGTAGTAGTAGCCAGTTGTACACAAGTGTTATGGATGAAGAGAACTTTAGAAGACTTCAAGATAAAGCATGATCAGCCCATTCCTATACTATGTGATAATACGAGTGCCATAAGTATCTCAAAAAATCTGGTAATGCACTCCAGGACAAAGCACATTCTGATTAAGTATCATTTTCTGAGAGAACAGGTGTCAGATAAACAGGTCAGATTGGAGTATGTCACTACAAAGGAACATATAGCAGATATTTTCACTAAGCCACTCTCAAAGGAAACTTTTGAGTATCTTCGAGGAAAATTGGGAGTGAGACTCCCACCCCAAAATTAACCACCTCATGTGGAGGTGGGGGAGGGGCTAAGCTAAGAGGCTCATTCTTAGCCCCGAGCCCCAAAGGTGACCCTTTGCCATTGATGTCAAAGGGGGAGAGATTTGTGTATTGGGGAGAGATTTGATATTTGAGAGAGCATTGAGCCAGGGGGAGCAATGTCCCAGGGGGAGCAGAAGAAAAAGAAAGGTCAGGTTTCAGTAAAAGGATATGGGTTGCCATCAATGACAAAGGGGGAGATTGTTGGACATTTTGAGTCCCTAAGTCAAAGTTGTCATTGATGTCACCATTGATGCCACCAGATGGAGTCATCATTAATACCAAATATTTTAGTAGGAAATAAAGGTGACAAATATGGTCATTTGATATTCAGCAAGAAGGCAGAAGTTCGAGTGAAATAGTGCAAAAGATAGAAGTTAAAAAGGAGTGATAATATTTATTTTATAAATTATTTAAATTCAGGATGAATTTAAATTTTATAAATAAATATTAAAAGTACTTTATCAAAGGTGAAATATTATAATGGTTAGAAGTGCCATGGTGAAAACCCAAATAAAATATTTGTAATTTTCATTACAATATTTTATATTGCAAAAGTGGGTTTATAAAGTCTAAAAATATTTTAATAAACCCAAAGGTTGGGTTTAAAGGTTTAAGACCAAAGAATATTTTAATAAATCCAAAGGTTGGATTTAAGTTTTAAACAAGGCAAAGTTTATTTCCGTCGACGTCATAGAAGCCAAGGGAAGCGCCGACATTTTTGATTTAATGGAAATGCATATAAATACCATGCCCAAAGTTGATTTTTGAATTATCCTTGCTCGAATTGGAAAGAGAAAGCATACGAATTAAATGCAGAGCTTGTGGATAGAATTGTGAAATTCATGTTTGACTTGATGATGAAAGGGACAAAAGCAAGTGCATTGATTAGTTGGAAGCCAACAAGGCACCTTGGCCTAGTGGCAAGTGGGTTGCAAGCTTACATTTTGGTGTGCATGGTGGATAGTGTTCGAATCCCGTGAAAGCTTTTGGTGGATGTGTTGAAGGCGCCAATCGTTAGGTGCATACATTTTGCAAGGCAAGGAAGGGGTGTTGAAGCATGTGGTGCTTCTTCCTTCCCAATGAGCTTGTAGCTCGTGTGGTGGTTTGCACCATGGGCAAAGACGTTTGTGTGGGCTGCGTTGAGAGTTCGAAACTCTCCAAAGGCAAAGGTACATTTTTATGTTTTATTTTATTAATGCCTAAGTTGGAGGTATAAGGTATTTGGTGGTTGAAGTCTTTGCATTGTGATAAAGGTTGGTAGTTGAGAAATACTATTAGGAGTTATAAGGAGAATTCTATTTTTATTTTCAAGTCTTAAATTTTGCTATTGTGGAATATTGAAAGGTTAAGACTTTGTGGGTTGTGTGTTATTTTGAATAAAGGGTTTTGTGATTATTGTGAGGATATTGCTTATTGTTTAAGTTGGAGTGATAAGGTGTAATTGTGATATTATTTTTGTGATATAAAAATTATCCTCTAACCCTTATTGAGTTTGTCAAAGAAGTAATTGTGAGTGTGGCAGATTTGTAAGGACAACTACTCTTCAAGAAAAGGTATGGGTAAAATTCTTCTTTGTTGAGTTAGATGATTGGCTTGATTGAAAATTAAGTTTGGAGTGAAAAGGATTTGATTAGGGTTTCCTTTTCGAAAGTGGTTGAGTTAATGCTTCAAGGTTTTCTGGATTGAGAGTTGTGATTAAACCTTGTTTGATAAGCATTATTGTTTAGACCATTGGTTGAGTGAAGTACTTTGAGTTTATGCTTCAAGGTTTTCTGAATTGAGAGTTGTGATTAAAACCTTGTCTTATTAGCATTGTTGTTGAAGCCAATGGGTTATGCAAAGAACTTGAACTTGAGTTAGAAAAGAACATGAGTATCATTGTTATGTGAGATTTGTTGTTGAGCATTGTTGGAAACATTTTGAGTTGGTTGATATATGCTTGGACTAGGGTTTGTGAGAAAGGGTTGTTCCTTGAGGTGATTGGTTGAGTAGAGTTGATTGAGCCTAGTCAAGTGAATGTGTGAAGTGGTTGTTCAAGTTCCATAAAACAAACTATTCTATATTCTGATTTGAGTTGAGATTGAGTTTTTGAGTATAGAACATATTGAGTCTCTAACAATTCTCTTTATGATTCTATGAGATTGGACAAGTTCTATGTGAGCTTGTTGAGCAGATTTGGACAAGTTTTGTGAGCTTGTTGAGCAAATTTGGTGAGGTTTTGTGGACCTATTGAGCAGATTTGAGCAGGTTCTGAGTGGACTTATTGAGAATATTTGGATAGGTTTTGAGTGGACCTATTGAGCATTTGATTAGGTTCTGAGTGGACCTGTTGAGCAGATTTGAGAAGGTTTTGAGTGAACCTATTGAGCAGAGCTTTGGAGGTGATAGAGTAGAGAGGACAGAGTCTCCAGTGGATAGAGATCCATCAGCCAGGACATTGAGGATAGGTCTTCTGAGTGAGGACAAGAGTCTTCAAGTGGAGAGAGATCCATAGTCAGTGTAGTGGAGGAAGTGTCTTCTAGAGGTTCACCAGCCAGAGCAGAGGAGAAGGAGTTCTCCTATGGATAGAGATCCACAAACCAGATTTAGGGGATCAACATCTCCTTTGGACAGAGGTCCATAAACATTGTAATTGGGAAGGATTCCCAAAATATTATTTGAGAAATATTTAGAAGAAATATTTTTCTGTGGAGGTAGCCCACATTGGGTGAACCACGTTAAAAATGATGTCTCTCATGTGTGTGATGCTTTGTGTGATGTTTACTATTTTATTAATGTTGATGCTACTATTTGGATTAAAAGGGAAAATGTTTTATTGTATATTGTTCACCCCCCCTCTCAGTATAAGCACATGTTCTTCAATACCTTCAACATTAAAATATGATCCTGCAAAAGAAGAAAAGGCATTGTTGGTGGGTTTGGAAACAACATAGGAAGGCCTGATAAGAATTGGTGCATTGCAAGAGCAAACTATTGAGGAAACACATCCTCAACCTCAAGGAGAGTAAAAATATGCTTTAGGCCCCTTGTAGATGGAGAAAGTGAACAAAAAGTTCAATAGTTGACTACAAATTTTGTTGTATAGTAGTCAACAATTTTGTAAATTGTAATAATATGCTTTTCAACTTAATAACAAAGACATTTTCAAAAATTTGTGTATTGTATTTTTTAAATATTGTTTTGATTTATATTTGTGTATTGGTTTATATTTTTTTACCATTGAAACTATGGAATTTTAAAAATAATGATGTTTAAATTTGATAATATGGATGCAATTATGTTTACTGTTGGAACTTTAGATTGGCAATTATGATAACCTATTCTATAGAAATGGTGTCCATGGTGGGTGAAATAGAAGATAGATCAATTTTTTCTTATTAGAACTTTTTAAAATTTTGATGTAATGAATTGATAGTGAATATGGACATAGGTAAAAACTTCTCGTGGGTGATCTTGAAGAAAATTTCTCTAATCTCAATACTTAGATGGGGAGCACCTATGTGTTCAATCTAATTGTTTAGAGAGTCAATGAAGTGATACTTGTAGGTTGTGTATTGTCCAAGAAAGTAGACAACTAGGTGCATACAAGGAGTAAATTGTTACCATAGATATATCATGCAAATTTCTCCAATATTAGGTGTAGCAAGTGAGATATGAATGGTCAAAGTAGGATCACTTAGGATCAAATCAATGGATGGACATAAGAGGGGTAATCAACTCCATAAAGTGGTCACGTATACTTTAAGTAAGGAAAGTAGCTCTTGTGAATGAAAAAGTGGAGGTAATATCACCTTTAATAGTGGTTTTATAGCTCTAATCCTTTCCACACCTGCTTCCTTTCATTTGTTTTATTAGGATTGATATGAATGAGCAAATTGCTTGCTATGTTAATATGGTTATTTGCAACATAGATGTACCCAGGGGGACTTTAAATTTACATTATACAAATATCGTGAATTTCTACAATACATATATAATATAAAATTTTATGATCATAGACAAATAGTCCAATAACAAGGCTTAAATATAAAATATAAAATTTTATGAACATATACAAATAATCCAATAACAGGGCTATGACATAAACATAATTTTTATGAACATATATAGATAATCCAATAATAGGGCTATGATATAAAACATTAAAAAAATTAAATATATATAGATAATCCAATAACAACACTATGATATTTGTATGCAAATAAAGACAACATTGAACAAAGCAATAGAAACAAGCAAGTATGATAAAATAGTTTGTATTTGTATTAACAGTGGAGCCTTGGTCTCCATTTTATAATTTTGTTGGCCCAAGTGTGCAGGGGTCTAAATACAATATCTTTCTTGCTTTATGATATTAAAATGGTCAGAAAGGAGGAATTATTCCTTTCATCAAATACAATAAATCATGGTGTCTTCGGTATTTTCTGCTACAACCCAAGAATGGATGGGCTTTACCTATCCTTGTGGACCATCCTCACTACAACAACCTTCAAGAACCTGTAATCTACACATACATGAATGCAAACAAGGGAATTCAATAACACCTATTGATATGAGTGAAAGAAGCTACCAAAAACCCTAATATGATTATTTGTAGAATCCAAAAATAATATGCAAGAAATAGGGGTTTTAAAACATAAAATATACCTTTCTGATTTTACTTGACCTTGCTCTCTATTTATCGTAGACTAAACTTGCTCCTAAGAAAATGTGGAAATACATTTTGGGATGGCTAAACGGGGCCTAGCATTGGGTAAACATGGATGCATGTTTACCTCTATGTAAATTTCCACTAGCGTTTGGGATTGGAATGCCAAAAACCATAAGGTTTAGTTTAGGATCTCGATGGCTCAACCTCTAAGAACTTTGGTTACCTCTTGTAGGAATTTTGATAGAGTAATGATGTATCTTCCAAAAAAAATTTGTGATGAAGTGATTTTGCATTTATAGGCCTTTTGGAATTTTGGAGGGAAAATATAGGTGGCAAGCCAAGGTCTCCAAGTGGTAGGGACTAGGTAACCACCTATCTTGTGTAGCTGCAATGAGTCACCTAGAGTGTCTCACTTAGGTGGAGTGGTGGTATGTGAGTAGGTGGAAGTGAAGTAATGTGTGGAGTGAGGTGTGAGATGATGCAAATGGGAGGGGTAGTGGTGGCTAGGACATATGTCAAATGGTGAGACAGGGTATCCTAGGGGGATTTACCAGATTTAATAAAATCTAGAAAATAGGATTATGTTGAGGATTTTTATACCTAAGTTTAAACTTAGGAAAATTTTATTATGCAAGAATATGGAGTGGATGGGGGGCTTTGTGAAGGACTAGGTTTTGGTGTCTACAGATGCTCCTTTTTGTACCACGTTGCGTGAAACACAATGCGGTGCAAAAACAAGAGACATCTGGAATTATTGGATGGAGCAACTAATCCAGGTTATCTTAATGTAAAGTTTGAATGACTTTTGAAAATTTTAATTTTAGCTTAACCCCTCAATTGGTGAATGGGTGAAGAATAAAACCCACAAGCCAATTGACCGAATGTGAATGATGAAAAGGGATGAATGTGATGGATGTAAATGTTGTAAATCAAGATCAAGTTGGATACCCCAAGTTTGAGATTTTTGTGTTATCAGTAATTTATCTTTGGTAGCAATGGAGTGCAAGATGATGTGGTAAAGGAACCAGTCACCATGGGAGCTCAAGGACCTTAGTGACTATAGCAATTCCTACCAAATTATTTTTTTAAGAAATTTTTGCATTTTTAACCCCATGAAGAGGGCTTAACGATGACCTAGGAAAATTTTCTTGAATGTAGTCACACTCATTTTTTTTTAATTTACATGGTGGAATTGGTAGCTGCCACATTTTAGGCAAGCTGTTCAAATTTTATGGCTACCATAGTATTATGCACTATCTACCACAAAATATGCCACACAATTCTTCACACAAACTTAAAAATTGAGGGACCAAAATGATCTAATTTTTGGTGTGATGATTTTATGGATGCATTGATTTTTATTTGATGAAAATTATTTTTGTTTCTTTTTTTGTATTTGTTTTGGAAAAATGTGTGTTAGCATCTGTCAAGTTTCAAATACGGAATTATGTTTAGGATTGGTCAATTGCACATTCACATTTACATGTGCCTTCAAAACACATATTTGCATTTAGGTGCACTCAATAAACACAGGTTCACGTTTGGAGGCACAAAATCCTAATATAAATATGTATAGGGGGTTCATTTGGTTTCATTGTTGCAGGTGAGATTTACTAAGTGTTTGAGAGAGATTTGTGGGGGGAGAGCGGTTGTGATGGCAAAATATATGGCAAGAGAGATGAAAAAAATTTGTGGTGCGATCGGGTCTGGTGTCATGGCTAGAATTGTTTTTCAGGTAGTTGAGGTAGGTCCCGATGCCCTTGTTGTTTTATTGTATTTTTTTTTGTGTTTTTCATGTTTTTATGTCTATTTGTTTTTTGAAAACTTAAGTGGGGGTGGTAAAAACATTTCTAGATCCAAGGTGTAGACTAATTGGTTTGACCAAACCTCGTAATGGGGGCGAAGATCAAAGGTTCAAATCTTAGGCCTCATTGGACTAAACACTTATCCCTTTCCTAGTGCTTTCAGTAGCATAAAAAGGTTTTAAATAATTGTGGCATGGTGGTTATAAGGGTGGACTGCACAAAGAACTATGTGGCGGTTTTTGGGGTGGACAACACATAATACTATTGTGGCCATAAAAGCCATCTAGCTTGCCCATATTCATAGTGATTATCAATTCCACCATGTAAATTATAAAAAAAATATGGGGGTGGTAAAAACATTTTTTTTAACTAGTAAATGGGTGGGCAAAAAAAAATTTTGAAGTGAAAAATGATGATGAAATAAATTGAGAATGTTTTTTATTTTTTTGTCTTTTTTTTTAAAGTGAAAAATTATGATGGAATAATGGAAATTTTTGTGTTTTTTTTATTATGAAATGAAATGAGAAAGTTTTTTATTTTATTTTTTTGCAAGTGAAATTTTTGGAGGCCTACCACCATTTTTCTCCTATCCTTTCTTGTGTGAGGAAGGAATTGACTAATGACCACTAGAAGTGGTTGGAGATAGTGGGTTTGGTTAGCTATGGCAAAGTCGAGCAGGTGAGGGCAGATGAGGAGTACTTATTAGCCTTAGCAGAGAGATGGGACCCTGACATGGGGTCATTTTAGCTCCCAACTAGGGAGATTACTATCACCCTAGAAGATGTTTATCACATCTTTTATGTTCATGTCAAGGGGCTACTAGTCCGAGTCAGTCATGACAAGGAGCATGAGCTAAGGCCCTTATTTTGTGATGGATGGAGGGATTTGGATGTGAGCAGGGGTAGTATTCAGTATCTGGAGATGTTCCAGAAGGGAGAGCTACAGTCGCTACCTACATTTATGATGTACATTTTATCCACTATGTTATTGCCAAGCAATACAAGAGCCATGTTCCCATAGAACTATATTAGGCTAGTGTTGGATATTATTGATGAGCCTCGTGTGTATGCTTAGGCACCTTCATTTCTCTACCATATGTATGTGTATATTTATAATGTGAAGAGGTGATAGCAAAAGGATTTAGGCTACAACTTCCTTCAACTTTGGATATGGGAGCACTTCAAAGTGGCTCAACCTGATGGTTTACCCTACAAATGGGATAACTCACACCCTTGTGCTCTTCATTGGTGGACCAATAGGGAGCTTCCACTAAGTCATCCTAGCCGTAGTAGCTATAAGTATCAGGAGATATGGGTAGGATTAACCAATGCAGATGTTATTCGGTAACCATGGAGGGGGATTTCTTGGATTGAGGACAATGCACAGCTACGATGGATTAGGCAGGCTAGATGGGTGGTTGGGTGATATGGTAGAGAGAGGAATTTGATCAAGTTATCTCATGTTCTACAATAGTTTGGGATGGTGTAGGGGATTCTTGATGCCCTAGTCATATATAGGTATCGAGGTGATGAGCTAAGCCTCCTATACATTATCCCATGACATAGATATTGTGAGGCTACATAGTGCATTGGTAGCTCGATATGTCGAGATGTCTCAGCTAAGGAGTTATATGGAGAGGCTACGAGTTGTCCCAGGGGTAGGTCGTAACAATACTTAAATTTTTACTCTTTATGTTGAGATTGCACTGCAAGATTCATGTCAGAGACATGATGTATCTCATTCATAATTACAGGATAGGTACATTCATGCTCTTAAGGATAAATTTTCTCAGCATCACATTCCATTACCTATGCAGCCTTCTTCTTCTATGTCTAGTTCTAGCAAGTGGAGCGAGTCTAGGCCTGGCAGTTCTCACTCTGGGGCTCCTACTTTTTGTGATCCATCAGGGTCATAGGGATCTTCTCATGGTCCTCCTAGAGATCAGGGTGGTGCTAGCTAGTAGCACTTATTACTTTTTTTTATTATTTTATATTTTTTGTGAGCCTTAGTGCTCTTATGTATATAAACTTCAGTCGAACATTTGTATTTGTGATTCATATATATATATATGGTTTTTTTTGTGGATTATTTTGTGTTGCACTTTTTTGGTATGGTTTTATTATGGATGTGTGGATGGATGAATATGTATATGATGGAATGAATTTTTGATGAATGAAATATATTTATTTATAGACACCAAAATCTAGCCACTTGTCATCCATTCGTATCCTCCAATCATAGTCATCCATTATATATATGTATGTATTTATTTAATATATAATAAATATTAATATTTTATATTTATATTTATATATATTTAATAAATATATATGTATTTATGTGAATAAATCCTAGCCATCCACCATGACTTAATCTCAGCCATCCATCCATCTTAATCCATGTCACATGCTCAAGTTTAATCTCAACCCTTCCTCATGTTTTAATCTCGACCACCCATTGGTGTCGTCGAAACCCTAACATGATCAAGGGTAGATTATAAAAGATGATTCATTTTGATGAATCAAGGTCCACAAAAAATCTTTAGAGGTCCCAAATTTGAACATTTGACCTAGCCATTTTGCTACCATCTTCCTCCCTCACTATCGCCATCGCACCTTCCATCGCAAAACCCTTGCAAACTAGATCTGGTTTTGCCTCACTCCCATCCACCCTCAAATGCCACCTAGAGTTCATAAAATACTACTAAGCATTTTTGGAATGTTGTTGGGTATTCACAATCATCACCAAATACCTCTAGGTATTTCCCATAATAGATTTGTAGTTTGTAAGCCCTCAGATGCTTTCGAGTATTCGCATGACTTTCGAACATAGAAATAGGAGCACAGATCAACATTGAAAAGGTAAGATATTTATTGCATTTATTTATATTTTTACATTCTTGTTTACAATTCAACATTACAACATTTAGGGTTTATAGATTTTATCATTCAGAGGGCCTCACACAGTGGAGCCCTCATAGGTGCTATTAACCCTTTTATGTTGTTTTCTATTTGTAGGTGCAGGAACCACATTTTTGGAAGTTATTGTAGCTAGGGTGGTCCCATAGGGATACACAAGCCCACCCACACACTTATTTGGAGCAAAAGATGATGTAGAAGACACCATATATTCACTTGTGAATAAGGGTTTTTAAACCCTAGATTTGTAATCATTGTATCAATACAAAATCATATTGTAACATTGGAGATCAAGGCTCCTCCCATAATAATATCAATATTATTATCTTCATTTGTGCAATAAGCTTTTGTGTTGATTCTGTTATCTATTGCTTTGGTGTTGTCATTTTTTACTTTACAAAATGGTGATCATGGTGGGACCCCCAAAGGGTTCCTCATTTTGATTTACCTTATCACTAATTTATATTTTTATTTCTATTTTGTAGGTTTCCAGAAGTTTGATCATGCAAAAATCATGAAAACTAGGGTTTTTAGGAGTAGCAGAGTTCAATCAGTGGTTGCACGGATGCCCTACAACATTCGAGGGATGCCCTACAGAGTTTAGGAGATACCTCACAACATTCAAGAGACCTTGGTCGATATTTAGAAGAGTGGGGAAGAAATACATAGGCTTCCTGGTAAGCCTAGTTCAAACCCTAACTCCATTTTATTTTCATTTTTTTACTTTTTAATAATGAAATTAACAGGAAAACATTTATTTTCTATTTTAAAAAGTAGTTGCATTTTTATTTTTCATTTTAGGCATTTGCATCTTTCATATAGTTTGCATATAGGGTAGAGTTGCATTTATGCATTCATTATAGTTGCATCATCACATTTGATTCAAATTTCTATTATTTTATGGTGTTTCATTTATTATTTTGTATGTTGTTTGCAATTGAAATGATAAAAGCATAAATAGTTGCATATTAGGGTTAAAGGCTTCCATTTTTGCTTTTCTAATCTAGAACAAGTTCATAATACCTAAGTACACTCCCATTATTGGAATCACTTGATGATTCAGGGTGGAAGAACTGGGTGAACCCTCCACTATTGGAATCACTTGATGATTCAAGGTGGATCTTAAGTGGTGTACCCTAAGTTCTTTTGAGGAACTTGGTGTTAATGTCCTTGGATTCTAGCTTAGACAAGTGAAATAGGGTGTTTTTAGCATTGAGTGAACACAATAGACAACATAAATCTTAAAAATGAATCACACACTCTACACATCACACATTTAACAATAGTGAGTTGGATTTCATCACCAACCATTATTCGAGATTGGTGATGGTGGGCTTCATCTCCATCCATCATCTCACCCCATAGAAACCATAGTCACCCATGAGCAATATTTTTAGATTTCATCACCAGAAATATTCTCATTTTCCATCCATCCTTAGAGTCCACCTTGCATATTAGCTTAGGTTTGCACAGTATAACACACAAAACCACAAAAAAAGAATATATTGCAAAACATAGGATTGAGTTGCTTGTTTGATTCTATGTGATTTCCATTGCATATTTTCTACACATTCCACACATTCACCATCCCCAACCGACTCATTAGCTTATGGTTTCAACTCGAAGCCAAGAAAATATTTTGAGTCAAGCCTCTATTAGCCAAACCACTTCATCCATGGAGTGTTCCACATATTTCCCTACCACTTCTATGGTTAATCCTGTAAGTGTGATACAGATAAGCTATTCTGGTTTATCTATAGGACCCTCACACACTATGTATACCTCAAATACTGATGTGTTGCATAGAGCCATCAATACCCCCATTCCAAAAACTGAGCCATCATCCCCTACCAACCCTAACATCACCTACATAGATATGGGTAAAGTTGGAGCTTTTCTAAGATCCATTAACCCTGTTCTAGAGCAAATCAATAGCCCACCTAGGCATAATCCTTCTTCTCAGTAGGAACTTGCCCACTCACATCCTTCCAGTTTCACCCAGGTGTATACCAACCCTCTTTTTGAGGTATCATCTGCACCTTCCCATCACTTGTCTCTCCCACAACAATCATGTGGCCAAAACATTTCCATCCCATCATCCTATACCACCACCTATGGCAATCCATTGTATGAAGCACATGTCAATGTTGCTTCACAAATGCTAGTCTCCACTTCATCCAATGTCCCCCATTCAGTTGCAATCCCTATTGCAACCTATCCTCCACCCACCTCATCCATTTCCACCACACCTACACCATATACCTCAAAAATTGCCATACAACAAGCATGGCAACACCTCAACAAATTGCTCATGGGTCAACAAGATGCTCATTCTTATCCCCAATAGCAAATACAGGTGGTAGATTTTAAGCCCTAATCTATTCCAACCCAACCTACCTTCTTTACCTCAAATCCATCATGGGTATCACAATATTCTATGGTTTCCATCCCCACACCTCCATTAACCCACACCCATTCCATTCCCACAAGTCAACACATTCATAGTCCCCAAACCTCATCTCCATTCCATCACCCATAATCATTCCCTCATCAAGCCCAACATCATCAAATGCAATCCAATCCATCAAGCCATCAAAATCTCATCACACCCCAACATTTCACCACTTCATCTCCACACAATCACCAAGTAATTCAGGGCTTCCACATACCTAGGGAAGATCCTAGAATTTAAGTAATGCAACAACATATTGATAGCTTGATACAACACACTCCTGGTATGATGAACTAGAAGCCTACTTTAAGATAACTAATCAATCAACCCATTCAATTTTTGGTACCATCACCACCATATCCGATAGATTTTACAGTGCCAAAATTTGATAAATTTAAAGGGACTGAGGACCCTAGAGAGCATGTAAGCACATTTATTCACTCATGCTTCAGAATCCAAACTCAAGATGCTTTAATGCTCAGAACCTTTCCTCAGACATTGGGAGGAGATGTCGTGGAGTGGTATAACCATCTACCTCATCATAGTATTTATACATTTGAATAGTTGGTAAACCAATTCCTAGAAATATTCTCCCTCAATGTTCATAAGAAAATCACATTGTCTGACTTGTATAATCTTAAGAAATTTGATGATGAGTCAGTCTATGATTTTGGCAACCATTGGAGGGTCATTATCACAAAACTACCATTCTCCCTACCAATGGAAGAGTTAACTTGATTGTTCACCAAGAGTTGCTTAAAACCCATCTCTTGGTTATTGCAATTGCAACAATATAGCTCATTCGAAGAAGCTCTTGCCTAGGCTAGCATAATTGAGGAAATAAAAATCCAAGAAGGTGTGCTAAAGCCTAAGAAGAAAGAATGGTAGAACAAGGGCCAATCAAAAGGAAGTTATTCTGGCCAATCTAAGTCGAATCAAGTGAATCAAGTGGTCATGAGTCAATCGATAATGGCTCAACAACAACAATCAATGCAACAAAAACCACAACAAATTTCATATCAAGTGGTTCCCCCACCCCAACAAATTCATAACATAGTACCAACTATGGATAATCATCAACATCGATAATTTATTTGACAAAATTACCATTACACACCTTTTTCTAAATCATATGCTTCCATATTTCATAGGTTGTATGACACAAATCAACTTGCCTTACCTGAGGTTAAACCAGATGATCCTACCAAGCATAGCAAAAGCTATAGGGAACATTTATTTTACCCTTATCATCGATAGAATGGGCATGACATTAACAGCTACTATCAATTTAAAGATATAGTGCAAGACCTAATTGACTTAGGGGCCATCAAGTTTGATAGTCCCTTGGCTCAACAAAATTAGAACCTTGGCATTTATCAAACACCACTTCCTCATCATGAGGAAGTGCAACAAACAATAGGAGGGTCAAACATCAAGACTCCTCCTAATCAAGTCAACCATGTGCAACAATACCAAGGTTTTGTGGGTGCTATTCATGTAGTCACCCGAGGTCAACAATGCACCAATCAACAGAATGCACAATAGTAGACTATCCAATCTCCCGTAGCACCTCAGGCAAGTGTGTCTCCTCAACCTACCAATTCATCATCACCCATTCAGTTCTCTACCAATTCTTCCCAACCAATTCACATTCCAAGCCATCCATCTCCACCCACTCATCTTTCCAATCATCCACAAAGGCCAATCATCTCTCTGAGTAGCCGACTAACCACTAGCCTTAAAATGGCTTCAACCAAACTATCTATTTATGAGCTAATACAACAATCTCCCCCACACCATGAGGCATTAATGGAGATTCTAAAATCCATTGAACTCCAATCTCAGGATACTAATGCCTTTAGCAATTTTATGGGGAATATCCGAACATGTGTGGAGCCTTCCATTACATTTTATGATTTTGAAATCAAACCAATATCATCAAAATCAGTGGACCCTCCATTACACATTATGGCTCAAATTGATAGGAAGCCATTCAAATGAGTTTTGATTGATATCGGCTCCTCCATCAATATCATCACCACCTCTACTCTTCAACATCTTGATCTTCCACCATCTCATATAACCAAATCCACCTTCACCTTGAAAGCATTCAATGATGCTCTCTATTCCATAGTTGGCACTATTGTTTTACCCATCAAAGTGGGGGTAAAAATATTGCATACAATGTTCCACATCTTGGAAGGATCCATGGCATACAATGTACTCCTTGGATACCCCTAGATTAGGGAAATGAGATGTGTCCCCTCTATACTCCATCAATGTCTAAAATATGTACATGAGGGATAAATTCATTGCATACCAATGGACATCGAACCGTTTAAGTATTGCAATTTCATCTCAAATCCCTACGAATCCACTCTTCCATCCACTCATATTTTCTTGACCCCATCAACCACATCATCCACCACACCATCCATCTCTTCATCCAAAGCTCCTATTCCTGAGGAGCTCCCCATCACTACCCCACATCAAGCTTCCACCTTCATGCCCCCATCCTCATCACCATCGACTACATGTACATGTGGTCGAGCCCAATCCACATTGTCCACATCATCAACATCAACATCCCCCATCATTATTCCCTCCACATCATCACCCATTCATCAAACACCTCAACCAAATCCACCTTCATCCACATCAGTTGATGTCTCACAAGTCAAATTAATGGATTGTGAGATGTCATTCCAGCCCACACCTCTCCCATTATCGAAGCCACAAGCCAATCATGAGCCTTCCACATCCACCTCCACATCATCCCAAGTTGTGGTCCACCTCACTAGTCCTAGCATTGGTGAATACATGGTCCAAGACATCACTATTACACCGCTTAGCATCCAAACCGCTAGGGATTACGATCACCCATGTGACCCACCCTTATCCATAGGAGCGATGTACAACATGGGTTCAATGCCTAACAACATCAATTTTATGTATGGGGGGATTGATTCATCATCCAATCCATCTTCCCTAGATGAACCCAAACAACCAACCCTTGCCAATATACAACACATGTCAGGTTTTCCATCTCGATACTTTCATCGAGTCAATTGGTAAGGATATGGCCTAGGATGACATGAACAGGGAATGCATGAGATCATCGATACTCCATATCGAGAAGTGCATGACCATTCAAGTTTAGGCTATCACTCTCATTCTTCCACTTCTTCTTTTGAACAAGCTTTTCAAAATATCCATTTGAATTTAGAAGAAGAAACCCATCACACTGATGACTTTGAGGAGGAAATCTATGAAGAATACGATGTTATATCGATAGCTTCTGATGAATCTGATGAGGAATCGACACCCATCACTCCATTCACCGAACAGGATGAGTATTACCTCAGAATGTTCCCCATCCATCAACCCATATTTCATTTGCTCATCCCTAGGGAGCGAGTTGAACCAATCGGTGAACCACCTCCACTTCATTGATCCACCTCACCGGACAATTTTGTAATATATGTACATAAAAAAACAAACACACAAAAAATTTAAAAAAATCATCATTGCATTGCATGTGCATGGATTTTTTCCTATTGCATTTATTTGTGTTGCTCATTGTTGTTCAGGTTCCCAAAGTTCTTGCATCGGTTCTAGCATATAGGATCTATCCATCCTTCACATTGCCAACCACTAATTTCCCCTTTAAGTTAACATGAATCCTGTTGACTTATTCACCCCACTCCATAATCCATACGATTTGGCAAAGCCAATTCCAATTGACATGAGCCTTATTGATATGGATCAGATTTCCTCACCTCCATCCTTTTTTGAATTCATCCTTTTTGAGGAATTGTTAAGGGCTTCAACCAACTACATTCCTCCATCGCCTCCACCTTCGCCTTCACCTTCACCTTTAGATCCCGAGGTTTTCCAGGTAGACATGGAAGAGACTATGTCAGAAGAGTTTGATAACATCATAGATGACATTCATTTGATCCCAATGCCCCATCAGCTTGAGGAAGGTTCTCATATGTCCATTGAAGATACCATCGATGTGAACCTTAGTTCAGATGTAGACAATCCTCAAATCGTCAAACTTGGAAAAATTTTATCCATAGATGAACAAGAGAAATTAATTGCTCTCCTCAAGAAGAAGGACATTTTTGCATGGTCCTACAAAGACATGCCTGGTCTTGACCCTAACTTGGTTGTCCACAATCTCACCTTGCACCCTGATGCTAAGTTGATCAAACAAAAATTGAGAAAGATGCATCCTACCATTGCCCTCATGGTCAAAGAAGAGCTTCAAAAGCTTTTAGATGTGGGTTTCATTGTACCCATTGATTATCCTGAGTGGCTTTCAAACATGGTACCCATTCGCAAGCCTAACAGGGTGATACACATTTGCACTGACTTTTGAGACCTTAACAAAGCATGTCCTAAGGATGACTTTCCTCTACCAAACATCGATACTCTTGTCGACACTTGCGCTGGCCATGAAATGCTTTCTCTAATGGATGGTTTTTCAGGATACAACCAGATTCGAATCAATCCTGATGACCAACACAAAACAACATTCACTACACCTTGGGGGACTTTTTGTTACAAGGTGATGCCCTTTGGCCTCAAAAATGTAGGTGCCACTTATCAACATGCCATGACATACATCTTCCATGATTACATGCACAAGATCATCGAAGATTATGTGGATGATCTCTTGGAAAAATCCAAAACTCGACAAGAGCACATTGGTGTCTTGGAAAAAGTCTTTGATCGACTTCTAGAGCATAATGTAAGGTTGAACCCCAAAAAGTGTGTCTTTGGTGTCACCTCGGGAAAACTACTAGGATTCATTATCTCCAAAAGAGGCATTGAGGTGGACCCAAACAAATTCAAGGCCATCATGGAGATGCCTCCCCCAACAAACTTGAAGGAATTGCATAGTTTACAAGGAAATATCCAATCGATTCATCGTTTCATTGCACAACTTTCTGACAAATGCAGGCCATTCAATCACCTACTACAAAAGGGGGTGACATTTTCATGGATAGATGAGTGCCAAAAATCTTTTGATGACATCAAGCAATACCTGGCTTCTCCACCAGTTTTAACTCCTCCTTGTCTAGGGGTCCCCTTCCATATTTATGTTTCAGCAATGGACTTTGCATTAGGGACAATGCTTGCACAAAAGAATGAAAAAAATCGAGAGCAAGTTGTCTACTACATTAGTCGAACATTGGTAAGCTATGAAACCAGATATGCTTACATGGAAAAATTATGCTTAGTAGTGGTTTTTACCACTAAGAAACTCAGATATTACATGCTTAGTCACACCACATATGTCATAGCTTGCAAAAATCCTCTGCGTTACATGATGTCTCGCACTTACAATAACACCCACACCGCAAAATGGATAATGCTTCTCACTAAATTTGATCTTGAGTTCATCAACCAAAAATCCATTAAAGGTCAGGTCATAGCTGATCAGCTTGTGGAAGCTCCACTTCCTAGTGATCAACCCTTGATTATTGAGCTCCCAGATGATTCGGTATTCACTGTCACTGAAAAAAAAAGATGTCATTCCAGAGGAAGATGTCGATATCACACTATTATTTGATGGTTCTAAGTGTAAAAAAGGTCAAGGTGTTGGAGTTGTGTTTCATACACCACAGGGGGTACCTATTTCCCTATCTTTCAAACTTGACTTCCAATGCATAAACAACAATGCAGAGTATGAAGCCTTAATATTAGGTCTTCAAGCAACTATAGCTATGGGCATAAAGTGTATCAAGATATTTGGTGACTCCCAACTTGTTGTTCATCAAATAAACAAAGAATACCAATGCAAGGAACCAACAATAAAGCTTTACCATGAAGTAGCAATGACATTGCTCATCAAATTTTATTGGTATGAAATCGATAGTTTACCATGTTCGACTAATATATTTGTAGATGTGATGGCCTCTCTAGGATCATTAATTCCAAATAACTCCGTAGGAGAGGTACAACCACTCATTGTCACAATGATATCTAAATCTGCAATTGTTCGTGCTGAATCTAAGGATGATAAGGACATTTGCTTTATCCATACAAATCCATATGAGCCATTGTCCAACCAAATAATAACCTTCCTCAAGTTTGGAACACTCCCATAAAATATATCATAGACTACTAAACGCACTTTCAAGCAAAAGGTAGCTTGTTTTACTCTCTTGGGGGATGTGTTGTATAAACATGGTTATGATGGAGTCCTCCTTTGTTGTCTCAAGTCTGCAGAGGCACAAAGAGCCATAGTTGAAGCTCATGATGGTACTTGTGGTGGTCATTTTAGTGGAATGGCCATTTTAAATCACATTTTATGCATGGGTTACTATTGCACCACCATGGAATGTGATTGTTTCACTTACATCAATCATTGTTATAAATATCAACAACATGCTAATTTAACTTATGTGCCATCACAAGCCTTACAACCCATTCAAAGCCTTTGGCCCTTTTCACAATGGGTTCTTGATTTGATTGGAAAAATATCACCTTATTTCTCAGGAAAACATACATTCATCATCACAACCACTAAATAATTCACAAAGTGGGTTGTGATAATTCCTCTAACCAGTACGATAAGACCTAGAATTGTGGAGTTTATACTTCATCATATCATCTATCATTTTGGTATTCCCTCAAAAATCATCTCTGACAATGGCAAGTCTTTCAAAAACAAGGATGTTCATCCAAAATAGTTTTTGGAATCCTTACTACCCATAGATAAATGGATAAGCTAAGGCTACCAACAAGACCTTAATTACTATTCTCAAGAAACTAGTCAAATAAAATCATCGATATTTGCATACTCAAATCCCCTTGGCCTTATGGGCTCATCGAAAAAGCATCTGTATATCTATTGGGGCAATGTAATTTTCACTAGTCTATGGAGTTGAAGCAATTATGCCTCTTGAGCTTGAGATCCTCTCATTGTGAATTTCATTGCAAGAATTCATAGATGATGATACTACTAAACAAGCACGTTTTTACCAACTCACGCTTCTTGATGAAAAGTAGGTCAATGCTTTAGAGCATTTAAGATTTTATCAGGACCTCCTAAAATGTTTTTATAACACCAAAGTTCATCTATGTGAATTCCAAGTAGGAGATCTTATTCTTAAGGAGAACTAACAAAACACCAATGCATTTTGGCACCTTCATGACAAATTCATGGCTTATTGGCTAGGTCCATACATTGTCACTCAAAAAGTGGGTAAAGGAACCTATAAGCTTGCCAATATAGAGTGAGTCGAAGAACCTGAATCAATTCACATCATCCACTTGAGAGCATTCTACGATTAATGTAATATATATATATGTGTGTGTGTGTGTGTGTTTATATACATGGCTAATACACAAAAACAATATTGCATTTTACACATTGCATCGCACACATTACATTTCACAAATTGCATTTCATACATTACATTCACAACCACCTTCACACATTTCATTCACCACATTAGAGGGTCATTTATTTAGTTTAGATAATAATTGGTCCAATAAAGTTTTGTTTCCTTAATCAGGGGCACCTTAAAATCATCATCCATTTTATGACATCATTCCATAAATTCAAATTATTATTTGCAAAACACATTTCCATAATCCCTAGGTGTTTTCGGTAACTCAACGACTCCTAGTGTTTCTAGCAACCTCCAATACATGTCAAGTTTTCTTTAGGACCAAGATACATTTCACTAAGAAAATATTGAGTTCTAGGAATTAAATCTAATACTCTTGAACCAAACACAATCACACATCTTAAAAACATCTTGTGTCAAAGAGGAATAATACCATAAATGGGTTGAACCTCGAAGTGAAAAGGGTATTTATTGCTTGTCCCATTATACACATAGTCCAAAAATAAAAAATAGTGGTCTTCACCACTATCACAATTAATTCCAAATACAAGAAAGAGTAGTAAGGATAGGGTAAAATTATCATCACACTTCAGTTGAGAATATGATTCTCCAAAACACTAAATATTTTACACATCACACACCACAGATACTTAAGTTGTATAGATAAAACTATATTTCTAGTCAGATAATTAGGTAGTCGAAATCTCCAAATCTTAGAGATCATATTCTTAGACTATGGATATAATATCCACCGGGGTTATAGACACTTGATTGTGTAGTGAACCCAATAGAGAAAGATTGATTATAATGCTAGAATAATAAAAAGGAATCACTTTTATTAAGGAATCATTGTTGTATTGTATGGGGAACCCAACAATTAATTAATAATTATATTCTTCGATGCCTCAACTATACCAAATGAAATACCTATTTCTACGAGTGTGAAGGTGTGATCAAAGGTCACAACCTTTGTGATGCAGGAGCATCCGGTAGCAACAGGGCAATCTGGCATTGAACAAAATTTTTCTAAGTGTTTAGCAAATCGGAAAAGTAGGGCAGAAGTTGCAACAGGAGGAGAGGTTGCAAAATCGCGACATGTCATGATTTCACGACATGTCGTGAAATCACGACATCACGATTTCGTGACGTCGCGATATCGCGACGTAGAAAGGGCAAGTGAAGCAGCGGCCGAAAGGGTCGCGATATCGCGACGTCATGATATCGCGACGTCAAAGGAGCGAAACAAGGGTGAGGCGGAGGTCTCATCGTGATATCGCGACGTCGCGATATCGCAATGTCAAATCTAAAACAAGGCTTAAGGGCGGAGAAACACAAGGCACGGGCTCGAAAGGCGAAGGCGGAGAGGAGCTACGGCAAGGCAAAATTTGGGGAGGGGGTCACGAAATTGTGACCCCAAAGGCGGCAGCAAGGCGAAGGGGAGTTTTCGTCGTGATATCGCGACATCGCGATGTCGCGACGTTTTGCGGCTAAGGCATGAAGGGGGAGTTTTCGTCGCGATATCGCGACGTCACGATGTCACGACGTTTTTGAGGCGAGGGCATGAAGGGGAGTTTTCGTCGCGATATCACGACGTCACGATATCGCGACGTCGCGATATCGCGATGTTTTTGCAGCCAAGGTACAAAGGGGATTTTTGGTCACATTTTTGCGACATTTTCTACAGACGAAGGCAAGGCGCCAGTTTGGTCGCAATATTGCGACATGTGGTGATTTTGCGGCCGGTTGAAGACAATTTAAAATTTAACACGTGGACAGGCCATGCGCACGAGAAAGGAGACAGCTATTGCAGACAAACATTCTGACAAAGCGACGGTTGTAGGTGAAGGACCAATGAACTGCGTGCTTTCATGGCGGATCAGGGAGTTGGTCAATGAAGGAGGGAAAATTGATGACTCGATGGGGGAAGCCGATTTTGGCAGGTCCTGTTAATTTATTCGTGCAGGTGAGTCATTAATGGGGGAGAGGGTCGAGGCCTCGATAAAAACTTGAGCATTGTAAGTAAAAAGGGGATGGCGAATTAGAGAATGGAGGAGATAGAGTACAGGAGAGAACACGAAGCCGAGCTCGGTCTTTGTAAAACCTGCGGGCTATTTTATTTTTACGTATGTAATTATTTTTTTTTAGAATATTTTAATGAAAAGTGGAATTCTGAGGTGTGATCTCTTGTCCACCGTCAGTGGTATCAGAGTCGAAAGTTCCTGAGTGTGTAATAGATCGTCGAACGTGAGGCAGTTACACCAGGATCTATGGAACGGCTCGTGAGAAAGTGAGTAAAATGCCTCCGAGAAGAAACCCGGTTGGTGGGAGAGGCATGACGATAGCAGAAGATTTTTGGGCTTTACAGCGGCAAGTTCAGGCCCTACAAGAAGAACTGCATAGAGGACACGAACCAAGAAGAGATGCAGACAGTGAAGACGTGGTAGATGAAGAAGAAAATCAGTCTGAAGAAGAAGAGGAGGTTGTAGATCCAGCACAAGCCAGACTATACAAGGCCATATCCCAGATTGGGAAAAGGCCGAAGATAGAAGTTTCCATGTATTTCGGGAACCTGGATCCGGAGGAATTAATCGACTGGATCAATGATCTGGAAGAATACTTCGAGTATGAAGAAGTTGAAGATCCCGAGAGGGTCAGATTTGCCAAGACCAAGCTGAAAGGTCATGCAAGCATATGGTGGAAGGGAGTACAGCTAGAACGGAACCGAAGAGGAAAAGAACGGATAACAAGATGGGAACGAATGGTAGAAAAATTAAAAAGACAGTTTATTCTGGTAGATTACGAGTTGGATCTGCTGAGAAAAATGTAGGGTTTGAGACAGATGAATAAAACTGTCCAAGAATATATGGAGGAGTTTTATAAAATCTCCATCAGAACTGGCCATTTAGAAGCAAGCAAGGAGAAGGTGGCCCATTATATTAATGGGTTGAGACCCAGTATCCAGGAAGAGTTGAGCTTAGTTCGGGTGAGCACCATTGAAGATGCTTACCAGTTTGCTCTAAAAGTTGAAGAAAAACTAAACATAAGGTTTGAGAGCAAGCAAAAGGAAGAGGACATGGAGGAAATACTGGTGGAAGAAAAGAGGAAGGAAAAGAGGAGAAGAAGGAAGAGGTTAGCGCAGCCGGGATCAGAAGGAATATGAGGAACCCAAACCCCAAGTTCAGAACAATGGCTACCCAAGGGGAAGAGGTAGATCTGGACGTGGGTATGGAAGAGGAGTGTTTCGGGGAACATGTTTCTATTGTGGAAAAGAGGGACATCGGGCATATGAGTGTCCCCAGCACCCCGAGAGAGTGAACAAGAAATAAGTGGGTCCTGCCAGAGTTGCTGTGGCAGAGGAAGATGTTGAATCAGAACATTCTGAAAAGGTTGAGAAAGGAGAAGCAATGATCGTGAGGAGGACCATGTTGATTGATGAAGACAAACCAGAGTAGAGGAGAAGCCTGTTTCGCACACGGTGCAAAAGTGCAAGCAAAGTCTATAATGTTATTATAGACAATGGAAGTACAGATAACTTAGTCTCCGAGGAGATGGTTGCTAAGTTACAGCTGGAGAGGAGGAAGCACCCGCATCCATACCAAATTGCGTGGTTGTGGAAGGACCATAGAGCATGGGTCCGTGAACAGTGCTTAGTCACATTCAATATTGGGAAGAACCAGGATGAGGTCCTGTGTGATGTTTTCCCCATGGATGCTTGCCATTTGCTGTTAGGGATGCCATGGCAGTTTGATCGAAGTGCAGTGCATGATGGTCATGCAAATACGTACTCCTTGATGAAATATGGAGTGCGCCATAAATTAAAGCCATTACAGGCAGTGGACGAGAAGGTGTGCAGCAGTGCCAGAATTTGTCTGGTAGAAGGCAGAAAATATTTTTTCCAGGAGACAAAATTTCAGCAGGTTGCAAAGGCAGATAAGTGTCTGGAGGTGTTATAGAAGATGCGGACCGAATAGCATAGAAGTGAAGATCACTTCTCTACTTACCTCGAGTGTCTGATGCAGGAGCATCCGATAGCAACAGGGCAATCTGGCATTGAACAAAAATTTTCTAAGTGTTTAGCAAATCGAAAAAGCAGGGCAGAAGTTGCAGCAGGAGGAGAGGTCGCGAAATCGCGACGTCGCGATATCGCGACGTAGAAAGGGCAAGTGAAGCAGTGGCCGAAAGGGTCACGATATCGCGACGTCAAAGGAGCGAAACAAGGGCGAGGCGGAGGTCTCGTCGCGATATCGCGACGTCAAATCTAAAACAAGGCTTAAGGGCAGAGAAACACAAGGCGCGGGCTCGAAAGGCGAAGGCGGAGAGGAGCTATGGCAAGGCAAAAGTTGGGGAGGGGGTCACGAAATCGTGACATGTCACGATTTCGTGACATGTCATGAAATTGCGACATGTCACGATTTCGCGACATGTCACGAAATCGTGACCCCGAAGGTGGCAGCAAGGCGAAGGGGAGTTTTCGTCACGATATTGCGACGTCACGATATCACGATGTCGCGATATTGCAACGTCATGATATCACGACGTCGTGATATTACGACGTCGCGATGTCATGATGTTTTGCAGCTAAGGCACGAAGGGGGAGTTTTTGTTGCGATATCGCGACGTCACGATATCGCGACGTCGCGATGTCGCGACGTTTTTGAGGCGAGGGCGCGAAGGGGAGTTTTCGTCGCGATATCGCGACGTCGTGATGTCGCGACGTTTTTGTAGCTAAGGTACGAAGGGGATTTTTGGTCACGTTTTCATGATGTTTTCTACAGACGAAGGCAAGGTGCCAGTTTGGTCACGATATCGCGACATGTCACGATTTTACGATCGGTTGAAGACAATTTAAAATTTGACACGTGGACAGGCCGCGCACGTGGGAAAGGAGACAGTTGTTGTAGACAAACATTCTGACAAAGCGACGGTTGCAGGTGAAGGACCAATGAACTGCATGCTTTCATGGCGGATCAGGGAGTTGGTCAATGAAGGAGGGAAAATTGATGACTCGACGGGGGAAGCCAATTTTGGCAGGTCCTGTTAATTTATTCGCACAGGTGAGTCATTAATGGGGGAGAGGGTCGAGGCCTCGATAAAAAATTGAGCATTATAAGTAAAAATGGGGTGGTGGATTAGAGAAGGGAGGAGACAGAGTGCAGGAGAGAACACGAAGTCGAGCTCGGTCTTTGTAAAGCCTGCGGGCTATTTTATTTTTATGTATGTAATTATTTTTTTTTCAGAAGATTTTAATGAAAATTGGAATTCTGAGAAGGTGTGATCTCTTGTCCGCCATCACTTTGTGAAAGAGAGAGTGATTAAATAATTAACTAATAATGTGATTAGTATGGTGGTTAGGAGTAGAATCCTAACATGCCACCTTCCTTAAAAAGAGCTTTGTCCTCAAAGCTCAAAGTAAGGAGCTTCGTTGCTTGTTTTCCCAGTTGAATTTGTGCAAGTTCTTGTACTATTTTAATGTCACTTTTTAGAATGCAAGGATATATTAAAGGTTGAAGCATTAGTGGGGGGTTGCTAGAAAGAATAGTAGAATCTTCCTTAGGAGAATTGTGATGACGGTAGGCTTCCACTTTAGCCAATTCTTCCTGAGTAGAATGAAGGGAAAATAAAGGTGCACTCACTCTTTTGCCTCCTTTCTGAATCAGTCTGCCTATACGATGAGAACTCACTATTTGCGATGAACTTGTGTGTAGTTCTTTCAAAGTGTATGTCTTGCCTTCATTGTTTACTACATGGATGTCTACCTCATCTTTTCGTGGTGCATCGAGCACTTCTTGCACATCGACCTCATTTCCTTCATTTTTATGATCAGGTGCTTTGGTCATGTCGTGCACATCTTCCTCACCTTCTTCCTCTATGGAGTGACAGGGATCAACTATATTCAATAAATACAATGTTTGTGTAGCACAACAATGAAGGGGCCAAAATTGCTCATCACAAGTATAGCAGAGGTCGTTCGCTTGTCACTCCTCCATTTCTTGTAGGCTAAGGTACTTAACTGACAAGGATTTGTATTTTGGAATAGTGTGCGTGAATGTTGATTTATCAATAGGTTGCTCCCCATGTTGACGTTGAACATTGAATGTATCGTCGGCTAGCAAGGCTAATCCAATGGCTTCCTGTAGGGTGCGAGGAGTGTACATCATGATATTCACTCTAATTTCTTCTTTCAATCCATTGATGAACCCACTTATGAGGACTGATTCGTCCAACCCTGTGATGTGATTGGCGATATCCTGGAACTAAATTTTATATACCCTCACTGATGTGATTTGACGTAGGTGGCCAAGATTAAGTAGCAAAAGTAGGTTGGGGTCATGATATATTCTTCCATCGGCCATTTCTTGCATCACTTCTTTCATTTCTTTTGAAACCTCTTTTGAGATCTCTTTCGCAATATCCTTTGCCACTTCTTGTGACCTTCGTCCTTTCTTCGATGCCAAAGTTTTCCAGTGACGCGAACCGTAGCCGTCGGTGGGTAAAATTTATTTTAAACCTTAAGTTTATACTCTAATTTTATACGATTCCACCGTTAACCTGTGTATTTGCCAAAAAACTCTACAAGCAACCAATTTTTTCATGATTTCTTCAGATTTGATGTATATATTTTTTTTTTAATCTACGCTTGGTCGAATCACTCTGCTAGTCTTCAATAGCCATACTTCCGAATTTTTTATAACTTCTCGCTTTTCTTTTCTGTCAGATTGGGTTATTGTTTTGTCCTTTTGGTGAGGTAGACGTCGAAGAGACTATGACAGCCTATTCGTTCACTGTAAAAAAAAAATTGAATTTTATGTCCGCTTATTGCACTATCGCTGCATCAAAACTCACAGTCGATGTCGGCGATTTATATTATGGTGGAGCTCTATTTTTTATTCCGCTATCGGTCTATGTTATCACAGAGGAATATGGTGTTGTGAGGCAAACCCGTACTCACTTATGATAAGGTGGCACGTAAAGTGGAGACGGTGGCTTTGTGGGGAAAAAAAAATTGGATTGAACTAGCTCTGATCCAAATGTAGTGAACCCAATAGAGAAAAATTGATTATAATGCTAGAATAATAAAAAGGAATCATTTTTATTAAGGAATCGTTGTTGTATTGTATGGGGAACCCAACAATTAATTAATAATTATATTCTTCGATGCCTCAACTATACCAAATGAAATACCTATTTCTATGAGTGTGAATGTGTGATCAAAGGTCACAACCTTTGTGAAAGAGAGAGTGATTAAATAATTAACTAATAATGTGATTAGTATGGTGGTTAGGAGTAGAATCCTAACATATTGGCAGTGGAGTACGCTCATGCATGGTGACACGTCTCTCTTGAAGAGACCTATGGATAGGCTAGCTTTTTAGTCTCTTCCATGATATATTTCATCTCAATTTACTCAAGATGGGTTAATGAACTCAATTGCACACACATTGGTTCTTGATTGCCTTGAGTCATTACCATACTCATGATTTAGTAAATAAATTCACTGCACACACATTTGGTCCTAAAGAAATTAGATAGCATTTAGTGAGTTTGTTTGATATCACTAGTATGTCTAAGTCTCTACAAAATAATTAGTTTTCCATATAAAAATCCATATCATTACATGAGTATTTCATTTTACACATCACCATTTTGGTGCCCTTGATTAAACATTAATGCTATAAATGATCAAGAAAAATCTAAACTATGAATGATCATTAGTGCATTAAATCATTTGCATTCATACATATTATCATTGCATTATCATCCATCACACATATGCATATGCATTCAAACAAAAGCATCCACACAAAAGCATAACATAAAAGTAAAAGTCATGTATATAAATATGTATATATCACATGTACAATGAATGCTTGAAGGCTATAAACAATGGACCGCCAAGGATCATATACAAAAAGTGCATCTAGGCACTAACTAATTCCTATAGGAAGATCCTTGTGATACAGAAGGAGCCCTAGACCTAGATCCACTATGCCTAGACTTACTATAACTAACAATACCATATATGGAGGAAGAAGGTCGATCTGGCAGCCTAATTTTGTGTTGCATCAATAGATTCTCCAACTCATGGATGTATCCATCTCAGGATCGAAGGTGTAGTACATCCTACCTCTAGCAATAGTCCTTCTATACTAGCTCTTATTGAAGCCTTGTGATCCTATCCTTACCTCCACCTACAACCACCCATACCTCTAGCTTCACCCGTAGTCAAGCTATCTCTGCATCTCACTCTACCACCATCTATTAGAGCTAATCTCACTCAACCTCGAGCCTCATCCATTCCTCATTTCCCTAATCTAAATGCCTCTCAAGAACCTCCTTCATGTCATCATGGACATCATCATCACCTCCAATATTTAGAGGTTGCTTTGTTGCATCTTTAGCCCATCTCCCTTTATTGCTAGATCGATAACATCTCTAAAATCTGGGAGCCTCATCTATATCCTCTTCCTCAGCCTCTGCCTCTACATCATCATCATCCTTGTCGTCCTTGTCCACTACCTAACTAGGTACCCATGGTGGTTGTGTAGTGAACCATGCAACATTCTCAATGATAGTCTCCACATCATCTACATTGGGGAGATCTATCTCCTCAACATCCTCATAGGTCACCTGACATTCCTCCACATAAGGTAGGCTCATCTTATCATGATGATGCATGTATATCACTAGAACCTTAGGTATCCCCTATCGTAATCCAAACTATCATATCACCCATGAGAACTGGATCAAATCCACTTAACTCGTATGCCATACAACCACCCATATAACCTATTGAACTCTCTACAGCTACTCCCTATCACCAGTTCAACTAGCACCTTGCCATGGTCTCCATTGCACTTGATCAGGTGTCAACCCTACCCACAAATCTATTTACTCCTGGCTATTATAGCTAGGATGACTCAACTACACCTCCCAAGCCACCCACCATCTCAAAGCATAGGTATGCTCCCCATCCCATGTATCACTAGGCAAGCCCATAGGCCAAGCCACATTGAAGTGCTCCCAGCCCCAACACTACAATAGTACACTACAAACCAACCCCTTTCACCCCTACCTCCTCATCTCATACAACTCCAAGTACATTTGAGCTAGTAGAGTAGGAACCCATGCATACACTCGAGGCTTATTGAGCATATCATACACTAGCCTCATCATGTTCCATGGGAACTGATAGCCAGTGTTGTTAGGCACCACTATATTGGCCAATAGGAACATGACCAAGGTAGGCAATACCTCCAAATCCTTCTTGGCATACATCACCATGTACATGATCCCTCTACCCCTCACACTCACATTCCTCCATTGGTCTCCAAAGATCTAACTCTTATCATACTCCTTATCGTGTCCAACCTCGACATGTAACCCCTCCATTGGTACTTTGAGAATGTGGTATACATCCTCGAGTTTCACTATTGCCTCATGAGTAGGGAGCTACAAAGTCCCCCTATCTGTATCCCATATCTCCACCAAGGCAGGGAGATACCCCTCATTAGCCCTCACCACATCAATTTGGGCTGCTCCAACCAGCCCCATAGCCTCCAACCAATCCTAATGCTCCTTCTGTAGTACCTTCCTCACCCTTGATATGAGGGAAAATAATCGATGTCGAGCCTCCAAGATTCTCAACTGTAGCACAACACATACATAGTGCAAGCACATTAATGTCACATTCATTACATAATTTAAAATAAATAAATAAAAATAAAAATTTTGCACAAGTTCAAACAAGAGTTCCAAGGGCACTTACCTCAGCCACCTACATCATTGATCCTATCGTATCTGCTCCCTCGATCACCATTGCCTTCATTCCATCACACTTCTTCGCTCACTCACTCTCCTTCAGACGTAGTTTCTAAAACTTATGAATGTAAGAATGAATATGATTTAACCTCTGTAGACTATTTATAGTTTTTTTTGGTGTGCTCAAACACCCATGGGTATTCACATGGTACATTGAAATTCTAACTAGTGTCTACAAAGTGGTAAATGCTTGTCGACGTCTATGCATGATGTGGATGCTAGTTAGCATCTAGCTTCAAAAAATTTGTAGAAAGACCAAAATTCTCAAAAACATATATTACCTCCACAAAATCACCCCATATTGCATCCATGCATTCATTTCATTATCATATCATATTTTGTGAAACCCAAAATTGATTTGTGCGCTTAATTTTTGTTTATGGCCAAAAGTTGTAAAATCGCCTTACAAACTTCAAAATACCTCAAAACAATCCAAAATTTCACAAAATCATGCAATTTAATCATCAATGCCTTTTTCATCATCACATCTTCATTTCAACACCATCCAAGTCATCAACCTTTGCATTTAATTAAAACATTTTTCAAATTCATTTACAATTTCAAGTTAATCTCATAGGGGTCTACTCTATCCTCTTGGCGATTATAGTGATTGGTTGTCCATGCAATTCAGTAAGATGACTGGATCACCATAAGGAAACTTGAACATCATCATTCAACATCATCTTGTTCAACCATAAAATCATTTTGGGTTACTCATTTTTTGAGTGAGTCTATGCCCAAGTTAACTTGCTCAAAAAGCTATCATTGATGGCATTGTTCATGGGGCTTGAAAGTCATCACGAAAATAGGCCCTTTCTAGGTTGATTGGTTCTAATTGATGGAATTATTCTACAGTCACTAGTTAGTCCTCCAAGGGTTGACTCTTTTTATTTTTGCATTTTTCATCACTTTGCATTTCAATTATGCCAATTGGCATGTTTTCCAACAACATGGAATCACCCCAAACTTGGGGTAGCTAAATTTGATTTTGATTTCCTACATCAGGATACATCATTCATCATACATCTACATTTAGCAAAAATCCCTTCTCAATTGGGGCAAAAATAGAATCAATCACTTGCATTACACAAAAACCTTTTCTCCATTAGGTAAAAATGGCATCAATTTACATCATTCATATCATCCATATTTACATCATTTATATCATCCACATTTACATAAAACACTTGCACTTACACCATTCATCTACATTATTACCCATAATTCTATAAATTGGCTCATGGGACTCATTTTTTACTCATTTTAAAATTGAGGGGGTAAGCTACACCAACAAAATTCTATATTCAAAATCTTCTTTGCATTCTAAGGAAAGAAAGTTGCTTCAACACACCAAACCAAGTGTCTCATATTTTTGCACCGCATTGTGTTTCATGTAACACGATACAAAAAGGGGCATCTGTAGATACCAAAATCTAGCCACTTGTCATCCATTCATATCCTCCAATTATAGTCATCCATTATATATATATATATATATATATATATATATATATATATATATATATGTATTTATTTAATATATATAAATATAAATATTTTATATTTATATTTATATATTTAATAAATATATATGTATTTATGTGAATAAATCCTAGCCATCCACCATTACTTAATCTCAGCCATCAATCCATATTAATCCATGTTACATGCCCAAGTTTAATCTCAACCCTTCCTCAAGTTTTAATCTTGACCATCCATTGGTGTTATCAAAACCCTAACATGATCAAGGGTAGATTATAAAATATGATTCTTTTTGATAAATCAAGGTCCATTAAAAATATTTAGATGTCTTGATTTTAAAAATTTTCCCTAGCCATTTTGCTACCATCTTCCTCCCTTGCCACTGCCATTGCACCTTCCACCGTAAAACCTCATGAACTAGATTTGGTTTTGCCTCACTCTCATCCACCCCTAAAAGCTACCCAGAGTTTGTAGAATATTGCTAAGCATTTTTAGAATATTTTTGGGCATTTGCAACCATCACTGAATACCTCTAGGTTTTTCCTACAACAAATTTGTAGTCCACAAGCCCTCGAATGATTTCGAGCATTCATGTAACTTTTGAATATAGTAATAGGAGCACATATCAACATTGACAAGGTAAGATATTTGTTGCATTTATTTATGTTTTTGAATTCTTGTTTATAGTTCAACATTGCAGCATTTAGGATTTACAAATTTTATCAAGCAGAGGGTCTCATACAATGGAGCCCTCACAGGTGCTATTAACCCTTTTATGTTGTTTTATGTTTACAGGTGTAGGAACTACATTTTTAGAAGTTGTTGTAGCTAGGGTGGTCTCGTAGGAACACAAGCCCACCCGAACACTTGTTTGGAGCAGAAGACACCATATGTTCACTTGAGAATAACGGTTTTAAAACCCTAGAGTTGTAATCATTGTATCAAATACAAAATCATATTGTAACAGTGGAGATCAAGGCTCCCCCCATAATAATATCAATACTATTGTCTTCATTTGTGCAATAATTTTTTGTGTTGATTTTATTATCTATTGCTTTGGTTTTGTCATTTTTCACTTTACAACTATGACAATGTATGCAACTGAGGTGATGGTATTATGTTCTAATGATCATTCATAGATGTTTTAGACTCTTGTTTGATTGACTTTATATTTATTTATTAATCAAAGGCACTAACATAATAGTAACAGGTTAACTATATGTTGATAGCTTGACAATGCGATGATGGTATATAATGGAAGCTTTCTTATGACTTTGTTTGCCTTAGGGATAAAGGATCTATAGTTGTTTTGCAATGAATCAAACATCCTAGTGATCTCAAACAAACTCATTTATTAATCTCCCAAACTTATAATATTCCAATGGTGTAGTGAATGTTCATTCTCAATCATGAGCTCGGACAGATTAATCAATTGTAACTTATGCCAATAAGCTAGCTCATCTGAGAGTGATATCAATTTTTACAAAAGAAGGTCGCTAATATGATAGACATGTCACCATGTGTAAGGATACCCCATTTCTAGGTCAACTCTTATAGACCATTGTTGTAATGGGGATCACCCCATGGTTTTCAAAATACTAAGAATTCTAGGGATTCAAGCTCTTTTCCCTTCTTTTATTGCATTTGGATTTTTGGATTTGGGATTTTATTCGAGATTTTTGCTCATTTTTGTAGAGGATCAAAGGATATTTTATTGCTTTTGAAACTTGTTCATTTTTTTTGAAAGAGCAAGAGGGTATTTTTTTTGGGACTAGCTCATTTTGAATAAGAACAAGGGTTTTTTTTTTTGAATACTTGCTCATTTTGAAGGATAACAAGGGTTTTGTTGTTTTTTGGGATACTTGCTCATTTTGAAGGAGAGTAAGGGATTTTTTATTTTTTTAAGAAGGGTGAGCTTGTCCTTTTGCCAATTCTCAATTTTCTAGACCATGCACATAATTAGATGATCAGGGGAAACTATTCGCTTTATGGAAATAGTTATTCATGACTTCGTCCTTCCTAGAGTTCATAATTTTTTAATGTGTTTTGGTGTGCATAGTCGAAGAGAAAAATTTATGGGGCTAAGACCAACTTGTAGCATTTCAAACTTGTTTGAATTTTTTTTGAGGTTGCTTAAAACACTAGGAGTGGCTGAGTGACCAAAACACCTAGGTATTATTTGATAAAATTTGTGTTATGCAAGATGTAGTTGTACTTTCCTTATGGTATTTTGATAATTAAGAGGTTTGTATAAGATAGTATAGATACCATATGACCATCAACAATCATGATTATATGACCATTGACTATTTTATGCACACCCCTTAGTTTTCAAAAGCTCATGAGGAAAGTTGTAAATGATTACGATTGATGGATTAATGATTAATTATAGACTGAAGGTGCCCTTGATTAAGGAAACAAGACATAGTGGACTAGAAATTTTTCAAATTGACCTAATGATGACTAATATTTTAAGCTACATGAATGGATGCATATGATACAACTGTATGTATGCAATGCAGGTGGTGCACAAAATTTTGGTAATGCAAATATTTTTGTATTTTTGTGTGTGTGTGTGTTATTTTTTTTAAGCCATGTATATGTATATATATAACTCATATCATGCATAGAATACTCTTAGGTGAATGATATTCAATGGTTCAATATCCATTCTTCCCTCTAAATCTACAAGCCTATACGTTCTGGAACCCAAATTTTGCTTGATAATGTATGGACCTAACCAATTAGCCATAAATTTGTCATGCAAGTGTGGAAATACATTGGTATTCTATTGATTCTCTTTAATAATAAAATTTTCTACTTGGAATTCATGGAGATAAAATTTTGCATTATAAGCATGCTTGATGCGATATTGATACACTTGTAGATTGTCTAAGGTATTGGTTTACCTTTCATCAAGGATTGTGAGTTGGTCAAGATGTGCTTGTCTAGCGGTGTTGTCATCCAAGAATTCTTGTAATTTGATTTGCAACAAGGGGATATCAAGCTCAAGAAGCATGATTGCTTAGTGAAAATGATGTTTCCCCCATAGGCATTCTGATACTTTTTCAATAATCCTATAATGCCAAGGATATTTGCGTATGCCAATATCTATGATTTTCTTTGACAAGTTTCTTGATAATGGCTATTAACACCTTATTATTTACCTCAGCTTATCCATTTACTTGTGGATAATAAGGAGTCAAGAAATTGTGTTGGATGTTTATTTGTTGCACAATGCTCAAACATGCTTATTTTTGAAGGACTTTCTATTATCAGAATTGATCTTCAATGGAATACCAAAATGACAGATAATATGTTGAAGTATAAACTCCATAATTCAATGTCCAATCATAGTGTTCATAGGGATCACCTCAACCCACTTTGTGAAGTACTCTATGGCATTGTTGATGAATTTATGTTATCTTGAGGAGGCAGGTGAAATTTTACCAATCAAATCTACGTCCATTGTGAAAAGATACAAAGACTTTGAATGGGTTGTAATGCTTGTGATGGTATATGGGTCAAGTTAACATGTTGTTGACACTTTTGAAATTGCTTTAGGTACTTGCAACAGTCATTTTTCATCATGGGCCAATAATAACCCATGCACAAAATACACATTGTGATGGCCATACCACTAAAGTGGCCACTGTATGTACCATCATGGGCTTCACATATAACTCTGTGTGCTTCTACAAGATCTAGACATCGAAGTAGGATTCCATCAAAGCTATGTCTATATAAGACATCTCCCAAGAGAGTATAACGAGCTAAATTTTGTTTGAATATTATTTTGGTAGTTCATGACAATTTTTCTAGGAGGGTTCCCAACTTGAGAAAGTCCTTTACCTAACTAATCCAAGGATCGTATGGCTCTGTGTGAGTAAAACAAACACTTTTTTCACCCTTAAACTTTGCTCGTAAAATTCTATATTTGGACATTGTTGTGATTATTGGCATTTGGATCTCTCCATTTGTGTTCTTTGGAATCACTAATCCTAAAGAGGCCATCGCATCCATAAATATATTAGTTAACCAAGGCAAGTTGTCAATTTTGTACCACTAAAATCTTGCTAGCTATTTCATTGCTACTACAATGTATTGTTTCAAGATTAGTTCTCTACATTGGTAAGTTCCTTTTACTTGGTGAACGAAAAGTTAAGAATTATCAAAGATGCTTATATGCTTTATTCCCATAACTATGGCAGCTTGAAGTTCTAATATTAGGGAACCATAATTTGTGTTGTTATTCATACATGGAAAGTCAAGTTTTAATGATAAAGGAATTGGCATTCCTTCTAATGTGTAAAACACAACTCCAACACCTTGTCCTTTTTCATACTTTGATCCATCAAAGAACAAGGTGATATCAACATCAACCTCAGGAGGTACTAGTTCTTCCTTTTCATTGGCTGAGAAGACCGAATCATCTGGAATCTTGATAAATAAGGGTTGGTTGTTTGGAAGCATAGCCTCCACAAGCTAATTGGTTATCACCTAACCCTTAAAGGATTTCTAGCTAATGAATTTGAGATCAAATTCTATTAATAGCATTATCCAATTTGTGGTATGGGTGTTGTTGTATGTGTGATTCATCATGTAACACAAATAATTTTCTCTAGCTATGACATAAGTCGTATTACTTAGCATATAATATCTGAGTTTCTTAGTGGTAAAAACCATTGCTAAGAATAGATTTTTAACATAAGTGTATCTTGTTTCATAACTCACCAATTTTTGACTAATGTAATAGATTGCTTGCTCTCTTTGATTTTCATTCTTTTATGCAAGCATTGTCCCTAACGCAAACTTTATAGGAAAAATTTAAATATAAAAATGGAATCCTAAATGAGGTAATGCTAGCACTGGCGATGAGGCTAGATATTGCTTTATATCATCAAAGGTCTCTTGATATTATTTTATCCAAGAGAAGGTGATCCCTTTTGTAGCAGGAAATTGAATGGCCTACATTTATCTAAGAGTTGTGCAATGAATCTATGAATTGATTGAATATTTCCTTGCAATCTATGCAAATATTTAAGGTTTGTTGGTAACAGCATTTTTATAATGGCCTTAACCTTATCGAAATCCACTTAAATACCTCTCTTGGAGACAATGAAACCTAGAATTTTTCCTAATGTGACTCCAAATACATACTTCTTAGGATTTAACCTCACCTTGTATTCTAATAATCAATCAAAGACTTTTTGTCATACATCGATATGCTTAAGATGTGTTTTGAATTTGGATATTAAATCATCCACCTATATTCAATGATTTTATGCATATAGTCATGGAAGATATACGTCATGGTGCATTGGTAACTAGCTCCTGCATTTTTGAGGTCTAAAGGCATCACCTTGTAACAAAATGTCCCCCAGGGTGTGGTGAATGTTGTTTTTTGTTGGTCATCAGGATTAATATAAATTTGGTTGTATCTTGAAAAACCATCCATTAAAGATAGCATTTCATGACCAATGCAAGAGTCTACTACTTGATCGATGTTTGGTAATGGAAAATCATATTTGGGATATGCTTTGTTTAAATCTCAAAAATTTGTGCATGCGTGAATCCCCCCATTCGATTTGTGAACGATTACCATGTTTGAGAGTCATTCAAGATAACCAATGGGTTGTATGAAACCTACATCTAACAATTTTTATAGCTCTTCTTTGTCCATGAGGTCTATGGTAGGATGAAGTTTCCTCAACTTTTGCTTGAATGGTTTTGCTTCAAGAGCTAAGGTGAGGTTATGGACGACCAATTTGGGGTTAAGGCCAGACATGTATCTTTACAACCATGCAAACACACCTTTCTTCCTTCTTAAGACATCTAGGAGTCTTTCTATTTCTTTTGTAGATAAATATTTTACCATTTTCATAATTTATGGGTTTTTTGCTTCTTCAATTAGTTTCACATCAATAGATTCTTCAATTACCATGTGTGAACCTTCTTCTAACTAATGTGGAATAGATATGAGATGAATATCATCCTCCATATTATCAAATGACTTAGGAAGGGTTTCTTCTACCTTGATTTAAAAAATAGAGGCGATTGAATATGAAGAGTACTGAGGTATGTAAGTTTTAGAAGCTCTCAATAATTTTTTGGATAGGATGAACTCAGCTACAGATTACGGGGATGAAATATTATCTATGTCGATAAGGCTAGTGTCTATAGGAATCAATTTCACCAAACCATATTGATTACAGAGTGGGGTGAACAAGTCAACAGAAATCATGTTAACTTGGTGGAATTTAGGTGGTTATGATTCAAAAGGTGGGCTCTCTTGCACACTCTCTCTAGGGAGCAACTAACCTATGAAGGATGGATAGTGGTGTTACCATGTAGGCAACCAAGATGGTGGTGGTGGATCTAGCTTAGGTTACTATCATGGAAGGTGCAAGTGGATGATGGATCGATGGATGGAAAAAATTCTAACATAGTAATCATCTCTTTCATATATAGGTACTATAGGGGCAGCATCTTCTTTGAAATCATCCAAGGTAATAGATTAGGCATCAAATTCCTCTCCGAAGTCTTCCTCATAGTCATCATCAGAAATTTAATTGATCATGTCAATGTGCGGTCACATTTCTAGAAAGGTATCATATAAATGAAGCACAAAGTAAGGGTCAATGTATTTATCCTCACTATCATCACTATCATAACTATCTTCACTATCTTCCTTAGAATCAAGGGTGAGTTACTGGAATGCATTCTCAAAGATGTTGGCATGTATTCTAGGCAAAATATATCATGTGTCTCTCAATAGTGGGGTTCAACAATATTTTGTGGACCCTGCTTATGTCATCCAATGCCATATCCCTACCAGTTAACCCAATGAAAATATCTTATAGGGAAGTATGGGTTGGATAGATATTCTAAGTTGGCACAAAATTATTGCATAGGTTCATTATTAGGAAGAGGTGGATTGAATGAATAATATACTCTTCCATATATATAATTAATCATGTTTGGTTTTGAACCCATGTTATACGTTGTACCTATGACTAAATGTGGGTTGCATGGGTGATTGTATTCTCTAACAGTCTAGATAGGTGGTGTTATTGTAACATTCTCAATTATGTACTCACCAATACTTGGATTGCAAAGATGGACTGTAACTTGAGTGGTAACAGATGTTGATGACTCAAGTGTGGATGTGAAGGATTTAGTGGTGATTGATGGATCAGGTGGGGAAGATGGTGTAGGTTGAGGGTTTCTCTTGGGTAAGTGGCCTTATTTGTGAGATAGTAGATGGTTGCAGGGGTGAATGGGATGATTTTTGGTAAGTGACTGATATGGGATGACTTGTTGAATTGGAGATGTGCATGATAAGTTATGATTGTTTGGTTTATGTGATGATATGTGGTTTGATAAAGGTGATGGTTGATTTGCAGGATGATGAGGTGTGATTTGGAGGTGAAATGTTGTTGAGGTGGAGCCATGATTTGGATTAGTTATTAGAAGAGCTTTTGGTATGGGTGACTTGTATGAGGTGTTGTTATTTGGAGTGGATCTAATGATGAGTGGCTAGATGGATAGATGAGTGGATGGGAGGGGTGGCTCATATGGATTTGAAATCAAGTTGTAATATTTAAATGACTCAGTGTCAGCTGGAATGTAAATAATCTTTCCCTCATGCACATATTTCAAGCATTGATGCAACATTGAGGGAACACACTTTATTTCCCTAATCTAGGGATGGCCAAGAAGTATGGTGTACTACATGGCTCTCTCCAAGATATGGAAGAGTGTATGGATTATTTTCACCCCTACTATCATAGGTAGAACTACATTTTCTACTATGGAACATAAAGCATCATTGAATGCTAGCAATATGAAGGTGGATTATGTAATGTAGTATGGTGGTAGTTTGAAATTTTGGATATCTTCGGTGGTGATGATGTTGATAGAGGAGTTGGTATCAATGAGCATCTATTTGAAGGATTTTCTATCAATGTGAGATACAATATGCAATGAAGGATCGGGTAACTCTGATGATATGTTCTTGACTTCAAAATCATATAATGAAATTGAAGGTTCCATACAAGTTTGAACACTCCCCACAAAAGTATTGAAGGTGTTGGAATCCTATGTCTGAAGTTTAATGGATTTTAATATCTCCATCAATGCCTCATGATGTGGGGGAGATTCTTGTATAAGCTCATATATGGATAACATGGCCAAAGCTATTTTGAAGCTCTAGGTTAACTGACTTCTCAATGTGATGATTGGCTTGGGTGGATGACCTAGAATATGGATGGGTGGATATGGAATGGTGGGGTTTGGATGTATGGAACATTTTTTTGTTGTGTTATAGGAGTAGGTACTACTTGAGTTGGTCCATTTTCTTTTTGTGTGTTATTTATGCATCTTTGCCCATGGGTGACTACATGAATAGCCCTTATAAAACCTTGGTACACTTGAGATACATGATTGACTTGGTTAGGGGGAACTGTATAAGTTGATTCCCTAGTCGTTTGTTGAGTTATCTCATGATGAGGTAGTGCTATTTGATATATACCAAGGTTCTAGTTTTGTTGGGCTAAAGGGTTATCAATCTTGATATATCCCCTTTCAAGTAGATATTGCACTATATCTTTGAATGCATAGCAATTTTTAATGTCATGATCTTTTAGTCGATGAAATGTGTAGTTTAGATGCTCCTTATAGCTCTTGGTACATGTTTTATTTGGATATTTCAGTTTTATTTTTGCTAATGTAATGGCTTGTGCCTTATACAATTTTTAGAATAGAGATGAATATGGTTCAGGCAATGGGATGTAATTGCAGGGTTACCGATTGAATCGATACTGGTAATTTTTTTACAGCTATTGTGGGAGTGTAACCGCATGATAAGCCTATGGTGGTTGTTATTGTTGTTGTTGTGGGGGTTTTTGTACTTGGGCTTGATCTTGTTGTGTTTGCGATGACCATTGGCTCAAGACTACTGGATTAACTTGACCAACCTTGGACTGGCCCTAGTTATTCCTCCTTTATCCCTTGTTTTGCTATTTTTCTTTCTTAGTTTTATCTCACCCTCTTAAATTTTAATCTCTTCAATTACCCGGGCTTAGGCTAGAGCTTCCTTGAATGTTCTATATTTTTGTAGTTGTAGTAACAAGGATATTGGTTTAGAATAACTCCTTGTGAACATTCTTGTCAATTCCTCCATGGGGAGGGAGAATAGCAATTTTGTGATGACTACCCTCCAGTAATTTCCAAAGTCATAAACTGACTCATATTCAAATTGGCATAGGTTGAACAAGTCAATCAATGTTGTTTTATTTCTAACATTAACAGATAAATGCTCCATAATTGGTCCGCTAGTTACTCAAAAGTATAAATACTTTCGTGCAATAGGTAATTCTACCAATCTAGGGCATCTCCTCCAAATGCAATAAAATATTTGGAGCATGATAGGATCATTGTCTTGTATCCTGAAACATGCATTGATGAAACCACTCATGTGCTCTCGGGGATCCTCATCCCCCTTGAACTTATCAAATTTTGGTAATGTGAAATCTATTGGCTAAGGTAGTGATGGTACCAAAGAATGAATGGGGTGATTGATCAACTACCTCAAGGTTGGTTTTTGGTACAACATATCATGTGTTTGCATGGCCAAGCTGTCAATCTAATTTTGCAAGAACTAAAACTTAGGGTCTTCCAATGATAATTAAAAATCCTGATTTATTTGTTGTTTATGGAAGTGGTGTGGGTTGTTAGTTGGAATTTTATGATGATAGATGCTATGGTTGAATGGATTATGGAATGAATTTTGTGGATGGATTTGTTGATGATGCAGATATGGGGATATGATGGTGTGTTGTGCTAATGAATTAGCATGCATGTGATGAAGTGGATGGTTGGGTATGGTTATGGTGGGTGGTCATGACACCCATGATGGATCTTGAATGAAAAAGGTATTTTATTATGGGTTGGATGGATGGTTTGTATCTAGAACTTGTGATTGTTGTTGTGTGTTAGGATGAGTGCTTTGGTTGGCCTCATCCACAATAAATTTGTGTAAGTGCAAAAAATATTGTTGTATAGCAATCGCAGATGCAAACAACATGATCATATGGGGGGTAGAAGATTGGATTGAATGTGTGACAACCATGTGAGTGGATGTGGGTAGAAGGTAGGTGGCAAAGGGGATTGTGATTGAATGAGGAATGGCATATTGTATGGTATCAACTAATGATGTGTATGGGATGGATGTAGGTATCTTTGAAGCCATATTGACTTGTGAGGGGGTTAGAACAGATGATATTTTGATGTGATGGAATGGAGATGTACTAATAAGATGATGATGGATGGGTGAGGGTCATGGTTGTAGTAGTTGATTTAATAAGGGGTTGGTGATGAACTAATGGATTTGTTGTGGATTAGGGTAGATGGTTTCTTAATGCAATGAAATAATAGTGTAGGGTGGAATGGTGATGGAATGCAATGATGGAAATACCAAGATTTTTCTAGTAAAGTAAGTCCTAATGGTATTATTATCCAGATACATGATGCATGGATCAGATGGCATGGGTGGCTCACTCCTAGGACTCTGGGATGGCAACATGGTCAGCCCTCTACATCAAATATATATTAAAAGTGGGGGCACAACTAGATGATCCAACGGATAATTCTAGATACATAGTGTGGGCCACGTTGACTTTCCCCACTACAAAAGTGGTGGGATCTTGGGAAGGTTGAGTGAAATGTTTCATGGATGAATATGGTTGACCTTGGACTTGGGTTAAATCTTTGGCTTGACTCCAGGTTGTTACCATAATCTAAGGGTGGAATGAGGTAAAAAATGTAAAGGTGTGCATGAAATGTGACAGAAATGCAAATGAGAAACAAACAAAGCAAACAAACAAGCAAATGTTTTCTAGGTTTTCACAAGTTTTGCTTTTGTCATTTTTTTTATCTTTTTGATTTTTTTTTAGGTTTTTGAAGTTTTTTATTTTTGTTGAGTTTTTGTGTATTTTGATGTTGAAACTCCTATTCCTAGATGACTAAGGGTGAAAAAAGTAAAATATACTAAGGTAGTTTAAGCCTCAACTCCCTTGTCGAGAAGTGCAACTCAAATGATAAAAAAATGGCTTCCTATGGATATTGGCTCAAGATAACCTTATGGGAAAAAATTACCCCTTAAAGGGGCCACACTGTCTGAGTCTTACTACTTATCTAATACCTGGGAAGAGTCCCAAAGACTTTTGCTTCACTCTTGAGTGAGCTCAGAAAAGAATGAAAAATATGTTCCACTTATTATTAAGCCACATGGTAGAAGAGCATTACTAGTCCTTCCTACTTTGGGTGCACCCAAAAGTAGGGGACCTTTCGATGATAAAATCTGAAATGCCACTCGTTATGGACTACTATGGTTTCTAGGGGGTAATTTTGTGGAAGGAGGTGAATTCCAACATCACTGGTCTTGATTGGGGGTTGGCAATGAGGTCCAACCTTACCAATGTTATTGTGAGATGTGCAAGTGTGTGAAATATTTTGTTTTTTCTAAGGTGTTATGCAATATAACATGCAATTTAGATTTTTTATGCCTAAATACAAAAATAAAAACACATAATGGCAAACAAAAATAGAATAATTGAAAGAAAAAAATAGAAAACATAAAGTAAATTTTAGGAAGGCCCTACAGTGGTTCTGAAACATAGAGCCAAATGTGAGAGCGCGTATGAAACTAGTCAAACGCGAAAGGACATTTGCCAACTACAAGTTCGTATTTGGAACTGGTCAAATGCAGGTCTATGTTTATGAATGTATGTCAGAAACAAGGCAAAGTGGTCTTGAAACACTAAAATACCTAAAAATGCATCTATTGATGTAAATATAGCCCTAGATGCAGATTTTAGACTTTGTATGATCTAAGTATGGAAGATGAAGCCTAAAATTAAAACTAACTTTAACTAATTTCCTTTTTAATTTCCACTAAATATTTTTTTAACCTATGTGAATGCATCTAACCTAAAATTTTCATTGCACACATATTTAAAAATAGAAACTCTTTTTTTTTGTATTCTAAGCTAGAGGGTTTATATTGTACAGACCTATGATCCTTTCATCACTCCTCTAGTATTCTCAAACACTGATTCATAGTTTCTTATAGTTCCAAATGTTCACTGGTATTTACACATATATTGAAACACCCGTTGGTATTTGTGCAGGTCCCTAAACACATGTTCATGTTTGCTCCAAATCCTGAATGTGTTTCCACATTTACATAGGTGTAGGAAAAGGCCGAGGCAAGCTTCAAAACTTCCTAAATCCAATCTTTGATTTTTTGCATGATAAAACTTTGGAAACCTGCAACAAAAGAAAAAAATAAACAAAGATCAAAACCTAAAACATCAAGGCAAATCAAAAATAGAACCTTTTGGGGGTCCCACTATGATCACCATTTTGTATGAAAATAAAGACAACATAAAACAAAGAAATAGAAGCAAGCAAGCATGATAAAATAATTTGTACTTATATTAATAGTGGAGCCTTGGTCTGTATTATACAATGTTGTTACCCTGAGTGTGCAGGGGTCTGAATACAATACCTTGTTTGTTTTATGATATTACAATGGGTAAAAAGGGGGAAATTTATTCCTTTAACCAAATACAATTAATCGTGGTGTCTTCAATCATTTTTAATACAACCTAGAGATGGATGGGCTTCAGCTATCCTCACGTACCATCCTCACTATAATAGCCTTCAATAACCTATAACCTATACATAAATGAAATCAAACAAGGTAATTTAATAGCACCTATTGATATGAGTGAAAGAAGCTACCAAAAACCCTAACATGATTATTTGTAAAATCTATAAATAATATGCAAGAAATAGGGATTATAAAACATAAAATATACCTTGCTAATTTTACCTAACCTTGCTCTCTATTTGTCATAGATTGGATTTGATCCTAAGAAAATGTGGATGTGTGTTTGGAGATGTCTAAACATGGGTTGGCATTGAGCAAATGCAGATTCACATTTGCCTCTGTGTAAAAACTTGCTAGCATTTGGGATTGGAATGGCATAAACCCTAAGGTTTGGTCTAAGATCTTGATGGCTCAACCTCCAAGAACTTTGGTTACCTCCTACAAGAATTTTGATAGCATAAGGATGTATCTTCTAGCCTTTTTTGTGATGAAGTGATGATATCTTTTAGACATTTAGGGGGTTTAGAGGGAAAATATAGGTGGCAAGCCAGGGCTACCAAGTGGTAGGGACTGGGTAGCCAACTATCCTATGCATCTGTAGTAAGTCACCTAGAGTGTCTCACTTAGGTGGAGTGGTCGCATGTGGGTAAGTGGAAGTGGAGTTATGTGTAGAGTGAAGTGTCAAATATGGAAAATGAGGGGGTAGTGGTGGCTAGGAAACATGTCAAATGGGGAGACAAGGTATCTTAGAGGGATTTTCTAGATTTAATAAAATATGAAAAATAGGATTATGTGCAAGATTTTTATACCTAATTTTAGACTTATGCATATTTTATTATGCAGGAATATGGGGTGTATGGGGGGCTTTGTGAAGGACTAGGTTTTGGTGTCTACAATATCAAACATAAAATTGTATGAACATATACAAATAATCCAATAACAAGGCTATGATATCAAACATAAATTTCATAGGGTAAAATCTAGTAGACAACTGATAACAAATACTATGAAATATATCAAACTCTTTTAATATTCATGTAGACACTAAAATGTGGTTAACCCGATTAAGCACCCACAAACAATGATCAAATTGGCATCATATGGCCCCTTGGGCAGCCCTCAGAAGGCTCACAGTGGTTCTAGCCACTCCGAAAGGGTTTTTGGAGGCTTCTGGCCCAATTTTGGGAGGTTTTGGCCCAAAATTCACCATCGTCCCACCCTGGGATGGTGGCATATTCCCACCATCCCACCCTGGGATGGTGGTGAGCCATCATCCCAGGGTGGGACGGTGAGCAGGTTTGACCCAAAAAAAGTCAAATCTGGGACATTTGGCACCCAAAAACTGCCATTTAGCATGCCATTTGGAGCATGCGGGTCAGAGGGCACTGAATCCTTATGACATGCTTCATAATGGAGGCCCAAAATGGAGATTCTCTTCCACACCCAGTGCATGCCTCCCTTTTGACAAATGGCGCCTCCTGCCATGCATGCCCTTGCATGCCTTTTTGCACATGAGCCCCTTTGGGCTATAAAATGGATACATGGTCCACACAAAAATAAGGAGAGGAGTTCTAGGATATGCAATGGAGTGCTTCCGAGATTTCCCCCCAACCTATTGAGCTCTCTTGCCCTCGAAATCTCCTCTTAGCGAAGGAGGTTACCGGGTGACTTCAAGAGGGCCTTTTGAGCGTAACTTTTCCATCCGGGTGAATTTATTCACCAAATTCGATTAAAACACCCCTTATACTATTTAGGATCATTCCCTAGTGGTATTGGTAGCAAAAAGTGGGCATAATTGGTGGGTATCCCTTCCCAGGGTGCCCCCCAATTAGTTGCAGTCACCACCATCCCCCCGGGATGAGGACAAATCCTTGCACAATTTTATTACTATTTTTTAATTATATTATTCTATACTATCATATGATTATGTGGTTTAAATTTCATGCAATTTGGAGTTAAATTGACCAAGTTATAGCATTTTTAAGTTTTTGCAGGTTCGTAGGGCCCATCCGGGCACCCCAGTTGTATGCAGGTGGATCTGGGCCTCAATTTGAAAATATAACCATATGGGTTGTCTTGAAATGTCAATTTATGCATTCTATCCAAATTTCATGAGTTTTGGATATGTTTAGGTTCAGGATTTGCTTGTCTTCGTCTTCGTAGGTTGTAGGCGGGTGGCACAAAATCGAGGGGTCTACGGATGCAATTTCAGATATATTTTTTGGTGATATCCTCTCAAAACATCCTCTTTAACATCTCCAAAAATTTTCAAGTCATTCTGATCTGATTTGATATATTTTTAATATATGTGTTATTTTGCCCCTATGGGGATTGCATGTTTTCCACCATACACCCTTGCTATTTGACCCATTTGGCTTCCTTGTGTGCAGGTGTAGGTTCTTAGAAGGAATTGGGAAGGAATATCAGACATCAGATATTGAATATACAAGCAACGGTGGCATTGGCCCGCCCACCTCGATTGTGGGTACGAGGAAAGGCATTGGATGTGCACCTGGATTTCTTGGAGGATTTGATCCTTGGGCACCCCAAAATTTGTAAAAATTGTATCACCTTTGAGCCCTCAAGGGGACTACTATGTAACCTTGGATTTGATCCACCAAATTAATAAGAAGAGACTTGTTTCATTTCATTTCCTTATTGTTTGGTATTCCTTCATTTTCACATGCATGCTTCTGTTTGATGCTCATAAGCGATATAGGATAGATACACATATTTTTATTCATAATTAGGTGCACCAATTTTCCCTAATTTAGTGGTGATCATGGTGGGACCCTTGTCCCTTATGATTTGGGTGAAAATCTGACCTCAATTTTGCAATTTTTGCCCTTTTTGTGTTGTAGGTGCTCCCCTCCCCACCCTGGAATGGTGGCAGAGCCTTTATCTGGCACACCCTGGGATGGTGGCTTCACCATACCACCATAGGATGGTGGTGAGGCTTCTAATCATCCCACCCTAGAGCGGTGGTGAAACAGAGAGATTTCTGCCCAAAAATTCAGAATTTGGAGAGCTCAAAATGGACAAAGTAAGTGCCTAAACCCTATGATTTTTTGCTACATTTATAGAGACTACAAAATTTGGTTTTTCTTACATTAATTTGTTTGCATAGAAAGGTTAAAAGTTACATTTTTTCTTTTCTTATAACATAACATAGCAAAGGAAGAAGAAAAATCAAAGGAAATCTGAAGTAGCAATGCATCTTTGTGGCTTGATTGTTTATGGCTTACCCAATGGGTAAGTTAGCATTTAGGATTTGCATTCATAAGTTGCATTTGTAGGTTCTTTATCCTAAATTTATGAAAGTAAAACACACTTATTTGCATGCATTTAGTGAATGATCATCGAATGCTTCTTTGCTTACTTTCTTGGGATTAAAAAGAACCCCCACACACCACGCTTTATCTTAACATCCGAGTGAGGTGGGCTCTCATCCATCCACTCGATCGAGACCAATAGTGGATGTCATTACCAATTGGTTGGCTCATGTGAAAGAGTATCATCGGGACCCGTTCCATGTGGCCAAGGCCGGACCCAAGATCTGTCCTAACCATGCAAAATAGCATGCACTCTCTCTTCGGGAGAGGTGTATCGCTGCACCGTGGGTGCTGGGTGAGGGTTGGTAGTACCTATGCTACCTCGTTGGATATGGATTTCATCACCATATTCAGCTTGTATGAGTATATAGGTGAAATCCTTTAAACATTTGAGTACATCATCCAACAATATTTCAAATACGTGACACAAGGTCATCATTTACAAACAACACATCTAAAACACACGAAACAGTTTAGGGATTCACACTTAAAACTTAAAAGAGATAATCATCTATCTTATTGAGTGTTTCCTTCTTGTATGTTGTTTCATAAAAAATTTGTAAAGAAGATAATCACTTGGGGTACTGATAGAGGAGCGCAATGGTGCGCACCCGTAGCCAAGCCCAAGCATGGGTGGAAGCTATGGAGAGTGGATTAGGAGACATGAATCATCTCCGATATAGCCCTAGGGACTTGGTTATACCTCCCTAGTGAGCTTCTACTCCACCTAGCCCCAAGACCATAGGGCACGAGCCTCATATCCGAAGGGATCCTCTATGGGACACCCCGAGGGATGATGGGTATTACATGGGAGAGTGTTCCTGATATGGAGATATTTCATAGGCCTTCCTTGGTGAAAGGCAACTACACATCGAGGTGCTAATAGATAGAGTGGTGCCATGCATCCATGTTCTCGTCAAGGCTGACATGCATAATCCTAGGTAGGAGCATGACTTCACACACTAGTTGGAGCAAGTCGATACGACTTTACCTCCACATCACCTTGATAGGATACAACAACTCATGCAGCCTGATGGGAATGACACCCATCGATCGAGGTGAGCCAATTCTGCCCTACCTTTCCTCATCCAAGAGGGAAGACATGAGGAGATCCTAGAATTTCCTCAAGAACAATATTTCATGCATGCCCGATGTGCCTCTACACCAACTGAGTATAATGAACACATGTTCCAGCCCGAGCCTCAAGTCAATGTGGTGAACCTCGAGAGAGGCAAGTGCCCTATGGAGAACACAGATTACCTTGGACAAGGTCGACCCCAGGGTGAGACTCCTAGGCCCCCTAGGCCTCACACTATGGATCAAATTAGGCAAGTGGTTGCAAGATATACAGAATGCCAAGCTCAGTTCAAGTAGCTTCGATGGGATAAAGAGCAACTAGACCGCTTGCACCAGCTTGAGAAAGAAAGGATCGAATGACAGACCAACGAGTTATTCCAGAAGACTTTGAGAGAGAGGGTCCCTACCCCTAAGACACATAGGTAGGAAGTCCACCCGAGGCAACCCATGCTCATTCGAGAGAGGTCCTCGAGACCTTATCAAATGTTGCCTCCATGACCTCCTAGGCCAGATCGGGAGATGCCTCCCAAGCCAAACATAGGGTGCCCACTATGGGTAGATACCCCCATTTATAGACCAGCTCGAGAGATGCCTTACGGGGCTTATACTGAGCATGAGCCAGAAGTAGAGTATGTTGAGATGCCTTACCGAGGTAGGGGGTGACTTACCACCGCCTCACCCTAGGTTGGAGGATCCTAGACCTCCACCGCAAGATGTGAATAAGGATGAGGAGATCAAGTCCTCAGGCCCTTATAAAGCATTGCTAGAATGCCTAGAGTTAGTAGAGAACAAGACCTCTGGGTCGGGATCTCAAAAGCCCACTATGCACCAATTGCATAGTCAACCCATCCATCCATCAGTACCTATGCCTCCCTATCCAGAGAAATTTAAGTTGCCTCAGTTGGCTACCTTTAAGGGAGAAGAGGATGCGCAAGAACATGTCACTAGGTTCCTAGGTCAATGCTTTGGCATTCATGATGATGATGCTTTGCTTCTGAGGACATTTGTGACTACCCTCATCGGCCCTACCTTCGAGTGGTTTTACCAACTCCCTAAGCATAGCATCCATAATTTGGACCAACTTGTGGATGCATTCCTAGAATGCTTTGCCTTCAACACCAAGAGGAAGGCAACGCTGGCCGATGTAGCTGGGTTGAAACAGTATGATGATGAGTCAATAACAAACTATGGCAATAGATGGTGAACCTTGCTCGCCAAGCTGCCTTATCTTCTCCCCATGTCGGAGTTGACTCAGATGTTCTCCAAAAGTTTCTTGAAGCCAATCTCCTTGTTGCTACAGTTGCAACAATACCCCACTCTTGAAGATGCCTTAGCATAGGCTAGGATCATCGAAGAAATCAAGATTCAAGAGGGTGAGATTGTGAAGCCTCGCAAGAAGGAATGGAACAAGAATGCTAAGAACACCCCAGTGCAACCTAAGTCAGCAGTAGTAAATCAGGTTGCCATTAGTGTCCCAGGGCCAGCGCAAGCCGTGCCACCTCAAAAGCCTAATTATCAGGCCACTCCTAGGAACTATGCCAAGGACAACCAGAATGGTCAAGGGCAAAATCAACAACGTCACCCCAAGCGACAATTCACACCCATTGTAGAATCTATGGACTCGATGTTTGATCACCTCTTGGCGGCCAATGCGATCCATCTACCTGACAGTCGACCTATCGACCCTAATGCACCTAAGCCCAAAGGATACAGAGAAGACCTATATTGCAAGTTTCATAGGCAAAATGGGCATGATGTGCAAATGTGTTTCAAGTTTAAACACTTGGTGCAAGACCTAATTGATAGGAATTCCCTCTAGGTAGACAACCCTATCACACCAAACAACCAACAGATGGAGGTCTTCAAGGACCCCTTGCTTGCCCACGTGGAGCAGGCCAAACCAGTGCCCTAGGTGAATGAGGTTCACCATGCCCCTCCTAAGCAAGGATATGTTGGCATGGTCAGTATTGTGACAAGAAATAGGTGGTATCCAAGTCCAGCTACACCACCTATAGCCTAGGGTGATGTCCCTTCGACATCGTAGCCTATACCGCCTCCTGGGCCGAGCCTCCCACCTAGGCCTATAGTCACCATTAAGAGTAAGCTCGCTCAGAGCTTAAGAACAACATCTGCCTGACTCTCCATCTATGAGCTCATCCAGCAATCACAACCTCATAGAGAAGCCTTGATGGAGATCCTTAAGGCAATTGAGCTTCAGCCCCAAGAGTCTAACTCCTTCAACAACTTTGTGGGGCATGTGCGGCAATGCATGAAACCGGTGATTACCTTTTGAGAAGATGAACTTAAACCGGTTCCACATGATATAGTGGATCCCCCTTTACACATTGTCGCACGTGTGAATGGAACACCATACAAGAGAGTCTTGATAGATACTGGGTCTTCGAGCAACATCATAACTACAACAACTCTAAAGCACCTGAAGCTCCCAAGCATCTCATATTGTCACATCTACCTACACCCTTCGAGCATTCAATGATGCCATATGCTCAATGGTTGGTACGATCATCCTACCTATTCAGGTAGGAGAAAAGATCATCCCGATGATGTGCCACATCCTAGAGGGAGAGATGGCATACAATATCTTGTTAGGAAGACCATGGATCAGGGACATGAAGTGTGTCCCTTCCATCGCTCACCAGTGCCTCAAGTACACTCACGAAGGGCAAGTTCATGTCATCCCCATGGACCTAGAGCCCTTCAAGTACTACAACATGGTGCAGCAGTTACCCGAGTCGACCTTGCCATCGATACATCTAGATTTTTAGCCGAATAAATCTAGCCAAGGTTCGACCCCACCGCTACCGAATACCATGCCATCCTCATCATCGGCTCCACCTCGATGCCTAAGACACCAGTGGATCCTTTGCCTAGGAACCCAGAGAAGTGGCCCATTGAGGAGGACCAACCAATCATATCCACTATCTCTACAGAGGAGATACTTAGCCCGGATGATGAAGAGACACCACACGAGGCAAATGATGAGCCAGATCAAGTCTCACTCTCATCCCTCTTCTATCCATAGCCCTAGGTTATAGTACACCTGGCTTCTACCAGATTGGGAGAATACATGGTTAGGAATGTTACCACTACTCCTACTTTAGAGTTGATGCAAGACATGGGTAGACCCCGTCTTCCCATAGGCACTATCGTGCCTCTTGGTATTCCCCCTAATCAAACGAATTTTATCTATGGGGGCCTTGACTATGGCATCGAACCTTACCAACAGTAGGAGGAGGATGAGGAACCTTTTGGAGAAGACATTAACTACTTGTCTAACCCTAACTTCGCCCTGAAGTACCTTGACCTATGCAACTGGCATGGTTATGGGTTAGGCCTGTATGAGCAAGGCACAAGAATCCCTTATCAACCATAATATCAAATGCCCTATGACAAGTCAGGAGTGGGATGCAACAATCCCTTGCCTCTAGATGTCCTCATGGATGGCCTAAATCGCTTGAATATAGGCTATGAGGGTGGGTTGGCCCAAGATCCTTATGCCAATCCCAATACAGTCTACTCCCTAGGGGACTACTTCCCATGGCTATATGGGAACCCCATGATCCCTAGTGACATTCCCCCATATTTTGAGAGAGGGGAAGGTTCACGAAGTTGTCCCCATGTCTGTGATGAGTCAGATCAAGGCACCTCATATGAATGGACCTCAGACGATGAGTCAGGTTACGAGGTGGCACCATATGACCCTTTTGAGTCGGATAGTGATCATTCACAAATTGTTCCCATTAATGACCAATAGGAAGGCCTCATACATCTGTTCCCTTTCCTTGATCCTGTCTAGTGGTAACTCCTTCCTCCTGAAGAGCCGGTTTGCCCATAGGAAGCTAGACCTCCTAGGGAGGGAGCAGTTAATTTACTTGAGCAGTTGGGTCCTCGTGAGCCTGAGGCACTACGAGATGAGAATGAAGAAATCCTCATCCATGATGATGATTATGAGGAACTAGCATATATGGGACCACACCTACCTGATCACCCGATCCCAAGGGGTAACAATGAGATTCCCATATACGACAGTGACTATGAGGATGAAACAGAGAGGGCATACCTTGGCCCTCATTACTTGTGCCATCATCATGAGCCCATCGACATAGATGAAGTCTATCATCAGTTGCATGTTGGCCCATGCTTAAGGGCAAGGCCTATCAATTTAGGCCAGATTCACCATGAGGTCTTTCCAGACCCACCCACACACATGGAGCTCCTTGAGCCTAATGATCCCATCTTGCAATCTATTCCTAGACAGGATCCAGAGATCCCCATTCCCCCAGAACCACATCTGGGGGTGGGAGATGATATCAATACATAGTCACATGCACGTGGTCCTAGAGAGCAGACACATTTCATCAATATGATCTCCATTGATTTGACCACACCACTCCACAACCCAGTCGATCCTTCCAAACCACTCCATCTAGACCTAGATGCGATTGATTGGGATCACGCTGATTCACCCCCATCACCCTCTGAGTATTGGGCTTGCGGTGGATTGTTTCACTTCTCCATAGGACCAACTCATGATGTCTTCCATGCTGAGGAGGAACCCGAGGTTCCCATCGAGGATTTAAATCTAGCTAATGACATCCATTTGATCCCTACTCCCCATCAATTGGAGGAGGGGTCACATATGTCAATCGAGCCTACGATTGACAAAGATATCGACTCAGATCTTGACAACCCATAATATATCAAGCTAGGGGAAAGCCTATCCCCCGAAGAGCAAGCCGATTACATAGCCCTTCTCATAGAGAAGAAGGCAGCTTTTGCATGGTCTTACAAGGACATGTCGAGACTAGATCCAAATCTGGTCACCCACAATCTAACGCTTGACCCCAAAGTCAAGCCTATCAAGAAAAAGTTGAGAAAGATGCACCCAACAATGGCCTTGATGGTCAAATATGAGCTACAAAAACTATTGGATGCCAAGTTTGTCATTTTTGTAGACTATCCACCATGGTTGTCCAACATGGTCCCCATCAAGAAGCCTGATGGGAGGATTCACATTTGCACCGATTTTCGAGACCTAAACAAAGCGAGTCCTAAGGATGATTTTCCTTTGCCAAGCATAGATGCCCTGGTAGATGCCATCGTAGGACACGAAATGCTCTCCCTTATGGATGGCTTCTCTAGGTATAATCAGATTCGTATCAACCCTGAAGACCAGCTCAAAATGGCGTTCACAATGCCTTGGGGAACATTTTGTTACAAGGTCATGCCATTTGGCCTTAAGAATGTCGGTGCCACCTACCAGCATGCCATGACATATATCTTCCATGACTACATGCACAAGATTTTGGAAGATTACATGGATGACTTACTAGCTAAATCTTTATTACGTCATGAGCACCTAGATGTCTTGCGCAAAGTCCTCGATCGCCTTATTGAACATAATGTGAGACTGAACCCCAAGAAGTGCATCTTTGGCATCACATCTAGAAAGCTCTTGGGATTTATAGTTTCCAAATGAGGCATCGAAGTGGACCCTAACAAGGTCAAGGCAATCCTTGAAATGCCTCCCCGACTAACATCAAGTAGCTTCATAGCTTGCAGGGGAGGATTGCATCCATCAAATGCTTCATAGCACAATTATCGGACAAGTGTCGACCCATGAACAAACTTTTGCACAAGGGGGTCACATTCCACTAGGACGATGAGTGTCAGGATGCCTTTGATGCAATTAAACAATACCTAGCTTCGCCACCAGTGTTAGCTCCACCTAGACCAGGGGTGCCATTCTGATTATATATCTCAGCTACTGAGACAGCATTGGGTGCCATGTTAGCCCAAAACAATGAACTACACAAGGAACAGGCCACATACTATCTCAGTCGCACCCTGGTGAGCTATGAGATCAAGTACGCATACATTGAAAAGTTATGTCTAGCGGTGGTTTTTGCTACCAAGAAGCTACGACACTATATGCTCAGCCACACTACGTATGTTGTATCTAAAGAGAATCCATTGTGATACATGATGAGTCATACTTATCATAGTAGTCGCATGGTGAAATGGATCATGTTGTTGATAGAATTTGACCTAGAATTCATAGGACAAAAGTCAATCAAGGGTCAGGTCATTGTTGATCAACTTGTAGAGGCTCCTCTCCAGGAGGATCAACCTCTTAGCATGGAGCTTCTCGATGATGGAGTCTTCCAAATATCAGAATCACCTGATTCTGATGAGCCTGAGTCACAGGAAGATATGACTCTTTTCTTCGATGGCTCCAAATGCGAGCAAGGGGGTGGCGCAAGGATCATGTTTTTCACACCGCATGGGGCTCCCATACCCCTATCATTTAAACTTGATTTCCCCTGCACCAATAATAATGCCGAGTATGAAGCCTTGCTCATAGGGCTTAAAATGGCTATCGCCATGAAAATCACCAAGCTCAACATTTTTGGTGACTCCTTGCTCATTGTCAACCAGGTCAAGGGAATCTTCCAATGCAAGTGCCCAGTTTTGCAAGCCTACAAAGCCCTTGTGGACAAATCCCTAGAAAAATTTGAATGGTATGACATCGAGGCACTCCCTCGATCATCTAATCATTTTGTGGATACAATGGCCTCTTTAGGATCCTTGATCCCGCAAGACCCCATAGGGGAGATGACAACCATTCAAGTCAAGATGCTATCACAATCAATGGTTGAGCATGAGAGCACTCAAGCCATGCTAGAAGTCCACTTGATTCAAATAGAACCTCATCAAGAGATATTCTCACACATTCACGAGCGCTTGAATCATGCCGCTTGGGGGACTTTGTTCCCCCAAACCCCTTTTGATAGCAGCACAATGCTATTCTTACAAGTTCTATCCCAATCAGCATTTGCTCGAGATGAACTTCATGAGGGATAGGCAATTCATGCAATCGAGGCTTCCACACAGTAGGACTGGTCCACACAGATTAGAGAGTACCTAAAGCTTGGTAACCTCCCTCCTAGATTATCGCACGCTGCCAAAAGGACATTTAAATGGAAGGCAGCAAAATTTGTCTTGTTAGGAGACATCTTATACCATCGGAGCTATGAAGGAATCCTCCTTCATTGCTTAGAGTATCAAGAATCGACTTGGGCAATGGCCCAAGCACACGATGGTACTTGTGGTGGCCATTTTAGTGGCATGGCCATCACAAAGTGCATTCTTCGCATGGGCTATTATTGGCCAACTTTAGAGCGAGATTGTTGCGCATATGTGAGGAAGTGCATGAAATGTCAACACCATGCTAACTTGACACATGTACCTTCTCAGGCCTTACAACCGATCCAATCGGCTTGGCCATTTTCACAATGGGGGTTGGATTTAATCGGGAAAATCTCCCCTGCATCCTCGGGCCATCACACATTTATCATCATGGCTACCGAGTATTTTACAAAGTGGGTGGAAGCAATTCCCCTTACCACTACGATAGGACCCCGCATAGCGGAGTTCATATTGCATAATATCATTTGTCATTTTGGTATTCCATCCAAGATCATTTCGGATAATGGGACATCATTCAAGAATAAATATGTGCGTGCTTTGACAGCAAAGTATAATATCCAGCACAACTTTTTGACACCTTATTATCCACAAGCAAATGGGCAAGCAGAAGCATCAAACAAAACATTAATTGCCATATTGAAGAAAATAGTCAGAGAGAATCATACCGATTGGCACACGCAAATGCCGCTTGCCCTATGGGCTTACCGCACTAGCATTCGGATGCCCACTGGGGCAACTCCATTCTCACTAGTGTATGGAGCCGAGGCAGTCATGCCTCTAGAGCTAGAAATCCCATCACTACGCATATCCATGCAGGAGTTTATTGATGATGATACTGCATGACAAGCTCACCTAGATCAACTTATGTTGTTGGATGAACATCGCATTAATGCACTTGAGCATCTACGTGTGTATCAAGAGTGGCTCAAGAGAGCCTACAATATGAAAGTCCATCTTCGAGACTTTCAGGTTGGTGATCTTGTCCTAAAAGAGAACCAACAGAATTCTAGCTTGTCGCCCCACCTACGAGACAAATTTATGGTAAACTGGTTAGGTCCCTTTGTCATCACTAGTCAAATAGGGCCTAGAACTTATCGCCTAGCTTCCCTTGAAGGTGTCGAGGATCCTAAACCCTTGAACATCCTTCACTTATGGCCATTTCATGCTTAGAGAGCACCCAAAAGGCTCCTAGCGAGTTTTCACCATCTAGGTCAAGTAAAAATTCTCCTAGACTATCTACGATCATCTAGGTCAACCCTAAAAGCCCCAAAGGCATCCATAAGCCCTTTGGTCACAACCAAATACCCCTAGGTAGTCATAGACACTTTCTAAGTGTCGTCGACCATCTAGGTCACCCAAAAGGCTCCTAGCAGGTTTTCACCATCTAGGTCAAATAAAAATGCTCCTAGACTATCTACGATCATCTAGGTCAACCCTAAAAGCCCCAAAGGCATCCATAAGCCCTTTGGTCACAACCAAATACCCCTAGGTAGTCATAGACACTTTTTAAGTGTCATTGAATGCCTAGGTCACCCAAAAGGCTCCTAGCAGGTTTTCACCATCTAGGTCAAGTAAAAATGCTCCTAGACTATCTACGATCATCTAGGTCAACCCAAAAGCCCCAAAGGCATCCATAAGCCCTTTGGTCACAACCAAATACCCCTAGGCAGTCATAGACACTTTTCTAAGTGTAGCATAATGCCTAGGTCACCCAAAAGGCTCCTAGCGGGTTTTCACCATCTAGGTCAAGTAAAAATGCTCCTAGACTATCTACGATCATCTAGGTCAACCCTAAAATCCCCAAAGGCATCCATAAGCCCTTTGGTCACAACCAAATACCCCTAGGCAGTCATAGACACTTTCTAAGTGTCATTGAATGTCTAGGTCACCCAAAAGGCTCCTAGCAGGTTTTCACCATCTAGGTCAAGTAAAAATGCTCCTAGACTATCTACGATCATCTAGGTCAACCTAAATGCCCCAATGGCCCCAAATAAGCCCGTTGGTCACATGTATATACATATCAATCAAAAATTCAAAAACATCATCAAAACATCAAAATACAAAAACATTGCATCGCATTGCACTTTCATACATATATATCAATCAAAATTTCAAAAAAAAAAACATTATCAAAATTTCAAATCAAAAATATTGCATTCTCATCAAGTTGCATACCATTGCATTATCATTTGCATTAGGCATAATCATCATTTGCACTTTACATTTTTAGAGTGGCCCATACATGGCTAGCATTCAGATGGTACACTAAGTCATAATTCACAATCAATGTTGTCAAGGTCATCATTCAACTCATTCCATATTTTACTTATCATTTCCATCTACATTTCATACATTTCCATAGTCGTGTCCATTCCCTTCACTTAGCCATTTGTTTTAGAATGTCATTAGGGTTTTCGGTCACTTAGCCATATCTAGTTTCTTCTCAGATTTTGTAGAAGGCTAGTGAGATTTTTAGGAGGTAGAGTCTTGCTGAGATTGTGCCTCATATACATCAAATCCCAACACATTTCACACTAATAAATCCAAGTTTTATGAAAGGAAATATGAAACCCACAAAGTGGTCTAGGGTACCTTGAGCGAAAAGTTTATCCTGCTCATCCCCCTGTGTGAATGGTTCAAGGATGCTGAGAATTGGCAAAAGGACAAGCTCTTCCCTACCCAATTCCCCAAAATAAATAGTGGTTTTCACCACTATCAAAAATCCCAAACACCCTTGATCCCTAAAGTCATAAGGATTCATACTACACATCCCTGAGAAGGATGGGTAGTCATCCCCAAGGCCTAAAATATCAATACCATTCAAAAGCAAAATCCCAAAAGTTCACCATAAAAATTCCCAAACACCCTTGATCCCTAAAGTCATAAGGATTCATACTACACATCCCTGAGAAGGATGGGTAGTCATCCCCAAGGCCTAAAATATCAATACCATTCAAAAGCAAAAAATCCCACAAGTTCAACTTTGAAATCAAAATTCAAAATCAAAATCCTCAAAAAGCAACAATAAAAAATAATAGTGGTTATCACCACTCCCCAAATCCCTTGCTCAAAGAAAATCAAATACAAAATAAACAGTGATTATCATCACTACATATGAGCAAGTATCCCTATAAAATTGAATAAAAGAAAGATGCTTGAGCTTGAATCCCTGGAATTCTCAGCATTTGAAAAACCATTTAGGTGATCCTCATTACAGGTTTGGTGGATAGCCTACTTGGCAATGGCGGTATCCTAAATGCATGATGATATGTCTACCACATTAGCTTTGCGTGTGTGTAGACCAATGTTTGCATGTGGATGAGCTAGCTTTTGGTCACCTATACTACCTAGTGGTCTAATCCAACTGAGTACAGAACTTCAGATTGTGTCATTCATAGAGTGATCCTCATTACAAGTTTGGTGGATAGCCTACTTGTCAATGGTGGTATCTTTATGCATCTCGCAAGAATGAACTCACTTGCACACACAGGGATATTGAGTATCTTGGTCATCCTAACAGATTCATACCTTGTCAAAAAGTCTTGCACGGTTAGTATACAACTTTTGATCAGTTGACTAGAGTGTTTGAGTCTCGTGAAAACCTCATGAACATCTTATAAACATCATATCACTTCACCACATTCATTTCAATTACATTATTCACAAATCCATTTACATAAGTCTCATAGACCATATTACATATGAATTGATGCATTCTATATCATCTATGGTGCTAGCATAATACGTCATATAGGCATACATCCATACATGTACAAAATCAAATCAAATCACATTACAAACATATGCATACATAGGCATTCATCATCATCTCATAAAATCAAATTGCATACATTTCATAAAACAATAAACACATGATGATAAACCACATAAAAAGCACATATATATATATATATATGTATATGTATGGGACAAAAAGATACATCATGTTGCCCATAGGCTACAATAAAGTGAGTCCTCAAACTTCACACTGCTAAAACATCCAAAAACACAAAAAGAGTCACGCGAGCCACTACCATGGTCACGCAGGACCGGTACTATGACTCACACTCCCACCTGCAGTCAGAGTCCTCTATGAACTCCCATACCTGCTACCACCTACCCTATCAGCTCTCCGCCTAGACCCTGGTGCCTCCATCCTAGAGGAGGACTGCCCTATCCTACTGTGGTGACTCTGGTATGACCCACTGGCAGCTGCATCATCCCGTAGATGCCCTCCAAGGTGCACTACCTCAGTCTCCAGCTCATCCGCATAAGCCTGACCCCATCGGCACCATGCCTAGTAAGTCTCCACCATAGAATGGAGTTGTGTCACCTCTGCCTACAACCTAGCCACCTCCCCACTACTGGAGTCCTCCCATGTAGGGCTTCGAGATCATAACTATGCTCGAAGAGATGCTATCTCGGCTTGAGCCACCTGTACCTCAGCTCACTATGCTGCTAGCTCCGCCCATACATCATGCACCTATGTCCATAGGAGATCTCTCTCCTACCTCACCCTGAGTAGCTCATCTCATAGCTCTACCTCTGTGCCCCTAGATGCCATCGATGGTGCCTGCACCTCCTCATCCCCAACATCATCATCCCCCAAGTCATCTCGATCTCCCAAGTCCAGGAGAACTGCATGCTCCCCTGCCATGTGTCCCTACCAATCACCTGCCTCACCCTGGTCCTCACCAAAAACCTCCTGATGTGCCTCCCTAGCTGCACCTCTCCCCGATGGCCCCTCTCCATGCCCCTGGCCTATCACCCACCAAGCATCATACTCCGCTATAGTCTCGACATCATCCACATCTGGAATGTCTACTACAAGATCCGTATCCCATGCCACTACCTCTACCACTGGCCATGCCAATGTCCTCTCATCCTCATAACATCGATAAGGCACCAACTCACTAGGAACCCCCTGGCGTAGCCCAAACTATCACATCACCCAAGAAAATGGGAAGTACTCCCACTCCATGCCATGTCACCCAATAAGCCATCTACCCCGTCGCACCCTACGAAGCTATACAATAGCATCTGCCCACTCTAGGCAATCTCTGTATGGCCTCCAAAACACCTAGCCTACCTCGAGTCATGAGAATAGATCTGCATAGTGACCCACATCACCTATGAATCACCGACTCTATCCCCTCTCTTGAGCCCTCTACCATAGGATGCCATATCCTATCTCCTTGTCTACCAGCTGTGCTCGAGTCATCCATGGTAGCCCATGTGGTCGCCCCACAACTATGTGTTACCATCCCCAACACTACAACAAAAAGCTACACCCAACACCCTTCCACCGATGATAGCGGATCTCGTACAACTCATCGTAGAGCTATGCCAATAGTGTAGTACCCCATGCCATCACCAGTGGCTCTGCCATAGTGCACCTCACCAACGCAAACACTATCTCCACCAGGTTCCATGGGAACCTCACTCTAGAAGAGTCAGGTAATAGCATATTGGAGATGAGCATCATAAGTAGTGTATGCCTCACCCCCAATACCTTCACCTCATGCCAAAATCCTACCAACATACCCCCCTTCAAGTAGTCCAGCTCTACCATCTCTAGATCATAACTGAAGTACCTCTCGAGCACTGCCTATCTCTGGTCTCGTGGTGTCATGTGGATCGACCGCCCTTCTATCAAAATCTGAAGAATTTGATAGATGTCCTCAAGCATCACCATCATCTCCCCAGTGGGTAGATGGAAGGTATTGGTGCATGGATCCCACCGATCAATCAGGGCAGTCAGATATGCACGGTCTCCTATAACAACCTCTAGTCGAGTCACCTGCTTGAGGCCGATGGCATCCAACCATTCCCAGTCCTCTATGGTCAAGGCATCCCTCATGGAATCAAAGAGAGTTGGTACTTGATACCGACTCCTCACCACCTAGCAGGGATAGTAAACTCAATAATACAACACTAAAATGGCCTCGCATGGCCCCAAAAACATTCAAAAAAGAAGACTCAAAATGGCCCCTCTTTGAAGCCAGTGGTAGGCCATCCATCCTAGGAACGGCCCCCAACCCTATGGCCAGCCCATCTAGGGATGGCCTATGATTAGCCCACACTAGCCATTCCATCTAGGGATGACTCCAAAAAATTGGGCTCAAAAAGGCCTTCAGGCCATCAAAAAATAGCAAAAACAATGCAAAATTGGACCTACAAAAGGCAATCTAATTGCACAAAAACATGGATAAAACACAAAAATTGGTACATATCTCATAAATTAGGTTTAATTACCTATAATCTAGTGTGATATGCTTCCAAGCCAAAAACATACCATAAAAGCAAAAAAATCAACTCCTAACACTAGGAAAATGCAATAAGAGAGACTTGGCATACCTATCTCGCATCGGCTCCACCACTGGCTGAGTCTGCCCACTGACTCATGGTGATTATGGGATGAATTTGACAGTGCTCCGCTTCTCATAATCACTCTCCTACTCCTCACCTCTCAAACTGCCAAAGAAAGCATGCACAAATGAGCCTAACCTTCATATTTTGGGTTTATATAAAGATGCAGGGGTCACCACCATCCCAGGGTGGTACGAGCACACATTTGGCTGACCGTGCCACCCTGGGATGGTGGTAGAACATGCCCTCATCCCACCCTAGGATGGTGGTAGCAAAAATAGGCCAAAACAACCCAAAATGACCCAAAACAGGTCCAAAACTACACCAAAACAACTCAAATTGGGTCCAAATTTCACATAGATCAAAATGCAACCATGAGGATCCTAGGAGGGATGGAAAATTTGTTCATTCATGCCCTAAGAAGGCCATTGTGGCTGGACCACTCCTTGGGCATGCAGTTTTCAGCTCCTTTCCTCCAGGAAAACTCAACAAAGTCACCAAAATCCTCTCCAAATTGCCCTATTTTTCAAGAGGTAAAACTGAAGGTAAGCATAACACAAGTCAATTGGGTCAAGCGACTCATCACTTTTCTCACTAGTCATTCCCTCATCGACTCATCGCTTGAGGGGGTAGTCATACTCAATCCAAATCAGCAAGCACACACTCAATTATGCGAATTGTGTTCGTTCAACGAATCTTCGATAAAGACAATCATGCTCCTGCTTGGGGCAGCAAACAAGCACACAATATCACATCATAACGCTTGACATTACTGGCATCATGAAGTCATGGGCCCTGTCCCTTCATGACAGACAATGTTCAAGCATAGGCACACTCATTTAACGAGTCAAAAACAAGGATTCAAGAACACACGCCCTTTCCATGATTGGGGCATCTAAAGTTGGTTAGGTTATCGAGTAACCTTAATCATTCAACATTTTGGTCATCTATTTTTGCTCAACATTGTGTTGCACACAACGCATCTCAAAAATGGGCATCTATAGACACTAAAATGTGGTCAACCCGATTAAGCACCCACAAGCAATGATCAAATTGACATCATATGGCCCCTTGGGCAGCCCTCAGGAGGCTCACAGTGGTTCTAGCCACTCCGAAAGGGTTTTTGGAGGCTACTAGCCCAATTTTGGGAGGTTTTGGCCCAAAATTCACCACCGTCCCACCCTGGGATGGTGGCAGATTCCCACTGTCCCACCCTGGGACGGTGGTGAGCCATCATCCTAGGGTGGGACGGTGAGCAGGTTTGACCCAAAAAAAGTCAAATCTGGGCCAAATGGCACCCAAAAACTGCCATTTAGCATGCCATTTGGAGCATGCAGGTCAGAGGGCACTGATTCCTTATGACATGCTTCATAATGGAGGCCCAAAATGGATATTCTCTTCCACACCCATTGCATGCCTCCCTTTTGACAAATGGCGCCTCCTGCCATGCATGCCCTTGCATGCCTTTTTGCACATGAGCCCCTTTGGGCTATAAAATGGATACATGGTCCACACAAAAATAAGGAGAGGAGTTCTAGGATCTGCAATGGAGTGCTTCCGAGATTTCTCCCCAACTTATTGAGCTTTCTTGCCCTCGAAATCTCCTCTTAGCGAAGGAGGTTACCGGGTGACTTCAAGAGGGCCTTTTGAGCGTAACTTTTCCATCCGGGTGAATTTCTTCACCAAATTCGATGAAAACACACCTTATCATTTAGGAACATCTTCTAGTGATTTTGGTAGCAAAAAGTGGCCGTAATTGGTGGGTATCCCCTCCCAGGGTGCCCCCAAATAGTTGTAGTCACCACCGTACCCCCTGGGATGAGGGTAAATTATTACACAATTTCACTACTATTTTTAATTATTATTTTTCTATATTATCCCATGATGCTACAGTTCAAATTTCAGGTTATTTGGAGTTAAATTGACAAAGTTATAGCATTTTTAAGTTTTTGCAGGCTCGTAGGGCCCATCCGGGCACCCCAGTTTGATGCAAGTGGATCTGGGCCCCAATTTGAAAATATAATCATATGGGTTGTCTTGAAATGTCAATTTATGTATTATTTCCAAATTTCATGAGTTTTGGATATGTTTAGGTTTGGGATTTGCTTGTCTTCTTCTTCGTAGGTTGTAGGCGGGCGGCGCAAAATCGAGGGGTCTACAGATGCAATTTCTGATATTTTTTTGGTTATATCCTCTCAAAACATCCTCTTTAACATCTCTGCAAATTTTCAAGTCATTTGGACATGTTTTGATATATTTTTAATATATGCGCTATTTTGCCCCTGTGGGGATTGCATGTTTTCACCATACACCCTTGCTATTTGACCCCTTTGGCTTCCTTGTGTGCAGGTGCAGGTTATTAGAAGGCATTGGGAAGGAATATAAGACATCATATATTGGATATACAAGCAGCGGTGGCATTGGCTCACCCACCTCGATTGTGGGTATGCGGAGAAACATTGGATGTGCACCTTGATTCCGTGAAAGACTTGGTCTTTGGGCACCCAAAATTGTAACAATTGTATCACCTTTTGAGCCCTCAAGGGGACTTCTGTGTAACCTTGGATCTGATCCAACAAATTAATGAGAAGAAACTTGCTTTACTTCATTTCCTTTTGTTTGGTATTCTTTCATTTTCACATGCATGCTTCCTTTTTGATGCTCATGAGCGAGATGGGGTAGATACACATATTGTTTTACATAATTTGGTGCACCATTTTTCCCTACTTCACTTCAAAATATCACAATGGATGAATTTGAAACAAACACTTCTTAGATTGTTCACAATCATCTATACACATAGTTGATCTCAGTGTCTTTATAGTCTTATCACTACAGGTATCATTAACCTCATTATCATGAGTATTAGTGATACCTCTTTTATCTGCTAGAGATTTCCAATATGCTAAATATTTGTCATAAGGATTATTTTCTAACTCATAAGATGACACATATATTATCAAACAATTTTTCAAATTTTTATCCAACCTATTACTTTCTTTAGATTTTACAAAATATAATGCACTAAAAACCCTTTCATCTTCCACAAATTCCAAAATCATCATTTAACATAATTCATATAAATAAAAATATTCATTAATCGTATCTTGTAAGACACTACTAGGATACAATTTATTCCACAAACATGTAATAGAACCTAGCTCGTGAAGGTTAGTCAATCATGAAATTTGATCAACCATTGTCAGTCCAAAAAGGTCTGATTGTTTTGTCAAAAGTTATTTATTGAGAATACCATTGAATTCCAAATATTTAGTGAAATTTTTAACAAGAGTATCCATGAGTTTAATAAACAAATCACTTAAATTATTTTAGTCAGTACAAGGATCCCAGAACATGGGATTAACCACACCCATGACCTCAAGCAATTCATCTCTTTGAAAATGAACTTGTATTTCTCTTGTCAAGGTTTCTGCTATTTTCTTAATTTAATTTTTGTATTGTTTACAACTACATCAAATATGTTGTATGTTATGGGTATTTTTTCAACATCGTATGTAACTATATGCAATCACTTTTTAAAATAATATAAAGATATCTCCTTTCCGTGAACATTAATACAAATATGGTTGTTTATGTTGAACTTCAAAAAGCTTTTTGGATCATTGACATTTATTAAAGTTCTCCAACTCTCAAACAAGGGATCCATATCACTTTCTCCTAACAAGTATAACCTATTAATATGCATACATATTTGTTTTCTTGTCTTATTAAAATTGATAATATAAATTAATTTTTGTTGTGCAATTTTAATCAAAGTATTAATTTCTTGCAACATTGTAATAATACCACATAATGTGAGAAGTGTTTCCAAATCAATCATATGATATAGAAAATATTTTGCCTTATTAAATGCACTACGATTTGTATACATAAACCCTGCCAAGGATTGATATTCTTTAAAAACTCTACATACATATTGAAAAAATGAAATCCATATAGTATCTACATCTTTTAATAATTTCTACCTTCAGTAACTCCTAGTGCAAACTATTGAAACTCTACAAATATTTATGGACTGCATGAACAATAAGCCTGTATTTCACAGATAATTTCTTCAAATCTTGCAACATTTTCAAATGTGCTTAAAATTATGTATGCAAGATTAATTATATGAGTCATGCAAAGAATGGGGATCAAATATGGGGTAATTGATGTCTAAACTAAAATACAAATTATATTATTGTGTCCTTGTACTATAGCAGCACCGTCAGCTCCAACACATATTAAACTGGTTACAACAACATTGTAAAGTTTTTTCACATTCGAATTTTCCACCATCTTATGTAGTGCTAGTAAATGAGGTTGCCTTAATTGATTTTGCAATGTGTAAACATGCATGCAAATCCAAGATGTGTTGTCAACAATAGTTACCTCATAAATTGAAAGTGAAATTAATTTGGCATGTTTAAATCTCTCTAAGGTCCTTCTTCTCAACCAATGAGAGATATTTTACCATTTTCCAATCAATTTGATCTAACCAATGGGTACTAGGAAGGTTTTGCACATCAACTATGTGAAATAGATATTTTTTAATCAATAAAATCAAACATAGGTCTACCCTTTTTAAGAATAGTATATATAACAACAAACTGCAAATATTTTTAAGCTAAAATGATCTTATTAATTTTAAAAATTGGACTTGAATCATTCCAGTTGTTGTTTCATTTCTTTTTTATATTCTTGTGCATATCTGACATGTACACATTTTGATGCATCCTTCCACCTAATTTTTTTCTTAGTTATTCCATCACTTTCTTTTACTGTTACATAAAATTTTCCACAATATTTTTCTATTGTATCCAAATTAAGTTGCATCTTATAATCCTTTCCTAGTTTCCAATTACAAATCATACATCTACATTTTGTTGGTATTTCATTATTGTTTTTCAACTAAATTAGCTTAATACATGGATATGTTGATGACCATTCAAGCTAAAATGTTCTTCCAATAGTCCACCTGGTTAACTTTCTACGTTTAGGTTTCTAAGTAGAAGATTTCCCAGAAGTTGGGATTGTATTAGAAGGATCATTTTCTATTTTGATTGGTGTGTCAGTTTCAAGAATCTCTTCAAGTGGTTGTTGCATTTCATTGTTCAAAAAAATTCATGTGGGGGTATTTCATATTTGGGAATATCTTTCAGAGGAGGCATATTAGGGTCAATAGTGTTTTTTGCATACAAAGGTGTTATATATCTTTTTTTTGTAATAACTTATGAAAATTAACTGTTTAATAGGTAAAAAATGATATGTACCTTGAATTTGTGTAGATATCGATAGCTCACTTAATTTTGAAATATGGCTAAAGTATTTTAGAATACTCTTTTTAACAAAATATTGGGCTCCCTTCTTTCCATTGTGAGTAGGTGTCATTTTACCTGTATAGAAAAAGGTATTTCATGTTAGAAAATGAACATGATGCTAAAAAAGGTGAAAATTTTAAACTGGTATAAGGAAAATTACCGCTCATCTCTGCTCTCTATTGTCTATCATCTCTGCTTTTTACTGTCGTCAGCCATCTATTTTTTAGTTTATCATCCCTACTTTTACTTGTCAATTGCCTCTTCTATTAGTCGATCATATCTACTTCTCATTGTTGTTATCCATCTATGTTGTCATTTGATCATCCCTCTTATTCCTTGTTATTTTTTGCCTCTTTTATTAGTTAATTATCTCTGCTATTCACTGTTTTTGGTCACCTCTTGTATCAATTGATCATCTCTGCTTCTTAATGTTGTCAGTAATTTATAGTATCAGTAAATCATCTCTACTTCTCACTTCTATTGGTCATCTCTTTTGTCAATCAATCTTCCCTATTGTTGTTCCCCTCTTTAGTATCATTCAATCGTCTCTGCTTCTCATTATTGTCAGACATTTCAATTTTCAACCACTTATTTTTGGCTATAGATCATTTTTTTAGGGTATAAATGTCACATTAGGTATATATAATGGTGGTATAAGAGGAAATTTTGGTGGTATAAATTAAATTATTTATAATTTCAAGGCAAAAATCTTGATGATTTAAGCAAAAATGTTAGCGATATAAAATATAAATGGTGAAATCATTATCAAAACAGGGTGAGATGACCCAAAACAAAATTGCACCTAAAATTTTGGGTGAATGGGCCCCAGTAAAGGGTCCTCATATTTGCCAATTTTAAATTTCCAAATTTTTAATATTCATGAATTAACAATAATTCACCGCTATGCATAATCATGCATTAACCTAACCTTAATGCATATACAAAATGCAATATACAAGGCTTATAACTAAAATGATCTTTTTGTTTTTATGATGAAGGAAATGATGATTTATTTTTAGAGAAAAGGGTGCAAGAATATGGAGAAAAAAAATCTAATATGAAGCTACATGCATTATTTATTAAATGCTAAAGCTTCATGATTAATATGGTCTCCTATATGATTAAGACTAACTAGTTCTTTCTTTTTTTTTGTCTATTTTATCACTAAATAGAAAATAGAACCCAATATACATAAACAACAAATATAATCTAAATTCTAAACGCTTAAATAACATATTTATAGGGCAAAAAAAACTAATTTTGCCACTATGAAAAAAGGGTTTCCTACTTGCAAAAGCATTGCTGGTGCTATTGCCTGTTGATGGCACTATCGCTTAACTTGTAAAATAGATAAAAAATATATATATAGTCAGTGATAAAGGGCCTATATCAGTTGAAAAATGATAATTAAACTTCCTTGAACAATAATTAGACCCCTATTTAGATAAAAATAAAATAATATAAGAAATATATATCAGGTGGTGAAAGGACCACTAGGTCAATAGTTTTGCTCTATGTAAAACCAAAGAGTGATAGTGTTATCGACCTACGATATAGTAGTGTTTTTGCTTTTAAGAGCATAAAATTAAGATTGAATGCAATAAATGGTAATATTAATATGTTTATGATGAAGGGCTCTGACTTGGGAGTACAAAGTCCATGTCTAACAACAAAAAAACTGGATTTAATTGCTTAAAGCTTAAGTTTAAATGACTAAATGGAAGATTAGCTATATTTCAATACAAGATGCACAACTAGTTCTAAATGTAATAAAACAAAAGCCTATATCTACAAGGACAATGAATATCCATAAGGAAAATAAGGGGAAATAGCACAACCCAAGACAAAAAATATATATTTTTCCCTTTGTTATAAGATTTTTGAAAGCTTTCTAGCTTACTTATTGATGATAGTTGAATGCTTGAGCTTGAAGAATTGATGTTTGATATATTGATGATTTATGATTGCTTAACAACTTGTACACTTGATTGCTTGGAGAAATCTTAGATACTTGATGCTCATATGCTTGCAAGAATGCTTGGAGAGATCTTGCAAGGAACAAAAGCTTAAGTGATTGCAAGGATGGTCCTCAGAAGAAAATTTTATCATACAAAATGAAAAATGACTATTGTTCTAAACATATTTCAACAAAAATTTGATACTCTAAAACTTTTGATCAATTGGTCATCCCAAGTTCTAGTTTTATAGGCTACCATGGCCCCTTGGGGGGAGAATTGAATTGAAGTGACCAAAGGAGGTAAGAATTTGAAAATAATATCAAGAGGTCATTAATAGAAGATCATGAGAGTGGAAATTCTTGGATTTGGATCTATTGTAGGGGCTACAAATCAAATTTTGAGGATTTGATTCATTAATGGTAGATGGATTGAAATAGAAAGGAAGTCAAATTTCTTGATTTTGGTGCATGACAATCAAAAGTACCAAAAAGCGATAACATTGTCAATGCTATTATGTTGGCACTTTTACCTCATGATCATTAGAGGTCAAAAATGGACAATAAAATATCAAAATGTAGAATTTCTATAAAAGTTCCACCAAGTCATGATAGTGTCAGTAGTACTATTGCTCATGCCTCAACAATGTCACTTTTGGAGCAAAAAATGCTTTAAATTTGAACACAAGGAAGGTTAATTCAATTTGGTTGATTAAAAAGATGATTGATGAAGGGATTGATAAACTTGAAGATTAACCATATGTTCAAATTTGAGTATCTACACTTGGAATATGTGCTTTGATGGCACTTGATGTGTTAAAGAAGCAGAAGCAAGAGTCATATTGGTCACTCAATAATAATTAATTCATTTGTTCTTCAAGCTTAACTTTTTTGTACCATTCTTAGGGCTACGTGTAGCATGTGCCCTTCAAGTTAGAATTTATTGGGGAATATTACATAATTTGGTATATGCTAAATTACTCCCATGGTAAAATTGTACATTTATAAATATTAGAATAGAGTATAAGTTATTAGATTAGGAAGTGTGATTTATATTTTTCTAAAGTATGTGTCAATGTGTAGGATTATTCCAAATTTTATGTAATAAAGTGTGCAAGTGTGTAATATTTAAGAGTGTGCAGTGTGTCATGTAAGAAAGTGAAGAGTTATATGTGTAGGTTTCAAGTATACAAGTGAAGAGTCACATATATGTGGCAAGATGAAATATAAAGAGACATAAGAGGTTTGTCATATGTGAGGAATAGAAAATGATGCATCTCCTAGATATGTGAGGATACCAATAGTTAGGTGTTGAATATTCATCTTCAAAGGTTATATTATGGAGACAAAGCTCCATGTATTGTAATCAAGAAATTTTGAAAAAATTGTAACAGAGAGCTTGTATATTTGCTCAATAATATTGTGAGTATTATTTAAAATATTGATATTACTTTATGACTAATATTGTTATTTCACTAATGTTATATTCATTGATATTGATATTATTCTATGAATAAAGCTTCATATAATTTATATTAATATCCTAGATATTGGGACTTGAGATTATTCTGGCTAAAAAGCCATCAAAACTTTTTGTCTTTGGAGATTATCAACTAGTAGTCAACCAATTCAATGGAGTTTATTAAACTAAAGATAAAAATATCAAGCCATATAAGGATATTATTGATAAAATAATAGCTACTTTTTACAAAATCACCATTGAAGCTAGCCCTGGGTCTAGTAACAACCATGCTAATATTATGGTCTTAGCTACATCCCTTATCCCCTTATATATGGATGACAATAAAACTATGATTGTTATTTAAAAAATTAGGGAAGCTTCAACCCTATAATATAGTCAGGTTTCTCTAGGAGTCTTTTTTGTAAAATTTATTCCCTCCCTTAATCATTGATATAAGGATATCTTTGCTTTCCTTAAGGATGGCACTTTGCCTAATGATTAATTAAAACAAGCATAAGAACCTCAAGTGATGATCCTGTGGGTATGTCATCATTGGTGATATCTTATATTATTATATACTTTATGGAATTTTTCTTATATTCCTATCCATATATGATCCCAATTTTTTATAAATAATCCCATGATGGATCATGTGATAGGCACTTTAGTGGTGTTATTATAACAAAGAAACTCCTACAAATGAGTTATTACAAGCCCTCCGTGGAAAATGACTCTTGAAACAAAGTTATAAGGTGTGATAAGTGTCAAAAGCATGACAATATTATTCACACTCCATATTAATATCTCCAATCCTTGGCCTCTCCTTGGATTTTTTCCATTTGGGGCTTAAACAACATTGGGAAGATCAACCTAGTATTGTTCGATGGACACAATTTCATCATCATGGATATTCAGTACTCCACTAAGTGGGTTGAATCCATGCATTTAGACTCAATTACTAGAGTTTAATTATCCAAGTTTATCCTCAACCAGATCCTCAAACATTATGGAATCCCTTCTATGTTAATCTCTGACAATAAAACACCCTTCAAGAACAAGGATGTCCAAAAAAAATGTACTAAATAAAATATTTAACATAAATTATCTACATATTACTAACCTTAAAGTAATACCCAAGCTAAAGCTTCTAACAAGACTCTCATAAATATCCTCAAGAAGCTCATCAACAAAATTGGTCAAGATTGGTATCTCCAGTTATATTCCACCTTGTCGGCCTATCACACTAGTGGTCAAACTCCCACTATCATGATGACTTTAACATTGGTTTATGAAACCGAAGTAGTCTTATATTTTGATCTAGAGGTTTTATCCTTGCAAATTATATTGTAATAATACTCTATTGGATATGAATATCATCCTACCCATCTTAGCCAGCTAAAATTGCTTAACAAAAAGTAGATTCATGCCTTAGATAACCTACAAGTATACCAACAAAGACTTAAATGTGCCTATAGAAAAAATATATAATTTCATTCCTTTAAATTTGGTGATATTGTCCTAAAAAAAATCAAAAGAACACCAATGTTAAAATTGAGCTCAAATAAAATATTGGAGCCCAATTGGCTAGGTTCATACATCATAACTTCCAAGTATGGTTTAGGTGCTTATCACCTCACCGCACTTGATAGAGAAGAATTTAAAGAACCAATGAATATAATACATCTTAAAATATAATGCATTTGAGTTTACATTGGCTATCAATTTACTTTTAGCTACTTGTCATTGTTTGTTTTCATTTACCTGATTTTATATTTATCTGCACACACATTTTTATCTCTATCTAGATTTTTTGTTGCATATCAAGCCAAGGATCCATGAAGAAATACAAATGATGATCCTATTTAGGATTTATTTTCATTTACTAGTGAAGAACACAAGATTATACTAAGAGGAGGGGTAAACAGTATAAGATCAGAGCTTTTACTTTTCCTTCCAAATGATAATAGTAATAATATCGATACAGTAAATGAAATAATGCACAAATCATCACACACATGAGAGACATAGATTAACATGGTTCACCCAATGTGGGCTACGTCCATGAAGAAACTATTTCTTTTAAATTTTCTCAACCAATATCTTGAGAACCAATTCCCTATTAAAATGTTTATGGGCACCAACCCAAAGGAGACATCAATCCCCTATGCTCAATTTCAATGGCCTCTATCCACAAGAGACACCAATATCCTTATCCTCAAGTTTGTGGACCTCTATCCATAGGAGACACCAGTCCCCTCTACTCTATACTTCTTTAAGCCTTTGCACAAGGCTTGCTTACTTTTGCTATAAAACATGCTCTCAACTCTTGCTCAAATTTGCTCCAAGTCTACACACAAGACTTGCTCAAATTTTCTCACCAAAATTTGCTCTCAACTCTGCGCATATCTACTCCAACTCTAAACACAAGACTTGCTCAAATCTACTCACAAAATCCTTCTCTAAACTCTTGCTCAAATCTTCTCCAAGTCTACACACAAGACTTGCTCAAATCTGCTCACCAAAACCTGCTCTCAACTCTGCTCAGATCTGATCCAAGTATACACACAAGACTTGCTCAAATATGCTCACAAAAACCTGCTCAATTCTTCTCCAAGCCTACACACAAGGCTTACTTAATTTTACTCCAAAACCTGCTCTAATATGCTCATAAGGCCTGCTTATAAAGCATGCTCAATCCAGCTCTTAAAACCTACTTAAATCTACTCCAAGCCTTCTTACAAGGCTTGCTCAAATTAGCTTACTATCACTACTCAAACCAACTCAAATTTACCTCAAACAAACCTTCTCAAATATACCTCAATCCTATTCTCATAAACCACTCAAACATTTCCAATTCTTGCATACAAACAATTTCATATATCTTTCTCAAAAATGCTTTCTTTGACTAAAGTAATTCAGACATATTCTACCCAGAATTATTTTTCTTCATGAACATAAAGAGAATGATATGCAATGCATATAATTAATATGTTCTTTTTACATTCATTAAGTTTGTTTCTTTCACATGTCCCACATTTATTGCTTTCAAAAGATATCTCTTGTATAACACTTAGTAGTTGACCTTCTTATGTATTTCTCAAAATCAAAACCAATGTACACACGCTTCACAAATATTATTTCTAACACTTGCATATTCACCTCCAATATCACTCAAACCAATGCTCAATTATGCTCTCAAATACTTGCACCAATATTCTCAATTTCATTCAACAATGATGCACAACTTGTTCACAAACCCTAGCTCATATGTTTTCAATTTTATTCAATAATGATGCACAACTTTGTTCACAAACCCTAGCTCATATGTTCTCAATTTCATTCAATAATGATGCACAACTTGTTCACAAACCCTAGCTCATATGTTTTCAATTTCATTCAATAATGATGCACAACTTTGTTCACAAACCCTAGCTCATATGTTCTCAATTTCATTAAATAATGATGCACAACTCTGTTCACAAATCCTAGCTTATATTTTCTCAATTTCATTCAAAGTAATGTGCAAATACTCTCAACTTCAATCAATCACTAATGCTCATCAAATAAATCCTTATACCTCCACCATATGATATCACAAATATTTCCTTTCAAACAACACCACTTAGAGTAGGAGTTAAAACACCATACCTCAAAAATACCTTGATGAAGGTGTGCCCTCAAAAACCTGTCTCAAAAATAATTTTCCTTTTGGTCCTTCAAAATATGGTTAGTGAGTTTCAAGTTCTAGCACAAATATAAAAATCATCCACTCAAATCTCTCCAAAATATCCACAATAAATCTAGAAAATAATACCTTGTTTCTTCTTTTAATATTTTAAAAGAAGCTTTTAAAACCCTTAAATTTCAACTCATAATACACAGAATATGATAATCAATAAGTACACCTTATAACTCCTAACTTTTAATCAATCAACAATACACCCTAATTTTCAACTCACAATGCACAGAATATAATAATCATTAAGTACACCTTATAACTCCTAACTTATAATCATTCAATAATACACCCTAATTTTCAATTCACAATGCACAGAATATAATAATCATTAAGTTCACCTTATAACCCCTAACTTTAGATTATAAAAAAAAAAAAATTCCATACCTTGCTCAATATGTTGGTGCACTTCAAATTTCATTAACTACCATCAAAGCCAAGCAACCTTAGTGTGTTTCCCAAAATAATCATCAACCGTCATCAAAAGCCAAGAAAAACACACCAAACGAGTTTCGACCCACTAACCTCTCCAACACAGTGCTATCACAAGTACCTTGGCCAACTGTTCTACCACATTAGTTGGAACCAAAAGGAACACCCACTAATATATCTCTATCCTCAGCATGCAATGCGAAAAACTCAAACACCCAAAATGATGTCCAAGGATTTTGACCCTGCGATCTCTCCAACACAATGCTATCATGAGTGCCCTAACCAACTGTGCTACTATGTTGTTTGGAACCAAAAGGAGCATGCACTAATATATATTTTTCCTCAGTGCTCAATCCAAAAAACTCAAATGTCCAAAATGACATCCAAGGATTTCGACCCTATGACCATTCTCTCAACAACACTCACGCAAGCCAACCAACCATTGGGCTACTCTAAATGGGTGAGACCCAAACTACGCGTACACAGATTTGTCAATGCTAGAACCTGCACACTCTAAAACTTTTGTTATCTCTTTTATCTTCATCATTCGCAAGAATCGTGCTCAAGAATTATTAACAAAAATGCTTGCGACAACTTCCAAAGGTGAAAGGGCAATGTATTTATATGCTTTATCTTCAAATTTTCCAAGGTCGACTTATATTTTGAAACCTCAAAATGTTGGCCCTTTTTGGGTTTAAATGTTATAACATAAACTTTATATTATAATATTATTCTTTTAGATCTTTGGCCTTAATATTTAAACCTTACCTCCTTTTTTAAGTCTTGGTCTTTTTCTTTTAAACCTTGGACCCAAACCACTTTTTTAAGAGACTTGTCCCAATAAACCTCTTTAACCTTCTTTATAATAATTAAATTAAATATTATAAACCTTTTCTTTACAATAACTTTCCTTGCTTTTAGATATACCTTACCTTGAATAATATTTCTGCCTTGAATACCATGCAACCTTTGACATCAATGACAACTTAATATACTCAATATTTCCAACAACTAGGTGATTGACGTGAGCAAATCCTCATAGTCCCATATTTATGAACCAAACTAGGGTTCACACAACATCAATCTATCTCAATCTGCTTTGCCTTAAATATTTTTCTTCTAATCATCAATCACTTGTTGCATAATGAATACCGAGAGGTTTACAGGTTCTAATAAAAAAACCAATTAAATCACATCCATCTCATCAATCACTAATTGCATGATGAATACTACAAGATTTATAGGTGTTGGTGGCATGGTCAATCAAATCATATTCTTTTATCTCATCAATCACTTGTTGCATGATAAATACTACTTTTTTGTAGGTATTGATAGTAAGATCAATTATAATATCTTATCTCTTATACACATCACACATGGAGCCAACAAGTCAACAATGGATTCATTTTCCCAACTGGGTCCATCATTCATAGTCACACCAATCAATCACAGGTCCTCTTTGACACTTCTCTATAAGGTAAATCAATCCAAGCAGAAGCCCTTTATGCATTTGTGTAAAGGTAAAAATCTAAGCTAAATCAAAAGTCCTATGGGCCAAGCAAAATTCCTTTAAGCATTTTTGAAGGCCAAGCTCCAATCAAAAGTCCTAAGGGCTAAACATGAAGTCCTTCAAGGAAAATCTCTAAATAAAAGTCCTACAAGCTAAGCATAACTATTTTAGACATTTATTTAAAGATAAATATTTCATTTTTCATGTTTGTACATATCTTAATATCATATAAAACTCACTAGAAGTCTTCCCAAAAAATCTAACTAAAGTCCTTTGAAGAAAATAATAGAGCTAACCAAAATTTCTCTACGCAAATCTAACTAAAGTCCCCCTAGGAAAATCTCAAAGTTAATTAGAAGTCCTCTAGGAAAAGCTAATTAAATTCCCCTAAGAAAATGTCAATGCTAACCATAAGTCCTTTGAGCAAAGCTAACTAAAATCCCCTTGGACAAATCCCTAAAAATATTTATGTATATAGTTATACATATCTATATATACTTTTTTTCTTCTATAAGTTAAAGTCCCCCTAGGCAAATCTAAGTTGAGGTCCTCTTGGGAAAATAAAATTATGTACATATTCATAAATAATTGTACTATAGCAACACCTCTTTGCAATATGCAAGCAACATCTTGGACTTATCATGTATCTATCATCTCCCATAATGTCTTTTAATCTATCATATCCAATTATTTTATCCTTGGTGCACTTAATCATTCCTCATTCATTTTAATTCATAGCTTTTCAAATCATTAATTAATATCACATTAACCATAATCACATCAAGTCGTACAATGCAACATATGTCAATCTTAACTCATCAATTAAACACACAATCCAATCATAATTAGACCATTAATCATTAATTACTTAACATAGAAATCCATTTTTATCATTAATTTAACATCCAACACAAAGCAATTAAAACATAAACACAACATCATTAAACATTATAACACAATCATTAGACCCATAAAAGTTAATATATATATTTATCTCAAATGTATAGTACAATATATATATATAATTTCTAAACAATCAATAATACAACCATAATGTTCAAAAATCCCTAAACCCAAAATCTCAAAATAGTCAACTTCAACTACTACTAGCTTTGGAAGCCTATGTCCAATGCTTTCATGACTCTTGTTGATGGTGGCATCCAGATTGATCGCTACAACTAGTAGTTCATAGACCTCAAGTGGGTCCATGATCTCATCCTCATAAGCGATGGTGGGTGCCTATCTATGGAGACAATTATATGGTATATAGCTTTATAGTGCACTTCCCATACACTTTCATCCTACATGTCCCTCTATATCTAAGCCATATAATCCATAAGATCCTCCAACACTTGGCACCCTTTGTATCTTACTATTATTTTTGTGGCTCTCACCATCATTGCATCTTGCTCCATAGTCAAATATTGTATAGTTTGTTGCATTCTTATGACCTATGCTTCTAGTTAGTCCCTCTCTATTGTTTGTGTTATTGCCTCCACTTGATCCACCACCAATATAGCCTTCAATCTCTCCATCCACCTATCTATGGTAAACCGATCTACCTCAATAACCAAGATAACCTGCCTAGTCCTAGCTCACTAGTCATGCTCATAGGAAGTGAGCAATGAAGATCTTGTTGTTGTTGCTTGTCCTTGAGCCTCCTTGTAGTGGTACACCAAATTTGATGCTACCTACCTAGCCCTACTAGACCTCTATCACTACTCTACTTGTCATACTATCACCCACCTTGGTTTTATGGTCTAATATCACCTCCAATAGTCACAAATAATACCAATATTATTGTGTCTAAGGCCTAGTGTCATGGAGTCATAGAGGTCTATCTTTGCATAAGATTCTAGATATGGTTATCCTTAAATCTCCTTTACTGCATAAATTATTTGTATTATACTAGTTCTGTTGGCATCCTCTATCTAGATCTATACTATCAAACCACTATGTCAAATTTATGGATCTCTCATTCGTACTATAGTCCCACTATCCATCTAAATTTATTTACTTGATTTGGATAGTAGGCATCATCATGCCACCCTAGATGATATTTATACAATATCTAGATAATTTATGCCAATTGTAACTCATCTGTGGTCTACCTTGCCACCACTAGCATCCCCTTAATGGGCCTACTCTATCCACTATCAAAATGCCAACCCCACCTATAGGTTTCCAATACCTCATGGTCCCCAACCTACTTTAGTAGTTTTGGTGATCTCAAAATTGTGATGTTCTTCCAGGCTCACACTTGGAACAAGCTCTTGACATGCCTATAGACTATCCAATGGATCAACTAGTACAAGCACTAGCATAATGAGATCCTAAAAAAAACCATATGCTCATCTTATAATTATGCCACCAACTTCCTATATCCCTAGTGGAAAAATCTATGGTTGGTGTCACGTAGTAGCACCCCAAATATCATGACACATAATAATGTCATCTATCTATCCAAGCAACCCCTAGCATATACAACATTGATGTCAAATACAAACCACAATCCCAAGAAATTTTCATCCTTGGTCACCCTCTCTAAGCACCTCCTTTGGTCTGACCTAGGTGAACCTATGTACCTTTTATGGGGATATACCATACATCCTCCAATATGATGGTTATATCTCTTGTCAATCCATTAAAGTTGTTAGGAGTGTTCGATAAAACTCTACCTTGGGCATTAAGGCTATATGGTACAACTCCAATACAACTATTAATTCATGGTTTATAAAATCTAAGAGACCCTAAATGGTCTCAAGAATGTGTAGTTAATTATTTCTACAAAACAAAGTTTGTAATCTCTTACACCTACGCAAATCCAAGAGATCTATTAGCCTCAATATTTTTAAAATCAACAACAAAAGCAAGATCAAACTAACTCCAATGTTAAGTGGCACAAAACCACCATCCTAGTGTAAACGCATCATAAAATAATGAAAGCACCATCTAGTGGCAAAAGCACCATCTAGTGGCAAAAGCACCATCGACACACAAAAGCACCACACAATAGCACTACCTCTTTTTTTGGCATGCTTTTTGAGGTAAAATATAGTAAAATGATGGAATTTTAATACATACCAACACTATCACTCCTTTAGTTGCAAGTTTCCTCACTAAATTTGCTTGATGTGGTGGGCGTGCATTTTGAGCAATCAAAAAAATGGTTGCAATTAGACTCCAAAGCTCATTTCTACTCCTTTGCATGGTGAAAATATTTATTTCTATCATTAGCCCTTTTACCTATAGGCCCAAAATTTTTGCACCCCTTTCTCCCAGGCTAATGGATCTGCACCTGAAAGGGGGAGGGAAAATGAAGGATCTACACCTCGGATGAGAAGTGCTTCTGTTGCACTCTCTTTGGTGTTTGTCGACGAATGGGGTGGGGTTCACCAGGAAACACTTGCTATGGCGGTTTCCATGCCTAGGTGAGGTAGTGTTTTGATTTGATTGTTTTGTCTCACATACAACCTAGGTTTGGCCAGAATGCAATTTCTACCTAGCTATATGCAATTCAGCTTCAAATGAAGACAAGGCACACAAGTCTATCTAGAAAGCATTATAAAATTTAACTATGATGCAAGGTTTCTAAGTTGACATGTTTTCTTTTTGTAATTTTTGTGTTTTGTAAAAGATGTAATAAATCTATGTTTTTGGGGTTTTTCTATTTTTTGATTAACTACAGATGCTTACAGATCAGAAAATATAAATTTGACAGTGAAAGAATGAATTTTGAGCACTTACCTAACCCGAAAGTCTGATTTTTGATGAAATCAGGTACACTGTATGAAATCGGATGCAGACAGGATGAAATCGGACGTACGATTTCGTCTGACGAAATCGGATGCATACGATTTCATTCAAAACCTGCAATTTCATAGCAGAACACTAGATTTTGGATTTAGGGAAGGGGGATCTGCATAGGCCATAGTAGATCATGGTCTGTGATAGTCAAATCCCCTCGGTTCTTTTAGCCAACCGTGAAGAAAGTAAAAAGTTGATTATTCTAATCATAAAATGAAAAATGCTAGATCTAGCAATAACAGAGATTTGTAATATGAAATTGTAGAAATTAAAGTGCTATGATGCTAGTAATGTAAAATGAAAGATCTAGGATGCAGAATTTTACCCCCATAGGGATGTAGATACAAAATCGTACGTAAAGTATGAAATCGTACGCAGCCGAATTTGTCCAACGGCTAGTTCTGCAAGACAGAGAATGAAATCGGACGTAACAAGGATGAAATTAGATGCAGCCGATTTCATACAAATAGTGAGAAAATGCAATAAAAATTAAGTAAAAGCAAGATCTGAGTATACTGAAAGTGATGCCATGGTTGTATGCTCCTTGGATGATGATTTGACAATGATATCTCCTATTGCAACCTGCAAAAAAGCTCCAAAACTCCTCTTTTCCAAGCTCTTCTACAAATATCATCAACCAGACTGATTACTATGGATCTGAGGGATTAAAATGGTTATTTCTATTTGAGGGATCAGGTGAGTGGTAGAAAAAATTAGGTTCTTGGGCCAAATTAGGCTTTTGGCTTGATTTAGATGAAACCGGTTGTATTCAATTTTATCAGATCATCCGATTTCATCAAGAAGCTAGCGATGCCCAGATTAGATTCAAAATCTAATATAGGCACCTAAATTAGGTGCACATGGGATTTGGACGAAATCAGATGCATCCAATTTTTTCGGATACGTCCGATTTCATCGAGATCATCCGATTTTATCGGAGAGAGTACAATTAAGCTATTTTTTTATATTTTTTGGCATGAATATCGAGGTAGGGATTTTTGAGGGTGATTTACATGTTATTAGGGTAATTAAGATGTTTTAATAACATTAGTAATTTGGAGGTGTGTCCAAATTTAGCGGCTACATTTTACCCCCTCTTTAGCGCATTTATGAGCAATAAATGCATTAAAGAAAAGTAGCAAAAAGGTATGGTATTTTGCAAAAAAAATCAATTTTTATTTTATAGTTATTATCAAGGATACCCCCTTCGAGTTTTGGAAGAAATCCATGATTTATTACAAAACTCAAAATTTAAGGTAAAAATAGGGTATAAATTAGAAATTAGGGCAAAACCCTAATTCATTTTTCTTTCTTATTTTAGCAGATTTTGCTCTGGAGAAAATGAGCAAAATGTCCACCATAGAGCATCGAGCAGACCTGGTTCACGTCAGAAGTGATGGTAGCAATGGTAACATACGGGTAAGTGATTCTATCCATTCTGATTTGGATTTTTTGGTTAAATTTTTAGGATTTTAGGATTTTTATCATGGCATATCATCGTGCGGTCACAGCAATGAAATCGGATCATCACGACAAAATTAGACGTCCGAATTCATTAAAAACTACATCTAATTTTGACAAAATCGGATGTAGCGATGAATTCGTACATACAATTTTGTACATATTAGGTCCATTTTGGCAATTTTGGATGTACGATTTTATTTTCATGCATCCAAATTTGCAAATTTGGACGTACGATTTTATCTTCATACATCCGATTTTGTACTTTAGGTCTAATTTTGGACATTAAGGCAAATTTGAAATTATTATCATTTTTATATTTTTATTTGTGTAATTTTATGACTAATTTGTGTATTATTTTTGTCTCTTTTGTAGGGAGGGACCCTTAAGGGTCACGAGTGGTACCATACTAGCTTTGAGGGTCAAGTGGGAGCTCTCAATGTGGATGAGAGGAATACTCTCACCATAGTGGGGCTCAATCACATGGTTGAGATGCCATGTATAGAGGTGGATTATAGTCTACTCACAACATTGGTGGAGCACTAGTATCCTGGCTCATCGACATTTTGATTACCGATAGGGGAGATGGCTCCTACATTAGAGGATGTATGGAGGATTTTGAGAGTGCCCATCAGAGGGTAATATGTATACTAATCCTTGGCCTAGGGTCAGGCCATGCGAAAGTTGATAGGAGACCCATATTTTGTGATCGAGCAGAGTGGAGTGAGCATCGATCACTTGATAGCGATAGAGGGGGTTTCTACTCTGATAATGGTACTATCAGAGATTGTGGGTGGATTACTACTATGCCATTAAAGTGGCAGACACTTGCCATGGGGGTTAGCCAAGGTTGTGGCTGACATGTGGGACACCCAGATATGGTTTGCATGGGGTCCCTATATCTTATGTTACTTGTATCATACCTTGTTCAGGGTCATGTACAAGAAGGGTAGCAATTTGGTTTTGACTTCATTCTTACAGGTGTGGTGTTAGGAGCACATTGTAGTGAGGAGGCCCAAGGGGTTTCCTCTATAGGATATTGAGGATGGGTGACCCATAATATTTCGATGGGGTCCTTTGGTTGGTCGGCTTCGGAGGAGAGGTGGCCTAGAGGAGGCCAGGCGAGTATTGGATGAGTTGACCATGGCATGTATTTGTTGGAGACCCTAGAGGGGACACCATGGATGGGAGGATGATCGATCAGAGTTAGCTCATGTGAGGTGAGTGTGATGGCTCCGTATGGAGTGAGGAGAGATAGAGCTTCATCATATTGATCGGGTACTACATCAGTTTGATGTGGTACAAGGGATTCTAGAGGTTCAAGATTTCACTTATTCTTGAGTAGTACAAGATTCGACTACCATGAGTGGGAGGCCAGATCTCACTCATTTTCTTGAGGTGGATGAGGATGATGTTGATGTAGCCCTAGCAGAGGGTGATGATGTAGGGGTCATAGATGGATATTCTATATGGTATGCTACTATTTACCCCATGAGACTCACTCAGGTATGGGGTATTGTTGGGCAGTTATAGGAGGTATTTTAAGAGGTGCATAGATATCTCTCTTACTAGATCAGTGAAAGAGGACAGAGATAGAGGCCACCATAGAGAGAGGGGCCTCAGACATGAGGAGGTTTTTGATCCCATGGGGTTCAGATGAGAGGAGGATTATGACCACCAGGATTGCATCAGCAACCTCTTATGGTTGAGGGGGGTAGGAGACAATGCCAACAAGAGGGGGGCTCATAATAGGATGTGCCTTCATCAAGATAGATAATACCCTCTCCTCAGTGAGAGATACCTACAACCCCTCATACAGATTCACCCAAGAAGGGTATTATGATAGAGAGAGGAGAGTCGAGCAGCACCGGAGAGGTAGCTGCTCTACAGGTAGAGAATGATGGTCTGAGGAGTCAGATCACCATTCAAGTGACTCGCATCCAGTAGTTGGAGGTACAACTTTCACAGATGTAGAACCTTGTGAGCCAGGCTCAGGCTCAGATAGCTTAGATGTAGGGACATGGGCCATCATGTCCGTCATAGTCATAGTCTTGATAGTCATAGAGTGTGACTTTAGGCCATTCTTTAAGGAGTAGGATAGTAGTGGTAGAGTTAGTTACGACCTCACAATAGGCCTCTTTTTATCAGAATCTATATTATCAGCTTGTTCTTGAGGGTCAGAGGGTTGCTTTACCCCTAGAGTGTGCTCCTTTGAGGCCTACGAGGTTAGAGTCTAGGACAGCATCTAGGGCTACTCCATTTTATGAGCCTAGACCACCTTCTGGTGATGAGGCCCAGAGTTCTAGGGGTTCTAGGGGATGATACACTGAGCTAGTTTTTGTAGTGTACCCCCTAGTGATTGAGTATACCAATTTCATGATTGTGGTATACCAATCGATCGATTTATTGTATATTTTGATGACATATATATATATATATATATATATACTTATGGTCTATTGATGTGTTTGATGATGTGTGATGTAATTTTAATTTTTTTTTTATGATCTACATAATCATGCTTTTAATTCTTGTTTTTATGGTTTTTGATGTTCATTTTCTCATGCTTTAATCAAAATATCATTGTAGTGTAGTAAAGTATAATTTGAAGTAATTGATGTTTGTGATGTAGTATGATTGAATTATTTGTAAAAGAAGGGTAATTGTGTTTGGAAATATACCCTTACGATCTTGATCAATTAGCAATAATACCTCGAAGATGTGTGCTTGTTTATGACTATTTATGGAGGTTGTTTGCTCGCTTTAGTCATGAAGTGGATCTTGTGTGAGGTTTTGTTATATTGCTAACCTCGAAGGGTTATGATCCAAAAGTAGTTTAGAATGTAATTGATTGAAAGTAATGTAGTTGATGATAAGTAATGTGTGTGACTTTTAAGATTAATTTTATTTTAATCTTAAAATAAGTTTTTAAACAATGATAATAATCAAGCATGATAAATTTGGATAAAAGACTTGCGCTAGGCATAAGATTCCTAAAGAGATTTTTATTAGGGTTGTTTCATGCCATCATCACGAAGTCAATTTGTAATTGTTATAATAGATTGATTATGTATGATCAAAATGCAAGTTTTGTGATGAATGATGAGTAATCATAAAATATAATGAAATTGATATATTAATGTTAAGTAATAAATGAAAATGTAAGGTTAATTATTTTTTAGGATCAATTCCATATGCTAATAGTCATACAAATCCATGATGAAATGATGATATTTGCTAATCAATCTTCAAGGAGAATTTTGGTTATTTCAAAGATGATTTCAAATTTATCAAGAACCAATGTGTGATTTGTGTATTCATTTTCCATCTTGACCTTAATTATGATACAAAATATCTCAAGGATCAAAGGTGTGTGCTAATGAAGTTCATTTACCAATTTTGAGTAAGGTAATGATGCAAGCCAATTTTAAGAACCAATGTGTGTGCAAAAGATGTATTCATTTACCATGATTGTATACATTCAATTAGACTTAACTACTAGGTAATACAAGCTACCAAAAGCTAGCTAATCCACAAGCTGACATTGGTCTATACAAAATAAGGTCGCTAATGTGACAGACATGTCACCACGCATAAGGATACCACCATTGCCAAGCTAACTTGATGCCACCTAACCTGTAATGAGGATCACCCCATGGTGTTCAAATAACTAAGGAATTCCAGGGATTCAAGTTCATTACCCCCTTATTTTATTTTGATTTCTTTGAGTAGGGATTCTTGTTCACTTTTTGTTTTGAACAAGGGAATTTTTATTTGCTTTGTAGTAAAAATCATTTTGCTTTTACTTTTTTTTTTTCTCTCTTTTTCTCTTTTTTTCTTTTTTCTTTCAAGGGATACTTGCTCAGATTAGACAAAGAGCAAGGGATTTTATTCTGGGTAGGGAGGAGCTTGTCCTTTTGCCAATTCTCAGTATTCTAAACCATGCACATAATAGGATAGCAAGGGAAACCTTTCACTTAAGGAGCTAGGACTACTATGTAGTGTTATCTTCCCTTGTGCAAAATCATTTTTAATATGTGTAAGTGATTCTTGGTTCAAAAAGTGGCAAGATCAGTTCCCAAAACTTCAAAATTTATTTAGTGAAGCAAATAGTGATTTTGGTTCAAGAGAGATTTATAATCAATATTAAGAATCAAGATTTTATTAAAATGTGAGTTTTGGTGAGTGGTTCAAGATAATATTTGAATTCTCCTAAAGTAAACCAAAATTAACTATGAATTTTGACAACATCGGTCAAATAATAATAAATGGATGTGACCATATGGCATATGAAATTGAGTTCCAAATTTTTATTTTTAATTTGGATAAGTAGATGTGATAAATGTAACTAATTGATATATGATTTTAAATATGATAATTTTAAAGTAGATGCAAGAAATATAATTACAAAGTATTTACAAATATGTACAGTGATGAGATCGTTTGTTATTATGCGTAATATCATTTTAGGTGCATTATATTCATGGGTTCCTTAAGATATTTTCCATCTAAAGTTGCCAATCGATATGCACCAGATCCAAATTTTACAGTAATAATAAATGGTCCCAACCAATTTGGTTGGAATTTTCCTTTTAAATCATTTTGAGCATTTGTATTTTTTTATTTTCTTTAAGAACTAAATCACCAATATCAAAATATCGAGTGTGGAATTTCTTAGAATATGATATTTTGAGTTTATCTTGATATGAGCGAAGGTGCTCTAAGGCATTTATACACTTTTCATCTAATAATTCCAATTGGCTTAATCGTCCAACATGATATTCATCTCCTACTTCAGCATTTTGAAGTAAAAGACCTAAAGAAGGGACTTCAAGCTCAAAAGGAAATACAACTTTAGTGCCATATACTAAGACAAAGGGTGAAGCACCAGTAGGGGTTCGAACACTAGTTCGATAAGCCCATAGTGTTGGATAAAGTTGAGTATGCCAATCTCGACCTGATTTATTAACCAATATTTTTAAGATTTTAATTAAAGTTTTATTAGATGCTTCAACTTGACCATTTCCTTGTGGATAATATGGAGTAGACCATCTATGTTGAATTTTATATTTGGCACAAAGATTTTTGATATATTTATTTTTAAAACATGTTCCATTATCTGAAACAAGTGTGGATGGAATCCCAAATCTACAGATAATTTGATTAAAAATGAATTTTGAGACTTGGGTTCCTATACAAGAAGCTAATGGTATAGCTTCTACCCATTTTGTAAAATACTCTATTATGATAATAATGAATTTATGGCCATATAAAGAAATCGGATTGATTTTCCCAATAATGTCTAGACCCCATTTTGAGAAAGGCCAAGGAGAAGAACTAGCTTGAAGTTCTTGGGTAGGAGCATGAACAAGGTTTGCATGCTTCTGATATTTATCACATTTATGTACATATTCATGAGCATATTTTTCCATGGAGGGCCAAAAGTATCCCATTCTTAGGAGATTTTTGGCTATGGCATCTCCACTAAAATGACCTCCACAAGATCCATCATGAACCTCATTTAGAGCTCTCTTGGATTCATTAAGATTGAGGTATCGTAAAAGGATGCCTTCGAAAGATATTTTATATAAAGTACCTTCAATAATTATGAAGTGAACAACTCACTTGCACAATGCTCATCATTGGTTTCTATCGAAGCCATCTAGAAATGATCCATCTTGGAGAAATTTTAAAATATCTCCATACCATGGTTTCGAAATTGCTTCTTCAATTGTAAATATTTCTAAAGGTTCTAAGCATGACTCTAATGATGTAGGTTCTTAGAGTTGATGAATGATGATAGTAGCATGATCATCATTCAACTCCAAAGGGATAAGAGAAGTAGCAGTTGCCATAGCATCCATAGAATGATTATTGGTATGTGGGATAGCTTCTATAGTAACCTTTTCAAATAAAGAAATAAGTTTTAAAATGTATTCTTTATAAGGATGGAGTTTCTCATCTCGGGTTTGATAAATGTCATTAACTTGATTCACCATGAGTTGTGAGTCTCCAAAAACTAAAAGTACTTTGATATTAAGAGTTAAGGTTGCTCGTAATCCAAGGATTAAAGCTTCATATTCTATTGTATTATTTGTGCAAGTAAATTGGAGTTTAAAAGATAATGGGATAAGTTGTTTCTATGGGGATACCAATATGATACCTGCACCTATGCCACTCATACAATGGGCTCCATCAAAAAATAGAGACCATGATTCTAAAGAATCATTATCTAGATTAAGACATTCATCAAGGAATTCTATCATCAAAGGGTGAGTAGACTCAAGAGGAGCGACAACAAGTTGATCTGCTATGACTTACCCTTTAATGGATTTCTGCCCAATAAAGGTTAGGTCAAACTCACTCAAAGCAAGAACCCATTTTTCTGCTCATCCTGATAAATAAGGCCTACTCATTAAATATCTTAATGGATCAAATTTAGCAATGACATAAGTCTTTTGACTAAGCATATAGTGGCGTAATTTTTGTGTAGAGAATACAATAACTAAACAAAGATTTTCTAAAGGAGTGTATCGAGTTTCATAACTTATTAAAGTTCTACTTATGTAGTAAATGGCTCATTCTTTCTTATCCTCATCATGTTGTGCTAACATTGCACCTAACGCAAGTTCTAAGGTAGAAATATATAAGATGAATGGGTGCTTTGGTCTAGGTGGAACAAGCACCGGTGGGGTAAGTAAATATGTCTTAAGGGTTTCGAAAGCTTCTTGACACTCCTTATCCCATAAAAAAGGTGTATCTTTCTTAAGAAACCTAAGAAAGGGTTTACATTTATCTACCAGTTTATCAATAAAGCATCGGATGGACTGGAGCTTACCTTGTAGACTCTTGAGTTCAGTTAGATTTTTAGGTGGTGGCATATCAATGATAGCCTTAATCTTGGTAGGGTCTATTTCTATACCATGCATGGAAACTATAAACCCTAAAAAATTTCTTGATTTTACTCCAAACACACATTTATCTGGATTCAATCGGACTTTATATTCATGGAGTCTATCAAAGACTCATCGTAAATCGGGGATATGATCTTCTCACTTTATAGATCGAGCTATGATGTCATCCACATAATCATGTAGGATATCATACATCATATCATGAAATATGTATGTCATAGCTCATTGGTAAGTTGCCCCTGCATTCTTTAGATCGAAGGGCATCACTTTCCAATAGAAAGTTCCCCAAGGTGTTATAAATGCAGTTTTAGGTTGATCTTCGAGTGCTATACGAATTTGATTATATCCTGAAAATCCATCCATAAGTGATAACATTCCACATCCGATTGTGAAATCAATAATTTGATCCATATTAGGAAGGGGAAAGTCATCTTTGGGACATGCAACATTGATGTCCCTAAAATCAGTACAAACTCTGATTTTAGTAGCCTCTTTTTTGGTTACGAGAACAACATTGGATATCCAATCGGAATAATCTATGGCTTGAATGAAAGTTACATCCAAGAGTTTTTGTAATTCATTTTTAACCAACAAGGCTACTTTAGGATGCATTTTCCTAAGTTTTTGTTTGACGGGTTTAGCATCAGGATGAACCACTAAGTGGTGCATAACCATAGAAGGGTCTAGGCCTAGCATATCGACGTATGTCCAAGCGAAGATGTCAGGATATTCTATGAGAAGTTATGTATATTTAGTTTGTTCTTCTTTATTTAAATCAGTCCCAATTTTAACTATACGAGGATTATTTTCTGTTTCGATATTAATTTTTAGGATGGCTTCTACTTCAATGCTTAGATCTCTTTCAAAATTAGGAGGTGCGGGTGAAACACCCATTTCTTGAAGTTCTTCTAGAGATAAGTTAGCTAATTCTTCTTGTGTAGTTGTTTGAACGTGGGCTATACATGGGATAGACCCATCAAAGAAGAACCTATTTCTCATAATTTCTTCATGAGGAATGTCATAAAAGACATCCCCTTCTACACATTCATCTGAATTAGCTATCATTTCTGGATGTACCACTGATAACATGTTGCAAGAAAACTCACAAGCTCTCTTACGTTTCTTTAATTGTTCTTGTTTTTCTAAATATTCCTCATATGTTATAAGATGATCATCTTCATCAAAAGGAAAAGGTTGAGTTTTTGTGGGGATATAGCCTACGCCACATCGGGCATGCCATTCCTCTACTTCGATTGGTTCAAGTATCCCATTTTCTAGGGGACCTAAACCTTTACCTTTGTATCCCATATTACACATCATTTGTTTAGATTTTATATATTTATTAGAAAAGAAGCATCGAGCAAAACCATCTTCATCATAGGTAAAGCTCATTTACCTAATATTAATTTTATCTAAAGCACATCCAACACCAATGAAAGTACAACTTCCAACATGATAGATGCTTCTTTGTTTCTGTGGTAACCCAATTGTACGCGGAGGATGGTGGTAACTGAGACAAAATAATGGAATCTTGTACATTATAATCATCCTATTTTGTGGGCTCCAATATAGTAGATAAATCTTGTAAAACTTCATCTATCAAAGGATATGATGTAGAGGGATTATCCTTATTAGAAGGTTTTGATGATTCAGAAGAGGGTGATGGTTCTGATTTAGGTAAAGAAGTTTTAGAAGGTTTAGGTTCTAATGATGAGAGAGCAGGACAAAAGGGAATGTTAATAGGTTCTGCTATTGCACACATTTCAAATGGCCTAGGATCACCATGAATAGTGACCAACTAATTCTTAAATTCAAATTTAACACATTGATGCAAAGTAGAGGGGACTGCCCTCATGGCATTGATCCAAGGATATCCCAAAAGGATGTTATATGATGTTGGGCATGGTACAACAAATATGGATGTGTCTAAAATCCTGGGACCAACTTGTAGTGGAATGGATATCACACCACAAGCCTCTTGTGTTTCATCATTGAAAGCTTTAATGATCATTTCAGTTTATCTCAAATCTTCTTTCTTAAATCCAAATATTTTGAAGAAGTCATAAGTACATATGTTTAGGGATGAGCCATTATCAATTAACACTCTTTTGATGCAAACATCCCCAATTAAAGTTGTTATATAAAGAGGATTATCTCTAAACATACTTTGGGGAGGAATGTCTTTATCATGGAAATCAATGTAGTCGATTTCATGAGAAGCTACAACATCAACTACAGCAGTTGGCTCTATATCTTGAGGTACCATCATTTGGCTTAAAGTATTCATTAATTCCTCTCTATGGATGGTTGAAGTTCTAAGAAGGTCTAAAAGGGAAATCCTAGTTGTTGTATTAGCTAGTTGATCATTGATATCAAATGGAGTCTTTTGTTGGGATCTAATTATGTTATTTCCCTTATGAGGTAATTTTAGAACAACAGGTGATTGATCAACATCATTTTTTTGAGTGGGAGGTTGAGAATTTTGGGTTTGGGCTTGTTGTCGAGTAACAGCCCCAATTGTACCTACAATATTGTTTGGTTGAACAACTTGTAGTCTTGTAGTTGAACTTTGTTCGATAGGAAGAATTTGTTGTGATGAAGGATGAGTGGTTATTATTCTTGGAAATGGTTCTTCTAGGGTTAGTGAATCAGTAATGGGTAATATTGGCCCTGAATCATCTTTTGAACTATTATCATGTTGTGAACTAATATCTATTTCAGATTTTGATTCACTTTTTATTTCATCCAAGGATGATGGTTGTGGTTTTCTTCCTTGAAGTTGTTTGATTGTCATATTGGATTGAGTAGGCACAAAAATATTTGGTGGAGGTTGAGATGGTAAATAATTTTTAATTGTTCCCACATATCTTGTTGGATGAGGTGTATTTTTATAGTCTAATTGATTTACAACTTCCTTGCCATGATTTGGCAATGGGTTTTGAAAGATATCCAGATTTTGGTTTACATTTTGTGCTTGTTGTGGTTGAGTATTTGTTTGAAGATTTTTATTTGGTGGAGGGCTTTCCACTTCTAATTTTCCTTCATCAATTAAGTCTTGTACTATATGTTTTAATCTTCTATAGGTATTTTTTGGATGTCCATCAACTTGGTGATAGTCACAATGTTGGTCAAGTCTGTACCATGGTTGAGAAGGATCAGGTTGTCATATCTCTAACAATTTTATTAGACCTCTTTCTACTAGTTGTGGTAAAACCATTGTCAAGGATTGATTTAATCTTGTAAAATTTTGCAATGGAGGTTTTTGGGGTGCTTTCAACACAAAATTTTTTGTAGTATCTATGGTATTAACATTTTGAGGGGGTCTACTATCCATGACCCCATCTCCTACCACATGTTTGTTTTTGTATTGATTCTTAGATGATTTATCTTCATATTTCTTTTTAAATTGTCCCCTTCTGATTAGGGCTTCCTCTACCCTTCTGGCTAAATCTATAGCTTGGTCAAAGGAAGTCATGGTAGTCATGGCTAACTCATAAGACAATTGTTCTTGCAAATTTCCAATAAATATGTCTAACATTTCTCTTGGAGGTAAAGCAAAATGTAATTTTCCCAAAATTTTCCTCCATCGGGCTAAGAATTCTCCAAAACTTTCTTCTTTTCCTTGTTTAAGGTTGTATAAGTCTTTTATTGTAACATGCCTTTCTATGTAAGCACCAAATTGATGTACAAACATTTCTGTAGTTTCTTCAAAATTTCTTAAAGAATGTGTTTGCAATTGATAATACCATTCTAATGCCATTCCTCCTAAACTTTTTGGGAATATTTTTAGCAATAGCATATCATCATAAGCGATGTCATGACATGTTGTCCTAAACATGCGAAGATGTTCTATGGGATCTTATATTCCCTTATAGATCGGAAGAATAGGCATAGGGAACCATTTAGGGTATGGCTTAGCAGTGACCGTAGGATCTAATGGTTGATTACACATCTCTTTATAGCTATACATAGGATGATATGGGTTGATTTGGTCTAAGCGTGAAGCTAACTGCTTCACTATAGCTTCGAGATGATGTGATGGATCATTGCTTTTATTTTGGTTTATGATGTTGCCATGTGGTGGATAATAAGTTTGTTGCATTGCCATATAAGGAGTTGTGATGGGAACACTATTATGCATAGGGTTCGAAGTATGAGAAGGATATTGAAGTTTATAAGGAATTGTATTTTGTTGAATATTTGGTCGAGGAGAACTTGGAACTTGTGTATTTTTATTTTTTTGGGAAGAAGAATTTAGGGCAAATACATGTTCAAAATATTGAGAAAGCAAAGTAGGGTTTTTAGAAGAAGATGGTTGCTTTTGATTGGAAGTAGTTGCAACATTTGCACCAATGGATTGTTCTGGTGGTGGTTCAGGTACCTATTCTTGGGAGTTATCTTCTGGAGGAGGCATATTTTTAGTATTATCTAAAGAGGGATCATTGTCATGTTGTAATGAAGTGTTCATATATATTTCAGGTTGTGGGTGAAGTTGAAAGGTTGCTTCTAAGGCTACCTCCATCGAAAAATCACCCTTTTCAAGTTGATCTTCTATTTCCAACACATTAGTGATGGCTGCTCAATTTTGATTTAGAAAATCACATAAATGTTGCATGGATTGAAAATGAACACTTCCTAGAGGTCCTACTTTTGGATCTATATCATTAATGGTTTCATCTTCTTCACTTTGTACTATTTGATGTTCTTGCTCTTCTAAAACTTCTTCTATTTCTACTTCTGAATTAGGGTCAATTTCTAGCTCATCTTCGGAGCCAGTTGCTACTTGTTTACCACTTCTTAGGTTTTTAGGCATCTTTCCTAGCGATGCTAAAAAGGATTTTTTTTTGTTTTTGTTGTTTTTGTTGTTTTAAGCAAACAATTTACTATGCTTTAATTCAAATATTTACAAGATTTTAGAAAATGACATTAAATGGTTTCAATCTTCTCCAAAGAGCCTATGGATATCATTGATAGGTTCCAAATCTTCTAGGCTCATGTAATGTTCTTCCTCAAAAGAGAAATCATCTATTAAGAGTTGAATGAAATGGACAAATGTAAATCCTTTAGTTTCTGAGTTAACAGGTTGAACTTGTAACTCGTAACAATACTCTCGAAACAAGATCACCCTAGGTGCCTTTTGAAATATTCTTCTTTGTTCTAGGGTCACTTCATTATTTTCTAAGTATGCTAAGAATTTATGGATGTTTAAGGCTTCTTCCAAGTAATTATCCCAAGGATAAATATCTGTGTGGACACCAACTCATTTGTTTGCAAGCCAATGCTCACACCCTCTTTTGATTTCAAAGTAAGGAGAATAATAACTAGGTCCTAAGGCTCTAGTAACATCAATTCTCCTAATTTCTCTAATTTCTTGGGATTTGTTTTCAAGGATACCAAAGTGTTTCCACAAATCTACTTGGTGTTCTATTCCATCACGTTCATAGGAGATATTAACCTCTTGTTCAATAAGTGTTCTCCTAAGATCTATGAAGAAGGATTCATTAAGTCTATTTTCTACCATTTAATGAGATTTTATTTTTGTTTTGTTTTTTATTTTGATTAAACAAAGTAGAGTTTCAACAATTTCATAATAGGAGTGTAGTTCACATCGAGTTCACCAAAGAATGTAGGCCCAAAATTTTTGCACCCCTTTCTCCTAGGCTAATGGATCCATGCTTGAAAGGGGGAGGGAAAATGAAGGATCTACACCTCGGATGAGAAGTGCTTCTATTGCACTCTCTTTGGTGTTTGTCGATGAATGGGGTGGGGTTCACCAAGAAATACTTGCTATGGTGATTTCCATGCCTAGGTGAGGTAGTATTTTGATTTGATTGTTTTGTCTCACATACAACCTAGGTTTGGCCAGAATGCAATTTCTACCTAGCTATATGTAATTCAAATTCAAATGAAGACAAGGCATACAAGTCTTATCTAAAAAGTGTTATAAAATTTAACTATGATGCAAGGTTTCTAAGTTGACATGTTTTCTTTTTGTATTTTTATGTTTTGTAAAAGATGTAATAAATCTATGTTTTTGGGGTTTTTTCTATTTTTTGATTAAATACAGATGCTTACAGATTAGAGAATATAAATTTGATAGTGAAAGAATAAATTTTGAGCACTTACCTAACCCGAAAGTTTGATTTTTGATGAAATCGGTTACACTGTATGAAATCGGATGCAGACAGGATGAAACCGGATGTACGATTTCATCTGACGAAATCGGATGCATACGATTTCATTCAAAACCTACAATTTCACAATAGAACACTAGATTTTGGATTTAGGGAAGGGGGATCTGCATAGGCCATAGTAGATCATGGTCTATGATAGTCAAATCCCCTCGGTTCTTTTAGCCAATCGTGAAGAAAGTAAAAAGTTGATTATTCTAATCATAAAATGAAAAATGCTAGATCTAGCAATAACAGAGATTTATAATATGAAATTGTAGAAATTAAAAATGCTATGATGCTAGTAATGTAAAATGAAAGATCTAAGATGTAGAATTTTACCCCTAGAGGGGCATAGATACGAAATTGTATGCTAGGTACAAAATCGTACGCAACCGGTTTTATCCAATGACTAGTTTTGTAAGGCAGAAGATGAAATCGAACGTAACAGGGACGAAATCGGATGCAACCGATTTCATACAAATAGTGATAAAATGCAGTAAAAATTAAGTAAAAGTGAGATCTGAGTATACTGAAAGTGATGCCATGGTTGTATGCTCCTTGGATGATGATTTGACAGCGATATCTCCTACTGCAACCTACAAAAAAGCTCCAAAACTCCTCTTTTCCAAGCTCTTCTACAAATATCATCAACCAAACTGATTATAGTGGATCTGAGGGATTAAAATGGTTGTTTCTATTCGAGGGATCAGGTGAGTGGCAAAAAAATTAGGTTCTTGGGCCAAATTAGGCTTTTGGCTTGATTTGGATGAAATCGGTTGTATCCAATTTTATCGGATCGTTCGATTTCATCGGGAAGCTGGTGATGCCCAGATTAGATTCAAAATCCAATATGGGCACCTAAATTAGGTGCACGTGGGATTTGGATGAAATCGGACGCATCCGATTTTGTCGGATACGTCCGATTTCGTCGGGATCATCCGATTTTGTCAGAGAGAGTACAATTAAGCTATTTTTTTATATTTTTTGGCATGAATATCGAGGTAAGGGTTTTTGAGGGTGATTTACATGTTATTAGGGTAATTATGATGTTTTAATAACATTAGTAATTTGGAGGTGTGTCCAAATTTGGTGGCTACATTACCCCTTGATCTTCCCAATTGATTTTCATTGTTTATCCTTAGTTTTTCAACACTACACCAATGTGGATCACAATCAAGTTCAGTTTCCTCAATCCAACTTGATTTTACCTTTGAAACTCGAGGAGGTACATTGGGGCATGACAACATTTGATGTTGTCCAAAATTTAAATTTTAACATCACCTCTAAGCAAACAATAAAAGCATTAGTCATCTCACATCACTAACCATAAGCAACAACAAACTATTTTTATCTCAAAATTAGGACATATTTATCAATTTTTGACACATTTATTACGTAATAAATGCATAAAAAAATGGGTATATGTAGGGACCCAATTTTGAATACATCATTAAATCAACTAATTAATAATCCAAATTAAATCAATTATCCTTATGTATAAATTTGGAGTATTTATTACTCCAAAATTAAAAGCATTGGGGCATGAGCATAAGCCTGACCAGTACTTTCACATCCAAGGTAGTGCTTTTGCCATGTTTAACTTTTTGACATTTTCCACCCAAATTATTCTCCAACAATCATAATGGTAAAATAGCCAAATTGAAAGCACCACAAGTGCTTTCACCTCCAAATTTTTTTACTATCATATGTCAAAACCAAGAAATTTAATTATTGGTACCTTCTAAGCTATCCATCATTAATGGATACGATCTCCAAGATATAATTCATAACCCCAATAGAAATCCAAAGCCAAATATTTGTCATTTATAATATTCCTCCACTAATGGCATCTTGATATCATTTCAAATTACTACCATATTCTATTCTATCAAATTTAATGCAATCATTCCCCCAAGAAGCCATGACTTCCTATAAAACTAGCACTTGGGATGACCAATGAACATCATCTTGCATTGCAATGAAATTCTGCCAAAGTCCATCTATATTATTTTGGAGTATATTAAATTATTTGGTACATGCTAATATAAATAATATATTAGGTTTGATTCATAGTTTAGTGTGAGCTATATATCCTATTTTATGTAAATGAGAATGTGCAAGAAATGCACAAATATCTTGTAAAGTTGTAATGTGCAATAATTGCACAAGTGTCATGTGAGTTAGTGTGCAAGTGTAATTTGATTCTCTATGCACAAGTATATTATATGTATGAGAACAAATATTTAATGTAAACTTGTGCACAAGTCTTAGATTAGAGTGTGCAACTTATAGAAGTGTAAGAGTCATGTATAGGTGTGCATATGTTATAGTGTCAAGTGTTCATCAAGTATGCAAGTGACAAGTAGATAAGCCAAGAGTCATGAGACTTGGCATATGGATAGGAATAGTCAAGTATTCAAAGAGTCACACTACTATGACTATATTATGGAGACAGTGCTCCATAGATGATATAAAACGATCATCATCAACTACAATTTATATATCTTGTAAAAGAAAGAGGAGTAATAAATACTATATACATTTTGAGCAATTAATATTGTAAGTTGTTCTTCATGCATAGTACATGAATGATTAAGGTTAATATCATTCATGTTGTTTCATATTATTGAGTGTTATTTGATATATTGTAAGCCTTTTTTATATATTAATTTTCTCATATTATTCTACTCTTATTATTATCTTGACCTTATTATATTATGGTTATATTATATTCAATATTGTTATTCATAACTTGTGATATTTGTGATAGTATTAAGGCTTAAAAATCCATAAATGGTATTAGAGCTACCACTAGACTCTGTCCAGATTGATAATTTTATTTTATCCACTATTAGAAATTGATTTTATCTAGTTTGATAAAGTTGATTTGGACTTTGTCCAATTTGAAGACAATGAGACTTGGACTCTATTTTAAATTTCATAGAGTAGAAAAGCTAGATTATTTCCATGGTTAAAATATAACCAGTGAAGACTAGGACTCAACTATATTAATTGGCAAATCAACTTTGAGATAGTTGATCATTCAGGGCCATAGACAATGCTTGATATTGATAGAGAATTTAGGGACATTCAAAGTCACCTTGATAGTATAGTGGAAATATTTTTGAAGAGAGTTGTAGATGAGATTAAGTTACAAAAGTGTGAGAAGCTTCCTACAATGGATAGAGAAGAGTTTCAACTTCTAAGAGTAGAGAATATTAAAAGAAATAAAAAGCATAGCAGTGGATTGAGAAGCATTCAAAGCTTCCTAAGATTAAATAAATAAAGCAAAATAGAAGATAAAATATTAATCTTGAAGAAGGATAAAGAAGCACCTAGCTTACTTTATATTGCTTTAAGCACTAGATCAATAAGATTGATCTTGAAGAAAGATAAAGAAGCATCTAGCTTATTTTATATTGCTTCAAGCATTGAATTAGTATCTACATTGATAAGAGCTACAAGGTATTTAAAAATATTTGGGTCATAAAGATATTAACCTTGACAAGAAGAATTTTTAGATCATAAATATACTAACCTTGATAAGAGATAAATATACAAACTAACCTTGGTGTAAACTCAGCTACAAGAGACCAAAAAAATGGACTCCAATCACATAACACAAATGTAATATAATGGAATAAACCTAAAAATTGATATTCTTCTCATTCCTAAATTCACACCCCTTCTCCAAAAGATTACAATCCATCATATAGCAACCGAAAACCAAAGAAACCCTAAAAACATTTTTTTCTAAAATTGCTAAAAATAGAAATGAGTCGGATTGTGCCCAAATTCGGTGCACACATCCCTCTTATAATAATGAACCTTACTTTAAAATATTAGGTCTCAAATTAAGGTATAACAAAAGATAATAAACTTCTAACATTCAAAAAAACCCAAAAAACCCGAGAACCTATTCTAAAAGCTAATTTTGGGACACTAGATGGAGGAGTTAGGTCCCGAAAACATGTTTTTTTGAGATTCAATCCAATAAAATATTACCTGATGCAGAACACACATGCATAACCACCTATTAAATTTCAAGGCCAACGGGCATACGGTTCACAAGTTATGGCTCTGGCAAGGTGCATCATTCTCCTCTAGTGAAAAATAACTCAGCTCCTGTGAGTTCAGCCAAATTGAAATCCTGTAGCTTTTGGTTATCAATTTTCTTTAGCTCTGACTCTGAAACCCAAGTGTTATCCGACTATGGTAATCCTTCCCACTGAACCAGGTATTTTTTGTAGCTCCCATGTTTAGTGGTGATCACCTTCTTATCAAGCACCTGTGCAACTCTGTCTTTTTTCTTCTTAGGTATCTCTCATGCCCAATTTACTATATTCTATAATTCACCATCCTCGGTAGTACCTGGATACCAAAATAAATCAAAAACATTAAAAATGGGTGAAATATCAAATTCATCGGGTAGCTCCACTTTATAGGCATTATCATTGATCTTCTTCAAAATTTTGCATGGCCCAATTTTCTTAAGTTTTATTTTGTTATACGTCCCCTTAGTAAATATTTCTTTCCTAAGATAAACCATGACCATATCACCCTCTTCAAACAATTTCACCCTTTTGTGTGCATCAGCAGACTCTTTGTAGTGAGCATTACTACCATGTAATTTTTACCTCACTGGTTCTTGCACTTTTTTGGATATGCTTAGAAAATGCTTTTGCATCATCACTAACTTGTTCCCCAATTGGTAACTCAACCAAATCTAATACACCTCTAGGATTTTGACCATAAATAATTTTAAAAGGATATTTACCTGTCGATATGTTCACTAAACTGTTGTATGCAAATTCAACTTGTGATAAGGCTAAATCCCATTGTTTTGGTTTTTCTCCAACTATGCACCTTAAGAGGTTTCCCAATTTTTTGTTCACTACCTATGTTTGCCCATCGATATGTGGGTGGTAAGAACTACTGAACTACAGTCTGGTGTTCAACTTCTTCCACAACATCCTCCAAAAGTGACTCAAGAACTTAGTATCCCGATCATAAGTAATAGTCTTTGGAACACCATGCAATTGCACAATCTCATCAAAGAATAAGACGACAATCCTAGTTGCATCATTAGTTTTTTGGCAAGCAATGAAATGCACCATTTTTGAAATTTTTTCTACCACAACAAAAACTGAATCCTTACCCCTCTGTGTCTTGGGCAACCCCAACATGAAATCCATACTCAGATCGGTCCATGGTCCTGTTGGGCCATATACAACCCTGTATTTTGTGGATGTTTCTTAGCCATTTGACATACTCTACATCTAGAGACAAACCTGATTATGTCTCTTTTCATTTTCAGCCAATAGTAATTCTCTACAAGAGTGGTAGTTTTGGCTACTCCAAAATGACCAACCAAACCCCCACTATGTAATTACCTCAATATGTTCTCTCTCATATAGCCACTGGAAATGCATAATCGATTACCCTTAAACAAGTAACCATTCTATAAAAAACACTCTTCAAAAATAGTATGGGACTCACCCTCTACCGCACTTTTACATTGTTGCACAATATTCCTAAAATATGCATCAGATTCATACAGATATTTAATCCCCTCAAATCCTACCACTTCATTCTCCATGGTGGTCAACAACAAGACTCTCCTACTCAATGCATCAGCAACCTTATTTTTTTTGCCTGACTTGTGCAACAGGACAAATGTATACTATTGTAAAAATGAAACCAATTTGGCATGCCTACTATTTAAATTTTTATGAGAGTTGATATATCTCAATGCTTCATGATCAGTAAACAACAAAAAATCCTTTGAGAGTAAGTAGTGCCTCCAATGTTTCAATGCTTGCACAATTGCATAAAATTCCACATCATATGTAGAATAATTCTTCCTTGTGTCATTCAGCTTCTCACTAAAAAATGCTACAGGTCGGCCCTCTTGACTTAAGACACCACCAATTCTAAAAAATGAGGCATCACAATCAACCTCAAACACCTTACTGAAATTTGGTAACACTAGAACAGGGTCTTCTGACACCTTCTTCTTCAAGAGTTAAAAAGTCTCTGTTGTTGCCGTAGTCCATACAAACTCTTTCCCTTTTGTGCACTCAGTTATAGGGGCAACTATACTATTGAAGTTCCTGATAAACTTTCTATAAAAGGTAGCTAGTCCATGAAATCTCCTTACTTCTGTTATAGTTCATGGAAGAGGCTATTCCAGAATTACCTTCACTTTCTCATCATCCATCCTCATGCTAACTCTTGAGATAACAAATCCTAAAAACACTAAACTATCTTGAAGAAATCTACATCTCTTCAGGTTGACATACAATTTCTCCTTCATGAGCACGTCTAACACTAATTTCAGGTGTAACAAATGATCTTCTTCACTTTTACTATAAATCAAAATATCATCAAAATACACAACCACAAACTTACCATTATATTCTTGTAGTACTATGTTCATCAATTGCATAAATGTACTGGGTGCAGTAGACAACCCAAATGGCATCACCATCCACTCGTACAACCCATATTATGTCTTAAAAGTTGTCTTTAATTCATCTCCTTCTCTAATTATGATTTGGTAGTAGCCACTTCGTAGATCAATTTTACTAAAGTATTTAGCTCCAGCCAATCCATCCATCATGTCATCCACTCTTAGCATAGGATACCGATACTTTATTGTGATCTTGTTTATGGCTCTACTATCCACACACATTTGCTAGTCACCATCTTTATTTGGGGTCAACAATGCTGGAGTTGCACATGGACTCATACTCTCCCTAACTAATCTCTTCTTTATCAACTTTATCACTTGCCTAATCAACTCTGCATTTTGTGTTAGGTTCAACTGATAAGATTCCTAATTTGGGAGCGTTGATCCTGGAATCAAATCCATGTGATGTTGGATATCCCTCTTTTGTGGTAGCCCATCTGGTAACTCCTCTGGTGTAACATATTTATATTCACTTAGCAACTTAGTTGTTGTTGTAGGCATAACCACTTCCTCTGTTTCTAGCTTCCTAGTTGTTAAGGCATAACAAAAGCTAGTGTCCTTGATATTTGCAAGAAACTCCATCGTCGACAAGATCTCACTCGGCCAATCCTCCTTCAGAGGTAGAAGAACTACCTTTACATTGTCCTTCTAGAATGTGTAAGTATTCTTTCTCCCATTATGGTTAGTAGCCCTATCGTACTACCAAGGTCTTCCCAACAGAATGTGACATGCATTCATCAGGATCACATCACACCACACTTCATCCTTGTAAGTGATCCCAATTTAAAATTTAATTAAACACCTCTGATCTATTGTTACCTCATTCCCCTTCCTAACCCATGAGATGTGATATGGATAAGGATGATTTTGGCATTCCAGGGTCATTTTATCAACCATGACATTTGACACCATATTCTCACAGCTACCACCATCAATGACAATTCTACATACCTTCCTTCCTAATGTACACCTTGTTCGAAAGATATTTGTTCATAGCCCAAAATCATCACCATCTATGATCTACCCCTTTTATTTGCTCTGCACCTTCTCTTTATTAGGAACAATCAGTGTCATCCTTATCATAAGTGCTTCCCCCATGTCATCAATAACTTCATCCTCATCTTGCTCTTCCATCTCAACTAGATCGATCCTTACTTGTCCTCCTTGACCCCTTTCTTGGTCATCATGTTGGGGACACTCAAATGCTCTATGCCACTCCTCACCACATCCATAACAAGTATACAACCTTCTTGGATCATTCCCATTTTTTCCATTACCGTAACCTCTACCCCGTTGGTATCCTCTTCCTCATAGATTCTGCCCATATTCTTCTTGTTTAGCAGGTATTTAGGATTCTCCCTTGAGAAAATTAGATCCACTTCGACCCTGACCTGAAGAGGATATGAATCTCTTCTTACTTATTCTACTAACCCTTTTCAATTTCTCCTCTACTTTGAGGGTCATTTGATATGCATCTTCCACTGTAAGAGTGTGATGCATGCTCATCTCATCTTGGACATCAAAACTTAGGCCATTTATATACCTAGAAGCTTTTTTTCCTCCATCTCATTATGCTCCACTCGAATGGATAGCTTGTATAATTCATTAGTATAGTCCTTGATGCTTTTATCCTTCTGTCATAGATTTTGAAATCTACAAAATAGGGTTTGGGAGTAGTCTACAAGTATAAATTTTTCCTGTAACTTCTTCTTCATCTTTGTCCAATCCCTAATATTTTCCTTTTCATTCCTCTATTGTGTAGTCTATAAATGATCCCACCAAATCAATGCATGTCCCTTAAAATTTGTGCATGCGAGCTTAACCTTCTTCTCTTTAACAATGTTACTCCATTCAAAATACTTTTCTAGGCTATTGATCCAATCGATCAACTCCTCTGGTTTCAACCCACCAGCAGACTCAGGAACCTCAATCTTGATCTCATATCAATTTCCCTTAGTCCCCTCTAGAGCTCATATTAGTCAATTTTAAAAATTGTGCCCTTCTTCCTCTAGGCCCTCTAGTTCTGCTTCCATGTGGACCTCAGATCCACGTTCCTCAGGTATATTTTCATCATCAGATCCTTGATATGCATGGACCCTGGGATGTTTCTCTCTCATGCAATCAATTACACCATTCAACCGTGTTATTTCTACATTCATATCCTCGATCTGCCTATTCATATAGGCATATCTTCTAGGTGGCATCTTCCCTTCACTAGCGATATCACACCCACTCTGATACCAAATGGTGTAAACTCAGCTACAAGAGACCAACAAAATGAACTCCAATCACATAACACAAATGCAATATAATGGAAGAAACCTAAAAATCGATATTCTTCTCATTCCTGAATTCACACCCCTTATCCAAAAGATTACAATCCATCATATAGCAATCGAAAACCAAAGAAACCCTAAAAACATATTTTTTCTAAAAATTGCTAAAAATAAAAATGAGTCATATTGCACCCAAATTATGTGCACACATCCCTCTTACAATAACAAACCTTACTTTAAAATATTAGGTCTCAACTTAAGGTATAACAAAAGATAATAAACTTCTAACATTCAAAAAAACCCAAAAAACCCAGGAACCTATTCTAAAATCTAATTTTGGGACACTATATGGAGGAGTTAGGTCTCGAAAACATGTTTTTTGGAGAGTTAGGCCAATCAAAGATTTTCCTGATGCAGAACATGCATGCAGAACCACCTGTTAAATTTCAAGGCCAACGGGCGTACGGTTCACAAGTTATGGCTCCGGCAAGGTGCATAAATTCAAGTCATACATACCTTGACATTGAAAAGTGAAATATATTCAAGTCCTACAGACCTTAACATTTATTTAGGAAAGAAGAAAAATATTCAGGCTATAAAAACCTTGACATTGGCTCAAGAATCCAACAATGTATAGAAGAGATAGAAAAGAGAAGATAGAATTTATAGAAGCATAAAGTCCGAGAAGGAAAATAGAATTTGGTTTAGAAAAAATAGAAGAGGCACATACAGAGTAAAAAAGAGGCCTAAGACACATAGTGAATAGAAATGATAGAGGTGGTATGCATATGAAGATAAGCTAAGATAAGAGGTCAGAGATAGAAGATTCAAGAGACAAGTGTTTGACAAGTGACAAGTCAAATACTATGTTGGAAGCAGAGCAAGATAGAAGCTAAGCATTATGAGTGCTAAGTTGGAAACCTCGCACCAAGTTGGAAGCCAAATAAAAGTTGGAAGGCAAAGGGATTATAACGCCTAAGCATTGACACAAATTTTTCATTATCTAAGCACCATTTAAAAAATTAATGCATTCACATTAGTGTAGATGCCTCAAAATATAAATTTGATGAGTCATTTGAGGTACTTTCAATTAACTTTGATAGCTTTGAAGAAGATGCATCTCCCATTGTCCCTATTATAGATGCAAATAATTTTTTCCTATATTTATTTCCCATTTTGCTCCTCATATTTCTTATGCTTCTCCCATTGGAGCACCCCAATGCACCCATACATACCTCACCTCCACCATGACCACATCCACCTGATCCTCTCCCACTCATTCTAAATCAACTTCTTCCTCATGAGCATGTACATGGGAACCTAACCTCTAATCCATAGTCTCCTTCATTTTGCTAAGTCAAAATGATATATGTTGACTTATGCACATCCCTCAGTAATCCAAATGACCTTGCACATCCCATCCCCATTGATACTAGTCTCATTAACTTTAAGTGGATCTCACCCCCTCTGTCTATCTCTAATTTTCTTCCTTCATATCAATTACTCAAAGAATCAAATGTTTATTTTTCTTCTTCTCCCCATCCTCACTTTCCTTTTGTTTATCATGCTAAAGTTAGTGATACCACACCAAACCTCTCTAATAATGTCATACATGACATTAACCTCAATCCTACCCCTCATCAACTTGAGGAGGGTTCTCACATGCTCATTAAGGAGGCCATCAATATAAACATCAACACCAACCCTAAAAATCCTAAAATTCTTAAACTCAAAAAAGTCTCTCATTCGAAGAGTAAAAATAATTTGTCAAACTCTTAATTGAACACCAAAAGGTTTTCACATGATCCTACAAAGACATGTATGGCCTTGATCTGAATCTTGTTCACAATCTCACATTAAATCCCAATGCCAAACTGATCAAACAAAATTTGAGGAAACTCCATCCTACCATTTTCCTCATGGTTAAATAATAATTACAAAATCTATTAGTGGTATTTATCCAACCAATCAATTATCCAGAGTGTGTCTCAAACATGGTGCCCAATGGCAAGCCCGATGGGGGATACACATTTGTACTTATTTTTGTGACTTAAACAAAGCATGTCCCAAGGATGATTTTCATCTTCCTAATATTGATACACTCATGGATTCCATTTATAGCCATGAAATGCTCTCCCTCATGGATGGCTTTTTAGGATATAATAAAATTTGAGTCAATATTGATGACCAACACAAGATAGCCTTTACAACTCCTTGGGGGATATTTTATTACAAATTCATGTCGTTCGATCTCAAAAATGTAGGACCTATCTACTAGCATGCCATGACTTACATCTTCCATAATTACATGCACAAAAGCATCAAATATTATGTGGATTATATTTTGGCCAATTCTAAAATGCATCATGAGCACATCGATATTTTGCAAAAAAATTTTGACCGCTTACTTGAGCATAATGTGTGACTTAACCCTAAAAAGTACATCTTTGGCATCACTTCAAAGAAAATTTTAGGTTTCATAGTCTCCAAATTAGGTATTGAAGTGAACCCTAATAAATTCAAGGCTATTATTGAAATATCACCCCTATGACCCTCAAAGAACTTTATAGCTTGCAAGGAAAAATTCAAGTGATCTATCACTTCATTGCTCAATTATCAAATAAATGCAATCCATTTAATCATATTTTTCAAAATGAGGTTGTATTTTAATGGACCATATAATTTTAGGAGGCTTTCGATGCCACTATGTGTTACCTTGATTCCTCACCAGTTTTATCACTGCCTAAACCAGGTATTGCATTTAATTTGTACATATTTGCTATTAATTTTGATTTAGGGACTACATTGGCTTAGAAATATGATGTCAATCAAGAACAAGTCATATACTACATTAGTCACACCTTGTTGAGTTATGAAACCAAATATGCATACATGGAAAAGTTATGCCTAATTGTCATATTCATAACCAAAAAGCTTTACCACTACATTCTCAATCATACAACCTATGTCATTGCTAGAGAAAATGCATTGTGTTATATGATGATTCATACTTACACTAATACCCGGACTACAAAATGGATAATTCTTTTAACATAATTTGATCTTGAATTCATACGTTGAAAATCCATAAAGAGTTAGGTCATTATCGATAAACTTGTTGAAGCTCCTTTTCAAGATGATAAACCTCTTATCATAGAGCTTCCAAATGATTCTATGTTTAGTGTTGTTATTGCTAAGCTCGAATAGCATGTCAAACATGAGGATAAAGTTGATAGTACCATTTTCTTTGATGGTTGTAAGTGTGAACAAGGGGGAGATATCAATATTGTGTTCTTCATGCCTCAAGGTGTTGCCATCCTTTTTTCATTTAAGCTTGACTTCCCTTGTACTAATGATAACATAGAATATGAAGACTTGATTCTAGGACTTCATATCATTGTTGTAATGCATATTTAATGTATCCACATCATAAGTGACTCCCTCTTTATTGTTAATAAAGTTGAGGAAGTCTACTAGTGCAAATACCTAGTCTTAAAGTATTACACTTAAATTATCAAAAAATTGCTATCCAACTACGATCGGTATGACATTGAATCTTTGCCAAGGTCATCTAATAATTTTCTAGATACCATGGCCTCTCTTGGATCCCTTATTCTATAAAACCCATCAATAGCATTACTCAATTTTAAGTTACCATGCTTTCCTAGTCAGCTCTCCTAAGAATCTTCTAATGATGAATGGGATGTCCATCTAGTTCAGGTAGAGCCTTACCATGATGTATTTGCTCAAATCAAGAATTTTTTCAAACTTGGTACCCTTCCTACCAAATTTTCATGAGCCACTAAACACACTTTCAAACAAAAATCAGCTTGATATAGTCTTAGAGGATGTGCTTTATTGTCATGGCTATGATGGTTGATCGGTTGTAGAGCTTACATTTAATTTTATCAATCCGAGGGAAATCAAGGTTAGATTTAAAGAGTAGGAATCCCGTATAGATTATACCATGGGGATTAATACTAAGCTTAGCTCAAGTTTCTTTTTCAGGTTTCACGTGTACAGGAAAGTAATAAACAGAATTAAATTTGTGCAGAAATAAATGGTGCAGGGTATGATAAAATGATGCAATGATAATTTACTTTTACTGATGAATTGATTTACTGATGCACCTAATTATTTGTAAACTAATTTATTTATGACATGATTTAATTTATTTGTGAGGATCCTCGTGCAATCTATCTTATTTTATGTAAATTGAAATGCAGTTTAATTTAAGGCTAACTAATCCTAACCTATTGCAGGGGCGAGAGCTCAGGGACTGGCTATAGGAGTGGGCCCTGCCTCCTAGAGGGCAGTGTAAGTCTTTCTCCCCTAGTTTACTTTATCTCAGTAACTAGATTTTATAACTAATACTAACATTATGTCTATTCTGTGAATGCAGGTAACAGATAAACACAATTTACATAACATAAATTAAACAACACATGAAATTGATACAAATTACCATTTTTGAAGAACAAAATGCTACTTTTATTACTGGAGATTCAATTGTACATGCTGGCATGTTTCTTCAGAATTGTAAACTTAGAACAGACAATAATTTCTTGTATTTTTCCAATAGACCTCTTTCAAGGTCTCTCCTATGTAATTTATATTGTAACTAATACAATTCCAAATAGTATTTCTCCACATATTTTGCCATGCAGATTTTGTGGACTTCCTGATGCGATAACTATGCATCAACCAAAATAATCTAAACCTAACATAATACATATTCCTATTTGGACTTGATAAATATTCTGACTGGTCCAAGTGGCATCCTACAAACAAACCTAACAAGACAATACTTATTTTGAATGATTCGCAAGATATACATTAGGACCTCATGTCCTATATTCCAAGAAAGGTCTAACAGTCTTGCATCTATATCTAAAACTTCTCATAATAATCTGATTACAAACTTTATTAAGCAAATAACAACTTTTATCAACTGAAATATTCTCGTGGATAGTATGAAATATTTTGCTAAGTGAAAATATCTATTGTCATCCAAACTTGACGTGTCGTCACTGATGTGGCATGCTACATAAGTCAACAACCTTTATTATCCTTTGATAACTCTTGGTAAAATATTCTTTAGTAACTTTCTTTGATAGTTACCTTTAGTAACATACTTCAATAATATACATTTTTAATAGGTCAACTACTATTGTCACCGAGCTCTACTTTTATCCTGGGTCCTTTTATTCATCCTTCTTCTCATCCGAGGTGCACTCCAAAGCTCTGCAATCTCTTCATCGATCATCAACACTTTTTCCTGCATTTTTCTCAAGACTTAGACGAATTTTGTATAAATCAAACACATTTGTTAGATTACTACAATTAATCAGATTTACTAATAATTCACACAATATTCAATAATAATTCACATAAAACATATCATAATCACTAAATAATTATAACAATAAAACAATTCTGATACAGAAATATGTGTCAAATAACCACTCATCATTTCCCCCCAAATAGAAGTCTATGCATGTCCTCATGCATACGGGAAGATAAGATGAACATAATATAACAACCCTATACATGCATCAGATATTCAAAATTTTATGAATAACTAAAAATTCTAAGTACATTGATATTTGTATAGAAAGAATAACATAAATCATTACAATCATTACCAGAATTTCAGAGAATACTATTTACAGAACTTATAATGATTTTGAAACATGCATATGATTTTGCCAGAAATCATCTAAAACAAATCAAATAGATATATTTAATAGAATCATGCTAAGTTTCTCCAAGAAAATAAGAAAAATAATCAGTTATCCAAAATACAGGAAATATCTATCAATTCAATTTATCAAAAATTATTAATTTCACAAAATTGAGAATAAACAGTTTATATCAGTAAATGACAGTTCAACGAAAATATTTCAAATATTAACTGTACATATTACGTATGTCATCATATAAAAGTCTACAGATAAAATACCATGGATAATATACTACAAATATGATCAATACATAAAAATATAAGTCTGAGTAATTAATAAAATAATAATTTTTTTCATTGTTCATCCAACTGGTGCATGTTGAGAAGAAATTCGAGAAGAAATCTGGGATGATCGTGGTCTTGGTTCTGGTAATTTACGCTCTCATTTTACTCATTGTATCTATTCCTTAGCCCGTTGATCTACAACTACTGCAACTGGTGTTTCCACCATAACTATTTTGATGTGCTCAACCTCCTGAGCACTTCCTTTCTTCTTTGTATCCTTTGTCTACGAAGGATGAAGTTCCTCATCGTTAACCATCGGATCAAGCTCCAAAGGCATCCCTACATCCAAGACAAGACCTTTTAATGTTTTTCCTTTCTTGGCGGGCAGATCCAATTTTGTAGGTTGATTCTGTTGAGTAATACTAAGAATTTGTTGGGAACTATCCTCCTCGAGGATCTTTGAAAAGTCAATTGATTTATTAGTGTACACCTGTTTGTTGAAGTTTATAGATTTTTTAGGCTTTTTACCAGAAGTAGAACTTTTATGCGGGGAGACTTCGATAGGTGGCGGTCGGTTGATAGAGTCCACAAGCTTTGGTGTCTTATCCGTAGAAAACTGCTTAATCAAATCTATCTGAACAACAAGGGCTCTCTGGATAATTTTAGAGTGTTCTATAAAATCTTCCCTTAATCTATCAATTTTCATTTGCAAAACTGTATTCTGCGCATGAAGGTAGGATAAGGTCTCTATAGTAGACTCGGTTGCAGGTAATTCAGATTCAGGCCCTTGTTCATCTTCCTATTCAAAGTTTTCTACAATTTTCTTTTGATGTCTGATATTCGATCAGGATTGTTTATTACTTTTCAAAGTCTTACATTTCCATTTTGGGCTTTCAGGCTCTTCTTCCTGACTATCAGAGTCATTTTCTTCCTCTGTCGAATGTTCCCCCTCAGATCTGGTAGATTTCGAGCATTCGGGTAAGTTGGATTCATCCACGATCCGATTCCAGGATACTTTCACTTCATGAGATTTTTTAGGACAATCAATTTAATTAAACCATGGTGTGCAATCAAGTGCAGTCTTGGTTTTCCTTGAGAATTTTTGGGTTTAACTCGTAAAACAATCGATTTCAGTGATTGGAACAAAAAGTAAGGTAGATTAATGACACAATATTTATTATCCGAGAATTTTAAGTTCATTAACATACGGATGTGGTAAGCTGATAAGACAGACATTCATCCCTCAAGAGTGAAGAACTTAATAATAATGACAACTGCTTCTTGCCATAGGAGGGGAAGTGTAGAAGTTGAAACCCCTTTGATTGATCCCTCCTTGTCTCTAAGAATTGTACACTTCTCACCAAATTTTGTCACCAACTGAGCGACGCTTTTAGATGGATTTTTATAATAAGGTAGACCAACCTCAGGTAATCCCAACACCTCAGAGATCAAGCTAGGGTTTAAGTCTAGCTGGAGTCCTCCAACATGGGTAGACATTGTGTCGGGGTTACAGTTCATTATGAAATGTCTAGCCACCCCTAAATCATGGCCTTTAAACTTAGTCAATGCTTCCCACCATCGGGCATTTTGGAAAAGTTCGACTATAGAGTCGCTCGGGTTTTGGGTCTCAATAGATGATGACTCACTATATTTTTGAAACATGGGTGGAGGCATGGTGACGGCTAAGGGTTGAGAGAAGAGGATTTCAAATTTATCACCAAGAACCCTGCAATTTATATATAAACAGAATTTCCTCAGAAGTTAGTAGAGCCCTTAAAAATTTACTATTTTTATTATTATTTTTTATTTAGAATTTTACTCTATTTTATGGTTAAAAATAAAATACATCCTCAAATAGTTGTTCGAAACCCTACTGTAATCATACCAGATCTAAAACTTTTAATACATATGATTTTTCTTTTTTTTCCTATATTTTCAAAAACCCTAATTTTATAATCTCTATATATTTTTTTATTTTTAAAATCTCTATAATTTACCAGATAAATGATTTTTATATTTTAAAATCTCTGTAATTTACCCTAATTTTACCCTAAAAAAAACTTATGTATCTATTTCTTGTCGTATGTACAGAATGAAGTAGAGAATATCTATTTTGTATACAGGAAAACAACAATAAAAAAACACAAAAACAAAAATCAAAATTTAAAATTGAAATTTTACCTGTCGCTTTCACCGCAGCTTTGCCACCTTTCGACGTTCTCAACAAACCCTACAATTTTGACCTAATCCGGTGCTAGCACATGCAAAATTACACAATATCAACCTTTTTACTCAGACTATTCTCTCAAATCCTCACAATATTCTGCATTTTGTGACTAGATTCGGGTTGGGGCTGGTTTGTTTCATCTGCATGGCCGCATGCAACATCGTTATGTTTCTTCCGACGATGGATACTTTTTTTTTTCTATCGACGATGAATATGACTTGAAAACCTATCAACGATGGTGGTGTTTACCCTAGTTTTGACGATGAATAGGGTTTTTAAATTCTGGTGCAATATCGTTCATCGATCTTGTTTCAATCGATGATGATCATCCAATTTCTCATGCTTTTCGCTCGATTGGGCAATAAAGGGGGCACGTGTCGATGATCGATCACAATAGCAAGAGAGGGTCATGTTTCTTTACCTATATTTTCTCTTTTCCTCCTCAACCCTTGATCTTATGTTAATCAACGATGAAAATCCTTAATCCGTGTAACCTCTCACGATTGGTTGGACAGAGTCACGTGTCCCGTGCTAATATAATTTTTCTGTGGTTTAGCTTTCGTCAACTTCCCTTAACACCTCGCATGGTGGGAGTAAAAATCTACCACATTTTGATTGGTTTGGACGATGGTTGATCATCGGCTCAAGCACATTAATACGTGGCATTTGATAGCTATATGAACCAAGGGTTCATATCATATAATTTTAATTTTGGAAGAAAAAAAAAATTATTATCATGCTTTCTTATGCTTGTCATTGTCATATACTTTCATTTGCCCTATTACTTCTTAAGTCGCCACGTGTCTTCAGTTTAAATTTTTAAACTTACAATTTTTAGCGCTACAAGTACGGATGATAGCTACAGAAGGGTGTTACTAAATAGTGTTACTGATGATGCTTTTACATAATTTTTACAAAGATAATTACAAAAAACTTTTACAGAAGGTATCTATGGAATATATCTACAAAAGATACCTACGGAAGATACTTACAAAATACTTACAAGATACTTACAAGACACTTACGAAGGTACTTATGGAAGACACTTATAGAAGGTACTTACGAAAGACACTTATGGAAGATACTTACGAAAGACACTTACCAAAACCACTATTTAGAGTCAAGAAAATACTTTACCTGTTTTCTTCCCCCAAACTGTATTATGAGTTGTATATGCCTTTATTTATCCCCCCCAAACTATAATTTTGGCTATATAGCCAAAACAAAAAGGAAGGGTGTTTATTTATATTTATGGATAATATAAGGATAATTTTATGAATGGGGTTTTATTATAATTTTTGGTGAGTATGCTTCCTGTATGTCATGAAGAAGTTTCTAGGATAGAAAAATAATTTATATAAAATCTGAATTCAACCTTCTAGGATATCTTCAATCATGGGAAAAAGTGAAATAGTTATTAAGATGGCTTTTAAAGGATGAAAATGTGATGGACACAAGCCATGCTTTTGTAGAAAAAATTGAAACCATAGTACTTTCATGAGGATTGTCTTTGGGCTTTTATCTGCATGTGATGTTTCTAGGGTTATTCTTCAAGGACTTCAAACATTCTAGCAATTTTGAAACAACTTCATTTACTCCTCTCACAAACCAATTTAATGTCAAAGTTGTCCTAGTATTTTCAAGCCTCTTTCAAGACCAACTATGTGTGTAGTGAGGATTCATTCCCCATTATGAGTAAGGATTGAAAAACAACAAGGGTTATGTATGCCAAAAAGCTAGTTGATCTTATGAGCATCTAGAGGTCTTATCCAGACTTAGTGCTAATACGTAAGGATACTTCAATAAAGAGTATCCCATGGTGTTTGAGATACTAAAAATTCTAGGGATTCAAGCTCTTTTGCCCTTTATTTACTTTTGTTATATGTGGGATACTTGCTCATTTTGGGAGGAGCAAGGGATTTTTAGTGCTTTTTGGGGTTCTTGCTTATTTTGAAGAGAAGCAAGAAGAATTGTATTGGAATATTTTTTGGGGTTCTTGCTTATTTTGAGGAGAAGCAAGAAGATTTTTATGGGGATACTTGCTCGATTAGATGAGGAGCAAGGGATTTTTTTTTTTAAGGTGAAGGGCGAGCTTGTCCTTTTGCCAATTTGTTAGTATTCTAGACCATGTGTATAAATAGATAAGCAAGGGAAACTATTCACTTATGGCAAAAATAACACATGAGTTAATTTCTCCAATATTTCACAATGTTTTTAGATGTGCAATTGTGTGTGGTCAAAAGAAAAACTTGATCAACTAGGAGTAACTTATAACATTTTAAAATATTTGCTTTATTTTCAATGAAAATTTTGCTCAGGATACCAGATATAATTTGAGTATTTGAAGAATACCTAGATTTCATCTAGCAACAAGGTACTATGCATCATGTGGTAATCATCTTCCTACAAGTTTTATAATTTTCCTTGAGCTATCTTTAAAACATTAAGACTGAAAATGGAAGGGAATACAGATACTTCATGATGAAATAAAGGAAGCATAATCATTTTTATTTTTATAAATTAATTTTTTTCAATTTTGATATATATATATATATATATATAAAATATATATTATTATTATTATTATTTTTCTTTTCAAAGAGAGATTTTATTGGATAGTAGTTGGTTGCAGTTTAGAAATACACTGCAAATCAGTTTGTTGTCTAAACTGGTGTATGAATTCTTCCTTAGATAATGGCTTCTTATAAATTTTAAGCCTATGTCCATTTACTAGTAGTTTCCTTGTTGAATCATCTATAGGCTTAAGCTTGATTGTACCATTTCCAAATATTTCCTCAATTTCATAGGGTCCTAGCCATCTTGTTCTTAATTTACCTTGAAAATCTTGATAACGAGAGTCAAATAACAAGGCCCAATCTCCTGATTGAAATGTACGTGGTACAATGTGTTTATCATGCCATTTATTTCATTGTTGTTGGGTTATTTCAGTTCTATGCAATGCTTCTAATCTTCTCTCATCCAGAATATTTAACTTTTCCAACCTTTCTTTTTGTGCGTTATCCAAATTCATGTCAAGTTGTACCGTTGTGCGAAGGGTTTCTATCTCGAATTCAATGGGCATGATGGCTTGTTTTCCATAGACCATTTCATACGGTGATAATCTTGTGGTAGTTTTCCAAGTTGTATTATATGCCCATACAACTTCTTTTAATCTCTCAGCCCAATCACCCCTATTAACAGTTACAATTTTTGTAATAATCTTTTCAAGTTCTCTATTTGTAACTTCTACTTGTCCATTAGCCTGAGGGTGATATGGTGAGGTTTTCTTATGTTTTATTTGATAGATGTTAACAAAATGATCAATCACATTGGAGGTGAATTGAGGTCCATGATCTGAAACTAATTCTCTTGGTGCTCCAAAGCGTTGCATTATGCTTTCATAAAGAAAATCGGCCACTGGTTCAGCTTGAGCTCGTGGGAGAGCTCTAACTTCAGCCCACTTGGTAACATAATCTGTACATACAAGTATGTGTTTATTACCATCACTTGGAGGGTCTATAGGTCCAACAAAGTCAATTCCCCATTTTTCAAATGGTTCAAGTACTATCTGTGGAACCAAAGGCATTTCCATAGATGGTGTAGGCTTGCTAGCTCTTTGACAAGCATCACATCTATCAATAAATTGATGAACATCTTTAGTCATAGTAGGCCAAAAGTACCCAGTTTGAAGTATTTTATTAACCATTCTTTGGGTGGCATAATGACCTCCACAAGGTTCTTCATGTGCTGCCCTAATAATGTCATATACATCATTTTCTTGCACACATCTCCTAATGATTTGATCAGGACATTTTTTAAACAGAATTCCATGAATCCACATAAAAGGAATACTTTGATGTATTAATTTCCTACGCTCATGCGGTGTATAATTTTGAGGTATTTTTCCTGTTACTAAATAATTTACAATATCAGCGTACCAAGGGGTAAAAATAGAAAGAGCAAACAAATGTTCATCTGGAAAATTATTAGGAATTAACTCGTTATCATCAAATATTTGCATGCGAGATAAGTGATATGCAATAACATTATATTTTCCTGCCTTATCTATAATTGTGACATTGAACTCTTGTAGTAAGAGAAGCCATCTAATCACTCTACCACCCACTGTTGCTTTGTTCGTTAAGTATCTAATGGCAGAGTGATCAGTGTGAACAAATACTTCATACCCTATTATGTAATGTTTAAATTTATTGAGAGCATGAATTACAACTAAAAATTCTTTTTCTATAATAATGTAGTTAAGCTCAGCTCCATGCAAGTTTTTACTTACATAATAGATAGCATAAGGTATTTTGTTTTCTATTTGTTGCAATACTGCTCCTATTGCATAACCTGAAGCATCACAATGAATGTGGAATGGTAATTCCCAATTTGGTCCTCTCAATATTGGAGCAGTAGTCAATTTTTCTTTTATTTCTTCAAAGGCTTCTTGACATGCGTTTGTCCAATTGAATTCACTATCTTTAGTTAAGAGCTTAAACATGGGAGTAGCAACTTTGCTGAAGTCTTTAATGAACCTACGGTAGTATCCTGCATGTCCTAAGAAACTTCTCACCTCTATTTGTGTTTTTGGAGGTTGAAGGGTTTGAATAATTTGTATCTTTGCAGGGTCTACTTTAACACCTTCTTCTGATATATAATGTCCTAGAACAATACCTCCTTTCATCATCATAAAACACTTTTCATGACTTAGAGAGAGGTTTTGCTCTTGGCATCTTACCAAAAAATTTTGCAAGCTTGATAATGTTTCTTCAAAGGTAGTACCGTATACTGTGAAGTCATCCATATAAATTTCCACACATTCATTAGTTAAGTCAGCAAAGATAGCCAATACAACTCTTTGAAAAGTTGCAGGTGCATTGCATAGTCCAAAAGGTAGAACGTTATAAGCATAGGTTCCTGCAGGACATGTGAAAGTTGTTTTTTCCTGATCTTCCTCAGCTATGGAGATTTGATTATATCCACTAAAACCATCTAAAAAGCAGAAATATTTCTTTCCAGCCAATGTATCTAAGACTTGATCAATGAATGGCAAGGGAAAATAATCTTTCTTGGTTACTTTGTTTAATTCTCTATAATCAATGCAAATTCTCCATTTACCATTTTTTTAGGGACTATCACCAAAGGTGACACCCATTGGCTATCAAAAATTGGGTATATAAATCCTGCCTTTAAGAGTTTAATGATTTCCTCTTGAACTACTTCTTTCATAGTTGGATTCAATCGTCTTTGGGGTTGTCTTACTAGATTACAACCTTCTTGAATAAATATGCGATGGGTACAAACATTTGGGTGGATACCCGTCATATCCTCATAGTTCCATGTGAATGTTGATTGATGCTTTCTAAGCACATCTACCAACTGTGATTCTTGCATGCTTGTGAATTCATTACTAATGTTAAGAGTTTTTCCTGGTATAATATCTATTTATTTACACTTTTTTGTATTTGCATCTATCCCATTTACCTCATATCCAAGAATGTTTAAATCATAGCCATATGGTTCTATTTGAGATTGACTTGTGCTTGCCTCATCAATGGAAAATTGAGATGAACAACTACTATCTTGATCTTGATTCTCTTGTTGATTTCCTAACAATAATGGTAGGGGCCCCTCGACTTCTTGTTGAAGTTGTTCGTGTAGAACATTAATTGATAAGGTTTGGATATCATCATACTCATGAGGGAAATCATACCACAATTGCTTTGGAAATTCTTCTTCTATTGTTGATCTAGGGAATAAACTAAGGTCTTTAGTATTCTTGCCATTAGAAATAGTCATATTTCCTGATCTACAACTAATGTAAGCATCAGTTGTTGCAAGCCATGGGCATCCTAGGATTAAGGGATGTCCCCCTAACTTCTTTTTGGGTTGTAAGACTATAAAGTCTATAGGATATTCCCATGAACTTACATAGACCATAATATCTTCTAGTTTTCCTTCTGGCTTAATAGTAGACCTATCGACGAGTTGAAGCACAATAGAAGTTGATTGTAGTTTATGCATCCCTAAGGATTCTATTGTTTCTTTGGTCATGACATTAATAGCGGCTCCTAAATCAATCAAAACATTTTGTAAGGTTATGTCTCCAATATGTACTATGAGTATAGGTATTCCAGGATCTGTGTATTTTGGTAATAACCTATCTCTTATCATTATCTCAGATAATTGTCCAATGACTTGAATAGTTTGGAATTCATTCTTCTTTTTCTTCCCTGAATTTGAACATATATTTTTAATAAGCTTGGAATAGATGGGTATATCCTTGATAGCTTGTAATAAAGGAATTTTAATAATAATGCCTTCTATTTCTTGAAGGAAGTTAAAGGTTGGCTTAGATGGTTCTTTTGGTATTGCCAGTATTTGAGGGAATGGTACTTCTACTTCCTTCCTTATTTGGATTTCTTGTTGCTTTGTTGGAATATTTTCTGGTGGATTTTCTGTTTCCTTTTTGTTGTTATCCTCTTTTTCAAACAAATTTTTGATAGAATCATCAAGTTCTGTGAGAGTAACATTATTTTCCAACACCTTTCCTGATCTTAATTGAATCTGTTGACATGGTGCTACGGATATAGAACATGTCTCACTAGCCTCATAAACTTGTTGGACATTCTTATTGTTGTTAGGGTTAGGAATTGGTTGAGCTGGAAGAGGTGGTTGCTTAGGAGGATTATTATTATTGGTCGGAGGTGGTAGAAGTCTATTTTGAGGTGGGTTTTGAGTGTTTTGTCCCCTAAATTGAGTTTGAAGGTTTTGTTGTTGTGTTGTATTTGGGGACCAATTGGTGCCACCTTGATTATATTGGCCACTATTATTCCAACTAGGCATGTTCTGACTTGGTGTCCCTTGATTCCATGGAGGTGGTCCTCCATAAGAATTAGCCATAAATTGAGCCCATGGGGGTATGTTCCAGTCTTGATTGTAAGAGTTCCAATTTGTCCAATTTGGTGCATTAGACCATTGATTAGGCCTTTTCTGGTTAGAATAACTAGGGTTTGACCAATTTGGTGGGCCATTAAATGGACCATTTCATATTTGAGTGATAAAATAAACATCTTCCACTTCTTCCACTTCAGGTTCTTTTATGGCAGCTTTAACAATGGAGATATACTTGCAGTTTTTAGTTTTATGATTCTTATCACAAATTTGACAACAAGCGGAGATATTGGATATATTTGTTATGTTTAGAGGACATTCTCTCAAATTGTGCTTTTTCCTACACCTATGGCAGTAAATTTCTTCAGTGTCCTTTGATTTTTTATCCATTAAGTCCAAGGATGAGGTCAAAGTACTCAACAAATCAGTTTTTAAGCCTTCCAACATATTTCCAATTTCTACTCTTGTCACTCCTCCTGTGGATGTATATTTATTGCTTCTTAGAGGTTTGTTTCTTGAATAATTTCTGCAAATATTGATAATCTCCTCAAATGACATAAGATGAATGTCTCCTTTTGCCATAAGATTTAAAATCTCAAGAACATCTTCCTTCAACCCTTTCAGGAAAAGTTCTTTTAGGATTTCTTCATCAAGGTCTATATTTACTCTAGACCCTACAAATTGAAATCTTTCTAGATAATCCTCCAAATATTCTTCTTCTCTTTTATTCATACGAAAAATCTCAGCTTTCTTATCCCTAACTCTACAATAATCTTGATATCTTTCAAGGAATAGCTCTTTTAATCCATTTTCTCCATCCCAACGATTACAAACTCCTTCTCCTAGACCCATAAACCATATTAAAGCTGCATCTTTAAGAGTAGATGGAAACAACCTTAGCTTTTGCTCATTGGTGGTGTAAAAGTAAGCTTGACATACTACTTCAAATTCGAAAAGAAAAGCATCAGGATCTTCATGGGGTTTTCCATGAAAGGTAGGCAATATAGAAACAGAGATTGATTTAGGTTCTCTTGTTGTTCCTTCTGTATGTAATATTGGGAAAGCGAACATTTTTCTTTGTCTGTTCTCTCCCTGATATCTCTCTTGCCTTTGTCTCCTATTTCCATGGTTTTCTCCTTCCTCTCCCAAACCACTTTGCTCATCAACCATACCTGAATATAGGATTTCAAGAATTGGATCAGGTATAGGTTCGAAAAAGATAGAAGAAGGATCTACGTAGTTGTCAAATTCTAGATCGGGCAATAAATATGAATTGGGATCTTGATCTAGGATTTCAGCTTGATTGGTTGATGTTGTAGCCTTGGTGTCTACTAATTTATAAATTCTAGGCTCTCTAAAGTCTCTTTGGGAATTTCCTTCTATCTTGTTAATTTTTATGAATCTTCCTTTAGAGTCTCTAGGTCTGCTCATGAATGTTCTAAACTTCTTGTTTTTGCAATATGTCTAATATTCTTTGAATAATTTATGAATATCGTTGATTGGATCAAGTTGTTCTGGTGTCATAAAATGTTCCTCTTCAAAGTTGAAGTAGTCTACCAATAATTGAATCAACTGAACAAGGAAATCTTTGGTTGCAATAGGATCAGGAATTCCAAATTGTAGCTCGTAACGCAACTCTTGGCACAATTCTCTAAAATGTACGGCTCTAGGAATCCTGTAGTATCTCTTATTGTATTGTAGGGCTAATTCTTTCCTTTCTATGTATGCAAGGAAGTTGTGAATGGTGAGGGAATCCTCAAGGTATTGATTCCAAGGATAAATTACTGGATTTACTATTGTTCTCCTATCCCAAAGCCAATTCTCACAGCTTCTTCCAAGATCTTGATAAGGTGAAGAATGGTTTACCCTTAGAGTTTTTGCTATATTTATCCTCTTGATTTTCTTTAGTTCATCTGATCTTTTATTGATAGTGTCAATGCGTTCACACAGTTCTTCCCACTCTGGTTTGGTTGTTTTGTTCCCTTGTTCAAAAAGAAGATTAACCTCCTATTGTATTAATAATTTTCTAAGGTCTATAAATTCAGTTTGACTATTTTCCACCATTTATTTTATTTTATTTTCTCTCTTTGATTTTATATTATTATTTTTTATTTTCTATTTGGGTTTTGATTTTTTTGTTTCAATCCTACTGTCTGCCAAGTTTAAATATAAATTTCAGAACTTATAAATACTCTTAACACAATAGAAAATAAATAAATTTAAAATTACTAAATAGTCCTAATGCTACTAAAATTAGATGCGTTTATACAACTAATTTCAGCATACTTAGGAAAAAGTAAAAATGCTTGGAAAGTAAATTTTTACTAGAAGTAAAATTGTTGAAGTAAAAGGTAAATTACTACTATTCTTTGACTATTAGGAGGGATTTCATTACAGTTGTGTCACTCAACGTAACTACTTCCTACTAAAAAAAATAGGGTCCTAAGAAAATTTTAGGTTGTTTTCAGCGTTCACCTACTTCCTATTCTTTTTCATAGGTCCTAAATCAAATTAACAATAGTAATCACCCAAAACAAGGAAATTGCAAAAAATAAAATTTGCTGAAATTGAAATTTGCAGAAAATAAATTTTTAATCTATGAAAGCAGTAAAAATGAATCCTTTAAGAAAAATGAACCTGGCAACGTCGAACGGAGGAACTTGTTGGAACCATATTTGGGCCACTCTGACTCGTATGCACACCAAGGTCTCGTACGTACCCCTTTTCACATACAAGTAAGCCTCTCTCTTTGCACTGCCAAACAACTTTTTGACTAACCACTACGATGCTACTCTCCTCGACAACGGTGCCAAAATGATCGGCTGTAGAGCTTACATTTAATTTTATCAATCCGAGGGAAATCAAGGTTAGATTTAAAGAGTAGGAATCCCGTATAGATTGTACCATGGGGATTAATACTAAGCTTAGCTCAAGTTTCTTTTTAGGTTTCACGTGTACAGGAAAGTAATAAATATAATTAAACTTGTGCAGAAATAAATGATGCAGAGTATAATAAATAACTGATGCAATGATAATTTACTTTTACTGATGAATTGATTTACTGATGCACCTAATTATTTGTAAACTAATTTATTTATGACATGATTTAATTTATTTGTGAGGATCCTCGTGCAATCTATCTTATTTTATGTAAATTGAAATGCAGTTTAATTTAAGGCTAACTAATCCTAACCTATTGCAGGGGCGAGAGCTCAGGGACTGGCTATAGGAGTGGGCCCTGCCTCCTAGAGGGTAGTGTAAGTCTTTCTCCCCTAGTTTACTTTATCTCAGTAACTAGATTTTATAACTAATACTAACATTATGTCTATTCTGTAAATGCAGGTAATAGATAAACACAATTTACATAACAAAAATTAAACAACACATGAAATTGATACAAATTACCATTTTTGAAGAACAAAATGCTACTTTTATTACTGGAGATTCAGTTGTACATGCTGGCACGTTTCTTCAGAATTGTAAACTTAGAACAGACAATAATTTCTTGTATTTTTCCTACAGACCTCTTTCAAGGTCTCTCCTATGTAATTTATATTGTAACTAATACAATTCCAAATAGTATTTCTCCACATATTTTGCCATGCGGATTTTGTGGACTTTCCTTGATGCGATAACTATGCATCAACCAAAATAATCTAAACCTAACATAATACATATTCCTATTTGGACTTGATAAATATTTTGACTGGTCCAAGTGGCATCCTACAAACAAACCTAACAAGACAATACTTATTTTGAATGATTCGCAAGATATACATTAGGACCTCATGTCCTATATTCCAGGAAAGGTCTAACAGTCTTGCATCTATATCTAAAACTTCTCATAATAATCTGATTACAAACTTTATTAAGCAAATAACAACTTTTATCAACTGAAATATTCTCATGGATAGTATGAAATATTTTTCTAAGTGAAAATATTTGTTGTCATCCAAACTTGACGTGTTGTCACTGATGTGGCATGCTACGTAAGTCAACAACCTTTATTATCCTTCGATAACTACTTGGTAAAATATTCTTCAGTAACTTTCTTCGATAGTTACCTTCAGTAACATGCTTCAGTAATATACTTCAGTAATATACTTCATAACATACTTCAGTAATATACATCTGTAACATGCTTTTGTAATAGGTCAACTACTATTGTCACCGAGCTCTACTTTTATCCTGGGTCCTTTTATTCATCCTTCTTCTCATCCGAGGTGCACTCCAAAGCTCTGCAATCTCTTCATCGATCATCAACACTTTTTCCTGCATTTTTCTCAAGACTCGGACGAATTTTGTATAAATCAAACACATTTGTTAGATTACTGCAATTAATCATATTTACTAATAATTCACACAATATTCAATAGTAATTCACATAAAACATATCATAATCACTAAATAATTATAACAATAAAACAATTCTGATACAGAAATATGTGTCAAATAACCACTCATCAATGGTGATCTTCTTCATTGTCTTAAACCATAGGAAGCAAATTGGGTAATATCTCAAGCCCATAATGGTACATGTAGTGGCCATTTTAGTGGAATGACCATCACGAAGTACATTCTATGCATGGTTATTATTGGTCCACCATAGAACATGAATATTGCACATATGTTAAGAAATATCCTAAATTCAAACATCACATCAATTTAACCAATGTTCCATCACAAGCATTGCAACTCATTCAATCCCTATGGCCATTTTTGTGATGGGGCATGGATCTTGTCAAAAATATCTCTCCTCCATCCTTGAGACACCATACATTCATCATCATAGCCATAGAGTACTTTACCAAGTGGGTTGAGGCTATTCCTCTCACCAATATGATAGGACCCCCAATCGTAGAGTTTATCCAGCAAGACATCATTTATTGTTTTGGTATCCCTTCAAAAAATCATATCTGATAATTTTCCCCCATTTAAAATCAAGGGTATTTGAGCATTGTGTAACAAGTATCATATCCAACATAATTTCCTGATATTCTATTACCCTTAGATCAATGGACAAGCTAAAGATACCAATAAGACTATATGTGTCATTCTTAAGAAAATTGTACAATAAAATTACAAATATTTGTACTTCTAACTCCCTTTGGCACTCTAGGCTTATTGCACAAGCATCTGCACACTAATATGGATAATTCCATTCTCACTAGTCTATGGTATCAAAGCCATCATGCCTCTTGAACTTGAGATCCCAACCTTGTAAATATACTTATAGGAATTTATAGATGAGTATGCAACCCATCAAGCAAGGATCAATCAACTCACCCTCCTTTATGAATATCGAATCAATGCTCTTGAGCACCTTCACGTTTATCAATATTAAATCAAAAGATCCTCTGATCACAAAATCCATCCAAGGGACTTCCAAGTTGGTGATATTGTACTCAAATAAAATCAGTAAAACTCAACTCTTCCACCTCATCTACACAATAATTTTATTGCCAACTAGCTTGGCCCATTCATTATCACATAAATATTTGGCTCGGGGGCCTATAAACTTGCTACTCTTTATGGATTTGAGAAACTTGATCCCATCAACATCCTTCATTTGTGCGTATTTTATTCCTAGATCATGTTGGCCTTTGTTTTCTTGTATATAATCAATTCAAAAAAAAACATCAAAAATAAAAATAAAAACACCAAAATAAAAATAAAAAACATAAAAAATCAAATGGCATACTCACTCTTTATTTTTCAATCAACCATTTTCCCCACCATGTTTTCCTTATTGTATTTCCTCTAAATTTCTCGCACATCACTCCTAGTTGTATGGTCATGCTTTGAGTGGCTACATACCATGGACCGGTGTGTTCCTCTCTTTCCTCTTTTCCCTTCTTCTCTCTCCTCTTTCTTCTTTATTATTATTTCCTCTTCTCTTTCTTCTTCATTTTTTATAATCTTTCAATCCATCACTGCCTACATACTTTTTTTATGCTTCATTTTGTGTTCTTATTTTGCTTTAATCTAATGCTACCTTGTTCATCATTCATTTAAATTTGACATGTGTCATTACGAATTATTTTGGTTATGTTAATCAAGGGTGCCTTCATAGTCATAGCTATCTAACCTCTTTACATGCACTTTTCCACAATCTCCACTACTCCCAAATACATAGTTCACCATTATTTATCTATTTTTTGCTCGTAGATTTGGAGAATATTTGGGTTCTTTAGTCATTCAGCCATACCTAGTGTCTTAGTCAACCTTCATTGAAAGTCGTTTATCTCTTGAGTGCTACAGGCCTTCTTGGTTACCTTAGGTTTTCTCTTAGACCATGCACACATCTCATACATTAATCATATTTTGAGTGTAGGAAATATAAAGCCAAGCATCCCTCTTGCCATAAAGCAAATGGTTTTCAATGCTCATCCTACCATGAGCATAATCTGATCCTAAGGATCCCAATAGCATGTATCAAAAAAATAAAACAAACAAAAAAATGCAAAAAAGAAGGAAAAGTCAATAATACTATTTTATCATGGATCCTTAAGCATTTTAGATGTATCCACTGTGGCTATAAACACCTAACTGGCAGTGGAGCAACATCAAAGAATTGTGGGGCTATATCCATTTGGTCTATAGAAATTTGATTGGCAATGGAGTATACCCTCTGCATGATGACACATCTATCACATTAGTGACCTTTTTTACATACCTATGTAATGCTCATGGATGAGCTACCTTATAATGGCTTGAGTCACAATTGGTTAGTCCTACCTCACTCAAAATTAGAAATGAACATCACTACACACACATTGGTATTTGAGCAACTTGACTCCCTTGGTTGGTCTTAGTATCTTCAAGTGCTTATTTGATTAGTAGATGAGTTTGATTGATGTCACTAGGATTTTTGAGCTTTTTGAAAGTACTTGTCAAACCTTCCTTCCTAGGATAGGCAAAATGACAAGTCATGCCACTTTTGCTCCTACGGTTTATTTATCTCCTATATCCATAGTGTCACCTTCACTCCATTCTATTTTGCAGTCATGTCAGTACCATTGTGTTGATGCCCTTGATTAATATGTCAATTAATGAATAACAATGCATCATTAGGCCTTTTTAAATGATAATCAAATATGCATATATCTCCATATTATTACATTCATCATTTCATAACCATTACATCTCACATTAGCCATATTTATCATTTCATAATTTGAATAATCTATTATGAGTATCATTACATGCATCTCATTACTATCATTATATCCTTACATAATCATCATAAAACATCATAAAGTCATCACACATCACATAATCATCAATAACACACATCATTTCCACAAAATTTATGCATATATATATATATATATATATATATATATTGTATCATAAAAATATCGTACATCATAATAATGTTTGGCTCATAGGCTACATCATCATGGCTTGTAGGCCTACAAAATTATAGTTAAATTGCTAGTAATAGGTCCTTTCTACTATCCACTACTAGTCTCATCACTCCCCTCTCACCTCGATCCTTGAGCTTTTCCACTACTACTCTCATGTCCTTATCATTTGTCTCCTCGAGAAGATTTAACCCCTGAAACTCATGATATAAATAGATCTTTGAATTTTGGCCTTATTGTGGCAACTAAAGGTCCATTCATTGGGATCTATTGTGACCCTAATTGCATCAACCAAGTAGGGACCTCTAGTCTCTCCCTAATCAGCATATCCTCCATATCCATCGCCCTCTCCACCTTCGATCACTGTTGTGCCATCACTTTCACTGCTTTGCCCTAAGCCATCATTACCTCAGTTTGTGCTCCAGCCAATTTTTCTATAATACCTCTATGGTAGCTACCTCGCTAGTCCCCTCTAGATACATTCATAGCCACTCCATCTCACCCACTACATAGTCTCTCTCCACCACTATTGTGTCCACCTGATAACATATAGCCTCTCTCTTTGTCATCATTGCATCTAGCTATTGGCATAGAGCCTCCCTCTCAATCACAACAATATATATTTGTTGGTGTAGACCATCCTCATCTACCATTAACACTAATCTATCTTCTTGTTTTTGTGCTAGTATTTTCACTAGCCTATCCCTTTCTCCCATCACCTCCTATCTCTTTCATAACCACTCCTCCCTCACAACCACCAATAAAGCTCATTTTTGCTCCACCTCCCCGTATCCTCATCACTAGTCCTCCCATAGGCTATCTCACTCTACTTAAAGAAATGCTACTCCATCCTCCTACTCCACCTTCGATAATCCCTCTTCAATTTTCCTTGATGAGTCTATCTTATTGTCCACCCATCGATATCGATGTTGTAGTAGTGGTTCCTTTGCCTTCACCACATCACCCCCTATCACATACTCATTGGTTATCCTCTTTGATGCCCTTCTAGGATCCCAATGTTGTGTCATCCACTAGACATCAAAATCCAAGGTCATCCTGGCATCATTCATATTTACCACCTCGATGTCTTTGTCTCACTCGTTCGCCATTGGTGTCACCTGTGGCTACTCTAAGGTGGCCTCATCACTTCACCTCTTGTAAATTATAGGTGGGTAGCTATCCCCTATCTCAACCCAAACTATCATAGTACCCAGGAGAACTAGAATATCTCATGCTACATCCCATGTTGACTAGTCAACCATCTAGCCTGTTGCACTTGACTCAAGTGGATACCATCCTCTACCCATGTTCATCCTTCCTTCCATGGCCTCCATATCACATCTTGCACCCTAAGGTTAGCCCATAATCATTGATAGTACTCCACACCCTTCTTCCATGGTCAACCTTATGGTGCTTCCCTATCATGTTACCATATCAACACATAAGACCACTATATTGCTACCTTTGTATCCATATTGCACAGTAGCCTCATTGGCCAACATATCTTGAAGAGCTCCCACCCCTAAATCTACAATAGCACACTACAGTCCAATACCATTCTCCTCTATCATCGCACCTCATACAACTCCATGTACATTTGTGTTAGTAATATTATTGTCCAAGCATATACGGTTGCCATATTGATCAAGTTCGTAACCAATCCTAATAGATTCCATGGAATTTGTGCACCATTGGAATCTAGCAATATAATATTGAAAATCAATAACATCAAGATTAACTATAATGGTGATAGTCTCTCCTAAAAGTACTCCACCAAGTATTGTATCCCACCATTATCCGTGTCAATCAACTTCCACTTGTCACCATATACCGAGGACATCACATCTTTTGTATTTGTGGTTATGCAAATAGGAATACCCTCCACATGGATCCAAAAAATATGGTACACATCCTCCAATGTCACTCTCATCTCCCCTATAGGAAAGTGGAATGTCCTCCTATCAGGGTCCCATCACTCCACTAATACTGACATATACCAATAATCTACGTGTATAGGCTCGATTCATGCCACTTTCTTCTTCCTCAACCACTCCCAATTAGCCTCGCTCAACTTGTCCCTAGTGCTCAAAAATATAATGTCAAATGTGTCATGGTTGTAATAATTTCAATTGCAATCATCACCACAAAATCATTAGCCCACATTTTCCATTTCATACATATACAATAAAATCATAAAAATTAAAATTAAAAAAAAATAAAAAATTCCCCACACATTTCATCATATTACCATTTCAAAATTCCACCCACCATTTCAAATTATAAATTTTCAAAAGAAAAAATTTCAGCCCCCCGTTATTTATCTTGTGAAAAAACACACAAAACAAAGGGTCCCATGATACTTATCAGCTCTGGTGAGCATAAAATATGTTTCTCAAAACAACTATTTATGCTTCCATTTAATTTTATCAATCTAGAGGTTCGTAAACTTGTTGAGTACCAATGCAAATTATATGACTGAGTAAACTAGATATGAGTCCTATGTGTCACTTTGGTTTGTGGGGATGGTTGTTGGTGTAGTTGAAGTCTAGCCAAACCAGTAGAATTGAATTGTAGGAAAGTAATTTCTATAGGAAATTGCAAGAAAACTAATTTAAACTATCAAACACATGACTGAAAGGAAATATGCAGAAGAGTAAATTACAGGAAAGCAAAAACACTTGCAGAATTAAATAAATTAGGAAAATGCAGAATTAAAACACTTTGTTAAAAAATAAATAAAACAAGAAAAACACACTTGTAGAAAATAAATGACAAAAATTAAATAATGAAAGTAGCATGAAAACAGGGGAGGAATACTACCTGGAGTGGGCCCAAGCTCCTATAGATATCCACTTGGTTAATTCACGTTATCACTCTTCGAACACAACAAAATACTCAAACACTCAAGATTTTATTATGTAGTATCAATTTTATAAAGCAAGTTCAGAATCCTTTCTTTAGGGGTGGCCTATATTTTTATACATAATGTAGTCGTCCCCTGTTTACAATTTTAGACATTGTTAATTTTATCATTCTAACGTGATTCGTTATGATGGGTGCACATAAATTTATTAAATGCCTAATAAAGGAGAAGTCATATTAAAATTAACCCTTACATGATAATCATAGCATTTCTTTTGTTTCCTTAACAAAATTCATCTAATTTTATACATGGTCTTTAATATTTACAGTCAATGCACATGTTTTTATTATGTCAGGTGCACGCACTGTTTGGTCCATTGCTAGAAAATAGACATCTTTTTGGTCTATCTCTAGGATAAAGGTATCATATTTAGCCTTTTCTTGTTTGTTGAAGATCATCATTTTTTTCAAGCATCAAATAGTGAGCACTTTATTCTATCATCAAGAGATAGGCATCATCCAACTTGTTGGGAGATAGGTGCTTGTCCTGTGTACTGGGAGACAAGCATCATCCAACCTGTTGTCAAGATATAGGTGCTTGTTCTGCATACTGGGAGATAGACGCTTCCCTTTTACTAGGATATAGGTGCCTTATAGCCTATGGTCGAGAGACAAGTGTCATACCTTAACATTTTTTAGAATGTGTTACTCCTTTGACACTATCATTATTTAATCACCAACCATTCCTTAATCGTGTTATGAAAGTATCAAATGCTAGGTCCGCATGTGACCTTGACTAAAAAGTGTAAAAAAAGTCATAAGGTACTACATTTACACATAATTTTCAGTTAAAACACAAATTAGGCATAATACATCATTTTCCATTAAATGTATACAAAAATCTCATAAAAATGCATTTCTAATATAATAATGTCACACATTAATGTTATTAAAGTATACAAAAAATAAATGTTTTCGATGCTCATAATCCCTCTATGCCTAATTGTTGCCATTTCCTCGTGGCCCCTGATGCTGATAATCTATTATTTCAGAAATGGTCTGTCACTATTCTCTGTTCCAATGCTTTCTTCCTTGGTTGTGGCTTTATATCATTCCTTTTTATACTTTCGTTTGCCACACTATTTCGAATGAGTGGGACTTGCTTCTGTCTTGGGTACTTTTTAGAATTTTACTATGTTGTAAGGGCTATCTGGACCCTGCCCCTATATCCAACTTTGTTTTTCTCCACCCCTTCTTGCCTACAAATTCCTTCATATAGAACCCTGTGAATGTGGTGGCATCCTTCTGGAATACATGCTCATCTTGCTTTCAATATTGATGGTTTGGGGGAATCTGATCTACCACTAGGAATTTAGGCTTGTTCCAAGGCAAATAATGGGATGTATCATGTACCTGGACCTTTAGTAATTTTTCCACCTCTAGGTTGAGCATTGTGTCCTCTACATCATTCTCCTCTATATCTTCAGGTGGTAGAGACTTAGGTGCTTGAACTAGTGATGGCATCATTGGTTCTTTGTTAAATATGCCCATATTCTACACATATTCTTGTATCATTGAGGGATTTCCATCAATTGAACCATATAGGTTCCAAAAAAAAATTGGTTGGGTATGATTGATAGAAATTCTTGGCTCTCTAGACATCCTTTTGTGAGGCTTTCGCTCCTTCTTAGCCTCCTTCAGGCTCTTCTTGAGCTCCTAGAACTGCTCTTTCTAGGTGGTGAAAGCTTTCATGGACTCATCTCACTCTTCATCTAAGTTTGGATCTGGCTACACCCTCGACTTTTGTTGGAATAATATTTTAGCCCTTGTCTTCGACCTCCTTTGTGGTGCTCTATCTACTTTTCATTTGGACTATAATTTCTTGGTTGGTTTAGGTGTTGTTGCATTAGTTGTGGACATTGAGGGACCAACCTCCTCTGCCTTCTATGGAGGTGGTATTTCCTGGACTTCAAAAGACTCTATTTCTTGCATATCTCGATCCACAGGTGTGTTCATAATTGGTTCAGCCACATTCTACCCATCAAACTGACCAACCATGGTTTGGTCAATCGATGGCTGACCAACTAACTATACATCCTCTATGGTATCGGCTAACTCCTGTGGGTGGTCCACCTCATGTTCTTCCTCCTTCTCTACTTTTGACTAGATAATAGGGTCAAATATATATATATATATATATATATATATATATATTTAATGGGTTGAGTGGCTTCCAACTATACCTCAAGATCCCCAGCTAATTGGGTAGTTCTTGCTTGGTCATCTAGTGGTTGACCATCTAATTGGGTAGCCATAGGTGTGTTGGCTGACTCCTCAGCTTCGCTATATTCGATTTCAATTACAGGGTTTTCTTGTTGTATAACAGAGCTCCCCTATTCCTAGGAAATAATCTTCACAGGGGTCTCTGATTGGTTCCCTATTTTGATATTTTATCCACTTGATGCTCTCCTAGCATTGGAGTGAAATGCTCTTGTAGATATAATTTTCTCCTTTTATTGAGGCTACAAATTCTCATGCCAGCATAGGGTCTTGATCCTAGCTAACTAGGTGGTAATACTCCATCCATATTGTAGCCTCAAACTAGTTCTTGACATCTCCAGTTATGCTTGAAATATTTGAGGGCTCATTCTTATTCAATGCATGATTAGTTGAAGGTCCTCCTATGGCAGTTATTGGCTCTGTTCTCTGGATTTCTTTGTATTTGCAAAATAGGCTCTATTTTTTGTTTATAACATGCTAAAGCGTACAATTGTATTCATGCATAATAGGCACCTATCTCCCTATAATCAATAGTAATTACGAGTAATTTACATAATTAAACCTAAAATTGTATGCCAGATTTAGATGAGTACCGTTACAACCACTTCCTTCCATCTGATTGGTACCACGTGGTGTAGTGCAAATTTGTGGCTTGTATGATTGGATACGAGTTTCATGGGATATGTGTTGGCACATTATACAAACATATTTTCTGTATGAAAATCATGCATACACACAATATAAATTTTGGTACATACTTGGATGGTATTTCATGATTTATCATATGCAAATTCTGGTGATGCAATTTGATTGGTCGATGTGTGACAATAGTGTCTCTGGGACAAATAAACGGTGTGCATTTTTTCCATGCAAAGTAATCATGTCAAATTGAATTGTCATTGGGTACTACAATTTTATTAGTCTCAAAGTCTCATGCAAAAACAATTGAAGAAAATATAGAATTTTTATTTTACCATAGGACGACAAATGTCCCTTCCTTGGAAGGTGTTTTATTTATGCCTTAGGAGCATGCATGGGTCACCAACAAAAAATAGTGAACTCCTTCGGTCAACAACCTATAAGTAAATGAATTTCATCAACAAAAATATAAACATACTTTCATCCATGAAAAAGTTTGACTCTAACTATGCATGGAATTTGGTGCCAACGTGGCTCTAGTCACTTCTCTGATGTCAAATATAGAAGTCATAGTTGCATTGGAATATAGGTGTCTTTTATTCATATGGAATATAGGCACCCTTATCTGTATTACAGATACAGGTGCCTCGTTTTCTGGAAGATAGGTGTCTTTCTTTGTATTATGAATATAGGTTCCCGAATTGTTGGAATACAAGCACCCTTCTTTGTATTGCAGATACATGCATCCGATTTACTGGAAGATAGATTCCTTACTCTGACTTACTAGATACAATAATCATTTTTTATTGTGAATACAAGTACCTTTATTTGAACATTCTAGATACTGGTACCTGCAAAATATAGCAAATTATTTTTTTCAAAAATAGGCATTCTTTTTTTTTGCCTGTTGTACATGGTAGATAGGCACCTTTGTGAATACATACACCTTAAAAATATTACGGATGTAGGTGCCTTTGCTATATGTGGTATATAGGCACCTTCTCTTGGTTGAATAGTCAATATCCACTGATTTGACCCTTTTTTGGCATCCTTCATTGGTTTGAATATAAGTGCTTCTCCTTGGTGACAAAGTCAACATCCATCGCCTTGACCCGTATACATGTATTTTCTTCCCTGAGTAGGTAGATACATATACACATGTTCAACTGTAAGTACCCCCTCCTGGTTTGGATTGGCACTTCTTTCATTCATTTATCCTCCTAGAAAGTTGAAAACATGTAGGGTGTTGTGGATTTTATGCCTAATAGGCCTAGGTTTCCCAAGATACCTGCAGATTGCATTCAAGGTATGATTTCCTGCAAAATAATAAATGCACATGTAAAGCATAAAATAGGAATCGTGGATCCTATGCCTGATAGGCCTAGGTTTCCTAAGATGCCTATAGATTGCATTCGGGACATGATTTCTTGCAAAACAATAAATACACACGTAAAACATAAAACAAGAATCATGGATTATGTGCTAGATAGGCCTAGGTTTCCTAGGATACCTACATATTACATTCAGGGCATGATTTCCTGTAAAGTAGTACATAAAAAAAAACCAAAAAAATCTAGCTAAAATGTTTGTTATTTTTTTCTCGACAAATGCACACGCGTCCGTCAACAACTAGAGAATATTTTTTATTACAATGGGGTATCCCCCATGCCTACTTTGGATTCGATCATGTGGACTGGTGGTGAATGATACGTCCACAATCAATGGTTGTTGATTGTCAACACAATATCGCTTTTATCTACGGTTTGGATGCGCACATCACCATTATTGATAATTTCAACCACTTCGTACAGTCTCATCCAATGTTGCATAAGCTTTCTCTTTTGCTCCTAGAACAGGGAGTCATACAATAATGTCCAATATTTCTCTTTGAACTATTTTGGTCATATGTGGTAGTCATGCCACTAAGACCTTTGTTTCTACATGATCTTTGTTCACTACAAAGCATCATATTGGTATTTATCCAGCCGGTTGAGCTATTGAATACGGTCTTTGTATGCCATATCCATATTTAAATTTAATTCTACAGTAGTTTATAGGATTTTTATCTCGAACTCAATGGGCATCATGGCATTTTTCTCGTACACCAATTGGAATGGTGTAAATCCAATGGTAGTTTTCTAGGTAGTGTGATATGCCCACACTGCTTTCGCTAAATGAGTTACACAATACTTTCAATGTTGATGTACCATCTTAGTAAGAATGTTCTCCAGCTCTCGATTTATGACTTCCACTTGCCCATTTTCTTGCGGATGGTAGGGGGTAGTTTTTTGTGTCGGATTCAATACTACTACATCAACTCCTGAGTCACTTTCAAGGTGAATTGAGATCCCTCATCAATGGTGATTTCTCTAGGAACCCCAAATCTGGTGAAAATATATTCATACAATAAATCAACTATAGTCTTCTCCCTCCAGTCCTGAAGTGCCTGTACTTCAACCCATTTAGTCACTTAGTCATTACAAACCAGAATATACCTTTTTTTGTCTAACTGTGGATTGATGGGATCCACAAAATCCATCCTTCATTTATCAAAATTTTTAATGTGCACATGGGACTGAAGTGGCATCTCATATCAGAGAGTTGGTATGCCCATTCATTAGTATTGATCACATTGGTTAACATGTTTGACTACATATTTAAATAAAGAAGGCCAAAAATATCCAACCTGCAAAACTTTAAATGCAGTACTTCCTGCAAAATGACCACCACATGGTTCATCATGGTAAGCCTTGAGGTTTTTTATGGTTTTATTTTTTGCAACACACCTTCACATGATTTGATCAGATCCAGTTCTAAACAGGCATCCATCAATCCATGAGAAGGTTGCACTCTTTTCTATCAAAGTTTGAGTTTCTCGAGTTGAGAGTGCAGGAGATACTTTAATGGTGGCTAAGTAATTAGAAATATCTGCATACCATGGAATTTTTTTATCTAGAGCAAAAGGATGCTCATCTAGAAATTGATATTTAGTGGTTGTATGGTCCTGAGATATTAACCTGGAGAGAAAATCTGCAACAACATTATCCCTGTTGGGTTTGTCAACAATGGTTACATCAAATTCTTGTAATAGTAAAAGCCACCTAATAATTATACCACTTACTGCAAGTTTATTCATTAGGTACCTGATGGTTGTATGATTTGTATGCACAAAAATATTATAACTTGTAATGTAATGGTGGAATTTATTAATAGTGTGCACTACTGCAAGGAATTATTTCTCCATGATAGTATAGTTGAACTCAACACTTGTAAGATCTTTATTGACATACTAGATGGTGTAAAACTCACCTCCATATTCTTGACCTAATGCAGCCCCTATCGCATTGCAAGATACATCAGCATAAATTTGAAAGGGAAGGGTCCAATTTGGACCTCTCAGCACAGGAGTAGTGGTCAATATTTCCTTTAAAATTTTAAATGCTCGTTCACACTCACTAGTCCAAAAAAACTCAAGATTTTTAGACAACAATGTATGCAAAGGTTTGGCAATCTTGCTAAAGTCTTGGATAAATTGCCTATAGTATCCAGCAGAGCCTAGAAAACTATGAACATCTCTCTGAGTTTGGGGAGTAGGTAGATTTTTAATTACTTCAATTTTTTATTTGTCTACTTTAATCTCCTCTGTAGATATATGATTTCCTAACACTATCCCTTCTTGCATTAGCATAAAGCACTTTTTGTTACTAAGGGACAGGTTTTTCTCCTGATACCACTGGAGTACTTTCTCCAGATTGGTTGTAGCTTCTTCAAAAGTTTCATCGTAAATGGTGAAATCATCCATGTACACTTCTACATTTTATCCAATCATGTCTAAAAAGATACTAAGCACCACCTTTTGAAAGGTGGTAGGTCTGTTACACAACCTAAACGATAAGACCCAGTAAGAAAAAGTCTCCCATAGATAAGTAAACATGGTTTTATCCTGTTGAGTTTTAATTTGTCATATTACAAATAATAACATGCAACTTAGAGTCTCGAACAAAAGACTCTTTCTTGCAAAGAAATAATTTATTTTATTTTCCTTCCTTTTATTATTTCTCCAAGCTTCTTTGTGAAACAGCTTTTACGTATATAAAAATGAATTTCAATTTAATACATACAACAGATATATCCCAGAATAACTCAAATCCTGCAGATAGCTGTTAACAAGGGCCCTTTGTTGATTCTCAATGAACTTTATAATCTTGACTTGTTTGATTAATCAAAAATAAACAAAAATCCTTTTGATGTTCTAATATTCACAATTTATTCTAAGGTTAACCTGTTTGTTTTATCTCTATTCAATAGTTCTGTTATTTCAATGTTAGTCTCTGACATGAAATTAAGCATATCAAGGAATAAAACAGAAACTGCTATTTTTGAGTCAACTGGAAAATAATGAAGGATATTAAAATGGTTAACGATCTCCTCCCTGCAAAATCCCAAGTTAAGAGATGAAGTCCCCAAAACAACCCAACCGATCAGATCTGTACTAACACACAATCTAATCAGATCAGATGCAAGACTCTAAGGAAAAGAATATAACTGCATCATTCTACCATTCACCTATCGTAACCCATCCCATGGCATAAACGAAATAGATACAAGACAAAATGATGCAACGGAAAGATTGACAGTAAAACAATAGTTTTGGCTTTGATCTCCTTTTGATTTTACACACAAAAGTCGTGTTACCAAAGAAAAATCCTTCATTATTTTCCAGCTGACTCAAAAATAGCAGTTTCTGTTTTATTCCTTGATATGCTTAATTTCATGTCAGAGACTAACATTGAAATAACAGAACTATTGAATAGAGATAAAACGAACAGGTTAACCTTAGAATAAATTGTGAATATTAGAACATCAAAAGGATTTTTGTTTATTTTTTGATTAATCAAACAAGTCAAGATTATAAAGTTCATTGAGAATCAACAAAGGCCCCTTGTTAACAGCTATCTGCAGGATTTGAGTTATTCTGGGATATATCAGCTTGTATGTATTAAATTGAAATTCATTTTTATATACGTAAAAGTTGTTTCACAAAGAATCTTGGAGAAATAATAAAAGGAAGGAAAATAAAATAAATTATTTCTTTGCAAGAAAGAGTCTTTTGTTCGAGACTCTAAGTTGCATGTTATTATTTGTAATATGACAAATTAACACTCAACATTTTGGCGCTAGAAGGAGGGCCTTCTGTATTGCTTTGCAATTTTGATTTGTTCTAACAATTAACGTGGGTAGTTTTGTTTCCACCTATTGTGCTTGCAGGTGTAACATTTAGACATTTTATCTGGCAGCAGAGTTGAGAAATCTTTTAGAGTCCTAGAGTTTCCAAGCTGGCCCAACCTGAGTACATTGCTACTAGGTCTAAAACCACAGGGGAAACTATCTTCCAAAGCCTTTCTCCCACTGCTAGGAGGCCGAAAAACAAAACATTAGAAGTTGAAATACCACCCCAGTATACTTGAGTTAGGGATTTCTTTGGACTCAAGTACCTCTAGTGGGCCTGAACCCTTAAGTTCAAGTGGGATAGTAACACCAGTTGTATCTGTCTCCACAGTTCCAGGAGTTCCAATTGTTCCCACAGGGTTGACACCTTTGAATAACATGGCCCAACAACAACAACAACAACAACCACCTGCCCTTTGGTATGGTGCTCAGAGTTCCCCTTTAGATATTCCCGGGCAGTCCACGACTTGCCTAGAAACATTGAAAGGGGATTACCCAAATTCATTCATGATGGTCCAACAACAGTAGAAGATCATGTCCAAATCTATAAAGATTACATGTTTAGGCAGGGGGTTACTCACGAGGATGTTGCCTGTCGAGTTTTCCTTGCTAGTCTAGACCACATTGCTAACGAATGGTATCAAAATTTGCTAGCAGGGTCCATAACTTCATGGGCCCAGCTAGAAACTGCGTTCATAGGTCAATTCAGACAGTTAGTAGATCCCTCCATGACATACAATTTCTTCGTATCTTGCAAAAGACAAACCAATGAACCCATTCGAATGTTCAATCAGAGATTTCAAAAGCTATATACGAATGTGACTCGTCACTTTGCGGTAGACCCTGCAATTGCCTTGCAGCTATACTTCGGAGCCTTAGATCCTTTAACATATTTGTTGACTAGAAGGAACCCTCAGGTTACAACCCTTCCTTTGGCTTATGCAGAAACAATGACTCTCGAACAGCGAGATGAACCTGCCAGGCGTAGGATTGTCTCAATTGATTGGGATGGGACAATATGGCCCATACAGCCAATTTGCCATGATGAACTAGGTAGTAGCACCACGAGCTCCGATGTTGAACAACTTCCAAACACCCACCCAAGTTACGCCATTGTCAGGTTATCCGAATGCCACTGTTCAAACACAGAGTTTGATTCAAAATAACTCGATGGGTTTGCATGGGTTCGGTATGGGCAATAATCTGTTGACCATGTCGGGGTTTGCTCCAATTAACACGCCAAGCTCAGCGACTTATCCAACAATCACTCCCATTCAAAGTGTGAATCCAGGATGGAATCCACCTGCCCAAACTCAAGCCATTCAAAATGGGAATCCAGGATGGAATCCACCTGCCCAAACTCAAGCCATTCAAAATGGGAATCCAGGATGGAATCCACCTGCCCAAACCCAAGCCATTGTACCCAATCCAGAGGTGGCTAATGCAGCCAACACAACTGGACCTGCAATTGCAGTGCCTCAACCACAAGGGTCCGAAGCGGCCATAGAAAATATGAAAGAAATGTTGGCCAAGGTGTTGGTAACAGTGGGGAATGTCAATAAAAAAGTTGATCAGGCCATGGGCCATAACCGACCTCACAATCATAGAGGAAAAGGAATGTATAACACGCAACCTAACAACGGGTGGGTACCCAATCCCGTTGCCAACCAAGTAGACATTTCGGAAGACTGTGGAGATGCAGGATCTTGTGATAATGATTGCCCGCACTGTGGCCACGTGAAATCGGAGTCTATGCTAACGGAGGTCATACATTCCCATGAAAGTGAAGAAGAGGAGGATGTAGAATTTTTTGGAAGCGAAGATGAAGAAGCTTTGGAAGTTCATGCAAACAAACGTTTTGGGAAAGCAAATCACAAATATTACACTAGGAGTTCTAAAGAGCCCAAAACTTCCTCTCGCTCCTCCTAATAATCAATTACTCCCTCCCCGACCCTAAAGGAGATGTCAATCCCCCTCCTCCATCGAAGGTCGAAAAGTCTAAGATGATGCAAAACTTGCCAAATCCAGAAAAGCTCACTTACGATTTGGTGGAAGATATGAAGAAGAATAGGGCCAATGTATCGATGTATGACATGGCCCGATTATTAGGCCAAGAAGTGAGTTCACCAAAAGGATTAAATCCATCTGCACAAGTTCATGAAGCTAAAAGTGCTGAGTCCCAAGTGGTTGTACAAAAAGAAAAATGAGATATACCTCCCTTTTTGGTAACCATTAGAATTGCAAGTAAAAACTTGCACAATTGTTTAATAGACTCAGGGGCCTCGGCTACTATCATGCCCTTAGAAATCAGAAAATATTGGGACTTACACCAAAGCCTTCTAGGAGCAGGGTGGTGCAGTTGGACAGGTCAACCATGGAGGCAGTAGGAGAGCTGGGTGATGTGCATATTCAAGTCAATTCAGAACCCAGAGTTCAACAACGCATAGACATATTGGTGCTCGATATTCCTATCAAATATGGCATGGTATTGGGAAGAGATTGGAGTAAGAACCTAAACGGTTACATTGTGACAGACTCTTCACACATGTGGCTGCCTTGGAGGGGAGTGGCCAATCAAATTCGAATTGACAGTGAACCCCGACTCAAAGAGATGATCACAGATTACAACAAGCCGAACGAGATCCAAGACATTGAAGCTGAGTTGGGAGCATACTTGTTTGGACATAGAAGCACTCGAAAATACCCATGATGAAAGGATTGGGCGCAACTTTATTGAAGGACATCAAGACATTTGGACCTTAAGATTTGATGGATCCAGGTCCAGAAAAGGAGCAGGAGCCGATGTTGAATTGTCATGTTCGGACCAGGAGCCTATATTCGCTGCATACAGACTACAGTTCCCTGCCACCAACAATATGGCAGAATATGAGGCTTTGATTCTTGGACTACAACTGGCCATTCGGAAGAAAATTAAATATATCAAAGTCCTTGGTGATTCGGAACTGGTGGTGAAACAAGTGAGGGGACAATACATATGCAAGGACAGGCGGCTCAGGCTTTACCGAACTAGGGTCAGAGATTTAATAGATGAGTTTGACGCCTTTAACATTTCTCTGATCTCGAGAAAGGGCAATCGTCTGGCAGACTCCCTAGCTATAGCAGCGAGTATGTTGAAGCCAGTGGACCATAAGAAATGCAAGAAGTTCTCTATAGAGTTGGTCCCTTGTCCCTCGATACCAGATAATGTTACGAACTTCCAAGTATTTGATAGTGACAGGCACATATTTCATTTTGTCACTAATTCTGGTATATTTGAAAAGCAGTACATAGATGAAGAAGAAAGGGACGTAGAGGAGGTAGTTTCGAAAGATAAAAATCCTATAAAAAACAACAGGATGCCTGATGAGATAGCTTCATTAGAAAAAATCTTTGATATCGGATGCAAACCAAGAAAAGGTAAAAGGGTTCCATCTCCTGGAGAGGCCTGTGATTTGGTTAACATTGGAAGTGCAGAAAATCCCCGGGAGGTATTCATAGCAAAAGCATGTACCAAGGAGAAGGATTCCATAGCAAATGCATTAAAAGAATACATAGATTGCATTGCTTGGAGTTATAAGGAGTTGAAAACCTATGATCAGAATGTCATAATGCACACGATTCCACTGAAGCCAGAGTCCAAGCCCTTCAGGCAAAGACAAAGGCGAGTTAATCCATTATTAGAACCCTTGATAGAGAAAGAGGTGAAGCGACTGTTAGAAGCTAAGATCATCTTTCCCGTTAGGCATTCCACGTGGGTTGCTAACCTAGTCCCTGTGAGGAAAAAGAGTGGAGAAATAAGGTTGTGCATTGATTTCAGAAATCTCAATAAGGCATCCCAAAAGGACAACTACCCGTTACCCACCATCGATGAAATACTCCAAAAGGTAAACGGGTCGGAGATGATGTCATTCCCTGGATGGTTATTCGGGATATAATCAGGTCCTTATCCATCCTAGTGATAGGATGAAGACCGCTTTACGACAAAATGGGGCACCTTTGCATACGGGAGAATGCCCTTCGGACTATTGAACGCAAGTGCCACTTTCCAGCGAGCTATGGATTTTGCTTTTAAAGGGCTTATTGGTAAGTGCATCATTGTTTACGTCGATGACATTCCTGTATTTTCTAAGAACAGGGAAAACCATGTCAGGGATCTTAAGAAAGTCTTTCAAAGATGCAGGGAACATGGTATATCTCTCAACCCAAAGAAGTGCATCTTCGGGGTAACAGAAGGAAAACTGTTGGGGCATATAATATCTAAGGATGGAATTTCCATTGACCCTGAGAGAATAGAAGCCATACAACAAATTCCTCGTCCCAATAGCAAGAAGGGGTTGAGATCATTTTTCGGAAAGATCAATTTTGTAAGAAAATTTATCGCAGATTTTGCAGAGATAGCAGGACCTTTGAACGACATGCTAAAGAAAGAGGTCCAGATCATTTGGACAGATGAAAGGATAGAGGCTTTTGATAATATCAAGGATGCGATTTCTAAAGCCCCGATTTTGGTGAGTCCCGATTATACGAAGCCTTTCTATATCTACACATTTGCTTCAGATCACTCCTTTGCGAGTGTTTTAACTTAGAAGAGTGAAGGCAACATTGAAAATCCCATTGCTTTCCTGAGTAGTCCTCTCAAAGATGCGAAGCTGAGATATTCTACCCTAGACAAGCAAATGTATGCGCTGGTTAAGACTGTAAAAAAATTCAGGCACTACATAGTCCACAGTAGGGTCTTTGCTATCGTCCCAGATCCTGCTGTCAAAGCCATGTTCATTCAGAATGAATTAGGTGAGAAGCGTGGTAAGTGGGTTTCAACTTTGCAGGAATTTGATCTGGAGATTCAATCGATGAAGATAGTGCGGGGGCAAGGGTTAGCTAAGGCAATCGCAGAACAGGATCTCGCAATTCCTTGTCAACATTATGAAGTCGCTGATGTAACCAAGGAGGAGTGGTATGCAGATGTGGTGTACTATCTACTAAATGGTAGGTGTCCATCATTTTTGAATGCTACTCAGCGCAGAGCCTTGCGTTTGAAGTCTGCTAATTTTCTAGTTAGATCTGGCACATTATACAGAAAGAACCATGAAGGTATTTACCTTCGTTGCGTTGATCAAGAGGAGGCAGTGCGAATACTCGAAGAGTTTCATGGTAAACATGGGACAGGGCATGGGTCTGCTAATGCCACAGCCCATCAAATCCTCAGAGCCGGTTATTATTGGCCTCAACTATTCAAGGATGCCCATTCTCATGTGAGGTCATGTCACATATGTCAAACTGCAGCCAATAGAGACAGAAACGCTTCCATGCCTTTACAGTCCGTAATCGAGTCCAGACCTTTCACGCAATGGGGCCTGGATTTTATTGGGATTATCAGCCCCAATTCATCCGATGCTCACAAATATATTCGACGGCTACGGATTATTGCACGAGATGGACCGAAGCTATCCCCACAAAGAATGCTACTGCAGAGGTGGTCATTAAATTTTTAGAAGATAACATTGTCACTAGATTCGGGATGCCTAACTCCATCGTAAGTGATAATGGTTCGGCCTTTTCCTCTCTAGAGTTTGCTAATTGGGCATTTGATAATAGCGTGAGTTTAAAGTTCTCCTCCAATTATTACCCTCAAGGTAACGGATTGGCCGAGTCATCCAATAAGAATCTGTTGACTGTCATAAAAAAATTGTTGGAAAGGAATCCACGGGACTGGCACAATAAGCTTAAGTTGGCCCTTTGGGCTGATAGAATCAGAGTCAAAGAAGCAATAGGGACATCTCCTTACCATCTGGTTTATGGACAAGATCCCATTTTTCCCGCAAATCTCAGATTACAAACGCTGCACTTCATGAAAGATTATTTTGGAACTAATGATAAACTTGAGTCTAGACTAACGCAATTAATGCGCTTGGATGAAAAAAGGGATGAAGCTATGCTTCATTTTAGTAAACACCAAGACATTGTAAAAATATGGTTTGACAAAAGGTCTAAGGCCAAGGCGTTTAAAATTTCAGATTTAGTGTTGTTATGGGACAAAAGACATGAGAAGAAGGGGGAACATGATAAATTTGATTACCTTTGGTTAGGTCCCTACCAGATTTCAGAGATCCTAGGGGAAAATAGTTTTAGACTAAAAACCTTGGATGGAAAGGATTTGGCACTACCTATCAATGGGTTGCACTTGAAGCATTACTTTCAAGCATGAGGTGGTTGGGCTTTGTATTATATGTAATAACGCTGTAATTTCTTGCTTTCATTTTTCATGTTTAGGTGTGTATTATTTTTTATTTTTTTTGACATGTCTAAGCTTTGTATTAATGTTGTGATCTGTTTCTTTGTGTGCAGATTTGATACTTAAGTGTGTGTTTCGGGAGATATCTAGTTTTGTGTCAATGCTGTAATTTAGTTTCTTGATGTGCAGATTTGATATGTTAGTATGTATTCATTTTTTATTTCAGGTTTTTCTTGTATTAATGTTGGGTTTTTGCGTTTGTGTGCAGGTTGGACATTTAGGCGGTGGTGTTCCTTTGATTTCCTTTTCATTGCCTTAAAAAAAAAAAAAAAAAAAAAGGGAATAAAAGCTTGATGTTGAACGCATGCCTAAGATTGGGAGAATATGAAACATTGGAATCATGTTGTAAAAGCTCCACATGTAATACAAACAGTTAATTTAGATCATTTGAAGCTTGTGATGCATGAAAAAGTCAGTTTTGCATGACAAATCATCTCATTTGCAATTCAAGAAATAATGCATTCATGTTCCATCTCACTTTTCATACATTTCACCGTAGTGGCATATGCATCTTAGGTGCAATTCATTTGAGTATGTTGAATCCTCTTAGGGTTATGTTATAACATAAATCTAAGTAAATCCTAAGGTTGGAAACAGAGTCTTGAAGTATCTAGGACCAAGCACGTTTCATACATTAAAAGGGATCTTGAGCAAAATGATCAAAACCTAACTTGGAGGAAAAGGTTGGGCGAAAATGGTTTTCATGTCTATCCTATTATGCAACATGATCCTAAAAATAGTGGTTTTGACCACTTCCATAGAGCTTAAAGCCTAAAATCAGAGTAGTAAGGATAGGGTTAAATTCTCATCTCGGTTGGTTGAGAATCTAATTCCCCAAAGCTTTGATTGGACCCACATGGAGTAGTAAGGATAGGGCATAAATTCTCATCTCGGTTGGTTGAGAATCCGATTCCCCAAAGCTCTTATGTTTCATTTTGTATTAAGTCTTAGATTGTAAGGATCGTACTATTTGTCCTCTGCAAAGGATGGGTAGTCATCCCCAAGGTCTAAGTAACAAGATTAATATTTTCCATTTACATTTAAAATCTTGGGTTGTAAGGATCGTACTATTTGTCCCTAACCAGGATGGGTAGTCATCCCCAAGGTCCAAGAAGTAAAATAAATAAATTTTTCCCATCTCATCCTTATATTGGATTGTAAGGATCGTACTACTTGTCCTCTCGCAAGGGATGGGTAGTCATCCCCAAGGTCCAAAGAAATGAAGATAAGTTTTGGATTATGGGGTTAGATAGGCCCATGCATGGCATCATGTCTTGCCTAAAAAATAAGACCACCGATTGTCTAGAGGGTTAGACTAGCCTGACCATTTCTTCCATAATTGGTTTAGTTATTTTGCTCAAAGTGAGGTAAAGAATTCTAAATCAGAATAGTAAGGATAGGGTTAAACTCTCATCTCGGTTGGTTGGGAGTCTGATTCCCCAAAGTTCTGATTTCACATCCACTTGCACATGGGTTCAAGATAGTAGGGACTCATAACCAACTTTGGGATATAATGAACCGTTCACTAGTGGATCCTAAGAGGGTTTGGTAGTCTTGAATGTTTGCACATAATACTACAAGAGTGACTATGCATTTTCTCATGGCATATTCAGTAGGATACACAAATCATTCACAATTTCGCATATGCATTCATGCAAAACCGATGATGGAATGTGGATCAAATTCAAATGATAAGGAAAGGAATTCATTGCACACACCGAGCTAGTACTTGATGATTTTGATAATTCATGTACTTCTGATTTTGGGCATTAGTTATATTGATTATGGGCTAACCCATGTTTTCAAATTTGTGATTTGTGTTAGGTTGGGTTCTTACTAAAATGCTCAAGAGCATTTGACAAGTAGAGTCGCCATTTGTTGTGGTTCATCCACAACACACCCCAAAAGTGGGGACCCACCTTTGTTTTTGCAGGTTTTAGGGAAGATCTCAAAGACCCGGATGCTAAAAATGAAGAAAAGAAGAAAAATGCCTAAGTGTTGAAAGGGTCGCGAAATCGCGACCTGTCTCTCCATCGCTGCGAAAAATTGAAATTTGTCGCGAAATCGCGACGTGTCGCAAAGAAAAGAGGTGTTGCGAAATCGCGACGCATTTTTTGGAAGCGTACGGAAAGTTGAGAATGGTAGCGATTTCGCTACAAGTTGCCGAAAGAAAGGTGGTAGCGAATCGCTACCACTTCGTGAAGCAAAGGCGTGAAAGAAGAGTGGTAGCGATATCGCTACCACTTTACAAAGCAAAAGGCGTGAAAGCAAGGTGGTAGCGATATCGCTACCACTTTGCGAAACAAAGGCTCGAGACAAAAAGTGGTAGCGATATCGCTACCACTTCATCGAAGGAAGGCTCGGAACCAAAGTGGTAGCGATATCGCTACCACTTCATCGAAGGAAGGCTCGAAACCAAAGTGGTAGCGATATCGCTACCACTTCATCGAAGGAAGGCTCGGAACCAAAGTGGTAGCGATATCGCTACCACTTTTTGAAAAGAAGGCAAAGCAAAGTCGGTAGCGATATCGCTACAACGAGCTACTGTGGGCGTACGGACCAAGAACATGTCGCGATATCGCGACATGTCACGATTTCACGACATGTCGCGTTATCGCGGCTAGGAAACGGAAGAGGCCAAATGCAAATTCTGTCGAGATTTCCACGGGAAAGCGTTACGAAAGGTGCAGGAGACGCAGGACACGTGGCAGAAATGACAGAACCAGAGTAACGTTTCATAACAACAATTACTGGCCGCAGAGATCGAGCGTTACGAATGCACGCAAAGGTTAGAATACCAAAAGGCGGGAATTGAAGCGAAGGGTCCCGGGAGTCGAAACGAAGCGTCATGGAACAGTCGAGAACGCGTGATAGAAAGGTTAAATAGCAGAAATGTAGATGGATACGGGGCTGGAGACTGTAACAAAAAGCATTATTTATTGAAATAAAGGATTTTTCTTTGGTAACACGACTTTTGTGTGTAAAATCAAAAGGAGATCGAAGCCAAAACTATTGTTTTATCGTCAATCTTTTCGTTGCATCATTTTGTCTTGTATCTATTTCGTTTACGCCATGGGATGGGTTACGATAGGTGAATGGTAGAATGATGCAGTTATATTCTTTTCCTTAGAGTCTTGCATCTGATCTGATTAGATTGTGTGTTAGTACAGATCTGATCGGTTGGGTTGTTTTGGGGACTTCATCTCTTAACTTGGGATTTTGCAGGGAGGAGATCGTTAACCATTTTAATATCCTTCATTATTTTCCAGCTGACTCAAAAATAACAGTTTCTGTTTTATTCCTTGATATGCTTAATTTCATGTCAGAGACTAACATTGAAATAACAGAACTATTGAATAGAGATAAAACGAACAGGTTAACCTTAGAATAAATTGTGAATATTAGAACATCAAAAGGATTTTTGTTTATTTTTTATTAATCAAACAAGTCAAGATTATAAAGTTCATTGAGAATCAACAAAGGCCCCTTGTTAACAGCTATCTGCAGGATTTGAGTTATTCTGGGATATATCAGTTGTATGTATTAAATTGAAATTCATTTTTATATACGTAAAAGTTGTTTCACAAAGAAGCTTGGAGAAATAATAAAAGGAAGGAAAATAAAATAAAATATTTTCTTTGCAAGAAAGAGTCTTTTGTTCGAGACTCTAAGTTGCGTGTTATTATTTGTAATATGACAAATTAACACTCAACATATCCTAGCCTTCATCCCCTATTTGAATTTGGTTGTATCCACTAAACCCATATAGGAATGAGAAATATTTTTTTCCTGCTAACGTGTCGAGGACTTGGTCAATAAAGGGTATGGAAAAATGGTATTTCTTGGTGGCTTTACTGAGCATCCTGTAATCAACATAAATTTGTCACTTGTCATTTTTCTTAGGCACCACCACTAAAGGTGATACCCATTGACTATTCGATATTGTATAAATAAATCCAGTTGACAAAAAATTTTGTAATTCAGCTTTAAAAATTTCTTTCATTGTTGGATTCATTCTTATTTAGGGTTGTCTTACCGGTATTATATTGTCTTCCAAATAAATCCTATGAATGCATATTTTGGGTGCAATCCCCCTCATGTCTGTGTAATCCCATGCAAAAGTAGTTTGATGTTTGACTATTATTTCCTTTCATTTATCTTCTTGAACAATTGACAACTCTTTATCAATGCTCAATACTCTAACAAGTGTTACCTCTATTTGTTTGATATGATTATCCTTACTGCCTACAAGTAGATATTCTAGAGGAGGATGTGAATATTTCCCTTGAAAAAGTGTGTTATTACTTGTTCTTCATATTTTTCATCCTCAATATCATCTAGATCCATTATAGGTTGAAGCATCGACAAGGCATCATTATTTAATAGTTCACTATTTAGTTCTCCCAACAAATCAGTGGACTATGCAGGTGGATAAATGATCAAGCTTTTGATATTTTATTCATATGATATCATCATATGTCCTATCGTACAACTTATATAAGCATCAGTTGTTCTCATCCAAGGTCTACCTAATATAAGTGAATAACCACCCAATCCATATCTAGATTGCAACACTAGAAAATCTATCGGATACTCCCATGCATCTACTGTGACAACATCTTCCAATATTCCCTCTAGGAGTATTGTAGATTAGTTGATCAATTTAATGATAGTTCTAGTTGGTCTCATATTTATGAGTTGTAGTTTCTGCATGGTTTCTTGGGGCATGATGTTTATGGCAGCCCCTAGATCTACTAATATGTTGGGTAATTGGAAGCCTACAATTCTAACTGATAGCACTAGGCTTCCTAGATCAGAGTATTTGGGATGGTAGATATTGCCTAACATGATATCAAACCAATTCTCCTACCACATTTACTAATTTTAATGGTTTTATTCCTTTTTATTTAGATATAACTCTCTTACAGCCTTCGTGTAGAGGGGAACGTCTCTAATGGCCTGATAAAGGGGAATCGTGACTATAAGGTTTTTTAAGCCTTTCATAATATCAAATTTTAGTTGCATTGGCTTTCTAGGTTCCTATTATATTTTCTAAAAAGGTGGAACCCCTTTGTTTTTGTGTTTCTCAGTAGTTTCTTTTTCTTCCACCTTTTCTACCAAAGGTGGTTCTTCTACTTCTAACTCTACATCATCTTCCTCCTCTACATGAGGAGTTGGTTCTATTCCTAATTGTCTACCCAATATAAGTTGTATAGGGTTGCAATATACTCTAATATGATACATGGAAAACATCTATGTGTCTACCTAATAGGTGGGCTGATTTATCTTGTTGTTCAAATTTGGAGTTGGTTGTGCAGGTAGTTGAATTGGTCTTGAAGTAGGAGGTGCAGGTAAACTAGGTTGTGGTGGGGCTTGAGTTGTATTTTGTGGTAGTGAATTCCATGCATTGTAATTCCTCCACTATGGTCAGTTTTTTTATAAGGCATATATGGATACAGGTTATAAGGAGTAGACCCTTGGGTGGCATTCATCCAAGGAGGCTGACCCCACCATCCCATGTTGGGTGGTTGAGTCTGACCTTGGCTCATATAGTTATTTTCCCCATAAGATGGCACTCATCTTGGCATACTATTTCCCATAGGAAACTATTGCCAATTTCTTATGTTATCCATAAATAGGTTTTCGCTACTTTAGGTTCCTCTTTGATATTTACTATTTGCGGGCACAACCTTGTTTTATGATCTCATTGATAAATCACACACACATTGACTTTATTTTTTGGATACTTATTTTTAGGATATTTTCTCCTACATTTTGGGCAAAAGTAGGCTAGCGTTGCTTCATTTTCCTGCTTATTTTTTTGAAGTAAGAGTGTATCCAATTGAAGTACGAGAGATGAGAGCATATCACTCTTCATATCATCTAGCATGTTACCTATTTTAGCCTTAGTTATTGAGGCTGTAGTTTTTGTAACTCGGGTGGTTGGTTTATATTTTCTATGTGAATAATTTTGACACAATTATTGGATGTCTAAAATTTGATGTTGGTAAATATCCCCTACCAATATCAAATTCAAAGCTTCTAGATACTCATTTGTGAGACCCCTCAAGAATATTCTTCTTAAGGACTTATCACCCAACTTTACATGGGATAATCTTTGCAAATTAAAGCTAAATATGTCCCAATAGTCTTCCAATGATTCTTCCTCTTTTTGAGTCATATCCAGGACTTCTCCCCTAACATATCGTGCCCTCCCAAAGTTTTAGTATTGGTCTAGGAATATCCTTTTCATATCTTCCCAGGTTGCAATATGTTTGTTTCTCAGGCTGATGAACCAGTGTAGTGTTGAATCATCTAGAATGGAGGGAAATAATTTTAGCTTTTGGGCATCTAATTTGTAATTCACTAACCTGCATAATACATTGAATTTAAAAAGGAATAGGCCAAGGTATTTCCTTGTAATTCCCTTAAATATAGGAAGATGAGCGGGAGATATGTGTTTCATCTTAGTTTTTCCCCTTGCTTCCTCAATTGGGAAGTCAAAATTGGTTGAATCTTCCTTGATTTTAGTCATATTTTTAGGTAATGTAGGTTCTACACCTATTGCTTCTAGGGTAGATTTCAAGGCTTTACACTCATTATGTTTATCTTCTAAAATTATTCCTAGGTCAACATTTGAAATGGTTATGTCTTCAACTACTTTCCATCGTTGAATATTCAATAAATTTTCCTTAGATTGAGTTCTTTCAAATAGATGTCCTAAACCAAAGTTTGAAACTAGTCCTCCATCAAAATATGTTTACCTTAATTGGTGAGAATATATTTGTTCAAATATTGGGTGACTACACTAATGTACTACTAGAGGATATGGTAATTTAGTTTTAGTATTTGTTTCAGATATTTCGAAAGGAATTTTAGAAGGTTTTTCAGGTAATTGTGAAGTAATATCTTTGTTTTTCAAAAATGGCCATCCAATCCTCTTAATCTTGGTGGACTCATACAATATCAGGTAGAAAATCTATGGGTAAACTAATCTGAATTGTAAGTTTCAGGTTTTACTGTACTATATATTTGAATACTATAGTTGGCACTCCCTAACAACAAGGCTAAAATGGTGAGCAGAAAATATGTTTCTAAAAACAACTAATTATGCTTCCATTTAATTTTATCAATTTGGATGTTCATGAACTTGTTGAGTACCAATGCAAAATATATGCCTACAGTAAACTAGAGATGAGTCCTATGTGTCACTTTGGTTTGGGGAGGGTGGTTGTTGGTGCATTTGAAGTTCAACCAAATCAAAAGAATTGAATTGTAGGAAAGTAAATTCTATAGTAAATTGCAAGAAAACTAATTTAAAATATCAAACATATGATTGAAAACAAATGTGCAGAAAAGTAAATTGCAGGAAAGTAAAAACACTTGCAAAATTAAATAAAGTAGGAAAATGCATAATTAAAACACTATGTGCAAAACATAAATAAAACAGAAAAAACACACTTGTAGAAAATAAATGACATAAACTAAATAATGAAAGCAGAATGAAATAGGGGAGGAATACTGCCTAGAGTGGACCCAAGCTCCTACAAACATCCACCCGGTTAATTCATACGATCACTCTTTGAACACAATGGTATACTTAAACACTCAAGATTTTAATATGAGTAGTAATTTTATATAGCAAGTTTAGGATCCTTTCTTTAGGGATGACCTACATTTTTATATAGAACACGGTCGTCCCTTGTTTACAAATTTAGATGTTGCTAATTTTATCATTCTAACGTGATTATCTATGGTGGGCATGCATAAATTTATTAAACGCCTAATAAAAGAGAAGTCACACTAAAATTAACCCTTACAGGATAATCATAGCATTTTCTATGTTTCCTTAACAAAATGCGTATAATTTTATACATTGTCTATAATATTTATAGTCAATGCACACATTTTATTTTGTCGAGTGCAAGTGCTATTTGGCCCATTACTGGAAAAAAAGTGCCTTTTAGGCCTATCACCGAAATAAATGTATCGTATTAATCCTTTTCTTGTTCGCTGAAGATCATCATTTTTTTTTAGGTGTCAAAAAGTGAGCACTTTATTCTATCAACGAGAGATAGGTGTCGTCTAGCCTATTGTTGGGAGACAAGCGCTTGTCATGTGTATTGGGAGATAGGTGTCATCCAACCTATTATCGGGAGATAGGTGATTTTTCTACGTATTGGGAGACAGGTGCTTCTCTTTCACTGGGAGATAGGTGCCTTCCAGCCTATGACCACGAGACAAGCGTCGTACCTTAGCATTTTTTAGAATGCCTTACTCATTTTCCACTATCACCGTTTAATCACCAACCATTCCTTAATTGCGTTAAGAAAGTATCAAATGCCAGGTCTGCATGGGACCCAGACAAAAAAGTGTAAAAAAAAGTCATAAGGTACTACATCTACACACAATTTTCACTCAAAACACATGTTAGGCATAATACATCATTTTCCATTAAATGTATATAAAAATATCATAAAAAATATATTTCTAATATAACAATGTTGCACATTTATGTTTTTAAAGCATACAAAAAATGAGCATTTTTGGTGCTCATCAGGATTTGCACACCCTCCAACTCCTGTTGTCATGCTCTCTCTAGCCATCTCGTCTACCAACCACTTCTTCTTCCCCCTTATTTTCTATTGCCTACCATAGTTGCAAAAATGTGCCCCATAATGATCTATTTATAGCCTTGCATTAGTAACCACCCCAAAATATCACCAACCACCCTAGATGGTCACCAATGCACAAGGCAACCACCCTAGGCAATCAAAAACTACCCTACATAGTCACCCAAATGCCAAGCAACTGCCTTGTGTGGTTGGCATGATCATTTTCATAAACCATCACTCCAAATTTTGATATTGACCCCCAAATTAATACTTTTTTCACCTTCATTTCATCCTTGTCCATATTTCTTCAATCACCTTATGGTTTTCATCCATTTATTTTGATCTATTTATCACTTAAGGGCATACACAATGCCCATAAAATTCTATCCCAAATTAGTTCAATACTTAAACACTCAATTCTAGAGTTGCTTAAGTCCAAGAATATTTTCTCAAGGCTATCATTAACCTTCTTTTGCTGGGGAAAATAGTAGAACTCATCTTTGTTTCTCAAAATTCTAATCAAAAATCGGATTCAAAGATATAAAATTCTAATCAAAGTGATCTCATCAATCTATCAAAGGCAAATATTCAAGGGCATTCATTGCTTCCATGATTGGGGCATCTTACATTGTTCTTGATTTGAGAAAATCCTATGTCACTTCCCTCAAGCCAAAGGTCATTCTTCATCTTTCATCATCCATTCATCACTATCCATCATGAAGCTAGTAATCGATGTCATTTATTTTTGTACCATATTGTGTTTACACACAATATGGTATAAAAAGGGATATTTGTAAACACATAAAAGTGTCATATTGTAATGGTTAAATATTAATATTCAATAAAGTATGTAATTATTTTAATTAATACATTGCAACCTTATAAATATTAATGTTGACTATTCTAGCCCCTTTGACCATCCTAAGCACCTTCCTACGCCTAAACCATGGTCATCATGAGACCATCCCTCTATTATAACCCCGGTCCACCTAACTCTAGTTAGTATTAACTCCCCTCTCTCCTCCACATTCCAAGCTCATTAATGCACGAGTGAGGATTCCCTCCACCCAAGCACACTGATGAGGTATGCGATTTTTGTGTTTGAGGAATCTCTCCATCCAAAAGCATTAGTGAGGCATTTCATAGTGTGTCATAACGCATCATAGGGTGTCATAGTCCAAATAGAGAATATTGCATATTTTTCCATCCAACCAGCCAAGTGGAGAAAGTCAAGATTCCCCCTTTTTCGCACCCATACTACTTGTTCATAATTCTCCCTCATCCTCATCACTCCCCTTGCACTTGGGAAATATTACAAATACGCTTCCATTTCATTTATAAAATAGAGAGTGCACAAAACACTACCAAAACTCTACCCATAATGCATTTGCCTTTCCTTGTAGATTTTTGAATTTGTGATTGCAGGTATCTCACTCGAAGAGCTCAAAGACATTGATCATGGAGTCTTTTTGGAATACATGTTAATATTTTTTTTGTAGTTGTGCTCATCTTCGACAACCAAACAACACTAGATTTGTACCATAGCCTCTAAAACACTTCTAAAAATATCCATATCTAATCTTGAAATCCCTACCAAAATACAAAGTCAATTGCCTTGTGGGTTACAACCGCCCTATACGGTTACACAAATCTAACTACCTTGGACGGTTGATCCTCAAAGGTAAAAAAAGAATCAAAATCAGCAACAAGCAGTCAAGCAAGGTAAAATAAATCATTTTATAAATTTTTGTAACCTCTTTGCACACTTTTGTCTTTTGTAAAGGTTTTGAGTTTTTGTAAGTTTTTTGTAACCCCTTTTCATGATTTTTAGTCTTATCCTGAAAGGCTCAATAGATGCTCCTAATTCTTTTATTGTGGACCTGTGTGCAAGTATTGGGATCCACATAGAGGCTCAGGAGGTCAAGAAAAAATGCTTCAAAACCCTCCCAAAAAAAATTTGTGTGACCAAGGAGATTATTTATGACACCATAGAACTCATTTGCAAAAGAAAACCTTCCTTTTTTGGAGGTCCATTGTAATCAAAAAGGCTGATTTGTAATGACCAAAGTCTATTAATACAATATCAAGTATTATTTTATTTATTTACATGTTATGGTTCATTTCCTTAGTAATAATTAGTATAGAAGTCAAAGGTTTAATGTAGTGCCAATCAAGGAGGAGTTATGTTCAACCTACCTAAGCAACTCACCTAAGAAATAAGCATTATAATATCTCAAGCAAGTGAAATAGTTGTTCTTATCATGCATGCTTACATGTGTAAGATGACAAACAGTGTTTGAGAAGCTTTAAAGAATGATAAACCAAGTTTGAAGAAAATGTGAAGGACACACAAAGCAGAGTAGATATATTGAGACATGTGCAACAACAACAGAAGGTTGGTAGTATCATTTTTAGGGTTTATTAATTAATTTGAAGTTTAAAGTCTAAAGTAGGAGAAATAAGGTTTAATTAAGTTTTTTAAGTATTTATATTTGGAGTGATAAGGTTAATGAATTAAAGTTATTTAAAGTAGGGTTTGATAGTTTGTTTATTTTATAAGATAAGGAGTAATAAGGAATTTAGAAAAAAATTTGAAAGTTTTCTAATAGGTTTGGAATGATAAGAAATACAAGTAGTTTATTTGATCTTTAAAGATTTTAATTTTTTTAAGAATATTTAATTTGGTTTTATTTTTTTAGAAAATTGAAAAGTTATATATTTGGGAGATAAAAGATTTCAACATCAAAATATTAGGAAAACAAAAAATTACAAATTTTTATATTTAAATTATTATTTTAACTTGGGAGTCATAAGGTGTTCTACAATAAAAATTTATTATTAAAACATGGCAATAAAAGACAAAAAAGCAAAGAAATATGATTAAAAAAATTTACATGTTTTCTCTCAAGAAGCTACTAAAGATGAAAAATATGTCTCAAATGAAGTGATAGAATTTTTACAATTTTTTCTTGAAGAAGCAAAAAAGGAAGAATTTTTAATACTTCAACAATGCATAAAAATTTTAAGGTCCGAGGTGTAGACCAATTGGTTCATCCAAACCCCATAAGGGGGCGGAGGTCCAAGGTTCAAATCTCGGGCCTCGTCGGACTGAACGCTTGTCCCTTTCCTAGTGCTTTCAGCGACGTAAAAGGTTTAAAATGATTGTGGCATGGTGGTTATAGGGGTGGACTGTGCAAAGATCTGTGTGGCGGCTTCAGGGCGGACAGTGCAGAATACTATGGCGGCCATAAAAAGCTGGACAGCTTGCTCGGATTCGTGGCGGCTACCGATTCCACCATGTAAATTCAAAAAGAAAAGCAATGCATAAAAAGTGTTCTTAATGATGCTAATGATTGTTATGAAAATTGCATTACTATACCTGTTAGTCTATGTAAAACAATATACAGGGGAATAATCGCCATAAAAATTTCTAAGATAAGAAAACAAGGAAAGGTTGAAGAATTTGGGAACAAACCAATGATGAAAGATGTTTGTTGTGATACAAATAATTAAAAGCTTATGATATCAAATGCATGTTCTGATACTAGTGACCTTCAACAAAATGTATAAGAAAATTGTGATGCAAGCTATGATACTTTTGACTTGGAATTCATAACAAATATAGAAGAACTTGATCTAAGAATAGATGGTGCATGCGACTTAAAGAATTTGAACATGGTTCATGAAGACAAAGAGTGTGTAGATAGTGTGTGTGACAAAGAACATTGTAATGAAGACTTCAAACATTCAAAAAATAAATGTGAACATTGTGGTAGACATGGACACAAGATAGAAAGATGTTAGAGTTCTCGTTGTTGCAAAATTGATGGAGTTACTGATAATTCTCAAAGATATTGTTGGTGCAAAGAAAATAATATTTTTGAATGGACATACACAATGACAAGAAAAGCTCTTAATGGATTTCCTCAAAAATATTTTTCAAAATTTAGATATGGGCACAAGAAAGGTATGAACTTCTTCAAAAATAGATTTAGAAGAAAAATAGTAACAATGCCAAATTTAGAACTCAAATACAAGAAATAAGATGAACCTGATGGAGATCAATCATAAGATCACATGCATTGCAAGGTCACTTGAAGATTGAAGACAAATATGAAGACCATGATTGAAGACTAAAGTCTTAAATAACCAAATAATGTAATATAGGAGGGTGTTGGAGTATAATACATTATTTGGTATATGATAATGTAAGTAATAGATTAGGGTTGCATCATAGTTTAGTGTGTGAGTTATATTTCCCTTTTTATGTAAGTGTAAATGTGTGAGAAATGCACAAGTGTCATGTGAGTTAGTGTGCAAGTGTAAGTTGAGTCTATGTGCATAATGTCTTATATGTATGAGAAAAAATATGTAATGTAAAGGTGTGCACAAGTGTCTTAGATTAGAGTGTGGAATTTATAGAAGTGTAATTGTCATGTATAGGTATGCATATATTATAGTGTCAAGTGTTTGTCAAGTATGCAAGTGGCAAGTAGATAATCCAAGAGATTATATTTGGCATATGGATAGGAATAGTCAAGTATTCAAAGAGTCATACTACTATGACTATATTATGGATATAGTGCTCCATAGATGATATACAACGATCATAATCAATTACAATTCATAAATCTTGTAAGAGAAGGAGGAGCAATAAAGCTTGTATATATTTTGAGCAATTAATACTGTAAGTTGTTCTTCATTCATAGTACATGAATGGTTAAGGCTATTCACATTCATATGGTTGCATATTATTGAATTCTATTTGATATTTCTTTTTTATTAGATATAGAAGGAGTTTGAAATGGTCCCCAAACCTTTTACAATAGAAGCCCTACAAAACTTGGCCTAAGACCAACAATATAGAGACAAGAACAACTATAAAGAACTACAACTGGCCACCCATCACCAAGTGAACTAGCTACAACTTAATACATGAAATAAAATTAGAATAGTGTTGGTGAGCCCTCCATACAACCAACACTCCCACACGGTTGTGCACAAAACCTTTATTCATAAATAGTAAAATATTATAGAGCATCAAAAAGCATGCATCGCTAAATCCAATTGAAGAAGACCTTCGATAAAATTATCTCTCCAAAAATATAGACCATTAAGACTTATACCTAGGTTTGCCATAAAGTCAGTGTGGTAGTTTTCTTCTCTAAAGATATGCTTTATCTCCCTATCCTCTCTAGCTTGAATAATCCACCTAGATTCCATAATCATAGCCTCAATGTTCCAACCAGGGATTGAATCACCTTTGACCAAGTTTATAATATTAAGCAAGTCTCCTTCAATGCAAAATTTTTGGTACCCCATATTCTCCACAAGTAGGAGATCTTGGTAAAGGGATTTGGCCTCTATAACATGGCAAGTTTGGATATCTAAGAATTTGGCATACATGAGCATAATCACCCCATAAACACCATCATTACCTGGATTACCCTTTGAAGCTCCATTAAATTTTAGTTTAACCTAGCCTGGAGAAGGAGGTTCCCACCTCATAAGGGCCTGGGGATTAGGACTAGGAATACCAATAACCCTATTGCTCTATTGAAATCCAATTTTCCTTTTGAGATTAGCCTCCTCAAGTCTTCCCTCCTCCAAAGCCAGAGAGGACACATTCTCCAAAGTAGAATCCAAGGATCTAGCATAAATAGAGTTAGGATATATTTTGAATTTTTTATAAATTTTAGTATTCCTCTACTTCCACACTTGCTAGAAAAGATGCAATAAACAAAAGTTCCAAAAATATTTCAGCCTTGGAGAGTAAAATTGTTAGCGTACTTTTTCTATATTTCATTATTAGGCTTACTGTTACAGGAGTTGTAACAGTTCTGTTTCAGCCGTTCAATCGGTGACTATTCTCGGCATTGTAAACACTATTTAAACGTTGCTCAATTCAATAATTCTTTGGTTCACATTCTAACATGGCATCAGAGCCAGCTACGCAATGCAGTGATCCAGTGGCATGAGAAGCCGAGGCTGGAGGAGGACGAATTTTTTTTCTCTGCTGTGCCTGGGGAGGCAATTTTTTTTTTTTCACGACGTTCCGTGTAGGTGTTTAAAAAAAAAAAAATCGTTGCGTGATTCGCAGCGATTTAAGCCTGTAGTGAAGAAAAAAAAAAAAAAGTGCCTGTAGGACGCAGCGCGCGCGCCCAAATTTGGACGTAGCGCTGACGCCCCAGGACGCGTTCCCAGCGTGAGGAGGAGGAGCGTCGCCCCCCCTGTTGGAGGGGGACGTAGCCCGCCACGTGCGCGAGACGTCCAGGCGGAGGACGTAGCCCTGTTGGGACGTACGCGCGCAGCGCTGTCCCCACGTGCGTGAGACGTCCATGAGGAGGACGTAGCCCGGCTGGGACGTCTAGCCCCCCCCATTGAAGGCGGTGAGGGTGACGACAACCCCCCCCCCGTTCAGCGCTGCTCGGCGCGCTGTGTCGCAGGAGTGCCCAGACCCCCCCCGTCGCACAGGAGGGACCCCTGGACGTCCGCGTCACGACGTACAGGAGGGACCGCGACGCGCAGGGCCCCCCCCGCCCCCCCGTCGTTGAAGGCGAAACGCGGCCGAAGTTTTTTTGCGCCTGCAGAGCCGCGAAGCAGCAGCGACGCGACCAAGCAACCGGAGGGCGCAGCATTCGGGTGTTGAAAAAGAAGGAGCTCCACTGATCCTTTCGGATCAGCCCACTGGCTCACGTGGTCGTGAGTCGTGCGGTAAGGCTCTGGGAGCCTGCAGGTCGGGGGTTCAAATCCCGCCGACTCCCCCCTTGCAAAGGTATAAATTTTTTTTCAAAGGTTTTTTTTTTATTATTAATTTTTAGTTAAAATTTTTAATTTTAATTAATTTTTTTTATAGTTTTTAAAACTTTATAAATTAAAATTTATTTTTTAATTTATTTTTCATAAGTTTTTAAAACTATATAAATTAAAATTATTTATTTTAACTTTAAATATATAATAATTATTAAAATGCTTTGTTAAAGAGATTTTTTTTTAAGGGGGGATATTTTTTCAAAAAATCAAAGGGGGAATGTGAGTAATTTTCTGAAAAAGCATTTTGGCAAATTGTAAAAGGTGCATTTTCGGCTGCGCCCGACACCTTGTGGGTTAATTCTTGTGGGCACTTTTTATGTTGTATGTTGCATATTTCATTTTTTGCACTACTTCATTAAAAGTTAAAAAAAAAATCAAATACACTCCCTAAGTCCCCGGAATAATTAAAACTCATCCGTGCAATTTATTGCACTGCAGCGTTCGGTATTTGTGATACCTCTGGCCAGCACTTACAAGTAAATCTGTCGTGATTGGGCTACTGTATCCACCGCCTAATATAGTTGCTACAACGACGTCTGAGCTTGTTCTCTATAAATCGTCGGGGAGAGATAAGTTAGCCATTTTTGCATTTTTTACTCCATCCACTACCCTTTATCGCTCTTGTGTTTAGGCGTAAATCCTGATGAAGTATTCTTCATAGTGTTTAGGGGAAGTTACGCCCCATGCATGAGAAGAATCTTCTATGGTAGGTGCCATCAACAAGGCAATTCCCTTTCAGTACCGCTTATGTTCCATGTATCGTATGATCTCTAAAACTCACCTATAGTCTCCCTCACGTAAGGGCGGGTGATTTTTTGTTGATCTTTCTAAATACCTATAGTTTCCCTCACGTAAGAGCAGGTATTTTGTACGGTATAATGGCCTAGCAAAAGGTATATCGAAATGGGGACCAATTTGTGATATAAGGAACCTTCACTATGGTCGCTGTTGCAAAGTTGATAACTGATCCTCATCAGTTATTGAAAGGTCCAAATTATACACCATGGAAACATAAGATGAAGGCAATTCTCCAAATGGAATATTTGTGGGATATTGTTACTTGAGTAACAACTAGGCCTTCACCAACGAGCGAGGATCCACGAGGTCCTTCCACGGATCGAGATAGCTTTTGACAAGAAAGACAGTCGAGCAAAGGTGCTCATTTTGTTTGTTGTTTCAGATGAAGTGCAACCTCATATAGCTGACAAAGCAAGTTGTAAATAGGCATGGGATGCCCTTAGAACCATCTATGAGGGAAAGAATGATTCCACCATTCTTCATATTCAACAACAACTTCATAACCTGAGTTTGAGACAGGGTGAAACAGTTGAACTCTTTCTGTGCAGAGTGTCTGAATTGAAAGAGAAATTGAATTCTTTGGGAGATTCTATGGACGAAAAGCTTCTCATTTCACTTGTGATGAGAGCTTTACCTTCTTCATTTGATATGTTGATCACCTCCATCCAGGTGTCTCAACGACAAATTACCTACATCGAGTTGGTCAATCTACTTCAACAACAGGAGGCACGCCAACTTCACAAGGATGATTCTTCCAATACATCCCTATACACCAACAGGCAGGGTTCTAGGAAGAAAGGTAATGGGAAAAAAGGAGGCAAATTTTAGAAAGGAGGAAATTCTCAATAGGATACGAAATGAAAAGGCAAACAACCTCAACAAAAGAAGAGGTGGTGCAAGATCTATGAGAAAGACAACCATGACACCAACAGGTGTTGGCATAAGAACAAGCAGAAAGGCCAAAACAAACCACAAAATAAAAACAAGCAACCCCAGGTGAATGTTGTTGTTGAAGAATCCGACTCGGATTTTGAATGGGCACACAAGGTGCTCATGACTACCACAGATTCCACACAGAGGGATCCTGTTTGGTATGTCGATTCTGGAGCTAGCAAACATATGACTGGCGACAGATCGTGGTTTGAATCATTTGTGGCCAAATAGGGCAAACCTGTCACCATTGCTGATGATAAAACCTATAGGGTTCAGGGAAAGGGTATAGTTTCAGTCACTCTTCCTGATGGCAAGTGTCAGATTGACAAAGTCCTCTATGTTCTAGGATTGGCTAACAATTTGCTGTCAGTCACACAAATCCTGGATAGAAATATGGTTGTCAACTTTCGTGTTGAGAATGGCAAGAAGTGTTGTACTATTACCAGGAAGGGTAAGCAGATTGCACCAGCTTCATATAAGCACGGCTTATTTGCCCTAGATGCTATCTCTACTCCACATGTTGCCATGACTTTCTCTACCAAGGAGGCAACTTCCCTATGGCACAAGAGATATGGGCATCTTAGTTCCGGCTACTTACTTGAGCTCGGTAAGTATGAGATGGTAAAGGGTCTTCCTTCCCTTTACGCCACATTGCCGGTGTGCTCGATCGCTTGGAAGGAAAGCAGCATAGAGTACCATTTGAGAAGAGCTCAACAAGAGCACAAAAACCTCTGGAGTTAATTCACATCGATCTATGCGGTCCTTTCACACCCAACAGTTGTGGAGGGAAGAGGTACTTTCAATTATTCGTAGATGAATACTCATGAAAGATGTGGGTTTTCTTTCTCCAACTGAAATCTGAAGCTTTCGCATTCTTCCAACAGTTCAAGAAATCCGTTGAGAAGGAGTCAGGAGCTTCTATTAAAACCCTCCGCTCAGATCGAGGGGGGAGTTTACCTCTAATGAATTTTCTGCATTCTTATATAAGCATGGAATTAAGAGACAGTTAACAACTGCCTATACTCCTCAGCAAAATGGAGTTGCTGAGAGAAGGAACCGTTCTATTATGGAAATGGTTCGTTGTATGCTCACAGGAGCTACTCTTGGGCAACAATATTGGGCAGAAGCTGTCACCACTGCAGTATATCTATTGAATAGGGCACCCACAAAGGCCCTAAAAGGAATGACTCCACAGGAAGCATGGAGTGGTCAAAAACCCTCCATATCTCATCTATGTATTTTTGGATGTCACGCTTTCATGCACATACCGAAAGAGAAAAGGAAGAAGCTAGATGAGAAAACACTGAGATGTATTTTTCTTGGTTATGATCAGCACTCTAAAGGATATCGTTTGATAGATCCTTTGACCAAGAAAATTCATGTCAGCAGAGATTTTGTCTTTGATGAAGCTTTCACATCACAGAGCACATCTAAAGTACACCTAGATCTTGTGGAATCTAAGGAAGAGAAGATTCCTTCGTCAACACAGACGGGAGGTCCTTCTACATCTTCTTCAACACCACCGAAGAAGAATCCAAAATGGTGTACAAATACAATCGGAGACACAAATTTATCCACTCCTCCCAATTTGAACTTGGATAGACCTCGTACACGCGGTATGGCTCAAAAGGAAAAAGAAGCCAAAGAAAGTGGTGAGGTTGATGATCTTTGTCAATCTTTTGAGGAACTTTCCGTAACTCCAAGTACGAAGTAGAGGATATGGATATTGATGATGACAGGGCGTTCATGTGTACCATAGATGATCTTGAACCTGCATCAGTGCAAGATGCTCTCAGTGAGCCTCAGTGGAAGGCCGCTATGGATACAGAGTATGAGTCTTTGATGAAAAATAAAACTTGGAAGCTTGTTGATTTACCGCATGGAAAGAAACCCATTGGCTGCAAATGGGTATATAAATTCAAGTACAAGGCAGATGGAACAATTGATAAGCAGAAGGCCCGTATTGTTGCAAAGGGCTATGCTCAAAAGGAAGGCATTGACTACGAGGAAACTTTTGCACCTACTGCTCGGATGACCACAATTCGAGTTATGTGTGCTATGGCAGCACAATATGGGTGGAAAGTTCACCAGATGGATGTCAAAAGTGCCTTTCTAAATGGTGATCTCCAAGAAGAATTCTACATGACTCAGCCAGAACGATTTGAAGTGGAAGGCCAAGAGCAAAAAGTTTGCAAACTGGTCAAATCCTTATATGGTCTGAAACAAGCTCCTCGAGCTTGGTATATAAAAATGGACAATCACCTTATGCAGCATGGATTTAAGAGATGTCCATCAGATGCAAACCTCTATTTCAAGAAACAGGGTTCTACGATAGTGTTGCTTGTACTCTATGTGGATGATCTGCTCATTACAGGGAGTTCAGAAACAATGATCTCTACTGTCAAAAGAAACTTGTGTAAATATTTTGAGATGACAGATCTCGGACTTCTCCATTATTGTCTTGGTATAGAATTTAGCCAGAAGGAGCACTCCATCAAAGTGTCTCAGAAAAAATATGCCAAGACATTGCTGGAAAAATATCGCATGACTGATTGCAAGCCAATGGCAACTCCGATGGAGAATGGACTTCAGTTATCACGATATGATGATTCACCTCGGGTAGATGGTACTCTCTATCGACGATTGATTGGGAGTCTCATATATCCGACCAATACTAGGCCGGATCTCGTATTTCGTTGTCAACTATCTTTCGAGGTTCATGCAGGAGCCTAAGACCACTCATTGGAAAGTAGCAAAACGTGTTCTTCATTATGTCCGTGGTACTATGGAATATGGCCTAGAATACAAGAGGAACAACAAATTCTTCTTGCAAGGATACATGCACTCCGACTATGCCAGATCATTTGATGATCGCAAGTCAACTTCTGGATACATTTTTCATCTGGGATCCGGTCCTGTCTCTTGCACAGCAAGAAGCAACAGGTGGTTGCTATTTCATCAACAGAGACAGAGTATCGCGCCGCACGTGAAGCTGTGTGTGAAGTTATATGGTTATGTCACATTCTAACAAGTATGGGCCATCCATCAAAATCTCCAATACACTTGTTTTGTGACAATCAGGGTGTTCTGAACCTCGTCAAGAATCCAGTTCATCATGAAAGAACAAAGCACATTGACACACAATGTCATTTCATTCGAGATGAAGTTCCAAAGCACCGAATTCAGCTTCAACACATTCCCACCGATGCTCAAGTTGCAGACATTTTCACTAAGGCACTTGGACGTGTCAAATTTGAGTTGTTTCGCAACTCACTTTGTATTGCAAAATGATGTAAGGGGATGTTAGTATAGCTATTAGTTATTACATTACCCAAATAATGTAATAAAGGGGGATGTTAGCGTACTTTGTCTATATTTCATTATTAGGCTTACTGTTACAGGAGTTGTAACAGTTCTGTTTCAGCCGGTGACTATTCCCGGCATTGTAAACACTATTTAAACATTGCTCAATTCAATAAACATTTGGTTCGCTTTCTAACAAAAATGAGATGACCATTGAGCGTAAACATCAACAAGTAAACTTAACACCACCCAACTCAGTCCCAAAAAACTAAAAACAGAGTTAATAACTTCCATAGAGAACAAGCATTGAAAGAATAGATGGCTTGTTTGTTCCTCATTAGCACCACAAAGGCAACATCTATTTGGCATCGACCAATATTTTTTTTTATATTTTCAATGGTCAAAATCTTATCCTGAGTTGCCAAGTAGAAAATATATTCACCTTTGGTGTTAGACCCTTAAGCTATCATTTTAAAGGTGGGACCCATGGAGGAGTTCTAATAGTCAGCAGATTGTAGATAAACTTGATTGAAAAAGGATCCATTATTTTTCCCTACCTAGAAGATCTCATTCTCTTCATTTCTTTATTTAATTACCAAAAATTTTAACTTATTAGCAATTATAATCCAAGCTTCAAGTTCAGCATTGTTGAGAATAGATTCATCTAACGATTTTCAAACCTTCATCCCATTTACCACCTCAATAAAGTCAGCACCTTAGACCCAAATACCAATTTGGTCCTAGGCTCCAAACATGTTGGATTTGGAATTTGTGCAAGGAGCTAGTTCATCAACCAAATATAATCCAAAAATCAATCTTGAGTCCATCACCCAATGTACACCTGCAACCTTTGGAGACTAGCACCCTCAACTTTTGCAAACTCAACCAAAAGGCTAAACCAGAGGTAGGTAGAGGATCAGCAAGCAAATAATTCTCTTGTCACAAGTATTTGATTAACACAATATTTTTTTGTTTATTTGTATAAAACACCCCAATTGGGATGCCACTTTCGATTAAATCCTAAGGAGGCAGGGGTATTTATTCCACCAAAAATACACATGGCTTGCACCTAGCCTTCCCCTTTCGGCACACTCAAAGAGCATGCCTAAAACAAAAAAAACACAAAAAAACAAACACAAAAACACAAATAAACACAAAAACAATAAAAAAAAAATTAAAAATACAAAAACAACAAAAGACAACAAAAAACACAAAAACATAAAAACAACAAAAAATGTAAAAAATAACAAACAACAACAAAATAAAAACCACACGAAAACCACAAAAGCGACAAAACAACACACAAACACAACAAAAAAATACACACACACACACACACACACACACAAAGAACAAAAACACAAAACACAAAAAAAAAAAAAAACATAAGAAACACCAAAAACAACACAAAAATAAAACAGAATGAAAATAATACAAAACAACACACCAAAAAACAAAAAAGGAGGAAAAAACATAATACAAGTTTGGCATTTCTGGACCAAAAGGCTATTTAGGCAAGAATCAACAAAGGAAACATAAGAATAATCAGTCTAAGCAAGGGAACTAAAATACCCTAATTGAACCAAAGAGAAGCAAAAACAAAGAAAAAGTAACTAGGTACCTCTAGTACTTGAGCCATCCAAAGAAAGGATAGAAATAAGAGCTTTCTTTATTTGTGAATCCCACCATATGGGGTGGTGGTCGTAATAAGTAATATCACTTTTGTCCAATGCCCAATTAGTTAAAGCATCAATACTCTTGTTTTGTTATCTGACCACATGATTGTATTAAAATTTCAAAAAACCCATCTAGATTAATTGAATCTTCTCAACAATTCTTTTTATTCTCTAATCAACCTTATGATTCTCAGAAGGAGTCTTCGAAAAAATTAATCATGACTTGAAAGTCATATTCAACCAACACCATTTTCCATCTAATCTTAGTAGCCTATCGAATGCCTCTACAAATACCATACCCCTCAACAAGGTTATTATAAAGGATACCCAAATTCTCAACAAAAGTGAATACTAGGAAACCATCTAAAGTTCTAACAATTCCTCGTGCACTAGCTTTTCCAGGGTTCCCCCTAGATGCTCCATCAGTATTGACTTTTCCAAAATCCTGAGGAGGCTACCAATTCCTTGTTTTATCCATCTTTCAATTACACACATTCCCTTTAAGTTGGCTGCCCTTAAAATAGATAATCTTCAATTTTTGCATCACTTGATCTCATCTTTGGTAGGAGTTTTGGGGGTGTCTAAGTAGTTTTCAAACTAACTCAACTAAGTTGGAAATGGTCTTTTGCCAAATATAGTGAATGTCCTTCCTTTCTTGATTGAAAATTTGGTTGTTTCTTTCTTTCTAGATATCCCAAGGTAGGATGGTAGATATTGGAATTCAATGCTCTAGCACAAATAGAGGTAGGATCTCTTTTGAAATTTTAATAAATTATACTATTCCTCTCCTTCCATACCTACAAGAAAAGATACAACAAATAAAAGTTCCAAAAACATTTTAATATTAGAGAGTAAAAAGGAGATGACCATTGAGTGCAAATATCAACAAGCAAACTCAGCACCACCCAACTTAGTCCCAAAAAATTAAAAATAGAGTTAAGAACTTCTATATAGAACAAGCATTTAAAGAAGAGATGGATAATCTATTCCTCATTAAAACCACAGAGGCAACATCTATTCAGTATCAACCAACTCTTTTTTTTAAGTTTTCAATGTTAAAATCTTATTCTTAGTTGCCAACTAGAAAAAGATATTCACCTTTGGTATTAGACCCTTAAGTCATACTTTGAAAGGTGGGACCCATGGAGGAGTCCTGATAGCCAATAGATTGTAGGTGAACTTGACTAAAAAGGATCCATTATTTTTCCCTACCCAAAATATCTCATCCTCTTCATTTCTTTGTTTAATGACCTAAAATTTCAACTTATTAGCAATTAGAATCCAAGCTTCAAGTTTAGCATTGTTGAGAATAGACTCATCTAATTATTTCCAAACCTTCAACACATTGACCACCTCGATAAATTCAGCCACCTTAGACCTAAATACCAATTTGGTCCTAGGTTTCAAGCATGCTAGATTTGGAATCTGTGCAAGGCGCTAGTTCATCAGCCAAATATATTTCCAAAAATTAATCTTAAGTCCATAACCCAACCTACACCTACAATATTTGGAGACTAGCACCCTCGACTTTTACAAACTCAACCAAAATGTTGAACCAAAGGTCGATAGAGGATCAAAAAGCAAAAAATTATCTTGTCTCAAGTATTTTGTTGACACAATTTTGAACCAGCTAGCTTTAGTTTGATTTGTCAAATTCCATCCTTATTTTACAACCAGAGCTTTATTCATATGCCTGATGTTATGGATACCTAATCCACCATCCTTTTTAGGTCTACAAACTTAATTCCAACAAACTAAGTGAAATTATTTCTTCTCATTAGACCCGAACCAAAGAAATAATTTTTGAATACGTTCAATCCTCGATAAAATATTGTTAGGAATTTTGAACATAGATAAGAAGGTTGGAATGCTTTGAAGGGTAGACTTTACTAGGGTAGCCTTTCTAGCTTGACTGGGGAAGGGTCCTTTCCACTCGATCAGCTTCCTTTGTAATATTTCCACCATAGGTTCCCAAAGCAAATCCCAAATCCTACATTTGGCATCCCAAGGTAAAGATATGGGAGAGAAGCCACCTCACAACCGAAGATGCAAGTAATTATCTTTTACCTTGCTAAGGGGGTATTCATAAAGAAGATTTTGTGTTTTACATAATTTATCTTTTGCCCAGTTGTAATTTCAAGTCTCCAAGATTCCTTTTAGCACCTTTACTTGGGAAATTGAAGCAAGGAGGGAGAGCAGAACATCATCTACAAATTGGTGATGAAAAATAGGATCCACCAGCAAAGTAGGCTTCATACTTTCCACAAAGGGTTCTAACTTGATAGCCCTAACCAGAGCTTCTGCCACTAAGATATAGAGGTAAGGGGACAAGGGGTCCCCTTGGTGGATACCTCTTAGATTTAAAAAATACCCTATTGTAAATTCGATTATTAATACCAAAAACTTGGCAGAAGAGATACAAGCATGGACAAGTTTTATCCAACTTTGGAAAAAACCAATTTTTTCCAAAACCTTTAACAAAAACTCCATAAAACCATGTCATAAGCCTTGTTCGTGTATAATTAGAGGAGGAGACCAGCTTTGCCACTTTTTTTAGTAGAATGAAGAATTTCATGGACAACTATGATATTATCTAGGATCTGTCTCTCTGGCACAAATCCACTTTGGGCTAAATCAATCAAGGCTAGAAGAAAAGGTTTTAATTTGTTAACAAGGGCCTTTGTCAAAATTTTATAAATAGTGTTACATAAGTTGATGGATCTAAAGACACCCAAGTCCTTTGCACCAACAGTCTTGCGGATCAGAGTTAAAAAGGTATAATTCACTCCAAACAAGATATGATTGGTGGTTTGGACCTCCTAAAGGGCATAACAATATCCTTCCCTACAATATGCCAATACTTCTAGAAAAATAAGGGGGAAACCATCAGGACCTAGAGCCTTCATTCCTTCTATCGCAAAGAAAGTAGCTTTGACTTTCTCATCATTGAAGGGAGAGACAATTGCTTTGTTCATATCAACCATGACAAGGCTAGGAATACTACCAAGTAGCTTTTTTTGGTCTTCCTCATTACAAACCTCTTCCACCCTGATGAGATTTCTAAAAAATGCCACAACCTTAACTCTTATATCCTTAATGTGAGTAGCATTGGATCCATCAGCTTTTCAAATTTCTCTAATCCTATTGGCACTAATGTGCTTCAAGGTCACGATGTGAAAAACTTAGAATTTTTATCTCCCTCCTTCAGCCAAAGTACCTTGGACTTCTGTTTTTACAAAATTTTCTCCTTGGCAATATGTTATGAAATTCAGCCAACACCTCCTTTTCTCTATATCTTATCTCTTGAGATTGATTTCCAAGTTCTATCTTAGATTCAATAGCTTTCAATTGACTTTTTAGGTCTTTCTTCTTTTTCAAAATATTCCCAAAAATATTTTTATTCCATTTTTAAGGTTGCTTTTAACAACTCTAAGCTTCGTTACAATTTTAGAAAGGTCATAGCCTTGGACCCTTGTCAACCACCAGTTTTTTATTTCGACTTCTAACTGAGGATGAAGGCACCACATTACCTCAAAATTGAATGGCCTAGGAAATATGGTTTCTTCTTGGTTGACTTGAAAACATAAATGGTTATGGTCAAATCCAATTATGGGCAAAGAACAAAGAGACAAATTCCCAAACAGTGGAAGGCACTCCTTGGAGACAAGAACCCTATCCAAATTGATTTTGATGAGTTGGTTACCCACTCTCTTGTTACTTCAAGTATACCTTGAACCCTTCAACTCAACATCCAATAGCTCATTTCCATTCACAAAATCTATAAAAAATTTCCATTTTTTTCGAGATTAGGGGTTCCCTCATTTTTTATCCAAAAAATAGAGGGGAATTAAAATTCCCTGCTAGGCACCAGGTTTCTTGAGCAAAAATCCTTCTCATGGAACTCTGATTTTACCACAACAAGTTTCTATTAAGCCCAGATTTTGGTGAATACACATTATTCATAACCCACCTTTTATTAGTTTCTATGTTGTAGAATATAATATTAATAATCCTATCTAAGGAAAAAATTATAGAGCCCTCAAAATTGTTGGCATCCCAGAGACAAAGGATTACCCTAGAGGAACCATTGGTTGGGCTTGCAACAAAATGGGCTTCTTTCTAAACCCTTCTTCTAATAGATTTTATATCCTAACCATCCAACTTGGTTTCTTGCAAAAAAAATATCAGGTAAGATTTATTTATGCAAGGAAGCGACCACCCATTGTTTAGAAATGTCATTCAAGCCCCTAAAATTCCAAGAGAGGTACTTCATTTACAATATTTGGAATTAGATTTTTGTCCCCCAAACACCCCATGGTTACTCTGGTAGAAAGACTCCAACTTTAGTTGTCTTACTCCTATAGCCTTCCCTTTTTCAAGTTTGAGCAAAGCTTGAGATCCATTCACGATATTTCCCTCTTCCTCATAAACTTGTTAGGGGTCTTTCCTAACTTATCAACAGCCACATCCACATTTTCCTTCATTTGTCTCTACATTTTAGGACCCAAAGCACATTTCTCTAGATAGGTCTTTGGGGAGCTAATCGGAGACCCTACCTTATGGGTCCCCAACTGAATCACAGGCTCCTCAAGAGTAAAACCGATACAAAGCCCATCAAAGGAATTATGAAGAAGAGCCTTAGAAAAAATGGTTTTAGAAATGATATTCTACTGATATACCTCAGTAACACCAAGCTTTAAGGCTACGTTTTTCTCCTTAGATGCCTTCTCAATCACCACCATGTTGGATAGGATCAACTTTGAGGATTACAAAATATCCTCTACCAAAGCCTTTAGTATATAAACCTCATCCATCTGGGGTTGAGTTTTGCCTTTCCCCACATTTGAGGAATTACCATCCAAATTCTTTGAGGGGACTCAGCCTAAGATCTTCTTCTAGATCCATTCCATTCTTGCATCTATTTTCCTTCTTTGTATATTCCTTGAGGGGATATCGGTTCACCTGGTGATTCGATTTTCTATAGCCAGAGCATTAGGTCAGCCTATTTTCATAAACAATGAGATGGTCTCAAGTACCCAGGAATATGATAAGCTTGATAGAAGAGGGAAGATCCACCTTCGGATTTTCCATAACACACATTCTTGTGTACACCATCCTTGATTTGGCTTTGGTTATCGGATCAATAAGAAGGAGATCCCCCACAGCCGTAGCCATACCTCTCAACACATCTTCAAGCCAAAGATAGTAAGGAAGGGCACGGAGACAAACTCATAGAGGCACAAAGTTAACCCTTTGCATATGAGGATTAAATTTAGGTTCTAGATTCTAAAAAAATAGACCTCTTTTATCGTATAACCAGGGACCGCCCCTAGGATATGGTTTGCATCTTCCATGCAATTCAATTTGATATAACAAAAGGCTTAGAGGCCGCTACAATTTCCATGGAGCTCAAAGGTTTCCACTTTGCTAGCACCCATATTTGAATTGAATCCAGGTTTGACCTCACCCCCTGGAACTTTTCCACAATGTCACAACTGCCATCACCCATGATGAACTTAACCAGTTCACTCAGGATGCTAATGGAATTTCCCATAAGGGATATGTTGCAAATAGATTTTGAGAAGGTCTCCCTTGCACCTTTAGACGTCACCAAAGCATACAAAATATTGAGGCTTAAGTTTTTAGGGAAAATTATGGGCCATGAGAATGGGACCCAACCTCCAACTTATCGTTTGATGGCCCATGGCTGTTTGAAGGACCCATGAAGCCAATATCGGGATCTCTTGCAGACACACCCTAGTTCAAAGTCTCCCACTCTCACCCTTTCCCATCCTGATCGCCACCATTTAAATTCTAGCTCTCACTCCTCCATCAAACCCTTGTACCTCCACTCCACACACCTCTAACATCATTGCTCAGATCCCACTCCTCCCTTATAACCTCCACTTCATGCACCTCTATCACTGCTAATTTTCTAAGGTTTTTGAAGTTGTTTGATATTAATTATTTTAACTTCAAAATATTATTATAATAATAATAGTAATTTTGAAGTTGCTTCTCATATCTTGCTCCTCCTATGGAACCTCCACTCTATGCACCACTGACATCGCTACTTAGATCCTGCTCCTCCTATGGAACCTCCACTCCATGCACCTCTAACATCACTACTTAGATCTCGCTTCTCCCTTGGAACCTTTACTTCGTCCTTAGATCCCACTTATTATTTAGGTGGTCCACAACTATAGCTCTAAATGCTCTCTACAGTCGTAGCTTTGAAACCCTAGCTCCAAAAAAACCTCCACAACCACAACTCTGAAAGCTCTCCATAGTTATAGCTTCACAACTTCAAAACCCCTAGCTCCAAAAAAACTTCCATAGCCACAGCTTTGAAAGCTCTCCATAGTTGCAGGTTCACAACTTCGAAAATCCTACCTCCAAAAAAAACTCCACAACCGCTATGTGCTCAGATATCGCTTATTTTTTAGGTAGTCCACAACCACATCTCTATAAGGTATTAAAATATTCCTTTAAATAAGAATTTGTAAACATGCCTACATTGTTTGCCCTCACTTATAGGTGCGAGTTTCAAAAACTTCACAATTCTATTAATCTCATATATTATTAATTTTGATATTTAAAATATTTGGTTACAAGTAATTAAGGACCAAATAATTAGTAAGCATAATTCTTACGCTAAAGTAAATTTTACATCCATTAAACTATTTACTCAATGTTATTTGATATATTATAAGCCTTCTTTTACATATTAATTTAATCATATTATTCTACTCTTATTATGATCTAACCTTATTATATTGTGGTTATATTATATTCGATCCTATGATTCATAACCTATGATATTTGTTGTAGTATTAAGGCTCAAAAAGTCATCAGATTCATAGGAATTCATCTTCATTCATGATAAGGTTTTGCCAAAATCTTGTCACAATTTGGTGAAGGCATCCTTCAAGCATCAAACATCCAATCTTTCTTTTGAGCATTCAAGGTATATTTCTTGCAAGTATCCAAGCACCAAGTATTTAAGCATTCAAGCCTTGAATCTCAAACTCTCAAGTATCTACAAGCAAACAAACAAACTTTAGTTAGGCTTACACAAACAAGGGAGAAACAACCTTAACATCTTAGGTTGTGCTCTTTCCCCTTGTTTTTTAAACTTTATTTGCTTTGCAGCTTCAAGCTTTATCTTGTTGTTTACTAGGTAGCTTTACATATTTTATTTGCATCTAATTTGGCATATATTGTCATTGATAGTCCTTACTTTAAGTAAGCAATCTATGTTCTTTTGTCATGTAGCAAGGTCTTTGTACTCCTAAGTCAAAGATCTTCAGCATACTAATCATTAAGTAAATCTCGCATTTAACCTTATTTTGTTGCTTTTTAGAGTGAAAGTATTGTAAGATTGTAAGTTTGGTGGTGCTATCACTCTCTAGATTTGCATAGGCATAGAGAGAGTGAAAGTGGTTTTTGTAAGGTAAAAGTGCCAATAGAATTATCATTGACCCTATGGCACTTTTTCCAATAGTCATTAAATACATGCATTTTTAATTTTATCATTTTTCAATACTCATATAAATAAGGGTTTGATGCTTTCCAAGAGATTATGACATTCTCTTCAAACTCAGGAAAGCCCCTTTGTTGATAACCCCATATTTTTTTTTCTATTTTGTAGGAAGGCAAAAGTGCCATCAAAATGCAAAAGCACCAACAACGCTTCTACCTCTATGGCATAAATAGGTTTTTCTACTCCATAACCCGTTTTATTTAAGCATTTAGGCCTTAATTGTGTTTTTTGTGTGTTAAATCAGTTTTTTTTGTTTACTTGATAAAGTAATAGAAAAAAAGGAAAAAAGAATTAGTTTAATTTTTTGATCATTTAGGTGACCAACTAAATCTTCAAAATTTCATCATTGAATCAAAAATTGTACGTAGCCGCATTTAGTACTTTTTTGTTGCATTCTTCTTGTGTCCTTGCCTTCAAAAGGAATATCATCCTTTACTTTATAATTGAAAGCAAAAATCATTTTAGTTGTAGGCCTTGTTGTTGCATTTGTATGTTACATTAGAGATATATTAAAATTGAGCTTAGTCAAAGAAGTATATTAGGAGAAACATAGGTGTCCTTAAATCCATCCATCAAAGACTAGACTCTAATATAAGAAACTACCCTTATCCTCGAAGTGAAAGGAAGAGTCATGATAGATCCGCTATGAGGCCTTTTGCAGTCTTTTCCCACTCTCACATAGTAATTTTAGCTTATTATAAAATGGAGGTGTGCACAAGGCATAAGATTTTTTTGTTTGGTATTATTGTGGAATAAAACCTAGATAAACAATTATACAAAAACACTTAGGATGAAATTTAGCCTTTTGGAAGCTCATAAAAGAGTCCTTCACAATGTCATCATAAAGACAAAATTTTATCATTTTATTCTAATATCAAAAGAGGTGATTATAAGTCCAAAATATTATATTTTATTCTTCATTATCAAGGATGGAAAAGTTATAATGGTCTCATAAAATTTGGAGCTTTGTCATATCAAAAGATCTAGAAATGAAGTGAGATTATTTACTAAGGGCTGTGTAATTAAGAAAAGTTATAGTTTATAAATTTATGGAATGAAGTGGTATTGCTCAAACTCTATAGGGAAGAAAGCAAGCATAAGGTAGAAAGGTTGAACTAAGGATATTGACTATTAGGGACTTCTTAAGATCTCATGATACAAATTATAATTTTATTCAAAGTAATAATAAAAGTTGTTCCTTTCATTTATAAACATCATGTCTAAAATTGTTCCTAGAAAAAAAATTAGATGGACGCATTCTCTCAGATCATTGGCTAGATGAAGGAACTTGTGCTAAAATTAATACCTTAACAAGGATTGGTTCATATCATTGGCCAATAAGAGTTAAAATGGTGGTAAGTGAATTCAAAAAAATATCATATTTTAAATATGAGCATATGTGGGAAGACCATTCTCAATTTGTTGATATGATAGCTCAAACGTGGAATTCTTTAGGTAATGGTAGGTTGTATGCTCTTACAAACCAAATTAAATCTAGGAGATCTAGATTAAAAGAATGGCACAAGAACACCTTTGAAAATATTTTTGAGAAGAGAGAAGAACTAAAAGATAATTCCAAAAAGGTGATGATAATAATCCAAGCTCAGAGGAAAGGAATTTGCTTAGTGAATATCATAATATTTTGGGTAAGGAAGAGAAATTCTAGAGATTAAAATCAAGACAGACTTGGTTAAAAGGAGATAAAAATATAAATTTTTCTCATAGGATGGCTATAGTATAGAGATCAACTTCTAGAATTAGTAGAATTAAATCAATAGAAGGGGTTTAGATTGAAGATCGGAGTGAAATTAGAAAAAAGGAAAAGTCATTTTATTAGAATATTATAGGTTCAGAGGAGACCGAAGTTCTTAATGATAAAGTTCTTCAAGATGTTCCTTCAGTTATAACGAATGAAGACAATAGGAAATTGATGGAGTCTATTACTCTAGAAGAATTTCATTTAGCTATTTTATCTTTTAATAAGGATAAATCTCCGAGTCCATATGGGCTCTTTGCAACTTTTTACCAACATAATTTGGATATAGTGAAGGATTCTTTATTGGTGGCAGTGGAATAGTCTAGGGTAAAACAATACATACCTTATAAAATAAATGCAATATATCTTACCCTAATTCCAAAAAATAAGGATGCTGAATTTTGTATTCTTTTAGACCCATAAGCCTATGTAATATGGCATATAATATTATTTCTAAAGTGATGGCAAATAGATTAAGGTCATTTTTAGAAAAAATTATTTTAGAAGAGCAAGGAGGATTTGTGAAAGGGAGGCAAACTTTAAATGGGATTATAGTAGCTCATGAAGTTATACATTCAACAGCTTCAAGAAAAGAGAAAGCTATGATCTTAAAACTTGATATGAGTAAAGCCTATGATAGGGTTAAATGGGATTTATTTTACAGTTTTAGATAACTTTGGTTTCGGGAAGAAATGGGTTGGATGGATTAAAGCTTGTGTCTCTATAGTTTCTTATTTAGTGTTGGTCAATGGGTTAGTGACAGAATATTTTAAAGCCAAGAGAGGCCTTATACAAGGAGATCCTCTATCTCCTTATTTTTTCATTATTATGGCATAAGTTTTGAGTAGGAACTTAAAGAAGGCTTACAAATATGGGCTTATAAGTGGACTTAAGGTTAGTAATAACATCGATAACATCACCCATCAACAGTTTGTATATGATACAACCCTTTTTGGAAGGGCAAGGATAAATAAGGCCAAAGCTTTGAATTTTATAAAAGAGTACAAAAGAGCTTCAGGGCAAAAATTTAATAGGACTAAATCCAAAATTTACTTCCTTAACACTCCTAATATCAAAGCAATAATTTGTAGATTGCTTCAAATGGAGGAGGCTATTTGCCAACAACTTATCTAGGGATGTATTTATTTGAGGGGATAATGAGGATAGATTTATGGAATCTAGTTATTAGTAAAGTTCAAAATAAACTTCTAGCTTGGAAAGGTAGATGGTTATCGTTAGTAGGAAGAGTGCAGTTAATTAAGTCAGTCTTACAAGTCATTCCAACATATTATATGTCATTGTATTCTATGCCAAAATCAATTGAAAAAAGTTTAATCTATACTATGTGATCCTTTTTATGGTCAGGTTTACATGATAAAATAAAATTTTCTTTGGTGAAATGGAGCAAGTTGTGTGATGATAAAACTAGGGGAGGTCTTGGTTTAAGAGTTCTTACAGATGTAAACTTAGTTCTTAGGGGAAAAGTTATCTGGAGATTGTACAAAGAGAGTCCAAGACAATGGGCAAGATTTCTTCTAAGTATGTTGATCCCAATGACCCAAGTTTAATATTTACTGCATTCTCTCTACCAAATGGATCTGCTATTTGGAATGGTTTAAAAAATCTATTGAACTTATGATTAAAGGTTTAATATGGGTGATGGGAACTAGAGAAAAAATAAATAGTTGGATGGATACTTGGTGTGATAAAAAACCACTCAATTTAGCAATTTAGATCCAATTTTGAAACCTTGGATGAGATTGCTTCAAGATAAGTATGATGATAGGGTTTCAAATATTTTGTACAAGGATTGAGAAGAAAGATACAAATGGAAAGAATATTTTTTTACAAGTATACAAGAGATTGATGCTAGGAAGCATTTGAGTAGAAATATAACAACTATGATTATTTCGAGGGAATCCAAGGATAAATTAATTTGGGAGTTGAATAGCTCAGAAGAATACACAACAAGAAGTGGATATAATGTTCAACACCAACAAAATAATAATGTCACTAGAATATGGAGAGATATTTGGCATAGCCTAAGCATTCCTAAAGTCAAAATGTTTGTTTGGCTAGTAGGTTACAGAAGAATTTTATCCTGAGATAACCTTATGAAAAGGAGTTTTCATGGTCCCTCTCAATGTGTTTTCTGTAATAAGGAGGAGGAGAGTATAGACCATCTCTTGAAACATTGCTCAATAGTTTAGAATATATGGCAATGAATTCTTAATATGTTTGGTAAATGCATGGTGATGAATAGCAAAAATGAATATTGGTTAAAGCAATGGTAGAGCACTTATAAAAGTGAGGCTTTACAGACAATATGGGATATATCAAAAGATACAATACTTTATACTAAATGTCTAGAAAGGAATAGAAGAATATTTAAAAGGAAAGGAAAGCATTTTAGAGGTAATGAGAAAATATATGTTTAGCCATAGAGGAGTCTAAACCAACCCTATCAACTCACCCAATCCCTAATTTGGAAGCAGAGAGCCTTGATAGATGGAGTCAAGTCATTAAATGAAATTATGATGTTGGGTACAAGAGAAGCAAAAAGAAGGCAAAGAATATAAAGTGGAAACCACCAGATGTGGAGTAGGTTAAATTAAATTTTTAGGGAGCATCTAAAGAAAATCTAGGACCACAAAAGGAGGAGGAATAATTAGAAATAATAAAGTGATTTTGTCTCATTATGCTTTCAATAGTGGATTTAAGACAAATAATGAAGCTGAAGCTTTGGGCAGCTTTAGAAGGGTTAAAAAGATGTAAACAAATGAAATGGAATAGATTTTGGATGGAAGGTGATTCTCTCATAGTAATAATACAATTTTGAGGAAATCAAAGGCTTCATGGAACATACAAGAGATAATTGTGGAAATTCAAGATCTTGCTAAAGAGTTTGAAGAAAAATAATTTACACATATATTAAGAGAAGGAAACAAATGTGCAAATAAGCTAGCCAATAGAGGGGCTTTGATTGAGGATCGTGAAGTTAAATTCTCCTTTCCATTGTTAGAGGAAGTAGAAATTTTAGTTGAAGCAAAAAATGTTGATTGCTTGAATCAATTAATTATTAAGATTTACTTTAATGTTTTCCATTGGTAATATATGCTTTATTTTGTAACAATAATGTGTTTTCATTTAACTATTTATTATAATTTTTGTGGTTGCACTTGTGTTTCAAGAAGAAACTAGCAATCCAAATTTGGTAAAGCAGACTATGATAGTGCAATGTTTTGGAAATATTACTCTACTAAGATGTAAGGCATAGATAGTAGAGGTGAATTTTTGACATTGTGAAGGCTTCTATAGAAAAATGTCAAGAAATATGTTAAATTCTAGATTAATTGTATTCATACAAAAATTTGAAAAGATACAAAAAATGAACATCAAGAATTCAGACATTTTATGTAAAATGATGTAGGTTTCTAGATATAGCATCTCAATTGAGATGAGAAGTGTATCTATTTGTCAAGGGTGGGGGACCCAAGTACAACCTCTTATCATCCAGCAAAAAAATAAGCATCATGTCTATGTCAATTAACATGTGGATAGCTTAATCAAATGACATGAGTTCAACCATTTAAATTCCTCAAATTTTAATAAGACTAAGGTTTAAATCTTGCCAAGTGATACATGCATAAACGTCAAGTTATTATAATACCATCATGTAACTATGATGTAATACGAGTGGGCCCCTTTCAATCCTACAAAACTAATATATATATATAACTTGAATGCTTGTCACACCCAATGTCATTGTTCATCTTAGTGTTAATAGCATCATAGTTGATAAAATATAATCATTTTATTCAATGATAAACAATTTAAAGTAAAAGGACTAATACTAATAACCTTTATCGGTTGAGGTAATTATTATGGATTTATACTAATAACCTTTATACTAATATTGCACAAGAAACATTAAGTCAATATGTTTATCACTATGGTTGAGGCAATTGTTATAGGTATTCATCTTACAAACTTGTAAGTGCTTTATGTTTGGCAACTTGACCACATACAATTGAATATATTATCAACATCAATTTTTTCCAAATGATTAAAGAGAGCAATTATTATTATATTTAAAAAATTAATAACCACAAATCCAAGCTTGAAGAAATCAATTAAGAATTGGCAACTCATGAAGGATTCAAAACACTCTAAAGTTTAAAATACTTTACTCACACTGAAGTAAATAAATAAAAAGATAATAAAGAGGTGAACATGACTTGGACCAAATTCAATGGGACTAGATTCACCATTAAGACAATTACGAAATCAAATGTACAAAATTTTAATAGCCTTCATCTCAAAGAATCTATGCAAAATAGAACATTCTCCTCCACACCTAATTAAACAACCCACCACAATCGGTTGTTCTTATTGTCCCTATGTAAAATATTGTTGAAATTTTTTGTGTAATAATTTTGTTAACAAGGATGCGGTTGAACATTTAGTAAGGTTCTCAAGTCATTAGGTTATTTTATGCCATTATAATATATGTGTATGTAACTTTAAGATATATATATATGTTTTTAAATTTTTAGTTAAATGTATGTGTTTAAATTTCTTAGTTACTAGTAACGCATGTTTTTTATTATTATTAGGTATAAGGGTTTTGAGAGGATCTCCAAACCTTAGTACATATGGAAACAGAGAAGGATCAGTAGCAACAACTAAATCCTACTCAAATCAGAACACATGCAAGGAAGGAAAACAACCACAAGTAGCGGTATCTCCAACTCAAAAAGTCATAGCCCAATAGGGAAGAACCAGGTCTCCCACCCAATACAATGTCGATGATGTCACCTACTACTTGAAAAACTCCCAGATATCATTGATAAATGTGACTACCACTTGAATCAATCCCAGCAATGCTTGATGCTTCTCATCAAGCATACCCAAGAGAGGTTGGGCACTAGGGGAGGCTATGACCGAGGGGGAGAAGCATCATCCGCAACATCAGATTCTTGAGGGCATTTAATAATATTCTACACTGGGAGGCATTCCTCCGAAACTGACAAGACTACCGATATTGATGGCATAGAAAATTTAGTAGCCTTCTCAAACAGACAACTAGATCATCGTGCATGACCTTCCTTGATTTTATATTGGGATATCTTGGTTTTTTCGATGATGATGCCTTTCCTTTTGAGTTTGGAGGGGAGGGAGTAAACTCACCATCATCCAACTCTAATGCCACCCCAAAGGATTCAGACGATGTAATCAGGGGCTCAAGCGAAGGGGAAATTCTCAGCTCAATATTTCTTAACACATCCTCTACTACAATTCCCTTGGACCTCACCACATGCTCAAAAATCAACAAAATTAGACCCTAATGAATAAGATCAAACCCTTTTCCTCCTCTTACATCCCTTAATGATTTTTCAGAGAGTGAAAGAGAAAGGCACATTCATCAGATGCTTCCTCCTGAGTTGATTCAAGAACATCATATGATAACTTCTAATTATCTCCCTGCTCGAATCCAACTTAAAATAGTCCATTATCACCGTTAGAACCCGATTCTAGGGAGCCATCGGGGCTTTAGGATCATATCCATTCTGCGCCTTCGGCAAATATTCCCAAGCATCCGCAAAAATCTCATACTCCATATTTAGAGAGTGTTTTGGGTGTTTATGATAGTCACCATCAATAGGGAACCCTGTCACATTACCCAAAAGCTCCACTAAGATGATGAAATAAATCCCTCTCGCCTGAACCCGTCCTCTCCTCCAAGAGTGGGCCAAAGTTATAGACAAGGCCCTATGATGACCATGGAAGGACTGAATAAAATCAAGGAGGCCACCCTTCCATAATATCTTCTTCACTTCTTCTTTGGCCTCCAAAACACTCGGCTCAACAGGGATTTTCATCTCTTTATACACATATCTCTGAGCCATAGTAAGACCCTGCACACTCTAACAGGGGCACCATATATCACTCTTACCTACAAATAAACTAGACAATTGATCGTTTAAAATAGAGGAACTCCTTCGATGGGTCGCAGATTCCCATGAACTAGACTTCAGCGAGGTGCTAAAGAAAAGTCTGGAAACTTGGAACCAAGGAAAATGGGGACTTTTAATCCAAAAATGTTGACAAAAAGCATCCAGGATTTCCAAGGAGCTACCAAGACAAAAGGTCCATTATCCATGCTAAAATAAGGTGCCCAAAACTCTGCTTGTGACACAACAATATACGAAGGCATCCACACTCAGCATAAAACATCATTTGATATGGGCTTTGATGGAACCCAACATGTAACCAGACACAACCAAGCTCACAAACTGGCACTGACCCATGATTCGGGTGGGCAGCCCAACATACCCCTTCACGAGAGAAAATTCCCAAATTAACCCGTCGCAGGAAAACCATGATAGACCATTGACCCCTCTTGTAGACACACAGAAGACAAGGACTGGGTATCCACGCCAACAGAATCTCACATGTCCATAGGACCACTCTATCCAAGCCAACACGAATTACCCGACCACACAAAAGAAGACAACAAGCCACCCAGCCAGAATGAAAGCCACCTTACAATAGTCAATCACATGAAACTGAGGCCTCCCTATGATTGGAAGATATTCGCCACCCTAGTCCCCAAAAATCTAAAAACCAGCAACAACCCATGATCATCCGCAATCAGATTTTAAATATTTAAGGGTAATTGGACGTCCACACCGTGAGACCTTGATGAGAAAGACCAATATTTTCCATCCAATCCATCGCTTTGTTCCCTTCTCAAAAAATATGGTGAACTTGAACCTTTGATCTTGAGCGAAGGATTCTAATGGCTTCATCAATAATATCGGCTATCTTCCAAATCGGGGTTCTAGAAGACTTAACCAAATTAATAATATTTAGAGAATCCCCCTCCACTAAGACTTTTTGGAATTCTAACAATTCGATCAACATGAGTCCTTGAAGCAGTGCTCTAGTTTCTGCAAAATGAGAGGTCCGAATTGATAGGAATTCCACAAAATCCCCAATCATTTCTCCTTTATTATTGGTAAGGATTCCTCCCACCGTAGCAAGTCTCGGGTTCCCCTTTGAGGCACCATCAAAATTTAGTTTAATCCACCCAACAAGAGGAGGTGTTCATTTAGCCAAGTCTCTCAAGGAAGGTGATGGCGGATCTACAGGCTAAGTCAGACTAGAGAAACCAAGACTGAGTTCCAGCTAGGCTTCATCCTGGAAACCACCATTCAGGTTTGGGAAGCAAAAAGAAACATTTTCTACAGTCACCCCGATCACTTTCCAAAAAACAGTCTTCGGATCTAGTAACGCATGTTCTTTATATGTTCTTTACATACATAATATCTTATTATTAAGTCTTCTAGCTCTATACACCTTGCTAGCATATTTGTTATCCTCTAACATGTCTTTAAACATAAGAAATTACAAGGCTTTCCAAAAACTGATCAAGGATTGTAAATTTTCAATTTTATTTAAAATAATAATAATAGATCTAAGTTACATTATTTTTTTGGAAAAAGAATTTAAATATTATATTAGTACAAGATTATTTACAAGTTGCGACGAGACTCCTCCCAACCTTAGCCAGCAACAACACTCGTTCCTTTTTTAACTTTTCAACAAACTTCCATAACTCTAAATCCCAAGATCCTCAGAACTAACCACTTTTAAGGAGATCTGCATTGAAGCCAAATCTCCTAAACCATATGTTTACAATGGCTATCCAAATGAGCCAAACGATGGATTTACTCACCAACTTGCCCAATCGTCTCATCCTTAATAGCTATGCCACTATGCCACTGAACCCCTACCTCCTTCTCAGTACCCATTTTAACCAGGAAGTCCAACACTATATTTAGAGCTCTACCCACATAAATTAAGATCACATCATCTAATTCCCTCCACAACTTCTCAATTTGGGTGACAAAAATCCTCAACCTCCACATCTCCAAAGCAAAGTTCCTCATGCAATCCAGAGCTCCTACCAATATTTGAGAATCTTATTCTATGATTATCCTCCTATAACCTTGTCTTATTTCCCAGATAGAAGCATACTTGATAGCTAAGGCTTCAGCTTCATTTTTAGTGGCCTTGCCCAAGCCCTATAGTTCCCAATAGAGCATTGTTCCAACATGATTCTTGTAGACAACTCCAATTCTAGCTCTACCTAGATTGCCTTTTGTAGCTCCATCAATATTAATTTTAATATAACCTTCTGGGGGTGTTTTCCCACTAGCTCTATCCTGCCCCTCCTGCACATCAAATTTCTTCTCCATCGTCCCTATATCAGCTTGAATTTCCTCTTTAGCATACACTACCATAGTTTTTGTGACTTTGCTTCAAATGACTTGCCAAATGCCAAGGATGAAAAAGGTTTCTCTAAAACATTTGCCACTCTCCAGCCACTATTGCCACCAAATAAAGTTTAATCCAAGCTTCCACCTGATATGAAGAGCTTCATATTTAAATCTACCTCTTCCATCTTTCCCAAATATTAATTCGATTTAGATCATCGTTGGCTTGGATTTTATAAGCTAAAAACCATCTCTTCCAAATTTGGCACATGAATGGGCACTCAAATATTAGGTGGTCATATGTTCCTCACTTTTGTAGCACAAAACACGTTGCATGGGCCAACGATTCCCCTATGTCTCACATTATCAAAAGTAAGAATTCCATTGTGCCTAAACTGCCAGGCAAAGAAGTTTACTTTCGGCTAACCCTTGGACTGCCAAATATTTCTCCAATCCTCAACCGAATATGAATGAGGAGGTTTTGGAAGGATCTTTTCATATTCGTATAGACTCCAAGGCTCTCATAGCCCCAATCTCATTCATCCTCCTCGTCCCTACCTGTGAGAAATCTTTCTAACAAAATTTTAGTCATGATGGGTGTCAATTATGGAGGGATTGGAATTGGCCACTCATCCAACTTCTTAAGTTGCTTAAACGTATAATCCCCCAGCTGGCTTGTATTGAAATAACTTTCAATATTGATCCAACCCTTGTTTTTTGTGGTTTTTATTGGTTGCAATTCTAGGAATTCAGCAATGATAGGTGGGTATTGATCCCATGAATTCGTCTAAAATCGTGCCTTCTCCCCTCTCCCCACTTTCCAAAATAATCCATATTTTAGTTCTTAAGATCCTATCTTCAGTGACTGCCACACGAGGAACACATTACCATCCAAAGGGAAACAACTCACCTCATTTGGGTTCACATGTCCCAAATATTTACTAGTTAAAACTGTGTTGAAAAAAGAAGTTGACTAAGAGATCCACCTCTAGTAAAGCTTTCCAACCAAAGTTGTATTTTTTTAACTCCAATCTCCTTAAGCCCAAACCTTCTATACCTTGGGTTGGCTTACTTTCTTTTAGCCTATTAACGACCATTTCCTCTCTCCTTTTGCTCTTCCCCATAAAAATTTTATGGTCATCTTGTCCAACTCTTTCCATGTGGTATATGGAGCAACAATGATAGAAAATTTGTAGATTGGCATGGCTTGAATGACTAATTGGAAAAAAATTAATGCAAAAAAGTTAATCTATCCCTAAAGGTTAACCATTTATAGGACCAATCGTTAATTCTTTCTTTGATATGGTCCAAAAGATTCCTCCAGACATCTATCTTCAATTTTTTAAAATGCAAAGGGACTCCAAATAGACCACTAGGAGAGAACTCGTGAATCCCAAGACCTCCAAAATTATATCTTGCAGCCTTCGATCAAGATTGAAGAAGACCACTTTGGATTTATTATCATTGATGACTTGGTTTGTGGCCCTAAGATAAACATTAAGAGTATATTTGGTAATTCTTGCTTTCCTAAGGTTGGCCACTTCCATCAATCTTGTGTCATCCACAAATTGTAGCTGAGTCAAAACCTCATCACTGACCATGATACATGTGAGCAAACCCTGGTGTCTACTTCTCAAGATAAATCTGCCCAAGCCTTCAAATAATATGAAAAAGATAAGGGGAACAAGGATCTCTCTGACGAAGGCCTCTAGTGGTACCAAATGGTTGTGAGGGAAGACCTTTGATTAACACCAAGTATGTCAAAATAGAGACGTAGCTCATGACTCACTCCATTCAATCTTGAGAGAAGTTGAAGGTTGGCATCATTCTTAACAAGAAGCTCCACTCCACCCTATCATAAGCCTTTGACATATCCAATTTTATGAACATTCCTCTATTGTTATATTTTTACATTTAGTGGATTGCTTCCTAAGCTAGAACCACACCATCCAAGATTTGTCTACCCTCTACAAAACCCCTTTGTTCCAAGGAGATAATACTAGCTAGGAGAGGTTTTAGCCGCTCAACCATAACCTTCATGATTATTTTGTATATGACATTGCATAAGACTAGGCCTGTAATCTTATATATGCACCCCTCCTCCCCTTTTGAAATTAAGTCAATGAATGTAAGTTACATTAATATTAAAACACAAACCTTTATATTTAAAATTGTTAATTCCAAACAAATTTAAATAGATTTTTAATAATTGACTTTATAAACCATCAATGAATAAATAGAAGTCAACCAAAATTAGGAAGCCTAAAATGGCTTTTTTAGAACCAATTCCTAAAACATTGAAAAAACCACAGTATTATATACCAAAACATGATTTTATTTTAGGATAAAATCTCCCAAAGCCTCTAGTGAATTCATAATTGTTCAACACTTCTTCCTAGATCATCATTAATGCCACACAATTTGTAACATCAAATCATTTTTCTAGATAGGTTCTACAAGGATAACATTTTCCTTTACATCTTAGACAACTACTAGAAACACATGAACAAATGATGTAATTGTACTAAAAAAAACATGAATATGGTGGATGCAAGATTCCAAATTATGAAGGATACAAAAAGATATTAGTATGGAATGAAGCAATAGAAAATGGAAAAAGACATGGAGGAGTAACAATACTAATAAAAGAGTCTTGGGGTAGACTCATATAGGTTGAGAAAGAAGACCCAAATAAACAATATATGGATTAGAATCATAAATAATGACATTGATTAGAACTACAGCTTGTTATTTTGCTCCACACCAATCAAAGTTTTATAAGAAACATGACTTAGATCATGAGGATCCCTATATGGCATTGGCAAAAGACGTTACAAAATATAACAAGCTTGGAGAGGTGGTTTTAGTAGGTGAATTTAATGCCAAGACAACAAATAGACAAGCAAGCTCTTTAAATATCAATGAAGGCATAGATGATAATCTGCTATGGCTAGAAGAAGAGGTGGATCATCGTTGGTTAAGGTCCTCAAATGACAATCAAGGACCCATCACACATTATAAAGAACTTTTTAGACTATGTAGAATATAGGGATTGATCATCTGCAATGGCATAAACATGAGGCAAAAGTTTGGAAAATAAACTTGTCAAACATATAATGGACACAGTGTAATTGATTATGCTATTTAACTACCAAACTTCATTTCAAGGATAAAATATCTAAAAATTGGAATCACCTTATCACAATCCAATGTCCCTAAAGATCCAAATGCAAGAAAATAGGCAAAAAGAACATCTTCAAGTAACTGAAAGAAAGACAACAGGAAATATCTCTATGATAGAAAAATCAAAGAACTTTGAAAACAAAAACATCTTCAAGTAACTGAAAGAAAGACAACAGGAAACATCTCTATGATAGAAAAATCAGAAAACTTCGAAAACATCACTCAAGCAAATTATGCAAAGAGAGGAAAGAAAGAGGACATTTTTCAAACATATACTTTTGATAGCAGTAAACTAATGGATATAATTAAGAATCCTTGGAATCACGTAAAAGGTTAAAACCCAAGAAAACAAAACATAAAGCTTCCCTGTAAATCCACAGTATGATGAAGGATGCAAAGCACTAGGAAAAACCTTAAAAGAACCAAGTAAATAGAACAAATAGCAAGATATATAAACTAGTGAAAACAAAAAAGAAAAAATACATAAGAGCAAGGCAAAAAGAGTTGATATATTTTGCAAAGCATATCCCAAGACAATTTTGAAAAGAGCTACAACAAAGCAAAAGGCACACAAAAAACAATATCATAAGCAAACAATGGTTGCAATATGCTAAGCAATTATATGAGAGAAACTAAGAAAAAGATACCCCTCCTATAATTGACACAACTGAGGAACTTTTTTCTTTGAAAGATGTGAATGAGAGCATTAAGAAAATAGCAATAGGTAAAGATCAAGATATAGATGGTTTGCAAGCTAAACATCTCAAATGTGGGGTTGACATCTTAGCACCACACATCCAAAAAAAAATTAATGGCATCATTAAATGAGGCTTTCCACTAGAATGGATAACCAGCCTAGTCTGGCCATTGCATAAAAATAGAGACATCAACAATCCTTCAAACTACCACACCATCATTCTTACAACTCTTTTTGCAAAATTGTTTGGTAGCATAATAGAAAGCAAAATCAATTAGTGGATAGAAAATCAAGGAGGGCAATAGGGCAAGCAAGGTTTAGACCAAAGCACTCAACAATATATCACTACATTACTTTAAGACAGCTAATAGAGAGAAGAATGAAAAAAGGTTTATTGTTGTTTTGTGGACTTTAAAAAGGTTTTTGACACAGTACCTAAAGGTAAATAATGAAAAAGAATGGAAGAAATTGGCATACCAACCAATGACAAAGCAGTGGTACACAAACTTTATGAGCATGTGATGACAAAAATTAGAACTCCAAAGGGACTATCAGAGTATTTTTGAGTGATATTAAGGTGAAACAAGGTTGTCCATTGTCACCTACTTTATTTGGCCTTTACATTGATAAATTGGAAGAATGGGTAGGAAGGATGGAGGGAATACAATTGGCTAATTATGTAGTGAAACTACTTCTTTGTCAGTGACCTCATCTTGATTGGCAAGTCATTTGAAAATTTAAAAGAACATCTAAATGTTTTACAATATTTTTATAAAGAAGTTGGGATGTAGGAAAACATTAGCAAGACTAAAATTATGGTCTTCTTTACTCAAAGCGCAAAAACAGCCATAATTTTTATTTGAAGGAAATCCTTTAGAGGCAGTATCAAAATACAAATAACTTGAGTTAAGATTTGTAAAGCATTGGGGAATATGCAAGATGAAACAACAAGTACAAGCAGGATGGAGAGCATTCTACTCGTTGCTAAATAGGGACAAAAAAGTAGAGTTGTGAGATTGGAAAATTGTTAGGGTCCTTTTTGGGTTATTAGTTATTTCAATGGTGCTATATGGGTGAGGTGTGGACTAGTAATATATCAAATTTTAAATAGACACCAATAGAAATAATTCAAAAGCAACTAATTACAAATAATTTTAGAATTAAAGGATAAAATCCCATATGCGATTTTATTTGTTGAAACAAGGACCTTTCCACTAGAAGTAGAGGTTATGATAAAGCTATTAGGGTACCTAAAGAAAATACATAATGGGTTACCAAAACAGGTAATAAAAAAAACAATGACTAGAAGAGAAGACACGTGGGTGAAACAAAACAACAAATAGATGGGCAAATGGAGCATTAAATTTCATAAGGTCTCAAACCCCAACAAAGAAATTAAACAATGTATGAAAGAAAAATTTGGACTTGTCACAAAAATTTAGAAAGTAAAACACAATTATACATCGAGTTCAACCTAAACTATGAACACATCCAAAAGAAGTACATAGATGCAAAGATCAAATAGAAGAAAAGCATGCTTATAGCCCAAATAAAATATAATTCCCACCATCGCAGCTTTGGGCGGGATTTTCAAACTCTAATTTTAAATCTCGAATTTGAATGTTGTTTTGGGTGTGGGTTTCTCCTATGTTGGCCCCTTTTGCCAACTGGTTGTTTGATCGTGATAATCTCTTGTATTTGCTTGATAAAAATCTGCAACTTATTTGCTAGGAGGTTGCTTCATTGGATTTTCGGGTTGGATTTGTGGAATCCAACTCAGTTTTTCTTGATATCTTATTATTAGATCTAAGGTTTGGGGTGCCTTTCAAAACCCTATTTGTAATAGGTTCAAGGACCCTTTAAAAACCCTTCTACTACCAATCAAAAAAAAAAACTAGGAGACAAACAATTCCTTAAGAGGCATGGTCAAAACAAATGTCTTGCACAACAATAACGGAGATCGAAAAACATTGTGTCATGGAATGTGAAGCCCACAAGGACACCATGATTGCATATGACAACACTCCAAAAGTAAACACACGAAACTATTTTAAGAATTGAGAACAGAAAATAAATAAATAAATAAATCAAAATAAAAATAAAAAAACTTCTCATCAATATCAACAACATAAAAAACACTCTAAAAGATGATAAGAGGATGTTGAGCTTTTTGACTTTGTTGAACAATTTTCTTTCTTGGATGTTGTTGAACTTTGAAACTCCTAATAGGAGGATTAAGGTTTGAATTCAAAAATGAGTAGGGTTGTACATCATACCCCATCTTGTATTAAAGCTCTTGGTCCCATTGAATGTTTTGGTCTCGAGGACTTAAATATCCTTTTACTTCATTTCACTAAAAAAATCTACAAATATAAAATCGCAAGCATCATCTGAAATTGTCTCATCATACCCCATCTTACATTAAAGCTCTTGGTCCCATTGAATGTTTTAGTCTTGAGGACTCAATTAAAATCATTTTATTTAATTTCACTAATAAATCTACAAAAATAAAATCACAAGCATCATTTGAAATTGTCTCATATTTGTATAATGTTTGAGAGGTTTTATGTAGTCACTTTCCAACAATCCTGATATATCAAATGATTTTTTATTTTCAATTCTCACCGAAAGTTCAAACCATTTTATTTTATTTCATTTCGTAAAAAATCTACAAAAATAAAATAGCAAGCACCTTCTGAAATTGTCTCATATTTGTACAATGTTTTAGAGGTATTATGTAGTCACTTTCCAATCATCCTGATATATCACATGATTTTTTATTTTCAATTCTCACTAAAAGCTCAAACCATGTTTGTTAAGATTTTTTTTTTTTTTCCCAAATAGGAATACATATCAGATGTTGGAGCAACATCATCATGGCAACATCATCATTTAAAGACGAGTCTAAGGTTCAGATCTTGCTAACAGATACATGGATAACATCCAAGCTTTGTTGTAATACCACTATGTGGTGATGATATAATGCGGGTGGGGCCCGTTTCAATCCCATATAACCAATTGAAAAAAAAAATGTTGGAGCAACATCAATGATTCAAGGATCAAACCTGATTGTACAAAGAATCACCTAATCAGATGTACGATGCAAGGCCAATAGTCTCACCTTTGTTGATCTCGTCAAAGTGATGACAACCTCTCTAAGTAAATTCAATAATATTTTACCAAAGGTCAGAAAACTCATTCTATGCAAAAGAAGTTATTTTTAACAAATCCGTTCTAATAAAGCACACAAATAAGTTTGACCGAGTCATAACCTCTTTTGTTATGAGACCAACCAAACATAATTTTGACAAATATTAGTTGGCAGTTCAATGATCTATGAAGGCTGATTATACTGGTATGATGTCAGACATGATGTTAGCTAGAAAACAATGGACTTCACTACACAACTTATTATGTGACTCTGAAGATCACTCAAATAACCAGCAACCCAGCCTCTCACAAAACCCCTATAACAATACTTCATTTGTCGAATAATCTCAAGAAGACTACATAAATTTTGAAGGCAAATACCTCCAAGATAGCCCAAAATCTTCAGCAAAACCGAGACTAGAAAAGAAATCTTTCAACCTCATAAGCATTGAGGCTTGGTTTGATCCCTTTTTACACTGAAAATCAGGATTCCACCATCATAACAGATCACACATCCTCAATCATCGAGGAATCCCATCTTAACTCTACTACATCAGCAAAACAAACAAAATACAAAAAATGCAATGGCCTCCAACACCATGGATGATTGGGTCAAACTGTTCTTACGTAATCAAAAAGTAACCAAGATGTGAGTTATCTTGATGCAAAATGAAACAATCATCAACTTCTGTAACAAAATAACTCTCCACTGTTTGATGGAATACAAAACTTGGAAAGGAGGACCTTGACATAACACTGAAAATGGAGTCCATTGGGTGTGATAAACGGAAGTTCTCTTCCATAGTTCAGGAACACATCTGGTAAGTTTTATTATGTAAAATGAATGGACTCAAAAATATAAATAGGAAGTATAATCATGAAGATTCATAAATATCTAAGATTCAAAATAAAACAACCAACCTAGTGTGCAGACTCTTTATCAAACAAGAATCCAAAATTAAAAGAAAATGTTTATGAAAATAAATGCTTACATAAATATTATTTTTCATGTGGGCACAAAGCATAAAGCAATGCACTACAAACCCCCATATGTGAAAGACAAAGATACAATCATATCTTTGTTGTGCATGCTCTGCATTTCATAAGATAGGTGGTCTCAAGATATTGTACAGATAGAGGTTGTAAGCAAGGGAATAGTTGCCCGCCCAAAACAAGAGGCTTATAAATCTCAATTCAACACAAGCAATATGCAACACTTCAAAAGTTACTAAATAAATAAAATATATCAGATAAATAAATCAGATATGTGAAAGATGTAATATGTGAGAGAAGTAAGAAATTGTTATTTGATCCCCGTGTTTATATCTAGCCAAAGGCAATAACCATAGTTAACATTTGTTATTCATACAACAAGAGGTGTAGAAGGGCCATAGGGTCGGAAGTCTGACTGGTGAGAATGTTTGGCTTATATAAAGCCCTCTGGAGTTCAATTTCCATAGGGACCATGTCAATGCAGTTGGTTGTAATGTTACTAAATGACTTGTTGAAATACCTTGGTAAAGCGGTCATGATGTAATATGAGTGGGTACCATGATGATGGGGTTTGTTGTAATACCACTATATGGTTTTTTGAAATACCATGATAAATGGGTCATGATGTAATACGAGTGAAGCCCGTTTTAATCAAATATTAACCAATTTAAAAAACAAATATTTAAAATAAAATAAAATAAAATAGCAGAAAACTATATTCATTGAAAGACAAATTTAAGACTCATAATAATCTAGTAATATTACAATTCAGGAAAAAATATATATATTTGAAATGGAAATCTTGGTTCCAAAATTGTCAGAATCTTACAAAGTAATTATCGATCAATTAATTGGAAAGTTTCTCTGAAAAACTGAAATATATGAATTTTAAAAACCTGATAAACAGATCATTTTCTACAGAAAGCAGCAACATATAATCCCTCACAAGGGATGAACCTTGCAAATTAACAAATGATTTTTCAAACTGATGGCCCCCAACATGACCCAACCATCTTGACTGGTGAATAAGCCTAAAAAAGGATTTCCAGCAGGGGTTTAATATGGACAACTTGACCCATGCATTAATAAAAATATTTCCTAAGAGAAAACTCTGCCAAACTTGGAACATTGATGTGAGCTGGCATAAGAGCATTCAATATATGATCAGGTAAAATAAACCGCATGCAAAGTCATGGCTTGTAGGCCACACAACAAATGGAGGACTCGTGCTCAGCAGTACAAGGGTTAGGACTTGTTTTGTCAATAAGAAATGTCGAATAAAAACCAATCACCTTGGGTTTTGCTCTGAAGCTGCTGCTCCAGCTGTTACAACAGGAGCATTGCTTGCTGATCCATTCTCAGCAGGTGGACCAGTGCCCCACTTCCCTTCTGATTCTAAAGGCTCCAAAACTTGCACACCCCCGTCTGACAATCCAACTGCAAATTGATTTGGTTCAGACGGATGAGCTGCAACCACAAGTGGGTGTACACTAGAGCTGCAAAATAACAGAAAACAATGAAATTACAAGTTAGATCATGGCCATGACACTCTCTTTTGCTACTGAAACATATAACAAAAGCTTCTTGTATCCACCAAATGTACACATTAATTAACTGCAATCTATTTGAAAGTGGATGTCTAAACATTAGTGTTGATATTAATGTATAAACGAAAAGAAAATATTGCAAGGCTTCATAGAGGTCTGGTTTCTGGCAAATGCTCCTAGCTTGAATTCAAAAAATGTATGTTAATTAGATGTAAGACTTGCAAAATCAAATTATTGATGTGTTCCAAATATTAAATAAACAAATGTTTTTTTTTTCAAACCAATGTCCCTAAAGATGGGCCAAACTACTTTGTAAGCAGTAAGAGCCTTCAAGTTATTATTTTGCTTATAATATTCTTCAGATTTTTCCTTTCTGTTTGCACATATCTCCCTCTTAGATACTTCTACCATACCACCCAGACTTGCGACACACTCAGCCCCAGATCGTGCTGAGCAAACTGAAAGAAATGCTCATGGAGCATCATAAATTCACTTAATCAAGCCTTTAATATGGATTATTTCTGATATGCCTTACCTAGGAAGATAAGCAGATGGAGCAATTCGACATCGTAAGCGCAGTGAGGCAGCATGGAAAACACCCACAACACCATCCAAAAAGCTAGTATATATTAGCTGGCTATCACATGAATATGTAGCATGGGATATTGGAGCAGAAAGCGACTCACGTGGAACCCACTGCCATAAATCAGAACTATCATTAGTCAGACAAGAAACATTTGAAACAGATGCCAACTTTTGATTTGGATAAGCAAAATAAGGCAATCAAAGTGACATCCATAACAAACCTGCTTGAGGCATTCAAGTTTACTTGTTTCATATATAGCTATCTGAGTTTCATGCACAACCAAAAAGTGCATCTGGTCCTGGTGGAATTGCACGCGAGTCTCTGCCAGTGAAGATGGTACTCTACCTGGTGGCAATTGTAAAAACTTACTCCTCAACCTTTCCCAGCCATCTGTTCCCCAAACACAAAGCTGCAGTCACAACATCCCAGGAACCACTGCATTAGCCCACATACAACCTCCTCATATAGCTAAAAACATTGCTCATCCTAGTCTTGCAAAAAGGCTATGACATAAATTATAGCAATTACCTGAGCATCTGCTCCTGATGATACAAGCACATTTAGCACATGAGAAAAAGCAAGACCTGTTACTCTCTTTTGATGGCCCTTCAGCGTGCTCCTGACCTGCATCCAAAAGGTCATTTTCAATAATTACATTAGAGAACTCATATATCAAAGTTAATTCAAATTGAAATGTCCATACTCGAAATTTGGGACCTGACCTCATCAACTCGAACATTGTAAATCTGAATGGTTGAATCTTCCATGCCAATAGCAATTATGTTATTGTCCTGCGGATGAAAAGCGAGAAATGTTGCTGGTGGTGGTGGTGGCATGAAGGTTGTCATTGTCTGCAGTTAAAATAGCAGAGCACAGAGTGTCAAAGCCTTAAAAATGGATGGAACCTTTGAAATATACATAAATAAAGTTTGCCAATTAATTTGTCTCTCGGCATGTTATTACCTTGAATGTCATCATGTTGAACAATGAAACTTTACCACCACTAGCTGACATAACATATGAGTCATTTTTCGATAATGCAAAACAAGGAACAGCATCTTCTGGATTAGTATCACTTATGTCATTAGTCATCAGTATGCCACTGGCTGGTTGCCATAATTGAGGAGGAAAATTTGTTGTTGCCTGTAAAAAGGAAAATCCCTCTTAGGAAAAATGCCATGTCTACCACATGAAAACAAATGAGAAGTGATTTTTGAGCCTAAACAAATAACTTCATAACTCTCAATCAACTAGCATAATATTAATGTTAAAGACAAGTACGAAAGAGGATAATATAAGAACCTTGCCACTGGCATTGCGTTCAGTCCGTGGCCATTTCCAAAGTTTGTGAACAGCATTAGAAGCCAAAGCCAAAATTGCAACCCCTGAATTAGTATATATTAATCTTGAAACCTGCACATAATGGATAAAGAATGGCTTTGAAACCGCAGATGAAACGGTACTAAACCATATGATTATGACCCATACAGTACATTAACATATAACATGGATGCTTTTGGACTAAATTCATTGAACACCGAATCATCAGCAAAGAACACAAATTTAAACTAAAGCTAAAGCAAGTCTAAAACACAGGTCCAAGGAAATCGTAAATGTTGTCCAAAGCAGACTTATAATGGTGAAACAGACAAGTGCATCGTGAAAAGATTGCACATTAAGAAAATATTAAACTAGATATTTTGATCATATCTCGATATAAATATCTGTTAGCATAAAAATGGAAGCACACAATAGTCACTACTCATTTACTATAAGAAAGTTTTGAAAATAACAAGTTAGTATATATTTCACCTCTTTGTGGATAAAATTTTCAAACTAGAGCTAAAATATACCTTGCTTGGAGGTAGGCTATCAACAAGTCTCAACGATCGGCATTGACCTGGTTCATTTACTTCAGTTGGCTTCCAACTCTTGTTCTTCTCAACAGTATCATCAGCAATCCTGGTTTTATCCCCAACACTTCTAGAATCCACTCCATTCTGAAAATTTGATAAATTCCATCAGTTTCAGCTATTTCAAGTTAAGAAACATACATGCCTCTTTGTTTGAATGGATGTTTTCAATTGAAAAGGAAAATTGTTACACATGCTCAAATGTATGGAAACAAAATTTACTCATTTCTACCATTGAATTTCCCCAGATTTTAGGACACCCCAGAATTACGTAAAACCACAAATATAATAATTATTAAGAGTCACGACTGCTCAAACCGTTGAGAAAATTTTGGCCTTGACTGAAGACACTTACCAGAACCATGGAAACTGTTGAAACAACCCGATCAGATCCCCCAACAGTTTGTCCCACAGGCATAGTCACTGCCGCAATTTGATTTACTATACCCACCTGTAGAAGCAAATATCACTCCAGACATATTCTTCTTAAAATATTTGCAAGAGAGAAAGACAAAGCAATGAATGTGAGAATCTTGCCTTCGTATCTTGTGGAACTCTTGCAGCATCAAAAGTGCGATTCTCAAATGTGCGCAACATTCGAAGTCCATCAGCATTAACTAAAATTTTAACACCATTATCGCTGGTTGAAACGGCCAATAGAGATCCTTCCTTGTTGAAGCGAAGCCGAGGACTAGCCTGAACTTGCACAAAAATCAAGTTAGATACACATGAAATCCTTCTGTTAAGATTTGTGAAGGTAAATGACATCACAAAACAGGAGTTCAAAGCGATAGCAAGACATACAGGTAGTCCACCCTCTGCATCAATAGTTGTCAAAATGCTTATGTTGTCCATGTCCCAGAATTTGATCAAAAATTCATCTCCAGCAGCCAAGAAGCGATTTTTAGTCGTATCGAAGTGCACAACACCCATAATGCACTTTCGAAATCCTTGATAAGTTCGTTTTATAGCTCCTTCGCTTTCATTCCACTCAACAAGATAAGACTCTCCTTCTTTGCTTGTTCCACAAGAGAACAGTCTGCAGACAGTTGACATGCTTTTCTTCAGCATATTTCAACCTACTGAAAGAGATGACAAAAATAACTCAACAGATAAAGAAACAACTCAAATGACAATGAACCAACCTTGTCCCATCAGCACTGTAGGCCATTGTAGTGCACCAATGACCAGGAGCATCATAATCAACCCTTGAACCCATCAAATCATATAACCAAGCCTTTATCTTGCCATCAAGAGCAGTTGAAAAGATAAACTGATGTATGAAACAAAAACAAAGCTTCAGCTTGACAACTTATAAAACCTAACAAATAAGTGCTTTCACGAATAACATTCTCACATTTGTATATAAAAAACTATTAGCATGCCAACAAATAACTAATTACCTGAATGTTTTCTTTATAATGAGGGCAGACAGAATACACAGGTGCCTCATGTCCTTCAAAAGTATATTGCTTGTTTCCAGTAGCAACATCCCATACCTGTTGCACCAACCAGTTCTTATTAATTTGAGCCTCCAATGTCATCAACTCTATCATAATATCAGTTCCATTTTTCAAACCTTGATAGTTTTGTCATCTCCACATGTAATAATGCATAATTGATTATTGGGTTTGGAGAAAGCAAGATCGTTAACACCTCCAACATGGGCATCAATCTGTCAAAAGAAATAACTGTTAAATGTAGAAGAGAGCAAATCCAATGGAACAAGTAAAACGAACAATCTCCGGTTGCAGAAACAAGAAGCATCTCATACAACATAGCCGTGTCTTTTTCTCTGCCAAGCAAAAACTTGACAGCAAAAAGTCTCAGGTTCATTACCAGGCAAACCAAAAGGGAGTAAGAATACCTCTAAGTGCTGCCGCAACTCATTATTATGGAAAGTATATGTGTGTACTATGTGCTTTGAATGAGCAACTCCTGTACACATGAACAAAACATAAATATCATATATTCCTATTCCAATTAGGAAAGAATTTATCATTTACTATTGACAAAATTTTAGACAAGTTTATATCCATAGAAACAAAAAGCTTCGAGCTAAACCGCATACCGAACAAAGAGCCATCTGGACTCCACATGACACGATTAACTGATACGCCAGGATCCTTGACAAGTGCTGCCTGTTCTCCCTCAAAAAAGTGTCATCAGTGTTTTTAATAAAATTTATCATGCAAACAAAAACAAAAAATAGAGGTAAGTTAATTATATCAATAACCATGAATTGTAAACACCAGTCAAAGGGGAAGGTTAAGCCAAATGTCTAAAGCGACTCCAGCCTATACATGTATTTGTACCATCAGAAAACATAGACTTTGAAAATTCAAAAATAACCTAAAGGCTTTACAATATAAAACGTACTATGTAAATATGATGTCCAGGAAAGGAGATACATTTTCCTACTATGTAACATAAAGGCCATTACTAATACCTGCATAGGCATAGTGCAAGCTCCAAGATCCCACACCTTAAAGTTTTTGATAGCTAATCTCTCTTGTGAACCTACTTCCCATATGCCTATATCTCCAACATTTGTACCAACTACAACATAGTTGCAAAAAACAAAATTAGCAATATAAATTTCTATCATTTTTCAAAGATGCAGAAAACTATTGGAACTCGAATGGCTTCTGGAGAAGTTACAAACATGTGAGGAATAAAAGAACTCAGCAAAACTGGAAAAATATGAATTATCACACCAAAATCCCACACCTAAGAGTATAGTCTGCTGCACCGGATGAAAATCCATGCTTGTAACTGCTGAACCTTGATTAAGAGTGCGTGCAACACTCTTGGGAAGATCATCTTGCGAATATAAGGCCTGTGGAAGATTTGGACCAGGATAGCTAACCTGCAAAAGTATTTCAAAGTGTATCACCTTCCATCCTAAGAACTTATTGCTGCTACTACAACCAACTGGATACATCCCTCCATTGAGCACATTGTTGCCAGCCATTAACAATACAAGTTGAAATATAACCATAGAAATAATTCATACAAAGCAGGTTAACTTTAATTACCTCATCCCCAGATGGCCCAATTGCTCTCGCTCTTTTCAGAAGATCAGAATCTGCTGACTGATACTCTACTGTCGATACATTAGGAGGGGTCCTTGGTCGCTTCAGCAAAGCAGCTAGGAAAAGAAAGAAAATTAAGAGTGGGTTACTGGAACAAGGTCAACAGGTTAACAAATGCATATTAAGCACATCAGTTCATTTGGGGATCATATTAGGAAAAGTGTCTTGGTTAATGCATATGCATACACCACCTGTACTTGTTGCAGCACCAAGTCCAATTGGCCCTGCAGAGACCGCAGGATGAGGTGCAGGAGCAGTATTTGCCATCCAGCCTGCCAAGGCAGTAGCAACAGGTGCGGGTCCTGGTTGAAAGGGCTGGAAGCAAATGTTAAAAATGACACATTAGACATTGATAAACATGATTCAAAATACACTGAAATTAATTGCAACCTCATCTGGATGGTTATAAGATGTAATGCAGCACAGCATACCCCGTGAGCACCCAGTGGCGGGAAGCCTCCAGCTTTGGCCATCCCTCCCATAAGAGGATTAGTTGCAGGGGATGGTGCTCGTGCTCCATTTGGCTGTCCACAATTGTGATCAACAAAAAGAGTTTTTATGTCTGGGTTGGGCCTTGGATTTTTACACAGCTGATGCTGCCAATTCAAACTGCAGGAAACATAGACACCAATACCAGGAATATAAAATCAGTAATCTGAATCTTGTAAACAAATTCAAGAGCTTAGACAAGTTCATCGAGGACTGGTATTTTAAGAATTTAAATACAGCTAATTTACAGTACTAGAACAAAATACTAGAGTATAGACACGTTTAAAGTTGATCAATCCAAAACCTAATAAAAGCAAACCTTTGGTTGATGAGTGTCCTCAAACGAGATGTTTTCAAGCTAGGAAACTGCAGCTTGTCTCGGAAAAGAGGATTTGCCTCAATAAGCTTTTTGAGCTCAACTAACATGATATTCCTAGCTGACTTGGTATCTCCATACTTAGAAAGTTGTTCATTTTCTCTGGAAAGCAAACAAATATACCCAGAAGCCATAGTTAATTTAAAAGTAAAAACGAGGAGAATATCAAAAGAAAAGTAGAGATTCTCAATAAGATGACCAAGAGTAGAACATATTGCATTTTCTCTTTTGGTGACAATTTGAATTCCATAAGATATGTCCAGAGAAAAATTTAAACTGCAACAATGTGATCTCAATTTTGGTGACGGCATAACTGTGCCAACAATCTTGTTGCAATAGGAGTCCCAATAACTTCCAAGGAAACTTAAAACTTGTTTAAGCCACAAACTCCACTCATAGCAGAACAACGTACAAACCTAAAATTATCTAATGTGAGAAGCTGGGTGATCTCCTTAAATAGCTCTTCATTGAATGACGAGAAAACCTTTAGGTCTTTAACTAGAATCTCCACCGCTTTTGCTCGGTCTTGCCTGGGAGAACAATTACAGCAAACAAAAAGATCAGTTATGCAATAGCAAATACAAAAGACAAATTCAAGTCTTTGCTATCAGTACCTAAATGTAACTCATGTTTGACCATAATCAAATTTAAGGCATTGTCACACATATTTCTTTACTGTAGATGGTTGTGCAAGTGGAATGCATTGGTTAATGCTTAACAGCAACACCTCATCATGAATTGCCAACCAACAAAACCAACCTGTCATTATTTGCTTGAATAGTTTCTAAGAAATGATTTTGTCCATGCAAATTTCTTTCATTCAAACTAATTATCCCCAGCTGTTACTACTTGCATATTTTCCATAAGAAACTACGAACACAACCAGCTCACTCAATACAACAAGACTATCTTTTGTGGCACATTTTTTTGGGTTCAGGGGTTAAATCCTTGTCTTAATGAACTCGAACAAATTGGAGCAATTTAAAAAACGGCAATAGCCCGTCCCCGAAAAAAAAGATTAACTTTCCATTCTTGTTTTCAAGCAAACCTTAACAGGAAAAACATAAAAAAAAAAAAAAAAAAAAAACCTTGATGTGAAACTGCAACAACTATCAGTCTGATAGGCATGGAATAAGAAATAAGACAGAAGCTCAGCAAGCCATCAAATCTCTAGAGGTTCAAACACACAATATCTTGAAATCAATCTAGAATATTTTGTCGTCAAATGGGATGAACTAAAGTAGTTAGAAAAGTGTGGGTTTCAAAGTGGAACCAAGGTTCACTTTCCAGGCAACATGTTAAATTGTATAGTTGTGAAATATGAAATGAGTTCACAACTCCTTCGTTTATAAGGAAAAAGGGAAAAAATAAAAAAAGTTTTTGCCCAATTGAAAGAGAAGAAAAAAACGACTAGAACATTTTGCAGATTATTTTATTTTGTTTTATTCAGTTTGCCTGGTCAATGGACTCTAGCTTTCAAAAGAATCAAAAAAAATAGCAAAAGCCTCTACCACATAATAGTGTCACATACACATAATAGTAACTACACAATCTTGTTAGGAAGAATAATGCTATATTGCAAGGTGAAAGCCTTGCCTATTTACTCTGTCTGGTTTTCCTTCTGAATCTAGAAAGCGGTTTTTGGGTGGATGTGTTGTTGACATCTTAGCATTGTCCTTCTTCCCGGTACTCGAGTCCCATAAAGGTTAGAGATCAAAGATTTTCACCAGTAATATCGTCACACAAGGGTTAAAAGATCATAAGTTTTCACCAGAATAACGTGCCCATAGAAAAAAAGACGCTGGTATCCCACCAGTTCTTCCAAAACTGGCAGGAAATTGCAGGCAGCAAGTTTTTTTTTTCTTTTTCTCAGCACCGATAAAATCGCCAATTCACGGTGATATTTCTCGTGATTTCTCGCTGTTTTCTCGCAGAAAACTCAGCAAGCCTTGGATAGGTAGCAAAAAATGGTGGGAAAAATAATTTTTAAAAGGCCATTTGGCCTTATTTTTGCATTTTTTCTTCTCTCCAAATGTAAACAATTGTTTATGGAGTTCCATTATTGATAGTTTTGAAAATATTGTGTTTTCTATACTTAGGAGTTTCAAAATTTCAACTACATCCACAAAAATCTCCAAGAATGTGGCCATGGTATTCATGGTAAGCTTAAGTTCTTAAATGTAATGGAAATATAGAGATATCTTAATAGTTCCATGCACCCTTGGGGAAAGAGACTAATTGATGAAATAGGCAAAATATTTGTAACTGCATTTGATTAAAAATCTAGTATGTTGAATGTAAATATAGAGATCTCTTAATACTTCCATGTACCCTTGGGGAAAGAGACAAAGGGAATGAGACTAACTGATGAAATAGGCAAAATATTTGTAACTGCATTTGATTAAAAATCTAGTATGTTGAATGTTGATCATGATTCTTTTATTATTGTACCAGACAGATTCTACCCTTGATAATATAGAGATATAGTATATTTGTAACTGCATTGGAAATATAGAGATCTCTTAATAGTTCCATGTACCCTTTGGGGAAAGAGACTATAGTTCCATGTACCCTTTGGGGAAAGAGACTAACTGATGAAATAGGCAAAATATTTGTAATTGCATTTGATTAAAAATCTAGTATGTTAAAGTCGATCATCATTCTTTTATTAGTGTACCAAACAGATTCTACTTGTCACCTCTTCCTACTATAATACTACTAGAATTTAAATTTGGGAAAATTGTAAAAAAATGAACGAGGATGAAGAAAGGGAATTTGAAGCTAAGAGTGCTGGTAGGTTTCAATGAAAGCTTGTTCATTTTTCAAGGCACTTGAGGAGGAAGCAGAGCATTTGAGAGGATTAGAGGAGATATACCATAATAATCCTGTACCTGAGAAGCCTCCAATTCTACCACCCGTTCAGAGCCAAGGCCAACCATCTAGTTCAAAGGGGAGGAAGAGAAAACAAAAAAAGTTTAAAACCTGGCTTTATATTTTTTAAATTTTGCATTTGTATGATACTATGATGTATCTGGTTGGATTTGATGATCATGAATTGTAATTGTCCTCTTTTTGATATATATCTAATATAAAATTAGCTTTATGGCTCTCCAATTGTTGTTTAAAAAAGTTTTTTCGTTTAAATGAAAAAGTTTCATCAGATATTTTTTAGGCTAAGTTTTTGCTGAGATTTTCCCAAGTTTTCCCAAGTTGCCAATAAAATCTCTAAAATTGAGGTGCCTAGTTTATTGAGAGTTGTGAGGTTTCCAACTATGAACATGACATAAAGATTTGGATAGCTCAGCCTAGCATTGCATAGAGGTTGTTGTGTGCTAGGTGGCCATAAAAGAACTGATTATTTATGGAAAATTAGAAGCAAAAAATGACTTCTCAAACATCCAATTACTTAATTTAAAAAACCACCATTTGAAGTTCTCGTGTAGTCAAAAATAGAAAAAAAAATCCTTTGCCATGCATTATTAGCAATGCACTAAAAAAAAACCAACAGAATAAAAGACTTCTAGTATAATTTTAGATATATTAAAGCAACAAAAAGAATTCTGATATAATTCCCAATGCATTGTTGCACAACAAAAGGAAAACCAAAAGTAATTACTTAAACCACCATTTGAAGTTCTCGTCTAGTCAAAATATCATACAATCAACCAGAAAAAATAAATAAATCCTTCGCCATGCATTATTACCAATGCACTAGAAACGAAGCAACAGAAGAGGAGATATTTAAGTGGAACGAAATTCCAACATAGAAATATACCACTGCAAATAAATAGTTTGTATGGGAACATCATCTCACGAATCAGTTAGAAAGCAAGAAGGCCAACTACCCCCACACACATGCCGCTACTTGATGTTAATAGGGGTGAGGAATCCCACATAAGCAGGACTAAGGGCTTCCACCTTTAAGCCGGCAAAGAGTTTGGCAAGTGTTGGGATTAATAGACCACTCAGGTCTCACAACCGGGTCAATGTAGGATTATTAACGCACGCACACACTACACTAACTAAGTAGAAGAGGTATTAAAGTGGAACGAAATTCCAACATAGGAATATGCCACTGAAAATAAACAGCTTGGAACAACATCACATAAACCGGTTAGAAAACAAGAGGGCAAACTACCCTCCACACATGCAGCTACAGAATAAAAAACTTGTAGTATAGTTTTATACACATTAAAAGGAAAAAAATAAAATAATTCTGATATAATTCCCAATGCATTGTTGCACAACAAAAGGAAAACCAAAGTAATTACTTAATACACAACGAAAGGAAAAGGTCTCAGAAAAAATAATTAATAAAAGTTTTTATTAAAAGATATCTCAAATATTAAATGCTAGATACAGTGAAAATATTAATATTATTATAAAAAATAAAAAATAAAACCAAAAGTAATCCATTAATGCTCAACATCAAAAATGATTAGTGATGTATGACTCAAATATCAAATACTAATAGCAGTAAATTTAATAATATCATTATTAAAATAAACAAATTAATAATAATAATGTCTTTTCGCTTACTTGTCCAAGGCCCATATAATAAATAATGATATTATTATTTTTAATATAAATAAATAAAAATCACAATATCATTTGGCTTACTTGTCCAAGGCCTCCAGATACTTCTGCTTGCGAATCTCAAAAAAGATCTTCATCGAGTATCGGTTATCGTCCACCTTGGTAAATCCAGATAAATACCTCTCCACCTCGTCCCAGTTTCCATTCTGTACCTCGTCCTCGAAATACTTCATATTGAAGAAAAACCCCGATTCCTGTTCCAACCTGTTTACAGCCCGCTCAATTCCCAAACTAACCTTAAAACCTAAAAGTTAAACAAAAACCACAAAATTTCCAAAATAAATAATAATAACAAGCAAAGATCTCCCTACTTACTTGTGAACGGTCTCTTTGAACTTCTCTTCATCAAGGAACTGCAGGATAAGGAACACCAGCTCTCTGCTCAGCGAAGACATGGCTGGGGATCCACAAAACCCTAATTATTCGCTAAAGCTCCACCAAAATTACGCCGCCTCCCTCGCTTATTTACAGTATTTCACCCCGCTTTACGCTGTTCCACTGCGTTTTACAGGATTCCTAACCCCGCGCCGATCTTTTCCTCAACGCCGCTGCGGTGCCCTGGTCTTCTCCCACGTCAGAAGGCAACGTGACCATAATCGGCCAATCAAATCCTTCCTCCCCCTCCCCCGAGACCGCAAAAACTTGGCCCCCGAGCCCCCAGATCTCCCCACGCTTGCCAGCTAAGCAACAAAATTGACCGCCTAACATTAAACAAAGAGGAAAAGTAAAAAAAGGAAGAAGCAAAAAAAAAAAGAGAGATAAGAAGAAGAACCAAAAAGATATAGAGAGAGAAACTACCACGCAAACTGAAACCCTAGAGAGAGAAAGAAGCAATAGAAAGTAGAATGGAGAATCTTGAAAGCCGAGGGGATTCGATCCCTTACCCTGTGGAAGAGAAGAGATGAGCAGAGAAGAAAGGACTTGACTTTGGCCGATCGCCTGCAGCGCAGACGAATTCTGTCGCGGAATTGCTGTTTCCGTCTGTCTTTCTGTCAAACAGTTGGCGGACAGGAGGTAAACTTCCTGCAGGAGACAGAAATTTGGTCACGGCTCACATCCAACGTCTCAAGAAAATCATACGCGATGTTGCTGATGACATCGCAGCCCGGGGGGCTAACAAACAAAAACTAATACGCCACCAGGTCCGCTTATCACGTGTGATAAGCACGTGTGCTTATATAAGCACACTTACTGGGCTTATCAGAGTAGATAGCGGCAGTCCCGGGGAGCCTTTGAGGAAAAGTCCCCTTGACGTAAACAAGGGGCAAAATATAATCTCGCTACTCGCTCCCGCTACTCGCTCCCGTGACGTAGGAATCCACCCGGGCTGTCCGATGACGTCGACCCGCTCGCCGGATAAGCGACTCCGAAAGCGACACGTATGGGGCCCGTACACGTAGGTCTATTCGATTTAATTTCGACCTTTTTAAAGGAGGCGATAATGACGAGAAAGCCGGTCCCTATTGACGGTTTCAGTCCCTTCCCATGTTGTCGGAGGATTCCCATGCCGTCCGATGCACGTTCGTGGGACGTGAAGCTTCAAGCCAACGCTTAAGACGTCTCTAAATATTCATTAATGCTCTCGTATTTTCCTCCTTTTGACTTTCTACATCTCAATGTTTTTTGTCGTTCAATTCGGGTTCAATTCGGATAGGGCACTCGTTGTTTGTGTTATCTCGATTCTTCCAGATATTGTTTGGGATTTTAGAAAAGGGGAAAAATTAGTGAAATATTTAATGGGAGGATTGTTAAAATTGGTGTACCAAATAAATCCGTTAAGATCATTTGGATGAAAAATGGCACGAGCTAATTCACTCTTTAAAAAAAATAGGTGATTGGTTAGTTTTGTTGAGTTCGTTTTTATTCAGAGTTAATGTTTATAAAGGTCTTCTTGTACAACAAAAACCACTTCGTCTCTATTCAGTGATTGTGGGTGGAATGCCTGGATTCTATTTCATAGACGTTTTAGTTTCTTGACTTTGTCTGTTTATATATTTCCAAGTATATTAATGTGAAACAAAATTTCAATCATAAAATATGTCACTAGACTTCATCTCGTTAATAGGGGTGAAGAATCTCATAAAGTGAGACCAAGGACTTGCACCTTTAAGCTTGTTACCCCATTGCTAAAAAGTATCCACTCAGAAACACACTTAATGTGAGATTGTTCACACTAACAAGGCAAACAACACATACTACACTAACAAGGCAGACATGTCTTTATGTGGAACGAAATTCCAATTATAGAATATGCCATTAGACTTGCATCATCACATTAACCCGATGTTAATAGGGATAAGGAATCCCACAAAGTGGGACCAAGACTTTCTTCTCAACAAAAAAAAATAGGGTAAAGCCTAGGTTTTTGAAAGAGGCCTTGGTCCCTATGTCGGAATTGAATTTGGGTTTTTTTTAATGAAAATCAATGACATCCCTTGTACTGAGGTTTGAACTTAGGTTGGGATAAAAAAGTTAGCAATTGGTAAAGCCCGTGACATAGACAATCTTCAAGTAGAGCATATAAAATGGGGGTTAGATATCTTGGCACCGCAAATCAAAGAAATTTTCAATGAGGTCATACAAAATGGCTTCCCTCCTGAGTGGACAACTAGCTTGACCATTCCTTTGTTTAAAAGTGGAGATGTAAATAATCCCGCAAACTATCGAACTATCATAATCAACCCTCTCTTTGCAAAGTTGTTTGGGAGTATGATAGAGCTTAGGATCAACATATGGGCAGAAGAAAAGGGAAAGAGAGCAAAGGGGCAAGCAGGTTTTAGGCCCAAGCACTCAACTATTGATCATTGTATCACGCTCAACTGTTGATCACTGTATCATGCTCAGACACATAGTGGAAAAAATATGGGATAAAAAAGAGGAGGCTTTTTGTTGTTTTGTAGACTTCAAAAAGGCATTTGACACAGTGCCAAGGAAAAAATTATGGAGCGAAATGGAAGAGCTAGAGGTTCCAATTCACTACAGGGCAGCAGTTCACGGACTATATGAGCATGTAAAGGCTAGAATCTGAAAACATAAAGGGTTATCTGAATGTTTTGGTAGTGACATAGGTATCAAACAAGGTTGCCCTCTATCTCCGACCTTATTTGGGTTGTACATTAACAAGTTAGAAGAATGGATAAACAAATTTGGGGGAGAGGGTGTGCATTTAGCCAAATATGTGGTAAAACTTTTCATGTATGCAGATGATGTAATTCTTGTGGCCAAAACAACCAAAGATCTAGAAGATCACCTTCAAGCTCTATAACTCTTTTGTAAAGAAGTTGGGATGCAGGTGAACATGAGCAAAACAAAAATTATGATTTTTTTAGCAAAAAAGAAGAAGCAACAACTCAAATTTTAGTTTGTAGGAGAACCGCTTGATGTAGTAGTAGAATACAAATACCTGGGCATAGACTTTCATGACAAACTTAATTGGAATACATGTAGGATGAAAAGAACACAAAGTGGTTGGAGAGCACTATATGCACTTCAAAATAGGTGTAGGAATGTCGAGTTGTGGGACTGGAAGACCACTAAGGTCTTATTTGGCCTACTTGTTACACCGGTTCTGTTGTATGGTTGCGAGGTGTGGGCTAGTGGCACAACAAATGCAAAATGGAGGCAAATAGAAAGGATTCAAAAATATCTAATCACAAACTTTCTCAAAATTAAGGCCACAACCCCTTATGAAATTATTCTAGCTAAAACCGGAATGTTCCCTTTAGAAGCAATTGCTATGACCAAGTTGTTATGTTACTTGAAAAAAATAGAAAACATGACAAATGATAGATGGCCTAGGGCAACTAGGGACGAAGTGTTGCATAGGCGAAAGAATACATGGATGAAACAAAATCAGAAATGGATGAAACATAGGGAAATCAACATAAATGAATGTCCAAATGTCAACAAAGACATAAAAAGTTATGTGAATGAAAAGTTCTACCCAAGTGTTGTAGGTGAGTTGGAGAGGAGAGGGCAATCCTCCAAGGGAGGTCCCAGGTTCAAATCTCCACCCTACCAAAAAGCTGAATTGGGTATCCAAAATCCAATTGATAATATTGGTGCGAGCAGGGTCGGGTGCAACTCCCGGGTGACTTTGACAATGTAGAACCCCATGTTCGTGGTCTCTCAGACCAAGGCGGCCCCGCAAGGGGTTTTTCGCTTAAAAAAAAAAGTCACAAAAGTGAAATGTGGAAAAATGCAAGCAGGGAAAAACAATATTATATTGCAAATTTTAACCCAACGTATGACGACAAGGAAAAAAAACGTATATAGGCATTGAAATCAAGTGGAAGGAAAAAATACTCATTGCTCAGATAAGGACTAGCTCTCATAGGCTTAGATGTGAAACAGGGAGATGGACAACACCCAAAGAACAATGGGAAGAAAGGATATGTACTCTATGCAGCACAGGGCGAGTAGAGACAGAGGAACACTTCATCTATAAATGCCCGATTTTTTTTCAGATATTCGTGACAAATACAAAGAAACACTTGGGAACGAGTTTATGGCAGATTTATTTGAAGACAGTAAAATAAAAAAAGTTGGGGAATTGCTAACACAAAATCAACAGGAGACTGATCAACCTTCTCAAAGATATTAAAGATCATATGATATGATTTGAGTAATTGTACTTCCATATTTGAGGTCCCCAAGGAAAAAACTTATATAGGCATTGAAATCAAGTGAAAGGAAAAAATACTCATTGCTCAGATAAGGACTAGCTCTCATAGGCTTAGATGTGAAACAGGGAGATGGACAACACCCAAAGAACAATGGGAAGAAAGGATATGTACTCTATGCAAAGACAAAGGCAGTAGAGACAAAGGAACACTTCATCTATAAATGCCCGAGTTTTTCAGATATTCGTGACAAATACAAAGAAACACTTGAGAACGAGTTTATGGCAGATTTATTTGAAGACAGTAAAATAAAAAAAGTTGGGGAATTGCTAACACAAAATCAGCAGGAGAATGATCAACCTTCTCAAAGATATTAAAGATCATATGATATTATTTGAGTAATTGTACTTCCATATTTGAGGTCCCATATACCATATTTGGGTCTCACGGACGTAATTAAAATCTTTCATTTCATAGATGAAAACCAAAGACATACCACTATTGGGATAAAGAAATTAGGGTAAAACACGTATCAAGATCTTGGTTTGAATTTGGGTACTTAGGTCTCCTGTGTGAAACCCACACACATACCACTGCAAGAATCAAAATTTTAAGATAAAGTATTGGTTTTAAAAATGTTCAGGTTTCAAGTTTAACTTGAAACTTATAAATGAAAACCTAAAGACATACCACAGTAACATATTTCATAGTAACTTAAACCAAAAATTAACTAATTAAAAAAATATTAATAATTTAAATTTTTTTATTAAAATTTGATTTTTTTTAAATTCAAGTTCTAATATATTATATTTTTATTTTTATTTGACTTTTGATATATTTAGTTGAACATTTTTTTGATAGTAACTTAAACCAAAAATTAACTAATTAAAAAAATATTAATAATTTAAATTTCTTTTATTAAAAATTTGAATTTTTTTAAATGCAAGTTCTAATATATTATATTTTTTATTTTTATTTGACTTTTTATATATTTAGTTGAACATTTGTTCCCAGCGGATGTAATGTGCTTTGGTTGATATCCTTTGTTGAATATATATCTATTGTTTTTTTAATATTAAGATGGGACAATATTTATTCCGTGGTTCACCGTACCTAATATGTTGAAATTGAAAATGGAAGTTTATAATTGACAAGAGAGGAGAGTAATTTACAATTCTAAATATTATTTAGTTTATTTAAATTTAGATTTTAAATGTTTTTAAACGAGGAGACAACAACTTAGGCTTATGTCGTTTTATATACTTTAATGAATTTTATTTTTTTTATAAATATAAGATTGATATGATTTGATTTTAATTTTTTTTACATGTAAAGGAATCAAGGAATCGATAATATTATTGGATGTTGGTAGTATAAACTTTAATTCAATGAGTTAGATGAAGTCAATAGAACCTTTAATCCTTGGGGCATCAAACTAAAGCTGTAAACTGACAAACACTCGATTGTTACCATCAAGCTTATTCCCATCTAGGTACACAATGGTTTGAATATTGGGCCTCCCCAAAGAGAGGCTAAAGCCCCAACTACTGTACTGTCCTTATCATATGATTTTAAAATTATTATATGGTTATATGATACAAGTGAATATAAGTTTAGTGGTATGTCTTTAAGTTTTTATCTAAGAAATCCAAGTTCAAACCTCAAGGTTTCAAGACCCTTTTAAAACAAGTGCTTTATTCTAAAAGTTTTGTCTTTATTGGGATACCTTAGTGGTATATCTTTGGGTTTTCAACCAGGAGATCCAAGTGCAAACCACTACATAAGGGATTGGGACCTTTTTAAAAACTTGTGTTTTACCTTAATTTTTTTGTCTTGTAAGGGATATTGTAGTGGTATGTCTTTGTGTTTTCATCCAAGAGACCTAAGTTCAAACCTCGATACAAGGGGATTGGGACCATTTCAAAAAAACTTGTGTTTTAGCCTAAAAGTTTATCCCATGAGGGATATTATAGTGGTATGTCTTTGGGTTTTCATTTAGGAGACCCAAGTTCAAACCTCGGTCCCATAGTGGTATGTCTTTGGGGTTTTATTCAAGAGACCCAAGTTCAAACCCCAATACAAGGGGACTAGGACCCCTCGTAAAAACCCATATTTTAAACTCAAAAATTTTGTCCCATAAGAGATACTATAGTGGTATGTCTTTGGGTTTTCATCTAGGAGATCCAAGTTCAAACCTTAGTATAAGGAGTGACCAGGACCCCTTTCAAAAACTTGTGTTTTACCCTAAAATTGTGTCTTTGTTAGGACATTGTAGTGGTGTGGCTTTGGGTTTTCATCCAAGAGACTTAGATTCAAATCACTACACAAGGGACCAGGACCCTTTTAAAAACTTGTGTTTTACCCTAAACAAATTACCCAAAAAGGAAGGTTGGTTGGTAGCGATCGAGTGCTTGTTGGTGGGCTGCCCTAGTTGAATTCCCTAGATGATTTGGGGTTCAGTTGACTTTGTCTTTACCTAGTGGGCTAGGGTTTATAGAGGTTCCCTATGCAACAAAAATAATTTTAAAATATGTTTAGGTGGTAATAGAGGCTTGACCATCAAAGCAATTATGAATTGATAGAGTTAGAGAAAAAAATTGAAAAATGACTCGTCTTTCAAAAGCCATATATTTGCATAGAGTTATCTAATTTAGATGATTCTTATGCCATTTTGTGTAGAATTCAAAAAGCTTTTAAATGAGTGGTCATATGAAAGAATCCTAGCAGTATTGAAGAAGATACGACCATATGAAAACAGTCATGTGAAACAAGGGCAATGTTAGGATAATTTTTTCTAAAAAAACGTCTATCTTTCAAAAGCCATATATTTGGAAAGACTTGTTAGATTTAGATGATTTTTAGACTAATTCGTGTGGAATTTAAAGAGCTTTAAAATGAGTGGTCATATGAAGTGATCCAAGCAGTATTGAGGGAGATATGAGCTTGTGAAGTTAGCCATCTAAAACAATGATAGTAATGATTTTTCAAGTCATTGAAAAAGAAATTGCAGATATGTGTCAACCAAGGTTCAGATGATGGGAGCAATGGAGGGCTAGGGCATCAATGAGGTGGGACATTATGTTAAGGTGTAGAATTTTTCAACTAAGTTTGTGTTATCCCTTCATTATCGTAGAAGTTTTGCATGTAGATTATTCTAGGTTTATTTTCAAATAATATAATTGCTATAAACAATAATTTTTCATAGATATCAAGTTATAGTTTCCTTCATATGGACTGATTTATAGCTAAATCCTTAGAATCATCATTGGTAGTAGAGGTTAGGGAGGACCTCACAAAGCAACAATCCTCATTGCTCAAAGATAAGGCAATCATTGGTAAATTTAATGAGTCTTGGCCAAGGGCTTCGACTTTGAGAAAATGGATTGATAGGAGATGGAAGTCTCTAGGAGTGAGTTTATCATTTTTTTCCAAAAGTTTCTTCCTAACCATTTTTGTCTAGGGAGGAAAGAGATAAAATCCTAAAAGGAGGTTCTTGGTTTATGGGAAGAGTATGATCTACCTTACTTGTTGGTATGAAGGCTTTGCACCTAAAAATGTAAATATATCTCTAGTACCAGTCTAGGTTAAGATGTATGGATTGTCCATTGAATTTTTAAAAATAGATACCTTCAAGGCAATAGGCAACACTTTGGAAGAATTCCTTGAGATTTTAGAAACTACAAAAGACATGGTCTTGATTAATTATATCTAAATATTGGTCATGATTGATATTAGTAAACCTTTACCAAAATCAATCATTCTTAAGTATAGAGGTAAGCCATGGACCCAAACCATGGATTATGAAAGCACATATTTTAGATGTATAAGATGTCATGAGGTGGGGCATATTGATAGATCATGCCCTAAGAAAATTCCAACATAAACATATGTAGAAAACCACGAGAAACTTACAAATGAAAATGGATGAGGATGGTTTTCAACGTCCAAAAAATAGATATGGACAAATGGAAGTAAATAAATAGTGGAGACCAATAAGTAACGGTATGGGAAGAAATACCAATTCTTTTGAGGCTTTATCCTGAGGAAAAAGTAGATCAGAACTTAGAGGACATGGTACAACAGGATCAAAATATTGACAAGGAATTGTTTATTCGATATGATCATAATTTAGGGAAGAACATTTTTGTTGAACCTAAGGAATGTGCCTCATTATATTTTGAATACTCTCTTAAAGTACCATGCACTATTCGGGAGAATGAAAGTCATAGAAAAAAAACAATGTTAGATGTTAATACCTCTACCATTAACAAGGAAATACCAAAAAAAAGTAGGATAAGTCAAAAGCTTCCTTAGCAGAGCCAAGAGAGGATAAATCTAATGAAAAGGAAAGTTGTAAAAGAATATTGAGGAATAGAATAATCAAACCTACTCCCAATATTGGTAAGGTGAAAAGAAGAAAACCTTTAAATTATCAAGCGTGAGTCAAGGAAGAAAGAACAAACATAGAGAAAGGAACATAATCTAAGTTGGTCACATGCTACATTGTAAATATTTGTTTCATACTTATCAATGTCTATGGACCTACAACTCAGTCAGACAGGTCAGCAATATGAATGGGATACCATCACTAAGTTGGATGAAAATTTTTAAGGAATTAGGAAAATTACCAAATTATGAGATATTTCTTAGCTTTTATTCAAAACAATATTCTATGGGAAGTTGAGTTTGAAGAGGACAACTATACATGGACCAACAACAAGATAGCCTAGAACTTGATAGCAAAAAAATAGATACACAGACTTTCATATCATTGGCTAGATGAAGGAACTTATGCTAAAATTAATACCTTGATAAAGATTGGTTCAAATCATTGGCCAATAAGAGCTAAATGGTGGTAAGTGAATTCAAAAGAATATCATATTTTAAATATGAGCAGGTGTGGAAAGACCATCCTCAATTTGTTGATATGATAGTGTAGATGTTGAATTCTTCAATAAACAGTGGGTTGTATACACTTCCAAAACAAATTAAATCGATGCCATATAGATTAAAAGAATGGAACAATAACACTTTCGAAAACATTTTTTTAGAAAGAACTAAAAGAGAAACTTTCAAATTTTTAAAAGTGTGAGCACAAATATCCAAGCTCGGAGGAAAGAGAGTTGCTTGGTGAATATCATAATATTTTAATTTTTTTGAAAAATAATTTGAAAAAAACTTGAATTAAAACAAAGATCATTTACAAGTTGGGATGAGACTTTTCCCAGCCTTAGTCAAAGAGAACACATTTTTACAACAGTAAAAGAAGATTTGCATTGGAGCCAAATCTCTTAAACCATATTTCTACAATGACTGTTCACCTGTTTACAACTATAAAAGAAGATCTACATTGAAGCACAAATCTCCTAAACAATATTTCTGGAATGGTTATCCAAATTAGCTAAGCACTGTATTTGCTCACCAACCTGCCTAATAATCTCATCCTCAATAGCCATATCACTGTGCCACTGAACCCCTACCTCCTTCTCAGTACCCATCTTAGCCAAGAAGTCTACCGCTTTATTTAGATCTCTACTCACATAAACTGAAATCACATCATCTAATTCCCTCTATAATTCCTTAATTTGAGTGACAAGAATCCTCAACCTCCATGTTTTCAAAGCAAAGTTCCTCATGCAATCTAGAGCTCCAACCATTATTTGAGAATCTAATTCTAGGATTATCCTCCTGTGACCTTGTTTTACTACCCAAATAGAAGCAGATTTGATAGCTAAGGTTTCTGCTTCATTGTTTGTGGCTCTTCCTAAGCCTTGCAATTCCCAATAGAGCACTGTTCCAACATTATTTCGATAAACCACTCCAATTCCAGCTCTACCCAGATTGCCTTTTATAGCTCCATCAGTATTAATTTTAATCCAACCTTCTGGGGGTGGTTTCCAACTAGCTCTGTCCTATCCCTATTGCACTTCAACTTCCTTTTCCATTGCCCCAATAACAACCTGAGTTTCCTCTTTAGCATAAAATGCCACAGTTTCTGTGACTTTGCTCCAAATGACCTACCAAACTCCATATAAAGAAGAAAAAGTTTCTCTAAAAATTCTGGTATTTCTCTCCAACCACACTTGCCACCAAATAAAGTTTAATCCAAGCTCCCAATCAATACAGAGAGCTTTAGATTAAATCTACCCCTCTTCCATATTTCCCAAATATTAATCCGATTCAAATCACCATTAACTTGAATTTTATAATATAAAAACCATCTCTCCCAAATGCGACGCGTGAATGGGCACTCAAACATCAAGTGATCAGCTGTTTCCTCACTCTTGTAGCATAAAACACATTGATATGGACTAATGATTCCCCTACATCTGAGATTATAAAAAGTAAGAATTCTATTATGAATGCACTGCCAGGCAAAAAAGTTTACTTTCGGCCAACCCTTGGACTGCCAAATCTTTCTCCAATCCTCAACCTAATATGTATGATGAGGAGGCTCTAGAAGGATCTTATCATATCCATCCTTCAATATGTAGACACCAAGGCTCCCATAGCCCCAAGCTAATTCATCCTCCTTGTCTCTACCTGTGAGAAATATTTTTGCCAAGATTTTAGTCATGATGGGTGTCAAATCCGGAGGGATTGAAATTAGCCACTCATCCAACTTCTTAAATTGCTTAAACTTATAATCCCCCACTGACTAGTGTTGAAATAATTTTCAATTTGGACCCATCCCCTGGTTTCTATGGCTATTTTTATTGGTTGCAGTTCAGGAAATTCAACAATGATAGGTGGGTATTGATCCCATGAATCTGTCAAAAATCGTGCCTTCTCCCCTCTTCCCACTTTCCAAAATAATCTATCTTTTACTACCTGAGATCCTAACTTGAGAGCCTACCACACTAAGGATCCATTACCATCCAAAGGGAAACGACCCACCTCATTTGGGTTTACTTGTCCCAAATATTTACTAGTTAAGATTCTACTGAATAAATAAGTTGGTTGGGAAATCCACCTCCAGTAAAGCTTTCCATCCAAAGCTTTATTATTTAACTTTGATCTTCTCAGTCCCAAACCTCCTTTTACCTTGGGCTGGCTTACTTTCTCCCAACCTACTAAGGCCCATTTCATCTCTCCTTTTACTCCTTCCCATAAAAATTTTCTAGCCAACTTGTCCAACTCTTTCCATATGGTATGTGGGGTAGCAAGGATAGAAAATTTATAATTTGGCATGGCCTGAATGACTGTGTAAAAAAGTTAATCTACCCCCATAGCTTAACCATTTGTGAGACCAATGATTAATTTTGTCCTTGATACAATCTAAAATATTCCTCCAAATATATATTTTTAGTTTTTTAATATGCAAAGGGACCCCCAAGTATACCACTGGGAGATAAGTCCTTGTGAATCCCAAGATCTCTAAAATTCTATCCTGAAGCCTTTGATCAAGATTGAAAAAGACCACTTTGGATTTTTTTATCATTTATGACTTGGTTTTTAGCCCTAAGGTAGACATTAAGTGTATCTCTAATCATTCTTGCTTCCCTGAAGTTGGCCACTCCCACCAATCCCGTGTCATCCACAAACTATAGGTGAGTCAAAACTTCCTCACCCACATTGATACCTATTAGCAAACCTTGTTGTCTTCTCCTCAAGATGAGTCTACCCAATCCTTCAACAAATATGAGAAAAATATAGGGAGAGCAAGGATCTCCTTGACGAAGGCCTCGAGTAGCTCCAAACGGTTGCGAGGGAAGACCCTTGATTAACACTGAGTATGTCGGAGTAGAAACACAACTCATGACCCATTCTATCCAATCCTGAGAGAAACCAAAGGCTGCCATCATCTTTGACAAGAAGTTCCACTCCACCCTATCATAAGCCTTTGACATATCTAATTTTATGAACATTCCTCTATTATCAGATGTTTGCATTGAATGGATTGCCTCCTGAGCTAGAACCACACCATCCAAGATCTGCCTACCCTCTACAAAAACCCCCTTGCTCTGAGGATATAATGCTATGTAGAAGAGGTTTTAGCCGCTTAGCCATCACCTTTGTGATTATTTTATATATGACATTGCATAAGGTAATAGGTCTATAATATGAAATATGTACCCCATCCTCCCCTTTTGGAATTAAGGTAATGAAAGTATGATTTAATGTTTTAAGCATTCTTTTACTACCTTTAGACTCCTCTATAACAACCATTACATCCTCCTCCAAGTTATCCCAGAAGGCCTAAAAAACTCAATTGGAAAGCCATTTGGACCTGGTGTTTTTTCGGTGCTCATTCCAAAGACTACATTCTTTAGTTCCGTTCTATCAATGGGTTTAAGTAGGGTCTGATTTTCTTCTTCAAAGATAACAGAGGGTATGACAACAATAACTTATTTTTGAGCCTCTTCATCTTGCACCATACTTTCCTTAAATAGTTTAGAAAAATAATCCATTGAATGGAAATGCATACCTGGAATTGTATCAAAGGAGTGTCCATTCTCATATTGAAGAGCTTCCATGTTGTTCATCTGTTTCCTAGCACAAGCAGTTCGATGGAAAAATTTGGTATTTTCATTACCTTCTAATAACCAAGTGGTTCTTGCTCTCTGTTTCCAGTAGGTCTCCTCTTGGTTCTCAATGTCCTCAACCGCTTTACGCAATGCATCATCCTCTTATTTGAGCTGCTCTGTAATTGTTCCTTCCCTAAAGTGTTTTTTAACCTCATCCCATCTGGCCACCAATGGAGCTCTTTGGACCTGGAAGTCTGTCTTGTTAGCTCACCTCCATTATTTCAATTGATCTTTGACATAATGAAGTTGTTTGTGGAATCTAAACATTGTTGTCCCATATGTTGGGCGACATTCTTCCCACCACTGTGGAATTTTCTTTCAAATTTCCTCTCTTTGTAACCAAAAGTTTTCAAATTTAAATGGTTTGTGATGCTACACTGTCTTGATCCCTCCTTCCAAAAAAATGGGAAAGTGATCTGAAATTGGACCCTCCAAAATCTGAAATTTTATATTCCATTTTACAAATGCCTCCTCTGAAACCAAAAAACGGTCTAACTTCACCTTCCCCGCTATGTGGCTCCCTCCTCTTATTAGTCCAAGTATAGTTGGTTCTAGGGCATTTAATATCCACCAAGTGTAATGCCTGGACTTGGGCAATCATAAGTCGATCCCCTGGGTCTAAAATTGGGGTTCCCCCTTCCCCGATCTCTAGAGGATAATTTAGCATTAAAATCCCCAGCAATAATCTAGTCTAAATCTTCCCTTGAGACTCTCATATTATGCACAACTTTCCATTGATGCATCTGACCATCTAGGTTTTGAGTCCCATAAAAAATTATGATTAAAACATGTTTAGCTGTGACATTATTTCTAAAATGTGATGTGAGAACACCCCTCCAAGCTATATGTTCTATTGCAGTCCATTCAAGAGAGTTCCAAAGAGTAACTATCCCCCCTGAGGCACCTTGGGCAGCCACTTCCATATGACCAACACCCCTCCAAAGTCTATTAACTATTTTACACATAATATCTAACGACATTTTTGTCTCCTAGATAAGCAAAAAATATGTTTTACATTTTTCTAAGAGTCTTCGAACAACAGATTTATGGGTTCTCCTGTTTAAACCCCTAACATTCCATGATTGTATAATCATTGGTTACCTTGAAAGCAGTAAAAATCTATTGGCCTCATCGATCCTCCAGTGATCAGTTTGTCTCCTTGAACTGCTATCAATTCCTTATTTGATTTTCTACCCACTCCTTGAGAGTAGTTATTTTTTGATCTCTTTTCCACTTGAGTTATCCCTAAAGTTGGCCTTTCTCTATTATTTTCTACTATGCCCATGCTGACATCCTTAATTATTAGCTACTCTTGGTTATGTACTATCAATGCCCCTGCACTCTCTGACTGCGGTAACTCACTGTACTCAATTACCTACTCTATGATGGGGGGAGATGAAAGAGGAGCTTGAACATGGTTGTTATTATTTTCATTATTCCCATCCACTCCTTCCATGAATTGTTCTTCTTGGTCCATTAGTGTCTTAAATATCTCATACCTATTGGAGGGCTTGAGTTGGGTTTGCTCTTTACCATATTTTTTCTTTTGCCTTCTCCTTCTTTTGGGTTGTTCAAAACCATCTCCCTGTGCTTCTTTACCCTGGGAAATATTGGTTGGTTCTTTGTTGATTGTTGCCTTACCCTCCTTAGGAAGATTTGACATTCTTAGAGAAGCTTCCATTTTTATTTCCATATTATTTGGGCAAGATCGGGCCAAATGCCCATATTTGTGGCAAACTCTGCATCTGAATGGCAATGCCTCATAATCCAGTTGTTGAATCCAAGATAGTCCTGCAAGTTCAAGTTCCATCTCTGTCGGTAGAGGTCGGCTAAGATCCATTTCCACACATAATCTTGCATAAACAACTGTGTTTCCTTCTATTGTGTCTTTGGAAACACCCAAATGTCTTCCAAGGGAATTATCGATAATTTCCAATACTTGCTCACTCCAAAACTCCATTGGAAGTGCATACAAACGGATCCAAATCGGGACAGCAGTGGGTTTAATTCGAGGATCAAATCTCACTCTCCAGGGTTGAACAAATAATCTTGTCGGACCATGATTCCTCTTTTCGGATTCAAAATCCCTATTTCTATCGGCCAGTGAAGAAAAACTAACAATAAAATATCCATTGCTAATAAACCATAAAGAATACTCACCAAGAGGCTCCCAGTTTTGTCGGACCCAAGAATGCAAAAAATTCAAGGTAGGGCAAATACCCATGAATTTACAGATCAAATCATGATTGGCTCTATATAAAACTATTTATTCAACCATCCTTTGCTCAATGACAATCTTTGGCCTTGATTCTGACTGTGGCAAGCATTCATTAACTCGTTGAGATGTTGATCTATTTCCAAAAACCGTAAAGAGCATTTTTAATGCAGTTTTTTGTGCTTCTTCAGTCTTTGATGGAGATTTATCCTTTAACAAATATGCAAAAGAACTATGTCTCTCTAGAAGAGGATCCAAAGGTGTCCTCATTGGGCCCTCTTAGGGCAACAATCTTGTCTTCAAATCCACAGTAACCAGAAATCTCTTCGGCTCATCATAATATTTTAATTAAGGACAAGAAATTTTGGAGATTAAAATTGAGACATACTTGGTTAATGGAGATAAAAACACAAATTTTTTTCATAGGATGACAGTAGTATAAAGTTCAACATATATAATTAGTATAATTAAATTAGTAGAAGGGGTTTAGATTGAAGACAAAATCAGAAAGGAGACAAGATTTTTTTGCCAAAATATTATAGGATCAAAGGAGAATGAAGTTCTTAATGATAAATTACTACAATAAGTACCTTTAGTTATAACAAACAAAGACAATAGCAAGTAGATGGAGCATATTACCCTGAAAAAAGTTTATTCAACTTTGTTCTCTTTTGATAGGGATAAATCCCTAGGTCTGGATGGACACTCTACAAAATTCTATCAACATAACTAGGAAATAGTGAAGGATTATTTATTAGTAGTAGTGGAACGGTCTAGGGTAAAACAATACATACCTTATAAAATAAATGCAACATATCTTACCCTCATTCCAAAAAAGAAGGATGCATAAATGTTTGATTCGTTTAGGCCTATAAGCCTATGTAATATGGCTTATAAGATTATCTCCAAAGTGATGGAAAATTGGTTAAGACCACTGTTAGACAAAATTATTTCAGAAGATCAAGGAGGATTTGTGAAAGGGAGACAAATTTTGGACAAGATCATAGTAGCTTATGAAATAATGCATTCATTAGCTTCTAGGAAAGATAGTAATGATCTTAAAACTTGATATGAATAAATTCTATGATAGGGTTAAATGGGATATTCTTTTTGCGGTATTAGAAAAGTTTGGCTTTGAGATGAAATGGGTTAGATGGATTAAATCTTTTTTCTCTAAAGTATCATATATAGTGTTGGTCAATGGGCTAGTAACATAATCATTTAAAGCCAAGAGGGGTTTTAGATAAGGAGGTCCTCTATCACCATATATGTTCATTATTATGGCAGAGGTATTGGGAAGGAACTTAAAGAAGGCATATGAAGATGGGCTAATATGCAAAATTAAGGCTATTAATAACATTGACAACATCACCCATCAACAGTTTGTAGATGATACATCCCTTTTGGAAGGGAAGGAAAAACTAAGGCCAAAGCTATGAATAACTTATTAAAGAAATGTGAAAGAGCATAGGGAAAAAAGTTAATAGGAAAAATCCAAAATTTACTTTCTAAACACTAGCTAGAATCAAAGCAGGGATATGACATTACTTTAAATGGAAGAGGTAAATTTATCAACATATCTAGGAATGTCCTTATTTAAGGGGAGAATAAGGATAAAAGTATGGAATATAGTTATAAGTAAAGTTCATAATTAACTATTGGCATGGAAATATAGATGGTTATCATTAGCAAGAAGAGTGCAACTAATTAAATTAGTCTTACAAGCATTCCAACATATTATATGTCCTTGCATATTATGCCAAAATTGGTAGGAAAAAATAATCTATATTACTTAGTCATTTTTGTGGTTAGGATTACGTGATAAAAGGATTTTTCCTTTGGTGAAATGGAGCAAGGTGTGTGATGATAAAACTAGGGGAGGTCTTGGTTTAAGAGGCAGTGGGTCACCATACTATAGTTTGAAGGATGATTCAAAGTATTTAGCAAGGGGTCCATTGATAAAAAATATATTTTTAGTGCTATAACAACATCTAATCTAGTCACACAAACCTTGATCAAAACTAAATTTTCTAAGAATATCATGTAGAAAAATCTACCAAACCCTATCACATGCTTTGTTCATAACTAATTTCATAAGCATACATCACTTTTTCATGAAATGAAGAGAATATATGGCCTCTTGTGCAATTATTACACCATCAATAATTCGTTTACCATAAACAAAGTCACCTTGTTCCTCTAAGATAACACAATCTATAATGTTTTTTAATATATTTGCTATAATTTTTGAAATAATTTTATAAATCGCATTGAAAAGGTTTATTAGATAAAAAATATCAAGTTATATTGTCTTGCCTTTATTGGAAACCAATGTTATTGTAACCATTTTTCTTGGCCTCTTCAACCACATCCAACATATCATTTTTCAACAAATCTCATTTTTTAAAGAATATTGTTGGAAGTCCATTGGTGTTAGGTGCCTTATTAGGGTGGAAAGAGAAAATTGACTCATGCAACTCCTCTATAGAGATCTTCCTTTACAAGATTTCATTTTGTCCCTATGTGATGATGGAAGATTTTGTAAAAGCTTACCCTACACCTCTTTATCTTTTCCAACGCTTATAAAATATCTTTGAGATAATTAATTGCTTTCTTCCTTAATATTTCTTCCATCCAATGTTGAAATATTTTTGATATGATGAAAAGACAAATCTATTTTGGTTGTCGCATGAAAGAATTTGGTATTTCTATTCCTTTGCTTAAGCCATCTCTCCCTAGATTTTTGGCACCAATATGACTCCTCATTTTCCAATACATTATAATAATAAGAAAGTAATTTTTTTTCTTACACATAAATAGTATGGTCTATTTCATTAATTTCTAGTATCTATTGTAAATATTTGAGCTTGGATTCAATTTTTTTCTTTCCTTTAAATATGTTAACAAAATATTTGGCATTCCAAATTTTCAATTGTCCCTTTAGATATTTAAACTTTTGAACAAACTTGTACATATATGATTCTTCAAACTTAGCTTCATTCCATCATAAGACAACCATTTGAAGAAATCAAGGTCTTGGAGTCACATAGACTAAAATTAAAATAACTTTAGATGACCATTCTTGAGTAAATCACATCTCAATAGAACGAGTTCATGATATGGTCTTGATCATAAAAAATAGTTGAGGAGATTGTGTATTTTGTTTGTGACCATGTATTAGATAACAAAAATCTGTATTGGATAACAAAAATATATCCAATTTTTTTGTTGTATGAATGTACCCAATGCATCTGTTATCCCACATATATCAAAATCTGGAAGGAATAACATCTCAAAGGTTGTTTGAATTGACAAATGAAGCAAAACCTTATATTGGTTTATACCATCCAAGTATACCACCATTTATTTTCTGAATGAGATAGAACTATGTTGAAATACCCCCCCCAAAAAAAACAAAAATCCATAGATCACAACTATGAATCACCAATGTTTGACAAAAATATGCTCAAGTCCTTCCAACTTATTCATTAGGACTAGTTTGTTTGACAAAAATATGCTCAAGTCCTTCTAACTTATTCATTAGGACTAATTATAGTTGAAGCATATACATTTATGACACCAACTTCTATACTTTTCTATTTTCTACAAAGTAGACTTCTAACCCAATTATGTTTTGCTTTTAGAAATTGTCCATTCCATTTGTGTATTGTTGAAATACCTCCATATTATCCTCCAAAAGAAACTACTAGAGAATACCCTATCTTCCAAATCTTGAATGTATCCTTATGTTCTTCACTACATAATTTTATTTTATATATTAAAATAGATTCGAGACTATAAAACTTATTGATTCCTTAATAACTCTTTTTTAGGGGTCTTATTCATTCCCCTCATATTCCATGATACCATGTTTTTTTTCTTGGAGAACAAGGGGTTGTACTCGGGTCCCCCACCCTTGAAAAATCACAACTCTCTTCTTTAGAGCATGAGAATTTACAAACAAATTCAATTCTCATCTCAATTGAGTTGCTATAGCTAGAAACCTACATCATTTTACATAAAATGTCTAAATTCTTGATTTTTATTTTCTGGAACTTTTTCAAATTTTCTGTGTGAATACAAATATTCTAGAGTTCAACATCCTTCTTGACATTTTCCTACAATAGCCTTCACAATACCAAAACTTCACCTCTACTATCTATGCATTGCATCTTAGTAGAGTAATATTTCCAAAACATCACACTATCATAGCTTGCTTTACCAGATCTGGATTGCTAGTTTCCTTCCTGAAGCACAAGTGCAACCACAAAAATTGTAATAAATAGTATATATGAAAGCACATTAATGTTATAAAATAAAATAGATATTACCAATGGAAAATATTAAAGTAAATCTTAATCATTATTTGATTAAGGTAGTCAACATTTTCTTGTCAGCTTCAGCTAAACTTACTACTTCCTCTAACCAAGGAAAAGAGAATTTAACTTCATGATCCTCAATTAAAACCCCTCTATTGGCTAGCCTATCTGCACATTTGTTTCCTTCCCTTAATGTATGTGTAAACCTGATTTCTTCAAACTCTATAGCAAGGTCTTGAATTTCCATAATTATCTCTTGTATGTTCCATGGAGCCTTTGCTTTCCTCAAAATTACATTTATTACTATGAGTGAATCACCTTCCATCCATACTTTGTTCCATTTCATTTGTTTGCATATTTTTAACCCTTCCAAAGTCGCCCAAGTTTCAACTTCATTATTTGTCTTAAATCCACTATTGAAAGCATAATGAGACAAAATATCTCCTCTATTATTTCTAATTATTCCTCCTCCTCTTGCTAGTCTTGGATTTCCTTTAGATGCTCCATCAAAATTCAATTTGACCAACTCCACATCTGGTGGTTTCCACTTTATATTCTTTGCCTTCTTTTTGTTTATCCTATCCCCAACATCATAATTCCATTTGATGACTTGACTCCATCTATCAAGACTCTCTACTTCTAGATTAGGGATTGGGTGAGTTGATAGGGTTGGTTTAGACTCCTCTATGGCTAAACAAATATTCCTTTTCATTACCTCTAAACTGCTTTCCTTTCCTTTAAATATTCTTCTATTCCTTTCTAGCCAAACAGTCCAAAGTATTGTATCTTTTGATATATCCCATATTGTCTATAAAGCATCACTTTTAAAAGTGCTCTACCATTGCTTTAACCATTCCTCAATTCTTCCATTCATCACCATGCATTTACCAAACATATTAAGAATCCATTGCCATAGTTTCTAGACTATTGAGTAGTGTCCCAAGATATGGTCTATACTCTCCTCCTCAATTTTACAAAGAACACATTTTGAGGGGCCATGAAAACCCCTTTTCATAAGGTTATCCTAGGATAAAATTCTTCTATGACCTACTAGCCAAACAAATATTTTGACTTTAGGAATGCTCATGCTATCCCAAATATCTCTCCATATTCTTGTGATATTCCTATTTTGATGGTGCTTTATATTATATCCACTTCTTGTTGTGTATTCTCCTGAGCTATTCAACTCCCAAATCAACTTATCCTTGGCTCCCCTCGAAATAATCATTGTTGTTATCTTTCTACTCAATTGCCTCCTAGCATCAATGTCTTGTATACTTGTAAAAAAATATTCTTTCCATTTGTATCTTCCTTCCTGATCCTTGTACAAAATGTTTGAAACCCTATCACCATATTTATCTTGAAGTAATCTCATCCATGGTTTCAAAATTGGATCTAGATTGAGTGGTTTTTTATCACACCAAGTATCCATCCAAATAGAAATTTTTTCTCTAGTTTCCACCACCCATATTAAACCTTTAATCACTAGATCAATTGATTTTTTTAAACCATTCCATAGTGCAAAACCATTTGGTAGAGAGAATGCAATAAATATTAAGCTTAGGTCATTGGGCTCAACATACTTAGAAGAATTCTTGCCCATTGTCTTTGACTCTCTTTGTACAATCTCCAAATTACTTTTCCCCTAAGAGCTAAGTTTGCATCCATAAGAACTCTTAAACCGAGACCTCCCCTAGTTTTATCATCACACACCTTGCTCCATTTCACCAAAGGAAATTTCCTTTTATCATGTAATCTTGACCACAAAAATGACCGCATAATATAGATTAAACTTTTTTCTATCGATTTTGGCATAGTATACAAGGACATATAATATGTTGGAATGGCCTATAAGACTGATTTAATTAGTTGCACTCTTCCTGCTAATGATAACCATCTACCTTTCCATGCTAGTAGTTTATTTTAAACTTTACTTATAACTAGATTCCATAATTCTATCCTCATTCTCCCCTCAAATAAGGGCATCCCTAGATAAGTTGCTGGTAAATTTGCCTCCTCCATTTGAAGTAACCTGCATATCCCTACTTTGATTTTAGTTGGGGTGTTTAGGAAGTAAATTTTGGATTTTTTCCTATTAACTTTCTGCCCTGATGCTCTTTTGTATTCCTTTAATAAGTTATTCAAAGCTTTGACCTCATTTATCCTTGCCCTCCCAAAAAGGGTTGTATCATCTATAAACTATTGATGGGTGATGTTGTCAATGTTATTACTAGCCTTAAGTCCACTTATAAGCCCATATTTGTAAGCCTTCTTCAAGTTCCTACCCAAAAATTTCTACCATAATAATAAACAAATATGGTGATAGAGGATCTCCCTATCTAAGGCCTCTCTTGGATTTAAATGATTATATTACTAACCCATTGACCAACACTAAATATGAAATTGTAGAGACACAAGCTTTAATCCATCTAACCCATTTCTTTCCAAATCCAAACTTTTCTAATATTGCAAAAAGAAAATCCCATTTAACCCTATCATAGGCCTTACTCATATCAAGTTTTAAGATCATTGCTTTCTCTTTTCTTGAAGTTGTTGAATGCATAACTTCATGAACTACTATGATCCCATCCATAATATATCTCCCTTTCACAAATCCTCCTTGCTCTTCTAAAATAATTTTACCTAATAATGGTCTTAATTGGTTTACCATCACTTTGGAAATAATCTTATATGCATATTACATAGGCTTATGGGTCAAAATTAATCAAACAATTTTGTATCCTTATTGCATCAGCGTAAGATATATTGCATTTATTTTATAATATATGTATTTTTTACCCTAGATTATTCCACTGTCACCATTAAAGAATCCTTCACTGTATCCCAATTATATTGATAGAATGTTGTAGAGAGTCCATTTGGACCTTGGTATTTTTTCCATTTAAAAGAGAAAAGAGCTAGATGAACTTCTTCTAGAGTAATAGGTTCCATCAGTTTCCTATTATCTTCATCAATTATAACTAAAGGAATTTCTTGTAGAAGTTGATGAGCACCAGAATTGCTCATTTTTTGTACATGTTTTAATGGGGTTTTGTGCGACATTATTAACATTAGAGATGTATTTTTGTGAAATTATTGCATGCATTTAATAGAAATTGATGTATTATACTTAACTGGTATTTTAGTGGAAAATGTGTGTAGATGCAGTACTTTGTTACTTTTTCGCACCTTTTAGTCGAGGTCCCACATGGACCTGGCATTGGATGACACATGTAATGCGCTTATGGAACAATGTGAGACTTGATGGAGATAGTGGTGTTGGAAAAAGACATCTAAATTCACTAAGGCTAGACTGAAAGACATCTGTCTCCCAACGATAGGAAGGTGCATGTCTTCTAGTGATAGAACAAGCACCTATCTTCTAGCAATAGGTCGGAAGGCACCTATATTTCGATGATAGAGCGCATGCCTATCTTTTGATGATAGGTTAAAAAGGTGCCTATATTCCAATAATAGACCAATAAGCGCTTATAACTAGTGGAATAAAGTGTACGTTGACTATTTGACTTGAAGATCATGCATAAGTTTAGAAATATATTATTGTACAAACTTAGGGAGCACTATTGTTAACTTAAAAATATTAATTTTAGCATAGCCACTCTTTTATTAGACACCAATTAAAATTATGCACAAACAACCGTAGTGAATCATGTGAAATGATTAAATTAGAACAATATTATTTTGTAATAGGGGATGACCACATTCTGTATAAAATATAGGCCACCCCTAAAGTGAAGGATCCCAAACTTGAATAATATTTTGTACTACATTATTTTAATAAAAGTCTCGAGTGTTCTTTTAATTTATATGTTCGAAAGAGTGATTGTGTGAATTAGTTGGGCGGACGTCTACAAGAGCTTGGGCCCACTCTAGGAAGTATTCCTCCCCTATTTCTGCTTTCATTTATTTATGTTGTTTATTTTCCTATTTTATTTATTTCTGCAAGTGTGTTTAATTCCTACAATTTCCTACTTTATTTATTTCTGCAAGTGTGTTTAATTTCTGTAATTTCATTTTAGTTGTGTGTTTACTTTTTGTAAATTTCCTTTCAGTCATGTGTTTGATAATGATAATTTAATTTACTTTTCCTACAGTTTTAGTTAGTATTTATTTTCTTGCACTTAATTATTGTTGGTTTGGATGAAATTAAACTACACGAACAACACACCCCCACCAAACCAAGTGACACATAGGACTCATCTCCCAATTTACTACAAGCATATATTTTGCACTGGTACTCAACAAGTTTACGAACTCCCAGATTGATAAAATTAAATGGAAGCAAAATAATTATTTTCAGAAACACCATTTTTTGCTCACCATTTTGGCACCGTTGTCGGGGAGTGCCAACTATAGTATTCTAAGATCTATAGGTCAGTCAAACCTAAAAATTATAGTTCAGATTAGCTTACCCATAGATCCTCTACCTGAGAGTGCATGAGTCCTCCAAGACCAAGAGGACCGGATGGATGATTTCTTAAAAAGGTAGCAATCACTCCAGAAATACCTGAAATATCTTCTGATATTCCTTCTGAAGCATCTGAAACACTTCCTGAAGCTGCACCATCATCTCCACCTGAGACACCTTGGCATATTAATCCAATAGTTGGACAAAATTCCTTTAAAACCAATCTAAGAAATCTCTCGAAGAGGGATTTGCTTCAAGTTTTGATTTAGGATATTTGTTAGAAAATCAAAGAGTCGAGAGGGATTTATTGACTACCCAATGGTGGAAGGTAGTTGAAGATGAAACTATTTCACATTCAAATTTAGGACTATTGTTAGAAGACAAGAAAAATGAGTGTGATGCCTTGTTAGCTGCCTTAGAAGCAGCCAGAGTAGACCCTACATCACCTAAAACTATGGCTAAAAATGAAGAGGCTTCAACCAGTTTTGATTTTCCAATTGAGGAATCAAGAGGAGAGACCAAAATGAAACACATCTCTCCTACACATCTTCCTACTTTTAGAGGACTACCAACTGAGGACCTTGATCTATTCCTTTTCAAATTTGATGTACTTTGCAGATCAGTGGACTATAAATTTGATGCCCAAAAACTAAAATTATTTCCCTCTACACTAGATGATTCAACATTACGTTGGTTTATCAGTTTAGGGAACAAACACATTGCTACCTAGGAGGACATGAAAAAATCTTCCTAGAACAATACCAAGATTTTGGTAGGGCATGAGATGCTAGGGAAGAAGTCCTAGATATGTCCCAAAGAGAGGAAGAGTCATTGGAAGATTATTGGGATAGATTTAATTTCAATCTTCAATGATCACCCCATGCAAAACTGGGTGAGAAATCCTTGAGAAGCATATTCTTAAGGGGTCTCACAAATGAATCCTTAGAAGCTTTAAATTTGTTATCAGGAGGTGATATTTACCAACACCAAATGCTAGATATTCAATAGTTGTGTCAAAATTATTCAAGAAGAAAAGGTAAACCCATCAACCGAGTCACAAAAACCACAACCTCTATAACCAAGGAAGAAATAGGAAATATGCTAGAGGACATTAAGAGTGATATGTTATCATATCTTGCACTTCAATTAGACACACTCCTACTTTAGAAAAAGAAGTAGGAAACTGAAGCAACACTAACCTTCTTTTGCCCAAGATGTAGAAGAAAACACCCCAAGAATGAGTGTCTAGAAAATAAAGTGAGAGTGTGTGCCATTTATCAAAAGGATCACAAAATGAGGTTGTGCCCACAAATAGAAAACATAAAAGAAGAACCTAAAGTAGCAAAAACTTATTTTATGGGTAATAGGAGAAACTGGAAATAATTTCCTATGGGAAATAGTATGCTAGGAGGAGGACCACCCTATGGGGGATCCAATTTTATGAACCAAGGGCAAACTCAACCACCCAACATGGGATGGTGGGGTCAAGCACCTTGGATGAATGCCACCCAAGGATCTACTCCTTACACACCTTATCCATGGATGCCATACCAACAAACTGGACCATAGTGGTGGAATTACAATACATGGACTTCACCTCCACAAACCACAACACAAACCCCACTACAACCTAGTTTATTGACACCTCCTACTTCTAGGCCAAATCAGCTACCTGCACAACCAACTCCAAATCCAAACAATAAGATAAATCAGCCCACATATCAGGTAGACACGGAGATGTTCCCCATGTATCATATTAGAGTAGATTGCAATCATGTACAACTTAGATCAGGTAGGCAATTAGGAGTAGATCCAACACCTCCAGTAGTGGAGGAAGAGGATGTAGAAGTAGAGGTAGAAGAGCAACCACCTTCGATAGAGGAGGTGGAAGAAAATGTAACTACTAAAAAAATAAAAATGAAGGGGTTCCACCCTTCCCCAAGAGATTACAAGAACCCAAAAAGCCAATGCAACCAAAATTTGACATCATGGAAGGGTTGAAAAACTTGACAATCATGATTCCCCTTTATCAAGCCATAAGAGATGTTCCAATCTACACAAAGGCCATTAGAGAGTTATGTCTTAAGAAACCAGGAAGGAAACCATCAAAAGTAGTTAATGTGGTAGGTCAGTTGGTTGATTTAATGTTAGGAAACACCTACCACCCCAAGTACTCTGATCCAGGAAGCCCAATTTTAATAGTTCAAATTGTAGGCTTAAAGTTACCCAACACATTAGTAGATCTAGGAGCTGCTATAAATATCATGCCCCAAGAAACCATGCAAAAATTGCAACTCACAAATATGAGGCCAACCAAAATAGTTCTACAATTGGTTGATCGATCTACAGTACTCCTAGAGGGAATGCTGGAAGATGTGATTGTAATAGTAGATGCATGGGAGTATCCGATAGATTTTCTAGTCTTGCAATCTAGATCTGGATTGGGTGGTTATCCACTTATATTAGGCCATCCTTGGCTGGCCATAGATGATGCTTATATAAGTTGTAGGATAGGACAAATGATAATCTCAGATGGATAGAATATCAAAAACTTAGTCATTTATCCACCTGCACAGTCCACTGATATGTTGGGAGAACCAAATTGTGAAGTCTTAAATATTGATGCCTTGCCAATGCTTCAACAAGTAATGGCCCTAGATGAGGTAGAGGATGAAACCGATGAAGATCAAGTCATAACACACTTTTTCCAAGGAGAATCCTCACATCCTCCTATAGAATCTCCACTTGTAGGCAGCAAGGAAAATCATGTCAAACAGATAGAGGTAGCACCTGGAAGAATGTTGAACATTGACAATGAGTTATCAACTATTCAAGAGGACAAGTTGAAAGAAATACTAGTCAAACATCAAACTGCTTTTGCATGGGACTACAAAGACATGAGGGGGATTGCACCCAAAGTCTGCATGCATAAAATTTATTTGGAAGATGATGTAAGACCGGTAAGACAACCTCAAAGGAGAATGAATCCAACAATGAAAGAAATAGTCAAAGCTGAATTACAAAAACTTTTGTCAGCTAGATTTATTTATCCTATATCGGATAGTCAATGGGTATCACCTTTAGTGGTAGTGCCCAAGAAAAATGGCAAGTGGTAGATTTGTGTGGACTACAGAATGTTAAATAAAGCCACTAGGAAAGACCATTTCCCCTACCATTCATTGACCAAGTCCTCGACACCTTGGCAGGATGAAAATATTTTTTATTCCTTGATGGGTTTAGTGGATATAATCAAATTCAAATAGGGGATGAAGACCAGGACAAAACCACTTTTACCTATCCTTGGGGTACTTTTGCTTACCGAGTCTTACCATTTGGGTTATGTAACACACCTACCACTTTCCAAAGGGTGGTGCTTAGCATCTTTTTAGACATGGTTGGAGAGACTGTAGAAGTCTATATGGATGATTTCACCATTTATGATGAAACTTTTGAAGAAGCTACAACTAATCTGGAGAAAGTACTCCAACATTGTCAAGAAACAAACATATCCCTTAGTAATGAAAAATATTTCATGTTAATGCAAGAAGGGATAGTGTTAGGACACCATATCTCTGCTGAAGGGATTAAAGTAGATAAACAAAAAATTGAAGTGATTAAAAATCTACCTACTCCCCAAACACAGAGAGATATCCATAGTTTTCTAGGCTCTATTGGATATTATAGGTGGTTTATCCAATATTTTAGCAAAACTGCCAAACCACTACATACACTATTGACCAAAAATGTTGAGTTTGTTTGGACTAGTGAGTGTGAGCAAGCATTCCAGATTTTAAAGGAAAAACTGACAATTGCTCCTGTGTTGAGAGGTCCAAATTGGAACCTCCCCTTTCATATTTACGTTGATGCATCCAACAATGCTATAGGGGCAACACTAGGACAGAAGGATGGAGATGAATTTTATGCCATCTATTATGTTAGTAAACATCTTACGGGTGTTGAGTTCAACTACACTATCATGAAGAAAGAGTTCCTTGTAGTAGTTCATGCTATAAATAAATTTTACCACTATATCATAGGTTATAAAATATTTGTGCACACAGATCATACAACCATCAGATATCTGATGAATAAGCCTACGGTGAGTGGTAGAATTATCAGGTGGCTTTTACTTCTATAAGAATTTGATGTAACCATTATTGACAAACCTGATAGGGATAATGTTGTTGCAGATTTTCTCTCTAGGTTAATCTCTCATGACCACACTACCACTAAAGACCAATTTTTGGATGAGCATCTCTTTGCTCTTGATGAAAAAATACCATGGTACATAGATATGGCTAATTACTTAGCCACCAATAAAATATCTCCTGCACTCTCACCCCGAGAAGCTCAAACTTTGATTGAGAAGAGTGCAACCTTCTCATGGATTGATGGTTGCCTATTTAAAACTAGGCTCGATCAAATCATGCATAGGTGTGTTGTAAAAAATGAAACCATAAAAATTCTAAAGGCTTATCATGATGAACCATGTGATGGACATTTTGTAGGGAAGAGAACTGCATTTAAAATTTTGTAGGTTAGTTATTACTAGCCCTCTTTATTTAAATATGTAGTCAAATATGTTAGCCAGTGTGATCAATGTCAGAGGATGGGTAGACCAACTCTATGAGATGAGATGCCACTTCAGCCCCATGTGCATATTGAACCATTCGATAAATGGGGAATGGATTTTGTTGGGCCAATCAATCCATAATCAAGAGAAAAAGGTATATCTTAGTTTGTACTGACTATGTGACTAAGTGGGTTGAAGTGTAGGCACTACAAAATGCAAAGGAGGATACCATAGCAAACTTCCTGTATGAATTCATCTTCACCAAGTTTGGTGTTCCCAAGGAAATTACCACTGACCAAGGGGCCCAATTCACCTCAAAGATGATACAGGAGTTGATGAAGTAGTATCAAATCTAGCACAACAAGACCACCCCCTATCATCCACAAGCAAATGGGTAGGTGGAGGTCACAAACAAGGAGTTGGAGAACATTCTCACCAAAATAGTGCAACAACACAAGAAGGACTAGGTAAATCACCTACCGAAAGTAGTATGGGTATATTGCACTACCTGGAAAACCACTATGGGATTTACACCATTTCAATTGGTGTATGGAAAGAATGCCATGATGTCGATCGAGTTTGAAATTAAAACTTTATGGACTATAAAAGTTGAACCTGAATCTAGATGCTGCACAAAAGGAATGGATTCACCAACTAAACCAATTGGATGAATACCGACAAGATGCACTACAATGCACTAAAATTATGCAAAAGTAGAGGGCCATGTGGCATGACCACCACATACGACCAAAATGGTTTAAGGAAGGAGATTGGGCATTACTTTATGATTCTTAATTCTAGGAGCGCAAGGGAAAACTCATGCAGAGGTGGATGGGTCCGTATGAAGTGGTTGAGGTAATTAATAATGGTGTTATCCACATCAAAACCATTGATGGTAGTGATATCATTTTAATAGTCAATGATCACCACTTATGATTATATCATGCACCTCCAATCCATATGATCAGATCAAAAGTAGGCATGGGGGAGACCCCATTGGATAAAAATATTTTAGTAGTTTGACGAATGCTTATGCGTTCACAAAAACATTATTATTATTTATAATATTTTTCTAATATTAGCATAGGTTTTTCTTTCTTTTATTTTTCTTATTTTGTAGGGTTACATGGCCTTAGATGCAATCTATAGGCATCCAGCAACTAGGCCTATCAGGCATGAAGCCACGATCCCTATTTTTATTTTACTTTTTATGTGTTTATTTTTGTAGGACATATGGATTTAGATGCAATCTATAGGCAATCAGGTCAAACTAGGCCTATCAGGCATAAACCATGTTACCCCATGTTTTCCATTTTTGAGAAGTGTAGCAGTGCAGAGAGGGTGCCAACATTCTATTAGACTTGCATCATATATAATTAGACTTGTGTATAGGTGTCTATTTCCTACCAAAAATAACACACCTATATTTAGGTCAAAATAAACAAAAAAAAAGGTGCTTGTATTCCAAAAAGAGTGCTTATCTTCAACACAAAGAAGGTGCCTATATTCCAAACTATAGAAGGTGCCTATATCCAAAAAATTCAGAGGGTGCCTATATTCCACATAAGGTACCTATATTCAAACACACAACAGGCACCTATATCCACAACACAAAAAAGAGGTATGTATTCCAAACAAGAATGACCTATATTCTAGAAGTAGATGCCTATATTCTAGAAGAAGAGACCTATATCCTCAGGAAGGTACCAATATCCATGCACAGTCAATAAAGTCAACCTTTTCATGGAACAGAGTATACCTATTTTTTGATGATGGAATCTATTTACTTCTCGATATTTGACCATTGAGTCCACGTCTTCTCATCGGTAACACATGCATACTCTCGAGACATGAATAAATCAATTTCCAAGGGGACGTGTGTCATCCCATGATAAAATAAAATAATCATATTTTTCTTATTTTTTGCACAAGACCTCAAGACTAATGAAAATGTAGTACCCAATAATAAGATCGCCACACATGGAGAAATGCATGCCATTGATTCACCCCAGTTCACCATCGTCATGCTTCGATCAAATCCAGTTGCACAACTAGGCATTTACATATCATGATTCACGAAAAACTACCAAGGTATGTACTAATTTTTTTGTTACATGTATGCATAGTTATCATAAAAAATATTTCTGTGTAACGTGCCAACACATGCCCCATGAAACTATTGTCCAATCATGCAACCCCAAATCTACAATCTACCATGTGGCACCAATCAAGTGCAAGGGAGGAGGTTATAACTATATCCACCTAAATCTGGCACACGAATTAAGAATTGATTACATAGATTCTATAATTACTCTTGATTATGGGAAGATAGGTGCCTTGTATGCATGGATACAGTCGCATGCTTTGGCATGTTTAAAAATAAATAAAAGTACCTATTTGCAACTAGAGAAAAACCAGAAAAATAGAGCAAATGATGCCATGGGAGGACCTTCGAGCAATCATGCACTAAAGAAGTATGAGCCTAGGGATCTCTCGAGCATAACTGGTTTCATCCAAGAATAGTTTGAGGCTATCGGGTGGATAGATTATTATCGCCTAGTTAGCCAAGATCAAGATTTAGTGGTAGCACAAGAATTTATAACCTCCATGGAGGATGGTGTTGTAAGGATGCATGGACTGGTCATACCAATCATAGAGGAGTACATTGTAGAGGTTACCGACCTCCCATGCATCGAGACCAAACATACAAAGATGACAATGTGGGAAATTGCACGTAAATATTTTTTAGGCAACCCACTACGTAGTTGACATGGTTTGGGTTACCAAAATAGTATATCCCTGAACTATGGAGGTAAGTATTTGAGCAAGTGGTAAGGTTTTTCACTTGCACTAGAAAATACTCATGGTTGAATGCTAACCACCTATAATTTATAAATCACTTATTACATGGGGATCACATTAATGTCCCCTATTATCTGATGTGTACCCTAAAGGATGAGGCCATTCAATACCAGGTAGGCATAGTGATAGCATTAGGGCATCATAAGATGATTTTAACCCTAATTCGATATGTTGAGGTGTAGAGGGCTACACCAATAGCAAAAAAAGAGATTGTTACATCAAAATCAACCAATGGATGATAGGAAGATGAAGAGGATGAAGAAGTTGTTGTCGATTATAGTTCATTAGGGGATGATGAAATGATAGAAGATGAACTGGCCACCCAAGTGTTGCAGGGCATGGCCTCTAGTGAAGCACCCTACCATGATACTCTAGAGGAAGACCTCTAAGATAAATTGAAGGTCATGGAAGAGCAAGCCTCCACATGGGAGGAGAAATTTAAAGCTGAACAAGCAGAATTCTAGGAGTCTCGATGAGCTATCATCGAAAAGCAATAAGAATCTAACAATACTATGCGATAGTTGCAAGAGATAGTGCAATAATTAGAGAATAGGGTCCGACAATTATAGTAATTACTAGATGCCAAAGTAGATCATGTTGATGTCATTATACAGACTGACTGGGCCATGGACCCAAAAATCTCTTCTATTGATTCAAAGGAGAAGGTGGCATCTACGAGGGCGTTCCATTCTGATGCCAGGAGGGCATCAGATGCCCAAATGTTTGATGTAAGGGACCAATCAGAAGCCCCTATAGTGGATGCTTCCCAAGAATAGGGGAGCCCTATTTCATAGAGTGGCCCCCTATAATCAAAATTGTGGATAGTGAGGCTGTTGAGTTAGCCAAAACCTCTATGGCTACCCAATCAATTGGTCAATCGATAGTTGACCAACCAAGGACTTCCTAATCAGTTGGGGAGTCTATGACACATGTGGATGCTACTCAGATAGCTAATAAATTACCTGAACATGACCCTATTATCCAGTCAGATGAGGGACCAGAGGAGCAGGATGATGTGGGCCAATCGAAGGAATCAATTGATCCCTCAATAGTTGCATAATCAGTTGGTCAGCCATCGATTGACCAAACCATGGTTGGTCAGTATGATGAGCAGCCAGAGGTTGAGCCTCTTATTGGCACACCACTAGACTAGGGCACACAGGAAGTAGAGTCATCAGATATCCAATAAATACCACCTCCATGGAGGAAAGTGGTGATTGGTCTCTCGATATCGATAACTGATATAGAAGCCTCAAGACCTACAAAGAAATTACGACCAAAAGATAAGGTAAAAATGCCACCATAGAGGAGATCGAAGGCTAAGGCCAAGAGGCCACCACAAAGATGAAAGAAGATGCAACAGGACCCAAAATCTGATGATGAATGGGTTGCATCAATAAAAGCCTTTGCAAGCCACCAACAAAAGTTCCAAGAGCTCAAGGAAAGCTTGAAGAAGGCTAAGAAAGAATGGAAGGCTCATAAAAATATGACTAGGGAGCTAGGTGTCAATATTAACCCTACTAGACCAGATCAATTTTAGGACCTGTATGGTTCTGTTGATGGGCATCCATCAAAGATGTAGGAGTATTTTTAGAATATGGGGATATATGACAAGGAGCCAATGATGCCATCATTGATCAAAGCACATGAACATTTACCGCCTAATAATGAAGAGGAGAATGATACAGATGAGGTGATGCTTGACCCGGAGATAGCATGACTATCGAAAGCCCAAGTATTTGATACATCTCGATTTTCACCATGGGATATGCCAGAGATTGCCACTATAGAATGACTTCCTATAGATCATTTCTACTAGAAGCAAGTTGAACCAACATTTTAGAAGGATGCAACCACATTTATTAGACTACAAGGAAAGAAAACATAGGTAGGCAGGGTTAGTATAAGAAGAAGCCTAAAATAAGGGAAGGTCCTAGCCAACCTCTAAGGCGTAGTTAGCACAAGAAAGCACCAGAGGAAGGTCCCAACTAGCCAAAGCAACGTGGCAAGCATAAGCACGATAAAGAAAGGGACAAAGCCACAACCAAAGAGAGGAAGCGCTGGAATAGAGAATATTGGAAGGTTGTTGCTAAAACAGGGGATTATCAGCAATAGGTGCCACGAGGACGTGGTAATACTTAGGCATGGGGGGATGATGAGCACCAAAATTGCTCATTTTTTGTACATGTTTTAATGGGGTTTTGTGCGGCATTATTAACATTAGAGATGTATTTTTGTGAAATTATTGCATGCATTTAATAGAAATTGATGTATTATACTTAACTGGTGTTTTAGTGGAAAATGTGTGTAGATGCAGTACTTTGTTACTTTTTTGCACCTTTTAGTCGAGGTCCCACATGGACCTAGCATTGGATGACACGTGTAATGCACTTAAGGAATGATGTGAGGCTTGATGGAGATAACGATGTTGGAAAATGACATCTAAATTCGCTAAGGCATGGTACATGTATCCTGGCCACAGGTCGAAAGGCACCTATCTTCCAGGGACAAAACAAGCACTTGACTTCCAGCAATATGTCGAAAGGTGCCCGTATTCCAATGACAAAGCATGTGCCTATCTTTTGATGATCGAAAAGAATAATAACTTTAGAGAAATGGAAAGGGCTTAAATGCGGTGCCTTTATCCTGATGGTAGGCTGAAAAGGGGCTTGTATTCCAACGAGAGACTGATAAGCATTTATAATCGATAAAATAAAGTGCGCGTTGACTGTTTAACTTGATGAATGTGTGTAAGTTTAGAAATAAATTATTATACAAACTTAGGGAGTGTAGCGACCCCGGGATGCACACACCACCCTTTTACTCTACTTGCAATGTTATTAAAAACCCAAGATGAAATGGAAGACAATGAAAAAGCATATAACATGAAAATAATAAATATGGATCTCTTTATTTGTATTGAAACTCGGTTACATGTAGGTCCCTCTTAGGGATACCCATATCGATACAATAAGGTTACAAATAGGTAAAGAGTGCCCCTTTCACGAAGAGGTGGTGTTCTTATAAAGGTTTCCCGATTCTGCACATGAAAATGTATGAGGGCTTACAGATGCCTCCTTCTCCAGGTCTGTTTCCTAGAGGGATCCCTTTTGCTCTCGTATGTTGCAAATTCCTTTCGATGAACCTGTGGCCCTGTAAGCAATGAAACAACAACACACACTTAGATGTCCGAGATTGCCTCCCCGGACGAGGTTGTTAGTAATAAAAGGATTTAACAAAAATATGATGAAACTATGCTATTAAATCATGTAAATCTATGCTAATGATATAGAAACATGAAGAAACATAATAAAAGAAGCTATGTCTAAAACCTAAGCTAAGCCTATGGGTCACTGTCCGAGACAACGACCGCTAAGGTAAACCTTGCTATCTTTACCCCAAAGTTATGGGTCAAAGCCTATATCTGATGTTGAAATAATAGGTGTTATGCTCTTCAATCCGTCAGGGCTTCGTCGTACACGTGATCTCCAAGGGAACTCTCCAAGTCTCGAAAGCTCTCCTCAATAAAAGATGTCTCGATGATAGATGTCTCTTAGGCTTGCACCTTTTATAGTGTGAAACCCTAGGTCTATGTCCAAGCCCTAGGAATGAATTTCTCATGCGTAGTGCAAGTTAGCATGAGAAGCTTTTGTCCTTTGTCTATGTTTGAAGGCCAGTTAACTGAAATCTAACTACCCACTTGAGCCTCCTATGCGAACCGGTCGTTAGCATGAGAAGCTTTTGTCCTTTGTTTATGCTTGGAGGTCGGTTAACTAAAGTTTAAATGCAAACTCAAGCCTCCTATGTGAACTGGTCATGAAAAGGAATGCAAAGTTACTCCCGCTCACCTTTATTGCATGCAGACTGCCACTTATGCCTGTGATTAGGCCTGTTTATCGGCAAAACTGCTTCTTATGGCTTAGCCGCTATTGTATGCAATGGCTAAGATTTGGCCGCTGTCGTCTGCAGCGGCTAAGGTCTAGCCGCTCTAGGCTTGAACGGCTAGGATCTGGCCGCTCTTGGCTTGAGCGACTAGGCTTGGATGGCTTGAAAAGGCCCAAAATAAGTGGTGAGAACCACTGTTGATTCTTGGAAAGTCCAAGATTATGTCATACGATCTTATGAATGTGTCTATGTGAGCAGCTCCCCTAAGCATGACACAATTTAGGTGTCTACAAATACCCCTTTTTACGACGTGCTGTGTGGGAAACACAATGCTAAGCAAAAAAACATAGACTAATATGTTTGTAAGGTGTATGATGATCAATGGTCTGATCAACGTCGGATGGCCTAATCATGCAAGATGGTGTGCATCCCTTGAATCATTGCCTCAACGTTTAGAGGACTTAGCTTAGTGGCTTGGGCATGTTAAATTACACTCATTCCTCAAACTCAATCGGGTAGCTTCAACTGCTACAATAGTTTCGACCGGTAGGAGAGCTATAATTGAATATGTCATGTTTGCTTACGTTCCCATCAAACAAGGGAAATTTGTGATTGTTGTATGCAATTATTCGTAGTATGAACATGATTTTGCTATGATCGAGTGATCTTTTGCTGATTTTGATTATGATTATGTTGAAGTTTTGAACTACTTCCTCACACAATGGATTGGTGAAGAAATGACAATGAATGAAGCAACAAGTCGCTTGACGAATTTGACTAATCTGGTTCCTTTATAGCATTTGTTGCTTTTAATGGGCAATCCCACATCCAAGTGTGATTCCAATTGTTTATGATGATCATCCATCCTTATCCCGAGGAGCGGTCCAACTATCAATAACTTTCTTAGGGAGTTAGGATGAGTGATTCTATTTATGTTTAGATTGTATCACTTTGACTTAATATTTTTGGTATCATAGGGGAATTAGAATGATCCTTTTGCACCCGTGGAGTAGTCCGACCATCTTGGTCTTCTTCGGGATTGAAGGGTGGCACATCGTAATTCCAAAATGAGTGGTTTTTGCCCCAAGTGGCCTTATGGTTATCTACTCATCTCATCGAAATACATGGAGTGTGAATTGCTGCAATCATCGAGTTGATAGAGTAAATAACTAGGTACGAGGTCTACCTGAGATTGTGCTTTTATGTGATTTTTTTTGTTATTTTGATCATTATGATGATCTTAAACCATCAAAATGTGTATATTTGTTGTTTTTGTGTGATTTATCAAGGAGGAAGTCCCTTGTTTTGATCTGTGGATTTTGTCGCTGTCAGGTCCAGTGGCCTATGAGTTCCTTCCTATGGCCGTTGTCGCCTTGAGCAACCAAGAATTTCAGGTCACAGACATTAGCAGTGGCCAAGGTGTAATTAAAGAAACATAAAATTTGCATTTTATAGGGTTTGACATTTCATTTTCACTGTTGAAGAATCGCTTTGGGAGCTCTGGTGTGACAACGACGATTGCAACTTTAGAGTTTACTGGCATTGAGGACATGACTGCGTAGGGTGATATATCAGTTGCTAGAGGAGCCAAAGCTTCTCGGGTATTTCTCTCTTCTAAACCCTGACCCTCTTTTCTCTTGTCTGAGTAAAACTGAACCTCACTAAGTAATGGGTAAAATGAACCTCACTAAACCTGTTGGTAATGAATAAACCCCGTAGTTGGACGTAGCTTACCTTTTGCTATGGTGGGTTAGTCCCCCTTTTTGTTCTCATTGCTTTGCCTTGGTAATTTCCAGCCTAGGGTTCCCAAGTTTTTTGTTGTTTACCTGTTGCTGCCATGTTAACCGTTTTTGAACTTAGCTTAGTTTTGATGTCTGCGTGGGAATTTGCTTAAAATTTTTTGTTTTTCCTTCCCTTTTATGTTTTCTATGTTATTTTGCAATTTTTGGATTTTTTTGTTCTTTTCTGGCCAAGGGTTCACGGGTTTGTCGTGTCGCCCCTCAGCCGTTGTCGCTCAGAGCGGTCAAGTTTGAACCCTAACAGTCAAAAATTTGATCGTTAGGTCTTGGCCGTTGCTGTCTTCAGCGGCCAGGTTTCGGTCACTGTAGGTGACAACGACTAAACCCTTAGCCATATTTTTTTTGCATTTGTTTTGCTAGTTGTTGGATTTGTTAGAATTAAAGTGCACTATGCCTCTGTTTTGACACTTTTCAATTTATATTGACACTTGTCAGTTTATCATATAGGCCTTCTGCTTATATATGTAACTCATTTCATGTATAATATTATATCATCTTGTTCATTCCATTTTAAGTCCCAACATTTGGTATCAGAGCAGGTTCCCTCTCCTACTTGTGAAACCCTTGAGGGGGGATTTCCCTCATGGAAATCCTCCCTCCCCCTCATTATTTTCCCCATTGATTTCTACCCATTTTTTTTTGGATACTAAGGGAGTATGCTCTCCATCCATTGCTGGATGGATCAGAAACCAGAAGTTGAAGGAAAATCCATGGCTGCCATAGAGGAACGAAAAATGGGATAGATTGGTTTGTTGTTATATTTTTTTCGTAGGTCCCTGGTGCAGTGATTGCAAACTGTGTACAGCTGAGGATAGGCAAGACAGGGAGTTTGAAGGCAACATTGTCAGTGAGAAGCACTCATAATTCTTCGTCTTTCAGGAGGTCACAGTCTGGCAGGACTCCTAGAAAGGAGGTTAGAGTATATACTGGCCCTCTTCAGTGGCTCCGAGGGCGTCGAATCCTGCCATGGTTGATACTGCTTGGGATATAAAGCTACGTGGAGTTTCATGTTCAATCAAAATGAGCTCACAGCGTAGATGGAGCTCACAACGCAGATGGAGATTTCGAGAAACCATGTAGATCAGGCAATAAAGAAATTGGATACTCTTGAAGATCGGTTTATGATTTTGCCTTGCCCATCATCCTCGATGAGTAAAGAAGCGTAGCTGCGTCATTCTGTGTCATGTTCACCCAGGGAAAATCATCGCTTTCACCCGACTGCAAAAGATAAAAAATGAAGGTTTTTTGCCTGGGAATATCTGTTTGAAGTAGATTTAGGCTGAGGAGCTGTCATTATTATGATGAACCTGCGTTGCTATCATTATTTTTAGGCGGAGGCAAATGTTGGCTCTTCATTCCCTCCATAAGGAATACTGCTGCCCTTCCTGAGCCGAGCTTTTGCACGAGATTGGGAATTGTGAAGACCAACGCCAAATTCGAATTCATGACCTATTTTTGGATATCGATAGTGGTATTGAGAGGATTAGCGACGGCGAGAATGACACAAAGGGATAGCACCACCAGGTGAATCCAAGTGTGGAGGTAAAATGGAACGACCAATGATTTTCAAGAGGTGCAAGTGGTTTAAACCCCCTTCTACGATGTTATAGCAGCAGACCTGTGGTTTTGTGCATCACCATTACCTACAAGGGCATCGAATGCATTCCCACACCCCGCCCACCACTCGACGTCGCTCAGCTGTCAAATCTTCTCCATGACATCAAGTGCTTCTCGACGTCGTCATTCCAAGTGAAGGTGTTGAAGAAGCTTCACTCTCTGGTGAAAGTTTGTATTGGTGTATATCATCTCCTTTTGATATGGAACAATGAAACTTTCAAGACGTGATGTAGATGGTGGCACTAATACCATCGTGTTGAGAATCAAGACATTTTGTCCCATGCTCCACCATTGCTAAATTCTATCTGTTTGAGCATGTAGAACAAGTGTTGCCGTCGATGAAGCCACGTTCAAAAGTGGGGCAAATATCACTGTTACCTCATGTTGATCGCCCGAGCCCACGTGGCCAAAATGGTAGTAACACTGTTCGACAATTTTAGGAGAATCCTCCTTGCAGACGGACGTCGAGATTGGTGCCATCGATCCGGGTCGTAGACGTTGAAGAAGACACTTCCATATTTTTGCATTCAAAACATTGTGAGGTGATGCATTGGAGCTATTATTTGGCGGTATGCCCGTTAAGCCGATGGGCGTGCTGGTTCCCGATCTATGCGATGTTCGGTGATGGGACTCATATCTAAGAAGTGTCTCTCTATAGCGACGCGCCTTTACCCAATGACACGATGTTGGGGCTCGTCTCTGGAGTCGCTGCCAGCAACGGTAACGCCAACAACCGCCTCTGCCTTGACAACACATTGGACCCTCTTAAAGTGAATGACAAGATCATGGTGTGCGAGAGGGGGTCGAGCACTAGGGTCGCCAAGGGGTTTGTCGTCAAGCAAGCTGGAAATTCAGGAATGATATTGGCCATTTGAATGTGATAATTATAATTTACCTTTAAAGTGGATGCACCACTTTGATTGTTTTTGGAACTTGAAGTGCTTGTGACTTATTGGCCGATAAACATTATTGGCCATTTTTTTAAAAAATGTTTTCCATATGGTGGAAAAGAATGTTTGTTATTTTGAAGAAGTTGTATTGGCGGATAGTATGGTCCTTGGCCATTTTTTCCATATGGAAGTGGCACTGAAAGGCCCACATGACCTGTTTATTATATTTCAAAAGTGACGACCTACATGGTCCCTGTAATTTCCCTATGAGGGAAATTGATGCTATTTTTTCCGCCTGAGAGCGATGTCGCCATTGAGCGATGTTGTCTATTTACTGCCTAGATAGGCATGCTATTGTTTTTCCACATGTTGAAGGACCCATTCACATACAAGTATAAGGGTATTTATAGTCGTTGGAAATGTTTTTCCGTGACGGACACAATGGTGGTGTCATATTGTAATTTTGAGGCTATTTCATTTGAGTTTTTTTAGCCTCAAAGTTTTCTACCTTGGAGTGCACTATCGGTTGAACCCAACACTCCCAAGGCACTTGTAAGTGAACCTAGTATCAAGTATTCTCCTCTTCTACTTGGCGGATGCAATAGCTGGTTACCCTTGCATTTCGGTAAGATGAGGTGACTACCATAAGGACACTTATTCTAGGGACTACAGACATAGACACCCTAGAATCTATCCGAGGTTTTTTTGGATCTACTTTTGAAGACTACAGACGAAGACACTTCAGAAGATTCTCTTCTATTCTTCTTTCTTCTTCTCCTCCATATTTGGCTTCTATGGCTCATTTTATTGTATTTCATGGCTCATTTTCTCTTATGTATTAAGGTGCATTTTCGGTAGATACCGATACCTTCTAGATTGAGTTCACCATGAAGAGGGATTTGATTATCATGGTGGATCTAGTCAGTGACCTACAAGTGGCAACATCCTCTAAGGATGACCTGCAGAGGCAACAAACCCATAAGTGACTGACCCTGAGGCACCCATGTTAACCTTGAGGCACTTAGATGGCTAACCCAGTGGCAACAAACCCATGGAAGTGGCTGACCCTGAGGCAATAGACCGAGATGTATACACAGTGAATCTAGCATTATTCACAGTTGGAGACCCAAGCGCAAAGAGCACGAGCCTAGATCAAATCAGCAATAAAAGAGGATGATAGGTTGCTTTTAGAGAATTCAACATTAAAGGGGAACGTTACCTAATATTGATTTGTTTTGTTTCTTCTTTAGTTAGGATAGTGCATTTTAAGGGGGAATGTTAGAATTAAAGTGCACTATGCCTCTGTTTTGACACTTGTCAGTTTATATTGACACTTGTCAGTTTATCATATAGGCCTTCTGCCTATATATGTAACTCATTTCATGTATAATATTATATCATCTTGTTCATTCCATTTTAAGTCCCAACAAGATTTTTATGACATATTTGATTTTTTTTTGAAATTTTTGAATTTTTGATTTGTTTGATTAGGTGCAATCTTGTCCTTTTGCTTAGACTTAGAATAGCCCATACTCTTTTGCACCATTTTCATGTTTATTGTGAATTATGCCTTAGATGCATTGTAGTTATGTTTTGTCTTTCTTTTGCTTTGCTTAGATCCTTACTGCTCGGGCTCGGGACCCGAAGCTCTTGCTTGACCTACTTCCTAGCTTTGATGATACGGACTGGGCATGGTTCAAAGCCCGTGGGTTATAGTATGTCATTAGGCTACCTTACATCATGGTAGATCAGGCTTACCTTACGGCTCTGGCCCATCGTTGGGACCCATGGACTAATACCTTCCACCTCCCGACCGGCGAGATGACCATTACACTGGAGGATGTATATAGGATCTTTTGGATTCCATTTGATGGGGTGGCCATTGTCTCTTCGGCCACTAATGATCAGGTGGTTGTCTTCACTCGGGTGTTTAGAGGGCACTCTATGGATGCTCTCAAGGACACCAAGTTTGGAGGAGTGTCCATCAACCACTAGCATGGGGAGGGTGTCTTTACGATGAGGCATGTCGTATTGTTGATGGTTATCAACAATGTTCTTATCCCGGACTACTCGGGTTTGAGGTTCTCGTGGAACCTTTTGGCGATGGTGCAGGATCTATTGGATAGCGAGGAGCCTATCATCTATGCATGGGGTAGATCGCTATTGGCTCAGTGCTATGATGAGTTGTACCACATCCATCGATGAGGACGTGTCAGCATTACCTGCAACTTGCTCCTACAGGTTTGGGGATGGGAGCATATTAGGGTAGATCACCCTAAGGGGCTCCCAACCGAGATTACAGTGATTGATGCTCGGACACAGTGCTATGCTGCTAGATGGGCTCGAGAGCATGAGGAGCATAAGAGCCACACTTTCATAGGGGAGCTGTCCCATTACACTGATGCTTTCACTAGACTTTTGGTCGGAGATGTCGTATGGCGCCCTTACCATGAGTGTCCTGCTTGGGATGATCCAACTAGCTTTACTGCCAGGACACGACGCGAGTGATGGCTCATTGGCCGTAAGATTACCATCCGAGAGTATTTCTTCTACTCTCGGGTTCTTCATCAGTATGGGTTGCAGCAGGATGTGCCCTTGGTACCATTCTTGTACAGGCGCCTCACAACAGAGAAGGACCTACCTCCATGATAGATTACAGAGCTTTCAGATGAGGAGGATGCCCCAGCTATTGACCCTAGAGTGGTTGGGGGAGTTATAGAGGCATACACTCAGTGGTGGGGTGATCGGATGTGGCATGGTGTCGATAGCCTAGGGCGTGAGGATGATGGTGGGGGTGATGGTGCAGATCCGATAGGATGTAGAGTCCGAGCCAGGACCGAGGTATGGGGCCAGCCAACAGAGCAGGTGGTAGTGGAGGATCCTGATGTTCCTGAGGAGGAGGAGGAGTTAGAGCTCGAGGAGAGAGACTCTCCTCTGAGAGCACAACTACATGAGGTCGAGGTTGAGCTTTAGGCAACTAAGATCTAGGTACAATGGTGAGATGCTACCATTGAGCAGCTCACAGCACAGATATAGGCTCTGTAGGCTACTATTGGGGGTGGCGATGCTAGGATGCAGTTTGTTGTTCCTCCTTCTACACCATAGGAGGTTCTAGTGGTAGGTTCAGGAGTAGATGTGGGACAACTTCAGTATTTGTTGGATGAGCATGAGGAGTGGATCCGGGGACTTGTGGATCATATCACCATTCTTTAGATGTAGCTCAGGAGGCATGGGATTGTCCCTAAGGATCCACCTGGTGTGGGTGGTTCGTAGGTCAGTGGGCGCTCCACCTCGGGGTAGTCTTCCACCCATCCTAGCCAGAGGACCCAGACTCGGACAGAGAGACCGACAAGCTCACATCATTCGACTCGCGACACCACCACGGGGGAGGTGGCACTAGAGGAGGTGATGCAGGGGGCTCAGGCCCGATATTTGATTGATGCTTTACTTGGTCCTTGATCCATTTTTGAGGTCGACTGACCTATATGATTGTAGCCCATGGGCATTTTTGTACATCCATTGGACTTGACACACATACTTTTATGATATCTTTGCATTATGACTTATTATGTGTATCATTTATTGCTCATGTTTTTGTTGTTATTTTATTTTATGATATGATGCGATGATGGTATTATGATGATTTGATGAATATGTTAGATGATAGATGATATTGAAGATGCTTAGATGGATGTGTAGATGCTTATATGATTTGATGATATGATGCGATGTATTTTGATGATGAATGATGAATTTATGATTGTATGCAAATGGATATTGCCTATATGTTTTATGATGTGGTTTATGGATGATTAATGACTTGTTTTTGTGAATATGATGTTATTGTTAAATGCATATTTTAACTTTGCTTTAATTGTATGCATCTAACTTATGTGATGGGATGGTATAAATGAACCTGTATGCTCTAATCACTTAAAACATACGGAATGCATATGACATTGACAATCTTAATGGGTGATACCACAGAAAGTAAAAAAATAATCATGAATTTAAATAATCACTCTTATCATAAGAATTGATTAAGTATTCATATATGAGATGTAATGGTGTGTAATGTATTTTCTTAATAAGTTTCTATAAATTAAAAGATATAAAGTAGTCGGTGGTCGTCTATATACTATTTCTAATATATATGCGGTATCTGTCCTACTATGTTGATACCCCCTAATTTATAGAATCTTATAAAGAAAGTGATGGTGTGAATGATGTTATGATTTGTTGCTATGTAAGAATTTTTGGGGCTTTTCGGAGATTCAAACACTCTAGTTACCCTATCAACAATTGTCTACTGACCACTTAGACTTTTGAAAAGTAAGGCTTTTACCATGGACCTAGTTTTTCATGATCTCTGTGTGTGCAAGTGATTGTATATTTTGAGGTAGAACTCAAGCATTTCCTTCGATGTCAGGTGGGATTCTTTCAGCCCATTGCTAAGATCAGGGATCCTCAAGTGTTCATCTCATCCTTATGTTGGACTTAGTTGGACTATACCACTAGGCAATATTGGGTTACCTAAGCTAGCTCATCCACATTCAAACATTGGTCTACACAAATGCATGAAGCAATTGTGATAGACATATCATCATGCGTAAGGATTTCTCCTTCCAATTTTGTACAATGTTGAGAATTCCAGGGATTCAAGCTTTATTCCTTTTGGCTTCTTTTTGGCTTTGGATATTTGCTCATATGTAGTGATGAAAATCATTATTTATTTTTGATTAATTTTTCTTTGAGCGAGGATTTTTGTAGTGATGATAATCATTGTTTATTTTGCTCATATGTAGTGATGAAAATCATTGTTTATTTTTTATTGATTTTTTTTTGAGCTATGATTTTTTTTGAATTTATGATTTGTGTATCGGATTATTGCTTTGAAATCTGGATTGTATGCTTGGCCTTTTGAATATGTACTTTGCTTTGGGATTTTGCTTATTTTGATTTAAGCAAGGGATTTGGATAGGGTAAAGCTTGTCCTTTTGCCAATTCTCAGCACCTTTAAACCGGTTGCACAGGGGGATAAGCAAGGAAGATCCTTTTCGCTTAAGGTAACCTAGACCGCTTTTGTAGCTTTCATCTTTTCCTTGTACCAGCTAGGATTTTAGTGTTTCAATTAGTGACGGGATCTTGAATATCCAAGGCATTATCATAGCTAGACCTTACCTTCTACTAATCAAAGTTGTTTTCCTCAAAAGTTGATAAGATCACTAGGTGTGGTTGATTAACCAAAAAACCTTAGTATATTATGTATAGCAACAAATAATGGTTGTGTTGAAAAACACAATTACACACATGTGTTGATGGAGGTATGGATTTGAATGATTTGTATGACAAACTTTGGTATCACTTTTAAGGCTCTCATGACATATGCAATTGTAGTGGATATGAAAATGCAATGCAATGATGTGGATGCAAGATGTGAGATGCAATTGTTTTTGTATTTTTGATTTTATGTTGTTTTTGTATTTTTGTTTAATTTGACCAAAGGGCTTATTATGCCTTTGGGGATTTTGGTTTTTGACCAAGTAGCATGAAGTACCCTTGGAGCTTTTTGAATTGATTTTGACCAAGCGGTTTGAATTACCCTTGGAGCTTTTGAATTGATTTTGACCAAGCGGTTTGAATACCCTTGGAGCTTTTGAATTGATTTTTGACCAAGCGGTTTGAATTACCCTTGGAGCTTTTGAATTGATTTTTTGACCAAGCGGTTTGAATTACCCTTGGAGCTTTTGAATTGATGTTTGACCAAACAATATGAATTACCCTTGGAGCTTTTGAATTGATTTTGACCAAGCGGTATGAATTACCCTTGGAGCTTTTGATTGATTTTGACCAAACGATTTGAATTACCCTTGGAGCTTTTGAATTGATTTTGACCAAGTTGTATGAATTACCCTTGGAGCCTTTGATTGTATTTTTTGAAATTTTATGTTTTTATGATTTGTTTTGTATTTTTGACATATTTGAATGTTTTTGTATTTTATGAAATATTTGAATGTTTTTGTATTTTATGTGTAGAATGCCTTTAAGTGAATGATATTGAGAGGTTCAGGCTCCTCAACACCATCTAATGATATAAGGTGATATGCTCCAGGCCCAACTCTCTATGAAATCATGTATGGGCCTATCCAATTTACCATGAACTTATCTCGCAGATGCGACGGCAGATTCGAATTCTGCTGGTTTTCTTTGAGCACTAGATCTCCAACCTTGAATTCCCTTAGGTGGAATTTACTATTGTAAGCTCATGCAAGGTGATCTTGGTAAACGTGAAGATGCTCTAAAGCATTGACTCGACATTCATCAAGAAGCATCAACTGATCAAGGTGGCCTTGTCGTGTGACATCATCATCTATGAAGTCCTTTAATGCTATGCGTAGAGTCAGAATTTCCAACTCTAGTGGCATGATGGCCTCAGTGCCATATACTAGTGAAAATGGTGTTGCCCTAGTGGGCATCCGTATACTAGTCCTGTATGCCCATAGTGCAAGAGGCAACTGCATGTGCCAATCCTTGTGATTGTCTTGCATCGTCTTCCTCAAAATGGAGACTATTATTTTGTTTGAGGCTTCTGCTTGCCCGTTTGCTTGTGGATAATAAGGCATTGAAAAACTATGTTGAATATGGTATTTGTTCATTAAAGCATGCACATTTTTGTTCTTGAAATATGGCCCATTATCCGATATTATCTTAGAAGGGACCCCAAAATGACTTATGATATTGTGGAGTATAAACTCCGCAATCCTTGGTCCAGTTGTTGATGTTAAGGGGATCGCTTCTACCCATTTAGTGAAGTATTCTGTGGCTATTATGATGAATGTGTGTCGGCCTGAGGATGGGGGTGAGATCTTCCCAATCAAGTCTAGTCCCCATTGCGAGAATGGCCATGCTGCCTGGATGGGCTGCAAAGCTTGCGATGGTAAGTGCGTTAGATTTGCATGATGTTGGCACTTACTACATTTCTTGACATACTCATAGTAGTCCCTTTCCATGGTGGGCCAATAGTAACCCATTCTCAAGATGCGCTTAACGATGGCCATGCCACTGAAATGGCCTCCACATGTGCCATCGTGAGCTTGCAAAATTGCCCAGGATGCTTCCTGGGGCTCAAGACAATGGAGTAATACTCCATCATATCCTCGTCTATAGAGGATTTCTCCTAGAAAGATGTATCTTGTTGCTCTCTATTTGAACGTTCACCTTTCAGTATGCGACAAACCTTGAGGTACTATTCCAAGCTTCAGGAAGTCCCGTAGTTGGGAAAGCCAATCCTGATAAGCCATGACTTCTATAGAAAAGATAACTTGCTCTTCTTGTATTTTTGAGCTAGTGAACATGGATTGAGGAACAACTCTATGGTGTATGGTTGCACCACACTCCATAGGTCCTTGGGAGATCAAAGACCCCCAAGGTGTCATTTGCAAGAAATCTCTAGCTGTGAAGGACCAATCCTGATTTGGCTCGATGTTGATCATGTTGATTGATTCTTGATTGTCAAAAGCTTCATGATGTATTGTTGAGTGTGAAAGCACTTTCACATGAATGGTTGTAAAATCAGTAGATGGATTCTGAGGGATTAAGGATCCCAAAGAGGCCATAGTGTCTACAAATCTATTCGACGTACGAGGGATTGCCTCGATGTCATACCATTCCAGTCGGGCTAGGTAAGTGTCAACAAGTTCCTTGTAAGTCTTCAGGAGTGGGCACCTGCATTGGAATAGTCCTTTGACCTAGTTTACTATGAGCAAGGAGTCACCAAAGATATTCAATATTTTAATACCCATTGCTATGGTTGTTTGGAGTCCCAGGATCAATGCTTCATATTATGTATTGTTGTTTGTGCATGGGAAGTCTAGTTTGAATGATAAGGGCAATGGAGCACCCTGTGGTGTGATAAAGACAATCCCTGCTCTACCTCCTTGTTCACACTTTGAACCATCGAAGAACAATGACATGTCTCTTTCTTTCTTAGGTTCTTTGAGTTCTGGAGGATCTGATAATGCAAAGACCGCATCATCAAGCAATTCTATGGTGAGAGGCTTGTTATCCTGAAGAGGCGCCTCTGCTAATTGATCTGCTATGACTTGTCCCTTGATGGAATTTTGGCTTATGAACTCTAGATCAAATTCTATCAATAGCATGATCCACTTTGTGGTACGTGTATTGTGATATGTCTTGCTCATCATGTACTGCAAAGGATTTTGTTTTGATATGACGTAGGTCGTATGGCTCAACATGTAGTGTCACAACTTTCGAGTTGCAAAGACCACTGCTAAACACAACTTTTTGACATACGCATATCCTAGCTCATAACTCACCAAGGTGCGACTAATGTAATATATGGCTTGCTCTTTGTCTTGTGCATTCTTTTGGGCTAACATGGTGCCCAATGCAAAATCAGTAGCTGATATATATAGTAAAAATGGTATGTCTAGCCTTGGTGGAGCCAATACTGGTGGTGTTGCTAGATAAGTCTTGATCTCTACAAAGGCTTGATGGCATTCTTCATCCCAATGAAAGGGGACTTCCTTGCATAGCAACCGATTCATAGGTCGGCATTTGTCTGATAATTGCATGATGAATCTTTTGATGGATGCTATCTTGCCTTGTAGGCTCCTCAACTCCCTAATGTTGGTAGGGGCGGCCATTTCTAGTATAGCCTTTACCTTTGCAGGATCGACTTCAATGCCTCTCTTGGATACGATGAATCCCAAAAGCTTGCCAGAAGTTATGCCAAATACGCACTTCTTAGGATTCAATCGGACATTGTGTTCTATGAGGTGATCAAAGACTTGTCTAAGGACTTCGACATGCTCTTGCCGCAATAGGGACTTGGTCAGTAAGTCATCCATGTAATCTTCTAAGATCTTATGCATATAGTCATGGAATATGTATGTCATGGCCCACTGATATGTGGCACCAACATTTTTGAGACCGAATGGCATCACTTTGTAACAGAATGTTCCCCATGGAGTAATGAAAGTAGTTTTATGTTGATCTTCGAGCTTAATCCGGATCTGGTTGTATCCAAAAAAACCATCCATTAGGGAGAGCATTTCATGACCTACGGTTGCATCTACAAGAGCATCTATGTTTGGCAATGAGAATGAATCCTTTGGTGTTGCCCTATTTAAATCTCTGAAATCCATGCAGATACGGACTCTTCCATCGGGTTTCCCCATGGGTACCATGTTTGACACCCACTCAGGGTAGTCAATAGGAACTATGAATACTGCATCCAATAGTTTTTGCAATTCATTCTTCACCATCAAAGCGATGGTTGGATGCATTTTCCTCAGCTTTTGCTTGACTGGCTTCTTCATGGGATCCAATGAAAGGTTGTGAATGACTAACTTTGGATCTATCCCTGGCATGTCTTTGTAAGTCCAAGCAAAAATATTTGGCCTCTCTTTGAGGAGAGGAATTAGGATGGCTTGTTCCTCTGGAGATAGACTTTCTCCGAACTTGAATTTTCTTGGTTGGGTAGGATCATCACTGATGTCCACCTCGAAAGTCGCTTCTATAGCCATATGTGACCCATCCTCTAGCTGATGAGGCATGGGTATCAAATGAATGTCATCGATGGGATTTATAGGACCTAGTGACTCAGGTTCCAAACCAACATGGAAGATGTCATACGCACAACCTGATGCAAAATGGAATGGTTGTAACATCTCTTCATTGGGGAAGAGGTCTTCAGGCTCTATGGGTGAATTAGCATGATCCCAATCAATAGCCTCTACATCAAGATGCAATGATTTGGTAGGATCTACTGGATTATGAAGTGGAGTGGTCAAATCAATGGAGATCATGTTGATGGATGGAATGAAGTCTCCAGGACCACATGGGTGCAATCTTGTCTCAGGGGTTTCCCTTCCATACTCATGATGAGGTTCTAGAGGAATGGGAATTTTTGGATCTGGCCCATGAGTAGGGTGGACAATAGGATCATTGGGCTCTAATCGCTCTCTGAATGTAGGTAGAGGGGGATTGACCATCCGATGAATGGCAGCTAGGTCAATAGGTCTCCCCAAAAATCATAGATGAGGGTCTATGGCATGGAGTGCCGCCTCTCTCTCTACTAGCTCATTGACTTGCCGCAAGTGGTGAGGTCCAAGATAAGCCATCTCGGTCTCATCCTCAAAGTCATCATCACTTATCCAAAAACCGTTAGCATTGGTATGCGGCCCTAAGACAAGGGGCTCATGTCTTGGCCCTAAGTAGGCCATCTCTATTTCATCTTCATATTCTTCATCACTTATGAAGAATCCATTTGCATTTGTCTCTTGCCCCAAAGTCAGGGGTTGATGGCTTAGGCCTAAGTAGGCTCTTTCTATTGAGTCTTCTGATTCATAGTCACTTTCATCTGATGTATACCCACTCTCATCGTGGATGGACCATGTGAATCTTTGTAAATAGTGAGGCCCCTGATAGGCTAAGCCAAGTTGTGCCTCATCATCACTTGCTTCATATCCATTCTCCTCATCCCATGAGTTGTACCCTATTGGGGTGGAATCAATTGAGATGTTTGGATGATAAATTTTTGGTGGTGGTATGTTTACCATGGCCACTTGTCTATTGCTCAAATTTCCTATTCTTAGGGGATGATAAGGAATGAAATCAATGTCTTCTCCTAACCCTAAGCTTAATCTTTCCAATGCCACTACAAGAGAGTCATCTCGACCTCCGATATAATAGCCTAAGCCAAATATGTCAGAGGGAAGCTGATATTGTGGCTCGTATGGCCGCCTGCGCCCCTGCTCATATATGCCAAGGCCATAGCCATGCCAATGGCAATGCTCAAAGTAGCTTAGAGAAAACTCAAGGTTAGAGAGGTAACGAACATTGATCATGAATAATTTATCACTATCCTCTTCTATATCTGAAGACTTATGAGCGCAGTCCAGGTCGACATAGACAAAATTGGTTTGGTTGGGAGGGATTCCAAGTGGAACCACTATTCCCACTGGTGGCCTCAAGTCCTTAGGCCTTCCCATGTCTTGTGTAGACTCAATGATAGGTGTAAAGGTGATGTTCTACACAAGGTACTCCCCTATGCCTATGCTTGCCAAGTGTATTGATGCATGCGATGTGGATGACCCTACGGATGACACTGGTGAAGCAGGGTGATAATCACTATCTTCATCTTGATCTTGAAGATCTTCTTCTTCCATAGGACTTGGCATTTCAGCAATGGCTATAGTTGGCACTTCCTTGGGCCTTTCTTCCTTAACTAAGGGTGCCTTTAGCTTCTGATTGTCTTTTGGTTTTGATGTTGATGGTACTTTAGAAGCATTGACTACTTTGAGTGCACCAGGAGGTGTTGAAGTGCATGGGTCTTTTCTTACCCCTTTGTCTTCGTTATCCACTTGTGTGGTTGGGGATGAAGGTGCTACGTACAGGTGGGTAGAAGGGATTACAAATTCTCCTAGAATGTCCACCTGATTGATGTATTTAAAAGGCTCTTCATCGGCCAGAACCACATAGACTTTGTTCTCGTGCACATACTTGACACACTGGTGCAAGATCGAAGGCACACACTTCATGGCCCTTATCCAAGGGTGCCCTAAGAGGATGTTGTACTGCATAGCTCCTTCCAAGACATGACACATCATGGGGATGGTCTTGTGCCCCACCTTGATGGGTAGGACTATCATTCCCATAGTATTGCATAAAGCATCATTAAAAGCTCTCAATGTGTAAGCTCCTGGAATGATATTGGACTTGGGGATCTTGAGGTGCTCTATTGTAGTTGTTGTGATAATGTTTATCGATGAACCTGTATCGACCAAGACCCTCTTGAAAGGTAAGTTGTTGATTGTTGCTACAATGTTTAGCGGAGGGTCTGGTAAGGCAACAGGAACTGTCTTAATCTCATGATCATAGAATCGGATTACAGGTTCCTGGCATTCTTGCACTTGTCCCACAAAGTGAGTGAATGCATTCGCATCTTGCGGTTGGAGCTCAATTGTCCTTAAAATCTCCATTAGAGTCTCCCTATGCTTTGGGGACTATTGTATGAGCTCATAGATGGATAACTTAGCTGGAGTCATCTGTAGGTTTTGCTCCAATCTACTCCGAATAGTTACCATAGGTCACGTTGGTGGACCTGGAAGGTTGTCTTACCTTTGCCTAGGAGTGGTTGGGATGTTCATGGGAGCTGCAGGTGGTTGCGGTTGACCATACCGCCTAGTCCTTGTTGCTATGTTAACAATCTCAACCATCCCAATGCATCCATGGGTAGGTATGTCAGCTCGAACCTGATTGACTTGGGCCCCTTGCTCTCGAGGGGCCTCATGATTGGGCAATGGGTTTTTGTATATGCCCATGTCTCTATTATCGGGAGCCAGTGGGTTGTCAACTTTGAGTTCTCCTACCTCAATCATGTTTTGCACTTGATGCTTAAACCCGATGCAAGCCTCAATGTCATGCCCCGGTATCCTATGATAAGGGTAAAATTGATCTTCCCTATATCCTTTTGGCTTAGGATGGTTGGGATCTATAAGAGGTATATCAAGAAATCTGATCCTCCTAGCCTCGCTCAACTGATTAAATATTGATTGCATTGATTCTGTCAGAGGCATGAAATAATGAGGTGGCTTGCATTCTTGATTTCTTCCCTGATTGTTCTTTTGGTCATAATTGGCTGGTGGGGGATGTGCTTGATAGTTCTGGGGTTGTTGTGCACCCCCATCCTTGGGTGTAGCCAATACGACTTGATTGACTGGAGTAGGGTTGCCCTGCTTCTATTTATACTTGTCATTCTTACCATTCTTGTTCCACTCCTTTTTGTTTCGGAGTTTAATGGTTCCCTCATCTACTTTTATTTCTTCGATGAGCTTGGCCTATGCCAAAGCTTCCTCAAATGAAGGATACTACTGAAGTTGTAGCAAGAGGGAGATGTGTTTAGAGCAACTTTTGGTGAACATGTGAATGATCTCTTCTATGGGAATGGAGAATGATAATTTTACCATGACTTTTCTCCATCTATTCCCATAATCCATTACTGGCTCATCATCATATTGTTTCAAGTTGGCCAGGTCTGAAAGGTTCACCTTCTTCTTAGCACCAAAGGAGAAATGCTTTAAGAATGCGTTTACTAGTTGTTCAAAGTTGGTTATGCTATGCTTAGGTAGTTGGTTGAACCATTGAGTGGCAGCACCTAAAAATGTCATTATGAATGTTCTTAGCATGAGAGCGTCATTGTCTTCAAGATGAAAATAGGCATTGATAAAATTGGTGACATGCTCTTGTGCATCCTCTTCACCCTTAAAATTTTCTAACCTAGGCATCTCAAAGTGCTTAGGATATGGAGGGCTAGGGATTGATGGGCACAATGGTTGGTTGTGTATTTTGCTCAATGTTGGTGAGTTCCCAGCTGCCTCTTGTTTCTCAAAGGTTTTCATCTTTTCAGCAAGCTCTTGAAATGCCTTTGATGCATGGATTTCCTCCTCTTGTAAGCCTATTCATAGTGGCAATGGAGGTAACTCTCTATCCATTTGATTTGTTCCATTTTCCTCCCTCCTACGAGGGGACTCAGGATTGTGATCCTGGTTTGTTGTGTTTGCCCTTCCCCCATTAGTTGGATTTCATTCATGGTTTGGTGGGGGATTTCATTGTGGGCTATCTTGTCTAGTGCACCTCTCCTTAGGTGAGTCAGTGCATCTAGTTCTTTGGTGGTCACCACCATTTATCTATAAATTGTTAAGAGCTAGCCACTCAACCTGCTCTCTTAAACATTGCTCATGTTGGTGCAAGAGTCTTTCTCTTTGTTTATCTTGTTTGAGAGCTTCCACTAGCTCTCACTCCTTACGTAATGCATTTTCTAACCACCTCATTCGGTCAGTTTGTACTGTTATAGAAGACTCATGTTTATCTGACTCTATTCTTGTTGTCTTGACTCGTAGATTCCTCGAGGAGGTTTCTGCTGTATCTGTACTCTTGCTAGCTAATGTGACTTGTTCAGTGTACTATTGAGTATCCCTATGATCAGACTCCATGCATCTACTATAGGGTCACTCTGAGGTACCCCTAGACTAGGAGATGTGTTTAGAAGTCATAGTTCATGAGCTTCCAGATGTAGAGTTCTCAGTAGCTATAGTTCTTTGAGTTGGTCATGTAGGAAACCGATCCAACCCATCTAGTTGTCTTGTTTTCCATGGCTGGTCCCATGGGGTGCCATTCACTCCTATGAGGTCATAGTCTATGGGAATATTTCCTTTTGTGTGAAGGGTTTCTTCTATATGATTCCCATGACTAGATGTAGCTCTAGTTTCCTGCCCTTTAGTAGGCAAACCTGTTTCATATGTTTCTTGTGAGTCTTGAGGTGTTGCAATTCTTGTTTGCCTTCTTGATGAAGAGGGCTTTGTGGTAACATGTTTTCTCCATGTGGATGGAGATGTAGCAGTCTCATCATCCCTATGTGAAGAATGAGTCTTAGAACCTTCTTTATGTCCATGTGAGGAGGAAGCCCTTGAAGCTTCCTCACATCTTTGAGATGTTTCTGTGTGTTTAGAGGAGGCCCTTGAGGTCTCCTCATGTCTCCTTGATGAGGATGGTTGTGAAGCCTCTTTTTGTTTATGTGACTTTGTTCCATGATGTGGTTCCTTACTTGGGGTTTCTCGAGGAGATCCCCCAAGGGTTGAATTATCACCCCTTAGGCTCATGGAGCTACGTCTCACGGTCTTACGGGTAGGTCATTCAATGTTACTATGACTCCGCCTATGGGTATGAGTTGCTTCTATCTCTCCCTCGATATCAGACCGAGGGTGCTTACTTCTTGTTTTGACCATGTTGTCTTATGAATTGATCTTTTGAGTTGCAATTTAGGAATAACCACACAATACCAAACAAATGTTTATCTTGATTACCGATTTAAGTGTGCCCTAAACTATTTGGTGTGTTTTGATGTGTTGTTCTTTCGATTTCTTTGCTCTTGTTCTTGGATTAAGAATGAGAAGACTCATCCATAGTGACAATCAAGTACACCCATGCCAAACATGATTTTCTCAAAAGAAGCTAGGGTACACCATTGAAGACCCAATGGAGGGTTCGCCTAGCTCTTCCACTCTGAACCAATGATTGTTCCAATAGTGGGAGACAGTTTGAGCACAAGTAACTTAGTGTCACTATAAGTAAGTTTCTCAATCCATTTCTAGGAAGCTCTAGGGGGTAAACCAGTGGAAGGAGATGAATTCCAATGTCACTGGACTGAATTGAAGGTTGGTGATGAAATCCAACTCCCCAATGTTTAAATGAGACGTGCGTGTGTGGTGTTCATTTTAAGCTTGCATAACATAAAGTGCATCATATAGCAGCAATGAATCTTTCCTATATGCCTAAGTGCAAAAATATATTTCAATATTCAGAAAGATGCATGAACTACTATGATTTGTATGAGCGCACTTTATTTCGTGCAGCTATGGCCTCTAGCAGGGCCTCAAAGCAAGCAAACAACATACAATGTCTAGCACGTTGGATTCTAGGGTGAAATTTTTAGGCATAAGCCTTGTTCCTAGCAATGCCTAGTGGAAAATTTAAAAGAAGATCTAAGATATGCGAAATGCTTAATTCTTTCTCCTTTTATTCTTTCAATTTCCAAACATAAATGTGCTTTAAGTTCTCTATTTTAGACACAAAAGTAGATAGAAAGTTGTAAAATATCAGAGAAGCTATACCAACCTTTGATCCAGCTCAGAGAGTCGATGTTTTGACCTCTACTGCACTCCAGTTCTAGCCGTTGTTGACCAGAGCTGGTTCTTGGCCATTGTAGCTCAAAGCGGCTAAAGCTCTATTGGCCGTTGTAGCTCGAGCGACTAATTTTTGGCCATTGTAGCTTAGAGCGGCTAGACCTGCACACAAAATTAAGTTAGTATTCTAATAGAAAATGAAAAATTAGTGGAGGTCCCACCATGATCGCCATCTGTAGCGACCCCGGGATGCATGCACCGCCCTTTTAACTCTACTTGCAATGTTATTAAAAACCCAAGATGAAATGGAAGACAATGAAAAAGCATATAACACAAAATAACAAATATGGATCTCTTTATTTGTATTGAAACTCGGTTACATGTCGGTCCCTCTTAGGGATACCCATTTCGATACAATAAGGTTACAAATAGGCAAAGAGTGCCCCTTTCATGAAGAGGTGGTGCGCTTATAAAGGCTTCCCGGTTCCGCACATGAAAATGTATGAGGGCTTACAGATGCCTCCTTCTCTAGGTCTATTTCCTAGAGGGATCCCTTTTGCTCTCGTATGTTGCAGATTTCGTCCGATGAACCTGTGGCCCTGTAAGCAATGAAACAACAACACACGCTTAGATGTCCGAGATTGCCTCCTCGGATGAGGTTGTTAGTAATAAAATAATTTAATAGAAATATGATGAAACTATGCCATGAAATCATGTAAATCTATGCTAATGATATGAAAACATGAAGAAACAGAATAAAAGAAGCTATGTCTAAAACCTAAGCTAAGCCTACGGGCCACTATCCAAGACAACGACCGCTAAGGTAAACCTTGCTCTCTTTACCCCAAAGCTATGGGTCAAAGCCTATATCTGATGTTGAAATAATAGGTGTTATGCTCTTCAATCCATCAGGGCTTCACCATACACGTGATCTCCAAGGGAACTCTCCAAGTCTCAAAAGCTCTCCTCAATAAAATATATCTCGATGATATGATGTCTCTTAGGCTTGCACCTTTTATAGTGTGAAACCCTAGGTCTATGTCCAAGCCCTAGGAATGAATTTCTCATGCGTAGTGCAAGTTAGCATGAGAAGATTTTGTCCTTTGTCTATGTTTGAAGGCTAGTTAACTGAAATCTAACTGCCCACTTGAGTCTCCTATGCGAACTGGTCATTAGCATGAGAAGCTTTTGTCCTTTGTTTATGCTTGGAGGTCAGTTAACTAAATTTTAAATGCAAACTCAAGTCTCCTATGTGAACTGGTCATGAAAAGGAATGCAAAGTTACTCCCGCTCACCTTTATTGCATGCAGACTGCCACTTTCACCTGTGATTAGGCCTGTTTGTCGGTAAAACTGCTTCTTATGGCTTAGCCACTGTCATCTACAATGGCTAAGATCTGGCCGTTGTCGTCTGCAGTGGCTAAGGTCTGGCCGCTCTAGGCTTGAGCGGCTAGGATCTGGCCACTCTTGGCTTGAGCGGCTAGGCTTGGATGGCTTGAAAAGGCCCCAAATGAGTGGTGAGAACCACTGTTGATGCTTGGAAAGTCCAATATTATGTCTTATGATCTTATGAGTGTGTCTATGTGAGCAGCTCCCCTAAGCATGACATGATTTAGGTGTCTACAGGGAGCACTATTTTTAACTTAAAAAGATTAATTTTAGCATAGTTGCTCTTTTATTAGACACCAATTAAAACTGCGCATGAACCAACCATAGCGAATCACGTGAAATGATTAAAATAGAACAATCTAATTCTATAACAGGGGATGACCGCATTCTGTATAAAATGCAAGCCTCCCTTGAAGTGAAGGATCTTGAACTTGAATAATATTTTGTACTGCATTATTTTAATAAAAGTCTTGAGTGTTCTTTTAATTTGTGTGTTCAAAAGAGTGACTGTGTGAATTAGTTGGGCAAATGTCTACTAGACCCACTCTAGGCAATATTCCTCCCCTATTTATGCTTTCATTATTTATGCTATTTATTTTCTTGCTTTATTTATTTTTGCAAGTGTGTTTAATTCTGAAAATTTATACTTTATTAATTTTTGCAAGTGTGTTTAATTCTTGCAATTTCCTGCTTTATTAATTTTTGCAAGTGTGTTTAATTTCCTACACTTTCCTTTCAGTCATGTGTTTGATAATGATAGTTTAATTTATTTTTCCTACAATTTCAATTAGTGTTTATTTTCCTACACTTAATTATTGTTGGTTTGGATGAACTTAAACTACACGAACAACACACCCCCACCAAACCAAGTGACACATAGGACTCATCTCCTAATTTACTACAGGTATATATTTTACACTAGTACTTAACAAGTTTATGAACTCCCATATTGATAAAATTAAATGGAAGAAAAATAACTATTTTCACAAACACCATTTTTTGCTCACCAGAAGTTTATCATTAAGAACTTCAAACTCCTCTAATCCTAGAATATTTGATAAAAAGACCTTACCTCCTTTTTTTATTTCACTTTGTTCTTCAATCCAAACCCCTTATATTGATTTAATTCTACTAATTCTGGATGTTGATCTCTATACTATTGCCATCCTCTAAAAAAATTGTGTTTTTATCTCCTTTTAACCAAGTTTGTCTTGATTTTATTCTTCAAAATTTCTCTCCCTTACTCAAAATATTATGATATTCACTAACTCCCTTTCCTTTGAGCTTGGATTATTATGATATTTTTTATTAATGTTTGAGAAGGGGTGTTGAAAGGTCCCCAAACCTTTTACATAGTAGTAAGAGATTTAACAATATGCTAAAAGATACATCTTCTCCACAAAATATGTATGCTAAACAAAGAAGGTCGTGATAAAAACACTCATTTCACATTCTACTTCGTAGTCAAACAACATACATACATAACAAATACTAATAGGGTTTAGAAATAGACAATCAAAGCATAAGTAGTATCATACTAAATCAATTTTTTTTTTTTTTGTGGAAAACATCCCAAAAGGGATGCCACTTTCGGGTAAGACCCAAGGAGGCAGGGGTATCCATTCCGACAAAAACGCCCAGGACTCGGACCCGGCCTACCACCTTTGACACACTCAAGGAGCAAACAAACACACAAACCCAATTAAAAATAAGCAAATAACAACAAAAATAATAAAATAAAATAAAAAACATGCTCCTTGAGTGTGTCAAAAACAAAAGCACAACCAAACACGCACAATAAGATAAAAGAAACCACAACACAAACCACATAGAAAAACACAAGAAACACATAACAAAACACAGACAAGACAAAAACAACAGAACACTACAAAGACATAACCCAAAAAAAAAAAAAAAAAAAAACACAATCAAAACCTTAAAAATTAAAAAAATAAAACAAAAAAATAAATAAAAAACAACCAACAACAGACAATAAAAAAAAACAAAAAATATAGAAAACACTCACCCATAAAAACACGAAATAACACAAACAAAGAGAAACCCAAGAACAAGAACGAAAAAAAACACAAGAACAATAACAAAAAACATAAAAAAAACAAAACAACAAAAACACAAGAACAACACAAAAACAAAACAAAATTAAAAAACCCACCCACCTTAAAAAACTAAACAAAAAAAACAAAAAGGAAAAAAGAAATAAAAAAAGAACAAAACAAAGACCTATCTAGACCATAAGACTATTAAGGCAAGAATCAACAGAGGAAACAAAATAAAGAATAGAATGAGCTAGGGAACTAAAAAAAACTGAATGAACCAAAGAGAAGCAAAAAAAAAAAAAAAGAAGAAACTAGGTACCTTCAGAACTGGAGCCATCCAAAGAAATGATAGAAAGAAGAGCTTCCCTAATTTGAGAAGCCCACCATATAGGAGGGTGGCCATAACAAGTAAGATCACCTTTGTCCAAAGCCCAATTAGCTAAAGCATCAACACTCTTGTTTTGATCTCCGACCACATGATTGTAATCAACTTTCAAAAATCCCATCCGGATTAACTGAATCTTCTCAATAATTCTTTTTATTCTCCAATCCACCTTATGATTCTTAGAAGGATTCTTCAAGAGATTAATCATAAGTTGAGAGTCGGACTCAACTAACACCTTTTCCCATCCAACCTTAGTAGCCTCCTGAAGACCTCCGAGGATACCATACCCCTCAACAAGGTTATTGGAAAGAATACCCAAATTCTCAAGAAAAGTAAAAACCAGGGAGCCATCTGAAAGTCTACCAATTCCTCCCACACTGGCTTTTCCAGGGTTCCCTCTAGAGGCTCCATCAGTATTGAATTTTCCAAAATCCTTAGGAGGAGGTTGCCAATTTCTATTCCTATCCAATTTACTAATACTCACATTCCCTTTAAGATGGTTGCCCTTAGAAGGTTTAATCTTCAATATTTGCATCACTTGATCCCATATTTGGTGGGAGTTTTGGGGGTGATTAAGGAGATGATGGACTGATTCAACTAAGTTGGCTATGGTATTTTGCCAAATATAGTGAATATCCTTCCTATCTTGATTAAAAATTTGGTTGTTCCTTTCATTCCAAATATTCCAAAGAAGGATGGTAGAACCCATCCAAACTAACTGCCTAATAAAATGATCAACACCCTCTTGATTAGGCCAATCCCTCCAAAGCTGTTCAAAAGTAAAAAAATTGGACCACTGTAAGCCAAGTAAAGTGGCCATTCTCCTCCACAACTCAGAGGCTAAAGTACACTCAATAAAAATATGGTTGATATTTTCTACATTCTCTTCACACATTTCACATCTAAAAGGGCCATGAAAACCACGCTTCATAAGTTGCTCACCAGTAAGCACCCTACGATGCAATAAAAGCCAATTAAAGAACCTCACCTTAGGCCAGAGCTTTTGAGCCCACAATTGAGAAAATATGTCAGAAGAATGGTTGGGATTATTATGGCATAAGGTCAAATAACCTTGAGCAACCTGAATACTCACCCTTAGTAGTGTTGTTCCATCCAAAACAATCTTTTTCATGGGACCAAGAGAGGGATCTCATATGAAGGATGCCTTGGATATCTTGTCTTTGCCTTTCTGGGATTTGAATAGGCCAGTCCTCAATAGGGATCCAATATCTACCAACCTTTGAATTACCGGTATGGTATCGATAGTAATTAGCCACCTTTATCCAATTAGCTCGGTGAAGCTCCTCCATCCAAGGCCTCCAATCGGGAAACCGAGTTATCAAAGGCTTGTGACCATCCCAAGAATCTGTCCAAAAATTTGCATGTTGACCATTATGAATGATCCAAAATAATTTTTTCTTAATCAAATCCTCACCAGTCTTAAGAACTGCTAAAATGGGAGAACCTTTGGAAGGAAGTTGATAGCGAACAAGGTCTTCGGGACTTTTGTTCTCAAGCATATTTAGCACGGAGATTATTGGCCCAAAGAGCATTGGGGTTATGCAACATCCTCCAATATAATTTAGCAGCTAAAGCTTTGTTGTTATTAATTGAAGACCAGTAAACCTAACCCCCCTTCACTCTTAGGAAGACATAAAGTATCCCATTTCACCAAGGCCCATTTTCTTTTCTCCTTAGTACCACTCCAAAGGAAACGATGACTGATTTGATCCAATTCTCGAAGAACAGCCTTTGGAATATTCAAAATGGAAGAAACATAAATAGGAATAGCTTGAAGGACTGATTTTACCAAGGTGATTCTACCCCCATAAGAAAGCCACTTGTTGGTCCACTTTCCAATTTTCTTCTTGACTTTGTCCAACAACCAATTCCAATCTTTATTTTTCTGCCTTTGAATATTTATGGGAATACCTAAATAAGTGATTGGAAGAGAGGTCTTCTTATATTTTAGCTTATCCAAGACCATGGATTCCTGTCTAGCAGAGCAGTGAAAGAAAATAACTTTAGATTTGTGTTCATTGATCAACCGCCCGATAGCCTTAGAAAAATAGCTAATGATTTGCTTAATATTAGAAGCTTCCTTAACCGTAGCTTTACCTAAAATAGTAGAGTCATCCACAAATTGAAGATGAGAGATAGGTCTAGCTCCATGAGCAATGGTAACTCCCTCAAGGGTTTTGTTTTCCCTCTTTTTGGTTATAGTCCTACCCAAGCATTCAACAAGAATGATGAATAAATAAGGGGATAGCGGGTCACCTTGCCTAATACCTCTGGAAGTCGGGAAAGACTGAGAAGGCCTGCCATTGATAAGAACTAAGTAGGAAACCGAAGAGATACATCCCATAATCCAATCCATCCAATCCTTAGAGAAACCAAATTGCCTCAAAACTTTGATAAGGAAGTGCCAATCCACTCTGTCATAAGCTTTGGATAAGTCTAACCGAATGAACATGGAAGGAGAATTTTGCATATCCATGGAATGGATGGCTTCCTGAGCAAGAACTATCTCATCTACTATTTGACGTCCTTCCACATAACCCCCTTGCTCTGGGGAAATAATCTTATGCAAAAGAGGCTTCAACCTTTTTGCCATGATTTTAGTAATGATTTTGAGAAGAACATTACATAAAGCAATAGGTCTAAAAGCTGAGATATGATCAACCTCTTGAGCTTTTGGAACAAGAGTAATATAAGTTTTATTGATAACCTTCAAAATTTCTTTGGCTTTCCTGGCTTCTTCCACCACCTCTAATAAATCAACATGAAGGATATCCCAAAACTCTTGGTAGAACTCAATAGGAAAACCATCAGGACCTGGGGTTTTCCATTTTTGCATTTTAAAAACTACTTGTTGAAGCTCATTGATAGTAACAGGAGCAGTCAAAATAGAGTTCTCCTTAGAAGTGATAAGAGAAGGGATTGCTTGAAGAACATTATATTGTGAAGCTGAGTCAAGGGGAGTAGCAACAAAAATATTGGAAAAGTAATCAACAACAATAGAGTTCATGCCATCCCAAGTATAAACAACATCTCCAGAATCTGATTTTAAGGAAGAAATAAAGTTGTGAGATCTTCGAGCTAGAAGAGATTTGTGGAAAAAATTTGTGTTTCGATCTCCTTCTTTGAGCCATTGAATTCTAGATTTTTGCTTCCATAAGATTTCTTCTCTTTTTTCCCATTCCTCTAACTGAGTTGTGAGCTTAATTTCATCTGCACTTCTCTTCTCCGTGAGGCCATCTAAACGGATTTTCTTATTCAAATTTTCAATATGAGCAATAACTTCATGTTTTTTTTTATGAACATCCCCAAACTCTTTCCAGTTCCAAGTCTTGATTTTGGATTTAATGTATTGCAGTCTTTTGACAAAATAGAACATCTTAGTCCCATGCCTAGGTTTACCTTCCTTCCACCATTGTTGCACATGAGGTCTGAAGGAAATGTCTCTAAGCCACATTAATTGAAAACGAAAAGGAGAGAAACTCACATTGGTTTTCCACATTTCCACCATGATTGGCCAATGATCCGAACCAAGATTATTAAGAGTCTTCACTTTAGGAATGTGACCATGGATTAAGAAATTTTCAGAGAGCAAAAACCTATCCAATCTCTCCATTATACAAGCTAAGCCTTGCCTTCTGTTAGACCAAGTCATAAGGCCATTATCTCGGTTGGATATCCACAAGATGGAGGTTTGCAATATATTCGCTCATGAGGTCAGTGCTTTTGTCCAAATTTCTATTTCCCCCCCTTTTCTCATCCAGAGAGAGGATGGTATTGAAATCTCCTCCGATCAAGATCCAAGATTTAGGAAAATGAGAGATAATATGAGTAATATCCTTCCACTGTCTTCTTTTTTCCTCCAAAGAAGTCGGAGCATAAACAATAATGTAGAGCATAATCTGGTTGGAATGTCTACTTTGAATAGCTATAGCCAACAAACCCCAACTACCAACCATATGGTGAATAACTACCTCTTTTGGATCCCAAAGACAAGCAATGCCACCCGAAGTCCCTTGGGAACTGAGGGAAACCACTTTTCTAGCTGGCCAAATTTTATTGGCAATTAAGTCCATATCCTCCATTGACATCTTAGTTTCTTGAAGGAAAACAAGATGTGGATGATTTACCCGAATCATTCTTCTAATTTCATTTTGTTTTGAAAGACTCCCTTTGAGTCCTCTAATATTCCAAGTGATGATCTTCATTAATACCAGGGCTAAAAAAGTTGGGAAGGGCATTAATCTTACCTTCCTCTACAAGCTTTTCACCTTCTTTTACCATATGATATTGATTGGTCTTGCGACCTACTTTTTGATTAGAATCCATCTTTAAAATTTTTTCTCCCTGTTTCTTGACTTATTCCAATTGAATCTGAGATGGCTTCTAACCTTGAAGAATGCTCGTACACAACCAAAATTTTACTAGATGGTTCAATAGAGTCTATATTGGGACCTGCATTATTTGAAGTTTTGACATTTGAAATATTGTTTTTCTTGTGTAAATTTTCTCCTTTTTTTTTGTTGAAAACCTTTGATTTGTTGGTTTGTCTCCGAGTTCTTCCCTTCATATTTAAATTGTGTTTCTAAGATTTTAGTTTCCATTATTTCCTCTTCCTCACTTGGGACATCATTTGTGGAAAGGATTTCAAACATATTAGCAGATGACTTTGATTGATCCTTCATAACTGGTTTTTTTTAGTGTTCTTCTTCTTAGGTATTTGGAAACCTGCTAAGTTTATATCTTCTTTCTTTTGATCAAGAATTTTATTTGGGCAAGCATTGGCCAAATGACCATATTCATGGCAAATTCTACAACGAAAAGGAATGTTCTCATAGTCCACTACTTGCTCCCAAGTGTCTTCCCCAAATTGTAATGTGATCTTTTTAGGTAGGGGTTTGTCAAAATCCATTAAAACACAAATCCGAGCATAAATAATATGTTCAAAATTTTGAGTACAATCAGCGAGTCATCATAAAAGTTCCTAAAGAGTTTCCAATTGAAGAAAAAATAGTAGGATTCCAAAATTCAATAGGGAGGCCAAAGAGTCTAACCCACACGGGAGCAATAGAAGGCATCTCTTCTTCGGCTTTAAATTTAGTATGCCAGGGCTTCATGAAAAGCCCCGCCCTTCCAAAAAACCAAGGCCCCCCTTGAAAAGTTTTCTCTCTATCTTCATTATTAGCAAATAAAACAAGAAAATAACCATTTGGATAAATAGAGATTTGTAACTCACCTTTAGTTTTCCAGCTTTTTGTAGCCCAGACTTTGAAAGTAGATAGACTCGGATGAAAACCCATGAACCGACAAATTAGTCCTCTTTTTTCCAAATCTTCAATGCCAGTCTGAATGTTATCCATATCAAGCTTAACAATAGGAGTTCCATCAACTGCTTTAAGACATCCTGACTCTATTTTCCTGGGATCAATCTTAGGCATTCTTAGAGGTTTATGGGAAGCCCTAATATTGATATTAGCATTGGGCTGAGGCTGTCCACCACGAAGGGCATCCCTAAAATTCATTTTTGGGACCGAGTCTTCAAAATTCTTACCCTTGATAGGGGTTTTCACAGTAGAATTATTTTGTGGGTGCACCTTAGCACCAGATTCACTTGAGATATGAGCCATTTTTTGATCAACTTCTTGAAACTTGTTTCGTGATCTCTTTAATCCTTGCCCTAGACGCCGTGGAAAGGTATGGTTTTCACTTTTCTTTTGTGCAGCAAATTGGAAGCCGTTGTCACTCAAGTTCATAGTATGATCTGTTGAAAGACAAATTTCTAACCCATATTGTATCTCCTACAACATTTCCTGCTAAAATATTGAGAATAAACCACAAAAATATTGGCCGCTAGGGCCCGAAGGCCCTAAAAACCAACCTCTAAAGCTGCTTGCACTCAACCCAGATGAAACCCTCGCATAGCCGCTTGCCAAATATGTCGTTCACACATAGGGATGTGCTAGGATCTGTGTTGCTCCAAATGATATGAAAATTGGTGGAGACGTTCTAGGGTTTTTTAGGCATCTACCCTCAAAATTTTAGCTCAATCCGAGTCCGGATGAGTGAGATATGACCGAAACAAGTTCGGAAGTTTGGGCAGTCCTGCGAAAAACGTCTCCGAAGAACCCATATCATACTAAATCAATTAAGTAAACCACCTCCTGGAGGATATAAAAATAACAAACTAGTGGTGCCCATTGACCATAAGCTTCGAAGCTTTGATGATTTTCGTAAGCTTCTTTTTTGCTTTGTCCAAATATTTCCCAATATCCTTTCATAGGACCTACATCAGGTTACAATAATTCTTGATGGTCTCCAAGATCCCAATAACCAATATTTGATTGGAAAGGGTGTTGAGTCCCTTTGTGTTCAAAGATATTAGTTTCATTTCTCAATTCTTTCAAGCAGTCTTTTTCCCTACCTCACGATAAGGTAGTTTAAATTCCATTTGCAATTTTAACCATAGTTTCTTGTTCTCTAATCTCCTGATTCATTGGCCTTCCATATTTGATTTCCACTCCTACATCAATCCTCCTTATATTTTGATTTCTAGCTTGTTAGCTTAGGGTTAAACCTAAGAATTCTAAAACCCCCATATTTTTAGATAATTTTCCATCATCATAGGATAAAGGTTCTTCGATAGGGCTATTGCCTTATCCATTTGAATCAAAATAGACAATCAACTATGTGTTTTCTTTCACATTGAATTGATTGTGTTTGGGGGGGACTAGGTTAGTCATTACTAAGTCTAGTTGAGCAAAGGAATTTGAATTGGAACTTCATAACCCTCTAAAGAGGGTTTTCCAATATGTACCTCTTGATTTTATTCCATAAATTGATCCTCCTCAGGGAATTCCTATTGAATTGGTTCTACCAAGCGATCTAGGATCCCCTCTCTATTGTTCTCAATAATTTTATCCTCTCAATCCCTACCCTGCTTAGAGTTCTCAGCTTAATTCTTCTTCTTTTACCAAACTTTTTGATTTTGGGTTAGTTTCTTGTGAGTCAAGCATGCATTGGTTGTGAGACCTAATTTCTTGCAACTTTCACATTTGATCGGGGTATTTTTGTATTCTATAGTTTAATTCCATAACCCAATATTTGAAACCAGTCAGAATGAACTAACTCCTCCATATCCACATTTATGTAGATTCTTGCATAAACAAGTCATTAGCGAGCCATAATGGTAGGACCAGTAGCAATAAGGTACCCTATTTCCTTCATGGTACCTGCACTTGCAAAAATTTCCTCGTTCTAGTATTGGAACGGTAGGCATGGAAATCCTGCCCAAATTGGTGCTTGGGTGAAGCTTTGGGTTTCAATATCAAATTTTGGGTTCCATTGTTGCAAGAAAATACTTTAACATCCATGAAACCAGGGATCTCCTTAGAGTATTTGATCATATTCTTCACTATAATTAAGACTAACCATAAATAACCCCTTCAACATTTCCATGATATCCATGTGGCTATGGGGTCACCATTTAACAATAATCCATTTCCTGATTACATCAATGTTTGGCTAGGCTTCCATAAATTGAACCACAAGAATCATAGCTTCTTTCTCAATAGTTAGGTTGACCAAATTGTCAAGTATGAAGAGTTCATCTCCCTTTGATTGTAGCTCAAAATTGAGGTCTAGGGTTTTGTTTCCCATGGACCACATGTGACTAGGAATAATCTCTCGAGTCAAAAGCGTGCTTTCATAGGTCCCCAAAATTTTTTCCTACTCCTTTGATAGAATTATCAAATCCAAAATCAAGGTCTAGGTCTGGTTCTTTGTTTTCATTCTACTATAATCTTGCTCCTGCAATAGACCAACTCTTGAACTTTCTTGCCTTTTGGATCCCACTAGGGATAAATTCATCAAATGGAATTCTTATAGCTTTTGAATCTAGTAAAATCTATTTAGCATTATGTATATATGTTAGCAAACTATTTGGATAACTAGCATACAATGTTTCAACTTGACTTGCAAACAATAAGCCCATTTTTTTTGCAATAAAAGGTGCAATCCAACTTTGGGAATCTAACCCATCATCAATATGAAGAGAGGAAATATTTTGAGTTGTTGATTCCATAGTCCTCTAACCATAAACATGTTGACCAAATATCTAATCCAAAGGGCGTGTAGCAACCATTAAAAACCCTAACTTGACTCCTACAATTTTACATGAAATAAAATCTAATTATTTTCTAGCCCCTAGAATCTATTTTTGGCTCCACTGCAAGGATATTACCAATAGTCGATGCCTGTGGTTGTTTCATCGCCACCATCATAGCAGTTTGTGGTTGCTCCATCATTGTCGTAGCAATAATTTATGGTTTTTTTGTCTCCACTTGTGGTTGTTCAACCAAGGAATAGCTTGGATTATTATGATCACCTTTTTGGAATTTTAGAATTTTATCATTTAGTTCTTCCTTCTAAAAAATATTTTCAAAAGTGTTCTTGTTCCATTATTTTAATCTAGATGTCATATATTTAATTTGTTTTGGAATACAACCCACCATTTCTTGAAGAATTCCACGTTTTTTCTATCATATCAAAAAATTGAGGACGGTCTTCCCACATCTACTCATATTTAAAATATAATATTTTTTTAAATTCACTTATCACCATTTTAACTTTTATTGGTTAGTGATGTGAACTAATCCTTATTAAGGTATCAATTTTAGCACAAGTTCCTTCATCTAGCCAATGATATGAGAGTATGCATCTGTCTAATTTTCTACTATTAGGTTATGGCCTCTCTTGTCGTTGGTCCATATATAGTTGTCTTCTTCAAACTCAACCTCCCATAGATTATTGTTTTGAATAAAAGCTGAGAAATATATCATAATTTGGGTTAGTTTTCTAATTCCCCAAAAATTTTCATCCAACTTGGTTATGGTATTAAAATCTATTATGATCATGAATCGGGTTTCTTGGTCTTTACTTCTCATAAAGTCTTCAATCCCACTCCAAAATTCTAATCTGCTTGATTGAGTTGTAGGTCCATAGACAATGATAAGGATGAAATGAATATTTGCAAAGAAGCATGTGACTAAAGAGGCTACATTTGGAAGTTTCTCTTGTGGTTTTCTACATATGATTTTATTGGAATTTTCTTAGGGCATGATCTCTCAATATGTCCCACCTCATGACATCTACATCTAAAAGATATATTTTCATAAAATATGGTTTGGGTCCATATCTTATATCCATACTTAAGAACTATTGATTATGGTAGAGCTTTACTTATATCAATAAAGACCAATATCCGAGCATAAATAGCCAAGAATCCATCTTGTGTAGTTTTTAAAATCTCAAGGAATTCTCCTAGAGTGTTGCCTATTGCCTTGAAGGTATCTATTTTCCAATTTTCAATGGGTAAGCCATACATCATAACCTAGACTAGTACTAGGGATAGATTTACATTTTCAGGTGAAAAGCCTTCATACCAGTGAGTAAGGAAGAGTTATGCTCTTCCCATAAAAGAAGGACCCCCTTTTAGGATTCTATATCTTTCTTCCTTAGAATAAAAAATGAATACGAAGAAAAATTTGGGAAGAAATTATAGAATCACTATTGGAAACTTCCAACTTCTATCAATCCATTTTATCAAGGCTAAATACCCTAGCCAATACCCATTAAATTTACCAAAAACTAACCTATATTGGAGCAATGAGGATCTATCCTCTATGGTGTGCTCACTAAACTCTACCACTAGAGATGATTTTAAGGATTTAGCTATAAATCGGTCCATGGAAGGAAACTAAAACTTAAAATCTATTGAAATTTACCATAATATCCTATAGCAAATATAATATTTGATAAAAAAATTAATAATAATTTGCATGCAAAATTTCTAAGATAAAGAAGAGAAAAAGAAACTTAGCTGAGAAATTATATGCCTAGATAGAATTTCTTGTCTCATGTCCTAGCCCTTCATTGCTCCTCCCATCATCCAAACCCTAGCTGACAAATATTTGCAATTTCATTTTTCGTGACTTGAAAATCATCATTATCCTTGTTCAAGATGGATGACTTCATAGGGTTGTATCTCCCTTAATATTAATTGAATTCCTTCATATGACCACTTATTTCAAAGCTATTAAAATTTTATACAAGTTGATCCAAGAATCAACTAAATTTGTTAACCTTTCATGAAGATATGGCTCCTAAAAGATGAGATGTTTTTCAGAAGAAGAAAAAATGCCCTAATTCTTTGCAAAGAAGATATGACTTACATTATTATGAACAAGGACAAACTCAACCATTCAACTTACTGAACACTCAACCATAGATAGGAATAACCATGACTATCCATGATTTTACATTAAAAGGAGATAGAGGCACATTCATATGTCCTTAACACCTATGCGACCAAGGACACACCCAACTAATCACAAATACATCACTCCTCTTGTGAATCTGGACACCTACAATTGTTCACAAGATTGTATGTGAATAAGGACACACTCTACTATTTGCAAAACAAGAGCCTTCACTTCTCTTAAATGAAGCACTATCTTTAGTAGACAATGCACACTAAGTTCAACTTGTGAAATGGATTATAACTAGATCATCTATATGATCTTCTCTCAAACTGAATAATGTTTTGATCATGTGGTCTTCATTACCTATGTTATACTATATTCATCAATATAGTTGCATCATATGTTTGAAAAGAGATTTTCCAAGACTATATATAAGCAATATATTTTTCAATAAAATTATGCAATTTTTTTTTTTATTTAGGAGGGTATACTATTAACCTCAAAAAATTGCCTTTAAACGTAAAATGATAAAATAGTAGATACTAGTATATATTTGACATCATGGCAAGATATTCATAATTCAATCGTTATTCAAGGAAGGCACATACTTTCCAACATGTTTCAAGAGCTTCATTACTTGGAAGGTCCATCATGTCTCATCGAGTGACATTCACTACACAACATGTGGCTTTAAAGTTTTTATAATCATAGAGTTATATTAACATAAAAATAATAGACCCAAAATATATGTGGTAAAATGAAATTTCTCTTAAAACTAAAACACTTCCCTTTGTTGTTGATCAATAAAATTTGATGTCTCTCATCTTTAGAAATTAGTGCAAGTGAAATAAATGTAAAGAACATTTTATCATTGATTTGTTTTGATCTAACGTCTATCAAGAAATAGTCTTTTAGGTTTCATTGAAAATTTTGTATTTTTCCTTTAGAAAACATTTTATGCTATACCTCTGATAAATATTCATTATAGGATAATCTTCATTGCAAAATAGTATCACATTGCAACATAGTATCACTAGGCCAAGCATGTCATTATATCCAAAGCATTGTTGTCTCGAATGTCTCAACAACCCATCACATGAAATGGATGCTAACATATTAAATATTTTTAATAGAGATGAGTAGGAATTTTTCTTCTAAATCATCATAGTGCCTCTAATGATATACCACTAACAACTTCCTCATTTCTACTTACTCTTTAACATTGCATCATTTATGCACTCTTTGAATTTGTTGCTTATTTACTCACTTAAGTGGATGTAATATCTAGAATTTTGAGTTTTACATTGTTAAAAACGTTTGTCTTTTTATCCTCATTAGACAACATTATTTTTATTGCCTTCGCTCTTGATAGCAACCATAAACCAACCAATACCAAACTTGTAGATGGTATTTCATATTGACACGTTACCACATTAGACAATATTCTTATGGATAACACTTATTATGTTATATATGATCTATGAAATGAACATTATTTCGTTCTAATGTTAGACAATGTGCATAGCAATTGTAGATGATCCCAGTAATCATTCTTCTCATATGATGACCTGTTGGAGGTATTACATTATTTGGTTCCATTGTAAATATTTAAATTAGGGTATGATGTTGATTTTATGTATAAAGTATGTGTCAAGTTAGTAGAAGTGTGCATGTGTCATGTATTTAAGTGTGTGAGGTGTCTAGTTAGGAAGTGAAGAGTTATGAGTGTGATGTGTCTAGTTTAGAAGTAGGAGTTATATGCAATCATGAGATACTTTATCTTTATGTAATATGTGGGACTTATTACATAAAAAAGGAATGTGAAGAGTCAAGTTCTCCTATGAGTTTAAGGAAAACAAAACCCAAGATTCATGTAATATGAAAAGTCCCATGTATCTTTACATTGGAGAGAAAGCTATGTAAAATGTAACTCAAATAAGCTTTGCTTTATGCATTGCTTGAGTTTTATCAATAAAGATTTCAATGTAGTTTTCTTGATGTTCATTTGATGGATGCATAATATTGATGTAATTTGATATTTTATATTATTCTATGTGATTTATAATATTGGGAAGTGAATCTTGTGAGAATTTTATTCATATTTGCTAACATGACCTTGATGTCTCACTAAATGATAGTTCTAAATGAAAACTTGGAGATGTTAAAATAGTTTAAGCTCTTTGCTTTTACTTAAACTTGTGATATGTCTCAATTTCTTCATACTTGATCACAACTCACATAGATAGTTGGGACTTCTCTTCCTCTAGATGACTTCTAGCCCTCTATGATAGACAATATTTAATCAAATTTAAATGGCCCTTTACCAAATGACCAAAATATTCTTACCAACCCTCACTTGTCGACCTTACAATCAAGATTTTTTAACGTGTTAACATTCTAAAAATATTTACATTTTCTTGGGATATATTCCCTCTCTACTCCATCATTCTCAAATAGAATTGTCATAGCATAACATGATATTGATATGCAAATAATTATATATATATCTTAATCTTGGAAGAAAATGTCTTGCAATACATCCAAATTTCATGTTCAAACATTTATAGCATTGTTCATGTTCATTGTTCTAGACAACATGGGACATCACCAAAAATTATGCAAAAAACATATAATTGAAATGACATCTCTCAAATCCAAGGAACTACTTTGTTTTAGTCTTAAATGGTCAAGTAACTTTGTCTCATGCATTCCTCCTTTTCTCTATTATATGACCCCTTTATTTTTTAGCATGTCGCTAGATGGAGAGTATATGATGAACCACTTACATTGTTCATCATCCTCCATGCAATAGTGCTTAAATGTAAATATTTCAATAAGAATCATTGAGGTCTTCTTTCAAGCTCTAGAACGACTAAGAATTCTAAGAGCTTCGATACCACATCATGGGCCAACTGGATGTTAGACAAGTTTTTATTCAAAAAAGTATATACATGTATAAATAATATGGTGAATAGTGGTTGGTTCTAGTAATGGTTTACCAACAATCCAAACATAACCCCTAACTATACACATGATGTAATAGTTCCTAACATTACCCTTATTAATGTTCTTTAATTCCATAAACTCTTGAAATTCAATGGATCCATAATCATCTGAATCCACCTCATTGACCATTCATCTAGATTGGTACCTAAAAATAAGCATGATATCGTCAAGTTTGATGGATAAAATATTTTATTGGGAATGAAGTTCTTGAACACTTTTTCTAGTTCTTAAATATTTTGAAATGAAGAAGAGTTGGAGTTAGATTTGGTATGTTGTAAAGGAGCAACAACTATAAGAGTTTTTCTTTATATTTTATAAAGGTAAATTTGATTTTATCCTTACAATGAAAGTTGAATATTTTTGCACATATAAAATTCATTTACTTTGAAACTTGATGTACTATATGGAATTCCATTATCATGATCATATTATTATATGTAGATTTAGTAAAGGAGTTGGTTATTTTCATGTATATAATACCAACACTATATTAACATGATTGAATGCATCAATAATTTTTTTATACCCTCTTGATTTATTCACAAGATTTAAAATGATATATCTTTAGTATTTTCAACAAGTAGTTTAGTAACCATTACCAATGTATTAATGTGGGTGCTCTTTACTTTAAAAAACCTCAAGTTGTTATTATTATTATTTGGAAAATATGGTTCACTAGGAAAGGGTTCTATAATATTATTAAGGATAGTGATTAATATTGAACAATGCAATGGTTTGCTATACTATGATATCATTAGAAAAAAATTAATATTTTAAATGTATATACCATTAAAATTCAAGTATTTTTAAGAAATATTTGGTAACAAGAACACATTCCAACTTGTTATGGATGGAAGCCCATGGGGTTTGCTTCATGAGTTGAGGAGTGAAGTTTGACATCATAACCAAGGTATCAATACCTTGGGTGAATCTTAACATTAATCAAATGGTATAAGTTTAAGTGGTTCAATAACATGGAATTTCAAGGTGAAGACCAAGGTTTAAATCTTACCAATAATATATACATAAGTGCCTAAGTATTTTTGTATTAATACCACTATATGATTGGGTGAAATACTATGGTAATATGGTCAATAATGTAATACATGTGGGACCCATTTTAATTCTATATAATCAATAAAAAATATTTGTCATGACTATGAATGTGATAAATAGTCATTTTTTTTCAATTTATATATATATATATATATATATATATATATATATATATATTTTAAGCGAAAAACCCCTTGCGGGGCCGCCTTGGTCTGAGAGACCACGAACAGGGGGTTCTACACCATCAAAGTCACCCGAGAGTCACACCCAACCCTGCCCGCACCAACATTATCAATTGGATTTTGGATACCCAATTCAGTTTTTTGGTAGGGTGGAGATTTGAACGTGGGACCTCTCTTGGAGGATTTCCCTCTCCTCTCCAACTCACCTACAACACCTGGGTTTCAATTCTATATATATTGTAGACACCAAAATCTAGGCATTTGTATTTCACCACATAATACTGCATAACAAAATATATGGCTAGGTCTAAAATTAGGTATATTAATTAATGTACACTTCACCCACATTGTACATCATAATTATGCCTAAGTCTAAACTTAGGCATACAAATCCTGCACATTATCCTATTTTCTAGATTTTAATAAATCTAGAAAATCTCCCTAGGATACCCTACCTACCCACTAGACATGTGTCCTAGCCACCTCACTATCCCACCTTGCCACATATCATACACCCTTGTCCCCTTTATCCCTTCACATGGGACAACCCTTACACCTCACTCCACTTGCACCTACCCACATGCCACCACTCCACCTAAGTGAGACACTTTAAGTGACTCACTGCAACTACCCAAGATAGGTGGCTGCCCAGTCCCTGCCACTTGGCAACCCTAGCTTACCACCTATCTTTTCCATCCCAAATCCAAAATTACCTATAAAAGCAACACCATTCCATCAAGCAACGAGAGCTAAATTAAGACATCGCCAGGCTACAAAAATTGACCCCGATCCTCAAGTAGATTGCGAGTACAATCCATATCATATCCCAGAGGTCCATTTCCTAAGGCAACCTACATTTTTATCTTGAACCACCCATCCACGGTTCCACAGTCAGAACCACGCATTCGTGGTTTTGAGATCGCATATCCGCGGTTTCCAGTCCACCACTATGCACTCGCAGTTTAACAAACCTGAGAATAAAATACCATACGATGGCAGAGATCAATAAAATTTATGTTAAAAAGGCTTTTATTTGAATATTTGCTTTTATTATCTGCATTGTACTCGTGCTAAATTAGGGTTCAGTATGTAGCATTGATTATACCTCTTTATCTGCAGGTGCTACTGATTCTTTGTTGGTTGAATGTGTGTAGGTTATAGGTACATTGGGAAGGCTACTGAAACCAGAGTGACCCACGTTGGATACCAAAGCCCACTCACCTTCTGAAGTTGTAGCTGAGTACCGGGAGGACACTATACATCGCTAAAGATCTGGAAGACCTCCATAGGAAGACATTTGTATCATACGAAGATAAATATTGTAACATTGCTCCCAAATTACTTGGGGTAATTCAAAAAGATTGTAAATATGTATCAAGAAATCAATATACAAAAGGGTTTTATTCATTTGGAAATATCTTTGTGTTTGTGTGATTATGTATTGATAGTGTCCAATTATTTTGCTACAGAACCATTGAGCTATAATTGAGTCATCGTCAACTTCATCAAAATCACCCACCTCAAAAACCTCATCAACCTCACCCACCTCAACAACCTCATCAACCTCACCCACCTCAACAACCTCATCAACCTCGTCCACATGGCCAATCTCGTCCAAATCATCAACCCCATACTTGGACCCCTCTATCCAAGCCCATGTCAATCATATTTCAAAAGTTGCAGGATGCAAAAACAATCATTTTACCTGACATACATCCTATAGACACCAAAACACATAAATCTAGGTCGTATAGGGAAGATCGTTTATTCTCTCTATCATCGACAAGTGGGCCATGACATCAATGATTGCAAAGCCTTTAAAAATGTGGTCCAAGATCTTATCGACAAGGGGGTCTTTTCCATCGAAATTCCACTCATCGCATCCAATCAAAACCCTGGTAGTCAACAGAACCATTGTGGGGATACTCAAGGCATCGCACCTTCCCCATGCTCACCAAGCACAAAACATTGTGGGGATACTCAAGGTATCACACCTTCCCCATGCTCACCAAGCACAAAAAATCTGGGGTGATTAAGGTACCAAATCCCTTTCCCCATCCAAAAAAAAAAGCTCCAAAGGGGGTATCCCTTTGGTCAACTCCATTCAAAAGGCCCCAAAGGAGCCTAACCCCTTTGGTCAAAACTCATCTCAAAATGCTCCAAGGGAGGCACTCCTTTGGTCAAATTAGTTCAAAAGGCTCCAAGGGAACCAAAACTCCTTTGGTTACATACAATTCAAAAGGCTCCAAAGGAACCAAACCCCTTTGGTCACATTTTAGTTCAAAAACACCTAAAAAAAGAAAAAGAAAAAAATAATAATAAATATAAAACACAAAAACATGTTCATACACATTGCATTTTTAATACATCGCATTCACAATCCCACTTTCATTGCATTCACACATTCCACTTCCATTGCATTTGCACATTCGTATCATTTGCATCCATTCATGTTGCTTACCATATTAATTGTCATCCACTTAGGTTAGATAATTGTTCATTCATTGAGTCTTGTTGCCTTAATTAGGGGTACCTATGGTCTAGCATTAGTCCAATTTCACCATCCAAAAACCATGTCAAAAAAAAAAAAATATAGTTGCAATAAAACCCCATAGCACTTCATTTCTTTGGTGGTCTCTGGTTTGAGGAATCTCTAGGTGTTTTTGGTCACTCAGCCACTCCTAGTGTTTTAAGCAACCTCCGAAAAATATGTCGAATTATTTTAGGACCATTGCACATATATACACTAAGTAAATCTTGAGTATTGGGAATTGATTTCAAAAACATTCTCGAACCAAACACAATTTCACATCTTAAAAACATCTTGTGTCAAAGAGGGATAACACCATACTTGGTAGGAACCTTGAGGTGAAAAGGGTCATCCTTGCTTGTCCCATTATGCAACATAGTCCATGACAATAGTGGTTTTCACTACTATCACAGTTGCTTCAAATTCAAAAGATAGAGTAGTAAGGATAGGGTACAATTCTCATCACACTTAGGTTGAGAATCCGATTCCCCAAAGCTCTAATTCCTTTACATCACACACCACTGAATAATTGGGTTGTAAGGATCGTACTACATTTCTAGTCAGACGGTTAAGTAGTCATCCCCAAAATTCAAGAAATCAAAAACAAAAATCATGGACTATGGAGTTAGCCTCCACCGAAGCTATAGACGCTTGACTGCAGTGGAGTACGCTCATGCGTGGCGACATGTCTCTTTTAAAAGAGACCTCTGATCGCTCATACGGACAAGCTAGCTTCTAGGTTCAAACCATAATAGGTTTACCCAATTTACTCAAGATGAGTTAATGAACTCAATTGCACACACATTGGTTCTTGATTGTCTTAGGTCATTACCATGCTCTTGATTCGGTAAATGAATTCATTGCACACACATTTGGTCCTAGAAGAATTAGGCAATTTTAGTGAGTTTGTTCAGATACACTAGGATGTTTGAGTCTTTGCAAAACAACTCTAGATCATTTATCCCTAAGGCAAACAAAGTCATAAGCAAGCTTCCATTCCATACCACCATCATATTGCCACACATATATCATAGTCCATTTCATCCTAAAAAATGTGGTCAAACCATAGTATCATATTGGTGCCCCTGATTAAGCAATAAAGGCAAAGTTTGCTAAACAATGGTCCATAACTTCTTTGAATGAAAATTAATAAGGCAAAACCATTCATTCATTTGCATACATCACCACCAATTGCATTCATTCATAAACACATTCATTTCATCACATGCACCCAAAAAAAAAATCTGAACAATCCATCATTACACATGTACATAAACAATCACAAAAACACCAACTAGGGGGAGTTCAAGGTCTTACACCTTCCCCAATAATCACATCAAGTAGTCAACCAACTAGGGGGATTCAAGGTCTTACACCTTCCCCATCAATCACATCAAACAATCAATCAAGCAACTTGGGGGGGTTCAAAGTCTCACACCTACCCCAACAATCACATTAAACATTCACATTTCAAATCACCTGCTAGGTTCAAAAGGTTGTGCCCTTTTGTCAAAGGTTGCGCCCTTTGCCTCGCATTCACAAACACAACGCATCCAATTCCATTTAGATCCTTGAGTGAACCTCGTATCTAGTGATATACTCTAGTCACCTAGCGGTTGCAACGACTGGTTATCCATGCAATCCGATAGGATGAGTAGATTACCATAAGGACACTCACAATTACATCAATTCAAAAGGCTCCAAAGGAATCAAGCCCCTTTGGTCAAATTCAATTCAAAAGTCTCCAAAGGAATCAACCCCTTTTGTCAAAAATCTCCAAACGAATCAAACTCCTTCGGTCACATTTCAATTCAAAAGGCTCCAAAGGAATCAACCCCTTTGGTCAAAAAGCTATAATCCAAAGGAATACAACCTCCTTTGGTCACAATTCAATCTCAACAAGGCTCCAAAGGAATCAACCTCTACTCGACTCCCTAAAAACGACCCTCCATGGGATAGAGAGGCACATTCCCCTTTCGGTCAATTAAAGATCCTTGTATCTAGTGATTACTCTAACACCCTAGCGGTTGTCAGCAATTGGCTATCCATACAATCCGATAGGAGGAAGATTACCATAAGAACAATTATCATTAACACAATTCAAAAGGTTCCAAAAGTATAAACCCCTTTGGTCAAATCAATCCAATAAAGCTCCAAAGGTAACCCAATTTCTTTGGTCAAAAAAAAAAATCAATCATCAAAACATAAAACACAAAAAAAAACATCTTGTGCTTTCTTTCCATTTCAAAAACATAAAACACCAAAAAATTTCCATGCATATTTTGTCATACAAAAACATAAAACACCAAAAATATTTCCATGAATCTTTTGTCATACAAAAACATAAAACACCAAAAACATTTCCATGAATCTTTTGTCATACAAAAACATAAAACACCAAAAACATTTCCATGAATATTTTGTCATACAAAAACATAAAACACCAAAAACATTTCCATGAATCTTTTGTCATACAAAAACATAAAACACCAAAAACATTTCCATGCATCTTTTGTCATACAAAAAAAAACAAAACAATCAAAAGCAAAAATATCCAAAGGTACCTCAATTCCTTTGGTTAAAAACAAATTCAATAGGCTCTTGAAAGAATAGAAGTGCTCTCATCTCAACTCCCTAAGAAGGCCATGCGGTTGGACTGCTCCAAGGGATAGAGGTGTACATTTCCTTCTTCCACTTAGCCTCAAGTGATCCTCGTATACAATAACTTATCCTATATACCTAGCGGTTGTAGTGACTAGCAATCCATGCAATTTGGTAGGATGGATAAGTTACCATAAGACCCTTGAAAAGTGATTCACCTCATGCAAGAAATGAATTGTTATCATCTCAATTCCCTAAGAAAGCCATACGACTGGATTGCTCCAAGGGATAGAAGTGCACAATTATCAACAATGGTTGAAATCACAATTGAAACAAAAACAAAAACATCCATTTCATTCCAACCATTATCATCTATTTCATTGCTTTCATCATTTCATATCTTCTCCATCGACTCATCTCTTGAAGGGATAGACAAAATCAACAAATTCTAGTTTCATAATCAAAGTCAACACTCAAAACACTCAATCATGCAAATTACGCTCATTAAAATGAGCATCTTTTCCATGATTGGGGCAACACAAATTGAATTTTATTTGTGACCATCTTACACAACTCCCCTTCAAATGCAAATGGCTACAAAAATATTGTAAAACCCTCCAAATCATCATCTTACATCAGCATCATCTCGAGTGAACCTTGTATCTAGTGAATCACCCTACATACCTAGTGGTTGCAGCAACTAGCAATCCATGCAATCCGGTAGGATGGGTAGCTCACCATAAGGACACTTATTCACAATCATCCAACATCATCACATTTGAAATTAAATCAGGTTGGTCCTTCAATTTTTGAGTGACCTACATTCAAGCAGATTTGCCCAAGGTTGTCATTGACGCCTACTCCATGGGGTTACAAAACATGGAAAATTTATACTTCATTTTGCATTAAGGAATTTGCTATAGTCACTAGGACAAGCCCCTAGGGTGATTGGTTCCTTTACTTCATAATCTTGCATGTCAATAATACCAAAAGGTAAATTTGTGATAACACAAGTCCACCCCAAACTTGGGGCATACAATGTTAGGATCCCATATCCTACCATTTCCTTATTATTAACAATATTGTAAGTAATTTAATTATTAATAGTATAATTAATAATATAGTTTAATATTATATTATTAATTATAAATTATTAATAGTATGATTAATTATATTATTAAATTATTAATAATATAATTAATTATTATGTGAACCGTCATATTGAGCGGACGTAGGATTAGGGTTAGGGTAGATATAAATGTGTGAAGGAGTAATATTGTAAATCATCCATGAAATATATAATATATGATTTATTAAATCATTGAAGGGACTTCCCGACAATTCAAAAGCGATTCTTTTAGATTTAGATTATTATTTATTTATCATTTTATGTGCTAGGAACCCTAGGTTCCTACCATCTGGTATCAGAGCCTTATGGATCCAACCATATTGGTCAAGGAAATGAAAAATGACATTGCAAAAATTAGAAGAATGATTGAACAAAAACAAAAAAGACAAATGGAACGTTCTGATCGTATTATACAATATTTAATGGAAATGCAAGAGGAGACCCTAGCCATGGAATCTCAGGTAGAGGAGGAAGAGCCCATTGCCAGGGAATCCCAGAGGGTACTCATTGCACTTCCCAAAAATATTCCAAACCCTAAATTAATTTTTTTGAAAAAGCCCAAAGCCATAGACTTTCAAATAGTTCGGAATGCATTCCCGAAAAAATTTAATGAAATCCCTAAAATTACAAATATTTTTATGAAAAAATTGCATAAAGATAAAGTCTTCCAAAAGTATTGTTTTACAAATCTGCATTCGGTCAGCCATCAAGGCAGAAATAAATTTAAAATCACCCTAATTCAGCAAACAAATTTGTTCAAAGGTATCTCCAAGGATGTTTACAATATTTTTTTGAAAAATCTCATTAAAACAGAGGAAGATACAAAAGTTTCTGTAAATTTCAAAAAATGTAATCCACCAAAAAATGGGTTTGATTATCAGGATATGTTGGACACTAGATTGATCTCAGACAATCGCCCTCCACCATGGCCACCACCAATTTTTGAAAAATGAAATTCTCCTTCTATGAGGCCGCCTCCATGACCACCTCCAAACATGAACTGAGTACTCTGGATGAGTATGTGAAAGAATGGATTCAGAGTGTTCGTGATATTGCTTTTGATGCCGAGGACATCTTGAAGAATATGAAGTTGAATCTTTGTACACCGATAGCACCAGCACACAGTCAGGAGGATGTAATTCACCAGCATTAAACAAAAGAAATAAAATAAAGAATCTGTCATCGAGGACATAAAACTAGATTCAAAAGAAATTAAAATTTGTGAAAGAATTCATAAACAACGACATCCCAGGGAAACTCCAATGAGGACCAACGTCATGCACTATCATTCATTCTCAGTGACATTCAGTATGAATCCTTTCATCATCAATTTTTGGTTTTGAAAAATGTGGACAGTATAAAACAGTGGTTCACGTCTTTAATTCGGTTCACAAAAACCTGGAACAAATCATAGATAATGGACATAATATAAAGCTTTGTGAGCGTCCATATCAAATTCAATGCCATATTTTAGAGTTTCGTTGGGTAGGTTTTCGTCAGTAATTCAAGCTTACTCATATGGTTTTCGTTGGAACATATGTGTTTAAAAATGTGAGGAACCGCAGGCTTTATGGGAATCACATCATCGAAGCCATGTTCAAAGCCTAAGTGCTGATGAACAATCTCTCCACTGCAAAGATGAAATCTAACAACAAATCGGTCCAAAAATTATAGGCCAACTACATACCACACCAGCCACACTGCCAAGCTAGATGACTGCTCAAACGTAAATAAGAAATTAAAAATAAAAATACATTTGGCTTCCCTTAAATTCTAAATGCCATGAAAAAGTTCTTCCTTACAAGCTCTCACACTCCTATGTTGCGAACAAACGTCAAACACAGTAGCCGGTTCTAAAACTTTGATGCCCAGAACTACGTCTATAATTTTTTCTGTCTATTCATGGATTTCATCCTAGGGATGTCTTTTTACGGCATCTCAGGATCATTGAAAATTTTAAACAGGTTTGAGCAGAAAAGATTACTGGAGGTGCCAATAGAGCATTAGTTCAATGATAACATATAAGTGATGGGATACACTAAAGTTTGAATCAGAATGACATCAAATTAACTCAAATATAAACAAGATGAATATATCGTAGCCTACGTGCAGAAAAGGCCACCCTTTTTCATTGTGGTGAACAGTAGTTATCATCGATGTTCATCAATAAGATTTAATATGACTCTTATGTCACTGGCGGTTAAAATCAGTAAAGTTAAAAGAGAAGCTTTCTAACTGTTGTCTCTTCTTATAAGGTTAAAATAGAAGCTTTTTGTATACAATCTAGAAGGACAATTAGGTATCTATATCAGATTTTATCTACGTTAAAAAAAAAAAAAAACTGAAAGTGAAAACTGTTTCATTTTGTTTGGATACTAGATGAACTTTGAAATAAGATGATATAAAGACTACTGAGTAGTAACTATTACTGGAAATGATGATTTTTGATATATGGGTCTATTTTCATTTGAAAGTATACGTAGTCTGCAGGTATTATGTGTACAACTTACCGACATGTAAGCTTACAAGCATCGAGCCACATTGAAGAAATTCATAGGCACATGGAACTCAAGTTGGTAACAAACACTTGGTAGATGGCCACACTTAACAAAGTCATGGAGCCCTTTTATTTCATCAAACGTACTATGGAGGAAAATCTCACAGTCAAATTCATCAACTATCACGATTACAGCTTAGAAGAAAGACCATCTCCATAGAAGATTGCACATCGTGTTTGTCCTATGCACTAAAAAATATAGAGCACTGTTGTTCTAAAAAAGAGGGAGTTCAATACCTGTCATACTCATTTTATAGTATTCCTCGCTTGCCGCCTTTTCCTAGGACTACATTGGAAGTCCTCAAAGAATTTACCTGTAATATTAGGGGTTGCGGGAGGTGTGATTCTAAGACTGGCCGCCTTTCTCCTTGGAGTGCCAAGTAAGAGATTATATCAATCTTCCCTGGGAAATTCAAATCCTATTAGAATGGGAATGGAAACTATAAGAGGAAGAAAATGTTATGAATATCATGGATTGGACAGTTAGGGAAAGTTACTCCAACGAAGAAGCCATAAGATGCATTCGCGTTGGGCTTCTGTGCATACAATATGATGCAACGATCCATCCAGACTGCACATAGACGTCACGCAGGTAGCCGTTGATAGAAAGAAGTTTTATCATTGTAGTCGTTAAGGTTTATTTGCACACAGACGATCTACCTAAGAGCACCAACAAAAGTGCATTCACAGTACTGAAGGAGGAAACGAATACAACATGAGATAGCTTTTAAATAGTCGTAGGACAATACAAAATTTACTACGCAATCAGAAACTACACATCAATTTATCTGTTTGAAAGGTCAAAAGACGCACACCACGCAGTCATACTACACCTGAGAGTGATATAACAATGATATTATTTAATTTTGAAAATAAAAACCAATCGAGTACTTCGTTGTGTGGTAGTGCAGTTATAATTGCCTTTTATTATGATGTATTAAATCAAGCAAGGGAAGTAGCAGTGCGTCTATAAATTGGCCATCGCAACATGGGTGACCTTTACGTGTATGCGGCAAAAATAGTGATTGACAATGTCATTAAATGAGCTATATAATTGCAAAACATACATCAATATCTATCCCGGTTATTTATATGAAGAGAAATAACAATTTTTACGTCAATACTTGAGTCCAATTATAATACGAAAATTATCTACATAATTGTGGTTAAAAACAACAAATGCACATGATATTTGCACTATATTTACTTTATCAACATCAAATATCAAAATTATATGGAAGGAATGTGGTGTGACGCTGCGAGGTAACTTTGGTCCCAAAAAAAAAAAAAAAAAAAAATATATATATATATATATATATATATATATATATAAAAGAAATTGTTGGATTGAAAGTAGGTAAAAGAAATTGCTAGATTGAAAGAACGTAGAGCATCCTATATCCAGAACTATCTTCACATCAAATTCCACAACACTTCATCAAAGCCTTGTTGGGTGAAGAGTCAGTGAAGCTATTTCCTAGTCTTTCCAAACTTTGAGGACAAAGTTTTTCCAGGAAGGGTGGCATGTTAGGATCCCATATCCTACCATTTCCTTATTATTAACAATATTGTAAGTAATTTAATTATTAATAGTATAATTAATAATATAGTTTAATATTATATTATTAATTATAAATTATTAATAGTATGATTAATTATATTATTAAATTATTAATAATATAATTAATTATTATGTGAACCATCATATTGAGCGGACGTAGGATTAGGGTTAGGGTAGATATAAATGTGTGAAGGAGTAATATTGTAAATCATCCATGAAATATATAATATATGATTTATTAAATCATTGAAGGGACTTCCCGACAATTCAAAAGCGATTCTTTTAGATTTAGATTATTATTTATTTATCATTTTATGTGCTAGGAACCCTAGGTTCCTACCATACAACTTGATCTTGATTTCCAACATTTGCATTCATCACATCCACCCCTTTTCATCATTCACATTTGGTCAATTGGCTCGTGGGTTTCATCCTTTACCCATTCTCCAATTGAGGGGGTAAGAAAAAAACTCAAAAAAAAAAAAAATCATTCATTCTTGTGCATCGAGAAGATTTGAGTCCATTCATCCAATAAAGACAGGTGTCATTTATTTTTGCACCGTATTGTGTTTTACACAACACGATACAAAAAGGGGCATCTATAGACACAAAAATATAGGCATTTGCATTTCACCACATAATTTTGCATAATAAAATATATGCCTAGGTCTAAAATTAGGTATATTAATTCATGTACACTTCACCCACATTGCACATCACAATTATGCATAATAATATATGCCTAAGTCTAAACTTAGGCATAAAAATCTTGCACATTATCATATTTTCTATATTTTAATAAATTTAGAAAATTTCCCTAGGATACCCTACCTACCCACTAGACATGTATCCTAGCCACCTCACTATCCCACCTTACCACATCTCATACACCCTTGTCCCCTTTATCCCTTCATATGGGAAAACCCTTACACCTCACTCCACTTGCACCTACCCACATGCCACCACTCCACCTAAGTGAGACACTCTAAGTGACTCACTGCAACTACCCAAGATAGGTGGCTGCCCAGTCCCTGCCACTTGGCAGCCCTAGCTTGCCACCTATATTTTCCCTCCAAAACCTAAAATTACCTATAAAAGGAACACCATTCCATCAAGCAAAGGGAGCTGAATTAAGACACCACCAGGGTGTAGAAATTGATCCCGATCCTCGAGCAGATCATGAGTACATTCTGTATTATATTCTAGAGGTCCATTTCTTGAGGCAACCTAGATTTTTAGCCTGAACCGCCCATCCGCAGTTCCATAGTCAGAACCGTGCATTTGTGGTTTTGAGACCGCGTATTCGCGGTTCCTAGTCCACCACCGTGTAAGGTAAAATAGGTAAGCAATTTATTATTATTGATGATAATAAAATATATATACAAATATTAGGACGACAAGCAGTTAGGATATTTCAAAGAATAATATCCTTGACAACAAGACGTATAATATCGCTAACAATTAATCAACTATGCTAACAAAATAAAGTTGTCGACATAACAAATATCAGTAAACTACTAACCTAGGATAGAATCAAACTAACCTAGGTAAATGTAAATAATCTACCCTATGGTAAGTACAATATACCTAGGAAAATTACCAAATAAGGTAATAACTCTAACATCCCCCCTTATTACATTATTTGGGTAATAATATAACTCCTCCTATACAACAATATTTGGGTAAACTATATAACTGCCCCAATACAGTGAAGAAGAAGAAGAGAAATGAAAGAACGATGGCTCATGCTTTGTCTTTGGCTCTCACTCATGGCTCTAGCTCTAGATCTAAGCATACCTCTAGATGTGTACCTTTGGGTCTATCTCGGGATCTGCCTGTAGATATACCTTTGGAACTTTATCTTTGGTTTTGTCTTTAGGTCTATCTCTGGGTCATTATCTCTGGGACTGCTACTCGGTTTGTCACTGGATTTGCCTTGGGGTCTACCATAGGTTTTACCTTTTCGATAGAAGCCATACAACATTTCTTTCATCATGGTCCATTGTGTGAAATATGTCCATCCAAAATCTATATGAACCTTGTTGACCATTTTCATTTTGTACCAACAACTAGAAGAAGAGTGATTTGTACATCCACATGAATCACAAGGATGTAATTTCCAACATCTAGTTGCAACATGTCTTGTCTTTCCACAATGATTGCAATAATGCTTTTTAGGAGTTGGAGGAGATTTAGGGTTTACAAACATGGTATTATTGGTACTTGCATGTCCAATATAGCCAAGGCCTTCATTCTTTGCCCTGACATTTAGCATTATTGGAGTTTTAATACCTTGTTCTTGTTTACCTAATATCTCACCATTGAATCCCATTTTCTTCATCAGTTTGGATCCATATCCTTGGGTGTGTTTTTCCAAACATCTAATTTCATCATCTTCATCAATGCTTTTGACAATATGGCATTTATCATTATTGATGAGATTATGGAGCTCTTTTTGAGGAGGTTCAGTTGTTAAGTCACTAGTGTCACAAGAAAAATATGCTACTGAAATGAGATCACTTGTGCTACAACTAATATTTACCATTGAAGGTATGAGGTCACTTGTATCACAACAAGAATTTGCCACAATACGCTGAAGGTCACTTGTGTCACAACAAGCATTCGCTACAATGGGTTGAAGGTCACTTGTGTCAGAACAAGCGTCGACCATTAGGACCTCTTTTTCCTCACTTATGTCCCTTTTCACTTTATGTTGAGCAATGTCAAGTGCAACCAATGACATGTATATTGCCCTTACAACACCAATAGGGATTAGAACACCATTTTTATGCATGTCTTCACAAGACGCAGAATCATTGATTATGGCATCTACACCATTCCGTAGTGTGAGAAATGTGACATCTTCATAAAAATCTATCCCGTCCATGTGTGGGGAAAAGTATGGGCGTTTAAATGACTTAGCAACATCAGTTGATTTTGGGACACTCTTTTTCTTTGATCTACCCATTTTAAGGTGTCGGTCGTTGTCTAAAATGCACCTTTAACAATAGAATTTTGCAAAAAAAAGGCTAAGGTGTTAGTCTGTCGAAAATGCACCTTTACAAGGTTGTCCCCCATTGTTTTTGCAAAATAATGTATTCCCTTGTTTGCAAAATTGGAGATGGTAGAGAAAAATTTATCCCTCCTTTTTAGTGCAAAGAATGCAACTGTGAAGCCTCAATAGGCTTTTACAAAACTTCCTTCTAGGCAAATTTTGAAATTTTCCCCTTTTAGTGCAAAATAGGATGGAATTTGGGTTTTCCACTCTCTCTTTTAATTGCAAACGTACTTTAATTTAAAATTTAAATTTTTAGTTTCTAATGAATCAAATATAATTGAATTTTAAATAAAAAAATTTCTTAATGAATTTATAAAAAATAAATAAGAAAACTTAAATATTTAAAAAAATAAAATTTGAAACATTAGAAAAAAATAAAACTTAAAAAAAAAGTAATCAAAAAATGATTATACTTTAGTGGGGTGGAGGGAATGCAACCCCCGACCTCTTGTCGGCTAAGGACTAATGTCGAGCAAGGAAACCAACGCAACTAGTCATGCTACTGGTTATAAGGGGAAATCACCCCAATTTGACCATGTTTTCTCTGTTCGAGAGCAGTTTGCGCCGCTCCTATGCGGCTCCTCTGCACCAAGGGCGGTGCCGCTTGCTTTCGGGTGGTATGTTTTCCTCCTACAATGACACTTTATTCTTGCGATGGCACTTTCTCCATGAGTTATGCTCCACCACCGACTCCCACCTCCACGATGGCGTTGCCTATCCACAATGTTGTCACCGCACTATGCTACAAATTGCTTGTCAGAGGAGGGCTATGAATAGATCTAGCAACAACTACAACTTGTCTAGTTTGATGTCAACCATGTGCCCAACAATAGGTCTTTAGAGTGGTCAAATAAAGGATTAAACTCATCCTCTAATGCATGTCTACCCATCAAAAATGTTGTTGCACGTTGCAACACTTCAAATCATCGTTAAGATCTTCAATCTCTGTCATGAATGTGGAAACACAGTGGGTATCAATCCAGGTTACATTCTGCCATCAATATAGGTTGCATTCTCTATATGATCTCATTGCTTGAGCACATGAATATTCGCTCCTGTCAACAGATTCGTCAATTATGTAATCGTCTGCAATAAAATATTCTTCAACATGTAATCTGATCAGGAAAAATAGATGTGCAGGCAGATCTCAATCCTTCACCTACGTGAGCCACCTTTGGTTCATTCTCCTGTAATTGTGGCTATGTTGATCTATCATAGAACGTCACTCTCTCATGCACATTCTTGTCTATGATGGTGGTGCATCCCAATCAATGGCGATTAGCTATTGAGAAATCATTGGCAATCAGAAGCTGCTTGTAAATCAGTAGGAATGGAGTAAACCCACGATCAAGCTATAATTTTCTACTGTAATGTTGCTATCATATCGATGCTGGTGCTTCTGATCGTGGGTAGGTTTCAAATAGCTGGTTTGCTATGCCAGAACACAATTATTCCTCCATGTTGTTGCAACCACCGATCTTTCTTCTTCTGCAACTACGATGTGTGCTTGTGCTTCATGAATCTTGGGAGAGCAACTCTACGTCTAATTGGTAGAGTTTGAAACATCAACGATGTGTCTCCACCATTAAACTTGTAGTGCTAATTTATATTTTGGTGAAACGTCTATGCATTCTAAATCAAATCTCTCAATGCCGCAACAAAGACCTACAATTTTTTAGCCAAATGTCTACAACTCTTAGATCATCTATGATTAACGAGGAGTAGCAATAGCCAACTTTGCATCATCTTCACGTGCCTCTCCTCGAGCATGTATGATATCATGGTGTGCGTCAGATCGCTTAATAGCAAACTGGTTTAAGGAGTGCATCCGCAAAAGTTTCTTTTTGCTGTAACTTTAGTCCCACATGCAGGACAGCATGGGACGAATGGTGTATAAAACAAAAAAAATATTAATACCTTAATGTCCACCAACTGGTGGACACAAAAATACTTTAGCTCATTTTATCACTCAGTACTTGTCCATGTCTCTATGCAATATGTCCATGTAGGTAATGCATCTAGCTTAGGTGGGAGGTTCGTCCTTCTAGTGTCTTCCAAGCCCAAGTTCGGTCCACGCCCCATGTCTAGTTGAGTAAGCTCTCATTTAATTGATGCCCATTCCACCATATTTGGATGTCACTCAACGATCCTAGTAGGTGTCTTCCTCATCCATATAGGTCTAACAAGATGTTAGGTCTCGATCAGATCTGCAGGAGGTCCGTCTGTGGCTCGTCCGTCAGGTCCCGGTTAGACCTGCAGGAGGTCTGTCCACGACTCATCCAAATATCAACTGTCAACCATACAATAGTAGCCTGGCCTGTGGTCTAGCAATAATCTGGCCTGGCTGTTTGTATCTCAAGATACCCCCACTTCATTCAACCTCAAGAATTGTGCCCAAGCTGACCAAGGAACCAGTCGTCAAGCTACGAAAATGAGCTTAGACAAATTAGGCTTTGATGCCATGTAAGGTGGAATAGGTAAGCAATTGATTATTATTGATGATAATCAAATATATATACAAAGCTCAGGACGACAAGCAGTTAGGATATTTCAGAGAATAATATCCTTGATAGCAAGACGTATAATATCGCTAACAATTAATCAACTATGCTAACAAAATAAATCTATCGACATAACAAATGTCAATAAACTACTAACCTAGGATAGAATCAAACTAACCTAGGTAAATGTAAATAATCTACCCTATGGTAAGTACAATCTACCTAGGGGAATTACCAAATAAGGTAATAACTCTAACACACCGCACACTCGCAGTTTAACAGACCCGAGAACAAAACACCATATGACGATATAGATCAATAAAATTTGTGTTAGCTAGGCTTTTATTTGAATATTTGCTTCTGTTATCTACATTGCACTCATGCTAACTTAGGGTTCGATATGTAGCATTGATTATACATCTTTATCTGCAGGTGCTACTGATTCTTTGTTGGTTGAATGTGTGTAGGTTATATGTACATTGGGAAGGTTGTTGAAGTCAGAGTGGCCCACGTTGGATACCAAAGCCCACTCACATTTTGAAGTTGTGGCTGAATACTAGGAGGATACTGTACATCACTGAAGATCCAAAAGACCTCCCCAAGAAGACATTTGTATCATACAAAGACAAATATTGTAACATTACTCCCAAATTACTTGGGGTAATTCAAAAAGATTGTAAATCTGTATCAAGAAATCAATATACAAAAGGGTTTTATTCATTTGTCAATCTCTCTAAGTTTGTGTGATTGTGTATTGCTAGTGTCCAATTATTTTTCTACATATATAATTAAAAAATATTAATAATAATTATGACTTTGCAAATATTTAATGTACCTTCTTATTTTTGATATATATATACATACATACATACATATATATATATATATATATATATATATATATATATATATATATATATATATATATATATATTGTTTTTAATATTAAAAATCATATTATGTAAATTTAATTCTTCATTTTTATGGGTAAATGATGACATATAGTAAGCAACTAGTATTAGTTCAATCTATTATGTTGGAATTCACTATATTTTCTAGAAACAAATAGAAATAATCTATCCACTTAAAACTTATATAGAAAGCATAAAATAGGATAAACAAGATAAAAATATAGTGGGCACTCGTAGATACCATTAATAATAACTATGTTATCCATAGATAATAATCACAACACTCATGATGAAATGAGGAGTTGGGGGTATTTGTACCATTACCAAAACCCTAATTACATAAAAGAGTTTAACCTAAGCCGATATAACAAGAGGGCTTAAGGTTAATTATAAGTTATAAAGTGTGTTTAACCATAACAAGGTTAACCATGGCCCATAGGATTTACATAATGAAATATTACAATAAATTCAATACATTACATAATGAAATGCCCTTAGGTTTATCAATATCACATCATTTAATGTTGACCTTGGCTATGAATCATATTATAATTTCAACACTCCCCATAATATGAACTAAGGGCCCAAGAAAATAAGACATTAATAATAATAAAATCTCCCCCATAATGGATGCTCTAGTGGACCTCTACATTTTGAGGTAGACTCATCTGAATCTCCCTCATCATCTAAAATCTACTACTAGAAAAGTTCTTCTTGCACAAGAGTCTCCTTAGGTTGGATAGTAGGCATCACAACCACTATTAGACACTATCACACACATCCAAAAAACACTTCTACTAAGACTTCAAATGAAGAAGAGAAGTCAAAATCTCCACCTCCTTTAAAGATAAACTCCTTCAGTGTGCCATAATCACATAAGGTATGACTCGAAGGTACAAATTTTCCTCTTATGACGTACATGGCCTTATTCGAAGACTTCCTCTTGCTCTTGGGTCACCTTATTTCAATCACCAAAAGAGGCTTTGCATGAAGTTGCTTAAAAGAATATTTGTAACAAACTTCTAAGAGCACCTAGATAATAAATAAAAAGGAGATCATTAAAGATTATATCTTCATGAATAAGCTAAATCAATCGTCCAAAGGAAAAAGAAAGATTGACCAAAGCACACCTTGAATTATTTTTATGCAAGCCTCCCAAAAACGCAAATTTTATTGCAACTATCATAGATCCATCTACATATTTCCAAAAATTAGACCAAAAATTCTGATTACATAACATATGGTAAATTTGACCTTTTGAAATAGGGCAAGAATATTTCAAAAAATCACACAATAAGATATCCCTGCACTTGTAGTATATCCTTAAACATGTACAATCAGTATAAAGAGCTCAAAAAATCATATGATTTAAAAAAATGGGCTCAAAATGACTTCGTATGCAAAAGTTATGGCCTTAAGAAGTTTTCCCTCCAAAATAGCCCTAGAGTTACGTTTCTGAAAAACATCAATTTTTTAAAAATCCTTTTATTTTTTTTGCAAGAAAAATATAAATTGAATTAGGTGCAAATTTTACAAAAAAATCCAATATTATTGAATCTTCCCTTTGCCTCTTTTGTTATAGATGCTTATGAAGCTTTAAGAAATAATTCATCCTAAAAGTTGAAAGAAAGATAGGAGGCTTTAAATAAAATTTCTACATGACCAAGTGATGAAGCTCCATACCCACTCTGATACCATGTTGAAATTCAAAATATTTTCCAAAAATGAATAGAAGTAATCCATGCACTCAAATCATATACAAAAAGTGAAAGAAAGGACAAAAGAAAGAGAAAATATACATAGAGATTTGGGGCATCCATAGGCACCATAAATAATCATTTTCCAATCCATAGATTGCATTCACTTCACTCTAATAACCAAATGAGTAGTGTTGGGGGGTATTTATACCAATACCAAAATCCCAATTACATAAAAGAGTTTAACCTAAGCTAACATAACAAGAGGGATTAAGGTTAATTACAATTTATAAAGTGGGTTTAACCATAATAGGATTAACTATGATCCATAGGGCTTACATAATAAAATATTACAATAAATTCAATACATTGCATAACAAAATTTGCTTAGGTCAATCAATATGACATCATACAATGTTAGCCTTGGCTATGAATCAGATTATAAGTTCAACAGGTTAAATTCCTCAACTTTCAAAGAGGAAACCCAAGTTGGTAAATTGATGGAATTCACACCTATTTCTATAAATAAATAGAAGCAATCCATCCACTCAAACCTTATGCAAAAAGTGTATTTTCAATAGATTAAATTCCTCAACTTTCAAAGAGGAAACCCAAGTTGGAAAATTATTGGAATTCATATCTATGTCTATAAAAAAATAGAAGCAATACATCCACTCAAATCATATATAAAAATCATAAAAAGGAGAGAAAGATATAGTTGGCACCTCTAGGCACCATAAATATTCACTATATTATTGATAAACAAGAATCAAAACACTCTAATACAATGGATGGAGTGGTATGGGGTATTTATACCAATACCAAATCCCTAATTACATTGAGTTTAAGCTAATCCAACATAACAAGAGGGTTTTAAGTTAATTATAAATTATAAGGTGGGTTTAACCATATCAAGGTTAATCATAACCCATAAGACTTACATAATAAAATATTACAAATTATTAAATACAAATGTATAATAATTTCCCATAGTCCTATACAAGATTATATCATATTGTCGGTCTTGACCATAAGTCAAATTACACTTTTATCACCCCCTCATAATCTAAACTAAGGGGTCAAGGAGAGGACATTAGTGACAAGAGTATCTTCCTCCATAATAGATGTTGTAGTGGGCATCTCATATGAATCCCCCTCATCATCTGAAATCTGTTGCTATAAAATGCCTCTACAGTAATATGCTTAGTTCGTACCATAGTCATTACTACCACTATTAGATATTCTTGCAGATATCCAAAGAACACTTCCACTAAGGCTTCAAAGAAGGAAGAGAAGTCAAGATCACCACCTTTAAAGAAAATTTGCTTCATTCTTCTATAGTTGCATAGGGTAGAACTTGGAGATACAACTTTCCCTTTTACAACATACATCATCATATTTGGAAACTTCAACTTGCCCTTGGGTTGCTTGACTTTTATCACCAAAAGAGGCCTTGCATGAACCTACTTAAGAAAATAGTCATTATAAACTTCCAAGAGTACTTGGACAAAGAATAAAAGAAGGAAGAGATCATGGAAGATTAGATTTTTATGGATAAGTTGATTCAATAGCCCAAAGGAGAGAGAGGGATTGACTAAATCACATTTTGAATCCATTTCCTATATGCCTCCCAAAGACTCGAAACCTATTGCAACTATCACAAATACAACTGTATCTCCCAAAAAAATAGACCAAATATTTTTTATACATACAATATGGTAAATTTATCCTTTCAAAATAGGGTAATAGGGCTTAAGGACTATGTTGCACAATTCAATCTTCAACACTGGAATAGGTCCATAAAATGATATAACCAATGTGTATATCTCAAAAAATTATATGATATGAAAAAAAGGGCTAAAAAAAAATTTGTATGCAAAAGTTATGTCCTTAAAATATTTGCCCTAATAGTCCTCAAAAATATAAAAAAATTACCCTCAAAAACTTAGGAAAGCAATATATAATCATAGTCTGTCATCTATTTTTTATTCAATTTCTAGTAATAGCCACTCATTCTATGCCACTTGGCCACCATTGGTGCATTGCAATCTTGACACTAGGTCTTGAATGATTGGAAAGGATTTAAGTATAAACAATGTATTATGTGGTAAACTAAGGTACCATATCAAATGCAATGTTAAACAAGGGATCATCTATTTACAAATATGCTACAAGTGGGGTTTAAACTTGAGTCTCATCTAGGTGATGTGCCTTGTGCTAGTCAAGGTATCAACATAACAATTGAGAAGCATAGGCCTATTTCCAAAATAAAGAAGGCCCATTTGTATTGTGGTTGTAGCAAGAAACATGTCAACCATTGCAAAATATTGAAATAATCATGACTCAAGAGGAACAAAACTTGGGTTATGCATTCACCAAGATCTTAGTCATTTTTGCATAACCAATTGGGTAGTAAGCATTATGGAGTTTAAAACGATAATACATCCATAGATAACACAGTTGTAGTAGTCCACTATTCAAAAATCAAACTTCTATGACTCAAACATGAGACCACCTCTATCATAGGCCTATTTTTTCAATTAGTTTGCCAACCTGCTATGTGTTTATGCGAAGATAAAAGTGGAGCTTCTTCTGCTTAACTTGGTCTAAAAATTAATTTATGCACTTGAAGTATTCTAAAAATATTGTACACCTATGCAATGAAATAAGGAACAAACTAGATAGCAAACTATGTAACCATAATGACAAAACAAGATATGAAATAATGGTGCCCTTTTTATTAATATCAATTATGTCCTTCAAGAGGGTTACAATGGGATCTCATTGAGGTATTTACTACCAATTTGATACAAATATTTACAATAAGAAAATATATCCAAGGTGTATCTCACAGGATCTCTCTTGCATCCTCACAAAATGATTTGGGGAGGGTTTCTTATGACCTCCACGATGTATGATGATGTGGTATGAATCTTTATGCCATTTTATCCATTGTAAAGATCTGTAATCTGCATACAAGAAAATCTAAAGAACATCAAAAGCATATGAAGAGCCTTGCAAGATAAGACCCATATCCATGATAAAGAAGCTAAAATACGACAAATAAATGCATGAAAATGAAATCTAACTATGCTAATAAGTAATTGAAATGCTACTAAATCTAATGAAAGTGAGAAAATAGGGAAAAAAGATCTCTATCGGGAGGCCATATCTATGTAGGATGATATTGCCTACTGGCCATCTCAGGATGAGACGGTCTTGCCTGTGGGCCGTCTTCAGGTGAGATGGTTGCTAAACAACGAGCAAATTTCTTATGGTCGATGCAACGCAATGTCAGATTTGATTCATGGGTTGATTGACATTCTTAGTGCGCTTATGAGAAATAACTTAGGGGTGGAATTTACACTGAAGCAAGGGTTTTGGATGATGCAAGAAGTACAAATTCAATCTTCAACCTTTGAGATTGTCCATTGGCATGCTTGGAAACTCCATGGTTGAATTTCAGCAACACTTCATTGCTTTGAGAGTGAGAGCTCTCTGGTTCTTCAATTCAACAACACTTTAACACATGAAATAGCTAAAATTTAAATGAAGGCTAGGCACCTTTCATATAGACTTACAAATAAGAGTCCAAACCTTGTAGGAGAAGCCAAGAAATAGTTAGGATCAAGAAAGTGTTATCAAGAAACCATTATGCTTGGCTAGCAGTCGTAATTGCTTTGTTCATTACGTGGGATCTTACTTCTAGTGTGACCGTCTTGAGGTGATGCGATTGTGACTACGGGCCATCTTGGGGTAAGACGGTCACGATTGGGGGCCATATTGGGGTAAGACGATCATGTTTGGCGGTCATCTTGGGGTAAGACGATATTGGTTACAAAGGAAAATTCCTTCCTATTTGCGTGGTGAAAACTAGTATAGAGCCCTAGGGCTACCCAAGGTGGGTCATATGGACTTAAAGGAGTCCATATAAATAGTCTCCTCAACATGACGTATTTTAGGTGTCTACAAATACCCATTTTTGGGATGCATTGTGTGAAAGCACAATGCGAAGCAAAAATATATGACCTAAAATGGTCAAATTGATTAAGGTTGTTCATTAACCTAATCAATGTTAGATGCCCCAATCATGGAAAGAGCATGCGCTTTTGAATCATTACCTTTGACGAGTTGAAGAACTTGATTTTGGTAACCTTTGGGGCATTGGAAGACAAGCTTAAGTCTACACACTAGCCTTAGTGGTATTGGAAGACAAGCTTAAGTCTACACACTAGCCTTAGTGGCAATTGGAAGATAAGCTTAAATCTACACATTAGCCTTAGTGGCATTGGAATACAAGCTTAAGTCTACACACTAGCCTTAGTGGCATTGGAAGACAAGCTTAAATCTATACACTAGCCTTAGTTGCAATTAGGAGACAAGCTTAAGTCTAATCCTTAGCCTTAGTGGTAATTAGGAGACAAGCTTAAGTCAAATATTTAGCCTTAGTGGCAAATAGAAGACAAGCTTAAGTCTTTTGAATTTGTTTTTGCTTTTTGTTTATTTTGTAGACACCAAAATCTAGCCACTTGTCCTTCATCCATGATTTCCTGCCATTTCCACCACCCAAAACATAGTCATTTTCCCTCCATCCTAGCTTTCTTGCCATTTTTGCATATTATTTATATATATTTATTATATATTTATTTAAATAATAATATTTTATGTATATTATTATATATATATATAAATAAATAAATCCCAGCCATCCAATTTCATTTAATCCTGTCCATCCATCCACTTCAATCCATGCGACACCCTAGATTTATTATCTGCCCTTAGATGTGCTTGAATATCAACCATATGATTAGTGTCGTTGAAACCCTAGCATGCCCTAGGTTAGATTATAAATAGGAGCCATTTTGATGGCTCAACCCCTAAGTCTCAAAGTTCCTAAGTTTTTGAGTTCCCTGATTTCCTAAGAGCCTTAAGTCTTTAACCAAGCCTTTTTTGCCCTAATCCCATTCCATCCACCATATTCCTTGCCCCTCACTCACCGTCATCACCACTGCATCCCAAACCTTCATTCGATCTACTTCTATAGAATCCTTCATCATTCGCCAGTCACCTTTAGGCACTTTTTGTCAACACCAAGCGCCTTTGGGTGCCTCCCTACCAACACCAAGTGACCACAGGTGTTTTTCATAGCTACCAGGTGCCCATGGGTGTTTTACGTAAGCCCTTATGAAAGCCTCCTACCTTCGTACTATGCTAGGGTACATCTTCACCATCAACCTATAATAGATCTAGTCATCAAAGGACAATCAACAAGAAACAAGGTAAATAATTCTTTGTTTTGATTAATTTCAATATATTTATATTTGTATACAATTTCATTTATCAATAGCTAGGGTTTTATTGATATTTGAGGGTCTCATGCAGTGGAGCCCTCATAGTTATTACTAACTTCCTGCTATTATCTTTATGTGTGCAGATATAGAGATTCATCAGCATTGGACAATTGTTTAAGTTGGACTGGCTTGGTTCAATGGATATCTGAAGCCCACTCAACTCTGTTGGGAGCAAGAACGAGTTTTACAAACACCATAAGTATTGCTAGCTAGGGTTTCGAAGAACCCTTACATTATTATATTTATTGTATCTGAATAAACTCTGTAAAACCCCCATTTGGGGTCACATTTGATTGTACTCAGATCCCCCAACAATAATAATACCAGATCTATTTCATTGTGCAATTTCTCATGGTATGTGGTTCATTCATTTTTAGTTAGTTATATATAGTATTTCATTTTTGTCTTCACAAATAGCGATCATGGTGGGACCCGCTAAGGGTTTTATTTTTTTATATATCTTGAATTCTAACTTGTTGTTTGTTGACCTATTTTACAGATTTTTAGAAGTGTAAATCACGTGTTTTTCACTGGATCTAGGGATTCTGAAAGTTTGCAAAAGTTGCAGAAAGAGCGCAAAATGCCCAGTAGCACCTGGATGTTATTCAAAAATACCTAGAGGTATTTGGAGGTGTCCAAAAATGCCTAGGTACATTTCCAAAAATGCCCAAGTGCATTTTACTACAATTTGGAGCAAATACGTAGGCTATCTAGAAAGTCTGCTACCTAAAACCTAAGTCTCCGTTTTACATATTTTGGGTTATTTGCTATATTTTCATATTCTAAGATTAAAATGAACCATCATTAAATAATATGGAAATGAACTCATTCTAGTTTGCATTTTTAGGTTTGCATCCATTCACATACATTCTAATTAGGGTTTCTATCTTTAATGTATTCACAAATATAAAATGTTGCATTTTATGTGCATCTAAATTGAGAATTGCATAACTTAGTATTGCATTTTAGGGTTTGAAACATCTTCTTTTGTTTATCTAAGTAGAAATAGTATTAGGGTGCCAAAAGTATCCCTGCTAGTGGGGTGATTCCAAGTAAAGGGGTGGACGGACTCTTTGGTTGTCATTTAGACAGGGGGTCTTAAGCGGTGTACTTCATGCCCTTTGGAGAACTTGGCATTCTCTTGTTGGCTTCTAATTTAGATCTATGAAATTTATTATTTCTAGCATTGTTTGTACACATTAGTAAACAAAAACTTTAAAAGGAATTCACACACAACACGTTTCACTCAAAATAGTAGTGGTTGGATTTCATCACCAACCATTGCTTGAGATTTGGTGATGGTGGCATTCATCTCCATCCATCAATATCTACACTTAGTCACCATAGGATACCCCCGAGCATACTTATTGGATTTCATCACCAACAAGAATATCGTTGCCTTATCTTCGCCATAGATTTTACCTTTGTTTCATTCAGTAATATTAGAACATCAAAATACACAAGACTCACACATAAAATAAACACACATTAAAAGGAGATAATCAATTAATAAGGTAAGCCACATTGGTTGGAACTTAGCATTGGTTATTTTTTCCTTTTTTCTCTTAAAAGAATTTTAGTATTTGTGTTACATTTGGTATTTTAATTTGTATCTTGATTATTTTTCTTATCGTATTAACTAGAAATAAAAAGAAATTTATAGGTCAAGATAACTTAATGGAACCATTATCCACCTTCCCAACCACTTTTTTTGTAGATTCCCTTAATGTGACATAGGTAGATTCATCTGCAGGTCCTTCACATTCTTTACCATCCATAGCCTATCATATGGCCATGCCCCAAGAGGAATCAAATTCCCCCACCATTAATAACCACATTACCCATATAGACATGGAAAGAGTAGAAGCCTTCATGAAGTCTTCTAATTATGCCTTAGAGTCTATTTCCAATTCACCTAGATAGGATTATGCTTTACAACAAGAGCCTGTCTATTCCCAACCCCCATCCAAATTTACCCAGGTGTATACTAACCCTCTTTTTGAGGCATAAGTTGCACCTTCATCCCATGCATCCATTACCTAACATTCATGTGCTCCTAGCACCTCATATACCTCCACATACACCAACCCCTTGTATTAAGCACATATCAATACTATTTCACAAGTCCCAACCTCACAAGTTAACACACCTAGTGTAACTTGTACCCAAGCCACATCTTCCAGAACATCTACCTCTATACTCTTAGCATCTGATAGAGATATTATTGAGGCATGGGAACACCTAAAAAAATTGCGTAGACAACATCAAAATTCTCAACAACAAGTACATGCAAACCCTAAGCCTTTACATAACTCTACTCAGACTACCCTTATCAACCAGGGTCCATCATGGGCACCACAATATTCTATGGTTTCTATCCTTATTCCCCCACAAATCCATACCATCATCCATCCTATCTCCATTGGCCAACCTACCCATAACCTTCATCCATCAACATCATTCCATAATTCCTCATATTTTCATCAACAATCCCCCATTCATCATATTCCATCCAATTCGCCTAGTCATAAATACCAATCTCCTCATCATTTGATCACTCCACAACATCTCTCTATGCCTCCACAAACTCATCAGGTAATTCAGGGCTTCCACTTTCTTAATGAAGACCCTCGAATTGAGGCCATGCATAAAAAAATAGATCAATTAATACAATTTACTCTTGGTTTTTCAAACCAGAAACCAACCTTATACCAATTGATCAATCAACCAATTCATCCTTTGGTACCATCACTACCATATCTAACAAATTTTATGATACCCAAGTTTGACAAATTTAAGGGAACTGAGGATCCCAAAGAACATGTGAGCACCTTTATTCATGCATATTTTAGAATTCAAGACGATAATGCTCTCATGCTTTGAAATTTTCCTCAAACATTAGGAGGGGATGCCATAGAATGGTACAATTAATTACCAAGCCATAGTATCTATACTTTTGATCAATTGATTAATCAATTCTTTGATTGTTTCATCCTAAATGTTAAAAAGAAGATCTCATTATCCGATGTCTATACTTTAAGGCAATACGATGATGAATCTATCTATGATTTTGGAAACCGTTGGAGGGTCATCATCACTAAATTGCCATTCACCCTACCAATGGATGAGCTAATTAAGCTATTCACCAAGAGTTTCTTAAAACCTATCTCTTAAATTCTCCAACTACAAACTTATCTATCATTTGAAGAAGCTTTAGCTCAGGCTAGTGTCATTGAGGATATCAAAATCCAAGAAGGCATATTAAAGCCTAAGAAGAAAGAATGGAAAAACAAGGGCCAATACAAAAGCAACTATTTAAGCCAACAAAAATCAACACAAGTTACCCCAGACGCCCAATCCAATCAAGTCAATCAAGTGGTCATGATCCAGCCGATAATGGCTCAACAACAACAACCTATGCAACAAACACTACAATAAATTTCATATCATGCGGTCCCCTCAACAACAAAAGCTCCAACTATTCAAAACATAGTTATAGTTGTGGAAAACCGTTCCCGATGATAGTTTATCCAAAAAAATCACAAATATACCCTATTAGACGAGTCATATGCCTCTCTTTTTAGAATGTTGTATGAGACAAATAAACTTGCTTTGCCTAAAATTAGACTGGATGATCCCACTAAACATGGTAAAAATTATCGAGAATACTTATTTTACCCTTATCATAGGCAAAATGGGTATGACATCAACAACTTCCATGCATTTAAAAACGTAGTCCAAGACCTTATTGACTTGGGGGTAATCAAACTTGGTAATCCCCTCACTCAACAAAACCAAAACCTTGGTATATTTCAAACACCACTTCCTCATCATGAGGAGGTGCAACCAAATGTAGAGGGAGCTAACACAAAAACTTCCCCTAACCAAGTCATTCGCATTCAAAAATACCAAGGGTTTGTGGGTGCCATTCATGTGGTTACTAGTGGTCAACGAAATAACCAACAAAGGCAACCACCTCAAGAAAGTGTATCACAACCTTGTACATCACCATCCATCCAAGTTTTCCCTAATCCCTCTTCACCTGTCCATGTCCCTAGCCAATCAAATCCACCAAATCCACCTATCAATCGTCCACCTCGACCAGTCATCTCATTGAGTAGCCAACTAACTACAAATATGAAAATGGCTTTCACCAAATTGTCAATCTATGGCAATCGCAATATCCTAATGCCTTCAACAACTTTATGGGGAGCATCCAAACATGCATGGAGCCTTCCATCACATTCTATGACTTTGAGATTAAGCCAATCTCATCGGAATCAGTAGACCCTCCATTGCATATCATGGCTCTAATTGACAAGAAGCATTTTAAAAGAGTCCTAATTGATATCGGTTCCTCTATCAACATCATCACCACATATACCCTTCATCATTTGAACCTTCCTCCATCTCACATCACCAAGTCATCCTTCACCTTCAAAGCATTCAATGATGCTTTGTGTTCCATAGTTGACACTGTTGTTTTGCCCATCGAATTAGGGGTTAAAACGTTACACACAATGTTCCACATCTTGGAAGGATCCATGGTGTACAATGTACTCCTTGGAAGACCTTGGATGAGGAAAATGAGATGTGTCCCTTCAATACTACATCAATATTTGAAATATGTTCATGAGGGACAAGTACATTGCATACCGATGGACGTCGAGCCATTTAAGTATTGCAATTTCATCTCAAATCCCTATGAGTCCATGCTCCCTTCCACTCATATTTTTCTTTCACCATCATCCAATCCATCCACCACTCCACCAATCTCTTCATCAAAGGATCCCATTCCTAAAGAGCTCCCTATCACCAACTCTCATCAAACCTCCACATCTTCATCACCTTCATCAGTGACTACATGCACATGTGGTCACAACCAGTCCACATCATCAACATCATTGCCATCCACTTCATGATCATCATACATTAAACAACCTTCCCAAGCCAATCCATCACCATCACCTAATGTTTCACAAGTCGAATTGACGGATTGTGAGATACCTCCATTACTACCATTTCTTGATCCATCGCTTGACCATGATTCTTCCATGTCATCCTAAGTTGAGGTCCACCTCACCAATCCTGGTATTGGTGTTGGCAATTTTGGGTACCTTGGGTACATTGCCTTTGCTCAAGTGTAGAAGTTGTCATTGATGTCAAGAAGCTCTTGAAGGAATTTGATTTAATGTCAGATTATTCAGAGCATGGACAGTGGGTTTCCAAGAAGATCATAGTAGCCCATTTGCAAAAGATCAAAGAAAAAGACAAGTTAGAAAAAGTATGCAGTAGGCTGGAAAAACTGTCGCGATTTCGTGACATGTTAGAGGAGAGAGAAAGTGCTGGAAAAACTGTCATGATTTCATGACATTTTAGAGGAGAGAGAAAGTGTTGGAAAAACTGTCATGATTTCGTGACATGTTGGAAGAGAGAGAAGAAGTAGGCAAAACTATCACGATTTCGTGACATGTTGGCAGAGAAAGAAAGCAAGGTGGAAAGTGTCACGATTTCGTGACATGTCGCATTTTCGTGACTCGAAAAGTGCAGGAAGGCAAAGAAGGGAAAGTGTCATGATTTCATGACATAATGCAAGGAAGGTTGTACGGATGAAAAAGTGTCACGATTTCATGACATGATGCAGAAGGGAGAGTCCACAGGTGAACTGTCATGATTTCATGACAAGTTCGAAGAGAGATAAAGTATCTCGAAAAGTGTCATGATTTTGTGACATGCTAGAGTTCAAGTGAGCATGATTTCATGACATGTCAAAAGACGAAGTGAGGACTGTCACGATTTTGTGACATGCTAAAATGCTCGAAGTGAGAACTGTCATGATTTCATGACATGCAACAAAGGGAAGAGTCTGAAATGAGAAGCGTCACGATTTCGTGACAGGTTAAAAGAAGCAGAAAGCGTCATGATTTCATGACAGGATGAAAAGATAGCGTACGGATGCAGAAAGTGTCATGATTTTATGACAGGGAGAAAAGATAGCAGACGACAGAAGTGTCACGATTTCATGATAGAAACTGAAAGCATGTCTTCCATAGGTGAAGTGTCATGATTTCATGACAAAAGCAGAGAGGAAGGCTATGAAGACAAAAGCGTCACGATTTCATGACATGTTCCAGTTTCACGGGTGTAAGGCAGAAAGAAGCTCAAGGCAGCGAAAGTGTCATGATTTCATGACAAAAGTAGAGAGGAAGGCCATGAAGACAGAAGGGTCATGATTTCATGATAGAATTGAAGATGACATCAGCAGAGGCAAAAGTGTCACAATTTCATGACAAAAGCAGAGAAGAAGGCCATGAAGACAGAAGGGTCACGATTTCATGACAGAAGAGAAGATGACATCAGCAAAAGCAGAAAGTGTCATGATATCATGACAAAAGCCATAAGATAGTGTTCGGTTGCAAAGGTGTCACGATATCATGACATGTTGTAGTTTCATGAGAAAAGCTACAGAACCACAGAGGCGGTTGAAGCCGACAGAGTTAAATTTGAGCCGACGTAGTTTAGGGTTTTGCAGTCGACGAAGTTAAGGGTAGCAGCCGACTAAGATCAAGGTTTTGATCTTGAAAGTATTAGTATAAAAGCAGGGCTACTTGGAGAGAAAAATATCGATCGAAGTGTGCGTTCGAAGAGCGGCGTTCATAGACTATGCGAAGAGAAGAAGTTCGATCATCGAGAGCAGAGTGCATTCTATCGAATCTTCCAAGTGAGAGAGATCGCAAGGGAGCAGAGTGCATGAAGACTATGTGGCTATAATTGCGTAGAGGTGCAAAGGTCGAAGTTTGATCAAGTGCAGCTATGATTGCGCAAAAAGAGTGAAGGACTATGTTTTTGTGTAGACCAAAAAAAGAGGACAAAGACATTTGTGCCAGAACGAAGGACTGTGTTTGGTGCAGATCAGAGAAAGAGAACGAGGACATTTGTGCTAGACCGAAGGACTGTGTTTAGTGCAATTTTGAGGACCAACTTTGGAGGTGATAGAGTTGAGGACAGAGGTCTCCAGCCAGAGTAGGGAAGACAGGTGTCTTCTATGGATAGAGTTCCATTTGCTAAGGGCAGAGGAGGCAGAGGTCTTCTAGAGGATCACCAGCCAGAATAGAGCTAGGGGATTGGTGTCTCCTTTGGGTTGGTGCCCATAAACATTGTAATCGGGAAAGGTATTCCTAGATTTTGAGTTGATAAAATTTAGTGAGAGATTTTATCCGTGGAGTAGCCCGCATTGGGTGAACCACGTAAATTGTTGTGTCTCTATTGTGGATGGTGTTTTGTGCATTGCTTTGATTACTGCTATTAATACTGCTTTCTATACACTGCATAATATTGAATTGAAAGTTGATTTGAAGGAAAAAGTAAAAAGTGGTCTTATACTGTTCACCCCCCCTCTCAGTATAAGCTTGTGTTCTTCAATTGGTATCAAAGCGGGTGCCTTCGAAAAGTTTAACGACTTGAAGGAAAAGCTAGCAAAGAACACAATGGATTATTCAAGTGGCAATGCAACACCTATTCTTGATGGATCAGATTTTGGTCTTTGGAGTGCAAGGATGAAGGTTCATCTAATGGCACTTGGGAATGAGGTTTGGGAAGTGATTGAAGATGGGTACACTATTCCTGTAAATGGTCCATATACTAAAGAAGATAGGCTCCTACATCACAACAATTCAAAAGCAATGAATGCAATCCTGAAAGGTTTACAGAAAGCAGATCTCACCAAAGTAATTCACTGCAAGAAAGCTAGTGAAATGTGGAAACAGTTGCAAGTGGTTCATACTGGTGATGCAAATGTCAGAAAGGCCAAGTTGAGACATTTCAAAGGTATGTTTGAACAACTCAAGATGAATGATGATGAAAATATTAGTGACTACATGCTTCGTATGGATGAGGTTGTTAACTCCATGAAAGACTTAGGACTTGAGCTTGCTGAAAATGATGTTTGTGATAAGATTTTAAGATCTCTTCCTAATAGATTTAGTGAAAATATTTCTGCTATTGAGGAAGCTAAAGATTTGGATAAACTGAAAAAGGATGAGCTTCATAGCATTCTTGCAGCATTTGAGTTGAGAACTCAGGTAAAGGTTGATGTCAAGAAAGAAGCAGCTTTCAAAGCTACCAAGAAATCCAAGGGTAAACAACTTCAAGAGAGTGATGAGTCTTCTAGTGATGAAGAGGCATATTACAACAAGAAAGGCAAGTTCTCTAGAAAGCACAAAAGCATGAAAAATATAAGATGTTTCAATTGTGGAAAGTTTGGTCATTATGCTACTGACTGTACTATTTCCAAGAATGAAAGTGATGAAGAGAAATAGGATTCTAAGAGCAAGGATTCTGAAAAGCACAAACATCACAGAAAGAACAAATATGAGCACAACAATCAAGGAAAGAGGTATTCTCACAAGCACAAGAAGAGTTTCTACCTAGACAAAACAAGTAAGTGTTCGAGTAGTGATAGTGAAAGTTCTTCAAGTGATAGTGAAAATGAGATGTTGTTCATATCAGAAAAAGAGGAAGAACCGAAACATAGATTCATTATCATGAAATGTTTTAGATGTGGAAATTTTGGTCACCTTGAGGATGATTGCACAAATAATGAATTGGTTACTAGTATGTATGAGGATGCTTCAGAAAACTATAAGGAAGATGCATGTATGGTTTTTGAAAAGGGTAGCACCTCTAGTGATAAGAAATCTGTAAAAGACTCTGATGATTCAGAAAGCAAACAAATAAAGGATCTTGAAAGTGAACTTACTAATGCTCTTAGTGCTTTGAAAAAGGAAAGAAAGAAGAATGCCAGACTCAAGGATAAGTTAGATGAATGTTGTATGGAGAGAGATGATCTTACAGAAAGTCTTGACTTCTCTATGGCTAAGACACAAGAACTCAAGGACGAGTTAGAGTCTAAGATTCTTCGAGTATAATGAGTTGGAACAGAAAATGGCTTCTTTGGAAGTGGAAACTAAAGAGTACAAGGATAAGCTGTACAGGTTTCAAGATAGCTCCAAAAGGGTTAAGTCTCTCATCAAAGGTCAAAGAAAACCAACAGATAAAACAGGTCTCGGTTTTGTTAAGCCGCACAAGGAACAAAGTTGGGGAATCTAGCAAGAGATTTCAAAAGGAAGAGAGTTCTGATGAAGAAAGTACTTCAGATCATGAGTCCATGAGTGATAGATGCGTAGAAATAGAAAATGAAATTCAGATTGTGAAGAAGAAGTTTTCGGGACCCAAGAGGTCGAATAAAAGAAAATTTCATGGTAGATGTTTTGCGTGTCACAGGTTTGGTCACATGGCTGTACATTGCATGGCTCAAGTGAAGAAAGTAAATGACAAATTCAGAAGTGCTAGTTTCTTTCGAGGGTATTGCTACTCTTGTCAACAGTTCGGGCACAAGGCAGTTTATTGCAAGGCAAATAATAGGAACAGGTTTGGTCAGAACTGGTGGATTCAAAAAGTAGGTATGCCTAAAAGAAATAACTTTGTTACTTGTTATAAGTGCAACAATGCAGGCCACACAGCTAGACAGTGTAGAGCTGAACTTCCAAGGTACAAGAACAGGAACAGTGGTATAAACAGGTCCAAGGATCAAGGCATGGATAAGAACAGTGACAGGAACAAGAACAGGAATATTGACAAAGAATTCAAAAGAAGGCCCGACAAGGAAATTGTAGATGATGATGATGATCAGTGCCTAATGGGAGTTTTACTCCCACCCCTATTTTAATCACCTCATCAGGAGGTGGGGGAGGGACTAAGCTAAGAGGCTCATTCTTAGTCCCGAGCCCCAAAGGTGACCCTTTGCCATTGATGACAAAGGGGGAGAGATATGAGTAAGGGGGAGAGCATCAAGTGAAGAGAAGAGCTTCAGGGGGAGCAAAACTTCAAAGGCAGATTCTCAGTTGTTAGCATAGTTGGTTTCAATTTTGGCTCTTGAGATGTGTTTTCCATAAAGGTTTGCCATCAATGACAAAGGGGGAGATTGTTGGCAATTTTGGGTACCTTGGGTACATTGCCTTTGCTCAAGTGTAGAAGTTGTCATTGATGTCAAGAAGCTCTTGAAGGAATTTGATTTAATGTCAGATTATTCAGAGCATGGACAGTGGGTTTCCAAGAAGATCATAGTAGCCCATTTGCAAAAGATCAAAGAAAAAGACAAGTTAGAAAAAGTATGCAGCAGCTGGAAAAACTATCGTGATTTCGTGACATGTTAGAGGAGAGAGAAAGTGCTAGAAAAACTGTCATGATTTCGTGACATGTTAGAGGAGAGAGAAAGTGTCAAGGAAAACTATCATGATTTCATGACATGTTGGAAGAGAGAGAAGAGGAAAACTGTCATGATTTCATGACATGTTGGCAGAGAAGAGAGCAAGGTGGAAAGTGTCACGATTTCATGACATGTCGCATTTTCGTGACTCGAAAAGTGCAGGAAGGCAAAGAAGGGAAAGTGTCACGATTTCATGACATAATGCAAGGAAGGTTGTACGGATGAAAAAGTGTCACGATTTCATGACATGATGCAGAAGGGAGAGTCCGCAGTGTGAACTGTCATGATTTCATGACAAGTTCGAAGAGAGATAAAGTATCTCAAAAAGTGTCATGATTTCGTGACATGCTGCAGAGTTCAAAGTGAGAACAGTCACGATTTCGTGACATGCTACAAAAGACGAAGTGAGGACTATCATGATTTTATGACATGCTAAAAAGCTCGAAGTGAGAACTGTCATGATTTCATGACATGCAGCAAAGGGAAGAGTCTAAAATGAGAAGCGTCATGATTTCATGATAGGTTGCAAAGAAAGCTTTCGAAAGCTGAAAGCGTCATGATTTCATGACAGGATGAAAGATAGCGTACGGATGCAGAAAGTGTCACGATTTCACGACAGGGAGAAAAGATAGCAGACGGCAGCAGAAGTGTCATGATTTCATGACAGAAACTGAAAGCATGTCTTCCATAGGTGAAGTGTCATGATTTCATGACAAAAGCAGAGAGGAAGGCTATGAAGACAAAAGCGTCATGATTTCTGACATGTTCTAGTTTGGGTGTAAGGAAAAAAGAAGCTCAAGGCAGCGGAAGTGTCACGATTTCATGACAAAAGTAGAGAGGAAGGCCATGAAGACAGAAGGGTCATGATTTCATGACAGAATTGAAGATGACATCAGCAGAGGCAAAAGTGTCATGATTTCACGACAAAAGAGAAGAAGGCCATGAAGACAGAAGGGTCATGATTTCACGAAAAGAGAAGATGACGTCGAAGAAAGTGTCGCGATATCATGACAAAAGCCATAAGAAAGTGTACGGTTGCAAAGGTGTCGCGATATCGCGACATGTTGTAGTTTCACGAGAAAAGCTACAGAACCACAGAGGCGGTTGAAGCCGACAAAGTTAAATTTGAGCCGACGCAGTTTAGGGTTTTGCAGCCGACGAAGTTAAGGGTAGTAGCCGACTAAGATCAAGGTTTTGATCTTGAAAGTATTAGTATAAAAGCAGGGCTGCTTGGAGAGAAAAATATCGATCGAAGTGTGCGTTCGAAGAGCGGCGTTCGTAGACTGTGCGAAGAGAAGAAGTTCGATCGTCGAGAGCAGAGTGCATTCTATCGAATCTTCCAAGTGAGAGAGATCACAAGGAAGCAGAGTGCGTGAAGGCTATGCGGCTGTAATTGCGCAGAGGTGCAAAGGTCGAAGTTTGATCAAGTGCAGCTGTGATTGCGCAAAAAGAAGCGAAGGACTATGTTTTTGTGCAGACCAAAAAAAGAGGACAAAAGGACATTTGTGCCAGACCGAAGGACTATGTTTGGTGCAGATCAGAGAAAGAGATCGAGGACATTTGTGCTAGACCGAAGGACTGTGTTTAGTGCAATTTCGAGGACCAGCTTTGGAGGTGATAGAGTTGAGGACAGAGGTCTCCAACCAGAGCAGGGAAGACAGGTGTCTTCTATGGATAGAGTTCCATTTGCTAAGGGCAGAGGAGGCAGAGGTCTTCTAGAGGATCACCAGCTAGAACAGAGCTAGGGGATTGGTGTCTCCTTTGGGTTGGTGCCCATAAACATTGTAATCGGGAAAGGTATTCCCAGATTTTGAGTTGATAAAATTTAGTGAGAGATTTTATCCGTGGAGTAGCCCGCATTGGGTGAACCACGTAAATTGTTGTGTCTCTATTGTGGATGGTGTTTTGTGCATTGCTTTGATTACTGCTTTCTATACACTGCATAATATTGAATTGAAAGTTGATTTGAAGGAAAAAGTAAAAAGCGGTCTTATACTGTTCACCCCCCTCTCAGTATAAGCTTGTGTTCTTCAATTGGTGAGTATCTGGTCGATGAAATCACTATTACACCCCTCATCATCCCTAGTTCTAAGGCTTTCAGTTGCCCATATGACCAACCTTTAGTAATAGGAGCAGTTTATAATATGGGTTCAGCTCCAAATAGCATAAATTTTGTATATGGGGGAATTGATTCTTCATCAAGTCCAATATCCATAGAGGAACCCAAAGAACCACAACTTACCAATATTCCAAATATGTCAAGATTTCCATCTCGATATTTCAACATTATCAATTGGTAAGGTTATGGCCTAGGATTGCATGAACAGGGAGTGCATCAACCTATCAATGTTCCATATCAAGAGGTGCATGACCGTTCAGGTTTAGGCTACCACCCACTTTCTACCACCTCTTATTTTGAACAAGCCTTCCAAAGGTTTAACCTCAATTCAAGAGAAGAAGCCCTCCATCCCGATAATTTTGATGAGGAAATTTATGAAGAATTTAAACTTATGTCGATAATTTCGGATGAATCTAAAGAAGAATCAGAGCCCATCATTCCCCATTCTGAACAAGATGAGTTTTATCTCAACATATTCCCCATCCATGAGCCCATATTTCACTTGCTTCTTCCACAAGAGCAACCCACCCCTACCGATGAACCACCACCTCCATTCCATTAAACCATTTCATAAGCCAACTTGTAATATATGTACATAGCACAAAAAACAGTGGTTTTCACCACTACAAAAAAAAATCAAAAAATCAAAAATATTTTTTCTTTTTGCATTACATATGTAAATATATCATTTAATAAAACACATTTTGTGTTGCTTGTTGTTGTTCAAGTCAACCAAGACCTATAGCATCGATTCCTAGGTTCCATCCATTCCATCCAACCTTGTCCACCTTTCCCATAAGTCAACATGAATCCTATTGATTTATTCACCCCACTCCATAATCCATACGATTCGGCTAAGCCAATTCTAATTGACATAAGCCTTATTGATATGAACTAGATTTCCTCACCTCAAAACTTTGCTAAATTTAACTTGGCTGAGGAATTATTAAGGGCTTCCGCAAACTACATTCCTCCATCCCCTCTGCCCTTGCCTTCACCTTCACCTTCGGATCCCAATGTTTTCCAGGCATAAATAGATGAGGATAAGCCAGAAGAGTTTGATGACATATTAGATGATATTCATATGATCCCTATGCCCCATCAGCTTGAGGAAGGTTCCCACATGTCTATTGAAGATACTATCGATGTGGACCTTATTTTAGACAAAGACAATCCCCAAATTGTCAATCTTGGCAAAATTTTATCACCCGATGAACAAGAGTAATTTATTGCTCTCCTCTAGAGGAAAAAGGGTATATTTGCATGGTCCTACAAGGACATGCCCAGTCTTGATCCTAGTTTGGTTGTCCACAATCTCACCTTACAGCTTGATGCTAAGTCGGTCAAACAAAAACTTAGGAGAATGCATCCTATCGTGGCCCTCTTGGTAAAAATAAAGCTTAAAAAACTCTTAGACATGAACTTCATAGTTCCTATCGACTATCTTGAGTGGCTCTCAAACATGGTACCTGTTCGTAAGCCTAACAGGGTGATACGCGTATGCACTGACTTTCAAGATATTAACAAAGCATGTCCTAAGGATGATTTTCCTCTCCCAAACATTGATACTCTTGTTGATACCTACGCTGGCCATGAAATGCTTTCACTCATGGATGGTTTTTTAGGATACAACCAAATTCAAATAAATCCTGATGACCAACACAAAACAACATTCACTACACCTTGGGGAAATTTTTGTTACAAGGTGATGCCCTTTGGCCTCAAAAATTTAGGTGTCACTTATCAACATGCCATGACATACATTTTCCATGACTATATGCATAAGATTATCAAATACTATGTGGATGATCTCTTGGCTAAATCTAAAACTTGACAAGAACATATTGGTGTATTGGAGAAAGTTTTTGACCGACTCCTAGAGCATAATGTAAGGTTGAATCCCAAGAAATGTGTCTTTGGTGTTACTTTGGGAAAACTTCTAGGATTCATTATCTCCAAAAGAGGCATTGAGGTGGACCCTAACAAGGTCAAGGCCATCATGGAGATGCCTCTCCCAACTAACTTAAAGGAATTACATAGTTTACAAGGAAATATCCAATCAATCCGTCATTTTATTGTGCAACTTTATGACAAATGTAGGCCATTCAATCACCTACTACAAAAGGGGGTGCCATTCTCTTGGATAGATGAATGTCAAAAAGCCTTTGATGACATTAAGCAATACCTAGCTTCTCCACTAGTCTTAGCTCCTCCTCATCCGGGGGTCCCATTTTATCTTTATATCTCAACAATGGACTTTGCATTAGGGACAATTCTTGCACAAAATAATTAATAAAAATGAGAGCAAGTTGTCTATTACATTAGCCGAACATTGGTAAGCTATGAAACTAGATATGCTTATGTAGAAAAATTATGCTTAGAAGTGGTTTTTACCACTAAGAAACTTTGACATTACATGCTTAGCCACACAACTTATGTCATAGCTAGAGAAAATCCTCTGCATTACATGATGTCCCGCACTTACAATAATACCCGCACCACTAAATGGATAATGCTTCTTATTGAATTTGACCTGGAATTCATAAGCCAAAAATCCATTAAAGGTCAGGTAATAGTTGATCAACTTGTGGAAGCTCCACTACCTAGTGATCATCCTTTGATTATTGAGCTCCCAGATGATTCGATATTTTCTATCATTGAGCAAGAAGAAGATGTCATTCCGGAGGAAGACATTGATATCACATTATTATTTGATGGCTCTAAGTGTGCAAAAGGTCAAGGTGTTGGAGTCATATTTCACACACCACAGGGGGTACCTATCCCCTTGTCATTCAAACTAGAATTCCAATGCACAAACAATACTGCAAAGTATGAAGCCTTAATATTAGGTCTTTAATCAACTATAGCTATGAGCATTAAGCGTATTAGGATATTTGGTGATTCTCAACTTGTTGTAAAGCAAATAAATGGAGAATACCAATGCAAAGAACCTACCATTAAGCTTTATCATGAAGTAGCAATGAAATTGCTCTCTAAGTTTGATTGGTATGAAATCAATAGCTTGCCACGTTCGACTAATAGATTTTTAAATGCTATGGCCTCCCTTGGATCATTGATTCCAAAAGACTCCTTTGGAGAGGTACAACCCCTTATCATTTCAACGGTATCTAAATCTGCAATTTCCCATGTTGAGTCAAAAGATGAAAATGATGTTTTCTTTATCCAATCGGATTCATATGAGCCTTGGTCCAGACAAATAGTAGCCTTTCTCAAGTTTGGAACACTCCCATATGATATGTCTCAAACTTCCAAATGCACTTTCAAGCAAAAGGTAGCCTATTTCATTCTCTTGGGGGATGTGTTGTATAAATATGGTTATGATGGAGTCCTCCTTCGTTGTCTCGAGGCTAGTGAGGCTCAAAGAGCCATAACTGAAGCCCATGATGGTACTTGTGGTGGTCATTTTAGTGGAATGGCCATTGCAAAGCGTATTTTACGCATGGGTTATTATTGACCCACAATGGAACGTGATTGTTGCACATATGTCAAACATTGCAAGAAGTGTCAAGAACATGTTAATTTAACTCATGTACCATCACAAGCATTACAACCTATTCAAAGCCTTTGGCCCTTTTCACAATGGGACCCAGATCTAATTGGTAAAATATCACCTCCTTCCTCGAGATAACATACATTCATCATCACAACCACTGAATACTTCACAAAGTGGGTTGAGGTAATTCCTCTAACTAGTACGACAGGACCTAGAATTGTGGAGTTTATACTTCATCATATTATTTATCATTTTGGTATTCCCTCGAAAATCATTTTAGACAATGGTAAGTATTTCAAGAATAAGGATGTTCGAGCACTTTGTGAGAAATATAATATTCAACATAGTTTCTTGACCCCTTATTACCCACAAGCAAATGGATAAGCTGAAGCTTCCAATAAGACCTTAGTTGCTATTCTCAAGAAACTTGTCAAAGAAAATCATCAAGATTGGCATACACAAATTCCCTTGGCATTATGGGCTTATCGAACAAGCATCCACATGCCTACAGGGGAAACACCATTTTCATTGGTCTATGGAGCTAAATCAATCATGCCTCTTGAGCTCGAGATCCCTTCCTTACAAATTTCTTTGCAAGAATTCATAGATGATGACACTTCTAGACAAGAACGTCTTGACCAACTCACACTACTTGATGAAAGGCGAGTCAATGCTTTAGAGCATTTACGAGTTTATCAAGACCACCTCAAACGTGCTTACAATGCCAAAGTTCATCTACATGAATTCCAAGTAGGAGATCTTTTCCTTAAAGAGAATCAACAAAACACCAATGCATTACCACATCTTCATGATAAATTCATGGCTAATTGGTTAGGTTCATACATCGTTACACAAAGAGTGGGTAATGGTACTTATAGGCTTGCTAGTATAGAGGGAGAGGAAGAATCTGAACCACTTAATGTTATACACTTGAGAGAATTCTATGCATGATTTTATTAATATACTATACATACATTATTATATATATATATATATATATATATATATATATATATATATATATATATATATATATATATATATTTTATATGTATATATATACATGGCTAATACACAAAAACATTTGCATACAATTCATTCATAACATTGCATTTCACTTGCATTCACATTCCATATTTCATAAAAATCACATGTCATATGTTGCATTCACATCCACATTTCACATTTCACAAAATTGCATGTCATACATTGCACTTACATCCACATTCCACATTTCATATAGGGATCATTTATTCAAGGTATTAATTGGTCCAACAAAAGTCATGTTGTCTTAATCAGGGGTACCTTCACAATGTCATCCACATAATTCCACTAAACCTAGTTGCCATTAGCACAAACCACAAATTCACAAACCCTAGGTGTTTTCGGTCACTCAGCCACTCCTAGTGTTTTAAGCAAACTCCAAAATACATGTCAAGTTATTTTTAGGACCATTACACATCTTACACTAAGAAAATATTGAGTTATGGGAATTGAATCCAAAACATTATTGAACCAAACATAATTTTACATCTTAAAAATATATTGTATCAAAGAGAGATAACACCATACTTGGTATGAACCTCGAGGTGAAAAGGGTCATCCTTGCTAGTCCCATCATGCAACATAGTCCATAAAAATAGTGGTTTCCATCACTACCACAATTCCAAAAATAAAATAAAGAGTAGGGACAAATCCCTAACAAAAACTCTAAATATTTTACATCACACACCACTAATAAATTGGGTTGTAAGGATCATACTACATTTCTAGTCAAAAATTTAGGTAGTCATCCCAAAAACTTAAGAGATCAACAACAAAAGTCATGGACTATGGAGTTAGCCTCCATCGGAGCTATAGATGCTTGACTGGAAGTGGAGTACGCTCATGCATGGCGACATGTCTCTTTTAAAAGAGACCTTTGACCGCTCATACGGATAAGCTAGCTTCTTGGTTTCATCCATAATAGGTCTACCCAATTTACTCAATATGAGTTAATGAACTCACTTGCACACACACGAGTTCTTGATTGTCTCAGGTCATTACCATGCTCTTGATTCGGTAAATGAATTGACGATACACACATTTGGTCCTAGAGGAATTAGGCAGTTTTAATGGGTTTTTTTGATGCCACTAGGATGTTTGAGTCTCTGCAAAATAGGCCATCTTCTATATCAACATCCATATATTCTTCCATATCAACATCCATATCTTATTTCATATCAACATCCATATCTTATTCCATGTCAACATCCATGTTAGTTCATACGTCATGCATCCCATTCACCATCAAGTTTGGTGCCCCTAATTAAACAATAATGCTAGAAAATGACCAAGAAAATATATAACCCATAAATGATCATTAGCACATGCCATCTTGCATTAATCATCCATAACATATCACATGCATTAATCATAAACATAATCCACAAAAAAATTCACACAAAAATATAACACAAAAGGTAAAACCCATGTAAATATATATACATATGTATAAATATCGAATATACATTGATTTTCCAAAGGCTACATACAATGGAGCACCAAGGCTCATATACAAAAGTGCATCTAAGCACTAGCTACATCCTCCAAGAAGACCCCTATGACCTAGCAGGAGCCTCAAACCTAGAAGGAGCCCTAGACCTAGAGCTATGCCTAGACTCGCTACACCTCGTACCCCCAAACATAGATGAGGTTGGAGGATCAAGAAGTGGAATATGATGTTCCATAAAACTATCCTCCAATGCCTTGATATATCTATGTCGAGACCAAAGGTATGCTATGTCGACATTATGTCGATGCTCTATCTCTACTAGCTCTACCTGGAGCCTCACGATCCTCGCATCCCTCTCTGCCACCTACTACTCCAGTTGTGTCCAATTCTCCTTGCTCCGACCTAGGGGTACATCTAGAACCTCCTCCACCTCCTCCCCATATCCTCTATCTTCCCAAATATCAGGAGCCTACTGTGCTGCACCCTTCACCTTCCACCTTTGACTATCAAATCAAAGGCATCACTACCGCTTGGGGGCCCCTTAGGTACCCTCATCCTGGGTCTCCTACGTACCCTCATCTCTAGCCTCTCCACCACCATCCCCATCAGCCACTCCTCAAGGTGATACCTATGGTGGTTGAGCTATGACCCATGCATCATACTCCATGGTCAACCCTGCATCCTCCACATATGGGAGATCTATCTCCTTATCATCCTCCAAAACCACCCTCCACGACTTGATGCAAGGTAGCCTAGTCTCCTTCCAATGTCTCCTATACTGCCTCGGCTCATTAGGGACATCCTACCTTAGCCCAAATTGATGGAGTACTTGTAAGAATTGTAAGTACTTTGCCTCACTCCTATGCCTCCCAACCACCCACCTACCTTGCCACACCCATCGTAGATGCTCTCCATCCCTGGTCCACTAGGCACCCAACCATGGCCTCCACACCACTTGGGCAGATGTCAATCCATCCCATAGATCCTTGTACCACTGACTCATCCTCACTGGATGACTCTACTGCACCTCCTCTACCAATGCCCATCACCTAGCATAGGGTTGCTCCCTACCAAAATCCTCCATAGGAAAACCCTTCGATCGAGCAACTATAAAATGTTCCCATACCCAACATTGCAGTAATAAGCTACACCCCAATCCCTTTCACCCTTGCCTTATAACATCATATAACTTCTAGTATACCTCCATCAGTAAGGTGGAAGCCCATGCATACACCTGTCTCTTAGTGAGAATATCACTCACTATATCTATCAGGTTCCAAGGGAACCTGCATTCGATACTGTTTGAGGCCATAATGTTGGCCAACACGAACATCACTAAAGCTTAGAGGGGGTCCAAATCCTTGTCCACATACATGGAAAAATAAGATATTCCTCCATTATCCAACTTCACCCCTTGCCATGCATCCTCGAACATCCTCATCATCTTCATCTTTTGGTTGATCCCGACCTCAAACCAGATTCCTTCCATCGATACCTTGAGGATGTGATATACATCCTCCAAGGTAACCATCACCTCACCCATGGGGAGCTAAAATGTCCCCCTATCTGCATCCCATCTGTCTGCCAAGGTGGAGACGTATCCCTCATCAACCCTAACCACATCCAATCAGGATACCTTTGCTAGCCCCACCTCCCCAAGAAACTTCCATTCCTCCGTAATCGCCTTCCTCAGCCTAGGGATGTAAGGTGAAAACTAGTGCCGAGCCTCCAAAACTCTAAGCTGTAGCACAACACAAAATATTTGTTAATAATTTCAAAAAAAAACTTTGCACAATACAAAAAGCATAATAAAAAATGGGTTACCTCAACAACTTGTGCCCCAACCGCAGCCTTGGCCTTTGCACCAGCTCCCTCTATTGCCATAGCTTTCGTGCTCCAAATGCCCCACCTCACTTCACTCCTCACTTTACCTTACTCCTCAAACATAGCTTTTAGAACTACCAAATGCACAAATGATCTTCAATATCATCCAACAAACTATTTATAGCTGCTTTAGGCACTTTTGTGCACCCATGGACGTTTCCTGGTGCGCTGAAGCACTCGTGGATATTTTTGCAGACTACAAGTGCCCGCGAGCATTTTACATCGACATTGAAAAAAGGTAATACTCGCACAAAATGATTGCTTCCCTCAACCAAATCACTTAAAAATTCATTCATCCATGCATTTCATCATTCAATCACATTTTGTGAAGATTCCAACTGATTTGGATGCACAATCATCGTTTGCGACCACATATTGCAAATTCACCAAAAAAGCTACAAAAGCACCTCAAAATGGTCCAAATCTTCCCAAAATAATTACCATCATCATTTCCATCATTCACACATCATCTTCATGTCATTTCACATCATCATTTGCATATTTGCCCATGTTCATATACAAATTCAAGTGAACCTCATATCTAGTTTTCTATTCTATCTCCTTGACGATTGTAGTGATTTGCATCCATGCAATTTGGTAATATGAATAGCTTACCATAAGGACACTTGACCATGATCATCATCACTTATCTCCTTTCTCGAGATCACAATCATATTTGCTACTTCACATTTTGAGTGAACCCGTGCCAAGAGCAATTTTGTACAAACGCTGTCATTGATGGCCTAATTTGTGGAGCCTAAAACATGGAAAAAATCACATTTCATCATTTCACAATTCCATGATAGTCATCACAGAGATAGGCACTAGCTAGTATGATTGGTTCGAACCATGGGAATGATTCAAACAATCACTAGCAAGCCCTTCGAGGTTGACTCTTTTTATTTTTATATGCATCTTCGTCTTTGCATATCAATGATGTCGAAAGGCAAAATATTTCAAAAGCATAGGATCACCCCAAAATTTGGGATAACCACATTTGGTTTTGACTTTCCCACAATGGGATACACCTTACATGATTTTGGCATCTACACTTGGAAAAAATCCCTTCATCTATTGGGGAAAAAACACACATATTTTTCACACATCCCTTCATTTGTTAGGGCAAAAACAAACACATTTTTCAACAATCCCCTTCCCAACGTTGGGGTAAAAACAATATCACATTTTACATCATTCATATCGTCCACATTACATTTTGAAATTTGAAAGATTTTTCAATTGGCATATGAGATTCATCCGCAACCTCATTCACCAATGGAGGGGGTAAGTTACACAAAACTCAAATTCTTTTATTCTTTTATCTTCAAGCTTATGTTCCACATCCCAAGAGAAGCTGCTTTTGCACCTGGCCAAAAATAGGTGTCTTGTATTTTTGCACTGCCCTATGTTTCATGCAACGTAGTACAAAAAGGGGTATATGTAGACACCAAAATCTAGCCACTTATCCTTCATCCATGCTTTCCCACCATTTCCACCACCCAAAACATAGTAATTTGCCCTCCATCCTAGCTTTCCTACCATTTTTACCTATTATTTATATATATTTAAATAATTGTATTATATATATATATATATTTAAATAATAGTATTATATATATATATATAAATCAATCCCAGCCATTCGATTTCATTTAGTCCTATCATTTAATCCTATCCATCCATCCACTTCAATCCATGCCACACCCTAGATTTATTATTTTCCCTTAGATGTGCTTTAATATCAACCACACGATTAGTGTCGTTGAAACCCTAACATGCCCTAGGTTAGATTATAAATAGGAGCCATTTTGATGGCTCAAAACCTAAGTCCTTGAGTTCCTAAGTTTTTGAGTTCCCTAATTTCCTAAGTGCCTTAAGTCTTTAACCAAGCCTTTTGTACCCTAATCCCATTCCATCCACCATATTCCTTGTCCCTCGCTCGTCGTCATCACCATCGCACCCTCGCCCGATCTGCTTCTATAGAATCCTCCATCATCCACTAGGTGCTTCTAAATGCTTTCTATCAACACCAGGCACCTTTGGGCACCTCCCTACCAACACCAAGTGTCCATGGGCTCTTTTTGTAGCTACAAAGTGCATGTGGGTGTTATACGTAAGACCTTATGAAAGCCTCCTATCTTTGCACAATGCTAGGGCACGTCTTCACCATCAACCTACAACAGATCCAGTCATCAAAGGACAATCAACAAGAAACAAGGTAGTCATTCTCTATTTTGATTAATTTCAATATATTTAGATTTGTATGCAATTTCATTTATCAATAGCTAGGGTTTTATTGATATCTGAGGGTCTCATGAAGTGGAGCCCTGACAGTTATTACTAAATTCCTGCTATTGTCTTTATGTGTGCAGATCTAGAGATTCATCAGCCTATCAGAGCGATTGGGATCTCCATCAAGTGTCTTTAATCCTTTGAGGTGAAAAACCTATTAAGGTATTTTTTTTTTTGCATGCATTTGATATTTGGGTATTTTATGCAAACTTATTTTGCAAATATGCCATTAGGGTTTATAGATTTAGTTGTTAGATCTTTTGGAAATAGTATTTTCATTTTAAATCTATAATTTTTTTTGGCATTGAGATTTTTTTGGAAGGGTTTTGGAGCCAAACGAACCCCATGGTTGCGTCCGAAAGACCCAAAAACCCCTATTTCCATATATAGTCATTTTTTTTTAAATTTTTTAAATAAAAAAATAGTCGGCTATATATATAAAAAAAAACAGTCGACTATATAGTCTGAAAAACTTTTAATTTTTTTTTTTTAAATTTTGCTTTATAAAAATCTTTAAATTTTTCATGCAATTTTCTTTATTTGAAGTAGGGTTTTACCACTTAATATTGGTGTTGTGGGTTTTTCTCTTTTGTGTGTGATTGATCTTGTGGAGCATTCTTCGATCTTGGGGAGACTGTGCTTGTCTTACATTTGGTATCAGAGCGGTTGGGATCTCCATCAAGTGTCTTCAATCCTTTGAGGTGAAAAACCCATTAAGGTATATATTTTTTTTTGCATTCATTTGATATTTGGGTATTTTATGCAAAATTATTTTGCAAATATGCCATTAGGGTTTATAGATTTATTGTGTTTTTAGATCTAGTTGTTAGATCTTTTGCAAATAGTATTTTCATTTTAAATTTATAATTTTTTTTTTGGCATTGAGATTTTGCTGGAAGGTTTTTGGAGCTAAATAGACCCCATGGTTGCATCCGGAAGACCCAAAAACCCCTCTATCCATATATAGTCATTTTTTTAAAATTTTAAATAAAAAAAATAGTCGACTATATATATAAATAAAAAAACAATCGGCTATATATAAAAAAAAAAACAATCGACTATATATATATAAAAAAAAATAGTCGGCTATATATATATATATAAATATATATATAAAACAGTCAGCTATATAGTCTGAAAAAATTTTAATTTTTTTTAAAATTTTTGCTTTATAAAAATCTTTAAACTTTTTAATGTAATTTTTTTATTAATTATTTAATAAAATAAATTTTATTAATTTAATTGCATTTTTTTAAGCAATTTTTGTATAAAAAAAATATTATTATTTTTCTTAAAATGCAATATTTTTTTGTCTCACATTAACAATGGTTGTTTGTGAGTTTGCTTGTTTTGCAAGGTTATCCAAGTATGTTTTGGAGTATACAAGGCAATTTCGGATCAAATTTTTCACTCTCTTCCCTTATTTTTATTAATTTCTTCTAATATCTCTCAAGCATTTGCTTGAAGCATAATGTAAATTAATGTAACTTGTATCTCTCATAATGAAAGTAAAAGAGGAAAACCCACAACACCAATATTAAGTGGTAAAACCCTACTTCAAATGAAGAAGGGAAACATCCACTATGAAGCTCACTATATTACTCATTTAATTCAACAATACAAGAATGTTTCAATGTTATGCAACAATATGCATCAACATGATATTACAACACAAGTCAATATGACAAGATATGTTCAAATGTAGTAGACAACACCCCTATTTAGAGAGAAGCTTTTTTATAGCCCTAAATCTTATCACTTAATCTTATCACAATCTAATCTTGAGATGTGTGACAAGTGACATCTATCAAATATTAGAAAGTGCTTAGTTACTTTCTAATATTATCACAATCTAATCTTTGAGATGTGTGATAAGTGACATCTATCAAATATTAGAAAGTGATTAGTTCCTTTCTAATATTTGCTAGAAAAGGGGAAATAACTTTTTCCCAAAATTAAATATTCTTAGCACCCTTATTTTATTTATTAATTGGGTAGGAATATTTTTATATAAAATAGAATTATTTTCTAATTCAAATATTATTATTTAGACTTTATATTTTAGTCTAAGAATAATTTACACAATGTTGCATTACATATTCTAACACTCCCCCTTAATGCAATATTGGGGAAAGGAATTATGAAACAAAGAAACATTCTCCCCCTAAATATACAAACGAGGATGAGAATCAAATGAGTAATATAGTTACAATGAGCTTCTATGACCAAGAATGGTCTACAATAAGGCACCAATACAAAATGGGCCAAAATGAGACTACAAACCTCCAACGGAGTAGCTTCAGATACAAGCAACTTACAAATCCATCCATCAACCACAAGTGGTTGCAAATGACAAGAAGAAAATATCACAAGGGTGTCTTCATTAAGCTTGCAAAAACCCAAATGAAAGTACCTACAAGCTACAAGTAGCTCAACATAAGATCAGTTAGATACATCATCATAAATATATTCACCACAACATATATAAATATCCAAAGATGATAACAAAACTGATCTAGCAAATAGTGAACTATAAGTCATCACAAAATATGCCAAGCCATACTTATAGTCACGTGCTATATAGTTGATCAAAAAATATCATGATCAAAGTTGCATAAAGCAAACAAGGAGTACCATGATAATGGAAACTCTAAAGTACCATGTACAAAAGTTGCATAAGGTATATGAAAATAATAAAGTGTGCACACCGATTGCATAAATCCAACCATAAAATATCATGTACAAAAGTAGCATAAATGCTAATAAGAAAGTACCATGATAAACCAATTGCATAATGCCAACTACATAAAAACATGTACAAAGTTGCACAAGGCAACAAGAAAGTACCATGTAAAAGAGTCGCATAAAGCAATTACATCATATACCATAATTGCACAATGCCATCTACAAAGTAACATGTATAAAAGTTGCACAAGGCAAACAAGAAATTACCATGTTCAAAAGAGATGCAAAATAAAATTATACCACCAAATATCAACTCATATATATAGCACAAAACGCCTCATAAGGATGAAGTTGTCATCACACAAGTGTAACTACACTTCATTCCCCCTTGAAGACAACTTCACCAAACCAAGTGAGTCCCTCAGCTTACAAAACTGCTCCTTGGGAAGAGGTTTGGTGAACAAATAAGTAGAATTAGAAGATGATGGGCAATACTCCAACTAAATAGTCCCATCCAATACCTTCTCTCTGATAAAGTGGGCTTGGATTTCAACATGCTTTGTCCTTTGATGCATTACAAGATTTTTAGCCAAGGCAATAGTTGATTGATTATCGAAGAGAAAATGTGAAGGACCAAATTGCTCAAAGCCAATTTCCTTCATGAGGGTATGAAGCCAAACCGCTTCTTGTGTAGCTGTTGTCGTAGCCTTATACTCCACTTCCATTGTAGAAAGAGCAATTGTATCTTGCTTCTTGGAAGACCAAGAGATAGTTGCAGATCCAATACTAAAAACATATGTTGTGGTAGAATTTCTGTCTATTCTATCCCCTCCAAAATCAGAATCAACATAGCCGGAAAGAGCAAAGGAAGGAAGCCTAGAATACTTGAGTGCCAAATCTCTAGTACCTGAAAGGTACTTCAAAATCTTCTTGGTAGCTTGTAAGTGCTCAATATAAGGTTTTTGCATGAACCTAGACATCATACCAACTGCAAAAGCAATATCTGGCCTTATGATGGTAACATAAAGAAGACTACCAATGAGTTGCCTATACAATGTAGCATCAGCCAACTGAGATTCTGTACTTACTTCCAACTTAACCCCTGTAGAAATAAGAATGGAAGTAGGATTACCATCCTCCAAATCAAACCTCTTAAGAAGATCTCCAATATACTTGGATTGACTCAAAAAGGTACAATCCTCATGCTGATAAACTTGCATGCCAAGATAGTAGTGTAGAAGACCAAGGTCTGTCATTTCATACTTTGAATTTAATTTGGAGATGAAATAAAAAATGGCCTCATTTACATTTCCAGTCATAACAAGGTCATCAAAAAATAGAGCAATTAAAATGACCAAGTTATCCTTCCTAAGCACATAGAGATCTGTATCTGAATAGCATTTATCAAAACCAAGAGACAAGAAGTAACTTGAAATATTCATGTACCATGCTCTAGGTGCTTGATTCAGATCGTACAAGGTTTTCTTTAGTTTACACATAGTGTTTCCTTACCTTGTACAACAAATCCTTGTGGTTGACTCATGTAGATATCCACATCCAAATCACCATTTAGAAAGGCACTTTTCACATCAAGCTAAAAAATCTGCCAACCTTGAGCAGTAGCAATAACAATGAGAAGCCGAATGGTGAGCATTTTGGCAACTGGTGCAAAGGTTTCATCATAGTCAATGCCATGTTTTTGAGCATAACCCTTAGCAACCAATCTAGCCTTATACTTTTCTATCTCTCCATTAGAATTGTACTTGATTCTATAGACCCACTTGTTCCCAATAACATTTCTCTTATTAGGATAAGGCACTAGATCCCAGGTTTTATTCTTTAGAAGAGAATCCATCTCAACCTTCATGGCATAAACCCAACAAGAGTGTTGTGAAGCTTCTTGGTAAGAAGTAGGCTCATGATCATTCTATATCTTAGGTAGAAGAGATATGTTAAGGGTCATACTTCTAGTTATCCTTTGGATATCTGAATTTTGCTCTTTAGGACCCCTAAAAAGATCCAACCACTTGGTCCTTTTGACACAAGGCCCACCCTTTTCTAACTCAATAAGGTCTTCATTGAATTTGACATATCTTGAAACAAATACAATGCGTGAAGAAGGTGAGTATAACTTGTAGCCCCTATGTTCTGCATCATAGCCAACAAAGATGCATTTTTGAGACTTTTTGTCCAATTATTCCTCTTTTATGAAGAAATATATGAAAATACATCATATCTAAACACTCTTAAGTGTGACAAATTTGACTTCTTACCATTCCAAACCTCATAAGGAGTCTTTCCCTCAACTTATTTTGAAGGACACTTGTTAAGAATGTAGATTGTTGTACTGGCTGCTTCACCCCAAAGAAATTGAGGTAAGCGGTCACCAAGCATGCATCTTACCATCTCCATGATTGTCCTATTTTTCCTCTCTACAACACCATTTTGTTGAGGAGTGTATGGACAAGTAAACTGCCTTTTGATCCCATGAGAACAAAACTCATTGAAATAATTGCTATTGTACTCCCCTCCATTGTCACTTCTAATAATTTTGATCTTTGCTCCCTTTTGATTTTCTACCAAAGCTTTGAACTCCTTGAATGTCTCAAAAAAATCTGATTTATTCTTAAGTAGATACCCAAAGATCATTCTTGAATAATCATCTATAAAGGTGAGAATATAGGATGCACCACCAAGTGATATAACATGTAATAAACCCATAATATCTGTATGAATGAGTTGAAGAATTTATGTGGTCCTTGTTGACTTGTCCTTTGCAAAATTTTGTTTGCTCATCTTGCCTAAGATGCATGTTTCACACAAACAATGAATATGTGAAATGTTAGGCAAGCCTTCAACCAAATTTTTGGACTTCATCATTTGAATATTTTGATAGTTTTTTTGGCCTAACCTTAAGTTCCAAAGCTTGCTACTAGGATAAACATTAGTTGCTAAACACACTTTAGGAGGAGCATCACCTAACACATAAAGATTATTCTTCACATAACCTGTAATGATTGGTAGCATGCCTTTCCTAATGCTCCATGAAGTTGCATTGAAATCAATAGTGTGACCACTTCTAGAAACTTGCAAAATTGAAATTAAATTTCTCCTAAGGTTAGGCACGTATATGATATTATCAGGTAATTTCCCTTCAATTACAACATTGCCAACACCTTCTACTTGAAGTCTAGTATTATCACCAATGCCAACTGAATCTGAAGAGTGCTTATGAAATTCCACAAAGTTATCCTTTTCAAAACACATATGGTTAGTGCATCCAAAATCTAACACCCATTCATTAGAAGTAGATGAGTCAATGGAGTAGAGGGCACAAACAAAGGCATTTTTATTAGAATTTTGCTTTACATTGTTATTCTTTTTCTTTCCCTTGCCAAACCATTTCTTAGGTCCTTGTCCCTTAGCCTTTTCTTGCTCTTCCTTTTCTGCAATCTTCTTCTTCTTGAAACAATTTTGTTCCTTGTGGCATTTCTTGCCACAAAATTTGCAAGTGAAATCAACTCTAGGCTTGTTGGGTTGGAAATTTTGATTTTTCCTTCCCTTGTATTTCTTCTTGAAGGAAGCATTAGTGGCACTGAAGGCAACATTCTTCTCCTTGACAACTTGACCATTCACTTTGTCTCTATTAAGATACTGTTCATGTTGAATCAATAATTATGAAAGAGTGTTGAGAGGAATGCCATCCTCTTCTTGCTCTAGCCTAGTCTCAATAATGGTGACAAAATTCTTGAACTTGCTTGACAAGTTCTTGAAAATGATAAAGCTTAAGAGCTTCTCACTTATCCAATCATAATTACAAACCAATATTTGAGTTCTCACATCTTTCATCTTTGAGAGGAAGATCAAGGCACTTTCTTCTTCACCTTACATAGTGCTAAGAATTTTGGACAATAAAGTGAATTTCCTTGATGTGTTGGACCCTATATGGACTTGTTTTAGCAAATCCCATGCATCTTTAGCATGCTCACAATGGCTTATAGTGAGCAATATCTCATCACTCACATTATTGATAATCATGAAAAGTGCAAGGTGACTCTTGTATGTCTCAAGTGCCCTTGCCTGGGTTGGGATTGCTTCATCTCCATTCACAATGGGCTATAAATTTCTTGCTTGAAATTCAGTCCTCATCCTTGGTTCCCATATTCTAAAATTTGATCCATCAAGGATGTGCTTATGTGTGAAGGAGATTCAATGATCAGCCATTCTAGAAAGTGAACATAATCAAAACATAAGATGCATTGACAAAGGAAATAAATGATGGAATAAGAAAGTAGATAAACATACTTGCACATATAAAAAAAAACATAACTTTCAAGTAATATACTTTTCAATCATCAAAGATAATCATCATGAAAGATAATCAAAATTAAGCATCATCAAGAGAGATAAGCATCATCATAAAATATAATCAAAATCATCATGAACTACTATAACCATCTTGCAATAAACAACTATAACCATATTGCAATTGAATAAAAGAAATAAACCAAGATCAACTTGTAATAGATTAACTTGCAATAAGAAGGTAACTAACCATAACAATCATCTTGCAACAAAATAAACTAACTTGAATTGAACCATAAAACATTTGTTAAATGTTAGATAGTCAATAAGTTATTAAGTTAGTGTTCATTTTAAGGTTTTGCTATAGCCTAATGAATTGCCAATTCATCTCACCCAAGGTCAACCAAGCTACCCAAAAGGGTACGAGTATGATGACCCGAAAAGGATAGAGCGGATTCTTTTGAATTCAATAGGTGTTTAGCAAATATAAAATGTCTTGCAAGATTAAGTAAATTTTAATCAAATACTAAAGTTGTGGTTAGTAAGTTGATTCATTTTTAACCTTATTGATTAATATGAAAATTAGTAAATTGCAAGTTAGTTGGTTAGTAGATTGTTTAGTAGAAAGTTAGTAAGTTAGTAGTTAGATTAGTTGAGATGGAAAATAGGTAAAACACAAATACACACACACACACACACATCTCTCTCTCTCTCTCTCTCTCTCTCACTTTCATTCTCTTTTACTTTCATTATGAGAGATACAAGTTACATTTTTACATTATGCTTCAAGCAAATGCTTGAGAGAGATTAGAAGAAATTAATAAAAATAGGGGGAAGAGAGTGAAAAAGTTGATCCGAAATTGCCTTGTATACTCCAAAACATACTTGGATAACCTTGCAAAACAAGCAAATTCATAAACAACCATTGTTAATATGAGAAAAAAAATGACTATAAGGTCTAAATTATTTGACAATTTGACTAAAAATTTGCCAAAAATTGCATAAAAGGATTCTAGTTGCATTATACAATAATTAAAGAATGCATTTCAATTTATGCAAAAAAAATTACTATTAGGTATTAAATAAAATAAATGACTATTTTTTTTATTATATACAACATAATAATAAATGACTATTTTTTTATTAAATGATTGTTTTTAATTAAAAAAATAGAATAATAAAAAAAATGATTGTTTTTTATTAAATGACTATTTTTTTATTAAAAAATAGAATAATAAAAATGACTGTTTTTTTTTATTAAATGATTGTTTTTAATTAAAAAACAAAATAATAATAAAAAAATTTAGATTGTACAACAAAATGGGTGGGGGGGCCATTTGGCCCCCAAATAAAAAAAAAAAATGCCTTAGATTTATTTTTCACCAAAATAGGGCAAATAATATATGGAAATAGGGTTTTTGGACCTTTCGGATGCAACCATGGGGTCCATTTGGCTCCAAAACCCTTCCAGCAAAATCTCAATGCCAAATATTTATAGATTTAAAATGAAAACACCATTTGCAAAAGACCTAACAACTAGATAAAAAAAACACAATAAATCTATAAACCCTAATGACAGATTTGCAAAATAAGTTTACCAAAATATCAAATGCATAAAATATGCAAATATCAAATGCATTCATTAAAAAAAATATATACCTTAATGGGTTTTTCACCTCAAAGGATTGAAGACACTTGATGGAGATCCCAACCTGGCTCTGATACCAAATGTGAGACAAACAAAGTCTTCCCAAGATCGAAGAATGCTCCACAAGATCAATCACACACAAAAGAAAACCCACAACACCAATATTAAGTGGTAAAACCCTACTTCAAATGAAGAAGGAAAACATCCACTATGAAGCTCACTATATTACTCAATGATTCAACAATATAAGAATGCTTCAATGTTATACAACAATATGCATCAACATGATATGACAAGATGTAGTAGACAACACCCCTATTTAAAGAGAAGATTTTCTACTACAACCCTAAAATTGCCCTAATATTATCATAATCTTATCTTGAGATGTGTGACAAATCTTATCACAATCTTATCTTGAGATGTGTGCAAGTGGCATCTATCAAATATTAAAAAGAGATTGGTTACTTTTTAATATTTGCTAGAAAAAGAGAAATAATTTTTTTTCACAAATTAAATATTCCTAGCACCCTTATTTTATTTATTAATTGGGTGGGAATATTTTTACATAAAATAGAATTATTTTCTAATTCAAATATTATTCTTTAGACTTTATATTTTAGTCTAAGAATAATTTACACAATGTTGCATTACATATTTCAATAGTATACAATTTCATTTATCAATAGCTAGGGTTTTATTGATATCTGAGGATCTCATGAAGTGGAGCCCTCACAGTTATTACTAAATTCCTGCTATTGTATTTATGTGTGCAGATCTGAAGATTCATCAGCATTGAACAACTATTTAAGATGGAGTGGTCCGATTCAACGAATATCTGAAGCTTACTCAACTCTATTGGAAGAAAGAACGAGTTTTACAGACACCATAAGCATTGCTGGCTAGGTTTTTAGAAAACCCTAGTACTATTGTATTTATTGTATATGAATAAACTATGTAAAAGCCCCATTTGGGGTTAAATTTGATTGTACTCAGGTCCCCCAACAATAATAATATCAGATCTATTTCATTGTGTAATTTCTTGTGTTATGTAATTCATTCATTTTTAGTTAGTTATATCTGGTGTTTTATTTTTGTCTTCACATGTTTACCCCAAGCAAGGAGGGTGCATGATTGTCTTTGAAAATGATTCTTGAATGAACGCACTTAGCGATGATTGAGTGTTTGATTGTACTTGATTTGATTATGAATTTTATTACTATATGACTACCCCCTCAAGCGACGAGTCGATAGAGGAGATGGAAAATGATGAAAGCAACAAGTTGCTTGACCAAGATGACTTGATTTGGGTTTGATCATTGAATTGTGAATGTAAGAGGATCAAAAGACCCTATTACAACCTTGAGTTGATCCAATTTATTAATATTAATAATAATATTATTATTATTTTGACCAAAGGAGTTGTGTACCTTTGGAGCTTTTTGAATTGATGTGACCAAAGGGCTTAAGTGCCTTTGGAGCATTTTTGAAATGATGTGACCAAAGGGTTTAAGTGCCTTTGGAGCTTGTTTATTGCTTATGTTATTTTATGCATGGATGCACTTATGGATGCAATGATGGATGATGGATGAATGTCTAGACATTTTAGCATGTATGCATAGATGTAAATTGAAATGTATGCATGTATGTTATGTGCTAATGACATGATGATGCAAAATTTGATTTTTATGTTTATTTGCTAAAACATAATGAATGAATCTAAGATGCAAAGCAACCTAAGTGTAAGCACCACAGAATGTATGAAAGTCATGAATCAAAATGTCAACCTTTTCACAAAAAGTCATACATTTGAAGTTGAATTGTATGGAATGATATGGTGAAATGTAAATGATGGATGTGAAATAGTGAGATGTTATGAGGGCACAACAAGGTCTTTCATGAGACTCAAACACCCTAGTTGACCAATCAAAAATTGTATACTGGCTATACATGACTCTATAAGATAAAAATCTGCTAGGAAGACCCAGATATTCAATATCCCTGTGTGTAAAGTGAATGTATTAGATGATGCATAAGACTACCTCATTGCCAGGTGAGTTTCATTCAACCCATTGCTATAATGAGGATCACCCTATGGTCATCATTATCCTAATTTTGGACGTAGTTGGACTAGACTACTAGGCAATACAAGCCACCAAAAGCTAGCTCATTCGTAAGTCGACATTGGTCTGTACAAAATAAGGTCGCTAATGTGATAGACATATCACCATGCATAAGGCTCCTCCATTGCCAAGCAGGTTTCATTCAACCCATTGTTGTAATGGAGATCACCCCATGGCTTTTGAATACTGAGGATTCCAGGGATTCAAGCTCATTACCCCCTTCTTTTCTTTTGATTGTTTGGGATACTTGCTCATTTTAGTGGTGAAAACCAATTTTTTTTTTATTAGTGGTGAAAACCACTCTTTTTAGGAGCAAGGGATTTTATTAGTGGTGAAAACCACTATTTCTTTTGTTTTTTGTTTTTGGAAACTTTCTCATTTTGTGGAAGAGCAAGGGGATTGCTTGGGTAGGGGGAGCTTGTCCTTTTGTCAATTCTCAACATCCTAGACCATGCACATAATAGGATGAGCAAGGGAAACCTTTTGCTCAAGGTGGCAAGGACTACATTGTAGTGTCATCCTTCCTTGTTCAAACTTAGAATTTTAATGTGTGAATTTGTGTTGGGATTTTGACATATGCAAGGTACTATCAAAGCAAGACCTTACCTTCTAAAAGCCAAGATAGCTTTCTACAAAATCTGAAAAGAAAACTAGGGATGGCTGAATGATCGAAAACCCTAGTGAACACCCTATAGCAACTTATTGGTTGTGTTGAAAAACATAGTTACTCACAAAGGGGAATGTGGATGGTAGTGATATGTGTTATGTGGGGGTTTTTCCTATGCTCTTTTGCAAACTAAAAGGTGTGCGTAAAATAGTCAGTGGTCATCTAAATATCATTTTTGATATTCATCCGATATCTAACCTATCTTATGAGGACCCCTTAATAAGCAAAATCTCATAAGGAAAATTGCAAATGATGATGATGGATAAGGTTGATTTAAGACTCATGAATAGCATACAAACATGGTGTCATTCGTAAGAATGCAAACACAACTTGTCCTAGTGCAAGTGCAATGGATGAATATACCTAATGCAACTAACCAATGAATGCAATGAAATGCATGATGATGTAATGTAAATATTTTTGTATTTTTGATGTTTTGTATTGTTTTTGTGTTTTATGTTTTCTATTTTTTGTGGTTTTTGTGATTTTGATTTTTTGTGGTTTTTGTGATTTTGATTTCTTTGGAATTTTTGATGATTTTTTATTTATTTATTTTTAGTTTTTTTTGTAGGGGAAGGTGTGATACCTTAAGTACCCCCAAAGTGTGTGGTGATCGACGAATGTGGGGAAGGTGCGATACCTTTAGAATCCCCAAATTGCTTCATTGGTTGTGATGTGGATGATGGGGAAGGTGTGACACCTTGAGCACCCCCAGTATGCATTGTGCTTGATGTGATGTGATTGATATGACTGGGAGGAGTGATGAAAGTGAACCCCTCTTATTGTGGCAATGAATTATGTGCAATGTCGATGTTCTGATGAGATGCGATGAGCAAAGATGAAATATTGGATGAAGCCATAGGTTGCATAGATTGATTTTGATATTCTTGGTCCTCTATTACAACACTGATCATTCCCATAAACTCTTGGAGAGGTGGATTGACATGCACCTGATTCACCTACTTAGGTTGCTCGACTTGATTGGCAGGTGTTGTGTTTGCTTCGTGTGTGGGTAAGGGGTCTTGGAAGACTCCTATTGGTTGGTTGTTTGGGGCAAGAGGATTGCCAATCTGAAGCTCTTACCTCTCGATCATATCATGTACTAAATATCTAAAGGGGTAACATGTCTGGATGTCATGACCCCTTTGTCGATGGTAAGCATAGTATAGATTTTCCCTATGCCCCTTTGATCTACGCTTATTAGGTTTCAATGGATGGATCTCAGGAATATTGATTGCTCGTGCCTCACATAATTGATTGAAGATCGATGCTAATGTCTCTGGAAAATGAGTATATTGTCATGGTGGCTGACATTGTTGGCCTTGTATTTGATTCTGTTGCGTATGATTTTGGGTCGATGGAGGTTGAGCCTGGTAATTAGGCTACACTAGTAGTTGAGGTGGTGTGGCCTGGTTTGAGGATCTAGGGATACTCAAAACAACTTGATTGATTGGGACTGCATTTTGTTGCATGTTGTCACCTTTAATATTCTTGTTTGGCCATTCCCTTTTGTGGAGTTGAATATCACCCTCCTGGACCTTGATGTCCTCAATGACCTTGGCCTATGCTAAGGCCTCCTCGAATGTTTGATATTGTTGCAATTGTAGGAAAAGCGAGATTTTCTTTGAACAACTTCTTGTGAACATTCGAGTTAGTTCCATTATGGGTAGGGTGAAAGGTAATTTTGACATCACCTTCCTCCACCTATTGCCATATTCCATGACTAGCTCATCATCAAATTGATGAAGGCTAGACAAGTCAATCAAGTTTATCATTTTCTTAGTGCTAAAGGCAAAATGTTCCAAAAATGCATTGGCTAATTGCTCAAAGGTGTATATGCTATGGCATGGTAGATGATTATACCATTCCAAAGCACCCCCAACTAATGTTATAAGGAAGGTTCTCAACATCAAGGGGTCATTATCTTGAAGACAAAAGCACATATTGATGAAGCTTATCACGTGCTCTTGTGCGTCTTCGTCACCTTTGAACTTTTCAAGTTTAGGCATCTCAAAATATGGTGGGTATGGTGGTGATAGCATTGATGGATGTAGAGGCTAATTACTAAGCTACGTTAGTGTGGGTTTTTGATAAATCAAACTTTGAACTTGTTTTTATAATGAATTTATCTGATCAATTAGCACATTGTATGCCTCTAGAAAAATGATATGATATGTCTATTATCACCCTTGATTAGGTAGAGGAGGTCAATTTTGATGTTGAGGTGGGTGATAAGTATGATCATTAGGTACCTCATCATAAATGGATTCAGGGTAGGTATCTACTTGTTCTTGATGTCCCTATTGGGGCTCTTCATATAATTCCTCCTCTTGTTGATCTTGGTACTATTGAGGAGTATGAGGTTCTTGATGATAACCAGGTAGCAGCCTTTGATGTTGAATGTGATTTTGGCATGGTCTAGGGAGAAGATTTTGATACTGTATTGGGTACCTTATGCATTGTTGCATCCTATAGGTGCTAGGTGTAGGCACCACTTCATGCAATACATTTTGTTGCTCTTGTTGTATCCTTTGTTGGTACAACCTTTGTAGGTGTGCCCATTGTGGGTCCACCCATTGTTGATTTAATTGTTGTTTGTTAAGATTTGGCCTAAGTGCTTGATGAGTATGATTTTGTTGCTCACTTGTATGGGGTCTATGTACCCTTGTATTTAAAATACGGATGGGTTTATCTTGTCTTTCTCCCCTAGTAGGATCTATTACTTGTTTCCCATGATCCCTAAAGGTCACATTGACCTGATATTTTGGTTTATGAATGGGCTTGATATAGTTAGGTGATGCAAAGACATGCAACATGGTTGCACCAAGTACTCTTCATGAGGAGTAGGAGGATGACTTGGGTCCTCTTCCTCATCTATGAGGAATGCATGATATTCAGGTTTAGATGTAAGCTCTGTATACTTAGGTTGCATAGAGGCACAACATGTTCATGCAAAGTACTCTTCATGGGGAGTAGGAAGATGACTTGAGTCTTCCTCTTCCTCATTTATAAGAAAGGCATGGGTTGGTGTGGCTATCTTACTATGAGTGTCGTACCTATGAGCATATTTTTGACTCATCCTCGATCGATCAAGCAGGGTGGCTTGCTCATCCAGGCTAGGCCATGGTGTATACTCATGTTCATGTTCTGATTGATGTATAGAGAAAGTCAAAATGTGAACCCACAACATTGACCTACTAGGCCCCTCAGTGGGTGGATTATTCTTTTTATAAAATTCTATCAGGGTGTCCAAGTCAGGAAGGTTTCCTAGAGGACCTGTGGGTGCTTCTTTAATAGGGATGTCTTGTAGGTCAAATTCCTTGTAGATGGTATTGGTGTTATGAAAAACATTAGGATGCCATTCAGGGATGGCCATGTCCTTTGGACTCATACAAAGGAATTCCATGCCTCCTTGAAAATTTTCTATAGTGCTATCTCTTTATCGAGCTTATTCACGTGTGATTACCATGATATTTATTAAACAATAAAGAAAACACACAATCAAACAATATGATTATCTTTTTTAAGTTTTATTTTTGAGTACCTATACTATTTAGTGCATTTTGGTATTGAAAACCCCTATTCCTTTGGATATTAAGTTTTTGGGGTGTGAGCCAATGAATGGAGATAAAGCCCACCATTGTTGATCTCAATCAATAATTGGTGAATTCCAAATAATTGATGTTAAAGTGATATGTGATGTATGGGATTCCTTTTATTTTATGCAAAAGAAAGTAAAATCATACAACATTCCATGCTCTTTCACTAATGCATAAAAACAACATTTTAAATTTATATTTAAAAATAAATGAGTGTTTAACGTTCATAAACCTAAAAAAAATGCAAAACACTAAGATGATATCAACCTTAAAACAGGTAACAAGAAATCAGACCAAAAAATAGTCAAAAAAAGGCCATCTATGCAAGGGAAGATCTGTAAACAGGGTCATATGACATAGGGACGATTAGAAATAGGGGTCATTTGGGATAGGGATGGCCAAAGATAGGTTGTCTAACCCAGGGTTGATCACAAATAGATCAAAAACTATTATTTTATGACATGCATACAAAAGGGTTTTTGTTTCCCATCCATACGACCATCACAGAAAAAGAATTTTTAAAAACTTAAAATCTTCTAAAATTATTTTATCAAAGCATGAAAAATCTATCTTTCCTTACTAAAAGCAGAGAAAGAAGGACAGGAGATGCTTACTATGATAACCTACATCTGATGAAGATGTTGATCTCTAGCCATTTAACCTTCTGCTCTGAGGCCATCTCTAGGAGGGATAGTGGTATCTTCTGGCCATCTTGTATAAGGACGATCATACCTACTGACCATGTTTGCAAGGGATGGTGGTACCTGTAATTCAAAAACACCAAGAAAAACAACAATTAGCAACAAATTTGTGAAATATGGACTAGGTCCGATCATGATCACCACTAAAAATGCTAAAAATATCGTACACCTATGCAATGAAATAAAGAACAAACTAGATAACAAACTATGTAACCATAATGAAAAAAAGATATGAAATAATGGTGCCCTTTTTATTAATATCAATTATGTCCTTAAAGAGGGTTACAATGGAATACCATTGAGGGATTTAATACAAATTTGATACAAATATTTATAATAAGAAAATATATCTAAGGTGTATCTCGCTGGATCTCTCTTGCATCCTCACAAACTAATTTGGGGAGGGTTTTTGGTGACCTCCGTGATGTATGATGATGTGGTACAAATAATTATGCCATTTGCTCCATTATAAAGATATGTAATATGCATACAAGAAAATCTAAAGAACATCAAAAGCATACAAAGAGCCTTCCAAGATAAGGCCCATATCCATAATAAATAAAATGATAAAGAAGTTGAAATACGATAAATAAATGCATGAAAATGAAATTTAACTATGTTGAGAAGTAATTGAAATGCTAATATATATAATGAAAGTGAAAAAATAGGTAAAATGAATCTCTACCGGGAGGTCATCTCTATGCGGGATGATCTTGCCTATTGGTCGCTTGAGGTGAGATGGTCTTTCCTGCAGGCCATCTTCGGGTGAGACAACCACTGAAGAATGAGCAAATCCCTTGTGGTCGATGCAAGGTGATGTCAAGTTTGATCCGTGGGTTGATTGATTTTCTTGGTGCGCTTGTTAGGAACGACTTAGGGGTGGAATTTACACCAAAGCAAGGGTGTTAGATGATGCAAGAAGTACAAATTTGATCTTCAACCTTCGATATGGTCCATTGGCATGCTTGGAAACTCCATGGTTGAATTTCGATAGCACTTCGTTGCTTTGAGAGAGAGATTTTTGGTTCTTCAATTCAACAACACTTCAACACATGAAATAGCCAGACTTAAATGAAGGCTAGACACATTTCTTATATATTTTCAAATGGAAGTCCAAAGCTTGTAGGAGAAGCCAAGAAATGGTTAGGATCAAGAAAGTGTTATCAAGAAACCATTATGCTTGGTTGGTAGTCGTAACTGCTTTGTTCCTTGCGTGGGATCTTGCTTCTGGTGCAACTGTCTTGGGGTAATATGGTCATGACTATAGGCCACCTTGGGATGAGATAGTTATGATTGGGGGCCATATCAGGGTAAGATGATTGTATTTGGGGGCCATCTCAGGGTAAGACGATCTTGGCTACAATGGGAAATTCCTTCCCATTTGAGTGGTAAAAACCACTTTTGAGCCCTAGGACTGCCCAAGGTGGGTCATATGGACTTAAAGGAGTCCATATAGGTAGTATCCTCAACATGATGTATTTTAGGTGTCTACAACACTAAAATTGGAGACTGCAGTTTGAACCCACGACCTTTTATAAGAAGTGCTCTTTGTTCCCTCTACATAGCTATATTTGCACACCTTTGATTACACTATAGAAATGCCTCCCCTATATAAAGAAGAGCATACACTCACAATGAGATTGTGTGAATGAATCCTACCAGTAGAGCACACAAAATAGAAGCTCAAAAAAGACCAAATTTGATTCTAATTATTTGCACCTCTTCTCTTTGCAAGCATAGCAAAAAAAGGCGCTTGAGAAGGTTGAAGAAGAGAAATCCAATTCAAAATCAAATTTTAGTCTACATTTAGAAGATAAAAAATACCTCCATGATAATGAAGTAATATTTGAAGTTGGCATAGTTTCTCCAAGAGTTTTGTAAGAACAAATTAAAAAAAGGTGGAATAAAATCTCCTATGCGCTTATTTTGGAGAAGATGCATATGAAACTTTGATAAGTAGTTTATCCTAAAATTCAAAGGAAGGATTAGAGGCTTTGAATAGTCTTTCTGTGTGACCAAGCAATGTTCCTATATACATGCTTTGATACCATGGTGGGATTCACATATATTTCTAGAAACAAATAGAAGCAATCCATCCACTCAAATATTAAATAAAAAACTTAAAAAATGACAAAAGAGAGAAAGATATAGTGGGCACCCACCCATAAACACTATAAATAATCACTATCTTATTCATAGATAAGAATCACTATACTTCAATACAATGGATGGAGTAGTGGGGGGTATTTATATCAATACCAAATCCCTAATTACATAAATGAGTTTAACCTAAGCTAACATAACAAGAGGTCTTTAAGGGTTAATTACAAGTCATAAGGTGGGTTTAACCATAACAAGGTTAACCATGGTTTATAGGGCCTACATAATAAAATATTATAAATAATTAAATACAATTGTACAATGATTACTTATAGGCCTATACAATATTACATCATACAATGTTGACCTTGACCATAAGTTAGATTACATTTTCAACACAAATTTTCAAGTTATAGTAATATCACTATGTGGTCATGATGTAATATGGACAGGGTCCATTTCAATACATATATCATCATAATAATAATATATAATAAATTTAATATTAATATTTATAAGGTTTGCAATTACTTGATTATCATTTTATATTATACACATGGATGTAAATGCATGTTTTTTCAATTGGTTATATGGGATCGAAACAGGCCCCACCCATATTACATCATCACCATTTAGTGGTTTGACAACATCCTGGATAGTATCCATGTATTGCTTGGCAAGATTTAAACGTGTGTCTCCTTCTTGAAGTTGAAGAATCTAACCAATTGAGCTAATGTTATTTGATAATGTAAATGCATGTTTATAATTACTATATATAAGTTTTATAATGCTACTATGTAATATGGAGTTAGATTTCATATATTATAAAGAAGTAACAACTATAAGAATTTTTCTTTATCTTTTCTAAAGGTAATTTTGATTTTTTACTTACGATAAAAAATAAAAATTGATGTAAATGTATGTTCATAATTAGTATATATAATTTTTATAGTACCATTAGGAGTTAGATTTGGTATTATTGAGTTAAGAAATTGTCTAAATTCTAATGTGATTTTTAATAAGCCCCAATTATAGTTTTCAACAAATTTTGGATGGAAGGGTTTATGGATTCTCTCAACCTCTAGATTTAGGTTGGCTCCCTAATATCCTTGCTAAATTCTAATATTAACTAACCTAATTATAATAAATTTAAACACACAAAAAGTAAAATGCATGAAAAGTAAATCATGAAGTTTAGGGTGTGAGGAATTAAATAAAAATATGGTCATAGCCATACCAAGAAGAGTGTGTAATCAATCAACACATTAGAATCCAAATAACAATAATTTTTCCATTCGATTAAGATAAAATTATGGAGTGAATGACAAGATAGGCAAAAGGGATATGCCTCAATCACAATGTATTCTATAAATAAGAAGGCGGTGTCATTGATGGAGAGTAAAACACTTATCAATTTCTCACAATTTTCATGAATTACAAAGTACAACATGGGTTTCATAGAGTGTAGCTCTAAATTATCATGGTAAAAATATGTTTATGATGGAGTCCACAACTCCTATTTATATTAGGAGTTCACCCTTGAGTTACCTTGTGAGAAACTATTACTCCTAGTAAAAATAAAAATATGGCAACATCTCTAACAAAATGATGCACCTTCAAATATTACATACCTTTAGACATGACTCTAAAAGGCTTAGAAGACTTCTAAAATGAGTTATAGCACCACTACATGTCAAAATGTTGCTTTTCAAAAATTCTTCATGAGATCAGTTTCTCTATTTTTACCCTTCCACAAGTCTATGAGCGATTTTCTTTATGAAGTGAACAAATCGCTTGACTTTGTTTACCAATAAATTCAAAATACTTTGCTTTTGCAAGCCAATCAATCCACTTTACTAATAGATCACTCTTGAACCAACTAACACATATCTTGAACCTCACCAAAAATTAAGAGGTTTTGAAAGGCATTGATTAACTAATTTCACTACTTTACAACCTTCAAAAATCATGTTTTTCAAGATAGCTAGAAGTCACTACAAGTATATTCTAAAAAACTAACAACTGCAAGATTTTTTCTCTATCTTTTCTAAAGGTAATTTTGATTTTTTTTCTTATGATGAAAGTTTAACATGTTTACACATATGAAAGTTGTCTACTTTGAAATCCAATGCACTATGAAATTTTATCATCGTGATCATATTCTTATATGAAGGTTTAGCAATGAAGTTGGTTGTTTTGATGCATATACTACAAACATTGCATTAACGTTCTTCCATACATCGATGAATTTTTTTATCTCCTCTTGATTTATTTACATTATTTGAAATGATACATGTCTTAGTGTTTTCAATAGGTGGTTTAGTAACCATTACTTGTGTAGTGACATGGGTGTTCTTTGCATAAGAAATCCCTCAAGCCATTTAATTGTCTAGAAAATATGATTTAATAAGAAAGGGTTATTTAAGATTATTAAGGATAGTAATTAATATAAAACAATGTCATGGTTTGCCATACTATACTATGATATCATTAGATTAAAAAATAAAATTTTAAATGTATATATTATTAAAAATTAAAGTATTTGATTTGAGTATTGCCTTGATGGAGACAATGCAATGATTTGGATTTTGGCTCTTCTTCGCGAGGTCCAAGGTTCAAAATATGGTGTTTGGTTGTGTGTTAATTCCTTACTGATAAGCGTAACTCTTGGATTTAGGAAGGGTTATGACACCCTATGCATCAATCATATAGGTTTATCACACTACCCATTTAATATAGTCCAAGGGGACAACTCAATGGTTTGGGCTTTGGCTCTTCTTTAGAAGGTCTAAGGTTCAAACCCTGGTGTGGGTGAGTGTGTGAGGGGTGGGTGTGTGATGGTTGTGTGTTAAATTCCCTATTGATAAGCGTCGCTCTTGAATTTATGAGGGGTCATGGTTGGAAGGATACTGCTCAACCCTATATTTTGTAAGGGTTTATCACACTACCCAAATCTAAAAAAGAGGTCAAAGGTTCAAACCGTAGTGTGGATGAGTGTGTGAGGAGGTGGGTGTGTGGTGGATGTGTGTTAAATTACCTATTGATAAGCATAGCTCTCAGCTTTATGAGGGGTCATGGTTGGGAGGAGATTGGATGAGTGTGTGAGGATGTGGGTGTGTGGTGGTTGTGTGTTAAATTCCCTATTGATAAGCATAGCTCTTGGCTTTACAAGGGGTCATGGTTAAGAGGAGACTTATCAACCCTGTGCGTTGGTTGTACGGGTTTCTCCCACTAACAAATTATATCTATATATATATATATATATATATATATATATATATATATATATATTTTATGTTGGTAACAAGAATACACTCTAAATTATCATGGGTGTGAGTGGGGAATGAAGAACTTATCACCATAAACGAAGGTATCAATTCCATGGGTAAATATTAGCATTAATTAAATGGTTACAAATGTGGAATTTCAAGGTGGAGATCAAGGCTTAAATCCTATCAATAATATATATGCATAAGTGCCTTTTTTAGTTATACCATTATGTGGTTGGTTAAAACTCTAAGGTAAATTGGTTAATAATTTAATAGACTTAAGACCCATTTCAATCCCATAAAGTCAATTATTTTTTTTATCATGACTATAAATGCTATAGGTAATAAATGTTTTAGGACTTTCAATTCTATAAATCTAATTAAAACTAATAACAATGATAACTATGACTTTACAAATATTTAATGCACTGTCTTATGTTAATATATTATTTAAAATTATAAAATATTTTTAGCTTTAAAAATCACATTAAATAAATTTAATTTTCATTTCCAATTGATTAATAATGACATATAAGAGTTTGAGTTGGAAGCAAGTTCAATCCAAGAGCGAGCTCACTTTTTCTTATTTTATAAAGTAAACAAGTGTTACGGGTGTGAGTAGAAAACAAAGTGTAAGCAAGGAGTGAGTGCCACTTCTTATTGTTATAGATCTTAAGAGAAACTTAAATATTAAAGTATTCATGTAAATAAAATCTAGGTCATATGGAAGGAAAATCATTTTTAAAAGTCCTTATTGGAAGTAAGGATACCCTTGTTAGGGATAAGAGGAAGAACAAATATATGGTAAGTAGCAAATACTACACCAAAAGTGATTATCAAGGATAAGATAATCAAGCATGATATAATAGTTCATAAAAGCGTAGGGTTAATATGTAAGTTCCATGGATATTGCATAGGTTTTTGAGATATTCAAAATTGGATGAAGTGGAAGTGGGGATGGAATCCAAATTACTCCATGAATTTTCTTCTAAAATTCCTCATTATCTTCTCCAATTTCAAAATAAGGGACAAAATAATAGATGGTGACCCTTGGTTTAGGGGTAAAGATGCATTATATTTAAGACCATGGAGTGAGATTTTTTTTATGGAGACAAATACTATTAAGTTTTTTGAAAAACATCGACAATACTCTAGGGGAGTTCATACAAGAGGAAGTGGCTACTAAGGAAAAAATAATGTTGTATACACTCAACTATGTATTTCCATTGATATTTTAATACCTTTATTGTAGTCCATTAAGATTAAATACAAATAAAGAGAATGGGATCAATAAGTGGTTTATGAAAACATTGTATTTTGATGTTGCAAATGTTACGAGACCAGACACATGATAAGAGATTACAAAGTGAAAATGATGGAAGAAGAGGAAAAATTTGAGCTCATGACAAATTTATAATTGAAACAAGGAAATTATATCATAGTAGAAGTGGGGTCAAACCAAGAATTTTCCACTCCTAAGAAATTGAAAAAAGAAAACCCCTCTGCATCATCAAATGGCAAAGGTAATTATAGTTCACTTGAATCAACTATTAGAAGAAAAAATGATACAAGGGATGAGGAAGTACAATGCATGAGTTAAAATTAAAAAAAAAAATTAAAGGTGTAAAATATGATGGGAAGGTAAATTTTAAAGTAAATAAGGTGAAGGAGGTCAAAGGATTTTATTTATTTATTTCTTATATATAAAGAGAAGTTTATGATATAAAATTCTTACCTAATTTTCATGGGTAAAATCAGAAGATATGATCTAGCCACTATTTATTCAAGTCAAGCTCTCTCTTTATTTGGAATATCCTATGTCCAATTATTTAAGTAACATATATAATATGAATTACTTCTAAGAAAATTGAATCTCCTGATCCATGCATATCATCAATTACAAATATATCACCTTTAGCACTTTTGTCTCTAAAGACCTATGTAACACCATTGATGTATGTAGCTTGTAGTGGTTGTGATATGTGTAGCATCCATAATCTATATCATCTACAACTTCAGTATTTATTGTAGTATCTTTGCTATGTAGTACCATTGGTGTGTAGTACCAGTGACATGTAGCATCAATGATGTGTAGCAAAAAGGGTGTGTAGCACCAAAGATGTACAACACCACTAATGTGTAACACCATTGATGTGTACCACCTATGATGTGTACCACCATTGATGTATAGCACCCATGATGTGCAAAACCATTGATGTGTAGTACCAATGATGTGTAGTACCAATGACATGTAGTCTCATTAGAATTTAGCACAATAAAATAGCTCCAATCGTATGTAGCACCATCATCTGTCATACTTTTCTTTGTCACTCTTGTACTATTTTATAGCAATTGTGAATCATGTTGTTCCTTCACTAGTAACTCCTTTTTCAATAATGTTAAAATGTATTATTTTGGTCTTTCCATGCACCATTTGAACTCTTCCATTAGTAAGTTGATCAACCTTTTTGTTAAAGTATTTTATCATATGGACAAAACTTATGGATTTGAAATGGCTACATATTTCTTTATTCTCATGTAGAATTACATCTAGATTTAGATTTGATATTTCTACCTTTATGCACATTGCTTCAATGATCAATTTTAAATCTCCATCTACTATCATTTCTAACCACTCTTTCTGCCTAGAAATTTTCAATCCATTATTCAAAGCTGACAACTCTACAAAATTGTTCAAATTCACTTCTAATATTTCAAAAAATTCTATTAATATTCTCCTTGAATCATTCATTATAATCCCTCCTACTCTCACTAATCCCAATTTATTTTTTGATGCATCGTAAAAAATAGATGGTATGCTCCCTTACTAAATCTTGGGGGCTTATATTTCTTAGTTACCTACTTGGTTACAAATGATATTTCCAAAATATGAATTGTTATTTTTTTTAGCTTCCACCAATGAGTCTTTATTCTCAATCCTACTTATATTGAACTTAATTAAGAGTTTGAGGCTTGCTATGATACATTAATATTACCCAAAAGGCTACATATTTTTATGTTGAAATATTACTACATTTTGAGAAGCTTAATATATCTACAATAATATAATTCGTGGTAGTATTTCCCAAATTAACTTTATCATTGAGTTTTCATATTTGAAAAAAAGATAATTAGTGTCCCATTTGGTTAAAAATTCCTCACACTCCTTAATTTTTGGAATGGATGTCAAATATTAAGCCCAATGCTTTTCACATGAAGTTCCAAACTTGGTTTTGAGACTTCATATTAAATGAACAACTGTTCAATATTTTATTTCGACTTCCTACATAACAAACATACCATGTGTATCTCTTCTACTTAAATGTTCAACAATAAGAATTGCTTTGTGAGTTAAGATCCACATAAAATGATCAATTTTTGGAATAATTCTTACACTCCATAATTTTTTTTTTTGATTGGTAGAAAGGGTTTTGAAAGGACCCTGAACCTTGTACAAGAGAGATTACAATAAATCCATATCGACCGAGGTGGTCCAAGAAGAAAGGAATAGAAAGCTGGCAAACCTCCACACTAGGGAAGGTGTCGCGAAATCGTGACCAAAATGGTGGTGTCGCGAAATCTCTACAAGATGCACTGTTGAATCCAAAGAAAGAACAGAAGTCACGAAATCGTGACAAGAAGCGCCATTGGAGCCGACGAAGGGAAGAAGTCGTGATATCGCGACATGTTGCAAAGTGTCACGATATCGCGACAAGTTGCAGGGTTGGAGCCGGTCGAGAAGAAGAGTCACGAAATCGCGACAACAAAAAGGAGTCATGAAATCGCTACAAGAAGTGAGAACGCTGTCGAAGAGAAAAGGCGTTGCGAAATCGCGACAAGAATGAAGACCGCAGCCGAGAAAGAAAATGAGCCCCAAAATCACGACGAAAGTGGAAGCCTGCTGCCAAGAAGAAAAAGTGTCACGAAATCGCGACAAAAAGGAAGACCGCCATTGGAGAGAAAAAATGTCGCGATATCACGACAAAATGGAAGTCCGTCGTTGGAGAGAAAAAATGTCACGATATCGTGACAGACTGGAAGACCGCCGTTGGAGAGAGAAAAAGCGTCGCGATATCGCGACAAAAATGAAGACCGCCTTTGGAGAGAAAAAATGTCACGATATTGCGACAAGTTTGGCAAAGGAACCCGGAGAGAAAAAGTGTCGCGATATCGCGACAGAATGGAAGACCGTCGTTGGAGAGAAAACTTGTCGCGATATCGCGATCGAAAGGAAGACCGTCGTTGGAGAGAGAAAAAGCGTCGCGAAATCGCGACAAAAATGAAGACCGCCTTTGGAGAGAAAAAATGTTGCGATATCGCAACAAGTTTGCGCAAAGGCACCCGTAGAGAAAAAGTGTCACGATATCGCGACAGAATTGAAGACCGCCGTTGGAGAGAAAACTTGTCGCGATATCACGACTGAATGGAAGACCACCGTTGCAGAGAGAAAAGGTCTCGCGAAATCGCGACAAAAAGCAAGACCGCGCCTAAAGGCCAAAAGTGTTGCGATATCGCGACAAGTTTGCGAAAAGGCTCCCGAAGGGAAAAAGTGTCGCGATATCGCGACAAGTTTGCAAAAAAGCACTCGGAGAGAAAAAGTGTCACGATATCGCGACAAGTTGGAAGACCGCACCAGAGGAAGAGAAAGGTGTCGCGATATCGCGACAAGAAGCAACCTCACGGCCTGAGCAAAAAGGAAAGTTTGTGATGACGCGACAAGCTAAGATTTTGCAACCAACTTAGAAAAATGACACAAAAGCGCTCCAAGATGCCAAAATGCAGCCGAGAAACCCGAAGAACAGCAGACCACTCACATTGTGCAAACATTGGAACTTGAAGAAACATCCCTTAGGCCGATTGGGAAGGAATATCTCCAAACCTGAATGTCTGTTGCATCAACTCCCTTATTAGCAAGCCAGTACACAACTTTGTTTCCTTCCCGGAATTGATGTTGAATGATTAATTCTGGATAAAAACCAATTAGTGTCTTGCATTCATCGAAGATGGAAACAAGGTCCCAAGGAGGCACAGAGGTTCCTTTGAGCCAGTTGATGCAATGCAATGAGTCTCCTTCTATGATGAGTTTATTGATAGTCAAGCCTTCCAAGAGAATCAAGCTTTGGAACAAGGCCCGAGCCTCGGCCATATTGTCTAGCCTGAGCTTACACTCCATAATTTTGTCTAGCATCTACTGTTTGGAATTAAGTGACTATATTTATCAATCAATAACGAGTTTTATCCTTGTTTGACATGATAAATTCCTATTTTATTTATTGGTCCCCATAGTATTTGGTATTTTTCATCTCTAAGTCTAACATTTATTTCTCTTAACAACTTGGAAAGTTTCTAAAATTCATTCTTCAAGTCTACTGATTCAATCTCTCATTCCTCCAATATTTGATTCTAAATTTTGGCCATTCACTTTGAGAATTGTTAGTTTTAAAAAAATTGAAATTTTTGTCCATACATTTGCTTTTGAAGCAATTTGTTGGAGTATTTTTAGATATCCTCCTATTTGTGGTATGCTATTTATTGCATATTTTCATTATGTCAGTTATTTTTCCAACATCGATGAGCCATAAACAACCTTTTCTAAAAGAGGATAACATTGCACATAGATTCAACTATGTCGTAGATCCTTGATCTAAAGTTACATTCATTGTTAGAATATGTTCTAGTGGGTTGCATCCAAGATACATGCTCACCATGATATTTCTCCATAGTGATTTTCTTTCCTTGATTAATCTCGATATTAGTTTAGCTTCATACACCTCTGATAATAAGGACAAATGGTATATTTCTAATCCACCCCATTTTTTGGGTAAGCATTCAATATTCCACTTAACCAAATGAAACTTCTTTATTTCTTGTTCTCTAGAAACTTTCCATAGAAATGTCCTTATTGTCTTCTCAAAGATGCTAATTACCTTTACTAGTGCATCAATAGATGACATTAAATATATCGAGATGGCAAACAAAATTGATTTGATTAGAATCACTATGGGACCAAATATTCAATATTTGTATTACTTTGTTGAGGATATTCTCCCATTGATTTTTTGCATATTTGCATTGGTAGATTAGAACCCCCAGATACATAAAGAATTCTTTAGATTTACCTAGTTTGAAGCCATAAATTTTGGCAAGTTTTCTCTCGAAAGCTACTAAGTAGTTATATGCATAAAAAATAGACTTACCACATAGCTCTTGTTGCTATACATTTTTTTGCTAATATATCTTTATGTTCTTGGTTTCCTTAATATATGCTTGTCCCATTAACATAGAGTCATCTATAAATTGTAGGTGGGTGATGTTTACTATATTTGAAGTAATTTATTCTGCTTCAATATTTCCTTGCATTGTTGCTTGCTTCCTAAAATAGTTCAATACCTCAACCATGATGAAATGTCAAGCTGGTGATAATAGGTAACCTTATCTTATACCTCTAGAAAAGTTGAAAAAATGAGATGGTCCTCCATTAACTAAAACTATGAATGTGCTAGAGCTGATGCAACCTTCCACCCATTTTACCAACTGCTCATAGAACCCCATTTTTTCAGAAGACAATTAAGAGAAATCTTCTGTTGAGTATATCATAGGCTGTAGCAAAGTCAAGTTTGATCATCATTATCCTTCTTCTTGATTTAATTGTATAGTGAATTACTTCTTGTACAATGATGACTTCATCTAAAAATTATCTTCCTCTAACCGCTCCCCTTTGCTCTTTTGCTATGATCATAGGCAAACATTTTTGCAATATACTAGCCATTATTTTTTAATTTACTTTATAGGAAAAGTTGCATAGAGAAATGGGTTTGAATCTATCAAACTTACTTGCCTTCTCCTCTTTTGGGATAAGTTCCATAAATGTTGAATTTATTGACTTTATTTTTTTTCTTTTGTTCTCTCTTCTTCTACTATTAATAGTGAATCCCCAACTATTATTTTCCATGATCCTCTAAAAAAAAAAACCTAAAATCCATATGGACCTGGAGCTTTGTCTAGCTTAAATTAAAACACTATCTCTCTTAATTCTTCCATGCTAACTTCTTTTATTAGATGATTATTCATTTCTTGTGTGACTACAATCTATCAAACTTACTTGCATTCTCCTCTTTTGGGATAAGTGCCAAGAATGTTGAATTTATTGACTTTAATTTTTTTCTTTTGTTCTCTCTTCTTCTACTATTAATAGTGAATCCCCAACTATTATTTTCCATGATCCTCTAAAAAAAAAAACCTAAAGCCCATATGGACCTGGAGCTTTGTCTAGCTTAAATGAATACACTATCTCTCTTATATCTTCCATGCTAACTTATTTTATTAGATGATTATTCATTTCTTGTGTGACTACTTTTTGGTATTAATTCAACCACTTTTCTCTAGGTTTATTCTCTGTCAATGTTATCATCTAATACCATCTCTTTCCAAATATCTTGTTTGATACATGATATGCAGTTCTTTATTCTATAAGTAAATGAGGCTTTATGGAAAAACTTAGAATTTACATGCCCTTTATGTACTCATAACACTCTTGCTCTTAATATTAATAGATTAGTCTCATCATCAATCCTTTCCATTTGTGCAATTAACTTAGCTTCATCATCTCTACTCAAATATGCATTTGATCCATTTTATGCTAGTTTGTTTAGTTATTCCAGTCTATCATATATTTCTTTCTTCTTTTTACCTTCATTTTTCATTATGCTTCTCTACCATTCTTTAATTTTATTATTGATAAATTTCATTTTGCTATAGAATCTAAACATTATTGTTCCTTCAACTTCAATCTCATTCCACCATTTTTAACATTATTCTAAAACTCATGCTCCATCAATTGAGGATTAAATTTGAATGACATATTTTTCATGTTTCAAATTCCTGTATCTTCAACAATATTAGTTCATGGTTTGATATCGCTCTAGACAAAATCTATTCTATTTTGTGTTAGTTTGTTTAATTATTCCAATCTATCACATATTTCTTTCTTCTTTTTAGCTTCATATTTCATTATGCTTCTTTGTCATTATTTAATTTTATTATTGATATGCTTCATTTTGCTATAGAATTTGAACATTGTTGTTCCTTAAACTTTAATCTCATTCCACCATTTTTTAACATTTTCCTAAAAATTCTCATGTTCTATCAACTAAGGATTATCTTTGAATGACACATATTTTGGAGGTTCAAATTCATGTATCTTCAATAGTATTAGTGCATGGTATGATATCACTCTAGATAGTATAAAAGACTCCACTGATACATTTATTCCTAGTATGGATTCATCTACTAAAATCCTATATAATATTTCTCAAATTAAGGCAACTCCTCCTCTTGTATTTGACCATGTGACAATACCATATTTTGGAATGATATCTACCAAGTTTCTCTCTTCCATCATATCTAATACCATTCTTGAATTCTACTTTAGGCTCATAATTCCTCCTTTCTTCTCCTCTAATTTGAGAATTAAATTAAAGTCTCCTATTATCCAATTTTTAAGGCTATTTGATGATTCATCTTGACATATTGCCAACATTATTTTTCCAAATACTGATGAGTGGGTCCATACACATTTATAAGATGATATGTTTTCCTAGATCTCTAGCATTCCAATGATATTCGTATCCAGTGTGCATATTTAACTATTTCTTTGAACTTACATTTTATTTGTTCTATATTATAGTAATTCCTCCTACTTGGCATCTTGAGCCAATGCATTCACTATGGTATATATTAGTATTCCATATTCCTTCCATAACTGTCCATTCATTTTACTACTATCTTAGTTTCTTGAAAAATTATATTGGGATCATATTCTTGATTTTTTCTCTTCAAGGTTATTTTTATTGAGGTAGAATCCATATCTCTTATATCCCAAGAGAATATAATCATTTTTCTAGATGTGTGAAACAACCTTCTTACTTTTTCCTCCCTATCCACTTAGGGGATTTATTTCTATTGCCTTGTCCTCTATCCTAATTTGCTTTTGAGATCCCTTATCAATGGCTTTTTGAGACTATGTTTGCAATACCTCCGACCTTGTGGGTATTCCTACCTTCTTATTGGTACTTATACCATAGTCTACTTATAATTATATTTGACTTAAGGATAGTATACCACCTTGCATTGTTACCTCATCTTCCACTTTTTCACCTTTTATTCCTTGTTCTTCTCAATTTTTTACTTTTTCCTCTTCTCCTTTTTGAACTTCTTCAATTAGTTCAAACTCCTCATTGTTAATTTCTACATTATTTTCCCCTGTTGTAATATCTTCTTATAGATTTTCCTTCTCCAAGGCCTCAAATTGTTTTTTAATTGATGTCTCTTTTGTTGTTGGTATCCAATTTTCTTTAGTCTAATTTTTCTTTGATACATTCATGAATCCTTCATTATCCTTCTAATTGCCCTATTCTTTTAATGTTTGTATTAAGTTGCTTGGGTAATTATGGACATATAGTTTATGGTAGTGGGTCTATTTAAATGGGATATGCTCATAATATAGCTCTTGCTTCCAAACTTTAATATGCCCTGGTAAGCCTTCTATTATGTCCAGCTCTATACATATTCTAGCATATGTGGTTAAAATTCATTGTTTTGTCATCCCAATTATTTTAATGAACCACCTCAAAGAGTCTCCTATTACTTTGAAAGATTCTTCTGGCCAAAACTAATAGGGAAAAAATATCTTAACCCATATTGGAATGGAGTTTGGATTTTCTTCTCTTAGGTCAAAATTATCATCCTAGTACTTCATAAATAGTCCACTTCTTGCCATGAACCAAGGAATATCTCAAAAATAATTTTCCTATCTTTGTGATTGTTAAATGTTACCAGAAAAATCCTCTTCTTGAATATACTATCTCTAATTCTTGCAAGAGTAATGGGAGCAAAATTTTTTTAATCCAACTTTCAATACCCTTGGGAGATAACCATAGGTTAAAGAACTCGCATATCAATCCAAATTTAGCCAACTTGTTATAATACTTTATGAGGTTCTATTTATAAAAATTTACCTCTGGAATTTGTTCTTTTCTTTTTACAAATCTATCATTTTTGCGGAATGAAGAATTTTTCATTTCCCTCTTAGATTCAACCATTGCTTGTATTATTTTAGTAAGTGCCCTTTTCAAATCAACCCCTGGAGATGAAGATCTATAGACAACCATTTTGGAAAACCTAAGTTATTTATATCTTACCTATTTTATCTTTATTTTTTATATTAGATCTTTGCTATCTACCCTCTATTACTCATAGGCCTCCTCTGACATATTATGATCACTAAAGTTTGAAATATGTTTTTTTTGCCTATTCCTTGGTTTTTTTGAGGTCAAGATTAATCTAGATATGTCATCTTCATTTTTTGAAGTAGTATAAATTTCTCTCATTGCAATAAAAATGAAAGTAGTACATAGTGTATCCATTGCATATTAGGGTTTCAATAGCAACATAATAAATAAATGAATATGGAGGATATTAATGGAAATTAAGGGTTTCCAGGGCAATAGAAGAAAATAATTACTATGGAGAACCATCCTTGAACTTTAGAGTTTTTGGGGAAACATAAAGAAGAAAGTTTTTGTGAGGTCATTCCTTGTATTATTTAGTAGAGTAGCATAAATCTTTAGAAGATAAGTCTTATTATGAATGATATGGAAAAATAGAAGAGATTGATAAAGTTAAAGGTGATATTGGGCTTGAAGAAGGGAGAAGAAGGACATCAAATAATTAAAAAAGAGAAAATAAATTCAAAGAGATATCAATTTGGGAAGCTAAGTAAATATAACATAGGTGTTAACAAGAAGCAGGGCTAAGCACTTGTCCATTCAAGTCTAGAGTTTTTTAGGAGTAAAAATAAAATTTGATGATAAAAATGGTGTCATGGAATATTAGGGGTACAAATAAAACACCTAAAAAAGAGGTATTAAGGAATTAATGGGTTGTTATAGTCTTGAGACTATTTTAATACAAGAAAAAAAATTAAGGAGTGAGGAATTAAATAATGCTTGTAAAAATATTTGGAAGATGGGGGGTTGTCTAGTAGTTTCATCTATAGGAGCTTTAGACGATGTTGCAATAATATGGGTCAAGTGCAAATGAGATGGACAATTGTTAGAAGTAAAAAGTAATTGGATTTTTGGAAAATTTTGTGGAAAAGAGAAAAACATCAAAGTTGGGATTATTAATGTATATGCTTCAACTACAATTACTCATGAAATATGTTGGAAGGACCTTATCATATTTTTGTTAAATATAATGATCAGTTATAGTTGTGATTTTGGATTTTTGGGGATGACTTAAACACAATTCTATCTTCTTCAAAAAACAAGGGTGGTACTCCTAGATGGTATAAATAAATGTAATATTTTGCTTCATTTGTCAATTCAAATGGCCTTTGGGATGTTATTCCTTCAAGTTTTTAATATACATGGGATAATAGACATGTTGGGAAAACTCATATACCAGAAATATTGTATAGATTTTTCTTTTTCAACACATGGTTGTAAGTAGAGTAAACAATATCTTTAGATATTTTGTTGCGAGTAGGATCAAATCATAAACCCATTATTTTGACTTGTGATTTACCCAATAATGGTCATTTAAAGCTATTTTTCTTCTAATCTATGTGGATAAAAGACCTTGATTTCTTCTAAATGGTTATTATGGTTGGATGAATCAAATTTTGAAGGATGGTATATGTACATGTTTGTGCAAAAGATGAAATATATAAAGGAGGAAATGAAGATTTAGAATAACATATATTTTGTAACATTTTTAAAGAAAAGAAGAAAATTGAATCCAATCTCAAAAATTTACAAGAGATATTAGAAATCAATGGAATGGATGAGGATTCTTATGTGTAAGAAAAACAATTATTTTCTTATTATTATAATGCATTGAAAAATGAGAAGTCGTATTGGTTCCAAAAATATAGGAAGAAATGGCTCAAGAAAGAAGATATAAATAACAAATGTTTGCATGCCACAACAAAATTATTTTCATTACATAAAAAATATTTGAACTCCATATGAAAGAAATATTTAGGAAGAAGAAGAGTCAAGAAGGAAACAATTAATTATTTCAAAAATATTTTGTGAAAAAATAGATAAGATAAGGAGACACAAGGTAAGCTTTTACAAAATATTCCATCTATTATCACAAAAGGAAAAAATAAAATCTTGATGAAGGAGATATATATGGAGGAGATACATGAAGAAATTTTTTTCTTTCCATCCTAACAAGGCACCTGGTGTTGATGGATTTTCTATAATTTTATTTTAATTTTTTTGGGATTTATTGAAGAGTGATATATTGGTTTTGGTGGAAGGGCCCAAAAAATAAAGGCTACAATAAGTATGATCAATGCCACTTTTATTACATTAATTTCCAAGAAAGGCAAGACAATATATTTTTATAACTTTTGTCCAATAAGCCCTTGTAATAAGATTTATAAAATCATTTAAAAAATTATGGAAAATAGGTTGAAAACATTCTAGATTGTGTTATCTTAGAGGAATAAGGTGGGTTTTTTCATGTTAATCAATTATTTATGGTGTATTCATTGCACAAGAGGCCATATATTCTCTTTATTCCATGCAAAAACTAGGTATACTTATGAAATTAGATATGAACAAAACATATGATAGGGTTTGCTGAAGATTTATATATATTATTGTCAATTTTTTTGGCATTGATTAAAGTTGGTATCAATATATTAAATGTTATTATAACACTTCAAAATATTTGATTTTGATTATTGGTTCTCTTGCTGGTTACTTTAAATCATCTTGTGGACTTCACCAAGGCAATCCATTATCTCCTTATCTATTTATTATTCTTGTAGAGGCATTAGGAAGAGATTCTTAAAGGTAAAAATAGAAGGAAAAACCAAAGGTATTCAAGTTGCAAAAAATGATACCTTAAAATATCATCTCCAATTTGTTAATAATACCTTTTATTTGGGGTATACCTCAGTTAGTGAGGCCATGGAGTTTAAACCAACAGTAACATGCTATGAGAAGGCTTATGGACAGTTGGTTAATGCTATATAATTTAGGTTTTACATTTACACTACCCTAGACTTAGAACATATTATTGTAGATATTTTAGGGTTTAAAATAAACAAATTTCTATTAACATACTTGGGTATTCCTTTGTATCATAAAGAAAATAAGAAGGAACTTCGAGTATCTTGTTTGGATAGAATGAAAGTTTGTTTATATGGGTGGAAAGGTAAGTTCTTAACCATGGCAAGAAGGCTATAAATCATAAAGACTAAATTTCAATTGTAGACACCCAATTTTGAGCATGGGACTAATATTAAATCTTTCCAACCCCTTCATCAATTAACCAATTAAAGACATGAACTGAATCAACCTTTTTTGTTCTCAAATTTGGATTATTTATTACTCTAAAACCAAAAGCGTTGATGGTGCTTTCTTGACCTTGGCAATACTTTTGTTAAATTTTAACTTTGACCTTTCCCACCCAAATTTGACCCCCAACGATCATGATGGTGAAATTTCCACAAATGAAGTGTAGCCAACACTTTTGACTATCATACACCAAAATTAGAAAAAATAACTTTTGGTACCTTCCAATCCACCCATCATTAATGGATCATATTCCTAAGATTTGATTTGTAGCTCCCAATAGAAATCCCAAATCCAAGGTTTCTCATTTTCAATATTCCTCCATTAATGACAACTTGATCTCATTTCAATTCTTACCATATCCAATCCTATCATCCTTAATGCAATCCTTCCCCCAAGGAGTCATGGCTTCCTATAAAACTAGCACTTGGGATGACCAATTCATCAAGAGTTTTAGAATAGCAAAATTCTTCCAAAATCTCTTTAGAATCATAGGAATTCATTATTTTACATGGAAATATTATGCCAAAATCTTGTGAAGTTCATCCTTAAATATCCAAGCATGAAGTAATAAATCAAGCTCTAAGTATCCAAGGACCAAGCACTAAATAAATTAAGTCTTCAAGCATCAAGCATTGAAGTCTCCATGATCAAGCTTTTAACAAGATTTCATAAACAAGAGGAAAACAACCTTAGCATCTTGGATTGTGCTCTTTCTCCTTATTTGATTTTGGTACTCTCCATATTGCAACTTTATCCTTTAATCTTATTACATGTTAACTAGTCTTTCATATTGCATTTGCATCTCGTTTAGCATCTCATTTTGTTATTTTAATCTTTACTTTAAGTAAGCAAATATTTGTTTTCTGCCATTTGATATAGTCTCTACACTCCCAAGTTAGATACCTCCATTATTTCAATAATTTAATTGGCTTATATTACATCTAATATTGTGTTGTTATTGTAAGTGAAAGCACCATTGAATTACAGGTTTGGTGGTATTATTGCTCTCTAGTTTACATAGAGTGAAAGTGTCAATGGTGTCATCACTACCCTTGTGATACTTTTTTCGTAGAGCATTTAATTCACGCATTCATCATTTCTATCATTTTTCTTATCAGTCTAAATAGGAGCTCGATTATTGTTTAAGGGAGTCCAAAATTCTCTACCAGCTTAGACAATCCCTTTTGCTACTAATCATATGTTTTCTTAATTTTTTCTTTAGAAAAGTGAAAGTGTCATCAACAAGTGAAAGTGTTGATGGTACTTCTGTAGAGTAGCAATGCTTCTACCTCTATAGTAGAAATAGTTTTTCTATCTTAGTTTCCTTTTTCTTAAAGCTTTAATGAATTAATACTATTTTTCTATCTTAGATTCTTTTCATTAAATCATTTATGAATTAATCTTGTTTGTTGTCTTATTAGATTAGTTTCTATTTTTGTTTGTTTGAAATAAGAAAAAATGAAAGAAAGGACTAGTTTAGTCTTAATCATAAAAGAAACCAACTAAATATTCAAGCTTTAGCATTAAATCAAAATTTTATGTATTTGCACTAAGGACTTGCTTGTCGCATTTTCTTACACCTTACCTTCAAAAGAAAATCATCATTTACTTCATCATTGGAAAGCAAAAACTATTTGGGTGATGTATGAGTTCCTTGGCACTTCCAAGATCCTTCTCTCTTGGCAGACTGTGGTTATAGATGATCTTCTTGGAGTGGGAGGTCACTTTTACATTTGTCTACCCCTTTCCCAACCTGATTGAGGATTTCTAGCTTGTGCCTCTATCCTAGGACATCCCTAAGACCGTCCCTAGGTTTCCTATTGTGCTTTAGGGAACCCTTTTTCTTGTTGTTCTCAAGTTTTCTAGTGTTGTTGCAGGTTTTCTACTTGGTGTCAGTTTCCAGTGGTTATTCAGTTGTGGTGCATCGCAACTTTAGGAGAGGGGCTTGGCTCCACCCTTGTGCTTCTTGAGAGGCTTTCACTACATCCTTATGGTCTATGAGGACCACATGCCTTTATTTTTTTAGTGAATCTTCTCTTCGGGTTTCTTGGATTTGGTCTACTTGGTGGTTTCTCAGTATTTTTTGTCTTGGGAAGGGGCCTCTGCTTTGCTTTTTGTTGAGATATCATCGGTTTTTCTATTCTGGTTCCCAAAACCCATTCAGTGGCAGATTTGGAGGTTGCCTAGGGTTTTCTACTACATCTTTTGGTCTTGGGGTAGGACTTGTGTTTATTGCATGCAACTTGTTAACCTTGTGGCTCCTTTAGTTTGGGTTCCTTAGGACCTTTCGACCTCCCTTCCCATGGCTTGTAGTTCTACTTCCATAACATCCTTTGGTTCTTCTAGCTTCCTCGTAGTCCAACCTCATGTGCAAGGGGATTTCATGGCCTGTGGAGATCCTGAGATTTGCTATTCCATTTTCTAGGCTCCATGTGGGATGCTGCTTCCTAGACTACCTTCCCGATCTGTCCCTTGGTGGGATCCTGGTTTCTTCCTCATATTTCAATAGTTTCTGCTCTCTTGGAGTGATTTTTGGTTTCTCTAGGCCAGATCCCAGTTTTCCTACATTCTCACGTTTATCCTAGTCCTCCTTGGGTAGGATGGCTCTTCTTGGTGTTTCCAGTAGGTTCCTCTAGTCCATCTACCTTCTCAGGAAGGTTTTTTTTTCCTGGAAGTTTTGTATTCCAATTTTTCCTTGGTAGGATACCAGTTTCTGGTTTTCCCCTAGGCAAGAATTTTCAAATTGTACTTTTCCTACCTGGGTGATATTTTTCAAATTTCTTGCTTTGGACGAGATTATTAAATTTCTTACTTTGGGTCAAATTTTTTAAAATTTTCCTATTTTAATTTTCATGCTTGGGCGGGATTCTCTTTTTTTCCTACTTTGGGCAGGATTTTAATGTGCTTTTCCTTTGGCCTTTCCTTTGGTCTGGTGACCTATTGTAAGAAGGTTTTGGGGTCCCTTTCAAAACCCACTTTTAATGAAATTTTTACTTACAAAAATAAAACAAAAACTATTTTAGTTTTAGGTCTTATTGTTGTGTTTATATGTTGCATTAGGGCTAGATTATGGTTAAGCTTAGTTAAAAAAGCATCCAAGGAGAAACATGGGTGTTCAACTAATCCATCAAATACTAGATCCTAAGCTAAAAAATTACCCCTATCCTCATGGTGAGAGAGGGAGAGCTATGATGGATCTTCTAAGAGACACTTCATAATATTTTCCCTCTCATCACATTTTGGTGAACCCAACATGAACACCACCATAGGTCTTAGGATATTCTTGACTATACTAAACCTTAATCAAGATAAAATATATCAAATTTTAATCAATTTCTAGTTCAGCTAAGGGTCTTCATGATCCTTTGAGTAACTATCATACAAGCTACTTTGTTATATTGGATATATAGCGATCCCACACTCCACCCACCCATGTAAGGTCTCATGCATACTTATGCCTAGTGAGTATATTGTAGTGGGATAGTGGATGCCATAAGGAGGTATACTATTACTCCTTATGTACCATCTTAGCCACATATCCAAGCAGTCACTTCCACATATCATTAGCAATCCACATATTGAGTTTTTCTCATGTATTGACAAGTATATCAAGAGGAGTTGGGTATATATGGACCTTTGGTATATATGAAGTTCCTTGAGGTATATAGGCTAGATTTGGTATATAGAGGGAAGGGGATATAAGGTTTCTAAAAGGTTTTAATTTCTTCTTTGGTCAACTCTATAAACTTTTAAAAATTAATTAATTTAATACTTTCTTCGTAAACCTATAACTAGAAGATGCTACCTAACCTATAGTGCCACTCATCAATTGACCATTAGCTCCAATCCTCTAATGGAAGGTCATGATGAGCAAACAAACTTTGAGGACTCTATATTCAAGCAAGAAGAGGATGTTTTCAAACCTTTAGGTTCTCTAAGCCCTATCCATGATGAGTAAGGAAGAGTAGTCTTCCAATGTGTAACTTGCATGGCTTTTTGTAGGAGCATAGAGATGTTATGAAATTATTTCTTAGGGAATATCATGACACCCTAAGTGTCTCTATAGGGAAATGTTCATTCATAGACAATCCCAAAAACCTAGCTTAAATCAATTTAATCTACTCTTTGGGTCTTTAAGTGCAAACCTTAATGCATCAACTTCTAATTTCATTGATTCAAATCCTCCTATCATCACCATTTCCAAGGATACCAAAAGGTAAACTCTTCCATATTCTTTGGGACATCATACATATTTACCTATACTTAAGGAACTATTATAGGACAATGTAAGTTGTTCTATATCTCAACAAGTAGGAACAAGCTATGTTTCTAATCAAGATTTTTCCTTAAGCATCCCAATTTTTAATCCTCATAATAACAACCTTCATTCTAATATCTCAAGTGTGATCATAGATTTCACACAAAATTGTAATCTTGCAATATTTCATCCTTCATCTTCTAACCCTTTCATCTCAAATGCCTTGGGGATAAATCATATGATACCAAATTCAACATGGTAAACCCAAGTGTATCATCCTCGTATCCATTATAAAAATTTTCCTATCACTTTACACATACCTTTTGTACCTTCAAATCATACTTCTTCTGAGCTTCAAACTTTAACTTCTCAACTAGATATATTGAAATAACAAATGGTTGTCATCCAAGGGTCTTATTCAAGTCACAAGTACTCTTATAATGAATTGTGTAACTAGCCCATAAATCATTTTTTGGCTAGTCATCCATTTACTTCCAACTTTGAATCTGCTAAGTTTCAAATGTATAAATGGAAGGAAGATATTGTCAACCACCTTAGGTCGTTTAGAACAACTTGTAGCAATATTTCTTATCATGAAACATTGATAATCAAGATCTTCCCTAAGATCCTTAGTGGTCCTACCTTGGAATGGTACTACTAAATATCAAGTAATTCCCTTAAGAGATTTAGAGATCTTGTTGAGATGTTTTTCAAGAAACTCTATTTCTAAATTGAGGGGAAGGCCACAAGTAGTGATATATACTAACCAAATTAAGTAGTATAAAGACAATAATTTTTCCAACTTCTTAGCAAGATGGTGAGACATAGTGGGGAGAATCCAGTATGTATCTCCACCTAAATTTTGGAAAATATTACATTATTTAATAGAAGTGAATGTACCCCCATGGTACCATTGTAATATTATAAATATTAGAATAGGGTGTGAGTTTATAGTTTAGGGTGTGTGATTTATATTTCCCCTAAAGTATGTGTCTATATATAGAATGAGTAAAAGTGTCATAAAGTGTGCATGTGTGTAGAAAGTTAAGAGTCATGCACATATGTGTCAAGTATGTAAGTGAAGAGTCACATGTATGTGGCAAGATGTAAAGCCAAGAGGCATGAGAGGTTTGTCTTATGTGTGGAATGTGAAAGGATGTATCTCCCATATATGTGAGAAAAGGAATAGAAAAAGAATCAAATAGTCATTTTCCAAAGTTATATTATGGAGACAAAGCTCTATATATTGTATCAAGCATTGATGAAAAGATCTAGAGATATTGTAATAAAGAGATCTTGTATATTTGATTCATCAATAATATATTGAGTTTTTTCATTGTGTTATATTTAATTAATTTTATATTCATTGAAATTGATATTATGCTATGATTGAGCCTTCATATATATATTTTGTGAATTATATTTTATCCTAAATAGGGACCTATGATTAAATATATCTAAAAAGTGACCACTAAAGACCTTATAGACATATTTATAGGTAACCCTTAATGAGAAATTGACATTCTATATAGAGATGGCTAACATATCTTCTTTCAAATATGTGATTAACATGGCCAAGAGAGTAGAAAATACCCTTGTCAAAAGAGGGTAGTTGAAAACCAAATCCCATAAGGAGGAAGATAAGTCTTCTTCTTACCCGAAGGGGTAGTACAAGAACAAACACATTGTAGGTGAAGGAGTCATAGACTCACACTAGGCCAACAATGTTAGTGTTGTGGAAAACCTTAAAAATATTTTCTCGGGAAAGTAATAGCAATAGAAACCCAACAGGAGGTACTCTTGACTAGAAAACCTCTTTTAGCCATCCTAGATCAACACATGAAAGCCAAAATGGTGGACCTTCCACCTTCCAAGCCTTTTAAACTTGAAAAGGAAAAAGCTCCTTGGTTATCCTAATGAGCAATGGGCCTTCCACTGCATTAACAATCATGCAACCAATAAATGAATGAACCTTTGAAAACCTTGGTTTCATCCAAACAAACAATGGGCCTTCCACTGCATTAACAATCATGCAATAAATAAATTAATGAGCCTTAGAAACCTAACCCAATACCTAATTGACGAAGGCCAAGTTGTTCTCAATAGCTCTAATTCTCATTTTTTTTTTGGAATTTTTAAAATTTTGTTGCCAAATCATAATCATAATCAAAATGTATAAAATAACATTCACTATAGGAATGTCCCACCTCCAAACCAAGGGATGGTTAGGGTGCTTCATTATTCTAATCATATTTCTCATATTTGTGTTGTAACTAGACAACAATACATGAATCGATCATCTAATCAGCCTTCTAGACCTCCTTTGGTACTTCATGCAAAAATAATATCTTCAGTTGAGGGGCCTTCATTAATCATCCAATTAGGAGCTAAGATTTAGGATACTTTTGATTTACTTCATCAACTTGAAAGTACCCTATCCAAAATCTCCCTTCTCAAGCTTCTATAGACCTCTTTGGCCCATCGATACATCTTAAAATTTTGAGTGAATAAGTTGTTCCTCAAGACCTCAAACCAAATTATCTTACTTATGTAGTATGATGCTTTAGGGTTAACCATGTGGCTATATCATTCCATGAGGATGATATCCCTCAATCCTCTATGATTAGAGATCTATTATACATCATAGGCCATATTGGTGATAAATTTATCAAGCGAATCCTATTCAATAATGGTTATGGACTCAATGTCTATAGCCTAAGATTCATCAATCATTTTGGGCTAACCAAATAATATTAGGAGAAATTTGATATTGTTATCAAGGCTTTCACCAATTGGGAATATGAGGCTAGTGGCATTTATTGCCATATTTTATTGTCCTTGGCAAAGGCAATTGACCTTGTGGGGAGCGACATAATAGGACCATGACTATGAGCATAGGGTTTGTCTCAATCAGGGGCCTCCTAGAGTTTTTTCAAGGTTGACTCCTTGTTAATATGTGATATTTCAAGTGCATTTAGAACTCAACAAGGAAAATGGATGTGAGATATAAAAGAAAAACAACTTAACAAAAGAAAAATGTGGTGAAGCACCAAAAGATCTACCAAGATATTCCTACAAAAATAGGTCTAAAACTTATGTACCAGTGGTTAACACTTCCTCTCCTTGAAATATTTAAGCACAAATGAGAGTCATCAATAGAAGTATGCATAAAGAGGTAGGTCTTATAGGAGAGCCATAGATGGATAGTCTAAAAACAAGATGTATGCCCCTCACACACACATACATCAATAAAATGCAAAGCAGGTAATACATATAGAAATGGGTCCATAGGGAGCCATAAATGGCCAAGCCAAAAATTGATGCAGGCTTTCATATATATATGCAAGCCAAAGTTTATAAAAATTGTGCCAAAAGTGAGGGTTCAAAATTTGCCCACAAGCCACTCAAGAGCCAACTATTCTGTAGAAATATATGAAAGGAAAGCTTACAAGAGGATACAAATGCAAACTTGCCGATCCTTTACAAATATAACAATACTTATATTTATAGATTATAAAGGGGAAAATTCCCTCTAAAAATCATGCAGAGATTTCATGGTGGCTATTTCTTTTGATGCCAAGTCATGTCTTATCTGTACTATTAGTTCCTCTAAGGTTCTCTGGACCTAAAGTCATCAATGTCAAATGGTCTTGAGCCCTTTGATGAGTAGTTACCATATTCATTGACATCTATCCATTTTTAGGAATTCCCATCATCTAGGCATAAAAGATCTCTTCATTTGATATTCTACATATTTGAGCTATTTTTGTTGTGGTTCCCATGCTATTGTTGTCCTTTCATGAATATATGAGATATTATTTTTTAGGAAAGGATGATACTCCTTGAATATTGTACACCTTATCACTTCTAACTTTTGTGGCATTGGTGCTTTTGTATTTCAAGTTTTCTTATTGCTTGACATCAGGACTTTGATACTTTTTGCCTCGGGATCTCATGTTAGAACTTTTTCTCCTTGTCTTTTGATTGAGACTAAAAAACTTCTAACTTTTTGAAAAATATTTACTTTCAAGACTTACCCTTCGATTGTCAGATATTTTTTATCAAAGGTTTTTTTTATGCTTGTCCATGACTCAAAATTCTAGTTTTTTTTGTCAAGTAAAAGGTGTAGTGAGCCATCACTATAGTTCTAGTGGCTCTTATGGGACCTTTAGCCTACTAAAGATAAAAAAAACCTGGAAAAACTAGTGCCTTAGTCCATTGGACATTGAGTCAAGAAAAGTATCCCTTAAGGCAAAATAATTCAACGATCAATCCATATCCTTGAAATTTTGCAAATGGTTAGGGCTTTTGCTATCTCATGAAACTGATATCACTTATATCTTACATATCACACATATGTATAATGTTTTAAATGACTGATCTTTATCCATTGGGTATGGAGTCAAAAAATTCTCCCACTCATTACCTGAGCTTTTACTATTTAATTTTTTTCCAGTTTTGTGGGTGAATTATTCCACCTCTTTGGGGCTCAAGTTTTTGTGATATTTTGTTGGCTCAGATAGACTGGTATTAGGGATAAAATATTATTTTTCTAAGGTAATGTTGGAACCAGTGTTGAATCCTTTAGATTTGATCCTATTGACATGCATATTCCACTGTTAGGCTAGATTATTTGTCTTTTTTATGCTTTTGGATGGAAAAAGTGTTTCCTCTTGGCCTATAGAAATGCTCGAGCCTGTCTACTTGAATATTTTGGGTAGTGGAATCCATGAAATTTTCTATCCTCTGGTCGGCTTAATTATTATTCTCGTATTAGGACCTGCTAGGAAATACTACCTCTACCTTTATTAATCTTCTTCCTTTTCTCATATTGGCATAACATGGTTATAAATAGCAAGTTGTTGAGTGAGAGAGGACTAGTAAGTAGCAACTTGGATAGCTAGAATTGATTTCTTTATCTCCTTGAATCCATTTTTGAATAGGACAACAAGCTAATCTAACTCATCAATTGAGTGTAGGGAGAGGGAGTAGAACCTATTATAAGCCTTACCTTTAAATGAAACTACAAGCAATATTAGAGCTACATTTTGCTTTGTGATGTTAAGAAATTGGTAAAAGCATACCATATATTGTAGATGCTCTTGCAGGGTTGACAATCCTTCACTATTATTATATGGTAGACTTTGTAGTATGGATGTCAAATAGTTATCCCAAGAATTTGGTGGTAATGAAGGTCGCAAGGGGATTCTTTTGCTCCATTCTAAGAAGTTCACAAGGAAACATTCATGTTCTTGCATGCAACCTCCATGGTAGAGCTTTCATAGTCTTTTGGATCATTTGATTTGAGTAGAGTCACCAAGTGAATTCAACATTTTCTCTGAGAGTAGATAGATTGAGACCTTCACCAAAACTTCAATTTTATTTCTTCAAATGACTTTTTTTGATTTTTGTTCTAAAGTAGAGTCACCAGGTGAATGAAGAGGTACTTCAACAAGTAAAAATAGGCAAAGACCCTCACCAAGTCTAAGTCTAACTTGTTGTAATTTTAGGACCAATAATATATCATTAGGGTTTCATTGGGTATGTAATTAAATTATTGCCATCTCTTATTGTTCTTGGAAGGAGTAATCATGCCTTACAGGGAGTGACACAACATGGCCGCAATTGAGAGTGTGGGGTTTAGCTCAATTGGGGGTCTCCAAGATTTTTTTACAATGTCAAATCCTTATTAAGATGTGAAATTTTGGGTGCACTTAAAATATAATAGGGAAAATGTGTGTGATGTTGGAATTATATTGAATATTTTCCATGTTATTTAGGAGGGGTTAAATCTAAAAGGACTTTACACTCTGTAAAAATTTCCTCGCTGGGGTTTGGGGGGTTTAATCTATTTTTAAACCCATAGGGGTATTTTTGGGTTAATGTAATTTCGGCTCATGGTTTTGTACCCATGGTATTGTAAAACCCCTTCTTGTGTTGTTGGTATATAAAGCAACACTTGCATGAGGGTTTGGTAATGAATTTGGAATAAATGTAATGACAAGCAAAAATCGAGTGAAAGGCCATTATAGTATTAGAGATGGTTAAGTTTATACAATAAGGAAATATTCTTGCTAGGAATTTTCCCAAAAGGGTTTCCCACGATAAATTCTTGTGTAATGTGTTCTTTTTCTCTATTTTTTCTTTGATACTACAATTACTATTTTTTTGGAATTTATTTATCGGGGTGTTATTTCTCTTCATTTGGTATAAAAGCTAGGTTTTAGCTTTATTTGAGGAATAAGGATTTAAAACTTGGGATAAGTTGATTCTTGAGTGGGAGTAGTTCACAAAAGAATTTGGGTGAAGGAAAATGATAGGAATCACACACGTAGAGATACAAAATTTAATGGACAAATTTTTGAGTTATGGAAACTCAAGATGGAGGATCTGTTGGTGGATAAAGATTAGTGGGTAGTAGTCTTGGGAGTAAAACCAATAGGAATGACATATGAGGAATGACTAAATATTTAAAGGAAGGCAAGGAGCTCTATCAAATTATGCTTATCTAATTTAGTATTGTTGAATGTATCGATAGAGGCCACGACAAAGTTGTTATGGAAAAAGCTGAGAGCACTATATCAGACAAAGTAACTGGTAAATAAACTCTATATCTAAAAGAAGTTGTATTCTATTTGGATGAATAATGGTGACTTTTTGACTGAACATCTGAATGCTTTTAACATTGTGGTAAGTCAATTAAACTCTATAGATGTAAAAATGGATGAAGAGGAAAAGCATATTACTTTACTTTGTTCATTACCTAACTCCTAGGATAACCTAGTTATTGGTATATCTAATACTACTACATTGAAAGTAGAGGATATAGTAGGAACATTGCTATATGAGGAATTGAGATGCAAATATTCTAAGGATTATCATCAGAAAGATGCCTTTGTTGTGAGAGGTCGTTCTCAAGAAAGAAGCAAAAATAAATCAGGAGAAAGGAGATCAAAATCTAGGGGAAAATCTATTGTTCATGACAAAAGGAAATTTTGGAAGTGTGGTAAAACAAGGCATTGTAAAAGAGATTGCAGATCTAAAAAGGTTGATGAAGGAACATCTGTAGAAATGAAGACCACAAATGAAGATTCAAGGGACCTGTTCGTAGCTGCAACATGCTAAAGTGAACACCATGACTCATGGTTGATTAACTCAGATGCTTCTTCTCATATGAGTCCTCATAGGGAGGGGTTCTGTGAATATGAAAATATAAATGGAGGTGACGTCTTCTTGGGAGATAATTCGACATAGAAAATAATAGGTCGAGGAAGAGTCAAATTCAGGTTAAAATATGGAAGAGTTAAAACTCTTTCTGATGTGCTGCATATTCTAGGTTTGGCAAGAGATCTTATATCTATTAGTAATATGAATGATACAGGTTCGAATGTGGAATTTAATAAGGATAGCTGCAAGATGGTTCATGGATGCTTAGTGTTGGCAAGAGGATTTTGTATGGGAACTTTGTTCAAACTTGAGGCTAGCACTGTAAGTTTTGATTGCAATAACTCTTTAGTTGTAGAGAAAATTAATACAATAGAAGAAGCTCCAAGTATTCCTGTAGCGAAGACAATGTTGTGGCATCAATGCATGGGGCACATTGGTGAGAAAGACCTTCAAACATTGAAAATGAAAGGTATGGTTGAAGGAATTTTTGATTGCTCATTAAATATTTATTTGTGAGCACTGTGTTTTTGGAAAGCAAACCAGAGTTAAGTTTCCAAGTAGTGCTACAAGATCTGAAGGAATTTTGCATCTAGTTTATAGTGATGTGTTTGGATGTGCAAAAGTACCATCATTAGGTAAATACATATATTTTGTTACATTTATAGATGACTTCTCAAGAAATACCTAGGTATAATTTTTACAGTACAAATATGATATTTTTAATAAATTTAAAGAGTTCAAGGCTCTTGTAGAAAATTAAACAGATTAAAAAATAAAGGTTTTGAGAAGTGATAATGGTGGTGAATATTTATCTAATGCATTTGAGTAGTTTTAAAAATACTATGTAATAGAAAGGCATATAACAAATCCATATAATCCACAACAAAATGGAGTTGCATAACAAATGAATAGAACATTTATGGATAAGGCCAGAAGCATGCTAAGCGATGTAGGGTTAGAAAAGAAATTATGGACAAAAGCCATGTTAACTACTTGCTACCTCATCAATAGATCTCCTACCTCAACTTTGGTGGATAAAATTCCATAGGAAGTGTAAGAAACCCTTTCTCAGTCATATAAGGGTTTTTGGTTGTGAAGCTTATATGTATGTCCCAAAAGAGAAAAGGACTAAGCTAGACTATAAATCTGAGAAATGCATATTTTTGGGTTATAGTACTGGTGTAAAAGGATATAAGTTGTGGAATCCATAAATATAAAATATTACTTACAATCGTAATGTGATATTTATAGAAACAAAAATGATTTCAAAATATGAAATGCAACCAAGCAAAGAACCTTAAATAGTTCAGGTAAAACTAGAACAGGAGGAAGAACCTATGGTAGAACCTAAATTACAGAGAGATTCTAAAGAGGAATATTCATAGAAAGAAGATGAGGAGGAAGATGAAGATATAGAAGCTGGAACTCCAATTTTGAGGAGATCACATCGGGTGAGAAGACTCCCAGATATGTATAGCCCTTCAAATTTTTGTTTTATATTTAATTTATAAGTTACTGATGAAGAACCCAAGACTATAAAGGAGGCACTTCATTCAAGTGAGAATAAGTCTTGGAAAAGAACTATGGAAGAAGAAATAGAGTCCTTGGATAAAAATAAGACATGGGACTTGGTGAAATTACCCCTTGGTAGAAAACCTATTGGTTGTAAGTGGTTGTTCAAGAAGTACAATGTAGAAGGAAATTTAGAGAAGTACAAAGCTCACTTGGTAGCAAAAGGATTTTCTCAAGTTGAGGGAATTGAATTTGGTGAGATTTTTTCTCTTGTGGCTAAACTAACATCAATTAGAGTTCTATTGGCTATTTTTGTTGTGTTTGATTTTGAAATAGAATAGATGGATGTAAAGACAACTTTTCTACATGGTGAACTTGATCAATATATATATGTCACAACCATAATGCTTCAAGGTAAAAGGTAATGAGGACTTGGTATGCAATCTAAAGAAGTCTAATTATGGATTGACCAAAAATTTGACAAGTTTGTTTTGACACTTGGGTTTGGAAAAAGTAAAGCAGATCCATTTGTATTATTTTAAAAAGGAAGGTTAAAATTTTGTTATCATTGTATTGTATGTGGATGACATGTTAATTGGTAACAATAAGGAGATGATAAAGTTACTAAAATCTCAATTATCTTTTGAATTTGACATGAAGGATTTGGGTGCTGCAAAAATTATTTTGGGTATGGAAATAATAAGGGATCATGCAAAGATAAAGTTATGGTTATATCAAAGGAAATATTTTTATTTGATACTACAAACGTTTAGGATGTATGATTGTAAACCAGTATGTACTCCATATCCGATTGGTCAAAAGTTATATGCTAAACAATGTCCTAAAACATATGAGGAAATTGAAGAAATGCATCATGTTTCTTATGCTAGTTTTGTGGGCAATTTGATGTATGCAATGGTCTATACTAGACCTAATATTGCACATGCAGTGGGAGTAGTTAGCATATATATGTCCAATCCAGGAAAGGAACATTGGACTATTGTGAAGAGGATCTTTAGATACTTGCGTGGAACTACAAATTATGCTATCTGTTATGAAGGAAAATCTAGAGGTAATGATATTGCAAATGTACAAGGATTTGTGGATGTTGAATGGGTTGTAGATATTAACAAGAGAATATCCATGAGTGCTTATGTGTTCAAGCTATTTGGAGGGGTAGTAAGTTGGATGAGTAAAAAGCAATTAGTCTTTACTTTACCCACTACAGAAGTAGTGTATATTATAGAGACTCATGCCTATAAAGTAGTGTGGCTATAGAGGTTGTGTTCAATAACTGGCATTAAGTAGAAGGATATGAGAATCGATAGTGATAGTTAGAGTGCAATATTTTTGGAAAACAATCATAGTTTTCATGATCGATCAAAACATATTGATATCAAGTACCATTTTGTGAGATAAATGGTTGAATAGAACTCAGTGATATTGGAGAAAGTTGATACAAAGAATAATATTGTTGATTCATTAACAGAGGTTGTACCTGCTCAAAAATATTTTATTGATGATCTATGAGCATGGTTGCCCTTGATAGTTGACAATGGAAGTTATTAGCCCCTATGGAAAGTATTCAATAAGTTAGAGAATGTTGAAATTATGTTTAATATTTTCCATGTTATTCATGAGGGGTTAACTCTGAAAGGACTTTACACTTTGTAAAAATTTCCTCATCGAGGTTCGGGGGGTTTAATCTATTTTTAGACCCATATGGGTGTTTTTGGGTTAATGTAATGTCGGCCCATGGTTTTGTGCCCATGGTATTGTAAAACCCCTTCTTGTGTTGTTGGTATATAAAGCAACACTTGCATGAGAGTTTGGTAATGAATTTGCAAGAAATGTAATCGCAAGTGAAAAACGAGCGAAAGGATATTATTGTAATGGAGAATTTTCCCGAAAGGGTTTTCCAGGATAAAATCTTGTGTAATGTGTTCTTCTCTATTTTTTTTTTGATTATACAATTACAATTTTTTAGGAATTTGTTTATCAAGGTGTTATTTCTCTTCATGTGAGAGATAAAAGGAAACAACTCAACAAAATAAAAAGGTGGTGATGCACCAAAATATCCGCTAAGATATTTCTACAAAAATAGACTTGAACGCTATATGGAAGTAGTGAATGCTTCTTCTTATCAACATAGTTAAGCATAAATGGGAGTCATCAACATAAACATTCATAGAGGTGAGTCTCGTAGATCCACAAATGGCTAGTCCAAAAATAGATGTAGGCCCCTCACACACACATACATTAATAAAACCTAAATCAAGTAAAATATTACAAACACACACATATAGTAACGGGTCCACAAGGAGACATAGATGGCTAAACCAAAAATTGATGCACAATTCCATATATATATGCAAGAAAATGTTTACAAAGATTGTGCCATAAGAAGTCATTCACAATTTTCCCACAAGACACTAAGGAGCTAACTGTTCTATAGAAAGAAATGAAAGGAAATCTTACAAGAGGATATACATACAAAATTTTCAATCATTTACAAAGCTAATATTACTCTTATTTATAGATTACAAAGGAGAGGATTTTCCTCTAAAACTTATATAGAGATTTCATGGTGGTTGTTGCTTCTGATGTCAAGTCATGTCTTATATGAATTGTCAGTCCCTCTGAGGTTTTCTGGATCTAAATTCATGAATGTCAAATGGTCTTAATCCCTTTAATGAGAAACTATTGTCTTTATTTCCATATAGCCATTTTTAGGAATTTCTGTCATATGGGCATAAAATATATCTTCATTTAATTTCTATGATCTTTGAGTTGCTTTTGTCATGGGTCCCATGTTGTTGTAATTTCATGAAGATATGATATATTATTTTGCAAGAAAGGATGATAATCCTCAAATATTGTGCACCTCATCACTTCTGACTTATAGGGCATCAATAATTTTATCTTCAAAAGTTTTCTTACTACTTGACATTGGGACTATTTTCCTTGGGACCTTATGTTAGAACTTTTGCTCCTTGTCTTTTATTGGGACTAAAAAACTTTTGAATTTTTTGATAGCCTTCACTTTCGAGACTTACCATCTTATCATTAGATATTTTTGATTAGGGGTTTCTTTTATGCTTGTCCACAACTCAAATTTTCATTTTTTCTTGCCAAGTAAAAGGTGTGGTAAGCCATAACTTATGCATTAAGGTATATAACCTTAACTATTTTAGTGAAAAATGAACCTAGGGGTCAAATATCTAGTCTAATCAACATCAACAATAATAATTTAGATAATAATCAACTTGTCCTAAAACTAGCCAAGCTTCTACCATCTCCTCAAACCTTAGGATTACCTTCTAGAAGTAAGGGTAAAATGATGCAACTAGAAAGTGAATCCATTTATGTTGGTACTGCCAATGATGATAGTATGGTTCATGCTTCTTGTTAAAATCATATTTTATTTCTAGTTTATTCTTTCTAACATGGGATATCGAGGTAAAGGACTAGGCCTATATGACCAAGGCATCAAAGAGCCCGTATGGATCAAAGCTAGTAGGGATGTTATGGGATAGGTTATATTACCTTATTTAGTTAGCCTTTTCTATTTTCTTCTTTTGATGGTGAAGATGAATCCAACCTTCTTTATAATACATACCATGATGATATTGTTTCTTTAAATGGATTGGATTGGGATGAGGAGGAGGATTATAGGTCATCACTCCTCATGGATCCCAACCTATTTTACTTTACACAATATATCAATGTAAATATCTTGACCCTAGCCTATCCTAAGCTAATTATTGATAAAAACAACTATGAGATGAAGGACATCCCAATTGATCCTCCTCATGATGGTCCATCTGACTATCTGAGCCATAATAAATTTTATTTTTGTGGATCCTTTTCCTAAATTATGAATGTCCTTATCTCATAGCCAATTAAAAACAATAATCCATCCTTAAATCTTATAGATATTGATAGCCTAGGAGTGTTATCATCTCCCCTTAGTTGGAATATGAGTCTCATATTTTGATTAAGAAAACCATGGCCATTGATATTGGGACTCTTGAAGATCCTAAAATCCTTAAGTTAGACAAGGTCTTGACCCTAATTGAGTGAAGAAATACATTAAGCTTTTAATCGAGTTGAACGACATCTTTAATTGGTCGTACACTAACATGTTAGGTCTTGATCCTTGCCTTGTACACCACCTAGTTGTCACTCCTAGTGTAAAATTTATAATGTAAACATTTTAAAAAATATATCCAAAAGTTTCCTTGCTAGTCAAAGAGGAGCTCCAAAAACTCCTTGATGTTGGAATCATCAAATCCATCAACTAATCTGACTAGATATCTAATGTTGTCCTTATTTATAATAAAATAAGTAGCATTAGAGTGTTTAACGACTTTTAAGACATCAAGGAAGCATGTCCTAAACACAACTTCCCTTTTCCCAACATTGAAACGATCATTGATTTCATTAAAATATGTGGAATGTTGTATTTGATGGATGAATTCTTAGGCTATAATAAGATCATAATTGCTATTGAGGACCAAGAAAAAACAAGTTTCACTAACCCATAGGGGACCTTATACTACAAAGTCATGCCTTTTATATTGAAGAATATGGGAGCTACCTTCCAAAGATCCATGAGATACATATTTCATGATATGATACATGACATCATGGAGGATTATGCCAATAATTTTCTTGGTCAGTCTTTAAAATGAGAAGACCACATTTGAGACTTAAGGCACATATTCAATAAGCTATAGGAGTAAAGGGTATTCCTAAAGCCTAAAAAATGCATATTTGGGGTTATATTAGAAAAAAATATTAGGATTTATTGTATCCTAATGCAACATCAAAGTTTATATTGACAAAATAGATGATATACCACCCCTTTGAACTCTAACCCAACTTAGGAGTCTCTAGGACAAAATACAAGCCATTCAAGCATTCATCTCCCAGATAGCAAATAAGTGTCAACCTTTTACTAATCTTTTGAGAAAGAACATGGTGTTGGAATGGGATTCTGATTATCAGACAACCTTCAATGCTCTCAAATCCTACCTTTTTTCCTCATGTCCTTGTCCCTCCTAATCGTTCTAGACCCTTGTTGTTATACATAACAATAATAGACCATGTCTTAGGAGATAGGTTGGCATAAGATGATGATCAACATAAAGAGAAATTCATTTTATATATTAGAAAGACTTTGGTCAATTACGAAGTCTACTATACTCCTTTAAAAAATATTTACCTAGCCATAGTATTCACTTCATAGAAGCTTTAACAATACATGCTCATCCATAAAAGCTTTATCATAACAAGGGTTTATCCTTTGTGATATCTCATGTCCAAGTCTCACCTTTTAGGGTATATTGATAAGTGGTTCATTGTGCTCAGTGACTTTGATTTTGAGTTTATTAACCATAATTTTGTGAAAGATCAAGTCATTGCTTACCAATTACCAACTACATTCTTAGAAGCTAGCCTTCCCTTAGTAGTAGAATTTATTGATGAGTTAGTTTTTAGGCTAGAAGTAGATCAACTTGACTCTTGGACACTATACTTTGATGGTGCTTTATATTTCAAAGGAGAGGGGGAAGGAGTCATCTTGGTCACTCCTTAACAATAGATTATTCCTTTGTCCTTTAAGCTTAAGTTTTTCTATACCAACACTGCTACAAAGTACAAAGCCCTTATCCTTGGGTTTCACATAGCATTAGCTCTTTAGGTTAGAACCCTCTACATATCTAGATATTCCTAGATTATAGTCAACCAAATCAATAATGTTTATCAAATGAAGGGTAAAAAGCTTAATCCATACAAAGACATTATCACTAATCTAATGGCCACCTTTAACAAAATTACCATTAAATTTATCCCTAGTTATAGTAATCTCCATGTTGATTCTATGGAATTTTCTAGATCCCTTATCCCCTTAAAGCTAGCTGATAAACAAGCCATGATCATGATTCGACAAATTAGAAAGTCGTAAACCTTAGAGTCTAGCTAGCTTCCTCTAGAAGTCCTTTCCATAGAAGAAAATCCTCCTAATCCATGGTACACAAGGAATATATTTTAGCTCCATCAGCACACATGGAGATAACCTTACCTCTTTTGTTTGGCCTTTAACCCTCTCCTTGCTTTTCCACTCCTACTATAGTCTAGGTATTTAACATTTTTTGTTGCATCATTGTTATTTTGGTTTATTTACTCATGTTTAGATAGTGTTTTACTTTATTCTTTGAATTAATATTTGTTATAGAGTGTATTTTTAATTCATTTTTATGCATTCCTATTACACTAGAATCCATTTTTGCATACATTTACTGTGGTTTAATATTTAGAATATTTATACACTTTTTTACATACTATTGATTTCAGTGATTTAGAATACTTGCATTCTTTTAGCTACATCTGCATTTAGTATATTTTTCATTTGCTGTCTAAGTTAGATTGCACTACAATTATTTATATTTTTTAACATTTAGAGTTGTTTGCATTTTGTTAGCCGCATCTGCATTATTGCTTTTACACCCTTATTGCATTAGGAATATTTTTCATTTGTTTTAGACTACATTTGATTTACTTAGACTACATTATAGCTTTTATGTTTTCTTCAATTTTTGTCTTTTTTTTTCAATTGGAATCTCATCCTATCATTTTAGATTACATTTGCATTCTCTTTTACTCCTATACCTAATTCGTGGTCCAACCATATAGGGCATGAATTTTATGAGTTGGGCAAAACCCTCTGTTTCGTCCCCTCTTCTATCAAAGGTGAATTTGTGGTCACCCTTTATAGGACACGAATTCAATGAGAGCACTATAGAATGTATTTTCTCCATTCTATTATTTGTCTTTCTTATAGTGTCACAAATTTATGATCACCTATTATAGGGTGCAGATTCGATTGCCATAAATTCAGGGGCAAGTTATTGTTTTCCATATTATATTTTTGTGTTTTTGCATCTCTGTTTTTTTTTGCATACTATTAACTTCTTTATTGCATGTTGTTTGTACAAAAGGTCAAATATTATTTTCTTCATACGATCAACTAAAAGGACCAAGGGGGCTTGATTGCTATGCCTACAAGCTTAGCCTTCACAGTGGCTTAAGCAGGTCCCCGAACACTAATATTTTTTTAGTTTCTATATTTACCTACAGGTTCATTCAGATTCATGATTGTAGGATTTGGGATGCAAATTTAGTGTGAGGACAAATGCCAAAACAAGTGTTTCATTAGTTTATCAGGTTGTTTGTTGTGTGCTTTCATCTATTTTTATTTTTCTATAATTAGGATAAAGGTTAAATCACATTTAAGAAATTTGGTTAAAATAGTAAAATTCATCTTTGATTACAAAAGAAAAATTGTGTTCTTAGGCATCAAACAAAAATTGCATGTAGTCTGCACCTTAGGCTAATTTGTATGTGCATTACTTCTTAAACCCTTGCTTAAGAATAAATATAAAGTTTTAATTTCCCTAGGAATAGTTTGCATGGAAAATAAGAATCATTCTAGGATAGTTATGTCTGTTTGCATTTGTGTTTTTTCCATTCAGTTTACAACATTTTTTTTAATTAGATTGATGAAGGAGTTTTAAAAGGATCTCCAAAACTTGTACAAAAGAACATAATTTTACAACATAATTTTATTATAGTAGTTTATTTCATTTAAAATTCTAAACTTAGGTGTATTTCAATAACCATATCAAAACCTCCTTCCTAGACTTGGAGTGAGTCCTAAAAACACTCCTAGTGAACCTTGAATCCCCCAAGTCCCAGAGTGTAGATAAAAGTAGCCTCGTAGTTACCTTGACTCCCATCAGATCCATTGAGATTCATCTACACAAGTTATCTTCCCCATTTATAGCTACCATTATGACTCTTATTACCATTGTATTATGCTCCATAGTCAGAATCTTGATGGTCTACTACATGAATATAGCCTATGTTTCTAGTTGATCTCTCTTTATTGTACTCTCCATAAGAGCTACTTATAATCTCATAACTTGCCTTACCAATGCATCTTGATCTACCTTGATGAATGATTGAGGGGACCTACTTAGCCCTGCCTCACCAATTGACATCAACAATGCTAGTAAAAAATATGTTGATGTTATCATTGCTTGTTATCTCTATGTATCCTTGTACCTCTATACCTCTTGGTAGTACCTCTTCAAAATGAGAATTTCCTATTTAGGTCTTCTTGGCCTTAGTATTTTCTTTATATGTTGTACCCATGACATTGTGACTCTCCTAGGCAAGATGATCGAATACCACCTCTAGTAGTCTTAGGTGATCCAAGATCATCTTGCTCTAGATTCGAAATGACCAAATCATCTAGATCTAGCTCTATGTAGGAGTATAGGTCTAGAGGCTCCTATATCCCATTTCCCTAGTAAATAATAAATATGAGACTGGTATTGCTATTACCCTATTACCTTAGGATCCATCACACGTCCTCTAGTGTGATAGTCATCTTCCTCATAAATTATTGGAATGTAGAGCACTATGGGTACCATCTATCGATCAACATTGTTATGAGCTCTTTTTTTGCCTAAACCCAGGGTATCTCTGCTAGATGTAGTATCCCCACAGCTCGTAGGACATCCCTTTTAGCCACTATGAGCTACCTCATAGCATCCTCTAGTGTGACTGGTTGTCACTCCCTGCTCTCAAGCACACCTTGTTGCAACACAACAATTAATAAAAATTAATTAGTTCCACATCATAATCAAAATAATTAAATTAAAAAATTATAAAAACATTCATAATGAACTCTCTCTTCTTCTCTTCTCTCTCTAATTTCTCTTCTCCCTCTATATTTTTCTTTTTTTTTCTCTCTTTCCTCCCATCATATTTCTTCTCTAATTTCGTGCCCCTCCCTTTTAGGGAGTGAAAGCACAAATTTACAATTGGTCCTCACCTACTACAAATTTGGCACTTGATCATGCTCGACTAAATTTGTGTTAGGGTCCTCATGATGATTCCTCTAAAAATTTTAAAAAATTAAAACAATGCATAAAATTCTAATCTAACATAGTCTAGAAGGTAAGTTTAGAGGTGTACCCGTCGTTGGTCCACCGCTATGTTGACTTCACCTCTTAAGTTCGCTACACGGTGTGTAGGAAGCACCATATCTCTGTTTTCTCTATAACCCTTTTTATATTTTGTGCAAGATGAAAATGAATTTGATTTTCAACCTCTCCTTTTTTATTCCTCCCTCCCTCTCTCCTCTTTTTCATTTTTCATTTTTTCTTCTTCTTCATTCTTATATGTCTGGCATTTCAATTTTCTTCAAGAATTTTGCATTCCTTCTTAAACTTGATGGGGCACCCTAGCCTTAGAGGCATTGACATATTTATTGCCTCGTAAAGCATGTAAGATTTCAAAGTATTTAAAATGATACCATTTTTTCACCATCCCTTTAAACCTGCTACCCCTTTTAGTGTATATCGTTTCTAACCCATATGTGTCTATAATTTTGTTTGATGCATTTATTATACCATAAATGCATCAAAGAGGGTAAAATCTAGACATGAAAAATTGACCCAACTAAATGAGTCAATTTTCCCTTAGATGCTTAGGAAGCCACTCAAAGTTGCTAAGTGCAATTTTTGAGCTCTCCACATCTTAATTTGACCCCTTTGCCTAGCCTCATCAAATTTATGATTTTCTAAGATCAATCATAAATTTGGTTAGGCCACCTTGGGGCCATCTGACCTCCAACAACCATATTTTAGGGATTCACAGTTTTCTTAGATTGACTATGAATTTGATGATTTAGGGTTTTGCCTTCAAAACTCTAAACCTTGCGCTACCACTTTGCATTTTAACCCTAAACCTAGATTTTTGTGTTTCACCTTCTTCCCATTTGCTCTCAAACCCTCTATAAATAGAGGGGTTGATATTCCTTTTTGGCCCATATTTGAATTTGATAAGTTCTATCTGCCATCCTTGAACACTCTATATTCCATCTATTTGCTTTGTGTGATCTTTGGCTAATTACAAGTGGAAGGCAAGTGATGACATATCGTGCATAAGGAATACCTTTTAGCTCTATCAACACAAGGAGATATGCTTACCTCTTTGGTTTGGCCTTTAACCCTCTACTTGCTTTTCCATTCCTGCTATAGTCTAGGCATCTAGCATTTTTTTATTGCATCATTGTTATTTAAGTTTATTTACTCCTATTTAGATAGGGTTTTACTTTATTCTTTGCATTCATATTTGTTATAGAGTGCATTTCTTATTCATTTTTATGCATTCTTGTTACACTAGAATCCATTTTTGCATACATTAAGTGTGGTTTAATATTCAGAGTATTTATACACTCTTTTACATACTATTGATTTTCATTTAGAATACTTGCATTCTTTTAGCTACATATGCATTTTATTTTTACATCTTAACTGCATTTAGGACATTTTTTATTTGTTGTCTAGGTTAGATTGCACTACAGTTATTTATATTTTTTCATATTTAGAGTAGTTTGCATTTTGTTAGTTGTATCTTCATTATTGCTTTTACACCCTTATTGCGTTAGGAATATTTTTATTTGTTTTAGACTGCATTGTAGCTTTTACATTTACTTTCATTTTTATCTTTTTTTTTTTTTTTCAATATGCATCTCATTCTATCATTTTAGATTTCATTTGCATTCTCTTTTCCTCATATATACAATTTTGTAGTTCGATTGTATAGGGTGCGGATTCGGTGAGTTGGGTGAAATATTTTGTTTTGTCCCCTCTTTTGTCTATCATAAATTCATGGTCACCCTTTACAGGGCACAAATTTGGCAAGTGCACTATAGAACACAATTTCTTCATTCTATTATCTATATTTATTTTGACATCACAAATTCATGATTTCCTATTATAGAGTGTGAATTTGGTTGCCATAGATTCGGGGGCAAGCTGTTGTTTTCCTTGTTAATACTATTAACTTCTCTATTGCATGTTGTTTTTCATTCCAAAAGGTCAAATATTATTTTCTTCATACGATCAACTAAAAGACCAAGAGATATTGACTACTATGCCTATGAGCTTAGCCTTCACAATGGCTTAGTAGGCCCCCAAAAACTTATCACTTTTTTTTTAGTTTTTTATCTTTACCTATAGGTTCGTTCAGATTTGTGATGACAGGATTTGGGACACAAATTCGATGCAAGGACAAATGCTAAAACAAGTAAGTATTTTGTTAGTTTATCAGGATGTCTGTTGTTTGCTTCCATATTTTTTTTATAATTAGTGTAAGGTTAAATCATATTTAGAGAATTTAGTTAAAATTGTAAAATTCATCTTATATGGCAAAAGAAAAATTGTGTTCTTAGGCATCAAACATAAATTGCATGTAGTGTGCACCTTAGGCTAATTTGTATGCACATTACTTCTTGAACCCTTACTTAAGAATAAATATAAATTTTTAATTTTCCTAGAAATATTTTGCATGTAAAATAAGAATCATTCTAGGATAGTTTTGTTTGTTTGTGTTTGTGTTTTTTGCATTCAATTTACAACATATTTTTATTATAGGACTTTATTTCTTTTAAAAGGCTAAACTTAGGTGTATTCCAATAAACACATCAAACCCTCCTTCCTAGACTTGGGGTGAGTCCTAAAAATACTCTTTGTGAACCTTGAATCACCCAAGCCCTCAAGTGTAGAGAAACATAACCCCATGGTTACCTCGACTCCTAGAAGAATCATCGAGAATCATCTATGGAAGTTATTTTCCCCCTTTACATCTTTGATGAACTTGACATGAACGCATCCTTAGTGGCCATTTAGAAAGCCTTTTTATTTTGTGTCTTTTTATTTTTATTTTTAAATCGTAAACAATACCATCTAATTCTATTTGTATAGATTAGAAAACTAAAAAGCAAATAAATTTTGCATCTTCTGCGATTTTACTTTGAACCCTCTTTTGCTTATCCTATGGCTCCAATCCTTAGGAATAAGTGAAAGCTTTTAGAGCCTATTGATAATCCTCTATGGAATGAGGATGATCAAGTTGATAGGGAGAACCCAAACATAGAGGAAGAAGAGGACACAACAACAAATGAAAACTTTGATCCAACATAAGGACCTCATGGTCAACTTATTTTCAAAATATATGATTACATGATGAACATCTACAAATAAAACAAATAATTTTTGTCTGAAATTCTATAAAAGGACATCCACTTCAATGAAGCTAGACCATCCTACCATCACATCAATTATCATCATAATATTTGCATAAATCCCTTATTTATATCTTCTCATAATTTTAATCCATTCCATAACCCCACATATGCTACTACAACAACCACAAATATTGGAGGAATTTCACAATCTCCTCCAACTAGTAGCATACCCCAAAATTTCACTCAATTTCCTCCTCACTCTATTCCTTCTTCTAATGTAAATAATATTCCTCCTCCTGTTAATAATTATTCTTCTGTTCCACCAAATGTAAATCATATCCCACCACAAGATGCTACACAAAACATCCCATACCATAACCCTTACCACAATAGTGTTAATACCTCCAACATTAACCAAGTACCCTTCCAACAACCCATGCATAAAAATAACAATACCTTTAGAGAAACTTGGGGTAAACATGTCAACTACATCCCATTTAGAGTTGCACAATAATATTTGACAACTATAGTGAAACAACTTGCATTAAGAATTGATACACTACAAGCACCAAGTTTCACTTACTGATAAGAAATATACAATCAACCTTTAGATCCCATAGTAGCCTCTAGACCTTATCCTAAGAACTTTACCACACCAATTTTACCAATTTATAAGGGAATAAAGGACCCTATAAAACATTTAAGGATGTTTAAGACAACATGTCATGATATCATTTATGATGATATGTTGTTGCTAAAAATGTTCCCTAAAAGCCTTGGAGGTATGGCTTTGGAATGGTACTATCAACTACCCTACCATTCCCTAAGGAATTTTGAAGAAACAACCAAATTGTTTGTTCAACAATTTGGAGCCTATGTGGAAAAAGGAGCAACCCTTCAAGATTTATACCTCCTAAAACAAGCTAAAGATAATTTTTTTTCATATTTTCTATCTCGGTGGAGGATTTTAGTTGGAATATTAAGATATACCCCACCTCCTCGAGACATGTTAAAGATATTTATTAACAACTTACAAGAGCAGATTTCATATGAGCTTGAGACAACAACTATCACCTCTTTTGAACAAGCAATAGATTTAGCTAGGAGGGTTGAGAAAACCCTCATTCAAAGAGGTCAACTATAACCAAGGAGAGAATAATAAAGATGAACAAAGACACAATACAAGAACATGCGTGTAGCTGGTGATGGGGTCACAGATAACAGATAAATCAACAATGTTAATACAACTAGTACCTTACAAAAATTGGTACTTAGCAAACCTAAATGACCCCACCAAGAAATTTCAATAGAATCAATAAACCTCTCTCATTGGTCCTTAAAATTTTTTTAGAGGTTAAGATGATTGAGTTGCCTACCATAAGACAACTTGGTACAAAACTGACCAAAACTACGAGTATCATAGGGTGGATGGACACATGATAGATCAATGCAATTGATTGAAACACATGGTTTAGGACTTGATTGATGAGGGTCACCTTATCATAGGTGATTCCCAACCTACTACTAACCACCAACTACAAACTCACCAACCGCCAACCACCAACTCATCAATAACCAACAACAAACTAAGATATGGATATCTTCCAAAATCCCCTACCTAACCATGATCAACAAACCAAGTGTCATATCATAATGTGCCACCCCATAAAATAATATGGTTAATATGATAGCGGTAACCATGAGACAACAAGCTTAGATGTTATCATTAAAGTTGTTAATAACAAATCCCAATAGGTCTATACCATTATATCCCTTACTATTAATGCGGGATGCAAGATCCTAGTCACCTTGTTTTATGTAGTATCTTTCCCAACATCGTTTAATCTTCTTCTTGAACACCCTTGGAATTATGTCATGAGGGCTGTCCCTTCTACTATTCATTAATATTTAAATTATGAATTTAAAAATCAAATTATCACCATCTATGGTGACCCTCACCCATTTCAATATTTTTAAATGGTTGAGAAAGCCCAATAAAAAATCAAATTTTGTCCAATAATTTCTCTTAACAAACTTTCTTCTTCTTCTCCTTCTTCTCGTTATTATCCATATCCCAAAATATGTAAAAATTTTAAGAACTCTAGAATTATTGAGAAACTACCAACCACTATTTCATCATAGGATCAAGTCAATCAAATAGTTCAAAGTCCTCTTCTTGATCTAGCAAAGCTACCATATTAACCTTAAACTATGTATTTACCCCATAAAAAGGGTGAAGTATTACACATCGACATGCGTACCTTTATATAAGTGTAAACATCCCATGAAGAGAAGATCCATGGTAGCAACCCTTTGCCTACAGAGAGAACCTTTTCCCATTGTTACTTATCCAATGATTACCCACTACCTAAGCATATCCTATCTAGTATGAGATATGAAGGTAAGGGCTTGGGGAATCAACAAGGCATCAAAGAGTCCTTGGAAGTTTAACTATGGCCTAGGAGATGTGGCATAGACTACATCCCTAATAAAAACCAATCCTTTCCAACCGATGATGGTCAAGTCGTTACCTATGTTGAATTCATAGAATTATCATGACTTAGAGTGGAGTAATGAGGATGAGGGACTCCCTTCTACCTCCACCATATTGTTATAATGTTATAAACCTTAGTCCACATCGAGTTGATAGTGACCCCTTAAGAATATGTTGAGAGAGATACTCTTTGTGATATGGATCACAAAGATATCCTCCATAATAGCTTATTGTTCAATGGATTAATCCCTTGTGTCACCTATGTTCAAACTTCTAAGTCTCAAGAGGATAAAATTCCTATGTCTCTCGAAGTCCTTGAGCAATTAGGAGTCATCATTCCTGTTGCTAAGAAGGAAGACACAATAAAAATATGTGCTAACTTTCACCTTGCTCATTTAAACCAATTGGAGTTGTTGGATGAAAATCACATCCATGTCTTAGAGCATTTTTGAGCCTACCACAATAGGATCAAGCAACCTAAACAAAGAAAGTTTGCAATAATTCTTTCAAAGTTGAGGGCCTTGTCCTCAAGGAGAACCAAAAGAACACCAATGCTCAAAAATATCTAAAGGACAAGTTTAAGCCCAATTGGCTAGACTCCTTTGTCATAACAACCAAGTTTAGCTCAGGAGCCTACCATTTAGCAACGTTAAATGGTAAATATCTTAAAGAACCAATGAATATAATGCACCTAAAAATATACTATGCATAAATTTACACTTGTCATATTTTCTCTTCTTCTCTTTTCTTCATTAGCCATTTACCTATTCCTTTATTTTCTTCTTCATCATATCATCTCACTTCTTCTACTTCTTCCGTGCCAACTTGCATTGGTTTGCTTTCTTATACTACATACTTGCTTGTCATATCTTGCATGAACTGCTTAATATAATCTTCTTTTTTGTACTTATGCTTGTCATATAACTAGTTGACTACTCGAACATACTTGCATCTTTACTACTTGATCATATAGAATCTCAAGGACTTTATAATGAGGTAAATGATGACACCTAGTTAGGTTTAGCTCATATGCATTGCACTCACACTAGGTCACTAATGCTTAGTGAATCCCTAACCTAGGGCACATCTTTTACTTTCTCCCATTGGGATGCTAATGATTACCTCTATTGTTCATATACATACATGAGGTAATTATGTGCTAGAAAAAAACTTATTTACTACATCCATTAGCACGAAGCAAGTTTCTTTTCTATATCATATATTTATTGAACTTGAAAATATCAATAGTCATTAAAATTTCTCCATGTCAAGGGATATATTCCTTCATCTCTTGTATATCCTTGTCCTTTGCAAGTTTTTAATATTTTCTTCCTTTTTCACCAAGACAAAGGATATACACTTATTCTTCTTATTCTTCTATTGACACCTTATTTTGATCACTCATTAATATTTTTATTATTAAGGAATCCTCGTATGATAAGATAGATGCAACATGAATATCATTTATGGTGTTTATACGACCATTGACTATATTACGCACATCTCTTAGCTATCAAAATTTCAACAAGGATACACACACACTACTTTGCATTGCTTTCTTCTTTAATATTTCTTATATCTACCACTTGCACACACACACACATAATTTTGCTTTGCTTAATCACTCATATTTCTACGAGCACTACACTCCTATTGGATAATAATACTTTTGAGCATCTATGAGCACCACAAAACTATTGGTTAAATTTCCTTTTGACCATATGTGAGCACCACACCCTTATTGGGTAACATTCCTTTTGACTATCAATGAGCACTACATCCCTACATGATAGCTTCATGGCTACCAATAAGCATTGCTCCACCATAGACCATTTGTGAGTACACATTCTTACCAGGTATTGCTCCATCTTCAGTCACTAGTGAGCACATACCCATAGTGGGTATCACTCCATATTTGATCACTAGCGAGCACACACCCATAGCTAGTATCACTCCATCTTTGGTCACTAGTGAGCACACACCCTTAACATGTATCATTCCACCAACTTGTCCTTATCAATGAGCACTACACCCCTATAGGATAACTTCATGGCTACCAATGATAATTACTCCACCATATACCATTTGTGAGCACACATCCTTATAGGGTTACACTCCTCTCATATTTTCCTTGGATTTATATTTATTTGATCACACTAATCTATCTCTATCTACGCTAATTCAAATATCATAATATAAAGTACATATTTGATTTATTTTACCTTTTAGTGATTTTATCCTTCTTTTTATTTCTTCTCCCCTCCTATCCCCTATCCTATTGTTGTGGATTTATGGTCCTAACGTATGGGACACAAATTTGACATGTCATAGATTCATGGTCATCCTTATAGGGCATGAATATGGCAAGAGAGTTGCTTTTTCTCTATTCTTCTTTTTGTCCACCATATTTTATTGTCTACATCTAGTCATATAATCATCAATTAAGTTCATCCATTCATCATGCATTTATTCATAATATTTTTCTATAATTTCACCCATTTGTTTCTTTTGTTCATATTTTTGCATTCATTCATCCAACCATGCATAATAAATTAACAAATATATAATACCACACATAATAAATAACAAAGTAGCCAAGGTACATATTGCTAAAAAATAAAAGTACAAGTAATCTGGTGTGTTGGTGTGCCACAATAAAATCCTGACACACTTGACCATCCTCTAGCGTAGAGATGTATACCACACTCAAAATTGACATGTCATCCCAATCTTGTTGGAATATATTACATTATTTAGTTCTTTCTGATGTACCATAATGGGTACATATTTAGAGTAAGAGTTTATTAGTACATAAGTAGTTGATTAAAGCAATGTAATAAATGCACAAGTGTTAGAATGTACACAAGTCCTTAGAATAGAATAATGAGGTGCCATAGGAATGTGGAAGGAAAAGAGGTATGTCTCATTATAAATAGGTCTTCATAGAGTAGAAATTTGAGAGGATTTTGAAGAGTATAGGTAGAGTAGTAGTAGATACAATGTAGATCATTTTTACAAGATGGAGAGATAATGACCTCCATTACATGGCATTGTATTTTTTCATGAGCTTTCATTAATATCTATTTCTTGTACTTTTAGAAGTTTCTTATCATATTTTCATGCATATTAGTTAGCCATTATCATAGTTATAACATTGCATTCTTATTTCCATTCTTGTGGTTGTATTTTATTTAAGTTTATAGCTTCAAAAAATAACAATGGTATCAGAGCACTAGGTAGATCAATAGGAAATAGACAGAGCCACAAAAGATATTGAGAGGGGATTACAAATCTCATTTTTAAATTTTTTAAAATAGTATTTGGCTAGAGTTTTTCCACAAAGTTATAGAAAAACTTGTGAAGACTAACTCAGCATTGATTCCACTAGATTGACAAATCAACTAGTGAAGATTATTTTCTATAGAATCATAGAAATTTATATTATCATTTCCTAATACTTTGTTACAGAAAAAGGAGATTCAAAGAAATTTAGCAAGCTTCCTACAAGATCTAGGAAGAATATATTATTTGGAATAAATCCAGTACCTAAAGAAACAAATTGAAGATTGAAGATTTGGAGGCCTAAGGAGAAAGGTCCCATTAAAATATTTGTAGATTAAAGACTCCAAGTTAGATATTGAGGAGATATCTAGTGGCCAAGGAAGCCACATTGAAGACTACAAATCAAGGAGGAGGTCCTAGAAAGAAGATCCCATTGAAGGAATAAGAGACTCAAGGAGAAGAATCCTGGTGAATATTGGAGATTGGTGATATCCATTGAAGATTGAAAAATTCACATTGAAGAAGAGACCCATAGGAGGTCCCATTTAAGAACTTCCATATTTGTAATATTGAATATAGAGAAGGACTAGCAAAATTCCCATTGTAGATTTTAAAAGAAACAAATTTTAGAGATCCTAGAAGGATATCTCATTGCTAAAACTCCATAGTAGAAGGTTGAATAAAAGGTATCATTGGGAATACCAGAGAAACTATGAGAGTGAAGACCCTAGAGAAGAGGTCTCAAGGAGAAACAAGGAGAAGTCTTGGAGAGCCTCATTGAAGGAGAAGGCCATTGAAGGAGTTCCTAGGAGAACTCATTAGAGAATATTTGAGGAGAACTCAAGGAGAAGTTTATGATAAAGAACTTGGGATAATTATCGCCATCCAACAACAAGCCCAAGAGAGAAGGATTTGACAAGAAGCTTGCCAAATTTTGGAGGAGAATAGTGAAGACCTCAAGATAGTCAGAATATTGAGAAGAAGGCCATTATGTAGGCCATTATTGAATTCAAAATTAGACAAGTATATTGAAGGATAAAGGAGATAGAGAAGCCACCAAATCTAAGAGATTTGGGGATTTCCGTTGAAGGCTTGAAGGTTATTTCGAAGATAGGATATTCAATAGTTTTTACAGTTGATTATTGAAAATTTATTGAAGAAAAACTCAGTTACAATTTGGAGGAGTTCCCTACCAAAATTTTGAGGTTCAAGGACAACATTTCAGTGAAGATATTGACTATGAAAGGACAACAATTAGGACAACATGACTAATTGCAAACCTCCAAACTTATAGAATGCATTTTGAAGAAGAATTAAAGCCATTGAACTATAGTATTGGGCAGCAAGTTAGAGGAGTCTGTAAGATGCAAATAGGTGAGATAAATAGCTATTTTGGATAGCCTAGAAGAGCTACAATTTCATTTACTACTAGGCAGCATTTAGGTGATTCAAATCACCAATAATAACACCATCTACAAAGGTAGAAAGGGTATGCAACTGAGGTGCAAAAGTCTCATTAGTTGAACTTTGATATTTTGTTTCTTATTAAGTTTATTGTGCACCAATTTCAAGGTTAGAGGTTGCATAAATAAGTTTCAATTTAAAGTCTTCAAGGTAGTGCAAAAGTTATAGTCTACAAGGTTTAAACTTGCACATAAAAATAGAAGTTAGATATATTTCGAGAGAGAAAAATATCAACTATCTATTGTCTATTAAAGTAAAAGAAGACTCTATGGATTTGCATATACTATAGTGCAAATTATTATTGAAAATCTTGGAATTATCAAAGTAAATGTAGCCAAGCAAGAAAACAATTACCAAGGGTTAGAAGGCAATATTGACTCCAACTTATCTTAGCCTACAAAGGAAGTAGAAGCCATCATTTCAAGAAGCCAAGAGAGTCAGTTTAAGAGTACATGGGGGCAAACATTTATATCATTCCATTCTACATTTGTAAAGCACTTCACTTAGGCCACTCAATAGAGCTCTAAAAGTGAAGGATATTAAAGGAAAAGGGAGGTAACCAGATAACATCAACCTATAGTCATCACCCAAGAAATAATAGATATTGCTTACAATAAGAAGATAGTGAGAAAGGTAAAAGTAAAATGTAGGAGAAATAACTACACTAAGGACGTCAAGCCAAGTATGTGTAGCATCTAAGAAGCCTTTGGTGAAACAATATAAGGTACACCTAAAAACATTTGATGACAAAGCAAGGTACTTTCATATTTGGTAGCCTTTGGTAAAGGCAACATAGGGAAACACAACAATGTCTACCTCAAAGCAATGCAATCAAACAATGCATCACAAATGTGCAGGAATCATAGGATTTAATCTCTATTCTACCCATATAATAGTGTTAGAAGTAGCATCATTGGTGCTTAGACTAGCTCCATTTTTACCCAAACAATTACATTGACTTGCACCAAAGAAAACAATCCATTTAGATTGGGTATACAATGTGGAAGTCATTATAGGGTGTAAGGTAAACTCAAAAACCTACAAGATAAGGAGGATATACATAGAATTACAACAGGGATTAGCAAGTTTAAATAAATTTCAAGGATGGGTTACTCACTACTTGAAGCCACCACATAGACTTGGTTGGCACTCAATAGAAGAGTTGGAAGAATAACTATTATATCTCTGTCATATAAGCATTGGAAGAATAGCTATCATATCTATACCATATAAGAATTAGAATTATAGCAATAAGTACAGTGAATGAGTGTTAAGCAATTGAGACTAATACATTGAACAACCTAAAAGGAAGTTAGGGCACATTGGTGAAGGATACACTCTGCATGGAAGAAGGTGTTTAATGCAAGCAAGAGAGAAGTCACCATGTCATTGAAGATAAATCGAACTCACAATGAAGAGGAATTATTTGATAAATAACATCATTTGAATAACACTCTCAAGGAAGTGATGGTTACAGATAGAGACATTGAAGGAAACAATTATATCTCCTAATGCCATTTGTCATGGGTTTTTAAAGAAGGTGTAACAAAGTCATTTTGAAGAGGTTAGAAAATATAAGTACCACTTGGCATCATCCATATTACATAGCATTAAGAATTTAGAGGATATTCTCATTAAAGGAGTGCTTATTTAGTGCACTAAGAAAAATCTAAGATTAAGGAGAAGAATTGGGAATTTAAGGCATAATGTAAGACTCTAAGGCAACATGGAGATCAAGGAGTAAGAACACAGTGAGTGCATTAGTTTAAGAGAAGTGCTTAGACCAGCATATTGATATTTAAGAAGAGCACATAATATAGTGACAAAGAGGAGTGAGAGGTCTACATAGCATCTCAAAGTTGACAAGCAGTCAATCGCTATTAAGATGCAAGAAATCAAGCTGATTTTAGTCAGTTTGCAACATAGAATTAAGCACATGGAAGGTAAGAGTTATCATCATATATATTGTAAGTTCAAAGGTGAAATTAAGACATATAAATTAAGGTTGATATTGATTAAGTTTTATACTCTAGGGACATTTAAAGATAGGATTAATAAGGTGTTAGAAGAAACCCTAGAAAGCATATTGATTGCCTTAAGAAAGAAGTAGAAATTAGAAGCATTATTTTTTTTTATTATTGCTTCAAAAATTTGCAAACCATAAACAAGGAGACATAATATTAATTTACAAATATTTAGCATTTCTAAATTTCTAACTTGGTAGATACAAGGAATCCTACATCAAATTGAAATAATAGAAATTTAGAAACTTCATTATACAAAGGTAGAGGGAAGTAAAACTCTAGATTTATTTAAAATTTGGAAGATTTATTTTATTAGTCTCATACTCAGGTTGAAGAGACATAGAGAATCCAACTTAACTATCTTGAAGATATTGACAATTTCTATCTAATTGCATCATTAAGCTTTCTACAAGGAGAGATAAAGCAGTTGTTTTAAAGAGTTGAACATTATATTAAACTTGTCATCACATTACTAGGGAGACAAAAGGAATTCAACTCAAATATTGAAAGCCAAGCATTCTATCAAGTCCATAGTTCATTTATTTTCAAGGTAGAAAGATATTTTACAAAACTTGAAAATTGGAAAAGTCTTTTCAAGATTGATTCTACAAATTGAAAGATATTAATTAGTCATATTATCAACCACTAGGGAGTCATAAGGTTGGCAACTTCAAAGGTTATAAAACTTGAATAAAAATTATTTTTTTAGAGACAAAAGGAATTCTAATCAAAGTTTGGTCATATTGATAAAATAAATACTACAATTTTTGAGAGTATGGATAGATTGGCAAAAGGGACATTTCATCACAATACTCACTACAAGAGGACTCAAGATCAAAATCCATCCAATATACCATATCAAAGATTCAAAATCACTTCAAACCCAAATAATTTCATAAGTTAAAATGAAAAGGACATTTGGTATATTGATTTTGGTGCAAGTCATCATATGACAGGAAACTTATAATGGTTTGATTGCCTTGAAGTCACTAACAATTATAGGTTGAAAATTGTAGATGGAAAATTCTATCATATACATGGATATGGATGTGTAACTCCTAGTAAATCATTTCCATATTTTTTGCTACATAATGTAATGTATATTCCTGGATTATCATCTAATTTTATTTCAGTAGCAAAGCTAGTAGAGAGCAAAAGGCAAATTGATTTCAGATATTCAAATGGAGTCAATAAATGTCTCATCATAAATCAAGATGAGATAGAAGCCATTGTATCAATCCATAGAAATATATATGCACTAGATACAATTGGAACCTCACAAGATGTTGTATTCCAAAATAATGCTAATATATTTTCTGAGAAATAGATTGCAGAAAATGAAGAACCAATATATCATAAAGATAGACAAAGAACTAGAAGATTCAAAATCAAGAGGATGAGAGGTCAACAAAACTACACATTACTTGGCCATCTACAAACTAAAGAAGAAGAAGGACCTGATCAAGATAAATAATATCTGAAAGACGAAGATCCATATTGAAGACTAAAGTCTTCAATACCCAAATAATGTAATATAGGGGGGTGTTGAAATATATTACATTATTTGGTTCTTTCTAATGTACCATCATGGGTACATATTTATATTAGGAGTTTATTAGGATTTAAGTAGTTGATTAAAGCAATGTAATAAATGCACAAATGTTAGAATATGCAATGATGTAAATGTGAATGTAGTCCACATGTACATGAGTCCTTAGAATAGAATAATGAGGTGTCACAGGAATGTGGAAGGCAAAGAGGCATATCTAATTATAAATAGGTCTTCATAAAGTAGAAGTGAGAGAAGATTTTGGATAGTATAGGTAGAGTAGTAGTAGATACAATGTAGATCATTTTTACAAGATGGAGAGGTATTAACCTCCATTACATAGCACTGTATTTTTTTGTGAGCTTTCATTAATAGCTATTTATTGAGTACTTTAAGAAGTTTCTTATCATATTTTCATGCATATTAGCTATCCATTATCATAGTTATAATATTGCATGCTTATTTCCATTCTTATGGTTGTATTTATTTTAAGTTTATAGATTTAAAAGCTAACAAATCCATGCCCTAGGTCTATGAATTAGTCTCCTTTGCTTTACCTGTTGGAGGTGGTCCTAGTGGAGGCATGTTTGTGGACCATGAAACGGTCTATGTATAGGACTATGATATGCTTTGAGATTGTAGGGAGGGTGGATAAGGCACCCTATGATCTTATAGGATAGCTTGGAAGTAGATTATTTGGTAGAAAGTGTTCCTTCACATCAATGCTTATAGATCCTCCCTCACTCTTTGTAGTTCCTCCTACAACAAATAAATACCCTAGTCCTATTGGTTGTTATTAATAATGACCATCTCCACTACTTGGGCCTACTGTCACTCCTACTCCAACTAGTTCATATCCCCCTTTAGGTATACCACCTTAGCCCTTGTTGCATTCCTATTTATAGCCATCATATCCTACTTTGTGATAGCTTGATATCAGTTAATGATGTGTCACCTATCACACCCCAAAACCCCTTGTATCCTCTTGGTCATATCCTTTCAAAGTAAGTCCATCTCCCACTGCATGTGAGCCATCCTAGCCTGCATCACCTCCATCTTCCCAATTGGGTCATCCTGACCCATTGTATTACTAGGTCCTACCACTGTCATTGTGGGGGCAACTCTTGATGTACTTTCCCCTACAATACTTGAGATAATGATGATAGTCCTACTGACCATCATCATCTCCACCCAAACCTCCACTCACATTTATCTAGGCTGATCTATTCTCCTTTAACATCACTTAGTGGTACATCAAGTGGCCTCCCAAAGTGCTAGTTGCATGTCCTAGTCCATGATTTGGCACCTCTACACTAGCATCAATGGTGATATCCTTGAGAGAAATACACCCCTATACCATATCCTATACTTGAGGGCCACCCCAACATAATCAAACCCTATATCAACATACATAGGATCATCTAGGTCCTCCTTCACAAACCTCCCATATTAGGGTTCCCTCCAACCCTTGATAGGTCCTTCCAAAGCTACCTAAAGCAGTAGTCCATTAGTTTTGACACCTTATGTAGGATGTCAAACTATCATTGGATATGATCAAACTAGTACAACTCTAGATCATTCTGATCTATAGTGACCCACCTAGTATACTGCATCCAAGCTAGCTCATAGCCATCCTTTGCCCACCTAGGGTGTTGATGCCATGCTCTCCAGATGATCATTCTATCCCATAGCTCATCTATCACCCATATCCTTATTGGAAAGATACATATGTCCTCTATGCATGCTCAAAGTGTTAGGCCTATGTGAATGTTGTTGGCCGCTTTGTGTTGAGCAATACCCCTGGTAGTGTATGTGGTATACGAATAACTATGTGCTTCCAACACCATACCTAGAGCAGAGTGGTACATACTATACTACTCTATCACTTGTACATGCCATTGTATAATATTCTTTACAAGTGGGCCAACACATATGGGTCCCATGTAAATCTAACCCGTTGATCTCGCATATCTACTCTAACCTTACCAATGCCTATGGAAAGTGTCACCTACTCATGTAGCATACAAATAACCTAGCTACTACCTTATAGAGTACAATCATGAGTGCATCGACTCCATACCACTGTTGTCAACTTGTAGGCCACTCTGGTGGATCTCATGTATCGGGTCCCTTGATAATATTTGTAATGATACCTCAGGAACCTGTACTATGTACAATTTCCTCTCCCTGATGGGGATCCTCAAGATCCATCACACGTCCTCTAGTGTGATGATCATCTCCCTTGTCGATAACCAAAATATAAAGGACTTCAGGTACCATATATCAATGAGAACTACTAGGAGTGCTTTGTTTGCTTTAACCTAGGGTATATCTTCTAGTTGTAGTAGCCACACAGCTCATAGGACATCCCTATTAGTTGTTGTGAGCTACCTCACAACATCCTCTAGTGTGTCGATTGCCACTTCGTACTCTTGGGCACACCTTGCTGCAACATAATAATTAATAAAATTTAATTAGTTCCACATCATAATAAAAAGAAAAAAATTAAAAAAATCATAAAAACATTAGTCATGCACTCTCTCTTCTTTTTTTCTCTCTAATTCCTCTTATTCCTCTATCTTTTTCTCCTTTTCTCTCTTTTTCCTCCCATAATCCTTGTTCTATGATTTTGCACCCTTCCATTTTAGATTGTGAAACCACAAATTCATGGTTGATCCTAGCTTACCACAAATTTGGATCTCGATTGCACCTGATAAAATTCATGGTTGACCTCATGAATTTGCGTTAGGGCCTGTGCGATGATTCCTCTAAAAAATTGAAAAAAATTAAAACAATGCATAAATATCTAATCTAACCTAGTCAAGAAGGTAATTTTAGAGGCGTACATATCCTCGGTCTGTTATTGTACCAACCTCACTTCTCATGACCATTGCATGGTGTGTAGAAAGTGCCATCTTTCTATTTTATCTAGATCCATTTTCCTCTTTCATGCATGGTGAAAATGAATTTGATTTTCACCCTCCCTCCCCTTTTATCCTTCCCTTTCTCTCTCCTATTTTTCATTTTTCATTTTTCTTCTTCTTCGTTCTTCTACATCCACCATTTTGAGTTTCTTCAAGAATTTTGCATTCCTTTTTAAACTCGAGAGGGTACCCCAACCTTAGGGGCATTGATGTCATCATTGCCCCATAAAGCATGCAAAATTTTGAAGTGTTTAGAATGACACCATTTTTGCATCATCCCTCTGCCTAAACCTGCTACCCCTTTTAATGTCTATCATTTATAGCTTGCAAGTGTCTACAACTTTCTTTGATGTATTTATTATGCCATAAATACATCAAAGAAGGGGTAAAATATAGACACAAAAATGCAACCCAACTAAATGAGTCAATTTTTCCTTAGATGCTTAAGAAGCCACTCAAAGTTGCTAAGTGCAATTTTTGATCTTCCCACCCCTTAGTTTGACCCATTTTCCTAGTCTTGCCAAATTTATGGTTGTCTAAGACCAACCACAAGTTTAGCCAAGCCACGTTGGTACCATATGACCTCCAACAGTTAGGTTTCATGGATTCATGGTCATCTTAGATCGATTGCAAATTTGATGATTTAGGGTTTTACCTTCAAAATCCTAACCCTTGCACTACCACTTCACCTTTTGATCCTAAACCTAGTTTTTTGTGTTTCATCATATTCCTATCTTGCTCTCAAACCCTCTATAAATAGAGGGATTGAGCTCCCTTTTGGACCATCTTCAAATTTGGTAGGTTCTATCTGCCATCCTCGAATGCTCTATGTTCCATCTTCTATTTGCTTTATGTGATCTTTGGCTAATTGCAAGTGGAAGGCACATGATGATGGATTGTGCACAAGAAATACCTTTTAGCTCCATCAACACATAGGGATATAGTATTACCTCTTTGGTTTGGCCTTTAATCCTATGCTTGCTTTTCCAATCCTGCTATTGTTGCTTGGTTTAATATTTAGAATATTTATACACTCTTTTACATACTATTGATTTTATTCATTTAAAATACTTGCATTTTTTTAGCTGCATATGCATTATTTTTTACATCTTAACTGCATTTAGGACATTTGTCATTTGTTGTCTAGGTTAGATTGCACTACAATTATTACATTTTTTTATATTTAGAGTAGTTTGCATTTTGTTAGCTACATCTGTATTACTGCTTTTACACCCTTATATCATTAGGAATATTTTCATTTGTTTTAGATTGCATTTGATTTACTTAGACTGCATTATAGATTTTACATTTTCTTCCATTTCTATCTTTTTTATCAATTTGCATCTCATTTTGTCATTTTAGATTACATTTAAATTCTCTTTTCCTATACCATATTAGCGATCCGATTGTATAGGGCACAAATATGGCGAGTTGGGAAAAACCATCTATTTCATCCCTTATTTTGTCTATCGTGAATTCGTGGTCACCCTTTACAGGGCATAAATTCGATGAGTGTACTATAGAATATATTTTTTGCATTCTATTCTCTATTTTTCTTCTAGAATTGTGAATTCATGATCACCAATTATAGGGCATGAATTTAACTACCATAAATTTTGGGACAAGCTGCTATTTTCCTTGTTATCTTTTATGTTTTTGCATATCTATGTTTTCTTTTGCACATTGTTAACTTCTTAATTGCATATTGTTTGTCATTTCTAAAAGGTCAAATATTATTTTCTTCATACGGTCAACTAAAAGAACCAATGGGGATTGACTGCTACACCTACAAGCTTAGCCTTCACAACAACTTAAGTAGGCCCTCGAGCACTAATCACTTTTTTTTAGTTTCTATCTTTACTTGTAGGTTCATTTGGATTTGTGATTGTAGGTTTTAGGATGCAAATACGATGCGAGGATAAACACCAAAACAAGTTTTCTATTAGTCTACAGGTTGTCTATGTGTGCTTCCATATATTTTTGTTTTCTTGTAATTAGTGTAAGGTTAAATCACATTTAGGCAATTTAGTTAAAATAGTAAAATTCATCTTAGATTATAAAATAAAAATTGTGTTCTCAGGCATCAAACATAAATTGTATGTAGTCTACACCTTAGGCTAATATATATGCACATTACTTCTTGAACCCTTGATTAAAAATAAATATAAAGTTTTAATTTCCCTAGGAATAGTTTGCATGTAAAATAATAATCATTCTAGGATAGTTGTGTCTATTTGCATTTGTATTTTTTGCATTCAGTTTACAACATATTTTTACTATAGTAGTTTATTTCTTTTAAAAGGCTCTTATTCCAATAAACACATCAAACCCTCATTCTTAGACTTGGAGTGAGTCCTAAAAACACTCCTAGTGAACCTTGAATCCTCCAAGCTCTTGAGTGTAGAGAAACATAGCCTCATCGTTACCTTGAATCCTAGTAGATCCATCAATAATTATTTGTGCAATTTATGTTCCGCCTCTACAACTACCATTATGGCTCTTATTACCATTGCATTCTGCTCCATAGTCAGATTCTTGATGGTCTGCTACATCATTGTAGCCTATGTCACTAGTTGGACTCTCTTTATTGTCCTCCCTATAAGAGCTACCTATAATATCATAACTTTCCTTACCAAGGCATCTTGCTCTACCTTGATGGATGATTGAGGAGACCTATTAGCCTTGCCTCACCAACTATAGAGATTGACATAAAAAATTCTAGTAGAAAAGATGTTGTTGTTGTTGTTTCTTTTCATCCCTATGTCTCCTCATGCCTCTATACCTCTTGGTAGTACCTCATCAAAATGGGCATTTCCTATTTAGGCCTTCTTGGCCTTAGTATTTTCTCTATAGATTGTACCCCTGATATTGTGACTCTCCTAGGCAAGATGATCAAAAACCACCTTTAGTAGTCTTAGGTAACCCAAAATAATATTGGTCTAGATTTAAGATGGCCTAATCATCTAGATATAGCTCTATGTAGGAGTCTAGGTTTGGAGGCTCCTAAATCCCATATCCTTGGTAAATCATCAATATGATATTGCTCTTTCTATTATCCCTATTGAGCACCAAATTGGTATATCACTCATTTAAAATTATGGAGATCATGATCCCTTGTAGCCCTAAAACCATGTAAGGTAGATAGTAGGCATCATCATGCCAGCTAATATGATGCATATACAACCTCTATATGATATCCTCTACTTGTATATCATCTATCCCCTTCATAACACTGATAATGCATCCTTGTGGGGCCTACTTTACCTTGCTTTAAAATCTTGATCCCATATATATGTCATTGATACCTCTTGATCACCTACCTATCTTGGTAGTCTTGGGAGCCTCATGATGATAATATGCTCCTAGGACCACACTTGGAGCAATGTATAGTAAGTCAAAGTCTTGTCTCCCCGATATACTATCTAATGAAGTATCTAAGCATGTCAACACCACTAGCCCCCATGCAAATACTTTCTAATGATCTTGCATGTCTGTCATTGTCTCCCAAACCCCAGTGGACCACCATATTGCTCATGTCACTAAGAAAGATACCAAAAATCAAGGCACATAAGAGAATGATCTATCTATCCATTTGACCCGAACCTATGTAGCATTGATTTTAATGCCAAATTTGATGATTGGAAAGCCTACATCTCTTGTTAGCCTATCCAAATCCTACCTCTAGTTTAAGCTAATCTAAACCTCTACTCCTATGATTAAAACCTTGAGGATCTTCTAGACATCCTCAACTATCACTTTCATCTCTCCTATAGGTATTTGGTAGGTATAGGTATCTAAATATTAGGGCTTTGTAAATGTTATGAGAAAAGCCTTGTCAAAATCTACATTCCATAGGAGGGTTATGTCATACAACTCTACTATTGTCAGAATCATGCAATCTATGAAATCTAGTGGCCCCTTGATAGTCTCTAGTGCATGAACTCTAGTGTATAAATCCAAACCTACATCTAATTAAACCCAAGCTCTATCAACTTGAAATGCACAATCAAAACTAGTAAAATTTATGAAAATTATGTAGGCATAAAAGTATCAACACAACACAAAATCATCAATAGGTAAAAGTACTATCAAGTGATAAAAGTACCAATCAGGTGCAAAAGTACCATTTCTCTATGAAAGTATCATCAGGGCATGAAAGCACTACAAAAATGCATCGACATTATGCAAAAGCACCACCCCTTTATTTAGGCATGATTTTTGAGGTAAAATGAAAAAATAAAAAAGGTTTTCATTACTTTTTGGTGCTACTACTACTACTCCTATTACAGGTTCCCTCACCCAATCTACATGGTGTGGTGGTTGTGCTTGTTGAGACATTGAATATAGGGTCAATATATCTACTATAGAGCTTTATTTCTATCCCTATCCAAGGTAAAAATGAATTCATTTTTACTATCCTATCCATTTTGCCCTTGTCTTCCTCAACCATTTTTCACTACCTATCCTCGGTTTTCATCAATGCACTAAAATAGATCATAATCAAGTCAAGTTTCCTTAGTTCAACTTGATTTTTCCTCCAAAAATTGAGAGGAAACACTAGGGCATGGTAATATTTAATGCTACTCATAGCACAAACTAAAACATCACTTCTAAGCAAATAATCAAATAATCACTAGTCATAAACAACAACAAATGTTTCTATCTCAAAATTGGGGTATCTATGTCATTTTTTGATATATTTACTATGCAATAAATGTATCAAAAAGGGACAAATGTAGACACCTAATTTTAAGCACAAGGCTAATATTCAAGCATGTCAATACCTTCATCAAATAAGAATTAATGATTTTAATTAAATCAAACTTCCTTGTACCCAAATATGAAGCATTTATTGCTCGAAAAGTGAAAGTGTTGGGGCATGAGTGAAAGCACTTGTATCACTTTTGTGACTCTAGTGATGTTTTTGCTAAAATTTTGACTTTGACCTTTTGCACCCAAATTTGACCCACAACAGTCATGATGGCCAAGTTCCACTATGAAAGCATCGTCGACACTTGTTTGAGATGACATTTTTGACTTTCATGCATAAAAATAAAAAAAATTAACATTTTATGCCTTCCAAACTGCCCACCATTAATGGATTCGATCCTTAAAATCCAATTTGTAACTCCCAATAGAAATCCCAAATCCCAAATTTACCATTTTTATTCTTCTACCATTAATGACATTTTGATTTCATTTCAAATTCTTATTGTCTCCAATCCTATTATATTCAATACATTATTTCCCTCAAGGAGCCATGGCTTCCTATGAAACTAGCACTTGGGGTGACTAATTCATCAAGAGGTTTAAAGAAGCAAAATTTTACAAAAATATTTTTATACTCATAGGAATTCATAATTTTGTATGGCAAGATTATGCCAAAATCTTACCACAATATTTTGAAGTTCATCCTTCAATCTCTAAGCATCAAACATCCAATCTCCAAACTCTAAGCATTCAAGTTCTAAGCATTCAAGCTCCAAGCATCCAAGCTCCAAGCATCCAAGCACCAAGTACTCAAGCAATCAAGTATTCAAGTCTCCAATCTCAAGCTTTCAATAAGCTTACACAAACAAGGGGAAAACAACATTAGTATCTTGGGTTGTGCTCTTTTCCCTTATTTGCTTTTGGTATTCTTTTTGTCTTGTAGCTCTAAGTTTTAATCTTGTTGCATGTTAACTAGTTTTGCATATTGCATTTACATATAGTTTAGGAAATATATGTTTTTTTATCATTTGATAGAGTCTCTACATTCCCAGGTCAAAGACCTCCATCATTTCAATCATTATATTAGCTTATTTTACATCCAATTTTGCTTTCTACTCTCAAAAGTGAAACCACCACTAGACTAAAGGTTTGATGGTACTATTGCTTTATGGTTTACATAGAGCAAACGTGTTAGTTGCTAGAAAAAGTATCAATGGTGCTATCATTAACCCTATGGAGATTTTACCACAAAATATTTAGTTCATGTATTCATCATTTCTATTATTTTCCTTATCTATCTAAATATGGTCCTAATTATTGTTCAAGGAAGTCCAACATTCTTTGCTAGCTGAGACAGATCCCTTTGTTAATGATCATATCTTTTTTTGTTCATTTTCAAGGAAATCAAAAGTGCCATTGGTAGGTGAAAGTACTAGTGATGCTTTTGAAAATTGGCAATACTTCTACCTTTATGGTAAAAACAAGTTTTTCTATATTATATTCCTTTTTATTAAAGCATTTAGGACTTAAAATTGGTATTTGTCTGATTATATTAGTTTTGTTTATTTTTATTTGATAAAATAGGCAAAAATGAAAGAAAGAACTAGTTTAGTATTAATCATATAGGGGAGCAAATAAATATTCAAGCTTTAGAATTAAATCAAAATTGTATGTAGTTGCACTTAAGACTTACTGCATTTCCTTGCACCCTTGCCTTCAAAATAGAAATCATCATTTACTTCATCATCAAAAAACAAATAACATTTTAGTTTTAGATCTTGTTGTGGTATTTGTATATTGAATTAGGGTGAGATTAAGATTAAGCTTGGTCAAAGAAGTATCTTAGGAGAAATTTAGGTGTTTTTTAACTAATCCATAAAATAGTAGACTCTAAGCTAACAAATTACCCTTATCCTTGAGGTGAGAGAGGGGGAGACACGATGGATGCCTTAAGAGACCCTTCACAATCATTTCCCTATTATCACAACAATCCATCCCTATTAATATGATATAACTTTCAAGATTACTAGTAGGTATAACATTAAAATTTGATAAAATTTAAAGAAGGTTTCTTTAGAAAGGATGTGAGAAAAAATTTAGGTTTCCTATTTGCAAGTGAGATAGGATTTGTAAAGGAAAGAGCATTGGATGAGCAATATTGCAAAATTATAGAATTATGAGTTTGGTCTTAGGGATAAAACTTAGGTGGAGATTATTTAGAGATCAAGGAAAGAGTTTGGCAAAAATGTTATAGTTTCTCTTGATGTAACGAAATGATTTAGGAAAAAAATTCTATCCAAAGAATTGTTGGAAAATGTGGATATTACATCATTTTGTTATTTTCTAATGTACCTTCATGGGTACATATTTAGGTTAGAATTATATTAGGAGATAAATAGTTTATTAGAGTTATTTAATAAATGCACAAGTGTTAGAATGTGCAATGATGTAAATGTGCATGTAGTCCACATGTACATGAGTCTTAGGGTTGAGTGAGAGGCAAGGAATCTATATTTCTATATAAAGGCCTCATTGTGAGTGATTGTGAGAAGTTTTTTGAGTAGTGCAAAGGTGAGAGTAGTAGTAGTCACAATGTAGCTCCATTTTTCTATCATGGAGGAGTTGCAAACTCCATGAGAGGAGCATTGTAATTTTTGTGAGCTTTCTTATATGAGTATTTCTAGAGCATTGTATCAAGTTTTCTATCATATTTTCATGCATGTTAAGTTGCCATTATCATAGTTATAATATTGCATGCTTATTTCAATACTTGTGAATGCATTTCCTTTATGTTTAAGGCTCCAAAAGCTAACAGTGGTATCAGAGCCACGGTGGATCAAAGGAAAGCCACAAGTGATCACCATTACTATTATTGAGTATTTGCAAACCGGATCATCCATAGTGCACCATTGCATGCAAATACCATCACAATAGATTTTTGATAGAAGTAGCTCTAGATAGAAGAATAGAAAATAGAGAAAGCCACATGATAGATTTGGCTAGAGTTTTTCCACAAGAGTTGTAACGCTTGTGAAGACTAGAACTCAACATTGTATCCACTAGATTGGCAATCCAACTAGTGAAGATTATTTTTCATAGAGTCATAGGAATTTTTATTATCTCTAATATTTCATTGCAAGAGAGAAAAATAAGTTTTCAGGAGAACCATTGGGTTACTATCATCTAAGTTTTTCTTGTTGTAAAAAATTAACTCTTAGAAGGTGGGAAGCTTCCTACAATAGATAGAGAAGAACTTCATCTTTATTGCTTGAAAGTCAAAGTTACTTTCCTCATGTAGGGACTAATTATTTGTTGCAAAAAAATAAGGATTGAAGATTTGGAGGCCTAAGGAGAAAGGTCCCATTGAGATATTTGTAGATTGAAGACTCCTAGTTGAAATATTGAGGAGAGATCTAGTGGCCAAGGAAGCCACATTGAAGATTGCAAATCTAGGAAGGAGGTCCTAGAAAGAAGACCCCATTGAAGATCGAAGAGACTCAAGGAGAAGAGTCCTAGAAAAATATTGGAGATTGGTGATCTCCATTGAAGACTAAAAACTTCATATTGAAGAAGAGGTCCATTGAAGGCCCTATTGAAGAAGAGGTCCATTGAAGGCCCTATTGAAGAAGAGGTCCATTGAAGGCCCTATTGAAGAAGAGGTCCATTGAAGGCCCTATTGAAGAACTTCCATAGTGGAATATTGAGCATTGAGAAGAACTAACAAAATGCTCTATTGTAGATTTTAGTAGCAACATATTCAGGAGATCCTAGAAGGAGATCTCATTTCCATAGTTGAATATTGAAGAGGCCAAGGAAGGTCTCATTGAATATTTTGAAGTTGCAAGATTGAGAACCTTGGAGAGGTCTCAAGGAGAAACAAGAAGAAGGCTTGGTGAGCCTCATTGAAGGAGTTCATAGAAGGACTCATTGAAGAAATTACTACCAAAGAAGAAGCTAAGGAATTGGGACAATTGTCGCCATCCGACAACAAGCCCAAAGGAGAATTTTTGGCAAGAAGATTGTCAAATCAAAAGGTAGTATTGAATAGATCTCAATATTGATAGATTGTTTGAGGAGGAGATCTACTTTGAAGTCATAATTTGAGAAAGAGAAAAGAGATAGAAGAACCACCAAATCTAAGAGATTTGGGGGCCATCATTGAAGGGTTCTTGAGAAAACATCTCAGCTGCGATTTGGGGAGAATCCTACCAAATTTTTGGGATTCAAGGATAAATTTTCAGTGATGGTATTGACTACCTTACAATCTGAAATTTTTCAGATTTGAAGACAAAGAAAAGGTAGCACATTGAAAACACTTAGAGCTGCAAAATACAGAGTTCGTGGACAGCAAAAAGGTAGCAAATCGAAAGAGTTAGAAGCAACATTTAATATTGCATTTAGTGCTAAAAGTTTCAAAAAATTTGGGCAGCGTTAGTGACTGCTAAAAATCAGATTCCATAAGTACATTCTGAAGGAGTTTTCGAGCCACCAAATCAGAGTTTTGAGCAGCAAATTGGTAAGGTATTGAAGCTACAAAAAGGTGAGCAAAGAGCTATTTTTGGACAGCATAGAAGAGCTGCAAAATCATCCACAAAAGGTAGCCATTGAGGTGAGTTGAATCACCATCATCTTCATCATCTACAAGATTGAAAAGGTATGCAATAGAAAGGTGCAAAAGTTCATTAGTTGAGCTTTCATATTTGGTTTCTTATTAAAGTTTATTAAGCACCGATTTCAAGGTTCAAAGAGTTGCATAGAATAGTTTCATTTCAAGTCTTAAAAATAGTGCAAAAGTTATAGTTTACAAGGATCAAACCTGCACATAGAAGAAAATAGAAGTTAGGTATATTTTGAGAGAAAGAAACGTATCAACATTCTATTGCTCATTCTAAAGAAAATAAGACTATACTTGCATAAGATAGAGTGCAAAATATTACATTGAGTAGCTTGGATTTATAAGTGAAAGAATAGCCAAGCAAGGGAGGAATTACCAAGAGTTAAAGGTAATAATCTATTTCAGCCAAATTAGTGATCAAAGGCAGATTTATTAAGAGCTCTTTTGAAGAAGTTAAAGGCAGAATTTTGTGGCAAGGAATAGCCACCAAAAAGGGTAACATTACCTCCAAAATTTGGAGAAGAAAGCCAACATATTATAGCAAGAAAAAGAGCTTGAAAGGAAGAAGGAATTCCAAGTTTAAGGTACAAGTAAAGGCCACATCTCCAAATGGATTTTGTGGACAGTTTTGGAGAGGATTAAAAATAGGTTTTGGAAGCAAGGTTGGGCCATACAAATAAAGATCCAAATCAGCAAATTGAAGCCCACACTCCGAGCAAAGTAAAGGATAGGTTTCCAAGCATAGGGGGCAGTCATAATCTACGTTTTGAGAGTCATTCAAAGGACTCCATAAGTGCTAGAAAAATATAGGGTTTATAAGGAGAAAGAGATGTATTAGAAACTCCACAAAGGGCATTCTACAAAGCCCTAAAAGATAGCCTTAAAAAAGCAAAATAAAGGGCCATTCAAAGAGGTCTAAATTCTAGTTATTTGAGGTGTCAAAAGAACACCCAATAGAGCGCCATAACTACCGAAGTTGCCACGTACACAAAGGATAAAACCAGACCTACAAAAGAGAGAATACAAGTGAAAATAGAAGGGTAAAAGTTGATGTCATAGTGCAAGTCATCTGTTATCACAAAGGAGGCACCATCACCATTGAAGCTAGCTATAAAATAACAAGTTTGCATGTCCAACAACACCATAGAATATAGTCAAAGCATTCTGCCAAGGAAATACGTAGACAACAAGCGAAATTGCAAGAGTTGAGCATTGGAAAAGAGCTAGAAAGATCTGAGGATGTTGAAAAGGAGTTAGAAACCTATTGCCACATGGAAGGAGTTGTTCCATGCATCCAAAGTGAAGAGTGCCATATTGAAGAGGAAGGTTAAGCACCCAAAATCATAGTGTAATGTCCATATTCGAAACTCCAACAAAGACAAGACAATAGTGCACCCAACATCATAGTGTAACATCCATATTTAAAACTCCAGCAAAGACAAGACAATGGAGCGCCCAACATCTTAGTGTAACATCCCATATTCGAAACTCCAGCTAGAACAAGACAAAGGAGTGTTGAGAGCTCTCCATATACAAGCACCCAACATGGAGGAAGAAGGTAAAAGGAATTATAATAGTCATCAACCACCAAGAAGTAAGAAATCGAGTGCCACTCGTCATACGTGTTGAAAGAAGGAGCTACAACAAATATTTCCAAGAAGTGAGAAGAAGACAAGCGACACATGTCATAGGTGCTACAAGGAGGTGTAAGAAGGAATATTTTCAAGAAGGTTGAAAAGGACAAGTGCCACTTGGCACTCTCATCCTACATTGCATCAAGTTAAGAAGGCACCCATGTACATAAACATAAAGGAGGAGAGCTAAAGAAATATTGAAGGTAAAGTAAAAGGCTGCTATTTTGAAGAGTACGTAGAAACCAACAATAGAGAGACGGCTACATACAAGATAAAGACCATATTTGAAGAGATTTCAAGCCTCATACAATGCACATAACAACCAGGGATAAAGTGTGAAGAGTAGAGCACATATTCAGCCAACATTCGATTGAAGAAAGGAAGACAAATCAGTCCATCTACAAGAAGGAGAAAGTGGACAAGCAAGGTGAAGAGAAACAAGTGAAATCAGCCCTTGCAAACAACATACATTCCAAACAACTTGTAAATCAGAATCAAGGTTTGAGAAGGTGAGAAATATTCATTATTATATTGCAAGTTTGATATCAAAGTTTATTACATATTCTAGAGATATTAGTAGGAGTAATAAGGTGTTGAAAGGATCTCTAGAAAAGAATATTGGTTATATAGAAAGCAAGAGTTAAAAATATAAGCACATTCAAACCATTTCCATTGCTTCAAAAGAATATTTGCAAACATCAAAACATAAGGAGATATAAGGAGTAGAAAAATCTAGTTTGCAAATACTTAATATTTCTAAAACTTCTAATTAGGGAGATATAAGGAATCCTACTTCAATTGAATTTCTAGAAGTTTAGAAACCTATCATTGCATTGAATCATAGTTGAAGAGTCTAAGATATTTCTTGCATCTATATTAGTTGGAATATCAAGGAAAGAGACATAGACAATCCAACTAAGAACATTGAAGGTTAATTACATCTCAAAATTCCTCTACAAATAGTTGATTGCAAGCAATAGAGGTTAACCATAGAGACAAAAGATAATTCTACAAATACTTTAAAAGCACAAGAAAAGTGTTAAATATATTTACTAAGGAGATTTTAACACTTACTCATTCATACTAGACTCTACTCACATACTTTGAGCATTAGTGAGCAATAAGGAATTCATACTCAAAGGATTATTTAAGAGATTAAGAGAAACATGGATGATATTGTGAAGAATACATTTAATAGTGAGGAACTACTACATGAGTTGGAATTTTATTCTCAAAATCTAATAGATACATTTGAAGGATAAAAACACTCCTGCTGAAATAGATTCTCAATGTTCCTCAAGGAAGCAAAAGAAGGAAACTTCATAACATTAATTGGTTATCTTCATGAAGTACTTTTCAAAGCATGGTGGAACACTCAAAATGCAATTATATTATCTGCAGAAGAATTTTTGATGATATATCTATCATTGATTATTTTTTAATTCTTCCAAAGCAAGGAGAAAAATAATAATTTTAGTCACTACTATTGTGATGATTTACTATAACAAAAGTGTAGAGACAAAAAAGAAGAATAAGGAAAAAGAAGCACAACAAGAAAATGAAGATAAGAGAAAGCATACTCAAACCAGATACAAATAGCGGATCAAAGACACAAGAAGATAAAGCACATCCTGATGTTGTCAGCCAATACAATGAGGAAGAAAAGAAAGAAGGACTAAAGCATCAAAATGAAATCCTTATTGAAGATAAACATGAGATTCTTATTGAAGACTAAATTCTTCATCAACCAAATAATGTAATATAGGGGGTGTTGAAAAATATGGATATTACATCATTTGGTTATTTTCTAATGTACCTTCATGGGTACATATTTAGGTTAGGATTATATTAGGATATAAATAGTTTATTAGAGTTATTTAATAAATACACAAGTGTTAGAATGTGCAATGATGTAAATGTGCATGTAGTCCACATGTACATGAGTCTTAGGGTTGAGTGAGAGGTAAGGAATCCATATTTCTATATAAAGGGCTTATTGTGAGTGATTGTTAAGATATTTTGAGTAGTGCAAAGGTGAGATTAGTAGTAGTCACAATGTAGCTCCATTTTTCTATCATAGAGGAGTTGCAAATTCCATGATAGGAGCATTATAATTTTTATGAGCTTTCTTATATGGGTATTTCTAGAGCATTGTATCAAGTTTTCATGCATGTTAAGTTTCCTTTATCATATTTATAATATTGCATGCTTATTTAAATACTTTTGAATTCATTTACTTTATGTTCAAGGATCCAAAAGCTAACAAGCATTGTCAATACAAAATCTCATATCAAATAGTTTGCAGTTGATCAAGAAATATTTTAGATGGGTAGTCAATGAAGGGAATTATGCAAATTTTTGGTCTAATTCTTGTTTGAAGCCTTATCTTCTTATGTATAATCAAAATGGAAACCATTGGCTTGTACATGTCTAGCTTGTAAAGGTCCAAATATCAAAGATTATATTAATGTGAGCAAAAACTCCATATCATGTATTTCTATTAGTAGCTTGGTTGAAGGAGAGGAACTCAAGCAAATTGTAGATGGGCTTTAAATAGTTTTTGAGAGTTATTTTTCTATTTTACATGAAAATATGAGTTGGTCTAGAATCCATCAAAATATGGTATATAGGTAGTCAAGTTGGGATATGATAATTTAGAGCAATCAAAATTTTGTACTCCTAGAAAGTTTCCTTGGAAGATTGTTTGGTCGCTAAAGGCTCTCCCTAAGGCCTCAACGTCCCTTTGGTTAGTAGTTCAAAGTAAGATTCTTACAAGAGATAATCTATAATGAAGAGGATATCACAAACCTTTAAGATGTGCCTTTTGTGAGAAGGATTTAGAAACTTCGGACTATTTTACTTGTTGATTGTTCCTTTGCTCACTCCATTTAGGGTTTCTTTTAAAAAATATGAGAATGTATTGGTAGCTCCATAAACATTGAAATAGTTGATGAAATGTTGGATTAATTATTTGAATGCTAAGTGTTATGTATTCTATGGAGTTTGGTCTCACCATTGTTTGTTAGAATTTATGGTTTGAAAGGAATAATAGAATTTTTTAAAATAAATCTCAAAATCATGCCCAACTTTGGAACCATATTATTGCCTCTTGTAGAATGTTTATAAATATGGTGCTCATCATGAGAAGTCTCAAGTGTATAAAAAGAGGTGCTAACCACTTGGTTATAGGATTTGAATATATATATGGAAGAGTCATATGTGATAATGTCATTAAAACAAATAATTTGCTTTGATCTATGGTAAAATTGAAATGTCAAGAAATTATATTTATCAAAAGTAATTTTGAAGTTGCTTCTAAAGGAAATTTGAGAGAAGTCAATGCATGTGGTGTTTTTTGAAATAATGAATGGAAAAATCTCCACACTTACTCATAATCATATGGAACTTCAACTAACAACCATGCAAAGGCTAGAATACTTCTTACAAGGATTAAATTGCAACTTAAAAAGGATGAAAATTTATTTCAATTAGGGTAATTTCCCAATTACTATCAATGTTATCAACAAAAATGTATGTGGGGATTGAAAAAAATTGTTGATCTTCAATATCTATTATTGGAGGCAATCTCTTGAAAATATAACCATATATACATAGAACGAAATTGGGTAGCAGATAATTTAGCTATTTGTAGGGTTGATCTTCATCTTGGTAAAAGTCAAATTTTAGAAGGTGGATGATTGAGTGATTTATTTATCTATTAATAAAAATGATATCAAGGAGTTGGTTGCAAAAATATAACACTCTAAGGAAGATGAATAATATATTTAATAGAAACGAAAATAAAAAATATATTTGATTAAATATAAACTAGATATCATATAACTGACCTAATAATAGATGTAATATTTTGGCATTTCCATAGGAGTAGCCCTCAATAGAATCCAAACATACCTTATTAAAAAATAATGACATATTGTAATGAACTGACAAATTCAAGCAAATTACATTCCTCAACTTTCAAATATGATGTCTCAATTGAGATGAGAAGTGAATCTATTTGTAAACTCCCAAGCTCTAAAGAAGAGAGTTGTAATTTGTCAAGGGCGGGGGACCCGAGTAGAACCCCTTGTTATCCACAAAAAAAAAAAACTTTCAAAGAGAAGACCCAAGTTTGAATCTTGTCAAGCAATACATACAAATTACCAAGTTGTTGTAATACCACTATATGGTCATGATGTAATATAAGTAGACCCATTGCATCTATAGTAAATATAATATTAATAATTATAGAATTATAATTGTTAAATCATCAATTTATAACATTTATATGAATGCATGTTTATAATTACTATATATATATATATATATATATATATATATATATATATATATATATATATATATATATATATATATATATATATATATATATATATATATTTATAATGACATGACCTAAGTGATTACAAATATAGGTTAGGTTTCCTATGGAAAGTCCATCCAAATTTCATTAAGGAATATTTGATGTCATCATAATAAGTGTGAGATGTGATTTAATTTTATAAAACCAATTAAAAAATACCAATATATTCAACATGCATTTTTATCAAAGATATTTTTTATTTCTTTTTCTATCAAATATATTCTTCATCTTCCTCAAAGTGCTATGTTTCCACAATCAACTACTTGACAACATTTTCATTAAGAGATAAAATCTCACTTACCATTTGCCTTCTAAGATTTGAAATTCATCAAGATGAAGAATAACATTGCGATTGATTAATTTATTTGCTACTAGATTTCCTTCTCTATAAATATGCTCACATTTCCAAGAGATTGCCTCCAATAATATTTAATGAACATTAAAAATAATATAATTTTTTAATCTAATCCCTACATCCATTTCTATTGATAACATTAATGATAATTTATGAATCCCCCTCAATTGAAATAGATTTTCATCCTTTTTCAATTATAATTTTAATTTGTAAGAAGTGCTCTAGCCTCTACATAGTTGTTAGTTGAAGTTCCATAAGGTTTTGAATAAGTGAGGATAATTTTTCCATCATTATCTTGAAAAGCACCACCTCCAATTGACTTTTTCTAAATTTACTTTAGAAGCATCATCAAAATTTATTTTAATAAACCTTATTTTTGGTCATTTCCATTTTATCTTAGATCAAAGTAGATCCTTTATTTTGATGCTATTATTGCAAATGAGTCTTCCATATATGTTCAAATCCTGTAACCAAGTTTTTACCCCTTATTTTTTTGTACTTAAGACTCCCCATGCTGAGCACCATATCTACACACATTCTACAAGAGAGGCAACAACACACATCTAAACTTGGGCATGATTTTGAGATTTATTTTTAAAAATTCTATTGTTCCTTTCAATCCCTAAATTCCAACTAATAATGATAGCACAAATCCTCCATATAATACATAATGCTTTAGCATTCAAATAATTAATCCAATATTTCATTAATTGTTTCAGTGTTGATGGATCTACCCAATTTATTTTCATATTTTTTAAAAAGTAACCCTAGGATACTGTTCGATAAATTAGGAAGGTGCCTAAGGATAGAACTTAGAATGATAGAGATAGCTAGTTATGATGTATAAATGACCTTATCTTTAGGTCACTACTAAAATTTTGAAGAAATGCCAAAGAGGCATATGAAGAATGTAATTTCATATTTACTTAATATAAAATTATAATTTTTTTTGAGGAAAAAAAGTAACCCCAGATAAAATGAGCAAAGAGACAATGAAGAAGTAAATGATTTGATGTTTCTAAATATTTCTCATATAAGACACATCTAAAAGGTTCATTATATCCTCTTCTTTGTATACTATTACCTATAAAAAACTTAATTTAAATTTCTAACCAAAGGAATATTGAGACCTTAGAGATAATCTCTAGTGACCAAACATTCTTCGAAGAATTTTTTTTGAAGTAGCAAATTTTGATTGCTCTAAATCCTCATATCCCAACTTTATTGAGTATCCACCATATTTTAATAGATTCCAAACCAACTTATCCTTTTGTATAAAAATCAGCAAATAGAACTCTTAAAACATCTTTTGAAATTCATCTATAATTTTTTTGAGTTCCTCTCCAACAAGGTTACTAATATAAATCTATCTAGTATTGGCTATTTCCTACTCATGCTTTCTACTTCCTCCTCGCTCCTAACTCACACTCACTTTGAATCACACTAAAAATATATAAATAATTGATTAATTTAAAATAATAATAATAATTATACAAATATTACCCTCTACTTTCCATGTACTTTTCACAAAAATAATATAAAATATTTTTAACCTTAAAAATAACAAATTGATTACTGAATAAAATAATGACATGAACACAAATTATCCTATATTACCTCTTATACTACCTATTATTTTGGACATAATAATAAATTATTTGAGAAGATTTAAAATTAGGTTTTTTTTGCAAATTATATTAAATCCACAAGATTAATACCATATGATTTATTGGTGTTAGGTTTACTATAACATAATAATAAATTAAATTAAGGTTTTACGTGTAAAGTTAAGGACTTAATAGTATTTTAGTATAAACCTTTAAATTTGGAATATAAAAGGCAACGTATTTATTAATGTTTTTAAAACTATAGACCATATGAAATAATAGAGAGGATGCTTTTTTTTTCCTTAACTGTTTGTTCAATACAGTGCAAGACACCGGATAAAACTGTTTGTTCAAGGTAAGACACCGAATAAAATTCAGATGCTATTACTATAAACTCTAGTTTGTTAGATAAAATGAAATCAACGAGATCTTTGACCCTCTAAAAAAATTAAACTTAACCACTATCAATCGACAATAAAATTAACAGAACCCTCGACCCTCTAAAAAATCAAACCTAAACAACTAAGCAGGTAAACCCTTACGTCTGGACAACCCATTGACTAGAAAACATATTTATTAATTGATATAGTTAACAATTGTCTGCAAGGCCTATAGAAGTCTATACACTAATATATGTGGGGACAGGCCTATAGAAGTCTATCCATTAGTACATGTGGGGACAGAAGATTTCATAATCTTGCATAGTGGTCTGTACCAAATGTTTTGAGGTATGGAAATTAATGTCAAATGTACAATGCAACTATACAATGCGACTGTCTTGAATACAGCCAAATGGTCTAGACAAGTATGGTGAGTAATCAATTCAATGCACGGAATAAAGACTAAGATTTGACCATAATAAAGGAAAAAGACATACACCAATGGTTGTATCAAACAAGGAAAGAGATTACCTCTAAAAGTGTCAATTGGTGTTGCTTTTCATTTATCTTTAATAATTATTAAAGAGATTGTCTTTTAGATGTTATGTACATGAACGGGATAAGGAGGGATAATGTCAAATAAAAAAGACTCGAATTTTTTTTAGGTCAAATTATTACTTTATTTATTATTTATCAAAACTTTTTATAAGATAAAAATGTCCTAATAATTTTTTTATAACAAACACTTTACTTATCACTTTACTAAAGCATTTTTTTATCAAGGATGTTTTATTAAGATTGTTTTTTAAATATTTAGTTTACTATAATTTTTTTTTACTACTGATGTCTAGGACTGGACATTTTAATCCCATTGTAACCTCTCATAAAGGTGAGACTTGAGCTTATCAATAGGAACCTAACACATAACTATACACATCCACCCATACCACGGTTTACACCTTAAACCTTTCAAAAAAGAATCAAAGCTTAAAACTTTATGTTGTCTCTGAAACATTCATCAAGATTGTTTAAGATGGAAAGATGTTCAATCAACTTAAGTGAAGCCTTTTGTTGAGGATGAAAGTAATATGACAGACAAAGCCTAATATAAATAGCAATGGGTTTTGATAGATGTGTACAAATGTGTTACATGGTTGGCATTTTTTTTTTGTTTTTCCCAATCACATCCATGGGCTTTACAAAATTCTCAATAAAGATATATATATATATATATATATATATATATATATATATATATTTATTTAGTGAGATAAGATACTATAACATTAATACCGGGTTTTACAGGTATTATTCTCATGCACGGACTATTATTTATAATTTTATTTTATAATTTTTTTAAATAAATAATTTAATATGGTATTTAAAGAGTTGTTTAAGGTATAAATTCAAATAATTGTTTTTGTAACGATTGTAAGGTTAAGGTTATATATTATATAAGATCATATTTATGAAGGATATTGTTTATCCAATATATAGTTATTCAATCATACTTTAGTTTTTTTTTTTGAGTAAATACTTCTTATACGCATCCACCATAGGGATTGAACCCGGGTCACATCACCGATAATGCAAGTGGCATCCTTGCTGGTAGACAATACTTTAGTTACCAAAACAAGGTCATATATTATATAAGACCATATTTATGAAGGATATTGTTTATCCAATGTATAGTTATTCAATCATACTTTAGTTATCAAAACATGGTGTACAACCTTATTCTTTATAGGATTTGAACCTTAGACTTCGAGTCAAAGTTATATGTAAAAGAGGTTCTACGTGGTTTATTATAATGCTAAATTTTGTTCTTCTCCATCATATCCATGGGCTCTTCAAAATTGGTAATAAGAATTTTTTTCACCTGTATAACGATAGCCATTTATAACTCATATATATATATATATATATATATATATATATAGTTTATTATAATGCTAAATTTTGTTCTTCTCCATCATATCCATGGGCTCTACAAAATTCATAATAAGAATTTTTTTCACCTATATAAAGATAGCAATTTATAACTCTTCTTTTATATATATATAATCTAAGATAGTATTTAAAAAATTGTTTGAAGTGTTTGGAATTGTGTAAAGGAGGTTTTACATTAATGTTGGTTCTATGGTTTATTATAATAATAAATTTATTTATTATAATGATAAGTAGAATTGAAGGGATAAATAATATCATTTCTACGATAATATTGACATAAATGATGTTTTGAATATTTCACTATAATTATAATCTATTAAATATGAAAAATTCATTATGACCAAAACTTAATAGTATAGGTCATCTCTCCTCCTAAATTATTGTTATAGTCCATTGTTTTATCTTTGAATTTTTAACAAGTGAAGATGATGGGAAAAAATCCTTATGGGAGGAAAATCATGGAATAATTTGAATTCATTCTTCGCTTCTATTTAATCAACTTTTGAATCTCTAAAATACCTAGCGAGTACCCATTGAGTTTACATATAACCTTATGCTTTTAAGAACCATTATATTATGCTCGATCATCACATCTTTGATTATCACTTTGGTGAAACATTCACTACCTAGGTAGGGATTATCATACATTTGTTCTTCTTATTATCCTTAACTAAGGCATCCTTACTTCCAACTAGGCCATCCTTATTTTCAAGAAGAATTTCTATAAGGACTTTTCTTCCTTGCTACCTAGCTTTACCTCGTGAGAGTCCAGTTTTTGGCTTTTTTAAAGATTTGAAACAAGAAAATGTGAGGCTTATTTTTTAATTGGTTCTATGGGATTGATAAAACTCTACCTATATTACATTATGACCAGATAGTGGTATTACAACTTGATAATCATGCATATATCGCTTGGCAATATTCAAACCAATATCTCCTTGAAAGTTGTAGTATTTAACCAATTGAGTTCGTGCCATTTGATCCCTGCTCTCCATATTTTTTAAAATGGGTTATATGGGATTGAAACGAGCCCTACCTATATTGCATCATGACCACATAGTGGTATAACAACTTGATAACTTTGCATGTTTCTCTTGGTAAGATTTAAACTTAGGTCTCTTCCTTGAAAGTTGAGGAAATTAACTAGTTGAGTTAATGTTATTTGCCTTGCTTGCTATGTTAACATTACAAGTTTAGCTATTATTAAGATTTCAACATACAATTACATAATTTTTTATATATGTGCACATACACAAGTGTGTCCATTTTTTTCATATCAAAACTCAACAAAATTATTAACTTTTTAAATGAACAAAAATTAGAGGAAATCTACTTAAGTTGTATCTTCTTTGAGAATCACTTACTATTGTATATAGTTGCTTAAGATGATATTTTATTTTTGCTTTCAAACATACCTTTAGTAATAAATATATAATAAACACATAAGTTTAATAATACTAAACAAAATCTATTTCTTTAGAATCTAAAGTCTAATACCTACCTATTCACCAATTTTTATTGTAAAGTAATATGATGTTACCCCATTTGAGGCCTACAAACTTATATTAGTGTCTTTGTTAACACAAATACAATTATATATAATGAAACTAAACAAATTATAATTTACATTAAAAAATTACCATCCACAAAAATATTATAAAATGATATGATATGATCATATTTTGAGGCCTTCCAAGTCATGTAAGCTCCCCTACAACACTATAGTTGGGTGTATCTAAACTATGTCAAAACATCATGGTTTTACCTTATACCAAATTGAATATGTGGCATTGTGAGATCAATGCAAGGTTTTTGCATGATTAAAATTTTGAATAATAAAAAATCAAAGGCAAAGATTAGAGTATCAAACAACTATGTTATTTGAAGTTGATTAGAGGATCAAAGTTTGATCACCAAAAGGTTTCAATAGTTGATAATTATTCAACATTGTTCAAAGGCCCAATTGACCAAGTAAATTAGAGGTAATAATCAATGAGAAGAGGTTCACTATCTAAAGTAAAAGGTTCATTTGACCCTTATAGAGGTGGAGGTCAACTATATAAAATTTGAGAGCATTATAGATTAAAAGACTTATGTTGCTAGTCATAGCAAGCCATTCAAGAAGAATGACAAATATTTAAACTTTTATTCTTCTATATTTTCAAAAATTAACTGGGAGAAAGTATATTGTGTAAAATCATAAAATATTCATAATTTACTAGCATCATGATTTGGTTAAAATTATCATTAAAAAGAATACAATATTTACTAATGATGTTTATGATAAGAGACATAAGTTTTTTTCTTGTAAAGTTATCTATTCTAAGTAAATTAGTTCCAAATTTGACAACATCATTTAGGCTATAGCACTAAGATTTTGAAGATCAAGTATAAATTATTTAAATTTGGACGTGCTTCGTACTTGAAGAACCTTCTCATTTGGTATGGGTTGTAAAAATATGTATTTATTATAGAATACACCATACATCTATAGGATCTATGTGATTAGTTGATATCTATTCAAAAATTAATTGAAGATGAAGATATTGTTACCTTGATGTTGTAAGTTTTACCTCCATCTTGAAGAGTAAAATATCCCAATAAACTAAATCTAGAAAAACAGTAAATACATAATCAAAGGAAAAAATAAGAAGATAATAGATACACACATAACACAATATTTCACTTGGAAAACCCTTACGGGAAAAATCCCAGCATAGTAATATCTCCTTATTGTATAAAATTAACCATCTCCAATACAATAATGTTCATCTCTCATCTCACTTCAAACCCTGATGCAAGTGCAATTAAATAACAACACAAGAACATATTTTACAATACCATGGGTTCAAATATTTAACCCTAAACAACCCATATAGGTCTAAAAATAGCTTAAGAAACCCTAAAAAATTTGTTGAGGGTTGCCACCCCTGAACCCCTGCTCAGGACCTGGCCTAGTCCCAAACCCAAATGAGGATACATAGAGAGTGTCCAGTACCCCTCTAGAATAACATGGAAAATATTCAACATATTTCCAACATTATCCCACTTGTTGAATACTTTCCATAGGGGTCAAAAACTGTCATTGTCAATTGTCAAGGGCAACCATACCCATAGATCTTCTACACCAAGAAATTTTTGAGCAAGTACAACCTTTGTTAATGAATCAACAACATTATTATCTCTATCAATTTTCTCCAGCATCACCCGATTCCCTTCAACCACCTCTCTCACAAAATGGAACTTGATATCAATATGTTTTGATCGATCATGAAAACCAAGATTGTTGACCAAAAATATTACACTTTGATTGTCATTATCAATTCTCACATCCTTCTTCTTAGGACTAAATTTCGAACATAACCTCTATAGCTACACTATTTTGTTACATGCATGAGTTACTGTAATATACTCTACCTATGTTGTGGATAAAACAACCACCAATTACTTTTTACTCATACAACTTACTGCCCCTCCAAATAGTCTGAACATAAGCACTTGTGGATCTTCTCTTGTTCATATCTCTAGCCTAGTCAACATCCAAAAAACCTTATAGATTTACAAGATTACTATCTCCAATTTTTCCTTGGTAACAGATACCATAGTTTGAAGTTCCATGCAAGTATCTGAAGATCCTCTTCATGACAGTCCAATATTCCTTTCCTATATTGGACATATATCTACTAACTACTCCCACTGCATGTGCAATATCAGGTCTAGTATATATAATTACATACATCAAACTACCAACAATGCTAGCATACGGAACATGATGCATTTCTTCAATATTATCATATGTTTTAGGACATTGTTCAACAAATAACTTTTGATCAATATGATATGGAGTACATATTGGTTTAGAATCATGCATCCTAAAATTTTGTAGTATCAAATCAACATATTTCCTTTGATTTAACCACAACTTTCTATTTGCACGATCCCTTATTATTTTCATACCCAAAATAAATTTTGTAGCGCCCAAACCCTTCATGTTAAATTCAAAATATAACTGAGATTTTAGTAACTTTATCATCTCCTTATTGTTACCAATTAACAACATGTCATCCACATACAAAACAATGATAATAAAATTTTTACCTTGTTTAAAATACACACATGGATTTGCTTTACTTTTTCCAAGTCCAAGTGTCAAAAAAAACCTATCAAATTTTTAATTCCACATTCTTGGAGATTGCTTCAAGTTGTAAAGAGACTTTTTCAACTTGCATACCAAGTCCTTCTTACCTTTTATCCTAAATCATTATGGTTGCGACATATATATGTCTTCATCAAGTTCATCATGTAGAAATGTTATCTTTATATCCATGTGTTCTATTTCAAGATCAAAAGCAGTAGGAATAGCCAACATAATCTAATTGAAGTTAATTTATCCATAGGAGAGAAAATCTTACCAAAGTCAATTCCCTCAACTTGAGAAAATCCTTTTGCTACCAGACAAGCCTTGTACTCCAACTTTCCTTCTACTTTGTACTTCTTCTTGAATACCCACTTACAACCAACTGATTTTCTTCCAAGAGGTTTCACCAAGTACCATGTCTTATTTTTATCCAAGGACTCAATTATTCCTCCATAGCCTTTTTCCAAGACTCATTCTCACTTTACTAAAGTACCTCCTGTACAGTCTTGTGATATTCATCAGTAATTGATATATTAAATGTAAAACAAATATTTGACAGGCTATACCTTTCTAGGAGTCTTCTCACTTGATTTGATCTCCTCAAACTTAGAAATCCAAGTTCTACATCCTTAGCTTCCTCCTTACCTTATTCCTCTAAATTTTTGTCTCCAGACTCTCTCTATAGTTCATCTTCTTTTGAAGCATCAGGTTCTACCACACGTTCTTCCTCTTGTTCCAATTTTACTTGAACTATTTCAGGTTCTTTGCTAGGTTGTCTTTCCTATTTTGTAACCCCTTTTGTTTCTCTAAAGATCACATTACGACTATAAAAAATCTTCTATGTTTCTATGTTCCACAACTTATATCCTTTAACACCAATACTATAACCCATAAATATGTATTTTTCAGATTTATAGTCTAGCTTAGTCCTTTTCTCTTTTGGGATATACATATAAGCATCACAACCAAAAACCCTTATATGAATAAGAGAGGGTCTATTAGCAATCCATACTTCTCGTGGAGTCTTGTTCACCAAAGCTGAGGTAGGAGATCTTTTGATGAGGTAAAAAATAGTTAACACAGTTTCTACCCATAATTTCTTTTCTAACCCTGCACCACTTAGCATGCTTCTCACATTATCCATTAATTTTTTGTTCATATGTTCTACAACTCCTTTTTTTTGTGGAGTATACATAGTTGTTTTTTGCCTTTCTATTCTACAATCCTTGTAAAATTGCTCAAATTCATTAGAGCAATACTCACCACCACTGTCACTTCTCAAAACCTTTATATTTTTCTCTATATGATTTTCTACAAAAGTATTAAACTCTTTAAATTTATTGAAAACATCATATTTGTTTCGTAAAAAATATACCCAGGTCTTTCTTGAAAAGTCATCTATAAATGTAACAAAATAGATAGATTTACCTAACAATGGTACTTTTGCAAGTCCAAACACATCACTGTGAACTAGATGCAAAATTCCTTTAGATATTGTAGCACTACTAGGAAAATTGACTCGAGTTTGCTTTCCAAAAAACATAGTTTTCACAAAAATCAAAATTTAATGTTTGAAGGCCATTCTCACTAATATGATTCATGCATTGATGCCACAACATTGTCTTCTCTACAAGAATACTTGGAGCCACTTTTGCCATATTATTATCCTCTACAACTGAAGAATTATTACAATCAATACTTATAGTGCTAGCCTCAAGTCTGAATAGAGTTCCTGTACAAACTCCCCTTGCCAACACCAAGACTCCATGAACCATCTTGCAACTATCCTTATTGAATACCATAGTCACACCCACGTCATTCATATCACTCATGGATATCAAATTCCTTGTTAAACCCATAATATGCAACACACCAAGAAGGGTTTTATCTTTCATATTTTAACCTCAACTTGACTCTTCCTTGACCTATTATTTTATATGTCAAATTTTCTCCCAAGAAGACTTCACCTTCATTTATATTTTCATATTCATATAACCCCTCCCTATGAGGAGTCATATGAAAGGAAGCACCTAAGTCAATCAACCATGAGTCATGGCATTCACTTGAGCATGTTGTAGCTAAGAATAAGTCCTCTAAATATTTATTTGTGAACTTCATTTTTGTAGAAGTTCATCAGATGATTGACGATTATCAGCCTTTTTAGATTTACAATCTCTTTTAAAATATCCTATTTTACCACACTTCCACATTTCCTCTTTTTTGGAGCAATAAATTTACCCCTAGATCTTGATTTCATTTCTCCTGATTTATTTTTGCTTCTTTCTTGAGAACAACCTCTCACAACCAAGACATCCTTCAAATGATAATCCTCAGAAGATTTTTGTCTCATTTCCTCAGATAGCAATCTTTCAAAGTAGAAGCAGTATTGGTGATAGCCATAACTAGGTTATCCCATGAATTAGGTAATGAATAAAGTAAACTAATACACTTTTCCTCTTCATCCATTTTTACTTCAATAGAGTTTAATTGAATTACCACAGTGTTAAAAACATTTAGATATTTAACCACAAAGTCACCTTCATTCATCTGAAGTGAATACAACTTATTTTCAAGAAAGAGTTTATTTACCAATGACTTTGTCTGATACAAAGTTCCCAGCTTATCCCATAACAAATTTGTCATGGTCTTTATCGATACATTCAACAATATTGAATCAGATAAGCACAATTTGATATAACTCCTTGTATTCTTATCGATCTTCAACCAATCCTCATATGTTGTTGATGTTGGTTTTATTCCCAAGACCACAATCCACTGATCTCTATGTTGGAAATTTTGAGTAGTTTTGTTGTCATTGATGTCAAAAGCATATTGGTTCAATTTCATCATCATTAAGGACATCAAGTGGTTTTTCCAAAAGCAAGAAGGTCTTGAAAAGGAATAGGATATAATATTTATTTTTAATATTATATGCCTAAAAAGGCCCAAAGGATGAAGACCCAAGGAAGGAGAAGCAAGTTTAAATTAAATAATAATATTATATTATTATAATATTTTGGGCCAAATAACAAGGTGAAGAAAAACAAGGTTCAAGTTAAAAAGACCCATGAGCAGATTACAAAAGATTTAATTTAAATTAAAATATTTTAATCTTTGATTAAAATTTTAATTTAAATTAATAATGGGTGCAAAGGTTTTAAATTTAAATATTTAAAATCTATTTCGAAATTTAAATTTGAAATTTGCCGATGTGTGAAAGACAAGAAGCATGTGTATTAATATAGGAAATAAATTTCATTTCCTAAGTCCTTGAATACACACACCTTTGAATGAAAAATCGAGCACTGCATTTGTTGGAGAAAGAGAAGTTCGCGTTTCAAAGTGATTGGAGGTAGACTAAGGTGTAAGGCCATCATCGTGGATAGAAATATCCACCGATGGTGGTAGCGTAGGCAATAGTTGAGATAGTGCTAAGGCTTGCAAGGAAGGGATCGTGGGTTCGATCCACGCGATTGATGTTTTGCTAGTGGAGAGGTCTTCATTTTTTGTGGGCACTTTCGTGAGGAGAATAAAGTGGGAAACATGCGCCTAAAGTCTCATGTGGGCATGCAGCCCACTTGGTAGCCTAGCTTGAGGCTAGGGTGTTGGAGAGGCTACGTCGTGTGTTCGAATCTCGTCGAAGATATTTTGGTGGGTAGATTAGTTGAAAGGTATGCTAAAAATATTTTTACTTCTCCAAAGGTTGTGAATTTCGAAAATTGCTTAGAGGTTTTTGTAAGTTGAAAACTATAAGGTTTTTGAGGGAGTTATAAGGTAAAGTAAATTAAAATATTTTATTTTAATTTTTGGTGATTGAAATTTATTTTATAAAGTTGGAGTGATAAGGTGTATAAAGGAAATTATTGTGTATTTTGTTTATAATGAAGATGTTGACTTATATTATGTAAGTTTGGAGATTATAAGGTGTACTAAGAGATTTGATATTTTGTATGGTAAAATAATTATTGGGAAAATTATTTTGTGGAGATCTTGAGATAGGTTGTGGCTACCTAACCCTAGTATTGGCAAAGAAAATTTGATTGTGGTTAAGACAGGTTTTGAAGACATATCTCCATCAAAACAAAAGGTATGGGTACATCTTCCTTGTGAGTAAAATATTGTTGGATTGGATGTTGTGAATGCTAAGTTGGAGTGAAAAGGATTGTTTGATAAGCATTGTTGAGTTTGGTTTTGAGATATCCAATATTGATTGATGAAGGTTTTTCTGGAATGAAGGTTGATGCTAGAAACCTTGTTTGATAAGCATTGTTGGAAATATTTGAGTGAGCCTTCATATGCATGATTAGGGTTTGTGAAATATCATGAGTATCATTGTTATGTGAAGTTGAATAATATTGAACTAGGGTTTGTGAAAGATCATGAGTATCATTGTTATGTGAGGTTTGTTTGATAAGCATTGTTGACTAAGCTTTCATTAAGTGATTGGTTGAGTTGAGTTGAGTAAGATTTTGTGGAAGCTTATAATGCAGATTTGAGTAAGTCTTAGAGAAGACTTGTTGAGAATTTTTAATAATTTATATTTTGTGAACTAAAATTAGACAAGTTCTAGTGAAGACTTGTTGAGCAGATTTGAGGTAAGTCTTTGAGAAGACTTGAGAGCAGAGTTGATTGATTGATTTGTTCAAACCTTGAGTTAAGGTTTGGAGCAGATCTAGCAGAGTTGATTTGTGATTGAGTCAAGATTTGTGTTAAGGCTTGAGGACAAATTTTGGTATAGATTTGAGGATAGGTTTATGCAATAGAGATAGATATTGAGAAAATTTGTGCTAGTCACCGAAGGACAAGTGTTTAGTACAGATCTGAGATAGAGAATAAAATAGAGTAAGAGCAAATTTGGAGGTGATAGAGTAGAGGATAGTAGTCTCTAATGGATAGAGATCCATTAGCTAGTGGATATTTTGAGTTCTGAGGATAGAGTCTTCTAGTGGATAGAGATCCACAAGCCAGAGTAGTGGAGGTAGTAGTCTTCTAAGAGGATCACCAACTAGAGCAGAGGAGAAGGAGTTCTCCTATGGATAGAGATCCATAAAATTGATTAGGGGATTGGTGTCTCCTTTGGACAGAGGTCCATAAACATTGTAATAGGGAAAGGATTCCCAAGAGAATTTATTGAGAAAATTTTATAAGGAATATTTTCTTCGTGGAGTAGCCCACATTGGGTGAACCACGTTAAATCATGTCTCTCATGTGTGTGATGCTTTGTGTAATGTTTACTACTTTAATATTGTTGATGTTATCATATGGATTGAAAAGTAAATGTTTTATCTTATATTGTTCACCCCCCTCTCAGTATAAGCACATGTTCTTCAATTGGTATCAGAGCGGGTCTCTTCATGAAAAGACTAACAACTTGGAGGAAGATCCATAGAAACACACATGACTTCAGAGAGTGAAGAAGAGACCATGTTTGACATAAAAGAGGAATTCTTTGTTGCTCTCAAGAACCTTGAAAAGGTTAGAAATAAGAACTCAAGTTTGAAGGATCAAATTCAAGAGGATGAAGAAGCAAGGATAGAACTTCTACAGAGTCTCATAGAACTCAAGATAAAGGTAGAAGAGGGAAATAAAATTGAATAGGATATGACAGATCTATTAAGAGCAAGAGAAACATAATGTGAAATATTGGAAGTAGAAATTGTTTATCTAAGGAATGAAGTTGAAAAGACCAAGGTACTACAAGATATAAAGTTTGGGAAATAGAAAGAGGAGTCAAGCCTTCAAGAAGTAGAGACTTCAAACAAATATAAGCAAGTGACTTATACTCTAAAAGGAAAAGACATCAGGAAAGAAGAAAGCAAATAAGAACCATGGACAAAGGTTAATTACAACAAAAGGAGGAGCACTCAACCATATTTTCCAAGGCATTCAAACAGGTTACATACTCTCTTCCATGGCTATTGCTTTTCATGTAACAAATATGGTCATAGAGTTGTACATTGCACTTGGTTATGTTAAAAAGGATGTAAATAGAAATTTCAATTCTTTTGCACCTCTTATGGATAGTGATGTTATATGTTATAAGTGCAATAATCTTGGGCACAAGGCTAGATGGTGCAAAATGGTATTTCCTGAGTCAAGTAAAAAGAATACAACTTCAACAATTAGGAAAGAAAGAAAAGGGGATGAAAAAACTAGATCAATGTTAGTTCAAACAACTCTTCATGCTCAGGATAAATAAGAACAATGGTTTCTTGATAGTGGTTGCTCTAGACACATGATAGGAGACAAAGACAAATTTCTTGTACTCAAAGAAACTAATAGAGGATCAGTAAGTTTTGGTGATAATGGATCAACAAAAATTTATGGAAAAGGAACTCTGAGTTTAGATAATGGGAAAACAAGAACAAAAAATGTACTATATGTCAAAGGGTTAAGACACAATCTACTAAGTGTAAGCCAACTTTGTGATCAAGGTCATATGGTTACATTTCACCCAGATAGATGTGAGATAAGAAAGTCTAAAACTAGAAAAGTCATTGCAAATGCAAGTAGAACTCCAAACAACCTCTATATGCTTAGTGAGATTAAAGGAGAAAAGTGTTTTCTATCACAAGAAGATGAGAGTTGGTTGTGGCATAGAAGAATGGGTCATTTGAATTTTGACAATATAGTCAACATAAGCAATAAACAGGCTGTCAGAGATTTACCCAAGCTAAAAAGGCCACAAAACACAATATGTGCACCTTGTCAGCATGGAAAGCAAACTAGAACAAGTTTCAAATCAAAAGGATTTATGTCATCTGAGCCATTGAAACTAATACATACTGATCTATGTGGTCCTACCAGAACACAAAGTATTCAAGGTGAAAGTTACTTCATATTGTTTATAGATGATTATTCCAGAATGATTTGGGTAGCCTTCCTAAAAGATAAGTCAGAAGCACTTGATAAATTCAAGGTGTTTAAAGAGTTGGTTGAAAATAAAATAGGTAAAAGGATTAAGTGTTTGAGATCAGACAGAGGAGGAGAATTTACCTCAAATGAATTTGTAAACTATTGTGAACAACATGGGATCAAAAGAGAATACTCAGCTGCAAGAACTCCTCAACAAAATGGAGTTGTTGAAAGGAAGAATAGGACTATTGAAAATATGGCTAGAGCTATGTTAAATGAATCCAAGATTTCAGATGGTTTTTGGAGGGAGGTAGTTAACACAACAATTTATATCTTTGATAGGGCTCAAATAAGAGTGAACCATCACAAGACTCCATATGAGCTTTGGAAGGGAAGACCAACCACTATGAAACACTTCAAAGTTTTTGGAAGCAAGTGTTACATAAGATGGGAAGAGAAAAACTTGGGAAAGTTTGACCCAAGATGTGATGAGGGTATTTTTCTTGGTTATTCTACTAAGAGCAAAGCCTATAGATGCTACAACAAAAGGACACACACTATTGTAGAAAGTATAAATGTAACAATTGATGAGAAGATAGGATTAAGAGAACCAATTCAAGAAATTGTGTATCAGGAAGATGGAAGTTGTCAAGAGGAGTTTCATGAGGAATCAGAAGAAGAAGAGGAAGAAACACAAAGACTTCTTCCTAAGACTCCATCCAGGTATGTACAGAAACATCATCCAAGAGAGCTAATCATTGGGAATCCAGATGAGAGACAGACAAGGAGAAGGGTAATAACATCAACTCAACAAGCAAATTTTTCTTTGTTATCTAAAATTGAGCCAAAAGACTTCAATGAGGCAAGTGAAGATAAGTTCTGGATTAAGGCAATGGATGAGGAATTAGATCAGATAGAGAAAAGTAAGACTTGGGAACTTGTTCCATGACCAAAAGATAAAAATGTGATTGGCACTAAATGGGTATTCAGAAACAAGTTAAATGAAGATGGTCAAGTGGTCAGAAATAAAGCAAGATTAGTGTGCAAAGGTTATGCACAGGTAGAGGGAATTGAATTTGATGAGACATTTGCTCCAGTTGCATGACTTGAAGCTATCAGAATGTTCTTAGCCTTTTCAAGCTTCAAAAACTTCAAAGTATATCATATGGATGTTAAATCAGCCTTTCTAAATGGTGTTTTAGAAGAAGAGGTTTACATTGAGTAGCCAGAAGGTTTCAACTTGACTGATAAATCAGACTATGTATGCAGATTGAAGAAAGCACTTTATGGACTAAAGCAAGCTCCTAGAGCTTGGTATTCAAGATTGGATAAGTACCTACAAGAATAGGGTTTCAGGAAAGGAATAGTGGATAGTAACTTATACATAAAAAATGAAGGGAATGACTTACTAATTATGGTTGTTTATGTTGATGATATCATTTTTGGAGGAAACAATGATAAGATGTGTCAAAAATTTACAAAGAGCATGCAGAATGAATTTGAGATGTCTATGCTTGGTGAGTTGTCCTTCTTTCTTGGACTTCAGATTTCACAATCAGAGAAAGGGGTGTTCCTTTCACAAACCAAGTATATAAAAGAGATGCTAAAGAAATTCAAGTTAGAAGATTGCAAACCAATAAGTACTCCCATGGTTACAGGATGTAAGTTAAGTAAAGATGATGAATCTCTAGAGGTAAATCAGAAATTATACAGATCTATGATTGGCAACTTATTGTACGTCACAACTACTAGACCAGATATCATGCAGGCAGTGGGATTAGTGGTAAGGTTTCAGGCAACACCCAAGGAAACACATGTAGCAGCAGTAAAAAGGATTCTCAAGTATCTAAAAGGGACTATGGACTTTGGGCTCTGGTATCCCAAAAGTGATAGTTTCACTCTCACAACTTATACAGATGCAGATTGGGCTGGCAACATTGATGATAGAAAAAGTACAAGTGGAGGAGCATTCTTTCTTGGAGACTGTTTGGTCTCTTGGCTAAGTAAGAAATAGGCATCAATATCCCTATCTACAGCAGAGGTAGAGTATATTGCAGTAGTTGCTAGTTGTACACAGGTATTATGGATGAAGTGAACTCCAGAGGATTTCAAGATAAAACATGATCATCCTATTCCCATATTGTGTGATAATACAAGTGCTATAAATATCTCAAAGAATCCAGTGATGCACTCCAGGACAAAGCACATTCCGATCAAGTATCACTTTCTGAGAGAACAGGTGACAGACAAGCAAGTCAGGTTGGAATATGTTACTACAAAGGAGTAGATTGTAGATATTTTCACTAAGCCACTTTCGAAAGAGACTTTTGAGTACCTTCGAGAAAAGTTGGGAGTAGTTCTACTCCCACCCCAAAATTAACCACCTCAAGAGGAGGTGGGGGAGGGGCTAAGCTAAGAGTCTCATTCTTAGCCCCAAGCCCCAAAGGTGGCCCTTTGCCATTGATGACAAAGGGGGAGAGATTTGAGTTAGGGGAGAGCATTCAGTCAAGGGGAGCAGTTTCTCAGGGAAAGCAACTTTTGAAAAGGAAAAAGGAATGGTAAAAATAAAGGGGTTGCCATCAATGACAAAGGGGGAGATTGTTGGAAATTTTGAGTAGTTTTGTTGTCATTGATGTCAAAAGCATATTGGTTCAATTTCATCATCATTAAGGACATCAAGTGGTTTTTCCAAAAGCAAGAAGGTCTTGAAAAGGAATAGGATATAATATTTATTTTTAATATTATATGCCTAAAAAGGCCCAAAGGATGAAGACCCAAGGAAGGAGAAGCAAGTTTAAATTAAATAATAATATTATATTATTATAATATTTCGGGCCAAATAACAAGGTGAAGAAAAACAAGGTTCAAGTTAAAAAGACCCATGAGCAGATTACAAAATATTTAATTTAAATTAAAATATTTTAATATTTGATTAAAATTTTAATTTAAATTAATAATGGGTGCAAAGGTTTTAAATTTAAAATATTTAAAATCTAATTCAAATTTTAAATTCGAAATTCATCGACGTGTAAAAGACAAGAAGCATGTGTATTAATATAGGAAATAAATTTCATTTCCTAAGTCCTTGAATATACACACCTTCGAATGAAAAAATCGAGCGTTGCATTTGTTGGAGAAAGAGAAGTTCACATTTCAAAGTGATTGGAGGTAGACTAAGGTGTAAGGCCATCATCGTGGATAGAAATATCCACCAGTGGTGGTAGTGCAGGTGATAGTTGAGATAGTGCTAAGGCTTGCAAGGAAGGGATCGTGGGTTCGATCCATGCGATTGACGTTTTGCTTGTGGAGAGGCCTTCATTTTTCGTGGGTGCTTTCAAGAGGAGGATAAAGTGGGAAACGTGCGCCTAAAGTCTCATGTGGGCATGCAGCCCACTTGGTAGCCTAGCTTGAGGCTAGGGTGTTGGAGAGGCTACGTTGTGTGTTCGAATCACGCCAAAAACATTTTGGTGGGCAGATTAGTTGAAAGGTATGCTAAAAATATTTTTACTTCTCCAAAGGTTGTGAATTTCAAAAATTGCTTAGAGGTCTTTGTAAGTTGGAAACTATAAGGTTGTTGAGGGAGTTATAAGGTAAAGTAAATTAAAATATTTTTATTTTAATTTTTGGTGATTGAAATTTATTTTATGAAGTTGGAGTGATAAGGTGTTTAAAGGAAATTATTGTGTATTTTGTTTTTAATAAAGATGTTGACTTATATTGTGTAAGTTTGGAGATTATAAGGTGTACCAAAAGATTTGATATTTTTGTATGGTAAAATAATTATTGGGAAAATTATTTTGTGGAGATCTTGAGATAGGTTGTGGCTACCTAACCCTAGTATTGGCAAAGAAAATTTGATTGTGGTTAAGATAAGTTTTGAAGACATATCTCCATCAAAACAAAAGGTATGGGTACATCTTCCTTGTGAGTAAAATATTGTTGGATTGGATGTTGTGAATGCTAAGTTGGAGTGAAAAGGATTGTTTGATAAGCATTGTTGAGTTTGGTTTTGAGATATCCAATATTGATTGATGAGGGTTTTTCTGGAATGAAGGTTGATGCTAGAAACCTTGTTTGATAAGCATTGTTGGAAATATTGAGTGAGCCTTCATGTGCATGATTAGGGTTTGTGAAAGATCATGAGTATCATTGTTATGTGAAGTTTAGAACTATATTGAACTAGGGTTTGTGAAAGATCATGAGTATTATTGTTATGTGAAGTTTGTTTGATAAGCATTGTTGACTAAGCTTTCATTGAGTGATTGGTTGAGTTGAGTTGAACAAGCTTTTGTGAGAGCTTACAATGCAGATTTGAGAGTAAGTCTTAAGGTTGAAGACTTGTTGAGGAAGATTTTGTGAAAGCTTAGGATATTTGAGTGATTTTGAACTATTGGACAATAAATATTGGTGAGGACTTGTAGAGCAGATTTGAGGTAAGTCTTTGAGAAGACTTGAGAGTAGAGTTGATTGATTGATTTGTTCAAGCCTTGAGTTAAGGTTTGGGGTAGATCTAGCAGAGTTGATTTGTGATTGAGTCAAGCTTTGTGTTAAGGCTTGAGGATATATTTGAGGATAGAGTTTGGTGCAGATTTGAGGATAGGTTTGTGCCAGACTAGAGATAGATATTGAGAATATTTGTGCTAGACCGAAGGACTATGTTTAGTGTAGATCAGATATAGATATTGAGAAAATTATGAAAATTATATAATTGAGATAGAGATTGAGAAAGCTTTGGAGGTGATAGAGCAGAGGATAGTAGTCTCTAGTGGATAGAGATCCATTAGCTAGTGAGGATAGAGATCTTCTGAGTGAGGACAGAGTCTTCTATGGATAGAGATCCACAAGCCAGTGTAGTGGAGGTAGTAGTCTTCTAGAGGATCACCAACCAAAGTAGAGGAGAAGGAGTTCTCCTGTGGATAGAGATCCATAAACTTGATAAGGGGATTGGTGTCTCCTATGGATAGAGGTCCATAAACATTGTAATAGGGAAAGGATTCCCAAGAGAATTTATTGAGAAAATTTTATAAGGAATATTTTCTCCATGGAGTAGCCCACATTGGGTGAACCACGTTAAATCATGTCTCTCATGTGTGTGATGCTTTGTGTAATGATTTACTACTTTAATATTGTTGATGTTATCATATGGATTGAAAAGTAAAAAGTTTTATCTTATACTGTTCACCCCCCCTCTCAGTATAAGCACATGTTCTTCACTCTATCAACAAATAAATCCTCCATCTTGAGTTTCCATAATTCAAAATTCTATCCATTAATTTTTTCAATATCTACCCATGTGCTTCTCGTTATTTTTATTCATCTCAATTCTTTCGTGTATGGCTTACACTCAAGAATTGATTTATCACATGGTTGAAACCCTTACTCTTAGAACAATGCTAACAAACTTAGCTCTAATACTAAATGAAGAGCAAACAAGGCCCTAATAAACTAAATCTAGAAAAATAGTAAATACACAATCAAAGATAGAAATAAAAAGATAACATATACATACATAACACATATTTCACCTGGGAAACACTTACGAAAAAATACAACATAGTAATATCTTCTTATTGCATAAACTTAACTATCTCCAATACAATAATGTCCATCTCTCATCTCACTTCAAACCCTGATGCAACTGCAATTAAATAACAACACAAGAACAAATTTTACAATACCACAAGTAGAAAAATCATGGGTTCAAATATTTAACTATAAATAACCCATATGGGTCTAAAAATAGCTTAAGAAACCTTAAAAAAACTGTCGAGGACTGCCACCCCTAGACCCCCGCTTTTCAGGGGTTGTCGCTTCTGCACCCTTGCTCAGATCCCGAACTAACTTCGAACCCCAATGAGGATACATGGAGAGTGTCCAGTACCCCGCTATAATAACATGGAAAATATTCAACATATTTCCAACACATCTTATGAGTCTTTTATATAATTTTTACATTTGATTGTAAAAACCTAAACTATGTATTTTAAGATTATATCTTCACTAATTTTTCTAAAGAAGCAAATATAGAAAAATCTAAAAGATTCAACCTCAATAAGTATAGAGAGCGCTCACTACTAAGTCTAAATACAGGCAATCAAAAGTCTAAGTAATCATACGATAATAAGCAAGATAAAGCCTTTATTGTTGAGATAGTAATCAAAAGTCTAAGTAATCCATTTGTAGGAATCCTAGTCATTACAACCAAATGAGTAAAGCAATTAAGCAATGATATAAGCAATCCATTATTGTTGAGATAAGATCAATAAAAAACAATGCAAGGGCAATTAGGTAAATCTATCATTTGGTACTTTAACTCGAGTACATCCAAATATTACACATGTCATAAAGAACTATATGGAACGTTTGTTAAAGATAAATCACAAATGGATTTATTTCCTTAGGATATGGTAGGAGATATTTAGTTGAATAACATGATGGTGTTAGTATAATATTAAACACTGAATTCATCTATATCTTCAAAAATGTAAAATATATCCTTGATATCAACAAAATTCTTACATCAATTAATGAAATTATTGAAAATCCCTAACTTATGGTAAATTTCATGGGGATAGATGTGACATGACAAATGCCCATAACAATAAAGTATTTGCTTTTGATGTTATTAGAGGGTATTGTGCAAGTTAGTTGATCCATAATTAGAAAGTTAATATGTATTATAAACTAAAGAGAACAATGTTGCATTTTAGCACAATAAGTATGGAAACCTAAATATTAAATATTTCTTAGTTGATTATTAAGTCTAACATAGTTCAAGGATTTGGTTCAAATCTTAAGGCCTCTAGTACCATAGGGTATGTTGTGCTAGCGCCATCGACTATGTTAAAATTTTACTCAATGCAACTGGAAGTTATAGTGGCAATAAGGAGTAGTATTCAAACCCACGAAGAGACAATGAAAAATGTAATGAGTTACCGATTTCTCTAGTATTTGCCAAAAAAATATAGTTTAAGGATTATTGATTATTTAGGGAACAACATAATGCATGTTTTTGCATGTTAAGTAGGGAATAAAGTGAATAAACATTTGAAATGTGTAATAATTGCATGCATTAGATGTATTATATCTAATACATGTTGATTCATATATTCCAATGACTATACCTTGAGTTATTAGTATATATGGTTATTTTGAGAAGATGTGGGTATGGTTTCTAATGTACAATTATGAATACTTTTTATAGTTTGCAGCATTAAAGTAATTGGTTGAGAAATAAACTAATAAGATTATAAATACCTTACAATCTCATAATGGAGGTGGTTTTGCTTTAAATTTTAAATTTTTTACATGCATAAAAGTATTTACATAGATATAAAGTGGTGGAAGGAAGTGCAAACCCCCAATTTTGAGCATAGGGCTAATATTCAAGTTTTCCAATCCCTTCATTAGTTAGCCTTTCAAGTATCCAAATTGGATCAATCTTCCTTATGCCTAAATTTGGATCATTTACTATTCCAAAGTGAAAGCGTCAGGGCATGATAGAAAGCATTGGTGGTGCTTTTGTGACCCTTTTAATGCTTTTAAAAAAAATTAACTTTTGATATTTCTTGCCCAAATTTGACCTCCAATCATCATGACGACAAAAGCACCATCGCTTTGGTGCTTTCAACAATTAACACTTTTGACTGTCATGTGGCAAAATTAAAAAAAAAAACCTTTTATACCCTCCAATATGCCCATAATTAATGTATTAGATTCCTAATATTAGATTCACAAATCCTAACAAAATTCTAAAATCTAAGATTTTCCAGTTTTATTCTTCCTCCATTAATGGTTTCTTGATCTCTTTTTAAATTCTTATCATCTTCAAAACTATCATATTCAATGTAATTGTTTTCCCAAGGAGCCATGACTTCCTATAAAGCCAATACTTGGGAGATCCCAATCCATGGTCTTTTTGAAGTAATCAAATTTTGCCAAAATATCTCTAGAATCATAGGAATTCATCATTATGCATGGGAAGTTTATGCCAAAATCTTATCACAATATTGTGAAGGCCATCCTTGTAAGCATTCAACCTTTTGTTCTTGCAAGAATCTAAGCATCCAAGCTCTTTTCAAGTAATAAAGTCTCCAAACAATCACCATGCATTCAAGGATAAAACATTCAATAACTAAGAATTCAAGCCTCCAAGCTCAAGCTTTCAAGTGACTACAAGCAGGCGAGCAAGCTTTCAAGAATCTTCCACAAACAAGGGGAAAATGACCTTGTGTCTTGGGTTGTGCTATTTCCTCTTATTTGTTTTTGGCACTCTCTTTGTATTGTAGCTCTAAGATTTTATCTTGTTACATGTTGACTAATCTTGCACATTGCATTTGCATCTAGTTAGCATCTCATTTTTTCACCTTAATATTTATTTCAAGTAAGCAAATATTTGTTTCTCTATTATTTGATAGAGTCTCTATACTCCCTAGTCAAAGTCCATTATTATAAATATTTTATTATCTTATCTTGCATTTAATCTTGATTTACTACTCTCAAAAGTGAAAGCATCATTAGATTATAGGTTTGGTGGTGCTATTTCTCTTTGGCTTAAATGGAGTGAAAGTGCTAGTGGCACTATCACCACCTAGTGGTGCTTTTGCAAATAAGTGTTTATTTCATGCATTTATCAATATTGTTATTTTCTTATCTATTTGGGTAGGGGTTTAATTGTTGTTCAAGTGAGTTCAACATTCTCTACTAGCTCAACTAGGTCCTTCTACTACTAATCCTGTATTTTTATATCTATTTTTTAGGAAAGAAAAAGTGCCATCAATAGGTATAATCACCAATGTCACTTTTGTGAACTAGTTGTGCTTTTGCCCCTATGGCAAAAACAAGTTTTTCTACTTCATAATATTTATCATTTTAGCAATTAGGATCTAGTTCTATTTTTTGTTTTCTATATTTGCCTTTGTTTCTATTTATTTAAAAAAATAAGAAAAAGGGAAAGAAGGAACTAGTTTAGTCTTAATCATATAGGGGACCAACTAAATCTTCAAGCTTTAGCATTAAATTTGAATCACATATAGATGCATCTAGGACTTGTTTGCTACATCATTCTTGCACCTTTGACTCTTAAAAATATATTTTTATTTACTTCCTCACAAAATGTAAAATTATTTTAGCTTTAGGTCTTGATTTTTGTATGTGTATGTTTCATTAGGGCTAGATTATGGTTAAGCTTAGTCAAAGAGGTTACATAGAAGAGAGGGAAGCACCATAAAAGTTCCTTTATGATCCCCTCCCTTTTTTCCTTGTCACAATTTGGTGAACCTGATGTGAACACCACTACAAGCCCTAAGATCTTATTTTTCCAAGATAAATCATAATCAAGCTACAATTTATCAAAATTTAATCAAGATCACTTAATATTGTTTGTTTAAATTAGAACACTTTAAATCTAAATAATAAGAACGTAACTAATTACTAGTCCTACTAAGGGTCTTCACGATCCTTTCAAAAAACATTATATGAGCTACTAGGCTATATTGGGTATATAACAAGCTTGGGCTACTAGCTGCCCCAATAGGATCTTGTGCACACTTATGCCTAGTAAGGAGTATATTATAGTGGGCTATGGAGTCATACTATTACCCTTCATGTACCATATTGACCATGTATGCAAGCGAACACTTGGAACCCATGTATCAAATTTATTTCATGTACCAATAGATATATAAAGAGTAAGATATATAGGGACCTTCAATATATAGGTAGGCCCATGAGGTATATAGGTTAGATTTTGTATATCAAGGGAAGGGTATATAAGGTTGCTAAAATATATTCTCTCTCTTATTTAATCAAGTTTATAAACATCAAAACTTAATCAATTGTATCATTTCCTTCCAAACCCACAACCAATATACACTACCTAACCTATAGTGCTACTCATAAGTTAGACATTGATCCTAAACCTTCAGTGGAAGGTCATGATGACCAATCCATATTTGAGGACCCTACCTTCTAGAAAGAAGAAGAGGTTTCCATTTATTTGGGTTCTCTAAGCCCTATCCATGATGAACAAGGAAGAGTGTTTTTCCAATCTGCAACTCACATGACATTTTTGTTACAAAAGCATAGGCCTATTGTGAAATACTTTCTTAGGGAAGGTCATGATACCCTAGGTGTCTCTATGGGGGAAGGTTGGATTTTGGACCATCCCCAACAACATAGCTCAACCTTGTTACCTCTAGATCAACTAGATCCATTATTTAGATATTTAAATACAAACATTAGTGCATCAATTCTAATTTTATTGATTCAAATCCTCCTATCATCACCACTTACATAGATACAAAGAGAAAAACCTCCTCTCTTCTTTGGGATATTATTCATATTTGACTACTCTTGAAGACCTTTTATAGGGTAATGCAATTTGTTTTATATCTCAACAAGTGGGCACAAGCTACGTTTCTAATCAAAAGGTACCATCAAGTGTCCCAATTTCTAATCCTCATGTCAACAACCTTCATTATAATATTAGAAGTGCAAGTATGGGTTTACCTATAAATCCTAATCCTGTAATCTCTCATCCTTCATATTCTAATCCTTTCATCTCAAATACCTGAGGAACAAATCATACGATTCCTAATTCAACATTGTACACCCAAGAATATCAACCTCATTCTTATGTGAATTATTAATTTCCTCTTATCTCTTAGCATCTACCTTTTGTGCCATCAAATCTTGTTTCCTCCAAACTTTAAAATTTAAATTCTCATTTGGAGCTATTGAAAAAATAAATGGATGTCATCCAAGGGTCTTCTTATAGTCTTAAGTAATCTTAGTATGACTTGTGAAACCAACCCTTGGATCCCTTTGTAGCTATTTTCCCTTTTCACCCGAACTTTGAGACTCCTAACCTTCAAAGGTACAAAGGTGAGGAAGATCCCATCAATCACCTTAAGTTATTTAGAACTACTTGTAGCAATATTTCTTATGATAAAACATTGCCATTCAAGATATTTCCTAAAAGCCTTATTGGCTTGGCCTTGGAATATTACTACCAAATACAAATGCATTCCTTCAAAAGCTTTAGAGACCTTGTTGAGATGTATGTCAAGCACTTCTATGTCTATATTGAGAAAAATGTCATGATTAGTGACCTATACCAACTCAAGCAATCTAAAGATATTTTTTCCAAATTATTATAATGATGGCAAGTCCTAGTTGGGAGAATTTGGTATGTCCCTCCTAGATATATTTTATACATATTTATATTTAGCCAACATTAATGAGAAATTGGACTTCTTTTTGGATTAAACCAATGTATCTTGTTTTGAATATGCCATTGACATGGCCAAGAGATTAGAGACCACCCTTGTCAAAAGAGGACAATTAAAAACCAAATCTCATAAGGATGAAGATAAGTATTTTTCTAACCTGAAGGGGTAGTACAAGAACAAACACATTATAGGCAATGGAGTTAGAGGCTTATACTAAAACAAAATATTAGTGCTATTTCCAACCTTCAAAAGCTTGTCTTAGGAAATCCATAACAATAGAAACCTAAGAGGAAGTACTCTTGATAGGAAAGCCAAAATAGTGGAGCTTCCACTTGCTAGACCTTGAAATCTTAGAAGGAAAAAAGCTCCTTAGTTTCATCCTAATGAGCAATGTGCCTTCCACCATATTAATTATCATACAACCAATAAATGCATGATCCTTAGAAACCTAATCCAAGACCTTATGAATAAAGCTCAAGTTGTTCTCAATGACTTTGATTCTCAATCTTCTTCTAATCAAGACCTTAGAATTTTTAAAAATGTACTAACTAGCCATAATCAAAATAAAAATGCAACAAATGATGTTCACTATAGGAATGTCCCACCTCCAAACCAAGGGATGGTTATTGTGATCCATTCTTCTAATCATATCTATCACATTTATTATGTAACCAAACAATAATAAAATATCCCTTCATCTAAGTAACCTTATAGACCTCCTTTGGTCCATGCAAAAAGAACTTCTCCCCCAAAGTACCTCCATTAATCATCCAATTAGGAGCTAACACTAAGGGCACTTTCAATTTACTTCATCAACTTGAAAGCACCCCAATCAAAAAATCTCTTCTTGAGCTTCTTTGGACCTCTCTAGCCCATAGAGACATATTATTCAAAATTTTGAGTAAATAATTGTTTCTAAAGACCTCAAATGTAATAAGCTCACTTATGTGGTGGGACCCATTGGGGTTAACCATGAAACTATATCATTACATAAGGATGATATCCTTAAATTCTCTGTGGATGGAGATTTACCATTACACATCATAGGCCACATAAATGATAGATTCATCAAGCGTATATTAGTCGATAATGGCTCTACTCTCAATGTTTATAGCGTAAGTTTCATCTATCATTTTGGGATAACCAAACAATATTTGGAGAAATTTGATCTTGTTATAAGGAATTTTGACAATGGGGAGTATGAGGCTAGTAGCACTATAGTCTTATCAATTAGAGTTAGACCTTGCACTCTCAAAACTCTTTTCTATATCATGCCTTGTGACTTAACCTACAATATTATTCTTGGGAGGCCAAGGATCCATGAGATGTAGGTCATTCCTTCAACTAATTATCAGTGTATTAAATATGAATACAGGGACAAGAATTTTTATATTCTAATTGATATTTATTCTAGTACTGCTAACAATGTGAAAATCCATGGTAGTAACCCTTCCTTAATTGAGCAATAGTATACCTCATGCTTCTTATCAAACTCATATTCCATTCCTAAGTAGATGACTTATAACATGGGATATCAAGGTAAAGGACTAGGCTTATATGAGCAAGGCATGAAAGAGCCCCAATAGACCAAATCCTGCACAAAATACTATAGGATAGGTTATGTAACTAGTTATAGTCATATTTTTCCCTCTTCTTTTGATAATGAGCATGAAGCCAACCTTCCTAATAGCATGTACCATGATGACATTTTTTCTTTAATCAAATTAGATTAGGATGAGGATGATGATGGGTCATTTCTTCTCAAAAATTATAACCCAAAAATCCCAACCCAAGAGAGATAATATATATATATATATATATATATATATATATATATATATATATATATATATATATATATATTGAAACCTAACACAATCAAGGTTCTGAAGAGTTCCCAATACATTGTTTTCAGCATTCTCAAGGCTTCACCACATTTGAGTTCCATATCACTGCAGACTACACAAAGTGGACAAGAGTGGCTAACATCCCATAGTTTTTAGGGTTCATCTTACTAAACCTCATAATTTAGAAGGATTCCAAAGTGGTCCCCCCAACTTTCCCATACCCTCCATGGTACAGGATAATGCGACCATAATGTATGGATTATCCTTTAAGGCTCATAACACTTAAAGGGGAATCCCTATTCTCTAATATTAATATAAGTCCAACTAGGTAGGATAATTAGGCATAAAGCCTTGGTGCTTAGTTACCACACCTCCATGGGCTAACTAAGGTCATTGTCACTCACTTGGTAATGAACATGATTACTCAAACCTACACATTTGAGGAACCACCACTACTATCATGTGAATAATCCCACAACTCCTAGTTGGGATAGACCTAATTCTCAATATTCAAGGTGTATTGATTCACAAGAAATTTAGCTATTGCATTCACACATCTCCTTCCTGATTCATGAGTTCCTAGCTATTGCATTCTTGCAATTCCTTTTAAGACTTAATTCTACCTGGTTATTGCATCCATGCAAATCCTCCTAGGATTGGAATTTTTATTGACTTGGGTCCTACAAGATATTCTATAAACAACCCAAGATAACCCTATCTCTCTAGAATTAATTTATTACACTTGAATAACATACTTCTAAAATAAAGCATCATTCATCTCATAAAATCAGAAGCATTTTAATCAAATCAAAAGCCATCATTTAATTGATCCAAATGCTACATCAACTATACAAGGAAGCATCTTAATAAAGTAAAAGCCATAATTTGTTTAACTCAAATGCTTAACATAAAGCTATGTAAATATGCATTCCATTAATTTAGATGCCATAACTTAAATGATCCAAGTTAACATAAAGCTATGTAAGGATGTATTCCATTAAATTGATAGAGTTCACTACTATCTATCCTACTAAAATATTGCAATATCATCTCATTGAACAAATCCCAAGGTAATATTTAAGCAATTTAAAACAATATTTAGTTTGTACATAGATCAAGCTTACAAAACTTATCTAACAGAGCATTCCTTTATATAGCTTCTATTTCCATAACAAATTTACATTCAAAGGTACTATGAAGCCATCTACAAAAATTCTCCAAGCCATCTATATTTTGCAATCCTCTTCATGAAAGGAAATCCACCCACAAAACTTGAGGAATACTTAGGGATTATGACAACTCCAAATGCAATGTATTTTAATCATGTTATTAATACTATGCAAGAAACCATGCATAAGACATTATAAAACAAACCAACAAGGAGAGAATCCCATACTTCTCTCTATAATGGTCCCTTTACCCACACAAGTCTCAAGAACCATTATAATAGTTTCTCCTTTCTTTCAAACTAAAGCATAAATAAACCAATCCACAAAAATAGAATCCCATACTTCTCACTATAAGGGTTCCTTTACCCACACAAGTCTCAAGAACCAATATAATAGTTTATCCAAACCATCATTCCTACCCTTTTTCTCTAAAAGAAATCCATTACCATAGAAAATATTTCTTTACAACAACAAAAGTTAAAGCACAAGACTAAAAGAGCTTCCTTTCTTTAAACATCAACTTCATATTGCAAAGATAAAATCTAAAAGAGTTTTCTTTTAACTAAAATTTAATTTCTATATTTCAAAATAATTTTTCTTTGATTAAAATTTCAATTTCCATAGAGCTAAAAGAGTTTTATACTTCAACTTTACTTTCAAATGAAAACGAATTGCGAACAACTCCAACTAAACTCTACCAACATTAAAACAAGAGGGTCTAGCCCTCTTCACAAGGAAGAAGATGAATAAGATTCTTCTTTAATTCCTATTAGCTAAAGACAAAACGTTCACAAATTTTAAAACTATAGCAACAGGAAAAAATTCACTTAATTTACAAATGATGATCATCAACCAAATAACCACAATAAAAGGTACAACAACACAAATGCAACCCATAAAATATTGGATACAAAATTGACTAGATTTCCAATCAAACAAGGATGGATATAGGTCCAAAATAGCAAGAAAATTACGTTCACATAGGGACGTCAACTTGCTCTATTCAAAAAATTAAAGGAGACATCTAGCATGTTGGTTAAACAAATCCCTAAAAATAATGATCAAGCCTAATTTTTAAAATGGAACGTGACCATAAATGATTGACACAACAACAAAAATTGCTCTTTAAAGCAAAGCACACACATACAATAGGCCATGAAGGAAATATTCTCATGTAAAAGCAAGCTAACCATACTTAGGTCTAGGGAGCACCATCGACCAACTGCCATACCGTTGGTATATTTTACATCCCCTAAGTCCTAAAGTATTTAGTCTTAGTATTTAATTAGCATATTGAGTCATGTTTGACCAAAGTCTATTTCTAGACTATTTGTTAGCCTTTCATAATGCGTAGGATTTGGTGTTATTTTGGGTTGATTAGTGTTAGTTTGTTAGAGTTTTTTTATGGCTTATAAATCCTATATAACTATGTAATTTTTCATTCAATAATAGAATATTGAGCGGTTCTCATTTTGGTATTAGAGTCGATAGGTTCTCATCCAGTGAGAGGATTTTCCTCCATTTGAATTCACTCACCATTTGACGGTTGAATTAAACCTGGGCCAGTGAGAGGATTTTCTACCATTTAGTTTCATTCACCATTTTACGGTTGAATTGGACCTGATTTGTTGAGTTGAACGAGACCATTTGACAGTTGAATTGGACCTAATCTATTGAGTTGAATGGGACTAGGAGGTGAAAGGAGAAGGAGTTGATTTCTTATTGTATTTGTGGAGATCTGATTCAAGCCACAAACTGAATGAATTGACCCTCGCGAATATCAGGGATGTGAATTGTGAATAGTGGACTATACGCACGTGGATACCTAAAGGTTATTGGAGGCTTTGAAGAGCCATAACCAAATTGCATTTTGTACAGCCCATGACATAGGCCAGGGATATGACTATCGAGGACTTGCGGTGGATGGATCCCACATAGATCTTGACTGCGCTCTACCTAATGCACACATATCGGAGACCTTCAACTTGAGACACGTCATAGCCAAATATTGGTTAAACTAATAGCTTGATGAAGTTCACCTAGGTGATGCAGACTCACTAGCAACCTCATATCTCGCCTATTGGTAGGCTTAATAGCTAAGACAAGGTGCAATGATATGCTGACAACTATGTGGGTGTGGGGATCATCCTATCTAATATCTAAGTGGTGTATTTCCATGGATGGGGAGGTATAGGCACGAATGACCCATAACATGGTGTATTATCATGACATGGAGTTTGACTGTGATGATACATGTGAAGCAAAACTAAAGCTGGGATGACTATCCGAAGGGTCAAGTTACTATCTGTACTTTGATGTTTTTAAAGCCTCCATGTTATTATGCTCCCAACATGTGGGATAATTGTCCAGCATCTCCCCAAAGACAAAAGCATGCTGATGTAGTTGACATGTTGAGATCTGATCATCGTAGTGATATCTGATCGCCATGATTAAGCATTGATGGGTTTGGCAGTGCATAAGAGCATTGCAGAAGCTTGAAAGGTGATTTTTTAAATGGAGACAATCCTCAAGAAGGTTTGCAACCAACACAAACTAAAATGCACTCAAATATAGTCAACAAGAAGCCATAGCAAACATGAGAAGGAAACCATAGCCACACCAAAGCAAAGAAATAAATCTAATTCTATAGCCATAACAACAATATGACACTTAGATAGTGCTACCTTTACCAAGCCTACCTGATGTTTGCCACTCTAGAGTTCTGCAAAATCCTTCCTTCTTCCAAGCCTTTGATGCCATTCTTCCCAGCCAGATTTTATCTCCCCAAACATCCCATCGGATTCAAATATCGTAGGGTGCGCCTTCTTACATGGTGGAGGTAACACATGACAAGATAAATAACATGTTACTCCATCAATACCACCTTTTGTTAATTAAGGTGCCACCCAAGCATGGTAAATGTAAATAGAAAGGCTTTTTCTAAGTTTTGCAAGCCATTTAAATTTTATTCCAAACATTAGAAAAATAATGCAATAATTAAAGCATCTCCATGAATTAATCTAATAATTCACTTTATTAGTTTCAATTGCTTTAATATTAATAACTAGCATTGACACTAATATTTTCAAGTATTAAGATTACCAATAAATAATACTTATAGCAGTTCTATGCATACCACACACAAGCATATATGTCATTCACACCAACAATATTACACACCATTGTTTTATCCTTAAGTAGGTGGTATTTTTAAGATAGTCTATTGCTATGTACAACCTATTAAGGAGACTCATTGCACAAGGAACTTCCTGAACCAATTGTGTGACCATGAACTAAGCATAATGAAAATGCATCTATATGAGGGGTATTTTGTTACCTAGAGATCTCGATGAGCAAGTCATCACCATCATTTCCCAAAATATCTCTTAATTTAGGTGGTTCACCCATATGATCCCACTAGTGAGAGTACCTAGTCCTACACCCATAAATACATCAACAATACCATATTATGAGCACAAAGTGTAATTACCCAATCATATTGACATCATAAAATAAATATATGCATTTAAACATTCACACCAATACATAATTCATTATCAATAATAAGTTCTACCAAGGAGGGTTGCTACATAGATCGTAGATCCTTTCAATTTACACCAAGCTTTTGATGGAGTTCAAATACATATGTTTTTGGTCCTATGTCAATATGCTAGGTCTTGATCCTTTTCTACTTTTCCACCATCTATTCATCACCCCTAGTGTAAAACCCATAAAGCAAAAATTATGGGAAATACATTCAAAAGTTGCTTTGCTAGTTAAAGAGAAAATCTAGAAACCCCTCAATGTCAAATTCATCAAAGGCATAAAATACTCTAATTGGATATCTAATGTCATTGCTATTACTAAGAAAAAAGGTAGTGTTAAAGTATACACCAACTTTTAAAAAATCAACAATGCATATCCCAAGGATGACTTGCCTCTATCAAACATTGACATGATTATTGATTTCATTATAGGATGTGCAATGTTGTGTTTGATGGATAAATTTTCAAGCTATAATAAGATCAAAATTACTTCTAGGTACTAGGCCAAGATATTTCACCACCTCATGGGGAACCTTCTACCATCAAGTCATACGTTTCAATTTGAACAACACAAGAGCTACCTACAAAAGAGCCATGACATATATCTTTCATGAAATTATGCATAATATTATAGAAGACCATGTCAATGATCTTCTTGGCCAACCTTTAAACCAAGGAAATTATATTCAATACCTAAGATGCATCTTTAAATGGTTGTGAGAGTACAAGGTATGTCCCAAGACTAAAAAATACATCTTTGCTATTATATTAGGAAAATTGTTGGGATTCATTGTATTATGACATGACACCAAAGTTGATTCTAGCAAAATATTAGCTATAGTTGATATGACCCCCTAAAAATATAATCTAGATAGGAGTATCTAAGAAAATATCCAAGCCATTAGAAGACTCATCCTCCTACGTACTAACAAGTGTCAACCATTAACCAAGATTTTGAGGAAGGATGCGATCTTCAATTGGGATGCTAATTATCAAAAAAACTTCAATGATATCAAATTCTACCTTTTGTCTCCTCCTACCCTTTTCCCTCCTAATACATCTAGGTCCTTTTTTCTAGATATAGAAACAAATGATTATACATTATGTGATATATTGGTGTAATATGATGAAGAGCATAGAGAGCAAGTCATTTTATACATTAGTAGGACTTTGGTCTATTATAAAGTATGCTATACCCTTTTTAGATAATATTTTCCTAGCCATGTTGTTTGCTTCCTAGAATATTAGAAAATATGTGCTTAGCCATAAAAAACTCTATCACCATAGTTGTCAACCCCATGAAATATCTCATGTCCAAGCCTCATCTCTTGGGATGAATTGTTAAGTGGGTTATTGTGCTTAGCAAATTTGATCTTGAGTTCATCATCCAAAAGTTTATGAAAGGTTAGGTCATTATTAACCAACTAGTATTTGTGCCATTAGAAGCTAGCCATCCCTTAGTAATGGACTTCCTAGATGAGACAACCTTTAGAATAGAAGTATATCAACCTGATCCTTAGACTCTATACTTTGATGACGCTCAATATGTCAAGGGAGTAGAGAAAAAATATTTTGTGGTTACTACTTAATAACAACTTATCCCTTTGTTACTTAAGCTTAAGTTTTTATACCAATAATACTATTGAGTATAAATCCCTGATCCTAAATCTCCATGCAACATTAGCTTTTTAGGTCAAAACCCTCTTCATATTTGGATACATCTAGCTTGTAGTCAACAAAGTCAATGGTTTTTATCAAATTTAAGGTAAAAATTTCAATCTATAAAAGTATATTGTTGTTAAACTTATGATTTTTTTTGACAAAATTGTCATATAAAGTATCCCTAGGTCTAGTAACCACCATGCTAATGCTATAGCCTTGACTACATACCTTATCCCCTTAGAGTTGGATAATAAACAAGCTATAATTATCATTCTATATATTAGGAGCATTCAACATTGAAGTCTACTAGCTCCCTCTAGGATTCTTTTTCATAAAAGCACCTCCTTCTCCTAATACTTGGTACAAGGAAATATTCGCCTTCCTTAGGGATGATATGTTGCTTAATGGTTTGAACCAAAATAAAGTGTAAGAAACTTAAGTAATATGTCATAATCATGTCATAATTGATGATATATTATACTACCATACCCTTGATGGTATTTTTCTTAGATATCTAACCTCATTCGAATCCTGAGCAATCATCAAAGAGACCTATGATGGATCTTGTAGTGGCCACTTTAGTGATGTCATCGTTGCCAGGAAACTCCTATGGATGGGTTATTATTTTACCTCCATGGAAAAATACTCTTGCAACTATGTTAGGAGGTGTTATAGATTTTAGAATCATGACAACAATATCCATGATCCATCCCCAAGCTCTCTCACCCATGATTTCTCCTTAGAATTTTTCCATTTAGGGCTTAGACATCATTGGGAAGATCAACCCTATATCATCTGATGGGCATAAGTTCATCATTACAACTATTGAGTATATCACTAAGTGGGTCAAATCCATGTATTTAGAATCAACCATTAGAGTCCAATTCTCCAAGTCTATCCTCAACTAAATACTTAGCCATTATGGCATCCCTCTATGCTAATCTTTGATAATGGAATACCCTTTAAGAACAAAGAAGTCTAGAAAATTTATTTTAAAGAAAATATTTATCACAAATGGTCAATAGCTTACTATCCTCAAGGTAATGGCCAATCCAAATCTTCTAACAAGACTCTTTTCAATACCCATAAGAAGATTATTAGCAAAACTAGTCAAGATTGACATCTTAGTTGTATCTTGCCTTGTGGACCTAGTGCACTAGTGTCAAAATTACCCCTAGTGTGATGCCTTATGCTTTGGTTTATGGAACTAAAGTTATCTTTTCTTTTGAGATAGACATACTTCCATTGCACATTTTATTGCAATACTCCTCTATTAAAGACAAATACTATCTTGCTCGCTTGAGCTAGTTAGAACTGTTTGATGAAAAGTAGATCTATACCCAAGAGAATCTATGGGTCTACTAGAAAATTCTTAAATAGACCTGTAGTAAGAATGTAAGATCCCATTCTTTTGAATTTGGTGATCTTTTTCTAAAAGAGAATCAAAATAATACCAATACCAAAACTAATCTCAAAGGCATATTTGAGCCTAACTAGCTAGGTATTGTAATCACCAAGTATGGTTTAGGTGCTTACCGCCTTGCCACACTTGATGAAAAATAACTTAAAGAACAAATGAACATAATGCATCTTAAAAGATATTACATTTAACTCTAATTTGACTATTTGTTGTTGCTTATTTTGGGTGGTTTCATTTGCACCCACCTTATGTTCATGATAAAGTGGGGCAAGCCCAAATGTTTTGCTGCAAGAAAGAAGAAGAAAAGGACTAGGCAGAAAAACGGGCGTGGTCACCCCTTAAAGCAACCCCAAAGGTCCGACCGAAGTTTTCCAAAGTTTAACTAAGTGCTAAGGCGAGAGAGAAAATTGAAATCCCTACTCCCCGAGTGGATTTAAAAAAACTTTCTTGATGAAATGAGGGGTGGAAAATAGGGATGGTGGCAAGTTACTGATATTCCTAAAACTTCATCATGATAGATCAAGAAGGCATATGAATATGACAGACCCAAAAAACCTACCGTGATTTATACATGAGAATGATTAAACTTGTGGACTAAGTGGAGAAATGGGGTGAGACTGATCATTATGCAAATCCCAAAATGCTACTGCAAAGGTGTGAGGAGCTATGGGAATGGATGGTCCCATGTTTGGGCCCAAATATTCATCGTAAAAGAAGAGAAAGGTGTGATGGGCAAAAATTTGGAGAGTGGCCTGGTTGTGGGCCAACCCAAAATTCCACCTCAAGTAAAGGTAGAATCAGGTGCAAAAATAAAAAAAAACAAGGGGGCCATCAATGGCCCAAATATCTGGCCAATCAGAGGATATGGACCAGAGTTCGAAGGGACATCAGTTTCCCACCCATTGTAAAAAGGTCCCATGTCCAATATAGAAGAGGTGGGTGAGTAATTTAATACTTGGTCAGGAAAGACACATGTGCACAACTGGCATATATTAGATGCCCCATAGAAGAAGTCAGTAGTAATCCACCATGGAGTACAATTTCTATGATGAAGCCACAGGTTGCATTAATGATCCCAACAACTCTCTTCCCTCAAGTGCACACAAGCATTATGAGTCCCTGGGGTGTCAGTATAGTAGTCGTAGGGATAATTAGATGCATCTAGTGAAGGGTACTTCAATTAATGGACTAACATAGGTTGTAGGATGATGGTTGGTGCATACAGCCTAAATTTTCCCTGGCTTGGATGCACTTCATTAATGTGTATTAATTGCATGTAGTAGAGGTTGTTGGCCAACCTCAGTTCTTGGTATTGTATTCACTTGTAGAAAGGGCTCTTTTAGGGGCTATATATGCAAGAGTGTAAGGCATAAAAATGGTTGACTCTTTGGCCATTACAACTTGCATGTAATATTTGAAGTACTCATAATACAAGTGGATCATTGTCTGGCCTCCAAAACTTCTCATGTATGTATGTTTGTTTAGTTATTTATTTTTGTTAAAGTTAGATGAATGAATGTGTTGTAATTCTGCATTATGGATTTATGCATTTCATTCTCTGATTCTAGAATTCATAATTGAACTCTATGTGCTTAATATAAATGGGAAATATTTGATGGTTTTTTAGATGATATATGTGAATTTGTTGAGTATTAAGGTATTGCATGTATTTTTATGTGGCTTAACTCGTCCCTTGTGAGTTCTAGATTTGAATTTATTTCCTTTATTTTTGCTCCCATTTTCCCTTTGGTATAGTTAGCTATGACCCCTTAAGAACCAACCTTCTTTAGAGATTAGTCTCAAAGCTTCCTATTTTGTGACCATTCAAAGTTGGTTGAGGTTTGTGGGTGCATAATCCTTACCATTAGACAAAATTTCGACCAATAATTTTTGGCACGCTCGATGGTACATGAACCCATATCTAGGATAAACTAGAGGGTTGGTGATACCCAATTTTATCTAGTTCCCTTCAATCACCTAGTGACTCTATCAAAGATACACCCAGAAATCTATATCAGCCCTACTATTCTTTCATGTTTACAAGACATAGGGCTAGCCTCTTAGAAGAGCTAATTGAGTTCTTGGAGCTATATTTTAGAAGAAAGTAACCCATATCAATTGTTGAATATTCTTCTCCTATTAAAAATCAAGAGGAATATTAGATTGATACTCACCCAATGCCCCCACTCCAAGTACCTATTGTCCTTCAAATAGTAATGGCTCAAAATCAAAATCAAAACCTAGGAGTCCCTACTTGGAACCACACAAGTCCGCTTGATATTGCTGACCAACATGCCATTCCTCAAGTAGCCTTGAAAGCCCTACCAACATATGATGGCATGGGGAAAACAACATATGAACATTGTCAAGATGTTGCTTCATTAGCTATTGTTCACAATATTCAAGAAGAAGATATCATGATTCACCTATTAGTCATTTCCTTGAAAGGAAAAATGCTTTATTGGTATAGAACCCTACCTAATAGGAGTATAAGGTCCTGGGCGGACCTAGCAACCAAACTAATAGAAGATTTCAATGAGCAAGCAGATCCATTTTCCTTGCTCACCTAGTTCATGGTGATACAGAGGCACCCACAAGAAGAAATAGTGGACTTTAACATCAAGTTTAGTCGTACTTGGCAAAGAGTGCCTGATGGTATTAGACCAACTAATGAGTAGGTTGTGTATTATTACCTAAGAGCCTTTAGTTTAGACTTGGGATTGATGATAAGACAATAAAATATCCTCACATTTCCTTAAATATTCCAAGAAGCTATAAAGGTAGAAAAGGTTCTCATTGCTATAGGTTGGCTCCCTCCCAAATCTTTGATGCCCATTTTCCCTAAGCTTCCTCAAAGTCAACCACAACCAGTTATCTTAGCTCTTGCTTACCCCACACTTCCACCACCTACAAAATTTCCTCAGTGGCCCAATCCCTCTATAGTCCTAGTGCTCCCTACTCCACCAATGATTCTAGCTTTATCTTACCCTCCTGCGGTACCTACATTACCCATCCTAGATCCACAAACTGCTATCCTATGAGAAATGCAGAATTTCATGAAGGATTTATCTAATGAAATCACTCTGATGAAAAGAAAGGAGGTTGAGAGAAATTTTCAGCCAAGGAGGTTCCCATATGTGACCAAGGATCAGTCTGCCTCCACTAGCAAGCCTCCTGAAAGAACCAATGTAGTCCTTATCAATGAAGAGGGGGAGGCCTCAACCTCTGCATATGAATTAGATTATTGGTGCTCTACATGTAATGATCCCCATGGGGAAAGTACTTGTATGATGCATCAAAATTATGTGCAGAAGATGGCTATTGAGAAGGCAGAAAGAGTCTATAAAGGGTAAATCAATATGATTAGGGAGGTTGGTCATAACTTCATGATGCCATATAAAGAACAAGTCTCTGTTCTAACAAGGTCTGGGAAGAAACTATTGCAAGTGAATCTAAAGGAGTTAAATCCCTTGAAAGTGCCAAATGATGCTAAAGAAAATAATGAAGCTGAGAAGGAAACTCCTCAAAAAGTCCCTATTCACAAGCCTTTTCAGTAGCAAAGGAGAGAGGCCAAGCCTATTTGGGCAGAGACTAGATACAATATGAAATACCCTTCCTTGATGAAGTGCCAATGGATTGAAGCTACTCATGAGTATAGGAGCAAGTTTGAACACCCCCAAAGGACAAGGAAATGTAGTCTAAAATCCTCACTTTTAACATTGTGGAGGAATTAAAGAAAACACCCTCAAGGGCCAGCATGTATGATGCTCTACTGATCCCTACGTAGATTGATTTACTCTTAGTAGAATATAGCTCAAGGTAGTTCTATTATGGGAGCTAGTAAGAATAGGCCCTCCTTGTTCTATATGTCCCTGAAAATGGAAGGTTGGGTGGTGCACAACTACATGATTTATTCAGGTACCACCATTATGGTCATGTCCAAGGAAGTGTGTGATGTTATGGGCATGGAGTATACTAGAAATTATCTTGGTGTGCTACAACTAGATGGTACTCTGATAAAAACTATGGGGGTTATTAAATATGTACCCATGGTGCTTCACAGATTGCCTTAGGTGACTATGATTTAGGAGATTATGGTGGTGGATCTAGAGCCTTACTTTAGAATGTGCCTCTCAAGGGATTTTACTACCAAGTTGGGTGGCTACCTCTCCCTTGATTATTCTCATATGGAAATACCATACAAGGGGAGGAGAGTAAAAATCTATTTAGAGAAACCATCCTCTTTTCATATAGAAAGATTAGAAGAGATAGATCAATAAGCAACCATAGTGAATATGTTGATTGAAGAGGAGGACATGATGGAAGAAGTTCTAGAGGAACTGCAAATAGAGGATCAATTTTCTCTTAAGGACTTCAATGCTATAATAGAGATAAGAGTGGGCACTTACACTATTGAAAAACTAGAGATAAAGAAACCAACTACTCAGGAAGAACTACCTCCTTCACCTCACCAATTATGGAAGCTCTATTTTGATGGGGTAAGATGCAAAAATGGTGCAGGCACTAGAGTAGTTATGATTTCACCTATGGGAACTCAGAAGACTTTCTCATATAGACTGACATGGAGTTGCACTAACAATGTAGTAGAATATGAAGCCCTATGCCTAGGTCTGAAGAAGGCAAAGAAGCTTGGAGTCAAGCAACTCCAAATATTTGGAGATTCTAAGTTGGTGATCAACCAAATTACTGAGAAGTGTGTTAGCAAGCAACACTACCTCAAAGCTTATAGAAATAGAGTCTAGGACCTATTAGAAGTATTTGAGGCCCTCAACATCAAGGCTATCCCAAGGGATTAGAATAGGTATGTTGATATATTGGCATCTATAGGAGAAAACTTTTGCCTAGTGTCTAACACCATTCACAAGGCAAAAATAGTCAGACTGGTATACAGGCCTTCTGTTCTAGATAAAAATATTTTTTGGCAAGTCTTTGAAAGTGATGAACAGATAGTGGATTTTTTGGTCCATGAAATGAATTGCTCAGTTGATGGACCTCTAAAAAATGAATATGAGGAAGAAGAAGAGGGGTTCATCCAGTTAAAAAATAACCACATACCAAAGGGATTAATCACCCTTGAAATCTTGTTTGATAATAATGACCGACCAATAGGCCACATGATTAAAATAGATTCCAAAGGCTACAAGGAAGTTTAGGTTTCACCAGGAAAGAGCTTGAAAATAGGAGTGGATTGTTTAGATGAAGAAGTCCACCAGATCCAAGAATTATGCAAAAAATATGATGATATCATTGCCTAGACCTATGATGATCTCAAAGTATATAGTAAGGATGTTATCCAACATACCATTGAATTGGAGCTCGATGCAAAGTACTTCCAGTAGAAGCAAAGACTAGTGAACCCAAAGATAGAGTCTCTAATGAAGTAGGAGCTATTGAAGTTATTGAATGCCAAGATAATATATCCCATTAAGCATTCTACCTAGGTGGCTAATCTGGTTCTAATTAGAAAGAAGAATGGAGATATCAGACTTTGTGTTGATTTCCAAAATTTGAATAAGGTTTCTTTGAAGGATCATTATCCTTTACCCCAAATAGATCAAATATTACACATGGTGGTGGGAGTAGAAATATTCTCCCTATTAGATGACTTTTCAGGATTCAACCAAGTCTGGGTCCGAGATGAATACTAGTACAAGATGACATTCACCACCAAATGGGGAACATTTGCATATCAATGGATGCCATTTGGGCTATCTAATGTTGGTGCTACCTTCCAGAGGGCAATGGACTTGGAATTTGGTGAGTTGGTGAACAAGGTGATTGTTATTTACCTAGATGATATGACTATCTTTTCCCACAAAAAGGAGGACCATGTGGAGCATCTCAGACAAGTCTTTGAAAAATGCAGAGAATTTGGGATATCATTGAATCCAAAGAAATCCATATTTGTTGTGCAAGAAGGTAAACTCCTAGGACATGTGGTGTCAAAAGTAGGGCTTTCCATAGACCCAGATAGGGTAAGAACCATCTTGTATCTACCATTGCCTATGAACAAGAAGGGACTTCAGTCATTCTTTGGATATATCAACTTTATGCAAAAATTTGTATCTGAATTCTCTCAGATAGTCAAACCCATGACACAGATGTTGAAGAAATATGTGGAGTTCAAATGGATAGACACTCAAAGGGATGCTTTCAAAAGAATCAAGGAAGCTATTTCACAAGCCCCAGTTCTCATCAATCTAGATTATTCTAGGGATTTTATTTTATATGCTTTTGGAGCAGAGGAAAGCTATGCAACAATCCTCACATAGAAAGGAGATGATGGTAATGAAAGACCAATTACCTTTCTTAGTCAGACTCTGCATGATCATGAAGAAAGATACAATTTTATTGAAAAATAGGTGTATGCCATTATGAAATCTCTCAAGAAGTTCAAGCATTTTGTCTCCCAAAGCAAAATTATTGTATATGTGGTGCACCCGGATGTTAGAAATTTTGTGATTCAAGGAGAATGGGGTGATAGAAGAGCTAGATGGATGATGAAGATTTAGGAGTTTGATGTAGATATTTGGCCAAAAAATCTAGTAAGAGGTCGAGCACTTTGTTAGCACTTGGTAGAGTCTATCGTTGTGGATTCTAATTTATGCATAGAAGAAGTGGATATTATTGATCCAAAAGAAGTGCAGGCACCACTTGACTCCTGGATCACCAATTTGACTCATTATTTCAACTCTGGTAGATGTCCAGAAGGGTTGACAGTATCCTAGAGGTGTAGATATAGGTTGCAAGCTAGAAAATATGTACTAATCAATAATATTCTCTACCAAAGAAATTTTTATGGAGTCTTACTACGATGCATACCTCTGAAGAAAGCCCAAGAGGTCCTTGAAGAATTCCACTCTAAATTTTTTGGGGGCATTACTCAACATAGACCACAATAGCCAAAATCCTAAGAGTAAGATTCTATTGGCCTTCCATGTTCTTAGATGCATTCAAATTGGTCAGGGCATGTGATAAATATCAAATATTTGTTGGGAAAGGAAAACACCCTACCATACCTTTATGATCAATGATTGTAGAAGAGCCATTTCAATAATGGGGCTTGGATTTCATTGGAGTTATTAATCCAAATTTATTAGATGATCACAAGTACATCTTGACGATAACATATTACTTCACAAAATAGATTGAGGTTGAAGCCACCAAGTATGCTGACCAACAAATGATCATTGATTTCCTAGAAAGATTGATTACCAAGTTTAGAATCCCTACCACCATTATTTTAGATAATGGCACATCCTTTATAGGTACCAAGATAATGGATTTTTCTAGAAGATATGGCATCTATTGTAATGCCACCTCAAATTACTATCCGTAGGGAAATGGTCTAGCTGAGTCTACAAATAAGAATTTTCTCAAGATAATAAAGAGAAGCATCGAGCATAACCCTAGAAGTTGGCACCTCTTGCTTGATCAAGCATTATGGGTGGATAGGATAACTCCCTAATAAGGCCTTAAAAACATCACCATACACTTTGGTCTATGGAAAATAAGTGGTCCTTCCAATAAATCTAGAGCTCCTAACGCTAAAATTCATGAGTGAGATAGATGTGGAAGGGTTCCCAATAGTGGAAAAGAGGATGGCATAGTTGATATAATTGGAAGAGAAAAGAGAACAAGCATACAAGAATTTTCTAAAGGTGATCTCATCCTAAAATGGGATGTGGAGTGTGCAAAGCTAGGGGCACATGACAAATTTGACCCTATATGGTCTGGGCCTTACCTCATTGAAAATTGTAAAGATGTAAACTCTTATCAATTATGCAACCTTGATGGAAGGCTACTCCCAATCTCGGTGAATGGCCAACACCTTAAGCATTATGCTTAACCTTACGAGCAATAAGCATGAATGTATATATGTATATAATTATTTTATTTTTATCTTTATTTTCTCTATACATACCCAAAGTTGTGAGTGATCACCTAGTCTCTAGCATACCAAATTTTGAGCCAACATTACCTTCCACACCTCAAGTTTCTCTATATAGGGTGAATCACCAGATTTTGCATCGGGTGAAAATTCAAGAGATAGTTTAGAAAATTTTCCTCCCAAAAGTCCACCCTCCCTTGGGTAGAGAATTGGGAGGATGGTAGACCCCGTGTGCTCCCAAAATCCCACCCTAAAAAAATTAAAAGTGTAACTGGTGTTCATCAATTATTTATTTATAGGTAATGGTGTTCCACTAGATGTAAGCATACAAGTATTCATGACACTTATCCTTCATTCCAAGAACTTAAAATGTTATCATTTTCTGAACTAGATGAGAAATGTGTCATTAATATTATGTGTGGTGAAGCCAACCACTGCTCCAGTAAGATCTACGCAATCCAACTGGTGCTCATTTTAAAGGCAAAGCACATATCAAGAACATAGAAACAAGGGTAATGGCAAAATAAACAAGACCTTCCAACTGGTAACTCCTTGATAGCACACATCAAAATAATGGCAAGATGGGCACATTGATCAAAGGATTATAAAAACCAACAAGTTCAAATCCTAGGTAATATCTATCCAAATCTTATGGGTCCATGACATATGATAATAGAATTATGGTTGGGAAAGTTTAAGAAAATGTATGTTTTAAATTTTGACCAATTCAATTGTCACAAATGACCTATGTGGGAGTTTTTATTGACTAAAAGTTTCACTTTCCAAGGAGACTAACAAGAGCTGCCTATCAGAGAAATCATAACTCGATAAGATTTTTCTCGTTTTGGGTAAATGCTCCACACGATCCTATCAACTTCCTATGTGACACCCCCTTTTGAGCATTATAAATAGAGAGCATATTACTGATGGTTCAAATTTTGCAACCTGCTCGCATTGTTATACTATCAAGACTAAGTAGAAGGGTTTATAGGAATAGGATCAAGGAGGATCATTGATTCTCAAGGGAAACATTGTTCTGAGAAGGGAAGTATGGGGATTGAAAACTAAAAGTGTTAGGATGATGAAGGCGAAACAAAAGAAGCAATTAGAGGATGTATATGAAAGTCTCTTTGATACAAGAATCACTCTTAGGGTGAAGCTTAATATTTCCCACAAAGGTGCAACCATCATGGTGGTAAATAAGAATTTCAATAGCCTAGGGGCTCTTTCATGGAGAATTTAGCTTACCTCCTTCATGTGAGTTTTTTTGCATCCATACCTTGAGTTGGTTCACATAGTCTTAGAGTAGCCACTGGTGTGGTACACAAAAAAATAGGTTGCAAGTCCTATTCTATATAAATTTAGAAACCATCAGATATGCATTTTCCATTGAGGAGATCCCTAAAAACAACATCCTAGGAGGGTATCTGAATATTATAAGCCTAGAAGAACATAGGGGAAAATTGAGCCAAGATGGCCCTAGGAGTTGGGCAACTAAAGTATTGGGTAAACTACCAAAGGATTTCATGGAGAAGATGTGGGCATTGATGGATTTCAGGGATGGAGTCTAGCCCATTATTTCAATGTTAGCGATGCTATTGGGTCTTCCATTTAATGATATTGTTCCACCCCATCAGATGGTGATGGCTCATGCTATATTGAGAGCCCACAATGTTGTGAGATTGGATTGGGTGGAGTTCCTAGCCAAAAATATGAAGAAGCAACTAGTGGAATATCAGAGGAAGTTCAACATGGAGTTTTGGTATGTATCCTATTTGGTCTGGTTATTCTTCTATCATATGCCTCATGAAAGACATTGTGTGTCATACAAGGAAACTGATGAGTAGGGCAAGAAGTGTCTTGTAGTATATTGGACACACATGCTTAGGAGGAGCAATTCATACCTAGAATTCAATAAGAATTTTTTGGGACATGCACTTGCATGCATTTATGAGGTATGCCCATGCCTATCTGGAAAGGCACAATAATTTTTAAGGGGTAATCGATGGGAAATAGGGGATTGGTACTATTTGGAGGAAGGAACTTGCATATGATTGTATGGGTTCTCAGGTTTCCCATATTTGCTCCTATTTTATGTGATGGATTGGTTGGCACAAAAAAGGGGATCTTCCTAAGATGATATCATTTGGACCCATCATCATGCCTAAGAAGGATTACGCTACATTCGAGAAGCTGTATGAAAGGCTATTAGCCCTAGGACTCCCTATGGTTCCCCCTAGATGGTATTATGATCCGGATGATATCCTTAGGATAAAGCTTCATGACATTAATGTTAAGTCACATCAGTCCAAGCATCAAGATAATGAAGCCTATAATAATGTGTTGAGCTATAGAAACATGGTGCATGACTAGGCGATGCCATTCACATGCTTTCAAATGCATGAAATACCATCATGGAGATCTCATTATCCATACAAGTAGGTCTTTAACCCTAAAAGGAATCATGATCAGCACCTGAAGTCAAATCTGGTTCAATCAATAGTAGTAAAGAAAAAATGGAAATAAAGCAAGATTGAACACTAATGGATAATGCATTGTGAGATGGATAAAATTAAATAAGCATTTCTAGGAAGGGATGATAGTACCTTTGGAACAAGTTTTGATGTTGACTATATAGATTGGAAGAAAATAAAGTATGAGGATCTCACTCCCCAAGTTTTGAGAGAATCCGACACAGTGGTTATTAGACAATATGTGGAGGTAGAAAAGGATGAAGAAGAATATAAAGAAGAATATGAAGAAGAAGAAAATAAATAGGATGAGAAAGAGGAGCAGGAAGTTCAAAGTCTACCCTGAGTGTAGGAAAATCCAACCCTCGAGTGATTGACTGAGCAAGAAATGCACTTTGCACAACTTTTGTAGGGCATTGTGAGGACTAGGTCAACTAGACCTTTTGGATTAGAAGCACAAAAACCACCTACACCTTTATCGCAAGGGTTGGAGATAAGTAAAAAAATAAAAGTATCTCTCAGACCCAAGAAGGAAGAAGGATTAAAATCTAGCTAAATGTGCCAAAGAAGGAAGAAGCAGGGGCAATCGCTCAAGCAGATATAGGAAAATAAGATTTGGAACAACCCTCGAAGGTTGTGTAGAAGTAGAGTATAATAGAGATTCATTCTTGCTCCTCATCCCCTTAGCATACTCCTTCATTAGAGATAATTGAGGATTCACCTACCCTATCCCAAACTCAAGCCTTAGGGATAATTCTAGCCCTGGCTACTATGTGTAAAAGCAAGAATCCTAAGAGTAGTTCTCCCCAGAAGCATGTAGAGTCTCCTTTTCCACCACTCATGCCTAAACTACATGTCATTTTACCTCTTCCTCAACCTCCTTCACTTTCACCCATGCCATCACTAATTCCATCATCCTAGGTGTAGATCCCATATGAGCAGCCTCTATTATCCTCACCACCAAGAGATCCTAGACCCCAATGTGATATGGCTGGTGTAACCCTAGATCGGGTGATAACTTATTACCCCCTAACCCCACTGCAAACCTTTTTTATTGCCCCTCTTGTATCCTAGGAAGTGGATGAAACCCTGCCAAAAGCCTTTAATGTTGTAAGAATTGTATAGGAGAATCAAAAGTGATGGATAGATGAAGTAAATATAACAATTGCATGATGAAAAAATGGAGGTCATCCCATACACTCATTATGAAGTTGACCCAATTGAAGGGAAGAAGCACAAAATATTTACTCACCCCAAGGAAAAGAAAGCTATTGCAGATATGAGGTTAGAAGATTGGTAATACGATATTCAAACTATAAATCTAGATGATATCACTCAAGTGGAGGCTCTCAAGACACTTTATGTCGATGCTAACACATTATTTGTAAAAGGAAAAGGTATGGAGAGGAAGCTTAAATGGGTGGAGAAAAGAGTTTAGTCATTGGAAGCACAACTCTATAAGGCAAGGCTAGGCCAACGTGCCTTGGTGGATGAAGTGAAATCATTGAAGGATTCCTTGGACAGGGCCCCTCCCCAGCAAGTATTGAAGCAAAAGGATGAAGAAATTATTGCCTTGAGGAGCGAGCTTGAGAAGGAGGTCAAATTCAAGAGTGAGTTGTAGCAATGACAAAATTCTTTAGATACTACATTGGCTGAGTTGCAGGAGGAGAAGAGAAAGCCCCAAGGAGCATTAATCTCTAGAGAATGGGTTAAGAACATCAAAAATATTTTTTGGGATAAAATAAGAGAAGTGATGTTGAAGGTGCTTCCATATTTTGTGTGGAAGTTAGAAGAGGGCTTGGCAACCTCTAAGCTAGCAAAAAAGGAGTTAGATGTTAAAGTGGGTTTGGTGCAAAGCATGGGGGAATAGCATTAAGATTAAAGGTATTATTCTGAAGAGGAGATTCCTACCTATCCAAGTACTCAACAAGAGATATCGAGCATGGTGGAACTACTATGCAACAGCTATTAACTCTTGTAGACCTATATTATGAAGGGAAAGAGCATCATGCCAGTAAAAAAGGAGGTAGAAAATATGAACAAGGATAACTCAAAACTCAAAGTGCTCGACTCCCTAGGATTTTGGGATAACAAGGGAGAGATCTACATAGAAGAGGATCTGAATAGGCTATTCGAGGGCCTAAAGGAAGATGAAGGTGAAATTGTGGCTCTGCAAGAACCAATAGTGGTGAATCAAATGCTTGACGTGGTCCTCAAGTTTTTGAGTCTTCTTGCCAAGATAGAGGAGATAGTTGAGAAATACATTGACCTACCCTACAAGGATGTTTATCACTTGGGCACCATTATTTATAGCATCAGAGTTATTCCTTTCCCTACTGTAGAAGAATGAAACCTAAATTTATCAGAAGTTTCAGGTTCAAGTCATTCCAACAATTGCCTCATAGGTTGAGTCCTCAAAAAGTCAAGAATAACAACAAAAGGAGCCTAGATGGGGAAGCTTAGATTTTGTGGAAGGCAAGTTTTGTAAACATTTTTGTGCAAGGAATGGTTTTTGAATTGACTCTATGGCCCAATGGGTGTGGCCAAGGTCTATCTTTCTTGGTACAGGTATTTTCCCTTCCCTATTTTGTTTGGGTTCTATATTTTCAGTGAGTGAAAATCCTCGTAAGTCACCAGAATTGTGGGTGGTTTTTCTCACACCCACTTTATGCTCATGATAAAGTGGGGAAATCCCAAAGGTTCTACTACAAGGAAGAAGGAGAAAAGTGTTGGGAAGAAAAATGGGCATGGTCACCCCTTAAAGAAACCCCAAAGGTCTACCCAAGGTTTTCCAAAGTTTAACTAAGTGCTAAGGCAGGCAGGAAAATGGGAATCCCTATTCCTTGAGTGGATCCCAAAACCCCACCTTGATGAAATGAGAGACAGCAAATTGGGATGGTGGTAAGTTACTAACATTCCTAAAACTTCATCATGATATATAAAGAAGCTATCTGAAGATGACAGACCCAAAAAACCCATCACGGTTTATGCTTGAGAATGATCAAACTTGTGAATCAAGCAGAGAAATGGGGTGAGGCTGAGCATTATATGGATCCCAAAATACTATCACCAAGGTGTAAGGAGTTGTGATAGGGTGAAATAATGGTAATGAATGGTCCCAAGTTTGGGCCCAAATATTTGTTGTAAAATAAGAGAAAGGTGTATTGGGTAGAAATTTTGGGAGTGGTCTGGCTACACGTCGACCCAAAAGTACACCTCAAGTTAAGGTAGAATTAGGTGTAAAAATAGAAAATATCAAGAGGGCCATCAATGGCCCAAATCTTCACCCAATCAGAGGAGATGGACCAGATTTTGAAGAGACATCAGTTTCCCACCAGTAGTAAAGAGGCACCATGTCCAAGATGGAAGAGGTGGGTGAGTAATTTAATACCTAGTCAGGAAAGACACCTATGCATAGCTGGCATGTATCATATGCCTCATTGAAGAAGTTAGGAGTGATTCACTATGGAGTACAATTTCTGTGATGGAGCTACAGGTTGCATTAATGATTCTCAACAACTCTCCTCCCTCAAGTGCATGTAAGAATTATGAGTCCTCGAGGTGTCAGTACAGTAGTCATAGGGGCAATTGATGCAACCAGTGAGGGGTTCTTCAATTAATGGAAAGGTGTAGGTTGTAGGATGATGGTTGGTGTGTACAACCTAAATATCCCCTGGATCAACTACGCTTCATTAATATGTGTCTTAATTGCATGCAATAGAGGTTGTTGGCCAACCTCAGTTCTTGGCATTGTATTCACTTGTAGAAAGGGCTCTTTCAGGGGCTATATATGCAAGAGTGTAAGGTGTAAAAATGGTCGGCTCTTTGGCTATTACAACTTGCATGTAATATTTGAAATACTCATAATACAAGTGGATCATTGTCTGGCCTCCAAAACTTCTCATGTATGTATGTTTGTTTAGTTATTTATTTTTGTTAAAGTTAGATGAATGAATGTGTTGTAATTTTACATTCTGGATTTCATGCTTTTCATTCTTTGATTCTAGAATTCATAATTGAACTCTATGTGCTCAATGTAAATGGGAAATATTTGATGGTCTGTTAGATGATCTATGTGAATTTATTGAGTATTAAGGTTTTGCATGTACTTTGATGTGGCTAAACCCATCCCTTGTAAGTTCTAGCTTCAACTTTATTTCCTTTCTCTTTGCTCCCTTTTCCTAGACATAGTTAGCTAGGACCCCTTAGGAACTAGCCTTCTCTAGAGATTGGCCTCAAAACTTCCAATTTTGAGACCATTCAAAGTTGGTCGAGGTCTATGGGTGCACAATCCTTACCATTAGATAAACTTATGACCAATACTTACTTACATTTGCTTTATTTCATATATGTCTACATGCATGCAGTTATCTTTGTCTAGACTTCCTATTGTATCTTGATTCAAGGATCCACGATGAAATGCAAGTGATGATCCTAGTTAGGATAGTTCATTTTTATGCACTAGGTAACTTATGCAAGTATATCCTCCTAGTCCTATCTTTGCAAACCAAATTAGGGTTTGCATAATCATCTATCTTTATCATCAAGCTATATCTATCTATCTTAATATAGTTTAATAAAATGTTATCTCTATCTATCCATTCTTCCAAACTACCAATCTCTTGTCACATGATGAATATTGTGAGTTTTTTAGGTGATGCTACCAAATTCAATCAAATCAAATTCTTATATCTCATCAATTGCTACATGGTGAATACTACGATGTTTGCTTGTATTGATAACAAAATCATCACATCATCCCTTGTTTCCCATGCACAACCATATATTAGGGTAATTGATCACCAACAAATTTATTTTCCTCTATAATATTTTTGTATGAGGTAAATCAATCCAATAAAAAGCTCCTTATGCATTTGTGTAAAGGCAAATGTTAAATCTCAATCAAAGATCCTTTATGCATTTGTATAAGGGTATATCAAAAGCTAAATCAAAATTCCTATAGGAAAAGTAGAATTTCTTTAAGCATTTATTTAGAGATAAATCAAAGTAGAAGTCCTTTAAGCATTTGTTTAAAGGAAAATCAAAAGTCCTATGGGTAAAGCATAAGTCCTTTAGATATTTGTTTAAAAGCAAAAAAAATTATTTTCTATGTTTCTACATATCTTTGTATTATAGAAACTAACTAGAAATCCTCTAGGTAATGCTAACTAAATTCTTCCTAGGAAAATCTCAAAGTTAACCATAAGTCCTCGAGGAAAAACTAAAGTCCCCTTGGGCAAGTCTCTAAGCATATCTATATACATATTTATATTATTCTATAAAAAGTTGTACTATAGCAACACCCTCTTAAGGATATTACACACCTTTAATATATCAACATGACATATCTAACCATCTCATCCTCAATGTATTAATCGTCATTAATAATGTATCATTCATTTTTATTAATCAACATGCATAAAATATAAATATTGTCATAAGTACATCATACATGTGTCATCATATAAAAACATGACATAATCATTGTGTAGACACCTAAAATGCGTAATCACAAGGAGACTCTTCAAAAGACCTCCTTCTAACCCATTTAACCCATCTAGGGCAACCTCAGGGCTAATTTGATGTTTTCCTCTAGCAAAAGGAACTTTTTCCCCATGGGAAGCATGGTTGTATCAACTCGAGATAGTCTCAAAGCATGACCCTCTCAACCCGATACAGTATCAAAGTCAGGATCGTCTCGACCTGAGATAGTTGTGCATGCATAAAAAAATAATAATAATCAGGTAGCAGGACTTCCTATCAGTGTGGTGGCTAATTTCTTGTTACAACAGATGACCTACAGTCGCCCTTTCCACCTACAAAGTGGCAATCTGGTTGCCCCTGATTACCATTTGCCTCTTTGGCTGCATGCCAAGGAGGATATAAAATGGAGGCTTCTACCCCTCCATTAAAGATAAAATTTTTGAATGCTTACCTCCATGAAGTGTTGCCCAAATCCCTCACCAAGCTTCCTCACTATCGTCATGCTATCGGATTGCCACACGAGCTTCAAATTTACCTTCCATCACCTCATTTGATTAACCCCACTGCTTCATATCATCTAAATCAACAATCTTGTATCCCCATCCACAAGAAATTCAAGGACAAAATAATCCTTGGACCACCCCTAATGCCACCGAACCTAGTTTTCAAAAGTTGTAGGTCTACGATAGCGATCGTCTTACCCTGAGATGGTCTACATATAGAGTCTGTCTCGCTCGAGACAGTCTTGTTCAAGTGACCACTTTTTATTGTTTTTTGCATCTAAGCTTAGATTCTTGGTTGCATTGTAGTTCTAGCATTAGATATTATTATTTATGCATGTCATATTACTACATTAGCTTAGATTTTCATTTTTCATCACATGCATGCATTCGTCTTTACTTTGTTTTATTTCTTGATCAATACGGGTCCAACCTTGGTGGACCCCAAAAATGCTACTGATATATTTTGTTGCATTGCATGCAGGTTATATGATTAGGTATTATGAAAGGTCTTGGATTCCCCTCTCACATGGCAGTCATTGAGAAACCTGTCTCTGAAGAACTGTGCTAGCATGGAGATCATAAAAGATTGCACCTAGAGATATTTTGATTTACATACATTGTATTTGTTATATCATTGGATAATATACCTCAAGGATATGCTATTGTAACACCTTGAAAAGAATAAATTAATAAAAGGATTCATTTCATTCTTATTTCATCGTGTTTCAAATTATATCTTTTGTATGGTGCATGTTTTTATGCTTTCAAATGGCAATCACGGTGGGACCTAGTCCCTATTTTTCATTATATTGTTAATTCCTATTTATTTTTATGATTGTAGGTTGTAGGATTAATCATCTTGGTATGATATGGTCCCTATTTTAAAATTATTTCCCAAGATGGTCCCTATTTTGAAACCATCTTTGCCTAAGATGGTCCCTATTTTGAAACTATCTTAGCTTAAGATGATCGCTAATCAGAGGCAGCTTCTTGTACGATTATATGAATGGCCAAAAATTTTGCTCAAGGGCAGAGCCCTAAACCCCCAGGCAAGGGGGTACCTAGCTGGTTCCCCCTTGTGACCTCCCTGGTGCGCCCAACGCATATGAAAAATGCATGGGAAGATATTTCTAAACAACACCACCATGCATCTCACTAATCATAGGCTTGAAACAACTACAAATATACATTTCTACATTGAACAAAAGGATTCTAGGTTAGCGTTTTCATCCTTCCTTATCATTTCTATTACATTTCATATTTTGAAAGGAAAAAAAATAGAAAAAAGTAGCATAGTTGCATGCATTTTTAATTTTAAGTCTGTCAAACTATGACTGTCTTAGGTTGAGACAACCTCTATCTGTGACCATCTCAGGTCGAGACTGTTTCTTATCTATGACCATATCAGGTCAATATGATCTATTGTATTTGACCATCTCAGGTCGATGTGGTCTCTGTGTTTTCACTATTTTCTTGTGTTTTTACTTCATAAAAATATATGCTATCATTTAGAGAAAATAGATGCATTTTTGCTTCATAGTTTGCATTGCTAGAAGCATCATGTGCTCTCCGTTTCATTTCAAAAAATAAAAATAACATCACACACCACATATCACTTAAACAATGACAAGGTTGGACTTCATCACCAACCTCCAATCGAGACTTGCGATGTTGAAATTCATCTCCTTCTACTAGCTCACCCCCTAAACACCATAGTAGCCCTTGTGAGTGGTTTCTTGAACTTCATCATCGAGAAGCTCCCTAGTTTTGGGTGTATCCAAAAGTAGGTTAGTTATAGATACCCCTTAATCACAGGGCTTAATAATTTATGGAGTTCAACTATCATTTGTATCCAAGCACACTCGAGTGTGAAGTGAAAGCCTAATTGGGCAAGTAGCAGGATTTAGATAGCGCAACCCCCTTGGGGAGTATTTACTATTCCTATAGCATTACCTATTGTCGATCCATCATCATAGGAAGCCATTTTTACCATTTGTGTCACATTCCTTGATAGAGGTTATGCGCAAACCACCCTTATTTAGCTTTCATTTCATCTACCTTAGTTTTTTAGGAATAGAGTTCCAAAACAAAAACACACTAAAAAAATAAAACAAAATAAAATAAAAATAAAAAATAAAGCAAATTTTAAAAATAAAAATAAAAAATAAGAGTTATTTATTGATTGTTTTGTTTCGTTGTTATTTGCATAGTTTATAAAGTTCTTGGAAGCATTGTCATGGCTCTTTACACACCATTTGCCTAACATATGGTCATAACATGTAGTCAAGCTCAATCACGAGCACACACTACGGATCCATCACTAAGAGTCATGGATAGTTTTCAAATTGATCCACAGGACCTTGTCATCCTTGAATGGCAACACATCCTCTATGAATCAAATGTTATCTATCACCCCATGGACCTTGACATACTGGGTGTCTTTATTAAAGATCCATCCACAAATCATGATGAATATCAAGATGATGATTGTCTGGGTTATATTACCTTATGCACCCTCTACAAAGATAATTATCTTACCACTACAACATATAAGAGGTCCTTACCAGGTATTCATGTTCCATCTTGCCTGAAGTCTCCATTGAATCAAGAACAAGTGTATACGCTACACCAAAATAGGGACACTCAAGCTACTCCAACTAAGCACCCTAAGATGAACCATGAGTATGAGCATGTGAATACATACATTGGAAAAAATCATAACAAATATCACACTTATACTCACGTGCTGAGGACCTTTGAGTCTAATCATCCCTCTACTTCCTTTGATAGATTATTTTCTCAAGTTTGTTGTGCTTCATCGCCACATACCTATGTGAAACTTATAAATCACCCCAACATCAAGATAAGGGGGTTGTGCATGGTCCTAGAAAATAAATTGCTAACCACTATAGGGTTGGTGCACAACATCATCAAAGGCATCCAATACAACATCACCATTCATTATCTCATCAACATCACAATCCTCCACAATGGATATGCTATAGATGGTTCGCTCACACCATCCAATCCAAACCTTGACATTCAAAATAACCACAGTGGAGATGCTCACTGTATCACACCATCCCTGTCAACCACATCACAAAGATAAAACAATTTTGGTATGCTCAAGGTATCGCACCTTCCCCACACAAAAAAAACATCAAAATCATCAAAATATAAAAAATATTAAAAAAATCACAATCATTCAAAAACATCACAAAATAATTAAAACAATCACAATTAATCACACATCACTCCAAAGCAAGTTACATTCACACACACATATTAGTTCACATCATCACCAATAAAACTTTGGTTATCATTCAATGCATGCTTTTATGTTGTTTGCTAGGATTGATTTTATTATGTTAATTGATGACATCTTCCTTATGGTATTTGTATTGCATTATCCTTCCATATGCACAAATTCACACACATCTCCATCACTCATACATTCAAAACATACAAGTTATATCTTGACTATTTCAAGACTCTGGTTTGGATATTCTTTAGGCTCTTTCAGTCATTCAACCATACCTAGTTTCTCATTCAGCCTACATTGAACATCAATAGTCCTTGAGTGTTATAGGTCTTCCTAGTGACCTTAAGTTTTCTCTAAGACCACACACATGTATCACACATTAAGTAAAATTTTGGTGCTTAGGAAAGACAAACTCATGAGTCGCTATCGCCATAAAGCAAACAATTTCCTCTACTCATCCTATTATGCGCATGGTCTAAAAAGTTGAGAATTGAAAAAGGGACAAGCTCTTCCTCTCCCAAAAAATCCCTTTGCTCCTCTCCAAAATGAGCAAATCCCCAAAAATCCCCCAAATCCCTTGCTCTTCTTCAAAGCGAGCAAAAAATAAAAAATATAAATCCCCTTGCTCTTCCATAAAATGAGCAAGTCCCCAAAAAGCAATAAAATCCCCTTGCTCTTCCACAAAATGAGCAAGTCCAAAAAAAAGAAATAAAATCCCCTTGCTCTTCCACAAAATGAGCAAGTCCCAAAAAAGAAATAAAATCTTATTGCTCTTCCACAAAATGAGCAAGTCCCAAAATAAGAAATAAAATCCCCTTGCTCCTCCACAAAACGAGCAAGTTTCCAAAAAAAAAGAGGGCAAAGAGCTTGAATCCTTGGAATTCTCAATTTTTGACAACCATGGGGCAATATTTATTGCTAGCAATAGGCTATAGATGCCTAACTAGTAGTGGAGTAGCCTTACGCATGGTGACACATTTGCCACATTAGCGATATTATTTTGTATAGACCAATATCCGCTTACGGATGAGCTAGCTTGTAATGGCTTTAGTCACACATGACGAGTCCAACCTCAACCAAAATAAGAAATAAACATTCACTCACTGTACACATAGTTGTCTTTGTGAAACTTGAAAAACTTGGTTAGTATTAGTATCTTTAGCTACCTATATGATTAGTAGATGAGTTTGATCGATGTCATAGGGTGTTTGAGCATCAAGAAAGCACTTTCAGATTCTTCTTCCCTAAGACAAACAATAGTACAAGTCATGTCATCTTGGTATCCACAACACAATCATTGCAAAAAAAATCCACCACACTCATTTCACATGTATGTCAGTACCCATGGGTTGATGCCCTTGATTAATTAATTAAATTCATGAATAATGATACGTGTCTAAGCATTTTTTGAATGATAATCAAACATAAATCACATTCAATCATTTCACACATTATTTTCTCACATCCAAAGCACATACAAGACACATCACATCAATCCACTGGGGGCAATCGAGGTATCACACTTCCCCAAAACTAAATCAAGCAAATCATCAATCCAACTTAGAGTAATCAAGGTATTACACCTTCCCCCCAATCAATCAAATCAACCAATCCAACAAAAGGCTCAATAAATCTCTCAATCAAGTGTTTTTTCCTTACCATCAATAAAAAAAGAAAGAAAGTTTTTTTCATTTTTAATACATCCAAATTTAATTTGTTCAAATGCTTAAACATGCCACAAAAGTAATTATAGTAATGTTCATGCTCTTTCTATGACCTAATAAACCACTCATGAAAACATGGTCTAGTTTGACTTCCAAAACATCAAATATGCAACAAGTTTTATTTATACACACATGTCAAGCTCTTAAAATAAATGCCACATAAACAAGTTGTCTCATATTTTCTTACCTACAGGACTTTAGTACTCATTTACAAGGCTTTCATTGGCTATTATTTATCGGCAGATGATGTACTACCATTGGTTTTCCAAATCATAAATATCAAGCAAATTTTTGCAATCAATTCTATTAAATTATTGAGGACACAACACTGCAAACTCAGTAGTGACAATGGATGATTTTTGAAGCTATGATTAATAAGACAATGAATTAGTCTTCTACTAAGTCAGGTTTCAACTTTTTGAAGAATTTTTCATCACTCATTCCAATCCGGCTATGTTTACCTAGAGATGTACTAAAAAACAACAAAAAAATATTTAAATATATGTGTACACCATAACAAAGTAGCTAATGATGACATTAATTTTTGGTTGAGTCCTTTCGTCACAGGTTAGTCAAGCTATCTTTGCAGATGAACTCAAACCTAAGCAACAACGATACAAGGAGGAAGAGGTTTATTTTTTTTATCTTTATATATTTATCATAGCTTAATGAAACATACTGTGCAGGCTTGTTTACTTTCAAGCCACATTTCTCTGTTTATTAAAGGACTCTCACAAGGTTTTGGGTCTATTTATTTTTGTCATCAGAGACGCCATCTCATTTGAAGATCGATCTAGTAGAGTAAACTCCTCTAACATAATTTTTAGTCTATTTTAATCAACAAAGGAATTCTATCACTTTATTTGTGACAATATTCTCTATTACAAAATTTATTACAGTCTAGATCATAGCTTCAGTAACCTCAGGCCATCATTCTATGATATTTCAAAGTACTTATATGGAAATTCACACATATATATAACTATAACACGAGTATTCACAGTTTTAAGACTTGAGCTTATCAACAAAATAGAAATGAAACACGTCTATCAAAATTGAAAATTTATTCCAACCAATATGCTCCTTATGATGTACTTCTATAACAAAATAAGTTCACACATAATTACATTCTTGTCAAAATAACTTAACATAAAAACATATAGAGTGTTTATGAAAATATGTGACACATGTCTAATTATTTTTGGTTACATTCAAACCATTGAAAGCTTTTCTCAAACACTGATCCCCTTATGAAAAATTCAACCAAAAGACTACAACAAAAATCCAATTGGTTATCCAGGCTTGCACCTATATCCATAGATCATCATGTCAGTCGTCGCTAATATTTTACTACGATAGTTGGAATCAATAATAATTTTCCTCAAGGGGATAATCAGAGTGGTTGAATAATATATGAATGCATGACTATTCTTATATGCATACACTAAATGCAGAATACAATCATGCCATACAAACATATCTACTACAATATTTATTATTTTCTCTAAAATCCATCATCAATTCAGAGATTTTTTCCAAGTCTTAAACTTAATCATTAATACACACAACATCCATAGTTCCTCACTATATCAACATAATTTTTTTTTATAATAACACCAACCTGAGAACACGCGAATACTCCTTGACAATGCTACTCCTGCAATCTCCAAATGCTCGTAAAAAAATAATTCCTTTTGGATTTCCTATTTTATTTATAGATTGAGAGAATAAAATAGTACTCAACATCTATGGGGATTCATGCAAATGTCTTGGCTCACATTTTTCCAAGTAATCCTCCAAGTGTAGGTATGGATTCATATTTCCATATTATTTTTTCGTTTATTCTTTTCTTTTATTCTTATTTTTTATTTTTTTATTTATTATATATATATATATATATATATATATATATATATATATATATATATTATATTTATATATTTATATATATATATATATATATATATATATATATATTTATACATATTAATATGTATATATTTATTTTATTTAATATATAAATTTTTAAATTCTTAAAGAATAATTTCTGCATAGCCCATTCAACATACAAAATAGACATCTCTATATGCATCTACATGAATGCACCTATATGAATCGTTGGACAGGTGTATTTCTAATAGGGTATTTTCATCCTATAACTGCAATTACACTATCGCTCATCACATTGTCCCACCTTACCTTTTTACCTTTGCACTTCATTTACCATCATATGTTGCTTGGGACATGTTCCTTAAGGAGTTTGGTTTGCTTTCTCAACCATCATATGACCTTTCTCAACCAGTTTTCAACTGCTTCACTATCACATTTACCATCAAATTGTTTGATGTCAATTTTACTCAATTCTTTCTTTAACTCACTTCCTAATTGCCTTCGGGATGAACCCTCTGGCATTCCTTCCAAATTATTTTCTGGTTTTTTTTTGGATAAATTTTTTATTAGCTTCTACTACTAGATAAGGAGTTCTTGTTGTTAAGACATTTGCACTCTTTTTTGTTCCATTTGGTCCATTAACTATACCTTTTGCATCTCCATGTGCTCCTTCTACAAATTTAATTGTTCTTATGATTTTTCCCTTTGGAGTTCCATGTGCTCACGCTACTAACTCATATGCTCTTGTAGCAGCTGGACAATCTTAGCCAAATTGTCCTCTCTTGGGGGATTTTTATCATCCACTTATTATTTATATTTTTGGATAACTCTGCAGGGTGGTTCTACTCTATCCACCCTTTCAGACTCCCTTATGAGCCTTCTGAGTCCCTTTCTTGGGCCATCAACAACTGTCTCTTGCTGTGTCATTGCATAATTTTTGGAAGAACTTACCATCAGCTAGATGCAACAAAAGCTAAATCAATTTCATGTGCTCAAAGTTTCACAACCTAGGCTTTGATACCAACTATAACACCCCAATTCTTCTCACCTGGTTGTCTAAAGTTACAAAATACAAATTTCATGTAAATCAAGTTCACACCCAACTTTTAATTGGTACACAGGCATTAATTACATGTTTCAAGGTATTTTGACTATAACAGACAATCCCCTTAAACGATTTAGATTGGCCAAATTCTGTAATTAGTACCTTTATGTGATCAAGTTCATCTCCTTTACTAGAGTTATATGATCATAGTATGGGGTTGTCCTCTTAGATCCCATATCACCTAAAAGGGTGCATGCATAACTTCCCCCCATATAGTATGGTTTACAAAGGTTTACCCTTGGCATACCTGGTGCTTAACTGAATCCCCACCTTCCTTGGATCCAGATAAGACCCACCATTTCTTTGGTTTGGGACTAAGTAACTTAGTCCTTACTACAGGTGACGATGTATTGTCCCATTCCAACACTCGTTGGACCTTTTAGCTCTGGGGTTCAACTACTCTTGAACTTTCCAGATACTTACTAACGATTCCCTACTCGAGTACAGATTGTGAGATACCTTCACATACCACTCGTATATCAATCTAGAGGATGTTTCCCATTCCATTCCTTGTTACATGTTCAAGGTAATGGGACCTTACTTGTCTGAAGTTCATATGCTTGAAAGCAACTGAATACGATTTCACGATGTTTACCTTTTGTCTGCAAACATTGGTATTGGGTGATACTTTATTTTTTTAAGAAGATTTCAATCATTTCATATTTGTCTCTTATGATTATTCCTCCAATATTTTTTATAAAGGTTGATTCTTTATTACCATATATGTTACTATGTTATTTATAATATATTCAATTTTCCTTTACCATAACATAAAATCCAAATATCTATAGTTATGAGAATTACTTTACAACTCAAGAATTCCTTATTAAATTGGGTAAGAGATAATTGATAGAATAGAATAAAATAAAGTAAATAAATAAATAAAAACATATACAATTAAGACTTGGTTTTATTATTATTATTTTTATCCACAAACTATACCTACCACCTGACATTTTAGGCTAGATAATCGATCATACCTAAAATTAGATTAAAGAGAATAATGTAATACTTAAAATGTTCCTAACATTTATGTTCTTCTATTTTATTTCTCGGTTCCATTGGCATGACCTGTCGTCATTCCACAATGTATGGGTATTTTAGAGTTGATAAGGACCTTAGTCTCATTTAATTTCGTACATACTTTCATACCCTATTTTGTTCACAGATTGCAATTAGGGGTTCTTAATGAAAAATAGGAGCTTTTAAAACCTATTTAACAATTTTCAAAAATATTTTAATTAAAAATTCTACTAAATTGTCTTGACATGGGTTTAAATAGTTTTGTAACTTCGCTACTATAACCACGATACTACAACACACACACACACACACACACACACATATATATATATATAAAATAAAGTTTATTTCATTACTAATACATCCAAATTTAATCTGTTCAAATGCTTAAACATGCCATAAAAGTAATTATAGTAATATCCATGCTCTTTCTATGACCTCTTAAACCACTCATGAAAACATGTTCTAGTTCGACTTCCAAAACATCAAATATGCAATGAGTTTAATTTATACACGCATGTCAAGCTCTTAAAAGAAATGCCACATAAAAAATATGTCTCATATTTACTTACCTACAGGACTTTAGTACGTATTTACAAGGCTTTCATTGGCTATTGTGTACTGATATACAACGTACTACCGTTGAATTTCCAAATCATAAATACCAAGTAGATTTTTGCAATCAATTCAATTACATTATTGAGGACACAACACTGCAAACTAAGTAGTGATGATAGATGATTTTCGAAGCTATGATTAATAAGACAATAATTCAGTCTTCTACTAATTCAGGTTTCAACTTTTTGAAACATTTTCGTCACTCATTCCAATCTAGCTATGTTTACCTAGAGACGTACTAAAAACAATAAAGAATACTTAAATCCATTTGCACACCATAACAAAGTAGCTTTCGATGACATTAATTTTTGATTGATTCCTTTCAACATAGGTTAGTCAAGCTGGCTTCGCAGATGAACTCAAACCTAAGTGGCGGTGATACAAGGAGGAAGTGGCTTCTTTTTTATCTTTACATATTTCTCATAGCTTAACAAAACATACTGTGTAGGCTTGTTTACTTTTAATCTACATTTCTCTATTTATTAAAGACTCTCACAAGGTTTCGGGTCTATTTATTTTTGTCATCAGAGATGTCTCATTTGAAGATCTATCTAGTAGAGTAAACTCATCTAACATAATTTTTAGTCTATTTTAATCAACAGAGGAATTCTATCACCTTATTTGTGACAATTTTATTTATTACAAAATTTAGTATAGTCTAGATCATAGCTTCGGTAAACTCAGGCCATCATTCTATGATATTTCAAACTACTTATATGGAAATTCACATATATATAACTATAACACGAGTATTTGCAGTTTTAATACTTGATCTTATCAACAAAATAGAAATAAAACATGTATATCAAAATTGAAAATTTATTCCAACCAATATGCTCCTTATGATGTACTTCTATAACAAAAGAAGTTCACACAGAGTTACATTCTTGTCCAAACAACTTAACATAAAAACATAACTCAATAGAGTGTTTATGAAAATACGTGACACAGGTCTAATTGTTTTTCATTAAATTCAAACCATTGAAAGCTTTGCTCAAACACTGATCCCCTTATGAAAAATTCAACCAAAAGACTACTACAAAAATCTAACTGGTTATCCAGGCTTGCACGTATCACCACAGATCATCATTTCAATCATCATTAATCTTTTGCCACGGTAGCCGAAATCAATAATAGTTTTCCTCAAGGGCATAATCAGAGCAGTTGAATAATATATGAATGCATGAATATTCTAATATGCATACACTAAATGCATAATACAATCACATCATACAAACATATCTACTATAATATTTATAATTTTCTTTAAAATCCATCATCTATTCAGATATTTGTACCAAGTCTTAAACTTAAGCATTAATACACACAACATCCATAGTTCCTCACTATTTCAACATAAATATTTTTTTTAAGAAAACCAACCTAAGAACACAGGAATACTCCTTCATAATGCTACTCCTACAATCTCCAAATATTTGTAAAAAGATAATTCCTTTTGGATTTCCTAGTTCATTTATAGATGGAGAGAATAAAATGGTACTCAACACCTATGGGGATTCATGCAAACGTCTTGGCCTAAATTCTACCAAGTAATCCTCCAAGTGTAGGTATGGATTCATATTTCCATATTATTTTTCCATTTATTCTTATTCTCTTATTTATTTATTTATTTATTATATATATTTTTTATTTATATATATTTATACATATTATTATGTATATATTTATCTTATTTAATCTATTTTTTTTTCTAAATTCTTAAAGAATAATTTTTGCATAGCCCATTCAACATAAAAAATACACATCTCTATATGCATCTACATGAATGCACCTATATGAACCGTTGGACAAGTGTATTGCTAATAGGGTCTTTTTGCCCTATAACTGCAATTACCCTACCACTCATCATATTTTCCCACATTACATTTTTACCTCTGCCCTTCATTGGCCATAAAGAGGAGGCATCTGGTTTGCTTGCTCAGTCCTTCTATAGAGTTTACCTTTTTGTGCAACCACCAAACCATCAACAATACCTCATTCCTGCAAATAAAGCAAGCAAGTTAATTAGTGAATTTGGAAGGGATGTTACACTTGCATTCACATAAATCAACAAGTCAATTTCTAGGTTCAAAAGGTTGCATCCTTTTGTCAAAGGTTGCACCCTTTGCCTTGCCTTCATAGACACAATATAGTTGATTCTATTTGCTTTCCTATTTTTTCTTGTTCACATTTATTCACTACATTCACTAGCCAAGATGCTCAAGTGAACCTTGTATCTAGTGATCTACTCTAGTCACCTAGCGATTGTAGCGACTGGTTATCCATGCAATCCAATAGGATGGGTAGATTACCATAATAATATTTGCTTAGATATGGTCAAAATCCATTCAATTCAAAAGATCCAAAGGTACCCAAATCTCTTTGGTCAATTCAATTCAAAGGCTCCAAAGGTACCCAAATTCCTTTGGTCACAATTCAATTTAAAAAGGCTCCAAAGGTACCCAAATACCTTTGGTCACATATTAGTTCATAAGGCTCCAAAGGCACCTAAACCCTTTTTCGAAGTCAATTTAAAAGGATCCAAAGGTTCCTAAATCCCTTTGGTCACATCTCAGTTAAAAATGCTCTAGAGGCGTCAACACCCCTTTGGTCAAATCAATTCAAAAATCTCCAAAGGAACCACACCCATTTGGTCATTATCAGTTTAAAAGGCTCCAAAGGTACTTAAACCCCTTTGGTCACATCTTAGTTCAAAAGCTACAAAGGAATCAAACCTCTTTGGTCAAAAAATTTTCGAGTGAACCTCATATTTAGTGATCTACTCTAGTCACCTAGCAGTTGCAATGATTGGTTATCCATGCAATCTGGTAGGATGGGTAGATTACCATAAGGACACTTGTTTAGATCATCATTCATACAATTTAGTCAATGCAACTCAAAATGCTCCAAAGGAGGCATCCCTTTGGTCAAATTTAACTCAAAATGCTCTAAAGGAGGTATCCCTTTGGTCATAATTAACTCAATATGCTACAAAGGAGGCATCAATTTGGTCAAATTTAACTCAAAATGCTCCAAATGAGGCATCCCTTTGGTCAAATTTAACTCAAAATACTCCAAAGGAGGCATCCCTTTGGTCAATTTAGTTCAAAATGCTCCAAAGGCACCTAACCCCTTTGGTCAAATCAGTTCAAAAGGCTCCAAAGGTACCTCACCCCTTTGGTCAATCCAATTCAAAAAGCTCCAAAGGCACCAAAATCTTCTGGTCAAAATTTAGAATTTCTTTTTCTTTCATGAAATATCTTAGGATTTTATTTTTGATCGTATATGAGCTAGCCTAGTTTCTCGAGTGAACCTTGTATCTAGTGATCTACTCTAGTTCCCTAGTGGTTGCAACGATTGGTTATCCATGCAATATGGTAGGATGGGTAGATTATTATAAGGAAACTCGTAAAAATAAAATAAAATTCACCAAACTAATTTTCATGCTAACCATTCCATCTTTATCAAGTGCTTTGTCACTCTCATCATTTCACTTCTTCTCCACTTACTCATCGCTTGAGGGGGTAGTCAATACCTCCAAATTTTCATCTCAAATCAATTCAATACTCAAACACTCAATATTGGAAATTACGCATGTCCAAGAATCATTACCAAAGACTATCATAAGCTCTTTTTGCTGGGGCAAACAACAAGAAAAATTTAAATCAAACACTTGGTATGCCTAAAAGCCTGAAGAGTAGACTAAATCTTGTCTACCCATGGATGAAGGGTCACCAAGATAAAATTAAGTGCATCAATTTGTCAAAAGTAATGATTTAATGATGTGCATATTTTCCATGATTGGGGCATCCCATGTTGACTTTTATTTTAGATCTGCGTCACTCCTCTTCAAGGTCATTTTAATCAACTAACATCATATATCATCAACTCAACCATTTTAGGTCATCTATTTTTGCTCTGCATTGTGTTTAGGCACAAAGCATGCCAAAAAGAGGTATTTTTAGACACCTAAAATGTGCAATCACAAAGATACTCTCCAAAAGACCTCCTTCTAACCCATTTAACCACCTAGGGCAACCTCATGGCTAATTTGGTGTATTTTTGCAACAAAAGGCACTTTTCTCCCATGGGAAGCATGACCATCTCAATCTGAGATAGTCTCAAAGAATGATCATATCAACCTGATTTGGTCTCAAAGTTAGGAATATCTCGAACTAAGATGGTCATGTGCATACAAAAAAAAAAATCATGTAGCGGGACTACCTGTCAGTGCGATGACTAATTTCTCGTTGCGCCATATGACCTGTAGTCATCCCTGCCACCTGCAAAGTGGCAATCAAGTTGCCCCTTATTTCCACTTACCTCTTTGGTTGCATTCCAAGTAGGATATAAAATGGAGGCTTCCCCCACTCCATTAAAATATTGGATTTTCAAATGCTTACCTCCACAAAGTGCTGCCCAAATCTCTCACCAAGCTTCCTCTCTATTGTCATGCTATCGTATTTCCATAAGAGCTTCAAAGCTACCTTCCATCGCCTCATTTTATTAACCTCACTACTTTAGATCATCTAAATTAGCAAGCTCACATACCCACCTACAAGAAATTCATCGACAAAATAATCCTTGGATCACCTCCAATGTCATTAGACCTGGTTTCTAAAAGTTGCAGGTCTGCAATAATGATTATCTAGTCCCAAGACAGTTTACAAATAAAGATCATCTCGCTCGAGATGGTCCCATTTAGGTGACCACTTTTATTGTTTTTCTGCATCTAATCTCAGATTCTTGTTTGAAGGGTAGTTCTAGCATTAGATCTTATTTATGCATGTTATCTTACTACATTAGTTTAGATTTTAATTTTTCATCACATGCATGCATCCATATTTCAATAAATTTATTTCACTTTATTTATTGATCAATAAAAGTCCAACCTTGGTGGACCCCACAAATGCTATTTATCTTTTTGTTGCATTACATGTAGGTTATAGGATTAGGTATTGCAAAAAGTCTTGGATTCCCCTCTCATGCAGCGGTCATTGAGAAACCTACCTTTGAAGCACTATGCTAGCATGAAGATCATAAAATATTGCACCTGGAGATGTTCTTATTTACATACATTGTATTTGTTGTATCATTGGATAATATCCCTTGAGGGGATGCTCTTGTAACACCTTGGAAAGAACAAATTAATAAAATGATTCATTTCATTCTTATTTCATCGTGTTTCAAATTATATCTTTTGTATGGTGCATGTTTTCATGCTTTCACATTGCATCCCCAATCACACATATTTCTCATCAATTAATTATCATCATCATTAATTATAATCACAAAAAAAAGCAACTAAATAATATACATAATAAAATAACTAAAAGATACATCATAATCCAAAAGTCGATATATATATATATATATATATATATATATATATATCAAGAAAAAGTATGTATACATCACACCATCATACAACCATAGTAATACATCAATAATACAATATATATAATGTTAAAACTTAGTCCAGTAGCAACCAAAATCTAGCTAGCTTTAGATCCTATATTTGATGCTCCTCCTATTGCAGGTGGTGGCATCTGTACTGACTGTAGTGACTAGTGAGTCATTGCCTTTGAATAGGTTCATATTGTATCATAATCAATAATGAAAAAAACTTGTCTATTGGGGTATATGCATGATACACGACCCTATAGTGGGATGCTTATATGCTCTATATTGCTACATCCCATTATGCCTAGGCTAGTTGGTCTAGTAATGCTTGAACCATATGAACTCCTCCAATTTCCTCACTATTGTCGTTGTTACATCCTAATTTGTAGTTAGACTCTAGATCATCTGATGCATCACTATGACCACTATTGCTAGTTGATCCCTCTTTCCCATCAAGCTCTTTTCCTACCTTGTTAAGGTATCTTACTCTTCCTTAAAAGTTGATTAAGATGACTTGCTTAGTTTTGCCTCATTGATTTTGCTCCTTGGCATTAAAAACACTAGTAGCGGTGATATCACTGCTACTACCACTACTATCACAACTATTTTTTCCTATTTATATTCCTTCCTATGATTTTGCACCTCCTAGTAATGCCTTCTCAAAATAGATGCAACTTTCTTCACTCTGCATAACTTTAGTATTTGAGACTACACCCTTGACACTATGATCCTCTTGGGTAGGATGGTCTGGTACCAACTCTCATAATCTTGGATTTCCCCAAGATCATCCTGTGTGACCCCGAGAAGCACACACCCCCAGCTACCCTACTTGCAATTTTTGATTTACTATGTATATTAAATCACTTGCACAAAATGAAAGTACTAAAAGCACATGCAACACAAAAGTAAGAAAATAAATAAAGATGCTTTATTTATTGATATCTCAGTCCTCGATTACAAGTTTGTCCCTTTGAGGGATACCCATCATTTTGATACAAAGAGTTACACAATATAGGGCGGTGATTGGATATATTCCCTACAAGGGAACGGTGCATCTACGTAGGCCTCCTGGTCTCACACACGAAACTGTATGGGGTCTTACAGATGCCCCCTTCTCCAAATTTGGTCCTAGAGGGATATTTTTGCTCCTGCTGCTTCAATCTGATCCTAAAGATCTGTACCTACACTCATGGAAACAACAAAGCATGCTTAGTAGGATGGGTTGCCTTTCCAGATGAGGCCTTTGTTAACAGATCTGAATAATCATGATAATAATGAAATACAAGCATAAACAAAATAATGAATGCATAGAAAGTTAAGAAATACAGACTAGATGCGTTAATGAAAGCGAATCTGAGCTATGACTAACTTAAAAAATCAAGCAATGATGAGTCTAGACTAAAGCAAAGAGAAATAATGCCTATGCCCTAAGATATTCTTGTGGGCCACTTTCTAAGACAACAGTCGTGATTTGAAGCTCTTCACTTTGTGAATCAGGGGATGTTGCGTAATCCCCTTTGTTGTAATTGATGTTCAAGGGTCACCAGGCGTGTCTCCTAAACTGATTGGCATTTGGGAATATTGAATCTAAAAACTAGTGTGTAAAAATAGCTCAACCGAACGTTGCTCCAAGGCTCCTCAAAGAGACGTAGCTTGGTTCTCCATTTTGATAGGGCTTCACTGCATAACTCTAAAACTTTGTGGATCTTTTGCTTTTCATGGAAGAGTCTATATGTAGACTTTCCTCTCAGATCTGGAACTTGGCTTCCTGGAGAAGCCTCAATCCAAATTGCATGCGACTGACCATCCTGGGTGAGAAGTGTCAATCACAAAATAGCATGGAAGGGGTAGTTAGGGGGAACTCAGGGAATTCCTCACCAAAATCTGCCCACAAACCATGCAAAGGTGCAGTTAGACTGCATGATCTAGGCTCGTATTCATAACCAAAATATGTGTGATGCTGGATGTTATTAGTTTCAGCGTCCAGGTGTGGCCGTTGTAGTCTTTAGCGACTAGGTGTGGCTACTGTAGTCTTTAGTAGCCAGGTGTGGTTGTTGTAGTCTTCAACGGCCAGGTGTGGTGGTTGCTCCTCTTGAGAGTGTCCAGGCTTGGATGGGTTAGAACTACCCTGTTTGAGTGGTTTGGAACACTGCTTGCTCTTGGAGAAATCCAAGAGGGTTCATATGGTTTGCGAATGTGTCCAAATGGGTAGTCTCCTAAACATGATGCATTTTAGGTGTCTACAGATGCCTCAATTTGGGATGCATTGTGAGAAAACACAATGCAGAGCAAAAATAGACCACCTAGAACCATATTGTAGGGTGTGATGATCATTGATCTGATCAATATTGGATGCCCCAGGTCATGGGCTTGAGATGCCTTTGGGGCATTTTGTGAGTTGACCAAGGGCTTATGATGCCTTTGGGGCATTTTTTGAGTTGACCAAAGGGCTTATGCTACCTTTTGGGATTTTTGGGTTGACCAAATGGCTTATGCTACCTTTGGGGCATTTTGGGTTGACCAAAGGGCTTATGTCACCTTTGGGGCTTTTGGGTTGATCAAAGGGCTTATGCTAACTTTGGGGCTTTTTGTGAGTTGACCAAAGGGCTTATGCTACCTTTGGGACTTTTTGGGTTGACCAAAGGGCTTATGCTACCTTTGGGGCTTTTTGTTAGTTGACCAAAGGATTTATGCTACCTTTGGGATTTTTTTTTTATTTTTGACCAAAGGGCTTATGCTGCCTTTGGGGCATTTTGAGAGGTGACCAAAATGCTTATGCTACCTTTGGGGCTTTTTATTTTTGACCAAAGGGCTTATGCTACCTTTAGGGCTTTTTGGATTGACCAAATGGCTTATGCTACCTTTGGGGCATCTTGGGTTGACCAAAGGGCTTATGGTACCTTTGGGGCATTTTGGGTTGACCAAAGAGCTTATGGTACCTTTGGGGCTTTTTGGGTTGAACAAAGGGCTTATGCTATGTTTGGGGCTTTTGTGAGTTGACCAAAGGGCTTATGCTACCTTTAGGGCTTTTTGGGTTGACCAAAGGGCTTATGCTACCTTTGGGGCTTTTTGATAGTTGACCAAAGGGCTTATGCTACCTTTGGAGCTTTTTGTTTTTGACCAAAGGGCTTATGTTGTCTTTGGGATATTTTGTGAGGTGACCAAAGGGCTTATGTTGCCTTTGGGCCTTTTTGTTTTTGACCAAAGGTCTTATGCTACCTTTGGGTCTTTTTGTGAGTGACCAAAGGGCTTGTGATGCCTTTGGGGTATTTTGTGAAGTGACCAAAGGGCTTGTGATGCATTTGGAGCTTTTTGGGTTGACCAAGGGCTTATGATGCCTTTGGGGCATTTTGGGTTGACCAAGGGCTTATGATGCCTTTGGGGCATTTTGGGTTGACCAAAGGGCTTATGCTACATTTGGGGTTTTTTTGTGAATTGACCAAAGGGCTTATTCTACCTTTGGGGCATTTTGTGAAGTGACCAAAGGGCTTGTGATGCCTTTGGAGTTTTTTGGGTTGATTGTTGATTAGGGGAGGTATGATACCAATAATGCCCCAGTTGATGTTTAGCAAATATTTTTGTTTTAATTTTATGTTATGTATGCAATGATGGATGCTATGCTTACATGATTTGATTTTTTTTATGTGATGTGATGTATTGACATGCACTAGCTAGATGATGGATGTATGATTAGATGTTGTGATCTAGATGTGTAGATGGACTACTTATGATGTATGCATTTATGGATGCAATACTTATTGTTATGATATGGTAAATGATATGTAATGCATTAATTACATGAGGATGATCTAATGCAAATAAACCTATATGCTTTAAGAACTTTTAAAACATAAGGAACAAATGTAATATGAGTTTAACAATCTAATGGGTAACACCACAGAATGCATAACAATCATGAATGTAAATAATAACTCTTAACATAAGAATTAATCATTGAAGTATTCACATGTAATATGTGATGATATGATATGTATGCAGTGACTTATGAGATGAAATGATTTGTTGTTGTTAGGGAATTTTTGAGGTTTTCCATGAGACTCAAAAACCCTAGTTGCTCGATCAAGAGTTGTATACTGACCATACAAAGTTTCTGAAGGATAAAGTTCTATTATGAAGACCTATATACTCATTATACCTGTGTGTGCAAATGAATATATTAGATAAAATATAAGCAAACCCCAATGCTAGGTGGGATTCATTCAGCCCATTGTTGTATTAGGTATCCTCAAATGTTTATCCTGATCCTAAGTTGGGCTCAGTCGGATTAGGCCACTAAGCGGTAGAGGATACTAAAGCTTGCTCTTCCACATGCAAAAATTGGTTTGTTCAAAAGTGATATGCTAATGCGATAAACATATCGTCGTGCGCAAGGATACCTTAGGGTTCATCCATGCTAAGAATTACAGGGATTCAAGTTCAATACCCCCTTATTTTCTTCACATTTGTTTGGGATACTTGCTCATGCTTAGTGATGAAAATTCGTTTATTTTGAATTTTTATTTTTATTTTGAGCAAGGGATTTATGTAGTGATGATAATCACTATTTATTTTGTTTTTGAATTTTGCTTTTTTTACGATTTTTGCTTGTTTTGATTAAATCAAGGGATTTCTTTGGGTAGGGGTGAACTTGTCATTTTGCCAATTCTCATAATTTCTGAACCGATCGCATAGGGGGATGACCAAGATAAAATTTTCACCTTAGGATACCTAATACTGGTTTGCACCATTCATATTTCCCTTGTTTCAACTAGGATTTTAGTATTTTTATTAGTGATAAGATTTTGAAATATACCAGGTGCTATCAAAACTAAACCTCACCTATCAAAATCAAAGATAACTTTCTACACAGTTTGATAAAACCACTAGGTATGGTTGAGTAACCGAAAAACCCTAGTATATTCCTCATAGCAACAAGAGGGGTTGTGTTGAAAAACATAGTTACACACATGGGTTATGGATGATGATGGATTTTGAAGATGTATGATTGAGGTACAAATGTGGTGTCATTTGTAAGATTGTGAATACAACCTACTAAATGTAAATGCAACGGATGCAAATATCTAATGCAATGCAACTACATGAATGGAAATGCAAATGTGTAATGCAAATATTTTTGTATTTTTGATGTTTTCAATTATTTTGAGTTTTTGATTGTTTGGAATGTTTTTGAACTTTTTGCCTTTTGAATTGTTTTTAAATTTTTGAATTTTGAATTGTTTTTGTGCTTTTGTGTTGTGTTTTTGACCAAAGGGCCTATGGTGCCTTTGGGCCTTTTTGTGATTTGACCAAAAGTCTTTATGATGCCTTTGGAGCCTTTTGTAATTTGACAAAAATGGCTTGGAGATGCCTTTGGAGCCTTTATGTGATTTGACCAAACGGTTTGGAAATGCCTTTGGAGCCTTTCTATGTTTTATTTTAATGTTTTTTGATTTTTTTGTATTTTTTGATGTTTTATACTATTTTTGTAATTTTGAATGTTTTGAATATTTTTGAAATTTTGAATTTTATTGTTTTGACAGGGGGAAGGTATGATACCTTAGGTATCCCCCGTGTGTGTGCTACTCAATGAAAGTGAGGAAGGTGTGATACCTGTAGAAGTCTCACTTTGCTTCATTGAACTTGATGTGGATGGTGGGGAAGGTATGCTACCTTTAGGACCCCAATTGTGTATGTTTTCCACCGCAATGTAATCATCTTGCTTAGGAAGAGTGATAGAAATCAACTCTCTCAATTGGAGCATGAACTTTTGTGGGGTACCCCTATCTTGATGAGATGAAATGAGTGAACCATCTGTGTGGAGCTCATTTTGTTCTAATAGACCTTGGACCACATTTCAAAATGAATAGTAGTTGTGGATGTCATGCCCCTATATGCAATGATACATACAATGGAGGCTTTCATCAATGGACACATGCTTGGGCTCTCTTTGTTTGACCTCGAGCAACACAAATGCATTTGCCTTGTGCAACTTTTGAAATAAAGTCACAATAGTCATCTCAAATGTATCCGTACCAAGGAAGCTCTGTCCAGGGCAAGTCAATCTTGGATGGATTTATCACAGTTCATGAAGCTCTGCACTCTACTCATAAGACTAACAAGTCTGTTTTTGCCCTCAAGCTTGATATGAACAAAGCATTTGACAGGCTAAATTGGGACTTTCTGATTGTTGTCCTCCTTAAGTTTAGTTTTCACCACCAATGGGTTAATTTGATCAAAGAATTCATTTCTAAAGCATGGTTCTCGATTCTAGTTAATGGAAAAACTATTGGTTACTTTCAAATTCATAGAGGAATTTGATAGAGGACCCTATCAGCCCCATGTTATTCATCATTGTGGCAGAATCTTTAGGCAGAACCATCAAAAATTCTTGTAGTTCAAGGCTAATATCAAGAATCAATGCAACATCTCTCACTAGTGATGTTTCTCACCAACAATTCTTTGATGATACCCTTCTATTGACTAAGGCATCGGTGGTTGAGGCCAAAATAATTAAATACATCCTGCAACTCTACGAGGATGTTGCTGGTTAGAAAGTTAATTTTAGTAAAAGCAAGTTATATTTCTTGAACACCCCCATTCAAAGGCAAGGAAGGATTGCAAAAATTTTAGGGTGTGATATAGCAAACCTCCCCACTTCGTATCTTGGTCTCCCTCTTTTCATTGGTTCTCCGAGAGAGTCAATGTGGGACAAGGTTATTGAAAGAATTCAAAAAAACTTGTTGGATGGAAAGGTCATCTTCTATATCAAGCAGGAAAGATGACCCTCACTAAGGCCTCTATTTAGAGCATTCCAGTCTATTTCCTCTCTGTTTTCAAAGACCTTGTGAAGGTTTTCCAAAAAAATGAGAAACTCCAAAAATAATTTTTATGGACTGGATCAGAGGAGAAAAAAAGGATACACCTTGTAGGACGGACCAAAGTGTGCAGACCCAGGGAAAATTGGGGCTTAGGTTTGAGGAGAATTGCTCATATGAATTTAGCTTTACTAGCTAAGCAGGTGTGGCACCTCATTTCTGGTGAAGAATATGAATGGACAGCTATCATCAAATGAAAGTATCTTCAAAATATGGAATTTCTAAGTGACTCAGTTGCAATCAGAGGTTCTACTTTTTGGAAAGTAATTCTCAATTGTAAGGAAATCATCAAAAAAGGTTTAATATGGGTTTTAGGCAATGGTGAGAGGATAAATTGCTAGAATGATAGGTGGGCTAAGGATGAACCACTGACATAATATCCTAACTTAGCCCGAATCAAAGATATCACGGAAGAACTCATTGGCAGAAAAGTCTTCGATTATATGGTTGAGGATAGAGGCAAAATGAAGTGGAAACACATAAAGATTCAAGGATTTCAAGCAAATTCAAATTATATTTGTAATATTATCGGGCAACAGTTTATCCCCATGAGACCCAAAGAAGATCAATCGACCTGGGCTCCTATGAAAAATGAGCAGTTCATTGTTAAATCAGCTTACAAGCTTATGCTTGATGATGAGGAATTTGTCCTCCAAAAATACTTAGTTTGGATAAAAAATTTAATTCCAAAAATTACAGTCTTTTCATTGCTGGTTATCCAAGGAAGAATTATAACCATTGATAATATGATGCGTAAAGGTATTTGTATCACTAATCATTGTTATCTGTGCAGGGCTAATTGGGAGACCATTTATCACATTTTCCTTGAGTGCCCTTTTTCCTTGACTGTCCTAAGTGGGGATTTTTAGGCCTTCAATATTTCCTGGGTTAAACCAGCCATCGTATTTGATTTATTCGTCCAGTGGCCTTACCCCTTTTCAAGCAAAAGACTTAGATACATTTGGAAAATTTGTCTCAATCACTATCTTTGACAGGTGTGGTTAGAAAGGAACCATAGATTCTTTAATGAGTCTATCCATAATCATCAAACTATCATTGTCAAAATCCTATACTTTGCCAACGAGAATGTGAACCTTATCCCTTTTGATAGTCATAAACCTCATCTACAGGAGACCATAATTGCTCAATATTTAAGCTTAACCTTGTTAGATGAGTCTGTGCCTAGGGTAGTCAACACCATAGCCAATGTTAGGTGGTCCCCACCTCGTACGGGTTGGTTTAAGCTTAATTTTGATGGAGCGGCTAAGCAAAATACTGGCAAAGTAGGCACTGGTGGCATTGTGCGAGATCATAATGGGAATATGATGCTTGCATTTTTCAAATATTTGGGAACAAGGACAAACAACAAATTTGAAGCTAGAGCTATGTGGAGAAGCCTTCAAATGACTCAAGACTTAGAAGGTAATTTGATCATATAAGGAGACTCTATGCATGTTATAAATCTCCTCAATAATTGTAAAACACCTCCTTGGAGGATTAAAACAATTTTTGAAGAGGCTAGGATCCTTTTCTAGGGAAGACAAGACAGAAAATCCCAACATGTTTTCAAGAAGCTAACAAAGTTGTTGATAAGCTAGCCAATTTGGGTGTCGATGGTGATGGACTTTTCAAATGGGAACACGGTGTCCCGAGCAAAGTAAAGGAGCTTATTCAACAATAATGCCAAGAATGATAGTCGAATTTGTCAATAGGGAAGGCACTGGAATTTCAAAGACTATGAGTATTCCCGTCTCTTTTTTGAAATGGACTCACAATAAAAATTATCCGAGCTGTCAGTCTTGGTGGATGCTGCTTGGAAATACCACAAAGACTAATGGGGATAGTCACATGTCAAATAACATGGCTCCTAGTTGTCTTAGTAATTTGAGGTTGGTTGATAATCACATGGCAAGAAAGAAATGACAATATAAGACTTTGAACTAGCCACGTGGACCACCAAATATCCACCACCATAAATCTAGCCAGCAGGTTCACTTCTCCAAGGTTGATTGCCCAAGACGGGATGTGGTCCCAAAGCATGTCATATACGAAAGCAAGCAATTACCAAAGAATTATTAAGAGTAACTATCAGTACAGATCTTGTGGGAGTTTTTCCAGTACTCTGCTATGTGCGTCTACAGCTTTTTATTTCTCCACTGTTTGAAGGAAGGGATCTGTGTCTGTTTCTTTTTTTGTAATTATGATGCAAGTGTGTTTTCTTGGGGTATACCCAAAATGTTATATGGGAAGTTTCATTTTGATAATAGGTTATGTGCCTTACCGAATGTAATGGATTTGGTGACATGTAGATTTTACATATATAGGATCCTTAGTAAGGACATGTTCATCAACAGCCCTGGGCTGATTTTTGTAAAAGGTTTTAGGTCAAGCTGTAAAAACCGGTATTAATGCTATAGTATCTTATCTACCAAAAAAAAATGCTACCTCTTGCTAAGGTAGCTTGTTAGACCTACGAGGTTGTGACTAACCTTGGGGTCTCATCTAGGATGATGTAGCCTCTATTTCGATAGGCTAAGGCACTATGGATGGACCATCTATGGGAAAAGACCCACTATCTATGAGATCTTGAACCACATTCTTGAATCCATGATAATTACAAATGCCATGGCCCTCCATTCGATGATAGATATAGTAATGGTCCTCTCTATAACCCTTAGTTTTAGCTCTATTTAGGTCTAAATGAGTGATGTTTGGTAAGGTGATGACCTTAGCTTCCTAAAAATTTTGAAAAATATTTGTCATAGACTCGTTTAAAGGAGTCCAAATGCGTTGCTACTATTTTGAGTGTTTAGCATGCTTTAGCCTGGTATGAGGACCAGGTTGAGCCCTAGGTATGTCACTTGTTGGCTCAGGGGGATCTTCTTGCCTTTTTGATGCAAGATATGGATTGTTGACTAAGATCATCTATTGGTCGACAACTCGAAGCTGCTTATTTTCAAGCATGTTATATAATATGGCTCTAAAACCCCGATATGATTGAACACCATGACCATTTTGCGTATGATATAGATAGTGTGACTCTACCCTTAATATTTTGGATGATTTTGATCTAAAGGTTGCACCTCATGTTGGGTGATGGTATTTATAGCAATTAATCGATTGAAAATTGATATAACATGCTCAGACAATGAGGGATGCTTGCTAGGTTGTTGAGGTGGCCGGGTTGGTGCTTTTTTTGGTTGAGGCTTTTCACATGGTTGTGCAAGAGACAGTTTGACCTTAGATGAAGGTTGCTTCTATAATTCTAGGCTCTCAAGTTGTTTCATGATAAAGTGCAACACCTCATTTTGTTGCTCCATTTGTGCCTCTATATTATAGAGGTAATTTTGCATATGCTCCAATACTGATAAGGCTCCCATGTGTATTTCTAGCGATTGGTCCAAAATACCATTTTCTATTAAAGGAGGTGATAAAGTAGGTGCTAAATATCCACCAAGTAACTGTAACTCACCCATTTCCTTTATTCGATTCAATGTGGATGCTTCATGATGATCCACCTCATTAGTGGTATTCATATACTCATGTTTATGACTCAATTTGTGTTTCTATTTCATATTGTGGTGTTGCACTATGCTAGCTTTGGTACCCCCATTTAATGTTGGGAAACACTTGTTATTGTTCTGGAGGAGGCACCATGAGAAGTGAGTCAGGGGTGACTAATTCCAATGGTTTTGACCCCTTCAATGTAGAAGCAACATCTGGTTGCACCATATCTTGTTTTATCTACTTTTGAGTTACTTGGTCTTCTGCCCTACTATTGACCATTTCCAAGAACTTCTAAGAAGGCACTTTTTCTTATGGCTCATCGACCTTCTTGTAATACTTGAATGGCTCAAGATCATGGGGGACCACGTACACTTGTCCTTGGTGTATTGGTGCACTATGGAAGGTATGCACTCCATATCCCTCATCCATGGTTTGCCTAGCAATATGTTATACTACCTCTCACCCATAGGATATGGCACAACATAGGTATTGTCTTTATCCCAACCTATATAGGTAGGATTATTGTGCCAATTGTTGAGGAAGTAGCATCATTGAAGGCCCTCAATGTGAATGTTGAGTCCGTAATGCATGAAGGTGGCAAATTTAAATGCTTCAAAGCTACAACTGTGATGATGTTGGTATATGACCTAGTATTAATCAAGACTCAATTGTACAGAATATGATTGATGCTTGATATGATGTGTAGCGGAGGATCGGGTTCATCCTTAGAGATTGGCTTAATCTCCTATCTATGAAAGGTAATCACAAGGTCCTTTTGTAAGTGAATTGAACTCATTTTTGGTGTGGAATATGATAGATTATCAACTTTAGTTGGATTTTTTGGCATGTTGGGTTGATCAAGGCATATTTTGCTTCCTATTGTAGTATTGATCATACTGATAAAACCCTCATTAGGCGGGGCTATGTGCACCTCATTGATGTGCTCAACTTGATATTGTTGGCCCCATGATTGGGAAGAAGATTTTTGAATATGTCAATGTTTTGTAATTCATTCTTATCCAACATATTTTGCACTACATTCTTGAACGCAACACAATCTTGGATATCATGGCCATTTTTTCGATGATAAACACAATAGATATCTTCCCTATACCCCTTAGGTTTGGGGCAATTAGGATCCAGGGTGTGCACCTTAGGCAAGTTTAAAACCTTGGCCTCACAAAGGTGGTTGAAAATTGATGCCAAAGATTCAAGCAATGGTGTATAGTTACGAGGCATATGTTTCTATTTGTCCTTGCCTTGCTTCCTGTTGTGCTAGTTGTAATACGTAGTAGAAGGTTGATCTTGATAGTTTTCTTGTTGTTGGCTCTGTGTTGCTTTTGGAACATTTACCATGATCTGGTTAATGTGCGCAGGTTGGACCTATTGCGATTGATATCGCGTGCTCTTGTTCCATTATTTCTTATTACAGAGCTTTAGGTCTCCTTCTTCCAGCTTTATATCTTCTATCAGCTTGGCTTGATCCAAGGCTTCCTTGAATGTTTCATACTGTTGTAGTTGCAATAACAATGAGATGTGCTTTGCGTAGCTCTTTGTAAACATCCAAGTGAGTTCTTCAGTGGAGACAAAGAATGATAGTTTCAACATGATTTTTCTCCACCTTTCCCCATATTCCATCACTGGCTCATAGTCATACTACTTTAAATTAGCCAGATTGGACAGGTTCACCTTCTTCTTGGCATTGAAGGAGAAGCGTTCAAGGAACGCATTCACCAGTTACTCAAAACTAGTGATGTTATGCTTAGGCAATTGATTGAACCATTGAGTTGTTATGCCTGAGAACGTCATGATGAATGTTCTCAACATTAGGGCATCATTCTACTCAAGGTGGAAGCACGCATTCATGAATTTGGTCACGTGTTCCTGTGCATCTTCCTCTCCCTTAAACTTGTCTATCCTAGGCATTTAAAAGTTCCTAGGATATGCAAGACTTAGGACTAAGGGGCACAGAGGTTGGTTGTGTATTTTTCTTAAGGTTAGCTTTTGCCTAGTTATGTCCTACTTCTCGAGATACTTGAATTTCTTAGCTAGCACTTTGTATGCTTGAGAAGAACTGATCTCTTCCTTCCAAATGGGTCTCTAAGGTGCAAGCGGAGGCAAGTCTCTTTGATTACAAGGTGGTCGACTATATTCATCGGCCATGTCTATAGAAGATTGTTCAAGATATTGCTGATCATGGTCATCCGACTCTAATCTCTCATATTGCCTATGCTCGGGCTTATTTGGCACTAAACACTCATGTGGCCAAGAAGCATGTTGATAGGTATAGTGAATATAATTATATACTCACCTATTGTGCAACTCAAGGTATGAAATAGAATGTCTCTCATTGTGTTGCTACCTATACTCACTATGGGGAGGTAATTATGATTGAGCCAATCTATTTGATCGCTCTTCACGCTCCTTTAGATCAAGGAGACGTTGCTCTTATAGGCGGTGTTCATATAATAGTTGTTGGCACAACTGTTGTTGTTGTGCACTTTCTCATTCTATGTTTTATAAATGCTCATGCTCAATGCGTAAATCCTTTAATTGATCTTGGAGCATTTTTTCTCTCTGAATTGCAATGGACTTATGTGACCAATTTGATCGGTTTACTATGCTGGATCTATGACTCTGCAACTCTGTGCGAGGGTTCTTTTTTACTTAAAATTGTGCAAAAAGGTTGGCCACTCTCTTTCCTCAATGATTCAATATTTCATTGATATTATGCTCTTCCCTAGGGGTGCAATATTCATGCAAGGATGTTGTGGGGGTATCACGTGTTTGCTAGGAACACTCATTGCAGGTACGAATATGATGCAACTGAATTACAGTTCCTTCGTCCATGATGTATTATTTAGTAGATCTAGTAGATCCATGAGGGGTACAATCATGATATATGCTACCATGCTCAAATATCCCATGTTGGGATCTTCTAGCACCTTGATCTAAGAAGTCAAGGTGATGGGTCTTCCAAGGTTGGGCAAGAGGAGTTCCTTCCTTTCCAATACTATGGTGAGACAACCGACATCTTCCATGTTTGAAAGGATTTGGAATTACAATGGGTATGCAACTGGTCAACTTCCCTCTATCTCACCCCTCATTAGGATGATTTGAACTCTCAGTGTAATGAGATGTGGTGGGTCTGGAAGTATTCTCGTTTAGGTCATGAGAAGATCTAGTGTTGGTTCTCCTGTGCAGGGTTTCTTGGTGAGATTCGCTATTAGTGGTGTTGTCTCCCATGAGACTACCTAAATTTTATTTAGATATATTCTAGGTAGGTGTGTTTCCCCTAGGGCAGTCCAGGCCCTTTGGTGCATTGGGTGCAACCTTAGTCTTGGATCGAGGATGGCCTCGTGTACTGACCATGACCTTGTGAAATTTGAATTCCAAAAAAGGTTATGGGTGTTATATACCAAAAAAATCAGCGTAATGATTTTATTGTAATGGGATATGACTCCAATAAGTGAATTTTGGGTCAAAATTTTATATTTTTGAAATATTTGGCCAACCAGGGCCCATGGGGAAATGCCCACTTTTAGGAATTTTTAGGAAATTTTGAATCATGAAGACTTAGGACTCCAAATTTCTTTGAGAGGTGGTCAAGGGGCTAACTAAGACAATAAATTTAGCAATTTTTGGAGTTGTCTAGCCCATTTTATGACTATTTTAGTGCATTTTTTTTCCCTATTTTTGGCTTCAAAAATAGAGTGATCATAAAACCAAAATAAAAATTTCGTTATAGCTCCGATTTGCATGATCCTCGATCTGTTAGACGTAGAATAAAAAATAACTTTTTTTATATATTTCCTTGAAAAATTAGGGTTAGGTTGATTACCCCAACAATAAAGAAACACACAAAGTAGACAATGTGATTATCTCTTTTACAGATTAGATGTGTTTCCTAAAATTGGTTTTAGTGTGTTTCAAATGTGTTGTTCCTCTTGTTTGCTTTTTCATGTTTTGGAATTAGAATGATGGAACTCAATCAAAGTGGTGACTAGGAACACTAGTGCCAAACATGATTTCTCAAAAGAGTCTAGGGTACACCACTTAAATCCCAGTGGGGGGTTCACCTAGCTCTTCCACTCTAAATCAATAATTGCTCCAATAGTGGGAGACAGTTTGAACACAAGTGAAATGCACCAACTTAAAGGAGTCCCCTATTCTATCTAAGGACATCTAGAGGGAAATCTGATGGAAGAAGATGAATTCCAACATCATCGACCTGAATTGGGGGTCGGTGATGAAATCCAACCTTACCAATGTTATTGTAGAACATGCAAGTGTGTGGGGTTAATTTTATATTTTGAAATATAAAATGATGCATCAACTAGAATTCATGATTTACATCAATACATGCCTAAAAAGAATGTTTGCTTTTAGAAATATGCATATCTAATGTAATCTAGATGATCTTCATGTGATCCACTTCCTACTTTGTGAATGGGCGGCCACTAGTTGGGCCACATGCAAGCAAACTTACACACAGAAGCCTAGAATGCTAGAGACTAGGGAAGACCTTACAGGAAGAGGTCCAATGTTCCTAACAGTGCCTAGAGGAAACTAAATATATCTAAGAAACTTAAAATGCAAATTTCTTTTCATTTTCTTCACTTTTCTCTACTTAGACTATGTTTTTGCTTTCTAATTCTAGAAAATAAATGCAGATATAAAATCATAGAGAAGACAGAGGCTGAAACCAACCTCAAATTCCACTCTAGTGATGAAAAATTTGAGCTCTATTGCACTCTACTGCTAGCCACTATCTACCAGAGTGGCTGATTTTGGCCACTGTCAGCTACAACGACTAAGATCTGTTGGTTATTGTTGACTAGAGCGACCAAACTTGCACACAAAAACACACCCAAAACATTAGTAAAATGGTCAAAAAAAAAACCTGGTGGGCGTCCCATCGTGATCACCATCTATGTGACCTCAGGAAGCATGAATCCCCGGTTGCCCTACTTGCAATTTTTGATTTACTATGTATATTAAATCACTTGCACAAAATGAAAGTACAAAAAGCACATGCAACACGAAAGTAAGAAAACAAATAAATATGCTTTATTTATTGATATCTCAGTCCTCGATTACAAGTTTTTCCCTCTGAGGGATACCCATAATTTTGATACAAAGAGTTACACAATATAGGGTGGCGATGGGATGTATTTCCTGCAAGGGAACGGTGCATCTACACAGGCCTCCTAGTCCCGAACACAAAATTGTATGGGGGCTTACAGATGCCCCCTTCTCTAGATCTGGTCCGGAAGGGATCTTTGTGCTCCTGCTACTTCAATATGGTCCTAAAGATATGTACCTGCACTCATGGAAACAACAAATCACGCTTAGTAGGATGGGTCACCTCTCCAGATGAGGCCTTTGTTAAAAAATCTGAATAATCATGATAATAATGACATACAAGCATAAAAAAATAATGAATGCATAGAAAGTTAAGAAATATGAACTAGATGCGTTAATGAAAGCAAATCTAAGCTATGACTAACTCTACAAATCAAGCAATGATGAGTCTAGACTAAATCAAAGAGAAATAATGCCTATGCCCTAAGATATGCCTGCGGGCCACTATTCGAGATAATTGCCATGATCTGAAGCTCTTCACTTTGTTAATAAAGGGTTGTTACGCTATCCCCTTTGCTATAATTTATGTTCAAGGGTCACCGGGCGTGTCTCCTACACTGATTTGTGGTTGGTAATATTGAATATAAAAACTAGTGCATGGCAATAGCTCAATCGGATGATGCTCCAAGGCTCCTCAAAGAGACGTAGCTTGGTTCTCCATTTTTAAAGGGCTTCGCTACATAACTCTAAAAAATTGTGGATCTTTTACCTTTTGTGGGAGAGTCTATATGTAGACTTTCCTCTTAGATCTGGAACCTGGCTTCCTGGAGAAGCCTCAATCCAAATTGCATGCGACTGACCATCCCGGGTGAGAAGCGTCAGTCACAAATTGGCATGGAAGGGGTAGTTAGGGGGAACTCGGGGACGTCCTTGCAAAAATATGCCCGCTAACCATGCAAATGTGCAGTCAGACTACGTGATCTAGGCCCATATTCATGTCAATACTATGTGTGATATTGGTCGCTATCAGTTTCAGCAACCAGGTGTGGTCGTTGTAGTCTTTAGCGACCAGGTGTAGTCGTTGTAGTCTTCAATGGCCAGGCCTGGATGGACTATAACTACCTTGTTTGAGTGGTTGGTACCACTGCTCTCTCTTAGAGAGATCCAAGAGGATTTATATGGTTTATGGATGTTTCCATATGGGTAGTATCCTAAGCATGATGTGTTTTAGGTGTCTACATATCCCTCCCTAGATCTAGGATCGATGGATCGTCTAGATCAACTTCTTAGTAGAAATATGGGTTTGGGGGTCCCTTGAATCCCCTCTCTAATGAATACATGGTACTAGATTGGTCCTATTGGTACCCCTATCAAGCACCAAACTAACAAACCACCCATAAAAATGATGGACCTCTCACTCCACCCATGGTCTCACTAGCCATATTACTTACCTAACATAAGTTAGATGGTAGACATCATTATGCCATCCAAGATTATTCTTATATGGTCTCCAAATAATTTGTGGTACCTACAAATAATCTACACCCCTCTATGTGGCCTACCCTATCATGCTTTAAAGTGTCAACCTTATTTGTACATCATCAATACCTCTTAGTCATCTACTTTTCCTAAAAACCTTAATGGTATTATCACCATGATATGTTCACAAACCCACACTTGGAGTAGTGTGTTGCATGTCAATCTCCCCCTGTCTCCATACACAATCTTATATAGTATCTAGTAATGTCATACCATCACTATTGGTCCCCTTGTGAAGACCAAATGTTGGTCCTATATATTTGCTACCATCTCTACCTAACCATAGTGGACCATCCTCTTACTCATGTCATGAAGTAAGACCCTAGAAACTAGAGCACAAAATAATATAGTCTCTCTATCTAGTTGGACCCTACATATGTGACATAGATGTTAATGTTGGATCTAATGACAAGGAATATCATGTCTACCATCAATCTCTCTAGATATTTCCTCTAGTCTTAGGTCATCTATACCTATGATCTTCTAATCAAGAATCTAAGGATCCTCCACACATCCTCTAGAGTCATAGTTATCTTAGCTAAAAGGTATTCATATTTGAATATCAATGCTCAGCTAGTGCTATCAAGAGTGCTCTATCAAACTCCATCTCTAGTAGGAGGGCTAGGTGGTATAGCCCTAATGTCACTAGAAGAGCATGATTAAAAACGTATAGTAGCACTAGGATGGTCTCCAATGAATGGTATTATTGGGGTAGGGGGAGGGGGTATAAATGACTCCCACACCATAGGCATAATGACCCTCGATAGATGTGTTGCCTCTTCGAGTGGGTGCTTCTAATGCCCTACACCTTGCTTGGTGTGCAAGTCCTGGGAAGTCTAGGAAGTATAGGATACAAATCCTTTAGATGACCTCCAATATATACTATAAATATTTCTTGCCATTAGTGCTCTTAGGTCCATAGCCAATCCTCAGTAAGTTTCATGATGATGCTTTTAATATAACACTTTTTCCATATAGGTGAGGGTCATACATCTAGGGAACTAAACACATAAACATAATGTGCAAGGTTTGGGTTTTAGTTCTAAATGGGAGGAATTGGGGGCCAAAAACCCATAATGTAGGGGCTTAGGGGTGAGAGCTCCCAAAGCAAAACTTGACCTCCTAAATTTTTGGAGCATGCATGATGCAAGCTTGACCAAAATTTGGATGACCATTATTTTCTTTTCACCTAGAATTCTAGTTTTTGGTGCTTGTTCTAGTTGGTATGTATTGTTTCTTACCTTTTTTTAGCTTCATTTAGTGTCCCTATTATCATTTCTAGCCTATGATAATTGGATGTTTATATTGGGTGGGTGCATCCAAGTTGTAATTTCCTTTTGATTGTGCACCTCGCTGCTTCAGGTTGTTATTAAAACTTTGTGACTTCTTATTGTCAACTTTTGATTAAAAATCTTGGCCACCAGTCTCGTGTGCCTATCTCTACTCCATTTCATATCTTAATTAGCTTTCTTTCCACAAGAGTCTCTCTTTGTAAAATTGGCCAAGTTAGTTACTCCTAAGTGTAGTGAGAATTCACTATATTATTAGTGGCTCACATGGTACCCTCACCTTGATGAGGATAAGTTACCTAGAGAAGCCACAATCTTATCCATTGGGCACAAAGTTAAAATTTGGGGCAGAGGTAGGGAGGAAATTAGATGTGGGAACTTTAACCACTAGTACACCACTTTGCAAAAACTAGGATCTCCTTTAAATGTAGGTATTTGCCTACAACAAAATAAAAACTATAGTACATATGTACAAGGGGTATGGGTGGCCTCTATCCATTGGGTATGGATTTGAGAACCCTCTAGATGGTCTCTTGAGCATATTGTTTCTTTCTCTTCTTCTAGTTTTAAGAGTAAAATACTTTTACCCTCAAATAGCTAGGGTTCTTGAGCAGCCCCTAACGATAAGTTGACTGGTACTAAGGATGTTTGATTTATTTGATGCAGGTTGGCTAGTATTAGGGCTAATTCCTTTTTTTCCATTGATATTTTTAGAGAATATTCTCCACTCTCAATTTAAATTATATCTCCTTTGAACTATTAGGGGTGGAGGAAATTGCTTCTTGGTCCTACTAAGTGCTTATACTTGCTTTCTCAAGCATCTAAGATGAAGTGGTTTTCATTACCTTTGCTCTCTCTTGGCCCATTTGGTTATTGGTTTGGCTTTGTGGCCCATTGCTTACTACTCCCTTTGCCTCCATGCACTCTTCTTCCTCATCCCTAATTATAGCAATCTAGTCAAAAGTAGTAAGTTTTTGAGTGACAGAAGGATAAGTGATAGGATGGATAACTAGTGGTGGTGGCTCTATCTCCTTAAACCCATTTACAAATAGGGCAACGATCTGGTCCCATTCATATATTGAGTGTGGGGAAAAATATTCATACCCCTCATGGGATTTTTGTAACACCCCTACTTGGTAGAACTCTTTATGAACAATGAACTATGTGTTGATGTGAATGATTAATGGTATAGTTTCTTTCTTGATGTCTATATGATGAAATGATTTTAGTATTTTTGGGCATAGAATATGGTACTGCTGATGCATTTGTGGATGTAGGATTAAGTACCTCTCTCTGGTGGGAATATATGGGTAAACCACCTACAACGAGAGATATTTTAGGAAATGATGATGATGACTTGTTCATCGATAGCTCAGGGTAACATGGAAAATTACCTTTCATGTAGATTCATATCATTTTGTTTGTTTCCATGTTCACACCATTGGGTCATGATTTTTCTTGTGCATTGATCCTCCTCAATAGGGTTAGTGATAGTTTAGACTATCATAAAAGACCAAATACTTGGGGATAAAACAATGGTGTAGGATATTGTTGATGTGATGCCATGATTGTTTATGTTTTGCCTTGTTGAAAAAAAGGTTGTTATGTATTGATTAGAAATTTAATACTTTTGTATTTACTTGAATGGTAGCTTAAATACCTTAGTAAATCAAGTATTATATGGTTTCTATATATATTTATATTTTAAAAAGTACCAAAGCACCAAATAATAAGTTACCATAGAATGTGAGTTTGTTTTAAGTAACTTATTATGTTTTGAAAGTTATGGTAAGCAAGCCACCCATTGGGAAGATGAAGGTAAGCTTTAGTTTCATTAAATACTTGGAAAATGAAACCACTAGAGAAAGCATGATAAGGTGGCACATAACGCTCCTTGGGTATTTGGTGTGCATTCACCCATGCAAAGTAATGCTCCTTACTTAAATCCAAGGGAAGGCAAGCAAAAGAAAGGTAATCAACACCTGAAAAGGTAGTGGAGAACCATAGGTAGAGGGGAAAAGGTTTGGAAGCAAGAAACAACATTCAAGATGTCCTTTGGAGCCAAGTGGAACTTGTATTTTAGCTTTTATTTGTGTTTTCTCAAACTCTTAGTTTATGAAGTTGTTTTAACTTTCTCATTGTTGCCTTGTTTGTCTTTTGTTGGTTGTGCTTTCTTTGTTGGGTTTTAATTTTTGTTGAATGTCTACCTCATTCTGAGTAGTTATCTTTATTTAGAGTTTTTTGCATTGCTTGGATCATTTAGGAAGGTCAGTTTTCCTTCCATCCATGTCCTATTCTTTCCTTTTGTTGCAATAATCTAAGCTTGTTCAGTTGAGTGCTTTGTTTTCCTATTTGTAAGCCTGTGTGAGGTCATCTCGCAGTGATGCATTAATTAATTATTTTGTTTGTACCTTGTTGTTTGCATTGCTTATTTTAGGTAGGTGGAGCACCCTTACATCTTAGCTCTGTTTTATGTGAGATTTGTTTATAGGTTGGTGGGAAATGTCTTGTAGAGTCCTTTAATTTTTAGAGGATATATTTTTCTTGGTTGGTCTATGTGTTCTTTTGTTGCTTTGAAGCTTCTTTGAGCTCAGGCACCTACCTTTAATTTTATGGTTTTAATTCACTAGTGTGGTTTATTGGAAGGTTTAATTTATTTAAATAACATAGATGATTTTTTTTTTAAGTTAAATCTTTATTTTGTCAAGAACATAGATGGATTTATGTTTAAGTTAAGGATTTATTTTGTAAAGAATATAGATGACTTTATGTTTAAGTTAAAGCTTTATTTTGTAAAGAATATATATGGCTTTATGTTTAAGTTAAATATTTATTTTATAAAAAATATATATGGCTTTATGTTCTAGTAAAAGCTTTAATGAATGTAGATGGTTCTATGCTTAAGTTAAAGCTTTATTTTGTTAAGAATGTAGAGGTTTATTTTTATACTTAGGTAAAAGCTTTATTGTAGCTTGCATTTAAGTGAGAGCTTTATCTTTTGTTTTATTAATACTTAATATGCTAGGCTTTTGGAAAGCTAAGAGGTAGCTTTATTTAAGTCTTATATATAGTTGGTTTTGAAAGAGAGACTACTATAATGATTCCTAAAGACTTTGGTAGGCTAAGGGATCATTATAAAGAGAAGTATGGGATTCTCTTTTATAGGATGTATTGCTTGTTCAATGGTTTTGAAAGAGAAACTTATATAATAATTCTTGAGACTTTTGTAAGTTAAAGAATTATTATAAGAAGTATGGGATTCTCCTTAGAAATCTTTCTTATGTTTTATGCATGGTTGTTGCATAATATAAAATGGCATGTTTTAGTTTGGATTGCATTTAGAGCTGTCTTGATCCCTAAGTAAATCTCATATGTTGTAGGTGGCTCTTCCATCTCAATGAATCTTGCAGATGCTTAGTGGGCTAGAGGTCCTTGGTGGAGGTTTCTTAGCTTTTCAAATATATTAATGATGTATATAAGCAAAGGATTGTAAAGGAAAATATGTTCTTGGATGATTTGTAAGACTTGGCTATTGTTCAAAATAATGTTTTATGTTGCTCTAATGTTTCCTTTTGTTATGAGCAATGAAGTGTTTGTTTTAGAAATCTTTTGTTCTTAGTTAGCATGGGACTACTATGAATATGATAATGGAATGGTTGATGATCTCTTTAGCTATTTCCTTTAGATGATAGTATGTTTCCTTGAAGCCATTTGATAAGTAATGGAAATATGTACAATGTGGTTTAAATTCTATCATGGATTAGGTAGATTTTTTTTTAAACTTTATATCAAGTTCTTTGTGTTGAATAAATTTGGCTTTTGGTTAAGAGGAGCTCTTGGATTATTTTTTTAGCATTTCATATTTGATGGATTATGTCATGCTTAATAATATTATTTTAATTTAGAGTAATTGATGCAATTTTTTATCTATCCTTGGGTTGGGTAGGAATGTTCCTCTAGATAGCCATAAAGCCCAATATTGGGAGGAGTTATGTGTATGCAATAACAAGGTAAACATAAGTCTTAGAAGGATTTGTATGGACACAATAGATAGGAACTCATGAACTTAGAAGGATTTATGTGGATACAATAGCCATGGTACTTGTAAATTATTATTATCATCTTAAATTTGTAGGATCGGGTGTACCCTCAACTAGGAGTTATGGGAATAATTACAAGTGAGTAGTGGTGATCACTTGATCGTATAGGATCAGGTAATCATGTCAGTTATTGTAAAAGTGACAATGACCTTAGTTAGACCATGAAGGTGTGGTAACTAATCACCAAATTTCTATGCTTTATTAACTTGCCTAGATGGACTTAGAGTATGGTTAGGGAATAAGCATCCCCTTTAAGTGTTGTGGGCTTTAAAGGATAATCCCTATACCATGGTCACATGGTCCCTAGCTGATGAAGGTATGGGAAAATTTTTGGTACCACTTATTGGCATCCTTCTAAACATGTAGGTTTAGTAAGGTGAACCCCAAAAACTCATGGGAATTGACCATTCCTATCCATTGAGTATTGTCTGCAATGACTTGGAACTCAAATGTGGTGAAGCCTTGTATGATGAATTATTATAAGGGTTATGAACATTTGTAGGTAATCTATCCCTTTTCAAAAAAAATTGGGTTGTTACACTTTCCCTCTGAATGATGCCACAAGTAGCCTTAGAGCCATGTTTTTCTTTTCGATATTGTGCAATTGATAGAAGCAGACCATAACTTGTAGATGCATCCACAAATATGATAAACCTTTACCAATATAAAATATACCACAATTTCAAGTGCTGATATCAAAATGTTATCACATACATCTGGTGGCATCAAAGGTCACAAGGGGTTTCTTTTATTCCATGTGGCAACACTCACAAAACTGGGAAGTAGCCATATTTAGGCATGTAGATCTGGAAGGAGTCCTCTTATGATCTTCTAGGCCCTTTTCTAGGAGCAAAGTTGCTAAGTGAATATTGCATTTGCTCTAAGATCTTATAGGTTGGGACCTTCACTAGAATCCCAATCTGATGTCCTTATTTTTAACTTTCTCTAGATATTCATCATTGCATAGAGTTTCTAGGTGAATGCTTTTTGTGATTTAGTAAGTGATAAATTAAGACCATCAAAATCTCAAGTTATGCTTTATGCTTTGGTTCCCATCAGGAATTACAGTTTCAACTATTGGGAAGACAAAAAATGCCCTTGTACCCTAGGTATCATGACCCCTTATGAATGTGGTGTCTCTTTGAGAAGGTGTGTTCGGTGTCCTATGCCTCACTTTGGGTGCTAGTCCTAGGAAGTCTAGGAAGTGTGGAACGTGACTCCTTCAAAAAAACTTTAATGTTTTTAACCAAGATTGGCTCCTTAACTAGGTGTGATATTTGACACTCTTCCTCCTACACTAGCCTACGCTATTGGGTGATTTTCCAAGGAAAAGGGAGAGATGAAAAATGCAATAAATGATTGAAATAAAATGATGAAAAGTAGTAAAAAATAGCATAGACTAACTAGCCTAAGCTACAGATGGTAATGCACCAAATATCTAAGAGACTCATTATACCATGGTGGGTTGATTGAACACATGCATCTTAGTTGATAATGTACAAGGAATACAGTCTCCTAAAATATGATTCATATAGAACACCCATACAAGAACTAGGATATGCATATTAAAATAGTCACAACTTTTTATTTGTGTGAACTCTATATTATATAAATACCAAGAAAAGAGGCTTGAAAACTAATCAACTAACAATACAAGGATCAAGCTAGGTTAAGACATAAGAGAATGAAATAAAACCCCACACAAATCCAAATACTAGGCACAAGTATGGATGGATTTCAATACCTTAAAATGAAGAGAAAATAAATATTTATAGACAATATTTAGGAGCTTTCCCTCTCTAAAATTTAAAATAAATTCTTTCAAAATTCCCACCCACATACTTTTGCATTGATGGTGAACAATCTTGAGGTTGTTGGATCTAGAGTTGTATGAGGTGAGATCTTACTGCCCATGCTAGAGATCTATTACAAATATTTATTACCATTAATTCTCTTAGGTCCATGGTCGCTCATCAGTAAGTTTTATGATGATGCTTTTAATATTGCATTTTTCATATAGAGTGGAGGGCAGTACATCTGTGGGATTGAACACCTTAGCACAATGTATAAGGTTTGGGGTTGTGGCCCCAACTTGGGGAATGGGTGCCAATGGCCCTCCATGCATGGGCTCAAGGGCAATAGATTCTAAAGCAAAACTTGGCCTCCTAATTTTTTGGAGCATGGGTGATGCAAGCTTAACTAAAATCTAATGACCATTATTCCTTTGTTTTTCCCATAAAATATTGGTATTTTGTGCTTGTTGTTGACCTTTTGTATGCTTCATTTGGTGTCCCTATTATCACCACTAACCTACAATAAATATATGTTTATTTTGGGTGGGTGTATCCAAGTCATATTTTCCTTTTGGTTGTGTGCATCACTACTTTGGGTTGTCATCAAAACTTTGATTATGTCTTCTTATGATCAGCTTTTGATCAAAAAACCTGGCCATCGGTCCCATGCATCTGTATTTGCTCTCTTTCAAATCCCAATTAGCTTGCTTTCCACCAGAGCCTCTCTTTGTAAAATTGGATAAGTTACTTACTCCTCTTGGGTGTAGTGAGAATTCACTATAGGGATCATCTCTCTTGACACTAGTGTTTATAGCCAAACTTGCATCTAAACCAACCCAAGCTCTATTAGTCTGGGAAGGCATAAGAAAAAACTAGCAAAATATGCAATTCTTTTGTGTAGGTGTTAAAGAACAACCATAGCATGACAATATCACTAGGCAAAAGTACCACTAGGATGTAAAAGAACCATCACTCAGTGAAAGTGCCGCTAGGGTACAAAAGTGCCACATATGCACAAAAGCACTGGCATTGTGCAAAAGTACTAATATTTTAGTTGAGCATTCTCTTTGAGGAAAATATATAAAAATGTGATTAATATTTTGTGCTATTACTCTACCTCCTATTGTGGGTGCCCTCACCAAGTCTGTAGAGTGTGCTAGTCTTTCCTGGTGAGCCATAAAAAATGAGATTCCTATCATTGCTATAGAGCTCCTAATACTCCTCTCTATAGTAAAAATGAATGAATTTTTACCTACCCATACCTTTTACACTTGATATTCCAAACCAATTTTTTCTATTTGTCCCTAATTTCTAATCACTACACCCATGTGGATCATAATCAAGTCGATTTTTTTAGTCCAAATTGATTTTCCCTTTGAAATTTGAGGGGGCAAACTAAGGCATGCCAACATTTCATGCTAGCTAAAATGCATATTATAACACCACCTCTAAGAAAACATTCATAACATCAATCATCTTACATAACTAATTATAAGCAACAAAAAATCTTCCTATCTCAAAATTAGGGTATCTATGTTGGTTTTGAATGTATTATTATGTAATAAATGCATAAAAGGAGGGAAATATAGACACCCACTTTTGATCATAGGTCTAATCTTAAAGTTTACCAATATTTTCATTAGTTAGCCTTTCAATAAACCAAACTAGATCAATCTTTCTTATACCCATATTTAGAGCATTTATTTCTCCAAAAGCAAAAGTGTTGGGACTTGAGTGAAAGCATCAACGGTGCTTTAAAAACCCTAGCAATGCTTTTGTTAAAAAATTACTTTTGACCTTTCCTACCCAAAATTGACCTCCAATGGTCATGATGATGAAAGCACCATTACACAAGTGACTTTGGTGCTTTTACCAGCCTGTGCTTTTGACTATCATGCACCAAAAAAAAATTTGTACCCTCCAAGTGACCCACCATTAACTTATAAGATCCCTAAGATGTGATTTGTAGCTCCCAATAGAAATCTAAAATCCAATATTTTCCATTTTCAATCTTCCTCTATTAATGGCTTCTTGATTTCTTTTTGAATTCATACCATATTTAATCCTGTACTCTTTAATACATTTTCCCCCCCAACAAGCCATGTCTTCCCAAATATTGGGAGAGCCCAATCCATGGCCTTTTTGAAGCAACAAAATTTGACCAAAATCTCTCTAGAATCATAGGAATTTATCATTTTGCATGGAAATATTATGCCATCATTTTTTTAAGGCCATCCTTGAAATCATTCAATTTTTTGTGCTTGCAAGCATCTAAGCATCCAAGCTCTCTTCAAGCAATCAAGAATCTAAACAATCTCCAAGTGTTCAATAATTAGCATTCAATCACCAAGCATTCAAGCCTATAAACTCAAGCTTTCAAGTGACTACAAGAAATCGAGCAAGCTTTCAACAAGATTCCATAAAGAAGGGGAAACAACATCTTGGGTTGTGCTCTTTCCTCGTATTTGTTTTTGGCACTGTCTTTCTCTTATAAATGTAAGATTTTATCTTGTTGCATATTGAATAATATTACACATTGTATTTTCATCTAGTTAATATCTCATTTAATCACCTTAATCTTTATTTAAAGTAAGGATTTCTCTATTTTTTTGTCGTATGATAGTTTCTATGCTCCCTAGTCAGAGACCATTATTACAAGCATTCCATTAGCTTATCTCACATTAAAATTGCTTTTCTACTCTTAGAATCAAAAGCATTGTTAGATTATAGGTCTGATGGTGCTATTTTTCTTTGGTTTACATAAAGCAAAAGCATCAACATCTAGAAAAAGTTCTATTGATGCTATCTTGGTGATGCTTTTGCCACTTAGCATTTATTTCATGCATTTATCATTTCTATAATTTTTCTTATCTATTTGGACAATGGACTAATTGTTTTCCAAGGGAGTTTTACATTATATACTAGCTTAGATAGACTCCTCTATTGTTAATCCCTTATTTTTCTAGTTGTTTTGTAGGAAAGTGAAAGTGCCATGGATAGAAAAAATCTTCGATAGTGCTTATTTGGACTAATGGTGCTTCTGCCCTTGTGACAAAAATAGGTCTTTTTGCTTCATAATATCTATAATTTCAACATTTATAATCTAATTCTATTTTTTGCTTTCTATATTAGTCTCTATTTTGTTTTTATTTAACAAAAGAAGCAAAAGGGAAAGAAGGAACTAGTTTAGTATTAATCATATGGGGGACCAACTAAATATTCAATATTTAGCACTAAATCATAATCACATATAGTTGCTTTAAGACTTGTTTGCTGCATCTTTCTTGAACCCTTGCCTCTTAAAAATAAATTATTATTTACTTCCTCATCAAAAAGAAAAATCATTTTAGCTTTAGGCCTTGATTGTTGCATTTGTATGTTGCATTAGGGCTAGATTAAGGTTAAGCTTAGTCAAAGAAGTATTTTAGGAGAAATATAGATGTTCTTCAACTAATCCATTAAATTTTAAGATCTAAGATCAAAAACTACCCCTATCCCTGAAATAACATAGAGGAGAGGGAAGCATCCCAAATAGGTCCTTAGTGATCCCCTCCCTTTTCCCCTTGTCACAGAAATATATAAGAGAATCATGAAAATGATAAAGTGTATGATGCACAACTTGAAAATAATGTACATCAAATGACATGATCTCAACTGGTTAAATTTCTCAACTTTTGAGGAGACCCAAGTTTGAATCTTACCAAGCAATACATGCATAATTTCCAAGTTATTGTAATACTACTATGTGGTCATGATGCAATACGAATGTAGCCAATTCCAATAAGGGAATAACCAATTTAAAGAAAGAAAAAAAATGAAATATGATGTATCATTATTTGGAAGAAGTAGACAATGTGATAATGTACATTCTGAATAAGTATTTATGAAAAGATTTCAAATATCACCCTTAAAGAAGCCTTGTTTGGAAGGAAACCATTATTTGTTTATTTTTTAATTTTTCACTATGTTGATTTTGCATTAATTCCATAGAATAAGATAAGTAATTTAAATACAAAAAATAAGAATTTTAAGTTGTTATTGACTAGAGTGAATAGTCTAAAGCATGCATGTTATTTGATGTCTCTACTAACAAGATTATCATTAGAAGAGATATGGTACATGAGAAGGAACCTTTCTTGTTATATTACAATAACCCATTCATATTTATGTATGGTTTATAATTACTAACAATAGTAGAACATATTTAGGTAGTAAAATCAAACTAGAACCAAAAATATTAGAAACTGATAAAAATAGAGAGATGAAAGCTCAACCATATGGGTGTATTTCCAACCCACTTTGAGATGCCCTTTAGAACAAAGCAAGATAGATATCTATCCAAGTGAATCAAACTAACAACAAAAAAGTGGAACAATGATCCATCCATATGAGGTACGTCAAAATCCAAAATGGTCTAAACAAACCATGAATGGTGTTATAGAAGAAGAAAAAATAGTTGCTACATGATCCAAAAGAATAAGAAAAGATCTTGTGCAAGGTTTGAAGTAAGAAAAATTTTACTTTGTTTTTACAAGTTAATGAATCAAGCACATATGAAGAAGCCACAAATAAACTTGAATGGGAAGCAACCATGAAGGTAGAATTTGATTTTTCAATAAAAAATAAAATATGGGAGTTGTTTCGGTTAGCCCATGAAGATGAACCCATTGTTTTAAATAGGTTTATAAGGTGAAATGCAAATTATATTTTTCAAATGACAAGTTCAAAGCATTCCCACTTTCCAAAGTTATGCATAACAAGAAGAGATAAAATATGAAAAATATAGTTACCCCAACCATGAAGATGGTTACATCTCTATTAGTTCTCTCTATTATAATATAATTTTTATAGAATGCATATTATATAGATGCTAAGAGTACCTTTCTTAATGGAGACTTGGAAGAAGAGGTCTACATGGTTCAATGATAGAGATTTAAGGTGCTATAAAAATAACATTTATTTTATAGGTTGATCAAGTCCTTATAGAAACTTAAACTAACTATTAGAGTTTAGTATATCAAAATTGATATACATATTCTAAGAGGTTTCATATATAAAATTATCTTCTATAATTCTAATATCTATATTTAAACTATAAGTGATAAAATTAAAATTCTCATTGCTTATGTTGACGATATTTCATTATTGGTAGTGGAGCCAAGTTGTTAAAAAGAAGTGCAAATCATGCCCTCTTACCAAAGGTTATAAATAATAAGAAGGGTTAAAATATGAAAAAAACAATTGCCCAACCTTGAAGAGGGTGACATCTTGATCAGTTCTTTTTATTATGACATAATTTGTATGGAAAGTATATCATACACATGTTAATAATATCTTAATGGAGACATGAAAGAAGAGGTCTACATAGTTCAATCACAAATATTTTGGGTGATAAAAAAATACTATCTAGTTTGCAAGTTGATCAAGTACTTGTATGAACTTAAGAAAACTACTCAAGTTTGATACATCAAAATTGATAAATGCCTTAAAGATTTATGATACAAAAGGAGCTTCTTTAATATTAACTTCTATATTATAAATACAAGTGATGACATTATATTTCATATTGTTTATGTTGATGATATTGCCATTGTTGCTAGTGGATCCTACTTAAGTTAAAAGGTAAAATTAAATCTATGTTTACTTTTGGATTTGATAAGTTTATGATTTTGACACTATTGCTTAAAAGTAAAATTTTAGCAACTTGTTCATGTTACTTTTGTATAACAAATCAACTATACCAAAGAACTTCTAAAAAAATTTGATGACGTATTATAATCCAAAATTAATACCTATGGAAGTCAAGTTAAACTTGTTTTACACTGATTCATCTTGGACTAATGAATTAATGTATCATTAATAAGTAGCTTGATTTATTTTATGAACACTACACTAAAAATGTGTTTTACAATGGGTTCCATTATTTTATGTCAAATATACTTAATATAAAATTAGTAGGGTATCAAATGCATTCTCATATATACTATTTTTTTTTTTACTTTGGTACTATTGGAACATGTGGTGGTTAAACTTCTCTTGAGGCCATGATTTACTTCTAGATTGTATTGTACATATAAATCATTTTGTCCCCTGTAAACCTTGAATTAGGTATTTTTGTAATATTTTATTATTTCAATCCTTAAGGTAATCAATTAACCTTGACCTAAAGCTAACTTGTGTTTGGGTAAAAAAACCCCATTATACAAACCATTTTGTTATAAGTTTAAGTGTAATTATATTATTTGATAGTGATATTATTTGGTGTCCATAGACACCAACATTTATTGTATGTATTGCTTTGTGTATTTTTTTAGAAATACTTGATAATGTGTTGATTCCATTCATTTCTAGAAACTACTATGAAATATAACATAGTATAAAAGTAGGTTTGAACCTCTGTTACTTGATTACTTGTTTTTGATAAATTTTTTCTATAACATCTCTAAAGGGCAACGATGTTTGGAGTAGTCAAGAAGATTTTTTTTGTAAAGCTGGGTGTAGGACTGGAAGAAGGGTTTCTTGATAATAATCCTAGGTGGAATTGAATCATGAGGATCTCATTGGATTCAATATATTTTATCTAGAAGAAATATAGATCAATTGGTCTTTTTGTTCCTCTCATTGGCACTCGATCCTTTGTTAATTTTTTTGACTTCTTACCAAATGGATGCCCTAGTTTCAGGATTATTTTTTTCAAGGTTCTTTAAAAAACTTATTTGTCTTTTATGGATTTTTTCAAAAATCTATTTCCTTGTTTCTTTTGATATTTCATGTATAATAATAGCATAATCAATAGGACATTTTCTTGGCTAATAAATAGGATGATTCTAGAGATATTTTCATAAATGTTTGTTGCTCTAAAACTCTTAATGAATTAGTCACCCCAAGTGCTAGTTTTATAGGAAGCCATGAATCCTTTGGGGAAGGATTGCATTGAAGATGATGGTATTGGTGATGGTAAGAATTTGAAATGAGATCAAGATGCCATTAATAGAGAAATATTAAACATGATAAATATTGGATTTGGGATTTCTAATGGGAGCTATGAATTGGATGTTAGGGATTTGATCCATTAATAGTGGGTGGCTTGAAAGGTACTAAAAGCCAATTTTATTTTATTTTAGTGCATGATAGTTAAAAGCACCAACATGAAAAAAACACCAAGGGTGCTTTTGTAGTGGTACTTTTTCTATCATGACCATTGGAGGTCAAATCTAGGAATAAAAGTTCAAAGTCAAATTTTAGCAAAAGCTTTGCTAGTGTCACGAAAGCACTACTAGTGCTTTCAATCATACCTTGGTGCTTTCACTTCTTGAGAAATAAATACTCCAAATTTAGGTGAAAGGTATATTGATTCAATTTGGCTAGCTAATTAGTTGATTGTTGAAGTGTTTGGCAAGCTTGAATATTAGTGATGCATTTAAAATTGGGTGTCTACACTTACTAATTGTAATATCTCTCGTTTTATTTTAACCAAGTATGTCTTTATATTTTTTTTGAGTAAAAGGTAAAAATTTTATTCAAAAAAAAATTGATCAGCTTATACAAATCCATTTTGATATTCTGCCTTTCTTGGCAAGGCTCAAAATGCAATTTTTCTATTTTATTTTATCTTCCCAGGAGCTATGAATACCCTGTTCTTTAAACTTTACCTCCTTCTTAACTATATATGTCTTATTAAAACAAAGATTACTGAATCCCTCTTTGTTCTTTTTTCTATTCCTGATAGCTTTCATGTTGAATTTGATTCCATAGTTGTGCCCAAATATCTTTTTCTACCTCTGTCATCGAAGATTCTTCTTGTACTTTGGTCTGCACTATTTCTAATAACTTCCTTAACATAATCCCCCAGGTCCTCTCTTTTGAATCGAATTCCTCTTTAAATTTTTTGTTGTTTCATTCCAACCATATTTGCCAGTAGATGAATCCAATCCCTAGATTCCAAGTTGTGCTTAGTTTTTTGGATTTTAAGGTGTTATGTGACCAATAGTCCCAAAAATTACTACCATTAGGAAGATACCATTCTATTTGGATAAATATGGAGTACCACCAATTCAGATTGTGTAAGCATAGGAGCAATAAAAAAGGGGGTGGTTTATAGTTTCTACCTCTTGGAAGCACATTACACATCTACTAGGTCTAATGAACCCCTTTCTCCTCATATTATCCTGAGCCATAATGCTTTTGTGAGCAACCTTCCATATAAAACAATTAACCTTTGGCCAACATTTTGGTTACCATATTTATTTCCAGGGAAGTTGTTGTTGGGGTTGGTTCCTACTACTTTGGTGAGCCTTTTGGTAACCTGATTTCACTGTGTAAGTGCCTCATTTTCCATATCCCCATGCTAGTTGGTCAGGTCCATATTTCCATAGCCATGTTATTTTTTCTAGGATTTCTTTCAGTTCACATTTTTTAGCTTCTCATTCTTCACCTAACCACTGGTCCAAATTTTGTCATCTTCCTAAAGCTGCTAGTTGTTGGATTTAGGGAATGAGATACTGAAATATAATATTTTGGTCCTGATTATGAAGAGTCTCTTTGATGCCACTAATATGAGGATATTGTTTGATAATGGGGGAGAAATTCCCAAGAATCATCCTACAAACTAACTTTTCTCCCATCACCTACTTTCCAATGTAAGTCTTCCTTAATCTATGAGGCCCCTCTTTTGAGTGTTTTCCATATCTCTGATCCCACACCTGTAACTAGAAATCGTGGGACATCCTCCATTTCATGTGCAAGGTAATATTTAGCTTTTATAACTTGACTCCATAAATGATCTGGGTTTGTGATCCACCACCAGTATAACTAGTGCTAGGTTGTTTGTTGTTGTAGCTTTGAGTCCAAAACCTCCCTCTTCCTTTCGTTGATAGACTTTATCCCAGCTCACCAAAGCATTTTTCTAATTTTCTTGTGTTCTTGACTATAAGAAATTTCTCATCAATTTGTCCAAATATTTGAGTATGCTCTTTGGGGTTGCTAAAATGGAAGATTTGTAAACTGGCATTACTTGTAACACTAAATTTAAAAGTGTGACTCTACCTCCAAAGCTTAACCATCTATGAGATCAGTGTGACAACTTTGAGAAAATTTTATCTTTTATGGATTTCCAATCTTTCTTTTTTAGGGTTTTTTTGTTAATTGTTAAGATAATTCCCAAGTAATCTAATGGATACGAGGCTATTGAGAACCTAAGAATGTTTGTTATTCGATATCTAATTCTCTTATGTACATTAAAGAATACAACTTTAGATTTTTCTTCATTTAGAAGTTGGCCTGTGGTTGCAGTGTAGTAGTCTAATATTTTTGTGATACTAGTTGCTTCTTTTATTGTTGCTTCCCCCCATAATCCTGTATCATCTATGAATTATAGATGAGTGATAGCTATATCTCTGTTTATTTGAATTCCTGTAATGTTATATTATACTTTTTTCTTCTATATGAGTCTTTCTAGTCCTTCTGCAAAAATAATGAACAAATATAGAGAGAGGGGATCTCCTTGTCTAAACATATGGGATGGGGTTCCATTGATGAGCACTAAAAATGATACTATGGAGATTCATTCAAGTATCCAATTGATCCAATATTTCTAGAATCCAAATCTTTGCAAAATTTGATCCAAAAATTCCCAACTCACTCTGTCATAGGCCTTGGATAGATCTAACTTTAGGAAAATTCCTTTGTTCTTTCTTTGGCCCATATGATGTATATTTTCTTGTGCTATTACAATCCCATATAATATTTATTTTCCCTACACAAATCCCCCTTGTTTAGGAGATATGATATTTGGTAATATAGCTTTTAGTCTATTGGCTATTACCTTGGTGATGATCTTGTAGATCACATTGTAGAGGGCTATTGGTTTGTAATTGGTTATATTCTCCATATCTCCTCCCTTGTAATCAAAGCTAAAAAAATATGGTTGAGGGATTTGAGAATCTTACCACTGGATCTAGCTTCTTCTACTGCTCTAGTTATATCTTCTCCTATAATATCCCAAAAAGTGTTGTAGAATTATATTGGTAATCCATCAAGACCTAGGGATTTTCTTGATTGCATGGAGAAAATTGTTTCTTTCACATCTTCTTATTTGATATCTTTCATAAGCTCATCATTCGACTCTTGAGAGACTAATATAGGGACTTTCCAAGATTTCATCCTAGGATTGTTTTGACAGATGTGAATATGCAGTAAACAAAGTGGAGAAAAACTCATTAGCTACTTTTTGCATACCTAAAGTGGTGGTTTCTAGGAGTCCATCTGCATTTTTTAAAGCATCAATCCGGTTATAGTGTTTTCTAGTTGTGGCCAACTGGTGAAAGAACTTTGTATTCCTATCTTCTTCTTGAAGCCAAGTAATTCTAGATCTCTACTTCCAATAGGTTTCTTATTTCTTATCTAGCTCCTCTTCCTCCTGCATTAAGATATTTTCATGGGAGATTAATTCCTCTAAAAGGGGTTTCAAATGAATTCTTTTTGCAACTCCTTGCATTCTCTCAACTAGCTCTGCTCTTTATTGTTAAAAATATGATCTTTAGAATTTGCTCCAATTTTTTAATTTATATTTGATATATTTCAATCTAGAGTGTAGCTAAAATTGTACCTTTCCAAATGTTGGTTTTCCTTTTTGCCACCATCATTGAACTAAATTTGGTAATTCCTGGTTTAGAAGCCAAAAGTTCTCAAATCTAAATGGGTGGTTTTTGGACTAGGGTATTCTGTTATTGATATTTAGACATACTGGGAAATGATTGGAGGATAACAGGTTTATGAGTTATGAATGACGACTCCATAACTGTTGAATTTCTTCCTCTATAAATATCCTATCTAATCTTGATTTTATTACTTTTTCTCCTTTCATTTTATTGGTCCAATTAGTACCACATCTTGGAGGTGGAATGTCAATCAGATTTAAATTATTAGCTTGGAAAATTAGGAATTAATCCTTCTCACTGAGATGATTTAGGCCTCCCTCTTGGTCATTCACTAACATATTGGCATTGAAGTCTTTACCCACCAGGAACGTATCTTCTAGGTAAGCTTCTTTAATAGCCTGGATTGACTTCCATTGGGTTTTTTGTTCTTAAACTTCCTTCATCCCATAAAAGTTAATAATCAGCTAGACTGAGTTTGATTATCTATCTCTCAATCTGGTCATCAAGATCCCTCTAGCTGATGCTACTCCTACCTATTGAAAAGTATCTCTATTCCAAAGAGTGACCATTCCCTAGAGAAACCATGGGAAGCTTGGGCATCATAGTCTCCATTCCTCTAGCATATCTTGGATATTATTTGTATTGCTTCCAGTGATGCTCTAGTTTTCTGTAATAAAATCACATTTGGATGGTTATCTTCTATAATACGTTTAACAGCCAATTGTCTAGGGTGATCGTTTAATCCCCTTACATTCCATGCATGTATAATATTTGGAAACCCATGTTGTAGAAGTTGAACATGGATTTAACCACACCTGCCTCTCTCAAATGTTCTTGTTGTTGTATTTTTTCTTTGTTTCTCTTTCTACCTAATCCTTGAGAGTATATTTTTCAGCCGTTTCTCCCTTTGGCTTATCCCAAGGGTTGGATTTTATCTATTTTTCTCTACTATTCCTATAATTACCTTCTTAGATTTATGTGGATCTTTATTGTATAGTACTAGAGCCCCTTATGTATCTAGTTGTGGCTGCTCTTTATATTCTATCTTTTATTATTTGGTTGATGCAAATTGTACCTGTATGGATTGTCTTTCTACCCCTCTCATTACTTTTAGGTATTGTTGTTTTTTTTATTTGTATGTGGTGGATGATGAACCTCTTCTGCTATCGGTTTCTCTATATTTTTGGTTTGATTTGAGTGTGGTAGTTCCTATCCTTCCATTGGATCATCTAGCCTAAGGATCTCATATTTTTTGGATGGAGCCCTTTCTTCGTGGCATTGATTTGCATTTCCTCCCTTCTATTGATTTCTTCCTCTTTCATGGTTATTATTTTTTGTTCCTTTTCTCATAACCGTCTGAAATCCTTATTCATTTTCATTTTGCTGATGTTGGTTTCCCAGGTTTGAATTCACTGGATTTTTCTCTCCTTTGGCTAGTTTGGGGTAGCTTCTCACCAAATATCGGTATTCATGACATGCTCTACATCTGAAAGGCATAGATTCATAGTCTATTTGTTGTCTCCATATATTCCTTCCGACTTTGAGATCAATTTTCATTGGCAATCGTTTTCCCAAGTCCATCTCCACACAAATTTTGGCATACACCACTGATTCTCCTTTCACCGATTCTCTTGATCTACCTATGTATTTTCCCAAGAGATTACCTATCAACTCAAAAAATTTCTCTTTCTAGTATTGTAAAGGAAGTGTAAATAATTTTAGCCAAATTGAAGCTACCGAGGGTTTAGTTCGAGGATCAAAAGTAGGTTGTCATTTTTGCATGAATAGACCTGCAGGGCCTATATTATATGGACCTTCCTTAAAAGCTCTATCCTTATTAGACTTCATTATGAATTCAGCTATGAAGTATATGTTCGGTAATATGAAGATATCCAATTCCCCTTGTGGTGCCCAATGCTTCCTGGCCCAGGAGTACAAGGACCTTGCAGAAGTTCGGAGTCCCACAAACTTGCATATTAAGGTATGCTTGGATTTATACACAATCTCATCTGCTATGAGTTCTACAATTTTTTGTACTAGGATTATTTCTGTCTGAGGTAAACATCCATTTATTTTGGCTTATTTAGATTCATTCTCCTTTATTTTACCCATGGCGTGTAGGATTTTTTGGGCCTGTTCTCCTATATCATATCTCTTTCCATTACTACCTTTTATCGCTTCTACAAAGGATTGTGTATTAGATCCCTTGGGACTCTGAGTCTTTCTCTCATAATTCCCCTGTGTGAAACCTCCTAACGAGGATTATCCCATTGAATTCTTCCCCTCTATAAATCCTAAATGTTTCACCTTTTGTCCGGTATATCAAAGAAAATTGACCTTAAATAAATAAAATATTCAAGTATGGCTAAAATTGCTAAGCAGAACTTACCTATTCACACACAAAAATCAATAGCCTTCCTTTAACCCTACGTGTATTGGATTTTGGTATTTGGCTCAAATTTCATTGCTCATCTCTCTTCGATCACCAAAGCTCACCATAGCTGAAACCCTTCAAAACCCTCTTGCCAACTCCACTCCGTTGCTCTCTAGGGATGTAGAGCATTCTGGAGGTTCTACAACATGCAAGGGCCTCAACCAACGATGTCTTTATGGTTTCACAATATGCTATGTATTTTTCTAGTTTATTTTATTTGGTAGATAATTTTTTATTAATACTTGTATTGGCTTTTTATTTGTGATGCACAATTACAAAAGTTTCTAGCTTAATATTCTATATATCAATTTTAATATATATGCATGATTTGATTTGAGGATCAACTCCAACTTTTCACTTTCAATTGTTGCATTATACTTTGTAATTAGTCCCCCATATTCCTTCATGTAGGTAAGGTAACCCCTACATGCTTTACTTTTATGTAGATATGGTCCCATAGGTGCATAGTCAAGTCCTATTCTTTTTTATCTCCTTCTTATAGTTCTTCATTTATTTTAAGGATAATATATCTTTATCCTTATTTGATAAAAACTTATTATATATATTTTTAAGTTTGTTTTAATATTGACTTTGAAAACCTTATCTTTTATGCTCTAACTATTGCTTCACTTGATCCATTTTATTGTGGCCCTAGTCTATCTACTACTATAATATTTGTTGTTATTCCTCCAAGCCTCTTTAGGATTTCATTTTCTTGCTATATCTATTATTTGAGGTCTTTCTTACCATTATTGACAACCTTTAGATACTTTTATAGTTTGGTAATATTCTCATATTTTACTTGAATATCCACGTATTTTTCTACCAAGGCTATAATAAGTTCTTGGACCAATTTTATGTATATCTCTACCTCTTATTTTTCTTGTATGTACCTAAGAGATACTGCTTTAATGGCCTACTTTACTAATTACACAACTACAAATTATGCAAATTGACTCAATTCTAGAGCAAACCACCTTATGAGATAACTAGAAGAGGACATAAATGGATGATTAGGCTCATATAGGAATGATTTAACATATAATATTTGTTGAATTTTTTAGCTAAGCCTAGATAGATGCCAAAACTAATGAAGATGATGTAAAATTACCTAGGACAATTTGTCCTATCTTATCTACACTTCTCTATCTTGTATGCAAATATTTGTATCAGCATTTTTGTAGTGGCATTGTTATTATAGAAAATAAATCAATTATTATAACCACTTGAGATAGCTTCATGGTTTATCTAGGTAGTGTAGCTACTCATAGGCCTATTATAATAGAGTAATATGCCATAAAAGTACCAAATTTTTGGACTAAAAAATCAAATTTGGTTGATCTAGACAAAGTAGATGAAGATGCATTATGAAATGTCATCAATGATAAGGTCTAAAATGATATTAAGTATAATGGATGATGATATAGTAGATAGTATGGTGGACTATGTCATGCTATGACAATCAAATAGAGGTGGATGGACTTATATAAATGGAGATAGATTTATATATAATGTATGGAATTAGAAATGATGATTGTGCAATAGGCGATGACCCAAATAATAAAATGGATGGGTATGTCAATGTTATTGTAGTTGTGACTACACTTAAGACTGATTACATGGGTACAAAAAAAGAGTTAGGGGGATTGAAAAAGAGGGAATGGAAGTAGAATAAGATTATGAGAGATAATATGCAAGACCATAAAAAGATATTTAAAGGAGTGTAGTGGATAATATTAAAGGGTTGGTGACAAAAGACACTTGGGCCTTCAAAATGGGAGCTTTTGCCTTTGCCATATATTCCTTGATAGGGATAATTTAATAGCCTCAACACCCTCTTTTATGATTATTTATGTTTGAATTTGATCATTTTTTACTCCAATATTCATTTGTCATTCCCCACCTATGAAAGTTTCCTCTTTAGCTTTAGCAATAACCTATCACTTTTTAATCTCTACTTATATTTCAAATCAGGAGCTTGATAGTCCACTAGAGACATAATTTTATTCTTTCATTAATGACATCCATAAATATCCTACACCTATCAAGTGTCTCCTTACCTCTATTTTAACAACTAATAATTTAACTATGATACTTACTTCATCCAAGGGTCATATGGATCACTAATAACTATATATGTATCAAAGGGTGAGTGATAGTATGGGATGAAGGCTGAGTACTCTTATATGTTTGATAACTTTCCTCCATACAATGTCTATCCTAGACCTCTATAATTTGGGAATCAAACTTTTCCTTTAGCAATTATTTTCCATCATTTGTTTCATACCTCATCATGTGACAAGTCATTATATCCTCTAGGATTCATTTATGGTTATCCTTCAATGATGTGACCATCTAGTGATTAGGCTTCTCATCTAGATCAAAATCATTCTTCACCTAAAAGTCCCCCTATAGAAGCTAAACCATGGGAATGGATGTCATTACAACTTTTTGAGCTCTTCTAAGAAATGTTTATGTTTTCCATGGATGATTCCTTACTTAAGTTCATATTTTTTCTATGTTAGGTATTTTTTCATGCATGTATAAATTTTTTATGAGTGCATCTAGATCATAAGACTAGCGATGATGTAGATTTTATAATCCCAACTTCCTCAATATTTTATTTTTATTCTATATGAGTGGGTGTTAGCTTAGGATACTCTTCATACATAATGAACAAGTTGAATTTATTGTATCCCTTTCCATATTTATGATCAACAAGTTTAACTTACCACACAAATTCCAAGGCATACACAAAATCTGACATGTATATTGGAAGTGTAAAGGTGTGTTTAGGAAATTTATACAAGTTGATAAATTATTTATTAACACCCATGTAGAAATGAATCTTTTCTTTCACAAATTACCTTATTAAATATCTACTCTTAGTTGATTTTCTTAGTATCTATCCTTGAAATTGTTGCTAGTTTTATCTTTGTCATTGCACAATATTCCTGTACACTTGACTATCAAAAAGGGTTTCCTATTAGGCCTAGTTTGATCAAGATGCAATATAGGAAACTAGTGTTTCTTTTAGTACACAAACCAATCAAGTAGAAGTTATAGTTAATATTCATCTCAAAATACTCGTGTTCATACATTATTATTTGTGTTATATGGAAGTTATAGTTCAAAATATTTAGGTATCCAACAAAATATTGATATGCAACATGCCAATTTGCTCTTTACATACCTCATTATCACCCATTTTATTATTACAAATGTTAAACCTGATAGTATGTGCTACGTATAAAGCTTGAATTAATTAATACTCATGGTGAATTTGTAATACTATTTATCTTGAGTCCTATTCATCTATTGTGCTAAGAAATTAAACCAATCTATCTTATATTTCTTTTTGTAGAAATCCAACTAGTTTTGAGGTAGGCATAGGATCCATAGGTTAGATTTCTCATCAATAGAAAATATTTACTTGATAGATTTTAGATCTTCTAGTTTCCCATCCCAAGCATCTCATTGAATGACCTTTATTTATTTTTTATATACATTGGCACATGCATTCACCAACTTAGAACACCCCCTAATTTGGGTATCAAAAATCATTCTAACACCAAAGTTGAAATTCATAATATTACCCAAGAATTAGTTAGGTTTTAGAACATCATAGACCATGTGATAAGTCAAGTGGTATAACCACCTCTCATAAGGTACATGCATGTAGTATAGGATAATATATTTGCAAGTTTATTTGGAGGTTTGCTATGCCTAAATTAGGCATCCTATGGACTTAATTACCCTTCACTACCATAATGCAATATATTTGAAGCTTAAGTTCTAACATGTGGTATTAGAGCAAGTATAAGGATTAAATATTTCTTCTTTTGATCCTCCTCTAGCTTTGACATAGAGATAGCCAAAGTGCACTTTGTTTGAGAAAGAAAAATTCAAGGTTGAGATAAGAATACTCAAGTGTGAAATTACCCTACATACATTTGTGATCATGAAGGAAAATTCCAAGATACATTCAAAGAAATTTTAGGGTGGAAAACCCTTTTCAAAGGAAAAAATCCTTCCTAATATTCAAAAGGATTTCAACCCCTTTCATGACCAAAGGTCATAAATTCTGAAACAACCGGGTGAAGCTCAACAAAGAGAGAAGTCATTACCATTGAAAAAGCCAGGAAGGAAGCTATTTAAAGCTCTATAAAATATTGTAATGAAGCTATTAAAGATCCATAAAAATTGAAATTAAGCTATTGAAAACTCCATAAAATAGAGGTTAAGAAGCCTTTTTTGAAGGGAATTAAAAATAAATAAAATTTTGAAAAAGAAGACTCATAATATTGAAGCCATTTGAAAGCATTTTAAACATTCCAAAGAGAATGTGTTAAGGTACAAATAAGCTTAAATCCTCTGAATTGACTATTAGAAATACATGGATAAAATATAAAGATCTTGACAAGAAATTTTTTCAAAGGTGCATCAACATATTTTACAGAGAAGAAATAACAAAATCAAGAAAGTAGCTCGCTTTCTCAAGGTATCAAATGTTTAAACTAGAGAGGCCATTGAAGCTTATAGGACAAACAAAAGCAAGAAATTTGTATTTTTTAGAAATTAAGGCACTCTTAGATCATATCAAAGTGAAAGAAGACAAAATACATGAAAAAATAACCAAGAGATAAATCACCATGAACTACAAAAAAGTAAGCTATATTTGAGAAAAGGAAGCAAGTAAAAGCCTCATGAGATAGGATGTGCATCAACAAAAGAATCTGTTATTACAACGACCATTTAAAGGAATCCAATTTTAATTAAAGAGGAATTGTAGATACAACTATTAAGAGTTCAAAATCTTCAGTACTTCATGATAGAAGTGTTAGAAATATTGAGTTGTCATTGATGTCAAAGGGTGCATGGTACTCAAGGAAGAAATATTCTTCAAGGATGATGAGTTTATAAGGATGGAAAAATTATTCAAGGTAAGGTTTATTACAAGCAAAGGACAAAGGTTTAAAAGTGCTTGGGACAAAATATTTTAAATATTATAAAAGGAGGGCAAAGGTTTAAAAGATAAATATTATAATATTTAAATCAAGGATTTAAAATATTATAATATAAGGTTGGGTTACAAGCAAAGGTGCCAAAGTACTTGGAGAGAAAATTTAAAATCACACATAAGACTATGAGCCGACCTCCCAAAGTGAAAGACAAAGCATATATATATGGAGGCAAAATATTTCATTTGATCGACCAACGCGAATGCTATAATCAAAATATTTTCTAAAGCGAATATCTCCTACTCGTGTGCAAATTCAAAAAATCTGAAGCGGAGAGGAACAATGAATAAGGAAGAGAGAGGTCCCCTGTTGGTTCCAACCATCGGGGTATCCCAACTGGTTGTTTAGCCCTGGTTAGGGCACTGCGAAGCAGAGAGTGCAGAGTTCGATTCCCAGTGGCATCGTATTTTTGATATGTGATGAAATTGTGAAGGAGTGAAGGTTTATATGCTAAGTGCTTCCTTTTCATTCTCAAGTTGTGGAGCAGCCCAACCGGTTGGCTAGGCCGTGCTAAGTCTCTATTGTGCATGAAGTCCGAGGGTCGAATCCCATCGGGTGCATTTTTGCTTGGAAGGCATCATGGTGTTTTTGTTGGGTGGAAGTGCATAAGAGATTTAAATAAAGCAACACCCCCTTTTGGTGTTACCCACTGGGCTAGCCTAGCCGATCAAGGAGACGTTGGCAAGGCGCTACACTTTGGAAAGGTCTAGGGGTCAAACCCCCTTCATGGTAGTTAAATATTTTGTTGTGCAAGGTATGAAAAATATTTTTGATTAATTTAGGAGTTATAAGGTGTGACATTGATTATTGTATTTTGTATATTATAAGTGGGAGTTATAAGGTGTAGCATTGGCAATTGAAATTTGTATTTTGTGGATTATACAAAAAAGAAATAAAAGGTTATTTTGATAGTATTAAAGATTTATATTAAGTTTTAATAAGGGAGATATAAGGAATTATTTCTAGAGATTTATTGTTTATATTTTGATAAGAGTTGTTGAGTGAATGATTTGAAATTTATTTAAGAAGGGAAAAAGAGATTTTCTAACCTGTTTTTATAGTTGCAAAAGAAAGGAAAATTATTTTTGATAAAATAGGTTTGGAAAACACATGCAAAAGAAGATTATCATCATTGTGGCAGATTTAGAGGTATGGTGATTTAATTCCTTTCTCAAGGTGGTTTTGTTTGAAGGAAATATTTTTGTTGTCATGAGATTGGAGGTATAAGGAATTATTGGATGTGCATTGTTTGTGTTTGAAATTGGGAACAAATTGATGAAATATTATAGGTCAGATTTGGGAGTAAACTTATGCATTGTTTTGATTGGAATTGGAAGTAAAAGTGCAAGAGTTATAGATCAGATTTGTGAAGCAAATTGGTACATTGATTTTGATTGATTTTGTGAGTACATAAGAAGGTCAATTATCAAGTGCTAGACTAGAGCTATCTTTTGAATGCAATAAATATGAGACATGTGAAAGTGATAGACTTAATGAATGTAAAGAACATATTGGGTATTTGTTAATGCATATCATTTTCTATATGTTCTTGAAGATAAAAGAACTCTGGGTAGAATATGTCTGAATTGCTTTAGTTGAGAAAAGCACATTGAAATATATGAGCATTGTTTGTATGCAATATTTGGGAAAGATATGAGCATTGTTTGTATGCAAGATTTGGGAAAGATATGAGCATTGTTTGTATGCAATATTTGGGAAAGATATGAGCATTATTTGTATGAATATTTGAGAAAGATATGAGTATTTGAGCAGTGTTTGATGAGTATATTTGAGCAAATTTGTGAGTAGGTTTGAGCAGAGTTGTGAGTAGATTTGAGTAGAGTTGTGAGTAGATTTGAGCAGAGTTGTGAGTAGGTTTGAGAAGAGTTATGAGTAAGTTTGAGTAGAGTTATGAGTAGGTTTGAGAGAAGACTTGAGCCAAGTTTTGAACTAGAGCAGAGGGGATTAGTGTCTCCTATGGATAGAGGTCCACAAACTAGAATAGAGGGGATTGGTGTCTCCTATGGATAGAGGTCCATGAACCAGAATAGAGGGGATTGGTGTCTCCTATGGATAGAGGTCCATGAACCAGAATAGAGGGGATTGGTGTCTCCTATGGATAGAGGTCCATGAACTAGAGAGAGGGATTGGTGTCTCCTATGGATTGGAGTCCACAAACATTGTAATAGGGAATTGGTTCCCAAGAAATTTGTTGAGAAAATTTATAAGAAATATTTTCTCCGTGGATGTAGCCCACATTGGGTGAACCACGTTAAATCTGTGTCTCTTATGTGTGTGGTGATTTGTGCATTATTTCATTATTGCAATTAATAATAATTGATGGTATTGCTTTGGAAAGAAAAGTAAAAGTTTTATCTTATACTATTCACCCCCTCTCAGTATAAGCTTGTGTTCTTCAATTGGTATCAGAGTAGGTTCCTTCATGAAAGTCTAACAACTTGAAGGAAGATCTTATAGGAACACAAATGGCTCATCAGGAAGGATTTTCAACAAATAGAGCTCCATTGTTTGATGGGACTAACTATGCTTTTTGGAGTGTGAGGATGAAGATATTTTTGATGGCACAGGGATATGATACATGGCAATCAGTTGAGAATGGGTTCACACCACCTACAACTCCTCCCATAGATGCAAATGGTAAGAAACCATATGAAAGTAATGCCAAGGCAATGAATGCAATTTTAAGTGGGTTATGTGAATCAAAATTTGTGAAAGTCATGCACTGCACTTCAAAAAAAGAAATGTGGGATAAGTTACATAATACATATGAAGGAGATGACAAGGTTAAAATGGCAAAACTTCAAACACACAGGAGGAATTTTGAAGAATTGAAGATGAAATATGAGGAAAATATTGCTAGGTATTTACTTCATGTTGATGAGGTTGTTAATACCATTCATGGACTTGGAGAAAATATTGAGGATTCTACTATTGTTCAAAAAATTCTAAGGTCACTTCCCATGAGGTATGATGCAAAGGTTTCAGCAATTGAAGAAATGAAGGATCTCAAAACTTTGAGCATGGATGAGCTACATGGAATTCTCATAGCCTATGAGATGAGGACAGAAAAAGATCAAACATCCAAAAGAGAGGTAGCATTCAAAGCTTCAAAGAAGGCAAAGGATAAAGAACCAGAATCAAGTGATGAATCAAGTAGTGAAGAAGAGGCTAACTTTGTGAGAAGAAATAAGAAGGGTCCAAGAAAACCCAAAAATATGTAGACTGTGAAATATTTTAGTTGTGGTAACATTGGTCACTATGCAGCTAATTGTCCAGAAGCTGGGTATAGTAGCAGTGAAGAAGAAAAGGAATACAAGAAAAAGAAAGAAATAAAATTTTATCATGAAAAGAAAAATAAGCATGGTCAAGGCAAGCATGAGAAGAAGATATTTCAAAGGCACAAGAAGAGTTTTTATGTTGAAAAAGCAAGCAGTGCTTCAAGTGATAGTGATGAAAGTCTCTCCGATAGTGAAAAAGAAGAAATTCTATTTTTGGCAATAGAAGAGAAAGAAGATGCTCCTATTGAACACCAAGAAAAAGAGAAAGTTTTAGAAGATGAAAAGGAAGCCATAGTTGATATGGAAGAGGAACTTGTTGTTGATATTGAAGAGTTAAAAAGGGAGAACTTAGAATTGAAGGCTCAAATACAAGAGGATGAGAAAACAAAGGCAAAACTTCTACAAGATCTCACCGATTTAAGAGTTAAGGTTGAAGAGGCAAAGAAAGTTGAAGAAGGTATGGCTGAACAGTTAAAGGTAAAAGAACTAGAATGTGAAAGACTAGAACATGAAGCTGACATTCTAAGGAAGGGACTTGAGAAATTCAATAATAAGATATATCAGTTTAGGAAAAGCTCAAAATATTTGGATGATATTATCAAAACACAGAGATCTCCATTTATGAAGACTGGACTTGGTTATGAGGAAGGTCAAGAGGTACAAGAAGAGGAGTCAAGCTCAAAATAAATAGAAGCATCAAAGAAGGTATTTGAAGAAGAGCCTAAGACCTATACTGATAATTTGAGAAGTGGAAGCATCAAAGAGGAAGAAAACAATGCACCATCAAGGAATAGGGACCATCACAGAAAAAGCAAAGAAAGAACCATGCGATCATATCCTCCAAGGCAAGATGAATATCTCTTCCAAGGTTATTGCTACTCATGTAATATTTTTGGTCATAAAGCTATACATTGCAGGGTTCATGGTAAGAATGATTATGGCTTCACCAAGAGAAATTTCAAGTCATTTGCACTTTCCAAGGACTACAATATCATGTGTTTCAATTGCAATAATTTTGGGCATAAAGCAAAATGGTGTAGAACAATGTTTCCTAAATTTTCGAAGACAAGCAAGAAGAAGGAAAGTCAAAATGTTCAAAGAGGTATGACTTCAAAAGTTTGGAGAAAGAAAATGAAACAAGAAGAGGAGCATAGTAATTTGGGAGTTTCACTCCCATCCCATAATTAATCACCTCAAGAAAAGGAGGTGGTGAGGGGGTTGTGCTAAGTGTCTTATTTTTAGCCCCAAGGAGCCCTTTGCCATTGATGTCAAAGGGGGAGAATTCAGTGAGGGGGAGCAGCTTGTCAGGGGGAGAAGATTGGGAATCCAATTGCAGTCAAAGAAAATGTTTAGTAGGGTTGCCATCAATGACAAAGGGGGAGATTGTTAGAAATATTGAGTTGTCATTGATGTCAAAGGGTGCATGGTACTCAAGGCAAAAATATTCTTCAAGGATGATAAGTTTATAAGGATGGAAAAATTATTCAAGGTAAGGTTTATTAACAAGCAAAGGAATAAAGGTTTAATTAAAGGCTTGGGATAAAAAAAATTAAAATATTATAAAAGGAGGGCAAAGGTTTAAAAGATAAATATTATAATATTTAAATCAAGGATTTAAAATATTATAATATAAGGTCAGGTTACAAGCAAAGGCACCAAAGTACTTGGAGAGAAAATTTAAAATCACACATAAGACTATGAGCCGACCTCCCAAAGTGAAAGACAAAGCATATATATATGGAGGTAAAATATTTCATTTGATTGACCAACGTGAATGCTATAATCAAAATATTTTCTAAAGTGAATATCTCCTACTCATGTGCAAATTCAAAAAATCTGAAGCGGAGAGGAACAAAGAATAAGGAAGAGAGAGGTCCCCTATTGGTTCCAACCGTTGGGGTATCCCAACTAGTTGTTTAGCCCTGGTTAGGGCACTACGAAGCAGAGAGTGCAGAGTTCGATTCCCAGTAGCATCGTATTTTTGATATGTGATGAAATTGTGAAGGAGTGAAGGTTTATATGCTAAGTGCTTCCTTTTCATTCTCAAGTTGTGGAGCAGCCCAGCCGGTTGGCTAGGCCATGCTAAGTCACTATTGTGCATGAAGTTCGAGGGTCGAATCCCATCGGGTGCATTTTTGCTTGGAAGGCATCATGGTGTTTTTGTTGGGTGGAAGTGCATAAGAGATTTAAATAAAGCAACACCCCCTTTTGGTGTTACCCACTAGGCTAGCCCAACTGGTCAAGGAGATGTTGGCAAGGCGCTGCGCTTTGGAAAGGTCTAGGGGTCAAACCCCCTTCGTGGCAGTTAAATATTTTGTTGTGTAAGGTATGAAAAATATTTTTGATTAATTTAGGAGTTATAAGGTGTGACATTGATTATTGTATTTTGTATATTATAAGTGGGAGTTATAAGGTGTAGCATTGGAAATTGAAATTTGTATTTTGTGGATTATACAAAAAAGAAATAAGAGGTTATTTTGATAGTATTAAAGCTTTATATTAAGTTTTAATAAGGGAGATATAAGGAATTATTTCTAGAGCTTTATTGTTTATATTTTGATAAGAGTTGTTGAGTGAATGATTTGAAATTTATTTAAGAAGGGAAAAAGAGATTTGCTAACCTATTTTTATAGTTGCAAAAGAAAGGAAAATTATTTTTGACAAAACAGGTTTGGAAAACACATGCAAAAGAAGATTATCATCATTGTGGCAGATTTAGAGGTATGGTGATTTAATTCCTTTCTCAAGGTGGTTTTGTTTGAAGGAAATATTTTTGTTGTCATGAGATTGGAGGTATAAGGAATTATTGGATGTGCATTGTTTGTGTTTGAAATTGGGAACAAATTGATGAAATATTATAGGTCAGATTTGGGAGTAAACTTATGCATTGTTTTGATTGGAATTGGAAGTAAAAGTGCAAGAGTTATAGATCAGATTTGTGAAGCAAATTGGTACATTGATTTTGATTGATTTTGTGAGTACATAAGAAGGTCAATTATCAAGTGCTAGACTAGAGCTATCTTTTTGAATGCAATAAATTTGAGACATGTGAAAGTGACAGACTTAATGAATGTAAAGAACATATTGGGTATTTGTTAATGCATATCATTTTCTATATGTTCTTGAAGATAAAAGAACTTTGGGTAGAATATGTCTGAATTGCTTTAGTTGAGAAAAGCACATTGAAAGATATGAGCATTTTTTGTATGCAATATTTGGGAAAGATATGAGCATTGTTTGTATGCAATATTTGGGAAAGATATGAGCAGTTTTTGTGAGCAAATTAGAGCATAGTTGTGAGTAGGTTTGAGCAGGTTTTTGTGAGATTATTTGAGTAGAGTTATGAGTAGGTTTGAGCAGGTTTTTGTGAGCATATTTGAGTAGAGTTATGAGCAGGTTTTATGAGTAGATTTGAGCAGACATGAGAAGAGTTGTGAGCAATTTTGAGTAGGTTTTTATGAGCAAGTTTGAGCAGAATTATAGAGTAGGTTTGAGAGAAGACTTGAGAAAATTTTTAAACTAAATCAGAGGGGATAGGTGTCTCCTATGGAGTGGTGTCCACAAAACTAGAACAGAGTGGAGTGGTGTCCACAAAACCAGAACAGAGTGGAGTGGTGTCCACAAAAATAGAACAGAGTGGAGTGGTGTCCACAAAACCAAAACAGAGGATATTAGTGTCTCCTGTGGAATGGTGTCCATAAAACCATAATAGAGTGGAGTGGTGTCCATATAACCAGAACAGAGTGGAGTGGTGTCCATAGAACTTGAGAGGGGATTGGTGTCTCCTATGGATTGAAGTCCACAAACATTGTAATAGGGGATTGTTCCAGTGAGTTAGCCCAATGAAAATTTGTTGAGAAAATTTATAAGAAATATTTTCTCCGTGGATGTAGCCCACATTGGGTGAACCACATTAAATATGTGTCTCTTATGTGTGTGGTGATTTGTGCATTGTTTCATTGTTGCAATTAATAATAATTGATGGTATTGCTTTGGAAATAAAAGTAAAAGTTTTATCTTATATTGTTCACCCACCCCCCCCCCCGCTCTCAGTATAAGCTTGAATTTTTCAAGAAGAATGTCAAAACAAAAAGGATGTCTTAAAGGGGCTTCAAGAATACTCAATTAGTGCTTTTCTAGATTGTTTTGAAAGTGCTTCAAGATAATTTTGGAGAGTGCTTCAAGATGCTATAAAGGAAGAATGAAATAATTTTTTGATGAAGCCATGCAAAGGAACTTCATCAAGAATCCATTCGTTAGAAAGATAGTAGATATGCACTCAGAAAACCGTCTCACTTGTAAAATAAGGAGTCAACATCGAGAATATGTGAAACATGTGCAATGACCAAGAAATAGAAAGGAAGGAGATAAAATTTCCAAAGTGGAAGGAGAATGAGAAACAAAAAAATATGCACCCAAGTGACCCAAAATATATCCTTCAAATATAGAAATAATAGTATTCAAAATAAAAGAAGAAAAATTGCAAGATAAGAGGAGACCTGCTATAGTTGTCTCCCAAACACCATTGAATTAGGCCATTGTAGCCTAGAAAAGCACCCAATAAAAAGGAGAATTGTATTGAGAAATAAAAGGAAAAATCACACCTGAGCAACATCTAATAAAATAATGAACTTATCACCTACTCAACAATAAAGCAGAATATTCATTAATAAAACAAAGGTGACATCAATTTTGACATATTGTGATAAAGTATTAAGGTTCAACCTTAGGTAAATGAATTAGCTAACCTAATTGAGAAAGGAGAACAATTTAAAATTGAATTTTTTTTTTATTAAAAGAAACAATTTAAAAAAGAAGGAATAGTTTATTCCTTTAAAAATTGAAAAGGAAAAAAATATTTTTTGAAGGTGAAGAAAACATATATAGAATAGAATATTCAAGAAATATTCTTTAGAGGAAGAAACATTCCCTCTACTTGAAGAGACACAATTCTCTCCAATTTTTGAAGCATCAATTATAATCCAAGTATAGGCATATACATACTCATCGAAAAGAGCATTCCAAGGAGGACTCCTTAAAAAATAAGTAAATTTAAATTTTGTAAAAATATACAATTGCTAGTGGACCACCAAAGTTTTTATTTCCAGATTTTGTGGGAAAAAAACTATGTTATATGGAATACCAAACTCATGACACAACTTGAGTTTGAGGAAGTTTGAAAAGTAGTAGATGGAATATTTATCCATCCTACTATAGAAGGATGAGATCAAGAAAAATTTGACAAGGGAGAAAAAAAGGAAAGACTCATCATCATGTTCAAAGTAGTAGATGAGGTCTAAGCATACATTAGAGATACAACCACAACCAAATATGTATGGGAAAATTTGTAGATAATATTTGAAGCCAAGAATAAAAAATAGATTATATTCCTCCAAATTAATCTCCATTGGCTAAATATGAAGAGTGGATAAAATTTGGAAGGATTCATGAGAAGAATTTCTAATTTATGAGCATCATTGCAAGTACTAGGAACTCAAGTATCTAATGAAATGCTAATTCATATTATTTTGAGATACCCTTCCATCCAAGTACAATATTTTTGTGACTACACTAAATGTTATTGAGCAAACACAAAGCTTTAAGAAGTTGGTGAATCTAATTTATAAAATAGAATCCTCACATACTACAAAAGAAGAAGAATAGTTACTAGTTACAAGTCAAAGAGGAAAGTAGTCATTCAAAAGAGGCATGAGACCTCCACAATGCTTCCAACAATTATTTTTTATACAGATTTTAGAATCAACAGAATGATTCTCAAAGGAGTACTTTAAACATGCAAAGGACATGTGAATATTATAGAAAAATAGACTCACCATGAAGGATTATTGTTATATTCGATTCAAGAATGGATCCCCTTCATGAGAGATGAACCAAAAACAAAATAGGGCATCTTCAGAATAACAAAATCAAAGTTGGAGAAAGGCACCTTAGAGTAATGTATCCAATGAGAATCAAGTAAAAGAAGAAAAATAATAAATTCAAGAAGAAGAAAAATGCATGTTTGTCACATAAGCACACTTGAGATAGCTTAGTAATGTTTGGTATAATCCCAAATATATTATAAGTAAAGAAATTTGGAAACATCCAAATCAGCATACAAGAAGAGTTCCATCAATTGATCACTTCAAGCCAAGGAACCAATAGAAAGCAACATTGTCTGGATATAAAGAGAACCATTAGAAGCATAAGCCAAGATACACCTCTAAATAAGTTCAATACATAATGGAACAAAGAGAGTAATTTCAAAGTAAATTCATTCTCTACTATTTTCCCAAGTATAGATAAAAACATCTATATGATGAATGACCTATTACGAAGAAAACATTAGAAAGGCATGGGATAGCTTACAAATTGGATCTATTTGAAAGAAGATTATCTATCTTTGCAATTCAAACAAGAGATGTCTACATCATTAACAAAGCCTAAAATCTCATAAGACTATTTTTAAGAAGTGTACTAACACTACAAGTTATCAAGATACTATATGATAAGATGCATTTTGATATCATCAATATTGACAACATAATTTGTGATAAAGGTGGATTTTCTAGAAATAGTCCTTTTTGCTAGTTTGGATTCCTTCAAGACATCGAGGTGATGAGGATAGGACATGCATGCATCCTTGCTTATGCACCATTGCATTTTCTAGGCATTGAACTATCCTACTAGAATTTTTTTTGCCAACCATTATAGCCCTACAACTTTATATTTGTCTCCCTCTATCATCCCTATATATATAAACATTTTCTCTTAATTAACTGTGGGAACATCAAAATATCTAGATAATGTCTCCCAAAATTTCAACTTCTAGATTCTAACCTTCAATATGGCTAAAAATAATAATAATTGAAGTTCTTTTTAGCCCCCATTTTTTATTAAGAATAAGTTTGATAAATTCTTTTATCTTTCAAAAACCTTTGAAGTTGTCAACCTTATGACTCCCTAGTGGTTGATAATATCTTTTCAATTTGAGAGTTTGTAGAATACCTTATCTTTTCCAACTATTTTGAATATAGTTTTTGATAGTAGACTTAGCTTTCTAGTTTTTGCTTTGAGTTGAATCCCTTTTATCTCCCTAGTGTTTAGATGACAATTTTAATATAATTTTCAACTCCTATCACCTTAAATCAATTTTTTATTTTCCCTTGTAGAAAGCTTAAAGATGTAATTTCAATGGATAAGACTCTCAATATCTTTAAGATATTTAAGTTGGATTCTTTATGTCTCTTCAATTTGAATATGAGACTAATAAAATAATTTTCCAACATTTAAACAATTTTAGAGTTTGGCTTCCTTCAACCTTTGTATAATGTAGTTTCTAAATTTCTATAATTTTAATTTGATGTAGGATTCCTTATATCTCCCTAGTTTAGAAATTTAGAAAAACTATGTATTTGCAAATTAAACTTCACTTCAATTTGTAAGGAACCTTATGTCTCCTTGTTTAATGATTTGAAAATATTCAAAGCAATAATAGTAATGGTTTTAATGATTCTATTTTCTACTCATTTCTTAAGGTATTCAATATACTTTATAGGGTATATTTTTTTTTTGGTAAGTAGTGTTTGTATTTACAGCGGGTTTTAACAAGGATCCCAAAACCTGATTACATAAGCAATGGGCCTAGGGCATCAATCCCTTGAAACTGAACACCAAAAGAAATCCCACCCAGCTGTAACAAGTAAGCATGAAACAATCCCTCTCAGCGGAAACAAACAAATAAGAAAGAAAGTAGTTTTGGAGATCCCACCACGGGGAGTAGCCAAAAACCACCATCGAGAAGATCCCGCCCAGCAGGAAGCAAAGAAAAACCGTTACAATAAAATCCCGCCTCGTGGGAAGCAGTCAAAACCACCACAAAAAATCCCGCCTAGCGGGAAGCAACAGGGAAATCCCGCCATCCGGGAAACCAGAAAAAAAGAAAGGATCCCGCATCACGAAAAAACCGGCAGATTTGGCGGATCCCGCCCTGTGGAGAAACCAGCCGCCCATCGGGAAAACATTCCATTCAGCGAGAGCCATCCTATAGGAAGTCGACAGCCAGCACAGAGAGGATCCAGCCCATCAGGAAGTGACCAAAGAGTTGTACCACAAGGAACCCGCCCCGGGAAAACAAAATAGGATCCCAGCAGCAGGGACCAAGAATCCCGTCCAAGCACAGAGCCCATCGAGGATTCACAAGAAAAAGGGGGAAGCTGTCCAAACCCTAAACCGTCACCTCCATCGCACCGAGAAACGCAGGGGACCAGATCCACGCGAATAACCTGCAAAAAACCCCAGGAGGAAGCCTGAGGGAAAAATGGAAGGGATCCCCAACCAAACAGGGATCCCTGGGAAGCACCAATCCGAAAAAACAACCAATGAAACCCTAATCGGTCGGGATGGGCACAGATAGTGGAGAAGGATCTCCCCCCAAGAGATCATCTGCAAACAACCACTCCCCGGGAGGGATGACCTGGGTTGAGCCAGGGACTGGGCAGGAACCAGGATCCATGGGAGGGGGAGCAGGGGAGGGACCAGAGCCCTCCCCTCTCTTTATAGGGTATATTTTAACACCTTATTACTCCTACTATTAAATAACCCTAGAGTATAAAACTTGGTTGATATCAACTTTAATATATATGCCTTAATTTCACCTTTGAACTTTACAATGATTATGAGGATAAATCTTACCTTCCAGGTGCCAACTATTATGTGCAATGTCACTGTATTCTACCTTGGGATATACCTACAATCAATGTGGTTTCTTGTGCATTAATGATGCTTGATTGCATTAATTCCTTCTTACCAATGTGCTCTGATCTTTGACTCCTTTCTCCTCTACATAAACACTTTATGTGCTCCTTTTTTCTTTGACTTACGTGTTGCCTTCCTCTAATATGTGCTGCCTTGCTCTCTCTTTTTAATATTTTCTCCAACTCATGCACTATATATGCGCTTCTTTGATGTGCTTCTCCTCTTGATTCTAACTGATATGCAAGGTAGATAGTGCCAAGTGGCACTTAGGGTCTTCAACCTCTTTGATAACGTCTCTACAACACCTTTCTCTTCCAACGCCTGTGCCAAGTGGCACCAAGAATCTTACTTCTTTCTTCAACGTCTTTGAGGTATTCTCTAACACTTCCTAAGAGCGTTATATGCTTGAGTGTATGTAACCTCTTTACTATTAATGAAGATACACTTGAGGCATCTTCAAACATGAGGTATCTTCTCCTTTTTCTTACCCTAATGACATGAGGTATTTTCTCCATGTGGCGGATGATCTTCAACCATTGCACCCTAATCTTGTTCCAACCTTTTCCTTAGAAGCTATTCAATGCTCACTCATTGCACTTCTTGAAGCTACTCAACACTTCGAGAATATTTTCTCCTCCTTCAATGGTAGAGGTTTCAACTGATATGATGGCAATCCTTCCAACTTCTAGATGGCATTATGAGGGTGCAAATATTCCTTGTTCTCCAATGCTTCTTTCAAGTGCCAACTAAGTATATGTTGTGACTTGTAGGGTAGATTCAGGTACTAAATAACTTCTCCTTCTCCTTATGAAAAAGGTGCACTCTTAATGACTCAACACTACAATCCGATGTGTCTTCTCCTTTCTTTGATGGTGCAAGCTTGCTATATTTGCCTTACACCCTGTAAAGATATTTAATTTTTTTTGTGTGGCCCGAACAAGAATGCTTGCCTTCATGCAAGTCGATGTTGATGTGAGTGAATAATGGATACTAAGTCTTAGTTCCAATGATGCTTTCTCCAATGCATCAATGTTGTTACATGGGTAGAATAGAAACTATGCCCAATGATGCTCTCTCTATTGGAAGATGCACCTTCTGATTATGTTGCTTGGGGTAGACTTCATTGTACCTCTTTATCTTACCTTCACCAAAGGCTCTTGAATGCTAGATGTACCTTACCTTACCTTCACCAAAGGCTTTTGAATGTTGGACTTACCTACTTTGATGACTTTAGTTTTGCTATTGAGTTCTCTTACCTTTAGCTCAATAGTCCTTAGATGAATATGTAACTTGAGAAGTCTTAAAATCAATCTTCTTCTTTCACCTTTTTTTATTGACTTCTTCTCCAAGCAATATCTGATTTGCTTGATTGTAAATGTGCAGGTTTGATGATGTCCAAGATGTCTCATTTTCACCTTGGAGATACTAAACCTTAGAGCTCTATTTGATGGCTCTAATGTGGTGCTCTTGAAATCTTAAGATGCATTGATTTAAGTGCTTACCCCCCTGTACTTTAAACTGACACCCTTCCTTTCACTAAAAAGGGGTTTCAATGTTGCCTTCTTCTCCTTGGAAACTTTCTACTATTTATCCTAGCTTGGTTAAATTTCAATGATGATTCTAAGCCTTTTAATCAGGCTGATAGTATGCCTTTTGAATGACACTACTTTGCACTATAGGATGTGCAATCTATACTTTTAGAATAGTGTCTTCTTTTCTTTACTAGATAGTAGGATGTTGATATTTTCCTTTTTCTTGAAATATATCTAACTCCTATTTCTTATGTGCAGGTTTTAAATCTTGTAGAAACTATCTTCTGCACTTCCTTGAAGACTTAAACTAGAAACCTTCTCTTGCAACTTTAATCCTCAAAATTTGGTGCTTAATAAAATTAATAATAACTCAAATATGGATGTTCAATTAATGAACCTTTTGCACCTAAGTTGCATACCTTTTTAACCTTTGTTTGTAGATGGATTTCTTGGTGATTTGGATCACCTAATCGCTGCCCTATGCTGGATGAATTTGCAGCTCTTCCTTGCTGTCCAAAATAGCTCTTTAACTCACCAATTTTTAGCTTTGAAACTCCTCTAACTTGCTGCCCAAAAATGTAGTTTGGTGGCTTCAACTCTCCTTCAGGATGCACCCTAAAAATATGAAACTTAGCAACTATTAATGCTTCCCAAATTTCTGCTTTCTTGCTATCCTCAAATCTGAAATTTTCAGATTGCAAAGCAGTCAATTTCTCCTCCAAAATGTTGTCCTTGAATCTCACAAATTTGGTAGGAAACTCCTCCAAATCATAGCTGAGATTTTCCTTCAAGAAACCTTCAATTTTTTGTTGTAAAATCAGCAAACCTCCTTCTTCAAGTAAGCCTTCAAATCCTCCAAAGGCAATCTTCAAACCTCTTAGGTTTGGTGGTTTCTTCTAGCTCCTTTATCCTTGTCAAAATTTGACTTCAATCTTGGCCTTCTTCTCAAGAATATAAAAGTCTTGAGGTATTCACTAATCTCCTCCAAAATTTGGCAAAATTCTTGCCAAATCCTTCTCCCTTGGGTTTGTTGTCGGATGGCGATAATTATCCCAAATTCTATTCTATCAGGATCTTCTCCTTGCTAGTAAATTTCTCCAATGAGTTCTCTTAAATCTTCTCTAATGACCTTCTCCTTCAATTGGGATTTCCTAGCCTTCTTCCTCTATCTCCTTCCAAGTAGCTTGAGGCCTTCTCCTTGGGCCTTCAATCCTACAACTTCTCTTCTTCTCAAAACTTCAATGAGACCTTCCTTGATCTCTTAAATATTCAACTATGGAAGTTTTGCAATGGGATATCTTTCTTGGATATTCTAATCTCATTGCTATTAATATATGCAATAGAAATTTTGGTAGTCCTTCTCTATCTTCAATATTCTAAATATGGAAGTTCTTCAATGAGACCTCCTTTGGATCTTATTCTTCAATCTAAATCTCTTCAATGGAGATCTCCAATCTCCAATATTCTTTAGGACTCTTTTCCTTGAGTCTCTTCTTCCTTCAATGGGGTCTTCTTTCTAGGACCTCCTCCTTGATTTGTAGTCTTCAATGTGGCTTCTTTGGCCTCTATATATTTTCTCAATCTCCAACTTGGAGTCTTCAATCTACAAATCTTGCAATGGGACCTTTTTCCTTAGGCCTCCAAATCTTCAATCTCCAACTTGTTGCTTTAGGTACTGGATTGATTCCAAAGAAGATATTCTTCCTAGCTCTTGTAGGAAGCTTCCCAACTTTATTTGAATTATATTTTTTTTTCTGCAACAAAGTATTAGGAAATGATACTAGAAATTTATTTGAAAAGAAAATAACCTTCACTAGTTGATTTTTCAATCTAGTGGAATCAATGTTGAGTCCTAGTCTTCACAAGTTTTTTTGCAAATATGTGGAAAGACTCTAGCCAAATGCAATATCAAAAATTTTGAAAATGATATTTGCTATCTACTCTCAATATCTCTTGTGGCTATCTCTATTTCCTATTGATCTACCTTGTGCTCTGATACCACTATTAGCTTTTGATGCTATAAACTTAAAGGAAATGCAACCACAAGTAATGAAATAAGCAAGAAATGTTATATCTATGATAATGGCTAACTAATAAGCATGAAAATATGATGAGAAACTTCATAAAATACTCATGCAATAGCCATTAATGAAAGCTCACGAAAATATACAATGCTATGCAATGGAGGTCTCTAACACTCCATATTGCAAAAATGCTCTACATTGTATCTACTACTACTCTACCTTATGCACTCCAAAATCCTCTCACTCTTCTACTCTAAGAAGGCCTATTTATAGTGAGACATGACTCTTGGTCTTCCATATTCCTATGACACCTCACTATTCTATTCTTAGGACTCATGTACATGTGGACTACATGCACATTTACATCATTGCACATTCTAATGATACTTGTGCATTTATTACATTACTTTAAGCAAATACTTAAATCCTAATCTAATATAAACTCCTAATCTAAACATGTACCCATGATGGTACATTAGAAAGCACCAAATAATGTAATATATTCCAACAACTCTACCCATCCTTCATCTTACAAACAGGATAGAATTGTGCTCTATCATCTTAAGGCCATACTACATTTACAAATTTCATAAATATGTAATCTATTTCCTATGTCTGGTCCTCAAGGAAGAATCGTGTCATACCCCTTTCAAGACACAATTATTATCCATATGCACATTTGGTCAAATTCTTGCATTCATTTTTGGTCAACTAAGGGACCTCGGGGATTTGACCTTGGAACAAGGAAGTTCTTTGTTTCCTTTATCTAGAAGACCATTGAAAATTTGATCTCCTTGCCTAGTTTCCCATTTATTTTTACAGGTACTACAAAATCATAGTTCAACTATAGAAGGCACAATAACATGGTATCGTGGATCTGCACACTTAAGGAATGTTTTTGCCTCAAACGTCAACTGAGGTAAATTTTCCTAGTAAATTTAGTGTTTTTATTTGAATAGTTAAATAATTGTTTGTTGTTTATTGTGCTCCACTTTCTTTTATTTTGTTTTAAGATAACACTAAAGAGGCATATAATTAAGGAACCTCTAGGATAGCTTTAGTTTACTTTTATTTCAACACCTAAAAGAAAAGGACAAAGTCAAAGAATTTCTAGTTTGATTTCTTTTAATTTCCTTATCTCCTCTATTAACTTGGGTATTAAAATAAAGTTGCACATATATTTACATCTAGGATAGCTCATATGTTACATCCATTTTCACCCTTGCCTAAAAGGAAAAGGTTTATTTTTCTTGCAAATATAGGGGTAGTTTTCATTAAAGTAAACATCATACATTGGATAGCTATTGTTTTCCTGCATCTTTGTTTGATTGCATTTTAAGTTTAATTTTATTTCATATCTTTAGTATTTAGTTATCAAAATAGACTTAGGTTATTTCCAAATAACTCATCAAACTTAGACTTTTTATATTTTTAAATGAAAACTGACATTGAGAGTAGGTTCCCCACGAGGTTAGCCCATGGATCCTTAATTTTGTGCACCTACAATAAAACAAAAAACAATATAAAAAATCCAAAATACCAAGTTGGTGCATTTAGCACAAAAAATAAAAGAGTGACAAGAAAATAAAGAGAGAGCCTAAGAAGCTATATCAATACTTTGGTGAAAATGTCCTAGAGGGTAAGCTAAAGTTCAAACCAAGAGACTCATTAAAATAAGTTATATAGAGATGTGACTTTTATCAGAGTGATTATATTAGAACTTAAGCTTTGAATGTATTGCATTATGGTAGTGAAGGGTATTTAAGTACATAGGATGCCTAATTTAGGCATAGCAAACCTCCAAACAAAACCAAACAAACTTGCAACTATCTTGTCATAAACTACAGGCATGTACCATGTGAGATATGGTTATGCCACTTGACTTCTCATGTTGTCTATAATGTAATATCTCCTAACATATCCCCCTTATTACATCATAGTCAAAAGTTATATATTGCTTATGACTAAAGAACAATATGTAGGGTAATATTGGAATATTAGAAAAAAATTCCCTTTAATGTAGACTTACTACTATCAATGCTTAGGAGTATTGGATTCTACTGATAATGCATTCCAAATATATTTATTACAAATTAATTATTCAATACTCAATGCATGAAGTGTGTTTGTTTAGTATATTAAAGCGAACATGTGTTACCATGCATCCAACATCACTTGTTGAATAGATTGTCCACATATTTTTATCTTGCATAAAGAGGAATGAAAGTTTTGTATGGATTTTTTTTTTTTTTCCTTTCTTTTTTCATCATGATCAAATATTGGATTCTTTCCAAGTTATCCTTTTATCATAAGTTTTGTGATATGATAAATGGGATGTATATTTTGAATGCAATCTCTAGCAATTCTATGCACTCATTTGAGTCCTTTGAATGATCCCTTAGGTTGAAAAGTATTTCCAATGCAATTAAACATTTGGGTAACTAATTATCTTAAAATTCATTATGTCATTCCCATAATCATTATGACCTTCAACATATTAAGCTTTTTAGAGCGGGAAACCTATGATTTAGTTGGCATTGTTGATCAATTATCAATGGTCATTATTATATAGAATGGTTGGTTTAAAAATTACCTCTAGTCTTTTGGGTTGGTCCCATATATTAACTATTGGGTTGAAACATGTATGTAAAGAAGCTAACACATTCACTATTTGACTTTTTTCTCATGAAATTGTTATAATATTATGAGTTCTAAATTTTTTGAGTAAATTCCAAACCTTGTGTTTGTAATATTTTATTCTTTTGTTTGTAGTGACATAATTCTAATTGAACTGGTTAACTATAAACTCCAAACCATCAAATATATTTAGGTTTTTGATACCTAAGTTTTTTTATTTTTACAACATAAGGTATAGCACTTCATATTCAATCATATTTTTTATGCAACTGAACACTAGTTTACAAGAATGCTCAAAATGCTCTCCCTATGGATTAGTATTTATGACACCAACCCCTATTCCATTTCCAATTCAAGCACCATCAAAGTGTGTATTACATACATCATCAATATTCTAACTTCTTAGTTCCCTAGGCATATTTCTTCAAAATATTATTTGGAATCATTATCACCTAATTTTAGATTGCATAGAACTATGATTTTGTCATAATCACTCATTCTCTAATCATAATGATTCACTATCATAAAATTACGATAATTCATTATAATTAACTTCCCTGAAATCATTGAGTTTCTCTAAGATGTATATAGATGGAGGTTTAGCTTGAATGTTGTTAACCTTATTTTGGTATGACACATTTATATATGTATATTCCATTGAGAGGTAACTCTTTTGAAAAAAAATTGGTCCATTCTTATGATAACAACATTTTGAATAAGGAAGACAAGTCAACCATGATAACCACTTACACTACAATTAATGTAGGGTATAACTAAACAATCACAATTAAATATTTTCAAGATCCTACAATACTTACTCTTTTACCATCCATCTGAAGTGGACCTCTTGTAGTATTTAAATATGTAAGATCCATTCTTTCACATATGGGTCTAAGCATTAGTATTATTACTATTCTTGAGTATACTATGCAATTGCATACTATATACCCTTTAACTCTTAAGGAGATATGAAATATGGGAAAATTCATCATTTTAGGTTTGTGAATATTTGAGATATCCAAAATTTTAAATTATATATCTAAGGGATCTTTAACTATTATTATTTTTTATTTAATCAATTTTGATTGTGTCAAGGGTTCATTTTGTTGGGCTCATTTAATATTTAACCTGAGATGACTCTTATTTCTTTAGAGATTCTTGTAGTAGATCTCACTATCTTGGAAATGATAATGATTATAACATTTGTTGGAATTCATAATATTTTTTAAAAACATACTAAAATATACATTTGCCATAATCATATGCAAAATAATAAAGAAGAGCAAAATACAAGAGCATATACAAGAACAATATAGAGAGATAAATGACACAAATAGATAGAAGTAATAAGGGGTGGGTACCTATAGGCACCCCCACAATATCACATATCATTGACTAATACAATGGATCAGTCAATGGGGTCTATAATGATGCCAAATCCCCACTTAAATGTTAATCTCAAGCCAACATAACTTGGAGGTTAAATTATAATATAATAAATACATTACACCTTTAATCAAGGTTATTCATAAAAGGTGGATTAACTAGTATCAATATGGGTACATGAAGGGTACCCTTAGGCTTATATCAAGATACCCATAGGCTCACACATAAATGACCAAAGGCTTACATAGAATAATGTCTAGAGGATTACATAGAAAGATGCCCATAGGATTACATATAGAATTCCTATAGGCTTGCATAGAGAATATCCAAAGGCTTGCATATCATTTTATTATAGGCTACAACAAGAGAACCCATATGTTCTTTTCATCATTGGACTTTGCCTAATAATACCAAATTAAAAATATTTCAACACCTCCCATAATCTAAATTGAGTGACCAAAGATAGAAGATATTAGAGATGATACATCTCCCCCTATAAAGAATAATTGTATAGGCTAATGGATTCTACTATCTTTTCTCACTAAAGGTACATGAATTAGATAAACCTCTACCTATACATGAAGTCATAACTCCACTTCCTTAATCAAGATATTGATATTTTGATGATAATATCTTCAACATGCACTATGGTGATTACATTCTATCCTCTAATCTTAAGGAAATATGAAGGTTATTGAATAATTAATCCCAAAGGTTAGAAAGGGTCTATAGGAATAAGACATACCTTGCATTGATCATCCAAAACCTTCTCCTCTTGTGGCACAAATAAATTCCAATCACCACACCAATAGGTTATTGGACTTAGACCAAACATCTACTATGACTAAAAAGAAGGATAAGCACCAAAAATGTTATATATTTCAAATATAATACAACTAAATTATTGCTACACCAACAAGCTTATTGAGTTAGATGTTTGGTGATCTTTGAAGACATAAAACCTATTGTGATAAGATAAAAAAAATGAGTTTTAAACTTGTTACCTTCTTATAGAATAAGGCTTTAAAATCATTCATTAGTTGGATTTGAGCAAATTTTCCAACTATCATGTCAATGGATTGTTGGAGTTAATATTGCACTAGAGAGAAGAATTTCAATTGGGTCATTTTCATAGAAAATATTATATAGAAAATAGTAAAAGGTCCTTGAACTGATGTCACCAATATGTAGAGATAAAACATTTATGCAATTTGAAAAAAAAGGTGCCAAAATGATTTTGCATGCAAAAGATATGGCCTGCAATTTTTTTGGCATATTAGAGCTGAAAAGAGAAAAATTAAGTGAAAAACCTTAGAAAAAATAAGGCTAATCAAAGCCTACCACTTTTCACCTCTAGATGCCACCTCTATATATATCACTTACTGATAAGATTGTAATAATAGGAATTTTTGTCTTCCATATATAAAATAAAGTAATGTCAAAATTTTAGGTTGTCATTGATGGAAATTGATCATGGGGCCTCACGGTAGCAAGTGCATTGAGCTTGCAAGCCTATACATGTATGTTCTTTGTACCTTTAATATATTTGACTTGTTGTCCTCTCTGATTATCTTGGGTAAGAGATTCAAGGTGATCACACCTCAGACAAAGTGATATAGTAGGGTCTCTCTCAAGAGCACAGGGTTTGGGTCAATTGAGAGCCTTTGGGAGTTTTTAACAAGGTCATATCCTTGTTGATATTTGATATTTAGGTATACTTTGAACTCAAGGGGGAAAAATATGTGAGAGGTAAAATAAAACAAATGAAAAAATATAAAAACCTAAGCTAAAAAAAGGTGGTGATGAACCAAATGTCAAATAAGATCTTGCACAAAAGGCCTGAATGGTATGTAATAGCATGAACACTTCCTATACTCGATACATATAAGCCCATATTAGATTTATAAGTATACACATGCATAAAGATATGGGTCAAAGCATGATAACCATAAATGGCTACTCAAAATAAATGTGTAGGCCTCCCATATACACACATATGCAAGTAAAACTCAAAATAAACAAATATTGCAAACACATACACACATATAGAGATAGGTCAAAGCATGAGAACCATAAATGAATATCCAAAATAGATGGATAGACCTCTCTCTCTCTCTCTCTCTCTCTCTCTCTCTCTCTCTCTCTCTCTCTCTCTCTCTCTATATATATATATATATATATATATATATATATATATATATATATATATATATATATATATGTATATATATATATATATATATATATATATATATATATATATATCATTACAAATATTATGCCATAAGTAGGGGTTTGATTACCCACAAGCCACTCAAGATTTTGTTAATTGCTATATAGAAAGAAATGAAAGGAAATATTACAAAACTTGTAGATGCAAACTTGTTGATCCTTTGCATAGCCTAAACTATTATTATATATAGATTATAATGGTTACAATTTCCCTCCAAAATTTTAGGTGGATTTAACTCTTTCAATTCCCTTTTCTAGGGATTCTAAAAATTGAATGTGAATATCCTCTGCCATATATTATGTCATCTTGGAAATGTTATTATTGTAGGTGCCATCTCTTTGTCTTCAATATTCCACCTATGTATTCTTGGATTATCAAGTTGAATTATCTTTGGTATATGATCCTTTCTTTTCCTAGTAATGGTGCATCATTTTAGCTCATCTACTTATTTTGGGAGTTTGTGCATCATTACTCATATTTTCCCTTTTATTCCATTGAATTCTTATTTATTGAAGCAAGTGATCATCCCTTCAGAATATTTTCTTTCTTTTTTGGTAGAGGTTTTATCTAATAGCATCCACTTATCAAAACTTTTTCTCCCTTTGTTTCTTTAGAGCTTTGAAAAGTCTTAATGAGCAGTCTTATTGGACTTTTATCTTCTGCCTTGGTCTGTTATCCCCAAAAAGTCCCACTCTTCCTCTTTTTTTCTACACATTTAGGTCCTTAACCTAAATTATGGGATGACTATGATGCACCTGCCTTCCTCATTGCTCATACCAACTTTTACCTTTTGTTTAGATACTTGCAAAACTTCTTTTTGAGGCAATGTCACTCGAAGGCCCCTATCGTATGAATTACAAATGATGACATTTAATCCATAGGAATTTTTGTCCAAGATATTTATATCTGCTACTATGCTAGCATTTTGATTTGCTCTTCCTACTATATGAGTGGTTAGCATAGAGAGGCTTGATCCTAGTGATCTCTTTTTACTAAATTTGGGGAATTAAATATCCTACTAAATCTCTAGATCTAGAGTTCTCATAGACTCTTATCTTCATCCCCCACTTGTTGGTTCCTCAGCCATTCCTCGCCACTAGATTTTGCCTTGAATGTGGGAGTGATGATGAATGAGGTGCAAGAGTCCATAGACCCAAACAAACATGGATGAGATCCAATTCTATTCACTGATCCACAACTATTGTTTGGGTTGAACCTCTACTAATGATGGAGATTCTTTAGTTATCATCGAAAAGGCTCATTAGATTCTATCAAAAGTGGGGTTTAGTTAAAATATAACTAAAAGGGTAAGGAAAAATCACTATGGACTATCATCTTGTGATGGTCTGGTAATTGACTTGATAGCATAGTGTGAGGGGGTTTTTACACTCATTTTCACCCTTTGGAGATATATATTGGGTGGTTTTTGACATGGAATTCTTGGAAGTTGGTGATGATCAAAACACCCCTATCTTTGCCCCAGGACTTGAAAACATCTTTAGGTGAATTCTAACTAGATTGTAGTGATTCTTCACTTTAGCTTTGGTGAATCTTAGGGGTCCACTACTTGCAAGAGGAGATGAACGCAGATGATAAGGCCTCTATCCATTAGGTACATAGTCATTGAAATGTAGTTTTTTGGAGAGTGATGGACCTTTATTTTATAGTTTTTTCTTGGGTATGATGCAACTATCCATATTAATTCCATATCCCTTGAGACAGTACCTTATTTTTTATTGTCCTTATTATCAATATAAGCCCTTTTCTTTTGCTTGGGGATGATGCAATAAAATATTTGATTAATCTTCTTTTCATGTGTAATTTTTTTCTCCCTTTCTTATTAATTATAGGCTCATGTGTTCCTGCCATATTGATTGATTTGATCATTTGTTTTCTTTGGCATTGATCCCAAGAATAATTTTATTGATGGCTCAACAACTGCTCCATTTTTTGAAAAGTCATCCTGCATCACAAAATTGGTTAGACAAATACACACACACTTCTTTTACTTTTTATTTATATGCCCCCCTTAGGAGTTGGATATGGTCTCTGTACTTTCTATCCCAAACTTGTTTATCTATGTACTATTGGAGGATCTAAATCCTAGACTTTTTTTGCCCATTACCCCATCTATTCATTAAAGATGAATGAATGCATTTTATGAACTAAGGACTTAGATATTTCTTCTTCCATTATTAGAATTTGATCAAAATTTAATCTATATGTTGGTAGATGTTCCATGTGGTGAAGGAAAAGTGGATCTTATTAGAGCTCAAACCTGGTCCCATATCAAGTTCTCATTACCATGATGGACCAGTCCACATACATACACCCTCTCATTTTGGTAATAAAATCCCTTGATAAGCAAAGGTTGAATGAAGTCAAGAGATCAATTATGGAGATGTCTTATGTCACGATTGCACTTGGACATGCATTTAAGGCTAGCAGGTGTTCTTTTAAATTACCCAAAACTTGGACTATACTGCAATCCAATTGTACCACTCTTGTTAGTTGGCTTATATTTTATTTCTAATGCATCCACAATTCCTTTAGGGATGATAATTGTACTCACTTTTGATTTTACCATGCAAATGCAAATTACTTATCTTTATAGATGAGTAGTAGATAGAATGGAGGCATTGTTTGCCTCCTTGGTTCAAGGGCTACAATCTATAATATTGTGCTACCTTGTTGTTGCCCTTGTTTCCTTCCATCTCCTCCTAGGGATTTCCTTAGATGTTCCTTTTATCTTGTGATGGTCAAGATATCCCAAACTAACATCAATATCATAGACTTTTTTGGATGGTCCACTATGTTGGAGGACCAAAGAGATATGACTTTTTGGGTGGTGTGATGGAGCAAATAATAACTTTTTGGATCCTTTTTTTGAAATAGAGTCATCAAATGAATGTATATTTTGCTCTAGGAGTAGATTGATTGATGCCTACACTACTTTATCAATATGTTATCATTGGAAATAGTTTCTTCTAATGTTCATTTTGGTGTAGATTTGCTAGTTGATTCAAAGGTAATTCAACATGTAGGGGTAGGCATAGACCCTCACCAAGCCTAAGCCTAACTTTTTATTATGATTGGGAGACCAATAATATGTCATTTGGGTCCCACTAGGTGAGGCATTAAACTTTTGTCCTCTCTGATTGTCCCAGGGAAGATATTTAGGATGATCGTACCTCAAGCAAAGCAACACAATAGAGCCTCTCTTGAAAGCATGAGGTTTGTTGAATCGGGGGCCTCTAGGAATTTTTTACAAGGTTAGATCCTTGTTGAGATGTGATATTTAGGCATACTTTAAACTCAAAGGGAAAAGGGATGCAAGAGAAAAAATAAAAACAAATAAAAAAAGATAAAAACCTAAGCTAAAAAAGGTGGTGATGTGCCAAAGATCAAATTAGATCTTCTTGTACAATAGATCTGAATGTTATGTGCCAACATGAACACTTCATCTCCTCAACATAGATGAATCCATATGATATTTATAGGCATACACATGCATATAGATATATTAGAACCATATATGGATACCTAAAATAGATGTGTAGACCTCCCATACACACACATGTAAGTAAACTCAAAATAGGTAAAGACTGTAAATACATACACACATAAAAATATGGATTAGAGCATGAGAACCATTTATGGCTACCTAAAATAGATTTATAAGTCTCCTTCATGTATATATATATGCAAACAACATTACAAATATTGTGCCAAAAGCGGGGGTTCGATACCCACAAGTCGCTCAAGATTTTGTTAATTGCTATACATGAAGAAATAAAATGAAATATTACAAACCATGTAGATGCAAACTTGTTAATTCTTTTAATAGCCTTAAATATTGCTATTTATATATTACAATCAGGAGAATTTCTCTCCAAATTGTAGGTGACTTTGACTCTTTCAACAATATTTTCCAAGGATTCTAAAAATTGAATGTGGATATTTTCTAGGTGTCATCTCTATCTTGAATATTCCACCTACATATTCTTGGATTATCAAGTTGAATTATATTTGGTAGATGATCCTATATTTTCCTCGTAATGGTGCATCATTTTGGCTCATCTACTTCTTTCGGGAGTTTGTGCACCATTACTCATGTCTCCCCTTTTGTTTTGATGAGTTCTTATTTATTGAAGCAACTAATCGCCCCTTCAAAAAAAATTCTTTATTTTTTCTTGAATGTTTTATCTAATAGCATCTACTTATTAAAAATTTTTCTCCCTTTGTGTTTTAGAGTTGTCAAAAGTCCTAATGAGTAGTCTTATTAGACTTTTATCTTTCACCTTAGCCTATTATCCCCCAAAACTCTCGATATTCCTCTTTTGTCTATTCCTTTAGGTCCTTGCCTTAACCCTACTTATGGGATGACTACGATGTAACCCCCTTCCTCCTTGCTCATACCATTTTTTTCTTTTGATCAGATACTTACAAAACTTGTTTTTAAGGTAAGTTCACTCAAAGTCCCCTATGGTGCAAACTACAAATGATAACATTTAGTTTGTGGGACTTTTCATCCAAGACATTTCCATATCTTCTACTTTGATTTCAATTTGATTTTCTCTTCTTGTTGGATGAGCTCAATGTAGATAGGCTTCACCTTGGTGACCTCTTTTTGTTGAATGTTGGGAAGTAAATGTCCTACAAAATCTCTAAGTTTATAATTCTCATAGGATCTTATCTTGTTTTCCTACTTGTTAATTCCTCCTCAACCATTCCTCACCACTAGATGTTGCCTTGAATGTAAGGTGGAGTGATGATATATGAGGTGCAAGAGACCACAAACACAAACAAAAATGGATGAGAACCAAATTTTTTCACTAATCCACAACCATTTTTTAGGGTTGAATCTCTGCTAATGATGGAACTTCTTCAGTTATCATCGAAAAGGTTGATTAATTAAAAGTAAGGTTTAGTTCAAGTATAATTAAAAGAGCTAGGCAAAATCACTATGGTCCATCATCTTGTGATGGTTTTGTGATTGACTTGACCACACAATATGAGGGTTTTTACACTTGTATTCACCCTTTAGAGATATATATTTGGTGTTTTTTGACATGGAATTCTTGAAAGTTGATGATTAAAAGAGCCCTATCTCTACCCTAGACTTTGCATCATATTCAGGTGCAATCTGACTAGATTGTAGTGATTATTCACTATAGGACTCATATAAATTACCCTTTTACTTCCAAAAGGGGTCAAATCCATGAAAACAAAAAAGATATACCTCATTCCTTAATGAGTATCACACTAGATCAAACCTAGGTTGATGGTGAGTGTTGTAGCACTTCACTCCTCCTACTAACCAATAAATCTGAGGCAAAATTTGAATAAATATTAGGGGTACATTCCCCTTAAGGGAATACCAATGCTAATATAGGTTTTAAAAATATCTATTATCCAAAAAATATCGTGTCAACAAGACTTGACCATGCGATCTCTAGTCTTCAAGGACAAGGCGTTACCATTACACCATCAACATGGAAAAATATAAAAGAAAAAACACTCTCGTAGAATAAAATAGTAAAGAGACTAAACATTTTCAAAAGGTTACCTTTGGAAAGGATTGAAAATGACACCTCTTTCTTCCAGGTGAATAGTCCTACCATTAAACTAGAAATGGCACATAAAGCAAGAAATCTTTTAACATTCTAAAATAATACACCATAGCATGTCCATAATGTTAAAAACTAAGATTCAACCCTATGACTAACCATAAAAAGACAAAGACATGAGTCATTGCACTGTATCACAAGGATGGATGAAATTTTTTGATTTTCAATACTTTATCTATGTTGAAAGATGCCAAACCTACTTATTGCATCAAACCTTTTCATAGTGTATTTTATTTTGAATTCTAAAATTTGGAGGAAAATAATAGAAATATTCAAACATAAAATTAGGGGTTAAGATGGTATAACCACTAATAAAATTAAATTGGGACCCCTAAAATTTCACAAGTAATCCATTGGAACTGACAATTCATCCATATCTACCATAGTTTACCTTATACAACCATTTTATGTAAATGAGTGAAGTTGCTTTATTTTGGCTTTAATACTAGGTTGGTTTTCACAATATTTTCCATAAACATCCTGAAATATACATTCACCATAATTATTTGTAAAAAAAGGAAGAAGAGTGAAATAGAAGAACATATAATCAAAAATATATAAAGAGATAAATGACATGAATAGATAGAAGGAATAAGGGATGGGTGTTTTTAGGAACCCCTAGAATCTCACATATCATTTACTGATACAACAAATCAGTCATTTGGGGGTATTTATAATGATACCAAATTCCAAATTAAATGTTAACTTTAAGTAGACATGTTTACTTGGAGGTTTAATTTTAATACATTAAATATATTACACCCTTTAATCATGGCTATCCATAAAGGTAAATTAATCAATATCACTAAGGGTGAATACATGAAGGTATACTTAGGCTTGTTTAAAGATTCCCTTAGGCTTTTACATAAATGCCCATAGGATTATATAGAAGAATATCTATCGGATTATATAGAAATATGTCCATCGTCTTACATAAATAATTTCCTAAGGCTTACATAACACTTGCCTATAGGGTACATCAAGAGAACCTATAGGTACTTTATCACTATTGGCCTTGGCCTTATAAGGTCAGATTATAAATATATCAACATGTCTACTTTTGTAGTTGTTTTTCTTTTTTCATCTATGATGTTAAATCTCAAGTCATTATTATTCCCTTCATTCTATGATGTAGGCCTCTCGAACAATCTTACTATAGCTTTTCAGTGTTCCTTGGTAAGCAAAAAGTATCTCACACTATATTTGGAAACCTCTTACACTTTGTCTTGATTAATTTACTTCCCAAGTTGCTTGAGTCTTTCAACCATTATGGGTCCTTTTGTTGAAATATGTGTAATCTAATCTTGTTTAGGCCAAGGCCAAATGTGTGATATGGTGCTTATGAGTGCCATTTATGTAGCCTATAAGCATGTGATTATGTAAGCCTATGGGCATTCCTCATTTATGTAAGCCTATGGGCATGTTCATGTAAGCCTATGGGTCCCTTTCATATTTCATCCTTAGTTGTATTGGTTAATCCACCCTATTGGATAACCTCACATAAAGGGTAATTTACTATAATTTTATTGTAAGGTTAACATCAAGGTTACATCAATGTTGACTTGAGGTTAATCTCTCATTGGGATTTTCATATCACTATAAATACCCTTCATTGATGATCCATTTGCATGATAAAGGGAATAGAATGTGATATATTGTGGTATCCACAAGCACACACCTTATACTTCTTATCGTCTTCCTTCATTTCTTTTTCATCATTTACTGCTACTATTTTTTAATTGTCTTTTATTCTTTTTGGCATATGATTGTGGTGAATGCATGTTTTGGAATGTTTCTAAAAAATATTGTAAATTTGAACATGGTATCAAAGCAAGATCTAGAGCTGCATCACTCATCAATAGAAGAGAAGTTATTTTCACTAGCAATTAAGGGTATCTCTCAAGTTACTTTGTTGAAGTTTCAAAAAAATTATAATTTATAATTTAATTTTTTATGTCAATGTTTTTGGCACCAATTGTATTGGTTTCTTTCATGTGGTCTTTGCAAGTATTTTTGGAGTGGCCTAACCCTTCTCATCTATGAATTAAGGTTATGCATAAGGGATCGGACCCAAATATACTTGTAAAAAATTGGTGAATCCATTTTGAAACCCTGGAAAACCTCATGTCATAGGACATGGTGAATTATCTTATTTTTTCACCAAAAATTATAAAACATTGGTGAATTTGACAGTTTTGACCAGACCCAATGCAAAACAGGGACTGGTCATAAACCGTCCGTAAACACGAATTGGGTTAAAAAAGATCAAAATAGATCGGGTACAGAACAAGAACCGAAAACAAAATTATTGTGAAATATATTTTGATAGTACCAAGTACAAAATAGGGTCCATCAATATTAGGTGTAAAATAGGGTTTGACTTGAATGGTTTCAAATCAGAGTCTGACAATACCAGATGTAAAATAGGGTTCGAAGATACTGGGTGCAACATAAGGATGGGAGGGATCGGATGCAAAACAGAGTCGATCAAGATGGGTATAGAACAGGTTTCAATTTGAATAGACGTAAAACAAGATCTGGCTAAAATGGGTGCAAAATAGAGATCGACATGTTTAGGTGCAGAAAATGTTTTGACCTGACTGATTGTAAATCTGGGTCCATTCAAGCTGGTTGTACTTGCCATGTATCAAGTGATCCATCAACCTTATTTTATGTAAAATTATATGCTACCACGTGTCCTCCTACACTCGATTTTTTCTATAAAAGGGCATCGATAGTCATTTTTTTTATTTTTTCTACAACCCGAGCAAATTTTGAACCCTCCCCGATTGACTGTTACACCGTACCCTTCTGAATATTGAATTCTCATGTTTTAAAAACATAATGAACATCGATCTCTCTGCTACTGGGACTCCAAAAATAAACTTCAAGAATATTTCTTGCACCTCCATGCAATATTTGTCAACCATCCTTGGTTATGACCAAACGTGGCTCGTTGATGCAAGTTTGTAGACATTGTTTACAATCCCTAATTTCCACATAGATAAGTATATTTTGCAAAGTATAATTGATTTTTACGACCATGATCATGCAACATTGAGACTGTTAATTCAAAATAAACCACTATCTTTCACAATCACACCTGCTAACATCAAGAGATTGACAGCTCTTTCATATAGGGGTTTTCCTACCATCACTACGAGGTTCGCTCTATATCAATAGGAGATAGATTACCTAGAGAAGAAATACGATGTCAACTAGAAAATTTTATCTGGTATAATTCTTATCAATTGATTCTATTATTATTCAAAATTTAAAATTTTTTATTTACCTTCTAATTTTTTGTTTGTGCAGCTTTCACCTCCAAGTCGAAAAGAGGGTTAACAAGCACCTCTATTCAAAATGAAGATCTGAATGCCACTATTGAGTTCTTCCAAGGAAGACTATTTTTGCATGGAAGATCGAAACTTCCATACTAGGCATTGGCCTATATCGTTCATTGCCTTCTCTGTGTGAAGTTTGACTGGTGCACGCACATTTCAGATCGCGTTAGATTTGAGTTGCATGACGTATAGACCAAGAAAGTGACCATGGTGGCCATTATAAATTTTATTTTAGCTCTTTATTTTGAAATTTTACATAATTTGAAAAATGTATATATACCAACTGTAGTGCATTCAACACTACTAGGTCTTGGTATGACAACAGATTTAAGGGTAAGTCTTTGTTTCACCACCATTTTTTTAATATTTTAGCTCCTTTTTCATTTGTTAATTTTTATTTGCACCTAAATGCAAAATAAGGCAATGATAAAAAGGATAAAATAGAATGTTGCAGTAAGGCGTCACATGCATGAGGCATGTGGTGATTTTGAAGGCACTGCATCAGAATCATCACCAATGGTGAGGCCGTAAAAACGTACGTGATAGTCTCCTTCTCCTAATCCTCGGTCTTGTTCTTGTCCAAATGTAGATGCACAAAATGTGCAATGTGAATCCAGTCAAATCAACCCTCCTACACGTAAGTTTATCTTTCGATCTTTTATCTGTATATATTTTTTACATAAGATTATAATAAATTTTATTAAATATTTTCATATGTTTTCAAAATTTTACAACACCAACATTCACAATATTGTACATGATACCAAAGTGTTGTCGGGTAAATTAGTCTATATACTTAAAATTAACATATATTTTTGTTTTTCTCTTTTTTTAAATAATTTCGATAAGTTATTTTTGAATTTTTTGGAAGTGACTCTCAACAACGGTCTGTGAGAAGCCAGGGCCAGCCATTCATGCCACCATCGCCACCACCATAATGACCACAAGTTCAATAGATTCATTAGGTTTAGCATATGAGAGGCCACATCAATGTGGCCCATGGAAGGGGAAAAACTCTTCTTGTAGCAATATCGTAGCTTGGATTTTCCTCTTTTTCCTTTAACACCAATGTATATGCTTCGAAGGTATCAACATCGGGATTAGATCAAATTTAGCTTGATGATGATTATTTGTTCAAGGACAACATTTATGGCTTTGAGGCAATATATATGCTTGAAGATACACAAAAAGAAGCACAAGAAATAGCAGCCCTTGCGAATGAGAAGCAATTACCGCCTCCTACTATGGGAAGTAACCTTCATCCTCAAATCGAGGATGAAAAATTTAATTTTGATGTAATGTCTTCACTTTGTGATGGTATGGAGGCAACCATCCAAGACATATTGCATTAAGATTTAAATGTGATGAATCTCATGAAGGAATGGGAAATTTAGGCAAAAGTCAATTAATAAAAGGGAGTCAATTTTTACTCTAGTTGAGCACGAACCAAAAAAGCCTAATGTTTAGTTGGATAAGGCCAGATCAATATTAGTGAAGTGTAGGTCTTCATACGATGATGAAGTTTTAAAAATTATGTTGAATAGAATTGATAACATTAATGTTGAAGCCCAGGCGTACTATAACCAATGGGCTTCTAATAAGAAAAATTTTGAAGTCATTGAGGCTACAAGGGCTTTGGTCAAGGTGAGAATTTAGCTACAAAATAGGTCTGACTGGACCTAGCGTAAAACAAGGTCTGGCCAAACCGGTTGTAAAATAGGGTCCGACCAAACCATGTGCAAAACTAGTACCGATCCTATCAGGGGTAAAACTGGATCCGGTCATACTTTGTGTAAAACTGGTTATGATCGGACCTTGTAGAATTATGACAACTTTTAATTTTTTCATATTTTTATTTACATTTACTCTACTAACTTATATTTTTTTTTCTTTTACAATCAAATTTTGAAAATTTGAAATTACATGTGTAGAGCATGCAAGATAATATAGAAGCTACAAAAAAAAATTGTTAAATGCAATCTATATGAAGAAGATAATGCAATCCAAAGTCAGGGATAATAATATTTTAAGAAAATATGTCAGGGATAAGCTTGGTGTGGATCCGGATCTCGTGCTTGTAGAGATGAAGGAGAAAAATCCTCTTTTAATAGTGCTCGAAGATCCAACCCAGAAGGCGTGTTGCTGGGAAATTTTGAGAAAGTAGAAGAGGGACTCGTCAAATCTGGAGCACTGCCAGCAAAGGGTGTACAAGAAGGATAAAGTTCAAAGGAAAAGGTAACTCAAGGAGAATCCAGTGCAACCATCACTTCATCTCTAGAATAGGATGAAATGTTTAGTAAACAACTACATATTTTGTTGTATTGCAATCAATAATTTTATACGATGTAATATAATTTTGAATCTAATTAATTAAAAAGGTGTTTACTAATTTTGTTAACCTATTTCATTTTATGGTTGTTTCTATTTATTATATTTTATTATTTTTTTAGTTTATGATAGTACAATTATATATACACTATTAATCTCAAACAACAATAGATATTATTATATTAAACAACATAAGAACTTTGGAAATACAGTAATATTGTTGTCATTATTGTGTCATCAATGTTGTGAAATCATGGATACAATAATATTGTTATCTAGAATCACTATTAGACAACGTAAGAACTCTGGAAATATATTAATATTTGTACATTAACAATACTATGATTTGAAAGTAGTTAAAACCATTTCAAAAACCAACAAAAATATCATAGAATTTAAATTTATCAATGTTATGAAACAATATAGTGAAATCTAATAAATCTAGAACAATATTTGTGAAATTTGCTATCAAATGAATTCATGTTTATCAATGTTTTGAAATCATGGAAAAATTACAATTCAGGTAGTTGAAACAAACACATATCAGCTTGTCCAAAATCATTATTAAGCATAGTGGATATCTATATCTCCACAATCTGGTCACTACAAGCATCATTATCCTACTTATCATTCACATTCGTGGTATCCCTTTTGTCTGAAATGGATTTCCAATGTGTCAATGCTCTGTCATAGGGAAATTTGTCCAGCTAATACAATGACACATAAATGTTCAAATATTTTTCCAAATTTTTGTCCAACCTGTTGCGGATCTTAGATTTAACAAAAGTTAGTGCACTGAAAACCCTCTCATCTTCCACATATCCTAAAATCATTGTTTGACATAATTCATATAAACAAAACTATTCACTAATCATGTTTTGTAAGATAGTACTAGGATACAATTTTTGCCACAAACATGCAATGCAACCAATCTCATTGATGTTACTCAAAAGCAATGTTTGATAAACCATTGTGCTTCCAAAATGAGATGATTGTTCTTTTAAAAGTTCTTTGTTGAGTATTCCTTTGATTTCAACACCATTGAATTCCACACTTTTGTTGAAATGTTGAATAAGAATGCACATATATTTAATAAACAACTCATATTTAGAGTTATGGTCAATATAAGGACCCCAAAATATAGGGTTAACTACATCCATGACCACAAGCAACTCATCTCTTTGAAATCGATCTCTTATTTCACTTGTCAATGATTCTTCTATTTTTAATAATTTAGTCTTAGTATTGTGTAAAACAACTTTAAATCCATTGTGTTATGGAAATTTGTTCACCATCGTTCATAACTATTTTTGAATGCCTTTCAAAAAATTATAGAATTATCATCTTTCCACGAACATTAGTACAAAGATTATAATTGATGTCAAACTTCAAAAAGCTTATTGGATCATTCATGTTTGTCAATGTATTCCACCTATCAAAAAAGGGATCTGTAAAATTTCCTACATATAACCTATAAATAGTCACACATATATATTTTCTCATCCTCATGAAATCAACAATATAGATTGATCTTTCTTGTGTAATTTTAATCTATCTGTTCATTTCTTATAGCATTGGAAGAATACCACATAATGTTAAAAGGGTTTCCAAGTCAGTCAAACATAATAGCAAATATTTTTCCTTATCAACTACCCTATGATTTACATACATAAACCCTGTTAACGATTGATATTTTGTAAAAACTCTACGTGCAGGTTCAGAAATCCACCTTGTATCCACATCTTTTAACAATTTTTTTCTTTTTGTAACTCTTAGTGCAAACTATTGAAACTCTACAAACCTTTATGAATGGTAAGAAAATAAGAATGTATTTCACGCTCGATCGGTGTTCGATATTAGGGTTGCAAGAGGAAGAAGATGGCGTCGAGAGGAAGAGTGTCACGAGGATCGAGAGGGCGAGGGTTTCAGGCATCTGAACATGCTGGTTGGGGATCGTGCATCTATTCTAATGGAGTTTTTGATACAGGTGGAGCTTTGGTGGTGGACAATATTGAGGAAAAAGGTGTCGCGAAAGGTTCTGAAGATTTATTGTAGGGTTTCGAGGGTTCGCAAGGCATCCAAGGTGCTGCTTTAAACCTTCCTTTGAGCATCGAAGGTGTGCGAAAGGATGTTCAGGCCATCATGAATAATCATTTGTTGTTTGGGTCGGAGGATGATCGGGTGTGTAAGGAGCCTCTGCTCGAGTTTGTTGAAGGCGTCGATTCAGGGAAGAAGACGTAGATCAATGAATTATTTGAGCCTGATTCGACTAGCGATAAAGGGCATGATGCAGAATCATTGGTGAATGCTCCATGGAAGGAAAAAATATGACTATTGGGGTCATTGGGAGCCCTACGCTTTTTCATGAAGCCTTTGATTTGAAAGATCATGCTACCTTTCTTGAGTTGTCGGGTAAGTCTTCGAAGGGTTGTGGGTTTGAAGGCTTGCCTAATGGAAATAAAGCTTGCATGTCTGGGATGAGTATTGGTAGTATGGGGGGCATTGGTGAAGGCCTTAAAGGGGTTGAAAAAATCTTTGTTGAGGCTGCTAAGAGTAGAGGTTTGAGCAAAGGGATGATAGTAGACGGGGAAGTTTTTGGTTACCCTAGTGATGATTTTTTTGAAGATGAAGCTGCCCGACTTGATAGAATGGACTCGTTACTGGTAGATATGGGTGATGATGAGTTCACATTCATTGTGGAGGAGCATGAGGAATACCTGGAAGCTAGGAATAATTTATTAAAGAATGGGGTTATTCTATTTTTTCTTAGGAAAATGCCTTTCGAAGTGGATTTCCAGAAGTGGGTCAGGTTGAACTGGGAAGCCAAAGGAGTGCATGTCCAATCATACTGGGGGTTAGGAGGTAGATATATCTCGAGTGATTTTTGATAGTTCAGATGCTACCCGATATGTGCTACAGTTTGGAACTTGGTCGATTGTTGGATCTGTGGCTTTTGCGCAATCGTGGCATCCAAACTTTGATCCCAAAGATGTGTCCCAGACTAGGTATCCCCTTTGGATCGAGTTTGTGGCTATGAAATCAGAGTTTTGGGTTATGTTGTGATCTATGGCTCAGAGGTTTGGAAGAATTCTTATTGAACCTGCAACAAGCATGTCTTTCAGATTTAGTCCCAGGGTATGTGTTGAAGTAGATTTACAAAGAAAGTTGCCTAAGTCTTTGAAGATTGTTACCTAGGAAGGGGTAATTTCTCAGGAGCTACGTTACCTGAATCTTCCTAATGCTTGCTTTTTCTATCAATCTCAAGAACACCTCATTCGGGATTGCCCTCAGAAAAAACAACAGCAAGTGAAGGTAGAGAAGGCCAAGAATGTTTCAGGAACCTCTGTTATTAGTGGGAATGATCAGAAAAGTAGGGAAAAAAATGAGGAGCCACAAGAGATGGAGACTGATTTGGATAAACAATGAGTGGTTAGTAAGGGGGATTCAGATTGGAGGATTGTTCAGAAATGTAGAGAGGATAAGGACTCATCGGATAGGCCTTCTAAGCTGAAAAAGAGCTCATTTTCTTCCCAAGGGAAATCTAGCAAAGGAACTATTACTTCCAAGGACAACAACCATCTTAATCAGTCGGTAGAGGTCAGTAGAAATCTAAGTGAGATTTGGATGCCCTTGAGGGTAGGAGGAAAAGTAGAAGTTCAGCTATAGATAGGAGTAGGTCTCCCAAAGGAAGGTCTACTCAGCTTAGCAATCGGTTTGAGGCTTTAAATGATGTTGTTTCCCAATGAAAGTTGAATTCAGTTCATGGAATGTTTGAGGAATGTCAATTCCCACCAGAAGATGTTTGGTGAGTAGTTTTTTGCATAGTGTCAGTGTTGATATTGTGTGTTTATAGGAGGTCAAGGTTGATGGTTTTGCTCTCCATAGTTGTCTAAGTAAAAGTTGGAATGGGATTTGGTGGTCTTCTATGCATGATAGAGGGTCAGGTGGGGTGGTCCTTGTTGTTAAACCTTGGTTGGCTGCCTCGATGGTGGAATAGGGGGAGGATCCTCAGGGTAGAATATGTTGGGCTACATTTGTTGTAGTTGGTCAGGTGATTGGCATTTGTTCTATGTATGCTCCTAACACCTCTGGTGAGTGGATGATCTTGTGGGATTGGATGCAACACAATTTTCTTGATGTGAGTTGGATTGTTGGAGGTGACTTTAATATGGTTGAATGGGATGGGGACAGAGAAGGTGGTCAGGGAGGTTGTATTTTTAGTTCTGAAAAGGAATCTTGGAGCAGTTTGAAGGCTTCGCTTCAAATTTTTGATGCTAATTTTAGATAGAAATGTTTGGAAATAGGGGGATGGTTTACCTGGTCTAATAAGAGGAGAGGTGGTGATAGAATTATGGCCTAATTGGATAGGATTTATGTGGACAATAGTGTCTTTACATGTGTTGGTAGAGGAAGAAGGGTTATTTTTGTTGACTTATCTACCACTGGATCTGATCATTATCCAATTAGCTCTTCAATATTTTTGGGAGCTGCTGTAGTGATTGATAAGAAGCTTCCCTTTAAACTTAATGTTTCTCATTTAGATTCTAAGTCTTGTAGAGATCTTATCAATTGTGTTTGGAATTTGGAGCCTCATCCAGTTGATACTGGGTGGATTGGTTGGTGGGAGGCAACTATTAAACGTACTATGAAATTTTTGCATGGTTGGGGAAAGTTGGTTGCTAGGAGAAGAAAAGGAAGATTAAAGCAGCTTAGGAAAGATTTGGATAATGCTAGAAGAGCTCTTGAGGTGGATCCTTTTAATGTTCAGCTTCAGGAAAGAGTTGTTGGTTGGGAGCATGAGATTCATTGTTATGAGGATTATATTAACAGAGGGGCATGAATTAGGAGCAGAATTCATTGGTTGCAGCAAGGGGATGCTCCCTCTCAATTCTTTTTCAGTCATATTAAGAAGAAAATTGCTTTTGAAAGAATTACTGCTCTTCACACTTTCGATGATAGGTTGGTGGAAGATGATGATGGGATTAGGGCTATTGTTGAGGAGCATTTCCAGAATATTTTCTCTACTTATCCTATGTCTCCGGAGGTTCTTGCTGCTAGGGAGGAAATTAAGAGGAGTGTTCCAAAAAAAGTGTTCAATTTTGAGAGTGATCATGTTGTGGCTGCATTTTCCAAGGAGGAACTATTTGAAGCCCTTTTAAAAATGAAATATGGTAAGTCTCCAGGTCCAGATGGTATCCCAGTGGAATTTTACAAAAAGTTATGGGATGTTGTTGGTGATGATTATACTCAAATGGTTCAGGAAATTTTTGATAGAGGTTCTCTTTCACCTGTTCTTAATCAGGGGTTGATTAAGCTTATTTCGAAGGGCAATAGGAAGGATACTATGGGGGGTTGGAGGCCCATCACCCTATTGAATATTTCATACAAGATTGTTGCCAAGGCTTTGGCTCTTCGTTTCAAGGATATTGTTGCTCGGATTGTGAGACGTGAACAAACTAGTTTTGTGAAGGGGAGATTCATTTTAGACATAGTTCTCATGGCTTGGGAGACTTTGGAGTGGGCTCAAGAAAGTGGGAAAAAGGTGATTATGCTCAATATTGATTTTGATAAAGCATATGATCGAGTGGATTGGTCCTTTATCTTCAGTATGTTGGAATGGCTTGGTTTTACCAGGCAAGTTATTGATAAAATTTGGGTTCTTTTCACTTTTTCTTCTACTAAAGTTGTTGTTAATGGTAAGCTCACTAATAATATTAGCCTCTTCAAGTCCATCAGATAGGGTTTCCCCCTTGCTCCGCTTCTTTTTGTGATTTCAGCAGATGCCTTGGGTTATATGTTGGAGGAGAGAAGTTGTGTTGGTTTGATTAAGGGAATTGATACTCCTGGAGGTTCTATTATGAATAATCATTTTGTGGATGATTCTCTATTGTCCTTTCAGTTGGATGCTTTGTCCCTTACTAATGTTAAAATATGTTTGGATCAGTTTTGCAAAGCTTCAAGAGCTATCATTAGTGAGGAAAAGTCTGATTATTGGTTGATTGGTAGTGACTCTCTTCCTGTTGATTTTACCCTTGGTTGGTGATGGGTGAAGGATGGTGAGATTGTTAGGTACCTAGGAATCCCTTTTGGTAAGGCTCTTTCTTTGAAAAACATGTGGGATTGGTGTCTTGCTAGATTTGAAAAAAAGATTCAGCTTTGGAAAAATAAACTTATTTCTTTTGCTGGAAAAGTGGTCATTGTTGGGAAGGTTATCCAAGCTTGTCACCTCTACTATTCCTCATGTTGGCTGCCTAATGCTTCACAATTTGGGAAGCTTGAAAGACTTATTCATGGGTTTTTATGGTCTAATTTTGATGGATCAAAGAAAATACCCTCTATTTCCTAGAATTTTTGCATTGTTCCCAAGGATGAAGGAGGTTTGGGTTTGTTGGATATCCAGATGTAGGGTAAGGTTTTGGTTGCAAAATGGGTGGTTAGGGCTCTGGAAGGGAATGATGCTTGGCAACATCTTTTGCAGTTCAAAATTCAGAACGCTCAACATGTTGAAGGTTTAAAAGGAGCTTTTCATATCGAGGACATTGTGGGCCATCCCAACAAGTTTAAAATCAAAGGTTGTATTCTTGTTAAGAGGATTTGGGAGGCTTGGAAGACTGTTGGTTCAGTTGTTTACTGGGCTTATATGGAAGAACGTAGGGGTTGGGTTCTTCCGTATAGATCTATTTGGGTTTGGAAGAAGAATGGGGTATATGCTTCAGAACTCCCTCACCTCATATGTAAGAGGCTGATTAAAAAAGGGATTGTGAAATGGTCGGATCTTTGGGATTCAGGGGTTGGAGGTTGGGTCAAGTGGACTGATTTATGTAGTAAGTTTAAGCTGAAATCTTCTGATAGAGATGCTATTATGCAAATTCATTCTCTTCTTCCATCCGAGCAACATTTTAAATTAAATGGTGGGTTGTTGGGTCCCATATGGCGTGACTGGCATTGGAGTTTTCATGGTATTATTACTTCTTATAAATCTGGCAAGATTTATAGAGCTCTTCTACCTAAGGTTTCCTTGCATATTGTGTTGAATAGGCGTTGGGGGATTGTTTGCCTTGAAAAGAAATGGAAAATGAGACTTGCCTAGATATGGAAGTTCAGGATAGCTCCTCAACTCAAAGTCTTCTTATGGTTATTAATTTTTTAGGGTATTCACTGTAAGGCTAGATTGGCAAAATGGATGAGGATTTCAGATCAATGCAGTAGCTGCGGAAGGAAGGAAACTATCAAACATATCTTTTGGGACTGCAAAAATTCAAAGAAAGTTTGGAAGAACCTCGAGTGGACATATTTCCCTATTCTCGGGGATCGATTTAGCTGGAAAATGGTTTTGTTTGGTGATGATTTTGGCTGTCCTCGACATCTGTTGGGTGTGTGGACTACCATTAGAGCAACAACTATGTATGCTATATGGAGGGCCAGGTGTAGTTTGGTCTTCAAGGATGAAGCACTCAGTGCTTTGGGGATTGCTTCTAGGGTTGTTATTGATATCCAAGATCAATGTAGAGCGTTTAAGAGGCTGATGATGAAAGACATTAAGGATTGTTCTGCTCAGGATAAATCTGATTGTTGGATGTCCTTGAGTAGGTTTTTGTAATATTTGTATCTGTGATGTATTATGAATTCTTTTTAGTAATATAAGTAGTATTTATTCAAAAAAAAAAGAATGTATTTCACGAATGAGGTCTTCCACTCTCGCAACATTATCAAAAGTGCTCACGATTTTATATGCAAGATTCACTCTATAAGCCATGCAATCAATGGGTATCATATATGGGGCAACTGATGTTTGGAGTTGAACACAAAGACCATTCATGTACCCTTGCAGTATAGCAGCACTGTCATCTCCAACACATATTAACTTTGTGGCTACGTTTGTATCATTCATTCTTGCAATATCCTTTAAACTAGTTACAACAACATTATAGATGTTTTATGCATTGGAACTTTCCACCATCTTATGTAATCCAAACATACTAGGTTGCCTTACATGATTTTGAAATGTGTACATATGTATGCAAATCCAGGATATGTTGTCCACAGCTGTCACCTCATAAATAGAAAGTAAAATGAATCTGGTAAGTTTTACTTTCTCCCTTAGGTCCTCCTTCTCAACTAATGATATACATTTTGCCATTTCCCAACCACATCTATTTGACCAATGGGAACTAGGAAGGTTTTGCACATTAGCTAGTTGAAGCAGGTGCTTATAATCAATAAAATCGAACATTGGTCTACCCTTTTTTATAATACTATATACAACAACAAATTACAAACTTTTTGAAGCTAAAGTGGTGTTATGGATTTTATGAAATTGGGCTTCAATCGTTCCACCTTTCTCAACAAGATATTGTTGTTGCTTAAAGTGATTATCATATTCTATTGCATATCTGACACGTATACATTTTGATGCATCCTTCCACCTAAATTCTTTATTAATTTTACCATCACTTATTGTAACTTTTACATTTGCTTTGCCAACATGTTTTTCTATTGTATCTATATTATTTTGTAACCTATGATCCTTGCCCATTTTCCAACTACAAATTTTGCATTTACATTATTTGTCATCGAATTTGTTATCCGCAGTTAGGACTGGCTCTATGAAGGGAAATCTTGCTGCCCATTCATCCTGAAATGGCCTTCCAATAGCCCAATTAGATGTCTCTCTTTTTAGTATTTTTGCCTGAAGATTCATTAGAAGTAATGTATTTAATTTATCGCTTTCATTTTCAACTGGAATGTCATTTTGAGGAATATCTTCAAGTGTTTGTTTTTTTATTTATTTACATGGTGGAATAGATAGCCGCCACGAATCCGGGAAGGCTATCTTCAAGTGTTTTTTGGATGTAATTGTTAAATGAATTTTCATTAGAAGGCATCTCTTGGTGAGGAATATCTTCAAGTGAAGGCATATTAGGGTCAACAGGGTATTCTACATAGTAGTATACAATAATATTCTTTATCATTTTTAGATTTAACAAAAAAACTTACAAACATAAAATAGATTTATATCATCATGAAATATGGCCAGAGGAACATACTGAGAATAAACTATTTGAGGAAGAAAGCACTATGTAAAATAATTACAAAATACATAACTAATTATTTAGTAGTCAAAAATGATTTATACCTTGAATTTGCACAGATGTTGATGGCTCATTGGATTTTGACTTATGGGAAAAATATTTGAGGATACTCTTTTCAGCATAATTTTTGACCCCCTTTCTATCGTCAGTAGATGATATTTTACCTTGTAAAGAAAATGTTTCTCATTTTAAAAAAATTATAAAATGTTGAAGAGATCTTACTACTACGAGATCTCAAAATAATATTTTAACTAGAATAAATAGAGAATCACAATGTGTTTAGAGAAACAGACCATCACAATGGAAACAAAAAGAGAAATTTACATTTCCTCAAGAAAAAATAGGGGAAAACATGCAAAACAAGGCAACATAGAGGAAAACATGGGAACCAGAGCATGTACCTATTAAGAAATACATCAAAGCACTCAAATGTGGAATAGAGGAAACAGGGGAAAAAAGGAAAAATAAATAAATAAACATGTAGTCGGTATGTGTGCAAAAGAGGGTTTGGGCATTGATCTAGGTGTAGAACGGGATCTAGTCACTCCGGGTGCAGAATAGGGTCCGGTCACTCTGGGTACAGAACAGGGTCCGATCACTCCAAGTGTAGAACAAGATCCGATCACTCTAGGTGTAGAATAAGGACCATTTAATTTGTGTTCAAAATATGCTCTAATAAGTCTACGTTCATAATATGGTTCGGTTAATCTGAATTCAGAATATGGTCTGGTCACTTTAGTTGCATAATAGGGTCCGACCACTCCGAGTGCAAAATAGGGTCCTATTGCAGAAAGTTTTAGTAACCAATTTGTCTTTCGCTTGGAAGGTTTTACTTTTTTTTGTAACTGCTCAATTTTCTAATTGTTTGAATGTTTTACATGAAAAGTAACAGTGGCATGTTAATTATATATAGTGGTATAATTGGCGAATTAGGTAGGATAATTTAAAAATGTTATAATTTTAAGGCAAAAAGGGTCCTCGATTTAGGTGGGAGTGTTGGCGAATTAAAAAAAATTGTAATACTAGTATCAACACGGGGCGAACAGACCCCTACAAGTTTTTTGTCCCTGAAAATTTCTAGCAAATAGGTCGACATCCAGGGTCCCAAAAATTTATCAATTTGTATTTTTGAAAATACTAATATTCACCTAGTTTATGAATATTCACCGTTGTGCATAACCCTGCTATGAATTATACATGATACATCAATAGACAAAGCAATGGTTAGGTTATTCACCTTGGTTTTGAGAGGAACGGTATTCAACTCTTGATGCCCTTTTCTCTATTACTTGATTATCTTCAATAAGCCCTTATCCTTCCATTTTCCATAGGGAGTCATGAGTTGTAAATGACTATTGCTTGTTGGGAGGTGGTTGTATGATTAATTTACCACACTTTTGAAGCTATATGTTGAGAAATATATTGAAAAAGTCTTAGTCTAAACAAGATCTTGATATTTGTTTTTTGATGGCTTACCAACATACATGATTCAAGGTCTTTTAATATTTTACATTTTGATTACATTCACACTTGTGGTGCATTGGATGGGCATTTTGTTTGTAGCAAGGATGTCAACATATTGAAATCCCATAGGCATTTTTTGAAGAGTTTTTTTCTCTATATAAAAGTGTGGTTACAACCATACAAAAGAAGCTCTTCATCCATCTTGGCCATACCTATGGCATAGTGGTTAAGGCTCTTCCTTGTTGGAATAAGGCATCAAGTTTAAAATTTGATGTTGGCCTTTTATTCCTTTGCTCCAAATAGGCCCTTCCTTTGCATTCATATATCTGGTTTCCCTCTACGTATCCTAGTTGTGTGCATGGCATAATAGTTCATGTGCTCAATATGAAGCAAGTTGTTACAGGTTCAAGCCAGATTAATCTCTCATTGTGGTTTTGGAATCACTATAAATACCACTTAGTGAGGATCCATTTGTATAATAAGGGTGAATAAATTATGATAAATTTGGATGCCCACAGATACCCACCTTATAAATCTTCTCATCACCTTTCATTTATTTTTCATCATTTACTACATCTTTTAATCACCTTTTCTTATTTATGGCATATGATTGTGGTAAATGCATGTTTTAGAAGGTTTCTAGAAAATATTGCATATTTAAACATGGTATTAGAGAGATACTTCGAGATATATCACTCATTGAAACAAGGTAATCTATTTTACCTAGAAATTAAAGGCATCTCTTAGGTTACTTTTTTGAAGTAATAAAAATTTCAAATTTTCAAAATTTAATTTTCGATGCCTATTTTTTTGGCACCTTTTGCATGGATTATGTAAGTCTTTTTTTTATGAATGATATAACCTTGCTCATCTACAAAATTTGTTCAATACATGATACGTTGGCGTGAATGGAGCAACAATTAGGCCATCTACCTTGGAGTCGAGAGGAATAATAGTAGACTCCTAATTCCCTCTTCTCTATTGCTTGGTCATATTTAGTAATACCTTCTCCTTCAACTCACTATAGGAAGTTGTAAGTTGGTAAGGTCTATTGCTTGTTGGGAGGTGGTTGTAGGATCAATTCGCCACACTTTTGAAGCTACATGCAAAAAAAGACATTGAAAAAAACTTAGTTCAATTTGGACACGGATAGTTATTTTTTGAAGGTATCCCAACTTGCATGATTGAATATCTCCTAGGTTTTGTATTCTAATAACATTCACACCTATTGTGCATTGGATGAGAAATTTATTTGTAGTAGGGAGGTCAATGGATCGAAATCATGTAGGCATTTTTTGAAGAGTTTTTTTTGCTACAGAAAAGCGTGGTTATGGGCATATGGAAGAAGCTCTTCATCCATCTTGGCTAAGTCATGTGGCATATTGGTTAAGGTTCTTACTTGTAGGTATAAGGTACCAAGTTCAAAACTTAGAGTTGGTTTTTTATTCCTTTGCTCCAAACAGGCTATTTTTTTGCATTCAAATATCTAGTTGCCCTCTTCATATTCCTATTGCATACATGGAATAGTAGTTCATGTGCTTGATATGAAGAAATCCATCATAGTTTGGGGCCTTATCAACTCTAAAATTCATTCATATATATATGATGTTAGTCCATCAATCATATGAGACCAAGTGTAAAAAATTGATTCATAGACGCAACAACTGATCTAGTGTTAACATGTTGCAATAGCTTATTTGATAAAAAAAATCTAAGGTTTAGCATTTGGTTTTTTTGTTGATTTAAGTGCTAAATCAACCAAATATTTTAAAGGCCATAAATTTTACATACATAAGTATTTACAACCCTTTTTTAGATTGCATGATTTTTTGAGCTCTACACAATGGTGACATCAATTTACAAACCTATTATAGATTTGTTTAGGGTTTTTGTGCAAGATGGATTCCTTAGGGTATATTACCTACCTTAATGGGTAAAATTATAGCACTTGGTCAATTCAAATGGTATGATTACTTAGAAACAAGAATCTCTAGTTCATCTTCAATAATGAATCAAAATAAGCTCTCAAATTAGATCATTGAGGATTTTGAAATATTTGTAATTTGATCTTTTTTAGGTCGATGCCAAATGTGTGATATGGTGCTTATGAGTGCAATTTATGTAGCCTATGAACATGTGATTTGTAAACCTACGGGCGTTCCTTATTTATGTAAGCCTATAAGCATCGTCATGTAAGCCTATGGGATCTTTTCATATTTCACCCTCAGTGGTATTAGTTAATCCACCCTTTTAGATAACCTCACTTAAAGGGTAATTTATTATTATTTTATTGTAAGGTTAACCTCAAGATTAAGTCAATGTCAACTTGAGGTTAACCTCTTTGGGGTTTTGCTACCACTATAAATACCCCTCAATGAGGATCCATTTGTAAGATAAGGGTGAATAAAATATGATATATTGGGGTGCCCATGAGCACCAACCTTATACTTGTTGTTTCCATTCATTTATTTTTTGTCATTTACTACTACTATATTTTTATTACATTCTCTTTTTTTTGACATACGATTGTGGTGAATGAATATTTTGGAAGGTTTTTGGAAAATATTGCAAATTTAAACATTTTTTATTTAGTTGTTTGTAGTTGTTGATTTTTTGATTGAGTTATTTCAAGTTTATCAAATATTACTTGGTTTGTTTACTAGGATGATTACATTGGATTCTTATCTTTAATATGAATCATTGATTGTCCTCTTCTCAAGTATATCATACATAACCTTGATTCAACTGGCCTTTGTGGGGCTAGGTGGGATGTGTTTGATCAAGTTTTTTGTTCCATCACTTTTCTCTTACTTTAGGTTATGGCCCTTTATTATTAATAAATTGCTTCATCTTCAATAGAAAATCCCTCATTCTCTTCTTTTTCAACCTAATATTGGATAATATCCTATTGTTATTGTTCATCACTATGGTACACTATGTTATTATGATTTGTTGATCACTAGTTTATTTACCATTGCCAGATTGACTATTCGTTAATTAATTATAGCAAGTTGATTCATTATTATTTGTGTTATTACTATAAATTATTAGGATTCTTGACATTGCTAACTATATTATATTTTAAGCCTTGCATATAGACACAATACATTCCATTGGATTGTAACTTGCATTACAAAAGAATCATCTAAGTGTATTTGATTTAATATTTTTATTTACTACTACATTAATCATGTTATTATGAGTTTATTTCACTTTCCTATTAGCCTATTGGGGAACTTGGGAATCTTTATCATACTTCTATTTTATATTGATCATCAGTTTATTAGATGTCCCTCATGAGTGCAAATATTTCATCCATCTATTATTCAACCTTATAAACCCTTCGTGACTCATGTGTTTCTTGCTTTATATAAAGTAGAGGAATAAGTATATGTAATGGATATTATGGTGTACACGATGCTAATAGTTAGGTTTGATACATGACACCAGGTAACGTTGATTATCCTAGAAATACCATTGTATATAGAGTTGAATAAGATGATTGTTGGTACATAGATGTAGCTAGTGATTACACTTTTGGTAATGGTATGACTAAGGAAGTGGAGGTAGGGATGGTAATGGATACTAATAGCTATGATATTTTTAATAAGTTAAGTTATTTAATAGAGTAATCTAAGATGGAGGGGAAATTAGAACTGTTGGGAAGGAATTTGAGTCAATTCACTAAATATACCATTTGTGGAAAAAGTGTAATTTTTGCACTTGAATCAATATCTCTTTTGTATGCACAACTTCTTTGAATTGTATAGCTAGCATAACACAATTTACATTTTTTACTATCATTTCCAAATCAGATTGCAAAGGTCTTATGTAGTACATAAATGCTTGTTCATTGGATGGTCAACTATTAGAAATGGTTAAAGCTAAGGTATGCATAAATTTAATATTAAAGTCATGAATATTCTTATTTTGATGTCTCACTATTATATTTAAATAAACTAACATTGAATATGTGTTTTTTAGATTGCCAAATTACCTCAAAATTAATTCTATGATAGTAACTTCATTGGTGATTGATCCATCTCCTAAGCTTCTGTAACTTAACATAGCCTTGTCTCTTAATGAAAATAAGAGTAATCATACCATCTTCGTCCTCCCATATCCAATGAATGGACTTTAATATTGATGATTTATTAAGGTGTTCTCGAGCCTTCTTTCCATCATTCCCATTAAATATTGATAAGTCCTCATATATCATTACTATAATAGGAAAACACAAGCAAGTTTAAAGTTCCTTGATAAGTACAATAAGGAAAGTTGTTTTGCAATGACATTTGCACCTACATTTGGAAGAAATGTGGTCTTTGTCCATATTGCATTTGATAAATGGGTTTCCCAATCTGAACAAATGGTTATTGCTAAGAAATATGAGGGTTTTGGATGCTTTTTACAAGTGGTAGATCTGAGTAGGTGAGGTTCTGAAATATCTTGTTGATTTTGTATAACCTTTTATTATTATTGTTGCACGTTCTATTGAGAATTTTGAGCAACTATTTGTTGATTTTGGGCAACGTGGGGACTTTTTGCAACTGGCTGGTCTATATAACTTGTCAGTTTTATATATCATATTGATTTTACAAAATCAATTTTTTTTGTGTCACTTCTTGCTACTTTAAAATATATATTTTTTGTTGTTATACAACTTGATGCATCCAATTGTTATGTGACATAAGCTTGTTGCATCCCTTAAAATACTTGTTGAGGATTAGGGGCATAGAATAATGTATATTTGGTTGTCCTACTGGTAGATACAGATGAATTTGTTGGATAACACATTACATTTCTTGGAATATTAATGATGTAAGTGGTGAAAATAGGGCAGACAAATTAAAATGATTTATATTGGGAACTAAATATGAAGTAGATCTTCTTTTTTGCTTGGATTTTAGGTTGTTAGAGTTTAGATTATTTTCTTGTATTTATTTCTCTTGTTGCATCTAAACAATGGTAATGGATTTTTTGCCTAGAACCCTTCTTATGGTATATGATCAATTCAATAAAATTAGAGGTTTTTTTGGGCCCTTAGGATATGAACCTAGTATTCATAAATTTGTGAAATTCTTCTTCTTAGTGAAGCCATTGTAAATCAAGATTTTTTTTATTATTCCTATAGAAAATCATGTAGAAAATAGTTTTAATATATCAAAACTAATGAAAACACCTTTTATAAAATTTTGGAAAAACACCATTCTAACCCAATCAATGAATCATCGTCAAGTCGATGAGTTGTCATTTAGGGGCCTAAAAAAAATTCTAAATTTTCTATGTTCATTGAATCACCATCAGTGAATCATTCGAGTTTTAATAAATCATTAAATTTGGTGCTTGAAAGTTTTTGAGTCACTTTTGGATGATTCACTCACTTAGGTACTTATCAAGTTTTCAAGATTTGAAGTAGGTCAATGTATTGCTAATCAAATTGGGTGAATCATTGGTTTGAGCACTTAATAGATTTGTAAATCTAATTTTGGTGAATTTCCAAACTTGTTGAAAATTTTACATTCTACAACTTTGGAGGAAAATTATAAATTTTTAGTCCCTTGAGAATAGACCCATCACTTTTGAATAAATTAGTAGATTTGAATCATGTTGAAATAACTATGAGCAAAATTTTATAAGTAAAATTATTGGGTTCATTCAAAAATAGAGTTTTCATGCTTGAATATTCTATGAGCTTTAATAGATATGAAAGAAAATGCAAGGAAAATCATAGATAGTGATGCAAAAGTATTAGATTTAAAGCCAATTTGCATGTATGTATAAAAGTATTTCTATGTTATGTTATATCTAATGCCTTTTAAAAACCCTTTTGTGGATTTAGTAAAATTTAAACTAGATCTTGCTAGATCTAAATTCTAATCCTTAAAAATAATGAGTTGTAATCAACAAGAAAATCAAGTTGATGTTCCCATTAGGTGTGCAAAAAAATTATTGATCCATGAAAGCATGTAATCTACTATATGCACCCATGCAACATAATCAACATTGTTAGAGGAGAGCTTAATCATCTCATTCTCTAAATTTTTGTCAACCTTCCACTAATCTAACAAACTAAACTAAAATTCTTGAGGGAATAGGGTGAAAGAAATAAAGTAAATGAATAAAACATAAATACAGTTGGGTGACCATAGCAAGATTATTGTGATCGAGTTGAAATATCTAGAATTATAGAGTAGATTCAGTGTATTAGATCTTAAATAAACCTTCAATACAACACATAGAAAGGTATTATATGGGACAAAAGGGTAGATCAAAAAATATCATACATCTAAAAATAAAAAGGTGCATGTACACAATCAATCTTCGAAAGCCATGTTTAATCTATTTTTAGTTGCAATGTAGGATTACATATAATAGTCTGATTTCAAAGAGCAAATCTAATTTTCTAAATAGCCAAAATAATCCTTACTAATAATATTTAAGATCTTATTTCTAGGAAAAGGAAACTAATTGTACTTTTAATTGTAGTAAAAGTGGATTCTTATTCTAGTTACATTATTTTAGCAAAATCTTCAAACATAAATGAGAAAAAGCTACTCCACTAGCTAGATTTATTACTAGAACCATAGTCAATGCACTTTAGTCAACACTAAAACCACTTGGAATGAGAAATATCATTATCTAGGCGTTTACACAAATTTAGCGCTTTGAAATCCACACCCATGATACCTTAGTTAATGAATCACCCTTTTGACCTCACTAAACAATTGACTTTCTTGAATTAGTGATTTACCATCCTAGGAAGTTGACAAAATGTTGGTATGGTAGTGAATAATTATCATTTGGAAAATTAGAGAATTGTTGATGGGATATTCATTTAATTGATATTAGGATAACTTAACCAAACAAAATTTTAAATATTTGGGATTTGATTCTAATTCTTCAAAATTACACCTTCTAAGTGCAACTCATGTACCCTACCATAGTTTCTAACTAACTTTAGTAAACTTATATCTCAAATTACCTCATTTTCAGATCTATCCTTCTACATGATTGATTTTACCTATAAAGGGTATTCGTAGTAGTCAAACTACTATAGTATATTATAGCAAGAAAGGAATTTTCATGCAAATAGTTTTAATAAAAAAACTCATGGAATTTTTATTACAAATTTATTACTCATTTATCCAAATGAGGTTTTATAAGTGGTCATTAATTCTTATGAAATTAGTAAATGGAAACTAAAAAAACCCATAAAAATCAAATGGCATGAGCTCAACTAATTAAATACCTCGATTTTCAAGGAGGAAACCCAAGTTCCAATTTTGATAGATGGTACATGCATAATTTCTAAAATTTTATTATAATACCACCATGTGGTTATACTATGGTAACATAGTCATGATGTAATATAGGCAAGGCCAATTTCAATATCACATAACCAATTAAAAATGAGAACTCACAAATGACACAAACACACAAGTACCTTAACCAATGAAAAATACTAAATTATAAATATGCTAACTTATTAATATTGTAATTTTTACCTTCAATACCAACTTCTAAATATACAAATATTGTGGTGCATATAGTATGTTATAACTATTTCCAATGTAGTAAAATGCATCTTTTACTATCTGTATAACTTTTTTAACAAGTTATATATGAATTCTAATAGGACTAATCCCATAAAAATATCAAAATATTACATTTGTTGTTAGGTCAATTAGGTCATATTTGGCTTTCTTTTCTCCTGAATATATTCTTCATGTTCCTTAAATGTTAGGTACCTAAGTATGTGCATGTGGGGATATAATATAATATTGTATTATGGTATGGGTCACACATAAAATTATAATAATATATAGCATAGTGCTATATTATAATATTATGCACTTTGTAACTCATCGAAGGTGAATCATCACATTCTTGTATAAAGAGAGGTATACCCCCATTGTAAAGAAGTCATATATAAAGTATTCTTTGTAGAATTATTGGCTCGTGGAGTTGGATATCTTGTGGAGTGGCTTCCTTTCAATAAGGAGTATTGTATGGTGTTGCCCTACCTCAAGGGTATTATCAATGTTATTTTATTATGTGGAATGTTATTGTGGAATTTATTTGTGGATGCATGTTGTATATTCTACATATTGGTGAATGATTTATTGTAGTGAGAAAGAGGTTCATAACATTTGGTATCAGAGGAGCGATTCGGTCAAAGTGAGGTGGTTTTTGCAGAGCTAGGGCATATTTTTTAGAAAAACGTCACATTTTGCGACAGTCATATCTTTTCTTTCAGCAGTCATTTTCAAAAGGTTTTTGTATTATTGTGTAGATCATATTGAGTGCTACAAAAATTACTCCTCATTTGTTAAATTTTAATAAGTATTGAGGAAGTTATGGCTATTTGGAGTTAGGTTATTTATTTGCGTAAATTTTTCTTCAAAAGAAAAAAATTTGTATTAAATTTTCTAGCAAGCATTTTCAAAATATTTTTGCACCAACATGCATATTATTTTGAGTACTACAAAAATGATTGCTCATTTGATAAATTCTAATAAGTATTGAGAGAGTTACAATTGTTTGAAGTTGAGATATTTGTGCTATTTTTTGGTTGTATGATTTTTTTTCAAAAGAAAAAAAATTATAATAATTTTTTTAGTAGTCATTTTTAGAATCATTTTGCACTAGCATATAGGTTATTTTGAGTACTACAAAAATGACTACTCACTTGTTAAATTTTGATAAGTATTAAGGGAGTTACAATTGTTGCAAGTTGGGCTTTTGGTGTTGTTTTTGGGGTTACACAAAAAAATCATAGAAAAAGAAAACATTCATATCTCTCAATTTGGGTAAGTAAATCAGTTGTTGTTTGATTTATTTTGATAAAAAATTGTAGATTCCATTATTTGAAGAAAGAAATAGATGTGATCTTAGAAATTTTAATTTTTGAGAATTTTTTATTATTTAAAACCCTAGTTGCTTTGAAAAAAAATGAGTTGCCAATATTCATTGGAGAGAATGATAGTGATGTTAGGGAATGGTTGATGAAGTGGAAAAATAAATTCTTTAAATTTTTCTGAGATAGTATGAAAATTGAAGATTTCAATTTACTTGAGAGGAGAAGCTTATTCTTGGTTTTTAGACTTTGTGTATGCACATAATTATTTCTACACAAGGGAATAGTTGAAAGTTGCATTTTTAAGCAAACGGGGATTGCAGGAAAAAATAATATGTAGGTAAAAGAAAGCACATGTTTGGCATCCGATAGAATAAACAGTGATAGAAAGAATTGTTGGAATGTAAAAAAATTATTTTGCAAGTTCATGGTTGCATCCAAAAGAAAAATGTTATTGTCTCCATAAACCCTAGTAGCAAGCATAACTTCATCAGTAGGGACTTGGCTAATAGTTTGCAAGTTCCAACAACAAAAATTAAAAACATAAAGCTTGAGGGTGAGGATGTTTAGATTTTTGAAGATTTGAAGATCACCATGGATAAATATGTTTTACATTTATATTTTTATGCTATTGAGATGGATGATATGGATATTGTTCTTGGCTATTCTTGGTTGCATTCTTTGGATACTATTAACATTAATGTGCAAAAGAAGTTCATGAATTATGGTATAGAAAAAAAGATAACACTATAGGATATTTCTTAACATAAGGAACAAAAATCCAAATAAAAATATGTAATTGTTGCAAGAGAACAAATAGAAGAACCAGAAATAAAAGCTAAGGAGAAGGTATTATTAAAAATCAAAGAAGAAACAAAATCAAAAGATGAACCAAAATAAGGGAGCAAGAGAGAAGAGACAAAAAAGTAGAACATGCTAAGGTTGGAGTATATCACCATCCACACCACCATGAGAGGCATCAATCATGGAGATAAGGCATAGAGCAACAAAGGAACTACAATGGACATACATGGAGGCATAGGAGCAACAACTATGGATATTCAAGTAGCTCAAGGAAAACTTGGCATCACCAAAGAACACCAATCAGAGTTTCACTAGGATGGATGGATGATCAAGATTGGTATCAATTCTTATCTTCACTTAGAAGATCCTATTATTTAGTCTCTTCTTATGTTTGGAGGAGAGAACATTTTTGTAAGGGGGGTGGAATGTTAGGTGCCTAAGTATATGTATGTGGAGATATAATATAATATTGTATTATGGCATGGGTCACACATAAAATTATAATAATATATAGCATAGTGTTATATTATAATATTATGCGCATTGTAACTCATGGAAGGTGAACCATCACATTCTTGTATAAAGAGAGACGTACCCCCATTGTAAAGAAACCATATATCAAGTATTCTTGTAGAATTCTTGGCTTGTGGAGCTAGAGATCTTGTGGGGTGGCTTCCTTTCAATAAGGAGCATTGTACAGTGTTTCCCTACCTCAAGGGTATTGTCAATCTCTACTTTATTGTTTGGATTGTTATTGTGGAATTTATTTGTGGATGGATATTGTATTTTTTTGTATATTGGTGAATGATTTATCGTAATGAGAAGAGAGGGTCTTAACATTATACTACAATGCTTCATCTATCAACTCCTTGATATTATTTTCATTAAGATATAGAATCTCCCTTAGTCAATTTCCTTATAAAATTTAACATTTTTCAAGACAAATATCAGCATCGTGATTGGCTAAGTTGTCTATTATTCCTTGTACAAATACACTAACTTTTCAAAGATATTGCATTCGATAATAGTTTATAGAAAAAATAATAATGCTAAGTTGATCCAATCCCTATATTAATTTTTTGATAATATTAATAATAATTTGTGGATCCCCTTAATGACCAAAAGGCTAATATCTCTTTTTCCACATCTAATACTTCTCATGATGAAAACCATACCTTAAACCATTTTTCAAAAGACATGATAATATTATTACAAAATTATTTTTTAATATTTTAAGCATCTTTTTGTGCACCCCAATGGAATAGGATTTGAGATGCTATGGAGCTAGGGTTTTGAAAGAGGTTTTCTATATCAAGCGATAATGATAAATTTTCTAGAGCAAGCGGTGACGATAGATTTTTTGGATCAAGCGATGGTGGCAGATTTTATAGTTCAAGTGATAATGGTAGAGTTTTTGGATCAAGTGATAATGGTAGATTTTTTGGATCATGCGACGATGATAGATTTTATAGATCAAGCAATGGTGGTAGATTTTTTGGTTCAAGTGATGACAACATATTTTTTGGATCAAGTGGTGACGATGAATTTTTTGGATCATGCAATAATGGTGGATTTTCTAGAGCAGGTGGTGATGGTAGATTTTTTGGATCAAGTGGTGATGATAGATTTTTTGGAGCAAGTGGCAACGATATATTTTTTATCAAAAAATTGATGATATGTGAACAACTAAGGAGAAATATGGAGAGAACTTTTGAGGAGATTGAAAATAAGAAAGTAGATCAAAGAGGAACAATCTCTCTAGATCTAAGGGTATATCAATCATGGGAAAATTTACCGATGGGAGTAGTTAACCTAGAAAGAAAAAACTTTGAGTTGGATCCAATAATAGAGGAGGAATTCCCAGTACTGAGGATCCCACAACATATTCTTAAAAGATTTTTAAATAAAGAGAAAACTCTTTGGTTGTAAATTTATGGGTATTCATCTAGACTTGGATACAATAAAGATATGGGCAGATCAGAAATAGCAAGCAAAAGGTGGACTAGAAATTGTGGCATTGAACAAGGGTTGTTTATTATTCAACTTTAAAAGCTAGGAAGATATGAGTTCAATCTTATTGAAAGGGCCATGGTTTTTTAGACCAAAAGGTATGTATATGAGAAAATGGACTCCATACTTTAACTCAGATACAAAAAATATTAATATTACCCCTCTTTGGGTTCAACTACCTAGACTTTCGGTGATTTTCTAAGATGAAGATATTTTTAGAGGAATAGCCAAATCAATGGAAAAATTGATAACAGTTGATCCAAAAACAAGGGCAAAAAAAGGATGGTTGTCTATCGCTTCTGCATGAATGCATATCTCACAAAACCCTTACCTATCGTAATCAAATTGGTCTCAGATGGAGTTTGGACACAATAAATACAATATGAGTCCTCAATGCTAATTTTTTATGGCTATAAGAAGGTAGAGCACTTACAAGAGAAATGTTCAAAATGGAAAGAGTCAAAGGAGGGAAATGCTCAGATCTAGAAAAGAAAATAATTTCAATCAAAAGAAAAATCAAATCTATTGGAGAAAGGAGAGAAGATAATGAAAATAAGTTTGAAGTTTTAGGTGAGCTAAATGAACAGGAAATAGGAAAAGGATATGATGAAGGAAATATGGCCCGTCAACAACTAGATCAAAAGCAATTGGTTGTCCAAGAGAGATTTCAAGAACAAAACACTCCCAATCAAGTAGGTCATATGTCAAAGGGAGAGGAAAAAAAGTTATCTCAAGAAGAGGAAGAGGAGGAAATGGTAAGAGAGACTCAATGGGGTGGCGAAGAGGGTGAAGTATTACCCAATGAACAAGGAGAATCAGAGGATATTATGTCCTCTTCAAAAGAAGAAGATGGCTTCCAAGAGGTAGTGAATAAAAGGAAAATGAAGAGTAAAAGAGGTATTATGAAACAACATATCATGTTTTTAGTAGAGAAAATAAACAAGGAGGGTATAAGTTCTATGTGAATAACTAGAAGCACAAAACAAATAACAAATCTAGGAAGTGGTCAAAATCTAGGAAGATCCAATGGTACACAAAAAACATTGTGATTGAGTAGGGGGAAAGTAACATAAACTTCCAAAAAATGAAAATCATATCATGGAATATTGGGGGATTAAATGCCCCATCGAAGCAAAGGGTTATGAAGAACTTTAGGAAGAAGTTTAAAGCTGATATTTTTTAATTACAAGAAACTAAAGTGCTTAAACTAAAGGATAGTACTTAAACTAAGACCATTTTTTTTTGGCATTATCTTTGTAATACTTTTCTTCTGATAGTGTTACTTTAGTGTTATATTTCCTAGGAGGAAAGGTGTGTGCTTTTCACTAGAATATCTTTTGTTGGCCTATGGTTTTTATTTTCCAATATGATCATGCCTCTCATGTAAAAGGGTCAAGGTCCCTTTCAAAACACTATTTTTTCACCCAATATCAATTTTTGTTTGGATCCCCCTTAATTGTGTAGAGGGCAAAAACTGCCCTACCACGTACAATTCCCAAAAAGGCAGGATCACAAAGGTAGAAAGCCTTATGGGGTGAACCACAGGGGTATTTTTTACTCTACACTCGGTGCTAGGGGATGGGTTCACCAAGAATGATTTAAGGACTCGCTCCAAGTCCTCGGGATATTCAGGAATGTTTGATGTATTCAGTTTTAAGAAAAACACCTAAGTTTAGCCTTTCTAGTTCTAAACTAGGAAAGATAAAGGACAATGCAAAAATAGAATATAACAATAGAAAATAGAATGCACACATACAAGAGCTAACCTAATATGATTCTTTATTTTGAATGCTCACTAACCTAGGGTTTATTTTAGAAAACCTTTAAAGTAAAAACATACAAAATAAATGCATAGAAATTATTCCTAGATGCAAACTAAATACTTTTCACTTTCATATGCCTAAGAATCAATAATTAGATCAGATCTTCAACTAATAAAATTATTAGAGCACTTATCTAGACTAGTGGTTGATTTAGCTTTTTTTGCCTCTTGTCCAATGATATCAAAAATACCTATTTTTGCAAAATAACTCATAAAATACTTGAAAATAGGATTAGCATTAGGGGGCCTACTTAGGCCACTATGTAATAGTCCTTGGAGGCACAACAATCAAGCCCCCTAGGTCCCTTATATGACCTTTTAACAAAAAATTAAAAATTGACCTTTGGAGAATTAATCATAAAATAGAAATGCAATAACAAAAATAGAAAACAAAATGCAACAATATTATCTAGATGCAAAATGGAATGCAACAGTGAAATTAGAATTTGAAAATTACCCCTAGTGTGCTCTCGGGTAAAGTCATGATGCGTCTGAAGTGGGCGCGATCACGCAGCAGCGAAGTCGCACCCTATCTTGATGGGGTGCAATCTCGTTTCTACAAAATGTTTTACCCTAATATGGGTAAGCAAAGTTATGCCCTGCAAATACCACGTGTGATATTGTTGTAGACTAACAAAAAATAAAATGCAGATGTAGAAGATGAAATAAATACCAAAAATAAAGTAAGCAAACCTTGATGGACGATGCAGAAGTAGACAAAGAAGATCAAAGTGTCCAAGCGGGCACTCTTTTCTCTCTGAACCACACCACGAATCGACCAAGTCACACAGCAATCCAATCTACGCAATAGAAGATCAAATCCAAAATTTGCACTTCAGTATTAGCTTGCAGTAGAAAAATCAAAGGAAGAAGAGCGAGCTATCATAAAATTGGGAGCTTAATCAATAATCAAAACTTCTCATTAAAATCGCATATATCATTTAAGCAAGAACATCCTTCCTTTTATTACAAAATCGAAGTTAAAAAGGTAGGTAAAATAAACCCAAAGCCTATGCCAAAACATGCTAGGTGGGTTTAGACCTAGGTTTAAATGGGCCAAAAATAATAAAATAAAAATTAAATTAAAAATAGTGAAGTTGCGTCGCGTGATGATAGTGTGTGATATCACTTTGGCGAAATTGCGCCCAATCATGATGAAGCGCAATATCACCAAAGACACTAAAATAAGCAAGGTTAAGGGAGGAGAGGCCTATACTTGCCTTAGGCAAGGGTTAGGGACCTCTTAGGGGTTCTAAGGAAGATTACCCACTGAAAGTGGGTTAATTTTTTGTGTCTACATTTTACCCCCTCTTTGATGCATTTAAGGCCAAGTAAATACGTCAAAGAAAGATGTAGACTCCTATGGGAAGACCACACACAAGAAGGCGATAAACACAAAGAAGGGGTGGCCAGGTTTGGATAAAGGAGTGGTGTAAAAAGGAGTATCACAATGGACATCCTGGACTCTTGCACACTAAACGAGGTATTATCTCCACTAATACCTCTATGGCTAGGGTGCCCCCTCGAGTTTTGAAAGGAAAGGAACATCCTTAGGAAACTCAAAAAATTCAAAGAGAAAGAAAGCAAAAGTCAAACACATAGAAAAACAAAACAAAGTGAAACAAAGCAAAAGTTACTAGGTACAACATGAATCTAATGCAACTAGAATGAAATGCATGGAAGAAAAGGAGGGAAGGAAGGGAGGGGAAGAAAGAGGAAGAAGAGAGAATAATGAGAAGAATAAGAGAAAATAGAGAAAAAGAAGAGAAAATAGGGAGGTCCAAAGATCAATCATCAGAAAAGGAGAAGAACAAACAATCCATAATATAAGACTAGTGTAGGTTGCAAAGAACTAGTGTAGCCAGACACTTATAGATCGTACTAATGAGATAGCTAAACCCACTATGGGTATAGCACTTGCATCAATGTGAAAATGTGTGTGGAGTTTTGACCCGCTATGGGTGGTTGCTCCCTTATTGATTGTTGTGAGGCAATTACCTACTAGGATGTATGCTGAGGTCTACTGAAAATGACCAAGGATCTTATCTTATAATGGGATGTTGAGCCTGCTGAGTCAAAAGAGAGTATGACCAGATAGAAGATCGTAAATAATGCAATACCCACTAGGATGTATAAATATCCTATGTGGGGTGTAATATATATAAGAATAGTATGCAAGTGCTATCCCAAATTGGGACTTTAAGAAAGATTTTGTGCAACAAGAGTTTTCAGCATAATAAAGGAATCGAAAAAAGAGAAGAAGCAATCATAAGAAGAAAAGAAGAAGGAAGGAAATAATCCCTAGGGGGATCTTGCTAGGCATCATAGTCCTAGTGAGAAGTACAATGCATGTGAGTTATGTCCTAACTAGGTATCATCACATGCCATTATCGCAAGATCCCCAAAATCTATATGAGCAAGCAGTCATGAACAATCAATCATGCATTTATGACAGGAAAACATGCAAGATGTTTGGTTAGATGTCAAGCAATCATGCAAGGATGACAAGCAATAATGCAATATGATCAAGTAGGTGAATGCAAATGGAAAATGAAGATGCAACTATATGATAATTTTTCTTTTTTCTATATATATATATATATATATATATAATTTTTTATTTTTTTATTTTTTGTTATGGAGAGTTAAAATCAATGCAAATTCTAAATGCACCATACATCTTATCAAAATAAATGGGTGTACCATGAGGTGTTGGATCGAATACATCCTCAAAATCACGGAGAAGCTCTTTTAAGGCTTTTTGTTCAAGATTCATGGCACGATAATCACAATATTTCCTAATAGCACCATTCTTTTTAGCATAAAAGACATCACACAAAGATTCATCATTTTCTTGAACAGAAACAATGTTATTTTTAGAACGAATAGAATCAACCATATTACAAGACATTATCTTTGGAGGAAAAGAAAAATTAAGACTTTTATTATCATCTATTGACAACTTTTGATATTCCATGTATTATGCATAAGTTATAAGATGGTCATCATCCTCAAAAGATAGAGGTTGATTCTTATTAGGTATAAAACCTATACCACATCTCCCAGGCCAAATCTCAACATTTAAGGGTTCTTGAATACACTTCTGTTGTGGTCCCAATCCTTTACTTTCATATCCCATATCGGACAGGATTTTCTTAGGAAAGGGATAATCATTAGTGAGATAGCATTGAGTGAAAGAGCAATCATTGAGAGACGGATTTCTACCATGGAGCTTCTCTTCGAAAGCCATACCTTCGAAGATGAAAGCACACATGCCAATGTGTATAACATTACCCTTCTTATGAGGCAAGCCCATAGTTTAGGGTGAAGGTGGTAGCTTGGCTAGATCTAGAAGAGGCTCTTGAAGAAATTTATTATCATGATCCAAGGAGAAAGAATGGGTCTTATGTTCCTCACTCACTTTTAAACTTTGAAGATGCTCGAAAATTTAAGATGAGGAACATGGAGAAATTGTTGAAGAAATAGGACAAGAATAAGAATCGATTTGAGCTAACTCTATATTTGAACAAAATTCAAATTATTGAGGGTCACCCAGAATGGTGATAACTTGATTCTTGAATTTAAACTTGAGACAATGATGAAAAGTAGAAGGGACAACCTTCATTGCATGGATCCAAGGTCACCCAAGAAGAAGATTAAAAGATGCAGGACAATGTACCACATAATACAAAGTATCCAATATTCTCTACCCTACTTTTAAGGGAAGAGATATGACACCACAGGCCTCTTGGGACTCATTGTTGAAAGCTTTAATGATGATATCAATTTTTGTTAAATATTTCTCTTTTAATCCAATTTTTTGAAATAATTGATATGTACACAAATTGAGGGATGAACCATTATCAATCAAAACTCGCTTGATAAGGATATCCCAAATAAGTGTGGTGATGTAAAGTGATGAATATCCATGTAAGTTTGAGGAAGGTTTATCATCATATAAGAATGAGACATGATGTATCCCAAAAGAACCTATGGTGTCAACTATGGCATTAGGAGGGATATCTAGGGAAATAGATTGTTGTTGTAAAAATTTCATTAAAGCATTTTTGTGATCAGAAGAAGTCTGCAAAAGCTCTAACACTGATATCTTTGCTATATTACTAGCTAACTATTTTCAAATATCAAATGAAACCTGTGACTGCGGTCTCAACACTATAGGTAGAATCCTTGTAGCTAAATCTCTTCTCTGATTTTCCTTTAAAATTGAACTGGGCTGAGATACTGAACTCTATCCTTGATGATGTTGCTGATTTTAAGCTTGTTTCCTTGTAGTTACCCCAACCATACCAACCACATTGCTATGGTGTAGGGAATCATCTTGATGAGCCACCTGATTGGTTGTTTGTTGCTCATGCTTAGGTAGGGGATCCTTAAATATCCCCATGTCTTGATTTATTGTTGAAACTTTTTGAGTAGGAGTTTGATTACTTGTTGATTGGAGATTTTCTAAATCAATGTGTCCTACATCAATCAAATCTTGAACCACATGCTTCAACTTCTTACAAGTTTTTGTCCAATGTCCTTCTACCCTATGGTAAGTGCAATATTGATTTACCTTATACCAATGAGTTGTAGTATCTGGTTGTCTTATTGGAGGTAATTCAATTACCTTAGCATCCAATAGTTGTTTTAAAATTGCTTCCATAGGTATATTAAGTCTTGTGAAACTCCTTTGAGGAGGCTTATGAAGTACAATCTTTTGTAGGTTGTTATTGACATTGTTAACAGTCCTACTATCACTATTGCATCCTATATGTTTATTCTTAGGTTTAGACTTAATTGGCTTATCTTATTTAACCTTAAGTTGACCTCTTCTAATAAGAGCTTGTTCCACTTTTCTTTCTAACTCAATCGTTTGATCTAAATATGTGACGGTAGTAGTTTCTAGAGCATAAAATAATTATTCTTGTAAATTACCAATAAATATATCAAGCATATCTTTCTGAGACATAGGTTGTCTTAATCGGAAAACTAAACTTCTCCAACAAGCTAAAAATTCTGAAAATATTTCTTCTTTACTTTTTTTTAAATCATATAAATCTCTCATAGTCACTTTATTTTCAATGTAAGCACTAAACCGATGAACATAAATAATATCATGGAAATTTTTTCAATAAGAGCATATCATCATAAATAATATCATGGCAAGCTATTCTAAATCCTCTTAAATGCTCTATTGGATCTTCAGTCCCTTTATAGATTGGTAAAATTAGCATAGGAAAATGCTTAGGATAAGGTCTAGCAGCAACAATAGGATCCAATGGTTGACTACATATTTCTTTATAATTTTATGTAAACCTTGAAGGTTGAATCATGTCCATCCTTGAAACCAACTGATTCACAACACTTGTCAAATTTTGCACCTCTGAATTACTATGTATGTTTCCCAAACTTTCCAAAGGAGGAAAGTATGCATGTTGAAATCCTGATGTTTGATTCAAGTTTTGGATACTTTGGTTGTATGTAGCACTTTGTGGATAACTAACATTTGGTGGAATAGAAGCAATGGTGTTAATATTAGCGGATACAGGAGGAAATTGAGAATAATATTTCGAGCCATTACCAGTTAGAGAGACTTGCAGATTCCCTCCAACATTGGTGGTATTAGCAGTGGCACAAGTCACTTGGTTCTTAATATTGTTTTGATGCAGGGACTGAGATGCAGGAATGCCATGATGAAGCAAAGGAGACCTATTGGGAGGGGAAGGAGTAGCATACTCTTTCTCAAGACGAGCTTCTTGTTCTACATACTCCAATAGTTTTTCCTTATGATATTTCATGAATTCCCAAATGTGATCAAATGATGAAAATACATAACTACCATTAGGTCCAACAAAAGGATCAGGATTAGTGTCAATTTCCATGTCTACCTCTTCTTGCTCTTCTGGACCTACGTTAGGGTCTTCCCTATCGATCTGATCATCTTCCAAAGGAAAATAATACTCTAGTTGTTTCCTCTGACTTCTAAGAAAAGGAGCCATGAGAAGTAGTGAAAAAAATAGGGGAAAACACTAAAAAAACAAATTTTAATTACTTAAAGATTTTTCAGATAGAATTAATGATCTTGATTAAAGTTTGAAAGAAAATGATGTGTTCATGTCTTGTTCACCATAGATGTAGAGGGGGAAACTACCCTACCACATACAATTCCCAATAAGGCTAGATTCGCAAAGGTAGACAGCCTTATGGGGTGAACCACGGGGGTATGGTGTACTCTACACTCGGTGCTAGGGGGATGGGTTCACCAGGAATGGTTTAAGGACTCGCTCCAAGTCCTTAGGATATTTAGGAATGTTTGATGTATTCAGTTTTAAGAAAAATACCTAATTTTAGCCTTTCTAGTTATAAACTAGGAAAGATAAAGGATAATGCAGAAACAGAATATAACAGTAGAAAAAAGAATGCACTCATACAAGAACTAACCTAATATGATTCTTTATTTTGAATGCTCGCTAACCTAGGGTTTATTTTAGAAAACATTTAAAGCAAAAACATACAAAATACATGCACTGAATATCCCTAGATGCAAACTAAATGATTTTCACTTTTAGATGCCTGAGAATCAATAATTAGATTAGATATTCAACCAATAAAATGATTAGAACACTTATCTAGACAAGTGGTTGATTTAGATTTTTTTGCCTCTTGTCCAATATTATCATAAATACCTATTTTTGCAAAATAACTCATAAAACACTTGAAAATAGGATTAGCATTAGGGGGTCTGCTTAGGCTATTGTGTAACAGTCCTTGGAGGCGTAGTAGTCAAGCCCCCTAGGTCCCTTAGATGACCTTTTAACACAAAATCAAAAATTGACCTTTGGAGAATTAATCATAAAATAGAAATGTAGTAATAGAAAATAGAAAACAAAATGCAATAGTATGATCTAGATGCAAAATGAAATGCAATAGTGAAAACATTTTTAAATTACCCTCGATGTGCTCTCGAGAAAAGTTACACCTCGCCTAAAGTATGCATGATAACACAACAGCGAAGTCGCACCCTATATTGATGGGGCACAATCTCGCTTCTAAAAACTATTTTTCCCTAATCTAGGCAAGAGAAGTTGCACCCTGCTAATACCAGGCGTGATATCATTGTAAACTAATGAAAAATAAAATACAGATGTAGAAGATAAAATAAATACCAGAAACAAAGTAAGCAAACCTTTATGGACGACGTAGAAGTAGACAAAGAAGATTGAAGTGTCCAAGCGGGCACTCTTTTCTATTTGAACCACGCCATGAATTCACCAAGTCACACCACAATCCAATCCATGCAATAGAAGATCAAATTCAAAATGCATACTTCGAGGTTAGATTGTAGTAGAAAAAGCAAAGGAAGAAGAGCAAGCTATCATAAAATTGCGAGGTTAATCAATAATCAAAACTTCACATTAAAATTACATATATCATTTAAGCAAGAGCATCCTTTCTTTTATAGACGAAATCAAAGGGAAAAAGATGAGCAAAATAAAAACAAAGTCGACACCAAAACACATTGGTAGGGTTTAGACCTAGGTTTAAACAGGCCAAAAACAATAAAATAAAAATTAAATTAAAAATATCAAAGTCGTGCCCCATGATGACAGTGCGCGATATCTCTTCAACGAAATTGCACCCAATCATGACAGCACGTGATATCATCAAAGGCACTAAAATAGGAAAGGCTAAGGGATGAGAAGCCTATCCTTGTCTTAGGCAAGGGTTAAGGACCTCTTAGGGGTTCTAAGGAAGATTACCCACTGAAAGTGGGCCAATTTTCCATGTCTACAAATTGAAATATATCCATCACTTTTCAATGGTAATTTTGATCCCTTTAAGAAGTTCCCTAACATTTACATAGTTGTTAGGATGTTCCATGTGATTGTAACTAAGTAAAGGGGATTTTGCCTTCATTTTGCTCAAAAACATCTCATACACTGATTTTCCATGGATTAAACCCAAGTTGTGGACATGCTTATTTCAGCATAGAACAACATTGATCCTTTGTATTAACTCCATTTTTGTATGTGACCCTTTGTATATATTCAAAATCTTACAATCAAGAATGTAGCACCTCATTTTCCATACTCAACGTCTAATGATGAGAGCCATTATTTTGACCATGTTGGAAGAGAATAATTTGATTCCAAACATGGCCTGACCACAAATTTAATTTTGAAAATTCTATAGAGAAAAAAAAGAATTTGGAAAAGGAAGAAGCAAAGGGTATGATAAATGCACTTCAATCCTACAAATATGAATTTCTTAATTTTTAGGATACTCCTCCATTATTTGTATTTTATGCAAATGAGAAGAGATATATCACTACATAATTGAGTCATTGGTGAACATACATAAAAATGAAGTCCAAAAAAAATATTGGTATGGAAATACGTGAGGTATGAGATGAATGCAAAGGTAAATAATATGATGCAAAGTAAGTTTGAATAATAATTTTATAGCATTTGGGATAAGCATCACCCAATAGCGAAAGAAAAATAACAAGCACAACCATATTGTCATTCATCCATCACATCATGTGATGCTCAATAATTGTTACCATCATAGTAATAATTCAGTGTAGTGATCATAGTACTAGTTGCTTGAGGGACTCCTAATGAGAATGGTATACTTTTGGTATGATGGTCAAAAGAAGAAAATTAAATGAAACTACTAGCTTCTCAAATATTGAAAAACAAAGAAGGGGAAATAATAAGAAAATTTCATAAAATACTCGAGAATATATTGAGGTAGGAGATGAACAACCTTTTGAGAATAGAATGAAATGTGAATGAATAAAAATGCATGATACTCATGATGTCATCAATGAAGGTTCCAAAATGAGCAAGGACAACTCTATAAATGAATAAGTGAAGGTAGTAGTGACTATTTTAGAGGCCCTATCTTCTTTTACCACCACTCCCCAAACCACTTCAACCACACTTTCACTCATAAGTTCTATTCTCACAACTTATCTCTCACTCTCTTCTACTTCTACTTAATCTCATCCTTCTTCTTTAATTATATCGACTTCTTATGCTATACCCATCCCACCAACCCTAGGCATAGCCATAATTATAGTTATGTTGACAGACACTTTCACTTTGATATATGGAATGTTAGTAGTTTCTCAATCATCATCTTCATCACTATTTGTTACATTCTAATCCAATTTTAGTTATTGGTCCTACTATGTCTATACCATCATCATCTCATCATGTCATGATATAATTTGTTGTTATGTTCATTGCCCTATCATCCATCATACCTTTGTAGTTCACCCCATCCATGAGTATGCAATTTACTCCACCCACCATATTATCATCCATATCACATAGTTTTGGTTCTATGGCCCACAAATTTGGCACTAATATGGTAGACTATTCTTTCTACTAAGGGCTATAGATTGCTATCTCTATCAAATAAGAAGTCAATCCTACCTCTATAATGATCAAGACTCTTATGATGAATACTATTAATGTGTTCACCCAGTCTCATGGTAGGTTACAAAATATCTAGGAGTAAATGGGATATATTGGGTGACAACAATCTTACAAGAAGGTAAATATCATCTTATTCAGTATACTACAAGAAAATATGCCTTATCATATTCAAATCTTGTCCACATTCAAACATATTTGGAAGATAAGGGGAATAAATTTCTAATTATTAAAGAGTTGGCATTGGATCCAAACCAACTAACTATAATGCCCTTAAACGTTTTGGAAAGGGTATTGATATTGGACCTAATCTAAGCTATACTCTTCAAATTATGTAGTTAGTAGAACAAATGAATAAAGGAGTAACTATAAATTATATACATATAGATAAAGAAACAAAGAGTTATAAGATATAGGTACAAGATAAAATAAAGGCACTAGAGGAATTTTAAGCACATATTAATGCTAAAAATACTAAATTTTCCATTTGAAAAGGGGCATGGAGCCTAAATAAAAAAAGAGATGTATCAAAGAGCAAATGGGGCAAGGAAAAGAAAACTTCAAAAGGCAACAAGAACAATATTTAGAAGATCTCAAAAGGTTTCTAAACTAATAAAATAACTTAAGAAACAACTAGAGAAAAAAATTAACAAATGAAACATAAGCTTGAGAGAGAGAAGCAAGATCTTCAATATCAACTAGAATAACTCAAGATAAATGCATAAGACAATGAATGCTAGAAGTGTAAAGATATTTCTACAATAAAATATATGAAAGAGGAATTGAGAAATAAGATATAGATTAAATACTTAGTAAGGATCAAGTCAAAATATTTGTGGGATCAAATATACCTAGAAGTGAGATGTACCAAGGGATATCTAGAACACCTTGAGAAATTTGAGGCGTTGATCAACCAGGAAACAACTATAATCAATAATGCATAGGAAGAATTGGATTCTAGATAAAGGCATACCTAAGTATTACATGTATAAAAGGAATCCAATAAGCATCTTAACCAATTGGGCATAGCTAATTAGGAGGTAATGGTAGTCCAACTTAAGAACGTACCCAACAAATAAAAGAAAGAAATTTGTGAACATGATATATTAAAGAAATCCATGGAGGGTTAAAAATGAATAAAATAAACTAATAGAAAATGAGATACTTAATCATCTCTTAGATCAAGGAATATCCTCACTATAGATCAATTTGCCAACTTGATCAAAGAGGAAAAAACTAGATACACACAAATAGAGGAATCATCTAGGATAACAACAACCGATATTTATGATAAGATCAATAAATTAGAGGGGTTCCTAGAAAAAATTAAGTAGGTAGCAGACAAGGTGGAAGATCTTCCAAAATAATTGCATGAATATTTAGAATCCAAAATCGTGAGATTGAGTGCAATCTAGATGCTTTTAGATGTTGAATGGGTAACTTTGTTCATTTTATTACCACCAAGTTGAAGCATTCAAAGCGATGAAATGAGATCCCATACTTTTATAAAAAAATTAACTTGCCTAAATTTTGTAGACTTTGTACCCAAAAGTATAAGGTATGATATAGAAATTATTGTCAATTGAGCTTGATGTCCCTACAAGTCACTGAAATTCTAGTAGATTGACTACTGCTATTGCACTTCAAAGGTGAAATTAGTTGTGGAGGAAGGAGATGGAATTGGGAACTAAATAGCTTAGGTTACAATACCATTAGAGGTAGCTGCAAAATGCAATGAGGTATTTGACATTTTTAGTTTTTGGAGTATAGGACTCAAGTTCCTAATAATTTAGAGGAAATATTGCTTGTTTAGAAGGGTGCAATTCACATGGAAGGGTAGGGAATGATTTTTCTAGTAGGAGAAATTACAATTTGCATGCAAAACCTAATGATAATTCATGTTACAAATTACTAAATGATTTACCATAGTTCTAGAGAATGAACCACACTTTAAGAAAAATATTAGAAAAGGGTGTGTTTGGCATAAATCCCAAGGTATAAAAACCAAGATAATGACTTGAAAAGTGACATTTCTCTCTCCAAGTGGTATTAGTAGAAGAAAATAGCTATTAAAGTGGGCTTAGAAGTGCTTAAGTGAAAATTCTAGCTTCTTAAGCATCCATTTTGCTAAACTTTATTCAAGTACTATTATTTAGAATTGGAACTCATTTACTATAGTTAGAGTAGAATTACTTTATTTTGTTATAAATAAAAGCTTAACATTCATTTTTTATGGTCTTTTTGGCTATTTAGAATACTAGATATACTCTTTGATATCAAACTACTTGTAATATTATACTATAATCAATGAATAATATGAGCATGGAATTCATGGATTGATTGACTCTTTGACTTTTTCTCTGTGGATGTGTCATACTAGTAGCTTTACCCTTTTTTTTCCCTCTTAGTCCTTTTTGTTTGTTTTATTATAGGTTAATTTAAGATTAAATGCACTAAAGTTACATGGTTATTCTAGATATTTTGATTGTATCACACACTAATCTTGCCACAATCACATGATTGTATTTGTTTTCATGCATTTATGTTTCTTTCTGACATTATTTTACCTTTAACAATTATTAGATTTCACAGCAATTTCCATAAATTAATGGAATTAAACATTACCTAGTATTGCTTAGCAAAATAAAAAGAACATAGAATATGATGGGGCGTCTATGGACACCAAATAATATTCACTTTAGAAAAATGAAATTATGCTCCAACTAATAATGAAAAGATTGGTATGAAGAGGTATCTATACCCAAATACATGATGCCTTTAGGTCAAGGTTGTGAGACAAACCTTGAGGAATAAAATATTACAAAAATTTACAAAAGTATATTTTTCAAGTTTTATATGATCCCAAAGGGCAAATGTAACAAATACAAGCACAAATAGCCAGGCATAGCCTCAATATAAGCTTAACCATCACATATTTTAACATCCCTCTTTAAGTTGAAATAGGGACATAAAGAGACCCTTACTTTGCCAAAGAAATATTGGATCAAAAAAGAAAGCCACCTAAGAGAGCAATCTTTGCATCTAAGAGCCAAGCAATATATTTAGATGAGAGAGCAGATCTTGCACTTCAGATCCAAGAAAAATATGTGCAGAACAATGCATCTCAGAGCCAAGTGAATTAAAAAATATGTGCATGAGAATGAGCACCAAAGCTTAATCGTCCAACTAGTTAGACCTAAGAAGTGCAACAAAGATGTTTCACACACTTGAGCACATCAGTGAGGACATAGAAAGGAAATGCTCATTCTAAAATTAGTGCTCGAGTCGAGGTTTAGAAGGCATGAGATTCAGAAGCAACATGGACAACACTATATTATGTTGGTAGGCTCGATATTAAGGTAAGAAATATTACATTTATTAATATTTGATATTTGAAACTGGAATCTTATTGCAATGGTAAACTTCATGGGTTTTCATTTAGAAGACCCAAGTTCAAACCCCACTTAGTACGATGGGACTGGGACCCCTCATAAAAACTTGTGCTTTACCCTAACATTTTAGGCTACAAGCTTACTATAGTGGTAAGGGTTTTGGCCTCTCTTTGAGATGTCCAAGGTTCAAACCCCACTCAGTATGAGGGGACCAGGACTCCTCATAAAAACTTGTGTAAACTCATTGAAAAAAATCCCATAAAAACCTATATAAACTCATTGAAAAACAAATTGATATTTGGTGCTAGGAATTATATACCTAAGTTGTTTAATAAAGAGATAAAACTTAGGAAATATAAATTTTTATTATTAATTTGGGATACATAAGGATTTCTCCTCCCAAAGATAAATTTGATACATTTAGTCCATATGGGGACACCCCAACGGTATGTCATTGGTATTTCATCTTGGTTACCTAAGTTCGAATCACAGGGAGGGAGGCCCCCAATTTTTATACCCCAGGGAAGTGTGGCCCCCAGTTGCGCCACCCATTGCACTTCATATTTTTAAAAAAATAATAAAATTGACATTTTTGAAATTTGATATTTGAAATTAGAAAATTAAAAAGATTTAAATTTTGGAGAGAAAAGGTTTTCAACTCCAAAAAGAATTTGAATTTTTGAATATTGAAGAGTTTATTGAAGCTGGAGGAGGTATGAAAAACTGGAGGAATGTAGTGATGGCATCAGGTCCGTCACAAAGCATGCATGCTAGTGCTGGTATTTCATTTAAAAATGATTGGAAGGAACAGGATTTCCCATTGCATGCCAGGAATCTCTTGTTAAAGAACAATGGATGTTTGGAACGATGTGAAGCCAGACCGGTTCTAGTGGTTCAACCAGAATCGATGGCAAAAGATGTGGAGTATTTAACCAAACATGTGCTTATTGGTAAATTTATGGGCATCCAAATTTCTCTTCCCTTTGTGGAGGCTTGGGTTAGGAAGACTTGGAACCCTAAAGGTGATGTGGAGGTGATGCTGAGTGCAAACAACTATTTTATGGTGGTTTTTTCTTGTCTTGCGGATCGTAACAAAGCATTTGAAGGAGGTCCCTATTTTTGTAACCAAGCGGGACTCTTTCTTAAACCCTGGCATGTGGGTTTCAACCCATCAGAGGAGCGACTGTCAGGGGTTTCGGTGTGGGTTCGGCTTCCGTGGCTCCCATTGGAATTTTGGAGAAATGACATCTTGCATATGATTGCCCTTCTACTTGGGAAGTCGGTTGGACCGTCACAACAAACGCTAGATAAAAAGGTAATCTTTGTTGCCCGTATCTATGTTGAAATTGATTTAAACAATCTTATTCCATATTCTATTGAAATACAGTTCGGATCAACCACATGGGTTCAAAAACTTGACTATGAAGCTCTTCCTTTTCGTTGCCGAATTTGCCATGAATATGGCCATTTACAAAGAAAATGCCCTAAGTTTGTCCTGCCTGTGGCTTCAAATCCTGGGCCCTCTCGAGCTGTACAAAATATGGATAAAGGAAAAGCCCCGATAAAGGAGGGGGATCAGGATAAGGAAGGCTTTGTTACGGTAAAACCTCAAAACAAAGGAAGAAAGACAAAAAGAGACATTAAGGATAACTAGCCAGATGCTCAACTCAACTGTTTTGAAATTCTAGAGAACCTTGATCAGTGCGTGGAGATACCTGAAACATTGCTACCTGTTATAGATATAACAGGACCAAATCAGTTGTTTCTTCATGATGTGGAACCAAGGGAATCATATATAGGGGGTTTAAATGAAGAACAGAGGGCTTTGGTTCCGAGTATAGGTGATATGGTTGGCCCTAGCCCTGGAAGTGAAGTTATATTAGAAAATGGTACATATTTAGATATGCCCTCTCCTACCCAGGCATTGATGCAGTCATCCATGGACTGTAAAACTCCTATGGTGCTGGGATTGCAGCATAAAATAATTAAAAAAAATGCTTCAGATAAGAATATGAAGGTGGGTCGAAAGAAAGACCAGGATAAAATTAAGTTAATGGGGGAGACTTTGGTAGAGTCAGGTTTGGTGAGATACATTGGACTCCCATTTTTATAACCCCAAAAAATTATTATACTTTCATGGAATGTAAGGGGGTTGAATAGCATCCCTAGACAAAAAGTTGTTCGTGATTTGATTCGTGTTCATTCTCCGGATGTGGTTTTTATTTAGGAGACTAAATTAGCTATTGATAGTTTGTTCAATATTGCTCCCAAGTTGTGGAGAAAGGGGCAATGTCAGTGTATTGGTGCATGTGGATATGCTTGTGGCCTTGCTTGTTTATGGGATCCAGTTAAGATCTCTCCTCTTACCTGGATTTCCAGCAGGTGGTCTATTTCGATGATTGGGCATGATAATGAATCTGGTGAGACCATCCTACTTACAAACATGTATGCTCCTACTGATTACAATGGTAAAGTGAATTTATGGGAGCACATTGGCTTTGTGAGAAGTCTGGCTCCCCTGTACCCATGGATTTTGGCTGGAGACTTCAATTATATCACTTGTCTGGAGGAAAAACATGGTGGGATTGATCGTCTTGAGCCTTTTTCTTCTGTCTTGAATGCTCATATCCGGGCCTTGAACTTGGTTGACATCAAGCCAGATAATGGGATATTTACTTGGCATAATAGAAGATGTGGGGAATATTCCATTTCAGAGAGACTAGATAGGTTTTTGATCTCTAGTTTTTGGATTGGCAATAATAGAAGCGCTAGTTCTGTGATTCTGGAGGGTAGAGGATCTGATCATTGGCCTATCAAACTCTCTGCTCTGGAGTTAGGGCTAAAAAAGAATCCCTCATTTAAGTTTCAACTTATGTGGCTGCGAGATCCTAAGCTTCATGATTTCATGCGAGGCTGGTGGACTAATGGCAAACCTCCTCATGGCACCGCTATGTACTCCTTTATGAAGCGACTACAATTTGTTAAGCATAAATTGAAGAGATGGAATAGACTAAATTTTGGGAACCTTTCCTTGGCTAAGCTGGCAGCTCTTAGGAGGGTGGAAGAAGCTTCAAGAAAGATTAGAGATCGGGGACTCACGAGAGGAGCTTCTTGTTGAGGAATCCGAGGTCTGTAAAAGACCTTGCTTGAATGGGAACCGAGGGAAGAAATTTTTGGAAACAAAAAGCTCGAGTAGATTGGCTTCGGGGAAGGGGATAGGAACACAACCTTATTTTATAACTCGTTAAGGCTCGTCATAATGGTAACCTGATTACCTCTCTTGTTAATTCTCAGGGTGCCCTGCTTTCTTCTTTCAGGGATATTTCAGAAGAGACTAAGAGGTATTTTTCCTCTCTCTTCAAGGAGGATGCCCTCTCAGATGATGAGGAAGAAAAACTTATTCTAAATTGTATTCCCTCGATTGTTTCTAGAGAGATGAATGAGCACTTGATGGGTCCAATTTCCCTTGAGGAGCTGAAAAGTGTTGTATTCAAGATGAAAAAGGGGAAAGCCCCGAGTCCGAATGGATTCTCGATTGAGTTTTATCAAGAGTTTTGGGAGTTAATCAAATTTGACCTTTTGGAGGTGGTCTGTGAGTCCCAAAAGAACAAACAGATGCTAAGGGCCCTAAATGCTACCTTTGTGGTGCTTATTCCCAAGAAAGAGGGAGCAAATTCCCTAGATATGTTCAGGCCTATTGCTCTTTGTAATGTTGTATATAAGATCATCACAAAAATTATTGCTGAGAGGCTAAAGATATGGTTGAGCAAAATCATCTTTGAGGAGCAAGGTGGGTTTGTTGCTAGCCAACAAATCATGGATGGGGTTGTTATTGCTACAGAAGCTATTCACTCAATGGAAACTTTTAAGGAGAAAACTATGTTCATTAAGTTGGACATGGCAAAAGCCTATGATGAGAGTTAGATGGTCCTTTCTTCAAAAATTTCTTGCTCGCTTTTGGCTTTGAGGAGGGATGGATTAGATGGGTGATGAGCTGTATTTCTTCTTCCTCATTCTCTGTTCTTGTTAATAACGAGACATCGGAGCTGTTTGAGGCCTCAAGGGGATTGAGGCAAGGAGATCCTCTATCTCCTTATTTGTTTATCATTATGGCAGAAGGGTTGGGCAGATTACTCAAGTCTCTGGTCAGGCATGGTCTCATTCAGGGGTGGAAGTGGGATAACATTTTGCCACCTCTTTCCCACCTTCAATTTGTTGATGATACTACTTTGTTGGGAGTTGCCACTATCAAGGAATCTGGAAACATTAGACAGTCTCTTGACATATATCTTGGTGCTTTTGGACAGGTGATTAATGAGGACAAGTCCTTTATTTTCTTCTTCAATACCCCCCCTCTTATTCAAGCCAGGATTGCTCGCATTCTAAGATTCTAGATCGGGACTCTCCCCTTCATTTATCATGGGATTTTGATTTCATCTCATCCTCTGCCTAGATCCTCTTGGCAGTCTATACTTGATAATTTTAGAAGGAAGGTAAATCACTAGACTGTCATATGGCTATCCTCTGTAGGTAGAGTATTGCTTTTAAAATATGTTATTCAAGCCTTACCCATTTACAGATGTTTTGTGCAAACAGCTCCTTCTCATTTCATCAAGGATATGGATGCTTTGTCAAGACAGTTTTTGTGGTCTGGCAAACTTGATCAATCTAAATGGAGTTTGGTTAGATGGGATTCCATTTGTAGGCCAGTTCAAGAGGGAGGCCTTGGGTTGCGACAGGCAACTCTTTCTGGGCAAGCTTTGGTTACAAAACTTTATTGGATATGGTGTACCTCTCAAGATTAGATTTGGGGTAAAATATTATCTTATAAATACTTGAGAGGTATTTCTAAGGCAGATATCCCTAGAGCCAGTTTGGTTGGGAAAGGTTCTATTATCTGGGACACTCTGAAAAGAGGAGCTAATTTAATTAAGCAGGGTTTGTTCTAGATTTGCAATCGAGGATCAGATGTTCTTTTTTGGGAGGATTCTTGGGATGGCCACCCTCCTATCTTGACTCAATATCCCAGGTTACATTCCCTAAGCATTTGTTTCTTAGAAGCGGGCTGGTCTCATGTGGAGGACTTTAAAAAAATCCAGTATTTTGGAAATATGGAGATGTACAAATGGAAAGATCCACAGGAATGGCCCCAAGGGGGATTGGCCAAGGATAGAGATGTGCTTGCTCTTATTCTTGTGGGGAGGTACTATTCTTCATTGAGGGATAAAGACATTCTGGCTTGGAACCCTAATCCCAAGGGAACCTACTCTGTAGCCTATGGTTATCAAGTTCTTGATAAGCAAAAGTTTAGAAGTCTCCCTATCACATGGTGGAAAAAGGTATGGAATAGATTTGCTTGGCCGAAATGTAACTTTTTTCTCTGGCTGGTAGCTCGTAATAAATGCCTCACTTGGGATAACTTGAGGAAGAGGGTATTTTAGGGTCCCTCTTTATGTGTCCTTTGTGGTAAGAATGAGGATGACTCTTCTCGTTTATTTTTCCAATGCTCCCTTGCCAGAGACATTTGGCACTGTTGGTGGAGTGCCTGGAACCATCCTTGTTTTCATGTGCTCTCCCTGGTGGATTTTTGGAGTAGTCTTGGCAGACCTCCAGCCAAGGCCCCCTTCCTCCAATTCCTGCATCATCTGGCAAATTTTGCTCGAACGAAACCATCGCATTTTTGAGGGAAGTCATTTGGCTGTTCAACAGATATGGCAAAGGATCCTGTGTATGGTTCAAGAAACTATCCATAGTAAATGTGATGTGGACCCCCATTTGGACTCTAGGGAGGAGAAGGTACGATAGGCCCTTGGTTTGTTTAGGGTTGGTGTGAATTCTTCTAGCCCTAGTAGGATTCCTCAACTTAGCAAGAAGGTTAGGAGAGAGGGTAGATGGAGACTGCCCCCTAGAGGAGTTTTAAAAATTAATACTGATGGGTCGTCGAGGGGCAATCCTGGACATGCTGGAATTGGTGGTGTTGGGAGAGATTCTGCTGGCGTGGTCAGTTTTTTATTTTCCATTTATAAATGTGTTTACTCCAACAATATTATGGAAGCTCTGGCGATACTTGAGGCCTTGCAAAGGGGGTTTTCTCTTGGCTGGCGTAGGATTATTTGCGAGTCTGACTCTCAAATTTTGGTTAATCTTTTAAACAGAAAAAGAGTGGAGGATGTTAATTGGCAGTTGGCCTCTGTGACCATTCAGATTCTCAGAATGAGTGAAGAGTTCGAATTTATATCCTTTGTGCACATTCCAAGGGAATGGAATGGGGTTACTGATTACCTGGCCAAAAGGGCTTCTGAGCTATTGGATACTCAGAGTATTGATAACTGGGAGAGTCTCCCGTCTGGGGATTCTCAACACCTATGGGAGTTGATCCATAAGGATGTTCAGACTTAATGTGGTTTGTTTTTTTGGTTTTCTTTGGGAGTTGACCTTGTTTGGTGATTTAGCCTATCTTGTTGCTTATTTGAGTCCTGGTTGGGAGCTTAGCTGTACTTTGTAATCCAGACTTTTTATCAATAAATTTTTACCCCTTTATTTAAAAAAAGTTTATTGAATAATAGAAAATTTATAAAGTTTAAATTTTGGAGTGATAAGGATTTCTACTCCAAAAAGAAATTTGAAAAATGCAATAAGAAATTTGAAAAATGTAATATTTTAAATATTGAAATTTGAAAAGAAAAGTGTTTTGCAAAATTTAAATTCATTGATTTGCAAAGTTTGATTGATTTAATTTTGGAGCCATAAGGTTTTCCACTCCAAAAGAATTTTAAAAAATTGTTTAGACTTTGGAAGTTTTGTTATTTGAAAATTTTACAAATTAAAATTTAAAATTTGGGAGATACAAGGTCTTCTACTCCAAAGGATTTGAAAGTTTGTTTGAAGAATTTTATTGTTTTAGAAATTTAAGACTTTGGAGAATTTGATTACTTGAGTGATTAAACTTTGAAGAAATAATAAATTCTGCTCCAAAGGGAATTTGATTTGAAGAATTTGTTTTTCATGGAAGAATATAATTTGAAGGCTATAATAAGAAAGGAAAGATTAAAAGTCCTAAAAATTGGCATACAATAATTGGTTGAAAAATCTGATGGAAAATGCGACATAACAATGGGATTTATCTACAAGGAAGCTATGAATAAAAATTTTGAAACATCTAAATATTATTTGCACTCAAAACTTGTTGAAGCAATTGATAACTCTAAAGATGATATTACAATACCTATTGATATAGGTAGTATAATGTATATGGCATTGCTTTCACTTGAAATTCATAAAGACAAAAGTCAAAAGCAAGAAGAGTTGATTAAGACTCTAAATGAAAAATTAATTGGTCATGATACAAGTAAGTTGTGTCATATATTTTAGGAAGTAGATGAAGAAAGCAATAAGATGTTATTATATTAAGAAAATGGTAGTAAGAGTGACAATCAAAGCTCAAAAAAATCAAAATTTTATTATGATACTCTAAGTGAATGTTCATAGTTTATAGGACAACATCAAATTCAAGACTGCAATGAGATCAAGGAAGCAAGAACAAATAAAGCACATGAATCCAAAGCTAAAGGTAAATAAGCATCTCAAGCAGTTCATGAGCTAGTTTTAGAAGATCATAGCAAAGAGGTAAAGATAGAAGAACTAAATAAAAATAAGAAGGATCAAACGAAAGATCAAGTACAATGTAAGATTACCTAACAATACCACACAAAGATGAAAATTTAAAGTCTTCAATAAGAAAATAATGTAATACAGGGGGTGTTGGATAATATTACATTATTTGGTACATGCTAATGTACTCCCATGGTACCTTTATGGTACAATTGTAAATATGTAATAGATTAGGGTGTGAGTCTATAGTTTAGGAGTGTGATTTATATTTTCCCTTTATGTATGTGTTCATGTGTAGGATGTGCACAAGTGTCATGTAATTATGTGTGCAAGTGTGAAGAGTGAGAATGTGCACAAGTGTCATGTAATAGAGTGTGTAGGAGTGTGCAATGTGTCATATAGTAAAGTGTGCAAGTGTCATAGAATAAAGTGTGCAAGAGTAAATAGAGAGTCAAGAGTCATGTATACAAGTGGTAAGATGAGAAGCCAAAAGACATGAGAGACTTGTCTTATGCATGGAATAGGAAAAGATGCATCTCCTAGATATGTGAGGAGAGCAATAGACAAAGAGTCCAAGAGTCACCTTTCTAAGGTTATATTATGGATACAAAGCTCCATGTAATGTATTGAAGAATATTAGGATATTGAATGAAGATTGAGTAAAGCTTGTATACAATTTGAGCAATATTATTGTAAGTTTTCTTCATGTTATTGCATGAATGATATTGGCCATTTATATCTTATTATTATTATTTTCATGAATATTATGTTCATTTATTTTGACCATTTATATTAAGTTGCTCCAACATATAAGACTACTCAAGATCCTTTATATTTTAGGCCTATGATAATCTGGCTAAAAAGCCAACATGTAACTATTCCCTTTTTGTCCTTTTTTTATGCTCTCTATATAATATTTGAGTGGATGGATTGCTTCAATTTAGTTTCAAAAAATATTGTGAATTCCAACAAATTAATAAGTGTAGATGAATAGACTTGTGAACTCTATGTAATAGTCCTCAACGAATCCTATTTGATTGGTTTATGTTAAATGGACCATATATGATGTGACATATCCATTGTCAAACTTACTAAGGAATCACACTTTGAACTTAGGCCACATAATAGAGGTCCCGTGTTGGCAAAGCTCCCATGACAACCACCGATGAGCATGGGTTCCCAACTTAGTAGCATCTAATATGACTTGACCTTCTTTAGGAATATGGTGTAGATGAATGATGTTATCTATTGGAAATTTGAGCATAATAGATTGTCATTGATGTCAAAATGGCATGGGCTATGAAAGCACGACAAGGAAAAGGTTGAAGGCCAAGTTTGAAGACTATGTGCAAAAAGAAAGCAAGTGGAAAAAGACTAATATTTTAATATTATAATATCCGGCCAACAGGGCCTTTCAAAAGGAAAAGAAAGCAAGTTTAAAAGAAATAATATTATAATGATTTGCATTATAATATATGGGACAAAGGTTAAAATATTCATTAAGAGGTGGCAAAATATTATCCTTAAGAAAAGACCCAAAAAGAATGTTGATATTTAAATTATAATATTTAAATTCATTGAATTTAAATAATTATAATTAAAATATAATATAAATAAAAAGCCAAAGTTTGATTTTGATATGCACCGATGTCACAAGGTAATTCGAAGCACATATAAATATTCAAAGATTTTACACTTGGTAAAGAAATTATCCCACGAATTAATCTCCTTCGCATGCGCTCGATTGACTTTCGAAAGGGAGAAGAAGACAAAGATTTTGCTAACTTTGAGGTAGATGTTGCGATGTAAAATGAAAAGATGACAGCCTTAGGTTCATCCATGCTGGCTAGCACAGATAGTAGTTGAGGCTTGGCTATGGCATTTGTGGAGGTTGGTGTCGGTTTTGAATCCCACGCAGTTGTTTTTTGTGAAGGAGGAAAGAGCTTTTTGTTTTCGGTGAAACTTGTGAGAAGAAGACGTTGTATGGGAGAGAGTGCACATTGATTCATGTGTGGACGCATAGTGCAGGTGATAGCCTAGCTTTGACTAGGGTGTTGTGGTGGCTAAGGTGGCGGTTTCGATTTCTACGATGGTTGTTGATGCACGTGCAAACATTTTTTGTGAAGTGGGCAAATTATTAAGGTATGCAATTTTTTATTTAAATTTGTCAAAGGCTTTGGAAAATGAAATTTTTTTTGAGGCCACGTGATATTAAAAGGGCCAAGTGTGGAATTTTTTAGGGAGTCATAAGGTGTGTTAATTAATTTTATTTTGGGTGCTTAGAAAATAAATCAAGCATTGGAGATTATAAGGTGTAAACAAGGAACTTTATTTTTTATGTGTGTTGAATATTATTTTGAAAGCATTGGAGATTATAAGGTGTAAACAAGGAACTTTTTTTTAATATGTGTTGAATATTATTTTGAAAGCATTGGAGATTATAAGGTGTAAACAAGGAACTTTATTTTTTATGTATGTTGAATATTATTTTGAAAGTGAAGGAGTGATAAGGTGTATTTGTGACTTGACATTTTACTATATTTCTTGTATGGTGAAATATTTGTTGAGGTGAATATTCTTGTGGAGATTTTTGAGATAGACTATTGCTATCTAACCTAGAATTGGCAAAAATATTTGGTTGTGAGTAAAACAGGTTTTGAAGACATATCTCCATCAAAGCAAATAGGTATGGGTACATCATCCTTTGTTTGAAATGTTGGAATGAATGTTGTAAAATATAAGGTGAAGTGAAAAGGATTGTTTGATAAGCATTGTTGGAAATATTTGAGTGAATTTTTATATGCTTCATTGGTGAATGTTTAGAGAACATTTGATATAGAGATTGAGGATTATTTGAGTTAGGGTTTGAGACCCACATTGTGCATTTTGTTTGAAGAAGTATGAAAACACCTATTTAGGGTTTGTGAGCAAGTCTTGGTGAAGACTTGAAGGCAAATTTGAGCAAGTCTTGGTGAAGCCTTGAGAGCAGATTGAGCAAGTTCTTAAAAGGACTTGAAGGTAGAATTCAGCAAGTCTTGTGAAGGCTTGAAACAATATTAAAAGCAATATTTATTTGTTCAAGCTTGTGTTAAAGCTTAGGGTAGATCTAAGCAGAGTTGATTGATTGAGTTGTTCAAGCCTTATGTTAAGGCTTGGGGCAAATCTAAGAAAATTTCATTGGTGATTTGTTCAAGCTTTGTGTTAAGGCTTGGGGTAAATCTAAGAAGAGTTGATTGGTGATTTGATCAAGCTTTGTGTTAAGGCTTGAGGACATATTTGAGACAAATATTAGTGTAGATTTGTGAGCAAATTTGTGAGTAGAGTTAGATCAAATTTGTACTACACTTGGGATAGATTTTGATGTAGATCTGAGACAGAGTTGAGAGCAAGCTTTGGAGATGATAAAGCAGATGACAGGAGTCTCTAGTGTATAGAGATCCATTAGCCAGGGTAGTGAGGATAGAGGTCTTTTATGGAAAGATATCTATAAGAAAGAGCAGTGAGGGTAGAAGTCTTCTAGAAGATCATTAGCTAGAGCAAAGGGGAAAGAGTTCTCCTATGGATAGAGATCCACGAACTAGAGCAAGGGGAAATATTTCTCTTGTGGATAGAGTTCCACAAACCATAGCAAGGGGAAAGAGTTCTCTTGTGGATAGAGTTCTATGAACCAGAGCAAGGAGAAATAGTTATCCTGTGGAGTGTGATCCACGAACCAGTTGGGAAGATAGAGTTCTTCTATGGAGAGAGATCCACGAACCAGTTGGGAAGATAGAGTTCTTCTATGGAGAGAGATCCACGAACCAGTTGAGGAGAAAGAGTTCTCCTAGATCAAGTTCCACAAACCAGATAAAAGGGGAAAGAGTTCTCTTGTGGAGAGAGATACACAAATCAGAGCATTAGGGAATTGGTGTCTCCTTTGGACAGAGTTCCATAAACATTGTATTAGGGAATTGATTCCCAAGAAGATTTGTTGAGAAATTTTAGTAGAAATATTTTCTCTGTGGAGTAGCCCACATTGGGTGAACCATGTTAAATTGGTGTCTCTATTGTGTGTGATTATTTGTGCATTACTTTGATTATTGCTATTGATATTTCCATTGATAATATTGGATAATATTATTTGAGAAAGAAAAATAAAAGTTGATCTTATATTGTTCACCCCCCCTCTCAGTATAAGCTTGTGTTCTTCACTATCCATCTTGGTCAACCACACATGTGGATAAACACCCTCAAAGGTTGGGATGTTAATGCATGGAAAATGAACATCATGAGGCCAATAAAGGAAATTAGAAGCACCTCCTACAAAGGGATCAATATTAGAATAAAATCTTGAGTTACAATCACCCATACCTTAAAGAGTACCTCCAATAGCATAAGAATCCATTTGACTACCATAGGAAACTGGAGGTTTGTGATTGAATAATAAATATTGATGGATGCTTGTGTCCTTTAGATTTGATGGTTTTTGCATGTCCTATGGTTGCTACCCAACAACTTATTGAAACTTTTGGTCAATGAAATGTATAGTAGAGGGAATATTAGGATAGCTTTGGATGACTATTAAGGTATTCTTTGTTTAAATTTGAGATTCTAAGATGAATTTTACCATTTTTTCTTGTTTTTCAAGATAGGATCATAGACTAGAGTTAATTGTATCAAGACAAGCATTACCAATTAGAGGAGTAATGGGAGAAGTTATAGGAGGAAGGAAATTGGGAGGAGGAAATGTGGAAGGAGGCAAAGCCATGGTGTTTAAAGAAGAAAGAACACACTAGTTAAAACTATTGATACTTGGAGGGGTGTGTTGATTACCAGGATTTATATGTTGAAACTTATTTTTGCTCATGCACACATCCTCTAGATGACCGATGTGCTATAATTAATCAATGATTTTAAACTAATCACAAGCAACAACTAGTTCATTCATACACTATGGACAAATGCAAAACTCAAAAAAATCCTTTAGAGCACTTCCAAAAAATATTGTGAAAAATACCCCTTACTTTGATAAACTCAAAGAGACAATCACAATGAAATAGATCTCTTGCAAGGGTCTTGGCACACTCGATTCCAAAAAAATGGTTGTTGGAGATACCCCTTATTTTTATCGGCTTGAAGAGACTATCGTAATGAGATGGGTCTCTTGCAAGGGTTCTAACACACCTAATGCTCTTTTTTTCTTTAAATTGGGTTCAAAAAAGGAATTAACAACTAATTCATATTATTACATAAGAAAAATACGATGGAATATTGAGCCAAAAAAAAATTTACCAAGTGATAAGAAGTAGAAATGTTATCAAATGGCATTAGCTCAACCGATTAGATTCCTCAACATTCAAGGAGATCCAAGTTTGAATCTTGATATGTAATACATGGATAATATCCAAGTTATTGTAAGACCACTACATGGTGATGATGTAATATGGTTGGGACCCATTTCAATCCCATATAACCAATTAGAAAAAGAAGTAGAAATGTTCATCAAAGTTTATGGAATGGTTCGAATGTCCTTCTATCGCACTTTTGCACTGCTCTAAGAAACCAAGATTGATGTTGTAATACCACTTGTAATGAAAAACTTCTAGAAATACAGTATTAACAGTAACAATTCCAAAAATTAGAAATACAAGTGAGAGATTCCAAATTAATACAAATTCTAGCTACTTGGAATGGTGAAGTCTCATATATGCAATAGAGACGACTAATATTCAAATATGAAATATGATTACAACTACAACATAACTCTTCCTATTTATAAATTAAATAGACATTAACCCTAACCTTAATGCTCAAAGGTCAACACCTTAACCTAGGGCCCGAGTTAATAATAATAAATATAGTCGATGCGGCTATATTGGAGTTGTTACACTTAAGCTTGTGCATTTAATAAATTAGATTTTTCTAAGATAATCCATTTATGGCTTCCATTAGGTCATTCCCTTCAAACAACAAAATAGTATATTGGTATTAGGTCAAGTAAACTAGATCTAGCTTGTTTGTTTATATTTTGTTTTCTTCATTTACCTTTTTATCAATTTTTTTTGTTATCTTCTTCACATGACTATGTTTTTGCAAATAGCTCATTGAGATAATTATCTTATATGATATTGAAATATGACCACCTATATTGCATCATGACCCTTTACAACAACTTTGTAATTATATATGTATTACTTAGCAAGAGTCAAACCTTGATCTCCTCCTTGAAAGTCAAGAAATTTAACCAACTGACCTCATGATGAGGACATCTAGTTAGGATTAGGCTTACTTGATTTATTGTACCAAGGATTATTTGCGTGAGATTCTATCTTCACATAGGATCCTAGAGATAGGATTAGTTACAACTCCTCCTTCTTTAGTTAGCATCTAGTAGTTAAGTTGTTAAACATTAGCTTAAATTGTTAGTTATTAGTTCTCGTACTTGAGTTTGCATTACAAAATAATTCAATCTACTAAGATTTGAAAGACCTATTTTTATTGTATATTAGACATATTGAAGCCTATTGGGGGAAACTCCCATCAAAATACCAAAATATTACATTTGTAATGTCAATTAAACCATATCTAGCATGTCTTTGTATCACAATTTTTTTATTTCTTTTCATATTAAATATATTCTTCAACTTCCTTGAAGTGCTATGTTTCCACAATCAACTCCTTGACATCATTTTTATTAAGAGATAAAATCTCACTTGAAGTTTCTAAAATTTAAATTTTACCAAGATGAAGATCAACAATACAATTGGCTAAATTATTTACTACCTGATTTCCTTCTCTATAAATATGCTCACACTTATAAGAGATTACCTCTAATAATAGGTTATGAACATCAAAAATAATATTATTTTTTATCCAGACTCCACATTCATTTTCGTTAGTAGCATCGATGATAATTTATGAATCCCCTCAATTGAAATATATTTCCATCCTTTTTCTATTACAATTTTAATCCTTGTAAGAAGTGCCCTAGCCTTTGCATATTTTTTAGTTGAAGTTCCATATAATTCTAAGTAAGTAAGGAGAATTTTGCCTTCACTATTTCTAAAAACACCACCTCCACTAGCTTTTTCCCAGTTTCCTTTAGAAGCACCATCAAAATTAATTTTGATAAACCTAATTTCTAGACGTTTTTAGTTTACCCTTGATTAAAGTAGATCCTTTGTTTTAATTTCATTATCGTAGATGACTCTTCCATGTATGTTCAAATACTGTAGCCAACTTATTAGCACCTATTTTTTCACTTGATACTTCCCATGATGAGCACTATATATGTAGATATTATGCAAGAGAGGCAATAGTATGGTTCCAAACTTGGGTATGATTTAGAGATTTATTTTTATAAATTATATTATTCCTTTCAAGCCATAAATTCCAATAAATAATGGGAGGGCCAATCCTCCATAGAATACATAATGATTTAGCTTTGAAATAATTAATCTAGCATTTCATCAACTCTTTCAATGTTGATGGAGCTACCCAATATAATTTCATATTTTTAAAAAAGCAACCCCAAATGGTGTGAGCAAAGGGACAACGAATAAGTAAATGGTTTGATGTTTCTAAATCCTTCTCACACAAGGCACATCTAAAAGATCCATAATATCCTCTTCTTTATAGACTCTCTCCTATAAGAATCTTACTTTGAACTACTAACCAAAGGAATTTTGAGGCCTTAGGGAGAGCCTCTAATGACCAAACATTCTTCCAAGGAAAATATTTGGAAGAAGAAAATTTTGATTGCTTTAAATCCTCATATCCCAACTTGAATGAGTATCCACCATCCTTTGATAAATTCCAAACCAACTCATTATTTCATGTAAAAATTGATAAATAAAACACTTGAAGCATCTTTTAAGTTCATATGAAATTTGTTTGAGTTCTCTCCTTCAACCAGGTTACTAAAAGAAATCCTTGATTTGGATTTTTTGCTCGTATTAAAAACTCCCCTCATTGACTGACCATCTAATATGTTTCTTTATCAATTATAAACTATTTGATATGAAGTTCAATGTTGATAATCCTTTGGGTAGGGTTATTTTCCTAAATAATTTTATTGCATCAAGAGAACCTATATATTTTTGAAGTAATAATTTTGCCTAATTATTTCCTTGATCTCTGAATAGTCTTCACCCAAGCTTAGCCCCTAATGCAAAATTCATAAGTATACTTAAAAAGAGGAAACCTAAAATTTTTCTCACAACCTTTCCATAGAAAGTCTTTGATTTTTATCATTTTACGATGTTATACCTATTGGCAATCTTGAAAGCAACATCATATAAATAGGGATGGATTACAATGTAGTCTTTATGATTTGTAGCCTTCCTATCATGGTTAATAACTTACCTTTCCAACCTACCAAACAAGTTTTCATTCAATCCAAAAAATACATCCAAAGCTCCTTTTTATTTCCTTTATGAGACAAAGGAATACCCAAGTAAGTTGATGGAATTTTTTAATTTTAAACCCTAAAATTATCACAATAGTTTGTTGTAAATCTAGGGCAATTTTAATGAAAAAAATATTGGATTTTGTAGAATTAACCAACTGTCTAGTAGCCATATCATAGCATGATAATATTGATTTAAACTCTATGGCTTCATTGACTAAGGGATGACCCAAAAGAAAAGTATCATCAACAAATGGGAGATGAGATTCAAAGGGACCATTTTTTGCAACTTGAATACCTTTGGTTTTTCCTTCCATATTTACCTTTAAGAAAGCTCTCCCTGATGCTTTCGCAAAAATAATGAATAGATTACAAGATAGTGGATCACCTTGACGAAGTCCACAAGATGACTTGAAGTAACTAGCAAGAGAACCATTGATCAAAATAGAAAATTTTACAGTGCTAGAATAACATTTAATCCATTCGTCGAAAACTATGGCAATGGATTCTTAATATGTTTGGTAAATGCATGGTGATGAATGGCATAATTGAAGAATGGTTAAAGAAATGCTAGAGCACTTTTAGAAGTGAGAATTCATAGACAATTTGGGATACATCAAAAGATACAATAATTTGGATTGTATGTCTACAAAGGAATAGAAAAATATTTAAAGGAAAGGAAAGCAATTTAGAGGTAATTAAAAGGAAGATTTGTTTAGCCAAAGACGAGTCTAAACCAACCTAATTAACTCACCCAATCCCTAATCTGGAAATATAGAGCCTTGATAGATGGATTCAAGTCATCAAATGGAATTATGATGTTGGGTATAGGAGAAATAAAAAGAAGGAAAATAATATAAAGTGGAAACCACCAAATATGGAGTTGGTCAAATTGAATTTTGATGAAGCATCTAAAGAAAATCCAGGACTAGCAAGAGGAAGAGTAATTAGAAATAATAGAGATATTTTGTCTTATTACGCTTTCAATAGTATATTTAAGACAAAATATGAAGTTGGATCTTAGGCAACTTTGTAAGGGTTAAAATATACAAACAAATAAAATGGAATAAAGTATGGATGGAAGGCGATTCACTCATAGTAATAAATGCAATTTTGAGGAAAGCAAAGGCTCCATGGAACATACAAGAGATAATTGTAGAAATTCAAGACCTTGCTATATAGTTTGAAGAAATCAAGTTTACACATACGTAAAGGGAAGGAAACAAATATGCAAATAGGCTAGCCAATAGAGGGGTTTTAATTAAGGACCGTGAAGTTAAATTCTCTTTTCCATGGTTAGAGGAAGTAATAATTTTAGTTGAAGTCTACAAGAAAATTTTGACTACCTAAATAAAATAATGATTAAGATTTACTTTAATAATTTCGATTAGTAATATCTGCTTTATTTTATAACATTAATATGTTTTCATATAAACTATTTATTATAATTTGTGTGGTTGCACTTGTGCTTCAAGAAGGAAACTAGCAATCTAGATCTAGTAAAGCATACTATGATAGTGTGATATTTTGGAAATATTACTCTACTAAGATGCAATGCATAGATAGTAGAGGTGAAGTTTTGGTATTATAAAGGTTTTATAGAAAAATGTCAAGAAGGGTGCTGAATTTTGGAATATTTGCATTCACACATAAATTTGAAAAAGATCAAGAAAATGAAAATCAAGAATTCAAACGTTTTATGTAAAATGATGTAGGTTTCTAGCTATAGCAACTCAATTGAGATGATAATTGAATTTTTTTGTAAACAATCAAGCTTGAAATAAGAGAGTTGTGATTTTTCAAGGATGGGAGACCTAATTACAATCCCTTGTTCTCTAGAAAAAAAACATTTAGTCCATTCACATCAACTATAATCAAAGCCAAACTTTTTGAGAATAGCATGTAGAATATACAAGGAAATCCTATCATATGCTTCATTTATATCTAACTTCATAAGCATACCTAGTTATTTCATGGAATGAAGAGAATTTATGGCCTCCTGTGCAATAATTATACCATCAATAAGTTGATTACCATGAATAAAACCACCTTATTCCTTTAAAATAACACAACCTAGAATGCCATTCAACATATTTGCCATAGTTTTTGAAAAGATATTATAAATCATTTTTTTATTAGGTAAAATAAGGGGTTTTGAAAGGGTCCCCAAACCTTTCACAAGGGGGAAGCTACAAATTCCACATACAAATCCAAGAAAAAACATATAACAAGTTATCCCACCCTATGGGACTTACACCAAGCGAAGACGACCTCCTCAAAAGCATAATTGCAAGAAGAGCAGGATAGAAATTGGGAGAACCAAGAGAATATAGAGGACCATAATCCATAGGTTCTTTATCCACACCAAGACCAAAAAACCCTTAGGCCAAAAAGACTATCCCACCTTATGGAACTAACAACATGACAAAACATCGTCCACCTAGCCAAAGAAAAACAAAAGGGTAGGAAAGGATCAAGGATAACTGAGAGAAAAGAGAGAGCAAATAGAGCCTCAATCCTCTGAAAACTCATCCCCCACTATTTTCTTACCTACCTCAATTTATTTTGGATCCCATTGGTCCCATTCCATCATTACTTTGACCTTCGCATACGAGATAGCCACTTTCAACATACTTGTTAATGATCTCATGAATTATTTCACCATTCTTCTTTATGTTCTCATGGTTTATGGGAAGGTGTGAGAGCTATTAAGATTCATCTTCATCCTCCCTAAGGATGCTATAGAGGGATTCACTTTCTTCCTTACTAAACCAGAGCCTTCTAAATTAGGCTTCTTGATAAATAGGAGAATCTTATCTGCTTTCATCAATTTGGAGAAAATATGCTTAGAGCATTTGGTTTTCTCTTCGCTTCCACTGGCTCCCCTAGAGGTCACTAAAGTTTCACCTTACCCCTTTAGAGTCTTTGACACCTTTCCACCAGGGGTGGAATCAAGTAGGGCCGGTTCAATCTTAGGGGACTAAGAATTGAGAGAATTTTCTTGAGAAGAGATTGGGGAATCCTCATTGTCTAGAGATTCCATAGGGTTATCCACCAAAGTTAACTTAGCCTCTCTAAAACTACCATATTTTTTAACCATATGATCAAAGATAATTTTAGCAAGACCCTGGAGGAGCAGGTCAGATAAGTCCTCCTTCTTGACCTGCAACATAGTCTTCTCTAGGGACTTGAATAAGAAGGAAGGGATATACAATCTTCTTTTGTGGCATAGCTAGTTTAGGAAGGCAAAGTGATAGCTCTTAGGAATGTCCTTGTTATTGTTGAGAGAGAAATATTCCATTATTACGAGCACAACCCTATCCCAAGGTGCCTTAAGAGAGCTTCGTAGGTACCCATTTTAGATCTTCTCTAGCTCTTTGTCATTTTCCAATAAGGTCTTGACCTCCTTAGCTAGGGAATGCTTCTCTCTATTCAACCAAACACCCTCCAAAGGAAGGCTAGTAACATCCACAATGAGAGGAATGGAGATTTCAAGTTCCAATATGCTAGCTTTCACCATGCCATCCCTCCAAGAGTAAGCCATTTGACAAGATAGCTCTTTATCGAATCCATTAAATCTCATGAGGTAGTCTAGGAGGCCCCCTTTCTTCATAATCCTTCTAGCCTCCTAATCTAAATTGAGGATGGTTGGTTTCATTAATATCTCAATTATCCTTAGGGACTTAACACTCCTTCAAAGTAGAGTGAAATAAATTGACCTCTTTCCAGAAATACCATAGGGTAAAAGGTAATTAGCTTTCTCAAAAAATGGGGGTCTTTAAACATGATCTTCAATAAACTCAAGAAAGATCTAGATATCTACTACAGGGAACACCACCAATGATGATGCTAATTAGAATACCTCAAAATAGAGGAGAAGACAGTGGAAATGTTCAATTCATGATTTACATGCCTTCCCATCAGTAAGACGTTGTAATTCATAAAGCTGACACGAGCTTGAATAGAAAAGAAAGACTCGTGTGAGTTGAGAGACCACCATCTTGCATCATGAAAAATGCACCAGAGAATAAGGGGAAGGTTTAGAAGAGGGGAAACTAAATTATAAACCTAACTTGAAGTGGTGTCAACCATGCATCTAATATCAATCTTCCACCTCAACCCATAAAAACTAACTTAAACTAGATTAGAAAAATGGATGTTGTTGCCAATCTCAAAAAGCCACTCTAGCATGATTTTATCCTTCTCTCAAATATAGCCTTTCCAAATGCAGTTCACCAACCTAGCTAATGTGATATTGACCATGTAAGCTCTATAGAAGGCCTTCGCACACTTTGGTTCCTTTGAGATGTGCCACATAACTCCAATTTACCAATAGATATTCCACTCCTGACACTGCCCATCAAGAAGCCACCCGAATAAAGGACAAATAAATATGTAACTCTTATGGACAAAAAATTTGATATCTCCTTTGTCACTCAAGGAGTTATGACTAAAGGCCACATGTTCATTGATAAGGATATGGATATGCCACCTAGGATTAGGATCCCAAGCCCCAAAAATTTTGGTGCCCACAAGAAAGAATTCAGATTTAAAATAGACCTTGTATCTTCAAAGAGTTCTCCTCAAGATACTGGAAAGTCGAGATCTTGGATTAAAAACAAGAGTCATCTCCACATCTTTGCAAGTTAATAAATTCTCAAAAATATTCATCATAGAAAGAAAATATAGAAAAAGAGGGAATAACTCCAAACCCATTACTCTATTTGAGCAAGACCTTAGGGGAATTCTTCCCTCTAAATTGTTAGACCTACTTGGTGCAAACCTAGATTGGCTAAGAATTGTAGATATGTTACCTTCTCTATAAGTGTGTTTAATTTAGAAGTCTTCTAGGGCCTGAAGGATTCTTTTGGATTCCTCTATCATGTTTGCTATACTCCAACTAAGGATTTGAGATCCACTTATAGAGTTAATGATGTTTAAATAATCCCCTTCAGTGACAAATTTTTTACAATCTAAAGAAGCAAGCAACATTATTCCTTGGAAAAAGGGCTTTGGATTTCACAAAATGGCTAGTCTAAAATCCCAGGTTTTTAGCAAAAGCAAGGATGATCTCTCCTTTTTCATTTTTAATCACACCCACTATCTTTCCTAGGATTTCCTTTAGAAGCTCTATCAAAATTGAGTTTAATCCACCTAGGTGGTTTGGGATCTGATGTTCAATCCAAGTTGTGTGTTAGGATCCTCCATCCTAACATTAATACTTAATACTATTAATCACTTTATTATTATATTATTAAATTAATAGCATGAATAGTCATGTCTCTTTGTCAACGTAGCCCTAGGTTAGATATAAATATTAGAGAAAGGCATGGAACATATCAGGCAGAAAGAAGAATAAATTAGTATTTAATATTTTATAGGAGGAAGTCCCCTATAAGTGGCAAAGTGATTACAAGGAAGCCCCCTTTGAGTGGCCTATGATTCCATTTTATATTTAATTATTTATTAAATTTACACAAGAACATTAGGGTTCTTGCATTTGGTATCGAGCCTCGTTGCAATAAGAGAAAATAAGCATCATTCGATATTCTTAAATTATGTAACTCAACCTCTAGATCAGTTCACAGTAGTCCAAGTGAAATGCACAATACATCACTGCTATCAATGTAGGATTCTATACTCAACTAGGCGTAGTCGTACAGGCGAAATGCATAGTCTATTTTTAGTCTCTCACAATCTACACTCGCATTACTGCCAAGACATTGAGTTACAAACAGTGAAGTAAGACTGGTACAAAAAACCGTTTCAACAAGGTTACTCCTACTTAGCAACAAAACTTGGGCAAAAAAAGTTAAAAATCAGCATTTAAAGTTTTTATTATAAATTTAAACCGTATCCTATCCTCGCTCCGCAAATTCGTTTGGCTCATCGTTTTATCTCTTGCAAAAATTTCAAATTTGATCGTTCATCAGTGCTGGAGAAAAATTGATCGATTGGAAGCATTGTGAGAATTTGAAGACACTTATCATCGAATCGAATGCGGTAGGAGGAAGGAGAACAGTCATACAATAGTGGAAAGGAAGAAGTCAACGTCGAAGATCTTACAACTCACATAACATAGATAACATATATAAATATTACAATATATATATATATATAACACTTGTTTCTAAGGTGCACAATAAACATTAAATTCGAAAGGTGACATCGCATGTTTCGGTCTGATGGACAAATAGTTAAATTTAGTTGTTTTTATTCCACTTATCGATTATGATGATGAAACCAAGAATTCAGCAAACCTGCAAATTTCGATGTTTCCAACCCTTCAGGCGAAGACACGCTTGCTCTATGACCTCGTAGTTTCCAAATTAGGCGATAAAAAATTAAATTAAAATATCGTATCATCCATTTGGTATTCATTCGACGTTGTGGATCAAATCTACTCACAACACACAAACAACGCATAGGCTGGTTACAAAGATGATCAAAAAAAATTATTAAACCTAAATTATATTCCCTTAGGTCAAAAAACCAATCTGGTGGCACCACGTCAGTATAAAATTTTGATTTTTAAATGTTGCAATTAAAAATTATTGATGGTGAAAGACGTTTAGTATAAAAAAAATTATTTTCACCTAGGACTTTAGTCCCACATCATTAAGATAGGAGGTAACCTTTGATTTATAATCACGATGTTGTGCTTACACTATTGTGGCCACCTTTGGTGACCGCATAAGACCTAGCCGCCCACATGTCCGTTGTCCCACCATTTTTTTTGTTGATCCCATACCTCATTCGTATCTTGTGCCATTGTCACTATCATCATACCATTGGCTTTGTTGATCTGCCTGCCCTTGCCTCCCTTTCTGCACATTCGCTTCGCCCCCGTTTCCTTATCAGTGTGGTCCACATCATGCCATCCTATTCCATGTACTTCGTGTTATCCACTCAAACCCCACCATTGTCGTCTAGTCTTATCCACTCTGACATCAGTCGTCTATTGTTCACTTTGTCTTCCCTACCCACATCGTGTTGTGTGCTCATTCCATCAAACGTTGTCCCCTCTATCATCCATGTCCATGTCATGCTTGTGCTCAGTGTGTCATACGTTGTTGCCCACAGTCCTTACTATCCCCTCCACTGCCTCTTGTGTCTAATATCTATTATGCTCAATCGTCCTTATCTCTGTATCGCGTGTTGTGTCCGCCAGATTAGTGTCCATTGGCCATATTAGTGATCATAGGTTGGTGACTACTAGACCACCAAATTAGTGACCATTGGCCAGATTGGTGACCTTAAATTCTAATCCTCTACGACCATTGGGAAGGCTTGGGTCTAAACAAAGTTGCTCAGTCAAATTTCTAGGCAACACAATTTTCATTTAGTTTTGATCGAAATTCAAAAATTTGCAAAACACCAAATTTTGATGAAAACTCGCTCAAAAATTGCACACCTTGTAGCAAACAAATTAACGACGATTTTTTGTTGGAAACAACTTTTTTAATTTTCAAATTGAAATTGACGATAATTTTTGTTGTCAAATTTTAACGACGACTTTTCAGCAACTTTTGTCGATGACTTTTTGTGAAAATTTTGTCGATGAATTTTTACCACAAATTTTGACGATGACTTTTTTAGTAATTTTTACGATAACTTTCCAAAAGATTACAAAAATTATCAAAGGAAGATCTCATGACCCTGGTTTAGACACCTTGGATCATGAAATTTGACCAATCAAGGACTTGATGTTGTAGATTAATATCACCAACCTATGTCAAATCACTTCAGTGTGTGCATATTAAACTCAGTTCAAGGATCTCATCAAACACACCACAAGGTTGGATGAATCATTTCTCATAAATTGCTTCATCAATGGATTGAAAGAAGAAATTAGAGTGGAGGTGACGATGTTTAATCCCTACACCATGTTGGTAGCCTATGGATTAGCCTTGTTAACCGAAGATAAATTCAATGCTCAACATCACCATGAGATGCCACCTAGTGAACAATTGTATGTCATGCACATTGCCCCATAACCTAACCTACCCTTGCCAATTAAGTACCTCAGAACGAAAGAAATGGAGGTGAGGCAAGTGAAAGACCTCTACTATAATTATGATGAGCAAAATGGGCCCAATCATTGATGCGCTATACAAACATTGTATTTATTGCATGTAGTTGATCCTTGTCACTCCATAAAGGGATAAGATGAGGTAGATGTGCACTTTTTGAATGTAGTTGATCCCTATCACTCCATGAAGGTAGAAGATGAGGTATATGTGCAAAAAGTGATCGAAGTACCTAATCATAGCAATGAAGACAATGAGGTAGATGTGCAATAAGTGACCAAAGCACCTGATCACAACAATGTAGACATCCCCAAAACTTCCTTCAATACTCTCGCAATTTTTCCTCCAAAAACTATGAAAGTTCAAGGGTCCTTCAAACATCAAAATCTCATGGTGCTCCTTGACTCAGGAAGTACTCATAATTTCATTGACCCACGCGTGGTGAAAAATGCTAATTGTTATATACGACCTTGCCATAGCTTTGAGCTGGTGATTGGTACTAGGGGACAAAATTACCTGTCAAGGGAAGTGTCACAATATCAAGCTCACCATCGGCAACTACCACATGAAAAGTGACATATATGTGCTTCCATTAAGCGAAAGTGATGTTGTTTTAGGGGCTCAATGGTTGTGAACGCTCAAGGTAATACTCTAGGATTTTGCAACCTTATGGATGCAATTCACAGTTGGTGACCAAACATACACTCTAAACGGACTACCCGTAAATTCCTCACAAATAGTGAGTTCTCACCGCATGGAAAAACCTATTTGAAAATGAGGTGGAAAAGTGAATGCACACTTATTTTCCATTCAATCTCCAAGGGAACAACAAGAATATGTGGTAGAGTTACCATCACTTTTGACACGTCACTCCGGAGTATTTAAATAACCCCAAGGATTACCCCCACCATCATCACGAGCCTTCTATTCTTCCTAACAATCTACCACTAAAGCTTCAACCTTCAAGATATACCTGCCTGTAGAAAAGTGACATTAAACTTGTGCAAGAACTTGAGCAAATGCTACTTGGGAAGCACTTCATCAATTTTAACAACAATTTCCTCAGTCCTAGCTTTGAGGACAAAGCTTTTTCCAAGAAGGGTGGCATGTTAGGATCCTCCATCCTAACATTAATAATTAATACTATTAATCACTTTATTATTATATTATTAAATTAATAGCGCGAATAGTCACATCTCTTCATCAACATAGCCCTATGTTAGATATAAATATTAGGGAGAGGCATAGAAATTATCAGGCAAAAAGAATAATAAATTAGTATTTAATATTTTATAGGAGGGAGCCCCTTATAAGTGGCAAAGCGATTACAAGGGAACCCCCTTTGAGTGGCTTGTGATTCAATTTTATATTAAATTATTTATTATATTTACACAAGAACATCAGGGTTCTTGCATTATGCCAACATTTTATTCCTAGACTAAAGCCTTAACTTCTTCTCCAAGACAGTCTCATCCTTGATACCTCCACTATGATCCAAGTGCAAATTAGAGATATTCTCCACAATAGCTAAAAGGATTCTGGAACACATAGAGGCAACATCTCTTTTGAAATCCTTAAAGTCCATATTACTGGACAAAAAATTATCAACACATTTTGTCTCGCCTTTCTTAGGAACCAACATAATAAAAGTGACATTGATCTAACTTATTATAGTCTTCCTTTTCTGAGCCTCTTCAACCACACTAACATATCACTCTTCAATAAATCCTAGAATTTTTGAAAGAAAATTGCAAGAAATCCATCGGGCTAGGTGCCTTGTTAGGATGGAAAGAGAAAACTCCTTCATGGAGATCCTCCATAAATATCTTCTTCATCAAGCTTTATTTTTATCCCTGTGTGATAATTGATGGAATATTTTGTAAAAGCTTGTCTTGTGCCTCCTAGTCTTGTCTAGTATCTGACAATACATTTTTTATATAATTAATTGCCTTTTTCCTTATATCTTCTTCATCCTCAATAATTCTTCCATTTGGAGTTAAAATATTTTCGATGTGATAAAAAGAAAATTTTGTTTTTGCTATAGCAAGTATTTTTTTGTATTTCAATCTCCTTACTTGAGTCATTTATCTCTAGTTTTTTGGAACCACTATGACTCCTTTTTCAACACATTATGATAATTAGAAAGTAATTATTTTTCTTTCACATAAGAATCCTGCTCCATTCCATTAATTTCTACTATCTCTTGTAAATTTTTGATCTTGGATTTAATTTCTTTCTTTTCTTTAAAAATGTTATCAAAAGATTTGGCATTCCAAATATTCATTTGCTCCTTTAAATATTTCATCTTTTGAACAAACCTATACATACATGATCCTTCAAATTTTGTTTCATCCCACCATAACATAACCACTTGGAAAAAATCAGTGTCTTGGAGCCACATAGACTAGAAGTGAAATAGATTTGTATGACCATTATTAGGTAAATCACAAGTCAAAAGAATGGGTTTGTGATCTAAATTTTTCTCACAAAATTATATCTAAAGAGATTGTATACTTTGTTTGCAATCGTTTATTTGATAACAAGAATATATTCAATCTTTCAGTTATATGAGTTTGCCCAAAGTGTTTATTATCCCATGTATATTAACAATTTGAAGGATTAGCATCCTAAAGGTCATTTGAATTAACAAATGAAGCAAAATCTTGCATTGATTTAGACCATCCTAGAATACCACCCTTCTTTTCCAAAGGAGATAGAATAGTGTTAAAATCACCCCCAATAATCCATAGATCACAATGAATCATCATTGTATTTGATAAAAATATGCTAAGGTCCTTCCAACATCTTTCAAAAGAAGTGACTATAGTTGGAGCATATACATTTATAACCCCAACTTTGATGATTTTCTCTTTCTTGTAAAATAATCAAGCAACTCAATTACTTTTTGCTTCTAATAATTGCCTATCCCATTTGCATTTGTCCCATATTATTGCAATATTGCCTGAAGCTCCTGTAGAAGATACTGCTAGACAATCACCCATCTTCCAAATCTTATTTTTACATTCCTTACTATTTTATTTTATTTCTTGTATTAAAATAAACTTATGACTATAACAACCTATTAATTCCTTAATAAATCTTTTTTAAGGGTCTTATTCACACCTCTAATATTCCATGATATCATTTTCATCATCAACACTTTTTATTTTTATTAGTGGGCTTAGTACCACTTCTTGTTAACACCTATGATATTTTTATTTGGCTTTCCATATCAATATCCTTTTGGTTTTTTCTCTTTGTTCCTATTTTGATGGTATTCCTCTCCTTTTTCTATTCCCACCAACACTCTCATCTTGACCAATCTCTTATATTTTTTAATATTGTTCATAATGAGACTTATTTTCTAAATATTTATGTTGCTCTAAAGAATCTAAAGTGCAAGGAATAGCCTCATTAGCATTTTCTTCTTTATGTTGCCTTGAAAACCCTAAAGTGCACAGATGATCCTCCATAGTCATTACTTTATTATGTTGACCTAGAAACCCTAAATTTCTTTGGATATCCTCCATATGTTTTTTTCCTTTATTATATTGCTCTTGAAACCCTAAAGTGCAACAAATACACTCTATACTATTTTATTTTTTAATGTAAGGAGAAGATTTTATGCTACTTGAGGAAAACAAAGATGATTTACCTTTGTCATATTGAGGAATTGTAATGACCTTTGCCATATGAAGATGTAGAGGGGTTTTTCTTGCCACTTTCTTAGGAGTGGAAAATCATTGATTTGACCTAGCTTCTCCTATGATATGATCTCCTTGTTTTATATTGAAGCTATCCTCGTGCCCAAAAAATTTCCATCTCTTTCTCCATCATTTTGACTTTATAGTCTCTTGCCATATGCCATATTTCATGATATTTGTGATATCAAAATGCAATGTCTTCATAATCCACTTGTTGATCTCATTCTCTTTATTCAAATTTAATTCTAATGGATTGTGGTAAATATTTTGAAATTTCCATGGCACCACATGTTCGAGTGTATGCAACATGTCTTCTTTCCTTAGTAGTTGGTCCCTCCTGGTTGAATTCACCTAGAGTATCACCAATATTCTTCAAAACCTCCTTATTGATGAGTTGATAAGGAAGTCCAAAAGCCTTATCCATATCGAAAGTATTTTAACAATCTCTATCTCCACAAAAAAATTATCACTCCAAGGTCTTAAATATAATGCATCTTTACCCCTAAACCAAGGGCCTCCATCCATTATTTTATCCCTTATTTTCGAACTGGAGAAAATAATGAGGAAAATTTCTCTTGGAAGAAAATTCAAGGAGTAATTGAATTCAATCACCACTTGCTCTAATTTTGAATCTCATAAAAACCTGTCTAGTATCCATGTAACTTACATATTAACCCTATGGTTTTAAGAATATTTATATCATGCTCAATCATCTCATTTTTTATAATCATTTATGGTGTAGTATATGCTACATGGACAAGGTTTTCCATGGATTCTCTCTTCCTCTTATCGCTAACTAGGGCATCCATACTTCCAACTAAGGCATCCTTAATTCCAACGAGGGCATCCTTACTTTCAGTAAGGACTTTCAAAAATAAGTTTCTTGTCATGTTACCTAGATTTTCTTCACATGAATCCTTTAAAGTTTCTTCTAAGATCTAGAACAAGAAGTGGCACTTGTTCCTTTATTGCACTTTGCTTTCTACTTCCTACTTCCTACTCACACTTCCTTCTACTCGATCCTGGCTCGCACTCAAATACAAACTATAATCATTCAATTTATATTTATTTTAAATTAATTTTTATTATTCTTTTTATAAAAATAAAGGTCCAAGGTTTGAATCTTGCATCCCCGTGAGTGTGGTCTACCGGCAAGGATGCCACTTGCATTATCGGTGATGTGACCCGGGTTCAATCCCCATGGTGGATGTGTATAAGAAGTATTACTTAAAAAATAAAAATTTGAATCTTGTAAGGTGTAGGGTTGTAGACCATGATTCCATAACCAGAGTATGGTTTGTTAACACTATATTAGGTAAATAACATCCTTCATGAGGGTTGTCTCATATGATTTGTGGCCTTGCAAACTTTTTTACCTTTTACCTTCTTAATATAAATACAATAAATAAGAAGTCATAATTCTTCGCAATTTGTGTTATTAATTTTTTTACATTTTCAATTTAATAGATGTAAATGTTAAATAGGAGGAAAAATGCTTATAGTCCAACTAAGATCTAATTCACACCAACTAAGATGTAAAAATGAGCAATGGGTAATAATTAGAGACATGATCAAAACAAATAGCATATTTTGTACAAGAGGCACAGTGGAGAGTGAAATCATTTTGTCATGGAATGCAAATCCTACAAGGACATCAAGAAAACATATGAAGACACTTTAAGAGTGATTGCATTAATGAAACTTAAAAAAATAAAATATAAAATATACTTTACACTCCAAAAAATACAGCAAAATGTTAGACTATTATTTTTTATTTTTTGTTGAAGAAAACATATGAAGACACTTTAAAAGTGATTGCATTAATAAAACTTAAAAAAAAGTACTTCTCATCAAAATCAACAATAGAAGAAATACACTCCAAAAAATACAACAATGACTTTTAATTTTGTTCAATATTTTTTATTGTAAACATATATATCATTATTTCTTGGATGATGTAAAGTTTTTGTTATTAATTTTTTTTTCGGGTTTAGTTTTCTTAACATAATCAAAATCTTTTCATTATTTTTTAAAATAACCAATAATGGATTGAAATAATATTATTTAAATATTCATATTTTTTTTTGGTAGAAAACATCCCATAAGGGATGCCACTTTCGGGTAAGACCCAAGGAAGCAGGGGTATCTATTATGTCAAAATCACCCAGGACTCGCACTTGGCCTACCACATTTGACATACTCAAGGAGCAAACAAACACACAATAAGATTTAAAATAAAAATAATAAAATAAAATAAGAAACATGCTTCTTGAGTGTGTCGAAAATATAAAGCACAACCAAACACACACAATAAGATAAAAAAAAAACACAACACGAACCACATAGAAAAACACAAGAACAACATAACAAAACACAAACAAGACAAAAACAACAGAACGCTACAAAGACATAAACAACAAAAATGTGAAAAACAAAAACAACCAAAACTTAAAAAATAAAAAAATAAAAACAACCAACAATAGACAATAAATAAAAACAAAAAACATAGAAAACACTCACACACAAAAACACAAATTAACACAAACATAGAGAAACACAAGAACAAGAACAACAAAAACACAAGGACAATAACAAAAAACATAAAACAACAAAAACACAAGAACAACAAAAAAACACAAAAACAAAACAAAATAAAAATACACACACCTCAAAAAACTAAACAAAACAAAAAAATGAACACAACAATGACCTTTCTAGACCAAAAGACTTTTAAGGCAAAAATCAACAGAAGAAACAAAAGAAAGAATAGTTTGAGCTATGGAACTAAAATACCCTGACCGAACCAAAGAGAAGCAAAAATAAAGCAAGAAGAAACTTGGTACCTCCAAAACTGGAGCCATCCAAAGAAATAATAGAAAGAAGAGCTTCCCTTATTTGCGAAGCCCACCATCTAGGAGCATGGCCATAGCAAGTAATATCACCTTTGTCCAAAGCCCAATTAGCTAAAGTATCAACACTCTTGTTTTGATCTCTGACCACATGATTGTAATCAACTTTCAAAAATCCCATCTAGATTAATTGAATCTTCTCAATAATTCTTTTTATTCTCCAACAATCTTATGATTCTTAAAAGGAGTCTTCAAAATATTAATCATGAGTTGGGAGTCAAACTCAACTAGCACCTTTTCCCATCCAACCTTAGTAGCCTCTTGAAGGCCTCTAAGGATACCATACCCCTCAACAAGGTTGTTGGAAAGAATACCCAAATTCTCAGCAAAAGTAAAAACCAGGGAGCCATCTAAAAGTCTACAAATGCCTCCTGCACTAGCTGTTCCAAGGTTCCCTCTAGAGGCTCCATCAGTATTGACTTTTCCAAAATCCTTAAGAGGAGGTTGCCAATTTCTTGTCCTATCCATCTTACAATTACTCACATTCCCTTTAATTTGGTTGCCCTTAGAATATTTAATCTTCAATCTTTGCATCACTTGATCCCATCTTTGGTGGGAGTTTTGGGGGTGATTAAGGAGTTGTTGGACTGATTCAACTAAGTTAGCAATGGTCTTTTGCAAAATATAGTGAATATCCTTCCTATCTTGATTTAAAATTCAGTTGTTCATTTCATTCTAGATATTCCAAAGTACAATGGTAGAACCCATCCAAACTAACCGCCTAATAAAATGATCAACACCCTCTTGTTTAGGCCAATCCCTCCAAAGTTGTTCAAAAATAAAAAAAATTGGACCACTGTAAGCCAAGTAAAGTGGTCATTATCCTTCATAGCTCAGAGGCTAAAGTACACTTAATAAAAATATGGTTGAGAGTTTCTACATTCTCTCCACACATTTCACATCTAAAAGGGCCATGAAAACCATGCTTCATAAGTTGCTCACCAGTAAGCACCCTACAATGCAATAAAAGCCAAGTAAAGAACCTCATCTTAGGCCAAAGCTTTTGAGCCCACAACTGAGAAAAGATGTCAGATGATTGGTTGGGATTATTATGGCATAAGGTCAAATAACCTTGAGCAACTGAATACTCACCCTTAGTAATGTTGTTCCATCCAAAATAATCTTTTTCATGGGACCAAGAGAGAGATCTCATATGAAGGATGCCTTGGATAGCTTGTCTTTGCCTTTCTGGGATTTGAATAGACCAGTCCTCAATAGGGATCCAATATCTACCAACCTTTGAATTACCAGTATGGTACCGACAATAATTAGCTATCTTTATCCAGTTAGATCGGTGAAGCTCCTCCATCCAAGGCCTCCAATCGGGAAACTATGTTATCAAAGGCTTGTGACCATCCCACGAATCGATCCAAAAATTTACCTATTGACCATTATGAATTATCTAAAATAATTTTTTCTTTATCAAATCCTCACCAGTCTTAAGAACTACTAAAATGGGAGAACCTTTGGCAGGTAATTGATAGCGAACAAGGTCTTTAGGACTTTTGTTCTCAGCATATTTAGCATGAAGATTATTGGCCCAAAGAGCATTGGGGTTATGCAACATCCTCTAATATAATTTAGTAGCTAAATCTTTGTTGTTATTAATAGAATATCGGAATCCTAACCTCCCTTCATTCTTAGGAAGACATAAAATGTCCAATTTCACCAAGGCCCATTTTCTTTTCTCCTTAGTACCACTCCAGAGGAACCGATGACTGATTTGATCCAATTCACGAAGAACAGCCTTTGGGATATTCAACATGGAAGAAACATAAATATGAATAGCTTGAAGGACTGATTTTACCAAGGTGATTCTACCCCCAAAAGAAAGCCACATGTTGGTCCACTTTCCAATTTTCTTCTTGAATTTGTCCAACAACCAATTCCAATCTTTTTTTTCTGCTTTTAACTATTTATGGGAATACCTAAATAAGTGATTGGAAGGGAGGTCTTATTATATCTTAATTTATCCAAGACCATGGATTCTTGTATGGCAGAGCAGTGAAAGAAAATTACTTTAGATTTATCTTCATTGATCAATTGCCCGATAGCCTTAGAAAAACAACTAATGATTTGCTTACTATTAGAAGCTTCTTAAATTGTAGCTTTACCTAAAAGAGTAGAGTCCTCAACAAATTGAAGATGAGAGATAGGTCTAGCTCCATGAGCAATGGTAACTCCCTCAAGGGTTTTGTTTTCTCTCTTCTTGTTTATAGTCCTACCCAAGCATTTAACAATAATGATAAATAAATAAGGGGATAGCGGGTCACCTTGCGTAATACCTCTAGAAGCTGGGAACAATTGAGAAGGCCTACCATTGATAAGAACTAAGTAGGAAATTGAAGAGATACATCCCATAATACAATCCATCCAATCTTGAGAGAAACCAAATTGCCTCAAAACTTTGATAAGGAAGTGTCAATCCACTCTGTCATAAGCTTTGGATAAGTCTAACTAAATGAACATGGAAGGAGATTTTTGCATATCCATAGAATGGATGGCTTCCTGAGCAAGAACTATCTCATCTACTATTTGACTCCCTTCCACATAACCCCCTTGTTTAGGGAAAATAATCTTATGCTGCAAAAGAGGCTTCAACCTTTCTGCCATGATCTTAGTAATGATTTTGAGAAGAACATTACATAAAGCAATAGGTCTAAAAGCTGAGATATGATCAACCTATTGAGCTTTTGGAACAAGAGTAATATAAGTTTTATTGATAACCTTCAAAATTTCTTTGGCTTTCCTGGCTTCTTCCACCACCTCTAATAAATCAGCATGAAGGATATCCCAAAACTCTTGGTAGAACTCAATGAGAAAACCATCAGGACCTGGGATTTTCCCTTTTTGCATTTTAAAAACTAATTGTTGAAGCTCATTGATAGTAACAGGAGTAGTCAAAATAGAGTTCTCCTTAGAAGTGATAAGATAAGAGATTGCTTGGTAAATATTCATATAGTTTGAAGCAAACTTAATAACACCTTAATTTTCTTATTATTATTTTTATTGAGGTTAGTGTGAGAAACCCCTACGACCAACGCTCAGGGTTGGGCATCCCCATCCCAACCATGACCTCTAATAAGGGTGAGAGTTGAGCTTATCAATAGGGGCCAAACACACAACCATACACACACTCCTTCACACACTCACCTACACCGTGGTTTGAACCTTGGACATCCCAAAGAAGAGCCAAAGTTCGAATCGTTACGTTGTCCCCTCGAGGACTTAATTTTCTTATTATTAAATCTCTTCTTATATTTTCTAAAATAAATAAGAAATATTATTTAATTATCGTAAGAATAAACCATAAAGTACACAAAAATGCCTTTACTACTCAATTTTAATATGCCTCTACTTTGCTACTACGCTTTAGTAGTAGAAATTAGTTTTCTTGTCCAAAGGTTATGTTTGACTTCTTCAAATTCAATTTTTTTTTTGTTTTATTCTATTCCCCTTGTGTTGGATGAAATGGTAAAGATACAATTAACTAAAATAATTTATAATATTTATGATATCATAGGTTATATGGGACAATCCTTATAAAAAATGTTTATCTAATTATTATTCTTGTTATTTGATCCTTGAATTGAACCCACTACTCCAACTTAAACGGTGGAGACGATTTAACAAGTCAAACTTCCAGGTCCAAAGAGCTCCATTAGTGGCCAGATGGGATGAGGTGTAGAAACTCTTAAGAATGGCAAAAATTACATAGTAGCTCAAATAAATGATGATGAGTTGCGTAAAGCGGTAGAGGAAATTGACAACCAATAGGAGATTTGCTAGAAAAAAAGAGCAAGAACCACTTGGTTACTAGAAGGGGATAGAAACACTAAATTTTTCATTGGGTCGCTTATGCTAGGAGACAAATGAACAAGATGGAAGTTTTTCAGGATGAGAACGGGCTCTCCTTTCATATGATTCCAGGTATGCATTTCCATTTAATGGATTATTTTGCTAAATTATTTAATCTTTGATGCAAGACGAAGAGGCTCAAAAATAAGTTCTTGTTGTCATTCTCTCTATCTCTGAAGAAAAAAACCAGACCTTGCTTAAATCCATTGATAGAAAGGAGCTAAAGGAGGTAATATTTGGAATGACTATGGAAAAAATGCTAGGTCCATATGACTTCCCAACCAATTTTTTTAGACCTCTTGAGACTTGTAGAAGGATGTAATGCTTGTCATAGAGGAGTCCAAGGGTAGTAAAAAAATGCTTCAAGCATTAAATCAAACATTCATTGCCTTAATTCCAAAGGGGAGGAGGGGGTGCATATTTCATATTATAGACCTAATGCCTTATGCAATATCATAAACAAAATAATCACAAAGGTAATGGTTGAGTGACTAAAACCTCTCCTAGACAATATAATATCCTTGGAACAAGGGTTTTATAGAGGGCAAGTAGATCTTGGATAGTGTGGTTCTAGCTTAGGAGGCAATCCACTTAATGCAAAAAATTGGTAATAGAGGAATATTTATAAAATTGGATGTCAAAGTCTTATGAGAAGGTGGAGCGGAGATTCTTATCAAGGATGATGGAAACCTTTGACTTCTCTCAGGATTGGATAGAGTGGATCATGAGTTGTGTCTCTACTTTGACATACTTAGTGTTAATCAGCAATCTTCCCTCACAATCGTATGGAACCACTAGAGGCCTTTGTTAGGGAGATCCTCATGTCCCCTATCTTTTTCTCATGTTGGTTGAAGTATTGGATAAACTTATCTTAAGGAGAAGACAACAGGGTTTGCTCATAGATATCAAGGTGGGTGATGAGGTTTTGACTCACCTATAGTTTGTGGACAACATAGGATTGATGGGAGTGGTCAACCTCAAGGAAGAAATAATGATCAAAGATAATTTTTATCTTAGGACCATAAATCAAGTCATCAACAACAAAAAATCTAAAGTGGTCTTCAATATTAACTGGAGGCTTCAAGATATAAATCTAGAGATCTTGGGAATCATGAAGACTTCTCTTCTAGTGGTCTATTTGGGGGTCACTCTATACTTTAAAAAACTAAAAATAGTTTTCTAGAGGAATATTTTGGGTTGTATCAAAGAAAACATTAACCATTGGTCTCACAAATGGTTAACCTTTTGGGGAAAATTAACTTTTTTATAGTTAATCATTCAAGCCATGCCAATCTATAAATTTTCTATCATTCTTGCCCCACATACCTGATGGCTTTTGAAGCCTTAATATTAATGTAAATCTCATAGGATAAAATATCATAAGATCAAATAATAATGTAACCAAAATAATATGAGCCAACTAATATGTAAATGTCAAGGCTAATAATATATCAAATAATATTCATTAATAAGTTGCAATATGAATATAAATAGCCTGAATCATACATGTACAAGGCATGTAGCACAACTTACAATATTAGTTGCTCAAATGTATGCAAACTTTATTACTCCTTTCTTCTCTTACAAATGTATCACAAAACTCTATTACAAGATGATCACAATGCTCTTTATGATCACTATGTAAGTGATGCTTGCTATGTTTGCTATATCTCTATGCCTCTCTATGGAGTAATATATAGCCATTATAGGATGACTCTTTGGTTACTTGACTCTTCATTTCCTTATGCCAAGTCTCATGACTCTTGGCTTCTCTACTTGACACTTGCATACACGACTCTATCTTGTATGCACACTTGGACATGACTCTTCACATAACACTTCCTAATCTAAGAACACATGTGCACACTTATATATGAGACACTTGTGCACATTTACACATATAACACTTGCACACTTATTTACATGACACTTGTGTGTTTCCTTCATTTTATTATATTTCATAAAATATTTACTCACACTCTAATCTAGGACACAACCCTAATCTAATATTTACAAGGTTGTACTAAGGAGGTACATTGGCATGTACCAAATAATGTAATATTCTCCAACAATACCATATGGAAAGACTTTGACAAGATGCCCAGTTTTTTTTATGAGAAGGAGCAAATGGGCATTAGTAGGATGGAATAAAGTAAGCTAGCCCAAGGAAAAGAGAGGCTTAGGCCTAAGGAGATCGAAGCTAAATAATAAAGCTTTGGTTGGAAAGCTTTACTAAAGGTGGATCTCCCAACCAACTTCTTTATTCAATAAAGTTTTAACTAGTAAATATTTGGGATGGGTGAACCCGAATGAGGTGATTTATTTCCCTTTGGATGGTAATGGGTCCCTACTATGGCAGACACTAAAGTTAGGATCTCATATAGTGAAGATCGACTATTTTAGAAAGTGGGGAGAGGGGACAAGGCACAATTTTGGATAGATTTGTGGGATCAATGCCAACTTATCATTGTTGAATTTATAGAATTACTTCTCGTAAAAACAACCATGGAAAGTAGAGTTTGGATCAATATTGAAAGTTTTTTCAACACTAGCTAGAGAGGGGATTATATATTTAAGTAGCTTAAGAATTTGGACGAGTGGCCAATTATAATCCCTCTAGAATTGGCACTCATCATGACTAAATCCTAGCAAAAAGATTTCTCACATGTAGGGATGAAGATGAATTAGCTTGGGGCTATGGGAGCCTTGGAGTTTACATGATGAAGGATGAATATGAAAATATCCTTCTAAAACATCCTCCTCATGCATATCAAGTTGAGGAAAGATTTGGCAGTCCAAGGGTTGGCCAGAAGTAAACTTCTTTGCCTGGTAGTTTATGTACAATGGAATTCTTACCTTTGATAATATAAGATGTAGGAGAATTGTTGGCCCATCCTGGTCTGTGTTATGCTACAAGTGAGGAAACATCTGACCACCTAATGTTTGAGTGCTCGTTCACGTGCTAGATCTAGGAGAGATGGTTCTTAGCTCATAAAATCCAAGCAACTAGTGTTTTGAATCAGATTAATATTCAAGAAAGATGGAAGAGGGGCATGTTTAAATCTAAAGCTCTTAGTATTGAGTGGAAGCTTGGATTAAATTTTGTTTGGTGGTAATTGTGGTTGAAGAGAAATGATAAAAATTTTTGAGAAACCTTTTCATCCTTAGATGACATTTGGAAGGTCATCTAGAGCAAAGTCACAGAAACTATGGTAGTGCATGCTAAAGAGGAAATTTAAGCTGATTTAGGGACAATGGAGAAGGAAGTTGAAGTGCAGGAGGGGTAAGACAAAGCTAGTTAGAAGGCAAATTTAGAAGGTTGTATTAAAATTAATATTGATGGAGCTTTTGTTAGCATATAACATAGTTTATTACGCATATTACGTTATCTGCCTGGGTAGTTGGGTAGTTGAGGTTATTGGTTGGTTGAACTAACCAAACCAACTATGTCATTGTATTTAGTATGCACACCTTTCAATGAATCATTGCTTAATGCGTTTTCCATTTTGTCATAGCATTCTCCATTTTATCACATGGTACCAGAGCTACTAGGTACGCAAGCTACGTAGGCAAAAGAACATCGGGCATGCTTTTCGAGGGTGACGAAGGCATGAGGACAAGCTAACATAGGGTGCAGGCGAGAGAATAACAAGCATGCTTCTCGAGGGTGACGTAAACCAAGATAGAATACAAATCGAGATAGACAACATGTAAACTACGACTGACATGGCAGATTGCTGACTAGACTCCACTTGGCATGCTGACTTGACATCTGACGTGGGGTGCATGTGGTAGCAACTGGGTGATTCAGTGCATGTGGCAGAAATAGGGTGGTTCTAGGCACGTGGCGGACTCCTATTCGTCGATGGAGGCAAAAGGGTGCACAAGGGGTGATCGCCTGAAGGCAGTCACCTTGGTAGCTTCGTCATTCAGTTTAAAAATTGAATGAAACACATAAACATGATGCGTGTGGGATAATTCCCATCATGTTTAAAAAAATGGCGTAGAGCGCTCTTCTAATACAACCACACACCCTCTTCTACACAACGGGCCTTGTAGCGCGCCCGATTCGTGCGCTCAGTTGCAATGCCCAGGTCTGTGGTTCGAATCCTTTAAAGGGATTACAAAGACACCAAAAAAAAAAATTTGCATGTGATAAATTTTTGCCAATGAAATTTTTTTTTGTCGAGCAAATTTGTTTGTCAAGCAAGATTTTTTTTTGTCAGCAACTTTGATGACGACTTTTTGACAATTTTTTGTCCACCAAAGAAGGTCCATTTTTTTTACAACGGAGGGGCATTTTTTGACCATGGAAGGCCCAAAAGTGGATTTTTTTTCTACCAAAGCACGTGGAGGGGCTATTTAAGAGGTATTTTTCGAAAATACTTTGTTTCTTCCTTTCAAGCAATTTTGGAGGGATAAGTTTTCTTTTCGAAATTTTGAAAGGGTAAAAGCACCATTTTTCATCCTTGTTTATTTTGCAACACAAAGGGGGGATCAAAAGCATTCTTTTTGCAAAATTCTAAGATAAATGCGGGAAGAAAATTTGTTGATTTCAAAAGCATTTGTGGAAGTGAATATCTTCATTGTAAAACTGGCATTGTAATAGGTGCATTTTCGATGGAAACTGACACCTAGAGTGTTTAAAATTTTGTGGGCATTTGTGATTATTTTTGCATTTAAATTTCCTATTTTCTTGCATTTCAATCCTAAAGTAAAATATACAAAGCAAAGAAAAGACCCCAAATTTTACACCTATTTGTGCAATTTATTGCACAACAACATTCGATATCTATGATACCTCTGGTCCACACTTATAAGTGATGTTGTTGTGCTTTGACTACTGTATTTAATGCCTAATATAGTTGCAACAACGACGTCCGAGCTATTGTTCTCTATCAATCATCGAGAAGAAATAAGGAAAACAAGTTTTGATATTCACTCCATTCATACCCTAATCGTTATTGTTGTTAGACGTAAATCCTGAAGAAGTGCTTTCCAAAGTGTTTAGGGGAATTCATGCCCCATGCATGAGGAAAGACCACCTATGGTAGGTGTCATAAACAAAACGATTCTCTTTCAGTTTGCCTATGTTCCACGTATCGTTCTACTCTCATGTACTTATAGTTTCCCTCACGTAAGGGTGGGTATATAGAGAGGTTATGTATAAAGGTCTGATAGGTATAAAGAAAGGGGGACCATTTGGTGTTATAAGGAACCTTCACAATGGCCATTGTTCACAAATATCTATTAGATTCACAATTGTTAAAAGGTTCTAACTTTGCACCATGGAAGACAAAGATGAGAGCTATCCTTCAGGTTGAATATTTATGGGATGTAGTAACTGGCACTACAAAATGACCTGGAACAGCAGGGCCAGATCAAGAGGCCTTTGATAAAAATAATAGAAGATATCTCATGTTTATTCTACTTGCTACTATAGATGAGGTCCAACCTCATATCTGTGATGCCAAGACTGGTAAGGAAGCTTAGGATGCTTTGATTACCATTTATGAAGGTAATAATCAGTCCACTATTCTAAACCTTTAAACTCAACTACATACACTCAATATGAAATCTGGTGAGACAGTTGATCTATTCCTATGCAGAGTGGTGGAATTGAAAGCCAAATTGAATGTTATGGGAGAGACAGTGGCATATACTCTCTTTACCTCAATCATCTTGAGAGCTTTGTCAGAATACTACAAGGTGTTGATTACCTCTCTCGATGTATCTGGTAGACAAGTTTCCTTTGTGGAATTGGTGAATTTGCTTCAAATTGAGGAGGCAAATCAATTTCAGAAAGATGAAGTGCCAGATAATGCCCTCTACACCAAACAAGGGGTTAAGAAATAAGGCCATTTGCAAAAGGGAGGATCTCAATCAAAAGGAAAAGGGAAATAACATCACGAAAAAGACAAACAATATTGCAATATTTGTGATATGAATAACCATGACACCAACAAGTGTTGGTTTAAGAACAAACAACAGAATGACCAAGATCACAAGAAGGGTAAAGGGAAAAATAAACCACAAAATAAGAATAAGCAACCCAAAGGGAATGTTGCTTATGTCGAATTAGACTTGAACTTTGATTCTGAGCAAGCACACAAGGTGCTCATGGCTCACACTTCATCCCAGTAGAAAGATGTAGTGTGGTATATTGATTTAGGTGCCAGTAAACACATGACTGGAGATAGATCGTGGTTTGAGATATTTGAGGAAAAGGTAGGTAAGCCAGTGACAATTGCTGATAATTAGACCTATCAAGTCCAAGGTGAAGGAGATGTTTTCGTCACTCTTCTCGATGGCAAATGTCAGATTGAGAAGGTTCTCTATGTTACTGGATTGGTCAACAATTTGTTGTTAGTCTCTCAGATCTTGGATAGAGATATGAATGTTGTTTTTAGTGTTGAGGGTGGAAAAAATAGATGTTTCATCACCAAAAAGGGAAAGAATATGAGAACAAGATCATACAAGCATGGCTTATTCATCTTAGATGTCGTTTCAACACCTCATGTTGCCATGAAAACAACTACAAAGGAGGCTACTTCTCTTTGGCATAAGAGATATGAGCATCTGAGTTCAAGATATTTGCTCAAGTTGAGCAAATATGAGATGGTGAAATGCCTTCCCAACATTTCATCCACATTGCTAGTATGCTCAGATTGCTTAGCAAGGAAGCAACACCAGGTACCATTTGAGGTTAGCTCTTCAAGAGCTAAGAAAACTTTGGAGTTGGTACACACCGATCTGTGCGGTCCTATGCCCAAAAACTATGGTGGAAAGAGGTATTTTCAATTGTTTGTTGATGATTAATCATGAAAGATGTGGGTTTTATTTCTTCAATTGAAGTTAGAGGTATTTATGTACTTTCAACAACTCAAGAAAGTTGAGGAGTCAGGATGTTCCATCAAAACCCTTCGCTCAGATTGAGGGGGAGGAATATACCTCCAAGGAATTTTCATCATTTTTGAGTGAACATGGGATTAAGAGATAACTGACAACTGCCTATACTCCACAACAAAATGGAGTTGTTGAAAGGAGGAATCATTCCATTGTGGAAATGGTTCGATGTATGCTTAAGGGGGCACATCTTGAGCAAGAGTATTGGGCAGAAGTAGTGAATACAACATCGTACCTCCTAAATAGGGCATCCACAAGAGCTCTACAGGGCAAGACTCCACAAGAAGCATGGAGTGGTAAGAAACCCTCCATTTCTCATCTAAGAGTTTTTGGATGTAAGGCATTCATGCACATACCAAAATAGAAGAGGAATAAGTTAGATGAGAAAACCTTGAAATGTATTTTTCTTGGTTATGATGAGCATTCAAAGGGATATCGGTTGATAGATCCTATGACCAAGAAAATACACATAAGTCGAGATGTGGTATTTGATGAAACTTTCACATCAGATAACACTTCTACAACTGTATACCTGGAGGAAGAACCTAAGAAAGAGGTTTCATCCCCAAAGAACAAGATTCCAAAATTGTATACCAACACATTGAGAGATTCAAGGTTGACATCACTTCTAGATCTAACTCTAGATCGACCTTGTACTCGTAGTATGACTCAATAGATGAGATAGAGGTATCAACTTCAGAGGTTGATGAGCTTTACCAACAATTTAATGAACTATCCGTAGATGCAGAGGAAGACATAGAAACATATAACAAAGAAAAAAATATGGATGATGAGAGGGTTTATATGTCAGCATTGGATGAAAATAAACTCATAACTGTTCAGGATGCACTTAGTGAGCCTCAGTGGAAGGTTGTAATGGAAGCAAAACATACATATCTCATGAAAAATCATACATGGAAGCTAGTAAATTTGCCTTCAGGAAAGAAGCCCATTGGTTGCAAATGGGTGTTCAAAGTGAAGTATAAAGCAAATGGTACTAGTGATAAGCATTAGGCCCATCTTGTTGCAAAGGGCTATGCTCAGAAAAAAGGCATAGATTATGAAGAGACTTTTGCCCCTACTGCAAAAATTACTACCATTCGAGTACTTTGTGCCATGGCAGCTCAATTTGGGTGGAAGTTATATCAGATGGATGTAAAAAGTGCTTTCTTGAATGGTGACCCACAAGAAGAAGTGTGCATGACCCAACTAGAAGGTTTTGTCGTTGAAGGGCAAGAACATAAAGTTTGTAAGTTGGTCAAATCCTTGTATGGGCTAAAAAAAGCTCCACGAGCTTGGTACATTAAAATAGACAGTCACCTGGTGCAACATAGATTAAAAAGAAGTCTTTCAAATGCAAATTTCTATATCAAGGACAATGGTTTTGACATAGTGATTTTGGTGCTATATGTAGATGATCTGATCATAACAGGGAATTCAGAGAGTATGATTGATGCAGTAAAAGATGATTTGAAATAATATTTTGAAATGACAGATCTAGGACTTCTTCACTATTGTCTTGGTTTGGAAGTGACTAAGAAAAAGAATTATATCAGAGTAACCCAAAAGAAGTACGCCAAGACATTGGTTGATAAATAAGGCATGACTGACTGCAAGTCTAAGGCAACTCCAATGGAGCCTAGACTTAAGCTATCGTGATATGATAAATCACCACAGGTAGATGGTACTCGCTATGGCCAATTGATTGGGAGTCTCGTATATCTGACAAATACCAAGCCAGATCTTAGTTTTGTTGTGGGTTATATTTCAAGGTTCATGCAGGAACCGAAGGTGAGTCATTGGAAAACAAAAAAGAGAGTTCTTCATTATGTTCATGGTACTACAGATTTTGGCTTGGAGTACAAGAAGAATAGCAAGTTCTATTTATAAAGATACACGAACTCAGACTATGCCAGATCCATTGATGATCACAAGTCGACTTCTGGATATATTTTCCATCTTGGATCTGGTCCAGTCTCTTGGCATAGTAAGAGGTAGTAGGTGGTTGCTTGATAATCTATAGAGGCAGAATATCACACAGCAAGTGGAGCAGTCTACAAGATAATATGGTTAAGTCACATTCTTACAAACATGGGTCTTCCAAAGAATTTTCCACTACATTTGTTTTGCAACAATCAAGGTGTTTTGAATCTTGTCAAGAATTCAATTTTTCATGATCGTACCAAACACATCGACACTCGATGTCATTTCATTCGCGATGAAGTTCCAAAGTATCACATACAACTCCAGTACATTCCCACTTATGAGCAAGTTGCAGATATTTTTACCAAGGTACTTGCACGTGTCAAATTTGAATTGTTTCGCAATGCTCTTTGTATTTGCCAATAATGTAATAAGGGGGGATGTTAGCGTATAACATAGTTTATTACACATATTACATTATCCGCCTGGGTAGTTGAGGTTATTGGTTGGTTGAACTAACCAAACCGACTATGGCATTGTAGTTAGTCTGCACACCTTTCAATGAATCGTTGCTTGGCACGTTCTCCATTTTGTCACAGCGTTCTCCATTTTCTCACAGCTACAAAAGGCAATCCGCATAACATTGTAATCAGAGTGGTCTGTAGGAATCATGTTGGAACAATGCTTTATTGGGAACTGCAGGGTCTGGGCAAGGCCACGAACAATGAAGTAGAAGCCTTAGCTATTAAATATGCTTCTATCTAGATGATGAGACATGATCATAAGAGGATAATTATAGAATCAGATTCTCAAATCTTGTAGGAGCTCTAGATTGCATGAGGAACTTTGCTTTGGAGATGTGGAGGTTGAGGATTCTTGTCACCCAAATTAAGGAGTTGTAGAGGGAATTGGATAATGTGATCCCTATTTATGTGGGTAGGGCTTTGAGCACATTGACAAACTTCCTAACTAAGACAGGTACCAAGAAGAAGGTAGGGGTTCAACAACATAGTGGCATACTACTGAGGATAAAAGGATTCGACAAATTGATGAACAAATATAACGTTTGACTTATTTGAATAATTTGGCTCTAATCTCCTTTTAATGTTGTAACCAAAAATAGTTAATTCTTAAGATTTTAGGCTTTAAAATCATGAAAACTTTTTGAAATGTTTAAAAAAAAATATATATGCTCTTTGTGATTAAAACGAGAAAAAAGCCCATCCCAACTTATAAATAATCTAACTATAATATATTTAAAAAAAAAAAAATCATTATTCTTGTTATCAAAATATAATATACCACCTTCCAACTCTTAAACCACAGGATAATAAATTCTCATATGAATGGTGCTTTTGGCCTAGTTATCTTTAAAAACCTTCTTTCTATTTTATTCCCATTTGGTGGACGGCTCAAAGTGATGAGTTCACCACACGTAATCAACATTGCTTAACTATTACGCAACTCCCCAGAATAAAACCGGAGTAGGTACATAATCACGGCATATGCAAGATAGAGGATAAATTAATTATTATATAGTTTTATTTGGATAAAAACATAGATATTTGGAAATTTGAAAAAGAAGGTTAAGGTTAAAATCGGAAAATAAACTAATTATACATACAATTATAGTAAAATATAAATATAAAAATAGAAAATAATTTAAGTTAAATTTTTTAAAATTGAGATTCGGCCTTTCCCAAACAAAATAGATTGAGCGACCATCTTTAAAAAATTGGAAAATCTTTTCTTAAACACGCGTTGTTGTCGTCTTAAAGCAAGCTTCATGGTTTTCCTCTAGCCCAAGTTCTTCTCTCTTCTAACGTCTGTGTGTTTTGTTCTTTCTTACTTTATGGTTCAATGTACTAGTTCTTGTCCGGGGGGCACATATGGGAATATATTCACTTGGGGTTTAATGGTTGTTGCGTAGAAGAGCCGCGAGAGTTGAAGACCTGCGAGAGTTGAGTGTGTACTGAATTGAGTTGGATTGGTATAGCATGGAGAGGGCAAGGCGAGCAGTTCACGCTGGATCTTGGTACACCGATAATGGTATGCATGCAACAATGTTTGATATTATGAAGCTAAAAATGTTCTGAAGATCTTAATTTTCTTTTAATCAGCTAAATCAGCTGGGAATTTTGTTTCCTGATCATTTAGGAAAGATTTAGGACAGGAGGTTAGACTGACAGTGGCCTGTTAGTGGTGGTCTTTGTTGTTTGTTGGCAGAGGCTGTTGATCGGTGAGGGATTTTTATTTTTATTATTCTGGTTCAAACGTGTATGGAATGGAAACTCCTTTTCGAATTTCAGAGAGGGTGAAGAACTCTCTTCAATATTGTGCTTAAACTGTGGCAAAGGTCCTAGCCACTTGAGCTATCACTATGACTTAGGGGGTAATTTGTTCTTAGTTGGTGTGCTGTGTATTGCTAAAAACTTGATGAGGTGCACAATCGAATATATATATAAAAGGGAAAGTGAAAAAAGTTCTTTGCTTCCCAGGAGAAGGTCTCTTAGGCATAGAAGAAGGGTTGGATTGGTTGCAACCTAAAACAAACCTTAACCTTTATATCTGGTGGTGTATACCTTTACCTTTATATTTGGTGGTGCATGGTGTTATAAGTCAGTACCTATAGAATGTAATGTTGCAGCAGGCAGGTTAGGCACTGAAGGAGTATGTAATGTTCATGAATTTTGGTTATGGCGTTGCAGATCCCAGGGTACATACTCTAGGAGAGTATGTTTTTCATGTATATATAAATTGGATATAGGGAATTGAAATAGGTCCCACCCATGTAACGCACATTATAACCCCGTCATGGTATTGTAGCAACATCTTGAAAATTACCAATATATTGCTCCCTTTGTTGCAATTTCTAACTTTTTATAGTCCACTGGGCATTGTTGCATTGTTTTTTGGTGGGTGGGTGTGGGGGTTCTGTGTGCTTTGTAGTCTCTATGTCTTGTTATTATCACCAATTTACTCGAGGAAATAAACTTATAGAAGAACATTAGAATTGATGCCCATGGGAAATTGTTTTAGAAGAAATGATGTTCATGTGAAATTCCTTCGAAAGGGTGACTCAATCATTAAATACAATGTACAGTTGAGAATGCCACGAAATAAATGTCTAAAAATTTAAAATTTAAAAATAAAGGTCTAAAAATCATGTGAGTTTGTTAATCATCTTACTAGAAGTGTAAAAGTCAAGTGAATTTGTTTAACAATTTACTACTCTTTTTTGCTTGTATTTTTCCAGCTAAAAGGCCTGTGGAGTAATACCTAGCAGCTTTTGCTTGGTATTCATTGTGTCCTCTTTGTTTGGGCAAAAGCTTTTACTTATGTACTATTATTTGCCATCTTCTCTGACATGCCTAGGGTTTACCCTTTTTGCATTCACCTCCTGATTAGGATCCATTGTTGTCTAGTTTTAGCTAACTTTTTTATTGTTGAAGTTCCCTTTGGATTTTTTAATTGCTATTGTCACTTGTAGTTTTAAGTCATATTGACTTATATTGGTCCATTTACAAATGTGTAGGAAATGAACAGTTTCTGAATGTGAATTGGATATAATGGTGAAAACTTTCAGTGAAATGCCACGCTTGCAATAATACTTGTTTTGACCACTTATCTTGTGCCTTCTCATGATTGTTTTCAACCAATATATCGCCTCTTGAATTATAAGAATAGTACTGTTGGTTACGAATCTGCCATGAGGAAAGGATTTTTGGTTAATGCGCCCAGATTCGCCCACCAGCATGAAAGGCCGGAAGGAAGAGATGCCTTCCGAGCCAATCTCCGGAGAAGGCCGGCTCCTTTTTGGGGGGGTGATTTAAGCTAAAGGGAACAGGAAAGAAATAAAGGAACGGAAAGAGACAAATGTACAGAAAGAGATACAAATATGTCCAAAGGTTGGTGGGGGGGAACTAACAGTACGGGAACACACCAATCACCGCTACTACTGCATACAAACACGGAGCATGACAAGGAGCTGCAAAACCTAGGCGTACTTCCGATACACCGGCGGCGTATGCACGGCTTCAATAGCTCCCTAGCAAACATTCCCTACAAGGAACTAACGGCGAGGGATCGTATCAATCACCGAGATACATACAACGACGGGGGTAGAAAGTAAACCTAGAGATGCCGAGCCGGTATATGTGTTAGGTAGAGAGTTTAACCGCACGGCTTCAATGGCTCCCTAGCAAACATTCCCTACAAGGAACTAACGGCGGGGGATCGCATCAATCACCGAGATACGGGCCGACAACGTCACACACAAGCGATGGAGCTGCTACCAAATTTATAATGAATGCTTTAAATAATGAAGTACGGAAGGTGCTTTAAGCAAGCAATGCTAGAGGAACATGATCGCCAAATGCCAAAGTGAATTAACGAGCGGCGACACGGGTGGGCCTAAGGCATATAATGAAAGACGGCATAAAAGAATAAAGATAGTAGAACGAGAACCGGGCATACTGATTGTATTTATAAGCGAAGTACGATTACTGATAAGCACGGTAGTTCCCTAACAAACATTCCCCTTCCACCCTTTACAATGAATTTCGAGATGGGCTTTTATAGCCCGAGTCCCACTGTTACATTAATGGGCACGAGTCCCGATCAAACATGAGGTGACGAAGCGGCGAAAGAGGCTGCAAATGTTGACCTTTTTGTCGGATGAGGTGCATCCGCATGACATGGTCTTCCTGGAATTTGGACGGCTACGTGGCGGAGTCTTTGGGTAATTCTTCAAGTCGGCGGGGTTGCTAGTAGGCTGGAGCGGGTGAAACCTCGGATCGGCTTTGAATGTGGCTATTAACGCGGGCGGTGCGGGCAGCCCATGCTTATCCCTTTTGGTCGGCGGTCTTGGTTCAAATCCCGAAAGCTGGACACTTGTCGATGATGGGTTATGCCGTGTGACACATGCACGCCTTAGAGGGCATTCTATCCATCTTTGCTTGGGATCGGGGCTCCTTGGGATGCGTGCAAAAATCGGTGCGGTCGGGGAAGGCCTTCAAGCCTTGGTCAAATTCCGGGTTTGTTCCCCTACGTACACACTGTCAAGGCGCATTCCCGCTCCGTTGAGAAGTCGAAGCTGCGCACGGGCGAACAACGGTGTCTGCCGCCATATGGACTTGCTCCGGCATTTTACCTTTTTTTGCATTGACTGTCAGTCTGCCGGTGCAAGGTGCGCCCAGGAGGTGGGGCGAAGTGCGAACTTCGCACCAAAGCTGACGAACTCGCACAACGGGCGAAGTGCGCACTCGCACCAAGCGGGCGAAGTGCGCACTTCGCACCAAAGCGGGCGAAGTGCGAACTTCGCACCCGGACTTAGCCAATTTCAGATAGACCTGCTGGAAAGCTGGAAAATCAAGCTGGGAACTCCATGGAAAAAAGGGGGAGAGAAAGAGAATGGGAAAGAAAAGGAAAGGGAGAGAAGCGAGAAAAACGGAAGGAGGAAAAGAAGAGCGACATTTGTTACAAAACAACATTGAAGACATTGCACCCCGTGCAAAAATGTGACAACATTTATGGCGGCTCGCGGGGTGTCGAGCTCGCCTCGGCGCAAAGAATCCATGCCTTCATCCTTTGGGTGCGAGAGGAACTTGCCTCCCCTGCCTTTTCTGCTCTAAGCTGTTCTCCTTGCGGCAAGCTGTTCTTGATTCATCTTTGTCGGTCGCCTCATCGGTATCTCCTTACGAAAGGTCTCCATTTCACTGCACGCCTCGCACATGCGAGTGTACGCCTCTTGGGGCTGAGCGCCGGGCTTACGCTCGAATGGCTTGCGGTCGGCTATGTCTTCTAATGCTCCGTGAAAGCGGCGACCGCGTGCGGGTCGATGGTGAGGTATCTTTTCTCTAACTCCCGAAAATAGGAGCGGATCCTGGAATATCCGGACACCATCCGAGTGACTTGATTGTCTTGAATTGGCTCTGTCCGGCTATCAATTTCAGGTTGTATCTGCTTCAAAGGATCGCCAATTCCTCTTTACCCGATCTAGGGTAAGGAGCTCGCCATTCTCAACAAAACCTGGACACCCAAGTTACGCAAGAGCGTGAAAGGGGGCAGGACAGGATATCTTTTTCATGCCCGAATGCATCAAGCATTCGTGCAGCCCTCTCACCTCTTCAACTTTTCTAAAATATTTGTGCAAGGTCACCCTTGCACCTGCCCAGTCTGCAGCGAATGAGGACACGGGGGAAAAAAGGACGCCGTCGCGCTCGCGCTCTGAAGGTTTATCGCCGAGGTCCGGCCATTGCTTTGCACGGCGCTCGGCCTCCTCTACCACGAGGCTTTCCACAGGCGGAAACTTCTTGAATCCTGGATGCGAAGTCCGGGACTGCCATCGCCTTAAAGGTATGGGGCTTGCATTCCCTCGGCAAACCAGCCCTCATTTCCTTAACTTTTGCCTTTGAAAAGACAGACCGCTTGAGATGTTTTTTACGCAAGGCTGCGACGTGCTGCTTCAAAGACTCCTGGAGGTGAGAAATCTGCTCAGAGGCTGCTTTCTTTTCGGTTGCGGCACTGTTCTTGAGAAGCGGCTAGGTGGGCTTTGAATTCATCGGTTTCTCGCCGCGCCGCTTCCGGTGCTCGGTGGACCTAGATAGGTCCTCTTCAAGTTGCCTTACTTTGTCTGCAACGCAAAAGTTCTTCCTGCTCCTCCAGGACTCTTGACAAAGAGATTGTCGACTTTGCGCATGATCGTACGAATCTCATCTTGTTTATCAATGTCATCAAAGCTTTTCTCCTTTGTATGGAGCACGTAGTCCGCCTTAGTCATTTCTCGGAGAGGCTTCTTCACTATTGGGATTATTTTCTCCGTTGTAATCACTCTCCTTCCGAAATCATACTTTGCGCGTTTTGCGGGGGTGGCTATCTCTTCATGTCTCCTCCGCTTCGGGTCTTGGCGGAAAGAGACGAGAATACTCTACGGCTCTCGTTGCCGGGGGCAAGTCATCCGAGTTACGGAGGTCGTCCATAAAATCTGGTTCCCCCGGCTTAGGGATCTGCCGAGACGTCTCTCCTGCGGGGATGGGATCGGGGAGGAACCGGACAGGACCTTGGAAGAATCGGTCGCTTGTGGGGGCGGCAGGGAAGCGGAAATGGGAGAGGCTGAGATTGTGAGGGTTTGAAGCGGGCGAGGCGGAGGATGTGATGGTGAATGGACAGCCTCGGCACTAACCTCGGGCGAAGGGTTTGGAGTTGTGCTCGGAGAAAGAGAGACGTTAGGGTTACGAGCAAGGCGAGTCGAAAGAATGGGGACCGCTAGAAGGGCGCGGAGACGGGGGAGGAGGATGTGGTCATGGCTCGCCCAGATTGAGCGGGGAGCGAGTAGAAGTAGAGCCGGGTGAGACAAGAGAGACGGGGACAGCAAACGTACTGCGGGCTCCGCTCTGAGCCGATGCGGGTGAATGTCTTCTCTTATTGTCTCGGCGGGCGGCTTGGGACTGCCCAAAGGAGCGCCTCTGCGGCGGCGGGACGCGGGCTGCGGCTCTGCGGCCGGTCTGTTGCACTATCGAGGCTAGGTCGCTGATTTTCTCAACTCTCCTCCGCTTCTTTTCTTACGGAACAAGCTGTCGGATCGGGGGAAGGAGACGAAGCGAGGTGCGACGGCGGCGATGCCCCCACGGTAAACTTGTGCCGGGGTTTGACTTGCGGAAGGTCTGCACGCAACCGGTCTGCGTTCTGGCGGTGCTGGTGCTTTTCTTGCCTGAGGAAGTGCCTCTGGCGCTGCCTCGGCTAACTTTTTCGCCTTTTCAGGCGCCGCCTTAGGAGCCACGAACTGCATTGGATCGGCCTGGGTACTTGCTGGGCCGGCGGCGCGATTGCTGAAGTGTACAAGCTTGTTTGGGAGGAGACCCACTTTTATAATCCTCAAAGGGGCCTCGGGGAACGTAACCTTGATATGCGAACGGCCGCCAGTTGTCATGATCTTGGTCATAGAGAACCGAGAAGTCGTCATCTACGGCCAGGTTTCTCCTTGTGGATTTATCGTCTTTGTGTGCGGCATCTCATTTTCCGGCATTCAATAATCTTTTCTTTAGACCGGTTAAGGCACTGCAATCTTGGACAGAAATTTTTTGAACCATGGAGATGAGAAGTGATGGTCCGGGTTTCTCTTGGGGTCATATGTCACCTCCTCGCGGTAGAAATCCTGCCAAGGGGAGAAGCTTCCATTAATTCAATCTCCCGAGTCAAGGTCCACATGGACCACGTCGCATCTATCTTCGGTTATGTCCGGGGGCACGGATGTGCAAACTTTCCCCTTATCCCATGAGGGTCATACTTCCAGTGACTGTGGCGACAAAACCAGGCCAATCCGGGACAGCGCTTGCCCTAGGTAGACATGTTGTCCTACCTCAATAATCTCAACATTGGCCCGGGAAAGAGGATATTGAAAAATCTGTCCTCTTTTCTTCCCTAGGCCGAACTCTTCTTCCACATAGTCCATACGTCGGGCAACTTCCATCCCGAACGGATGCTACGAGCACCAATAGGGCAGCAAATAGGGTTTGCCCTTGAATCCGTAGATTCCGATCACAATCCCTAGCGTCGGTCGAAAACGTCCCCGAGCTTCGATTTATCAAAGCACTCGTCATTTCTCTCGGGGGACGGGGGATTTCACTTTCGGTGAAGGCGACATGACGAATCCCGAGAAAGTTGAAGTTGAACTTGTAGTAGGACCCTTTCCGGTATAAGTCATCCGTCCGAGTTATAGACGGGTGGGGTTCTCCCTTCTCGTTAACCTTCTTCGAGTTCGGGATCGGCATTTGGGGGTGCGAGATGGTACAAGCGAAGCCGGACCGAACGGAGCTGAAACGAAAATTGGTTGGTCGGCGCTTCGGATCTTCGACGGATCGGAATGAATGGCGTAAGCCGACCGGTCTGCCCGATCGAAAGAGATGGGGCGTTTTCCGCTCCATTGCGCCGCCGGTTCGTAAGATTCTCCACACGGGAGGCATTACGCGGCGCCAGGCTGGTACGGGTGTACCAGCTCATCGGAGTCGCAGCCGAGGATCCATGCCAAGATGGTATATAGATACTTGCTCTGAAATTTTACCAAAGGCATGGGGCCAGTCGGCCATTGTCAGGCTGGAAGCGGGGCGCTCAGCTCTGAATTGAGGAAATACCTCATTCGCTTGGTGTGCGTGAAACGTCCCGCTTGTTCGCCCAAATTGATTTTTACGAGGATGGTCCTGGAGTCGTACTCCGACCACAGGGCAAAGGCGGTTGCACGGTCTCCTGCTGCAGTGCGAACAAGGGTTTGCCGCTGGAGCTGCAGATTTGCCGGGAAGGCTGGTTTATAGTGTCGACAATTAAGTCTATCGGCTCCGGGCATTGGTGGACGGGAGGGCACATGAATACGAAGAGGTTTGATTTGTACGCCGCTCCAAAATGATGGGAGGGCGAAACCTTGTCGACCCGACTCTCCACATTCGCTCTCGGTGAGTTAGGCTCATGGAAAACGAGCCGTCCACATATCTCGCCAGGTAATTCACCGGAGGTGGTGGGGATTGCCCACGCTGTACCTTCTTCGTCCGGGCCTTTGACTTTTTCTATGGCGGAGGATCGCCTTTGAAAACTCCTGGCCGCGGCAAATCCCATGGTTCGCTGCTTCACTTGGAGCTGCGACGACACGAGCATTTTTCCCTTGTCCATCTCTCCGAGTCGGCAATAATGACGGAGTTCGAGTCATGCTGCAACAAATTTCGCTATCGGAAGAATAATTAGCCATTGTCCGAGGAATAATCTCTGCAATCCGGAATGTTGGCATGATTCGACCCCCTTTTCTAGATAAAAACAGCGTCATTAATGCAACGCGGGAGGGGTAGGTCGGCTGAGTTAAAACCCTTGGTGGCCGCGCGGGAGAACGTTTAGGAAAAGACGCGCCCGGCGGCCGTCCCTTGCTTTTTAGTTGCGTTTTCGCTTGAAAAACGCGCAATCATTAACTCGGCGTTGGGGACTGCACCATGGTTGACGTTGCTGCCACCACTTGGGCACGCTGATCAAGACAAAACCTTCGGTGCGGAAACCCACATTAAAACAAGTGCAAACGCGCCCTGGGCCCAGCTTGGGGTTTTTGAATTTTTTTTTTTTTTTATTATTCTTTAAACCGCGTCCCAATACGGGCCCGGAAAACTAGGCGCAGCCGGACTTCGCCCGAAGTTGGGCACGGCCCGACCTCGCCGGCGAAGTCGGACTTCGCCCGAATTTCGGGCGAAGTACGAACTTCGCACCAAAACTGGGCGAAGTGCGAACTTCGCGCGAAGCGCGTGCTTGAACTGTTCTACCTCTGTTTTTAGCTGCGCCCAAGGTTTGGGCGCGATCTGGGTCTTTGCCGCCTTTGATCTTTAGATGGACTTCGCACGGGCGCTGGCCGCTTTGTTCGGACTTCGGCCGAAACTTGAGGCGAAGTGCGAACTTCGCGCGAAGTTCGCACTTCGCCCAAGTGTTGAGCGCAGCGCGCACTTCGCACGGGCGCTGGCCGAAGTCGGACTTCGGTGCGAAGTTCGTACTTCGCACAAACTTTGCGCGAAGTTCGTACTTCGCACGAAGGGTTGCGCAGTGCGAACTTTAGTCTGCTTCAACTTCCTCGGGACAAACTTCGCAATTCGGGTGGGCCGAAGTCCGGCGTCGGCTGCGAAGTCGGACTTCGGTCAACACTTAGTCGATTTCTGCTCTTTTTTCTCCTTTCTTTTTACGCATAGCCGAACTTCGCCCCTCTGCGGGGCAGCGATGGACTTCGTTGCGAAGTCTGTCTTTCTCTCCCATGCCGCATTTAAGCTCAAAGAAGGAAAAATAAGCCGAATGCTAAAGCGGAAACTATACATGCGGGGAAAAATAAAAACACAAGGCAAAATTTTTACGGGGAAGGGCCACTCGGGCGCCTTCAACGGCGATAAAGCTTCAAGTGGAACCCGTTGACGGGGGATGGGGAGGAGCCGACCCTCCATATCCGAAAGTATGTAGGCATTGAGCCGATTCACCGGGCAATCGATAAGGGCCCTCCCGAGAGAGCATCAAATTTTCCATGATTACCCGGTTTTGCCTTGTATGAGTCCCACTTCGACACCGGGTCCCCGACTTTGAAAACTCGGGCGGTGGTGCCTTTGGCAAACCAGCCTTTAGTGGCTGCAATGTGATCGGCGAAGGCCCGGTATGCACTTTCTCTGTCTTCTTCCAAGCTGCGGGAGTTGGCACAACTCTGTCGTCTACCGGGTCTCCGCTGCTCCTGTCTTCGTCAATCATCCACGGGGCGGGGATTTCAATGTGTGATGGCATAACGGCTTGCTTGCCATAGACGAGCGCGTAGGGGGACGTCTTGAGGGATTTCTTGAACGCAACTACTGTCCGCCCATAGCGCCCGGTTCGGGAGCAAGTGCCAAGTCCGCTTATTTTTTTCAATGGTCCTCAGGAGAATTTTCGGGAGGTTCTTGTTAGTAGACTCGGCAAGGCCATTCCCCTGCGGGTAGTAATTAGAAGACATCTTGTGATAGATGCCAAGGCAGCTGGTGTACTCCGTGAGTACGGCGCCTACAAATCCCGGACCGTTATCTGTCACAATCGACTACGGAACCCCGAAGCGGGTAATCGGGCTCTCAATGAACACGATGACCGTTTCTTGGTCGGCGTTCTTGGTCGGGATCGCCTCCGTCCACCGTGTGAAATAGTCGATGGTTGTGAGAATAAACTTGTGGCCGGCGGAGGAGTTAGGAGAAATCACCCCAATGAAGTCCGGACCCCATTCCTTGGAACGGAGCTTCGGCTTGAATCGATTGAAGGGGCGGGGGTGCTTTCTGTTTCGGCCGAGCATACCTCGGCATTGATCACACTTGGCACGGACCGCATACGCGTCTGCGAGCGAGTGGGCCAATAGTATCCAGCCCTTATTATTTTTAAGGCCGTTGGCCTTGAAGAATGGTGACCCCCAGGCATCCCAGAATGAAATTCTCAGAGGACCCTAGGCTGGTCAGATTTTAAGACGCACCGCAACAGGATGCCGTCAATGTTTTTAAAGTAAAGCCCCTCGGGGCGAAGAGTGTACTTAAGTGCACCTAGCCGAAATCTCCTTCGTTGTGAGGCGTTCAGGTGATCGGGACATCTTCCGGTGCAGAAGTATCTCACCAGTTCATCTGTCCAATCACTCCCCTCCGATAAGGAGTTGGTTAGGTAGACGCGTGTCGTTGTGTCCTCCCACTTACAGGCGGAGATGCCGGCTACAGCGCTTCGGGCCAATTCTTGACACAAGGCTCGGCCTCTGATAAGCTTGGTGGGCCGTACTTCGATGTCAAACTCCTGGATCTTGGCAATCCATCCCGCTCTCTTGTGACCCGGTTCCCCTTGCAAGATGAAGCTGCGAACATCGGGATGAATCACAAAGACGGTGGTCTTACTTTGGGAGACAAAGTGCACGAGCTTTCGAAGGGACTTCATGACCGCATGGACTCGCCGCTCTATAAAATTGTACTTCTCTTCGTGTGGCGAGAATCACTTGGCTTAGGAACGCAATGGGGCGCTCCTCACCGTCGTCTCCCTTACGAGTCGGGACTGCAGGCGTAACTTTCGGGTTCTCCCACTTGCATACGGGATGAAGTCCTTGGAGTAGTCCGGGTTTGTCAACACCGGAGCTTGCGCAATTCGAGCCTTGATTTCCTCGAAAGCTTGCTCTCTCTCATCGGTCCATTCGTAAGGTGTATCTTTCTTCAACAATTCGGCCATAGGCTTGATCACTGTGCGAAGTCCGGAATGAACTTCCGCACGAAGTTAATCCGACCGAAGAAGGACTGCAGACCTTTTTTATCGGTGGGGGCAGCAGCGAACGAGGGCTTGTGCTCTGTCAGGGTCAATGGCGAGGCCTTCCTCGGAGATGACATGTCCCAGCAGCTTTCCTTCCTTTACCGCGAAGACAGACTTCTTCGGGTTTATAGAGATGCCGAATTCTCGACAACTTTCAAATATCTGCACGCGGTGCGAAACATGATCTTCTCGTCGGTGAGAGAAAACGGTCATGTCATCAAGATAGATGACAATAATCTTGTTGAGCGGCTCTCGGAAGGCCGAGGTCCATGGCCCTTTGGAACGTGGCACCGGCATTGGATAAACCAAACGGCATGCGGCGATAGGCGAACGTCCCCCACTTGGTGGTAAACGCCGTCTTATCCTTGGTCTTCGTCTTTAACCCAAATCTGGTTGTAGCCGGAAAATCCATCTAAAAGTGAAAATCTCTGGGCTCCAGCAACGATATGCAAAATTTGGTCGATTTGGGGAAGCGGATAGTGGTCCCGGAGGGAAACCTGATTTAGGTTTCTGAAGTCGACACGGAGACGTATGTCGCCATTCTTTTTCCTCACGGGCACCGGATTCGCGACCCGGGATGAATGTTTGATGGGGTAGATGATCTTGGCCTCCGGCATCTTCAAGAGCTCGGTCTTCATCATGGCCTCAACCTTTGGATTTACGGCCCTTTGCTTTTGTCGGAACGGCTTGGCGCCATCCTCTAGCTCGATGGTATCTTTGGATGACGGATCTGTCATACCCCCTCAAATCTTCGTAGCACCCAGGCCACGATGTCGGGGAACTCCTGGCACAGTGATCTAATCTGCACCCGCTCCTCCGACGTGCAGTCTGTTCCGACCTTGATGGTTTTATCAGGTTCGAGCTCCAGGTCAGCATACTGCCTCGGGTCTACTTTGATCCTGTGGGATATGGCTCTGTCATTCCGATCAAAGAGACTTTCTAATGTAATCAGTCCTTTTGGGACGTGATTATTCCGTAACTGTATCAACCCCTCATATTGCTCGTCATCAGGGTCTCTACCTTCGATTACACACACTTCGTTAACCAGGAATGTGACGATCTCCTCGTCACAGCTGAATACCTGCCAGAAGGTATCCCTATCAGGCACGAAGGCACAGTAAATGGTGCGGACCGGCTTCGGTTTACGGACGACGTCTTCGACGGAACGTGCACGGCTCCAACAGACGCCAGAATATCCGCGTGCTTGTTTCTCTCACGCGATATTGCCTTAACGTTCAATGAGTCAAACGATTCCATCAGGTCCCAGACCCGATTGCGGTACGCTCTAAGATAGTGATGCTTAGACGCGCATTTATTCGTAACTTGATGACACACTAACTCCGAATCTCCGAAAATTTGGAGATGCTTGATTCCGAGCCTTTCCGCCTTTCGCGAGACCTAAGCACGGGGCTTCGTATTCCGCCGAATTGTTAGTACGGCTCCGAGCCGGCTGTAGGCATAGTCCCTCCGGACTCCGGTTGGAGAAACCGGGAGGACCCCTGCACCGGCGCCATTCTTGCAACGGGCGCCGTCAAAGAAAAGCTTCCACGGCTCTTCGGGTGCGGGTCCTACCTCCTTCGCAACGGACACGTCAAGCTCCTCGGGCTGCTTAATGGAATAACGACCTGCTCTGTCCCGATTACGGCATTAAAATCCCGCAACGAGAACTCGTCTTCTAGCTGTAGCACTTCGAGAGCTTGCTCGGTCAGTTCTACTGTCACCAGTTCTTCTTCTGACAAGCTGGACCATGCGGTCCATCTCTCCGTCGGGTATCTTGTCTACTAGAAAAGGAGAAGGCTTCTCATTGAAAATTTTCGGTCTCCTTCCTTTGAAAGGCACTTCCATGTGCGAGTAGTCTAGAGACAGTACCCGCCCAACCCGCGGTGAACTCCCGAGAGAGACACATGCCGAAGTAAGGCTCCAGGTCAACAATCACGACCTCTTGGATGACCACAATGTCGAGAGCTTTGTGCGGCCGGATAGGGATGTCCTTTATGACACCAAGCTGTCTTGACGGGGGTGCCGTCTAATTGCAGCACACCTTGGCTGCTCCGTGTGTATTCCATCCCGATCTCATCGCAGACGGCCTTCGGCATCACAGTCGAGGAAGCACCAGAATCCACCATGCAGTTGTGAACTATGTGCCCTTGCATCCGCAAAGACAGATAAAAGGGTGGCGGTCTGTTCTTCCCAGTGGTGGAGACTGTCAAAGGTTGAACCAGGACAGCAGGCTGCATCTGCTTGCCGTTCTTCATGTTTTTTAGTGATTCTTGCAACAGATCTACCTGGCCTGGAAGCAGAAGGGCATCGTACATGCTGATTCTGGCAGGAGTCTTCTTTAACTCGTCTACAATGTCGTAGCCCGAGGTACTAGCTCCTTCTGCTGGTTTAGCTGGTTCATACTTGGTCCGGTATTGTTGGGTGGCCTCAACTCGCTGTCTCTTGGTCAGAGACGGGTACCTCAGCTTCTCCTGGGCTTGTTCTTTGGTTTCGGCTGGGGGCTGAAGTACAGGGAGCTTAGTTGGAACAGCAGCGGTCTTTCTTTGGAGAAGGTTTAGCGGGAGCTTTATCTTTGGATGCCTTCTCCTGGGCTGTGTAAGGCCACAGCCGCTTGTACGGTGGCAGCCCATTGGGCTGCGGTCTTTCTCTTCTCGTGTATACCTGCAAAGGTTTAGCCGTGTCCGCAGCTTTCTTTTCTTCCTTGGCGGGCGTCACTGGGTTCTCTTTTGGCAGGGCAAAATTGGCCTCACCGTCCAAGATCATGTACAACTCATCATCTTCTATAGTCTCTGCCGGCCAAGGTCCGGATGTAGTCCTTGGTGCAAAGTGCAATCTTCCTCCGAATGCGGGTCATTGCAAGTAGTGCACCAGTTGACCTGGTCAGGGAGGACCGGGTGGGTCATCTATAGCGGCATTTCTCGGAGGCGGACGCCTCTGCGGTTGGTTTTATGGGGCTTTATCTTTTGTCAATGCCGGCGGCGCATACGGCCTTCTAGGAGCAAAGTCCATTTGGGCTTGCTTCTTTTTCATAGCTGTCATGTCATTCGACATGGCATGATATCCGGAGGCCAAAGCCCGCACTTCTTGTAGAATCGTGTTACGGATGCTTGCTTGTCGGGAGGCGGCAAGCGTGCCGGTGGAGGCAAAGCGGCCAATGGAGGAGGGTTAGAATAAGACGCATACTGCGGGGGAGCGGGAAGCGCTGGAAAATGCGGAGCGGGAGGAGGCGGATGAGGGTAATGCAAGTGAGGCGGGCCGTATTGAGTTACGACCGGCGCCGGATTCCATCGCGGCCGGGGCTGCTGCCACGAAGTAGACGGCACACCACCGGAAGCGAGAAGGATCTGCGATCTTGGAAAGTCGGGATGAATCGGCTCCTGCACTGCGGACGGAAGCTCTGCCGATGGAGATAATGTCGGCTTACGCTTGCTGGGCGGCTTCGTACGGTGCGGGGAACTCGTCAATTCGGGCAATCTTCGGCGACGAGCATATGTCTGAGTTGAAAGACCTCAGATAGTAGTGAGCGGCCATGCCGGCTGAAGGCCGAAGTTCGCGAGGTACCCGTTTCCGGGATCTCGCAAACCTAATGTTAAAATCGGACACCTCCTCTTGAGGATGCCTCCGGATTGCTTGGAGCCCGATGCGGTAGAGAGGTAGGATCAGCAGACTCGTTGCATCCTTTTACGAGCCTCCTGGCAAGCTGGGGCCAACCAGTGATGGATCCCTCTGGCAGCGATCTCCACCAGTAGAGAAGCTTTCCCCTCAGGGAAAGGGCCAGCAGACGGGTCTTCACACTTTCATCGGTGATGGTATGCAGTGCGGCCAGGGCAAGGATGTCCTGGATGTGCTCGTACGCCGTCTTACCGTAGCCGTCGTATGTGGGAATAGACTTTAAAGCGGCGGGGGGCACGGCTTGCCGACCGATCGGGGCCAAAGGCCTGTGAGAGTCCACCGCCGGGAAGAGATCATCGTCATTCGGTCGTTGATCGGCCATTTCTTCTTCTTCTCCGCCGTCGGTTGTGTACTCGGTATCGGTACTTTCCGGGGATACAAGATTTTCCTCTTCCTCGGCCTCTTCTACTTCGTACTCGGCTCTTCCGAGCCTCGGCTTCGGCCTCTTCTTGGATCTCGGCCTCGGCTTCGTCGAAATGAGCTCGCGGATCGGCCGGCCTGGGTATCTCGCCTCGGCGTGGATGTCTAGTTCGTAGAACTCGGGCGGGCTTCTCGGATTTCTTGTTCGCCACCTTCTCGTGTGCATGAAGGTGGCAGGACCGGTCTTCTAGACTCGAGAGGATTTGTTCGTGCGAGTCGCCGGGTGTTCGGATTTGGAACAGCAATGAAGCGAACACCGGTGCTTCGATTACGTCGGGGGTGAGAAACTTCCTTGTCTCACCAAGAGCTCGAGAAGCCGTCGGCGCCGGTGGAGGCGATCCAGAAAATCTCTCGTCAGATGTGGGACCCGTGTTCCGCCGAGCGTGGCAGAGAAACTGTTGCGCTAGGTGGAAACTGGATGGGCACTCTTTCTTTAAATCGTGGGACAAGCGTCCCACCGGGCGTGCCAAAAACTGTTGGTTACGAATCTGCCATGAGGAAAGGATTTTTGGTTAATGCGCCCAGTTCGCCCACCGACATGAAAGGCCGGAAGGAAGAGATGCCTTTAGAGCCAATCTCCGGAGAAGGCCGGCTCCTTTTTGGGGGGGTGATTTAAGCTAAAGGGAACGAGGGAAAGAAATAAAGGAACGGAAAGAGACAAATGTACGGAAAGAGATACAAATATGTCCAAAGGTTGGTGGGGGGGAACTAACGATGCGGGAACACACCAATCACCGCTACTTACGCATACAAACACGAGAGCATGACAAGGAAGCGCAAAACCTAGGCGTACTTCCGATACACCGGCGGCGTATGCACGGCTTCAATAGCTCCCTAGCAAACATTCCCTACAAGGAACTAACGGCGGGGGATCGTATCAATCACCGAGATACATACAACGACGGGGGTAGAAAGTAAACCTAGAGATGCCGAGCCGGTATATGTGTTAGGTAGAGAGTTTAACCGCACGGCTTCAATGGCTCCCTAGCAAACATTCCCTACAAGGAACTAACGAGCGGGGATCGCATCAATCACCGGATACGGGCCAGCAACGTCACACACAACCGATGGAACTGCTACCAAATTTATAATGAATGCTTTAAATAATGAAGTACGGAAGGTGCTTTAAGCAAGCAATGCTAGAGGAACTTGATCGCCAAATGCCAAAGTGAATTAACGAGCGGCGACACGGGTGGGCCTAAGGCATATAATGAAAGACGGCATAAAAGAATAAAGATAGTAGAACGAGAACCGGGCATACGGATTGTATTTATAAGCGAAGTACGATTACGATAAGCACGGTGGTTCCCTAACAAACATTCCCCTTCCACCCTTTACAATGAATTTCGGATGGGCTTTTATAGCCCGAGTCCCACTGTTACATTAATGGGCACGAGTCCCGATCAAACATGAGTCGACGAAGCGGCGAAAGAGCTGCAAATGTTGACCTTTTGTCGGATCGGGCTGTACCCGCAGACATGGTCTTCCTGGAATTTGGACAGCTACGTGGCGGAGTCTTTGGGTAATTCTTCAAGTCGGCGGGGTTGCTAGTAGGCTGGAGCGGGTGAAACCTCGGATCAGCTTTGAATGTGGCTATTAACGCGAGCGGTGCGGGCAGCCCATGCTTATCCCTTTTGGTCGGCGGTCTTGGTTCAAATCCCGAAGCTGGACACTTGTCTGATGATGGGTTATGCCGTGTGACACATGCATGCCTTAGAGGGCATTCTATCCATCTTTGCTTGGGATCGGGGCTCCTTGGGATGCGTGCAAAAATCAGTGCAGTCGGGGAAGGCCTTCAAGCCTTGGTCAAATTCCGGGTTTGTTCCCCTACTGTACACCTGTCAAGGGCGCATTCCCGCTCCGTTGAGAAGTCGAACTGCGCACAGGCGAACACTGGTGTCTGCCGCCATATGGACCTGCTCCGGCATTTTACCTTTTTTCTGCATTGACCTGTCAGTCTGCCAGTGCAAGGTGCGCCCAGGAGGTGGGGCGAAGTGCGAACTTCGCACCAAAACTGGGCGAAGTGCGCACTCGCACCAAAGCGGGCGAAGTGCGAACTTCGCACCAAAACTGGGCGAAGTGCGAACTTCGCACCCAGACTTAGCCAATTTCAGATAGACCTGCTGGAAAGCTGGAAAATCAACTGGGGAACTCCATGGAAAAAAGGGGGGAGAGAAAGAGAATGGGAAAGAAAAGGAAAGGGAGAGAAGCGAGAAAAACGGAAGGAGGAAAAGAAGAGCAGCAATGTTACAAAACAACATTGAAGACATTGCACCCCGTGCAAAAATGTGACAACAAGTACATCACATTACAAAAATGCAAATTGTAAAGTTTTACAAATGTGCAAAACTATTAACTTCCCCTTTGCAATTGTAATGACAGAAGGTGGGCTCTAATGTCCTTTAACTTTTAAAATTGAGGGATGCTAAACTGGATAAAACTGTTGAGGGAAGCCCTTAAATTTTTAATATGTAAACGCTGTTGTGGATCTGGAATTTTAGACTAATGTTCTTATGTGGGGTTTTAAGGGGTTGTCTTCTAGGGTGGACTACAAAGAGTTGGTGCTGACCTATACGACTATGCCTGACTCCATAAACCAACAGAACGTTCCTTGTAGATTGCAGAAAGTATCAAAGGGTGTATACACAACAGGGATTTATATTGCCTGACAGTTGATAAATGCACGATCAAATGCTGTGATGAAGTTTTGTCTTCAGACGGCCTCGGAGAATTTCAATGCTTTACAAACAAAACTCTTCAAAAAGGGCAAAAAAATAGTAACTTCTGCAATGAGCTTGATATGTGAATGGCCAGGGGTGGGGATTCTAATGCCACAGCTCTGATGCCATCTTGGGATTTAGTAGACTCATCATAGGGTGGAAACCCAACTACACATACCGAGAATAATAAAGGGCTCACAATATAAGTTGGTACAGTTGGTAATCATATGGTTTACTGTCACAGTATAGCAATGATACATGCGTAGTTTATGACACAATGTGGTTCAGAAACCTCATATATAAAAATCTTAAATAATAATATCTGTCTATGTAAAATAACTTTGTTTTATAGAGGTGCTAAGTTTTTTTTTAATTGTTTTATATGGGGTTGAAACGTGACCCACCCATCCTACATCAGCAAACCACAACATGGAATTACAACGAACCGTATTATCACGGTTCACCTTATCATGGCATTGTCCATCACAGTGTGGGGATTGGACTTGGGGTTGTGTTCATATGGTTCCATCCCATTTCACGGTTGCTACAGAATGCCATAGACTGAAATCTTAAGTTTCATCCATAGGATTGGAACCTTGGCTTATAATATGAAACTTGTTGTTCTGCACTGCTTGCCCCTTGGGCATAAAGGTACTAAATTATGTCATTAAGTCAATTTATTTTTCGTAATTTATCTTGCTTTCATGTGTAGGGGACCTTATCTAAGGGTTCATATTGAAAGTTGTGAGCCTCTCTTATTCAGCTCAAATATAATTTTGGGGTGTGGCATCAACAAAAGTGTACTCTAATTATTATTTTTTGTCGTTCTTTTTTTCTGCTTATGCATTTCATTATATCATTCAAAGGCATTCTCTTTTTCTAATTGAAATAATGGAGTCATTTTAACCCTACAGTTTCTTTTCCTCTACTTAAACAAATTAGAAGAAGAATGTCTTTGCTTCTTCCTGTAAGTGATTCAGATCTTGGTGATAAATTTTCCTTTCTATGAATTCTATATTCAGTATTTTTCTTTTGTTAAAAAACAGCCCTTTTTTGGTAGGGAAAACTCCCCTTCCTAATCCTCATTATCCCCTTTTCTCCCTGTTTTTGTGTCAAGGGCAAAACGCTTGCTCCTAACTCTTGTTTTAATAGGTATTTTGTACACCTGGAGAGACATTACATCTTCTACTAAAAATGATAGAGATATGAAGGACCCAGGCCATTCCATATCAACAACAACTATTTCTTTCTAGGTTAAAAAAAAACAATAAATAAAAAAACATTTTAATTCTCAGCTGTCGCACCCTTGTTTAACAAGAGGAGAAACTGGTTCATAAAAAACTGATGAAAATTTTGCTTATACAGTTGCTTGTGCACCAGTCTAAGTTGTGATTCTCTTGTAGAAAAGCTCAGAGCAGATGGGAATATTTTTTGTAGAGATTTATATATTTTTCAGAAAATTCAAAATTAAAATAATAATAATCGTCAGGTTCTTTCATTCAAATTTAATCAGGATTTTGATAGCAAATTTTCATCATTTCCTAATTCATACTTTAATTTGGGATTGGGCATGCATTTTCTATAGGCAGTTCATTTTCATATGGGAGTAATTGGAGCATAGATAGTTTTGTTCACTTGTTGAAGAAGAACTGAGTTGGGTCAAAAAATGGAAAAAACTTGGGTATTGATTTGAACTATCCAAAAAGCATGCTGCATGATGACAGTGGATATGGAGACATTCATTTTATTGGAAACAAATGAAACGCTTCTTATGGTCATGAATCGTTTCAAGTATATATTGTTAGTTGAATCATAAATGTAAAATTGTAAATATATTCATAGGTCATTTTATAAGTTTAGGTCTATTGTTGTTATAGTTAGAGTCTAAAGTCATAGATTATCAAACAAAAAATGGTGTTTGCAATTGTTTCATGTGGGGGACCTCCTATAATCAGAGGTCTTGTCAGAAGTCCTAACTGGTCTGCTTTGCTGAAATTCTTTAATATTTTAGGTTAGATCAACACGTGAATGTTAGTTTTGGATTATAAGTACTGAAGCTTTGATGTTGGAGTTTTTTTTTTTTTTTTGGCTGGATAATAAGGGGTTGTACTCGGGTCCCCCACTCTTGACAAATTACACCTCTCTTCTTTAGAGCGTAAGAGTTTACAAAAAGATACACTTCTCATCGCAATTGAGATGCTATAGCTAGAAACCTACATCATTTTACATAAACTGTCTGAATTCTTGATTTTCATTTTATGGATCTTTTCAAATTTTTAAATGAATACAAATATTCCAGAATTCAGCATCCTTCTTGACATTTTCCTATAGCAGCCTTTACAATACAAAACTTCACCTCTACTATCTATGCATTGCTTCTTAGTAGAATAATATTTCCAAAACATCGCACTATCATAGTCCACTTTACCAAATCTGGATTGCTAGTTTCCTTCCTGAAACACAAGTGCAACCACAAAAATTATAATAAATAGTTTATATGAAAACGCATTATTGTTACAAAATAAAGCAGAAATTACCAATGGAAAACATTAATGTAAATCTTAATCATTAATTGATTCAGGCAATCAACATTTTCTTGTCAGCTTCAACTAAACTTACTCCTTCATCTAACCATTGAAAGGAGAATTTAACTTCACGATCCTCAATCAAAACCCCTCTATTGAAAACCCCTCTATTGGATAGCCGCCTATCTGCACATTTATTTCCTTCCCTTAATGTATGTGTAAACCCAATTTCTTCAAACTCTTTAGCAAGATCTTGAGTTTCCACAATTATCTCTTGTATGTTCCATGGAGCCTTAGCTTTCTTCAAAATTGCATTTATTACTATGAGAGAATCACCTTCCATCCATATTCTGTTCCATTTCATTTGTTTGCATATTTTTAACCCTTCTAAAGCTGCCCAAGCTTCAGCTTCATTATTTGTCTTAATTCCACTATTGAAAACATAATGAGACAAAATATCTCCTCTATTATTTCTAATTATTCCTTGTCCTCCTGCTGGTCCTCGATTTCCTCTAGATGCTCTATCAAAATTCAATTTAACCCACTCCACATCTGGTGGTTTCCACTCTATATTCTTTGCCTTCTTTTTGCTTCTCTTGTACCCAACGCTTTGATGTTGGAGTTATTATGATATTTGGTTCTTATAAATATTTTGTACAGAGTTTGTAAATATGAGATGTGAAATGAGTCTTGTAAATATAAGTCATTTACCCAAGTGTTGTAGGTGAGTTGGAGAGGAGAGGGCAATCCTCCAAGGGAGGTCCCAGGTTCGAATCTCCACCCTACCAAAAAGCTGAATTGGGTACCCAAAATCCAATTGATAATGTTGGTGCAGGCAGGGCTGGGTGCGACTCCCGGGTGACTTTGACGGTGTAGAATCCCCTGTTCGTGGTCTCTCAGACCAAGGCATAGACCTTTTCAAAGATATCAATAGAGACAATATCAGTCTAATCAACAACGATATACAGTAACACAACAACAACATCCAAAATGAGAAAATCAAAGAGGAAACATGGTCCAAGAAGTACAAGACACAGAGAATAATGATGAGGAAGAACATGAAACAACTCACAGAGCTCTCATGGGAATTATAATTACGCCAATAGGCGTCCTACAATGGCAGCCAGGAAGGTCAGCCACGCCGTAAACAATATTAATATTTTATTAAAAAAGTGCCTCGAGATTGATAACTCTCGACGTTTATAGATATATATATTTTATATATCTAAGCTAGTTATATATCTGTCCATATTTGATAATGCTAGTTCAGGTGTCTTGATAGCACAAAATGTATGGATCAGATTGATAGTCTTCCAAAAATATAATTCACTCATAAATTATCAATAATGATCTAAGAGGTATTAACTATGACTTATTGTATTCAAGACAGGACAATGATGATCTTAAAGAACACACAAGAGAAGTTGGACAAGCTAATGAGAATGATTTTATGACAGAAAACAATGACACCAAATTTGTAACAGCGATTAGTAATATCAATGGCACAGGTAATATTGACAACAAGACAAAATATAGACATAGACAGAACAAGAAACGCTGGATTCTTCAGAGTTGTAAAACTTGTGGCAAGAATAATCAATCTCAAAAGACTTGTCAAGAAAAGAAAACTAAAATAGATATACACTATGGATGGATAAGTAGAACAAAATGGAATAAAATTATGGATATGCTAAAGTGTTTCTACAAAAAGAAAAGAGCTTGATTGATATAAATCTAGGAATAAATTACAGGTTAGAATCAGAAGGACAATATCTGTACCAGGTCCAAAGATGGAAAGAATGTGAAAGTCAAAGTCAATGTCAGATTGAGAGCAGGAAGACCAAAACAAGAATCAAAGATTGAAAGCAAATGAAGACAATGGATCTTATACCAGAAAATGTAATATGGGGGGTGTTGGAGTTTATTGCATTATTTGGTGCTTATTTTATACAGAGTTTGTAAATATGTGTCATTTAGAGTTTGTTTTTACTCTTTAGTAATTATTAGAGGTTTGTTATTATGTGGATTCAAAATATATTTCTCTTATGAGAAATATGAAGAGTCATATCTCTTGGGTGTTTGAGGAGATGAATAGTTTGTTGAAAGTAGAAAGGTCAAGAGTCTTGTGAATGTGAAGAGTCTCATATCCAATGTGTATATATTGAAGACAAAGCATTGTAATGGTGATCGAAGAAGCTCTACAATACATTGTATTTGCATTGCTTGAGTAGATATATATTTATCAATAATATTTTCAGTGAGTTTGTTATTATCATGGATTGAATGTATGTCTTTGTGTGAAGATTTAAACTTGATATATTGTGAGATCTTGTGAGGAAAGTGTTGATTTGCTAACATTTGAGAGCACATAATTGAAGATTAGCCATGCAAGACCATGGATCAACCCTGTTTTTGGAAGGTTTCATTGAAAAAAATACAAAGAGTGAAAAGATACAACACCATATAGAAAAGAAACAACCATCAGGGATTAGAGAATAAAAAATCCCTACACACATCTTGGGATTTGTCATCCTCTTTGTCCCTTGAAATTTTTTAAAGACAATGATCCTAATATCAGTACTAGCTATGAATTAGACCTTAAAACAAGAAAAGGGATTTGTTCTGCATTAAAGTCAACACAAAGCATTCAAGTTAAAGATTAATCCACTGAGAAATCATCTCTTATTTGCCAATGAAATTGTCCCAGTTTGCAGAAAATAAATGACCATGAATAGTGCCGATCATTTCTTTTCAGATTCCTGGAATCATTAGCTAATCGGTTACATTGAAGCTGATTAGAGACCACTTTATGTTTTTTATCTTTGTTTACAACCTTGCATGTCTGAAAGTAAGAAATCAGTGCTGTTGTTGTAGGAGTTGCAGACAAGTTCTTTGTCAGAAAATTGATCTTGAGTCCCCTTTTCTAGGCATCTAGTCAACAAAAGAAGCACATGAAAGTCACCTGCCAAAATGAAAGTCATAGAAATCTTCCTGGCTGAATACATATTCAGTGTCAGCTGTTCATAAAGAAATAGCAAAGCAAAAATTTCCTGCAAGCCTTTCTTCACATGTACATTGAACCTTAAGAATGGATGTTTATTAAATCAAGGTCAGATTCTCTACTCTGAAGACATTTTGAAAAGGAAAAGCACATTTACATACTGCAGTTAAATTTCATCAAGAGAAATATTTATTTAGGAGAAATATATCATCTCATTCCATGATGATATATGTGGTTTAGTAAAGAAGATCCATGTCAATCAATCTCACAGGATCAATATCATTATTTTGTTATTATTCAAGTCGAAGCATCAATCAGGTACTAGTTATATATCATGCAAGCAAGTCAGATGAAAATTTGTGAAGATTTTATTTAAACTATTGAAGTCCAGTTGTTTAGTTTAAAACATCTTTTGCCTTTCTTGGAGGGGATTCTTATTCATCTTATGTTCTAAACACTTCTGAAGAAAAGGATATTGTCAAACTTTGTAAATTGTAAGGAATACTTTGCAATTTTGAAAAAGAAGTCAAAAGAAAATTTGCTTTTATATTGGTTGTTTTGTCAAAATTGAATTTGGTGGGGGGAAGGGAGGAGAATTCCATGTTGTATTTACCTCTAAAGTAATACTTTTGATGAAAACCATCCTATTTTGCAAAATCAACAAATTTAGTTGAAGCTTAGCATGCGTATTGACATAACCTCAACAAACCATATATTTTCTAAAGATTGAGAAGTGCAATTGATGGTGAGATTAGAGAACCCTAAGAATTATTTATGTGCATGTTAATTTGTCTAGTGCCCAAATAGAAAACACTCTTCTAGTTCAAGGCAGCATTTCAGAAGTCATCAACCTTCTAGATATCACGCAATTATTGTTTCCTCATTTTTGATGTCAATGTCATTGCCTTAGAATTATTTGGGTATAAAAGCAAAATTTTGCCTAGTTTAAAAAAAAATGTTAACGTTTTTATAGCCAGATATGTAATTAGTTCTGTAATCATATTGACTAATGGGAGGTCCACTGCAATACCGTGATAATGTCAACTTTTATTTTCTTAGGAGTCTTGACATCGTCTTGTGTAGTTGTACAAAATTGGTGACTCTTGTCAATCACATCTTCAATATTGGAGAGTCAACTCCGTTAAATTATGGTACCTGGAAGAATTTGATGATAAACACCCTCATTTTCAATAAAATCTAGATGGTGATAGACAAATTTGAAACACATCTTGCTAACTCTCAACTACAGAAAGGAAAAGAGTTTCATCTCAAAGATGTAAATTTTTAGCTCCAATTCAAGCAACTTGCACCTGTAAAGTCAGAGTGTATAACCTGAGTAGCCTAATGGCGGAGACTTTGGAACTCTGAATAGAGGTTCAAGGTTCGAATCTTGCAGGGATAAGGTTGTACACCATGTTTCAATAACTGGAATATGGTTGGATAACCATATATTGGGTAAAATAAGGGTCGTCTCATATGGCCTATGGCCTCGCAGACGTTAAATACTACTTTAACCTATACACTTTGAAAATGAAACTCACTTGTACAAAGCCTGGGACAAACTCTAGGATTATTTTTATAGACCCAAATCCCATAAGAAATTTGATCTTAAAAAATACACTTCAACTACGAAAATATGGAGACATTTTTGAATATTTACAAAACACTCATAACATTATGAAATAAATGAAAAAAACAGATATCAAAAAGGTAGATAAAGAACTACTTGTTAGGATCAAAATGGAAGGCTTGCCACTTTCCTACAAATGCTTTATTAAAATGCTAAAATGCGAAAAAGGCCCAATCGAATTTATTGATTTAGGACTCTCACTTTAAGAACATGATAAAACTTTTCCTAATAAGAAACTTTCCACTGATGTTTTCACAACTTTCACTAAATGCTCCTGAAATAGGGTTTTGAACTTTCCACTTACGTTTTCACAACAACTTTCCTTAAGAAGAAGTAGACTACATGTTGAGCTTATTAGCAGAGAACATAGTAGATAATCATAAGACAAAGGCTGGAATAGCAAACCAGGATGTTATTCTTCTTAAGATTGTTGGAACTATGATAAAATGTCTGTCACCTATTAGAAATGTCGAAAAATTGGACATTATGCATTTTAATTGAGAGTTCTATACAAAGATTTATCAAAGAACATTTGCACAATATTAGAAAAACATTAAGATATGTATTATGGATATGCCTTTATGAGCCATAGAAGTAATCAAGATTTGTCAATTTTTTCATTTCTTGACACTTAGCATATGTCATATTACCCAGGGCATGATACAATTCGACTTGCAGATAAGAGCTTCCATAGTATTGAGGATATTGGTGCCATCACAATGAAATTTGATAATGGTACTGTTCAATTCATTGATAAATATTGAAGTACTCGCTTTTAAGAAAAATATACGTTCATTGATCACCTTCAAGAGGCAAGCTCACCAGATATCGAGTGAAGATGGTATTTGCAGAATGCCAGCCGTGTCTTGAATGGTTATTGAACAATTTCAATAAACTTATTGAAGTTACAAGGCCAAATTATTACTCATCTGGCCTGGTCGGGCAAAAGAAGTTTTGGAAAATAAATCGACTCTTATGATATTTGCATCTCTATATGCAAAGACTTTATTTGGTAAAGGGGATTGGCAAACAAATTCTGGGTTGACATAGTGGTGTAGTTACTTGCAAAACAATCACCTTAAAAAACTTTCAATAGAGACACATCTTATGGAATGTGGTATGGATATCAACGAAGAGTCAGGTTTGTGTATTTTTGATACATATGTTATGCATTGAGTCGTAAAGAAAACAAAAACTGGATGCCAGAAGGTAAAACTGGATGTTATGTTATCATGATAAAAAAAGGAGTGGCAGATTGTTTGATCTTCAGTCCCAGCAAAAAGGTATTCTCATTCATGATATCATTTTCGATGAAAAACATGATAGACTGGATATCATGATTACTTTGCAGTCATAGTGCAAAAAACAATGTTTGGAAATAGAGCAAGGTTCCACAAGGCTGGGGGACGGGGGGACAGGGGGACGGGTTTCGGGGACGGCGGGGGATGGCAAACCGATTTTAGGAAACGGTTGGGGGACGGTTGAGGGACAACAAGTATAATAGTATTAAAAGTTTTAGAAATTTAGAGAGCATCAACTTAACCATGAACTCATCAATGAATCTTCAAGTGATGTGAGATATTCTCAAAGTAGAGAGCATGAGGGCTTTCCACTTAGGTGATAGGAGATTATGATACGACCATGACATCATTTGATCTTTTGTGACGTCATGATTGCAGTTATTTAACAACAACAGAATCATGTTAAAAACAAATTGGTTCAAATCCCTACTTCTCTCTCTCAAGGCAGACCTAAAATTTGACAAATCAAATGAAATCAAAATTTGCTGGTGTAACCAAATCAGAAGAGGCACAAGTACATTCTACTTGTAAAACAAACCTGTAGAAGCATTAACCAACTCCAGCATCAGTGTTTATTATTTGTCAAGATTCACTTTTAAGTGAAATTGATTATTCTGACTTTAGCCCTTGATTGAATTGTTCACAATGATGAATAGGTCTGTTGCAGGATTTTGACTAGAAATTGTAGGGATGACCAGCTATGACAGCAGTGATTTTTTTTGCAGTAGCTATTGATTCCTCTTAAATTTATGATAATCTTATTCACTTTAGTGCAAATCAATGAGTATTATACTTGTAGATTTATTTAATGTTATTGGTAAGTAGTCATGTTGTTAAAAAAACAATTTTTTTTTTAAAATTAAGTGTGAGATGCCTTGCCGTGGGGTACAGTCAGGCGTCTCTGGGGACGGCCAGGGGATGCTTAGGCGTCCCCTAGGAGTCCCCGGGGACGAAGGGGGATGGCCTTCTCCTCTCTAAAATTCTGATCTGAGGCCTCGCTATTGTTTTTTGTTGAAGAAGAATCCAGTCTGAATGATCAGTATGCTTTCCCCACCTATTGGAGCTGGAATGAAGGGAAGGACGTCGTCTTATAGGAGATGTCTCGGGGATGGCCCCTTGCGGGCCCCTGGCTTCCTTGGGATGGGCCCCTTGCTGTCCCTTTAAGGGGGACGGCGGGAACACGTCCCCGATGCCGTCCCCCATTCTGGGGATGGCAGAGATAGGGGGACACGTCCTCCAAGGTGGGGGAACGCGTCCCCGTGGAACACTGAAATAGAGCTAAGGAGAAAAGAAAGAAAACCAGAGAGGGAAGAGACATAGAATGATTCAAAACTTGAAATTAGTGGGATTATTGCATATCATAAACAAGACCACCCTTTTAATTTTCTATAGATGATGTTGATCAATTTGTTGCTTTCATCCATCAAATTTGTGAACTGATCACATTGATGGTGATATGCTTGATGATGTCCAAGATGACCCCCTTCCACAGGAAAATTAATGAATTGTTCTTTCAGATAGATCATTCCCATCATGCACAAGGTTACCTAAATGGTTGCTTGAAAGAACATTGAATGCAAAACATAATAAAATTGCACTTGGAAACAAAAATTCTTGTCTCTAGCATGATCAAGTTCATTTTGCACTTCTGATTCCAGCTATGAATGATTTTTTTATCGAGAAGCTTTAGTTGCAAGATGTGATAAAAGGCAGAATGCCAGTCTTTGGTGAAACATGGCACATAGGAACTTGTGGGTTGCATGGCCAGTGTAAAACTGATTGATTGCAATTGGGTCTATAGAATTAAGTAAAAATCAGACAGCACAAATGACAAGTACAAAGCTAGAATTGTTGTAAAGCAAGGAGTTGATTATAAAGAAACTTTTGCTGCAACAACAAAACGGGACATGATTAGATGATCAAGTTTATTTTGCACTTCTGATTGCAGCTATGAATGAGTTATTGAGAACTCACAATATATCAGGAAGGTGTAGGATGCAAACTATTGCAAGATGTCATAAAAAGGCAGAATACCAGTCTTTGATGAAACATGGCACATAGGAACTTGTGGACTGCCTGGCCAGTGTAAAACCGATTAATTGCAATTGGGTCTATACAATGAAGTAAAAATCAGACAGCACAATTGACAAGTATAAAGCTAGATTTGTTGTAAAACGTTATGCATGGCAAGGAGTTATTTATAAAGAAACGCCTGCTGCAACAACAAAAGGGAATGTGATTAGATGATCAACTTCATTTTGCACTTCTTATTGCAGCTATGAGGGAGTTCTTGAGAACTCACAATAAATCACGAGGGTGTAGGTTACAAGAGATTGCCAAATGTGATAAAAAGGCAGAATACCAATCTTTGAGGAAACATGGCACATAGGAACTTGTGGGCTGCCTGGCCAGTGTAAAACTGATTTGATTGCAATTGGGTCTATAGAATTAAGTCAAAATCAGACAGCACAATTGATAAGTACAAAGCTAGATTTGTTGTAAAAGGTTATGCATGGTAAGGAGTTGATTATGAAGAAATTTTTATTGCAACTATAAAATGGAAGAGGACTAGATTATCATAGTACTTGCAGCTCAGTTTGGTTGGAAATCGTACAAGATTTAGTCCCCATTACTTTTGTCAAAAAAAATTTCAAGTATTGTCAACGAACAACACCCTATAACCATGTTTCAACAATTGACCAATACTTAACAAAATATGCTTCATCCTTGGTACATAAAAAGTATCTTGAATGTTCTTGACTTCACCTTGCTTGGTTCAAACAACCAAGACTCCTTTTGCAATAATATCTACTTTCTTGTTGTTGCCAAATTTAATTTTGCTTTTTGCTGATTCATCTATTTCAATGAACAACTCCTTGTTGGCCATCGCATGGTTTGAACAACCAGAATTACAATACCGTACATCTGAATTACAATCTCTTTCAGCGATGTTACAGCTCCAAAACATATTCTTTTGGTTTTCCATTTCACTTTGAGAATAATATGCCGTATATCCTATCAAATGGCATTAGCTCAACTGGTTAGATTCCTCAACTTTCAAGGAGGAAACCAAGGTTTGAATCTTGTCAATCAATACATGCATAGCCAAGCTGGTTGTAATAACACCATGTGGTCATGATGTAATATGGGTGAGGCACGACACCTTTCAATCCCATATAACCGATTCAAAAGAAAAATGCCTTATTTCCTTGTATCTTTGTTTGGATCTACATTGCCTTTCTATATGGCCATAGCTATTACAATGAAGACACTGAATACAATTTATAACTAGAGCTCCTTTCTATCTCTCTTTTACCTTGATTGTTGGCTTCTTTATTTCTTTCTAATCTCATTGCCTTCGACGTCTTAGTTTTAAGTGTTTGAATTTGCTAGTTTGAAGAAATATTTTTTAAGGGCTACCCCAAATTGAAGCAAGAGATGAGCTATGTGAAGGGTATTATGTGTTAGGCAAACACCATTGTGAGAAGGTTCGTAGCATGAATTCATGGAGAGCGATTGAACCTTTGGAGTTGTTACTTTTGGATATTTATGGTCCAATGTAAATTCCAACAATTGGTAAATTTATTTATTTTCTTATATTTGTTGATTATTATTCAAGGAAGACTTAGATTTATTTTTTGAAGAACAAAAGCAATGTCTTCTCACAATTTTAGAATCTCAAAGTAGTAACTAAGAATGTATCGGGTTATTCAATCAAGTTTTCAAGGACAAACGTCATCTCTAATAGGTTCAATTTCTTTTGTTCGATTCATGGGATCAAAAGGAAATTGACAACATATTCACTGTAACAAAATGGAGTTAAGAAAAGAAATGATCATACCATTTATGAGTTAGTTAGATCATTGTTGAAGGCCAAACATTTGGCCAATGAGTTTTGGGGTGAGACTATAGTAACAATAGTTCATATCTTGAACTTGCATCCTACGTTAGTGAAGAACGTTACACTAGAAGAAGTTTGGATTGAAAGAAAAATGAAGCGTTGGTCATTTAAGGGTTTTTGGATCCCTTGCTCATGTATAGGATGAGACATTACAAAGTCTTGATGCGAACAATAAGGCTTATATATTTATTGCGTATTTAGAAGAAAATAAGGCCTACAAGCTGTACAATCTGATGACCAAGAAGTTCATCATTTTCAAAGATGTTTTGTTTGATGAAGATGGGGAGTTTGGTAGGCCTTTAGTTTCCAATATACTCACATTGGTTATTAATGAAGACAAACTTGAAGTTGGTAACAACAACAATACACCATCTAAAGAGATTTCTAAGACTCCTAGGTTTGTTTCCCAAAGTTTGAGGGCAAGGAAACACCATCCTCAAGTGTTGATGTTAGATCAAGAATTTGGTAGAAGGATGAGAAGCTTGATCAAAACAATAGCTTGTAGATCCATTGATGAACTTTGCCTTGATGAGTAAGGTACTTATTAAGCCTCACTTTTGATGAAGCAACAAAACATAATGAATGGATTGCAACAATGGAAGAAGAGAAGAATTTAATAGAGAAGAATGATACTTGGGGGTTGGTGGGGCTTTGTGAAGGTAAAATGTCAAGTGGGTCTCCAAGACCAAACACCACAAAGATGGTTCCATTAAGATAAGAGTATCTTATTCATGTCCATGGATGGTAAAAGCAAGTCAATAAGACTTGTTGAAAATAGTTGTTATAATGCATCATAGTAACCAAAAAGGTACCATGAAAATAAGCTAAACTAGAGTAAAGAAGCTAGCTTAATCTACATTAAAGTGGAACAACTATATGGCATACAACCTTGAGGGTTACCCAAAGTGGATAAACCCTAACACAAAAAATAATGATGAAGAGAAAGCCAACAATCAAGGTAAAAGAGAAATAGAAAGAAGATCTAATAGATCTAAGTGTTAACACTAATTTGTAATGGGATGTAAAGTAGAAGAACATTTGTCATCATCGCCATCCTAATAGGGCCAACACAAGATCTAATGATGCTTGCAAGAGATTGGCCAGGACTAAGGGGGCTTGGTTGGATAATACTAGGAGGACATGATGTTTGACGCCTAAGACTCTTCTAGCATAGCCATGGAACCAATAGAAAAACATAGGAAACTGGTAAGCAGCATTTGTCTGCAACAACTTGGTATGAGAGGGGTGGTCCACACAAGGCTCATTTGGTAGCAAAGGGTTATTTATAGAAGTATGGAATAGAATCATAGATTATGCAGTCTTTTGCTTGAGTAGTACAATTGGATATAGTATGGACTGTTCTTGGTGGATTCATCCAAGAAAAGGTTAAAAAATGACAAATCTTGGACTCATGCATTGCTTGCTTAGCATGGAGGTATATCAATTAGTTGACAACATCTTTGTTTGTTGGTCCAAGTACACAGGATCTGCTCAAACGCTTTGACATGTACAAATGTAAGGAGTTGGGTACTCGTTTGACACTTGGTGACAAGTTGTCAAAAGATACTTATAGTGACAGTATGGATGGGCCGTTGTATGGGCAAATGGTGATGATTCTCATGTATTTGAAAGCTTTACATCCATTTTACCATAAATCGATGCAGATCCTTTGTGTAAACTCCATTATCACAAATGATCCCTTTGCATGTGTATTCAAATACTCTAACCAAAAGGCTAGCACCTTTTTTGCACACTTGAGACTTCCCATGACGAGCACCATGCCTGTCAAACATTTTGCAAAAGAGGCAATATTATGATTCTAAACTTGGGCATGATTCTTCGCTTTATTTTTAAAAATTCTATTATTCCTTTCAAACTATAAATTCCATCAAATAAATGTAGGACCAATCCTTTGCAAAATGTATAATGCTTTATCCTTGAAGCAATTAATCCAACATTTCATCAAATCTTTCAATGTTGACGGAGCTACCCAAAATATTCTCATTGTATTGAGAAAAGAAACCCCAAATAGTGTAAGCAAAGGGACAATGAAGAAAACGATTTGATGTTTTTAGATCCTTATTACACAAGGCACACCTAAAAGGTTCATGATATCCTCTTCTTTGCAGATTCTCACCTGTAAGAATCTTGCTTTGGATTGCTAACCAAAGGAATGTTGAGGTCTTAGGGAGGGCCTCAAGTGACCAAACATTCTTCCAAGGGAAATATTTGGGAGTAGGAAATTCTGATTGCTTTAAAGCCTTATATCCCAACTTGATCGTGGACCCATTATCTTTTGATAGATTCTGAACTAACTCATCCTTTTGCATAAAAATAGGCAAATAGATGTCTTGAAGCATCTTTTGAAGTTCATCCGCTATTTTTTTGAGGTTCTTTCCTTCAAGCAGGTTGCTAATAGAAATTCATGATCTGGAATTGTTCACATTTATAAAATTTTTGACCTTTGGACCTTTACAAGCTAAACATGCCCAAGCTAATGGTTGCCCTTTTGGATCATAAATATGAGGATAAGACTTTAACCAAGCATCAGACCAAAACTTTGTAGAATCCCCCTTATTGACTAACCATTTAACATGTTTCTTGATCAATTGCAAATTATCTGATATGAAGTTCCATGTTGCCGAGCCTCTAGGTAGGGTTCATTTCCTGGACAATTTTTTTTTTTTTTGATAATGGTAAAAAAGAGGTTTTTTATATAGGGTCCCAAAACCTGTTTACATAGAGTGAGATATTATAATACCAATTTACAAAATATGACCAAAGAACAACAAAATTGTAGTGTTCTTGTTCCAACTCTCAATGGCCAGCGATCAAACACAATCTGCGACCTGGACAGTCTAAGCCATTTTCCTTTCCAACTCCGTTTTGTCTGCAACCATTCCCACTTTCACCTTTTGAAACTCATGCGGCTTTAACGGAAACTGCTTCAATTGACACCTCCGAATCCTTGGATAAATTTTCTCCTTGCCAGTTGTACTCCACACATTATGACTCCAAGATTTTCCTTTTGGGTCTGGTGATTGGATCGGGGATGGGGCTCTATCACCTTTTCTATCATGATTTCTGCAATTCATTTTCATTTCAAGCCTGCAAGTCTTCCTCTTCCTCCGCTTCATTCTTATCCTCCTCCTCCTGCCGTGTAAGGCTTACATTTTCATCAATCATGATTTTAATCCTCTTGGCCAGCACATTCTCATCAAGCCTTTCTTCCCTAAAAATCCTTCTATTATGTTCCTTCCATATGGCCCAGGCATAGTGCGGTAAGGCCATATCCCACCAGGAGCGCTGTTTCTTTAGGCTTTTTAGAATCTTCCATTGGTATACCAACTGTTGAAACGTTTGAGGCATGACCCATGTGATTTGCAGATGTTGAAACACTTCCCAGAACACCCTCCTGGAGTAGTTGCAATGTAGTAGCAAGTGATCCACATCTTCAGCTCCTTTTAAACACAAAATGCAGCAACTAGGCAATGGCATACCTCTTTTTCTCAAATTCTCAGTGGTTAGAAACTTATTGCATCAACATAACCTTTATATTTTTAAATTTACATTTTTGCTTAACGTTTTCTTTGATCTTTGAATAATCTTTTACCAAGTTTTGTCCCAAATGACAAACTCATAAGTCTGCAGTTTCCCAAAGCCTGCCCTTAAAATATTCTTTCCTTTGCAAATTTTATCCCACTTACAAAGAGGAAACCTAAATTTTTTCTAATATTCTTTCTAAAGAAAATATCTTTGAATTCTATCAAATTTGGGTACTATACATGTTGACAATCTTGAAAGTGACATAATATATATAGGGATAGATTGTAATGTACTCTTTATGAGTTATAGCCTTCCAACCTTGGTTGAGAACTTACCTTTCTGACTTGCCAAACAAGATTTTATCTATCCAAAATTGAGTCCCATAGCTCCTCCTCCTTTTATCAGACAAAGGCATACCTAGATATGTTGCTGGCTATTTTCCAACTTTAAACCCTAAAATCTCCACAATAATTCTTTGTAAACCTAGGGCTGTGATAATGAAAAAGGTCTTGGATTTTGTAGTATTAACCAACTGTCCAACAACATTCTCATAGTATGATAATATTGATTTTTTAAACTATATATTTTGATTATTTATATATTTTAATTATATATATATATTTTTTTTGCTGGAGAAAAAGGGGTTGTACTCACCCTTGACAAATGACAATTATCTCCTTTAGAGCTTGAGGGTTTACAAATAGATTCAATTCTCATTTCAATTGAGTTGCTATACCTATATCTTTTTTCATAAAATGTCTGATTTCTTGATTGTCATATTCTGGATCTTCAATTTTCTTTGTAAATACAAATATTCCAAAATTCAGCATCCTTCTTCTTGAGATTTCGTGCAACAGCCTTCACAAAACCAAAACTCCACCTCTACTATCTATGCATTGCATCTTAGTAGAGTAATATTTCCCAAACTTCACGCTATCATAGTCCGCTTTACCAGATCTAGACGACTAGTTTCCTTCCTAAAACATAAGTGCAACCACAAGAATTGTAATAAATAGTTTATATGAAAACACGTTAATGTTATAAAATACAACAAATATTGCCAATGGAAAACATTAAAGTAAATCTTAATCATTATTTGAATCAGGTAGTCAACATTTTCTTGCTAGCTTCAGCTAAACTTACTACTTCCGCTAATCAAGGAAAAGAGACATTAACTTCATGATCCTCTATTAAGACCCCTCTATTGGCTAGCCTATCTGCACATTTGTTCCCTTCCCTTAACGTATGTGGTAACCTGATTTCTTCAAACTCTGTAGCAAGGTCTTGTATTTCCCCAATGATCCCTTGTATGTTCCATGGAGCCTTTGCTTTCCTCAAAATTGCATTTATTACTATTAATAAATCGCCTTCCATCCATACTTTGTTCCATTTCATTTGTCTATATATATATATTTTTTGAATTTAGCGAAAAACCCCTTGTGGGGCTGCCTTGGTGTGAGAAACCACGACCATGGGGTTCTACACCATCAAAATCACCCGAGAGTCGTGCCTGACCTTGATCGCACCAGCATAATCAACTGGATTTTGGGTACCCAATGTGCGTTTGGTAGGGTGGAGATTTGAACCAGGGACCTCCCTTGGAGGATTGCCCTACCCTCTCCAACTCACCTACAACACGTGGGTCATTTGTCTATATATTTTAACCCTTCCAAAGCCACCCAAGCTTTAGCTTCATATTTGTCTTAAAAGCACTATTGAAAGTGTAATTTGACAAAATCTCATCCTTATTATTTCTATTTATTCCTTCCCCTCCTGCTGGCCCTCGATTTCGTTTAGATGGTCCATCAAAATTCAATTTGACCAATGCCACTTTCGATGGTTTCCACTTTATAATCTTTGCCTTTTGTTTCTCTTGTACCCAACATCATAATTCCATTTGATGACTTGACTCCATCTATCAAGGCTCTTTGCTTCAAGATTAGGGATTGAGTGAGTTGATAGGGTTGGTTTAGAATCCTCTATGGCTAAACAAATCTTCCTTTTCATTACCTCTAAATTCCTTTCCTTTCCTTTAAATATTCTTTTGTTCCTTTCCAGCCATATAGTCCAAAGTATTGTATCTTTTAATATGTCCCTGATTGTTTGTAGCGCCTCACTTTTAAATGTGCTTTGCCATTGCTTTAACCGTTCTTCAATTCTGCCATTCATCACCATGAATTTACCAAACATATTAAGAATCCATTGCCATAGTTCTCAGACTATTGAACAGTGTCCCAAGAGATGGTCTAGACTCTATACTCTCCTTGTTTTTACATAGAACACATTATGAGGGGCCATGAAAATCCTTTTTCATTAGGTTATCCTAGGATACAATTTTCCTATGACCTACTAGCCATACAAACATTTTGACTTTTGGAATGCTTGGACTATCCCAAATATCTCTCCATATTTTTGTGGTATTCCTATTTTGTTGGTGCTTTACATTATATCTGCTTCTTGCTGTGGTATTTTTTCCTGAGCTATTCAACTCCCAAATCAGCTTATTTTTAGCTCCTTTTGGAATAATCATTGTAATCTTTCTGCTCAACTGCCTCCTAGCAACAATGTCCATTATACTTGTAAAAAAAACTTCTTTCCATTTGTATCTTCCTTCTTGATCCTTGTACATAATGTTTGAAACCCTATCACCATATTTGTCTTGAAGTAATCTCATCCATGGTTTTAAAATTAGATCTAAGATTGAGTGGCTTATTATCACAATAAGTATCCATCCAACTAAAATTTTTTTCTCCAGTTCCCACGACCCATCTTAGACCTTTAATCACTAAATCAATTGATTTTTTTTAAACCGTTCCATAGTGTTGAACCATCTGGTAGAGAGAATGTAGTAAAGGTTAAGCTTGCGTTATTGGGCTCAATGTACTTTTTTTTTTTTGAAGAGGTTGAAAAGCGGGGACATATTAGGGGCCACCCTTCCCGTGAATTGGACCTGGGTCTTTGTTGAGAGAGCCCAATGACTTTTGCCATTGAAGTGTCCTTGTCAAGTCTTGGGCTCAACGTACTTACGTCGAAGAATTCTTGCCCATTGTCTTTGATTCTCTTTGAATAATCTCCAAATTACTTTTCTGCTTAGAGCCAAGTTTGCATCTGTAAGCACTCTTAAACCAAGACCTCCCCTAATTTTATCATTACACACCTGACCACAGAAATGACAGTATAATATAGATTAAATTTTTTTCTACTGACTTTGGCATAATATACAAGGACATATAATATGTTGGAATGGCCTGTAAGACTGATTAAATTAGCTGCACTCTTCTTGCTGTTGATAACCATCTACCTTTCCAAGCCGGTAGTTTATTCTACCGGCTTGGAAAGGTAGATTCCACAATTCTATTCTCATTCTACCCTCAAATAAGGACATCCCTAGATATGTTCCTGGAAAATTTGCCCCCTTCAATTGAAGTAACCTGCATATCCCTGTTTTGATTCTAGTTGGAGTGTGTAGGAAGTAGATTTTGGATTTTGTCCTGTTAACTTTTTTCTGTGATGCTCTTTCATATTCCTTTTATAAGTTATTCAAAGCTCTGGCCTTGTTTATCCCTGCCTTCCCAAAAAGGGCTATATCATCTACAAACTGTTGATGGATGATGTTGTTGATGTTAGTACTAGCCTTCTTCAAGTTCCTTTCCAACACGTCTGCCATAATAATGAACAAATATGGTGATAGAGGATCTCCCTGTCTAAGACTCATCTTGGCTTTAAATGATTCTGTTATTGTAGAGACACAAACTTTAATCCATTTTACCCATTTCGTCCCAAATCCAAACTTTTTTTAATATTGCAAAAAGAAAATCCCATTTAACCTTATCATAGGCTTTGCTCTCTCTTTTCTAGAAGTTACTTAATGTATTACTTCATGAACTACTATGATCCCATCTAGAATCTGTCCCCCTTTCACAAATCCTCCTTACTCTTTTGAAATAATTGTCTAATAGTGGTCTCAACTGATTTGCCATCACTTTCGATATTATATCTTATATGCCATATTACATAGGCTTATGGACGCCTAAATGAATCAAACAATTCTGCATCCTTCTTTTTTGGAATCAGGGTAAGTTATGTTTGCTTTTTATTTATAAGGTATGTACTGTTTTACTCTAGATTGTTCCATTGCCATCGATAAAGAACCCTTCACTATTTCCTAGTTATGCTGATAGAATGCTGCTGAGAGCCCACTCTTGGACCTGGGAATTTATCCTTATCAAAAGAGAAAAGAGTTGAATGAACTTCTTACAGAGTAATAGGCTCCATCAGTTTGTTATTGTCTTCATCTGTTATAACTGAAGGTACTTCTTGCAGTAGCTTATAATTAAGAACTTCAACCTCCTCCGATCCTAGAGTATTTTGATGAAAAAGCCTTGCTTCCTCTCTGATTTTGCTCCGGTCTTTAATCCAAACCCCTTCTACTGATTTAATTCTACTAATTCTGGATGCTGATCTCTATACTATTGCCATTCTATGAAAAACTGTGTTTTTATCTCCTTTTAACCAAATCTGTCTCGATTTTAATCTCCAAAATATCTCTTCCTTAATCAAAATATTATGATATTCACTAAGCAACTCATTTTCTTAGAGCATGGATTATTGTGCTCACCTTTTTGGAATTTTGAAAGTTTCTCTTTTAGTTCTTTTTTCTCAAAAATTTTTGCTCAAGTATTCTTGTTCCATTCTTTCAATCTTTATGTCATTTATTTAATTTTTTTTGGAAGTGTATACAGCCCACCGTTTCTTGAAGAATTCCACATCTGCGCTATCATATCAATAAATTGAGGATGTTCTTCCCACATCTGCTCATATTTAAAATATTATATTTTTCTAAATTCACTTACCACCATTTTAACTCTTATTGGCCAATGATCTGAACCAATCCTTGTCAAGGTATTAATTTTAGCACAAGTCCCTTTATCTAACCAATGATCTAAGAGTATGCATTTGTCTAATTTTTCTGCTATCAGGTTCTGGCCTGTCCTGTTGTTGGTCCATGTAAAGTTGTCTTCTTCAAACTTAGCCTCCCAAAGATTATTGTTTTGAATAAAAGCTGAGAAATCTCTCATACTTTGGGTTATTTTCCTAATTCCCCCAAATTTTTCATCCAACTTGGTTATGACATTAAAATCTCCTATCATGAATCTGGTTTCTTGGTCTGTACTTCTCATAAAGGCTTCAATCCCACTCCGTACTTTTGATTTGCATGACCGAGTTGTAGGTCCATAGACATTGATAAGGTAGCATCTGACTAATGAGGCTATCCAATGCCTAGTTTTATGAATGGTTTCACAGGAGGTTTTAACTGGATTCCAACATGTTAGAATTCCCCCCGTTGCTCCTTTTGAATCCACATCCCATTCACATCTTGCCCATACTATTTCATAGTTTTGGAAACTTCTTCCTTTATCATTTTAGTTTTCTGGATACAAAGAATATCAGGCTTATTACTTAAACAAAGGTCCTTGATACACCTCTGCTTTGAGGGAGCATTAACACGTCCTATATTCCATGAGATGGTAATCATGTCTAATTCTGGATGCTGACCTCTATACTATTGCCATTCTATGAAAAACTGTGTTTTTATCTCCTTTTAACCAAATCTGTCTCAATTTTAATCTCCAAAATATCTCTTCCTTAATCAAAATATTATGATATTCACTAAGCAACTCATTTTCTTAGAGCATGGATTATTGTGCTCACCTTTTTGGAATTTTGAAAGTTTTTTTTTAAGTTCTTTTTTCTCAAAAATGTTTGCTCAAGTATTCTTGTTCCATTCTTTCAATCTTTATGTCATTTATTTTTTTATTTTTTGGAAGTGTATACAGCCCACCTTTTCTTGAAGAATTCCACATCTGCGCTATCATATCAATAAATTGAGGATGTTCTTCCCACATCTGCTCATATTTAAAATATGATATTTTTCTGAATTCACTTACCACCATTTTAACTCTTATTGGCCAATGATTTGAATGAATCCTTGTCAAGGTATTAATTTTAGCACAAGTCCCTTCATCTAACCAATGATCTAAGAGTATGCATTTTTCTAATTTTTCTGCTATTAGGTTCTGGCCTGTCCTGTTGTTGGTCCATGTAAAGTTGTCTTATTCAAACTTAGCCTCCCAAAGATTATTGTTTTGAATAAAAGCTGAGAAATCTCTCATACTTTGGGTTATTTTCCTAATTCCCCCAAATTTTTCATCCAATTTGGTTATGACATTAAAATCTCCTATCATGAATCGGGTTTCTTGGTCTGTACTTCTCATAAGGCTTAAATTCCACTCCGTACTTTTGATTTGTGTGACTGAGTAGGTCCATAGACATTGATAAGGATGAAATGAATATCTGCAAAGTAGCATGTGACTAATGAGGCTATCCAATGCCTAGTTTTATGAATGGTTTCATAGGAGGTTCTAACTGGATTCCAACATGTTAGAATTCCCCTGTTGCTCCTTTTGAATCCACATCCCATTCACATCTTGCCCATACTATTTCATAGTTTTGGAAACTTCTTCCTTTGTTATTTTAGTTTTCTGGATACAAAGATTATCATGCTTATTACTTAAGCAAAGGTCCTTGATACACCTCTGCTTTGAGGGAGCATTAACACGTCCTATATTCCATGAGATGGTAATCATGTCTCATTAGGGTCTGCTGGCCCTGCCTGCGAATTACCAGTATTATTTTGCTGTTCGGTAAAGAGAAGTTCAACCAACTTAGATTGTTTTCCTTTCTCTATGTTTGCTCTTTCTTCCTTGGCTCTCACTTGATAATTTAAAGGGTTTCTTCTTTTTGCCTTGCCAGTATCAAGAGTAGGTCTTATTATTTTGTTCCTCAATATTCTTTCACAACTTCCCTTTTCATTAGATTCATCCTCTCTTGGCTCTTCTAAGGAAGCTTTTGACTTATCCTGCTTATTTTCTGGTATTTCCTTGTTAATGGTAGAGGTATTAACATCTAACACTATGTTTTCTCTACCACTTCCTTCTCTTGAATGGTGCATGGTACTTCAAGAGAGTCTTCAAAATATAATGAGGCACATTCCTTAGGTTCAATAGGAATGTTCATCTCTAAATCGGGATCATACCGAGTAGACGGTTTCTTGTTAATATTATGATCTTGTTGTACCGTGTCCTTTAAGCTTTGATCTACTTTTTCTTCATAGGCTAAAGTCTCAAAAGAATTGGTATTTCTTTCAATATCCTTACTTATTGGTCTCCACTATTTATTTATTTTTGGTAATTATTTTAATAGATTAACAGTGGGTTTTTATAGAGGATCCCAAAACCTTATGTACAAAATCAGCCTTACTTCTAATGATGCATCATGCCTCCTGGCTGGAAATATAAGCCTGATTGCAAGAAAGCACAACCTAGACTAATTGCCCGGAGGCTACAGAAAAGGCATTTAAGCCTGATTAACCAGATAACAAACCGAAAAAATTACCGGGATAACAACAAGTAATAGCCGAAGAAACCGAAACATTGGAGACCAAAAGCAAAACAACCAAACACCAGACAAAAGGGGAAACTGCCAGGTACGGGAAAAAACAGCAAGACCGCCTTGGTGGAGAAGGGTGCGCTGATAGCCACCAGGGCACCAAGTCTGGTGCGCCTTGGAAACTTGAAAGCAACTAGCTTTGGAAAAAGGACTGCACTTAGCGTGACTCGTGCTCCCACTATCGCATAGGGGATTGGATAGAGCTGCCACCCTAACCCGATACTCATCGGGAAGGACCTTCCGAAATCTGCGCGGGGAACACATCATGAAGGGATATCCGCTCTGGCCAATCTTTCCACCTCGGATGGGAAGCGAGATCGCCACACGACCGGACATGTGGTCGCAAGCCCTTTGTTGGCCATGTGGTCAGCCATGCGATTGCCTTCTCTAAGGATATGACCTGCTTCCCACCTGCCACGTTGGTAAAGGAGCGTTCTTGCCTCAAGAACGATGTTAAAGACCCTCTAGGACGGGTCTTTGGTGCGTAGGAGGTAGTTCACAATGTTGAGCAAATCTCCTTCGATAATTAGAGGCCGAGGATCCTTGAAGAGGATCTGGATTCCTTTCAGAACGCCTCGGGCTTCGGCATAGTGATTCGTCTAGGAGCCCAACTCTTCACAGTAGGCCACCACAAGATTCCCATCATGATCTCTAACAACACCACTTGATCCAGCAGGCCCAGGATTACCCTTTGCCGCTCCGTCAAAATTCAATTTAATCCACCCCACGGGGGGCTTGGTCCAAATAACACTTCTTCGACGGGGACCTGTTGTCACATTTTGCACGGGGTGCAATGTTTTCAATTTTTGTAAGAGAGCTGCTCTTCCTTCTCCCCCCTTTCTCTCTGTTCCCTACATTCTCATTCTTCTCAAAATTGACAGAACTTGCCCTGAAAAATGGCTAAGTGTCAGGGTATGCTGAGGTGTTCGGGTTTTTGCGGGCCATAAACAGGGGCAATAAAATGGACAAAATGAGCCCTGCCCTGGATATTTTATTATTGCAGATCTTCTCGCAAGCTTTCCAATGATATATTATAATAGGCGATCGGGTCAGCGGATCAAAAGTTATGGCCCCGGGAAGCTGAACTAGGAAACCCAGTTTTTGTGCGAAGTGCGCACTTCGCCCGATTTTGGTGCGAAGTCCGACTTCGCCCCTCTTTCTGGGCGCACCTTGTAAGCCGGCGGTGGCAGTCGACAAAGAAGAATGATAAGCTGCCGGAGCGAGTCCGTACGGCGCAGACACCAGTGTTCACCTGTGCGTAGCTCGACTTTTCAGCAGAGCCGGAATGCGCCCTTGACAGGTGTACAGTAGGGGAACAAACCCGGAATTTGACCAAGGCATGAAGGCCTTCCCAACTGCACTGTTTTCTGCCCACGCATCCCAAGGAGCTCCGATCCCAAGCGAAGATAGATAGATTGCCCTTCAAGGCAGACATGTGTCACACAGCATAACCCATCATACGACAAGTGTCCAGCTTCGGGATTTGAACCAAGACTGCCGACCAAAAGGGATAAGTATGGGCTGCACCGCCTGTGTCAGTAGCCTCATTCAAAGCTGATCTGAGTTTCCACCTGCCTCAGCTACCCACATTCCTGTCAATTTAAAGTTCTTCCCAACGCGCTGTCACGTGGCTGTTCAACCTTCAGGGAGACCATGCCGAGAGTACAGTCCAGCCCGACAGATGTCAGCACCAGCAGTTCCGCGACTGCTTTTGTCAGCTAATGTTTGACTGGGACTTTGTGCCCATTAATGTAACGGGGGGAACTTTGGGCTATAAATAGCCACCACGTTTTCATTGTAAAGTGGTGGAAGGGGAATGTTTGTTAGGGAACTACTGTGCTTACTGTAACCATGCTTCTGCATATAAATACAATTTGTATGCCTGGTTCTGTTCTACCGCTTTTATTTCTTATGCTTATGCTTTACGCGATTCTGTGTCATGGCTTGTTGATTCACTTCGGCATTTGATGGTCAGGCGCCTTTAGCATTATTTCTGTACTTTTAATTTTCGTATAATAGATGTGGTAGCAGTTCCATCAGTTATGTGTGAAGTTGCTGGCCCGTATCTGGTGATTGATGCGATCCCTTACTGTTAGTTCCTTGTAGGGAATGTTTGCTAGGGAGCCATTGAAGCTGTGCGGTTAAACTCTCTACCTAACACATATACCTGGCTCTGATATATCTAGGTTTACCGTCTACCCCTGTCAGTGTACGTATCTGGTGATTGATGCGATCCCCTGCTGTTAGTTCCTTGTAGGGAATGTTTGCTAGGGAGCCATTGAAGCTGTGCATACACTGCTTGTGTATCGGCAGTACGCCTAGGTTTTGCAGTTCTTTGTCATGCTTTGTGTTTGTATGCAGTAAGTAGCGGTGATTGGTGTGTTCCCGTACTGTTAGTTCCCCCCACCCAACTCCACTCTCATTTGTAAATTCTTTCCGTTTCTTTATCTCTTTCCTGCACTCTCATCTTACTAACCCCCGCAAGGAGCCGGCCTTCTCCGGAGATCGGCCCGGAAGGCATCCCTTCCTTCCGGCCTTTCAATGTTGGTTCGCGGGTCCAGGGCGCAATAGCAGCAAATCCTTTCCTCGTGGCGGATTCGTGACCAACAGGACCTGTGACAGCTTCCGGAGACGGGCAGAGATCCATCCTTTTGAAAATTGCTTCGCTCGGAAGGTGGGGACGGGGACTGGGAACAACTTTAGAGTTCTCGATGGCGTAGGATAAGGCCCTTTGAGCGACACAAGGAGGCACTTTTGGGGCTCTGCCAAAGACTCTGGCATTCCTCTCTAACCAAATTTGCCAAATGGAGTGGTGGAAGGAGGCCTCAAGGAGGAAGCGGAGTTTAGGATTCTTGAAAGGATTGGGCCATTGATGGAAAGCATCTTTGAGGGAGCGGGGAGAGCACCAAAGGATTTGGAAGGAGGATAGGACAATGCTGAGGACCGAGTGGGAAAAGGGGCAGTGCAGGAATAAATGATCCCTCGTCTCGCACTCTGCTAAACACATGTAGCACCTATTGGGGAAGGCAAAGCCCCTCTTGTGAAGGTTGTCAATGGTTAAGGCTTTGTTGTGAAAAGCAATCCACGCAAAGAAATTCACTTTAGGGATGACCCCTTTCCTCCAGACAACTTTCCACCGATAATCCAAGGCAGTCTTGCTGGTAAGAAATTCATAGGCGGATCTGACAGAGAAAAGACCATCCTCCGTGCCTCTCCAGATGATTCTGTCAGTCCTCCTAACAGATGGGATTAAAACCGATTGGAGGATGTTTGCCAGAAAGGTTACCTCATTATTAAACCCATCCACGACTGGAAGTTTCCACCGAGGGGGAAGGGTGCTCCGGTCTATGAAATCCACCACCTTGAGTTGGGAATTTGGGTTGGTCTGAGCTCTCAGGCCAGCAAGGTCTGCCCTCAAGCCAAGGGCTTCTTCAGACGCCCACCTGTCCTTCCAAAAGAGTATGAGGTTGCCATCACCCAAAATCCAGCGGGCTCCCAAGCTAATCAAATGACGGACTTGGAGCACAAATTTCCAAAAAGCCGAAGCTTCGGGGGGAGTCTCAGCATCGAAGAAAGAATTGGAGCCTAGATATTTCCTTTTGACCAGCGTAACCCACTCCACCGGGTCACTTGTTAGGATCCTCCAAGCATGCTTAGCGATCAAAGCTGAGTTCATAAGTTTTGATCTCCTCATCCCCAAGCCGCCTTGGTCTTTCCGCGAGCAAACCTTGTCCCAGGCAACAAGAGGGATTCTGAATTTTTCTTCTTTGCCAAACCACAGAAAGGTCCTCTGAATCTTCTCAATTTTGTAGTGGACAGAAGCTGGAAGCAGGAACACTGACATAAAGTAGGTTGGGATCCCCTGAAGACAAGCTTTGGTAAGGGTGGCTTTCCCGGCTTGCGACAGGAGTTTGCCTTTCCAAGTGCCTAGTTTCTTGTGAAGGCGTTCCAGGATCATGTTCCACATACTTCCACTGGCATGGCCATTGCAAGACAGGGGCAACCCCAGATAAGACGTAGGCAGGGAGTCAATGGTGCAATCTAAAATTCTGGCAATCCGGAGTTGCCTTTGTAGGGGAGTGTTAATAAAGTAGATTTTGCTCTTGATGTAATTGACCTTTTGCCCGACAGCCTGCTCGTAACGAGAGAGGATCCGCTTGAGGGATTTGGCTTGGGCAACAGACACCCCAATGGAGATGAGGGTGTCATCCACAAATTGTTGATGAGTGACAGGTTCAACTCTAGAAGTGGGTAGAATGCCGGAAATCTTGTTCTGACGAAGAGCCTCTTTCAAAGACCAGCTCAGAACCTCCGCCAGAAGGATGAAGAGGATGGGCGACAAAGGGTCGCCTTGTTTGAGGCCTTTGGCGCTTTGGAAATACCTAGCAGGGGACCCGTTGATCAGGACAGAAAAGAAGGGAGTGGATATGCAGCTGCAGACAAGGTCAATCCAGTGAGGATGAAAGCCGAACTTGAGGAGGACTGCACACAAGAACCTTCTATCAACTCTGTCAAAGGCTTTGTTCATGTCTAGCTTAAGAAAGAGTGCAGCATTCTTGGAGCGGTAAGCAGAGTGAAGAGTTTCATGGACAGTGATGACACCATCAAGAATGTTTTTGCCTTTAACGGTGCTTCCCTGACAAGCATCAACCAAGAGAGGAAGAACGGGTTTCAGTCTGTTGGCTATAGACTTGGTGAGGATCTTGTAAAAAACATTGCACAGGCTGATGGGTCGGTAGTCAGAAAAGCTTTTGCAGGTGGGAGACTTAGGAATGAGGGCAAGAAAGGTGGAATTGAGTTTCGGGTGAATGGATCTGGAAGCTTGAATATCCCGAATAGCTTCGCACACATCCGAACCCACAACATCCCACATGACTTGGAAAAAACGGGGGGGAAAACCATCAGAGCCAGGGGCCTTGTCTGGTTGCATGGAGAACAAAGCTTCTTTAATCTCGGACGAGGAAAAAGGTTCCAGAAGCTTGATGCTTACCTCGTGGGGACTTTAGTCGGAAAGTTGGCAAGCAAAGATTTCTGGATCTGTATGTTGCTGTTGGGAGGAGCGCCAAGCAAGTCCTGGAAAAAGTCAACCGCTTCGCTCCTGATTTCCTCTATCTCCCTGGTTACGCGCCCATCCTTGCAAGACACTTCTCTGATCTTGTTGGCCCCTCTGTGCCTCATGGTTGACGCGTGGAAAAACCTCGTGTTGGAGTCTCCATTCTTCAACCAAAGGTCTCTAGATTTCTGGCGCTAGCAGGTTTCCTCCCTTGCAAGAATAGAATGGTAATCCACCAAGAGGCTCCGTTCTTCCTCTCTAAGGCCCTCGGTGTAACCTTCGAGCTCCATTTTCTCCTCCAAAAATTTCAGGTTCTCCGAGATGGACCTTTTGGACTCGAAAATGTTACCGAAAACCTCTTTGTTCCATATTTTCAACTTCTTTTTGACCATCTTGAGTTTTATAGCCACTCTCTTAGAAGCGGTTCCTCCCACCTCCTGTTGCCACCGCATTGAAACCAATCCTTTGAAGTCTTTATGAGAAGTCCACATGGATTCAAATCTGAAGGGGGTCTTAAAAACAGGCCCGTCGTTCATCTCCAAAAAAATAGGGTTGTGATCAGACCCAATCCTTGGTAGGGACGAGAGAGTTGCACCACCAAGGATGGGAATAGCTTCTTGGGATATGAAAAATCTGTCGAGCTTGACTTGAATAAGGCTGCTCCCAATCCTCCTGTTGCTCCACGTGAAGGATGCCCCTTTGAGTTCGATGTCAAGCAAGCTGTTAGTAGAGACAAAATCTCTGAAGTCCTCCAAGCTGCGGTTGGAATGGTCGGATCCTCCTTTCTTTTCAGATGGATGAAGAGGACAGTTGAAGTCTCCCCCTAAGACCCAAGGAAAATTACTAGAATTTTCCCTCATCTGGGAAATAGCTTTCCACATTTCTGCTCTCTCCGTGGCAGAATTCGAAGCATAAACATTGGACAGGATCCAGGAAAAATTGGTGGTTTTGGAATGGAACAACACATTGATAATCCTATTGGAGGTTGATAGCAAGTTGCCCTCGACACTCTCTGGATCCCAAAGAACCATGAGATCGCCCACTGTTCCCACTGCAAGACTGGACAAAAATTTTGCCTTGGCCCAAATGGCCTTAGCAGCATTATCAGAGGAGATAGCATCAGTCTTGGTCTCTTGCAAAAAGTCTCCACTATTTATTTACTTTCATTTGTTGGGACCTATTTTTTGGAAGTTGAAAACCATCCTCATCCATATCCATTTGTAAGTTTCTCTTGCGGTTTCTACATGTGTTTCTGCTAGACTCTTTTTAGGGCATGACCTCTCAATATGCCCCACCTAATGACGATATGTTTCATAATCCATGGTTTGGGTCCACAACTTACCTCCATACCTAAGAATGATTGATTCTGGTAAAGGTTTATTGATGTCAATCATGAACAATATTCGAGCATATATAGCCAAGACTCTGTCTTTTGTAGTTTTCGAAATCTGAAGGAATTCTCCCAGAGTGTTGCCTATTGCCTTGAAGGTATCCATTTCCTAGAATTTAATGGGCAACCCATACATCTTGATCCAGACTGGTGCTAGGGATAGATTTACGTTTTCAGGTGCAAAGCCTTCATACCAACGGGTAAAGGAGAGTCCTGCTCTTCCTATAAACGAAGGACCCCCTTTTAAAGATCTCTTTCCTCCTTGGAGCAAAAAATGGCTAGGAAGAAACCTTTGGAAGAAAGGATAGACTCACTCCTGGAGACTTCCATCTCCTATCAATCCATTTTCTCAGAGCTGAAGCCCTTGGCCAAGACCCATTAAATTTACCAATGACTGCCCTATCTTTGAGTAACAAGAATCGTTGCTCTTAGAGGTCCTCCCTAACCTCTACTTCTAGGGATGATTCTAAGGATTTAGCTGTAAATCGGTCCATGGGAAGGAAACTATAACTCGATATCTATTGAAATTTACCAGTATATCCTATAGCAATTATATTATTTGAAAATAAACCTACAATAATCTGCATGTAGATCTTCTAAGATAATGAAGGAATAAATGAAACTTAGCTAAAAAATTATACTTCAAACAGAATGTCCTGGCCTTGCTGATGCCCTAGCCATCTGTTGCTCTTCCCATCATCCAAACCCTGACCGACAGATATCTACAATTTTGTTTTCATTGCCCTTGTTCCAGATGGCTGATCTCATAGGGTCAAATCTCTCTCAAAGAGTCAATACTGCTCTAATTCCCTCATATGACCACTTACTTTAAAGCTCTTCAAATTCTGCATAAACTGGTTCAAGAATCATCTGAATTGGACAACCCTTCACAAAGATATGGCTCCTGAAAGATGATATTTTTCTGGAAAAATTTGCCCAAATGCTGCCCTTGTTCCGGATGACTGTCTTCACATGGTCATATCTTCCTCAATACTGCTTGGATTCTTTCGTATGATCACTGATTTCAAAGCTCTTCAAATTCCGCACAAAATGGTACAAGAATCATCTGAGTCGGACAGCTTTATGCAAAGATATGGCTCTTGAAAGATGAGTCGTTTTTCAAAAAATTTGCCCTAGCTCTGCCGATTCATTTTAAAAATATATTTTTAAATTTACTACGTTTATATTTATTTCAACTGCACCAAATGCTTTTGAAAAAATGGAACCTCCAAACTTTTACCAACCTAGTAACCATGACAAACAAATCAGAGGATATCAACATGATTTTTGTGCCATCAAAAGTGGACTTTGAGAGCATTCCAATGGGTAGTCATATGCCAAAATTGGATATACCATCTGAGACAACAAGACAAAACAAGTTGAGCTGTTTGGTGCGTTAGAGAACCATGCAATCTGTGGATATTATTTTCCAAGTTCTTTTTTAAGATAAATATGTGAAGTAGGAGAATTCAAGAATAAATCAGCATTTGATGTTTATGGTTATGTAGCTGGGTCATGTTGTAAGTGGGATGGTTGAGGATGAGTATGATATTAAATATGGGTTTGCACATAAAATAATGGTGGTAAGGTAGTTGGTTTAGAATCTAGATAGTGGTTTTAAATGAGCAGGTATAAATTTCCTTAGCTTTAATGAAGTACTAAATCAAACTTTGCCTTTATAAAGTTGTTAATTCTTCTCTACCAGATCAAGATGTAATGGAGGTAAAGTCACAAGTAAATGTATAAGGATGATATTCACTTCCAGTTTTGAATCCCAGTTAAACTGTGAATCTTATTGGACATTTGAATAAAATAAGGCACTGTATTTAAAATGTGTACAGTTTTTGATTCGGGGATGGTTTGGGCAGGCTAAAAGTGTAATTTTTTTTTTAAATTTAAGTAAGTTTATTATACAGTATATGTTATATTTTACATTCGATTGATGCCAGCCTTCTTTTGTTTATCATGCAATACCTTTCTTTGTTTTATTTATTTCCAAGTTAACAAGACTATTGGTGTTGACATTCTCAGCAAGGCAATTAGGAGAGGAGCTGGATAGATGGTTGAGAGCTAGCGGTCAGTCCAAGTCTCCTGATGTACGAGGAGTGATTGCTCCGTAAGTGATAAATTGTTTCATGAAATTACAGCTGCAAATAATAAACTACTCTTATAGATCACATTTCTTCTTCATGCCTGAACATTTGTTTGCCTGAAAATTTATTTGATTAAACTTAATTACGCTTCTCCTTTATTTTTAGCTGTTCAAATATTTGCTAATTTTTGTCCTAAAATAGTTAAGCATTTGAAAACGGCAGGCATGCAGGCTACTCATACTCAGGCCGGTGTGCAGCATTTTCATTTGCTAATATCGATCCTGAAAGCACGTGAGTTATCCACTTTCCCTTGACTTCTATTGTTGGTGGGGATACCCTTTCATGCAGTGTTCCCTACAATTTTTTCATTGCATCCTGAAATTTGTGTGTTTTCTATCCGTTAAGGTGTTTTTCTAGTAACTAAATCATATTCTTGATAATTGTGTATGAATTTTTACTGAATTGTTAAATATCTTTGGTTCTAGACACTTCATTTTTTTTTTATGAATATCGACATTGAAGTCACAAGAACTTTCATACTCTGGGACTGTAACTTTACCATGACTCTTTGTCTTAAGTGGTTGCTATATTTCAATTAAATTCCTTAACTATGTGTATGGTAGGTTAAAGCAAAAGCATCTGTGCTTAGTACCTTGATTGAATGTATGTTAGTGCCTGAAACAAATTTTACAGTGTTATCATACAAGAATGACTTTGGCAAAGGATAACTCTGAGGAACTTATTAAACTAGGGTTTGGGGCCATTTGAGACAAATTTGGCGTTTAGACACTAATGTCAGGACTGTAACCCGTTGCTCCTAATGATATGAGAAGCATTCAGATTCTTCATGAAGGTTTGCCATTTTGTATTATTAGCGGACAATGTTCCAATGGCATATTTCAAGTAGAACTTAACTAGTATATTAAATAAAATGAGTAAGCCATGTATATAAATTCACATTCAAATTGTTTTATATTAAGTTCTTAGATGACCAAAAGCAGAAAGCGGGACCACAAGTCATATCATTCTAAGATACCTCTAAGGTAATATCTAAAGCATCACCCTTCCAAGCTAAATAAACTTTTCAAACAAGGCAAGAAACTATAGAATAAATCAAAGACTTCGGGTACGGTTAAGATGGTCTTAGTGGTTAGCGACTTATTTGGCTACCACTTGCACTAGTCAAAAGGCATGGAACACTCGTCTTGTTTTCAGAGATGGAAGACCTTTTCACTTTGATCCCTTCATGGAAGGCCTGTGCACCTTCATCCCTTAATGGAATTGAATTGAAATGAAATTATATTAATTCCCACAAATGACCAAAGAAGGATGCTGGGACTCGAGAGTATGACATGTTGCAATAGAGTGATGGTGAAAGGAAGAAACCCTCAAAATAAGAGAGTAACTAATAACAAAAACTAGAAATAGGAGAATACAAAATGAAAAAAGAGGGGGTAATTCCAAGGTGATTAAACTGTAGGATATGTGATCTTAGTAGGAATAGCCTAAGGGGGAGTTCCCTCAATAGACAGAGCTGATGATAATCAGTGTTGGTGACCAAACCAACAAGGTGACCATCAGATTCCCATGGCTGCATTGTGGTGTCGTTTTACACAACGCTGAAGGGGCCAACACATGAATGAATAATATCTGTCAAACAGTGCCCAAGTCTAAAGGGGATAATATGGGTGATACACAAAAGAAGCAAAACACTCCTAGAACCTTTCTTAACCTCAGATTCTGGGTCTGTAGGGGAAGAGAGGAAGGTAATGATGTATGCCTCTCCTTGAGGCTTGGGACTGTTGGGAAGGTTTGTGTCAACATGACAATGGAGAGTCTTGTTGCCAATGCTCAGAGTGAGGGTTTTGGGAACTGCATTAGCAATCTAGAAAAAGGAATGCCATTTTGCCAACCTATCTCCATTAGGGTGTAAATGGATTGTGTTCAGAGGGTGTTTAACACTGCCACTGTCTGAGATGGGCTAAAATGAGCTAAGCAGCTTGGTGGGTCCACATGTTCCCCAGAGGGGCTGATGCCTAAAGTAGCTCCTCTGTCAAATAAGCTATCTTTGATCAAGGTAGCAGCTTGGTGGGTCCACATGTTCCCCAGAGGGGCTGATGCCTAAAGTAGCTCCTCTGTCAAATAAGCTATCTTTGATCAAGGTAGGGGAAACAAACAATGATACCTCTCTTGAATACAATAATAAATGGGGCACTGAAAAATGAAATGCTTCTCATTCTACACTTCTCAGATAAGACAGATTGTAGCTGTCATTTAGGAGAATATGTGGTTGGTGTCACCATGATGTTGGTGAGAATGAAATCTCAATTGGTAGAGTGGAATTGGTAGGAACCAAGGGTTCCTAGCACAATAATTTAATAAAGGAGAAATAAATAAATAGAATCACTTTTAGATACGAATCACCTTTTGCATTGGTTTGGGAAATCCCTCCAATGGGTTTAAACAAATATATATTCTTCTTCTTGGATGATTTGTGTGAATGGCCAACCTAATATATATATCTACCCTAAAGCTACGTTGGTGAAGAGACGTGATGGTTCACGTTATGAAGAGATGTGATGGTTCACTTTGAGTTAATAATATAATAATTAAATGATTAATAATACTAACTAATACTAACTAATAATGTTAGGATGGAGGATCCTAACAGGAATCTACAAGCCATGTGATTGTTGATGCTATAGACAGTTGAGTAATGACATCATCAATGATTTGTACAAAATGCTTGACATAGAAGTCATCGTAAGCTGGAGTGGTGGTGGGGGAAGGTCCAACTGACCTGAATATATTATGGATAAATTTAATCTTTGATAGCTCTATTAATCACTTGCTTTCAGGCTTGCAGATTGTGTGGAAGGTGGGGGAGGCATGCAAATAAGTAACTATAAAGGGAAGTTAACCTGCAAGGAGTAACTAAAAAAGGAAGTTGGTTAATAGAGATACTAAACTATTGAAAGATTAAACTAATCTCTTTTTAGGTGAGCAGATTGTGTGGAAGGTGGGGGAGGCATGCAAATAAGTAACTATAAAGGGAAGTTAGCCTGCAAGGAGTAACTAAAAAGGGAAGTTGGTTAATAGAGATACTAAACTATTGAAAGATTAAACTAATCTCTTTTTAGGTGATCCACGTTGCCACAGAAAGAGTGGACATTTGTATAGGTTGGTTTACAGTGGCAAATGAAAAGATTACAGTTTAACCTCCTTTCGTTTTGTCTTTTTTCTGATGAAGTTGTCTAACCACCTCCCCCCCCTCTCTTCTTTAAATTCAAACCTTTCCTGCCATTTGTGTTGACAGCAAACTCACTCTCTGCAAATTCTTCAATTTTTTTCCTAATTATTTAATCTATGAGCATCTTTTGATGTTTGATTAAATGTTTAAATAAAATGTTCAGAGGAGGTAGGAAAATTTCTAAAGTTGATCACACCTAAATTCTCTTTGTCCATCCTACGAGCAATGCCAGCCAGCTGGTTCTGAACAATCTTGATAGTCAGCAAGTGCTGCTATGGAAAGTCTTCTGAGTCTCCTTCCATTTTCTTGGAGAAGAGCGTATCCTTGACAAAGGAAGCCTTCCTTATATGGGAAGTATGGTGTTTATCCTTCAAATTCTACCAGACTTTCAAGGCTAGTTTGGATTTGAATAACACTTTTGATAATTAGCAAGTGCTGATATAGAGAGCCTCCCTCCATTATCAGGGAGAAGCGTATCCTTTACATGGAAAGCCTTTCCTATATCTGAAGTCTGGTATTTATCCTCCAAATTCTGTCAGGCTAGGCCATCCTCAATCTGGAGATTTCAGGCACCATTTGATACCTCACTGAGAGTTTTGAAAGTGCAAGAGCTTTTCATTTTTTTGTTTGACCATCGTCAACATCCCCACCTGCACTACTAAAAAAATAACAGGCACTCTGCTTTTCCAGATTTTATAATTGTGCCTATTGAACTTTTGGGTCCTGTCAAAAACTTTTGTTTAAATTTGCCATTTCTATCTTGCAAATGTATATGAGACAGTTAATTTGAAAATTGATAGGTTGACTAGCTGGAGGTAGAGTAGTCGGTGCATAGTAGAGAAACTTGGACTCGCCAAAAAAAAACTTGGCAAAAAAAAAACTAAGAAAATACAAATTTTCATTGGAAAAAAGTTTTTTTTTTTTCATGCATATCACAATCAATTAATATTATACAAATCTAAAATTAATACTGTAAGTGATACAACCTTAAACTACACATGAAAGTGACAAAACACACATCAATGTAACTGCTGGGTGGCTGTTAGATTCAATCTTGGAGCATCTGCAATTCTTGTTGTCATTTAATGTGCTGTTTATTTATAATTATTTCCTTCTGATCAATATTTAGTGTTTGCTAATATTTCATATTGAGTCAGAGTCCAGAGAGAGTATTTAAGGCTGGTACATATCCCTTCTAGTTCCCATGGTTCTCAGATGATGGCTGTACTAGGGGATGCCTTCCATAGACGAATGGTTATATATGGGCTAGTGGCTACTGCTAGAAAATTCTTCAAGTCATGTTATCTCCCATTCTGGTTTTGTGGCCATACACAGGTGCAATGCTTAAACCAACAATGAATATGGTTGATGCTATTCTCTGGCAGAGTAAGGATAGTATATTATCCTTCAAAGGGTATAACTCCATATCACAATTATTAGTCAACTTGTATTCCTTAGAAAGAAACTTCAAGGACATTTTGTGCTTCTTCAAATGGCCTCTTGCTATTTTATGTGCATCTTATAAATCTCACTGGGATTGTGAGAGGGCCCAAGCACTGTACTGTTCCAATCTTTCATGTCTAATTCTTGATGCCTTTGAGTTGCCTCAAACATGGTGAATGTTTCCTGTGTTGGTTAGGATTTCAGAAGCATTTGTTTGTTCCTAGGCCTAGTGGTTAGATGAATGTTCTAGAGAATGCATATTACAGGGAAGTGCAGAGAAATTTTGCTCTTAATTATTGAAGGTGTTACACTTTGCACGGGGTGGGACATATTGCCATGGAACTCCATACAAGATTGGTTTGGATTCCTCTTAATGTTGTCTACCTTTTTGGTCTCAACTTCCATTGTTGATCTTCTTTGATCTTGTCCCTGTACTCTGCTGACTAATTTTTCTTTTCTTTTCGTCTTTGGTCCTTTGTAATCAGGTGGGCCTTGTGGTATTAGCCTTCCTTTTGGTTCTTGTTCTTTAATTCAAATGTAATTGTTGGGTGGCTGTTAGATTCTTGAAAACTAGGAAAAAATTGGGTTTACAATGCAAATGAGTGTTTTTTTGGGTCTGATTTCACCTTCTCTCTGGTCTCTCTGCAAGTGGAAACAGCAAAAATTAGGCCAATTTAGAAAAAAAAAAATTGATGCTGTTTGTTTGTGTTTTTGCCGCCGCAACCGATTTATTTTCTCAGATTCACTATTTTAAAAAGAGCTTGTGAGTTTAAAAAAAGAAAAAGAAAAAAGAAAACTCGACAAGTCCAGAAAAACTCACCAAGCCTAGTCAAAAAAACCTGGGAGGGCCGACGTGGGTGCGGACTTGGTGAGTTTTTTTAAAAAATCACTTAGTTTCGTAACTATGAGTTGGTGAATAATCTCTTAGAATCAACAGTTCTGTTCTAGGATTACTGCCAATGACTGTTTATGTGACATTTTAGCTTGAAAAACAAGTTCTGCAATACACGTGTACTGTATGCACGACCTTTTGTCTGGGTGATACAGTTACATTATATGGTATAATTCATACATTCAGAACCAGTCCTGTATTTTATACGTAAGCTTATACAAAATGCAGAAACAGAATGTACAACATTGAAATGGCAATTAAATATTTACAGATTTGACAAACAGTCGTTTCTCAGTGCAGGGTCGCTTTGCTCCAAGGTTTCATACTATATTAGTGCAGCCTCAACAAACTTCAGACTTATGCGACCTATGCCCCAAGTCACTGCTGTTTGGAAAACTGAAAATACCATACCTTGGACTTTTTCCTAGAAGTGATTTTTGCAACCTTGAACACTGACATTTATCCCCTAAGGCCCCACCATGGAGCTCTGATATTTCAATTGGATGTATGAGAGTTCACGAAACAGATAGACAAAGGAGAAACTATATCTATGGATGTTTTGAGAATTTACGAACCAGAAGAGAAATAGAAGGGACAACTTTGATTAGTGAGAAGAGTAGGCGTCCAATCTGCTGTATATAATAGGTTTCTATTCAACAACCGAAATGTGAAATTGCCTCAAAAACTGTCAACTACATAATTGTCATGTCTCATATTGTCAACTACCTAAGTGTTGACTGCCTTATTATCATCATATGTTTTCTCCTTATTGTCTGAGATTCTATTTAACACAATTTTTTTTTTCTGCAATTAACGTTTAAAAGATTATCAACCAATCCATGTGCGTGTCGTCTACCTTCAAGGATACCACTTGCATTATCGGCGATGAGACCCGGGTTCAACCCCCACGGCAAATATGTATACGAAGTAATGATAAAAAAAAAAGAAGATTATCAACCAAAAGTATTAAGAATCATGAATACAAAGTTTCCCTCTTTGGAGACTATTGATGCTAATGTATGAACTTTTCTTTTTCTTAGTAGCTGCAAGGAAATATAAAATAAAATTAAAATGTAATTCAGTTCTCCAGTTCTTTGGTTATACATAAGAATCACAGCCAACTAGTTGATTTCAAGCAATGTTATGTTCTAGGGTAATGATGATGTTATAGTTAGCCTAGGCATGCACTTTCTTGTAACTATTTTTTTTAAGGGTTAGATTATATATATAATTAGCTAAATGAGATTGAAATGGGCCCTATCCATATTACATCATGTCCACATAGTGGTATTACAACAGCTTGGCTATTAAGCATGTATCGTTTGGCAAGATTCTAACCTAAGTTTCCTCCTTGAAAGTCAAGGAATTTAACTGTTTGAACTAAATGCCATTTGATAAGGTTAGATTTTATATTGGGGATAGTGAAATAGATATTTTCTTTTATATATGTATATTTTCCTTGCAAGTCTGATTGTACATATATTTACTGAACTTTCTTGATGAAGATATTTATCAGGTCTCGTGTATTTCTTCTTGGCCCCTCGCACCACTATTATACTCCAAGGTGTGCTCTCTCAACGGCTACAGTCTACAAGACACCTCTGGGAGACCTGCCAATTGATTTAGAAGGTGACTGAAATTGACACAACTGCAAACAGATATACTTTACATTACCTAGGAGCATTTCTCTGCATTAGTTAAGGATTATTGTGTTCTTTGAGCCAAGTCTTCATTCTGCTGTTTTTTTAATATTCTTGAACACTTATTTTTTTTCTCAGTTATTATTTTATTTGTACCTTTAGTTTTGTTTTTTGAGCTGGTTATTTACTATTTAATCTTATATTTCCTGAGCATCTGAGTTTCAGTTAATGATGAACTGAGAGCAACTGGGAAATTTGAGGTCATGGACCTCGAGGTAGATGAGGCAGAACATAGCATGGAGATGCACTTACCGTACCTTGCAAAAGTATTTCAAGGGTAGCATGTCAACCCCAGAATTAACATTTTTCATTTTTAAGCCAAATTTATTGAGGCTCTTGAATCATATTTTCTTTTGCGTTTTTGTCTAGGTGGCCAGTGAAGATTGTGCCTATTCTTGTTGGTGCTCTCAGTGCTGAGAATGAGGCAATGTATGGATGTTTACTTGCGAAGTATGTTGATGATCCAAAGAATTTTTTCTCAGTATCATCTGACTTTTGCCACTGGGGAGCCCGGTAATTTTCGGAACTTTCGCTTGATCAGATCTTTTGCTTGACCAATTTTTCTGGAAATTGTTGCATGTTTAATTCATTCTCAGAAATGTATTGAGAACTCTTACCAAATGTTTCTGTCTATTTGCCTTTTCCCAGCTTCAATTATGTATACCATGATAGAAGGCACGGTGCCATTTATAAATCTATTGAGGCCTTAGATCGTAAAGGTATGGAAATTATAGAATCAGGAGATCCTGATGCCTTCAAAGATTACCTGATGGAGTATGATAATACCATATGTGGCAGGCATCCAATTAGTGTGTTTCTTCATGTAAGTAACTATATTTTATTTATTCATCGTAATTCTTCAATCAGTTGGGGGGAAACAGAGCCAAGTATGTTTATAAAAGGATAACTACATTTTTGAGAAAAATTTGGAACAGATGTTTGAATTTTAAATGTTGTATCTTGATAAAAATCTTTTTATCTGGGTTCTTGCATCATGTTCCTTTCTGTTATTTCTCAGAGTTGATGGGAGACAAAAATGAGTCTAGACTTATCCAATTCTGGTTCCTTTTTTATTTTTAATTTAAAAACAATACCTATATTTAAATGGTTCATGTAGACAACTACAGTTCACGCTGGCTTTTTTTTTTTATCTTTATTAACATAATATTTATGAACTTCACATTTCTTTCTAAATTTTCTTCCAGTGGGCAAATTTCGCTTTTGTGAAAGTTTTCAGTGCTTTTAAACGTAGTTATGATTTATCCTGTTTTCTGCTGTGTAATGCAGATGTTGAAGAATAGCACTGTGAGAATGAAAATCTCTTTCATTCAATATGAACAATCCAGCCAATGCAGAAGCATGCGAGATAGCAGTGTCAGCTATGCATCATCAGTGGCTAAAAAAGAGCATTGAAGCGATGCTTTTGTGACTTTCAAAGATATTATGAACGCAATTTTATATTTTTGGACTTGCAAGGGTTGTTTCCTTATTCATGTGATAATGTTTTTATTTATATTAAGAATTTTTAAAGTACTCTTATCAGACTTTTATTATTTTCTGTGGATTTTAGTTAAGGGAATTGTTTATCAAGTAACCAAATAGTTCCAGCAATACTTTCAACTTCCTTAAAATCAGAATGGTTATAGTGTAGATCATGAAGGTGAGGAATACCTAATGTGTCTTTTGATTAGTATGGACAAATCTTTTCTTCAATCTTATATGATCATAGAATTGAGATAATAAAAGCAAATGGTGACACAAAGTGCAATCAAGATCAGACTATTTGTAGTTTTTTATTCTGCAACTACCTATAAGTTCATTTTCTTTTTAATTCAATGTCTTATTTGATTGCTATGAAAAGGCTATTCTTTAAAACCAGATGTTTTGCTTTTTTTACATTTATTTCTGTGTAGGAATTATATTCAATGTATAAATTGATGTTCTTGAAAAATCTTGTTCTTTCCATTAGAGATTCTTGGTTATGGAGACCGGAAAACCATTGAGAGGACATAAGTCGTGAGAATCAATATGAATATTTTCAGGTTACGGAAGAAAAAGAAACATACTACATATGTTGCAAACTATCCAGCTGTTTAGAGGAAAGTGTAGGAAAAAATGGAAAGACTTCATTTTCATTGATATATTAAGGAAACATCACTTCTGAAGTAAAATCCATATCTGCCATATGTATAATCTTCATGTGGGGTAGGAAGATGGGGCTACAAGACTGAGCATGACTTTAATTTTTTACTTATAATTTGTTGTAAGTTTATGGGTAGCTGAATTATGGTGTACACAACTGTTGTTTTGTCATTTGAATATCTTAGGTCGACTTAAATACTGCATTGGGTTCCCCACAGCCCATTAGCTATGAAGTTGGGTTCTCATTCGTGTAACATCAATATGGCAAGACATCCATAGAACTTCGATGGATGATTTGCACAGTGTGCCTTCATTATTCTGTGGATTTGGAACTGTTATTTGCTAGATGCACCTTCAATATATTGAGTCTAAGGTTCTCATAGTTTTTCTTATTGATAAATTGATGGATGATTTATTTATGCTAGCAGGATAGTGTCTGATTCTTATTGCAATGGATATTAAGGGTCCATTTTTGCTTTGTATTTCTTCTGAACCTTCAAATACCATAACAAAGTGGTATTAGAATAGTAATTTGTATGGCATTTCAGGCAGTGCAAGGGAAGAACCAAGGGTCAAAAGGACAATAAAAAAACTTTGAAGCAAGTAGTGCTTGCCATCACCTTACATGCATAGTAAAAAATCCATATGTGGAGAAGGTGGTGGTGTTAATAGATTAAGGAAGCACAATTTTATTGAAAGATAGTCAACAACTCTTAATTGTTTTGTATTCTTTGTATCCAACATCTGAGTCATCATACTGAATGTTAAAACAATCTCTTACCGAGGAATGTGTCATCAACATCGAACTATCTATGGAGGATAAGAAGCTGGATTGAGGGATGTTTGAAGTCCCTTTAGGAGGTACTGATGTGGTTTTGGGTGTGCAATGGTTAAAAAAATATACGTGAATTCCTTAATAAATGGCAAAAGTCATAGACATAGGGGTATCAACTGACTGCCTAGTTAGATTGTTGACTGCCTAGTTAGATTGTTAACTCTTGTAGAAATGGAAACCCACAAAAGAAGGTTCAAGTAATAACCATTCAAATATATTCCTTGGAAATCCAAAAGGAAACTCTAGCTATTTTGTCAAATTTAGAAGAGACCGTTCAAAAACATCAATAGGTACTTTAGGAAAAGGGGTTTAACCTAGCACTATTAAATTGACTCCAAGCATCCATCCTCCTTAACTATGACCATAACGTTATCCTTTGAGATTGAATAATCATAAACTTTAGAAAAATGCTTAAAACATTGATATTCCTGGTTTTAAAAAAAGGAGAAAGAGATAAAAAGAAAAAGAAAGAATAAATGATGCTCCCAAACTTAAGGGAGCTGAGTAAATTGGAGATAATTTATAAGATGAAAAAAACAAGTTGTTTCCTTGACAAAGACAAGTCTTTGTTTCAGTTATTACAAAATACGAGTAAGAAAAGTGATGTTCTTAAAACTGCATTTGGAATGCATGGGATTATTATTATGGATATTGAGTAATGCCTTTTGGTCTAACCGATACCCTCCTGCATTCCAAAGCATTATGAAGTCTGTTTTTCATCTATTCCTCAAAATATGTTTTTGTTTTCTTTGTTGATATTTTTATAATAAATCTTGAGAAATCCATATTGAGCATAGTGATGAAGCTTTCGAGAGTATAATGAACTTTTTGTCAAAAGTGCAAGCATGATATTAGTTTCCAAGAGGTTGAGTATTTGGAACACATTTATAGGAAGGAGTTGGTAAACCATAAGAAGAGTGAAGTAGTAAAGGAGTGGTATACTGCTAAAACCAGTAGAGGTTTGATGGGATTTTTTGGACAATGTGATTGCTATTATAAGTTTGTTAAGATTTATTCTCATCCCTTCACACTTCCCAACAATTTTATTAAAGATATTAAATGTGTAAAGCAGCTCAAACACAATAAAAGGACATGTTGAATTTTATTTAAGTTTAGGCTACAATGTGATGTTTTAAACCAGGCATTGACTTGGTAATGCAAAAAGGGTGTACTTTGGGCTTTATACACGAGTGTTTGAATAATAAAAGTTTGTTGAGGCCCACTCGTGGAAAAGGTTGCCCATAAGTTATGCCATCAAACAATATTTCAAATGTTCCAAAGTCAAAATTGATCATGAGAACCATAAGCGTTTCTTGAAACACCTATCGTCATAGAAGGAATAATATAATTGAATTACAAAAATGTTTGGATATGACTTTGAGATCATGTATAAAAAGGGTAGAAAGAAAGTTGTCAATGCACTCAATAAAGGACTATGCGTAGATGACTGTATGTGTATTTTCTTTGTGGAAAATAATAGTAGCAAAGGTCAAATATAAAACAAGATCTTGCGTCTCAAAAATTTGTTTGAATAGAGACATGATTCTTCATGGTATAATTGATTGGAAGAATATCTAATTTGCCAGCAAAAGAAAGTAGAGACAAATCAAGGTTCTAGGAGATCTCTAGGTGATTCCGTATTATTCCATAGAAACATTGAAAGTAACAATAAACTTCTTTACATAACCTTTCAAATTCGATGGCAAGGATATGAACTTGGAAGTTGTGGATAGGGTTATAGAACATTAAGCAATTCATACTATTATCTCATCTCTTCTCAACGAATATAATAGTTGAAGTATTTACACACTATACCAAAATAGACGATGACCCATAATTATTGAGTGATGATAGTGACCCACTATTCACTAGCGTTTTTTTGACAAATTTATTTGACATCTTATGCAACAAATTAGGACACAATTCTTGCTACTCATCACATGGGCACAAATTGAAATTAGCAAGAAATATTCAAGGGTTATTAAGCAATACAACTGGTTAGGTGGTATGACACTACATCTTTATGCTAATAGGTGTTTCTACAAGACATGTCTTCTTTATTCCTCTCATGTTGGGAAATTCACATCGGAAAACATTTTTTAATTATACTATGCATCACATGCTTTAACCCTTGGACATATGACCATAATTATATACGTAATTGCTAGCTCTTCTTCTCTCATTTCCTTGGGTTTTATAATACCCATGATCCAACCCAACCTTCAATGTTGCTAGAGGAGGATTATTGCAACAAATAATATTAAAAGCAATACAATTTGTGCATCACAAAGAATTGAACTTGTTCTTGGTGCTAGTGATACAATTCTTGTTGGTTGTGAATTGGGGGTGGGGGGATAGAAAAGAAGTGATTGTAGAGTAATTGTGACCATGAGAAGGATTTATGCGAGAGACTATTTTAATTTTAATGCAAAATAAATACAATACAAGCATTTATGATAGAATTGAGTTGTGAAGTATATATCATGGCTTAGTAAAGTGGATTGCAAGGGTTGGAGGAATTACTTGCTCATAGATTTGAGGATAATGGCTTATGAATGAACGAAGCCTCAAGACACAAAGCCAAATTGTGAACCATCCAATTTTAAAAATATTTTGTTGAGTTTCTTTTGTGGTTTCAACTATGGTGGATCATTGAAAAAATTATCAAATATTGAGGATGTAAAGACAATTAGATTTAGGTTGGGTTTTTAGCCTTTTTTATCTTTTGTTTGATTTTTTAATATTAGGATGGATTTCTTCCAATTTAGGTGAGACTTATGTCTATAGAAAACACAAAATAATGTTTTGGTAAGGAAGTATATATGTGGGTTTGTTTCATTCATTTTTTAAAGAAGAGTAGTAAGACTTTTGATTGCCATTCTCGAACCTTTAGCTTGGGTTTTTCTTGACTAAGTAATGCTCCATATTTTACAACTATGATTATCTTCTAGGTTCTTTCTTCAAAGTACAAAGGTGTTGTTACTCATTTTGGCAAAGAATTATGTATGGAATACATGGATTGATCATATGCAATGGTATGAGTAGATGGAAGAAGTCTAGAAAGTATAAATGTAGAACTTACAATGGAGCAAGCATTGTTGACTATGTTATTTTCTCATAAAGTTTGACATAGAAGATAATGGAAGGATTGAAGACTCTTCAATGAAATTAAAATTAGATCATAACTTAGTGTCTATAAAACTATCATTGTAGGAAAGAAATCAACAAATACAAAAAGTGCAAAGTGATCAACAATTGTCAATAGAGGAAAAGGTGCTCATAACCCAAAGGAATCATTTAATTTTCAAGGAAGCAGTAAAAACAAATTTTATAAAGTGAAGAAAAATAAACAAGAAAGAAAGTGAAACAAATTTTACAAAGTAAAGTAAAAGTATTTTTTTAATATTCCCAAGGCCATAGTCTATATGAGACAATCCTTATGGAGGATGTTGTTTACCCAATATATAGTTATCTAACCACACTTTGATTGTTGAAGCATGGTGTACAACCCCACCCCCTGTAGGATTTGAACCTTGGATCTCTATTCAGGGTTTCAAAGTCTTCATTTTTAGGCCCACAAGGGGAAGAAAAAGAAACAAGAATCACAAGTTAACAAAATAATTTGAGGTATTGAAAGGGTGCAAAAGGTCTAAAGTTAAGAAGAAGTGAAAAGGTAAAATTTCAATAGATTCATAGTGCATTAAGGAATGTAAAACAAGTAGAGTTATAAAAGAATCAAATAAAGAAGATGAAAACAAAAGCTTATAAAAATGGATAGTGAAAGCTAAGAAAAAAGGAGTGGATTGTGATATTCAAGCTAAACATGTTGATACACTAGCACTGGATTCATAGTAATTATTGTTTGAAGAGGAGAAAGTAGGAGAATTCATCATCAAATTCAATGGAAAAATATCAAATATTACAAAAAGAAAATTGATTAGGGCAAATTTTGGGATTGGTAGTTATGGTTCTTTATAACATCCTTATTCTATAAGCTACTTTTGGTCTCATGGACATTAAAAACCTTCTATTCCATTCTATAGTTAATAAATAGTACATATGTTATTTGTTTATTATGATTTTTCACCCTAGGATAAGTTAATCTTTTCTTTCAATCATACTTTACTCACTTTTAATTTAACAACCATTATACAAGAGGAGAAAGAAGAGAATAAGAGAATTTATCATCAAAATCAATGTAATAATATCAAATATGATAAAAAAGAAAATTGATTGGGTCAAATTTTGGGATTGGCAATTGTGGTTCTTTATAAAATTCTTATCCGATAGACTACTTTGATCTCGTGAATAATAAAAACCTTATATTCCATTCTATAGTTAATAAAAATGAATATGTTATTTGTTTATTATGATTTTTACCCTAGGATTAGTTAATATTTTCTTTCAATCATGCTTTACTCACTCTTAAATTAACAACCAACCATTATTCAAGTTCATAGCCATTGTTTCAAATCTTATTAGCATGCTCATTGCACAATATTATAGTTGTTAGTGTACTTTATATAGGATGACACTATTTGAAGTCCTTATGTGTACCCTTCAAATCCTACTATTTCTTAGTTAGAGATCATCCTTAAAGTCCTATTTGAGAGTGTGACAACAACAAAACTAAATGAAAACTTGACTATAGTCCACAATCATATGATGCAGTACATATATTAGGAGCAAAACATAGTTTGAAGAAGATTAGTTTTATATTTTTATTTTTGAATGAAAAAACTTATATTAATTAAGATTAATCATACAAAAAAAGGGTGGGTGGAATTAGCACACCCACAAACCATAAAAGTCGCTAGGTGGAGGATATCACACCTAATAAAAAGCAAAGTCCAAAAAACATTACTACATGCCGTCGTGAACAATCATTACACAAACATCCTAAGACATAATCATTAAACAAAGATCAAGGAGCGAGAAGGAAGTTATCTTCCTCGCTGACATATTGTCAGTCTCCATCCGAAGAGACTAGGGTATTCCATCCTTCTGCATTACCGCCAACTAGTCTATTGAGGAATGAAAGGTGTATCGGTATGATGAACAACAGTCAAAGTAGTAGCAGTGTCACCTCACCCAACAACTAGCTCAGAAGCGACAGGACAAACATCCCACCCAGAGTTCTGGCAGGAGGAAAAACCAACTCCATCATCCAGGCATCTGCGGCACTGAGGGTAAGGCTATGACAAAAGGGGTCAAGGGCTTGAAACGAGAAAAATAAAAGGAATCACTTTCATAGACCATCTAACCTCTCGAGGACCCTAATTGACTCAACTTGGAAGTTCGACCAAGTAAACTAGACCTCCCAAGAAAAATTAGAGGACGTAAAGCAGGAGTTCGGATCAAACATATGCAACTTATTTTTCATAAAAAACCAGGCCTCCTATTCACCAGAGCACCAACATCTTGGAGAGTGACTGATTTTATTCGAATTATTTTCTACCATGTTGAAATCACCGCAAAAAACCTAAGTGGCTAGAGGTACAGAGAAAGCTAGCCATCACCAAAGAAAGCTCCTAATCGAAGTATCGTTAGAGGTATAAATGTTGACCACCCCAAACGGCTTCCCTCTAATCTCAAGTAAAATCCAAACATGAGGACTTGTTAGGATTCATAATATCCATGACATCCTCTTAATCACCTAGGCCTTGAAGCGGACTGAAGGAAGTAGCATGCCCATTGAAATTACCCTCGCCCAAGGATATTTGGAGAACAAAATCATCGTGTTGGCGACGCTTGTCAAAGCTCAAACCCAAGATGTTCCTTGAGGGACTTCGAGAATGACGAACTTTAAAAGCTTGTTCCTCCACAGTTGCAGGTATGTGGGCGTCACCGATGAAAAATTTGGCATGGTAGTGGGAGAAGTCTCCACAACAATCGAGGCGAATGTAGGGCCAGACTAAACAAAAGCTGAAAAAGGTTGTGGTTGAGTAACTACAGGGGCGATCAGAGTAGCATTAAGGACCTCTACAGCTTGCATGGTAGACTGCATGTTAACGATAGCCAACATGGTGGCTTCAAAAGACTGCATAGAGCTAGTAGGGGCTTGCATAACCTGGGTATCAACAAGCCTAGTCTGAGTAGGCTGCACAGAGGGATTGGCCTGTTTAGAGTGCTTAGAGGCACAATTTTTTTGAGTAGTAACCATTTGCTAGTCACCTTGGCGTTCCTGGGCTCCATTAGACTGGGCTACCGAGGCAGTCGAAGGGGGTTGGGTCTGTTTGAACTTCCACTCCATCAGTGGGCAATCTCGAATCTTGTGAGCAACAGACTGGCAACGATAACAAGTATTCGGTAAATTGATATAGGCTACAGGTTGCCTAATGGAGGTATCACCAATCTAGATATATATGAATTTTGGAAGGTCTTTGGTGAGGTTGACTTTGACACAAGCCCGCTTGGTAGGGCGAGCTGAGAAAAACTGTTTAGGCTCAAGACATACAAACTTGCTAAGGGAAGAGGCAAGCATTTGCAAAAAAACCAAAAGGGGATAGGTAAACCCGGGAACTCAATCCACACAAGAACTTCCAGCTTAGCTTGGTCACTGGTTGTGAAGTCACGAGTGTAAGATTGCAAAATTAACAAGGAATTTCTCACCATCCAGGGACCTTTGGCTAACACTTTTTGAGCTTGAGCAGGATCAGGAAAACTAAAAAGGAAATAACCCTTGGTGAGATTCTAAACATTCTCAACTATCACACCATGCGGACCCCAAACTTGTTGCACCTAGGACCTAATGAGGGTATCATTGGGAATTCTACCCAGGAAATACCCGACAAGGGTATGTGACTCAAACCAGTTGCAAGAATTATGAAACTCATACAAGGGAATGGAAACAACAAGGATAGTACTATTACCTCTTGAAACACTTTTGGGACAAACTTTCTTGGGTGCTTCCCTAGCACCATCTCTCCCCAACCAGCTCAGTAGCAACTAAGCTAGCCATTAGGGCGGACGCCAATTTTAATAGGACAAAACACTGCCCTAGATGATGTTAATGCAAATTTGTGACAAGACCCAAGTAATATTTTCCAGCCTTAAGCAACACCCAACTGAGCGTATGGAATGCAACATGGACAAGGTTTCGACGATTCAGACACTACATGCAAGGCTCTCCCATATAGCTTGGATTTTATCCATGTATATTTGATAAGATTCAGATTAGTTTTTTATTGGTTGTTATCTTATAGATATATAAACATATTTAATCTATTAAAATAATACTAGTTTGATAATTTGGAAGTGAAAGATATTTTGAAGGAGATCATATTTTTTAATGGTTGCAACTTTACAACCAAATATCTTTATGACAACAAAAGAGCAACATTTTGGCCCCTACAAAGTGATCTACTAGATTGATTGTGTAGCATATGAGTTGAAGTAACCTCTATTTCAAAGATCCATCTGATTTTCATATTTTATACATATACAAGGTAATTACAAGCAAATTATAGTTCAAACAAAATTTTGAATGGTAATAAAGGAGGAAAAATCATGGAACTAGAACATATGATTAGCAAAAAGTGAAGCAACTACACAATCAAGTTTTAGAAGAATATTTTGGTTAAATATATGACATGGAAAGATGGTCAATATTTACAAAACCATTTAATTTTTAGCATTGAGGGCAATGAGTTTTCAAGGAGGCATACTATATCCCTAACTAGTTAACTACTTGTAATCTTGTTATTGGTAGTAAAGTTTTTTTTTTAATAAGCTATGCATAGCTTCTATTGGGGGCCATTCCCATTACGAAAATAAAACATTACATTGCTCTCATTACATTTCTAACAAGTTAATTAAAACATATAAATTTGTCTTTCTATTTTCCACAATCAACTCCTTTTATATTAAATACCTTCAAAAATTTAAGTTCTGTCAAGATGAAATTCAACACTACGAATTGCTAAAATATTTGTTGCCCAAATTCTACATCCAAAAATATCTTGTCTATAACGACCTCACAATTTTTTAATACCTTTTTTTAGGGTTCTTATTCATTCCCCTATTATTCCAAGATTAATTTTTTGATCAGTGAAAATTTCATTAAAAGTGGGTTTTGAAAGGGGCCCCAAAACCTTTTTACAATAGGTCAATAGACCAAAGGATAGGCCAAAGGAAAAACACAATAAAATCCCGCCCAAAGCAGGAAAAGAAAAAACTCCCACCCAAACGGGAAAATTAAACCAAGAAAAAATTAAAAACTCCTACCCAAAGTAGGAAAATTGAAAATCCCGTCCATCAAGAAATTTGAAAATCCCACCCAGCAGGAAATTTGAAAATTCCTGCCTATGCAAGAAGAATACAATTTGAAAAATCCCACTCAAGGGAAAAACTAGAAACCGATATCCCACTAAGAAAAAATCAAAAAATAAAATTGCTAAGCAAGAAAACTACCCCGAACAGCTGGATGGAATAGAGGAACCGCCATGAAGGATCATCCCACCCAGGGAGGGCCGGGATACATGTCGAGCAAGAAAACCACCCCGAACAACCGGATGGATCAGAGGAACCGCCATAAAGGATCATCCCGTCTAGGGAGGGTCGGGATACATGCTGGGTTGTAGGAAAACAGGACCAGAACAACATCCTGCACAGGGCTTGGAAAATGGAGCAACAAATCTGAGGATTTTCATAGGCCACAAAATCCCCTTACATATTAGGTTGAGCTACACGAAAACCATAGGAAACAAAGGAAACAATAGAGGCAGAATCACAAGCCACAGGATAGGGGTAAGAAGGTCCCAGGGACCCAAACTAAAGGAGCCACTGCGTTAATAGGTTGTAGACAACAAGCACAGGTCCTCTCCAAGACAAAAATATGTAGTAGGAAACCCTAGACAACCTCCAAATCCATCAACGAATAACTTTTGGAAATAAAAAAAGGAAGACTAGTGGGATCTGAGCAGCAAGCAAAGCATAGGCCACACCCAAGCCAAGAAAGATACGTTCAGAACCCACCAAGTAGACAAAATCCAGGAACATGAAGAGTAGATCCACATAAAAGAAGCATGTGGTCCCCACAGACCAAAAGGATTATATGAAAACCTGCTCAAGAAGCACCAAGACGAAGTCAATCCCCTCTCCCAAAGCCGTGATGCACCACATATGGAGAACCGCTGCAACCTGACTCCAAGTAGAAACCTACAATAAACCTAGGACAAAACTGAGACCACCAGGGAAAAAGGATCCCTAAAGCAACACAGAAAACCCAAGGAAGGTCCCAGGGATGTCCTAGAATAGAAGCACACGAAAACAACCCTCATTTAGGCTAGGAAAGGGGTAGACAAATAGAAAAGTGACCTCCCACCCCAAGGAGATCGTCTGCAACACTAGCCAACCAAGAAGGAAGGGCCAGGGAAGTGCCTAGGAACTGGGACAAAACCAAGGGAGGGGGAAGCAGAGAAGCAGATCGGGAAATCTCATGGGATGTTTGCGGGATTCCAAGATTATTTTCATTATTATTTTTTGTTTTTATTTGTGGGTTTAGCCCCACTTCTTGTTAGCGCTTGTGATATTTGCTTTTGTTTTCCCATATCAATATCCCTTCCTGTTTCTTTTTCTCTTTGTTTTTGCTTCATGGGTCTTTCTCTTTTTTTTTTCATTCTCAACAATGCTTTCATCTTTGTCAATCTCTTCAATCTTCTCACATTGCTCATAGTAAGACTTATCATCTTTAGGTTTATCTTGTACTGAAGGATTTAAAGTGCAAGGAATAATCTCAAAAGCACAATCTTCTTTAAATTTCCTTGGAGACCCTAAAGTGCAAGGATGCTCTTCTGTAGCAATTATCTTCTTATTTTGCCCTAAAAATCCTAAATTGGTATGGGTTTCCTCCAACCTGATTTCTATATTATTCTGCTCTTGAAACCTTAAAGTGCAAGGGATAACATCTTCACCACTTTCACTTTTTTTACCTGAAGAGGATTCTATACTAGATGAAAATGAAGATGATTTACCTGGAATAAACTTGACCTTTTTTGCTATCTTTGTTTTGGGTTTTATCTCATCTTATTTTGCACCTTTAATTCCTTCTAAAATTACCAATTGATATTGTCGATAGGATTTATTTGCCTCTTATTTTGGAGTGGAATATCCTTGATTTGATCTAGCTTCTATTATTGAATATTTTTCTTGTTTCGTCTTGAACTTTATGTCATGGATAGAATTTTTTGTCTCTTTCTTCATAGTTTTTACTTTGCAAACTCTTGCCATGTGTCCAATCTCAAAATAATTGTGGCAACAAAATGCAATATTTTCATAATCTACTTGTTGATCCCATTCTCTTGATTCAAATTTAATCTTAATGGATTGTGGCAAAGGTTTTGAAATATCCATAGCAACACATATTTGAGTATATATAGCATGCTTTCGCTCCTTAGTTGTTGGTCCTTGATGAATTCCCCTAGGGTATTTCCAATATTTTTCTTATTTTTTTTCCAATTGATTATAAAGAATTGAAATGGGTCCCACCCATATTACATCATCACCACATAGCGGTAATACAAGAAAGCTTGGATATTATCCATGTATCGCTTGGAAATATTTGAACCTTGGTCTTCTCTTTAAACATTGAGGAATCTAACCGGTTGAGCTAATGCCACTTGATGTATTTCCAATATTTTTCAAAACATCCCTATTTATAAGCTGATATGAAAGTCCAAAAAGCCTAACCCACACTAGAAACTTCTTAATAGTTTCTAACTCAACATTTTTTTTTCATTCCATGGTCTCAAATACAGTGCATCTCTTCCCCTAAACCATGTGCCACCAACCATTATTTTATCCCTATTTTTTGAACTGGAAAATATGGTGAGGAAAAAACCTTTGGGAATAAAAGTCACAAAATAATTTGAATTCAATCCCCACTTCCACTTGATCCAATATTGAATCTCCAAAAACCTTGTCCATGATCTATGGAACTTACATTTTTAGCCCTCTACTTTTAAGAACCATTATATCATGCTCAATTATCTCATACTTGATACTTACTTTTGGTGTACCATCTGCTACATGGATTGAACTTGTCATGTATTTGCTCTTTCACTTATCTCTAGCTTGGGCCTTCATACTTCCAACTAGGGAATTTTTATTTCTAGCTAGGGCATCTTGAATTCCCATTAGGGCTTTAAAAAATGACTTTTCTTCCATAATAGCTAATGCGGCTTGCTCTTGGCTTGCACTCCCTCTTGAGTCGCACTCCCTCTTTGCTCGTACTCACTCTTGCTACCAACTTACACTCTCTCTTGCCTCACACTTGCTCCTGGTTTGCACTCCCTCATGGCTCACAATTGATCGTGCCTCTTTTTTTCTTTAGCATTTCTTTGCTTCAATATTTTTTTGGAAATAATGTTCCACACATTCATGGTAAGATTTTGAAGCCTTGATGCACTCTGGATGAACTTGTTGCTCTTTTGCCATTATTGAATCCTGGCTTGCACCACCTCTTAGTTTACACTCCCTTTTGGTTTGTACTCTCTCCTGCCTCGCACTCACTCCCAACTTGCACTCTCTCTTGGCTCACAATTACCCTTATCTCTTTTTTTTCTTGGCGTTCCTTGGCTTCAACATTTTTTGAAAATAGTATTTCACACATTCATGGTAAGGGTTTGAAGCATTGATGCACTTCGAATGAACCTATCGCTCTTCTGCCATGATTGAATCTTGGCTCGCACTCCCTCTTCGTTTACACTCCCTATTTGTTCACACTCCCTCTCTGATCTCATTTTCTCTAGGTTTGTACACTCACTCTCAGCTCACACTTGCACTTGCTATTGTACTTACTCCTAGCTTGCGCTTGCTCTCACTTTTGGCTACACTCACTTGCACTCGCTTTTGGTTGCACTCACTCACACTTGCTACTACACTTACTACTGACTCGGGATCGCACTTGTTGTTGCACTTATTCTCGACTCACGCTTGCACTCATTGCTGCACTTACTCCTGACTCGTGCTCGCACTTGCTGCCGCACTTACTCCCAACTCATGCTCACACTCACTCCTGCACTTACTCCTGGTAGTAAAGTTGTGTGCACTAATCAATTAAATATTATGGGTTGACTTAGGTTTTTTTCATTCTAACCTTATTTATCTATAAATAGATATTTAATTTCTCATTTTTGAATCATTAGATATTGATTTTTCTTTCATTTAGTAGTCTTCTATTATGAGTCATCGCTCAAAGTGATGATACATTCATATTATTAATTTTGATAATTTATTCATTGTACATTCATTTCTACTAAGCATCTAAAGGGGTATGTAGTAAGGTGAATGGAATGGAAGGTAGGTCCCATATAGATGCACAAATAAGTTTAGTTAGTGGATTTCAAGTAATACTATATTAAGATATATTAATCTTTTTCTATGCAAGACTATCTAGCTACCAAACAAATAGGGTAAAGTGCAAGTAAAGTAAAGGGTTTGTAATAGATGAAAGAAATAAATGTACTAACATCTAAGAGATTCATAACTTGATGCTTGATCTTAAATGCTTATTATATGGTTGTTTTTTCCTTTGATGCTTGACGATGCTCCTTAAAGATAATTTTCTAATATTTAGGCCCCACCTTGAACTTGAGGTAAGGGTTATTAGGGGAAAATAAAAAGGGTGAAGGGAAGATTTTCCTTTGAAGGGACTCTGTTGTCATAGTGCATAGTGGCTCTTCACTTATCTACTTTTTGTTGTTGTAATGCCAAGTGCCTCTTCATTTATCAACTCTCCACAACTATAGTGTCAAGTACCTCCTTGCTTGTCTATTCTCTGTTGCTACAGTGCCAAATGCCTCTTCAGTTATCTATTCTCCAATGTTGCTCAATATCTTTGCCTCTTCATTTGCTTATCCACTTGTCACTCGCTTCACCATTGTTCCTTGCTTGATCGTTGTTTGCCTTCCCTTAGATTTACCGCTTTTTGCCTTTCTAGTTCACTATCTCTTCTCTGGAACACAATTCACCTTACAATCCTTTCACTTCATCGCACTATCTTGTCTAGGCTTCGTTGGTCCTTATGTTGCTTTTTTTTATGCTCATGTCACTTGCCTGTGCTTTGGTATTTGGCTTGTGCTCTTGTTCACTTGCTAGTGCTCAAATCACCTACTAATGCTCTAGTCTCTAACGTGCTCATTGGTGAACATGTTGCTTGTTGGATATTTCCTACTGTAATGGTGTCATAAGCTTATGATATTCTATGTATAGTGCTATAACATCTCTTAAACTCTTTCTCTTTGATGCATCACCTTTATAATGTTGTTTTTCTTCTTGCTATTCTTTGTTGTGTTGTCTTAGTTGAATGGTCGAATTACTATTCTTTTTCAATATAGTCAAAAGACACTTCTCTATAATATAGTCAAATGACTATTCTTTCTCATTAATATAGTTATATGGCTATTACTTTTCAATATAGCCAAATGGTTATTCCTTCTGCAATAATAAATTGTAGGATATTTCCTACCTTATTGGCTTCTCGAGGCGATTCTCTATTGGTCTCTTAGGCTTATTTCTTTTCTATATTGGTTTCTTTATTTTTCTATAAGGACCTCTATCTTTTCTATATTATCTCTTAGATTTTTCTTTTACTATATGGGCCTATTAGACCTTTTTTATGTATAGGGTCTCTTTCTTTTTTAATATAAGGGCCTCTTATTCAATTTAAGCTTCTTCTCCTTTAATGGAGGATACTTGAATATTTTCTATCAAATAAGCTTCAATACAATCTTGGAAGATACTTCCCTTTTTTATGTTTTGCAATATCTTAGCTATCTTTCTATCTTCAAATATGACAAGGTTAATATGACCTAGTTGTTTTATTTTTTGCTGCAACTTAGAAGTTGAAACTCTTCTCTATTTTCTGTAGGAAGCTTCTCAAACTTTTTTAGCTTAATATTTGCTTTCTATCTCTGCTTTCTATCAATATGGAATCTTCAATGTCTTAGGTCACACCTAAGAACTCAATATGATTCTCCTCCTTACTAGAGAATCCAATATCAATGTCAAGATGGCTCTTTTATGAATGACAAACTTTCTCTTGAGTTTGTTTTTCCTTTATCAATCAATAATTTTCTCCTTTTACAGAATACTAATGTCAAGGTGGATCTATCCTTGAATGACCAACTTTCTTATGGGTTGGTATGCCTTCAATCTAGCTAAGTTCTAGTCTTCATTGGTTTTCCTTCAACCTAGTGGAAAGACCCTAGCCTCTTCTACTCAATATGACCTTTAAAATAGAGTCCAAGTCTTCACTACCTTTAAAATGAACAGACTCTAAATCAACTTTATAAATTAATAATGGTGGCTAATAATATGAAATCTATCAATCTCGATAGAGTCCAGTGGTAGCTATGATACCACTGTTGGCTTTTTAAGCCTTATTGCCATAAAATATCATAGGTTATCTAACAATATTCCACAAGAATAGCCACAATAATAAAGGTCTAGGTAATGATAATATGAGTAGAATTATATGAGCAAATTAATGTGTATATCAAGGCTTATATAATAAATAAAATAACATCCATTCGTATGTTGAAATATGAATGTAAATAGCCTGAATCATTTATGTACAATGCATGAATAACAACTTACAATATTAATTGCTCAAAATGTCTACAAGCTTTATTACTCCACTCCTTACAATCAGATATATGAATTATATTCTTGATTCTTTATTGATTTCATATGGAGCATTGTCTCCATAATATAGCCGTAGTAATGCGACTCTTCAAGTGCTAGACTATTGCTCTCCTTATGCCAAGTTTTATGACTCTTGGCTTATCATCTTGCCAATTGCATTATTTATGGACACTTGAATCTACAATATTTGCATACATCTACACGAATCTTTGAATCCTACATGCACTCCTAATCTAGGACACTTGTATACATCCTCAGATTACATACTTGCACTCGTACAAGACACTTGTGCACATTCTCTCAATCTAAATTTGCACTCTAACTTACATGACACTTGTGCATTTCCTACACATTGACACTTACATAAAATGGAAATATAAATCACTCTTTAAACTATTGACTCGACCCTAATAGATTACATATTTACAAATATACTAGGAAGGTACCATGGGGGTACATTAGCATGTACCAAGTAATGCAATAGACCTCAACAATAGCCATACTTTTGAGGGAGAGGAATGACCAAAATATTTATAAAGAACAAATCTTCATGCTTAATTATCTACAAACCTTACCTGATCATTAACAGATGACCGACTATACCAAGTACATCATACTTAAAATGGACAATCAACTAAAGGTATTTAAGGAAAGAAAATTCAACTACACCTCCTACTTGGATTGGCTCAACTACACCTCCTTCTTGGATTGACTCATTCTATATCAAAAATAGAATTGGTTATTGACCTCATAGCTAAACCAAGTAGGAGTCGATGATCAACCCATTTCAATTGTGGAATGCACATATGTACCTATTGAGAAGCAAGCAAAACCTCATATTGCTTCTATAACAAGGTGCATAAGACAGTCATGAAGAAATTTAGAGGGAAGGAACCAAGACTGTTCAATGAGGCATGGTAGCTTATAAACTCTAGGGAATGGCCAAGTCGAGACTTCTACTTGGGGATCCTTCATCTTCCTCTATAGCATTTTATCCATTCCATTTGATTTGTCAGCTCATGTGCCTAACCACATGTTCAATCTATAGAATGTACAACAATTCAACTACATGTACCTGAAGCATTCTAGGAGGCAAAAAAAAACCACCTTCTAACGGCCCAAGCAACCAACCATGAAGATCACCTCAAAGCTACCAAGTGGCAAAAATGCAATTAAAAGAGATGGACTTAGAATACCTGAGAGATAGTTGGTATTATGACCCACAAGAAGTATTCAAGAAAACTTGGAGGAGAAAAAATTGAGGTACCTTTTGCTCACGAGAAGAGGTACAATGTACAATAGGAGGCTAACCCAAGTAATGAATTGACCCTTGCCACTCTGAGAAGTAACCATGGGTACAAAAATGAGATCTTAAGTTGGTATACCAACCCACCATAGTGGCATACCTTCAACATGAAGGTGAAAGATGATTTTAACCCAGACATTAAAATGAACCATTAAAAGTTGAATGCACTCAAAAAACTAGGGTACATCGACCATTAAATCATAGCATGACAAAGAATGAGATATGAAACAAGCACGATCAATAATCCTACTAGAGCTTTGATATTGAGTTCTCTTCCATAGGAATAGAAGGCACCTCAAGAGTTCAAAGAGGGTAAAGGTAATCAACAAAAAAATAACGAGTGTCTCAATCTCTCAAAGACCTAAGAAAAATCAACGTCTAAAATCACTATCTTTGTTGCATCGACTCTGGTAGTGGTCAGTTCAAAGATAAGGTAGACAACTACCAAGGGGTAAAGAGGTTGTGAGAGATATAGGTCTATGTTTGGTGAGGTTGCAGTAGCCCAGGAATAGTAAATATATACAACTCAACTAAGAAAAGGGAAATCCCTCAAGGAGGCTCTCCTCTTGAGTTGAGAATAACCAACTTAGTGGACACTACTGCTACCATTCTCAGTTCTATTCTACATACATCGCTCCTTTCTCTATCTATTCTTCTTTTATTCCTAATTTTTCTCTCCCTTCCCATTCTTCTACTACAATTCCCTCACCTTCAACTAGTGTAGCCCATGGTTCTCAAAGGGGAACACCATCCCTAATAGTTTTTGTCACAGTTGGGACCAAACCAATCATGTTATTCCCATCATCTACCATCTAGGTCACCACCACATAATTATTGGTCCCATATACCACATTGTCATCATCAACTATGTTACCTCTAATTGAAACTCTAGTACAATTGGAGTCACAATCTACTCCCACCATTCCCACTTCATTTTCCATCATCACCACACAATTCACTTGACTCGCATTACCTTTTACTTCCACACATCCACCATGCCCACCATCCTAAGAAAGACAACTTCTCCTATAGGTGATGATGCCTACTTCCCCAACTCAAGGGGTTGATTTTACAGAAGTGCCCTCTCAAATTAACATGACTGTTAGGCCAAATGTGTCCTTTGAAAAGAAGAAATGGAATAAGAGTACAAATGACTCAGTGAGAGGACCTCTAAGGCTTCTATCCTCGTGTAGTCATAGTTGGCAAGAAAGGGGATAAGATTTATATTGTTGAGGCTATGTTATGAACCTTGTAGTAAAATAAAAGCACATCCATACAATATTGCAATAATAACATAAAATGAGCTTGAAATTAGCAATATTACAAGATGAAATGGAAATACAACAGATTATATTGCAAAATGCAAGAACACATTACATAATCACATGTGTCTTTGAGGAGGCAACCTCCTTAGAAGTAGAACTTTGATACAACAAAATGTGAAATACCTTCATCTATGCCCCTTGCCTTTTTAAAGACTCTTCATAACAAAAAATTTAATGTTCAATGGTCAAATTCACATGCAAGTGGCTACCCAAGCTAGAATATTCTACCCAAGCACTTGCTGCTGCACTTACTCCCAAATCATGCTCACACTCACTCCTGCACTTACTCCTGGTAGTAAATTTGTGTGCACTAATCAATTAAATATTCTGGGTTGACTTAATTAAGGTTTTTTTTCATTCTAACCTTATTTATCTATAAATAGATATTTAATTTCTCATTTTTGAATCATTAGATATTGAGTTTTCTTTCATTTAGTAGTCTTCTATTATGAGTCATCGCTCAAAGTGATGATACATTCATATTATTAATTTTGATAATTTATTCATTGTACATTCATTTCTACTGAGCATCTAAAGGGGTATGTAGTAAGGTGAATGGAGTGGAAGGTAGGTCCCATATAGATGCACAAATAAGTTTAGTTAGTGGATTTCAAGTAATACTATATTAAGATATATTAAGCTTTTTCTATGCAAGACTATCTAGCTACCAAACAAATAGGATAAAGTGCAAGTAAAGTAAAGGGTTTGTAATAGATGAAAGAAATAAATGTACTAACATCTAAGAGATTCATAACTTGATGCTTGATCTTAAATGCTTATTATATGGTTGTTTTTTCCTTTGATGCTTGACGATGCTCCTTAAAGATAATTTTCTAATATTTAGGCCCCACCTTGAACTTGAGGTAAGGGTTATTAGTGGAAAATAACAAGGGTGAAGGGAAGATTTTCCTTTGAAGGGACTTTGTTGTCATAGTGCACAGTGGATCTTCACTTATCTACTTTTTGTTGTTGTAATGCCAAGTGCCTCTTCATTTATCATCTCTCCACAACTACAGTGTCAAGTACCTCGCTTGTCTATTCTCTGTTGCTACAGTGCCAAATGCCTCTTCAGTTATCTATTCTCCAATGTTGTTCAATATCTTTGCCTCTTCATTTGCTTATCCACTTGTCACTTGCTTGACCATTGTTCCTTGCTTGATCGTTGTTTGCCTTCCCTTAGATTTACTGCTTTTTGCCTTTCTAGTTCACTATCTCTTCTCTGGACCACAGTTCACCTTACAATCCTTTCACTTCATCGCACTATCTTGTCTAGGCTTCGTTGGTCCTTATGTTGCTTTTTTTGATGCTCATGTCACTTGCCTATGCTTTGGTATTTGGCTTGTGCTCTTGTTCACTTGCTAGTGCTCAAATCACCTACTAATGCTCTAGTCTCTAACGTGCTCATTGGTGAACATGTTGCTTGTTGGATATTTCCTACTGTAATGGTGTCATAAGCTTATAATATTCTATGTATAGTGCTATAACATCTCTTAAACTCTTTCTCTTTGATGCATCACCTTTATAATGTTGTTTTTCTTCTTGCTATTCTTTGTTGTGTTGTCTTAGTTGAATGGTCGAATTACTATTCTTTTTCAATATAGTCAAAAGACTCTTCTCTATAATATAGTCAAATGACTATTCTTTCTCAATAATATATTTATATGGCTATTACTTTTCAATATAGCCAAATGGTTATTCCTCCTGCATTAATAAATTGTAGGATATTTCCTACCTTATTGGCTTCTCGAGGTGATTCTCTATTGGTCTCTTAGGTTATTTCTTTACTATATTGGTCTCTTTATTTTTCTATAAGGACCTCTATCTTTTCTATATTATCTCTTAGATTTTTCTTTTACTATATGGGCCTATTAGACCTTTTTTATGTATAGGGTCTCTTTCCTTTTTAATTTAAGGGCCTCTTATTCAATTTAAGCTTCTTCTCCTTTAATGGAGGATACTTGAATCTTTTCTATCAAATAAGCTTCAATACAATCTTGGAAGATACTTCCCTTTTTTATGTTCTGCAATATCTTAGCTATCTTCTATCTTCAAATATGTCAAGGTTAATATGACCTAGTTGTTTTATTTTTTGCTGCAACTTAGAAGTTGAAACTCTTCTCTATTTTTTGTAGGAAGCTTCTCAAACTTTTTTACCTTAATATTTGCTTTCTATCTCTGCTTTCTATCAATATGGAATCTTCAATGTCTTAGGTCACACCTAAGAACTCAATATGATTCTCCTCCTTACTAGAGAATCCAATATCAATGTCAGGATGGCTCTTTTATGAATGACCAACTTTCTCTTGAGTTTGTTTTTCCTTTATCAATCAATAATTTTCTCCTTTTACAAAATACTAATGTCAAGGTGGATCTATCCTTGAATGACCAACTTTCTTATGGGTTGGTATGCCTTCAATCTAGCTAAGTTCTAGTCTTCATTGGTTTTCCTTCAACCTAGTGGAGAGACCCTAGCCTCTTCTACTCAATATGACCATTAAAATAGAGTCCAAGTCTTCACTACCTTTAAAATGAACAGACTCTAAATCAACTTTATCAATTAATAATGGTGGCTAATAATATGAACTCTACCAATCTCGATAGAGTCAGTGGTAGCTATGATACCACTGTTGGCTTTTTAAGCCTTACTGCCATAAAATATCATAGGTTATCTAACAATATTCCACAGGAATAGCCACAATAATAAATGTCTAGGTAATGATAATATGAGTAGAATTATATGAGCAAATTAATGTGTATATCAAGGCTTATATAATAAATAAAATAACATCCATTCGTATGCTGAAATATGAATGTAAATAGCCTGAATCATTCATGTACAATGCATGAATAACAACTTACAATATTAATTGCTCAAAATGTCTACAAGCTTTATTACTCCACTCCTTACAATCAGATATATGAATTATATTCTTGATTCTTTATTGCTTTCATATGGAGCATTGTCTCCATAATATAGCCGTAGTAATGTGACTCTTCAAGTGCTAGACTATTGCTCTCCTTATGCCAAGTTTTATGACTCTTGGCTTATCATCTTGCCAATTGCATTATTTATGGACACTTGAATCTACAATATTTGCATACATCTACATGAATCTTTGAATCCTACATGCACTCCTAATCTAGGACACTTCTATACATCCTCAGATTACATACTTGCACTCGTACAAGACACTTGTGCACATTCTCTCAATCTAAATTTGCGCTAACTTACATGACACTTGTGCATTTCCTACACATTGACACTTACATAAAATGGAAATATAAATCACTCTTTAAACTATTGACTCGACCCTAATATATTACATATTTACAAATATACTAGGAAGGTACCATGGGGGTACATTAGCATGTACCAAGTAATGCAATAGACCTCAACAATAGCCATACTTTTGAGGGAGAGGAATGACCAAAATATTTATAAAGAACAAATATTCATGCTTAATTCTCTACAAACCTTACCTAATCATTAACAGATGACCGGCTATACCAAGTACATCATACTTAAAATGGACAATCAACTAAAGGTATTTAAGGAAAGAAAATTCAACTACACTTCCTACTTGGATTGGCTCAACTACACCTCCTACTTGGATTGGCTCATTCTATATCAAAAATAGAATTGGTTATTGACCTCATAGCTAAACCAAGTAGGAGTCGACGATCAACCCATTTCAATTGTGGAATGCACATATGTACCTATTGAGAAGCAAGCAAAACCTCATATTGCTTCTATAACAAGGTGCATAAGACAATCATGAAGAAATTTAGAGGGAAGGAACCAAGACTGTTCAATGAGGCATGGTAGCTTATAAACTCTAGGGAATGGCCAAGTCGAGACTTCTACTTGGGGATCCTTCATCTACCTCTATAGCATTTTATCCATTCCCTTTGAGTTGTCAGCTCATGTGCCTAACCACATGTTCAATCTATAGAATGTACAACAATTCAACTACATGTACCTGAAGCATTCTAGGAGGCAAAAAAAAACCTTCTACCGGCCCAAGCAACCAACCATGAAGATCACCTCAAAGCTACCAAGTGGCAAAAATGCAATTAAAAGAGATGGACTTAGAATACCTAAGAGATAGTTGGTATTATGACCCACAAGAAGTATTCAAGAAAACTTGGAGGAGAAAAAATTTAGATACCTTTTGCTCGCGAGAAGAGGTACAATGTACAATAGGAGGCTAACCCAAGTAATGAATTGACCCTTGCCACTCTGAGAAGTAACCATGGGTACAAAAATGAGATCTTAAGTTGGTATACCAACCCACCATAGTGGCATACCTTCAACATGAAGGTGAAAGATGATTTTAACCCAGACATTAAAATGAACCATTAAAAGTTGAATGCACTCAAAAAACTAGGGTACATCGACCATTAAATCATAGCATGACAAAGAATGAGATATGAAACAAGCACGATCAATAATCCTACTAGAGCTTTGATATTGAGTTCTCTTCCATAGGAATAGAAGGCACCTCAAGAGTTCAAAGAGGGTAAATGTAATCAACAAAAAAATAACGAGTGTCTCAATCTCTCAAAGACCTAAGAAAAATCAACGTCTAAAATCACTATCTTTGTTGCATCGACTCTGGCAGTGGTCAGTTCAGAGATAAGGTAGACAACTACCAAGGGGTAAAGAGGTTGTGAGAGATATAGGTCTATGTTTGGTGAGGTTGCAGTAGCCCAGAAATAGTAAATATATACAACTCAACTAAGAAAATGGAAATCCCTCAAGGAGGCTCCCCTCTTGAGTTGAGAATAACCAACTTAGTGGACACTACTACTACCATTCTCAGTTCTATTCTACATACATCGCTCCTTTCTCTATCTATTCTTCTTTTATTCCTAATTTTTCTCTCCCTTCCCATTCTTCTACTACAATTCCCTCACCTTCAACTAGTGTAGCCCATGGTTCTCAAAGGGGAACACCATCCCTAATAGTTTTTGTCACAGTTGGGACCAAACCAATCATGTTATTCCCATCATCTACCATCTAGGTCACCACCAAATAATTATTGGTCCCATATACCACATTGTCATCATCAACTATGTTACCTCTAATTGAAACTCTAGTACATTTGGAGTCACAATCTACTCCCACCATTCCCACTTCATTTTCCATCATCACCACACAATTCACTTGACTCGCCTTACCTTTTACTTCCACACATCCACCATGCCCACCATCCTAAGAAAGACAACTTCTCTTATAGGTGATGATGCCTACTTCCCCAACTCAAGGGGTTGATTTTACAGAAGTGCCCTCTCAAATTAACATGACTGTTAGGCCAAATGTGTCCTTTGAAAAGAAGAAATGGAATAAGAGTACAAATGACTCAGTGAGAGGACCTCTAAGGCTTCTATCCTCGTTTAGTCATAGTTGGCAAGAAAGGGGATAAGATTTATATTGTTGAGGCTATGTTATGAACCTTGTAGTAAAATAAAAGCACATCCATACAATATTGCAATAATAACATAAAATGGGCTTGAAATTAGCAATATTACAAGATGAAATGGAAATACAACAGATTATATTGCAAAATGCAAGAACACATTACATAATAACATGTGTCTTTGAGGAGGCAACCTCCTTAGAAGTAGAACTTTGATACAACAAAATGTGAAATACCTTCATCTATGCCCCTTGCCTTTTTAAAGACTCTTCATAACAAAAACTTTAATGTTCAATGGTCAACTTCACATGCAAGTGGCTACCCAAGCTAGAATATTCTACCCAACAAATAGTTATATTCTTTATAACGGTTACATTAAATGGCCCCACTTGTCTAGGCACTTCAAATGCCACATACACATTACAAAACCTTACATAATATCATTAAGATGGAGTCCCCATGTTAGGAAGGGATAGTTACATAGTAAGGTTGGGATAGTGTCCTTACATGCCCTTTCCCTTCAAAAAAGCTTTGTCCTCAAAGATGGAGATGAGGAAACAACTATTGTAACTACTAAAGATGCTCCCGTGTGGCATCTTCTGGTTGTAAACCCTACCAGTGTACTAAAACTTTAGTGATGGTGAAGTTATGAAGAGTGCGGGTTCTTTGGTTCAAAATGTTGTATGGATCCAAGATGATCGAGTCTTCATAATCTAACTCAAGAAGTGTTGATTGGACTTTAATGCATTTTTTGAGTACCTTCTTGAGACAAGACACTTGGAAGACTAGATTGATCTTGGAAGAAGGTGGTAATGCAAGCTTATAGGCCACTTGTTCAATCTATTGTAATATCTGGTAGAGTCCATAAAATCGTGTTGCCAATTTTGATGAGCATGAGGTTGCACAAAAGATTGTTTGTAGGGTTGGAGTTGAAGAAAGACCATATTGTCTACATTGAAGTTGTGCTGAAAACAATGCTGGTTAATCTGCTATTGCATCTGATTTTGAGCCAAAAATTTCTCCAATTGTTGCAAAATTTGGGCATGCACCTGAAGAGTTGCATCCACCGCCTAAAATTTGGAGTTTCTAGGAACATATAAAGAGGGCGATGGAGGTGGGTACCCATAAATTGCCTTAAAAGGAGTAATTCTTGAAGTTGTGTGGAATGAAGTGTTGTACCACCATTCAGGCAAAGGCAACCACTTAGCCCACTATGTTGGGTGTCTAGAAATAAAATAGCAAAGGTAGGTTTCCAAGCACTTGACAACTTCAGTTTTTCCATCCATCTATGGATGGTAGGTTGAACTTATTTGCTGTTGTGTTGCTTGTAGTTTAAAAAATTCTTTCCAAAATTTACTAGTAAAAGTGGGGTCACAATCGGACATAATATATTTGGACATACTGTGGAGATTGAAGATGGAGTCCATGAATATTTGAGCAATGGTGGAGGTATCATAAGGATGGACAAGGGAACAAAAATGAGCATACTTCAAGAGACAGTCCACCACCACAAGAATGGCCAATTTTTCTCTAGATTCAAGAATCCCTTTGATAAAATCCATGGAGATATCAATCCTGAGCATATTTGAGCAATGGTTATAAAGTTTCTAAAGTATGAACCATTTCTCTTTTCATCCTGTGGGCAAATTTCACATTCGACCACAAAAGTTTAAATATATTTTTTCATTCCCTCCTAATAAAATGATCTTTTAGCTCTATCATATGTCTTCAAAAATCTTGAATGGCCTACAGTAGGTGAATTGTGAATTTCCCTCATGATATCTTCATTGAGTGGTGAAATTTTGGGGACCACAACATGGCCTTGATATCTTAATAGGTATCCATCCCATGAATATTTTACATACAAATTGGATCTCTTTGGAGTTGTTCCTTCAAAGTCTGTAAGGACGAGTCCTTGATCATCTCTTCCTAAATATGGGATACCTATTGGGGAAGTGGGTATGAAAGGGAACACGTTGTCACTTGATCCTCAAACGAATGGGACAGAGCATATGTCACAATATTCTCCTTTTCTTTATTATACACAATGTCATAATCATACCTTGACAATTTTGAAACCCATTTCTATTGTGCTAGAGTAGACACCCTTTGTTCCAAGAAATATTTTAAACTCTAGTGGTTCATTTTAATCGAGAAATGTCTCCTGATGAGATATGGTCGCCAATGATAACAACATGGAGGATGGCCATCATTTCTTTTTCACAAGTAGATTTTTCCAAAATTTTGTCTAATTGTGCCTTATTGGTGAAATAAGAGGCACCATTTTTGCATCAATACAACCCCAATGCCATGACTTCAAGCGTCACTTTCAATTGTAAATGGTTAGGAAAAATAAGGAGTGGCTAACATCAAGGTCGAAATCATAGCCTCCTTAAAATCTGCAAAAGGTTGTTCTATTGGAACTGACCACATGAATGAATTTTTTTCCAACATGGTCTTTAAGGGAGAGGCTATTTTTTCATAATTTTTTACAAAATGATGGTAATAGCCTATGAGACCCAAAAATCTATGAAGTGCCTTGAGGGTCTATGGCTTAGGCCAATTTTGGTTAGCTTCAATTTTCTTGGGGTCAACCTTAACTCCCTCTTGTGAAACAATATGACCTAATTATTTGATCTCATGCATGCCAAAGGAAGATTTGGATCATTTCACAAATAACTAATGGTCTTGCAATATTTGCAAATTTTGATCCAAATGTCATAAGTGCTTGGCCCAAATGCAACTACAGACATTATTCATCAAAGAAAACCACAATATACTTGCAAATAAATGGGTAAAAGACATTATTCACGAGGCTTTGAAATGTTGATGGTGCATTAGTTAGGCCAAATGACATGACCAAAAATTCATAATGGCCCTCATGAGTTCGAAATGTTATTTTGGGAATGTCTTCCTCCTTGAGCCTTATCTAATGATAACTAGAGTGGAGATCCAACTTGGAGAAAAACTTTGCACCATGTAACTCATCCAAAAATTGATTGATAATAGGGATAGGAAATTTATCCTTAATGGTGAGCTTATTGAGCTCATAAAAGTCTATACATAGCCACCACAATCCATCTTTCTTTCTAACCAATAGTACTAGTGAAAAATAAGGATTGTTACTAGGTCAAATTACCTCTATTTTTAGTAAATCTTAAACCAACTTCTCAATTTCTAACTTTAGCGCATAAGAGTATTTGTAGGGTCTAATGTTAGGTGGCAAGCTACTTGGTACCAATTGTATTGCATGATCATGGAAATGGCATGGATTTAATCCCATCCGTTCTACAAAAAATGTATTATGTTAGTCAAAATGAGTTACAAATCCCCTTAGAGTTTGTCTACTTTTGAATTTTGTAGTTGAATTGCAAACAATTGGGCTACCACCCCACATGAGGATTATTTTAACAATTTCTCCATCCAAGTTGAACTGATAACCTATGGAGATCCTGTTGATGAACCATAGAGAGTGTATGACCTACCACTTTGAGAGATTTGCATCTATAGCTTGACAAAGTTCCAAGACATTGTTCCCAAATTATGGAGCCATTGTGCCCCCAACACATCACATACACCAAGTGTTTTGACTTCATAGTCCCCTATATTCAACTTAACATTGCGACATTTACCCTTACAAGGTAATGTTCCTCCATTTGCCACCATGACTTAAAAAAAATTACAAGCATATATGTAACAATTTGCTTACTTAGCTACTCGAGGATTGATGAAATTATGTGTATAGCCTGAATCAATAAGGATTATAATACTTTTCCCTTTGAAGAATCCTACTACCTTCATAGTATGAGGGTTCAATATTTCTACAAGTTCATAAGTAGAAATCTTTGGCTATGGTTCCTTTTGTGCTTCACCCTCATCTTAAGGCCCTTCCTCTTACAGTTCTACTTATTTATCAGGTATTTCATTCATTATCGAGTCATCCACATCCAACAAAAATATTTTTGTTTTACACATGTATGCCCCAAAAAATACTTCTCATCACAATTATAACATAAGCCTTGTGCTCCATGGGCATCCATTTCCTCCCTATTCAATAAATTAATTTGGTGGAGATTTATTGCTAGTATTCGATGTGAACTTGGATGGAAATGTAGGTTTGGCCTATGGAAATTTAGATGATTGTCCCTGGACAAAAAAAAAATTCCTCTGCTAGTCTAACCAATCCTATGACTTGCATCATAAACTTTGCTTTGAACATTTTTACTTTTGCCTTGATATCATCTTTCAACCCAATGATTAAACAACTCTGAAAAATCCTTCATTCAAAACCCTTGTCCTATTAGCCAATTTTTCAAATTGAGTCTTATACTCTCGAATAGTAGATGTTTGTTTCAATTTTGTTAAGGATCCTATAAAGTCCTCATACTCACTAGGACCAAAATGAGTGAGTAATTGGGACTCAAAGTCTTCCCAAGAAAGGTTAGGAGTCATGTTTTGTACCCACTAATACCACCGTAGGGCCTCATATTCAAATTTAAAGGATGCCATGGTTACCCACAAATGGGGAAACATTATGAAATTTGAAGAATTGATCCACTTGACACAACCAACTATTAGGGTCCTTTCCATTAAACTTTGGAAATCTAATTTGAATATTTAAAATGAGGTATTAGTGTCAAAAAGAGCATGATGGGTTTCTTCAATTCTATTTTCTAAACTACCACCTAGTCCTTTAGTGTTAATTTGTTGGTATAATTTTGGGGATTCCTTTAAACGCTCTTTAACCTTAAGGAATTTTCCCTCAATATTTATTTTGACTTTAATCTAGTCAGATTTCAAGACCTGCATGTGATCTTGCATATGCTTTTCTTGTCCAAAGTGTGTTATTAGTTTTTGTAGGTTATTAAGTTGTTGATTTATTTATTCTATGAATTGGTTTTATTCCATATCCCTCATTGATCCTCTAGTCTCTCCAGCCATCTACTTGTGATTTGGACCACCCGAACTAACTTACTAAAAATAGAAGTGTCGTTTCAGGGATTACTATTTTAAGTAATGGTCTAGAAAAAATGTTTGGGTGGTATATATCAAAAAAATCAGTTTGAAAAGACGAACACAATGGAGTAGGTCACAAAATGACGTTTTTTGGCACCCCAAATGTTTTTTACTCAAGTGTTGTCTATTTTTCTCCTAAATATTTTCTTCACCTAAAAAATGACTTTCTTCTATGGTCCCCAACAACGGCCATATCAATTAGTAGTCAATATGTTATTTCTGACTACCTTGTTAGATTCTATCATTAACACTGCCCTATCTGACACTATTACTGACAACTATATTGATAGACTATGTTTTGACTATTACTGACAACTACCTATCTGATATTGTTTTTGTTTATCATTGATAACTGCCTTATCTAAATTTGTTCTCGACTGTTACTAACTCCAATATTTTCTTCTTCAGCCAAGAATGTTTACAGTATGGTCAAATTCGTGATAGGTGGTCTCCGTAGTATGCTCAAATATGTAGTTAGGGTTTTGAAGGTATAACATATGACCGTAATAGGGTAATACTAGGCCAAGGTGTGTGCATTGCCCATAGCCCTCTATTATACCACAATGACAAATGATAATGCTTGGACCAATATTTTAGGCTACTACTCAAGGAGGGTTCCACACATACCCTTGAGCACACTACCACCTCTTTAACAATATGAGAGAGTAACCTTCTCAAGTGTCATGCTTGATGCACTATGGATAGATACTTGATCAAGACTTCCTATGGTTAAAGGTTTCTCTTAACCCTAGGGGGTCTCCCAATATACCCAAAGATACGTGGGAGCTCAAGTCTACATATGGGTGTTGTATGAGGCCTGGGTATTGGAGTTTAATCACCCCTTGCTTCACTAGACGTTTTACGGGTAATCTAGCTTAGCCAATAACAACAGTTCTTCCATGATATTTTAAAAACCCTGGCATATGGTTTCTAACCTATTAAACTAAAACAGAGGAAAAAAATAGCTTGATTTTTTCTCTTTTTTTAATACAAAAGTAAGCAAGAGAATGAAAACACAAAAATTTTATACCTAACAAGTCAAAATGGCAAGACACAAAATGTTTGCACTGCAGTAGGACACATCCCTAGAAACTTGGCTCTGATACCACTCATTATGAACCTTGTAGTAAAATAAATGCACATCCACACAATATTGCAATAATCATAAAAAATAAGATTGAAATTTACAATATTGCAAGATAAAATGGAAATGCAACAAATTATATTGTAGAAAGCAAGAATACATTACAAAATCGTAGGCCTCTTCGAGGGGGCAACCTCCTTAGAAGCAGAGCTTTGATACAACAAAATATGATATGCCTTCATCTATTCATCCTTGCCTTTTTCAAGACTCTTCATAATCCTAACTATAGCGCTCAAGGGTCGATTTCACATGCATGTGGTCACACGAGCTAAAATATTCTACCAAACAAATAGTTACATTCTTTATAATGATTAAGTTAAATGGCCCCACTTGTCTAGGCACCTCAAATGCCACATACACATTATAAAACATTACATATCATTAAGATAGGGTTTCTACGTTAGGAAGGGGTAATTACATAGTAAGATTAGGATGGGGTCCTAACAGGTTACTGAGTCAAACCTATCAAAGCAACAACTCTTGTTGAATTAACTACCAAAGTGTTCGAGCTAAACTTGAACAGGATGGACCCTTGCCAAATGGTCTAGCTAGCAAATCAACTCACAATTGGTGCAACCATGACGGTTGGTCACTTGGTAGTTAAGGATGAAACAACTTAGAGGAGAAATAAATATCCCAAAGCAAAAGCAGCATAACAAAAGAAACAGAGAGACCAACTTCAATAAGAAAATGAGGTTCTTAGAGGAGAAACTTAAAAAAGAGACTAACTGAAGAAGTAGGTCAAGGACCTTAAGTCCCAACTTGCTGAGGCTAAGAAAAACCAACAACTTGAAGACCTCAGAGGACAGGTCACACAAGAGCCAAGTCAACTCTAAGAGACCCTAAAGAAAAGAGATCAAAAAATTGTAGAATTGACAATATCAATACAAAAGAACTATAGACCATAATACGAAGCAAGATATACCAAAGGTTAAATCCCTTTGGGATAAAATCAAGGGAGAGGTGAAAAATGCTTGAGTGCTTCCAATTGACCTCCTTTACAAAAGAGAGTCTAGGAAAGGTAGCAAAAATGGTTGAGTAAATAAAGAAACAACTATCTGTAGAGAGTGCATACCTAAAGGTCCTTAAAACTCCTCTCATCCATGACAACATCATAGAGACAACTCATGATAGGTCATAAGGACCTTGTTAGGAAGTTAAGAAAAAACCTAGATGTCCATAGGAACTTTCAAGCTTGCAAGGATAATTTGGTATCGTTGAAGACCCAAGATTAGGAAATGGACAAGGAGATTCAGGGACTAGTTGTTGCAAGGAAACCTAATATATTTGATCAACAAAAATATATCTTGGATAATGACATCATAGACACTGTGTTCGAAGAAAAGAAAAGTCAATCCAATCAAGGGGATGTAGTTGAAACCTACAAGAAGTTGGAGCCAATATAAGCCAAGTTGTAGGAGCTAGTTGGAAAATAGGAGCTTTCCAAAAATCCTTTTGAAGACCTAGCCAAAGAAGTAGAAGACATCACCTCAATCCACTTGTTGAGTGGCACAGAATGGTAGAAATTATTGAGATTGTTGCTACAAAAGACTGAATAATGAGAACCAAAAATTTGACAATTTTGTCTTGAAGGTCCCAATTTTGTAGACTCCATGCCCAAGGATAAAGACAGGATCTAGGATCTCATGCCAATCAAGTTGGCGCCCTATGAAGTTGCTAGAAATGTAGTACCTCAACACCACCTTGGGATTCACAAATTTTGAAGGAACATGTAGTAGACAAATCATGCAATGAACGCCTCACAAAACCTCACAAATTTTTTTTAAGTATGGCTCAGGTCTTATTCGCTTGCAAAAGAGGTAGATTGGATCTAGGGAGCGATTTAGCAAAAGTAATCGGTTGACTCCAAAGAGTGACTACTGAGGAATGTGTTGCTTTGCTTCTAATGGAGTGAATCACTTGGATAATCGTAAAGATAAATTAGAAGGTGCTAATTTTGAGGCGAATCTTTTGGAAAGCAACATTTTTTCATATAGTAGCACACTAAGTAATTTTAAAAGCCTTTGAGCCTATTAGAGGTATAATTGAGCCATGTGACATTTGGTGATGCATCATTTTGCTAAAGATGCCCCCAAATCTTTACTTTTACTAGGAGTAATTATTTCTCACCCCAGGTAACTTAGGGGTAAAATTTTACTATAAATAGGGGCCTCGAGCCCTCACTACATTCATCTTGTGGCCATTAGAATTAAGAGCTATACTATGTGAAACCCATATTGTGCTTTGACCTCATGAGATTGTAAGAAATTGGGAAGTCTTTAAGCATTCCATTAGTGGCATTGCCTCCCTAGTTTGCCAAGTGCACGACAATTATGCCATAGTCTTTTTAGCCCATCTTGACATTTGCTTATCAATTTTATAATCTAATGAATGGGTGGCCATTGATGTTATTTGATTTCTCATGTGTTGAGTGATCACACTCTTTCCTCACTACGGTTTAAACTCGTATTTGCTTTGAATCACTTGTACCCTTAAAATTTCATGTATTTTTAATTTAGCATTTTACTTTCAATATAAGTTAGCATAGGTTAGTTTAGGAGTATTCCACAAGGACCAGTGGGGAGTTAGCCTAAACCCAAAGGTTGGGAGAAACCATTGGCAATCTCTTCCAACTTTGTTAAAACTAGAACTGGGGCACAAATCTGAATTAGAAGTCAAGACAATGCCTTGGTTCAATAGTTACATATCCTTGCATTTTCTTATATGAGAATATTAGTGCCTTCAATAAGGCCATTAGAGCATTCGAAAAAAAGCTACGGTACGTTTTGTATTTCATTTGAGTAGTAGCTAAAACTAATGATCTTAATCTCAAATGATAACAATAGATGTTATAGTTATGCTTGGAAATAAATGATTGAGGCATGAAAGAAAGTTAAATCTAAGAGGTTATTTGTCCAACATGAGGGGGTAATAGATAAATTAACTAGCAAGTCACAATGAAGGACATGGAAGGAAGACACGTTTGATAATTCCATTGATTTTAAAAAGGAATCTTGAAAGTGGATGAATGGCTCTCGGTCCTAGGGAGGACGTAGATGGGAGTTTAAAAGTAAAATTCACTAATCCAATTTGAGACATTGAAGGTGAGAAATTTAACTATCAGTCCTAGAAAGGGCATAGATGAGAGTTTGAAATTAAAGAAATTCATTGGTCTTGGTTTGGATCTTGAAAGTGGATACATTTAATTCCCCTGTTCAAGAATTGGACATAGAAAGGGAAAGGGGTTTGAACCAAACCTATTTCATTTGTCCTTTAATGGACATAGAACTGAAGAATCAATGTACCACCAATCATACTATGACGTACAAGGTGGAAAACAAAATGAATCTCACTGGACCATTAAATATAGAGATAACCCAAGCCACTACTCAAACCAAGGATATAGAAGGTGGTCGTCTGATAAGAAGCATAGAAGAGAATTAGACTCAGTAACTCAGTGCCCTGTCAGAACTTGAAATGGAATCAAATACTCACTGGAAGTGAGTAATGGAAATTAACACACCACCTAAGTGGAAGTGGGTTAGGGCAAGAGTTGCACTATTATAGAATAATTATGAGCATGGGATAATTGCACAATAGAAAATTTAATAAAAGTGTTTTTGGCTCAAAAATTAAAATAGATTGCAATTTTACCTTATATAGCATTAAAAAAAAAGATTTCTTTGTATTGCTTTTTTGGAATGAGAAGTTACATATTTTTAAATTCATTTGCTATTTGTTTGAGGTCCTCTCCTTCAACTAGATTACTAATAAAAATCCATGGTTTGTGGATTTGTTCTTACATTAATTTATATCCTTTGTCCCTATGGGACACTATAGCAGTTTGGGCTTTGGGCTTTCTTCTTGAAGACCCAGGTACAAACCACAACAGGGTGTTTGTATGTGCATGAGTGAGGTTGTTACCAAAAAAAAATATGACCTTTGGACCTTTACGAGCTAAACATGCCTAAACCATTGATTGTCATTTTGGTTCATAAATAAGAGGATAAGACTTCAACCAAGCATCAGACTAAAAGTATGTAGAATCCCCCTTATTGAAAGACCATCTAACATGTTTCTTGATCAATTGCAAACTATTTAATATGAAATTCCATGTTGTTGGGCCTCTAGGTAAGATTCATTTCTTGAATAATTTTATTGCATCAAGAGAACCTAGATAGTTTTCAAGTAACATATTTACCCAATTCTTTTCTTGATCTTTAAATAATCTCCAACTAAGTTTTGTCCCTAATGCCAAATTCATGTCTACAATTTTGCAAACCTACCCTTTCAATATTCTTTCTTTTTTTCCTTTACAAATAATGTCCCACTTACAAAGAAGAAACCTATATTTTCCCTCACATCCTTCCCAAAGAAAATCTCTTTGACTTTTATCAAAATCAGATGTTATAATTGTTGACAATCTTGAAAGTGGCATCATATGTACAAGTATGTAGTCTTTATGAGTTGTCTTTTAGCCATGGTTAAGAACCTACTTTCCAACTCGCCAAATAAGGTTACATTCTATTCAAAATTGAATCCCAAAGCTCCTCCTTTGTTTTATCAAATAAAGGAATATCTAGACATGTTGATGACGATTTTCCAACTTTAAATCCTCAAATCTCCTCAATAATCTATTGTAAATTTAAGGTTGTGTTAATGAAAAAGATCCTAGTTTTTGTAATATTAACCAATTGTCTAGCAACCTTCTTGTAACATGATATAATTGATTCACTCTCCATGGCCTCACTGACTAAGCGATGACCCAAAAGAAAAGTACCATCAATAAAATAGAGATGAGATTCGAAGGGACCACTTATCGCAACTCGAATACCTTTGTTTTTTTCTTCCATTTTTGCCTTTGTGAAAGCTCCCTCCAATGCCTTAGCAAGAATAATATATACATAAGGAGATAGTGGTCTGCCTCAATGGAATTGAGGGGATGATTCATAGTATACAACAAGGGATCTCTTAATTAAAATATAGTATTTTGGAGTACTATAACAATATCTAATCTCCACTGACCTTTGATTAAGATCAATTTTTTTTATAATATCATATAGGAAACTCCAACAAACCCTATCTATGCTTTGTTCATGCCTAATTTTACAAGCATACCTCATTTTTTCATGAAAAGAAGAGAATGTATGACCTCTTGTGCAGTGATTATACCATCCAGTATTTGTTTACCAAGAACAAAATCACCTTGTTCCTCTTAGATAATACAATCTAAAATGCTTTTCAATCTATTTGTTATAATTTTGAAATTCTCACAAATCATCTTACAAAGGTTTATTGAACAAAAATTATTAAAATATTTTGTCACCTTTCTTGGGAACTAATGCAATAAATATGGCATTGATCTCACTTATTGTAGCCTTCTTTCTCCTAGCCAACCATAGCCAACATGTCATGCTTCAAAAAATCCCAAAAGTTTGGGAAGGTGGTCTGGTCATATTTTTGTTATAAAAGTTTAGTTGCAAATTATAGTTTGTTGCAAAGTGTGCCCATTGTTATTTCTGAATAAAGTTTGTATGTCTTGAGTACTCATGTAAATTCAAGAAAACTTTGAACTCAAAGACATAAATAAATCCAAATAAAAAATTGTGTATTATTAGGAATTTTGGTCAGAATAAATCAATGTAGATAACATAACAATTAAATGAAGAGCCATAAATACAAACTCTGAGTAGCCATACATACAAACTCTGAGTACATACCTAACCAGTTTCTACCTTTTTCTTTGGATCTATCAATTACACTTCTCTTTGTATTAGCAGAAATCTGGTCATGCCTTGGTTATGATGCTATGATACAAGGGACTAATTCCAAAGAAGTCCTTAACACTAACCTTGAAAAACATATTTGCTTGCAGGCTCAATTATTCATATATTAATTTAGCCTTCATATAGTATGAAGTGAGCCAATGCATCTAACCCAGCTTCCTTGTAAAATGCTGCAAGCTGCTCCCGTATGTCGGGCCAGCATTCATCAACAGAAGCTAAATCCATCAAGAATGCAGCCTGATCAAGAGCTACCTGTTATGTGAGAGAAGGATTAGTATTACAGTCACAATTTTGACAGCATATTAGACTCTCAAGCAAGTTATTCACATTATCCTTCTGTACCTGTGCCGGTGCCTTCCCCTTTTGAAGATCCTCACGCCTTCCCTCATCTGTAACTCTCTCTCTCATGTATTCAACTTGTTCATCTTCCCAGCCTGCAATTTCAGCAACTTTCTGCAAATAAACTTCAACTCCTCGTAAGGTCTGGTTGGTGTCATAAGGAAAACACTCTTAACAGTTTAAAACTCCAATTGATATCATGGGACAAAATGCATTTGCAAGATACATACCTCATATCTACATCCTAGCGTCCACCATGGTGCTTTTAGTGCTGCTCTAGCAGCATCCCTAGCTTCAATCTTACGACCAATTCTGCCCACAAAAATTATGATAAAATTGTCAAAAAGAGGATGTAGTGTCGTAATCATATACACATTTTCCTCCAAATGATTAACATAGGATGCATAATTCATGCATTATGAGCTGAATTACACAGCATCCAATATTATTCTGCTTCAAATGATAGAGATAAAGAGGTGCTCAGCCCAACAAAACCAACTTCAGAAAAAGCTCTGCGTTGAACACAAAAGGCCGTCCAAATCCAGGAAAATGCTTCCTATTCACATAAAACTCTCCTGTCACCAGTGCAGAAACCTTCATATGCAGGTACAGTAAATTGTCACAACTGTAAGTTTTCAATGCGGTAGATCCATGGTCAAAGAACTAGATTCAAAAAACCAGTTTATTCATGTTTACCTGGTCACCTCTTTCCAAATGGCCCAATGCAATACGCTCAAAAACATCTGGAAACAAGGCAACCTGGAGTAAAGAATATCAAGTTAACTTTGAACCACTGACTGAGATCTTGCTCTCCTCTTGAAACATAAATTACAAATAATGTAAAATAACTATAAGAATGATAATTAAAAACATTAAGAATGCATGCAAAGTCAATGCAAGATTTAGGTTATGACAAAAGTAATTTGCTAATTCTCCTTTGTGATGTTAAGTAAAAATAAAACAGTAAGTCACAACATTAGTAAGATGTTCAAGATGTTTGTCTATTGAAAAGAAACTCAAATTAGGCATCGTCTAGAGCCTGATGCTCAATTGGAGTGTTGGTAAAGAATTTATGGGTGAATAGATTATGTACTTCCATGAGAAGAGATGAAGAATGGATTATGGCCAACTTAATAATATTTTGAAACCTCAAAAAACCCCTCTTCTTGGGTTAAACTTATCCAAGCACTTGTATAAAAAGGCACTCTTTGAATCTTCATTCATGATTTGAACTTTTTCATGTTATGGATTGGCAGAAGGAATATTTGACTGACACATCAATTCTTATCATGCAAAATGGAGTGAATTTGCTGATCCATAATGTATAGGTGTTTCAACATTCAATACGGGAAATGTTTTTGAAGGGTTTCTAAGTTGAAAACATTTGAGATTAGATCGAGTTTTTTTAGATTTAGTCTGGACTATCAACAAGTAGCATGCATCATGCTCTGGAAATAACATATCATGAACCACAACAGGCTCATTTTTCAATTAACTTATGGCCATATGAAATTTCAAATGTGGCGAATTTTACAGTAGTTTTGGTTTCTCAGTATTGACACCTTCCAATTGTGAAACGCTCTACTAGGTTGCAGAATGAGACAAGTAAGGACTGGAAGGGTATCCCTTAAAATTTCAGATGAATATATGAAAGTCATGCATAGTTCATTGTAAGATAAATACATCCATAATTGTTCATTTTTTTTTTCCCATTCCTCCTTTTCTTTTCATTTGATACAAGAGATTCCAATTCAGTCAGAGGAAAACTCTAAGAGACTATAACATCAACCTTAACCAACTTTATGATAATTCTAAGACTAGGTTATTTCACTGGATTGGAGTCATCATCCTTGCTTGAACATGTGCATATATTAGGGTTTGTATACATATTATGCATACTTGTCTACATAATTGTTAATTCACTGGATTGTAGTTATTGTCCTTGCTTGAACATGTGCATATATTACGTTTGTATAGATATTATGAATAATTGTCTGCATTTTTGTTATAATTTAATTCCATGTAAGTGGCAAGAAGTGTTAGTTGAACAGCAGATCCTAAGGACAAAAGTTATAGTACTTGGATGCTGTCAGGCAACTTGGACACGAGCTTGCCAGCTGCTAATATGAGAAATCGCAGGCTTGTAAACAACAGGTAGCACCTTTTTTGCATGGCACACCATTGTAAACTCATGAGAGACCACTTGGGAAACTAACAAGAAACAAAATAGAAATTCTGTCTACATGAGACTGTTGTGATATACTCCAAGAAACTCACTACAAGAGATAAATTTGCCCTTCAGCAGAAACTGGGGACAATTTCATATATGCAAGGAGGAAATGTCATGACACAAAAGGTGTTCTTTTCGTTGAAAATCAATCAAGCAGTGTCATACTTAAAATTAGTATTTAAGGTTACTACTTAATTTTATGCAATAAGATCAGTTATGAAACACAATATCAATGTAATGAAGCATTATACTTCGTCTAACTGCTTCCACTTTGGAGAGCTGTGCCATATTGAAGTCATGATGGACCACCATATTCCAAAAGAGGATAGGGTATGTCATATTTGCTCTATTTGGGAGGTGGGGACTGAAGAACATTTCATCTTCAGGTGTCCTATTTATATGAGATTCAAGGGAGGTACTACTGCTAGTATAAAGACCCAGGTGGATCACTTGCCACTTGTTTCAGCCATCCTGACCAAAGATGCTTGGCTCCTTACCTCAGGGAAGCTATCACTCTTCACCGTTAGTTATTAAAGGGGAGACAGACTACTACTCGATTAATCACCTCATTCTTTCACTCTATCTCCACAATTGAGAGTAATAAGCCCTCATTTGAAGCTACAATATCTAAAATGTTAATGACAGAACTGTGCATCATTGTTGGCATACAAGAGTGGCTACTAGGGCTTCAGTTCTTACTTCTTGCTTGTAACAGGCCAATATTGCAGTTCTTCGGCATCGGGTTTTGGTCACCCTTTACATAGTGGAGTTGTAGATAGGTGCAACTTACTAGTTTCTTGTCCTCTTCTATTGGTTCCACACCCATGGATGCTAGGAGAGTTTTGAGGGGTCGAACTCCATGTCCTCCACAGATTATCTAGCCAGGCCCTCTTAGTCCTGGCCATTCTCTTGGGAGCATCATTAGATCCTGTGCTGGCCCTTTTGGTATAGTTGGTGATAACAACAATTGTGCTTCCACTTTACATCCTACTATAGATTAATGTTGGCACATGGATCCATTGGAGCCCCTTTCCTTCTCTGTTGTACCTCGATTTCTAGCTCTCTCTTAATCATTACTTTTAGCATGTCAGGATTCATCCATTTTGGGTAACCCTCTAAGCTGTAATTTTATGCCATACAATTGTTCCACTTTATAGTTGTTTACACTAGATTCTTTACTCTAGTTTAGCTTATATTCTTAGTACTTTGTGGTTATTACAATGCATTGTGATTGGTAACAGATCTTTTCAATGAGTCCCACTGGCCTACTTTGGCCATCTATGGACATTAATAGAATTATCTTATCTCTGCAGAGATTTCCATAATATGCTTTCCAATTCTTCTTGCAAGTTTACAGTGTATAATTGTAAGTGGATGCTTTATATAGAAAATTGTTCTTCTTGCCTGTTGCTCATCAAGGTGATTCGATGAATTAAAGATGAATAAATACCTCTTTGTAGAACACAATAGTAATTATTATCCTCTTTGCAGGATTTTGACACTGGTAATGTAAATTTTAATTAAATGAATGCAGCATTCCAATTGTTTAAAGCAGAACTACAAGCCAACCTTGCATAAAGCCACATTAAGGCATACCCAAACTAAAACAGATAAAATATGATATATTTCTTGGCAGGATCTTTTTGTCTAACTTTGTTAATCCCCATCCCATGTGCATGACAACATGAGGGATCATGACAGGAGGCTATGCCATTGACAGTATGCGGAAGAAGCTGTTCGACAAGAAGGTCATGCATGATCCAGGCTAACAACTGAGCAACTCCCTGCAGACAACAGCCTGGGACTTGGAGGACAGAGCAGCCATGACCTAGATGGTAAATGACATCAAAGGCAATGAACAGGGCACTCTCCACAAATAACTGAATGCATTTATGATAGCATAATGAATGCACACTCACAGTGGCCCAGTGTATATAAATAGAGGCAACTGCTGCCATTTTGTGGGGTTAGATGCTATCTTTGTAAGGGGTGCTACCATACTACCACTTGCATAAGGCATAAAAAGTGGGGAATTCCTTTATCTTGACTGTGTACATCTTTCTTTGCGTGTCAGTCAATGTTCCTTATGATCCCATTTATAATGCGCATAGTTAATTTTCTTTCTCATTACATTATATGCACTAATAACTATGATGAGACTTGTAAGCAATTTGTAATGACTATCGACTTATCAAAGCTATCAACATTTGCTTGTGGATGTTTGTGTGTGTGCGTGTGCGCATGCGCACGTGCGTGCATGCAATAAACCAGTCTTTTCTTTGGACTTAATATCCTTCCAACCATTCATCTTAATGGCGAAGTTGGTGACACCTCTTGCATGTCATGGGTGAGCACTACATGAGGAGATGATATGCCAGATCTAGACTGCAACAAAGGTTTTGACCAGCCGATGTGCATGCAAAACCATTAAAATGGTCAGGTACAATGTAGATGTTAACTTCAAAAATTAAGAAAGAAAACTAGGATGCTGGAGGAAGAGAAAAATGCATAGAAAAACACAATTAACCCATCAAAGGCTTTTACAGAGATATCAAGTTCTAAATTTGCCAAGTTGATATTTCAGTTAAAGACAATATACCTTGTTATTTAGCTAATAATGTATTTGCATGGAAAACTTAAAAACTGAAATTAGCATCTTCTAAAACACAAAACTGGCATTTTCTTAAATGAAAAACAAGAAATGCATACTGTTAAGAATCCTGTTTTCAATAATTATCAACAGTTGAAAAAGATACTGTGATTTAAAATATAGTATGCAAAATGCATTAGAAGAAATGGCACAAACCTTCTTCAACAGATAAGCATCAAGATTCTCAATTTTGGAATCAGCAAAGTCACCCTTTTTATATAATTTCTTGCCTATATCTCCTGCAGCAGTGTAGAGACTTCCTGTTGTATTCTTGTAATGGCTGCTATCTTCTTCTACTAGAATCCTATGAATGTACTGATCTACCTGCAAATTATCCAGCAAAATTAACAACCCTTTAAAAGTTGGTTGATGTCTCCCTGCCAGGGGTTTGAACAGAAGACAACAATAAAAAATAATTTATCAACTCACTTGCAAGACTCCAAAAGCTTCATTTTCAAATTGGAGTCAGTAGCTTACACTATTAGCTAAAAGTGACACGCCATACTTGTGAACTTGTACAACTGGCATTTCCATTCTGTAAACAGAGCAGTCACTGTCTTCAGTAATTTCCAGTGACAATAATACTTGATGAGACAACATTTTTAAAGAATCTATGCGACATGAGATAGGTGACGCTTTATGCTTCTACTTTTTATGTTATGGTAATGAAAACATTGAATGATAAAATCCCAATAGCACACATCATCAAACAATATGCCAAATGAAACCAAATTTATAAATTTGTGAAAGATGAAGACATACTTTCGCCTGTGCTAGCAACTACACACTGGAACATGTCCAATAAGTATTGTTTCAAGTTAGGAAACATAATGGACAATGAAGCAAAGATGAACTATAAAGCCAAACATCTTACTCTTCTGGACATGTGGGCCATCTTAGCAGAGCTGTAAGAGCACCTGATCAAGGCAATAAGAGACCAATTTTAAGAAACTAGATGGAAGCAAATCTTACACATGTAATATTTGCGGAAAAAGAATCAAAATATCTTCCTAATGGAAACCTGATTCATCTTCTGATAGTGGTATTGCAAGAGGGATTATCCCATGTCTGGCAGTTGGAGGGACAAGCTTTTCCCCTGTAAATTGGAAAAAAAGTACATTAGCAAGCATTTGGAGGACAAGTCGACGACTTTTGGAGACAAAAAGCATAACTGCAACTGGCAAGAACCTGAGTAATCCTTGAAGTTATAATTCAAACAGTACTAGAAAGATTTCACATTGTTTTATCGCCAGATTTAAAATTACATTTTGTGCATGAAGACATGTAATAGTTACAATCAAATATGCTCTAATAATTTTTTTTTTTTCCTTTGCGTAGGGAACCTCTATAAACCCTAGCCCGCTGGGTAAAGAGAAGTCAACAAGACCCCCAACCGTCCAGGGAATCAAACCGGGGCAGCCCACCGGCAAACACTCGGACGCTACCAACCAGTCTATCCCTTTCAGGTAAATCAATTTTAGGGTAAAGCATGGGTTTTTGAAAGGGTTTGAACCTGGGTCTCCTAGATAAAAACCCAAAAAATACCACTACGATGTCCCAACATAGACTAAAATTTTATGGTAAAGCACGGGTTTTTTTGAAAGGGTCCCGGTCCCCTTGTACCGGGGTTTGAACTTGGGTCTCCTAGATGAAAACCCAAAGACATACCACTACGATATCCCTCATGGGACTAATATACTCTGTTAAATTACCATTTCAAAAATCTCACACTTTATTCACACCATTAAAAACTATATAAGGAACATTAACATCATTTTAATTCCATGCATATTATGAAATGATGGTAAGCCTACTATCATTAATTTCAAGTCCAATTATGGAAAAGTAGTCCAAAATACTGGGCATATGAATCACAAAATTCTTGAATATTGATGCGACCATTTCATAATATTGTGCTATTGAAATCAGTTTGACATGTCTTTTATTATATCATAATATCATTTATTTTCATGGTTTGATCTGTGAAATAATGCCAAAGTTTGGACCAACACCAAACAGGTAAGGCTCAACACAGAAACTTGGGCCAACAACAGGACAATTAAGACTGAATAACAGAAGGAAATCTTTTAGAAAAAAAGGAATAAAAATTAAAATTCTAAAGCTGGTCTTTTGAGGTGCAAGACCACAGGAAGGACTCATCCGTTTTACTTGTTTCATACAATTGAACATAATGATTAACTAACTAAACCATGCTGTATAAAAGTTGTTGCTTTTTACACCAAAACCTTCTGAATGGTGAAGGGCAGGAAGGATTGTCATGCTTACAATCATCACTTGTTACATACTTTGCGATTTCTCTCATTATCATTCTTATACTTAAAGAGTGGCATTTAATTCATGTCCAGATAGTTTCCATCATATTCTTCATAGAGAGCATAACTTATGACACTATTTGCTTAGACCTTGGTTTCTGATTATTGTTTGTGTTAGGAAAAAAATCAACTTGCACTAACAGCACTGTTACAAACTTTGTGACAAGATTCATTAAATTTAATCCAAAAAATTTGCATTTCATCAAACTTAAAAGCCAACCAAATAAAATTTCATTAAATTCAATTAACCTCAGTCAACATAAAATGTGGGAAAATTTGGCAACTAGTATCATGTAACTTATGCGGGCATAAGACATGTTTTCACACACATTTCAAGTTGCATTATGATTGGGTTTAAATTTTTATATTTGCTTTTATTTATTTCTATGAAATTACAAATATGTATGCATAATTTTAACAACTCAAACTTCAACCCAAACTTATCAAAACATTTCCATGTGCCAAATTTATTCTGAACTTCAAGCTTGCATTATGATTGGTTTAAATTTTTTAATTTGCTTTTATATGTTTCTACCAAATTATAAATATGTTTACATAATTTTAACAACTCAAACTTCAACCCAATCTTATCAAAACATTTCCATGTGCCAAATTTATTCCAAACTTCAAGCTTGCCAAAGCTGAATTCCAACGCAAACCTTGTTTCTAAGGTTTCAAAGACAATTGCAAAGCATAGATGCCGTATCTGGCAAACCTCTTGCTTGGATACCCATATCCACGGATTAGATACACATACAGATACAATGCTCCTTAGATACCATATCCAAATGTATGAGTATTGTATCCGTACGTATCCAAATACATGCCTCTATTTGGTCCATATCCTACAACATTGTTTAAAAGAAGAATACACAAATTTTTAAAAAATGAATTCAAAATTTAAAAAGCAATGACAATCATCTTCCTAATTAATAAAAACATCCTATTTAAGATTTATATTTGTGAAAACATTTCTGTGTTACATGTTTTAACGTATATATGCTTTTTCTAATGTTGTATCCAGCTGTACCCATTTTAGGAGGTCTTGAAAATTTTCCATATCTATATCCGATACTGTATATGTATTTGATATCGTATCCGTTTCCATGCAACATAATTGCAAAGGTCTTAGTAAAATCTCAGGTCTAGTTCAGAGGAAGATCATGACCAAAAGAGGTTTGTAAATAGGCACCCTAGAATAATAATTGTGGAGAAATTATTTTCAAACTTCAATTCACTCATCTTACAAGAGTATCTGTAGTTAAAGAACAAGACGTTTCAATGATATAATTTGATACATTCAATACTACAGCTTGGTCCTGAGGGAGGCAAATCAGTAAGAGCTAATTAAGGCTCCATATCAGAGCTTGACCCAATAAGAGAGCAATTGAGGCTCAATATTAGAGCTTGGCCCAAAACTATAGCCTTCAATGTTCAGTAACAAAGTTTGGCCCAATAACAGGGCCTACAGGGCACAATAGAAGAGCTTGGGTCAATAATTGGGTACACAAGGCTAAGGCTCAAAACTAGAGTTTAACCCAATAATGGAACAATATCAATATCTAAGGTCGGCCTAATCATATGGCTATTAAGACTTAATTCTAGATCTTGGCCCAAATAACAATGTAGATAATTGAAGTCCAACATGGAAAAATGCGGCACTGAATAACTAGGAATCTTTATGAAACCCAACCTATATTCAAATAAGCATTGGGAGGAGCATTCATTTTTTGTCAATAACAATATTCAAATTTTTGAAAAAAAAAATAAAAATATTGCAGTCCACAACAATAGGCAGGATTAACTACAACCAAAGAGCTTTGGATGTGGTCAAATCTCAATTTAAAAATAAATAAACAGAAAGTCAACCTAGATATCCTTCACTGATGGCACAACCTACTATATTGATGTCAACAATCATACAACAATTAAACAACAGGAGCTGACCTTGCTGACATTACAACACAAAAATCAATGCAAGTTCCCACTTCTCCCACAAATCATCGTCATTGGGTCTTAGATAAAGAAAACTGATAATTGACGGAAAGATGATGGGCATAGAATTGTAGGGTGCAGGTCGATTGGCAAGGCCCGATTATTATTAAGGTAAAAACGGGATATTGAAAGGGCCCGAACCCTTTTACAACCCAATCAACTGCACAGCTGCCAAGGGCAAGTAGCCAAAAATCCCCTGGACGCAAGACAAACAGTATCCATCCTGGAACCCAATTAGCTGCAGTCCTCCCTCGTGAACTTTTCTAAGTCCTCATGGACCACCCCTGGGGGATCCATCTCCTATCCTCTTCTTTAATGGCACCAAAGTTCGCCAGCCAGTCTGCTGGTTTGTTACCTTCTCTAAAGACATGAACGAAATCAACTTCTTCAAAATGCTTTACAATCTCTCTAATATCTTGCACAATATAATCAATTTGCCAATTCGCTTCTCCCTTCTTTTCAAAAGATTGATAATATTCAAGGAGTATCCTTCAAAGATAACTTTTTTAGCACCTAAATCGTTAGCTAGTTCTGCACCCAGTTGTAAAGCATTAACTTCAGCTTTATGACTAGTAGAAATACCTATTAGCTTTGTTACAAGATTGAAACATAAGGTAAAAAGCTAAAACTATAGAACACCATTTCCCTCTTAGGAATCAGTTTGATAGTGTGAAACTTGGTTAGAAGAGAACAAACTAGGTCCATACTAGGCAGATTTATTCTAGACAATCTCCCATATCCTGGAGAGCCTAGAATAGACAAGCAAAACAGGGCAGAAAACTTTGTATTAGAAGAATGATTTTGATAAAAGCATATGATAGATTTGAATCCAACTTCATTTTGCATTGTGCAGCTTCAAAAGTTGTTGCCACTGTTTTTTCACATACATCAGCCAAAGTTCATGTAAATGGAATCCCACCTGACACCGTTGTTCTTCAGAGGTATATCTATCAGGACTGTCCCTTGGCACCTTATCTTTATGTCATTGTAGGTTATGCTTTGGGATATTTACTAGAGGCCACTCAACTTCAGAATAAAAAGGATAGGTTTACCTTGCCAGGAGAGAAGCAGTTACTTAACGGTCACTTTGCAGACAATTCTGCTCTTAATATCCCACCAATCACTGGCAGACACTACTCTAGCTAGACGCTTCTTCAGAAGCAACAAAGGCAATAATTAGGGAAGAGAAGTTTGAGTTCTTGATCATGGGTAGGAAGAGATACCAGAGTGGATCAATTCCAAATGGAAACTTATTAAACCTGGAGAAATAATTTGCTACTCGAGAATTTCCTTTGGTGTGCAAGTATCCTTATCTGATCTATGGAATCGGATTATCAGTAAACTCAGGAAAATATACACAGTACTCCCTAGATTTTCTTCTTGCTGGGAAGTTCATGATTGTGGCTCAAACTCTTGTTGTTGGCCAATTTTACTGTTCTTTTTGTCGTTTTCCCTTCATGGCTGCTTACAGGAGGATGCAAAAAAAATTGAGATCAGGTTTTTTGGATTAAGCAAGGAAGAGTGAAAGGACTAACTCTAGTAGCTTGTGATGTTTGCATGCTTCCAAGATCCACAGGGGATTGGGTATTCCTGATAACAGAAATGGGTTGTAGGAGATCTATAAGGGGATGCATATGCCACCAAAATATTTCCATTTTCCACGTCCAAGGAATTTGGTGACCATTCCAACTTTGTGATAATATTGGAAATGCACAAACCTTTTCAGTATTTGGATCAGCCTCCTTGAAAAGAATTTAGAGCACATGGCAGTTGGTATCTGCTTCTCTCCAATGGAAGTTTGATGGACCACAAGAAGGATGGGACTTGGGTGCTTTACCAATTTGGACCATTTGCTCTGACAGAGAACAACTTGGACTCTTGTCTTCCTTTGCAGGCAAGTGATTTTAAAAAAGGCCTCTCCCTTTTGGAAGCATCTTTGGAATCATGATGAAAATTCCAGCTTTCCTAGTGCAAACTGAATAAGGCCCAAAAGTTATCTACAATTCAACAGTCGGCCTTTTAAGACCTCTGCAAAGCAGTCCCTGACAATCATTACTTATACACAGATCAGGAACGTATCAGAGGGATAGGAAAAGAAGCAATGAGAAAGACCTCTTCAATTATGTCACCTGCAATCAGTATTGCCAATCGTGACACTCATTGCCAATAGCTCAATGCTTGAATAAACTTTGGGGAACATGGTCCCCAAGTAAGATGGCAACACTGCTGCAATGAGATATGAAAGGTGAGATCTTCTTTTAAGCACAAGGTAACAAGTTGGTCAATGATACATCATGGATTAGCAGTTGAAGCCCCTCTACTTGAAGTTAGAATTTCATATGCCAACCATGTCTTGTGCAAAAAGAGAGAAGTCTATTGTGAATATTTTATGGAGATGCCCAGATGCTAAAATATTTTGGGCTTGATTTCAAGCGGAATATAATGTTCTCCTTTTTTCATCCCTTTCTAGGCAAGAAGAGGTGCTTGGAGACATGTGGATGATCATAAATGCCTTCGAAGGCCTTAAAAACATGTTTTGACTTTCAGCATTGCTTTCCCTCTACAAAATGCAATGTAAAGTAGTGTTTCAAGATGATCGATCTCCCTTGAGACTAAAAAAGTTGAGGTTGTCCTATTAAGAATTAGCTCTCCTTGTCAAGAATCAAGTCACATTGCTACAACCCTAACATAGTCGACTATGTTAGGTTCCAATTGAATTAATTATTTTCACTATTTAGATTAGGGTTGATTTCTTTGATTAATCATCTTTCATCTATTCGTTTTTTATATCCTTTCATCTGCGTATTTGCATAAGTGCCTTTACGGCGAGGGTGTGCCCACCTGGAGTGGCTACATTTCATAATTTGATTTCAGATATTATTCCATCATTTGTTCATCTGATTAATTCGTATCGATTAAATACTGGGAATATATTTGTTAATTTAATAAGCCAAAGAGTTTAACGTAGAGATCCGTAGGGATCTCTACCAAGTGGTATCAGTTTCCTTAAATATCCTGACGAAACCGTCGTCATTTACGTTCGGCACTCTTGAGTATCCTTCTGTCTCAAACGCAGTCCACAGAGAGTAGCTAAAACATCCTCGAACGCAGTCCGCAGGCAGTAGCTAAATCCTCCTCTCGCGTATCCTTCCGTTTCAAACAAAGTCCGCAGGCAACTCCAAACACAGTCCGTAGGCAGCAACGAAATAATAATCAGCATAACGACGGAAAAGAAACCGAGCACCGGAGGCTATAACCGAGCAAAGCAAGTACTGCACGAATCACATTTCCCAATCGCTCAAAATTTAAACGAAAGTCACACAATAACCATTTGCAAACTCGTTAAGGCACCCAATCGTTCGAAAATCGAAGAATTGTGAAAGGAATCGCTGCAGAATAGCGCACACAGAGGATTTCCCTCACGAAAGTCGTCGGCCAATCAAATCACGAGAAAAAGATTTATTACACGCCTAAGCTAAGGTACTAAAATTTTATTTAAATTGTGTTCGGGATATTTATCCCACATGCATGGTAGATTGGCAAAAAGAGCGTTTATAACCAAAACGTCTTCCTTAGTGGTTTGTGACTTAGGTCACATAAGCCCGTCCCCTTGCTCGCGCAAGTGCGTCCAACTTGTCATCTGAGAACTAGCATTGTGGTTGGTTCGTGTCATGGTTGTGTGTCTTAGTTGTCCTTCGTCTTGTTGGTCCTAGTTTGTTGAGTCCGTCCTTTGGTCTGATTAGTGTATCCCCCTCGCGTCGTTTCGTGTCTCGTGTCCTTTCGCTGCTAGGTTAGTGTTAGGTTGGTCGAGTTGGGTCTTGTCCGTCAGTCGTCCTTGCTGTCCACTGTCCAGTTGTCGTCTTGTCCAGCTGTTGTCCTCGTTGTCATCGTCCGCGTCCTGTCCTTCGATCTTCCCGTTGTGTCTTCGAGTTGCTTAGTGTTCCGCGTCCTGTCCTTCGGTCTTCCCGCTGTGTCTTTGCGTTGTTGTGTCGGGCCGCTTCATGTTCGGTGTCCTGTCTGATCGCTTCGTATTCAGCGACCTGTCTTCATCTCACTGTAATTAGTCCTCATTTCGTTCGTGTCGTGTAACTTCCGGTCGTGTCCTCTCGTTGTTGTGTCGGTTGTCATCATCGTCGTGTGTTCTGCGTCATCATCATGTAACGTCCAGTCACGTCCTCTCGGTGTTGTCGATTGTCTTCATCGTCGTGTAACTGTGTAAAGTGTCTGTCTCCACGTTGTCAAGTAATTGAAACCCAAAGTTGTCCAAAGTTGTTAAAAATTGAAAAGTTGTCCAAAGGAGGGGAGCCAAACTTCAAATCCGCGTCACAGTTGGAGTGACTATTCGATGGAATTTAAACCAAATTTTTAGACAATTTAACAATTTTTTTCTAAAAATTTGAAGCTCCTAGGCTCCTAAGCAAGAGACTTTGAAAAGTGCATGAGCAGAAGTTGGATCAAAGGATCTGACGGACGATTAACAAGCTCGGAAACTCCCAACAATAACACCAGAAGAGCTCGTCGAAGCCCAGGTACAAAAAATTCTCCTTCTCCATCCGGAATTGGTAGTTTTAATCCGAGTCATCCAGTGGTCAGCCCAATGGCATCCAATTCTTCTCCAGATTCAGCACAAGAAAACATCACCCAAGTAGACATAATCGTCCAGTGCTCAATGATCAGTTGTTAAAATATTTAATAGTAAATCTTCAGATGATGACTGCATCTCAGAATCCGCCCCAACCAAATCCTTCTAGCTCCAATCACTGGAGTATGGATGTCTACAATGACGACTACACACACCATAGAGGTCAAAATAGTCAATCCATGACTCACAATGGTCACCAAAATATTGAGGATAGGGGTAATGAAGAAAATATGGAGCAACAAAGAGGGTTTAACAGACCCTATCAAAATAACAACCAGAGACAGAGAAGTAACGAGGAACAAGATAGAAATAATTTCCACTCCCAACCAAGAGGTCCAATGGGAGTCAATCATCCACGCATTGACATGCCTACCTTTGAAGGCCAGGATCCACGCGGGTGGATTGCAAAAATGGATGGCATCTTAGAATTTTACAAATTTCTGGAAAAGGACAAAGTCCCTTTTGCAGCAACCAAATTTGGCACTGAAGCTTATCAATGGTTTACATGGTATAAACGTGAGGAGCCCCAAAATGCATTATATTGGGACACTTTCAAAACAACCTTTCTTCACAGATTCGACAAAGGTCCCACAGGTTCATACACAGTACGATTATTGTCACTTAGGCAGACAGGATCAGTAGGGGCCTATATTTCCGAATTCACCAGTATGCTTTCCTATGCACAAGACCTACCACAGGACGTGGTAGTAGCGACTTTTCAAAATGGATTAAAAGCACATATTAAAGTTGAGGTAGACCTACAAAATCCATCCAAGTTGGATGAGTGTATACGGATTGCTGACTTGGCGGAAACAAAGGCGCACATAGGCTCATCCACACGACGTGATTCATATGGTCGACCTCCATTTCGCAACAACTCTTTTCGCAGAAATGATCAACCATCACGGTACTTCTGCTACAAATGTCGCACTCAACATCAAAAAGATCAAGCATGTACACCACGACAAAATTTTCAAATTGAATATGCCGACCAGGAAGAAGAAATAGAGGAGTACGACGCACCTGAGGATCTCCCAGTTGAGGACCAAAATGCACAAGACGAAGTTGTCGCTGAGGAGGATACCATGACTATTTCAGTACATGCTCTTATGGGGTTATCTTCTCACCATACAATCAAGGTGGCAGGTTTCATTCGGAAGCAGCAAGTGACGGTACTAATTGATTCCGGAAGTACTCACAACTTCATTGATGCAAGACTTGCAAGGACACTGGGTCTGCACGTCTACTCTTCTAGTCAAGATCGGTTTCAAGTCAGAATGACAAGCAGGGAAGTTTCTCAATGTCTCGGTAAGACATCTTCCATTTCACTACAAATGGGTACGTATACTTGGCAAGGTCCTCTTTTTGTTATGGAATTAGGAAATTCAGAGGTTATTTTAGGTGTTGCATGGATGGAACAATTGGAAACCACCGTGGGTTTTAATCACAAACATCGCTTTGTGGAATGGCAAGCCAATGGGAGGACCATCCGTCTTCAAGGACTACCCACACCTCCATCAAAAGTTGTAAGTTCACATAGCATGGAAAAGTTGTTAAGAAAATATGGTGGGGGATTCATAGCCCGAATCAATTGCATTGAAAAATTAGAACAAGCTATGCCATAAATCAAAGAGGAAGATCTCCAAAACATTGTGTCTAACTATGAGGAGGTTTTTCAAGAACCCACAGGCCTACCCCCCAAAAGATCTCATGACCATGCCATACATCTAGTGCCTGGTAGTCTTCCACCCAATGGTCGTCCTTATCGATATCCCCAACCCCAAAAAACAGAAATTGAGAAGATTGTCCAAGAACTATTAGACCAGGGTGTCATCCGTCATAGTACTAGTCCTTATTCCTCACCTGTCGTCTTAGCTCGTCGAAAAGACAATTCTTGGCGTATGTGTCCAGATTTTCGTCCTCTCAATAAAATCACAATCAAAGATAAGTTTCCTATTCCTGTCATTGATGATTTACTAGATGAGCTACATGGTGCCAAATTCTTCACCAAATTGGACTTACGCTCAGGGTTCCACCAAATCCGAGTTAGGGACGAGGATATTCCCAAAACAGCCTTTCGAACTCATGAAGGTCATTATGAATTTCTGGTCATGCCTTTTGGTCTCACTAATGCACCATCTACATTCCAAAGTCTCATGAACCAAGTGTTTCGTCCATTCCTACGAAAATTTGTTCTAGTCTTCTTTGATGACATACTCATCTATAGCAAATCATGGAAAGATCATTTAGTACATGTGGACAGAGTTCTCCATATCCTACGCAAAGAAAAGTTGTTTGTCAAAAGATCTAAATGCTCCTTTGGTGTTCAAGAAGTGGAGTACCTCGGTCATATAGTATCTCACGAAGGTGTTAAGGTAGATCCCAATAAGATTAAGGCAATACAAGATTGGCCCTTGCCTAAAACCATAAAAAAACTTCATGGTTTTTTGGGTCTCACGGGCTATTACCGCAAATTTGTGCGTGACTATGGTAAAATTGCGGGTCCTCTCACGGCTCTCACCAAGAAGGATGCTTTTCAATGGTCAGTAGTAGCTACTAAAGCTTTCGAGGCTCTCAAGGAGGCCATGTGTACGACTCCAGTTTTGGCCACTCCAGATTTTCAAAAACCATTTGTCATTGAATGCGATGCTTCAGGAACAGGTATTGGTGCAGTACTAATGTAGGAGGGTCATCCCTTGGCATTCGAAAGTAAACAACTTTCAGGGAAAAATTTGGGTAAATCCACCTATGAAAAAGAAATGTTGGCTATTTTACATGCAGTGGAAAAATGGAGGCATTACTTAATCAATAGCCGTTTTATTATTAAAACCGATCACAACAGTCTCAAGCATTTTTTAGAACAAAGGTTTTCTTATCCCGAACAAAATAAGTGGTTGACTAAATTATTGGGATATGATTTTGTGATTGAATATAAGAAAGGTAAAGAAAATGTGGCTGCGGATGCATTATCTAGAAAATACGAAGATGAAGTAGTTATTAATGCCATTTCAGGGCCATGTTCGTAGTGGGTGTCTCAGTTACAAGAAGAATGGTTGTCCAACAGTGAAACAACTCAAATAATTCAAGAGTTATCTATGGGTTCCTCTAAGTACCCTCTTTTCGCATATGATGGCCAAATATTACGTAAGAAGAATCGTATTTACATCCCTCATAATTCACCAATCAAAGTACAAATTCTAGAAGAGTCACATGCTTCTCCTTCAACAGGACATTCAGGGTTTTTGAAAACCTACATGCGGGTTAAACAATCCTTTTGTTGGAAAGGATTAAAGGCAGAGGTTAAGCAATGGGTAGCTGAATGTGAAGTGTGCCAACGCAATAAGGGGGAAACAATCAAATCACCAGGATTACTTCAACCATTACCTATTCCGGATCGCCAGTGGGAACATATTTCCATGGATTTTATTGAAGGTCTTCCTAAGTCGAAAGGAAAAACAGTAATTTTCGTGGTAGTTGATCGCCTTTCCAAATATGCTCATTTTCAGGCTTTACAACATCCATTTTCAGCAAGCAAAGTGGCCAAGGTATTTATGGATTCAATTTTTAAATTACATGGAATGCCCAAAAATATTGTAAGTGATCGTGATCCCATATTTACCAACAATTTTTGGAGAGAATTATTTCGACTTAGTGGTACCAAATTAAATATGTCTTCGCATACCATCCACAAACAGATGGTCAAACGGAGGTAGTTAACAAATGTTTGGGTACCTACCTAAGATGTTTTGTTCAGGATAAACAATATCAATGGAGTCAATGGCTGTCATTGGCGGAATGGTGGTACAATACTTCTTATCATTCTTCCACTAAGATGTCTCCTTTTGAAGCATTATATGGAACAAAGCCACCAACAATTGCCGATTATGTACCAGGATCTTCCAAAGTGGCTCAAGTCGACGATTGGTTACAAAAGCGACAAGCAATGCTCACTATCTTGAAAGATAATTTGGTCCAAGCACAAAATCGTATGAAGCAGCAACAGGACAAGCAGCGTTTAGAACGAACATTCAATATTGGTGATATGGTATTCCTACGTCTTCAACCCTACAAGCAGCTATCATTGAAGCTCAAATCCAGTTAGAAGTTGTCACCACGATTCTATGGTCCTTATAAAATTGTGCGTCGCATTGGCGAGGTAGCATATCAACTAGAGTTACCCCAATCCTCTCGCATACACCCAGTATTTCATGTCTCCTGTCTCAAAAAGGTGATTGGCCGAAGGTACACTCTCAGATCACAATTACCAGTGCTGGATGAAGAAGGGCGTATCCATCTACAACTGGAAGAAGTGCTACAAACCAGATCACGCAGACTCAGATCTCGTCACATCCAAGAATTTCTCATCAAGTGGCAGGATTTACCTGAAGAAGATGCAACCTGGGAATCTGAAAGTATTTTCCAGTCATTTCCAGCTTTGAGGACAAAGCTTTCCGAGGAGGGGAGTCATGCTACAACCCTAACATAGCCGACTATGTTAGGTTCCAATTGAATTAATTATTTTCACTATTTAGACTAGGGTTGATTTATTTGATTAATCATCTATCATCTATTCGTTTTTATTATCCTTTCATCTGCGTATTCGCATAAGTGCCTTTATGGCGAGGGTGTGCCCACCTGGAGTGGCTACATTTCATAAATTGATTTCAGATATTATTCCATCGTTTGTTCATCTGATTAATTCGTATCGAGTTAATACTGTGAATATATTTGTTAATTTAATAAGCCAGAGAGTTTAACGTAGAGATCCGTAGGGATCTCTACCACACATGGACTTGCAAAGGTATGGATTCTTTGACAATTTGGGCACAAGCCCAAGTGCTTTCTTTCCTAGCTTATTTAGGACAAGAATTTCCATGTAATCCCATCTTCCTTTTTTGGACAATGAAATAATATATAATATAAAGATAAAAACGATATAAGTTAAGATGAAACATTACATTTTCCCCACAATAAGGTCTAATATGCCAAGTAGACATTTTCACTAGGCAAGGACCTAAAAATCACCTTTATATTATGATCATTTGTTGTTGCTATAGTTCAGGTCTCAACTGACATCTACAGGTTGGATAATAATAAGAAATGGGTTTAATCAACAAGGAAATTAATGTTAAAAACTCAAAAATGTCATGTTCTCACCATTTAATGAAATGTAGGCATATGTTTAGTTTTTTGTTTCCATTTTTCAATTCTTTCTAGAAATATAATGTGTTTTCCTTTTATGATTCATCCTACCAATTATGTCCAATCGATGACTTATGATGCCACATGGAGTCCTTGACAATGTCATATTAGGTTCCTTGGGTTTTTGCCATCCTAATTGTTTGTAAACTTCAATGCATGAGTTTGAAACATAATTGATCAGTTGTAGGCTTGAACAAGGTCATCTGAAACCCCAACAATCCTCCTTGGTCCTCTATGCATTATTAAAAAAAAATCTTACTTCTTTGTTTGCTTCTGCCATTGTATTATAATTAAACATGGTATTTATATTTTAGTCCAAGGATAATGCTCATGCTAGATGTCTAGAATCTTCCACTTTCTAATCTAGAATATTGACTATATCTAAACATTGATAATATATGTATCATACATGAAAACAAATGCATTGGATTCCCCTGAAACAATTAAAGATACAAAGTAGGAAGATAAAGCAAGTTGGAGTGGCTCAGCTATCCACTTGACTCACAACCTTCCTTCCAAAACACAGCCACAACCATGAAACTTAAAAATGATCAAGATCAAAAACAACCCATCTATAATTCCACGGTTAACTGATTAACAATTAGTATATAAATGTGAAGGTAAAGGTGATATTTTAGGTCTCATACAGGATGATGCTGCCAATTATGAGACCCTCGTGCTGCCATGTGAAAGTTTTTACTTTATGTTGAAATTTTAAGTAAAGGTAAATGTAGCCTCCAATTCCCTTCTCATATATGTTGAACAAGAAATTAAAAATCAAGAAAGCGGGAACATCAATTATCAACCTACACTTAAATGGTATTATAATGCATAAGATTGTGTATAATTAAGATTATAGTTACCAGGTTTGACCAAGATTGGGCCAGGTTCGATCCAGTTCAGACTTTTCGGACAGGACCCAACCGGTTCAGTGTTTGAACAATTTTTTCTTTTTACCTTTTTCTAAATTTGTATTTCCAATTTTTTTAGTATAACAAGGAAAATTAAAAATTAAAAAATGTTTTAAATCCTAAATTTCTCAATATAAATTTATTTAAATGCATTCTAATCTAATACGAAATCTAACTAAGATAATTGAACTTCCAACCAGCAAACAACAACATTACTCGGTTGTTTTTGCATCACCTCATTCTTTCACACTATCTCTGCAGTCAAGAGTAATAAGCGCTCATTTTAAGTTACAACTATCCAAAATATCAATGACATATATGTGCGCCCTTGTCTGAATACAAGAGTGGCTACTAGGGCTTCAGTTCTTTCTTCTTGATTATGACAGGACAAGACTGCAGTTCTTCGGTATCGGGTTTTGGTCACCCCTCACATACCAAGTTGTAGACAGGTGCAACTTACTAGTTTCTTATCCTCTTCTATTGGTTCCACAACCATAGATGCTAGAAGAGTCTTCAGTGGAATGTAAAGTAGAAGCATAGTCGTTGTCTTCACCAACAATCCCAAAAGGACCAACATAGGATCTAATGATGCTTCTAGATCTCTTTTAATCATTTCTTTTAACATGTTTTGGTTTATCCATTTTGGGTAACCCTTGAGGCTGTAATCTTATGCCATATAGTTGTTCCACTTTAGAGTAATTTACTCTAGATTCTTGACTCTAGTTTAGCTTATTTGCGTAGTACTTTGTGGTTACAATAATGCATTGTATTTTGTAACAGCTCTTTTCAATGAGTCTCATTGGCCTACTTTGGCCATCTGTGGACATTAATAGAACTCTCTCTCTCTCTCTCTCTCTATATATATATATATATGAATATTATGTGTGGGTATTATCAATTTTCCTTATATTATTGAATTGAACCTAAAAAACTAAAGTTGATAACTATGATTAAGATATTCCTGGGATTCCTCTCTAATATTTTGTCACTTTTCTTTTAGACTTTTATGGGACTAGTATGCATCAAGAGCTACTGAAAATATCATATTATGTATAAAATTAGTTTAAGGATGACTTCACAAAAGAAAACATAGTGAATTTGAAACCAGAAAAATATCAAACTTCCAAAATGAGCTTCATGTGATTCATATTTTGTGCGCAAGATGTGCCAATAAAGGGCATTAAGAAGCTACCTTTTCCTGTCCATTTAGAAAGGATTGGAATGGTTAATATTTATACTGATTGAAGGATAATTGTTATAATCTGTCCAGACAATGCCTTTCATGTGCACTTGAAGATCAATAAAAGATCTCACCTTTGGCCTGAAGGACATTTAAGAGACAATGGAGATGCATTGGAGGTTGAGTTACAGCTACCTCCTTAATGAAGGTCACATGATCTGCATTTACAGAAAAAGGGATTAGTCTTTTCACATAAATTTACCATAGAAACTAAAAGCAATTGTTAGAAATTGAAAACAAAAACAAGGAATTAAGTCAAAGACGAATGTCAACAGTAAGGAACACATGGCAAAGAGTAAACTATGGTGCTAGATACAATAATCTTAATGTAGTCCTTCAAAGAACTTCCTTAAATTTAAAGTCAATTTCTTGTCCATATGTAAACAGTAAATATTATGCATTACATAAAAGCAATTCCACATGCAAATGTGTGAGATAGCAATCCAAAATATAACATGACAATGTCTGTCACTTTTGCATTCCAAAAAAGGAAAAAAGTTCATAATAGCTATTGACTGGCACACCACCAATAATCAAGATATGAAAATAGAATTTGGGTTGGATTAATGTGACTCTTGAGTTTGTAGCATGATTTTTAGTTTATTTTCCTTATTTTGGTTCATCATGGAAAACCCAGTAAATAGTTGGAAACTGGCATAGAAAAAGAAACGTCACAGGATTCTTTATAGTAACTTTGGCACTATCACATTTAAGGAAATAAGGATGTCATAATTTTATCTTCAATTGCTTTGGTTATATTAAAAACATTTAGTTTGCAATGAAGCGGAAGGAGAAGCAGGTAGAAAGTCCCTAGGCTAGTGGCTGATTCGAAATTTTTCCCAATCAAGAGTTATGTTTTCCAAAGGTTTGTAGTCAAGCTGAAGGCTCTGTCCACAACAACAAATGAGCTCCAAAATTACCTTCTTCTCGAGTTCCATGATCAACAGTATTGGTAAAGGAGAAAACATAAGGATCCACTGGAATAAATATATTTATATATGGCATTCAAATCAAGGTGCAAGATCACATGAATAAATTTTATACACTATAAGGAAATTGTATTATGATAACTTGATAATTTTAAAGTCAAATGTTATGAGCTCAAGGGATTAAAGTGTGTGAGCTCTGGAGTAGAGACCCAAGTTTAATTCTTAGGTGACATATAAAGTGAGATGTTGAGTGGAACTGTAAAGTAGAATTGTAAAATGTTCGACTAAACTACAACATTCATGTTTAGGTGTGGCGTACCCCAACTAACATGGCCAAGTGCAAATCCCAGGAAAATTTGGTGAAGAATATACCTGATAGTTGCAGCAGCTAAGCCAATGGTTAAACCCCACCAATAGGGAATTTACCAATCAAAAATAAAAATTGATCAGTGTGGAAGTAAATGACAAGTATCCCCAAGTATGGATAAAGCTCAATTATTAAGTCTCCTTTTTTTTTATACAAGTCTGACTATAAAGACACAAAATTGAACAGGGGATTCCTTACAGATTAGAAGTTCCATACATGGTAGACTGTACAGGACAACCGGAAATGATAGTTAAACAACATCCAAATCAACTAATTGCATCACTTATAATGTCAAGGACTCGTGCATGACCACAAGACTAAAAGTCTATAAGTACATGTCCAGTGATTACATTCTCCGATATTACATATTTGGAGAGCACATGATCTTTGTTTATGTAACATGCGTTGTAATTACAAAGTGACCCTCCACGACTGTAATATATTCACATAGAACTATATTAAAACTATGATACTCAATCAGTAGTAAGATTGACTACATGAGTACATGTTCAGTGATTATATGCTCCATTATTTTTTTTTTATTGAGTAAATACTTCTTATACATATACATATCCGCCGTGGGGATTGAACCTGGGTCACATCACCGATAATGCAAGTGATGTTCCATTATTACACATTTGGTGATTACATATTCTTCTAGTACATAACATACATATAAAGTACAAGGTGACACTATACTATAATATATTATAGCATAGGATAGCATCATATCTAGAGGAAACAGCAGCAAGATTTGTCCTCCTTAGACTTTAGCACCACTCTTGAGCCTAGAATCTCATGAGTCGATTTAGTATTTGTTTCTTCATTTGGATTTGAAGTTGAAGCTGCATGTGCCACTGCATTTGGAACTTAATTTGTTAGTGTTGATGCTGAAGTTGAATCCCTAGCAGATACTGCATGTACATATGTTGAGGTTAAGGTCAATGCTTGTAAAATCAATGACACCGATGGAAAACATATGCTTTCATTGCTGTCTTTTGTATTCATGAGAAACTTTGTGGAATTTTCTCAATCTCTCTTCTCCTTTAGTCACTTTCTCACACTTCTTGACTGACCATTTTCCTTTCTCAACACTGCAAGCTCTTTTACCATATTCTCTCTCAACTGTTCCTCCTTTTTCTCTATCCCTACTGAGGCAATGATGTTTGTAATTGCAGTCATCATCCCTTTCAATGCCTTTTCATATCACCTTGATCCTTCATATGCTACAAAGACATGATCAGCCCTTCATTCCATGTCAACATATCTAAGCTATGTGTATTAAAATGCACCAGCAATTCCCCTCTAAACCATGCCAAACCACAGCATCTCTAAAAAATCAAAATTTTATGCAAAAAATGGATTATCAACCCAGAAATTGGTGAGCATACAGCCAAATTGTATTATACATTGCCAGAATTCAAATTGACCATTTCCTTCCATTCTTCATATTTTAGCCTATATTCTCATTTAGTCTTGAGGGTCTTGAATGGTCATCTGCACCACCTCCCTATGAGTCCTCTATAATACCCTTATCAACTGAACTGCCCTTACTTCCCAAGGCAATTCACTCAAAATAAAGTTATCTTCACTATGCCAAGTCTTTTAGCCCAGTTCTATGGAAGAGAAGATGATTTTGTTATCATCAAGAGAGTTATCTTTGTCTCCTTTTTAGACCTCCCACACAAAGAAATAGATTGCAACATACTATATTATAATTCCATTACATAAGAAAGATGCAAAATGGGAATAACTTATATATACATCTGAAAATACTGCACTTACAACATGTATCCTTCACAACCCAGTTATCTGCAATACATCATGGTATGGTCAAGCTGCAAGCATACAACACAGACCACACAATCAACAAACATAGACGACCAACATCTCACTCCCCACATACCTCAATGGGCATTTGCCTCTCTACCAAGATATTTTGACCAAGTTAGATGGGCTACACATAAGTATTTTGGGAAGCAACAAGCAGTTGGCAACTGCCCAACTACCACCAAACCACTTGTATACGTGACACATTAAAATATGCCAAACACATTACATAATATTTATTATGACCACTTATGTCCCCATGTACACACATGCAACAACACATGAAAAACGCTATTGACATGCATCACAAACATAGTGACATAAGTGCCATTATGCATCCTATTGTAAGCTTAAATGCCATTCTCTACGACAAATGTCGTCTTTAACTTATCCACATCTGCAATGCTGGCCTGATTGTAGCTAGAAAACCTAACCAGGAATGAGTAAATCTTGTGTCCAGCTACCTCCTCCAAAATAGAATCTAGTAAAGGGAATCGAGAAGGGATCCTTTATAGTTATTGCATTAAGAATCCGAAATTCTACGCATATGTGGATTCTATTTGCCTCTTTATTCAAAGTAATCACGATCGGTGACACCCACTTGCTCACCATAACTTTGAAGATTATGCCGGCATCCAACATCTTCTCAATTTCCACATTCACCAAAGTTGCATACTTTGGGTTCATTCTGTACAGCCTCCTCCTTACTGGTAAGGCACCTGGGATCAACTGGATCCTATGAACACACAGCTCTGAAGGTATCTCTTTCAAGCCTTTGTATGTCCATGTGAAGACGTCCTTATATTGCAAGAAAATTTTGAAAGTTGTTGCTTTCAACAATAGGTCCCAATCATGTCTACAATGGATTATCTTACGGTCTTCCTCCGTTCCCAAATTCACTTCTACTATCTTTGGTCCTTCATATTTTATATTTTTTGGTTCATCCTTTGCTTTTGCCATATTTTTAGGGTGTGCTGGTTTTGCATCAATTTCAGCATCACCAATTGTGTATTTTGCAAAATTCTTGGGGAAAGTCCATTTCTCTTCATTCTCTTCATTCTTCTTGTTGTTTTCAGCTTTTTCATCATGGGTTTCTTGAGTCTCCTTTGTCTGAATACAGAGGCAGGTGGGCTGAAATATTTCATACTCCTCCATTTGCCAATGGAGAAGTCCACTATCTGATCGGTTTTCATCCTCACTGCACTCTTCTAGGTACAACATTCCTTTTCATTTGGCTCATACTGATTATCTTCATCTGAAGAACTTCCTGACTCATCAATTGTTGCCAAATCTTCACTAATCATTTGATTCTTCAAATTTAAAATGTAATTTTGTTGTCCTTTCTTAAATGTCAACTAATCCTTTTCCCAATGGTGATTCACCTTGGCCAACCTCAACCATCCTTTTCCCAACAATGCATCATATGCTGATTTTTGCATTGTGATCACAACAAAATCCATGATAAATTCTTGTTCTACAATCTTTACTTTTTGAGCCATCAAGACTCCTTTCATCTCAATCCCATATTGGTCCGTGCTATATAACTTGAAACTCGACAATCATAGAAATGGAGCCCCAATTTCTTTCCATGTCTTCTCCGGGAGCACATTTACACTCGATCCACCATCAACAATAACTTGTGTCAAATTATGGTCTAGTATCTCAATATGAATCAATGTTGGCTTTTTCCCAACATCGATCACTAATACTGTCAAATCAATAAAGTGATCCTTCTTTATTTCTTCATCTAGTTGGCTCTGCACCTTCATCACTCTTTGTGGTTGGAGTTCTCCTATAACTGCATGCAATGACAGTATGGCACCAAGCAAACTCATCACTTTCACTTCTACCGTCATATTCAACACTTGTGCTGCCAATTCTTGTGTTGACACCTTCTCCTCTAAGCCCAATGGCTTCTTTAGCTTCCTTTGCTCTACCAATCATTCCTGTTTAGCTTTCTCAACTTCTTCTATCACCTTTTGTGCCTCTTGCCATCTTTCCTTTTCTATGGCAGGTTTAGGATACTTATCCTTTTTCGCCTGACTTCTTGTAACGACAAGTACATCATTCTCCGTTGGCTTGTTTTCAGTAGGAGGCTCTTTTATGTCAAGAAAATTGACATTCTGCGAGTTACTTGTACTCGCCTTCATTGGGTAATTTGCCTCCTTATGATTGTTCGGACCGCACCATTGACACATGTGCGATACATTATATCCTGTTGTTCCTATTGTTTGAGGGGCAGGACAATTCTTCGCAAAATGCCCCCATTCTTGGCAATTGCGACATTGTATGATTGGTCTACCATTCGAATCATATTGCAATTGACTCTGATCTCCTTGCCAATTACCTCGATATTGCCTACCCTCCTCGACAGTTATTCTTGTAGCCGCTACTAGTTGTGCCTTGTCCATTCCTTGGACTGCTCGGTCTTTCTTCTTCCTCTTGCACCGTCATAGTCTGGTGCCTCGTTCCTTTCAAATTGAATGGACAATTGGTAACCAAATGGCCCAATACATCGCATATATTGCAATATGCGTTCTTTGGACAATTCACATTGGTGTGTCCTTCAAACTTATAGTTTGAACACCATATGTCTTTTTTGTCCTCCTTCACTTCGCCTTTGACTTCTTTGATCATCCTATCAAACTCTTTCTTCATAGACTGGATAGCATTTTGTACCTTGTCCTCGGTATCACTATCCGAGTCTTCACTCCTAGCATGGCCTCCAATCCCAGCTGTTATTTGCTTTTCCTCAATCTTGAAGTTTCTTTCCCTCTCTTATGCTTCTGCGTATGTTGAGGAGGGTACCATCTTCATCTTCTTCCTATACTTGGGCAACAATCCATCAATAAACCATCTCTTACCCATACCATCAACTGGTTTCAACTCCATTTTATCAATGAGTTGTTTCAATCTTTTGTTGTAGGTTTTGATATCCTCATCTTTCTTTTGTTTCATGGAGTATATTTCCGTGATGATCTTTGTATCATCTCTCAAAGGTCGGAATTCTTGTTTGAATTCCTCTATCATAGTTTGCCATGTAGCAAAAGGTGGTGTACCTTCTCTTTTTAAGTACCAATCTATTGCAATACCTCGCAATGTAGCAAGAAATAATTGTAGCCATTCATCGAGATGTCTTACCTCATTTGCCTTCCAAATGGTGGTGCAAGTGCCTATATGCCTTGTTGGGTCTTCTTTCCCTTCTCTTGTGAAGGGTGGGCATTTTTGCTTGCCCGCTCTATTTGCAACGTGTGCCATTAAGTGGTTCTCCACTTCCTCGTCACTTGACAATGGTCCCAATAATATTTCAGTCCAATGCCCTCTTTGCCATTGGTGGTTCTACTTACTATTCTCCTGTTGCTTCGGTCCTAGGCACTTCGTCTCCTTGTAGTGTCTCTTGACCTTCAATTCTTGTTTCAAATAGTCTCCTTCCAAATTCCAATGCATCCTCACTTCATGACATTCTTCGCGAGTAGACGAAATGTGGTTCCAATCTACTTCCCCAAGCATTCACGTGTTGTTGCTCTAGTGCCTCACTCCCATCCTTTGCACCCCTTGGCAAACTCCTCCCCACTTGCTTAGGTGTCACCATCCACACCTCATTTCCTTGTGCACTTTCTACGTTGGCATCTTCACTTATGCAAACGTTTTCTTCGACTATTTGATGTTGCTCTCCCTGCACCTCATCCTCTATGATCAACAACAATGTCTCCCACGTTTCACTTTCTTCCTCTTCAAGAGTCCAAACTCGTTCAAGTATTGGTTCTTCTGTTTCTCTTGACTTCAATACCGAATTATTCACGTTCCTTCATTGAGCGATCCTCATGCTCCTCACAGGCACTTAATCCTCTCTATGGTCTTGTCTCCTACATCCTTGTAGAATTGAATATGTCATCCACCTTTCTTCCTTCACACATACTTCTCTTCTCAGTTGGACCTTCCTTGTTCCAACAACGGCAACGGTGCCAAATGTAGCATGAGTGGCAATATTCCCAGTGATGGAGTGGTGATAGGTTTAGGAACTGAATGGCATTGCAGTCATGAGACTAAGAACACTGTCGTTCAACATGGCTTAAGCTTGTACGATCTTGATTGAACGATCAACTGACTGTACGACCTACTCTATCGTACAATGCACTCTATTGTACGATCCTTCCTATCGTACAGTACAAACAATTGTATGTTTCAACCTTTTGTACAATCCCACCTTTGTACAAGTCGATACCCTCGTATGATTGGTCTATCATACGATGCAATATAAGACTAATGGGAAATCTTCTCAACAGTTTATGGTGATGACTTTGTACGATATCACACACAAAATCGCATTAGCTAACAAATCCCACCCTAGGCAACACTCCTCCTTGTTCCCTTCATATGAATCTACCATTGTACGGTCTACAATTGTACGACCTGCAACTATGTATGGTTGCCAACTTCCTGTTGCTGCAATCAATCTTACGGTCGGCTACAACCCTGTACTTTCTACTGTAACCTGCAATTGCTATAATCCTATTGCAATGCAATGCTAACTGTCCTATTCACCACAACAATATTTTATACACTTTGCATTACCAAATGGGATGCAACAGATAACAGACTAGCAATCACACACACATGCATTAATAAGACTATAGACATAACAATGACTGAGTTATATTACTGATTTACTGTTGCAAACAGCAATGTACTTATGCAAATACAATGGCTGCTATGGCCAGGTATAACAATGACATCTCAAATAGCAACAATCTCATCATGTTCACAACCTGCTTATCTTCCATACATTGCAATTACATATCCAGCACCAAACAGACTTCAATGGCAGTCCACAGAAATCAATAGGCTGCTCTCTCTTGGGATCAATAGCCATCAAGATGGAGGGGCGCCTTATGAAGCCTGCCCCGGGCCATTCCAGGCGGTTCCCAGGACAGCACATCATTTACAACCACCACCCCGAGTCCTTCAATCATGCATTAATTAATTTCACTTTCTAAAGTTCTAAGTCAATTTTATTAAACTCTAATTTCATGCACATTTTGCCTAATTTCGCCTCATTTCATTTAATTTGCACTTTAATTTACATTTCACTTCATTTACACTTCATTTCACATGTGTTTCATAAAACAAAATTATCAACAAGACTTATCAAAATTGCAAACAACTTTTTATGCAACTTTTCATTTCTTCTTCTAGGAAGCAAATTTGTCGGTTACATGGCATGCCTGGTGGGAACCACAAGTATGATTTCGGTATGAATTCGATCTTTACCCCACATGCATATAGTTTTGCAGATCTGCACAATTATACTTCATATCTCTCTTACGAAACTCTGCAACTTTTTAAAAAACTTGCTAAGTCCAAGTCCAAGTCGACCATTCCAAGTCACTCGGAATATACTTGACGAGGTTTTTTTAGCTCATGGAGAGTTATTTTTTTTTTTTTTAGCTCACGGAGAGTTTTTTTTTTTTTTTTAAACTCACGGAGAGTTTTTTTTTTTTACAACTTAAAAAAAAAATAAAAAATCATTCGTCTACGCAAGGGCACAGGAAAAACAGGCAAAAAAAAGAAAAATTTCAAAGTCTCCTCATTTTTGTTGTTTCCAGTTGGAGAGAGAGTAGAGACAAGCTAAGATCAGACCAACAATAACACTAAATTGCATCCTAAATCCAATTTTTTTTAGTTTTAAAGAATCTAACAGCCACCCAACAGTTACATCTAAGGTAAAAAAACTCGGTTTCAACTGTCAATGCTTAAACCCTGGGGCTTTTTTTTATTTTAAGTTTCTAACTACTTGTTTATTGTTTCCATGTGCAGCCACATTAAAATGACGGTAAAAAGAGACGTAGTGTGGAAATAAGCAGAGGAAGAAAAGAAAGGGAAGGTGTACTGTAATTTTTATGGGGACAAAATTCATAAAGGCATAAACCACCTCAAATACCACTTGACAAGGTGGAAACGCCATGATGTCAAGCAATGTTTAAAGGTGCCTGCTAAGATTGAGAAGGAATGCAAAGCCCTCCTAACAGACTACAATGAAAGAAAATAACTAAAACGAAGAAAAAGCGAGACCATGGCTAGTCCACCTTCTCAACCTCGTATAGAGGATACTAACGGCACCTTTAGCCAGTTTCAGCAATGCCAAAGTGGGTCTAGTCCATCAGTTGCACACCCCGAAAGTGGGATGGAGTCATCCTTTTTTGTGGAACATTCTGCGCTAGGGTCACAACCCATGCTTGAGGGTATGACTGCATGGAATGAGGAGGCACAAGGCCTTGAGGAAGGCTTGCGCAAGCTTTTGGTATTTTTCCGACATTCCCTTCAATATGGCGAGGTCTCCATATTGGTGGGGAATGGTAGATGCCCTAAAAATTTGTAACCCAGAATTCAAGCCACCAACTTATGATGATTTTAGGGGCCCTCTCCTTCGTGAATCCATGGAGAATATTCAGGTGTTGATTGAAGAGCAACAGAGGGTATGCAGGAAGAGGAGTTGCACAATCATGTCTGATGGATAGACCGATGGGAGGATTCGGACATTGATTAATTTTTTGGTTGCTTCTACAGGAGGAATTGTATTCCTCAAGTTAGTGGATGCATCGACACAAGTTAAGAGTGCTAAAATGCTTGCACAATTGTTGGAGGAGGTTGTGTTGGAGATTGTCTCGATTTGCTTCTCAAAGACATTGGAAAAATACTGTGATGTCTGAGATTGTACAGTAGGCCAAATGTTATTACCAAATTTATCTACAACCATACATGGGTCCTCCAACTAATGAGGCAATTCACTAATGGGAGGGAGCTTGTGCAGCCTGGAGTTGCACGATTTGCCACAAAATTCGTTATATTGTAGAGCTTCTTTGATGCAAAGGGGGCATTGAAGAGGATGCTTGTAAGCAATGAGTGGACTGTCAAAGGCTAGATACCCATTCTCTAGTAAGGGCCATAGTGTCCGACTATGTCTTTGAGGAGCCCTTCTAGACAGCTATGCATGAGGCAATCAAGGTACAAAACTAAATCTTTTTAATTTTATTTCTTTATTTAAATTATTTTTCCATTTGAAAATTTTGAATTGTAAATTATTTTTCCATTTTCTTATTCAAGTGTCTTGGTGAGGGTGAGGGTTCTTCATCTTGTTGATGGAGAAAAATCACCAATGGGATATGTATATGAGGCTATGGATAGGGCAAAAGAAGCAATTGCCTCATTTTATAATTATTTCGAGTCGATTCAATCCCATTTGGGAAATTATTGATTGGCGATGGACATCTCAACTTTGTCACCCACTTCATGCAATGGGGCACTACCTTAACTCCAATTTTTTTTATGATGATTCATTTGAGGCCAACTATAAGGTGATGTCAGGCCTTCAGCAATGCCTTGACCGGACTTTGCCAGATGAACACACCTACAATTTGATCTAGGCTGAGCTGCAAGATTATAAGAAACGCATTAGACTTACGTAGTAAAAGTTAAATGATCTTGTTTTTGTTCATTACAACCTTCGCCTCCACCATAAAAAAATTGCGGGAACAAGTTACAAAGCCATTGATTTAGACAAGATTGATCCATCATCTGAATGGATCACAGAGCCAAAGGAGCAGCAACAGCAAGAACATCTCTTTTCCATGGATGATTTTGAAAGCATGATGAAGGAGTTAGCGGAAAAGGAAGAAGCAAGGGCACAAGCACAAAGAGAGAGGACTAAAGCTTCTACTAGGGCAAAGAGCAAAGGCATTACAAGACATGGATAGTGGGCCTATTGAGGCATTGTCATGATACATTTTGTAATTTGTACCTTTTATATTATAAGCAATACAAGAATATTTGAATTTTGGACGGATTAAAATTTCTTTAATTGAAGTGTGTTTTGTCACTTTCCATGTGCAGTTTAAGCTTGTATCACTTACAATATTAATTTTGGATTTGTATAATGTTAATTAATTGTGATATGCATGAAAAATAACATTTTTCCAATGAAAATTTGCATTTTGTTTAGTTTTTTCTTTTTTTTTTTGGGCCAAGTTTTTGCCAAGTCTAAATCCAAGTCTCAAGTCAGCCTTGCCAAGTTTTTTACAAGTCTGAGTTTCTCTACTATGCTTCATATCCTTTCAAATCTATGAAAAGGGTTGTGTGTTACACTTATACTAACAGGCACAAAACCCACAAATCCTTTTTGCATCAAAAATTTATGAGTTGCTTTTCAGTTCAGCTTTCATAACCTCATCCGTAATTTTCATGCAAATGGCGACTCCACTTGTATTGATCCAAAATCTTGCCTAACTTGCAATTTGTGAATCTTGCTTTTTCAAGAAAGAACAAAAGCGACAATGAACGAAGACGAGTGAGCAACAACAAGACTATGTGAAAAACGCCAAGTGTTCGCTTTGCAGCAGTCCGCTCTAGTGCGCCTCGTTTAGAGCTCCCTGCTCAGTATTGCCTTGCTCAAAGTGCCCCACTCATCAACGTTCACTCCAATGCACCCCATTCCAATGTGCCTCACTTCAGTGCGCCTTGTTTTCTATTTGCTTCTCGCTTTGACCACTATGCCTTGTTTTTCGTTCCCATTCTTCGATATGATTTTTGTGGTTTCTTCCCATTTCCATTCATGAATACAAAAACACCCCAATAATGTCAGGGATGTCCTAGTTACCAAACCATCAAATCCTTCAATAGCCCGCTTATGCCCCTACAAGACCACCTATATACCAAGTGTCACATGAGTAGGGGCAATATGGCCAACCTGTATAATATGGGCAAGTACCTCAACCGTACCCATTCATTCACCAACAAAACCTTGCAACATTCCATCAACAAGGATATTGTACCCATACGACCCAAACTCCCATCCCACAATTCTAACACCCTTCCCCACAACAGTTGCCCCAATATCCATTGTTTCCCCAAAATCCCCAATGTCAACCAGCCCCTTAAGACCAACAAGAATTGCAAACACAACTAAACGAACTCAAGTATATGGTTTCAACTCTTCAATCACTCTATACATAGGAGTATGAACTAAAGAGAACGTGTCAATTCCTCAATAGAGAGATTTTCAAATGGATGATCAACAGAACTAGTCATTACCCCAACAAGAAATTTTCAAATGATTGATCAAGCACAAAACTATATGGTGAATCAGCCCACCATATTCAATCAACCAATGACTTATCAACCCATGATGAACCAACTAGTGATGAGTCAAGTGTTTGTACCTCAAGCTGATGCAATGCAAGTCCATGTGATACCTGAAACATCCTCAATAGGCAAAAATTGTTCATTTTCCCAAGGAAATTGTCATGTACAGTAGCCACTATGATGGGTTGATAATTTTTGTAGGAGATTCCCCGCCTAAGCATTGAGAGTCATACTCCCTTTCACCAATGATAGAGCCTAAGATAGTAAATGAAGATTTTGAAGATGAAGGGTCAAAACTGATAGAGAAGTGTGAAGTATTTGTCCTCTTGGATAGAAGAGGAGAATATGTAGAAGTGATGGAGGCAAATCCACAACTAGAACATGAGACCGTTATATTGGGCCCTACTGAAATGATACAAAAGGAAGGAAAACCAGAGAGACTGGAAGAGTCATCAAACGAGTTCCCATTGGTGGAAGTGTTTCCCTTGCTCGAAGCAAAAATCCCAAAAGAAGGCTACCAATTTCCTGGAACATCTTGTGAACCAGAAAGGGAACCTGAAGTGGAGAGCAAAGATTTGGAGGATGGGGATTCAAAAGTCGAAGTAGAATATGTGGCATGCCTGTTTTCACTAGAAGAGGAAGAGCCTATAGGAGCAATGGAAGCAGATTTTCCTTTGGAGGATGAAACATTCAGTTTTATCCTGGAGAAGAAAGAATCTTCAAGTCTCAAAGAGTTTACAACAAAAGGACTTATTGCAAAAAAATTCTCTCCCTAAGGAGGAAATCTCAAAAAAAGACATTGTTCAGCCAATAGGTATGGATTCACTTGAAGTCTCCAATGTGTCCAAAAGAATTCATATGAAGGAATCGTTTTAAGCAAAAGAGAGATCATAATTCTAAGAATGATGTGGTTTCCCACGATTTTGGGGAGTAAAGCTGAAGTAAGGCCCACGTTCCATTAGTTCAATGCTATGGAAAACAATGGCAAGTTTGTCGAAGAACAACATCAAGAAGGATTGCCACTACTAAGCAATAATTTGACGTTTGATCACATGGGAACAAAGGCCCAAACTAGCCACCAACACCAAAGCCCACCATGGGACGAGATGGGGAGTAAGGAAATAGTCATAGTCACAAGAGTTCATGCATTCACCCTTGCTGCCAACCACTTCAAGGCTGAAAGGGAATATTCTGCTCTAGACATTTGGTATCAAACCTTAGACCAGGGAAGATTAGAAGGACAAAAGTCGCCTTAGCTTCCAGACTTTGATTATTGTTTTCAAATTTGTACACTCATCTAATGGGGGGTATATTGCTTACTAGAGGGCATCCATGAAGTTCCAAATCGAAGAAGACTTCTTGGCAATAAGCTCTTAATGTCATCTAACATTCTTTGTCTGCATAGGTGTTGGAAGATTCTGAGTTGGAATGTCGGTGTCAAGAGAAAAGGCAGCTACTTTTTAGAACCAGTCAACAAAAACAACCTGCTCAACGAGAATAGACGCCAAGTAGTTCGTGAAAAGTGATGCATTCTAATTTAACCAAAAAAAAAAAAGCTTGGAAGCCTCCTACTCCATATGAAGCGTCCAATTTAGCAAAAATAAAAATAAAATATGAGAAAAAAGCTCGTCCCTTTCGGGAAAAAATCCCAAATGGGGAGGTTCAATGCCCCTTCTTTGTTGATCCTTCTTTGATTTTCCCCTTTTCATCTTGTTTTTAATATAAAAAAAAAAGAGGGCAAAGTAGAATCTTTGTTTTTCTATTTAAGGTTATTCCTTTTCCATATAAGGATAAAGCCTTAGATACTTTAAAAAGAAAAAAATTGTCTCGCCTGCATGAAAATTTTGCAAGAGACACTCAGGTTCCCACTTCTTCTCATCCCTTTCTTTCACCATCTACCTCATGATCACTTCACCTCCACCTCCTTGTTTCTTCTACTATCACTATTCTCTCTTCCCCTCATATTTCTTTTGTTCCCGCTTCTCAATTCCCTCTAACTTCTGTTGTTGCGCCCATCTTACTTCTAATAAGCACAACCAACCCTTAGTTTGAAGGTCACTAGCAGGCTTGCTTGCTCTAGTCTTAGGGCCATCCCATTCGCATTACCAAAATTACAACCTCCCATATCGGTTTGACACACCTTCGTTAATGTCACCATCATCAACTATTCCACCATCCTCTATGCTTCCTTTGGTCTTCCATATTGCAAGTATGGTAGTGTTGCCTCATGTGTCCTCATCTCAACCCTTCTCATCACCCTATTTGCACCATCATCTATGTTGTTGCATCAAACTAGTATCCTTAACCTCATTGGTCCACAAGTTGTTGCAAGTACATGAGCACTCTTCCCTCCAGAAACATCAATTTTGCTACATGACTACCTCAACTTTGACTCCACGCCCAAGAAGAAGGCACAATTTGGGGTCTCCCATCAATCAGGATTGATGTTCCCATGAGTCCCCAGAATTGTAATCACGCATTTGTAATATGGGTCAAAGTCCAAGGATGAGGTGTCAATGTGTATGTAAGGATGAGGTGTCACCTTGCATGCACATGTGAGTTGGCAACGATAGATGCTAGGGTTTGTCTTGTAGAAGATGCAATGTAGTATTTATTTGAGATTGCTAATGGAAAAAAAAGTGGGAATGTTTGGACATCCACCAAGGAGGGGTTTCCCCTTGTTATTCTCTTGTTTTGTGTTTGCATCTTTATTTTGCTGCTCCTTGTTATGTTTAGGTCTCTTCATTTCGTATCAATGTCATGTTCAGATTTAACACCATGAGTCCCCATAATTGTAGTAGATCGCTACTACCATCAAACTCTGGGCAAATATTTGTCGCACAAGCTGAGGCAAAAGACAAAGCAGGGCATAAATTAACAAGAATTGACAAAGTGTTTAGAAGCAATAGTGCCCCGCTCAGGAGATCCCCACTATGGAAGATCTTGTTGAGGCTGCCCTACTCAAGAGAGCCCTGCTCAAAGCACCTCGCTTCGACAATGCCTCGCTCAAGCCATCCCCATGAGAACATACCGCTCGAAGCATCCCACTCCGACAGCGCCTCGCTCAGGCTGCCCTGCTCAAGTAGCACCTCGCTCAGACCGCCCTGCTCGAGTAGCACCACACTCAGGACACCCCGCCTACCATGGTACATTGCATGTAGTCTATTTTTGGCTGCATTATGGTACATTGCATGTAGTCTATTTTTGGTTAAGCTTTTGAGTATAAATAAGAGCTTGATGCTCATTGTAAAGGGTCTTTTGGCCTTCAAGCATACTAGAGCTACTCTTCGGAGTGAGATTGTACTGAACACTTAATTGCAAAATCAATAAAGAGTTGTGCATGGCATTTCGATTCAACTAAGTCTCTAACTTATGTTTTACAAATGTATGAAATATATGGGTGTGCTCTCCTTTCCCTTGTTAGTCCTTTTTAATCGTTGTTGCAGGTTGTCCGAGGATCTTGGACGGTGATGTTATTTGGTCACTATTGAAACGCCAATCACACCAAATCTGAACCTCGTTATGGATTTGGCCATATTTTACATTTCTTTTCTCTTGCACCCTTTTCTCTTAAACAAAGTAGATCAGATTTGTTTTCTGCATACTTAGATTAGTTTCTTTCCTTGTTTTTCAGCTTAGTTGTTTTTTGCATACTTAGATCAGTTTCTTTCTTTATTTTTCAGCTTAGTTAGAAGGGAACTAGCCCAAGATTTGGAAGGGCAACTAGCCCAATATTTGGAGGTTGGGGAGAGTAAAACCCTCCCCATCCATTTGTTGAATTGTAGTCACAAGCGCAAATCGCACTTGCTGATTTCCATGTTCAACAAGATGCCACCTAGAGGATAAATGTTGGTCGAGGCCCCACCTGGAGAAGGATTGTTGTCCAAGGCACTGCCTAAATGATAAACATCACCCAAGGTGCCATCCAAAGGATGAACGCCATCTAGGGTGTCGCCTAGAGGATAAAGGTAATCCAAAACCAAGGTGTTGTTTGAGATCTGTGTCACCATTTATACTTGCAACATCTAATACAGATTATCATTTGACAAAGAAGCTCATCTAACAAAGTAGTTAGAATTCAATTGAGGCCAAGTGAGGCTTGTTTGCAAGTGAACACTAATTGTCATTAGGGAAAGGTGAGTGAAAGCATACATTTAATTGGAAGTGGGGTCTACCAACCACCACATCTCTAAGTGAAGGATAAACCACAACATTGTCAAGGAAGAATAAAGTCTATTGGCATTCAACAAGTATAGAACATCTTTGAAGAGTCCAATGTTGTTCAAAAAATAATGAAGTGTCATCTAACACTTGTCTCATGTCATCAAGGAGATGCACAAGATACTAGGAGGAAACATAATTTGAGGACAAACAAAGCACATGCCAAGGAGTATTAATTTTGACATCAAGTATATAGAGAATGTCATTTAGGATTTATACACTATGTCGTTCAATACCATATGCATGCTATTTGCTAAGAGAACGTAGTCCGCAATGTCCAATGGAAACATCATCTAGGAGCAAATATACATCGTTTGGGTAGTAGTAATTTGGTATGAAACTAAATGGTGCGGGAAGCAGGATCATTTTTTATATTGAATCGCTTTTTGATTGTAAGGTAGAAAACCCACAATAGACTTAATTTATATATTTGTTCGATGATGCCTTATTATCATATTTGGATTGCATTTAAATACCTAGTCTAATAGTTGTAAGAGTGAAGGGTTGTGACCCTAGAATATAATTAATAAATAATATAAGTATTAGGACATGTTAGGAGGGTCCTAACATGCCACCCCCCTTAAAGGAGCTTTGTCCTCAAAGCTGGAAATTTGGAAATTGCTGCCGGATATCTTGAAAATTTTCCCACGTTGCGTCTTCTAAAGGTAGACCTTTCCAATGGATTAAAACTTCCGTGATATCGCGAGTACGAAGGTGACGAGAGCGGCGATCCAAGATAGCTTCTGGCTCGACTAGAAGTACTCCATCATCGGAGAATTCAGGGAGAGTGGTTTGTGTCGTGATATGGGCTCCAACTGCGAGCTTAAGGCAAGATACATGAAATACGGGGTGAAGTTTGGAAGAGGGAGGAAGCTCTAGTTTGTAAGCAACGGTCCCAATACGTTGGAGAACTTTATACGGCCCGTAAAATTTGGGTGCTAACTTCGGAGAACCTTTTTGTTTAAGAGAGGATTGACGGTAAGGTTGGAGACGTAAGAAAACCATATCACCCTCGTGGAAACTACGTTCGCTTCTATGTTGATCGGCTTGCCGCTTCATGCGATGTTGGGCAGTGTGTAGGTTCTCTTTTAGGATCCGTAGTATGTCATCTCTATTAGCAAGTTCCGTTTCCACCGCATGGACTTTTGTAGTCCCCGGAATATAGGAAGTGAGGGATGGTGGTGTTTGACCATATAGTGCTTCATAAGGAGTCATTTTGATGGACGTATGGTATGAAGTGTTATACCACCATTCCGCTAGTGAAAGCCACTTTACCCAATGGAGTGGTTGAGTAGAAACAAAACATCGAAGGTATGTTTCCAAGCATTTATTTACAACTTCTGTTTGGCCATCGGTTTGAGGATGGTAAGCGGAGCTCATACGAAGTTGAGTACCTTGTAATTTGAACAATTCCTTCCAAAAGGTGCTAGTGAAAGTTGGGTCGCGGTCACTAACAATTGTGGAGGGCATACCATGTAATTTAAAGATGTTATCTAGGAAGAGGTGGGCTATAGTGCTAGCGGTATAAGGATGAGCCACGGAACAAAAATGGGCATATTTAGATAAACGATCAACGACTACGAAAATGGTTGTTTTTCCTCCCGATTTTGGTAATCCTTCAATAAAGTCCATAGAAATATCTGCCCATGTTTTGGTGGGTATAGGAAGAGGTTGAAGTAATCCCGGAATAGCGAGGGTCTCCCCTTTTGTCTTTGGCAAACTTCACATTCTTTTACAAAGTTTTTGATGTAATTTTTCATTCCTACCCAATAGAAGGAGGTAGTGGCTCTTTTATAGGTTTTTAAGAACCCTGAGTGGCCTGCAATGGGTGAGGTATGTAACTCATGAAGAAGTTTTTCACGATAAGTTGAATTGGGGGTGAGGACCATCCTCCCTTTGTATCTTAATATATTGTCCTTCCAAGTGTATGGAGGTTTGCTACTAGGATTATGTTGAAGTTGTTGAATTAAGGCGTGGATAGTAGGATCATTTATCCATTCTTCATGCACCTCATCTACCCATTTAGGAATAAGGGAGGAAAGAGCATGGACTTGAGGCATATCTTCAAATTTTCTAGAAAGTGCATCGGCTGCCATGTTGTCCTTTCCCTTTTTATATGTAATTTCATAATCATAGCCAAGAAGTTTAGTAACCCATTTTTGTTGTTCCGGGGTATTAGTCCTTTGTTCCAAAAAATACTTCAAGCTATGATGGTCAGTGCGTATAATGAAATGTTGGCCAATAAGGTAAGGCCTCCAATGTTGAATAGCATGGACAATCGCCAACATCTCTTTTTCATACGTAGAGCGAGCTGAATTCTTAGGAGAAAATGCTTTGCTTATAAAAGCTAGAGGCCTTTCATCCTGCATGAGTACGGCTCCCATTCCTATTCCTGAAGCGTCACTTTCAATGACGAACGGTTTAGAAAAGTTGGGCATGGCTAGAACAGGGGTGGTACACATTGCAGTTTTCAAGGTGATAAAGGCCTCATCCGCTTTAGACGACCATTTGAAAGCGTTTTTCTTAAGTAATGTTGTTAGAGGAGCAGCGATTTTACTATAATTTTGGACAAATTTTCTATAATATCCCGTTAGTCCAAGAAACCCACGTAGAGCTTTTAAGGTTTTTGGAATAGGCCAATTTTTCACCTCCTCGATTTTGGAAGGATCTACCATAACTCCTTCCTTTGAGACAATATGCCCTAAGTATTCAATTTCTTGTTTTCCAAAGGAACACTTTGATATTTTTGCATAAAGTTGATTTTCCTCCAAGATTTGGAACGCTTGTCTAACATGGTCCAAATGTTCTTCCCATGTTTTGCTATAAATCAAAATGTCATCAAAGAAAACTAATATAAATTTACGAAGAAAAGGGTGAAATACCTTATTCATTAGACTTTGAAAGGTAGAAGGAGCGTTGGTCATGCCAAATGGCATCACCAAGAATTCGTAGTGCCCTTCGTGAGTGCGAAAGGTCGTCTTAGGAATATCCTTTTCATTGACTCGTATTTGGTGGTAGCCTGACCGTAAGTCTAACTTGGAAAAATAAGCTGCCCCGTGGAGTTCATCTAATAGCTCGTCTATGACCGGAATAGGAAATTTATCTTTGATGGTCATTTTATTAAGCGCTCGAAAATCGACACATAAACGCCACGAGCCATCCTTTTTTCTAACTAAAATAATTGGAGAGGAGTAAGGGCTTTTGCTAGGTCTAATGACTCCTGCCTTAAGAAGCTCTTGTACTAATTTCTCTATTTCGGTCTTTTGGAGGTATGGATAACGATAAGGTCTAATATTAGGAGGTTGATGCCCTGGAAATAGTGGAATAGTGTGATCGTGACTTCGTTGTGGAGGTAGTCCTTTTGGTTCATTGAATACCGCCTTATGGTGGTCTAAAATCTTTTGTAACTCTGGTGTCTCGTCTTCTTTGTGACTAGGTTGAATTGAAAATAATTGGGTGACCATTCCTTTGTTTCCTTTTCGGATAATTTTCTCCATTCTATGCGAGCTGACGATTTGGGAAGGTCCTGATTTCAGGCCTTGGATAATATAGGTTTGGTTCTTTGCTGTGAATTTCATCCATAGTTCATCAAATTCCCATTGACTACGCCCAAGGTTCGTAACCATTGTACGCCTAGTACAATGTCGCACCCACCTAGGGGTAGGACGTACATGTCGCCTTTCATGTTATAAACCCCCATAGTTAGTTTTATATTTCTGCATTTTCCTTTGCATGCAATTTTTCCGCCGTTTCCAATCATCACTTCGAAGTTATTGCAAGGGTATATAAAACAATTTGCTTGTTTAGCCACCTTTGGATCGATAAAATTGTGCGTGCTACCATAATCTAGGAGCACGGTAAGGTTTTGTTTCTTAAAATACCCTTTTACTCGCATTGTTTGAGGGGCAGAAAATCCGGCAAGGGCGTTGAAGGAAACCTTTGGTGCATTTTCTTCGTCACTTTCAAGTGTGTTGGATAATACCTCTACTTCGAGTTCAGGTTCCTCTTCAATAGAATTCCCTTCCTCTCGTGGCATCTAGAATATATAATTTTCGTGAGGCACATTTATGATTTCTATCAAATTTCTCATCGCAATGGTAGCAAAGACCCTTAGCTTGTCTTTCCTTCATTTCCTCGAAACTCAGACGCTTAATTGGTAGAGCGGGGTTAATTTTGGGGGCTGTGTAGGAGTTTTGGGTTCATCCATTTTGCATTGGTTTGGGGTTGGTATAAGTGTTTGATGGTTTCCCCCAAGTTGGTTTTGTGAACCGATTCCGTGCCTTGATTTTGTCCTCCGCTAATTTCGCCAAGCCGATGGTCTCTAACATGTTTGTAGGGTTATACATTTGCACCTCTATTCGAATTTCTTCTTTTAATCCGCTGACAAAACATTCTTGAAAGAAGGCAACGTCTAATCCGGATGTTCGATTAGCTAGCCTTTCAAATTCTGCTTGGTATTCGCTTACCGAAGTGGTTTGGCATAATTTAGTGAGGGCCCCCGTAAAGCTTTGAAACTTGCTAGGGCCGAATCGCACTAATAGATTCTGTGTAAAGGTTGACCACGTCGGAGTGCCGTTAGTTTTCTCGAACCATTGGTACCATTGGATGGCATCGTTTTCCAAGTGGAAGGAGGCGATATGCACTTTTTGCATTTTCGGAATTTGATTTAGTGAGAAATATTGCTCTGCTCGGTAGATCCAGCTTTGTAGGGTCTCCTCCTTCAAATTTTGGGAAGTCTAATTTGGTCGTCCGTGGTAGAATGGAAGTTTGTGGACCTCCTAACATTGCTCGGTTTGATGACCCGTGGTTGGGTGAATTTGCATGTGTTGTTGCCTGATTTTGACTGATGGCATCAAGTTTAACATCCATTGCAAATATTTTCTCGAAGAGTTCTCTTGTGTTACGGGTATTCTCCTCTCTTTCCTGTTGAACTTCTTCAACGAGCCTTTCGTGTTTCTCATGAATGGAATCCAATGATCGTCGTCCTTCAGCCATTGCGGTTGGTGTAGGTAACGATCAATATGACTTGGTACAGGTGAGCAAAAAATAAAAAATAATTTTAATTTTATTTTTTTTTCCTTTGCGTTTCGGACGTCGAAAACCTTGATGCTGCGTTGAAGATTTTAGCTTTTTCAAAACAGCCACCGGTCACCACGCGAAAGGTCGAGCAATTTGGGTGTAAGACAACTTAATTCGTACCTTAGGAGAAGGTTTAATTTTCTGCGAGGATTTTGACACGGATCCGTGAAGCGTGAATGTTGTTTGCGTCCTCGCGAATGTGGACTGGCTGAAATGTGCGGTGGGAAAAAATTTTAATGGTGAATTTGCTCCTTGATCTAGCTCTGATCCAGATGGTATGAAACTAAATGGTGCGGGAAGCAGGATCATTTTTATATTGAATCGCTTTTTGATTGTAAGGTAGAAAACCCACAATAGACTTAATTTATATATTTGTTCGATGATGCCTTATTATCATATTTGGATTGCATTTAAATACCTAGTCTAATAGTTGTAAGAGTGAAGGGTTGTGACCCTAGAATATAATTAATAAATAATATAAGTATTAGGACATGTTAGGAGGGTCCTAACATAATTGTTGGCCACGGATCCGCCACCTGGGAAGGACTTGGTGTGTCAATGCGCCATAGACCTGCAGACCAACATTGAAAGGCCGGGAGGAAGGGATACCCCCCGTGCCGATCTCCGGAGAAGGCCGGCTCCTTTCCTAACCTACTTGGGGGTTTTTAGATAAGAGTGCAAGAAAGAGATTAAAAAAGGGGGTAAAGTGAACTGGGAAGAGATTGAAAAAGATAAGGGAACAGGATAGAGATGTAAATATCATGCGTTTCGAGTGGGGGGAGAACAAGCAGCACGATCGCAAATTTGCATGCGAACCAACAACAATTAAAACAAAGCATGTAACAGAAACTGCAGCTGTTATTCTACCCTATGTATCCTTCTGTTTAGTATTCCAGATCCAAATAATCACCAATGCCCAAATCCAGAATTCAGAATTTAGACAGACAGAAATATAAATGGACATGAAGCAGAAATACTAGCAGAAGGCAGCATAAAAGACAGAGACAAGAAGCAGAGCCAAGGATGCTTTGAATTAATTAGAAGGTGGTCCGTCACAACAGAGTCCTCTAGCAATATGTCCCCCCTCCACCCACTTACAATGAAATGAGGCTGCTATTTATAGCGCAATTTTCCCCCGATTACATTTTGGGCACAGAATCCCAAAGCTGACAAAAGTTGCAAAAGCTGACAAAAGCGGCTGATGTTGGCCTCTGCGGGTAAAGAATGCACTTGCAGCAAGGTCCTCCTGAAAACGTGGCAGCTTCGTGGAAAACCGGTAGGTGGGAAGTTCGATCAGTTTGAATGGGGGCAGATGCGGTACAATCTGTCAGTTCACGCTCATCTGTCCGGTACCCTGGCGGCACACCTTCTGTCACATCTTTGACTCGAATCTCGAAGCTGGACACCTGTCAGCATCTGATGGAGGGGGAAGAAATCGTCTTTAAACTCAGCCTTTGTATGAGCGCAGTCGGGCGGATGAGCGCAGTCGGGAAGGCCTCCGTGCCTTAGAAACTTTCTGGGCAGGTTTCAACGTTCTTTGCCCGAGTGCGCACAAGTCAGTGAATGAAGCCCGACTTCGCTGCAAAGTCGGGCAGCTCAACACTTAGTCGTTTTTCTAGAGATACCATGATGGGCTGCCCAATTGCGCTCTTCTTCCAGGGCGCAGCCCGACTTCGCTGCGAAGTCGGGCAGTCCCAGCACTTAGTCGTTTTCTTCAAGTGTGCTGCCCAACTGCGCATGAACTGAGGGCGCAACCCGACTTCGCTGCGAAGTCGGGTTGCGCACCCAACACTTAAAAAATTTAGGGCTCCACTGATGCCCAGGTGCGCACAAAACTGAGAGCGCAACCCGACTTCGCTGCGAAGTCGGGTTGCTCATCCAACACTTAGTCGTTTTTCAAATAAGTTGCCCAACTGCGCATGAACTTGAGGGCGCAACCCGACTTCGCTGCGAAGTCAGGTTGCAGCAACACTAACACTTAGAAAATTTTCTGGCCCGAAATTGAGCTTCCTGGTCCTGCTTCCCGGGGCCATAACTTTTGATCCGCTGACCCGATCGCCTATTATAATTTATCGTCGGAAAGCTAGCGAAAAGATCTGCAATGATAAAATATCCAAAGCTTTTTCATCCATTTTATCGCCCCCGTTTATGGCCCGCGAAAACCCGAACACCTCCGCATACTCTTTGTCGCTTTAAAGCTCCATACTTAGGCCAAAGTTTATCAAAAAATTTAATGTGGCAAAATTGCCAACAATAATTATTATCTAAGTGAAGAATTTGGCTGATCACAATGCTAGTGTCATCCGAGATGCTATGCAACATGCAAACGCCATCTAGGAGAGTTTATACACCAATAAAGAGCTACCTAATGCCATCCAAGACTTGTCACATGCTATCAAAGAATTGTTCAACATTGCCCAAGAATTGTCGCATGGGAATGTCAACTAGAAAGAGGTCTTATGGTAGCGTCATTCAAGAGAACATACGACATAGAAAAGTCATCCAGGAAATGCCAATATTAAATGTTGTCTAGACTACAAATGCCAGCCGAGGAGAAAATGCCAACTACAATTACAATCAATGTAATAGGGCATGTCATTCGAGTAAAAAGTCAATGTCATTTGAGTGGAAGACTTGGCCGATTGTAGTGCGCATGTGTAGTCTACAAACATAGCCCAAGACTTGGCCCACGCCATCCATGCCATGCTAAACACTGTCTAGAAGATGTGGAAGCAGACCACCACCTAGGACAAGGGAGGACAAGCCACTATCTAAGAAGGAAGCAACACTATCATAAAGAACATCATCCAGGACAAGGGGAATGTTGAATGGGACAAGGAGAATGTTGTCCGAGGGAGTCAAGCAGGTGTCACTGTTTGATGTTGTCCGCTGAGTGCAATCAATGATAGCCACTAGAACACCAACAACACTGCCCCAGCCATTCGAGGAGATGTTATCCAGTGAGTGCACATCCCTAAAGTCTCTTAACACCTGCATGGACATCTCTTCCTATAAAACAAAAGAAAACATTATATGAAACACCCTAAACTTTAATAGGTCCACAACTGCAAATGCCCCACCCAAACTATTTCTTGCTCATCCAAACAAAGAACTTAGTATGAAATTTGGAGAGAATGGAGACCAAGCCAGCAGAATTTTGGAAGGAGAGCAGGATATATCTAAAAAATACAGGTTTAGGAAGCTTAAATTGGAAGAAAAATTATTTCAAAATAGAGGCCAGTTAAGAACAACCTCATATTCATATATGATTCAATGACAGTTAAATTTATTTTTCTGGTTTTTGAAATTTGTATCAGCCCTAGCATGTACCCTTGTACCTCCATACCTAATTCTGAGAACTTCGCCATCCCCATTGTTGTATCTGTGCTTGTATTCACAGCTTCTGATGTCTTTGCTACATAGGAGTTGAGAATGCCTTCTTGGTCATTTGATTTAACATGCTCAGTCTTAAAATGTTACTTAACAAATGGCTATTTGATGACATTTCATGCTATTTCAATTCTCTATTATGACATTTATACAAACAATTTCTAGCTCTGTGGTTCCACTATGGAATTTAACAGCAGTAACTGTGGAGGAAATTTAGTTACTGTTTTTTGGCATCATATTTTCTAAGCAAATGGAATCGATATTTTAAACAAGAATGACAAATTAGATTCTCAATAAGTACAGTACTTTGTTTTCTTGTGTTTGCGTTACTTCAATGATTCCAATTGGAGAACTGGACCTTGAAGCTGAATTATTAGCTTGTCATAATGAGTTAAATGATTAAGATCACCGTACAAGTAAACAATCTCATACAACACTCACCGTACTGGAATGCCCATAGATGCAACACTTCTCTAATTAAAGAATAAACCAAATAGAATATAGAAATAAGGTTAAATGTTTTTATGTAGAGTAAACAATTCCATTGTCAAGTTCTGAGACTACCAATAACCAAAGCTAAATTTACACTAACAAGGTATAGAGCGCACACTCCATAGTCTCCTGGGTAACTGTAAATCCTCAAACAAAGAATAACAAGGATGTCAATATATAATGGTGAGTGGGTACGGAATACTCGGTGCAGACCCTCAAAACTGGGATACACGGGTGCAAGGGTGCATGGTGTAAGGGTATGCTAGATTCAAACTTTAGCACTTTGGGTGCGCTGCAATAGAACACTAAAGCTGAAACATGAAATTAGATATGCCATAATATTTAAACAATCCTTTAAATTTCCTGAAACCAGTACCAAAGCTCATAAAGAGGTCTACGCCAAAACATAAGATTGGCACAATACTTGGTAAAATAGTAAATTGAATTCAAATGTGAGAGTTGCAGAGGTGTTGAGCTAGGAGTTAAAGCAGACCGTTCCAGCAAGTGAGAGGAATGAATGGTACGTTTTCCTTTCTCGTTTCCCTTTCACTATTTTTCAAATTTTTAATTCGTAATTCAAGAATGGACCTGGGAGCATTAAAAAATGAGAGTCAATGCACAGAATGCGTCTAGGGTGCAGAAAGGGGTGTGTCTTGCAGGCCTAGTTCAAGCCAAAAAATAGACAGAATTATGCACCCATACAACATTAATATCCCTCTTACAGAGGGATTGAGCTGCCAAGAAAATGACACGTTCCCTAGCAAATATCTTCATAGACTAGCGGTCAAATAAAGAGGATGATCTCAAAAATAAATTTAGCCCATTGCCCAAGTGCAGACATTCGTTGAAGAAAATCATAAGCCTGATTTTAAAAACAGCAATAGGTCATACAAGTCTAAGCAAGATTCTCATTGATTGCATAGTTACCATACTCTCCAGTATGACTCCCAGGTATAACTCCCGAAACTCATGTATTTGACTCTCTACGAGTGATTGATGAATGGCCCTTCATTGGCTGATTGATGAGTATCTTGAGTATGGATCATCCAGGAGTTACTAACGCAGAACTACCCAGAGCACCAAGAAAGAGTTTGGGCATAAGCCAGCGACATTCTTAAGCATGCTGAGCACACTTTTATGCACATTCAAGTCACACTGTTAGGAGTCGGAGTTGTAATAGTGCATGTTTGGGTTCGTAGGTGCCCATAAAATGCCTTCTATTGATTGGAGAACCTCAAAATTGCACCACCTAAGGGTTTGGATGGACTGACAAGGTTCATTTTCCCATGGAAACAGATTTAATATTTTTTTTAATAAACATATAGTCATCTTCTTCACATATTCACTTAAGCTACTATTTGAATCTTGAACCTCCTAACAAAAATCAAAAAACAAATTCAATACTTCAACATTATATAGGTGCAATACTAGAAACATTATTAGGCAACCCAAAACTTTATGTGCAACCAATCCCAATCTGGGAAACAGGGGAAGAACCACAATTCACACCCCTCAACCAAATCTACCTTATGGATGATGAAGGCTTGAATGCTCTGCATAAAAGTTCAAGGTTTAAATGGCAGACCAATAATACAAATGTCTCCTTCAACCCAGAATAGACCCATATGGAATGTGAGGTGGTCTGATATGATAAACGTAATGCTCGTAAGCCTTAAGAAATTATTCAACTTAACTGTAGTTCTATACTCAATTTGAACCCTTTATTGAAATGTTGGATAACATACTGTGGATTGACTTCATAAACACCCGAAAGAATAACCACCGTTTAGTCGGAAAGAGAGCCTGTACTGCTATGTTAATTCAAATTCTGGGCAGTCATAGATTAAACCATGAATTCGAACTCAATGCAGCAATAAAGTAGTGAACCATGTTTGTTAATGATGATAATTAAGCATAGATGGAATACCAGTAGAATTGGTTGTGGCTCTGGCTATGGGCATAGGTGCCCCTACCCCTCTCCCTCTGCCCCATAAAAATTTGGGCAATGCTGCCACCCTTAGACCACTTAAGGCTCCACAACTTTGAGCAAACTGCATTGTGCACTGTTTGGGTTTGTATTGGTTTTTTTCCCTTGGCTCCGGGTGTCATAAGCTGGTTCAGTAGCGTCCCCAGTTCTTCAGAAGGATCGTTTGGTCCATTGTGAACCATACGTGAAGATTAAAATTGAAAATGTTAAACAAAATTTATCGCTAGAGAAAGCTTATAAATAATATAAGCTTAAAATATGTCTTAAATTGAAAGATATCTTAAAGTTTAATAGAATTTTATTAGTCTTTATAAATAATGTATTCCCGTCAAATGGTATTAAGTTCCCGAAGAAAGTCTTGCTAGAAAAAGATTCCGTTCGAAATGGAAATTTTGAAGGGTTAGGAAATTGGTAAATGTTGGGCACTCATTTAGGTCAAAACTTTGGGATATGTTTAATTTGGGCAAAGTAGTAGTCTCACGTCAGTCCGTTGAGTATGTTGACGACGGTATAAATTCCGAGTCATCAGGGGTCTTCTTCACTTGTATTCCCGTCAAATGGTATTAAGCTCGGGAAGAAACTCTGCTAGAAAAAGATTCCGTTCAAAATGGAAATTTTGAAGGGTTAGGAAATTGGTAAATGTTGGGCACTCATTTAGGTTAAAACTTTGGGGTATGTTTAATTTGGGCAAAGTAGTAGTCTCACGTCAGTCTGTTGAGTATGTTGACGACGGTATAAACTCCGAGTCATCAGGGGTCTTCTTCACTTAGACTTGTGTTTTCCGAGACGAAATAAGGATTTTGTAACCATGTAACCAATTGTTTTTTTTTTTTTTTTTTGAATTTACATGGTGGAATCGGTAGCCGCCACAAATTCGGGCAGGCTGTCCAGCTTTTTATGGTCGCCACACAGTATTCTATGTTGTCCGTTCCAGAAACCGCCACACAGATCTTCGCGCAGTCCGCCCCTATAACCACCATGTCACAATCATTTTAAACCTTTTATGCAATTGAAAGCACCAGGAAAGGGACAAGCGTTCAGTCCGACGAGGCCCCAGATTTGAACCTTGGACCTCTGCCCCCCTTATGGGGTTTGGATGAACCAATTGGTCTACACCTCGGACCTCCATGTAACCAATTGTTAAAAAATAGTTACCCACGATTCTTCTTTGTATAAAAAAAAATTATATATTTATATAATAATATAAATAAAATTGTTTGAATTTTATGTTATCAATTAAAAATAAATAATATAAACTTAAAATATATATATATATATAATTTATTGTGACCAAAAATTTAAAAGTGAAAATAGTAAAATGTTTTAATTCATATTAAGGTCTGCATATTTCAAATATTGGTTAGTTGGGAGATAGTTACCAAAGGTAAAATTTGAGGATTGAAAATAAGAAAAATGGAGATGGTCACCAAAGGTAAAATTCGAGGATTGAAAATAAGAAAAATGGAGATGGTCACCAAAGGTAAAATTTGAGGATTGAAAATAAGAAAAATAGTTCTGAATGCACTAGGGAAAAACTTCTCTAGAACATGCTTAAGCACAATTGAGCATGGCGACGCATACTAGTCAACAAGTATGTAAATAGCCAATCAGGTATTCAAAATGCTTAAACACATAGACAAACTTCCCAGAACCTTGTTGGTTTGGAAACATATAATGGTAGCAAAGAACATAATAGAGGATAAAATTTCCTGACTACTGGGAGATGGTAAGTCAATTAAACTATGGGAGGACCCGATCCTAAGAAAATCCACCATTAAGAGAGAGAACTCCAATCAAATTACAAAATCACTTGGAAAGCCAAAGAATACTCAAATTAGGTGACTTGTTTTATTGGACCTCAACAAATCTGAATTGGATCTCCCCCTATTCCATCTCAATCAAGGAGATTGGGATTATTTTAAGTCTCATGTGGCGAGCATTAGACCTCTTCATCCTATGATGCCGACAAATGTGTTTGGGGTAGCATTAGAAGTAATAGGGAATACTCAATGCATCTAGAAGTTCAACATCAACAGACTAAGTTTACCAACAAAAAATATCGATAGTGTGAAAAAATCGAGCACCATCTAAACTACAAGTATTCAACTAGCTAGTCTCTCAAAACACAATATTAACAGATGATAATATGCAAAAAAGGAGTATAACAGGGCCTCATGTTTGTTACAAGTGCATGTAGAACAATGAAACAATTTCCCATTTTTTGTTTGAATTCCCGAAGGCAATTTCAATTTGGTTAGGAATGACCAAAATTCTTGGCACTTCCTACTCTGGAAGGTTAACCGTAGACACATGTTTTACCAATTAGAATAAATAATGTAAAGGTAAACTAGTGGCTAAACCCCTCCTAAAATACCTATGGAGATCTATACCATATTTTGTCATTTGGCACATTTGGTTGGATAGAAACCAAAGGATTTTTTAAGGCAAAGGTAAGGACAACATAACACTAATACGAAGGATAAAAGAAGAATTAGTCTTAAATGTCAAATTAGTTTCTGTCAATTCCGTGGGTCTAGGTGGATTGGTAAGTTGGGGCGCTTACCGAGAGGAGACCTAGGTTCCAATCCCACGGGCTTGCCCATGCACAGACAGTAGCCCAGATCCGATTCCTCTGAGTGGTGCGCCAGATTGATGTCGACGGTGCAACCTCTGTGTGTCCGGCGGTCCCCATCTCACACAGGGTTACCATGTACCGAGACAATGGAAGTCCTGGGAGCCTTCGTAGATAGTTTGAACCCTACCAGCTGTGCTGGTAGTTACTAAAAATCGTGATTGTAACCACTGCTTCTATATATCAAAAAATAAAAAATAAATAGTTTTTGTCAACAATAATATAAGAAGACCTAACACCCACAAAAATAAGAATGATTTGCCAACTTAATCTCCAAGCTTTCCTAACAAAAAGAGGCTGTAGAGCAAACAATTCCCCAACTGACATTTGTTTTTCGATGCTCTTCTTTGATGGTACCTCCAAGTCCAACCTTGATCAAGCAGTGGTAAGGGGATTGATTCTTATAAGACCCTGTGAGATCCTGCTCAAATACATGATCAACTTGGGAAAAAAATCTAACAATGTGGAGAGGCTATTGGATGAAAAATAGGCTTAAAATTGGTGGCAAAGTAAGGAATCACTTAGGTCACAGTTTACGAAGAATCTAAATTAATAATAACAACTCTTACCAAAGTAAAGATTTTAAATCTTTACAACTAAACATTATTTAAGACATGGTCATACAACTAGGCAAGATAATTGGTAGAATATCCTATCAATATGTAAGACATGAATTGAACAAAGAGACCGACACACTAACAAATCAAACTATAAATATAGCCTCTGGTTATTGTTGCCAAATCATTAAAAAGCAGAAGGGCAAGGGTGATATGCGAGGATAACGAGGACTCCAACAACAAGGTATTATAAACTTGATACCTCCGGATTACGTTGTCTTTCTTTACTTTTTTTTTTCTGTCTTCATGTTATGTTCATTCTAATCTCTCTCATCATAGAGTCCTGTATCTTTTTGTTAAGTAAATAAATATTTTTATTTAAAAAAACAACAAACCTTAAAAGTTATTAAATTATTTAATTTATTCAAAATTTCTTTTGGCTTTGATTTTGAGGTAGTTGATCTTAAGTCTTGCATACTCATGTAACATTTAAAAGAAAAAAAAACTAATTTCATTATAGTTTAAGTGCCCTTTTGACTTTCAAAATTCCCTCAATGTGCATACATAATATTAAAAAGATATTTCAAATCTGGGGCCTCATTGGACTTATGCTTGTTCCTTTCTTGGTGCTTTCAACAACAAAAATGTTTAAATGATTGCATCATGATGGTTATAGGGACAAATTCGACTTTCGAGACAAACAACGTAAAATAATGTAGCACCATAAAATACGGACAACATAACCAGATTATCGTGACAATTATCGATTCTATCATATAAACTAAGAAAAACATTAAAAATATATTTTTATAATATTACAAATTACAATTTTTTTTTACTATTTACATGTTATCTTATTTCCAGTTCATTATTATGGATCTATTTTGAGCTTAAATTACATTGACAATATTCACATCTCATTTTTCGCTGTGTATTTAATTATCATTCTAATAACAATTTTATAAATAATAATTTACAATTAACTTTTAAAAAAAAAAATCAATTTAATGCATATTAGTAATTTTTTCTAATAGTCAAATTTTAATATAATTGTATATTTAATTATCATTCTAATAACAATTTTATAAATAATGATTTACAATTAATTAAAAATAAATAAATAATAATTCAATTTAATGTATGATACTAATTTTTTCTAATAGCAAAATTTTAATGAAATTTATTCAATAAATTTATTGGAAGGAGCTTTAGTGTTAGTTAGCTTTTGATCATTGTTCTAGTTTCCAAGGAGTTGGTGGTCTACCTTGGTTGATCACCGTAGTTATTCAAGAATGATGAGGGTTATAGTAACAACAATAATTAAACATAAGATTAATGAGATAAGATAATCCAAAATTAAAACTCTCATGTTGATATCGAGAGGCTTTCCCTTCACATGTTGCGGATATGCTATGTAATGGTTATATCGTGACCACATAATAATATTTACCCCTTTAAGCACCTGGGGGTGCAGCGTAACGGTTGGGGTTTTGGCTCTTCTTCGGGAGGTCCAAGGTTCAAACCGCGGTGTGGGTGAGTGTGTGAGGGGTGGGTATATGGTGGCTTTGTGTTAAATTCTCTATTGATAAGTACAACTCTCGACTTTACGAGGGATCATGGTTGGAAGGAGACTGCTGGTTATAGAGGTTTCTCACAATAACCAAATTAATAATAATAATATTTAAATATTAAAAAAATCAATAAATTTTAAAATTACCTTCTATAATTTAAATTTGATTTTTTTCAAAATAAATATCATTATTGTAATCGGCTGAATTATTTGTTATCTAATTTTCTTTTCTATAAATATGTTTATGTTTTAGGAGATTGTTTCCAACAATAGTTGATGATCATAAACAATTATGTTATTTTTATTTCAATATCCACATCCATTTTTGTTAATAGCATTAATAATAATTTGTGAATCCTCCATATTTCCATCCCTTTTCAATGACAATTTTGTTCAAGAGTACCTAACCTCTACATAGTTGTTATTTAAAGTTTCATATGATTCTAAGTGATTAGATTTTACCTTTATTATTTCAAAAATATTACCTCCACCAACATCCAACATTTTTTATAAACTTTTTAAAAGCATAATCAAAATTAATTTTAAAAAGCACAATTTTTGATATTTTTATTTTACTATAATTAAAGCATATCCTTTATGTTAATTTCATCGTTGAAGATGATGTACATTCAATTTCAATAACCAAGATACTAGTATCTCTTTTCTCACTTGAGACTTATCATGATAAACACCTTGTCTCTAAACATTATGCAAAGAAATAACATGGTTTAAACTTAACTATATTTTTTAGTTTTATTTCAAGCCATTAAGTTCAAAAAATGATAAGACCAATCGTCCTAAGAAAGCCATTAAGTTCAAAAACTGATAGAACCAATCCTCCTAAGAATGTATAATGCTCTAGCTTCAAAACAAATTAATCTAATATTTAAATCTCTGATTGTTGAGAGAGCTACCAAATTTTATGATTTTTTAATAAACAACTTGAAATGGTATAAGCAAACCAAAAATAAAGATAAGTGATCTAATGTTTTTCATGCAGATGTGAGCAGGGAGATATGGACAACACCTAAAGAACAATGGGAAGAAAGGATATGTACTTTATACAGCACAGGGGCAGTAGAGACAGAGAGAGAAACACTTCATCTATAAGTGCCCGAGTTTTTCAGACATTCGTGGCAAATACAAAGAAACACTTGAAAACGGGTCTATGACAGAGTTATTTGAAGACAATAAAATAAAAAAAGTTGGAGAATTACTAACCCAAATCAGTAGAAGGAACAACCTTCTCAAAGATATTAAAGATCATATGATATGATTTGAGTAGTTGTACTTTCATATTTGAGGTCCCATAAACCATATTTGGGTCTCGCAGACATAATTAAAATCTTTCATTTCATGCAATGATTTTTCTTTTATAATGGATTATATGAGATTGGAACAAACCCCACTCATATTACATGATAAACATATTATCATGTAATAGTATTACAACAACTTACTAATTATATATATGTATTGTTTGGCAAGATTCAAACTTAAAACTTTTCTATTAAAAATCAAAGAATTTAAACTCATGTCATTTAAATATTTTTTAATCTTATGTGATTTAATAATAATTAAATTAACCAACAATGTATACAAGTACATGATGTTAAACTAAAAAAAATAAAGATATTAATACATTGAATTTTACATTACTCACTATTTTTGAGATATGAAGCACTTATGGGAACCTAAGACCGAGGAAAAAGTATTGAAAATATTTTTCAATTGACAAAACTTTTAACATGTAGAATGACTTAACCTATCTTAATATAATATATATTTATTTTTATTTTTTTGGCTCCATAATAAGGGTTGTACTAGTGTTATATCCACTTGTTGTAGGTGAGTTGGAGAGGGTAGGGCAATCCTCCAAGGGAGGCCCTGGTTCGAATCTCCACCCTACCAAATGCACATTGGGTATCCAAAATCTAGTTGATAATGTTGATGTAGTTAAGGCCGAGTGCGACTCCCAAGTGATTTTGAAGGTGTAAAACCCCTTGATCGTGGTTTCTTAAAACACAGCGACCCCGCAAAATGTTTTTTACTAAACTCAAAAAAAAAGTTGTAATCTGGTCCTCCACCATATATATTTATTTTTTAAATAAAACAAAAAAATATTATAAACTTTTAAATTTTTTAAAAATTAGTTAAATGTAAATAAATGAACCAAATTACAATAATATTTTTCTTTCTTTTATTTTGTAAACAATGTTGATGGATGATAAAGAAGGATTTAAATCATCCATATTTTTCTATTTCATTTATACATGTTTTTTAAAATTCTCTCATATAATTTTTTTTTTAATTAGAAAATTTTATAAATAAATATAGTTTTTTTTATTGGTTATATGTGATTGCAACATGTTCTACTCATATTACATCGTCACCACGCAGTGGTATTACAATAACTTGAATATTTTTTTTATTTTTTTATACATAGAAGAATCAGTAGCTACCTTATCTTTTTAACAACTAGTCATAGGGTCAAGTCACATTACAATAACTTGAATATTATTCATGTATCATTTGGCAAGGTGTCCTTGACTGTTGAGGAATTTAATTGGTTGAGCTAATACCATTTGATAAAAATAATTTAATAAGCTATGTGTGACTTCTATTGGGGCTACTCCCATTACAAAAACAAAAAATATTACATTGCTCTCATTACATTTCTAACAAGTTAATCATCTTTGTCTTTCTATCAAATATATTTTTCACCTTCCTTAAATTGCTAAATTTCCATAATCAACTCTTTTTTTAAGGAACTAATAACAAGAACAACCCTTACATGATACGTAACTCCAACAGATAGAAGAAAAACAAACATAACAGTCATCCATCAAAGAGGAAATTAGTTTGATTATTTTTCTTTTGTAGTAGAGGTTCTTCTTCCTTTAGAGTGACAAGATCTAAGAATGTATTTTTGCACTTCAAGCTCTTGAGGTAATATCTAGTTGTAACACATTTTGTAGGATCTTCATTTTCAAAAAATTGATCGTCACCGATTGTTTCATAATTAGCTTCAAGAATACCATTTGAGGTGCTAATCTTTTCCATGAAACCATCTGGATGGTCTTTAGTAACCATTTGGCTTTTATTAGTGATCTGATTCAAATTCTCCTTTGGGGGTTGAGTCTTCAGTTGCTCGTATGATTCTTGTTGGACAATTGGTGCATCTAGAGGATGAGCTTCTTTCTTTTGAACTAGGACATTTGAAGGTTTTGAATCATTCACATGTAGGGCCTTCTCCTCCACCAAGGAGGAATCAGAGCATGATCGAATGATCGAGCATCTCTTCTTTAGGTGGCCATATTGCTAACAACCATAACATCTTAGGGAGAAGTTTTCATATTCAATATTTTGGATCCATTTCTCTTTGCTTGAGGAGATATTAATGGATTGAGGTCTAGGAACTAAAACATCCATCCAAACTGTTAGAATATTAATGTGTACTTTGTTTGTGCATGTTATGACATGTGTCCTTGACACTTGTCATGTTCTCATATAGGTCTCATGCCTATATATTGTAATCATTCTTGTATCAATATATCTCATCTCTTTCATTCCCAATATTTGGTATCAGAGAGTAGTCGCTCTCCTACTCTATGTAAACCCATGAGGGGGGATTTCCATCATGGAAATCCCCCCCATTTTTTCCTCATTTTCCCCTCATTATTTTTCAAAATAGGTAGTATGCTCTCCATCCTTTGATGGATGGATCAGAAACTAGACCTTTGGAAAAAATATGGCTGTCAATTTTATTCCATCCTTTGATGAATGCGAGAGATTTTTATTTCATCCGTTGGATGCAGCAGACTGAATCAGATCTGCAGCCCTTTTGACCTCTTCTGGCCCTATGACTTTTGAAGGTGATGACACCTAATGCTTCGTGGTCAGCAGATTTTTGTTGTGTTTCAACTAGATCATTTTTCTGTTGGGCATGTGCAGGCCCAATGTAACCATGAGGTGTGGCAGATCGTTGTGCTAGATCTGACCGTGAAGATCTATTTATGCCACATAGAATGAAGGCAAGAGGAGTGAGTACGAAGAGTTCGTTGAAGAGATTTTAACTCTAGATTTTTAATGGATGCTTAACTATGGACGTCACACGAAGGAGCAATTTCCATGCTTAGGAAGAGCAGTTTCTACGATAAGCGTGTTTCTTCGAAGATGTTTTTTGATGGACTAAAAATGCCAAAATAAAAAATGTGATGGTGGTTTCTTTGCTCAAGAGGAGCGGTTTCAATTATCCCCGACGCCCCCGACTGCACCAAGTTTTTTTTGTTGCCCAACTCGTGCACCAGTTGAAGAAGTGCATGATAGATGATGCTCCATAGAGGCACGCACTTAATGGAATACCCATGAATCAACACGTAGTTAATGGCACGTAGTTGATGGACGTAATTTTTTTTTGCTTTTTTAAGTTATGATATTTTCAAACAAAATTTTTGGGTGCTGAGCAAGGCATTGTTGTTGGCCTCTAGTTACACGTTTGCTTATTGTGGAGCCCTCAAGAGAAATAGTGTAATCTGTTTGACATCATTTTTGTGCTCGTCCCTTCCCTTGACGTGTTGCAGTGACCCCAAGATAAACCCCGCGTGCGGAGGTAGGCAGAGTCCTCGCCTATTCCAGATATGATGCAGTATTTTGTTTTTGGAGTTATTTTTCACATAGCCACAAAGAAGCAATCTTTGTCAATTGAAGCCACGGTTCAATATCGTTCATGTGAAAAATCTCACGGATTTGGGAAACTCTTAGGTGACCATTATTTAATGGCCAGACATGATAATGATATGGCCCGTAAATTTCAGATATTTGGTAGACTTAGATTTTGCAAATGCATTTAGTAGACGCATTCGTTATGTTTGACAATCACAACGACGACGTGATAACAATAGATATCACCCAGTAAAAAGTAGCCGCTATTGAATTGTCATATCTCTATGTGGAGCCTTGCTCGAGATGCGTGCTGACTAGATATGTGGTAAGCCATCGTTCGGTTTGAATGAAACTTAACGTTAGGAGGATATCCACTCAATTTGAATCCATTAGCCTCATAACCATTGTAAGTGGGTGTTAAAGCATTTGACAATGAATTTGCAGGAAAACATGTTATCAAATATCTTACTTCATTTCCTATTCTAGCCACTGTGCACTATGCACTATTATTGCAGTCTATTTCTTCTGTTTCTGTAACTGATTTCGCTTCTTCGTAAATTTGGAGTGCGTTATTTTTTTTTGTCGTTTTGCGAGACTTTCTAAGAATCGAACCTATGAAAGTGATTTGTTGTGGGTGAATGCTTTCACTGACACTGACAAGTCCACCATTGTAGAAAGTGGGGCAATCGTCGTATTCCAATATGGTACCCACTATTTTAATGCTTGCAACACTAAAATATTTTGGGCACGCATAAATTTCGTGCATTGATTTTGCCCATATTCTCAACGGTCTGAGTGGTCATTAGTGGTCATAATCATAACTGCTTTACGGGTAAACAACTGTTACACTGTGACACCACTCTATTGCATGTATCGACCATTTTCTTGTCCTGATTTGTGAATATCGATGAGTTTTTTCACCACCTTACCAGAGTTTCTATTATATTATCGATTGAAATAATGTTGGTGACTATTTTCTAAACTACTTGTTTGAAATTCTAATTGCACATTTTTTTGAGCTCGTCACTACAACAATTTTTTTTTTAATTTTATTTTTTGGATATTTATCAATTGGTGATACTCCTTGGTGGCAGACAAAATCACCCCCTTTCATATGCTAGGTTGCAATATGGGATCCGCCAACAACATGACCTCCATTTATGCATTTTATAATGTGTTTTTTCAAATCCATATCCCATGCTCATTTTTTATTTTAGTGGAGTACATATTTTAAAATGCAAGTTATAAAGTGGAGGGGACCACTTTTTAAATTGTATGGGAAGTTAAAAACTTGGAAGGGAAGTGCTTGTGATAGCATTGGTCGAGTGGAAGGCCCAAGTAGGCCCATGTAATTTCTCTTGCGAGGGAAAATTTTAAATGATGTTTTAATTTTGCCTTGTATTTCGCTAGAGAGCGATGCTAGGAATATTTTAGGGGAATATTCTCTAATGCCAGGAATATTATAGATTCCTGATGTTGTTTTCCACAAGATGAAGGCCCCATTGACACCCAAACATAGGGGTATTTATAGTCATCGAAAAGGTTTTTTCGAGATGAACACATTGGTGGTGTCCAATTGTAATTTTGAGGTAGTCCTATATATCTTTTTGGCCTCAAATATTATTACATCATGGAGTGCACTCTCGGTTGAACCCAACACTCCCAAGCATTTGTATGTGATCCTAGTATCTAGTCACCTTCTATATAGAACTTGGTGGATGCAGCGGCTGGTTACCCATGCATTTTGATAGGATGAGATGGTCACCATAAGGACATCTACTCTAGGGACTACAGACATAGACACCCTAGACTCTATCCAAGGACTTTTTTAGATCAACTTTTGAATACTACAGACGAAGACACTTCAAAAGTTTCTATTCTTTCTTCTTCCTTCTCCTCCACATTTGGATTCTCTATGGCTCACATTATTTTGTACATTGAGTGCATTTTTAGTAGATACGGACACTCTTATATGGCTCACATATTATTTGTATTAAGGTGCATTTTTGGTAGAGATTGACACCTTCTAGATTGAGTTTCACCATGAGGGGGATGATATTCATGGTGAACCTAGTCAGTGACCTATGAGAGGCAACATACCTAGAGGATGACCTATAGAGGCAATAGACCCAACAAAAGAGGCTTTCCTTGAGGCACTTAGACAGATGACCCTGAGGCAAAAGACCAAAGGAAGTGGTTGACCTTGAGGCAAAAAATTGAGATGTATACATCATTGATCTAGAATTATTCATAGTTGGAGAGCCAAGCGCAAAGAGCATGAGCCTAGACCAAAATAATGTAATAAAGGAGGATGTTAGGGTTCTATTTTTAGAAAAGTACACATTAAGGGGGGATGTTAGAATATTAATGTGTACTTTATTTGTGCATGTTATGACATGTGTCCTTAACACTTGTCATGTTCTCATATAGGCCTCATGCCTATATATTGTAATCATTCTTGTATCAATATATCTCATCTCTTCCATTCCCAACACAAACAACCAATCTTGCTTTACTCATATTAATTCTCCTAGATAATTTTTCCTCTATTTTGGTGAATATCTTCTCTCCCCAAAACTCCAAAAGAAGAGCATAAAGAATCACCTAGACTGGAAATACATTAACTTCTTCTATAAATGGGTTGAAAATAGGAGTCCAAGGTCTTATATAGACACCCCTTTGTCTAAAAAACCAATTATATCTATAATTCATTACCCTATCTCTATTTGCTAAATTAGAAAAGGAAACATAAAAGAAATTTTTGGGTAGGAGAGTTACTTGAAATTCTATACTAGTCCACCAATATTTAATGTATCTTTTGAGCTCCTCCAGGCCTGGTATTTTACCCTTGAGTTTGTAGATAATTGTTTAGGATTTATGATCAATCAAATCCCACCCAAATTCATCCTCTAAAATCCTGATAGAGAGCAGAGGTTCATCCACCTACGAACCCAAACATTGAGAGAAATTTCTTCTGATCGAAGAGGTTTTCTCATAGACTTAAGAGACGATTTGCAAACAATCCTCTTCCTTCAATGCTTGACTGCACCTAGGGTTTGCATCCCTTTTGCGAAGACTATAGCCAAATTTATCATTTTGTTTCAATGCTTCACTGCACCTAGGGTTTACTCCAATTGATAATTTTTTAAATATGCACCCTCAATCAATTATAAATAAATATAATTGTTTTTGTATTGAATAATTTTATTTGATTAAACCTAGAAGGTATAATACAAAAAAAGGGTAACCAAAGAGCTTACCAGTAGTATGCTCCTTATATATAATTTCTTAGGTTAAAAAATTAAGGAAGAAATCCTAAATTTGAAAAATAATAAAACATTAAGCTAGGCCCAAGTAGCTACCAGAACTAAAGTTATAGTTGACAACCACCATTAGGATCTCCCAAGGGTTTCCATGTTGCATGGAGCATCTTCTAAGAACTCCAGTAAATGACGAAAGTGCTCTAGCTCCATTTGCACCTTTTGAACTTATATTGAAATCTGCAAATTTAAAGAAGAGATGAGCCACATAACATCTTCCCTTTCAAACACATGTTATTATTTTTAACATTATTTTATTTCTACAATTCCATAAAAAAAAATAATTTGGATCATGTGCCAAGCTTTATGCTTGCATCGTTCCCAAGAGTCGTCCATTCCTAGAATGACCATAGCCTAAGTAATCTAGGGGGTATTCCAAGTTCTAAGAAAACTTTGGCACTATTCCCAAGCCTAAAGGGTCGGTTAACAAGATCAAAATATATGCATTGTATTTTCCAATTGTTGACACGCAAATCAAATTAGGGGAGCAAGGCTAAGCTAGATGAGCTAGCTCCCCACTTGAAGACCTAGTAAAAGAGATCATGCAAAAACTGCCTTCTTTGTCTCTACTGACGATAACCAAACTCTGTGTATATATTTCAAACAAGTTCCTAAGAAATATTAACTTCTTAGTACGTGTTAAGTCAAGGGACTAAGCTTAGGGTTGAACAAAGCCATTTGAAGGCTTCTTCAACAGAGTATGTAGCAAAACTTTTATGACCAGGCCAATTCGAGGCTTGGGTCCACTCATAGTTCAATATTGATGGGACAAGGACTTTAATAAATTATAGGAGAGAGCATTTAATAACATTAATATAGGTAATATCCCTTCTATTCACTTTATAGTATTGTTTAAGAGTCATTCTCCTATATTTATGTTTAACAAATATGTTAAAGATCTTATATACTTCTTATATAGTCTTTTTGTTAGGATATCCTTGTTGAGGGAAAGCAACCAAAATTATTTGTGAAATGTGGGAACCACTATAGACTTTGAGAAAGAGCTAAAAAATCATTTTCTAGAAGAGAATATCTCCTACTGTAAAAAAAAAAAACATTCATTTTATCTCAAACCTGCCAAATTCTTTGGGAAATAAAGGTGCCAAAAGTCTTTATTTAGCCTGGCCAAAATAGAAGAGTTTGAAGGCCAAGGTCTTTCCATGAAGATAATACTTTCATATGAGCCTTAAGAAGTGTATTCCTAAGAAATTGCTTCCATGGATTATTACTTGTAGCCATACAAACCACCCATTTTGTAGCTAGGGCTAGTCCTTGTTTTTTATATTATTTGAACCTAGGCCCCCATGTCCTAAGGGGTACAACAAAAGTCCTAGTTAATCCTTTTAAAACCAGTATTACCATCAATTTTAGCCCATAGAAAAACCTTAAAAGTTTCTCTATCTTTCTAAAGGATGCTTGGGAACCTGCCGAACAAGATGAATAATAAACATGAGTAATGGGAAAAACTTTAGAGCAAATTTGGAATTTCCTAGCCAATTATAGTGGATTATGCATCCACTTCTCCAACTTGACCACAAATTTCTCCACCACACAACTCTATAATGTTGAGGGATGACATTCAAAAGCTAGAGGAGTTCCCAACAACTTAAAAACTTGATGTGATTGCATCCAATTCTAATATTTGCTTTACAACCATTGAGGCATCGGGAATTCACTAGTTCTATATGCACAAACCTTACACTATTGGATAATAGTTCTATTGATGTCTAAAAATGTATGCCTACATTTGGACCCATGCACAACATAAACATATGAATCTCCCTCTCATGTGGGACTGTGCAAGAGGAAAAGACCTCCAAAGAGAGCCGACTCTTGTAAACTAAAATAAAAAAGAAAAGAGGTGATTGCACCAAAAATAAAAATGGTTAATTAGTCCACAGAAACTGCATGAGAAACACGATGGGGAAAATAAAGTAAATGCCACAAAAAATGTAGGAGGTAATGTTGGTGTGAACCAAGGGCCACTGCCACAAGAAATTCTGCCAAATTAAATATACACAAATGCAATCATTTCTATATTAAATATTCCTAGACGTAGTGCAACACACACAAAAACAAAATAAATGCCACAACTACAAGAGGTAATGCTGGTGTGAACCAAGGGCTAATTCCACATGAAATTCTACCAAAATAAATATGCATAGATGCATCCATTTCTATATTAAATCAGTGGTGTTATAAAGACCAGCCAAAAGATGACGGTGAATCAGTCCACCAGGGCTAGAAGCTCGAGCCCAAAAAGGTCCCAACCAAAAGTCGAGATTACAAGGTGCATGCAATAATATTATATAGAGCATGCACAACTTATAAATTAATTTTAAAATGGTAGATGGCAACAATTAAAACTGCTTGCAGGTTCTGCTAGTACTTGACCATGCATTCCTACAAACTAAACATTATTTCCTTGATGCCAACGGTCTTAAAGCCTTCAAACAACCCACATACAACCAACACTGCACTTTATATTACAAATCCTCTTTAAGATACTTGACATCATACCCATCTATTGACACTACCATGCTGCTAGAGCCCTCTGCCCTAACACTTATGCGACTTTATTAATATGGTAAGACTTTATATATTTCCCTACCTACTTGCCGTATTTTACAAATCTTCTCCACTGTCTGTCCAAATTCGTAAGATTTTACATGTCAGATAATCTGGACAACTCACGAAAAGAGAAGTCTTAAATAATAATATAAATAAAAGTTGTGTGATATTTATATATATAAAATAGTCTCTAACATAAAAAATTGTGAAGGTCTTCGGTCAAAATAGTTTCCATGTTCTCAAACTAGGATATAGGCACCATATGATGGGATATAGGCATTGGAAAATGGGATATAGACACATGTTGATGGGATATAGGTACTATGAAATGGGATAGAGGCATCTATTGATGGGATATAAGCATCAAGAAATGAGATATAGGCATTGAGAAATGGGATATAAGCGCCTGCTGCGTGTACCAACCAACTCTGCCAGGATACCAAAATTTGATAGGCCTACCAGCACAAACTCCCTACCAGTTTTTAGCATGAACTTGTCCACCACATACCACCATACTTTTGAATTGATGCAACCACTAATGAATTTGAATGAGAGGCTCAAAATTCATTAACATTTTGATGACTCACAAGGGACACATTCTTGTAATGTGAAAAGAACCCAGAAGAATAGGTGGCCTTAGCATCCATTAGGTACAAAGGTATTTATATCTTCATATTTTCAACAAAACCCAAAATACCCACCCAATAGATTTGCTAGATACCCACAAAACTGAAACACACGATAACAAAGACCTTCCAAAAAAAATTGAAAGAACGAAAAATAAGGTAAATCTAGATTAGTTCTTTCAGCAGAGTCACCAGGTGATTTAAAAATATGCTTCAACAAGTAGATAATAGTCAAAACAAACACCAAATCTTGATTGATTTAAAATATTGCAGATATTTCACAGTAAAACTATATATCTATCCCACTGGACATGCCAAAACTATTGATGTCTAAAAATGTATGCCTACATATGCACTCGCACACAACATCAACATGAGAATTTCCTTCTCATGTGGGACTGTGCAAGAGGAAAAGACCTCCAGAGAGAGTTGGCTGTCGTAAACTAAAAAAAGAAAAATAGGTGATTACGCCAAAAAAAAAATTGGTTGATTGATCCACTAAAATTGCATGAGGAACATGATGGAGAATGTAAAACAGATGCCACAACAACTAAAAGAGATGAGATTGGTGTGAACCAAGGGCCAATACCACATGAAATTTTACCAAACTAAAAATACACAGATGCAACCATTTCTATATTAAATTCGTCCAGATGTAGTGCAACACACACGAAAACAAAATGGATGCCACAATAATTGTAGGAGGTAAGGTTGGTGTGAACCAAGAATCAATGCCACATGAAATTTTTCCAAACTAAATATACATAAATGTGACCATTTTTATATTAAATTTGTGGTGTTACAAAGACCAACCAAAATATTGTGGTGAATCAGTCCACCAGGGCTAGAAGCTCGATCCCAGAAAGACCCCAACCAAAAGTCGAGATTACAAGGCGCATGGGACAATATTATATAGAGCACATATAGCTTACAATTTAATTTTAAAATGAAAAATGGTAACAATTACAACTGCCTGCAGGTTCTACCAGTACTTGACCACACATTACTGCAAACTGAACATGTTTTCCTTGATGCCAGTGGTATTAAAGCCTTCAAACAACCCACGTACAACCAGCACTGCACTTTACATTACAAATCCTCTTTAAGATAGTTGGCATCACACCAACCTGCTAACACTACCATGCTACCAGAGCCCTCTGTCCTAACACTCCGCACGACTTTATTAACATGATAAGACTTTATATATTTCCCTACCTCCTTACCGCATTTTACAAATCTTCTCCACTGTCTGTCCATATTCGTAATATTTTACATGTCAGATAATTTGGACAACTCAAAAAAAGAGAAGGCTTAAACAATAATTTAAATAAAAGTCATGGGATATTTATATATTTTTAAAACTGTCTTTGGCATCGAAAACTATGAAGGTCCCCGATAAAAATAGTTTCCATGTGCTCAAAATGGGATATAAGTGCCTACTGATGGGATATAGGCACTGAGAAATGGGATATAGGCACCATATATTAGGATATATGCATCGATAAATGAGATATAGGCACCTGCTGATAAGATAGAGGCACTAGGAAATGAGATATAGGTACCTGCTAACGAGATATATATATTGAGAAATGGGATATAGATGCTTGTTGATGTGATATAGGCACCGGGAGATGGGATATAGGCACCTGTTGATGGGATATAGGCAACAAGAAATGGGATATAAGTGCTTGTTGTGTGTACCGACTAACTCTGCCAAGCTACAAAAAATTGACAGGCCTACTAGCATAAACTCCTTGCCAACTATCAACATGAACTTGTCCACCACATACCACCATATTTTTGAATTGGTGCAAATGTTAATGTATTTGAACGAGAGGCTCAAAATTCATTAACAAGTTCCTAAAGCTTTACAGTAGATATCCATGTATCTTTCACTTGTTTCAATATAATCCTAACTTTCCTCAACAATCATGAATGTGTCATAAACAAAACAACCATAAGTGAAAGAATGTTAGAGGTTATCAGGGTATGGGATCCCCTGGATTGCTCTTATTTCTATCTACAACTACAGTAAGTATCCAAATGCATCAACAACAAGAATGAAAAGTGATGGTGTTAGAGGGTAATCCTAATGAATAGATTGTGTTAGAGAGAAGATTTTGGAAATATGGCCATTGATATTCAAGGCCACATTAGCATTAGCAAAAAGGGAAGTTGTCATGGTACAAAATACATGGCCAAAACCCAAGGCTTGCATCATTATGTCAATGAAGTCTCATTCAATTCTATCATATGCCTTAGTATAGTCTAACTTAAGAAAAAATATATTGACATTAATGCTTGATGCATAGTGGAGCCCCTCCCACACAACAAGTACATTATCAAGAATATACCTACCTTTCACAAATCCTATATATTCAAGACATTTGATAATAGATTGCACAACCTTAAGGCTAGAGGTTTAGCAAGAATTTTGTAAGACATTTTGCAGAGAGTGATGGGGCTCCAATTTGTAAAATCATCTTTATTTCCTCTTTTGGAATGATCCTGACAAGTCCTTGATTGATCCACTTCCCAAGGGATCCTCTCATCAAGGCTTATTTATACACTCTTAGTAAATTTAGTCCCACAAAGTCCCAAGTGGCTTTGTAAAATTCAATGGGAAGGCCATCCATACTTGGAGCTTTATCATTGGCCATGCTAAAGGATGTTTTTTTTTTTATTTCTTCAAGATTGATTAGCTTTCTAAGCTTATCCTGAGCTTCCTGGCTAAATTTTTTAGGTGTGACATCAATACACTGCTACCCTATGTTCCTTTGTTTGGCCTTATGATATGAAGAGCTCTTGGCATGCATTTAAAAAATTTGATTCAATCACCTTATGATCTATGACAACCTACCCATCAATGTTTAGCTGGAAAATTTTCTCATATCTATATTTTACCTAAAGAAAGGAGAAGTCATCTTTGGAGATTCTATTTCTAGTCTTGACTCAGTACAATTAAGTTCTTATCTTTTCTCCTGGCCTCTACTTTATCTTCCAAAATTCTTGCTAAAAGACTAGTAGCCTTTCAAAAAAAAATGTCATCATAAAGTTTATCCTAAAACTCAATAAGAAGCCCTTTGAGGCTTTCTTCAGTGCTCACCAACCTATCTTGCCTAGCTTGGAAAATTTGCTTACCAAAAATTCTGAGGAATAAGGTTACTTGACTTATGGCTCTTTACCACTAGACAATCCACCCTAAGGAATATTTGGGCTTAGGCAGAGAGAGATATAGAGAATTTATACTACTGATATAAATTAGGTTATTTACATGTGAGAATTTTAGATGAAATCTAGAGTGAAAATCCATTCTATTATCCTACTCTTAGGTATAGGAAAAAAGATAGGGTGGTGGTCCAAACAACCAAGGTCTGGGATAGCTTGAGTCGGACATGAATTACCTTCCTTAAAAAAAAGGGAAGAGTCATAAGAGAGCATGGCCTTATCTAATTATTTGAAGACGTGCTTCTTACCTGCTCTATGATTAAACCAAGTATACCAAATTTCTTTGAATTTTGACCTTCTAAATTTATTTGGGTCAAATAATATGAATACATTATGGAAAAATGCCCAAGCTTGGTATTCCCTCTTTGTTAGTTGACTATCCATCATGTTAAAATCCTTACAAACTAACCATGGCCTATATGGAAGATTTTTAGAAAGTCACTCCCACAACTTAGCTCTCTCCTTAGCATTACAAGGAACATAAACATTGAGGACTCCCAACAAGTTATCAATAGAAATCTAAACTAAAATTGTCCTATGGGGGGTCAAAACCCTAATTGGCCACCATCCCTACAAGAAGAGGATGAAACACCATGGTGGCACCACCACAACCTCTAGGGTGGTCTATCTGTACCACTATAGAGTCTTTCCAAAGAGACTTGAGAAAAAAATCAATTCGCTATTTACAAGTTTTATTTCTTAAAAACAAATAATTGAAATAGAATTTTCCTTTCTAAGAAAATCCTTAACAAATTTTATTTTATTTTGGTTAGATAGGCCCCTAACATTCCATAAGAGAGTTTATTTGGTTCATTGACATTCTTCAAGTGTGTTAGGAACTATATCCATCTTCTCTCATTTATTGTCTACATATTTAGCTTCATCGTCACCTTGGAGTACCTCAAACCTATTAGATGAGGCAAGAGCACTACCATTTAACGGATTCAAATATTCCTCCAACAAAACTAAGGTTCTTACTTTCTTGTTATGGCCAACCATGAGCATGCCAAAGCAAGTTGGTGACTTGACACAAGTATACCTTTGTGCATTCATAGGAATAAAGTTCTAAGAATTATTAAGCGCTTGTTGAGACTAGGATCTAGAAAGTTTCACTAGACTCAAGGAACTAGTCACTTGAGATCAAGTAATTACTTTGTTGGTTTGAGACACTAAAGAACTTTTAGGGCTAGAAGGCTAATAACCAAAATTAATGGCCAAAGGAGTTGGCTTAGGGTTTTGCATACTTGTGACCACTTGGGTCAATTATCAATTTCTTTAGTTTGTAAATTATCCAAATCTTCTTGCACCATAAGACTCACTTGTGGTCAATTCAAAAAAGGACAACCTTTGGCCTAGTGCTTCATAATTTGGCACCAAAAGCAAACATTTGAAAGGTTAACATATTGAATATATTAAAGGTAAAATTTACCATAAAACCTGAAGTACATCACTTCCTTTAGGTCTTTGAAAAGCGAAATGCACACGAGACTCTACAAAATGGTTGTGGATGAAAGTAGTGAAGAGATTCCAAACAAATGAATTCTCCAGGATTCTCACAAATTTGATGGATAAGGTCCTTAAAATGCATAGGTAAACCTAGAAATTTAACCCATACTAGACAATGAAGATCCATTTCACCATAAATTGTAAAGTTGGGGTCATAATTGAACATGACCAAAAAACAAACAAAACAAATCCATGTTCCTGCCTCATAAAAAACTTTGGCCTACTCGACTAACCCAAAAGAAAACATGTTATAGTAGTAAATTTATTCTAAAATATTTGCTATGCTTTAGCCATTGTGAAGGCCATCATTAGTGATTTCCTACTGACATTCCTACCTGGCCTTAGGCCTTAGATTTTTAAGCCACAACCATGCAATAAGTCTTTACTCATAATTTTATGAATGGGGTTTTTGCTGAGAATGGTGCCATCCATAAAGCGAACCAAGAAATTCATCCCCAAAATATTGCACGAAGTAATGATTCTAATTTCCTTGCTAATTTTGATACAAATATTTTTTTTGAGGCAAATTACAACCATTTTTCTTAAGTATTACAAGATTTTCAATTTAGGGTTACCATTGGATATTTCATGGGTAGGCAAGCTTCCTTAGTTGTTCATTGCCAGTATTGGATCTAGGATCCATGGAAACTATTGGGCTTTCAAGATGGTGAAGTTATGGGTCTATTTTGGGGTTTTATTTTTTATTTTTTAGGTTAGTCAAGTAGACTAGAGCCAATTGTGAGGCATGAACATGGATTTATTCTATTCGTCTTTTAGTCATGTCTAGTTATGACCCCAAATTTATAGTTGATAGTGAAATGGGTCTTTGCTACCCAATGTGGGTCAAATTTCTAGGTTTACCCATGCATTTCAAGGACCTTATCCCTCAATTTTGTGAGAAACTTGGAGAATTTGTTTGTTTGAAAGCTTCTCACTAGTTCCAACCATGGTTGTTTCCTAGGGCTTGTGTGCACATTCCACTTTCCAAAGACCTAAAGGATATAATGTACTTTAGGTTTGATGGTCAATTTTTTCATCAGGATGTTCAACATGTTAATCTTATAAACATCTATTTTTAGTGCTAAAGTATGAAGCACCAGGTCAAAAAATCCCCTTTGTTGAAGCGATTATGAGTGAGTCTTGTCGTACACGAATATTTGGTTAATTTGCAAACTGAAGAAATTGATACTTGGACCCAAAGTGGTTGCAAATGAAACCCTAAGACAAATTCTTTGGCCGTTAATTTTGGCCATTAGCCTTTTGGTCCCAAAAGTTCTTTAGTTTCTCAAGCCAACAAAGTAAGTATTAGGCCTCAAGTGGCTAGTTCCTCAGATCCAAAAAAAACTTTCAAAATCCAATCCTAGCAAGCCCCTAGAAAATATTAGAGCTTTATTCATATAAATGCACAAAGGCGTACTTATCCTCAGTCATGGACTTGCTTTGGCATGCTCATAGATAACCATAGCAAGAAAGAAAGAACCCCAATTTTGTTGGGGGAATATCTAAACCCATCCAATGGTAATTCTCTTGCTTCTCTTAAAATGTTTGAGGTACTCTAGTGTGACGATGAAGCTGATGATGTAAACCATAGTTGAGAAACTCAAGCTTGACTCAGACTCAACAAGACCAACTCGAAACTCAGAACTTATCAAAAAACTTGAAAAAACTCGAAAAAACAAAGAAAATACAAATTTTCATTGAAAAATATTTTTAATGCATATCACAATTAATTAACATTATACAAATAAAAAAATTAATATTGTAAGTGATACAAGCTTAAACTACACATGAAAGTGATAAAATACACTTCAATTAAAGAAATTTTAATGCATCCAAAATTTAAATATTCTTGTATTCCTTATAATATTAAAAAGGTATAAATTACAAAATGTGTCATGATAATGCCTAAATAGGCCCATTATTCATGTCTTGAAATGCCTTTGCCCTTTTCCCTAGAAGAAGCTCTAGTTTCTCTTTGTTGTTGTGTCCTTCCCTTTTCTTATCCATGTGCCTCTTCCTATGCCTTGGTTGTTAACTCCTCTGCTAGGTTTTCAAAATCATCCATGGAGAAGAGATGCTCTTGTTGTTACTCTTGTTCTAGCTCTATGATCCATTCAAATGATGGATCAATCTCATCTAGGTCAATGGCCTCATTACTTGATCTTGCAATTTTTTGATGGTGGAGGCAAAGGTTGTAATGAACAAAAATAAGATCATTTAACTTTTGCTACATAAGCCTATTACACTTCTTGGAGTGAATGTACTCAAACATACTCCAATTACGCTCACAACCTAAAGTACTACATGGCTGACACAATTTTTTTATCATGAAGTATTATAGATTGGGCATATATGAACCAAAGTCCTCATGCCATAAATCTAGAAAAATCTAATAAAAAGAAAATTTAATTATTCATATATATATATGTAACCAAAGAACTGAACACAAAATAAATGACAAAGACAGAGATAGAAGTAGATTATCAAAATGCCCCTTTTGTATTGATATTGATACAACTTTTACAAAATATTTTGAATTGCCCCAAGTGTGTTGGGAGCAATGTTACAATGTTCTTCGTCTCTCTAAAATACAATGCTTTGTTATGGGAGAGGGAGATCTTCCAACTCCTCCACAGGGTGTGGTGTTCTTCGTTCTCTCGTCACAGCTTCAAAGGGTGAGTGGGCTTTGGTATCCAACAAGGGACCACTCCAGCTTCAGTAGCTTATCCAAGATACATATTACCTGCACACATGCAAACCAACAAAGAAGATTAATAGCACCTGTATAGTCAAGCGGTAAACCCAATGCTACATATAAACCTATCACTGATATGTATGAAAAGTAGATAGCATGAAACAGTTAACAAATAAAGCCTTGCTCCATATTTTAAATCGCTTATCTCTGTTGATGAAATTTCTCGAGACTGTGGAACCGTAGAAGCGCGGTTGTGGGTTGGAAACCGTGGACCTATGGTTGTAAAACCGTAGAGTCATATTTTTGACTGTGGAACCATGGACAAGCGATTTCGGTTGAATGGCAGATTGCCTCGAGATTCGAGCCAATGGTCAGAATCGAGCTCGTGCTCTCAATTTCTCGTTGTGTCCAGATCTATTTCGGTAGCCTATCGGTATGCAAGTTCAGCTCCCTTTGTTTGGTGGACTAATGGTGTTTTTATAGGCTTCCTAGGGCTTTGGAGGGGAATGGGAGGTGGCAAGCCTGACTTGCCAAGTGGTAAATCTGAACTGCCAGGTGGAAGGGGCAGTTACAGTGAGTCATTCAATGTGCCTCACTTAACTGGGGTGATGTGGCTGCAAGTGGAGTGCAATGTGGGATCCTGTCCTATGTGAAGGGACAAAGGAGACAAGGTGGATGAGATGTGGCATGGGTGTTGGGAATCTGTCCCATGTGCAAAGACAGGGGGACAAGAGTGGGTAAGATGTGGCAGAGATGTTGGGTGAAGTGTCCAGGACACATGTCCAATGGGTGGACAGGGTATCCTAGGGTGATTTTCCCAATTAAGTAAATTAGAAAAATAGGATGATGTGTAGGATTTTATATCCCTAAGTTAGAACTTAGGCATATCTTTTTATCATGCAGGATTTGATGGTGGGGTGGTAAATGTGATTTAGAGGGTGTCGGATTTTGGTGTCTACAGTTGCCCCTTTTTGTACTGTGTTGTGTACCACACAATGCGGTGCAAAAACTAATGACATCTAACTTTATTGGATGGATGGACTTATTTCTTTTTGGTATGGCAGAATGTATATATATGTATCTTATTTATTTATTTTTTGTTTACCCCCTCAATTGGTAAGTGGGTGAATTGTGGAGCCCAATAACCAATTGATGAAAAGGTATTTTATGATTGTTTGTTTTTGCAAATGATTTGCCCCAACTTGTGGGTGACTTGTCATTCAAAATACCGTTTGGTTTGATTGACATGCATGTTGTGGTTTGAAGGAACCAATCATCCTAGGTGCTTGTCCTAGTGACTGTTAGCAATTCCTTAATGCACATTGATTGTATCATTACCGTGTTTTGTAACCTCATGGAGTGGGCTTCAATTTTAACCTTGGGTTGTTTTGTGTTGATGTTGTCACTTGAGGTTGTAAGGCCTTCATTTGCTTTTTCAATGTTTTTTTTTTGTAACCGCTAATTTGCGGTTTTTCCGGTAACCGTGGGTGGGCAGTTTTTACCGCAAAACCGTGGGTATGCATTTTGCACCGCAAACCACGGGTCTACATTTTGATGCATCGCGGAAAACGCGGGTGTTTTTCACCGCTAAAAGCGGCTATTTAAAGGCCTGATGTCGCTTTCAATGGTCATTCTACCAGTTGTCATTTTGTTTGGAGTGATGAGCGAGATGGAGATTGGTGAGGGAAGTGGTGGTGAGGTGGCGGTGTTGGCATCTCGACTGGAGCGGAAGTCGGTGCTCGGTTTGCCGAGGTAGGTGGTCCTTTGCTTTTAGTTAGATTCCTTTTATTGTTGTTGTTTTGTTTGTTTTTTTTTTGTTTTGTTTTTGTTTTGTTTTTATTTATTTTTTATTTTTTTAACTAATGGGGTAATAATTTTTTTTTTTTTTTTTTTTATTTTTATTACCTAGGTTAGTTTTTTTTTATTTTTTATTTTTTTGTTTTTGTTTTTTTTTTTTGTTTTTATTACCTAGGGTTAGGTAAATTTTTTTTTTTTTGTTTGTTTTTGTTTATTTTTGATTACCTAGGGTTAGGTAATATTTTTTTTTTTTTTTTTTTTTTTTTTTTTTTTATTACCTAGGTTAGTAATTTTTTTTTTTTTTTTGTTTTTTTTTGTTTTTTTTTTATTACCTAGGGTTAGGTAATTTTTTTATTTTTTTGTTTTTGTTTTTTTTTGTTTTTACCTAGGGGTAGGTAATTTTTTTTTTTTTTTTTTTTTTTTTTGTTTTTGTTTTTTTGATTACCTAGGGTTAGGTAATTTTTTTATTTTTTTTTTTGTTTTTTTTTTATTTTTTTTTTTTCAGGTTAAGCTTCTTGATGCCCGACATAGGTGGCCTCACACTATTCGAAAGTGCGCAAGGCACTTACAGATGATGATTGGATCTTCTTAGACTACCATCGGTCTTGATGGTTGTGGGCTTAGGCACCATTCGAGCTGATGAGGATCTTCTTTCAATGCTTGTTGAGCATTGGGATCCTGACAGAGGTACCTTTCAGCTTCCTACTAGGGAGCTTACTATCACCTTGGAGGATATTTACCATATTCTTCATGTTCCTATCGAGGGACCTATTGTCCGCATTGGCCTCGACAAGAAGGAGGCCATTTTCCCTATTTTTGGTGACATGTGGGATGTTGATTATAGCAGGGGTGGCATAGCGTACTTGGATTTGTATGACTAGTTTGGGAGTTCTTCTAGATTTATTGATGTATATATTGAGCAACATGTTGTTGCCTAATTCCATGGGATCGAGGATCCCATGGAACTAGGTCCCTATTGTACTTGATATTATTACGGATCCTCGATGGTTGGCATGGGCTCCCGCTCTTCTTAGATATACAATGAGTTATATGAGGTGAAGAGATGGGGGCGAAAGGGACTAGGTTACAGTTTGGTGCTCCAAGTATGGTCTTGGGAGCATATCATTATTGGATGACCGGTTGGTCTTCCTTGTACTTGTGATGCCACTTCTCCTCGTGCTTATAGATGGCTACTTAGTGAGGAGCTCAGTCATCCAGTGATTGGGGCATCGAAGTATCGAGGTATCTTGAGCTCCCTTTCTAGAGACTTCATGAGTTGGCGGCCATGGAGGGGCATGGATTGGGTGACGGATGCAGTAGAGCTTCGTCGCATCAAGCGAGAGTGATGGGTTGTTGGAGCCCATTTGAGGGAGATGGAGTTTATTCAGTTTTCTAGAGTGCACCATCAGTTTGGTTTGGTGTAGGGTGTGCCTGATGCGCCTGTGACGTATAGACGATGGGGAGATGAGTTAGGGTTACCTATTGCTCTTAAATTTTGGTGAGTTGATGATCCTACTGATGATTTTGATGTGGAGATTCCTGACTTGGATGATGTGGGTACCACTCTTGAGTATGATATATGGTTTTCTTCTTAGCCTCCTTGGATGTCGAGTGTTGTGGTAGATGATGAGGGGAGTGGTGATGATGTGGAGGTGGGTGAGTGGACTCCTCGATCGATGAAGCATCGATGAGGTAGTACTCCTAGGGTTGATGTAGCTATTAATGTACAACAACTATGGAGGGAGGTGGAGATGGAGGTGATGAGGGTGGTGAGGGAGATGATGAGGGTGGTGATGGGGGTGGTGGTGATGAGGATGCCCCTCCTCGATGGATAGAGGAGGATTGGGATATGTTACAGGCTGAGCGTGATAGCCTAGGTTTAGAGGTGACTCACCTAAAGGGTGAGTTAGCATGGTACCAGGGTGAGGTGACTCACCTCCAGGGTGAGGTGGATAGGATGCGTGATGGGCCTAGCAGTGATGCTCTCATTGCAAAGGACTTGGAGATTTCTAGGCTTAGAGGTGAGGTCACTCGGTTAGAGGGTGAGCTGACTCGGCTATAGGTAGGGTCAGGTGGAGGTGACACTGTAGCTACTATTGCTGCTCTTCGAGCAGAGATTTCTCAATGGGTTGCTCATGAGGGTGCTGACTTGAGGAGCCTGTGCAAGCAGGCTATTTATATAGAGATGTTGGAGAATATTCTGCATGAGCGTCAGATTCCTTTGCTTGTTCCTCCTTCTTCATCAGCTATTACTACTACCCGAGGGACTGATAGGAGTCACAGGACTCATCGGTCATCGAGTTCTCATGGTGCTTCTACAACGTAGGGTCCTCGGAGGGATCCTGCTGGTACTAGCTAGTGTGACATGTTATTTCTCTTTTTTGTATTTTTGCTTCTATTTTGCTATGAGCCTTAGTGCTTCGATGTATACAGCCTATGGGCATTTTGTACCTTTGGGACCTTCATATATATATATATATATATATACATGGCCTTGTATTTTGGTTATCTCATGTGTTAATGTTTATATGCATGCTTTTTGTTTATGCTTTGTTAATGCTTATGTGATGCAATGTACACATTGTTACATTTGTGCTATGATAAATGAATGTAAACTAATATGTAATATGCAGTTTTATGTTTATTTTCATATAACTATATGATGACATGCATGATGTTTTTGTAATATTTTATAGCTCAGAGTAGTTGACCATTACTTGTTCATTGTTGCAATTGGGGGTATCCAACTTGATGACTCTTCGCGGTTGATGTATGGTGGGTGTATGTATGTGATAATGTAGAACATGTGATAATGATATGGTAGTTGGTATGGTTTTGATATATAACATTGGAGGATTTTCAAAGACTCAAACAGTCTAGTGATTTTAACCATTTTCTCGATGTTCGTCTAACCTTCTTTAGGACCAAGGTGTGTGCAAGTGGAGTTCGTTATTCTGAATATTTGGTTTGGGAATGGCCCTAAGCAATCAAGAACCAGTGCATGTGTATGTGAAGTTCATTAACTCATGATGAGTAAAATTGGACGGTACTTGTATGGGTTTACCAATTAGCTAGCTTGTCCGTATGTGCGGTCAGAGGTCTTTCTTTTGGGAGAAAGACGTGTCGCCTTGCATGAGTTTACTCCACTGCCAGTCAAGCGTCTATAGCTCCGGTGGAGGTTTGCTCCATAGTCCAATGATTCGATCTTCGAGCTTTGGGGATGACTACATAACTTTCTGAGGGGAATGTAGTACGATCCTTCTTGCTTTTGTGATATGTGGTGTGTGTATAGTATTTATCATGATAGAGTTTGGGGAATCGGATTCTCAACCGAAGTGTGATGAGAATGTGATCCTATCCTTACTGTCTACCTTTTAATTTAAATGTTTGGATTGTTGTGATGGTGGTGAAAACCACCATTTTGATTTTGGACTATGTTGCGTAATGGGACAAGCGGGGAATATTACCTTTTCGCTTCAAGGTTGTACCCAAGTTGGCATTATCTTTTCTTACTCAAAATGTTTTTAAATTTGTAAAGTATTTTTGGTTCAAGATTGCTTTGGGGTCAATCTACCATACTCAAGACTTTCTTAATGTGACATAAGTGCTTTGGTCCTAAAGAAAATTGGACATATTATGATTTTTGGTTCTTCACTAGACATTTTTGAGTGACTAAAAATTTGATTTATGATATAGTAAAACATGTGTGGATATGACTTTTGTTGACTTGCGAAGAGTCTTAGTTGGGTATCCCCAATTCTTTGGAACTTGTTTTTACTTGGTCGTATCATCACCACTATGAAAGATCACTGAACATGGGATGGGATGGATGCAATTATGTGATTAGTCTAATGTTGCTATATGCTTGTGATATGCCTATTTAATGCACATTTTTTTTTTGTAATATGCAAATGCAATATGCTAAGTGCTAGTAATGACATTTCTATTTACAATGTAACTAATTATTAGAATTTTTAATTTTTTTTTTTTTAGCCATGTACATATATATACATATATTGCAAGTCGTTTCATGCATAAAATGCCTTTAGGTGCATTATGTTTAGTGGTTCTGGCTCCAATTCTCCTTCGAAGTTGGCAAGTCTATATGTTCCTGGTCCCAATTTATGCTTTACAATGTACGGGCCTAACCAATTAGCCATAAATTTATCTCTCAAGTGTGGCAATGCATTGGTATTTTGTTGATTTTCTTTGAGCACTAGGTCCCCCACTTGAAATTCGTGAGGATGGACTTTTGCGTTATAAGCACGTTTGACTCTATCTTGATATACTCGTAAGTGATCTAAAGCATTGATACATTTTTCATCAATAAGTGTCAATTGGTCAAGACGTGCTTGTCTAGCTGTTTCATCATCCATGAATTCCTGTAATGCGATTCGCAAGGAAGGTATCTCGAGCTCTAAAGGTAATATAGCTTCAACACCGTAAACTAGTGAAAATGGTGTCGCTCTCGTTGGCGTTCTGATGCTTGTTCTATAAGCCCATAATGCCAAAGGAAGTTGAGTATGCCAATCTCGATGATTTTCTTTGACCATTTTCTTGAGAATGGATACCATTGTTTTGTTGGTTGCTTCAACTTGCCCATTTGCTTGTGGGTAATAAGGTGTGGAGAAACTGTGTTGAATTTTGAATTTGTTGCACAATGCTCTAACATCCTTATTCTTAAATGACTTCCCATTATCAAAAATTATTTTTGAGGGTATTCCAAAATGATAGATAATATGCTGAAGTATAAACTCCGCTATTCGAGGTCCAGTCGTAGTGGTCATTGGAATTGCTTCCACCCATTTTGTGAAGTATTCTATCGTAGTTATGATGAATTTATGTTGTCCTGATGAAGCAGGTGATATTTTACCAATCAAATCGAGACCCCATTGTGAAAAGGGCCAAATACTTTGAATGGGTTGTAATGCGTGCGATGGTACATGAGTCAAATTTGCATGATATTGGCACTTTTGACACTTTTTGACATATTTGCAACAGTCATTTTCCATGGTCGGCCAATAGTATCCCATGCGCAGTATTCTCTTTGCAATGGCCATTCCACTGAAGTGGCCACCACAAGTACCATCGTGGGCTTCTATTATTGCTCATTCTGCTTCAATCGGATCTAAACATCGTAATAATATTCCATCATACCCATGTTTGTATAACACATCCCCTAGTAGAGTAAAATGAATTGCTTTTTGTTTGAATGTTCTTTTTGCAGTTCGTGTCATTTCTACTAGGAGTATTCCAGACTTGAGAAAGTCTTTTATCTCATCAAGGTAAGAATTGTAAGGTTCAACATGTATCAAACAAACGTTCTTCTCACCTGTAGGTTCTGCTTTTTGAATTGATGATTTTGACATTGTTGTTATGATTAGCGGTTGTACTTCTCCATGCTCATTCTTAGGGATGAGAGATCCCAAAGAAGCCATTGCATCCATGAATCTATTTGTGGACTAGGGTAAGTTACTAATTTCGTACCAGTCAAACTTTTCTAGCAACTTTGTTGCTACTTCATGGTATTGCTTTAAGACTGGTTCTTTACATTGGTATTCTCCTTTTACTTGGTATACAACTAGTTGAGAATCACCAAAAATGCTTAGTCTTTTTATGCCCATTGCTATAGCTGATTGAAGACCTAAGATTAAGGCTTCATACTCTGCATTATTATTGGTGCATGTGAAGTCGAGTTTGAATGATAAAGGAATTGGTATTCCTTCAGGTGTATAAAACATGACTCCCGCACCTTGTCCTTTGTCGCATTTAGACCCATCAAAGAACATGGTCATGTCTGCTTCTTCCTCAGGAGAAACTAATTCTTCTTGTTCTGTGACAGAGAATACTGAATCATCTGGAAGCTCAATGATTAGTGGTTTGTCATTATGTAGCGGAGCTTCAGCTAGTTGATCAGCTATCACCTGACCTTTTATGGATTTTTGACTTACGAATTCGAGATCGAATTCGGTTAAAAGCATTATCCATTTAGCAGTACGGGTGTTGTTGTATGTGCGAGTCATCATGTATCATAGAGGATTTTCTCTAGCTATGACATAGGTAGTATTGCTTAGCATGTAATGTCTAAGTTTCTTAGTGGCGAAAACCACTGCTAAGCATAACTTTTTGACATAAGCATATCTTGTTTCGTAACTTACCAATGTTCGGCTAATATAGTAAATTGCTTGCTCCTTATGTTTTTCATTCTTTTGTGCAAGCATAGTCCCTAGTGCAAAATCTATTGCAAAAATGTATAGGTGAAAAGGGATTCCTGATCTAGGCGGTGTAAGAACTGGTGGTGATGCCAGATACTTCTTTATGTCATCAAATACCTCTTGACATTCAGTTGTCCATGAAAATATCACTCCCTTTTGTAACAGGTGATTGAAAGGCCTGCATTTATCTGATAGTTGTGCAATGAATCATCGGATAGATTGGATCTTTCCTTGTAAACTATGCAACTCTTTCAATGTTTTGGGAGGTGGCATTTCTAATATTGCTTTTACCTTACCTGGATCCACTTCAATGCCTCGCTTGGAGACAATGAATCCTAGAAGTTTTCTTGATGTGACTCCGAATACACACTTCTTAGGATTTAACCTTACTTTGTGTTCTATCAATCGATCGAACACTTTTTCTAGTACATCGATGTGCTCAAGACGTGTCTTAGATTTAGCAATCAAATCATCTACATAATCCTCGATGATCTTATGCATATAATCATGAAATATGTACGTCATAGCTCGTTGGTATGTAGCTCCTACATTTTTGAGTCCAAACGACATCACTCTATAACAGAATGTCCCCTAGGGTGTTGTAAATGTTATCTTGTGTTGATCTTCGAGATTAATTCGAATTTGGTTGTATCCCGAGAAACCGTCCATTAAGGAAAGCATTTCATGACCAGCGCAGGAATCTACTAGTTGATCGATATTAGGCAAAGGAAAATCATCTTTGGGACATGCTTTGTTTAAGTCTCAAAAATTAATGCATACACGTATCCCTCCATTCGGTTTGTGAACGGGTACCATATTTGAAAGCCATTATGGGTAATCAATTGGTACTATGAAGTGCACATCCAACAACTTTTGCAGCTCTTCTTTTACAATTAATGCGATTATTGGATGAACTTTCCTAAGATTTTGTTTGAAAGGCTTTGCATCATGTGCCAGTGTAAGGTTGTGGACTACCAGGTCTAGATCTAAACCAGGCATGTCTTTGTATGACCATGCGAACACTTCTTTATTTTTCATTAGCATGTTTATTATGCATTCTTTCTCTTCTATGGATAAATATTTTGCAATTTTGACAATTTGGGGATTGTCTGCATCTTGACTAAGGTTCACATCTATAGATTCTTCAATTAGCATGTGAGAACCTTCTTCTAGTTGATGTGGAGTTGGGATGAGGTGAATATCATCCGCCACATTTTCAAATGTCTCTAGGATTTCCCCCTCTATTTTAGTTTGAAAAACTAAATTATTTGATGATGAAGGTTGCTGTGAAATATACGTGTTTGAAGCATGCAACAACTCTTCGGACAAGACAAATTTAGCAATGGATGGTGGGGATGAGATCCTATCCATGGCAATGAGGCTAGTGTCGATATGGATCGGCTTTGCCTCATCATACGGATTGTGGAGTGGGGTGAGAAAATCAATAAAAATCATGTTGACTTGATGAAGGTGATGTGGCTACGATTCGAGAGGTGATGACTCATCCTCCCTAGGTTGCAACTGACCTAATGTGTGTGATTGGTGGTGCTGCAGGAGCGGCCAAGGTGGTGGAGGAGGTTCTGGTTCAGGACTTTCATGCTTTTTGCTTAGTTGAAAGAGAGTTCGGTTTATTGGGAACTTCTTTTGGTACCAGTCATTTCTTCGAATAGATTCTGCATGTACTAACTCTTCTCTAGGTTCTTCTACCTCTTGATTATGTTGTTCGTGATGCGCCTCTGCTTGTAGTATTCTTCTAGCTTGCATTTCATGCTCATGATTTAGAAATATCATTTTTGTCTCATCTTCATAATCATCATCGCTTATCCAGAAGCCGTTAGCATTTGTATGAGGTCCCAGAACAAGTTGTGTGTAATCTGGCCTAAGGTCGGTCATTTTTGGTGGATCTTCGTATCCTGGTTCTTGTTGCAAGGCTTGTTCTAGGAAAGTTCCAAACACATGAGGGTAAAAATTTTTGATTAGGTATTCACCATTTATATCATCATCCTCATCATTAGGTTCATCCTCCTTGTCACTTTCTCCTTCTCCATCTTCGCACTCAATATCCAGCTCTTGGAATGTTTGACTTAGCGAAGAGCTTGCGATGGAAGGTTTGTAACCTAGACCTGAGCGGTCATTTGGCTCTCTATATTCTAGCTCAATAATGTGGTGAGGACCTTGTTCATGTCTTCCAAGTCCATATCCTTGCCAATTAACCCTCTGAAAGTATCTCACTGGAAATGATGGGTTAGATAAAAAATCAATGTTCTCATTAAACTCTTTTACATGGTCCTCCTCCGGAGGAGATGGACCTGATGAAGATTCGACTCCCCCATATATGAAATTTATTGCATTTTATGGGGAACCCATTTTGTATATTTCACCTATGGCTAAAGGTGGGTCGCAGGGGCGGCCATAATCCTTGACTGATTTAATAGGTGGTGTAACCATGACACTTTCAATAATGTACTCACCAATACCTGGATTGGCGAGGTGTACTGCAACTCGGGAAGGTTGAGAGGCTAATGGTTCGATGGATGAAGAGGGTTCTTCTGAGTTAGTTTGTGGTTATAATAGTGGTGGTGGACTTTCTCTAATAGGTGGCCCTATTTGTGAGACTACGGGCTGTGATGATTGTGGTTTATTGATGGATGGATTGGGTTGTGCTGTGAATATGAATGGTTGTGTCGGATCTGGAAGTGCGCTAGATGGAATTGGTTGTTGGTTGGTAGGATGGTTTGGTGTGATTGGAAAGTGATATGCAGTGTTCGAAGGCTGAATTGAGTTGACGCTTTTGGATGCAAAAGTTGGGTCAACTATAGGCAATTCCTCTTGAATGGGTGCTTTTGATGAAGTGTTACTAGATGGAATGGTCCTAATGGTGAGTGGTTGGATAGTTAGATGTGTTGATGGAAGCAAGGGCTCATACGGGTTTGAAATCAAGTTGCAGTATTTGAAAGGTTCTGTGTCAGTTGGTATACAATGTACTTTTCCTTCATGTACATATTTTAAGCATTGATGTAATGTTGAAGGCACACACTTCATTTCCCTAATCCAAGGGCATCCAAGAAGTATATTATATTGCATTTCTCCTTCCAAGATATGGAAGAGGACATGTATTATTTTCACCCCCACGGTGACGGGAAGAACAACATTCCCTACAGTTGAGCATAAAGCATCATTAAAAGCCCTAAGGGTGAAGGTGGAAGTTGTGATGTGAGATGATGGGATGTTGAGATTTTTCATTGCAGGTGTGGTGATGAGATTGATGGATGAACCGGTGTCAATAAGCACTCTCTTGAATGGCTTCCTGTCAATGTGAGCTACTATGTGCAATGGTGGATCAGGTGAATCTGCCAAAATTTGCTTTTCCTCGAAGTCATAAAATACTATCGAGGGTTCCATACACTTTTGCACACTCCCTACAAAGGAATTGAATGCATTGGGGTCTTCTGACTGTACTTGTATAGACTTTAAGATTTCCATCAATGCTTCCCTATGAGGTGTTGATTGTTGTATTAGCTCATAAATTGATAATTTTGTTGAAGCCATTTTTAAACTTTGCGTTAACCGGCTATTTAAGGTGACCACTGGGCGATTATGGAAAGGTGGTGGTGGAATGCTTGGTCCAAGTTGTATGGGCACATTTGTTGGTTGTGTTGCTGGAGCCTGTGTTGTGCGATTAGCTTACCTCTGTCCACGGGTAACTATGCTGATAGCTCCTACAAAACCTTGTGGTAGTTGAGACACATAATTAACCTGGTTGGGAGGAACTGTAGAAGTTGATGCTCCCATCGGTTGTTGATTTACCTCTCGATGTGGCAAAGGTGTCTGATAGATGCCTAGGTTTTGGTTGTTTTGGGCTAGTGGATTGTCAACTTTGATTGTACCCGCTTCTAATAAATCTTGCACAATTCCTTTGAAACCATGACAACCTTCGATATCATGTCCTCTTTGTCTATGATAGATGCAAAAGAGGTGTTCTTTGTAACCTTTTGTTTTTGGTTTGTTAGGATCTTCAAGTTTCATTTATGGCAATGTAAAGAGTTTTGTCGTATACAAATTTTGGAAAACTAATGAATATGGCTCTTGTATTGGTGTGTAATTTCTTTTTGGCTTAAAATGATGTTGTTGCCTTTCTGCAGGTTGTGTCTGATTTTGTGCCTGTTGTGGGGGTGGAACCGCTTGATGATTCAATTGTTGTGGTTGTTGTTGTTGTTGTTGGGGTTGTTGGATTTGTGCTTGGGTTGGTTGATTTAACTGTGGTTGGCCCAAAACTATCTGGTTAACCTGTGCGGTCTTAGATTGACCATGGTTATTCCCATTTTGATTCTTATTGTGCCACTCTTTCTTTTTAGGCTTTATCTCACCTTCATGAATTTTGATCTCTTCTATTAGCTTTGCTTGGGTGAGTGCCTCATCGAATGTCCTATACTATTGTAGCTGTAATAATGAAGAGATGGGTCTACCAAAACTCTTCATGAACATTCGTATTATCTCTAGCATAGGGAGGGAAAATGGTAACTTGATCATGACTGATCTCCACCTATTGCCAAAGTCATAGACTGATTCATCGTCATATTATTTTAGATAAATCAAATCAATCAATGTGGTTTGTTTTTTGACATTCAGGGTGAATCTTTCCAAGAACTGGTCCGCTAGTTGTTCAAAGGTAAAAACACTTTGATGTGGCAGGTGGTTGTACCAGTCTTGGGCTTCTCCCCCTAGTGTTTGAGGAAATGTATGTAACAGTAATGCATCATTGCTTTTGATTCTGAAGCATGCATTTACAAATCTAGTTATATGTTCACGGGGGTCCTCTTCCCCCTTAAATTCAAGCTTAGGTATTTGAAAATCTGTTGGATATGGTGGCTTAGGGACCAAAGCATGAATAGGATGATTGAGTAGTTGCCTTAAAGTTGGTTTTTGGTATTGCAAACCTGGAGTTTGCATGGCAAGACTATCAATCTGACTCTGTAAAAACTGGTATCTAGGGTCATCCATAGGACTGACACTTGAATGTACTTGATGTTATTGGTAATGGGGTGGATTGTATGTAGGTTATGGGTGATAAGGTATGGTTGGCTGAAATGTGTTATGATATGAATGATGATGGAGATTATGATACGGATGGGGTGATGGGGGCATGATGGTATGCTGACCTACTATATTAGCATATGGATGTGGAGGTTGGTTCTGAGCTATAGTGGTGGATGGGGGCGCATTGTCCAAGATGGATCTTGGATAAAGGTATTTTTTTGGTGAGATGGAGGTGGGAAGTTGTGCTCAATCCCTTGCAAATGTTGGTTGGGGTCAGGATTTACGCTACGGTTAGCGTTATCTAAAATCATTTGTTACAACTGTAAAAAATCTTGTTGCATAGCAATTGCATTTGAAGTAGGGACCGCCACCTGTGATGTGGTAGGCTGAGTTGGTTGTGGAACAACCATGGTAGTGGAAGTGAGTGGGGGGTAAGTAGCAAAGGGTATTGCCACTGACTGTGGTATGATATGAGATGTAGAACCTATGAGGGTAGTGGGTTGAGTGGATGTTAGGGTTTGTGAAACAACAAGAATTGTTTCATACAAGGGATTAGTGGAAATGGTGAGTTGTTGAGGTAATGTGCGGGGTGGTTGGTTGGATGATGATGGTTGGTTAGCCAGTGCTACAATAGCCAACTCAAAAAGGGGATTTGTAAAAACTTGTTTCGACTGCTATGGGTAAGTATATGTGGGCTCTTGTTGTAATGATGGTACAACACGAGATGGGATGGAGAGTGGTGGTAATGATGGGAAGACCATTCCAGCTGCATTCAAGTACATTCTAACAGTATCCATGTCGAACATGGTGACATGACTATCTACCACTACAGGAGGTTCACTCCTAGGTGTCTCAGGTATGGTTGTGTGAGTAGCCCTATGCATAATGTCTATGTCCATATTAGGGGCATTACTAGAAGGCCCTACATTAAGACTTTGGGACATAGAAGAGGGCATGCCTACTTGTCCTACCACCGAAGTGTGAGGGACATTTCCAGACTGAGAGGCCATGGGGGAAGACCACTGACTTTGGTTTGACACTAGTTTCTTAGCTTGACTATGAGTCACTACCATACGCTATTATGTGGTACAATGCCAAGTGCGACTATCTATGTAAATAAAATGATAGTACGATGCAATACAACATGCAAAGCAAACAAACACACAAAGTTTTTGGTGCTAGATTTTTGTTAGTTTTTTTTTTTTTTTAAAATGAAAAGACGTGTGCTCAATGTTTTGCCCTATATGAATCTAGGATTTCACCTGTATACTCATAGCTCGACAACCTGGATATGAACTCCAGGTCACGTAATCCCACCTATAATGTGTGGTAATGAAGTCCACACATGGCCAGGGAGCACAGGTCCTACCAATTCCTCACCCAGTTCACCCGTAGTCTGTGATACACTTCTCCGAAGAGAAATGCGTGCTATAACCCATGGGCTATGATGGATCTTGGAATCGGCCTTGGCCAAAATTAGGGTATAATGTTGGTGGTTCGGTGATGAAATCCAAACCCGACGGTGATGAAATCCAATCATTTTCCAATGTTTAAGTGAGTGTGTGGTGGTTTTGTTTGATTATTATGGTATGCAAAATTATTATGCAATTTTGTTTCAATGCCTAAATGCAGAAGATAGAAAGTAGAAAATATAGTAGACAACAAGTCAGGGGCAAAATGCCACCTTCAGGTAAGATTTTAGGCCAAATCCTACTTAATAGGGCTAACCGCGAGTGGGCGGTTAGTTCTGGTAAACCGTGGATGCGCGGTTTGCCAACCGCACATCTGCATTTGGGATATCCCAACCGCGGATGCGCGGGTCCTTTCTATCGATAGGACATGGCTGAAATAGACATGAACCCAAAATATAATGTCTGGGTTATTCCTAACCCGACAAATGCAATATATATTTTTTTGATGGATGCAGGACTTAAGCTAATTTATCTTACCCTAAAACCTAAATGCAGACAAGGGCAAACAGGACTAGACCTTTCAATGCTAATAACAAAATGCAGATAAAGGAGAAAAAAAAAGAATCAATAAATCAAAAGGTACAAACCTATGATCCCATCATTGCTCCTTCCATCTTGTCAACCGTCGGTATACATTTCTGAGACAGAAACCACGCATCTCGCGTTTCCTTAGAACAGAAACCACTTCCTATTTTCTCCAAATAGAAACCGCTCTACTTTCTCCTATTTCCTCAGAATAAAAACCATGTTTCCACATTTCCACAATAAATAATTTAGGCGCAAGGTTTTTCCAAATGTATCGATCCAAAGTTGAATCTATGCGCGTCTCGAATTCCTAAAACTTGTAGGTGCAAACAGAGATTAGTAAACAAATTTAAAAGCAAGGCAAAACAAAATAGGACCTTTAGGGGGTCCCACCGTGATCACCATTTATGTAACCAAAGAACTGAACACAAAATAAATGACAAAGATAGAGATAGAAGTAGATTATCAAAATGCCCCTTTTGTATTGATATTGATACAACTTTTACAAAATATTTTGAATTGCCCCAAGTGTGTTGGGAGCAATGTTACAATGTTCTTCGTCTCTCTGAAATACAATGCTTTGTTATGGGAGAGGGAGATCTTCCAACTCCTCCACAGGATGTGGTGTTCTTCATTCTCTCATCACAGCTTCAAAGGGTGAGTGGGCTTTGGTATCCAGCAAGGGACCACTCCAGCTTCAATAACTTATCCAAGATACCTGTTACCTGCACACATGCAAACCAACAAAGAAGATTAATAGCACCTGTATAGTCAAGCGATAAACCCAATGCTACATATAAACCTATCACTGATATGTATGAAAAGTAGATAGCATGAAACAGTTAACAAATAAAGCCTTGCTCCATATTTTAAATCGCTTATCTCCGTTGATGAAATTTCTCGGGACTGTGGAACCATGGAAGCGTGGTTGTGGGCTGGAAATCGTGGACCTACGATTGTAAAACCATAGAGTCACATTTTTTACTGTGGAACCATGGACAAGCGGTTTCGGTTGAATGGAAGATTGCCTCGGGATCCGAGCCAATGGTCAGAATCGAGCTCATGCTCTCAATTTCTCGTTGTGTCCAGATCTATTTTGGTAGCCTATCGGTACGCAAGTTCAGCTCCCTTTTCTTGGTGGACTAATGGTGTTTTTATAGGCTTCCTAGGGCTTTGGAGGGGAATGGGAGGTGGCAAGCCTGACTTGCCAAGTGGCAAATCTGAACTGCCAGGTGGAAGGGGTAGTTACAGTGAGTCATTCAGTGTGCCTCACTTAACTGGGGTGATGTGGCTGCAAGTGGAGTGCAATGTGGGATCCTGTCCTATGTGAAGGGACAAAGGAGACAAGGTGGATGAGATGTGGCATGGGTGTTGGGAATCTGTCCCATGTGCAAAGACAGGGGGACAAGAGTGGGTAAGATGTGGTAGAGATGTTGGGTGAAGTGTCCAGGACACATGTCCAATGGGTGGACAGGGTATCCTAGGGTGATTTTCCCAATTAAGTAAATTAGAAAAATAGGATGATGTGTAGGATTTTATATCCCTAAGTTAGAACTTAGGCATATATTTTTATCATGCAGGATTTGATGGTGGGGTGGTAAATGTGATTTAGAGGGTGTCGGATTTTGGTGTCTACAAAAAATCATAAATTGAGATTATTTAAAAATAAATAAAAGATAAAATAAATAATAATTTGATGAGGGTTACCCAGCCTCATAGTTGACCTTGCTTGAATGCACTGCAAAGATGGGAAAAAGATACCTTCACATCTCTTATAATATTGCATCTCATTTTGTATTTTAGTGTGCGTTTCCTCATCAAGGAACATGCATTCAATGCATTATCAAAGGTTCAACATCACCTCATAGTTGGCCTAGAATGAATCAACATAAAAAAAATTGGAGTTGAGATAGTACCTCACTGCATGAAGAGGGCTATGGAGCTGAGATGTCCATCGTCGATCAATTATTTCCCAAATGTGACTATATTTGGGCTAGGAATATTTATAAAATATGAAAATTACCTATTTTCCCCTACCCATAACCTTGTATACATATCCCATTGGTGATATTTCTCCATCAACAAGACATAAAATCCTCGCCAAAGGCTTTGACACCTAAATAAAAGGAAAAATAATTTAAATAAATATAATGTACAACAAAAAAAATTACAATACACAATTCAAAAGTGGAAAAATAATTTAAATTAAAAAATAAATAATAAAATATAATAAAAAATTTAGTCTTGTACCTTTATAGCCTCATACATGGTTGTCTAGAAGGGATCCTTAAATATATACTCATACACCTTCCTCCCCTTACTAGAGGGTCAATATCTAGCAACAACTTTTGCAATCCACTTTTCACTCACAAACATCCTCTTCAATGCCCTCTTTACATCAAAGAGACTCTGTAATATCACAAATTTTATGGTGAAGCATGTAATTCTAGCCTACATTAGCTCCCTCCCACTAGTAAATTACCTCATGAGCTAGAGAACCCATGTATGGTTGTAGATAAATTTTATTTTAGATTTGGCCTTTTGTACAACCTTTGACACCAAGGTAATTTTCCAATGTCTTCGAGCAGTAAATCGAGACAAGGGGTTGCACATGGGGTCCAAAAAAAGGTGGGGAATCTCTCCTCCAAAATCATGTTAGATGCTATGTATGTTCTTGTATTATCCATGATGACTTGGATAACATTCTCCTCTCCTACCTCTAACACAACCTCCCCCAACAACTATGTAAGTGTATTGACACTCTTAACTTGTACCAATGCATCCATTAATTTGATAAATACAAATGTTCTACCCCTTCCATTAGCCCACCCATTGGATATGATAATACAATCCCTCTTCTTCCACACCTTGCACTACTCATCAAGCAAAATCTCAATATTGCCCATGGATTAATGAAGGAGAGATCCTTTAAGATCATCATAAGTTGGTAGCTTAAATATTGTGCCATAAACTGAGATGACATATACCATCCCCTGTCAATATGGATACCTTACCAAATGGAAGGAAATATCAAAAAAATACCAAAAAGTTGTAATGGCCTTCCTTGTTACCCTGTGCCTCTTCTCATTCCACACAGCCATACCCTCAAGCATGGGTTATGACCCTGACATGAAACGTTCCACAAAATAGGACTCTTCCATCCCACTCACTCCTTAGGTGTGCAACCAATGGACTTGAACTTTGATGGTAAAACTGGATAAAGGTATTGTTGGCACCCTCTATACAAGTTTGAGAAGGGGGTTTCCATGACCTCATTTTGTCTTCATTTAAGACTTTTTTCTCCTCACATTATGAGAGGATGGCATTGCATTCTCTTTGAATGTCAGTTGACACCTTTGGGCATTCCCTGACATCTTTTCTTTTTTACCTTGCCAATGGGTATTTGAGATAGTTTATCTCCATGAATACGAGCTCCATAAAAATTGTAAAAAACCTCATTTTTCTTATCACCTTCCCTTGCATACTTCCATGTTGGATATCTTTTCAATGAGATTTTCTTGTGGTTGAACATGGAAGCAAGTAACAACGAACAATTACTTATAAAATTTAAAAATAAAAATAAAAAACTAGGGCTTAAACCCTAGTTTAACTTTAAATATTGACAACTAAAAAAATGGGCTTGCATACATGGTTATCAAACAACATTACTTATTAAGCATTATATAAAAAGATAAAAAATAGCTCAAATGCAACAATTGGATGTGTTGAAGAATATTATATTATTTGGTACATGCTAATGTACCCCCATGGTACCTATGGTACAATGCAAATATTAGATTAAGGTTTGAGTCTATAGTTTAGGAGAGTGATTTATATTTCCTCTTTATGTAAGTGTCTATGTGAAATATATGCACAAGTGTCACGTAAGTAAGAGTGCAACTATGTAATGAGAAAAAGTGCATGCATCATGTAATTAAGTGTACAAATATGTAATGTAAGGATTCACACAAGTGTCATATATTAGGTTTACGTGTAGAAATATAAGTGTCATCTAAAAGAGTGTCAATGTCATAGAGCTAAGTGTGCATGTAAGTAGAGAGTCAAGAGTCATGTATACAAGTGGCAAGATGAGAAGCCAAAGGACATGTGAGAGTTGTCTTATGTAAAGAATAGGAAAGGTTGCAACTCTTGGATATGTGAAGGAGTGCAATAGTTAAGTATTGAAGAGTCATATTTCTAAGGTTATATATGGAGATAAAACTTAATGAAATATATCAGGAAAATGTATGAAATATTGAAGCTTTTATGCATACTTTGAGCAATTCTACTATAAGTTTTCTTCATGTAATTGCATGAATGATTATGGCCATTTATATTCATATTTGTCATTTTGATGAACATTATTATTAATTATGTCAGCCATATTATATATTGATTGCTCTTATATTTGAGTCTACTCAAGATCTATAATATGGGGACTAAGATAATCTAGCTTAAAATCCAACAGGATGGTTGTTGCATTTGGTTTGAATATTCAAAAAGAACAAAAAATATAATTGAAACTAGAAAAGAGAAAAAAATAGTTGAAAAGAGTTTTCCTTACCTCAAATAAATCACTTGGATGATTGTTGGTGGCTACTGGTGGCTGCTAGATTCCTTCAAACTATAAAAAATATCCTATTAGAATGCACTTTTATGTTTGTTTTGGTCTGATAGCAGGTAGGTAGTGCTCTCTCACCAATTTGCAATAAGAGAAATGAGACAAAATGAGAAAAAAAGTTTTTTATTGTGTTTCCTCAACCCGTGCGACATCAACTAAGTTTTTTCTCAAGAATCAACAAGTTTTCCAAAAACTCGGAAGTCCTAAGTACTTGGCAAATCTTTGAAACACTCAACTAAGCTTGGAAAAAGCATGAGTCCAATCTTGAGCAACTCGACAAGTCTGACTCAGACTTGGACTCATCAAGTTTTATCGAGTTTCACTACTATGATGTAGATAATGGAGAGGATATGGATATAGTTCCTAACACCCCAAAATAATATCAATGAATAAGATAAATTCTCTCATGGAATTTTGAGGTCTATCTAACCCAAATAAAAGAAGAATTGTTAAGAATTTGGTAGGAAGAAAAATTTTGTTTCGATATTTATTTTCAAGAAATAAAAATTATAAATATAGAACCAAAAATTTTTCTCATCTCTTTGGAAAGACTCTTTAGTTGTACACATAAAACACCTTGGAGGTTATGGTGGTGCTACTATGGTGGTGTATCTCTATCTTGTAGGGATGGTGGTCAATCAGGGGTTTTGCCCTTATCACAAGACACTTTGGATTTAGATTTATGTTGATAACTTGTTGGGAGTCATTTTTTACGCTTCCAATGGGGCTGAGGCGAAAGTCAAGCTATGGGAATGGCTTTCTAAAAAAATTCTAGACAACCAATGGTTGGTTTTTGGGGATTTTAACATGGTGGATAACCAAGAAGATAAAGTGGTTATTGTCTCAAGAAGGCTAACAAAGAGGGAACATCAAGCTTAAATGCTCTTTTAGATTTGTATTTAAATTTTATAACCCAAATAAATTGAAAAGGCAATAATTCAAAAGAATTTGGTATACCTAGTCTAATTATAGGGTGGTCGAGATGCATGTCCTCATATGATTAGACAAAGTCATTATCTCTTATGAAAATCCCTTCTTTTTAAGGAAGGTAATTCTTGGTTATTTCAAGCTATCCCAAATCCTGACTGTTTGGACCACTACCCTATCCTTTTTACCTGTACTTGGAAGAAAGAGAATAGAAAGGATTTTCACTCCAAATTTCATCTCAATTGCTCACATTTCAATAACCAAAATTATATAAATGGTATAAATCTCTATAGCTCACCTTGCCTAGGGCAAAATCTTCTTCAACATGGATTTTATGGTGGCAAAGAGCCATAAATGAAGTAACTTTATCCCTCAAGAATTTTGGTAAGCAAATTGCTAAGACTAAGAGAGAGGTTGGTAGGCACTAAAGAAAGCCTCAAAGGGATTCTTATTGAGCTTTAGGAGAAGCCTTATAATGATGATTTTTTTAGAAGGATGCTAGTATTTTAGCCAAAATTCTAAAAGATAAAGTAAAGTCCAAGGAGGAAAGAATAAAAGCTCAATTACACTAGCTCAATATTGGAGGTCAAGCCTCTAAGGACTTATCTTTTCTTTGAGAAAAATATAGAGATGAGAAATTTTTCCAAATAAACATTAATAGCCAGGTTGTTAGATATTAGGAGGTGATTGAATCAACTTTTTTAAATTTCTACCAATAGATTTTCATAGCGTTATGCATAAGGGGTAATATCCAAAATGTATTATAAATATGAGGTGAATCAATTTCTAAATCAATGCGAATCGTGTCTAAACTCATATAAAATAGGTGGTGAATTTTTCCATTTCCCCCCCAAAAAATATAAAATTTTGGCAAATTTGACGATAAAAAAAAGGTCAATGGTAGACATGGAAAATGGATGACAAACAATTTATAGGGTGATAGACAAGGAATGATCATATTAGCAGATGAAATATATATGGCGATAGATAGTGTGAGACCATAGTAGACGAAAGACATATGGTGATAGACATATACGACCTTTGTTGGGGATAAATATATGGTGTTAGACATGGTTGGTGACAGACATATGCGACCGTTATTGGCAATAAAAATATGGTGACAGACATATGGAAACAAACATATGGCAATAGACATATGGTGATAAACATATGGCAACAGACATATGGCGACAGACATATGATGATAGACATATGATGATAGACATATGGAAACAGATATATGGTGATAGACATTTGTCGATAGACATATGGTAACAAACATATGGTAATAAACATATGGTGATAGACATATGGTGATAGACATATGACAATAGATATATGACAAGAGATATATGGCGATAGACATATGGCAACAAATATATGACAATAAACATATGGTAATAGACATATGATAATAGACATATGGTGATAGACATATGGTAATAGATATATGGCAATAGACATATGGCAACAGATATATGGAAACACTAACAAACATATGTCAATAAACATATGACAACAAACATATGACAAAAAATATATAGAAATAGACATATAGCAATAGATATATGGCAACAAACATATGGTAACACTAACAAACATATGGCGATAAATATATGGCCTTCCTTATTTCCATTGCCAACAAGTGATATTTTACCTGTATAAATGGAAGATGAACATGAACATCATGTTTAAAAAATAAAAATTACAGGTAAAATATAATTACTGTTCAAGAAAACATGATATCTGATGATAATGTTGGATGACTGACAGAAATACTAGACGTCTATAGCAAATCTGAATGGAAGACAAAAATACTAGACATTTGACACCCATAGGATCACCATGTGACTCAAATATACTATTAGTGTGATTGCATCTTCTCCAATGTAGTCAAGGAATGATTTCAAAACCAGGCTTGGGATTGGTGCCCAAATAATAGGAAAACCTCCTTATTGAGTGTCCATGTTTTAGAGAAAAATGGATAGAGAAAAATGAATGATAGGAAATAAATAAAACATGAAAAATAAAAACGTATTTTAATGGAGACAATGCACAAAGATCCTAAAGTTCTTCCATATGAACATGAACAAGATGTTTAAAAAATAAAAATTATTGGTAAAAGAGAATTACTAGTCAAGAAAATAGGACGTTTGATAGCAAATCCGAAAGACTATGTATATTGTTGTATACCTATCACCATATGTCTGTTATCGTATATTTTTTATTGTATGTTTTTCACCCTATGTTTGCCACCCAATGTATGTCACCCAATGTCTATCGTCCAATATCTATCACCCTATGTCGATCACTCTATGTTGGTTGCCCCATGTTTATCGCCCTATGTATGTCACCTTGTGTCTGTCACGCTATGTCAATCATCATTTTTCTTTCATTTACTACGATCATGTAATATATTTTGTCTGCTATAGTCACCTCTTGTTTGTTGCATCTTGTCTACCTCCTAATGTCTATCACTTTATGTTTATCACCTTATGTCTATCGCCTGTTGTAGTTGCTCTATGTCTGTCTCCTACTACGATTACCCTATGTCTATTCCCTGCTACGATCACCTACTATATTTTATGATCTCTTGTTGTCTATCGTTGGTGCCAGATACCTTCTGTCTATCACTTGCTTTCTATATTTTGCTCTTTTTTGCTTATTGTATGTTATCATTTGTCTTCTATTGTCTATTGCCTATTATCTCTTGCTTGTTGTCTTACCTGTTGTTTGTTGCCTACTATGTATCACTCACTATTGAGGAGAATTAGTGTTTTAAATGTATGAGTATCACTCTCATGTTAGCTATATATAATAGAGGTATACGAGGTGAATTTAGCAAGATAAATGAATTTTTTTATAATTTGAAGGCGAATGTTAGGCGGGAATGCTTTGAGTATCATAGCGAGATAAATGGACCCTAAAAAAAATTGGTCCTAGAAATTTTGAGCGAATGGGTTGATGTCTAGGATCCCCATTTTTTCCAAATTTAATTTTGAAAATCCTAATATTCGCCCAATTTGCGAATATTTTTCGCTATGCATAACCTTGGCTTTTCACATCACAAGGTTGGACAGAGGAATGAAGAGTGGCTATGCAAGATTATATTGATTTCATACTACCAAAACTTAGCCACAAACCTCAAGATAAGCTTGATCATCCAATCACTCTTAAAGAAATAATAAAAGCATCCTTTAGCATGGCCAATGATAAAGCTCCAAGTATGGATGACCTTCCCATTGAATTTTACAAATCCACTTGGAATGTTGTGGGACTAGATTTACTAAAAATGTATAAAAAAACCTTGATGAGAGGGTCCATTGGGAAGTTTATCAATCAATTCCTTGCCAAAATCATTCCAAAAAGGAAAAATAAACATGATTTAAGAAGTTGGAGGCCCATATCTCCTCAATGTGTCTTACAAAATTCTTGCTAAAACTCCAATCTTAAGGCTACACAACATGTGTTTGGATGTCATTTGTCCTAAAAGATAAGATTTGTAAAAGGTAGGTATATTCTTGACAATGTACTTGTGTGAGAGGGCCTTCACTATGTGTCAAGCATTAATGTCAATATGATTTTTCTTAAGTTAGACTATGCTAAGGCATATGATAAAATTGAATGGGACTTCATTGACATAATGATGCAAGCCTTGGGTTTTGGTCATGCATTTCATACCATGATAACTTCCCTTTTTGCTAATGCTAATGTAGCCTTGAATATCAATGGCTAGATTTCCAAAAGCTTCTCTCTTGCACAATTATTCTATCAGGGCTTCCCTCTAGAATCATCACTTTCCATTCTTGTTACTAATACATTTGGATACTTACTATAATTTTAGATAGAAAAAACAACCTAAGGGATTCTATACCTAGATAATCTCAAGCATTCTTTCACTTATGGTTGTTTTGCTAATGACACATTCCTTACTGTTAAGTAAAATTAGGACTATATTTAAAAAGAAAGATGCATGGATATCTACTATAAAGATTTAAGAACTACAATCCAATGGCCTAAGGTTTGTCCTACAAAACTAGTAAAGGCTCAATGCCAAATGGATACAAAGTAGAGATTGGAACTGGCTACAACCAAGCCAAATTTATAAGTTGTTGGAAATTCATCTAGCCTTTGAATGCCATCTCTCAGCCTTATGGAGTAGTGCAGTGGAGAAAGTTACGACCAAGTTGGAGAAGTACGTTCCTAAAACAGTCTCATTGGCTAGGAAATTATAGATTTGTCTAGAGTTTTGGCCAGTAATCATGTTTATTATTCATCATGTTGGATAGGTTCCTAGGCCTCCTATATAAATATAGAGAAAATTTTAAGATTTTTTCCATGGGACAAAACTGATGACAATACTGGTTTTCATAGAATTAAGTGGGACCTCTATTATACCCCTCAAGACATGGGGGTATTGGTTTTTATTGATATAAAAAATAAGGACTGGTCCTAGTTGCAAAATGGGTAGTTTGTATGGAAATATGTAATAATCCATGGAAGAGAATTCTTAGGAATATACTTTTTAAGACCTATCCAAAAGGATTATCTTCAAGGAAAGGCCTTGGCCTTCAAACTCCTCTTTTGGCCAAGTTGGATAAAGACTTTTGGCACCTTTATTTCCTAGAGCATTTTATAGGTATGGGATAAAATTAAGGATTTTTTTTACAATGGGGGGATTCTCTTCTAGAACAGGTTTTCTAGCTCTTTCTCAAATTCAATGGTGGTCCTTGCATTTCGTAAACAATTTTGGTTTGCTTATAATCAACATGTATATCTTAGCAAAAAGACTATATAAGAACTATATTAGATCTTTAGCAAATTTGTTAAACATAAATACAAGATAATGACTCTCAAAAATAAAAATTAAAGATTACTATAAAGTTAATATAAGGGATCTTACTTACATCAATGCTAATAAATACTCTCCCTCATATTTTACTAAATTCCTTATCCCATATGTACTAAACTAGAATTGGCCTAGTCATAAAATGTTTGTTGTTTACTTTATTAAAGAAGCCTACAAATTGCTCTATTCAGCCCCAAGCTTATCCCCTTGACTTGACAAGTAGTAGGAAGTTAATATTTCTCATAAAACTTGGATAAAATATATACACACAATTTTGTTGTCACAAATAGAGCCAAAAAAGGTGGTTTTTACATGGTCTCTTTTACTGGGAGCTCTTCTAGTGGGGATATGGCTCAACCATCTTGGCATTACTCCTCCAATTTGCTTTGCATGTCATTAATTGTAAAATCCAATGCATATATTTTGGTCTTGCTCACTGACCCCTCAAGCCTAGGAATGGTATCAAAGTTTTCTCAAAACTTGGAAGATCCCTCATATTACTTGGGCTATGGTCATTCAAGAAATGGATAACTCCTGAGTACAACACAAACATAAATCTTGGCACATGGTCCAAATTGATTTTTTTCTATAGAATTATAGAAATAAAATAATTTTAAGAAATGAACATGAGTTTAGAAAGGAAGACGTTATGTCTCATCTCTTCTCTAAATTTGTAGGTTTTAGTACAAGCTTAGAAGGTGTAAATGGAGCTAGAGCACCTTTGTCATTTGATGGAATTCTTGAAAGGTACCCCATGTAACATGGAAAACCCCATGAGATCCTAATGGTGGCTCATCAACTATAGCATTAGTTCTGGGAGTTTCTTGAGCCTACCATAATGTTTCCTTGTTTGCTAATTTAGGGTTTCTTAGTTTTTTAACCAAAGAAATGATGTATAAGTGAACTTACAAGTGGTAAGCCCTTTGGCTACCCTTATTTTGTATTTTTTGGTCACGAATCTACCACAGGAAAGGGTTTTCTATGTCTATGCGCCCTAGACCCGGCCAACATTGAAAGGCTGGGAGAAAGAAATGTCTCCCAGACCAATCTCCAGAGAGGGCTAGTTCCCTTACTATTTCTAAGCTTGATGAAGACTAGAGTTATTGGAAAGGAATTATAAATGTGCAGAAAGAAATGGGAAATACACGAAAAGAGATGGGAAATACAGCCACAAGCCAAATTCGTATGATCGGGGAAATAAACTCAGCAAGAATTTAACCTCAAGCGTATAAACAACATATAATAATAGAATACAACATAATACACTTACGACCTTGCACAGACCACCTCCAGAATGGCATTCCAGAACTCACTTTCTCATTTGCAATATTCAAACTCAAATGCATAATTGAAATCTAACAACAGATTAGAAAGATGAGCATAACTGAGAAATGCATGAAATAGAAGGAAATCACACAGAAAGACGCTTGCAAAATCAGAGGCCAAATATCTTTCATTCATGCAAAGAACTTGAAAAGTTTTCATGCAACCTCTCTCTCTCTCTCGATCCTTCTTTCTGAGATCTACATTGATTTATATAGAAGTCTTGCTTCTTTACAGCATTTAAAATATGCAATGGACTTCCTCGAGATTTACAAAATATGCAACAAAAACAAGGAAATCATCCCCTTAAACCAACCTCGAAGAAACCATAAATTTACTGAAATAAGGAACCGGTCGTCTTCATTAAATGGTCGTTCTCGAAACATGCTTGAACCGTTAGAAAAATCATGAACAGAAGCTTTGAATAATGAGCGTCTTCAATTCTGGTGGCTTGGACACGTTCTTCTACCTTGCTTGCATTGGAAAGCAGCAAAACATTTAATTCTGGAGTGCTTTTAATTCTTGAAAATTGCAATGCTTCATCGGGTCGTTTGAACTACTTTCTGGCGCGAAACTGTAACGGGTCGCGAAAATGCGACATGTCACGATTTTGCAACATATTTTTGCTCCGTACACTTTGTCACTTTGGGACCACGAAAACCAACCATGTCGCAAAATCACGACGTATTCGGCTCCTTGGTCTCCTTTGCCACCTTAGCTCGCGAAAACGCGACGCGTCACGAAATCACGACGTTCTTTCCCAATTTTGTCTCTTCACTGCTTCGAACCGCGAAAACGCGACAAGGCACGATTTGGCTACACTTTTTTCTCTTTTGGCTTTGTCTTCCTTATACGTCGCGAAAATGCAACACTCTTCACCATGTTACGAAAACTTCACCATGTCGCGAAATCGCGACAAGTTCTATCTCCTTGGGCTTTACTGCTTTTCGACTGCGAAAATCTGTCATGTCGCGAAATCGCGACATGACATACAATCTGGCTGCCTCCTTGCTTCCTCCTCATGAAAACGAGACATGTTGCGAAATCGCGACAATTCTCTGCACTTGGTCCTTCCGCCCCAATATGTCACAAAATCATGACGTTTCATTGTTGCTGGTCTTCATCTCCACAAATTTCACGAAATCGCGATGCCTTTCATGCCTTATGCTTTTGTTTCAACTTTGTCGCGACCACGCAACACGTCGCGATTTCGCGACGTCTTTCGCATTTTGTGTCTTGTTCATTATTCTGTCGCGAAATCGCTACGAGATTCATTGTCATCACCCTTTGCTTAGTTATGTCGCGATTTCGCGACCTTTTCTCTTACTCTGCTCCATGGCCATTGTAAGTCGCAAAAACGCGACATGTCGCAATTTCGCGACAATTTTACTGCGCTGTCTCCATTGACCATTTTGACCGCGACTCTGTAACATGTTGCGAGATCGCGACAACTTTGCGTTTGACTTCTCTCTCCTCAACAGACCCACGATAACGCGACATGTCGCGATATCGCGACGGTTTTGAACTATGCTCTCCATGCTGCTTTTTGTCGCGATATCGCGACAGTCTTCGAACTTAGCTTTTTTTTGCATCAAAACCTGTAAAGGAGTGAGAACTTCAACATCTTATGCATGAATAATAAACAATCAAAATAATGTGGCAAAAATGCCAACAGTATTGCACTTCTTACGTTTAATAAAATAAAATTATTCAATACCAAAAAATATATAATTACAAATTTGTAAAGATGTTACACATACAATTTGGGATCTAAGACCATGAGAATCAAACCCTTCACCTCTTCACAACAAGCACCCCACACTAACTACTATACCAAGACCTCATGGTCCAAATAATTATAATTAACAACTTCATCCTACATATAGATATTATTATATTTATAATTAATTTCAACAAATTATTAATTATTATAAAATTCTAGTGGGTTTGGAACAAGTGTTGGGAAACATGAAGTTTTACACCATAAGTCATGTTCCAATCCTATAAGTAAACCTTAATATTTAAGCTCATGGAATTTAAGGAAAATAATAGGGAACAAGAAGTTTTACACCTTAAGCTAAGGTTCAAATCCTAAGTAGACTTTAACATTTTATAAAATTGTATAAGCTTAAGTGATTATAAACATAGGCTTCTTATGGCTGAACCATAATATTTTAATCAAATAACATGAGCTCAAGTAGTAAAAAATAGACTTTCAATGTGAAGATCTAGGTTTAAATCTTGCTTGGTAATATATGCATAATTACCAAATACCATTATGTGATTTGTTGAAAATATTGCTAGGAAATATTTGTTGAAAGTGTCATGGTACTGTCATTAAGATTGTAGAAACCCAATTTTATACATAAAACTAATCTTCAAGTTTGTCAACCCCATCATCAATCAAACTTTTAATCATCTCATTGAATTTGTCTTTCTTGTGCCCAAATTTTTGAGTAATTTTTTCTCTAAAAGCAATAGCGTTGGGGCACAAGTGATAATACCAATGACGCTATTGCAACCTAATAACGCTTTTACAAAATATTTTAATTTTGGATCTTTCTCACAAATTTTTATCTCCAACAGTCATGACAACGGAAGCATCATCATAAAAGCATCTTCAATGCTATAGTCTCCTGGCACTTTTGAATATCATGCATCAAAATCAAGGAATTTAACTTTCTATTTCTTTTAAGCCACCCATCATTAATGAACCAAATCCCCAAAATATGATTTTTAGCTCTTGCAAGAAATCCCAAGCCCAATAATTGCCATTCTTATATTTTTCCATTAATGGATTCTTGATACCTTTTCAAATCCTTACCTTTTAAATCATGTCATCTTCAATGCAATTCTTTCCCCAATAAGCCATGGTTGCCTATAAAATTAACACTTGGGGTGACCATTTTATCAAGAATTTTAGAGTAATAAAATTCAGTCAAAATCTCTCTAGAATCATAGGCATGATCATTTTGCATGGAAATATTATGCCAAAATCTTGCCACAATCTTGGGAAGACCATCTTTGTAAGCATCCAATATCTTGTTCCTTTCAAGAACTCTCTAATCATCCTTTAAAGCATCCAAACAATCAAGTCTTCAAGCATCAAGCATATAGCCCTAAGTTCAATCATTCAAGTGTCATTAACAAGCTAGCTAGCAAAATTTTAGCAAGATTCCAACAAGGGGGAAACAACCTTATATCTGGAGTTGTGCTCTTTTCCCTTATTTTACTTTTAGCTTTTTCTTATCCTTATAGCTTTTAAGTTTTTATATTATTGCACTTAGAGCTAACCTTGCATCTTGCACTAGCATTTAGTTAGTATTTCATTTTGTCATCTAATCTTCATCTTAAGCAAGTAAATATTTATTTTTCTATTGTTTAAATGGGCCTCTTTACTCCTAGGTTAGGGTCCTTTGTCATAGTCATAATAATATTAGCTCATATTGCATTTAATCCTATTGTTTTACTCTCAAAAGTGAAAGTACCACCATATTGTAGGTCAATGGCACTATCACTCTCTAGTTTACATAGAGCAAAAGTATCGATGATGCTATCATGACGTAGTGGTGCTTTTGCTACCTGATATTTATTTCATATATACTATTATGTTTATCATATTTTTCTATCCAGATATATGCATGATTGTTGCTCAAGGAAGTCTAACCTCCTATGCTAGCTCAAACAGACCCCTCTACCATTGATTGAGTCTTTTTTAATCTATTTTACAAGTCAACTAGCGATGATTTTTCCTCTAGGGCATAAATAGGTTCTTTTGCCCCCAATATTTGTCATTTTAGCCTTTAGAACTAAAATTTTATTTATTGGTAAAATAGACAAAAGAGAAAGAAATAACTAGTTAGTCTTAATCATATAGGGGATCAACTAAATAGTTAAAGCTATAGAATTTAATCAAAATCTTATATAGTTGCATCTTGATCTTTGTTTATTGCATCTTCTTGCACCCTTGACTCTTAAAAAGAGAAGTTGTTATTTCCACTCATCAAAAGCAAAGGTCATTTTAGTTATAGGCCTTGATTGTTGCATTTGTATATGCATTAGGGCTAGATTTCTTCCTTTCTCCATAATATGTTTCCAAAGGATTTAAAATTCCAAATTTTCATCTATGTCTTTATATAATCTAGCCTTTGGACAAACATATACATACAAGTTCCTTCAAACTTTGTTTCATATACCACAACATAAGCATTTGGAAGAAATCTAATACTTTGAGAAAACTTAAACTAACAATTAAAATGGATTTGGATAACCATCAAGAAGGCTGCATATCAAGAGAATTGGTTTGTACTTTGATCTTGCATGCAATAAATTATTTGAAGATCACATGCTCTATTTGTAACCAACTAGTAGATAACAAATATTTATTTATAATTATTTTTTTCCAAATGAAATCCTCCAATAAGTTTGTTATCCCATGTATATTAAAATTTTAAAGAGATCCTCCATCAATTTTGACCACCCAAGGTTACCCCTTTTTTCTTCTATGAAGATAGAACAATGTTGAAGTCTCCTCTTTAAAACCCAAGGCTTATAATTATGAGTTGGTTTGTTGGTTTTCTCTAAGAAAGGAATAAATAAATATTGAGAATCAAATATATAATTTATGATCTAAATATAGTTACTCTTTGAGATAGAATATTTAAACTCAATTTGTCAAATTAAAATTCACTAATGATTCACTTGCAAGCTTTGAAAAAAATAATCGAGGGTGACCTCCACACAATTTTGTGGTAGCCCTTGTAATCAAGATAAATGGTGGACTTTGCTTCATTTATTAATCTAAAGGATATTTGGGAAAGCTTGTTTAGAGATCTCATGCATCAAATAGATTGAATTAGACATAAACAAAGTACAAATTATCTTTGGATATTTTATTATGAATGGGATTAATAAAAAATAAATTCTCTTGAGATGTGGTTTCCCTAATGACTATCCAAATCCATGTCATTTAAAAAAAAAATGGCTTCAAGACTAAAATTTCTTCTAAATGGTTATGTCATGATGGAAGAAAGCAAAGTTTGAAGGATATTATATATACAAACTTAAATGCAAAAATATGTAAAGGGACAAATGAAGATTTGGAATATCAAATCCTTCAATAACATATTTAAGAGAAAAGATAAAAAACCTAGGATGGATGACTTGAAAGGGGAGAAAAAATACCAAATTTCTCATATTGCTACCAAAATAGGTTTTTTTTATCATCAAATCAAAATAAATCAATCTCATATGGAAGGCATATTAAGAAAGAGAAGATTAGACAAAAAACAAACAATTATTTCAAAGGTACTCTATCAAAAATATGTGCAAGATATGGGGGTTTAGATTGATATTTTATAAAGCATCCCAACAACTATCACATGATGACAAAATAAAAGCTTTATAAGAATTTATAGAGAAACTATAGGAAGTAGTTTTCTTTTTCCATCCTAACATAGCACCTTTTCCTAATGGACTTGATAATATTTTTATCATGGTACAAGAGACTAAGTAAAAAAGGCTACTATTAGTGCTCAAATAACTCCACTTTAATTATGTATTTTCTCAAGAAAGGTGAGAGAAAATATTTTGATAATTTTTTTAATGATCCTTTATAACATGGTTTAAAATGTAATCTTAAAAATCATGGCAAATAGATTGAAAGAGATACTAGATTGTTATCTCAAAGAGATAAAGGTTTTTCTTCATGGTAAACAAATCTTTGATGATATAACCATTACCAAAGAGGCCAAATATTATCCTTAATCCATGAAAATGCTACGTATGCTTGTAAAATTAGACATACATAAAGCATGTAATACAATTATTGGAGCTTTTTTATTATTATTAAGATAGATTAGTTTTGATCAACATTGGTGAAAATGGATTAGATGTTATCTTCAACATATTTTATTTTGATTAATGGACCCCCTACTAGACACTTTGATTCATTTCTTAGACCTCACCAGGATGATCCCCTATCTCCTTAACTCTTCATCATTATTGGTGAGGTATTGGGAAAAGATATCTTGAAAGAAAATGAGGAATAAAAATTAGAGGTATTCAAGTTTTCACAAACGGTCCCTTTGATTCTCATCTCCAATTCATGAACAAGACTCCTTTTTGTGGGTCATTTCATGGTCAACAAACATGGATTTCAAATCAATCCTATCTTGCTATGAGAAGCCAATGGACAATTGTAAGTATAATAAAATCTAAAACCCTTTTTTATCAACATCACATTGATTTACAATGGATTATTGTAAATAATTTTGGATGTAGAATGGGAATATTGTCATCAACATATCTAGGTATTCTATTCTCAATGAAACAAATAAGAATAATATTTGGAACTTAATTGGGAAATAAGTTTTTAGCCATGGTTAGAAGACTTTGACTCATTAAGGTTACATTGCAATTTATCCTAATATATGTGATGTCACTTCTAAGATTACCAAAAAGGTATAGCCTTAGAATTTGCCAAATTCAAATAGTTTTTATTTGGAAAAGATATAAGGAGCAGTTTAGTTTCCTCTTTGTAAATGGGATAATGTTTGTAAAGGAAAGAATATAGAAGGGACAAGCTTACAAACTTGCTTATTTTTTAGATTGCAACTAGGAATAAAATTTGATCTTTGAAACATTATTACTTCATAAGCTTATAGGCTCTATGGAAAGAAAAAGATTGTTTAAGACACAAACTCTACCTAAGAGATATGCAACATGGAACTTCATACTAGAGAGTTGCAAATTATTAAAATACATTTTAGGTGGTCCATGACTAAGGGAAATTCTACAAAACTCAAATGCATGGTTGGAGTCTTCTCTTAATCCTAAATGCCAACCATTGGCCTAATTAGCTTTGGCTTCTAGAGGTTTGAAAGGCAAGAATGATATTTCAATAAGCAACAAATCCTAAATTATTTATGTATTATTATAATTTTTAAATTTGTTTTAGAATTTAGAATATCTTTGTTACATAGTAACAAAAAAAAATTGTTAAGGAAGTATGAAACTATAGACAATGTTTCAATTCTCTTTTCTTTCTCTTTAGTGCACATCTCAATTCCATTCTCATGCTCCTTTAGATCAAGTTTCACTTCACACATATGAGGGAATTTCAATACAAGGAGAGGATAGAGATTATATAATACTATCACTTGTTCTATTTCTTATAATTTATACCATTCTTGATAGTTTGTCATCATATTATCATTTTTTACTAAATTTATTATTTTTTCTTGTATTTCTATTATGAAAGTGCTAGATAAGTAAATTGAATCCAGTTGAACACCTCTTTCAAGTATGCTACCTATAGTAATATGTTTAAAACACACTTCGTTAGATATGATGTCCTACAACTCTTCATTTTGTTTCTTCAATTTAATCACATCTTTTGTAAATGATTATTCTTTGTATATGATATTTAAGTTATGATATTGGAAGCATGAGCAATTGTTGGAATTGTGTTGAATATTTTCCATGTTATTTAGGTGGGGTTAACTTTGAGAGGATTGGACACTTTACCCCTATACTTGTTGGGGTTTATGGTCGGGCCAGGCCCTAAGCAGGGGTACGATATCGGTAGCCTATCAGGGAAAGTTTTTGGGGGGTTTAAGCTATTTTTTAGACCCATATGGGTAGTTTTGGGTTAACCTATAGTCGGCTTATGGATTTACCCCCATGGTATTATTATTCCCCTTCGTGTTGTTGGTACATAAAACAACGCTTGGAGGGTTTAGTGTGTGAAATGTGGAAGCAATGTAATCGCAAGGGAAAGCAATCAAAACATGGATAAGGATATTATTATATTGGATACGGTCAAGTTTATACAATAAGAAAATATTCTTGTTGGGTTCTTTCCTTAAAGGGTTTCCTAAGATAAATTATTATGTGATGTGTTTCTTCTCCTCTATTTTTCCTTTGATTCTACATAAACTGCTTTTCTAGATTTCATTTATCGAGGTGTTATTTCTCTTCAATTGGTATCAGAGCTAGGTTTTTGTCTTTGTCCGAGGTGTAAGGGTTTCAACCCTGGGATAAATTGATTCTTGAGTGGGAGTAGTATGCAAAAGAATCTAGGCAAATGAAAAATTTATGGGAAGCACACAAGTAGAGATCAAAAAATTTAATGGATAGAACTTTGAGTTATGGAAACTCAATATGAAGGATTTGTTGGTGGATAGAGATCAGTGGGTTGTGATCTTGGGAGAAAAACCAACAGGAACTATAGATGAGGAGTGGATAAAGATCGATAGGAAGATAGGAACTCTATCAGAATGTGCTTATCTGATTTAGTATTGCTAAATGTATTGACAGAGACCGCAATAAAGTTATTATGAAAAAAGTTGGGAGCATTGTATCAGATAAAGTCATTGGTAAATAAAATCTTTCTCTGGAAGAAACTATATTCACTTCAGATGAATGAAGGTGACTGTGGTTGAACGTCTAAATGCTTTTAACATTATGGTAAGTTAATTAAACTCTGTAGATGTAAAAATAGATGAAGAGGAAAAGTGTATTAATTTAATTTTTCATTACCTAATTCCTACTACCTCTACATTGGAAGTAGAGGATATAGTAGGAACATTGTTATCTGAGGAAATGAGATGAAAATATTCTAAGGATTATCATCAGAAGGATGCCTTGGTTGTGAGAGGTTGTTCTCAAGAAAGAAGTTAAAAGAAAATAGGATAAAAGAAATTAAAATCTAGGGGAAAATTTATTGTTCCAGACAAAAGGAAATGTTGGAAGTGTAGTAAAATAGGGCATTACAAAAGAGACTGTAGATTTAAAAAGGCTAATAATAGTCATTCATATGATGACGGAACGTCTACAAAAACAAAGACCAAAATTGAAGATTCAGGGGACATATTCGTAGCTGCAACATGCTTAAGTGAACACCATGACTCATGGTCGATTGACTCAAACACTTATTTTCATATAACTCCCCATAAGGAGGGGTTCCTATGAATATGAAAAGATAAATGGAGGTGAAGTCTTTTTTTTTTTTGTTTTTTTGGTATAAGGTAGAGGTGGTTATAAGGTCCACAAACCTTTTACAAAGTCAAAATGGGCTGGTTCTAGCATCAAGCCCATATAATCAAAATACAAAATGGATCTTTCTAAGACTCACATTAAGCCATACTTAGAGTCCACAGACCTATACTTGTCGCTTGACTATTCGAGATAAAACAAAAACCAAACAACACCTAGCACTTACTAACACTAGGTTGTCTGTATCGTACACTTGTCACCTCCCGGGCCCCGACAAATGGGATGCCTTTTCCGCCTAATTCCATCTGTCGGATTACTCATCATCAGCCCCTCCGATCTCCTGATGCTCTAACAGGTTTGATCTTAGCTCTTCTCTAGCGACCCAACACCAATAGTTCTTGAGGGAAGTTATCCTTCCAAATTTGCATCTCCCCAACAAAAACTGCAATATTTGCCATTAGATCCGTCGCCTGGTTCCCTTCTCTGAAGGTGTGTTGGATTCGGGAATTAACCAAATGAGATTTATGAATCTTTGCTTCTAGGATAAGCTCCAATATGGTCCAGCTAGGGTCTTTATCCTCCTTAATTGCCTTGATTATATTAAGCGAATCCCCTTCAAAGATAACTTCCTTATAACCCTCAAGTCTGGCAATTCTCATTGCCTGCATGCAGGCTCGGGCTTCTGCAAAATGATTTGTTTGAGTTCCCAAAGGCTCTGCAAAGGCAAGGACCACTTTTCCTTCCTCATTTCTCAAAACTCCTCCTCGCTCCCTGCGCCCCCGGATTTCCTTTAGCTGCCCCGTCAAAATTAAACTTAACCCACTTTTGTGTGGGGGGTATCCACTTGACACCATCCCGTGGGTTGGTTGTAATGTCTAGGTCTGGAAGTTCCTCTCCCCAGTTCCGCAAAATCCTCCTTTCCCTTAGAGACATGGTCTCATTTTTGAAGAAGAAAGTTTTCCAATTTTCTTTCAAAGCTCTGATTATTTTATTACCACATAACCTGGGATCTTTCTTACGTCCTTTAAATACTCTCTTATTTCTCTCATTCCATATCCCCCATAAAAAATGGGGTAAGCCGAGCTTCCGGAGCCAAGTCAAAAGCTTTGCCCGAAGGGGGAAGCCCACCGTATGCGTAAGTCGGACATGCTATTTGGACAGACCCAATCTATATGAAATTTGGACAGGATCATTTGGAAGACCGTACAAGAAAAATCACAAGTTAGAAATATATGACTTACGATTCTATTGCTTTCTCACACAAGATACATCGATTGATGAATTGGAAACCTCTCCTTTGCAGATTATCTCGTTGTCGGGATCTTATTTTGAACTCGCCAACCAAAAGAAGAAAGCTATTTTTGGGGTTAAATTATTTAACCAAATAACGAAGTCGGAGTCCGACCATTGAATCCCGAGTGGATTAACTTATAGGCGCTTTTCTCGAATAGATCCCACTTGTAGTTTTTCCCCAAATCGCCTTGTCTCTTCCTCCCCCGGGAATGATCGGGAACACCCTTAAAGCATCATTGAGTTTGGTTAGGGCCACCTTCTCTTGCTCTGACAGATTATGAACTGTGATTTTCTTCCAAGAAGAAGTTTCCTGTGCTACGGCAATAAAATCCCCTACTTTTCCTCCCATTTCCTTCGAAAGTTTATGTTGGAGGACCCGAAGGTCTAAGTTATCTTTCAGAGGGGCCTCTTCCAACCACGGGTCTTTCCAAAAGTCCACTTGTCTTCCATTACCAATTCTCCATCCGATGCCTTTCCCGACTACCTCCCGACATTCGAGCAAACAATTCCAAAAATAGGATCCTCTAGGAAGATTGTCGACTTTCGGGAAGTCCTGATTATTTCTGATATATTTTGCCTTAAGAAGTTTTACCCATCCCAATTGATCATTATTGATAAATCTCCATACCTGTTTGCCAATCAGAGCTTGATTCAATTCTTTCATTCTCTTTAACCCCGAGCCCCCCGATCCTTGCTTGCACACACCTGATTCCATGCTACCAACGAAATCCTCTTTCTCTCATCTGAACCTGACCACAAGAAGTTGCGTTGAATTAGCTCCAATGTAGCTCGGACCTTTGCAGGCATTCTAAATAGAGACATGCAATAAATTGGAATGCTCTGTAAAGTAGTTTGAACTAATAAGGCTTTTCCTGCGGAGCTGAGAAGGCTGCCCTTCCACCCTCTAACTTTTTGGAGATCCTGTCAATGACTGAGTTCCACAAAGTAGCCTTCATTCTTCCTTCGAACATAGGCATGCCTAGATAAGTTGCTGGTAGAAGCTCCTTTCCACAACCGAAGAGGTTAGCTATTCTTTCCTCCCTCCCACCAGGCGTGTTAAAGAAATAGATGCTACTCTTCTTATAGTTTATGTATTGTCCTCGCTTCGTCTCATACTTGGTTAGAATTCTCTTCAACTTCCTAGCTTGAGGCACCGAGGCTTTGGAAACAATGATTGTATCATCCACAAACCGTTGGTGAGACACTGGCCCTGCTGTTGAGGCTGGTTTAAAACCTTCCAATTGACCATCTGCCATCGCTGCTGAAATGTTCCTACCCAATGCTTCCGCTAAAATAATAAACAAGAATGGAGACAAAGGATCTCCTTGTCGCAACCCCCTTTCACTCTTAAAGTAACCGGAGGGTGACCCATTCGCCATGACAGAAAATCTTGTAGTAGAGATACAACTAAAAATCAACTTAATCCACTGGGGACGAAAACCAAACTTACCCAAAATCTTGGTGAGGAAATGCCATGAGACCCAGTCGTAGGCTTTATTCATATCAAGCTTTAGTAACATACCGGCTTCCTTACTAGTCACCATTGAATGAATAACCTCATGAATTGTGATGATACCATCCAATATTTGTCGCCCTTTCACAAAGCCACCTTGGTTCATATCAATGATGAAAGGAAGGATAACCTTCAACCTATTGGCGATTGTTTTTGTGAGAATCTTCATCAAAGTGTTACATAAACTGATAGGGCGAAAACTGGAAAATTCCATTGCTCCCACTAGTTTAGGGATGAGAACTAAAAAAGTAGCATTAACTCCTTCTGGGATTTCCATGTCCTTTTGAGCCTCAATTATAGCTTCCACTACATCATTGCCTAGGATATCCCAAAAATTCTGGAAGAAAGCTGCAGGGAAGCCATCCGGTCCTGGGGAGCTGTTACCATCCATGTCAAAAACGACCTTCTTGATTTCCTCCTTTGTGAAAGGACTAAGTAAGAATCCATTAAGATTATCAGTTACGAGGGGTGGAATGGCTGCCAACAGAGAGTCCTCTTCTTCAATAGTCGGATTTACATCTTCTAGCAACGATTTAAAGTACTCAACCGCTTCCTTCCTTATGTCTTCCATATCTTTGGTGTTAGACCCATCGGCCATCTTGATCTCCTTAATTTTGTTAGTACTCCTGTGGCAAAGAGTAGAGACATGGAAGAACTTTGTATTTCGGTCACCCTCCTTTAACCAACGCAGTCTGGATTTCCGCCTCCAAAAGGTTTCTTCAAATCCTAGCATCGTGTGGTATTCGGCTAATGCCTCCCTCTCCCGGTTTCTCGGATCCTTTGTAAGTCGCTCCGACTTCAACTTCTCCCGTAGTTCATTGATCTTGTCTTTTAGTTCTGCCTTTTTAACAAAAATATTGCCAAAGGAAGTTTTGTTCCACTCTCTAATGTTAGCCTTCACATTCCTTAGTTTACATGCCACTTGGGCCGGTTTCGAACCATTATACTTTTTGTCCCACCATTGGGCAACCGGATCCTTGAGATCCCGATGTTGGAACCACATAAGTTCGAATCGAAAGGGTCCGATGTATCTTTTCTTAGAGTCCTCCCCTGTTTCCCACGGAATTGGGTTGTGATCGGACCCGATTCTTGGGAGTGCCGTTAATGAAGAGTCCCCAAACCTCTCCGGGCATTATTGAGAAAGAAGAAACCTATCTAATCTTATCTCGAATTTGGTTTTCCTTCAATCTTTTATTAGACCATGTATAGGAGAATCTACGCAGGTCCACATCCATCGGCTCATGTTGCTCAACAAAATCTCTAAACTCGTAGATATCGACAGTTATTCTTTGAGAGCCCCCCAATTTATCTACAGGATTAAGGTAGCAATTGAAATCCCCCGCCACAATCCAAGGGTAGTTGGGGACCGTCTCCCTCAATTCAGCTAGTTGACTCCAAAGAACCCTTCTCGATCCCTGTCTAATCGGAGCATATACATTCGTTAAGATCCACTCTTCCCGTGTGGTTTTATCCACACATAAGAGACAAATAAACCAACTAGACATCGGAATCACTCTACTATCAATCACATTTTTGTTCCACATAACCAGTAACCCTCCTGTCTGTTCCAGGTGGCCTCTTGGCCTACTACTTCGACTTCTCGCCAAGTCCTATTCTTAAAAGGAATAACTCTACTCTCCTCCATTTTAGTTTCTTGCAGTAAAATCATATCCGATTTGTGTTCTTGTCTAAGAGCATACAAAGCTCTTATTTTTGCAGGATTACTCCCACGAATATTCCATGAAAGGATCTTCATTTATGGGCTTTGGATCCTCGAGCCTTCACCCCAAAGAGCAATATCGCTTGAGTGCCATCGCCCACTCCTCGCTCTGCTTCTTTCTGCCTTAAGGCAGCATTGCTAGGTTTCCCTCTTCCTACCGAACCATATCCCCATACATCCGCTCTAGGTTGAAGTTCCTTGGGATTCACTTGGCTTCTAGTAACCATCTTGGGTAGGTCAGTCTTGGTATTTGGGGTAACAATCTGGCTTTCCAGGGTTAACCGGTCTTTTTGACGATGGAGATGATTCCGTGCTCTTAGCTTCTTGATTAGTAGATTCTTTTTTCCCCGCTTTGGGGTTACACCGATCTTGGTGGTTCACCTCTTCCTCCCGAGTATCCTTGCTCGTATTATTAGTTTCCTGCTCCTTCCTATGATTTTTCTCCTCTAAATCCTTCTCTTGAGTCTCCTCTACCTCAGATTCCACTTCTTGGTTGTCCATCTGATCTCCCTTCAAATGATTTAATGCATCAAAACTGTTCTCCACTGGGATGTTGATCTCCTTGGAATTTCTTCCCATAAATTCCTCTCGCAGTACATGGGACCACTTCCACCGAGCCTCCATAGGCCTCCCGTATCACCCAATCAAACTTACTTGCCCCGGGGCGTTGATCTATGGGGTTCTTTCCTTTGTGATTTGGCTCCGAGGCTTGTCGTATCATCTTAGGAGCAGAGTTGAGCTTGAGGGTTCCCATCAAAGGGACCAGCTCCCCTGTGAGAGGGTTTTTGGGCATAGGAATTTTTGGGAGGAGGGTTAAAACGTTGCCTCTTGCTTACAATAGGGCGAACAGGGTCTCTGATATTCGGATTTCGAGCTCCACGTCCTTGAGGCCTAGGTTGGGTAGGAATGGAGATCTGCGGGGGGAGGGATATTATTCGGGTTTGAGGATCGAGTATTTTGGAGTGGGGGCTGGTTCTTGGAAATGCAGTGGATACCCTGGTGCCCTACCTTCCCACAAACACTACACTTAAAAGACATATTTTCATATTCAAATACCTGAGTATGAAGGCCAAACATAGACAACAAAATAATGGATTTAGGGAGCTCTTTACTCAGGTCCGCCAACACACACATGCGAGCAGACAGGAGTCTTGTTTTGCTCAAGGTTGCGGGATCAATAGCTATTAGTTCTCCAATCTCCGTAGCTATCCCGAGCAAATATTTGTTCGTTCCAGAAGCAGAGGTAATCCCGGCATCTTAACCCAAATAGGAGCCAAATCCAAAGACTTGAGTCTGGGGGTTGAAATCGGGGGACCAACGCTTCAGATACAAGCCCCTTTTCCCAAAAAACCAAGGACCTCCTTGGAGAGTCCTTTCCATGTCCTGTTCACATTGAAATGTCACCAAAAGAAAACTCTTGGGTAAAGCCTTAATCATCATACCGGCCCTTGGCTGCCATTTTTGGATGGCCCATCTCCTTATGACTTCCATGTCCGGCCTCACCCCCATAAATTTAGCCACCAAAGATGTTCTCGCCCTCCATAGCCACATGCTGAGCTAAGGAATCTAGGACGTGCAACCTACCATTGACAGATTTTAGATTAAAACAAGAGTCGGATAATTTTTGCTTACCGCGAAGAGCATTAAGATATGAAGGTCTCCAGTTGCCAGGTTTCTCTTTGTCTCCTTCTTGGGTCTTCCTTTGATCCTGACGCATAGAGTCCTGGTCCCCCTCAGAGAAATCTTCAACCGCATCCGCCCAACGCCCTTGGACCGGTTCCAATAGAACTTCCTTGTCCACATCCTCCGCCTGGGGGCCTGCTATCTCGCCAGAGCCCCCACCTGCCGCGTCTGCTGATCTGCACTCTGAAGTCCCACACCTATGGTTTGACGCCCCTAGACCTCTCGCTCCTCCTCCTTGCTGCTCCATCCGTCACAACTTGTTGCCTCGAGGTGAAGTCTTATTAGGAGATAATTTGACACATAAAATAATAGGTTGAGAAAGAGTTAAGTTGAGGTTAAAATATAGAAGAATTAAAACCCTTCATGGTGTGTTGCATATTTCAAGTTTGACAAGGAATCTAATATCTGTTAGTAAGATGAATGACACGGGTGTGAATTTGATATTCAATGAGGACAATTGCAAGATGGTTCATGGACGCTTAGTTTTGGCAAGGGGAGTTCATACAGGAACGTTGTTCAAACTTGAGGCTAGCATTATAAGTATTGATTGCAATAACTCTTCAATTAATATGGTAGAAAAAGTTCCAAGCATTCCTGTAGCGAAGACAATATTGTGGCATCAACGCATGGGGCACATTGGTGAGAAAGAACTTCAAACATTAAAAATGAAAGTATGGTTGAAGGAATTTATGATTACCCATTAAATTTTAATTTTTGTGAGCATTGCGTTTTTTGAAAGCAAACCCAAGTCAAGTTTCCTAGTAGTGCTACAAGATCTAAAGGAATTTTGCATCTAGTTTATAGTGAAAGGAATTTTGCATCTAGTTTATAGTGATGTGTTTGGATCTACAAAAGTACCATTATTAGGTAAATCTATCTATTTTGTTACATTTATAGATGACTTAAGAAATATTTGAGTATATTTTTTACGGTATAAATCTAATGTTTTCAAAAAATTTAAAGAGTTCAAGGCTCTTGTAGCAGATTAGATAAAGAAAAATATAAAGGTTTTGAGAAGTGACAATGGTGGTGAGTATTGCTCTAATGAATTTGAGCAGTTTTGCAAGGACTATGGAATATAAAGTCAGAGAACAACTCCATATACTCCACAACAAAATGGAGTTGTAGAATGGATGAACAAAACATTGATGGATAAGGCCAAAAGTATGCTAAGTGATGCAAGGTTAGAAAAGAAATTTTGGGTAAAAGTCGTGTAAACTGCTTATTACCTCATCAATAGATCTCCTACCTCAGCTTTGCTGGATAAAACTCCACAGGAAGTGTGGACTAGTAAGAAACCTTCTCTCATTCATATAAGGGTGTTTGGTTGCAAAGCTTATATGTATTTCCCAAAAGAGAAAATGACTAAGCTAGACTATAAATATGAAAAATACATATTTGTGGGTTATAGTACTAGTGTTAAAGGATATAAGTTGTGGAATCCAAAAACACAGAATATTGCTTACAATCATAATGTGATCTTTAGAGAAACAAAAGGGGTTCCAAAATAGGAAATGCAACCAAACAAAGAACCTGAAATAGTTCAAGTAAAATTGGAACAGGAGGAAGAAATTTTGGTAGAACTTGATGCTATAGAAGAATATGAATTACAGAGAGAGTTTGAAGATGAATATTTAGAGGAAGGTCAGGAGGAAGCTGAAGATGCAGAACCTGAAACTCAAATTTTAAAGAGATCAGATCGAGTGAGAAGACTCCCAAAAAGGTATAGCCTTTCAAATTTTTTCTATGCATTTAATTTGTCAGTTATTGATGAAGAACCCAAGACTATAAAGGAGGCACTTCGGTCAAGTAAGAATAAGTCTTGGAAAATAAATGGAGTCCCTCGATACAAAATAAGACACAGGACTTGGTGAAACTACTCCCTAGAAGAAAACATGTTGGTTGTAAGTGGTTATTCAAGAAAAAGTACAATGTAAAAGGAAAGTTGGAGAAGTACAAATCTCGCCTGGTAGCAAAAGGATTTTCTCAAGTTGAGGGAATTGACTTTGGTGAGATTTTTTCTCCTATGGCTAAACTAACATCAACTAGAGTTATATTGGTTATTTCTGCTACTTTTGATTTTGAAATAGAATACATGGATGTAAAGATAACTTTTCTACATGGTGACATATATATGTCACAACCAGAATGCTTAAGGGTAAAAGGTAAGAATGACTTGGTATGCAAGTTGAAGAAGTCTCTTTACAGATTAAAGCAATCTCCAAGAATGTGGAACCAAAAATTTGATAAATTGTTTTGACACTTGGGCTTGGAAAAAGCAAAGCATATCCGTGTGTTTATTTCAAAAAGGAAGGTGAAAATTTTGTTATCATTGTTTTGTATGTGAATGACATGTTGTTAATTAGTAATATTAAGGAGTTGATAAAGTTACTAAAATCTTAGTTATCTTCTAAAATTGACATGAAGGATTTGGGTGTTGCAAAATTTATTGTGGGTATAGAAATAATAAGCAATTGTGCAAATAGAAAATTTTGGTTAAATCAAAGGAAATATATTGATTCGATACTACAAAGGATTAAGATGCATGATTGTAAACCAATATGTATTCCATATCTGATTGGTAAAAAGTTATCTATTGAATAGTGTCTTAAAACATATGAGAAAATTGGAGAATTGTATCATGTTCCTTATGCTAGCGTTGCTGGTAGTCTAATATATGCAATGGTATATACTAGACTTGATATTGCACATGTAGTGGGAGTAGTTAGCAAATATATGTCAAATCCAGGAAAGAAACATTGGACTGTTGTGAAGAGGATCTTCAGATACCTGCATGGAACTATAGATTATGCTATCTATTACCAAGGAGAGTTTAGAGATAATAATATTATAAATCTACAAGGCTTGTGGATGTTGACTGGGCTAGAGATCTTGATAAGAGAAGATCCACAAATGCTAGACGGTCAAGTTTATACAATAAGGAAATATTCTTACTGGGTTTTTTCCTGAAAGGGTTTCCCAAGATAAATCCTTGTGCAATGTGTTTCTTCTTCTTTGTTTTTCCTTTGATTTCGTACTTACTATTTTTTTAGATTTCATTTATTGGGGTATTATTTTTCTTCAACAATAACCATTAAAATTATATATTCTCAATGTGTTTCTTCTTCTCTGTTTTTCCTTTGATTCTGCACTTACTGCTTTTTTAGATTTCATTTATTGGGGTATTATTTTTCTTCAGCAATAACCATTAAAATTATATATTCTCAATGTGTTTCTTCTTCTCTGTTTTTCCTTTGATTCTGCACTTACTGATTTTTTAGATTTCATTTATTGGGGTATTATTTTTCTTTAGCAATAACCATTAAAATTATATATTCTTATTTTGTACCAGTATATATATTTTTGGTTCAACCAAACTTCGTAAGGGGGCAGAGGTCCAAGGTTCAAATCTCGAGCCTCGCCAGACTGAACACTTGTCCCTTTCCTGGTGCTTTCAGTGGTGTAAAAGATTTAAAATGATTGTAGCATGGTGGTTATAGGATCGGACTGCGCAAAGATCTGTGTAGTGGCTTCTAGGGCGGAGAATGCAGAATACTGTGACGGCCATAAAAGCCGGATAGCCTGCTAGGATTCATGGCGGCTACCGATTCCACCATGTAAATTTAAAAAAAAATAGTATATTTTTTTTATTTTAGAGTCCTCGACTTTCATATCTTTATTCTTGTTTTAGTCATTGGAGTGTAGATGCTTTTCTATATTGTCCTCCTCTTAGCAAAATATGAGCAATAAGTAATTAATTTTGATGTTGGATCAAATTGTCTATCCATAGTTGTTATGCTATAAATACATTCATTGTCAAGAGTTTGTGATTGACAAGAACCAACAAGAGACTTACCAACATTTATTGGAATATTTGGGTTGCTTGCAACATTAGTTTACTATGAAAATATCATAAATTTTAGTATCATAAATTTTACAATAAATAACATGATGAAGGTTAATTGATCTTCTTTAAATGAAGCTTTGATTCTACATATACATCTTGTATTTACATCCCTTATTACCCTTCTAACTCTAAAAACATATGTTTTTTAACTAAAATGAGTTTTTATTATGTTTGGTGAAATAGTTTTAATTAGAAATTTAGTGAGATTTTCTTTATATAAAGATATTTAATTTTACCATCTTGATAGATAGATGTCAATGATATGTTTAAATATTCTTGTGGTAATCAACCGATTCTTAGGAAGAAAAGACCTAAAACAAACAACTTGTATTTTGAACCTATTAACTTCAACTATTAGTTTTTTGCAATGAGATAAGTTATTATCACATATTATCCAATAAAACCTTAAATCTAATGGAAGAGTCTTCCTTTGATAGAAAATAAATCATCAAATTCACTCATTTGTAAAACAATAAAACAAAGAGATTATTTGTATTTTTTAGCACAAATTTATAGTGATTTAATTTTGGTAACCAATTTATGCTCATAAGAGCAAATCATAATAGTCCTAACAAGTTACCCTAACAAATTAACTAACTGTAATAAACACAATTACCCTAACAAATTAACCAATCGTAATAAAAAACAAGAATAAATATACCTATCTTATCTTCTTTTTAACAAATTTTATTGTAACACCCCCCTTAATGATTAATATGTATACAATCCTTAGTTTATCCTTAAATTTTAGAAATTTTTATCTACATATGTATTTGGTCATTATATCAACAATCTATTTAGAAGTTGGATGATAATTTAGACAAATTTGTTTATGCTCCACTAGTTGTTGGATATAATGATGGCGATCTTTAACATGTTTTGTTCTAGTATAATGTACTAGATTCTTCACCAAGTTGAGCACACTTTGATATGTAGTGGTATTGATGTTATTTGATCCATTTGAAGATCATACAATATGTGTTGTAACTAAACAAATTCATAACTTATATTACATGCCTTATATTCTACTTCAATTGATGAAAAGTAATCATATGCTGAAGTTTGCTTTGCCAAAAAATGGCCTTTGATCCAAGAGCAAACTTATATCCAGTAATAGATTTGTGATCATCAAGTGATCCTACCCAATTTTCACCAGTGTATCTAACCAACTAAAAATCATTAGATTGTTAGTATAGCATACCAAAGTCAAGGATATCTTTGATCTATTTGAGAATATGTGTTACAATTTCCTAATTTTCTCTACAAGGATTTGACATAAAACAAGACCAATAAGTCAATATAAATCCACCCACTAACTAATGATATATTGACTCATTGGCTAGATATGAATTAGAGTATGCTAACAGTTTAAGCCTAATTTCCATAGCTGTAGATATTGGATTACAATCTGTCATTCAAAATCTTTCCAAAGATGTTTTAAAATACTTGCTTTGTGATACAAAAATAGCATGATCAAGTTATCAAAATTCTACACCCAGGTAGTAATGAAGGAGCCTAAATTTATCATATAAATTTTTTATTATAAATCATATTTTACCTGTTGATTTAGGTGGGCTCCACTACCAGTAATGACAAGGTCATCAACATGAACAACCAAAATTACAATGTCATCACTTGTAGTTTTAATATAGAGATTAGGATCATAAAATCTCTTACTGCATTCTAAGATTCTAAGATGTTGATAAATTTTGAAATACTAGGCTCAGGGAACCTACTTAAGTTCATATAGAGACTTAATCAATCTACAAACTAGATGTTTTTTTCCTAGTACCCAAAACCCTTAGGGTTGTACCATGTAGACTTCTCTAAATATCCATTCAAGAAGGAACTCTTAACATACATTTGATATACCTATCAACCAAACTATGTTGTAATGAAGAAGACTATTTGAAAATCACCATTTTTGTAGATGGGACAAACGTCTCTCCATAGTCTATACCTTATTGTTATGCACAACCTTTAGCAATAACAATGAATTTGAACTTATAAATTGTACCATCTAATTTATATTTTACCTTATAAACCCATTTACAACTAATGGATTTCTTTTCATGGGGAAATTCACACAGTTCCCATGTTTTATTCTTTATCAAAATGTTTAACTTTATCTTCAAAGAAGCTTCCAAATTTGGTTTACCTCTAGCCTCTTCATATCTAATGGGTTCAAAAATCTGTAAAACTAAAGCAAAAATTACTTGCTCATTCAATTGACTAGGATCTTTTCTAAGTCTCCCAGATCACCCAACTACCATTTTCTCATCCTCAACATCTCTCATATTTTGTGTATACTATTTTGGTTGTTGATGTGGCTCTTGTTGCAAGCAAATTTCACTTAGGTATACCTTTGTCAATCTTTATTCTCCAAGGTCATCCAAAAGTGAATTTACAACACATTAGTTTGGTTGAGTTTAACATTTTTCTTCTTATCATTAATCTCTGATATATTTGAATCCAAGTGAAATTCAGTACCTATTGCAATATTGCAACACTATGAGTAGTTCTAAAATGTGCAAAAATCTTAATAAGTCTACCATCATCTTAGAAGAGAGGGGTCTTCTCATGTACTATAATATCTCTTCTAAGTACAATCTTGTTAGTAGAACATCAAGTAATCTATATGCCTTGGATTGTTCACTATAGCCAACAAACATGAACTTACTTTTTGCATTTAACTTCTTTTCTTCTTATGAATTAATGCAAAAGCAACACAACAAAAAATAAAAAGTTGACTAATCAAAGTTTTTCTCCTAGACCATGCTTCTATAGATAACATTTTGCAGAGCCTTATGTGAACACCCATTGAGAATGAAGATTGTAGTACTTTTAATTTTTTCCTAGTAACAATATGGTACATTTTGGCTATACACCATGCATCTAGCCATTTCCACGGTTATCATATTTCTCCTCTAGTACCTCATTTTGTTGTGGAGTGTATGGAATTGTATATTACCTATGAATATCTTCATGCTTACAAAATTTCTAAAATTACTTTAAGATAAACTCACCCCGATTAGTTGACCTCAAGACCCTAATTTGCTTTTCAAATTGTTTCTTTACAAGGGCCTTAAAAGTTTGAAAATGTGAAAAACAATAAGATTTATACTTAAGGAAATATACCCACATCTTCCTCGAATAATCATCAACCATCAATAGAAAATATTGTACACCACAAACTAAAGGTGTATTTATTGGACCACACAAATCAATATGCACTAAATCTTAATCACCTTGTACATGCCAAGACTTACCCATCTCAAGTGGTTGGCAAGTTGACATCCTATACACAAATGTTATTGCTCTTGAATGGATGGCAATCCACAAACCATGATGGTGAGAACTGATAAATACTTATAATTAAGTTGATCAAACCTCTCATACGAAGAGCAATGAACAAAATATTTTTCTAAAAATGCATAACAAGCTGAGAATTCCTGATAATTTCACTAATGGACAAAATATATTTGTTCACACCAAGAACATATTGAATACTCTTGAAATTCTATGTAACATTGTTGTTGAATGTCACACTAACATCACCAAACCTTTCACTAAAGAATGATCTACCATCACCAAGTGAAATAGACTCAATCTTACTTTGATCTTCAACAAAATTAACATGCTAGTTTATTTGACATGTATAATGCTTAGATGTTTTAGAGTCAAAATACCACTCAATGTGTTAATAAGATGAGCAATCTCAATAGAATTCACTTGTTTAATCCTTTGTTGGCTTTGCTTATTTTTTCACTTACTACAATTCTTTTTGAAATGACTAGGTTGCTTATTAAAATAAATAAATGACTTTAAACTACTTTATATTAGAATTTTTACTTTACTTGAGATTATATGATGGTTTGGTATTCTAATTTCCTTTATGTTAGCAGTAAATGCACTTTTTGTATTCTCTAAGGTGGATGTGTCCATCTATGACTATATCATCTCTTTTGTAGAAGTAAAAAATATTTTTTCAAAAGCAAGAGTTTGAATTTCAGCAAGCAAATATAGAGCCTCAACAAAAGGCTCATAAGACAAACAAACCTCGCAAATCAATGTCAACAATTTTCTCATTATCAACTATCTTTTGAATACCAGTTAATTGTTCTCTTAGGTCCTTTAGATGCATAAGGTGCTCAAAAATTGAGAAGAACAAAGAAGATTCTTCAAATACAAAAATTACATCATGCTTCAAATGCCTTATACTTATTATGTAACTTTGTCCACAATGTTGCAACATCATTCTCATTGCGAACTTTCGGAATCAAGTCATTTGCAACAAACAATTTGAGAATCATCAAAACTTATCTATGTTACTTGTTGGAGTCATCAACAACATCTTCTGGTTTGGTTTTGTCTTGAGAACTATCTTCACCAAATATCGATACTCACAAATTGTAAGTATCTTATGGCTTCACACATTGTAATTTTTGTAATCATTTTCTATGAGTCTCAAAGAATTAGAGTTTAAATATTTGCCGTTTTCACTAATGACAACCCTAAACAACAAATGCAAAATATCAAATTCCAAACAAGCCTTGAACACCAAACTCAAAGTAGTGAATGTCAAAGAGTACACTCTACTCCACCCAAGTTGTAAACTTGAGCAAACTATACTTTACCCTAATTAGAAATGTGCACAAACTTCAAATTATGCTTTGCCCAAGTTGGAAACGTGTGCAACCTACAAATAATGTTTTGTCCAAGATGGAAATGTGGACAAACTCCACGTTGCATTTTACCCAACCTAGAAATGTTGAAAAACTTCAATTGCGCTTTACCATAACCTAGTTGAACTCCCAATGTCACAAGCAATAACTTCATCAAGTAAGAAGAAAACCATTGAACGAAAAACATCAAAACACTAAACATCGTCTATCAAATCTAGCAAATCTAAATACATTACAAGAGAAAACCTCCATTGACAACGCAATAATACCAAAACCAATTGTAGAGTAACAATCTATAGAGGCATTAAACTACCAAAGACAAAATGACTTAGCTAAATTAAAAATGTGAGACAAACTTGTTCTTTCTCCCTTTTGTGGCTCTAATACCATAGAGTGAAACAATGTTATACTATTTACATTGTTAAGAACAAATTTATAGTGATCCACATTTAGGAAACCAATTTTGCTGATAAAAACAAATCATAACAATCCTAACAAGTTACCATAACAAATGAACTAATTGTCACAAACATGATCTTAATAAGTAACCCTAACAAATTAACCAATTGTACAAACACAATCCTAACAAGTTATCCTATCAAATTAACCAAACATAACAAAAAAGACAAGAATAGATATCGCTTTCGTATCTTCTTTCTGATAAAATTTATTCTAACAACTTGATATATGATTAGCCATTCTAAGGGACACTTCAAGATTTTACGGTGTTGTCCTTTCCATTCAATGCACCTATTATACATATAATTTTCATATGTAAAGCATGCACATCTTGTCTATCCCTTTAATTTCTTAGCAACTCTAGCCAAGATTCGTAGAGCTTGACTTTTTAAGAGCATCCTCAATAATGGAATTGGAAAGTAATCACAAATATTTCAATGAAAAAGGTAACAATTATTTTGCCATAATTGTGCATAATGTCCCTACATTGGAAGTGAAGATGTATTCCAAAGAGGCTCTGTAAAAATTCTATGGTAACACACGAGTTCTATGATAATGGGATCATTTTGAAATGAATGATTGAAAATGGTCTTATAAGAAAACTAAGACAACATTTCACATATTCCTAAAAAGCATACATCCCTAACAACTATTTCCTCTTTCTTTGTTATAATATAGACACTAGAAGTAATTTCATATGGAAATTTCTTTTGTAATATTCATTGTGTACCCTACACATTATTGTTATGGGAGGCAAAATTTCTTATCTGAAATTTATAAGTAAATATTTGTCTTAAGTGATTGATGAAACTATTTTCCCTTTGGTCATTAATTTCCACTAAATAGAATGTTACACAAATCCTTTAGGAGTTTAATATTCAAATTTTATTCCTAAAAATACTCTACTTACATAGAAATTGCATTAAACTAGGCAAAATCAAGAAAATGTGAGCAATGCTACACCCATAACTAAAAGGAAACTCCTTGAAAAGAATAAAATACTATATTTTAACAAGATGAAACTATCTTAAGAAAAACTCTTCATGAAATCAAGGCGGCTTTACTCCTCCAAAATAACAAGATTACATAGCAATTTGAGCATGAAAAAATAAAGCATTTGGAAACTTGTATAGTTGTAGATAAATCGATTCCAAAAAAACTTATAATTGTAGATAAGTCGATTTCAAAAACATTACAACATTCTCTCCTCATTCTACCTTCCAAGCCTTGTAAGAACTCCTAGCTCGTAGATCTCGGATTTGTCTTCTCCTTCCATGGATTTCTTTTTTTATAACTTCGTATTCTTTTTATTGCCTCTTTGGCTTGCTTTTTTTTTGGTCATCTTTCATTTTCTTTCATCAAGATGGAACTAATCATGTAAAAAAATGCTAATACCTTTCTAATGTTTTGTACATTCAATCAGATATTCAAAACCTTCTATGGTATTGGATTCCAACTACTAGCTCTCTAGGCCCACTTTCTAATGCAAATTAACATTACATTTTATATCATTTGATTTAGAAAGTTAATAACATTCTAAAGCATCAAATTAACTCATAATGGAATTACCTTAGTCAAAATATAGAATAATAACATGAAGAATCTACTCTAAGTTCATACAGCAAAAAGAATGACCTTACTTCATAAAAAAAAAAAAAATGTCATTAAAATTTTATAATGTGTTTTGTCATTTTCAACCATTAAACTTGCCATCAAATTTCTATGGCAAATAGTGTACTCAGTTACCTTTTATTTTTAGAAAACAACCATTCAAATCTACTTTCATTTGACAGAAACATTATCTTTGGATTTTGAATTATTCTGTACAGGGCTCAGATAGAATTCCATGCCGAAAATAATTTCTGGATATTACAATGCAACTGTAATTAGGATTTTCTAATTTATGATAGTAATAACTTATGCTGGATACCATAATTCTTACAAAATCCTTGTAGGGGAATTTTTTTCTGATGGGGAATTTTTTTCTGATATGACCTTTTGATTTTCTTGTAATTGATAAAATATTAAAAGAAAAAATATAGTAAAAACAATTACTTACGATCACATTATTGCTTCTTTAATTATTTGCATATACTTCTTTTCACATTCCTTTTTATATCATTTTTTAAATTGATCATGTGCGGTTGAAATGGGAGCCATTTACAATGGCACCACAAAATATATAAATAAATATATATATATAAAACAAGATTGAAACATATATTTCCTTTTTTAAAATCAAAAAATTTTAAGATTAAAACAAGATTGAAACTCTTATTTCCTCTTTAAAAATCAAAAAATTTAATTTAAGATTAAGATCATGTTATTTAATACTTTTTATAGCTATTACTTAGGAAAGGCTCGTCAATATTCATGAATATCAAAGTGTATAACGACCCATAAATATAATACACCTATACATTTCATCCCAGGTACACCTTTTGATTATTTAATACACATTTTACATCAGCTCAGTTTTCAATATAAAATTTTAATCAATATTCCAGAGCATTTTTGGAAGGTGGACACCTTTTGATTATTTACTACACATTTTACATCAGATCAGTTTTCAATATAAAATTTTAATCAATATTCCAGAGCATTTTTGTAAGGTTGACGATTTTTTTTCCATTGCAAGATATATGTACAATCCAATAATAAGTATATTTAAATAAGTTCTAAAAACAATCTTAACAGCAAAGAAGCAACATAGCATATGAGTGGTGAATTGATAGAACTGCTCTTTGTGATGGCATATACATATCATTATTTTGATAAAGATGGGCAACATTTCACAATTGGATAAACCATATGCTAAATTCACATAATATCATCTCCCTTGAAGAGATGGTATTAATAAATAAAGAAAACCCTGCACACATCCTATTCAATGGTAAGGGTAGTGCCAAGGAATATTACTCTTCTGTGTATGCCACGAAGCTCGTTGTCAGGTTTTGCCCTTAAGTCAATCAATGTTAAGAAGCCACTTATAAGTTTTGTTCTGAACGACCTCATGAGGCATTTTCTAACTAGAATATGCTCTGATGACGGTGACAAGATCCATATAGAGTTCTATGGAGCTTGGAAGTTGGGAGCAATCAGTCTGGAGATAAATAGTTCCCAAATGAGTCTTCAAATCGACTGTCATGTAACCGTACAATATGTGGATCAGAGACCATATGAAGATAGTCCTGCTACCAATATGGGCCAAGCATTGTAGGTATGTTATACTGGTAAAGATAAATTGTTCAGTTGTAGGGCATTTCTACCAGCACTGCATGGTTTCCTTCTCACTGGTTAAATGTAAATATGGGCATTACGCATAGCATAATTCAAATGCATCATAGATAAATAAATAAAATAAGAATATTGTAAGACATTATTCTCCAACAAAAATTGAACTTTGAACTTTAAAATACCAAAGGGCTGAAGTTGAATAGCCCAGTAAATGATTAAAAGGGATCTCAGTGGCTCCAACTCCAGGTTTCATGAAATACAAAGCAACTGTTTGTCCGGAAATTTCAAACCACCATTTTAATTGCATATTCCAAATGCAGAGGTCAAATACCCCTTAAAAAATATATAATCCCAACGAAATCCAGGAGTTTCCTAATCAGAATTGTATAATATGAGTTCTCCGCTAATGTATTTAATACCTCTAAAAGGTTGAACATCTAGTAATCTCAGAGAATGATCAAACTATTTGCAGTCCAGCAGTCTAAGATCAATTCACCAATGGTGCAAAATATAGAGCAAAAACCCCCACTCCAACGTGCCTCTTTAGAAATAAAACCACCATCCCAAAACGACTCTGAACCACATGAAATAAGTACATTCTTCAAAACATACACTTGCCGGTGAAAATCATTTGACAGGTTAATAAGGAATGGCACTGGCATCTAAAGGATCAATGGCCCAATCTTGCAACAGCTTATCCAATTGCAGGAATCAATCTCCACAAAGAGTGATCATTCTTCTGGCACACTGATAGACCCAAAGATGGGAGGGAATGATATAAAATTGAAGTATAATTCAGATTACATCCGTATATAGCTGTGAAAGCTTATGGGGCTCAAAATTAATTCTTCCAACTGTTGATCATGTTCAAAATGGCATAGCTGCCATGTCTTGCAACTCACATCTGATATAGTCTACAATGCATACGCTAAGCCCTAGAGGTGGCAATGCTTTAATGAAGCTAGATCTGTCTGCTTCCCAAGAGAACCATTGTAGTTGACAATTATAAGCAAGGAAGCAAAATCTGAACTTACACGATAAAAATCAATCAAACAATCAAAAGCTTTATCAAACATGCTATATAGATGAGTGGAACTTTCATGAAGGATAAGTGAGCAGAACTTTCATGAAAGCTTCCCTGAAAATACCCATCATAATTTCAGGGCACAAATCAGACAATGACATCTGCCAACCTTATAAAAATTTGAATTACAAAGAATTATAAACTACAACATTTATGTACAGCTATAGTTAAGACGTTATCAATTTAATTCCCAAAAGGTTATAGAATTTAATTTGATCATACACACAAACAATTTCTAATTTCACCAGAAATGCGAAGGGTTAAAAATATTTGCCAAATAAATTTTTGGCATACACAGGTTTTAATATGCTTCACTGACATCAGGCAATGAGGGAGGCGTTCCAGGGGGTATACATGCAGAGCCTGCATCCCCTGCACAGATGCAGAGTGCTTCTGCATCCCGCAAAGTTGTTTCCAGATCAATGTGACAACTGAGCTCATTGATGAACTTCAAAAGAGTGTCAAAATCCATTTGCTCCTCCATAATTTTCTTCCGATGACGCTTAAGAAGTGCAGTGCATACGTACAGATGAAAGTGCTCTGACAAGTAGTGTGTCCATAAAACCTCCCACAGTCGCATTACCTTCTCATACTCAAATTCCCTGGAAAGAGAAGGAAAAATGCACACATAGGAGGAAAAGAGTTGCAATAGATTCTCATACTAACTCCTTGGAAAAGAAAAACAAGCATATCTATGTGCACAACTTCCAAATTTAATGAACAGAAATTGGAAACCAAATAAGATTACAAAGAGAATTGTTCTCTAACCTTTTAAACTGTATGAGAATCCATCGGAAACAAAAAAAGTAGTTAAGGCAGTCAACTTGCTTGAAGTAGTTATGTAAAGGGCTGTCCAAGAGCTCTACTAGCTGTGCAACATTCCCCCAAAAAGAAAAAGAAAAAAAAATTAGAAACTGATAAACTCATTGCTTTCTCATGAGTTGATTAACCACTAATAAACTGCTGCTGGTATAATTTTTGAAGAAGAAAATCCACCTTTTACAAAATGTGAAAACAATTTAAACTGGGAGAATTCTCTATTTGATGATATGTAAATGACCTCAAGTCTATTATTAAATTGCTACACAATAAAATATTTTAAAGCAACCTCTTCAAGAATTATCCTCCAATACTTAATTTAAATTGCTACACAATAAAATATTTTAAAGCAACCTCTTCAAGAATTATCCTCCAATACTTAATTTAAGCTAATCAGTAGCCATCTGAGTTTTAAACTTAGCCATCTCAACATTTAGCTGCAACAGCCTTACCTAAGTTTTAAACTTAGGCACATTTCTCACATTCATCTAGAAAAATCAGAAACCTTAAAACGTATTTCTGCAATATTAGCCGTCTCAACATTTACCTGCAACAGCCTTACCTATTCTTTATCTCTAGCATTCATATGTCATTCAGCACCCAGGAAGTAGACAAGTTATGGAATTCTGGAAACAGTCAGTCAATTCTCACGCCCTTCAGGTCCCATGCCTAGAGGTTAAAAGATGCTAGATCGATTTTTACTAGTCTTTTCTAGCACTCTTCCTGATAAACTCTTTTCTGTTCGATCTAACCATTACTTCCTACCAAATACTTATACTAAGATCAATCTTCTGATTTACTCCTCCTCACTCTTCATACATCTCTGGTCTCTCCTTATTTCTTATCACACCTGTTTTATCATATCCCTTGACCATGAAAAGCTGCACTTGTACATTATCATTTCATGAAAACTTCAAGAAGATAACTCCCACAAGTAATTGCCTCCATTTGTAAAGGAATTTTTCCATCCATGGCTTTTGAAATCTATTTTATAATTGCTAGCAAAATCACTCAGGATGTGGTTCATCAGAGGTCAGCAAGTATGTCATCATTATGTAGTTGAATCTGTCATGCCTCAAGTCACTTAAAAGCTAAGTTACCGGTTCGTTTTGGGTTTAGGTTCGGTTTTGAAGAACCCGGATCACCGATACGGCAAATTTTTTTTTGGTCTTGGATTCGTTTTGGGTTCGCTCGTACAAAAATAAATAAAAAACATATATTAATTTACTAGTGTCTTAAATATGTTATATTAATTTACTAGATTCTTAAATATGATGTTTTTAAGGATTCTACAAAGTATTTGGTGTCTTAAATATTGTTCTATTTAATATGAAATGCATGACTTCATGTACATATGCACTTATAATAATTTCAATTTTTTAATAATAAACATTAAAAACAAAATAATACCCAGGTGTTGTAGGTGAGTTGGAGAGGAGAGGGCAATCCTCCAAGGGAGGTCCCAGGTTCGAATCTCCACCCTACCAAAAAGTTGAATTGGGTACCCAAAATCCAATTGATAATGTTGGTGCGGGCAGGACCAGGCACGACTCCGGGGTGACTTTGACGGTGTAGAACCCCTATTCGTGGTCTCTCAGACCAAGGTGGCCCCGCAAGGGGTTTTTCACTTAAAAAAAAATTAAAAACAAAAAAATCTATGTTGCATGATTAGGAACAGCTCGGACTGTTATGAACCTCCAAGTCAAAGGCCTTTTTAAGTATTCGCATTCCACTAGTTAATTATTTGCTATCAAAAGCTTTTGATTTCTTACATATTGAAATTCGAAGAAGCAGAGGTTCTAACGTGACGTACATGACGTGTCTGCACGGTTAAAATGACTTTTCTATAGTTCAAATTTGATTTTTTTTTTATGAAAGCTCAAAAACATACTAATTCCACTAACATAAATATATAATTAAAAATAAAATATATAATAATATTTTGATTAAAAGAAGTTTGATTCAATCAAACTTTATATTTAATTTTAATTTTAATCTTTTTTATTTATTTTTAATATGAATATCTTTATCTTTAATTTAAAAATGTAGTGGGCCTGGTTGAGGTCCAAGGTTTAAACCACTGTGTGTGGTTGTGTGTTAATTCTCTATTGATAAGTTTAGCTCTCGACCTTGCGAGAGGCCATGACTGGAATAGAAATGCTCAACCCTAAATGTCGGATTTCTCACATTGACCCAATAAAAAAACAATTCACCGATAATTCACCGTTGGATATTTTAATGGAACATCATATAAATAATTTTCCACAATATTAGGCGCACTTTTCATTAGAACTAGTTTGGTAAATGTCCCCATTGTATCGCGCCTAAAACATCCTAGGGGTGATATAATATATCTTTAAAATAAATAAACAAATATAATCCTAGGGGTGATATATCTTTAAATATAAATAAATATATCTTTAAAATAAATAAAGAAATATAGGGAATGATGACGCGTATAACACTGAAAAGGAGGACCCCGTGGTTTAAATCTTACACAGGCAGGAAGAGCCACGATTATTATCATGAAGAGCAATATTGAACAGCATAGATTAAACCCTTTGGTTCGTACGAGAGCACACCATACTGTGCAGATTTCAGAAGAAATAGATGAGCTTGAGGAAACTGGACGGAACCCTGGACTGACACAGAGACGTACCGAACCCGAATCAGGACCAGGTACGTACCGTACCAGGATCCGGGATCCTAGGGTGCCAAACCGGTAACATAACTTAAAAGTAACTGCCAGGACATCAAAAACTCAATTCCTGCTAAAGGTGACACTATAACTGAAAACAAAATTAACCACCAACCTTACTGAGAGCTAGAAGCTGAGAATGCATTCCATTTTGATCACGATCAAAATTTGGGCCTAGACGTTCCATCAAAGCCACAAAACACCAAAAGGATTCTGATTCATCCTCCACGACAAACAGTATTGGAGATAGTAGATCACTCATCCCCTGCATGATTCAGAACAAAAAAAGCATGTTAATATTTTCGACCTATCTAGCAACTGCGGAAGCAATACAATGAAATGGTTCTGCAGATGTGTTGGAAGTTTCATGAAATCTAAACATAAAAATACTAGGTAATGGTACAGATTCAGATAACTAACTAACATTCATGCTTTATATTGCTTGTGTACTTGAGTACCGTCCAACTTTTTAAAAATATTGCAAACCAATCATCCTATGCTATTTATGTTTGAGAAGCTTTCTTAACGATTCTTTTAATCATGTTCTCATACGTATCTGGAATCTGATAACCTAGCCTAGGATGAACCAAATGGTCAAAATCAAACAACAAAGTGTCAAAGCAACAAAAACATGGAGTACTTGATTGCAAAACTAGTTTAATTTCATGCTCTCATTACAAAGTGCAGATGGCATAAAAGAATGTTTCTGAAGAAAAAGCACACTTATAGTGATAAATACTTGAAGATATTACAAATAGAGTTCTTGAGGAGCCTGATCCAACACATGGAGATCCCACAAGTAAAATTAAACTCAGTTTAGTGCCAAAACTTACAGGAAAAATCAACATGTGCTTCAAATTTGAGGCACTCAATACAAAATTATTGATAAGTAAATGACAAATTAGTATCAAGAATCTGTGTTTTCAGTGTAATCGTTTGCTTCAGAGCGGTATCTAGAACAGCACAATCACCTGGCAGTATCCAAGATCGAAATTATAAAATGAATACGTTAACAGTATGTCTCTAAGTCGATCCAAATTTGGGTTGTCATCTCCTTCATAGTAAGGCAAGGTTCGATCAGTCCTAACCTGCAACAAGTTGAACAGATTATCAATATTTCAAAGCTATCCAGAAGTTATTTGTAATGCTTGTAAGGCAGACAAAATCAATAATTGCTCCCAACATAGGCATTACCACATCCTTTTCAATACGGCTTTTACGCTCCCTGAATTTGGAAAACCGCTTTGCCTGTGATTGAGACACACTCTGGAGTACATAGAAATTCAAGCATTAATGTGTATATTATGACCATAAACACATACAAATGGTGAATATGTAAAGCATAATAAAAAACAGATTTGAATAATCTCTTCCACTTCCAAGTAAACGAAAATGAACCACCAACAGACAAAATATTTATGAAGTTTTCAAGAGAGGTTTCAAATGATATACAGTCCTCCAAGCATTAAAGTTTGCTCATCTTACTAAGTGACAAGATTGGCACTACATAATTCATCTTGACAAATGCACAACAAAGATTGAAGTCTGAGTAATATTATCTTCAAGATAAAAGAAAATAGATTCACATAACCAAATGAGGAATAGATTCAATCTCAGGTCTAGACAATCATTTAACTGCAAGGAGTTGTGAGTACTGGCTTGTTTTAAGAGTGCAAAACCACAAAAAAAACAATTAAAATAAAATATTGTAGAACCTTTAACAATACATGCTAAGCTGAGAATATGGTTTAAATAGCGCTTGCCCAGGATACACCAGCAGGTGGACGCTATCCAAAAGGATGCACTGTCAAGTTTTTACAAGCAGGCAGAGAAGTCACAACGTTGATTGCATGAAATGAAAAAACTCTTGAAGGAGAAGGGAGGTGGATGCTTTCCAAAAGGATTGCACTGTGAAGTTTGTATAAGCAGGCAGATGAGCTACAGCATTGATTGGAAGAAATGAAGAAGCTTTTGAAGGAGAAGGAGAAGGATTGAACATGAAGACCTGCAACGAGGAAGGACATTGGCAATCATCACAAGAAAAATAAGACGAAAGGAGGGGGGTGTTCCTTTTTGTGTGCGGACACAATTGTCCCTAAGGGGAGAATACATAAGCGGCTGCATTTGTCCCACCCCCCTCTCTCTCTTTAGAAGTCAGAAATGATTTTTATCGACAATATATTCAGATTGCTTGGGTTGCTCCATCTCAACCTCTTAGTCCTAAGTTGGCCTTCTACACAAAAACATTTTATGAGGATTTACAATGGCATTGTTACTTGTCCTAATTATGTCCAGAGACATTGGACACACAGCCTCAGGATTCCTCTTGGTCCGCTCAGAGCATGCTCACATCACTTGTGGATGAATATGGATGACCATATTCCTCAAGAGGATAGGGTATGTTGTCTTTGCTCTACTCAGGAGGTAGAGACTGAATAACATTTCATCTTCAGGTATCTTGTTTATTATAAGATTCAAGGGAGGTACTGTTGCTTATATAGAGAGTCAGGTGGATCTCTTTCCACTTTTTTCAGCTATCCTGACAAAAGATGTTTGGCTCTATACCTCAAGGAAGCTATCACTCTTTGGCATCGATTATTATAGAGGCAGCAAACTACTACTCGACTAATCACCTCAGTCTTTCACTTTATCTCTGCAGTCAAGAATAATAAGCGTTCATTCGAAGCTGCAACTCTCCAAAATGTTAATGACAAGAATAGTAAGTGTTCATTTGAAGCTGCAACTCTCCAAAATGTTAATGACAGATCTATGCGCCCTTGTTTGCATACGAGAGTGGCTACTAAGGCTTCAGTTCTTTCTTCTAGCCTGCGGCAAGACAGGACTATAGTTCTCCAGCGTTGGGTTTCAGCCACCACTCACATATCAAGAGGTTGTAGACAAATGCAGCTTACCAGTATTTTGTCCTCTTCTATCGATTCCACAGCCAAGGATGCTAGGAGAGTCTTAAAGGGTTGAACTCCATGTCCTCCCAAGTTTATCCAATCAAGGCCTCTTAGTCCTGACCATTCGCTTGGAAGAATCATTAGATCTTGTGTTGGCCCTTTCGGGATAGCTGGTGATGACAATGACCATAGTTACCAGGTATGGTTCAGTTCGGAGGATCAGTTTTTTTGAGGAGGTTCGTTTTGGTTTGAAAAAGTTTGAGTAACTAATTAATTGATTAATATTATAAATATTTTTGTGTGTGTATATATATATATACACAAAATATTCATAAAAAAATATAAATATATTAAAAAAAATATGGAAAATTTCAGATTCTTCCATATTTTCTATATTCAAGTATTTTTATACTTTATAAATATAAGTTACATTATTTTATGGGTCGTATTTTATGTTTGAATATATAAAAAACTTTGTACTTGGATCCACTAGAGCTCCTTTCTATCTTTCTTGTACATCGACTTCTAGCTCTCTCTTCATCATTACTTTTAGCATGTTAGGGTTTATTCATTTTGGGTAACCCTCAAGGCTGTAATTTTATGCCATTCAGATATTCCACTTCAATGTAATTTACATTAAATTCTTTAGTTTAGTTTAGTTTATTTCCATTGTACTTTTTTGGGTTACTACAATGCATTTGCAACAACTCTTTTCAACGAATCCCATTGGCCATCTGTGGACATTAATAAAATTGTCCTCTCTCTCTCTTTGGGTAGATTTTGGAACTTTTCCTCTATCTCCTTCGACAACTAAACAAGTGGGGCATAATGTAAGATCACTCTGCCTTAACTGATTATGAAGTATATCTACAAATTTTCTGCAAGTCTTCTTTGTCTACTAGGATTGTGTATGGGTGTTATCATCCTTCAATGGTGTGTCGGTAGACTTATGTGTTATGACATGCCACTTGGAGGGCAGTGGTAACCTAGGGGAATTATGTGTCAATGGACGTAAATGTTATAATATGCCTCTTCCTTCCTGTTAGTCCTTTTTTTTGGCAATTATAGGCATGGTGTTGTATGTTAATTTAGGCATCTTCTCTTTTCTCGATTGATTTCCTGACTATGCATCAGCGTTGGTCCTACTGAGATTTTGTGCCAATCAAGTCAAATGTGATGAGGTGCCTCTCATAGTAGCAGTACCAGCCACTTTTAGTCCTCTTGTGGCAGAAGATCAGTAACAGGAGAGTTGCTTTATTACTTCACTTTAGTAATTGATAATTGCTTATGTTTTATATTTTCTTCCACTTGAGAGAGAGCACCCTTTATATCATCAATCATCTTGAATGTTGGTGTATGCTTCCTATGATGCACTCCTTATACCCCAACCAAATTGCCTCAACTTTAGAGAAATAGTCCAGCCTTTTTTTTCAAACTTTTTAAGAAACTCAAAAAATGCAACCACTTGTGCCCTATTTCAAACAGCAGACTAATAAATTCAAATCCCTCAATGCTAAACAATCCTCTATCTTAGAAGAAACTCATAAAATCAAGGTATAAAAAATCAAAACCCAGGGTTTGGATAACTGAATGGGTATTTGATAATTCTAGCTTTCAAAATTTTTTTTATCAGCTTCATAATGCAACATATATATATAAATTTAATTTAAACAACCTTACTTAGGGTTTGGATAACTGAATGGATATTTAAAAATTCTATCTTTCAATTTTTTCTTTTAATCAACATTTTCTGATCAACTTCATGGTGCAATGTATATAAAAATTTAATTTAAACAACTTCACTTAACTAAGTACAAGTGATTTTTAATTAATCAAAAATTTACATTCTTATTATAAGGAAAACATGATTATTCAGAACCACCAAGGGGTGGGTATTACACTTCCCTCCTTTTTTCCTTCCCCAAAACTTTGTATTATAGTGCATATTAGCATTCACGAAGTCGGCCATCTCTGGAGGTTGTTCGGAGTAAAACCCGAAATCCCAATCAACAGTGATCAAGCCACAAAAGTCTAGTCGAATTCCCAATTACCATCCATCAATCAACAGTTTAATTTTTGGCACGTCCAATGGGATCCAAGTGCAATTTCTCCAGAATCATTTGGGTTCAGAACTTTCAAGCAAATCTTGCAGGATCATGTCTAGAGTCCAAAGCTGATCATAAATCTGAACATCTGAGCTCTTGTTCAAGGGCGAGTCTGCTAGATGCAAATCCAACAACAACAAATAATTAAAAAGAACTCTCTTATGGTCTAAAAGTGGTCACGGAATTTTTGGTCGAGAAGAACCCTAAGGCTCCCAATCTAGAAGAAAAGCATTTCTAGCAAAAGGACTAGAGGTGCAATTTATATGCTGAAGGAACTAACATCCATGAGCCATGAAGATTATGCACAGAAATAATTTGCTTATGCAAATGAGCAAACATGGAAGCATTTGCAAGCTTTCGTTTCATGATATATATATAATTGGTTAAGGCAGAACTCATGAAATATGCTGAAAAACATCACTTTAAAAAGGTCATCTGCAGCATCACCTTAATAGCCAATCAGAAGTAGCACAATGATTAAATCCTCAATCAAAAGGTGGTTTTGGTCTCTAGTTGAGAGGCATATTTTAGTTTAGCAGCTATAGATATACATGCAATAAATACTACCATATGTGATGATTCACATCCCAAAGTGATAAATAATGACACAGCAAAAGGCTTCTAGAAACTGCTATGTCAGTGAATGTTTCCCAAAGTAAAATTCTTAGGTAATGTGTATCATATGTGCTTTGTATGCATTTAATTGTTCTCAAGTGCTGCCCATGGGATTTAAATACGACTGATAATGTTTGGCTCACAAAGAACCCCCAAAGGATCATTTCACATGGGTATCATATGCAATTTCTTGTAGTACCTCTTCATTGAAATATCACGGTACTGTGATCATGATGATACACACTTTTTTTTGTTATTAAGAAGGATTCTATAGCACTGCATTGTGATTGCATATCACTGTTGCAATTGTCATTGTAACATTTGGTATTGAAGCATAGCAATTGTAGCCTCTAGATGTAGACACCTAAAAGGTTTTCATCCTTTACACTAACTAGATCTAACATCATTAGACATTCTTAGAATCAAGACCCCAGACCTGGTCGCCTTGAGGTTTCTACCTTTTACCCTCCATTAGATCTACTTGTTTAACAAGCTTCAAATTTTTGGAACCATGCATTGGGAGCAACTGACACCATCTCTCACTTAGAATGGAGATCAAGTCAATGCTAGCATTCCTCATCATAAGCTTTTTTATGCATTATGGCCATTTTTGCAACCTTCCTTATTGTTGCAGTATCCTCTACACTCCCAGAGGTACTAAAAGACATGGTCTTACCTTTGGCCACCAATACAAGCAGGGAATACAAAAGAAGATAAAGCATTGACTGAAAATTCATAGTGCATTCTATTTAGTCTTTTAAAATTCAATCTAAAATAGCTTAGAATGTTGCAAGGAAGGTTGACTTGTAGCAAGAATCAGCCCATACTAGAAATTTTGCCAGATATTCTGAAAATCAAACTAAGTTCATAGAAAAATGCTGAAAGCATTCCAGCAATTCCTTTGTAAAGTTAACTACAAGCAAACCCAATACTACATATTAGTTTTTAGCTGAAAGCAAAGGTCAAGATCCCTAGGTTCAGCAGCAACTTCAATGGTGAGAAGCTCAACTACTGGTTAAATGCTCTTAAAGCATACTCACCCTCAAATCATTGATGCAAAAATCATTGAAACTAGGTTCACATCTAAAGAAACTGCTCTCTATTTGTTGCAATCAATCAAAATATGCTTGCTATAAAAGGCAATGAAATCACCAATAGACCATATTCAAATCCATCTTGAAGAAGAGGTTCTACCCTATTATAGGGTATTAGTAGAATCTACAACCCTGCTGATTTCAACTCAAGCAACTTCCAAGTCAATCCAACAATGCATTAAATTATTCAACATGCTTGAATTCAAGCTAGAAATTCCATATTAAAAGGAGGTACACAGAATCAAGCTTCCTTTTGGCTTGCTTCTGATATTAGGAAAGAAACAACCATGTTTGAAATGAAACTTAAAGTCTTGCACTGCTATTGTTTCTCCCTCAAGCCCCTTTGACTCCAAGACTTTGTCTAACCATAATAGACAAGCAAAGGTTTTACCACCCAACATGGGGGTGGGAAGTTTGGATTCCTATGCGTATGAGTTGATGAATAGCAGTGCTCTCCCTTTTCTTTTCCCTTTCTCTTTGGCCCGGTTGTTGGGTTTCATCATGTATTTATCTTCTTTTCTTTGTTGGGATTTTTAACCTGCTAGCTGGCAGTCATTATTGTCCTTCTTATAGTCCCTTGGGTCTTATTTTGGCCCACCACGGGCATTAATAATATTTCATTTCTAATTTATTTCTTGTGATTGGAATCACTATAAACCATTTTACACTTTATATTTTTAACTTTTCAAGAATTATAATGAGATCTATAAATAAATGTCTAATACTTGTCACAACATGTTGCATAGAATTCATTTAAGTTTGAGATGGAAATATGATGCACTAGGAAAATTAAGGAACATCTCTCAGGCCTGTAGATGGGATCAGACAGGAAAGGGAAACATGTGAATAGTCTTCTCCCCTTTATCATGAACATATTGTGAGTGAAGCCTGTTTCAATCTCATATAATCAATTAAATAGGAAAATTCAATCTTACATTAAAGTAAAACTCAATCTTATAGTACTAATTGAAAAATTAATTTACAAATAAAAATAAAAAATAAATTAATATTTTATATTTATACAACCATACACCATATAATTATTACCTAGATATTTATTCACTCATATCAAAATATGGTTCTTCCTATTCAAATTTAAACCTTAAACTTCTTATTTATAGACCCATTTCAATTGTACATAACATTGCAAATATTAAAACGTGTACTTTTGACATTTCCGGCACACTAAAAATACAGGAAACAAAATTTTCTTAATAACAATTTAAGAAAATAAATTGAAATAAGAAACGACAACTTTATCCCAAAGTGATTGTATTATTTATTACTTGTAATATTTCCACATTAGTGATTCGCATCTGAGCACCCAAAAAAAAAAAGTTATGTAATCTATTTCTCTTTTTTCTCCGTCCTATAGATCTATAGAGTCTCCCATGGACGAAATTAAAAATATTTCTTTCATTCATTTATTGTTTACATAATAGACATTAATGCCTAATTGTGTATTATATACCCATGGGATCAACTGTAGTCTCACCTGCCACTGTGATTTCAGCGTTTGGTACTCTTCTTTCTTGCTTAATGCAAGATAGTGTCGTTCTGATTGGGTTGAATCAAACTGATAATAGCCCAGTAAAAACTTCCAAACCTGAAAGAAGAATTTTTCAGTCCATTACAACCATAAGAAGAGAAAGGAAACGAAGAATTTCTGTTAAACAAAGTAATGGGCAGTTAATGCAGAGAAACCAAACCAATGACCAAGCAAGCTTTGGAAAATACAAACCTCTTGACGAATATTATGTTCAATGCCACCATAAAATATCCTTTTTTTAAGAGCTTTTGGATCAACTAACCGTCCTTCGCAATCCAGAAATGTCGCCCACTACAGAGATATCTCATATTAACAAATGATAATGCCTGCTAAAGCCATACTTTCATTCAATCCAAATATCAACTATTGATCAACAAATGCCACTGAAACAATTTCATCCTGCATGCATATCTCAATCCTAATAAACAAAATAAGGAATGAAAAATGTGGAAGAATTAAGTCTCCACTAGAAATGCTTAGAAAGACCATATATATCCTTTCTATGTTTGTGATTTTAGGAATGACGATACATTTATAAATAACAATAAACTCTTATTGACATTCATACCTCATCACTTCCCAGCGGAGGCTGCCGGTGCTTTCCCCATACTAAGGTTGGTTGGTCATGCTGTAAACAAAACAAGTACATTCACTCATGTTTGCTTATAACCCAAAAGCATCTGGCTGTAATTCTTAGAAAAGGAGAAACAGGCTAACATTTAAGCTGTTGAAAATTCTCTCCAATGCAAAAGATATAAAAGTAGACACCAGAGAAAAAATATACATGGACAAACCAAAAGCAATAATAAACTATAAAAACTACCACATTCTTTACTTCCCTTCTAACTCTTGACACATTATCTCAAATGGCAGAAAGTTTTCACATCTTTACAATCATCAAAGCCAAGCAAATCGATTACAAAACATTATTTCTATATCTCTACAAGATAAAGACCTGTCGCAAATACAGTATAAATGGCCTCTAAACCATAGCTAGTAGGTTAGTTAGTAGGTTAGTAAGTTGAATTCAACACTAGCATAACTCTTCTTGTTCATGCCACCTAACAAGTGGCAATTATTAACAGCTTTCAAAACAGATTATTAGGTGACCAGTTGAGATTCGATAGAACATGTATAGGAATACCAAATTAGTGAACTTGACCATCCTCTTTCATGGAGTCAGATACCCTCCATGCTTGAGTCAAACAAGCACATAAGCAAGATCCAAAATCAAGATCTACTGGAGGGAGCTTTTGAACACATAAGCACAAAGAACAGGCTGCATATAAGTACCTGTGACCCGTCCACAAGCTCAAAGATCCCTACACTAGTAGCTGCTTCTCCATCAAGTTTTCCATTCCTATGATCATTATGCTGTTTGACATTTTAAGTCATCTAATATCAGATTACTAGTGGAGGGGAAGAAAAAATTATTAATAAACAGCCTTAGTATCCAAATTAAAAAAAATTGAATGTTGTATCCATAAAAATGTCTAGTCAGATATCATCTCATACCTGAAATAAATATTCAGGATAATAGGAACTTAACTACTGCTGACTTTCCAAGTACAATGTGAGTTTAACAAATATATATATATATATAATTTTGTCATGAAAAAATGCTCAATGAAATTGAATGTTTTGGTTATTAAACATTATCAAAACTTTTCTTTCAAATGACTGAATAAGAATTGTTATATACCTAAACTTGGTCTTCGCTCTTTAGCAATGATTTTCTGTAAACTTGTGCAAAAACTTCTGATATGTACTGTGAATGTAGACCTTATATTGGCAATAAAACTGTGTTGACTACAACTGTACAAATTCTACTTGCATGTAGCTAAAGGCAAACTTATGGGCTTTTGACTCTATTACTTGACATGGAAATATCACGAGAAATTAGGCAGAAAAGAAGCTTTCTCACTTATGAGATTGATGACATGATATAAAATAAAAATTAGACACATAAAGCTAAAATACAGAGGAGCTATTAACATGGAAAGAAATATTATCATAAAGATACGCCACAAGTTTATTAACAGGTTGTAGTTATTGACTCAAAGCAAGGGGATCAAAAAGGAATGACAGGCACTGAAATTGAAGAAGAGTTGTCATGGAAAGAAATATTATCATGAAGTTACGCCACAAGTTTATTAACAAGTTGTAGTTATTGACTCGAGGCAAGGGGATCAAAAAAGAATGACAAGCACTGCAATTGATGAAGAGTTGTCACTAACATTAAAGATGGAGACTTGCTCCAGCTTGCTTCCGAAAAGGTAAAGCTTTCGTGCATACACTGCTTCACAAATCTCCTTTGACCTCCACTGATATCATTTTCGGTTATTGCACACAGAAACAACATAAAAAGGAGGCACCGTGGAATGAAATCACTCCATGGGGACATGCCATAAATAAAAACAATTGAAATAAAAAAACATCACAATAATTTATAAAAATAAAAATAAACACAAAAGCAAGTGCATCCACAAAGCACGTAATGCAGTACTAAGTAATGATATTTCCTGAGATCAAGTAGATGCACCACAGTCTAACAAGTTGCACTCCAATAGGCAAAGCTTTGGTAAGTTGAATGTTAATACACCTCCACTTTCAGACCTGGGAGTAACTTGCACTGACAAACAAATAGGCCCAGCACACACACAACAGATGAGGAAAGGGAGACATTAACATGAAACAAAATTTCACCATTAAAAGAAAAAAAGGAATCAAATTCTATCGGCGTCCATGGGTGACCTAAGGAGGTAAATAAGACTCAAATATTACCTCTGCTTACAATGGCCTGGGGCAGCCAAAAATGTTTCATAGAGATATGCTTCGTGTAGATTAAAAGCTTGAAATTCAAAAAGCATCAGAATGGTACAAAGTTACAAACCACAATGCAAAGGAGTGAAAAAAAACCCACAACAGACATGACTAAGATGCCTTAGTACCTAAAACAAAGTTGAGAGCAGGACATCCTGGGGATGTGCACCTCAAAGCTTCCTAGCTTAGAAAGAATCTTGTCATATTTTCTAGCTCATTTTGCCAGTACAATAATGAAATTGAATTTAATAATAATAGTAATAATAATAATAATGTAATAACAGATAAAGGAACTTATTAGAGTGCGATCCAGAAAGGAGTGGAAAGAAAAAAAGACCTAAAACAAAGAAATTGTTGGATTACTGAGTCAATGTATAACCAGATACAACTATCCTTGTTAATCCCCAATTGCAAGACATCTCTTATCTCCATATCAAGAGTTCTTTCTACAAACACAACAGAATGGCTCTCATAAACCATATTATAATCCCCTTATCACAAACAAGCTCTGTTAAAAGAAGGGAAATCTATATGCACTCAAGCTCTAAGCTTGGTAATGGGAATTTGGGTTATTTTTCAGTATCATTCCTTCAGGTGTATCCAGCTCACCAGACCTAATATATTTTTCTTGGTTAATTTTGTGCCTTTTTCCCTAAATAATTTTGGCTATTGGACATCTTAGGTGAAAATAGACAAGACAAATACATTTATAACGAAAGGGTGGAATGGAAATAGCATTTGTAAGTATTAATTGTTAGATCTAGGTCCTCTCATAATCCTAGGTACACTAACAAAGTTTTTTAATTCGTTAATTGTTACACCTAGGTCCTCTCATAATCCTAGGCAAATTCACAAAGTTTTTGTATTTATTATAAAGACATGTTCTGTTCTGTACAGGAAGTAGAAGTCACTTATTGATTTTTAAGATAATTATAACCCATCAAATGGGTTTAAAGGTATCACTTTGAGACTTGGTATGATGGTCAATCTATGCTCAAATGTACACGCATTTCGACTCAACCAAAGTTTTGGCTTTTTTGGTCTTTCCATTCATTGAATGGTTATAGTACTAGCAATGCCATATGAGGCCTGATACGAGCCAAGAGTCTTGTTTGAGGTGAAGGTAACAGTACAGTACACCGACCGTTATCAAGTTGGTGAGATATAATAAATAAGTCATAAATTTTTCATTCTAAAATGTGATGAAAATTTACCTAAGTCTAATGTTATGAAAAGGAAAATTGAAGGGCTCTTATAATACTTCCAAAGTCGAGCCTCAAAAGACACATTTGTTTCCACAGTAGTATCCCACAGTTAGTAGTATTGCACAGTTTCTACTACCTTGAAATGGAGTGTGCAGACACTCGGGCAATATTTTTTCATTGTAGAAGTTCGTGAATTCATCTCATATAGATGAGAAAATAATTAAAAGCATCAATACAGGTGTCAAACATCATAAAACTACCCTGGTCAAACTCATGGAAGGGTTAAATCCAGTTTGTCTTCAGTAATTAAAATGTATTTCAACAGCCCATGGGATTTAAAGTAATTGGTGCGGAGTGAAAAGTTTCAGCATTAGAAAGATTAGAGAGAGAACAACAATTTCAGCAAGCAACTGTCAACAACTTAGTGGGAAAAACGCTCCAAATGACCTCAAAAATGCAAAAAAAAAAAAACACGCTCCAAATGACCTAAAAAATGCAAAAAAAAAAAAAAAACTTACTAAAAACAGTAATTATCTATATTTAGATTTTTGTAGTCAAAATGCATCCTATGTTGACACATCAATAGATGACAAAACACAAAAGGACAAGTCATATGTATGTATTTTTAATTTAATATGCACTTTGTAACTCATGGAAAGTGAATCACCACATTTCCATATGGGTGACCTTCTAACTCACGGAAGGTAAACCACCACATTTCCATATGGGTGACCTTCCATATTCAATATGGTGGATTTCCAACACACCAATTCTTGTATAAAGAGAGATGCACCCCTGACTGTAAAAAGCATGAGTAATGGATGCAATGTTATAGCCTCACATCTCTTCTCAGAGATTGCTTGCATTGTACTCTATTTTCTGAGCAATAAAATCGTTTTGTTATTTTGCTTATATATCTGTGTTCTGATTTGTTATACTCTATTATTTCTGAATTTCACTGTTTCATGAACTTCCTTAACTTGAAATTCTGAGTTTTGGATCAGTCAAAAGTCTAAGTTTCGGATCACTATGTGGTCACCATGTAATACGGGTGGGACCCCTTTCAATCCCATATAAGTTATAACTAATTTAAAAAAGAAATGAACTTCAACAGTATAGAGAAGATGCCAAATTGAATCAAAGAAGTTGGCCCATGCTCATGTGCCTTTCAACAAATTTTTCCATAGGTACAAGGTAGGATTTGGTTCAGAGGTTTAGAAGGCCAAAAAGGTTCAGAGATTCGGTTTTTTCAGGGAGGTTCAGTCCGGTTCAAAAAAGTTTGGATAATAAATATATATAATATATGTACACTCATATGAAATATACATAAAAAACATAAATATATACAAAAACACATAAAAATTCAGATTCTTCCATATAGCCACATCAGCTACCTTCAACATTGTTAGCCCAGGCCCTAGGATTAAGTTAGTCGGCCCTTGAGCATTAGGGTTAGGATTGTTGGTTGTTTTAGTCCATAAATAAATGAGTTGTGTTGTAGCTGGATCATCATTCATACTTGTTATCTTGAGTTGCCTCTAGTGTGCACATGAGACTCTGCCCTCTTTGAGTGGCTAGCATCTGTACTGATTTGAAATCTAAAATTTGTTACTTGCGATATTTGATTTCATAGAATCTGATTTATTGTTTCAGTGAATGTTTTCTGTTGCACATTTCTGAGTTTGCTATCGCTGTTGCTATTTCTGGAAGTTGTTTTGCTACAGAGTTTTCCTGTCCCAAAACACAGTTTTTAGAAAATTGGAACAATGGCCGACAAATTTGAGCTACCAACCATCTCACCAGTCCAACTCATGTTTATTTATGCATTACCATTTATCCCCATATTTTAGTAAAGATACCCTATTGACTCTTCATTTTTGCAGGAAAGAAACATTGGGGACCATTGGAAACTCATTGGAATGCATTTTATCCGTAGAGTTTGAAAAACAAAAACAGTTAAATTATTCGACTCTTATGTAGGAGACCCAGTTTCAAATCTTGCCAACTCATACATGCATAATTGCCAAGTTGTTGTAAATCCACAATGTGGTCACAATGTAATATGGGTGGGCCCTGTTTCAATCCCATATAACCAATTTAAAGAAAAAAAAAGCCTATAAAGGTGGACATTAAGTTCAACAAATAAAAATATAGTTTATATTTTCTACTATTTACGTTATTATAATATTTATATGATATATAATATGCATTATATAATAACATAATATATTATATCATATAATATGATAGGTAAAGGTCTTAATCTATTCATACATGGCATTCAACTAGATTATACTAAACATAATACATACATAACAGTTGTTCAAATATATTACCCACAAGCCACAATACTGATGTAATCTATTATATTATATATTTATAAAATATACATGATATATTATATAAAATATGTATTATATACTAATATAATATAATCTGTAAACATATCAAATGGCATTAGCTCAACCGGTTATATCCTTCAGCTTTCAAGGAGGAGACCAGGTTTGACTCTTGCCAAGTGATACATGCATAATTGCCAAACCATTGTAATACCACCATGTGGTCATGATGTAACACGGGTTGGGCCCATTTCAATCCCATATAACCAATTAAAAATATGTATAATATGTAAACATGCCCATTGAGGTTGGGGCAAGTGGTGGGAGCAATTAGTTTCACACCATAAGCCAAGGTTCCAATCCCATAGGTGAACCTTAAAATTTTAGCCCAAATGATTTGCGGCAACTGATTAGGAGGAATGAGTTTCACATCATAGACCAAGGTTCCAATGCCATGGGTGAACCTTAACATTTTTATCAAATGGCATGTCCTTGACCGGTTAAATGGCTCGATTTTCAAGGAGAAGACCTAGGTTCAAAACTTACCAAGCAATACATGCATAATTGCCAAAAAAAACATTGGTATACCGTGTAATACTCTTACGTAATCATGATATAATACAAATGGGGCCTGTTTCAATCCCATATAACTAATTAAAAATAAATATAATATCTAAACGTGTTACCCTTGCTCATATGTGGTATTTGATTATATTCTATTACATAATATATACACGACTGTCGTCATTCATCAAATATATAACCCATGGGCCACATTATAATTGATATTATACTAGCTATATCATATAATGTTATACGGTGTTATTACTTCTGCCAAACACAAATGAACCATGCACACCCATGGTTATTTCTTTGACTTCTTATTCCAACATCCAGAACCGATCCTTACAATGTTGTCACCCAAGAATTCTCCCTCTGGTATTCACTCTTAACAGCAAAGGAGAGCAACAACTTCTTCAGCAATAAGGACTGGACCCATATATTCAGTCCTCAGCCTCCATCGCATGGTTGCAGGCTTCAAAGGGTCCTCCAACAGCCTCAGCATCGTCTACAATCTGCCCTATGACATCGACGGCTTGAAGAAAGTTGCAGATGTTGTTTCCTACTTTGACTGTCATCTGATCCGTCAACACAAATATAGATGGCTTTTGTTCGAATTTATTCTGGGATCTGGAAAGTCAACCGATTTTCAAATATTTTCAATATTATTTAGCAACACAGTTACATAGGTTTTAATAATAATCTAGACGGAGAAAGACTCCTAGCCATAAGTTTCATTCAAGGTCATCAAAAGAAGAATAGACAATTATACCATGAGGTGGATAACATCTAATTGTTTCTTCATGGCCTCTTTGCAAAAGCCCAAAGAAGCATTGCTAACTAAGTGGTTGATTATTTGGCAAACAAAGGCACTTTGACAGAGAATCCTTCCCTTTCAATATTGGACTTGTCTGATCATAGAAGTCACAATATCCTCAATGATATAAAATGGTGCAGAATCTTACTTTGTATTGTGTTATTCTTATTAACCTCTTTGTCTTATAATGTAATATTTTATTTGTATTGGACAGTATTTTGTCCTAGGTCAAAGGCAATATGTGTGATGATAAATCTCAAAAAGTTGCAATGAAATCTCTTGGTAGGAGTTATAAAACATCTTGTCATAACTAGGGAGTCACAAAGCATCTCTTCATAATGAGAGAGTTACAAATCATTAACTCTCTCTCATGTATGAAAATAAGTTCTAAAAGGCTGTAAATCTTAGAGGAAAATGTCTTTCGAAGAAAGTGTTTTCCGGGAAGTCTATCAGAGACTGTTTGGCTTGGCCAGGTGAAGCACCCATACAGCCCTTGGAAACTTTAGGCCTGAATTGGAACAACTACCTGTCCACAAAAACTATCCTCTCATTTATGTACAGTAAGTTTCTGTTCAATCGAAGTTTCAATGCTTTTCCTTCTTCAGTTAAAGATGTCAAAAACTATTTTGCAATTACATCATCTCATAATCTCATTTCCAATTCCTTGTCTTATAATAGAAAAATAAACAGAATGTTTTTAAAAACTTCAAAATTCAGATCAGACTTTCGACCAGTGTTCCAGACTTTCTCGATTTTCAAATCCAGACTTTCAACCAGTGTTCCAGACTTTTGTAAAATAACAGTGGTATTGGAGAACATTTTTCTAGATCAGATTCAGCTTTTCGTATTCAGATTCTGATTAACAGGTATTTTGTGACTTGGAACACAGTAATCATGGCAATAATTTAGGTAAACAAAGCTAAAAACTCTTATTCTGAGAGACTTTTTTCCAGTAAAACGCCTTGGAAAAATTTATGAGCGAGATTTGGGAATACACCTCCAATACCCTAATACAATACTGCAGTCTGCAATCAAAAAATTAGTGGCACGATGGTAGCAAGAAAGAGGCTCAAAGAAATATTTCAACAACAATATTACAAGCCACGGGAGTGTTGAACAGAGAAAGATTTAGTCCAGCTAGCAATCATAAAGGCATATGGGAAAGCACTTCATGAGGTTAAGTTAACATTGTCAAAAGATACAACAAATGACCAAAGCTTGAATTCAAAAGCCAAGCTCTTGACAAGACAAACAAACCAAACAGAAGTTAGGTTTTACCCCAGGCAAACCAATGCAGATGCCAAAAAAACATAGATAGAAACAGGGCAAACCTCGGCTGAATCCAAGTGGTCTGCAGAGAGACACAAGCAGATCCCAAGCTCCAGCCATTTGAAACCTTCCCAACCCCAAAGCAGACCCAACCTGGACACCAAGCAGTCCTTAAAAAAGGACACAGCAAAGTCGGGCAAAAGCAACCCTAAGGATCCAAACCTAGGCTGAATCCAAGTAAGATGCATTTAGACACAAGCCGATTCCAGGCAAGAGCCAAGAGAACCCTTCCCGACTCCTAAGCAGACCCACTTCTACACCAAGCAAACCTCCAAACAGGGCACTGCAGAGTCAGGCAAAAGCAACCCTAAGGTGTACGCTATGCAGATTCCCAAACGAGATAAGACACAATTGAAATCTTAAGTAGACCAGGCAAATGCCAGGTTGACACAATCATGTCCCCAAGCAAAGATCCAGCAGACTTTTAAAAAGACTCCACCCTAGAAGGACACAAACAGATTCCTGTGAAAGATCAGACAGACTCAACCAAAACATTGCACCAAGCGGACTATGCAACAGTCCTAGGCAAAGGGACCAGGCAAACTCAGGATCACCCTGAGGTGGACCCAAATAAATCTCCCATAGGGAATCACAATGAGGTAAAGATATCTTGGTTAGACTCCAGGCAAACCTCTGACAGGGACCATGTAGACTTATGCGATCACCAGACAAAGATCAAGATAAACGCAAGTGGGGCCAATCATACAAAAGCAATGTCATCACAGGTCCTAAAGCAGATTATTTACCTTAAAGTAAAATATACGCAACAACAATTGATATTGTTGAGACATGTCCATATCTATTTCATCTCAATTATCTTGGAACCTTATTTAGATTGAAAAACTTCCTAGTCTAACCGGTTGAACAAATTCCTTGAGTCTTAATATATTTCCATAGTGCAAATGGTAAAACCTTCAAGCTTCTTACTTCTCAATAGCAAAATAGAAATAGTCCCAACTTTGCATAAAGCAAAATTTATAAAAAGTTCCTGCACTGAGCTAAGGAGTTTTCCTCTTTTAAATGTTAGTGAACAACAGAAGTAAAACCCAAAATACATGTGAATAATCTACCATGAAAAAATTTGCAGTTCCCCGTCTTGTGTTTGGGCTTGAATTTCAACAGAAATTCCTTTATGAAACCCCCTCCCCCCACCAAAAAAAAAAAATAATATTTTACATTCAAATCTGAACAATTTAAATAGTTACTTTTTCCTTTGACAAATATGGAAGAAGCAACAAATTTAGGAAAACAACACTATCAAAACAGTTTGGAAGGTTTTTAAAAAGAAAACTAACCTCTAAACTGTCCGATGAAGAAGATGTTCCATTTTCTGCTGAACTGGAGATTGCTGGTTCTTCATTTTCATGCTGGTTGTCAAGCTTAGTTGTATAAATTTCTTCTGAGTCATCTATGTTCCCCGATAAACGATTTTCACCAAAGAGATGAGCAGTAGTTTCACGGGCTAATTTGGTAACTAGTGAGAATTTTTCCAATACATGAATTGAAATGTCACGAGCTGGATCTCGTAATCGTTCATGATTATCACCAAAAACTTTAGGGCTACCAGAATTTCTATGTCGATGGTTTTTATTTGTCGCATCTGTATTCTCAACGGCAGAGCGTGATCCTTCCACATTAAATGAAGATATACTGTTTATAATCGGAAGAGCTCCAGGTAGTTCCAGTGATGATAGACTTCTCTGTAGTGAAGATTAATAAAAACGTTACTAATTGAAATCTACAACATGGATTCCTTCCCACAAAATTCATCAATAAATAATGAACACAAACCACATATACAATCAAATAAAATTAGCTCAACCGGTTAGATTCCTCTACATTTAAGAAGGAGACCCAGGTTCGAATCTTGCCCAAAATGATAAATGGATAATATCCAAGCTTTTGTAATACCACTACATGGTGATGACGTAATATGGGTAGGGACCGTTTCAATCCCATATAACCAATTTAAAAAAAAAACACATACACAACGAGGTTGGAGATATTGCTTAAGAGAAGGATAATAACCTGAAGCGGATCTTGAATGTCATTCACGAGAAACACATTGGCATCCTCAGAAGACCTGAAAAAACAAAGGGTTGCAGAATTGCTAACTATCAGGTCACATTGTACGGTTGTACTTGTGTTAAAGGCTAAACATGTATAGCTAAACACAGAATTACTTTGAAAACTAACTCATAACATGTCCAAAAATCAACTTCATAAGCTCCTAAATGTACAACCATTTTCAGCATATTGCTGATACCACCACCAACTCTTCAACAAGAAGATACAATACCATGATTGATAAGATGTATCATTCAAGGCAGATATCCACATGTTAAAAATTAACAGAAATATAGCTTTGCTTTTATTTAGTAAAAAGCACTCCTGTAGGAACACCCACAATTGTCAATATCCCAAGTGTTATATTCCTGTCGCTATTCAAGTCCCTATTCTAACCACTACAATTCCAGTCGCTATTCTAATCAGTTACTTTGACCGGCAGCCAGCTGCTTTATGTTCTTCAAGACCCTTACAATATTCACACAATCAGCAATAAAAAAATAGTTATGGCTTTGTACATAATTAGCAAATTTTAAATCTGCAGATGCACGGCATATCTTATTTAATATTTGTCTGTATAACTATAACCTGATTTCAAGTCCCTTTGCTGCAGAAAGTTCCTTGTCTGATATCTGGTATCACTGTTGAAATCAACTTTTTGGAAGCTAGCATGTTGCCATACAGTGGCACCTCTTGCGGTTGAATTCAAGAATCCAACGTGCTAGCTTCCAAAATTTTGATTTCTATCGGCAATAATTTAATTATTACTATAAAAATATAAGGATCTCTAAGGATGATAATGCAAGAACCATGTTGATGGTGGTTTACTGAAAAATGTATGCACATGCAAAATCAGACCTTAGCAGCCTTAGCCTTCAAGTTCAAGAATAGGGGGTGAAACTATGAAGTCCTATTTCTCAGTTGGTAAGACAAAATCCTATCTCCAAACAAGAAATCTCATCCATCTGCAAAATATAGTTTATACAACATACCACTATGCCTCGTACCACTGAGTGGATAGTCTACTATCCAACTCAGTTTAGTAAAAGATATGCATATGTGCTGGCTAATTTGAAAAACTACGATTTATTAATACAAGTCAAGAAACTTGAAAATGGAAAGCAAGATGAAAAATGCACAATTTGTAACGACTTATGTGCTAGAGAAACAATCTTGCTTTACATGGTAAATTTTCAGAATATGAGAGTTAACCTGACAAGGAAAACGTGTTCCTTTAAAGTGGCAAGAAACTCTCGAACACCCCCGTTGTAAAAATACAATGGTGGAAATGCAAGGCCTGCAAAAAAGACGTGATAGAAGTCAAAATTTCTCCTCCTACCTAAGAAACCACTGACCCAACTCAAGTCCCAAAGTCCAAGATAAACAACTTCAAATACTCAATATAAAACTTTTTAAGTTTATAATATTCTAGCTTTAACCAAGAAGACCTCATAAATACAGGATTCAAAAATTCAGCATCCTACTAACTAGAAGAATCTATTTACTAAGCATTATTATAAATATGCATAAGACATTTTTTTTTCAGGCTCCAACATTCAAGTTCTGAATTCATCCAAAAACAGGCAATTAAATATAATATCCTCCCCATTATTTTGATACTACACACAAAACATTCAGATTTATTGACACCCATTATTGATTACTATAATACATCAGTCTTGCTTTTCATCAAAATTTTAAAAACAAACCAAGAAAATAAACAAAATGCATGCATACAATTTGATCGTTACACATGTAAATTGTCATAACAACGCAAGCATATTATTCCAAAATCTACATATCATGTGAAATGCAACAGAACACATGCAATGCATAAACAGACAAGTAAAATGCTGGAAATCTGAATTATACAGATAATATGCCTCTAAAATTGAATTTAATAGCTCTGTGCCTCAAAGATTTGCGTATTTCAAAGAGGGCATGAAATGTCAAATCATTGTGGAGGCACATTTGCAGTCAACATTTTTATTCAAAGACAGCACATAACATAACCAACCTGATACAAGCACAACAATAACATACTGCCATCCTAGAGGTGGAGTATGTCTGCGAATAGACCTAACTTCTGCTAGTGGAACAGCCCGTATGGTATATAGGTTTCTATCTGCACATTGCAAAGGAACAGATTAAAAGAACTACGCTCAAGTGAGCATGCTACAAGCTCAAAAAGCCTATACAAATTTGATTACAACTACTGAGAAAAAAGCAATGACCGCAAACATTTCATTCTACCTTTCTCAGTAGTTTTACTGTTTAATATACGGGCAACACCATCTCTCATAGTTGCGTTTTGTTTATAAGGAATCCATGTCTGCCAACAATCAATGTGAAAAGTATGTTCAGAATTTCATCTCATCAATATCAGAAAAACTCTTCTATAAGTAAACATATTCCAAATGCAACCAAACTAAGAAGAACAGTTCACAAAAACAATATATCCAATCATCTTCTAGGGTATCATCCTACCATAAACAGTGAAGAGCCTTGTTTGATGAGGCGCAGTCGGCCATTTATCCGTTCAAATGCATATTGTGTTGGATGAATTGACACATTGTCCTTCACATATACTACCTCAGATCCATCAGGCCCAGGGCTGTTAGCTGAGGTGTTTCCTGATTCTTTACTCTGCTGCTTGTTTCTTGATCCCTGCAGAAACAAACAAGAGGAACAAAGAAGCAGTTAAATGACATTGGATTGAACAATGAAAATGATAATTTTATCTAGCAAATTAAGGAAAAACTAAAAGCCTACAAATATAACCTTCACACAGAATAGGGTCACACATTATCATTCCATCTACAAAATCAAGATCTAGCATCACAAGGAAGCTCAATCAATCAATCAACTTCCAAGGAAAAACCAGATGCAAAAGTACATTCATAGTCAGTTTTCTTGGCCTAGAATGCTTAAAGATTGCACAGTGCAAGAGAATGGTTAATGAAAAATGCAATGAATGAAAACAGGGTGTATGCAAACCGATGTCAATGCAAGATCCCAATTCTTGTTGGTAGTTAAGGCGGTCGACAAATGCAAACACTCACAAAAGACAATTTTATTGGTTTGGAGTGCTCCAATATTATAGGATCCAAAACAAAGGCAAGTAAACATTGCAATGAATGAAAACATGGTATGGGCAAATTGATAGCAAAGCCAAATCCCAATACCTAGCTGATCAAAATTTATATCTTATCAAAAAAAACTAAGTTTAATTTTAATGTAGAGTCATTATACCTTTTAACATTTTATGTTATTTAGTTACGTCATTATACTGAATTCTAATAATATTGATGACATAGAAGCTTGGATGGGGGACTATCGAACTACAACATGCTCACAATGTTTCCCTGAGCCTTCCTCTTACTGTGGCCGGTATGATAGATGCACAATCTTTGTCTATTGATGGTATGCTACCATTAAACTCTTATCCACAATAAGACATTAGAAAATCATGGAAAATAAGAATTGATGGAAGCACAAGAGATGACACAAAGCAAACAGAAGAAACTGTATTATAAATACAAATTACAACATTACATGGATGCTCACTGAATTGTCTTGTGAGCGAACGCAGACCTTCTATGGACTTGTCCAATGACCGTGCTCTACACTCTCACTCTAAAAATCTTGGCCACACCTTGGACAAAGAGACACTCTTTTCTAGCTAGCTTGGCTTGCTAGCTCTCACTCACACACTAGACTCTCTATTACTTGAGCTCATACTTGCTCAACTTAACTTGCCTCCCATAAGGAGTCTCTCCCCTATTTATAGGCTCATGGGAGCTAGATACTATACGCGCGGAGAACTCTAGATGGTCACATGGCAACAATTTCTAGAGATCTCCTTTTTCGACTCTTTCCATAATATCAAGATATCTTAGATATCTTTCTTGGACTTTTCCTAAGAATATTTTTAATTACATGAGATAGTCCAAATATCACATGTTTCTAGAGATTTTCCTTTTGGACTTTTTCTATGAAATTTTATAATTAAATGAGAGTCCAAATATCACATGTTTCTAGAGATTTTCCTTTCAAACTTTTCCTATAATTACATAATATTTCCAAAAGTACATTTGACTATCTAGAGATTTTATTATTTACAACATCTCTTTGTGACCAAGACAATTTACAATGACAATGACACTTTTACTATTTACCAATACTTTTTACGGTGATCTGCCCCTCTCACTATATTCTTTTTATACTCCTTCCATAAAAAACAATTTGTTATTTAACAGTTGTCGCAATCTTCTCAATTAAGCTACTCCAAGTCGTAATCTTCTCTAAAAAGCCATCCCACTATATATTCTACATGCTCCTTATACTACTACACATGCAAATAATATGAAAAAATTTATGTCAACATCTCTCCCCCTCCTAATTTCTACTCCATCCTTGGAGTAGGCCTAATCTATTCTAGAGGATAAAATATCTTGAGTTTATCATGGTTCACCCATTTCTTGATAGGCCTTCCATCTAACTCCTCAAGCTTGTAAGTCCCATTGTCATGCATAGCTACTATCCGATAGGGACCCATATATGTATAATTATTTGTGATTCCTCTTTTTGTGTCTGGTATCATACATCATCACCAAGTCATTGACTTTGACAAGGGACCACTTGAGCTTTTTGTCCCAATTTTCTCTTTCTTTCATCTTCTTCTTTGCAATGTGGTCCTACACCGCCTAGCACATTTCATCCAGCTAGTGTAGTTGTACTACTTGGTCCTTCACAAATTCCCTTTCATTCTTCCTATCTTGTATCATCATCCGTATGGTTGGCACATCATATTCGATGGGAAGGACAGTATCAATGCCATAAGTCAACTAGGTACCTTCATTAGAGACAATCTCCATTGGACATCCAAACCAATTCGTTCATAGATGAACCGTGCAACTTCTTCCTCTGTCTCGTGCTTCACTTGTCGAGCTTCAACCTACTTAGATAATCTATTGCAATAATGATGTATTTGTTCCTTCGTGTTCTTACAAGAAATGGTCCAACAATATCAATTCCCCACTTCTCAAAGGGCCCAAGAGGAAAGACAAGACATAAGGGGGCAATTGTTGTCCTGCGATTCCCAAAGGACTGGCACACATCACATGTTTTACAATACTCCATACAATCTTCAAAGAGCGTTGACCAATGACATCCTGCATCTAAAATCCTTATTGCTATAAGCAAAGAAGTGTCCTCCCCACATGCCAACGTGGGACTTTGCAATTAACTAGTTTCCTTGCTCTCATCCAACTGTACTCGATACAAAACTCCCTACATTATTGAATAGGGTTGATTGGCCTAAGCAATCCTCCTCTTCATTCTTGGCGTTGCACCAACTGCAAACCTGACTTCGGTTAAGTATCGCCACATCTCTGCATATTCCTCTAGAACAACTTCTACTGCCAGCAACATTGCATCAAGAAACTCATCATCTTCACATTCAAAGCCAACTCCCTCATATGTTGTCGAAAAAGCAACTACATTGATATGCTTCTTACCCGATTAGTCAACAATGTCAAAATCAAATTCTTGCAATAGGAGAATCCATCTAGCTATCCTTCCTAACAGATTGGGCTTATCAACAATATACTTGAGGGCAGCATGGTCTGTGACAACAATGAATTTTGCCCTTAAAGATAGTTCCTAAAATTTTTTAGAGCAAAGATGATCGCTAGTGCTTCCTTCTCTATAAATGTATAATTCCCCTTCACACTGCTCATTTGCCTACTTGCAAAGTAGATCAGATAATCATACCCATTATTATTGTTGACTCAATGTGCTCCCAAGTGTTACATCAGATGCATCTGTGTAGACAATAAATGGCTTACTCCAATCTAGATTCTTCAACACTGGAGCAGTGATCAAGGTCTACTTCAATTCCTCAAATGCAGCCTTAGCTTCTTTCCTTGGTTCATAGGGCATATCCTTCTTGAGGAATTTTGTTAATGGCAATGCAATCCTTGAGAAATTCTTTATGAACCTCCTATAATATCCCACATGGCCCAAGAATGATTGCAACTTACTCTATTGCTCAAAAATAGAAGCTCCATAATCTTGGAAACCTTTGCAGGATCGATTGCAATCCCTTGTTGGGAGACCACATGACCCAAGAAGACCTTTCGTGCATCCAAATATATGCATTTTTCAAGAATAAGTGAGGCCTTAACCTCATCCAACCGTTGAAATGTCTTCTCAAGAGCAACTAGATGCTCTACCTTCTTCCAAAAAAGCAAAAATCATCTAGAAAAATTCTAATAGAAGTTCCAATATAAGGTCCAAATACCTTATTCATCAACCACTAGAAAGTTGTAGGTGCATTGCACAACCCCAACAACATCACTCGATAGGCAACGGTGTGCCATGGAATGGCGAAAAGTTGTCTAAGCTAGTCTTTTTTTGCAATGCAAACCTGATTGTAGCCACTATAGCCATCCACAAAGCTATAGAATTCTTGTCCTACAACTCCATCCAAAATTTGATCTGAGAAGGGGAGCGGATAGTGGTCCTTCTTCATAGCCTTATTCAGCTTCCGATAATCAACACAAACCCTCAGCTTCCCATTCTTCTTCCTTGCAATAACGATTGGAGACACCCACTCTAAGTTGTCTACTAGAAAAATGAATCTTGCATCCAACAACTTGTCTATCTCTTCCTTGAGAGACTTGGAAAAATTTCAATTCAATCTGATGCCTCTTACTTGTCATAACTCTTTATGATCAAAAGTGAACAAATGAATATACCTGGGAAAGAGTTGGAAGTAAACCTCTTTCATTCTCTTCTATTGCCATCCCCAAAGTGTAACTTTTGTAGCCGGTTCACCTCTTCCTCAAAAAACTAAAGTGGGTGATCTACTAGAGCATCAGGAAGGATGTCAGTCACTAATACATCCACCTCATTTTCTTCATCTTCAATATCCACCTAGCTCATATTGGCATAATTTGAGGTTGTCCACTCACTTTCTTCCTCTGTTTTTGTTGTCCTCAATGTACGAGGTTGAGGTAGTACATTTATCTTCACTCGGAACCCTGACCAATGGTCATATACCATTCATGCCAGGAATTACAAGCATGGGACTTTCTTAACAATGGCCTTCTTGAACACATTGGATAGGCTATTAAACCATCTTTCCTAACTTGAAAATCTAACACACAAGTGACTCCCATGACTAATACTGCCACATCAGAAACTACTCCTGTTGGCTTTATATTTCCTTTATTCAAGGATCTCATCTTTAAGTTAGATGGACGATCTATCTCTAGTCCTAATGTCTTCAAAGTAGATTATGTCATTATATTAATAGTAGCTCCACCATCTACCATGACATCAGGAATAGAAATACCTTTGCACAAGACTTCAGCTTGTGGAGCATATGGGTCAACCTCTGCGTCGAACACAATGACTTCGACCTTCCTCCTTCGTTTGGAATTGAGTCTGCTCTACAGCTCCCTTCGCTTTTCTATTGATAATCACTGGAGCTGCCTATACATGATGTTGGCAGTTTGATTCGACAAATCCTTTATGGTTGAGTATGGTGCCTGGCCTAGTAAGATTGAAAACTCTTGAACTCTCAGTTTTCTTTTCCTCTTTTTGGATTCTTCGTTCTTCTTCTTGGCCTCCATTCCTTCATTGGGAATCCTATCACGAGCTCGTTTTATTGCCATAACATCAACTTGTTCGTTTTATTGAACAAGAGCAAAAATGTTAACTAGAGTTTTTCCCTTTGCATTACTCTTTCTTCCTAAAGTAGATGTCTCATTAGAGCAATTTGTCTTGTAACGCTCTTTCTCCTTGCACTCATAGCAAAATACCTCAGACAAATTCTTCCTCACACCTTTATCTCCAAATTGGGCTTGTTGAGTTCCCATGTCCTTTCCTTGCAACAAATCAATTACAAGTTGTTCCATATTTTTGATAAAATTAATTACAAGTTGTCCCATCTTTTTTATTACATCTTCTAATTCAACTGCAAAAGTAGAGGAAGATGGACTTATTATTGCTATTGTTGTTGGTGGTTGTCGAAACTGGCTAGAAGTTGTCGGAACGACTAGTGATGGTGGAACTTGCTCCTCCTCCAAACTCTCCCAAAATCTCCTCTTGCTGCTTCACAACCTCATACACATGTTGGATAGTGGCAAGTTGCTCATACTTGACCCTTGGCCTAATTGTTGCCTTGAGACCTGCAATAAAATACTTACAAAGCATGTTATCCACACCCTCCATGAGGCCATTAGGCAAGTTCTCCTTTCATAACTAGACCTCCACCTTCTTCCGAAGCTCCTACACTCATGCATAGTAGTCACGAACGTTCTCTTTAGGTACTTGAACCCTCAATCATTAGGTCAAAATATTTTTGGCATGAGCTGTACTCCTCGATCATCTTTTCACTTATCTCATCCCATGAATTCTTGATCTGCTCCTCTTGTGTCTCGTACAATCTGAAAGCAACACCATCCAAAAATGTCGGAAGGAATTCCACCCATTACTCCCTCCATGTTAAGTCATTACAAATGCACGCTCTCTTATATTCTTGAATGAAGGTCTTGGCATCTTCAGAAGATTGGGTTGAAAAGATAGGAATTTTTTCCATTTTTATAACCTTGGAATCCCAAATACAACTTTTCCTAGTGAAAGAGCCAAGGGCTCGTGAACTGGAAGCCGAATCTACTTGTAGAGTATTGCAAATACCCATTTTACCAAAATTTCGCCTGATAAATGGTAGACAATGATGGGGTAATTACAAACTATCCACAAAAATACCAAAACATACACTTGTTGACCATACTTCACCAGACAAGTACACCCATGAGTACAACAAACAAGTTCTATAAGAAGATTAACTAATGGTCACACTAGTATTGACCCCAATGAATAGACTTTACCCCACAGTAAATTTCAGGGTTGTCGCAGTAAAACTGAGTTACCGGGCAACACCACCACCAAAGAGGAGTGATCCTGACAACGAAAACAAAAATGTCAAACTATAGCACACTCACAACATTTCCCCAAGCCCTCCTCTTACTGTGGTCGTTATAACATACACAAGTCTTTATTTGGTAATGGTATGCTTCCATAAACTTCTCATGCACAATAAGACATTAGAACATTATGGAAAATAAGAATTGATGGAAGCAAAAGAGATGACACAATGCAAACAAAAGAAACTGTATTATAAAGACAAATTATAACATTACATGGATGCTCACCAAATTGCCTTATAATACAAATTATAACATTACATGGATGCTCACCAAATTGCCTTATAATACAAATTATAACATTACATGGATGCTCACCAAATTGCCTTGTAAGAGAAAGCGGCCCTCATATTGAGCCTTCACCTCTTGTGGACTTGCCCAACAATTGTGCTCCACACCCTCACTTTGACAATCTTGGCCACACCTTGGACAAAGAGACACTCTTTTCTAGCTAGCTTGGCTTGCTAGCTCTCACTCACACATTAGACTCTCTATTACTTCCTTGAGCTCACACTTGCTCAACTTGCCTCCCATAAGGGGTCTCTCCCCTATTTATAGGTTCATGGGAGCTAGATATTATATGCATGGAGAACTCTAGATGGACACATGGCAACACTTTCTAGAGATCTCCTCTTTCAACTCTTTCTATTATATCAAGATATCTTAGAAATCTTTCTTGGACTTTTCCTAGAATATTTTTTATTACATGAGATAGTCCAAATATCACATGTTTCTGGAGATTTTCCTTTTGGACTTTTCCTATAATTTCATAATACTTCAAAAGTAACTTTGACTATCTTGAATTTCTAGAGATTTTATTATTTACAACATATCTCCTTGTGACAAAGACAATTTACCATGACAATGACACTTTTACTATTTACTGTTACTTTTTACCATGACTTGTCCCTCTCACAATATTCTTTTTATACTCCTTCCATACAAACATTCCATTATTTAATGGTCACGGCAATCTTCTCGATGATGCTACTCCAAGCCGTAATCTTTTCTAACAAGCTATCCGACTATATATTCTACATGCTCCTTATACTACTACACATGTAAATAATATGAAAAATTTTATATCAACGGGACCCTAATATAACCATTGACTTAGGCATAAGAAATCTTGGGTGGAGTGAGCTGCCATTGAATAAAGGCATTCTGGCCATTAATCATCATAATGGCCTCTTTGATATCAGGCTGTTAGGATTTGTATGACTATAGATACAATTTCATCCCAGTACTCTGGGAAAGGAATTACCTTCAGTCGACATACTATGGCAAAACAGAGCAGCAAAGATCCTTTTATTATTTAGAATGTGGAATCTTTGCAAGCTCAAAATATGGAGCAGAAGCTTCACTAAAAGGAAAGTACAAAAGTCAAAGGGGCATAAAATGCCAAAGAACCACAACCACAGACATTCCTCAAAGAGGTGTTAGCAGCTGTAAATCTCTAAAGCAAAAAAAGAAAACATGTGGCAAGAAGAAAATTGTTCCAAAAGAGGTGAAATCCTGCTTAGAGAGATGGCATTAGCTATCCAGGAGAAAGAATTGATGCTTATGTCTTCATTGAGCGCTTCAAGTATTCCTGGAAAAAAATATCTGAGCTGTCAAAATGAATTGGAACGGCTAATATTATCTCTGGCTTGCCAGTTCAACATGAAAAGTAGAACACTGAATTTTTACATTTTCCCTTGGATGTTGAAGAAGCATAGCCCTGTTGTGTGTCCATCAAGTAGAGATGGTTAAATATCATGGCATTGCCACAACTATTTACTTTAGTTTTGCTTATTGCATGTTTACACTTTTTATATGTTGATAGCGTTTTAAAATGAACCATATAAAGCTACAGATCTCCATGTCGCTCATTTCCTTTTTGACAGAAATAGAGTGAAAATGCCATGCAGCAGCCCAAGGACCAAGACTGTCCAATCGTACAAAAGGTGCCTCCAAATGAGTTCCCTGAACCTTAGCCCCACAGTAATATAGTTTAGAAAGACCAAACTTACTGAAATACGAATGCAGATACTGCAGGCAAAATTGATTTCTAAGTAGTCCATTATGGAATTGCTATGAAGCCATCCCACAATCACCAAGCTACAAACACATGATTGGGCCCCCAATGAGACCCTTTAAAAGCTTGACTAAAGTGAAGTTGCCTTAAACACGTTTAAACAATAGGCAAAATTCATCGGTCTTTTATACAATGACAAAATTGCCTTCATCTCACTGATGAACTGCCTTTATTTGAATTTATTTCCAAGTTTGATCAAAGATTTTGAGATTATTGTCATAATTTTCTCACGTAACATTTATTTCTAATATGAAACAGTGATCTTGAGTGTGTACCAAAGATATATTCAAACAGATGAACAGATATTAAAATAGAAGAAATTTTGCACATAAAAGCTTGTAATGATAGATTTGTGTATATCACAAAAACCCAACTGCAAGGCAAGAGGGCTACAGCACCCACTGATAATGTCATATGTATGCAGAATGTTTCAGCATCAGTTCGATAATTTCAGTTGGTACAATTGCATTAGGAAAATTATTCATTTAAAACATCAGAGAGGATAACAAGGGTGCAACAAGAACATTCACATCAAAACAATGTCAATATACGAGAAAGCACTCACCAAAAAATCAGCGCAAATTCTTCACAAGTTAATTTTTAACGCAACCTATCAGAAGGGTAATGAGTTCATTTGTAAATGAGGTTTATTTAAATTGTGGTTTATGAAAATTGGACACGTGCCTAAAAAGCCGATTCAAATTCAACTACACCTTGCAACACCGTGTGCAAATTTTCAAACAAAAGAATAAAAAATTAGTTCAACTGAGCAATTAAAAATGCAATTATGGTATGAGTGTAGTCGAAAGCAAGTGTGAGCGCAAGCCAAGAGTGAGTGCAGCCAAAAACAAGTGTGAGCACGGGCCGACAGTGAGGAGGAAGTGTGAGCAGGAAGTAGAAAGAAAAGTGTGATCCAGTTGAAGAAATTCCTGTGTGAGCTGAGAGAAAGTGCGATCTAAGGAATGCAAGCCAAGATTCAGTCATGGCGAAAGAGCAGCGGGTTCATCCGGAGTGCATCAATGCTTCAAACCCTTACCATGAATGTGTGGAACATTGTTTCCTAAAAATTTTTGAAGTGAAAGAACATCGGGAAAAATAAGAGACAATAGCTATTGCGAGCCAAGAGGGAGTGCAAGCCGGGAGCGAGTGCGAGGTAGGAGAGAGTACAAGCTGGGAGCGAGTGCAAGCCGAGAGGGAAGGTGAGCCGAGAGGGAAGGTGAGCCGAGAGGGAGTGCAAGCCGAGAGCAAGCTCCATTAGCCGGTATGGAAGGAAAGTCATATTTGAAAGCCCTCATGGCAAGTCAAGATGCCCTAGTTGGAACCAAGTTGGAGATAAGCAGAAGAGCGAATACATGGCAAGTTCGATCCAGGTAGCAGATGTTACATCAGAAGTGAGTATCAAGGATGAGACGATTGAGCATGATATAATGGTTCTTAAAAGTAGAGGGTTAATATGTAAGTTCCAAAGATCATGGCCAGGGATTTTGGAGATTCAAAATTGGAGCAAGTGGAAGTGAGGATTAAATTCAAATTACTCTGTGACTTTTCTTCCTAAAGGTTTTTTTCTCATCATCTTTTCTAGTTCAGAAATTAGGGATAAAATAATGGTTAGTGGCCCATGGTTTAGGGGAAGAGATGCACTTTATTTGAGACCATGGAATGAAAATTTTTCTGTTGAGACAAAACTATGAAGAAGCTTCCAGTTTGGGTTAGGCTTTTTGGACTTCCATATCAGCTTATAAATAAGGATGTTTTGAAGAATATTGAAAATACCCTAGGGAAATTCATCAAGGAAGGACTAACTACTAAGGAGCAAAAGCATGCTATATATACTCAAATATGTGTTGCTATGAATATTTCAAAACCTTTGCCACAATCCATTAAGATAAAATCTGAATCAAGAGAATGGAATCAACAAGTAGATTATGAAAATATCGCATTTCGTTGCCAAAATTGTTATGAGATTGGACACATGGCAAGAATTTGCAAAGTGAAAACTATGAAAAAAGAGAGCAAAAATTCTAGCCATGAGATAAACTTCAAGACGAAGCAAGGAAATCATACAATACTAGAAGCTAGATCTAATCAAGGATATTTCACTCTGAAAGAAGAGGCAAAGAAAACCTATCTACCGTATAATTTGGCAAGTTCCCTCATTGGACTTTCCTGGCCCCCAGGGGATACAGGGAACGGTTTTCCTTAATTAAGGTTAATCCGCACCATGTACCTTACTGGCAAGTTCCCTCAATCCTTGGAAGGAGGTCCGGGGTTCAAGCCTGGCGGCCTATGCCGGATACAAAAAAACCCTGGCTAGCCTGAGGGGTATACCCGAATGAAACAAGCCTCGTGGAACGGAAAGTCCTAGCCCCCAGGGGATACGGGGAATGGTTTTCCTTAACATAAGGTTTGTCCCCAAGGGCTAGGTGGATTGGCAAAGGCTTGACTAGCCAAGTACTTGCCAAGAAGAGACCTAGGTTCAAACCTTGGGGGCACACTGCCAGCTTTAGCAAAGGTAGTAGTCCGTGCTAAATCCTCTGAGTGCACGCCAGACCGACAACGACGGTACAAACCCCGAGCGATCGGTGGTCTCCATCACGCTGAGTCAACAACAACGAGACGAATATGCTGTTGGGAGCAATCCCTATGGTTTGAACCCTACGCTTGCCAATTACTAAAAATAGTGGCTGTCACCAACTCCCCTATGTAACCAAAAAAAATCCTCTCCATGTAATAAGAGTGATAGGAATGAAGATGTTATCCCTTGCACTTCAAGATTTCAAGAGCAGCATAATAAAGAAATAAGGATGGACGAAACCCATAACAATTTAGGTTTTTTAGAGCGGAATAAGAAAGTAATTGCTACAGAAGAACATCCTTGCACTTTAGGGTTTTTAGGGCAACAAAATGAAGATTGTGCTTTTGAGGTTATTCCTTGCACTTCAGATCCTTCAGAACAAGGCAAACCTAAAGACGATAAGTCTTACTATGAGCACTGTGAGAAGATTGAAGAGATTGATGAAGTTGAAAGTATTGTTGGGAATGAAAAAAATAGGCGAAGACCCAAGAAGCAAAAACAAAGAGAAAAAGAAACCCGGAGGGATATTGATATGGGAAAACAAAAGCAAATATCACAAGTGCTAACAAGAAGGGGGGCTAAACCCACAAATAAAATCAAAAAATAACAATGAAAATAATATCTTGGAATGTTAGGGGAACGGATAAGAACCCTAAAAAAAGGTATTAAGAAATTGTGAGGTTGTTATTGTAGAAATGAAATTTCACATGCTTACACACAATTCCATTTCTACTTAAATAATTCTATAGATCTGCAGTCATTAGCAATAATAATACACAAAAACAGCAACAACAATAGCAACCACAGCAGCAATGGTAGATGACAATAAATACAAGCAGTTTTATATTAACAATGGTATATACAACAATACAGTTTCAGCATTACAATCTGCAGTCTGCAAACCCTATGCAGAATACCCTTCATGGCTGCATCCATAACTTGACTGCATCATGCCCTATGCAGATATGCACCAGCATTCTCACGTACCAATGCTCTCGTCCACAATCTATCAATATGCTCTTCAATCAAATCCCTGCCTTCATGACTGAATGAATGAATGAGGGGAGGGGCTTATTTATACACCCAAAAAGTAGTTACCCTCCAACTACCTGACACCTCATCATTTCTTACATTACATTTCATATGCATTTAACTTGCATTCACATGACATTTCCCACTACAAGACAAACTAACTTATGACTTATGACTTTATCGACATACATGACTTAACATCACTTTATTATTACATACAATATTACATTACCACTTTATAACATTATTAAATATATGTACGCACATTTCATCAAACACTTTGTGTACAACTACAAAATAACACATAATACCAAAACTAGTTTACTAAATTCAGACATATCAATTTGTCTATCTACATCTATCCTCTCCTCTAAATTAGTCGGTGTCCTCGACGACACAAGCTAAACACTAGGAATAGAAGTATTGAACAATGTAACAGAAGCTCTTGTCACGCTCCTTTCATTGTCTCATGTTCCATACATCTTTTGCAATAGACTTCACTTCATACTGCTTCTCATAACACCTTGTTCTCTGATTGTGTAAGTCACTGGCTTCAATTTTGGTGGAACAGCAACATGATCAGCATGACCACTTTTCTCTAGTTCATTTCACTTTTTGCAATCAACCACATCATCAGCGTGATCAACATGACCAACATAATCAACATGATGAATATGACCTTCATGCCAAACATGATCAAGATGATCAAAAACAACAACATCATCAACATTATAGGCAATGGTCGTCGCCACCTGTATTGAGGATCAAGGGATAGCATCCCCTGTGGGGTCGAGGGACACAGCCCTTCGCAGCGCCCTCAAACCTCAACGGAAAAAGCACCAAAACCATCACTGTTTGAATTAAATTTTGATCCTCATCAACCTTTTGGGAGCTTTGACTTTACCCATTGAAACCTCCCTTTAGCTCCAATTCACTACTTTCTTGATCCAACTGACTACTTGTCAACCTTTGACAGACATCTCCCTTGTCGGATTGTACTTCTGACGGCAACTCCTCTGATTGTATTGCCTTAGATGGTAACATCTCTGACGGCAATCACTGATGGATTACGCTATATCGGATTGCTCTATGACGGATCAATCCTAAAGGCTCCTCCTCAGACAACGAATCCTCCTCAGACAGCTTCTCAGCAGACGGATGGGTCTAGACGAGTAGTTGTTCAGATAGGTAACAGTTAGACGGGTAGTTGTTCAGACGGATAACAGCCAAACAGGTAGGTCCAGACAGGTAGTTGTTTAGACGGGTAACAGCCAGACGGTTAAGTCCAAACGAGTAGTTGTTCAGACAGGTAACTTCCAGACGGGTAACAGCCAAACGGGTAGGTCCAGACGGGTAGTTGTTCAAACGGGTAACAACTAGATGGGTAGGTCCATACGGGTAAGTCCAGACAGGTAGCTATTCAGACGGGTAACAACCAAAAGGGTAAGTCCAAACGAGTAGTTGTTCAGACAGGTAACAACCAGATGGGTATGTCTAGACAAGTAGTTGTTCAGACGGGTAACTTCCTCAATCAGCTTAGCCTCAGACGGGTTCTCCTCAAACGGCTCCTTCTCAAACGGATCCTCACACGGCTTCTCCTCAAACGGATCCTCACACGGCTTCTCCTCAAACGGCTTAGCCATATGAATGCATTCTCTAGTCGTCCTAGCCTCATCCGTCTATCTAGGCTCTTGACGAAGCCCTGTCGTCTGGCTCCTTTCCTAATTACACTCTATCGTATGGTCTTCTGCTAACTGCAGGTTTCCATCTGGTGACTTGACCGATTGCATTCTTTCGTCTGGTGACCTGTCTGACTGCACTTTGTCGTCCTATCACCCTCCTGAAGGCAGTTTGCAATATCCTAAACCGTTTCAACTTCTAGTAGGAAGTCTTTGTCATCAATTGAAATCAGATTCACTTGCTCAATTTGAATCAAGCTCATCAAGTTAATCCTCTCAAGCAGGTTCATTTCCTCCATTGCAATTGGCTTCACCAACTCTGCTTCATGGCAAGGGCTATAACTCTTCTCCGACTACTCAAAATCTTGATGAGTAACTGGTTCATCTTGCTTTACAGTACTTTGACAATCACATGCAAAATGCCCCCACAATTGGCATTGCCAACATTGCACAATAGGTCTTCCCTCACTATCATACTAAAGTCTCTCTTTGCGAGTTCTCTGACAATTGTTATAGACTGGTTCATTAGTGGTATCTCTTTGTAGACCATCTCCCTTGGTGTTGTAGATACCGATAGTGATGATCTTCCACTCTCCAAGTCATACTCGTCCTTAGAGTCATCAATCATCTCTTAGGAGTCGCTTCCTTCCTTGACTTCTCAACCCCAATACTGTAGCGATGAACTATTCTCCTCCCCAAAATCATCACTCTCAATGTCTGAATCAGTCTCAATATCAGAATCGCTTTCATCCTCAGAATCACTCTCATCGGTATTAACATGATGCCAATACTTCGATGTTTTTGCATCACTTTCCCAAATCAAGGCGTATTTCAAAGCCTCTTGGTATGACGTCGAAGGGATCCTTGTCATCTTCTTCCGATATGTAGGAAGAAGTCCATCTATGAACAATCTTCTCTTCAATGCGTTTGATTGGTCTTCCTCAAAATAGTCAAACAGCCCACCCAACTTCTTGTCATATGAACGAACAGACTCGTTCTCACCCTGTTGCATGCCATAGATTTCAGCAATGATTGCATTGTCAATGTCAAACAACCAAAATTCTTGCACAAATGCATCACACAAATCTTCCCATGTATGGCACTTGTCTACTGGGAATTTCATGTACCAGTCCATTGCGAATCCACAAAATGTCGCAGGAAACCACCTCCTCCAATCTGATTTATTATTTTGTCCAATCATTGTCTACGTCATGCAACAGATTCTCCAATGCCTTACTGGGTCTTCTCTTGATTCTCTATGAAATAATGGACACTTACACAATATGCCTAAATTGGCCTTCGGTTTCACAGGTTGACTTAACCTCGACAGTGATTCTTGGCATATTGCTCCCTTATGCACAACATTAGGTGCACCATTCTGCAATTGCTCGTCCCTCGTACTAGCGTGCTTACCATGAAACATTCCAACCTGCAGTTGCTCCGATGACAAACTCCCATCCCGCTCTCCATAGAGCACACTAACTTGGAATTTCCTTAGTGTTGGACTCCCGTCTCACGCACAAGTGGACATGTCATCTATCTTGATCATCTTGAAGTTAGATTGCATGAAGTTGGGTCACCAGATTAAACCCAACTTCATACAGGCAATGGCGCCAGAATGTAGAAATGAAATTTAACATGCTTACACACAATTCCATTTCTACTTAAATAATTCTACAGATCTGCAGTCATTAGCAATAATAATACACGAAACAGCAACAACAATAGCAACCACAACAGCAATGACGATAAATACAAGCAATTTTATATTAACAATGGCATATACAATTACAGCAATACAATATGCAGTCTGCAAACCCTATGCAGAACACCCTTCATGGCTGCATCCATAACTTGATTGCATCATGACCTACACAGATATGCACCAGCATTCTCACATACCAATGCTCTCGTCCACAATCTATCAATATGCTCTTCAATCAAATCCTTGCCTTCATGAATGAATGAGGGGAGGGGCTTATTTATACACCCAAAAAGTAGTTACCCTCCAACTACCTGACACCTCATCATTTCCTACATTACATTTCATATGCATTTAAATTGCATTTACATGACATTTCCCACTACAAGACAAACTAACTTATGACTTATGACTTTATTGATATACATGACTTAACATCACTTTATTATTACGTAAAATATTACATTGCCACTTTATAACATTATTAAATATATGTACCTACATTTCGTCAAACACTTTGCATACAACTACAAAATAACACAGAATACCAAAACTGGTTTACTAAATTCAGACATATCAATTTGCCAGTCTATGGTTATAAACAATGTTACCGGTTCGTTGTGGGTTCGGGTTCGGGTTCGAAGAACCCGGTTCGTCGGTACGGCAAATTTTTTTTTTTCTTGGGTTCGTTTTGGGTTCGGCCGTACAAAAATTAAATAAAATAATATATTAATTTACTAAATCAACATCATATATTAATTTACTAAACCAACATTTTCATTTACTAAATCAACATTTGCTAAGCATTTCACATTGGTATAAACACTCAAAATTGGGCTACTTGCATTTTTAATGAACCACATCAACACTATCACGTATTGAAATATCAAATATTTTAGCCATTTTAAAATTTAACAAGTTCCCTGTGGATCCGTCCAGGGTCCGCGGCCCACTCCCCTCCGAATACGAAGGCTCCGCCAAATCCAAATACGACTCCAAAGCACGCAATTCTTCTCTAAACACGACTTCTTCTGCAGTTTCGTCTGCTTCCACTTTTCCCTCCGCGGAAGAACCGAACTCCAAAACATTCGCGAACTCCGATTCGTCGTCGTAGTCGAAAGACTTCCACGAAAAATGCGCGCCATCAAATGAGATATTGCTACTCCCATAATCGAAAGAACCCGCCTGTACGGACGGGTGCTCCACGTCAGCACTGTGATGAAGGGGCATGATGCTTTTCATCTCGGTGGCATTGAAATTTTCCTGGATGGAGTATGAAAGCGGCACGGTCTGGCAGGGCCGGCTCTGTTTGGGCGCACACGTGGACAGCTGATAGGAGCCATGCCGCAATGCCGAGTCAGCAGCGCAAGGGAATTTCTCGCTCCTAACTTCTTGGATACCTCGTTCAGTTCTGTGGACCATGCCAAACCTCTGAGCAAAATAAGGCGCTTCTACCGCAGCCTCCATGCATTTTTCTTCGTTGATTTTCTGGGAGGATGTCTGATAGGGTAAATTAATCTTAGCTTTCTTTCCTCTTATCTCACGGGCAGCAGTGTCGTAAGCACGGGCAGCCTCAGGTACCAAGCCAAACCCTCTGGCCCTTTCTGGGATCCCTGATCTCCACAGCCCACTTCCCGAATGGACGCTTCCTGATACCTCTGTACGTGTTAAAATTTAACCGGTTCCCTGTGGATCCGTCCAGGGTCCAGCCCGAGAGACCCGGATACGGTCGGGTCCGTCCCGAATGGACGCTTCCTGATACCTCTGTACGTGTTAAAATTTAACCGGTTCCTTGTGGATCCGTCCAGGGTCCCACCCGGGAGACCCGGATACGGCCGGGTCCGTCCTGGACGGATCCACAGTCGGATCGAACCCGGATACGGACCGTTTCCGGATCCGGGGGTCTAGGGGTACCGAACCGGTAACATTGGTTATAAACAAAATATTTATAGATAAAGAAGTTGGGCAGCAAATATTTTAGCCATTAGTGGTGTTGAATTTCATCTTAGCAAAATTTAAATTTCAGAAGGCATTTGATATAAAAGGAGTTGATTGTGGAAACTTAGCAATTTGAGGAAGATGGAGATTGATAGAAAGGCAAATGAAGAATATTTTTGATTGAAAGGCAAAGTTGGATATGCTTTAATTAACTTGTTAGAAATGTAATGAGAGCAATGTAATATTTTGTTTTTGTAATGGGAGTGGCCCCCAATAGAAGCCATACATAGCTATTTAAAAAAAAATGCAATTAAGGTACAATTATTTACAATCGAGTCATTATCATCATGATTTCCACAAAAATAACTTTTATCTTTATCATGGGAACAACTCAGATCCCCAATCTGTGTTGAAACAAGCTCTGTCTGTGTTGAAACAAGCTCAGACAGACAGATATTAACATCAATGACAATCCACACATAAAAATGCACCATGATAGACTTGTGTAAATAAAAACGACCCAATAAATATGCACTTGTTATATCATTATGACCCAACCAAGAGGAAATAGACAAGACCACTACTGCGCCCACTCACTATGTCATAGGTCTCTAGTGCTTCAGCACCAGTTGGATAATTTGCAGTTGGCACAATTACATTATGCAAATTATTTATATAAAGCATTAATTTATATAAAGCATCAAAAAAATAAACGAGGGTATGACAAAATGTAGCCTTCTGTCGCAAAACAGCATTCGCATCAAGACAACATTTATCTCCAAGAAAGCTTTCGAAAAAAACACACATGAGAAAAAAAGAAACTTCAAAGTCCCCCAAATCTCATTTAATTGCCTCAACCCTCCGAAAGATTGTGATCCAAGTGCCACATTTCCCTCTCCAGATCTCCTATCTATTCCCTGACCTCTCAATTGAAAGCTCTACCTAGAGCCATAAGCATGCTCCCAGGATTCGCAATTTCCCGAAAATGTTTAGCTATAAATCAAGCATGCCACAGGTTAACAGAAATAGACGACATTTATTAAAAAGACATTTATTAAAAAGTGACCCAAATCAACCCCACGTTATAACTATTTCAACAGAATTTTATCCTTAACCTATACTGTAACTACTTTAGAACAAATTTACCAGAATTCAACCTCAAACTGCAACCGTTGGGAAATAATAAGACCTCACTTGGTGCAATTAAGGGTTTGTGCGATTACAACTATTTCAACCCCATATTGCAACTATTTCAGCATAAATTTACCAAAATTCAACCCTGCAAAGAACTACTTTGCCATGAATTTACCGAAATTCAACTTTAAAACGCAACCCCAAAGCAATAATAAATTCAACCCCATATTGCAACTACTTAAATGCAAATTAAGTCCATGGGGATACCGTAGTGATAAGTCTTTGTGTTTTCATCCAAGAGACCCAAGTTCAAACCCTGCTCCAAAAGAACAAGACCCTTCCAAAATGCCATACTTAACCTATAATTTTTGTCCCATGAGGGATACCGTAGTGGTATGTCTTTGGGTTTTCATCCAGGAGATCCAAGTTCAAACCCCGGTACAAAGGAACAAGACCCTTTCAAAAACCCATACTAACCCTAAAATTTTAGCCCCGTGACCCTGCAATGAACTACTTTGCCACGAATTTACCGAAATTCAACTTTAAAACGCAACCCCAAAGCAATAATAAATTCAAACCCATATTGCAACTACTTAAATGCAAATTAAGTCCATGGGGATACTGTAGTGGTAAGTCTTTGTGTTTTCATCCAGGAGACCCAAGTTCAAACCATGCTCCAAAAAAACAAGACCCTTCCAAAACCCCATACTTAACCTATAATTTTAGACCCATGAGGGATACCGTAGTGGTATGTCTTTGGGTTTTCATCCAAGAGATCCAAGTTCAAACCCCGGTACAAAGGAACAAGACCCTTTCAAAAACCCATACTTACCCTAATTTTAGTCCATGAGGGATACCGTAGTGGTATGTCTTTGGGTTTTCATCCAGGAGATCCAAGTTCAAACCTCGGTACAAAGGAACAAGACCCTTTCAAAAACTCATACTTACCCTAAAATTTTAGTCCCATGAGGGATACCATAGTGGTATGTCTTTGGGTTTTCACCCAGAAGACCCAAGCTCAAACCACAGTGCAGGGGACCAGGACCCCTTTCAAAAACCCATGCCTTACCTTAAAATTTTAAATCAAATGGTAGCTCAACCAGTTAGATTCCTCAACATTTAAGGAGGAGACTCACATTTGAATCTTGCAAATGTCCAAGTTCTACTATAATACCACTATGTGGTGATGATGTAATACGAGTGGAACTTGTTTCAATTCCATTCCATATATCGACTTGAAAAAAAAACTTAGCTACCTGAGTGCAAATTTGCAATCCAAAGGCAATGATAAATTCAACCCCACATTACATCTACTTAAGCGCAAATTTGCCAAAATTCAACCTCAAAACGCAATCCCCCGGTAATAATAAATTCAACCCCACGTTGCAACTACCTCAGGGCAAATTTGCTGAAATTCAACCTCAAGTCACAATCCCAAGGCACTAATAAATTCATAAATTCAACCCCACATGGCAATTTCTTCAGCACAAATTATCAAATGGCCAAATGGCATGAGCTCCTTCAGCACAAATTATCAAATGGCATGAGCTCAACGGGTTCAATGATGCATGATGAGCTCAACGGGATAAATGATGCATGATGAGATCAACAGGTTAAATGATGCATGATTGCCTAACTTTAAAGAAGATACATAATTTCCAACCTGTGTCACTATCTGGTAATTGAGCTCAACGGGTTAAATGATGCATGATGAGCTCAACGGGTTAAATGATGCATGATTGCCTAACTTTAAAGAAGATACATAATTTCCAACCTGTGTCACTATCTGGTAATTGCCGACCTGTATCACTATCTGGTAATTAAATAATACAGATGGAATAGTTTCAACCCATATAACCAATTAAAAAAATTTAAAAAAAAAACATGAAAAAAACATAAATTTGCCAAAATTTGACCTCAAATTGCAACCCCCACACAATAATAAGACAATAATTAGGCGCAAGAAGTTTGTATAAATGCAGTTACAGGTAGAGTTCGAGCGATTCCAACTATTACAAACCCAGAACTATTTCAGCACAAATTTACCAAAATTTATCCCAAATTGTAACCACTTCATCGCAAATTTACCACAGTTGCCCCTCAAACCTCAACGTTGGTGCAATAACAGAACAAAATTTAGAGCAATTACAATTAAAGTTTCAAATATTCGAAGAAATTTGGTGCAATGAGGTTCGGATAAATCCAATTACAGTTAAGAGTTCAAGCGGTTCCAACTATTTCAGCACAAAGTTACCAAAATTCAACGCCAAATTATAACCACTTCTTACCACAGTTGCCCCTCAAACCGCAACAACAGATTCCAACTATTTCAGCACATATTTACCAAAATTCAACCCCAATTCGTAACCACTTCACCATAAATTTACCACAGTTGCCCGTCAAACCGCAACACCGGTGCAATAACAAGACAATATTTAGAGCAATTACAATTAGTGTTACATAGAATCGACAAAATTCCGTGCAATGATGTTCGGATAAATGCTATTACAGTTAGAATTGAAGCGATTCCAACTATTTGAAACCCGGAACTACTTCAGCAGAAATTTACCAAAATTCAGCCCGGGATTGTAACAACTTCACCACAAAGTTACCAAAATTCAACCTCAAAACCCAACCTCAAGACAATAACAACAAATTCCACCGTATATAATGGATCTATTTCTGCGCAAATTTACCAAAATTCAACCTCAAAACCCAACCCCAAGACAATAGCAACAAATCCAACCCTATATATTGTATCTATTTCAGAGCACATTTACCAAAATTCAACCTCAAAACCGAACCCCAAGACAATAACAATAAAATTTACCAAAATCCAGCCTCAAAACCCAACCCAAGATAATAACAACGAATACAATTTGCCCAAATTCACGCTTAAAACCCAACCCCAAGAAAATAACAAATCCAACCCCATATTGTAACTACTTCAGCACAAATTTGCCAAAATCCAACCTCCAATCCAAACCGCAGTGCAATAACTAATAATTAGTTCAATAACTTCGGATGAATTCAACCATAGATAAAGATCAAGTCACCTTAGCCCTGGCCCAACGGAATTTATTGACCTGCTGCTGCGAAGCCAAGTAATCCGCGTCGTCCGCCAAATCCTGCGATTCAGTCCTCCTCCCGATCCCCGCTTCCCCGTCCCCTCCCCCCATGCCCAATTCTTCTTTCAAAATGAAAATAAATCCCAGCAGAACTAAAATTGAACTCGATTATTCACAAATCTCTTCTGTTTTGCTTCGAATTGAAATGGGTCGCGTGGAAATGATAGGAATGCTTCGAGGCGAAGAAAAATTGGAGCTCTGATTATTCGTTTTCCTCTTCCTATTACTATTTGTGTTTTTTTTAATTAAAGCATTATTACTTTGTCTTTTCCACGGTTTCGACTAATCGCGTGCGACCATTATGTACGTAAATTACGCGTGTAGAACGCGTATGCCACGTGGCCCGTCCATGGATTTTCGGATTCGTATTGAGTTGGCAGTTATCTTGATTCCGTTTTGTTATCTTGATATTACTAACATCCTCAACAATAAAATATATATATTTTAAAGTATTAAAAGTGTTTAGGGAGGGATACCGCAATGGTAAAAGTTATTGAGTTCTTTCCACGGAGATCTAAGTTCAATTTAGGGAAACGATGGGACACCGCAATGACAAAATTCATTGGGCTTTCTTCATGGAGATCTAAGTTCAATTTACGGGAAGGGTGGTTCTTAATGTGCCCTCTTTTCAACCTCTTGTAACATAAATGTCAACAAAGACATAAAAAATTATGTGAATGAAAAGTTCAGAAGTGGAATGTGGAAAAATGCAAACGAGAAAAGGTAATATTATATTGTAAATTTTAACGCAACGTATGACCACAAGGAAAAAGCGTATATAGGTGCTGAAATCAAGTGGAAGGAAAAAATACTCGTTGCTCAAGTAAGGACTAGCTCTCATAGGCTTAGATGTGAAACAGGGAGATGGACAACGCCCAAAGAACAATGGAAAGAGAGGATGTGTATTCTATGTGGCATAGGGGCAGTAGAGACAAAGGAACACTTCATCTATGAATGCCCGAGTTTTTCAGATATCCATGACAAATACAAAGAAACACTTGGAAACGGGTTTATGGCAATTTTATTTGAAGATAGTAAAATAAAAAAATTTGGGGAATTGCTAACACAAATCAGCATAAAAAGGAATAACCTTTTCAATATATATATATATATATATATATATATATATATATATATATATTAAAAAGGTAAATAGGTATGGAGGAAAAACTATTTTGCTAGGGTTTGATGAAGAAAAACTACTATGCGGGGATGGCAGCAACTTTTGGAGGAGGTCTAAAAAATTGGAGGAATGTTGTGATGGCATCGGGTCCGGCACAGAGAGTGCATGCTCGTGATATTTTTTCATCTAAAAATGACTTGGAAGGAACAGGATTTTCTAGTGCATGTCGGAAACCGCTTGTTAAAGAACAATGGATGTTTGGAACAATGTGAAGCCAGGCCAGTTCTAGTGGTTCAACCAGACTCGGTGGCGGAAGATGTGGAGTATCTAACCAAACATGCCCTTATTGGCAAATTTTTGGGCATCCAAATTTCTCTCCCCTTTGTGGAGGCTTGGGTCAAGAAGACTTGGAATCTTGAAGGCGATGTGGAGGTGATGTTGAGTGCGAACAACTATTTTATGGTGGTTTTCTCTTGTATTGCAGATCGTAACAAAGCATTTGAAGGGGGTCCTTATTTCTATAACCAAGTGGGACTCTTTCTTAAACCTTGGCATGTGGGTTTCAACCCATCAGAGGAGCGGTCGTCATGGGTTCCAGTATGGGTGCGGCTTCCATGGCTCCCGTTGGAATTCTGGAGAACTGATATCTTGCATAAGATTGCCCTTCTTCTTGGGAAGCCGGTTGGACCGTCACAACAGACAATGGATAAAAAGGTAATATTTTTTCCTCGTATTTGTGTTGAAATTGACTTAAATAATCCTATCCCAGATTCTATTGAAATACAATTTGGATCAACTACATGGGTTCAAAAACTTGACTATGAAGCTCTTTCATTTCGTTGTCGGATTTGCCGTGAATATGACCACCTGCAAAGAAAATGCCCTAAGTTTGTCTTGCCTGTGGCTTCAAATCCTGGGCCCTCTCGATCTGGACAAAGTTTGGATAAAGAAAAAGCCCCGATAAAGGAAGGGGAACGGGATAAGGAAGGTTTTGTTCTGGTAAAAGCCCAAAACAAAGGACGAAGGGCAAACAAAGACCTTAAGGATAGCCAACCAGATGCTCTACTCAACCGTTTTGAAATATTAAATGATCTTGATCAGTGCATGGAGATACCTGAAACGTCGCTACCTGATGCAAATATAACAAGGCCAAATCGGATGTCTCTTCTTGAGGGGGAACTTAAGGAATCGGATCTAGAGGGTTTAAATGAAGAACAAAGGGCTTTGGATCCGAGTATAGGGGACATGGTTGGGTCTAGCCCTATAAGGGAAACTATTTTGGAAAGTGATACAGATTTAGTTATGCCCTCTCCTACTCAGGCACTGATGCAATCATCCTTGGACTGCAAAACTCCTATGGTGTTGGGATTGCAGTAGAAAATAATTAAAAAAAGTTTTTCGGATAAGAATATGAAGGTGGGTCGGAAGAAGGACCAGGATAAAATTAAGTTAATGGGGGAGACTTTGGTGGATTCAGGATTGGTGAGAACATTGGACTCCCATTTTTATAACCCCCAAAAAAGATTATCCTCTCGTGGAATGTAAGGGGGTTGAATAGCATCCCCAGACAAAAAGTTGTACGTGATTTGGTTCGTGTGCATTCTATGGATGTGGTGTTTATTCAGGAGACTAAATTGGCTATTGATAGTATGTTCAATATTGCTCCCAAGTTGTGGAGAAGGGGGCTTTGCCAGTGTATTGATGCATTTGGATATGCTGGTGGCGTCGCTTGTTTATGGGATCCGGTTAAGATATCCCCTCTTACTTGGATTTCCAGCAGATGGTCTATTTCAATGGTTGGGCATGATAATGAATATGGTGAAATCATCCTACTTACAAATGTGTATGCTCCTGTTGATTACAATGGTAAAGTGAATTTGTGGAAGCACATTTGCTTTGTGAGAAGTTTGGTTCCCCTGTACCCATGGATTTTGGCTGGAGACTTCAACTCTATCACTTGTCTAGAGGAGAAACGTGGTGGGGTGGATCGTCTCGAGTATTTTTCTTTTGTCTTCAATGCTCATATCCGGGCCCTAAACATGGTTGACATCAAGCCGGATAATGGGATTTACTTGGCACAATAGAAGGTGTGGGGAAGCTTCCATCTCAGAGAGACTGAATATGTTTTTGATATCCAGTTACTGGATGGGTAATAACAGAGGTGCTAGTTCTGTGATTCTGGAAGGTAGAGGATCTGATCATTGGCCTATCTAACTCTTTGCTTTGGAGTTAGGGCTAAAAAAGAATCCCTCCTTTAAGTTTCAACTTATGTGGCTTCGTGATCCTAAGCTTCATGATTTCATGCGAGGCTAGTGGACCACTGGCAAACCTCCTCATGGCACCACTATGTATTCCTTTATGAAGCAACTACAATTTGTAAAACATAAATTGAAGAGATGGAATAGACTAAATTTTGGGAACCTTTCCTTGGCTAAGATGGCAACTCTTAGGAGGATGGAAGAAGCTTCAAGGAAGATTAGAGATCAGGGATTCATGAAGGAGCTTCTTGTTGAGGAATCTGAGGTTGCGAAAGACCTTTCTGAATGGAAACTAGGGAAGAATTTTTTTGGAAACAAAAAGCTCAAGTAGATTGGCTTCAGGAAGGGGATAGGAACACATCCTTCTTTTATAACTCAGTTAAGGCTTGCCATAATGGTAACCTGATTACCTCTCTTGTGAATTCTCAGGGTGCCTTGCTCTCTTCTTTCAGGGATATTTCAGAAGAGACTAAGAGGTATTTTTCCTCTCTTCAAGGACTCCCTATCATATGATGAGAATGAAAAGCTTATTCTAAACTGTATTCCAGCGATTGTTTCTAGAGAGATGAATGAGCACTTGATGGGTCCAATTTCCCTTGAGGAGTTGGAAAATTTTGTATTCAAGATGAAAAAAGGAAAAGCATCGAGCCCGGATGGATTCCCGATTGAGTTTTATCGGGAGTTTTGGGATTTAATCAAATTTGATCTTTTGGAGGTGGTCCATGAGTCCCAAAAGAACAAACGGATGCTAAGGGCCCTAAATGCTACCTTTGTGGTGCTTATTCCTAAAAAGAGAGAGCAAATTCCTTGGATATGTTCAAGCCTATTGCTCTCTGCAATGTTGTGTATAAGATCATCACAAAAATTATTGCTAAGAGGCTAAAGATATGGTTGAGCAAAATCATCTCTGAGGAGCAAGGAGGGTTTGTTGTTGGCAGATAAATCTTGGATGGGGTTGTTATTGCCACAAAAGTTATTCATTTGATGGAAACTTCTAAGGAGAAAACTATGTTCATTAAGTTGGACATGGCCAAAGCCTATGATCCGATCAGATGGTCCTTTCTTCAAAAAGTTCTTGTTGCTTTTGGATTTGAGGAGGAATGGATTAGATGGGTGATGAGTTGTATTTCTTCTTCCTCATTATCTATTCTTGTTAATAATGAACCATCAGAGCTGTTTGAGGCCTCAAGGGTATTGAGGCAAGGAGATCCTTTATCTTCTTATTTGTTTATCATTATGGCGAAAGGGTTGGGAAGATTGCTCAAGTATCAAGTCATGCAAAGGTCTCATTTAGGGGTGGAAGTGGGATAGTAGTTTGCCACCTCTTTCCCACCTTCAATTTGTTGATGATATTGCTTTGTTGGGAGTTGCCACTATCAAGGAAGCTAGCAATATTAGACAGTCTCTTGACATATATCTTGGTGCTTCTAGATAGTTGATTAATGAGGACAAGTCTTCTATTTTCTTCTTCAATACCCCTCTTCTTATTCAAGATAGGATTGTTCGCATTCTAAGATTCCAGGTTGGGACTCCCCCCTTCATTTATCTTGGTATTCCAATTCATCTCACCCTCTACCTAGATCTTCTTAGCAGTCTATGCTTGATAAGTTTAGAAGGAAGGTGAATCACTAGACTTTCAGATGGCTATCCACTACAGGTAGAGTGTTGCTTTTAAAATATGTTGTTCAAGCTTTACCCATTTATAGATGTTTTGTACAAATAGCTCCCTCTTACTTCATCAAGGACATGGATGCTTTGTCAAGACAGTTTTATGGTCTGGAAAACTTGATCAATCTAAATGGATTTTGGTTAGGTGGGATTCTATATGTAGGCCGGTGCAAGAGGGAGGCCTTGGGTTGTGATAGACAGCTCTTTTTGGGCAGGCTTTGGCTACAAAACTTTATTGGAGATGGTGTACCTCTCAAGATCAGATTTGGGCTAAAATATTATCTTATAAATACTTGAGAGGTATTTTTGAGGCTGAAATCCCTAGAGTCAGCTTGGTTGGGAAAGGTTCAGTTATCTGGGACACTCTAAAAAGAGGAGCTAATTTAATCAAGCAGGGTTTGTTATGGATTTGCAATTAGGGATCAAATACTCTTTTTTGGGAGGATTCTTGGGATGGCCATCCTCCTATCTTGAATCAATATCCTAGGTTACGTTCCCTAAGCATTTTTTTCTTGGAAGCGAGCTGGTCTCGTGTGGAGGACTTTAAAAAAATCTAGTCTTTTGGAAATATGGAGATGTACAGGTGGAAAGATCTGCAAGAATGGCCCCAGGGGGGACTGGCCAAGGACAAAGAGGTGCTTGCTCTTATTCTTACGGGGAGGCCTTGTTCTTCATTGAGGGGTAAATATATTTTGGCTTGGAACCCTGATCCTAAAGGAACCTACTTGGTAGCCTATGGTTATCAGGTTCTTGATAAGCAAAAGTATGGGAGTCTTCATGTCACTTGGTGGAAAAATGTGTGGAACAAATTTGCCTGGCCAAAATGTAACTTCTTTCTCTGGTTGGTAGCTCGTAATAAATGCCTCACTTGGGAAAATGTGAGGAAGAGGGGATTTCAGGGTACCTCTTTTTGTGTCCTTTGCAGTAAGAATGAGGATGACTCTTCTCATTTATTTTTTTCAATGCTCCTTTGCCAGAGACATTTGGCATCGTTGGTGGAGCACCTAGAACCATCCATGTTTTCATGTGTTGTCCCTGGTGGAGTTTTGGAGTAGTTTGGGTAGACCTTCGGCCAAGGGCCCCTTCCTTTGGGTGGCTTGGAATTTGGGCCCTTCTTGCATCATCTGGCAAATTTAGCTCGAACAGAATCGATGCATATTTCAGGGCAGTTATTTGGCTGTTCTACAGATCTGGCATAGGATCCTGTATATGGTTCAGGAAACCATCCATAGCAAATGTGATGTGGACCCTCTTTTGGATTATAGGGAGGAGAAGGTACAACAAGCCCTTGGTATCTTTGGGGATGGTGTGAACTCTTCTAGCCCTAGTAGGGTTCCTCAACTCAACAAGAAGGTTAGGAGAGATGGTAGGTGGAGGCCACCCCCTAGAGGAGTTTTAAAAATTAATACTGATGGATCGTTCAGGGGTAATCCTGGACATGCTGGCATTGGCGATGTTGGGAGAGATTCTACTAGTGGTGTCAGTTTTTTCTTTTCCATTTATAAAGGTGTTCACTCCAACAATTTTATGGAAGCTCTTGTAATTCTTGAGGCCTTGCGGAGGGGGTTTTCTCTTGGCTGGCATAGGATTATCTGCGAGTCTAACTCTCAAATTGTGGTTAATATTTTAAACAGTAAAAGGGTGGAGGAAGTTAATTGGCAGTTGGTCTCTATAGCCATTCAGATTCTTAGAATGAGTGAAGAGTTTGAATTTATATCCTTTGTGCACATTCTAAGGGAATGGAATGTGGTTGCTGATTACCTAGCCAAAAGGGCTTCTCAGCTGCTGGATCCTTGGAGGATCGATAATTGGGAGAGTCTCCTGTCTGGGGACTCAACGCCTGTGGGAGTTGATCCATAAGGATGTACAGACTTAATGTGGTTTATTCTTGTTGTATTTTTTGGGTGTCATTCTAGTCTAGTGGTTTTAGTATGTTTTGCTGTTTATTTGAGTCCTGGTTGGAAGCTTAGTTGTACTCTGTAATCCAAACTTTTTATCAATAAATTTTTACCCCTTTATTTAAAAAAAAAGAAGGTAAATAGGTATTCTTACAGTTAAAATGTTTGTTTGGCTAATAGGTCATAGAAGAATTTTATCCTCCCCTATTGTGCTCCCTTTTCAACCTCTTCCAAATATATATATTAAAAAGGTAAATAGGTATTTTTTAAGTTAAAATGTTTGTTTGGTCCGTAGGTCATAGAAGATTTTATCTTGGGATAACTTTATGAAACTACTGTTGGGACACTACTCAATAGTTTGGAAACTAGGACAATGGATTCTTAATATGTTTAATAAATGCATGGTGATGAATGGCAAAATTGAGGAATGGTTAAAGCAATGGCAGAGCAATTTTAAAAGTGAGGCTTTCCAAACAATATGGGATATATCAAAAGATACAATACTTTGGACTGTTTGTCTATAAAGGAATAAAAGAATATTTAAATGAAAGGAAAGCATTTTAGAGGTAATGAAAAGGAATATTTGTTTAGCCATAGAGTTTAAACCAACCCTATCAACTCACTCAATCCCTAATTTGGAAGGAGAGAGCCTTGATAGATTGAGTCAAGTCATGAAATGGAATTATGATGTTGGGGATAAGATAAACAAAAATATGACAAAAAATATAAAGTGGAAACCATTAGATATGGAGTTGGTCAAATTGAATTTTGATGGAGCATCTAAAGGAAATCCAAGACCAATAGAAGGAGGAAGACTAATTAGAAATAATAGAGGAGGGATTGCCTCATTATGCTTTTAATAGTGGATTTAAGACAAATAATGAAGTTGAAGCTTAGGCGGCTTTAGAAGAGTTAAAAATATGTAAACAAATGAAATGGAATAGAGTATGGATGGAAAGTGATTCACTTATAGTAATAAATGCAATTTTGAGAAAAGCAAAGTCTCCATGGAATATATAAGAGATAATTGTGAAAATTCAAGACCATGTTACAGAGTTTGAAGAAATCGGGTTTACACATACATTAACGTAACAGAATAAATGTGCACATACGCTAGCCAATAGAGGGGTTTTAATTGAGGATTGTGAAGTTAAATTATTTTTTTCTTGGTTCGAGGAAGTAGTAAGTTTAGCTAAAGCTAACAAAAAAATGTTGATTGCCTGAATCAAATAATGATTAAGATTTACTTTAATGTTTTCTATTGGTAATATTTGTTTAATTTTAGAAGGATTAAAAATATGTAAACAAATGAAATGGAATAAAGTATGTATGGACAGTGATTCACTCATGGAAATAAATGTAATTTTTTTGAGAAAAGCAAAGGCTCCATGGAACATATAAGAGATAATTGTAAAAATTCAAGACCATGCTATAGAGTTTGAAAAAATAGGGTTTAAACATACATTAAGAATGAATGAAAGATTTTAATTACATCCGCGAGACCCAAATATGGTTTATGGGACCTCAAATATGGAAATACAATTACTCAAATCATATCATATGATCTTTAATATCTTTGAGAAGGTTGTTCCTTCTCCTGCTAATTTGGGTTAGCAATTCTCCAACATTTTTTATTTTACTGTCTTCAAATAAATCTGCCATAAACTCGTTTCCAAGTGTTTCTTTGTATTTTTCACGAATATCTGAAAAACTCGAGCATTTATAGATGAAGTGTTCCTTTGTCTCTACTGCCCCTATGCTACATAAAATACATATCCTTTCTTCCCATTGTTCTTTGGACGTTGTCCATCTCCTTGTTTCACATCTAAGCCTATGAGAGCTAGTCCTTATTTGAGCAATGAGGATTTTTTCCTTCCACTTGATTTCAGCGCCTATATACGCTTTTTCCTTGTGGTCATACGTTGGGTTAAAATTTACAATATAATATTGTCTTTTCCTGCTTGCATTTTTCCACATTCCACTTATGAACTTTTCATTCACATAATTTTTTGTCTTTGTTGACATTTGGGCATTCATTTATGTTGATTTCCCAGCGTTTCATCCATTTATGATTTTGTTTCATCCATGTATTCTTTCACCTATGCAACTCTTCGTCCCTAGTTGCCCTAGGCCATCTATCATCTTTCATGTTTTATGTTTTTTTCAAGTAACATAAGAGCTTGGTCATAGCAATTGCTTCCAAAGGGAACATTCCAGTTTCAGCTAGAATAATTTCATAAGGGGTTGTGGGCTTAATTTTGAAAAAAATTGTGATTAGATATTTTTGAATCCTTTCTATTTGCCTCTATTTTGCATTTGTTGTGCCACTAGCCCACACCTTGCAACCATACAACAAAACCAGTGTAACAAGTAGGCCAAATAAGACCTTGGTGGTCTTCCAGTCCCATAACTCGACATTCCTACACCTGTTTTGAAGTGCATATAGTGCTCTCCAACCACTTTGAGTTCTTTTCATCCTACATGTATTCCAATTAAGTTTGTCATGAAAGTCTATGCCCAGGTATTTGTATTATACTACTACCTGAAGCGGTTCTCTTGCAAACTAAAATTCAAGTTGTTGCTTCTTCTTTTTTGTTGAAAAAATCATAATTTTTGTTTTGCTCATGTTCACTTGCATCCCAACTTCTTTACAAAATATTTCTAGAGCTTGAAGGTGATCTTCTAGATCTTTGGCTGTTTTGACCACAAGAATTACATCATCTGCATACATGAAGAGGAGAACGAAACAATTGTGCACATAGGCTAGCCAATAGAGGGGTTTTAATTGAAGATCGTGAAGTTAAATTCTTTTTTCCTTGGTTAGAGGGAGAGGGAGTAGTAAGTTTGGTTGAAGCTAACAAAAAATGTTGAATACCTAAATCAAATAATGATTAAGATTTACTTTAATGTTTTTCGTTGGTAATATTTATTTTATTTTATAACATTAATGTGCTTTCATATATACTATTTATTATAATTTTTGTGGTTGCACTTGTGCTTCAAGAAGGAAACTAGCAATCCAGACCTGGTAAAGCGGGTTATGATAGTGCGATGTTTTGGAAATATTACTCTACTAAGATGCAATGCATAGATAATACACGTGAATTTTTGGTGTTGTGATGGTTGTAGAAAATGTCAAGAAGGATGTTGAACTTTGGAATATTTGTATTCGATAGAAAATTGAAGAGTTCCAAAAAATAAAAATATAAAATACATACATTTTATGTAAAATGGTGTAGGTTTTTAGCTATAGCAACTCATTTGAGATGAGAAATGATTGTTTGTAAACTCTCATACTCTAAAGAAAAAAGTTGTGATTTTTCAAGGGTGGGGGACCCGAATACAACCCCTTGTTCTCTAGTAAAAAAAAAGTAAATAGGTTAAAATGAAGATTTTGATGGAGATATTGTTTATTTAATATATAGTTATTCAATAATAAGTATAAGAACTTATATTTAGAATTCTAAGTCTTCATTGTTAGACCCACTTAATTACTTACTTAAAAATTAAATTAAAATTAGAATTATTTAAAATTTAATTTTAAGATATATTATGAGGTCTAAGTGAAGTGGTAAGTGAGGGCTACAAGTATAAGATTTATTAAAGTATAATTATAAGATAAGGTCTTAACAAAGTGAGGAGTGGAGGGGATAGTACTTATTCTAAAGAAGCCAAGAGTTCCTATGTCCAGGAGTGTTTCTTCTGATTTTCAATGTGGACAAGTGATTTGTGGAGGGGTGCCACTCACTATGTCCAAGAGTGTTTCTTCTAATTTTCAATGTGGACAAGTGATTTGTGGAGGGGTGGCACTCACTCTGTATGTATATAATATTTTTCATAAATGCATAGCTTGAGTAGCTTAACAGTGGAGACTTTAAAACTTTAAATAAAGGTCTAAGGTTCGAATTTTAAGGGGGTAAGGTTATATATTATACTTTTGTAATAGAAGTAAGGTTATAATATTATATAAGATAAGTGTTTAAAGTCACTCATACATGAGGAGTCGATAAGGGCCTTAGTGAAGCGAATGTATAATGTTTTAAAATTTTGGAAGGAAATGATTCAAGCTTTTTATATTGTAGGTGATTGGCTTACCTTGAAGACAAGGGATGGTTCAAGAATACGACTAGGCTTAGACCCTTGGATTGGTTGTGGTGATATACATAGACTACCAAATAATGTAATTTAGACCCTAAGAGCTTAGGGGATAGGAACTCTCATCTAAGCAGCTGATCCAAAATCATTTACAAACTGGAGTCAGGGATGGAAGAAAGCAGCTGATCCAAAATTATTTATAAACTGGAGTAAGGGATTCAAGGCCAAGAGGCACACTAATGGGAAGAATATGTGGGAAGACTTAACGCTAGACATATAAAGTTGCAAGGGGATATTGATCAATTGGTTTGGGAAAAAAATGGAGCTATGGGGAAGCACACTCCAAAGTTGGGGCATAAGACTCTATTGGAAGATATAAATTATGATTCAACATGGTGGTGGAAGACACTCTGAAAGCAAAAATCTCTATTGAAGACAAGTGTTCCTATGGCTTACCATGAAAAATAAGGTTTTGATTTGGGAGGTATTACAAAAGAAGAGTTGGAAAGGTCCAAGAAGCTATCATTTATGCAAGTCAAAAAATGAAATAATTGATCATTTACTGATAGATTGCTCATTTACTAGATAGGTTTCAAGGGAGGTTTTAGCATAGTTGTAGTTTCCTCAAGGATGGCAAGAATATTCCTTAGGAGAGTGCTTAAAATCTTGGTTTGAAAACAGGTCATACAAAGGTTTTATAGCTCTCTTGTTGTTTGTGTCATTGGGAGTATGGTTATCTAATAACACATGAATTTTTCAAGATCAGGAGAAACCTACTTGGTAGGTCTCCTCCCAAATCATCAAAAGTTTCAATAACTATAAGGTTTTGGCAACAACAAAGGTAATCAAACAAATCATCCCTTCAAATATTGATAAATCAGGGGCATGGGACTATTTTGATGGGGCTAGACAAGGGGTCCCTAGATTTTGTGGAGTAGGAGGATTACTATATATTTCTAACTCTTATTTTTTAAATTCAATGTTGGATTGGGAGAAGGTTCTAATAATTATGCTAAAATTATGGCACTCAAATTGTTGGTTCACTTGGCTTGATCAAAAGAAATACAAACAAATTTAAATCTACGAAGATTCAAATGTGGTAATAAATTGGATGCTTGGTGTTTTTAGGATGGAAAACATGAGTCTACACCAATCTTCTCTCAAATAAAATAAGTTGTGGATTGAAGCGAAGCTTTTACTTTTTAGAATATTTATAAAGAATTGAATAGGGAAACAAATGAACTCTCAAAGGAAACACTTTAGATTTAACCAAGTATGTACTTGGTACAGGAATTTAGTAAGGGTAATGCATTGCAACTGGTCCATATCTCTATCTAGGGGGATCAATTTACTCTAGTTAAAGCAAGCATAGGTAAAAAAAATTCAAAAAACTTAGAAGTCAATGATTTAAAGGATATTGGTTGATAAATTGGGAATGTGTTTAAGGATAGAACTTTGCCTGATAGAGATAGTTATTTATGATGAATAAGTGACCTGGTTTTTAGGTCATTATTGAAGCTTTGAAGAAATGCTAAAGAGGCATCTAAAGAATGTGATTTCATATTTGCTTAATATAGAATTACAACTTTTTTTGAGGAAAAAAATAAAAGTATGGTTAAGGATAACTATACATAGGATTAAAAAAAAATTGAAGCAAAAGAATGCCAAGAGAAAGAAGAGACAGGAGCGAGTGTGAGTTAGGACGAAGTGCAAGCTAGGAGGAAGTGTGAGCTGAGATGTAGATGTTGCACCATAAGTGACCATCAAGGATGAGATGATTGAGCATGATGTAATGGTTTTTAAAAGCAAGGGGTTAATATATAAGTTCCATAGTGTGAGTTTTCTTCCTAAAGGTTTTTTCCTTGTCATATTTTCTAATTTATAAATTAGGGATAAAATATTGAGTGGTGGCACATGGTTTAGAGGGAGAGATACCCTTTATTTAAGACTATGGAATGAAATATTTTCTATTGATACAAACTATTAAGAAGTTTTCAATTTGGATTAGGCTTTTTGGACTTCCATATCAACTTATCAATAAGGATGTTTTGAAGAATATTGGAAATACCCTAGGATAATTCATCAAGGAAGGACTAACTATTAAGGAGCGAAAGCATGCTATATATACTAGAATATGTGTTGCTATGGATATTTCAAAACCTTTGCCACAATCTATTAAGATTAATCTGAATCAAGAGAATGGGATCAACAAATGGATTATGAAAACATCACATTTTGTTGTCGCAAGGGTTATGAGACTGGCCACTTGGCAAGAGCTTGCAAAGTGTAAACTATTAAGAAAGAGACATTGGTCGTAAGATAAACTTCAAGGCGAAGAAAGAAAATCACACATTAATAGAAGGTAGATCAAATCAAGGATATTCCACTCCTAAAGAAGGGGTAAAGAAAGCCTATCTACATCTTATGAAAAAGGCCACCATAACTCAATTGGATCAACAGTTAGAAGAAACGAAGAAAGATATAAGGGATGAGAGAGTACAATATGTAAGTTCAAGTTCAAAAGGAATTAAAGGTGCAAAGGTAAATGTAGAGGAAAATCCAAACACAAAGGCGACAAAAGAGGTCAAGATATTTCCAGGTAAATCTTCATTTTCCTCAAGTAGTATAAAATCTTCTCTTGGTAATAAAAGAGAAAGTGGTATAGAGGTTATCCCTTGTACTTTAAGGTTTCAAGTGCAACATAATAAAAAAATGAGGATGGAGGAAGTCTATAACTATTTACGGTTTTTAGGGAAAAATAAGAAGGTAATTGGTTTGGAAGAGCATCCTTGCACTCTAGGGTTTCCAAGGCAATATAAAGAAGAACGTGCTTTTGAGGTTATTCCTCACTCTACAAATCTTGCACAATAAAACAAATCTATATATGATAAGTTTTACTTTGAACAATGCAAGAAGATTGAAGAGATGGATGAAGATGAAAGTATTGGTGGAAATGAAAAAAGATAGAAGAAGCAAAAACAAAGAGAAAAAGAAACTAAAAGAGACATTGATATGGGAAAACAAAAACAAATATCACAAGTGTTAACAAGAAGTGGGACTAAACCATCCACCTTTGTAGCGCAAGTGGTGAGGAGAAGGCGAGCTTGGCCCTGTTGAACAAGAGGTCCACGGTTCAAACCTCGACGATACAAAGGGGATATACGGTTGGATTAAAACCCAAAGAAAAACTCCTTGGTGGAGTTGTTGGAACAGGTTGGGGGATTCCTGGTCAAAACCCCCACTTCTTAATATTACCATTTTTTATCCACCTTTGTAGCGCAAGTGGTGAGGAGAAGGCGAGCTTGGCCCTGTTGAACAAGAGGTCCACGGTTCAAACCTCGGTGATACAAAGGGGGATATACGGTTGGATTAAAACCCAAAGAAAAACTCCCTGGTGGAGTTGTTGTAACAGGTTGGGGGATTCTTGGTCAAAAACCCCCACTTCTTAATATTAGATAAATTTTTGGAAGGTCCAAGGTTCAAACCGTGGCATGGGTGAGTGTGTGAGGGGGTGGGTGTGTATCTCCTTGGTGGAGTTGTTGTAACAGGTTGGGGGATTCTTGGTCAAAACCCCCATATCTTAATATTACCAAAAAAAAAAAAAAAATGGGACTAAACCCACAAATAAAAAAATAACAATGAAAATAATATCTTGAAATATTAGGGGTATGAATAAGAACCCTAAAAAATGTTATTAAGAAACTCTCAAATTGCTATAGACAACAAATCTTTTAGCCATTCATGGTGTTGAATTTTATCTTAATAAAATTTCAATGTTGGAAGGCATTTGTATGAAATAATAAAAAGGAATTAATTACAGAAACTTAGTAGTTAAAAAGTTGACAAATCTTTTTGATAAAAAAAAAAAGATGATTTTTTTATAAAAAGGCACATTAAATATGATTCAATTAATTGGATAAAACTATAATGAAAGCAATGTAATGCTTCCTTTTGGGATGTTTTTCACAAATTAAAAAAAAAGCAATGTAATGCTTTGTTTTTGTAATAGGAGTAACCCCAATAGAAACCACACCACACATAACTTTAAAAAAAAATTATACATTGAATAAAAAAATGTCCCTCTTATATGATCTATATGTATGGACATTAAAAACTAGGAAGATAAATTAGTTTGTTTGTGTAATTTACATCAACTTTTTGCATTTCAATTATAATTATAATTTTAGATTAAAATATTAAATTTTTTATATCAACTTTTCACTTCCTTATATAGTTTTTTCAAATCATTTAATATTTTTAATTTTAAAAATTTATTCTAAAGTTTAATTATATGAACATGAATTAGCTTGATTATGCAACTTATACGTATTTTTTAAATTTCAATTTTAATTGTCTATTTTATTTTAGATAATTTAATATTTAAATTTTATATTAAAATTTTGCATTTTTTTACTTATTAAGTTTGATTATATGAACATGAATTACCTTGGTTATACAATTTATATAAACTTTTTTCACATTTTAATTGTATAGTGTATTTCAAATCATTTATTATTTGTTTATATGTTCAACATATTAACAAGACCAAAGAGAAGATTATCGACAAGAAAAGATTCAGGGCATGAGAAGCTTATCAAAGAAGAAGATTATCAACAAGATTACTAGTAAAGAGAAGTAATTTGAAGATTATTGGCAAAGAGAAGTGATTTGAGTTTCAATTACAATATCTTTTTTTACTGGAAAAATAAGTTTCCAGCATTATCGTCATCATTGAAAAGAACCACACTGCCATTGGAGCCATCCATAACAGTCATTGAAAAGAACCACACTGCCATTGGAGCCATCCATAACAGTCTGTGCAACAATGCTGAACCCTTTGGAGGAGAAGTTTGGTAATGGATTAATGCAAAGTCGTAATAAACAGTTGCATTGTTTTTTATGTCAATTGTATTGCATTTAAATTGTTCTCTTGGTGATAACAAGGATTAAAGGAGTTAAAAAAAATAAAAAATGAAAAAACCCTAGTTTTTTTCTTTCCCAAACCCTAGGTGCATTTGAGATTTTTTTGGTTGAGATCATGGAGTAACCAATTTTCATTGGAAATGATGATGTTGATGCTCTAGAAGTCGTGGATGAAGTTTAAATCTATATATTTTGGTGAGATTTTTTTGGAATTGCAATCTTTTTTATCTTTTAAAATAAAAAGCTTATGATTGATAAGATATTCTTACTAATGAAAGTCATGCTAAGGAAATAATTTTGACATGGGATGAAATGAAACATGCATTCTTGTGTCAATGGAACCCTTATAAAAAGATAACTAGTTTGAAGGTCACCATCAAAGGATATGAAGAAATAAAAAGGTTTCAATGGAATTGAAAGAAATGAATAAAAAAAATATAATAGAAAGAAAAATACATATGACAATGTGCAAGTTCATGGTCACATTTAAAAGAAAAATCTTAAGAAGCAAGGATCCAAGGAGAAGCAAGAAACAATTATGGTAAGGGAACAAGTTGAAGAACCATTAGAAAACTCAAAAGTTGAATTTACAATAGCAACAACAATAGAATCCATGGAAGAAGCAACAACAAAGTCCAAGGAAGACTTGTTAGAAGTGCACAAGGATGCACAAAAAAAAGGTATAAGAGAGAAGATTGTGAAGAAGAATTTAAAATAAAAAACAAATTGTTAAAGAATCAAAGGGAACAAAATGTCAGGTTAAGGTTGCAGCATATCGACACCCACACCACCCTAAGCGACAACAATCTTAGAGGCATGGCTTAAGGCATCAATATTTTAGATCTACATGGAGTCAGAAAGGCATAAAGTATGGCAATACTTGGCAAAAAAATCATAATGTTTCTATAATTAAAAGGGGAGCAACAACATTAGGGAACAACATGACTAACAATTAGAAATATCAGAGCAAAGTAGCAAAAGCATGGATCCAACAAAGTAGTTATGAATGTTCAAGTGGTACAATGGTAGCTTGGCATCATAAAAAACCATCACTAATAAGGATTTCACTTGGATGGATGGATGAACAAGATTTAAAATTCTACAAAAAAGGATGTTGAATATTTGTATTTAAAAATTTGAAGATCTAAAAAATGAATATAAAAAATTCATACTTTTTGTGAAAAAATATGTAAGTATCTAATTATAGCATCTCAATTGAGATGAGAATTAAATATGTTTGTAAACTCTTAAGCTTTACAGAAGAGAATTGTGATTTATCAAGGGTGGGGGAACCGAGTACAACCCTTTTTTCTCAAGTAATATTAATATATATATATATATATATATAATTAATTTGTTTATTTTAAATTTAAAAATATATTTTTTCGAAGTTTAATTATATGAACATGAATTAGCTTGGTTGTGTAATTTATACCAACCTTTTGTATTCAAAATTTAATTGTATAGTGTATTTCAAACCATTTTATATACATTTTTTTTTTTGGTACGTAAAAATTTTTTTATTTACTTTTCGGGTTGAAGGGACCCGTCCCTATTACATTGGGCATGAACACTGCCATCAAAACAAAATTGGCACATCCTGTGAAATTTGACAGTCTGGGACCCATCAACAGACATACATACTAAACAAACCAAACCAAAAAATAACAACATTCGGGGCTGAACCCCTACAAACGATGAACACAAAATAGAACTGGGACCAACACAACCGAAAGCAGACCTATTGCCTGCTACCACCTTCCCGCCGCTACTGGGACTCCTCCTTATCCTCCTCCTTAATGATATCTTTCTGGTTTGAGGCGAGGAGGACCCTAATCACCATCGGGAGTTCCTGGATCTCACTGGTGGCACTGGCTAGGACTGAGCCCACCTCCTTGATGATGTTGGCAGTAGATTTAAGGTGGTCCACTGCTTTGCTGATGTGCTTGAAGGTGGAGGATCACAACATATCCTTTGCGATGCTAACAACCTCTTCGTATTCATCGATGATGACTTCGAGCTAATGGCACAAATCACTTTTGCTCTTAGACTTCAACCAGTGAGACTTCTCGCTCTTTTGGGAGGGATGAACAACTTTTCATTTACTTCTTAGGCTAGGGTAGGGGAGGTGCTACTCCAAAGAGATAGGGTCCTTGGGAGTGGGGGCTGGGGTGGTCTCCCTCTTGCCGTTGACCTAGGAGGGGGTGACATTATCTAGAGGAGCGTCACCAGGGGAGTCCGACTACGGAGGGGTCTCGATAGAGGGGTTCGCCTTGGCTTCGTGGGTAGACGCGAAGGAAGGTTCAAGGCTCGGGGGTGGACTGAGGGCCCACCAAAAGGTTGGTGAGCGAGGGCATGCTTATAGATGACAGAGAATAGACCTTGGTGGTGAGGGGGCTTGTACGACTTTTTATCCCTAAAATTCTCGATGGTTACAATGATGGATCGAAAGAGGAAATCGAGGATATTGATCGGTTTAACATCACGAAGATGGTTAACAAAAGCAAGGTGGTAGGCATGCAAGGGGCTATCGGGGTTATCAACAGCTAGGAATTGGATCATGGGGACAACCGTGGTGTCCCACGGGCGAGGAAGGGAAGACCGGACCACACCCCCCTTCTCCCAAACCAGGTCCTTCCCTTTATCAGGGAAGTGCTCGGTTTCATCCTTGAAATTGTGCTTGTCCCTTCTGACAGACCTGCCTTTGGGAGCTAAACCAAAAATTTTAGCAATAAGATGAACGCTTACCTCAAAGTGAAGCCCATGGACCTACACCGCACCGTTATCCCAAGAGTTGACGAAATCATTGGTCACTTGATCATCGACGCCGTTGAAGAGCTTAAAAAAGGGTATGAACCCCTTAGGACCGATCAACGCTTTGATCATAGTATCAAGCTGGAGTTTTGAGGGTTCGATGATGGCCAGCGTGGTAGAAAATCTTAAAATGATAGAGCTACTATAGTGGCCTCTACCAAACTGATTATGGAACCAACGATGAAAACACATAGGATGGTCTGGCCAGAGACTATAAAGTCGAAGCCTTAGGCATAGGGGGCAGCCAAGCGGTGGCCTAATTCCTAAATGGATATGGGAATAACAAGAGAGGAGGCCAACCTTATAAACAAATGAAGAATGGAGGGGTGCTGGGACACAGGCTGGGAGATGGACTGCCAGAATGGAATGGAATGAGTGGACGAACGAGGCAGGTGGTGAACAAAGCAAAAAGGGGAGGAAAGTTGGGGGAGATGAGCGGACAATGAGGAATAGGGGAAAATGAGGGTGAAGGGGCAGAGGCATGAGGGAGGTGGAGGCCAACGAGAGAGACTGGCAAGCTTTGACACGATCATGGTAGCCCGCATGATTAACCGTACCGGTGACACTATGGGAAATGATGAAAGGAGTTAAAACACAAACTTCCTTGGTGTTGAAAAACACCTTTGGCGTTAAGCTTACGCCTTTTGCGTAGCACAAGTTGCTATTTGAAAATTTGCTCCGCATCACGATTGGCTATGTCGACGACGTCCTAGGGGAAGAAATCTTCCTAGATGATCAAGTTAACTTGATTGGCTGCTTTGTTAGCCAACATATCTGCCACCTTGTTCGCCTCTCTGAACACATGTTGGATTGTGTTATGGGAGCATTGTCTGAGGGAAGCTTGATAATATTGGATGATGCTTCGGATGTTCCAACCTCCACTATTGTTGTTTTTAATGTGGTTAACCACATTTAGCGAATCTCCTTCAAAAATAATGGGGGTGGTCAAATCCTTGCTCACCTCGATGCTTCTCCACAGGGCCCGAGCTTCAGTGTAGTTGTTGGTCTGGACCCCTAAGTTTTTAGTGAACACCTTGATGATATTGCCTTCGTGGTCCCTGATGACCCCTCCCACCCTAGCATCCCCAGGATTGCCTTTGGATGATCCATCAAAGTTTACCTTGAGCCATCCTAGGGGGGAGGATTCCACTTGGTATTACTTCTAGTGCTGGTGGGAATCTGGGCTTTGGAGCACTCAGTGGAAACCCCTAGAGTCTTGAGCAAGGACAACTCCATCCCAGACATAGGTGAGTTCGAGCAGGGAATTAGGCTAGCATTTTTTATTGCAAAGCATAAAGCTCTATTGGCCACAACTTCTGGGTCTCTAAGATGGTCACTGAAGATGCGACTATTACGCTCGAGCCAGATTTACCATGTTGTGTGGTGCAGCAGGGCTTTCCAAAGGAACTTGAGCCTAGGGTTTCGAAAGACAGTGGGCCACTGATTGAACAAGTCAGGGATAGACTTGGGCCATACCCAATTGACCTAAAACTTGTTGATCAGGGAGGAAAACACATCGAAGGCAAAGGGGCAATCGAGCAAAATATGTTGGGTGGACTCCCACGCCTGAGAGCAGAGATAGCACCTGTTGGGGATAATGATACCCCTTTTGATCATATTGTCAGTGGTGAGGATCCTGTTGTGGACCATGAGCCAGCAAAAATGGGCTACCTTCGGGATGAGATGCTTGAGCCAAGGGGAAAAAAAAAGGGGGGGAAAAAAAAAAAAGATAATTGCCCTTCATTGGTACCTTTCCAGAAGAGCTTATCTACCATCTAAGTTTCAGGGATAAATTTTACCCTAAAAATAGCCTGAAGGGCAGACTTGGCTCTATCTAAGACCACATTTTTGACTCTAAAATGGAGTTGCTTCCACCTACGACTGTCATGATTGTTAGTAATGAAGTCTACCACTTTAGGCCCGAATCTGCTATCGATGAGATGTTTAATTGCTGCAATGTCAGGGTCAGTGATGAGAGCCTCATCCCTAGCCCAAGGATCATACCAAAAGTCAATGTCCTTACCATCTCCAAGCTGCCACCTGATCCCTTGCTGAAGAAGGTGTTTGGTTTGGGTTATGGACCGCCAAAAATGGGACCCAGTGCTAGGAGTCCCTTCATCCCTGAAGGAGTGTTGTTGTAGGTACTTCCTTTTAATGATAGAAACCCATTCCAAGTTTGCATTGGTGACCACCTTCCAAGCCTGTTTGGCTAGGAGGGCCTGGTTCATCAGGCTGATCCTACGGAGTCCAAGCCCACCTTTGTCTCTTGGAGTGCAAACTTTGTCCCACGCCATAAGATGGAACTTCTTCTGGTTGTTTGGCCCTGCCCAAAGGAAGCACTTTTGGATTTTTTCTAAAGCTTCACCTACAACCACTAGGATTTTGAAAATAGAAAGGAAATATATCGGGATGCTTTGGAGGACAGACTTCACCAGGGTGGCTTTGCCTGCTTGAGAGAGGAGAGCCCCTTTCCATCCTACCAGTTTCTTATGAAATCTCTCGATGATATTGTTCCACATAGACTTGGTTGGTCTCCCCTGAAACATTGGTAGGCCAAGATAGGTGGTCGAGAGAGCAGCAATGGTGCATCCCAAGATGTTCACAATCTTGGCTTACCATTTCAGTGGGGTGTTGATGAAGTAAAGTTTGCTCTTGGTGAAGTTGATTCATTGCCCTGCAGCTTCCTCATAGAGATTGAGGATGTATTTGATGATCTTGGCTTCAAAAATAGAGGTTGTAGTAGCCAACAAGGTGTCATCCACAAACTACTGATGGGTCGATGGCTAGAGATTGGACGCAACCTTAATGCCAATGATCAGACCTCTTGAGCAGGCAACATTGATAGCCCTTCCCAAGCTCTCGACCAAGATAATGAAAAGGATGGGAGAGATGGGGTCCCCTTGCCTTAAACATCTAGTGCTAGGGAAATAACCTATCGTCGAGCCATCGAAAAGAATTGAAAACCATTATGAGGAGATGCATTGCGAGATCAGCTCAACCCAAGTTTCATGAAAACCAAACTTCAGGAGGACTTTGGCCAGAAAGGCCCGGTCCACTCTATCGAAGGCTTTATTCATGTCCAACTTTAGGAAAAAGGCAGATTTGTTGGAGTTGTGGGTCGAGTGGATGAGCTCATGAATGGTGATGACTCCATCAACAATATTTTTACCCTTGATAGTACTTCCTTGGTAGGGATCAATGATGGAAGGGAGGATGCCTTTGAGTCTGTTGGCCATGGCTTTGGACAAGATTTTATAGATGACATTGCACAGGCTAATGGGTCGGTAATCAGACAGGGACTTGGAACTAGGCCCTTTGGGAATAAGAGCAAGGAAGGTGGAATTAACATCCCTAGGGATGGATCTAGAGCGCTGCATTTCAGAAATGGCTTGGCATAGATCGGGGCCAACGATGTCCCAGTAGGTTTGGAAAAATCTTGGGGGAAAACCATCCGGGCCAGGGGCTTTGTCTGGCTGCATGGAGAAGAGGGCCTGGTGGATTTCCTTAGGGTTTAGAGGGCTAAGGAGCAAATCGTTCATGGCATCAGAAATGGTTTTGGGGATGTTCTCGAGGAGGGAGTCCGAAGCTTGGCTAGAAGAAGAGGAGTGGGAACCAAGGAGGGATTCGAAATGACAAACTGCTTCTTTCCTTGGTGGATGTCTAAAGTGAATGAACCATATTGCTTCAAGAGACCTGTAATCCTGTTAGCTCCTCTGTGCCTGAGAGTGGAAATGTGAAAAAACTTGGAGTTGGAGTCTCCTTCCTTAAGCCATAATTGTCTAGATTTTTGGTGCCAGAAAATCTCTTCTTTCCTCAGGGTATTGTGGTAATCCGACAACAAGGACCGCTCCTCAGTTCTCAGGTTGTCATCCCCCTGACCCTACTGAAACCTATTCTCAATCTGGAGGAGCCTATTCCTGATGTTCTGTTTATTTTCAAAGATGTTTCCGAAGGTTTCTCTGTTCCAGACCTTCAACTTTGCTTTGACCACCCATAATTTATGAGTTAGCTAGCTTGTAATAGTCCTAGGGAAAATTTCCCCCCACCATTCAACAATCATTTGCCCAATGAGAATAGGAGGGAGTGCTTCCTAAGATAGGAGAAAATGGTCAAGTCTCTCTTGGATGAGATCTCTGCCCATTCTTCTATTGGTCCAGGTGAACTAGGACCCTCTCAACTGGACATCCATGAGTTCATTTGTGTCTACAAACTGAGTGAAGTCACCTGTGGATTTAGAGGTTATCACATTCCCACCTCTCTTCTCTAAGGGATGTAATGGGGTGTTGAAGTCCCCAGCTAGAATCCAAGGGATGTTGTTGAAAGCTTCTCTCATCTGGGTGAGGTTGTTCCATAGGGTCGATCTATCCTATGGGCTATTAGGCGCATACACATTCATCATAACCCAAGAGTGCTGGGTGTTAGCATCATGGAAGTAGATGTTGGATAGATGTCCTTCACCTAAAATGACTCTCCCTTCCACCTTGGTAGGGTTCCAGAGATAGAGGAGTCCGCTTGAGGTACCAGAAGCAGGGGTAAAGGCAAACTCACATTTTCTCCAGATAGCCTTGGCAACTTTAGGTGACCAATGCTCATCTAATTTGGTTTCTTGAATAAGAAAAATAGTGGGATTTGATTCCTTCCGCATAGCAGTAGCCAATATTTGTTTGGCTACCCCATTTAACCCTCTCGCATTCCAGGAGAGGATTCTCATTTGGAAATTTTGGAGGGTTTTTTGCCCCCTTTGCCTTGCTTGTGTAGGGGGTTTGGATCTCTTAGTTTCTTCCCTGTTGGGCATTCCTAGTTCCTGGAATAGGGTTCATTGGGTGCCATTGGCAATGTCCTCTGATGTATCTCTGCTCCTCAGGTCAGCCCTAGAGGGCCTACCCTTTTTTCTATCACCTCCCACATCTATTTGGGATCTTTTGAAGCTTCGGGTCTGTTTAGGGCTCCATGCTTCTGGGGATTCATGGGAGGATTCACCGCTATCAGCTTCGACATCATGAAAATTGGATGGGGAGTGGGGCGACCCAGTCCCATTGGGTGGAGTAGACCTAGGCTGGGGTTTTGGAGACTAGGGGGATTGGGGGGGCTCTAGGACTCAGGGCCGATATACATCGAGGAATTAGGGCACGGGGGTGGGGATGGGAGATAGGTTTTCTGGGGGATATTTGCCTTTGGAAGGGGTTGGTTCATTTGGTTTGGGGTAGGGGTTTCCTCGTAAAGGAGCTCCTCATCATAGTTTTTAGCATTATGACCAAAATTATTGAGTAAACTAAACTTATTGGATAAGGTAAACATACTACTTGCCTTATTCATGTCATCGACTGGAGGAGCGAGGGCCTGCTGCTTGCCTTTGAAATTTTGGCTTTGACCTACTTTGGTTTTCATCTTCTAGGTATTTCTGGGGGCCGATCGAAGCGACATCTGGGCTTTGATATGCACACTTTTTAGAGTCGAGCACTGGGTGGGAATATGCCCTTGTGAGTGGCATTCGATGCAGAATGCAGGTTTGTTTTCTTACTCCAGCAGTTGGCTTCGATGAAAAGACCCATAAATCAGGTTAACATGATCCGGGAGATGGGTCTCCAAATTGACATTAACGCATATGCAAGCCTATGTCAATCTTGATCGGGCATGGGTTGCCGGATCGATAGTCATGAGTTCCCCAATCGCTCGAGCTATCCCTTGTAGCACATCCTCATGGAAGAAGTGTGAGGGTAGATTTGGGAGCCGAACCCATATGGGAGCACAATTGATGTTCTGGGACTTCGAGTCGAAGTCTACTCCCCATTTGCGAAGGAAGAGACTTCTCCTTTCAAAGAACCATGGACCCCCTGATAATATGTAATCTGCGTCTTCCTGTGTGTTGAGGCATATCATGAAGAACCCTCTGGACATAGCTAGCAGTTCTAGGCATCCCCTGGTTTTCCACTTTATCGCCACCCAGCGATGGAGCGAATCCATGTCGGGTCTTCCTCCTACAAATTTCCCTACGAGGGAAAAGGAGTCTAGGGTAGCATAGTCTTCCATTACTTCTATCGGATAGAAAACATCGTAGCCCTGAGTGATGAAGGTGTGTGGTGCCATAGGCATGGGTTTAGGCTTCCCCGTGAGTGCTTCTACAAATGTTCTCGACCTGGTTTTACTATCGCCCACCTCTATTTTATTCGGAGGGTCTTTCCCCCCATGAGCTCCATTCCCATCATTCGACGCTCCCAGAGCACTTTTACCTATTGTTTCGATTTTTGTCCCTTGGTCGATGCTTTCATTGCTGGTGCAATTGGTGTGCACTCATGATCCACCTCCTTGGAGCTTACTCCCGCCTTTCTGCTTCCCTCCCATCGCATAATCAAAATTCAGAATTTTGCTCGCCATCTCCTCTACTAGGTCTCGTCCCTCCCTATATATATTGATTAATGGTGGAAAAGTAGGGTTTCAAAAGGTCTGAGAACCTTTTACGTTAGAGGAGGTAGAGAAAGAGAAGGCCAATTAAGCACAGGATAGCCTCCAAGGCCAAAAGAACATAAATTAAATCCAACAACCACCCAATAGCATAGACCAACCCACCACCTAAGAGGGCATAAAGGATAATTTTTTATTCAACTTTCTTTTAGAGGCACCAATGATCCTGCTCTATTTTTGCATAAGACTGGAAGGGCAACAAATACATCAAGATGCATATAACAAAACCCTAATACCAAAGAGCAAGGGTGATGGAAATACACCAAGCATATTCATTGAGAATGGAAACTACCAAGGAGCAAAAGGACCAACCCCCCAAAAAAGACCCCTTAAAGAGAGGATCACTACAACACAAAAGAGACCTCACCCAAGCAAAAAGACAATAAAAAGGTCTACTAGATAGGTAGACCCAATGCTTTCGAAGCAACAACTGTCATTAACCGTTGAGGGAAATTATCTTCCTAATTTTTGAATTGACTATTATCCACTCCTAAATTGGTCATAACATCATCAACCTAGTTACATTCCCTATAAATATACTCATTTTTAACTTCTAACATACCTTCTAGAATCTTTGAGGCATCCTTAATAATATTAAGGATGAAACAATTATCAGTCTTTCTAGCATGCAAATCCCAAATGATGTTCAAGGAGTCACCTTGTACAAGAAGTCCTCTGAAGCCCCTATCAAAAACCTGATGAACACCCAATAAAAGTGCCTTAGATTCAACTAGATGGTTGGTTGGAATACCATAATCTTTGGCATAAGCCCAAATAACCTCACCATTATAATTTCTTACAACACCCCCTCCACTAGACCTCCCAAGGTTTACCTTTGGTAGCCCCATCAAAGTTCATAATGACCCACCCTTTAGTTGGTTTATGCCATCTAGTAGTCAATATTTTTTGAACAGTGGATACAGAAGCAGAAGACCCTAGATTTAATTTCCAACTAATAGCAACCCATTTCTTCCTACCATTTCCAGCAACAAAGACAACCAAGTTATTATCAATAGAAACTTCAATCCTTCTAAAAACAAATGATTCATCCCTCGCAATATCCTTGAAAGTTATTTTGTTCCTCTCCCACCACATACCCCATAAAATATGAGGAAGAACCAAATCCCACACCCTAGTGAGGTTGTGACTGATGAAGGGAGATTTCCATTGAGTGAAAAGTTCCTTGAAAGTTCGAGGTAACGTCCACTTGACTAAAAAATAATCCAGTAAAGCATTGAATACCTTATTTGAGAAATCACAATGGATGAAAAGATGATCCACAAATTCAACATCCTTAGAACACAAGAGAGAAATATTGGGAAGATTGAAGCCTTTCTCACATAAATGATCAACAATCAAAATTTTGTTTTGCAAACACAACCACACAAATAAATGCAATCTTGAGGATCAAACGAGGATACAAAACCCTTTCCACCAGAAAAGATCCTCCCCTAGACAATGGCCTCATATGCAGTCTTGACAAAAAAAGACCTTTAGGAGAATGAATCTATAGAAGAAAGTCCCTATCATTCTATTGAGGAAGAAAGTACTATTGTAGCATCATGTTCAAATTTTCCAAATTTTGAAGGATACGAAGATCAATTGTATGTAAAGTGATATGCTTCCAAATCCTCTTGCCATTAGTGATGATAATAATATCAATTATTTTTTCTTCGTATTCCAATGAAAAAGAAGCCTTCAAATCATAATACTTAGGACTAAGAAAGAGGGGTTCAAGAAAAGTCCAAGTATCCTCCTAGAAGAACACATCCTTGCCATTCCTAAACTTCCATCGCATCCCCTCTGTAACCAAAATTTTGACCCCCAACAAACCATTCCAAATCACAAAGCCCCTAAGAGGAGCAACACTAATAAAAAAAGGAATGCGATTTTCTAGATACTTACCTCTGATAATATCTTTTCACAGTTGATCATCCTCAACACATAATATCTAGGTTGTTTTTGCAATCAATGCCTTATTGAACAACAACAAATTTCTAATCTTAAGACCACCTTCTTTCTTAGAAGAGCATACCTTATCCCAAGATACAAGGAACACCCTATTTTTATCCTCCATCCCAACCCACAAAAATCTCTTAAATATCTTATTAATCCTCCTCCTAACTTCGAAGGGCAATCTAAAAATAAACATGTAATAGACAAGAATAATTTGGAGGATCGCTTGAAGCAATTACAACTTACCTGCTTGTCTCAGGAGATTACCTTTCCACCCAGCTAACGTACGTTGAATCCTATCCAACATAAGAGACTGCAACTGCTCCTTTATCCTACCAATAAACAATGGCATACCTAAGAAGGAAGGTTAGGAATGCCACAACCAAAAATCCCTACAATTCTATGTTGAAATTGCCTCCCCAATATTCAAAAAAAAAAAATTGACTTTTATGGAAGTTAATTTATTAGCTAGAAGCTTTCTCATACAACTCAAAATTTTCATGAATTCCTTAGTCTCTCGCATAGTAGCCTCACCAACTACAGTGTCGTCTACAAACTGTTGACAAGAAATTACCTTTGTAATACCGGCAATCCTAATACCCTTAATCTTAGAGGATAAGGTAGAAGCAAGAATCGATCTTCCTAAAGCTTCAACCATCAAAATGAAAAGATATGGAGACAAGGGATCACCTTGCCTAATACCTCTTTGACCCCTAAAAAAACCACTTGGAATCCCATTGATGATGATAGAAAATTTATCAAATGAAATACAAACTCTAATCCACTTCCTCCATAGATCCCCAAAGCCAAATTTCTACAACACCTTGTCAAGGAACTTCTAAGAGACCCTATCATAAGCCTTTTGCATATCAAGTTTAAGAAGCATTCCCGCCAACTTGCTTTTGGACATAAAATATAATGTCTCGTGAACTATAATGATCCCATCTACAATCTGCCTACCATGAACAAAATCGTCTTAAAGAGGATAAATCAAGATGGGGAGAAGCCTTTTCAACCTATTACCAAGTATCTTAGTAGGAGTTTTTATATAGAGTATCACATAAGCTGATAGGTCTGAAATCCCTTAGAGAAGAGGCACCATGTTTCTTCGGAACTAAAACAATAAAGGTAGTATTTCATTCCTACAACAATAAAGAAGAATATTGGAATTCCCTTAAGGCTTCTAAAATATCCAAACCAAGAAGGTGCCAAAACATCTAAAAAACCAGTAGGAAACCCATCCGACCCAGGCACTTTTTCCTTATTCATACTAAATAGGTTGATCCTAATCTTATAATTAGAAAATGAGGTATTCAAAGCATTATTCATATCAACCATCACCACCTGGGGAATGTTCCTTCGAAGCATCCACATCTTCCTCCTTGTCTCTAGAAAACAAATCCTAAAAGAAGGATGCCATAGCAATAGAAATTTCTTCCTTATCTTTAAGGCATTCACCAAATTCCAATGTAATTTATCTTATTTTATTAGCACTCCTATGTTTCAAGGTTGAGAGGTGAAAAAACTTGGTATTCCTATCCCCCTCCTTAAGCCATGTAGCTCAATATTTTTACCTCCAAAAAGACTCCTCGTTGGTAAGAATATTATGAAATTCCATAAGAGTAATTTGCTCTTTGTTGGATAGCTCCTCTGATCAACCTTCACTTTGGCCTTTTTCCTCAATTTCCTATAATTCTTGAAATATTTTTTGCTTATTATGGGAGAGGTTCCCAAAAACCTCTCGATTCCACCTCTTCAAGTTAGCTTTGATAATTTTCAGTTTCTTGGCCACTTGAAATATAATAGTGCCATAGAAATTCATATTCCACCAAACCTTAATGAAACCTTCAAAATTTGGATGAGAAAGCCACATTGTCTCAAACCTGAAAGGATAACCTTTCGAACGTTTCTCCTCCATGAACTCTAACAGTAATGGGTTGTGATCAGAAGCAATTCTTGGTAAAGTCCTCAAAGAGAAATACTAAACCATGGTAAGCCAACTCATTGAAGTAAAGGCCCAATCAATCCTAGATTGAATCAGACCCCCTCCTCTTCTTCTATTGGACCAAGTGAATTTAGAACCTTGCAAATTAATATCTACTACTCCCATGGAGGTCAAGAACTCACCAAACTCCTCCATACTGTTCGAAAAAATAATCGAGCCTCCAAGTTTCTCACAAGGGAGAAAAATGGAATTTAAATCACTACAAAGCAACCATGGAAGGTCAAACAAAGAATCAAGGGCTTTTTAAGTCAACCCAAAGTTTCCTTCTATCCACAACAACATTAGGAGCATACACACTGGTAGAAATCCAAGAAAAATTAGTTTTTACAGCAAAAAAAAAAAAAAAGAGAACCTATCAACCTGATGAATGAGCTTACCCTTTGTAGAATTAGGATTCCAAAGCATCCACAACCCTCCATAAGAACCATGAGCAGCCCTACTCACACCTTCACACCCCTTCCAAACAAACCTTTGTAATCTATCAAAATCCTCATCACCCATCTTAGTTTTTTGTAAGAAAATAATATCAAATCTTTTTTCTAAAATCTTTTAGCACTCTTTGTTTAGTTGGGGAATGCAGACCCCAAATATTCCACGAGATAATCTTCATTACTTCAAGGATTGCGGAGCCTTCTCTTTGCTTAAAGGTAATGTAGGTTGGGAGCCATTAACCACATCTTGAGTCGTTTTCTTTAAGAGCACCTTGTATTTTTGGCCTTCCTGGCCCCTTTCCACTACTTAGATTTATTGTTTTTTAGGTGTTTTTTATGGACCGCATAGAGCCAATCATTCTCTTCTTTCTTAATTCTATTTATTGAGGAAGGAGTTTTTGTTTCTGAGATATCTTCTTTAGTTTAATATTTTACCTATTTAGAACTTCTTAAAAGCCATCCTCCTTCGAGGAAGACCATACCTCCTTTGATTCCTTGTCCAATGCATTTGTAGAAATCTCTTTCACTTCTACATCCCAAAGAGACTCCATGATAACTTATTCTTTTACCCTATCAAGAGGGGAAACAACCCTCTTATTATACAAAATAGGGGTAACTGCTCCTGAAAACACATGAGCCTCTTGAAGGGGGACAAAGGAACCTGAGCAGAAGGCAGTTGATCCCCTTGACAATCTAGGATCTCAAATCCCTTATTTCGAATAGCGTCCAACCCAGCCTCAAGACCAGAAGACAACTCTCCTAATATAAAAAATTTATTTAGATTCACCTTTGCACCCTTGGAATGCCCACCAACTTATGGAAAACCCCCAACAAGTCTAATATTTTTTAATTTTATACTAAAAAATTAAAATTTTATATTTTAATTTTTTTAAGTTTGATTATATGAGCATGAATTACCTTAGCTATGTAATTAATACCAAATTTTCGTAATTCAACTTTAATTATATAGTTTGTTTCAAATCATTTAAGTTATATGTGGCTTCTATTGGGGTAACTCCCATAAAAATACCATAATATTATTTCAATGAGTTTACACAGGTTTTTATGAGGGGTCCCAGTCCCCTCATACTTAGTGGGGTTTGAACCTTGGACCTCCCAAAGAGAGACCAAAGCCCTTACCACTGCAGTAAGCTTACAACTATCAAAATACCAAAATATAAAATGTGTTTTTTTCAATTGGTTATAAGGGATTGAAACGGGCCCCACCCATATTATATCATCACCACATAGTGGTATTACAACAAAGCTTGGATATTATCCATGTATTGCTTGGCAATATTTGAACCTTGGTCTCCTTAAATGTTGAAGAATCTAACCGATTGAGCTAATACCCCTTGATAAAATATTACATGTGTTGCAACATACCTTTTTATCACAAGTTTTTCATTTTTTCCTTAAATATATTCTTCAACTTCCTCAAAGTGCTATGTTTCCACAATCAAATCCTTGACAACATTTTGAGTAAGAGAAAATCTCACTTTGCCAATTGCCTTCTAAAATTTGAATTTATCAATATCCCAATTCACTAATTTATTTGTTATCTGGCTTCCTTCTCTATTAACATGCTCACACTTCTAAGAGATTGCCTCTAGTAATATATGATTAACATCAACAATTATATTATTTTTTATCCAATATCCACATCCTTTATTTTTCTTGATAATAAGGGGTTTGTCCCCCACCCTTGACAAATTATGACTCTCTTCTTTGGAGATTGAGAATTTACAAATAGATACACTCCTCGTATCAATTGAGATGCTATAGCTAGAAATCTATATCATTTACAGAAAATGTCTGAATTTATGGATATTTTCAATTTTTTGTATGAATACAAATATTCTAGAATTTAGCATCATTCTTGACATTTTTCTATAACAACATTTACAATACCAAAACATCATCTCTACTATCTATGCATTGCATCTTAGTAGAGTAATATTTCCAAAACATCGCACTATCATAGCCCGCTTTACCAAATCTAGATTGCTAGTTTTCTTCCTGAAGCACAAGTGCAACCACAAAAATTATAATAGATAGTTTATATGAAAGCACATTAGTGTTATAAAATAAAGCATATATTATCAAAAACATTAAAGTAAATCTTAATCATTATTTGATTCAGGTAATCAACATTTTCTTGTTAGCTTCATCTAAACTTACTACTTCCTCTAACCATGGAAACGAGAATTAAATTCCACGATTCTCAATCAAAACCCCTCTATTGGCTAACCTATCTACACATTTGTTTCCTTCCCTTAATTTATGTGTAAACCTGATTTCTTCAAACTCTTTAGCAAGATCTTGAATTTCCATAATTATCTCTTGTATGTTCCATGGAGCCTTTGTTTTCCTCAAAATTGCATTTATTACTATGAGAGAATCACCTTCCATCCATACTCTATTCCATTTCATTTGTTTGCATGTTTTTAACCCTTCTAAAGCCACCCAAGTTTCAACTTCATTATTTGTCTTAAATCCACTATTGAAAGCATAATGAGACAAAATATCTCCTCTATTATTTCTAATTATTCCTCCTTGTATTGTTGGTCCTAGAATTCCTTTAGATGCTCCATCAAAATTCAACTTAACTAACTCCATATTTGGTGGTTTCCACTTTATATTATTTATCTTCTTTTTGCCTATCTTGTACCCAAAATCATAATTCCATTTAATGAATTGACTCCATCTATCAAGGCTCTTTGCTTCTAGATTAGGGATTGGGTGAGTTGATAGGGTTGGTTTAGACTCCTCTATGGCTAAACATATCTTCCTTTTCATTATATTTAATATGCTTTCTTTTCCTTTAAATATTCTTATATTCCTTTCTAGCCATACAATCCAAAGTATTGTATCTTTTGATATATCCCATATTGTCTAAAAGCCTCACTTATATAAGTGTGCTGCCATTGCTTTAACCATACTTCAATTCTGCTATTCATCATCATGCATTTACCAAACATATTAAGAATCCATTGCCATAGTTTTTAGACTATTGAGCAATGTCCCAAGATATGGTTTATACTCTCCTCCTCATTTTTATAAAGAACACAATGAGAGGGGCCATGAAAACCCCTTTTCATAAGGTTATCCCAGGATAAAATTATTCTATGACCTACTAACCAAACAAACATTTTAAATTTAGGAATGCTTGGGCTATCCCAAATATCTCTCCATATTCTAGTGATATTACTATTTTTTTGGTGCTTTACATTATATCCACTTCTTGTTGTGTATTCTCTTGAGTTATTCAACTCCTAAATCAATTTATCATTGGCTCCCCTTGGAATAATAACAGTTGTTATATTTCTACTCAGTTGCCTCCTAGCATATCAATGTCTTGTATACTTGTAAAAAAATCGTCTTTCCATTTGTATCTTCCTTCCTTATCCTTGTACAAAATGTTTGAAACCCTATCACCATATTTGTCTTGAAGTAATCTCATCCAATGTTTCAATTTTAGATCTAAATTGAGTGATTTTTTATCACACGAAGTATCCATCCAAATAGAAATTTTTTCTCCAGTTTCCATCACGCATCTAAAACCTTTAATCATTAGATCAATAGATTTTTCTAAGCCATTCCAAAAAGCAAAACCATTTGGTAGAGAGAATGTAATAAATATTAAACTTGGGTCATTGGGCTCAACATACTTAGAAGAATTCTTGCCCATTTTCTTTGACTCTCTTTGTACAATCTCTAGATTAATTTTCCCCTAAGATCTAAGTTTGCACCTGTAAGAACTCTTAACCAAGACCTCCCCTAGTTTTATCAGTACACACCTTGCTCCATTTCACCAAAGAAAATTTCCTTTTATCATGTAAACCTGACCATAAAAATAATTACATAAAATAGATTACACTTTTTTCAACTGATTTTGGCATAGTATACAATGACATATAATATGTTGGAAAGGTATGTAAGACTGCCTTAATTAACTGCATTCTTCTTGCTAACTGTAGACACCAAAACAACACCAATCCGATTATGTGACTGCAAACACTGATCGCTTTGACAAACACAGCCCCCAGGGCAGCCCTCAGAGGTCAAACAATGGTCCTAACCACTTTCACAGCAATTTTGTAAGGTCGGGAAGGCAATTTGGCACCTTCGGACAACTTGCTCCATATTCGTCCCACCCTGGGACGAATTCAAATTGGAATCCGTCTCACCCAGGGACGAATTCTGAATTCATCCTGGGTGGGACGAATTCCAAGTTTAACGGGCAAAAAGAAGAATGGTGCCAAGTGGCAGCCTAGGACGATCAGTTGATGACTCCTGCCTCGCACGCGTGTGTGGGTGGATAGATAGGCCGTTAGAGGACTGTCACAAGGGCGATTATGAGAGCCCAAGTCCATGGAGGACCCCCCTCCCTCATGGGAAGACATGACTGCCACATGGCACCTATGACCAACACATGGCACTTGTGCTTCCCTCTCAAAAGAGACCCCATGGGTCTATAAAAGGTGGGACTTTTCTCACCCAAGAGGGACAGGTTGAAGGAGATTTCAAGCAACGAAGTGCTGCCGAGTTGAACACCCACTTGCATCCCCTTTGATTCACCTTCTCACATCCACCAATCTCTTTTGCAAGGGAGGTTGTTGGGTGGCTTTTGGAAGCTTGAATCTGACCCAAATCCAACATATGGACACCTGAATCAACCAATTTGCCGACCCCCCAATCCTAAGAGGTTTTGGGCCCATCCCTAGTGGATTGGCGCCAAGATCAAGTGCCAACGGTGGGAGGCCCACTTGGGCACCCCCGCACTTTCCAAGTTTTTGTTTCAAAAGCATTCTAGATTATTGTTTCAGGTTGCATTTCATGTTATTCTATTTGGTGAATTCATAGCTTCAATTTCATAACATTCTGATCAGATTTTATCATGCTTTGTGTCGCTTTGTTGTTTCACTAACTTGCAGGTGGCGATATCGAATTCCCGAGGATAGAGGCCAAATTGGGAGAATCCGACCATCTGGGTCATCCCAAAATGGCCCCAATTACATAACCCCCTTGTTTGCAGGCGTTTTGCGGGGTCCCGAGATTCGACATTGGAGCAGCAGCAGGTCGGCTTTTCCAACACAGAAGAATTCGTCCCACCCAGGGACGAATAGCAGTCAGAATTCGTCCTGCCCAGGGACGAATTCCAGTTGAAGGTAGATTGGCCAGCTGTCTCAGTGGCAGTGGCCTCTCGGTGATGTTTTCTGTCCTCTGTCAAGTTTTCAGGTCATTTAGAGTCATTTTACTCACTGTTTCAGACAAATGTTTACATGCATCTTTTGGCGATTTTAGAGAACAAACACTTTTCATTTGCAGCAGGTGCTACTGACATCTTCGTTGTTTCTTTGTTCACAGGAGGAGCAGCAGAGGTCAAGGACTCATCGACATCAGCGGCGGCATCATCTTGGCCCGTCCATTTCAAGTGTGGGCACGCGGGAAGAGGAACCTTAAGTCTCGATTGTAGTCAAATTCTTTTAACGCTCCTAGCCCCCGAAAAGGGAGGAGGCGTATTTGTAACAAGAGATCAAGAAAGTTTAATGAAAGGGCTGTGTTTTCTCCATTTGCTTGTATCTCTTCCAATGCGTTTCTTTCATTTCATGCAATTTACATTTCTAGGACTTAAGCGTATTTGATTTTGAATGCATCGCAATTAGTGTTTCCTTCGCCCAGAATCTCGTGCTTTCAGTGGCGATCACGGTGGGACTCTGTTCCCTAGTTTTTAAGATCACAAAAACTGATCAAATTTTTGTGTTTTGTGTTTGACAAGTACATTTTTTTGTTGCAGATCGTTATTCGTCTCTGGCTGTGGCGATTGCTTTATTGAAATTCGTCTGACCCTGAGACGAATTCAAATTCGTCTCTGGGGGGGACGAATTCTGTTTTGTAATTCGTCTCACAGAGGGACGAATTCCTGCCTGTAGATTTTCAGAGCAAAATTTCAGAAGCAACCGGTCTAGCAGAGAAGAGGTAGGGATTTTCATAATCTCTGTTAAATTTTTTGTTTCTATTTCTGTTTCTTTAATTGTTTTCATTTTATCCTGCATTGCATTAGGGAAAGTCATTTATGCTTGTTTCATTTTCGTTAAATAAAATGAATCCCACACACTTCACGCAATAATTTTAAACCAAGGAGCTGGTCGTAAGACCCCAACCCTTGAGCAAGACCAACGGTGGGTTCATCACCACCTTGGCTTAGCTTTGCATCCATTTCCCGATTGTCAACTGTTGTTAGGCGTAAATCCTGACGAAAGCCGACCGAGTGTCGCTGGGGTGATTCCCATGCGCGCGAGGATAAGTCTTCTATGGTAGGTGCCATTAACAGGACAATCCCCCTTCCGTACCGCCTACGTACCATGTACCTTCTGCTCTCACGTACCTATAGTCTCCCTCTCGTAAGGGCGGGTATATAGAGAGGTTGGTATATCGGCTCTGGTTGGTATATTGAAGGGGCGACCGTTTTGGGAGTTATATGAGCCGTCATAATGCATTTAAACGTTCTTCAAAACCTACAAAAACAAAACAAAACATCAAAATGCACTAAACCAGTTTAGGACACACTATTTAAACCCTTAAAAGAGATAATCACGGTTTGTGCATGTGTGTGTTCATTTCTGCTTAGTGTAACAAAAAAAAAATCATAAACAAAAAGATAAAAATCTACGCATTTTGTCATTTTCTCCAAAAAGCTCCAAGGATTCCCGTAATCGCTTGGTCACTCCAAAATGCCCCAAAGGTGTCCATGAACCCTTTGGTCAACCCAAAATCACCCCAAATGTGCCCATAAGTGATGCAGGAGCATCCAACAAAATATGGGAAATCTTATATTTTTCCCTAAATTTTAGTGCATCTTGTCGGGGCCATAACTTCTCAACCGTAGCTCCCTAGAGTTGTATTTCCCCAGAAATCAAGTTTTCGAGGCCAAATTCCATCATCTAGTGCCCCAAAATTAGGTTTTAAAATTGCGTGCCCAATTTTTTACACTTTTTGAGCTGTTCGGATGTCAATATCTCCTAATGTATTTAGAGCTAGGACTTGAAACTTCATTTTTGTCTTATCTACTATAAGAGGGATGCACACGCCAATTTTGGGCCCCATATGACTCATTTTCAATTTTAGGGATTTTTAGAGAGACATCGTCATGGTGCTCACCCGTAGCCAAGCCCAATCACGGGCGGAGGCTATGGGGAATGTCCAAGGAGGCATGAGTCACCTCCGTTACAATCCCAAGGATTTGGTCATACCACCTTGGTGACCTAACACACAAGGCAGTCCCCTCCACACCTTAAAGGAAAGGGACTACAAGGACACCTCTTCGAGGAGCACTCCTATTCAGCATAGCATTCAACACACACCCTTCCATGAGGGGTACATCCATAGGAGAGCTCCCTTAGATGCTCGCTATGAGTGGTCATCGCGCGACGAAGCGCTAGGTCAACATAGGGTTCGACGGGAGGGACCACATGATTACATTATCCCTCCTTCACCCCCTCTAGTTGTCAAGACTACAAAGAAAAATCCAGAGCACAAGGCTCTTCGGGTAGGGCGAGCTAGCTCCATCCATCCCTTTTTCACTTATGAAAGAGAGCAAGAGGAAGACCCCTACCTTCCTCAAGAGCAATATACATCGCGGGAGCAATACGCCTCCGCACCTGCTATCTATCAAGACCACTCACTGAGGCCAAAGCCCCGAGGGAATGCCGCTACCCCCAACAAAGGGAGGTCACCTATAGAGATCTTGGATCACTACGATCAAAAATATCTAGGAGAGGCATCTAGGCCTTCTAGACATGAGGCGACAAGACCAACCATCTTAGAATCTGTCAAGCACGTCGCACGCCAAATGCAATTCACGCAACTTGAGCTAGAGCGACTAGAGCGACTACATTTAGAGGAACTGTACTATATTAACAAAGAGCACCTTCAGCGCCAGGAGGATGAGTTGTTCCAACACACTATGCAGGAGAGCCAACATGAAAGGGAGTACGAGGAAAATCATCGCATTCCTCGAGGACAACAAACAGTGCGGCCTCAAGTACATGCCGCCTACATCGACAGAGGGAAGCGACCCATTGAAATTTTAGATCATCAAGATCGAGGCAAACACATAGGAGAAACATTCGAACCTCCTGAGCAAAATAGGGTAGACCAAATTGACCCGGTAGTCGCCAGACATGCCACCCGCCAAGCCCAAATCACGCAGCATAGAGCAAGGTCATCAGGAGTTAGAGGACTTATACATGCAGCGCAAAGCAGATAAGTTGTGCTATAAACTACCTGAGAAGACTCCAACCCCTCACACACATAAGACAAAACATTATGAGAGGCACAACCCCCGGGTGCGAGACGAGTCTCCGCGACCTTATCAAGCATCGCCCCCGATGCCTCCCAGACATGAGCGGGAGGCTGATCCTATAACCAATGATGGGTGCCTTCCTCAGACATCCACCCAAGTTTATGAGCCACCCTTAGAAATTCATCAAGAAGCCTCTAAGGAATCAGAGCAAGAAGAAGAGCGGGATGAAATGCCCTATCAAGGCATGGGGGGTGCTATCCAGTTACCCCTCCATACGCCCCAAGTTCCTCAACAAGAACCAATCAAAGAGGAGGAGCTCAAATCCCCCGATACATGCAAAGTGCTAGAGCACTTAGAGTCGGTAGAGACCAAGATTTTGGAGCTCCCAAGGCCCAACTTACATGAAGCTCCTTTCAAAGAGGATCAACCTTTAACCATAGGGCTACCTGATGATGCAGTCCTCCATGTCTCAGAATCTCCAGATTCTGATGAGCTATACTCACTAGTTGAAAGTGAAGATGAAACAGAGATAGCCCACAGCAATCACATACGACAACATCGGCATCCCATAAAATTTGAGGAAGCATGTCAACAGATAAACATAATACTAGGGCATGAGTGGCGTGTTAACCCACCGCAGTGGGACCAAGCATTACATCCACAACTTTGGGCACATAAAGATCAACTTCCACCCAGAGATCCCATAACAACATCAGTGCCGGGGGTAGACTCTATCCTCATATCCGTGCATAGGGCCGATCCATTCATGCCCATACCTCTAGAGCCAGATCCGAAGTGCAAAGACCATCAAGCTGGGGGTACCTCTATCCCCTGAAGAGCCATAATCCAAACCAAAAAGCTCCAAGGATTATCGCAATCACTTGGTCACCACCAAAAGCTCCAAGGATTATCGCAATCACTTGGTCACCCCAAAAGCTCCAAGGATTATCGCAATCACTTGGTCACCTCAAAAAGCTCCAAGGATTATCGCAATCACTTGGTCACCCCAAAAGCTCCAAGGATTATCGCAATCACTTGGTCACCCCAAAAAGCTCCAAGGATTATCGCAATCACTTGGTCACTCCCAAAAGCTCCAAGGATTATCGCAATCACTTGGTCACCCCAAAAGCTCCAAGGATTATCGCAATCACTTGGTCAAAACCCCAAAAAGCTCCAAGGATTATCGCAATCACTTGGTCAACCCAAAAAGCTCCAAGGATTATCGCAATCACTTGGTCAACCCCAAAAAGCTCCAAGGATTATCGCAATCACTTGGTCACCCAAAAGCTCCAAGGATTATCGCAATCACTTGGTCACCAAAAAGCTCCAAGGATTATCACAATCACTTGGTCACCCAAAAAGCTCCAAGGATTATCCAATCACTTGGTCACCCAAAAAGCTCCAAGGATTATCGCAATCACTTGGTCACCAAAAAGCTCCAAGGATTATCGCAATCACTTGGTCAAATCCCAAAAAGCTCCAAGGATTATCGCAATCACTTGGTCAAAATCCCAAAAAGCTCCAAGGATTATCGCAATCACTTGGTCACCCAAAAAGCTCCAAGGATTATCGCAATCACTTGGTCAACCCAAAAAGCTCCAAGGATTATCGCAATCACTTGGTCAACCAAAAAGCTCCAAGGATTATCGCAATCACTTGGTCAAACCAAAAAGCTCCAAGGATTATCGCAATCACTTGGTCAAACCCAAAAAGCTCCAAGGATTATCGCAATCACTTGGTCACCAAAAGCTCCAAGGATATTCCACAATCACTTGGTCAAAAATAAAAAATAATCAAAAACAACAAAAATTTGCATCTCATATCTAGGCATACTCAAATTCATCAATAGAGAGCTCTTCTCGCACTTCATATTCATATTCACAAAAATCAATCCATCAAAAATACAAAAATATGTAGTTGCATTAAGCATTGCATCCATACATTGCATATTTGTGGTCGTATAAGTCAAAGGCACCATAGGCTGTAATTGCTCTGCTAGTCCATCTTGTTCCACACTGTTCCATTTTACAAAAACAACAAAAACACCATGCATTGCTTTTACCACACTAGAGTCAGTGGTCTTTTAATGTATCAAGAGTTTTCGTGATTCAGTCATCATTTTGCTCTTTAGCCATGTAATGTATCAAGTCGAACAGATTTTACGAAGGTAGAGTCATACTTGAAATACACCTTGTTACGTAACATCCCAACACATATTTAAGACACATAAAACAATTCCCAAGTTGTGTGAACGAAAGATGAAACCTGCAAAGTAATCCAGGTCACCATAAGCGAAACGGTTATCTTGCTCATCCCCCTGTGCGAATGACCCCAAGAATGCTGAGAGTTGGCAAAAGGACAAGCATCCTCCCTACCCAATTCCCTAAGAATCCCTAAAGTTCTCAATAATTGCAAAACATCAAAAAATTTGCAAAATGTCAAAACTCCAAAATTTGACATCCTATAGTGCACACATCAAAGGCACAAGCAATAGTGATTTTCATCACTCCATATCCCCAATCCCTTGCTCAAAAGAAAAACAAATCAAAATAAACAGTGATCTTATCACTACAAACGAGCAAGTATCCCAATACAATTGAAGAAAAGAAGGGAGTTGAACTTGAATCCCTGGAACTCTCAGCATTCTAAAAGGTCATGAGGCAAGCCTCAGTACCGGTTTGGTTGATAGCCTATCGATAACTGGCGGTAAACTTCTCGCATGACGATATATCTATCACATTAACTTGCGTACAGATCAATGTTTGCATGTGGATGAGCTAGCTTATGGCATCCTGGATAACACCGTAGATTAATCTAACTAAATACAACAAAGGAGTTAGTGGAGCTAATTAGGTGATCCTCAGTACGAGTTCGGTTGAAAGCCCATCTGGCAATGGCGGTATCCTGATAAATACCACATAAATGAACTCAATTGCACACACGAGGATGTGAAATAGCTTGGTCAAAAACAAGTCCGATTCATACCTTGTTCAAAAGTCTTGTAAGATAAAGTACAATCATGGCTAGTGAGTTAAAACCGTCTCGAGTCTCAGAAAACCTTAGCTACATTTCTAAACCAACTGCGCTACTTTTCATCCTTACAATACCATCAAAAAATACAAAAAAAGAAAAACCACATGTATACATACAAAGTCATGCATCACAACAATCGCCTAAAAACAAAATAACAGAGTTCTAAATAGTCTATGGTGCCATAGCCAAACATCACAAATCCCATTCATCCATTTCATATCTGCATATCACATATAAATCAAAAACATTTGCATTCATCATAGCATATGCATCCATCAAAATAAATCAACATGCATACATCCATATTCATCAACCATCATGCACAAGATCAAAGAAAATCAAAACAACAAAAACAACAAATAAATGCAACACAAAAACAAAAAGCAATAAACATTGCCAGACACAAGTGCTCTTGCACTTAACCTCTTGGCATAGAAAAACTGATGTCGGGGTCTACATTGTCACTATCCTACTCCCTAAGAAGGCTACCATAGCCGGACCGCTCCACGGGAAGACGGATTTTTGACAATTTCATCCCCATTACGACGTCACAAAAGGGTCAAAGCCCACTCAAAAACAACAAGAAAATGCAACACAACACAAAAAGCAATAAACATTGCCAGACACAAGTCTCTTCAAACAAAAAAACAAAAAAAGCAATAAACATTGCGACACAAGTGCTCTTGCACTTAACCTCTTGGCATAGAAAATCGATGTCGTGGTCACAAATTGTCACTATCCTACTCCCTAAGAAGGCTACCATAGCCGGACCGCTCCATCGGAAGACGGATTTTCGACAATTTCATCCCCAAATGGCATCACAAATGGGTCAAAGCCCACTAAAACAACAAAAAATCAAAACAACAAAAAAAACAACAAAAAAAAAAATAAATGCAACATAAAAACAAAGCAATAAGCATTGCCGGACACAAGTGCTCTTGCACTTAACCTCTTGGCATAGAAAATCGATGTCGGGGTTCAAATTGTCACTCTACTACTTCCCCAAGAAGGCTATCATAGCCGGACCGCTCCATGGGAAGATGGGTTTTTGACGATTTCACCCCATTATGGCATCACCAAAAGGGTTAACACCCACCAAAAATAGGTCCAAATGTTGGAAAAATTGCACATGCTTAACGGTAAACCATCTAAAGGCACCCTTGCACAAGTCATCTTGGGTCAAGCGACTCATCGCTTTTCTCATGAAGGTCATTCCCTCATCGATTCGTCGCTTGAGGGGGTAGTCACACTTAGTCACCAATCAACAATCACACACCCAATTAAGGAAAATGACATGCATTCAAAGAATCATTGACAAAGACAATCACGCTCCTGCTTGGGGCAGTAAACAAGCAACAATCAAATCAATCAAACACTTGGCATTTCGTGAATCATGAACACAAGGTTCCCCTGTGGATAAAACGCCCTTCGCCTATTCATGACTGATCAATGTCTAAGTTCAAGTCACACCTCACCAAAATAGGTTAACACTTGAAATCAAACTCCTTAGCTCGTCAGAAGCAAGGATTCAAGAATGCATGCCCTTTCCATACTTGGGGCATCAAAAGTTGGTTAGGTTACCAAGAAACCCTAATCATTAGTGCTTTGGTTATCTATTTTTGCTCGATGCTGCGCCATGCACAACGCATCCCAAAAAGGGGCATCTGTAGACACCAAAACAGCACCAATCCGATTATGTGACTGCAAACACTGATCGCTTTGACAAACATAGCCCCCAGGGCAGCCCTCAGAGGTCAAACAGATGGTCCTAACCACTTTTACAGCAATTTTGGAAGGTCAGAAGGCAATTTGGCACCTTTAGACAACCTGCTCCAAATCCGTCCCACCCTGGGACGAATTCAAATTGGAATCCGTCTCACCAAGGGACGAATTCTGAAATCGTCTCCTAGGTAGGACGAATTCCAAGTTTAACGGGCAAAAAGAAGAATGGTGCCAAGTGGCAGCCCAGGACAATCAGTTGATGACTCCTGCCTCGCACGCGTGTGTGGGTGGACAGATAGGCCGTTAGAGGACTGTCACAAGGGCGATTATGAAAGCCCAAGTCAATGGAGGACTCCCCTCCCTCATGGGAAGACATGATTGCCACATGGCACCTATGACCAACACATGGCATTTGTGCTTCCCTCTCAAAAGAGACCCCATGGGTCTATAAAAGGTGGGACTTTTCTCACCCAAAAGATGCAGAGTTGAAGGAGATTTCAAGCAACGAAGTTCTGCCGAGTTGAACACCCACTTGCATCCCCTTTGATTCACCTTCTCACATCCACCAATCTCTTTTGCAAGGGAGGTTGTTGGGTGGCTTTTGGAAGCTTGAATCTGACCCAAATCCAACATATGGACACCTGAATCAACCAATTTGCCGACCCCCCAATCCTAAGAGGTTTTGGGCCCATCCCTAGTGGATTGGCGCCAAGATCAAGTGCCACCGGTGGGAGGCCCACTTGGGCACCCCCGCACTTTCCAAGTTTTGTTTCAAAAGCATTCTAGATTATTGTTTCAGGGTGCATATCATGTTATTCTGTTTGGTTAACTCATAGCTTCAATTTCATAACATTCGATCAGATTTTATCATGCTTTGTGTCGCTTTGTTGTTTCACTAACTTGCAGGTGGCGATATCGAATTCCCGAGGATAGAGGCCAAATTGGGAGAATCCGACCATCTGGGTCGTCCCAAAATGGCCCCAATTACATAACCCCCTTGTTTGCAGGCGTTTTGCAGGTCCCGAGATTCGACATTGGAGCAAAAGCAGGTCGGCTTTTTCAACACAGAAGAATTCGTCCCACCCAGGGACGAATAGCAGTCAGAATTCGTCCCGCCCAGGGACGAATTCCAGTTGAAGGCAGATTGGCCGACTGTCTCAGTGGCAGTGGCCTCCTGGTGATGTTTTCTGTCCTCTGTCAGGTTTTTAGGTCATTTAGAGTCATTTTACTCACTGTTTCAGACAAATGTTTACATGCATCTTTTGGCGATTTTAGAGAACAAACACTTTTCATTTGCAGCAGGTGCTACTGACATCTTCGTTGTTTCTTTGTTCGCAGGAGGAGCAGCAGAGGTCAAGGACTCATCGACATCAGCGGCGGCATCATCTTGGCCCGTCCATTTCAAGTGTGGGCACGCGGGAAGAGGAACCTTAAGTCTCGATTGTAGTCAAATTCTTTTAACGCTCCTAGCCCCCGAAAAGGGAGGAGGCGTATTTGTAACAAGAGATCAAGAAAGTTTAATGAAAGGGCTGTGTTTTCTCCATTTGCTTGTGTCTCTTCCAATGCGTTTCTTTCATTTCATGCAATTTACATTTCTAGGACTTAAGCGTATTTGATTTTGAATGCATCGCAATTAGTGTTTCCTTCGCCCGAAATCTCGTGCTTTCACTAACGATAACCATCTATCTTTCCAAGATGGCAGTTTATTATGAACTTTACTAATATTTGGATTCCATAAATCTATCCTCATTTTCCTCCCAAATAAAGGAATTTCTAGATAAGTTGTTGGTAAATTTGCCTCCTCCATTTGAAAAACCTATAAATTCTTGCTTTGATATTAGTTGGAGTGTTAAGGAAGTAAATTTTAGATTTTGTCCTATTAACATTTTGCCCTGATGCTCTTTCATATTCATTTAAAAATTTATTCAAAACTCTAGCCTCATTTATCCTCGCCCTTCTAAAAAGGGTTGTATCATCTACAAACTATTGATGGGTGATGTTGTCAATGTTATTACTAATCTTAAGTCCACTTATAAGCCCATATTTGTAAGCCTTATTTAAGTTCCTACTCAAAACCTCTACCATAATAATGAACAAATAAGGAGATATAGGATCTCCTTGTCTAAAGCCTCTCTTGAATTTAAAATATTTTGTTACTAACCTATTGACCAACACTGAATAAGAAACTATAAATACAAGCTTTAATCCATCTAACCCTTTTCTTCCCAAATTCAAAATTTTCTAAAACTAAAAAAAGAAAATCCCATTTTACCCTATCATAGGATTTAATCATATCAAGTTTTAAGATCATTGCTTTCTCTTTTCTTGAAGTTATTGAATGTATAACTTCATGAGCTACTATGATCCCATCCAAAATTTGCCTCCCTTTCACAAATCGTCCTTGCTCTTTTGAAATAGTTTTGTCTAACAATGGCCTTAATCGATTCACCATCACTTTGGAACTAATATTATATGCTAAATTACATAGGCTAATGGGTCTAAAAGAATAAACAATTCAACATCCTTCTTTATTGGAATTAAGGTAAGATATGTTGCATTTATTTTATAAGGTATGTATTGTTTTACCCTAGACTATTCCATTGCTACCAATAAATAATCCTTCACTATATCTCAATTATGTTGGTAAAAAGTTGTAGAGAGCCCATTTGGACCTAGGGATTTATCCTTATTAAAAGAGAAAAGATCTAAATGAACTTCTTCTAGAATAATAGGCTCCATCAGTTTCCTATTTTCTTCATATGTTATAATTTAAGGTACTTGAAGAAGTTTATAATTAAGAACTTTAATCTCCTCTGATCCTAGGATATTTTGATAAAAAAACTTTACCTATTTTCTAATTTCACTCTGATATTCAATCCAAACCCCTTCTATTTATTTAATTATACTAATTCTAGATTTAGAACTTTGTACTATAGCCATCCTATGAAAAAACTTTGTAGTTTTATCTCCTTTTAACCAAGTCTGCCTTGATTTTAATCTCTAGGATTTCTCTTCCTTACTCAAAATATTATGATATTCACTAAGCAAATACCTTTCCTCCGAGCTTGGATTATTATGATCACCTTTTTAGAATTTTGAAAGTTTATCTTTTAGTTCTTCTTTCTTCTAAAAAATGTTTCCAAAAGTGTTCTTGTTCCATTCTTTTAATCTAGATTTCATAGATTTAATTTGTTTTGGAAGAGCATACAACCCATCATTTCCTAAAGAATTCCATGTTTGTGCTATCATATCAAAAAATTGAGGATGGTCTTCATCTCTTAAAACCTTCTATTATATTCTTTAAAAGTATATTTTATAAAAAAATAAAAAAATATAATTAGCAAAATTTCAAACTTAAAAGCACCCAATAATACAAAACTACACATACAACAAAAACAATAATTCTCTATTATATGGTATGAGCTCAATAAATTAAATATCCTACAAGAGGAGATCTAGAATAGGATCTTGTCAAATTATATATGCATAATTGTCTTACCAAGTTAAATTATAAGAACGTTTAGAATCGACTGATTTAGGGCAATTTTTCTAAAAATGACTCATATTTTAGGAGTCATATCTTTGCATAGAATTGTTTGATTCAAACAATTCTTCTGCCATTTTGTGTGAAATTTGAAGAGCTTTGAAAGGAGTGGTCATTCAAAATAATCCAAGTAGTATTGAGGGAGACATGACCATGCACAAATAATCATCCAAAACAAGGGTAACATTAGGGTAATTTTTTTAATATACCTCATCTTTTAGGAGTCACATATTTGTGAAGAGTTGTTTGATTTAGATGATTCTTGGACTAATTTGTATGAAAAATTAAGAGCTTTAAAATGAGTGGTCATATTAAGAAATCCAAGTAGTACCAAGGGAGATATGACCCTATGAATTCAGCCATCCAAAACAAAGATAGTGATGATTTTTCAAGTCAATGGAAACAAAATTGCAAATATTTGTCAGTTAGGGTCCAGATGACGAGAGGAGCAATGGAGGGATAGGATATCAATGAGATAAAACATTTTTTCGACATATAATTTTTCAACTAAGTTTCATTTATCCCTTTATTATCTTAGAAGTTTTACATGTAAATTATTGTAGGTTTATTTCAAATAATATAATCACTATAGGATATACTAGTAAATTTTAGTAGATATTGAGTTATAGTTTCCTTCCCATGGATTGATTTATAACTTAATACTTAAAGTCATACCTAGTGGTACATGTTAGGGATGATCTCATAGAGAAATGATCTTCATTGCTAAAAGATAAGGCAACCATTGGTAACTTTAATGGGTCTTGGTCAAGGGCTTTAACTTTGAAAAAATAGATTGATAGGAGATGGAAGTATCTAAGAGTAAGTCTATCCTTTATTTTCAAAGTTTTATTCTTAGCCATTTTTCTATTCCAAGGAGGAAAGAGATGGAATCCTTAAAGGGGGTCCTTGGTTTAAGAGAAAAGAAGGACTCTTCCTTACCCGTTGGTATGAAGGCTTTGCAACTAAAAACGTAAATCTATCCATAGTACCAATATAGGCCAAGATGTATGGGTTTCCCATTGAATTTTAGGAAATTAATACCTTAAAGGCAACAGGAAACACTCTAGGAGAATTCTTTGAGATTTTAGAAACTACAAAATATAGAGTTTTGGCTATTTATGCCTAGATATTGGTCATGATTGATATGAGTAAACCTTTACTAGAATCAATCGTTCTTAACTATGGGGGTAAGTTGTGAATCCAAACCATGGACTATGAGAACATATCTTTTACATGTAGCAAATCTCATGAGGTGGGATATATTGAGAGGTCATACCTTAATAATACTCTAGTAGAAACATTTGTAGAAAATTGTAAGAGAAACTTAAAAATGAAAATGGATGGGGATGGTTTTGAACTTCTAAAAATAGGTCAAAACATATGAAAGTAGATAAATAATGGAGACCAATAAGTAAGGCTATTGGAATAAATACCAATTAAAGCTTTAGCAAATGAAAAAAAAAAAATTCAATCTTAGAGGACATGTAACAACATGATCAAAATATTAATAAGAAACTATCTACACAGTATGATCTTGACTTAAGGATGAAAATTCTTGCTAAACCTAAGGAATGTGCCTCATCAGATTTTAAAGAATCTTTAATGCACCATGCACCGTTCAAGAGAAGTAAAGTGGTAGAGGAAACACAATGTTATAGGTTAATACCTCTACCATTAACAAGGAAATACCAAATAATGAGCAGGATAATACAAAAGCTTTCTTAGCAAAGCCAGGAGAGGATAAATCTAATGAAAAGAAAAGTTGTGAAAGAATATTGATAAATAGAATAATAAGGCCTACTCTCGATACTAGCAAAGAAAAAAGAGAAAAACGTTCATATTGTCAAGTGAGGGCTAGGGAAGCAAGAGCAAACATAAAGAAAGTAACATAATCTAAGTTGATTGAACTTCTCTTTACAAAACAAGAAAATAATATTGGTAATTTGTAGGAGGGACCAACAACCCCTAATGAGACATGATTACCATCTCATGGATTATAAAGGCTATTAATGCTCCCTTAAATTAGAGGTATATTAGGGACCTTTGTTTAAGTAATAAGCTCGATATGTTTTATATCTAGGAAACTAAAATGACAAAAGAAGTTTCCAAAACTATGAAAGTAGTATAGGCAAGGTGTGAATAGGATGTTGTGGATTCAAAAGGAGCAACAAGATAAATTCTAACATGTTGGAATCTAGTTAGAACCTCTTGTGAAACCATTTATAAAACTAGGCATTAGATAGCCTCATTAGTCACATGCTACTTTGTAGATATTCGTTTCATCCTTATCAATCTCTCTGGACCTACAACTCAATTAGGTAGATAATAAGTATGGAGTGGTATTGAAGCTTTTATGAGAAGTAAATACCAAGAAATATGATTCATGATCATAGGGGATTTTAATGCCATAACCAAGATGGATGAAAATTTTGGGGAAATTAGAAATATAGTCCAAATTATGATATATTTCTCAACTTTCATTCAAAACAATAGTCTATGGGAGGTTCAGTTTGAAAAGGATGACTATACATGGACTAACAACAACATAGGCTAAAATATGATAGCTAAAATATTGAACAAATACATACTCACAGATCATTGGCTAGATGAAGGGACTTGTGCTAAAATTAATATCTTAACAAGGATTGGTTTAGGTCTCTGGCCAATAAGAATTAAAATGGTGGTAAGTGAATTCAATTTTTTTTTTTTTTAAATATGAGTATGTCCAAGGGATTGAGCAGTTCATAAAATACCTCATTTGGCATGTGTAACCCCGGTTCAAATCTCAAGGTATCATAGTACTGAAGGGTATGTCACACCAACACCATTGGCTATGTTAAAAATTTTACCCAGTGCAACTAGAGGTTATAGTGGTAGCAAGGAGCAGGATTAAAACCCATGAAGAGGAGATACAAAAATGTAACAAGTTATTGATTCCTCTAGTATACAAAAAAAAAAAAAATGTGCAGATGTGGGAAGACCATCCTCAACTTATCTATATGAAAGCACAAACATGGAAGTCTTCAAAAATTAGTAGGTTGTATACACTTCCAAAAAAAATCAAATCAATGGCATATAGATTAAAAGATGGAACAAGAACACTCTCAAAAATATTTTTGAGAAGAAAGAAGAACTAAAAGATAAACTTTCAAAATTACAAAAATATGAGCACAATAATCCAAGATTGGAGGAAATGGAGTTGCTTAGTGAATATCATAATGCTTTTATTAAGGAAGAGAAATTTTGGAGATTAAAATCGAGATAAACTTGGTTAAAAGGAGATTAAAACATAGAGTTTTTTCATAGGATGACAATAGTATAAAGATCAACAACTATAATTTGTAGAAGGGGTTTGTATTGAATACCAAATGAAATAAAAAAGGAGGCAAGGCTCTTTTACTAGAATATTCTAGGATCAGAGGAGATTGAAGTTTTTAATGATAAGTTATTGCAAGAAGTACGTTTAGTTATAATAGTTGAAGACAATAGCAAATAGATGGAGCCTATTATTCTAGAATAAGTTCATTAGACTCTTTTCTCTTTTGATAAGGATAAATCCCCAAGTCTGAATGGACTCTTTATATAATTGTATTAGCATAACTGGGAAATAGTGAAGGATTATTTATTGGTGGCAATGGATCCGTCTAGGGTAAAATAATACATACTTTGTAAAATAAAATAAAACATATCTTACCTTGATTCCAAAAAAAAAAGGATGTAAAATTGTTTGATTTTTCAAACCCATAAGCCTATGTAATATGGCATATAAGATAGTCTTCAAAGTGATGGCAAATTGGCTAAGATCACTATTAAACATAATTGTTTCAAAAAAGCAAGGATTATTTGTGAAAGGGAGACAAAATTATGGATGGGATCATAGTAGCTCATGAAGTAATGCATTTAGTAGATTTTAGAAAAGAGAGAGCAATGATATTAAAACTTGTTATGAATAAAGCCCATGATAGGGTCAAATCAGATTTTCTTTTGTAGTATTATAAAGTTTGGATTTGGGAACAAATGGGTTGAATATATTAAAGCATGTATGTCTATAGCAGCATATTCAATGTTGGTCAATGGGCTAGTAATATAATTATTTAAAGCCAAAAGGGGTCTTAGATAGGGAGATCCTTTATCACCATATCTATTCATTGTTATGGCAGATTTATTGGGAAGGAACTTGAAGAAGACATACAAATATGGGCTAATAAGAGAACTTAAGTCTAGTAGTAACATTGGCAACATCACCCTTCAACAATTTGTAGATGATACAACCCTTTTTGGGAGGGCAAGGAAAAACAAAGCCTAATATTTGAATAACTTATTAAAGGAATATGAAAGAGGAATAAAGGCAAAACGTTAATAGGATAAAATCCAAAATTTACTTTCTAAACATTCCAACTTGAATCAGTGTGGGGATATGTAGGTTACTTCAAATGGAGGAGGCAAATTTTCTAGCAACATATCTCTAGAAAGTTTAAAATAAACTATTGAAATGGAAAGATAGATGGTTGTTGTTAGAAGGAACAACACAACTAATTAAATCAGTCTTACATGTCATTCGAAAATATTATATTTGCTTGTATATTATGCCAAAATTGTTGGAAAAAGTTTAATCTATATTATGCGGTCACTTTTGTGGTTAATATTACATAATAAAAAGGAATTTCCTTTGGTGAAATGGATCTAGATGTGTCATGATAAAAATAAATGAGGTATCGATTTAAGAGTTCTTATGGTCCTTGTATATTATGCCCAAATCGATAGAAAACAAATTATCTACATTATGTGGTCAAGATTACATAATAAAAGGAAATTTATTGTAGTGAAATGGAGCAAGGTGTGTAATGATAAAACTAGGGGAGGTCTTAGTTTAATATTTATTACAGATGCAAACCTAACTCTTAGGGTAAAAGTAAGAGTCAAAGACAATGGACAATAATTCTTCTATATTTTTTTGTAGTGAAAAACTAAATTTTATTAAATAGAAATCATATTACATAGTCGTGAGGCCTTCCATACATGGGTTGTAGCTTGGAAGTACCTCAAAATATACATGCCTATAATCCCATGAAGGCTAAATTCCCAAATAGAGAATAGACAAAAAATGCACAAAAAGGTATTGCTACACCAAATCATTGAACAAAATATTAGGGTAGGACTCCTCAAAACTATAATAAGATAAAACCATCAGTTTATTTTCCTTGTATATCGGACATTCTCTCAAAACCACATTTGAGAGGTCTTCATTTCCAATGGTGATTGTAAATTACTATAGATCCACCCACTCATCTTGCTAATATCCACTATTATATGTTTATCCTATCTCCACCTTTCCACGTACATAGTAATTCAAACAATTCCTAATCATGAAACATAGGAGTTTCCATACTATTACTTATTCCTTTCCCATCATTGGGGTAATCTTGTCGAAGCAAAACTTGCAAGTCCATACAATATTACCCTAAAATTTATCCTCAACTATAATCCCACCAATGATGACCTCTCTCTATTCCCCAATTAGTCAATCTATTTGTAACTCTGTTCTTTTCCCTCACCATGTGGAGAAATTTTATTTGTGCTCTATTTTTAAACCCATAATATTATCCAAGATTCATTGGATCCTCCATTCCTTTTCCCCCCTCCTGTTTGTTCAACCTATTGATTAAGACCTAAGAGTCAAACTCGACCTTAATTCTTGAGTATCCTTGCTTAAGAACCATGGATAAGCCTTCATAGATGGACATGGCCTCTACCACCATGTTGTTATTCCTCCTAATGCCTTGATGGAAGCTGAAAACCATCATCTCTTTATGTATACAACCCACCCCTATGATTCCTCTAGATTTCTATGAGTAGCACCATCGATGTTAACCTTAACCCAATCCATCGATGATGACTTTCACTTCCCTCCCATGTCCAAATTTTTAGGAGGAGCCTTCCTTATTCCTAAGCTCCAATTCTATAATGATTGGAATTGAACCCACCCGGGGATCATAATCCTAAGAAGATCCAATAACTCCTTGTCTTTAGTCATAAGCTAAGAATATTTGATTCCTCTTACAACCTCTCTAATATTGAGCAAGATTCTCAAGAAAATTGATTCCTTGGATGAGAACTCATCACAATTAATATGCCTTTTGTGCTCTAACCACACCTATCATAAATTGAAGGCCTTGAAACAATGAACTACAAGGGTAGACTATCCACCTGCCCTCTAAAGCCCCACAGATCAATGAATTGCTCCAATGAGACATCACCAAGCCAAGGCAAATTAAAAAACTTTTCACCTTGGTCCCATATACAACCAATACAGGGACATTGAACTAGAAGGTGGTCAATAGGTTCTCCTACCCCATAACAGAGCACACACCATTATGGGTCCACCAAGCCCCTCTTATGAAGATTATCTTGATTCAAAATCCTATTCTAAATGGTTAACCAAATGAAAATGCTAACTTTCATCCAGATACTTGAATTCCACACCTTCCAAATTTCCCTCTCCCTAACCAATCCTTATATGAGCCAGTCATATCCCTTCTTGATGGAATATCATCCATTTCCTTTATCACCCCATTCCAAAGAGTCCTATTCTAACCACAAGCACTACCTTTGATCCAAAAGTAGCCCTTAGACCATCCTTATCTTCTTTAGCTATCTATATCAAAACTAAGAGGTCTTTCCACCTCCTTAAACCCACTCCTCCTTCATCTTCCTCCTAAAAGTCCTGAACATAGATCCATTTTGTATTCTTAAAAATCTCTACAAAATTACCTAGGTTCGAGAACTAGGAAGTAATTAGTTGGTAAAAGTCCCATGCATCATCCCAAAATTTTATCTCTCCCATTTATGACTTTCTAGAATAGCCTTGTAGTAATAACAATACTAGCCTTTTGAATTGTAGTCCAAATGATGGACCTCCCCCCTAGTTAAAGGGGAGGCTATAAACTAGTTTCATTCTAAGTAAATGTGTTGAGCCCAATAATCCAAGCATAATTTTTATTGCATTCTTTCTACCAAATGGTTCCACATGGAATGATTTTAAAAAATCCATTGATTAATCAATTAAAGGTTTAATATGGGTGGCGATAACTAGAGAAAATATTTCCATTTGGAGGGATATGTGGTGTGATAACAAACCACTCAATCCAGATCTAATTTGAAACCATGGATACAATTACTTCAAGATAAATATGGTGATAAGGTTTCAAATATTTTGTACAAGGATCAAGAAGGAAGATACAAATGGAGAGAATATTTTTTTCAAGTATAAAAGGCATTTATGTTAAGAGGCAGTTGAGTAGAAAGATAACAACAATAATTATTTTGAGGGGAGCCAAGGATAAGTTGATTTGGGAGTTTAATACCTTAGGAAAATAAACAACAAGAAGTGGATATAATGTAAAGCACCAACAAAATAGGAATATCGCTAGAATATGGAGATATATATGGGATAGCCCAAGCATTTCTAAAGTCAATGTTTATTTGGCTAGTAGGTCATAGAAGAATTTTATCCTAGGATAACCTTATGAAAATGGGTATTCATGGCCCTTCACACTTTGTTCTTTGTAAAAAGGAGGAGGAGAGTATAGACCATCTCTTGGGATACTGCTCAATAGTCTAGAAACTATAGCAATGAATTCTTAATATGTTTGGTAAATGCATGTGATGAAAGATAGAATTGAAGAATGGCTAAAACAATGGGAGAGCACTTTTAAAAGTGAGGCTTTATAGACAATCTAGGATATATCAAAATATACAATTCTTTGGATTGTATGGCTAGAAAGGAATAGAAGAATATTTAAAGAAAAGAAAAGTAGTTTAGAGGTAATGAAAAGGAATATCTGTTTAGCCATAGAGGAGGCCAAACTAACCCTATAAAATTACCCAATCCCTAATCTAGAAGTAAAGAGCCTTGATATATGTATTCAAGTCATCAAATAAAATTATGATGTTGGGTATAGGAGAAAAAAAAATAAGGAAAATAATATAATGTGGAAATGACCAAATGTGGATTTGGTCAAATTGAAGTTTGATGGAGCCTCTAAAGGAAATTATTGACCAACATAAGGAGGAATAATTAGATATACTAGAGGAGAGATTTTATCTCATTATGCTTTCAATAATATATTTAAGATAAATAATGAAGTTGAATCTTGGGCGGCTTTGGAAGGGTTGAAAATATGCCAACAAATAAAATGAAACAGAGTATGAATAGAAGGTGATTCACTCATAGTAATAAATGCAATTTTGAGGAAAGCAAAGGCTCCATAGAACATGTAAGAGATAATTGTGGAAATTCAAAACTTGCTATAGAGTTTGAAGAAATTAGGTTTACACATACATTAAGGGAAGTAAACAAATGTGCAGATAGGCTAGCCAATAGAGGGGTTTTAATTGAGGATCATGAAGTTAAATTCTCTTCTCCATGGTTAGAGAAAGTAGTAAGTTTAGTTGAAGTTGACAAGAAAATGTTGACTGCCTGATTCAAATAATGATTAAGATTTACTTTAATATTTTCTATTGGTAATATCTGCTTTATTTTATAACATTAATACACTTGCATATAAACTATTTATACTAAATTTTGTGGTTGCATTGTGCTTCAAGAATGAAACTAGCAATCCAATTATGGTAAAGTGAACTACAAGAGTGAACTATTTTTTAAATATTACTCTGATAAGATGTAATGCACAAATAGTAGAGGTGAAGTTTTGGTAATGTGAAGGTTGTTGTAGAAAATATCAAGAAGGATGTTGAATTTTGGAATATTTATATTCACATAGAAAATTGAAAAAGATCCAAAAAATGAAAATCAAGAATTCAGACATTTTATGTAAAATGATGTAGGTTTCTAGCTATAGCAACTCAATTGAGATGAGAATTGAATGTGTTTATAAAATCTCAAGCTCTAAAGAAGAGGTTGTGATTTGTCAAGGGTGGGGGATTGAGTACAACCCCTTGTTCTCCAACAAAAAAAATAGTTCTTATGGATGTAAACTTAGCTCTAAGAGGAGAATTAATTTAGAGATTGCAAAAAGAGAGTCAAAGACAACATACACAAATTCTTCAAAGTAAGTACATTGGAACCAATGACCTAAGCTTAATATTTATTGTATTCTCATTGCTAGATGGTTTTACACTATAAAATGATTTAAATAGATCAATTGATCTAGTAATAAAGGGTCTAATATGGATGGTGGGAAGTGGAGAAAAACTTTCATTTGGATGGATACTTTTTTTTTTAAAGCGAAAAACTCCTTGCAGGGCCACCTTGGTCTGAGAGACCATGACCAGGGGTTCTACACTGTCAAAGTCACCCGAGAGTCATACTCAGCCCTGCCTGCACCAACATTATCAATTGGATTTTGGGTACCCAGTTCAACTTTTTGGTAGGGTGGAGATTTGAACCTAGGACCTCCCTTGGAGGATTGTCCTCTCCTCTCCAACTCACCTACAACACCTAGGTATTTGGATGGATACTTGGTGCGATAAAAAAACCACTTAATCTAGATCCAATTTTGAAACCATGGATGAGTTTACTTCAAGATAAATATGGTGTTAGATTTTTAAAAATTATGTACAAGGATCAAGAAGGAAGATATAAATGGAAATAATTGTTTTTACAAGTATATGGCACTTGTTGCTAGGAGGTAATTGAGCAAAAATATAACAATGGTGATTATTTTGAGAGGAGACAAGAATAAGATGATTTAGGAGTTGAATAGGGCAGGAGAATATACAATAAGAAGTGGATATAATGTAAAGCCCCAATAAAATAGGAATACCATAATAATATGAAGAGATATTCGGGATAGACCAAGCATTCCAAAAGTTAAAATATTTGTTTGGCTAGTATGTCATAGAAAATTTTTATACTGGGATAACCTAATGAAGAGGGGTTTTCATGGCCGCTCACAATGTGTTCTATGTAAAAAGGAGGAGGAGAGTATAGACCATCTCTTAGGACACTTCTCAATAGTCTATGAACTATGGTAATGGATTCATAAGATGTTTGGTAAATGCATGATAATGAATAATAACATTGAAGAATGGTTAAAGCAATGGCAAATCACTTTAAAAAGTGAGACATTATAGATAATATAGGAAACATAAAAAAATACAATACTGTGGACTATATGGATGGAAAGAAATAAAAGAATATTTAAAGGAAAGGAACATAATTTAAAGGTGATGAAAAGGAAGATTTATTTAGTCATAGAGGAGTCTAAACCAATCTTATCAACTCGCACAGTCCCCAATCTTGAAGTAGAGATCCTTAATAGATGGATTCTAGTCATCAAATGGAATTATGATGTTGGGTATAGGAGAAACATAATGAAGACAAAGAATATAAAGTAGAAACCACTAAAAGTGGAGTTGATCAAATTGAATTTTGATGGAACATCTAAAGGAAATCTAGGACCAGTAGGAGGAGGAATAATAAGAAATAATAGAGGTAAGATTCTATCACATTATGCTTTCAATAGTGGATTTAAGATAGATGAAGCTAAAGATCAAGTGGTTTTGGAAGGTTTAAAAATATGTAGACAAATGAAATGGAATAAATTATGGAAGGAAGGATATTAACTAATAGTAATAAATTCAATTTTGAGAAAAGCAAAGGCTCCACGGAACATACAAGAGATCATTGTGGAAATACAAGACCTTGATACAAATATTGAAGAAATAAGGTTCATATATATTAAGGGAAGGGAAAAAATATGTATATAGGCTATACAATAGAGGATTTTTAGTAGGGGATCCTAAAATTAAATTCTCTTTTCCATGGTTCGAGGAAGTAGTACATTTAGCTAAAGCTAAAAAAAAATGTTGATTTTTAGTAGGGGATCCTAAAATTAAATTCTCTTTTCCATGGTTCGAGGAAGTAGTACATTTAGCTAAAGCTAAAAAAAAATGTTGATTGTGTGAATCAAATAATGATTAATATTTACTTTAATGTTTTTCATTGGTAATATTTGTTGTATTTTATAACATTAATGTGTTTTCATACAAACTATTTATTACAATTCTTGTGGTTACACTTATGCTTCAAGAAGGAAACTAATAGTCTAGATCTGGTAAAGTGGACTATGATAGCACAAAGTTTTGGGCATATTACTCTACTAAGATGCAGTGCATAGAAATTAGAGGACGAGTTTTGGTATTGTGAAGGCTGCTATAGGAAAATGTTAAGAAGGATGTTAAAATTTAGAATATTTGTATATACAAAGAAAAATGAAGACAATCAAAAAAATAAAAATTAAGAATTCAGACTTATTATGAAAAAGATTTAGGTACTAGCTATAACAACTCAATTGAGATGAGAAATGTGTTAGCTTTTTATGCTAAATACTTAATAAAAAACTACCACAAGATCTAAAATAAGCATGCTATATTAAATATAAGATAATGACAATATTCTAAACATGTAAAACTCATGAATAACTTCTGCAAATACTCAAAAAACTGCCATTAACAAATGCTCACGAAAATACTGAAAATGCTCTTGTATAAAGCTCTACTAATGCAAGCTATGAGCAATGCTCTTTTAATGCTTATTACAATGCTTAGTCACAAATATATAATAGTATGTGACTCTTCACTTTCCTACTCTAAGGACACATGTGCATTCTACATAATGGACACTTGTGCACATGCACACCTAACTACAAGACACTTGTGCATTTCCTACACATTATTACATTACATAAAATATAACTCACACTCTAATATAAGACACTCCTAATATAAAGATGTACCCAAGGTGGTACATTAACATGTACCAAATAATATAATATATTCTAACACCCCCTCTATTACATTATTTGGGATGAACTTTTCTCGATCTGCATAGAAAATCTCTGAATGTTTGAAACTTGTTATGTCCTAGAGATTTTGTAAATATATCTACTAGTTGTTAATCTATAGGTATATACTTAAAAATGATATGATGATTCTGAAAATTATCTCTAATGAAATGATATTGTGCTTCAATATGCTTAGTTCATTCATGTACAATTGGATTTTTTATCAGATTGAGTACTCCTTGATTATCATAATGTATTAGAGTTGGAGTTCATTTGATTCCCATGTCAGATAATATATATTGTAACCACAAAGCTTCACAAGTTGTATATCTTGTTGCATGATATTCTGCTTCAGTAGATGATTGTGCTATTATGATGAGGCTTGAAAATACCTCATTTTTACACTATGTTTGACATATAAAAACAAACATATTATTAAGTTAAATGCCAAATAGTTGATTAGAATATATATTTGTTAAGTGTTTGCATGATTTTATGTTAGGATCATTATATCTCTATTTTTGACTATTTTCAGCATTTTGTGACTATTTTTGCTTGATTAAGTAGCAAATAAAAATATGTATTTCAAATAGCCAAATGTGGTATGCTGATATCTATTAACTTCACAATGGTTTATGAATGTTTTCCTGCCCTTCAACTTGTTTGAAGTCCACATTGAATTCAAATTATTAGGACTGTCATAAATCTGAAAATCTAAAAAAAATAGCCATATAAAAATCAACAAGCTGTCACTTTATAGGAACACCTTAAAGTTGTCAAGCAAAGCATGAGGATATAGATGGAATGAGTTTAGAAGGACTACATAAGACATATGACCTATTTAGAAGCATTCCCACATGGTCTAAATAGGTAGCAACAGGGTATAACAGAGCAGGGACAATTGTGCAGCACTGTTGCACTATTTCAGCATAGTTACTTGGTGAATGAAGTGTATAAATTCAGTAGCAACTTGATGTACTCCTTAATGTTGATATTGAATAATTTTTCTATGTTCTAATTTGTTTGAATTTGTAATAAATGCCAGTATTTTACAACTGTGCAGCAGAGTTGGAAAATGCAGTAATTTACCATGTAAATTCCAGCAAGCTACTAATGAATGGCAAGGCATGGAATTCACACATGGAGAGGAATAAAGGCTATTGCAATCTGATCATGAGGGCTAATCCACCTAAGAAATGTAGCTAAAATCACTTGAAGAGCACATAGTTGGTAATTTCGAAGATCTTTGGATTGAACAAGTATCTTCAGATTGAGAAATACAGTCTCTTCGGATTGAGAAATATAATCTCTTCGGATTAAGCCACTTAGCTTCGGATTGAGAACAGAAAGTGCTTTCTGAATTTTTGACTATTTTTTGACGATGGAAAAAGGGAAAGAAGGTTGAGAAGGTTAAGAGAAAATATCCCCCAACTGTATTTGTCGTCCTTGCCGTCCAAAGCCACCATTCATGGAAAAAGATCAATTGATCCTCTTCTAGGATAAACCTAGAAATAACTACAACATAATAGAAAGTTGTTTGTAAGATAGAAATGACATATTATGAAGTGGAGAAATATATGTGAGATATTTCTAGACTCCTCCTACGTACTGCCACCACTGAAGATGCTTTCTAAGGGCCAATGACTACTACTGCAACACAAACTGTCCAAATTTATATTTATTTCAGATCCAAAATTATTGGCAAATCACTATAAAGTAGCACATAGGATGATTTGAGCGTGGGATATGTTGTAAATATTTATATAAATAACACAACTCCCTCCTTGGTTGATCTAGTTAGGAATTAGAATAGAGGAGAGTTTTCAATAGCAGCAATTAGGACTGTATAGTAATTTTTTGTAACTGTTTTCAACATGTTTTGTCATCAATAAAAGTGTAGTTATTTTATCATTTTATGTTCTGAGTGTTAATTAGTTAAGAAGTGCTTTTTACCTCCTAGATCAAGAAGTATGGGCCCACTTTCAGATCTAGAAGGAGGATTTTTATGGCAGGTTTTAATCTATAATTTTGTTGCAACAGAATTAACAGATTACTTGTCAAGTTTACTTTTATTATTTTAAGTTTGTATAATGTTCTTTATGTTTGTGTACATAATTTGTGTGTGTGTCAACTGAAAAATTATATTAAGCATATTTCATTTGCTTTCCATGTTTTCCCTACTTTTCTGTTTTAGCAACTTTTCATTTTTCAGCATATTTCATTTTGCTATCAATTCCTATAGCAGAAGCTTGACGAACTTTTGTGGTAGGACATTGACAGGTGTTTTTAGAATAAGTTTCATTTACAAGAATCATTTCAATTATGCAAGAGTAACTAGGTTTCAATTCTGCAAATGTAACTTAGGATTTCATTTCAGCAACATTTAAATTAAGCAATTTAAATTTTGTTATTTTAATTATGTAAAAGTAGATTAGACTTTTAATTTAGCAATTTCAATACCTACAATTGTAGTTAGATTTCAATTCTTACAACTTAGAATTAGTTTTTAGTTCCTGCAAGTTTCCATTTTGCATATTAGGTTTAGTGTGACACCAAAAGGCTAAACCAAATCTGTCTTACCCAATAAATGCTTGAAATCTGAATGTCTGAATTGTACTCTGCCCTAGCCTTCTATCGTAGACAACCTTGGACACTGTCAGGAGTAATCAAACTGAAGGGAATATGTTTTATTGATAAATGGTTACAATATATAGGCATAAGCCTATATGATGAACATGACACTTGTCAATGAAACTGACAAGTGTCAAACTGGCATAGTGCACATTACATTAACTCTAACATTCCCCCTTAATGTGCACTATCCTAACTAAAGAAAAAAAACAAGTCAACATTAGGTAACATTCCCCCTTAATGTTGACTTCTCTAACAAAAATCTACATCCTCCTTTATTGTTGATTTGGTCTTAGGCTCTTGCTCTTTGTGCTTGGCTCTCCAACTGTGAATAATGCTAGATTCACTGTGTATACATCTTGGTCTGTTGCCTCGTGGTCAACCACTTCCACGGGTCTGTTGCCACTGGGTCAGCCGTCTAAGTGCCTCGGGGTCATCATGGGTGCCTCAGGGTCAGCCACTTCTGGGTCTGTTGCCTCTGCAGGTCATCCTCAGAGGATGTTGCCTCTCGTAGGTCATTGACTAGATTCACCATGAGTATGAAATCGTCAACAACAGTCCACTCCTTACACTTAGCCACTTCTGGGTCTGTTGCCTCTGTAGGTCATCCTCAGAGGATGTTGCCTCTCGTAGGTCACTGACTAGATTCACCATGAGTATGAAATCCCTCCTTATGGTGAACTCAATCTAGAAGGTGTCGGTCTCTACCGAAAATGCACCTAATTAAAGGAAAAACAAGCCATAAATGAGTGTCGGTCTCTGCCAAAAATGCACTCAATACAATAAAATGAGCCATAGATCAAAATAGGAGGAGAGAAGAAGAAAAGAAGAGAATCTTCTGAAGTGTCTTTGTCTGTAGTCTTCAGAAGTAGATCCAAAAAAACCTCGGATAGAGTCTAGGGTGTCTATGTCTGTAGTCCCTAGAATAAGTGTCCTTATGGTGACCATGTCATCCCATCGAAATGCATGGGTAACCAGCCACTGCATTCGCCAGGTGTATAGAAAAGATCACTAGGTACAAGGATCACATATGAAATTACCTCGGGAGTGTCGGGTACAATCGAGAGTGCACTCCAAGGTATAAGAACTTTGAGGCTAAAAAACTCAACTGAAATAGCCTCAAAATTACAATATGACACCACCATTGTGTTCGTCGTGGAAAAATGTTTCCAACGACTATAAATACCCCTATATTCCACCATCAAAGGGGCCTTCATCATGCTGAAAGAACAATAGCATGCCTCTCTAGGCAGCAAAAAAACAACATCGCTCAATGGCGGCATCGCTCTCAGGCGGAAAAAAAACAATCTTAAAATTTCCCTCACAGGGGAATCACAGGGGAATTACATGGGCCTACTTGGCCACCCACTCTCTACGTGAAAAAATATGGCTGAAAAATATTAAAAAATATTTTTAAAATTACCATGGGCATTCAATCATGGGCACTCCCCACTTTAATAAAATATGCCCCCTTTTAAATAGATTGTCCCACCCACTTGTCTTTGCAGGACCAAATTGTATTTTAATAGCACTCACATAATATTTAAAAACTTATTGGGGCTTCCCATTATGCAAATGGGACAAAAAAAATCAATCTACCTCATCGCCATATCCTCAGATCAAAATTGGCCCATGATCGAACAATAGTCTCTCCAACAACAGGGACACCTCGTCCTGGAGGTCTTTATCAAAATGCGTCTTTAAAACACACCATAGCTTATTGAAACAAAAAAAACATTGTTCGCGGTTACGTCTTCCATATTGCGCCACGTCCTCCCTGCATTAAAAAAAATTGTGTTGTTGCTGACGACTTGCAGTCGGAGCCCGTCGCGGCCACGGTGGCCAACACCACTGCCAGTGGTAAAAAAAACTGTTGTTTATTCAACTCCTGCATAAAGACACGTCTGAGAGTACGGGGTCTTTGCCAACTTTGAGAATGTGGACTGCCGCATTCGCCGTATTGGAAGGGAATCACCATCGGAGGATTGCTCACCACGGGAGCTCACTACAAAAAAATCACAACCTCCCGCAATCAAGGGCATCGTGGGATGGATTGCAGGTCCTTCTCGCAGCTCTTGGCTGGCGCTACATCCTCCCCCATCGCCAGAGCCCAGTTCATAATGACGCTCCATCCGGATGGGTAACAGCAGACGGTGGCAACTGAAAAACACCACCTTCCAGTAAGCATGTCAGTACTCTAGGCCTGAATGACCCGCTTACTCTGTGTAATGACGGCGGCAACTGAATGACCACCTTCCATCTCCAGTACATGTATGAGCTGACATTGCAGAGAAATAGGTTCGGATCCTTCCATATTTAGTTCTTGAAGGGATTCGAAACTGTGTGCTGCTTGATTGATTAACTGTCTTATCTCCCTATCGCATCGCACAACACATTCAGAACTCCACCGCAGTCGAAGGAAAGGACGCCATAGAAACTCTCCTTGTCTCGGAAGCCACAGGAGAGCATTTCTTCCACGGGGTAGCAGTAACAATGGTAGAGGAAGCAAATGGATCCCCACGGCCCTTACACCGTCGTGCCATAACTCGTTTACGCTGGTGGAGCAGACGTTGATGTCGGCAAAGTGTAGCTCTGCACCTCAGCTTGCAAATATTTTACATCCTCTATGTAAAACCTTGAACTATAAAAATACACAATTGTAAAAGAACAAATCTGCAGCCGCACAGGGAACTTTTCTGCTAAGGTCGGCTCATGGCAAAACGGCTCGCTAACAGTAGAAGCATATAACACTTCGTTGACGGGCCAGTCTACACCTTATTTCAGTTGTAGCCACGAGGACCAATCCGAATGCCGCATCGATTAACTCTCGCATTGCCATCATTGAAAAAAGGAAATGTCCACGGGTTGCAGCGACATCTCTCACACGAGATCGTGCTGAATATACTGCATCATGGGAAATGAGCCTATGGCACAGTGGTGTAAGGGCCGTGGGGATCCATTACTTCTTCCATTTTGTAGAGCCCAGCTAAGCCTCCATTGATGACATTGAAAGCAGGGATAGGCATCATTGATTTTTTGATTTGAGAACACGTCTCATACTACGTATGGGCTATTACTAGACCTTTCCTCATGGAGAGCACCATAGAAGCAACGAATGTGGGGCCGTGGGACCTATGGATGCAGCAGGAGGTGGGACGCGCTAAGGAAAATCAATCTACTTACAAAGCCCTCATGAACCCCATTCTGATTCTGTTAACTTTAATGTTTGTCAGGATAGCAGGACAAATCACTACTCTTATGAGAGATTACACCTAAGCACTTACAGTTGAACAAAAAAATGATGCAATAAGTTGTGGACGAGGTCAGTTACCGTTGATTGGCTATCTTGGTATGTATAATCATATTTTGATGATTAATCATTCTTTATCTCATCAATGTTAAATGCAATTTTGCATGCTCCAAATCCAATGAAATATGTACAGTCAAATAATCCTATGTTTATAGAAACTCAATATGCTACACATAAGATAAGGAATAATGATGTACCTAATTTGAATACATTTGGAAATGTAGAAGCTACACAAAATGTGAATTCATTTCAAAACTTTCAAGCCCAAAAAATTAATCCAATGCTTACATAAACTTTACAAAATCAGAGTAATTCAATGTATACAAACCCATGGTTAAATCAGAATGCCAGCTGGACCCGTCACTGAAGCACAAGTAGATTGATTTTTCTTGGCGCGTCCCACCTCCTGCTGCATCCATAGGTCCCACGGCCCCACATTCGTTGCTTCTATGGTGCTCTCCATGAGGAAAGGTCTAGTAATAGCCCATGCGTAGTGCAAGCTTTACAGATGAATTAAGGGAGGCGATCCCACTATGTATGCCTTGCTCCCTTCCTTGTCGTTTACTGGGTTCAAATACTAGTGGAAATACCTGCCAAGCCCCCACTACCCTTAAAACAAATTAAAATACAGTCTCCTTGGGGGAACTATCATAAAGTTCTGTAACATTCAAAAAAATTTAACAAAATACAGTCGATCAAATCCTTTCACAAAGTGATTACAATTATAACCGGCGTCAACATAAATGTTGAGATAGAGCTACTGTCAACATACACCGTACTTAATTAACCAGAGGTAAACTTGGTGATGACCTTGGTGCCCTTTGATATAGCATGTTCGCAAGTTCACCGGGAAGGGATAATTTCATGGCCAATTGCATTTCTCGAGAAGACAAAGCCCCCTCTTGCTTCCAAGTTTGTTCCCAGCTCCAAGCTATGGCTTCGAAATTGCTGGAAATGGAAATGGAACCCTTGAGCTTTTTGCAACAAGATGCGATGGATATAGATCTGGAGCAATTCCTGGACAAAAGCGACGACTTTGATATCTCTGCAGACGGATGCGAATAGCGAGGGTGGTGGGCGGAGGATGCGAGAACGAGCCGCGGCCTTTTCCAGTGCCATTTGAAGGTTTTGTGGTTACTTTCCACTGTTTTCCAGGTGCTGGATTCGCAGATCATGGCCGAGAAAATCAATCAGGCAACGGTATTCCTGCAGTTTGATGCGTTGTACCTATAGCAGCCGACATGTGTTTTTCCTCCTCACCCACGTGCCATTTGCTTGGGTGCCATTTGTGATTTTTATGGAAATTTTGTTAACTGACCTTTCTATGCTATGGTTCGTGGTGCCGAAATTGTAGGCTTGATTGACATGGAGATACTATTTTTCAAAAGGTCAATATGTATTACTTTGTTGGAAGAAAGAAGTCTTGAGTTTGCGGTTGGCTGTGGAAGGAAATGCCTTAGCATCTGGCTTGCCATGGCTGCGCTTCAACTCACCGTAGGAAGGCTGCTGCACAACTTTGATTGGAGTGTTCCTTGGAGAGTGGGGATGGAGTGGATATGACAGAAGGCCTAGCTATTACGCTGGGCATAATAGTTCCGCTCATCTTTGGTTCTTCTGTTAGTTTTTAAAGAATTTGATTGTCACAGGAGACCTGTTTTAATGTTTTGAGTACAATACTTGGGGATGAGTCTTGTCACTATGATTTTTTTTCACAGTCCGCCGTTGATTTGCAGTCTTAACTGCAGTAAACAACAGTTAGTGAAATTCTGCAACGGCTGCCTTCAGATGCCGCCAAGTGGCTCGGACGACTTGTTTTTATTCAAGTGGAATGAGGGGACCACTTGGGAAGGCATTATTAAATTATAAAAACATTTTTATAAAGTGAACGGGAATTTTAATGTATTGGGGATTTTTATTTATTAGGAAGGGAATATGTTTTATTGATAAATGGTTACAATATATAGGCATAAGCCTATATGATGAACATGACACTTGTCAATGAAACTGACAAGTGTCAAACTGGCATAGTGCACATTACATTAACTCTAACAGACACCATCCCAGATTGATAAGATTTTTGAGATTTAATGATGTGATTAATGACAACGCATCATTTTGGCATCGTTGCAGGGGAACACGGTGTTGTTAGAGGGTAAAAGTAGCCCAATAATTGTTAATTATACTAAATTGTGAACTTCAGAGTAAAATTTGGATAAATGATTGGTATTAGTAATAGTTTTTGGTAAATTGCATTTCAGTCCATTTAGAAAACAAGCAACCACAGGGAGGTGATATTCACACCTAGGGGTTAAATTGCTTATGTTTGAAATTCTTGATAAAAATTGAAAGAATTCATCATCCTCATTATCAAGAAACATAAGATCTCTTAGAGGAGCCATCTGCTAGTACTGTCATTTTTATATCCATATCATCAGGGTAGTATAAACAAATTTGTACTAGGTGTTGGGAAGACATCATGGCAGATATACAAAGACAATTCCTTGAACAAAACAATCATATCAACTACTTGTAGCATTTGTTCACAAGGACATATCACTGATAAATACCAACAACTTCCACAACTCAAAGATGCAAAATTTGTTGCATGGTCTAAATTCTTCTCAAGGGATATCCCAAAAACAATAAACAATGTAAGTAAAACCACTACCTCCAGCCCAACCTATGTTCAATTTGAATAATACATGACAGATAACCCCTATTTATGTAGCTGAATTTGGTAAAAGAAAAAAAAAACCTACAGGAAATGTTATTGACTGCAGCAACATCCAACTATGCTCAAACAAGAACTTACCTGAGCTTGAAGAGACAAAAATAAATGGAGATACACAGAAAACCTTTAGTCCAAACACACAGAAATTAGCCTTGGATAAAGGAGAAAAACTAGAAAAACTGCATATAGAAAATTTACTTCCATTGAACTCCTTAGTAAGAAATTACAAAGGGGTAAATTCTGTCCTCCTAGGAATGAAACAAATTGAAGTGTAGCTAAGAAAAATCTTGAATATTATTAGCTGGCTGACTTATAAACAAAAAACAAAATTGTTGCTATTTTGAAACAATATTTCAATCCCTTTACATGGAATTACAAGGGTATATCAAGATTTTATCTTGATGTAAGCACTTAACATCTTTTGGGAATTGGTATTTAATTGTTTCAAATACAGATTGACAAGATTTTGCAGACTAGGAGGCATGGACAACACTTGATTGAATAAGTTTTCAGATATGGAGCAGTGCTTCTTTCTCCCATTGGTAATTCATGGAGGATGTTAGTGGTGAATGGACATTGCCTTCGGGTATACCATGCACCATTAACTAAGGAGGAGTTCTTGAAGGAAATTCCATTGGATGTACACATAATGGAAGAGAATTTCTCTTCAATATCAGATTTAGAGTGATGATAAAAAGTTTGACAAAAAGAAAAAAAAAATACAAGAAAAGCAAAAAGAAGAATAGTCTTGTTTGTGAACTTCCTTCTTGGGTACAAGCAAGACAAAAAAAATTGAAAAAAAAAGAAAAAAGAGAGAGAGAGAGAAAAAAAATTGCAACAAAGGCATGTCCCACAAAATGGGGATACATGAGGACAAACATCAATTTCAGCAAGGAAGAGGAACAATGGAGCCAATACTTCATTTCCAGTAATAAGGAGTTAAATGATGAAATAAGCAGATTCTTACTACTCATTTAGAAAGGAAGGTTGCATCATTGTTACAGATTTCAATAGAAAAGATGGTGTTTTCATACAAATATTGACATGTTTTTGCAGAATAAGGATTTATTTTTATCCAAATAAGAGTGAGAGACATTCTATCTCATTGTAGCCTCATGAGAGATACTCTTTTATTGAGGCACTTGAAAAAAAAAGAAAAAAAAAATGACAGAAGTTGGTTGAAAACCAGAAATGGCAGCCTCTTTTGATGAAAAAAGAGATGAAAAAAAAAGAAAAAAAAGAGAAAAAAATGAATAATTCAGTAGTGAAAACCTCCTTGAGGCGCTACTGAGTTGGCTTGCATGAAAACCGGTTTTTTGACATGCATTGCCTTGTTGATCCACTCATCATAGTTCCACCATTGTACAAATCTCATATTGCTCATGTGTATATTTATGTTTTTAGATAGCTTGCTAACAATCATCAGAAGCAGCTTGTAAGGTGCATGATTAATTTTCAGGACAGTAAGGTATGTGTTTCTTGCATTTAAGTCATAGTAAGCATTTAGCATTTAATATATGATAATTAGTATTTGACATAAACTATTCATACAATATTGGTAAGTTGAAAATGGAACATGATAAAAATGTCAAGAAACACCCCCTTTTGCCCTTAGTTGCATGAGAATTTCAAAACTGTACAAAAACCTGATTTTGGGACAGACATGGCATAAATTCTATCTTAATTAGTAGGGTAGGTTTCAAAAGTAGGACTACAAGTTTATCTCACAACTGGCTCATAAATTTGAGGAAGAAAATTTGGAAAATGTACTTGAAGATTCAGTTTTACTACTGCTGCAATAAAATAGCAATATACAAAATGAAGAATAACATCTAAACAAAAGGATAGAGAGAGGATTTTTGATGTTATGAAAAGATTATACACACTAGATATGGGCCCTCGACAGAATCTGTAGCTAACTTTTGCATATGAGGTCATTTCTGCATTTTATGATGCATCTTCGGAATAAGCAAGATATCTTCGAAATGAGTAGGATATCTTCGGAATGAGAAGGATATCTTTGGAATGAGCATAAACTGTACCAAAATTGCTGAAAATGCTGCAGAATATAAAAAAATTAGGGTACATCAAATATTGAGGTTCCTAAGGCTATACCACATGTAAGTACATCCCTCAAGCATTTCAAAATCAAAATTTTATCAATTTTGTTCAAAAGGTGCAAACAACAAGAATAGGCATTCAAGCTGAAATATTGTTAAGAACAAAAAATTCCACCAGTAGTAATGCATCTGCCAAATATGGTTCCACAATAAGGCTATTGTAAGATGAGTCACATGATACCAAGTCTTTAAGAGGTACCTTGCAACACTAAAACTTGTAGAAGGGTAGAAAAAGAGTTAAAATTACAGTAATTGCAGAAATTGCAATATTGAAGGATGAAAGTGCAAAAGTAAAAAATTTGCAAGTTGCAAATAAAAAAAAGAAAAAAAAAAAGAGCAGAATAAAAAAAAATTGAAAAAAATTGATTGAAAAAAAAAAATTGCAAGGTTGTAGAAAAATGAAATACATGTGCTTAAAATTACAAAATACTTGGTGTAGTGTAGCAAGGAGCAATTTATCAAGTAGCAGAGGGCAAAGGATATTTTTCACAAAGATAAAACCAACATATTACTATGGCCTACTAGGATGCATGAGGGCATGCATCAGTTCAAGATGGGGGGAATGATGAGGCCTGAAAATGCCTCATTTTTACACTATGTTTGACATATAAAAACAAACATATTATTAAGTTAAATGCCAAATAGTTGATTAGAATATATATTTGTTAAGTGTTTGCATGATTTTATGTTAGGATCATTATATCTCTATTTTTGACTATTTTCAGCATTTTGTGACTGTTTTTGCTTGATTAAGTAGAAAATAAAAATATGTATTTCAAATAGCCAAATGTGGTATGCTGATATCCATTAACTTCACAATGGTTTATGAATGTTTTCCTGCCCTTCAAATTGTTTTAAGTCCACATTGAAGTCAAATTATTAGGACTGTCATAAATCTGAAAATCTAAAAAAAATAGCCATATAAAAATCAGCAAGTTGTCACTTTATAGGAACACCTTGAAGTTGTCAAGCAAAGCATGAGGATATAGATGGAATGAGTTTATAAGGACTACATAAGACATATGACCTATTTAGAAGCATTCCCACACAGTGTAAATAGGTAGCAACAGGGTATAACAGAGCAGGGACAATTGTGCATCACTGTTGCACTATTTCAGCATAGTTACTCGGTGAATGAAGTGTATAAATTCAGTAGCAACTTGATGTACTCCATGTTGATATTGAATAATTTTTCTATGTTCTAATTTGTTTGAATTTGCAAGAAATGCCAATATTTTACAACTGTGCAGCAGAGTTGGAAAATGCAGTAATTTACCATGTAAATTCCAGCAAGCTACTAATGAATGGCAAGACATGGAATTCACACATGGAGAGGAATGAAGGCTATTGCAATATGATCCTGAGGGCTAATCCACCTAATAAATGCAGCTAAAATCACTTGAAGAGCACACAGTTGGTCATTTCGAAGATCTTTGGATTGAATAGGTATCTTCAAATTGAGAAATATAGTCTCTTTGGATTGAGAAATACAATCTCTTCGGATTGAGAACAGAAAGTGCTTTCTGAATTTTTGACTGTTTTTTGATGGTGGAAAAAGAGAAAGAAGGTTGAGAAGGTTAAGGGAAAATATCCCCCAGTTGTATTTGTCATCCTTGCCATCCAAAGCCACCATTCATGGAAAAAGATCAATTGATCCTCTTCTAGGATAAACCCAAAAATAACTGCAGCATAATAGGAAGTTGTTTGCAAGATAGAAATGGCATATTATGAAGTGGAGAAATATGTGTGAGATATTTCTAGACTCATCCTACGTACTCCCACCACTGAAGATGCTTTCTAAGGGCCAATGACTACTACTGCAACACAAACTGTCTAAATTTGCATTTATTTCAGATCCAAAATTATTGGCAAATCACTATAAAGTAGCACATAGGCTGATTTGAGCATGGTATATGTTGTAAATATTTATATAAATAACACAGCTCCCTCCTTTGTTGAGCCAGTTAGGAATTGGAATAGAGGAGAGTTTTCAATAGCAACAATTAGGACTGTATAGTAATTTTCTGTAACAGTTTTCAACATGTTTTGTCATCAATAAAAGTGCAGTTATTTTATCATTTTCTATTCTGAGTGTTAATTAGTTAAGAAGTGCTTTTTACCTCCTTCTATATCAGGAAGTATGAGCCCACTTTCAGATCTAGAAGGAGGATTTTTATGGTAGGTTTTAATCTATAATTTTGCTACAGCAGAATTAACAAATTACTTGTCAATTTTACTTTTCTTATTTTAAGTTTGTATAATGTTCTTTATGTTTGTGTACAACATTTGTGTGTGTGTCAGCTGAAAAATTATATTAAGCATATTTCATTTGCTTTCCATGTTTTCCCTACTTTTTTTTTTAGCAACTTTTCATTTTTCAGCATATTTCATTTTGCTATCAATTCTTGTAGCAGAAGCTTGACGACCTTTTATGGCAGGACATTGACAGATGTTTTTAGAATAAGTTTCATTTACAAGCATCATTTCAATTATGCAAGAGTAACTAGGTTTCAATTCTGCAAATGTAACTTAGGATTTCATTTCAGCAACATTTAAATTCAGTAATTTAAATTTTGTTATTTTAATTCTGTAAAAGTAGATTAGACTTTCAATTTAGCAATTCCAATTCCTACAATTGTAGTTAGATTTCAATTCTTACAACTTAGAATTAGTTTTTAGTTCCTGCAAGTTTCCATTCTGCATATTAGGTTTAGTGTGACACCAAAAGGCTAAATCAAATCTGTCTCACCCAATAAATGCTTGAAATCTGAATGCCTGAATTGTACTCTGCCCTAGCCTTCTATCGTAACCAGCCTTGGACACCACCCTAGATTGATAAGATCTTTGAGATTTAATGATGTGCTTAATGACAATGCATAATATTATATGTTGTTTCTTATTGTGCCAAGATATTGGTCCCGACCCAAGATAAAAAATATATCCTGAAGTAGATTTTCTATCATCAATAGAACCAACATAATCTGAATATGAATAACCCTATAGATAAAAAAACTTTAACATTATTCATATAAGTTAGTCCATAATCAATAGTCTTATTGATATATTGTAGTATTCTTTTTGTAGCTTTCCAATGACTCTCTCTTGGCTCTTGCATGAATCATGAAAGATAATTTACAATAAAAACTAGATTAGGTTGAGTATATGTCAAATACAAGAGAATTAATTGGCAGTACATTGTAGCTGAAACCAAAGGTGTTCCATAATTTTTGGATAATTGAAGCCCTTATTCCATAGGTGTATCTTTAGGATTACAATCATTCATTTTATATTTTTCAAGTAGAGCTTTTACATATTTTGATTGTGTAATTGTAATATCACCTTCATTTTAATGAATTTCTAGACCAAGCCAATAATTCATTAGTCCTAAATCTATCATTTTAAATGCCTTCTCAAGATATTTTTTTATCTCACTTATTAGTTTTGTAAAGCTTCCAGTAATAACTATATCATAAACATACACTATAAGAATTAATATATCATTTCCAATTTTCTTTGTATATAGACTTGGATCGGATGTACTTCATTTGAATCTATGTTTGTAATAAAAGATTATTAATTTCTATATTCCATGCTCTAGGGGATTGCTTCAAACCATATAAGGATTTGTTTAATTTGTAAACCTTATGGTCTTGAAATTTAACAAAAAATCCTTCTGGTTGTGACATGTAGACCTCCTCTTCTAAGTCACCATTAAGAAAAGCACTTTTTACATCCATTTGATGAAGTTTCTAGCCTTGATGAGCTGCTAAAGCACATACTATTATGATAATAGTCATTCTAGCTATTGATGTAAATGTTTCTTCATAGTCAATTCCCTCTGTCTGAGTATATTCTTTGGCTACTAATCGAGCTTTGTACTTGTCAAGTGTCTCATCTGCTTTATACTTAATCTTATAAACCCATTTGCAACCCACAACTTTCTTTCTTGGAGGTAATTCTACTAGATTCCATGTTTTATTCTTTTGTAGTGGCAAATATTTAGATTCCATGGCTCCCTTCCAATGTGAATGATTTAGAGTTTGAAGTGTTGATGTTGGCTCTACTATAATGCTTAGTAATCCTCTATTCATTCTACTTCGACAATGAGTTTGAGGTCTTGTAGTAATAATATCTGGCATGTGTTCCAAGTTTGATTACCTGAGTGTATTTCTAAGCCATATTGGTTCCTTCCTTTGAGAGACTATGGAAGTGTTTGTACTTTCAATTTCTTCATCCTAGGATTCTGATTGTCTCTTTGTTTACCAAATATTCCTCTGAGAAATTTAGAACTTCTACATCATTAATTTTTTTTTCAGTTTCACTCTTGATTTTTCATCAAAGACTATTTTTACTTGGATCTATTTTTTATGGCCTGGAAATTCATCATCATAGCCAAAAAATATACCAACCATAGTTTTTTCATCTAATTTTGTCTTTTTATGTTTTGGAATATGCATATAAGCTTTGCATCCAAAGATTTTTAACTTTTCAATATTTGGTTTTTGTCTTGACAATTCTTCTTTTGGTGTAACATGATTGAGTATTCTTGTAGATAATATGTTCTATAAATATATTGCTATTTTGACTATTTTTGCCCAATACTGATGATCAAGATGAGCTTATTTTATCATACATCTTACCTTTTTCATTATAGACCTATTTATTCTTTCTGCAATACCATTTTGTTTTGGTGAACATGTTGTGAGTTATCTTTTAATTCCATTTTCTTCTAGAAATAGATCAAATTATTTTGAAACAAATTCACCTCCTCTATTTGAACAAAGAATTTTGATAGTCTTTCCTGATTCCTTTTCTACTTGAATTTTGAATTGTTTAAAATGACTAAATGCTTCTGATTTGTACTTCATGAAGTATACCCACATTTTTTTGGTATGATCATCAACAAACAATTGAAAATACTTGTGTTTTCCAATACTACTAACATTCATTGGACCACATAAATATGTATATATTAATTCTAATGGTTGTTGAGACATATGCTGATGAAGTTCAAGAGGAATTCTACGTTGTTTTCTTTCTAGACATTCTAAACAAACAATGGATTCCCTAGATAGGTTTGGTATCCCTTCAACCATTTTATATTTGACCATTTCATTTATAGATGATGCACTGGTATGTCCCAAATATTTATGCCATAGATATGATATCTTAGCTGAAAAAGCCAAATGTGTAGTAGTATCCAAAACAAATAGACTACCTTTATTGGAACCTGAAGCTATCATTTTCCCTTGTTTGATGATATGATATTGTTTTCTTCCATTGATAACTTTGAATTCTACTATCATGTCTTGATCCATGAGTTGAGAAATTGAAATAAGATTGGTAGTCAATCTAGGAACATATAGCACATTGTTAATTATTCATTTTCCATTTATTAGATTGACCAAAACATTTCCTATTCCTCTTCATAAGTTTTACTATCTACTATAGCAAATGGTTTCTCATTTTTTTATTGTAGATAATCAAACCACTTGCACTTGGCTGTACTTGCTCCCACCCCCACCCTCATTGAGGGTGGGAGCAAGTACAACCAAGTGCAAGTGCTGCACTTGCACTTGGCTGTACTTGCCCCCACCCTCAATGAGGGTGGGGGTGGGAGCAAGTACAGCCAAGTGCAACACTTGGCTGTACTTGCTCCCACCCCCACCCTCAATTTGAGGGGTGGGAGCAAGTACAACCAAGTGCAAGTGCAGCACTTGCACTTGGTCAGTACTTGCTCCCACCCTCAATGAGGGTGGGGGGTGGGAGTAGCATGCACCAAGTGCAAGTGCAGCACTTCACTTGGTCGTACTTGCTCCCACCCTCAATGAGGGTGGGGGTGGGAGCAAGTACAGCCAAGTGCTTGCACTTGGCTGTACTTGCTCCCACCCCCACCCTCATTGAGGGGTGGGAGCAGCATGCAGCCAAGTGCAAGTGCCGCACTTGCACTTGGTTGTACTTGCTCCCACCCCCACCCTCATTGAGGGTGGGAGCAAGTACAACCAAGTGCAAGTGCAAGCACTTGCACTTGGTCAGTACTTGCTCCCACCCTCAATGAGGGTGGGGGTGGGAGCAAGCACAGCCAAGTGCTGCACTTGGCCGTACTTGCTCCCACCCCCACCCTCATTGAGGGTGGGAGCAAGTACAACCAAGTGCAAGTGCAAGGACTTGCACTTGGTCAGTACTTGCTCCCACCCTCAATGAGGGGTGGGGGTGGGAGCAAATACAACCAAGTGCAAGTGCCGCACTTGCACTTGGTCGTACTTGCTCCCACCCTCAATGAGGGTGGGGGGTGGGAGCAGCAGCCAAGTGCAAGTGCAGCACTTGCACTTGGCCGTACTCTGCTCCCACCCCCACCCTCATTGAGGGTGGGAGCAAGTACAACCAAGTGCAAGTGCAATGAGGGTGGGGGTGGGAGCAAGTACAGCCAAGTGCAAGTGCAGCACTTGCACTTGGCTGTACTTGCTCCCACCCCCCACCCTCATTGAGGGTGGGAGCAAGTACAACCAAGTGCAAGTGCTGCACTTGCACTTGGTCGTACTTGCTCCCACCCTCAATGAGGGTGGGGGTGGGAGCAAGTACGCCAAGTGCAAGTGCAGCACTTGCACTTGGCCGTACTTGCTCCCACCCCCACCCTCATTGAGGGTGGGAGCAAGTACAGCCAAGTGCAAGTGCAGCACTTGCACTTGGTCGTACTTGCTCCCACCCCCACCCTCATTGAGGGTGGGAGCAAGTACAGCCAAGTGCAAGTGCAGCACTTGCACTTGGTTGTACTTGCTCCCACCCTCAATGAGGGTGGGGGTGGGAGCAAGTACAGCCAAGTGCAAGTGCAGCACTTGCACTTGGCTGTACTTGCTCCCCACCCCCACCCTCATTGAGGGTGGGAGCAAGCACAGCTGCAAGTGCAAGACTTGCACTTGGTCGTACTTGCTCCCACCCTCAATGAGGGTGGGGGGTGGGAGCAAGTACAGCCAAGTGCAAGTGCTGCACTTGCACTTGGTTGTACTTGCTCCCACCCCCACCCTCATTGAGGGTGGGAGCAGTGCGCCAAGTGCAAGTGCCGCACTTGCACTTGGTCAGTACTTGCTCCCACCCTCAATGAGGGTGGGGGTGGGAGCAAGTACGGCCAAGTGCAAGTGCAGCACTTGCACTTGGCTGTACTTGCTCCCACCCCCACCCTCATTGAGGGTGGGAGCAAGTACAGCCAAGTGCAAGTGCAGCACTTGCACTTGGCTGTACTTGCTCCCACCCTCAATGAGGGTGGGGGTGGGAGCAAGTACAGCCAAGTGCAAGTGCCGCACTTGCACTTGGCTGTACTTGCTCCCACCAAGTGAGGGTGGGAGCAAGCACAGCCAAGTGCAGCACTTGGTTGTACTTGCTCCCACCCTCAATGAGGGTGGGGGTGGGAGCAAGTACAGCCAAGTGCAAGTGCAAGTGCTGCACTTGCACTTGGCTGTACTTGCTCCCACCCTCAATGAGGGTGGGGGTGGGAGCAAGTACAGCCAAGTGCAAGTCTGCACTTGCACTTGGTCAGTACTTGCTCCCACCCCCACCCTCATTGAGGGTGGGAGCAAGCATACCAAGTGCAAGTGCAAGACTTGCACTTGGTTGTACTTGCTCCCACCCTCAATGAGGGTGGGGGTGGGAGCAAGTACAGCCAAGTGCAAGTGCTGCACTTGCACTTGGCTGTACTTGCTCCCACCCCCACCCTCATTGAGGGTGGGAGCAAGTACAGCCAAGTGCAAGTGCTGCCCACCCCCACCCTCAATGAGGGTGGGAGCAAGTACAACCAAGTGCAAGTGCCGCACTTGCACTTGGCCGTACTTGCTCCCACCCTCAATGAGGGTGGGGGGGAGCAAGCATGACCAAGTGCAAGTGCAGCACTTGCACTTGGCCGTACTTGCTCCCACCCCCACCCTCATTGAGGGTGGGGAGCAAGTACAACCAAGTGCAAGTGCGACTTGCACTTGGTCAGTACTTGCTCCCACCCTCAATGAGGGTGGGGGGTGGGAGCAAGCATGCCAAGTGCAAGTGCCGCACTTGCACTTGGCCGTACTTGCTCCCACCCCCACCCTCATTGAGGGTGGGAGCAAGTACGACCAAGTGCAAGTGCTGCACTTGCACTTGGTTGTACTTGCTCCCACCCTCAATGAGGGTGGGGGTGGGAGCAGGCAGCCCAAGTGCAAGTGCCGCACTTGCACTTGGCCGTACTCTGCTCCCACCCCCACCCTCATTGAGGGTGGGGGTGGGAGCAGCATGCCAAGTGCAAGTGCAGACTTGCACTTGGCCGTACTTGCTCCCACCCCCACCCTCAATGAGGGTGGGGGTGGAGCAAGCATACCAAGTGCAAGTGCAGCACTTGCACTTGGCCGTACTTGCTCCCCACCCCCACCCTCAATGAGGGTGGGGGTGGGGGCAGCATGCCAAGTGCAAGTGCCGCACTTGCACTTGGCCGTACTTGCTCCCACCCCCACCCTCATTGAGGGTGGGAGCAAGCATGCCAAGTGCAAGTGCCGCACTTGCACTTGGTCGTACTTGCTCCCACCCTCAATGAGGGTGGGGGGTGGGAGCAAGTACGACCAAGTGCAAGTGCAGCACTTGCACTTGGCCGTACTTGCTCCCACCCCCACCCTCATTGAGGGTGGGGGTGGGAGCAAGTACAGCCAAGTGCAAGTGCAGCACTTGCACTTGGCTGTACTTGCTCCCACCCCCACCCTCATTGAGGGTGGGGGTGGGAGCAAGTACAGCCAAGTGCAAGTGCTGCACTTGCACTTGGCCGTACTTGCTCCCACCCCCACCCTCATTGAGGGTGGGAGCAAGTGCGAGCCAAGTGCAAGTGCAAGACTTGCACTTGGTTGTACTTGCTCCCACCCTCAATGAGGGTGGGGGTGGGAGCAGTGCACCAAGTGCAAGTGCCGCACTTGCACTTGGCCGTACTTGCTCCCACCCCCACCCTCATTGAGGGTGGGGAGCAAGTACGACCAAGTGCAAGTGCAAGACTTGCACTTGGTCGTACTTGCTCCCACCCGCCGCACTTGCACTTGGCCGTACTTGCTCCCACCCTCAATGAGGGTGGGGGTGGGAAGCAAGTGCAGCGCAAGCACTTGCACTTGGCCGTACTTGCTCCCACCCCCACCCTCATTGAGGGTGGGAGCAAGCACAACCAAGTGCAAGTGTCGCACTTGCACTTGGCCGTACTTGCTCCCACCCTCAATGAGGGTGGGGGGGGGAGCAAGTGCCAAGTGCAAGTGCAAGACTTGCACTTGGCCGTACTTGCTCCCACCCCCACCCTCAATGATAGCACTTGCACTTGGCTGTACTTGCTCCCACCCCCACCCTCATTGAGGGTGGGAGCAAGCATGACCAAGTGCAAGTGCAAGACTTGCACTTGGTCATGTCTTGCTCCCACCCTCAATGAGGGTGGGGGTGGGAGCAAGTACGCCAGTGCAAGTGCAAAGACTTGCACTTGGTCGTACTTGCTCCCACCCCCACCCTCAATGAGGGTGGGGGTGGGAGCAAGCATGCCAAGTGCAAGTGCAAGACTTGCACTTGGTCGTACTTGCTCCCACCCCCACCCTCAATGAGGGTGGGGGGTGGGAGCAAGTACGGCCAAGTGCAAGTGCAAGACTTGCACTTGGTCGTACTTGCTCCCACCCCCACCCTCATTGAGGGTGGGGGGGGGAGCAGCATGACTAGGCAAGTGCAAGACTTGCACTTGGTCAGACTTGCTCCCACCCTCAATGAGGGTGGGGGTGGGAGCAAGCATGCCCAAGTGCAAGTGCCGCACTTGCACTTGGTCGTACTTGCTCCCACTCCCCACCCTCATTGAGGGTGGGAGCATGCACCAAGTGCAAGTGCAGCACTTGCACTTGGTCAGTACTTGCTCCCACCCTCAATGAGGGTGGGGGGTGGGAGCAAGCATGACCAAGTGCAAGTGCAGGACTTGCACTTGGCCGTACTTGCTCCCACCCCCACCCTCATTGAGGGTGGGAGCAAGCAGCCAAGTGCAAGTGCCGCACTTGCACTTGGTCAGTACTTGCTCCCACCCTCAATGAGGGTGGGGGTGGGAGCAAGTACGGCCAAGTGCAAGTGCCGCACTTGCACTTGGTCGTACTTGCTCCCACCCCCACCCTCATTGAGGGTGGGAGCAAGTACGACCAAGTGCAAGTGCAGAGACTTGCACTTGGCTGTACTTGCTCCCACCCTCAATGAGGGTGGGGGGTGGGAGCAAGTACAACCAAGTGCAAGTGCCGCACTTGCACTTGGTTGTACTTGCTCCCACCCCCACCCTCATTGAGGGTGGGGGTGGGAGCAAGTATAGCCAAGTGCAAGCACTTGCACTTGGCTGTACTTGCTCCCACCCCCACCCTCAATGAGGGTGGGGGTGGGAGCAAGTACAACCAAGTGCAAGTGCTGCACTTGCACTTGGTTGTACTTGCTCCCACCCCCACCCTCATTGAGGGTGGGGGTGGGAGCAAGTACAGCCAAGTGCAAGTGCAGCACTTGCACTTGGCTGTACTTGCTCCCACCCCCACCCTCATTGAGGGTGGGAGCAAGTACAACCAAGTGCAAGTGCTGCACTTGCACTTGGTCGTACTTTGCTCCCACCCTCAATGAGGGTGGGGGTGGGAGCAAGTACGCCAAGTGCAAGTGCTGCACTTGCACTTGGCTGTACTTGCTCCCACCCCCACCCTCATTGAGGGTGGCCTCATTGAGGGTGGGAGCAAGTACAACCAAGTGCAAGTGCTGCACTTGCACTTGGCTGTACTTGCTCCCACCCTCAATGAGGGTGGGGGTGGGAGCAAGTCATGCCAAGTGCAAGTGCTGCACTTGCACTTGGCTGTACTTGCTCCCACCCCCACCCTCATTGAGGGTGGGAGCAAGCTGACCAAGTGCAAGTGCTGCACTTGCACTTGGCCGTACTTGCTCCCACCCTCAATGAGGGTGGGGGGTGGGCAGCACAGTAGTGCCAAGTGCAGCACTTGCACTTGGCTGTACTTGCTCCCACCCCCACCCTCATTGAGGGTGGGAGCAAGTACGACCAAGTGCAAGTGCCGCACTTGCACTTGGCTGTACTTGCTCCCACCCTCATTGAGGGTGGGGGTGGGAGCAAGTCATGACCAAGTGCAAGTGCAGCACTTGCACTTGGCTGTACTTGCTCCCACCCCCACCCTCATTGAGGGTGGGAGCAAGTACAGCCAAGTGCAAGTGCAGCACTTGCACTTGGTTGTACTTGCTCCCACCCTCAATGAGGAGTTGAGAAATTGAAATAAGATTGGTAGTCAATCTAGGAACATATAGCACATTGTTAATTATTCATTTTCCATTTATTAGATTGACCAGAACATTTCCTATTCCTCTTCATAAGTTTTACTATCTACTATAGCAAATGGTTTCTCATTTTTTTATTGTAGATAATCAAACCATTGTTTGTTTCTAGTCATATGTTTGATTACTCATAAATCTATGTACCAATAATCCATAATTCTTTTATTTTTCAATTTTCTAGTCTATATGAAGTTGACTACCTTATGACTCCCTAGTTTCAAATATATAATTGAATAAATTCTAAATTTCAAAAACCTAATTTGATATTGAAGTCATTATGGCTCCCAAGTAAGAAATTTAGAATTTTGTAAATTACATTTGCAAATATTAAAAATTCTTTACATAACTTAATAATTTGTTTACAAAATTTCACAAAATCTTCTCAAAACTTGAAATTAAACTTTCAACTTTATTCAATACTTTCCAAAAATAAATATTTTGCTTTCTAAGGTTTTGATCACTTAATTAGACTCCTTATATCTCCCTTAGTATAATTAATCTAACTTGAAAAATATAACCTTAAAATATTACTTATCATCCTTATATCTCCTATACTTTAATCAATAATTAAAAAAAATAATTCAAGTCACTTTACTTCCTTAATGAACACACAAATTATTTTTGGTCAAAAGAGTTTGACCTCTCCTAAAAATACGCTCTTTGATGAAAATTCACTCCTCTAATGCACTCAACCAACTTATGATAGACTTTAGTAAATATCTTGCTTACTTGTTTTTGCTCCTCTTACAAGCGATCTCTAAAATCAAACTCAAACTTATGCTTTTGTCGCTCAAAGTTGTGTATGCACTTAATAACTCATTCAAAAAAATTCTTCTTCCTCTAATGGCTTATGGTATTCCTACTTCCATATGCCAAGTGGCTGAACAATATTACAACACTCAACCAACCTTATGAATGATGATTTCAATGCTTTGTACTCCTGGTAACGTTATGTTCTTCTTTGGTTGTGTTCTTATTCCTCTCTCAACACTTGGTTGCCTGTGTAATGTATTTTACCTTACCAATCAAGTAATATAATGTTGTATCCTCTACATTGAACATTATGGATGCCAAATCTTCACTTCTTCTTATGGCAGTTGCAAAACCTAAATGTTTGATTTTATTCCTATACATTTTTGATGTCTGAATGGTGTCTCTTATGTTGCTAAAATTCTAAAACTTGAAAGTAGTGATTCTGCTCCTCTTATGGTTGCTCTCTACTCCTCAATGGTTATTACTCCTCCTACTAGGCTTGGTGGCTCCACCTTTCAACGATGGATCTATAAAACAACGCTTTGCAAGTTCCTCCAAGGTGGCTCTTCATGGTGGCTCAAATTCAAACTAGTGGCTCCTCTTTCTATTGCTTGGTGGTTCCTCCACTCGCTTGGTGGCATCTACTTCCACATTTTGTGGTTGCTACTCCTTCCTTCTTTGGATACCACTCTTGAACCTGCAACACTTCTCCTTAACTCAGCTTGATACTACTCAACTTCTCCACTATGTGATCTGATTCATTGGTTTTCTTTAGCACTACTTTTTTAATGCTTATGATCCTTCTTTGGAACTCACTTTTTTGAATTTTAGTTTTAAAATTTGTGTAGGTTTTGAAGATGCTATTCTTCCATTTAGAACTCAAACTTAACCTCCTTCAAATCTATAAACTTTGCACAATATTTGAGTGCTCATTTGTAGCTTATTATTTATGATATACAAATATTCTTTTGCTGATTTCAAACTTAAAAAATGAACCAACTTCTTTATGCTATATCAACATACTGATTTGCAAGCTTCTTAAACTCCTTTAACTAGGAGATAATAAACTTAGAGTTCTTTTTCTTGATTTGAAATCTCTAGTATATGGTGCCAAATAAACTTAAATTAAATCCATTTTTTATAAAATTGATATACTCTTTTAGGCACCTAATTTCAAACCTCTTTGGTTGTCTTTTGTAGCTTGTCTCCTCTCCATTCTTGCTACTCGAACTTGCTATTCTATACCTTCAAATTTTCAGCTTTAATCACACTCTGCTTGCTACCAAAAATCAACTTCTATGCTATCCAAATGGTTATTACAAAATGCTAAAATTATCCAAAATTTTTACCCTTTCAAATGCTACTCAAAACTTGCCTTATTTATCTTCAACTTCTCTAAATTTTTCAGCTCCAAATGTTGCCTTCTTACTGTCCAAAAATCTTCCTTTAACTCCTCCAATTTTCTGTCCTGTGACTCTTCAACTTCTACTGCAAAAATCAATAATCTTTTCCTCTGTAAATCAACCTTCAAATATTTTATGGCTATCTCCATAACTTTCAAATTTGGTGGATTCTTCTATCTTCTTTCTCCTCCAATATTTCTTGTGGTTCTCCTTATCTCCTATAAATCCCCCTTATAGCTCTGATACCATTGTTAGCTTTTGATGCTGAATACTTAATGAAAAATTACCACAATCTAAAATACACATGCTATATCAATTATAAGATAACAATAATATTCTAAACATGTAAAACTCATGAATAAATTCTATAAATACTAAAAAAAATGCCATTAACAAATGCTCACAAAAATACTAAAAATGCTCTTCTACAAAGCTCTACTAATGCATGCTATGAGCAATGCTCTTTCAATGCTTTTTACAATGATTAGTCACAAATATATAATAGTATGTGACTCTTCACTTTCCTACTCTAAGGACACATGTGCATTCTACATAATGGACACTTGTGCACATGCACACCTAACTACAAGACACTTGTGCATTTCCTGCACATTATTACATTGCATAAAAATATAACTCATACTCTAATCTAAGACACTCCTAATCTAAATATATACCCAAGGTGGTACATTAGCATGTACAAAATAACGTAATATATTTTAACAAAATGAATCTATTTATAAATTTTAAGCTCTAAGGGAGAGAGTTGTGATTTGTCAAGGGTGGGGGATCCAAGTACAACCCTTTTTTCTCTTGTTATAATAACACTACATGCTCATGATGTAGTAGGAGTAGGACTTGTTTCAACCATATATAACCATTTGAAAAAAACAATAACTCTTTTATATAATATAGTTTTAAAAACTTAGACAATTCAAAAGTATTCAATAAAAACCTTATTCAACAAATTTTAATTTTAAATAGACCATTATAAATCAAATAGTAACATTTTTTAAAATTATATATATATATATATATATATATATAAGTTCAACAAAGTCCAATTTTCAAGGTTGAACAAAGTTCAAAGTTTTTGAACAGACCCTGATGAAATATTATCACTTAGGATAACACAGAGGATGACACTTCCTCCACACCTAACTCTAATATGAGAGGTGCCAAAAGGAAGGGCAAGGAACAAAAATCCCAGGGATATCTTAGTGTGAAGAAAAAGGTTAAGGTGGAATTTACTCCCACAAGGAGTTCCTAGAGGCTTAAGAAAAAAGAGTCCTTGAGCCCTGAGAAGGTCAAAGAAGGTGGTGAGGATGACTCTAGTGACATGCTTGAGAATTATTTGCAGAATTTGGTCATCCAAACAACCTCTACTACCATTGCCCACATTGAGACTACCTGGGCTGCTCTTGATAAAGCCATTTCATAATTAAAGGACCAGAGGAATGTGTTAAATTTGTTGTTTTTCTATGATACCTTCGATGAGGTCCCTACAAAATCTACTGCTGTTGGCATATCTGAAGCAAAGGAGGATGATGTCGTCGAAATCGCAAAGGAGGTCTTCAAGAAAGTGCCCAAGGATGAAATCAAGGAAGGCAATCAGGAAACTGTTGATGCACCTCCTATGGAGTAATTGCCTTCCTGGTTTCTATTGTTGACCCTTTGGGGTTTCCTTTCCTTCTAGTCTCTCCTCTGTTAATCTTTTTGTGTTTTCATTTTCTGCTAAGGATGCTTTTTGGGTCTTCCTCGCATCCTCTTCTCTCTATTCTGCTTCCCTAGGATGCACTTTTGCTTTTCCTACATCCCTTCCTTTTGTGATGTACTAAGGCATTGGGGTGCCTTTCAAATGCCCCCTTAATGAAAATTATTAACTTACCAAAAAAAAAAGTTCAAAGTTTTAAGGTTGAGAAACTAATAACTTTTTAGGAAAAACTTTTAATTTTTTCACGAGCTTAAAATTTATATTTGCTTTTAAAGTTTAATTGTAATAATATAAATTATCTTATTTTTGTAATATATAGTATAATTTTATTTATTTCAATTTATGTGGCATAGTTTGTAATAACTTTATCTGTTCAAATACACTTTGCTATTGTGATTTATTCTTATTTTTATCTCATTTTAAAATCAATTTGACAATGGAGAGGGGGAGGGACCTGATCCCTCTCCCTGCTCCCCCTCCCCTGGTTATTGCCTAGTCCTTGACTCATCCCGGGTCATCCCTCTCTAGGGAACGCTTTGTAGCAGATGATCTACTTGGGGGGAGATCCTTGCCCACTTTATGCTCCTTTCCTAGTAGTTTCAGGGTTTCCCTGCTTGAGTCTTGGGCCTGGTGCATCCCAAGGTTCTTCTAGGGTTTCTTGCCTACTTATGGGATCCTTTCCTTGATCTCCCTCAGGCTTTCCCCTAGGGTTTTTTTACTTGGATATGGTTCCCAAGGCTTTCTCGGTTTGTGGTGGTTGTAGGTTGGATTTTTGACTACTTCTTGGTGCATTTTGTGAGGTCCTCACGTCATCGGGGTTGGTATGGGGGGGCCAGTTTCATCTATGTTGTGATTTATCTCTAGGATGCCTTTGGTTGCTGGCGATCCTGTTCCTTTGGATGGGGCCCTTTTCAGTTTCCTATTCGGAGGCTTATTGTTGCTTGATATACTACTTGGTGGATGCTTAGGGCATTTGCATGGCCTTGGAGGGGACCTCTTCCTATGCTTGAGTTGTTCCCAGTCCCAGTTCCCTGAAGTTGTTCATGAGCAAGGATGGGGGGTTCCTAGTCCTTTATACTGGGGTGCTTAGGATTTTCTACTGCATATCTCGATCTTGGGGAGGGGACCTATGATCTATGCATGCAAACCCTTGGCTCCATTAGTTTAGGATTTTATGGATCCCATATTTGTGCTTACTACCACTTTCTTCTTGGGCTCCATAGGTTTTTCATTTTGGTTTCCTGCTCGGGAGCTTCTACTTTGTGGTCCTACTTCTCGATGGACTCTCAGAGCATGTTATTGGCCTTGGGGATGGGCCTCATCCTATTCCTGAGTTGTTCCCAGTCCCAGTTCTAGTTCCCTAAAACTATTTGTGAGCAAGAATGGTGGGTTCTTGGTCCTTTCTTTTGGTATGCTTGGGGTTTTCTTTTGCATTTTTTGGTCTTGGGATGGAGACCAGTGCGCTTGCAGTTGTGTCACTCCTTTAATTTTGGGTTTTGAGGATCCTTTCTTTGCGCCTGCTACTGTTGTACCTGGCTCCTTCTAGCTTCCTCATAGTTTAACTTGGTTTGCATGGGGATATCTTGGCCTGTAGATAACCCTAGTAGTGCTATTCCATTTCACAGGCTCAAGTGGAGGCTTCCCACTATTGTTTCTCTGAGGGTCCTGATACCATTTTTGAGGCTGTCCCGCTACTGCGCCCTGGAATGTATCTCGTTGTTGCTGGTTGCTTAGCTCACGTGACTGCTTGTTGCTCTGCTACACCCTAGGGTGCATCTTGGGCCATCCCTGGGTGGGGATCCTATCCAAATTTCTAAATTCAAATTTCCTACTTCTGGTTTCCAAGCAGGATATCTGGTTTCAGGTCAAATCCATTTTTTTGATAGTTTTTCTGTTGGGCAGGATTTTTCAAATTCATTTTCTACTAGTTTTCCTGCTAGGCGAGATTCTCCAAACCTGCTAGTTTTCTTGTTGGGAAAGATTTTTCAAATTCATTTTTTCTGCTGGTTTTTTCGTTGGGCAAAATTTTCCAAACCTGCTGGTTTTCCCGCTGGGCGAAATTTCCAAACCTGTTGGTTTTTCTTGTTGGGCAGGATTTACAATTTGGTGGTTTTCGACTGCTTCCTACTGGGTGGGATTTTCAAATTTGTCCTGCATGTTTTCCTTCTAGGAATGATTTTTCAAAAATTGGTGGTTTCCCGTTGGATGAGATTTTTTAAATTTACCTGTTCCCACTGGGTTGGTTTTTCCAAACTGTCTATTTCTAGCTGGGCGGGATTTTTCAAATTGATTGTTTTTGACCTTTGGTTTGGTCAGTTGAATTGCTGTAAAAAGGTTTTGGGGTCCTTTCAAAACCCACTTTTAATAAAATTTTAACCTACTAAAAAAAAAACAATTTGAAAATTTATTATTTAAAAAGTAAAATAAAAATATTTAATAAAGAAAATTTCAACAATTCAAAAGCATTCAATAAAAATAAAATTATATATACAAATAAAAAATCAAAACCTATTTATCAAATGACATTTTCTCAACCTATTATATTCCTTAGATTTCAAGGAGGAGATCTAGGTTTAAATCTTGCCAAGATATACATGCATAATTGCTAAACTGTTGTAATACCACTATGTGGTCATGATGTAATATGGGTGGAGTTTGTTTCAATCCTAAATAGCCCATTAAATTTGGCCATGGGGTTTAGAGAAATTTGTCAGGTTCGATAAATTCCTATCATAGACCAAGGATCAAATATCATGGGTGAACCTTAATATTTTAATCAAATGGCATTAGCTCAACCGGTTATATTCCTTATCTTGCAAGAAGGAAATTCAAGTTCAAATCTTGCAAAATGATGCATGCATTATTGTCAAACTATTTTAATACCACTATGTGATCATGATGTAATATGAGTGTGGTCCATTTCAATCCCATATAACCAATTAAAAAATAAAATAAAACCTCCTTACCATATTAGATTTTAAGAATGTGTACAATTCAAAAGCATTCGATAAAAATTTAAAATAAAATAATGTATAGAGTAAAAGAAACTCTATAGACTAGTGTATAGAGTAATTTTAATCCATATCTCTATATATATCAATTAAATTTAGTGATGTGTCCTTAGGGTTATGGTGATTTATCCTAGCATCCCACTAATCCCAATGCATCTTGAATGAGTTGAGCATGTCCCCAAGATTGGGGACCTCAAGGCTCTCATCACTATGATGCACTAGAGGTCTGATGTTGTTGTATTGGACATGGAGCCACTTGAAATATCAAATTGGGCTCATGGGGATGTCTAAGGTGCCCCCATGACGTCCCAAGGATTCCCTACAATGGTACAAGACATGTCCCACCATCCTAAATGATCCCACTCATGTAATTTTTTTAATTAGTTAAAAAAACTATAGGCCCCCTAACCCCTTTTACCTCTCCAAAAAAAGTTATACCTATTGTCATTTTCTTATAAAAGAACCCCCCTCAAGAGAAATTATCCAAGGCAAGTGTAACAACAACAAGAGGCAACATGCCAAGAGAAGAGAAAGTGCAACAAAAAAGGAAAGAGCAAGAGCATAAGAAGAGAGCAAGTAGCAAGGAGGAGGATAACTTCAAGTCTTCAAGGCCCAAAACTCTATTTCAGGTCTTCAAGCAATACTTTTATGTAGATTTATTCATATCTAGAAATACTTTTATTACATTCTAGATGTATGTTTCTATCATTCAATTTTTCATTATGCCTTTCCAAAATGAAGTTGAAGAAGGTGGACAAATGGGTGGAGTGGGTGGATAAGAAAACCATTCTTTTGATTGTCCATTTGTTTTATAAAAATAATATGCAAGGCGGAATTTCAAAAAAGATAAGCCCTTGCTATAATTTATGACTATTTTAGATATAAATAACCTTGTTAATAAGAGATGAGGAGGGCCACATCATTACAAGTGTAATATTTATCATTTTTCATTTAAGAGTATCAATATGTGAGTTTATTCTCACCTCCTCTAATAGCATTGGGATGAGAAAATGTGATTGATTGCCAACTAAGGAAAATACTAAAATATTAAAAAGGTTGACTCAATATGAAGATACTAGTAGTGGAATAACAAAGACACTAATGTAACATGGTAGAGTGGCTACAACACCTTCTATAACTCCCACTTTCATACCCCTACTTGATATTGGCCTAAAATAACAATATTATTTAGCATAATTTTCATGATTCTCATATGAATTACCACTTGGAAAAGTCCACCCATCGACATAGAGGAGTCAACCCACATGTCAAGCAAAAGATAACAATCCACACAAAGCATTGATCAATCATTCATTATCTCCATTGACCTAGATATAGTCCACCAAGCTAATAGGTCATTCTAATCTCTAAACCTCTACTCTAGGAGCCCTAAAATATCCATCTATGTTCAAATGAATACTTGTCACTATCATTTCCAAAAGGGCTAGTGATTGTGCTTGTACCTAAAGCAAAGTTAATATTCTCTTTCAACTAGGACTGATCACTCATAATGGAAAATTCTTGCTCGAGTTCCTCATGGTATCTTCCCTATTTAATATAGATGTATTTCTAGACTCTTAACAACCCACTCCTTTAATAAAGACCTTTCTAAGATGTAAACTTAAATGATTGTTCTTTAAGGTTTATGTAACCTTATTCAAGTGCGAACTAACATAATGGTTTGAGCATAATGCATACAACTTAAGTGTCCCTTGGATTTGTATTTGTCTACATTCATTAGTCGATGAAGAGTATTCCTCCACCACATAGGCAATTACTCTTATTTTGATAGCTAGCCTAAGGCTAACTTAATTATGAAGCAAGCCTTTATAGTTAGATAGAAAAGCATGATTCACCATTCAAGAGTTCCCAACCTATTACCAAGTTTTAGAAATACAAGGTCACATAGGATATGGTAAAAATCAACCAAATATTAATGAAGACCCATCAATAGGATATTCCCTCCACCTATATAGTGTTCAAGCCTAAGCTAGAATTTTTCATAAAACATAGGCATTTATATCACACATGTATCAACACAATCAAGTTCAAGCTTTCAAGTTGCCAAATTCAAGTAAATTTATTAAAATATATCAATTACCAATTTTTTCACAAAATATGCAACCGAGAGATTCATCATTGACTTCACAAACAATTTTCCCAACATAATAGTCACAAGCAAGTGTATATTTAACAAGATAATTTTAGGTTCTTTCCCTTGATTATTCAATATGTACCAATGAACAAGTAGTACTATATATATATATATATATAATACTTATCTATAACCAAGTATAGCAAGGGTTCAATAATTTTCTTAAAAATATTTATAGTAGAATATCATGTGTTATCCTATTCTAAGGACGCATGATTGAAAATAAATCCAATTACCCTATAACAACTTTAGTTATTGTATAATTTTAGTCCTAATTATAGAAGTTTTGATGTCATAAGTTATAACAATTTCATATCATTGAAATATAATCAACACACCATTGAAGTTAGACAAGTAACCTATATAAGCCACTAAGTTCTTGACCAACTAGAAAATGTCATAATATTATTACTATATTCAACACAATTGCAAAGAGTCTCATGGAGGAACCCTTTTTTGTTTTCCATATCAAAATATCAATTCAACATTACTCCTTAGCAAGTATACTCTAAGATACCAAACCTTAAATCCAAAAAACAAATGAAAGCTCCAAATAGTATAAAGGTATTTCATATAATTGAGTCAATCTTGTTGCATAATATTAGGTTGAATGCTAATAGGTATATACATGAGTGAAATTACAGTTGTATGCCTTTTTTACATGGCCAAATAAAAGTTATTACATAAAATATAATGGAAGGATTGATAGAATTAAAGTCAAAATCAACAAGTACATGCTAAATTATCAACACCATAATAGTTTCTCTAAAATGCAATAGAGTCACACAATTATATTTGGAGGTGGTATACAAATTTGAGAAATGATTTTTACAAAGAGTGAATAAGAATTGATTGTATCTTTAGCCACTAATCACCATACTATCCATCAAGTTATGAATAAATCCATTGAAGTATACACTTTTTTTTGTATATTGGTTTTCCTCACACAACTAGGTTAACATTTTTTGGCTAGCCTTGATTTATCCAACCATCAATGGATTTGATCAATGTTGCTCATCAATAAAGAAAAAATTTATAGGAGAGGTTGAGCATCATTAGAGTTATTTACTATATAACTAGAAGATTATTGCAAAGAATCTCATTTCTATTCTATTTTCTACCTAAGAGAATTGACCCTTCAATGACGATAACAAATACAAAGTAACAACATGATAGAAATAAAATATATGGGTATGTTAATCTATCTACATGTACCTCCAAACTATACAACTTAACACAATTAATACATTTACTTCACATGAAGTCCCTTATAAATCATGAAAAGTCATATCTATAATGCGTTTTCAAAAATATAAAGTCAAGTTTTTTGGGTTGTTCGGTGATCTCTCACAGCAAAAAGTTTAAAATTTTACTGACAGAGGAATTCCTTCGAAATCTAATCAATAATTTTCAACATGCGTTGTAGTTAGGATTTATTTGCAAGAGCTTGATAGTGGGTAGATATGAGTTTCAACCAGCATAAACCAAATTTTGGCACAATACAGGTTTCCATTCTGGTTGTTTGGTGACCTCTCATAGTGAAGAGTTTAAAATTTTATTGATGGAGGTATTCCTTTGAAATCTAGTTGGTAACAAAATCCAGTCAATGAAGTTTTTTAAGAATGTCGATAGCACAAGAGGAAGTCCATCTTTGCTATTTCCACAAGGTGATATTTAGGGTTACAATCAATATTTGCAAGTTTTTTTCTAAGTTGGAGAGATAAGTGCTTGGAAAATTAGAAATATAAAAAATTTAAAAAGGGTTTTAAGTTGGTGAGCAAATATTTTTTTTAAGGTCAATTATGGCAATGGTGTCGATGAGTGAAGCGACAAGCAATGGTGATGCAACTTTTGACAATGATGGTGGTAGTGGAGGTAGATATGTGACTTCGAATAGGATTGAGGTAATCATGGACTTTGATGTGTGTGTCAAGAGCACACATGTGATCCCTAATGAAGGTGGGGGTCCCTTAGAGCAAGGTGGAGGGAGCGATTTGACTTCATTTTTTGACACATCACAAGGTCAAAATGGATCCAAGCATTTTTCCTCCTCTCGCTCCTTTGCAACCCTTTTAAAAAATATAGTTTCTTCTAGGCCTCCCCCTCACCCCAAGGTTGATCTGCACCCTTCTCAAGGTGCCCTTCAAATTCCATTGGAGCTTGTTTCCTCCCTCGTGGACCAGGATTATCATTCTCTTGTGGGGAAATTTTTAGGGCCTCACCCTGACATAGAGTTGATATGTAATGGGCCATTACCCATCGTCACCCTAAAGGATCCATGGACCTAGTTGCCTTTTCTAGGGGATTTTTTCTCATCCTTCTAAATAATATCATTGATTCAAGTAGAATCCTATTAGGTGGACCATGGTTCTATGGTCAAAGAGGGATTTTTCTCAAGAAATGGAGTGTGGATTTCAATCCAAAGACTTAGAATATCAACCTAGCTATGATCTAGATTCACCTTCCAGGTCTTCCTCTCTATTTTTGGGATGAGGATATTTTACGAGGGATTGCTCGGGATATTGGTGAGTTCATCGATCTTGATCCACCTACCAAAGCCAAGACCTGCATGGTCCATGTCCGCATGTGCATCAATGCTAACCTCAATTCCTCTCTTCCTTATTCCATCGAGCTAATTTCAAATGGGATCTCCAGGACTCAGATCATAGAATATGAGAACAATCCAACCTTTTGTTCTAGGTGCTCCAAGAAAGGTCACATCAGCTCTCAATATCGAATGTTTAAGGTTTATAAGGTGCCTTCCACCAAAAGAACCTTCAAGAGAAAGGTTCTTGTAGCAAAAAAATTCCCACAAATAATCTAAATATTCTTCTTTGGCAGGCTCTAGGCCCCCTCCTTCTAGTATTGAATTTGTTTCAAAATGGGAGGCTTTGAATGATCAGGTCAAATATTTACCATCCTTTGCTGATCCTTTGAATAGGGATCCTTTGAAAGGTTCATACTCTATAGGTCAAGCTCTCCATGATGTTCCTCAAGTTGACATCTCTTCCTCCTTTAAGGTATACCCTCTGACTTCTATTTCAAACCCTTTTTCTTCTCTTTTTTTTCATGGGGTTCCTCTTTATGTTGAGAATACTACTCCTCAAAGACCTCCTCCACAAATCCTTCCTTCCCCTAAAGGCCTTCTCGACCCTTCCCCATGTAAAAATATTCCCAACAATATTTTTTACCCAAGCCCCCTTTCACTAGAAATAAAAAAATAGAGAATGTTATGAGGACATTGTCAATGAAACTCCGCTCATTTTGAGTCTCCTCCAAGGAAAACCTTCTTTCAGATCCACTTAATAATTATACATGATCCAAATTCTCCTCTTCAAAAGGAAGAGGGAAAATGTCTTCTTCCAGAATATCCAAATAAATATCCTCTCATGGAATATGAGAGGCCTCAATGGATACAATAAACAATGTTTGGTTAAGTCCATGAGGAAAGACCTTAAACCAACAATTTTTCTCTTGCAATAATCCAAACTAGATACCCAAAATGCTTCATGCATTTCCAAATACATATGGAAAATTATGAATTCCTCATAAGCCCTACCAATGGAGCCTCTAGAGGGTTGTTATGTTTGTGGGATCCAAATTTTGTTGAAGGCAGACTCCTGTTTGTGGTAGAAAACTACATGAACATCCTATTCTTTAGTAAGGACTATCATTGCATATGGGTTTTATCAAATATTTATGCTCCAAACTCCCCATCTAGGAGATTTCATCTCTGGAACAATCTTAGTCAAATGAGAGAGGTTTTTTTCAATGATGTTTGGATGTGTGTTGGATATTTTAATTCTCCCTTATTCCCCACTGATAAGAAAGGAGGATCTAAAATAAAAATTAATTCCTATGAGTATTTTGCTTCATTTGTGGATGAGAACGAACTCATGGATATCCAACTCAAAGGTCCAAAATTCACCTGGAGCAATCGTAGAAAGGGTGACTAGCTTATTCAAATAAGGCTTTATAGATTCCTAATATCCATTAATGAAATCTGCCCCTTTGGAGATGATGTATTTCATTATCTACCATGAATAGATTTTTATCACAACCACCTTCTCCTTGATTGTTTGTTCTAGGTCTCCCCATTCAAATCCCCTTTTAGATTTGAGGCTATGTGGCTTTAGGATCCAGATCTCAAGGCACTCATTGCAAATTGGTGGTCTTGCAGTTTTTCTGGGTCCCTAGCCTCTCAGGTTAGCAATAAGCTCTGTTTTGTGAAAGCACAACTCAAGAAGTGGAACAAAGATATTTTTGGTAATATTTTTTTCTAGAAAATAGAATATCCAATCCCAACTCACAAACATTGGGCTTCTTGCCCAATATGAATAATTGGACACAAATATTATTGAGGCTGAAAAGAATCTTTTGTCTGAATACCGCCATATTCTTAAAAGTGAAGAAGTTTTTTGGAAGAAAAAGTCCAGAGTTACCTGGTTGAAAGAGGGAGACTCTAATACTAAATTTTTCCATGCCACCATAATGAGGCACAGGGGCTCTAACAAGATCAGGGAACTCACCAGAGTTGATGGGACCATTATTTCAAAAATTAAAGATATCAGAGATGAGGTAGTGGCTTTCTTTGAAGATCTACTTGGACCTAGTTTGGAGTGCAATACACAAACATCAGACCCTCCTGAACAATATCCCTAGGTTTGTATCCCAAAAGCATAACAATTGTTTACTTAAACCATTTTCTACTGAGGAAATCCGTAATGCAATTTTTTCAATGCAAGGCGGGAAGGCTCCAAGCCCAGATGGTTTTCCCCCAATTTTCTTTCAAAAATATTGGGACATTGTGGGGCTTGACATCATTTTAGCCATCCAAAAAATGCAATAGACTAAGAACATTCCTAAATATATAAACTCCACCTTTCTAGCCCTCGTCCCTAAGTCCAATAATGCCAAATCCTTATTTGATTTCCACCCAATCAGTCTATGCAATATTTTTTATAAAATCCTCACCAAAGTGATTACCACGAGATTGAAACCTATTCTCCCTTTCATCATCGATTCCTATCAAGGTAGTTTTATTCTAGGGAGGCTAATTACTGACAACATAATTACAATCCATGAGATTATACATTTTGTTTCTAAAAGTGGTAAATTTGACATTTTCCTCAAATTAGACATGAACAAGGCTTTTGATAGAGTGTCTTGGAGTTTCCTCTTCTCTGTCTTGTCTAGATTTGGTTTCCATCATGATTGGATCAACCTAGTCAAGGCATGCATCTCAAGAGTCAACTTCTCTATCTTATTAAATGGCTTCGTTATTGGTTATTTCCAAAGCGCCAAAGGTCTGAGATAGGGTGACCCTTTGTCCCTTTTTCTGTTTATCATTGTGGTAGAAGCCCTAGGGAGAACTCTACGGTCTTCCTATTCCAAAGGAGAAATTTTTGGTATTAAACCTGCCTCGTCTGTCATGCCCATATCCCACCAATAGTTTGTGGATGACACTATTTTGGCCACTCATGCCTCTGTTCCCCAAGCCAAAATCATCAAGTCCATTCTTATTTCCTTTGAGTCTGCTACTAGCCAAAAAGTATTCTCCAAAAGTAAACTGTATTTTCTTAATACACCCCTCAGATGACAAACCAACATAGCTAATATCCTTGGTTGTACCATTGCTAACCTTCCTGCTACCTACCTAGGTTTTCCACTTTTTGTTGGTTCTTCCAAAAAATATCTTTGGTTTCCACTCATTGAGAGAATTCACAAAAAAATGGTAAGATGGAAAGGAGGGCTCCTTAGTCAGGTGAGAAAAATTACCTTAGTCAAAGCCACTCTCTAGAGCATCCCTATTTTCATTTTATCCATCTTCCGCATTCCGGTTGAAGTTTGTAACAAGATTGAACAACTCTAGAGGAATTTTCTATGGTTAGGCTTAGAACACAAACATAGATTCCATTTGGTTGCATGGGACCAAGTCTACTCCAAGAAATAATATGGTGGTATCAGGCTCAGGAAGGTAAAAAAGATGAACCTAGCCCTCATTGCCAAGCAAGGATGGTAGATCCTTCAAAATGAAAAGTCACTGTGGGTTGATATCATCAAGGCTAAATACCTCTGGCATCAACCAATTTTTTTGGATGATCCTTCACCTATTCAAGGTTCTACTGCCTGGAATTCCATCTTGTGTATGAGGGAGATCATCAACAAAGGAATCCATTGGAAAATTGGTGATGACCAGAAGATATGATTTTGGGAGGACAAGTGGATGGGTAACAACCCTCTTAAGAACCGTCTTGATCCTATTTACCTCAAACCTGTGATTGATATTTTGTTTGGTACATAAGTGTGCAATTTCATTGATGCTAGAAGGAAGTGCTAGAAAACCATTCCTCATGGTAATTTGAATGAAGACCAAAAAGAGCTAATATTTTTTTGTCTAACATGTTGCATCTCTGTGTTATTCCCAACTATTTCATTGAAGATAAGCTCCTATGGGCACCTAGTGAAAATGGGTTTTTCTTTATCAAAACCACCTATATCCTTAATGAAAACCTCGATCAACCATGGTTCCCTTCTAAGATCATTTGGAAGAAGCACCTCATTCCCAAAGTCTGTTTCTTCTTTTGGCTTGTTGTTCAAGACAAAATCCTCTCCATTCCAAATCTCCAGATTCAAGGGCTCCCCATTCCTAACTATTTTTACCTTTGCAAATAGGAGTGTGAATCCACCCAACATATTTTCCTCTCCTATCCTTTCTCCCTCAAATTTCTTTGCTCCTTATTTTCCTTTGTGGGTATTGTCTGGGTTCCTCCATTTTCTCTGAATGACCTCTATTTATAGTGGCCTAATCCCTTTAAATTTTTTCGTGTCAAAACCTTTTGGACCTTCTATCTCCCCCATTTCCTGTGGGAAGTTTGGCATGAACAAAATTCCAAAGCCTTCAATAACTCCATCCATGATTCCAACTATGTTCTTTCTAGAGTTATCCATGCGATAGCTAAAAATCTCTCTGTTATTCAAGGCATTGGGTGGTCAAAGTCCCCAAGTGAAGCTCAGTTAGCCAAGTCCCTCTAGCTCCCTTCCTATAATATTTCCTCTCCCTATTTTGTGGTTGATCACTTGATTATAAAGTGGTCTCCTCCACCTTTGGGATGGATCAAGTATATTTTTTATGGTGTTGTCAAGGGCAACCCAGGGTCAACTGGAGTAGAAGGTATCTTTCAAGATCATACAGGGAAGATATTGATGGCCTTTGGAAATTATCTTAGCATCCAAACCAACCATTTTGCTGAAGCTTGAGCTCTCTTCCAAGGTATGTATCTCCTATACCTAATAAATTGCCCTAAAATTATTGTCGAAGGTGACTCTATGAATATTATTAGAAGTATTGTAGGCACCCAATCAACATCATGGAACATATCCAATTTAATCTCTGAGGTAAATATTTTTTTGAGCTCTTCCCCTAATGTCACTATCCAACATGTCTTTAGGGAAGGAAACCAAGCCATTGACTTTCTAGCTAACCTGGGGGTTTCTTTGCCTAACCTCACCATTTGGAATGAAAGTTCTCCTCCCCCTGGTCAATGGAAATCCCACGCTTGTATCTCTTTTGTGAGTTTTCCCAAGATTCAGGTTTCTTGGGTAGCCACATCTTCTCCATGTTATGGGAATCCTCCTCATATTGTATAGCATTTTCAGGACACATCATTGGAGGTTTCATTGATCCGTGGAATTTTTCTAAGTTCACAAGATATATTTTCAACATACACTTTCATTCGTGGCTTCACCTTGACAAAATGAATATTTGGGGCATGTGGAGCTTGTGGCTCAACATGGAGAATGTCTTTGTGAGCCATACATGGAGATATTGTACTGCACCATCTTCAATGAACACCTCCTGCAGGTTTTTTTGCATGACGGATGATAAAATGGAGCCATCTGTTGTTTTACCTAGACACGTGAGCAGGCTCTACATGAGCCTATTGAGGCTTTCTCTTTTACCCCTACGAGGGTTTTCTTTATCTATTTTTATATTTCTTCTTGGTTGTTTTGAATAAGGTGCTTCCTTTTTGTTTCAGATGGTTGGGAGCATTTTTCCTAACTAGAAATTTTCTATGAAAGTTTATGGGATCCTTTCAAAACCCTTTTTACCAATAAAAAAACATGAAGTCAACTAATAAAATCAAGTAAGTTCAAGAGCACATTGACCATTTAAATCTTAGTTTAGCCAAAATTTTGAGTATACAACCTTCCTAGTCTATATAATAATGTATAAATCCTTATGAACTAAATTGACACATATCAATGCTTATTAGCATGTGCCTACTTTGCAAGACTATCTACAAAGTATCCATGTTTCTCTTTTCTATCTGGTTCTATTCCTCTTCCAAGGTTATAATAGTTTGTTATAACAAGTTTTACTTAATTGAACCAGGGTCTTAGCTAAGTCCCAAGTCGGCCTATGAACTTCAGTTCAAGCCTATTCTTGATAACTCTAATTCCAAGTTGCTACTACAACCTCTATCCATCACACTATTGGATAAGGTATTCTAGTGGAAGTTCAAGATTATTGACAATAAAATTTCTAACAAGTTTATTTCCAACAAGGTTATTGTCAAAATTTTTTAATTACTACAGACTTCATTAGTAAGATTTAATTGACAACAAATTTTATTGATAGTAAAATGATCAATAACAAGGTTTCATTGGCAATAATATTTATTGACAACAAGATTCAATTAACAACAAAGTTCATTGGCAATAAAATTACCAACAAAAAGACTTAATTGAAAACAAAATTGTCAATAGAAAGATTTAATTTATAATAGAATTTATTGATAGCAAAGTTGTCAACAACAAGATGTAATTGACAATAGAGTTTATTGGCAACAAAATTATTAACTGCAAAACATAATTTATGAATAGCAAATTTGTTTACTATGTGTTTTTATTGATAACTATGTGTTTTTATTTTGGCTTGAGAAAAATAAATTGTACTCAGGTCCCCCACCCTTGACAAATCATAACTATTTCCTTTAGAGCTTGAGAGTTTACAAACAGATTCAATTATCATTTCAATTGAGTTGCTATAGCTAGATACCTAATATTTTTCATAAAAAGTATGAATTCTTGATTTTCATTTTTTTGGATCTTCTTCAATTTTCTTTGTAAATACACATATTCTAGAATTCATCATCCTTCTTCTTGACATTTTTTTACAACAACCTTCATAATACCAAAACTCCACCTCTACCATCTATGCACAACATCTTAGTAGAGTATTATTTTTGAAACTTTGCATTATCATAGTCCACTTTATCAGATATGGACTATTAATTTCCTTCCCAAAGCATAAGTGCAACCACAAGAACTATAATAAATAGTTTAGCAATCTCAAAAAAATGAAATTTCATGATTAAATATTATCAAAGAATATATTCATAATAACTAAATAATGGGTCATTATATAATACAAGTGAAATTCATTTTAATCCCAAATAACTAACTTAAAAAAAAAAGAAAAAAAATATTATCATTTTAATGAGTTATGAAATGAATTTCATTCTCATTATAATGATATTTTAACAAGTCATAATGGTATTATTTTAATAAATAGTTTAGCAGACTCAAAAATTTGAAAGTTCCAATCCATACTCTATTCCATAATCCAATCAACAAGCAACAACTCAAATAATTCATTCAACCATGAAGTCCATATGATATCATCTTCTTTTGCTTTAGCATACAAAACTTCTACTCACTTCATGAAATCATAGTCCAATTTACCAAATCTAAAATGTTAGTTTCGTCCAATGCATTGATATATAAATGGATCTCCTAAATATTTTTGTAGTCCTCTAGAACATTATTTTAAATTTGCTCCTTTTAGATTTTTCTTGTTAGCTTTCGCTAAACTTACTACTTCCTCTAACCAAAAAGAGAATTTAACTTTATGATCTTCTATTAAAACCCATTTATTGGCTAGCCTATCTGCATAGTTGTTCGCTTACCTTGATGTATGTGTTAACCTAATTTCTTCAAAGTTTGTAGCAAGGTCTTGTATTTCCACAATGATCTAATGTATATTCCATGGAGCCTTTGCTTTCCTCAAAATTGTATTTATTTCTATTAATGAATCGCCTTCCATCCATACTCTATTTCATTTCATTTGTCTACATATTATTTTTCCTTCTAAAGCCACCTAATCTTGAACTTTAGTATTTGTCTTAAATCCACTACTGAAAGCGTATTATGACAAAATATAACCCTATTATTTTTTATTATTCCTCCGCCTGATAGTCTTGGATTTCCTTTAGAAGCTCCATTAAAATTCAATTTGACCAACTATACTTTTGGTGGTTTCCACTTTATATTTTTTCTTCCTTTTGTTTCTTATGTACCCAACATCATAATTCCAATTGATGAATTGAATCCATCTGTCAAGGCTCTCTGCTTCAATATTAGGGATTGAGTGAGTTGATAGGGTTGGTTTAGACTCCTCTATGGCTAAAAAAATATTCCTTTTCATTACCTCTAAACTACTTTCCTTTCCTTTAAATATTCTTCTATTCCTTTCCAACCATACAATCCAAAGTATTGTATCTTTTGATGTATCCCAAATTATCTATAATACCTCACTTTTAGAAGTAATATTTCATGCTTTAACCATTCCTCAAATTTTCCATTCATCACTATGTATTTGCCAAATAAATTAAGAATCCATTGTCATAGTTTCTAGACTATTGAGAAGTATCTCAAGATATGGTATATAATCTCCTCCTATATTTTAGATAAAACACATTATGAAGGGCCATGGAACCCCTTTTCATTAGGTTATCCTGAGATAAGATTTTCCTATAACCTACTAGCCATAAAATATTTTAGCTTTTGGAATGCTCAGGCTATCCCAGATATCTCTCCATATTCTTGTGGTATTCCTATTTTGTTGGAGCTTCACATTATATCCACTTATTGTGTATTATTTTGAGCTATTCAACTCCCAGATCAACTTATCCTCTACTCCCCTTAGAATAATCATTGTTGTTATCTTTTTTCTCAACTGCCTCCTAGCAACAATGTCTCGTATACTTGTAAAAATTCTTCTTTCCATTTGTATCTTCCTTCTTGATCCTTGTACATAATGTTTGAAACACTATCATGATATTTATCTTGAAGTAATTTTATTGATAGTTTCAAAATTGAATCTAGATTGAGCAATATTTTATCATACCAAGTATCCATCCAAACATAATTTTTCTCTAGTTCCCACCACCCATCTTAGACCTTTAATCACTAGATCAATTGTTTTTTTAAATTGTTCCATAGTGCATAACCATTTGGTAGTGAGAATGCAGTAAAAATTAAGCTTGGGTCATTGGGCTTAACATACTTACAATAATTCTTGCCCATCATCTTTGACTCTCTTTGTACAATCCTCAAGCTAAGTTTAGATTTGTAAGAACTCTTAAATTGAGAACTTTTCTAGTTTTATCATCACAAACCTTGCTTCATTTCAACAAAGGAAATTATCTCTTATCATGTAATCCTGACCACAAAAAATGACCACTTAATATAAATTAAAATAAATTCTATCAATTTTGGCATAATATACAAGGACATATAATATGTTGGAATGACCTATAATATTTATTTAATTAGCTACACTCTTCTTGATAAGAATAACCATATAACCTTCAATGCTAGTAGTTTATTATAAACTTTACTTATAACTAGATTCTATAATTCTATCCCCATTCTCCCCTCAAAGAAGGGCATCCATAGATATGTTGGAAAATTTACCTTTTTTATTTGAAGTAACATGCATATCCCCATTCTAATTCTAGCTAGAGTATTTATGAAGTAAATTTTAGATTTTGTCCTATTAACTTTTTTACCATACACTCTTTCATATTCCTTTAGTAAGTTATACAATGTTTTGGACTTGTTCCCCCCTACACTCCTAAAAAGGGTTGTATCATCTACAAACTATTGATGGGTGATGTCAATTTTATTAGTAGCCTTAATCCTAGTTAGTAGCCCATATGTGTATGCCTTCTTTAGGTTCCTTCCCAAAACCTCCACCATAATAATGAACACATATGGTGATAGAGGATCTCCCTTTCTAAGATCCCTTTTGGATTTAGATGATTCTATGACTAACCCATTGACCAAAAATAAATGTGATATTGTAGAGGCATAAGCTTTAATCCATGTGACCCATTTATTCCCAATTTAAAACTTTTCTAACACTGCAAAAAAAAAATCCCATTTAAACCTATCATAGACTTTATTTATACAAATTTTTAAGATCATTTCTCTCTCTTTTCTAGAAGCTATTAAATGTACTACTTCATGAGCTATTATAATCCCATCCATAATTTATATCCTTTTCATAAATCCTCTTTCTAAAGGTATTAATTTGAATACAAGTCCCTTCATATAGCTAATGATCTAAGAGTATACATCTGTCCAATATTTTGGCTATTAGGTTCTCACCCATCCTATTGTTGGTCCATGAATAATTGTCCTCTTCAAGCTCAACCTCCCATAGATTATTGTTATGAATGAAAGCTAAGAAATCTCTCATACTTTGGATTATTTTTCCAATTCCCCCAAAATTTTCATCTAGATTGGTTATGGCAATAAAATATCCTATGATCATAAATTAGGTTTCTTGATTTTTACTTCTCATAAAGGCTTCAATCCCACTCCATACTTCTTATATGTTTGATTGAGTTGTAGGTCCACATACTTTAATAAGGATGAAAAAAATATCTACATAGTAGCATGTGATAAATGAGGGTATTTAATGCCTAGTTTTATGAATGATTTCACAAGAGGTTCTAATTGGACTCCAAAATTTTAGAATTCCCCTATCACTCCTTCTAAATATGCCACATCCCATTCGCATCTTGACCATATTACTTTCATAGTTTTGGAAACTTCTTCATTTTTTATTTTAATTTTTTGGATACAAAGAATATCAGGCTTATTACTTAAATAGAGGTCCCTAATATGCCTATGCTTTGAGGGGGTATTAGCACCTCTTACATCCAATGTGTTGGTAATCATGTCTTATTAGGGGCTACTAGTGCCTCTTATGGATTACCAATATCATTTTGTTATTTGGTAAAGAGAAGTTCAAACGACTTAGATTGTGTTCCTTTCTCTATGTTTGCTCTTGCTTTCCTGATTCTTGCTTGATAATTTGAAGATTTTCCTATTTTCACCATACCAATATTGAGGGTAGATCTTATTATTCTATTCCTCAAATTTCTTTTATAAATTTCCTTTTCATTAGATATATCCTCTCCTAGCTCTATTAAGGAATCTTTTGACTTATCTTGCTTATTTTCTAGTATTTCCTTATTAACAATAGAGGTACTAACATCTAACATTGTATTTTATCTACCACTTTCCTTATCATGAATGGTGTATAGTGCTTCAAGAGATTCTTAATAACTAATGAGGCACTTTCCTTATATTTAGGAGGAAAATTTATCCCTAAATCATGTTTAGATTGAGTAGATGATTCCTTGTTACTATTATGATCCTATTGTACCTTATCCTTTAAGCTTTGATATATTTTTTCTTCATAGGATAAAGCCTCAATTATGATCCTATTGTACATATATTTTTTCTTCATAGGATAAAGCCTCAATTATGATCCTATTGTACCTTATCCTTTAAGCTTTGATATATTTTTTCTTCATAGGATAAAGCCTCAAAAGAATTGGTGTTTCTTCCAATAGCCTTACTTATTGGTCTCCATAGTTTATTTACTTTAATCTATTTGGACATATTTTAAAGAAGTTAAAAACCATCCTCATCCATATCCATTTGTAAGTTTATCTTTTAGTTTTCTAAATGTGTTTTTGTAAATTATTCTTAGGGCATGATCTCTTAATATTCCCCACTCATGACATATTTTACATCTAAAATATATAATTTCATAATCCATGGTTTAGACCCACAACTTACCTTGATACTTAAGAATGATTAATTCTAGTAGATGTTTATTGATGTCAATCATGACCAATATCTAGGTATAAATAACCAAGACTCTATATTTTTGTTGGTCACGAATCTGCCTAAGTACAAAGTATTATCACTTGTGCACCCTAGACCCGACCAACATTGAAAGGTCGAGGGAAAGAGAAAATTCCTTCAGGCCGATCTCCAGAGAGGGTTGGCTCCCTTACTAATCTAATTTGGTTTAAAGCTTAGGGTAACAGGAAAGAAATGAGAAATGATAGAAAGAGATGGAAATATGGCTGTAAGCCAAAAAGTGCGATGGGGATAAACTAACAACAAGAAACCACATTCAAGTTTGAATTAGCATAAAATAGAAAAGTAAGCACAGGAACCACTCACAGTTTGCAGAGATAACATCCAAGACACATTTCAGTGTTCATTCCCTTACCAGCAATAATTAAATTTAGATGCAAAATTTAAAAGCAACTAATAAGGAACATAAACGTAAGCAGAAATGACAAGTAGGAAGTGATCAACCACAAGACTACTCAAGGAACCAGAAGCCGAATATCTTTCTATTGATGCAGAAAACTTAAAGTATTTTTCTGTAGAATGTCTATCCTCCCTTCATTACATTGAAATGCTTAGTATTTATAGAGGGATTTCACCTCTTTCATTTAATGCATATACAAACAAAATGTTGGTAGATCAAAAACCAGCATGCATATTTTTCTCCTCGGCATCAGTGACATCTTCAGTTAAAACATTCTGCAAAGAAATCACGATCCATCTTTGATGGGAGAATCACACAAAGAAGTCAACATGAGTAAATGCTTGAAGAAATATTGGATGTCAGTGCATCGAGATGTAGTAAAATCATCTAAAAATTGGGCATTTGGTCATTGAATTCGCTTCGCCTTGTGCCTTAGAAATTCACTTTTGCTAGGAAAGTACACCAAGCATTAAATATGCTTTGAAAATTGGCAAGGTTGATAGGCGGTGCATTGGAAATGCATACCCACCAAAGTGGACGGTGCTTTGAAAATGAACAAGATTACATCGGAGTCAAAGGAGCAATACTTAAATCCCATAGTTTTTCAGCAGTGATCCTGGATATATCTATTATATCGCCACAAGAATTAATTTTATTGGCTTTAATTCTTTTCCAAAGAAGATTTGCACTGAAAATGTAGGGGCGATGGTGTTTGCCTCTAAAATGGATTTTCGCTCAAAATTTTTCCCGAAATGGGCCTTTATCTTCATTTCACCCAAGTTACGCCCGAAATGAGCTTTCACCGATGAAATGCCCAAGAAGTGTTTTCACTAGCGAAATACCCAAAAAATAATTTTTGCTACAGTTGGTGGGTGAAAAGGCATTTCATGGTGCATGAGAGTGAAAAGGCATTTCGCTTGAATCTTACCCAAAACTACACCCATCAGATACTTAGAAAAATTTTCAAAAATTTATTAATGTGTGAAAAACACTCAAAATGAATTTATGAGTTTCACTGACAAAATGCTTACATATTTCAATCAAAATTTTACAAAATTTTAATGTGGCAAAAATGCCAATATTTTTAGTGGCTCGCGGGGTATTCAGCTTGCCCTGAATGCAATCGATCCTAGGCCTTTATTCATTGGGCTCAGAGTCCCCACTATCAGCTGCATCTGATGGCCTACTACTTGTACCAGCCTCGTCCTGCTTCTTAAGATGTGTCATTGTGGATTCATACACCACCACTGCTTCAGCCCATGCATCCATACTAATTGCCTCACGAGCACTGAGTGTACCCACAATGTATCAAAAAGTCTCAACCTTCTCTAGATCAATATATTTGGCCCTTTGGCTGAGCTCCAATAATCTAGACTCAATACGAATGAATCTCCTCATTAATGGCAGCACGTGCTCTTCAGTGATGGGCTCCTCCAAGTTATCAATCTCTGAAGTATCATCTATGAAAATAGCCCATAACGCATCTAGGTCCTTCTTTTCCAGAATATTCCCCTGATCATCAACGAAACTGGGGAAACCATTAGCTGCAATTGTATCAAAGTAAACCAACGAAATGCGCCTCTCATGCTCAAATGTCTCTTGCAACTTGTGGGCTTCTTTAACCAAGTCCATCTTGGAGAAATAACTATGCAGTGTGATCTTAGCATTAGCCCAAGCATGGGCTATTTCGCTCATTGGATGAAACCAAAGATCCATTTGAGTCATTGCCTAGATCTTCATTGCCATTTCTAATTTTGGCTCTAAATCTTGCTCTATGGACTCCACTATATGCCTACCGTATGAAATGACTGCCTATACTTCCTGAAGGAACATGAGAACTAACGTAGCCTTTGTTGCCATATTTCTACAATCAATCAACAATTGACTGTGAGCTTCTTTAATTTTCTCCTTGGTGAGGGTCACCGACTGCATTGCTTTTGTTGCTAACTGATTCTGCAGATTCTGGAGCTGGTCCTACAGGGCCTGGATCTACTGTTGTGCTTCCTGCTCCACTATCTGGTACTATGTAGCTACCTATTTGATTTCCTTGATTTCACCTTCCAAATACATTACCTACTGCTGCCACTATTGAGATTTAGACTACATTGCATCCAGTTAGGACTACGCAACATCTAGTTTGGCCTTTTGTGCTGCCAAGGCTTCCTCTAACTCCCTTATCTTTGCCTCAGCCTGGAAGAAATGATCCTTATAATGCTCACCATGTAGGTAGATTGAACTTGTCGCCACTTGTATGGTGCCCATTTTCTCAGCTGCATCTATTTTTGTGAGGTCCTCGATGACAACTTGGTATGAATAATCATTGGGCACCATTTCTCCTTGAGGTTTCTGGACCTGAGGAACCATCATCACTATGTGCACCTCCATTGCCACTGGATCAAAAGTCACTTTCTTCATTAGTTTCACCAGGGCTAGCGCATCCTTTCGCTTGCGATTCTTCAACCATCATGATGAACTCTATCATGCTCTACTGATTTTTTCTGCTATCGGGTGCTCTGGTAGCAACTCCATCTCAGAAGCTAGTGGCTCCTACACTACAAAAATTGGGGAAGATAGGAAAAGGGCTTGTTGAGGGTTTGACTCAACCACAGGGATGGAAGTGGAGGGTGCTTTAGCTACACTTACTCTAAGAGGGGCTTGCGTACTTACAGAGGTAATAGGATTGGAAGGCATGGAAGATGAAGTGGAGGACAATGGAAGGGCAAATGGGTTCGAGGCGGATGCAAATGAACTGAAGGAAAGAGAAAAGGAGGGAATGGGTGAAACTAGGGAAGCACTGGTGACCTGCGACTATGAAACAGAGATGGGAATGGAAGAGATGGATGCAACAACTGGGGGTGAAGTAGATATGGGAATTATAGATGGGAAGATAGTGGTCACCAAGTGCTTGTCAGAAAGAGAAGAGGAAAGAAAATGTGTACCTATGGGCTCTAACACCATTTGAGCCGGTGGTGAAGGTTGTTGTACTATAGTGTCTTTCTCTTCCTTTGCTCTTTCCTTCTCTACTTCTAGATCTACTATTGTCACCATTGGGCCTGATTGTCCCAACTGAGTCGAAGAGGGTATATCCTGAAAAATAGTCTACTCAATCATCTGTGAGGGAAGCGATTTCATGCTATGCATAGAAATGGCTCCACTTCTGGGCTTCTTCACCATGTTGGGGAAAGGTACTCTTATAACCATGCTCCTCTTCCTAAGTGAAAGTTGCTCCTCCAATGGTAATTGCTCTTCTTCTTCTTCATCATCTTCAATAGTTATTCTCTCTTCTATTGATGCCTCCTCTTGTCTCACCATATCTTCTTCTTTATCGGGACTACTAATACTTCTAGGCACCAAATCAGCAAGGGAGAGGGGCTAGTACTTTTCACACTGATCATCATAAATCAATGAAAATGCATCATCCATAACTAATGGATAACTTGCCCTGGGCTTACCTCGATGGACCCTCATGACCCACCAGTTGGTAATCTTTTCATCGAACCAATCAAGCAATTTTGCTTTCATTTGATCAAACAAACCTGGAGGAGGAATTTGCTCTGGATGATTTGCAGGATCATACTCGACCTCCATCTCATAAAAATCATGCCAAGGAGGGAGTGACATCATCATCTCCACATGCCATTCAAGGTCGCGCCCCTTGGGATTATTCCTCTGTTGTAAGATGTCTTCTCGGGGGCAGCAATGAAAATTCTTGGCCTTAATGTGACTTGCAAAAACACCCAAAGGATCATACCACCATCATTGAGGAAGCTCAACCAACCCATGGTCATACAATGTCTCAACAATCAATTCATTCTATTCACACTATGTAACCCTTATATCACCAAACTAGAAAGGTATAGCACATGTAGCTTTCTTTCCCCTACCTGTCCCATATGTATCATTTGTGAAATCGCTTTGTCGGGCTACTTCCAGGGTGAAAAGGTGTTCAATGGTAAAATATGGCAACAGAAAAGGTTTGCCAGTGAAACCAAAAATTCTAACCACCACTCCTTGTGTCAGTAAAAAGACATCACCTCTTTTTTGATCAACCACCTCTACTTTCATTGCTCGAGGCACTCTGTTGCATACCCCATAAATCAACTCCAAGGCGAGTCCCAAAAATATTCTATTAAAATTATAATAGGACTCTTTTCTTGATAGGCTCTGAGTCCATGAATATACTGGCAATGCCCTCCCTATTTCATCTATCTTTCTTACTGCTATAAAAGCAAAATGAGAGTGCATGTGATAGAAAAAGTACCATACTAGAAGGGAGCAATGTCTGAAAGTAACATCCTCTCTGCTTTGTACCTTCCACAACTGTGAGTGTATCCTCCATTCCAAGAAATCTATCCAATCAAAGAAAATTAGGTTTGTAGTTGTTGTCATGGTAGTCGGAGCATAAAACTCCACTTGTGAAATGCATTGCACCAATGATGCTTGCCACTTGTGCACTATGGAATCTGAAGACAATCCCATCAACCATGCCAGCATTGAGTATAAATCTGGGCTCTTGAAATCCTTTAACGGTACTGGTAATACTGGCAGCTCCCCAAAATGTGGTGTCTTCAACAACTGGCTCTCCATAAACTGTCGCATGTGGACAGTGGACTGATATCTTTCCTCCTGCTCCTTAAAATTGAGCTTTTTAAATATGACATAGGATGGAGGTCATGCACCACAAGCAAATGCATCCCTTATGGAGCTGGCTGAAACTTTGAACAATTTATCTCCTTGGGCATTTTGAACAGTTCTTGAACCAGAGTTATAGCATTGCATGATCGCCTAGACCAGCTCGAGACATGGGTGTACAGGCGTACACAGGTACCAGAAGATATGAGAGTAGAATGTCATGGTACAAGAACTTTCAACAGACACCTTTTGCACAGTGAACTCGACATCCTGACGCAATTTTTCCACCCCCTTATTGGTGATGGTGCAATCATTGATCTGTGACAGGCGATCATCATAGGGTGTTAGTTCTACTTCTTCCTCCTCTTCTCGAGCTTTTCGCTACCTCTTTTCTATTTTAGCCCTTTTCTAAACTTTCTCCTTCTTGGCTTCTATGGTTTTCTTCCCCATATTTAGCTTTCTTCGAACACACGATGAAAAACTACAAACCTTGGAGCAAAAAGAATTCGCAACACCTCTACACAGGAACCCTACAAATGTTTTGATTTTTAAAACTGAAGCGTTGGCCCCTTTTATAATTTTTCACCCATACCTATTAGAATTAATGTTTGAGGCATGCTTGCTAATTTAGGGGGGCATGGCATGCATCCCAATGATTTTTTAGTTTTGCCCACCTCTTCTTCGAGTGCTCCGATTGGTTGCTTTAATTTTTGAATTGCTTTTTCCTTTGCGGGGGTGGGAATGGTTGTTAACGATTATTTTTGGAAACATGCATGGTTGCTTCTCTACCTTGGAAAGCATGATGAGTGGCTTGAGTGAATGACGTGGGGCAAAAAATGGAGATATGCAGATTTTATGGGCAGGGAAGCATGTAAAATGGAGGTTCAGGGGGAAAAGAAGGGCGGAAGGGTTTGTATGCATGTGTTTTTTTTTAAAAATAAAATTCAATGAAATGCGGATGAGAAGCAAATGTGGGATGAGGAAAAAAAAAATAGGGAAAGAAGAGGAAAATTAAGAAAAGAAAGAGGAGAGGAAAAGATTGGAAAGGAGGAAAAGGAGGGGTTTTATTTAAAGGCTTTAGGGAACGAAAAGCAATTCGGGAAGCAAGGCTTTTTGGGGCCCAAAAAGCTTTTAGGGGAAGACATGGGGGGAAAAGGCATAGAGGAAACCAATAAATTTAAATTTAAAATTTTTTTTTTTTTTTTTTTTTTAAAAAGGAAAAAAAAAAAACCAAAAAGGGGGAGGGGCAAAAATGCAAGGCCTTTGTTTTTTTTTTTTTACACCTCCAGAACCTTGGACCCAAAGAACACATCACCCAAGTTGATTTTTTGGTTTTCCAATTCTTCAAGAACTCCCTAGTTAAGCATATTTTCCATGGAGTAGTACTCAGATGGGTGACCTCTTGGGAAGTCTCGACCACTTTTTCATTTTTTTTGAACCAGAAAGAAACATAAAATAAAAATATGTACATATTTACATTCATAGTCTCAATTTTCACTGGTAGTAGGCCTTCAAATGAAGACCATTGACCGAAATTGGCAGTGCATGACCATCCATATCCTGCAAATAAAAAGAGTTAATTTGATTGGCACCTAAAATCTGAAATGGACCCTCCCATATGGCCTCAAACTTGTGGTGTTTACCCGGCTTTGCCTTCTTTTCATTCCACTTCAATACAAGATCACCAACCTTAAAGGTCCTTTCAAAAAATTTCTTACCGAACCACTTCTTCGTCATTTGAGCATGCTCTATGAAGGCTTTGTATGATTTCTCCCTTTCTTCCTCCAACTGTAAAAGTTGAGCTAACCTCGTGCTCATGGGGTCAGACTCATTGTCCTCATCATCAAGCAAATGCCAGGTTTGGAGGGTCGATAATTCAATATGGATAGGCAAGACTGCTTCTTTACCATATACCAAGGAATAAGGGGACGTCTTGATAGATTTTTTCACTGAGATGCGATCGGCCCACAATGCTTGGTTCAAGAGCAGGTGCCAGCTCCGCTTATTGTCGCCAAGGGTTCTCTTCAGAATTTTGAGCAGGTTCTTGTTTGTAGACTCGGCCAGACCATTCCCCTACGGATAGTAGTTAGATGAAGTTTTTAAATAAATTCCATACTTACCCATGAATTCACTGATTTTGGTACCTATGAAGGGGGTCCCATTATCTGTTATGATTGCATCTGGGACACCAAAATGAGTGATTAACCCCTCGAGGAAATTGATGACCGTGGCCTGATCTGCTTTCTTGGTTGGGATTGCTTCAGTCCATCTGGTGAAGTAGTCAGTCATAGTCAGGATGTACTTGTGTCCGATAGATGAGTTAGGATCAATGACCCCAATAAAGTCTAAGCCCCATTGCTGGAACGGTGCTTCTACTTGAATCGGGTGGAGGGGCAATGATGCATTCTTGGTCCTACCGACGTATCTTTGGCACTTATCATAGTTTTGACTGACTTTGAAAGCATCTACAAAGAGAGTGGGCCAAAAATAGCCTACTCGAATAATCTTCAATGCCATGGGTCTGCCTGCATAATGACCTCCCAAAAATCTAGAATGGAATTCTTGTAGAATTTTCTCCTTCTTCGATTCTTTGACACACCTAAGAAGAACTCCATCAATATTCTTATGAAACAAACCATTTGGCAGCAAGACATACTTGAGGGCCTGTAATCTAAATCTCCTTCTCTGTGAGGCATTAAGATGTGAAGGACACCTTCCAGAATTAAAATATTCGATCAGTTCCTCTATCCAATCTTGGTCAACTATAGAATGATTGGTAAAATTATGGTTACCCACTACATCTTCATATTCACAAACTATGGATTCAAGGTAGGAACCCCTTAAAATTCTTAATAAAAATCTCGACCCAAAAAAATTTTTTTTATTTTAAACAAAAAAACATACTCCTAGATTTTGGAAACCCAGCCAACTCTCCTATCTCCAAGTTCTCCCTGGATGATGAAACTTTGGACGTCTGGATGAACAACATAAACTATTGTCTTGCTCTATGAAACAAAGTGCCAAAACTTCTTCAGAGATTTCATTACCGCATACACCTACTTCTCAATGAAGTTATACTTCTCTTCGTGTGGTTGGATGACTTGGCTTAGGAAAGCAATCGGGCGTTCATTTCCATCATCTCCCCTCTGCGTGAGCACCACTGTGTAACTTTCTTGCTCACCAAAAACATACAAGATAAAATCCTTGGAATAGTCAGGGTTTACCAGGATCGGGGCTTGAGAAATTCTTTCTTTGATCTCCTTGAATGATTGCTTCCTCTACTCAGTCCACTTAAACTCAACATTTTTCTTTAAAAGCTCAGTCATTGGCTTTACCACTTGGGAAAAATCTGCAACAAACTTTTGAACAAAATTAATTTACCCAAAGAATGATTGCAAATCCTTCTTATTGGCTGGCAATGGAAGCTTCAGAAGAGCTTCAGCTCTAGCTGGATCAATAGCTAAACCATTTTCTGAAATGACATGTCCTAGGAGCTTTCCCTCCTTTACAAAAAAATGGACTTCTTCGGATTGATGGATATTCCAAACTCCTGGCACTTCTCGAATACTTGCCTTAAATGAGAGTCGTGCTCCTCCCTGTTGTGAGAGAAAATAGTCATGTCATCCAAATAAATCACAATAACACGATTTAACAACTCACCAAAAGCTACGTCCATCGCCCTTTGAAAAGTCGCTCCGACGTTTGAGAGTCCAAATGACATTCGCTGAAAAGCAAAGGTTCCCCATTTTATGGTGAACATCATTTTATGTTGGTCCTCATCCTTGACCCAAATTTGGTTATATCCAGAGAATCCATCCAACAAAGAGAATCTTTGAGCTCCTGTGACTACGTGAAGAATCTAGTCGATCTGAGGTAAAGGATAATGATCCTTCAATGATGCCTGGTTCAAATTTTGAAAATCCATGCACAAGCGAATATCTCCATTCTTCTTTCATACCGAGACCAGATTTGCCACCCAGGTTGAATGCTTGATTGGGTAAATGATCTTAGCATCCAATATTTTCAATAGCTTTACCTTCATCAACACTTCAATCTTAGGATTGATCGATCTCTATTTTTGTCTGAAGGGTTTCACCCCATCCTGTAGCTCAATGGTATGTTGTATCACATCTTTGTTATATCCCTTCAGATCATGGTAGCTCCAAGCGATAATGTCTAGAAATTTGTGGCACAAGTCCTTGATCTCTTCTAACTCTTTGGGAGTGCAATCCATTCCGATCTTGATTGATTTTTGGGGGCCCAACTGTAGTTCAATGTACTCCTTCTCATACACTTTGATCCTATGCTTTTGTGCTCTATCATTTTGATCAAAGAGGCTCTCGAGCGTAATCAATCCTTTTGGGATATGATTATTCCTCAGTTGAATCAACCCTTTGGCTTCCTCCTCATCAAGCATTCTCTCTTCCATAGTACTCACTTCTCTTATCAAAAAATTTATAATCTGCTCATCGCTTTTGAACACTTTCCAGTAGATGTTCTTGTTCGGGATCGAGGGTCTATAAACCAACCTCACAGTCTTAGGTTTCCTCACTACATGTTCAATCGGAGAGAAGTTTGCACCAAGGGATGCTAAGAGATCAACATGTTTGTTCTGCTCCCATGAGATGGCTTGAATATTCAACGTTGTATAAGCCTCAAACAGGTCCCAAAATTTGTTGTGGTACACCTTGAGATAATGCTGCTTGGAGATGCACTTGTTCGTTACTTGGTTTACAATTAATTCGGAATCACCAAAAATTTGTAGCTGTTTAATTCCCAGCTTCTCCACTTTCTTCAAACCTAGGCACAATGCTTCATACTCGACAGCGTTGTTGGTACAACTCTAGGTCAACCGGTATGAATAAGTTCTTTGTATGCCAGTGGGAGAAATGAGAACAATCCCTGCTCCCACACCATTCTTACATCTTGCACCATCAAAATATAGCTTCCATAATTGATCGAGAATAGGATCCTGATCATGAGACACCTTCACTTCAACCTTTTTGGGCTTGGTAATGGTGTAACAACCAATTTTGGTCTCCATCATGGCATTAAAATCGAGCATTGAAAACTCATCTTCTAAGCGAAGCTCATCCAGAACTTCATCCATCAAATCAGGCTCTTCCAATTCCTCAGTTACCATGTTGACAGAGTTTGTGGACTTTTCTTCCTCTTCAATCTTCTCTATATGAAAAGTAGAAGGCTTCTCATTGTAAATTTAGATTCTTCTCCCTTTGAAAGGAATCTCTAGGTGAGAATAATCTAGAGAAAGGTAGCCTCCTAGCTTGGCAGTGAATTCTCTTGACAAACACATACTAAAATATGGCTCCAAATCAACCACAACTACCTCCTGAATTACCGTGATCTGAGGCATACTATGTAGGAAAATGGGGATATCCTTGATGACACCCACTATTTTTATAGGAGTTCTATCTAATTGCAAGACACCAGGGCTACTCCTTGTATATTCCATACCCATGACTTCGCAAACTACCTTTGGCATGACAGTTGTCGCAACACCAGAATCAATCATGCAATTGTGCACGATCCAACCCTCCATCCTGAGAGACAAATAGAAAGGGGGTGGTCTATTCTTTCTAGTGGCTGAAGTAGTTAATGTTTGAGCAAAAACTATTTGAGTAGGATTCTTCCCGTTATCTTTCACAAACTTCAATGATTCTTGTAACAGGTCGACTTGCCTAGGTAACTGCAATGCATCATAAAGACTAACCTTGGCTGGAATCTTCTTCAATTCCTCGACAATGTTGTATGTGGATGTACCAGACTCCTTTTCATTGGTGACCTCGTATTTGCTCCGATATTGTTGTGTGGCTTCTACCCTCTAACGTTTAGTCAAATATGGGTACTTGAGTTTTTCTCTGGCTTGTTCCTCCATTTCAGCTCTTGCCTGCGAAGTTGAGGCTTTTTCTTGCAATATTTCTTTCACTCATGGAGGCAAAAGATATTTTAACAGGATAGGTGCATCTGGATTTGGCGTTGGAATGGGTGCTTTCACTTGTACTTGTTTCTTCTCATTTTGCACCTTTGGGTCAGCAGGTACCTTTAGTGGTTCCATCTCAGTTGGATCTACCATGATTGGCTTTCTCCCAGCTCTTGTGAGAACTGAGACTTGTTCTTTGGAGGGAACCATGAAGTTGTGATCCACCTCGATAATCATGTTAACCTGACCTCTAGAAGAGCTTACAGCTAGTATTTGCACGTAGTTCAGATGAACCATGCAAGTCTCCTCACCATGTGGATCATTACAGGTAGAGCACCAGTATGTTTTGTCTGCTAGGCCAACTTCTTCATTTGCCAATACAGTTGGGTTCCTCTCAAGTGCCTTGTTGGTCGAAGATGCTTGCTCTCTGGTGATCGGTAGAGGTTGAAATCTCCTAGGTTGGAAATCTCTCTCAGCCTATTTTCTTTCAATAATTGTAATCTTATTACCCATTGCTCTTATGGCCGAATTAGTAGATTTCACCTCTTGCAACAACGTCGTGTAAGGATCAGGATTTGAGGGTGCAGGAGGTGCCAGTAAGGGTAGAGGCACTAGTGGGGCAGGAAACGATAGTGGAACTGGTGGCACGGGTAATTCTAGGAAAGGAATGGGTGCAAGAAATTACAAAAAGCTTGGAGCAGGTAATTATGAGATAACTAGGGTAGGGAGCTGGGGAACTAGAATGGGTACGATTTGAGGTGCACTTGAGCTCCATGATGAAATGGGATACATGGAAGGCATAGGCTATGAAAATGAACTAGAATACAAATGTTGTGGAAGGTCAGGTAGGATGGGCATTGTTACCTTTGAGGGAAGCTTACCTATGGTGATCAAGTCTACCTCAGCCTTCTATGCCTGCGTGTACAGATCTGGGAACGTATTCACATTGGCCTATCGGACAGCCATGCCAATGTCGATGTTAAAGGCTCTGAGATAATAAAATACAGCTTGCTCATGAGTGGGTCGAAGGCCATCAGGAACTCTCTACCAGCTTTAGGTGAACCTGACGTTGAAGTCCACTATCTCCTCCTACGGATGCCTTTGAATCATTGTAAATTGATGCAACAAGGAAAATGGATCAGCTTGTTCATGAAAGTTCTTGATTAGTAATTCTACCAACTGATCCCATGTGGTGATAGTGGTGGGCGGTAAATATCGGTACCAGTATAACAACTTCCCTCTAAGTGATAACACCAGCAACCTTACCATAATATCTTCATCTACAATGTCATGGATTATCACCAAAGAAGCCACATCTTGGATATGCTCATATGCAGTCTTACCGGTACCATCATAGGTAGGCAAGGCCTTCAAGGCTGCTTGGGGAACTGGATTTTGTGCTTGTAAATTCAGGGCTCCTGAACTATTCCATGCTGGGAATAGCCTTGGTGGTTGTGGCTACTGTGGCGGAGGATTCTGGGCCATATGGACTGGTGTGTGTGGTTGAGGAGGTGGAACACTAGTAGCAGTACTAGCTGGACTCGAAGGAACGGAAAATACACCAGCTATTTGTGAGGATGTTGCGGATGACGTATGTGGTGGGGTGACTAACCTAGGGTGTTCACCTAATTTTTGGGTGTCGAGTTCAAAAAACTCAATGGGGTTTTCAGAATTTTTGGCCTTCGATCTTGTGATCATGAAGTACAACTTTCATTGTCTCCATGTTCGGAGGCTTCTGGGTAGTGTTGAGTCACCAAATGTTCTAACTGTACAGCATGAAGGTGAACATCAAACCTCAATACTGTTGAAAGTGGAACTTTTGGGGTCCCATCGGGCATGCCAAAAATTGTTGGTCATGAATCTGCCTAAGTACAAAGTATTATCACTTGTGCGCCCTAGACCCGACCAACATTGAAAGGCCGAGGGAAAGAGAAAATTCCTTTGGGCCGATCTCTAGAGAGGGCTGGCTCCCTTACTAATCTAATTTGGTTTAAATCTTAGGGTAACAGGAAAGAAATGAGAAATGACAGAAAGAGATGGAAATATGGTTGTAAGCCAAAAAAGTGCGGTGGGGATAAACTAACAACAAGAAACCACATTCAAGTTCGAATTAGCATAAAATAGAAAAGTAAGCACAAGAACTACTCACAGTTTGCAGAGATAACATCCAAGACACATTTCAGTGTTCATTCCCTTACCAACAGTAATTAAATTTAGATGCAGAATTTAAAAGCAACTAATAAGGAACATAAACGTAAGCAGAAATGACAAGCAGGAAGTGATCAACCACAAGACTACTCAAGGAACCAGAAGTCGAATATCTTTCTATTGATGCAGAAAACTTAAAGTATTTTTTTGCAGAATGTCTATCCTCCCTTCTTACAATGAAATGCTTAGTATTTATAGAGGGATTTCACCTCTTTCATTTAATGCATATACAAACAAAATGTTGGTAGATCAAAAACCAGCATGCATATTTTTCTCCTCGACATCAGTGACATCTTCAGTTAAAACATTTTGCAAGGAAACCATGATCCGACTTTGATGGGAGAATCACACAAAGAAGTCAACAGGAGTAAATGCTTGAAGCAATCTTGGACGTCGGTGCATCGGGATGCAACAAAATCATCTAAAAATCGGGTATTTGGTCATTGAATTCGCTTCGCCTTGCACCTTAGAAATTCACTTTTGCTAGGAAAGTACATCGAGCATTAAATCTGCTTTGAAAACTAGCAAGGTTGATAGGCGGTGCATTGGAAATGCATACCCACCAAAGTGGACGGTGCTTCGAAAATGAACAAGATTACACCGGAGTCAAAGGAGCAATACTTAAATCCCGTAGTTTTTTAGCAGTGATCCCGGATATATCTATTGTATCGCCACAAGAATTAATTTTACTGGCTTTAATTCTTTTCCAAAGAATATTTGCACTGAAAACGTAGGGGCGATGGTGTTTGCCTCTAAAATGGATTTTCGCTCAACATTTTTCCCGAAATGGGCCTTTATCTTCATTTCGCCCAAGTTACGCCCGAAATGAGCTTTCATCGATGAAATGCCCAAGAAGTGTTTTTGCCAGTGAAATACCCAAAAAATGATTTTTGCTACAGTTGGTGGGCGAAAAGGCATTTCGTGGTGCATGAGAGCGAAAAGGCATTTCACTTGAATCTTACCCGAAACTACACCCATCAGATACTTAGAAAAAATTTCAAAAAAAATTTAATGTGTGAAAAACACTCAAAATGAATTTGTGAGTTTCACTGACAAAATGCTTACATATTTCAATCAAAATTTTACAAAATTTTAATGTGGCAAAAATGCCAACACTTTTGTAGTTTATGAAAATTCAAGTAGTTCTTCTAAAGTGTTGGCATCCATTTCTTCAAATTCAATGTGTAACACTTACATCCTGATCTAGATTGGTACTAGGGATAGATTTACATTTTTAGGTGTAAAGCCTTCAAACCAACGGGTATGGAAGAGTCTTGATTTTTCCATAAACCAAAGATCCCCTTTTTGGATTCTATTTCTTTCCTCAGAATAGAAAAATGACTGGAAATAATTAATGAGAAGAATGATAAACTCAATCCTAGAGGCTTTCATCTCCTATTAACCCATTTTTTTAGAGTTGAAACCCTTTTTGGATTCTATTTCTTTCCTCAGAATAGAAAAATGACTGGAAATAATTAATGAGAAGAATGATAAACTCAATCCTAGAGGCTTTCATCTCCTATTAACCCATTTTTTTAGAGTTGAAACCTCTGGTCAAGACCCATTAAATTTACCAATGATTGCCTTATATTTGAGCAATGAGGATCACTACTCTATGAGGTCCTCCATAAAATCTACTACTAGGGATAATTCTAAGGATTTATTTATAAATAAATCCATGGGAAGGAAACTATAACTCAATATCTAATAAAATTTACTTGTATATCCTATAGCGATTATATTATTTGAAAATAAACCTATAATAATATGCATGCAAAATTTTAAATAAAATGAAGGGATAAATGAAACTTAGTTAAAATATTCTATGTCTAAACAAAATTTCATTCTTTACTAATGCCCTAGCCCTTCATTGCTGTAATAACCCAGGTCTACTCACCTGGTTGTCCAAAATTCATAAGTGAAAATTTTTGAATTAAACAAGAGAATTTGATTCACACCCAACATTTTAATTGGTACATAGGCATTGAATATCCATTTCAAGGTGATTGACTGCTATAGAAAGTCCCTTAAACGTTTGAGACTAGACAAGTATCACAACAAGTGCCATTATGAGAACATGTTCATCTCCTTTGCCAAAGTTCTATATTCTCAATATTGGGTTGTCCTTTTAGAGCCCACTACATCGAAAAGGGTGGACACATAGTTCCCTGCACATAACATGTTATGTTTGGAATATCCTCTCCATTATCTGTGCTAGAAACATACTAAGGTTTAGCGTATGAATACCTAGTGCTTAGCTAAATACCTACCTTCCTAAGAATTCAGATAAGGTCCACCACTACTCTAGTTTGGGACCAGGTATTTCAGACCTTACTGCAAGTGAAGATGTGTTGTCCCATTTCAACACCTGCTGGATATTTTAGATTTAGGGTTCAACTACTCTTGAACATGTCAAAAACTTGCTAAAAATTTCCCACTTGAGTTCAGATCATGAGATACCCTCATGTACCACTCGTATTTCAATTTGGAGGAAGTGTCCCATTCCACTCCTCGTTACTTGTTCACGGTAATGAGATCTTCTTGTTCTTGACAGGGTTACCAAAAAGCAATTGAAACTGAATCATGACTTTTACCTTCTAGTAAAAGTTAGAGTTGGGTGATAATTCTGCTTACTTTCTTTATGATGGTTCTTATGGAGTAATACTATTTTGAGTTTGTTTTATGTTTAGGAAGGAATATGTTTTATAAGGTTAAAACTACATGTATAAACTATATATGCAAAAAAATGTAACTCTTACTCTAGTAAGAAAAACATCACGATTACATGTATACTTTGCCTATGTTTGATATCATTTTCCTTTGAAACTTTAAAATTAAAATATCATTTTCTTTTGAAACTTTAACATTAATATATATTTAATTGGAAATTTTTTAATTTATTAAGGACATTGTTAATTTAGTGAAGGCATCGTTTAATAGACCATTTCAATTCCTCGATTGGCATATTACTCTATTCATTATTTTAAGATTTTGAATTTTAACCAAGCTAATGTATATAAATATCCTACAAAAAAAAATGACTATTCTACCTTTTGCTATTTACGTTAGATTAATTTTCGAACCTAAATTTCTACCCACTAAACTAGTTCTCTTTTAAGTGAGGTTATGAAAACTTAATTATTTGCTTCGCCACGTATAATGTTTGAAATGGCAATTTGTAAAAATAAAATTTTCAGCTTCTAATATTCATGCTAATTTATCAATCTAAATATTTGGCATAATCACGTATATATTTTATTGGAATAACCAGCATACTTCATGCAGTTTTAAATGTGTAGGTGTTACAGATTGAGCTTAATGGTTTCACTACTACCAAGTTCAAATGCTACCACATATATGGTAACTTTTATGCCTTAATTTTAGGAACTATCAAACCACTCATGAAAACACGTCGCCTAAATATAGTTTTAGAATATAATCACCAAGATTTCATTAGCCATTATTCTTTGGTAGATATTGTACTACCTTTTTGGTTATATATACCTTGTGGGATTATTCAGCTTCGCTGTTGCAGATTTGATAGTGACGGTGGTAGATTTTTTGAAAATAAAGTCTAGACAAGTTTTTGACCTTTCAAAGCAGGCATATTTACCTAATAGATATATCTATTTATTCCAAAATATGGAAACTGCTGACTTTGGATCATGACCTCGATTTTTGTATGAGTCCATATTTTGTAAATAAATTTATTCCTAAGCAACGATGAGACAAGATCAATGTGGCTTAATTATTTTATAGTTTACTACCTACCTCCTTTAAGTTGAGAACTCTCATGAGTTTCGAGTCTATTCAGCTTTGTCTACGAAAACATCGTCCCTTCGAAAATCGATCTAGCAGAGCTTTCTCATTTATTAAAATTCTAATCTATCATAATATACCATTTATGACTATGGATTTGTTTTCAATATTTCCATATCTGATTAGTTAAACTATTTTGTGGTTTCTCATACACTAAGCAACAACGGATCAAAAAGGATAATTGTATTTTTTCTATATCTCAAGCAAGCCATGTAGCCTTGTTTAAATTCCACCTGCGATTCTGTTGTCTATTAAATCCCTAAAAACTCCCTTAAATTTTAAGAGACTGATGTCTTATTATTCGAAGATGTTATCTCTTGATGTTTACCTATCTTTAACTAGATACAATCTTATTCAAACTAGCAGAGAGTTTCTCTTACTGTAGAACTTAGCTAAGTTAATATTCATAGTCTAACTTTTATCTTTTATCTGGCCCTCGACTATGGTATCCAAATATTATTATAAGAAATTCAACATATGTGTAAACTAGATACAACAACCCAACATCAAGCATAAAATTAAATCAATACAAGACTAATATACCCAATCCTTACTAATATTTTCCAAAATAAACATAATAAAGCCATATATTTACAACATCATTTGAAGGATATAACATGAGAAAACTTTTCTACATATTATCATGGAGTTTACAAAAATGTGATGCACCCCTAATTGTTCTTTGCTACTTTCAAACCTATGAGTAAATAACAAAATTTTCTGAGGAATACCAGCAAGGGACCATTACCATTGTCTCACAATGCAAGACTAGTTACCCATACTCGCGCTCAACGCTGGTCAATATTCTGGATATACCACCCCAAAATAAGAAAAATAATAATTATTCCCAAGTATTAAATCCAGTTAAAAATGCATCTCCCAATGTTGTGGACGTACTTCAATGAAAATTACTGTGGGTGACCTTTCTGGCACAAACATAATGGAAGACTATCTTTAGTTGATAACAGAGGTAAAAGGCTCATGTGGGGATATAGAGTGGTTTTCTAATCTTATCCGTCACAAACTAATGCTACATTGCAAACAATTGCTGCATTACCAAACACACAAACACAGTTATCCTTTAACTACAATTATCAACCAATTGATAAATTATCCGTCATAGTAGAGATTTACTTCTACCAAAATAAATTACAAGTTACTTAAGAGACATTTAATATCTACAATGGGTTGAGCAAAGATACAATACCGTATTCCAATTTTATTCTTTATTATCTAATACATACAAACTGCATCAGTAGGAGTTTACACCAGAGCCTAACCTGGAATAAATGAGCCTTCTTCTCCAAAAACTCCTCCAACAACTTTTAGAGCATTCACTATACGTAGAAGAAAGAAAACATGATACCTATGATAACCTCTTTAGCAGATTTTATAGAAAGGAAAATTTAAAATTTGCTTTACACATGTAAAGGCCATGCAAAAGTCGACCTCTATCTTGCCAAGTGGTCTTCCAAAAATATTATCGGAGTTATATATTTTTTATTTATATTATTTTTTTAATATTTTTATCGGAATCTATAAATATATATTTATATATACATATTTATTTTATTTTGGTTTGTTATATTTATATTTATTATTTATTATTCATTTTTTAGATTATTTATTATATATTTATCTTATTTTTATTATTATGTATATATATATATTTAAAGAAATATTTTTGCATACAAACACAAAATAAAACCCTATATGCAACTACATGTATGCACCTATATGAACCGTTGGACAGGTATATTGCTAATAGGGTTTTTCGCCCTAAAACTGCAAATATCCTACCGCTCATCATATATCCCCAACTTACCTTTACCTCTACCCTCTTATTGTTGTCAGGAGGAGGTGTTCGGTTTGCTTACTTGATCCTTCAATAGGTTCTACCTACACCTGCATCCATCGATCCATCAACAATACCATATTATTATAAAGCAAACAAACTAATTGGTGTATTTGGGAGGGATTTTACAATTGCTCCTCCCATCATCTGAACCCTAGATAAATATCTATAATTTTAGTTTCTCATAACTTGAAAAATCATCTCTACCCTTATTTTGGATGGACAACTCCATAGGGTTTATCTCCCTCAATATTGCTTGGATTCCTTGATATGGTCACTCATTTTAAATATCTTCTACATAAATTTGTCCAAGAATGATTTGAATCAAAAAACCCTTTGCAAAGATATGGCTCCTAAAATACAAGACATTTTTCTAGAAATTTTTTTCCCTAGTTTTAAAGCTCTTCAAATTTTGCACAAAATGGCATAAGAATAGTCTGAATCAGACAAATCTATACAAAGATATGACTCCTAAAAGATGTGACGTTTTCCTAATTTTTTTTGTAATTGTGAGCAATGGGGTTGCATAGTCTCCACATCGATAATAAGATTTCATTAATGGAGAGCAAGATCACTTGCTATCCCCTTTTTAAGTAAGACCAAAATATCCTCGCCAAGCTAGTCATATCAAGCTTACTTCATGTTATTGTTATCTTAGACTATTATAACACATCAACAACAAAAAAAATATGCTTTCACCCCCTTACACCTATACTAGGTTATTAAACTTCATGGGAGTTATAATGGCAAGTTTCATGCAAATAATATAGTCTATGTTGTCTAAAAAGCATCACAATTAAAATTTATAATTCTATCAATATGCATTTATATAATTCCTTTAAGAAATTTCTAAGAGGGCATGTAACATTCTAGTGTATTAAAGCATCCCAAAATAAAGCACTTTATATAATTTGAATTAATGTAGGTAATATAAGACTGTTTTTCATTTTTCATTAATAAGTAAGGTGGATATGTGACAACAATATTTCAAAAATAAATAATATGGATATACTACCATCATGTATCATAAATAAACAAGATAAGTATGTTATTTTAATGCATCACCAAGAATCATGATGGGTGTGTTACAACTATGTCTTATAAATAGTCAAGGTAAATACAATTCAACATCCCCATATAACCCAATTTTGTTTTATTACAACTGAGACTTCTAAAAAGAGCAAATTACATAACTAAGGCCCTTTCCTTAATATGTTAAGAATCAATAAGTGGATATCACGAATAAAGTAATCCTCTTTCTAAGTCCAAGAAACTAATATAAAAGGAGGTAAAGAAAAAATTATATTGCTATTGTAGTTTGAGACAGATTCTTGAGACACTAAAATAGGGTACAAACTTTGAAGAGTAAAATACAATTGGTATTGATACTTAGGTCAAACTCCAAACTTAGAGAAAATGAACCCTTTTAGTAGAGTCTAACAATCCTAATGATAACTGTAGTGGTAAGGGCTTAGACATCTCTTTGAGAGGTCCAAGGTTTAAAACCCACTCAATATGAGGATCGGGACCCCTCATAAAACCTATGTAAACTCGTTATGAATCAAGTGGCATTAGCTAAATCAGTTAGATTCATCAATATTTAAAGAGGAGACTAAGACTCAAATCTTGCCAAGCGATACATGGATAATATCAAAGCTTTTTTGTAATACCACTATGTGGTGATGATGTAATATGGGTGGGGCCTGTATCAATCACATATAACCAATTAAATAACAATCCTAATGATAGCACTTGGTGGTAAAAATATCAGTCAACTTAGGCTAGTGAAATATGTGACTTGGACTACCATCTATCATGCTTAGGCATTCATTGGGACCAAAAAACCAAAGGAAAAATCAAGATATATAGTAATAAGAATGTCTTAAGAAAGCATAACATTTCTAGGTCTAACAAGACAATATAACTATTTTGGTCTAAGGTATTCATAAAAATACTACTAGATTCAAAAATAAAATTGATTTCCTATTTCTATATCTGAATGTCTAGGCATCTAAGATTTTTTTGCATATTGTTCCCTAGAACAAGCATTTTTTCAAATAGTTAGCCAAAAAACTCAAAGGCATCTTGAAGAACAATTAGATGTTTATTCCTTTGAAACAATGATAGTTATATGGTTGCACTCTATCCAACTAAAAGGTTCCCCTTTATCAAGGCTTACCTAATTTGAAGGTTTGCTTATCTAAGTTGTTTCCTTCTTACCTAGGATTTATGAGCAACACCCAAATTTAGCATAGTAACACATCTCTCAAAAGAACATAAAAATTTAACATGGTATCACTCATATTTATTTTCATTAAAAGTGAAGACATAGATAGAAATTGGAGTTTCAATTGGGAATAATAATAACCTATTTGAATTTGTGAATAAAGCCTTGGAATTCTCTGCCCCAAAGCTTGCAAATAATGGTATCACCCTTTGCACTCATGAATTTATCGTTTTATTTATAAAATTACAGTGAGTGACTAAGCAAAAATATTTTCTCCTTCATGGATGATTTTCTTCATCCATATTAGGGTTATAAAGAACTCTTCTCATTCCTAAAAGTAAATGAGTGATTTTCCATTTTTGTAAGTACTTCCAATTTGGACTCTCTCCTACAAATTGATTTCTTTGACATAAATTGGCATGATTATATATGGGTTTGGGTATTAATATTTTTATTTTCTATGGAATATCCTTGTTCTATCCTAATCATCCAAAAATGGAAATGTTTTTCCTTAAAAAAAATCATTTAACTCTTTTGCCAAGAAAATGACTATGGTACTTAAAATTGAAGTGCCCTTGCTCTATTTTCATAAGTGTATTTAGGGTCTTAGGATAAAATTAAAGCTTCATTTAAATTAAGGCCTCATTCCCAAAATCTCTCTTTCTAGCTTAATATGGAGTGAAAGACTTTTATCCTAGGATGACAAGTACGGGCCCCTCAAGTGTTGTTTCATCCACTATTTTTATTCTTTCAAAACTCTATGGTTAAATTTGAATTTGGAGGTTTACTCCTAAGGATGGCATGAAGGGAAATACAACACACATAAATCACATATTTTGATCCTAAAATCATGAAGTGCATATGTAGCAACCATCATACAATAATCATATGATTTATACCTAAGGAATCATAAAGTGCATTTTAATATCAAGCAAATATCTCTATGTGCTTAATATGCATTTGCATATTTAGTTTTGTGGTATGTGCATGAATTTTTATTTTCTATTCATGTTATTGGATAACATATGATGTCCTCTATATTATAATGTTCTCCCTCCTAATTTCGACTAAGGGTAGTCACTATAAAGCACTTCAACCACAAATGTAGTTAGTCTTATTTCCTAGCAATAACTAAAATCTTATCAATATTAACTTATAATTTATAACTCGACATCAACATTCATTCAACATCATCAATATTGCCAAATCATTTCATGCTTAATTCAAATAAATAAATCTAAATTACGATTAAAATTTTCATGAAAATTTAGGCTATGATACCCACTTGCTTTCCTATTCCTATTTTTCAATAGGAGAGGGGTCTTCTAATTCAAAAAGAAGGGTTGTCAGTAGCATACTTTTAGAGATGATCAATGTGAATGCATAGGATGACATGGATACTAATTTTTTTTTATGAATGACATTCCATTTAGTGATACTCATAGTCCTTATTAAAAGGAGGTATTTCCAAAAGCTACATTAGTCAGTCCTTCTTACATTTCCATGGATAGACAAAACTAAGGATCATATTACTAGATAAGAGTTACTTAGTGAATGATGGAGGAGTTGAGGAATATATGAGCCACTCATGGATATACCATTATCATGGATGGAATGACTGATATTACCCATAGGTCACTCATAAATGTTATTATTAAATGTAAAGCTTGCCCCTACTTTCTTAACGTTGTTGATTATTCTAAAAAATACAAGGATGCAATTTTCCAATATTGAATTTTAAAAGAAGCTATAAAGGAGGTGGGTCCACTTAATATGGTAGTCACATATGTAATCCATGTGTGTATATTTGCAAATATGATGATTTAGAGCACCTACAAACATATTTTTGGAACCTATATTATGTTCATGTTTTGAACAATATATTGAAAAACATAGGAAATATTGAATGGGTAAAGTATGTATGAAACTGTTTATACATTTTTCAACACTTTCAAGGACTTTTTTGAGTAAGGGATTCCTAAAAGTTGTAGATATTTTATATGTTAGTTACTTTATTTTGCCATAGAGGATGGTTGAGATGTGAGAGGCTCTATAATCTATTGTGTTTATCATTGAATGGAACACAAATCAAATGAGGGAAGGAAAGTGAAATAATTGATAATAGTTGGTGATTGCTAGAGTAATATTGGGTACACATTGTCCTTTATGTCACTTTCTATGGAGGTCATCATATATGTAGACACAAACTCTCCTAGTGTTGGAGATGTTTATGACACTTTCAACAACATGCTTGGCCACATGATGGAAGCTATTAAATAGAAGGACCTACACTCTCTTTCTACGATGATAATATTCTATTATTTAAAGGAGATGGTATAAAATGAAGATTCTATTTCACATGATGACATATGCTATCGATCCCAAGTGGTATGAACTAAGGCCAGGGAGAGGATCTCCTATTGCAGACTATGAAGTGAAGAAGGTTGTTCTTAAGGCAATTAGAAAGATGCACATAATGAGGAATTATATATTTTTTAGGAAAAGCATGTGGTTTTTACATATATTTCAAGTGGTTTCAGCACATAGGAGGTTGGAGAGGATAGACTCACCCTTTCTCAAAAGAATCCATTTGGATGGTGGGATTTATATGAGTGTAGACACAAAATTATGAGCACACCATCAATCTCCAAACTTACTAACATCTTCCTTAATCATCCAACCAAGCATCCAATCATAAATAAATCATCTTTAATATTAAGTTAGAAGCATTTATTGCTCAAGAAGCAAAAGCATCATGACATGAGTGAAAGATATGGATTCACTTTTTCTCCATGGTAGTGATTTTATTCAATTAATTTTTTTTACCTTTTCTCATTCAATATGACTAGCAATAGTTTGTTAGATTTCATGGTAGTTTCCAAAAATAAATGAAATCAATCATTACCTAGTATTGCTTAACAAAAGAAATACATAGCATAAAGAACACATAATATAATGGGGTGTCCATAGACACCAAATGATCTTTATTAAAGGAAATAAAATTACACTCCAACAAATAATAAAATAATGGGTGAGAAGGGGTATTTATACCTAAATACATGAGGTCTTTAGGTGAATGTTGTGAGTCTAATACTCAAGAATAAAATAATATAAAAATTATAAAATTAACTTTTACAAGGTTTACATGGGTCCAAAGGATAAATATAACAAATACAAGTGCAAATAGTTGGTTGTGGCCTCAAGAGAAGCTTAACCATCACAAATTCCAACACCCCCCTTAAGTTAAATGGAGGAAATGGAGAGAGATCCTTATGTTGGATACCCCTATGGGACACTGTCCAAATCCAAGAAGCTCTTGCATGTGAATAAAAGTGACCTCCAACATGATCTTGGTCAATATGTTTGTTACCTACTTTGATGAGGGCACAAAAATTGGATCTAACATCCCATGATCATGAATCCATCTCACCAAATGCATCCATATATCAATTTAATTTATCCATTGATGAAACACTGGATTACAAACATGTTTAATAGTACTTTTATTGCCACAATGAAGAGTAACAAGAAATATTTGAGGAATGCTAATCTCCTCCAAAATAATTGGTATCCATCTAATATGCTTAGCTACTTAATTAATAGTACAATATTCAACCTTCATGGAAGAATGAGAAATAGTGGATTGGCATCTAGAATATAATAAAACCAAGTCAGATCCCAAGTTGAACACAAATACTATGGTGGAACACCACTCATCCAAATCACTTGCCTAATCAACATCTAAAAAGCCTAAAAAAAAAAAGGAAAACCAATAAAATAGTGAATACCCATTTATAGGTCCTTTTGATGTATTTTAGAATCCAGTTTGCTACTATCCAATGTCACTCCTAGGGTGATTGCATATACTTGGAACAATAGCTAACAACAAAGACTATATTCAGTCAAGTGTGACTGAGATAGAGAAGTCCTCCCACAAGAGACCGATATAAGATGACATCAACTAAATATGTAGTGCAATTAGCCCAAAGTTTCAAACTTGAGGCAAAGGGATCCAAGAAGGCTTACACTCCATCCTATATTATTGAAGAAGATCTAATGTGTACTTATGTTGAGAAATGGTAATGCTAAAGTTTGTCTAACCAGTCTATATTTCAAAAAATAGTGCAAAATTCCCAAATATTTCATCTCAAATGTGGAATAAAACATGAATTCGTATCCTAAATTAGAATAGTGGAGTTTTCAATGATGATAAAGCCATCAAAATACAACATAATCACCAAAGTTTCCTCATCCTAATGTTTGATGTAAACATCATGTTTAGCCTCCCATCACTAATATCCATAATTGAGGAAAAAAAAATGGATCTTCTCATAATAAGCATGAGGATCCTACTTAAGCCCATACAAAGATATAATCAAGTCACATGCCAATGGTGTAGGCACCTCAAGCTCAAAATGGATGTCTGGTGCATGTCAATTTCTTCCTAAAATTTCCCATTTAAAAAGCCACTTTTTACATTCATTTGATAAACCTTCCATCCATAGGAGACAACAATGGAGAGAATAATCCTTATGAATTCCATCCTGGGTACATGTATAAAAGCCTCAAAATAGTCCACTTCCTCCTATTAAGAGAAACACTTGGTAACAAGGCATACCTTATACTTTTCTACATGAACATAGAGTATATATTTGGTCCTATAGACCCATTTGTACCCAACAATATTTTTCCCTTCTAGAAGAGAAACCAACTTCCAAGTCCTATTATTCATTAATGGATCATACTCTATCACCATAACATCTTTCCATTTAGGCTTGTCCTTAGCTTAAGAGTATGTGAGAAGTCCTATGAAAGGGCTACCTTTAAAAGCAAAACTTGAGAAGGAACCTTTCGATGTTTCTAAAGGGAAAAAATAGGCTAAGCATCCTTTAGAAGCATCTTAACCCACTTGGATGTAGGACAAACAAAAAATCATATGTATCATACACTATCTCAAAATTATAAAGTGAATGGAAGAATCTAAATCATCACCTCTCACCTCATCATGCAAAGCTAGAATATTTTGGACGAATGTATGTACCATGCTCTAGGGAAAGAAGAAACTACACATAAAGTGGTTAAATTGATAGGTAAGGAACAATCACTTGAGGAAGATGAAAATGAATATTTTCTAATTGGAATAGAACCAAACAAGATGTTTGAAGAACTGTTGAATATAGAATAGGAAAAGAATCTAAAGAATAAATAGCTAAAATTTTTAAAGGGAAGTGGAAGAAATACCTAGAAGAACCTCATCAAATATGACATCTCTCCTGATCAAAACCTGACACCTTCGTGGATCATAAAGACAATATGCCTTAGAGGTATCAAAATACCATACAAATTTTTACTTATGGATATTTGGTGTCTTCTTCTTCCATATATCCTTGGGTATGTGAGCCCATGCTAAAGACCCAAATATATGAAATTGAGACACATGTGGCTTATCTCCTATAAATATATTAAGAGGAATCATGCCTCAAACTGCCCTAGTAGGAACCTTGTTAATGATGTGCCCTACATAAGTGATAGCCTCAACCCAAAAATTATGGTCTAGTCCCTTGGTATGAATCATACATCATGCTATCTCCATGATTACCCTTTTTTTATTTTCAACTACACCATTCCATTTGGGAGTGTAATGAACAGTCCTTTGATATGCTATCCCATGAGAAGCCAAAAAATATGAAAAGCATGACTAACGTATTTACCACCCCCATATGTTCTTAGACACATTATCCTCCTATCCATCTAGATTTCAACATGATCCTTGAAAGTATTAAACCTCTCAATTACCTCATCCTTAATATAAATAGTGTATACCCACACATATTTAGAAAAATCATCAATAAAAAATAAGGAAATACTTATTTTTTGAAAGAGAAGGTGTACCCATAGGTCCACAAATATTGCTATGTATGATCTATAAAAGGTAAAATTCCCTCCTAACAACTCCTTTAGAAAAGTTATCACTATGATGTTTTTAAAAAATTCATCCCTCACATGCACCACTTGGAGGAGATGGATGTGGGAGTTTAATTGCCATATGATGTTGACTCATGTATCTCAAAGAACCATAACTAATATGCCCAAGCCTATGATGCCATTTATAACTCTCATTATCAACATGTGCAAACATAACAACAAAATATTTTCTTGCTAGGAGAAGTAGAAAAAAAGGTAAGTCTTTCACCTAACTTATACATGTGGTCAATTTCATCATAGTATCCATAAGCAATAGTTTTGAACCTATTGTCTATGTCCTTAATCACCCATTTATTAGGCCATAATTCTACTTTTTTGCTTGTGTGAGTAATGTGATAAATACATAAAAGGTTAGGAACAACATTAGGAGCATGAAGTACCTCATGAAATGACAAAGATCTAATAGTTATTTCTCCACTTCCTACAACCTACAATGAAAAATCATCTCCAATAATGACATGTTCCCCTGCATGATTTTTATTATAGCCTTGAAGGTGCTTGTAGTTTGTCATGTTTTGTTGTGAACCTATCTTCTCATAACCATAAATAATTCAACAACATTCATAAATATTCAACATGTATTCACAAATAAATTGCACAATAACAATCCACACAATAAAATAGAGATTGATAATACCCTTGAGGTAGGGCAACACCGTACAATGCTCCTTATTAGAAGGAAGCCACTCCACAAGATCTCTAGCTCCATGAGCCAATACTTCTACAAGAATACTTCATACATATCCTTTACAATAGGGGTACATATCTCTTTATACAAGAATGTGATGGTTCACCTTCCATGAGTTACAAGATCACCCATGTGGTGGTTCACCTTCCATGAGTTACAAAATGCATAATAATATGACAATATTCCTTGTGGTTACATATGATAATATTATCCAACAGTTACATATATGATTCTATGATATTATTCTCCTACCTATTTCTTATTTGGAATGCATCCTTCCTTAATAGTTAATTTATGGCTCATACTGTTATACAATACAATATTAAATTATTAAGTACCTATCTTGGGTAACTAACATGTTTAGCTTAGTAGCCCTTGAATATGCTATTCACTCATCCAAAAAAGTGGATGTCCAATATGTATAATGAACTGCAACATGCGCCTATTATGTTTCTTCTTCAAATCTATCTTCACCTTGTGTATATAATAGAGCAACAACAACACCCCTTAATTGTTGCTTCCTCCAACTTCTTGATCTATAAAATTATGCCTTATGTCCTTCCTTATTGCAAAATTTGCAAGTGGGTTTCTTAAAGGGATTCTTGGAATTTTTATAATTATGCTCAAGCTTTTTAACATTATGAATTTTAACAACTTCTTTTGTATGTGCATATTTAAAAATAAAATTACTCTTATGCCTATTTCTTCTAGCTTCATGATGTAAGAGATATTTAAATACATCATCAATAAATAGTGTAGAAGAGTCTAGAAAATACACATGAAGCATATCGATAACCATAACAACTATCTCATATGTGTCTAACACATTATTGAAGATAATATTGAGTAGCTCTATGCTCCTTTATTTCTCTAATGCTTCCTATCCTTCTCTTCTCTCCTTAGGTAGTCCTTTCATAGTTTGGATACCCTCTTGAAATTTCTTGAATAGATTGATATACTCATCAATAGTATAAAAGGAACCCATGGACAATGTCGCAAGATCTGCCTCCAATCTATTGATTTGAGTAGAATCAATTAGATCACACAACCCCTAAAACTTCTCAAGTAGTACCAGTGCTGCTAACATGGGTTTCATATACATTGTCCATATGGAGGGCAATGACACCATGAGCCTCATTCTTATTCTTGTAAAGCTACTTTACCTCTTCAAAATTAGTGTCGCAAGGTTTCTCATTCACATACTTTAGTAACCCCTTAATTTTGACCAAAGCTTCAATCTTGATTTTCCATGTGGCATAGTTAGGGCCACTTAACAAGGGAATATGATGATCCATATTTATTCTATTAAAAATAAAAATTCGTAAATAATTGTGACCAAAACCAATGCCAAGATCTCAAAAATTATACAATTTGATAAAATGGTCTCAAAAAACTTTTGTATGCAAAAGTTATGGCACTCAAAAGTTTTGACACTAAATCACAAAAATTGCCTCCAAAACCTTTTAAAATTTTAATTTTTTTTAGTACCTATAATGAATGAGAGGCTTCCATGTCTTAATGTGTGTAGTTGAGGGAGTGCTTATCATATGTTGATTGTGTAGCATACTAGTGAATCATGTGACACCTAATATCATGATATAATTTGTTGTCTTATCTACAAAACATACCGTATAACTTGTTATTGTCTAATTCATTTCAAAATCCATGCATTGCCAAGTCTATTGTTGACTATGCAAGCTACTTTTCAAATTTAATGAGTTGGTGAAATGTGATAGGCCAATCCCATATTTAGATGCCACATAGACCCTTATGTTAGACTATGCCATGTGTCACCTTGGTATTCATGACATGTCAACACCTTCACAAGCTACCATGTGTTTCCATGCATTACATGTCTAGACTACCATATCAACTACCATGTGTCACCTTGATATTCATTCACCTATTGCCATATCACTTATACATATTGTCATGTCAATCATATGAATTTCCATATTTCACTTTGAGATTTATGCACCTGGTGCCATCTTAGTTGTATAGAATACCATATCACATCCATACAGACTACCACATCATCATCAACTGCCATATCATTGGTTTTGATGTCATCATTTTTCTACGTTATTTGCATAATGACATCATTGACAAAAATATGGAGGGAAGGAATTTGAACCTGAGGCCTCCCATGGGAAAGGGTTTTAAGTCCCTCCTGCTAACCATCTCCCACTTTCCTAGCTTAGGATACAAGTGTCTAACTTAGGATAAAAATGAGGAGGCTTAAACATAAAACCAACCAAAGCATCGTCTTTCATCCCTCTTTTACATGCAATTTTCCTTAATAGTCAGAAGAATATATATATATATATATATTTTTTTTTTAAATTAAAAACTAGAGGAAAAGGTAAGTAATTTTTGAACACAATTTGGGAGTACCTAGAGCCAAAATGATGAAAAGTACTAAACTATGATCCTCTAAAACTTAAAAAAGAATCTAAACATGCTAATGATTTGTCTATGTTTGTTAAATTTTCTCTACATAACCATTTTATTAAATAAAACTAATCAAGCCCTCCTCTTACACCTACATAGCTAAAAAGTTGTCTTATTCATTTTGGCAACTTTGGTAAGTTGCTCGAAGATCTTTGCTAAGAATGTAAGCCTTTCATGACTTCTTTGGAAACAAGGGTATTTTTAAAAAAATTAGCCTTTTTTTTGTTCTTTCACAATGACCAAGAAACTAACCTATCATCAATGATGCTATTGGGCAACAAAATCCAAAAGAGAAAAGGAAATAGATTTCATTGAAAACTTCATAAAATACAAATGAGGTTTTCAAAAAACTTAATCCTAAAACTAGGGCATCCATCTACTCAAAAAAATTAAAAGGTAAGATTGGGTGCTAATGAAAGATAATATAAACCTACTAGTAAATATTTTACCTAGAGAAAATCTATTGATTCTAGCGAAGTCCTTATATTTGAAGTCCACTTGGAGTTTTTATCACAAAACCTTTCTTTAGATTACAATGTTAGCCTTAAAAAATCTTCTTCGCTAGCCCCTACAAACTTATCCTCAAGATAAGTTGGATGAAGAAACTTCAACTAGCAAAAGCAATTGAATAATAAAGATTCACACGTGTTTTGATGCCATGTCAAATTTTTTAGTAGTTTCCAAAAATGAATGGAATCAATCATTACCGAGTATTGCTTAGCTAAAGAAATACATAATATAAAGAACATAATATATAATAGGGTGTTATAGCTACAATATTACTATAGTGGCAAGGGATTTGGACTCTCTTTCAGATGTACAAGGTTTAAACCCCACTCAGTATGAGGGGACCAAGACCCCTTATAAAAACTTGTGTAAACTCATTGAAAAAATATTGCAAGCTTACTGTAGTGGTAAGGGCTTGGCCTCTCTTTGGGAGGTCCAATGTTTAAACCCCACTTAGTATAAGAGGACCAGGAGCCCTCATAAAAACTCGTGTAAAATCCTAAATATATATGTATATATGTATATATATGTATAGATATATGTATATATATATATATATATATATATATATATATATATATATATATATACATATATACATATATGTATATATGTATATATATGTATATATGTATATATATATATATATATATATACATATATACATATATGTATATATGTATATATATATATATATACATATATCTATACATATATGTATATATATATATATATATATATATATACATATATACATTATATATGTATATATATGTATAGATGTATGTATATATATATATATATGTATATGTATGTATATATACATATATATATATATGTATATATGTATGTATATATACATATATGTATATATGTATGTATATATACATATATACATATATGTATATATGTATATATAGATATATACATATATGTATATATGTATATATAGATATATACATATATGTATATATACATATATGTATATATGTATGTATATATATATATACATATATACATATATGTATATATGTATATATACATACATATATACATATATACATATATGTATATATACATACATATATACATATATATATATATGTATATATATATATACATATATATATATATGTATATATATATATACATATATATATATATGTATATATATATATACATATATATATATATGTATATATATATATACATATATATATATATGTATATATATATATATATATATATATATATATATATATATATATATATATATATAATAGGGTGTTTGTAGACACCAAATGGTCTTCACTAAAGGAAATAAAATTACACTCCAATTTATACCAAATGATCTTCACTAAATGAAATAAAATTACACTCCAATTTATAATCACATGATTGGTGTCTACAAACACCCTATTATATATATATATATATATATATATATATATATGTATATATATATATATATATACATATACATATATGTATATGTATATATATATATACATATACATATATGTATATGTATATATGTATATACATATACATATATGTATATGTATATGTATATACATATATACATATACATATACATATATGTATATGTATATATATATATACATATACATATATGTATATGTATATATGTATATACATATACATATATGTATATGTATATATATATATATACATATACATATATGTATATATATATACATATATACATATACATATAATAGGGTGTTTGTAGACACCAAATGGTCTTCACTAAAGGAAATAAAATTACACTCCAATTTATAATCAAATGATTGGTGATAAGGTATTGATACCAAAATACATGATGTATTTAGGTCAAGGTTGGGAGATCAACCCTTAGGAATAAAATAATATAAAAATCATAAAAAATCCTTTTATAAGGTTCACATGGGCTTAAAGGGTAAATATAACAAAAACAAGTGCAAATAGTCAGCCATGGCCTCAAGAGAAGCTTAATTACCACATATTCCAACATGGTCATTTTGGTAAAAGCACTAGGGCATTAGTGTCACCAACACAATTACCATCAAGCACTACTAACTGTTAGACACTAAAAAGAGAAAGTTTAATAGTTATTACCTTCCAAGCTATCCACAAAAAATGGACCTAATTACATTAGTTTGATCCATAGCCCCAACAGAAACCCAAAGCCCAAAACTTACCATTCTTAATCTTCAATCCATTAATTGCATCTTAAACCTATTTTAAAAATTTTCCCTTGCTCATGCTATCATCGTCTATGCAACCTTATCCCAAGGATCCATGGTTTCCTATAAAGCCAACACTTAGGGGAGCTCAACTCATCATGATTTGATGAATAACAAAATTTTGTCAAAACTCATAGTAATTCAATCTTTGAGTATGGAAAGGCTATACCAAAATCATGTCATGATCTTGTGAAAGTATTCAAGCAATCAAGCTCTCAAGTGCTCAAGCATTCAAGATTCCAAACTCTCAAGTGCTCAAGCATTCAAGCTTCCAAGCTCTCAAGCATTTAGGCACTCAAGCTCTCAAGCAACCTCAAGTAACAAGCAAGTTCATTAAGCTTCCTCAAACAAGGGGATCTCAACCTTGGCATCTTAGAGGTACAAGATTGCTTTGGTTGTGCTCTCTCCCCTTCTTAGATTTTATGATTATATTTACTTTTCATCTCTCTAATATTTTTTTATTACATGCTAACTCTGCTTTAATCAAGCATACTTACACTTAGTCACCATCTTATTTCTTGAATTGCTAACTTACATCTTACATAAATAATATTTATATCATATTACATCTATCAGGGCCCCTACACCCTCTATTTGGGGACCCTTATCACATCTTTTATATGATCATAAATTTATCATATAAGCATCAATATATTGCATACATAAGCAAAAGTTCCACTGAATTATAGGTTCAATGGTGCTATCTCTATTTTTTATAGAAATAGAGTCATAGGCATAGAATACAAAGCACTATTAGTTGGTAAAATTGTTGGCAGTGTTATTGCTCATATAGTGGCACTTTTGCCAATAAGTATATACTCCCTATATTTTTTAATCATTTATAACTTTTCAATATCATATCTAAATATGGGTCTAATGCTAGTAAGGGAACCACATATTCTTCTTCAGCTTAGGAAAACACCTTTATTGCTAATCCATATTTTTATTTTATGTTTTGTAGGTGAATGGAAGCATCGTCATTAAGCAATATCATCAATGGAACTTCGATGAGATAAGCTATGCTAGTACTGATTTCATAGGACTACAATGCTTCTACCTCTCTAGTAGAAAAATTAGGTTTTTCTAATCCAATCCCTTAATTTTAAAATTTTGATCATAGGATTTCTTGTTGTTTGCTCTACATCTATATTTGTTTTTGTACTTCTACTTATTCATTAAGAATAAAAATGAAAGAAAGAAAACTAGTTAGCATTAATCATTATGAGACCATATTTAATATTTTATCATTGAAAATAAAATTGCATATAGTTGCATTAGGCTTGTTTGTTGCATAACCCCTTTTGAACCCTTGCTATTGAAAAGAAAAATTATTTTTCATTTTCCATCAAAATAAAAAATAATTTAGTTATTATGTCTTGCTTGTTGCATTGCGTGATGCATTTATAGCTAAATTGAAATATATTAAGGTTAATATTTTCAAGGAAATATTACGAGAAACATAGGCGTTCTCTAACTAATCCACTAAATCTTAGACATTAAAATCATAAACTACCCCTATCATTAAGGTGATGAAGGAGAGAGAAACATTGTGAATAACCCCTTTGTGATTCCTTTCTCATTCCCCTTCCCTACATTTGTGTGAACCCAATGTGAACACCAAAACGAGTCCTAAGATTTCTCTTGAACAATATAAATATTAATAAAAAAAAAAACTATCAAAATTTAATCAAGACCACTAATATTGTTTGTTTAAATTATATCATATTAAATATATATAACAATAACATAACCAATTGATATTCCTAGTAAGGATCTTTATGGTCCTTTGAGTAATCATTGTACAAGTTACTAGGTTATATTAGGTATAAATCAAGCTCTGGCCACCAACGCCCACATAGGATCTCACATGTACTTATGCCTAGTAAGGAGTACATTATCATGGGCTAGTGGGAGTCATAAGGAGGCATGCTAATACCCCTTATGTATGATCTTGGCCATGTACACATGAGGTCACTTCCATCTATCATTTGTATCCTACATATCAACTTTATCTCATCTATCGATAGGTATATTGAGGAGTTAGGTATATTAGGACCTTTAGTAAATAGAGAGGCCCTTGAGGTGTATAGGTTAGATTGGGTATATCAAGGGAAGGGGATATAAGGTTTCTAAAATATATTCTTTAGAAACTTTAAAATTAGTCAATTTTATCTCTTCTCCAAAACCTATGGCTAATAAATGTTACCTAACCTATAGTGTTACTTAGTAGTTATCTACTAACCCTTATCCTCTAAAAATGGTCATGATGACCAATGTAGCTTTGATAACCCTACCTTCAATAAAGAAGGTAATGTTTCTACACCTTCAGGTTCTCTAAGCCCTACCCATGATGATGATGGAAGGGTAGTCTTCCAAAACACAACTCATAAGGCTTATTACAAAAAATATGAAAATTATAGAGGTATTCCTTAGGGAAAGTTGTGAAACCCTAATCATCTCTGTAATGGAGGCTTCACCCATGGATTATCCACACCAACCTAACTCAAATCCTTTACATTAAATTAATTGGATCCATCCTTTGGATATATAAGTACAAGACTTAATGCATAAAAATCTCATTTTATTGATTTAAATTCTCCTATTATCACCATATCAATAAATGTTGGAAGATAAAATCTCTTACCTTTATTATAGCATCACTCATCTGTGCCTACCCTTGAGGAATTATTGTAAGGTAATGTTAGTTACCCTATATCTCAATAGGTAGACATAAGCTACACTTCCAATCAAAGTGTGCCATCAAGTATCCTAATCTCATATCCTCATATCAATTTTATCATAATCCTCATTCTAATCCCACAAGCATGCGTATGTGGTTTGCACAAAATCCTAACTCTACAATCTCTCATCCTTCATATTATAATACTTTCATATCAAGTACCCTAGGATCAAACTATATGATGCCAAATTCAACACCATATGTCCAAGTGCACCAACCTCCTTATATCAATCATCAACAAATTCTCTCTATCTCTCATCACATACCTTTTATGCCATCACATCATACTTCTCTTGAACTTCAAACTTTAACTTATCGATTATAGAAATTGAAACAATAATGGTCGTCATCCAAGGGTCTTCATCTAGTTAAAAGTACTCATATGACAACTTGTGTAACAAACCCCTAAATATATTTGTAGCTATTTCCCTTTCTTCCTAACTTTGAAATCCCTTAGTTTCAAATGTACAAAGGGAGAGAGGACCCTATCAACCACCTTAGGTTATTTCAAATTGTTTGTAGCGATTTTTCTTATGATAAAACATTACTACTTAAAATATTTCCTAAGAGCCTTAGTGATATTACCTTGGAATGGTATTATTGGATACCAAGGCATTCCTTTAAAAGGTTTATGGACATTGTTGAAATGTTTGTCAAGTAACTCTTTATCTATATTGAGAAAACAATGTTACCATTAGTGATCTATACCAACTCAAGCAATCCAAAGATGATAATTTTACTAATTTATTAGCAATATGGTTAGTCCTAGTGGGGAGACTATAGTATGTCCCTCCACCAAGAGACCTACTAGATATCTTCATAGAAAACTTGAATGAACAATTTTTCTTTTACTTAAATATATCCAATATATCTTCCTTCAAAGATGCATTTGATATGACCAAGATTGTAGAGATTTCCCTTGTCAAGAGAGGGAAATTAAATACCAAGTTTAAATAAGATGAAGACAAGTCCTCCGTTAATCCAAAGGGGAAGTACAAAATTAAACATGTTGTAGGTGATGGGGTTATAGACTTTTACCAAGAAAAAAACATTGTTGCCACCATAAAACCTTCAAAGCTTATCTTAGTAAATTCCCAAAAATAAAAATCTAAAATGAAGTAGTTCTGATTGGGTGAACTCTTTCAGCCATCCTAGATTAGTTCCTAAAGGCTAAAATGATAGATCTTATACCTGTTGAACCCAAAAAGGAAAAGGCTCATTGATTTCATCCTAATTAGTAATGTGTCTTCTATCACATCAAAGATATTTAAAATAATGATGATCCTTAGGAATGTGATCCAAGACCTAATCAAAAAAGATCAAGTTGTTCTCAATGGTCTTGACTCCCAAAATTCTTCCAATCAAGATCTAGGAATATTTTAGAATCTAATGCCTAATCACTATCAGAATAAAAAAACAACAAATAACATTCACTATAGGAATATCCTACCTCCAAATCAAGCTATGATAGGGAAACTCAATTATTCTAATCATATCTCTCACATGTGTGTTTTAACAAAGCAAGAACAAAAATCCATCATCTAATCAAACTTCAAGACTCCTTTGGTTCTTCGCAAAAAAATAACTTCTCCCCTCGAAGGACCTCCTTTAGTCATTCAATCAGGAGGTAAGGCTAACAATACATTTTATATTCTTTGGTAGCTCGAAATTACCCGTACCAAAATCTTACTTCTTGAACTTCTTAGGTCTTCTTTGGCTCATAGAGACACCTTAAAATTTTGAGTGAAGACGTTGTTCCTCAAGACCTCAACCCAAAGGTTATTTTTCCACAGTAAGATCAATTGGGGTTAATCATGTAGCTATATAATTCCATGAGGATGATATCCATAAAACCTTTATGACTAGAGATATCTCATTATACATTAGAGGCCATCTCAGTAACACGCTCTTTAAACAAATCTTAGTTAATAATGGGTTTAGTATTAATGTCTATAGCTTGAAATTCATCAGTCATTTTGGTATAAGCAAAAAATATTTGGAGAAATGTAATATTTATTATTAGGGAGTTTAACAATCAGGATTGTAATGCTAGTGGTACTATAGTATTGCTTCTTAGAGTTTAAACCTACACTATCAACTCTCTCTTTTATGCCATTCCTTATGATTTAACATATAATATTCTTCTTGGGTGGTCATGGATCCATGAGATGTGGGTTGTCCCTTCAACTCTTCATCAGTGCCTTAAATATTAATACAAGGACAAGACCTATCACATGCCAATTGACCCCAAACCTTTTGCCTATTGCCAGGTGATCAAGGTCAAAAATCCTAAAGCCCATATTTTCCCTTATCTAAATTTATCTCTTGAATTGTCTTCTTCCTCTCAGCTTCTTAACACTAATGTAGTAAGATCTCTCACTTTAAGTAATTAATCTAATAATAAAATTAAGGGTCAAAGTATTAATGCAATCAACATAAATAAATAAAAAATCAAATCATCATCAACTTGTCTTGGACATAACCAAGCTTCCTCTATCATATCAAACCTTAGGTTTTTCCTCTAGCAATAAGGGTAAAACATTACAACTAAAAATGTGCTCCTTCATTTGTGTTAGTACTTCCAATGAGGAGAAAATCCATTACAATAGTCTTTACTTGGCTAAAAAATAGTATACTTCATGCTTCTTGTCAAATTCATAGCCCATCCCTAAGCAAATACTTTTCAACATGGTTTATCAAGGCAAAGGACTAGGCTTATGTCAATAGGATATCAAAGAGCCCTTACAAATTGAATACTATATAGGATATTTTGGGATAGGTTATATCCCCAACCATAGGTAGCCATTGCCCATTTCCCCCTCTAGTGAAGAGGAATTCAACCATCCTAATAGGACATCCCATTAAATACCATTTTTTAAATAAATTGGATTGGAGAAAAGATGAGGATATTGGGTCATTGTTTCTCATAAACCCTAGCTTCTTCAAATTTACTTGATCTTCTGATATAAATATCCTAACCTTAGTCTATATTAAGCTGATTACTAACAAAATAGTTGTAAGTCAGAGGATGTACTAAATGATCCTCCTTAGGATGGTACTTCTAACTATCTAGAAACAAATGAATTCTATTTTAATGGATATTTTTCTCAAAACATGAATGTTGTTATCTCATAGCTAATTGACAACAACCAACTAGCCTTAGATCTTATAGAGAGCCTATGATTGTTTTCAACTCCCCCTTGGTTTGAATATGAATCTTGAATTTTGATTGCGAAAACCATGGACATCAATATTAGGACTCCAAAAGATCCTAATACCCTTAAGTTGGGTAAAGTCTTGACTACAAATAAGTGTGTGGAATATAACAAGTTGTTGATAGAGTTTAGAGATATATTTTCTTGAACTTGCACTGATATGCTTAGCCTTGATCCTTACCTATTTTTCCACCATCTAGTTGTCACTCGTGGTACAAAATTTGTAAAATAGAAATTACAAAAAATACATCCAAAAGTCACATTGTCAATCAAAGAGGATCTCCAAAAATGTCTTGATGTTAAACTCATCAAAGCCATTGATTATTTTGACTATATCTCTAACATAATTCTTATGGCTAAGAAAACAGGTGGCATTAGAGTTTGCACCAACATTCAAGACATCAATAAGGCATGTCCCAAAGACAACTTCCCTCTATCCAACATCTTGGATGGGAAAATTATTAGGATATAAGGAGATCAAGATCACTCTTGAGGACCAATCCAAAACAAATCTCACCACCCCATAGGAAACATTCTACTACCAAGTCATGGCCTTTGGGTTAAAAATTACAGAGCTACCTACTAAGGAGTCATGATATATATATATATATATATATATTATACAACATGATGCTTGAAATTATGGAGGACTATTTTGATGACCTTTGTGATCAATATTTAATCAATAAGATCATGTTTGAGATCTAAGACACATTTTCAAGCGGTTGAGGGAGCGTAAGGTACAACTAAAGCCTCAAAAGTGCATCTTTGGGGTGACATCAAGAAAATTATTAGGATTCATTGTGTCTTGATGTAGCATCAAAGTTGACCATGATATAATATTAGCTATAATTATTATACCACACCCTCAAACTCTAACTCAACTTAGGAGTCTCTAAGGTAAAATCTAGGTCATCTAGAGATTCATCTTCTAACTAGCCAAAAAGTGTCAATCCTTCATCAAGATTTTAAGGAAGGATGCAATCTTCAAATGGGATGTTGACTAGAAAACAACCTTTGATGCCATCAAATTCTACTTTTTGTCCTTGCTTGTCCTTATCACACCTAATCTCCACAGGCCTTTGTTTCTATATATAGTAGCCACCAAACATACCTTAGGAGATATGTTGGCATAGTATGATAACAAACATATAAAAAATCCTATTTTCTATGTCAATAGGATTTTGGTTATTTACAAAGTTTGGTATACACAATCCTAGAGAATATTTTCCTAGTTGTAGTGTTTGCATTTCAAAATATTAGACACTATATACTCAACCATAAGACCTTTTTCATGGTGGAGGTCGAACCCTTGTGTTATATCATGTCCAAACCTCACCTCTTAGGATGAACTACTAAGTGGGTCATCACACTTAGTGAACTTGATCCCAATTTTATCAATCATAAATATATTAAAGGCTAGGTAATTACTAACCAACTATGGTTGCACCTTTAGAAGCTAGCCATCCCTTAATGGTAGACTTTATGGATGATTCAGTCATCAACCTAGAAGTAGATCAAATTATCTCCTAGAATATTTACTTCTATGGTGTTACATTTGTAAAAGGAGTAGGGAAAGATTTATCTTCGTCAATTCTCAATAAATAATCCCTCTATCCTTCAAGCTTAAGTTTTCCTATACCAATAATATTGTTGAGCACAAAGTCATTATCCTAGAGTTACATGCAATTGAACTCTCTAGGTTAGAATCCTTTTTGCATTTGGAGACTCTCAACTAGTAATTAACTAAATTAATGGATTCTATCAAACCCAAGATGCAAATATTAAGCTATATAAAGACATTGTCAACAAACTAATGGCTAATTTTGATAAAATCACCATTTATGGTATCTCTAGATCTAGTAACCACCATACTGATGCTATGGACTCAACTGCATTCCTTCTTCCCTTAGATCTAGATGATGACAAGCTACAATCATCATTTGAAAATTTAAGGAATGTTCAACCCTAGAATCTAGCCAACTTCCTCTAGGAGTTTTTTCTATAAACATAGCTTCACCCTCTAATCCTTGGGACAAGGATATCTTTGCTTACCTTAGAGAAGACACTTTGCATGATGGTTTGAACCATAATGAGCATAATAACCTTAAGGAACGAGCTTATAAGAATGTCATAATTTGTGATATCCTATACCATTGAAACCTCAATGGAATTTTTCTTACATTCTTAGACTCGTATGAAGCTTAAATAGTCATCAAAGAGGCCCATGAGGATCATGCGATGGATACTTTAGCGATGTTACCATTACCAAGAAACTTGTATGAATGGGTTATTATTGTCCCTACATGGAAAAGGACTCTTGTGATTATGTTAGGAGGTGTGATAAGTATAAAAATCATGATAAAATTATCTACACTCCATCCCAATGTCTCCAATATTTAAGCCATCCATGGCCATTCTCCATTTGGGGATTGAACATCATTGGGAAGATAAACCTTATGTCATACAAGGGATATAAATTTATCATAATGTCTACTGAGTACTTAACAAAGTGTATTAGGCATACCTTTAGGATCAACCACTATATTCTAAGTCTTCAATCTCATCCTCAATCATATTATTTATCGTTATGACATCCCTTCTATGCTAATATTAGACAATGAAAAACCCTTCAAAAAGGATGTCCAAAAAATTGTGCTAAACATAATATTTAATACAAATGGTATATACCTTATTATACTCAAGAAAATGATCAAGTTTAAGCTTCTAACAAGACTCTCATCAAAATATTCAAGAAGCTTTTCAACAAAATTGGTAAAGATTGGCATCTCTAGTTGTATGTATGGGCCATCACACTAGTGTTAGAAATCCCATTGGTGTGACACCTTACACTTTGGTTTATGAAACTAAAGTAGTCTTCCCATTTGATATTGAATTTTCTTTTGTATTTTTTTGTAATATGGCTCTATAGGAGCTAAATATAATCTTAGCCAACTGGAACTACTTGAAAAATGGATTCATGTCTTAGGAAACTTATAGGTCTACTATTAAAGGCTTAAATGCACTTCTAGCAAAAAGGTAGATCATGATCCTTTGATGTTGGTGATCTTTTCCTAAAAGAGAATAAAAATACCAATTCTAAAACTGAGCTCAAAAGAAAATTTGATCCTAATTGGCTAGGTCCATACATCATAATCACCAATCCATACATCATAACCACCAATCCATACATCATAACCACCAAGTATGGTTCAAGTGCTTCTTGCCTTATCACACTTGATGACAAAGAACTTAAAGACTGAATGAACATAATACATCGTAAATGACATTACATCCGAGTCTACATTATCTAACTATTTTCTTTTAGCTATATATCACTTCTTGCTTACATCTATTTGACTTCATATCTGCCTACATGCACATACTTGTCTCTGCTTGGACTACTTGTTGCATATTGATTCAAGGATCCATAATGACATGCAAATGATGATCCTAGGTGACTAATGCAATTAGATCCTCCTAGTTCCATATTGCAAATCAATCATATTTTTTATAACATAATCATCTTAGAATCTCTCTCGTATGGTTCAATTTAAGCTTTGTCCATGTCTATTATTTTATCTCTCTAATATCCAATCATTTATCACATGATAAATAGTACAAGTTTCATAGGTGTCGATGGTAAGGTCAATCAGATTAAACTCTCAACCTCTTCTTCTATCTCATCAACATATTGACACATGATGAATACTATGAGTTTTATAAGCACTAATGACAAAGTCAATTAGATCAAACTCTCAATATCTTCTATCTCATCAATCTCTTTATAATGATGAATACTATGAGTTTTGTAGCATCTAATGGTAAGGTCAATTAGGTTAAAATCCCAACCTCTTCTTCTATATTATCAATATATTATTGCATGATGAATATTACAAGGTGTATCGCTCCAAATTTTTTGCATCCTTACCTTCAGGCTATAGGATCCGCGCCCGAAAGGGGGATGGGAAAAGGATGGGACAATACCTCGGACTGAGAGGCCCTTTGAAGGTCCCGCCTCTCGGGGGAAGGTGTATAAGGGTGAATTTTTGACGGATGGTGGGTTCACCAGGAAACTTTTGAATGGCAGTTTCCACGCCTAGGTTGATAGTATGTTTAATGTGTTCATTTCGTGCTTTAATCATTCAACTCCTAGGTTTGGCCGATATGAATCTAAACTATTCTATATGCCAATGCTGATTTAAATGAATACAGAAAACAGAAATGGATGCAAATAATAGAGAATATGCTAACTAGAAGGTGTCATACCTGATCCCGGATGTCTGATGGAGATTCTGAGTCTTGTAGCAGTTTAGATCATCTCAGTTTGTACGTAATCATCCCAAATCACAGAAGGTCATCTGAAATCAGACATAATCGTCTAAAATCTGACGAATTCGTCAGAAACCTGCAATCACAAAAATAGATACAAAATACCAAATATGCAAGTGCAGAAGCAAAGGATAAGGGTAGAAATAACAACAAACATGCCTGAATAATAGATTCTAATAAAAAAATAAGGAAATGCAGTAGTTTTAATGGTTGATTTTAACTTTATCATGCGATTGTGCTAAATGAGGTGAACTCCAAGATGCATAAAACATAATAACTTAAAATAGTGCAGAGATCTGATATGAAAAATGCAGAAAAAGCTACGAAAATGCAAACTCTAAACTCGGACTACCCCCAATCTGGACTACAGTCAGGATCGCCTCCAATCATACGAGATCGTCCGCAATCATCCGAGATCGTCCGAGACGATCCAAGCTAGCTTCGACTGAAAACAGTAGAGTTCCTACAATAAAAATGTAAAAATACCGAATGCAAGCAAAGTAGTGCGAGGGGAATAAGGAGCTAACTCTGCAATGAAATCCGTCAACTAAGGGGTTGGGAGTTCAGGGAGAATCAACCAACGACCGGGGAATCGAGGGGGAGAAGGTCGGAGGGTAAACTAGAAAAATCCTAGTTTATATAGGATTAGGAAGAGGTTTGGGAGGTTGGGGATCATCCCAATCGGGAGATCTCCAACAGGGAAATCTCCAACTGCGCAGACACACTTCTGCCCGAGTTGGAGAGGCTGTTGAAATAGAAGCTAATTATGAAAATTTGGTTTTGGGACGAAATCGTCTGGACGTTCTGTCCATGACGATTTCGTCAGATCTGGGACGATTTCGTCTAATCTGCGACGATATCGTCCAACGGTCAAAACAAATCCTAAAAATGGCACGAAAAACGGGGAAAGCGGGTAGCAAGCGGTTTTGGGGTTGAAATTCAAATTTTTATATTTTATCTTTTTACTAATGTTTTTAACCATGCCAATTTTAGGGTGCTACATTTTGCCCCCTCTTTAGCGAATTTTCGAAGAAAATGTGTTAAAGACGAGTTTTTCCCATTTTACGAGAAAGCAAAAATGTACTCAATTTTTTAGATGACGATTCTTGGTCGAATCGTACAACTGATGACTATGGTGCCCCCTCCGTGTTTTTACCCAAATCGAACGTTTGAGGTAAAAACGCGGAAAGGCAAAAAATTGAAAAAATGTTGATTTTTAATAAAGGAGAAAAATAGGGTTAAACACACTACATTCATTGGTATACTTCATGGTTTGAGGGATAGAGTATTTCAGGCTAGCTCCTTTTTAAATATATATATATATATATATTATTATTTGTTTTTGAGAGGATTGTGTATGCCAGGGTATTGATTGTGGCATACCAATCTAGATATGATGTATATAATTTATTGATATATATATATGATCTTATTTTTGATGATATGACTTGTGTATATGTTGTATTATGATGCTTTAATGTTTGAATTGTTTGCTTATTTGATTGAGGATTCATGTAATTATGTCATTTTGAAATATTATAATTTGATGTCATGCTGTAAGATTTTAAATGAAATAATCTGATGTAAACAATTGGTTGTGGTGGTGTGATTTGATAAAAATAAAAAATAAAAAGAGACTTCTAACAATAATTTCAAAGGACATTGTCGTTGTTATAGACCATTTCATGGAGTCGCCGCTCACTCGGTCGTCAAGCTAATCCCAGTATAGAAATATTGTTTAAAAGTAAAAGAGTGCTTAAGAGACTGTCTTAAGACTTTGTGTTGTAATGATGGAGATAATGATGGTTTGATGATTTGTTTTCAGATTTTCATAAAAATAGTATGCATGAGATACGAAAAGAAATATAATTTTGCTAGGCATAAATTCCTAAGTGTGATAAAATTTTGAACAATTCCTTAGAATTTATACCATGGTTGCAAAATTGAATTTGAACATAATGACATGAAATAGAATAGGTGTTCGTTCGTTGGTAAAGCATAATTGTGTAACATAATGATGCAAGTCATATGTTTTGATGAATTTGGTTTTAAAATAAATGGAAAATAAAATTAGAACAATGGTTTGCGCTAGGCATAGAATTATAGGTATAGACTTATACCATCATCGCGAAATCCAAAGAAGAAAATAGATTGTTGGTTTTATTGCAAGATGAATTTTTGACCTTTGATAAATAGAAAAATAATAATATGAAAATTTTGTTTGAAAAAAAATATATATATATATATATTTTTTTTTAAGATTTTGTGAGAAGATGTATGTAATTGCTTTTATACAAACAAAAAGTTCTGAAATAAAAGGATAAAATTATTCCGAAAAGAGTTACAGAAATATTTTAAATTATCTCAAAGAGAAATGTAGATTTATAAGGAATCCTCATGTGCAAATGTGACTTCATTACCGATCTTGATTTATCATAATGATACAAAATCTCTCAAATACAAATGTGTGTGCGATTGTATTGTTCATTCACCAATTTTGAGCAAGATAATTTGATACAAGTAATTTGCCGTAACCAAATGAATGTTCGTTGACCATGATTTATATGCATGTAACCGTACTAGACTACTATGTAAGTTAGGTTATCAAGAGCTAGCTAATCCATAAGCCGACATAGGTCTATACAAAAGAAGGTCGCTAATGTGACAGACATATCACCATGCTAGGGATTACCCAAGGCCAAGCGGGTTGGGCACAAACCACCTGTTATGGGGCTTACCTCACAGTTTTTGAATAATTGAGAATTCCAGGGATTCAAGCTCATTCACCCTTCTTTTCTTTTCAAGGGGTAGGGAAAGGATTTTATTGCATTTTGCTTTTGCTTTTCTCTTTTGCTCTTTTTTTTTTTTTTTTTTGTATTTTTGCTTGATTTTTGAGATAATGCTGAAATATTGTTGTGATGATACAAAATAACATTTTTCTTTTTCTCTTTTTCTTGAACTTTTCTTTTCTTCCTATGCTAGGGATACTTGCTCGGATTAGTCTGTAGAGCAAGGGATTTTTTTTCGGGTAGGGGTGAGCTTGTCCTTTTGTCAATTCTCAAAGATTCTAGACCATGTGCATGATAGGATAGCAGGGGAAACTTTTCGCTCAAGAAACCACTTCTACTATGTAGCATCATATTGAATTTGCAATGAAATCATTTTAATGTGAAAAGATATACTTGGTTCAAGTAAATAACAAGATCGGTTCTCTATGCTCAAAATTTTATTTAATGCCAATGTGGACTTTGATATAAGAGAGATTAATAATCATACAAAATAAAATCAAGATATTTATTCATGTGAGTGTGAAAGTGCGGGATTCCAAATAAATGCTCATTTATCCAAAATAATTGAAAATATAACTGCAAACTCCAAGAATTGATAGGTATAAAAAAGATGTTTTTGAAGATTTTGAGGATTTTGATGTTTTTATATTTTGATTTTAATTGATGAATTGAATTGGTGGTATATACAAGATGATCTATATACACTATACAAGGTTATTTGAGTATAGCATGTCTAAGGTTGCTTCAAAATCAAAGGAGGTTTTGAAGGATAATTTGGTTGTGTTGAAGGTAAGAACAAAAGGTGATGAATAAAAGGTAGCGATAACAAAAGCTTTGTTATAATGTAGAATAATGTAGCAAAAGATTTTACTTTTATATGTGTAAAATTGATCATGTTACAAAATAAAATGTCAGAAGGATAAGAAGGTTCTTCATTCTTATCACTATCTTCCAAGTCTTGATAAGATGGAGGGAGCATATGTGAAAGATATGCATGGGTGTTATTTGGTAAACAAGGATGATCATATATGGATGAAGAAAAGTGATGGATAGAAGATAATTGTGACAATAGAGAATGTATAGAACTTGATGTTTCAACCGTTAAATATTCTTCAAATGGTGTTGGGTCATTATGTATGGTAACAATTTTATTTGCAAGTTCAAACTTTAAACATTGGTGAAGAGTAGAAGGGACAACCCTCATCGTATGAATCCAAGGACTTCTGAGAAGTAGGTTGTAAGGTGAAGGGCAATATGCTACATAAAACAAAGTATCCAGGATCTTGGATCCAATATTGAGAGGAAGAATTATAGTACCTTGAACTTCTTGAATTTCATTGTTAAAATATTTTATAATAACATTTGATTCATTAAGATCTTCTTCCTTTAATTTGAGTTTTTGGGATAATTGATAAGTGCATAAATTAAGAGAGGAGCCATTATCTACCATGATAGTTTTAACAGGTGTTTCTTTACTAGATCCTATAATGTAAAGATAGGAGTCTTCTTGTGGAGTAGAGGAAGGAATCTCCTCATCATAGAATGAAATATGGTTAACCTCAAGAGGGTTTACACCATTAATTATGTTCTTAGAGAAAATATGATGAGGAACAAATTGTTGGCTAGGTATCTTGAACAAAGTTTCCTTATGAGAACTTTGTAATACTTCTAAAAGGGATATCTTTGCTTGAGGATTAATCACTTGTTGTTGGCTATCAAAGTGGATTTCAGATTGAGATTTTGATTCTAAAGATGAGATTTCTATGCTTACATTCCATTTTGGATCATTCTCTAGAGCCAAAGATAGTTTTGAAGGTTGGTCAAATGAGGAATCCATATCTTGAATATCAGATTGAGTTGATTGAACTTGAGGTTGCTCATTTGTAGTTTCTATTACAATATTAGTAATATCATCATGATGGGACACATTAACATGCAATATTTGATTGGTTTCATGTTGTTGATAATTGAATAGGGGTTCTTGGGAGATCCCCATGTCTTGATTGATTATTGGTATTTGTTGTGTAGGAGTTTGATTGTTTACTGGAGATTTATAATCAGTTGTAGATTGTAATTCCTTTATATTAAAAAGACCCTCATCAATCAAATCTTGAATTGCACATCTTAAATCTTTACAATTTTGTGTCATATGTCCATCTACTCTATGATATTCACAATGTAGCTCAGGTTTAAACCAATCTGCTGTGGTATCAAGTTGTCTTATGGAAGGGAGTTCAATCTTATTTGTATCAAGTAAATGCTTGAGAATTATATCCATTGGTTGATTGAGCTTTGTAAATGTACGTGATGAAGGTTTTCGAGAGGTTTTTGATAAGTGCCTTAGGAGTTCAGTCATAAAAGGACCTAATGGTTTTTTACCTCTCTTTTCTTTGTTATGGGTAGAATGATGATAGGAAGATTGTGAAGTATGATGTGAGTGCATGGTAGGATTGGAAGAATAAGTATTTTCTTGTTGAAATGGATGTGTTGTATTGAAAGAAGAATATTGAAGGGGTGGAGGAGGATTGTATGGAGATTGATAGACATAATATGGATATATGGGAGAATAGATAATATCGTTATGAAGAGGATTGGAAAAGGGATTGTCCTATTGGGGTTATGGATGAAAAATGAGAAAAGTGTGATGGAGGTGATGTTGAATAGGGATGAGGTTGGTCATAATCAACAAATGTATTTGGCTGAATTCTTCCAACACTACTGATGGGCTCATATTGATTTGAGTAAAAACTCATGGTTTCTTTAGTACTTCTAAAAGTAATATTTAGTATCTACTATTTAGAATTGAATCTAAAACATACAAACTTGAAATGATGATTTTGTTTTTTTGTTTTTTTCTTGTATACATACATATATATATTTTTATTTTTTTATATTTTTGAATAAGAAATATGCCTATGTTATTCACGTCGGGTTCACCAAAATGTATCGCTCCAAATTTTTTGCATCCTTACCTTTAGGCTATAGGATCCGCGCCCGAAAGGGGGATGGGAAAAGGATGGGACAATACCTCGGACTGAGAGGCCCTTTGAAGGTCCCGCCTCTCGGGGAAGGTGTATAAGGGTGAATTTTTGACGGATGGTGGGTTCACCAGGAAAATTTTGAATGGCAGTTTCCACGCCTAGGTTGATAGTATGTTTGATGTGTTCATTTCATGCTTTAATCATTCAACTCCTAGGTTTGGCCGATATGAATCTAAACTATTCTATATGCCAATGCTGATTTAAATGAATACAGAAAATAGAAATGGATGCAAATAATAGAGAATATGCTAACTAGAAGGTGTCATACCTGATCCCGGATGTCTGATGGAGATTCTGAGTCTTGTAGCAGTTCAGATCATCTCAGTTTGTACGTAATCATCCCAAATCATAGAAGGTCATCTGAAATCAGATAGAATCGTCTAAAATCTGACGAATTCGTCAGAAACCTGCAATCACAAAAATAGATACAAAATACCAAATATGCAAGTGCAGAAGCAAAGGATAAGGGTAGAAATAATAGCAAACATGCCTGAATAATAGATTCTAATAAAAAAATAAGGAAATGCAGTAGTTTTAATGGTTGATTTTAACTTTATCATGCGATTGTGCTAAATGAGGTGAACTCCAAGATGCATAAAACATAATAACTTAAAATAGTGCAGAGATCTGATATGAAAAATGCAGAAAAAGCTATGAAAATGCAAACTCTAAACTCGGACTGCCCCCAATCTGGACTACAGTCAGGATCGCCTCCAATCGTACGAGATCGTCCGCAATCGTTCGAGATCGTCCGCGACGATCCAAGCTAGCTTCGACTGAAAATAGTAGAGTTCCTGCAATAAAAATGTAAAAATATCGAATGCAAGCAAAGTAGTGCGAGGGGAATAAGGAGCTAACTCTGCAATGAAATCTGTCAACTAAGGGGTTGGGAGTTCAGGGAGAATCAGCCAGCCATCCAGGGGGAATCAGGGGGGATAAACTAGAAAAATCCTAGTTTATATAGGATTAGGAAGAGGTTTGGGAGGTTGGGGATCATCCCAATCTGGGAGATCTCCAACAGGGAAATCTCCAACTGCGCAGACACGCTTCTGCCCGAGTTGGAGAGGCTGTTGAAACAGAAGCTAATTATGAAAATTCGGTTTTGGGACGAAATCGTCTGGACGTTCTATCCATGACGATTTCGTCGGATCGGGGACGATTTCGTCTAATCTGAGACGATATCATCCAACGGTCAAAACAAATCCTAAAAATGGCGCGAAAAATAGGGAAAGTGGGTAACAGGCGGTTTTGGAGCGGTTTTGGGGTTGAAATTCAAATTTTTATCTTTTATCTTTTTACTAAGGTTTTTAACCGTGCCAATTTTAGGGTGCTACACAAGGTTTGTAGGTCCTGATGGCAAATCATATCATCTCTTACCTCCTATGCACCACCATGCATGGGGGTAACATGTCAATAAAAAGTTCTTCCTTGCAATTAAAATAATTCATCATTGCATTGATATCCAATTAAATTCCTCTATGAAATTTCTCTAAAATTAAAATCAAATCTAAATCAAAAGTCCTCTAGTCAAAGCTAAATCAAAAGTCCTATGGACCAAGAAAAAGTCCTTTAAAATTTTGTTTAAAGGTAAATCTATTTTACAACTTTAATTAAATAATAAAACACTCCTTAGGTATTTGCCTGAAGGTACCAAAATAATATATACATTTATATTTTGTATCTAGGCTAAAGGCCCCCTTGTGGAAAATTTCTAATATTTATTTTTACATGGTTGTACAAATTTTGTATCATAGCAAGCTAACTAAATTCATCTTGGAAAAATATCAAAGCTAAAGTAACCTTAGGAAAATATTTGTATATAGTTGTACATATCTATATATCTCTTTTATCATAGCTAAAGCCCCTAGGAAAATCTTGTATCATAACTAAGGTCCCATGGGAAAATATTTTATCATAGCTAAAATCCCCATGGGCAAATATTTTATCTAAGCTAAAGTCCCATTGGGAAAATCTATCTCTCTATCTAGTTGTATATAATTATACTAGAGTAAGGTCTCATAACATTATCCAAAGTCCCCTTAGGATAATGACCTTCCAATCTCAATCATGCATCTATCATCCATCATGTTATCATAAATATTGAGAGCTAATTCTCTACAATCATCAAGTCATTATCAAAATTGATCCAATCTATAATATCTAATCATCTAATCATCATAATTAAATCAGGTATCATTCCTTCAAATTAATAACTAATAATTATAACATAATCATCATTATACCTAACCATAATTTAAATATATCACATCACCTAAACTAACCATCATTAATCAAATCATTATCACCCATCATACCATAAAGTTATAAAGCATTTTGAACACAACAAATAGTTATCAGATAAATCAATTACACCAAAAAATGAGTCAATGAAAAATATTGTATATATATATATATACATACATACATACATACTATAGTGGGAAAAAATCGCACCCTTTTCCTTCTAGGTAAATTGATTCATGTGTAAAATGTGGATGGGACGTTTGCACACCTTCACTTCAATGTGAGGGGTACCCGATGACGTACCTCCTTTGGTGAGGTTGAATGAATTTAGGTTCACCAAGAAGTGTTTATAGACTACTTCTAAGTCTATCCAAGGATTCTTTTTTAAATGCATTCTTTACCTTGCAAACACCTAACTTTGAGCCAAATGCAACTAAAACTTAAATGGTATGAAATTTTAACTTTCCTTGAAGATAAAAGTGCAATCAATCAGTTTCTAAGCTACATGCATTTTGTTATCATATTTGGTATTTTTAGATATTTTCTCACATGAATTGAAGAACATAAAAAATATAGTACTAAAAATAGAAGTATGAAATTGAAACAAGTATAACATAACATCTACCTGATCTGGATGTTTATCCAGCATGATTTCATGGCCTGTAAGTAATTTTATGATCTGCCTATAAATTTGTTGAAAAACTACAAAATAAGTCCACAAAACCTTTCAAAATATGATTAGTGTTTGGGGGCCTACTTAGGCCATTATAAGACTGAGCTTGGAGATAGTAGTCAAACCCCCTTGGTTCTTTTAGAAATCAATGACAGTAGACAATAAAAATTGATGACCTTTTGGAAACAAATGCAAAAAGCAGAGGTGAAATGACACAAGAAATGCATAAAATATAATACTAGCTAAGGTAAAATATTTTAATTGAAGCATGCAAAGTGAACTAGTGTTTTTGGAGAGATTTATCCCGAAGTCCCAAGGTCAACAAATTCATGGCCTGTAAGGTGAATTTCACGACTTGTAAGCGAATTTGTGGAGAGTCTTGTAAAATTGACCAGAATACAAAAATATAAAGTGTGAAGGCAAAAATGAAATAAGAAGACTGAAACAAATACTAGATGACTTGCTTCTAATGAAGATGTTGCAGATTTGATCATCTTATTTTGTAGTAGTAATGGTGGCAACAATATCTATCAACAATAATTCAAGCTCCAAATCACTCTTCAGATGATGTAAACTTGGTTTTGATACTCAACCTGCATTAATATTAGCTTCTCTCCGTTGCTCATTCATGCATTCATTAACACATTCCTTCATTAGTCTCATTTGGGAGATAGGGTGCCTATTATATAACTTGGATCAATGTGGCCAAACCAAAAAATTGAGAGATTTTAGATGGTTGTTCAAGGTGTTAAATGGTCTGGAAAAGTTATGAATTTGAACGATTTGTGACCTAGAATTGGAGGCCATGAATTCGCTAAACATGGGAAGTTAGGCTGAATAATAAAAAATCCAAACAGTCATTCGGGTGGTTAGGTGGCTTCCTAATTTAGCGAATTCATGACCTATCATTAGATGTCATGAATTTGTTAAAAATAAACTAAAAATTAAATGGGAGTTGGCGAGTAGTTTTAACGACATGAGAAAAAAGGTAGGATGATAGGTACATGGATTACGTGTTCTAGGGGAGGGAAAATATTATGACTTGGATAAAAATACTTGTCTACATTTTACCCTCTCTTTGGTACATTTATGATCAATAAATGCATCAAAGAAAGATGTAGACACTTGAGCGAAGGTGGCAATGGATGATGTGGGTAAAAAAGGGGTAGATGGTGTAGGATGGATGGTTCATGTAAAGTTACCATTAATTATTATTTTTTAGCATGAAAATTGATGCATGAAGATGATTAATGAGTTTTTTAATTAGGGATCCCCCTCGAGTTGCATGAGGAATACAATATTCCTAATGGAACTTGAAACGACTAATGAAAAAAGAAAAGATTTGAAAAATGAAAGAAAATAAAAGAATGCATGGGTTAAAATGGAGGGTGGGGTTAAAAACCAATTCATTTTTATTATTTAGTTTTATTTTTGGATATCTGGAGAAAAATGTCACTTCCTATCCATAGAACAAAAATTGTGTGTAGAGGCAACGACAGAGTGATCAAGTAGATATGGGCAAGTGATAAATTGCTCTTTGCTTCAAAATTTTACTTTATGTTCTATTTTTTTTGAAGATTTTTTGGATTTTTAGGATGGATTTTTGCCATGTGGTTGTCATTGTGAATTCATGACCACATGAAAAATTCATGGCCTACAAATTTCCAATGCGCTAGGATTTTATGAATTGGCAAAATCTTAATGAATTCATTGTGAATTTATGAATTTATTGTGAATTGGAAAAAAATCCTAACGTATTTGCTTGTAAATTTGTACAACCCTAGTGAAATCACAAAATCCTAATGAATTAACTTATTTTTTCTTGATATTTTGTGATTTGATATGATTTTGATGATTTTATTATGATGAACTAATGATGTTGCATGTTGATATTTTTGGTTGCAGTATGGAACTCTCGAGAGTTAGGATTGGCATTGCAATGGTTTAAGGAGAGATTGAGGGAGCTCACTCAAGTAGAGAGGGATGTGACAGAGAATGTGGGGCTTCTCCATGTAGTAGATATGCCTAGGATGGACGTGGGTTATTCACTTTTGATGGCATTAACGAAGAGGTGGTATCCAAAATCATTAATATTTCGATTACCTACAAAAGGGATGATAGTTACTTTAGAGGATGTGTGGTGGATTTTGCAGAACCTAATTAGAGGACAAGTAGTGTACGATAAAAGAGAGGGCTTTGGAGTAGTTTATCGAGGATAGTAACTATGAGGTTTGTCATAGTGGTATTAGTGTAGAGGGGATGGTAGGAAGACCAAACATTTCTATACTAACAATTGTGTTGAGTGGAGTATTTACGGGATTATTGGCCTATCATATAAGCAAGGGGTATCTACCATGGGCCTTAGCTAAAGTTGTGGTAGAGATGAGTGATATCATGATGTATTTTGTGTGGGGTCCTTTATAATGTATCATTTGTGTAGTACATTATATAATATCATGTATAAATGTCATCACTGCAATGTCCTTACCACCTTGCTCCAAATATGGTGTTGGTAGCATCTGGTAGTGCAGAGGCCTGATGGGTTGCCTCGATAATAGGTAGATGTAGGGTGATTGAGTGTAAATCGATGGGCTCCCTTGAGGGGAGGGTGTATAGGGGATGGTCGATTGGATGCATCTAGGCAAGTGATGGATGAGCTGCATTCATATTAGATGGTATGGAGGCCATGGTGGATGCATTTGGGTTGGGATGAGGATGGTGTGGAGTTAGTTCATGTGCAGAGGATTCAGTGGCTACAATTAAATAAGAGAGAGGTATATCTATATCATTTTGATCAGGTACATCAATAGTTTATGTTGGTGCAGGAGATACTAGAGTTGGAGGATTTTTGGTTTTGATGTGTGATGAGGGATCCACCAGGTGTAGGTGATGACCCCGATGTTACACAATTTTTGGAGCTAAATGATGATGAATCTATTTTGGTGGGTATTGGATTGGATTATGTAGGGGTGGAGGATGGATACCGAATGTGGTATCGAGATATTAGACTACTTAGGATCACTCTTGAGTTGGTTCCACTTGCACGACCAGTAGTAGATCATAGGATGCAACTAGTGGTATAGGAGGTTGCTCATCGATAGGGTATGCATAAGGGGTCAAACCTAAAATGTAATTATAAAAAAATGGTGAATCTATTATAAAACCCTAGCAAATCCTAGCCAACTTCATGTAGGAGGACATGGTGAATTACCTTAATTTTTCAAAAAAATT